>OW026367.1:14391186-24391186 GCA_932273885.2 Leucozona laternaria | reverse complement strand
GTTTTACAAATATTCCCTTATTTATTCTATTATGAAGCTTTTCATTGAACAAAATGAATCAATTCTATTCATTACTGAATTGCGAAAATGAAAAGAGAACCTTAGTAGAAATTTTACCACATTCATGAAAAAAGTAGGTATACATGCTAAAAACAAAAGTATGTAGGCACTTCCATACAGTCTACCAACCAACCAGCCAACCACTTTACACAGAAAAACCATCTCCCACCCTCAAATACCTATTACTATCTGAACAAAAGGAAAAAAAATACTAAGATTGCATCCCCTCTCCTTGGGATCTTTGGGAACTTGTTTTTGTGGAATTTACACAGAGACATATAAGAAATTTGCAGAGCTATTCGTCGTCGAACTAACAACTTTTTTTTGTTGTTGTCTCATAGCTGAAAGCTAAAATGAAAATGTCTGCATCATGAGCTTATGTTTTCGTTATGATGTCACCAGAGGAATTAAAAAAAAAAGATGCACTGCAGGCTGACACACCCAGTATAATAGTAGTGCACTGTCAGGACCGGATTTGCTCATGGAGGGGCCGTGTTTAAAGTAAAACCCCTTCTTAGCTATCTCACAGCGTGCATTTATATGAATACATGTCAAAAATATTTGAAAAAACCATGTGTATGGAAATAAAATTTGCTCCTCATACATACGATGTATGTTCGTTTACTTGTCCAAAACTATCAACTTTCACTTATTTTAGTCCAAAATCGTTCGCATACCTACCCAAGAAGTTTATATAAAAAATAGAATTGGTAAATTCGTAGAAAATGTCAGTTTTGGAAAGTAAACGAACCTACGATCTGATAGGCCATCTCACACACGAACAGACCTACAATTTGACAGTAGTCCATCCCACACTATACCTCTGTTTGTTTACTTCCAATCTCTACCAGTGCTGTCAAAGTTCATATAAAAAAAAATTAAAGTAAACGAACAGAACTTATTTGACATGTGTTTGTATAAATGCCAATTTTTTGGGACTGATTCTAAGACCTTGAAACATTCTATCACATTTGAGGTTGTGGTGAAACTGTTATTTTTTGTTCGATTTTTTGTGTAAAAACAAAATAGGTCTGTTCGTTTACTTCCCAAAACTCCCAATTTCTCCCAATTTTAGTTCGATTTTATTTTTTTAATATGACCTTTGACAGAACTTTGGACTGAAATTGGTAGAAATTGACAGTTTTAGTAATTAATTATGTCAATCTTCCAGTCAAACCAATTTTGAATAAAATTGATTTGCCCACTAGTTAAGGCCAAAAATATATAATTATTATAAAACAAAAAAAAAAAATAATTATGATTTGCTTTTTAGAAGGAAACTGGTGGTGGTTAGCATTGGTGTAACCACCATGATTGTATGAATAAAATGATCTAAAATTAAAACAGCCTTTATTAATTCTATTAATATTTATTTTAATATTCTAACAAACTAAAAGATAAGTTCCAAATCCAATTTTTATCTAGGAAACATGTCATTTGTTTCCAAGAGCAAGGAGAAACTCAGGAAGTGCTGCACTGCAATATGTTTGGTAACGCATTTTTTTAGATCTTTGTGATTGTAAATCCAAATTCTTCTGAATTTAATTCAATGATAATCAATGGTGGTTGGCTTCATTGACTGAGTTTAAGAAGAACTATTGGTTTGTTTTATTTTATAAGCCTTAGAACCAGTCTTGCTGAGCGTAGAACCGAGTCTTCGCTGTTTTGAAATACGCTCATGATACCAGTGGTTGTTAAATATTCTCTAGGAAAGTATTTTCGTCTCAGGGTTTCTAGGCCTAACTATAACTTCCTCATAAATCATTTAGGAAAAAACAACACACAACTAAACTACCAAAGAAACGGTGGTTATCAGGACTAACCACCAAGTCAACTCTGTAATATTTATTATGGTGAGCGTGATTTTACTTGGAATAGATAAAGCATAGAGAATAACAAGGATATGTTCAAATAGTATTAGAAAAATGCAACCTTACATTTTTATTACAACTTTATAGAGTAAAATGCCCATACAAATTGATAAGATTTAGAATTTAAAATTACTTGGTTTAAAACTAAGATCTTACGCCACTGTCACTGATGATAGGATCACATAGTTTGATTTCAAATCGATGAATTGCGCGGGTTCACATATGTATACAAAATTATCAAGAGGTGGTTAGCATAAGTAACCACCCAAGCTGAAACAGTTAAATTGGTTTAAATACAAGAAAAATCATCGACAAAATTTGGAGAAAAAAAGCAAATATTTGCGGATAATATATTTTCGGGTCTCTTCGGAAAAAAAACTATACCACTTGATTTTCCAAGCAAAACTATATCTAATTCAAAGTCCAAGTTAAGTATTAAATAATGCTGAGATTATAACGTCAAATTAAGATTGTTTTTTCTAAGTAAAAGCTTTTAAACATCAACCTGTTTAAATCCTTTTCACACACTTTCGTCTACTGCCTAGCTATAGCCTTCCTAAAAATTCCGGTTTTCAATCTTGTGTGTTCACAAAACACAATAGAATATAAGAATAAAAGGTAATTCTATGCCCATTAACATGTAGGCCCCCAAAAGATTTGGCGCCCATAGGTAGTTGCCGTCGTTGAATATTTTATAATTCGGTACTGAAAACCGTGTATAGCTGCTCTCCTATCGGCGGCGCTACCTTATTCATTTTTCTCTTCATTGCTTTCATGCAGCAGTGGCAGCAGCAGCATTCAGATAAAAAAAAATTTAATAAAAATACATAAATAAATGAACAAGAAGAAGAAAAAATAAAAACAGATACTTTGAGCGAATAAAAGATACATCAAGCCTTTATACCCTGGCGATTGTATATCACGTTCGCCTCTCTGCAATGAAATATCCTTCGAGCTTCACTCGACCCAGATTCCTGATGACTGCCTTATGCCTTATATGGTGGCGTTGGAATGGAATGATATGGGGATTCATGAATAGGAGAGAGTATTTGTGAGCAATTATTTGAATGTGTATATTTTCCATCTTCCATCTTTGGCAGAAGGACTTCCGTTGTAAACAACAATGGAACGTGTGCAAAGCTAAATATAGCAAATAGGTGCAGCGGTTTTTTTATTCTTTCAATTTTTTTTTTTTTTGTTTTTAGTTAGCCTATTATTTTAATTGTAAGGACACTTACAACAACGAATACTATTCCGGTGCAGCGCATGTCAGTGTGGGGTTATAATCGACCCCATATACCTACCTACTCTTTAAACTTTCACGAAGGACATCAGATACAAGGTATGTAATATAGATACTTTGCTTACTCGTTTCTCTCGCATTCTTAACATCTTTAATCGAGAGGGGGTGAAATGGAAACTTTGTTACATTTGCATTTGCTGACCTATCGAACCTTAATCGGATTTATCTTTTTCTTCTTTGCCTTGAAAAGATAAGTGTGCTCCTAATCCTTCTTAAAGGTAAAAAGAGTGAAATGAGTCACCTTAGACCGTCCTAAAGACTTGATTTGTGTGTACAGATGAATTTACATCCATAGAATCACCATAGCACGTTTTAGATGACACCCGACACTTTTGACCTTGATTATAATACGTTTCCATATAGAAACTCATCTAGATGGATGAAGAGGTTATAAGGTTGTATTTAAATTTGTGTAAGTATAGGAATATACTCTGGCGAAATAAAGAAAATGCTTGGTTGATGAAAAAATTAAAAATTAATTTATTCGCAAGAGTTACTTCTTAGACTGTGTCCAAGGGAGATTAAGTGCAGGGTGTAAAGAAGGTGGTAAGAATTTTCTTGTGAATAAAAAAGATGGAATTTTCGTTAAATAAAATATCCTCTCTTTCTGCTTTAAGCACGCACGTATTCACAGAAGAGCAGTTTTTAGAAGTTAAATTAAAACTAATGGCGCAAAATTTTAAACAGCCTGATGTTAAGGTATTAGTATGACACAACTTAACAATTTACTAACTTTCAAAAACTCTACTAAAATGCTTTAAGTTGTAAACAATTTTTAACTATTATCCTACTAAACCTATTTTCTTAATAAACTAAAGCTGAACACGCCTCAAAGAAGTGACATTTTGTGCAAAAAAAGTAAGGAAACATACCTTTTTCACATTTGTCATTCTCAAAGTGACATATGGAGTTATAATGATACTAAAAAGATAAAATAGCTAGAAGAAATTAACATTCTGAAAAACTTAAGTAAGTACTGTTTCTCTTCTAATGCCACATTTTGAGTATGTAGAATGTAGGTATATACTTTAAACAAAAACTGAGGAACCCATTATCAAAAACCAAGATATTCGGATATAAGGATTTATTATAATTTTTTTTTCCATGATATAAGTCGTGTTTTTTGAAAGAGTGAATAGGCAGCTCAGCGGATTTTTACACACAAACAACAACAAAATTAAGAGTGAATATAATTTTGGTCAGTAATCAGAGTGAACATAGAGTGGATATAAATTGTTGAAATGTTGTGATGTTTAGATGGCGCTTAATTCGGTTAAAGAGATCAATATTCGTTTCCGAATGGTTGGTAGCCATAGAATTTTAGAGTTACAATGGTATGTGTTCTTAAATGCATCCCGGCGGGTAAAAAAAAGTTGACTGTATATACTTTTTTTCAGACATGCATATTATGTTGAGGCATTTCATTTCAAAATAAAAATTCAATTTTATAAACTTGGCATTGCTGGAAAGATAGGGGACAAACTTTATTTTGACAAATATTTCGTTACGAAAATCAACAGAAAGCTCTTAAATTGCCCTTTTCAAAAAAAATAAATCTCAAAATGTTTGGATTTTTTGAGGTTTTTTAATCTATCGACATCGAAGACATCTTTCAATGAAATTTGACAGTTTATTACTCGGCTGATAGGCAGGAAACTGTTTTTTGACGTCTGTAGAATATTTTTCGTTACAAAAGAACACCAGAAAGTTCTATAATTGCATTTTACCGAAACAAAAAAATATCCCGAAAATTCGAATTGTTAAAGGTTTTTTAATCCATTGTCATCGTAGTCATCTTTTAATGGAATTTGACAGTTGATGGCTTGACATACAGGGTACAAATTATATTTGATCGTATCGAGAATATTTCGTTTTTAATTCATCGTCTAATTTCATCTTAGACATCCTTTAATGAAATTTGACAGTTTATTACTGGATAGTATACATTAACCACGATTGGTTTCGGAAATACTTGCCTTGTTTTGAAAAGAAGAATCAATCCGTCTGAATTCAATTTGAACCAAAAGCGTTGACACATATAGAATTGATGGACATAAACTAGGTATGTCCCGTGTAAGCCGGATGCAAAAAGGTACCTTCGAACGCGCCCAAACATATTTCAAAACATAAAACCAATGTTGGTTTCATGTTAATATATATAAATTTTCATCAATTGGTGAGCGTAGAAGTGGTAATAACATGCCGCCTCCACTGGGCATGAACGATGCTCGGATTATGAACCTGTCTAGAAAAAAACCAATGGAGGCACAATAATCCATGTCATGTGGTGACATTATCCATACAAGTCAGATTGTGGATTGGATTGTGGTTGTGAAGTTGGGCATCGTTGATGGCCAGTGGAGGCGGCATGTAAGATCTATAATTAAAAAGTTTATTGTTAGGTACATAAAGAATTATGTTTTTACCTCTTTTTTTTCGTTATCCATCATATCAATTATTAAGGTTTGTTAATTTTATGATTGTCACTGATTATTGTTTGGCATCAAACATCATCTAATGTCATTCAATTTGGCACGATTGAGTAAATATAAAGTGACTATTAGCGTTTTGTTCATAATTCATTACTGCGCTGCTTATAATTTTCACCAAAACACGGCTATTATAACCTTTTGCCACGAATTTATTTTTTGTAAAAATTAATAAAAAAAAAAAATGTTCATATTCAGTAGGCCATAAGTTAGATTTATATCACTTTATGTTTTCCTAAAAATGAGCTGTGCGTATTCGCATTTTAAAATAATGTACCTTTCTTCATCAACATATACCTACCCTTACCCATTAATTGTTTATGTTAAGGCCGTGCCCATCCGACTACAATAAAACAACAACAGCGAACACGAAAAAATGTTCATTTTAAATAATTTCCCAAAGAACCAGTCGAATGTGCAACCCATGCAGTTCGCTCAGCAAAATAATACAAAACAAAAATCAAACGCGTTGCAATCGTGATTCACACTATTTTTCTATATACATATTTTTGTTGCCAAGTTGTTATTGTTTAGTTACTTACTATATTTCTAGTTCTGCCTTTCTGCAAATGCAAACTCTCATATCTATACTTGTTTTTCGTTTCGTGTTGTAGGAACTTGGTACACATGTAACTACCAAACGATTGCAGCAGATAATGTTAGTTTATGAAAGTGTCTATCATAGATGGCGCTGTAAATGTGTGAGTGCAGTATGACTTTATTTTGTATGAATATAAAATAAAATTCGTCTCGCACGAACGAAACACGCTGCTTCACGCTGCTTGTATCTGATTCCACACATATAAGAGTGAAGGCGCTGCACGGCATCACACGTCATGAATCTTCATCAGCTCCATAAACTATAGCCCCCTGATTCATTCATCAAATGAATTTTTTATCACCGTAAGCTGTATGGAAATATTTGCCTACAGTACAGAAAAAAAAAGTGAAAAAATTGCACAAACATGAATTGCGCGACGCGCGGTGATGATGATATTCCCCGTATAAATGTTGAAAAGGTAAGCTCAAAAGAAGATATTAAAAAATAAACAGTAAACAAAAAAAAAAAAAAAAAACATGTACAAGAAAAATCGCAGTATAAAAACTCACCCTGACCCGTTGAAATGTGGTGATACCAAGGCAGTACCTATGCCATAAGCACGATTAAGGGCCCGCCTGCAATATATTTATGGTGGCCCCTTTAATCTGTTGGTATTTTTAATGTTTTTATACTTGAATGGCCAGTCCGGGTGGACAAAAAAGAATTTCCATGATACAAAAATATCCCGCTCAAATGTTATGATTGGAATTTGTAGGTAAGTTTTCTCTGAGATTTATTAAAAAAAATAATGGTGCATCTGTTGCAATTATTGTGCCTCAGCCGCCATTTTGAAAAACGCCTTCTAACCACTATCTCGAGAATGACAGATCGTACAAAAAAAATGTGTAGATATTTCTGATAGGAAATTTAATTCCTTTCTTTTGTAAATGGATTGAAACCGCGATTTCAGTGATTTCAACTGACTATTGCAAATAAATATTCTATAAACGTCATAATATACAAAGTGGATAATTTTATTGGAGGTCGGTTAGTATAAATTTTAGTTTCAAATTATTGTGTATGTTTTACTGAACCGAAAGATGGAGTTGCATAAGGGTTGAAAGTTGGTTGACAGTTCGAACTAAATATTATAATGCGTCCGACCCCTATCCGTCAAAGCATTAAGTGTCAAATTCGATTGAAGGAAACGACGTTTTAGAGATTTACACTGACAATTATTGTCAACTAAATATTCTGTAAACGTCAAAATATGTATATAATTCGCCGGCTAGTTTTCAAAACACAAAGTGACATTCATTGGAGGTTCGTTGAGTATAAAATTAAGACTGACATTTGTGTAAGTTTTACTCGATGGACGGTGTTCAAATTGGACTGCTGAACGTCAGAGTGAGGCGGTTGTGTTCACATGACGGTGTTCAAATTCCTCCGATTTTTGTTGACGTCTCTGTGCTTTTGCTCACTTCCACTACATGGTTAGAAAGAGATGGTCAGGAAAGGCAGAAGAAATAATCAGTGGCAGGGTTGCCACCTTTTGAAAAATTTTGCAAAGTAGATTTGAAAAAAAAATTGCAGTAGATTCACTGTTTTTGCAGTAGATTTATATTTTCAAGAAACAAAATATTGATGGGTTAGGTCTTAAAATTTTTCCAAGAAAATCCGCCTGCCTGTTAAAAGTATCTACATAGAAATTTAAACTTACAAACTTCTGCTGGGACCAGCAACTTGATCAACACATTGATTTTCATATTCTGCAGCCCGTTTTTTTTGTAAATCAATACTAAATAAATACAAATAAACTTTCATATATTTATATCAATTTTGAAGCACTTAAAATGTTTACCTTTTGCTTGCAGATTTAATTAAAAATGTATCCATCCTTTCCCCATTTCTTACAATGAAAACAAAAAACAAACTCAAATAAATAAAAACATTGCGTTGACAGATTTGTTTTGACAGCTGTCAATTGTGATCAAAACAAAGCCAATAGGCGAAAGCTGTATGCATAAATTAAAGGGTGGGTTTCATAAAGAATGAGAACGACTGCATTCAATAACAGAATTGCAAAATTATTTTATGGATATTATTTATTGAATTTATTCGTAAAATTTTTGTTTCGTAAAACCAAAAGTGCAGTAGATTTGATTTAAAGGCAGTAGATTTATTTTTCGAAAAAAGTGCAGTAGATTTACTGCAATTGCAGCAAAGTGACAACCCTGATCAGTGGGTTATTTTTTGACGTTTTCTTTTGTGACATCTCCCTCTGTGATTTATTTTTGGCACTTAAATCTTACATAATCCAATTTTTTTCAATTGGAAACATATTTAATTATTAAAATTATTTTAATTATTGAAAGTGAAAAATTTCTTTTAAATCCTTCAACGAGCACAGATTTTTTTATTGTTTTAACGCTGCTGAACGTCAAAGTGAGTCGGATGTGTTCGCATTAGTTTGTATCTGCGTAAAACAAGTAGGATTCAGGTCAAAACAAAATCGGAAGAATCAGTGCAATGTGAACACCGTCATGGAAAGATGGAGTTGCATAAACGGTGGAAGTTCGTTGACAGTTCTAGCTGGATATTTTGATTCGTCACCTATCTGTCAAACTATTAAGTGTCAAATTCCTTTGGAGTTTAGCTACGGTGTCATTGGATTTAAACCTAGATTTTAGTGCTTTCCGCTGACAGATGTTTGGTTTTGTCGATGTTCAGAGTTCATTCCAATTGTATTGTTGGTGTGGAGTCATGATCATAAACAATAAGTATGTGTAATGTGTAGTCACCTTAAAGCTAAGAGTGAATTACGAAGCAGGACCTTTCAGTACCGAACTTTCACCACCAGCATTTTAGTCTTTGAAAATTTGGTTACAGCGGTTCCGCCACTGGGTATTTCACTGCCGTTCTTTCAACACTAGACTTTTAGGCACTGCCTACAGATAGGTAATGCAGTGTTAATTATTCAAAATGGCCATGTTTCTTTTGAGAACGTTCAGTAACAAAAATAAGGCGCTTGCACAAACTTTGATGTTTACACATATTAACCGTGAGTCCCAGCACTCACATTTTTTTTAATGGGAGTTATACTTTCACAGTTAAAGCGTCGAAAAGTATGTTTTTTTTCAGCACGAGATAAGAGTTATAACAGTTAATAGCCAATAAAAGTGGGCGTACGTTAACGCTCACCGCTTGTTGAGCCCCAGAAACACACAAAATTAAATTAAAAAATTTCCTCTATTGACTGACCAGACCATCGAACTTTCAAGAGTCCCCTGTAAGAGATAAGGAGCCCAAAAGAAGTTGCGTTCTTTGAAAAATGTTTGAACCGGCACTGGACGATAGTGGCGATGTCACGGTGCGCATAGCGGTCTATGATTGCCTTTAATGCTTTTACCAACATTTTTTGCCCTCAGAAAAATTACATTCGCAGAATTCTATGAAGAAAATCCGCTTTTGGCGAATTACACTTGAGTGATTAGTTGGGCCACTGGTTAAAGTAGATATAGTGTATAGGAGAAGAGTATATACGTATGTATGCAGGTATGATAGTATCTTGAAAGTATGAAAGAGTGCATGTGCATCATCAGAGAGCTCGCTTTTGGGGCATGCCATAGGCCTTCCCGCAACTTAATGCATCGTTAGCATTATTTTTTCAGCTGCTTTACATTGAATAGGCATAGTTTACCTATAGACCAGTGGCAACCTCGCGCAGAGGCAGATTATGCCATCTCCCATCACACGACAGAGCTGAGGCTTTCTCACAATGAAAATGAACTTTTTTTCTATATTATTTTTTGTTGTTGGTTGTTGTTGCTTTTACTTCTTCTGAACTGAAATGTCTACAGACTATGAGGATTTTTAAATTTAATTTAATTTCTCTTTTGTATGCACCTTGACACGATGACGGGGCGGAAGAGGAGGCGGCGAGCGAGTAGGTGGGGTGAAGGTGGTGGTGCTAGTGCTGGAATCATAATATCAATACGTGCTCCTTCTATTTGAAGAAGCCATCGTAAAGATAGAGTGGAATAATACAACAAAAAAACAAAAAAAAAATAAAAAGAAAGAAGAAAGATATAAAAAAAGAATAACATCACTTTCAATGTGGACATAAAGTGTTGTTGTCATTTATCTTAAGGCTTTTTGAAGCCGCTGTGCAAACTCATCATCTTTTCAAAAGAGGAGGAACAAAATGATTGCATGTGTTTTTTTTTTTTTTTTGATAGGAAGGTAGGTATAGGTATATATTTTTTTTGTTCGTGAGAGCTTTACCATTGATGAAGGCCATAAACAGTAAAGCTCAAAAGTAATGGTTCACATTTTAAAAATAAAATTTTTGAAGGGTGAATTTTCTTTACTTTAGATATAAAAGTGCAAGAATGTTGATGCATTTTTTTTAAAGACGTCACTTATTCGGAATAAAATGCCATACAAGTTCAGACGACGATTGCTTTAGAAAAAGCTATATAATTCAAGCAAACTAGTCCCTTTTGGATCCGTGCACGCAGTCCACAACGTATATGGATGATTTCGCAAACGGATCCAAATATGGATCCTCAAAACTGCGTTTGGCAGCTCAAACTAGTTTGTAAATTAGAATCAACACGGACCCATCACTTATGCATGTATTGTGACAAAGAGAGCTCATCATACTCAGTGAAAGCCGAAACCAAAACGGATCCAAAACGAATAAAAATAACAGTTATAATAGTTTTTCGCCATTAAAAGTGGGACTGTGTTAAGGCGCTTCGCGCGACTTGAAAAAAAAACTCTGGGTGCCTGAAGTATGCCTACCAGCGGAGGGCCCTGGACCTGCGGGGCCTTGCAAACTCATTTTTGTACACTACGAAAGATGAAATGAACGACAAACATTAAAATTTGTATTATTAATCGAAAATTTGTCGTTTTTATAAGAAATAAACTAAAAAATGCTTCCGTTACGCGACTTCCAAAAATGAACTGAAAAAAAGTGTGAAAAAAAAACAAAATGACTGTAGACACAAAGGATTTTTGTAGGTTAAGATGTGTTAACATCAACGTTTGATCGAGCACATTTTTGAGGATTCATATTTGGATTCGTATGCGAAGTCGTCCATACGTTGTTAACTACGTGCATCACGGATCCAAAAGGGACTACTTTGCTTGAAGTGGATCTTCAGATTTTTGTCACTGAACTTACCCGATATCCTACTATACAGATTTTCGTAACGTAACGTACTACATCGTTAAGTGTGACCTCGTAACGTCGCACAAAAAAAAGTCCAAGTATTATTTCACTCTCCGTTTCAATCGATTGACACCGCAGCCAACCGCCTATGGAATTGGACGCTGCGATTTTTAATGAATGTTAACTTTGTGCAAATGCAAAAGTAGCCGTGTGTTTTTGCAAGCTCGGAGGGATTTGGTTCAAAAAGAAGAAGACATCGGGGATTCGGGACGCCATTACAGAAACAAAGTGGAGTTTTCATACAAACTATCGATAACAAGTATGCAATTCGCGCCACGCGAGCTCTTATACATAAGACCGAAGGGGATTAGTTGTTGTTGCATTTATTATGTAAATTGCCTAGGGGCTTTGCAAAAAAACACGGATTATATCATCTCTCTGCACTCTTTACTCCACTTGATTAAGCGAAGTTTTTTAGATGGAATACGAATGAATGCAGAAAGAAAACCGATAACTCTGCAATTTGTTCAACCGCAACAATTTTGTGCACCCCAACCACTTATGTTCTTCGCCTTCGTGCTTAAAAATTGCAAGAAGAAATTGCATCGTTTAAAAGCAGTATATATGTAGAGGTAGATTTAAAGTTCAGATTTTTATCACTGAACGCACCCGATATCCTACCATACCTACAGCTATTGACCTACCATTGTCAATCACTACAGCTGACTATTATTGTTATTATTTTTGTTTTGATTTAGTTTTCTTTATAGTTTCTAGTGTCGCGTCCATTCTGTTCGGGTTAATATTAAAAATAAAAGAATTAAATATAAGAAAAGTGTTATAAAGTGTATCGGTAAATACATATTAATTGCGATAAAATATTAATTTAATCGTCGGTCGCGCTAAAAACAATTTGCTTCTGTCGCTGGCAAAAAAAAAAAAAAAACAAATAAGCAGCCGAACGGGGGCAGAGTAGATTTTCGTAGCGTAACGTGCTACAACGGAACGTGCTACTCCGTAACGTTGCACAGAGGAAAGTCCACGTTTTCATTTCACTCTACCGCCGGCATAGATGTTTACACATCAATGAAACAAACCGACAGAGGGTCTGGCGCGAGTCACTTTTTTTGGAATTCTTTTCCACTTTCGTTAAGTTAGATTTTATTAAATCCTTGACAGGCAATTTTCCAGAAACTGTTATTCAATTCATAGAACAGTTTTTTTTCCTGACTTTCGTTAACGGCTACACCCAGTTCGATCAAATTTTTTACAGTGGACAGGAGATCCTTTAAAATTGAATTAAAATTCTTAAAGAATAATCATTTGTCAGATAAATACATAAATGTCAGACAGAGTTTAAGCAAGGACAACTGCATGCGACCCTGTAGTGAAGATTATTTCGTTTTTATTCTTTCAATTCAGATCTGATGCGTGACTAAGGGACATAAAGACTGTGATGTCTCGTGGGTGGTGTAAACGAGAATATATACAATGCGCATAAACGACATTCGTTCTAATTAAATTAAAAGAATCTTGTTAAATTAAGAACCTACAATAAACATCGGCGAACTGTCATTTTGTATAGCAAAAGAATTTCGTCAATCTTGTGTTAAGTGTTAAAAGCAATTAAGAAGCAATCTTTTTCGTATACATATATATATTAAAAAAAAAAGGGTTTATTGCTTGTGGCACCTGTCGCACTTTCTGCCCCTCGCAGAACATGCCATTTTCTTTCTTCTCTTCTCGTGTTGTTCGTTCTGTACGATCTTGATCCAGTTCCAATGAACTTAATTTTATCTTTTTTTTTCACTTGTTTTTTTTTTTCGTGCCATGAAATAAAATTTACCCATCATCATCATCGTCGTCGTCGTGGTGGTCGTGGGTTTTCGCAGTGCAATCTGCATTTGGACGGTGAATTTCAATTGCCCACGAGTAATCGGATTAAAAGTCATTGCATTGAGAAAAGTTAATTTTCGCTTTAAGTCAATTAAGGGTATGTGTCTACTGGGGGGCCAGGCCAGGCCGCCTGCCGACCGAGTAAACGAACGGCTGACCCTCCGTTAGAAGACTGGTGGCAACGGTGAGGGTATAGTAGGGCATTCTCTATGGCCCTGTAGGCAAAAAAAAAAAAAAACAAACAAAATGAATTCAAAGATACGAGTAGGTACAGCTTTTAACAGGTTACGCACAGGTATTTGATTTCAGCATTCAAGTTCTATTTCTATGTAATTTAAGTTAAAATAATTTATGTATTTCAAAAATTAAAAAAAAACGCAAATACACATTTTTGTTTTTTTAAATGTGGGCGTATTTCCGGGTGAGTTTTATATATGCTCACACAGATTTGAAGCTTTAAGATTTTGTGTGATGATTTTCGAGTTGACATCACTATTTGGTGCTGCAAAAAAAAAAATGTATCCTCTGGAAAAACTCGAGACTCTATAACATAGTGTCTATATAGTTCTATATTTGGAACTTACGAGTTCTTGATGTGTGGTGTTTTGATATTATTTAAACAGATGCTAGGAATATGGAATTTCTAAATTTTGTTTAATTTTCTTTTGGGTCTGCTGATTTATCATGATAGAATTTTTCCATTAATTAGTTAGCATTTTATAGTATAGGTATAGTCAACAAAACTAAACAAACTCCATCATTCAGCCTCCTGTTGTATGAGCGGAGTACTTCGTACAACCCCTTCTGCTGAATTGGATATTATGTTACATTCAGCATCTCTTGATATAACGGGTGTTTTTTTTTTTAGAGGTATAGAACTTTAAGTTGGCAACACTATTTTAACTGGCGGCCATTTTGTCAGCTGTCAAGTGATTTATTTTTAGTTTGGTTTGGCATTTCAACATGAATAGACTGACGCCTGAACAACGCATGCAAATTGTGCAAAATGGGCTCGAAACGTGATCGTTGTTCATTCCGATTTTCACAAGAAATTTTTTTTTCAGCGATGAACCTCATTTTTGGTTGAATTTGGAGTGTAGATAATCCTCAACACTGGACGCCGTTATACCCAGAAAAACTTACAGTTTGGTGTGCTTTATGGGCTGGTGGGATCATTGGTCCTTACTTCTTTAAAAACGATGCCGGCCAGAGGGTTACATTTAATGTAGACTGTTTTATAGATAGCCATGATTAATGAATTTTTCGGTCCTGATGTGGGGGAGCTGTATGGTTTCAACAAAACGGCGCAACATGTCACACAGCGCGTGTCACAATTGATTTGTTGAAGAAAGCGTTTGGTGAACGCATAATTTCGCGTTTTGGACATTCGGAACAATTCCAAGTAACATTGACTACACCATCCAACTGTAACAGTTCGATAATAACTTTCAGGTCATCTATCTCGGAGGATTTGGCATTCCTGAAAGATAAATTGTTCTATTTCTACACATGATTACGGGTTTGGTGGAGACAGACAGGATGAACTTAAATAAATCTCCTTTAGCCTTCCTGCAATCACTGTAGCGTGTTTCAGGCGCAACTTTATGCGGTTAAAGAAGTACTGTCTTGGCTTAAAGAAAACGTGATATCTAACACAGATATCCGCATCCTCTCACATAGCCAAGCCGCCATAAAATACCTGGAATCTTCCTTTTTCAACTCTTATAACAGCCCTTAATTGCCGAAAATCTCATAATCACCTAAGCTGGGTGCCGGGCCATAGCGATATTCTAGGAAATTGCAGGGCTGACGAAGTCGCCAGAAGTGGAACAACACTACCTATTTTGCCAAAAAGGCCAAATATAGGTATACCCATTGCTACGTGCATACTTATGCTCAAGCAAGATGAAATAGAAAAAAATAAACCTAAGGTGGAACAACACCACCACCTGCGTGGCGACAAAAACCGATATATGACCAAAGCTAAGATCTGAAGCGCTCCAAGAGTTTAATATCTCCAAGCAGACTGCACATCGACTCCGTAATAGTTGTCATTACCGGGCACTGCTTGATAGCCAAGCAAGCAACGAGGCTTGGAGTATTTTTGCAGAAGCTGTATAGATGAAGAAGAGGACGAATCGATTCCTCATCTCCTCTGTACTTGTCCTGCTCTATCCCATAGACGTAAACTCCATCTCGGAGACAACGTTGACATAAGTAATCTAGCATGCTTCGTAAAAAAATTGTCTTTTTTTTTTGTTTAAAAGGTTTTGCTTAGGAAATGGCTTAAGGGAAATTTATTTTGGTGTTTAAAAGGTAATTTTTGGTAGATGGGTTTAGGGTTATTTTTTTTCAAAAAAATTGGTACTTATACCGTGAAATGGGGTAAAAACGTATATTTATACAGGGTGTTTTTTTTGACTTGTGGTTTTCAATCTGGCAATACTTTTTTCGGTGTTGGCCTTTTTGACAGCTGTCACTTGATTTATGCTCGGTTTGGTTTGCCATTTCACAAAAAATAGCCGAACGATCATCAAGCACGTCGCACGTTCTGTGAACGGGCCAAAAACGAGATGGTCACCGATCCCGATTTTCACAAGAAAATTTTGTTCAGCGATGAAGCCATAATGCCATAATGTTACAGTCGATGGGGAACGCTATAGAGCCATGATTAATGACTTTTTCGTGCCTGTTGATGTGGACGACTTTTCGTTCCAACAAGATGGCGCTTCATGCCATACAGCCAACGAAACAATCAATTTATTGAAATAAACTTTTGGTCATGGGTTTGTGGCGTCATGGGTTTGTGGCGTGGCCTCCAAGATCGTGCGATTTAACACCGCTGGACTATTTTTTGTGGGGTTATTTGAAGTCGCTTGTCTACGCAGATAAACCCGAGACGATTGACGCCTTGAAGAGAATATTCGGCGCGTTATTGCTGACATACGGCCCCAATTGTGTTTAAGTTTATCGTTTGAAAAAATTGACATTTATAGAGTGAAATGGAATTAATATATAAAAGTGGTTTTTGATTATAAAAATTCTTTCTGTGTTGGGAAATTAGTAGAGGTTGCACTTATACCATATTTTTAAGAATTTAGTCATTTATAATTTTTTTAAGTTTTCAAACTGTAACTCCATTTGCAAATATCTGCAGCATGCTGCAAAATGCATCTTCAACTTAAGTCTTATCATTGAGGGTTGTTTTATTGAATAAAGAGAGACAGAGATTTTCTCTCAAAGGTAAGGTAGTTCAATTTATTTTACGATGCCGTAAATACCCCTTACAGTATCTCCATATCCGCAAGTAAAAATTCCTTTCCCTTTTTTGTGTATAGAACATAAATGTTTATGCAATGGCGAAGAGAGATTCTCTATGTTCTCCCCATTCCCTCGTCTTGAGCTTCATAATCCCTTTTGTTGGTACATTTCATTTTGGGAGAAATTGCAATAAAAAGCATTTGCCAACCGGGTAATCCCAATCCATGATTTTAACTCACTTCGGGTAATAAATATCCCATATCTTATTTGTTGGAGTTTTCAGTCTGGACCAATTTTAAGTGCCACAGAAATAACAAGTCTCGTCTTGATGCTTGTATACGTTACTGTCTGTCCATTTGTGGGGGGGGTGAGTGAGTCATATAATAGGAAAACAAAAAGGAATGACAATTTTGGGACAGGGACAGGGAGAGTCATCATTTTATATGCGGAATCTATTTAAATCTTATACCAAAGCAACTTTAAATTCGATTTGGCAGGCAAACAAATATTCCTTTGTTTTACATTTTATGTACTTAGGTAATTCGTAATTTCATAGTGATTTTCAAATGGTATTCATTTTGTAGACACAGACACAGATACAGTATATGCATGCGTACTTTGTTGCTGACTTTGTACTCTCCAATATTTTGGGGGGTTTTTGTTTGGAAAATCTGATGAAAATTCAAATCGACCTGAAGAACAGAACAGAAAAGTTTTGTTCAGATTAAGGGTTATTTGTTGTAATAGTTGTTTCATTCTTTAGCATAAATTACATGATAAAACACAAATTTTGGTGAAGAAATCAGACTGTAAGTATTTCTACAGACAATACGGATATAATAGTAGGTAATAGGGGAATGAGAAGTGATTTGGCAACTATATCATTCTTGTGTTGATTAGGTAATTTTTTTGGGGGTCCATAACATTTCGTCAGCCTCAATACACTCTTCCGATGGTCATATTTATGTGGTTTGTCCAAGGAATAGTTCTGTTAAATACAACTCCTAGGAAATTTTTCGCTGATTCAACAAACTGAATGTATTGTTGAGCAGTATTGGAGGAAAAGAAGTATTTTCTTTACTTTATTAGATCTTCATTAATCTCCCAACCTCAATTTTCAATTAAACGCATACGTCAGAATACGAGTAGATATGAAAAGACGTGTTGAATCCTAAAGACTGGAGCTCATTTATGCACATAGTAAACAGAAGAGGTCCCAAAATTGATCCTTGGGGCACACCTCGACCAAGAGCAAGGAACGAAGAAGTCCGATTATAAGCAACCACTGCTTGATACTTTGAGGATAAATACGAAAAAAATAGCCTCGCTGATGGTAAAAATATAAAAATTCAAACCAAAGATTTTGTGCAGTATTTGCCTTAAAGAAATGTTGTTGTTTTTTTTTAATAATTAGCGCGCACTAAAGGGGTTGTGACTACCCTTAAAATGATATACACAGCACGGGCGATTAGGTAGATTGGAGGGGTTAAAAGGGAGATACCGATGCACATTGGTTTTAAATGTCTGAAGATCACAATGGGAGGGGCAAACAGGGCTGAGTAGAGCATTCCACATTCGTGTTGTGCGACTAAGGAAAGAATCTCTGTACTTAATAGTACGTCCAAAGTTGGGCTCAAGGGTAAACTGATGAGCATTCCTGGAAGCGCGAGTATTACGGTTGAATTGTTTAAGGGGAGGAATGCAACTGGCTATTTCACTAGAACACTGTTTATAGAAGCAGCGGTAAAATAATGCTAGACTTGAAACATTGCGACGGCGACGGTGCTCAAGAGATGTGAATGTTCCCGCATTATAGTTCTTTCGTCTATCATTTTTAGAGCTCTCTTTTGTATTCTATCCGAAAGGCTCAAGTAAGTGGGTTTTTGGGGCACCTGCCCAAATATGGGAGGTGAACTCAAGTTTTTGACGAATTAAGGCTTTGTTGATCACAGCCAGATCAATTTGTCAATTTGGATTTTTGTTGAAAAATTGGACTTTCCGACAAACTGTAAAGCGGCTTAATCTATCAACTAATAGCTCTCGAGTGCTTCCATGGTCTTCCTTAAAACGTAAGTATAAGTAAACTAATAATTTCTTTGGTAAAACAATATTAGTATAATATACGTGCTATACAATTACCGGTCAATTGCAGGATTTCGACCAATCCCGGGGGTTTACAGTAACATATACATTTTTTATCACTATCAGAGATTAGAACGCAGAATTCCAAAAACCATTCATATTTTGAAAGTATCGATCAAGATCGAGTCAAAATAGCGAAACTGCCGACATTTAGTCCATTAAACGAAGGAAAAATAGATGCAAACATTATAGAGTCTTGGTTATTGTTTTAAGTAGCAGGGGTAACTTTCAGGTACAACATACTAAAAGTCCCCAGTCTCGTGGTTAAGGTCTAGGGGTTTAGGTCTCCTTTTGTAGGTTTTCGTTAATATTTTGAAAACCAGAGTATATTAGCGGAAAAGTCTACACTTAAAAAAATTATAGTTGATTCATTTTGAGAACTCATTTTTTTTTTATTTGGGTTTTTGGTTTCAGGCCACAATGATAGCACATTCATTTGGCAGAGAACTTTTTTGAAAACCTTAGGGAATTTACCAAACTGAAGAAACGGCTCGAAGACGAACACTTCGTTTGCTTCTGAACCGTGTTTTTCCTCCTTTAAATTCATCATTTTTTTCCAAGAACATCCTTATTGATACAAGGAATGTGCTAGTAAAATTTTGAACATTTTTGAAAATGACCAGTAACTTTTGACAAGATTGAAGATTCGTAAAAAATACCCCCATATCGATAAAACTGTTGTGTAAATGCTATTTGTTTTCACCTATAATTGCGCAGTAGATAGACTTTCCAGAGCTTAAACATTGGACTGCGATAGCGATATTGCACCATCTTCAAAAACATATCAAAACGTTGGAAATTTTGCGTTCATTATTTTTTTTTTAGTAGAAACAATTTACGTTTTTTTAATGGGGAAAGAGAAAAATGCGAAAAAGGAAAAAAAAATTAAACCAATATTATACCTCGTAATATTACCTGAGTATAAAAAAGTGTACACAAATACATAAAAGATCATTTCATTGCTTAAACTTAAAAGCTTTCTCAGTACAACCAATAGTTTTGAAATAAATGTAGATATCGATATACGTTTTCCAAAATTATGGATTCCGCCAGGGTCATATGAACCAAAAATCTGGGTTAAAGCTTTTCTAATAGCCCTTTTTTTAAAAATAAAAAAAATCAGCCTTTGTATATTTCGTTCTATGAAGAAGTCTTTCTCGATTATGACTTTTCATCCACATCAGGTCCAACGAGTTATGGTTTACGGAGCTATGTAGGTTCCTTGTTGTTGCCATTTCGACATATAACCTTCCTTTAAGGGATTCCGAACATTCTAATAAGTTTCTATCAAAATTAAAAATCTTGCTAAAGAGAAGTTTGATTTATAGTCAACCCGTAAACTCTGTGAAACGTTGTCTAAAAAAAAACACTGGCATATCGAATTTTTACTCAGGGAAAGTTTTTCAGTGGTGAGTCAAACCAGAGTTGGCTAACTCTAGAAGTTAATTCACGCACAGTTTACTGAGGGAGCAGTTTTTCGGTGGAGAATTCATGCTGAACGACTTAACAAATTCGGTGGATAAAAAATCAAAAGCATTTGTTCAGTTAACACTGAGTTAACTCACCGAAATTGATGAATTTAATCGGGCTTAACTTTAGTCTCGTACTGAAAAACTGGTTCTTAGTATCACAGAACTAACTCTGTGTTGCTAGACTTCAATCATATATGTAGTTACATAATGTAGGTACATATATAACACCATGCACTCGGACTAGATTAATTTACTAGCACAAAGTGGTTAAAACGTGATTAAAACTTGCAATAGATGTGCAGATTAAATGCATGCGTCGCTGCACGCAGATTAAGATATGCATTATATTGGACATTTAGTAACCCTAAAAGCTTGTTGAATGAACACAAAAATCCACTTTCATAAACTTAACTCATTTATGTTTTTTTTTTGTAAATAAATTGAACAAAAACCAACTACAATATTTATTGCATTTTTAAGTGCATTTAAAACTAAGCACACAAAAACTGCCAGTGCAGCTTAAATTTTCTATATAATTCCAGTCTAATCTATTTTATTTTTTTTTTAATTAAAAAGTTTATATTGAATGAAATTCAATACAACATCAACACTTTGTATCTCCAGAGCTCATTAAGCACTCTGCAGTGCTTAACGAACGAAAATACGATCTCTTCT
The DNA here is from genome assembly GCA_932273885.2 of Leucozona laternaria. Taxonomy (NCBI): domain Eukaryota; kingdom Metazoa; phylum Arthropoda; class Insecta; order Diptera; family Syrphidae; genus Leucozona; species Leucozona laternaria. The sequence continues at coordinate 24,370,297 of OW026367.1, read as the reverse complement.
GATGTGTATGAGTGAGTATGTGTGTGGCTCATCAGCTAACAGCTAACATTTTTAATGAAAATCTCCAAATGATGGATGATCACAAGTGGTACACATTTCAAACTCAATGATAAATTAATTTCAATAAAAATAATTAAAAAAAAAAAGATGAAAAAACCGTCCCCATCCTTATTCTATTTGACATTTCGGTCGATATATTACATTCCTCTACAGCTGTGTCAGAGCATTAGACTCCTCTTTTCCACTCTATTCTCTATTCTCTATATAACCCAACTATATACATTATGTCCCCAAATCTTTGCTGGAAAATGTGAAAGTTGCTTATGGGGCACGGTGGTGGCACGGCGGGCGCGGGCAACGCGTGTTCACAATTTGTGTCGCTGGAAAAATCAGGAAACCCAAAGAAAATAAAACAAGAACAAAACAATCAAGCACACCCGGTCTGGGTCCACCTACGGCATCATGCATCGACATAGAGTCAGTCGTAAAACTCGATTTAGCAGTAGGTGGCTCGTATATAGATATCCAATCCAACACCCCCCGACAAAAATAAAAAAAAAAAACAAAGACAAAATAAACTTTACGACAACGCCGACAGATTTATAAATAATTGAAAGATAAATTGATAATTATTTAAAGTCTCGTCGACACCGGAAACTTAAAATTAATGAAAATATTTCATATGCGCGTTGCGACAAAAGTTCAAAAATGTTTCGAACATTTTAAGAACTCTCTATCGAACTATTCGTAACTGGCTCTAATCTTCTATCGAATTGAACAACTAACGAAGCGTACACTCGACAATGCAATTTGATTGAATCTTTTTGTCATATAAATGAGAAATTATCTCGAGACGAAAAGAATTTGTTGCACGTACTCGCTTTTAAGGTGAGCGTGTCCATGGGAGAGTAGTTTCACCATAGTATCTATATAGACTCTTGAGAGTTACACTTGGTTGGGTTGCCATTTGAAAGTAAATTTTTTGAAAAAATTTCTTCCGGGAGTTCTGTGGTATAATATCGAGAGTTGAAAGTACTCTCACAACCGTGACCACCGTAATCAGTTGAACTTGAAAGTAATTAAATTGACTATAATGGATGGGTCTATTGTCAAAACGAATTATGAAATTATGAAGTTTTTTTTTATTCACCTCAAACACGTTAAATATGTTTTTTTTTTCTACCACACAATGTTTATCATTATTAATTTATTTGCCCGATTTTTTTCATTGTCGATTTTTGTTCTGATAGTGGAAAGTAAACAAAAAGAAGGGTAAGCGATGTGTTCCAACAACAAAAATACTGGCTCTGTGAAAATAGGATAAACAGGGTTACCAACTCTAGCAAAGTTTAGATCCGGAGATTTTCAAAAATCTACTTCGTTTTCACCCCGATAATATATCATCAAAAGGAAACCAGTTGTTTCGGTTTGTAAGTTTGAATTTAACAACAACAATTTAAGAGTCCCACGGTCACTATACATAATTTTGTATAAATTTACAGCTATTTCACTGGGTCTAATCCGATCGTTTGACTTTTTTAGTATGGTGCTTATTGGTACTATTTTTCACTTTAATCGAAAGTTTGTGTAGGTATGTCAACTGGGATGGATCTTGGAACCAAGTTCTTCAGAAGCTGATACGATACACATATGGTGCAATCTAGAGCTTTAAAGTATCTGGATATTTCGGATATCGGAAACGGATCCGGATATCTGACACGTATCTGGATCTAGGATAAGATATCCAAAATATCCGGATAATGTCGGATATTGAGATTCAGATCTAGGAACCGTAATCCGACACCGTCCGGATAGTGTTGGATACCTGGATTCAGATTCATCGAATTTGATAAATTAAGTTTATAATAACAGTTAAAAGAGGGCAAAACGAAAATCTTACTGTCATGAAACTTGGCAAAAGCGTTTGAAAAATTTTGTTTCTCCCTCTTTTAACTGTTACTATAAACTAAATTTATCAGACTGGATCCGGATCTGAATGTGGATCCGGGTATCCAACACTATCCGGATAGTTTCGGATCGCAAGTGGATTATTTTACTATCCGGATATCCGGCACTATCTGAAACTATTCGGATATTCTCGGATCTCAATTGCCTCATTCAAAAGTATCCGGATATTCGGATATCCAGATATTTGGACATCCGGTTAGTTTGAGGATTTGGATCTGATTTGAAACACTAGTTCGAACTAACCTGGCAAGTTTTTGCCAAGTCTAGTCAGGGCCCTGGAAAGTTTTCAGTATGAAAAAATCTAAAAGTGGAAAACATGTCAAATACTCGTGATGCCTTTGCTAGCAAAAACTTGTTGGACAAAACCACGTACAACCAACATCGAAAACATAAGTTTTCCCATACATTTTTGTAAACCACAAGTTTTCGAAAGCTACAGGATTTAGATACTGTCGAAAACAAGTTGGAATTCAGAGTTGAACTAAACAAACACACATTTCGATTTATTCAGAGCTCAGTCAAACGTCAAAAGGAAAGCCGACGGGATGCTGTCATCCCGTAGACGCGATGGGACGCGCGTCCAAAATAATAAACGCGACAGTAGTTCGCTTACAAATTAAATTTAAAAGCCAGGGTGGTATCCACGTTCAGTTATTTGCTTACGACACGAACAAATGTGGTGAAACTTGTGGGAAATACACATCTTCGCCAATTTTTCATCCGAATCTGCAGAATTATTTTAATAAATTCAATGTAATAATTACGATTACGTGAAACAAACAATGAATACAAGCAAATATTTGTATGCAACATAAGGGATAAAAAAGAGGGGTATTGTGAGGGAAACATCGGCAGATGTACATTTTTAATGCGAAACTGAAATAGAATTTTTATGTGTCGAAATTAAATGAATTCTGACGCCAATGAAACACGAGGCTGTAGTTGCTTACGCTTTCGTTTGATTGCTTGAAATGTATGATGCCTTGTTTTTCGCATTTTTTTTATATTTAATAAAATTATGTTATATACCTATTTGATATTATAAAAAATTGCTTCAACAAGGTGAATTTTTTCCAATTTTGTATGATTGATTTTCTTTTTTTATATTATGGATTTAGCGTCACAGCTCAACACTGCTTTAGCTGAAATTTATTCACTCCAGCCACACTTTACCGAGTTCGTTAAGTTTATTTTATTTTAACTTTTCATGCTTTTCAAAGTATCGCGGTTCGCGGCTCTTGTCGCGTCCATTGTGTTCAAGAAATCTTAAGCAGCTGAATTAAAAACAATTGAAATGTCAAAAGAAAACGGATAATTGTTCAGGCTTTATGAGTTTTCGTAAACTTTTTGGTGAAAACCCCGTTTTGGGTTTGGTGTGAAAAGGCTATTAGTTTTGAACATTTTTTAACTAGTATCATACTAAGCCTACTTTCTTAATAAACTCCAGCTGAACCCACCTTTAACAGTGACAGTTCGTGCAAAAAAGCAATCAAACATACCTTTTTCACTATTTGTTATTGTCAAAGTACGATGCAAACTCGTTTAAATGGACTAAAATTTTGCTCCCCTGTAATTATGTATTGTGAATAAGTTCAGTGGTAAGCATATCGGACTGGAGGGTTGCCAGATCAAATCTCAAAGTAACGATTTTTTTTTTTTTCTTCTGTCTATCGAGACAAAGGGGTATATACATATCTGGCGAGGACATAGCCAATTTCACTGGTCACCATTGCCAGCCCGTTATCATTATCTATGCAAAACTTCCTAGGGACCCATTGAAAGCGAGATTGTTTTTTGAGGCGGCAAATTGTATCACCCTGTATAATGTTTGCAGAATATTCTCTGACTTTTACTTACCTACATACCTATTTGGTTTGTGTTTTTGGCGAAAGTGTGTGAATAAGTTAATCAGCAACATGAATGAGTGCGACTTCAATGCAAAGAGAAGGTCCGCTTTTCCAGCAATTACCATTGCAAATATTGACCGACAATCGGCCGACAAAATGTTGCTTTCCTATGTACCAGCTACACATACTATAACAAGAGAGGAAATCAATCAGTAATGCGGTGAGGAATCATTGATTATACGATTACACTGCACCATCATCACCACCGCATCGGTCGTCGCGCGTTGTCGTTGCTCTTATTGTTGTTATTTTTGATCGTAAAAAGTTTTGTTGGAGCAGATGGACACAAGACACAAGACTACAAGAGCATACCTCCAAGCTTCAATCCAACTCTCCACTCCATAAGTACCTACAGAGACAGACAACTCAGATATATATAGGAACGTGATACAAATTTGTTATTCGTTGGCAATTAATCACCAAGCCACCATATTATGGTAGACGAGGGATTTTTTTTTTTTGTTTTTATTTTAATTTTTATATCTCCCATATACATCAGCGGTAACTGGCTTGGAAACCGGTCCAGAGCACACACCAAAATGTTGATGAAGACTCAACAGCAATGTACACGTATAAACGTATGAATTTTATATGAACTTAATCAGAAACTGTAAAATGGTGAAGTGACGAGAGACGAGAGACGGGAGAGAAAATAGTACAACTGTTGTTTCATATAGGTAACGGCTGCTGTTGCCATATTTGTAGTATGGTACCGCTCTGAGGTAAACTGTGGCATTTTGACTCGAAACTGGTATCCGCATAGTACACATACACACACACACGGAGTGTAAATGACAACAAAAAAAAAAAAAACAAAACGTAACCGGTCATTAAGCTTGCACTACTTGGCGAAATTCAAGGTGGATTTAAATTGGATAGTGGAGTTGCTGCTGATGCTTATGCTTTTGATAAATATTATTAAGTGTCTTAACTGAACTGCAAAATTAAGGTCAGAGCACATTTTTTTTTTTTTTTTTTTTTCTTAAACACTATGTTCGTCATATTTAACACACATATATCACAATTTGAATGGTATCAGTGATGGTGGATCTAAAAAACATCTTGCATTGTTAATAATGGGTAACCTAGTTTGTGATGCTCGAGATTCTGATGGTACTGATTATGTGCATCATCATATATCATGCTTCGTTTAACATTTTCCAACCACATCAATGTCATTAGTGTCACAAGAAAAAATATAGGTTACGAATGGAATTACAAATTTTGTTGGGACAGTTTCTAAATTTATCTTTTGCTTCCGCCGCGAGCGAAACATCTACTTCTATATAGTAGAGTAAAACAAAACAGATTATTTTGTCTAACAACTACCTGTCCTGAACCTGCAAATTTATTGAAAGACAAAATGTTGAGTTTTCGTTGGCTTAGCAGGGGTTGGTTGATTTTTGGAAATTTGAAGAGCGAAATTTGCTTTAAGATCTTTTCGACAAGATCATTTCAGCATGTAACCACTAGACAACAAAAGGAAACATGCTCTAGAAAGTAAGAAAATCTCTGCAAAGAAATAAGGCCCTTAAAACCACTGCGATAAAATAGACAGTTGTTTGATTTGGTGGTTTCACTTTCTAACCACCAGGCAACAAGGTGTTACGGAACTACACTTGTCAGAAAGTAAGATAACAGTTTTGTGAAATAGGCTATAGAAAGTTAGAACATCTCTGCGGATAATTAGTGTATGACAAACTAAGTGTACAACTTTCAGACTGACCCGAGTCGTCATCAACTTGATAGCTACTTGATCCCCCAAAATTGTTGTCCTTAATATATCTTAAATATAACACTGAAGCATTTAAAACCACTGGGCCAAAATGGAAAATTGCTTTGTTTGGTGGTTTCATTATGTAACCACCAGGCAATTTTAGAAAACCTTATCTTATATGTTTTGAAACCAGAATTTTAAAAACAGAAAATTGAACATACAAATTTTTTTGAAATACAGAATTTTAGTCATATAAAGGGTCTTATTTTTTTTTTAAATGGCGCAAAACATCGAGTGTAGCTTCGGCTGTGTGGCACGTGGCGCCGCCGTCCTGTTGAAACCAAATGTTGCCAATATCCTCCTCTTCAATTTTTGTGAACAAAAATTCGTTCAACATGGCCCGATAACGATCGCCATTGACTGTAACGGCCACTCCTTGCTCATTTTCGAAAAATGGCCCAATTATGCCTCTGGACAAAAATCCGCACCAAACAGTGACTCGTTTTGGGTGTATCGGCTTTTCAATGTATGCGTGCTGGTTTTCTGTGCCCCAAATGCGACAATTTTGCTTGTTTACTACCCGCCAAGATCAAAATGAGCTTCATCTGAAAAGATGATTTTTTTGGCAAAATCGGCATCTTCTCTAAGTCGATCGCAGGCCCACTTAGCGAAGCGTATACACAACCATATTCGTTCAGCGGAAGGATAAAACTAATTATCTGTCAAATCAGACATGAGCTAAGTGTTACCATTCACGAAATAAGCACTAGTTGAAAAAAAAACGTTAGATGGCGGACCCTTTAGTTTTCTACAGCCAGAATTTTTGAAAAAAAAAATTTAATTTTGACATGCAGAATTTTGAAAACAGAATCACGAACTATACAGAAATTCGAACCCAACCCCTTAAAATAACTAGAAAAAAAAAGAAAACTGTTTTAATCTGGTGGTTTTATCATGCAACCACCAGGAAACAAAGGTTTAAGTGTTTTATATTAAATATACAGGGTGGACCAATAGTCTCTTTCCTATGTAAAAAACTAATAACTCTTTTATTTAAAGATATTTTTGAGTTATTTTTGTTCTGTTTAAGACATAAGGCTTGGGAGATTCAGCATGAAGCACTACACGATCGCACAGCAAACAAAAATTGTTAAATTAGTTTTTTACTGGCTAAGTCAATAATTTGTACTCACCGACAATTTTGTTGGCGTTAGAAAGTTTCCAACAGCACCCACTATTCGTGCTGTGGTGGCCATATTTGAGCAATATTGGAACGTTGAAGATGTGAGGCGATCTGGCAGGCCTGGTTTTGGATGATCGATCGAAAACTTCCAGGCTGTTAGGGAAAGTGTTGCAACCAATCCTGAAACATCGACACGACGACGCTCAACACAGTTAGGCATACCGCGTAGCACGATTAATCGGATTTTGAGGAAAGATCTGCACCTATAGCTTTAACAGATCCAGATGGTCAAACAGCTCAATCCTGGTGAGCCAGTAAAACTGTCCTAAATATCGCCGAGAATGACGAAGAAGGCATATTTAAATCTGAGCCGGTTTGTGAACAAGCAAAATTGCAGATTTAAAGGCACACAGAATCTCAAAAATCTCCGACCACGTCCCTAACACTAACGTCGTGTTACTGTTTGGTGCGTGGAATAACCTCACGTAATATTCATGGGGCATATTTATTTCGAAAATTATGCGGGTCCCAGCGTTATGGTCAATGGGTTTCGCTAAATAACAATGGTTCAGAACTTCCTTTTTCCACTTGTGCAAGCAGACAACAATCCTGAGCTAATTTGGTTTCAGCAAGACGGAGTTATCGCTCGTGAGACAGTGAACTTGTTGCGCGAACAATTCCCAAATCACATAATCTCAAAAAACGGTTAATCTGAAAGGCCGCCGTGATCGCCTGATCCTTCGGCCCCGGACTTTTTTTATCGGAATACCTGAAGGAAAAGATTGACATTAACGAACCACAGACTATAATACAGGAGCTGAAACTCAACATTGGCACAGAAATCGCTCAAACAACGCCGGAAACACTTCAAAAAGTCAGGGAAAGTGCCATCTAAAGAGTCCATGATGAACCAAAATGATTTTCCATACATAATGTAAAAAATTTCCATCAAATAAATTTTTATTTATAGGTAATTAATTTCATTACTTTTTAGTTTTTCCTTCAAAAGTAATTCCAGATATATGTACGTAGGAAAACGACTTTTGGGCCACCCTGTATTTAGGAAAAGAATGTTGTGGTATCTTTGAATCCCATAAGGTTAATAACGACTCAGAACAATGTGAGGCTTGTCAATCTCATTTTTTATATCTCTAATTATCCATAGGGATTTGCTTACTTTGTAGGGCATGCAATGATCTAACGGTCGGACACGTGTAGTTTTTTTAAGAAACCAAACTTGCACACGATTTAAGATAATTGTCTTGTTGTAGTAGAGACACTAGAAAGTTTGAAAAATTCTGCAGGAAATTAGTCACAAATACATCAAATATCCCCAAAAATCTTTTTTCTAAATTTCTCGTAGTCATTTTTACAGAATAAATATATAAATCTATTGCATTTTTGAAGCTGAGGAAATTTTCTAAAAAACACTATTTCATTTCTAAAACCAAATCGATTCTAAGAGAATAAATAAAAGAAGGTTTTATGCAGATTTTTTATAATACAAATTCTATATACTACTGAAATATGTACATGAGCCAAGTAAAAGACTTAATTTAAACGCCAATTTTTATGGACTAAGGGCCGTTAAAAGCAATTTTAAAACAAGGTTATTTATAAATTCCACGCCTTCTGATTCACTCGAATCGCCTCGTCATATAATTCATTTACATTTATGCTTAGCCTTCTGCCCAAGAAGCGGCGGGCGGCGAGTCATAGATAAAACACTGACTATTTTCTTAATATCTTACGCCTCGTGTGCGGTTTTCTATTGCAATTATAACGTGAGCTATAGACAAGACACAAAAAAGCGTAGTACGCTTCTATGACGAGACCTTTTGTGTGCAGAAGGCCTCAGTTTATTGGGAACTTGTATACGCTTGGACTAAGCTATGGACGAAATTTGGGTCATACAGTGACATAAAGTATGGTTTAATTTTTTAATAAACAGAAGAGTACATTTTTGAAAAAAGGAAATAAGAATAATGGCGCATAATTTTAAACCGTCTGATGGTGAAGTATTAGCACGATACCTACTTTTAAACAGTTTTCTAACTTTAAAGCTCTTTACTTCAATATTCTTAGTTTTGAAAATGTCCTAAATAAAAAGTATCGTACTAGGGCCCAGTTTTTCAGTGATGAGTTAAACCAGAGTTAGTGAACTCAAGAAGTAAATTAACTCACAGTTAACTGAGGGAGCAGTTTTTTGGCGGAGAATTCATGCGGAACGACTAAACACACTCGGTGGATAAAACATCGAAAGCATCTCTTTAGTTAATCCTGAGTTAACTCCCAAAGTTGATGAGTTAACTCAGGTTTAACTTTAATCTCGCACTGAAAAAATGGACCTAAGGCTGCGTTCCACAATGTCTGATTTGTTACTCGGCAGATAAATATTGACAAAAGGGTCATAAGTCCTAACAAATTATTTTTGGATTATGAACCTATTCAGGTGGGTCAAAAGACAACAGTGATTTTTCCTCCTGGGAATGTATGACCCTGTGCAAATATTTATGTATCGAGTAACTATTGACAACTTTACTCAGCCATTGTGAAACAGGCCCTAAGCCTATCTTCTTATAGACGGAAGAACTCCGGAAGCGACTCTAGGCATGCCAATTATAACAGTTTTGGTTTATAAAAGTACCTTATGTTTGGGCATACTTCGGACACCCGGAGGTTTTTTTTTTCAAGTCGCGCAAAGCGCGTTAACGCACGCCCACTTTTAATGGCAAAAAACTGTTATAACTGTTAAAAATTGGCATTTCTCTATTATCGTCTATGAACTCCAGCTGAACACTCCCTAAAACAATGACAGTTCGTGCAAAAGAGTAAACAAACATACCTTTTTCACAATTGTCAAAGTGACATGTTATGGAGTTAGTATGATACTTAAAAGATAAAATATTCATTTGGTAATGTTAACTTTGATAAAATGTTAAAAAGATAATACGGTGATCACAACATTAAAATGTGGAAAATTTTCTTTTAAGCCTAGCATCATACTAAAAATTCTTTAACATAGCACTAAATAGTTAAGGCTGGATTTATACGGCTGTAAAATTGGCAGATTTTTGCCAGTAAACTGCCAAAAGAATTAATTTGTCCATTCTTCTGACAGTTTTTTGACAGTTTACTGACATAAAACTGCCAATTAGTCAGTCATGCCAGTATAACATTTTGCGTCTGTCATTAATTTTTTTAAATTCAATTTTCTTTTTATCGTCATTAATTATTTCAATAATTTAAATATCATTTGACTTTGGCTTCCCCATTTGTTTAAATAAATGCTTGAAGAAGAGTAAATTAACACTTAATTGGTCAATCTACCATATTTTTCATTCAAATGTGTATGTACTACGGAAACTCTTCGCTAAATAATTAATATATAGACATGTTTTGGATATCAAACTCACCTTGGCGGGACCTTTTTCTTTGCATCTATATTCGACATAAACAACGAAGACGACGATGTCATAAGCGTTGATGAGGGCGAGATCGATGCTGAAGACATTGCCGCAACCGAAGTTGAAGACGTCATAGCGGGTGACATTGGCGGAGCAGACGGTTCAATTTTCGATGATTTTCGTTCGAAACTACTAAATGTCAGCTCATTTTCACTCGAATGCTTATCATGATCACTGGCAACATTGGTTTCTGGCATCGCCGCCGCTACCGACGCACAACTCACTGGAACAACTTCAGTTGCAATCGCTGCAACAGACTGCTGATGTGTGGGCTGTTTCTTTTGCTGATGTTCATTGCCACTACTGACGCTATTACAATTTGTGGAGGCGGCGGGCTCCACAATTGTCTCATTAACTTCGATTACTGTAACAAAGTGTGACGGTTTGTCCGATGATCGATTACTGCTGCTCCTATCTAAACTACTACTGCCTCCAGCATATTCTGTGACATTCTTTGTATCGGATGATGATGATGACGATGACTTTCCTCCAACAGTCTGTTGTTGCTTTTGCTTCTGAGACTGTTGCTGTTCCGCATTTATCTCGGCTGCCTTGAAACCAGATGCCAGCTCTGTAATGCATTGATTAAGTGCTCCATTCTTTTGTATTTGCATATTTTTTATGTCTTTTTCTGTTCGAGAATCTTTATCGTCTGTGGTTATGGTTAGGTCTAATTGTTTGATGCTACTACTGCTATTTCTATTGTCCAATGCGCTGGTACTGCTGCCGTTATTTACGCTGTTGGTTGTTTCTTTGTAGCTAACGCGTTTGTTGCCTTCGCGACTTGCACGGTCTTCCCGTAAATTTACGCTCTGAAAGAGAAAAATATAAAGATAAATGAAATATAAGCTTAGAAGTTGCATTGAATTTTAATTTTTGTCTTCGCATTTAAACAAAAAAAAAAACCGTTTAGAATATATGTAGGTAAATAAAATGCAGAAGGGAATTGGTGGAACATAATTTTTAATTTCAACGCATTCCGTACTTTTGTATTTATATTTTTAGTCGCTGAAACTAATTCGAGTCAGGAGGATGTGAGGAGAGTCCGTAAAGAGGCGTGGTAGGAAAGGAAGTGATCAGAAAAGGGTGGGAATGTCAAGTTTGTGATGCTCAGACTCACCTCAAGTCATAGGGAATATGGGGGGGGGATCTTGTCCCTAAGCAAGACTGATAGCAACAAAGAATGGAAATGACAGCGGACAGACAATAACCACTTGAAGGGTACTACTGATAATGTTGCAGTGATGCCAATACCATTTTTTCAGATTTTTAGATATTCTTGGAGATAGTTTTTCCTTTCGTAATTTAAGAAGTAATTTTGCATTTGAAATTACACGTAAATTTTTTTGGAAAATAGAACACAATTTGAAAAAGGAATAGCGATACTCCACATTCGATTAGTACGGCTTAAAAAAGAATATCCGAACTTAAAGGTGCGTCTGCAATCAGGAAATTCGGGGTTAAGTGATGAGTGGGATGAAAATTATTTTTATAAATTGGAGAAAGTTTTTGTTTGTAGATAAAGGGTGTTTTTTTGGACGTGTGGTTTTCAAAAATTTATAAATTGGAGAAAATTTTTGTTTGTAGATAAAGGGTGTTTTTTTGGACGTGTGGTTTTCAAGAAGTAATAAATGGCATATAATTTAATGTTATGGCCAAGAATTTAGCTTTATTATAAAGATAAGGGTTTGCCATTATGTTTTAAAAATGATTTCGGGCAAGTGGCCGTCGCGGCTGGCTCGAATAAATTCCAGCCGATAGGTCCAATTTCCGCCCACTTTTTGTAGTATAATTAAGGCCGTATGTCAGCATAACGTAACATTATGGCCGGCTTCATTTATGAAGAACTATGGACCAATGATTCCATCTGCCCATAGAGCACACCAAACAGTGACTTTTTGAGGATGTAACGGCGTTTCAGAAATGGCTTGTGGATTATGATCAATCTAAATACGACAATTTTGTTTATTAACATACCCATTCAACCAATAATGAGCTTCATCGCTTTCTTGTGAAAATCGGGATCGGTGGCCATCTCGTTTTGGGCCCATTTTGCAAGCGTTGTTCAGACGTCAATGGCAAACCAAACTGAGCATAAATCAAATTGACAGCTGTCAAAAAGACCAACTCCGAAAAAAATATTGCCAGATTGAAAACAATTTATATCGTTTAAACTTTTGTTTTAGTTAAACTAATTAGATAGGAATTTTATAACATAAAGTCACTGGAATTTCAAAGCACAAGTGTTTGGTAGTAATTTGGTATTTTCCACAAATTTAGATAGTAAATCCAAGATTGCTTGGCAATTTATAATGATTTGTAACATAAAACTTTTTTTCTTTTTTTGTGTTTTTAATTTTCACGCTTATTCGCAATTTTAATAATTTTCAACATAAAATTTTGACTTCGTTAATCTTCAATATACTGGTTTCTATAGGCCAGAGCATCTACGATATATTTATTTGCAAAGTGTTTTCCAGTTTCTTCCGTTTGATAAATAAGACTTGTTCAAATGGAATCTTCTAGTTTCCTTGAGCATTGCACATACTCCTATTAAGTAGTATACAGCTTCATTTTCCCGAAGGTTGCAAAGGGAAAAGACTGTTGGTAGATCGTTCTAATGACGCCTAAAGTTTAAAGGCAGCTATTCTCCCTGTTCGGCACAATAAAAGGCCGAAAGAATCCTTGCTTCTGGCTTCCGATTCGGGGCTCTGAAAATAAGCAGCAGCACCAACAGCTCCAACAGCACCTCCACCAGCCTCAGCAACGCCAACAACGCAGCAACAGCAGACAAAAAGTTTCGAACAATAAAAACTCGTATAATTCCTTAGTTTTAGTTGTGTCTTGTATTTTTCGTTGTTTAATTACAAAATTTGTACAAAAAATTTAATGTTCTCTCTGTTTTTTTTTATATTTAATTTAAGCTACTTTAAAAGAAAAAAAAAATTAGTCAAATGAAAAGCCGACTTGACGGGCACAAGGAAAAATTTAGAATGAACAAAGCCAAGTTAGATGCAATTCAAATAAGCTCCACAGATATAGGCACCAATAACCGTATTAATAATACCGGGTTATTAGGTGCGTTCAACTGTGGTGCATTGCTAAAGATCTTCGAAGCTCTGTTTGCGCACATTGCGACTGCTTGCACATCGGATCGAGTCCGCGTATCGCTGGCTCGACCCTTATTGCTGCTAACAGCCGCAAAATGCACCAACACTCCCCTTGTTGTGAAAATAATGCTAATTTGCTGAGCACTGATGTAGTCTTCATAAAATGAATTCCGATCTAATAAACTATGGTTTAGTTATCTGTAGATTAGAGATAGATAGATAAATTCTTTATTTTTTTTTTCTTCATCAAATTGAACAATTTACAATCTTAAGAATAAGGACATGGCAATACTGCCGTCTGCCTGATTAAGTGTCTGTAGATTAAGCGGCCCCTCAAATTACAGGCCTCCTCCAGAAATCTCGCATGCATTTTCTCATCAAACTTTAATAGAATATTATTCAGTGCTACTCTTCATGTGGATCGATACTCCCATCTAAAAGAAAACTCAACTCCTAGTTTTTCACTTAGCTCTTGCCATTTCGCAAAGAATCCTGCTTTCCTTCTTAGGAGATATAGAAGTACAACCTTCGGCAGGCGGTATTCAGGGAATTTAAATTATTTTTTTTAAATACATTTGAAGTGAAGCCTCAACGTAAATAGATGGATTAATGGTAGACCCGTTTCGACATAAAGCATGTAATTGGAATTAAAAAGATGCTTTATAAAGTAGCTTTGCAAATTTTCAACTTCTTCGTGAACTTCAAAGCCCCATACATACCTGACTTCCGTAGAATATAACTGATTAGGCAGTAGCCTTGAAGATTTTGTATTTAGTTTTGATCGCAACCTCTTTTTTACACAGGACATTTTTCCAAGCGCAACTTAAAGAGTCTTTTAATTTTCTTATTAGGTGGGAATCGAAAGTTAGTCTCGGAGGGCGGGTTGTATCAAGATAGGGATATTGTTTAACAACCCCTAGAGGATCAGATCCTTCGAACCATTTTTCATCCCCTGTGTAACGAACTGTATTGTTTCGGAATATCATTACTTTTGATTTCGATGTGTTAATATGGAGATTCCATTGTATGCAATAGTCTCGAAGCCTATTAACAATAAGCTGAAGCATGTTTGGCATTTCTGCTACCAATACAATATCATCAACAAACATTAAGCCTTTCATCGCGATACTGTTGAATGTAATTCCTCCAGGAAGTTATTGCAGAATGTCATCCAGAAACAAGCTTAAGAGAAGCGGGCTAAGTTGGCAACCCTGTTTAACGCTCGAAGAAGTGTTCAACCAATTTGACAACTCTAATCCATCCCATTTAGCAGTTTGTTAATTTGTGTAGACATTTTCTCATTTTCTATCAAGCAAAGCATCTTAGAAGATATAACAGTATTGCTTAGTTTTAAGAAAAGGGCTCTTCTATGCTTTGAGTTAATGGCAGCACGGAAGTCAACAAAAAAAGGCATAAAGTTCTCTACCACTGCTTAGATATGTTTTACAAACAAAAATAAAACTACAAAGTTTGTATATTTCTGATCAAAAACCTTTTTGTCTGTTTTCTTTTTCTGCACAGCAAGTATTGGTTCGCGTTCTTTTTTTCCCAGAACGTTTACCAGCCTTTAATGATATAACGGGTGATTTTTTAGCTGGTTTGGTTTTAGCAACACTGGTTTTGACAGCTGACGTGTGTTTAGTACCTTGTGTCACTGCTTCAGTTTGGTTTGCAATTATACCATGGATCGTCTTACAAATGAACAACGCTTGCAAATTATTGAATTTTACTATCAAAATTCGTGCTCGGTTCGAAATGTTCATCGCGCGCTGCTTGTGTTCAGCGATGAGGCTCATTTTTGGTTGAATGGGTACGTAAATAAGCAAAATTGCCGCATTTGGAGTGAAGATCAGCCAGAAGCATTGCAACAGCTACCAATGCATCCCGAAAAAGCCACTGTTTGGTGCGGTTTATGGGCCGGCGGCATTATTGGGCCATATTTCTTCAAAGATGATGCGAATCGCAGCGTTACTGTCAATGGTGAACGCTACCGAGCGATGATAACAAACTTTTTTTTGCCCGAAATGGAAGTTCTTGACTTGCATGATATGTGGTTTCAACAAGACGGTGCCACATGCCACACAGCACGCGAAACAATGGCGCAATTGCGAGGCGAGTTTGGTGAACAGTTAATTTCACGTTTCGGGCCGGTCAATTGGCCGCCTAGATCGTGCGATTTGACACCATTAGATTATTTTTTGTGGAGGTATGTCAAGGCTAATGTCTATAGGGACAAGCCCGCTTCGATTGACGCCTGGAAGCCAACATCCATGCATTCATTCGTGAGATACCGGCCGATATGTGTGAAAGAGTATGCCAAAATTGGACTCAGCGGATGGGCTACCTGAGACGCAGCCGCGGTCAACATTTGCATGAAATTATCTTTAAACATTAAATTGCAAGGTTCAAACTATCGATTCAAATAAATATTTCATTCATTTTTTCGAATTTTTTGTGTTTTTTTTTTTTTAAAAAGTTCTAAACCTCTTAAAAAATCACCCATTATATGTATGTATGTCCCCCGAGGAGTAAATTACATTTTCTTAAAATACATAAAACAGATTAACAAGCAAATGGCACAACAGGATACCCTTTTAAGTTACACACACACGCATATGTGCTACCATTTGCTCTCAAACAACAACAAAACACGCCCCCTTTCCAAAACTATCGTTTCAGCAAACCACGCACTTCACTTTTAAAATTACTTGTTTTTTTTTTGTGTTGTTGAAGTGATAAAAGTAAGAGACGCATGCTACGCACGCACACCCAATACGTCAACAAAATTAAAATTTAGACCTATGTTGAGTTTAATATGTTATCTGCACTCCTGATGCTGATAAGTTGCAGATGACATAGTCTGGGAGGTAGTGTTGCTAATTATAAAATCCTTTAATAAAAATTAAATAAATTTGGGTGCGTGACAGCATGTGGAAAACCAGGGCCTAGAAACTTAAAACTCTCAACCACTGTAGGAATCCTAACAAAGACTATTATAAAACAATTAACGCAAAGCTTGAATAAGACAAATTTCAATCCACAATGTTGGTCATTCCCAAAAGTTGCCAAGCACCAACTGACTCTTTTTTTTTGTTGCCCCTTATTATATAATCTCCTCCATCTTATTATACGAGTACATAACATCGATCGACTCTCCAACTCTGCTTCCCAAACTATTGCATCTCGTTATGTGTCAAAGTGGGGTCATGTTGGGCTGGTTGTTGCAATTGCTGCGGAAAAGAATATATGGGTCGTTGTTGTCGTTACCATAAAAGGCAATGTATAATTCCATGCCACAGCGATATTTTTCTAAACACGTTTCCCGGGTTGATTAGGATGCACACTGCGGCTGCACCAGACGATAAGCAGTTCAGCCGCAAACATTCCGCATTAAATTAGACAAACAAAAAAAAAAAAAAAAAAAAAAGAAAACTATCACGAGAAAGGGTTGCAGAACAGTTTCAGTTATACCCATAGCGACTTGCGTTGTAAAAGCGAAATTTACATGCAAATTAACCACAAGATTTTCCCTATACCATTCCGCATCATCCCATTCCCATGCCACACCGATAACAAGATGCCTGATAAGGCATTGTTGTGGCTGCCGCTGCTGCCATTTGCCGGCTTCAACTAACACCACGCGTATACATATATACATAACAACGACATAGGAAAATTCACGAAGCGACAAGGGACTTGGTTATAATCCCCGAACTCATAAAACGAAGTCAAAAATCGATTTAAGTACTCGAGAAAATGTTGTTCTTTGAGCTTTATTAGGGTGGAAAACCATTTCCAGCTGTCGTCGACCCTCTTGTTTCTCGCTTTTTTTCCATCTATCTCACTCTCTCTCGCTCTATTAGCAAAAGGAAGGATGGACAGACAAAGAGAAACGGTTCGGCCATTGCACTGTTGGATTGGGAGTGGTGGGCGGCTTCGGCATACCACCTCGCATCAATGGCATAAAATTCCTCCTCTTAATGTATAGATATACGTATTATAAAGAGGAGAACCTACCGGCATACAAATTCACTCGATCGACAATAATTATATCAATGCTGTATGGCATGGCGCAAATAACTTGCCTCCTTTTCCCTCCGACCATGATGCAGACGACAGTGAGTGTGTCAATGGAGAAGCCTCGTTTTAATAGGCCGCATCAGCCATCAGCTTCAGTACAGCGAACGCTTCGTGTAGAAACATTTGCCAAACGTGTCAGACATAATAACACCTGAAATGTGCTTGTATATCTGTGGCTATTTTTTAATGACTTTAATGGCGCTGTGCTGACAGAAGATTTTTTTCCCATCGCTTGGGATATGAGCAAACAACAGTACGACTCTTTTTTTTTTTTTTTGGGCTAATGGTTACTTTGTTTGTTTGATGTCAAAGAACTTTTTTTTTCATCCTAAACGTGACTGCTGGACAATAAAATGTTTACTGAAAGCTGACAAATTTAACAATCATGAACAAAAATGCACAAAATGTGTTAATAAAATATTTATTTAGTGGAAGATTGCAAGTTAGCTGATATTAGCCGTCGAATTGGTCGAAAAAAAAACGACGCGCTGTCCTGCAATTTTCATGTTAAATACACAACAACAACTAATCCCTTTCGGCGCGGAGAATGCTCGGGGCTTAACTTAAGCACGGAGAAAAACTGTGTTACCGGCATGAATTGCATACTTGTTATCGAAATTTTGTATAGAAACTCCATTTTGTATTTGTAATGGCGTCGCTCATCCGGCAATTATCAGATGTATCGATTAGAAAGTTCAGAAATTCAGTTTTCAATATAACTTTATCAATTAATAAATATTTAGGATGAAAGTAAAGGCAATATTACACTGTCATATGCCATATTAAATATGACAGTATTTGTTGTATGACAAATTTGTATTATGCTGGATGTACACGACTAATTGGCAATATTATGTCAGTAAACTGTCAGACGAATGGAAGAATTCATTCTTTTGGCAGTTTACTGACAAAAAACTGCAAATTTGTCAGTCGTATACATCCAGCATTAGGCTCCATGTATTTTTGTTGTCATATAAATTTGACTATCGCACTTATATGACACTTTTGAGCCATATTTCTTTGGCAAACATGCCATATTAATATGATAATGTAATACTGACAAATGTCAAACATAATTGTGAAATAGCTCCGTGAGCAAGAGCTTTTACAACGAGTAAACAGTTCATCAATATAAGCATATGTCGTAAAAACAAAAGGGCCATACTTGACAGTTTTCAATATGTGTACATTTCTAGTGTAAGAAAAAGACAAATGTACGAAATGTAAAAAGAAAAGACTCAATAGAATGAATTGAATTGAATTGTTATACTGCCTTACCACTTTGAAACCGCGACTTGGATATTCGTATCTACCAAAAAAATTAATTGAAAACCGTCGCGATAGGTAAATTGCGATGAAATGAGGGAGATAGAAATGACGATCTGTCAAAAATTAGTCGCATTCGATTATAAATAATTGCAACATGGCCGCAATTGGGCTTCTAATTGGGGAATCTATCTTTATCTTTTCTCCTTCTTGTTTTGACAGTAATAGAATCACTGTCAGAGGGTAAACAAACAAGTACAAGGTGGCGCAAAATTTATCATCCAATTTTGTTTTTCAATTACTTTTTTACTGAATAAAAAAAAAAAAGATTTTGAATGATGGAAATCTTTATTTGGACCTTTACAATTTTGGAAAAGATTATATCTGTCAAGTGGCTGCCGCCAGTGTTGCGCCCCGTTTTATCAAATTTTCCATGACATTCCGCAAGATTTCCGGTGATAACTGTTCGCATGCCTGTCGAATATTTTTCTTAAGGGCTGCAATTGTCTGAGACTTGTTGGCATAAACCCGCAACTCCAAAGAATGAAGTCTGGAATTGTTAAATTGGGCGATCTTGCTCGCCATGCCAAATCGCCAAAACAGGAGATTACGCGACCAGGAAACGCTTCCTTCACATTATACATTGTGGCTCGAGCTTTGTACCGTCTTGTTGCAACCACATGTTCACCAAGCCCCGTTCATTAAATTCCGGTATTAAGAAGTAATTTATCATGGCCCTGTAGCGTAAGCCAGTAACAGTGACCGTATTGCCTCAAAAAATAACCCAAATCACTCCTCCCGCATAAACGCCGCACTACACAGTGGCTTTGAGTGGATGTAATGTCTCTTCTTGCATCACACGCGGCTTTTCAGTGCCCCAGAAACGAAGATTTTGCTCATTGACGCAACCGCTTAGGTGGAATTGCACCTCGTCGCTCATGATGATTTTCGACTCAAAATCGTCCTCTGCGTTGTTGAGATTAAGGATGGCTTGACAGCGGAGTATAGCGCTCCATTGCTTGTCTCTTTGTATCACAGATTACCCATATGAAGATGAGAATGTTTCGTACGCTTTAATGAATAGATATTAATTGCAACAATAATTTAACCCACGTGTATTAAGATCCCATTCTCATTTCTTGTGTGCAATCTGACACTTCAAGCTTGTAGGCAAATCAAAATGGCTAAAAGGGATTCTCATCTTCATGTGGGTAATCTGTGGTTTGTATACTGCAGCTGTCTATAGTTCACAAATGTCAAATATAATTGACCTACGACGCCATTTGCAAAAATTACAACATCTTCCAAATGGGTGATTAATTTTGCGCCTCCTTGTAGAATATATCAATATTTCCTTGAATTAAAACAAAATAAATCAATTATTAAATTCTTCTTATTTGTAATGACTTAGTGAACATTTACCCTTATTTACCCTATAGTTAAAATATTTTCCGCTGTCGAAATAACTTGGAAATACATTTTTGAACATTATTATTTTGGTAGGGCTTGTTTCGTTGGAAAAAAGATTCCTCTTTTGCCTGGGATATACATTTTATTTCCGGGAAAAACACGTTCCCACAAAATTGGCGATAGGGCTGAATTTGATGTATTTATTTGCTTATCAGTTATCGCCATATTTTTTCATCACTCCAACCAAACTTTATTATTCACGTGAATGTCCCTGTTTTGATCCAAGTATTACTCCATAATTGTTTTCCGTAAACAATAGACATCAGAAAAAAAAGTGCCTGTCTATTTTTATTATAAGAAAACAATACAAAATCCCCTTCTCATTTTCACTTTATTTTTTTTTTTTTTTTTTTTTTCATTTCATCACAATTTTAACAAAACCACCAATCAACATCACTTCTCAAAATGTTTGTCATCCAATTTAAGTTTTAATCATCTTAATTTCATTGACTAGGGTTCTGATGCGGAATCGTTATGCATATCTATCTTCAATTGTACATAAGGTATCATAGACTATGAGTCTCATTCTTTGGATATTGAAATTTTAAATAAAATACATTTTTTTTGTTTTCTTATTGTTTAATAAAGTGTCTATAATACGTTATTTTTGTTATAATTCTATTTTGAATCATGCATCAAGTTCGGCATATTTCAATATGAAGCAATAAAAATAATGAATCAGTTATTGAGAGTAGTGTAAACTTACCAAGTATCGGTCGCGCAGTCGAGAATATTACTGCTGGAAATGAAATGAAAGTATACGCTAGCTTAATCACATCATTTCAACGTTGGATTTTTTTGTGGAATTTTGTTGAACTTGAACAACATTTTTGAGCACTTATTTTGTGGCAGCGATAAAGATATGTTCAAACATCGAAATTCGGTGTTAAATTTTGTCGGAAATGTTATTAGCACGTTCAACCGAGCAGTTAAACTTTTTCATGCAAAATACACGTATGTAGTTCTCACAATCTTCAACTCAATACTTCCGTATAAGAAATAGAATCCACTAAAAAAATTAATGAACAAGTCACATAGTTTCTATACCCACATACATAATAATAATGATTCCTCCTGACCAAATTGCTCACCAGACTATAACTTTTAATGGATGCAAAGGTGACTGATGAATAATTTTAGAGTTTTCCATTGCCCAGAACCGACTATTCTGTTTATTCACATATCCTGTGGCTCGTCACTCATTATGATTTTTTCATGAAAATCGGGGTTGTCATGGGCTAGCTGTAATATTCTATTGGCATATGTACGGCGGCGTTAATAACCTTGTTGAAGAAGCTCTTGTGTCAACTGAATCTTAAATGGAAACAAATGCAAATCCTTGTTCAAAATTGTGGCCAAAGTTGTTCTTTGAAGACCAAGCTCCTGAGCACGGCGTCGAATTGAGGTTGATGGATTGTTTTGAACACTTCCTTCAGCAGCAGTAATGTTTTCAGCCGATCTTGCAGTACGTTGTGGTCCATGCTTGGGCCTATCACCTACAGACCCTCTATCTTCGAAATCATTCACTACACGATAAATAGTGCGTTTTGTTGGCACGTTGTTTCTCCCAAAAAATTTACGTAACTTTCTCATCGTCACAGTTATCGATGATTGATTTTGATAAAATGTTTTAACGATTAAAACACGTTGGTTTATCGAATATTTTTCCATAATAAGTTTGCCACGTGTCTACTTCACGACTGCCAAATATGAACTGTCAAGACTAATGTTTACCAAAATGGCGGAAAAACAAAGTAAAGTACCTTCCCGGCGGACACCCTGTATATTTCTATTTTCAATATGTCAATAGATAACAATACTCTTTGAAAATTAGATTTTGTTTATTTTTTTTTGTTTTTAGAATGAACAGAGTTTTAATGTCAAAAATCGGCTCTCTAAATCGAGGATTATTTTTTTGGAATAAGACAAGCTGGCGCCACACAAACCCAGTTCATAAGTTTGTTTAGTTAGTAGTATGGAGGTCAGAGTAGAACAGAACATGATTACTGATGTCAGAAGAAGTTAGAAAACAAAATGCACTTCTGCATTTGTTGACATTAACCCCTCTTACACGCTACAATCGATCTACAACGTCGATGAAGTAGTTTGTTCTTGAATGGGGAGGGCATTCACACGTCCATGCGTCGACGTATAATTGTATGTCAAAACGAAAATTTGTCAATTCTATATTATTTCTAGTGAAATTACTATTTCAGAATGAACCCACACACACTTTTCTGGTCAGTTTGCCATTTTTATTTTAGTATTTACCTTTCTTTAATAAAATTTTACATGAATTTCAATAAAAGATGATGAAAAACACAAACTGACAACAAAAAACAATAGAAATAGAAAAAAATGTATCGGTGAAATAGTTCCTTTCTTTTTACACACCACGTCAGCATACTACATCCAACTCCAGAGTTCGAACTACAGTGTCGATGTCGAACCACTTTCGTTTCACACGACCAAAAAACCTTGCCGACACTATAAATCGATGCAGTAGTTCGTGGCATGTGATAAGGGTAAGTGTGGTCTGTCCTATTAGACATAAGACAAATCAGAAAATTTCTGTGAAAATTTGTCAAAAGTTGTAGAAAACTTGACGTTACCAAACAGACCTAATATCTTGGAACACCTTTAAATGTGGCCGCGTTCAGATCTGTATCCAAAGGGATCGGGATACTTTTGTGTTGTTGTAATCCCTTGTAAAAATACATCTGATGACAAAGCAGCACTCAAGCTATCCTTAAAATTCTGGTATACCCAGTCACTAACAGCTGACTCCAAATCGAGTTGTTTTTTTTTTATACTGTCAGAATTATAAATAATCAAAAGTGGAATTATAAATAATCAAAAATATTAAAGTAATTTTAAATAATACCCAACATTTCTGCATCAAATAAAATTTAGAATCAATCAAAAAACAAGTTTACCGAAAAGAAAATATTTCGATCTAATTTGTTTGTGTCAGCTGTTTTGATTTTGACAGCAAATATAACCTATCCGGTTTAGTCGATCAGAAACATATGACGGTGTTCACATTGGACTGACTTCTCCGATTTTGTGTCATGAAGGATTAATTAAAAATTAGTGTTTCCAATCAAAATTGGAAAATTGCCAAAGATAAATCACAGAAAAAGAAAACAGATGTCACAAAAGAAAACGTCAAAAAAAACCTCTGAGTGCATTTTTCATGTGAGGATCTGGTCGTAAAATGGATCTTTCTTGAAAAAAAGAAGATGAATTGAAAAAGATCAAATCTCTTCTTCAATGGGAAACGACATAAGAATAACCTTTAACACAAAAATGCAATCACTATGTGAATATAACAAGTAAATAGTTGGTTATGTGAACTTATGAAATAACTTGTCATTGTTCGAATGAAATTAAAACTATGGGCGTTAAATCGTTTTTTTTTTTTTTTGTACTTCTTTTTTACACACACTCTACCAAAGTTGGAAATATGATGTTAAAAAAAAGATTATGGAACGCACCAAACAAATGTGTTTATTTTGTTGTATTCATCAGGAAATGAGCACTTGTTAATATATGTACATATTTACTTATTTAATAAATTATAACGATCAACAACAAATTCCAAGAAAAAAAAAAATAAGTTAACATTTTTGACAACAGTTAAAAAAAAACGTTCACCTAAATTTACAACAACAAAAATCACAAATAATCTCATAATGACACATTCTTATTCGAAAACACTCAAATGTCTTTAGATTATATTTGCGAAAATTCGAACATAAACTTCATTCATGATATGAAATTCATTATATCTGTATATAGTTGATTTGCTTACCGTTTTGCTTCTCCCCCAAAATTTAAATTTATCCTTAAATGATGACATGCTCATGTTTTGAATTTTAACTAAGATAGGCTTAAAATAAAATATTATTTCACTTTGATGCAGACAAGGTAGACTATAGAAATTCTTCAACTTCGAAAGAAGTTTTCACATATTTGTTTTTAATTGGCGCTCTTGAGTTTAATTTCACTTCTTTTTAATTGCAATTCACCGAATTTTACCGAAAGTTTGTACAAGAAATTTCATTTATTTTTCAAATAAAAAAAAAAAAACAAGAAAAACACGAACCGTACAACGTAATAGTTTAATCTTATCTAACCGTTCGCCAGGCGAAAAATTCCAAGTTCGATATTTAGCTCGGTTTTTTTGTATGACTACCTACAATTTAATTTATATTAATTGAACTTTTTTTTTTTGTTAACTGTGTGCCTTGCACAGAAGAATATAGTCATCTAGTCATGATAAAAGATGAAACGATTCGGAATGGAATGTGATAAGATAAAGATACAAAAAACCCTTTTCTTTCTCGCGGATAAGATTAGAACGAAAGCGACGATGTTGATGTTCGGTTCGGGCGGGTTTAGACCTAGTGCGAATGGAAACCAAATTAATTTTAGTTTGTTTTCGTTCCGTCGCGTCGTTGTGTTTCGATTTGCAATATTTCTCTCCTGCATAACAATAAGCTAAAATAGGGTTACCATTAGGCAATTCTTTTTCTAACTATTGTAGATATTAAAAAACAATAAATTTGCACAATTTATTGATTTAGAAATCGAATAGTGGTATTTTTATTATACTAAATTGTTTTGCTTAGACCCAGTTTTTTAGTAGTGAGTTAAACCAGAGTTAGCTAACTATAGAAGTAAATAAACCCACAGTTAACAAAGGAAGTATAGTTTTTCGGTGGAGAATGCATGCAGAACAACTTAACAAACTCGGTGAATAAAACACAGTTAACCCTGAGTTAACTCACTAAATTTGATGAGTTAACTCGGGTTTAACTTTAATCTCGCACTAAGTGTGGACCTTAATAATAATAAAAAAAAAAACAAGTAAGTAAATTTCCTGCTGTTAATAATATTTCTTTATCAAGTTTTGATCGTAAATCGCGGATTTTTCATCATCACTAGTTGGCCTAGTAAATTATTGATTCCTCTGGTGAATCACAGATCTCTCCAGTAAATCTCAGACTGACCATGTCAATCTCAGATTTCTCTGTTAAATCCCGGATTTTTCCGGTAAATCTCAGGTTGATCCTAGTAAATCACAAATTTCTCTAGTAAATCGTAGTTTTCTCCGGTAAATTGCATGTTGACCCTGGAAAGTCACGGATTTCTGTGGTAAATCACAGGTTTACCATGGTTAATCACAAGTTCTCTTTTAAATCCCAAATTTCTCCGGTAAATCTGAGGTAAGCCCTAGTAAATCACAGATTTCTCTGAAAAATCTCAGCTTGACCCTGGAAAATCGAAATTATCCGGTTAATCTGTGGTTGACCCTGGTTCTCTGATAAATCAACTTTTTCTACGGTAAATTGCAATTTGACCTCAGTAAATCACAGATTTATCTAGTAAATCACGGATTTCCCCAGTAGATCTCAGGTTATACCTGATAGTCATAAATTACAAAGTTGTCTGGTATGGCCCCCGTACTTTTTACTCTGGACCCATTGCCTTTGGTGGAGGTGTGATTGGATTGGTTAGTTTATGGGTTTCTGCTAGCTTGGTCTTTCAAACGTTTACTCTTCAGGTTCAGGTACTAAGATGCTTTTTAGTTAGTTTTATGGCCGGCTCTTATTATGCTTTCCTGAAACACTATAAATGTGATCTATAATTTCGCATAGTGTAGTTTACCAAAAAATATACACCCAACCACGCACCTACCCCAAATCCTACAGTGTGCCAAAGCAGGGGGGTTGCGGAGGAACAGCATGCCCCCCATACACACCTCACTGTTTATACGCCGTTATGCTGAGTGCTAGCACTATGTATTTATGTAAGAGAGCTTAAATAAATACCAAAAAAATCAAAATTAAATAAAAAAGTAGTTTTGGTAATTTTCAATTTTCTCATAAATTAGAAAACATAAAACCATCTAGTTTTCAGTGTTTGATTAAGAATTTATAGGGACATCAAATAATTAAAGCCAATTCAGTACTTCATTTCACAACTTTGAATAAAAAAAACTGTAAACATTTTTTTTATGTTTTTTTGGATAAATTTTGAGTTTGTAAGCATTTTTTTCAAAAACTATTAACACAAATAACTAGGTTGAAACAAATAAAGGAAAAATAAGTTTCTGGCTTTCAGAAAACATATATTTTTGCATTATAAGTGTTGCCGTTGTTTTTAAATCTTTTTTTTTAACTTTGTAATTTTTTAGAAAATTGCCCCTCCCGCCTAAACGGAGGGAGATAGACCCCCCCCCTCCAATAGTAAAAAATGCTTGTATTTTACCGTTCTACAAAAAAAACCGTTATTATTTTGCGGCGCCTGAGTTATCGTACTCTCCCCATACACAGGTTTTCGTTTCTAATTCCTCAACAATTTTACAACAAAGTGTGATTTATCATATTATTTCCATATTTCCATTTCCATTCTTTTTTATCAGCTTTCGACGATCTTTTCATCAAGAAACAAAAAAGTTACCATAATATTAATTAATAGGTACTACTTACGTAGTACGACTAATGCCCGATTTCATAAAGGACTTTTAAATATTTAAAAGCCCATTTAGAGTTAAAATGGGATTTTTTGGTTTCACCAAGTGCTTTTAAATTTAAAATGCTTTTAAGTGCCCTTATAAACTAAAAGCCCATTTTCGTGTCAATAAATTTTAAAAGTGTTATTTGTGAAGTCTAATATGTCAGATGTCAGCCGACGAGTAAGAAAATTATAGATGATATTTTGCTGTCACTTTTTTATTTAATTTCTTGCAAATATAAATTGTGAATAGGTCGAAACAAAAATATAGTTTGTGTGTAAATAATAATCTTTTACGGCTCTCCCAAGCCAACGCGAATACTTCCGAACGACGACAAGACTTTCGCCTTTCTAAATTTATTTACATGGAGATAAATGAGAGCACCCACATTGGCACGATGTGAATCTTCAAACATTGTTCACTCATCGCATATTCGTTCCGAATGTTTCGCGTTGGTTTCGGAAAGCCTTCATAATTTGTTTGTTTTTAGAATAATTGATTGTTCATCTGAGGATGATGAGCAACATATAGTAAGACGTCCAAGAATATTCCGAGTTCATATTGGAATTGGAATCCATTCTTAAAATATACTTTTTTTTCGTAGCATTTTTTTCTACATATAATGCTTTTTCACGTGCATTTCGAATGTGAGAGGGAAACAACCTATTTCCATATCCAGGGATGTGAGGCAAACCCAATTTTAACTAAAATTTCCCTAAAATTTCCTTTTTTTAGATGGTGAAACTGGAAATATTTAAAGGTCTGATAAAATTTAAGAGGACTTTAGATAAAAAGGATTTTAGTGTATTTTTATGAAATCGGGCATAAAGGTCACAAAAAAACTTCCAATTAAAAATAAATAATGGCAACACTGTTCATAACACACCTTCTGCAAACGAGCGCCACCTGTATCGAATGTACAATGAGTTTAATTGTAATGCGTGAACAATTTTGTTTCCATTTGTTATTTTTTCCACTTTCACTTTAAATTGAAACTATAGAATAATCGCCACTAAGATTGGTAAAGGGCAACGGAAATGAGCCATATTCAAAAAGAGAGAGAGCTCAGTTGACTTGACTGCATTTGGTTTTTGGATTTGTTTTTGTTAATGGATTTGCATGATCACTTGTAAAGCACTTGAGTTACTCCTTTTTTGGGACTTGTGCAGCTTGTATTATTTATACTTGTATGTACTTGAGTTCAACCATGAACGATCATTCTTCGCACGTAGCATTTGTTTCCATTAAAGTGGGCGCCAAATTTGATTTTAGAAAAAAAAAAAAAAAAACACCAACATACTAATCACGGAAAAGATGAAACGAAAGTAAAATAAGTTGTTGCACTTTTATTTGGTTTTGGTGTGTTGTACAAATTAATATACAATTTGCTTTCCATTTCAAGATAAATATTGAATTCAAATGAATATATGTAATTAGCTATGCCTGCAAGAAATTTGAACTCCTTACGGCCAATTTCTTCACAGAGTCCTAACGCTAGTACCAGTACTAGTCCTAAAATTAGTACTCAAATCGGTATCAACTCATTTCTTCACACAAGTTCTAGTCCCTAGTCCTTTCAATTTGGTACCGAGTATTAGTTAGGTCTCGGTACTAGCTGACTCCTCAAAATCAGCTAGTACCTGGTTATTATACCAGTCGTTAGTACTTGTAGTATACAGGTTTAATTATATTTATTTGAACAACCTTTCAGTTTGAAATCTTATTTATTAATGATCAAAATATTTTATACAATCTGACAGAATAAAGTATTGCCTAGGAAATAATTACTTAGATTGGAAATTAATAGTAATAGTAAAGTGTAGACACTACATTCTCTCCTTTTTTTTAAGCAAATAAATGAAATTAAGTAAAATAAAATGAAACTCAAAATATAATAAAATTAAATGCAATTTAGTCTAATTCATCCGACGAATGTTTGTCTTTAGGTTGAACTGCCCAATCACCATTAACTTTCTTTAAATGAACAACATTTCGTCTTGTTATTTCGCCAGTTGTAGAATTCTTCACTAAAACATCGCCTCCCTTGTTTTTGATTACTTCGTGCGGTATTTCACTAAAATTGGTATCCAACTTATTTTCTTTTCGAAGTTTCTTGACCAACACTTGGTCACCAATAGTAAGTTCACTTTGAGCAGCTCGTCGTTTTTTGTCAGCATACACTTTCCCCTTTTCCTTTTCAATTGCATCCTTGTCCATAATTTCTTGATTGAGGCCTTGATCTTGATTGATGGTAATTGATGGAATTTTATCCTTGAGAAGCCTTCCGTAGAATAGTTCAGCCGGAGCCTTTCCTGTAGTTGTATGTGGGGTATTGTGATACATAAGCAAATAGTCTAGTAAATCTTCTTTCCAATTTGAACCTGTAGCCTTGCTAATTTTTATTCTTTTAAGTATGTCTCGATTTTGTCGTTCAACTTCACCGTTTTGCTGCGGCCAATATGGGATTGTATTATATAGTTTTATGTTGAATACTTCGCAAAACCCTTTGAATTCTTTACTAGAGAATTGTTTTCCATTATCTGCAGTTATTGTTTGGGGATATCCTAATCTAGTAAACATTTTTCTTAAAGAACTTATAATTGATGTTGAAGTTATGTTTTTTAAAATAACGACTTCCTTATAACGGCTGAAGTAGTCTATGACAACAAATAGATGTTCCTCACTTGGAAGTGGCCCCATCAAATCAATTGCAACGTCTATCCATGGAGCTGTTGGAATTGTTCGTCGTTTCATCGGTTCAGGAACAGTTGGCGCAGAAACAAGGAGACAACCTTTGCAGTTTTTTACAATATTTTCGGCATCTTGGTCAATTTTTGGCCACCCGACTTTAGTTCGCAACCGCCTTTTTGTTCCAACTATTCCTGGATGTCCTTCATGAGCGAATTCAATCACGTTTTTACGAAGCTTTTGTGGAAGTACAATTTTGTTTTGTCGTAGCAGTATGTTTCCATAAAAACAGAGTTCATTTTCAAACACTTTGAAAATGAGTACATCTTTGTTCCAATTTTGCTCATAGATCCCCTTTTTAACACTAAGAATTTCTTGATCATTTGCAGAAATCTTGTCAATTTCATTTAAAGTGAAAGCTTTTGGAACGCTATTACCGGCAATAAGATGAACATGTTCTTCGGAATCAAAATTATTATTATTAGTAGGATCAGCGACGCAAAGCCTGGAAAGTGGATCAGCAATGTTCGATTTGCCGGGTTTATATATTATCTTGTATCTGTATGATTGCAATCGAAGAACCCATCTCTCAATTCGTGCACATGGCTTAGACTTTGGGCCAAAAATTGTTTCTAAAGGTTTGTGATCGGTCACAAGTTCAAAGTCTAATCCATACAAATATATATGAAAGTGTTCCACTCCCCAAACTAATGCTAAAGCCTCTTTTTCTGTCTGACAGTATCTTTTCTCACATTCTGATAAACATTTGTTTCCATATGCAATTATTCGAGGCTTCATATCTTTATTAAACTGTATCAAAACCGCGCCTAATGCCACTGGGCTTGCATCCACAATCAATTGGGTTCTGTCAAAAGGGTCGTAGTAACCTAAATACTTATCATTTTGTAGAACATTTTTCAATTCTTGAAATGAATGCCGTTCTTTTTCTTTAAAGTAGATTTCTGATTTGCGACTACGATTCTGAATTTTTAAAGTGTCACGTAATGGATCTGTTAATGTTCCCAGGTTTGCTATAAATTTCCCAACATAGTTTATGAGTCCTAAGAAACTTTCTAGCTCTTCAACAGTCTTAGGTTCTCGAAATTTCTTAACAGCATCTATCTTTGAAGGTAATGGTTTTATGCCTTTTGCGGAAAGAACATGACCTAAAAATTCTATTTGGTTAACGTTGTAAATGCACTTAGCATCATTAAGTAAAATATTATTTTCTCTGATAACATCCAAAAGTTTTTTTAAACGAGTGTTATGTTCTATTTCATTTTGACCAAAAACAATTATATCATCAATATAGTTAACTACACCTTCACATTTAGATAAGATTCTCTCTATTATTTTTTGAAAAATTTCTGGAGCGCAATTCATTCCGAACATAAGCCTTTTATACCTGAACAATCCGCTGTTAGTTATAAATGTAGTTATGTACCGTGAACTAGAACAAATTTCCACTTGATGAAAAGCATTCTTTATATCCAACCGAGAAAATTTTGAAGACATTCGAAGCTTAGGCAGGATAATATTCATCGTAGGTAGTGGATAGTTTTCTCTTAATATCGCTGCGTTGGCTCTTCTCATATCTACGCATAAACGAAGATCACCATCTTTTTTCAAAATAGGAACTATTGGAGATATCCATGGTGAATGCCCATCTACCGGTTCAATTATATCTAATTCGAGTAGTTCATTCAATTTAGTTTTTATTTTTTCCTCTAAAGGTATTGGTAGCTTTCGACATGGCTGTATTACAGGACGAATTGATTTGTCGATCGGAATCTCTACTATCAAATCTTTTATTTTGGGAAATGTGCTTTTCTCAATTGAATTTAAAAGTGTTAAATCTATTTTCAGAACTCCAATTTCTTCAGCGGTTTCTTTTCCCAATAAACACTTTTGGCCATTTTTCACAACATAAAAACTAGCACTATGACTTTTATTTCCTACCTGGATATCGGCCTCGAAAGATCCTAGAACGTCAAGTGGTTTCTTGGACCCGTAGGCTAAAAACGTTTTCTTTGGCTTCTTGATTTGGTTTCTAACCAAAACTCCTTTCTGTTTCATTTCCACCCACGATCTCTCAGAAATAATGTTTGATGCACTGCCAGAGTCAATTATCATTTGAATGGAAATCCCTCCAATCAAACAAGTGACTTCGTCTTCCTTTTGGTTTGAGAAATGAAAAATAAATTCTTCGTTTTTTACCTCGTCAACAGACCGTATTGATTCTTTTTTGAACCTTTTATGTTGTATTACTCTGTCAGGAAAGTCTTGCTTTGATTTAGTGTGACATTTGGATTCAAAATGACCTCTTAATCCGCATTTGCGGCAGTTCTTCATTTTTGCAGGACATTTTGAGTCTTGAGCTAAATGTTCTTTCGAACCACATCGAAAGCACTCAAATTTTCGAGAAGGAAATTTAAAAATTTTATTTATCTCCATGGTGTTATTATTCTGTTTGCTGTTAAAATTTTCCATTTGGGTATTAACCGTCTCTAAAGAATTCGCCAGAAAAATAACATCATTTAAACACTTAGTATCATCCATCTCTAATATTTTCCGTCTAAGCTTTTCAGAAAAACATTTCTCAACCACTTGGTCTTTGATGTGTTCATCTGGGTTTTCAAATTTACAATTAGATGCTTGACGTCTTAAGCGAATAATAAAAGCTTCAAATTTTTCATCTTTTCCTTGAAACATTTGTCTAAAAACATGTCTTTCATATGTTTTATTCTGTCGCGGATTGAAATACTCATCCAGTTTCTTAACACAAACATCGTAGACATCAGTGTTCTTGTTAGCTTCTAAGGTTGGATCAACATTTGCTCCTGGCAAATTGTAATAAATGTCTTGTAAATCTTGCCCTCCACAATGAAGAAGAGTTGCCCTCTTTTTAGGAGGTTCAGTGGCTCCAGAAATATCAAGATATATTTCAAAAGACCGTTTCCATTTTGCCCAACTTACTCCCAATGATTGAGAATCGCCGAAACAATCAAATTTTCCCAATTTGGGTATATTTTCCATTTCTTCAGATTGATTCCTGTCAATCAAATCAAATTTTATTGTAATCAAAATGAATTAAACCAATAGGAATTCGATCAATAATAATTTAATCAATATATACGAATTTAATCAATACGAATTTAATCAATGCACATGAATTTAATCATTACTAATTTAATCAATACGAATTTAATCAATACGAATTTAATCAATACGAATTTAATCAATACGAATTCAATCAATCATTAACATAATCAATGCATCACATTTCGTCAATACGAATATAACCAATAAGAAATTAATAAAATCGAATTTAATCAAAACGAATAAGAAAAATTTAATCCATAAATCTTTTTTCTTAACTGAAAACAAATTTTTTTTTCAAATCGTAACTTACTTTTCTTTCTATTTAAAAATGAATATAGTTTATTTTCTTTTCTTGAAAATTTCTTTTTGAGTTTTTCTTATCTTGAGTTTGTTTTTTAAATTTTTCTTCCTCGTCGCCAAAAATGTAGTATACAGGTTTAATTATATTTATTTGAACAACCTTTCAGTTTGAAATCTTATTTATTAATGATCAAAATATTTTATACAATCTGACAGAATAAAGTATTGCCTAGGAAATAATTACTTAGATTGGAAATTAATAGTAATAGTAAAGTGTAGACACTACAGTACTCACATCGGTACCAAATGATTTCTTCACATAAGTACTAAGCCCTAGTTCTGTCAAGTTGGTACCGAGTACTCCTTAGGACTCGGGACTTTAAAATCGGCAGTCTAGTGGCGCTAATACCTGAATCAGAGTAATTTCTTTCATTTTTTCAATGAATTCGTTGCTGATTTTCGATAGTTTTTTGGTTGTAGTTTATTAAATAGGCAATAAATTCGGCTTTTATTGGTTTTGTGGATTTTTCATTTGCTTATGGTACCTAGGTACATATATAATGTATGTATTTTGTAATGACCTTATAAGTGTAGGGACTGAATCTAATTTTTGTTGGTCGCAATTTAAAATTTTTGTTTTGCAATCTAACTTCGTACTGACCCCACCTTTACGTTAGTACTTTTAATCCACACCAACTGCAACTTTACGTTCAGCTGCACAGTGAAGAATAACTGAACCAAACATGAAATGGACACAATAAAGGACATTACTCCAATCCTGTCACACACATACGTACACAGAAAATTATCAAAAACTCCACGCAAAAACTAACACACAATCTTCTACCGATATCAAGTGCTTCATCTGGAAGCTGATTCACCACTGATCACTCCTGTAAATGTCGGCAGGATTTCATTGCAATTCTGCATCTTCCCACTCTCTATACTACTATAAAATTGACACAATTCATTCGAAAATAATTTAAAATAAAAATCGCTCAGTCAAAATAAATATCAAAATAATATTTGAAATGCCAAATTATTGTCAAAATCAGAATTAGACCAGTTTTAGACGTATTAAGTCCTAGTACCGCTTGGTGAATTTAGATCCGGTACTAGTGATGTGAAGAAATGTATAGGTACTAACTTTTCGTTAGGACCGAGTACCAGAGCTAGTACCTGGTCTAGCTGGACTGGGTACTAGGCTGGTTTAGTACTTCTGTGAAGAAATTGGGCGTTAAAGACTTAACTGTTTCTTAATTTATGTTTCAATGATATGACACGCAAATATTTTGTTGGTTGGAGTACTGCTAATAACGTGTCATACATATCAGTGGTTAATCTCGTAGGCAAGTTGTATTTTTGAAAAACTGATGACGCCTTGATAATAATTAATCGTTCACTGTAGTCTTGTACGAATTCCAAGTCAAGTCAAAATAAAAGGTTTGTTCACGCGACGACACTTTGCCCTTTATTCTCTCCGAATTTAAATGAGTGCAAAAGTGGAATCAGATATTTTATATCCGTCACACTCATTAAATTTTAAAGAGGTAGGGACAAAAAGTCATCGTGTGATGACAAGCCAGGCACTTTTCAATCTTCTTTATGGTACGAATGCTATGGGTTTTCCATTGGTAAATTCAGATTTCAATTTAAAAATTGATTTTTTTTTCATGGCGAATGGAACACGATTTTAAATTGATTTGTTTTTGTCATTGGATTTGTGTAGTCTCGTTTCTGTGTGAATATTTCAAACAAAATTTCATCCCTTGATGCAATTTAAGAAGAGAAAGATGGGCTGATGAAGTTACCGATTCATTTTGAAATGCTTCTATTTATTATAAACAATGATTTCTCACATATTTTGAACATTATTTGCACACACGAAATAAATTAAAGAAATTAAAAATACAATTGCAAGCCGACAGCTGTAAATTATGTTGGTAAAGGGAGGCGTAAATCTGCCGAAAAATTTAGATCTGCAAAATTGATTTTAAATCAAAAAAAAAATAAATTTATTTTCCCCAATGGAACGCAAAAATTGTCAAAATCGCCTTGTTGACAGATCCAAATCAAAAATAAATTGATGTATTTTACCTATGGAGAACCGCATTAGGTT
The DNA here is from genome assembly GCA_932273885.2 of Leucozona laternaria. NCBI lineage: Eukaryota > Metazoa > Arthropoda > Insecta > Diptera > Syrphidae > Leucozona > Leucozona laternaria. The sequence goes on along the minus strand of OW026367.1, from coordinate 24,335,397 downwards.
TGATTGAAATATCAATTTTTTACACGCTTGCAATTTTGTCCAAAGTCATAAATAATTACAGTTTGACAACCATTTTTTGACAGATAAACATAAACATGTAAGGTTTTGTTAATGATAAACATTTCAATTTTCCAAATGTTTGCCATTTCAGGTGAATTCTATCTAGTGGAGTCGCCAACGGAAATTTCAAATTTTGTTGCGAGTTATAAAAAGAGTCATAATTATACTTCATCATCGTCGGCTCGACAACCGGGGTCCGGTTCTGGCCTCCTTCAACAAGTCTCTCCACCCATCCCGGTCTCGAGCCGCCGCCATCCAGTTGCGCACCCCAAGGCTCCGGGCGTCCTGGTCTACGCCATCTCTCCAGCGCAAGCATGGTCTACCACGCTGTCGTCTACCATAGAATGTACCACAAAGAACTTTCCGAGCAGGTTCCTGTTCGCTCATGCGAGCTAGGTGCCCAGCCCATTATACTTATAGGCTTATATTTGTAACATTTTCATTGCACTAATTAAAATTTGAATAATGTTAGGAATATAAAAAGTACAGCAATTATAGACAGTATTTAACGAAAATAAGGGAAATCTCAACGCACGTTAAAATAATTTCAAAATCGTTAGTACGTGCAATTTAAACTAAAACAAAAACCTTAAAACGATTATATCCTTTTTGTAAGACCTCTACTGTGTTGTGGTGCCATTTTAAGAGCGCGTATACATAATTTTCCACCTGTTCTGCATTTGTACTGCATGTGAAGAAGTACCTGCGGAATTGAGAACGAAAGAAAGAAGGAACCTGTTGTAAACAGACCGTGTTGTGTTTTTCTTTGTTTGTTTGTTGCTCAACTCTTGTTTGTTTTTCTTTTTTTTTTTGCATAATTACGTTGTCCTGATTTTTTTCTTCTTCACCATAAACCGAGGGGAGAACGTTTTCTATATTTTATTCTCGTTTACAATAAGAATTCGAATATTCAAATCCAACTGACCAAGGTATACTCTACTGGTTTCTTTTCAATTCACATAATCCTTGTTTCTCGATCCCAACCGACTCGACTCTCCTGTGGTTGGATTTTCATATTTGGTTTTTTGTCGTTTCCTGTTTAAGTGGTTTGTATTATTTGTTTTAATTTGAATTTTCCCATTGATTTGGTTGAGTCTCTCTCAGTGGGCAAATGCCATTTTGCCAGTATGCTTCAATTAGGATGCTATGGATATACAGTCGACTCCTTTTAACTCGAATTTTATCGCCATATTTCGGTATTCCCTTCAATTTTCTATACAAAGATTCCCTCTAACTCCAAAACATTCTTTCGATTTTTGGCTCTAAATCGATTTGTTTTACTTTTGTCGAAAACAAAATCAAAGAAAATATATTGCAATCTGCAAATGACAGACGATAGACGATATACCGCGATGAGGTTCAACACTCCCTTTTTAAAATAGAATCATTATTTAAACGGACAAACACTACTACTACTGTGATGCCTCATTTTTGATAAGATAATAATGAACTAATGATCCATAAAAGTAAGAAGCTTCTCTCTATGCATTTAATTTTTATAACCATATTTTTAAATTCAATAAATGCTTTTCAAAAATCCCTGTAACTCAAATTAATTTTGATAACTCGTGAAAATTCGATTAAGAGGGAGTCGACTGTATACGTACATACATACATATATGTATGTATATCTCTAGAGATGTTAACATTTTTTTTAATAACTTCCTGGAATAAAACTATAAGGATAACCTACTTCCTGCTCGTCGAGGATATATTTGTTGAATGCAAGACGCATCGAATTACGGATGTGAATTAGAGTACATATCTAACACAAAAAAACCTTGGGACTATAAGAACTAATAAGATAAAAAAAAAATACAGTTCATTAAGATTTTAAAAATATTGTCTTCCTATGAATGATACATATTTTTGGTGTTTGTATATACTGTTTTGAATGGGATTTAAGTTGACAGTTAATTATGTAATTACACATTCAAAAAAAAAAAAAAAAAAAAAAAACAATTCACAAAAAGAAAACGAAATATGAATAATGCAATTGGCGACCTAGACATAAAGTAAAGGTCCGCAATTATTCATAAAAACTCGCTGACGAATGAATACAAAATTTGAAGACTCATTGAAAACTCAAGACATCAAATTTTCAGCACAAACTTTTCATTGAAGACTTTTAATTTTCGTATCCCACGCTTTACATAGCGGTTGGAAATAATTAAGAATATTGTCGACCGTAGTTGTCTTTATTTAATTTATTTTTAATTTTATTTTGAAACTAACCAACCATTGCACAACAAAACAAAACGTATACCTACATTATTGTCGAATAAGTCTATTTTATTGTCTGCGTATTGCAAATGTATTCCAAGTCAACAATCTTCCTATCTTTTTTTTTATATTTTGCGCGCACTTAAGGCGTTGTGACTACCCTTAACATTATATACACAGCACGAGCGATTAGGTAGATTGGAGGGCTTAAAAAGGAGATACCGATGCACATTGGTCTTAAATGTCTGAAGATCACAATGGGAGTGGAAAACAAGGCTGGGTAGAGCATTCCACATTCGTGTTGTGCGACTAAGAAAAGAATCTCCGTACTCAACAGTACGTCCGAAGTTGGGCTCAAGGGTAAAGCATTCCTAGAAGCGCGAGTATTACAGTTGAATTGTTTAAGGGGAGGATAGCAACTGGCTATTTCACTGTTTATAGAAATAGCGGAAAAATAATGATTTACAATGAACAAACAAACAGACCAGAAATAGAATCTTTTATTATTATTATTTATTGTATTTACTATTCATACTAGAATGTCAGTTTATTAGACTTGACCATTCTTTATTCGTAAAAAATTGGTGGTAGCACCTTTAAGTTGTTGTTGTTGTTCAAGAATTCAAAGAATCTTCTATTTATTTTGCACGCAGTGATTTGGAAACATTGGCTAAAAACCCTCCAACTTAATGAACAGGACCTATTATTTTTACTCTGATCGTCATAATTAATGACAGCATTATAAGACATCAATCTTTAAGATTTCACCTGGCTGCAAAAATGGCAAGTTTTTTTTTCTAGTTTAAGCAAGGCAATAATTAATTTCTAGTAGGGAAAACCTAGACGGGGAAAACATGATCATGGCCTCTCTCATTTAGAAAATGTATATGTAAAATAAAATACTAAAGAGACCTCTGCAACTTACTAAAAAAAATAAAATATTTTAATAAAAATTAATAAAAGCAGGAGCCGCGATGAGTTCATGATGATAACTGACAAACTATTTCTTAAGAGTTATTGGTTTATATCGTTGAGTGGAAGAAAAATAAAAAAAAAAACGGCCGGATTACTAAAGCGGTGGAAATCTATTAGACTCACTATTTTCAATTTTACGACTAACAAATCTGTGAATCCATGCATCATTCGCGCTGCATATTAATATTTTACTTTCAAATTTACCATAAAATTGTTGTTGATTGAAAACAATACACATAAAATAAGGTAGGTATGTAAGAAGCTTCGTTCTTTGAACTTTACCCAGGGTTGACCCAGGTTTTCTTGACAACCCCAAGAATTGTCAAAAAAACCTGGGTTTTTCGGTTCTCAAAAAACGCTCATGGGCTGTTGACATATAAAGCAAGAACAAAAAGTTCTGTGCTTAGATAATTAAAACTTAAAATTTGTTTCAAATGTGTCTTAAAAATTAATAAAAACAACTTCTACCGTTTCCATTTTGTATTGCTATTTATTAGCATTAAATTTAATATGTATATTCTTGCAATATGTTTTCCAAAAATAAACAATAACCTGCAGGACGTGAATCCACAACAAAACATATGCATAACAACTCATGTCACTTTGGCAGTTTTTGCTTTACCTTAACTCGCCACAGCAAAATACCTAGTTCTACTTCAGGGCGAGTTCAGAGCGACCCCAGGACTCAAAAAACATATAATTTTTTCACCAGCGTGACTTCAGGTTTTTCAAAAAACGCTTTGAGGCGACCCCAGGGTGACTTGAGGGCTCAACGAACAAACCTAGAGTCTCAAAACAACAACAGTATTTTACGGATATAAGAAACACTAATATAAGAAAAACCCAGTGTCTTTTCTTTATATTTCCTTTTTAAAGTAATCGTTTATAAGAAACTCGCCTATAAGAAAAACACTCTTATAAGAAACTCAATTTTACGTACCAATATCAATTTTTAAAATAAAAAAGAACTGCTAAAAGAAAATGACTTCATCAAAAAACCTTTGTCGAAACTTTCATTAAAGTTTTTATCACAGATTAACTACATGAAGATGAGAATCCCCGGCAGCCATTTTAATTTGCTTACAAGCTCGAACTGTCAGATATCAGATAAAAATGAGAATGTGTGTATAAAAACCTCACACATAGATAGTAGGGATCTTCAGACACCGGTTAAATTGTTGGTGCAATTGACATCTATTCATCGACGCGGGAAGAAATTACAAATACAACAATGCAAACAAATGGGTTTTGGAGGGTGAAACGTACGAAACATTCTCATCTTCATATGGCTAATCTGTGGTTTTCATGCTTAAAAATATACTAGATGAAGTTTTTCTTGTATACTTAGATATGTGCATTTATATTATTATGTAAATAGTTTATAGCAACTTTGTTTTCAGGGATTTTTACACATAAAAAATATCTCGTTGTGTCCATTGATTTTATATAAGAAATTTTTTTTATTATATCCGAAGAATTTGTATAAGCAAAACTCGGATATAAGAAAGAAATTTCTTGGATTTTAAGACTTTCTTATAACCGTGTTGCACTGTAATACAAATTATTGTTTTGGGTAATTATGTTTTCTCAGAAGTATGTATATTTCGGCCCTCGTACTGTTAGTCAGGGAGGCAACCGTAAGATTTCCTTTCTCATCGCGGGTGTTGAAATAGGGGGTAACAACCGAAAGCTATAGCTAAACCTTAAGTTGTTTCGGTTAGAAAATTATGTTTAAGTTGCATATTGTGATAAGTATAGGTACTTATTTCAAAAGGGACTTCCTTAAATGGGCTAAGACTAACCTCTTTACGAAACAACTTGTCGGACCGACTTTTTGTTGTATACCTGGTTACTAGTCGGGCCAAGACTAGACTTGTCTGTCGAGGCAAAATATCGCATAATTGGCGGGGCCCTCGAGAGTTTTACTAAGGTTCCCCTACTAGGCCCTAGTTAGTATTAATCCAAAACTCTTTAGTACTTCGTCGGAAGCTAGATTGTTTTTCCAGTTGGGCTGTTGTGATTTTTTTTAAGGTTGCAAATCAATCCATGTCGATTGCTACTTCTTGTAAAAAATATCGATACAATCAACCTAACTGGGTCTCCAATTCAATAATAACAATCACTGTAAATAAATTGATATTAGTTTAAATGGGTATCTTTTCACAAAGTTTTTAAATTTGTCAGCCCTTTTCTATTTCGAATGCTAAGAATTGAACTAATTTTTGAGCAATCCTGTTCTCAGCAATCTGACTGATTAATTCCTCAATTAAAGATCTCAATTTTCGTATCAAGTACTCAGACAAAAAAATATGCACGACTGGGTCGCACGAACTTGCTCTTATGCGCGATCACATTGTGGTGGTGTGTGGTCTGAAAAAAATTAGCTATAGGAGTATATATTTTATCCATTTGCCAAATCTTAGTTTAGTTTCAGGTGGTTTTATGTGAGTATACAAAAATTAACAATATAGGCTAGTGTTGCACATATGCAATATGCATAAAAGGAAATTATACTATTTAAACTGGTAAATTGTTTTAAATCAACAAAATTTGAAAGAAATTGATTAAAATACTTTGAATCCGTTTTAACCCAACGCGATGTACACCATCTGATTTCTTATATAAATCTTTATTTATGAGAAAAAAAATTTGAAAATCGTAGGAGCGGTTTTAAAAATAATTAATTTTTTATATAAAAAATTTCGTAAACATTTTTGAGAAAAATAATTGGTACGCCAATTTAAAGCATTTATTAATGTTGCGTTAAAAATTGAATTTCACAAAAAAATCTGCTACCAGTTTTCGAAATATCGAATTTTCAAAAAATAATTTTGATTTTTTTTAAAAAAATCCAAAAATCATTTTTTAGAAAATTTTGATACGCACTTTTATTTATATTTGTTACAAGCTTCTGTATACAAAATCTAATTTTATTCGGTTGATCAGATGTTGAGATAGTCGAAAATCAAAGAAACCGTTCTATGAGAGGTACTGTTAATAAACGTAAAATATAAACTTTAAAAATTTTAAATGGTAGATTGTACTAATTTTAACACACAAAAAAACTTTTATGAAAATCGTAGGAGTCGTTTTTGAGAAACAAAATATTTTTCATAACGGTTTTTTAACATTTGTATGGGAGGCACCGTTATTTTTGAGTATTAGAATAGTTTTTGTCAAAAATCTTCTAGATAAAGTTAAAAAACTGTTATTTACCAAGTTTAATGAAAATCGACCAAGTCCTTTTTGAAATATTGAGTTTTCAAAAAAAAATATTAAAACTTTTTTTAAAAATCTAAAAAATATTTTTTTTGAAAATTTTGGTACACAATATTTTTTAGAATGTGTCAATACTTCTTCATAAAAAAATTGATCAGAATCTGTTTAACCGTTTTCGAGAAAAGCGAAAATCAAAAAAATGGTTCTTTGGGAGGTACCATTAATAACCATTTTTCGGAACCATTTTTTTTATTAAACAGCAACTTATAACTATTTTAATTTATGGAGTTCTCAAAAACAAATTCGGTAGCGCTGGATTTGAGAAAAATAAGTTTTTCCTTTTTGGCCAAGAAATTTTGTATGACAGCTACTGTTAATTTTGGTCCTAAAAAAAAAGAGAAAAAAACGGGTGGGGGGAATGTCCAAAAAACGCTAGGTACCAAGTTTAAAGAAAATCGACCCATCCGTTTAAGCTGTAGTCGAACCGACAGACAGACAGACAGACAGACAGACAGACGGACGTTTTTGCGAGACCCACTTTTTTGACTTCTCTATCATCGTAATGTAAAGTTTGATCAAAATCTCGAGTTCGATTTTTTGTACGAATCCATAACTTCCCATATAGTACCTATATCGCAAGTAAAAAATGGATTCACCAGCCCATTTTTTTACAGAGAAAAAATTAGTGAAGACTCTGAAATATAAACTGACCATTTATTTTTTTTTTACATTCTACAATAACTTTTATAAATTAAGCCTGACATTTTACCTGAATTTTAAATTCCATCACCTTGAATATCCGATTATTAGAACTTGAGTTATAGGTTTCGTAGTGCAATCACATCGGAAATAGATTTTGTTTGGTTAATTTCAACAAAGTGCACTTACTGCGTCTTTATTGCAAATTAATTTTATGTTTTTTTTTCAATTTATCTTTTAAAAAACTTTATTCATTACCGATACCTTCGATCTCCGATTATGAACTATATGAACTTATAATACATCCCTACTATTGGAGATGATGTTTATATGATGATTTCAGCTTTAGTCGGGATGCAAAGAAGAATACAGGAGTATGATGTTTCCGTTTTGGAAATCAGACGTGCTGTTTTGAATTTCGATTGATTGTTTATTAATCCGTTTCCGGCGAGGCCGGTGACATCTCTCATGATCGAGATATCATGTGTTAACTTGCATTAACCCCTATTGCTGACAATTTTATAGAATATTGTTTTTCAAAATTCAGAAATTTTTCATCAAATTTTTTCTTTAAGCCAAGTCAACGATTAGTGTGGAAGTTCGGACGCACACAAGTTTTTGTGTCACATTTGATGCACGCTATCCCATAGGTTTCGATTGATTTTCGGGGCACACACACAAATTTGCGGCGCATTGGCGTTTTGATGAGGACACCTCTAAATTTCTGTCAAGTGCATTGTCACCTTTTAATACCTAAACTTTGAAAATCCGACAGTAAAAACAAGGCTCTGCAGAGCAATCATTAAGCTGAAAAATTCGTCGTAACAGTTTTTGCCAAAAACCTTCTAAATTATCTGAGTAAAATCTAAACTTATTATATAAAATGTGTACCTACATATCAAAAATTATGTTTTTAGTCAACACTGTGAAGTGAATTTTTGACCGCCACAACAACTGAAAGTTCAAAGAGTGTCCTGACTAAATTTATACATATTTTGAGAAATAGTATAAAATGCATTGAGGTCCACCGAGTCTAAGGTTTCCTTAAAAGTAATGCAAGTTTGCCATTTTATGTCAAAAAATAATGTAAAATAGATACCTACCTAGAAGTTTGCATACAAATTTTGTCTTGGTAGATACCCTAGATTGTTAAAAATTAAAATTTGTATTTGTATTGAATCATCATCATAAACTTTTAATTAGAAAATGCATTAAATCTTATCAGAAAATTTTCTGCAGACACAACAGTTTCAATATCAAGCTTCTTCCAAGCAAAAGGGGCTTTCCATTTAGAAGGCAACTTAGCAGATATTTCTATGCAAACAAAAACTCACCAGCTAGGTATTTCCATGAGAACAACAACAAAACAAGCGATACATTAATCGAAAAATTAAACAAAACGAGAAATACTTCAATCGATTTTCACACAAAATCGAGCGAACAACGAAGAAAAAAGTGTTTTTGCAACTCTTCGAATTGCTTGAATAATGTGACTTCCTAGCCGCACCCATTTTCTGATTTTTCGATGTTCCCTCTTTCAACCAAGTTCCAAATTTGTTCAATGTCATCTCTCAACTCACACAACAGAAACAGATGCTGCTTCTGCTGCTGCACCCATTATCGACATCGATACTACTTTTCTCGTCACCACTGTTACGTGAAATTCAATAGCTGGGGAAGAGGAGCGGAAGAGCAAGGGTTGACGGACAAAAACACTCACCTCCTCAACCTGTTTGTTGTCGTCCATGTTGTTCGTGTGATGGCTGCTGCTCCCATTAAGGCTATCGCGAAGGCCAACTGTGGTCAGCGGCGGAGTTTCCAACGCCGCCGACGAGGTTGTCAACGACGACGACGATTCCTCAATGGATGACAATGCAGCTATGGTGGTAGTCGCAGCCGCGGCCTGCTGCTGCGAACTGGTCGTGGTGGTGGCAGCCTCGAACAGCGTAGTCGGATCCCCTCCCGTCTCCTTGTACTTCTCGACATCGGAAAGCAATCTTTCCAGATATTCCACATACAATGTTTCCTGTTCGAGCTCCTTGCTGATTTCGAGGATTTTCTGCTTGTGACGTTCGAGACTGGCACGCACGTCCTGCTCCCAGGCGTCGGACAGCGAGCTCTGGGGGAAGCGCTGCATCCACAAGCGTTGGAAGTCACTGAAGACACTCATTTTCGAGCACTATTTTTAGAAAGAACTTACGAGAAAGACAAATATTTTTTATTCTGCACAAATGGAATTAAATTTCCTTTTTTTATTTCTTGTATTTCTTGAATTCAAGTTGGAATTTTTCTTTTTAACAAAATTTATTCTTCACTTAAATTTCTTTCGATTACGATTTTTAATTAAAATATTTAATTTTTATTTTAATTCGAATTAATTGGGAGGCTGTAGAGGTGCCACAGCCTATTTACATCTCACATTTCGTCGTGGAGATGTTTTATTTTTCAAAAACACATATTTATTCTTCTTGTGCACTTTTTTTTATTGATTTTGCGTACCTACACTCTTTGTGGATTTGAATTGAATTGGATTTTCAATGAATTTTCTTTTGTGTTTGCACTTTTTTTGTTTCTATATTAAAAGGGGGACATTAAGAAGAAAATGAAAACACACCCGAAACCGTCGTCGTCCGTCGTTTCGTCTCCACGGTTCAAAAATACAAACACGACGTTTTTATTAGCGAATTATTTTTCTTTTCAAATAAACACGCAATTAAAATCAACCAACAAGCACAGAGAATTCGTCTCAACTGAAGTTGGATGAAATTGAAATTTATTTTTTGGTATTTGGAAATTGGAGATTGGAATGAAAATTTAAATCTCTCCACGAAATCCAATCTCCATTTGAATTTAGCTTTGAGCTAGCGGCTAATAGATCTGGTCGAAGCCATTTTTACTTTCTACAGTGGTGTGCCATTAAATAGTATCAGTTGTACAAAGAATTAATTTTAATATTTTATGAAAATTATTTATATAGTCATATTAGCTGTTTTTTTATTTATAAAAACCACGTTTTATCTACTATCTATGATCCCATGAAAATAAAACAATATGGTACATATTGATAAAGTGTTATACATGCTTCCATCTTTTTTTTTGTTTATTTGTCATGCATTTATTGTTTTTCTTCTTTATTCTTCTGCCAAACCACTTAAAAATAAAGTTGTTTTACTTAACAGTTTTTAACAAATTAATTTTCAAACTCAAATAATTGATAAAAACTAAATTTTCAAACTAAATTTTATCAGAATTTTATTTAATGGAGTAAGAAGATAATATTTTTGTTTTCAAAATTCAATATTCATATACATTTTTAGTCAGGAACAGAAATCTTGTACTTTTTGAGAAAATTAAAAATAACTAAATCTACATTAGGTAATACCTACGTGGGGGAAATGGAAGTGACTCTAGACATGCCAATTATAACAGTTTGGGCTTACAAAAGTACTGTTTATGGGGCCCCGCAGTGCCAGGGCATACTTCAGGCACCCAGTTTTTTTGTCAAGTCGCGCGAAGCACACCCACTTTTAATGGCGAAAAACTGTTATAACTGTTATAAATTGGCATGCCTCTAGTCTCGTCCGGGGGAAATATACGATCTTAAGAGCAACTTAAGCAAAGTGGAGTCATATTAATGGAATTTTACTTTTGTTATTTTTAATTTTCATAACAAACTAGATGAGATTGTAGCATATAGTTTTCTGTTTTGGACTTAAGGCTCTCCCAAACCAACGCGAAACATTCGGCGCGACGACGAAACTTCCGCCTGTCTTAATTTATTTACATGGAGATTAATGGGAGCACCCACACTGGCGCTATGCGAATCTTCGAACATTATTCAGTCGTCGCATATTCGCACGAATGTTTCGCGTTGGTTTGGGACAGCCTTTAAAATGAATATGAGCATTTTGATTTTGTAAAATTTAAAAAAAAAATTGTTTGAATTTTTTTTTTCAAAATTTTGAGTTTGAAAATTAATTTGTCAAAAACTGTTAACTTACGGCCCTATTATTCACTGGATTCATCCAAATAAAAAAAATTAAATCCAGATGTAAAGCATACAAATTCAATGTAAATACATCTGGATTTAAGTTTAAATCTGGGTGTATCTAGTGAATAATTTGGCGGTTAAATAACTTGATTTAAAAACAAAATAATAGAAGAGATTTCTGACTTTGCAGAAAGGTATAGCATGGCATTTTTAATGTTTTGATTATTTTTAATATTTTTTTTCTGTTTTAAGTCAATTATTTAGAAAATTGCCCCTCCTGGCTTAATGGGATAGGGCAATAGACCCCTTATCGCACTATTTTTTTCTTGTCTTAGCCCAACCTACACGCTTTAGTTTTTGTCACACCTTATGCGAATCACCCTCTATATATACCTTGGGTTTGAATTGATTCTTTTGTTGAAAGGAATTCGACATAATGTACCTTGGGGTTTTCCATTTGTAAGTTTAGATTTCACTTTAAAAATAGGTTTTTTTTCCTGGCCAATGGAATACGATTGATCTACTAATGTTATAAATGTAGGCACACATTCTTGAACAATTTTTTTTTGGAATTAAAAGAATTCGTGAATTAACTTCTCTGAAAATTGGGTTTTTAGTTGTAAGTAATTGATTTTATTATTTGGCTTTCTGATACATCGTTGTTTAGTATCAAAAACTTTTCATTTACCAATTTTTGTTTTTATGTGTTAACGAAATTGTATTTTTAAAGAAATGTTTATTTAAATGTCTTAAATGTCTATTACCTTCGACTTTTTTACATTTTGCTTGTAACTCGGAACCTAGCGTACGTACAAAATATGATTGAAATCCGTGCAGTCGTTTTCGAAAATATGAATAATTGTGATTTCGTTTACTAAAAAAAAAACTTATTATTTTTCTCTGTCGATAGTTAAATATTCATTTTTTCAATAACATCTCATTTTGATCAAATTTTATTTGCAGGAAGCTTTTATCTATACTGATAGTAGTGTTTTACATACCAAGATTTTCAAAAACATGTTGAATGAATTTAAAAAAATCAACGTTCACCACCGGCCCCATCCAAACGTCAACAAAATTACTAGCAAACTTTTTCAGGTTCCTTCGGACTTTTTCATTGCAATTTTGGCTATGTAGTAAGTAGGTACATCTATTCTATATGGAACTTCTTAAAATGGGGTAACAAATTAAAGCCTCTTAACGAAACTAGTGGTCTGACCGACTTTTGTTGATTGTTGTCGCGACCTCCCACCACGGTGTACCCAATTCGAAACGAACCGGAATTTGTTTGCAGTTGGTTTTCTAAATGAAGCTTCACATTATCCATCTTCCTAGTTCTTAGGTCTTAAAGGCATACAGCTAAAATTATTGTTATAGCTTTGAATGACAAGAGGCATTGTGCGCGAACCATTTGTTCACTATATTAAGGTTTGCAAAAATTAAATTAAAAATGAACCCGGTGTTTCTATTAAAGTCGATGAGTCAAAATGGGTCCAGAGAATAACCTACAAATTTATTGACTTAGATCGTTGGTATTGTGTGAACTATTTGGGGGCAAAAGGCATTGGGGGCTATCGTGAATAAATTTGTTCCCGAAACCATGAGATTCCGATGGATACTTTCAACCGCATTATTCACGTTCCAAATTTTCGAAGGAGGGAAACATTCCCAGGGAAATTTTATTCACGATAGCCCCCATTATGTGGTACGCTAAAAATTTTGAATTTTACTTTTTTTTCCAAAATGTTGCGATAGTGAACATATTAAATATCCAACAAATGAATTTTGGATTTGGTTATAACATGCCGCCTCCACTGGCCATCAACGATGCCCAACATCACAACCACAACCCAATCCACAATCTGTCTTGTATGAATAATGTCACCACATGACATGGATTATTGTGCCTCCATTGGTTTTTTTCTAGACATGTTCATAATCCGAGCATCGTTCATGCCCAGTGGAGGTGTCATGTAAAGCAGTGAAGTTTTATTAATATCTAGTTGAACAAGGTAAAGTCTTATTCTGCTATACGATTCGATCAAAATCCAAAAAAATTAATTTTTGGGGTCAGGAAAGTTTTATTAATATATAATTGGACAATATTATATTTAATTAACTTTATTTAAAATTTAACATCGCCAAACCTCTTAAATCCTGTTCTTACCGTCACGAACCTTAAAACTTCTTAAAAAAAAGTTAAACAACCGGTTTGTATGCTATGTTTTTTGTAAATATAAAAGTATGTATTGTATGTATGTCTTCAATGAGCTAAAAAGCCAATTTTTTAAAATAATTTTGATTCTTGATGTTCGTAACAAGTCGTTTGCTGTTTTTAAAAACAATGTGTGAAGAAGATAAATTCCATATTTCTGTCTTATGCGAATCGCCGCAAAGCCACTGCAATTATGTAGATGATTAAAATAGCATCCGATGAAGTTGAAAAGAAACTCGATTAATATAAAAATAAACAAAAAAACACTCGTTGCCTCATGGCAAAATTCTATTTTGAAATTTTTAATAAAATAACCGAAAAGTTATTTTTATAAAAGCTGAAGATAAACAGAACAACAAAATTCCGGTGATATAAATTCTGAAAGAAGTTTTGTAAAATATGGCGCCAAGATCTAGACAACATCCATATTGAAAGCACCCAGATCCAACCGGTTGTTTGTATATTTTACTATCAGTGCATATCCCTCTTCTTTTTCATGATTTTAGCAAACAAAGTTTAACGTGAGCAAATTCCTCTCACTCCACGTTTTTCATCTTTAACATCCCGCAATTAGAAATTTCATTTTAATCATGAATAAAAAAAATATAAATTATTTTGTAGATTTTGTACAAACTATTTTTATTATCTCAGGACTAAAAAACATAACAAGTATAATTTGTTTATCCTTGTTTCTGTGCCAATTCTCTCGCCTTGGCGCGTTCCAGCTTGGCAATACGGGCCAAACTCTTTGAGCCCAAGATACCGCCTCCCCAGTGTTTCCTGATTTCGTCTTGACGGTCATTGTAGTTGGTCTTGACGACTTCCAAGATCTTGCCTAGGTTAGCCTTGTCATGGGCCTCGACTCCGGTAAGAGCGAGAGCAGTGCAGGTCTTGCGACGCACTAACAATCCCAAACGAGCCTTGCCTTTAACAATGCAGTATGGAACACCCATTTTGCGGCACAAAGCTGGCAGGAACAGAACCAACTGAAAAAAAAAAAAAAAAAACACAGCAACGTTAGTTGAGCAAGATAAAAATAGGTGGAATCCTTGACTTTGGAAGCTTTGTCCTCAGGCTGTCAAGTTACCACAAAGAATAGTTGAAGAACATTAGTTTTCAACTTCAGTTGAAGAAATTCTTTCATCAGTGGAGGTGCAATAGAAGCCGTGTTCTTTTGGAAGAGGCGAAGTACTCATGAGTACTTTGCTAGCCATTTGGAATGGAAGGCACAAATTGATTTTCGTACAAACCTCATCTACTCGCTATGAGAGCACGAGTAGTTGGGAGTACTAGTTTGTTCATATGAATAGTTCGCCGACTCCAAAGGAACACGGCTATTGACAACTAAATCGAGATATAAGACTCACCTCAAGGGGATCGACATCGTGGGCGATGACGACCAATTGAGCCTTCTTCTGTTCAACCAACTTGGTGACAGTGTTGGTTCCCGACCTCACATATGAGGGCTTCTTCTTGGGTTGGACTTCCTTGCCCTGGGTCTTGGACTCGGCGAGTTTCTTCAAGCGTTGCTTCTTGGCCAAAGAGGACTCGGGCCTGTATTTCTCCAACAACTTGAACATCTTGACAGCGGTGGTCTTGTCCAAGGTCTGGGTGAACTGATGGATTGGTGGAGGTACCTTCAGACGCTTCTGGAGGACGGCCTTCTGACGCTGGACGCGAATGTACTTGGGCCATCTGACAAAACGAGACAAATCACGTTTGGGTTGGATGTTTTGTCCTATAATAGAATCGTCAATTATAATTTGCCTCCACTGGAAAAAGTACTATGTTTCGACTTACCAATGCCAAAGTTCTTTGGCCTCTTCTCAAATAGCTGGTTGACAGTTTTCTTGACAACAGCTTTCTTGACGGCGAGAGGGGCTGGGGCCACCTTCTTGGTCACTGGCTTCTTCTTCGGTCTTGGCTATGAAACAAATTAAAAAA
This sequence comes from Leucozona laternaria, assembly GCA_932273885.2. Lineage (NCBI taxonomy): Eukaryota > Metazoa > Arthropoda > Insecta > Diptera > Syrphidae > Leucozona > Leucozona laternaria. Next base: position 24,320,071 of record OW026367.1, on the reverse strand, counting down.
AATAACATTAGACACCGTACACTGAACATTTTATACAGAAAACTCGAGTGGTAAACAAATGCAATTATTTTATGAAAATCACTGCAATTACTTGATAATTTAATTATCACTTTATTCAAATTAATATTTACCTTCTTAACAACCATGTTGGTTTAGTTTTTATTAAAAGATGTTAAGCTAAAACGCAGATTTTGGGCGGCTCAAAAAAAGAGCTGCTTGTATGTCTGCCTGTCAAAAAGGTAAAGGAGTTGAGCAAACGGAAATGGTGTTCATCTTGTTTTTTTAGCTGTCAAATTTTTCGGTGATGGCGACATCTATGTGATACTAGATTTCCAAGTTAAAGGTGCGTGGCAAGAATACGAAAAAAGTTTGGTATTAAGGCTGCCCCAAACCAACGCGAAACATTCGGCGCGACAACGAAACTTCCGCCTGTCTTAATTTATTTACATGGAGATTAATGGGAGCACCCACGCTGGCGCGATGCGAATCTTCGAACATTATTCAGTCGTCGCATATTCGCGCGAATATTTCGCGTTGGTTTGGGACAGCCTTTAAGGCTCTCCCAAACCAACGCGAAACATTCGGCGCGACAACGAAACTTCCGCCTGTCTTAATTTATTTACATGGAGATTAATGGGAGCACCCACACTGGCGCGATGCGAATCTTCGAACATTATTCAGTCGTCGCATATTCGCGCGAATGTTTCGCGTTGGTATGGGACAGCCTTTACACGACGACTTTTGCGTCGTGACTCTTTTTCGAATTCTTCTATAAGGCCAGGCGCGCACATGCAACTAAACAGTTTGGTTTTGAATTTGAGCACTCGGGATTATATGAGAGTCCGCCGGTTTATGTGCGCGGACTCTCATATAATCCCATAGGGCACTCTAAAGTCTCGTGTAATAGCAGACATTATTTTCGAAAAAAACTCAAAAGTCGTCGTGTAATAGCAGACAAACAAATAAGGCTCTCCCAAACCAACGCGAAACATTCGGCGCGACAACGAAACTTCCGCCTGTCTTAATTTATTTACATGGAGATTAATGGGAGCACCCACACTGGCGCGATGCGAATCTTCGAACATTATTCAGTCGTCGCATATTCGCGAGAATGTTTCGCGTTGGTTTGGGACAGCCTATAATCGTTTGTAGACCATTTTAAAATTTTATTGAAAATAAAAATATTCTGGAAGTGTGAATAATTTTCCGTGTACACTTCTTATTCGAGCCCAAAATATGGGTCATAAATGAATACAACGTTTGCACGTTGATTAATTTTCATCACGAACAAATTAATACTTTTTTTAAATAAAAGAACTTATTGTTTATTGGGAAGTGAGTTTTTAAATCAAAAGATTAACTATTCTTAGGAAAATGTGGAATTATTTTTTCATTAAACTTCACATAGTCTTGCTGTAATTTGCTGCAGATTTAGTTAAATAAATCACCACCAGAATTAAAGTTCTATTCTATTTTGTTTTAATGTGAACCCTTTAGGTAAATGCTCGCATTTGACACAACAACTTTCAACTGAAAATTCAGATTATTTGTGCGTTCAACAGCATAAATTCAGATCTGAATTTTCAGATTTTGCGATTGAACGTGCCCATTGAGAATTTTTGGCTGAAAATTCAGATGAAACGTAAGCAAACGTTACTAAAAGTCATCTAACTTTTTATGACAGCTGGCCAATCAGAAGCTCCAAAAATTCAGAAATCTGAAAATTCAGATGTAAAACATAAAGGCTGTCCCAAACCAACGCGAAATATTCTCGTTAATATGCGACGACTGAATATAGTTCGAAGATTCGCATCGCGCCAGTGTCGGTGCTCCCATTTATCTCCATGCAAATAAATTAAGACAGGCGAAAGTTTCGTCGTCGTTCTGAAATATTCGCGTTGTTTTGGGAGAGCCTTAATGCATTGAACGTACCCACTCTTTATTTACGAAATTTATCTCTGGATTCACTCACTCACTTACTCCTTTTGAATTCTGCCATTTGCCCATAAACATAAAGCTCTACATGGGCCGTCATCTTCTCTCGGCAGTTTAATTTTGACATTCGTTTGCCGGCTGTTTTGTGAATCTTATTTAACTCCACTACGAAATTTTATCGGATTTTACTAAAAAAAAAATGTTTACATTCGAAATAGCGTCGAAAAAATCCCACTACAACATAAAGTATGGTTACGCCGATTGTTACTTTGGCAAATGCTTCGTTGCCTTCTCCAACGATGCTATTTGCCATCTCCACTTCGTCGACAAAGAAAGCAAAACCCACATCCAGGAGTTGATCAAGAGGTTCCCCGAGGCCAATCTACAAGAGGACACAACTCAGGAATCAACCGAAGTTATAGATAATATATTTATTGATACAACCACAAAAAACTTTCGCCTAATCCTGCAAGGTACTGACTTCCAGGCCCAAGTGTGGCAGCAATTATGTGATATTCCGAAAGGACAAACCTGGAGCTATGAGGATGTTGCTCTGGCTATGAACAAACCTAAAGCAATCAGACCAGTGGCCAATGCGGTTGCAAGCAATGAGATTGCTTTTCTGATTCCTTGCCATAGAGTGATTGCAAAGTCTGGAAAGAGCAAGTATCGTTGGGGTTCAGATAGGAAGATTAGTATTTTGGAGAAGGAAGGTGTTCATTTAGGTTAAAATGATATTCCATTTGTTTTGTTTATTTCTGTTTTGTAATAAAATTGTAATTTTAATTTATATTTGTAGCTAGTGTTGTTTTTTTGTTGTTATTTTGCAGCGATTGCTGCATCCTGAGCGCTATCTATGAACTAGTAGATGAAAATAAGCATGCCGGAACTCAATGAATCCATTCAGGCACAGTCATATTCGAATATTTTGAATTCAAAAAATAAAACGTTTTTCAATTTAATACTAAGGGTATTCATGCAACGGTGGAAAACCCTGATAAATCCCAGAAACCAGATAATTTTATTTCCGCAGAAACGAACTGTCAAAATTTGTATGGGAATTTTTTTCCGCAGATCTGATAAATTTATCTCATCAATTTAATGCGGAAAGCGTAAAGATAAACCTGATAAATTAAGAAATGACATTTGTGATGTATTTGATGTGACATTTCACAAGTATTTCTAAGGGGTGTTCATGCAAAGTCTAGCGCAAAGTTATATTTTTCTTCAAAACGGAAATTTATCTCGTTGCATGAATACCCTTACTATGTTTTCATTCGAGCAAATTTGATAATTTCGTTGAAAATTTCCAAATTCGATTCCAAATTACCTCATTTCCCATAAAAATTCAAATTTCGAAATGAGGTAATTTCAACCAAATTTGCACGAAATTCGGTAGGAAATTACGTGAACACACCCAAGTGGAATCCATTCAATGTGGAATTCATTGAAAACAACAAAAACAAGCCAGATCAAAGTCAAAATGAAATGAGGTGTCAAACGAAATTAGCAAATTTGAGATGAAAACACTTTTTCTGTAGTTTGGAAATTACCTCATTTCGGCTCTAATGAAAACGTAGTATAAATCGAAAACTTGTTGTTTTCCATTGGACGTCTGTTATGTCGTTTTCGAGTGGACGTTCGGAGCTTCTCCTTTTACTCCGAATTTCCCTTTTTCAATAGGAAAGGAACAATTCCGAAATCCAAACGAAAACAACATATAAGCGTTCGGAATCGAAAAGAATCCTTCGTCCAGGCGCGCACATGCAACTAAACAGTTTGGTTTCCATTTTGAGCACTATGGGATGAAACTATGAAACAATTTCATTCACGGCTGCTCTAATTTGGATTCGAATTCTATATCCTCACGTTTTCGAATTTTCGCTGTTCCGAATTCAGTATTCGAAAACGTTTTGCGGATTCGGCAAAACGAACGGATCTACAATCCGACAAATTAACGTTTTAAATTCGGTTATCCTTTTGTTGGCGGATTACAATTTCGTTTTTGACAGGTATTGCATACATAACAGCTGATTTCGAAAATGTTTTGTTGATGAAGTTGGTAAAATTTAAAAGTAAATCAGACCGGAAATCAGAACAATCGTTTTCAATCCGCACGGATTCAATTTTCGTTTCCGTTTTCAAATTTGACCAAATATCAGAACAGCCGTAATTGGCAAGAAAATGGTCAACCGACCGACGATTCTGAGAAGAATTTTGCTTCTCGATTTCAAGTCCTGTGCCTAAGTTCTGTTAACTCTCGTATCTATCTTATTAGTGGAGAAACTTTGATAATTGAAACAAATCATGAGGTTTGTTCCATTTCTCAACGTTTCTCGAACAGTTTAATGGATGCAAAAGAAAGACTCGGTTTAGATTGTGACTTTTCGCAATGAGGATGGTTTTGTAAGTGAGATCGGTGAGGGGAACAGAGCTCCTCTCGCCGGTCTCGCCTACAAAAGCATCGTAATGAAAAGTCACAATCTAAACATAGGCACTGATTAACATGAGGTTCAGCCAAACAGAACGCAGGTAGGTATGGTGCATGCAGAACGCTGGAATCATTTGGCGTTCTAGTTTCAGATATAATTTTCTTGAGAGCATTTAAATTTTGCGAACTGTCAAAAGCAAATTCGCAATCTACACCATTAGGACGCATTCCACTGTCCGACGAATAAAAATTGGTTCGAATTTAACCTCAAACACTCATTTTACTTGTTTATCTTTTATGACCATTCGTGGTTACCAGCGACCACTCATACGAATGAAATGTTAAAATTCATGACCATTCCTAATTCGCTGGTCGTATCTCACACTCTGACACGTGCAAAGCACTTACATAAGTCCTAAAATAAAATTTAAGGCTCTCCCAAACCAACGCGAATATTTCGCAACGACGACGAAACTTTCGCCTGTCTTAATTTATTTACATGGAGATTAATGGGAGCACCCACACTGGTGCGATGCGAATCTTCGAACATTATTCAGTCGTCGCATATTCGAGCGAATGTTTCGCGTTGGTTTGGGGCAGCCTTTACATTGCATATGTGGAACAAAAGCGTACGCAATTCCTTGTGGAACATAAGAGCAAAAATTAATTTCTTTGGCTGACAACACTCTTACCCACCCACCCTCGCCATTTTGGATACTTTTTTTTCTATACTAGGAAATGTCAAAATTGTGGAACCGAACCACTGACGAAGACGATCGTTTTCCACCCATCAAAAACTGGTCTATGGCAGTGATTTGTTTGCGACCAGTTTTCGATTACAAAAAATAAAAAATTAATTCTTAAATCATTTAAAAAATAAGTGCAAGTTAAATTGAAATTGAAGTGCTACAATGGAACACTTGAAATCAGTAAAAGATCTGCACAAATCCGTGCTAAATCCACAAGTGTCCAATAACAGACAAGTACTCCACCATTTTTGAAGTTGTGTTTTGTTTCTTTTTCTATTTTTATTATTTTTTTGCTGTGGTTTCTCGATTATTTTCGATTTCGTGTTCGTTCGTATGTTCGTTTATTTGGATAGAAAATTATTTAAAAAAAAGTTCTGTACTGATCTCCATCTGATTGGATTTAATTGATTTAAATTGACTTTTTTTCTAATTTTTTTTTTGTTGGATTGTTGATTCTTATTGTTTGTGTGGTGCGTCTAAGTGGGCCTCCCCTCTTATAGGCGAGGGTGAAGCAATTTAACTGCGCGACGCGAAAATATTCCCAGGCGTAGCAAAAATGCAATCGGTAGCAAGTACTAGTGCTGGACATAGTAGCTCTGCTTCCACCCCTAGCAACAGTAATCCGTGTATCGCTTTGGTAAACAGCCATGCAGTGGTTGTGTGGGAGTTCGAGTCGAGAGGAGGCAAGTGGTTGCCGTACAGTCCTGCCGTGTCTCAACATCTGGAGCGGGCGCATGCGAAGAAGCTCACTCGGGTGCTGCTGAGCGATGCCGATCCTAATCTGGAACAGTTTTATGTGAATGTAAGAACAATGGTGCAGAGTTCGGAGGATGTTCAGGTGCCGATGATCAGTGTGCGCCGGATGTATTACAAACCCACCTCACCAGCGGGCAAGGGCACCAAATGGGAGTGGGTGGGGGCGAGTGGCAACGATTGGCATCCCTATAACATGCATGTTCAATGCATTATCGAAGAATCATGGGCTAAGGTTAGTTGGTCAAAGTGATATAATACCCCCATTTCTTCTTTTTATTTGGAGTTTTCTTATCTTGTATTTGTTTTTTTTTTTATTATTTTTTGTTTGTAGGGCGAGCAAACGCTAGACTTGTGCAATACAAACATTGGACTTCCGTATACAATAAATTTTTGTAATTTAACTCAAGTGCGTCAGCCAAGCGGGCCAGTTCGTAGCATAAGGAGGACACAACAAGCACCATATCCGTTGGTTAAATTGACGCCGCAACAAGCTCAACAATGGAATAGTGAGTATGAGTTAAAGGGATGAGCCCCTGGATGACGTCAATTTTTAAGCTTTTTCAACTGAATTCATTTGCTGTTATCTCTAGTTTTTTTTCTTGAACAGCCTTTGAGAAATATCCGTGTTGTTTCATATGTAAAACATGAGCACCACAAAAATGAGGCAAATAACATACAAACTAAGACAGCTTTGCAAAAAAAATAAGAACAAAACCAGAAACCATAAAATAAAAAAGATAAGATGCGGTTTTATAATTTTGACACACAAGAATTATCAGAGTCCGCAAATGAAGTAATACCAACCAATTCCAAATAAGTAGTTTCGTCATTTCGAAAGTTTAATTTTGTATGTCTAAATGTTTTTAACATGATCTACGGCGGTAGATAATTTAAAAAAAAAAAAATGGGACCATTAGTGTGCTACCAGTAAATCTGATGATAGGGTTAGTCCCCCTGAAATCTAACTTTTAACTTGGTAATGCCGTTGTTGTTTTATTCAAAATTTTCAAAATATATTTATGCTTCCTTCACCCTTCATGTATTTATAATCTTATCGCAAATATTGTGGAATTTTTTTATTTTTTGATTCAGAAATTAAATGCCAATGATCACTTATTTGAATCACAATGCCATCATGACATTTTCCTCAACAAAAAAATCTTATTATTTAAGGTAACACCGAGAAAATCAACCCACCACATCCACAGCCACAGAATTCAACAGTTCCGAAAATCCCACCGAAGCCATATCCAAAACCGAGACATCTGCAAGCACCAAGTTTGCAAATAACACAAACAATTGGCATACCTCAATCAAATCCAAATAATAATGCCAATCAAAAACAACGCCCATCGAAACAGCCTAAACAAAAAAACACAAATGAGGTATCGACGACAAACCTTCGCCAGATACTCAACAATCTCAATATATTCAGCACAAAAAATGCTTCATCATCGAGCGCTTCCTCAAGTTCACAAAACGGTCAACTATCGTCGGGCAATACGCATTTCTCCCATTCGAATAAACTCACCGCATCAACTCATAGCCATCATAGTCGCAGCTCAGAAGGATCTCATCACTCTCGCCTCGGATCACATCGTTCGCGTTCAAGAACTCGCATTTCCGAAACAGATTCGAACAGCTTGAAGTCGAATCGACGGCCTAGTGTTGATACGGTATCAACGTATCTCAGTCATGAAAGCAAAGAGAGTCTACGCAGTCGGAATTTCGCTATTTCCGTCAACGATCTGCTTGATTGTTCAATAGGCAGTGATGAAGTGTTTACTTCAGTGCACGACAGGAACATTCCACCTCCACCGCCTCCTCTGCCACAACAACAACACCACCTTCACCATCAGCAACAGCAATTGCAACATCAACAACAGCTATCCGGCTCAATAGTTGGTGTTGATCCCGCTAGCGATATGATCAGTCGCTTTGTGAAAGTAGTTGATCCGCCGCAGTGGCCAAATGCTCAACCCTGTCCGATGTGTATGGAAGAGCTCGTGCACAATTCACAGAACCCAACTATATCGCTCAGCCGTTGCCAACATCTGATTCACTTACAGTGCCTTAACGAGATGATCATCGAACAACAGAAGGATGTAACAAAGGTGGGTGCTTGTAGTAGTCTCCCCTTATGGGAACCCAATATGGTTAGCTGTGTCCATTTCCAGAATCTCTTTATCGAGTGCCCAGTCTGTGGGATAGTGTATGGCGAAAAGGTTGGCAATCAACCTGCTGGCACAATGTCCTGGAGCATAATCGGCAAGAATCTGCCTGGGCACGAGGGTCAGAATACAATCCAGATTGTATATGAGTGAGTGTCTTCTTCTAAGAAAAATCACGTGACATTTTATTTTAAATTTATATTTACAGCATTGCTTCCGGAATTCAAACAGAAGAACACCCTCATCCAGGACGCGCTTTCTTTGCAGTAGGTTTCCCTCGTATTTGCTATCTGCCCGACTGTCCGTTGGGACGGAAAGTTCTAAGATTTCTCAAAATAGCCTTCGATAGACGCCTTTTGTTTTCCATTGGACGCTCGGTGACAACGGGACGCGAAGATGTTATCATTTGGAACAGTGTAGATCACAAGACTCAGTTTAATATGTTCCCTGATCCGACATACCTGCAGCGGTGCATGCAGCAATTGGTGCATTTAGGAGTAACTGACTGATTATAATTTGTTTTATTTGTTTTTTTTTTTTTTATTGGATTTTATACAGCAGGTTTTAGTTTAACAATTTCGAGAGAAGAAGGTGTGCAATTTTTGTTTTGAATATTACGGTTTGGGTAAGCCAAACCTTAAAAGAAAATTTAGGCTTAACTCATGACACTTTGAATGAGAGAAACAATATAAGAGAATCTCTTGCCATCAGCCATTTGAAAATCGTTCTATTTTTTGTTTGCTTTTTGAAAATACTTTTATATATTATTTACACAATTATTTCCATATGTATTGATTTTAAAAGAGATGTCTTTATATATATTTTGTATATAAAAAGCTTTAAAAGTGCGTCAGTAAAACTAGGTGTCTCCTATTAAGTTCTTCCATTTATATTTAAATTTTTTTTTTTTCAACAATATCTTAAGAAAATTAGTTAGTAGAATGATAATATTTTAATCAGCGCAGAAAGCAGAGAAGTTGGTTTTAAGAGTTTTTTTTGCAGGGTATGGCCAGGTTTTTAGAAGATCAATCTGACTATAGGTCTTTTGTATAATTTAACCCATGCATTGCCGGTAATTTATTTGTTCAATTTAGCGTTTTTTTTTTAAAGCTTGAATTTCATTATATAAGCATACGGCTTATAAATATTTTGCTTCTAAGTGGGTACACTAATCGCAGCAACTCTTCTAGTACTTTTACTTGGAATAAACTGTTGGAGTTAATCCAGCTTATTTAAATGACTATCATGAAATTGTTTTGCTTAGGCCCAGTTTTTCAGTGGTGATTTAAAATAGAGTTAGCTTACTTTGAACATACATAGATCTACAGTTAATTCAAACAGCAGTTTATGAGTGGAGGATGGATGCAGAAGGTTAAAACAAGCTTGGAGGGTAAATCATCGAAAGCACCTGTTGAGCCAGAGTAAACTTACAAAATTTGGGGAGTTAACTTGGGTTTACCTTTAATATTGTAATTGGGCCGTAAAGGAAGAGGTAAAAGAGCTTATATGAACGCAATTTCCTAACTAAATATTGGAGTCTTATTGAAAGAGTGTGTGTGATTCGATTTCTTTCGATTAAGCGGGTAATAAAGTCGAATAGCTAAAAAAATCATTTTTTCTGGAAAAGAAGAGAAAATGTTATTTGCACGAGCAATAGAGGAAATATTTTATCTAAAAACCTGACCTCAGGTGCTCGGTCTCTTTCACTCTGTCAGCTGAAGTGAGAGTACTTCCTCCAACGCAGTGAGAGGATTTCCTCCAATGAAGTGAGCATGTACTAGTATTCCAGTTAATTTGAATTGTGTAAACCAACCAACAAAATCGCATTGAAATGGAAACACGCAATTCATTCAATGCAATACATTTTCTTTCCTCCCCCTTACTTCTGCCCCTTTGTACCCATGCACACATATTCTCAGTCACAAAATATGAGTAAAATTATAACAGTTTTTCTCTTGATTACTAAAATAAAATTTGCGGGTGTTTCAGGCAAAAAGGTCGGTCCTCTAGAAAATATACATACTCTTTGGCCCTAGCTTTCAACTTGAACGCCTAATTTGCCTTTGCCCTTCGACTTCCGATAAGTTAACTGTTTTTTCAGACATATGTTAACGTATTTAGGTACAATAGAGATATCAAAAAAATCCGTGGATATCGATGAAAAGTTGGGGAATAAAATGAAGTAAAATACATTTTATTTGGATTTAAAACACAATTGACTAAAAAGGCCTCATTAATTTATTTAACTATAGTTCCGTTTCCGTACCGTGCATTTCTGTGAATAGTTTTCCAAAAAAGGTCGCTTACAAGAGAGTAAAGTTTGCAAGAAATGTCCGTAGAGGTGGACAGAAATTCAATTTTCAGCAAAATGTCAGTAATACAGTTACTGCCGATTTGAAAGTCCTAGCTAGAACCGAGTCCAAGATAGTACTCGGTATCAACTTGACAGAACTAGAGCTTAGTACTTATGTGAAGAAATCATTTGGTACCAATTTGAGTACTAACAACTGGAATAATAACCAGGTACTAGCTGATTTTAAGGAGTCAGCTAGTACCGAGTCCTAACTAATACTCGGTACCAAATTGACAGGACTAGGGCCTAGAACTTGTGTGAAGAAATGAGTTGATACCGATTTGAGTACTAATTTTAGGACTAGTACCGGTATCAGCATTAGGACTCTGTGAAGAAATTGGCCGTTAAAGAATTAAATTCAATCATCGTGTCTTGCGTGTATTTGTATTAGATAATATAGAATACTGTGAATTTGCGTCCGTACATTTTCGTAACTTCCACGTTTCTGACAGAATTTCTTCCTCGCTCTTCAAAACTTAACAGTTTGCGAGTAAAAGTAAAAGCGGCCATTCACTTTGAGACAGTCGTGAGGACGGTTCCAAGGTTTATAGAGTTTCTCAATAGAAAATTGCAAGGTTCTATCATGAATGTCATAAATATGCCGAAAAACTAGACAATGTCATGTGTTAACAACCTCAAAAACCTTAAAAGTTATACATATAAGACAATTTTGATCAAGTTATTTGCACCGTTTGCTATCTGGAACTCAAGCCAAAATTTACTATTCCAACATTTTTGTATTGTTTTAAGGTAAGGAAAAGAAAATCCAACAGAAGTCTGAGTTAAACAGAGAACCCTTATTGGGTTTGAATTGTTTGAAGCCCCCAACTCAAGTATTTTTTCAACTAAGATGTGTAGATAAAACAACCAAGCCTGTTTTGTTTCCCACCCAATATCTGCTTTCTGCACCCAACGATTTTTTTAAGTTCTCTTCCGTTTCTTTTTCAATCCTTAGGATATTTTATAATTTTAAGTACGATTTATTGAACATCAAATCCATCTAATTCTAACGAAAAATCTCAGCATTTTAATTGAAAAAAAAAAAAAATCTTTTCAATATTATTTTAAGTTTTATTTATTTTAATATCGAGAGTAAATGTGCCAAAATGCAATTTGTTTAGTGCACCTAAGTAAACACATAATGACAATATAAAAATATCTTCCATTTAAATTTAATATTAATTTTATTATACCTAGAATTAATATAGCAATATGAATTTATACTTTAATATTAATTAAATATAATACATTCTGGCACTTGCATAAAAGAAAGTGCTGTCACCTTGTGATTAGTTAATGAACACAGCTAATAGAAAAGTATTTTAACTTTTTTTTTTTTCTTCCTTATAGACAAGTTTTAAACAAATACAAACAAATAAACATATATTTACTGAACAATATATAAAAAAAATAAATAAATAAGCAGATAAAGACAAAATATATTTTATTTTATGTAGAGAACTGATTAGCTTATATTAGACAAACAAAAAAACACTCGTAAAAATTTTGAATTTATTCATTTACTAATTTCTTTTTATTATTTAGGTAGTAAACACAATTGCATAGTAATAAAAAATATTTTCTTACATATTATATGTGGTACATTTATTTAAAAAAAATACTATTATCAAATATGTATGTAACAAGGATATAACATAATTTGGTAAGAAAATGTGAAACAACTATGAATTAATCGAATAACTATCTATAAATGACTCGAAAATTCTGTACGAACGTTATTCATTTTTCCTGTCTCTCTTTAAAGCTCTCAGAGAGTTGCCGTAACTTTGTGATAAATCAATCCAAGAATCCAAGAACAATTTGTAGATAACTCAGTCACTCAGTGGTTCTGAGTGCCATGCCCTGTGCCAGCACTCGAGCAGCAACAGTCAGATGCACAATGCAGTGTTTTTAAAAAAGGTCTTCGATAAAACCTGTACTCATAATTTGTATTGAACCAAGTATAACTTCATTTTAATGGTTTCTCTTGGAATTTAAACAATTGGAAAGACAAACACTCCACAAACTTAAATTTGTTCTCAAGAGCTTTAAAAAAGCAACAATACTAGAAAGCTGTGTGACAAAAACTATAGGTTTAAGTATGACTATAAAACACGTTTTTGATGAGCTTATTTTGGAAAGTGACGCTTCATGCCACCATGGTGGGCAATCGATCATTCTGCCCTTATCTAATACTATTGGCTGTATGGCGGACTGGTTGTGATGAAAAATACACAATATGCAATTTTGATGAAAACTAGAAAAATTTATTTTTTTTGGAATACCATATAGATTTAACTTCCTAAGTCTAAAATAACTGCAGGTAAGTCAAATCAAAGAATACATGTTTTTAATAATAAATAAAATGCGCACCTATTTTCATCTAAAAAAAATTCTTTTGTCGTTTGCAGAATTGTTGATTTAAAGAATTTTAGAATACACCACTGAAGAATTTGAAAAAAAAAATATTTTCTTCATTTTGTTGTCCTTCTATGGAAGGCCACTAAACGAGCTGGTAAAAAAAGGGATCTTTTTTATAATCGTCAACAAAAATCGATCCTAAAAGATATTTTGGGTTTTATATTTTAATTTCGATAGACTATTCAGTGACATGGTTCAAAAGGAACCATGGGTTCCAAATGAACTATGATACCAAAACAGATCTCAAAAAGTTGTCAAAAATTAGATTCGGTATCTGTGTGGATTTTCGGTTCTCGTAGAAATATTTTTTTTTAAATAGCTCCTGATCAAATTTGTAAGAAATCTAATGATAACCCTTAAAGCTTACAATTTAATTTGTATTCAAAATAAATTCTATAAATACGAACGTCCATTAGTTGTGAAAAGTGAAAAGCCAGAAGACCATTTAATATCTTTGTTTAACAATGCTAACCTATTAAAATAAATCTTTTTTATCTTCTTTAGTTCAATGAAGTCAGTATTAAAATAATATCAAATGAGCTCATCACTGAAAATAAATCACCCTTGCTTGAAGCCATTCGTATTTTCCTGGAACCGAGTGCATCTCTAAATCTGATGACAAAAGTAGTCCAAGGTATTCCGGTGTCCCATCTCAGAATATCTGATGAACTCACACACTGTGCACACCAATTCGATGACGAGACGCCGACCGACGTTGCGTCGGCGGCGACAACGCAACGATGGTTATACATTAAATGATTTTTTGCATCATTTTTGTGTGATCCTTTTACGCTAGCTGATTAAAAATTCCGACCATCTTACTGTCATTGTGGCTGTCATCAATATCATGGTTTGTCCTTCTTGTTGCTCCCATAAATCATATTGACTTTGTTGGCAAATCGCACTTTTTAGATAGGCAAAAGTTGCGTATTCGCGTTTCATGTCAAAATTGTTTTCATTTAACGCGACCGACAACGACAACACACGCATGAATGGAAATGGAAGTTTTGTGGCCTGGTCAAGCCAGGCCAGTAACGCACGTAACATTACCAATTTTGGGAAAACTACATTTTAAATGCCTCCTCCTCCTGCGCTTTACTTGGAGTCCGAAGAGAAGGAGAATAAAATTGTGCTGTTTTGTGTATACTGCTGTGTTGTAAAGATTCTTATTGCAATGATTTTCTCGTAAATTCATTATGTGATATCGAAGTAAAGTCAAGCAACCAGGCTTTGCAGCCAGTCAACCAGTTAACAGGTTACAAAGCATACATTTGATACAAGGTGAGTTCTATGAGATTTCATTGAGTTTTTTTTTTCAATTTTATTTTGTTTATTATTTTTGGTCATACTGCCTCTGGAACTGGAATTGCTTGATGGAAACAATTATTATCTTTTTGTGGATGATTTTTTTTTTACGATTTCTTGGTAAAATTAAATTTTTAACTTACGATGTAGTTTTTGGGTGGGTTTTCCTTTCCGGGAGCGAGAGAGTGTGTTAAAACAAGTTAAAGATGTGGGTGCCTTTTAGCTCACAATCAGTGGCGGTCCCCATTCGCAATGCAGGCCCTATGTTCCTTGAGAATTCCATATTTAGAAGTGTTTAATTTCTTCTGTAAGTTTAAGAAAGTATAGATTATGAAGGTCATCCGTTTGCAAAATAAGGGCTAGATATTTTTCGTATTAATGTTTTTAATTTAACTGTGAGACTGTGACTTATAGAAAAAGTATGATTACATAAAATAAGTGTCTTGTGACATCATAATTTTAATGGATTGATGAAAGCTTTATAAGAAGTCCTATTTGTACCTAATTTCTGTTTCGGACCCAATTTGGTCTACATCTGTAAGGTATAGGCCTGAAACGCACCCTAGAAAAGGACCAACTTGCAACTTTGAGAAAACTCGTCCAGACAAAACAGGGAAAAACGGTATAAGTCCACTCAGGTTGAATTATAGAAGAACGAAGACATAAGTTTACTTACTGATAAAACGCTTAATTCAAAGGAAAATTAATTAATGAATCGAAATTCTCTGTTCAATCGTTCAATTATAAACGATTTTCAAAATATGGAATTGAAGAAACACAACATGATGGTCTTCTAAACAGATTGTTTTGTTTGGAGTCAAAACAAAAACTTTTTAAAAACAGCCAGATAGTATACTCTGCGAAAACTTCAAGATGTCTTCATCAGTTTAATTTTGTAAAAATGGACTTTGTAACGAAGCATTAGACTACTTTGAACCTCCACCAAACTAACTGAGTTTGATTTAACTAATGTCACCACCAGCCTTCATCATCATACACACAAATGTAAGTCCAGCACTTACATCAACATATACTATAGGCACCCATAACACCGATATCACAATTGTCCTAAAAATAACCCTGGCGGCCGATATTTTTGGAGTTACATTCTAACGCTTACTTTTTTAGTAAGCATCGGGGCTCTCTGTTTTTCCCAGTGGCAGTTGATTAGCCATGGGCTTTTATTTTATTTTTCCCTAGGTGTTAGCCAAGGACTGGAATTAGATTCTTACCATTTTAGATTCTTACCATTTCTCCCCTCTTTTAGTTATGGCTATAAATGCTACATATTTATTTTGTGTGCTTTATTCTTCACGAAAGTTTTTTCAGAGAGGGTGAGAGTTTACCCCACATTAAAAGATATATAAAACACAGATTTTTTTTTGTAATTAAATTCCCATTTGTTATTGGAAAGGGACTTCACAAAAGTGGATTTATTTCCCACTGCGTGAGAACTTAGTCCTTCGGTGGACTTATTTCTCGTGGACACCTCAGGATTTCGTCCACAACTGCCCTCATATTCTTGGATGCCATGCCATCCTGTCTGAACTTCTAATCTTTCTACCCAAATTAGAAGGGTTAACTTGTCTGGTCAACTTTTTGAGAAATTCCTTTTTTGAGATATTTATGAGGACACAAATAATATTTTTTACCGCAGAAAACTAGATCATCCATATGTCTTCGATGATAAATTGCAAGTCAAGGACAAAGTATTTTCCAACAAAAAATCAATAAATCTTCATCAATTTATGTATACTTCCAAAATAGGCAGGAGACCCTGATGTCGCGCCAGTAAGTTCCAATTACGCCCTTTTCACCTTAAATTGTTAACATTCGGATGCATCGTATATGTATTGTATCTTTACCAACCATTGAGTGGCGAATGACACTCGTTTCAATGCATATTTTGTTGCACCTGAAAATACAAACAAAAAAAAAGAATGACATCTCTATAAAAAGTCGTTCAGATGCATCTGATGGTGGTGGGGTGGTGGTGATGCTGTTGCACTTGATATTGCAAAAAAAAAATAACAACAAAAAAAAAACTGCAAATATATTTTATTGCAAATAAAGTAGTAATTGTTTGCCTATATGGACCCCAAAGCTTTACAGCATCAATCAGTTTCATTTATCTATCTATCGTCGTCGGTTGGTTTTCAATTAATATATTGATAAAATACCTTTCAATTTATTGCAAATTATATACCTACTCGAAATTGCTCTGAGTGTATTCAAAAAAGTATCATCTTGTTTGTGTCAAAGAAAATAATTAAATCATAATAAAAACTTTAAAAAAAAATTTCAATTATACAAAATATTTTATTGTCACTTCTACTTGTGCACTTAAAGTGATAAGTGATCTGATAACATTTAAATTCGAACAAAAAACTTTAAATCTGTTCTCAAACTCAAACTCAAACTGAAAAGTTAAACATAGATATCCAAATTTAAAGAAAAAAATAAAAAGATACATTTTTTGTGTGTTCAACGTCAGAGTCCATTGAAAAAAAAAAAATACTCAGTTTCGCACTGCTCCCAACGGAATACGATACCAAGCCGAAAACCACCTAATCAATCACCGGGCCCAGGCAACAACAAAAACAAACATAATAAAAGCGGTTTGGCTTTTGCGGTTTAAGTAAGTTCTAAACTTACATTTTCTAAGTGGACGACTTCAAAAGTCAAATTCTAGGTATGTTCTCAAGAAACTATCGTAAGATTTAAAATAATATGTATAGGTACATATCTTCATCTAAATATAACCATATGAGATATTAAAAATACAGTAGCAGATACAAAGTATGCAATTTGATAATTAAACCCACTAACCCTTAAGGTGACAAGAATATTGGTACGGTGCAGTATAGTTACATTGAATATTTTATTCAAAAGTCAACATTCAACTTGAGATTTGCTAGCGGTGTAAATAAAAATAATAAATGTTGTGGTTTGTTCATGTTCTTGTGGTCCTATAGATAGGTATACAGGGCGATTGGCATTATGAGGTGACAAAAAGCTAGAGCGTGTAGGTTGGGTCGAGACAAGGAAAAAATCGTGTGGGAAGGAAGTCTATTCTCCAAGGGGCAATTTTCTAAAAAAAATATATTATAAAAAATAACGGTAAGATGCAGTTAAAATCCCATGTTATATCTTTTTGTAAAGCTAGAAATCTCTGCTCTTATTTTCTTTTTAAATAAAGTTGTTTTAGTGAACAGTTTTTGAAAAAAATTAATTTTCAAACTCAAAATTTTGAAATTTTTTTTTTAATAATGTTTACAATTTTACGTAATTGAAGTATTTTTGTTTTTAATATTGAATGCTCCTATTAATTTTTAGTCAAAGACCAAAACCACGTGATAAAATCTCTTCTAGTTCTTTACTACAATAGGTTTGTTCAGCGAGGCTGTTCGGAACAGTTTAGAACAGTTTCGAACAGAAAAGTACATATTTTTGCTGTTCAATGAGGAATTTTCTGTTCTAAACTGTTCTGGTTTGCTGTTCAATGAGGCTGTCTAGAACACTTTCGAACAGGATTTTCTGTACTAGCTTTTTGGGTAGAACAACTTAGAACAGATTTCCTGTTCTAACTTGTTCTGATGTGCTGTTCTGTTCTAATCTGTTCTAATCTAACTATTTTGTCACTGAACACACCTAATGAAAATAACAGCAATAATATTCCCCTTATTTGACTCCAATCCGTTGATTAAGTTGCTCTAAATATCTTATGTGGTTTTCCAGTCAACCATTTCAGATTTGGGGGTCAGATTCCAGATCAATCGTGGTAACTAGAACGAATCGCGATTGATCCTTTTTTTTGTAAAGGTGTAGGTGATTTGTCTGTGTTTACTGATGTAAGTATTGATAGTATATGTAGGGAAAATTCCTACAAGTATTTATTCCTAGGGAACAGTTTTTTCTTTAATACAAAAATATTATATATTTGGCTTTATTTTCTGGATGAAACTGGTGAAAAAATGCGTAAGAAAAAATTCTTACAAAACTTTTTTTTTTCAAATTATAAAAGAACATTTTTGTGTTTAAATTATAATTAATTTCAACTACGCGAATACTTTCACCTGTCTTAATTTATTGAAATGGAGATTAATGAGAGAACCCACACTGGCGCTATGCAAATCTTTGAACATTCTTCAGTCGTCGCATAGGTTTAGCGCCGGTTTGGGAGCCTTTATTGATTTGTTTCATAAGAAAAAACTCAAAAGTGGGACTGACTTTTAATCTTGAAATTATTAATATCCTGAGGCCATTTTGAAATTATGACAAAATATAAGAAAGAAAAGATTTACGCATTCTTTTCTTGACTTCATTTAAATGAATGTGATATTGTACATTATTTTGTTCAATCAAATTGAAATAAAAAAATAGAATAAAAATTAGGGAATTTTTTGTTCCCTAGCAGGAATTTTATTTTGTTGGTATACTATCACTGCTTTATAACATGATTTGGCCATCAGTCGGATCCATATATCCACAGGAATCCCGTCCATCCGAAATCCAAATCAAAGGAGAAGCTATCGGTCGATGGTGAGGAAGAAGACAATGAACATGAAACAAGGTCACTACATAAGGATAACTATGGAATTTTAATAAATATAATTTTATTTTCACAAAAAACAATGGACTAACCCACATGTTTCCACAATGCCTTTCATTCCATATGAAACATTTATCCAATTTAATCACTAATTGACTCCGAACTCAAGAAGTCAATGGTTAACGGTAATGAGGACAATAAAGACAAAAATTTCACTAATTAAACTTCATTATTTGTATTTATTTTACTAAACAAATGCCTTATCAAAAGTAAACAATGCTAGCGAAAGGCCAAAACGAATTTAAACTGACGAGGAGAGGATGACGTTTAGAAATGTCAATTTGGTTTGTGTGCAAGTGTGTGTGAAAGTATGTGTAAATCTGCCAATAAATCGAGATTTGAAAGATAAATCGAGAAAAAAAACAGACCACGAAAAAAATCAATTTTTTTGGTTGTTAGGAACGTAAAATCTGAAAAAGATCAAGTTGACCCCCATAAAAATCAATTTTTTTGGTTGTTTGGAAAACCACATTACTTTCACTACGTAGGTAGTGAAGCAGATTTAGTTATTTTCAATTATCTCAAATAGTACAAGACATTTAAGCATTGGGATTTCTGTTTTTGACTAAAAATTAATAAAAATATAAAATTTTGAAAACAAAAATAGTATTTAATTTCAAAATTTTGAGTTTGAAAATTAATTGTTCGAAAACTGGAATATATGCGGATAAGTGGATTAAAAATATATTGTGGACTTATTATGACCCTGCACTAAGTCTATAGCGTCTGACCTGAGGCATAACTCTGTAATTTGATTCGACTGGGAAAATTTGTACTCTGCCATCCAAAAATTCGGATGTGATATGCTCATCAAAAGGCACGGTAGTTTTCAGTCAAGTTCTCATAAAGGCACTACAAGCTGATCCAGCACAGACGAAGCGAGGCGCCTTGTCAAATTTCAACTCCTTATGTACTACGTTTTCATTAGAACCGAATTGAGGTAATTTCGCAAATCACAGGAAAAAGTAGCGTATTGGTAGTCAATTTTAGACTATTGCTATAAAGACTTATGCTGGATTTGCACGACTGACAAATTGGCAGTATTCTGTCAGTAAAGTGTCAAAAAATGTCAGAAGAATGGAAAAACACGGCTGTTCTAATTTCCATTCGAATTCTATATCCTCGCGTTTTCCATTATTATCAGAACAGCCGTAAAATTCATTCTTTGGCAGTTTACTGACAAAAAACTGAAAATTTGTCAGTCGTGTAAATCCCGCATAAGAGCTGACAGCTGACTGATTAATAGAAGTCAAGTTAATAAGCTTTTGAAGCGAACCCCATCGGATGTTTTTGGAGACAGTTGTTTTTGCTATGTATAAAATCTCATAAAAGCCGATAAAGTTCGCTTAAAAAGCTTATATGTTGACTGTTGAGTTCTTTTAACCGGATTGTCCAGATAAAGTACTTGACACTTAGGGAAAATGACCGGCGGCGCCAAAAAAAAGCTGCCAGACTTTTGTTTTCGATATCACGACGCATACACCTACAAACCCTCGTCGTACTCAATTTTTAGTTATATTTCCACACCCAAAATTTTCCGTCAGCTCTTAAACGTGAGTTTAATAGAATTTTCTATGAGGAATTTCGATTTCTATGGGTTACTTTTTCAATATTTTAAGTCGAATAATTCAATAAAATTATATTTTAATCAACTTAGTAGGTACTTCGGTTAAAAACAGCTATACATATTCCTTGATCCACTTAACTTTAACCTGCGTAGTTTTTTAAAACATGAGTTTAGCAAACGAACATAAATACGTCCTAAAGTATTTTCGTTTGACAGCTAATTTTTCTTTTTTATATGTACATCAAAACGAATTCCATTTGGGTGTGTTCGTAAGCTTTTCAGGTAATTTCCTACCGAATTTCGTGTTGGAATTACGTTATGTTGAAATATGAATTTGCATGCGAAATTTATGGCCTTTTCGATTGGTAATCCGGGAGAACGATTTGATACGTGTGAACCCTTCTGGAACGATTCTGAAAACAAAATCAGAAGCAAATGTCTCTTCTTTTCAGAAGAAGAACTGTCATTCTGACTCCAATCGAAAAGGCCATTAATGAAATTCCTCATTTTCCCTAACTGACAGATCATCAAAATTATGGAGCACTTTTCCACACTTCAGATTTTCCATTTTCATTTTCCATTCTCAGAGTTCTTTTTAATTATATCCAGTAGCGTACGCAGGGGGGGGGGGTGTTGCTCAGTCTCAATTTCTGTAAAAGTTTTTTTTTAACGTATAACAAGTTAAATTTCAATAAGAAAACGACAAATTGCATTTCTGTATTTATAAGAGAAGAAGTTTATTAACATATTTGACTTCAAAAATAATGCGTTTACATAAATAAAATTAAATGAAAATTTAAGATTTTGGGTTAACTCAGCAATAGTTTAAAATGACGATGAATACGGCCCGTTCGATTTATACAAACAGTATGAGAAGATTGTCTTCCTCCGATTCAAGTTGAAGTTTGTTGTGTTTATGAGTGCAGTGCATGATACAACTAAATAGATAGAGCATTCCTCCTTTTTTTTGATTTTGGTCTGCGCATCTACGTCATCGACGCACAAATTGGCAGACATTTTAGTATTTTTAATAATATAAATGTTTGTTTAGAATCCAAATAACAATGGAATTGTTTTTAAGAAACGATTTTTAATATTTAAATCTTAAATTTGAGTCGAAAAATATTTGTTTTTTTTTAATCTTAGAAAACAAAATATGTGTGCGCCGATGACATCATTTTGTGTTGAGATGCTCAATGCGCTATCTTGTTAAGTTGTATCATGAGTGCAGTGTATTCAGGTGGTGGGATTTTATTTGGTTTTATCGTTTTTTTTTTTTTTCAAATGGAAAAATGAAATGCGTGAAATAGTTTTGGGACTTTTGCCGATTACAAGTGAACTTTATTTTGAGTTGCTTTAATACTGAGAAATCTAGATTACGTGTGGTATGATCTAGTGCTTTCATAACGATATCCATATCTACAGTTTTTTAAAAATAAAAATTGAAGAATATTGTTAAAAACAAAATCTAATAAACATTAAATTTGAACGAAAAAATAATAAAAACTATTCTTCTATTTTATTGAAAATCTAAGCATCGAGCCCCTCAGCCCTCGCCCCCGCTCTGGGTACGCCACTGGTTATATCTATAGTACTTTATAGAAGAATGATGAAAAAAGAAGTGAAATCACAATAGAGACAACAATAGGTATAGGTTCCTTACCTAGAAAGATTCTTTTAGCAATTCAATGAACAAGTTTCATGCATTGTTCTAGGTTACTTATGTAAATATATAAAATCTTTTAAATTGTTAACTGCAAGAGCAAGTTTGTGCGACGATATCGTCCATCTTATTTCATCTTGCTTTGAAAGCACGTGTGATCTAGTTGTCTATTTTAAATCGAAAATTTATATATTTATTTAAACAGATGTAACAATATATGGCTCATCGAATTGCTCACAGCTCACATTAAACACTTGATCGTTATCTAAAAATACCCCATTCGAATTGGTGTGTCGACCTACACCTTGTATACTTTCCATAAAACTAAATTCATAAATTTAACGTTTTTAGGCATCAAAATGTTATTTATGATGATTGGTTTAACGACGAGTGATTGAACTCACCGAATACGATGTCTATTACCTTTTTGGGTGATTTTTCGGTTTTCGAATGAAGATGAGTGTTTCATATGTACATACATTGTTGCTGAGCTGATCAAATGACATGCAAAAGTGTTGTAATACTACGTTTTCACCAAGAGATAATCCGGGATTTAAGGTATGAGATTTAAAATTAATCTTGAAGTGTTTTCACCACAAAAAAGGAGATGAAATTGACGTTTTCAGTCTGAATTGCCATTCAATTGTCAACTCAATTTGACAAGAGTAAAACAAATATAATCGGCAAACGTATAGCGAACGGAAAAAACAATTTTTGAGCAATAAAACAATTAATTTTGAATAAACTATTTATTAAAAATGAGTCTAGTAACCTAAATCTATTGTTATCACACCATTTTATTCTTCAAAATAACATTAGAGTATAGGAGAATTCATAATTACAGAAAAAAAACACAATTTTTCGGCCCACTCTTCAATGAGAAGGTCCCCATCCTCCAGTGTCTAGGTTGTCCGTTGTTTTTTGTGTGTTTTGGTTGTTGCATTATCTGGAATTTGTTTTGTTTACCAAAATATTATTATAAATATGTGAAATACATTGTAAATACTTGCATTTTTATTCCTACAGCCAACGCGCAAAAATATTTTATAATTTTTTTTTTATTTCAATGGAAAAACTGACGTTTAAAAGGGTGCGTTCTACAAAATTAGGATTGTTTGATTTGACAATCTCCTTCTTGCAAGAAGATTTCAATGAGATTTATTTTAAATCTTCATTTGAGGAGATTTAAATTTGTATGGTAAATCTTCGAGATTTGAAGAGGATTTATGCTAAATCCTCTTAAATCGCGATTTAGTGCTCAGTGAAAACGTAGTATAAGGCTATCTTTTATATGCGATTAGAATAAGTAATTAATTTTAAGTTCATCGTGAATATAAGATAGTGTGTTGTCGAAATACGGTGAAGATTTTTTGAAATTCCTTTTCCTTCTTCACACAGTGTTTGATTAACCAATGGCCTTTTCGATTGGTAATCCGGGCGAACGATTTGATAAGTGTGAACCCTTCGGGAAGGATTCTGAAAACAAAACCAAAAGCAAATTTCTCTTCTTTCAGAAGAAGAACTGTCAATCTGACTCCAGTCGAACAGGTCACAAGAGATTTTAAAAGAAAACTACACAAAAATTGTGTGAGTGCCGGGCTCACGATTAATTTGTAAACTTCAAAGTTTGTCCAAGCACAGTTTTGAGGTACCATATTTGGATCAGTATTGGAAGTCGTCCATACGTTGTTGACTACGTGCACAGATCCAAAACGGACTAGTTTGCTTGAAGGGGACCTTCAGATTTTTGTCACTGAACGTACCCAATATCCTACTGTGCAGATTTTCGTAGCGTAACGTGCTACATCGTAAAGTGTGATTTCGTAACGTCGAACAGCAGTCCACGTTTTTATTTCATTCTACCTCCGGCATAGATGTTTACACATCAAAATCTGTTACGATTTTGTCTCCTCATTAAGAAGAAATTTAAATAAAACGTCAAAAAATCTCCAACAACATGTTCCTCGTCTTGATGCGGCAGATTGAATCTGATAAAATGTCCACATCTAACTCTTGTCAAATAAAAAGAATATCGTTCATTATATCGTCGGCCTTCTGTCCAGTTTTAAAACCTTCTAGGTTCTAATGTTTTGTTCGATTTTGAAATCAAATTCAGAACCATTGGGTACGTTCAGAAGACTTAAGGGGCGCCTCTCGTCTCTGATTGGCCAGCTGTCAAAAAATTGCCTTCAAATCAAAGCTACTTTTATTGGAAAGTGACTGGAACGCTAGTCAAAAAATGGGTACGTTCAGCAGACACAAGGGACTACATATGTAGTCAAGTGCATTCATTGAACGCAAATTTTACAAAGGAAACTAGTTATTTTTTTGAGATGTCATTAATGCCGAAATTGGAACTTTACTTCCAACCTTTACCTTCCATTGATAGTGCAGATAGTATTTATAATAATATTTTTTTTTTTGAAAAACACCTTACACAAGTCAATTACGAAATGTAATTTATATTTTTTCAATACTTCTTACTTATGATGCATTTTTTAATTAAATCTTTTCTATTATTTTGATAAAGAACTCCTCCACCCAAAACAATAAAACAAACGTTGAAAAAAGAAGTCACTGAACAATGAAGTTCAGCTTGCTGTTTAATGACAAAATATAATCAGCTGATATTTTGACATAAATGCACTTGACTTGAAATGAAGGGAGATATTTCTTGACTAGCTTTCCAGTCACTTTCCAATAAAAGTTGCCTTAATTGGAAGGAAATTTTGCGACAGCTGGCCAATCAGAGACGAGAAACTTGCCTTGCCTTCAAGTCCCTTCGTCATCTGAACCTACCCAATATCTCCCTTCATTTCAAGTCAAGTGTATTTGTGTCAAAATATCACCTGTTTTTTTTTTCACTGGACGGTTTTCACATTGGACTCACTCCGCGCGACTCATTTTGACATCTCTTTCTTTTATCTCACTCTATACAACTATATTAGAAAGTGAGGCAGGATTTTTGATTTTTTTGAAAAAATCCTGCCTCACTAGATTCTCTCTTTCTCATCATGAGTTGGAGTGAGATAAAACAAAGAAATGTCAATATGAGTCGCGCGGAGTGAGTCCAATGTGAACACCGTCCTGAACAGCAGGCTGAACTTCATTGTTCTGCGCCTACGTTCTGTAACTCTAGCATTGATAAAATTGGTGGAGGAACGATGAAAAATGGAACAAAACTCATACGATTTGTTTAAATTTTCATCGTTCTCGACTGATTTAGTGATTTCATCGATGCTAGAGTCACAAAACGTAGGCGTTCACTTGTTTTTTCCACGTTTGTTTAAATATTTTTGGGGAAGGAACTATTGAAAAAATATAATTTACAACTCGTGGCTTTTGTGAGGTGTTTTTCAGATAAAAATATTATTATTATTAAAGTTATAGTTTCTACATAATGTATGTAGTCAATTGTGTCGTCGGAACGTACCCATTTTCTCTTCTTTTCAGAATTAGAACTGTCATTCCGACACCAATGGAAAATGTCATAAGCATTTCATTAATTTTTTTTTTTTTTGAATCGGTTTTCTAGGGTCTGCTGAACAATTTTTCATTTTCGACTTCAGAGGTTTTGACAGAAAGGTGACGATATACATTTTAATTGAATATAACATACGTCATACATACATACGTTCAAAATTACCATTTAACCATGTAGACAACAACAACATAACACTCTTGTCTTCAATTAAATTTCACTTCTTCTCTAATATATGTACATAAAATAAGTCTTGAACTAACCCTGAACTCAGACTCAAAATGAATGACATAAGAAAAATTAACTTAACTAATTCAATTGAATTGCACAAAGAGAGGACATTTTTCTATGAAAAAGTCATCATAATTAAACAAATTTGTTTGCCGTCTCGTCGTCGTCCGAATCCAAATACGAACACATGCAATAGATCTGCATGGTCTGGTCATAGATTATTTTTGTACATATGTTGGCCATTCATGGTGATCTTCATATCTTCGTAAAATTGTATAGCATGCGCCAGTAATGATTCAATTAATTGTAGCATCATTCTAATAACTAGAATTAGTTCTATGATAGCAATTGATTGTTGTGCGGGGGAGTTATAAGTTAACATTTCAATATGACAAACTTGAACTCGGTTTCAATTTGTATTTGTTTCATTTGTATGTGCAAGAGGAGTGAAGGTGTTTTTTTTTTTTTTTTTTTGTTTGAAGAGAAAGATTGAGCAAAGCAATTTCGCACAGTGGGACCAATTAATATATTTGAGGCAAAGGGTAAATAAATATTTTATATTTAAACTGTTAACATCAATTGCAATGTTACAACATTTAGGTCAGGGGGGGGGAAAGGGTAGTGTGAATATACAAAATCATTTATCGGGGATGAAAACCCCCTATTGGCCAACTTTAATTTTCTCCAAAATCGATCAAAATATTTTAATTAAACTTCGTACATGTAGGTTATACTCAAAGTATGTGTGGTAATAAAACTGATGTTCAGGTCCTTGACTTAAAATGCAGAAATTGCAATTAAATAAATTAAATAATAAATTAAAACAACTTCTTAAGCCCCACTGTTTTTGACGACCGCCGCCCGACATAAACTCATGATGCAATAATGGCGGCCGCTATTTATTTTTGATTTATTTAAATAATTTCCTCCCATGGGCTATTTTGATTTCGATGAAAGATTAAACGATCTATGATAATTTTGTTATAATTAAAAACTTCCAGACCGCTCGTAGATAGATATAGTATTAGCATGTTAAAGTTAGAACGTCAGTGATATGATATTGAAAAATTAAATAAATATAACAACAAAGCAGCACAGAAAATGAAGGTCAAACAAATTTCATCTCTCAATAATTCAGCCTGGAGTGGTCCATTGGTGGCAGCGATGGTTTCGCTGCTTGGGCACGTCGTCGTCTTGGGCGGCGTCGCGTCACTTCGTCTTAGCGGAAGCAACTGTACACGTATTGCGAGTTAGAGATTTATGTCGTAAAATAACACTTGGGCGAGCATTTCCATGGTTCTTATAACGCACTTATGTATATTTAAATCAATTTGAAAATTACTTTTAATTCAAAGTATAATTTTTGGTACACACACAAGTTTATTTTAAAAAAATCACATCTTTTATAGGAAGTGTGCAGAAAAAGCTTACGTCATGTTTTTAATTTGTATAAGATGATAATTCTACTCTTTTTATTTACATTGTCAATTTGTTTATGTTTATTTATTGTCTATTGCTTGTGTCCATTAAGTTTTTGAAATGAGTGTCAACTTAGCGAAGAAGCATTCACCGATCGAAAAGCGGTTAGGTGGATGATTTTCCGTTAATTAAAGGGTGTGGTTTTCAAGAAGAAATAAAACGCATATAATTTAATATTATGGCCAAGAATTTAGCTTTATTATAAAAATAAGGGTTTGCCATTATGTTTTAAAAATGATTTCGGGCAAGTATGGCCGCCGCCGCTGGCTCGAATAAATTCCAGCCGAGAGGCCCAATTTTCCACAGCTGCAATTGTTCCGCGCGATGGCCGATGGACTCAATCGGGTATTCTTCGATACTCTGCTCCTCAGCAGCAATAGCGTCTTCGGTGCGCATTGATTAATAATTTAACGTTCATCAGTCGTGAATTAGTTGTGACAATTTCAATTTTGTTGTGCGATGTTTTCTATTTTTTTTGTTGTTGTTGAGTTTTTGGTAAATTCATATGAATTGAAGGGCGCTACGGAAAAGTGTGGATACAAATATTAACTTTATTGAAAAAGAGAAATTTCAAGACGATTAGTGAAATCAATACCAGCTTTTGGTCTTACAACTATAGGTAGGTATTCCAATTAGTTTTAGTCTTTTATTGTAAGGATTTTCCCACCCAATCGTCTGAACGCAAACTTCAAAACTATTTTTTTTGCACCTGTTCGCTGTCTGTATGAAAATCCTTACTATGTGACCAAACTTGACAACCAAATTCAAGAATTGGTCGAGCAAATCTTGTAAAAAGCTGTTTGATAACAAATGGATCAGAAAATTTTCTTGCCTCTCTTTATCCTACCAAGAACTCTATTTTCATTAATAGTTATGTAAATTGATGTGTGGTATGAGTTAAGGTTTTGGATCAAATAAGACACGAAGGACAGTCACATGACTTACTCGCTTTATCGTCCCCATAAATGAGGGAGTTTAAATACTTCAACATCAGAGACGTAAAGTGATTAATAAAAAAATAAATAGAACTGCTCCTAAATGGCTACCCTGCGGTATTCCGGAATTAACTTTAAACAACCATTGAAAAGTACCTAGTTAAAAAATTGATTGGAGCCACATTACAAAATGCTAGCTAAATCATAAATTTCTTTCTTGTTAATAGCAAAACTCGATGTGAGAGTTTGTCAAACGCTTACGCATTAGAGAAGTCTGTGAATACACATTTTATTTGTTTTATATCTTGAAATAAGTCAATACAATTTGGTTTTAGCGTGGGTATTAAATAAGTACTAAATTAGTTCTTAAAATCACAAAATTAAAAAAAAAAATCATACAATTAATTTTTCTCGATTTTTGGTTTTAATTTTTAACTCTAGTTAACGTTGCGGTTTAGCTGCGAGCCTTTGTCTAGCTATTTCATAATTTTAAACACGTTAGGCGCCAATTATAGCTTATATTGAAAAACATCATTAACAGTTTTGATTGTTTCATTTGAGACGTTTAGAAAGTAAAAGCAGTAATTATTTTGTTCCCAATATAAAGGTGGTGACTTCTTCAGTGTTAATTTTTTTTTTTGAATGATTGAACTATCTTACCAATGATCATTGAAACTTTAAAAGTCATCTTGTGTGGAAGGTTGGGCTAAAATGAAATTTTTGTTTGGCCAGATGTAATAATCAAGTTAAAAGATATTTTTCTGCATTAAAGGCACGATCGATTTTCGTTTTTAAATTTTTCAAAACTTTCAATTATGATTTTCAATGAAAGCTATAACTGGCACATTAAACAACTTGTAAGCTACGTAACGTAAGCATTTGTGGCGAAAAACATTAATTTGACAGATGAAGAGAACAGCTATATAACAACAAAAATTGAAATACCTACATATGTTTGCCTTTTTTACAAAGCTCAAATTCTTCAAAAATTAAAAAAAAACTTTTGAAAACTATTTTGGTTGCATACCACCACCTCGCTTTTTATCCACATTGCAAAGCGATCAAGACGAAATAACCAAAAATTAGACACGTTTTGTCAACTCTTCCGTCAATATGTGCTCATGCGTCCAAGATTCAGTCAAAGCATTCTTGTTTCTGATCGTATTCGCATATGAATCAATAATTTAAAAAAAATGTTCGTTCAGTTTAGAAAAATTCCCCCCTTATTTTGGTTAAAAAAAATTAATTTCACCCGTTGGTGTACTTATTTAAAAAAAAAGATATTTGTTTTAATTCCAATGCATCCAACGGTTCCACTAGCTTCTGTAGAAAATTCTACAAAATACGTAAGAACATTTGTTCGTCAGATTACGCATCCACTGTAACCTTAAGCCTTGCTGTGTTGACAGCATAGGAAACTCGAATTGGTTCGCCTAATACTACCCTTAAACGGATTTACACAATTTTGATATCAACATCAACTTTTGATTTCTTAAACTATTGATTTATGTTTTATTAAAAATCAACCAATCAAATGACATTATTAAACCTACATAACCTCGTTTTAATCAACCCTAACATTAACATTTTTATTTATACATCAACAAAAACCTTACTAACGATCAATCAAAATAACGTTAATTTTTATGATTGTTTGAGTTTTTGAATTTTATGAACACATATTAACTACTCGAAACGAAACCCTGAACGTCACACCATATTGGTTTATTTGCTACAAAATTAGCAATTGTATTGAACAGAGTGCAATTTGTGTTGCATTAGGATAAACACACAATGTTACAAGATATACGTAGCATGTGTAGCAATAGCAACTAATGTCGCGTAAAATGCAGTTTAAGTCTCTCTCTCTCTGTCAAGTAAACCGTGTGGCAAAGCTGTCAATCAGGCTTAGATATTTCGGACCAATATGGACATTCATTGATAGAACCAGTAATGTGTAATTCGGATGAAACTTTTCTCATACAAACGAACATTGAATTACAATAATTTCTAGGCTGGTGTTTTGGATTTAGGTGCGCACTCCAGACATTTGAACATATTTGGCACTTAACTTAGTATGTGTCATTTAAATAATTCTCGTACCGATGTCGCTACATAATAATTTGACAGTTAAAAGAGTTTAGAAAAAAAACCATTTGTCAGTTGGGTTGACAACTCGCTGCTTACCTAATAAGTCAAAATGGCTAAAGATAAATCTCCCCTCTTTATAGTCACCATATCTTCGCTTTCGTCTCTTCGTCGTCTACTCATAAATGTTCCTACGTCTGCTTGCTTGATGTGCTGGAAATTTCTTTTCTTCGTCTTCGATCCCAAATTAGGTAATTTCCACCTCGTTTTTTCTACAAACAAGTAAGGCTCACGTTAAGTTGACATTAAAAACATTAATTTTGCCAAAAAGCGGAGGCGTGACGCGAGAACTTTTTTTTATTGTTTTTTTTCTGTTTTTTTTTTTTTTATATTCTCTACTCACCCACTTGGGGTTTTTTGACGAGTGTTTCATGAACGATAAATGACCAAGTTAAACAATAGATTCAGTAATGCATAAGCGATTGCAACTTGCTGTTTGTTTGCCAGGTAGGAGCTAGGTTGTTTGTACAGGTGGTCACGAAAAGTTTCAAACAACGGATTCTTACATGGCTTTTCCATTTTTGGATTTAAGTAGTCTCATTGAAAGAATAAAAGTCGCCATCACTTCCACCAGTGGTGCTGCTGACCTATATTTTAAACCAATTGTTTGAAGGAGTTTTTTTTTTTTTGTTCGTGCTTGTTCATTTTTTTGTTCACTAAGTATCGAATGTTGTCGATCGAATATATACATTTACTACCCACGATCATCAATTTATATTGATGATGACAAATATTGTATTAATTCTATAAAAAAAAAGTGAACGAAACACGATGTGCATATGCGAGTAGGTTGAAAGTTCATGGCCTTTGGACTAAAAGATCTTAATTTTTGGGAATGCAATATATGCGAATCGCGCACCTTTTATTGAACAAGGTTCATATAAACAATTACATGATTTAAAATAAATCAATCATTTTATTTTGAAAAAAAAGTGCAAGATTAAATCAAGGGCATATGAAATTCTGATATGGGAATAGTTGTTGTTAATGTCACTTGAATTGCTAAAAGTTAATTGAAATACACAAGTGATAAATTTGGATGGTGAATGTCTCCAAATACGATTGAGATGTTTAATGAGTAGAAATAGATACTCAATTCGACTCTAGTGTATAAAAAAACATTATTTATATCTACGAGTATATATATTTCGATTGCAATGAAACTTGTTTGGTATACACGGATAGATATTTCAAGTATTTGAATTTCCAACTTGAATTAGCTAATTATTTAATTTCAATGGGGTTTCTGTTGAAGGTTCTACTGTATTTCGGCGACGTGAGCTATGTTTATTATATGAGTGTTAAACAAATAGGTATATTTAACCTTTCAATGCAGTGATTTGACTTTTTTTATATTTTTTGATCCTCTTATATAATTCGTATTTAATTTTTCATGAGACGAATTTGTAATAGCTGGCCATTTAGAACGTAAACCACTGGAACTGTACAT
The DNA here is from genome assembly GCA_932273885.2 of Leucozona laternaria. Classification (NCBI taxonomy): domain Eukaryota; kingdom Metazoa; phylum Arthropoda; class Insecta; order Diptera; family Syrphidae; genus Leucozona; species Leucozona laternaria. Next base: position 24,288,384 of record OW026367.1, on the reverse strand, counting down.
ACATTAGATATACATATACTTGGTTCGGAACGAAAACAGACCTCAATAAACAGCCCTCTTGAGAAAATCCGGGTTCTTAGCTAATACGCACTCCAAGTTGGTTGAGGTCTCCTTCCACTTGCGCCATTTTTGTCGAGGTTTTCCTCTACTCCGTTGTGCCTCCAAATTAGACTCGAAAGACCCTACCAGGTGGTGCATTTTAACTTATAAAGACGACATCCTGATAACAGATACATGCAATTCAGTTTGAATGATGAACTTCTTAGCCAATCAGTTCTACGAAATTTTCTGCAGAATCCTATCTCCACTCTCCTTTGAAACTTGGTACTAAATGAGCAGTTAATGTGCCTATAAATGGAGATCTTCAAAGATGTTGATAAAGTAGTACATATCTGGAAAGCATCTTAACACCTTAAAGGAACTCCAACAAAACTCGTTCGGCAGATCGGTGCAGGTTGATTGATCCTCACAAAACTGATTTTTTCCTCTTCTTCAGGAAATATTAAATTCCGCACATAGACCCCCCTTCTATGGAAGGTATACATACCATCACTTACATTTTCTAGACTTAGCGAAACATTTACGGCTTATTTTGGATACAAAATTAAGCTCGAAACCTAATATACCAAGAAAGAGGCAAAAAAGTCCTTTCCTCCTGAAAATAAATGGGATGTTTAAACCCGTATATTACCCAGACTGGCTATACATTTCAGCTATTAGACCGATTATAACATAGGGTGTAGCAATTAGTAGTTTGGTGCGCCGCAGCAAGCAGCAAATCGGGGTGAACTTTGTTAAGTCAAACGATAATCTTGTTTAAACATAAGCGGTACACTTCACTCTTCTCCCGCTGGTACACTGGACACTCTGTTTAATCTGTTAATCCTCGAAATATTTAGTGAAAACGGGAGCGATCACATCAATTCGTCTTAAGGCCTCTTCACCAGTGAATCAATAATGAGAATGGCCACTTCAGCATTCTGCATTTATGTTAAATTACATTTTAACAAAAACTACTATTCCTTCCCGATCTACTTTTTTTTACACTGATATGACGGTTCAAACACCGATGACGGAGTTGGTGAAGGCGTCTAGGTACTCAGACAGACAGTCAAGTTGCTCTTTAAATCTCGGGACACTGTTTCTACAAAGCTTAAAACAGTCCCAAACTTGCGATCAGCTCTTATGGGAATGGCGCAGCAGTTCAACATTCCCCTTTGTTGGTGAACAAAGGCAATAGGAACATTCCAGGAAACTGTAAAGCTGAGGAACTACCTAAAAGTGAAAACAATTCCTCACCTTCTATGTACTGTAGATGTCCTGCTCTATCATAAATACATAGGCATTTTTTGGGAAATATACACAAATAAGTTGTCTTGCATGCTTTTTAAGGATCTCCAAATAATTTAATGAGTAGGAATAGGAAGATATATCTGTGCCTACGTTCTGTAACTCTCGCATGGTTAAAATTGGTCGAGAAACGATGGAAAATGGAACAAAACTCATACGATTTGTTTTAATTTTCATCGTTTCTCGACTGATTTTATCGATGCGAGAGTTACAGAACGTAGTCACTGGTATCACAACGGACCAATAATCTAAGTGTGTCAGCTTTTCGTCGACAGAGACTTCTACCCAACCCATAAAATCAGTCGAGAAACGATGGAAAATGGAACAAAACTCATATGATTGGCTTCAATTTTCATCGTTTCTCGACTGATTTTAACGATGCGAGAGTTACAGAACATGGGTCCTGTATACAAATGTTGATCAATGTCCGTTAAGCCGTAACCAAGAAAGTCAAATAACAAAAAAGCCTTCTATATAGAAAGTATCGGTTTAGCCAGGGCAAAGATAAACGCGAGTAACCCAACCATAAGACCATTTTTTTTGTTCATAAACGTGGAATACCTTTTTCCAGTATATGAATTTTTTTGAGAAAAAACCTGAAACGCAGTTTATTTAAAATTGAATAGGTTATTGCAGTTTCGAAATTTAATCAAAATCGTTAGAGCCGTTTTCGAGAAAATTTGAAAAAAATAAAATATTTGTATGGCAGCTATCCGTTCTAGATGAGCTAAAACAAAAATTCGAATTCTACACGAAACCAATACTTGCCCTAAAGATACAGTGACCATATTTCTGGGAGAAAAACCCGGGACAAAAAGTGAAAAATGTGAAAAATATTAGTCGTTTCATTAATTTTTATTTAAAAATTGTTAAAAAGAGAGGAACAAAACAATAGATTATAATGTAGCATAACAAAGTTAAAACTAAAAAAAAAATAACTTAAAACTTAACATTTTGGATTTCATTATTAAAATAATTCAGTCTTCTTTAAGAAAGCAAATAAGCATTTGAATAATATAATGTTAATTGTACATACATTATGTAAAGCTACAAAAAACATAGCATTTCGAAATGTGCACTAAGTCAAGTTTACAACTTACAATTTCATTTTATTTTCCTTTAACAGACACTTCTTGTCAGAAAGAATTTCTCTTAGAATTTTGTGGTTTACTTTTCAATAATTTTTAAATTCATGTAAGCTTAAATTGTAATCATATTTAACAATTAAAATGTATTAAAATAAACCCTTTCTGTGCGAGCATTAGAACCTGGCACACATAAGCTGAACTCTACAATTTCTAAAAGATTTGCGAAACCAATGCTTTTATCTGAGATATGCGTACAAATTTCTACCCATTTTTCAACTACTGTCTTTTTGTTTTCCGTCCATTTCTAAACTTAAATAAATATCTATATCTGACTAATAAAATAACAGTTCACCTTTTTTAATTTGAAGACAGTTGTTGTTGATAAGCAGATTTTGTTTTTATAAGTGACTTTCGGTAAACCAAATCGTTGAGAGACACGTGAAGTTTGACAAGCTGAATGAATGCGTTCAGTGGGCATGAAATAAAATTGTAATAGATTTGTTTAGCAATTGAGCAGTAGATCCCTCTGTGTTAATGGATATTTACGCTTTCATACATAACTTTAGGTATATAAAACATTTTGTTTTTTAAAATACTAGCTGGCCCATCCGGCTTCTTTCTGGGGTTTAACCCACTTAACGTTATGAAAGGCTAAATTTGTTAAAATATGATCGTCTAAGTCCAACCTTTATTGCTTTCCCAACACAGAAAGAATGTTTGTATTCGAAAACCACTGTTATATATTTACCCAACTTCACTCTACAAATAACATTTTTTTTAAGTAACCTTTCAAACACAAACAGAATTTTTGAAATCGGATACCACTTTGCGTTTATACCCCCTTTCACCCTTTAAATACGAAATATTTGAAAAAAATATTCTTAAAGCCATCCACTCAAAATAACCTTAAAATTTTTTTCTATTTCACCCCACAAATAAAAATATTTGAAAAAGAATGCCCCTATAGCAATTTCCATAGGAAATGCCCTTTCAAACACCAAAAGAATTTTTTTTTCATTTTTACCCCATTTCGCCCTACGAATACTAAAACTAAAAAAAATGTCCCTGAATCCATTTCCTAAAAATAACCTTTAAAACGCAGGCAGAGTTGTTCTTTATTCGGATACATCTTTTTCATTTTACCCCATTTCACCCTACAAAGTGAATGAATTTTTCTGATATTTTATTAGTTATTCTGATATTTTGGGTGGAGATCAGGGATCATTAGAATCGGTCCAGCAGTTTTTGAGTTATAAATGGTGTGACTAAACCGACTTTGTTTTTTATATTGACATACAAATGTCTTCAATCAAATTTAGAGCTTCATTGTGAATGTCCGGATTAATTTTCAATTTTCGATTTGAATTAATGACACATAATCTATGTAAAATATCATCTGACAATTCAACTCGATGAATGGACAAAAATATTACAACAACAAAATAGACTTCTGCGATGTAGCTTTATAAAATGTGGGCTACGAAAACTTCGGATGGACGGATTTTCAGTTTTTTTTTCTTAACCATCAACAAATGATCTCCTTTCATTTAAAAAAAAAATATCCACCCAGCCGTATTCTAGATATAAGGTTACACACAAAAGTTGAACTAATTTCTATATATATAGATAGAAATTAAGAAGAAAAACATAAAAAAATGTTAAATACGGGATACTTATACGTCCCGGGACGGATGGTCACCGCAGCTATAGAGCAAGTTAAAAAAAAAGTGAAATTATTTTTTGTATTATTTCTCAACAAACTGTTCAAATTCATAAGTTTACAACAAATTTATGAATAATAAATCAGCAATACGCATATATATGATTTGTTTTACCTATTTATTTAATCCTCTAAGACAAAAAACATCAATAAATCACATTAATCCATATTTACTTTGTGATTTAAGTATCCACTATTTTCAAATAATCTGATTTAGTTCAATGTCTTTCTTGCGTCCGATGCTGTACGAACAGGCAAAAAAAAACTAAAAACAAAAATAAAAACAAAAGAGCTGAGAGCAAAACTTTCAATAGCAATCAATCAAAAAAACCAAACTACACACATATATATATCGATAATTCACATTATGTACGTTACAAGCATAAAAACACATTTTAAATGCCATCGAATAAACACTATCTAACACAAAGACCTACATCATACGTACATATGTGTATGTAGGTATATTTACCGATATGGAAAATTTTTCTAGTTAAATTAAAAAATAAATTTTTAAATTTATAAACAAACTGCAGTTTTACCGAATATATCCATGCTTAGCTCAGTTAACTCATTCAATCGGATCATAAATAAATTTATTTTGACAGATTATCCAATATCCACTCAACTGGTCATGGTTTTACATTGCGGTTACGTTACTTTGTCAACTAACAATGCGAATATAGAAAAAAAAATAATATTTCATATTTTCAGGTTTGCACCACCCCTAAATTGCACAGGCCATCAGAATGGAGATTGAATGTGATTTGGCTACCATACGAGATGAGGATTTGTTGAGAAAAATGGTAAGTTTGGCATTAAAGATAAAAAATAACGAGAAGAAAAAAAAAACTTACTTACTCGGTTTGAGTTTACCATATAGAAAGTCTTCTCATCGAAAGACACTTTTTGATGACATCATAGTTAAGTTTAAAAAATTAAAACCAAAGGAATCCACTCATTGGAGTGTTTAAAATGTTGAAATTCCAATTTGAACATTCGCATGCACTCGTGTTATTTGTTAAGATACCACCTACATTATTTTGTTGTTGCTGATACTACGTACTATACAAGTTGTGATCAGAATGTGTGAAAAATATCCATATGCCTGTCCTAATTGGATATTGAAAGTGAAAAAATAAATGAAAAAAAAAAAACATAATAATTGCTATAAAGCTAATGGAATTTGCAAAATTTATTGACATTGTGATTTTTGTGCTGATGATTGAAAAAAAGCATCCAACACTCCTTAAAGAAGTATTAAAATAAAAAAGACGTGACTTTGGTCACTTTATTTATTTGTTTACTACAAAATAGCTTTAGACATTCTTCAATATTTTTATTTTCTAGATCAATATACGATTAAAAAGAGTTCAGATCATATTTTGTTTGAGTATAGGTAATTTAAAAACAATATAAAAAGATAAAACGTAGTTTTTGAAGGCTTTTGATACAACAACAACTCCTTTTTTAAAAATACACATTTTTTTATGTCAGTTTGTTGTGTTTTTTTTGTTTTTATCTTTTTACCCACTTTGATATTTTTTTTTTTTGAAAATGACTTCAAAGTAAAGATTATTCTATAACGATATTTTCTATTAAAAATCGTAAATAAATATTTTTTGTATAAAAAATTCAATAACCCGTTTTCCAAAAACTGAATTTTCAAAAAAAAAAAATTGAACAAAAAATTATGTATGCTATTATTACAATTTTAAAAGACTTCATGTATTAAATTTTGATTGAAATCGGCCAAGCCATTAACGACAAAAGATAGAATAAAAAAAAAACGATTGCATGACATTTACCTACCGTAATTGAAATTACGATGATAGCGAAGACGAAAAAAGTGGGTCTCGCAAAAACGTCCGTCTGTCTGTCTGTCGATTTTCTTTAAACTTGGTACCTAGCGTTTTTTTGGACATTCCCCTCACCCATTTTTTTCTCTTTTTTTTAGGATCAAAACTAACAGTAGCTGTCATACAAAATTTCTTGGCCAAAAAAGAAAACTTATTTTTCTCAAAACCAGCGCTACCGAATTTTTTTTTAAGAACTCAATAAATTTAAATAGTTATAAGTTGCCGTTTAATAAAAAAAATGGTTCCGAAAAATGGTTGTTAATGGTACCTCCCAAAGAACCATTATTTTGATTTTCGCTTTTCTCGAAAATGGTTCAACTGATTCTGATAATTTTTTTTATGAAGAATTATTGACACATTCTAAATAATAATGTGCACCAAAATTTTCAAAAAAATATTTTTTGGATTTTTAAAAAAAGTTTTCATTTTTTTTTGAAAACTCAATATTTCAAAAACGACTGTCGATTTTTTTTCAAACTTGGTAAAAACCAGTTTTTTAACTTTATCTAGAAGATTTTTGACAAAAATTATTTTAATACCCAAAAATAACTGTGCCTTCAATACAAATGTTTAAAAACCGTAAAAAATAACCGTATAAAAAACAACTCCTACGATTTTGATAAAAGTTTTTTGTGCATTAAAATTAGTACGATCCAGCATTTAAAATGTTTAAATTTTATATTTTACGTTTATCAACAGCACCTCTCATAGAACGGTTTCTTTGATTTTCGACCATCTCAATATATGATCAACCGAATTAAATTAGATTTTTTATACAGAAACTTGTAACAAATATAAATAAAAGTGCGTAGCAAAATTTTCTAAAAAAATAATTTTTGGATTTAAAAAAAAAATTCAAAATTTTTTTTTTGAAAATTCGATATTTCGAAAACGGGTAGCAGAGTTTTTTGTAAAGTTCAATTTTTAACTTAACCTTAACAATACAGGCTATAGAACCACAATGTGATTATTTCATATTTATCAAAATCGTTAGAGCCGTTTCAGAGATAAATTATTTTCGTCATAACGGTTGTATGGAAGGTACCGTTATTTTTAGAGCTAACAAAATTCAAAATTCCCTCTAGGGAATCACTAAACAATCCTTAAGTTCAAAATTTCAAGAAAATCGCTTCAGTCGTTAAGACTTTAGGTCAAAGTATCTCATCATGAACTCTTTCAGGATTGGGCAAATCGCAATGAAAAGACGAACGTTCAAATTGCATAGGCTGCAAAGCAAAGGCATATCAGGGCTGTGAGGTATGAAGTTAAAGTTTAGTAGTTCACGTCTCGTTTTAAAAATAATGGTGATTTTTTTTAATGAGTTGGAATTGCGAAAGTATGTTTTATTACCTAGGCAGAAGTTTAAACGGTTATAATAACAACTACAAATTGATGATCGGGCTTCAGATGCATATCTGTCGTACAAGGTTTGACCAATTTTTTCTAGAAGAATATAATTTTTTTTCCTTAACAGGACAGGTTGCTCATTTTGTGTGACCATAAGGCCAGGCGCGCACATGCAACAAAACAGTTTTGGTTTCGATTTTGAGCACTCGGGATTATATGAGAGTCCGCCGGTTTATGTGCGCGGACTCTCATATATTCCCATAGTGCTCATAATCGCAACCAAACTGTTTAGTTGCATGTGCGCGCCTGGCCTAAGATTCAAACTGCATGTAGTTGCCAAGTTTTCCTATTCTGCTGCCATATGTTCTATCGTCTGGTTTTTGGGTATTCTTCATCCTTCATTTGAAAAACTTTAACAATATAGTAAAGTTTCCATTATCATGGGAGGCAGTCCTTTTTCCAGATACAGCATGTAATTTGGGGTATTCCTTATACAACGGAAGACTCTTTTGTTAAAATAGCGGAGAAACTTTTCAATTACTTCGAAAGAACATTAACCCCAAACCTGGACCCATGTTCTGTAACTCTCGCATGGTTAAAAGCAGTCGAGAAACGATGAAAATTGAAACAAATCATATGAGTTTTGTTCCATTTTCCATCGTTTCTCGACTGATTTTAACGATGCGAGAGTTACAGAACATGGGTCCTGAGCTCCATACAGTAAAATCGGTGTAGCTGTAAAGCGGAAAAGTTTGTGCTCTGCACTATGTTCAGTGCAGTCATTATTGAAGCAGCCTGTAGTCAAGAGCAATGATATTCGTGGTTCAATTTAGAATTTTTACAGCTTTCCAGAATTCGGCAGAACTACGGGTGCGATTGATAACCGGCACTGTCTCTTGCTCAAAAGCTGATTTTTTTGGAAAAAAAATTCTTTTAAAATCAATATTTGCTTCGTGAGTATATAATATGAATGTTCATAAACATTTTGTTAATAATATGGCAGAAATTGATTATAATAGTTCAAAAACTATTCTTAAAACTTTGCAAGGCAACGCGAGCAAGGTTTTACAAGTCTATCATAAAGTCACAAATATTTATCTAACAACCAACATTTGATTTTAGCCCATTTAACTGCATTCTTGGCGGGGTGAGTAGGGGGTGCACGGAGGGGCAGCGTTATTGCGCGGCTAACGATTTGACTTCCCGTACAAAGTCGGAGTGGGCAAGCTAGTCCTAGAGCAAGTGTCATTTCCATTAAACGATGGCAAATAAAATTTTTTGTTTAAAACTTATTAAAGCCCATCCACTCTATCTCACCGTGCATTAACACTTGTCAAAAATGTGTGATGAACATAATACATAACTGTGGAAACAAAATTTGAAAGCTCTCCGCACAAGATTTGAGATCTGACAGCCCATCTTATACAAATTGACATGTGTTAAAAAATGAAAATTTTTAGGGATTGCTTCTTAAATCTTCACGCATTCTAAAAATTATTTTTCGGAGTGAAATTAATTTTTCGATAAGTGCAAAATATTAAAATCATTTTCCATCACACAAATTTGACAGTCGCTATAGAATTCCTTCACAATTTTAGTGTGAAAGCGTACAAGAACTTTTACTCTGAATTACACGAGTGACAAATTGGCAGTATTTCTGTCAACATTCATTCTTTTGCAAAATTTTTGACGGATATACTGCCAATTTGTGTATAAATTCAGCAATAATTATTTTATGGCCAGTTGTGTTAAGATGGTTCATCCTTCGATCAATATTTTAAGCCAACGATTTTGACTGATTAACTGACATTCAACTAGGTTTCAAAGGTTAAAAATTAATCAACAGCGAACGACATACATACTTTAAACTCTGTTTGAACCTCAGTTAAACAGACGAATTGAGTGGATTTAAATCTTTTTCAGAGAATGAACGATGACGCAACGTTTGTACAACTGACCCTAATTAAAGTTTTTCTACAACTAAATTCCAAGTGGTTTTGTTAGTTCATTGCGCCTTTTTTCTTACTCAAGCCACCCTTGTTTCTAGGTTAACAAATTCCACAGACTTTATCCACCGACATTCCTTCACCCACATTAAATATTTCTTATATGCTTGTCTAGACTTCTAAAACTTGTTGTTCTAAAAATATTTGAATGTTCTATAGGAATTTAACAACAACTGCCCCACATTTGAAATTATTTGAATATTCATGTTGAAAAATATTTACGAATTTTTCACACCATCTGCAAAGTATAAGTACGAGTAGGCTGATGTTTGCCAAATCAAAATATTAATCCTAATAGCAGCTTTATTAGATGTCAATAGCCCACTCCTAAGCGCCACTGGTCTTCAGCCATCAACTTATTACTACAACTATAAGGTGCAATAAATCATGAACCATGACATCATACCGATAAAATAAGCACATACACACATATATGTAACGTATATGTAAGATTTTGGCTTCATTCATAGGCTTCAATTGTACTTGAAAAGTCCATAGGTTTATTCTCTCACAGCATGAAAACATAACCATTCATTCATACTTATGTATATGCGGTCATATGAATTTTTAATTTTTTGAACTCCACACGCCTCGGCCTCTGACAAAAAAAAACTGTAATAAATAATAATATCGAACGTACTATATACAACATGTGGGCTGTGATGGCGACTTTATGCCTCGAGTTTCCTTCGGAGATCGGACATCAGTTGACAGTTTGTTGGGTTGAAGCTATTATTTATTTTTTATTTTTATCATTTTGATACAAAAAGGTTGACCGTGAGCACAAATTTATTAATTCAAATGGCCAGAATGTCTCTTTCTGCAAGTAACCCCACGCGCAACTTCACACAATAATTGATAGACACTTAAAAGACTCTCCGTAAAGGTAAGTCTATAAAAAAAAAAAAAAAATTATTTATGAATGAACTATTTAGGGCATTTACATAGATTTGTTTGACACTTTTAATGTTAAGTGAATAAAAGAAATTATCGTTAAATTGAATTTCATGGTGATAGTTTATTAGATTCGTTTTGTCAAAAACCATTAAATTTTGTATTCATCTCTATAAATGTACTTCTAAAATTATTAAATATTATAGTACTGGGGTTTTATTTCATTTTAATAAAAAAATGAATAAAAATGATGGTGTCATTTTTAAGAATAAGCGACCATTAAACATTTATATGATTGTGTATTTATGTTTAAATTATATACCAGCTCGTTTTAGATGTTATGAGAACAAATGTATTATTTTGACATATGCAAAATAGTTATAGCGACTTATTATGATTTCTTTAAAACATCATAACTTTCATAACCTTATCGGTCTGACATGAGCTCATCTTTTTTTCACCTCATAGAACAAGGCTTATTTTATGGGCCTAAGTCGTATGACAACAAAACGCACCTTAATGCATTTTTTTCAAAGCGCAGAGACGCGTGCAATTTCCTGGGGCCTCATCACGTAAAATAAAAATGATCGGACGATATCGTTTCCACCATTGCTATCTCTATCATATCAGTAAAGAAAAATAAAGATAGCTATCTTCAAAACGATAACGTTCGATCGTTTTCATGTTACGTGATGAGGCCCCCTGAATATCATTTCTAGAACTGATCTGAACTGCACAGGATTTTTCGCCTGCCAGTTAGTCTCTTTATAATGTTTATTTGGGAAAGTGGCATAGTGGATTATATCCATGCGAAGTTTTTTTTAAATATAGAGTGATTTTTAAACCGTTATGTAGTTCGTTATGGCTGTTGTTTGCAAACAGGCATATATAAAAATGTGTTGACATTTTTAATGACAGATTTTAAGACTAAAAAATTCTGATAATTTCTTTCATTTTTCTACCGCAATTTACTACTTCATCATGGTAAAGTTTTACACTTTAAAATATGATTAATTTCATTAATATCATTGCCATAATGTTTTTAATCCCTTTATGACACACATCTCCGGAATGACGGAAATACCACACATTAAGATTTACATGTGGGTTTGAAGAGTGAATAATATGGAATTGGATTTAATCTTTGGATTCAAATTAATTTAAAACTGGATTAAATTTTTGATCTGGATTAAGCTATGATGCTTTTTGTTCGTGCAAGAGGTAAGCTCGTCATTGTCCAGAGGTATTCCCAAAGAAGGAACTAAATTTGTGGTTATTGAGGGGTTTAAATCTGAAACTACAAAATCTTTATTTAACTTAAATTTTGGTTACAATTCTTTACAGTATTCGTTGACTTAAAATAAGGAACATAATTATGCATAAATATAAAATTCTTCATTGACATTGAGTATAAATAACAGGTATAAATTTTGTCTCTAGAACGCAAGCTAAAGAAAGTTCTTGTCGGACCCTCCAGGGGAACCTTTTCGAATTGAACCTTGAAGAGGCAACCTAAGGAAAGTAGATACTATATGCCAGCCTAATTAACCTTTCGGCCCTACTCTTAAAATACTTACAACAACCTTAGAGTGGTTTCTCAAGTAGTGTAACAACACCACTTTAGCGTGCCTCGCTTTCAGTCATCACGTCAATTACACTTGTCAACAATTTTTTTACCAGATACGAAACTATATTTTTCTGAAAAAGTGATATGTGCTGAATTCAAATACGATGTCAGAAATATTCTATCGTGTCACGTTCTTGAGATATTTTTGTTCGAAAATAAAAAAAAATATTTTTTTCACTGTTTTTGAGGTTATGTTATAACGTTAAGTAATCTGTTTCAATATATTTTATAACGGTCTTTGAAAGAACAAATTTTCTTCAAGATTAATGCTTAAATCTTCCGATATCTCTTTCCTTCCTCCAACGATGTTTAAAAAAAATTGTCATAAATTAAGATTTGTCAAAGACGGTGTTCACTTTCGCCTAATGTTGGATTTACACGACTGACAAATTCTGGCAGTTAACTGTCAAAAAAACTGACAGAACAATGGAAAAATTCATTCTTTTGGCAGTATACTGACAGAAAACTGCCAATTTGTCAGTTGTGTAAATCTAGCATAACTCCTCCGACTTTTTTGACATTTCTGTACTAAATGTCAATCCCACTTCATCAGTGGGAACGAGATAAAGAACTTTTTTGACATTTCTCATTCCCATTTCATTAGTGGCAACGAAATAAAGATACAGAATAGTAAAAAAAAGTCAGAGGAGTTAGTCCAATATGAACATCGTCAAGGTAATCCAATGGTGTGCGTCGCGTTGGTGTCAAAACAATTTCAGAAGCTGTGTAGTGCAATTATTTCTACGATAAAATAGGTATGGGTAGGTATACGCGCCAAAGGCGTACACTGTATTTTGCTCACCAATCAAATTTAATTTTATTAAAAATAATGAAATATGAAAATTCTAATTTCCACTTTATACCCATTTCCGTGAAATATTTTGTACGGTATTGTCTAGTATAATGCCCCTGCATTATTCTTACAAACATTTTTTTTTTCACCATATGGTGAAATTAAAAAATAGACTGACATCACCATTACAATTAATAAAATAAATTGGGTTTTTAAATCTAGAATTTTGAAATCTCAAAGTGTTATGCAAAAAATTAAGGCAATTTAGATGAAATCATGAATATCCTAAACTAAGGTTTGGCTTAAATACATTTAACATTTTAAAAGTTGCTCGCGATCATTTCAACTGTTTTTGAGATAAACAGAAAGGTGATAAAAAAAAGACAAGACGAACAAATCATCTTCAATATCTGAAGCTAAGAATATAATTTTTTTTGTTATTGTAGGCGTAGCCTTGAAATTACAAAGCAACAATATCATTTTTCGCAAAATATATATGTACATTTTATTTTGCTAAAACAGATCAATGTCAGTGACGATGATGTTATAATTATCACAATCCCACACAACCTGGAACATCACTTTTCAGATTACACCATGATTGCGATGTCACCTAAGATCAGCAATCAACAAATAATATGAAAAAATAGTGCTAAGTGTCTAAGCAAGGTATAGTGGGTACTGGACACCTACCTGTCGTATAATACATATATATCCAGCTGTATACATACCTTCGGGCTACATCAATAAATGCACAACATGAAGATCACATTGGCTGGGTGAGGCGGTGATGTTGTGACGGAAGTTAATAATTGTTCCGAGAGTTGGTATTTTGTATTCGTATTAGATAACCAAACCAAGTGAAGGAACTGACATCCATCAGTGGGAAATGGATTGGAATTCCTTGTTTGGCTGAGGTAAATTATTGTATAATTATAATTGAATGATTAATCTAATCTGAGTTGTATATGCGTGGGCTGTGATTTACTTAGACGATTAAAAACAACACACAATTAAATTGTATGATGTGTTCTGCGACCTGCGAGCAATAATAACAACTATTATTCTCAGACGAAACTTTATTTTTAAAATATAAAAATATATGAATTAAAATTAAATGTTTAATTGAGCTACTGTGTTGGTGGGTTGTTGATTTATAATAAATTACATTAAATTTTTTTGTTTATAGATAGAATCAGTGACGACGCAGTGAAACAAGTTCATGATCGATCGTCGTTTTCTTATATTCTTCTATACCTACGGGAGAAGGTATTTTGATTTAAAATCTGTAGGGATCTGTCGAATTTAAAGGTGAAAGATTCATTCGGTTTTGTATTTAAAATTCCATTTTCGTATTAACTGTTTTTCAAATCTACCAGGCCATCAAGCCTTCATCAACTGAAATGGAAATCGGTTGGGGTGGAGTTGCCAAAAGTGTATTGATAATACTTAAGTTATCGAGATTTAAAATCACGGACTCTAGGATAAGAAACAGTTAAAATTAAAACTTAGCCAAAAACAAAAATCTTACTAATTTTCCTAAGGTGCCTTCTTCATTTATTATAAAATAAAATATTTTAAAAACAGTTACAATTGCAATTGGGAGGTCCCAGCCGTATTTTATTTTTTCTCAAGGAGGTAAACATTTTATCCTCGGCATTGGAGCAGCTGAAAAAAGCATATTATATTTGCATTTTAAAATACAACTCTGAAATTTATAGTATGAAGGTACATAAATGCATTACCTTTATACTTTGTTCAGACCATCCACAAAACCGAGATTTAATAAGATTTGTTCATAATTTTCTCCAAATCTCGAAGGTTTACCATACAAATTTATTTCGTAAATCTAGTAGATTACAAATAAATCTTGTTGAATCTTCCTAGGGCCAATAGTTTTACGAATTGAACAAACATTTTTATGTCACGCTGAATTCATTCATTGGAAAATTCAACCTTTTTTGCTTCTGTTGACAAACATCAAACTTTCTGTCTCACTTCAACTTCATACGAAAAAATGAAACAAAATTTGCATTTTGAAAGGTACTGCCAAAGTTAATCTACTTTCTAATTTTTTGTGTGGTGGAAACACTACATAGATTAATTTAATCTTATTTGATATAAACCTTCGGTGAAAACATAGTATTAACGTTTTTCAATTATTATGGGTGGCAATGCCGCAGTGGATGTAGTGCTTGACTGCTAACTTAGAGGTGTGGGTTCGAGCCCCACTTTAGGCAGCATTCTTTTCTGTATTCCCCCAGTTACACAACTGGACGCCACCCGTGGGATTCCATGAGACAATTCATACCTTATATCTCAGTCCACTGTGCCAAAAAAAATTCTTTCCTACTTCTATTCCTTCTAACTAGTGCCGTGCAATTCAGGTTGCATTCAAAAGACCTTAGGTCTTACAGGCATATAGTTAAAATTATTATTATTATTATAGTATAAATTATTTTGCTATTGCAACATACCGCAAATCCAACTGACGTAATAAGTAAATATTATGTAGACGTTTGATCAAAAGTTCTGTTCGTTTTGGCTTTCTTTTTCTAAATTATTGGTTCTGTTCGTTTCATTAATTTGATTATAGTATATCCGATTGATTTTTAGATTAGGCTTGGAATAATAAACAAGCACTTTTAGTGATGATTAGAAGACAATCCCAGATAATTAAGAAAAACTTAACCCTCTTATTGAAAATGCGTTAATTTATCATCGATTGATCTCTTCTTTGTTGGATTTTGCTATGGGCTTCTCTTCTGGTAATGGACAAAGATTACTTCGATGACTCTACGAGGCAGGAGTTTCTGGAAAAGAACCAAATCGCAACATTTATAGAAAAAGTTAGGTTAAAGACTTAGCTGGTTCCGAAGAACGTCTATGGACTTTTTCTTCGACTAGGATTGTGTTTTATCTGTCGAATTTTATAAGGAATAAATGAGTAATGTAATGGAATGCTAATAAATGAGGCATGGTATTTTCTTTTACGAGTAAATTAAATACTTACCGAATACTTTTAGGAGGAAGAAACAAATAGCAAAACCCGATCAACTTAAATCACAATATGAAATGATAGGAGAGATAGTCGATCGTATAATTCCAAATTTATGGGAGACTTAACCGAAAAGTGGTGTGGTCCACTGGGAAAAACTGGGGATGAGCTAGACATTAGTTCGTGAGATGTATGTCAGGGAGACTCAACGATTTAAAAGCGTAAATTGACCCATTTCGTAAACTCAGTTTCTGTCAATTTGAGCGCATATAAGAACTGTCAGTGTCAAAATAACATATGATCCAAAAAGAATCAGAAACAGATGGTCCACGAATCATTTTAATATTTCAATCTGTGTTTGTGGAAGTTCTTAATCATAAAAGAATTAAAAAATATAAAATCATATTTATTGGTTAAATCCTAAATTAGTTTTGCTTAACTATTCAGTTATTGAATCAATTTAAATCTTAATTGATAAAACTCGAAGTTCAAATAGGTATCGCACTCAACCAGCTTCGAAGCATATAGAGCCAAGCTATGGTCTTGTTGTTCAGTCTTCCTTCCACTTTCATAAATAAAAAGAAAATCAAACTTTCAACTTGTCGCACATATACAAATTTATCTATACTTCGACTCCCTTAAATAGTTCAATATCATTCATACCGCTATACCATTCCATCCAATTAAAAAAAAAAACAAAAAAAGTAAAAATTTAATTGAGTTCCCTCCTTCATAAGACACTTTATACTGGTTATCGATAAATCTCGGTCGTCTTCCATATTCACAAAAAAAAAAAAAAAAAAACATACTCCTCTCTTATTTATTCACTTTTCGAAACAAACAAAAATAATATTGTCAAGCCCATCAGAGAACGCGTCATCACTACTATGACTCATCCTGCACGTCTGCACGAACTTCTCCAACTCTTGTCGTATAACAATGAACGTTTGCATATGTAACACCATCGGACATTCAACAAGTTAAAAAGTCGAGAGTTGTTGGATTTGGAATATCTATAAAACAAAAAGCCGGTCGGTATCTTCACGACATGACCACCGCAATCGTGTGGTCTTCGGCTTAGTGGTATACTGAGAAAAGCAGAAGACAGCGAACACGGCCAACGTCGCTCCTTTCCTATACCTACCGATCAATGTATCTTACCTGTCCTATCCTACACTATATAGCGGTGGTGTACCTTAACAAAATGACTAAACTATCCGATATGGACGGATACGTATCGGCCCACTATTATTATTATTATTATATTAACTGTTACCTTTCCGAACCCTCTTTGAATACGAAACGTAACTTCCAGTACGAGTGTAACTACTGATCTTGCTGCTATATACATACGATATCGAAGTGCACAGGGTTGGAGTGAAACTTAAAAGGGCCCTTCGATCGCATCAGTAATTTATAAAACAATTTTCGGGCAGTAGATATATATGGAAGTGTAGATCTTGCCACACACCTCTGTCAAATCACATGAAAAAGTAGGTTCATAGGACTGTTTCCAAAGTTTTTCATTTGGTGAACTCGAATCCAAGCTCAGAAATTCTCCATCAGGTCAGGTTTTCAAGATGTTCCCGTTTGAAAATGAAAAAAAAAACATGGTTCACCTAAACTTTTTTTTTAGAAAATCCCAAAAGTGGAATAACAATAATTAATAATTTTCAAGTAATAATGTAATAAGAAATATTTACAAAGAATTCAAGCAATACCAGCACCAAACTAAATTGAGTATGAAATATCAATATCAGACAGTCCCTTCTTGACTGCTCCCCTTGTCAACTGTCATTAGCAGACAGCAATTCACATCTATTCGTTGACACGAGACGAAATTACAAAAACAGTAGATTTTGCAGGGTGAAACTTAAAAAACATTCTCATCTCTATATTGAGTATCGTTGGTCTTGATTCACAAATGTCAAAAATTATCTGTGAAAGAATGTGTTCAGCATTATTTCGCGCGCTAAATTAATTGGAGACTTTTTGATAAAGTACTAGATGAGAGTTGGAATTTAGCTCGTGAACTGCGTACTGCTCGGCTAAAAATCCGCGCTAAAATTTATCTTTGGAGGAAATTTGTATGGAAGATCTGCGTACTAGGCTTAACATCTTTCTCATCGCTGTTTGCACTGCATGCAGGCAGCCATCAAAATACTAAATTCTGAACGCACCCCAAAACTGAAATTCGATTTCTTTCCCTTCCCTAAAATAAATGACGTATGTCAAACGTCATATGAAAGTGCCTGATTACATGGGTCGTTTTACTGAAGAGTGCATCGGTGAGCAAGGTAGATTTTATGTGCCACTTTCATTTAATATTTTCGGATTCAGTATGAAACGTGTGAGTGAGATATATATATGGATTTTAAGGGAGTGAGATAGGGAAGGGTAGATTGATCTGTAAAACGACCTTCAGTAAAAAGACCTGTAATCAGGCACAAAAAACTCTAAATTCTGTCAATCAAAACTACAAGTTGCGAATTTTGTTTCATTTTTGAATTTGGAGATTTATTGGGTGGAAATTTTTTAAATTTTAGGTTTGGCTGAAGTTTCTTAACGCAAAGGTGCTTAAAACAATTAAATCCGGTGGGTTGGATTTGACTTCATTCCCAACCAACGGAAAATCAACTTAGTCAAATCTGACTGGAAACAAGTGATAAATTCAAAGTACCAAGAAGAAAATCTGAATGAAAAACACCTAATTCAAAAAAAGATAGAAAGGATGGAAACAACTTTTTGACGTTTTCTATTTAAATCTCAAATCGTAGGAGATTTTTTGAATTTTGTGAGAAAGTGAAAGTGGAGAATAATTAATAGTCTTTGGTGACAACAGATTGATTGTAGTAGATTTTCGCTATTGCTAAGTGCTTAGTTAATTAGCAGTTAATTTCTTATTAATAAGACATTTCTATACGTGAGTTAATTTTTGATATTTGATTTATGAATTAGAAAATATTAAAGAATTTTTAATTTCCGTAATTAAATATATATTCAGTACTAATAAGGTTTCAAAAGTGGTGGTTTAAATCCACCCACTGACACGCATACATTTATTAATTCATAATAATAAGTGTAACATAGACCTTACACAAATTGGGACAGGAGTTCCATTAGCTACTGCGCTGTTAGGGGCATAAACACATCAAGAACTCTGGAACGTAGTGCGCCTATTCTTCTTCAATGTCAACTCTAGCCCTGTCTGCATGATATTGACGAGAATGGACTACAAGAGCTCTGAATTGTTGTTGTTATTGAACAGAGCTATAGGTACTTGATTTTGAATTGGTTTACTGTATGGGTATTATGGATTGCGAGTTCTGTGCTGCGGGGGCTAAACTGTGTATAAGACTGTGGGAATGTATGGGCTAGCTTTAACCACCTTGCACTATCTAGATAAAGCTTATTACTTTGGACATATAACACATATACGGATAGCGATGTAATGTAGGGAGCGGTGAGGTGATATGTGTTTTTTTTTTCGACGAAATCAGAGTTTTTGCTGTTGTTGTCGTCGTTGTTGCCGTCATCATTGGTGTCGCTGTGGTCGTCGATCGTTTGTCCGCGCGATGATTTGGAATCTGAGCTGCGTATTGGATTTGCCGGCCGCGCGAGAATCTTGCACTTAGCTTTCAAGTCAGACATCGGTTTCAGTTTCAGTGAGAATTTGGTGCTCGATCAAGACGTTCGTCGTATCCATTATTGTGAGTGGAAGAAATTAAAAGTTTGTTTTTTTTTTTTTGTATTTTGTGTGTTCTTTTTTTAAGATTGTTTCCAAACCAAACCAACAATCCATATCCAAGTGCGTCTTGTTGTAGTATAGATATAAAAGTTATAAGTTCAAATAAAAACCGACTATCTGTGCGCGGGTCTATCTTAAATGCTTAGTTTGTGGATTTTTGTTCCTATTATTTGTTGTTTATTCTTTCTTTGCAGCTGTTCCTTGTTTTGTAAATAATTCTTGTCCCTTAGCTTTGAAATGAAGTGTGAATTTGAACTAATTTAACTGTAACAGTTTGTGGTATATGCTAAATAGAAAAAAGTACTAAATTTGTTATTTAACCCAACAAAAATTGACTTAAACAATATCTCGATCTCCTATTGAATGAACCTGTTAAATTTATTCATATCTTGAATTTGGGATTTATTCACAAAGATATTGGGAGGAATATAAGAAGGTGTATAGAATATTAACTGTCGGTAAGTAAGGCTTGAACTTGTTTAAATAAAAAAAAAATAAATAAAATACAAAACATGTACTTCTACTTAGGCGTTTAAGTGTCGAATAAGATAAATATAATAAATATAAATATTAAGTGTAGGCTTTGACAACCATCCTACACTTGCAAGTGGTAGAGGGACCACTGTAAATATTTTTTTTTTTAATGATCCAAAGATGATAGATACTTTTGTACGTTTGTACTTTTTAGATTTTCTACAGGTATCTTATTTTGAATCTGTAATTTTAATTGCACTCTCAAACTGGATTTTTTTTTTTTTTTTTAATTCCTTGAACTTCTTGAAGAGACAAAAATAAACTGAAGAAGATTATTCGCGAATCCCACTAATGTCTGCTTGGCTCTGAGCAATCTCTATAAGGATGAAACCAGTTTAGTTTTTTTTTTTCTTCTTATAACTTAAGGTATTTAGAAAAGAAGGATTGGGATTCTGGTTGTTTAAGATGCTCCTTTTTTTTCTTCTTTTCTTCTCATATGTAGACAGACGGGGAAAGTTAATTTCAAAGATTGCCGCTAATTTATGCAAAATTGTATTCGAATGGAATTTCAATCGGAATAGTAAATGCAGTTTATTTAGATAATTAGATTGAGCAATGAGCATTTTAATTCACGTACCCAAGTAGGAAAAACTTTTTAGATAATCTTTCTATATGTAATTTAAAAAAAAAAAGAAAAGCATTCAAACATTTTTTAATGTTCGTAACTTTTATCTGTACCCAAACCTTCTTATTTATAATACATAGATATTATAAAATCATTTCTGTACACCATTTAAAAAAAATATGAATAATAAATATTTTAAAAGCCACTGGAGCTATATTAATGTTTTATGCGAAGATTTCACAGAAAAAAACAGCTGATAAATAAGACAGTGAAATTAATAATTTATTCACTTATTTTAAAATAATAATTTTAGAAGAATATATTATTAAGAATATTATTAAAATCTTAAGCTTACATTAGAATTAAGAAAAGAAAAAAAAAACAAATTGAATTGATGCTTATATCAATATGGTTGTGTTGAAATTAAAACATACATAAATCGTTTTTAACGATTAAAAGTTTTAATAACTTTAGAGTTATTTTTTCAAGGAAACTATCTACCTTAAGTAAATTTAGATTAAGATAATTTTTTTGTTACAGATATTTTAGATTTAGTCAATCTCAAAATGTTGTTAAAATAAACAATTAATAACATTTATTATAAAATCCTGAAAAATCATAATCGTGAAAATTTCCTAACCTTTTTATAACAAACTCTTAATTTTGCAATTTTTTTTTTTTATATTCTAACGATTTTGTTGGACAAAAGTAATCGCAGTTGGTCTATTTGTTTGTCATTATAGTTGAGGCTAGATTGTTCTTTTGCAAACGTCTGTTGTTTTAACGATTAATTTTAGAACACGATAATTTTTTTTTCCGAAAAAAGATTGAATTTACCTAATTTGGGTAACAAAGATGCAATAAAAGTCACTACCGTTCGTCCGAAATTGCTTTTAACGGATTTTAGTCCAAAAAAGATTAGAATTTCAACCCGGCAAACCCTACCGTTCGTTATATTTAAAACTCATTTTTTTTTTTAAATCAAAAGTTTATGCCTTAAAAAATGTTTTTACAGAAAACTTAGGACTTAGAGGCACGAGTTGGTGACATTTTGTTTCAAAACATTTTTCTTTAGACATAAACATTAACAGCCTAATTTATTAGAATTCGCTAAACACCTCTACACGGCTGAATAGTTATGTAGTGCATAAGCATTCATGAAGCCATACTATTCAACGTTGCATAAATCCTAATTCATAAAATATTTCCCTACACATTTTAGTTATAATGCGCTTGTGTCAAATAAAGTACCAAGAAAGGAAAATCTATTACGTTTTACTGGCTGAACACAATAGAAGCGCGTTCGAACGCGCGTTCGCACCTGTCAAAGTTAAAATACGTGAAATTTCGTTAAAGTGAATACAATGGAGACGCAGCCGCGAACGCGACTCTGGGAGTTAAATAAGTTTTAATAATCACGCGCGTGCGAACGCGCGATCGAACGCGCGTCTATTGTGTTCAGCCAGTTACTGTCACAATTGATTGACAAAAATAAGCTCTGAAAGTTGGATTAGTTTAAATTTCTTTTAAGCTAGGACCGCACTCGGCGGAACTGCACTTCAGCGGAACTGAACTTCACGACTTATTTGTGGGAAATTGTATGAGCTACAATTATGATTTTTGAATGCGATTTTCCCAGCAAAAAACATACAAAAAATCTATATCGCACTAAGCGACAACTGCACTTCACGACGCGATACTATGCGACAAAGTTGGTAATCTGACCAACTGTGTCGCGACGTGAAGTTTCGTTCAGTTTCGTGCGAAAGTGCGCACGGTGTCGCTGAAGTGCAGTTCCGCCTAGTGCGGTTCTACCTTTAATATTACATTATGTTCCTATTCTTATTACTGTTTCTTTTGTGCCGTGTTAGCAAATATACCTAGTTTAATATTTTGGAACAAAAAATTCATGGTTTTTATTGAAATAATTGTTCCATTCACTGACAGTGCGATCAAATTGAGAAGAATATAGGAACATCTATTAGGGTGGCGCTTATTTTGGAAATGTTTTTTTTTTATTTATTCTGTGTGTCCGACTGAAAATAGTCAATAAACTTTAATTTCGCCATACATCTTAGCACATGTACATATATTATAAATAAAGAATTTCCATCAACTTTTACACTTTCACCGACATTTTAAGTAAAAGACATAAAACGACGTGAATTTTGAATGAAAAGTTTTCACTTCTTGGTGGGTCACGTCTACCTTAGCCGATTTAAAAGAAATTTAACAACATTGTTGTTTGTACAAAGTACATACCTTCATAATATAGCTTGATCGCTTTTAGGAGGGGACACAAAAGATATTTAAGCATTGCCAAAATAAGCGCCACCCTTATAACATTGTATTTTATTGTCGTCTGTGTGTGAGAGTCGAAGTGACATTTCGATACTTAAACGCGTTAAGCTTCTAATGCGTCTATTCAACGTTGCATAAGTATTATGAATAACATTTTTGCGTTTAGTGGAATTATAAGGAGTGAATAGTTCTATATAAATTCGGCTGTAAGTATAGGGGGTGACCCATCAATTTTTTTCGGAAATAAAGGACACCCTAATTTCGATTTTGCTAACTATTTGTCAGTTGCCTAAAGCGCCTTATCCTCTTTCCAATAATGGTGTGAAATTCATCCTCATCTGATAATCCCCTGATTTATCGTAAATTATTATTTTATCAAACATCGATTTTAGCTTCAGTAAAAAACACGTTCTTACAGCGTTGTAGAGGCAATCAGTATAATGAGCGTAAATAAATAAAAAAGTATAATTAAGTATTTTACCGGAAATTTGGGCTTGGTATATTGAAAGTGACAAATTTAAAAAAAAAACATTTTATAAACCAGTCAATTTTTAAAAATGAAATCCAAAGTCGTTTGAACTTGATGACAAATTTCTTTATTTCTTATGAAGAGTCGTTTAGGGTATAAGAGTATTCATTTTGGCTCAAATTCCTGAACAAAATTAGAACAATTTTGTTTTGTGTTTTTCATAATTTTTTGTTATACCACAACAAAGCAAATCAAATCAAGTCAATTTGATTTATTTATTGAAACCTCTACCTAGTTTAAGTGAGAGTCTTTAAGTCTATGGATAAGACTTCGGAACCCTTTTTAATTACAATTTTAATTATTCCAAAGAACTAAAAAAAAAGGAAATTAAAAGCTAACATTTTTAAGCTTCTACCATGTACCATAAGATGGCGCAAAAATTATCACCCTGCGCAAAAGTTGAACACCATCACCGACGAATTATTCTGCAAAAAAATCGAAGCAAAAATGGTGCCTACCAAACAAGATACAAATGTTAAGTAAACTTTAAGAAGAATCTTACTTTTCTCGAATACGGCTCCAATACTATTTTCATAAAGTTCTGCGTGCTAAAATTAGTACTATCTGCCTTTAAGCAGGAATCATTTTGACCCGAAGTCGGTAAATAACAGTACTTAGCTTCCAAAGAACTGTTTTTATTTTTATTTTCAACTTTCTCATTATCAGCTAAAGCCGATTAAATATAATTTTGTATACAAACGATTTTAGAAGTTCTAGATAGACTTTCACTCACGCTTTTAAAACTTCTAAGGGAGACTACAAGAAATGATAAACATTTGCAATGCTTTAAAGTAAACTTAAGGAAATCATTTCTCCGTAACAACATTGTTTTTTTTTCTCTGAAAGGTCGACGTCAAACAATCTGTCGATTTTTTCAAACTTCAATCCTTAATAAACTTGAGGAACGATATCAAATGGATGTTATCTATGTGTAGATCAGAAACAAAACACATTTAGCCCAATTCTAAACATTCACTGGAAAAATAACTCCCCGGAAGACGTTTTCTCTCGGGAGTAGTAGTACCTACTCTTATTCCAAATTCCCCGAGAGAAATTCCCGCGAATTCTTTGTTTGGAATAAGGGAGTAGGGAAAAGGGAAACATTTCCCGGGGAATTGTCATTTAGAATTGGGCTGATTATATCCACTTTTGAAAAAAAAGACTTAAGTATGAGGTTTTTTTCGCATCGTTCAAACACATACGTTGGACCTAAGTTTGAATCCCAAATCCCAAAGAAATGAAACCTCAAAATCTGTAGTCAATTTCAAAACCCATTTTATCCACTCAAAATCCATTATATCCATTAGAAAAACATTTTTAATTTTAAACTTTTAATTCAAAAAACCTTTATATCCTAAAAGATGTTTGGTTTAGAAGATGAAAGTTTTTCTCGATTTACTCGAAACTTATAAAAGTGGACATAATGGGTTTCGTTTCTGAACCACACATAATTATACTGATTTTACAAAAGCTTTCGACAGAGTCAATCACAACATATTATTAAATAAATTTTCATCATATCATCATATCTTCGAGATCACGTTCGGTATGTTACCATTGGTGATATAGACTCATGTCCAATTTTTGTTTCTTCAGGTGTTCCACAAGGGAGCCACCTGGGCCAAGTTATTTTTCTCGTTTTAATTAACGACTTGGCTTACATTTTTTTTAAACTCTTTTCATCTCTGTTTGCAGACGATATAAATTTTTTCGCTGTATTTACATCCCTATTACTACTTTCACATATCAATTGATAAATATTGAAATTTGGTACATTAAAACCCAATTTATTACAAAACTGAAACAACTATTTGGTGATATTTTTGTAATTCACAATGGCCTGCACCATTCTCAATGATCAAAACTTTTATCAATTTGGTTGTTGAATATCGATTTTCAATATTTATAAACTATCAATTGCTAGTCGTAATTGGGGTGTAAGTCACCAGTAGATAGTCTCCTTTTGCAAAATGACCAATTAACCCTTTTTAAATAAAAAAAGGGGCCGTTTGCTGATACGAAAAATAAACATTTATGTTAAATGAAATGAACATAAACGCTTATGTATGTTCCACTTTTTCTTCAACGTAAACTGTCACATAATTTCTTATGTAGAACATAAACTCTTAAGTTTGGTTTTTTTTTGTTTCTTTTTTTTTTGTAGAAAATTCTCGCCTGTATTCTTCGATTACAGTATAAACAACAACATTTTTGAAAGAGTCTCTCAAAAAAGAGACTTAGGTGTAGTTTTTGACTCAAAATTTTGCTTTGTAAAACATATATAATTTATTGTAGCACAACCAAATTCAAAGTTAGGATTTATTAAACGTAACTCCAAAGATTTTAAAAGTACATAATACCATCAAATCCTTCTATACTGCTTGCGTAAGGTGCATTTTAGAGTATTGTTCTGTGATATGGAATCCTTATTACAATACTCATTCAAAAAGAATTGAAAGCATCCAAAGAAATTTAACGAGGTTTGTTGTGTTGAAGCTTGGTTGGAACATCGAAATTCCTCCCTGCCTAACTAGATGTCAACTATTTAGAATTAATTAATTTCTATTGTTTGTTTGGCTAGTGATATTTTAACACATCATATGAAATGTCCTCACCTTTACTCACATACTTCATCTCGCCGGTTAAGAGGGCGTTTTTTTCTTCACGAGCAGTAACATAGAGTCAATTATGTACTAAGTGAACCTATTACTCGCTGTGTCAGAGAGACAAATTTTCTTAGTTACCATGTTGATATTCAGCCTTATTGTGAGTTTCACCCGAAAAATATTTCACCTTAAAACTTTTTGTTCGTCCGGAATTTGAAAAGCTATTGTGAATTTCATCGAATGAAATTTTTTTTGCCTGTAAAAAAGAAGTGAAAATGACATTTAATTCCGCCCGCAATGAATGTTCACAATAAGGGGAATTTTTCGATCATGGAACTCACAATAGGCGAAAAGTGAAATACCAAATTTGCCGGGTGGATGTTTAATTTATTTGTATAAGGGGTTATTGTTATTCTGATTGATGTTAAATAAGTATAAATAAATATCGTCGTGGATATACAAGTTCGTATGTCACAAATTTTCCTTATTGGGATTTTCTTTTATTTATATTCAATTTGCTCTGTTCTGAGGTTAGACAAAAGTTCAATCATCAAAAAATACCAATTTTTTGTTTCTTACCATATTCAAATATAAAAGATATAAAATAGGGAGTAAAATAGCTAGGTATAACTCCAGCCTATTAAATTGGCTAGTAGCTCACTCAAGTGGTTATTGTTTCATTCAAAAGCTTTACTTGTTTTTTGTCAAAATTCCCCAAAATTGACATTTGTCTTTTTGCAATCAACTAGGATTATGTATATGTTCCCTTGCTGACCTCATGACTTTGAGTAGCTATGTATACTCATTTGCGGATACCCCTGAACAGAGTCCAAATGCTTATCAAAAAATTCTGTCTAAGACTGTTACTTGGTTTTTATTAAATTTTTCTAAAATGTTTAATTTTTTTTGTTGATTAGGTTTGTGTACAAAAAATTATATTTTCAATGTCTGACCAATTAACACACATTTCTTTGGTCTTACTTGGTTTTTGTTTTTATTGTTCTTTTATAACAAAATGATGGTTTAAATTCTACCTGTTTCACATAATCTCTTATGTTGTATTCATATGTCATATCACCTTTAAGATCATCCACAAACCCAACCCAAAACTAATCATAATTATATGTATGCTCTGTTTTCTTTCGCTTTAACGGCCGGATATTGTCACAATCTGTGTTATGACTAAAAGAAATACCTTACATTACAATAGCTTCTGTTAAGGAATTCCATTGGTTTTAATGACTCATCGACTATACATCCATCTCAAATGGATTGACAGAGGAAATGCGGTTAAAGATAAGACCTAAGGGTATTTTTCATTCTTGACGTCGCGTCGTCGTTTATGTTTGTGCTTGCTGCGCATATCTTTCACAAAAATTGATTATTTTTTGATAATTTTAATTTAAAGAAGCATTTAAATCCAATATGAGTTATTAAATGTTGTATTTACGAAAAAAAAGAAAAAATGTAAATAAAACTTTACAGATAAACCCTCGCTCTGAACTCGCGTATGTATTGTATATCTCTATTTACCCTAATTAAATTTTAAAAGAAATCAACATTCTGCGAACAAGATTAGGTAAGTAGGTATGTTGTTTGCATTGTACATCAGTATAGTATGAGGATAGATATACACACTTCAATATTTTAATTCTCTCTTCCCACACCATTTTAAACTCCGATAAATTTAAACTCATGATCAGAACCATTAAATCTCATTACTGGCTTCACCAACCGCAACGCAATATCTCTCCACACGGTGACCTATATTCAATCAGTTTGTGATCATGATCACGATAGTCGCACTTAAAATTAAAAAAAAAAAGCCGGTCAGCCCAGCTGACAGAAAAACCTGGCAAAAATAATAAAAATATGTTAATTTATTGTTTTGTTTTTACTTGTTGGTGTATGTGGGATCCAAAGACCATAAATCGCTCTCACAAACAAAAGGTGTTATTAGTATTACACTCCGGTTTAAACTAATTGGTACTTTACTTTTATTTAATGCTTTTGATTAATTTCTTTTGTTTATGCCTAGTACGCTGCTGATGCGAAACAATTGCAAGTGTCACTAGTTGCAAAAAACAAACAAACTCAAACGCAAAAAAATCACAGAAAGCCATGCTGGACGGCTGCGTTCACATTGGATTCACTCCACGCGTCACGCGACTCATTTCGAATAGTTTCGAATTGAATAGTTATCTTTTCGATAGAGAAAATTTTCTGAGAACTCTATTTTCTGCATCACTAATCTAAATAAAAACGTTGTAGAAATAGGTAAGCAAAGTAATAATAAATTGGTACAAAAATATTAAATTTGGGGTAGTATCGAGTGGTTGTAAATTATAACGTCTTACCTACTTCGCAAAACTGCCAATTTTTACCAATTCCAATCCAATTTAGTTTGTTTGTAAAATTGAATTTAAATTGTTACAAATTCGAAATTTTTGAAAGTTTTAGCAGGATTTCCGCTATTTTCAATTAATCTGACTTAGTTTTTCGCGAATAACATACCTACGCATTTTTCATTTTATCGACTAAGCTTTTTTACTATTTATAATAATAATGTCCAATTTATTGCTTTGACGAGTTCTTAAACCATTTGCAATTTATTGGACAGTCAGCCATCAACGACAAGGCAAAGAAAAATATATACGTATGTAAACCAGGTATTATCCAATGCAAGTTCTTAAGCCTAGTATGCTGCTGATGCGAAACGAAAAATCCCATACAAAAATGACACAAAGAAATCATAAACGAAAAATTTCGTCCTCCTTTTCGTTTTGCAGTACGCTGTTCGATGAGCGAAATTGATAATTGTAGCAGATTGTTTGGAGAGGTCTCCGCTCGGTTTGCGGTTTTTTTGTGTTTGTATTTGTTGTATCTTTCATTGCAGCATAGCTTTCTGTGATTTTTTCGCGTTTGTGTTCGTTTTTTTTTTTGTTATTGGCGTGACGCTTTCAGCTGTCATTTTTTCGTTGTGGTTTCCGCAAGTATTTCGTTATCGTGTTGGAGACCACCGAAAAATTTCTTTTCGCATCAGCAGCGTACTAGGCTTTAGTGAGGAGGATTTCAGGAAGAAATACCTATAGGTTTCCAAAAAAAAATGGGGAAACTCGTAGCAATTGTTGAAGATGACCTAAATGGGAATACAAGAGGTGGACAACATAACAGACACAACACAAACAATTGAAAAATGATAATAATTTTGACGGAAATATAATATTAACAAGAGAATTTTTTTTTTTTTTTTTTTTTTTTTTTACAAACTATCACCATTTGCTGTCAATGCCCATACAAAAAAAAAAAAACAAGTTTGCGAAATCTTATTTACTGTAGTAGATTTTCTTCAGGGATTTTTCATAAACGTCACTTTATTATTCCACGGACATTTTGTTTTTATTGATGAAAATTTTTGACCCATAGCTTGACTCTTATTTCATGGTGTTGTAAACTCGTGGAATAAAGGTAGAATAAGCGTTTTTTATTAATAGCGCTGAGTAAGTTTGTTTTCAAAACATATACAGCCTTATTTTTAAACTTGTTTTAACGACTTTACAACCCCTCTAAAGTTTGTTTATAAAAAATATACACGAGGAATAGATGCGGAGTAAGCTAAAACTGGTTCATAGGAGGTTTAAATCCGTAGTAAAGCCGTTTTAGTATCTAAATTTCATTTTGACATGACATTGTTTGAAATATACAAAAAGGAGTGCCACAGCCAAAAACACTCAATATGAAGATACCAATCTTTCGTACGTATCACCCTCCAAAACCCATTTGTTTACATTGTTGTTTTTGTAATTTCGTTTTGTGTCCATGAATAGATGTGAATTGCAACAACAATTTAACGGGGTGGGATTGTTCTGTTTTCCCAGAACAACCATTTTGTATGTGCAAATAACGCAGCCATCTTTAAAAAAATTTCAACTCACCAGCTTTTCAACATGAAAATGGCGGATGTTAGGTGGGATATCGGGATGTTTTGAAAAAAACACCAATTTAATGGTGCTAAGTCTGCTATTACACTACGAATTTCACGTGATGAAACTTCTTTTAATTTTTCTTTGAAAATTCATCCTGTAAGTAGTTCGCTGTTACACAATGATTTTTAAATCTTTGGCATTTAACAGAAAAGTCTGTAATAAAATAAATAACGTGATAAGTTAGAATTTATACATTGAAATTTCGGTCATCGATAGTTTTCTATTGGTTTCGCATATACAAAGCATTAAGGCTATCCCAAACCAACGCGAAACATTCGCGCGAATATGCGACGACTGAATAATGTTCGAAGATTCGCATCGCGCCAGTGTGGGTACTCCCATTAATCTCCATGTAAATAAATTAAGACAGGCGAAAGTTTCGTCGTCGTTCTGAAGTATTCGCTTTGGTTTTGGAGAGCCTTAATGCTCTTAAAAGCCGTGTTTTTTTTTGCAAGCCCGGAGGGATTTGGTTAAAAAGAAATGATATTGGGGACTATCTATCGACGCCATCACAGAAAACAATGGAGTTTCCATAAAAACTATTGATTAGAAGTACATATGCAATTCACGCCGTTAGAACAGTTTACCCCCGAAAATTATGTGCTCTTAGCTATGCCTAGAGGGGATTAGTTGTTGTTGCGTTTAACATGTAAATTCCTTAGCCCCGAAGCGACATAGTTTTTTTTCGATCAATTTCCTCTAGGTTTGCAAAAACGACGAGACTAGAGACATGCCAATTTATAACAGTTATAACAATTGTTGGCCATTAAAAGCGGGCGTACGTTTACGCGCTTCGCACTACTTAAAAAAAACTTTAGGTGCTTGAATTATGCCCACCGGCGGAGGACCCTGGCTCTGCGGGGCCGCAGAAACAGTAATTTTATAAACAAAATCTGTTATAATTGGCATGTCTAGTCACTTCCTGCAAAAAAACACGCCTAAAGTCTTACAACAGTTGCGTTGATTCGCTGATTTCTCATTCGTTTTTTTTTTTTGTCATGTTCACAGTCTGTTTCAATAATTCGAGAGCGAAATACAATACCAAACAATCGTAGAAAGAAAACAAATAATAACAAAAGACAATCGAATATACTTAAATTGATTATAAATTTTCACGTTCAATTTGTTTCCACAAACTTATCCTTATAAGAGCCGTGTTTTATTATCTTCTATCGGGATCCGTATCTGGATCTGGATTTACTTTTAACACGTAATACACAAACAAAATACTGGGAAATTTTCTGAATTGTTTTTGTAACACGTGTTAAAAGTTAATCTAGATCCAGATTCGGATCCCGATAGAAGATAATAAAACACGGCTAAGGTTGGGTTAGCACTTGATAACTCTTTGCTCCTTTTATTATACTTTTTGAACATACCCATTGAAACTCGTAAATAACCGACATTTTGGTGGTGAATGTACGCTTACTGCCTGTGTGTGCAAATAAAGCGTGGTGGATGTACGCTTACTGCATATGTGTGCGTGTTTCTCCTGAATTTCCCCTATATGAGCTTGTAGGCAAACTCGGATGACAGCCGAGATTGGTATCTTCATATAGAGTGTTTTTGGCCACAGCAGTACAAAACTGTTTCAATCACATGACACTGAGGGAAGGGATGAAGATTTCCGATCGAAGTACCGATTTTCGAAAGAAAATATTAAAAAAAAATACTTGTTTTTATCTGCAAATTATGTATAATGTATAAAATAAAATAAAACAAAAATCAGTTTTTCTTTTATTTTTATTTATTTAATATTTATAAAGTTCTTTATGTAACCACATTTTGGAGACAAAAAACCATAAAAATGTATATATGTATATGTATACAGACCGTATATTTAAATTTGGTGAGATCCTTCCTCTTGATGCATCATGCAAATATTCAAAATTCAATGACATTGACGGAATAACGAATGGTCAAGTCTAATAAACTGACATTCTAGTATGAATATAGTGCAATAGATAACATTAATAAATAGATTTTATTTCAGGTTAAAATTAAGAAAGATTTAGTCTCAAGTCTCTCCGTTTTGTTAGCCGTGTTCTAGCCATTTTCAATGGAACGCACAGAATTAATTTCCCTACAAATCTTATCTACTCGGCATAAAAGTACGAGTTGTTGGTAGTACCAGATTATCGTTTGGATCTACTCATGAGTTGTTAGCCACCACCAAAGGAACACGGCTAATATATCCAGATAATTTTGTTTTTATCTGATTCATATTTGACGGCAGGTGTCAGTAAGCAAAATGAAGTTGGTAACAGTTGACACAATTGATGAATGACAGATGCTGGATGCGTTCAGAAATAGGTATATCTCCAAGGGTGGAAACACAAGAAGCACAGATTTTTCTCAGAGAAGAGTAATGTAGCATAATTTTAAATTGCCCCCCTTAAACTTAAATTGCCCCATACGGGGCGTGAGCCCCACGTTGGGAAACACTGATATAGATCATTCCATGAAAATAAAACGATACGGATCATAGTGAGAACAGTATTATTATATCCATCTGGTTTTTCCTTATGTTTGCACTACAGTTAACACTGCCTTACCATGAAAAAACATCTACTCGCCACAATAAAAACTAAATTTTTGGTTCATGAAAAGTGATCCCTACAGAGAGCAGGGGCCAAATTCCCGCATCAGTGACTGATCGAGTGAGTGCCGTCAGTGATCGAATGAACGAGTAAAACCTATGGGGATGATGACTCCATAACGTGAGCGGTAATGCCAAACTCACATAATTCAGTCACGTATTACTCGATAACTGATGCGGTAATTCGTCCCCAGGATCTCGTTTTCTTGCTGTATTACGCGTTAAAAATTGATCCTGATCCAGATCCGTATAGACAATAAAACACGACTTTTATGTCATAATCTATTTTACCTACACTGATCTTGGTAATAGAAATTTTAACCTATTTAGTTGAAGCGTAGTGTAGATAACAAGCTGCCTGATGTACCTTCATTTAATAAAAATAGCTATTACCTGTATCGTATTGTAGTTAATTCCGTCTTACTCTCATTTTTTTTAATTGTGGATGGATGTGTTTGAATTTCACTATACAAACTCTGATATTTGTATCTGGATTGATTTCAT
The DNA here is from genome assembly GCA_932273885.2 of Leucozona laternaria. Taxonomy (NCBI): domain Eukaryota; kingdom Metazoa; phylum Arthropoda; class Insecta; order Diptera; family Syrphidae; genus Leucozona; species Leucozona laternaria. The sequence goes on along the minus strand of OW026367.1, from coordinate 24,255,330 downwards.
TTCACTGATAGCAGCAACAAACTGTTATGTGACCTTCAAAAATGCTAAAATATTAATAATTGTCTTATCAACATTCCGTCATAATTTTAAACATTATTGGTGTATAATATGTCATGCAAGATTGCCAGACTACCGGCTTATGAATAAAGTGTGGTTGTGTAGTGTGTTATTTTTTAAAGAAAACAATAATCCAACTTGTTCAGAGACGGTCCCGTGCGTCTCCTCACCGGTTTGTAGCGTCGCGTCGTCGGTCGTTGGCTATAAAACATGGTTTAGTTTTGATTTGAAGTTTCACCTGGAGCTATATAGCTATATATTAAATACAAACACATAGGAAGGTATTTATTGTATTAGAAATTTCTCGCTCCGAGTTAAGGTATTTTTGGGTGGTGATTTCATTCCAAATGGTTTATTCAAAAAAAAAAAAAATAATAATAAATAAATAATTCTTGGTATTTTAGAAAAAAAATTAAAATAATTTGATGCGTTGATAAATTTGGCATTCAAGTTTAATTTTTTGTTTTGTTGTAGCTAAGCTAGATAGATAGATACTTCCTTGTTTGTGAATTGTACCTAAGCGTAGAAATTATCTTATGCTGCGAGCGGAAATAAAATTTGATTTTTAAATTAAAAACAAAAACACTTGTTTAGTTGTTCATTTTCATGATGATGCAATTTGTTGGGTTTTTTTTTATGCAGAAGAAGGTTTTGTGCAAACATATTATTATGATGATGACGTGATGCCCCCCCTTTGTTGATTAAAATAAATATGTATACAAGTTTAAACAAAATATGAATCGATCGCGATCGTTCTGGTTTGTGACAAAAAACTTTGAACTTCTCAACGGCTGGAGTGGTTTATCTTGTTCTGTGTGATTTAATTGAAATTTGTTAATCAGAACAGACGTGAGAGAGCTTATATAAAAAATGTGAGTTTATGATTTTATTTTTATAGAATACAAAAAAAAAACATAACATATTTAATTAGTGCCATTTCAACATTGTTTTCTTAACTTTTTTATAACTAATTAAAAGTAATGCGAATTAGTGTCTTCAGGAAACAAAAAAAAAAATATAAAAGGTGCCGTTTTAGTGAAAAAAGTCTTAAATTGTTATCCAATGGAACTTTATTTTTTGCATTACATTCCAACAACCGATTTAAATAAATTTCAAAATTTAGGAGAATGAGTTGAATTCGAAGCTTAGGTTTTTTTTTTTTAAATTATATACCTACATTATGTTGGTTTTATATAAAAGATTAACGTCCATGAAATAACTTTTTGTAACTAGGCAGATACTTATTAATTAATTATATAGCTACATGTGATTAGTTATTATTGACAATTATTAAAGTCAATTAATTAAACTTCATAAAAGCTTTGCCAGTAAAAAAATGATAATAAACAACAAATTGTTAGGATTTTTGACATTTAATATTTTTTTTATAGCCAAGTGCATTTTTTTTATAATGTTGGAATTAAAATATTTATTTTGCCTACATTTTACGCGTTTGGCGTTCTTAAAGACATCTTTTTTAAGAACAACTCGGTTATGGTTTAGGATTAACATTTTACTTTCTCTCTACACACATAAGAGCATATTCATAGTGTTATTTAGTTTTTGCTAAACTAATCTCCAGTTAATGTTATTCATAGACAATTTAAACCCATTTTTAAACGATAGAAGGGAGTCTAACTATAAACACGACAGAAAAGGTATGTCAAAGCTGTTTGTCAAAAAGAAACAAACAAAAATATAAAATTCAGAATTTTTCAGCGCGAGTGACTTGCTTTTAGTGTTTGAAATTAAAAAAAAAAGGAAATGTCACTTGATTTTAATATTCAGCTGAATATTGCGGTATGGTGCCTTTTTAGTTGAAATTATTCGAATATATCGTTCCGTTTATCTTATACGCAACCTATAATTTCCCGCGTACCAATTTTCTTTCCTGATTCCGACCAGTTTTGTTCCTTCCTTCCAATTGTTTTCTGTTTCTATTTTTGTCAAATCCTATTCCATATTTCACAAATTGGGTAGTTTAAGGCAAAAGAGAGCGCTCACGAGAGAGAAAAACATTTCTCCTTCCTGACAATTTTTGCCCAAAAAAATTTCTTTGGGCAGAAACTGGTAGGTTTGTGTTCTGTCAAAAAATGTCAGTTACAATTCAAATAACAAAAACAAAAATCTAAAGAAAGCTGGTGACTGAGGGTTGCCCTTGTGTTACTTTTATATTTATTTTAGTTATCATAGCTGTGCTAGGTTGTATTATTTTTTTTCAATCTAATTTTTTTTTTGAAAAATAAAACGATATTATAACTTATGAATTTCTTGTATAATTTAATGCTTTTTGACACCAGAATATATACAGACCTATATGTTTTATAATTGAATGGTAATTAAATGAAAATTATGTTTCTATTACAATCACTAACTATGCATACGTGAAAATTTGGACACTTTGGGCCTTACCAATAACCAAATTTAGAGATAACTTAAATTTTTATGTGGACTCTAAAAAATTAACCATACCAATAATCAATTTTATACTCAGCTTAACGCTAAACGTGTCTTTAAATTTAAAGTGAAGAAACTCATGTTTAATTGTGTAAGCACCTTGTTTGTGCTGACAATCTGACAGAGAATAAAAAACTATTTTTCTTATGTGTCGCGTCTATTATTCTCACTACAGTTTGTTAATTGATTGGAAATTTCAGATTGAATTATTTAAAATAACTGCCAAATGGTCAAAAAGAAGTCGTTCCTCGAATTGGAATCCATCTGAAGGAGTTCCTAATCGAATCAGTAAAGCCCGCTGAAATTGTCCCACTTCTGTTGGTTAGTCCTCTCGAACAAGACTTATGATGAACCTCGCAGTGGACTTATCAATCCTTAAATTATTATTATTTTGTAACATGACTATTACTGCGATAAAAAAAAGACTAACCTGCAGTGACGAAATAAATTTATATCATCATATCCTTCGAAAGGATCTATTCTTTTTTATATATTTTTGTTCGGCTAGATTGTGCCACTTCCTCCAAAATACTAATGGCATCAGTTATATCCTGGTCTTCGGAACTCGTTTTTCAATTTGTTAAGTGAACAAAGTTTAAATCTCTGTTTGGAACCAGAAAAATTGTTTATTTATTTTGCAAAATAACACAAATGTCATTTCGACAGTTGTCTGTGTCTATTTGACAAATACTGTACTAGATTTTGTAACAGAGCACTAATTAGTTAAAGTGTTTAATTTGGTTGTTGGTAAACACACAAATTAACTCGTCTTTAAAATTTAACCTGGCATTTATCAAAACGCGTGTTTAGCGTTTGGTTATTGGTAAGGCCCTTTTTTTTTGCTTTGGTTATGATTTATTGAACATTTTGATTGTGATTAATACATAGATCCGTGGCAACTCTAAAGTCGATTCTTGTTTTGACGTTTAAAAAGTGGTAACAAGTGTTGGCCACAAAGCGTTCCATACTTTTTTGGCAATTTTCTTCTGGCTAAGAGGATTTTATCCCCACTCCACAAAATTTGACGGACTGCCCATTTTTGCTTAAAAAAGTCTGGAACAAACTTAATAACAAGTGGTTTTTTTTTTTGACAGATTCAAGAGAAATTGTAGTAGAATTACTGTAAAATATCCTTAAACCGTTTTCAATGGTCTTTTCGATTGCCAATTCGGAAGAACTCTCCGATTCGGAATGCCAATAAAACACACAAACAGGCCTAATTCGATTCTGAAGTTTTCGTATCATTGTATTTGTGAAACATCACATGCAGCCGCCAAAAACTTGTGGCTTTTTTCCGAATTCATTCAGTAAAATTTCTACTACAATCATATCATCATCGCTTGATAATGAAGAAGATGATGATAAAAAGTCACTTGTGTTCATTTTTACTTTATTAATTTAAAATTTGTTTTCATTTTCACACACATTAATTTCCCAAATAATCTTCAATTTCAAATTTAAACTTGAAAATGTTGTTTACCTATCTATAATGACACTTCACAACTTTGCCAACTTTTGTGTTTGAGTGTGTGAGTAATTTTAGGTTCGATTCTGATATCAAATCAAGAAGCATTCTCTCTTCTTTTCAGGAGAGTAACTGTCATTCCGAATCCCAATAGAACACATTCAGAAGGGTTTACACGCATTTCGGACGCTTCTGGATTGCCAATCGAAAAGGCCATAAGTAAACAGAGCTGCCAAATTCTTTATGAATAGTAGCTGTGGCTGTGTCTAACCTGTGTTTTAAATTTAGACTGCGGTTAAGTAAGACATGGGTTTAAAATATGACTATGACTATTCCCCATAGTGTTTCATAGCTGAAAATCACTAAAGAAACTAATTTGTTAAAATAATAATATATGTATGTAGGTTAGATATATATATGTATATATCTATTTGATGACCCCAGCGCAAAATGTATAACCACCCTAAAGTGATATGAGGAATTAAATGAGGAACTTATTAAATTTCAACATGGTAATACCTCATCAGTGGTTAGCGTGTCATGCCTGATTCACAATGCGACGAGAAAACGGACGTGAGCGTGACGAGAACCGCTGTCATCTTTTTCTAGTTACAAAATCGTTGTTCAATTCACAATGCAGCGAGCGTTTTTACGACAAAAATTCATTTTTGTAAAAAAAAAAATTAATAAAATAAAAACAAAATAACTTACAAAACAATAGACTTATCAATAACTTTATTTGTTAGACACAATATTGATTACATGTTTTGTGAAAAATCTGTAAATTACTTCGAAAAAATAAAAATCGTCGTCACGTCGCGTCTTTTTTTCAATTTTTCGAATTTTTGGCGTGACGTTACGACGAGAAACGCCCCATTGTGTATATCCAGGTATGCTTTCATTGTTTGAAATTGGTTTGACATCTACAACGAGTTCTCGTCACGCTCACGTATCATTTCCTCGCCGCATAGTGAATCAGGCTTCAGACTCGTAACCGGGAGTGTACAGGATAGAATTTCAAATGAACAAATTTATTTTGTTTGTCTCTTTGGGGCAAAAGAATCCATAACTTGGCGAGGGCTTAGCCAATTTCGATAGTCACCTTTGATAGACTCTTTTGAGTATCTACAGTTTTTCTTACGGAAAATAGTATTTCTATACGCAAATAGTTGTGTTCAAAAATTGAAACTTGGTAGGATAACTAACTATGCACATTTGATATTTCTAATTCTTATTGTAATTGTAACAAATTAAGAGGGAATACAAGGTGGATTGATTTGGAAAAATTATAGCGCTGGAGAGCTGAATTTTAGTGTATAGCTTCCTATCGATGTTCTCAAGCAACTATAAGAAATCCACATCGATATAAAAGCTTCGCGTCGCTAACAATTTTACATGGAATAAAATTCCCCAAAATAGTTCTTAGTGAATGAAATATTTTTTTAAACTTTTTTCATGAATTTCTCGTCCCGCGCTCTATATTATTGCATTTCAGGTATCTGCATAACTGAAAAAGATTATGTATATGTCAATTTTTTTGAGAAGATTGTTATTCCATAGCATATTTGTTAATGGCTCGACCGATTTCAAATTTTTCAATCTAGATCTTTAGATACAACTGGAACCTTCTGTGGCCAAATGGCCAAAAATGTAAAAAAAACAAATCAAATACTATTTTGTCTTCGGGTCCAGAGTTCGTCTCCAACTCTCACTTGCTGTCAAGCTCTCTTACTAAAAATGTCTGCATTTGGTACCGATGGCGTATCGATGAAACCTTTCGAAACGTCCAATTCTATATAGGTGTTTTCAACATTCTCGAGTCTGATACTCGCACAATAAGTGCTGCTGTTCCCCAAGGTTCCGTTTTATCACCTACACTTTTTCTCATATTAACGATCTTCTGTCTAAAACTAAAGCTATAAATAGCTTCTCACAATTGTTTTAAGAGTCCATGTTTTTTTTGGATGTGGAACTATCTTCAACGGCAGCGTGTGATAAACTCATAAAATCCACATCTTGAAAGCATTATCTAGTGCTTAAAAAACCCCGTAATCAAAAAAAAAAAAAAAAAAAAAGTAGTAGTCTTTCTTTGCAATGTTAAACCATAACTAAGTAACAACAGAAGTCTAAAATTTCTCGTTACCGACAATATTTATTTAAAATTCACAATGAAACATAAAACTGCATCAATAAATAAAGTTTTTCGATTAAGAATTATTCAATTATCAAGCCCTAATAACCACCTACGCAGGTTTTTGTATCTCCTGAAAAAGATAAACTTTTTTTGGTTACGAGGTACTGCAACTACATCTACGATATTATTATATTAATATAAGGTTAACATTATTTACTTAACAGTCAGGGTTTGAACAATTTAGATTTTAATAATTTTTGTCAACTAATTATACTATTTTGTATCTAAAATTTTTGCTTCAACCCAACTGGAGAAAGCCTCCTATAGGCAGGTGAAATTTCTTTCCACTAATGGAATTTCACATTTCAATCAGCATTCGATATTAAACCTATCGATATAAAACTACCATCACATCATACCGAAAACCAGATCCTAATATTACACTCTTGTCGTATAATATCCATCTTAACGATTCAATTAAATTCAACCCACTATCCGAACATTTTTCAAATAAACAAATAGAAAAAGTTAACTTATTTAGAAAAAAAAAATAACTATCTATCATCCAGTCGAAATGACGTAATCCAACATTGAGAAAAAGGCTTAAAATAAATTCTATTACGGTTTTAATAGTTGTAAGCTGTATTTTATTTTATTGTCATATGCATTTTGTTGCCAACAATTTTAAACCAGGTATAATATGAAATGATGAATGTCATTACAAGTTATCACAGTCGTCGCCAAATGGCTCGGCGGCGCGGCGAACGTAGCGTCCTACAATATGATGTATGAATGAAATACATGTCTGTCTATAGTAAAGGTAGACTATATAGAACTCTCGGGTGCACTATGAATTGCGAAATAATCTTTTATTTTACACCGATGACGCAGTCTTGACTAAGACTCAAATTGATTCAGTTTGTTTTTCTTCTTCGAATTAAGACAACCAGAAAAGGTAAACATCGTATAGCTTGGCCATGTCAGAATTTTAGCGTGGGTCGCGTCACACTCACACCAGACTCTACAAGCGCTGACTAATTCACCCCCGATTTCCAACGAAGTTCTAGCTAGCCTAGGCATCCGACTCGAGACACTATTCAAGCTTTAGTCTAACAACGAACTTCGATCGAACGACAACTTATTTTTGTTAACACCAACACCACGATTATTATTAATTTCTTGTTAAACAACAAATATTCAACTTAATCTCTCTCATAACTCATTTTAGTGGCAACAATCTGAAGATTTTGGTCGAAAAAAAGAAATCCGTTCGCACTTGTATAAATTACGTGAATCGAGACTTCGAGAATTCTATTCTACGGGCGGCCCAGGAGGTGAAATTATGAATCCAGCAACAGATTTGCACTTTGGCAAAACCCCTTTGACACAAAGTCATGGGGATTCGCTGGTGGATCAGAGCTTCCAGAGTTTGAAATCAAAGGAGATCCGTGACTCATTGAGTCCAACGCACGACATAAAGTTTCGCAATAGCGGAGGTGTTGCTGGTGGGGTACTCGTACCGGACACTACCGGTTGGAATGTGCAAACTTCATCGGAAGTTAGTCCAGATGGGAGGGCGTTTCGTACTGAATCATTGGCCAAAACAGATGGTAAGAAAGTGCACTTCATTCTATGTATATGAATCATTGTATGATAAACTTTTTGAATTCTATTTTAGGTGTTGAGAAGATACCTGGAGGTCATGCAGAGTTCGCTGGTCGAAATGAACAAAAGTCGAGTGCTTCCCATCAGGGTGACGACAAGAACTATGTGAAGAAGGCGGCTGAAAGTTCCAAGACACACTTGCAGGAGAAAGTTGTTATTGGCGATGAAAATTCTGGCCGGACCGAAATGAAGAGTAGTTCAGTGACGTCATCGTCTAAGGTTATCTCTTCGTCATCACAACAGGTGATCTCCAGCGATGATCCAGGATTCCATATGCAACCAAGGCGCTTGACAAATCAGGATCAGCATTATCAGAATGTGCTTCAAGCCGCCAATAACAGTAGTAATACTACTTCACACACTGAGCGTCAACAATTTTCGCGCAATGAACGTAATGAAAGGCAGGAAACAACATCGAGTAATTTACAAGAAGAAAGCAAGAAGTACATTGACATGGATAAAGCTTCTCCCGAATATCAACAACATGTCCAGTTTCTTATGTCTCAACCAGGTGCCATAGTCTCGAATACAGTTGAGTATCCGAAACCAGGAGTTAAGATGATTACCACTGTCAAAAAATTACCCGATGGCACGACAGTCAAGACCAAACGATATGAAACCGAAGCTTCTGCTGCAGGTGCTGATTCTACATCGATTTCTCAGACAATGAAGCAACAGCAACAGCAGAGATTGTCATCGAACACTAGCACATCGCAAAAAACGACCGAGAAACGAACTCAAGACTCGGAAGATGTGTTCACACGTTTGGCTAGAACACGTGACTCAAATGCTCCATCAGCAAGCCCCAGAAATGCCCCCCAATCGCCATCTAATGAAGACGTTTATTCACGATTGCCACATGCTCGTGGTGTTGTTGATAATGAACAAAAGTTTTCCGATTCCATTGATCAGCGATCAACACAGATTCTTCGAGATACCAACCAGCATCCGGGATCTCGAAATGCACCGAATCGTCGTCCCAGCGATCAAGTGGAAAATGTTGAAATGATCTCCAAAACTAATAGGACCGTCAAAAAAGATCTCAATCAAAGCGTTCGCAGCGAGAAGATTACGAGTTCTGATTTTATTCAAAACGAGCGTGATCGCTACGTTCTTGATCATGAAAGTCCAAGCCGTCGTGGGCCAGATGGTTATCCGGAAGCACTCGCACCTATCACGCCAAGTCGCCATGCTCGTCCACATAAGCCAGATGATTATCCATCCAATGGATATAATGCCACTGAGGTTATCAAACAATCCTCTACATCCAAGTCATCGGCTAAGTTCTCAGAAAGTCGTCGCTACTCAACTGAGACAGTTGAGAGCTATCAGCATTCCGAGAACGAAAACCAGGACTACACAACTCGGGGATATCCATCGAACAGAAGACCAATCGATGAGCCTAAAAGCCAGTCTCCATCAAGTGGACGTCCAGGTCCAGACTTCTCGACTCATGGCTTCCCATCAGTCAGATCGGACAAGCCCACTCAGCAATATCCGTCAGATAAACCATCAAGACCTCAAGATGAATACAACACCACAGAAAGGGTTCATGTTATCCATACAGATCGTCCAAGACCTGGTGATGTGGGCCACTCTGATTCTACAACTACAACTCGATCAAATTATTCCACAAATGAAACACGTCGTCATGTGACTTCAACCAATGAAGACTTCAGTACCCACGGATTCCCTTCGGTTAGACCAGGAACTCCAACTAGAGACTCTCCAAGACGTCCATTAGGCTCCGATTCATCTCCCGGTGAGTCTCCAAGGCGTCCATCAGGACAGGAGCCTCCATCACACCAAGCGCGAAAGCCACCATCGGACGGATACTCAACCCATGGATTTCCGTCAGTGAAAAGTGGAAGTCCAACTGAGGACTCACCAAGACGTCCATCGAGTACCGAGCCTACAAACCAAGCTCGTCGGCCAACAACAGAGGACTTCTCTACTCACGGCTTTCCCTCAGTGAAGCCAGGTCGCAGCACTCCCACTCAGTCAGCTCCTCAATATGAAAGCTCTCCCCGTGTTGATCGTGAAGATACTATATCCGTCACTTCGGATCGCAGTAACAGCGTTATATATGAAAAGAAGATTGACGCCGCTCATCAAGCTTTTGCCCGTTCCCTTCGCTGTGCTTCCCCAGTGGAGTCTGTACGACGTGATAGTACCTCCGACCGTCACACTCCAAGATCAAGCATTGGTTCGATTCGAAACTCATATTCTCCATCCAAACGGGACGGTCGCAGTCCATCGCATGACAGCGTCACTAATTCCGAATCAAGCCGCATAAGCTCCGGAACTGTAACAAAGCCGCATAGGCCAACCGAAGTTAGGCGTTTATCTAGTCCCAAGAGTCCAATTGGGAAGTCAGCACCTAGCAATGCAGAGACAGAGCTAAACTTAAGCTTGACAAGAAAGATCACAGCCAAGCCTTCGCCGGACAAGACAACAACAGGCAGACCGACAACAAGTAAGTTACAAAAAAACACCCTTCCCCAATCCCAAGATACCACCAATATGCTTCCCTTATGTGCTTCCCTCAGTTAAAGAGGAGCCCGTTTTGGTAGAGCCTATACTGCGCAAGAATATATTTGGTGCAACCAAAAATTTTCTTGAAAGCGAAAGTGTAATCGAGAAACCCATCCAAAGCGAAAAATACTATCAGCTTGGTCTATCCGATGCAACACTTCCATCTAGTCATTCAAAAGCTAGACAAGAGCTTGGTAAGATAATCCCATAGCATGTGCTTAGGTGTGCTTATTGTAAACATTATTTTGTATGGGTATCATTTTTTTTGTTTGGCTTTCGGTTATTTTGTTTGAATTCATTTTGTTTTGCATAGCTAAGTCGCCTAGGTTAAGCATTAAGGTTAAAACGAACAAAACCTTTTACAGGTACAACTCCCAATACTTCTCGTAGGCCCCACAACACTGAAGAAGATGTAAACACACTAATTGATACAGCAACAAAACACATCACCACACATCCATTACCAACAACAACAACAACAACAAGATCTGCGAAAAACAAAGAATCCATCAAGCCAATGCAACCGGAAACCTTATATAGTAAGAAGCCAATAACCAAGCCCGAGGGATACGTTGACCTCAAGCAGGCCAGCGAAATCACGGAGAAACACAATCAGACGACAAACAAACATGTATCCTATCCCCATTACATTCCTAGTGCTCCAAAAGGTAGAGTTAGGTTTACTTTACTTCCCCAGTAGTGCGTAGTTAATAACTTACATTGTTTTTTTTTTTTTGTTCACTCCACTTTCACTTTGTGTGTGTTTCATTAATCACTATTCCATTCTCGATCGCATATTTTTTTCAGCCGACCGATCACCATCAGACAGACCAACAACGAACAATTTATCATCACCAGCACCAAATACCACAACCACCAGCACCACCCCTCACAATGCACCAAAATCCACGAAAGACAAATCTAAACCACCATCTACCATTAGTCCAACCACGAAGCCATCATCTTCTCCATCTAAAGTCGATAACAGTACACCCTCTAGATTTACTAAAACCGTTAAAGTTGAAAACGCCATAAATCGTGACAAGAACACGACAACCAAGACAAGACGACAACCCGAACCAGAGCCGTCAGAGTTAGATACCGTGCCATTGGCGAAACCTGAAGATCTCGATGAGGGTTATGTTCCGGATAGAAAGGGCAAAAGGAAGCCGAGCTCTCAGCGTCCAACTTCAGATGATGAAGGCTTCGAGCCTGATTCTCCGAGGGCTGGGTCACCAACAAGTGACTTTGAGTATCGTAGGCCTGAGCAAGTGGAGACTTACGATGAGGAAGATTCGTTCCTCAAAAAGACAAAGCGCACTGATAAGAAAGTGGTAACTGATGATTTCCTGAACACAGAAAGGAATGTGACCAAAACACGGAAGACTCAAGACGAAGAGCCAAAAAGGCCAAAAGATCGTGAACCAGAGCAAGACGGCCGTAAGCCATCATACTCAGTTGGCAAACCAACAGGACCACAAGATCGCAGTCGTTTTGATGGAGACCACGAGCCAAAACGACCTTTGAGACGTCCTACAGAAGAAGACACTGATGAAACACACTCTCCAAAAGATCGTAGGCCTTCGCAATTGGTAGATGAAACTACAAAGTTCAAAGTAGGTCCAAACAATGAGCCTATCCATCCAGACAGAGACAACCGTAGGCCTTCTTATGAAAAAGAACCACTTCGTACCGATGATAAGCCATCATCACGACCTTCTGAAACTTCAAGACCTAGAGGAACAAAGCCTCCACTGGAACGTAGTGAGACATTTGAAGAACGCTGTCGTCAAATACTCGGTATGGAGTCAGATACAGTCGTTGTTGATAGAACCAAGAAAACTCAAGAGTTTATTGACACTGAACGAACAACTGTTGATTCGAAACACAAGCCACTTGATCGTTCTCCAAGTCCAAAAAAGAAGCAACCTAGTGACACTGTGAGTATTGAAGATTGTGATGATGATGATAATACACGTACTCCTCGTAAAAGTTCCTACCCTCATGGTAAGACAACAACGACTACAACAACTGTCAACACGACTCCTGAATATCCTCGAGATAAGTCTCCAATTAAGAAAGAACCCGCGGCTTCTGGACCAAAAGATTATCCACGTGATCAATCTCCAGTTGGTAAACTGCCCAAGAAGGGAACTAAAATAAATGAAAATGTTGAAACATCAAGGATTGTTACAACAAGAAAGGTCACTGATGATCGTTCGAAATCACCCAACCGAAAGTCTTTACACGAGCCAAGTGAAGAAGATGATGCTTGTCCAAGGGATCGTTCTCCATCAGAGAGAACAGGAAGGGTCGATGAAACCACTTCTCTCAGGAAGACCAGTAAGATAGCAGATGAAATTGACGAAAGATCCTCTAGTTCAAAGCCTGTATCCCGGCCAAGAGATCAGTCTCCACAAGAACGTCGACCCAGGGAGGCATCTCCCGATTTTGTGCGTTCACCAAGATCACAGAAAAAGCAACCCAGTGATATTGTTAGCATTGAAGATTGTGAAGACGATGATGATTTAGATACTCCTCATAAACACACAACTAGCAAGACAAAAACTACTACAACAACAGTACAAAAAACTCCTCATCATCCTCGAGAAAAATCACCAAATGAAAGAGGACCAAACCGAAAGTCTCCAAAGGAAGGCAAACCAAGTGATAATGATGATTTCCGTCCGAGAGGTCGTTCTCCATCTGAAAAAGTCGATGATACTTCTAGTATCAACAAGACTTCTAAGATCGTCGATGAGATTGATATACGATCGACTCGTTCGAAACCTGGTTCTCGTCCAAGAGATCAGTCTCCAAGGGAGAAATCTCCCACTGACGATCGTTTACCATCATCAACTCGTCCAAAAGATCGATCTCCATCAAAACAGCCAGTTCGTGAAACAAGTCCATCTGATGAGTCTCCTCGCGATAAGTCTCCCCTGAAAAAGCCAATTCGTGGAACAACTCCAACTGATGAGTATTCACGCGATAGATCGCCAACGAGAAAGCCAGCCCGTGGAAGAAGCCCAACTGATGAATCTCCTTGCGATAAATCTCCTTTTAAAAAGCCAATTCGTGGAACAAGTCCAACTGATGAATCTTCTTTGAAGAAGCCAATTCGTGGAACAAGTCCAAATGATGAGTATCCACGCGATAGATCTCCAACCAGAAAGCCAGTTCGGGAAACAAGCCCAGGTGATGGGTCTCCTCGCGATAAATCTTCATTCAAAAAACCAATTCGTGGAACAAGTCCAACTGATGAATCTCCTCGTGATAAATCTCCTTTAAAAAAGCCAATTCGTGGAACAAGTCCAACTGATGAGCATCCACGCGATAGATCTCCAACCAGAAAGCCAGTTCGGGAAACAAGCCCAGGTGATGGGTCTCCTCGCGATAAATCTTCATTCAAAAAACCAATTCGTGGAACAAGTCCAACTGATGAATCTCCTCGTGATAAATCTCCTTTGAAGAAGCCAATTCGTGGAACAAGCCCAACTGATGGGTCTCCTCGCGATAAATCTTCATTCAAAAAGCCAATTCGTGGAACAAGTCCAACTGATGAATCTTCTTTGAAGAAGCCAATTCGTGGAACAAGTCCAAATGATGAGTATCCACGCGATAGATCTCCAACCAGAAAGCCAGTTCGCGAAACAAGTCCAACTGATGGGTCTCCGCGCGATAAATCGACATTCAAAAAACCAATTCGTGGAACAAGTCCAACTGATGAATCTCCTCGTGATAAATCTCCTTTAAAAAAGCCAATTCGTGGAACAAGTCCAACTGATGAGCATCCACGCGATAGATCTCCAACCAGAAAGCCAGTTCGGGAAACAAGCCCAGGTGATGGGTCTCCTCGCGATAAATCTTCATTCAAAAAACCAATTCGTGGAACAAGTCCAACTGATGAATCTCCTCGTGATAAATCTCCTTTGAAGAAGCCAATTCGTGGAACAAGCCCAACTGATGGGTCTCCGCGCGATAAATCGACATTCAAAAAACCAATTCGTGGAACAAGTCCCACTGATGAGTATCCACGTGATAGATCTCCAACCAGAAAGCCAGTTAGTGGAACAAGTACTAATGAAACTGCCACTCATTCAAATGTTACAGATGGTTTTACCGAAGATCGTTATCCTTCGTATACTCCCAAAAGCCTCCCAAGTGATCGCTCTCCTTTACACAAACAGAAACCTAAGCCTCAAACAACTGAAGAAGAAGAAGAAGATACGGCAATTGAAACTTCTAAAAAGACAACGAAGAAAACATCAACAAAAGAAATTCACGATGATGTCTTTGAGGTAAATCGTCCCCGAGAACGGCAGCCAGATACACGTGATGGCTCATTTTTGTCTCATCCAAGGGATCAATCCCCCACAGAGCCAACAAGTCGTCCAAGAACTATTGAAATACCTCGGGATAGATCTCCTGAGAAGCTAACAACGAAGGAAACCGACGAGTTAATTACTAAGAAAGCTGCAAAAATAACAAGCAACACAACAATCGGAACTGAACCTACTGACAAGTCACCTGCTTCACGTCCTCGAGATCGATCTCCAAATAAGAAGGCGACAACTGAGGAAACTGAAGAATATAAGAAAACTTCTAAAACAAATCGAGACACTACAGTTGACAAAGAAGATACACATCGCACGCATCCTACAAATAACTATCCTCGTGACCGATCTCCAGTTGAAGATCTTACCCGACCAACAACCAGGGGAGCCGTCGAAACTCACAGGGTGGACAAAAAAACCTTCATAAATGAGTTTTTGGATACTGAAAGAGGAGTTGATAGGCCACAGCGTCCTAAGGAAAAGAAACCTTTAGATAATAGATCACCTGACCGGTTAACTTCTTCTTATCCAAGAGACTATCCCGGCAAAGAATCTCCAACTCCGAAACCTAAACGTCCAATGACTTCTGACATTGATGAGTCAACGCTTATAAAAACTACGAAAACCACTAGGGACACCACAATTGATAACGAAGTCGAAGAGCTCTTTCCATCAACTCGCCCTCGTGACCGTTCTCCAACTGAAAAACCAATAAGAAGCCCAAGAATCGTCACCACTGAGACGACAACAGAATACGGCATCAGAAGTCGACCAAGAAGTTCATCACCATCGGATAAACCAAAACAACCTTTGGATTCTGAAGAAATTGATGAAACTAACTTCCAAAAGACATCAAAGATTACTGAGAAAAAAACAATTATGACTGATTTAGACGATGATGTAAAGAAACCAAGTCGTCGGCCAAGGCCAACAGGGACTGAGGATCAACCTAGAGAAAAGTCTCCACAAAAACCAAAATTAACTGCTGATCGCTCTCCATCTCCCCGCTCTAAGTATCCAAAAGATGAAGGACCAACGCCTGGTTTAGGAAGTCGTCCTCAAAGTAGGTCACCAATTGGAAAGCAGCCAAAAACATCCGGAAGTCCTCGTCAAAGTTCACCTACCGAGAAATCACGAATCTATCATTCCACCGATGATGAAACTAATTTAATCAAAAACTCGAAAACAACAAAAGTGACCAAAATGACAAAAGATGTGGAAGATGTAGACTTTGAAGGTCGCCCACGTGGAAGATCTCCCACTGAAAAACCCAGGGCTTCAAGACCCACAAATGCTGATCTTCGTAGGCCATCACCGACGAAAAAACCAGAAGATCGTAAACCAACTGAAAGAGATTACGAAGAAGCTATTGTTAAAAGATCAAACAAGACAACACGAAATGAAACAACTTTGGAGGAAAAAACTGATCGATCACCCAGAAACTATACTGATGAAGATAAACCAAGGGAAAAGTCTCCTTCGGCAATCCCTAGAGGAATAAGACCAACAACAGAAGAGACTACAATTGAAGATGGTTTGCCGAAAAGTCCTCGAGGAAGTTCACCATCAGAAAAGCCAAGACCGAAAGTTTATCATAGCGATAAGTCTCCAACCAATAAATCTAGAAAGCCAATTTTGAATGAAGAAACCATTGTCCAAACAACTTCGAAAAGGACAACAACACTTGAAGATCATTCCCCAAATCGCCCTCGTGATCGTTCTCCAAATCATCTTCGCGAAAATTCCCCAAGATCGAGGGACTATCCTCATGACAGGTCTCCATCAGGTGATAGGCCTAGGGAACCTGGAATGATTGACGAAACTATTATTGAGTCAACAACAATAAAAGCCCGTTTGCCAAAAAGTCCCAGAGGAACTTCTCCAACTGAGAAATCAGGCCCAAGGGATCATCCTCGTGATAGATCTCCAACCGATAAGTCCAGAAAGCCAAGGTTATATGACGAGACTACTTCTGAGTCAACAACAATAATTAAAGATCGTTTGTCGAAAAGCCCAAGACGCACTTCACCATCAGAGAAAGCTGGCCCAAAAGATTATCCTCGTGATAGATCACCAACTGATAAGCCTAGAAAACCAAGGCCAAGTGACGAACCAACTCCAGCTGAAAAACCGGGAAGCCGACAGTCAAGACCAGTTGGAGAGACTGTGGTCAAAAGAACAGCCAAGACAACAACTGTTGATGACCAAACAACCAAAACATCTCGTGGATCATCTCCTGTGAAAACTTCCCGTGGTTCATCTCCCACGAAGACATCTCCTCGAGAGAGATCGCCTACTCAGAAGCCGACAACCGTTTATGATCGTTCTACAAAAGATAGCCCCCGTAAAACTTCACCTTCAGAGAAGCCAAATAGGCGTCAACCAATTGTAAGCGAGGTTGAGAAGAATGTTCGTAAGACCACGTCTAAGGTCAGTAAAGATAGCACGACTTCGGAGAAAATAATAGCTCGAGATTATCCACGAAGAAAATCACCATCAGAAAAGCCGAAACGACGCCCATCAAGCGACGAAGAGACAGACGATGAAACCACTGAGACAGTTATCGCTGTATACACTATTGATGGTGATAAAGTAAAGGATCATCCTCGTGATTTATCTCCATCCGGAAAGCCTAAGAGTTATCCAAAAGGACCAAGCGAATATTCTCCAAATAGACCTCACACAAATGGAGACTCTGATCATCCTCGTGAAATCTCTCCAAAAGAAAAACCAAGGAGACACCAACCAACTGATGAGGAAACAGAAGAAACTTTTGTCTCGAGAACATCAAGATTAACAAAGGAAAGCAAAACTTTCGAAGAAATTGATATTGATGATGTTCTTGAAGTTCTTGAAAATAGGACTCCTAAGGGTACATATCCGGGAGAGAAGCCAAAAACCACACGCGGTGAACAGCCTCGTGAAATGTCTCCGTCGGAAAAGCCTAGAAGACGTCAACCAATCGACGAGAGTGTTGATGTAACTGTTATGCAAAAGACCGGTAGGACACAAAAAGGTGAAACTACTTTAGAAGAAACTAGGTATTCGTTACCTGATGAAGACCGCCCTCGTGATCGATCTCCTTTAGAGAAACCATCGATTAAAGGCTATCCTCGTGATGGGTCTCCTTCAGAGAAACCTACGATAAGGTCTTATCCCCGTGATCAGTCTCCTTCAGAAAAACCATCAGTTAGGTCTTATCCTCGTGAATCATCTCCCGAAAGGCCAATTGGAGAAGACATTGATGAAACGGTTGTTATAAAATCATACAAGAAGACACCGTTCGATGATGATATGTCTCCAGTGCAAAAACCCCAAGGCCCACAAACTACTGAAGAAACTGTTGTCTACACAACTAGAATTACATCTAAAATTGAAGATCATCCTCATGATCGATCTCCATCTGATAAGCCTGGTACAAGATCCCACCCTCGGGATAGGTCTCCAACTGACAAACCTGGAGCGAAGTCCTATCCTCGTGACAAATCACCATTGGATAAGCCAAGCCGACCAAGACCTAGCAAAATAGAAGAAACTACCAATCGAAGCACGACATTGAGGAAAAATGTTCAAGAAACAGACTTTGAAAAGCGGTATCCTAAAGGTCGCCCCGGCGATCAATCTCCAAGTGAAAAGCCTTCGACTCTTCGACGTCCAAGCAAACCTTCTACTTCTTCAACCACAACAACTACACGCAATCGATCGACTCTAGATGAACAGGATGTAAATAAGACTCAGCGTCCTAGAACCCAACCATCTGCACGTGATAAGGTTCCAACCAAAACCACACCATTTTCTTCTCCCAGAACTCAGCCAATAACGGAAAGAAGAATTCCAACTGAGTTGTCGTCTCCAGTTCGAAAACCCAAATCAACATTTGGGGTGACAACTAAGACTTCAACTGTAACAACACGATTAACTGGAACCTCTCGACCGAAACCAACAACAGAAACTCCCAAGAAACAAACAAAAGTGCCTCTTGAATCTAGACAAAGTGCAAGGCCAACTGAAAGGAAACATTCGCCAAGCATCTCACCAGACTCAAGCCCATCACGCCCAGGTAGCGATGTTGAAATCGATTCACCATATCGTTCTCCAAACATGAGTCCATCCCGCAAGTCACCAAGTCCAACCCGATCTGTGAAACTGGAAGACATCACAACGACAGTTAGCGACACAAGGAAGACAACGGTTTCCATTGACAAGTCCAAACCAAAAGTAACACACGTTACCACGGCTAAGTTCCAAATTACTCCGCCAACATCACCAACTAAGGTGATCAGTTCACCAGAGATGAAGTATTCACCATCGTCGAAGAAGCCATCATCAAGGGTTCCAACATCAAAGCCCATAGGAAGCAAATTGACGACCGACCCGACCACGAGCAAGAAGGTTATCAGCAAGGCTTACAATAAGGAGGGACCCATTCCAACGGACTCTGAAAGAGACTCTGAAGTTCCCACAGACGCTGAAGAAGTTGACACTCCTTTACCACAGAAGCCTTCAGGCAGAAAGCTTCCGGTAACCGAGAGGAAGGAATCAGCTCCGGTTTATCGTGTGACCAAGGTTAACAAGGACGTGCAAATGTCAAGGTCTACGAGTGAGAATATTATAAAGACACCAATCAATAAACGCCCTGTCAAACATGAACCTCTTGAGACGCAGCCTGAAGCCCCTAGGACCACTAATGGAGATCGATCCTCACCAAAAACCGAACGACGTCCTAGCAAGCATTTGAGTACAAAAACTATCAATTTGAGCACATTCGACAAGGTTATCAATAGTGAGGACATGGAAAATGTTATTATTGACATTCAACATGCCAAAAGCTCTAGAGAACCATCACCGAACAAGATCGTCCCAACTCCAGTTTCAGTCGATGTTTACACGGGAAAGCCACGCTATCCCGATGTCGTTCAGGAACCAGAGGATGAGCCAAAAAGGAAGCCAAATGTGAAAAACATTCCGATATTTGAAGAAGAGACAAATGATTTTGTTGGATGTCAGATCACTGAAATCAGTGAAGAAACGCACGAAAATACACTCAAAGCTCGTACAACAAAGTTCATCGAAAAAGAGTCAAGTCCTAAACGACAAGCTCCACGAATTGTCACTGGGGATAATGTTGATAGTGAATGTCTTCTAAGCGTCCACGATAAGGTTTCTAAGTTCATAAGCACTGCTGAAGAAGTCAGCAAGCCAAAAACTTCGGCTCCCTTCCGCAGGGATGTTCCCGAAAAAGATATGCCTGAAGACGATGAGTGTCTTTTGACGGTCGATGAAAAGGTCAGTAAGTTTTTGAAAACTGCCGATAGTGTAACCAGGGAGGTTGTAACTTCGAAGCCTCGAAGAATGGAACGACCAAGTGTCGAGGACTTAGATGACGATCTCAAGGCCGATGAGTGCGTCTTAAGTGTTTCGGAAAAAGTCACGAAGTTCACCACAAAAGCTGAAAAACTGGCTCCGTCAGCCCCACAACGGTCGCCCGAGCTCGTTGCACGTATAGAAAGACAAATTTCTAGACAAAGTGATGTGGAATCCGAGAGCCCTGAAGGCGAAGATAGTCCTGCTTCGGTTAGAAAGTTCAAGCCAACTTCGCCTTTAACCGAGAGAAATGAAAAGAAATATACAGAACGTCAGATTGATATACTCTCCAGACCATCTGTTTGGGAAAAGAAACCAAAATCTGATATAAAGCTCGATGATATTATTGGCTTTAAACCGGAGGAAGAACCAAGGAGAGAAGCTCCGTCCAAAACATATCCAGATGATGGAAAGTCCAAACCACTTAAACCCACAGATTCCGTGTCAAAGAGAAAAGAATTGTTTGAGAGCAAAGTAACTAAAAACAAGAATACAACTTCAACAAAGCAAAGCTCTCCTGAGAAACGTCCCATCAGTAGGCCAGACAAGTCTCCATCAGAAAGACATCCATCTGACGACTCGGACTCTAGATACCCGAGTGAGTTCTCACCGCAATATGTAGATGGCTATGGCCATCCGGAACCAGATGAAGATGTTCATGAAGATGTATATGGATCTTCGAGAACTCGACACATTTACGAATCTTCACATCGAGAAACGGTTCAACGATCTACAGAACGTTCTCCCATTCTGAAATCAAGTCAGCCTGGTAATCGCCCAGCTAAACAGACCACCACCCAATCTCCTCGACAACCCGATGACAATACACCATCACGTAGGTTTTCAGAAGATCATTCACCCAGGTATCCAACTAGAGGTCAGCAATCAACTGATCGCTATACGGAGACACGTGATAATTCAGATCACACAACTCGTAGAAGATCATCCACACAAGAATATCCCGAACGTAGAACTCCATACAATGGCTCACATTCCCCTGTTAGAAAGCAACCTGTTGAAGAGCCTGAAGATTATACCTTCGGCTCTAGGCGGGATGAAAGTACAACACACCACACAACACGTACTGCTCCACGCAGTCCAAAAGACAGTCCTTTAAATACAACTTCTTTTCTAGATGACGATGAAGAACAAGACCACTCACCGGCGCGATCAACAAGTACAGTCTCGTCCCACAAACAAGTAACCACCCACAGATCTACGTCGAAAAGTTTAACTGAAGACATTTCCTCAAGGCGTGGTCGGCGTCCTTCCGGTAATGATACCTCTACCCCAACATCGGGCAGTAGAACTCCCAGAAGCAGAGCAGTTCCGGAAACTGTTGCCGCACGTCGTAATATATTTGAGAAATCTCCCGGAGATATTTCACCTATGCCAACTACTAACAGAAGGCCATCTTATATGGAGCCAACAAAGAGTTCCATTGAACGCCGAAAGGATTCTCTTGAGGTCACCAAGACAAACTACTCCCGCAAATCTTCCATGGAAGAAGAACTCTATGAGCCAAGCCCAAAAACGTCTGTAAAATTCGGTGTTGGATTAAAGCATAAAGAAGAACCAAAACCCAAGAGAAAGTTAAGTTCTTCGGATATTTCGAATATTGAAGATGTTTTTGAGCTGGACCTTCTCGAGGAGATGCTGAATATTGTCACTTTGTATGAACAAAGAAGGCGAATTCGTGCTCAGATTCGAGTGGTGAAGAAGTTGCTTGAAACCAAGACCAAGGAAGAAGTTTCAAGAATGACCAAGATCACAACAATAAGGAAGACTTCATCGTCCTCCGTAAGGGAAAGTCCAACTCCAAAGAGGGAAACCCCGGTGCGATCAGAAAGATACCAACTAACAGATGATGATATTGATTCGGAATCAATAGTTGAATCCCGCCATATTGAAGAACACGAAGAAACCATTCGTGAACGTAGCATTAGTCCCAAAACGAAAACCAACAGAATTGTGACGAAGGTAACTGAAGTTCGAAAAATTGGCGAACCTACAACACCAAATAAACGAACACCGCTAAAGAAAGACGAACCAAAAGATTCTAAGCCTATTTGGGCTACCAAGAATATTCTTAAAAAACCATCGGATAATGAGAAAGTAACTCGTGCTTTATCGGCCAAGAAAACAACTTCAACTTCATCGTCTTCAATGTCTAGAACTCAGCAGACTCATCGTCAGCGTGTATCGACTGATGATGATTGTGTAACGTCGAGTTATGGAATCGGACCAACCGATGAAGACGGAAGGCCGTTGTTTGGTATTCGGGCTCTTAAAAAGAAGACAACCACCAATAACACTGTTCAGCCCAGTGAAACCACAAAAGGTAAAAAGAGTAAAAACTTGAATTTTAATCTTATCATAACTGTTTTGTATCTATTTTAGTCACCGGAACAGTTATAACGGAGAAATATTATTCAGAAAATGGAGCCGAACCTGTTGGTGAACGAAAAGTTACCGTATACTCGACGAACCCTGAAGATTTGGTAGACATGGAAACTCAATACGATCGTCGTGACAGTGAAACTGTCAAACGTGAAAAACTCTCCAAGGATGGAGTAACAACAGTCACTAAGGTTCAGAAGATTGGAAAGTATAAGGTAAGTTTGGAATGAGCCTTAAAGTATATATATCATCAACTTTATACCTACTCTTTATAATTAAGTTAAATAAAGTAATGTTTCTATTGATTAACTGTATATATCTTTTCAGCCTGGTGAGATTCCCTCCTTGACAGATGATGCTGAATTTACAAAGGCCACCTCCAAAACGGTTCGTCGTGGATCAGTCAAAGAAATGAGCGAAAAGTTTATTCGCAAAGAATCATCATCCTCTGTAACAGAAAAGTCTAGTGGTTACCCAAAGGCCGGTCTGATCTTGCGTACACGAACAAGCTCTGGAGCCACAGCCGATGCAGCCGATCAATATGAAGTTCGAGCAAAGTCAACTGAATATGATTATGATTCCGAAGATGATGTTGAAATTCGTTCGTCTAGGAAGCACTCCAAAATTGTGACCGAAAGTGAAGATGAAACAGAAGTTCGACGAAAGATCAATACAAGATCGTTTTTAAATAGCACTGGCTCTAAAGTCACAGGCGTCGATGATGTGCTGGATAGAATGAGGAATGCTGATAACGGTAAGAATTTTTTTTTGATGTTAAGTTTCAAAAAAAAAAGTATTAACTAATGGAACTTGAAAATCTCCATAGTTGTTGTAGATGGTGATACATTGGAAGATCGAGAAGCAAGATCATTGCTGAATAAATTCCTTGGGGCAAGTGTACTAATGACAGGAATGGAATCAATGATTCCACAAATGGAACTTAGAAAGTCTACAGCAGGTGCTGATAATAAACAAGAGGTAAGTGGAGTTTGATTTATTTTGAAGATCATTTTTGTGATCAAAGTTACAAAGTTACATATATAACGTTTTCATTTGTTTGAAAAAAAAAAAGAATTAAATTTGTATGTGGCAACCCTTCCCTTAAAAACTTTGCAACAGAATTTAACATTAATTTTGTCCTTTTCACGCCAACTAATGTCACATATTGTGAACTAATAGCGTTTTCATTTGGTTATCCGGAAGATACCTCCGGAACTCTTCGATCCGGAATGCTAAGCGAACAACCTGCCACACTTTTTTTGAATTCTGAAGTATTTATTTCGTTGTTACTTTCATTTTTCATTATTTGTAAACATGGTGAAAATTAACTTGGAATATTGTATGTAACACAAAGTGGAAGTCCCATTTCCGACCAATTTATCCAGCAGCTTAGAGCTGTATATGCAATTACAATTTGGAGGCATATTCTCACGTAAGTCTATTCATGCCCTTCAAGCGAACAAGTCCGTCAAAATTTGACAGATTGCTATTTTTAGTATCCAAACAATCCTATGTTGAGCACAGCTGTCAAATTTACTGCTACTACCAACAGTGTTGCCAAGTTCAAACAAACTGTGTACACAACGCTTAAGCTGTGCATAGTGGATAAACGAGTTCGGTAACCAGCTTAATTTAAAAAGTTTTTTTTTCAAATAGAAACCATAGTTAAAGCCACCATTTTTATTTGCTTGTTTGTGATTCATATAGATTTGAAATAAATAATATTATCTATCTGATGATGTCCTTCATTTAATTGAAATATAAATTGACATGAAGCCGAAATAAACAACAACATATTACTAAAGAGGTCACAAAACCCATATACCTACACACATTGATTAATTTCCTTTAGAATCTTTAGACTTAAGTCTTAAATTCATAATTGTATGTTTTTTTTTTACGGACCATTTACCTCAATTTTCTTCTGCAGTAGCTACTTATAATAATTAATTGTCCAGAAAATGAGATTCATGCGAGGTATCTAATTTCGAGCGTAAGTTAAACAACATTAAAATACCCGTTTTTCGTTTGTCGATAAATCTAGTTTGTCAACTTTAGGTCTTAGAAATTTTTGTAGATATCGAAAGTTAAAAAAAAACTTGAAAAACTCAACTGAACGCTCATTTCCTTTCATTAATCACATATCTCAACACAATCCTCGGTAAATACCTTCCATCAGTCTAGTTTTATTCCCCCAACACTTCAAGCTTGCATTCATTCCAAAAGGTCAGTGTCCTCTAAAAATATACATCATAATCATCATCTTGAAAATTACTTTTTTTTTTATAATTTTTATTTTCTGTTCAGCCTATATATAAATATACTCTTTCAGTATATCCCAACCCAATCCAACTAAATACAATGCCACACTGACCTCTAAAAATATCCACACCATGTCTGCATCTGCATTGCATTTCTGCCTATCCAGAAATTCACCACAAGTGAGGCGATTAACAAATCTCGGAGATAAGTGTGCTTTCCAAAAATAGTTTTCTTGCATACTAAATAATTACATACATATAACCTAAGTAGTTCGACGATCCCCCAAAAAGGAAAACTTTAACAAAAAGTTCCAATTTAACGATGAGAGAATAGAGGTACACATACTATATACATATATCATATCTGTGATCGTTCATTAAAAATAAAATCTACCTTTTCTCTGTATTGCGGTCCACCCTTGACCATAATGTGCACTTAAAATTCAAATGCACGCAACTGACTTAAGAGAATTATTTATTCAGGAATAGGAAAATATATTAGCCGGGAAAATAAGCACAAGAGAACCAACAAATTATCAGGTGTATGGATCCATGCGCATGTGCATTCGACCGCACCCAGTGGTGGATTAGAGGTACTTGATGGCCCAGAGACTGAAACTACAATTTTTCTTTTCGCGTAGGCTAACCAAAATATTTGGTTTTATAGACAAGAAAAATATGCATAAGAATTATGAGAATATAAATTATTGTAATTCTGCGACTGTCTCGAATGTGCGCATTATCAAGCAGCTGGGACTGTATACCGGCAATAACAAGCGTTGTGCTGGCGTACGATTTATCATGGTGAAATGGCAAAATGTAAACTCTGTTCGTTTACTTTCCAAAACTGACAATTTTAGTCTAAGGTTCTGTCAAATTTTATATAAGAAATTAAAATTGGTAGAAATTGGATGATCTGTAGGTTTACTTCCCAATACTGTAATTTTTTACCAATTTTAATCCAATTTTATTTTTTTTATGAACTTTGGACTAAACTGGTAGAAAATGACAGTTTTGGTAAGTAGGGTTTTCCAATAAGAGGTGTTATTTTGAATAGCTCGCTATTTCGGTAGCTGTCACTTTTGAAGCTGTCATTTTTTGACATTTGACAAGTAGAAACTACGCCATTAATAAAAATGGAACGATACACGCTTCAATAACGCATTGAAATTATTAAAATTCACTATAAAAATGGTGAAAATTTGGCAGAGACGGTTCGTAAAACTAAAACATTTTTGGGTCGTCGTGAAGCACCTTGTCGGACCGCAATACAGAAATTGGTGGACAAATTCGAGCTGTTGGGACAAGTTAGTGATGTGAAGAATAAAACCCCTGCACGTCGCTCAAGAACAACTGAGAATATTGCTGTTGTAGCCCAAAGTGTTGAAGAAAACTCAGGTTTGTCCATTCCTCGTCGTTCTTTGGAATTAGGCATTCCACAAACGTCATTTCACCGTATTTTGCATAAAGACTTGGGTCTTAAGGCTTATAAAGTTCAGTTAACACAAGAACTCAAGCCGGCTGATCATCAACAACGTCGTGTCTTTGCTGATTGGGTCCTTGAAATGCATGTAAATGATCCGGAATTTCATCGAAAAATCATCTTGACTGATGAGGCCCATTTCCACCTCGGAGGCTACGTCAACAAGCAAAACTGTCGCATCTGGGGCTCGGAAAACCCAAGAGTTATTGTTGAAAAGCCTCTCCATCCTCAACGCGTGACTGTTTGGTGCGGTTTATGGTCCGGCGGGGTCATTGGACCTTACTTTTTCGAAAATGAGGCTGGAGCAACAGTTACGGTCAATGGATTGCGCTATCGAGAGATGATTAATGATTTTTTATGGCCGGAATTGGATGGTATTGATCTGGACAACGTTTACTTTCAACAAGACGGCGCTACGTGCCACACAAGCAATGAAACCATCGATCTTTTACGGGAAAAGTTTCCGGACCGTGTTATCTCTCGAAGAGGTGATCACAATTGGCCACCGAGATCTTGTGATTTAACACCTTGCGACTTCTTCCTTTGGGTCCACGTAAAAGATAAGGTCTACGCCAACAGCCCAGCGTCGATTCAAGACCTCAAAGATGGAATTCGTGAGGCTATCGAGAACATAGGGCAGCCACTTTGCGATTTGGTTATGGAAAATTTCATGAAAAGGATATGGTCCTGTAAGCGTAGTGGTGGAGGCCATTTGGCTGATGTTGTGTTCCATTATTAACGGCAGACCTTCCTCTTTATAATGAAATAAACATCCGATCATTTATCTCAAAAAATGCCATTTTTCTTTGAATATCAAAATAACACCTCTTATTGGAAAACCCTTTATAAACGAACAGAGATATGTCGCACTTTTGGAATGTAAACGAACAGACCTATACTGAGCACATACCTGAATCATCTGTTTGCTGTCAAACTTACTATCACTAGAAACATTGTTGTCAATTTAAACAAAATTTGGTGCCCCCTGAGAAGTTCCCTTTGAAACTTTTCGATTATCCTATCGGAAAATCCGACGCTGGCCGAACTACATTGTGGGCATAATTATTTAAAAACAATCCAACAGATACGAATGAGCTTCTATTTAATTTAAATCGTGTAACTAGTAGTTCGGAACGCTGACTGCTCCTCAAAGTAGAAAATCCGTTTCGCAAAATTTCAGTACAGCATAGACCACGGCCAAATTAACATCTTGAAGATACTTTTTTTCTCTCATGATATTTTATTTAAATTTTGAATAACGACATAAGATTTTTGATTTTTTTTTAAGTTCTTAAAAATAAATCTTAAATAGTGAAAGTGTGTATAGAAAAACAAACAAGTTTAATGTATTTAAGATTTTCAATAAATAAAAACAACAACGAGTTTTTAAATTAATTTTGTTTTTATTAAAACTCAAATATTGAGTTTTTGTTCTGTGCTTAAACTTGTGTTCCGTGTGCATAAGTATTACGAAATAGAATTTTTCAAATATTTATCATTTTTGAAAAAAAGCTTATTTATATAGTTTTTTTTTTTTTTGATTCGCTGCCGTCGCATCCCGTCAATAATAAAAACTTATGCTGTACTCATCCATATCATACCACGGAGGATATAAGCTAAACATATATACATAAATGCATAGACATGTACATATAAGAAATCGTTTTCAATTTCTTTTTTCGAATTTTTAAAAGTTCATCGAATGTGCAAGCATATAAAATACACCTGAACTTTAATGGATTTTTAAATGAACAAAATAAAAAAATAAATAAATAAACCAACATAACGAAAAAAAATAAAACGAAGGGGAGAACACACCACATTGTCAAAAGATCTAAAAGAAAACTCTGTACATTCGAAAATAGATTCGTAGTCATACTATTTTTACGAATACGAAGAATTTTTCTATCCGTTCAGAGATTTTTAAGAAGTTGCGAGTTTTTGTATGATTTTTATCTTAGCACGGAACATGTTCACTGTTTAATCACAACAACAAAAAAAACAACAACAACCTTAAGAAGGATTTTTTTTTTGGATAGACGCATCATAGGAAAAACAAACACACCATTGCGTGTTGAAAATATTCCGTAGCTGAGGTGAGTTTCCAAAATAAATTTTTTGAATAGGAAATAGCGAAATTCTTGTGACAAAAATGCAAAAAAAAATAAAAAAAATTATTTCGGTTGTGCATTTGTGATTTTTTCTGCTCCTTGCGCACTTTTTTACTTTGTCTTTTTATTTCACTTTTGGGTACAAAAGTAATTTTAGAAAATTGTTTAAAAAAGTTTTTGAAATAATTTTCCATCTAATTTTGTGTTCAATTTCAGTTTATTTTAAAGGCGTTTCAAGTGTGGATAGTTCTTATTGTTTTTTGGTTTAATTTTATTTTTTTTTTGTTAAATAGAAATTACATCAAACATGAATATATTAGAAGTGTTTGCATTCTTTTTCGTCCTGGGAGCATATGTTGTGAGTTTTACTTCATTTTGTTTTTTTCTCAAAAAAAAAAAAAAATCAACACCGCAAATATTATACTCGTAGAACTTATTATATTTTGTATGCAATATATTTTCGGGAATTTTACGTGGGTTTGAATGGTTTTTATTTTGAGGTAATTTATAAACACGCAGCTGTTGATGTTTGGCATAGGTCTGCCGTTAAATTGATTAAACATTTCATTTCGAAAAAAATGTTAACTATATGTATTATTCAATGTTTTTAATTTATTTAGATTGATTTTCCATTGTTTAAACTTATAAAAGACGTAGTATAAGTGCCCCATGGCATGATGGTTAGTGCGATGGACTGTCACGGTCGGCGATTGCACCTAAAAACCAAATCTTTTTCAGGGGTACTGCCTCTTGCGAGGAAGTGGCAAGTTTACTATGAGTACCTCACCTATCTCTTGTCATGAAAAAGAACCTCTCCCTCATCTTTTACAATAAAAATAAACAAAAAAGTAAAAGATACATCACAAACGAAATTTGGTATATTCCCCCTCACATTGCACCTCCCCCATTTGGCCACCTTTATTTTGGAAATAGATTTATTTGAACGCCTATTGATAGGAGAGAAAAAGCTGTGTCGGCAAAATAATACTCAGCTTGCAATTTTAAACACACAACAACAGTCTTAATGGCCGCGTTCAGATTTGTATCCAAAGCTATGTGGATAGCTTTGTGTTGTTGTAATCCTTTGTAAAAACACATCTGATGTAAAAACACATCTGATGGCAAAACAGCTGTTGTCAAAAAAGAAATTTGAAGCTATCTTAAAAATTCTGGTATACTCATTGTTATCAAGGAAACTTCGATTCTTACAATAAATCCAAATTTATTAAAAAAAAATCCTGAAATAATTTTATAAGTTTACAGTTTTTAATTATATATTTTTTTTCCTTAATATTCCTTGTTGGTTCTGCTGCCGCCAAATTTCAACTTAAAATGCATCTCGTGGAAATTGACATCCACCTGAGTGCGTTCAGCAGTTAAGTTCCTTATTGCGTTCAGCAGTTTAGCGGCATTACGCAACACTCATCTATCCGGTGAGAATGGTCAAGAACAGCTGAAATAGTATTTTATGGCGAATTCCTTACAACAAAGAAATCGAATTTTTTGTAAACAGAATCGAATTTTTTCTAAACAAAATCGATTCTTTTCTGTCAAAACAAATCTTGCGTTTTTAGCAAGAATTCACACTGACTTGCACACACACTATGAAGACTTGACATTTCTAATACGTCAAATTGAAAGTCGCGGAATTTTTGGAAGAAGAGTTGTTTATTTTTTGGTTGCAACGAATTCTACATAATTTAACAAAATATTCAACAATAATATTCAGTCAATACAGCTATAAAAATAATTTATTGTGCGCTGTTCATTATCAAACACAAATTTGACAAAAAAAAATAGCTTTCGCGAGTGAAAGACGTGTTAAAAACTTTCAGTGCAAGTGAAAACTTTTCAATAACAATTTTCTTTAAAAATATATGTGCAAATAGAAGTTCAAACAAATAAAATGCACCAACAAATTGGCACCGTATAAACTGGCTAATATCTTTTATTTATTAATTTAATTCCATTGGTAAAACATTTTTCTTACAACAAAAACAAACAACCTTAATAGGTTTGTGAATAATTTCTTGACGTTTTGCGTCAATTGCAGCTATAAAGTAACACAAACACAATCACACCAAAAAAAATCGATTCTTTTACGAAATACGAATTCCTTTCAATTGACAGAAAAAATTCGATTCTGTTTAGAAAAAATTCGATTTCTTTTTTGAAAGGAATTCGCCATTAGATAAAACGCATCATTTCTGCACCAAATAAACTTCAGAATCAATAAGAAAAACAGCTTTTTTGATTTTGGTAGCAAATGTAACCTATCCGGTTTGGGTCGTTTAGAAACTTACATATGGATACTCGGGTATCTAAGATAGGTTATTCTAGTAAATCCTGAACGCGGCTTATAAATTACCATTTGAGAAGGCATATGCTATTATGGTATTTCTAGTTTGAAAAGTTAAATTCAGTGTTAGAAATTTTTGAAATCTTAAAACCTAGTCTGACTGTACTATTTTGCCCTTCGAATTAACTGTATATCCTCTCCATTCCTAAAGGTAGTGTTGGATAAACATCACAAAATTTCACCATCGATAGTATCCATGTTTTTTGCAAAATGAACCAAAATACATTTAACCGAAAGATAAATTTTGTATACATAAGTGGTATACTTTTATGTTTGTTTTTCCAATCGTAAATAGTAGTTAAAAAATAGTAGGTAGCCCTGCAAAACGAGTTGCATTTTTTATCAAAAAGTATATCTTTTTTCTTGATACCTACTTGATAGTATAAGTGAAACATAATAAATATTTGTGATATTGAATGTTGAAAGCATCCCTAATAATTTAAATAATAAGAATTGGTTATTTGCTTCAAAATATTTCACTTTATTGAAAAATAAATAACATATTGGCTCTACTCTGCTAAAACCTAACAGCTAATTTGTACGTATATTATCAAGAGAACCAACCGGTATCGCCCTTGTATGAAGCACCGGAAGAACCTTTGAATTTTACTAATTTTTACTGTTTTTGAAGATATAATGCATGGGTATCTACAGAGTGACAGAGTCCCAAAAGTAAAAGGTAGGAAAAAAACTAGTAAACTGAGTAAATCACTTCAGCTTGAACCTTTAAGATTAAGAGAGCGACCCGCCTTAAGACCGTTTTCTAGAAAACACATTTTTTCCCTCTGGAATTGAAACAATCACAGCTTTTTTCGCTTTGTCTACTGCAATGATTCATATATACCTTTATCTGAACTTATTATGATGGCGTCGCTAATCCTCGATGTCGTTATGATGTGTCTTAGAGGATATATCATATGGAGTGCTTGTTTTTATTCGAATGCGGAGCTTTCATAGGGGTCGCTGTTCAAGTTTCGGAAAGTTAAAGGCACTGAGTTTTCTGCACATTGGAGATAAAAACTAAAAAAGAAGATATTGAAATCTTTAAAATAACAAACCAACACTTATTAACTTCAAGAATTACTTCAAATTAGAACAATTTAGAGAGAAAATAATCAAATTATGACTTGCAATTGATAGCAGCGTTACGATATCCTCTAACAGCCAAATTAATAAACGTGGAATAGCGAAGGGTTAGGCCTTATTCCTTGGACTAAGTGCAAATTGTTATTAATAAAACAAAATGTCTATTAAGTGACGTTTACTAAGCTAAACCACCGAAGTAGGTGGTTTAGCGAAGGAATAAGAACTAGATGTGTCAAATTTATTCTAAAATTAAAAAAAAATATAAGTGAAGATTGCAAATTTAGTTTTAAATAAAAAAATAATGATTTCTACCAGATTTATTGAGTTCTTAAACTATTTGCAATTATATTGGACAATCAGCCACCAACGACAAGAAAAAGAAAAATATACAAAACCAGATATGATCCAATGCAAGTGCTTAGTGAGGAGAATTTTGGGAAGAAATATAGGTTTTCCAAGAAAAATATGAGAAAATTCATAGCAATTGATGAAGATAACCTTAATGGGGATACAAGAGGTGGTCATAACACACAACACAAACAATAGAAAAATGATAATAATTTGAACAGAAGTATAATATATTAATAAGAAAATTGTTATGTGTGAATTGTTATGTGTGTTTGGTATAACGTGAGTCTTTTTTTTTTACAAATTATCATAATTTGCTATCAAAACCCATACAAACAAACAGGCATCTTACTTATTGTAGTAGATTTTCTTAGAGAATTTTTCGTAAACGTCACTTTACTATTCCACGAACATTTTGGGCCTTACCAATAACCAAACGCTAAACATGCGTTTTGATAAATGCCAGGTTAAACTTTAAAGACGAGTTAATTTGTGTGTTTACAAATAACCAAATTAAACGCACCTTTTACTAATTAGCGCTCTATTACAAAATCTACTACAGCATTTGTCAAATAGACAGCTGTTGAAATGACATTTGTGTTATTTTGCAAAATAAACAAACATTTTTGGTTCCAAACACAGATTTACATTTTTTTTATACTTATCAAATAAAAATGAGTGACGACCAGGATATAATTGATGAAATTTGTATTTATATAAAATATATACATATACAAAAAATAGATCCTTTCGAAGATTATGATATACATTTCTTTCGGCACTACAGGTTAGTCTTTATTGTTGCAGTAATGAACATGTCATAAAATAATAATAATTTAAGGTTTCATAAATCCACTGCGAGCTTTATCATCAATGGTCTCCCAAGCTTCAAACTTCGACTTCAATGACTTCCCGTCGAGCCGTTGAGTTTGCTTTCAACTATGCGGAAAAAGGCTTTTCTGATTCGATTAGCAGCTCCTTCATATGTAGCTGGATTTCATTTTGAGGAACGACTTTTTTTGAAGATTTTTCAGTCATTTCACATAATTCAATCTGAAATTGTAATTTACAATCAATTTAACAAAAGGAATTGATTTAATTGGATATTTTACTTACATTATTCAATTAAAAGCGCACAAATTCGAGTGAAAATAACACAGACGCGACAGATAAGAAAAATTGTTTTTTTTTCTCTATTGCTTTTAGTTGTCTGATTGACAGCACAAACGAGGTGTTAACACAATTAAACATAAGTTTCTTCACTTTTAATTTAATGACATGTTTAGCATTAAGCTGACTATTAAATTGATTATTGGTATGGTTAATTTTTTAGAGTCCACTTAAATATTCAAATGATGTCTAAATTTGGTTATTGGTAAGGCCCTTTGTTTTTATTAATGTAATATTTTAACCCGTAGCTTAACGCTTATTCTATGGTTTAGTAAAATCGTGGAATAAAGGTGGAGTAAGAGTTTTTTATTAATAGGGCTGTAAGAGTTTATCTTACCGAAAGTGAAATAGCGCCCCCTATCATGGCTCCAGGCACTACAATGCACTAGGAATAGAAACGAGCACTTCATATTATATATCCTCTAAGTGAAGTGTTAACATCTTTCCAACGGTAGGCTAAACTTAAAATGTGGACTTTACGTGTTAAACGTTCAGTGTCACACGTTCAGTTTAAAACATTATGATTCAAACGTCTATACAGTACGATTCGGTTGCATTTTGTATATTGGGAACATGCCTTTAGTATTTGTAGAATATTGTGCTGCCAGATGTTTGTTCATTGACTACACAATCCCGTCATGGATATTTCGTTTTTTTGTAAGTCCTTCTCTTTGAAAAAAAAGTTATCCTACTATATTTCAGTCCAAAATTCTTTAGCATCAAAAAATTTGCCTGAATTTAAAAACGAAATCAAACTTTGACAGTTTTAAGAGTCAAGCAAGGATTATTTTTTTAGCATCATAAATAACGTCAATTTCATTAGGTACGTTCGGGTTCATTCTGGATTAAAAATAGCAATATGTCAATTTTTGAGGTGTATAAGGATAAAATTCTCTCAGAGGTTAGTGAAACTGTTTAAAAGTACGCGACCGCTTTAAACAAAAGAGATGTGTCACTTTTTTTAACGTCAATAAAAAGTAAACAAATGATCTTTCAAAGCTAAAAAAAGTTAACAAAGTGACTTCGCTTGTAACTTTATAAGGCGAAAAACAAAAAAAAAACTAAATACAATTAAAAGTAAATAACAGTTTTTGCCTAGAGGAATTTTGTCAAGTTAACAAACAGGAATTTGAGACCTTAATTCTGGATTTACACGACAGACAAATTGGCATTTTTTTTGTCAGTATACTGCCAAACGAATGGATTTATCCATTCATCCATGTTTTCACAGTTAACTGCCAGAGTACTGCCAATATGTCAGTCGTGTAAATCCAGCATAGGTCTTTCTTTACTTGTACATACAAAATTCTTTTGTATACTGCTGAGACGCTGAGAATACCGACTTTCTTGTTTTTTGTATTTAGCAAAACGTGATGAACACACAGTTTAATTTTTTAATGCAAAGTTTACCCTGGACTATAATTATGTTTCCACTGTAGTGTTTAAATAAACTTTATAATTATTTCTTAATAAAAGTTTATTTGAAGATTAAAATGTTTCTGTTACCAATAAATGATTTTTATATTTTTGAAATATCTATATTTAAAAATAATAAAAAAAAACATGACATTCCAAAGTCTACCATAAATTTAAATTGATTTAATACAAAAACTTACATATTTAAATACTCCCACCCTTCTCGTGGTAATTGTGAGTCTAGAAATAATTCAATTTTGGCACACCGCCTACTAAATATTTAAGACCTGTCTGAGTGTCTGCCAAAATATATTCTACAGCCGATATTATATTAACACAACTATCGCTTTTGGTTCTATTTTTTTTTTGGACATCCTTGTATGTTTCTTTTTTATGTTTGACAATTAATTATATTATAATACAAACAAAAAAAATATTAATTAATCCAGTAGGTAGATATACCTAAGTATTTATGTTTTTATATTTCAGTACACAGGGTAAGGAAATTTGTATTCAATATTTTTAGGGTATAACCAGAAGCTTAAAGCCAAATTTTCGACCATCAGTGCCTTCTGGTCTGCCAGTTGTCTTGAATTAAAATTGAATTCTATTTTTACGAGTAACATATTTTTTTTTTATTTTTTGAAAAAAAAACGCACTTGACCATTTGTGACAAATTTTTTTTGATATTTCATTCAGATTTAACATATTTTACCAGTAATATAACTACCTCCGTGAAAGTAAGGGTAATTATTTCATTATTAATGAAATAAAACACATACATTTTTTCCTTAAAAAAAAAAAAAAAAAAACAATTATAAAATCCTAATGCTGCTATCCGAGTGAATCGAACATTCGGTTCATTTATTTGATTCCCTTTCGCTTTACCTTAACATTTTGGTATCCGTATCCATAGGGGGAACTGCACTTTCATAATTCATATGACGATTTGAGATTTATGCAAAAAAAAAAAATATGTATTGTGTTGTATTCAATTGATAATAGGAAAAACCATGATTTGGTAACAAATACATCCAAACCTACAAAACTCGGTTTTTGCTTGTTTTTACAAAAAGCGGATCAGAATTTTATGGGAAGCATTAGTTCACGCGAATACATAGTAGAATACCGCCTTACGTGTAACACAGCACGTGTAATACGGTTTGTGTAATATTTTACGTATAACACGTTCACGTTACGATTTATTTAAATAATTTATATTCGGAAGAACGGTAATGTTTACACATTTTAACATTGAGTCCCGGCACTCAAACAATTTTTTCAGATTTTATTTTGCAGCGTGATGCATGTGTAAACGGAATAGTGCATTGTCCCTGTAGTTTCATTTCATGTGCCACCTCCCTGCGATGCGCCAAGATTTATTAATCTAAACCAAATATTTTGGTAAGCAGTAGAATGGGGTTTTTCATTGGTAAATTCAGATTTCAATTTAAAAATTGTTTTTTTCCTATGGCGAATGGAACACGATTTTAAATTGATTTATTTTTGTCATTGTATTAGTGTAGTTTCGTTTCTCTGTCAATATTTCAATACAAATTTCGTCCCTTTTAGAAAGATGAGCTTTGATGAAGTTACCGATTCATTTCAAATTTCCATTTATAATCGAATATATTTCACATATTTTGAACACAAATTTCATTCCTGAAATACCTACATTAATCCAATCAAACAACACACTTGCAAAGTGACAGTTGTAAATAATGTTGATGTTTGTACATGGAGGGGTAAATCTGCCGAAAAAATTAGATCTGCTTAATTGATTTTAAATCAAAAATAAATCAATTTCTATTGTAAAATGCAACGCAAAAATGGTCAAAATCGTCTTTTTGACAGATCCAAATCAAAAATAAATTGATATATTTTACCAATAGAAAACCCCATAAGTATGTGGCAAATTATGCTGAATCATATGACAGTGCGCACAAAATGATGGCTGTCCTGTCATTTTTGACTTCGACAGATTACCTATTTCTTTCACATGATGATCTTAAACATGAAATTTAATCAATCTATGATTCTTCGTGGCAGATTTCGGTCCAAATTTAAAAAAAGTAAGTAAGTTGTCAGTAGTGTTGCTTAATCCAGTTTCGGAGAACAATAATTTACCTGCATATAGATTTGAAGGCAAAGCTTTAAAAGGACAATGTTCTATTTACCTTCAATTTCCAATAATCGTGGCCTTAAAAAGGGCTAGTTTCCACACATATCAACCTAAATCATCTGTCAAAGATAAAAGTTCAATGTCATCAAAATTCCAAAACTTCTAGCGTCATTTTAAATAGAAAGGGATAGATCTAACCAAATTCAAATTCATCGCTCAAAATTTCTGATTTTTGTTTTTTCCATGACACCATTATTCAATGGGGCTTTTCAAATATAAATAGGCACATTTCCCAATTTGCCCGCTGCCGCTGTCCGCTGCCCGCGTGCCAAAACTTATCTAAATACATAAAAACAAATAAACAAAATAAATTAGAAAAAAAAAAAAAATAATCTCTTCATGAAAATCAATTTTGATTTAAAGAAAAGAGAACTCAAAAGATAAAAACTAAAATTAAAATTTGAAATTTTATAATTTTGGTAAATAACGTAAACTATATAATAAACACTACTGCACGATGGATACCGATTGTGATGGTGATATGTGGCGTGCGTGAGAATCAATAGTACACCACAGCAGAAGCAGCAGACCTATTTTGGTCATGATCGACGCGATCGTTATTTTGCCTTCTCCCGCATCGCCGCACTGCCTCTCCATCGGCCATAATGTTTGGTCTTCGTCTAAATTTATTGAAAAAAAAAAACTCGAAAGAAAATTGTATGAAAATACGTCAATTTAATGAGTTTTCCCATAGAAAATTAATTATGTGAGTCGGACACGGACATGTCCTGTTTGTTTTACATTTTCACATCTCTATTTTTATCTCACTCTCTCTTTGATTTGTGCAAAAAATTAACGGTGTATACGAATTTCTTTGTGGTGTTTGTTGAACGAAAATGGGGAGACTTGCATTTTATGACAACGCAGAAGATGGTCTTGTTATTTTTTTTTTTTTTTTTGGCTAAAGTCCGGAAGACTTTGAGTGAGAAATGATGGTGGCCCACATGTGCGCCTTGCCAGATGAAAAAATAAGATTAATTTATGCGCCTCCACTTTGTACAAATTGCTTTGTTGGTATTTTAAATGCAGTTTAAATTGGGTACATATTTTTTTATTATTGAATTGATGTTTGGGGTGACAAGAGCAATGACATTTAATTAACCTTGTCGAATTGAGGTTTTTCTTTTTTTTGTATGTCTAATAAACCGAAAATTATTAACAGCAGTTAATTTATGTTGTTTGTACATATGTTTCATTCAAAGACTTTGATATTTCGTTGTAATTTAATTGAATTTAGCAATGAAATCAAGAAATTATTCAACCACAAAAAAGTTCATGATTGATTGAATTGATTTATACTTGTCGGCGTCATTAAGAAAAAAGTGTTTCTAGTAATGGTATTTCAAAAGTTTAAACGTAGAAACTATTTAACAGATAAGTCAATGACTTTTCAAGACTTTATTGAACAATAGCATTTTTCATACTTAAAGTTTTCCTTCTTTCTAATTGGTACTACTAATAGGTACTAATGTACCCATTCTTATTTTAAAAAAAACACGAATTTTAAATTCTGCTCTCTATCGGGATCACGATTCATGAAATACCAACTTAGTTGTAACTCTTGCAATTAGATGGCTTCTCAGTTTTGCAAATCGTAAGGAAGTGTGAAGTGTAGTGCACAGAAAAAAGACACATTTTCAGAATTCTGAATTTTTGGAGCTTCTGATTGGCCAGCTGTCATAAAAAGTTAGATGCCATCTGAATTTTCAGAACTTTTTGTGACAGATGCCCAATCAGAAGCTAAAAAAATTCAGATATGCGTTGAACGCGCTCAATGACTTGGTTTTTAAATTGGCAACACTGTTTCTAGTGATATTTAATTTGACAGCTGACAAATTATTTGTGCCCAGTAGATTCTGCCATTCCAAGATTATTGAACTTATGCTTGATCTACACGACTGAAATATTGGAAGTATATCGGTCCAACGAACTGCCAAAAGTATGAATATGTTTTCTATTTTTTTGCGGGTATTTTGACAACAAAACTGCCAATCTGTCAATCGTGTTATGCTGGATTTACACGACTGACAAATTGGCAGTGTTATAAAAAATAAAAATTCATTCTTTTGAAACACTGACAAAAAACTGCAAATTTGTCAGTTGTGTAAATCTAGCATTAATACAGCATTACGCCAGAATAATGTTTCTTAATTATAATCGCTCGAAAATTTGAATTCCACATTGCTTCACATTCGACCCAGAAAATTATCTTTCTATCTCTATTCGACCGTCGTATTTCGCTATTCGTAATATCACGACTTAAGTGATTTCCCAAACGTTTGACGAATTTAGATCGTGCTTTTTTCAACACTTTTAAGTTGCATATAGAAGATCGAGCCATTGTCAAAATGCATCGTTCGATTAGACTCGGCCGAGATATTTGGATTTTTAGCTAATCAAAAATCCACGAGCCAAAATTGCCTCCGATCGAAATGCATCGATTGTGTATGGCCAGCTTTAATTAAAATCACGAAATGCATATTTAAGCTTTGTAGTACCTACCTATAGTACTAACTCTATATGACAGTTGACAATTATAAATCTTAAAAAGGTATTTTTGCTTGGTTTCTTCCACTGTCAGTATTTTAGGCCAATTTAGCTACAATGTATTAAGAAAATAGTTTTAGCTAACAGCAGTCTTATCTATTAAAACCATTCCAAAAAGTTTGTACAGCTGTCTAACTCTAAAACCTTATTTATAAACATTTTCCATCAATTGTCTATCTAAGACACTGACATGGTTCGTGCAATGACCAAGGTAAGGCAAGTTTCTAGTTATGAATTGAAAAGAAATGAATGTATTCAAAACTTCACAAAATGGATATATAATTTCTATTTGCCAAGGTAAATTTGTTTTTACAAATTAGCATACATTTTCAAAAATTCTCATACTTTCCTGTCAAAAAACCAATAGGAAAAAATTTCAATCTAGCGAAACTTGGTGAAAATTTTAGTTTCCAAACAGTCATATTACAGGGATGTCAGTGAATATATGAGGAAGAATTTAGACAGCTTTTGAAATGCGTTTATATTAATAAGGAAAAGTCAAACTATGTAAACAATGGCTAGCTGGACAATTGTCCAAGATGGTTCTTAGGAAATTGTATAAATACGACTGCTAATTTCTAAGAACAACTCCTTGTGGCTGCAGACTGTATATGTAGCTTAATCATACGGCGTCTAGCCTATATTTGATTAATGATCAATAGATCACCTGTGGCGATGGCGAGTGATTAGTTGTCGGAGCACGCATATACAAGTAGGAACATTGATAAATTAGTTATCATCATGAAAACATAAACTATAGACATCATCATCAATCAATTGTCGTGTCAATTCAAGCCCATTCCACACCTTTTCAAGTTTATCCAAAACATGTTTGTAAATACAAAAAATAAAAACAATCCCAAAGAAGAAGAAGAAGTAACATCAAAAAATAAAAAAAATCAATGCTAAAAGAATTCTCTTAATTTGAATTGAAACACTAACGAAAATAAAGAATATTTCAAGTGCGTATAAAATAAATGCTTCCTATTAATAGTCGTCTACAGTCTACACAATGTTTTCGATACGCAACCAACGCCTTCAATAAATTTTTTTTTTTTGTATGTTCTGATTTCTTTACAGCGCATAAAAGCTCCGTCACGAGAACTCAACACAAGTTTCAATAACCTAATTTTAATTGTCGAAAAATCTTTTGTTTTTTTTTTGTTTGATAATTATCAAAATGATTTTATGATTCCGATTTAATGTGTGTCCATAAAGATTGCATTTGAAAAGCTTAATTGCCACATATGGAATCCTTTTAATTTTAAATATCTTTAATCCATTTGTTAGTATGGAAATAATTTCGTCTTTCATCATATGACATGGGCGTTGAGAATCATTCACTCAACTGAAAAATATTTTCAAAATTTAAAATAACACAATTTTCTCATCAACCGCCATTTTTGGTAATCCACCTAATTCGTATACTTAGTCATAATTCTAAAAGCAGAAAGTCCCCACAACAAAGCATCATAGACCATTTTGTATTATTTATAGCTGGTATGGTATATACTTTGTGTATATTTACTTCTGGTGCGGTAAACATTTTACCGTTAATTGGTTTTGCTCGAAGTTAAACGTCAAAAATGCAATTGCTTTGCTCATTTTTTATTAAAGAGAAACAAATGAACGCTTTTGGCGTTGCTTAATACGGAAATCGTGGCGGTGCCATATTATAATTATAGCTCAGTTGAAATACAATTACAGGTAAAAAGATAAAATAATATTATGATCCACTTCTTGTTTTGGTCATATCCACCGATTTACGATTTAGGGGGTGGTTAAGACACCATCAGCATAAACAAACGCGAGACAAGATATTTTTTTTTCGTTGGCAGCAAATACATTTGGCACTTGCAACTGCGTTAAGCGTCACCACACAAAGCAGTTTCGCCAAAGATTCACCACACAAT
Source organism: Leucozona laternaria (assembly GCA_932273885.2). Taxonomy (NCBI): domain Eukaryota; kingdom Metazoa; phylum Arthropoda; class Insecta; order Diptera; family Syrphidae; genus Leucozona; species Leucozona laternaria. The sequence continues at coordinate 24,214,040 of OW026367.1, read as the reverse complement.
ATAATAACACAAAACAAAAACAGCGACACAAAGTTTTGGGGAGACTGGGGTATGTTTTTTCAGTGCCCATCTATAAAATACAAATAGCTTCTGAAAAAAAGAACAGCATGATTAATTTTTTATAAATTTGAAAACCCTGCTATAATTTTATTTTTTGACAGATGTCAAATTTTATTTTTTAAACGTTTAGGATCAATTTAATCATGTTTTCTTTGGTGTACTATTTAACACACATTCCATATTTAGTCGTAGATATAGCACAATATAGTATTATCTAACAAATAATCAAAACAAACAAAAATCGTAGTGTTACAGTGTTGCAACGTAAAAATTCAGCGTCAAAATCAATTTTCATCTTTAATAAGTCTTAATATCAATAAGGGTATTCATGCAACGCGATAAATTTCCGCTTTGCAGAAAAGTAAAACTTTCCGCAGGACGTTTGCATGAACACCCCTTAGAAATACTTGTGAAATGTCACACCAAACACACCACAAATGTCATTTCTAAATTTATCAGGCTTATCTTTACGCTTTCCGCTTCAAATTGATGAGATAAATTTATCAGATCTGCAGACAAATATTCCCATACAAATTTTGACAATTCGTTTCTGCGGAGATAAAATTATCTGGTTTCTGAGGTTTATCAGGGTTTTCCTCCGTTGCATGAATACCCTTAATGTAATTTTCTGTTTTATTTAATCAATAGAAAAATCATCATCGAAAAACTGCTATTTGAACAAAGACTTTAAGAAATAAAAGTGAGGTGTCACAAAGCTCCCCCGAACTCCCCTATTCGCATATCCTTCAGATTTTACCATGGACTTGCACTTGTAATTTGTAAGAAATGGCGGCCGAACAAATTGTTAATCATTGACCAAGGCTTCTGTGTTTTGTGTTTCGATCATCAGCTATATACGCAAAAACATACAAAATCTCAAGAAGCCGGTATACAACGACGACGTTTTTAGACAGGGTAGTGACATTGAGAAAATGCCTTCAACCAACCAACAAAAAATGTTTTTTTTTTTTTTTTAATTTATTGTTGTTGGCCGAAAAAGCTTGCTATTGATTTTCAAATGACATTTTAGTATTGGAAGTGACATGACACACAAATACCTTGGGTAAGCAAAGGAACGATGATGATGAATGATGATTAATGATTTCTAATTTCTGTACTTTTTTTTTAGTTTTAAGTTCAAAACAGAACACTCAAAGGTCAAAAGAATTGCGGTTAAAGTTCTTGAATTGCACCTCCGCTGTGATGCCAAGATTTTAATTGTTTGGCAGCAGTAAGTTGTAGATATTATTTAATGTGCCGTTGAAATACAAAGAGATTCAATTATTAGAACAAAACCCGCAAAACTAATCTAAGTACCTAATTTTTGAAAGTTTTCCTTCAATATACTCACATCAACAAATGTGACACTTTATTAACTTTATACATATAAATAATACTTTTCATAATCTAGTACAATTTAGTACTAACTAATCTACCTAATTTTTAAAAGTTTTCATTTCAATTCTCACATCAACTAATGTGACACTTTATTAATTTTACCAATACAAATATTACTTTCTCCAATCTAGTACAATTAAGTCTACAAAAAAAATTGTCGGTAAGCTTTCTGATTTCCTGCTTTGGATTTCGATCTAGTTAATTTTTGTATAGGGTTCAATTAATCTCAATTAATCTAGTACTACATATTTTAATTTATACATATTTTTTTTTGAAATTTCAGGTAAAAACAACTCGTGTAACGAAAACGATTAAATCCGGTACCACCGGTGAAAGCTCTTCATCACAAGTTGCCAGAGAAACTTTTGATTTCGAGGAGATTTGGGACGAAGAAATTTTAAAACAATTGGTAAGTTTCGTTAAATAAATATATACATATACGAACATGATTGAAGAAATGTCAAAATATAATTTAAATTTTAAATAGCTTGACAAATCAACAAGCTACGAGGAACGTCGATCGATACGTGCACGTCTAAGACAACTAATGGCTGACCGCGAAGGTAAAACAAATTTTATTTATAAAAATTATAAAATCTTAAAAATTTAAACATACAAAAATATTAAACGATTTGAGAGTACTTCACATATATTAATTTATTAAAAATAAATGAAAACAAAAAGAAACTTAATAAAGGACAAAAATGACTGTCCTTAATCAGAACATCATAATTCTTAATCTCAATTACGGTGGTGATTTTTTTTAGTTAACGAACAAAAAGCTTATTCATTAACATTAATTATATACATAAAAAAAATTAAAATATATTTTTTTTATATTTTATTGCATTTCTAGATCGAAATATTGTTTAGGTTCGGCCAGATTCACGTGTTTTCCAAAGATATTGTACACGTCATGCGTTTCTTGCTTAGGTATAAAATCAATTCACTCTGTAATTGTTGTAAAATGTTATTTTCAATTCTACTACATTGGTTTTTTTTGTTATTACAAATTTTCTTCGTTTTCTTTGTTAATGAATCTTTGAATTTCGTAAGGTTTCGTTAAGTTTCGTTATTTTTTCTTCAGATTTATTTATGATGTCACACAGTGAAACAATTGGAATTTTGTAATGTTCTAGGGAATCGAATAATATAGGTTAACTTGGTTTTCATCATCAAACAACACAGGTTCTTAAAAGATTCCCAACATAATAATACCAACATGCAAATCCTAAAAAACTGGGTGTTGATTCCCGAGCTAAATGTTTTTACAGCTATTTTTCATTTTATCACCTCACGAACATGTCTAAGCAGAAAGCCCGTGCTTTGGAGTGGGCTGTTATGTCGCCGACTTTGCACATTAATCAAGCGTGTCGGTTTTAATAAGATATTTAATTGTTCTCTTTCCGTGAGCACTGTCTTCTCTTTTCCGCACACAGAAACTAATGGCGCAATCGGAACAAGATGGATACCGACACAACAAATATAGTGCTATGCAGACGAAAAATGTACATTAGAGCAATAAAGACCATAACACACCACACGGGACAAATCTGGTTCCAGCTTTATTTCCATTGATTCATTCATGAGTTTCTCGAACTCATTTATGATAAATAGCTGTAAAAATGTGTTCCAAAATGTACTTAACTAACTTAGTGATAAATCATGTTACACTCGACTCCGCACGATACATTTTCTTTGGCTTTTTCACACATCCAGAATCAAATTACACGTATCATGAAGCTATTTATCATAAATGAGTTCGAGAAAAGCATACGGCATGTTCGTGAAGTGATTAAAAGAAAAATAGGTATACAAATATTTTGCCGTTTTTACAGCTTCACATACAATCTGGAATGAGAATTGTCCACAAATAGCAATTATGTTCCTCCCTCGTTTAGTCACAAATATCAAAACATTCATTGACATTTGCTAAGCTAGTAGCCGTGTTCCTTAAGAGGTCATAACTCGCCATGAGAGCACGAGTAGCTGGCAGTACTAGATTATTGATTGCATCTACTCATGAGTAGTTCGCCACCTCCAAAAGAACACGGCTATTGTTATCCTGTTTATATTGTGACTTTCCAGTACGCCAGGAAGATGGTTTTAAAAAGAAAATACATTTTGAAAATATAATGTATTTCACTGTGTGACATCGAAATAATCTGAAAAATTTTTACTTTCGTTATATTGTCTTCTTTTGTTCGCAAAACATCTCTGTCTATTCTTTTAAATTTGTATTCAAACAAAAAAATAAATTATTCTCAACTGCTTCCCTGTGATATTAGCATGTGCTGAATTAAAAGCTGGCGCTAAAGCTGAGCTTAACGAAACGAAAGTCAAGACATCAACCGTAGTTGCTGACGATGAAAGCAGTGGAAGTGAATATGAGGAGATAATCGAAGAATATACTGCTTCTGAAGACGAAGACGAAGAGGATGAAACAACAACAACAACAACTGTCATTGCTGAAAAACAAAAGAAAGGCGAAGTAAAAGAAGGAAAATCTACCAAACAAATAACAGAAGGTATAAAAAATACAACAATAACCAAAAAAGAAGAACCAAAATCGGTAGAAACTAAAAAAACCGTAGTAGTTGAAACGACTACAGTTATTGAAGATGATGCATCGTCTCACTCTCTTGATGAAGAAAAAAAACCAAAAGAAGAAGATACAAATATAAACAACGATGATGACGGCGACAGCGACTCTGTTTCCGATAGCAAGGGTGAGTCTTTGCTGATACCATTGTTGCAAGGCTTATTGCATAAAAACATGCCACAAGCACTTTCATCTTCTGGTTCTTCTGCGAAAACTGCAACAAATTCAGCAACAACTTCCAATCAGAATAACAACAATCTGAAAAGTAGTCTTAAAGCAAATAATACACATTTTAGTAGCACTAGTAAAGGTAACAATAATAATTCATTGGGTGATAGTGGTTTAAGTAGTGAAGTAAGTAAAAATAGTTCCTTAGGTCAGAAACAGAACGGTTCTAGTCTGAGAGTGGCAGCACCACAACAAATCGAGGACTCTGGCACTGAGAGTGGGGAAGATTTGCGCTTGATTGCGGCCGGGATAAGGGATTCTATGCAAATTGAGGGAATCGAAAATCATAGTGATATGAGTTTGATTAAGGAGGTAACGAACGCCTTGAATAGGCTTGAGAGCTCGTTGAAGGAGGGCAAAGATTTAGCTTTAGATAGTAGTAAGAAGAGCACCCTACTGGCTTTGGTTGAGAGACTGCAAACGGGGCTAACAGCTCCAGATAAGCTCTCATCTGCGGTTGCAGAGCAGGATTTCCCTGATGAAACCTCCTCGCCAGAAGCCGACAATCATCGATCGAATAGACAAAGGTTTGCCAAACGTAAAAATCGCAACAACAGGCATACCGTTGGAGTCAGCAAGGAAGAATTAGCTGACGCCCGGCGTTACATGGAAGAAATGGTTATGATCGAGAACTTATCGAACTGCACAACCCCCGAATGTAATGCTGCCACAACTCCGCCTGAGTTGTTCGCCATTCAGAAGCAACACTCCACTGGAGCGATTCTGAGTAGTCATGAGCCACAGGAAGCATCTGCGGGGCTATTCCGCCCCAATCAGTTTGTACCAAATAATCTTAAACACTCAACAGAGGCTGGTTCAGTTCATCCAGAGGTTCAGCTGCGACAGAAGAAAGGAACTCCAGGACCAGGGCAGAGACAAAGTACGGGTGACATGAACAGTATGAAGGTACCGAATTCAGATACAAACAATGGAAAACGACCCTTGTCCGACTCCTTTGATTCCTACACGGCCCAAAATAATAGAGTAACATTCAGTGACCCCAAACCACAAAACGATAATTCAGTAGAAGAGAAAAATCAATACAATCGATCTCATCACTCAGATGACAAGCCAAATAACCTTGGCCGATTGTCTCCCGATTCAAGCCGGTTAAATAGATTTAATAATAAGAAGCAACTAATGAAACGGGCCAATACAATTGACATCCCGAAAACCCATCGTTACAATCCCGAGTTCGACACAGACTCCGATTTTGAAGAAAGGAGCGCTCTCCATACGAAAGGTCTTCGTGGAACTCTGCAAGTTAATGTCAAACGTAAGCCACGTCAAGTGGTTCCGAATTTCGAACCCAAAACCGAAAATGATCACAAATTTTTAGCCTTTATCCAAAAGCAAAGTACAACCACTGGCCTTGGATGGAATAGTTCGAAGTCTGTTTCGAATTGGACAAATAAATTTGGTAATATCAAAAATGTTTTCGAATCTGGGGCAAATGTTTCGAACTCGAACAGACCTAAAACCTCAGGGCCATCTTCTTCATCATCAGCAAAGAACTTTTGGAAGAAATCCGAAGAACAAAATCCCCCAAAGACCAGTACAAATGTGTTGACATCTGCTTTAAAAGCAAAAGAACGTAACGAAAAGAGAGGTGAAGTTGTTGTGCCAAAGCCAATTAATCTGAATAAATTCAGTCATAATCCACAAAGTGCTTTCCGGCCAATTGACACTTCGCCAGAGACGATTCAAATGCAATTCAAACCTATACCAATGGAAAAGCCATTGAATGTAGTCGTCCATAGCCTTTCTCCTACCAAGGCCTATAATCCCGTGAGAAGACAGGCTTTAGAATCTCCGCATTATTCTCAGTCTTCTCCAACTAAATCGTGGATCAAAAAGAATACCGCAACAAATTCTCCTGTCACATTGCCCTGGACCGCAAAACCTCCTGAGAACAACGTTCTGAAAATCGCTGCAACAAAGTTCGAATCACACTCCCCGGTACAACGGCATCAGTCGTTTAAGCAACAGGAAAAGAGGCCTTCGTTACCAAATACTTCATATCCCTATCAATATCAAGACTATGGCCATTCCCAACAAAGCTATGTTGCCAATAGTCAACCAACATCATACGCCGAATACCCCCCACAACCTAGAATCTTCCGGGAGAGCTCCTTAACCAATCCACAAGCTGAGCCCTTGATTCTTACATCCAATGCACCAGCTTACAGCCCACATAGCCTGCAGCCATTTGATTACTATGAAGATGATTCGAATCAACATGTTCATCAGACTGACATGACAGATGATGACATTGATGACATGGAAAGTATGACAGAGTATCGTGTTGAAGCAAAAGTTATGGGTAAACCTTTGAGCCAGCAAGCTGTGACTGTGGGGAAGAGGACATCTCATATGGGTGACGATGAAGTTTTTGGAAAGAATTCGCGAGCTGCAAAGAATCTTCTGTCAGTGATGAAAAACATCGGAAACGGTAAACCCGAACGAACTTCTAAGAAACCAGACAAAAAACAACCATCACCCTCGACTTGTATATCTCCTAATGGAAGTGCGTATCAAGCTCCGATTGTAGAGCCCCTATTTCCAGAAGTAACGAAATTCGAAGCAAACAGAGATCCGGAATATATCGGTCAACAGAATAAACAACAAGCTGTGGGCTATCAGAAGAATCCAGTTTATGTTCCTCTCGAGGATTACCAACAGAGAGAACCACCTGTTGCACCACCTCGAGGTCGAAAATTGTCCCAAGAAGCAAAGAAGGGTTCATCATATGTTCCGAAAGAACGGCCAAATGTTTACCATCAATCACCGAGACATGATGCACCAAGCTCACTTCCAATTCAAGCTGGCCCAACCAGTCCACTCCGTTATATGTATAGCTCTCCAATAAAATCTCCCGAATCGAGCACAGCAACATCTCAGATTCTCAATGATGGTATGTATATGCAAAATGTACCGGCCTTTAGAAAACCCTATTCGGAACCGAATACTCCCAGTGATTATTCAGCTTCCAATGAAGCATATTTCAATCAATATGGTCAAATGCAAAAGAGTTATCCGGCACCACAACCACCTGTCATTTTACCCCAAATTCCACTTGAGACTAGTTACACCAAGGTTTACGATCAACCAAGAGATGTAGCATCGTTTTATCAACCTCCTGTAGACCATCCAGTCTCAAGTCCATATATTCAGAGTTCTCCCAAAGTCCAACAGAATTCACAACCATCAATGTATATTCCACCCGAATATCAACAAAAACCTGAGATCCCACAGCAATATTACCAATCTCCAAGGGTTCAGCAAAGTCCATTGCCACAAGGATATGCCCCACAGCAGCAAACCTACCATCAGCCCAGAACCGAAGTTTCACCAGAATATTACCAGTCTCCTAAAGTTCAGCAAAGTTCACAACCATCGCCATTTATACCACAACAGGTTTATCAACCCGGAGTTGAAGTTCCTCAACAATATTATCAGTCTCAAAGAACTCAGCAAATTCCACCACAACAGGGAGTGACTCAAGTGGCTCAATTGTCTAAGGCTCCTGTTACATATCAGTCTCCACAAATTCAATCAAATTCCCAACCACAAATATTTTCTCCACAATATTCTGACACTCCGGTTCAGTATGCTCAATCTCCAAAGGTTCCACAGAGCCCACGGACCGATGTTCCGTCATCCCACTATCAATCACCAAAAATACAACAGATCCCACAACAACAAAATTCTTCGCCACAAACTTCGGAGATTCCTTTGCAATACTCACAGTCTCCGAAGATACCCCAAATGAAGCCTTCAACACCACAGCAAGTTTTTAAATATCCAGTTATCCACCCGCAACCACATCAAACTCAACCGTTACCCAATCAAAATTACCACCCATCTAAAACTCAGCAAAGCCCACAACCAATGTCACCACTCTATCAACCCAAAGCCCCTATGATCCAAACAAAGCCTCAAGTACCTCCGAAAAATGAATCTGTCATCCAATCTTCCAAGTCTCAACACTCTAGCTCAAGCTATCACCAGCGACAGATACAAAACGTCGTGGCTCCCACAAGACCTGTTGAGCAGCAGGCTCCAAACGCTGCCGTATTGTGCAAACAGGCTTCTCTCGAGGGCAGACAACGAGTACAATCGCAATCTCAAAAGTATGAACAAGTCGAAGAAGTTCGTCGCAAAAGTATTGGAAATGTCTTGGAAGTAACACGAGTTGAGCGTGAAGCCCGAGAGCAAAAAGCAGCTGCAATCAAGCAAGATATGTACTCTGTCCAACAAGATGTTTATTCTCAGCAAAAATCAATAAGTAAAAAGACTGAAGTTCATCAACAAGAGACCAAGGTTATATACAAGTCATCGGCCCCAGACGATACACCTGATATTGTCAAATCCTCTCTAAAACAGGACGATATTCCTATTCTGAAGAAATTCGGCCCACCACAGCGTCATTGCTATATGCCAAACGCATATCAAAATCCTTTGATGAAAAGTGAAACCACCATTATGACCAAGACTCCACAGCCGGTTTCCCGGAAGTTTTCTGATCCTGCAGTAAGCAGAGGGCCTTTGATCGTTGAAATTCCCTCAACTCCACAACCAGACAGCCAAGATGAGATACCTCGGAACATAGTTTTTAATAAGATCGGCGTCTTCACGAGCATGTCGCGTAAGCAGGCAGAAACTTCTACGGAATATACTAGTCAGCAGAGCCGTCCTAATAAGTTGAGTAAATGTGACTCGTGGCATCAAATTTGCCAGCTGCAAAACGTCCCTAAACCTCCATCACCTAGGTTCAATAATAATGGCAACGCAGCATTACGGCGCTCCAAATCTGGTCATACTTTGGCCCTCCCAAAGCTCTATGAAGCAAGCTATGATAGAGCTCAGATATCAGAGAAACAAAGGACTGTTGCTGCTTATTTTACCGGCCAGAAATCTCCAAACAGCCTCTCAAGAAACTCATCTCAGACAAATCTAGCCGAGGAAAGTAACTATGTTTCTGTCAAAAAATCATCGATTAACCGTATCAAAACTAGCGAAAAAGCTTCTATAAGTCGACAAGATCCAAGCTCAGGACTTTCAAGAAGTCACACAATGCCACAAATAGCAAATGTGAACTTACTTGACGAGAGCAATGTCGAGGACGCATTTGAACAATTAATGAATGGTTCATAAACGGAGAAATATATATTCATATATAGATGGACCTGTTGTCGCTCAATTTGTTATAGAATTAATGAAAAAATACGTCCATTCCAAAAATTATTACAAAAAAAACAAAAAAAATACTACTTTTCTCGCTGTTTGATTGTGAAACAATCAACATCCACTATTGCCCTAGAATTTTTATTTATGTTATTATGATGCATTAGCTGCCTGAGCTTAATGGTGATTAATTGAATGACAGTTGACAGTTTGATAAAAAAAAAATCACTCTTAATGTAATATGTAGCACTGCATTTTGTATGCCGCGAAGAGGGATTCAATATGGTTTATGTTTATACTTTTGCTTGGTTATGTGAAACAAAAAGAGTTAAAGAGAGAGAGAGAACGAATGGATGATACTCTTTCACACACTGCATCCTATCGTCTATACTGTCAAATTAATTCAAAAATAATATTCAAATCTCCTTGCAAAGCCGGACTATTCAGCAAAATCTAAATAAAAATTACATATTTACATGTCTTCTCTTTTGTGAGTTGAAAACAAAAAACTAGTTGTGTGTTTGTTGTTTTTTGTTTTATGTTTTACAGATATTGTTTGTTTTTGCTTTGGTTTTATATATATGTATATATATATGTATAAAGCGCTCTCATTTCATGTGTTTTTTTTTTTTGGTCAAGTTCAACTCAAGTTCAGTCAAATATTTAAAACCTAACATAAAACTCACGCTGTCAAATAAAATGTTTGCCAACTTTTTGATACATTGACAGCTGGCCAATCAGAACTTTGTAAATAGTAATTTAAATAAATACTTAAACTAATGTTGAACAACCACTACTGTCACCCACTCATTCATCCACAAAAAGGCTTAGCATGTTCATTTTTGGCACACACCTTAGCATAAACGTGAATGTAAACCATGTTGTCCCACTTCATCTTTTATCTAAACAAAAAAATGCCTACGCCCATAAATGTATATATAACGCCCACTTTTTTGACATTTCAGATAGTTTACCTTGCATGTAATTACAAATCCAGAAATGTGTTGGTTGTTTTTTTTTTGAATACCTTTATTGTGTTTTTGAAATAGTTTCTCCCTTTTTCCAGAAGTGTTTGGAGAAAATTTTGTTTAAGCTTAAATAAAACTTTTTTGAGATTGAAACTAACCGAAATAATGTATTTATTGTGTTGACATTTCTGACATATTTTATACTTTCCAATCATTCATGCTTAGGACAATCGACAACAACAACTGAAAAAACCGAATCTAAGAAAGAAGATGGCGGAGTTGTTACAACAACTACAAAAGGTTAGCTACAACATTAAAATTAGCTTTAAGTTATTTTTTTTATTTCTAAAGTATGTATGAAATTATTTTCAGTTACAACACGAACAATAACTGGAGCACCAAAACCAGTCTCACCATTTGCCAAGTTTCAACAACTTGACAAACAGAACTCCCTGCAATCTCCAAAGTAAGTCGTGTTCATTGTTCAATGTTATAAAAAATGTTAAGTAGTAAGAAATTTTATATACAAAAAAAACATATTTCACTACACATACCTTCTACTATATTCATTAGAAATAAACTATAGAAACCTACTACAGTTAACATTTTCATTAAAAATAAATAAACATAACATTTTTGTTATTTTGGGAAGAAGGTGGCAAGAAAACATCAACATCATTATTTTGTGTTTAGAATGTAGTATTTAAATACTTTTATAATTTAGATATGGAAAAAGCATGTGCCCTTCGTGATTGTTTTAATTAGGGAACTTTTATAGGAAATTTAAAAAAAGATTTTTATTATTGCAGACAAGTTTATGTCAAAACAAATAATTTTAGTATTTTCGAAATCGAATTCGAATACCTGTCAATAAGTAAATAATTAGTGTTTATTTCCACCCGGCAAAGAAGTTAATTTCATTAAGATAAAAAGTCAAGTGTTATATCAAAGAGTGATTTAATTTACTCTTTATTAAAAAATGTGTCCATTGTCTCATCACACATACCTTAAATAATTTATTTGCTGAAGTATCGATGTTTTTCGAACAAAACTATCAATTCTATTGATCCGTTTTTCAAAAATTTGATTTTAATTTTGTAGTTTCTAAATGTATACAAGTCAATGAGTTTGACAACGTGCCCAGCAAAGTTTTTCGGTGTGTTTACTTTAAAGTGCTCTTTAAAGTATGCTCTTGCAATTTTGGAACATTTTCCGAAATCATCTTCCAAATTCCACAGTTTCCCATACATTAACCGAGGTGGCGAAGTACTCAGGAGTACTAATATTAGCCATTAGTTAATGGAACGCAGAGAATTGATTTCTCTACAAATCTTATATACAATCGAACGCATTAAGAGAATGAGCAGTTGCTAGTACTAGATTATCGTTTGCATCAACTCATGAGTACTTCACAGCCTGTAAAGAAACACACCTATTAACATAATTCACCTCAATTTCAATGAAATTGCTTTCGATATTGGGTTCGATAAAAGTTTATACCAGTTTTCTGATAAAGTAAACAAACAGAGCTATCGAAAGTGTGAGCAAATATTCGCTGTCAGTTTGTGTTTAAAGCCTAGTACCTACGCTGCTGATGCAAAACGAAAAATCCCATACAAAAATGACACAGCGAAATCATTAACGATAAATTTCGTTCTCCTTTTCATTTTGCAGTACGCTGCGCTGTTCGATGAGTGAAATTGATAATTGTAGCAGATTATTTGGAGAAGTCTCCGCTCTTTTTTCGCACTCAATTAATTTCCCGAGCCATTAATTGTGTGCGGAAAAGTGACATTTGAGGTTTTTTGTGTTTGAAGTCTCCCCTCTTTTTTCGCATTCAATTAATTTTCCGAACCATTAATTGTGTTCGGAAAAGTGGCATTTGAGGTTTTTTGTATTTGTTTTTGATGTTTCTTTTATAATGGCATGGCTTTCTGTGAAATTTTTTTGGATAGTATCAATATGATAGAGGTACTATTGATTTTTTGTCAACACTACCAAAGAGAGATCGTACGAAATAAAGCCAAATATACAAAATTAATATGACGCACCCATCATTGCTTTTTAGGTGAAGAGCACAGCGTATGTAAGCACGACTGCAAAAGATGCAATCAGAAAAAAAGTACACCTAAATTTCGGAGAAGCGCTTAAAAGTGTCGTTCGAAAATAAGCTAATACAAAAAAATCATAGGATGTCTACGTCCATATTTGCAGGTTGTTACTTTTCGTCCAGTTTCTTTCAGTTTTGCTTCCAAGAGCACCCAACTTATGTCGTTTTCGATTGGATTTTCGGTCTATTCTAATCCTTTTTAATTTCAATCGAATATGAAAACACTGAATTTCCTAAATGTAAACACAAACTACCTAAAGCAGCCATTTAACATAGTTTATTCTTCAAGTATTTATCACTGTTAGCAAGTAATCCAACGAAGAATTTCATATGTATGTGTGTGTTCCTCCTCCTTTATGAAATTGGGAACAGAAGAACACTCCGAAAACATTACTCGTAACAGCCAGTGGAAGGCTTTTGGAGTATCTAGTAGGAGTGAAAAGAGACTGCAAAAGGAGTACTCCGAACGTCCAAACGAAAGCAACATTAAGTAAAAGTGCCATTTTTGGTGAAATATAGGAAACCAAAAAAGAAACTTAGGTGCAGTATGAATTACTTCTCCTTTTGACGATTCGGAAAGCTAGTTTTCGTTCGTTTATGACATTAACGTCCGCTTGCACTTTTAAACTTTGATAATTTTCAAATTTAAAGCTTATTTATTTTCTGTTTTGAATAGCCAACAGAATTTTGACTTATTTAAATCTTAAATTAAAAAAGCAAAAACACATTCTCCACAGTAACAACATTTTGTCTGCTGATTCGGTTAAACATATAATTTTTCATCAAAAACAGCAAACAAAAGTACAACTTACAACCTTTTTTTACCTAATTTTTCTTGATTTGTTTTTAAAAATTCTTTTTCAAAATTTATTAAAAGTAGTTGACTAGATATTGATTTTTTTCTGTTCTTAAATATAAAACAAAAAAATATTTATATCGAAATTCGTTCAGATCTCCGCTTACACCAACAACCCCAGGGGGTTCTAGTTCAACGCCAATATTCAGATTTACTGATCCGGCATTAAATGCACGCGCCGCCACTTTTAAGGAGCAACTTTTACAGTGGTGCCAAAGTAAAACGGAGGAATACGAGGTACCAAGGCAAAGTTGTGACAGCAGCTAATAGTTTTTTTTTTTTTTTTGTTTTCATAACTTTAGTTTTAGCTCTTTTTTTTAACTTATAGTTTTTTTTTTTAATTTGTATTTCTCTTTTTTCGCTGATAAAATATTATATTATTTTTTATTTATTTATGGTTAAAAAGCAATAAATGTCTCAAATGGACGGTTGTTAATATTATGGTGCCTTATTTTCTCAGTAAATATACTTAAAGTATTCTTTGTTTCCGCTTTTTATTTATAAAAATGCTTACGATATGGTCTTCTCCCTCTCTCTTTCGCTTTCTTTGCTTTTTTAACATCATCACGCTTTTTCTTTTTTGGTTGGCTATAAAGTTTTGGCTTTTCTAGAGTAGGATAGCAAGAAATCAAAAAAGGATTGACGTCTTCAGTTATGATATACATTTTGACATTAAGTAAAAAATTCATAAACTGTGTTTTGGTAAAATTTTATATAATTGATCTTTAAGTAAAATTTAAGGTCAATTCAGTGACAGCTGACCAATCGGTGAGCAGTCAATTGAGTGATAGTTGGCTAATAAATGAGTATTTGATTTAAAATATACCATAGTCTCCAAAGCCAAAAAAATACCTACCCCCTACAAGAAGTAATACATCATCTATAAGAGTAAGCTTTTCTAAAAAACGGCTGATATTACAAAACATTAAACTGTCGATCACTGAAGAATCAAATGTCCCATAACATTTCACATCAAATCAGCAGAATTGGAAACAATTTGAATCAAACGAAATTAAGAACATAAAATCTATTGTGCTTTAAACAATTTCAAATGTATAAGTCATCGGTGTCAGCATGAATCTGCTCAAAGAAATAGTCGCCTTTGCCATGTTTCACCACTTATTCAGATTAACGAGACATCTGCTCGTTCGTTTCCCAAAACTGACAGTTTTAGTCCAAAGTTCTGCAAAACTTCATATACAGGTAAAAATTGGACTAAAATTGGCAGTTTTGAGGAAGTGAACAGACCTATTAAGTACGTGATTGCTTGTCAAATTAAACATAACAATATTTTTAAATTAAACATTATTACTGAAACTAAAATACGACAAAACATACGAATATAAAGAAACGTCAATCCTTAGTAATGTTTGATTTTTTGAAATTTTCATTAATTTTAATTTTGTTGATTTTAGGTGCATTTTAGATTTCTTATGAAATATGATTAAATTTTGTGTTTTTATTTTCGCCTAGAATGTTCAAATAACAAACTTTAGTGCGAGTTGGACAGATGGTTTAGCATTTTGCGCCCTGATACATCATTTCTTACCAGATGCCTTCGATTATTCTAAATTAAATGCAAAACAGCGAAGATACAATTTTGAACTCGCTTTCCGAGTGGCTGAGTAAGTTTTATTTTTCTAAAGAAACTAAAATAAAATCTAAATTCATTAATAATAATAAATATCGTCTTTTTTTTTTTGTTTACAGTGAAAAAGCCGGGATTGCGCCGCTACTCGATGTCGAAGATATGGTAGTGATGAAAAGACCCGACTGGAAATGCGTTTTTACTTACGTTCAAAGTATCTACCGTCGGTTCCGCAATTGCCAATAACTTTTTTTTTCAAATACTTTTTCGTTTAAAATTATTTATTTAAAAAAAAAAAACACTAAATACTTTATTTTGCTAAACCAGCAGCCAAAAATATAAAGAACCAAAAACTTCAGGGTTATTAAATGCATTTTATAAAATTACACTATTTTAAAATCTCTTGATAATTATTACATATTTTTTTACTACCTATATAAAAAAATATGTTTTTAGGTTGTTAAAAATATAATTTAAGGTGCTCACTGTTGTATCGAATATTATTTATTTTATTACTATGTATTTGTTTTGTATTCGTTTGTGTCCTGTCTGACTTTGATGCTCGTTACTATAATATTTGAACTCTCACTCTCAATTATTTCTATGTTATACCATGATTTAACAATTAAAAAATTAAAATTAATTTTTTACTTTTTTAAATACATCTATACAATAAGTCTTGTTTTTTGTTTATTTGATACTCGCGCAAAGTAAATCATTGTTGGTTATTTTTATTGTCATTTGAAAAACAATTTTAAAACAAAACTAAACATTTGTGTTTAAAAAAAAAAATATTTACAAAAAATTTATCGTTTAAATTAAGAAAATTACTATACATGAAAAAAACGTGTCCTTTGTTTCGAATTTAATCAAAATGATCTTGTTGGTTTTCGCAGATTTTGTTAAAATAAAAATCGCAATCATATTCATATTTAAAAATTATAAATACGATTCTTAAGAAAGAAAAAAAAAAGAAATATATATTATTTGTACTAATTTTGCAATAAATTGCAAATTCATATTTATATTTTTTAGCAATATATATTATATAATCACTTAATACTAAACCTTAACTACTAATGACGTAGATTCAGTCAAATGTAATTATTTGTTTTACAAATTATTATATTCTAATTTTATTCTTGAAGAAGAATTAATAATTATTATATATATGCCTCTTTCATTTAACAATAAAACGTGTATGTATTCACATTGTTATAAAAAAAAAACTGTTTTTTTTAACAAAATGTATTCACAAAACTTTTCACTTCAGAAGAAACCGATGAAGGAGACTGACAAATTGACATTTGACAGGCTCTCTATAATGTAATTAAGATATTACATTTAAATTTCATTGTTTTTTCGATTGGTTATAACTTATAATGGGAAAGAACTCTTACGTATTACGATTATAATTCTGAAATCAAATGCAGAACCGTTTTCTATACTTTTTTCTTTTTTAGAGAAGGAACTGTCCCTTTAGTGGCGATCCTGTCAGATATTAATTTTCTGACGTAATGTTAGGAATGAAGTATTCCTTTGGTAAATTCTGATTTTCATCAAAAAAATTGATTTTTTTCATGGCCAATGGACTATGGTTTCAGATTGACTTTTTTTTTTAGAGCTGTAGAGCTGGAATCTACCAAATTGATGGCTTGCAATTGTACTGGTGTATATAGGTTATAGGGGTGTAGATCTGCCGAAGAATACAGAACTATTAAATTGATATCTGATTTGAAAAAAAAAAAGAATCGATTTATTTGCCCAAATCAAGGAAAAATCGGTATTTTGACAGATCTAGAGCAAAAAATTTATATTTTTGTCACAATTGAATAACCCTATTGTAAAATTATCTTACTTTTGACATTTATTTTAAACTTTGAAAAATATTTGGTGGCATGGCAACCCTGGAACTGCAGCAACTCTGCCAAATCATGAAAACATAAAGATTTAAGACTTAACTACATAAGCCAAAAAAGTGAAAAAGTACAAAAGTGAAAATTTTCAAACTCATTTCGGAATAGTTTTTCCGACTGAAACTTATAAAAATGATGCAGAAAGATTAAATTTTGGTTTAAAAAAAAATTTGTATATTCTTTTTCACAAAACAACTGCGGTAGCGGGAGTAAAAATGTTTTTACTTTTTTACAAAAGTACTTTTTGGCTTATGTAGTCTTTAGATAACGTTTTTGGAATAAGCCGATGCTATTATTATGGACTTAAAAATTATGTTCACCTGGCAAACAAAGTCTGTTCGCGTACTAGTCCATAACTACTGAATTCTACAAGATTACGTGCGTTCGCGTACTAATCCAAAACTACCCAAAACTATACTTGATTCTACCAGTTTTGGTGGAATCCTATTCGCGTTCTTCCATTTCGTGTAGTTTTAAGCAGAAGAGAGTGCTCGAGAGAGAGATAATTATTTGTTCTTCTTCTTAAACAATTTTTACCCAAGAAATTTCTTTCGCCAGAAACTTGTAAGTTCTGTGCTATTTCAAACGCCAGTTAAAGAACAACAAAAAAAAAACAATAATTTTTACTTTAGGTTTTATTTTTATGTGTAAATGTGAAATTTGTTTTTGATTAATGCAATGATTCCCAACAAAATTGTTTTAAAGAAGAAAATCTATTCAAAACCTGTATTTATTGTGTTGAAGGCTTTTTGTTTAAAAAATCAAATTTTTGGTTGATAGCGTTGGTGTACTTTTGTAGAGTTTCAGTTCTCTCTGAGAGATTTTCATTCCCACTCCTCAATTTTTGACAAATTGAAATTTTTCGTTCAAACATAAAGGTCTGACATATAAGTTTTCATGCATAACCGGCGCGAAAAATTCACGGAAAATATGCTGATGTGTGTTCAAAGATTTGCATCGCGCCAATGTGGGTAGGTACTTTCAATAATCTTCATGTATGGAAATAAATTTAGACAGGCGAAAGTTTCGTATAAACTCAATAAACGAATAATGCTCATACGCCCAAGTGTCCTCATAAGCAAATATTTTTAATTTTCACCAAGATGTTTGCAAAGATTAGAAAAATTCAAAGAAATCACTTGGGACATCCATATCCAACCCAGGATCTGACTCTTGTCCACCAAAAGTCCACCAATGCCGGAGTATGCTTTTAATCCTTAAACATCTGGTCAGGCCAAACTCAAGGATGTGAAAGAAAACAATACCTATGAATAAATACCAAGTTAGTTTTTATGAGATTGTGCAAAGAAAAGTACCGCAGAGACTTGAGGTAAGTAACAAAGCTGGTGCTAGAAATACTATTTGCAAAGTATTGTGGTCTTCGAGCTGCAGATTGTCCATTATAAGCAAAACCTGAAAATAAAACAAATATATATGTCAAACGTCTTTATTTCAAGTATATAAGGATTCAAAGAAAAAAACCTGATAAAGAATAATATAGGATATTGGTGCAAGGGTGACTACATGGACACAGTTTTTAATAATTGCACCGAGATATTTCGATTGAAAGAATGATCGGAACATTTGTTTGTAATTTCGGTTTTCTTTATTTAAATCGAACATTGTCCCACAGACTTCACATCGACTATCTCCTCTATGAAGTATCCACCTCCGGAGGCATTTAATATGGACATACCCCTAGAAAATAAAGAACAAATCCTTGATACAGATGTCTCTATCATAAAAACTTATAGTCTTGTGTACTAACAACACTTCCCTTGCATTGACAAGGGCATCGTTGGATCTGTAGGCCAGTTTGGTTCCAGCGACATATTCTGCAAGAATTACCAAGTTCGTTAGCTGAACAGACACTCATAAGCGAATCTGCTGGTTGAATGGGTCTTGTACTTGCGCTAGTGACACTATTGAACAAACGAATTGCAGCATTTTCATTGATGAGCATTCTTCTTGAAATTTGCTGCACTAGGTTGTAAATGCTTCCACTTGCCCCCATTTTTTAGATTTATTTTTAAATTTAAATTGTGTAACGGAAAATTTAGTACATTTTAAAAATATTTTGTGAAGATAATTTTGAAAATGTTTGAAATGAAATGTTGAAAAGTTTATCAAATTATTATTAATAAATAATGTTTTTGTTTTCTGTATGAAAAGTAGATATGTACATCGATGATCGGTTCGAATAAAGCAGTAAGCCATCTGTATATCCCACTTGTAGCTTGCAATATGAAAAAAATTACGTCTACGGAGAATAATGTCGTGAAAATGTCAAAGATTAACCTATAATTTATTTTAGGCAACGTTTTAACGCGATTAAAGTGCAACAAGTGATTTTATCGCTTAGTTCGAAAGCTCAAATCTTCGGGTTTCAGAGCTCTCCCAAGCCAACGCAAATACTTCGGAAGGACAACGAAACTTTCACCTGTCTAAATTTATTTACAAGGTATTAATGTGAGAACCCACACCTGGTTTGAGAGAACCTTTACCCTGACGCCACAAATACATAGAAACTTTAGCTACTCGCTCCTCAACTCTGGCATGGATTTTTCCTAGCGTCAGGCCTTAGTACGCAGATCGCTAAAAATTTTATTTTTCATACAAAATTCTTTCCAAAATGTAGCCAAGCATTTTAGGCGAGTGGTACGTAGCTTCAGCTAAAAAATCAAATTTTTTTTTCTAACTGTACATCGCTATCTGTCAAAATTGAGGACACAATGGCCGCGTTCGGGCAACTATCCGATAGGCTATCCACCTATCACAAAAATTTTCAGATAGCTTGAGTTGTTGTTGCATCAGCTGACATCAGATGTTTTTCAACAAGGGATTACAACAACACAAACCTATCCGGATAGCTTTGGATTGATCCCAGAACGTGGCCAATAACTGTTAGGCTCATTAATTCATGAGCTAATTTTGTGCAGGTTCTATAATTCTTGAATTATTTTATGTTAAGTTTGCTTTGTGAAAATAAAAATTGAAATGGAAGAATATTTAGAAACAAACCATTTTGAAAAGAATTCATTTTATTTTATTAAATTCACTTGACATGAAAACAAATTCTTTGCAATAATTGAATATAATTTTTTCTCAGAGAACAGCTGTTTTTTGTGACATATTCTCCACAGCGCTCGATCTCTTATCAAAATTTAGCTAGGGTTTCAGCTCATGATTGGCTAATTCACTGGTGTCGTTTTTTGAACAAATTCCCTCCGGGATTGTGAAAAACACACCTTTTATAAGTTCGCATATTAGAACTAGGCTATTTTAAAAATTTCGATTAAATTTTAACCGAGATTAAATTTAAACGTTTCTACGTAAAGATTCACCTTATTATTGTCAATAATTAAACCATGGATAAAATTTAACACGATTTTAATCCATTTCACAGACAACGTAAAATATTTGAAAGTAATCGCAACTTTCTCATCTTTCATACTCACCACTGCCATGGTGAAAAAGAGGAATCCACTACCAACGAACGCATCCCTGAAGAGCGGGCAAAGAAAGAGACAAATATAACGAAAGTGAGTGACAGAGAAAATATCAAAAAATAGCAGACTACGAAAAAGAAAAAAACCAAACGCCACAAAAAAGAATACAAAAAATTAAAAAAATCCCTCGCTGTTCACCTTCGCTGTCGCTTAGCCCAGCAAAACACTACACAAAAAACACAGAATACAAATACTACAGTGTAGAATTAAAAACGAGTGGCGGTGGGTAACTATAACTACGACTAGACAAAAATAAAACAAATAAAATACCAAAATAAATTAAGAAAAAAAAAAGGATATTAAATTCATACAAATACCATACAAAACTAAGAAAGAAACCTACCCTACGCGAAAACCTTGTTCGACCTTTAAATAATAAAAAAACGCGTTTAAAGTAAATTTTTAAGAGAAATAATGGCGGAGGAAGTGCTGAAAAATCCATCGTCCCTTTATAAAAAGTGTCTGCTTAGCTATGTGACGAATCTTAATTACAATGTGGCCACAATGGATCGCGTCCAACAACTTCGCTTTCTGCCTCCAGTTGTTCTCAAAGATATTTATGCCAAGGTAAGTCCAATTTTTGTTGTTGTTCACTTTGTTTAAAAATCAATTCCGCAGCTCTTAAAAATTTATATACATATGTAATTTTATTTTTCTTATTTTGGGATACTTATGTATGTAGATAAAAAGTACAAAAATATGCTTTGCCCCCACACCCACATGACCATGAAAAGATTCCACTTTGCCTCTTTTGCCTCTTTTGCTCCCTGTACGTCATCTGTCATCGTCTTATAACATACTCATGCTTGCTCTTGTCTCAAATTTTGGTGCAGCCTGCAACATAAAAGTGAATGCAAATGCGGTGCAGACCATTTCATGAGGCTGTTAGCGACAGCATCACGATTTGAGCTAGAATCAGCTGCTTTTCTGACGACCACCACCTCAAACGGAACAGTTCAACGGGTGTTTCTTGTTTCGTTTTCGTTCGATGACGATGACGCAGAGGGAAAAGCATGTTACCTTACCTATGTTGCAAGAAGTTTTCACTTTTACTTGTTTGGCTCGATTCGTTGTTATTATTCAGTTTGCTTTGTATTTGTTTATATTATTCAAAATTATTTCTTTTCACCTTAATGCTTATATGATTTAAGGCAAGGGCTGGCTGGAGAGTTATCTTTTGGCAGCTACCCAAGAAAAAAAAAAAGAGTCAAGGAAACCAACGAAAAGCTGCAAATTTAATTGCCTTTCTAAACACCAAACCAATTTCGTTATGTATTTCGATTTTTCTGATACTAACTTTAGCTCCAACTCACAGTCGTCGTGTAGTGGGAAGACCTTCAAGCAATTTGTCGTCGAGCAGTAACGAGAGAATACCTACATACATACTTGCTGGAATGGAGCTCATAGAAAATTTTGTTGGTGGGACATCTACATACCTCCTATCTAACTTCTTGAATGTCTGAGCGGCTTGCTATGAGGGGGTTTTCGCATTTCTGTGCGTATTTTTAAACTTGCCTTTGGTATTTCAATCAAAACTTTGTGAATGGGTCAATTAAAGTCGGTTGATTGGCCTCGTTGTCGACGTCGGTCTCGGTGATGATGATGTTGTTGAATACGACGACGTAGACGCTTCAACAAAGCAACAGAAAAAAGGAACGAGTTACCTATGCATAATTTATTTTACATGTTTTTCCATTCAATCAATGAAAAAGTACATCTATATTTGAGTTTTCGTAATGTAAATAGGTACCTACTTATTTTCATTCTTTTGTTATCAAATTGAAAAATACAGACTAGTTTATTTATCAGCGTCAGAGACTTCAGGGGACTGCACCACAAAACAAGGTTCAATATGGCCAAAACTATGGTTCAGTAAAAATAAAGTATTGAGGAATGACTTCAAAAAAGAATATACGCAACAGTTTTTAGTTTTTACTTTGTTTAAACTAATGACGTTTTTCATTGAAGAAAAGATTTGACCTTTCTGTGAAAAGTTTTATTCCTTTAGATAAGATTTCCGTAATATTGATCGTATAGCATGGGCTGCATTCCGCATTATCGCACTCGGATCTCAATGGATTCCCGGTATATAGGTGAGGTTAAAATGACGATGGGTGAGGAAAGGAGTTAGTGAAGCTTAGGTGTGGGTATGAGATACCTCCCTAAACCATCCTGAACTCTGAATAAATTTGAAGATGTTCCTTAGTGGAAAAAAACAAGATGTCGCTCAGTTCGTCATCGAAGTAATCTCCGAGGGCTGTTTTTCTGCTTCTTACTAAGATAGGGCATTCACAAAGAAAGTGAAATGAGCCCTCTTAAGCCTCTTCATCTTGACACAACCTGCATAAGTCAGTTGAGCTGATGCCCATTCTGCTCATGTGGGTTCCCATTGAGTTATGACCCAAACATATCACAAGATTTGTTCAATTATCCTAAGCCTGTCCATGTCCTTTGCTATAACTCGGGCATGAAATAAATAAATTCTAAACTCTTCTGCCAATTCCTTTTCTAGTATAGTCGGATGTTTTTTTTAAATGTGGGAAATTTAATTACATACCTATATTTAACTGGAAATAAACTTCATTGAAATTTCATTTACACCCCTACTACGGAAGTGATCATTATATATGAGGCTAAGAGATACAAATATCGAATTTTTGAAAATAAGGGTTACGCCACTTTTTCACACACAGTCTCATATAAATCTAGGGCGAATTAATCATTTAACATTTACTTTCTGATAAAACAATTGTCCTTTGTATTCTTTTAGAATAATAATTTCTTTTATTAATAAAGCATTACTTGTATGAGACAATGGTAGCTTGTTTTAATTAGGCTGAGTGTCATGTATAATGTATATTCTTCTTCATTAAGCCTCTTCTTTGTTCTCAGCTGTTGAAATAGGACACGGTTAAGGGAAATTATTTTGAAAGTTTTGTGAAAATGTAATTTTATCCAAGTTTAATAGATCGCAAATCTACTAAAAATTGTTATTGCTCAAGATATTCCAAAAACTAAATATGAAAACTTTGTGGAATTTTATTTTTTAAGCATTTTAAAAGACCAAAAAAAACTTTGAAGCGGAAGGTAAAGTTAAAACTCTTTTTTGTGTTGCAATCTAAAAGTCTTCGCTGCTTTTCCGCACCCCCTCAAACGTTTACATACATACATATTTATTTAATGAAGAAGCCATTGACATGGAAATGGGTTTTGTCTGATTTAGGTCCAGTTTTTCATTGCAAGATCATATTAAAGCTCTATACTCTGTCCAACAAAAATAGGCAGTACACATCTTATGGGAAAGCTTTTTCAAAATCAGTAGCGTGCCATATTTTAACACCATATTAAATTGAAATACCTAACTCCTCCACAAAAAGTGTTTGTCCGCCCGTGAATTTCCAATAGCATCTGACACAGACCCAACGTCCTATTCAAGGCAAATCTGAGTGTGCACTGAATTGCTGTGGCCAATGGCTGCTGCTTGATGTGCATTCAGAGTTACCCGTGTCTTTTTTTCCTTGAGTTCCTGTTAAGGTGCTTTTAATTTTCGAGCTTTAAGAAAAAGCTTTTAATGATGAGTGTCATCGTGTACTCTACGACAACCCTGTGAAAGCTTTAATGAATGACAGATCTATGCAATCCACTGAAGCCAGAATGAGAGGCAAACGTCCTATCTTGCCTACACTGCCAATTTTTACTGGACAGAGTATAGTTAACCAACAAAATTTTATGACTTAACTCTGAATTTACTGAACAGATGCTTTTAGGGCGATTTTACTCACTCGAAGTTGAACACAACTTGAGGATTTTTCTTGTCAACTCGAGAATTTGGTTTGACCGCATCAACTTTCGATATTCTAAAGTTGGGAAAATCCAAAGTTAATTAACTTTGGATTTTTTCAACTCCTCGAAATTGTAGAAGTTAAGGGAGCAAAATTGGGGCTTTGTTTGAATTTTGTTTATTCACTCTGGATAAGTATAAATTTTCAGCCAGTGTTAGATCGCTAACTTAATATAACAGAACTACATAAATTATAATGAAAAATAAAAACAGTTCATCATTAGAAGCTTTATTGAATAGTAAATAAATACTAAAAAAATGAATGTACATACAGCATTGCAATGCTGATTTTTTAGCTGTTGAATAGTCACTATCACCGGATATTGTGTCAAAAGCACTGAACAGATGCTTTTAATGTTTTTGCCTCCGATTTTGTTAAGTCGTTCCGCATACATCCTCCACAGAAAAACTCAATCTTCAGTTAACTGTAGATTAATTTATGTCCAGAGTTACCTAACACTGGTAGAAATTAATTAATTTTATATGATTCATCAAAGTTCACGAATAAGTAACGTTCCTTATTGTCGAAAAAAGGAATAACAAATATCTTACATTAAAGAGACGAATAGTCCAAGAGCCAGTAGCCGGCAGACTTACGGTATTTCAGAACGATTCATATTAAGTGAAGTTATTCCATTAGACATGCTTAACATGAAATGGGCATTAGAAATCTCATCTGATAGTACCTCTGGGAACGGTGGGGTCACAAAGGTAACAAAAATCGAGCTCTAAAACGCGATAGCAGTCTGCCTCCTTGATATTTTATACTAAATAGTTTTCATTATTCAAAAATGCTTAAGGCAGACATCTGGTGCAGTACCTACTCGAGTAACGAAATTTTGAAAAAATCTCAAAATAAAATATGTTATTTTTGGAAAAATAAAAATATGCACTTTTTCCAAAAATCTCGTACCAAAGAATCTTTGGCCTAGGTACAACGAGAAAAAAACGGACAAAATCATAAACCTGAAAAAGAAATCTCTGAATCTTTTGATAGGGATTATCACAGGACATAATCTCTTTAGGTATCATAAAAAGAAAATTAGACTTAGTACTGAAGACCTATGCAGAGGCTGCGGAGACGAAGAAGTAGAGGAGGACAGCCTTCACTACCTAGTTCACTGTCTAGCACTCTGCAATATAAGGACAACATTTTTGGGTAGCTATTTCTTCAACGATCTAGCAGAAATCTCGAAGTCAACAGGTGATAAGATTTTAAATTTAATGAACTTCATCAACGCCTCTAAATGGCTCGATGCTCCATAGAATTTCGTACGTTATATTTTAAAGGGATGGTCCAATCCATCAGGCTACCACAATGGATCAACATTGATCTCAGTGTGATGGGAACAAAATCCACAGTCAGTCCATCAACCTAACCTAACCTTAATCAGAGAGGAACTTCAGCGGCAATCGCATTGCGATTTTATTAAATGCTAGAATAATTAACGACCTTAGATAAATTGTTCGTCAAAGTTTATTTGTACACATATAAACTAAGTCTTAACTTACACAGTATTTAAATAGACAAACAATATAACTATAGAATATTATTTATATTTTCATAAACAAAAAACATCAATAAATCGTCATTTACGTATGAAATAATAATTTTATTTATACATTCCTTCTGGTCTGGTTACAGCGATAATTCTCTTGATCTTGACTTCAATTTATTAATTTTGTTGTTTTTGTCAAATAAGCCAATACAAACATAAGTGGAATATTTCTTATACGAACTATGTGTGCGTGTTGATAAACATTTAATTTGTTTTTCTTTATTTTTTTGTAAATAATTGTTATACCAGATTTTTTTTTATTAACATACAACCTTATCACAGAATCTATCGTAATCGGATTGACGCTATGAATGAAGATAAATCACACATTAATTTAATTTGTAGGTAGTATTAAATCAGAAAACAAATTTCCACTATGAACAGATTTGGTGATTTGAGAGATTCGTAATTAAGTTCGAGGTGACAAAAATATCATAATTTAAATATACATATCTCTTGTTTTTGAAACCAACCTTCTTCTGTGTGGTTTGTATGTACATATGTTTGTATTTGTTTAAAAATCTCGGTCGACAAATGATGGAATGCTGATTGAACTTTGTGGGCAAACGGAACTAGCCATTCAATCAAACATTTAATTCGATTGAGATGTCAATCAAAACTTTTGAGTGAGAATTAAAGTTATAATAGTTCAGATGATCTTCTATAAAT
Organism: Leucozona laternaria; assembly: GCA_932273885.2. NCBI lineage: Eukaryota > Metazoa > Arthropoda > Insecta > Diptera > Syrphidae > Leucozona > Leucozona laternaria. Next base: position 24,187,549 of record OW026367.1, on the reverse strand, counting down.
TATCGATTTGCTATTGATAATATGTATTAATCAATTTGTGGGAGTATCCTTGAGAGATACAAATGTATAAATCGAATAGAACATCTGAGAGATGAACGAAGCTTGATTATCTTATGGAATTGTTGTTATTTTCAGTTTCAAATTGTGGTTAACAAACTAGTTATAACTTATTATATATAAAGAATTCAATACAACAGATCTTAAATAATAACCTTTTGACTGGTGGAATCTTTTTTTCTAAATGAATTAATATCAAATTGCTACGAAAATAAATTGGGGAACCCCAAAGTCCATACACAATCATAAAATAACCGTTTTATAACTGAATAACGTCCATGTGAAGTTATTAAGAAGAACTGTTATATTTAATGGGCCTGCGCACACGGGATGAATTCTACTTGGATGAAAACAAATTTCATACTTTACTTCAAGCGCACACGGGATGAATTGTTCTGGGAGAAAAAACGTATACATGAAACTATTTTCCATTGTGTTATTAGGTATGTATTTCTTCCATTCATCATCGCTTCAAAATGTATGAAGTTGTGTATGTTCCACCTCGTTCCTCGACTCAAAAAATGGTAGAAATTTTATTCCGTTTCGTTCCGCACATTTCGCTTCCCTCTCCTAAAAACTCATTGTTCTGCCGGAAGAATTCATCTCGTGTGCGCAGGCCCATTGTTATTAATTAGTGCTTCCTTGTACCTTCGGTTCTTTTCTTTTTTGTATACTTATATTTTCTATGTACAAGCCAAAGATCCCTTGGACCAAACACTCCATATACAGTTACCAAGTCTCGGCTTTCATCCGGGAAACAAGATTAAGTAGAAACACGCATGCCTAGACAGTTGGGCTTAACCCACCACGAGTTGTTTGCACACATAAACGGTTGGACTAAACTCACCACGAATATGCCGGTATTTTTGAAAATCATCAGGCTATTTTGAAAATCACATATGATTTTCAATGGGTATGTGTAACAAAGTATAAAAAATTAAGCAACGAATTTTAAAGGGCTCACCTTCTTTCAGATTCCTTTGCTTCGTATATAAAGGACCGCAAGCAAAGACCAAAATTGGGATATTTTCTTAGTTATTCTCAGGTGCTAAGCTTTGGTCTGTTTTAGTTCAGATTCTAGTTTGTTATTCATTTATTTTTTCCTTAGCTTTTCGGACAGAGCTACAGCTTTTGCAGATGATCGATCGTATCGCATATCACCAAACGAGCTCTCTAAGTCCGATAAAAATTAATTATAAATTTGGTGGCGCAAGAGGTCGTGGAGAACCAGGGCGTGGTAACTTACAACTCTCAACCATTGTTATCGGGATGAAAGTAAGGGACTTATATTTGTCTGCCGAATCCGAACGGCTAAGGTATCATGACAAGACATATTTTTGAAAAATTTGTCAATTCCTTTCAAGAGGAAGCAAGCGTAAAAAACATTTTTAATTTTTTTAAGTGGCATAGGCTGGAATTTGATCCCAGACCGTAGATGTGACAGTCCAACAAAGTAACCATTAAGTCACGGGCTACTACTGATAGCTAAACTAAAGCATGACATTCACTTCCCCACCCACAGGTTAATTGTAAGTCAGTGATAAAACCTAATTAATGGGGGCTATCGTGAAGAAAGTTTCCCTGGGAATGTCTCCCATCTTCGAAAATCTGAAACGCCAATACTTTTCAACTCCGTTTCGTAAGTTCAAATTTGTCTTATTGAAATGATAGCCAAATTCACCTGGAAAATGAAATACCATTAGATTCAGATGGATACTTTCATGCATTACTCACGTTCCAAATTTTCCAAGGAGGGAAACATTTCCAGGGAAATTTTGTTCACGATAGCCCCCAATATTTTTCAAACAGGGTTCTCCCGAGTTGATATCGTATAATTGCCAGCGTTTCAACAAAATTGATTGTATTTTCACATCAGCGTCTAGTCTAGATGAACTTTTGATGGAAATTCCGTGTACAACTTAAATTGATTTCAAATTGAAGTAGTTATAAACTTTAAATACCTTGATACTCTACTATTGACCAAAATATCATTTCGCCACAAGACATTACGGTATTAAAAACAGTGCTTGCGCTCATAGATTGTTTTTATCGCATGTGAAAGTGTTGTTCTAATAAAGTAATTTAAATTGTTTACTATGGAATCTTCCATTAGAAACTGCGATATTGGAGAGGAGGGGCTTACATGACTAATCTAAAACCACTCATCTATCTACTAAAGTGTGCACATCGCCTTAGGTTAGGTAGAAGTGGGTGTTGACGGATATTTGACTCACTTAGGCCAAATGTCGGCCCGTTGAGATACCACATGGATCTAGAAAATATTTTCCCTACTCGTTAAACCATTTTGAGCTTCTTATGAAGCGTGTAAGAGAACTTACATATATCAGTATTTTCCAGATCACAAGGATCGTCACCTATATATGCATTCTAAGTCTTTGGGATTGATCAGGACATGTACAGAGTGGGTGATGGATTGTTTCTTCTTCCTCTTCATCCATACATCTTCTGCAGTAGTTATTTGAGTAGAACCCAAGTCGCGTGGCGTGCCTACCTATTAGACAATGTCCGGTTATGACACCTATTACGGAGTTAATATGCAATCTGCTTAAAGATATCAAATACTTCGAGCGCTTCATGTCAAGCGTTGGCCAGATCTGTGCTGTTCCACCTAAGGTTTGTTTTCTTTATACATGTAGCGATGGGTGTGGCACATCGCCTTACTCATTCTACTTTTGTACTTAGTATCTTAGAATCCCTTAAAAATATTGCTGTATGACAGGTGGCTATATGCAAAGTCGATTCTTACCCAGTTGTGCCTTATAAACATTTCAATAGTCTTTCTCTTGAAGACTTAAATTTAAAAAAATATCCAAAGATTCTTGATTTTATTTAAGATGAGATTAAAATTTTGCTCATCTACCTTGCATAAATGTTCTGTAATTAAAACCATTATAATTAAATATAATTATAGTCCCAGCTTACACTATTTATCGCTTTTATAAACAAACAAAAATTGTGAACTCTCTGATGCATAAGTATAATATTACATATTTGCATATGTATATATTTTTTTTTGTAAAAGATGATGTAATTAAATAATAAAAAATATTTTTTTTCTTGTGGTCTATGCGTGCTCTATGTAGAATTGAAATATTTTAGTTAAATTGGTTAAGTGTTTGTCTTCTTTAATTTTTTATTCTTTGATAGTTAGTACGCAACATGCACAATATTCTGACAAAACTCCTTGCTATTCAACGAACACTCAATGTGGATGTTTTTTTTTTTGTACGTGGGGGAAAACACTGCTTTCAAGTGCAAGACATTTTCAGCAGTCCAAACTGCTCGAAACTGTTGGAGTACTTTATTGTGTGCCGTTGTATAGAGAGTGGAAAGACGCGGGATTAGGGGAAGGGGATATTAGTCATTGAATCAAATGGTGATATTATCACATTAAACACGGAATATGTATGTATGTATGGACTTTTAAATCAAATCCAAGATTTGACTAAGAAGGGGTTTTGTAAGCTAAATATATTTCACATATTATTTCAGGAAAAGTTTAATATTTACTGATCACAAAATTTAATTGAAATTGTTTGATATTATTTGGAAGTATTTGAAGGTAGCCTATTTAAACGTTACGTCTTTAAGCAATAAAAGCAATAGAACAATTAATTTTATTTAAATACATTTTACTCCGTTCCAAAGAAAAAAAAAGGCAAAGGTTTTTATTGAGTTTGAATTTTTCATTGTCATCCCTCATATTAGAGCTATAAAATGAAATCATGCATAACCGCCGTCGAGTCGGTTGATTCACCTTCATTAATTTGATGTAAACGATAGCACGCTAATTTCGAGGTGTTATGTGACAAGCGTTGAAAATCCAATATTGCACCACCTAATTGCTGCGATGTAAATAAAGTTTCATTTAATTAGTATAATCACTTATTGTTTTCATGAGCTATGTATATAATTTGACTTATAGTGATTCACTGGTGAATTCTGAGTAAAAAATTATAATATTTAAATATAAAATAAATTAATTGATTGAGTAAAAATTAAGGGCCAGTTAAACAGTCAGAAAAGTGGTACTTAAGTTTGCAATGTGATAGATTAAGGCGCAATATCACAGTGCACACTTGCCTGAATAAGTGGCACTTAAGTCTCCGATGTTGGAGACTTAAGTTCCACTTACGCTGGGTTTGAAATTTAACCTAAAGTCCCAATAAGTGTGGACTGTGAAATTGGCCTTAAATGACTTAAATTTGTTCCTATAACATGGTCCTCTATAGATCACTGAAATCCAGTATCATCGGACGTATTTATAGTACAAATATAGAGGAACAGCAAAAATCCAGTATTTTATTTGGACGAGGATAGAGACATTCCAATTTATAACAGTTATAACAGTTTTTCACCATTACAAGTGGGCGTACGTTAACGCGCTTTGCGCGACTCGAATATAAAAACTTTGGGTGCCTGAAGTATGCCCACCGGCGGAGGGCCGAGGCCCTGCGGGGCCGCATAAACAGTACTTTTATGAACCAAAACTGTTATAATTGGCATTTCTAGAGTCACTTTTATTTTATTTATGTCACGAAATGGTGCATTTTACGTCAACAAGTTAATTCTAGAAGGAAGAAAGGTGTTTTAAGAAGATTTGCAAAACCAAATTGAAACAAAAAATACCGTGGTGTCGATAAGATTGAATTGCAGAACCTCTATACACTGCTACCTCTGTCAAAGTTGAAAGGTACGAAAATAGTATTTACAGAGGTAAAATGTGAAGCTGCAGCAAGAAGAGCTTCTGCAGCAAATGTTGACTCAACTTTTATTTTGCTGCTCACGTCATCCTGAATTTGAGATAACATAAAAGTTTCTCTTTCTAATGAAAGCTAACCATGGGGAATTGGGGAACCGTGCTACACCATTGTAGACGTCGTTTACTTTAGCGGTTCTTTTAGCTGCAGCTGCATCCCATTATTGCGTTCAGCCAGTAAAGTAGTCCAAAATTTGACTTCCAGACTACGCTACATTCCAGCATACTGCGGCGGCGCCCATTTTATTTTTATTTTCAAATACTATTAGCATAACATTATTTATTCAATAAAGTCATTAACATTATTTGTATTTGTCTTATTTCATTTTAAAGATTAGCACCTCTAAAAAAAAATAACAATAATTTTATTGTGAGAATTAGCTTTGTCTAGAAAGAACTTTTTTGTCAAGTTCATTTAAGGCAACAATTCTAACCTTAGGTACTATTAGATACTAGTTTGAATTACAATACAATTTAATTATTTCCCTTGTGTTCAATAAGCATTTATATAAATTTAAACGCAAACATGAAACATCCAACACATTGAAGGTCACTTACTGGTCGACTTAATGTAATTAGACAATAAACGCAAATATGTAGGTATGTTTTTTCGGCTTTGTTATGAAACCATAAAATACCGTAGTTATTGGCAAATTAGACCCAACTTGATTTCATTGTATTGCACATTTTACAATGTACAATGTTCATACATACCCTCGTACTATAAGTTTATTTATTCATTATACAAAAAGCTGTAATTTGAATCTAATTATAATCATAATCTTATTTTGTTATATACAGGGTATTTTAAATAAGGTGCGATAAAAGGTTGGAATGTGTAGGTTGAGCCGAAACAAGAAAAACATCGTATGGGAGGGGCTCCTATTTCGCCTGGTTAAGGACTTAGGGGAAATTTTCTAAAAGCTTGATTTATAATAGAACAAAAAAATAGAAAAAAAAACAACGGCAACACTTCCAACGTCATGCTTTTTTCTGAGGCATTCTGTAGTTCTATTTGAGATGTTCTCCGTTGAAGATATCAACAATTACAAAACACAATTAAATGTACAATTCAGTTGAACAGGTCTTTGAGTTTTCAACGCATAGTACGAATTTTCACAACGACGCTACGGGCCTTAATAGGTCTGAATAATTCAAAAAAAATTTCAATGATCATTGCTAATGATCCAAAAATAAGTTCTTGTTCTGGCAGGTAGATGGCCAAATAAGCAGGAAATAAATTTCCCTTTGGTGATAGAAACGATGAATTGGAAATTTCCTTTGTCGCGCTCAATGAAGCCAGAATCATGTCCCAACATAAGTTATCAAACAAAAATTCAAGTTTTGAAAGAAATGCTAACAGCTTCAAAACAATCCAACTTATTATAAACGTACACCTTAAGCTTCCATATTCCGTATGTTCTATTTCTAGATATTGGTCAAGCTTTTGGCAAGGTTTGTGACTTTAGTACAATCTGCATAGGGATCTTGTAAGGCTACTTTACGAAATAATGAAATCCTATATTACCGTCTGTCTTCTGCGAGTACGGTAGGAGCAAATCGATTCGGAAGTTAAGAAAATGTGGTGTACCAAAAGGAAATGTCCTGGGACCAATGCTGTATTTGTTATGTACTAAAGAGATATTCCCGTGGACAACAAAGCCATCATGTCCACCTTTGCAGACGATACAGCGTCTGGTAAATGCGTTGTGAAGGCAAAAGAAATATAGCGAAGTGTAGTTGGTAAAGTAAGACAACAATGGCGTATCAAACTCAATGAAGTAAAATCAATGCATATATACTTTGCAAACAAAAAGCTTAACAATATTTCAATTTTTATCAACAGAAAAGCTGTACTGGTTACTGTGAAAGGTCTATGATCTATTTATCCAGATGAAAATCACATTATACCAGCAAGTACTGAAATCAAGGTGGGTCGTATGGCATCCACCCAAGGGGCTGTACAAAGGAAACAAAAACTGAAACCATCCAAAGTCCTTCGTGGAATAATAAATGCCCCTTGGTATATAAGAAATAGCGACATCGTGACCATTACAGAAAAAAAAATGGACTTTTCATACAAACTATCGATAACAAGTCGGTTCAAGTTGGTAACATATTTTTTTTCCGTGCTTAAGTTAAGCCCCGGAAATGCTCTGCGCTGGGCTAAGCCCAAAGGGGACTAGTTGTTTTTGCATTTAACTTCGTCGTTTTTTCGACCAATTTTCTCTAGGCTTGCAAAAAAAAAAACACGCCTCATGTTTGGAGTCTAAGAAGAACCAAGCCTCATGAACTAATGGTAAAAAATCGATGGGAAAGTATTAGAACTTCAAATTTCCTTCAATAGGATCTTAAATTAAAAAAAACAAAAATAATTTTTCTATCATTCATAGATTGGGTCCTGATTTTCTGGTGGTCTTAGTGCGGTACAAGTCATACAGGACATTCGGTATCAAGTCGGTGTGGTACCGCACTAAAACCACCGAGGAAGCTTAGAGAAAATAGTCTTGCGACTCTTTTGCTTATATCACTAGAAAAGGCACCTCAAGGCCTTTTTTTTACTGATGTACTGATAAATGTGCCCATTTGCATTCCTGATTTTCAGCCATAAGCAGTTGAAGATATTACTTATTCACACAAGTGATTTTCTAAACTAAATTTTACCAGCATAGAGTCGTTCACCAAAAAAAAAAACCTGATATAATTGCAGGAACATTAATTTTGGGTTTAAAAAGATGACTTAACCCTCTGAAGAAATCCAAAAACCGACAATTACCAAGCTTACACCTCCTTTTCATACATCTATCCATACCGATGGCGTTGCGGGACCAATTTTGTTCATTTTCTCCATATACCTAATATCTATCTACAAATTAACAATATACGCCCTCAAATGCGAACACAAAATTTGTCGCCGTCCGTTCTCCTTCCCCCGCTCACTATACGGCCTTGACATTAATAACGTGCAATGTGCTTTCCACTAATTTGCATTATTGCGAAGCAAAAAGAAAAACAACAAAATCACCACTTGCTTGCTCTTGGACACTGCCAAAATAATTATGATGTTATCATAGCTTTGGGTATTTATATCCTATATACATATATCTACTTTGTGTGTTGTGGCTTGTGTAAGAAATAATAATACATTTTTTGTTCTGTATACACGTCGAATTTAAATAATAATAAAAATTTCGACCGCTAAACGGAGCTTTTTTTAGCTGGATGTTTTTATTTTTGAAAATAATAATAAAAGCTGGTTCTCACAATATCATGTTAATTGTTTCCAAATGGGGTTTTGGCATTCTGATAATGTGCTATGATGGTCTATTGTATTTGTTGTTTTCATTGTAATGTCGCACTAATAGATTTAGCATAAGTAAAATTGAATATACGTATGAATTTAAGTATGATAAATGATATATTATTTATTGGAACAAAAGACAGACGTCATTTTTCCTTTTTTGCTAAATATAAAATGCATTTTATTGATTAAAGTGATTAAAGGCAGTGTCCTATAGGACGTACATATTTCCGATTACAGAGAAGAAAACGACGATTGTTCCAGCAACCAATAAATTATTACATCAAAAAAGTTCACAAAATGGTGATACACGACCGTCAATTTAAGGTTTATAGCTAGGAGGGGCTTTGGGCCTGGGCATACTTCATTTGTTGGGCTTTTTATTTTCGAATTAATCAAGATTTACTTTATTACTATACATACATATGTATTGATCTTCCAATAAACCAGACAAAATCAACCGAAAAACTTTGTTCTTTATATGTATACAAACAAAGCCGACCCACTTTCTTCTTTCATCTCTAATTTAATTATTCTTAATTGTTGTTTGCATTGAAAGAGTAAAAATAGCAAACATGAGTCAGGACATGAACGTAAGAAAAAAAAAAAAAACAAAAAAAACATGAGACTATCTTATTTGATGACAATTAAATTCAAACATAGTTGCTTACTTGTCAATTAACATCGTTTCATTTGCAACAATGCGATTGCTTTAAAGTATGCCCTTAGTTATCAATTGAATTTAGATTATTCAATTAATACCGTAAGAAAACGCGAACGCTGCGTCACTGCTATTGACATAAGTATGTATAAACATTTAAGAAATTTAATAAACAAACATTTGGGTGTGAAGTAATGGCGAATTCCTTTCAAAAAAGAAATCGAATTTTTTCTAAACAGAATCGAATTTTTTCTGCCAATTGAAAGGAATTCGTATTTCGTAAAAGAATCGATTTTTTTTTGGTGTGATTGTGTTTGTGACTTTATAGCTGCAATTGACGCAAAACGTCAAGAAATTATTCACAAAACTATTAAGGTTGTTTGTTTTTGTTGTGAGAAAAATGTTTTACCAATAGAATTAAATTAATAAATAAAAGATATTAGCCAGCGTATACGGTGCATTTTATATGTTTGAACTTCTATTTGCACATATATTTTTAAAGAATATTATTATTGAGAAGTTTTCATCACATGCACTGAAAGTTTTTAACACGTCTTTCACTCGCGAAAGCTATTTTTTGTTGTCAAATTTGTGTTTGATAATGAACAACGCACAATAAATTATTTTTATAGCTGTATTGACTGAATATATTGTTGAATATTTATTATTAAATTATGTAGAATTCGTTCCAACCAAAAAATAAACAACTCGTCTTCCAAAACTTCCGCGACATTCAATTTATGACGTATTAGAAATGTCAAGTCTTCATAGTGTGTGTGCAAATCAGTGTGAAATCTTGCTAAAAACGCAAGATTTGTTTTGACAGAAAAGAATCGATTTTGTTTAGAAAAAATTCGATTCTGTTTAGAAAAAATTCGAATTTTTTGTTGAAAGGAATTCGCCATAAGTGTTTCCATTTATTCTGCAATAAATTTAAATTTAAATTTGTATTTTAAATATTATATACAATTAATCAACCGTAAAATATGTATGTATGTATAGGCATCACTGTTATAGGGAACACAGCTGTCAGGTACAATGCGATTCAATTAGTTATGAGTACTTTTAAATAAAAATGCCGTACTGGATCGCACGAACTTGTTTGCACTTGTGGTTCAAGTTGCTTACGCCCAATTTCTTCACAGAAGTACTAAGCCAGCCTAGTACCCAGTCTAGCTAGACCAGGTACTACTTCTGGTACTCGGTCATAACGAAAAGCTAGTACCTGAGCAATTCTTCAGATCACTAGTACCGGATCCAAACACACCAAGCGGTACTAGGACGTATTACGTCTAAAACTGGTCTAATTCAGATTTTAACACAATTTGGGCATTTCAAATAAGTAATTTTGATATTTTTATTGAAAGATATTTTATTTTATTTTCAAATGGATTATGTCTATTTTAACAAAAGAACGGGCTAATATCCTTTGAACGATAACTGTCTCTCCTGATAGCAGCATCGACTATCACGTATGTGTGTGACAGGCTTGGAGAAATATCCTTTATTGTGTTCATGCAATTCATTAATCCCGTTCGAGGGAGGAACTATCCAAAGAGACGTTTTATCTCGATATAATCTTCGAAAACCATGGGAATTATGTACATATGTGCTTTTACGGCAGCATTAACGTCCATGATGGAAAACGTATCCATTGTAAACACATAAAAGGAAAACTTATTCTTCACTGTGCATTGTTAAGTTGCAGTTTGAATTAGAAAAAAAAAATACAATTCGTTATGGTCGAACTAGTAAAATGTATTTGAGCATAGGTGGAGTCAGTACGAAGTCTGCTTGCAAACAAATATCTTAAATTGCCACCACCAAAATTTAAATTCATTTCCTACACATATAATACATATGTACAAATTCTTTGAAGAAAGTTAATAAAATTTCTCAGATTCAGGTATTAGCGCCACGAGACTGCCGATTTGAAAGTCCTAGCTAATACCGAGTATTAAATAGTACTCGGTACTAACTTCACAGAACTAGGGCTTAGTACTTATGTGAAGAAATCATTTGGTACCGATTTGAGTACTAACAACTGGTATAATAACCAGGTACTAGCTGATTTTGAGGAGTCAGCTAGTACCGAGTCCTAACTAATACTTGGTATCAAATTGACAGCACTAGGGCCTAGAACTTGTGTGAAGAAATGAGTTGATACCGATTTGAGTACTAATTTTAAGACTAGTACCGGTGCTAGCATTAGGACTCTGTGAAAAAATTGGCCGTTAGAATTTTAAGGATTTTATAATTATTATAGAACCACAGTACACAAATCTAAGCAAATATATTGCGCAGGTTGTCAGTGAGAAATTAAACATGGCGGCTCGAGTGTCCACGAAAACTGCACATGGCATTAATAGAAACAACAACAAATATAAGCATTTTGACAAGTAAAGAGACACTGGATACGGCATTTTCACAGATGCACAGAACTGAACAAAAATTTTAACGCTAATGATATGACCTTTAATATAATGTACCTTGTTTAAAGAACATGTAAAGGGTTTTAAGCATTATCACTAGCCACAAGAAGATGAGAATCCTCGGCAGCCATTTTAATTTGGCTACAAGCTTGAACTGTCAGATTGCAGATAAATAATGAGACTGTGGGTATAAAAACCTCACACATAGACAGTAGGGATCTTCACACCCCTGGTTAAATTGTTGTTGCAATTCAAATTTATTCATCGACACGGGGTGAAATTACAAAAACAACAATGTAAACAAATGGGTTTTGGAGATAGAAACGTACGAAACATTCTCACACAGCGATGTGAACAATGAACATTCTGCATGAACGATTTGAGGGTAAGATTATCTCTGGCACAGGTGACTTGAATTCGCCACCAAGGTCATCCGATTTGACTCCGCTAGACTTTTTCTTGTGGGATTTCCTGAATTCGCAGGTCCATGCGAATAAACCACAATCGACCGATGCCCTTAAGGTGAACATAACATAGGACATCGCTAAAAATTAAGCGGGATTTACATATTATAAATATAAATCGAATTCAGGCGAGTATGCCTATACATAGTTTCGGTTTGGTCATTTAGATACTTTGCTTTCTTGAAGCTTCCCCAGGGGTTTTACTGAAAGTTTAGGGAGGCGAGATTTGTCCAGCTATTTCTTACGAAGGTTTCCTCACCACCCAGTGGTAAGCAACCTTTGTTCGAAGCTTGACGTCCTAATTTCCACCAGGGGCTTCGGTACCTGCTACCTGCTAATCTACCAGAGCGTAAGCCTGCTGCTTCGAGTGCCACCAGGGGCCTAGCACCTGCTGAATAGTGCCACCAGGGGCGTAGTAACTGCTGATCCAACAGAGCGAAAGCCTGCTGTGTGTCGAGTGCCAAAAGGGGCCTACTACCTGCTGAATACTGCCACCAGGGGTGTAGTACCTGCTGATCTACCAGAGCGAAAGCCTGCTGTGTCGAGCGCCACAAGAGACCTAGGCCTGAGCAAACAGGAGTTGGTGACCCAGCTAGGAATTGATGCAGATAGTTCTTTAGCTGTTTTTTGAGGGCCCGCTTCAGCGCTTATATTAAAGCAGCCAGACAGAGAAAATTTACATAAAACTTATGTGAAGAAATCGAAAGAACCACGAACGATAGGGAATACAAAGAGGAAGACAACATAATCACAGCACCAGATAATACCAGGATTACTTAAGATAATAATATCCCAAAGTCACCTAATTGCACGCAGATATTTTTCCAAGTTCCACCTCGTTCAGCTCATGCAGCGGACACTAGCCAAAATAATTCTAAGCCACCTGAGTCATAGCCCATACAGGTATTTCCGATACTAATACCGCGCATATACGACAGCCTGAAACTCAGATTTTGGGTAGGCCAGTCGGCAGATTCGTACTCAACAATGATGCCGAGGTTATGAATACGGTAATTATATGGGGATTAAAACTTGACGTTTCGGGAAATGCTTTGGAATTCATGGAGAGAGTGGAAAAACTGACATTTCTGTCTGGTAGATCAGCAGCTACTAGACCCCTGGTGGCATTATCTTAACAGGCTCTGGTAAATCATCAAGATAAGATATTCGCCCCGACGATATGCTGAAAGCTCTTCCAGAAATTCTAAGAGGAACAGCTTAAGAATGGTTCCGGATAAATCGGGACAAACTTAAAACGTGGGAAGTTTTCCACACGTTATTCTTGGAACACTTTGAAGAATGATTGAAAATTGGACCACTCGGATTCATGTCACCGTAAGGAGCCGAGGCGGGCATTTGAACGAACGAACGAACGGGTTTTTTTATTTCATTTCAAAAAATATTGAAAAACCCATTATATAATAAATTTGAGAAAACTTTATAGGGCCCATAGACACAACACTTTTGTGTGCACACCAATCGAGACACCGACACCAAAAATCAAACATTTTTCATTATTTTATGTCGGTGTCTCCATTGGTGTGATGTGTATGGAGAAGTGTCATGACACCCGTGTGCACACAAGTGTTGCTTGTATGGGCCCTATTAAAGGCACGGGTTACTGGTGTGTCCGACATAGCGACAGTACGAGTGTCCCGTATTAACAATAATCACCTTCAATTACCAATAAATATTGAATTTACGTTAAATTACTATTTCTCAGGTTCATGCACTCTCAAAAGAGTGTTTAAACGTTCTTTTTTAATCTGGCTAAAAAATAATTAAATGCTTAGTTGTGCTAACACACATACTACTTGCAATCCTAATTGACTTTATAGATATCTAACATACACATTATTACCGGATTGGCGTATTGAGGGCACTCCCTCTCTAAGAAATTCATAAAACACAAAGAGCCGATTCTAGTTTACAAAAATATTCACAATTTTTTTTTTTTTTAATTCTAGTTATTATTCTTGTCGGCTTCAGCTCCTAATCAAAAGTAATTAAAAGCTGCGTCACGTCTTTCAGACCCAGAGTCGATCAGAACTATAGACAGATTGTTATGTTTTGTATAGTACATTATGTATTGATATTAGTTTATTTTTTTTTTTTTACTAATAAATGTTACTCAAAAGCAATCAATAATCATGAGGAACAACTAATCATAAGGCCTTATTTTATACTCTCAAGAACTTTATGCCTATCAATTTCAATATCATTAATGAAATTCACATATTTTCTGATTAAAAAAAAAAAACAAGTTGACATAGAAGAAAATGTTCAATAAACAGATATCGATGGTTATCAGTTCGGAATCATCACTTATCGGAATCGTTAAACAACAAACTGCTTTTAAAACTTACGATGCTCGTCTAATGACACTGTGTATGTAGTGTATGTATAGGGTAATTTAATCAAATAGGTAATAAATCAAGTGATACAAACAGAGATGTATTCATTGATGTTTTTATATCAATCGATTCATTCAAGTACTTGAGCATACACCTACCCTTACAGTGCGGTTCACTTAATTATCCACCCACATGACTGATGAAATCTATCGATATTTCAATATTTTTTGAATTTTTTTCGGCAATAGAAAAATGAAGAAAAGAATTCATAGATGAAGGTGTTGCCAAATACCAAAGAAATTTCGATTGTGATTAGTCGCGTTCACATTCTGTTTTATTTAATGCCTGAATCGATTTATTAATTTTTGTTGCATCTTTTCTTGGTAAGAACACTAAATGACAATTATTTAAGTTCATCACACGTAACTGTAGTTGCTATAAGAGCTTCGCAAACTTAATTGCACTCAAAATTAGGAAAATCAATACAATTACAAAAAAAATAATACTCTGGTCGTTTGCCAATCGCTTTCTTAACTGAGAGAATCCTAGAAATTCCCGTTATCTTTTTCCAAAATCATCGAAAATAGTCAATATGGATCCCTTACCTTGAGTTCTAATGGTTTGATTTTCAAGGTTAAGGCCCTACAATTGAGATAAATCTAGGGTGTCTGGGGTTTATTTTGATATACGCTTTTCAAAATACAAAAGTTGATGAAAATTTTCAGAAGTTTGAAAAACAAGTTGAACTGAACCCAATCAAAATTGCGTAGTGGGCAAGGCCCTCAGTAGTCAACTGATGAGACCAAGTAAGATCGCCGAGATGAACTAAAGTTCAAGTACAAAGCTCTATTCATAAATATTGTGGTTCAACAAATCTGCGAGAAAAACTAATAGAAGATTTAAAACTTGAATTAAAAAGGTCGAATTTCAAGGCGGGTCTTAGTAAACCTCTTCATCTCTTTGGGTTTCACTTTGACCCAATATGCCAATTTTACGTATTGACTTAAACACTAAGACAGAAGTGCGCATTTTCGCTGATCAAAATCTTATTGTTAGTCGAAAACATTGGATTTTTTTTTCAAGGACCAAGAGTTGCTATACAAAACAAAAAACATTATAGGAGAATACTGACAACTGAATAATTTGTAGACGCTGTGACAGTTTGAAGCCTGAATCACAATGCGACGTTACGTCAACGTGACGGATGTCTGTAGTTGTACTCTCTTCAAAACCAGTTTCCAATAATGAAAATATACACTCTAAAGCGTTTCTCGTTTTCTCGTCACGTCAATTATTCAACAAAATCGAATAACTGACGCGATGTGACAAGGAGAAAAGCTTTAATGTGTATTAATTCATTTTTTGATACTGTTTTTTTATAAAAGAGGCCAACCACGAAGATTACTCGTCATCTTGACGTCTCGTTTTCTCGTCGCATTGTGAAACAGGCTTGACAAAATCTACTCGTTATCATTCTGACAGGTGTGTGTCAAAAATCTATCGAAATCGAAGTGTGACACTATGTCGTGATTTTGAAAACAAAAAGTTTAACTTAATACTTCACTGAAAAACTGCTTCTGAGTTAACTCGGGTTTAATTTATTTGCAGGGCTGACTAACTCTGGTTTAACTCAGAATTAGCTCAGCACTGAAAATCTACCACTTG
The DNA here is from genome assembly GCA_932273885.2 of Leucozona laternaria. Lineage (NCBI taxonomy): Eukaryota > Metazoa > Arthropoda > Insecta > Diptera > Syrphidae > Leucozona > Leucozona laternaria. The sequence continues at coordinate 24,171,835 of OW026367.1, read as the reverse complement.
AATCACCCCATCGAATTTACCGAAACCCGATTTTTTCGGGTGATTTGAGCAATTCTGAAATCGGATTCGAGTTCAGAGGACATCATTAACCGTCAGAAAAGAATCAACATTTTGTTGACCAGAGTGTAATCGAAGATTGTGTGAAGTTATAATGTCAACAATTTTAATTTTGTGTTCTAAATCCAGCTTGAAATGGTTTGTCTTATTATTCATCCATTTGCTGCTCATCTTAAGCAAGTTTATCTACTTCAAAATGGCTTACTTAAAACATTCATTGTGAAATTCATTTATAAACTTAAACATTCTTCAAGGCACCTTTTTTGGATAAAAATATCACTAATGTCAATCGTACATAAGTATAAATACTTTAATAGAATGACTTGACCATTCAATATAATAATCTTTATTTTGAGTAGATGCCCTTTGAGGTTATTGGCCTGGACAAAAAGACGTATTTATTTTTAGCAAATATAAATTTGGAAGAAAATGTAACTACATCATACTCTCAAACTTTGTTCGTACAACAAAAATGAAATCATAGATCAAATTAAATGTTATTTTAAAACCTGGATAGGAATAATTGTTCTATTTAGTTAATTATATCTTCTTTTTTGTATTCATTCGTCATGCTTGTCGTTTGAAACAAAAACACAAAAACGCTTTTCTCATAATTATTGTCGGAAGCTTTGTGAGTATTGTCAATACAAATTCACCTTGACAACAAAATCTACCGGCAAAATTCGAACGATTGTTTATGTTTGATATATTTTTATCTTGTGCTATGCTAGTGCAATTATTTTTCAACGTTTATAGACAAGAGAACAAAATAGCTTCACAGCTAAACAAAAATAATATTGAAATGAGATGTGTTGATGGTAAACGTTTGCTTTCGAATAATTCAGGTAGTCAGGTGCTACCTTTTGATGCCTTACACATGTTAACACTGTCAATCTAGTTTGTATGTACATTGTATATATTTGAAAAATGTACGTACTTTTTTTTAAAATAATTAATTTAGATCCTCTTCTCCTTCTGATAAATAAGGTGGCTACCATCGTTTACATTTATGATATGTAAGGTGCTTTGGAGAGTGCGAATTCATTCAATAGACTTCAAACATTGTCGTCAAGTTAAACATATCATGCAGATACCGGTTTATATAGGCTTGAAGCCTGTGCCTAAGTTCTGTAACTCTCGCATCAATAAAATTGTCGAGAAACGATGAAAATTAAAACAAATCACAAGAGTTTTGTTCCATTTTTCAACGTTCCTCGACCAATTTTATCGATCAGACCATGATTTTTTCCTTTCTCGATATAAAAAGATTGTAGCAGCTCATATTTCACGTAAACTTCTATGAGCCAGGTAGAAAAATAGAGATGGCGGCAACAAGCGGCCCAGCTGCGTGCGCCATTTTGATACCATTATGAGTACTAATGTCGTTTTCGGTTGGATTTCGGAACTGTTTCATTCCTATCGAAATTGGAAAATTTGGAGTAAAAAGAGTGAAAAAGGTGTAGCTCCGAACGTCCACTCGAAACCGATATAGGACAAATGAGGTAATTTATTTAAAAATTTCCCAATTCGATTCCAAATCATCTGATTGGCTGCTTAGAGGATATATAATATGGAGTGCTCGTTTCTATCCCTAATGCATTTTAGTGTCTGGGGCCATGATAGGGGGCGCTATTTTACTTTCGGTTTAGATAAAGTCTTAGAAGATCGTGTAGCTGCTATCAATTGTAAGTCATAATTTGCTTATTTTCTTTATAAATTGTTCTACTTTGAAGTAATTCTCGAAATGAATAAGTGTTTGTTTATAATTTTAAACATTTCAATATCTTCTTTTTTATTTTTTTTTCTCCAATGTGCAGAAAACTCAGTGACCGAAACTTGAACAGCAACCCCTATGAAAGGTTCGCATTCGAATAAAAACAAGCACTCCATATTATATACCCTCTAAGATTGGCTGTACAATTTGCACGAAATTCGGTATGAAATTCCGAAAAAAGTTTACGGACACACCCAAATGGAATCCATTCAATGTGGAATCCATTGTCAAAAAATGTCAAAATTTGAAAAACGAAAGAGAAAACAACAATTACAAGCAATTTGGGGCCAAACTAATTTCTAAATAAAATGAGCTGTCAAACGAAATTAGCAAATTTGAGATGAAAAGACATTTTCAGTAATTTGCGAAATCATCTCATTTTGGCTTTAAATGTGGAAGGTAATATTATAACTGGATGAAAAATGATATGAGGTGAGGGATTTGCGGACATAACCTCCTCTAGAGGATCATGGTCGATGGTCAGAGTTCGACAACAATAAGCTTCTGTTCCTTTTAGGGGGATCGTTCAGTTACATGTTTGGATGTGACATTCCAGTGGGCATCCGTCAGTTCTCTCCGTATCACATGATGTTTGTAATGAAGGCCACTACCAGACATCATCCTTGGATTAAATTGAACGGATATAATGTAGGTTATGGTTGTGGAACGGTTTGTGTTCATTTATATGTACGAGTATTGTGTTCCACAATCATTAGGAGCGTATCTTAGGTCACTCACCCTAACACGCACAAACTGGAATATCTCGAAAACCTCACCTAATAGTTTCAACAACAAATTCATAGCTCATAGTAGCAAATATAAAATTTTCGAATCGGCAGCTGAATCCATTATGTTCTACGCTGCGCAAACTTGGGGAAGTAAGAGATACGATTTGGTTGAAATGCTACTTCTATTTTACATAAAAAGATCATGTTATGTGTCATTAGCGAATGGCTTGATTTTGCATTAGATTGTGGGATGGATCTCAACTGTAACTGCCAGCTAAAACACAATTTGGAACAGGCAAACTACTTCCGTGATGATCTTAGCGTTGATGAAATATCCATGATGGTTCGATTGCGGGGAGAGATTCTCAACCTAAATTATATACCGCATAGAGGAGACCTTCCGGTGATTTGTAGCTTATGCAACATGAGGGAGAGGGAAGACGTGGTACATTTCCTAGGAAAGTGCCCAACTTTAAGGAAAACGAGAAGATGTGTTTTTGGGAAAGATTTCCTAGCTGTAGATGAAGTAATACTCCACTTGAATGTGATGTATGTGTTGAAACTGTTCCAGTTCTGCAAAGTTGCCTTAAGATATCGTAACAGAATAATTAATAAACTTGATGACGTGATTTAAATGCTTTTCCCCCCAAAATATTCCCTCTCGGCAACGCCACCAGTCTTCAAACTAGGCCAATTTTCGATCCGCCCTCTTAATTCAATCGAGTTTTAGCATTTCCCTTTTAATATCGAACGTAGTTAACGGTAGTACATTTTTACACTATTTGATTTATGAACAATGAACAATGTCATATCATCCACTTAATTCATCCAATTACTTTACTGTCTCCTCAACCCTATATTAATTAATATTAATTGTGACAGTTGCATTAATTCGTTCTATCTATACACTTTCATTTCTAGATGTCACAAATAGAAAAGCTCAAGAGTATGCTCTTCGAACAACTATCTGATCTGGAAATATTTTCACGACTGCTCCACTTCGATCCATCACGACAGAAATTATTTAGATGCCTAACAGCTTTGATGAGCAGTAATAAGCCATTGGCTACACATTTACAAAACAAATACATCATGAGATATCGACTGGCTCCGAAAATGGTTGATAAAACATCATCATTTGAAATGATTTCGAAAAATTCACATCAGGTATTTGCGGAAGACTTTGACATGGATGCGATAGCATTTGGTATGCGGCTAGGATCGTTTTTTTCCGAAGCGGGACTTCTTTCGGAGAGTATCAACATTTTGTCATGTGTAGCCAGTAGGTTAGATCAGCTGTCAGAAGATGATGCCACAACTCTTGTTCGATTGGACTGTTTACAAAGGTTTGGATAAATGTGAATCTGGGCTTATGACGAAAAAGTTTTAATGTTTTTTTTTTGTTTAATTTCTAGACTCTTACATTCAGAAGCAGCCTTATGCAGCTTTAAATCAGCCGAACATACATTCAATCAAATTGCGACTATTCTGAGAGAGGTCTCAACAGAGGACATCCCCAAAGGCCTCTTAGCCAATGTCTACATACAAATTTCGTCTATGTACTTTGCGCGAAGCGAATTTGATAGCAGCCACAAATGGAGTGTAGTTGCTATGGGAACTCTTACGTCTTCCACATCCGAAAAGTAAGTAATTTACTACGAGTATAGTATAGTGTAATAAAATTGTATGTTTTTAACAACATTTTTAACACTTTGTATTTTAATTGCGACAGAATTGCAGTCGATGTATTGCGGCAGGCGGCGAAATCGTGTGTGGTAAAGCGTGACTTCCAGCGGGCGAATATGTTGATATGCCAAGCCAGTCGCAGAGCAAGGTACGTGTGTATTTGAATTGATATAAATAATTTTGTTACTTATAATTAAAACGGCTTTGTCATCTTCATGAAAACATCTCATCGTCATCATAGCACAATTTTTACTATAAAAACGAAGCGGTTGATTTTATAGACAGTTTTTTGTTTGTTTGTTTTGACTTAATAAATAACGTATGCAATTTATAGAAATTGTTAAACGAGGCGTGTCTACGGTTATGTATTATGGAGTTGTTGACATCCGAGGTTGGACAATGATTTGCATTGTATTCTGTTTAATTTTGAGAGCTGTTGTAGAGCTAGACGGATGTCTGGTCACAACTCAAAGAGACAAATTCAGTTTTGTAACGATACGTTTTGCATTCGTGGTAGAAAATTTATTTGTTTTCCGGTTGATAGTTAACATTTGATAAGTTTGAATAGTATGTTGTTTATCTGACACAAATTGACTGCGTATAAATATTTTCAAAATTTGTTTAAAAAGGAACTGAAAAAGAAAACATTTTATAACGAATTAATTCAGTTGAAATAATCCATACAAAAACAATATTTAATAAGAAAATATTCACACGATTATTGAATTTGAACATGAAATAATGAATTACTCCAATTGTTTTGTACAACACATCGTAAATTAAGCTGTGAGAATTAGAGACGGTGTAGAAAAACATTAATTAGTTCCGTCACAAATGCATCGATGACAAAAAACCTTGTTGTATAGTACATGTGAAACTATTTATTGTTCCTATTGTTAATTTTGTTTTTACATATTTGTTTTATAATTGCATATACATTTTAGATGTAAAGATATTGGCGCAAATTTTTAAACACTCCTCGTTTTAGGAATAAAACCGACTCTCTCCGACAACTCATTAACGCAGTCGTTTAGTTGCGAGCCCTTGCCTTACCTTTTCTTAATTTCAAACAATAAACAACTCTTCTAACTAATGAAGGTTTTTAGTGCATTTGTAAGGTTTTTTTATGATTTGTGGTAGAGCATTCGACTGCAGATCGAGAGGTCCCCGGTTCACATTAAATTTTGTTGTAATTTTTTTCATTTCTTTTTTTTTAACTCCTCGGGCGATTTTTTGAGCAGAAAATGATTTGTCGCTATATGGTAGTCCAACACTATGTACCACATTCTTTTTTGTTTTTGTTGGGGCGGTCGACCGAATACAAGTTTGTATTGTATATTGTTTGGTGTCTTAGCCCATTGAATCGGAGGGTGGAGATGGTGTTGTTTTGTCGTGGTAATGGTTACAAATTAAAGTAAAGACAGCTTTCGTGATTGTTGATTTGCAAGCTCAAAATCTTCATCTTCAAAAAAGTATACTTTAAAAAAGATAGAGAAACGTTTTGCTGCTTTTAAAGTTAGACGAGTGCTTAAGCGTTAAAGTATACTTTTTTATCGTTTAAAATTATCAAAGCGTCGACTCTCATCCTCAAACTCATTTTAAGAGTCGGCTTCGAATTTAAAAATGATTTAGAGTAGGTTTTAAATTTTGCGCCATTGTTTTTACCTTAATGAAGAGGAACACCAACCACCCAAGTTGTAAAAAATGATAATAAATATGATTTTTAACATCTCGTACATTGATGATTTCTATTTACTTTTAAAAAACATTTATTTATTACAAAACATTCTTCATGAACTACTTTAATTCTTCGCCCGAGAAAAGTTTAAATGTTTACGGCACGGCACGGCACATTAACCATTTCAGAAAATCGCATTTGAAGGTTCGCGATTCAATATGATACCAATTATGACATGACAAACATGATATATCGTTTCTTCTATAGGTTTTTTTAAACAGTTAAACAGTTATGTATTTAATTATTTTGCAAAGAAATGAAAATTCGAGAAAAATACAAGTAATACGAATGCGAGACAAATGAGAGATAAATCAAATCCTTTATCTGTTTTCTCATAAAAGGTTTCCAATAAGGACGAGTAGATGTTAAAATTGATTAAAACAAATTAACTGAGATATCAACGACTGTTTTGTTACATTTGAAAAGCATATCAATGACACTTGGTCTGTTTAGTATCTTTTTTTCAGTAAAATGTGTAAAACCTTTCAAAACACCAAAGTGAGAACGAATTTCTCAAAAATGGAGGCACTTACAAGAAAGTAAATAGCAAACGCATTGAACCACTTTTGTGTACAAAACGTCAAAATCTCACTCCTCACATCAACAATTACATGCCAAAAGTCCGATTTTTGTTAAAAAATTGCGTTTAATTTAAAAATAATTACTTAAATTATACAATTCCAAAGTTATCTAAATATTATTAAGATAGTTAATTGTCACATATCAGACACCACAATTTCAAATTAAAAGCAAAAGATGCTAACGGCTGGGTGTTTTGACGTCTTTACTCTTCTTGTACACAGAAATGTATGTAGCGACAAAAATTCGCAAGTTATCCAATGGAGGGAAAATTATTTGCTCTCTCATTGCAACTTTTTCGAGTTAACAAACAGGAATTTGTGACAATGTGTGCAAATTCGTAAGAAATTTTACGTAACCAAGCAGACATAAAGCTGCGTTCGCACGCGCAACTATTGTGTCCAGCCAGTCAAACGATCTCGTTGCCAGCTGAAGTCGGTCAGTTGAATGGCAATACCATCGAAGAAGAAGAACGGAGTCTCATGGACAGCGGGGATGTGTTTTTGGTATGATTGATTCAAATTCGGGCACCAAACGTTGAATAGTCGAATAGGAAGGACGACCATGTAAACCTTAAAATGGACGTAACGGGCGCATCCCTGTCACAAGAGATTTCTATACAAAAAGCCTTCATTTGCACATGTTACTCGGAGCTATAACCTGCTATGGAGATCTCTTTGGGGTGTCTAAAAGTAAAAAAACAGGAAAATCAAAAAAAAAAAATAAAATAAAATGGCCACTATAACTGTCAAAATAATAAATGAAAAGGATAGTAAATAACATAATCTGTCATTTATGACATTTCAACCTGAGTTTGAGAACCTCCGAAAGAGATAAGCGAGACAATAGTGGTTGAGTTGGGTAAACCAAATTATTGATGATCACTTAACGATAATAATTTTAAAAATTACAGAATGACCGCCCCTGTTTCTAGTTAGATCTTTGTTAATCAGTTTTTTTTTTTTTGTGTATTTCCTATACTAGAGTTGTGTTGCGAACATCATTCTAGGCGGGATTCTTTTCTATACACCTCCAGTTTCCATTGAAAGCCGCTTTCTATGAGATTTAAAATTATCAAGACTTAAAGTGAATGAAAGAATGTAAACAGTCAAAAACCCCTATAAATAAACGCAAATCAAACATGAATCATATTAAATCAGCGAGTTAAGTGCGAAATTTTATAAATAAAACAAAATTGAAGTTAATTAACTAATTCACGAACTAGGTGGCCTAGCGAGGAAAAATATTTTTTGTTATTTTTGCTAAAAAGAAATAAAAGAAAAGAATAGAATAGATATTAACACACATGCTATTTTCAATAGTTGTGTTTGCAAAAGTTCATAGTATTTGTTGAGAAAGTGTGCCTGCAGACTGAGTAATACACTCTGGTGACAACGTTCTTGTTCATCGTAGTAGATTTTCATAAAGTTTAGGTACCTACTAAACGTGAATTAGCAATTTAATTTGTATTAATGAGAAACTTGAATTAGTGAAATAACTTTTGATTTGCGTTTTAGTTAATTAGTTTTCATTTTTTTTAAGAGGGTTGGTAATATTTTCGCCGAAGAGTTTAATATATTTCAGTTTCTCCAACATTATTAAATAGTTCGGGGATGTCGGACGGTAAAGGGAATGATCTTTCAATATAAAATTGAAGTAGTTTTTCATCCATTTCATATTGTCTACTTCCTCAATTCTGAGTTTTAAGCAAAACATATTGGATTGAGCTACCAATTCGAATATTTTCCACTTGCCAACATAAATTTGACTCAAGCGAATAAAATGTTTAGACCTTTACTTGAATTTTCAGTCGTTATAGGTGGATACACTTTTAATTGGTTCTCTAGAAAATACTAACAATCATAACATTAATAGTTACCATACTTGTAGCATTTTAACATATTTTTGCCATAACCATAATTATTTTTTTTTTAAATAAATAAATAATCATATTTATATATATATTTTTTAAACCAATATCCCAAACCTCTTAAATCCCTAAATTGCGGAAATCCCATTTCAAATTTTAGAACTGTTTTCGGAAAATATCACCAAAAATATGCGGATACGCTATTAGACTATGGATTTTTCCTATTGAACGTTGACTCTATCAATCAGAGCGTTAATGTCTACCAAGATGCACTCGAAATTAAGCGTCAAATATTCGGCAATCGTAATTACCATGTAGGCTTAGCGCACGAGGATCTCTCCTATGCTTACTACGTACACGAGTACAGCACGGGAAATTTCCAATGCGCCCGCGAGCATGTGGAAAAAGCTGTTGATATAATGAAGGATCTTGTGCCCAGTGATCACCTGATGCTAGCATCTGCAAAACGTGTGAAAGCGCTACTCCTCGAAGAGATAGCTCTTGATAAAATGGCCGCAAATGGGGCGGACGAAGATGGGTTACTGAAACAATCAGAAGAACTGCACAAATGTGCATTGCAGCTATCGCTGGATGTGTTTGGCGAGATGAACGTACAAACGGCAAAACATTATGGTAACCTAGGCAGGTTATACCAGACAATGAGTAGATTTGAGGTAATTGTTTACTTTCAGCTTCAGATTTAAAAAAAAAAAAAAAAAAACAATTAAAAAAGGGGAACTATGTATGTTTAAAAACAAATGCTCTTACTTCTCCAATCCAGGAGGCAGAACAAATGCACCAAAAAGCAATTAAAATTAAAACCGAATTGTTGGGACCCTATGACAATGAGGTCGGCCTGTCCATAGGTCACTTGGCCTCGTTATATAGCTATCAAATGAAAAAATACCGTGAAGCTGAAGAGCTGTACTTGCGTAGCATTGAAATAAGCCTACGATTATTTGGCAAATCTTACTCGGGTCTTGAGTATGATTATCTAGGTTTGTGCCATGTGTACGATACATTGCGTGAATTCGAGAAATACTTGAAATATGCCTCGATTTTGGAAAATTGGCAAATGTTGCGTGGCGAAAATAGTATGACAAATGTAAGTTTAAAATCCTTTTTTTTTTTAAGGTTATGCCGTTTAAATGTAAATATGTATTATCGTTTTAAGGGTTAAAATGTTAGGCTAGATTGCGTGTTAATTTTCATTGAAAAAAAAAAAACATTGATAAATATGAACCAAATTCAAATATGTATTAAAAAAAAGTGCATGTACATATGTAATTGGACAAGTGGGAGAAGGAAAATTAAACATCTTTGTTGTGAAAAATTAATCGTTTCGAGAATTAGTGTTGTATACATAAATTGCACTTGAATATACATGATGTTTATAATTTATAAAAATATTACACATAATGTAGGTGGTTATTCATTTAACTTTCAATTATAACTAACAAAATCAACCAGTTCTTGAATCTGCCAAAGTTAGTTTCTGAACAAAACTTTCATCGAACAAAAAAAAAAAACGCACAAATCACAAATTTCGAAGATTCAACAGACCTAATAGTTACAAAATTAACAATTACAATTTCAAATAGCTTAGCAAAATTTCTCTAAAAAAAAATTCAAGCATTAATTGGATTAAGAAAGATTTAGCTAACATAACTTTAAACCGCTAACTAATGCATCTATAAAAGTCTTTTCAAGACGAAAAAAAAAAAAAAAAACAAAATTGATTAGGTACCACAAATTTTGATATCATATTATTTTTTAAAATATTCCTGCACAAATTCCATCGTTATAGAAAATCTTCTTAAAATTCCAAAAACAGTATCATAAAATTATTAAAGATTCGATGAATTTTGAAACTAGTGATTCCGACAGGGGGTATTCCATGTTTGCGTCAACATTTCTTGTGAAGAAACTAGACATGATAGTTAGAAAGAAACGTTATTTTGCTTCGTCTTTCAAAGCATCAGTTTTTTTTACACCCTTCACTTTGGACGTCATTTAAGTCAACTTGAGCGTTGCTTTTCTGTTTGGTCAAAAACTCATAACTTGTCCATTTGCGTCGAGTGGCGATGAGATTCTCTGAAAAATGTTTTCTCTACACAAAATAATGGGAAAGCAAATTCACCCCAATTCACCGTACCTATTCCTCCCGTCTAGAAAAATTGCAAATTTTTGTTATGTTTAATAAGGCAAGGTCGTTGAGAGGAGGAAAATATGTCGCAAGGTTTGCTACCTTAACATCAATACCTCGTATACAACAAAAACTTTAGAATCACCATAGAATGGTATAAAGTATGGTATAAAGATTCTTCTGTTTACTGTACTTCTGTACTGCTTATTAGGCCAATGGTTATATAGTCCCACATAAACTGTAATTTTTTGTGTGTACCTCTCGAGGCAAAAGGGTACATCGCTGGCGAAGCCTTAGAGAATTTCGCTAGTTACCCTTGCTAGGGCCTTGTTAGTGTTTTATTGGGAAATGTATAGCTAGCTTAATAACTAAACCAATTGCTATACTCTGTTCAATGAAATACGCAGGGAAGATAGGATATTTGCCTTTCATCCATACTATTATGGATTTCAATAAGCTATCTCCATTTCAAAGCTCTCACAGGGTTGCCTTAGTGAGCATTTATAACTGCCGCAAATCTCACAAAAATATTGCTATCAAAAGCTCTAAAAAATCCTGAAAGCTACATAGCAAGAACGAAGGAAAATTTCCTATGAATTTCCATCAACTAGACAATAGTAACTCTGATTCAACACAATGTCAATAAGGGTTGGTTGCAAATTTGCGATCAGCGATCAGTCTCCTTTCACCCGGGGAGCAGATAGGTCATGGTGGGATGTATTTGAGCTCAAAGAAGATTACACAAACAATTTAAATTTAAGTCAGTGATTCTGTTTCTTATTTCAGTTGCAATTTCTTAAGTTAAGGTGGCAGCAGCAGGCAGAGTGTGTTTGAAAAAGCTCTGCCATAAGGCCTGTACTGCAGATTCAAATTGAACAGAGTATAGTCACTTCATTGCTGGCCATAAGAAATTCACTCATAGGAGCAATTTTTTTATTCTCACAGTCACTATCTTTTGTTAAGATCTACGAGTTTTTTTTTTACTATGGGAATACATTTGAACTAAAATTCGTAAAACGTAACAGAACTTCATAGTTTGAAGGAAAAACTTAAAAAAACATTGAAATTTGGCATAGTTTATTAGTAGTTTAGTTACTTACAAAGGCAGGTGAATTTGCAAATTTGATTGAATTTGCAAATGTAATTGGAAGGTATTGTTTCATTTAAACCATTTAAAACGAATTATTCGAATATTTTCACAAATTGTTCGCATATATCTGCTTTCTGGGATTTCTTACGATGGATTTGTTGCTACGAGTGATTGTGTTGAAGATTTAAAACGAAGATCAAACCACAAAAACAATGGCTTGAAAGACAGAACAACAAAAAACTAAGAATTTTTTTGAATCAATTATTTTTTTTTAATAAGAGAAACCATTCGATCCAATGTCGGTTAGGGGCATTCATAATGGATGTTATAACGTAAATAATGGGTTCCACAATATAACTTACAAAATTACAATTATTATTAAAACTTATACTCGTATGTAAGTAAGTAAGTATAATAATGTAGTTAAAATATACTTATGACGTATCGGTACGTACACGAACAACTATTATATTAATACGCAAATATACATATGTTTCATAACATATTCTTATAAAGCGCCCTCGTATTTAATTTTTGTAAAATATAATTACAAATACTAATAAAATGTCACCTATTTTGTTCTGTTCTTTTATAAAATTCATTAAAAAATTGTTTTTTTCATTTTTTTTTTTAAATTAATTAGATTGTATTCGGATTTCTTGCAGATATCATCAGTTGTTTTATATGTACATATATCGGGTTTTTCAATAAGAGCGCTACAAAAGTTTTTTTTAAATAAAACAAAAACGGTTTTGGATATCAATTCTTTATTCCTGTGAAAGTACGTTCGATGCCATTATGTATGGAACTCTATTTCTTTTGCATGGCCACCACGGGCACGCTTGCAAAAGTCCAGACGCTGAACCCAATTTTCGACGGTTTTCAAGCATAAATCGGCCGATACTGCTGCAATTTCACGTTCGATATTCGTATGAAGTTCATCAATCGTCGCTGGCTTGTTGGCATAGACCATAGACTTGACGTAGCCCCACAGGAAATAGTCTAACGGCGTCAAATCGCACGCCCGAGGCGGCCAAGCAACTGGACCATTTCGTGAGATAACATACGTTCTCCAAACTTGGTTTCCAATAAATTGATTGTGACATTCGCTGTGTGGCTTGTGGCGCCGTCCTGTTGGAACCACATGTCCTCCGAGTCCATATCATACAATTGGGGCCAAAAATATTCGGTTATCATTGAACGGTAGCGATCCCCTTTCACAGTAACGTTCCGGTCTTGATCATCACGGAAGAAGTAAGGCCCAATGACGCCGCCGCGGCCGGCCCATAAACCACACCAAACCGTAATTTTTTCGGGATACAATGATGACTAATGGAGTACGTGTGGATTGCTGCCTGACCAATACCGCATATTTTGTTTATTGACGAAGCCATTCCGCCAGAAATGAGCCTCATCGCTGAAGATGATTTTTCGATGAAAATCCGAATCATTTTCAAGTTGTTGCTCAGCCCAATTCACGAACATACGACGCTTTTGGTGGTCAAGCGGCTTCAGTTCTTGCGTCAATTTAATCTTGTAAGGATGTAGGCCAAGATCTTTTCGCAAAATTCGCCACAACGACGTCACAGAGATGCCCAACGCTTGAGAACGACGTGTGAGAGACACATTTGGGCTTTCTGCAACTGAAGCGACACTACGGGCACTTCTTTGTCTCATTAGCACGGGAACATTTTGTACTGTGCCTGTGGATTCAAATTTTTCCACTAGACGCTCAATTGTTGATCTGCTAGGAAGATTATGACGACCATAAATTGGACGTAGCGCTCTTAACGTTGAGGCCACTGACTCAGAATTTCGGAAGTAAATTTTAATAATTTCGACTCGTTGTTGGCTCGTATATCTTTCCGTCATGAAATGGCAAACCTTACTGAAGAGAAATGTCAAAAGAAAGAAAGAAATATTGCGTCGTTTGCTGTCCCTGTTGCTCTACTTTTGTAGCGTCCCTGTCAGGGTTACCTTTGGGGACACTTTAGTGTCATTTTGACACCTTTTCAGCACCCGGACACCAGGACACCTCTTTTTAAAAATACATCGATTTTGGACACTTTTTAGAAATCTAGCAACCTTTTGGACACTATTTAACAAAAAAAAACAATTTTTTCGAAGAATTGAACGGAACCCGTTGTCAATCAATCAAAAATAAAAATACCTACACCACACATATATCTATTTCTTGTTCCATCTTTTATATTCTTAATCCAAAATTAAAGACCATGAAGTACTTTTAATAAAAACCAATGTTTTGAAATACTATCAAAAACTATGTGAACAAGTCACAGCTAGGATTGATATTAATGATAAGAAATTATCTTTGTAACGTTTCTTGGACCCAGAAATTAAAAATTGGGAAAAGAATTAAACTATTTTGATCTGAATTTAAAAAATGAATTTATAATCTCGAGAAAGAGTTCAAAGCTAGGAAGTTAAAATTCATTGATGTTGATTTTGAAAGTTATTTTAAAATTAAAAATATAGAATAGTTTTGGTTCAAAATAGGAAACTTAAGAAACTATATTAAAGAAATAATGTGATGAAATTTTAGACTTTTTTAAAACTTTTTACGCAATTTCTGAAATACTCTTGTGTCTTAATTGAAATTTCTAATGGACACCTTTTTTCCTCTCGGACACCTTTTTTGACACTATATGAAAATTCTCAGGGGTAACACTGGTCCCTGTTGAAAAACCCTTTATATGTATGTACATATGAATTTTAAATCATTAAAAAAAATTAGTTTACTTAGGTCTCGACTCATAATAACATTGAGGGGTTTGTTTAAACCGTAATTAGCTCTGGGGCAAGATATGTAAAAGAACAGAGGATTTGTAGATGATCTTGCTCGGATATTTATGTTGAGTTGACTCAGAAGTTTTTCCAAATCCTGGTATAATTAAAACATATAAAGTTCTGGGGGAACAAAAAATCAAAATAAAGAATATAAAATGAGTCAATAAATCTCGGCAAAAGTTGAAACAGAAAAAATGACATTGTCCACTTAGGACCTTTTTTCACCATCGATAGGTTAAGTAGATTTAACCGACTATCAAATGGTGTGGTCAACGTTGTGTTGGGTTCTATGGAAGATTAGATGTCGAATAGTATATAACAGGAAACGTTTCTGAACACTTTCTAATTTCTTTACAGAATTTTCATAAAAAGGACCCAAACACACAAGAAATGTATATGTATGAAGATGTAAAACTCTTTTAAAAATCTCATTATTAATTCAAGACTGCCCGTGTTTTTTTTTTATTATTCCAGATCTTTATTGATATTTGGCAAATTGTTTAACAATTCCCCCCATATATATAATAATGACAGCCAATTAAATAAAAGGGATCGTCTAGATCTCACACAATGAAATACATCGAGGTAGAAGCAGGATTCCATATTGGGTGTAATGCAAAAAGATGTCACGAGACAGAGCTAAAGGTGACGAGGAAAATCGGAAATTGAGCCCATTTCATATGTATTTCTTATGTATGCAAAAAAAATTAAATAGTTGGGACTTGGGAGTGCAAACTAATTGTCTCATGAACTCTAGTTGTTTTAGTTCTAGTTACTCACGCGCGAGAATCATTATAATTTGCACGCACCACAAACCGAGAATGACAAAAAAAACGGCTGAAAATCTCACTGTCAAAATAATTGTTTTGCGTGCGAGAAAATAGTGTGTTGAATACCAATAATTATATTCATCTTACAAAATTACTTGGATGTAAATTATTTTTCGATCCAAAAATAATTGTATTCTATTGTTAGCCCCTTAGTTTAGACAAAAATCAGTCGAGAAACGATGAAAATTGAAAAAATAATGAGTTTTGTTCCACGTTTCTCGAACAATATTATCCATGCGAGAGTTATAGAACGTAGGCACTGATTTCTGTTGACAGTCCAGGATTGAACCACGGCCTCAACCCTAAAGCCCGTCCAGTGTTCTATTTTTGTGGGCGTCACCGAATGTGGGGTCTTCTTCTGTTGGATAGTCCATTATGGGTAGATTTGAAGACTCGTGGGCTGGTGCGTTGGTAAGCCCCATGTGTCCCAGTCATCTAAGAGGCCAATTTAGTTATAGCGATCAGGAAAACGAAACAGAAAAAATGTTCTAATGAATTTTTTACGAGGTTCTCATTTGATTTAAAACACAAATGCTAAACTAATTGATGAAAAATAGCTCAAAGAATTTATTGGGGAACTAAAATTTTCAATTGAACAATTATTTTTTGTTAAAAATTGATATCCTGATTCGAATTAATTTTTCGTGATAGCTGATTGCCATTTCACTCATACACAAAGGAACAAATCTTTCTATAGTGACTTGAGTTCCAATAATCTCAATACAGGAAAAATATTTAATTTCATGCTGTTTCAATTTTTCCCGGATGCTTTTTCCTGATCGCTATAACTGGCCCCTACACCGCTGTATTGAATTTTTTTTGACCAGGTATGAATACCAGTGTAAGGTGCACTTCGACGACATTGTTATGAGCTTAGGTTAAAGTGGCTGCCAAGTAGGGAAGCTTGACACACTTAGACCATGAATTGGTCCATTGTGATACTACAAGAATCTTAGAACTTTTTTCCTATTCGTTGAACCACTTGGAGCTCCTTACGATGCGTGCGAGATTACTAAGATATGTCGAAATTTGCCAGATCACTAGGATCATTGAAGTGCATAGTAATCTCCGAGATGGAGTTTACGTCGTTAAGAGTCGATGTGTAGTCTGCTTAAAGATATTAAACTCTTGGAGCCCTTCAGATTCAGCTTTGGCCGTATATTGTTGATTGCTATGAAAGACTGAGAAAAAAAAAAGAAAAAGAAGGAAAACAATATTTGCACAATATGGAGACTTTCAAGATTGAATAAGGGATTTAAGAGTACCAAGTATGAATTTACAATGTGATATGAATTTAAAATTATGACTATTTATTAAAAAAAAAAGAAGCAAGTAGATATATCTTTTTTATTGTTAGAGAAAGAGAGAAAAATAAACTGAGATATTGTTAAACTACTACACGCATTAAGTCCTCCACATCTGATTTGGAAATAAGCCACATGCTTTTGCATACATCTGCAGGAAGTTTATAATACATATATAAATAGAGCTTTGGCAGTACTGATACGTCTAAGATTTTCGGTTCTTGTCCTAGGAACTGTCACAGCATTAGCTGACCTCAGCGAACCATTTATACTCTTTCTTCTTATTGTGTCATGACCACCTCGCTTTACTACAATCAGATTGTTAAAAGGTTTGAAGCGTTTAGTTGATGATTTTATATGCGTGGTTTAGGAAAGTACAGTTGGCACAGTTCAGATCATCTACTTTCTTGTGAATGGGGCTATTTATACCGAGGTTCCATCGGTCCATCGTTCAAAGTTAACTTTGATCTGACCAAATTTTATAGATAAGTTGGTGTATGCTCCCTGTCAAGTCATTTCCCACTGCTTATATAGTTTGGCCATTAGGCCATCCTAACAATCAGCTTTGTAAGACTAAAGTTTGTAAAGGGTTTTTAAAAGGCATTTTTTGAGATAAATGATCGGATGTTTATTTCATTATAAAGAGGAAGGTATGCGGTTAATAATGGAACACAACATCAGCCAAATGGCCGCCACGACCACGCTTACAGGACCATATCCTTTTCATGAAATTTTCCATAACCAAATCGCAAAGTGGCTGCCCTATGTCCTCGATAGCCTCACGAATTCCATCTTTGAGGTCTTGAATCGACGCTGGGCTGTTGGCGTAGACCTTATCTTTCACGTGGCCCCAAAGGAAGAAGTCGCAAGGTGTTAAATCACAAGATCTCGGTGGCCAATTGTGATCACCTCTTCGAGAGATAACACGGTCCGGAAACTTTTCCCGTAAAAGATCGATGGTTTCATTGCTTGTGTGGCACGTAGCGCCGTCTTGTTGAAAGTAAACGTTGTCCAGATCAATACCATCCAATTCCGGCCATAAAAAATCATTAATCATCTCTCGATAGCGCAATCCATTGACCGTCACTGTTGCTCCAGCCTCATTTTCGAAAAAGTAAGGTCCAATGACCCCGCCGGACCATAAACCGCTCCAAACAGTCACGCGT
This sequence comes from Leucozona laternaria, assembly GCA_932273885.2. NCBI lineage: Eukaryota > Metazoa > Arthropoda > Insecta > Diptera > Syrphidae > Leucozona > Leucozona laternaria. The sequence goes on along the minus strand of OW026367.1, from coordinate 24,154,059 downwards.
TGAGGATGGAGAGGCTTTTCAACAATAACTCTTGGGTTTTCCGAGCCCCAGATGCGACAGTTTTGCTTGTTGACGTAGCCTTCGAGGTGGAAATGGGCCTCATCAGTCAAGATGATTTTTCGATGAAATTCCGGATCATTTTCATGCATTTCAAGGACCCAATCAGCAAAGACACGACGTTGTTGATGATCAGCCGGCTTGAGTTCTTGTGTTAACTGAACTTTATAAGCCTTAAGACCCAAGTCTTTATGCAAAATACGGTGTAATGACGTTTGTGGAATGCCTAATTCCAAAGAACGACGAGGAATGGACAAACCTGGGTTTTCTTCAACACTTTGGGCTACAACAGCAATATTCTCAGTTGTTCTTGAGCGACGTGCACGGGTTTTATTCTTCACATCACTAACTTGTCCCAACAGCTCGAATTTGTCCACCAATTTGTGTATTGCGGTCCGACAAGGTGCTTCACGACGACCCAAAAATGTTTCAGTTTTACGAACCGTCTCTGCCAAATTTTCGCCATTTTTATAGTGAAATTTAATAATTTCAATGCGTTGTTGAAGCGTGTATCGTTCCATTTTTATTAATGGCGTAGTTTCTACTTGTCAAATGTCAAAAAATGACAGCTTCAAAAGTGACAGCTACCGAAATAACGGGCTATTCAGCACTTTTTTGTTGGTCGGATGGAAAGAAATTTTGGGCTGATCGTCCAAGTTGAATGGGTCGTTCTGGCGGCTAACAGCGGAATGTAGGCTGTTTAGTTTAGTTTAATTATTTTTTTTTTTAAACTTATTTATTCCGAGCCAGTTTTTTTTTGTATTCCAATAAATAAGAAGACGAACAGAACAAACATGGTGATGTTTTTTTAATTATTAACATTATTAAAATATAGGTACTAATTTTGCTATTTTTATAATTTCATTTGCAAAATAAAATAGAAACCAACATATCCTGACACAAGTGAAGACATTTCCCTGGAGGAGGTGAAGCAACATTTCTTCGAAATGAGCCCACAAGTTTCTAAATGAAAGCAATAAAAAGAAAAAATAACCCCAAAGACCTGAAACTCTAAGTTAAACATACTCGGCCTAGAAAACCACATCCTTACCTTCTGTTTTCCTCGTAAGAAAACAATATTTGTTTGTTTTTATAAAAAAAAAAAAAAAAATATAACTAAACATAATGTGTGTATGTAGTTAGATATATGAAATCGAATATAGTATGTAAAAATCATTATGTAAAACAAAACAAAAAAAAAAAAACATTATACAAAATGTACAAATGTATCATTTTATTTAATCTGCTTATAAACAATTGTGTTAAAATAAATAACGTCCTTTTTTTATGTTAAAAAAAAAAATATTCTTGAAAAATAAATAAAAAAAAAATGAAAAAATAAAAGAGCGACTATGGCATCAAATTAAATTCCGAAATTTATTTTCTGAATTAATTATTTGTATCACTTCGTTACAATACAACAAATACTGCCGAAATAAAAACTATTGTTGTTCATTAATCACAAGAATACTTATTAAACCAATTTGCTATAAATAATTGTTTTTATTATTTATCTGCTTTAATCATATCATTGTGTTTAAAATTGATTAAGTAGACGTAAATACATAATATTGTTGTTGATATATTTTTTTTTTTATCATTTTCCCTAGACTTAAGCATAACAAAAAAAAAGCGCAAAGTTTTTTGTAAATATTAAAATTAAATACATTAGTCCTTAAAGCAAAAACATATTATGATAAAAGAACAATGATATACAAAGTTACATAAATCTAAAACTGAAATAAAAATGTTGTCAAGACAAATGCACTTCTTGAAGTTCTGCTCTCACAATCAGTTTCAGTTGGCATTTTCTATTTTCAGTTTATTTTTTTTTTTTTGTTGATCCAAAGTGCATATTTATGTTGCGTGCGTGGTGGAGTCATAAAAGGACTCAATTTTAGTTTTTTAATTTGCTTAAGTTAAGTTACTAGATTTGTTTTCGATTTTTATTTAAAAAAAAAAGATTGTAAATAAAACGTCTTATTAAATTTTGGTAGTTTTAAGTTCAAAATTTAATTTTAATATATTTTTATTTTTAACTATTTTGTTTTTATTTTGACTTCACTTCGAATAGAATCATATTTTATTAATAAGGATTTTGTTTCTTAATTTGTTTGCGTGTTTCTTTTATGACTGGCTACGTATTGTAAAATATCCCTTTCTCAATTCGCACAAAATATTTAATCATGCTTTTATTTAGAGAGGTTGTTCTAATGTATTAAAAAAAAAGAACTAATTTTTCATTATCACTTCATCTAGTTTTACGTTTATAAAAATTAAAACTACTGATTTTAAAAATGTCTTTATAATAAACTTATTTTGTTTCCGTCACATAAATAATAATTATTATTGCTTATTTTAGAATACAGTAATTAATTTGTGAGATTTTGAAAAATGATTTAAGACACGATAGAAAGTACCTACTATTATAACATGCCCAGTTAAGGGTTTTGTTCAACTAATGTATACATTTTTTTTTTCGCTCAAACAATAAATGCCTTTATAAAAAAATGTCGATTTTTTATTTTGTGGAAAATTTTAATTTGAAATATTAGAGTTCTGGTGGGAGTGTGATCTTGGCCGGTAAATAATTTGTTCGACCGAAAAATTTCTTGCAATTATTTTTAGTTTATAATTAGCATTTCAAATGAGTAAAATGTCCAGTTGCACTTCAATCTAACTATTATAAACGTGTTTTAAGCTTTTTGGTGACATTTTTAAGCTATCGAACAACCTTATCAGTATATTAATCTCAGTTACACGGAAGTTCTACGATTTAACAAATTTGCTTAGCAGGTAATGTTTACAATAATTAGGCTTAATACTTGAATGTTAAAATACATTTGGAGTTTAGGAGTTTAGTAATATGTTTACTTTCCTACCATATAAAATGAAATTTAAACGATATTTCAGTTAAAATTAATTAAATAAAATTATAAACATAATCCTTTGTTGTCCTAATAGATCAGAGCTAACATAGGAGCTGTATAACAACTTTTCTTAAGCGAGAAACAGATTGGCACAGCAACTTCAACAGCAATTTTGACAACCGCATCACTCATTTTAGATCTAGTGGTTTTAAATGGCTTTGAATACATTAACACAGCAAAATCGACATCAACGTTAGACCTAAACCCTAAATTCGATGTCGCTGTGCAAATGATGCCAACTTTAAAGCGAAGTTTTCAGGTTTATCAACACTAAAAAAATGAAAATGTGACAAATTTTATATATGTGTTTATGCTGTCCACGTTGGTAATCTATTTTACATGACTTTTGATGTCAAAGTTTTCGTTGCTGTTGAAGTTGCTGTGCCAATCTGTTTCTCGCTTTATAAAATATTAAAAGGTCTTCCTTTATTGACCGCAAAAAATTGAAAAAAAAAATCACTTTAAGGCGAATGCATTTTGAACTGACATTCAGCTCATCCATAAGCGAAGCTCGATTGATACTAATAAACAAATATACAGAAACGTAAAAACAATGCAAACACAAGTTAACGTTAAAATTTTATTTTAAGCGAATGGAAATAATAAAGAGGCAGAATGTTACCATTATCTGTGCTCATCACATTAAAAAATCACAAAATTAAGAGTGGCTCGATCGCGTTCACTTTTCTTTTGTTTTGTATGCTCTTCGTGTATCATTCTCCAACTAACGATTCTATAGTAAAAATTATCGAATTCGAAAACATTGCTCAAATGCTTGTCATGCATGTGAGAGTGTATTAATAATTTTTTTTGACGTTGCATATACACACTTCATGCATGAATCTTCAATCATTTATTTTTAATTAAATTTCTATGCGAAAATGTGCCTATGCTTGATCAAGCAATCATTCTCAAATATACATTATTTCAATTCTGGCTATCTGATTGAACAAAAATCAAAACTTTTTGATTTTGCTTCAAGCATACACACAATGTATACGTGTTTCATTTTTACTAATACACTCTATGCATGACAAGCATTTGAATAATGTATATCCTGCTTAAGAAAAATAATAAATGTAGTATGATATATGATTGCATTTTCGTTTTTTATAATCGCAATACGCCCTGACTTTCGTTTCTCTGGGCTTCGTTTTTTCTGCCGTGCGTTTCGTAATACACAATAACGGCTTTGTGTTTTTTCTTAAATTTATGTACATTTTTTGCAACAAATTTGCCGATTCATTTTTACTGATTTTGGAAAAAAAATGGTTTCCATTCAGGTCATAGTGAAAGTGAAATCCAGAAAACTTTTTTAAATCCATGCTAAAATCAATGTCGTTTACGGATTTCTTTCAGAACGGAAATCAGAACCGGGCTGATTGTGTAAGATTCAGATCGAATATTATTTTTCGACTTTTTAGCTATTTATGCACCCTTTATTATATTATTATATTATTAATGGCTAGAAGGGTATAGAAAGAAGAGAACGGTAAAATTTTAATTTTACTTAAACGCCAATTATCGCCTATGGAGCCGTGTCGTTTTCGAAAAACCCCTTACGGAATAAGGGTGATGATATTTATAGGTGCTAAGAGCCATCTACCAGAACAATATAAAATTTGTTTTTCAAATATGCTAACTTCTTAGGTTAGGTTAGGTAGAAGGGCTGACAGTTGATCTTGTTACCGTCACACTTAGATCTTTGTTTAGATCCACTGTGATACCCTAGGAAATTGTATCCCATAAAATGTAAAAACCTATGTGTTCTGTTAGCAGTCAAGCCATTTAGAGGCGTTGACGAAGTTCAAAAGCCTGTTCGCTGAAGTTCTAGAAAGATCCTCTAAGTCATCAAAGAAATGATTTCCTAGGTGTTTCTTTCTTAAGTGACAGAGTGTTGGGCAGTGACAAAGGAAGTGTAAGGTATCCTCATGTGCTTCTTCATCGCTGCACCCTCTGCAAAGGTCGTCCCAGTAGGCTGTGTCCGGTGATTATGCTGACAAGGGAACGAAGATGTTTTTTGTTCATTAGCATAATTTTGTCTGTTTTCTGCTTTTTGAAATTTGGCCATAATTTTCTAGTTGTGGCGCATGTTTCAAGCACGTTCCATTTTTCATTGGTTTTATCTGAAATTTTGTTACCAATATCCTGTTTGATGTTACAGTTTAGTACTTTAATATGTCGTTCTGCTTGACTTGAATCAAGCGACGATCCCGTTCTCGCCAGCTAACCAGCTCTTTCGTTTCGTTGCACATTACTGTGACCAGGAACCCAGCAGAGTCTAATGTTATGCTGCATACCTAGAACCCTAAGTTCTTCGCGACAGCAAGTTACAAGCTTCGAATGTATCTGGGTGGCAGAAATTGCTTTGATTGCTGCTTGGCTATCAATAAAGAGGATGATGTCAGCTCGTGGTATCGCTTTGGTCACTGCCAAGACCTCAGCTTGGAAGACGCTGCAAAAGTCCGGAAGTCGGAAGGAGCTAGCTTGTCCTACAGTTTCCGAGAAAATTCCCGCACCAACTCCAGTGTCCATCTTAGAACCATCAGTGAAGACAGCTATCGTTGATTCGTTACTGAGAGGTTAGTTGTTTTTCCATCACTCCTCTCTATTAGGAAAAGAGGTAGTGAATGGTCTATTGAAGTTTAAATGGGGTATTGTGTAGTCTGTGCAAACATTATTTCCCATACATATCTCTGAAGAATCTGAGTATGGCCCGTTGTGCTTTGTTTCCGGCAGTTAGTCTGACTTAGTCGCAGGGCACTGTATGTTGCTGATTCTTGCACGAATAGATCTAGGGGTCTCAAGTTGAGTATCGCTTCCAGTCCCGCTGTGGGGGTGGTTTTCAACGCCCCCTAATACCTACGCATGCTAATCTTTGAACTTTTGTTAAAGTTTTCAGGTTTGTTGTTTTCTCAGTCGCATTCCACCAAACTAGATTACCGTAGGTTAGTATCGGTCTAACTATTGCCGTGTACATCCATGCTAACTTCTTACTTCATAAGGAATATAATTGTTTAATTTTCATCTCAATCTGATGTTAAGTTTCAAGAACATAAACGATTTATTTAGGCATTCATTTTGTTTTTGGGTAATATTCTTAAATATACGTTAAAAATCAGCTGCTTAAATATATCTTTTATAGTTTAGGAAAAAAATTAAAAACGTATTTTTTTTTTTTCAAAATTTTGAGTTGGAAAATTAATCATTTAGAAACTATCAATTAAAACAGCTTATGCATCTTACAACGAATATAATGCAAATCACCCATTACTCCATTAGCTATGTACTTACATGCGTGTAATGCTCTCGAAAATGAGTTACCTCTTCTAAACGAATGTTTGTCCAAATAAAATTTTATAAACGGAACTCTCACAAAATCAGTCGGTTTTCCCCTTTTGAGGTCAAAATTCTCAGATGATGGGATTTTTTCCACGATCCCCCAGCACTACAACTCTATTCTCAGAAGACATGCATTGGCATCGTTGCAACAAAAAATCAAAGCTATCTGAAAATGTGTGGATAGGTATAGATAGCCTATCCGACTATCACACGATCGCGGTCATTTTGATACCTATAGGTATAAGATGATGAGTCTTATAATCGATGACCTCGTAACGTGCCTTGCAACCATGGAGTCACATAAAAATCCTCTCTATGTTTACATAATTTTAACCTGAGCTAGGTTGAGATCCGTTGAAATTATTTCACACATGATCTGGCTTATCATTTAGAATATGACCCAACATATATCAGTGTTTTCAACTTAAAACACAAATCTTACCATAATGTAGGTTAACCTATGAAAATGGCAATGACTAAAAATTCTCCACTGACTAACTGACTTTGTAAGTGTTCCGTAAAGTTCAGCTTTCAGCAGAATCACTTTACACAACTTGAATGCAAGAAATACTTGCAATAAATCAAAAATAACATTTTTCATGTGTTCGTTTAGACTTTCTAAATAACTTCATAATAAAATAAACAAAAAATGTGCAACATAAGACTTTGCAGGTTGCACTTGCACGCTAGTGTCTCATGATGGAGAGAAATTGAATAGAAGAAGTGTAACCTAACCCGTAGTCCAAATAAGCACATCGCGTTGACGATTCTTGTGAAAGTGTCCACTGTACACATAGTATTAATCGTAATGTCACATCCATATCCTACTGCAAATCTGTGTTCTTTATTTTCTTTTAGTTTTTGTAACATTTTTTCCTTGCTTTGTTTCTTTGGTGACGATTAATTTACTCTCGACTCTGTGAAATTATATCAAAACTTACGACACCGACAGTGTAGTTGTGAATCATCTCACAAGAAGTATATAATTCCACTTTAAAACTATGTTAATATGCTGTGGGAGTTATTTACATTCATACATACATCGGCTAGACCCGTGAGTTTGACATCAATACAACAATAAAACAACACGGTGTCAGTATAGAAAACATACCTAAATTTCAATATGGCGATATGGAAAGGTTGTTTTTAAAGTGCGCCAATTCGATTTCGATAATTGCACCTTAAATATCAAGTTAGCCCTCTATACTGAAAGTAAACTGTTTTATGAGTTAACTCGGGCTAAATTTACTTGCAGGATCAAGGGCCAAACTGTACAAAAGTGCTTAATCCTCGGAACAAAATTTTAACCCAACGATTTCGGTAGTTTAACTGAGTTTCAACCACGGGGTTCAAAGTTCAAACATTTTTAAATATCCAACCCCATTTACTTCATACCTGGTTGAACGTCAGTTAATCCAAAATGATGGTCCGATGATAAATCAAGTCCTAACTAACTCCGATTTAAAGTTAACTCAGCCGTGAAAAAACAGCCCCTTAATAGATGCTTATAGCTGTTGCACAATCTGATCTAATTACTACAGACTTTTTGTGGTTTATCATTATTTCAACTCATTCCTTTTTCTATGCATTCTTTCCATCTAAATCAAAACGATTCAGGTGTAAGGCCAATAATTTGTTTTGAGTGCTATACCATACCTACATATATTTTATTGTTTTTATTAATGACAACGGCTAGCTGATGGTCTTGAGTCTTGACTTATGACTACGGCGATTCACAACTTGGAGCTATCGTGCCTTCCCAAGTTTGAGGGTGCTGTCTTTATTAGCGGTCATACTTTCTACTTTTCAGTTTTAATTCACACGTACACCGTACATGCGATGCCAAAGCTTGACGAATGATGTTTCAATAGCCTGTCAGGTGGAGTTGTATTTTTTTGCAGGTTTTTCTTTCTAATAAATTATTAATTATTCTAGTTTTTTTTATTTATTGCTGTAGGTATACGTCGCAAAGACTGTGACTCGTCGCAAAAAACAGATGAAAAAGGCCAATCTTCGACAAAGCTGAATTTTGGTCGAGAGCTTTTACTTTGTACAGTCTTAAAAAGTCGCGATTTTTCTGATTTTTCTTTCAAAGTAGGAAATAATGCTCTTTTATATTCCCTAAGCCGTAAATCTAAAAACTTTAATCTTGATAATTTAATATAATAATAACTCAAGATATTAGATTTTTCAGCTTACCGTATTCATTTATTTTGTGCGATTTATACAAAATAAAAAATCCGCAAGCTTAAAGTCTCCGAAAAAAGCCGAGAAGGCTCATTAAAAATGCTATTTTTAACCGCCCGCTCTGACCAAAGGATTAGTAATAAAACTGCTAAACTTTTTTTTCCATATCATGTCGCATAGGTCTACCTTAATACTCATATTTTGGTTATACACTATAAAATTGTTCTGTCGGCTCTTATACCACAAGGTGACGCAAAATTAATCACCCTCTCTGAAGATGTTATAATTTTTGCAAATGGCGTTGTACGTCAATCATATTTGACATTTGTGAACTAGACAGCTGCAGAATATATACAGAAAAGAAATGGAGTGCTATACTCCGCTGTCAATCCATCCTCAATCTCAGCAACGAAGAGGACGATTTTGTGTCGAAAATCATCATGAGCGACACGAGGGGCATTTCCACGAAAGCGGTTAGGTCAATAAGAAAAATCTTGGTTTCTGGGGCACTGAAAATCGGAGTGTCATGCACGAAGAGCACTTACTACCACTCAAAGCCACTGTGTGGTGCGGCGTTCACGTGGGAGGAGTGATTGGGCTGTATTTTTTTGAAGAAGCCATCGGCGATACGGTAACTGGCGAACGCTATAGGGCCATGATAAACGACTTCTCACTGCCGGAATTGGATGAGCGGGGCTTGGTGTCAACAAGACGGTACAACCACAAACACAGCACGAGCCACAATGGATATTGTTAAGGAACCGTACGAAAACGCTCACACATGAGCGCTCATAAAACGCTCTCAGCTCATATTTCGCCCACGAGCGTACGCAGGCTTCAAAGGCTCGCGAGTGCGAGCGCAAAAACAAAATATCGAAACGCCCGCTCATGGGCGAGAGCGAAAATAGCATAAGCAAAACGCCCACGCATGGGCGAGAGCGAGCGAGAGCGAGAATAAAACAATTATTTGGCCAGTGGCTCGAAGGCGAGCGAGAGCGGTTGTGAGCGATTGTGAGCGCTCATGAGCAGTGGTGCACATAATTAGTTTTCCTTTCCTGATACAATTTATACAACATGCGTTAATGATTGGGCTTTTTTTAACGGAAGTAGAATAACGTCGCTTAAAGTTTAAACTTAAAAGTGACTAACTAACCAAATACACATATTATGACAAAGTGGAAATAGAGCAAGCCTTTCAGCAGGTGTTTTAATATTTCGCGAAATGCAATAATTTTTCGGATTAAAAAAAATTAAATGTATTTTTTTTTCTACACTTATTGAGATTTGCCGTCCTTGTTCATAGGTAATAATAAGCAGTTTATTTGCGTGGTAGTTCGTAATGGGATGTTTTTTTTAAATAGTAGGTAGCACAAGTGGATTGGTTCCATTTTATTCTTGGAATTAGAATATGCACCCTTTTTTCATAGCTCTTAATGAGAGCGCTCTTGACGTGATCGTTTTACCATCGCTCTTAATGAGAGCGCTCTTGACGTAAGCGTTTATAAATCGACGGCTCGTGAGCGCGAGCCCAACTAAAAGTGCTCACACCTGATGGCTCATGGGCGAGCGTGTCTGGTAAGCGCTCTTTTGGAAAGGCACTCTCGCGAGCCGCTCATGAGCGTGTCTTTCTGAACCCTGGATTTAACCATCCCAGACTTCTTTCTTTGGGTCTACTTGAAGTCGCGGGCTTATGCCAACAAACCTCTGACAATCACAACCCTTAAAGACAATATTCGACAGGAATGCGAACAGTTATAAATGGAAATCTTGCGGAAAGTCATGGAAAATGCGATAAAACAGGCACAAAATGTGTATCAACACTGGGGGCAGTCATCCCTTAACGGATATCATCTTTTCCCTTTAACAGGAAAAATTGTAAATGTCCAAATAAAGATTTCCATCACTCAAAATCATTTTTTTTATTTATTAAAAAAGTAATTTAAAAACAAAATTGGATGATTTATATTGCGCCACCTTGTGTATCATAGTAAAAAAAAATCTGCTACAATGAAATTACTTCTTTTTGTGAAACTCTATTTACCAGACTATACAAGTATGGGCAATGGTTTAAGATTTGTCTTCAATTTGAAACAACAACAAAAAATAACATATTATAGGCGAAGAGGGGCCACTTTAAAGTCACAGAAAGCTAATAATAAAGAAGATGCGGATTGTGTGTGTGGACTGTGGAGATATTGCCTCACTTAGCGACTTAGCTTAAGGTGGTGCTTGAATGAATAATAATATTATGCCGGTAGACATAAGATCGAATTAATTAAATGAATTTGTTTATGCTTTGATGTCTGATATTACCCTTGGCTATAAGCTGTCAGACATAGACGGCCAAGTGTGGGATGCATATTGCATAGATCAATAATAATTATATGCACAAACAAAATCGAAAGTGCCACAACATTTGTAGAAAGCCAAGCCAGTAGGTTTTTTTTTTGTTTGTCTTTGCTCAATGGTTTCGAATTTGTAAGATGCTAATCAGTTTAGGAATAATAAATAATCGAAAAAAGATCGATGTTGACATCCATTTTATCTCTTAAATTGTTGGTAAATTTTTGCTTTAATATTTAATCATAATTAATATACTTTTGTTTTGGTTTATTCACCCAAAAAAATTGTTGTTCTTTCCACTGTATCAATTCTTATAATCGAACCAACAACCACTGTTTTCAATTTAACAGAGACATGGTTGAAAAATTTACAACAGATGGTGTTATATAGATCACCGCGTACAAGAAAACCGTGGCCTCAAATAGCTCGTTCAGAATGTGGCTTGCGGAACCACATGTCGTCGGTAATCCATACATTATTCCTATTCTGCCCAGCCCGGAAGTAAAAAAACACGAACGTGAGTCACATTTTTGTGACGTTTATAATTGTCAGAATGACAGCTCATCATCATCATCATCGGCTCGATAACCGGGGTCCGGTCCTGGCCTCCTTCAACAAGTCTCTTTACCCATCCTGGTCTCGAGCCGCCGCACCCCAAGGCTCCGAGCGTCCTTGTCTACGCCATCTCTCCAGCGCAAGCATGGTCTATCACGCTGTCGTCTACCATAGAATGACAGCTATTGTATTGAAAATAATAGAGAGTGGGGAGGTTCAGCAGAAACAAGGGACTACATATATGTATGCATTGCATGCATTGACGGTGTTCACATTGGACTGTATTCTCCGATTTTTTTTTGACGTCTCTGTGCTTTTGCTCATTTTCACTTTCACTTCATGGTGAGAAAGGGATATGACCAGGTAAGACAAGACCTAGAAATCATTGGATTTTTTTTGACATCTGTTTTCTCTGTCTGTGATTTATCTTTGACACTTAAATCCTAAAGAATCCAATTTGTTTCAATTGGAAACATATTTATTTAAAAAGATTTACATTTTTTAATTGAAATTCTAATTAATCCTTCATAGAGCACAAATTTTTGTTTTGTTTTAACGACTGCTGAACGTCAAAGCTAGTCGGATGTGTTCACATTAGTTTGTGCCTGAACAATTAAAGTTGGATTCACGTCAAGAAAATCGGAGGAGACAGTCCAATGTGAACAGTCATTCGATTGGTGTCAGAATGACCGATTTTGTATTGAAAAGATGAGAGAGTATTTCTGAATTCGTTCAACAAGTTCATTCGTTTGACACACATCATTTGACTTTTGACATACAAAAGCAAAACTAAACTATAAACAAGAGACGTGGTTAGTAATTTGGAAAATAATTGTCATGTACCTACATATATAATATTAGTGCTGCCAAAATAGTTAAAATAATTTCGATGTGCATTTTGTGTGTGTTAATAATTTATTAACAAAATTTTGTACCTTTGTTCGTTTACTTCCTAATGGCAATTTCTACCAATTTTAATCTAAAATTCTGTAAAAGTTCATAAAAAAAATCAAATTGGAAGAAATCGGCAGTTTTGGGAAATTAACGAACAGACCTATCTATTATATCAAACTTTAATCCAAATAAATATAATAAGGGTATTCATGCAACGAGATAAATTTACCAATTGTGTAAAAAGATAAGTTTACGCAAAAGTGTACATGAACGTCCTTTTTATTCATTCGGATAAATGTTGCGTAATTGAATCAGCTGTTCGTCAAACGTTGCTTTATAGGTGCGTTCATGCAAAGTGAAGCATACATTTACGCAAACACGAAGTTAGTAAATATATCTCATTGCATGAATACCCCTAATTTTATCCAATTTGCGTAAACCATTTTCCATACAAAATTTGACAGTTCATTTGCCAAAAGATAAACTTATCCAAAAGATAAACTTATCTAGTTTTTTACGACGTTGCATGAATCCTCTTAATATATTCGTCATCAACATGTGATAATGCTCTACACAATTAATTCCCAGCTATCGTTACTATTCGCACTTCAAAACAAAATCTTCGATTCAATGTGATACTTTTTACCCGTTTATTTTTTGCCAGTATAAAAAAAAGAAGCAATAAATCTTTACGAGTCTTATTTAACTGCTTTTCTAATAGAGAAAAAAACTTCATCTCCAGCTAACAATGGTATACCCTTTCCGTTAAGTCTTCGACTGCAATTTTTTTTTTGTTCACCATGCATTCCGGAAAACATAAATAAAGACAGTAAAAGATTATGAACCTCGATGAACATGAAACCTACAGTCCATTGCTTAGATAGGTAGGTATAGACACAACAAGTCTCACATGAAGAACAAAGTCTTCAAAAAACAAAAAACAAGTTGCAACTTACAATCTATGGAAGAGGAAAAAATAAGATTGCGACTTCACCTTAGTCGTACTTTCTTTGATTGTTTGTTTGAAATGCCGACACAAATTTTATTCACCATCAGCACACATCCCACACACACCTCATGGAAGTCTATATTGTCTATTAATTGCATGCAATGTAATATTGCAGCAAACTCAAATGTAACCAAACATTTTTTTTTAGTTCTCACCTTCAAACCAGTTTGTTTGAATTATCAAGTAGTACCTAATCACAGTGATCATACTAACTTTTTATTTTAGTTTCTAAAGCGCCCCATAGACGATTCAATTCGATTGTAAATGAAATTGATATTTTTTGTACATATTTTTTGGTTATTTGTACACACGAGTTACTGCGTTCGATTCATCAGATTTAATTTCAGTAACTAATAGATATTCAGATTTTCTGAGTTTTTCAATATTCTGATCGCCTGCCTGTCAGATGACAATAAAAGCCATCTCACTTTTTATGACAGCCAGCTGTTAGATGACAGTAAAATTCAACTTAATTTTAATGACAGCTGGCCAATCAGATGCTTGAAAAAATGAGAAAGTCTGAATATTCAGTGAGTAGGTACTGAAATTTGATACGTCAAACACACATACGTCAGTGCTAAGACTTGATACGTCAAACACCTGTGTTATATTAAAATATATATTTCCTTTCAAGTCCATTATTGAATGTGACTGAAAATTTAAAGTTTCCCAGAAAAATATGGGTATGCAATTTTAAAGCTTTGGATAGAAAAAAAAACTAAGTGTCAATTGCCAAGCTTTTTTAAATAAGGTAGGTAGGTAGATACATGTAGATATTATATGTTTGTATCTTTTCTGAGTTTTTTAAATGTTTGACTTTTCTAATTTTCTACAAGAAATCACTGAACAAAAAAAAATCGAATTTCAATATGCCAAAAATGTAAAAAAATAGTCGACAGAGGGAAAATTAAGAATGTGTCAACGTAAAAGTGGCAGCAATAATTTAGTGGCAACTCTGGCATCTATCAGTGTAATTTATCAACAATAATCTTACTATTTATATTAGATATTAGACGGTTTTCACATTGGACTGACTCCTCCGATTTTTTTTGACGTCTCTGTGCTTTTGCTCACTTCCACTTCATGGTGAGAAAGAGATGGCCAGAAAAGGCAGGATTTTTTAAATTATTTAAAAATCAGTGGATTTTTTTTTACGTCTCCTTTTGTGACATCTGTTTTCTATGTCTGTGATTTATCTTTGGCACTTAAATCTTACAGAATCCAATTTATTTCAATTGGAAACATATTTATTAAAGAAGATTTACATTTTGCAAGTGAACAAATTGTAATTAATCTTTCAAACTGCACAGATTTCTGCTTTGTTTTAACGACTGGTAAACGTCAAAGTAAGTCCGATGTGTTCACATTAGCTTGTGTCTGAACAAACCAAGTTGGATTTAAGTAAAAAAAAAATCGGATGAGTCAGTACAATGTGAACACCGTCTTATATTGCACACAATAGATAACTAAAGTCAGTTTCCACAAAGTGATGATTTTGACATTTGTAAATTTTAATGAAACTGACATTTGTTTATTTTTGTTTTTGAAAGCAAATAATAGCACTTATGTGTGATATACAAATTACACTTACGTTATAAATTGTAAGTAAAACTTACTCGTGTAATCCTTGCCTTAAACTCATATAGTTTTCATTCGTTTGTCTTTGCATGATTAATAACCAAAATTTTGGTAAAGCACTATTTGTTTTGAGTTTCTTGATATTCATCTGTACTCTACAAGCAGCTACAGTCAATGTTGCAGTTCGATAAAGAACCTACCTATACCTAGGTAATTCCAACATGTTGCTATATTTTGCATGAACTGAGACAGCAAAACAAAACAACAAAAAAAAACAAAAAAGCTATCTACATCTACATTGTGCAAGGCATCTTTTTCAAGACCTTCATTGAGCCACCACCGCAACCGCACCGACTAGCTTCACCATCATCATCGCCGTGGTGCTGCTCAGGTGTGCTTATGCTTTTGCCTTCTCCGACTGTGCAGCCCACTTTAGTAATCGCCGGTAAACCGACTAGTTTGGATCGAAATATACAATTCATCCAACGAACCGTGTTACACTGTGTGAAATTTAAATTAAATCCAAATACAATAGATCGCGTATCTTTTAAGCGCGTACTCACTTTCTATTGTTAGTCCAAGACTTGTTTCATTTTTGTTTGGCTGCGCTTTTAGTTGAGACGAATATTTTTATAATTCGCGAACCGATTAATGATTTCTCAATGATTCATGTTCTTGTATTAAGATAGTATTTGTGTTTTGAAACAAAAACTTGACCGATTTCCATGGTAATTTCCAATAAATAAAAAAGAGAAAAACAATCTGCGAAAAGTTGATTAACGTAATAAATTTCGATTGATATTTTATAGCGCGCAAAAAATTCAAAAGTAAAGTTTTGAATAGGATTGAAATTTTTTTTTAATTTCAAATATTTGCATGGAAAATCGCAACTTCTGTTACTACAACAAAATGAATAAATGTTTAGTTGTGTAGTATTACTTCAGTTTTAAATTTATGTGTGCAATACTCGTACTCAATGAATAACGATCGGGATCCATTCAAAACAGGAAAAATTAAAAATTAAATGAAATCGTTCGAAGTGTATAATGCAATCATTTTGATTGCAGATATTTTGTGAAACTAATCATAGCTTTAAAGCACTTAATACAAAAACCAGTTATAACTCATAAACTTGTTACAATTTATTATTATACATAGTTACGTTATTGAATTATGTTTGGATAACCAACTAAACTTGTCCTATGAAAACCATTAATTAGTCCGTGTTTGATTATAGTGCCTTCACTTTGTTTATTCAGTTCAGTTTTCTAACGATGCAGGATTTCTACTTCAAGACATGCAATAAGATACATTGTAAGAAGAATAATGTATGCATTTTAGCTTTTCAATCATTTCTTCATGTTGTGGTAATGATACATGATGTGGAGAGTTAAAAGCAAATCAGTGAATTGAATCCCTTAAGAGATTCTTTTTGTCAAACGATGCAACGGCAGCTCGCCATCTGGTTCTATTTTCCATCTGGGTCGATCCCTTCGATGTTAATTTCGATGATTTTTTCCTTAGTTTCGACTTTAAATACGCGACGGTTATATCGGCTTAAACTTTTTGTTTAAGCTTAATGTCATTTTCCATCGGTTTCAGTCAGGAATTCACTCGTTCTGGAATCCAATAGAACAGTTTAGAAAGAGGCAACAAAAATCTAGCAGGATTTTGTAATTTTGTATTTTAAAGAATTTTTGTTTTTTTTTGACGTCAATGCATTTTGGAACAGTATTACCTCACTCAACGCGATTTTACCCTTTGGTGTCAATGCGTTGACACGTAAAACTTTAACGATCGCATGACTTGAGCACATTCGCGCAGAGCTGCGACTTGCTAATACAAATAGATCGTTTAAAGCAATTTCTAGAGCAAATATGAATATATTTTTTTGTTTTCACTTTCTGACAATGTGAATAAAGAATCCAAGAAACAACTTTAAATAAAATACATTGCGTGAAATTAGTTTAAATTGGAAAATTTTGTATTTTATTATTTTCTTACAGCCATATTATTGACTTGTTTCAAAACTAGTTCAATAGCAAAACTAGTTTTATAGAAGTTTTGAGTCTCAAATTTAGCACGGTCTTATGAATTTAGAATTTTATTCAAAGCTAGTTTTAAGTTTTCGAGTTTTAGGTGTCAAAATATTTTTGAATAAAACCGATTTGTCCACTTCCAAACATCTTTAAAACTAGTTCTGTCATAAAACTAGTTTTGAAAAAGTCAATAATATGGCTGTTAACGAATAACAACTAATCTTCTGTGAACTTAAATTCGCAATCCACAAGATTAAAACGCATTCCACAGACCGGCAAATAAAAACTTCGTTTGAATATAACCTCAAACACTTATTTTGCTTGTTTTGTTTGTTTTGTGAAAATTTGCAGTTTGTTAGTGACCACTCATGTGCATGAGATGCGATGATTCCCAATTCGCAGTTCGCCAGTCGTGCCTCATGTGCAAAGCTCTTATCTGTCAAACTATATAGAGTGTGGAATTCAAATGAAGGATGGCTATAACGGTGGTCACGTTGTACTGGCAATACATTGCTTCGCTCATTGCCATATTCCCTTAAATAGGGCCAATGGAGACGCAGGCAATTGCAATGCAAATATAGTGAGTCCAATGTGAAAACCCTCTATGATGACTATAGATTAAAAAAATTTCTAAAAAATCTGACATTTTTGTGATGGAGTTGAAGTTCCAAACGTTAGAATACAATCAAATCCCTGACAAGCAGCCTGTCGATGTATCCAAACTGCGTTGACAAGGTGATTACACGATCATACAAAATATTGAACGCTTTGACCCTAAATTTGAAGCCAAGGAAAACGTCAATGTATTGACAGTATTCTGCGTTGACGATCACATGGCATGACAACTTTAGAACAGAATTTGACTTAATTTCGATGACAAACGCGTTGCCCATTTGCGTTGATCATCTAATCGTAGTAATGTCATAATCTCATAATATAAGGTGTGTTCCTTTGTAGTACTTTTGGCTGCAGCCAACTACTTCTGCTCTGTGATCGAAGTAGTTCAGTAATGTAGTAACTAAATGTAATCAGCACAAGAAAAAAACACCATCAGTTAAATGAAATTATGGCTGGAGTTATAGCTATTTCACGGCTACCAGGCCAATCACCAGACTTCTTTTAGTGGTGCTTAGTCTATTACATTCAATTTTAATTTGAAAAACTTTTTGACCAGCTAATGTTTTTCTAATTTAGGATAAAATTTAAAAATAAACAACAAGAATTTCATTAATATTGAGGTTAGATTTTACATTTTTTTTCACGATTAAAGCGTTTCTCATTCATCATCATCATCTACTGTGAAGTTTTCTTTATTTGCGATTTTGCGAAACTGTGTTTTGAGTTGCGTTTCTTATAAGCAAGCTTTTCGTATATGGTGGTTCTTACATAATCTACACATATTCGAAAAATATGTACATACAAATGTCGTTATCTTCATTTTCATCTTTCTCCCCAATAGATATTAAAATCTTAAGTTCCGTTTTCCCACGAGAATATTTTTTTCCTTTCTTTGCAAGGAATGTGAATTAAAAAAAAAAAAAATCATTAAAATTAAACATTTGTTTCTTTTATTTAATTCATAAATTACTTAAAAAACAACATGCTACTAAAATATCAATGGTAGATTTGAACAACACAATAAACATTTTTATCTAAACCTTGGAATTTACATAAAGATAAATTATTATCTTTACTAATTTTACCTACATTTATTTGATAATTAGTTTAGCTTCTTAAGAATTCAGAAGGTTATACTCACAATTAGAAGTTCATATTTTGCTAAGCTATGCTAAAATGCATTCAAAGTTTTGTTTTACACTTCCGTATTATTTGGATAAAATAGTTTTCATATTATGGTGCTTATGTTTTATTTGCAACTCTTAGATAAATCTGACCTTAGAATATGAAGCTTAAAATTATTAAACCTGTTGATAAATTTACTTCTAGTGTTTGTTTATAATTTATGCAAATACGGTAGTAGCTATCTACATATTTATATTCAGTAGCAAAAGATTTAATCGGAAAATGTTTTCGTAAGGTATTTTGTATCCATTGCTTGAAATAAGTATACTCTGTAAGTATACGTAAGTACCTACCTATACTTACTTATGTTCCAGATTTGGATAAACCTTGGTATGTTTAAATGAGGGTAATCAATGTTCGCAGCAAATTAGTTAAAATGGCATACCCGCTTGTTGTACCCCAATATCAATAATTATTTCAATGGTGATCTTTTTCACTTGCGATAAAATTTACTAAAGGGCAAGTTTTGGATACGTAAAATAATGAAACTAAACCAAATTGTTTGCTAAAAACAGTTACTGGCGGCAGCTAGCATAGAACCATTTTTGGTTTATTTTTGACACTCTCGTTAAAAACTTTGATATAAAATTTTCTAAAGGAGGTTTTTTAAGTTACAACACTACCTATACAAATTTTAAAAAGTATTTTTTGAAAAAAAAAAAAAACAAATTTCACTTCAACCAAAATATTCACGAAATTCGCTAACATACGTGCAAACCTTACGAACACAAGTTGAATCCATTGAAAATGTCAAGATTTCGATGTAAAGGGTCTTTCATTAAGCGCTTCCTTTCTTTAAATTTAATACAATAAAGTTGAAAGACCTATCTATGCCATTATGACTTCAGAAAACTCCACAAGAAAAAGTCTAAACGGGGTCAAATCGCACGATCTCGGTGGCCAGTTCACATCACCTCCACGTGAGATGACCATGCCCCTTGAATCACTCGTGCAGAATTTCCAATGTGGCTTGAGCTATGTGGCATGTAACGCCCTCCTATTGAAACCACATGTCGTTGGTGTCCATGTCATCCAATTAATGCCAAAATAAGTTGATAATCATCCTCCTATATCTAAATAGAGCGCTCGCCGTTCACGGTGATAGCCTGGCCAACGTCGTTCTCGAAGAAATATGGACCGATGATGCACCGCTAAGCCAGCCCGAAATCCACACCAAACAGTGACACTTTCGGGATTTATTGGACGCTCTTCGATCTCAAGTGGATTGGTATCGTCCCAAATTCGACAATTTTGGGCCTCATTGCTAAAGATGATAGGGAGAAGCGCGCGGAAAGTTGCCCAAACATAACACCCATTTTGATAAAACAATTTTATTATTTGCACGCGTTGTTGAACATCAACGTTTGTCCAAGCGCAGTTTTGAGGGTATTTGGATCCGTATGCGAAGTCGCCCATACGTTCTTGATAACGTGCACGGATCCAATAGGGACTAGTTTGCGTGAAGTGGATCTTCACAGTTTTGTCACTGAACGTACCCAATATCCTACTATGAAGATTTTCGTAACGTAACGTGCTACATCGTAAAGTGTGACCTCGTAACGTTGCACAGAGGAAAGTCCACGTTTTTATTTCACTCTACCGCCGACATAGTTGCTAAAACATCAAAAATCCTGCCATTTTTTGTCATCTCTTTCTCACCCTTAAGTGGGAGTGAGATAAAAACCAGAGACATCAAAAGAAGTCCAATGGGAACACCGTCACTAAAAGCCAAATCAAAGTCAAAATGAAATGATCTGTTAAACGAAATTATCCAATCTAAGATGAAAACCCCTTTTCTGTAATTTTGTTGATTATATATTGGTGATAAACCTGTAGAAAATAAGACATTCTCCGCGATCAATTCAGAATCAATTTTGGCATTTCGTTAACAGTAAAAATGTTAAAATTGAAAATTGATGGTTGTAGTCGTGGTGATAATCTTTCTCTCACAGAATTTGCACTGACCCGAAGAAATTCGCACTCTGATTACATCTCTGAGTATTTTTCTGGTTAAATTATCTGCGTATATGTCTCATAGGTATATGGTTTCTTTTACTATAAAATGTGTTATAATGTTACAATAATGCTTGGTAGGTAAAGTACTTACAAAACAATTTAGTGAAAGTGTATGGGCAATTATTATTATTTATGTTTAAAACTGAAAAAAATAAACAAACAAGCAAAGAAGTATGTATCTTCGTCTTATAGATCCATGTACGGATCTAACACGTGCCGTTTAGTTATGTCACTTAGCGACTGACACTGAAGCGACTGCCTATATGTATCATAATGAATATGTGAATAAGGAGTGTTAAATAAATAAACGATTTTTGTGAGCATTTAATTATTCATTTAATTTATAATTGATAAAATACGTTGATGCCATCTGATAAAACTTAAATGACACTCTCAGCAAAAATTGACAGCGCCACATTACGTGAGATATGATAGAAACTAGAAAGGCGAAGTTTTATTGACAATCCAAAAAGACGGGAACTATTCATTTTTCATATTATTCCACATCATCAAAGCATCGTATATACGTCATTTTACCTAATGGCTTGTCAAAAACAATAATTAATTATTATTTTGCTCACAAAATTGTGCGTGATTGCAAATGACGCGATCAAGAAAACGACCGAGGCTGTAGAAGCTTACAGGACATACCAATGCGCCCCCAGTGCGGATATGCATATTGTATATCGAACAAATAATAATTATTGAGCCAGTTCACGGTTCTTAGATCTCGAAGATTTTTTCCTGTAATTTTCATTTCAAGCGTCAAGTGGAGAAACCTCACTTACTCCGCAAGAGTGTGGTGCAATTTTGTTGACAGATTCTGCAAGTGTGAATAATTTGACGTGTACACTTTCTATTCACGCTCAAAATATGCCTATCTGTCAAAAAATTTGGACATCACTCTTGCAGAATCACAAAATTTGATGTGTACATTCAGGGTTTTTTGTGTACACAGAGAAAAATCACACTTGCGGAATTGGGCCCCAGAAGTCAAACGCACCGATTTGGCATTTTGACATTTGGTCTCGTTAGAGATTTTAGATTTTGCGCTATCCATTTGACATGATTTAGTTAATCTCAATCTTATAATATTTTTGTGTTCCATTTTGTACTTATCTATTTGGAATGTTATTCATAACGTGGTTCATAGGAAGCCTTAAGTGCTGCTACCTGCAAATACGTACATATTTTTAAAGGCAATTTTTTGTGCAAATATTAGCTTTACTTTTATTTTAACTTTTCTGACATGTAAATAAATGCTCCAATCAACAAATTGAAGTAGAAAACACTGTGTAAAACTATTTTAAACTGGAAAATTTAGCATTTTAATATTTTCTAGGCGACCAACAACTTATCTTATGAAAACTGTAAAATGTAATTTCACAATGAACTACATCAGGACGTATCCCAAGAACCGGCGAAAAGAAAATTCGTTTAAATTGAACTCTAGTTTTATTTGTATTTGTTTCATGACATTTCGCAGCGGCCACTTAAATCTCAAAGTTCATGTTCATGATCATTAGCAATTCACACTATTAGGATTCAATGACGGTGTTGACATTGGACTGACGCCTCCGATTTTTTTTTTTTTTGAAGTGACTCCAACTTATTTCGTTCAGACACAAACTAATGATGGTGTTCACATTGCACTCACTCCGCGCGACTCATTTTGACATCTCTTTCTTTTATCTCACTCTACCTCACTATATGAGAAAGTGAGGCAGGACTTTTTTATCTTTTGAAAAAATCCTGCCTCACTAGACTCTCTCTTTCTCATCATGAGATAAAACAAAGAAATGTCAATATTAGTCGCGCAGAGTGAGTCCAATGTGAACACCGTCAATGGGAACACATCCGACTCACTTTGTCCCCTTTCACACGAGGAAACTGAGTTGCCAGCAACAATCAGTTTGTTGGTGAGAAGGGCAAGAAGTAAGAGAGGAAAATGAAATCTCCCCGGTCAACGATTCGAGGAGATTTTTTTGACATTCCTCTGCACACACACAGTAGAGTGTGTTCAACCAAGCTATTTTAAAAGGAAACTACAGAAAGTTTGCACGATTTTGTTTCTTCGTGTGAAAGGTACAGGAGATTTTTAAGGAAATTAAAAGAAAATGTCAAAAAAATCTCCAGCAACTTGTTTCCTCGTGTGAAAGGGGACTTTGACGTTCAGAAATTGTTATAACAAAACAAAAATCTGTGCTCTTTGAAGGATTAATAAATTAGAAAAATTAATCACAGAAAGAGAAACCACAGATTTCAGAAAAGAAAACATCAAAATAAAATCCTGATTTTTTAAAAATTTAAAAATCCTGCCTTTGATGGCCATCGGCTTCTCTCACCATGAAGTGGGAGTGAGCACAGAGACGTCAAAAAAATCGGAGGAGACACTCCAATGTGAACACCGTCAATGGATTCCACTTTGAATATGTTCTAATTGGCTGTGTTCGTGAGGTTTTCACGTAATTTACTAACAAATTATGCTGGATTTACATGACTGACAAATTGGCAGTATTGTGGCATTTAACTGTCAAAAAAATGACAGAACAATGGAAAAATTCATTCTTTTGGTAGTATAGTGAGAGAAAAATGCCAATTTGTCAGTCGTGTAAATGCAGCATTACGTTCAATTTTTAATCGTATTGTATCAGTACCTACCTGTTATTATTTTATACTAATTTTCATTTTAAATATTCAATGTCCATTTAAAAAAATATTTTAGGAATTGAAAGCTGCACACTGCACCCTGCACCCTGCTAATGTAATGCAAAGCAAACGAAAAATTCCAAAAAACCGCTAAGGAACGCGTCCTTTTTGGAATTTAGTATACCTACAGCATTTTCATTGAAACAAAAGACGTAAAGGTCTTTTCAATGATTTTATCACCTTAATTAAAACAAACATAACGTTTGCAACGAATTCACAATATCATCGAATATTCCAAAATGATGGTGCTATGCTCAACAAGGTGCTTTCAGCTTGCATTTATTGTGCTAAGTGCAATCCTTGGATATCTAACAACAACCCTGGCTAAACCGTTAAGCTTTAATTTGCCACATGTTAATTTTCCATCATTTACCTCGATTACACAACAAATAATTGAGAAAAGAAGTCTAAAGCAAATGAAAACTTACAGGTAAGAGATATATAGATATAGTATCTATAAGTATTTAACTAACTCAATTTTAAAATACATACCTATAAATAAAGATATTCACCCCGATTTCAGTATCCGATGAATTAGTCAATTTTGACACTTCTCATACAAATTTCAAAATTGATCTCATTCATGGCATTGCCCGCGTTCGGTAGGTAGCCTATCTACATAACCAAAAATGTTTAGATAGCTTTGATTTGTTGAAGCATCAGCTGTACTGTAATCCGCTGTTTTTTAACAATAGAAAGATTACAAACAACACAAATCTATCTGGATAGCTTTGGATAATTATCCGAATGCGGCCATTGTGTTTTTGGGGTGATTTTTTTCGTAGTTTGTTCGTATAGATGTCATTGTTCGTGGGCTTCCTTCATTATAATTTGATAAGAATAAGAAGACTGGGTAAAACTATGATGACGACAAACAAACTATACCTTTTAACATAACAAACTTTTTATTTTAAAGAGTCTTTACATAATTATTAATTTCTAATAAATATGATTTGTTACTTATAGTGGGAACCGAATTAGCAATGATTCACTGATAATGATTTATTATCATGATTTGACGATAGCTGTTGTTGAATTGGGACCACAGAAGCTCTTGCTGAATTGTGAACTGATCGAAATATAGTAAGTTTCTTTAAAAATAATTAAGGTAAACTAATCAATTGAATAAAATAATTCTTGATTTATTTTTTTGTAAATATTCTTGTGCAAACAGATAGCCCTGTTCTCGTACTGTGGATTTGTGTGTATTTTCACCAATTTCTGTGTCTAAAAGCTTTCCCATTCTTAAAAATTCCGTAGTTTTTCACGGAAGAGAAAACTAAATCTGAGCCATCTGTGAGTTTCATATTTCAATCCAAGAACTGAGTGTGGATTAGTGATATTTCTGTAGAAAGTTACTCTAGATAAGATATTCCAATTATAACTGTTTTTGATGTGTAAACATCTATGCTGGCGATAGGGTGAAAAAAAAACGTGAACGTTCGTGTGCAACGTTACGTCGTGCAACGTTACGGTGTGCAAAGTTACGATCTGAATACTAGGATGGGTGCGTTCAGTGAAAAAAATCTTAAGATGGATCCGCGCACGTTGATGTTTACATATATTAACCGTGGGTCCCGGCACTCACACAATTTTTTTATTTATAAAAGTACTGTTTTTACGGTCCCGCAGGGCCAAGGCTCTCCACAGGTGGGCATAGTTCAGAGACCCAGAGTTTTTTTTTCAAGTCACGCGAAGCGCGTTCACGTACGCTCACTTTTAATGGCAAAATACTGTTATAACTTTTATAAATTGACATGTCTCTAGCAGTGGAGTAACTACGGGGGGAGCAAATAGGGCAATTGTCTTGTATACCTACTTTTTGAGAAAATTGAAAACAAATAAATCTACTTTATAACTACGTAGTGGAAATAAGAAGTTAATAACAGCATTGAATATTAAAAACAAAAATATAATTTAATAACATAAGATTGTGGACATTTTAATATTTTTTTCTTCAAAATGTTTAGTTTGAAAATTATTTTTTCAAAAACTGTTCAATAAAACAACATTATGTATTGAAAAATAAAATAAAAGAAGAGATGTCTAGCTTTACAAAAAGGTATAGCATTTCATTGTATTACTGTTGTTTTGTAATAATTTTTTTTAATGTTTTAGAAAATTGCCCCTCCCCCTCCCGTCTAAACGGGGGAAATTAATCCTATACGATTTTTTTCCTTGTATCGACTCAACCTTCATACACGCTCTAGCTTTTTGGTCCCATCTTTTTTGAATCAGCCTATATTATGTTTTGTTTTATATTTGTATCCATCTAAAAAAAATGTTTGCCCCCCCCCCCCCCAGATCAAAATCCTAGTTACGCCACTGGTCTACACTCTCGTCCATTTCTGTAAGAGTGAAAACACATTTCCAATGAAACGAAATTATAATACGTACCTAATTAACCTTTTTCGCTGTTAGCACTTTGGTACTTTTTTTAAAATTTGCTTACTTATTTATTTTTAACCTGATTTAATTTTTGTATATAATTATGTATACTTTGATAGAACTTTGGACTAAAATTGTTAGAAATTCACAGATTTTCTAAATAAACGAACAGACGATATGTTTACTCCTTCGTAATAGGAAACTGAACGAATTTGTCAAAGGATCGAATAGTGACAGCTATCACTTTTCTGAATCTGACAGATGCAAAATTATGAAGCGAAATACTGGGCAGTTTTTATCTTTATAGACACTTTGCTCATATTTCGAATTTTTAATTATAAAATAAATTGATTTTTTTGATAAAAATATCTCCTACAATACCAGTATAATTATTATTTACAAAACAGCTAAATAAATACATCGACTTAAATTAAAATACGGGCTCAGGACAGATTTAAATTCAATGACATTTTGGTGGATGATAGATCACAACAGGCATACTTGTTCTTATTACTCAGTAGCACTGACATATAAATTTTGTTTAGCGTTTAAAAAGTAAAATGAGTAGTTACTAAGTAGTAAAAAAAAAACATGGTTATTATTATTCTTAAATTCGCAAATTATCAGTTCTATAAAATGTTTATTTTCTAGTAATACAAAATATATACCATGATACATTTTTACTACGGTTCGGTTGTGAAACGAGAGATTTTATGAATTCTATCTGCACAAAAACTCAGTTTGGATGCACATATTTACTACTCAAAAGTGAATAATCATATTAAAGCAAAACGTGAATTTAGATAATGGCGAAAAGTTAACGGCTTTCAAATCGAAAAACAATAAAATTGCAAATACAATGTTTCCAACGTATGCTAGCAAAAATTACTTATGATGCAATCCTATACTTGCTGCTAAGTGGTTGACTGCGTAACAAGTAATAACAAAAGTTAATTTTATAACTTTTCTGCTTTGGAAATAAAACATTTAAGGTGTTTTAATAAATTATTACTACTTTTTCCAACCAAGTTCATAGGGAAAAGGGTGACAATTTTTTTTCTTCTACGCGCGTTCAGTTTTCAGTAACACCGACTTTAGAATTGAAAGGGGAAGACAAACTAACAGTAAAACGATCATGTTTGTATTTGTATGTAAAAAAAAGCAATTATAAATTGTAATATGGGTTGATTAGGAAAAATTATTTTCAAATATTTATATAGAGCTAAGATATTTTCATGATAAGAAACACGTTTTTTTTTAATTGAAAAAAACATTTTTATTGTTAAGATTTTTGTTTGTTAATTTGAATAAAATTAAATGAGTACATATAGTTTTTATAATATGGCAGTACTGGCACTGGTTGCCAGATTATTTTTAACTATAGAACATGCTGCTAAGGGATCCATCATGAGATTCGCCAGTGAGGCAAATGGGACTACAATAAAATGCATTGTATTCGACCACTGGTAGCTTCAAATTACCAGCAAACTTTATCGGAAGCAAATTGTTTTTCTCTAGTGATATGACAGCAAGGGTATCGTTGGAAGACAAGTACTGGAGTTCTAAACGATGTACTCTGACATTTTAGCCACGAGAAATTTGCAGATATGACACTAAAGCCCTAACCACACTTCTCTCGTGTGGTGTGTTGGGGAGTAGTGTGTCGTTATCGCTCTAATGTATTTCATATGCGTAGAGCCATATTTGTATCGTGTGATGTGTTGTGTCAAAATCTATGAAATACATTGGAATGACAGCGACACACTACTCCACAACACACCACACGAGGGTAGTGTGGTTCGGGCTTAAGGTTTGATGTGCTTAAAGGCGATACTACACTAATAGTGTATTATTCTCTGTATCGGAAGCAAGAAACAAGCCCAGATTGCTAGTGCTTTGACCTGTATCAACAGGTGTTCGAGTTGGCTCGTCAACAAAATGCGTCAATTATTTTAACTCGGCGAAGACCTCAACAGAACTTCCTTCAGGTGTTGTCTTTGGGGTCATTCAAATCTCCTAAGCGTTACGTTAGACAGAATCGAAATAATCCAAATTGAGACTCTTACAGCCTGTTTTCTGAGAGCAAAATAGGAAACTTATTGTTCCTCATGCAACATGATAGAACAACAAAACATACAAAATTTACCAATTTTCGTTATTTTAAAATGCCCATTATTTATCATTAAGTGCGTTTAAAATAACATACATTCGTAATTTGTCAATCGTGTGAACTCACCATCACTAAAGAAGAATCTAGATCATAAACCTGTCATCTTCTTTCTTTTCAAATTCATCGTTCTCTAATTCTGAAAATATATAAAAATTTAAATAAATCGTTTATATTTACATTTAAGCCATTTAATGTCCCGTCTGTTTTGTCTCATACGTCATACGGCTAGGTTATTTAAAGTTCATTATATATTAATTTATTCACCATCTTCTAAGAAAAAATTCAACCACAAAATTCGATGGTTCTAATCGATAACATCAGTTCACTTGAAATGACTCAAAACTAAAGCAATTAATTAAATTAAGCTTAATTTTATATTTTGACAGGTGTTGTTACATTTGTACTGAGCATTGGGTATTGTAGAGACTACTAAGGGCAGTAATTATGGAGCATTCTTAAGTTTATAGGGCTGATAATTCAAATTATATTTTATATGTATGTGATATCTACAAAGTTTATTTCGAAAATATTAGAACGACAAATTTGTTCTAATCTCAAGATATGAGATCCCTATTACACCTTAAGAGTGTTTGTCGGCTCTCATATCATAAAGGGTTTTCCAATAAGAGGTGTTATTTTGATATTCAAAGAAAAATGGCATTTTTTGAGATAAATGATCGGATGTTTATTTCATTATAAGGTCTGCCGTTAATAATGGAACACAACATCAGCCAAATGGCCGCCACGACCACGTTTACAGGACCATATCCTTTTCATGAAATTTTCCATAACCAAATCGCAAAGTGGCTGCCCTATGTCCTCGATAGCCTCACGAATTCCATCTTTGAGGTCTTGAATCGACGCTGGGCTGTTGGCGTAGACCTTATCTTTCACGTGGCCCCAAAGGAAGAAGTCGCAAGGTGTTAAATCACAAGATCTCGGTGGCCAATTGTGATCACCTCTTCGAGAGATAACACGGTCCGGAAACTTTTCCCGTAAAAGATCGATGGTTTCATTGCTTGTGTGGCACGTAGCGCCGTCTTGTTGAAAGTAAACGTTGTCCAGATTAATACTATCCAATTCCGGCCATAAAAAATCATTAATCATCTCTCGATAGCGCAATCCATTGACCGTAACTGTTGCTCCAGCCTCATTTTCGAAAAAGTAAGGTCCAATGACCCCGCCGGACCATAAACCGCACCAAACAGTCACGCGTTGAGGATGGAGAGGATTTTCAACAATAACTCTTGGGTTTTCCGAGCCCCAGATGCGAGAGTTTTGCTTGTTGACGTAGCCTCCGAGGTGGAAATGGGCCTCATCAGTCAAGATGATTTTTCGATGAAATTCCGGATCATTTACATGCATTTCAAGGACCCAATCAGCAAAGACACGACGTTGTTGATGATCAGCCGGCTTGAGTTCTTGTGTTAACTGAACTTTATAAGCGTTAAGACCCAAGTCTTTATGCAAAATACGGTGTAATGACGTTTGTGGAATGCCTAGTTCCAAAGAACGACGAGGAATGGACACACCTGGGTTTTCTTCAATACTTTGGGCTAAAACAGCAATATTCTCAGTTGTTCTTGAGCGACGTGCACGGGTTTTTTTCTTCACATCACTAACTTGTCCCAACAGCTCGAATTTGTCCACCAATTTCTGTATTGCGGTCCGACAAGGTGCTTCACGACGTCCCAAAAATGTTTTAGTTTTACGAACCGTCTCTGCCAAATTTTTACCATTTTTATAGTGAATTTTAATAATTTCAATGCGTTGTTGAAGCGTGTATCGTTCCATTTTTATCAATGGCGTAGTTTCTACTTGTCAAATGTCAAAAAATGACAGCTTCAAAAGTGACAGCTACCGAAATAGCGGGCTATTCAAAATAACACCTCTTATTGGAAAACCCTTAGTTCTTCTGTGCACTCATAAATATTGACTTTTATAGCTTGGTGAATAAATTCAAGATCCTCACCAAGTTTCCCGAAACTGTTTTTTTCCTTTGTATTTTGACAGCAAATTCTGAATAATTTCGAAAATTTGTGAAAAATTTCACGCTACCTTTTCTTAGCACTGGATAATAACTATTTAGTCATAAATCTTAAGAAAATTGATGAAATTATGACAACTTGCAGAGCATCTAAATCTGGCATTAGTGTTTTCGTTGGGAGTGAAATTTTCCTAGAGAGTTTAATTTTTCTTAAATATATCTGTCTCTTTCTAATTTTGACAGTTAATAGAAGAAGTCCTTCAAGCAAATTCACTGGCCAAACTTTGTCAGTCTTTTTTAGATCCTTGCAATTCGGATCCCACGCAAGTGGGTCCTTGGTGATTCTTGTTTCTATACTAAACTAATTTTAGTCAATAAGCGCATTTGGATCCTCATGCGAAGGGGGCCAAAACGTTATTGTTTCACCGTTTGTTGACATTAAAAATACTCAGTATAAAGATAAGAATGTTTCGTACGTTTCAGCCTCCAAACACATTTGTTTACATTGTTGTTTGTGTTATATCAGTTGACACCATATAATTCCAGTTATACAGCCATAACTCAAGGAAACTTTCATTGAACTTTTCGAGACATTTGGAAAGTATGTATAAAAAAATGATTATTTTAATGCCAACAGGGCTAAGTAAAGTCCAGATAATTTTCGGGTCTTAACTTAAGCACGGCGTGAATTGCATACTTCTTATAGGTACTTCTTATCCATAGTTTGTATTGAGACGTCAAAGTTATACTTTTAATGGGACAAAGTGTTATACCTTCCTGTTATAAATTGGCATTTTTCACGTCTAATCAATTATTTTAAATAAAATGCATTTTATTCTATTGTTACAATTACATACATATAATTATATATGTTTACAGATCCAAAAAAAACACGACTATTTTGTACACAACAACTTTTCGGATGCAACCTATCTTACAAAATTCTACGACTTCTACACCTGAGGCAATTCAGAAAAAAAAAATTGATCTACTAGGATCGTTATCTACGGAGCTGAATTTGGATTTGTAACCATGATACTATAAACCTTTCATTAGTTTAATGAGGTACGATAAATATACTTTGGTATTCGCAACGTTGCACACCAGACTTCCAATCAATCTGATTAAATCTTGAGTTATTCTTGTCAGCTAAGCATGCATGTACTGTATACTTGTATATACTGTACATGCATACTTGTATATACATAACTAAATTTTGTAGTAAAAATCAATTGAAGATAGACCAACAGACTTCTTCTCATCCTTCCTCAAACCATTTACCTTTAGAATTTTAGATCGAATTTGTAGGTAACTTTTCCCAAGATTATGTCAAATGTCAATAAGTAGATGGAGAAAACGATATGCCTATACAATTTTCGTGCAACATTCCCCCAAGTCTGCTCTTACTTTCATTCAGTTGTCTTAAATGATATCCCAGTTCCGTCAACAAATTAAAAGCTAACTAGTCCAACGAGTGTCTCGGTTTCAGGTTTCGAACGTTTTTTTTATTTCTCAAACTAGTTAGATAGATTCACTATCGTTAACCTAGTCGATGCTCGGTGGCGCACGGCTGGTGGCAAAACGCACATAATTAAACCTAGACCTGTTGGTGAGCGGGTGCGCACTGAGAGGTGCAAGCTTCAGTAACTTGTGCTCCAGTTTTTGTGGTGGCTTCTTGACAATAATTTACAACCGTTTAGATGGTCTGAATCTGAGTCTGAGTTTATGATTTTATTATAAAAACTTACAAGAATTTTTTGTTGTTGTTTTAATTTCTTTAATAAACGTTAGCTGGCGGTTGAACCCATTCAACTTTTCTTTCTCTTTTATTTTCATAAGATTTCAAATCACGATTCACTGATTGTGATTGTGAATTGTGATTATTATGGAGAGCGGTGATCGTGTGGTGAAAATTTATGTGCGTTGCAAAACAAAATGTATTGTTTTTTTTTTTATAAATGTGGAGGATGTGAATATAATATTAATTTTATAAAACAAAAGTTTTTCAGAGCTTTTTTTTCAATCTTGGCATAAGTTGAGCATTCGTAACATTATTATTGCAATTTGTTTTATATCTTTGCACAGTACATCGTCTGCCTTCCACAGTTCAATAATATCGTGTCGGTCTAAAGGCAAAATACAGGAAATGCGTCAAGATTTACTTTAGAAAAATCAAAACCTGAAGGCTTCTGGCACAGTGCTTGCGTGATTTACAATTAACTAGCAGATAAACTTCGCCGATATAACTTTTCGTCTGAGGCTCTAAGCTTATTTTTTCTTATCTACATAAAGCAAGATGAGTTACCTAAATAAAGTAACATTTTGTCAAATTTTCTTGCAACCACTAGTGCAGTTCCACAAGGATCCATTTTCGGTCCATTACTTTTTCCCTAAATGTCAATGATTTTCGCTCCGTCATTCAGAACTGTTAATGTAGTACAAACATTCGTCGGTTGGACTAATTAAAGATGGTGGTTGCAGCGCGTAATTGTCGAGCTGAAGAAATTAGAATGCTGCTGGGCTAAGTTTAACGGAATAGCCTGTCTAAAACTAAGTGCTGAATCAAATAAGTTTAAATAATTACTGCTAAACATGTTGATTAGTTGGAATAATTTTGATCTGAAATCTTAAATTATAGAGGATAATAGGATAATCATATTAACGCCATATTCGTTACCTGCAATTTGTGTAAAAAGTTCAAAATGAGCGAATTATTTAACAAAAGCTATTTCACCTAAAATTCAATATGGCAACCAACGCCATAGATCGAAAATTGTCGTTTTTGACGTTCTTAAGGTTCCCAACTTAATTTATAGCCAATTTGTTTGATATTAGCTCATTTTGAAATATGAATTTGTATGTGAAATGAGGCAATTTGAATTTGAATTTGGAATTTACCTCATTTACTTCGATGAAAACGAAGTATTTACCTTCTTATCAACTCCTCTAACGATTAAACAAAAAATCCTATCCAAGCAAACCCAAATGACAGCAAGAGTTTGGTATCTTTACGTGTGAAATATCTTTGCTTGGCAATGCTTATCGTTCTCTCTCTATTCTCTTCTTTCAATCTTCATTTTAGTTTGGTTACTCAATAGTTATTTTCATGATTGCCAATCCGAAATGATATTCAAATTGTAATGGGTAGGCTGCAGGCCAACTAAAATAAACGCCATGGATGATTAGATTGCGACGGCCTTCGGAATTGTAATCATAGATATACACAGTTGCGGTCATCAACTGTGATTTTTAATTAATGAGGTAGACTATTTATTCATCTATACATAAGTGTATGCGTAGTACGTACATATATGTATACTTGTTTTGTCAACTTTGGATGTGAATAATAAAGTTTTTCTTTACAAATTTTGCAAGTTGAGTTTGTTTGTGCCCAACTGACCATACTTCCTACTGTTTTGTTTTGTTTCTATTATATTGCATACATACATATAATATCACTGCGTTTTATGAGCTATATAGGGCTCGTGTCATTGCTCACACAAGTTTTTTACAAGCTCGTATGAGTGTGTTTGCATAAATTCAGGTAAAAAAGCTCAGTTTTGGAATACTTGGTGAAAATTTTAGTCACCAAACTGGCATAATAGCCGCATTTTAAAACAATACGGATCTTAGTGACAGCTGTGTTGTATACCTATCTCATTTTTCCTTACGTTAATTTAATTTTCATTTATCCACTGTCTTTTTTCTTTACACTATAATTCACACTACCTTACCGTGAGAAGCCATCTCCCCGCAAGAGTGAAAACTAAATTTATGGTTCATGAAACGTGATCCCGATAGAGAGAGCAGGATCTCGTGTTGTTGTTGTTGTGCATGTATTTTGATGATGTTTGGTGACAACATAGTTTTTATTAATAAAGCTCTTTACCAAATATAGTTGACTCCACCTATATGCACTCTGCTTAAATGAAACTTTCAGTTATATGCAACATGAAATTTACCACGTTTTTTTTCAGGTTTTTTTCGCACAATTTATTACGGTCTTTAATTTAAACAATTCTCTGTCCCCCAAATAATTATTTTATTCTGAAACAACTCCGCTTAAGTGAAACACTGAACGCATCTATACATTTTTTCCCGAAATCGTCGGACTCGCGACCGTTTTCAAATCCGTTGTTTCTTCGGGAACTTTCCCAGAGTGATTCCTTTTTGTTCCCTTGCGACACTCCATTGTTTTAATTTTTTTTTCTATTTTATACTATTTTATAAATTTATTTATTGTTATATTTGGAAAATGCAACAACAACTAATCCCCTTGGGGCTTAGCTAAGCGCGGAGAATTCTCGGGGCTTAACTTAAGCACGAAGAAGAACTTCGTGAAATATATTATCGATAGTTTGTATGGAAACTCCATTTTGTTTCTGTAATGGCGTCGCTAATCCCCGATGTCGTTTTTTTCAACTGAATCTCTGCAGGCTTTAAAAAACTCGGCTTTTATAGAAATAATTCAGTTCAATTTAAATTGAATAGAATTTTATTAATGGAGGTTGATAAATAAAATCTAAATTCTCTTTGCACCCGAACCCCCAAGCTGAGCTACTCGGTGGCCTGGCCGCACTCTATGTGTTGTCAGTTGGGAAAGTCAGAGAACGAGCTCAATTTGATTTAAAGTTTATAGGTTATCTTAAAAATTCACGACGCACGCCGCATGTTTGCTTATTTGATTGTTTTTTATTTTAATTTCGTTTAATTTTTTTCTGGATTCGGAAATCCATTGGGTTTTCGAATTATAATTCCTCCATCATAAATAAACAATATAATTACCTCATCCTAAAGTAAAGTTCGTGGGAAAATAATTTCATAACAATTGGCGCCCAACGTGGGGTGCTTTGACTTGATATATCCTTAAAATAACTTGTCAGAAAGTTACCCATACCTATACATAAATATAAATTGGGGTGAACAAAGAACACAATTTATAAACATTTTATTTCTCAGCTATTACAAGCGACGCGGACGTCATTGACCAGGGCCATTACCTTCATGAGAATCAAGCTTTTGATTTCATTGACATTTTCGCTACACACCTTTTGCATATCTCTGATGCAATACCGGATAGTAGCAGAAATCCCAAAATATTGTGTGTGTGTAAGTAGTTCTGCGACCAAAAACTATTTCACAGTATTTTATTTGGAATTTTATATTAATCTTTGGAATTTGCTGCTACATACATGCAAACCAGTTTATTGCATACAAAAGGCATTCTATGACCAAATGAGAGATCACTACTAATGACTTCGATATTATTCAATTGCGATAAACTTTGAACCTTGAACCCTTTAACAACTTGTTCTTAATTGCTGCAATTAAATCAAAGAACTTATTCTATGATGGAAAAATCGTAAGTGGGTTAACTTGATTGCTCAAGCAAGCTCAAGTTGTTTTAAATGTTTTGTATGTTTTTTTTTGCATGTAAATATATTAAGGGCTCATGTATGTATGTAAATATAAATACGTAGGCAACTTCACCTGAGATGCAAAATGGGTTTTTAATTATTGTTGGTTATACTATTATGTATGATTTTGAAGGACTGAAGTGCTTGTCATTATTGAATATTGTCAAATCATAAATAATTATAATTTAAACGTTAAGTTATGTGAATGGTACTGCAGTTACACTAAAATTCTGAAAATCAAAAGTCAGGAAAGATATTCATATTAAGCAAAACAAAAATTAACGTCAAAGAATGCTGGTGGAGAGCCCTAACCCCGTTATAATCTCAATGTTTAACCACATTTACACGAGCTAACATTTTGTCATAATTTAATCCATTTTCTTCCTATTTATTGCTCAATCGTGTGATTGGCCCAAAGTCCGCCATTATTTTTGTCAAAGTGACAAGTATAAGTGACGTTTAATTTTACCATTATGCTTGTAAATATATGGTACTGACACCAATTTCGAAATTTACATCACGAAGTCATATTATGGCGCTCAGAAGATACTGCCGGTGAGCAAGTTCATTCTTCATTTGATTTTGTCATAATTTGCAAAATATGGTGTCAACACATTATTTACACGATGCCAGTTTAATGGTAAAATTAATCGTCAGTTTCTCTTGTCAGTTTTTAATGGCGTAAATTCTGGTTGATTTTAGACCATTTATGCAGGATGAAAAGAGAAATGGAGTGTATTTGACAGAAATAATGACATTTTGTCAGTCGTGTAAATCCATCATTAGTTTAAGGTGAATGTGCGTTTCTATTAGTCTAGTTTTTTGAAGCTAAGAATATTATTTCTTATAAGTCTTATCTAACGCAGGGGTACTGTTATTTGATACGAAAAGGAAGTGGAATAGACAAAAAATAGTGCTGGTACCGATACAGTCTCTTAATACGATAAAATATGATAATACGATCTCAAAACAATTTAATTTCGTTAAATATTTCCAATAATTCAATAATTGAAAATTTCCAATAACAAAATTTAAATATTTACGGAATTTTTTAATATTTTTTTTTTTTGTCAATTCCAGTAGTGACAATGATGGGAAGATTCTTCTCGAAAACTTATCCGCACTTAACCGACCCTTAGAAATAAGTTTCAAGGAAATGCTTAAGCTGATGAACCAATGTGAGCAAGTTGATAAGCTTATATCGAAGAATAGGAAAGGCAAAGGCGAGCAACTTGCCACAACAGCTCAACCGAATATTGCAACAAATCTATTCCAGAAAACTCCTCTGTCGATATTTAGTGGGATCATACCAGGTACAAAGACTTATTTCAAATTTGTTCGATAGTTTAATTTGTATCATTCAAAAATTAAAAAAAAAGGTACAAAATGGTGCGGTACTGGTGACATAGCGGAGACATACAGCGATCTTGGCACAGAATCTATAATGGATCGCTGTTGTAGAGCACACGATTTATGTCCAGTGAAAATAAGAGCCCTTCAGATGAGATATGATCTCAGCAATGAGTCTTTATACACCAAGTAAGATAGAAACAAAAACATATAATAGAGAGAGAGAGAGAGAGAGATAAAATGTATATATCCATTTGTAATTATTTCCATTTCCAGATCCCACTGCATCTGTGATGATATGCTTTTTTCATGTCTTAAAAAGACAAACACGTCCGCGTCACAATTGATGGGATCCATCTATTTTAATTTAGTTCAAGTAACTAAAAATATTTAAGTAAAAACTAAATTTAACTAATTTTCTTTTTACTCTAAAGGTACCTTGTGTTGCTGGTGGGCCAGGAAGCTATGAGTATCGAGCGGCCAAGGAGGGATTCTGAGTAAAGCAATGAATTTCTTAAAAAGAAACAAAAAAGTGATTTCTTATAGTTTTTAAAATGCTTGTTTTTAAAATTGTTGTACATTTTTTGTTAGTTAACACAAATTTAACGTTTAAGATTTTTTAGAAAAAAAATATTGTTTGTATTTATTTTTTGAAATGTCTATAAACATAATTAAATTAGTTTTAAGCTAAATTGGTTAGATAAATAAATTGAAGAAGAAAATAATGTCTTTTTGGCTCTTTATATTCAAGCCTAGGAAAAATCCCACAAAAAAATAACACAACGCTAGTGGCAAGTTCGGGTCACTGTGGCGTATGCGTATTTTTGTTAAATGTATTACTTGAAAAAATCGGATTGAGGTAGGTTTTTTGTTCGCCGATCTTCTACCAGATTGTCAAAAATGTTAATAATCTTAATTAGGTATGTCATTGTTTGCCCAATATTAATAATAATTAATAAAATCAACACTGGTAAACATAATGTATAGCAGTTTATTATTAACTGTGTTTTTTTGCAAGCCCGGAGGGATTTGAATAAAAAAACGACATCGGGGACTAGGGACGCCATCACAGGAACCAAATAGAGTTTCCATCATATAAACTATCGATAACATGTATGCAATTTACGCCGGTAACACAGTTTTTTTCCGTGCTTATGTTAAGCCCCGAGAATTCACTGAGCTTAGCTAAGCCCGAAGGGGATTAGTTGTTGTTGCATTTAACATGTAAATTGCTTATCCCCGACGTCGTTTTCTTTGACTAACGACTTAAGCCGTTGGTCAAAGAAAACGAAACGAAGTGTAAGACATTTGTAAGGATCCAAAAAATAATCCACTGATCTCATTTTTTGCCTTCGGACTTTACATTTTTAAGAGTTATGCGCTCTGAGATTAGCTAAACCCGGAGGAAGTCAGTGTTGTTGCATACATATTGTTTGCACCACCCTTGTTTTATTCTTCCAATTTTCTACGGACTTGTTAAACGGGATTGTTTAATCTGAAAGAAAATTGGTTTTTTGAATATTTAAGAACTAATTCACGTAGTAAATGAATAGAAAATAGATATAGATGAAACATGGTACATTAGAGCATTAGAAAAAATATGCACGACTGGGTCGCACGAACTTGCTCTTATGCGCAATCACATTGTGGTTCTATAGTCTGAAATAAATTAGCTAGAAAGAAATTGATTAAAATACTTTGAATCCGTTTTAACCCAACGCGATGTACACTATCTGCTTTCTTATATAAATCTTTATTTATGAGAAAAAAATTTTGAAAATCGTAGGAGTGGTTTTAAAAATAATTAATTTTTTATATATAAAATTTCGTTAACATTTTTGAGAAAAATAATTGGTACGCCAATTTAAAGCATTTATTAATGTTGCGTTAAAAATTGAACTTTGCAAAAAAATCTGCTACCAGTTTTCGAAATATCGAATTTTCAAAAAATAATTTTGATTTGTTTTTAAAAATCCAAAAATAATTTTTTAGAAAATTTTGATACGCACTTTTATTTTTATTTGTTTCAAGCTTCTGCATAAAAAATCTAATTTTATTCGGTTGATCAGATGTTGAGATAGTCGAAAATCAAAGAAACCGTTCTATGAGAGGTACTGTTAATAAACATAAAATATAAACTTTAACAATTTTAAATGGTAGATCGTATTAATTTTAATACACAAAAAAACTTTTATGAAAATCGTAGGAGTCGTTTTTGAGAAACAAAATATTTTTCTTAACGGTTTTTTAACATTTGTATGGGAGGCACCGTTATTTTTGGGTATAAGAATAATTTTGGTCAAAAATCTTCTAGATAAAGTTAAAAAAACTGCTATTTACCAAGTTTAATAAAAATCGACCAAGTCGTTTTTGAAATATTGAGTTTTCAAAAAAAAATATTAAAACTTTTTTTAAAAATCTAAAAAATATTTTTTTTGAAAATTTTGGTACACAATATTATTTAGAATGTGTCAATACTTCTTCATAAAAAAATTGATCAGAATCAGTTTAACCGTTTTCGAGAAAAGCGAAAATCAAAAAAATGGTTCTTTGGGAGGTACCATTAATAACCATTTTTCGGAACCATTTTTTTTATTAAACAGCAACTTATAACTATTTAAATTTATGGAGTTCTTAAAAAAAAATTCGGTAGCGCTGGATTTGAGAAAAATAAGTTTTTCCTTTTTGGCCGAGAAATTTTGTATGACAGCTACTGTTAATTTTGGTCCTAAAAAAAAAGAGAAAAAAACGGGTGGGGGGAATGTCTAAAAAATGCTAGGTACCAAGTTTAAAGAAAATCGACCCATCCGTTTAAGCTGTAGTCGAACCGAGAGACAGACAGACAGACAGACAGACGGACGTTTTTGGGAGACCCACTTTTTTTGACTTCTCTATCATCGTAATGTAAAGTTTGATCAAAATCTCGAGTTCGATTTTTTGTACGAATCCATAACTTCCCATATAGTAGATACCTATATCGCAAGTAAAAATGCCTGTAGTTAATCTTTTTTTTTTTAAATTGAATCGAAATTAAAATCAGGGGCTGTTTCCAAGAACCCCTTTCTTGACCTAGCACCATACTAAAAATGCTTTTACATCGTATTAAATTGTTTAAAATTTTGCACCATTATTATTATTAACCATGTTTCAATTTTTTACAATTACTAATCACTATTTTTTATTCTGAAAATAGCTTTGAAACTCGCAAATAATATTAATAGTCACAATAATGATATCAGAATACTCAAGAAAAATAATTGAGCAAGAGTTTTTTTTTTGTATTTTTCCTCTGAATATTAAATAATTATAATTAGGTACATTGAGATGTTTGTATGTAGGTCACTTCCCGCTTGGAACATTCATATGCTATCGACTTGGACTTATAAATCATAATTTAAATATTTACCTACATTTAAATTTAATCAAAAAGGCTATTATACTCTCATGTTATAGAAAGTATCATATACGATGTGCTTTAGACTGCATAGTTACCAACTTGTTCTTAAAATACCTTATTTTGTAAGTGAAGTTACTAAACTTATTTAAATAATTTTAACAAGACCAAGATCACAGGCCCGCCAGACCTATGCAGTATGTACGTTTGTACGTGCGTCATTTTATTAAATCAAGATTTTTTCTCGGAATGTATACACTTGATGGTTGGGAAGAACTATACGAACATTGAATCAGGGGTTTTTGATGGCAACAGGACTGCCAAAGGTTCATACAAAAATGAGCCTTCTTATTAGCAAACCTAATTTGTGTGTGTTTTTAAGAGATAGTAGATAGGCGTGTTTTTTTTCAAATAAAATTGATTTAAAAAATAACATCGGAGCTTTGTGATTTACACGTGACAATGGGCGTGTTTTTTGCAAGCGACGATCTGTCCTGCACTTTACATGTTAAATGCAACAGCAACTTATCCCCTTCTGGCTTAGCTAAGCGCAGATAATTCCTTGGGCTTTGCTTAAGCACGTATAGAAAAACTGTATTACCGTCGTGATTTACATATTGTTATCGATAGACAATTTATTGCTTGGGTGGGCATTTTGTTATCAGATAATTTTAATTGTCAAATGTCAGTATAGAAATGGTGACCAAAAGCAAATATACTCTTATTCTGTTTAATTTAACTGTTTTTGATAACTTTGTTACGGTAAGATTTATCGTAACAAAAACTTTTCTGTGATGGGTCCTGAAAACATTCTTCTGACCATATTGTTTGGTCATGGTCTTACCCTTGATATCTATTTTCTCCTCTATCCCAATCATTCCTATTTTCGACCCACAATTTGAGTCCGTTGTCCTCTGGGAGTTTAAGGGTGCCTCGGAGAGGATGACAAAGTAGGTAACCCTTTCATTCGATCGTGTTGAGTCAGCGGATAGGCTGGAGATTCGCACGCCATCTATAGAGAGAGCGAGGAAGCCCATAACAAAATTTACAAAATTCAGAGACGGTGAAAGAACAAAACATACAGCCCTATTCTGCTATTGGATTCGATAGAAACTTTCGATAAACGTGAATTTTTCATTCTATTTACCTCAAATTATTTAGATAAAACTTATGTCTTTCTAATGCAAATCTTAAAGAGTACTTTTTTTGAAATTCTTAAGAGGAGTTATATTTTTGTCACAGTTTTTACGCATTATGGAACATTCACTTCCTTACCGCGAATAGCAGAATGCAAATATTCACGCGAACGTTTAGCAGAATAGGGCTAATACACTCACATTTAAAGTGGATCTTAAATAACAATACAACAACAAATATAAGCTAACCAACCTAAAGTTAACTTTTCTTGTTCTAAATTTAACTTAAAATCGACTGCATAAAAGAATGGAACGCTAAACGACATTCCCCCAAGCCCAAATCTGCACAAGGATCCACTGATAAGTGGATAAGTAGTAGTAGTATTTGCCTTCCCCCTTCGTTTCCTCAAAAATGTTTAGAAATTCGTTACTAAATTGTAGGCTCCTTCTTCGAAGCATTTTCAAAAAAAAAAATTAAATTAAGTAGAGCAGCTGAGATAATGCTCAGGATTATAATTTTCAACTTTTTGTAGTTTTTTTTTTTTAATATAGGTATTGTAAATAAGTCTGAATAGGCCTGAGAATTCGCCAAGTTTGGGACAACGCCAACAACTTGGGGAATTCATTGATTGTGTGAGTGATAGAGAGTTTCGATGGAACTTAACGTCAGAGTGGTACCGCAACCGAGTTCTACGAAAGCTTTTGCCTGAGAGTATGAGTTTGTGAGTGAGAGAGAAGGCTAAGGAAGACGATAATAGGCTGCGCATGATCAACTACTTCTTGATTGACCGCAGTTAGAGGTTATTAAAAAAATTGAGAAAAGAAAATATAGAAAGTTGAAAAATAGGTCTTGTTGTGAAGAAAAGTGAAGATTTTAAGTGTTTCGGTTAAGAAGTTAGCTTGGAGTAAAAGGAATTGTTAATTTAAAGAAGCAGGAAGGAAAAGGAATAAGTTGGATAGTAAAAGGTGAGTAGAGTGTTCAGATAATTCATTTGATAAGTGTTGATTGAAAAATATAGTATTCGGTTGGCCCATGTTTTTTTTTTGTTTAATCCCTGTAAGTTTGTGGGACTCGTGTCCCATTTTTAACGTAGATTTCTTTGATCGTTTTATTTCTGGACCAAGCGATAGCGGTCCATTCTTACGGTATTTGCTTTGTAATTTTTCTTTGTTTCATTTTTTTTTTCATTCTTTTGATTGTTCTTCGAACAATAATTAGTTTTATAAAAATCTGGGTTTCAAACCAGGTGTGCCAGGTTTCCCAGTTCTTTTTACTTCCCATTTGGAAGAAAAATATTTGTGTTTCCTTCAAATTTTTGAAGACGAATTTCATCTTCCCGGTTAAGGCAAACGATCCTCAACAGTTTCCTGGCGCTCACCCTGTAACATAAGTACGCCCCTGTATTTACCTACCTACTTTTATTCGTTTTACCTTTTTACAATAAATATTGTTATCAATTCAATTCCAATTATTTGTGTGTTTCTATTTATATTCGTAAATTCGACGAACCCATACCCCCAGCTGACTGGCCCGCAGGCTGCATCGTTGTTTTGTTGCAATATTTGTGTCTTCTCTCTTATATATCATCTTTGGTTGATCGTTTGACAGTTCGTTAATTTGATTCGACAATTTTAATAATTTAATAAACTCGTTTGTGTTATATTTAATAATAAATTGGATCCGTAGTTGGGGTATATTATTTTTCCGTCATCAGAATCTTCAATTAAAATTCGTGGCAAAAATATTGCAACAAACATAA
This sequence comes from Leucozona laternaria, assembly GCA_932273885.2. Lineage (NCBI taxonomy): Eukaryota > Metazoa > Arthropoda > Insecta > Diptera > Syrphidae > Leucozona > Leucozona laternaria. Next base: position 24,110,995 of record OW026367.1, on the reverse strand, counting down.
TATTTAAATTCACTTAATATTTGGAGCCCGTTCTCATATTTTCACATTTAATTTAAAAACAAAGGGAATTCACTTAAAATCGTGAAAACCCCCGTTTTGAAAAAGGGGAAACGTCAAAATTTATTGTCTCGGCGATTTAAAGCAATAATTGCCTGGAATCTACCAGGCAGAAAGTACTTCCATTGTCACTACCAAAACGTCTCCATTGGCAATAGTCAAGACAATGACAGTGAGCGAAGCAATTTATTTCTTTAAATATCGCTAATGGAGCCACGGGCTGAAAAAAAGCGTGAACTTCGTCTTATGCTGGATTTACACGACTGAGAAATTGCCGATTATTGAAAATGATGGTCCAGAACCAACCAACAATTAAACTGATAATGTTTTAATACTTGCTGACGTGCCATTTTACAGATAATGACAACTATAACAATAAAGAATGAACCTGCCCGTTCTTGCAATTAAAATGCCAAAGTAGCAATTTTATGTTTTAATTTGAAATTGTGGTTTCTGATATGTGAAAATTAACTTTATAAATAATAAATAACTTGGAAACTTATAATTTATGTATTTTTTTTTTATTTAACGCAAATTCTGACGTTTTTTAAACAAAAGTGGTTCAATGCGTTTGTTAAATTGTTAAATTTCTTGTAAGTTTCTCCATTTTTGAGAAATTCATTCTTTCTTTGGTGTTTTGACAGTTTTTACACATTTTTCTGGAAAAAAGATACCAAACAGACCTAGTATCATTAGCCGTTCTTTTGTTTTCAGAATTGATCCATATATGTATTTGACTTCGTATAAATGTATGTACATATGTATATGTAATTTAGATTAATACTGGATCTACAGGAATGACAAATTGGCAATTTTCTGTCATATTACATTGCCAAAAGAATGAATTTGTCCATTCTTCTGACATTTTTTTTTTTTTTTTTGACAGATATACTGCAAATTTGTCAGTTGTGTAAATCCAGCATAAGGCATTGATTTTATTCTTTATTTTGCAAGTTTAAAAGCAAAAATACTACCAATATGTCAGTCGTGTAAATCCTGCATAACTCATACAGAGTTATATATCCTTCGTGGAGTTCATTGGGGATCAATACAAAGCTATCCGGATAGGTTTGTGTTGTTGTAATCCCTTGTGAAAAAGACAGCTGATGCAACAACAACTCAAGGGATCTGAACATTTTTGGATAGGTTGACACCCTCTCGGATAGATTCTCGAACGCAAGGAATGATCAGAGCTTGTTCAGAGCCTGAACTATGAGCTCAGAAAAAATTGGCTGAGTATTCTGAGAAAAAAGCTGAATACTAAACGTCTTGTAGGAAAAGAGCAGAAAAAAGAAAACAAATGCGCAAACAAATTAAAATAAAATTAAAACGCAGAAGGTATAACTTTTATTAATAAATTACATATATAGAAATCTTATATTTTTTAATGCATAAAATCTTATTTCAGTGTTCAAATTGAGTTTGACAGCTTAAAATTTGCAAATGTCATTTATTGACAGCTTCGGTTCTCAAATGTGTTTCAAAAATATCAGTTCAGTTGAGAGTATGTTCAGAGCTTGTTCAACATGCTCGAGCTCAGTTCAGAGGTTTCTTCTGAACGAAAAAAGAAAAACGCCTAATTTTTACTCCAAGGTACATATGTAGATGACCTACGACCTCCTTAACTTAACTACTTCGAAATTGCTGCCAACAACACATTTTGTCCTAGGGGGTGGACAGATTCTTTTCTGTTTGTTGATAGGAAGTACTTGGTCTTATCATCGCCAACTTTACTATACAATAAAATTCGCATGTTATTCGATCCCTAAAATGTTCTTACGGGTGTTTTAATACTAAATTTAGACAATTGTCAGATGAAAACTGTCAGTGTCATTTTTATTCAGTGGGTCCACTTCTTGCCCTATCACTATCACTCTACATGTTGGCCATTTAGCAGCTACTTTTGCTATACCCTGTGCTTCGAAGAGCCTGCGTCTTTATTGTATTGGTCTTAAAACCACCAGTCAGTTGGAATAACAAATTAACAAATTGTTTTTTTTTTTTAGTTCAAAAATTTGGACTTTATTTTAATTAACAGCCGAACAATATCCATTATTTGAAAACTTTCATACATTATGTACATATATTTTTGATTATTTGCTCACAAAAATCACCCGTTAAGATTAAAAATGTTTCGTTTTTGATTATGTACGTTGATTTATATCTAAATAATATACAAAAATAAAAATGTTGATAAGTGGAAACGAAACGGGATTAAGTAACCCAGGCTGCTTAGTCTTTGATGGAACTATGGGTGAATTTCAATCTTTTCCTCCTGCTGGATTGTCGCAGTCTTTCGAATTATATTCCCTTCACGATATCCATGTTCTATGAACAAACAGTACACACTAATTGGTCGAACGATGATATTGATAATGGCAAATATCAATATCCATATATCTGAAAAAGTTCAATATTATATTATGAACACAAATAATTATAAAGGGTTTTCCAATAAGATAGGTTTCCGGCCCTAAAAAATCATCAATCATAAAATGTGCTTTAGTTTTGCAAAATGTTCACCATTTTTTTAGTGAATTTTAACAATTTCAATGCGTTGTTTAAGCGTATATCGTTCAATTTTTAGTAATGGCGTAGTTTTAACTTGTTAAATGTCAAAATATGACAGCTTCAAAAGTTACAGCTGCCCAAATAGCGGGCTATTCAAAATGAAACCTCTTATTGGAAAACCATATATTTAATAACAGTAAAATATCGAGCCCAAATCGTCATTTTATCATCCAAATTACTGACTTAGCTATTGTATTGTCTTACCGCCATATTATTCACTAGATACATCCAGATTAAAACTTAAATCCAGATGTATTTACATTGAATTTGTATGCTTTACATCTGGATTTAAATTTTTAATCTGGATGAATCGAGTGAATAATATGGCCATTAGTATTGTATTGTCAAGAAGCTAAGACTGAATTTTTTCTGGATTAATGGATTCGATTGCTCAAATATTTTTTCATTTCAGTTGATCAACAAAGAAGAGATGGAGAGCGATTTTGAATTCTTGTGGAGAAATTATTCAGGTTTCAGATTTCTCCACTTGCCATCGACACCGTTTACCTCCTCAGACAAATTGAACGCATTAAAAGCAACATACCCAGAGGAAAACTGCAATGTGTTTCCAGACCAATTTGTATTTGTTTATATGTGGTGATAAGTGACTTCCCAGCAAACATTTTAATTCAAAATTGAATCATAAATAAATCACAAAATTGAAGAACCTGACCGGAAAAGAATTCACTTATGATGCAATTTGAATTCTTTTACCTGGGCACTTGGACACCGATATGAATCGCTTTTGTGAATGATTTATGATCTTCATTTAAACTTAATTTAAATGAATGTAACGGGTGATTTTTTAGCTGGTTTGGTTTTGGCAACACTGGTTTTGACAGCTGACGTGTGTTTAGTACCTTGTGTCACTGTCAAACAGCTTCAGTTTGGTTTGCAATTTAACCATGGATCGTCTTACAAATGAACAACGCTTGCAAATTATTGAATTTTACTATCAAAATTCGTGCTCAGTTCGAAATGTTCATCGCGCGCTGCTTGTGTTCAGCGATGAGGCTCATTTTTGGTTGAATGGGTACGTAAATAAGCAAAATTGCCGCATTTGGAGTGAAGATCAGCCAGAAGCATTGCAACAGCTACCAATGCATCCCGAAAAAGCCACTGTTTGGTGCGGTTTATGGGCCGGCGGCATTATTGGGCCTATTTCTTCAAAGATGATGCGAATCGCAGCGTTACTGTCAATGGTGAACGCTACCGAGCGATGATAGCAAACTTTTTTTTGCCCGAAATGGAAATTCTTGGCTTGCATGATATGTGGTTTCAACAAGACGGTGCCACATGCCACACAGCACGCGAAACAATGGCGCAATTGCGAGGCGAGTTTGGTGAACAGTTAATTTCACGTTTCGGGCCGGTCAATTGGCCGCCTAGATCGTGCGATTTGACACCATTAGATTATTTTTTGTGGGGGTATGTCAAGGCTAATGTCTATAGGGACAAGCCCGCTTCGATTGACGCACTGGAAGCCAACATCCATGCATTCATTCGTGAGATACCGGCCGATATGTGTGAAAGAGTATGCCAAAATTGGACTCAGCGGATGGGCTACCTGAGACGCAGCCGCGGTCAACATTTGCATGAAATTATCTTTAAACATTAAATTGCAAGGTTCAAACTATCGATTAAAATAAATATTTCATTCATTTTTTCGAATTTTTTGTGTTTTTTTTTAAAAAAAAGTTCTAAACCTCTTAAAAAATCACCCATTATATAAGAGTCTATAAAATTATTTCTTTATCTTTCCTGAATCATAAATATGATTGCATTATGATTCATTTAAATGAAGGTATTTACTCATCATCCCTTCTCTTAAATGAACATTGACAATTAATTCACTTTATTGGAATCATTTTTGGTGAAGAAAATCTGAACCTTCAGAAAAATGTTTGCTGGGTTTTAGGGCTCAATATTTTCATTAATACTTACAGCCATATTATTGACTTATTTTAAAACTAGTTTCATGACAGAACTAGTTTTAAAGATGTTTGGAGGGGCTCAAATTGGTATTATTCAAAAGTATTTTGACACCTAAAACTCGAAAACTTAAATCTAGCTTTGGATAAATCTCTTTTTTCATAAAACCATATCGATATTGGGACTCCAAACTTTTATAAAACTAGTTTTGCTGTTAAACTAGTTTTGAAACAAGTCAATAATATGGCTGTTAATATATTATGTATATGTAGGTATTTGAATGAAATGTGTATTTTTTATCAACTTACTGCCCAGTGTAATACAAAATACGATGCCAAGGAGTTCTATGAAAATACTAGAAATGTCTGTATATAGAGCCTAGAAAAAAAGAAGAAAAATAATAATTGATTAGGTAAGTACTTATATATTATGTATAATGTATATGAAAAATTAATTAATATTTTGTTTTGGTGGAAATTATTATTATTCCCAGGCCCATTTTTTTAGGGCTGAGTTAAACCTGGTATAGTTTCGCTCAGGAATTAACTCATTCTGAAATCGAATGGAACAGTTCTAATTGATTCTACTCAATTCTGAAATCTTGTCTTTGCATTCGGGAATCGTCAAATAGGAATTTTTTGCGGCACACAAAAAGTGGATTGGAAAAAAAATAAAAGGGGTGTTTTTTTGAAACACCGGAGGAAATTGATCAAAAAAACGACTTTGGGGCTAACCAATTTACGCACGTCAACGAAACTCAAGATCTGCCGAAAACATCGCTGCTGTCCGTGAGAATTCCGCAGATTTTTTTTCTTATGCGGTTTCTTTAAGTCACTAGTACATAGTCAGTGGTATTTATAATCTCATTCTAAAGCCTTGCTAACTTTAGCACACCATACAACTCCAAAATCTTATTCATAAAAATAATCACGGCTGTTCTAATTTCTGTTCGAATTCTATATCTTCACGTTTTCGAATTTTCGCTGTTCCGAATTCCGTATTCGAAAACGTTTTGCGGATTCGGCAAAACGAACGGATCTACAATCCGCCAAATTGACGTTTTAAATTCGGTTATCCTTTTGTTGGCGGATTACAACTTCGTTTTTGTAAGGTCTTGCATACATAACAGCTGTTTTCGAAAATGTTTTGTTGATCAAGTTGGTAAAACTTAAAAGTAAATCCGACTGGAAATCAGAACAATCGTTTTCAATCCGCACGGATTCAATTTTCGTTTTCGTTTTCAAATTCGACCGAATATCAGAACAGCCGTTAATATAACATTTTACGTTGTAAAATCGTAAAGTTTCCGACGCACGTTTCATGAATGCCTCTTAAAAGATTTTGCGTAAATGATGTGGTAAACCAATCAGCTGATTCAGTCAATGTCAAAATCCCATTGAAAAAAAGTTTACCACGTTTACCATTTTCGTTTACGACACAAATTCTTGTCGGAAAGTTTACGATTTGTTGGAAAAGATTTCTCATACAAATTTTGACAGTTCGTTTACGACATCGTAAACTTTCCGACGTTTTCCGATGTTGCATGAATACCCATGTTTTCATTTGTCGATCTTAGACATCGAAATTGGTGTTCTAAACCTATTCCAAAGTGGTAACGTTCAATATCTACAACGTCAATCCGAAATTAATGTAATGTGTGTTGAACGTCACTGAGTACATTTGATTGACATTTGTTCTTATCTGCCAATTGTTTGGATTTCAAAAGCTAAAAAAAAATTCCAAATTAAAAATGCCTTTTGCTACAATTGGTTCTTTTAACAATATTTACATAGTAAATTCGTTTAATTTCACACCTCATACCTTATCATAGGTATCCAAATTCTCAGACCTTTTTCTCTTTAATTGATTTTGCATTTTTATTGCTGATCACTTTAATGTGGATGATTGAATTGGAAATGTTTGTAATAGTTGAAACAGTTGTTTTCCAAAGTTCACTCAAATTCATAAGCTCATTCCAGATTGACATATTACAGATATTTCAGAGAATATATGAGAACGTATTTCGATAACAACCTTGGATAGTTAGACAGCTTATGGAATCAATTTATGATTTGGGAGATGGCTAAAGTATTTAGCCAATGACTAGCTGTACAACTGTCTAAGCGTGTTGTAAAAAAATCTAATAAATACGACTGAGTATGTAGAATTGTAAAATGTATATTCCAATAAGCCACAAACGTCCATTGCCCTCAAAGTCAACATAAATCCGTACCTTACCATTGGTCTAATTCAATTTAATCTATGGGCAATGTTCATTGAACATTGGGACCACAGATTAGCCACATGAAGATGAGAATCCCCGGCAGCCATTTTAATTTGCCTACAAGCTTGAGCTGTCAGATATCAGATAAAAAGTGAGAATGTGTGTATAGAAACCATACACATAGACAGTAGGGATCTTCAGACACCGGTTAAATTGTTGTTGCAATTCACATCTATTCATCGACGCGGGAAGAAATTACACATACAACAATGTAAACAAATGGGTTTTGGAGGGTGAAACGTACGAAACATTCTCATCTTCATATGGCTAATCTGTGTTGGGACTCTCGGATATCTCGCAACAACTTGTAATATGCGCGTTCTTATTTCATTAATATATTTTCCTTTAATTTAGCATTTTATTAGCTTCGTTCGGTGGACTTTATTCCAAGAGTTGTCAACAAAAAATCCTAGGATTCGAAAACATCCAAGTTCTGCCAACATTTACCTATATTATGTCTTAAAGTCCTTCCATACTCTTCCAATGAGTATTGAAACATGTCAAAAAAGTGGGATAGAATTACATACGACTGCCAAATTTGTGTGTTGAAAATGATTTTCATATTTTGCTTCCACACTTGCATTCATACAAATCAGTTTCATCATAACTTCAAACACAAAAATGGGATGGGATGTGTGATGCAGGGTTGCCAGTTTAGGGGTTTTCCCCCTAGATTTAGGGGCTTTTTTTGTAGTTGGGGGGGTTTCTGGGGGACGAGATGTTTGGGGGAAAACTGGGGGGATTAATTCAGAGCTAAATGGTGGAGAAATCGTATAGGTATTGAAACAGCTGACAGTATTCTACGAGTTAGATATTATTATGGGTGTCAGAATTCTACACCAACAGAAGAAATGCTGAAAACTTTCAGAATTGAGTTGATGTATCAAACCAACACGACAACCAAAACGAAGATGACGATAATGTAAAGGGTCCGCCATCTAACGTTTTTTTTTTCAACTAGTGCTTATTTTGTGAATGGTAACACTTAGCTCATGTCTGATTTGACAGATAATTAGTTTTATCCTTCCGCTGAACTAATATGGTTGTGTATACGCTTCGCTAAGTGGGCCTGCGATCGACTTAGAGAAGATGCCGATTTTGCCAAAAAAATCATCTTTTCAGATGAGCTCATTTTGATCTTGGCGGGTAGTAAACAAGCAAAATTGTCGCATTTGGGGCACACGAAAACCCGCACGCATACATTGGAAAGCCGATACACCCAAAACGAGTCACTGTTTGGTGCGGATTTTGGTCCAGAGGCATAATTGGGCCATTTATCGAAAATGAGCACGGAGTGGCCGTTACAGTCAATGGCGATCGTTATCGGGCCATGTTGAACGAATTTTTGTTCACAAAAATTGAAGAGGAGAATATTGGCAACATTTGGTTTCAACAGGACGGCGCTACATGCCACACAGTCGAAGCTACACTCGATGTTTTGCGCCATTTTCAAAAAAAAAAAAAGTTCTTTGGCGGACCCTTTATTTTGATGATCATCTCTGATAATAAAAAACGGGTAAATACTCAATAGGAGAGTGTGAAAGGATTTTAACAAGCAATATAATTAAGATTATGAATATATTATTTTGAAACCAAAAATTAACAACTATATATCTGTGAACCTATTGACAAAATTACTCACCGCTTGAGTGGCTTCAACAGATTCCTTTGAATGTAGGGTCCAAAATAGTGTTGCAATAAAAACCACGTTACAGTACAATAGCCCACTATTTGATGACACTAGCGCTGGGGCGACTAAGGCAATTCCCATTACTATAAAATGGATAAGACCCGTTATCTGTAAAGAACAAAATAGAACATAAGTTGTAATCAAATTTATTTATTAATAACACACTGCTTCAAATTACAAAAACTGCATAAACTTTACAAGTGACAATTTTCAAGTCTTGCCACTAGGTGTGCCCTCAAACTTGGTATAATGTCGTTAAAAACTGTTTTTGATTGCCTTCGAAAATTGTTTTAAATTAACAAAATTAGAAAAAAAAATTGGTAAGTTAATTAAAAGAATTTATTAAAGTGCAGTTTAAAACTTAATTGTCATAACAATTCTTACACCCGTTTTCGAAATATCGAATTTTCAAAAAATAATTTTGAAATTTTTTAAAAACCCGAAAACTACTTTCTTTAAAATTTTCATACGCAATATTATTTAAACTTATTACAAGCTTCTATTTAAAGAAATTAGTTTTAATCGGTAAGTCAAATAATGAGATAGTCGAAAATCAAAACAAAAAACATTCTATGGGAGGTGCTGATATTAATTGTTTAATATGAAAAATGCTAATTTTACTAATTACGCTACTCAAAAAAAATGTAATCAAAATCGTAGGAGTCGGTATTTTGTATTAGAGGTACCGTTATTAGAATAATTTTTGTCTAAAATCTTTTAGATAGTGTTAAAAAATGTTTTTTTGCCAAGTTTAATAAAAATCGACCAAGTCGATAATTTTGAAATTTCGAGTTTTCAAAAAAAAAATTCAATTTTTTTTTAAAAATTCAAATAATATTTTTTTGAAAATATCGGTACACAATTTTATTTCAACTGTATTAGTTCTTCTTCGTAAAATTCATCACAATCTGTTGTACCGTTTTCGAGAAAAAGCAAAAATCAAAAAAATTGGTTCTTTGGGAGGCGCCATTAATAACCATTTCTCTGAACCATTTTGTTTATTTAACGGCAACTTATAACTACATATTTAAATTTATTGAGTTTGAAAAAAAAAAAATTCTGTAGCGCCAATTTTGAGAAAAATAAGTTTTTCCTTTTTGGCCAAGAAATTTTGTATGACAGCTACTGTTAGTTTTGGTCATAAAAAAAGAGAAAAAAACGGATGGGGGAAATGTCCAAAAAACAGACAGACGGAAGTTTTTCCTTTTTGGCCAAGAAATTTTGTATGACAGCTACTGTTAGTGTTGGTCATAAAAAAAAGAGAAAAAAACGGATGGGGGGATGTCCAAAAAACAGACAGAGACCCACTTTTTTCGTCTTCGCTATCATCGTAATGTCAAGTTTGATCAAAATCTCGAGTTCGATTTTTTGTATACGAATCCATAACTTGCCATATAGTACCTACATATATATCGCAGGTAAAAAGTGTTCTTACCGATTTTCTTCCATAGATTGGAATAATACCTAACGATAGGTTGAAAAATAGGAAAACAACACTTAAAAATCAATTTATTCATACTCGTCTAATAAACGACGAATAACAAAAATGTGCATGAAGTTTTACAAAAACCGTTATTGGAATTATTCAGAGTCAAGTATTGAGAGTCATTCCTGAAAATTTCAAACATATCGGAGACCATTTTCAAAAAGACTTTTGGCGCGCTAAAATCCCATTTCATCCCACAGTGCGCGCCGGCTGTTACCATTTTGAAACAAAGGATCGATGACAACAGCGAATGTTTTGTTATCATTCGGAATGTTTCGCGATGGTTTGGAAGAGGTGTGTTTTTTTGAATTCTCGAGAGAATTAGTTGACGAAAAATGGCATCAGGGGCCGGATTAGCGACGCCATCACAAACAAATGGCATACAAATACAAACTATCGATAACAAAGTGGTAATTCGCAACGGTAACACAGTTTTCTCCGGAATAAGGTGCCAGTTATAGCTTTCATTGACAACCATCATTGAAAACTTTAATGACGTTTAGAAAATGAAACCAGAAATTATTTTCATGAAAAAATAAAGCTTATGGCTTAAATTATAGTTTTTGAGAAAAAAAATTCATTAATTTTATATGCACGGTTGGGCCAAAACGAAATGTTTTTTTTGGCAGGAATTAATAATTAAGTACCACCTTCATATTGGCATCAAAATATTCACAGATTTTGTTTTTGTATGTGGTTTTCCAAACAACCAAAAAAATTGATTTTTAAGGGGGTCAACTTGATCTTTTTCAGATTTTACGTTCCTAACAACCAAAAAATTTGATTTTTTTCGTGGTCTGTTTTTTTTCTCGATTGATCTTTCAAATCTCGATTTATTGGCAGATTTACACATACTTTCACACACACTTGCACACAAACCAAATTGACATTTCTAAACGTCGTCCTCTCCTCGTCAGTTTAAATTCGTTTTGGCCTTTCGCTAGCATTGTTTGCTTTTGATAAGGCATTTGTTTAGTAAAATAAATACAAATAATGAAGTTTAATTAGTGAAATTTTTGTCTTTATTGTCCTCATTACCGTTAACCATTGACTTCTTGAGTTCGGAGTGAATTAGTGATTAAATTGGATAAATGTTTTATATGGAATGAAAGGCATTGTGGAAACATATGGGTTAGTCCATTGTTTTTTTACGAAAATAAAATTATTTTTATTAAAATTCCATAGTAATCCTTATGTAGTGACCTTGTTTCATGTTCATTGTCTTCTTCCTCACCATCGACCGATAGCTTCTCCTTTGATTTGGATTTTGGATGGACGGGATTCCTGTGGATATATGGATCCGACCGATGGCCAAATCATGTTATAAAGCAGTGATAGTATACCAACAAAATAAAATTCCTGCTAGGGAACAAAAAATTCCCTAATTTGTATTCTATTTTTTGATTTCAATTTGATTGAACAAAATAATGTACAATATCACATTCATTTAAATGAAGTCAAGAAAAGAATGAGTAAATCTTTTCTTTCTTATATTTTGTCATAATTTCAAAATGGCCTCAGGATATTAATAATTTCAAGATTAAAAGTCAGTCCCACTTTTGAGTTTTTTCTTATGAAACAAATCAATAAAGGCTCCCAAACCGGCGCTAAACCCTCGCGCGAATATGCGACGACTGAAGAATGTTCAAAGATTTGTATCGCGCCAGTGTGGGTTCTCTCATTAATCTCCATTTCAATAAATTAAGACAGGTGAAAGTATTCGCGTAGTTGAAATTAATTATAATTTAAACACAAAAATGTTCTTTTATAATTTGAAAAAAAAAACGTTTTGTAAGAATTTTTTCTTACGCATTTTTTCACCAGTTTCATCAAGAAAATAAAGCCAAATATAATTATAATATTTTTGTATTAAAGAAAAAACAGTTCCCTAGGAAAAACATACTTGTAGGAATTTTTCCCTACATATACTATCACTACTTACATCAGTAAACACAGACAAATCACCTACACCTTTACAAAAAAAAAAGATCAATCGCGATTCGTTCTAGTTATCACGATTGATCTGAAATCTGACCCCCAAATCTAAAATGGTTGACTGGAAAACCACATAAGTCCCTCAAAACCAAACAATAAAATTTTCAATGATAAGTTTCATGAAAGCTATAACTGTCACCTCAGAGCTAAGATTAGTTTTTTTGTTGTTGAATTAAATCTTGTGAAGTCTCACTTATCCCCATGAACATAAATTAATTTAAACAGGCGAAAGTTTCGTTATGCCGTTAAAAAATACACACACATTTTTGAAGCTCTAATGAAATAATTCTATATTTATCTCCGAAAAGGGATAACATTCCACTTTTCCAAAACTAAAAATAAATTAAAATCCGCAAGAAAAGGACCAAAACCTTAAAATCCTCCAAAAAATGTTTGATTTGTAAATCGTTGAGTCCGAGGAGTCACTCAAAGCGTTTTTTCAATTTTCACTAATAAATTAGAAATTTGAGGGTAAATAAATTTTTTTAAGAATAATTGCGTAATTTATTATTTAATAATTTCGACCAAGAATCTATTCTTCACTTGAAAAGTTCAAAATATACATATGTATCACCAGAGTGTTAAGTCAATTTTTTTTTTTAAATTAGGTACCTTAATTATTGAAATTGTGGATAACATGATTTATTCACTTTTAATTTTACACTACACAATGGTCAGCTTGTACTACTTATTGCTCTTACGAGTTCCGTTTGAATGCTTGTTGGTCTACTCGATGGTTATTTTTATGTTTTAACTTTGCTCACTTGAATGGCCTTATCGGAAGAGGAAAAGAAATTAAAATTTTTTTTTATCAGAGTCAGGCCTGCTCCTTATCGCAAAACGATCATTATGTACAAATGTACATTTTTAGTTATTCCTAAAATATTGGAAATGAAATAGGTAGGCCGTAGGCATACTTACTGCCTCTTGCTCACAATTTATAGTTTTAAAGTCTAGAGAGTAAACCATAATAATAATGTATGTACATATATTCATCTGTATGACTGTCAAGATTTTCCCGGTAGTTAACACATAACATATTTAAGTTTGAGTCAAATCCAACCAACGTAACATACAAAATAGAATTTTAGGGGTTTGATAAAATGTTTCTTTTACTAGTAAATAATGAATAACCTTGTAACTGGGTAAAACTGGCCATAAGATCTTTAAAAAAAATGTGTGAGTGCCGGGACTCACGGTTAATATGTGTAAACATCAACGTGCGCGGATCAAAAACGGACTTGTTTTTGCTTGAAGGGTATCTTATGATCTTTTTCACTGAACGCACTCATCCTAGTTGCACACCGTAACGTTGCACGACGTAAAGTTGCACACGAACGTTCACGTTTTTTTAACTCTGCCGCCAGCATAGATGTTTACACATCAAAAATATATAAAAAATATAGCCCAAGTGGGCTCTATGTTGTGGTGTTTTATCAAACAAATTTCAAGAATTAGGATTTAACTCAAATATCCGAACACTGCACCCATTAGTGAAAGATTCTTATAAAAATTGATTCGTATATGTAGAAAACCGAATTCCAAAGTCGTTTTGGAGTCGGGGTTAGGTATGATTGACTGCACTCTGCAGCCATAAATGAACTTTATCACTGAACAAAAAAATAATTCCAAATGCTTGAGCGCGTCATCGAAAATTGGAAATTTTAACTGAGCTGCGGAGGAAGAAAATTTCAAATGACTCCCTCTGCAGCTTATTCATCGAATTCTGTAATTATGTTAAATATTAGTAAGATTTGTCATTTCACTTTTTAAGTTTGCATGAATGGAGCTGTTACAATTTCTGGACCAAACGCTGACATTTAGAAGCATGAGTTAGATTTCCTGATGATATAGGTAATGTTTTGATTCGGCGGAATATCTTGCGAATCTCCAAATTAAGGCAGTTGAATTTTTCGGGCGATTTTTCTTTTCGATTCTCCTTTTCGATTCTTCTTTTCGATTCTTCATTCAATTTCAGAGCCTTTGCAGTGAGGACAAACGTCACTCATAGCGAAGCATTACAAAAATTATAACTGTGCGTTAAGCTGGATTTACATCTTCGTTCTTCATTCAGTGAACGTTGTTCGCTGTTCGTTCTTCCTAAAAACAACGAACAACGAAGAAGCATCGAAGAGTTGGCTACTTAAATGTACACTAGAATTAATCTTTCGTAACTTAGCTACGGAGAGTAATATTTCTTAAATTGTTTCACAATTTTCTATCTGTAAAATTATAAAGTAATAATAAGATAAACGTGGAGAGTGTCCCAATTCATTGCACGGCACTGAAAAAGAATGTTCGTTAAAAAAATTTTCGCATTTACACTCACGTTGTTCGTTGTTCGGGTAACATCGAACACCGAAAATTCAAAGCCACTTTGAATTTATTCGTTCTTCGTTCGGTGTTCATTCGTTGTTCGGTGTTAGCATTTAGACCTTCGTTGTTCCGCGTACGACCAACAACGAACAACGTACACGGACGATAAAACCGAAGGTCTAAATCCAGCTTTACATCGTATTTACTCTTTGCACAACGAAATCATATTGATGACTAGCAAAGTCAAAATGGGATACCTGGGCGCTCTATTTTATAAAAATTGACAGGTGAAAATTCTACAAATTTGTCACACTTGTCTGACAAATTTTTATTTCATAAAATATTGACACTTGACAAATTTGTCAGAAAAATACAATGACAAATTTGTCATGACAATTTTGTCATTGTCATATACTGACACATTTGTCGTGACAATTTTGTGACATAACTTTATGCAGTGCCCACGTCGAAAAACGATGAAAAATGGAACAAACCCTATGCATTTTGTTTCAATTCTCATCGTTTCTCGACCGATTTACAGAACACAGGCACTCTTTTAAATTTAAAATGCCACAGTTGTCGAAGTTGTGTTTTATTATTAAAAAGTGAAGTGTATAAAATAGACATTGAAAGTGTCAAAATCATTATTTATTCTCTGTTTAAAATGTTGAGGGCGTCGGCGTATTACACGGAGTTCCAACAGAGAATCGTCAAAACTTTCACTTCATTTTAGCATTTTAGCTCAACTTCTGTCTTTTCATTGTCAACACTTGACCATAACTGAGTTTCCTACCACAATTGTCAGTTAAATACTGACAAAATATGTAAATTGTATATTTTTTTTCATTTCATAAAAGAATTGTCAGTACAAATTTGTCAGAAAATTCCTGAAAATTGTAGAAAAATACTTGACAATTCACTTTCATGACAATTATTTTATGAACCGAAAAGTTGACAATTGTCCGATATTTTCCGACAATGCTATAAAATTGTGAAATTGTTTATGGAACAGATCTTGACAATTGTAAAGTTGTAAATTTATAAATTGTCACCTGTCGCAATTGTCAATGTTTATGAAATAGGGCCCTGGTGGCAAACAAACACAACGGCTTAGATGCATACCAAACTGGCCACCATAAGGATAGCATGTTTTTACGTTGAGGTAAAATAAAATTTAAAAACAACATTTGATTTTATTTCAGACAAAATACACGCAGATGGCTTCATTAACATTCATGCCGATTATGGAATTTGCAATAATGGATTCGCGGTGATTCGCAGTGCTGTGTTTTCTTTTCTTTTCATGGCGAATGAATAGAGAGGAACGATTGCACTGCGAATTCCATAATCGGCTTGATTATTTCTTTTTAAACAATTACAATTCTTCAAAGAAAACACACGCATAGATAAATTAAATAACAAAGAAAAAAAGGATTTTATAAATAGCTGACAGCCATTAGTATCTAAATCTATACGTACAATTTTTATAGCTAAAATTGATTTTTCCACATTGTATACGTATTCTTTATTAAAAATAATTTAAGCAAATTATTTTATTTAAATATTATTCTAGTTTTTATTTTTTATCAATGGAGTTAAGTTTGTATTGCAGTTGCAGTACTGCAGATCTGGATTCCGAATTGACAATTTCTATTCGTACTGGTGGAGGAGGGATTGTAAAGCCACGATGTGGAGGGGTTTTAATCCATTTGAATTAAGAATGAATTATTTAATAAATGTAAATATTGTACGGACAAGAACACTCACACAATAAATTTAATTTTTACTACACTTTAGGAAACACTGACTTCGATTTAGCGAAGAAATTTGTTTCTAATTTCGATTTTATTTAAATCATTAATTTTCCGTCAAAAAGTGAGAACGTAAATAGGAAAATTAGCTTCATTCGTTGAACTTTACCCAGGGTTGACCCAGGTTTTCTTGACAACCCCAAGAATTGTCAAAAAACCAGGGTTTTTTCCGTTCTCAAAAAACGCTTAAGGGCTGTTGACATTTAAAGCAGGAAAAAAAAGTTCTGTGCTGAGATAATTAAAACTTAAAATTTGTTTCAAATATGAACAAATACAACTTCTACCGTTTCCACTTTTATTGCTATTTATTAGCATTAAATTTAATTTGTATATTCTGTCAATTTGTTTTCCAAAAATAAACAATAACCAGCTGCATGTGAATCCACTAATGTCACTTTGGCAGTTTTTGCTTTGCCTCAACTCGCCACAGCAAAATACCCTGGTTCTACTTCAGGGCAAGCACAGGACGAAAAAACACAGAATTTTTTCACCGGTGACTTCAGGTTTTTCAAAAAATTCTTTGGGGCGACCCCAGGATGACTAAATTTATGATTTAAACCGAACGTCGGATAGCATCGCAAGTATGAGAATGGCTTTCGAGCACATGTTTGCTGATGTATTTATTTATCTTTTCAAGTTTATTGAAGTCTTTGTTGTGTTTTAGTGTTGAATAAATATTAACAACAAATCTAAAATTTTGCAAGGACAGAAAGTGCCACCAAAAGAAAAAAAGAGAAATCAACTAGAGCAAGAGAAATTGCTGGTGAAGCAAGATGAATTGAAGTTGAAGCGTCGAAAGGAAGAATTCTGGGCCAAAGCAATATTAAAATTGGATCAAAATATTGTATAGACTGCTTTTACACTACAGCGATTTTTAATCTTCTTTTCTCCTTTGGTTTCCTTCTAATTGCAAATACCTTTTACACGACAGCGATTTTTAATGAAAAGTTTAGTTTGTGCAAGTGAAGAAGTATCATCTCACTGCACTCTTTACTCCACTTGATTAAGCGAAGTTATCTGAGTGGACGACGAATGAAAATAAAACACATTCGAACAAAAAGGAAAAGCACAAAGAAGAATGAGCGATAACTCTGCAATTTGTTCAACCTCAGCAATTTCGTCTACCCCGGCCACCACATACGTCCCTCGCCCACGTGCTTAAAAATCCCAAGAAGAAATTGCATGGTTTAAAAGCAGTCATATTACTATTTTATTCGTTTTCCGCTCGTGAGTTCATTCAATAGCTCATTCAGAGTATCGGTGACATTTCGAACTTAGCTCGTAGCTTATCAGCTAGTTCCACTCCGCCACTTGAGTACGTGCATCAACCACTACCGCAAGAACCAAGAGTCCAATAATCGAACTTTTGGATGGTGACGAGCAAACATGTCCATTTTGTTCATGCGGTGAACCATGGACGTATAAACATGGACTGCTGGTTGCCAACTTCACGTTGGTTCCAACGACACTAGCTCCCGACCACCCGCTAGGTGAGAGATGCTGAAAAATAACTTTGTTATTTCATGGCAAGATGGCAGCACTCTGCTTATTTTTGTTTATAACGGATGTATTTTTCTTAGCGTCCACCTAGAAGAGAAATTATATGAGTCATGTTAAAAACGTCTGCGTCTGTTGTCTCGTCAAAATGAATATCAAAAATTCAATTAATTTCGCCTTTTCAAAAATGTTTTGGTTATTTAGGGTCTCAACACTCAAAAGATTGAGATACGAAGATCTTAGCTCTTTAACTTAAATTGCCACTATTTTTTAAATATTAGGTCAAATTTATTTATAAAAAGAAACCCTACTTGAATCAAGCACAAAGCCGTTTTGCATGGTAAATCCAAGTCCACTGGTTAACTTCGTATGTCGTTGATGAAAACTTCTGATTCATTCAACAAATCAATGAATACAACTTCCGCTGATAATAGATCTGCACTTGACCACAAACAATATTCTTTGATCTTAGGTTTATATTCAGGTCCTGTGTCTTCATATCCGACCAAATAATTTTCAATTTCTTGAAAATTAGCTTCATCTTCGACCAACAGACCCCCAATTTTTAATTGAGACTATCTTCCACTCCATCGAGAATTACTTCGCACGATGGCTTTTCCCGTTCATTGTTCACAATTTTCGCTTCGATGTCTTCATAAAATCTTAAAAGCTTAAAGAGCTGCACCCAAACTGAAACTGCTTTGTGATTTCGTTTTCTTGCCTTTTGTTTGTCTTCGGGTAGTTTTTTTTTAGAACTGAAATTGTTAAGAAAGAAATGATGTTAATAAAGCCATTTAAGTGTATTTTGTTCAATTTTTATTAATAAATCAATAATTTTACCAGAATATAAGCACGTAATCCTAATGGCGGCCAGTTTAGTTTGGTATGTAGGTAATTTTTTGTTCCTGTCAAAACGTCAAAACGACAAAAAAAACATGGGAGAAAAAAGGTGTTTGTTTCTCAACTTCACGTATTTGCTGCTCAGGAGCTAGTTTCGTTGGCGACATTTTTTTAGCACCATTTGTATTGAAATGACTTTTGACTAGCAGTCCATAGTTATACGTCCATGCGGTGAACGCTAATACTAACGACAAATAAAAATGAAATTATTTTCGACTTGTCATTATATACATATTTATATATGTAAAATTAATTTATTAGTGTCATACACACCCAAATACTCATTAGAAATGTGTTTTATTTTTCCTTATGGTTATTGTTGACGCTGGGGAATAATATCAAGAATAACGTCCACCGCATTGGGTTTTCCCGACATTCCTTGACGGACATTCTTGATCTGGTTGCAGCGCCGCCGCCGCAGGTAGCAACTTCGGCAATGGTATATCGTTGACCCCCAACTCTCCCATATCTATATCTACATATATTATGCAAGACAGCACACACTGCGATAATTTTTTTGTATGACTGCCACTCGGTGCACTTGGATGCCATTCTCGATATTCGCATGTTGCATTAATTTATTTATATACATATAAGCTTAATACAAGCAGAACTTAAAACTAAACATAAAATTTCTTAAATCTAAACTTAAACATATAAAGGTAGAAATTTTCAGTATGGGAGAGTTAGAATAAGTAAAAAAGGACTAAGAGAAGGATGAGTTAAGAATAGCTTGTTTTAAAGCAGGCTTACTCATGTTGGGGTTGAAGGTATTTATGTTGTTGGCTTTGCGTAGCATTCGAGTCAAAGGTTCGTTGAGGCCATAATCGGTACGGTGGTAGGAAGTGAGGAAGAAAGGAACAGATCTTAACTGACGGGTGTTTGGATTCAGACAGATCTTTTTGGAGAAGAGTAGGGCAATCAATGACCTCATTTAATAGTTGGTGAACAAAAACGATGTCAGCAGTATCACGGCGTAATTTGAGCGGTTGAAGGTTCAGAAGTTTAAGACGGTCTGCATAAGAAGGCAGGTTATAGGGATCATCCCAGCCAAGACCCCGCAAAGCGAAGCGTAAAAATCTGCGCTGGACGGCTTCGATACGATCTATGTGAACTTGATGATATGGTGATCAGACTGGTGAGGCATATTCTAGGAGAGGTCTAACAAAAGTCATATATAAAGGGATTTGGTTACATAGGGACAAGAAAATTCGATATGGACGCTGAATTCGCACTTCTCTCATGCCCACCTCTTCATCTTCGTCGCTTGACGACGAGGATGATGCTGACAATAAAACCGCATCTATGTCAACAATGGCATTTTCCATCTTGGCAAATAGAATATTTTTGAATGTAAAATAAAATCCTAAAATGGCAACAGAAAACGGATGCACTGCTAGACTGAATATTTGCACTAACTGAACAAACAATAAAATGTTGAATATTAGCTAAAACCATTTAAACCGTACCCTAAAAGACACAAAAATGTCTCGTTTAAGTTGGAGTCGGTTTATCGTAGTTAAACCGATCATTCGGTTTTAAATTGTTGATATCGTCAGTTTAAGTGAGTGAATATTACCGATTAGTCGGTTTAAAAATTTTATGAATTTTAACAAGTTTTAAACGGCCTGAATATTACGGCCGTAAGAATACAAAAAATGGTATAAAGAGAGATTTTTGCCACAGGACTTTATTGCAGTTTCAACGACCATATTTGACATTTATGTTCATGGGAAAGGATGCGCTATTTATGTTAACGTTACTTTTAATTGAGTTTTTCTTAGAAGCGTTTTCATATAAGGATTATGTACTGTAGTTTTCATCTATAAGGCCCAGTTTTTCAGTGGTGAATTAAACCAAAGTAAGTTAACTTTAACTGTACTAAATTTAACCCACATTTAACTGAGGAAGCAGTTACTCGATGGATAAAACCACAGATTAGCCACATGAAGATGAGAATCCCCGGCAGCCATATTAATTTGCCTACAAGCTTGAACTGTCAGATATCAGATAAAAAATGAGAATGTGTGTATTGAAACCTAACACACAGACAGTAGGGATCTTCACAAACCTGGTTAAATTGTTGTTGCAATTCACATCTATTCATCGACACGGGAAGAAATTAGAAATACAACAATGTAAACAAATGGGTTTTGGAGAGTGAAGCGTATATGACTAATCTGAGGATAAAACATCAAAAGCATCTGTTCAGTCTATCCTGTGTTAACTTACTTAATTTGATGAGTTAACTCGGGTTTAACTTTGATCTCGCACTGAAGAACTGGACACAAATAATTTTCCAAAACATTTTATATGTAATTGAAATGTATTGTCAAAATTTTTATGAAAGTAATTCAGGAAATGTGATAAGCTTTCTTGAGTTTGTACCTTTGCCGTTATCTTGAATTTTTTTTGTTGCAATATGGCAAATGTTTAATTTTTTTTTTTATAATGATGATAAGCATTTAAACGCATTTTTTTTTTTTAATTTTTGGAAGCTTGATAAGTTTTAAAAGTTTAGAGCAAACGTGTTCATTTTTGCTACTGCTAACTTATAAGGTAGGTAGGAAGAAATGGCGCACCCGAGCAAAATAGCTCAGTGACCCATTTTTACGCTGGAGTGCGTCATTTTTACAACGTTGTAATAGCCGTGTTTTATTATCTATGGATCTGGATCTGGATCAGGATCATCCCATGAAAATAAAACCATAGGGATCTTAGTGACAACTGTCTTGTATACCTATCTCTATTTTCCTTTCGTTGGTTTATTTTTCATGTATTTGTTGTGTTTTTTCTTTACACTACATTTCACACCATATGAGAAGCCATCTACCCGCAAGAGTAGGAACTAATTTTCGGATCTTTAAAACAGATCCAGATAGAGAGCAGGATCCCAAGTTGTTGTTGTATTACGTGTTAAAAAATGATAATAATCCAGATCCGTATAGATAATATAACAAAATTAATGTTTCGGATAGAAACCTGCAAAAAGCAACGTACCGACAACAGAATCAGGAACATTTTAAAACATTTTAAGACATGCATTTTTCAACGATTGAAAGAATCACCTTTTTTCTTAATGTACACCTACATTATAGTTAAGACTTAAGAATCCCATCACTGTGCTTGAAGCCAGGTCCAGATCCAGACGCGTTATTAATATGCATTTCTGCACTAGTATAGCCGCTAACTCGTCCGAAACACCATGGTCTAACGGAAGTTATTGGGTTTACGGTTTGTGAATTAGTTGCATTGATCTTCTTAAATCTTGTGAACAATAATCTCGTTTACGTTAATTTAATTTGAAATTTTAAAATATTTGTATGCATTCCTAAAATTAGATAAGTTTTTTAATTTATTGGTAAAAATGATTCAAAGTTGTTTCTAAAATCATGCAATATTTTTCCTTCTATTTTAAAGAAAAAGCATCGGCCAAAAGTATGCAATACATAAATTACCTTTTAACAATCAACACACCATGAATCACTCAATTTAAATTTATTTCCTCTCGTCATCGTCAGTGTATGTAACGTTTTCTCTCTTCGATTCCCTGAAAAATAACTGTTAGTCAGCCCTATCACGAATTCCATCGCAATCGAATCCCGAAAAAAAGTATCACAGAATCCATCGTATCGGAAAATCCCATACAAATTGCCAATACGAACGGATTCTGTGATAGCTTTTTTCGGGATCCGGAAAGATTCCGATTACGATGGATTCGTGATAGGGCTGATTGTTCTTTATTGGGAACTTGCATTACCAGCTGAAAAAGGCAGCATAAACAGTACTTTTATAATCGAAACTGTTATAAATTGGCATGTCTCGAGACAATTACAACTGAAGGAAGCGTTGAATGACTTTTTCATACTTTTAGTCTCAAAAAACTGCTTTAACTATTATAAATTGTACTTAAAATTTAGCGCGAAACTAGAGAAATGCTTATTTTGAACTTTTTTAACATTTTATATAGACGTGCATTTAAGGCACTTTGCACAACTTGAAAAAATTGCTAAAAAGGGTTACCCTACGAACTAAATATTTACATCTATTTAAAAACAATTTATTTTTTTACCTTTGATTTCTGTGTTTTGTGAAATAAACGAGCCAACGATGCGCATCCGTCCATGGATTATTAAATGGTACTTTCCACTGTGAACTGCGACATATATTTCGACAAGCTCGAGGATTATGTGCTCACCACCTTTATCTTTAATGATTATTTTTTGGTCCATCTCATCAGAAAACTGCCGACCACATTTTGCCAATAATTTTAAATTTTCCTTTAATTTATGTTGCACTAATTCTCGTCGATAACAAACAAATTACGCTACTCAAAAAATCTCACATACCCCACCCCACTCCTTCAAAAAACTTCATAAAATCTAATATTATTACTTTTTGGAGATCCAATCTATAGCGCTGTTTTCACGGAAATTAAATGAATCTATCTCGCATATCTTTTTGAAAAAACCGAAAGCGCAAGAATGGTTTTGTTTTCACAACATATTTACGGCACTTTTAGTGCTAGTCAAAAGTTACTATTTCTTAAGTTGCCAAGCTAACTTTGTAAAGCTTGAAAATATCTATGTTTAGTGAATTTACAGTTTGCATGTGTGAATTATATCGTCGCTGACTTCATGAATGAAAGAATACAAGATTACCGACACTTTCTACGTAATTAGTGAAGAAATATCATGACACGACAGACCCTAATGATGAGGCAAATAAGTCATCGAAATATATACCTACATATTATAAACATAGGTGAAGAAAAACAAAAGGTATAACAAAAATATGTTCTATTCTGCAGTTCGGAATAAATCGAATTGAAATCGATTTTCAAATTTCACGTGAAATTAAATTCTATGTTCTACAATTCGTTCGTTTTCGAAAATTTCGCAATTGCTTAGAACTATCAAAATTGAAGGTGAATCCATTTTTAATTGTTTCATATAAAATAGTGAAATTACATTGTCGATGAAAATGGATTTGATATTTATTGGCACTTTTAAGAGAAAAAAGGAGGCGTTTAATTTTTCGAGAGAAATCTAACTTATTAGATTTGCCTGACGCAGCGTGAGTACGAGTACCGAATGAAGTATTGTTTATTATTCTTTTTTTTTTGAAAGTCTTTAATTGAGCAAATATGCGTTCTTGTATGTTTTAAGGGAAATCGAACCAACCAACCATGGAAATAACTGTGTCAAATCCAAAATAATTCAAAAAGCATTAACAAAGTGAATTGAATACGTTCAGAAAACGGAAAGCACCGAAATCCACAACACCAATTTTCATTTTCGAAATAACCTTTTCCAGCGAATCGTGGAACACCCAAATTCACTTTCGCCATGTGAATTCACAATAAATGAAATAAATACAGAACATGGGCAATTTTATAAATACAAAAAAGAAAAACACTATAAATTGAAATAAGTGTGTTTATGGTAAGGACTGCTTCAATTAAAATAAAAGTGCCCATGTATAACAGTTATAAAGTTACAATTCTGTTTTTATATCGGAAGTGACTCTAGACATGCACCCAGTTTTTTTTTTCAAGTCACGCGAAGCGCGTTAACGCACATCAACTTTTAATGACGAACAACTGTTATAACAGTTATAAATTAGCATGTCTCTAGTCTCGTCCTTTTATATCCGCTTAGTTCACAAGTGGATGCATTAAACGCCGATTACTAAACGCAATTGTTGTTATATTTTACATGAAAATAATTCTTTAAGCGGATATACGTGCACGGTGCACCTCTTGTATTGTTTTTTAAATTATATTAATCGTCAAAATAACAAAACAAAACGAAAATATTGTGGAAAAATTAAGATATAAAGCATTTTCCCTTCTTATCTTCTTATGTTTGTTGTTGTTGTTGTTATTATTATTACACAGAAAATCAGATACTTAGCCAGAGAGGTGCTTGAGGAGCTGAAGCCAATATATTTTATTCCAAAGAAAAGTTTCTCGATTTTTATAGGTGATCTTTCACAATGCAATTAAAAACGAGCTTAATTAGATAAGTTAAGACTTTATTTTCGAGATTTTAAACTAACAGCCGAACAATATTGAACAGTTGGCTAGCTACCCATCCCAATGCAAAATTTTATATTAATTCAAAAAAAAAAAAACAAAACAAATTTTAACAATAATTATTTGCTTACAAAAAATCACCCGTTAACAATAACGTTTTTTTTTTCTTTTTTTGTTCAAGTTAATATATGTATAGATAAATATAAAATAATAATAATTATAATGTTAATAGAAATAGAAATAAAAAGATATTAAGTAACGACTAGTTAGAAAAAAAATAGCTATTTTTAAAAAATAACTGCAACATTTTGCCCAGGCTGTGTAGTATTCGATGGAACTGGTTGAGGCGGCCGATCAATATCTTGGTAGCTCCTCTGCTGGCTTGTGGGAAAAACCGAACCCGTTGGGATGACAGCACCACCACGATGGGTATATTCTCTATACAAAAGGATCACACTCAATGGTCGAATGAGCATATTGATTATTGTAAAAACAACTGCCCAGCCATCTGTAAAAGTTGATAGTATTAGTTAAATATGTATAGTATAATGACAAAAAAATGGAACAAGTATATTTTATGTTAATTAATAATTTTGAAAAAAACTCACTCATATAATGGAAAAAAACTACGAGGCTTATTAAATCAAGGATAATGCTACAAGCGTCTATCACGAGAGCCTAGAAAAAGAAAAATACTTAAGCATTGATGAGATGAAAAGGGGAAGGATTATTTTTTTTTTTAATATTGTTCTTAGTTTTAATGATTTCTGCGTTTGCAGTTTTATTAAATTGATATTGATGCGCTTGTATTGGATAAGCATATCAAGCAAACTAATTAGGGGATTTGAAGTGATGAGTGAAATATAATTATAAAGCAAAATAGCATATTTCTTGAGATGATTTTTAAAGGACTTCCATCTTTCAAAACATAAGGATTTAAATTGAAACAAGCCCGGGTAGGCAGTACCAAAAATCCACACTTTTAACCGGTCTTCAAACAACCGATGACCTAATATACAACAAGGGGCCACATAACTTAAAGTTTCAATCCACCCAAAATAGCAACACGAAGAATTACGATCTGCCGTGTTACGTTTGAATGAAATTAAAATAGTAGCGTGATTTAAGGAAATGTGGGAATTGGACGGCGAGACTACCTTCTCATGGGTTGTTTTGCATTGCGTGTCAACTTTCAGTAGGATTTGCATAAGCGTAAATTAAGGCACTTAAAAGTTCAAACTACGTCGGGTAATTTATATTATACTTGTAAGAGAGTATTGAAAAACCTAACCATAAAACAAATAATAATTTACAATGAAAAGTACCTGAGGAACAAATGTGGTAGTTTAAATGGAAAACAAATATAAGTTTGAGAATTTGTAAATTACTTGTGATAATTTAAAAGGACAGGTTAAAAGATATCACATTTATTAATAAAGTAATTCCACTTTATCTCACAGAGTGTTATCAGACAACGAAGTGTGGAATTATAATTGCCCGAACCGTTAATTGTGTGCGGAAAATCTGCTCCTCAAGGAAAAATTGGGGTGAGTTCTTCAACGAAATTATATGCCACTGTCATATAGGAGAATAAGGCACGCATTGATTTCTTAGATCAAAAGTAATGCAAGCAGTCAATAATTCAAAATTCAAGTAGCATCTTGTGCTTGCTCTATAAAGAAAATATAGGAAATACAAAAAATTGCAATTTGCTTTTTTAACATCATAGATAGATAGATAGATAGATATTTATATATTTTTTTCAGTTTAAAGTTTATAAAACAATAAATATAACACATTTATTTTAAGACATGACTTAAAGCCGTCTGCCCGAGTTTGACAAAGTTTATAGCTTTTCTATAATTTAATGCTTTTTGACAATAGTTTTGCAGTTTATTCCAGTCGGTGCCGTTCAGAATTGCTTTCATCTCCGGTTCCTCCAATACTATTTTGCCGAAAAACTGAATCCTGAACTCTCTTAATACAGGACATCTTCCCAAGAAGTGATATATGTTTTCCCTTTCACGCAGATTACACATAGTACAAATGATTGGTAAATCTCCTCTGTGAGGTATGAAGTTTAAGTCCATAATTTCTCCCCTGACCTTAAAAATAGTGGATATCGATGTCGTTTGTGTACATTAAAATATTTATTTTCGCAAAGATTATGGCTTAGACTGGCATATATTTCCCGATGGGTTGAACTTTGTACTTTTTCGATACTTTATGCCCGCATTTTTTCATCGACCGCCATTATTAAATTACTTAACTCTTCCTTCCATTGGGGAACATTATCTATGGTAATTCTCAAATTGTATACAAACAACTCTGCCAGTGACTTCCATTCCTCAAAAAACAGTATTCTCTTTTCTATAACATAACTTGCTATACGTTTGGTGAACCTTTCTCCGTCCAAAGACATTGTTTTTTGACATGAAGTCTAAATGTAGTTTGAGTGTTTCTATAAATAGAGGTGAAATTCCAGTTTCGACTACAAGCATATTATTTGGCGAACACTGCGGTAGCTTGAAAACTGCTGTATCGTAGAGCTTACAGCCCCACACTTGCGCTCCATAAAGCATTATTGATTTAGATATTGCCTGGAAAATCTGATATTTTTTTTCTGTCTATAATATTTTTATCTTCTAGACATTTTTTCCAAGCTGCACTTATAGCTGATTTGGCTAAAGAGAGTTTCTCCTGGAAGTGGTGTTCTATGTTCGTGTTGCAACAAATGTTTATACAAAAATATTTGTATGATTTCACTGTTTCTATTTCTTGTCCATCAAGAAACCACTTTTCGTTCCTGGCATACCGCCCTCCACCTCTTCTAAAAACCATCGTTTTGGATTTATTTATATTAATTTTTAACTTCCATTCTTCACAGTATTTTTGAAGCTGATTGTAGAGATCTGTTTATTACTTGTAAATCAAATCATTATCAAAGCAAGTAATGATTATCTTAGTTAACAAGAAAAGAAACAAAAGAAAATAAAAAGAATTTACAATGAATGAAACAGCCATAAAACCATTTTTGTGCGAAGTTATCGACAAATCGTTAATTCGATTAGAATGGGAAAAATGGTACCGGAGTTTTCAATTGTTTCTTAAGTCAGAAGAAATTGTTTATCCCGAAAAAAAGAAAAATAAACTTCTCCATTTGGGTGGACCTCAACTTCAAGAGGTAATTTTTAATATTCCAGGTGCTTTGGTTGAAGAGGTTGAGCCAGGTACACCTGGAGATGTATTTTCAATTTTAGTGGATAAACTAAATAATTATTTTTCACCAAAACGAAATTCTACATTCGAAAGACATTTGTTCCGATCACTTCGACCAGAAGATGGTGAAAATTTTAATAAATTTGTTACGAGACTGCGAAATCAGACTACTAAGTGTTCTTTTGGCACTACACAGCAAGACATTATAAATATCAACTTAAAGGACAAGATCATAGATGTGTGGGCTCAAGGAGATCTTAAGAAACGACTTCTTGAAAAAGAATATACTCTAGATGAAACACTGGAAATATGTATTGTCCATGAACAGATAAGAAGCCAAACGGATACGAGAGGAAACCAGAAGTTTCTTAGGATTGGTTACATACTTAGGAAAATTTATTCCGGATATGGCAGATGTTACAGAACCTTTATGGAAACTAACAAAAAAGGATTTAAAATTTGTTTGGGATGATGACCAACAACAGGCGTTTCAAAAATTGAAAGATGCACTCGCTAAAATACCAACACTTTCTTATTTCAACTTTAAGGATCGCACTCGTTTAGTAGCTGATGCAAGTCCAGTTGCTCTAGGAGCAGTGTTACTTCAATTTCAAGAAAATACTCCTCGAGTTATTTCATTTGCTAGCAAGAGTCTCTCACCAGTTGAAAGGCGATACTCTCAAACAGAGAAAGAAAGTTTGGCATTAGTTTGGTCAGCAGAGCGTTTTTACTATTATCTTGCTGGAATTGAGTTCGAACTAGTGACTGATCACAAGCCATTAGAAGCCATTTTTAAACCAACATCGAAACCACCAGCTCGGATTGAACGATGGGTCTTAAGACTTCAGTCATTCAAATTCAAAATTGTTTATCAACCAGGAAAATATAACATCGCTGACTCTCTTTCGCGGCTCTGTAAGATTGAAGATGAAAGCTCATTTGACAGTCTCTGTGAACAGAATATTTGTGCTATCATAGAGTCAATGGTGCCACAAGCGTTAACAATAACGGAAATAGCAAACAATAACATTTCGGATGAAGAACTGATGGAAGCTGTAGAAAACACAAAGAAAGATGAGTGGAGCATGTCTATGAAAAATAAATATTTTCCATTTAGGTGGGAATTATGTACTTTGGGAAATATTCTTCTGCGAGGTTCCCGGATCATTATACCAGTAGCTTTACGAACCAGAGTTTTAAATCTCGCACATGAAGGTCATCCAGGAGAGACCGTCATGAAACGAAGACTTCGGGCCAAAGTTTGGTGGCCTTCAATGGACAGAGACGTGACAAATTGGGTGAAAAGCTGCCGTGAATGTCTTTTGGTATCTCGTCCAACACCACCAGTACCTATGACACGACATGCATTTCCAGATGGTCCTTGGCAGTGTGTAGCAATGGATTTGTTGGGGCCACTACCAAATCATGATTTCGTTTTTGTTATTATAGACTACTATTCAAGATATCAAGAGATAAGATTTATAAGAACAATAACTTCATCAAAAATTATTTCGATTTTGGAAGAAATATTTAGCCGATTAGGATATCCTAAATCAATAAAAGCTGACAATGGACGTCAATTTGTTAGCGAAGAATTCAAAACTTTCTGCAAAAACAATAACATAAAACTTATAACTTCACCTCCATATTGGCCACAAGCAAACGGCGAGGTAGAAAACATGAATCGATCGATATTGAAAAGGCTTCAAATTGCCAATGGGAATGGAGCTGATTATAAAAAGGAAATTCAGAAGTTTATGCTTATGTATAATGTAACACCGCATGGTACTACAGGAAAAGCGCCATCCGAGCTTATTTATAGTAGGCTAATTAGAGACAAGATTCCTTCTGTTCAGGATATAGACCCAGAAATTGTTGACTCAGAAGCACGAGATTTTGACATAATCAACAAGGAAAAAGGAAAACAGGTAGCAGATAAAATACGCGGTGCAAAACAAAATGAAATTAAAGTTGGAGATAAAGTACTTGTTCGCAGCATGGTTTCCCAAAATAAATTGACACCAACTTTCATTCCAACTGAGTTCAAGGTAATTAAGCAAACACCAAATGAAGTAATGGTACGAATGGAGAATGGAAGAGTTTTAAGACGAAACATAAGCCATGTGAAAAAGATTCCATTGATTTCCAAATCAGTTTCAGAACAAGCTGAAATCACTCCAGACGTCCCCATCTCATGTTCGCTAAGTGTTTCTCCTCTAGACACAGAATGAGATTGTATTATTCTCAAGAACAAAGAATATAGAAGGGATGTAGAGATCTGTTTATTACTTGTAAATCAAATCATTATCAAAGCAAGTAATGATTATCTTAGTAATATAATTATTTTATTATTTTTGATTACTTCATTAGTACTCGAAGTGTGTAGCTGAATAAACTTAATAATAAACTATAAATTGTGTATTATTCCAAGAAGATATATTTGCACAGAGATCATTACACTGATTAATCATTCTCTGCAGGGGCTCAGGCGAGTCCGCAAACAACACCCAATTCATCTGCGTACATCAAGACTTTAAAGAGAATCCCACCAATCCTTACACCGCCTCATAAATAATCTGAAATATTGTTGATAAAAATAACGAACGCTTGTGGGCCTAAGTTGCATCCTTGTTTAACACCAGTAATAGTTTCAAAAAAAAATTCGATAATTGGTTACCGTCCCAAACTGCAGAACTCTTCTTTTCGTAAAGCTTCTCAATTGGTTTTCCAAATTTTCTTGATATACCTGCATTAAAAACTTAACATCATACACTTGAATGAATACAATACTGACCACAACAAATTTTTCCTGCATCTTTTCAGCGGTGTGTAAGCAATGCACATAACATTGCATGTTTTATGCCAGCAATGCGTAAAAAACTCGCAAAACAACCGTTTTGTTTTTTTTTTCGTTACACAAAATCCAACCAAATTATGCCAAATGCCAAACTATGTTGATATCGCTAGTGCTTTTCAAGCATTTAGTTTGCTTGGCAGGATAATTCTTCATAATCTAAGAGGAAAAAGAGATATTTATTCAAATTTTTCTTCATAACATGGACAAATTATCTGTATTCAATACAAAACTGGATGAGAGGATTTTCTTCATTCCATGAGCAAAGTGATTTCAATAAAAAATATTCATCGCGAAAGTGTGTATAGTTGCTTCCTTCCAATGACAAGCCCGAGTTAATTTCAAGATAGGATTCCATAGGAAAACGAAAATCATGGGTGTAGCTCCTTTTCCATAGGGAATTTGCTACTTCTTCAGTAGTGAATTTTCAGAAATTTTCTACTGGGGAGTGACGTTTGAGTTTTAGTCGTGTTTGTATTTTTTGTTTCTGTCATTACTGCATGCCTTTCCCAGGAGGAATTTCTGTGATTTTTTTACGTTTGTTTTGTTTTTTTTTTACAATTGCTCGCACTTTCAACTGTCATTTTTTCGCTGTGCTTTCCGTAAGCATTTCGTTGGCGTATTGGAGGCCACCGAAAAATTTATTGCAAGGCTTAAATTTTTCACAAAATTTTCACAATTTTCTGTCAAAACTCATTGGGAAAAAAACAGTTTTAGCAAATTCTCGTTTGGTATCAAATCTTTAAAACGATTACCGTCGTATGGTCAATTTATACCAATTTTATTCCAAAATATAAATAAATAAATAAATAGGGTTCCCACAGTCACCGCCGCAAGACAAAATCCATGTGTTCCTGAGGTAATTTTTAGTCGAAAAACTTAAGAGATCATTTTCTCTTGGTCTCATTTCATCGACCTGGCTATAATTTGAATGTTTTGTATTTGTATTTATACAAAAAAAAAGAAAATATGGTGGGATTTTTGAACACCTTTTGTAGGTTACTCACTACAAACCAAAAATGGGTTTGATAATAAATTTCGGGGAAACCATTATCCACATAGACAAAATTGTTGAACGGGTAAAAACAGCTAACTGCTCTTGTGTAAATGCAAATAAAAAATTGGTTGAAGTTTGATAAAGTTAGAGCTACTTAAAAAAAAAAACTATGTATACCAAAATCATAAAAACCGCCAGAAGTCGAAAAGGAAGCGAAAATTTGGACTTAAAATTGTAGAAATTATTCGTTTCGGAAAGTAAACGAACGAGCACGAACAAAGTGTTGTGTATAGCTAGCTTTAATGGGCCCTAGTGTTGGGATGTGGATATTTCTCACCATTTATCCAAAGAACTCTCCACTTTTTATGTTTCTCAATGAAATTCCTATCCTGTCCAAATCCATTATTATTTCTTATCAACAAATTTATAAAAGTATATTTTTGGCGCACAAATTAAGCCCTTACGCACGCCACCAAGCAACGAAATACATTTACATTTTTGACGAATACAGAATTTAAGGCTATACATTTGTGTCGATCTGATGTTAACACGGTCTATATATTAGATATAGTAGTAGATTACAGTATTTCCCTTTTTGATAGCACAGCACTTTTGCTTATCAACATAAATTTTAATATTTTACTTATTTAAAACACAACAAAATTTCACAGTATAAATCTGTGCCTTATCAATGGAAAGCATAAATTAAAAAAATCATCTTTACTAACTTGATAGTTGAGTTAATTTGTGTACATGACTCATCCTAAAGATAAGAAATCGCTTTTTGATAACGTCTACACAACTGGTGACTGGTAGAAAGTGAAACGCTCTGATATGAAAAATTAAATCCATTTTAATTCATTTTAATATGCAGACTTACAAATGTTTACTTAAACAAGAAGTTTAAAAAATATTCAAAACTTGTATTTATCAGTGTTGCTTCTTACATACAGTATGATATCTTTCAGTCATTATTTTATTTATTTTTTTTGTAATAAAAGCAATATCTTGTTTTTTGTTTGCTATGCTATGACGCTTGTGAAGAAACTTTCTCGATGGATACAAACAATCCAAATTTGGTTAAAGTTCAACTATATCGTATTATCCAGAAGTATGAAAATCTTGTGCGACATGTGTTTATAGTGAGAGCTCGGGAATCGGAGAGTAGAATTATATTCTCACAACTTAATACTAACTTGCTGGAGAAAAACTATTTTCATGACATGTATAGTAACAGATAAATACATATATCTAATTTTCAAGACAAGGTGCGAACTCCTCGGCCTAAATGGAAGCCCTTACAATGGAAGTTTCAACCAGTTCTGTACACTATGTAACCTAAGGGCAAAAGAAGACTGTTTTCACTGTCTATGTATAATGTATATGGCCCATTTTCACTGCTCAGCGTCTTGCATACTTCGGAAAGAGACTATCGCCAAATCTTTATCAACTGCGAAACAAATGCGTCTACCCTCTACACGTGTCAAAGGAAACAATTTATCCCTCCCATCGTGGAATATAAAGCCAGAGTGTTTTCAACTAACTTTATCAACATACAACAAAGCCAACACAAATAATAGCCAAAGCCAATAGAAATAATGCAAAATTTAAAACTTAAAGGGTGGATGCCTATCTTTACGGATGGGTCTAAATCAACCCATAATACTTCATTTGCCGTTACTCAAGAAAATGGAACTGTGTTAAAGGCTGGAATTTTATGCGAATACTCTTCAACCTTCACTACTGAAGCATTAGCCGTTTTTTAAGCTCCCAAAATGAAACTGCAGCACAATTTAAAATTGGTGATATGCTCCGATAGTCTATCTGTGCTCAAAGCCGTAGCCAATCCAAACCACAACACCAAGCTAATCAACAACATAAGAGACCTCCTCATAAAATACCCAACAAAACTGAAACTAATGTGGGTTCGCAGTCACATCGGTATACCAGGTAATGAATTTGCCGATAAAGAAGCAAAGTTTTGCAAAGAATTACCTCTTTATACTTTTGATACATTTTCAAAAAAAAACCTACAAAGATACATTGATCAAATTCTAAAAAAGAAGAAAATTCTGAATTGGAAAAATTACGAAAACCACTATGCCAAAA
Organism: Leucozona laternaria; assembly: GCA_932273885.2. NCBI lineage: Eukaryota > Metazoa > Arthropoda > Insecta > Diptera > Syrphidae > Leucozona > Leucozona laternaria. The sequence continues at coordinate 24,077,240 of OW026367.1, read as the reverse complement.
TAAACACTGACGGACATGCTCCCGTTTATCCATCATCAATCTCCAGAGCAGCAATATCTAATTTGATTCGTCTTCAATTAGGACACAGCGCTTTAACCCACCAACACCTCTTAAGGAAGGAAAATCCACCTCTTTGCCCATCCTGCAGTAACATTATAAACATGTCACATCTACTTCACATCTCCAAAAAAATTAACACTGTCTTAAATATTAACCAAAATATCTATTTATTTTTAAACACTATTAATATTGATAATATCTTAAAGATAGATAACTACCTTCACACCAATAAATTAATTATATAAGTTTAAAAATAATTCTCACCTTGAGTGGAAAGCTTTTGTAGCTAGTGCTCTCTCATATAAGCATATAATTTGTAATTTTATGTTAATAAATAATAATAATAATAATCGGAAAGAGAACTTTGGCGATGCATGAACTAATAATGATTTTGAACGAGTCCAACTGGAAAAACCTTTACAAATTCTTGAAAGAACTTTTTACATATAGAATGCTATTGATAACAGAATTCGTATAGTGAATATTCTCTAAATTTTTAAACTATTCAATTATAATTATTAAAAAAAAAAAATTACATGAAATAAATATCGCTTACCGAGCTGACGGCAAAGTCATAGCTTTAAATTCATATTTTTGTAACACATGAATCAAGAAAAATGAAAACAAATGAATTCATAACTTATTTACTTACTTACTAATTGTTGATAAAATAAGCTCAATAACCTTTTTATCTTTTGAAAATGACATATTAAAACCATTTTTATTTTCTTTAAACATCAAAAAATAATTTTGATAACAATCCTTGCGTTCGAGAAACAATCAGATAGGCTATCTACCTTTCCAACAAATTTCCAGATACGTGGGATTGTTGTTGCATCAGCTGTTTTTTCACAAGGAATTACAAAAATACAAACCTATCCGAATGGCTTTAGATAGTTCCTACGAAAGCGGACAATGTGCGCCTTGGCGACGCATTTTAACCAATAAAATTGTACACTGTCAAGCAAACAAATTGACTAATTTATAAAATTTATTATTCAGTTGGCAATATGTTTTATAGTTCTTCCCTTTGCTTAGACAGCAAAATTGAGAAATTTTCCTGTTCATGTAAACTGAAACTACTGAAATCTGCAAAATCTCATTTTCCTGAAAATGCCTATAGACTCAGCCACATTTTCTTTGCAGTAACTGTCACTGTTCGTCAATAAATTAAGTATGTATATATTTAGTTTTCGTGATATTTTTGTTGATTTCAAAGAAAAGGATTAATTTTGTACATAGTTCGTTGAACTTTCGGGTAATTATGGAAATGCTTACACTGGCCAACATTTATACAACTTCATTTTTTAAAAGCTCACAAAACTACCCTTGAGTTGATGGATTATTTCTTCTTTATTACTTCACAACACAAATAAAGGTGTATGAACATAATGTATGTATGTATATTAACTGTAGGAGCAAGTAAGAGCAATATATCTAGTTTCCACCTCCTATGGGATATGGGTACCTACTGTGTATAAAGGTACACTCATTTGAATAACTATGAACAAGCAACCATTCAACAAAAAAAAAAAAAAGAGCAAGTGAAACAGAAAAAGAATTAGAAAAGAAATCAAAGTGTGGTAAGTATTTTATTTGATGAATTGTGGCATCCGGAGTCCGATAGTTTCAGGTTTTTTTTTTTTACTTTTTTTTTCTATTTTGTTTGCCTCACGCAAGGTTTTTAATTACACTCACAATATGTGGTTGAAATATAATCATTTTAACCCTCTTAGAGAAGCCCCCCAACATCGACAATGGTAGGCAGCAGCAACAGTACGTACAGAATAACATAGATTAATGTCCTAATATAGTAAGCTAGGCATAATACGATATGCATAAATACAAACGACTATGTTTGGTCTACATTTTATCAATAAATTATTATTATTTTATTTTATCGACTGTTTGATTTTACTTTCAATCGAGCATGAAATTGATAAAAATTCATCATAAAGCTAGACTTCACTAGTATTGCAATTTATTAAAGGCCAAAAGAGAATACACAATCGAAACCATGTTTGAACCTCAACCTTTTAACTCGAAAAAGTTGATCTATATGTACATTTATGAATACATACTTGCTCAAGTCAGTTTTAATCAAATAATATTTATGACGTCACATCATCTTTAAAGCAGTAAACAGAAGAATTTTTTAGCATACAATAGACATTGACATTGTTGAAAACAAAGTTAATTTAATTCAAAAAAGCTTTAATTTGATTAAACAAATTTAGTAAAAAAAAATACAGAATACAGATAATAATGTTGACTTTTGATATTTGTGCAAAGTAGGTATTTAGTAATTTGCCAAGAAGCAATACTTTTTACTCAGATTACATTATTTGAGTAAATGGCGGAGAACTGATTCTACATGCTCTTCAATTATAAAAACAGCGAAAATTAAGTCACTTGAATGAAGTGCTCTGTCTGGAGATCCCAGTGTGCGGTTTGTATCTTTTTTTCGGCAAGACAGAATTTTTATCAAACATACAGTCTTATTCTGCTATTCGATACATGTGAATGTTTGATTCAATTTGCTATTTATTTTTGAAATTCTCAAGAGGTTCTGTTTGTTCAAACGTTTTTTTGATCCCAATTTATACGCGTAATATTTGCTTTTAGCACAATCATTTCCCTACAATGGATAGCAAGATACAAAACGTTCACGCGGTCAAATATTAGAACAAGACTAAGAGACAAGCTGGGCGACCTTCCACTGGACATCCTCAGAAGAAATAAGTAAGTCACGTAGACGCATATCTGTTGATGAATACCTTCTTTTTTAGAGACAAAATTTTGAGAATATCTTGTGAAGGAACTACACGTTATAATTAATTTTAGTTGATACGTATTACGACTTTTAAAAGGTTTAAAAAAAAAAGAACATACATTATTTTTCACACTCCCGGTTTAGAATAGAATAGTCCTATGTAATTTATGCTAAAGCCTAGTACTCACCTCTTTGTGAAATGAAAAAATAAAACCGCTTCAAAATACACGTGAATGATGATTATGAAAACATAATAAATTCTCCACGTGTTTTTGATACTCAGTTTGTAATTTTTACAACTCACTTTGAATCAAAAAATAAAATGATTGATTGATGAATAATTATTTGACAGAACCTTAAACAAAATCCCAAAACAAATTGATTTGATTCCGTGGTTTGTTGTTTTTAACCTGTTGGTTGCGATAAATTGTCAACAACATTGGCCATGTCTTATATGCAGAACACATTCCAGATTATTTCTCGATATTTTCTACCGTAGCGCTAGCTATTCTCAAAGCCACAGAGATAGCAATAAAATCTAATAAGCCCACAATCATCTATTCTGACAACCTTTCAACTCTTAACGCCGTTCGCAATGCAAGGCACCAATCATCCCTCATCAACAAAATAAGAAACAACATTATTAAACAATGCTCAAAACTACATCTAATTTGGGTACCAGGACACATTGGTATAAATGGGAATGAAAAAGCAGACATGGCAGCGAAATCAATATGCAACACAGATGCAATCAATCCATATCCTCCAACAAAATCAGATTTCCAAAAACTAGCTGATGATTACTGGCGGCGGAAACGCAAAGATTTATGGAGTTAATACTCCCATCATTAGTCAGAAATCAATCCGAAAGCTGAATCACCAACTTATCCAACCACCACAACAGCCAAAATGAATAAATGTTTTCTAAGGCTTCGATTAGGACACACAAAAATTACGCATAGCCACCTTTTAACTAGAGAGGATCTGCCCAACTGCCCCCTCTGCCGAGTGGATGCTATTCTCACCTTTCATCTCATCAGAATGTCCAAGGATGAACTTCATTTCAAATAGTCTATTTAATACAAATTTAGCCTCATTATTGTCAGTTCCTTCAGAACAAAATATAAAAAATGTTTTAAAACTACTTGAAATAACACAATTAGTTAATAGCATATGAACTTAAGTCTCTCTAACTTAGACTAGGGGGCGGTTGGGGGACTGTAGATAACCTCTTGGTTGCTTTCAGCTCTCTCAATCGCCCCTTTACTAAGTGTTTACACTATTTACTCATAATATATTTTTTTTTTTTTCACACAGAATGTATTTTTAAGTCCAGCTATAAGTCCTGGTAGCTATTGCTGTACAAATATTGTCTGTACATTTATGTACATTAAATAAATAATAATAACTAGTATCGCCTGTGGTCGAAATTCGACCATCTGTATTTATATATTAATATATATATTATATTTTTTTGCAGCTTTTGGTGTTGCATGTGTGCGTAGAGTATCCCTACCAGCGTTAGAACCTTACTCCAATCGGAATAAATTTACTACAATTTTGAGAAAATAAATCTACTCCACCACTTCGTTTTTTTGAGATCTTCTCCTTTTTGCCCACACTAAAAATATTAAAAAAATTTTAACCAAACTATATGAAAGGGCTGTGTTGTTCAGTTTTCTAACCAACTCTGGCTCAGAACGTTTAATTTTAAAATTCTATTCAGTTCTGAAAGTGAATTTGTGTATGTGATTTATTTTGTTTTTGTTAAAAATACAATTTTTGAAGGTTTTTTCTTTTTTTCAAATCTACTCCAGAAATTTCCTATTTACTCCACTTTTTTTGTGAAAATCTGCTCCGAAATTTCACAACTGATTCCTACTCATTGTAAGTAGATGTAGAGTACATCATTCGGAACGAACCAACAAATATTGAGTCTAAGCTACATGAAACACGTTGGAAGTGAACTTTTGGTATGGTACACTACGCTCTGGTGTTGACAAACAGCCGTGTGTATCGTGAATTTGTTTTTTTTAGACCTTGTATGGGATTACTTAAAATTTTTACATGTAAGTAAACGACGGATTCACATAATCTCTTCTGATGGAACTTCTAATTAATAATAGCTTTCAAATGGTATATTTTTTATTGTCGGGCGTTCGGTTTAAGTATATTTAAAAGGGAGTACAACAAAATTGTTAACGTATTAATATAATAATAACAATAATATTAATTTCCAAAAGGAGACGATGGTTTCATCCGAGAATAATTTTTAAGGTATCCCTTTTTTATTTTTCCAAACTTTTTTAAAATTAATTGAAAAATGTCACACTTTTCCACGGTTGACAGCTTATGTAGTCGGGAATATAATGGCAAAAGTCTGACTCCTACCGGCGGATACGGTATTCAGGATGATTGTCTTGATTAATTTGTATAATTTTTTATTACCTCAAAAAAATAACAGATTGTTTTGTAGAAAATTCTACTATTTCCAGATTAATTGTTTTTGTTTGCTTCAGGCAACCTAATGGGCCAATTCTTATCAATCGATTGACAATCACGCTTTTTCAAAGGCGCTTTCGAGAACATATGTACTACAATTTGAAAATTATATTTGTTTTAAACTGATATATTAAAATTCAAACATAGGGGCTCTAATTGTTGATCCGAACGTGGAAGGCCACTTAAAATCTTTTTTTTTTTTTGCACCTACTTATTGAACAAAATAATTAAATAATTAAATATGATATACACAAATTAAAATTTATGAAATGGTTTTTATTCGGAAAGTTTTGTTTAAGATATTCTTTGAATATAAATAAAAGGCTGCAAATCAATATTTCATAGAAATTTTATTAAAAAAAACGTGAACTAACCCCCTTTTCACTCAATAAATGAAACCAGTATCGACAGTGAAAAAAGTCTGCATTTTATAAATTTCATTAAAAATAAATTTCCTCTAGTTGGAGCTAAAGTTGAACAAGTAGAGAGGATGTCTACTAGATTCATGTGGTATCAAAATGGACCATTTTATGTGCTAAGTGTGTCAGCTTCCCACTGGGAGCTACGTCAACATAACCTTACGCTATGGAGAGAAATACCACTCATATAGAAAAACAATTGGAAAAAGGCTTTCCGTTAAATATCACTCTAGGTGATATTTATAAAATTTATATACAAGGTAATCACGGCCAAGTTATCGAACTGTTCTCGCAGATTTTCAAACTAAATAAAGCCTCCACCACTCAAAACTTAAAGTATCGTCTCGGACGCATTTCCTTGGCAAAGGGTGGGCTTAGTTGTAAGAATTGAGTTTAGGTTGCATAAGATTGCATACCTAAATATTCTAAAAATTCACCATGGAAACGTTTCCGTTCTGGAGTCTATGTTAGTCAACTAGATTTGTATGAATACAATGCGGTCAAAATTAGATTTTCAGAAGAAAAACCTTACACCTTGGACACACAAATACAAAAACATTTCTCGAAAATAGCTCAAAAGATTTTTATGAAACGTTCCAAAACAATTCTAGTGAGGTTTGCAGCTAAAAATCAAAAGGCACGGTATTGCCAAGCCATGTTCTCGACACTAAACCTTTTTACAGGAATAATTTCAGTTGATACAATAAAGTCAGAAACTTGAAATCTAGAATATTTGCTAAGCTAGCCAGTCACAAGCGCTTCATCAGATTTCAACTCGCTGCGATATACACATGACTTCAAAAGTCGCTTTAACCGTAAAACTTAAATTTTCCATAAAGAGGCTTGGCATCCACCCACTTTCTTAAAACTGTTATAATTTATATGGATTTATATGGATTGTTGTAGAGATTTACATATATAATTTATTCGTTAAGAAAAAGTCAGCGCAGGACTGAATTGTACTTCATAATTCATTCATTTCTAGATCCTTTTAATATTTTGACTGCTTTTATTGCACAGTAGTTGTTGCCAGCTGTTATTCTATAAAACAAACTACAACACCCGAACTCTGTATTACAAAAGCAAGAAAAAAAAAACTGTATTAACTAAATCCTTCTTTGTATTTGTCCCCCACCCAACTGCTTCGTGTCGCACTCTTAAACACTCACAGTTCTCAAGAAAATGACCAATCAACTTCATTAATAATAAAAGTCCACATTTATGTTCCTAAGGCCAAAAGGAAGAAATACCAACATTAACGGATAAAAAACACGCAAGCTAGGTAACCCAAGAGGCCTTCTCAAATCCGAACCACCACCACACAGTGACCTCGATTTCTTTTTTTTATTTTTTTAATCAACTTTTGAATTGCTACATAAAACTGATAGGTATTTCATATCGAAATCCTATATATCTTACCCCGAAGATATTTTTGTTGTTGTTGTTTTAAGAGACAAGAAATGATAAAACTTATTGAAGCTGCGCATCAAAAATCCCTTGACTGAGCGCTTTCGTATGATATGTGAATTGTGAAATTTAATTCCATTTGTACGAAGCGAAACTAAAACTAACCCCATTGAGGGTTTCGCCTCATTGTGCAGGCAGTGGGCAAAGACGAGACAAAAAAAAACATGTCTACATCCATTAGCACCCAGATAACAGAAGATGTGTGAGAATCTTTAAGCAAAATACAACTACATGCTGGAGAAGATCCACATTAGCTGATTAAATTGAACGCCCATCTTTTATCGCGAATTTTTTTTTTGGAATTAAATATTTATGTGGGTGTCAACCTGTTAAATTACTCACCGTTTGAATGGCCTCTATGGATTCCTTGCAATGTAGAGTCCAAAACAGGGCTGCCATAAAAAGCAAGTTGTAGAACAGGAAAGAACTGTGACTCCAGCTTCCAAGCATGGAATTTGACAGGAATACAAAGTGAACGAGAGCAACTAGCTGCAAATAAAGACATAGAGTACAGAACATAAGGTTGAATTAATTAGTATTGTGGGTGATGTGATGGAATTAATCGTTTCTTTATTACGAACCTTAACTCGAACAAATGGCGAGGACATGGCTTCATTCAAATCTGCCATCTTGGTGGGGGAATTGATCATAGATCTATCTAGGTTTTCAGGAAAGAAATGGACACTTTAATTTCACACTTCCACAATCGTTTTTTATTGTAGGTATTTAATCTTTAAATTGTACACAAAATAATGTAGTATTTCACTTGTGGGATTTTTTTTCTTTGGTGCGCACTTGTTATGCTGGTGAGTTCCGTTCGACGTTCGAGCACTTGTTGCCCTTGTTGGTCTTCTTGAATTATTTTCTTTTGCCCACTGAAAACTGAAATGGCGTAATCGGACAAAATAAAAAGTTGGAAATTGGAAATTGGAGTATGAAAGAAAAAGTCAGATAATTTTTTGACACTTGCTTTTTCAATCGTTCCTCGTGGTGAGTTTTTCTTGACGGGAATGGTATTGAGGAGAATTGTTAATTAATTTTTGTTTTGTTCGTCTAGTTTTCGTTAACTTTTGCGTCGGCCGTGAAGAGCGCTCATCGACCGCTCATTCGTAAGTGGATGGATGCAAAAATCAAAATCACAGATTAGCCATATGAAGATGAGAATGTTTCGTACGTTTCACCCTGCAAAACCCATTTGTTTACATTGTTGTATTTGTAAATTTTTCCCGCGTCGATGAATAGATGTGAATTGCAACAACAATTTAACCAGGTGTGTGAAGATCCCTACTGTCTATGTGTGAGATTTGTATACACACATTCTCATTTTTTTATCTGATAACTGCCAGTTCAAGCTTGTAGGCAAATTAAAATGGCTGCCGGGGATTCTCATCTTCATGTGGCTAATCTGTGATCAAAATGGTGAAAGCAAACTAAAAAGAATTTGGCGTTTGGTGCTTAGATTTCGACTTTTTTCTGATTTATGAATGAGTGAAGTAAAATTTAAAACATCGAATTTAAGTGGTTTTGCAAAGTAAATAATTAAAAGCCGCTAGGCTTAACTAAATAAGCCCAAAAAGTGAAAAAGTACAAAAGTGAAAATTTTCAAACTCATTTTGGAATAGTTTTTCTGACTGGAAAACTTATAAAAATGATGCAGAAAGCTTAGATTTTGGTCTAAAAAAAAATTTGTATAGTCATTTTCACAAAACAACTGCGCTAGCGGGAAAAAAAATATTTTTACTTTTGTACAAAAGTACTTTTTGGCTTATGTAGTTAAGCCTTCTCTCTGCTATGAAAATTGACATTGAACAAACAATTATTTAATTTGTTTTCTCTTTCAACCATTTAAAGTGCATTATGGACGGTGTTCACATTGGACTCACTCCGCGCGACTCATATTGACATTTCATTGTTTTATCTCACTCCAACTCATGATGAGAAAGAGAGAGTCTAGTGAGGCAGGATTTTTTCAAAAAAATTAAAAATCCTGCCTCACTTTCTCATATAAGTTGTGTTCCTTTGGCCTCCAGTATCTACTGCCAAGTACTTCTGGCTGCAGTCAACTACTTCTACTCTGTGGTCGAAGTAGTTCAAAGTAGTTAATTAATCTAGTAAATGATCGTTTCCAAACAAGAAAAAGACATCACCAATCAAAAGAAATTACGTAATAGATTATTGTTGTTGACATTTTTCTAATTTTAAAGTAAAATAAGAAAACAAACAACCGAAATTAAATTGATATTGAGGTTAGATTTTACTTTTGGCAAAATGAAAGCATTCCATTCATCATCTACTGGGAAGTACTAAAAAGTACTTTGGAAGGCCCAATGGAACACGGCTATAGTTGTGTAGAGTGAGATAAAAGAAAAAGATGTCAAAATGAGTCGCGCGGAGTGAGTCCAATGTGAACACCGTCATGGGTTACTTGTGAAATTGACGGTTCGGAAAGCTACTTGTCGGTTTTGACATAAGCTTCCAAACAGCTCCCTCCTATTCTAGTTCTACCTTAAAGATTAACAGCCCGATTCTCCCCATCATCACTGATACCTCACAAGTCACAAGAAGAGGTTAAATTAATATTAGGTGTTTTTTTTGCAAGTCCATATGGATTTGTCGAAAAAAACGACATCGGGACTTAGGAACTTCTTACTTACAGTACGTAAGTCCCGATAATTATCTGGGCTTAGCTAAGTCCATACGGATTTAAGTTGTTGTGGACTTGCAAAAAAAACACGGCTATTGTGACTTTTTCGAATTCTCCCCCAGAGTCACAACATAATATGAGAGTGAAAAAATCAATCGAAATTGTGATCTTCATAGCAGGTCACAACTCAAAAATTACATGTGTTTTAAAAATTTGATCTCATGAATTAGGAAAGAGAAAATTAAAGTGGATTTAATAGGGCGTATCTTCTTCGGTATCTGTCATCCGAAATAAAACAAAGAAGATTTTCACATTAGCACAGGCTTTTTTTTCTCCACAGGAAACAAATGATTCATTCGCTCTCGAAAACACCATTTTTTAATAGTTTTTTCACTTCCATTTTGCAAACATATATTTCAACAATTTTTTTTAATCACTTCATTGCTAAAAAAATGGATGAAAACTTAATTTCTTAAGTTTTAAATAAATTTATATGACCCAATTGAAAATATTTCTTTATGTTTTTTAATAATCAGCTATTGCAATTATGGCACTACTAAATTTACCCTTGCTGTGGTGAGTTTACTTGTGAGCTCTTTCTTGTGATGATTGGGGGAGAATTCCAAGAATGTTATCGAGTCACAACAATCCTCACAAAGCATACTCACAAGAGCTTATGACTCCTCACAAGGGGAGAATCGGGCTGTAAGAAGGTTTAGATGGATCAACATGTCCACATGGCTTTATGGAAAAAAGAACAAGCTACAAAAAAGCGGCACAATAGGTGCGTTCGCGTACTAGTCCGAAACCACCCAAAACTACTTGATTTTACCAGATTTGGTCCAATCCTGTTCGCGTACTTCCATTTCGTGTCATTTTGGGCAAAAGAGAGTCCTCGCGAGAGAGAAAACTATTTCCCATTCTTGCCAGTTTTTACCCGAGAAATTTCTTCGGGCAGAATCTGGTAAGTTCTATTTTCTGTCAAAAGCTAGTAAAAGAACAACAAAAAATTACAAAATGGCTGTTGTTTACTTTTGCTTTAAGTTTTATTTTCAAGTGTTGAAGTGAAGTTCGTTTAAAATTAGTAAAATAATTCCCAAAAAAATGTATATAATAAAGAAAATCTATTTAAAACCGGTATTTGTGTGCATTGTTCAGTGCTTTTTTGTTTACAAAAAAAAAATATTGAAATTAAAATATTTAACTTAAGAAATCATGCTTTGGTGTAGTTTAAATGAGTGCTTTTTAATTTAATTTTGGTTGAATTACGTTTTTTTTTAAAAATAACATTGAATGGCTTTCACTTTTGTCGTTTTCTTCGTTTTAAATTTCAATAAAGAAAGTAAAATTACAGAAGTAATTCCAATTTTGTCGCTTTGTTTACTTTTTTGTTTGCTATGGGGCTCTTTTTTGTTTACTTTTTGTTGACGTTTAAAAAGTGGGCAACTTTTTTGGTTCCAGGCGTTCGTGTACTTTTGGGCAATTTTACTTCCCCCTGAGAGAACATCATTCCCTCTCCTATGAATTTGACAGATTGCCATTTTTAGTCCGGAAAGTACCCGAACAAACCTAATAACTCAAGGCGCAGCCGACGTATAGTTACGGCCATATTATTCACTCGATTCATTCAGATTAAAAATTTAAATCGAGATGTAAGGGCTTAACTACATAAGCCAAAAAGTACTTTTGTACAAAAGTAAAAATATTTTTTTTCCCGCTAGCGCAGTTGTTTTGTGAAAAAGAATAAACAATTTTTTTTTTTAAACCAAAATTTAATCTTTCTGCATCATTTTTAAAAGTTTTCCAGTAAGAAAATCTATTCCAAGATGAAAAATTTTCAAACTGATTTTAGAATAGTTTTTCTGAATGGAAAACTTTTAAAAATGATGCAGAAAGATTAAATTAAAAAAAAATATGTATATTCGTAGATTAAATTTTGATTTAAACAAAAATTTGTATATTCTTTTTCACAAAACAACTGCGCTTTCAAACGAAATTTAGCAAATTTGAAATGAAATTTTTGGATTTTTTGGTGTCAAACGATCGGGATTGGTTTTGTGAAATTAGAATCTTTTTGTTTTAATGATCGTTCATATTCACTATTAAAGGCTGTCCCATTTATTCGCGCAAATATGCGACGACTGAATAAAGGCTGTCCCAAACCAACGCGAAACATTCGCGCGAATATGCGACGACTGAATAATGTTCGAAGATTCGCATTGCGCCAGTGTGGGTGCTCCCATTAATCTCCATGTAGATAAATTAAGACAGTCGAAAGTTTCGTCGTCGTTATGAAGTATTCGCTTTGGTTTTGGAGAGCCTTAAAGGCTGACCCAAACCAACGCGAAACATTCGCGCGAATATGCGACGACTGAAAAATGTTCGAAGATTCGCATCGCGCCAGTGTGGGTGCTCCCATTAATCTCCATGTAAATAAATTAAGACAGGCGGAAGTTTCGTTGTCGTGCCGAATATTTCGCGTTGGTTTGGGAGAGCCTTAATGCTCTTAAAAGCCGTGTTTTTTTTGCAAGTCCGGAGGGATTTGGTTAAAAAGAAATGATATTGGGGATTATCTATCGACGCCATCACAGAAAAAAATGCAGTTTCCATAAAAACTATTGATTGTACATATGCAATTCACGCCGTTAAAACAGTTTAGCCCCGAAAATTATGTGCTCTTAGCTATGCCTGGAGGGGATTAGTTGTTGTTGCATTTAACATGTAAATTCCTTAGCCCCGACGCGACATAGTTTTTTCGATCAATTGCCTCCAGGCTTGCAACGAGACTAGAGACATGGCAATTTATAACCGTTATAACAATTTTTTGCCATTAAAAGCGGGCGTACGTTTACGCGCACTACTTAAAAAAAAACTTTAGGTGCTTGAATTATGCCCACCGGCGGAGGACCCTGGCCCTGCGGGGCCGCATAAACAGTAATTTTATAAACAAAAACTGTTATAATTGGCATGTCTAGTCACTTCCTGCAAAAAAACACGTTTAAAGTTTACTTACAACAGTTGCGTTGATTCTCTGGTTTCTCATTCGTTTTTTTTTTGTCATTTTCACAGTGTGTTTCAATAATTCGAGAGCGAAATACAATACCAAACAATCGTAGAACCAAAACAAATAATGACAAAAGACAATCGAATATACTTAAATTGATTATAAATTTTCACGTTCAATTTGTTTCCACAAACTTATCCTTATAAGGTTGGGTTAGCACTTGATAACTCGTTGCTCCTTTTATTATACTTTTTGAACATACCCATTGAAACTCGTAAATAACCGACATTTTGATGGTGAATGTACGTTTGCTGCATGTGTGTGCAAATAAAGCATGGTGGATGTACGCTTACTGCATATGTGTGCGTGTTTCTCCTGAATTTCCCCTATATGAGCTTGTAGGCAAACTCGGATGACAGCCGAGATTGGTATCTTCATATAGAGTGTTTTTGGTGCTCCCATTGATCTCTATGTCTGCTATTATACGACGACTTTTGCGTCGTGACTCTTTTCGAACATAATGAGTGCAAAAGAGAAGAAAAATGAGACGGAAAACAAACTGCCCTATGAGTCGTGGGCCAAATTTCGGCGACTCATTTTTGACATTATTTTATTTCTTGTTTGTTATTTTAGCAAATTGCTTTATTTATTTTCATTATTTGTGGAGCCCACATGTACCTATAGCTGTGTGGTTGCTAGGGTGTAGAGCATAGAGAATTTCTCTGCTAGAACAACATCGTTTCAATTATGTTTGTTGTTTGTTCGGTTGCTACGAGAATTTCATTACCGAAAAAAAATTATAGAGGATTGTCAAATTTGAGTCATGACTCAAAAGTCATGGTGTAATAGCGTACGACTCACAGGACGAAATTTCAAAGAAGAATTCGAAGAAGAGTCACGACGCAAAAGTCGTCGTGTAATAGCAGACTATGTAAATAAATTAAGGCAAGCGAAAGTTTCGTCGTCGTTCGAAAGTATTCGCGTTGGTTTGGGAGAGCCTTTAACCGTGTTTTTTTGCAAGCTCGAAGAAATTTGTTTGAAAAAATGCCATCGGGGATTAGCGACGCATTACAAAAAAAAATAGAGCTTCCAGGATATTTTTTTTTTGCTATGGGTTTTGACAGCAAATTAGACAAATTTGTGAAAACTTTCACGTGTTTTTAGTTTTTTTTCTCTGCTTAAGGTTTTCGCTATAAGTTTTGACAGAAAATTTGTGAAAAATTGATAAGATTTGTGAAAAATTGATAAAATTTGTGAAAAATTTCGCGTTACCAAACAAACCTATTTGTGGGTCAACCTGTAATGTTCGAAAAGAAAAATTAAACCGAAAATACCGTACGTTACGTTTAAACATCTCAAAAGAACGTAATGTCATAAGTAGTCAAATGTCAAACGTTATATTTTACTTCTAGCCGTCGTCAACCTGTTGATTGTGTCAGTGTAGTATCTGGAAAAACTATTTGGCCAAGTTCTGGTATACCACGAATCCCATCGGCCATGACAAACTTGTTACCAAATTACTTGAACAAAAACCTCATTACTCAGTCAATGTTGGATAATCTAGCATACGACCAAGGCATGGAAACAAGCACCACAGTAAGTGTAAAAAAGCAACCCGCCGAATTCTTATCTGACTTCTTATCTCTTTTAAATGCTCATAAAAAGATGACCTCAACAACAATCAGTGACACTAATCCTCTGGCTATGCTAATCTTTCATCAATCTGACATTGATGCAGCCACATACCATCTCGCCAAGTCCATAGATCACCCTTCACACTCCAGCGCCATTAGGTGTGCATTTGTTCAGGAATCATGTGTCGAACGATTTATTGGAAAGCTTAAGTCCAAACTTAAACCGTACTCTAAAGATCAACTTCAGAGCCTAAATTTGAAGGAAGCTATTGAACAATCCAATAGAATTGTTTCCAGACTGAATGCCAAAACTATTTCTCCCGAAGCACCGTTTACTTACGCCTGCCCTTTGGTCTGGGACTTTCCGCAAGAACATTTCACAGCTGACGGTAAAGCTTTGCCAATTGTTTGTTTATTTAGCTTCCGAACGGTTAAAGAAGCAATAGCAATGGTTAAAAAGGAAACAATTTGTAAAGGTGCAACAATTTGGTGTGAGAACCAAGCAATGGCATACGAAGTAATCGCTGAAACTCCATTACAATACTATTATTTGAATTGTTCCAATGTTGCTTGGGCTCCAATTGGGCAATACATTGCCAAAGGACAGCCATTTGCTCTCATTGAGAATTCTTACCATTATGAGACATTGCAGATATCAGGGAAGCCGAAGAACATAGTCTTTCCATTCGGAACGAGTTTTGCTAACTAAATCTTTTATAAAAAGCCAAACTACTGATCTATGAACTAAAAATTGCATTTAAAATAATAAAGGTACTAAATCATAATTTTTTATACATACCTACTAAACAATCATTTTTTAAATTTTATTTATGGAATGTTAAATGTTCTCGGTGAGTTATAAATTTTATCTTCATCGGGAACAACTTTTTGACAGAATCTAGAAATCCAAAATCTAGCCAAACTCAAAATCAAGAAATCTAAAGTACGAGATTTTTGTTTATCGGGATTTAAGTTTTACTTAAATAGCCTATTGGCCATAGGGTGTTTTGATATTTGTATAACTCGTTAGCCAGCGTAATATCCTCGTAAATTGTGTTAACCACATTATTTAACGACGCACGGGTTGGACGTTGTTGCATGAATACCTATACAAATAAAATATCTTTCGTTTTATCTTTTAATCAAATCGATTTTTTATGTCAGGGGTATAAACACTTGAATTCCTTTGTAAATAGTTATAACTAGCAAACCCGTGCTTGCGTTGCTTTGCAAAACACATAGACACTGAAAATGTGCATGAATTCAGTTTGCGGAAGAAAGAAGAAAAATTAAATATATTGGGCTGTCAACAATTGAGTGGAATCAGATAAAATATTGTTGTCCCGGGATGAGTTGTCCTGGTACGAGTTGGGTCTTGGATGAATGGTCGGGGATGAGTTGTCTTGGTACCAGTTGTCTTGGGATGGGCTGGGATCACACCGGCGATTACAACAAATGCCTGGATTCAGAAAACACAAAAAGTTGATAATTTAAAAATTAAAAGAAAAACAATAAAAAGTAGAAGTGCATTATGTGTGTGAACCGCATAGGACGGGGTCGGTCTATGGTACATTATTTAAAGGTATTTTTCAATGCTAAATTTAATAAAAGTAAAACTAAGATGAAACAATAACCTCAACCAAAATTTAAACTTAATCATACAACGATATAAGCACTGAAATAGAACTCTTATCGAAGCCTGCGCTATTTAATTAAGATACTGTGTAAGTTATGGAATAAACGATTTGATTTTGATTTGAAGAATAATTCTTACCAAATCGTCATATTTAACTATGAATATTGTTAAGTTATTTTTTCTTTATTCTCAGTGTAATTAGTAAGGTACAAAATATTAGCTTAATTATTACTACGTTTATATGGCGTGTTAAAGAAAGCAGCTTGAGCTATCGCTTTCGTTCATTGGGGTTGATTCGAAACCTTGCTTTCTCCCTATTCAAGATTCAGCCCGATCTTTCGATTCTGCATTATATAAACGTAGTTATAGTAAATGATTTTAAATTACTTCTTTTTCTATAACGGTTTTTTTTTAAGCTGCAACACATAAAATGATTTTTTAAAAAAATTACTTTACGTTTTGCTGTTGGATAAAAACGTATCGTAAACAACTTATCTTACCTTCTCCATCTCCACGTTTCAAAGTGGAAAGTAGAAACTTCGAAAACATCTCGACCATGACCGAATGCCATCAGCTGTCTTTGACGTTTCTTTGTTTTTATCTTATTCCAACCTTCTGCTTTGCTTCTACAACAAAGGATTTTATTTTTCTGCATTATTGCGGATCTAGTTAAGCTAGAAACTAGAAAGTTAATTCAACTAAAAATCAAACTATTAACAGTATTATTTATTTCTCACTATTACTTTTCAAATGTATACTTAACTCCTTTCCCTTGAGATAAACTTTTATCCATAGAATCATAGAACCCAATCTAACTATTGATATAGAAGAAAAGTGAAAGAAATAAGACTACGTGTCTTGAATACACTACTTTCTACTTTAATGTACTTTTTAACTTAAACTTTAACAAGGAAGTACTTTCTATCGCTGCTGCCTTTAATGGTACTGAGACTTTTAAAAATAACAAAAAATAAGGTGCACTTTAGAATAGAACATCTTTAGTAACTATGACCCATAACAGTGACAGTGAGGTGGAAGTTCATGATCCGGTGCAACCAGGTGGTAGAATCAATAAACGAAACAATTGCGAAGATAATGACACCTTCGAGGGAACAGTTACTGATGATAGTTTTGATGATACGCCTCTAATAATTCACGGAAATGTTGGTAAGCAAAACATATGTTAGTTGAGATTTTTATTGACTGTGTAGGTATAATAATGTTTGTACATTACAATACTAATTTATTATTTTTTAATCTTTTTGGCAATTGATAGATTGATATTGATGAGCGTGGGCGAAAATGTTCAGTTCCATGTTGCTAAGTAAATTTAGCGTTCTTCTAGAAGATTTGTGTTGTTTCCCAAAATTAAGTTTGAATTATACCTAATCATTAGTTTTTCTTGGTGTGCAAGTATATTACCTATTCATTAAGGGGCTTCATTCAATAGACATTTAACAATAAGGTAGTTCATTTTCTTCAGGTAAAGCAAAAATTTGTTTCTATTTATTCCTCTGATAGTTGAAAAATCGGCTCTAAACAAATAAAAAATAAGTCTTTGTTATCGTAGATATATTGAGAATATGGAATTAGGTTGAGGCCAAGTAATAAACATTCAAATTTAAAGCTATGTGCTTACATATGTATGAAATTCTCATAATTTTTTTTTGTTGGCTTTATTAATTGGGAAATGGGCAGTCAACCATTCAATCACAAATTGTTCAGTTATACGCTTGAATACGCTTTGGTATTGATATTGATATTGTTATCCCAGCAATGATTTCTAGAAAGCAAATGCAAGAAAAACCAAACCACTTTGTTTTTAAAAGGATGGACATTTTTAAAACCAAATGTTTGAACAAATGATTCACCAGAAATTAGACAGAAAACAAATTCAGACACAATGAAATATACACTAGAAAAATGAAACTACTACGTCTTATCCCACTAGGAAATTTTATCCTCAGTGAAATATTAAGCTGAATTCAAGGAACACTTCATAAGGGAAACTACGTGCATCGATTTCGTTGGTGAAAGGTAATGCGTCGTTTCATCAGTTCATGGTTAGTAATCTAATCACACTGTCTGCTTTGCACTTGGAAAACATTTTAAAACAACCGTTCTTCTTTTACTTGGTACACAAAATTCAATGCGGATTTAAAAATTATTATTTTAATAATTGGGAAAATTATGCGATGATTCATTGTTGAAAAGTAATGCATAAGTTATCAGTTCGTGGTATAAATCCATTTGTCTGCTTTGTGAAGGATTTTTTGCGAAATAAATAAATTAGAAATTACTCAAGACGCTCTTTTTGCACTACGCACCACATCCTGTTGACATTTTATGTTAAATTATGAAAGGTACAAAATATGCCACTTCGTTTTTATCCTCAAAACTTTAACATCATTTATGATTTAACAGCATTTATTTTACTAACTATGGCGGCCCTATCGAAAAAAAAATATCAAACATTTCTATGGTTTATAATTTTATTTTCGAATTATCTTCTCAAAAAGCTCTTTAATGATAAAATGTATTTCTTTTATTTACTTCCCCACAGAAGATGGAGAATTCCCAAAGGCACGTCACATCTTTGGCTTTATGGGATTCCTTGGATTCGCTGTTGTGTATGCAATGCGTGTCAATTTGTCCGTTGCTATCGTTGCAATGGTCAATCAAACGGCAATTCCCCATACAAACATCACAATAAAAGACGCAACATGTCCGACGCATTCGTGGCGAAACAACACTGAACCTGATACAGAGGGTGAATTTGAATGGGACGAAGCTACACAGGGTATCGTTCTGGGTTCCTTCTTCTACGGATATATTTTGACACAAGTTCCTGGCGGTAGAATGGCCGAAATTCTTGGAGGGAAGATAATATACGGTGTTGGAGTCCTAATTACAGCGATATTCACTTTGCTGACACCTTTCGCGGCACGTTGGAATCTTCCAGCTCTGGTATTGGTGCGAATTCTGGAAGGAATGGGCGAGGGAGTGACCTATCCAGCGATGCATGCAATGTTGGCTCATTGGATTCCGCCAACTGAAAGGAATAAATTCGCTGCTATTGTGTATGCTGGGTCGAATATAGGAACAGTTATATCGCTCCCACTGGCTGGCTGGTTGTGTTCCTTAGAGTTCCTTGGCGGATGGCCACTTGCATTCTATATATTCGGTGTAATTGGTATGATTTGGTTTTGCTTCTGGATGTGGCTGATCTATGACCGTCCTAGCTCCCATCCAAGGATCTCCTATAAGGAGCGCAACTATATCGAACGCGCTGTAAGGCCCAGAAGAAATAATGTAGAGACTCTTGGTGATGATGCTCACGATCCCGAAGACATTCCTTGGATGTCAATTCTAACTTCAATTCCTCTGTGGGCCATTTTAATTACACAATGCGGACAGGGTTGGGCTTTTTACACCCAACTAACCGAGCTTCCAACTTACATGGACCAAATTCTTCATTTTGACATCGAATCAAACGCAATGCTGAATGCCATTCCATATCTCACAGCATGGATTGTTGGTATCCTTTGCTCGGTCTTAGCCGACTGGATGCTCGAGAAGAACTACATCAGCTTACTGAATTCCTATAGACTGTGGAATTCAGTGGCTTCAATTGTTCCATCGCTTGGCTTGATTGGCGTAGCTTATGTTGGATGTAATTGGATTTGGGTGATGTTTATGTTGGCTATTGTCGGTGCATTCCAAGGAGCAGTCTATGCTGGAAATCAACTGAATCACATCGCCCTAAGTCCAAAATATGCTGGCACAATGTATGGAATTACAAATTCTACAGCAAATATATGTGGATTCTTGGCACCCTATGTAATCGGTTTAATTATAAATGGCAATGAAACACTGGCACAGTGGCGAATCGTATTTTATATGGCAGCCGCATTTAATATCGGCGGGAATGTCTTTTATTTATTGTTTGCCAGTACTGATGAACAAAGCTGGTCTCTCAATCGAAAGAGAAGAATTCGGAGCGACTGAGAATTAGAGTTGTCTTCCATTTTATTGTAAGTTATTTAAATAAGATGTAGAATTAATTTATGTTTTGTTTTGTTTTGTTGTTTTTATCAATTTCATTTATGTTTTTTGTTTTGTTTAGAAGTAAGAATTACGATTGAATATGTGATATGATAACTAAAACCATTCCAGCGATGTCAATTGCTTGAATGCGTTGTTAATGAAAACCGAAGTATAATTCGGAAAGACTTTTGTATAGATTTTGTTTAAGAAGAGTAATTTCAAAGAAATCGAGATGTTATTTTGTTTTAAATTGCACGTACTTTTCTAAGGAATTGAATTTCGCCTTTTTTAATAAATGGGCATACTTAAAAACACAAAAATTGCACAAAAGTCTTCCAAAATGCACAAATAGAGAAATCAATGTTAATCAGACTGTCGCAAAAGTTGAAATTTTGTTTCCCAAATGCAAATGCACTTTGGAAAATGTTAAAATTATGTTGTATAATTCACTTGCACTTGCGTATTCTTTATTGTATGTGCTTTGCAAATCTTGCATTTAGGAATTTGGCTTATTTTTTCAATAAGCATTTATTAAATAAAAATAATTATTATTAATAGCTATTAGGAGTATAAAAAACATATTGGGGCGTATTCATAGTGGAATGCTAAACTCAAGTTTAACTAAACTGTAGTTTGCGATGCAGTTCACAAATATTTACGTGACAAACAATAACAATTTAAATTAATCTCAGAAAGAAAAATTATCTTACAATTTGAAAATGCCTATAAACACGCCCCATTATGTTTCAACGGACAAAAGAAACCAATACGTATGCATAACTTACGTAAATGTGTTTTGTAAAAAAGTCTATCTTGCCTGTGAACCTGTTCACAATTATAGTTTGTTTAAAGTGTATTTATTAAGTTGCATTAAGCGTTTGTTTAAAAAAAAAATACAAAACAGATTTTGATTAGCTAAATTTGTATTTATAAATTTCCAAAGTTGTTATTCATTTGCAAAACTAAATCAAAGATTTAAAAATTTTAAATCATAAAAATATTGTTTGTTTTATTTAATACAACAAAAGATCTCTTAGATCAAACAAATTTATGAAAACATTCCTTAATCAAAGCATCTCGAAATGAAATTACTGTTATTTATGAAAACTATTCAAAAATATTCGCTTGTAAATATTTGTTCATTAACCAACAATTATATATAAAAGACAAATAATCAGACATGATGATGTGTACTAAAGAAAAAAACTATTTATCCTTACAAAATTTAAATAAAAAAAAAATATATTTTACACAAGATATTTAAATGGTGTTTTTTTTTGCTGATAAATGATGATTTTAAATGATAAAGGGTTCAATTAGGAGATTGGGGCGTGGAAATTATAAAAAGATCGTAAATGAAATATAAGTCATATGCCTTTAAATCTTTAAAATCAAACAAAACGGTTAAACGAAGATAGCCAGAAGAAATGCCGGAAACTGGAAATGTGGTGAAACGCAGTCTTCTTCTGGATTTGTGTTCTTGCATCGCACGTGCAAAAAAATTTTTTAAATAAAATTCATAACGGTAACTACGCTTTTAAAATTTAGGTATTAAATTATGGTTTTTTTTACAAGTACAGAATATTTCATTTAGCCTTGTTGTTAGTTTCACCCGGAATCACTGACATTTTATTGTCGCTACAATAACAACTGAGCCTGTAAAGAATGTGTTAAATCTTGATATCTATCAAGGCCTATGTCCCTAGTCTGGAGAAACAGCGGAAATGTTTGTGAAGGCGTATGTCACTAAATCGCATATTATGTTTAACCATTTAAGAGTAATCATTCAAGATAGGTAATGTAACACTTATATACTTGTGGATATCTCTTCTTCCGACTGGTTATGGTCTATCTTGTAAATCACAATGCACATCTCTTTGAGTAGATACCTATACTAGCCGATTCTATCCGACAACCTTAACATTTTCAATTAGTTGGTGTATGAGTAGGGGATTTTTGTTTATTTTAGAGATCCAGTCAGTATGATTGATTATGATATAATCAACGGACATTATTGTTGGTAACATTATTTTAATTTTATTCTTTATAGCAAAGTTGTTGTGTTTTATCATGATCGCAATATTTACATAAGGTTTATACAGAATGCAGTAGTTAAATTCGAATAAATTATTTAGTAGATATTGTAGGGTGAAGAGGGGTAACTTCGATTGATTATGTATTTTTTCTTTTTATTAAATTATAATATTGTGTTATCCGCTAGTTGAACAGCAAAAAAGTATCTTCTTTGATTTTTTCTTCGCACGGAAACTATAAAATAGGCTTAAAGCTAAAAAATGCTTAAGAATTTTAAGTTATCTGGAAACGATTTATTTTTCATAAGATATGTGCTACATACCAAATTCGATATTTAAAAAAATATTTGTGATCTTATTTTGAACTTGTCAAACGTCAAATTTCTGTGTAGCGATTCGGCATCACTGCTTTTTTGCTATGCTGATGCTTAAACAGCTGTTGCCGATGCGATGCTGATCGGTTATCTGTTTTACGTTAAAAAAACATTTTATGGCGTTTAATTATCAATGATGGTAGTAATATTATTAAAAACTGGGACATTGGTTCTGGCCTTAGACCTTGGAAATAAGTTCTGGCCTTGGGTCTGGAACTGGGACGCAGGTTCTGGATCTGGGACGAGGCTTCTGGAGGTGGATCTGGAACCGGGACAAAAGTTCTGGAGGTGGGTCGGGAACTTGGAGAAAAGATAATTTTGTTTGTTTTTAGAAACAACTTTTTTAAAAATTCAAAAAAACGTTCTGGAAGTGGGTCTAGAACTTGGACAAAGAAATTTTCTTTTTGGAAATAAAACTTTTTTATAAACACATTAAAAAAATGCTTGTTTAACTCCCTTTTTCGGTTATCTATACCGCCAACGTTTAACTCCGTTCAGTCGCCAGGCAGGCGTCTATGTAGACAGTTTTCAACTAAAGTTTAACTCTTTTTTTTTCAATTTTTTTTCAAAAAACTCAATTTTTTTTCAAAAATCCCTACTGCGCGTACCTACTGCGGGATTTCGTAACGATCTCACCAACAACTTATCAAGATATTCCTCGATGCTTTTTTGCTTAAAGTTTGCGCATCAGTTTTTGAAACTTTGCAAAAATGAACACTTTGGGCGTCTAAAGTGATGCTAAATGTTTGCGTTTGTGAACGTTTGACTTTTAGGATCGAGCATCATTACTGTAGTAATGCGTTTATGAATTTACACGTAGCTACCTAAATGTTTAAGTTTATAGAGTTGTAGAAGTTCTGGCCGTGAAAAAAAGGTGAAGTGAACAAACGTTGACAGTGGTTTTTGTGAATTTTAACCTTTATATTCATTAATTTAAGTTTTTGTCAAAAATAAATTGTTTATTTAAAAAAAGAAAGGAAAACAATATGTATATATATTTTTATTGTGTTTGGTTCCATTTTTTCTCAATTTCGGTAACTAATTGTGGTAACCGTGGGTGCACTATTCACAAGTTATAGACTCCGCAAGACGCCATAAATTATCGTAACTGGGAGTCTATGAAGTCACGTGTTGTTATTTCTGCACGTGTTGAAAATATCTGTTATTATGAGTGTCAACACACCAATTGATATGCAGCTTGACCCTCTCGTTTTTAATTTTGTATACAGTTTTTTTTTTTCAAAACATTTAAGACGAGGTGTTATCTATTACTTACATCAAGGTTTGGGAAGACACGAACACAAGGAGTTGTTAATAAATTTATTAAATTCTTTAAGAAAAAAGCTTATTGGAACAACCACTTATATATTTATTACCCTATGCAACATACTTTTTTTTAATGAAAGCCGATTTTTAGAAAATCCCCACTTTAACGAAAACTGACAAATCCATGAATGAACATACATATAAACATACATCATTATGTGTATCGGTGCACCCACGCAATTACATTTTTAAGTCTTCTGTGAATATCTTGGCTCCATTATATCATCTTATGGCAAAGTCATATTATTTGTTAAAGAAAATAAATACAAATTAACAGGCAGTTAAATAGGCTTTTTTTGCTTGTATTCCACGTGTATCTATTAATAGTTTAAAAAATAATATTTCAAAACTTTATTTTAGTTTTAATAGTCAACATCTCTGGAACTATTTTGAAATGAAGGCATGTTAAGCAGATAATGAAAATCATATAAAAAACTGTTATGTGTGTTGATGATAAATTTGTTCCTGTGTGTAGACCGTGCGAACATTAGTTCATCATTTTATTAGTACCGTAGTTTTAATTTTGAAGAAAAATAAGATTCTTCTTGCTATAGGGCAAGTATTGACTATTGATTTCGCGTAAAACAAAATTGCGAGGTTGTACATAATCAAAACTAACACTACGATGATTGAGAAGTCCGAAAAAGTGGGATTCGTCATACCGTCCGTCGTTTCGGTCGGTGCGTCCACTATAATCGGACCACCCTAAACGATACAAAAAATTCGTTTTTTTTTTAATTTTCTCAAAAACGGCTCCAACGATTTTGATTAAATTTCTGTCCTGGAAAGACCAAAGTAATTGTAAGAAAACTACGTGTCAGGTTTTTGGGCGAAAAATTCACATCTGGGAAATAGGCGTTAGACTTTTATTTTTTTTTTTGAGAGAATGGTCTTATTTTTTGGTTGTTCAGTATATCTTTTCTATGAATATACTGATTTTATTAAAATTTTGCAAATTTCAATTTGCTTCTCTTTTAAAATAGGTATCATATTATTAAGTGTTTTGTTTTGTACTCTTTTCAAATAAAAGTGGACAAAACCACGCCATGTATAACAGTTATAATACCTGTTATCCAATGTTTTATAAAAGGAAGTGACTGCCATTTATAACAGTTTTGATTTTTATACTTCTTGGGCAAACTTCAAGCACCAAGAGTTTTTTTTTTTCAAGTCGCGCGAAGCGAGTTAACGCACGCCCACTTTTCATGGCGAATAACTGTTATAACGGTTATAAATTGGCATGTCTCTAGTTTCGTCTATTATATTAAGCGGAATTGTTGTTGTATTTTACTTGAAAATTATTTTTTAAGCAGCTTTACATGTACTAAAAAACGCACTTATTATTAAAACATTAACATTTATATTCACGGTTTGTCTACATTATTACCTACAGTTGTTACTTTGCGAGTAACACTTGAACACTTTGCGAGTAAAGCGAAAATTAATGTTTTTTTTTGGGATTTACCTTTAATAACAATTTTTCGGAACTTTTTATTTATCCTAAAGGTATATCACCTAGAAAGCACACACATACCAAGCCAATTATGGCCAAGTCGTTTATGGTCTTGCTGCCCAGATGCGTTGTTTGAATAATTTGTAAATTATTTGATTAAATGAATAAATACATAATTAATAGGGGTACTCATGCAATGTCGTATATGCATTTTGAGTTATGTATTTAATATAAACCGCAAATAGGAAATACACAGATTGCTGTATGCGTGCGTTCATGCAAAGTGAAGCATAAATTTACGCAAGTACGACGTTCGTAAATTTATTTCATTGCATGAATACCCCTTGTATCTGGTTGATGTGAATTTTGTATCTGTTTAGTTCACAAATGTGACACTTAAGCTAGGAGCAGACGGCATATAAAAGTCGCAAACGTTTGCGACTCTGACGTCATTTTTACGTCACCATTTGCGACTTTGAGAGTATATCGTCTGAACACCCTCTTGGGACAGTCCGCATATGCTCGCAAACCATTTGCGGATTATGTGCGACACCCAAATTGCATATAAGTTTGCGACTTTCTTGCATATCGTGTGAACACCCTCGCATATAATTTGTGACAGTTTGCGACCATCCCAAGCATTTGCGATGACACGAAAACCGAACATTGCACATCTCCACATATGCAGCATATCAGCTGCTGTGATTCTTCATTTTACTAGTAGAGTTGTTGTTGTGTTAAATTCTTGCATGTACATAGCTATAGCTTATAGGATTTACATTTAAATGAAATAAAATGGAACTTTAATTATTATATTCGTACATTTAAAATTAAGCGTTGGCAGTTCTGGGGATGATATTATAATGTAAAGCAGCAACAGGATTTTAAAAATTTCAATAAAATTGTTTGCTTTTATAATATGAAGTACATTATTTTTTTTCTATTTTTGTTTAATCTTTTTATTGACAAAATGCAGCAAAACTATGTAAAGTTCAAAGAAAAAAGTATTCCACAATATTCCGATTCTGGCTGCTTTTAATATTTTCCCCACCACAATTCATTTGTTATGAATTTTCAGATGAGATTGAGAATTTTCAGAGCTTTACGCTAGGAGCAGACGGCATATAAAAGTCGCAAACGTTCGCGACTCTAACGTCATTTTTACGTCATCATTTGCGGCTTTGATATCATATCGTCTGAACACCTTCTTGCGACAGTCCGCATATGCTCGCAAACCATTTGCGGAATATGTGCGACACCCAAATTGCATATCCGTTTGCGGCTTTCTTGCATATCGTGTAAACACCCTATCGCATATAATTTGTGACAGTTTGCGAGCATGTGCGGCCAGATGCATTAAATTATGGGATTGGGTGATATGCGGACTTTATAGCAGATCGTCTGAACACCTCGCATACTGACCACAACATTTGCGATCACATGTTGTGCGAGAGCCTTGTTCGCAAATGCATTTGCGACTTTTGCGACAGTTTTTGCATATCGTGTGAACACCCGCATAATTATGCAAGTTTGCAAACCTTGATGCAGATAAATAAAGAATTTGCAACACATTTGCGACTTTTTACACGAAGACAAAGTCACAAACTTCAAATTCGTGCAAACAAAATTTTGGATTTTCTTATTTTTTAGATTTTGCCAGCTCACTTTTGAGCAAACTTAAAACTTGAATATATAAAAAACCGTTAGAGCTACAAATTTCGGGTGAGCGCTACAAATTCTTGCAAAAAAACATTTTTGAAAAACTCATTTTATTAGATTTTTTTATGCCAACTTCCGCTTTATTTGAACTGACCGGAAATGGACTTTTTAAACTTCAAAATTATTTTTTGCGCAACAAATTAGCATTTTAAAATACTACAAGCTTAGACACCAAGAGAATTTATATTTTAGTACACCAAGAGAATTACTTTAGCGGAAATTTTTGGTTTGCGCAAAAATAAGCATTAAATTAGCTTCAAACTCAGATATCGACATTATTTGTCGATTCCACCAAAAAGTTTCCGCCAAAATATGGGACGTAGTTTAATCGATAATATACCTAACGTTTCGTGCTGACTCAGAAGATGGGTGTTTTAAAAATAAGGGGAGAAGTATCTTATAAATCGGATGTTGGTATTGCAAAGGTCTGTTGTACGTCTTGGAAAACAGTTGTTGTTAACTACACTGTAAACTAGTTTCTTTGAAACTTACGTTTTTTTTAATAAACAAAATACTTTGAAAGAAGTATAAGTATGTTTCTTAAATAAAAAAAAATCTTTTAATACTCGTTTTTGGGTCTTAGATTCCAAATGGCCTATTTGTATTTTTCATGATCATGTTTTTAGAAAGTCCTAACGATGTTCTTATATTTTATTTATTGTTTTATCTTATAAACAATTTCTTACAGTTTAAAACAAAATTTACTTCACATAATAATCTCTAAGAGTTTAGAAGTTATAGGTTTTCGCCCTTTTTCTCGGTTTTGAGTTCTGTTACCTGAATAAGTGGCACTTAAGTCTCCGATGTTGGTGACTTAAGTTCCACATACGCTAGCTATGAAATTAAGCTTAAATTCCTAATATGGGAAACTTAAGTGCCACTTATTTCGGTAAGTGTCGACTGTGAGACTGGCCCTAAGTGTCAGAAATGTCAAAGTTGATCTGACATTTGTCGCCAGTTGCAAAAATTGTAGCATCTACTGATAAGGAGGTGACTTTTGCGCCACCTATGCGAATAATTTAAATAATTACAAACTTTGCTGTCTGTCTCACTAACTTATAACTCTGAATTCTAAATCTATCCATTCCACGCCCGCATAAATTCTCTATGCCTAAAAGTAACAAATCAACTGAATTTACCCTTTGGAATTTTAATAAATATACGTTTGTATCTAGATATTAATATTTCTATTTTCCCATCGAATAACGCTCGCCGACCGCTGCGGCTTTCAGTTCAGCATCAGCATTCAGCTGCTTAACAAAAACAGTAAACATCTGCATCAGTATTGTTAAGAATCTCAGAGAAGAAACTATTACTGTCCGTGCCTCTCTGAACTGTACTTGCAATATTGTGAAATTAACAAAAAAAATTATTAAAAGAAAACAACTATTTGTATATGCATAATTATATTTCGTTATATTTTTTTGCCATACACAACGAATAATGGCCTCAAATATTAGAGTTTTGGAAAACCATCAGAATAAACAAGAAGAAGGTTTTAGTTAAATTCAAAATCAAATACTTTACTAACTATGGTTCTTTATTGCAAACAGAGGATGATGGGACATTTCCAAAAGCACGTCACGTATTCGGTTTTATGGGATTCCTTGGATTTGCTGTTGTGTACTCTATGCGAGTGAATTTGTCTGTAGCCATCGTTACGATGGTCAATCAAACGGCAATTCCTCACATCAATTTGACAGCGAACGACCAATCGTGTCCGTTAAGTTCGTCGTCGTGGTCGAACCAAACAAAACCTCGTCAGCTTCAAGGTGAATTCGAATGGGACGAAGCTACACAAGGACTTGTTTTGGGGTCGTTTTACTATGGATATATGTTGACACAGATACCCGGAGGCCGGTTAGCTGAGATCTATGGAGGCAAACTGGTCTATGGTCTTGGAGTATTTGTAACTGCCGTTTTAACTTTGTTAACACCGATAGCTGCACGCTGGAATCTTCCGGCTTTGGTTGCACTGCGAGCTATTGAGGGACTAGCCGAGGGGGTAACTTACCCAGCGATACATGTAATGGTGGCTAATTGGGTTCCGCCATTCGAGAGAAGCACCTTTTCAGCAGTGGTTTATTGCGGATGTAATATAGGAACTGTCATTTCACTCCCACTGGCTGGTTGGTTGTGTTCGTTGGAATTTCAAGGAGGATGGCCATTGGCATTTTACATATTCGGAATACTCGGCATGATTTGGTTTGGTTTCTGGATGTGGTTGGTTGCAGATAGTCCCAGCAGGAGTAACAGAATTTCGGACAAGGAGCGCAGTCATATTGAAAGAGCATTAAAGTCAGTGCAAACAATGGACAGTGATTCAGATGCCAGAAATATTCCTTGGTTATCCCTACTAACCTCACCTCCACTTTGGGCAATAATGGTAACACAATTCAGCTGGATGTGGACATTTTTGACTCTCATCACTGAACTACCCACTTACATGGATCAAATTCTTCATTTCGATATTCAATCGAATTCTGCGTTAAGTGCTCTTCCGTACTTTACAGCCTGGATAATGGGAATTCTTTGTTGCAGTTTTGCAGATTGGCTGCTTAAGAAGAACTATATCAGCTTGGTGAACTCTTACCGTCTCTGGAACTCTGTGGGATCAATAATTCCATCGATTGGATTGATTGGTGTTGCATACGTTGGTTGCAGTGGCACATGGGTAATGTTTATGCTTGCTGTGTTGGGCGCATTCAATGGCGCTACTTATGCTGGTTTTCAAATGAACCATATAGCTTTAAGTCCAAAGTACGCTGGAACTGTTTATGGGATAACAAATACTGCGGGGAGTATGTCTGGATTCCTGGGACCCTATATAATTGGTCTGGTTATCAATGGAAACAATACCCTTGCACAATGGAGATATGTATTTTATTTAGCTGCTGTTGTAAGTTTTGTTGGGAATGCTTTTTACTTGATTTTCGTTAGCACCGAGGAGCAGAGCTGGTCCCTTAATCTTAAGAAAGATAAACAAATAGCAGAAACGGAGAAATTTTTGGCATCTTGAACGCAACCATTTTTTTTTTGTGAAAGATTGTGATTATTAAGCTTTTTGCTAGAAATGTTTATTTTATGTTTACTCTCAACAATATCAATTCTTTTTAAATTTGTGGTGCTAAAATAATAAACAATTTAATTTGAAACTTATGTATTAATTTTTAAGATATCAGAACGACCCTTATAATATTTTCATAATTACTCTTATACGAAAGTGAGTTCATAAATTTTAATTTATGTACATACATACATACCTGTTACCTGTGAAATTTGTACAAATTGATTTCGAAAAGATCTTACAATTGATCGAAAAAAATGTTAAAGAGGCGCAGTTTATTATGTTAATTAAAAAAATATTTTCAAATGTTTTTTGTTGTTTTTATTTTATAAATTAATATGAATTGATGAACACCGAAAAACCTGCGAGCGTTGGTGAATAGCAACCGCATACAAGGTGCCTCTTCTAAACTATTCCAATTATGCACACAATTTAAAACAAAGAGATGTGATTTCTTCAGATTGGGCAGATAGTTGGATTGTGGTAACATGCGGTCTTTTGTGTTGTTGAAAAGTGAATTGCCTATTTTCGATATGTGAATATTTTTTACCAAAAACCTGAAACACAGTTTTCTGACAATTATTTTCATCATTTCAGGTAAAAAGTTTAATCAAAATCGTTTGAGCCGTTTTCGAAAAAAATTGAAAAAGGCAAAATTGTTGTATGGCAGCTACCCGTTCTGGGTGAGCTAAAACAAAAATTCGAATTTCTCCTCTAGAAAACCACATAAAAATGATCTGTACCAAATTTGAAGTAAATCGGTCAACCCGTTTAGGCTTTAGCTCAAATTACAGTGGATACACAGACGCACTGAGGCACAGACCGACGGACGACGTGATTTCTTTGTTCACACGATACCAATACTTGCCCTCTATAGAGCAAGTAAAAATATGCACGACTGGATCGCACGAGCTTGATGAAGATTATGTTTAAGACGAAGATTTACACCAATATCCACATTTCTTGGAGTTTTTTCGAAGTAAAAAAAAAACACAAATATTCCACATACGCCATAGTGACTCCCATATCCAACTACTACAACCACGGCACCACGCTGACCGGCACTTAGCGTGGATTTGTTGCGCCACATTTAGCATTATAAAACACGCTTCTCGCGGTAAGCATTATAATATTAAACAGGTTATGCTAAAATATATTCAATTGCAAAAACCTAATCGATTACAGTGCAGCAAACAGTAGTTGTATGCATTTCAATGTAAACAAATTTTTTCTTGTGCTTTATTACAACCCAAAATTTAGTCCCTTTAAACAAAATCAATACAAAATTTATCTTCGATGGTTCAATAATTTAATGACTTCTTAAATGAGAAAATATCAAAAAGACAAATTTACTAAAAAAAATGGATTTTTCACTTGATTTTTTTTATTTTAAGAAATATTTGTTTTTATTTTAAGAAATATTTTTTTTACAAATGCAATATTTTTTGAACTATTAAGAAGCACCAGATCGGAAAATTATATCTCATTACATTATGTGTTTTTTTTTACCACAAACCTGAAACGAAGTATTCTTAAAATAAGTTTCGGCTACTAGGTACAAAGTTTAATCAAAATCGTTAGAGCCGTTTTCCAGAACATTTGAAAAAAAAAACAACATATTTGTATGCCAGCTACCCGTTCTAGACGAGTTAAAACAAAGATATGAATCTCACTTCTACGGGAATCACATAATGATCTGTGGCAAATTTTAAGCAAATCGGTCCTAGCTCAAATAACAGGGAGCACACGATGCACAGAGTGACGGGCGTAAAGATGAAACCCAATTTTCCTAAATTCTTGATCATCGTAGTATTATTTTTGATTATAATCTTGACTTGTAAATATTTTACTTCCCTTCCCTTTTCATGCTTAATAATTGATCTTTTAATAATAATATAAAGATAAGTTTATAGTTTTTATGAAACATTGCGAAATGAAAAAACTAATACAAAAATGCCAAACGAAATCATAACCGAAAAATTAATATACAATTTTTGAAATTGATTTTTTTAAGGGCAATATTTTAACATTAGAAATATTTTAGCGGACGCATGTACTAACAACAATAAAGAATTGAAATGTTATACAAAAGTGTGACCGAAATTTTCATTTGGTATAGGGTAAATGGCCTAAGGAGGTAAGTGTCAGTATATGCCGTATTGAAAACCCACCCGGCCGCCATCTTGGAAAATAGGATGTCAAAAGTTTTTTCCGATATCTTGAAAACCACAAGTTTCACAAATAAAATTCTTGGAAGTTTTTTGTAGAGAATTGAATTTTCTATCATTTTTGTTAAGATACTTTTTATAATACATACATTCTTAAAACCATTACCATCTAAAAATATATATTTAAGACAAAATCTTAAACGCATTTATTCGACTTTCTCTTTTTTGTAATTGTTAAAATCATAAAAAATATCTATAGATGTCATAACTAAAAATTGCTTAAAATTTAAATTAATAAAAACAATTTGTAAAAAATATTATTTTAAATTATTGCTATAAGCCTGAAGATGAGAAAAGTAGTTCTCGAAAACGTTTGTTAAGCAAATAATGAAAAGGAAATGACCCAGTGCATTCACTTATGAATTTGATATCAAATGAAAGGTGATGTTGAGGACGTTATGTGGGCCAAATATTTCCAATCGTTCGTGGGATTTTTGAGAGATATTTGTGCTTGAAGTTTGCTAATTCAGAAAAAGAATTTCACTTATTATTCCGAAAAAAACTGCTTATATCTATCGATATAAGGTACGTATAGGAAACCAATAAAAATGTTGGTATCAAATGAAAGGTATTTTCTTTATATTTATAATCAAAACTATTACAGTATATTTTCAAATATTTGGTTCTTACTTCTTCGAATTCAAGTTGTTTTTACTTACTTTTTAAACGCCGATATCTTAAAAGTATCAGTGATGACATACATTTTTTAACACCACTTTAAAGATTAATTTATCAATTATAATTTGGTATACCTAATTAAGTGCCCTTTCTCAAAGAAAAACTTACTTTTTACTCTAAAAGTATCGCAACAGACTTTATGTACTATGAACTTTTTCTTTAAGCGTTATTTTTAATAATTCCTGTAGCGAGATCGATTATTTTCAAAATCATCATTAAATCACTCTATTAAGGTTAAAAACCCTTAAATTATATTTTCCTTGAAAATGTCCGTGTATTTTTAATTATAACTACAAAAACTTACATACTTACAAAACAGAATAAACTTAAAAATCCTTGTTTAAAAAAAAGTTTAATTCGACTTTAAAGTTGCCGTACAACAAGTTAAATAAGTTGTCTAATATTAAATATTCTATTTTATTTGAAGAATTTTGCCGCAAAGCTACCCTAATAAACTACTCAGGATTATTAGGTCTCAGTGAACTTGAAAAATCTGTATTAATATTGAGCGAGTTCTTAGAACATAGTTCCTAGGGATAACATTAATGCTAAAGTGCAGTGGATAGAAAGAGCTTGCATAGAAAATTTCAAATAATTTAAAAGCAAAATAAGAGAACTTAAAATATATTGAGATTAAAATATGGGACATCAAACTTAAGTATACTTATTATTTATGTATGATATACATGTTGTTACTGACTTTGGACATGTATGTTGATTATTGTAAAAAAGTTTAACTTTGGTATCTTTTTCTAAATATAAATAGTACGGGTACTGTTTCTCATCGAAAACAAGACTACATGTTTGAACTGAAAAATATTTGTGTGGAACGGTGGCGTTAGGCAATAACGCCCAAATCGATTTGGGAAATATCGCCCAAAAAATTCTGAACAATTTTTATTTTTTTTTATTCTCAAATTGGGCTTTATTTCCATTTTTTAAATTTTTTGTAACGAAAAAAACGCCCAAAATAAAAATTTTAAAATTTAAATGAGAAATAACGCCCAAAATTGGAGATGTCGCCCAAAAACATCCAAAAAAGGAAATAACGCCCAAATGTTAGGAAAAAACGCCCAAATCAAAATCTTGCCAATAATTGTATACTGATACAACTCCGCATATGGACGTATTATATATATATACGTCCATGCAACTCCGTTTTAAATCAAATCACCTTAATTACACTTTAATAAAATAAACAGTGCCCCCACTTTGGAAATATCGCCCAAAATTGTAGGGAAGAACGCCTGAATTAAAAAAAAAAATTGGAAATATCACCCAAAATTGAGGAAATAACGCCCAAATTTTACAACAAATATTTACATTGTAGTCATTTGAGCGATATTTCCAATTTTTTGGTTCTTTTTGGCCGATAAAACAAATTTGGGCGGTATTTCCAAATCGATTTGGGCGTTATTTCTTTGGGTGTTATTGCCTAACGCCGCGCTGCCGTATGGAACACTCTAGAATTCTCATGCAAAAAATAAAATATTTAGAAATTCCACTGAAATTTTGATGTATCCTCTGTACTCACATGTGCTTGACGTACAAAAGCACCAATATTTATTGAAAAATAATTTAAATTGCATGCAAAACAAGTGATCGGCAATTGGTTTGCATGGTGTGGTGCATACAATTTTTTTTGCATGCAAAGTATAATAATTTTCGTTTTCAAGTTCTTCAGTTATTTGATCGGAGTAAATTACGCACTGTAACTGTTGTTTACGCTTATTATTGCATCAATTCTACAGAGAAGCTGAAATTATAACCTAACAAATACCTTAACATGCCCACCGTTTTAATTATAATTCTGTTAATTTTGTATTTTTTATTACATATTTATTTTATTTTTACATTTTTCTTTTTTATATTTCTTTTCACTTGCTCAAGAGGGCAAGTATTGGATTCGTGTAAAAAATATAATTTCGAACTTGTAATCAAAACTAACCCTCTCTAAGATAGTCAAGAAGACCAAAAAAAGTCGGTTTGATCGTACCGTGTGTCACACTGTGCGTCTGTGGGCCGGATTTTCTTCAAATTTGATACAGAGCATTTTAATGTGATTCCGTAGAGGGGAAATTCGAATTTTTGTTTTAGCTCCTCTAGAACGAGCACAACTGTTTTAGTTTTTTTTTCAAATTTTCTCGGAAACGTCTTCAACGATTTTGATTAAACTTCTTATCTATAATGGCCAAAGTGATTTTAATAAAACTGCGTTTCAGGTTCAAACTGCGTTTCAGGTTATTTGCAAAAAGTTCACATAACGGATATATAGGCATTCCACGTTTTTTTTTGACAAAATGATCTTATTTTTTGGTTATTCACGTATATTTTTTTTATGCTTAAACCGATTTAATTTAAACTTTAGTATCTGGTTCTTCTCAATAGTTTACAAAATATTACATTTAAAAATTTTGAAAAAAATTAGGAGCATAACTGTTTTTAAAATTTTAATTTTGTATTTACATGGAATTATGAACTGTGAATAAAGCTTAACCCAAAGAAAAGTATTTATTCTAACCAAAAACTTTTTTTTTCACTTCGCGCAAAACAATTTCACTGGCATTTGTGTTTGTTTTTTCATAAAATGTCTCTTTCAGACATAGGTACCTAATAAACTGTAAACTGACTGACGACGAAGTTACACCACAGTATTTTTTCTTTCGCGATAATATTTATTTCTTCAATCAAAAATTGGATTTTCATACTTTACTATGCATATAATATGTCGGTATATTAATTATTGAATTTAAAAAAAAGTTCTTCACCTGAATCTGTGAACATACTTTGCACGCAAACATGTTTTACACACTGTATATTCAAAGATAGAAAGTGTTACTTATTTCTTTTTTGTTGTCGGCATTTTTCTAAAAATAATCTTGGAAGTTCATCTAATTATAATCTTATCATGATCAAAACTTGAATTTTTAGCATTCTAAAAAAAAATAAAACGGAGAACATGCAGTGTCGTACGTTCTTGCCATGGAAATTTTAAAACAAACTGAAAGAAGGAATTTATTAGTTATGCCTCGCTTAACATTATTTGAATTATGTATTTATGATTTTTGAATGATTTATGAAATACAACTACAACAACGGCAACGGCAGCGTAATTGCACACATTAAGATGGCAAACAGTTCACGAACAAAAAGTCGTTGCTGGTTCCTTCAACCTAGTAGCAAATATAGCCACTTGGCATGATGTTATCCCACAAGATCCATTTAAAACATCATCTGGGAGACATACAGGGAAAATAACCGATCCAGCTAAACAATAAGTTTTTGAATTAGATATATTAAAATTTCTTTCGATTTGTTTTCAAGGCATCAATACTTGTACCTTTAAGACCTCATGCAGTGAGAAAATTGAAAACAAAACAAAAATTAGTCACTTGAACTTCTTGATGAGATTTTTAGTTTATTTTGTATTCGATCGTATGGCAGTCACTACCGAAGATCTCACGAGTCAAAGCCAAGGTTTAACACAAAAAATATATTTTCATAACAAAAAAAACATCAACTTATTTGCGTACATTTCGTGTATTTTATTTAACAGAAGATGGTGATTTTCCAAAAGCTCGACACATATTCGGTCTCATGGGATTCCTAGGATTCGCTGTCGTTTATTCAATGCGAGTAAATTTATCAATAGCCATCGTTACAATGGTCAATCAAACAGACATTCCTCATATCAATTCCACCAGCGCCAGTGCCAGCGATCAAACTTGCCCTAAGAGTTCTACGTCGGCGTCGTTATCAAATAAATCAGATCATCAACGATTTGAAGGTGAATTTGATTGGGACGAAACGACACAAGGAATTGTTTTGGGTTCTTTTTATTATGGATATACGTTAACACAGATTCCCGGCGGACGGATGGCTGAACTATATGGAGGAAAAATGATCTACGGAATTGGAGTTCTAACTTGCGCCGTATTTACTCTCCTAACACCAATTGCTGCACGTTGGAATCTTTTAGCCATGGTGGCAGTTCGTTTCGCGGCGGGATTATGCGAAGGAGTGACGTATCCAGCGATACACGTAATGTTGGCACGTTGGGTTCCCCCATTAGAGAGGAGTACGTTTTCGGCCCTGGTATATTGCGGTTCTCACATAGGGTCCTTCATTTCACTCCCACTCGCTGGATGGTTGTGTTCGTTGGAGTTTCTAGGCGGTTGGCCACTTGCTTTTTATATTTTCGGGATACTTGGTTTGGTGTGGTTTGCTTTTTGGATGGTCCTAGTTTATGAATGGCCAAACATGCATCCAAGGATTTCTTTTAAGGAAGTGACTTACATCGAACGAGCTGTGAAGCCAATCCAAAATGAAGACGAATCGAATACCATTCCTTGGCTGGCGATTCTTACTTCCATGCCTTTGTGGGCCATCGTTATTACACAATTTGGCTGGTCATGGTCTGCGTTTACCCTGATTACGGAGTTGCCTACATATATGAGCCAAATTCTTCACTTCGACATTCAATCTAATTCAGCATTGAGTGGTCTTCCATTTCTCACAACGTATATTATGGGATTTTTATGTTCGAAAGTGGCAGAATGGTTCCTTAAAAATACCAACATATCCTTAGTGAATTCTTACAGACTGTGGAACTCTATTGCAATGATAATTCCTGCAATTGGTTTGATTGGGGCTGCTCATGTCGGTTGTAGTGGAATTTGGGTAATGGTTATGCTTGCTGGCTTGGGGGCATTCAGTGGAGCGATATACGCCAGTATTCAATTGAATCATATAAATCTTAGTCCAAAGTATGCAGGGACAATGTATGGCCTAACCAACACTATCGGTTGTATGTCAGGATTTTTAAGTCCCTACATTACAGGCTTGATAATAAGTGGCAATAATACACTTGCACAATGGAGATATGTGTTCTATTTGGCAGCGGCCATGAATTTTCTGGGAAATTTGTTTTACTTAAAATTTGTCAGCACCGAAGAACAGAGCTGGTCAGTAAATTCAAAAAATAGTTGATTGAAAATATCAACTTATCAAATGGTTAATTGAACTCTAGATAATTGAATTTGTTTTAACTTAAAAAAACAATGGCATGCCGACTTATGTACATATATAATTATGTAGTATATTTTTATCAGCACTACAATTCACATTTTACATTTTTATTAAATAAACAAATTTTTTACTTGTTTCATGCAACAAGGTGTACCTACTAAGAATTAAAATGTATTTATTAATATTAGTTAAATAAAATTTGAAAAACATAATATGTAAAACAACAAAACTAGTTCTATGAATATTTTTATAGCGAATAAAAAAAAAATTTGCGGATATTGTACATCCACCGGCCTTGAATGGTTTGTGTCAAGAACCTCTTCAGCTTGGTGTATTATTTAAAAATTAAATTTTCCATTAGCTTAACATTGCTAATGGTATTTTTTATTGATTTGAGATATTTACTAGATCGTGTTGTTTTTTATAATAATAGGAGTGTTTTTTTGCAAGTCCATATGGATTTGTCGAAAAAAATGACATCGGGACTTAGGAACTTCTTACTTACAGTACGTAAGTCCCGATAATTATCTGGACTTAGCTAAGTCCATATGGATTTAAGTTGTTGTTGTATTTACGTGTAAAACTATTAGTCCCGATGTCGTTTTTTTCGACAGATCCATATGGACTTGCAAAAAAAACACGGCTAATATTTAAGCTTAATCGCTGACAACTCAGTAATAATTATTTGAATTTAGTGATGTGCTCTTATGCTAACACATAATAACTTCTGAGAAAAAGTTATGTTTGTTCTTGAAATTCGCTCTTTAGATTTTGTATAAAAGTTTTTCTTCCGAGTAGTACCTAGGTTCGAGAGACATAGTCTTTCTGTATATAAGGAAGTTTATAGGTTCTTAATGGCAGGCAGCGTTGCCGGATTTTTTTTATTTTTTAAGTGCCAACGCTGCCAACAGAGAGTGCCATTATAGGCCAACAGAGGGTGCCACCAACGGAATAATTTTTAATTTTATTAATTGCACCTCATATAAAACTTAAAGAATAAAACGAATAAATGAACACAGAATTAATAAATAAAATAAAAGAACTTCATTAAACCAAACATAACAAATACTAAATAAAAGCAAAGAGGAATTTGTCAATTAATACCAATATATGTAAGTCTTTAGGTGGTATGAAATGTTGGCAAGTTTCTGCCTTTATTATTTCATTAAACCCCAAAAGTGATTTCATAACTTTACAAGAAAGGCGATTTTCGATAGAATTTCTCATGTTTCCTAATCCTGACCAAAACTTTGTTGAATCCTGAAAAATGCTGTATAAACATTCTAAAGAAATTTTATTTTTAACATTGTATTTTACTAGAATGCCATTTGAAGTGTTTAAGTGCCACAGTCCCATTTAAATTAAAAGGTGGCAAAAGTGCACGATGGTACCACATCGGCAACGCTGATGGCAGGTAACATTAGATGATAGTCCTACCACGGATTCCAAATTAAATTTACCAAAAAGGGGTTTTTTTTTCATCATTGATATTAAATTCAGATTTTTAAGAATTTTAAATATTGCTACCAATGTTATACAAAAATGAGGGCATTTTCTCAAAAAAAACGAGGAATGCCTATTTTCGTTACGTTTATTTTATGCCGAAAACCTGAATATCTCTTTTTTTAATGTTTATCAGGTGTATTACAATATTATCTATGCAAATAGTAAGCATTGTTTTATCTTGTATTCTTCCTTTAGCTGCTATTGTTTGTATTTATATCTTTCTTGGTATTAATTATTGTTTTAATTTTATTAGCTTATCACTTTCTTAAAAGGTAGGTATATCTTAT
Organism: Leucozona laternaria; assembly: GCA_932273885.2. Classification (NCBI taxonomy): domain Eukaryota; kingdom Metazoa; phylum Arthropoda; class Insecta; order Diptera; family Syrphidae; genus Leucozona; species Leucozona laternaria. The sequence continues at coordinate 24,037,355 of OW026367.1, read as the reverse complement.
TGTGTAAGCAAACAAATTTATATGAATAAATTGAAATTCTTATAACCAACCCAAGTGTCTCTCCTGTTAAACTTAACACTGAAACATCTGAAGATATTTACCATAATTACAGAATCTGATGAATGAACTGCGGAGTCAGACTCATCTTTACCGTTCAAATTTTTTAAAGGTTGCATTAAAAAAAAGTCGCACTTTTGTTCAAAAAGTAGCATAACTATTTTGAAATTTTTTCACAATTAAAACACGCATGAAATTATTTTAATAATTGTTTTTATTAAACCAGATACAAAACAATATAAATACATCCAGCTGACTTTTACGTTCAGCAGTGGTACGTTCTTTTTCTAACAATAGTTAATTATTGTTCTTATGTCAAAAAAAATTGTTGAAGTGTCATTGTTAGACATTGTTAGAATCTTACGATTTCATTTAGGAACGATATTTTGTTAGACATTGTTGATCTGTCAAACGAATATTAATGAAAAATAAAAAAAAATATTAATATTTTCATTTTTATGGAACAAAGTCATATTTTTTGCAATGTAAATTCTGCTTTCTCATTTTCAATTGGAAAAAATGCATTTTAATCTTGTTCGTATTTCTTACTTCACAAAAAGCACTAAATATTTGATTTTTTTTGTAAGCAAATCGGCTCACATGTGTACTTTGACAGATCAACACTTTCAATTCATATCATGGACATGAGTTGAAAATAGTTACAAAACGTAACTATTTGACACTTCAAAATGAATTTAGGAACGATTTAAATGAGTCAAATAGTTACAAATCGTAACTATTTTTGATTAAAGGAACGACAATAGTCAACTATTGTTAGCAATAGTTAACTATTGTTAGAAAAAGAACGGACCACAGTCGTTAAACCAAAACAAAAATCTATGCCCGTTGAAGTATGTATAAGAAATTTTTCACTTAGATAGTGTGAATCTTAATAATTAATATGTTTCCAATTGAAAGAAATTGGATTCTCTAGGATTTAAGTGCCAAAGATAAATCACAGACAGGAAAAACAGATGTCACAAAAGAAAAAAAAAAAATTAAAAATCCTGGGGTGGAATCGGCTAAGGTGATAGTTGATTATCAATTTTTTGATTGTCGCTTTGTCGATAGCTGTCTCTATCCTATCTATAGGGAAAGATAGAGAGAGCAATCGTAAAAACGACAGTCACTTAATAGCGATCGCAACTGAACGCAGCAGTGAAAAGTTGAACACAATCCACATATCACGTAGATGTCTGCCCTTCAATATTTCACATGTGTGTGGCATACACGTTGTTATCGCGATCGCCACCGCCATCCATCGCTTCGGCTTGCGGATAGCCTAAAAAACGCCTAATGCGAACACCGTCTTTGGTTTATAAGTTTCACTTCACAAAAGGCATTTTTTTACTATCGGAATAAATGTATGAAGTGGCATCACTGTTCTTCTGCCGACGCTCGTTGAATTCTTTCACAGTTTGAGAACAACTACCTCGTTAAATAAAATATACTCAAAAATTGAAAATTATTTTTGTGTTTGTCCTATCAACATCAACAATAAATAAGTGGTTTTTCTTTGTTTTGAATTCAAATTCAAAAATATGTAAGTAATAATTTATCATTGTTAATTACCCATTTAATCCACATAAGATTATACATATTAATTCTGTTGCAACTATTATGTTGTCTTGCAAACTGTTTGAAAGGATGAAACCACCAACTGAAATACATAAAAAGTTTATTCTAGTCAATTCTTGGTAGCCGCTTCCCTATAATTTCCAAAGCAGCTCTTGGTCTAAATGTATATACATAATGTTGATCGCGATTTATTCGTTTTAAAAGTTACTGTACATTTCAAAAAATATCGCACTGAAATAGGTATCCCTTGTATCGAATATGTGCATTTCACCTTAACTCGTTAAAGTGAATACAATGGAGACGCAGCCGCGAATGCCACTCTGGGAGTTAAATAAGTTTTAATAATAACGCGCGTGCGATTTTTTGGATAACCAAAGACAGTTTTTATTAAGTTAATGTAAAAATAGATAGAATAACTCTTTGTGGTAACATGTAACATATTTTGAGTAGTAATTGAATTTAGTCAAGCAACATAACATTTACGCAATACTTAATTAAGACCTTAAATAATCCATCAGAAAAGGTTTATCATCTGGACCATATTTGGTGAGAGGAACATCATATGGCATTGGGAATGGCGGTATCCCATTTCTACTTGTATTCATTGGAAATGTATCTTCTCCAATCTAGAAGATATTAAGAGAAAACAAAAAATTGGCGGTAATTAAAAAACAATCTACAGACATATAAATATGTTAAATAAACTTCAACTTACCATTACTTTTGGTAAAAATAAAACCCCTGCCTCAAAGTTAGCTATCCGCAAGCATTGTCCCATATTGGTGTTTTTATTGAAAGCTCCCCATGCTGCTTTCGACAAATTGGCTGAAGTTAAAACAAACCAGTAAACACCTTCGTCCGACCAGCGAGTGTAAGTCTTAATGTGAGGCATTGCTTGTGACCTGTGTCGTGCTTTACACTTCCATTGATGCAAATACTCTCTAAGCCAAGGCTGTTTGTCGTCGACATTTTTGCCATAGGGTAAACAACCTCCGCCGAGTAAGTCATCGTGGCTATTTTTAACATTTCCATAACTGGGATAGATCATTTTAAATTGCGGAATCCTTCGCAAGCCAAGAGGTTTTAAATCTTTACGCAGACTGTTTAGTAAATCGTTTTCGATCCATGCTTGAACGTTAGGTCCCAGACTACCAATGGAAGAGCTTTGACAAACCACGGGGCAATTTTCGTCTATTGGAGCACAATTACTAGCGAGCAACTGACCTAGGCGTGCCAGACCCCACGGGTGACCACGGTTTCCTTCACGGTGTCCCCCAGGTACAGATGCTATCAAATAAACACTGAAAAGGTGTTTCAAATCGGAAATAAAAAAATATTCTTAAAGAAGCAAAAGACATTTACTTAATTTGACTGAAATTTGTTTTCCTTATCCTCGCCATCCAAGGCTGTAGTTTTGGCAATTTATATTCCACCAGATAGAACATCAAGTCCGAACGGAATCCTGTCTTGCTTTCTCCAATCGATGTATCGCAACCTTCTGGAAGCGCTGGAAGTTTGGGACTGATCCAGAGTCCTTGTGTTCGATTATGCCAATCGTCTTCGTATAAATTTGCAGTCGATATAACGACACGCATAGAGCCATCTTTATATCCAAACAACATCATCTTTGTGTGTGAGGTAGCAAATGGTGTGGGCATGTTTACTTTAATGGCTGTCACTTGAGGTTTGTGCTGCGAAATCGTCTTCAATTCAGGCGTTTCGTCTCCATAAAGTACCATCAAAGGCTTTTCTCTGGAAAGTGTCGAAACAAAATGGAGTACAAATAAAATAGCGCATAATGATTGGTTTTTCTTTCGTTTCAGCAAAAACAGGCTTATACCTACATAATCTAATTGACTTCGGTTTTTTTTTTTATTTCAGAATATCTTCAACACTTATCCATCCACAATGTCTATTTCAAATCAATCTCAATATGAAAAAATCATCTTCAGAGGCGATCAACACGCTGCATTTATATCCCAAAAATTGCGAAAGTTCTACGACGATAATAAATTCTTCGACACTGTCATAATCGCTGGCAGTGATTGCATTAGAATTCGGGCTCATTCAATTGTTCTCTTCTCTCGGCATTCAGTGAGTACTTCTTGGATATATACGGTGATAGTGTGTCATCATCGAATACAAACGTAATTAAACTCAAAGAAATTGAAGCATCGCCTTTGAAATCAATTATCGATTTCATGTATTTTGGTTGGATTGACCTCAGTCTTGAAAATGTACAGTGTCTTTTGCGGACTGCGTTTGTTATAAAAATGCATTATCTTGTCAATGGGTGTAGTGAATTTATTGCAAAACATTTAACTAATAACAATTGCTTGACCTCGTTTCGATTGGCTAACGAAATAGGGCTATCCGGCGGTCAGCCATCAGCCGAATAGGGGGAATAACATGTAGCATACGAAAACATGCACGTGCCGTAACTATTCGGACTGGTGGAAGTGTGATCATAGCCTCTTCGCGGCGGCCGCTAGAAACAAGCCTTTAAAAAGGTTTGGCTAATATGATCAGGCTGGTTCCACAGGTTGGCAACAGGTTAATTCCCTGTTCCGTAAAACAAGAAGAATTACGAGACCAGCAACAAGCCTCGGAAACGGACTGATCTCACGACGACAACCCACGCAAAGAAAACGGAATAACGATTTACGAATTTTCTTATGGAACGTACGATCGCTCTATAGAGCTCGAGCTGCTCAGCAGCTAGCCGATGCCCTGTCAAAATATAAAGCTGACATAACAGCACTTCAAGAAATAAGATGGACAGGGAATGGTGTTCTACAGAAGAAAGATTATGACTTATACTACAGCTGTCATACAAAACACCATGTGCTCGGGGTAGGCTTCCTAGTCGGCGAAAAAATGAAGTCTGCCATCATCGGCTTTAACGCTATAAGCGAAAGGCTATGCACCCTTCGCGTGCGAGGCAAATTTAAGAACATCAGCCTCATTAACGTTCACGGACCTACGGAGGAGTCCTCAGACGAAGAAAAAGAGACTTACTACGAACAAGTCGAGAGGGCCCTCAATGCCTGTCCAAGGTATGACGTAAAAATCATCCTTGGGGATTTGAATGCAAAAATAGGTCGGGAGCCGGTATTCAGGCATTACGCAGGCACCCATAGTTTGCATGAGAACACTAATGACAATGGACTTCGAGTCTTAGAAGTGGCAGCATCGAAAAACATGGTCGTTGCGAGTACCAGGTTCCCGCGTAAAGATATCTACAAAGCCACCTGGGTATCACCTGATGGAGTCACTCGTAACCAAATTGACCACGTGTTGATAGACCGTCGCCACTACTCGAACTTGATGACGGTACGAACGTACCGAGGTGCCAATATCGACTCGGATCACTATCTTGTTGGTATGGTTTTCCGAGGGCGGATTGCCTTGCGAAGACGTATTGCATCCGCCGATCAGGTTCGAATCAACACGGCTGCTCTGCGCAATGAAAACACCAGTAACACCTTTGGTAATGCGTTAGGACTCGCCCTAGAACTGGGTAGAGTAAGTCCTGGAGCCAGTTTGCTGGGCGTAGATGAGAAGTGGACACGCCTTAAGAATACTGTCATTAGTACTGCCAACTCCATCTTAGGCAGCAGTCGTAGAAATCGGAACGACTGGTTTGATGATGAATGCAAGCTAGCGACTGAACGTAAGAATGTTGCGTACCGAGCAATGCAACAATCTCATAGAACGCGGGCACGCGAAGACGAATATAAAGAGCTCAGAAGAATTGAAAAACGGCTTCACAGACAGAAAAAATCAGCCTGGGAGAAGAACATAATCTGTGAAATAGAGAAAAGCCGAGAGCGAGGTCCGCACCAGGCGCGGAAGTTCTACCAATCCGTCCGAAACATGACGCAGTACACACCACGCTGCACATACTGCAAGGACGGAGAGGGAAATCTGATCACCGATCCTCAAAGCATACTGGAGCGATGGGAAGTGTACTTCAATGAATTGCTAAATGGTCAGCTCACTGCAGAAGTGGAGGCTCCACTACTTCAAGAAGAGTACCCTATGTTGCCGCCACCAAGCATAGAAGAGGTTGAGAAGGCTATAGGCCGGCTAAAGAAAAACAAAGCCCCGGGAGCCGATGGTATACCAGCCGAACTATTTCAACACGGTGGGCCAGCTTTACGTCAAGCAATTCATGAGATTATAGTGCACGTGTGGGAGCATGAAGAAATTCCAGAAGACTGGCGAAAAGGTATCATTTGCCCCATACATAAGAAGGGAGATGTCACAACGTGCAGCAATTATAGAGGTATCACGTTGTTGAGTACCGCCTATAAGATACTCTCCTCTATCCTACAAGACCGGATAACCCCATACGCTAAAACCATCATCGGACAATATCAGTGCGGTTTCATTCCAGGCAAATCAACAACTGATCAGATCTTTACCCTTAGGCAGGCGATGGAAAAATGTCTAGAATTTAACATCCCAACATACCACCTGTTTATAGACTTTAAGGCCGCCTACGATAGCATAGCCAGGGTAGAACTTTACAAAGCCATGAGAGAATTCGGCATCCCAAATAAATTGACACGACTATGTAGGTTGACCATGGCCAACGTAACAAGCCAAGTAAAAATAGCCGGATTGCTATCCAAACCAATCAACATCTTTAATGGACTCCGACAAGGGGATGGTTTGGCCTGCCTCCTCTTCAACCTGGCGTTGGAGAAAGCAATCCGTGACTCTGGCACGGCAACAAGAGGGACCATCGTCAACAGGTCCAGCCAGATACTGGCTTACGCAGACGACATCGACATCATCGGAAGAACTGATCAAGCTGTACATGATTCCTTCATCCAGATCGAGCAGGCGGCACAAAATCTTGGGCTGCACATTAGTGAAGGTAAAACAAAGTACATGGTGGCGTCGAATGCGAGAGGAACAGTTGGTCAAACAATCCAGGTAGCGGAGCACGAATTTGAAGTGGTGCAATCCTTTAAATACCTTGGGTCAATAGTAGCAGCCGATAACAATATAGAAGAAGAAATACGCGGGCGGCTTCTCAAATCCAACACAGCCTACTATAGTCTGTCAAAGCTCTTCAAATCCAGTAATCTCACCATAACTTCAAAACTGCTGCTGTACAGGACCATGGTCCTGCCAGTACTCACATATGGATCCGAGACTTGGGTGCTTAGCAAAAGGCACTCCGACCTCTTAGCCGCGTTCGAGAGAAAAGTCTTAAGGAGAATTGTTGGCCCTATTTGTGAGGAAGGACGATTCCGGAGACGGTACAATCATGAATTGTACGCAATCTACCTTGAAGCAGATATCGTGACAAAAATTAAGCTCGGTAGACTCCGGTGGGCAGGGCACCTAGCTCGCATGAGCGAAGAGGAACCTGCTCGGAAAGTTCTTTGTGGTACATTCTATGGTAGACGACAGCGTGGTAGACCATGCTTGCGCTGGAGAGATGGCGTAGACCAGGACGCCCGGAGCCTTGGGGTGCGCAACTGGATGGCGGCGGCTCGAGACCGGGATGGGTGGAGAGACTTGTTGAAGGAGGCCAGGACCGGACCCCGGTTGTCGAGCCGACGATGATGATGATGAGGAACCAAATTGTAAACTTGCAGTTGTAACTGGCTTTCGTCAAGGATTATCGATTCAAACTTATCAACCACAAATGGATTTATGGTCGGAAAAAACACAGAAAACGCATTTCAAATGTAACCCACATTGTTCTAAGATTGTAATCGATGGGAAATTGATTATAGTCACAGAATTCATCGATAATGCCCTAAAATGCATTGTGGAGTGCTTATTTCTGAACACCTGCACTTGGGTGCGTTTACCTTCAATGCAACACGTTCGTCAATGTAGTCAGTTGGCAAATTTGGATGGCCATCTGTGCGTCTTCGGTGGCATAGTCGGCAATCATTATTTTATCAGTCCAATAGAGATTTACAATTTTCAAAGAAGAGAATGGGTTTATGTAGTACCTCCTTGTACACCAAGCAAATATAGCAAAATCGTTGCCTACAAGGGAGTCTTGTATATTGTTGATCTTAATTACGGAGTTTTACAATGTTATCACCTCCAATCCTCTGCGTGGACCTCTAGGGCAATTCCAACAGAGAATCTTCTCGGCTTCGGTTGTGCTGCAGTTGGTGAATTCTTGTATGTTATCGGAGGTTACAATTTCAGTCGAGGAAAGTGCGTCAATACTGTCAAACGGTATACAATATCCAACAACAGCTGGTGTAAAGTAGCACCATTACCACAGGATAGTATATTATCAATTAAAACAACAGTTATTGAAAATAGAATTGTTATTTGCGGAGGCAAGGAATTACTTGTAAATTTCGTCGCAGAGTATAACCCAGCCACAGACACATGGAAAACTTTGAGTCAATTATCCGTAAATACAACCAATTATAATAGTATCATTTGTACCCTTTCTGTTCCTAAATAATTTGTATGTACTTATGTAATGAGTGTCGTATTTATTGAATTAAGCTTTTTTAACTATTTCACTTGTTTGTCAAAAAAAATCCGATAATGTAAACTTTTTTTGGACTTAAAAAGCACCATGTTTACTCAATACACCCAAGTCAATAATCTTTTATTATTATTTTTCAAAGAATAATGTAAACAATAAATGTAAAATAGAAAAAAAAAAAAATAATAAAACCAGATGATTGTTATGTCACACAACAAAGTAAGCATACCTTGTAGTTGTAGGTACCTATATAATCATGGGCCCAAACCCTAGCACTACTTCAAACAAAGCACTTCGATGTGAGTAAATGGCCGAATTCTAAGCTGAGTGCGACCCGAATTTGAAATCAAGAATTATGTAGCCTAGACGAACGGAGAGCTACCTAAGCAGAATTTTGAGAATCAACATCGGTAAAGTATAGTAATAATTTGAATGAAATGTTGGCAAGTTATTAGTATTTCACTCACAGTATTCCAGCAAAGTAGTAGTGACCCAGAAGCCATCCAATGTCAACCATAAAATTGATTTGCAGAGACATTTCAATTTCTCCCAAGCTTTCATCAAGGATTTCTGCATTAGAAAATATTAAAACACCCTTTTTAAGTTCATAACCCTTTAGATATTTACCTTGGAGGGTTATTGTCAAAGGCTCATTATGAGTCTGTTTTGAATTGGTGATAGCCGTCAGGAACATGTTGTAAGGCGATGCCTTTTCTAACTTTGCAGCTGCCTGTCCTTTTGGCAATACCACTGGAATGTAGTCCTTGATGTCTCTGTTTATTTTTGGTTTCTTGGAGAGATTAGATCCATCAGTTGCGCTTGTAGATGCTTTTGAAGTGCCAGCAACAGGTTGTGGACTGCGACTTCGTGAAAAGCTGTCATCAGTTTTCTACAATCAACAAAAAAAAAAAAAAATAAAAATGATTGTGTCAACCAAATATTAAGCTCACTACCTTAGAAGGTTCTGTTTTGGAAGATCCTAAAACATATCCTCCTCCTTCGACAACCCTTGAGGCTGTTGCTGTTTCCGTCTTTTTTTGTGTCGCTTTTTCGCTTGCTGCTTTGGCTGTAGAATTTGGCTTTGGAAATAGTTTCTCCAGCAATTTTAATTGAAGTAGAATCACATCCTCAGACATGTTAAACTTGTCTGGAATAGTGTATTCTTTTGTTGATGCATTGATTCCCTTGTCGTAGATGTCATCGACTACAATATTAAATAAAATTTCAAGTTTAAAATTGAAGGCAAAGCGTTGTTTCTCATGCTTACGATGGGGATGTGCAAATTCTCCGAAGTGAATTGGATTTTTACGATAGCAGGTTTCACCATATTGACAAACTTTAGAAGGTCCTTGTATAAAAAAGAAATAGATTAAAATGTACTATATTGTTCTTATTATTTTTGGTACTTTTTGAAGCCATTTCGATGGAAGTTTATATTGTGTTAAAGAAACAAATAGCCAGAAATTCAAATTAAATATTTGTCCACTTCAGCATTGTCCGAGAGTTGGCTGATTTCGATCCTGAACGGGACCGGGACGGGCACGGGACGTTGATGCTATGGTGAATTTAGATTTCGGCGTGGGGAAACAACAAATTTTCCGACTGACATTTCCATGATCCACACAGTTCCACAAGACAAGGCTGTGTTCAGAGATATTGACATACCCCGTTTAAGCCCAATCCACACTAGTCTCGTGTGGTGGGTTGGGGAGTAGTGTGTCGCTGTCATTCCAAGTATTTCATAGATTTCGACACCACATCACACGATTCGAATATGGCTCTACGCATATGAAATACATTAAAGCGATAGCGACACATGACTTCACAACACACCATACGAGAGTAGTGTCGTTCGGGCTTTACAGGAGGTAAACCTGCATCGAGTTGAAATGAGCTTGAGTCGAAAATTGTGCTAAAAAACTTGGACTGCGAGGAATTGGTTTGACATTAGCCGTGTTCCATTGGGCCTTGCAAAGTACTTTTTAGTACTTCCCAGTAGATGATGAATGGAATGCTTTCATTTTGCCAAAAGTAAAATCTAACCTCAATATCAATTTAATTTTGGTAATTTGTTTTCTTATTTTACTTTAAAATTAGAAAAATATCAACAACAATAATCTATAACGTAATTTCTTTTGATTGGTGATGTCTTTTTCTTGTTTGGAAACATTCTGTTACTAGATTAATGAACTACTTTGAACTACTTCTACCACAGAGTAGAAGTAGTTGACTGCAGCCAGAAGTACTTGGCAGGAGATACTGGAGCCAAAAGGCTATGTACTAAAAAGAGTTGGGTATATAACACTATTTTCACCGTGATCCAGTTTGTTGGATCTGGATCAGGATCATCCCATGAAAATAAAACGATACGGATCTTAGTGACAACTGTGTTGTATACCTGTCTCTATTTTCCTTACGTTGGTTTATTTTTCATGAATTTGTTGTCTTTTTTCTTGACACTACATTTCACACTACCTTACCATGAAAAGCCATCTACCCTCAAGAGTGAGAACTAATTTTCAGATCTTCAAAATAGATCCAGATAGAGAGCAGGATCCCAAGTTGTTGTTGTATTACGTGTTAAAAAATGATCCTGATCCAGATGCGTAGATAATAAAACTCGGCTATTGTAAGCTTTGAAAAATTAAAAAACCATACATATATATAATTTAATAAATTAGATGGCATTTCAACACCATTTCAGCTCAACTCCTTATCGAGCTCTCAACTCTAGGAATGAAAAACATGGGTCGAAAATCCGACCCTAATCCATATCTCGAGGTCTTGATCCTGCATATAAAAGGGGTAACAACTTTCATATTTAGGATCGAGATATCGATTGGGATGAGGATTGGCTTTTCGGTAGCCGAGACCCGTGTTCTTTTGGAGGTGGATAAGTTCTCATTAGTACTTTGAATTAGTTGGTAGTACTAGATTATTATTTGCAACTACTCATGAGTAGTTCGCAACCTCTAATGGAGCACGGCTGTTGCAGGGTGTTCGTTTCGATTTCGTGTTCGATTTATATGTCGTTTTCAGTTGGATTTTCGGTATATTCTACTCTTTTTTGATTCCAATCGACGATGATAACACTGACTTTCCCAAATTTACAAACATATACCGAATTCAAGTATTAATCACTTTTGACAAGTATCTATAATCCATCGAAAAACTTTATATGAATGTGTGTATTCCTCGTCTACTCCTTTATGAAATCGAAACAGAAGAACACTCCGAAAACAACAGTAGATACTCGGAACAGCCAATCGAAGGCTTTTGGAGGATTTGGAGTGAAAAAGGAGTACTCCGAACAAACAGACTTTATAATATCCTCAAGTGAACGCAATTAATTGAGTGCGGAAAAAGAGCGGAGACCTCTCAAAATAATGTGCTACAATTATCAATTTCGCTCATCGAACAGCGTACTCTGCAAAACGAAAAGGAGGACGACATTTTTTTCGTTTATGATTTCGTTGTGTTATTTTGGTATATGATTTTTCGTTTCGCATCAGCATCAGCGTACTAGGCTTTAGTTAGGACATCATCAGGGAACTAAATATTATCATAGAATCATACAATCACAAGAGATGAAACTAAATATAGTGGTGAAAAAAAGTATTCACACTAATAAATAAACTTAAATATTTAAAATAACAAAAAGAAAATTTGATTATTAAAAAAAACGTATTTGTTAAGAAGTGGACTACTATTTAGTAAGTCGATTTGACAATTTCAATTTTACATTTGAAATTCACTGCTTTAACTATTTTTTAAGGTAAAAAGTAAAAAAAAATCGATTTTTATGAAGTTTGTAACTTCTATATTTTTTGAGACTAACTGCACAAAGTGTCGGAACTCGGGACCTATGAAAAGAAATTTTTAAAACTTGATGAACCAAAAATGTATTTTTTTTACTCTTGCTTCTCAGCATTGAAAATGGTAAGGTAGTGTAGTTTGTAGTGTTTAAAAAAATAGCGAATACAATTTATACTAAATTTCTTTTAACTTAGTTTTTGCACAAAATCGAATCACTTCAGAAATTTGAATAAAAGGAACGATGAAAGTTAACTATAATTAAAAAAAATTAACGCACTACTGGCTATGGCTTCTCTACTAGCAAGTCAGTTGAAGAGGAAGTTTGCTCAAATTTGTGTGTATTAGTAAACAATTTGTTCATGTCCGTGTGGCCTCCAGGTTTCACACATCTTTTCCGGTCAAAATAAATTAAAGTTAATTGATTATAAAAAAAAATAAAGGGCAAAATGGATGTGTATATTTATGTGTAGTAAGATTGCACGAAGGAGCTATGTGGTATGTCATTGACAGTAGTTTGGACCACTCTCTTAAAACAGCATTAAATTAAAGTTTTGTTGAGACCTTCAGTCCAAATGCGTTTTACCTAAGCACACACGCATTTGGATTAAAGATTGCAAAAAAACTTTCAATTGAATTTCATTCAATAAAGTCCACAAAAAAAAAAAAACAAAAACAATCCATTTTCTATTGTTTTGTTTTTTTTTTTTTTTCTTCTTTTTATACACCATAGAAAGTTATTTAACAATTTTTAGAAGTTATACCAGAGAAAAATGAACAAACATAGGTACAATTTTAATTAAAAAAAACTGCGATTAAATTCATGCTGCGTTTGTTTTAATTTATTTACTGCAGCATATTAAAAGATTTATTGACTATATACAAAGTATGCAATGAATTTATTTTAAGTACTTGGTTGTGTTAATATTAAGTTACGAATGGATTATTTATTTGTACATATTTTGTGATATTTTATGATAATGTAATTAAAAATATTTCCTAGCCTTAATAATGAGTTAAAATATTATATTAAATTAAGTTTTGCTTTTCTCTTTCTTTATATTTATTTATTAATAAATTTAATTTAAAATTACTGTTAAAATAAATTGTAAAAAGTTATAACAAACAATGAAAATTACATGTTCTTATGCATCTCTTATTGATAAATGAAATGGAGTACATAATACAAAAATAATAATAATAAATACTTTTATACAAAATTAATCATACTAAACTTTAGAACTTAACAAAAAAACTGTATAATGTGCAGTAACATTTTTTTACCACACACTACATTTTTCAATTGGATTCATAGGTGATCCAAGTGGGCATTTATACGCACTAGCAAAGTCAACTGAATTCGAGAGGGGTCCAAGAACTCTTATGAAACCAGGTGAATGAACCGATGAGCGAATCTTCGTTAGAGCGTCTTCGGGGCGCATTGAACCACACCAGATTTGTGCGTAGTTAAGGAAAAACAATTGATCATGAGTTAGATTGAGACCAGGAAGCTCAGATTCCGGTCCATGGCGTTTTACCCACTTCCGGTACGCCTAGAAATAATTGACAGAATACAAAATAAAAACCCACTCAGACGGAAGCAACTCAAGTCAAAGGTACTTTACCCTAAATGCCTGTTTTAGTCCGCCATTGTCGGCTATGTTCTCGCCTTGTGTCATCCGGCCATTCATGTACATACCAACTTCATCGATTTTATACTTGGAATATTGGTCAATGATGCATTGTGCTCGCTCACGGAATGCCTCGATGGTGGCATTGTTCCACCACTGCATCATATTGCCATCTTTATCGAACTGTCGGCCTGGGAGGGGTGGAAAAATGAGAATAATGTTAAAGGGCATTTGCTGTTTGCCGCTTTTCTCCTACAAGAACATCTCTTACCTTTGTCATCGAATCCATGGGTGATTTCGTGGCCAATAACAACTCCAATGCCACCATAGTTAAGGGATTTCGGAAAGTTTTGACTGTAAAAAAGTGGCTGAAGAATTCCGGCTGGGAAAACTGCATTTGAAAATAAAAGCCAGATTAAAATAATATGTACTCGTATACGTATGTAGAAGGACTTGGTGTGGATAAAATCTGGATGTGCTTACCGATGTCATTTTTATTGGGATTGTAAAATGCATTTACCACTGCAGGTTCTGTTGCCCACTTATCTTTGTCGACTGGTTTACGAAGTAGTTGTAAGTTTCGATCAGAGTCCCATTTTAAAATATGAAATACGTTGTCCATGAAGTTGTCCGGAATAATTGTAAGCTGTGAAAAAAGGCCGTCTTAATGTTTTGAACACTTTTTAATATGCTAATGTCCTTTTAGTTTGGATTTCGGAACTGTTTGATTCCTATATAAAATGGGAAATTTGGATTAAAAGGAGTGAAAAAGGAGTAGCTCCGAACGTCCACTCGAAAACGACAATAGATACAATCTTCGTTAAGTTTTTTTTTCTGAAGTAACGGTTTCTTTTTCCAACTTCAACGGAAGTGCTATACAAAAATGGGCGTACTTATTGAAAATATGTCAATGTGAATTGAAGTAACGGAAAACTTAACGAAACTACAGATTTAATTTCTTTGTGAAATGAAAACTAAAGTTAAAATTATTTAAAAAAAAATTAGAATTAATTTCTCATTTATTTAGTATTATTACAACATAATATATAATTATAATAAGAGAGGTGCCCTCGGGATCGAGATCTTTTATTTTAGTTCATGTTGGACGGAGAGATAGATTTTACTATTGCGGCTTCTCAGTTTTGCAAATGGAAAGGTAGTGTTAGCGAACAAAATTACTAAGATCTGTATCGTTTTCATTTTATGAGCTGATCTTTATGAGCCTTATTACACGTTGGTTGTTTTGTCTATCGACTTTCTGAAAGATAGGGGGAGGGGTGTAGAAAGGTAGCTCTATTCCCCCTACATTCCTTTACCTCTCACCCAATTTATTTACGGAACAACCGAAATAAGGACACGTGTAATCAGCCTCTATGACGGTATTCACATTAGACTGCCTCTTCCGTTTTTTTTTTTTGAAGTGAATCCAACTTGTATTGTTCAACTTGGCGTTCAGGTTCAGCAGTAGTTAAGTAGTTAAAAAAAATCAAAAAAATCTGTGCTTGTTGAAATGTAAATTTTATTAAGTTAACATGTTTTCAATTGAAAAATTGAATTCTGTTGGATTTAAGTGGCAAAGATAAATTACAGACAGAGAAAACAGGTGTCACAAAAGAAAACGAAAAAAAAAATCCACTTGCTTTAAAAAAAAAATAAAAAAATCCGCCTTTCCTGGCCAACTCTTTCTTACCATGAAGCACAGAGACGTCAAAAAAAGCCGGAGGAGACAGTCCAATGTGAACACCGTCTATGGATCATTACCAAAAAATTTAAAATGTCAAATCGCCCTAAACCAAAATGCCAAAAATGGAAAAAATAGAAAAATGTCAAAAAGCCCAAAATTACTTTAAGGTGATTTATTTTTGGGTCATATAGCCCAAAATTACTTTAAGGTGATTTATTTTTGGGCTATTTGACATTATTTCAAATCGTCTTAATTGTGGGAGTTTCATCCTCACACTTTAAAAATGTGAGAGTTTTTGTGAAATCATATCTTAAAAAAAGGAAAATCTATATATGTAGGTAATACGTACTTGTACCTACATATACTCACATTTTCATATTCCTTTTCCAATTCATTTCCATCAGTCAAAATCTCCGGATAGCCAATTCGTTCATTCATCGTGTCGGCTTTTTCCTTTGCTACCGCTCTTGTTTCATCATCCATCCAATGATTTTCAGCTAAAAGTTCGTTAAAAGCCTCACGAATGGTTCGAATCATTTCCAAAGCAGTCTCTTTGCTGTCCTGATTGAAATTATCTCTTATGAATAACGCCCCAACAGCCATACCCATTTTCTTGTTGGTCCATTCCACACATTGTGACCATCGAACTCGTTCCGATTGAATACCTAGCAATATCTTCCTAAACTCAACCCGTTCCCGTTGGTATTCATCAATCATATGTGTCATTATTGACATGACCAATCGCCATATAACATAATTATGCACCACTCGCCTATCTGCGTTGGCTATAATTTGACCCATATCGACTAAATATGGCATTGCATAGCTAACAATTTCTTCATTTTCCTTTAGCTTCAAATCCTTACCAAGTGTTGTTTGCAAATAGTCTGTCCAATTTAATTGAGGAATCTGCTTTTGAAGTTCTGTTAAAGTGATCTTTTTATAGATGGCGCTTGTGTCATGTCTATCTGCCTCAGGTAAGGTTGCATTAGCTAAAAGAACTTCAAAATCTAAAACATCTTCAAGCTCTCTACTGGCCGTTTCTGGATTTGCCCCAAGCAATATCGCTGTTTTGGTCATGTATTTATGGTAGGCTTTTAAATCGTGTTCACTACTCGATTTAAGATAATAGTCTCGCGAAGGAAGTGCTAATGTTAATTGATCAATTTGTAGGATATGCACTGATGAGTTCTTGTCGTCGGCACCAACATAAAGCTCTATCAGAACAGGTTCATTGTATTCACCTCTTAACGTACCAATTAGATATTCCAATGTGATATTTGGTGGACTCCAGTTTTTCTCAATAACTGGCCAGCCACCTAGGGACTTGAGGACTTCTTTAAGTTTTCCCTCACCAACTTTTCGTATTTGGGCTGGAATGGTTAATTAAAATTAGTAAATTAAATAAGTCCAAGTGAAAGTGAGTCTGCCATGACAAAACGCCAATTTTTGTGGGCTAAAGAGCATTAAAGGCTATTTAGAACAGAAAATTACTTAAATTGACATTTGAAAAGAAATTGAAAAATCAAGATTTCCTATGGCAGCTTGGAAAAAACCACCTTATGCTGGATTTACACGACTGACAAATTGGTAGTATTCTGGCAGTTAACTGTCAAAATACTGGCAGAACAATGGAAAACTTCATTCTTTTGGCAGTATACTGACAGAAAACTGCCAAGAAGTGGCTGTCGATTTGACTCACTTAGGCCAAATGTTGGCCCGTTGTAATATCACAAGGATCTAGGAAATCTTTTCCCTATTCGTTAAACCATTTGAGCTTCTTATGAAGCGTGTAAGACAACTTATATCCAGTATTTGCCAGATCACTGGGATCATTGTAGTAGAAGCCACCAATATGCATTCTACGTCTTTTGGATAGAGCAGGACATGTACATATAAACTGAAAATTATTGGAAATTAAATTAGGCGCAAATTAGCAAAATCAAATTTTTTCTATCCTCAGTACTTTGACAGCAAAACTGAGAAATTTTGCTGGGGAATCTTGTTCATGTACCTCTGAGATTGTTGAGATCTCAGAGATCTCATTTTCCTGAATATCCCTATGACGGTGTTCACATTGGACTCACTCCGCGCATCTCATTTTGACATTTCTTTTTTTTATCTGACTCCACCTCATGAGGAGAAAGAGATAGTCTAGTGAGGCAAGATTTTTTCAAAAAAATCAAAAAATCCTGCCTCACTTTCTCATATAGTGAGTTGGAGTGAGATAAATGAAAGATATGTCAAAATGAGTCGCGCGTAGTGAATCCAATGACGGTGTTCACATTGGACTGACTCATCCGATTTTTTTTGACGTGAATCCAATTTGTTTTGTTCAGACAAAAACTAATGTGAACACATCGGACTTACTTTGACGTTTAGCAGTCGTTAAAACAAAGCAGAAATCTGTGCAGTTTGAAAGATTAATTACAATTTTTTCACTTGCAAAATGTAAATCTTCTTTAATAAATATGTTTCCAATTGAAAAAAATTGGATTCTGTAAGATTTAAGTGCCAAAGATATATCACAGACAGAGAAAACAGATGTCACAAAAGAAGACGTCAAAAAAAATCCACTGATTTTTAAATAATTTAAAAAATCCTGCCTTTCCTGGCCATCTCTTTCTCACCATGAAGTGGAAGTGAGCAAAAGCACAGAGACGTCAAATAAATCGGAGGAGTCAGTCCAATGTGAACACCGTCAATGTGAACACCGTCTATTATTTAAATTTGAATGTCAATAATTATTTGACGTTTGAGTTAAACGAATAAGGGGCTGATTACACGTTTCCTTTTTTCGATTATTTCGTCTTTCGTCATTTTTACTGATTGAGTGAGAGGTGTAGGAAGGGGAATGGAGCTACGTTTCTACACTCCTCACCGTATCTGTCAAAAAGACGAAAGACGAAACAACCGAAAAAAATAAATCGTGTAATCAGGCTCTAACTGATTGGTTTGCCACAAAATTCACCACATTTAAAGGGGTGTTCGTGAAACGTGTATGGTAAACTTTACCATTTTACCAAAAAAAAAGTAAACGACCGACTGATGTTGCATGAATACCTAACTTTAATGGTTTCATCGAATCAAATAAAAGGTAATCGTTTTCATTTTATAATTAAAGGAACAAAAAAAAAACGACTTTGATTGTGTTATTCTTTCTAATTTAAACTTACGTATATCCATGCAGGTCTTATAAAACAATTTCGCTCTGATTGTTGCTTTATTATCTTGGTCATTTAACGTCTCCTCAAGGACACCCTTTAATATAACCTGTTGCTGATCTGCTAATACCTGTAAGGAAAACCAATTAAGAAAAAATAAATGAATTGTAAATATATTGAATTTCCTGCAATCTAAACTATCAAATATGGTTTAAAAAGTTTCCATTTTAGAAAAAAAAAAATGGAAAGAACGGATAGTTTGAAATCATACCTCAAAAGTGCTTATTGAACTTCGGTCCTCTGGTATCACATGCTTTTTATTCCATGTCCCGCAGGCATATTGAAAGAAATTCTCACATGGATCTGCTGTCCGGTCCATGGCATTCAGCAATGAGGACGCTGCAAAGGCAACACCAGAGAAGAGATGAAAAGAAAATTTAAATAAATTCCATTTACTGACAATCGAACAAAGGGAAGTTGATTTATTTCCGATAACACAGATTACAGGATGCTAAAGTCAGCCATAGTCACCTTCAGATGGAGTTATCTTTCTTGCTGCACATTGCAGTTTATATTCACCCCTAAGATAACTAAGAACGAAAAATAAAAACTGTGCGAGAATAGGAACTCTTCATCACTAAATCTTTTGAAAACGGAAATAAATGTCTTTCAACTTTGGTCCCTCCTTCCCTGCCTGGATGTCCTACCGAAGTCGCCTTGAGTCCATTGACTGATATAATGGATTGTGGTAGTAAAAAGTGGACATATATCTTTTCTTTGGTTGTGCTTCTATGAAATCTGAGCAAGGGCAAAAGGGGAGTTGAATTGAGTAAAAGTGAGAAAGTTTTCCCATGCACTTTACGAAGCCATTCATTTTGCTGATAGATAATAACTTTTCAATTTTCCCCCACACACACACACACACACACATATGAGGAAGAGGCGAAGTGGAAAAGAAAGTTTGTTGGTAGCTTTCCGATTATGAGGAAATGATTCAAACTTTTTTTGTTCACAACAACCCTTTTTGTGATCACTATCAATTTATCCTTTGTTGACCATTAAAGGAAGTTATTTTTCTTACACACTTACTTGGCTGAGTTAATATCATAATGAAAAATATTGTACATGGTTTGTCTTCTTAACATCGAATGGGGTGTTAAAAAGAGGATATTCTTATACCCTTTGTTGGAACGTTAAATTGAAGAGATTTTTTAATGGTTTTAAAGACAAACTAAAACTTTGAAGTCAATGATGAGATTGAAGTTATGTAGAATGTTTGGCGAATATTTAAGCTATCAGCTATCGCAGTGCATTGCTGGACAGGAGTCAACTTTTCATATTGAACACGAGCGGAGGCAACAAGTTGTGAGGAAATAATAATTGGCAGGAATTAAGGCATCTGGTGGTTCTTTAAAAATTCTCTCTGGGCTCTAGCGTGTTCCAAAACTTCGTTGTCTTCTTCACATAATAGCTATCATACTAAGAATTTTTGTAACAAGTGTTTTTCGTGAAGGATAAAATTAACTACCTCGATAAATAAGTGGGCTGTGGGCAGTGATTTGAGGCCAATGTATGAACACCATCAACATTTTGGTAGGCAAAGGTTTCCTTATCACTCCAAATATTTTCATATGCTTTTAATGGCTTTAAGCCACGCAATTTCACCTTGCGATTGTTGATCATGTTAACGTGAGGGACGTAGGTAGGTGGTGGCGTAGACAAAGTTGGCCGCGATTGGCAAAATTTCAGAGTTATCGCCCTTTCTTTTATGTGTTTGCCTATCGATCAGCGAACATCGTTTAACACTTCGTCTTCATAAAGGCAAATGATATAATTTTATTGAAAATTTCCATATTCCAAATTATCACATTCAACACACAAATTCATATTTCGTAATGAGGTAAGTTCAAGGAAATTCGACTAAAATTTGATAGGAAATAACGTACAAACCCTACGAACACACCCAAGTGGATTCCAAATTCCAATGCCAGTGGAATCCATCGAAAATGTCAAAACTCTGATTACAAATTAGAAAGAGGAAACAACAAAAACAACCGGTTAACGGTGAATTCATATTCAAAATGAGCTGTAACTGTCAAACGAAATTAGAAAATTTGAGATGTACACTCTTTTTCTGTAATTTGCTAAATTAGTTCATTTGAGTTTTAAGAGTGTGTTTGTGTTGGAGCTTCGACACACGATTCGAGCATCAATTCGATCAAATCTGAGAAATCTTAACATTGTTTTTTTTTTTTATTAATTTTTATATTAGGCGTGTTTTGTGGAGTTAGTTACTGTGCGGATTCCGCAATGATCCACATTAAGCTATAAAACTACTGTAGAGTAGACTTTGTATGTGAGAATTTGGCTTAATGTGAAGAATCTTTCGTCTTTTTGACAGATTTTGAGAGGGTTGTTGCAACGTAGCTTCATTCCCTTTAAATTCTCACACCTCTCACGCAATCTGTTAAGAAAATGACGGAAGAAACAACCCTTCAGATCGCCACTGTAAAAATCGATCAATAGAAATTCAGACTAATCAAGTTCAAAGATTCAAAATCACTCGGGTCATGGGAGAGCTTTTAGAAAGCTTGTTTCACTTGTTGTTGGCTGAACAGTGATTTTAACAGTTAATATAGAATGACCCACAAATCTAAATGCTTCTGATGATAAACATAAATTAAAGTATTTTGAAAGTTACTTCAGCATCATATTAGGTTTGTTCAATGTCCGCACTTGGGCCCACTTTACATCGTCGTAGCACTAAAAACTTTTTTCCTCTCCACGATCAATGTATTACACGATGAAGAAAAAAAAATCCTTTCAGTTCAATCTCCCCTTCCCTAACTCACGCCCATAAAATCCACCTACCTCTCACTTACACGATACAAGAAGCCACTTTAGAGAAAAACCAGAATCATCACAATTGCACCCCTGATGACTATACTATATCTCTGATGGTGCATGGTGATGTGCAGTGAAGCACAAAATATTGAATTTCATCATCTGACATTGACCGCCAGGGGCCTTTATGGGACCCATCCCATGTTAATGGGTTTTTCACTTTTTCGAAGGACAGCAAAAACAATGGAAGAAGCACGACAATTTTAGAACGGAAATGGTTGTTTTTTTCGGTCATTGTGTCAAAACAAAGTTAGTAAATCATTGCTTCGTTTGCCAAGGGCATTTAATTTGGATTATCTAAGCCCTCATTTTGGTCAGGGATAAGAACTGTATAAATAGTTTATCTTGTTCTGTTCAGGGTAAAATATCTCTCCCCATCATTAATTTTTGATATAAAAATATACAATGTTCTGTCAAGTGACATTAGGTAAAACATTCTGGAAGTTCTGTGACCGATCAAGCAAGAAGAATAAATTGGAATCCCATAAAAGGGAAGGATGGTAGAAAATCCTGGACACTTGTTTTGAAATGTAGTAAATGAAAGTTTGCCGGCAGTTGACAGCCATTGTTGCCACTGCACTTAGTACTTCATTATTTTAACATGGCATTGCAGCAAGTGTATATGTATGTACATATGTACATATGCAGATACAATACCATTCAATCAGATTTAATTTTGAAAGATGTCAGTTTGATAAGTAGAAGTGTTCAAATTTACAACATACGTCATTATATGGACGTCATTCGGTTTAAACATTTATTGTTATAAAATTGTTGGCTAGCCAAGCCAACAGGAAATTAAAATTATGCTTTTTTTTTTTTAATATTATGTAGGTATGTAGTTTGTTTCGTGAAATTAATGTTCAAAGTAACAGTGCATTCGGAAGACTTAGGGCTGTAAAATTGTATCGTAAAAATACGTAAAAACGTATAGTAGACCTTTTACTGCTAAACCAGCAATTATATACTTTGACATTTACCCAGAGGCCCCATTAGCGGGTTGCAATACACTGCATTCTTTTTTCTTATCCACTGACATTTTAGCAACTCCCTCCTCAACTGGGAAGTGGGAAGCCAATTGAGAAGCGAGTAGAGCAGCGAATCAGGCAAATGCTAATATGTAGTAATTTGACAGCTAGTGTGTTAAGTGAACTCGTTACCGAGTACTCGTTCGTGTGGTCTCTCGGTTGGCTAAGAAATCAAATCTTGCTCATGTAACTGATATTGCTGAGTTCTTCAAGAAATAGTCAGTCTGTTAAATTTTGAGGAGTGTTGATGAAATGCTCTAAGTGAGAAGAAAACTGTCAAAAAAAGGTTGTAACGCTTTATGGGTAAAAATCCCTCCCACTTTTTAAACGTCGAATACCGAATACCGACACAAATATAAGGTGTGTTTAGTATCTTTTTTTCAGCAAAATGTGTAAAACCTGTCAAAACACCAAAGTGAGAACGAATTTCTCAAAAAAATGGAGAAACTTACAAAAAAGTTAACAAACGCATCCAATCACTTTTGTGTACAAAACGTCAGAATTTTAATCCTCACATCAACAATCACACATGCCAAAAGTCTGGTTTTGTTAACAATTTGCGTTTAATTTAAAAGAAAACTATATAAAGTATAAATTTCCCAAGTTATTTATTATTTATAAAGTTATTTTTCGCATATCAGAAACCAGAATTTCAAATTAAAAGCAAAAGATGCTAACAGCTGGGTGCTTTGACAGTCTTTACTCTTATTGCACGCAGAAATTTATGTAGCACAAATTCGCAAGTTTGCCAATGGGGGGGAATTTTTTTTCTCTTTCGTTGCAACTTTTTCAAGTTAACAAACAGGAATTTGTGAAAAATTGTGCAATTTTGTGAAAATTTGTGCGTATTTGCAAGAAATTTCACTTTAACAAACAGACCTATATTTAGAAGCACTGACATTTTTGACAGAACATAAACCTCCGATTTCTGCCCAAGGAGTTCATTGAATACGTCCAAATGTAACAGTTATTTTTGTGGTTACTTGTCAAAACGTATGTTTTCAAAAACTAATATTGTCATTTTTATTAATGGAAGGTGTAAATTAAAAATTAATATACATAAATCATTAAACTGCCGAAAAGAACATCCGTTTAGTAAAAGAAAATGCAAGAAACATCCATTTGGAGCAAAACCAAATAGTGGCAAAATGGCCTACTGTGGCAGTTCATAAATGGCGCGTAGATATTTTTCAAAACAACGCAACGGTCATAGGAGGAGTCTTTTTGCTTGAAGGTTGATTGTTTCCTATAATATAACTAAGGATTAACATATTACGTAGACAATTTTAGCTTGCTGAAAGCTCAAAGTTGGATTTTTGAAACAAAAAGAGTTTTGCCAATAGTAAAATATGTTTAATTATTTTGTTCAATACACTATCAGATCTTTGTCGATGAGATCTTAAAGCGAGCTAACCAACCAAAGATTTGCAAACACGAAAATTGTGTACACTATAATACACTGGCTCATCACTTTAGTGCAGAGTTAGTAGTAAGTACGCAATAAACTGAAGGGCCAGTTTCACAGCCGACACTTACCGGAATAAGTGGCACTTAAGTTTCCCATATTAGGACTTTAGGCTAAAGTTTCATAGCCAGCGTAAATGGAACTTAAGTAACCAACATCGGAGACTTAAGTGCCACTTTTTCAGGTAAGTGTGCACTGTGACATTGAGCTTCAATATTTCATATTGCCAACTTAAGTGGCTCTTTTCTGACTGTGAAACTGGCCCTTAGTTCCAGTTTTTTTAGTACGATATTAAAGTTAAACCCTAGTTAACTCATCAAATTTTGTGAGTTAACTCAGGATTAACTGAACATATTCTTTTGATGTTTTATCAACGGAGTTTTTTCAGTCGTTCCGCACGCATCCTTCACCGAAAGACTGCTTCTTCAGTTAACTTTGGTTTAATTTACTTCTACAGTTAGCTAACTCTGGTTTAACTTTTTCATTTCTTGTATCTGCAAAACATGGAAGCGATAAGTGTCATATTTATGCCAACTGCTAACGAAAGATCTAAAATTACTCTTCGAAATCGAACCTTTAGAATATTTTATGCTCGGCTACATTGTTCTAATAAATTGTTTATTGGATAAATTTCAGCTCATGTCAAAGAGCGAAATCACCGACGAAGACTTTTTCCAACATAAATCTATCCCCGCAAAAAAAGAAACTTCAGCTTCAGGCTCTGACTGTAACATCCCTTTAAAGCTCCTTTTTGAATGATAAACATTTAATTAAAAAGAAACAAGATACAAATGATAGTTAATTGAATTTCAATTTTAAACCTATCCCCACCCTCATTTATAAAACAAAAAAATATATCACCCACATACACCTACACATAACACAACATCTATTATGTGCATGTATGTACATATGTATGTATATATGTATGTATTCATAATGAAAATTAAGTTTATGCAATCTAATAGCCGACCGGAAATCACCCTTTCTTACCTGTTCGGACGCACTCCTCTGTTAAGCATACCACATTCTGCTGAGCTATTGAAATCTCTGAAATGAAAGAAGAGTAAAGCAAATTAAACCTTTTAGAACAAAGGAGAGCACGAAGGGACAAAATAGAGAGAATAAAAATATAAAATACACTTTAATAGCTCTTTGAGGCCAAAGCACTTTAAATAGAGTAACTCTATTTTCTATGCGCTATATAGCTCTAACATCGTGCTTTTGGCTCTGCTTCTGCTTCTGCATGACTATCCAACCGTGCTTTATAGCAACAGGTGGAGGTGGTATTGGGTTTGTTGATGTGTGTGTCCTCTTTTTAAGAGGATTCCTGCGCGCCTCCGTGAATTCAAGTGGAATAAGTTCCATTTGAAAACAGTGTTACCATCTGAGATAAAATGTGTTTAATATTCTTAAATAAAAAAATTCTATTTAAATGAAGCAATTAGGATGTCCTTACACTAATGGCTGGGCTGTTGATACTTAATTGTAATAGAGTGATCACCCGATATTTTTGAAAAATGGAAGCAACAATAATTAAATGAGAAAAATTGTCAAAAATATGTGAAATTTTTGTAAGTTAATAAGTTATACGCAATCGCTCAAGCCAACCAACACTTTTTAAGTTTTTCATCATAGTTTTTAGAGAACCTTACAATAAAAATGTTGTATGGGCAACTGGGATCGCCATGTGTATGCCTGTTTGGTAACTAAAACATTTACCAAACTGTGTTTTTTTTCTTTGGGTTTTAATAGCAAAATTGTGAAAATTTGTGAAAAATTGCAAAAATTTGTTAAAAATTTCACGTTATCTATCAAACAGGCCCATACTTATAGGTACAGCTGCGAGCAAAAAAATAGCAGTGCTTGTCTCATTGTGTATAATTAAGTCCAAATAAGGGTTCAGAAAGTTCAATTTATTCTAATTTTGGTTAGCATTTAGTCACATGACCATTATATTTTAACACCGAACCCCCCCCCCGCCATCTTTGCAGTGATATTTATCTCCAAACCTGCTGATCTACGGTCAATATAACTTCGTTATTTTTTTGGTTTGGCATTCGAGACTTCTTTTTTGTGTCCGCCCAAAGATTTTCAATGGGATTGAGGAACGGAGACTGAGCATGTCACTACTAGACCTCAATCTTCTAGTCCTGCAACTATTGTTTAGCAGTTCTGCTGGTGTTATTATTCTGCTAAAAGACCCATTTAAGGGGCATTTTGAAGTCTGCATATGGTAGCATGATGTTCTGCAAAATTTCTACACACGAGTGTTGATTAATATTATACTTTTGATCCAATATATTTGACCAAGTCCATAGTATGAGAAGCATCCCCATACCATGTTACACGAGATCCTCCGTGTTTTATCGTTTTGGCGGTGTATCTAGAATAATAACATTCGGTATGTGATGATCGTCTTACATACTGCCGAGATCCTTTATCACCATAAAGTACAACTTTAATCTCGTCAGTCGAAAAAATATTCCTCCACTTCTCAGGAACTTAACTGAAATTATCTCGCGCATATTTTATTCTTTTGGCTATTGGCGTTTTCTTCAGAAGTGGGGCTTTTCTTGGACTGCGAGCATTCAAGTTGTGATCCCTCAATCGTCTTCTTACAATATGGATAGCGCATGGTAGATCAAGTTAGCAAGCATTCTTGAAAACAGAACAACACGATTTGTTTAAGATAGCGTAAGAACTTTTTTACGCTACCGTGTTTCCACTTTCCCTCAAATGTTGTGTCATTTCTTGCCATTTTCGCCGAACACCGAACAAGTTCCTGAACTTCCTCATAAGTGTTGCCGTCCGTAATTAGGTTTTTAATGAGTTGGCACCTTTACAGCTTCCAGTGTTTACCACGAACCACTTTATAAGACCAAATTACCAAAACACAAATTCGGTTGAAATATAAAGTAAAAGAGTAGGGCTTACTTTTTATAACATCCAAATCATAATTGAAGGAAACACAATACTTTAAATTGAACTTGACGATAAGACTGCTATTATTTTTCTCGCTTAAAATACGGAAAGGCACAAAGTGACGTTTAATCAAAGCATTAAGAATAAACCGTTAAACAATGACTTCAAATGGTAAATATCCATGAACTCAACACTACAGTAGAAGTTGGAAAAAGTGGCTGCATTATAAAGATATGAAAAATTATATTTTTTAACAGATTACACTGCTATTTTTTTGTTGGGCACTGTATATCCGTCATAACGGTACTATCGGTATACCTAGACTTTTGTTTGCAAGTCATTATTATATCAACATCGTTGAATCCGTTTTAAAGAAAAGTAAATTAGAAAATCTTATTTAAGCTCAGTTGGCAATGTAGTTCATGCTCACCAACTTCTACCACCCTGATACCAGACAGCAACAACAACAAAAAAAAACGTTATTTTCTTGGCTTTCTATACCTTAACCTGAAGGGTTTTTTTGTTGGAAAATCAAATGTTTACCTTTTGCCCATTAGCTGTAACTGCAGTCCGATTGTTAATAGATACTCGAAAGCACTTCTCATAACAGGACTGACAGCTGAATCATTGATGAGCCACAGAAATATGAATAGCTGTATAAGCGTATACGTTAGTCAATAAACGGTGCCACTTTAACTGTAACCCAACATCATATAAGAGTTATAAAGTCAAAGGTTTTACACTCTCATTCATTTCCTTGCCACTAAAGGACAGTACCATATCAACGTTACGCGGACGAGCTAAAGTTAAATATACATACACCCTCTTTAGGGATTTATGTACGTGCCATATTACTTATTTATAGGGTGCCTCAAGAGAGCCAATGAGTCAAGTAGAGTCGGTTCGATTCAACAGGAACCAGAACCATATACCAGTATAGGAGCAATTTCAATTTACATGCTTGCAAATATGTTACATTAAGTTATAAATATCTGAGAACCATCACCAAAGGCATCGCTAGCGCTCGAGTTTTTTTTTATTTTTTTTTTTTATTTTTCCATCTATTTTAGAATCTATCAATGAATTTTTAAGTATTCTATAAAATATCTTTCTATCTATAGCCTATCGGTGCATGAAATACTCCTTGAATAAGAGAACATGTGTGTGAGGTAATATTAGGAATATTGAACTTATTTTAAAGGGATGTTGGTTTATTTTTTGTTTTATAACATCAGGGTGATATTATTTACTATCTGTGTGGTGACTGGTAAGTATATTGGAATTGGCCATTTAAAAAATCAATAACTTCGTTTAAAAAGAGTTGGTCTGATTCCTTACAATTTTAATCGGATAAGTTTAAACCGACATAGAAATTGAATTGGGTATGGGTATGAAGGGAAACGTATGCGAATGCTCGAGAAAAAAGACACACGAAATGTATATTGTTGCCAATTGTCAATCATCAATTGATATTTTATAAATAATGAAAAAAGTATTTATCATTGAAAATGATGCAGATTGTTGTAAATTACAAGAACATTTTTAATTATCACAGAAAAGATGTTTAGTTTATTAGATAAATTGAGTTTTTAATTAATTAATTTACCAAATTTAAATATTTATCAACTCTCAATTGATTGACAGTAGGGGAGTTCATATTCAACAACATGTTCACCAACACGTGTCGTGTCGTTAGATTTTTAATCTGAAAACCAGTCGATCGACTAACTGTGTAGTTCAATTTTTTTGATAGTTTTCTCTGCCGGACGGCCGGTGTATAGTAATTGTAAACTTCAGTCGAATAACCAATGATGACAATTTTACATTTGTTTTCTATTTTTATGTTCGATTTCAAGAAAATGGTTCGCAATCGAAGTAAAGAACAAAAAGAGAGGGGACAAAAAGAAAATTATAGTTACTTCACTAGAATTGATGCAAATAATGAAATTCCCACCATGTTCCCCTTTGAAAATTTTCTTAAAACTAATGTCGGTAAGACAGTCGTCTAATGTAAACGGTAGCAACACGACTCGGGTGGAGCAACATATGGTTTAATGTGAACCTCCCTATTAGAAGCAAGTTAGCACTGTTTCATTGAATTTCAGAATAAGTGAATGAAAAACGACATTCAAGAAAGCTGAACCCTATTTGGATCCGCAAACGTAGTCAACAACATATAATTTATTACTATGGAAGACTTCACTACTTCTGGATCCTTATACGGATCTAAAAATTGCGTTTGTAGGCTCAAATTTGTATGTAAATTAGAATTAGAAATTATGAGAAAAGGAGCTCACCATACTTGCTGAAAGCCAAAACCAAAACGAACCCATAACGAATACAAAGTAAATTACTTCTCCAATCGAGTTCAAACAAACAAACGAGAACAAACAAACAAACCTTTTTTTTCATTTCAGGATACTTTTATTTATCAATTATGAAATATGCACATACCTACATAATTGTTTTCCCAAAGTCGAGATGAAATGAACGACAAACGTTAAAATTTGTGTTATTAATTGAAAATTTCTCAAATTTTCATAAGAAACTTACTAAAAGAAGAAAGTTCTTTACTAAGCCCATTTCAAAAATAAACTTTGTATACCTAATATTGTCTCTGTTTCTGTGCTTCCCAAAACTGTCAATTTCATTTAGGGGCAAAGTTCTGTCAAAGTTCATATAAAAGAAATTTATGGCGAATTCCTTTCAACTAAGAAATTTTTTCTAAACAGAATCGAATTTTTTCTAAACAAAATCGATTCTTTTCTGTCAAAACAAATCTTGCGTTTTTAGCAAGATTTCAAACTGATTTGCACACACACTATGAAGACTTTGGAAGACGAGTTATTTATTTTTTGGTTGCAACGAATTCTACATAATTTAACAAAATATTCAGTCAATACAGCTTTTAAAAAATAATTTATTGTGCGTTGTTCATTATCAAACACAAAATTGACAAAAAAAAAAATAGCTTTCGCGAGTGAAAGACGTGTTAAAAACTTTCAGTGCAAGTGAAAACTTTTCAATAACAATTTTCTTTAAAAATATATGTGCAAATAGAAGTTCAAACAAATAAAATGCAACAACAAATTGGGACCGTATAAGCTGGCTAATATCTTTTATTTATTAATTTAATTCTATTTGTAAAACATTTTTCTCACAACAAAAACAAACAACCTTAATAGTTTTGTGAATAATTTCTTGACGTTTTGCGTCAATTGCAGCTATAAGGTAACACAAACACAATCACACCAAAAAATCAATTACGAAATACGAATTCCTTTCAAATGACAGAAAAAAATCGATTCTGTTTAGAAAAAATTCGATTTCTTTTTTGAAAGGAATTCGCCATTAGTTGGAAAAATTTTTTTAGAAACTGGCTGTTTTGGGAAATAAACGAACAGACCTATTTAGTACTGCAACGCGTTTCGATATTAAAATTTTATCTTCAGGCGAAGTTTAACATTTATATTAATGCATGTTAAATTTGTTGAGTTATTTGCGAATTGAAAATATTTTGCTTCTATTCTACGGTTATGGAAAAGTTGTCCAACACGAATTTGATTTACTACAATATGGACATTTCTAAATCTGTCAACATGACAGCCCTCATCTTGTGGAAACTGACAGATGCAACATGGCAAAGAAATTTGTGCTCAATTTTTATATTCAAAGTGTTATTTTAATTAGAATAATTTTGATATTTACTATATTAACATAGAAATAGATAAACAAACGTCAGTTTCCACAAAGTGATGATTTAGACATTTGTGAATAAACTAGAGAGAGATGTACATATACATATACATGTGTGTAGCTATTGGGTGAGGAGCTCTATTGTTAGTTTTATTATTTTTGTAAGAAGAACCTTATTTTTGACCAATTATGTTTAATAATCCGGAATCCAAAGCGAACAAATCTTTTTGACACCCTAATGTCAACGCCATTTTTATGTTTCTATATATAAAGGCAAACTGCCTTTTAATGCACATGAGTAGTAAAATATTATTATTATAAATTGTGCAATTTAAGAAATCATGAAATTCATCCTTGAAAAACAGGAATATGATTAAAAATTTTGAAATAAAAGGTGACATTTTAAGTTGCGAGCGGCATGGGGCAAATTGCGTGTAAAATATGTTATATGGAAAGACCTAGATAATCTAATCCATTTATTCATATATATATAGGTATTTATCAAGATTATCGAGACCATCTAGAATTTTTAGACCATCTAGACTCTCTTAATCATCTAGAATTTCTATACCATTTAGACTGTATAGATACTACCAGATTATATCTAACCCATCTAGACCATCAAAATATCTGGACTATATAGACTAAATGTAGCCCGTGTCTTAACCATTCAAACATGGTTTAACCGGATTAGGTATTCTAGATGGTCTTATTAATATTCTAGATAGTCTTAAGTCTAGGTGCATCCATGCAATCAAGTACTGAAGCTAATCAAATGAAAGTCAATTAATTATTTGTTGTAAACTGCACAGTCAAGTCAGAATATATTAAAACCGGCTGCTGATTGCTTGTTCTGCAGTCAAACAACTTTTATTCACAGTGTTAAATCACATTCAAAAATAAGGCTATTAAACTCCAACTATAAGGCCGTATGTGAATTGGATTAAAATCGAGTTGAATTTTTTCCCAAGTTGGTGAACTTATACATGAAAACGTTACAATTTAATCGAAGTTTTTTTTCCAATTATTCACATAGACGGACATAACTTACTGCATTCTTTACTAGCAGTCTTGTTTGATACCTTTCTAAAATATAAATGCATATGCATTGATTGAACTGTATTGGAACAAACGAAAGCTTGCACTTTTATCCTAGTAATTTCATGCCTGATTGTAAACTCACCGTTATGACACAGACAAAAATATAGTGTCGAACTAATTATAACTCGATTTCATTGTATGCAAATTTAGTTCTACATCTTCGAATCAAACTTAATCAATTCACAATCCAAACAGTACAATAATTTCAATTATTTTCCAATTGACCACACAACACACAGTCTCTGTCATTTCATATAATACAAGGATCAGACGCGTTTTTGCCTCTTGGTACCTAACAAATATACTAGTGCGTGTTAACCGCAAATAATTCAAATGATTAATGTTGCGTGATTTAACGAAAAACCAACTTCCAATTGAGTCCCCCTTGTTTGTTTATTGAATTTAATTGCCAATTTAAGTGTTGGCTTCACAAATTGTTGCAAATAACATGTACCGACTCCTACATACCTATAAATGTACATATATGTATATATTTCAAGTTGGTAAGCAGGTGATTTAATGGCTCGTGCTTCACAAATGACAAGCTTCCTCCATCATCAACTAATCATAAAAGCTCACCGAAAATTTAAGCAGCAGCAGAACTGCGATAAACAAACAGCTTGTTTGTGTTTATTTTTCACAAGAGTTTAGCTATACCTACAATCCTACATAACTAACCTTTTCCAGTTAGTATTTAACATGATTTATGTTAAGTTTACACTTCTGTCACATGCAAATGACATTTATAGAAAAACTCCTACGTGAGGATTCATTCTGTTTCTGATACCACATTTTTGTCGACCTACAAATGCTCAATTCACTTCGATGTACGCTTTTACGTTTTTTCTAAAACGTACCTTCATAACTCGTGCATTGAATTTGCATAAAGTGTCATATAGATTTACCTTCCTACAGTGCTGGATTTATTAAAAGGCAACCTATTAGCCGCCACAAAAGGCGTCATCTCTTGGGATCACTGAAACAACATCTCATAATAAAGGAGATAGACGGTTTCTTAAAAAGCTTCATGTATAATGATTTCTCATAACTATTCCATAAAACCGTATGTAATAGCTAGCTGTTTTATTTTCCCCCAGATCTGATCTGGATTGGATTTGCACACGAAAATACTTCCTTGCAAAAAGTATTGTTTTTACGCTGACGGGGAGATGGCTTGATGAGTAAAAAAAGGACAACGAACACATTAAAATAAATACGCAAAAGGTAAAACGAGATGGATATATAACACTGTTTTCATTGTGATCCTGTTTGTTTTATTATCAAGATCTGATCCAGATCAGTGCCTACGTTCTGTAACTCTCGCATCGATAAAATCAGTCGAGAAACAATGAAAATTGAAACAAATCGTATGAGTTTTGTTCAATTTTCCATTGTTTCTCCACCAATTTTAACCATGCTAGAGTTACAAAATGTAGGCACAGCTAGAGCTAGGCAAAACAGCTCATTTGAATAAAGGGAAACAAACCAACAAATACTAAGATTCGTTTTTAAAATATTATTAACACAATCTGGAAGTCCAACTTTCGATTACTTTATTGTGCCTTAGCGAGCGCGACCATATACCTACCTATTCATTGTGAAATGAATGGCAAAATATACTGAGCACAAGTCAGCTGTCAAATTTAATGTCACTTGAAGCAGTGTTGCCAATTTGAAAACAACTCCCCTCATATACTTATGAAAGTTAATTTGAACTTTAGAATGAGAATATGAACTAAGAATTTGATGCCTAATGCAAAATTTGCAAGTGTTGTTCTGACGCAGAGTTTTCTAAATCATTCAACGAGTTGCAAATGAATAAGCCTTTTTTTTAATTTGAAGGAAGAGTCAGATAAATTTGCCAAGCTAACATGATGGTTGCACATGAAATTTTACATTTTAACTAAAATTCTTGAGAAGATTTCTCCTTCGATATTGCACTTAAGATAGATACTTACGGCCAGTTTTACAGTAAGAAAAGTGGCACTTATTTGGGAAATGTGAATGATTAAGAGCCAGTTTCACAGTCATAAAAGTGACACTTAAGTGGGGAATGTGAAAGATTAATTCCCTATGTCACAGTGCACTGTATAAGTGGCACTTAAGTCTCCGATGTTGGTGACCTAAGTTCCACTTACGCTAGCTATGAAATATAAATTAGCTTAAATTCCTAGTATGGGAAACTTAAGTGACACTTATTCCGGTAAGTGTCGGCTGTGAAACTGGCCCTAAGGCGCAATACCACAGTGCACACTTATCTGAATAAGTGGCACTTAATTCTCCGATGATGATGACTTAAGTTCCACCTACGCTGGCTATGAAACTTACCCTAAAGTCCTTATATGGGAAACTTAGGTGCCGCTTATTACGGTAAGTGTCGACTGTGAAACTGGCCCTTAATCACCTTAATCCTGCACTGAATCTCAAATAAGTATTCCTTCTCGGGAACAACCATAAATTAATTATATTGACAGATCGGAACACATGCCATTCTCCGCTAGAGTGGTGTAACTTAATTATTTCATATCTTTCTCTCTGGCAACTTCGACCAAGTTTTGTATTGCAACTTGCAAGTAGGGCTATAGATATATATATTGTAGAATATTACCATTCATAGAGCATTCAAAAGAGCAAGCGATACTTCATCGATGTATCTTCACCTTTGCATCATGCAAGCAAGCTGATGCAAAGTATAAGAGTTTTAAGAAAAAAAAAAATAATATTCAAAGCTATTGGGAGTGTATCTCTGGAAATGAAATTTGCGATATGCAAATTGTTTTTACTGTCATTGTACATATAACTTAAGGCAATAGGATGGCAGGAAAATACAGTATGATTTCCATATTGTTGTTGAAATATTGTGGATGCGTTCAATATTCAGCCAACAAGTAAAAATATACTGCTAAAGGCATTATTGAAAATAAAACTGCTAAGTATTATATTGGTTTTGCGGTGATTTTTACATTTTAAATAAGTTTTTATCTTAAAACCGGTAAATAATTGAAAAATTTCTTAAAACGAATTATAGAACTTTTTTCTGTTTTCAAATAATTAGGACGAAAGTGAATATATTTTTTGTGTTGAAATATTTTTGTATTCATTGTTAAGAATAACTAAGGACAAAATGTTCAGTATTAATTAAATACTACGTTTTCACCCAGAGATAATCCGGGATTTAAGTTAGGAGATTTAAAATTAATCTTGAAGTGTTTTTTTGACAAGCGAAAAGGAGATTAATTTGACGTTTTCAGTCTGAATTGCCATTGTCAATTTGACAAGAGTAAAACAAATTTAAGTAGAAAACGTAACGCAAACGAAAAAACAATTTTTGAGCAGTAAAACAATTAATGTTCAATAAACTATTTATTGAACATGAGTCTAGTAACCTAAATCTATTGTTATCACACCATTTGATTCATCAAAATAACATTAGAGTGAGAACATTGAATAGGAGAATCCATAATTATAGAAAAAAATGCAATTTTTTGGCCCACACTTCAGCGAGAAACTTCCCATCCTCCAGTGTCCAGGTTTTCAGTTGGTTTTTTTTTTGTTTTGGTTGTTGCATTATCTGGAATTTGTTTTGTTTACTAAAATATTATTATAAATATATGAAATACATTGTAAATACTTACATTTTTAGTCCTACAGCCAACGCGCAAAAATATTTGATAATTTTTTTTGATTATCAATGGAAAAACTGACGTTTAAATGGGTCCGTTCCACAAAATAAGGATTGTTTGATTTAAAAATCTTTTGCTTGCAAGAAGATTTCAAAGAGATTTATTTTAAATCTTCGCGATTTGAAGAAGTTCGCGATTCGAAGAAGTTTTATGGTAAATCTACTTAAATCTCGGTTTAGTGCTTGGTGAAAACGTAGTATTAACCAAATTTTTAAATTAGACCACTGTTCGGATCATACTGTTGCTGTGACATGAGTTTTGGTCCCAGAACTAAAGTAAATTGTGTATACTTTTGACTGGTAAAAAATTTAGAAGAGTTTCTTTAAAGTGCTTGAATAATTTAATAGGACTGCTGGAGCTCTGGATCCAATTTTCAGTGTCATCCACCATAAAAAAAAGTAAAAGAAAATGGCTACTTCCTCTTGCGAGGAAGTGACCGAGAGTATATCTCATGCCATAAATAAGTGTCTCTCATCTTAGCCGTTTTAGAATTCGGCAGAGAACTTTAGGCCCACTCCATTTCTCCAAACAAACAAAAATGCACACAGGAATGGTTGAGAGTATAGTAAGTCACTAGGCACTGGTTCTCCATGAGCGCCACCAAATATATTTAAAATGCTTGAATTAGTTGATTGTCTTTTGACAGATCTCAATCAACAAAAAATTTCGTTTACCGCCAGAAAACCCCATTAGGCAAATCATGAAAACTGAAAGACATTGCCACGAAACAAGATTTAAGTGAATGTAAGTGTCTCGTAAATTTAACTTACATAATAAATGGCAATTTTAGTTAGAGCCGTTTGCTGATACGACTCTTAAATCAAAATGTTCTATACAATGGCATTCAATAGACATTAAGAATAATGTTACGATGTATTTTTATGAGGACGAATATTATGTTTTAAATAATATTTTATGTTTGACGTCATTGATGAAATCGTAATCTCTGTTTTAACAAAATTCAAATCTTTATATGGACACTGTGGCGTATGCGCACTTTTTGTAGCCACTTGACAACGTTTCAAACAATTTTGTGTAGGTTTAGTGTAAAATAAAAAAAATCTGACCGGTAGCCCTGTAAATGGCACTTTATAAAATAGTGGTTGGGTCATTTGTTAGAAATCTTGTAATTGTTTTGTTGTTTATTTATTTACTTATGTTTCTATCTTAACCTATACCAAGTTGCATTTTTGAATTTATATAACTCAATAAATAAATTGATTACAGTTTCAATTGGTTTAAAGTAAATTTCAAATTGTCCATTTAGTTTCATTTCGTTTCAAAGTCCCAATCAGTTACATAACCCCACGAGCAATTAGTGAAGTTGTCAATCTTCAGTTGAATTGTCATTGTGCTATAAGTTCATCGTAATCGTTTCATGAAGTGAATTATATTTCTTTGATTTATCGCAAACTAATTTACAGATTTATGTACATACGAAATACGGTTAGTTTTGAAGTGCCAAATAACGGTTATAGTTATACATACCTAGAATACCAAAAAAATAAATTAATGCTTCATTTGAAGTTCAATTATGATCTTTCGCATTGCAAATTGTGTTGAAATTGATAACTTGAGACTCCATGGTTCTCGCATTGTCAATTGTATGTTGGTTTTCACCAACTCAAAAACTATCTTAAACAAATTTACTATAAAATTTGGACAGGGCAACGTAGTCTGGTAGAAAAAAATCATTTGTTTTAATAGAGAACTTATGAAATTGGTTTAACACCAACACGATCTAAAAGTTCAAAGACCAGAAAATTGGTTAAATGGGGAACTACATACCGTTAATAACCACTTTTCTGAAACAAATTTCAAAAAAAGTATAGCAAATGTAACCACTATAGTGACGTAACTTTGTTATTAAAATCTTCAGAACCATATTTGAGAAACAAACAGGCAACGTATTGATATTGAAACACCAATTTAAGACACTTCTTTTACCCCACCTTGTATACACCGGAAAATTTGGGGATTGTCATTCAATTTATTTACTAAACTTTTTATTTAAAACTCTTTAAAAAACATTGATCGATCAATTTGAACAAATCCATGCGACCCAATTTTGCTAATAATGTTCTAAGTACCCTTTTCTGTTTTTGTTATTTATTCCACAAGAATTCATCAAAAGATAACAAAAGGGTTGGAAGAATGATTTAATCTATGTTTGCCAATAATAATTAAAATGATAAACAAAATCTAATCTGAATAAAATTCAAATGCGTTTTAAATATTCCTCTGAGACAGAATTTAATAGACATCAGTCTAATATTATTTGATAACAAAATCGATTCAATATGGTAGATAAACATAACTTTTATCAACACTAGACATTGGAACTTCAACTTTTATAGGTACTCACCATTTTCACTTCCAATAGTGTTTCTATTACTGCTGCTACTGTGACTGCCACTTGAACATCGATAACTTCCGGCAAAATAGATAGCCAACGCTCCAATTGCTGCCCCAAGGACCATAAACGAAATAGCCAGCACCAATAGCCTCCAACGTAGAGTGGATTCTCTGAAGAAGCAATCGCTTGTATGGGCCGGCTGGGTGAGCCCTGATGCGTTGTGAAGTGATGTCCTTGGAACATTTGAGCCAGCTCCGAAGTGTACAATTGTCGGCGTTTTATTATTTAACGGTCCATTATTCACAACCACACTGCCAAGGTTAATTGCCTGCGTTGAACCGGTTGTTGTAGTGCCTCCACCGAGGAGTGGTGATGTCGTTGTTACGTTCGTAGACGCATCTTCATTCAACCCACATTCAACAACAACACCACCTAAACCACCACCATTTCCACCATTACTACTGCCATTTTCATTAGAGTGTGGCGTCCTTAGATAGCCGTTATTTAGTGTCTTTTCCGGCATTTTTATTTTATCAGATTTGTTTTTATTAGCTCAAAGTTTGTTGTGTTTTTCTTTGCTTAGCTGTCAAGTTTTAGTTCTTCATTTTGTTATCACATACTTGTCCATATCTACATATACACGCACAATTCATTATTGTTATGTTTGTGTGAGTGTTGGTTGTGGTGTTTTTTATATGATGGCAGTTCAGGAACTAATGCACTTTTCTAAATTAATGGACATGGACAGGGACTCACTATATACTGCAATGTTAATTAAGAGTGTCCACATTAATGAGTCGCAACGTGATTCCTTCGCTCAAAGAATAATAATTACATTCTTCTCTTCTAGCAGGAAAACGAACCATCAGTGACATGTTCATAACAACAACAAACAAAACAAATCAAAAAGATAAATGCAAAAAAATAAAACAACAAGCACTGCACAATATCCTTTTTGTATCCTTATACGTGCGAAGTTGCCTTTTAAAAAAGTGCCGTTTCTTTAGAGTCAATATATAAACGAGTATGTAGCTAAGAAGACAATATTGTTTTTCACATCCCCATCGATAGATTGTAGTGTGGAGCGATGAATTGCTGATACTTTAGTCACGGAATTGGCATGCGGAGAAATTCCTCAAGAGTCGAGATTAGATGCTTCCACTCTGGAAGAATAAAATAAAAAAAAAACAATAAAAGTTTTAAAGAAGACGATAAGCTACTTTATGGAGAAAATAATCAGAAAAATGCACGAGCACCATTGGCTTAAGATAGGTATATCTACTATGTATAAAAGAACAATTAGAATTAAGTGTACAAATATGTATGGAACACGTTCCATACAATATTGTGAAATAAGTATTTATTGTTTTGTGGAGGACCGAAGCAGAAATCGTATTTCATTCTCGGATTAATATTCTAACCCACTTATTCTGGTGGATTAATTAAAATTCAATAACGGTTCAAGAATGTAAGTAATAGAGCTCGTAACCAAATAGCAATCGTTTTACAAACGTCAAAAGCATCACTTCGTGGAAACTGACATATGTATAACATACATATCTATTTTTGAAAGCAAAAATATTGGCATTGTGTGCGTGATATATCCACATAAAATGCAAAATTATCTTCATTAAAATTACACTATAAATATTACAACTGAACAAAAAGTAAAGATTTGCTTCGTCAGTTTACACAACATGATGGCTGTCACTTTTTTAGTTGAAAGATTCGGAATTTTCCTACTGGTTGTAGCTCAGTTAATGCAATGGAATGGGTGGGCTTTAATTTTGATCCGAGCATAAACAAAGTTTCTACAACTACTGGCATATTGCTGTCAAAATCGATGTGCGGCAGTGCAAATCGGATTTTTCACTAAGCCACACTTCCATTTCAATAGATTTTCGATATACACAGTGCAGAATCTGTCAGAAATACCTGTTCTACTTAGCTCTGAGTTAAATCAGGATTTAAAATTACTGTCTAAGTCAGGTTAACTCTATAATGTCGTTTTCGTTTGGATGTTCGGAGTACTCCTTTTCCACTCCTTTTTCACACCTACTACTCCAAAAGCCTTCGATTGGCTGTCCCGAGTAATGTTTTCGGAGTGTTCTTCTGTTCCCAATTTCATATTGGAGTAGACGAGGAACACACACATGCATATTAAGTTTTTCGTTGGATTAATTGTCAAAAGTGGTAAGTACTTGAAGAAGCCATTTTGTAAAATGGCGGCTTTAGGTAGTGTGCGTGTAAATTTAGGAAAGTCGGTATTTTTATATTCGATTGGAATTAAAAAGGAGTAGAATAGACCGAAAATCCAATCGAAAACGACATAAGTAAGATTATCTTGCACTGAAATACTGCGGTCCAAAAAGATTTAAGTTTAAGCATTCGTAATTGATTCGGTAGTGTTTTATTAGAAAGCATATTTTATAAATATAACAACGCATCAGTCAAATTTCTCTCGGTAAAAAATCGCGAAGTTTAATGAGGATACATAAATAAACCCGAAATAAAGTTTTAGTTTTGAAATTTTAAAATTTTAGGTATACGTTTCCCAATAAAACACGCCTCTTGTTAAATAAATTTACATTATAAAGTTACTTTAATGTTAATGGGAAATGGTGTTTTTCAGTTTTGTTCTGGAACCTGATTTTTGTATAGATCTATAATCTTCTACAAATTTATATAAAACATTGCATTGAGTTCCGATGCTTAAAACTTGAAAACGACTGGACAAAATTGGGCACTTCCTTCTGCGGGTTTTGTTCGTAAATGCTCCGCGAAGGTTTAGGAAAAAAGAAAATTCGGAAAAAAATCTCAGGTGGCGATGTAGGTGCACATTTCGTTGTTTACTTCAACAGGTGGCGGTGTAGGCGGTTAGGAAATGGCTTTTGGGATATTCTTTTTCAACTTTTGTTATTTGTGGGGTGAAATGGGGTCAAAATAAAAAAAAACTATCCAATTTAAGAAATTCTTTTGGTTTTTGAAACGTTGTTTTTTATTGGATAGGGACTTAGGATTTGATGACAAAAATTCTTTCTGTGGTAGGAAAGTATAATAAAGGTTGAACATGTTTTTACATATTTAGCCATTCGTAATGTGAAGTAGGTTAGTAAAACCCATAAAGTGGTATTTGATTGCAAAAATTAGCTTACATATATAGGTATTTTCATGCGAAGCTGGGTGGAGCAGCTAGTAATAGGTATAAATATGTACCTTGACTAGAAAATTGAAAATTCTGTTCACCCACTTTTTATCTCATAAAATAAAAACATTTCTCTTTATTTGTATCTTATTTTGGATGACAAATAGAAAAATATGCACGACTTGATTGCACGAACTTGCTCTTGTGGTTAACAACTGTGTGTAAACACACATTGAAGACGCATAATGTATATATTTACCGAAAAAAAAAATTAAAAGAGTCAAAAGTACTATACAAATTATTTTTTGTTTGATTTTTTTTTTGTTTATAAAATAATATTTTCAAAAATTTTTAAATGCATTATTGTTTAAATTATTAAGAAGCATCAGATTGCAAAATTATAACAAAATCGATTTAACCATGGCAAAGATATACGCAAATAACCCAAAAATAGAGAAAAAAACGGAGAAAATTTGAAGAAACCAAAATATTTGTATTGGAGCTACCCGTTCTAGATGAGCTAAAACAAAAATTCGAATTTCTCCTCTAGGGAATCACATAAAAATGCTCTGTACCAAATTTCATGCAAATCGGTCCACCCGTTTAGGCTCTAGCTCAAATTACAGTGGACGCACAGATGCACAGACGCACAGACCGACGGACGGCATGACGAACCCCACTTTTTTGAACTTCTCGATTATCGTTGTGTTAGTTTTGATTATAACCTCGAATTTTGTTTTTTTACACGAAACCAATACTTGCCCTATAGAGCAAGTAAAAACTATACAAAACAACCGAATTAGCCGCATTGGCAGACTGATAATAGGGAACACCACCTCTCTTGATTTAATTATCTCTCATAGTTTTGTTTAAACTGGTTAAATTCAATGCCCTTGTCTGATCCAACGCCACATACTGACCGTGCCGAATTGACAACAGAGTGATGTCGTTCTACTTTGAAATCTAGAGACATTGATTTCAATATAGTAGAAGTAGATTGAAACAATTCGAAGAAAGTGAGCTCTCTCTTTCAAGGACATTCATTTTTAGAAAAAAAAAAAAAAAAACAAAAACACTGTTCATTTGACATTTCAAGAAACGACAAAACAAATTGCTCTTGCTCTGCATTTTAATTACTTTTCGAATGGTTTTCCGCCCAAATTAAAATATGTATAACCACTTTGACTGTTAATTTTTCATTGTTACAATTTACCAACGCTATTTTGTCAAAGTTTCCTGTCTCCATCAACAGTCCTACCCTTCTTATACAGAAATAAATTATTCTATTCCGATTGTGATGACAACTTAAATTATAGTATTATGCATGCGATATTTCGTTACGTATACGTTAACGTGCCACCAAAGACCTGCGTGACATTTTATACGCATCATCACCGAATTAGGTTCATAGGTAAGAAGATGTTAAAGAAACGTTTCACGAAGTTACATATACATATACATATGTAACTAAACTTCAGTCGGACACGGAAAGGCGTTTAAAGCACGTGAACGGAGAGATATATCGTACTGCGGTAGCCGGTTAACGGCAGCTTCTATAGTGGTGATGGCATTGGTGGCAGTGCAATGGCCTTCAAAAATAATGTATCGTTGTCGCCGATTAGTACCTTAAAATTGATCGAGAAACATATACATATGTAGATACATAAATCAATGCTGTTGGTGATTCGTGATGTTCAATTGTATACCGTCAAGCGCAGTATATTGACTCTGTAACGGAGTGACGACAACAATTATTTATTAGCATGGTTTTAACACTTTGGCTAGCATCCATTTAATGGTTTGGGCGCGTGATGCAGACGTTAAGTTTTTATGTTTGCTCTGTATCTGTGTATGGACTGTGGAAGTTTCTATAATTAAAATAATACCACAGGGGGAAAAAAATTCCTACAATAAACAGAGAGTAAGAGAATGTAATTTGACAAAGCTTTCCTCGAGCAAGGGATTGTTTGAATAGGAGATAATTGAGAATCGGGTACATTTTTTGGCTCCTATATATTTACTTATTACCCAAACTGATTAATTGTTTTGTTTTGTACATTTGAATAATTATGAAGGTACATATTCTTGTTTGTGTTATTTTTAAGAGAAACAGTGAAAAATGGTTTTAACCCTAACAAGTTGAAAATTTTAAACTTATTAAAAGCGCCCTTTTTTAAGTGATGGACGCAATATTATTAATTATGCAAACGAATATTGAATTATTATTCATTCAATATTAATGAACCCAAGATGCATTCCAAGCGAGAGAGTAAAAAATTTAAAGGCTTTAAGTGGTAAGAATGGATATTCTTTTGAATTGAAAGCATTTTGAATGTCTTCCCTTTTTATAGTTAAAAGCGTTAGCATGTTGTTGTGATTATTCTACGACAAAACAACATCACTAAACTTTGCAATAAACACTCTACATTATGTATGTAAAATTGTACATATACATATGTATATGCATGACGGTGTTCACATTGGACTCACTCCACGCAACTCATTTTGACATCTTTTTCTTTTATCTCACTCTACACAACTATATGAGAAAGTTAGGCAGGATTTTTGATTTTTTTGAAAAAATTCTGCCTCACTAGATTCTCTCTTTCTCATCATGAGTTGAAGTGAGATAAAACAATGAAATGTCAATATGAGTCGCGCGGAGTGAGTCCAATGTGAACACCGTCCATAGTTACTTAACAGCCATATTATTGACATGTTTCAAAACAAGTTTAATAACAAAACTAGTTTTATAGAAATTGGAGTCCCAATATTGACACGGTTTTATGAAATTAGAGATTGATCCAAAGCTAGATTTAAGTTTTCGAGTTTTAGGTGTCAAAATCCTTTTGAATAATACCAATTTGAGCCCCTCCAAACATCTTTAAAACAAGTTCTGTCATATTTTAAAGTTTTGAAACAAGTCAATAATATATGACTGTAAGTCTCTTAAAAATTCTTATTATTGAACTTTGTAGGCAACGTTTTTGAACTTTGGGATAATGTCATTGGGTTATATCAAACACTGGATGGGTTTTCCAAATGGTAAGGTAGAGTAAACGGTAGTGTTAAGATAAAAGCGATGATAAAAGTGGGCTAATTTCACTAAAGGCGTGTTGTTTTGCAAGCCCCAAGAAAATTTGGTTAAAAAAAAGACAACATCTGGAATTAGCGATGCCATCACAAAAAAAAAAAAATATGGAGTTTCAATACAAACTATCGATAACAAGGGTATGTTATTTACTCTCGTTAACACAGTTTTTCTCCATGTTTAAGTTAAGCCACGTAAATTCTCTGCGCTTAGCTAAACCCGCGAAGGGCTTGCAAAAAAAACACGCCTTATGATCCGCATCGTTTGATTTTCATGGGATAATCTAAATGGATCATTAGCGATAAC
The DNA here is from genome assembly GCA_932273885.2 of Leucozona laternaria. Lineage (NCBI taxonomy): Eukaryota > Metazoa > Arthropoda > Insecta > Diptera > Syrphidae > Leucozona > Leucozona laternaria. The sequence continues at coordinate 23,993,247 of OW026367.1, read as the reverse complement.
AATAATGTGGCTATATTGTCAATCTGCAGATGCAGAAAGAAATTAATTTTCTACTACAGAGGGTAAGTTGCAATTATTCTATGAGGATCTTCCGCCATACGTCAGTGTATCTGGAAGGTGGAAAATTGGAAAAGTGGGTTGTAGTAGAGTCTGTCCCATTTCATATCCATCCCATTTAATGTCAAAATTTAGAACGAATTTCTTGTCAGTTTCCACAAAGTGACAGCCATCACTTTTGAGGTCTCCTTCTCCTTAAGTTCCAAATAAAAGTGATGGGGTATTTAGAGCCTGATTACTTACTATGATTCCTTTTTTCGGTTGATTTGTCTTTCGTCCTTTTGACGGTGAGGGGTGTAGAAACGAAGCTCCACTCCCCCTAAATTCCTACACCTCTCACCCAATCTGTCAAAATGACGAAAGACGGAACCTCCAATAAAAGGAAACGTGTAATCAGCCTCTTATTCAATTTTTTTAGCGTACGATACAAAGAGGTGATGGCAAAGGAAATGCCAGAGATAAAACGATTGGGGAATAGAGATAATCTCTGGAACTTCTATTTAGAAAAAACTGGAGGTATGAAAACAAAAAGAGAACGAATAACGAAATGTCGGAAATCAGATGCCAAAGAGTTTAAGAAACAGACAGAATAGAGACGGGCGGAAACTTAAAGGTGTGATTAGACGGTGCATCATCAAATAAAGTAGAAAAACTTGAAACTTTTTTTTGTTATACAAGAACAAAGCAAAAAAAATAGCACCATATCAAAAAATCAAAGAAACTCACTCTAAGTGATCAGCAATTTATTTATAGAATTAAATAAGAAATGACATATTTTATTGGAATATACTCAGATATTTCCATATAAAGTATCGATAACAAATTGATTTTTTTAATTTAATTCCACTACCCAGATCGGTGGCAAACCATATGAAATTAAGTCATTTAAGACACAAAAATTGAAAAATTTCTGAATTCGAATGAATAATAATAAAAGTACTTGTTGGATAGTGTTTTTATTTTTGAAACCGACATTTTTCAAAATTATTTGCCATTTTGAAGTAATTGCTAATTTAAACACTTACAAGCTCAATTTTAAAAATAGTCACAATCCCGTTTTCGACATGTATGTATGTATTGAATTTTCAAAAAATTCATCCGTTAGCGAAAAGCCGGTAATTAAAAAGAACGGTTCAATAGAAGGTAAATGGTTTTGAAATGAGTTAAAGCAACAGACAAATTTGACTTCAACACGACACCAATGGGAGCCATTTTCTAAAAATTTTGTTGACAAAAATTCAAAGATACGCATATCTTAGTACACATGAACTTATTTATTTATATTTCCCACTTTTGCCGTTTTTTGGAAACAATTGAAAGCAGAATAAACCAAACAAAAATCATTGCGTGGTAGAACTAACCGTTCTATAGATGAGCTAAAACATAAATTAAATGAAAAACTCTGTACAGGATTTGAATCAGATCAGTCCATTTTTTTAGGTTCTAGATTAAATGCACCTGAACCCACAGACAAATACACCGACGGAAGGAGAAAAATAAAGTATTCTTTTTTAAAAAGGTAACTACCTACTCTTATGCTCCTATATATTTAATATACCTCATAACAAAAAAAAAAAACACGGAACACTGTGGCGTATGAGTGATTTTTATGTATTTAAAAAAAAAAAACAATTAACACCGATAACTTATTATTGAAGTTTTAAAGAAATTGTGGTCATAAAAAAGTTTAACCACCTCGCCATATGGTGAACCTTAATGAAAAAAAAACTCTCTTTGCATCTTTCGGTACCTACATCATGGAATATTATACAAACGATCTACCTATCTTCTTAGAAAAAATTCAAATTCAAACGCTTTTTATGAGACAACTTCCTGACTAACTTCAAATCAGCAAAATATTGCATCATACAACAATTTACCGAAATCAAAAATAACAAATATAAAATTTAAAAAAAAAATTCATACATATTCATAAAATTACCTTAATTTGGTATAATCTCTGGCAGAAGAAAGTTGGCTCTCACAATATTATCTTAAGATACTATTAATGTATTTCTATTAACTATTTAAATTACGCTCATGGTCAACATGTTCAACGCGTGAACCTTCACTTCACTGAGAACTCACTTCGTTTTTTCTTCTTCTGAATTTAATTCAAAAATGCAAAAAAAAAATTAACAAAAAGAACCGAAAAAGGCCCAAAAACCCGTTTGACTATTAAATTCCGAGCATATCTTCAACATATTTATGACAAGACGAAAAGAACACACTGTTTACCTTGGTAAATTTATTTCTTCTTTTAACATAAAAGTTGATAATATTTGCAAACAAAAAAAAAAAAAAAAACAAATCGTAACACAAATCGTTTTCCAATAGATATATCTCCAGTTAATTTGCATAAGATGCACATAAACAGTAAACCACACGTTTTTTAACTCACTTAAAGCCCAAAAACACCGCGCACACAAGAATGAATGTGCACGACTTTAAGGGGTGTTAATCGTTAACAAGTTTATGTTCCCTTACATATACATTTATTACTTGGTTCCTCCTCCAGAGTGCAATGATACTGCATCAAGATTGAAAGCAAAGGTGCTAAAAAGCCAGTTAAAGTCCTAAACGAGCATTAAATTGCTTGCTTCACGAAGACGATTATAATATACATATGTATGTTTTGTATTTCAACTGACGTACAAACAAAAAAATATATGTTGTATCCAAACCGAATATTAAATGCAATACTACCCAAAGCAACAATAAAATATTCATGAAATTATCGAAGTAATATTCGGCACACGGTGTGCGAACTGCGTACCGCGAACCGGCTCTGGCAGGTAATCGCCTCCAAGAGATTTATTCAAAATCACGTTAAGTTAGACATGTACGTACACCTTATGGTTATCTTATGCTACATTTGCGATAAAAAGAGCAACACAGAAAAAAAGTATGCGGTTGAAACTGCTTTACCCGAACACAGTAAAAATACAACTGGCAATGGCAAGAATTGTGACTGCAGCAAATTCTCGGTTTCGGTTTGTTACAGAAATAAATTTAAGAAACTAACAATCCGAGCAAAAAAGTTGATGAGAAGTTGGCCAACTTCTTGAGCACACTGACCAAGTTGATGTCGAGTCCTTAGCTTTTAAACTGATATCGTTTGAGCTTTCTCGTGTTTGTTTGTTGTCGGTAGGGTAGTTTTGCATGTTCCTACAACATGTTTTAAATGTTACAATGACTATTGAGCGAAATCGAAATCGAAATCAAACCAAATTGATATTAAATAGATAACGTAAGCTTCATAACAACAAAAATATCATTACATTATGTCCGCCGCCACCACTTCTATCAATGAAAAGTTATAAACATTTAATCTGTAACGTGTATATCTCTATTCTATCTTACAATATGGTCTATCTGTGAGATATTTATGTACATATAGATTTACTATGAAATAGATATTGGTTAATCATGAACTTGATATATGCGGGCTATAGAACGTTGAAATAAATGGAGGTTTGTTGAGGGAGAGCTTAATTCTTTTTTGGCGCAAATTGTATTGTTGGATTTTGTTATTGTTTAAAGTGCGTCCTTTGGGCGACATTTAGTGTTGCTGTCAGTATAATGCTTTCGAAGTGATTAGATCATTTACATCAGCAGGCGAGTTTTAAATTAACGTGGACGAATATATGAAGTGCTTAAAGACTTTCAAGGGAAACATTTAAAAAGGGGTTACTTGACCAGGATTAACAAGCTCCATTTACGCCTTTGGTTGTGTCTAATATACTTTTGTTGTGGCTTCACATTTACAATAACAGCAGTAACAGTATGAACTATATTAAATTTTTGGTGTTGAGGAAAATTAAAAAGCACTGAGTCGCAGGAACTTGTTGACGTTTACACAAGTTTCTGGTTTTGCTACAAGCGTACTTTCTGTATTCACTTTAATACAAAATATTTCTACCAAATATTCGAGTAACTTAATTTAATTTTATTTTATTTAATTTAAAAAAAAGGTTCTATGAGAGGTACTGTTAATAATTTTTAATACAATAAAAATCGTTTCTGAGTAAAATATGATTTTTCCCAACGGTTTTTTAAGTACCGTTATTTTTATAAGAATCAATTTCATTTAAAATCTTCTAGATAATATTAAAACAGCTTGGTGGAAAGCTTACTAAAAATCAAAAAAGTGCGGTTTTCGAAATATTGAGTTTTCAAACAAATTCTTTGCATTAAAAAATTGATCAAAATAGAGGAATAGATTTTGAAAAAAGCTAAAATTAAATAAATGGTTCTATGGGAAGTGACAAAAAATTTTTCTTAAACGACGAAAAAAATTGCATGGCAGGTACAGTTAATAGAAACAATTTTCAAATTTGATTTTTCTTCAAAATTTTGAGTTTGAAAATTAATTATTCAAATATATACTATCAATTAAAACAACAAGATTTAAATAGATAGAGAAACGATGAATTTCTGGCTTTTTGCTTAAGTGTTGTCGTTGTTTTTTTAAGAATTTATTTAGGTACATTTTAAGTCAGGTTTTTACAAAACCATTCCTCCCAACTAAACGTGGCAAAATACCATTGTTTTACTTTTTCAACCCAACTTATATATTCTTTTATCTTATGTGAATGAACCTGTATATCACACATAATACATATTTATTTATGTATGTAGATAAAAAAAAGTATTTTTTAGAGGCGGATAACTATAAATTGGCAACACTGTTTTGTATGACAGCCGATTTGACAGTTTTTTGTTATTTTGAGGTTCACTTCCTTGGTTCAGATGAGCTATCCATCACCTATCCAAAAATAGGTCTGTTTGGTAACGTGAAATTTTCCACAAATTTTCGCAATTTTTTCCCAATTTGCTGTCAAAACCTATAGTAAAAAAAGACTTGTTGGGGACACTTGGTGGAAATTTTGGTTACCAAACAGGCATAATGTTTAGACACGCTGGGTTGCATCAGTTGTTTTTCGCAAGGGATTACAAGAACACATACCTATCCGAATAGCTTTGATAGTTCCTTGAACTATCTCAATAATTGGAGAAACTCGCATCGGGTATTTCATTTGAAAATTTTGAAGCACACTTTTTGTTAAATGTAAAAAATCAGAATAGACGCTTGTGGATGACAATCCACAAGCCATTGTTGACACATAATTACATCCAGGTGAAATCATTGGTCGATATGTCTTCATAAACGAGTATGGCCAGAACGTTACAGTCAACGGTGAGTGGTATAAGCTATAAGGACATCATTACTTACTCAAAAATGTTGCAAACATGTGGTTTCAGCACCCACATGCCACCCAGCGTGCCGTACAATTAGTTTACTGAAAAAAATAATATTTGAAGAAAGATTAATTCTCCGAAGCGGATCTGTTAACTGGGGGTCTCGTTCGTGTGATTTGACAACATTAGATTATTTTATTCCGGGGATATGCAAAGGCGCATTTCTCAGCCGATAATGGAGAAACAATTAAGCACTTGGAATCGGAAGACAACAATCGATACGTTATTGCCGAAATAAAGCCTGATTTATTATGAAAAGTGTGTGAAAATTTGACCTCCAGATTACGGAGCCACATGCCGGAAATCATATTAAATCATTATTGCCATGAAACGATCTGTCAAATAAGGCCAAAACATTTGTCTGTGTTTTATTTCAATTTAAAGTAATCCACCTCTTAAAAAACACCCGCTATTTTATTCCATCTGCTGAATTCCTTACATCCAAATTTTACAGAAACCAAACAGATCAATAGGGGGGTTCACATTAAACGACATGTCGCTCGACCCGAGCCGTTTTTCTAGTGTTCACATTCAACGACTGTTTTACCGACATCATTTTCAAGAAAATTTTCAAAGAGATAACATGTTGCGAATTTCATTATTTTCACCAATTCTAATGAATAAATTCTATTTTGTTCGCTCTCTTTTTGTTGTTTACTTCAAATGTAATCCATTTTCTTCAAATCATACATAAAAAAATAGAAAAAAAGATGTAAAATTGAAATTATCTTCACATTTACTTCAGCGGTCGTCCGACAGAGACAATTATTAAAAAAATTTAACTACACAGTAAGTCGATCAACGGTCGTTCGACTGGTGTTCACATTACAAAAATCTGAAATAACGACACGTGTTGATGAACATTTTTGGATAATACGCAAGTTTGGTTCAATTTTTTTTAACGAATACGTAACATTATGTCTTTAAAGTAAAAGTTGTATATGTATCTACCACAAATAAAAATCCCTTCTTGTAAGCTGTAAATTCTTAAATTCTCTTTAAAATTTAAACAAACTCAAGACAACATTCTTCATCAGGATTAACTTTGTTTGGCTGCTGTAATTTGTGAAATATGAGACAAGGACTGGAACATTTTCTATATTGTATTTTTATTAATTCAAAGATATTTATTCATGGTAACTGCATATAAATAGTTGTGTCATTTTCATCAGAACATAAAACTTAAATAACAACACATTCTTACAATTCTTATGTTATACTGGATTTTATTTCTGTGGAACTAAAAAAAAAGCCCAATATGCCAATTTTTCTGTTAATTAGTTCAAAGTATTACCAAAGGATTTTACCAAAATTCTGAGCTCTTAAAAATATAAACACAAACAAACCTGCATATGTAAATCTGGGAACAAAGCGGAAAATCGCGCAAGGGTGTAGCAGTTTCCCGGTGACCACGCTTAATGTAATTTGATGCGCAACGTTCGGAGTGAGTACTAAAGTGCACTCTAAAATAAATTAAACAACTAATCCGAAAATTATTAATAATTATGTATACTTACTTTCAATGTACATAATATTCAGAATTTTTATAGTCTTTCTATTTATATTTTTTCAAAAAATTTGCTCAACTTACTTTCAAGAGGCTTATTTTTGGTCCAAAACTGCCCGATTTGAATTGAAAGACAACCAGGATCCGTTTTTAATGGCATTATTCGAATGGAAATATTCGCTCATATTTCTCCAAAGATCATACAGTAGGCAGAATCAGAACGTTACATTCAATAAATATCGCTATACGTCCATAATTAATAACCTATTTGTTCCGCATTTATGTGCAAAAGCTTGAATTTTAACCAGATACAATCAGGTTATGGCAGGAAACATTTGATGAGCGCATATTTTCATGTAATATGGTACAGTGAATTGGATTCCACGCAATCGAGTGATCTCACCTCACCGGATTATTTTCTATGAGAATATGTGAAGTTGATGGTCTATGCCAATAAACCTGGGCCACTTCCACTTGGATGCATGACAATTTATCCGTACAGTTATTGCTGATCTATGACTTCAGCTGCTTGAAAAAGTGGTGCGAAATTTGACATCCAGATCACGTTCAGTTAAATCCAGATTGGACACACATATATGTATGCCTGAAATCATATTCAAATATTATTGGCATATAATCATCTTTTCAATAAAGCCACTTTTATGGCCACACTTAATTTTAATGTGTTTTATTAACTTTAAAAAGGCTTTACCTTTATACAAAAATAACCCTTTATTTATATGAATTAATTCCATTTTGTATTTATCTCACCCCATCGTATGGAATTCGTTAGCTTATTCATTAGGAACAAAAGTTTCTGTTTTGATTGTACCTAAATATACATATGTACCTACGTTGTGTATGAGTTTGAGAACTTTTACGAGTTTGAAAAAGATATGTTTGGAAAATGCGATACATGTCATCTGTCATCTAGATTCCAGAGTATATCTTTGTTTATTCTTCGGCGTTGCTTTATTTATGTTTTGATTCTCTGGTTTTGTGAATGAGCGAGTGGTCATTCATTGCCAGGAATATAATTAAGACTGATGAGTTTGGAGTGAAAGTTTCTGTTTAACTACTTAGTAAACTTCGCTGGGAGACTGGAGTTCTGATTATGACTTTAGTTTTGTCTATTTATGTTATGTTCGTCATTAGTCCGCCATTTTGTAAATGAAATTAACAAATTCAATTAGTTTGTGGTTCTTGCAGAAAATTATAATTGTTAGCGAACAAAAAATTATAAAATTTACCTGCTATGTACCTACTCGATTTATGTGGGATATTCGCAACAAAAGTATGCCATCTAAAAAGACAGTAATTTTTTAAAAAAAAGGTCAGTTTGTCTCAGTAATTGCAGCGCCATAGATTTTGTTTGAATTTTTAAATTTTTCTCACGGTCGTATGGATTGTGAACTTGAAAAGCTGGCCTTTTATGAGGTCACTGTATGACCTGCTTTCAGATGGTATAGTTCTTTTTGCGAATATCCCAGAAATGAGGTGCCAAAAATCGGTGATGACCTTGAAAAACTCTAACCATTGGTTGAAAATTTCCTCTGGCTGACCAATTTCTGAAACTAACTGACCTTTTTTGACCATTTACTGACCTTTTAGATTGCATACTTTTTTTGCGAATAGCCCATGTATTCGAAAACCACTGTTTTATTTATGTATATATCTCATTTCACTCTATAAACATCATTTTTTTAAAATAACCTTTCAAACACAAACAGAGTTTTTGTAATCGGACACAACTTTTGGTTTTCCCCCTTTTCACTCTATTAATAACAAATGTTTGAAAAAAATATTCCTTAAGAAATCCACATTTTCAAATACAAAAAAAATTCTTAAATCGGACAACTTTTTAGTTTTACCCCATTTTACCCTACAAATAGCAATTTTTAAAATATTACTGTAGCCATTTCCTAAGTATAACCTTTTAAACGCAGGGAGAGTTTTTTCAATCGGAAATGTCAGATAAAAAGTTAATACGATTTTTTAATAATTATACTTCTATTCGGGGCAGAGACGAATCCAATAAATCAGAGTTCATTAAAATCGGTCCAGCCGTTCTTGAGTTATAAATGGTGTAACTAAACCGACTTCGTTTTATACTTATACGTATTAAGATATTAGAAATAGGTTGAAATGTTAATAAAAAATTATTAATTAAAACAACTGTCCTTATGTATCTTAAGGTGCAATAAAAATCTCTTGAAAATGTTGCAAAGCCCCAAACGAAACGTCAGAAATATTATAAAATGGATTAGTTGGGTAAAATTTTTCGTAAGTTTTTAGGGAATTAACAAACTTTCTGGTCAGTGAAGAAACAATAACCTAAACTTAAAAGTTAAATCAATATTTTACAATTATAACCTTATATGTATCTATTCTGCACGGCTTCCCAATAAGATAATGATAACATTATCAGAAGAAAATTGATGCGCAACTCTAAACGATTTGATCATATTAATTTATATTTTCATCCCATCGATCACTTTAATTTTTTTTTGTTATTTTTGTAGGTATGATTTTTCAGCAAAAAATATAGGAAAGATTTAATATTTTTTGTGAGAAACATTTTTAAAGAGTCATCGTAAATCAAATTTTGTACCTGCTTCGTACTAAAAGTTGTTTATTTTTCCCCGCTTGCATAGACAAAATTGTTCATAAGCACATACTACATACGAATCTTTAAAGTTAAAAAAATCTACGGCTCGTAAAATTTAATGAGTTTTTCTTCAATAATCGTTCGTTGTCATTCAATAAGATAGTATTATTAATAGCAAGGTCATTTTATATGTGTCGAAAAATGCAAAGCAATTTGCGTTGTATTGTATTGTAATTATGTATGTAAACGCAACGATTGACACGTTAACAAATATTCTATGTGAACATCGAACAAAATAAGTAGACAAGTTTGGCAATTAAACTTAAATATTTATAAAACTAGTTTTATCATAAAGAAAAATGCGCTCGTCAATTTTTTAAATTCGTAGAAATTATAATTGCAATTTGTAATTAAACACATCAAATATACATTATACTGTTGACAACAAGTTGAATTGGATAATATATTGTTATAATTAGAAGATTATACTTCTTTCTCAAGTTAATTCTCAAGTTATAAAAATAACTTAGGTTACTATTTTGGTTTTGTCAATTAAAAAAACCATTGAAAAATTAGTTTTATTATAAACTTGGAACAAAAAAGGCTTATTAAAAAAAATAACAAGATTGTCTTTTAAGATATTTGTTTAGTTACAATGATTAGTAGATGAAGAACCTAAAACAATATATGTATGTATGTAATGTATATCAAGCCGATAATGTTCCACTTTATTTACTCGCTAAACTGATTTTTTTTTTGCACCTATTACGTTTACGACACTTTATTTAAGCTCATTATTTTAATTGTTAATCTTAAGGCGTTTAAAAAGTAAAATCAGTAATAATTTTGATGCAAAAATAAAGCGATTGCTTAACTTTCAAATCATCATTGGTAATGTAGTTCAATCATTGAAATAATAAAACTAATTTTATGTGCACGGTTGGGCCAAAATGAATTTTTTTTTAAAAAGAATTAAAAATTAAGATATCAACTTTATATTTCCTTCAAAATAATCACTTATTTTGCTTTTAAGGCGCCTCAAAACATAAAATTCAAATTTTCAATAATGAGTTTCAAGGAAAGCTATAACATCGAAACTGACTATGTGAATGGCACCCCTATACTCAAAGATGAAAAAGGAAAAATCAACCAGCCACAGATTTCGTTCAAATTTACCCGTCTTATCACACTAACCTTCGATGTTCATATATATAAAGCCTGTTTTAAGATATATGTACTCCTATCTTTAAAAATATTGGTGATAGAGCTATAATAGATGAAAGGACTTTTCGATTTTTAATCCGCCGGAACAACATTCTCTATGCCTACATAAATATATGAACGCCAATTTTGATGAAACATAATATTATGTCCAAAATATTTTGTAAGAAATTGTGATATTATTTATTGATTCGATGTAAAATCAAAAATATAAAAAAATAATTTTATTTTTTTGTATTGAATTTTAAAAATAACCGCCACCAAGAGTTACTTCCGGTGACATAGTAGTGTCCAAAACACTTTGAAAGTCACTGTTTTATTAAACCTACCATACCGACATAGCAACCATCTGACTTTTATTTTTTTTTTATTTCAAATTCGCTGTCACTTCGAAAAGTCATCATACATAAATCATCAAAATTATTCGTTTCTTGCATTTTTGTTTATTTTTTGTGTTCGTTCTGGTTGCTCTTGTCTTGTTCATGAAAAATTTTGTCTGATTTAACTACTCTTGACAAATTTTAGTATTTGTTCGATTGATGAAATTCAAAAATGTTAATCAAAACCGCCCTCATCACTGCCGCCTTCCTCATTTCCCTAATATTAGCAGAAATTGAACACAGGTGCTCCGATTTGAAGCGACACGAAATCGAACACCATCTATCATCGAAGACTCCCTATCGTGTCGTAGCAAATCTAGATGAAAGCAAATTCGAATATCCAGGTATTTATTTTTTATTTTTGGAATTTTGTTTAATTCATTGTTAAATAAACAATCGTTTATTCATCACCATCAATATCATTTTTTATTCATCGTTGAAGAATGCAAAGCAACGAGAATTTGGTCAGTTATTCGTCATGGGGCGCGTAACCCCAGCAAGCATATTATTGACAAAACCAAAGACCGTCTTATTCGTATTAAACAAAGAATACTTAACAATGCTCACACTCGCTTTTGTCCACACGAAATGGCAATGTTTAGATTTTGGTATTTCAATGTCAGCGCAGAGGAGGAAAAGTTTTTGGTTGCCGAGGGTGAGGACGAGCAGATTGAGCTGGCTGAGAGGATGCAGAAACGATTCCCGCATATTTTAAAAGATACTTATGATCCAGATTTGTACTTATTCAAATATACTGCCACTCAGCGAACGCTTAAGAGTGCTGAGAGTTTTGCAACTGGCCTGTTTGGGAGACATCGAATCAAGGATATACAGTATCCGGAAGCCCTACATAAGGATCCCGTATTAAGGGTGAGTGAATTAAAATTTAAAGTTCTAAGAATGTCTCTTCTTCGGTTTTCAATGAATCGCTTTCCTTAACAAGCAAATGCGACCAAAAAAGTCGAAGAAGAGAAATCTTTGGCACTGTTTTATTATTTGTATTTGAATTATTGTTTTTTAAAGAGAACATCCAATCATAATTATGTTAACATTTTAAATGGAACATACACATAGATTAAATTTAATTTTATAAGTAAGAGTATATTGCATATAAGCAACATCAATGTTTTTTCCTAATATTGATACAACTTAAGGTAAATAAAAATTGGTATAAGGTCAGAACAATTTTACGATTCCATCTGATTGTAACGCACCTAGTCAATCCTTAGTTTCTTGAAATCTTTCTTTTACTTTTTTCGACCAAAAAATTGTTTTACTGCTTGTAAGTGCTATGGTTTTATTGAATTTCGAGATGTTAGAACAGACATACCTACTTACTCAACTCTCTAGCTGTAAAAGTCGTGAGGGGAGCTATGTTGAATTGGTATGAATAGGTTTTATATATTCAAATATTTTTTTAATACTCTTGAAATGTCATGTATCTACGCTTATGAGCTCAGAGGTTATAAAAAGAGTGCCGCCAATTTTTGCGATGAATGAATTACATCCACACATATTGTTATTGTTTTAATACTTTGGCCTTATTATTTCAAGTGGTAATTCATCGCATTTGAAACAAATTTCAGTTAAATTTGCTCCACTTAAATACTTTTTCGCGTTAATTATCCAAAAATACAAGTTTCATAGACATGAATGCTATCACATCCGGTAGAGTTTTAAAAGGCAAAAAGGACAATCTCTGTGTTTCATTCAGATACACTTTCAAGTCAGACATGTAAACCATTTGATGAAAAACAAATTATTATTTTCAAACTCAGAGTTTTGATAAAATACTATAGGTAATATAGTGTATAATTTTGTTCTCGCCTTGAACCAACCTAAAAATCCTAGCTAGAATAACCCTGCAATCCTGCATATTTAACAAAATGAGTACTAAGGCAGTGAAATCCTTATAAGTTAAACTTAAGCGCCGATTATCTTCTAAACGGTGACTTTATTGACAAAGACTTCTAAAGATTTTAATAGATTTGTTCGACTTAAGGCCAGTTTCGCAGTCGACACTTACCGGAATAAGTGTTAAGTATTTTCCCATATAAGTTCTTAAGGCTAAGTTTCATAGCCAGCGTAAGTGAAGTGGAACTTAAGGCACCAACATCAGAGCCACTTATTGAGGTAAGTGTGCACTGTGATATTGCGCCTTAATATTTCACATTGCCCACTTAAGTGCCACTTTTCTGACGGTGAAACTAGCCCTTAACTTTTCACACTTTAAGTAGTTTGCATTAAGAGACTTTAAAAGGAAACTACAAAAAAATCTCTGTCGATTTTGTTTTAAGTCGAAGCTTTTTTTCATATATTTTGTTTGTCTACTTTTTACAAAATTCACACATTAAGTCCCATTTGCTGAAACCAAATTTAAATATTTAAGTTCAACATAGGAGCTTATGTGACAGTTTAAGCTGAAATTAAAGTATAAGCGCTTATGTTGACCTTAAATATTTAACTTTTGTTCCAGCAAATGGGCCTATGATCCCAGAACCATTTGGAAAGCTTCAGAAATGTTTCTGTTGACATTCAAAATTACAGTTATTTTCCTGATGGACGATAAAATACTTCTGGCTTTATTCAAGCCAGAAATATATAACTTATATTTATCCATGCATGCATGAAAGAATACTTCTATTCTAGACTATCTTGGCTGAAAACAATTGACACGCGTTCGAACGCTTGATTATTAAACCTTTTTTAACTACCAGAGTCACGTTCGCGACTGCGTCCATATTGTATTCACTTTAACGACATTTTAGGCACAATACATGCATTACAACAACACGAGATCCTGCTCTCTATCAGGATAACGTTTCAGCATCTAATAACGTTTTATATCTGAATATCGAAGATTTGTTTAAGTTTTTTTTTGTAATTTTGTTAGTTTCAATGTACAAAAACATCTGCATTAAATAAAATAAAAAACGCAATTAAGAACCGATTTCTTTGTATTTGATTGCATTAAAACAAAAAGTTTAGTATCGTGGGTCTGTTTGGTAACGTGAAATTAATTTCTTGAGAATTTGCACAAATTTTCACAAAATTGCACAATTTGTCGCAAATTCATGTTTGTTAACTCGAAAAAGTTGCAACGAGAGAGCACATCGAGAGAGAAAAAAAATTTCCCCTCCATTGGATAACTTGCGAATTTGTGCTACATAAATTTTCTGTGTGCAAGAAAAGTAAACACATAGCCCTTAAGGACTATTCACATGAGAGCGACTAACGACCAACGAATGAACGAATATTCGTCCATTTTGACATTTCTTTCACATTGCTTTTTATTCGTCGCGAATGACGACCACCAAGAAAACAAAACAAAAAGGGATTTTGAGGTTAGCCGCGCGCGAACAATTTGTTCGTTGTGTGGACCGTATGTGAAACGCAAATAGAGTTTGACAATTCGTAACAATCAGATTGCAATTCGGGAAGGCCAATTTGTTTTCTCAAATTTAACTTATTTAAGCACTTAAAAAGCGGATTTAAGTATCTTAACATAATAATAAATTATATTTCTACGATTTTGATTAGAATTTGTGAAGAATTTATGTTCATAAATTGTTTTAATTCACATTTATTCGTCGCTCGTTGGTCGTTCTCATGTGAATAGTCCTTCAGCATCTTTTGCTTTTAATTTGAAATTGTGGTTTCTGATAATTTTGAAATTTATAATTTATGTAATATTTTTTTTAAAGTAAACGCAAATTGTTAACAAAGCATGTTGATGTGAGGAGTAAAATACTGACGTTTTGTACACAAAAGTGGTTCAATGCGTTTGTTAACTTTCTTGTAAGTTTTTCCATTTTTGAGAAATTCATTCTCACTTTTGTGTTTTGACAGGTTGTACACATTTTGCTGAAAAAAGATACCAAACAGACCTTGTATTTGTCTCTTTTGTATGCTTTGCAGCACTGTCCTGCTGCACGCAGATTGCAGCTTTGGTGAAACTTTAATCAAACTTACCCAACGAAGTAATCTGTCAAACAATACACTAGCCGTCTCTTTCACTCATTCTCACCGACACTGAACAAAAAAAACAAACAAACCCATTTTCATGACATCTCGTGTCAAAAGTGAAAAGTCGTTGAAAAAAATGCTGCGTATTTTTCATCAAACGTGATTCCCAAATCTATAAAAATTTAAGTGAAAAGAATTTTAATTATTATTCAATTATCAAATTATTAAAAGTGAAAGATCATGTTATAAATGAACAACTAAAACAATAAATAAACTCTACAGTAAAAAGTTAAAAGTTTAATTCCACTCAATAAATGCAGAATTGAATTTCATTTTTTTGCCATTGAAAAAAAAAAGTGGAAGAAAAAAAACTGCGTGCAGGGAGAAGTCCTGACTTTTTTTTTATTTCAATTTGTGAAAAAGAAAAGTTAAGAGGAATAGAAAATCTTAATTAAAGAAGCATACATAATTTAAATAATCCAACGACCAAGGATAAGAGGATGCAAACACGCAATTCGCTATAAATAAAAAAAAAAAAACCAAGGAAACTACAAAGAATTTGTGACTAAAAAAGAAAAGACTGTAGGTAGTCAAATATGGTTCGGGATTACTTTTCCCTATCCCTCTGTCTTCCTGTATCTTCCCATTCATCCGCATTTGTTTCAAGGACTTGTGTAGGCTGGAATGCTGGATGAATTTCCATTAAATAAAGCCTGTTGTTGATGTTAAGTGTGTTAATTTTTTAGCAATAGAAAAAAAACGTGGGTGTAAAGCAATGTGATGCCAGTAAAAGTCCTAAAACAATTTTTTCTTTCGTATACCGACAACATACATCAATGAGTCAGATTCTCACATTGATTTGTGGGCTCTTCCCTGCTCTAGATAAAAGAAAAGAAAGGAATGTCGATCGTCATTCCGCCGCAATATATTCTATAGGCACCCCAATACCTTCCTGCATTCTTCTTTTGATTTGACACGAAAAAGTATGCATAATAATACGTAATATTTCATATAGCTATATGTATATTATGCAATTGCAGAGACGCTAATCTTTCTTTCACTTCGCATGTCATGAACCCTTGAGGAGAGTCTCGAGAAAATAACAAAAATCAAATTGTTCTTCATTTGTTTTGTGTGCACTTTTGGTTTTGTGTTCGAGCTGGCTGTTTAGCTGTAGGTAAATAATAAGCAATCAACCATCGAACACATGTTGGGCGTAGGTTCATTCTTTT
The DNA here is from genome assembly GCA_932273885.2 of Leucozona laternaria. Classification (NCBI taxonomy): domain Eukaryota; kingdom Metazoa; phylum Arthropoda; class Insecta; order Diptera; family Syrphidae; genus Leucozona; species Leucozona laternaria. Next base: position 23,977,014 of record OW026367.1, on the reverse strand, counting down.
GGATGATTCTTAATGGAATGCGTTAGGTCATTCTCATTCATGCATTTATTTGTAATTTTGAATTTGCATATTAATTTGAAAGTAAGATAAATTGCTTTGGTCGGATTGGGGAGCACCAGACAATTTCACGAATAATTAATAAAATCGTTGTGAGTAGGTATTGAGTAAAAGTTGAAAAATGTCACGCTAAAGAGACGTGTAACTTTTTCTGTTTATTGTTTTTTTTTTTTTTTTTTCTGGGAACTGCAACGGGGGTTTTATTCATATTCAAAACAAAATGAATGAATGAATCGTGGTAATTTCTTCGATTCGGGTTGTTTTCTTCCATAAAAAGTTATCGGGTCGTTGATCTTGAGCTTTGATTAAAACAGGTCATGCATTTTTACTTATTTGAATTCTTTGTATTTCAATGCACATACATACATAATGTACCTACCGTTTTGGCCTGGACAATAGGCAAATTCGGATAAAATGAGGTACCAAAAATTCTCTTCCGCCCTTTTCTTCTTGCTTTTCTCGTTCAAATAAAATTTTTTTGACAGATTAAAACAATTGATAGGTTTGTAAAGGTACTATCCTTTAACGAGAAAATGATAAAACCTCCAAGAGTAAGTATCTCTTGTCATGAATAAGAACCTATCACCCTAGCCGTTCGGATTCGGCAAGAAAAAAATTGATAAATTGTACAATTTAAAGACAGAATAAGAATGCAAAGTTACCACCAAATCGTAGCAAAACTAGTTGTGTAACAATTGAACGTAGTGGAATATTTCAAGTGCTTGCAGGCCCGTGTTAACGTTAATCGATTTCAATAAAATTTTACAACATTTTTTTAAGTAGGTACCTACTTTGATCTCTTTTAGTGGGGTACCAAAGAAATTCAAACATTTAAAAAATAAGTGCCACTCTAATACTTACGTACCTACATTGTGTAGGTATATAATTTTTAAAAATTTAGGCTTCATTTAACTTACTTTTGACTATTTCTAAACTTTTTCTTTGACTTATGTTATTTTTCCAATAAACACCTTACATCTTCAATGCTTAACCATTTCTTAGATTTCAAGTTAAAGTTTTTGAATTCTTGAATGAAAGAACAACAACCGCACCGCTAAATTTTAGACTGGATCTGGATGTCGAAAGTACAAAAGTTGCAGGTGGTATGTGTCGTGGTTTCGAATATAGGCAGGTTTTTTTTCTCAGCCTTTGGTGAGGGCGGACGTTGAGTTAAAAATAGCTATTTTTTCCAATTTTGACGCCCCCCAGTCTGGGAAAAAACCTACAAGATATAAAATATCACGATGAATACAACTAAAAATTCTCTTAGGCATATTTTGGTCATACATCCACTCCCGAAATTTGCTGTTGTCTATTGACTATACATATGTACGTATATACTAACCAACTGCGTGATAAAATAGACACAAAAATCGGTTCTCCAGTATGATTTGTCCTCCCCGTAAATCTTGTTTGCAGTTTAAACACTCGGAGCAATCCCCATTCTTCAAAATTTGAGTATTTAAGTGCAGAAAAAGAGTGGAATAGACCTATTAGTTAGATTGATAAAAGATGCCTTTTAATTAAGTAAAAAAAATACTTAAGTTAAGGGCATGACCTTAGAAAAACGGTGATTTGCCATTGATTGTCTTGTCATGTGGTGTAAAATATTACATAAAGACTATCTCATTGTTTTTCAGATAATTACTTGAAACTTGATTAGTAGACGCACTAGCAGAGCATTAAAAACTTTAAATTCATTGAAATTATCAGTTAAAAAAAAAATCGTTCTTGTAGCAATTTGTTTGGGGTATAACACTTATTATAAATAAATACTTTATAAATCACTTGCGGCTTACATGGAAATACCACTATCGGGTTCCAATAAATATTCGCAATAACAAAGCATGCAGATAAGGAGTGCACGCTGTTTGTTTATAATTGAATGTGAGCCTTGTTTAAGAGCAAGGACTCCTGTGTACGAAACGGCTTGTCAAAGATTCGTATTGCACTTATGTATGTTAGCATTGCCGATATGGCACGATCGTGCTTTTTGACACGCCATTTTCTCGTGGCACGAAGAAAGTCAATATGAGACTTTGTTCATATTTAACTTAAAATAAAGCGAATTTTACCGAGAAATGAAATCTGATGGAGTGACCATTAGCAGAAACTCCTATTTTGTTGTTATATTACACCTCCTCGTATTAATAGTCAATTATAGTTTTTTTTTTTGATTTTTTCATATGGCTCGAAGTTGGAACGGTGGCGGCGCTGTGAACATACGCTGTAAAACTAACTTTTCAATGGACAACTTCACACACGATGCAAGCTGCACGTATCTATTTATCAGAGCGCACAAGTTGCAGGGCATATATATACGAGAGTATCCAAGACTTAAGCCTTAACTACATTGGCCAAAAAAGTGAAAAAGTACAAAAGTGAACATTTTCAAACTTATTTTGGGATAGCGTTTCTGACTGGACAACTTATAAAAATGATGCAGAAAGCTTAAATTTTCGTTAAAAAAAAAAATTTATATTTTTTTTCACAAAACAACTGCGCTAGCGAAACAAAAGTATTTTTACTTTTGTAATTTAGCAAAAAGTGGTAATTGTAGTTAAGGCATTATACTGCATTTACACGACTGACAAACTGGCATTTTTCTGTCACTATACTGCCAAAAGAATGAATTATTCCATTGTTCTGTAATTTTTTTTTTGACAGTTAAATGCCAGAATACTGCCAATTTGTCAGTCGTGTAAATCCAGCATTACTCTTTGAACAAATGCTTTCTGCAAATACTCCAAAAAGATTAGTTCTGCAAAATCGATTCCAATATGTGCCAGATAGCCAAACTCATTTTTACCATATTGACGAATGCCGAATCTTTGAACCCGCGGAATATCCATGCTCCAAACAAATGTTTTTATTTCATAGCCGCACCATAAGTGTTGTGAAGCGAAATCAATATATTAGTTTGGTACGCAAGTGTCTTAAAACAAATGCGAAAAGTCCCTGACTCAGCTGGAGTAAAATGTTACGGCAAGATTGTAGTTGTTATCCAATACTAAACAGATAACACAAATTCTTTCCAACTTATCTGCGTAAGCATACCACAAAAAAGTGGTCTCCTTATCAGTTTTAGCTTCCTGGTAATAGCATAGACTGAACCAAGGAACGGAAAAGTGATAGTTTGGTTTTAATGTAAATTAGGTTTTTTTTTTGTCAATAACTTCGAAAGAATTCTTTGCTTATCCGATTCTTTCATATAAATGCCTTCAATCAGTTCAATGAGATCCAATAATATTCAAAAAAAGTATATAGCGATTTTCATGTTAAATATCTGCTCGCTAATAAGAGAATAATAATGACTCGTTATGTCTAAATTGTATCGCTGACGGTTCCGAAAATATCCTTCACCTTATCGAATTCAGAATTCAGAATTGAGCTTTAAAGTTGATAGGCGTAAAATCAATTTCTAAAATATTTGATTCGTTGGAACATCGTCGAAATGCCTTGTCTATCGCTATTTTAGAGTTAATTTGTTTAAACAATGCACTTGTGTAGAAGACAACTGCATTCTTCACCTTACCATTAACTATTTCACTCGAATACTCGCTCCGCCAGAAATGCTCATTAGTATACCCTTGAGCTTAACTTTGGACATACCCTTAAGCACAATGATTGTAAAACAACGTCTATAACGATTTGTGTAAAGTTTTGACTATGCCTATATTATCCTTGAAACAAATGCTATTTCTCTTATTTTGCACAATTCTCTGGTCGTTCGATTTATTAAATCATTTTTTTTTCTCTAAAGATAAACTTAAAAACGAAAAAAAAAAAATACACAGTGATACGAAAAACAATAAAAAATGTCCAAGTAAATAATGGAAGCGAATAACTTTAACCAAAACTGAGTGTTCATAAAGTAAACAACACCAACAACTGCAAAAACAAAAATAAGTGAACACAATGCTCGATCAAAGTCGCTGTTCGGTTGGCAGTCGTAAGACTTCAATGTCCGATAGCCTCAATGCGTCGTTAACTCTAGCCAATGGCTATTGCGGGACGACCGTTCCCGACTACCAATGTCCTATATGTTTCCAATCGAAGCGCCATCAAGAGAACATCGATGGCATAATGTTCGAGAAGCAACAATGGCGCATTCGTGAGCGAATGAAAACGGCAAGTGTGGCTTTGGTTCTCTGCCTCAATATTGGTGTCGATCCACCAGATGTTGTGAAAATCCAACCCTGCTCACGCCTCGAGTGTTGGATTGATCCGTCTTCGGTGTCGGCTCCAAAAGCAATGGAATTGATTGGAGCAAATTTGCAGAAGCAATACGAACGTTGGCAACCTCGAGCACGCTACAAAAAATGTCACGACCCGACTGTGGATGATGTGAAGAAACTCTGTACCAGCTTACGACGCAACGCCAAGGAAGAGCGCGTCCTCTTTCACTACAATGGTCATGGTGTGCCCAAGCCGACAGCTAATGGAGAAATTTGGGTGTTCAATAAAACATTCACGCAATACATCCCGTTGTCGATCTTTGATTTGCAAGCTTGGATGGGTGCACCGTCGATATACGTGTACGATTGTTCGAATGCCGGCATCATCATAAATTCGTTCAATCAATTTGCTGAACAGCACGAGAAGGAAATGGAAAAGGTAATGCAGACAATTGGGCCAAGTGCGCTGCCAATGGTTACATACAAGAAGTGCATCCATCTAGCAGCATGCTCGGCAAATCAAATTCTGCCTATGAATTCTCAACTGCCGGCCGATTTATTCACATCCTGCCTGACAACGCCCATAAAGATCGCTCTCAAGTGGTACTCGATGCAGGGGAAATTCGATCTCGTGCCCAAGATGCATAGTGATCTGATTGACAAAATCCCTGGGCAGGTGAACGATCGCCGGACCATGCTGGGTGAATTGAATTGGATCTTCACTGCGATCACAGACACGATTGCTTGGAATACGCTGCCCAGAGATCTATTTCAAAAACTCTTCCGACAGGATTTGCTGGTCGCAAGTTTGTTTAGGAATTTCCTGCTCGCCGAACGGATCCTTCGATCACACGACTGTACGCCCGTTTCTAGCCCGGCGCTGCCACCGTGTTTCCGACACCCCATGTGGGATGCATGGGATTTGGTTGTGGACCTTGCTCTTCAACAACTGCCCGACATTCTGGAGAAAGGTGCTCCATACAAGCAACTTCCATTCTTTGAGGAGCAACTGACTGCTTTTCAAGTCTGGCTAGACCGAGAATCTGAGTCAAGGGTGCCGCCTGAGCAATTGCCAATTGTGTTGCAAGTGCTTCTCTCACAAGTACATCGTTTGAGAGCGTTGGATCTACTCGCTCGTTTTCTGGACCTCGGCCCTTGGGCCGTCAATCTTGCCCTCGGTGTTGGGATTTTCCCTTACGTACTTAAATTGCTGCAGAGCTCTGCAAAGGAGCTGCGGCCAGTGTTGGTGTTCATATGGACGAAGATTCTAGCCGTAGACTCTTCATGTCAAGTAGATCTAGTTAAGGATCATAAGTACTTCCTCTCTGTTCTTCAGGACACCAGTGTCACGAAGGAAATACGAACCCTGGCTGCATTCGTGCTCTCTAGCATCGTAAAGAACTTCTTGCTTGGGCAGACGGGTGCGCTGCAGGGCTCTCTAGTGTCCATCTGCTTGGTGCAGCTGAACGACGACGATTGGCTTCTCCGCCAATGGCTAGCGATATGTTTGGGACAGCTGTGGCAAAACTTTGACAAAGCGCGCTGGTCGGGAGTACGCGATTTGGCCCATGAGAAGCTCTATCACCTGCTGCAAGATCCCGTCCCGGAAGTGCGTGCAGCTGCAGTTTTTGCCCTTGGCACGTTCATCAGTTCAGTGACAGATCGTTCTGAAGAACATGCAAACAACATAGACAGAATTATTGCGATTACCCTGCTGGATAAAGTGGCAGATGATATGTCGCCTCTGGTTCGCCTGGAACTCGTGGCCGCTCTACAGTGGATGGTGATTCTATTCGAATCGCAATTTGTCACAGTATATCTGCAAGAGTTCCTTCCTAATTCAGCTGCTCCAACCAACATTTCACATAGTCCGACAGCACACCCGCATCATCACACCACGCATAGCTTGGAGCGCAACATAAACATGAAACGCGGCTATAGCTCAAGTTGTATATCGAATATGGCTTGTGCTCCATCGAGTATTCCCTTCCATGCTATATTCCTCAAACTCTGGCAAGGCATCCACAATCTCAGTCAGGATCCTTTCCCCAAAGTTGCTGAAGCCGCCCAAAAAGTGATCAACTCTGTCAGGGACTCGGCTCTGTCCCTGATCACAGCGAAAGAGGCGACCACCGAGAAATGCATCAGCTTGAGTGTAAGCCTGCCACCGAGTCCCAACACACGAACGAGTTTCTTGGGAGAGTCACCACCCGTCGGATTGAATCACTCCGAGGTAAAGTCTAGTGCGGTGGGAAGTAAACTGAGTGTTCTTGCAAGTGGGGTGACTTCAAAACTCCGTGGCTCTATGTTCCCTGACCTCGACTATCTAGACAGGAAGATCCGCACGACTTCTATGAACGATGAAGTGGACAGCGGATCGGGGCCATCGACTGCACCTGTAACGGACAATCATCTGCCTGCAGGACTACGAAATATGAAGCCCATCGTCACCACAGCCTTCCTGCCATGGGCTGTGAGTTACTTCACCCGCCCTGGAAAGAATCGCTACACAAATCCTGTCAGTGAAGAGCAACTAACGATGCCCGCGGACAAGAATTCTCCAGAGTACCGTGGCCGTGAGTGGCGGTTTAAAAGAAACTCAAGCGTACGGCAGATAGCCCTCGACCAGGAGGGATTCGCGGTATCTCACAAAATTGACATTCAAAACTGGATGGGAAAGACGCAGTTCACTCCTTCCATCGTGAAGCTTTTGCCATATGAGCCGCAGATAGCGGTGGCGTACAAAGAGAAGGTTTCTGTATACGATTGGAGCCGGAACTCGGTCTGTTCCTACACCCCGGTGAACTGTAGTCCAAATCAGAGCAGTAAGAAGGGCACCATCAGTGGAAATGGTTCTCAAACTACATCGGCGGGGCAAGTTGGGGCTTCAGTTTCGACTCGGGTCGCCGCCATTGAGTTTGTCAACGCCCACGACGTGGCGATGATGCTAGTCGGCCACGATGACGGCATAGTCAGAGTGTGGCAAGAGCCATCGTTCGAATCGAATCGGGAGTCTAGTCGTTTGGTTACAGCCTGGGACGCTTTGCCCCTGCGTGTTTCGAAGAAGGAAACGCCCGGAATTGTGATGTCGTGGCAGCAGGTCACCCAACAGCTAGTGGTAGGTGGCTCTACCCGATATCTTCGCATTTGGGATGCCGAAAAAGAGCTAAAAGTTTGTGATATACCCGTCGGTGCTGAAACGATAGTAAAGGCACTATCCCCAGCACCGCCAGATCCGACGCGGATGGACTTATTGGCTGCTGGCTGTAGTGATGGAAGCGTGCGGATCTTCGACCGGCGTTGCTCGCCCAACGATGCCAGGGTGAGGGTCTATCGAGAGCATGCCGGTGCCATATTGACCACTTATTTGAGGGACGATCAAACCACACTCGTTTCCGGATGTTCACAGGGTCGAGTGAATGTCTTTGACATGCGGGGCAGGAGCACTCTGCACCAATGGGAGGTTGGCTGTGATGTTCTAACAATAGCCGTCCATCCAGGTGTGGATCTAGTCGCCTGCGGAAGTAGTCAAAAGATCGCGATTTATCGGCAGTGTGGTCGAACGCAGACGGTACTGCGTAGCCATGAAAGTGGCTTCATGGGACCGCGAGTAGGACTCCCAACGTGTTTGTCCTTCCACTCGCATAAAGTGAATTTGGCTGTTGGATTTACGGACAACACGGTGGCCGTTTATGGATCACCGGGTCTTCCAGGTACTTACTTTAGAAACAAATATTTTTGTAGAATTAAGATCTTGACAGTTAATTCTTGAACCAAACGTGACTTATTTTTCTTCCATTTTTTTTTCAGTTTTATAAACTTTGCAAACGCTGGAAATCCGATGTCAACAAAAATCCCGATGCATTGGATTATGTTAAAAAATTTGTTAGTGGAGCTGAAATGCGCGATGTCGTCCGTCATATTAAACACCGAACCCAGCTTGATGATATCACACCAGAGGACGCCCATTTAATGTACACAATTTGTGCCTTCGAGACAGCATGGAACAAACACAAAAAAGTTTCACCCTGGTGCTCGGTTTTCAATAGGAAAACAATACAATTCATGGAATTCGCTGAAGATCTTGAATATTATTGGATCGATGGTTATGGCTATGATATTACCTACAAACAGGCATGTCCTGCTATTATTGATATGTTTGATCATATTGAGTAAGTTGTTGTTGTTTTTTTTTTTTACTTTTGAGAATCTTTAAAGTATTTTTATTCGATTTTCCAGTCCTCATTCAGTGCACAGTAATGCCACATTTTATTTCACACATTCCGGTACAATGCTTAAACTTTTGGCTCATCTGGGATTGTACAAAGATGAAGAACACTTAACTCAAACGGATGTAATGGAAACGAGGCATTGGAGGACAAGTGCAATAGATGCGTTTGCCAGTAATTTGGCTTTCATTTTATACGAGTAAGTTTATAACATATTTTATTCAATAAATATTTGTTCACTTTTCCAATTTTGCTGCTGAGACTGTACAACGAGCAGTACTTAACAGATAAATGCGGAACTCTTGCATACACGTTTACAGCAAACACCTGCTATCTATGTCTAGAATGTAGAATCAAAAAAAATTGTTTATTGACCACTAATTGCTTCCCAACGTCACGATCCCGATGACATCAGGACTATTTGCAAAATTTAATTCACTTTGCGGTACCTTTTAAATACCTCTGTAATTAGGGTGGGTGGAGAGACTTGTTGAAGGAGGCCAGGACCGGACCCCGGTTGTCGAGCCGACGATGATGATGATGTAATTAGGGTAGTTCTGAGTAACTCTCCTTGTGGATGGGCAGTGAGCTATCCCGAGCTTCCATTTTTCATATTCAAATTTTACAGATTAGTTCTTGTATGCAATTTGCCGAGTCATCGGTTTCCGCTTTGAATAGCTCGGCACATAAGGAATCAAAGAAGATTTTAAAGATATATTTCCATCGAGAAAGGTATGATATGATGTCGTCATGACGAGGAGACTTCGACACAACTACACATCTTTACTGACGGCACAGAGATGGAGGGTTATGTTGGTTCAGAATCTTTACAGTCTGTGAAATTTGGCAAGATTTTTTCCCCCTTTTCGGCTACACTTTGCTGTCTTAACATATATCTGTTGAAATTAATACAAGGATGAGGTCATGCAGTGAGAGCAGACGGGAGCCTAATGGAGTGTCACATCCAAACGTGTTACTGTACGATTCTCCTGAGGTATCAAATCGTATTCTTCTCTGAACCAGCCAACAAATTGCCTAACTTGGCATATTCCTGTCAAACTTGTGGAGTGGAAGATAATTTTAATCCATAGATCAAACGAGATATGGTATCAAAAAGCCGCACTCCACCGCTGATAGGGTTTCTGAGCTGGGTCGCTCGTGACCGTAATTTCTGCATATCTCCATCTGTGTTCTCATACGATTTTTTAAATTGAATTCAATTGAAAGAATGGATTAGTTTGGTCAGTGTTTGACAAATCCAGTAGAATATTTGATGTCCACTTTTCGCTGGTCGCTCCTATTTTTCAAAGATTGCATGTTGGTTTGATTAAATTTAATTAAAGATATTTATACTGTAGAACGGGGTAAAAAACTGACCTCCGATTTTAAAAATTAAAAATCCGTTACTACAGTATTCGTTTTAGATCAGGTTCCTCTAGCCCTTACTTACACACCTTCGGGCCCCGCAAGGCAGCCACTTAGGTCATCTTCTTTTTATTCTTACTATTAACGCTGTTGAAATGGTCATCAAACATTCCCATATCTCACGCTACTCCAACGATACCAAATCTTTCAAGACCATTTCTTAGCCACATAACTTTTTCAACTAATTCGCGACAGTTTCGCTTCGAGTTAAATATTGAAAGAAATGCCAATCAATCACTTTTTTTACCAAAACCCAGTCTGTTCCCCGTCATTACCTTCTTTATAATCAGCCCATATTTTCCGTCAACTGGATTCTTGACGTTGAGATATTGTTGGACTAGAAGCTCAAATTCCTCACACATTTCGCTGACATAATTCTTTTAGCTAACTAACACTCGGCTTCATTAAACGATGATCCAAGAAATTCTCCAACCCCTACGACACCCGATCCCTCTATATTAGCTTTGCTCGCCCCTTACCAAATTATAAATATTTCCAGAATCGAGAGCATTCAACCTTTATTCTTGGAACGTTTCTTTGATCCTAACTTTCTATCGAGATCGTCTAAAATTAAATTCACTGAAAGAACAAAGAAAAACATCCGATATATTTACTTACTTTTCATTCATCGACCTCTTTCAGGTTCCTTTGACTGCACCCTTTTCAACTCTTTTTAAATACTTTAACCCTCGTAACACACGAAATGCAAAGGTACACATTTTGTAGTAAATAATGGGTGATTTTTTAAGAGGTTTAGAACTTTTTTTAAAAAAAAAAACACAAAACATTCGAAAAAATGAATGAAATATTTATTTGAATCGATAGTTTGAACCTTGCAATTTAATGTTTAAAGATAATTTCATGCAAATGTTGACCGCGGCTGCGTCTCAGGTAGCCCATCCGCTGAGTCCAATTTTGGCATACTCTTTCACACATATCGGCCGGTATCTCACGAATGAATGCATGGATGTTGGCTTCCAGTGCGTCAATCGAAGCGGGCTTGTCCCTATAGACATTAGCCTTGACATACCCCCACAAAAAATAATCTAATGGTGTCAAATCGCACGATCTAGGCGGCCAATTGACCGGCCCGAAACGTGAAATTAACTGTTCACCAAACTCGCCTCGCAATTGCGCCATTGTTTCGCGTGCTGTGTGGCATGTGGCATCGTCTTGTTGAAACCACATATCATGCAAGTCAAGAACTTCCATTTCGGGCAAAAAAAAGTTTGTTATCATCGCTCGGTAGCGTTCACCATTGACAGTAACGCTGCGATTCGCATCATCTTTGAAGAAATAGGCCCAATAATGCCGCCGGCCCATAAACCGCACCAAACAGTGGCTTTTTCGGGATGCATTGGTAGCTGTTGCAATGCTTCTGGCTGATCTTCACTCCAAATGCGGCAATTTTGCTTATTTACGTACCCATTCAACCAAAAATGAGCCTCATCGCTGAACACAAGCAGCGCGCGATGAACATTTCGAACCGAGCACGAATTTTGATAGTAAAATTCAATAATTTGCAAGCGTTGTTCATTTGTAAGACGATCCATGGTTAAATTGCAAACCAAACTGAAGCTGTTTGACAGTGACACAAGGTACTAAACACACGTCAGCTGTCAAAACCAGTGTTGCCAAAACCAAACCAGCTAAAAAATCACCCGTTACAAATGAGGAAACAGTATAAATACATAGTATTTAAATTTATTCATTATTTCCTTTTTGAAAAAGGTTAAAAATTAGACCTGTGGAAAATTTGATTAAAAATAAACATAATGGGTCACTATGGCGTATACTCGATATATATTTCTTTAATTCGATAAAAATTGTAATAATAATCATAACATCATTTCTTTTTTCTACTTTAGATGCAGCGATGAGCCAATGGTATTGACTCTGCACCAGGAGCGAGTTGTTCGCCTTCCTGGTTGTCCCATAGACCAAGACCTTTGTAGTCTTAGGGAAATGAAACGAATATTCCGGAGCAGTATTGAACGTTGCAACTTCAATGAAATGTGTGATATCGACTCTTAAGAAGATGCACAAAGCACAAAACCCACGAAAGAAAAGCCTTTCAGCAGTCATTACATAGTAGGTTAGTCTAGCGCCAAATTAAGCCTTCAAGCTTCAAAACATGAAGAAAACCAAAAACAAAATACTTAATTTTTCAATTCAATTATGCTTTGCCTACAAATAAAAAAAAGAAAAAAAAAAAAAAAACAAGAAAGAGCAAGTAAGTGAACGAACGGAATGAATTTTTTTTGTTTTGTTCTGGTCGGCCAATGAGGGAATCTCTTTTGAGATAATAACTTATTACACAAAATTGTTGTACTTCAATTGAAAAAAGTGTCTTGAATGTGATACATATTAAGTTTAATTTTTTTTTTTGTATGGGAACGAACATAAGGAAGCAACAGCAGCAGCAAATTCGGGCAAAATCCAATGTATTTCTCGTTATTTTATATACACATATTATATATACGCATATACACAAAAAAAAAACAAAAAAAAAAAACAGAAAATGAATTATTCGTGCATTTTCTATGTAGATAGTTATAACAAATTAAAATAACACAATTAATAATTATAAATAAAATAATATTAATGACATTTTGCGTCGATTTGATGGCCGGCAATAAAAAAGCATTATACATTAAATTATAAATTTATATATATATTATATTATATACATATGAAATACATATATTTTTTTATTGAAACATTTATATAAGTCACATATTTAAATGATTTAAAATAAATAAAATTAAAATTAAAACAAAAACAAAAATAGAATAAAATGGCAGCGTACCGGGGAAAATTTATTATTAATAACACGAAACACTATTATTATACGTATAGAAGAAGGCAGTTGACACATTAAGCAAAAAATATTAACGAATACCTACAAAAAAAAAATAAGAGCATTTGCATGAATCCACAACATAATGTAATTTCAATGTAATTTAAATATTAATACAAACTGACCCTAAACTACAATACACACCCAATATTTATACACACAACGGACTAAAACAATTTAAGAAATAAAATAAATTAATTGAAATATTCTTGGATAATATATAAGAATATAATTCTGAATAAATCTTAATTATAATTAATTACTTATAATTAATATTAATAATAATTCTATTGTATAACGTTTCTATGGCAAATATTTTTGTTTTTTTTTTTTTAATTTTTAATTTTTAAATATTTACCTAAACTGTTCTTTTCCATGTGAATTATTCCCATATGGCAGTTTTCCTATTGTGCAGGAAGACTGATTGGGAAAAAAACTGGAAAGACCAAAATATCCTATTAAATAAAAGTAACTAGTGTAATTTGTTAAACAAAATTGTATTTTTATTTAATTATTTTTTGAAGACAAAATTAAATTGAAGCTAATATCTGAAACGTTAAGAGAGGAGTTTGTTGAATAACTGCAAAAAAGGTTGACATTTCTTATTCGAAAACACATTATTGAGAGATATTTGGTTTTGAAAAGCTTGAAATCATTGGCTTTGTGGCACTTAGGTTAAGTTTTTCCTAGTTTCGGAGTTGACTCACCAAATTTGATGGGTTAACTTGAGCTCCACTCTGAAACTTGGATTGTCTCGCAATGAAATACTAGTTCTTAGCAGGAAAGAGTGTTGGACGCAGCTCTAGAATTCTCATAGTACCCAACGTTGCATACATATATGTAGATTGAATTGAATGGATTCTTTCAATTGAGTCTACATTCCTTCACTGAACACACATTTTTAAAAGGAAAAAGTTATAAACATCGGCATTTGCCCTCAAAACACCAGTTTGGGGATATTGTTTTCGATACCGATAACGATAGACAATCTTCACGTAACCATGAAAGCGACCAAAGACCAACGAATGAACGAATATTCGTCCATTTTGACATTTCTTTCACATGTCTTTTTTTATTCGTCGCGAAAGACGACCACCAAGAAAACAATAACAAGATTGATTTTGAGGTTAGTCGCGCGCGAACAATTTGTTCTTTGAACTGTGGATCGTATGTGGAACGCGAATAGAGTTTGACAATTCGTAACAATCAGATTGCAATTCGCGACGACCAATTTGTTTTCTCAAATGTATCTTATTTTAGCAATTAAAAAAACAGATTAAGTGTCTAAACATTATAATAAATTATATATCTACGATTTTGATTAGAATTTGTGAAGAATCGCAGTTTTGAATCACATTTATTCGTTAATTTAATATTTTATCGGAAACTTCTTTTTGCACGGAATTTTCCCCATATTCGAGACATCGGTATCGTTAACATTTTTCGAAGTAAGGGAAAAAATACCTATCGTGAACTTATTTCTTATGTTTTTTGATGAGACAAAAATAAAACAGCTGGTGGAGGCTCTAAGAAGAAGTATAAATTCAGTTTATTGGGAGAAAATGTAATTAGGCTTTTTGCATTGGGAGAAGCAGTTGAAGGATGTCCGAATGGTTCTACTTTTGCTTTGCTTTCATGCAGCATTTCGTGGTCTATTCTTTTTGCTCTATTTCTTCAATTATCTTTATATATTTATAAAAATGAATCGTGGTGGGTTCGGATGCTTAAAACTTGAGAACGACTGCACCAAATTGGGTACTTCCTTCTACGGGTTCGTTCGTAATAGTACCGCGACGGTTTAGGAAAAAAGAAAAGTCGAAAAAGTCTCAACAGGTGATGCTGTGGGCGAAAATTTCGTTTTTCAGTTCAATTCAATTACCGTTCAAAAAATGGCGCTGTAGGCAGTGTTAGGAAATGGCTTTTGGGGTATTCTTCTTCAACTTTTCTTATTTGTAGGGTGAAATGGGATACAAATAAAATAATTGTCCGATTTAAGAAATTCTTTTTTGTGTTTGAAAGGTTTTTCTTAGGAAATGGCTTGAGTGATATTTTTTTTAAATTTTTTTATTTATAGGGTGAAATGGGGTGAACATTAAGAGTGTCCGATTGAACAAATTTTTTTTTCAAATTATATTATTTGTAGGATGAAATGGGGTAAAAATAAAAAAAAATGTCCGATTTAGGAAATTCTTTTTTTGTAAAGGATTTTTCCAAGTAAATAGCGTTAGGGATATTCATTTTAAAAATAAAGTAAAAATAAAATAAAATCGGGTTTAATTTGTAATTGAAAGGTTATTTATTAGTGGATGGCCTCAGGGATTTTTTCCATAATTTAAAGGGTGAAATGGGGTAAAATTGAAAAGTGGTATATGATTTTAATAATTCTGTTTGTCTTGGAAAGGTTATTTTTAAAAATTTTATATTTATAGAGTGAAATGGGATAGACACAAAAAAGTGGTTTTTGATTACAAAAATTCTTTCTGCATTGGAAAAGTAATAAAGGTTGGACGTAGATGATCATATTTAAACGAATTTCGCCATTCATAACGTGAAGTGGGTCAAAACTCAGTTAGTAGTATTCAATTACAAAATTTGTAATTTTATGCGAAGCTTAGGTTTGTCTACCCATGCGAAGCCGGGCGGGTCGGCTAGTTAATAATACAAATAATGTGATATTTTATCTATCAATTAGATATTAATTAAAACACCGGCCAAAATAAATAAACTTTTTTTGTAGACTACAAATAATGTTCGAATCTTTATTATTTTTATGTTGGTAAAACTTGTTCCCAAGAAAAAAAAAACATTCCGTGGCGAATTGCCGATAGTAGAAACGAGTTCCCGGGATCAATAAAATTCAAAGATTCATTTGTTGCTGAAAGTGGTTGTAAATTTTTGGATCAACTTCCAGTTGTCTTGAGCTTCTTTTTGTTCTGGGCAAGTTTTTTTTTTTGATATTCATAACTTCCAGTCCTACCAAACCTACATCAATGATTAACGTTAATATACATTTATAAATACTAATTATTTAAATATCAAACCTCTTCAACATTTTCAGCCACCTGTATGCCTCATTGGAAGCCAAGGTATGTGATGTTCTTCCGCTGCTCCTCCGTATTAGACTTTACCCCTTCGGTGAAGCCTTTAACTAAAGTCAAATGATCTTCCATAAGTTTGAGAAAATCAGTTTCTTGCTGCGAGCTCCTTAATTAAAACAATTCTTCACATTAAGTCGAATAAAAATTCTACAAACAACAAGTCAGCAGCCAACTTTAACTATACCAAATGGCTTAATATGGAGCATTGCGCAATTTGTACGGTAACAATAAATTAAAAGCTACTTTTTCTCAATTTTGTATTTGGCAACACTGAAAACATAAGAAAAAAAATCTAATCATATCAAGTTTTTGTTGTATACTGCTAATGAAATTAAAAACAGTGTAAAGGCAATTTCTATTGCGAGTAGGATAAACAAAAAAACGTTCCTTTAAATTAATTTCTTTGTTTCAAAAATTAAAACAAAAACTCGAATTAAAACGTAATAGTGAATAAATGTATTTATAATTTATAAAAATAACTGGCTAATATTCATGGTTAAAGTTAATTTCTGTTGTTATAAATATTTATAAACCGTAAGAAGGTATTTAATGAAATAGACTAAAAAGACGACTGTTTTGTTGTACTCCCTCGCTGTTACTCTAACTCCCATTTGATTTTCTTATCGAAACTCTTTTGATAGATAAATTATTTCCTGTTATTTTTGTGTACAGTAGATGACGGATATAAGCAAGCTACATAAATAATAATAATTATATCGAGGTTCTAATTCAACGACGTCCGAGTCGTCGGTCGAAAACTTGTATTTGAACTTTTTATGCTGCCACTAACGATTACCAAAAACGAATACACTATTTTGCTTTCATTTCAAAAATGCTCATTATCACGCTTAAATTTACAAAAAAAAAACAAATAAAATAATCATAATCCTGTTTCCAGGATTAGGTAAGTGGAACAATATCAGTCGTTAACAAATAGTTATCTTGACACCCAAGTTGTAGATAATTCATTTTTAAATAACTTTTGTGAAGCGCATTTTTAGTCAAAAGTTAAAATAAAGTATTTATTTTCCAAAAAAACATAGTAGGTCTGTTTCTTTACTTTTGTGAAAAGTTTGGGAAAAAGTTCGGGAAAAAGTTTGGGCTGGAGCTTTTTGATGTTGTTGTTGTAATTTTTGACCAGAAATAAAAAGTAAAGAAACGCATTTGGGATGTTTCTGATTTGCACTTACCATTTTGGGCTCTTTCAAAGGAACCAGGAGAAATATTTATTGTTATATTTGTTGCCATTGCTTCATTTAATAAATTTATTTTTTTTTGTTTTAATTTTATTTATGTAGACACTAGTTGACAAGTTAATTTTCAAATTTTCCGATCAGCTGATTTCTTGTTTGACAAGCAAGAAAGTGCAGTAGGTAAAATGTTCGGGTAGATTCTTGCTGGAGGGGAAATGAATTAAATAACAAAAAAATCAAAAGCTCTGGCATTTTCGTGCCAGAAAAAAGTAAAGAAACACGTTTCGGGTAGATTTGGGATACCACGGGATCCCGCGGGCGAGTAAAGAAACAGACCTAGTATGTGAGTGCTGGGACTCACGGTTAAGATGTGTAAACATCAACGTTCGTCCCAGTGCCCGATTTCAATTATTGAACGTACCCAAAGCCGTGTTTTTTGCACGCCCGACGGGATTTGGTTGAAAAAAAAAACGACTTTGGGGATTAGCGACGGCCTTTACACAAAAAAATGCAGTTTACATACAAATCAATAACAATAATTCACGCCGGTAACACATTTTTTCTCCGTGGTTAAGTGTTCAGCCCCGAGAATTCTCTGCTATGTAATTCTAAGTAATTTACATGTTCTTAAATGCAGCAACAACTGCAACAACACAACACACTGGATTCTCAGATCTTAACTTATGCACGGAGAAAAACTGTGTTACCGGCGTGAATTACATACTTGTTATCGATAGATTCTATGATGGAAAATCCATATTTTTTCTACCAATTATCTCCGGGCTTGAAAAAAAAACACGACTTAAGTGTGTCGTATATCCGTCATGTACTGTATACTCTCACGTCATCACTGGACTTCCATAGAACTAAGTTTTACCGTACTGTCGTGTACCTGATTCCTACCTGTTATTAAATGGCTTTTGAATAGATTGTTAGGCAATAAATTAACTGTGTATAGTAAAAATCAAGTTTTGGTGACAGTTTTTTTAAGAATTTTGATGAACTCTTTGTGATTGTATGATTTTATTTAGGTACAAACCGATTTAAATTAAAACAGAAGCTTCTAAAAGTTTAATTACTACATATCCATTGCCTATCAAAACTTTCAAAACAAAACTTTTTAGGTTTTTTTTTTTGAAATTTCGATGGTTTATGCTATTTTTTTTTAATTCAAATTTTAGTTAAATATTTTATTACATGACATACCGATTTTTTTTTTTTTAATGTTGAAAAATGCCCGAAGAATTCTTACAATGTTGTTCTCATAGATTTATTTATTTCAGAAATTATTAAATTCAATGAAGCAGAATAAAAACGAAGACTATAGAAAATGTAGTATTTTTTTTTCGGAGTTTCTTAGTTTAAAATCAGATGAATTGGGTGCGTACAAAAGTTTGTCAAAAAATGTCAAAAAAAAAAATTGATGATAAGTAAAGAGGTACTTTAAAAATGTAATTTAAATAAACTTGTAATGGGATCCTCTACAAAAAAGGTTTTTAACAGTTTTTTTGTACGACTTATCATTAAGACAATAAAATGCACATGAAATAAATTTCCAATGCAATTAAGTCCAAAAAGCACAATGATTTTAGACCTTTTTGAACTATTCAGAGTGTCTGCACTCTGCGGTAGTAGATCTGTCAGTATAAAACTGTCCCAAATATCTTTCAACCGTGTGAACATACAATTTCGTCTGATATTATTGTCAGAAACGCCGCACCGCCGGACCGCACCCTGTTTCATCAGGCCTTGAAATTGTAAGACTTTGGGACAAAATTTGCCAACCGTGTGAACAAACAATTAAGCATTGCAAGGCAGTTAGAAATTATCAGCTCATTGGCAGCTGTTGTCAGATGATTAACAGATGTGACATTTTAAAGGCAACAACAACAAATCTCCCTCGGCCTTCGGGCTTAGCTAAGCGTGGAGAATTCTAGGGGCTTAACTTTATGCTGGATTTACACGACTATCGAATTGGCAGTATTCTGGCAGTTAACTGTCAAAAACTTTCTTTTGGGAGTATACTAATAAATAGAAAACTGCCAATTTGTCAGTCGTAAAAATCCACATTAAGCACGGAGAAAAACTGTGTTACCGACGTGAATTGCATACTTGTTATCGATAGTTTGTATGAAAACTCTATTTTGTTTCCGTTATGTAATTTTCAATGAAATCCCTCCACAGCTAATATTGTAAGATCGTCTGTACTAAGCTTTACGCCCAATTTCTTCACAGAAGTACTAAGTCAGCCTAGTACCCAGTCCAGCTAGACAAGGTACTAGCTCTGGTACTCGGTCCTAACGAAAAGTAAGTACCTGAGCATTTCTTCACATCACTAGTACCGGATCTAAATACAACAAGCGGTACTAGGACTTAATACGTCTAAAACTGGTCTAATTCAGATTTTGACACTATTTTGGCATTTCAAATAAATTATTTTGATATTTATTTTGATTGAAAGATATTTTATTTTATTTTCGAATGGGTTATGTCTATTTTAACAAAAGAACGGGCTAATATCCTTTGTACGATAACTGTCTCTCCTGATAGCAGCATCAACTATCAAATATTTCACCAGAATGTGACTTCAACAATTTTCTTGTCTTCAATTTAAGCAGTTAATAGCAAAACGGTCGTTGCTAAATAGTGAGTGGGAAGATGCAGAATGGCAATGCAATCCTACCAACATGTACAGGAGAGTGATAAGTGGTGCTCCGTTCATCAGCTTTATCTATTCATTTGATTTTAATAAAACATTGCAATCCCGTTCGAGAAACTATCCAAAGAGAAGTATTTTCTCGATATAATTTTCGAAATCCATGGGAAATATGCGCTTTTACGGCAGCATTAACTTCCATGATGGACAACGTATCCATTGTATACATATAAAAGGAACAGTTATTCTTCACTCTGCAGTGTTGATTTGCAGTATAAATTAGAAAAAATTATAATTCGTTATGGTCCAACGAGTTAAATGTATTTGAGTAAAGATGGGGTCAGTACGAAGTCTGCTTGCAAACAAATATCTTAAATTGCCACCATAAAAATTTAAATTTATTTCCTACATATATAAAATATATATATATACATATATATATAAAAAAAACACTAACAAAGAAACTATCGATATTGAGCAACGAATTCTTTGAAGAAAGTTAATGAAATTTCTCTGATTCAGGTATTAGCGCCACTAGACTGCCGATTTGAAAGTCCTAGTAAATACCGAGTCCTAAATAGTACTCGGTACCAACTTGACAGAACTAGCGCTTAGTACTTATGTGAAGAAATCATTTGATACCGATTTGAGTACTAATTTTAGGACTAGTACCGGTACTAGCATTAGGACTCTGTGAAGAAATTGGCCGTTAGATTTCTCGAAGAAAATTTTTCTTGGAATAAATTATAAAATCAAAGCAAAAAAATGAATAAAGGTAAAATTTGGGCAATATTGTCAACATGTGGGGAGTATAATATCCTTTCAATTACTCCTACAAAATCATAAAAAACCATTTTCCAAACAAAAATAGGAACTGTGAATCCTTGACTTGAGTTGTAGTTCTAAGTTTGAATGTTTTTCCCATTTATTGAATCCACTTAACAGCTGCAAATAACATTTTTGGTTTAAATGGTTGTGGGTAAGCAATTAAAATTAAACATTTTCACCGGCCGCTTTTGTACACTTTGCTCGTTGATGCTTGATGTTCAAATCTCTGTAGAATTTCCGAAAATCAATTTTACAAACACTTTACAAAAACACTTTGTTTCTGCTCCAGCTATCCATAACTTATTTAAGACAATCAATAAAATCGAATTTTATATGTAATTGAATATCAGCTGATAAAATTGTGTTTATAATTGAATAATGTTATCATAAAGAGTGTTACATAGTAGAAATCCAGCCTCAGCCTCCTGTTCCAGAATCAAATCTCCTTTTTCCCATTCTTCAAACTGCTTTTATCATCACAACAAAAATAAATATATTTACACCCGCGTGTGTAAGCAAACAAACAAACCATTATTCTGCTTCCATCATCTTTTTCTAAATCCCCCGTGCGCATGTTCAGAGGCAGTGGGGTATAAGGTATAACTTAACTAACCCGAACCCCCCAAAAACACGTATATCTCTATGTACATAAATCAACTTGGTATCGATAAAAATCAAGGCAATGTCCGTTTAAACTTTTTCAGCAAAAATTCAGTTACCAGCGAAAAGTCTGCCAAGAAGGACCTCACTCTCATATACAAATCCTTCTTAGCATCCCAGATGTTTGATGAGGAATATCGTCCATCACCAACATCGAAATAGAAGGTGTCAATAAGAACAAAACTTGTGCGGTTGGCCCTTTCTATTAATTTCAATAATAACGTTTGCGGTCGATTTTTGTGGTGAATCATATTCATGTCTTCCTAAACGATAGAGCTTCAAAGTTTCTCTGCTTTTCCTGGTATGGCTCCACACGGGGGTTATGGTAAAAACCAAGAGGTGCTCCGCTATTCCATACCATTAAGGCGTGTCCCTAAGTAGCTTTTGGTTTCATTCTCATTAGTGCCTACATTCTATAGTATCTGTTCATTTGTGGTTTTTTGTATCTGACCGAATAACCAAAGACAAATAAGGAAACATAAAATAATCCTTCAAAAAACCATCCCCTCGTGCAAAGTGTCTTTTATTTCAAAATAAAATCAATTTATGTGTGTGTAGCAAAAGAAAGACCAGAGTACCAATAATAAAGAAAACAAAATTATTACAAAAAATTGCCAACAGCTAAAAAGTGACTATATCTATACCTACGATAAAAATAAAAATATACCAGAACAGCGGCGAACATGGATCAATGGTGCTTTGTGATAGCTTGTTCCTTGGGGATTGTTGTACTATTGTACGCACTCCTAGAGCTACACTACTTCCTACGAATGTGCCTTTGTGTGGTACTTGCACGTTTCGTCAAGAAGAAGACTCACATTTTGGATACAACAACAGTTTCAGGTGAGTGTTTGAACCTTCAACTATAAAATCATATCTCCATGTGACCGAAAAGTTTCATTTTAATGAGAAACAAAAGAACACATATATGACCATGACCACATAACCTAAAAATAATTTCAATGTCTATTTCTCAAAAATCCATTTTAGAAGATTCAAGTTCATCCCTTATCTATAGGCATTCAACATGAAACCTTTTATTTGATTTTCCACTCGGCCTCGGTGGGATTATCAGTATACACTCCACGTCACTTGATTTTTTTAAAATATTTATAAAAATTTCGTGTGGTACCTTGATAACGATATGGGGTAGACCATCGAACACCGACGCACAGTACATAAAGAAAACAGTATAGGTATACTCCACGTAAACTAAGCTGTAATTTAGCCATGTTTTTGTCGCAAGCCTCGAGGAAATTGGTCGACGTTGCGCTAAGCAATTTACATGTTAAATGCAACAACAGCTAATCCCCTACGGGCTTAGTTAAGCGCGGAGAATTCTAGGGGCTTAACTTAAGAACGAAGAAAAACTGTGTTACCGGCTTGAATTGCATACTTGTTATCGATAGTTTGTATGGAAACTCCATTTTGTTTCTGTAATGGCGTCGCTAATCCCCGATGTCGTTTTTTCCAACCAAATCTCCCCGGGGTTGCAAAAAAACACGGCTATTATTTCAATGATTGAACTACCTTATCATTGAAATTTTAAATTTTATCTTGTGTGGAAGGTTGGGCTTAAATGAAATTTTTTGTCGGCTAGAAATAGTAATAAAGCTATAAGCTTTAATTTGGCATTAAAATAATAATTGATTTTGCTTTCCAAATGTTTCAAAATTAGAAATTCAAATTTTCATTGATAGCTGTAACTGGCACCTAAGGCCCCAGTTATAGCTATCATTGAAAACCATCATTGAAAACTTTAATGACTGAATATGAGACGTTTATAAAGTAAAATCAGTAATTATTTTGATGCAAAAATAATGCTGATGGATTGAATTATTGTTTTAGTGAACAAAAAAATTCAATTCGATCCGAAACTTTATTAAGTTTAATTTTTCAATGATCATTGGTAAGGCAGTTCAATCACTGAAATGATAAAAGTCGTTTAAAAAGTGGACGGTTGGGCCAAAACGAATTTTTTTTTTTGGCGAAAATTAATAATTTAGTCACCGCTTTCATATTCGCATCAAAATATGCACTGATTTTGCTTTTTAAGTCCCTCAAAACCAATCATTAAAGTTTTCAATGATGGTTTTCAATGATAGCTATAACTGGCACCTTAAGCAAGGAGAAAAACTGTGTTGCTGGCCTGTTACCTGTTTGTTATTTCTACCAAAGTTCTTATAAAAAAAATATAAAATTGTATTAAAATTGGTAGAAATTTGCAGTTTTGGGAAGTAAACGAACAGCGTGCCTACTCAAAAATATTTAGACGATTCTATTGAAAAAGCCTGAGTACGACAAGTTTTATTTTTTCGGTTGTTTCTTCTTCTTCCTTCGTTGTTTTTTTTTTTTTTGAAAAAAAGGTGGGGTTGGTAGAAACCTAACTTCGAATAATCAAAAAAAAAACAAAAGTCGAAACAACCGAAAAAACGAAACATGTAATCAGCCTCAATCTATCGATAACAAATAAGTGATAGTTCGCACCGGTAATGTAGTTTTTGTAGTGAAGACCCGATAATTCTCTGTTCTTAAGACAGAAGTGCTGTTAATAATAGTTTGTAGTAAAGCTTTGTTTCACCAAAATTACAACAAACTCACAGACAATTTTTTTAACAATCGTTGTTTTTATTGTATTTTAACTTTCGTGCTCTAAAATTTTTATCTCCAAACCTATTTGGCCAACAGAAAACGACATAAGTTGCATTTAATTGTCGCTTATGATGCATATACATAATAGATTATGTCATGAAAATAAAACGATACGGTGACAGCACTTGTCTGTTTTTTCTTTATGTTTGTTTATTTTGCATGTATTTGTTGTCTTTTTTCTTTGCACTACAAATAACACTACCTTACCATTTGCTTAACTGAGAAGCCATTTACCCGCCAGAGTAAAAACTAAATTTTTGTTTTATCATGAAATGTGATCCCGATAGAGAGTAGGATCTCGTGTTGCTGTTGTACCTAATGCACGTTTTTTTGATCCTATTAAAACAGGATATGAATCATTTCTGCTAATAAAAAACCGCTACAAATGAAGTTGAATTTATTTCAAAATGGCGGCTTAGTTCCTAAGCATTTTATTCCCTTTCCTTTATTAGACTTATGGCCGATTTCATAAAACCGTTTTACCAATTTAACAGGCTTTAAAATCTTTAAATGACGTTTATTCCATACAAAATACGTCATTTAAAATTCTTAAAGCCTGTCAAATATTTGTGAAACCGATCATTAGTAAATATTCCACGAACTTCTACTAATTCAAAATGCTTTGTGATTGCCAACAAGCGCTTATTATGAAAAACGAGTCCAATCCATTGACGTGCAGTGTATCAATAGGCAATTTTCAGCGGGAAGTATTAATATTGTAAAAGGTCAAGGCTGTTTTGAGCTTATGGGGGTGCGGGCGGTGCTGTCGTACTACAATGTCAATATTGGCAATGCTTTCACTTGGTCTTTGCGGTGGTGGACGACTGCGGTGTCTATAATGGGTGTTTGTTTTTATACATTTCTCTTTTAATTCCGGTCTCGTAAAATTATATGAGAAGGCAGTGCAGGATTATCAATATACAGGTACAATTTAATGGCAACTAAATGAGGGCTCTGGGCCTCTATGCAGTAGGTCTATACATTTAATCATCAAAGTGGATAAAAGTTAAAGTGAGTTTTGTAAATTTTATTTTATCGGGGTCTAAGCTGTTAGTCCTTTAATTGAATTTTGAGTAAAAAATATGGCTAATAATATGGTTGGTACGAATAAAACGGAGCAAATGGTCAAAACACTACTTTTCGGGCAGATTTTTCATTTGGTATGAATGCAATTTGTAAATACTAGCATTTTCGTAGCATCTGCTTAGCTTTTTACATTGAGAACATGCTCTGAGCACGTGCTCCGTTTCATTCACATCACTTTATGTCTTTCAAAAACTTTATTAACTAATATAATATTTTGAGCATTTGCTCGATTTTTTATCAGGAAGTGGATATTATTTTCGGTCCCGTCATTTCGAATGAAAGTTTGAATTTTTAAATGCTAATTAAGAGCTTGCAATTAAAAGAAAAATTCGCATTAAGTAATATTGTCTCAGTCTAGGGCGTTAGTTCATGCAAATCTGACACTGAGAAAGTGAGAATGCGGCCGACGTAATTTCATTGACGACATTTTCTTTGCCTGTCCATTCTAGAGCTTCATTGCTGTGGCGGATGTATAATATGTTTTCTAATTAGTTCCTCGTTTGATAAGAATCTTGTCTCAATGTGAATCAGAGAATTACTTTTCATTAATTAGACTGCGATGCTAGGGAAGCCTTAGATTGTAAATAAGGAGTCAAACTAATTGAATTTGCAATCAGTTAGTCTTCCTTTCTAGAAAAATTCTGTCTGTCGAAATAGGAGAAGATTTAATTTCAATCAATTTCTAAGAATTGGTATATATTTTTATTTCCCTTTTGCTTACATACATATAATAGGGTAGTTGTACCCTGAAAATATTGATTTTTTTTTCACCATCAGTATCGCAGAATGCATGAAAACAAGAAAATATTTATGTGTGTCGGTGTCGGAAGTATGCAGGCTCAGGGGTTATAGATACCTACTAGTTGAATGTTTTCATTTAAAAAAAACTGGAAAATACACATAAACAAGGAATGCTACTCTGTGTACGCAGATGCAGGATATCCGGTTGATGGGTATACCTACTTATTTAATCAACTGAAAGGAAAATTTTGAATTTTTTTGCAAGGTATTCTGTCCAGCTTAGTTTATTGCGCATTAGTTATTATTTTAACTATAAAGTAATGTACCTACCTACTTAATTCAAGTTCTGGTGTGCTTTCATGTAAAACTAATTTTTTTTTATCAATTTGGCCTTTTATTTTATTTGTTCTTGTACTTTCCATGAGGCGATTTAAGAGTAAACTCTCCACATTTCACTCTATGCATTAGGTACTACAGGTTATTTCACTTGAAAATTAGGATGACGCAACTTTCAGTACTTAAGAAAATGTATGATGTCCCGAAAGATTAATTTTAAGCTAAATGTTAACAAGAATTAAATGTACCTTTAGGTGCATAGCATATTGATGGTATTTGTTATACAAGAAACATCAAAATAAAATTTGTAACTTAGAAAACTTTTTTCTAACGAGACAAGGGCGTATACCTAACCAAGAATTCGATCAGGGGGTGGGCAAACTCATTCAAAACCAGTTCAGCTGAAATAAAAATTGAATCGTGTTTTGTAAACGTTGGTTTGATACCGGTGTGTACAAAGTCTCGGGGCTAACCCATAGACAACGCTTCTAAGAACAAATTCTATAAAAGTACTGTTGTCAGTTAGTATTTAGTACAGGATCAAATACAAAAAAGATACTGATGGTGAAAGCAAAAAGAAATTATAACTATTCACCCCTATTACAGAATTCGGCGAGTGAGCTTGTGTTGCAGTTTAACTCATTTTCGAAAAATTTGGTATTAGTGAATCCGCCGATAAAAATTCAACGAAATTCGGCAACTTGACCTGCACCACCGACCTATTGTTCAACTATAAATTGGTATTAATGAAATCGCAAATCATTCCCATTACAAATTGCAAATGCATATAAATTCTGAATTTATTTATCCGCTACAATTTTGTGTTGATACTTTTTTATTTACACATACATAAATAAAATGGATAGTTCAAAAAAGATTAATAATGCTGAAGGTTGAAGTACTTATTTAACATTTTCTGTAGAGAAAAGAAATGTAGGAGTTTATGAAGAAGCTAACAGCGCATCAGAGGTAAATAAATGTTTCCTTTTGTACCTTATCTTCATCCGGTTTTTTTCTCGAAGAATGTTTCTCTCAAGATAAAGTAAAATGCCTTGGTATCCATTCTCGTTCATATTTAAATTGTTTCTTAATGACGTTTAACTGTCAACAAATGACCAGCACCGATAGAAAAGTTCTGAAAATGGTAAGGAAGTTCAGGAATTGATAATATACATAGTTCATTCCGCAAATTCAATAATTGAAATTAACGCAAACTCGAATTCACCACGAATTCAGTCAACTCCCCGGGAGTCGAATATTGGGAATTCCATAATCGGCATGATTTTATTTCAACATCAACTGCAATTTGGTGACCGTCTTTTGGTGAGAGTGTATAACCAGCTAAAAAAAAAAAAATTGTACACGCTAACAATATGCCAACAAAAAAATGATTATAAATATTTTGTTTTGTTATTGTTATTGGTCTAGTATCACTTTGTAAAAGTGTTACATTTTTCTGCACTCGAACAACAAAATATACTGATTCAAATCTTAAAAGACTTTTGCACTTCAAACGTCATTCTTAGGCCCCAGTTATAGCTATCATTGAAAACCATCATTGAAAATTTTAATGACTCATTTTGAGACGTTTAGGAAGTGAATTCAGAAATTATTTTGATGTAAAAATAAGGCTAATGGCTAAGATTATAATTTTTGTAAAAAAAAAATTTGATTCGGGCCCAAACTTCGCCATAAAATGAATTTTAATTTTTCAATGATCGTTGGTAAGGTAGTTCAATCATTGAAATAATAAAAGTCATTTTATGTGGATGGTTGGGCCGAAACGAAAATTTTTTTTGGCAAGAATTAATAATTAAGTCACCACCTTCATATTGGCATCAAAATATGGACTACATTTTCTTTCCAAGTCCCTCAAAACCTATCATTAAAATTTTCAATGATGAGTTTCAATGAAAGCTATAACTGGCGCCATAATGTTTATATGTGTTGTTTTATAGAATAAGAAAAGTGCGTTCACTATCTTAAATAAAATTTCGCATTCTTACTAGAGCTGTTGTAGCAGATCGTAAATACCCCAAATATTAAGTTTGTTCCAGACCTTGACCAAAGCTGCCAATTATTACCTATGTTTCAAAATAGTACCTACTCCGAGGTGTAATAGTTAATATACATTGTACTGTCTGGACGGGGGTCTGGGGATCAAACCCAAGCTTAATATTTCTCGAAACAAATATATTTTTTCAGGAGTTGCTACTTTGTCTCACGAAGAAGTGACAAATCTTTCAAGAGTATCTATCTATTAAAGCCCTTCCACACTGTTTCACACTGTCTTAACCAGTCTAAACACACATGTCAAAAATGTGGAAAAATAATCATGCGTAATGGTTCCTCTGTTCGTTTACTTCCCAAACCTGCAATTTTCTATCAATTTTGGTCCAAAGTTCTGCCAAAGTACATAGTTCATATAAAAAAAAAATAAAATTGGAATGGTAGTGTGGAAACAAAATAGGAAATTTCAACTCTTTCAACTTGACAGTGCATGTCAAGTAACTTGACATTTGTTTATACATGAACATTATGCACACATGGATGCATGATTGGTTCTTAAATTATCATAAATTCTTTCCTATTTCAGTTTTCGAGGTTAAGGTGAAACTACGATTTGTGTAAAACTGCAATTGTCGAAAGCCAAATATGAAAACAATTTTCAACACACAAATTTTGCAGTCCCACTTTATTTAGACATGTGTTAATACTCTGTGGGATAGTATGGAAGTACTTTTATCATGAAAAAAGTACCTTCCATTCCAACTTAACCGTTCGGATTCGGTAGAAAATTGTAGGTCCCCTCCATATACATTTTGACTAACAACATGCGCACAAAAACTGTTGAACGTTTTGAGTCACTAGGCTCTGTCCATGAGTAAATATTGGCTGCTAAAAGAAAGCCTCTATTCTTCTTTTTATTTTCTTATAATATAGGTAGGTATATCTGTTATACCTTAAACACGAGAAAACAGAATCGTAAGAAATTTTCTATTGCTTCTATTTATGTTTAGTTGCTTGGTTGAAAAAATCGTCTCAAATCGTAGACCGGGTCGATTTCTGCGTGCCATTTTCTCCTAAGAACTGAAAGTTGCTGGCAACTCAGTTTCTTCGTGTGAAAAAGGGGCCAAAGATACCTATATGTACCTACATAATGTATATCCATCCACAAAAGAAAAATGCCCAATTCCACTAGATGCTGTTTTGATACATTGTAGCGAATAATTATTTTCTCACACTTGGCCATAAGTACTGTGAGTTAAATAACTTTTTTGACTAAAAATTTAATGACTTCTTCTAAAGACTCATTTAGGTGCAACATTAATTGCATAAGCATACATAAATTTGTAGGTTAGGCAGGTACCTATTTACGCAAGTTTTTGACAAAAAAAAAACTCAATTTATGTCTAATGGATGTTATGAGCTTGACGTAGTAAAGTTGTGCCGATAAATAGGGAAGATTCATAAATAGAAGTTTACCATCTTGACTGTTGACCTTCCATATTTAAATGAGTGAAAAATTGATTTTTTGGACTTAAAGCAAACGCCATGACCTACCTTCCAGAAATGAGGAATAACAAAATGCTGATGGAAATGTCTTAGGACTTTATTTTTGTGCATATTTAGTGGTGTGTATATTTTGTTGTAAGTTTTGTACTTGACCTAGTGATTTTAAAATAGGTATAGGAGGTATAATTTGTTTTACGTTTTACTCAAGCACCCTTTGTTGAGTATACGATAGGACTTCAAGCACACCTAGTGACATAACTTGAAAGGATTTTGACTCAACTGTTCTTTAAAATTTTGCGGAAATGCATATTTTAGCTATGTATACACATGTGTACTGGTTCTTCTTCAGTATTATACAACTTTCGACCTTAATTATGGTCAAAGTTCTTAATTATTTCAACATTTTTCTTTCAGGAATTTGTTTGACAACAGATATCGATACTTTGCTCTATCACATGAATAATGCCAGATACCTGCGGGAGTTGGATTTTTCTCGAGTTGATTTTTACGAGCGAACGCAACTTTATCGAACAATCGTTCTAAAAGGAGGAGCTGTCGTCCAGGGTGCTGCAACAATCCGCTATCGTCGATTTATACGTCCTTTTGCTAGATTTAAAATAACATCCAAAGTAAGTTTCAACAAACTATATCTACATCAAACAAATCTAAATGTAACACTTTTCTGTATTTTTTTTTTTTTTGGTTTTTTAGATAATCTATTGGGATGACACATCTGTGTTCATGGAACATAGATTCATTACACCTTCTGATAACTTTATAAATGCGATAGCAATCTGTCGACAGCGAATTCTCGACTGTTCGGCCGAGGATGTAATGCGAACCCTTCTAACGCCAAAGGCAACTCAACTCTTAACAACTACCTCCGGCAATACGGTCAGTCCGACCATCAGTCTACAAAATGCAACAATAGAAAACATCGAGAATGGCCATATCAATTCAAAGCTAAAGCCCGAAATGCCACCAGAAATTTCCAAATGGATTGAATATAACGAGATATCGAGTAAAAACCTTCGAAGGGGCTGCTGACCAAGATTGTTCTAAAGTGGGGATAAGCTTTAATTTATTTTCGTATTACGTATATTGCTTGCGGATACCTTATAGACAGTATATGTACAGTTAGTTCCCACTTTACGACAACCTTTTTGACTGTCTATTATGCCTTAAAAAAAACAAAAAGAAAGAAATATTGAATCCTTTATTATACTTGTGTATATGTTGTATATGTGTAGGTATAACAAAACTCAAAAAATTGTATGTGATAAGATATACGCATATGATTCTAAATGAAACAAAATAAAATGTCTCCACTTTGATTCTGTTGAGCAGATCCAAAGATCAAACTGATTTGGTTAAAATCTATTCTAGGAAGTTTTTAGTTTTACTTAATTGTGGAAATAAACTGAAGACAGAAGTAGGTAAGTACACGTACACGTTCATATTCACAATTATTGTATAATGTACCAATACCTACCTAGCTTATAAAAAAAACACGGATATTCTAGTACAATTATTTTTATATCAAATCAAAAATTTAGTAAGGATTTCTTCTCGTACTGCAGTTTTTTCAGGATTAAGTTAACCCTGAGTTTGGTAAACTCTGCAAAAGCAAATTCTGATTTCTTAGTCCAGCTTAATCGTGGAAAAAACAGCTAGGTTCGCGTTAAATCGGACTCCATTTGAATTTGAATGGTATCAATGGCTAGAGGGATGTCACCGGTACCGGGAGACTTCCCCTAAGTTTTCCTCCTGTACTCGGTAAAAGAGCTAAACCAGGTACTATGCTCTGGGCCCGTATCGCTCTATTAAGTGATTGTCGTTTTAACAATTGCTCACTTTATCTTTCCCTATAGATAGGATATAGACAGTTATCGTGAAAGCGACAGTAAAAAAAATGATAATCAACTATCTGACTATCTCCTTAGCCGATTCCACCCCTGGTTCGCGGTTCTAATAAAAAGTTGCTACCTGAGCATTTCTTCACTATAATACCGGATGTCTGGAATCTAAATAGACAAAAGGACATCGGAACTTAATAAGTTTAAAACTGGTCTTAATCAGATTCTCACACTATTTTGGCTTTTTAAATGTTTGTTTTAAAATTGAGGCAATACTAAAATCAGCTTGAATTCCTTGAAGATTTTTAAAAGTCTTTCACATTCTTTACATTCCTTTGAATGCCTTGAAAGTATTGCAGTATTTTAATGGTTTCCAATTTTTGAATTAAAAAAACATTAATTCATAAGCTAGTAGGTGACGACTTTTTTTTTATTTCGGCGATGATGTGAGCAACAATAGCGCAACAACCTCGTTATTCCTCAAGAAAGTGACGAAAACGAGGTTATCAGGTTTTTGGTTTAATCACCAATTTAGAAGACTTGAAGAATTTTTTTTTTGAATAAAAGTTAGTGTCTTATGATTTAAAAAAAAAAATTATAAACATATGTTAGTCATTAACTAGCTTATTAATTGAATTCTTTTTATTCATAAGTCAATAACTATTAGCTTATGAATTAATTTTAACTTGCTCTATAGACTAAGTACTGGTTTCGTGTAAAAAAAATTCGAGGTTGGAATAAATACTGACACTACGATGATCGGGAAGTCCGTAAAATGGGTTTCATCATGCCTTCCGTCGTTCTGTGCGTCGGCTTCGGCGTCGGTGCGTCTGTGCTTGTGCGTTTGTGCGTCGACTGTAATTTGAGCTAGAGCCTAAACGGCAGGACTGATTTGTTTCAAATTTGGTACAGAGCAATTTTATGTGATTTCCTAGAGGAGAAATTCGAATTTTTGTTTTAGCTCATTTAGAACGGGTAGCTGCCATACAAATATTTTTGTTTTATTTTCAATTTTTTGTCGAAAAAGGCCCTAACGATTTTAATTAAAATTCGTACCTGTTATAACCAAGTCAATTGTAAGAAAACTGAG
Source organism: Leucozona laternaria (assembly GCA_932273885.2). Classification (NCBI taxonomy): domain Eukaryota; kingdom Metazoa; phylum Arthropoda; class Insecta; order Diptera; family Syrphidae; genus Leucozona; species Leucozona laternaria. Next base: position 23,944,553 of record OW026367.1, on the reverse strand, counting down.
TTTCAGGTTTTTCTCAAAAAAATCATATAACGGAATAAGGTATTCCACGTTTTTTGAGAAATAGTCTCATATTTCGGTTATTCGCGTGCATCTCTTCAATGGTTAGATCAATTTTGTTTTAATTTTGCAGTCAGGTGCTTCTTAATAGTTTAAACAATATTACATTTAAAAAAATTGAGAAAACATTGTTTTATAAGCAAACACAAATCAGACACAAAATCAATGTTTTAGTGGTTACTTTTGACTCCTTTAATATTTTCTTATTAAATATAAACTGGATATAGTGATAATTCAGCCTATGACCTCCAAGAATTTAGTAACTTGTTCATACCGATTTCGAGGAACGGGTGTTTTTTTTTTTTGAAATTAGGACAAACATCTATTTTGAATCAGTTTTTTGCTCACCCCGTCCATCCATAATTGATTTTTAATTTTTTTTTCTAAAGTTTTTACATTTAAACATTGATCAAAAATAAAACCTTTTTTGTTCATTGCAAAAGTTTTGATTTGTTCGCCCTTTTTCGTAAAAATATTAGATAAAGGGTCTTGTGAATAAAAAAAAAAGCTAAAGCTAAAACTTGGATTTTTAAGTAAAAGCTAGGTTTTTGGTGAATAAAAATAAGCTTTGACTAGCTAGGTGTCTTTTAGCAATAGCTATTTTTAAATAGCCAACGCTAAATTCATTCAGTTTTAACTTGTTTTTCCATACTAAGCTTCCATTTGTGGGAATGAAAATAGTTTAAACTAGAATATTATAGTGAAAGCTGCACAAAAATCAAGATAATTTTTACCTGTCTAAAAAGCTTTGACTGGTTCTTATTTTTAGTATCGTGTTTAGTTATAGTGCGAATATGGCCAAGTTTATACGCGTAAGAAAATCAAAATTGTATAAGAAACGGTTGGAAATTAGTGATGAAGATTTTCATAGTTTATTTCGGTTTTCAAAAGAAAATGTTCAGTGGCTTTCTGATTACTTTTTAGGAGATGCACTGACCTCTGAGCAGAGAAAGCAGATATTTTTGAGATATCTGAGTGAACTTGGATTTCAGTGCAGTGTAGGACAAGATCTTGGAGTTGAACGCTCTTCTGTATGCAAGACTGTTAAGCACGTGGCTAACAAGATTATGGAAAAGGCTCACAATTATATTAGATTTCCGCGGAGTCGCAGAGAAATCGAAATAGAAAAGGCAAAATGGGAGGAAATATATGGGTTTCTCGGAGCTTTCGGGGTAATTGACTGCACCCATATTGCTATCTCCAAACCCCCAAGATTTCACAGCCTTAATGCACAAGCGACATTCAATGCAGCCGAAGAATTCACAAGCGTGGACGCCCAGTGGCCAGGGTCAGTTCACGACTCACGGATCATGAAAATATCATCAATTTATGCATCCATGAACGAGAATTTGCACGTAAATGCTATAATTCTTGGAGATTCTGGGTACGGAATTACATCTTGGTTTCAAACACTTCACAGAAATCCTCAAACAGGTGCAGAAAAAAAAATTACAATGAAATATTCTGCCGAGAGCTCGTTATAATAGAAAGATGAACCAGAGGTTTTCATGTCTGCAATATATAATGAATATTGCAACACGTATGATTCCCACCCTTGTTATTTGTTGCTGCGTGCTCCATGCAAAATATTTGAATGACTTATTACGTGACGAACTTCAAGCTTCTTCCCTGCCAGATAGACTAGACAGACAACAAAAACAACCACTATTTAGATGAAGACCAAATTGATGATAACAACTCAAGCGAAATAAACCTTCGTAGACAAGGGCCAGCAGCGCAGAAATGAAATAGCTTCAGCAATGTTTCGAAACCAATAAATTTCATTTTAAATTTATTAAATTGTTTTTACGTACGAATTTGAAACAAATTGGTCCATAGTAAACGCATCGACGCAGACACTGACGGACAATATGATAAAAAGATTTTTTTACCCGCAACCAATAATTACTCTATAGAACAGATATTAAAAAGTTATGGCTAAACAAAATGCAAAACAACTTTCTTTTTCGCTTCGGTCTATATAAAAACAGTTTCAGCTAAAGCTATATCTAAGTCAAAACATGTGAATAATAAACCGAGGTCTTAAATAACGAAGCTAAAGCTATTTAGCGTTTTTATTCACTCAAAACAGAGCTTAAGCTAGAACTCAACTTGGATGAAAAAAATTGGTATCAGTCAACATTGGTTCTTACTTTTAAAAACTTTTATTGTTCTAGCAGTTTACAAAAAAGTATAAACCTTACCAAAGCTGGCACTACATTAAGAGTTATAAACTATTTGAACTCAATCCTAAAAAAATGAAAAATTATCAATTTATCAACCATTCTCTACAAGAAATTTGATCAAAATCAGTTAAATAGTTTTTGAGAAAAGCAAAAATTAAAAAAAAATATGATTTTATGCCTTTAATACAATTCGTGGGATTTCGTTTAAGTCTGCGAGCATTTTTATTTTGCATTGCAGGCATGTACCGTTTTATAGGTCCTAAAAAAATGGAAACAAAAATTATCAAGGGTATTTACAAAAAAAAACCAAGTGTGAAGAAAATCAACACATCCCTTTTGGCTATAGCCAAACCGACAAATATAATTGCGAGACCCACTTTTTTCATATTCCCCGCCATCGTAATGACAATTTTCAACAAAATATCTTATTTAAACTGTTTTTTGACAGAAAAATGGACAAGCTAACAAACCTGATATAAGTCGTTTTTGTTTAAAGTGTATAGCCAGCTCAGCAAAATGTTTGTATCTTGCCAACAAAACACGGCTATAGTAACACATCTGAAAAGAAAATAGAAGCTCAATTTGATGTAAATACTCAATACTAGGCATTCTAATTGTCATACTTTATTTTTAAAGTTAAAATTTTAAGTGTATGTCCAAAGTGTTTGTTCGGATTATTTAAAAAAAAAAGCTTTTCAAGCTTTGTAATGGGTGATTTTTTAAGAGGTTTAGAACTTTTTTAAAAAAAAAAACACAAAAAATTCGAAAAAATGAATGAAATATTTATTTGACTCGATAGTTTGAACCTTGCAATTTAATGTTTAAAGATAATTTCATGCAAATGTTGACCGCGGCTGCGTCTCAGGTAGCCCATCCGCTGAGTCCAATTTTGGCATACTCTTTCACACATATCGGCCGGTATCTCACGAATGAATGCATGGATGTTGGCTTCCAGTGCGTCAATCGAAGCGGGCTTGCCCCTATAGACATTAGCCTTGACATACCCCCACAAAAAATAATCTAATGGTGTCAAATCGCACGATCTAGGCGGCCAATTGACCGGCCCGAAACGTGAAATTAACTGTTCACCAAACTCGCCTCGCAATTGCGCCATTGTTTCGCGTGCTGTGTGGCATGTGGCACCGTCTTGTTGAAACCACATATCATGCAAGTCAAGAACTTCCATTTCGGGCAAAAAAAAGTTTGTTATCATCGCTCGGTAGCGTTCACCATTGACAGTAACGCTGCGATTCGCATCATCTTTGAAGAAATAGGCCCAATAATGCCGCCGGCCCATAAACCGCACCAAACAGTGGCTTTTTCGGGATGCATTGGTAGCTGTTGCAATGCTTCTGGCTGATCTTCACTCCAAATTCGGCAATTTTGCTTATTTACGTACCCATTCAACCAAAAATGAGCCTCATCGCTGAACACAAGCAGCGCGCGATGAACATTTCGAACCGAGCACGAATTTTGATAGTAAAATTCAATAATTTGCAAGCGTTGTTCATTTGTAAGACGATCCATGGTTAAATTGCAAACCAAACTGAAGCTGTTTGACAGTGACACAAGGTACTAAACACACGTCAGCTGTCAAAACCAGTGTTGCCAAAACCAAACCAGCCAAAAAATCACCCGTTATATTATTTTCTTTCTCAGTGCAGTCCAATACTCAGTTTCTCATTCCTCTACTGTTACTCAACACATATTTCGCTGTTGCTTTTTAGAAAGTGATTCGAGTTAAAGCTTTTCATATTGAATTTCCCCAAAAGTAAACTTTTTTTTTGTTGTGATTGAATGCCAGTTCCAGTTTACAAGCAAATAAGTGCGGTGGTGGTCCGCACTCTTGGAAATAACCTTTGTATTTACCTCAGACTTGATATTTTTAATTAGGAAGGTAGGTAAACCACGGTTGAGGTTTTCGTTTATCTTTAAAATTATTATGATAATTAGTAGTTGGGTAATTATTGTGATTGAAGTTTATGTTATTTGAAAACTGCATCTAGTCTAGATAACTTTCTTACTTTTTCGAAGTTATTTTTAAGAAAAAATTGTAATTCCATGTTTTATTTGTTTAAATTTAAATATTCTTAACCACTTTGGTTTATAGACAGAATGTATAATTATCTACCTATTTATTTGAGCAAAGGTCATCACGAAACCAGCGTATATTCACACACTCAGCTAGAATAATTACAAATTCATTGCTGGATGGTGGACGGCTAACTTTCGATTTTTACTCAAAAAAAGTGCATGACGATCAAAATAAAACCTATAATATTGTTGCTTTTTAACTTCTAGATACGCATAGATATACAAAACGAAATGTCGTTACTTGTGCTTTTATTGATTCTATACGTTATTTGGGATGTAAATTACTTCATAAGAGTCGTCTTCACCGTTGTCGCTGGCCGTTTATTCCAAAAGAAGCGAAAGATCACTGAAAAGACTACAATTTATGGTAATTTTATACAATTTAATAAAAATCAAATCTTTCCACAACTTACATAATCTATAATTTGTTAAATATTTGTATTCCATCGCGCCGTCTATAGGTATTTGCACATCTCAAGATGTGGACATCTTCATTCGCCACATGAACAACGCCAGATATCTGCGTGAACTTGACTTTGCCCGTTTTCATTACTATGGCCTAACCGGGTTGTACGAGGAGGTAAAGAAACTCGGCGGCGGAGCGGTGCAAGGGGCTTCGAGCGTCCGATACAGACGAACAATTCCAATCTTCCATCCGTATAAAATCGATACGAAACTCATCTGGTGGGATGATAAGGCCATCTATTTGGAACAACAATTTATTACGGTGGCTGATGGCTTTGTGAGAGCTGTGGCGCTTTCCAAGCAGTGCATAACAAATTGTAATGTCATTGATGTAATGAAGCAATTCCCAGAGGGAAAGACTGCACCACCGATGCCAGAAGAGTTGAAATTATGGTTGCAGGCAATCGAAGTGTCAAGTGATAAGCTAAGGAAAGATAAATAAGTTGTTAGTGTTAAATTTGTTTTTTTTTTTCGAATAGAGTTAGATTGAATTATTTTGATAGGTGTTTTGATATTAAATTTTTGTTTAATTATAGATGATGTGTAAATAAATATTTTGTCATAAGTAAGTATGTAGTATATGTACTTAAAATATGTGTGTTTTAGCAATAATATATGTATATAGTCCAGTCATTATGCAGGAAAAATAAATCAAAAGTGCAAAAAAAGGGTAAAATAAAATACAAGACTGGATTTCCCGAAGTTGCTCTTATAGTAAGAGAGAAAATATATGAGCTAAGTCAGAAGTACCTACTCCAATAGTAGGAAAAACGCAATGTGATTTCGTTAGCACGACTATTCAGTTCGCAAAAATAGAAAACACAAGATAGTGGCAATGTCAATAATATTGAACTCACATGATTACAAAAAATACAGCATCAATTCAGACTAGGAACGCACTGGAGATTTTTATTGCTGCAATGATTTCTCGACTCTATATGTGTGTACCTTCACAAATATTAGAATTTCTATTTCCCTTTTTGTCTATTCCTTAGGTTTGCTGAATATTGAGATACTGAGATAGGTAGGTATATACTTAGTATCACTGACGTGATTTAAAATAATGGGGTTTTCCATTGGTAAATTCAGATTTCATTTTAAAAATTGATTTTTTTTTCTTGGCGAATGGAACACTTTTTCAAATTGATTTATTTTTATCATAGTATTCGTGTAGTTTCGTTTCTGTGTTTATATTTAAAAAAAAACTTTATCCCTTGATGCACTTTTAGAAGATTAAGATGAGCTTGATGAAGTTACCGATTAATTCTTAACTGGTTCCATTTATTATGAACGAATATTTCTCACATATTTTGAACACAATATTCACACCTGAAATAAATTAATCAATTCAAAAAACACATTTGCAAACTGACAGCTGTAAATTATGTTGGTGGTAGTACACAGGGAGGGGTAAATCTACCGAAAAATTTAGATTTGCAAAATTGATTTTAAATCAAAAATAAATCAATTTATTTTGCCCAATGGAACGAAAATATGGTCAAAATCGGGTGTTTGACAGATCCAAATCAAAAATAAATTGATTTATTTTACCAATGGAAAACTCCATAAGTTAAGTGCGAAAATGGGTAAGGGATAAAAATGTCATATTTTTCGATTTTTGTTTGTTCTTTTTTACCACAAGGCTCATGATGGTGATTGACAAAGCTTCTGAATGGGAAATCTTTAATTTTCGGGATACAAGAAATAAGTGTATACAAGATTTTTAATGGGAACAAATTTACTATGAATGATGAAGGATAGTGGTGACACAATGGGGTATATTCATAGTCACTTTTAAACTCCAGTTTATCTTAGAAATATCATTGACTAAACCCCAGTCTAAGATAAACGGAAGTTTAAAAGTGACTATGAATATGCCCCATTACGTTTAAGTATTGGTATATTATATTAAACCGGTTGCAAAAAGGCCACTCTTAGGCTTCGGGATCTTAGCACTCCACAATGTGGTACATTCCCAAAAAAGTTTGTCATCTAAAAGGTCGTTAATTGGTCAAAAAAGGTAAACTAATTTCAGAAATTCGTGAGCCATAGGTTTTTTTAAAAATATTCTTTTACGTTTTTCAAGGTCGTAGGAATTTTTAGCATCTTATTTTTGGGATTTTCTCAAATAATGTATACCTACCATCTGAAAGGTTTTGATTTTTTGTTTTAATCATAAACAAAACCTACGTCTGATGACCAATTATTGAAACTAATTGGCCTTTTAGATTGGCCCAGCCTTTTGGACGATTAGACAGGGATTCAATTTAGTATGGACATGGACACTCAGCGCCAGCTCACAAGCAAAAAGACCCAAAATTTGTGAAAAAAATATTGTTTCGAAATTCATCACATCTCACGAATGGCGATTCGATGGACGAATTTCAACCCGTTTGACATATTATATCGATACTTTAAAGGCCAAAGGTCTAACAAACAGTGTTTAAGTTATAGGAGCATATTTTTTCGAAATTTATGCTAGCATCTTAACATATTCTCAATTTTACTGAGCGTTACGTGTGGTATGTACAAAATGCATATGTGATGTTCGTAAATTTTATCAAAATTTTAAGTTGAAATTGAGCTTAAAAATGTTATATATATACTCAAGGACTACTCAGTCAGGGGTACCTCCCCGCATCCGATTATTTTTTGTTGATCCGAAAATTTGAAACACACATATCACCTTTCAAAAATGGAATTTTCATTAAAATCTAAAGTTCTACCTATTTCCATTTTGTATTTTCTCCATTGAAAAAAAAAAACAAAAAAAATTTATACCCTGTTTCGCCCTACAAAAAACTAAATTTGAAAATTATTCAAAATAACCCCATTTCCCCCTACAAATAACAAAAGATGAAAAAGAATACTCCAAAAGCCATTTCCAAACCACCTACATCAGCGCCACCTGCTGAACGGTAATTGAATTGAACTGAGAAACTAAATGTGCACATACATATATGGGGGCTGATATTTTTGCGTAGCAGGCCAGAGAGTTATTTCAAGATCGGCCTGCCCTGGGACTATATTAAAGTGCTGACCAAATTTAGAATTCAAAACAACTAAGATGAATAATAATAAAAATAATTTAATTACACCTTTACGTGCGTGGGAAACGTACGGAATCAGTTTATTGTTAAAACCATTATCTTAAAACCAAAATAAATCCATTAATTTGGACATTAAAAGCCATATTATTCACTCCAGATGTAAATAAAGTTTTAGTGAATTTTAAACCGGTTCTATTAATCCGCATTTTTTAAACTTTTCTATTTTAACTTTTGTGCATAATATTCACTCAAGACGCGCATTAAAAACGGTGGATTAAAAATGCATAACAACCCGATGTAAATTGTATAAACTCGACATATGGAATGTCAATAATTTGACACTTTCCAGCATGTATTTCCTTTTTTCTGTTTCTTGTTGTTGTATTTCAAATTTCATCGTTCGAAATTAAAAAAAATCACGTTACCCTAGCTTTTTCCGTTTGAACAGAATTTTCTGTTGTTGTTTTTTTTATTGAAAGCAAAACTGTGTATGTATGTTCACGTGCGTAAAAACTTCAAATGTCACTTTGCTTGGCTTAAATGAGTGAATGTAGTGAAAATTTAGTTTACACCTGGGTTGAACTACTTTAACAGCTCCCTGAAGGGCAGTTAAAATTGAAACGCGACAAGGTTTAATAAATAGGGTATATTAACGGGTTTATCGAGTGAATATTATGCACTTGGGTTGAACTTTTGAGACTTAACTCACCTTTAACAAAGGCATAATTTTAAAACCGGAATAATTGAGTGAATAATATGGCTGTAAGTGTTTTATTTTTTTCATACTAAAAATTTTTTTATTTAAAGTAGGTATCTCTAGTGTAGTGAATATTGCTGCCGCTGAGGCTTCAGTTGCAGAAAGCCCAAATCTTACTCTCACACGTCGTTCTCAAGCGTTGGGCATCTCTGTGACGTCGTTGTGGCGAATTTTGCGAACAGATCTTGGCCTACATCCTAACAAGATTAAATTGACGCAAGAACTGAAGCCGCTTGACCACCAGAAGCGTCGTATTTTCGTGAATTGGGCTCAGCAACAACTTGAAAATGATTCGGATTTTCATCGAAAAATCATCTTCAGCGATGAGGCTCATTTCTGGCTGAATGGCTTCGTCAATAAACAACATATGCGGTATTGGTCAGGCAGGATCGCTACCCTTCTATGATTACCAACAATTTTTGGCCCCAATTTGATAGTATGGACTTGGAGGACATGTGGTTCCAACAGGCGGCGCCACAAGCCACACAGCGAATGTCACAATCAATTTATTGGAAACCAAGTTTGGAGAACGTGTTATCTCACGAAATGGTCCAGTCGCTTGGCCGCCTCGGTCGTGCGATTTGACGCCGTTGGACTATTTCCTGTGGGGCTACGTCAAGTCTATGATGGTCTATGCCAATAAGCCAGCGATGATTGATGAGCTTCGTACGAATATCGAACGTGAAATTGCAGCAGTATCGGCCGATTTATGCTTGAAAACCGTCGAAAATTGGGTTCATCGTCTGGATTTCTGCAAGCGTGCCCGTGGTGGCCTTGCAAAAGAAATCGAGTTCCATACAAAACGCATCGTACGTACTTTCACAAGAATAAAGAATTTCATTGACCTTGGAGGTCGTTTTTGTTTTACTAAAGATTTTAAATTCATTGAGGCGCCTATGCTTCACTATAGAATTAGTAGTTTCTGACTTTATTGGTACTGAAGTTAAAGGGGGATCGAAAATCACCAGAGGTCATTCCTCTGTAAGGAGGGGAAAATAACCCTTTATATTTTCAAAATTTTAAACCAATGTGTTATCGTATACGTAAGAGCGACCCAGTGATGAACTTTATTTAATTCGTTTTTTGCCGAAAAGGTCAATTTATAAAAAAAAAATCAAACTGGAAGATTTTACTAATTCTAAAATTTAATGATTATAAATTAATAAAGTACTTCTTAGACATTTCAATAAGTATAGTAATTTTACATAATCCTAGAAATGAAAAAAAAAACTATTCTTAAAAGACTACTAAGAACAACTTACCAAACCAAAAGTATCTTACATATTAAAATCATTGTTCTAAAAAAAACACATAATTTTAATTAACTAGTTGTACAAATAAACAAATGTAGATACATATGTATGTTTATTATTAGATAATAAATAGTTGTGTAATTTTTGTTCAACAGCTTATTTGCACAAGTTACAAGGACAGATAATCGCAAATATTGACATATCATTAATGCTGCTAAAATAATTCTGACGTCTGGATGCTCATTTATCTATCTGAGTTAAAGTAGTGTAAAAAGGCTTCATTTGAGTGAGTTAAGGTATAGTTCAAGTTTATCTTGACATAATTTATCAACATGAAGTTTCTTGTAGTTTTGGCATTGTGCGCAGTTAATGCTGTAGTCGCAGGAAAACCACCTCAAGGTCCACCACACCACCATGGAGAACGTCCAGGTCAAGAAGTGGGGCGTCGTCCACCTCATCATGGACATAAACCCGGACATGGCCAAGGACAAAAGCCAGGACAGGGTCAACAACCAGGACAAGGTCAACAACCCGGCCAAGGTCAACAACCAGGACAAGAACAACAGGCCGAAGAGGGACAACAAGGAGGCCAACAAGCACAACCATCTCAAGATAATGAGTTGAATATTGATAAACCATTTTTTTTGTAAGAAATATCTTGTAATGGGTGATTTTTTAAGAGGTTTAGAACTTTTTTTTAAAAAAAAAACACAAAAAATTAAAAAAAATGAATGAAATATTTATTTGAATCGATAGTTTGAACCTTGCAATTTAATGTTTAAAGATAATTTCATGCAAATGTTGACCGCGGCTGCGTCTCAGGTAGCCCTTACGCTGAGTCCAATTTTGGCATACTCTTTCACACATATCGGCCGGTATCTCACGAATGAATGCATGGATGTTGGCTTCCAGTGCGTCAATCGAAGCGGGCTTGTCCCTATAGACATTAGCCTTGACATATCCCTACAAAAAATAATTTAATGGTGTCAAATCGCACGATCTAGGCGGCCAATTGACCGGCCCGAAACCGTTCACCAAACTCGCCTCGCAATTGCGCCATTGTTTCGCGTGCTGTGTGGCATGTGGCACCGTCTTGTTGAAACCACATATCATGCAAGTCAAGAACTTCCATTTCGGGCAAAAAAAAGTTTGTTATCATCGCTCGGTAGCGTTCACCATTGACAGTAACGCTGCGATTCGCATCATCTTTGAAGAAATAGGCCCAATAATGCCGCCGGCCCATAAACCGCACCAAACAGTGGCTTTTTCGGGATGCATTGGTAGTTGTTGCAATGCTGCTGATCTTCACTCCAAATGCGGCAATTTTGCTTATTTACGTACCCATTCAACCAAAAATGAGCCTCATCGCTGAACACAAGCAGCGCGCGATGAACATTTCGAACCGAGCACGAATTTTGATAGTAAAATTCAATAATTTGCAAGCGTTGTTCATTTGTAAGACGATCCATGGTTAAATTGCAAACCAAACTGAAGCTGTTTGACAGTGACACAAGGTACTAAACACACGTCAGCTGTCAAAACCAGTGTTGCCAAAACCAAACCAGCTAAAAAATCACCCGTTACTTATGTATGATACACTAATATAATTGAAGCAGAAAAATGAATTTTATTTCTTCACGGGCCCGGGCACACCCATAAAGTACATACCTACATATATTACCTAGAAAACCAACCGACACTCCCAAGTTCTATTTGAAATTAATTCTCTTAATTTTTCTTATTTTAACTGTCTGTGAATACTTGTGCAAGGATACGAAGCAGCTGAAGTATGGGGAAGGAAATATTTTGCATTGTATTTTGAAATGAGAACACTGAGTAAAACCCGGAACAATACATCCATCCAAAGGTGTTTCGGTCGCATTTAAAATGCATGGGACAACTACAACTACCCCATACGAAATTCAATGGGCATAATCCAATCAGTACTGCTTGAAGGGTGGAAGAGAACGGCAGCCTTAAGTCGGTTATATAAGTACTCTATGGGAACTCCTCCACTATAGTTCTGTTTACTTAACAAAATTTTATTTATGCGTCAAAAAGGCTAAAGGAAGATTTTAGGATTTTTTCCGCAAATCTCCCTTTTTTTGTAAATTTTTCCGTGGCCGTCAAAGTATAATATTGTAATGTTCTACCTAGGTTCGATAATAAAACTTATTTTCTTTAAGTAATAACTTCCACTTATTTACTCTTCCAAATAAACACACTTTATTTCACTTCAAACCGTTTTTATTATTCATTAATCTCAATAGTATGCAATTTAAAAATTAACTTCCGGATACACTTTTACTTTATACTTTACACTGTCACATTCAAAATTAAACTGTCTCTACTAGCTCGAAAAAATCTCCTTATATAGGGAATTAAATAGTTCTGGTCTTTGGTAGGTCTCTGGTAGTTTCCATTTCAGTCGCTGACAGATGGAACACTGGAATTGATACTCAGCTGAATCACAAGATGGCGTTGCAAACGGTTGAAGGTTTGATGTTTAGCTTTTCCAAGAGATGGCGCTGCAAACAGTTAGAGGATTTTCTTTTGTTTCAAATTCAAGGTAGTTGGGTAATTATTAAATCGTTACAATATCAAAGAATTAATTTAGAATTGTTATCTTTTGTTTATGTAAATTTAACTGAATTTATATTTAAATTTATATACGTCTTCTGCAAAAATGAAGCTTGTTATTTTGGAATAAGTATTGTTCATTATCTATCATAATAAATTGATGAGATATTCCCAAGATAATAAGTAAGAACTTCCGATGCTCTACACCAACATAAATATCCACAACTCTTATATAATTTATATATCTTTAGAGAATATAGAGGTATATAATTGATGATTAAGCCGTTATTTTAAAATGCAAATTGGAGAAAGTGGAAATATAACTAAAATCGACACAATCTTTCTTTGAAAAGAGAATAAATTCGTAAGAAGATTAACAGAAAACAAAAGCAAAACTTAATCCGGAAGAGTTCACAATCACAATTTATACAAAGAAATTTCGGACGTAAAAGGAAAAACCTTATCTTATCTTATCTTATCTTCTGGGACCTGGGAGGATTTTTTTACCGTAACCGTTCAATCGATCCAGTCGAATGGAGCTCCATAGTGAAACATTCCCAAACCAAAATTTTAATTTTATTCGTTGGAGCGAATTTTATTCTGTATACACTTTTAACTGTTTTTATTTCATCTAGGTATGTACCTACATTGTACAGTAGTTTGTTTGTCTATGATATTCAATTGAATATATGTAGTGCAAAGGAAGCCCTATCAGTTCAGGGAACTCTCCATTGTTCTTAGTCTACAGTTGAAACAGGATGTGATGGCTAACTTCCTCTCCAGACATTCTTGTCACTTTGTCCAGATATGAGAAGCTACGTATTGTATAGATAGTATACGGCAGTTGCATTACAGATAGTGTCATCCTTCCAAGTTGGACAGGAAAGAAGTATATCAAAATGAATTGCTTTATTGATTCGAATGTAACTGTTTTCTTGCATTTAAATAAATAATTAAATCAATTAGTGCGGCGTGAACTCGTGGAGACGAGCGAGCCATTGGCCAGGGTCCAGTGGCTTACATTCTCAACCATATTACTTTGCGAGTGTTGTTTATTGTTTTACTCGGCAAGAATGGAAGGGATTTACAATTTATCTGCCGAATCCGAACGGCCCGATATGAGAGGCACTTTACCATGACAAGAGATATACTCTTGGAGGATTTGTCACTTTCTCGGAAAGGAAAGTACCCCCAGATACCGCATACGCGTTGGGGTCCATTTAAATCGAGTACAACGGCAATATCGATCGCAAGTCATATCGGAACAGAATAACTTTTTTCATGGACGATATAAGAATATCATCGAAAGAATAGAGATTGGGTCTACTTATATATATGTATAGTTAAAAAGAATAAAACAAAAAATTAAAGTAAAAATTTAAATGGAAATATTGGAGCTTATGAAACTATATATACCCTTTAGCTGAAAAGGGAAAATTTTTGGTATATTTTTGCATTAAATTAGGGTTGCCGCGTATTTGCATTTTACTAAGCGCAGACTTTTACAGATCAGAAGTTTCCCTTTGGTTTTTAAAACACACTCAAACTTAACCAAAGTAAAAATTAAATTGAAGATGTGTTTTATACTTGTTTTATTCAAGTGTGGTTGCCAAGTGAATGCGACCATTTAAAAAGTTGGAACTCTATATTTTTGTTTTCAATAAAATTGTATTTTTCATTTGGCACAAATTAGAACTTTGAACCCCATGAACATATTTCAACTTTGACCAACTTTATGGTCGAAAAAATGCTCAAGAAATGAGAGGTTTTAGAACTCATGTCACTAGGCTTTAAAATCAGCTACTTGGCGAAGTTTTGTAAGTTAATGAGCTGCAACCGATCTTGATACGGTTAGTTGCCGATCAATGAAAGTCCCCTAAGAGCAAAACGGAGGAATCTTCACTTTATTGCTTCCGTTATTTTAATATAAATATGTTTATAAGTGGACCATACTTGCCTAGCGTACCTATTCAAATAGGGCTCGGTACGAAATCTTGCAAATTAAAATCCTGCATTCAAAATCTACTCATAGCAAACGAAATCTCTAAATTACAAAATTCCACTTTTCATAATCTCGTAAAATCTGGGAAATTGGAATTTTGCATTTGAAAAAAGAAAAACAATTTTAACTCCTTCTTGTGTCCTCAGTCCAGTCCACGCAACTCCTTGATCCGCTCGGAGTTTGTTCTGTCGTCAGGCAGGCTCCTGTGACAACAGTTTTCTGCGAGAATTCGGTTGGTTTTTGCGAGACTTTTTGGGTGCGAGATTGCGTAACTAAAAGATTTAAAAACGCTTGACGAAACTTAGACCCCGAGTTAGCCTACTATATTGTCATAATGGGATCTGAAGATGAGCTCACTAAAACGTAAAATGCCATCGTCGTTACTCTTTAAACAAGACAACCGTATAAATAATGCACGGAAACGTTTTCAGGGATATGTACCTAAAAATTGTTTGTAATTTACCAAATCTAAGTCTCAAATTCTAAAAAAAAAAACTCTAAAAATTTTTATGTTGGCCATTTACGTATAGAATGTTCAGTATGCTTAAACAAGAATTCCACGTCATTTATTAATAAGATAGGGCCCAAGTTACTGCCTTGTGGGACCCCAGATTTAGCAATAACTGGATCTGGATCTGATATCCAAAATCTAAACGAAATCCAATATTAACGATCAGTTAAATATTATTTCATTCATTGAACGAAACCATGAAGGAGATCCAATATTAAAAAGCCTTCAGTTTGAACGGAATAATTTTGTGTGAGATTCCATCAAAAGCCTAATGGAATACTTCGTTCTAATGAGTCGTAGTCTTAGTTTTCGTTATATCGTCAGTAGCATCGGTTGTGTCGGTCAATCTTTATTCTAAAGCGATTAAAAGATTTATATTTAAAAACTCAAAATCCTGATTTATCCAGCAAATTTAGTTTGGAAAAGCTTCAAATTCTTACAAACTAGAATTTGTATTCCTCATTTTTTTAAGATTTTGGCAGCTTACTTTTGGTATTAACTTTAGTATTGAGCTTGTTTTAGCGGAAACTTGAATATTAAAAAAAAACTATTCGAGCTACAAAATTGGAGTTTTGCCTTTGAGGATAAATAATATGGAATGCTCGTTCTTATTCCCAATGTGAAGCTTTCATAGGGGTCGCTATTCTAGTTTCAGTAAGTTCAAAAGTACTCATTTTTCCGACTCAGTTTTTCAATAGAAGTTTTCGGTGCAGAATTTTTGTGTGATGAATTGACGAGGCATTGATAAAAGAAAAAACCTGCACATTGGAGAAAAAAAAAACAAAAAAAGAACATTTCAATATCTTTAAAACAATAAACAAACACTAATAAATTCAAGAATTACTTCAAAGGAGGACACTTTCGGGAGAAAATAAGCAAACTATTACTAACAATTGAAAGCAGCTGTAGAAATGTGTCTTATTGAAAGTGAAACACTGCTCCCTATCAAGGCTTCAGGCACTACAATGCATTAGGGTTAGAAATGAGCACTCCATCCTCTAAGGGTTTTGATACAAAAATCAGCATTTATGTATATGTATAGCTACAACTATAATATTCAGATATCAAAAATATGGTATTTAAAAGTTCAAAAAGTGTATCCTCCAATTTCGTTAGTTTGAATGTCTATCAGGGCTTTATTTCCTTAGTGTATATTTTCATAACCTATGGATATAAAATTAATTTAATTTAAGGACATTAACCTTAATAGATATCCAATCCGGCTATCTGGACATAAGCTTATAAGACTGAACAAGACAAAATACTAAACGACCAATTAACTATCAAAACGAATACATTATACAACACAGCAATTCAACATCATAGCAGACAAGCAAGATAAATATATTTCTACCCACAACATTTGACAATCACCATAAACGGCAATCAAAAGAAGGCGAATTTTTGGCAAAACAACACTCAAAGTCAACAAGCTGAAGCCCGAAGATGGTTTTTTAAAAACCGAAACGCGTCGCTTTGAAAAAGATAAATTAATGTTGTGAAATAAGTTTAAATAATAATTAAATAAAATAAAATTACATTTTTAAAATTAGTTTTTTAGGAAATATTATTTCTCTTTTCTTAAATATATCCGCACAACATGGAGACTAGAACACAAAGAAATAAGCATTGAATTAATTAAACGAATTCTATACGCATAGATAAATTATTTGTTAACTTTTTAATAGTTGAAATATATGACTTTAACTAATGGCACCAAGAGGTCCTTAAAAATCTTCTGCTCCATCCGCTTCATATGCCGATAACCAGATGGAAATTTAGTTTGATTTTAACACTGACTATACTTTCAGAATTAAACTGTTTCTTAATCTTTTTGTCCTTAAACATAACATAAACCACCACCAGAAAAAAAAATAAAATACATTTTTCTGCTTCAATTATTATATTAGTGTATCATACATAAGTACAAGATATTTCTTACAAAAAAAATTGTTTATTAATATTCATCAACTTATTCTTGGGATGGTTGTGCTTGTTGGCCTCCTTGTTGTCCATCTTCTGGCTGTTGTCCTTGTCCTGGTTGTTGACCTTGTCCTGGTTGTTGACCTTGACCTGGTTGTTGGCCTTGACCTGGTTGTTGGCCTTCTCCTGGTTGTTGACCTTGTCCTGGTTGTTGACCCTGTCCTGGCTTTTGTCCTTGGCCATGTCCGGGTTTATGTCCATGATGAGGTGGACGACGCCCCACTTCTTGACCTGGACGTTCTCCATGGTGGTGTGGTGGACGTTGAGGGGGTTTTGCTGCGACTACAGCAATAACTGCACACAATGCCAAAACTACAAGAAACTTCATGTTGCTAAATTATGTCAAGATAAACTTTAACTATACCTTAGCTTAGTAAACTGTCCCCTTTTTATACTATTTTAACCCCAGCTATAGACATGACCAGACCAGACCATCTTGACGTCAAATTGTTTTAACAACTGTTTTAGGGTATGTTTCTCTAATGAATGTCAATATTTGAGATGGTCAGTTGAGCAAATAATTGCTGGATGTGAGCAGAACAGTCAACAAGAAAACTGTCTAGGTAAATTTATAGTTTGACTCTGAACAAATTTTAACAAAGAAAATTTAGTATGAATTAACTCAGACCACATTGGGTACCTACTTAACAAATATTGTGGTAGGTTATTAGGTAAATAGAGGGTATGGGCTTATTAAGACCTTCATTATGTAAATGTTAATAGCTCTAAAGTACTCCGAGGTCCAGTTTTTCAGTGCGAGACTAAAGTTCAACCCGAGTTAACTCATCAAATTTGGTGAGTTAACTCAGGATTAACTGAACAGATGCATTTAATGTTTTATCCACCGAGTTTTTTCAGTTGTTCTGCATGCACCCTTCACCGAAAAACTGCTCCTTCAGTTAACTGTGGATTAATTAACTTCTAGAGTTAGCTAACTCCGGTTTAATTCACCACTTAAAAAAACTGGCCCTAAACATTTTATTCTGGATCACCAGGATTGAGTTTATATATCTACCCAACTAACAATTTAACTTGTATAAGTTTCTAAACAAGCTATTTTCAGACTGCTATAGTAACAGTAAAAGGCCTTATGCAAGTAATTTTGGCGCACATTACGCAAGCTATTTAACTGCTATAAGACTTTTGTTGACAGGTGTTATAACAGCAAATAGCTTGTCCTTAAATGCAATTAGCTTGGCTCAGCATTGTATTTTAAGACAGCTAATGCTAATAGCTTGCTTTGGATGTTATAAAAAGGCTTTAACCTAGCCTCTTAATGACATTGTTTGAGTATTGTGTTTTCATTGCATTATTTTTATTTGTATTGTATTTTTAAATATATTCCTCTTCGCAGTCAGCTCCCGAAACCTTTTCCATTGCATTCTGTCATGATTGAAGTCATATTTTAACTATACAAATTTTTATTTACCTGGGTTTTAACTCGAGACCTTCCGCGTACCACTCCAGCACTCTACCACTACGCCACTTCGTTGTTGAGAAAAATGTCATCAAATGGGAACTACTTGATAGCATATTAATTTAGTTTGCATAAGGTCTTTAGTGGCAAGCCTTACACAAGTTATTTGCTTTGACTTGTCGTGGAGAGTCTTATAGCAGATATCATAGCTTTAATTTTCAGTAAACAACTTCGGAAGGCCTTATACAGGCAATTTTTAAACTTTATCTACAAGCCTTGCATAGAACTTGCCAAACTCACTTTAAAGGGCCTCAAAGCAGCTATTTTCTAATTGTCAAAGTGTGAAATTTGTAGCTTGCGAAAATATGCTTTATACAAGCCCTATACAAGCTATTACTTCCCAAATTCGAAAAATTGGACCTTACACAAGCCAAATTGTTAGTTGGGTAATGTGAGGGTACAGGTGCAGTTTTTTTTTTTTGTCAAAATTGTGCCTCGCGGTATAACCAACTGTGTTAAACGTCAGTCGTCGTGTCGATGTTTCAGGATTAGCTGCAAAACTTTCACAATCTACCTGGATGTTTTCGGCCGAGTTCTCCCATTTTTAACGTTCCTATATCGGTCAATTCTGGTGAGCATAAGATAGTCGCAGCTGTTAGAACATTTAGAACACCATAAAAAGTATAAATTTGTCTAAATTACTTTCTTTTTTTTAAACTCATTGTTTCACTGTGGCCAGCAAATCTATATAAAAGTCCTTCCACACTATTGATTATTATCGCAAATGTCAACAAAAAGTGGGATAGAATAATATACATACGACTGCCAAATGTGTGTGTTAAAAATAATTTTAATATTTTGCTTCAATATAACCAAATCAGTTTCGCCATAAGCTCAAAAACTGAAATGGGATAGAATGCGGGTGGTTTTAGAACCAATCCTTAAATTTCATGTATTAACATATGTCAAATCATGTGGGATTGACTGTCAAGTTGTGAATGATGAACTGTCACATCTTGTGTGATGAGCTGTCATATTTTGTTTCCATACTAGGTCTGTTTGATAACTTTATTTTCAGTAAAACCTGGCAAAACATCAAAGTGAGAACGAATTTCTCAAAAATGGAGAAACTTACAAAAATGTTAACAAACGCACTGAACCACTTTTGTGTACAAAATGTCAAAATTTCACTCCACACATTTTACACAAAGAAGTTTTACTGAAAAAAAGATACCAAACAGACCTAATATCTTTTAGTTGAACGCACACTAAAAATCTTCTCAAATGTTTACTGGGGAGATTTTATTCACCCAACTTATCACTCCTACAAATTGAAAGTTGGTCGAAATTCAGTTTCCATGTGTGAAACGGGGGGACTATATAGATGATTTTTTGCCTACTTTTTTTGACATGTATTAAAACTCAATGAAATAGTGTGGAAATACTTTAAAATTTTATCAAATTTTTGGTTTATGATTTTATAAGCGTTTGCTAATACAGCACAACTAGAAAAATACATGAGGTACTGAAGGCCAGTTATGTCAAATGTTATTGTGCTATAGACCTGAAAAATTCGATTTCAATATCAGTTTTCTACCAATTACATAATGTACGTAAATAATTGTCATTTTCGAGCAAGAGTGCTAAATATTTTCCAAAATTTAACTATTTATAGGGTGAAGTGGAGTAAACACTGATAGGGTAAAAAGAGAGGGGGGTGATTTTGTTTCAAATCTTTAGCTCATCGAGACGTAATTATAAATTCAACGATAAATTTTAAACCGAATAGACACAGTTAACCTCATTCATTATAATCTCATTAAAATGTTTAAAATCGATTGCAAAATTTCACATCCACACGAACTAAAAAGCAGAGAATAATTAGGAACTTAACGAAAAATAAAACCGTACCGTACCGTTTTTAAATCGAACTAAAATACATACAACAATTTCTCCCATACCTAAAATTTCCTCCCAATATACCTAGGGCATATTGTAATGTAATAGTTTCACCCCCAACTCGGGCAATAACACATCATCATAGAAAGGGTCACGGCATCAGGCTAATTTGTATTTTGTTGAGTAACTAATTACCTATTTATGTAAGTTTTTTAAAAAAACATGCATCTGCAGGTAGCATAATGCCATAACTATTAAAATCAAAGGGAATTTTAGTGTTTATACCTCATCTACATTACTCAGCTACATAATCAATTTTCGAAATAATTTCAACATACAAATTTCCATATTCTTAAAGTTTCAAACATTAACAGCGGTTTATATTTCGTTCGGCACCACTTTGACGCTGCGCTGGCACCGACAACCACCGGCATTTGAAGCAAATAAATTTTAAGTTCTGCTAAAAGATAAACTGAATGAACAGCTGCAGTTAACAGCACCAATGCTGGCAACATTTGAATCTTTAGTATTTGGTTATGTATCTGAAAGATTTGCTCAGAATGAACGATGAATAATATTTGGTATCGGTATGGTGTTTGATGTTCGATGTTAAAGCGCCTAACGCCGAAGCAGGGTTACCTTTGGGGACACTTTAGTGTCATTTTGACACCTTATCAGCACCCGGACACCAGGACACCTCTTTTTAAAAATACATCGATTTTGGATACTTTTTAGAAATCTAGCAACCCTTTGGACACTATTTAAAAAAAAAAACAATTTGTTCGAAAAATTGAACGGAAAACGTTGTCAATCAATCAAAAAAATAAAAATACCTACACCACACAAACATATCTATGTATTTCTGGTTCGATCTTTGATACTCTAAATCCCAAATTAAAGATCATAAAGTACTTTTAATAAAAAACCAATGTTTTGAAATATTATCAAAAAATATGTATGTGTCTATGTGAAAAAGTCACAGCTAAGATTAATATTAATGATAAGAAATTATCTGGGTAACGTTTCTTGGACCCAGAAATTATAAAATTTTGAAAAGAATTAAACTATTTTAATTTGGTTTCTGAATTTAAAAACTAAAAATATAAAACATTTTTAGTTCAAAATTGTTAACTTAAGAAACTGTACTAAAGAAATAACATAATGAAATTTAAGACTTTTTAAAACTTTTTACGCAATTTCTGAAATACTTGTTTGTTCATTAAAATTTTAAAATTTGAATTTAATCTTATGTTTGAATTGAAATTTGTAATGGACACCTTTTTTCCTCTCGGACACCTTTTTTGACACTTTATGAAAATTCTCAGAGGTAACACTGCGCCGAAGTTTAGTCTAGTTCAAGTGTAGAGTCTAGAGCAGGGGTGAAAAATTACTTTTTTTGATGGTACTGAAAACTCAAAAAAATTTGACTAAAATGGGACCAATTGTTCTTTGTTGTGGAGTAAATAATTTAAAAGTAAATATTTTTGTTAATATTTTTTTTTATTTAATACAAATCACAAAGTAAAAATCACATTAAATTCATTCATTTAATTAGGAACTTACAAATATTGCATTAAATATTTATATTTATTCGAAAAGTTCATCTTCCATAAGGTCATTGTTATTTAACTTTTGTTTAATAAGTTATTAAGTTCATTGCTTATTACAAAACTATGACAAAATGTATTTCTTAATATGTTTTTAGTTTGAATTATAGAGGAACATGTTTCAATTTTAATATTGTTTTGATAAGAGAAAATTCTTTCCTCACATGCCTATGAGTGCGGTATAGAAAGCAAACCATGAGCTATTCGATGTGTATTCCTAAACATAAACTCTTTGTTTTTATTTTTTTTTATAAATTAATCTTAGTCCAAAATGCGAATATAGACTTATTTTTGAATTTTTTTATTTTATCAAAATCGGTTAATGCCCGAATCTCATTGTTGACGGTATCAATTTGCAAATTTTCTTCATCAGGAAAAAATTGTAGTATAAGGTTTGTAATAGAATTTGTTTCACCTGATAAAATAGCATATGGGGAAAATTTTGAAATGTAATAATGTATTTTGCTAGGCAAAATATATTCGAAGGAATGTACTGAAGTGAGGCGTGTTGTACTTCCGTATTTCTTAAAAGCAGTTGCATCAAAAAAAAAGTACAATTGTAAGTCGTTTTGCAACACTGGTTTAGCTCAGTCGCTTCGCTTGGGTATGGTTTGGATACGGGTTTAGTTCATCGTTCCATTCAATTTTAGTACCTATCAGTGTGTTGCGAGCCAGTGAATAAAAATGTTTGTTTTACTAACAGCGGTGTTTTGATTCTCTGACCAGAAAAGTTGGTTTTACTAACAGCGGTGTGTAGTGTACGAAGGCCGCTATGATCTGAATTTCTGATTATTATAATTTTGTGTCACTTTATTCAATAGGAGAGTTATTTAAACAAAAACTCGACTATTTAAACCGCACGAACAGAACTAGGAATGTATACATAGTACCACTTGCACCTGGTAGATACTTTTTCTTTACGTGAGGGACTCACTTCGCACATTCTATTACACTGTCATTTTGCTGATGTTAGTTGGAGTGCAATTATTTTAATACCGAGATGGACATTTCGTTTTTGTTGTTGATATAGAAAGATAGCTAGAGGCCTAGAGGAAGCTTGGTGAGTCTTTTCACGTAGGTGAGATCAGCGTAAGTTCTCACGTAGGTGAGAAGAGTTTTATTCTTATTAAAAACCTAGTTAGGTGGTGTGCAAAATAGAATTATATTTTCCATACGTATTTGTGATTAAAAAAAAGTGTGTGTCTGTACAAAATATGAAATATTTTATAAAAATAAAAATATGATAGTTGCTAACCTTGGTGTAAATGATTTACTAATTTCAAACGCTTGAAACGACTCGTCTGACTTAGTGGACTTTTAAAGTAACTTAAGCTTAATAATTCAAAAACATTGAACTGCCCCACCTGGAAAAGTTGCAAGTTCTTGCCAACTTTAGTCAAAACCAGGAAAGTTTTAAGTATAGGGAAAATCTAGTAAAAGCTTATTGGTCAACTTTTGATACTCCAGGATGATTCTCATCAAGTTCAAGATAAGAAATAAGCCTATTACAATTTTCCAAAAAACTAGAAGACGTTTCATCATCTGGGTTTTAATGTTTGATTATTTCTTAGAGATGTGAAACTTTAATATTAATATTCAAATCAAACGCTTATGTTCTACTTTTTCCTCAGCGTAAGTTTTCAGATAAGCTCTTTTGTTGAACTTAAATATTTGCATTTCGTACTTTGGCATATTTCGAACTCCACTTCGCATTCCAATCTTCTTACTTCGCTCACCGCACTCCACCATTCCACACCACAAACTCCGCACTTTGCACTCTATACTACGCATTTCATCCTTCGCAATCCGCTATTCACAAGCCACATTTTGCATTTTAAACTTGGCACTCGACACTTCGCAATCCTCACTTCACACTCCGCACGACGCAGTTCGCACTCCACATCACTCTGCACATCTGACTCAACTCTTCGGACTTCACACTCCGCTCTCCACACTTCGCATTTTAAAAAGTGACAAAAAATATGTCAGAATCAATTCATTAACAGACTTATAAGTGTTAATAATATAAATGTACAATTAGCTTCCACATTCCACTAGTTCCAATTTTAGTAGAAGAAAAATATAGATTTGCGTTTTGCAAGAATTTTGGTCTGGCAAGCCATTTCCTATTCGAAACGAAAATCACATGCATAACTAGCAAGAATTTCCATTACACCATATTGTTTTGACATAAAATGGAAATTTTATACTAGTACGTTTCTAATTCACATCAATTTCCTGATAACCTCGGCTCGGCCTTGCAACTAGGACCGTGAAAGAAAATTGCTAGGTAGATACGAATAGGTAGGTATATATATTGAAATTGATTTTTTGGGCACAAAAAAAAAACATATGTACATTTATTTTCGCAGAGGCCAACTAATGAACTTACTAACTACTGCGGCACTAATTCCCTACCTGTATATCAATCACAGAAGGCGGAAAATTGATTGACTTTCGCTGGCACTTCCTATACGATGTTCTGAGTTAAAATCCCTTGAAAAACTGTCGCATGCTATATTACTATTGCTGTTTAGTTTCGTTTTCGATTTCCCGCATTTCCTAAGGGAGAAAATTTCTTCAAATTGTTACACGTTTTATACCAACTGTCATTTGTATCCTTGTTTGTCCTCTTTTATGAGAGGAGAAACAATTGTAGACCATATTGAACCTAGGTGGAACCTAGGCGTTTTTCCATTAAATTAATGTGCAACATGGTGTTCTTCTTACTTCGCGTGCATTACCCATTCTTACTTTGAAATGCAAAATTTTTAGTTATTCATGGTCCTCGATCGATCGGTGGCAGCATTGATATGAGTTGGATAAAAAATTGTTTCGCACCAAAGGGCCCTTTTGTTGGCCGACATCAATTTTTCAGTATTATGTTGTCTGTTCGATTTAATCAGCGATTAATTGAAATAAGAGTGGGTGGGTCTGGATATGTTGTAAGTGAATGCGTTGGTTACAATAATATTGAAATTGATATGCAAATTTTCCGTCAAATAGCGTTGACCAAATAATATGTTTAATCAATGTTAAGAGATTGTGAACTATCCATAATTTTACAAAACCAAATACACATGTATCTATTACGATACAATATGATAAGGATTTAAGTTAAGATTAAGATAAGTGTATCGATAGTTCAGGGTAAAACGGAATCTTAATACAAATAAAACACATTGATGTTATAGTGGAAAAATAATATTAAAAAATCACCATCTCAAACATCGACTGCAGAGTTGCCAGACTCATTCAGTTCGATACTATAAGTATATGTAGGTTCCAAAGAAAAGAAAATTAAATTCAAGATTTCTTAGGCTATCACTCGCTTTAGATGATTGTCATTTAGCAAATGCTGCATGGACATATCTTGGTAATCTGTGCTTCGGTGACCACTATAGGTTACGCTTGGAGTTTCGAAGAGCCTGCATCCTGTTCATTAAACCAGCAGCCACAGCCAGTTGCTTATGGTTTTTGATGTGTAAACATCTATAACGGCAGTCGCCGCGTCGTCGCGGCGGTGTGGAGTGAAATAAAAACGAGGACTTACCTTTTTGCAACGTTACGGGGTCACACTTTATACGGTGTAGCACATTACGTTACGGAAGTATTGGGTACGTCCAGTGACAAAAATCTGAAGATCCCCTTTAAGCTCGGTACTTTGTACTAGTCCGTTTTGGATCCATGCACGTAGTCAAAAATGTATGAACGACTTCGCATACGGATCCAAATATGGATCCTCAAAACTGCACTTGCACAAACATTGATGTTTACACATATAATAACCGTGAGTCCCGGCACTCACACATTTTTTTTTTTTTTTTCAATAAACACTTCGGGTGTCATTTCGATCGCGAGATTCTTCTCTCTCCTTCAGCTGGTAATGTCCTTTTCCTGGCTTTCTGGCATTGCTCTTATTTAACGCAGCATTTTCGCATGTGCATCTTTTGTCACCTTTTTCAGATGCAGGCTGTGACTGGTATAGTCTACGGTGATTTCAGCTAAATCTTTTACGTCCATGAATGACAGCAGAGAGCTTTTAACTCAGGTGCTCTCTGTAGAGACTCATACTGACTCAAGGTACATATATTAAAGGTAATATCATTAGCGTTTAAATTTTTGTTCAGTTCTGCGCATCTGTGAAAATGGCGGATCCAGTGTCTCTTTACTTGTCAAAATGCTTATATTTGTTGTTGTTTCTAGTAAAGCCGTGTGCAGTTTTCGTAGACACTCGAGCCGCCATGTTTAATTTCTGACTGACAACCTGCGCAATATATTACCTTAGATTTGTGTACTGTGATACTGACTACTCCAGGTCTGCTTACACACACTTTAAAAATATTTCTACTTTCACGCAAAGTTGGTTCTTAAACTGCGTTTCTGTTTAAGACTGAGAGTGCTTTAAACAGGGTTTCCACTTTTTGAAAAAATTTCCGTCAAAGTAGATTTGCAAAAAAATGCAGTAGATTCAATGCTTTTGCATTAGATTTATATTTTTAAGAAAAAAAAAAAATTGATGCGTTAGGTCTTTTGTTGGTCCTCTCCTCAACGTGCGTCATCGACTCTGTCAATTAAAAATCGGACTGCCTATTATAATGTAAAAAGTACTTAGGAATTTACACTTAAGAACTTCTGCTGTGACCAGCAACTTGATCAACACATTGATTTTTCTTTTCTGCAGCCCGTTTTTTTTTTTTGTGAATCACTACTTAATAAATATCTATAAATAAACTTATATTTAATTCAAAATGAAATGAGCTGGAGCTGGGGGCCGGCCGTGCCGGCGCCCGTATTACCTATTTTAGTTCAAGCGAGATTAAGGGCCAGTTTCACAGTCGACACTTACCGGAATAAGTGGCACTTAAGATTCCCATATTAGGAATTTAAGCTAAATTTCATAGCCAGCATAAGTGGAACTTAAGTCACCAACATCGGAGACTTAAGTGCCACATATTCAGGTAACAGTGCACTGTGATATTGGGAATTAATCTTTCACATTCCCCACTTAAGTGCCACTTTTCTGACTGTGAAACTGGCCCTAAATTTTTAAGCGCCGTGAAGTCCACGACAAAAAGTATAGTTTCTTGTTGCTTTGAGGAGATGACTCGACAATTTTAAGCGAATTATATAGACAAATTGTTGGCATATTTTGAAGCAAAACCAACTTACCGTTAAGGCTGCAGGTTTGTACAGATGATCAAGGGGGTATGTACAGATGAAAGCAGAAACAAAACTACTGTCTATGCGTCACCAACATTTTTGGACTTTTACATAACCGTAAGACTATATCGTGGACGTACATATATCTAGAGTAAAGAGCAAGTAAGAAAGTAAAGTTTTATTACTTAAGCAGCTGTACCTAATGCTCCCTTTTTCCCATTCAATTCTTAGATGGAAATATAACTAACCAGTCCCCTTATTTTAAAAAATATATAAATAAATTTAAAACTTCCAACGTACAATACGTACCTTACCCCTGTCTATGTCTACTCCATTTAACATTGCTTCCCAAATTTGTCCTTAACAAATAACTGCATTTGACTGGGATTAAGGATACCAACAGCCTCCTTTATTTCCAATTACTAAAAATTGAATTTTCTATTTTTCTTCCAATACCTACCTTCCTACATTATAATGTACATATAGCTTCGCCCTTTGTTGTTATACATTTTCATAGATTCTTTCTTCAAAAACTCTTTTCTCAAAAGAAAGAAAAAAAAGTTACACTAAGCTTCGTTTATCCGTTTAAAGAGGAAACTTAAAGGTTCAATGCTCTTCAATCTCTTCATCAGTACAAGAATGAAATCCTTCAACCTCAGAAAGTTTTGTAAGCCTTCTTCTAACCTTCGTTCTCTCTTCGACGAAAAAAATATACAAAAAGTTTGAATGTTTGCAGTCCTCTTATTAAACGGCTCATTTCATGTTTATTGCCAAATCTAAGATATTGAAACTTCTATTTTTCTTGCAGCAACAAAAAAGAAATACAATCAATATTTGGCGGGTTAATCTCTTTCCCTATTAATGTCATAGGTATAATGTACCTTTCATTATCTTGGGCTTTGTTTACATAAATGTATGTATGTACACCACGTTCACGTAGGCGTTGTTCATGTTGAGTTCATGTCGATTGAGAGTTTTCAAGGACCGATTATTGTTTCACCACTGCCATTCGGCTTTGTTCTTTTTGCATACTGTTTCTTTGTGTGTACATTTCCGTCAAAACAGTTCCTGAGGCGGCATGCAGTTATAGTGGCTGATTACATGGGTCGTTTTACTGAAGAGCGCATCGCGTGAGAGAGGTAGATTTTATGTGCGTATCAAAGAGAAGGTGGAATTTACCTTCTCTTTTTTCGCACATAAAATCTACCTGTTTCATGCGATGCGCTCTTCAGTAAAACGACCCATGTAATCAGGCACATAGCTTTCATTGGGCGCGTTCAACGCATTACGTTTTACATCTGAATTTTCAGATTTCTGAATTTTTGGAGCTTCTGATTGGCCAGCTGCCATAAAAAGTTAAATGACTTTTAGTTACGTTTGCTTACGTTTCATCTGAATTTTCAGCCAAAAATTCTTACCTGAAAATTCAGAATAAAGTGATAGTGATGGGGGAAATGTTGAAGAAGTTGTGATTAATTTTCATCACGAACAAATTAATACTTTATTACAAAGAAGAACTAATTGCTTATTGTAAAGTGAGTTTTTAAATCAAAAGATTGACTATTCTTAGAAAAATGTTCCCAGAATTCTCCATCGCAATATTGTGGAATTATTTTTTCATTGAACTTTGCATAGTCTTGCTGTATTTTGTTGCTGATTAAGTTACATAAAGGGTTTTCCAATAAGAGGTGTTATTTTGATATTCAAAGAAAAATAGCATTTTTTGAGATAAATGATCGGATGTTTATTTCATTATAAAGAGGAAGGTATGCCGTTAATAATGGAATACAACATCAGCCAAATGGCCGCCACGACCACGCTTACAGGACCATATCCTTTTCATGAAATTTTCCATAACCAAATCGCAAAGTGGCTGTCCTATGTCCTCGATAGCCTCACGAATTCCATCTTCGAGGTCTTGAATCGACGCTGGGCTGTTGGCGTAGACTTTATCTTTCACGTGGCCCCAAAGGAAGAAGTCGCAAGGTGTTAAATCACAAGATCTCGGTGGCCAATTGTGATCACCTCTTCGAGAGATAACACGGTCCGGAAACTTTTCCCGTAAAAGATCGATGGTGTCATTGCTTGTGTGGCACGTAGCGCCGTCTTGTTGAAAGTAAACGTTGTCCAGATCAATACCATCCAATTCCGGCCATACAAAATCATTAATCATCTCTCGATAGCGCAATCCATTGACCGTAACTGTTGCTCCAGACTCATTTTCGAAAAAGTAAGGTCCAATGACCCCGCCGGACCATAAACTGCACCAAAGAGTCACGCGTTGAGGATGGAGAGGCTTTTCAACAATAACTCTTGGGTTTTCCGAGCCCCAGATGCGACAGTTTTGCTTGTTGACGTAGCCTCCGAGGTGGAAATGGGCCTCATCAGTCAAGATGATTTTTCGATGAAATTCCGGATCATTTTCATGCATTTCAAGGACCCAATCAGCAAAGACACGACGTTGTTGATGATCAGCCGGCTTGAGTTCTTGTGTTAACTGAACTTTATAAGCCTTAAGACCCAAGTCTTTATGCAAAATACGGTGTAATGACGTTTGTGGAATGCCCAATTCCAAAGAACGACGAGGAATTGAAAAACCTGGGTTTTCTTCAACACTTTGGGCTACAACAGCAATATTCTCAGTTGTTCTTGAGCGACGTGCACGGGTTTTATTCTTCACAGCACTAACTTGTCCCAACAGCTCGAATTAGTCCACCAATTTATGTATTGCAGTCCGACAAGGTGCTTCACGACGACCCAAAAATGTTTTAGTTTAACGAACCGGCTCTGCCAAATTTTCACCGTTTTTATAGTGAATTTTAATAATTTCAATGCATTGTTGAAGCGTGTATCGTTCCATTTTTATTAATGGCGTAGTTTCTACTTGTCAAATGCCAAAAAATGACAGCTTCAAAAAAATAACACCTCTTATTGGAAAACCCTTTATATCATAACCAGAACTACGGACGTTTAATTTTTTACTTGAAGAATAAAATGAAAGTTCTATTTTATTTCGTTTTAATGTAAATACTTTAGGTAAAAGCTAGCATTTGACACAACAACTTTCAACTGAAAATTCAGATTTTTTGTGCGTTCAACAACATAAATTCAGATCTGAATTTTTAGATTTTATGATTGAACGTGCCCATTGAAAACAATCAATGAATGCACAAATCAGTGGATCAAAGGAATTTGTCTTGACAAGTTGGTTATGGGAATCATTGAAAATAGCTTTCATTGAAAAGTCCAATTTATCGATAAAAATAAAACAACTTTGAGGTTAGAGTTGACAATTGAAGGAAAAGATGACAGGAGAACCAGAAAGAACATCGTTGCAACGATTGTGTTCTACTGTTTTGCTGAGACGAAAATCAGCTGTGGATTTGGAAACGATTTCGATCACTGAAATAATAAAGTTGATTTTTAAAGAAAGTGTTACTGTAAATGAGACATGTTTTTGAAAAAAAAGTATGTAACTAATAAGCTTCATTTTGGTACCTAAATGTCATCAATTTTCTTTGTTTAGCTGTCTCAAAATCCAAAGACAGATCAAGATCTGTGTAACATTTTTGATAAAAATAAGATCTTTCTTAGCTATTCAAACATTTCTTTAAGCACTTATAGGTACCGTTAGTTTTGGTGCTATAAAAATGTATAAAACGTGTCGAGAGAATGTAAAAAAACGCAATGTACATATTGAATTTAAAGAAAATCGACCCATCCTTAACGGATCACGCCGTATGGTAATGACCTTGCAGTTACATGTTGGCTGTGCAACATGATGATGCACAACACTTTCTGGGAAGGTGTCCTATTCTGGCGGAAATTCCAGTATCGGTGTTTGGAAAAAGTGTCCTGAGCAATGTTGAGGTGAAAAAAAAACACTTTAAATGGTAAAAATCGGAAAAAGCTGGCTAACTACATAGAATGGGGTTTAAAGTACCGGAAAATATAATCGATGAGCTGTTTTAATGCTATCCAAAGAATTACATAAAAATAAAATATATTTTATACAGTTTAAATGTTCTAGTTCAATTACATATAATTTACTTATATCGGGTTTTTCAATAAGAGCGCTACAAAAGTTTTTTTAAATGAAACAAAAACGGTTTTGGATATCAATGAAATTCTTTATTTCTGTGAAAGTACGTTTGATGCCATTATGTATGAAACTCAATTTTCTTTTGCATGGCCGCCACGGGCACGCTTGCAGAAGTCCAGACGTTGAACCCAATTTTCGACGGTTATCAAGCATAAATCGGCCGATACTGCTGCAATTTCAGGTTCGATATTCGTACGAAGTTCATCAATCATCGCTGGCTTGTTGGCATAGACCATAGACTTGACGTAGCCCCACAGGAAATAGTCTAACGGCGTCAAATCTCACGACATAGGCGGCCAAGCGACTGGACCATTTCGTGAGATAACACGTTCTCCAAGCTTGGTTTCCAATAAATTGATTGTGACATTCGCTGTGCGGCTTGTGGCGCCGTCCTGTTGGAACCACATGTCCTCCAAGTCCATATCATCCAATTGGGGCCAAAAATATTCGGTTATCATTGAACGGTAGCGATCCCCATTCACAGTAACGTGCCGGTCTTGATCATCACGGAAGAAGTACGGCTCAATGACGCCGCCGGCCCATAAACCTCACCAAACCGTAATTTTTTCGGGATGCAAGGATGACTCATGGAGTACATGTGGATTGCTGCCTGACCAATACCTCAGCCTCATCGCTGAAGATGATTTTTCGATGAAAATCCGAATCAGTTTCAAGTTGTTGCTCAGCCCAATTCACGAACATACGACGCTTCTGGTGGTCAAGCGGCTTCTATTCTTGAGTCAATTTTATCTTGTTAGGATGTAGGCCAAGATCTTTTCGCAAAATTCGCCACAACGACGTCACAGAGATGCCCAACGCTTGAGAACGACGTGTGAGAGACACATCTGGGCTTTCTGCAACTGAAGCCTCAGCGGCAGCAATATTCTCGTTAGTATGGGCACTTCTTTGTCTTACTGGCACGGGAACATTTTCTACTGTGCCTGTGGATTCAAATTTTTCGACTAGAAGCGCAATTGTTGGTCTGCTAGGAGGATTATGGACTACCATAAATTGGACGTAGCGCTCTTAACGTTGAGACCACTGACTCTGAATCTCGGTAGTAAATTTTAATAATTTCGACTCCTTGTTGGCTCGTATATCTTTCCATCATAAAATGGCAAACCTTACTGAAGAGAAATGTCAAAAGAGCGACAAGAAATATGGCGTCGTTTGCTGTCCCTGTTGATCTACTTTTGTAGCGTCCCTGTTGAAAAAACCTTTACTTGTCATCCATTACATATTTAAGTAGATTATAGTCGTATTTATAATCGTTGTCTAACTTTAGACATACCCATCCATGTTATAAACAAAAATGTTCAATCGTTGTCTAAAACTTATATTATAACTTAGACAGTCGAATCGGCTGTCTTAACCTTGACTAATGTGACGTTTTATTTATTTAAATAAAGCAAATTTCCAACTATTTTGAACTACATATCAAAACACTGTATAAAATCTATTAAATACGGCTGTCAGAGTCTAATTTATAAACCCAGTCCAAAGTATTTCTAACTTTAGACAGCTTTCCAACTTCAAAACCTTATTTATGAACATTTTAATCGATTGTTTTACGCCCATATTATTCACACGCTTAATTCAGATTTAAATTGATTTAAATAAAACTGCATATTGCGCGGTAGTTAAATCCACGTTTAAATCCAATTTTGTAAATAAACGGTAGATAAATCCAATTATTGCATTAAAACGTCTCTCAGGAGTCCAGTTTAAGTACTTACATCCCGATTATTTTCCACAAGAATAATAAAGAAATAGATTTAATTTTTTATTAATCCGGATTTAAAAAAATCTGGATTTAACATCCATTTAAACATACGTATATCTAAAGTTAATGATAATGCCTTAATTTAGACACTGCAATTGATTGTCCAAACCTATTCTAAAGTGGGTAAGTTAACTTAACAGTGTAATGCAAGTTTAAAGTTACGAATTTGAAAGTTAGGTACCTTGATTTGAATTGAATGAAATGTTCATTGAACGGATCCAATAGTTGACAAAATTGACAGATTACAGGGATGTCAGTCATTATTTAGGTCCAGTTTTTCATTGCAAGATTAAAATTAAACCCGAGTTAACTCATCAAATTTGTTGAGTAAACTCAGGATTAACTGAATAATTGCTTTTGATGTTTTATTCACCGAGTTTGTTTAGTCCTTCCGCATGCATTTTTAACTGAAGAACTGCTTCCTCAGTTCACTGTGGGTTATAATTTATTTCTAGAGTTAGCTAACTCTGGTTTAACTCATAACTTTTTTTCTTAACTTAAACTTTTGGATTCTTCTTCAGCACCTGTTGCTTGGAGAGGATGTAATTTTTAAGTGAAAATATGTATTGGGCTTAGAGAAATCAATATTTAAATAATGTGAAGCTTGAACTTTATGCTTTAGAGTTTTGTGTTATATTAATTGGTTTGGTGAAAAATCAGCTTTTTCCTTAAGGGAATGATTAAAAATTAATTTTAAAGTAAAGAAAAAAACAACAGGGTGGGCCAGTTAAGACCTTCTTATGTAAATGTAAACAGCTCTGAAGTACTCTAATCGTTATTCTGGATCACCAGGATTGAACTTTTTGACCAACGGAATCTTTCTTCAAAATCGTGCCACGCGATATAAACAACTGTGTTAATTGTCGTAATGTCGATATTTCAGGACCAGTGGGAAAAGGTTGACGATGTTTTCGGCCGATCGTCTTTAAAGAGGTCTGTCCGTCTCTAACGTTCCCATATCTCTCAAATTTGATCTCCACAGGACGAATCGTGTAGAATTTCATTATTTATTCTCCCAATCTTTATGTTTGAAATATAATACGAAATAATTCGAAAATATCTATACATAAATTGGCCCACTATGTAGTATCGTATACTAAACCTATTTCCTTATGGCCTTTTCAATTGGTAATCCGGGAGAATTACCTCAGAAGAAGAACTGTCATTCTGTCATTAATAAACTCTTTTTGAACACGCCTAAACCAGAACCAGAACCAGTGACAGTTCGTGCAAAATACGTAAGCAAACATACCTTTCCACATTTGTAATTGCCAAAGTGATATATGGAGATAGCATGATCCTAAAAATAAAAAATAGGCATTTAGTATAAAATGTTGAAAAGATAGTACATAGGTATATACGATCTTAAAAATCATCTTTTCAACCTTGCATCCTACTCAGCAATTCAAAATTGTGCTCCAATGCAAATAAGTTTATTAATGTTCCTGTAAACCTCCGAAAATGGGTTTACAACCCTGATTTTACATATAAAACGTTGGAGATCTTACCGAACCCCGAACAAAAAAAATTGTGTGAGTGCCGGGACTCACGGTTAATATGTGTAAACATCAACGTGCGCGGATACAAACGGACTTGTTTTTGCTTGAAGGGGATCTTAAGATTTTTTTCACTGAACGCACCCATCCTAGTATGCATATCGTAACGTTGCACACCGTAACGTTGCACGACGTAACGTTGCACACGAACTTTCACGTTTCTTTTTCACTCTACCGCCAGCATAGATGTTTACACATCAAAAATTTTCACCGAATCCGTTCTTATTAAGCTTCCGATTAAAAGTCCGAAATGTTCATGTTACATATATTTTTAGACAGCCTTAAAAGTTGGGCATCTCCTTATTTATTACCGCATTAGAACAGTTGTCTAAATATATCCTCATAATATTCACTGACATCCCTGTAATCTGTCAATTTTGTCAACTTTTGAACATTTCATTCATTTCATTATAACTTTTCAAATTCATAACTAGAAACTTGCTTTCTTATACTTAGTTAGTTTCCACCGAAGGCTTATCTCGATATAGATTAAATAAACTTATGTAGTGTTAACACCGAACAAAAAGATTAAAAAGTAGATTAACTTTGACAATTCCTTTCAAAATGCAAATGGTGTTTCATTTTTTCGTATGAAGTTGAAGTGAGACAGAAAATTTCACGTTTGTCAAAAGAAGCAAAAAAGGTTGGATTTTCCAATGAATCCGTCCAACGCGACACACAAAAGATTATTTTGATTTGCAAAACTATTGGCCCTATGAAGATTTAACAAGATTAATTTGAAATCTACTAGAATATCGAATAAAATTTGTATGGTAATTCTTCGATATTTAAAGAAGATTTTGCGTGAATGTAATTAGTATCTCGGTTAAGTGATCGGTGGAAACGTAGCATTACCTTGTTCATTGAACGTACCCACAATAATGCAGTAAGGTCTAATGCTGGATTTACACTACTAATAAATTGGCAGTATTTTAAGGTCGGTTTGGTAACGTGAAATGTTTTACAATTTTTCGCAATTTTTCACAATTTGCTGTCAGAAACCGTAGAAGAAAAAACCCAAGTTTGGGAAATTTGGTGAAAATTTCACGTTACCAAACAAACATTGTATCAAAAAACTGTGAAAAGAATGGATAATATCATTCTTTTGGCATTTTACTGACATTAAACTTTCAGTCGTGTAAATCTAGTATAAATTCGGCAGTCGATGGTAAATGTTTTTCTCAGTGTAATCGTACATACTCAGAGGGTGCTGTTGAAAAAAATATTTTATAGTAATAAATATTAAATAACAATATTCTAAAATTTAAGGATTAAGAGGTGTGGCAGTGGGTGTAAGTTTTGATGATGATATTTTGATGATTTAAAATACGCTTGTAAATTAGATGGCATGGGTTTGAAAACTGATGGCTTCCCAAATGGATCCACATTTTGCCATTAAAATAAATTAAACCGATATTAAATATTTTTAATAATCCAACATGCATACCTACATAGCTACTTACATAAAATCAAAACAATACGCCTGTTCTGTTCATATCACATAACACAACAAACACAGAATTTTCCAAATCGTAAAACATTTTTGATGAATTTATATGATCAAATTGATGATGGATTTGTCCTGTTGTCGTCGTCGTATAGTCGTCAGATAATCATATTGGGGGGGGGGGGTATATCCAAACTGGAGTGCCACTCAAAAGTACACCCTCACCCCCAATCTACTCGAATACAGAGAACATATAGGAGATTTATTATGTTTCCGTATATATAGAGCTCCTCAATGTCCATGGCATTGGAAAATGGAAACCTTAAATAGACAAATTACACCCGAACGTACAATGTAATGGAGCATGATTTTGTTGTTTTGGTTTTATAACTTGTAAACCGTGTAATGGTTCAAAGATTCTATATAAGGTTACATGAAAAGCGCGCGTACCAAAGGGAAGGCTATTTTTATCAGGCTCCTCTCAATCGCATTGCATAACAACAACAACAAACAAGAATAACATCAGTGATGATGTTGATGCGATGTGGTGAAAGGTTTTCAAGCTATGTCCTCTGCATGGGAAGGGATGTTGAGTTGATGTTTGATGATGATGGAACTGTCAATGACAGGAATTTTTCAATGGCAATAAAAACAGGGTGTCCGTTGGGGCATTGATTTTTGACTCTGGGGCTTTTGAAACAAAATAAAAATAGGAGAGGGTTTTTTTTTTAGGATGATTTCACTTTTGTCATCTATTTTAGATTTATTAAGCAACTTGAGATGTCACATTATCTCTATAGTTCACCTCTGGGAAGGATATCGGGATACTTGAATATCAAAGAGGTTTTTTGATGAACTGTTATTGAATGGATTCCCAGTCTTTGACATGGTGATTGGGTGTTGTAATTAAATGAACCGGGCAATCACCGATTATGTCCAGTCCAGTGTCGTATTGTAGGGATTACACACACAAACACACACACACCTACATACCATTTTGTGCTTATTGATGTGTAAACATCTATGCTGGCGGTAGAGTGAAAAAAAAAACGTGAACGTTCGTGTGCAACGTTACGTCGTGCAACGTTACGGTGTGCAACGTTACGATCTGCATACTAGGATGGGTGCGTTCAGTGAAAAAAATTGTGTGAGTGCCGGGACTCACGATTAATATGTGTAAACATCAGCGTGCGCGGATCCAAAGCGGACTTGTTTTTGCTTGAAGGGGATCTTAAGATTTTTTCACTGAACGCACCCATCCTAGTATGCAGATCGTAACGTTGCACACCGTAACGTTGCACGACGTAACGTTGCACACGAACGTTCACGTTTTTTTTTCACTCTACCGCCAGTATAGATGTTTACACATCAAAAATCTTAAGATCCCCTTCAATCAAAAACAAGTCCGGTTTGGATCCGCGCACGTTGATGTTTACACATATTAACCGTGAGTCCCGGCACTCACAGAATTTTTTTTTACCTCCATAAGTGTGGTAACCACAGGTTACTGGGACTCGTCTATCCGGACTTGATTTGCGAAACATGATAAGCACGAGTATTGAACAGAAGACAAACATAGCAATGCACTGTTTAAAGTTC
Organism: Leucozona laternaria; assembly: GCA_932273885.2. Classification (NCBI taxonomy): domain Eukaryota; kingdom Metazoa; phylum Arthropoda; class Insecta; order Diptera; family Syrphidae; genus Leucozona; species Leucozona laternaria. The sequence goes on along the minus strand of OW026367.1, from coordinate 23,907,042 downwards.
TGTCAGAAACGGCTGGCTGACTGGCAATATCATTAAAAGTTTGGATGTTTGGAATATAGAGACCTTACTTGAGCTATTCTGACATATTCAGAGCTGATACCAGTAAGGATTTTCAACAATTTTGTTATGCTTAAAAGAGATGGTATCGGATGAACCTTTTATGGGCCAACGGCAGCTCTCATATCGCCGTAGTGGGTTATACCAAACTTTTGGTCGAAAAATTGTCTACAGTGATGAGGCTTATTTTTGGAAGATAAGACACATGAGATTATCGAAATGTCGCCGTCGTTATATTTCGAAAAATGCACAATTTGGTGCGGTGTGTGGGCTGGTGGTCAGAAAAGAGCCCATCAATGATATCATGGTCCGCGCTACTAGTTGTAGAGCCATTTATAAATACTTTTTCGTTCCCCAATTGAATGACATGAATGTGGAAGAGATGCGAATGATTGAGGGAAACATTCCATTAACGCATAATTTCGTGTAATGTTCCTACATATGTATATACCTACTGGTTTAAATATAGATGTGCAGCTTTTTGTCAGGGTACTTAATTAAACAACACAGATTATTATGTCAGGATAGACTATATGGGCACTTAATTAAATTATCCATCTAAAAACTAATTTTAATTTAAAAAAATATTGACAAAAACGTCGATTTGGTTAGCTTAAAAGAATTATAACTTTGCTTGTTATGCTTCGATCTTATAACGGGTGATTTTTAAGCTGGTTTGGTTTTGACAGCTGACGTGTGTTTAGTACCTTGTGTCACTGTCAAACAGCTTCAGTTTGGTTTGCAATTTAACCATTGATCGTCTTACAAATGAACAACGCTTGCAAATTATTGAATTTTACTATCAAAATTCGTGCTCGGTTCGAAATGTTCATCGCGCGCTGCTTGTGTTCAGCGATGAGGCTCATTTTTGGTTGAATGGGTACTAAATAAGCAAAATTGCCTCATTTGGAGTGAAGATCAGCCAGAAGCATTGCAACAGCTACCAATGCATCCCGAAAAAGCCACTGTTTGGTGCGGTTTATGGGCCGGCGGCATTATTGGGCCATATTTCTTCAAAGATGATGCGAATCGCAGCGTTACTGTCAATGGTGAACGCTACCGAGCGATGATAACAAACTTTTTTTTGCCCGAAATGGAAGTTCTTGACTTGCATGATATGTGGTTTCAACAAGACGGTGCCACATGCCACACAGCACGCGAAACAATGGCGCAATTGCGAGGCGAGTTTGGTGAACAGTTAATTTCACGTTTCGGGCCGGTCAATTGGCCGCCTAGATCGTGCGATTTGACACCATTAGATTATTTTTTGTGGGGGTATGTCAAGGCTAATGTCTATAGGGACAAGCCCGCTTCGATTGACGCACTGGAAGCCAACATCCATGCATTCATTCGTGAGATACCGGCCGATATGTGTGAAAGAGTATGCCAAAATTGGACTCAGCGGATGGGCTACCTGAGACGCAGCCGCGGTCAACATTTGCGTGAAATTATTTTTAAACATTAAATTGCAAGGTTCAAACTATCGATTTAAATAAATATTTCATTCATTTTTTCGAATTTTTTGTGTTTTTTTTTTAAAAAAAGTTCTAAACCTCTTAAAAAACCACCCTTTAGATTGAAGTATTTCAATAAAGCTAAAACCAGTTAGATGTTGTCGTACCCTTCTAAGACGCAAGATTTTAGGTCGCAAAAAAAACCTCCAATTGAATTTAATTCATCACAGTCCACTTAAACAAAAACAATATAATTTTTTTTTCTATTGTTTTCGTTCTTCTTCTTCTGGTCGGAACCATCAAAGGGAACCTTGTCCAAGGGAACCTTGGAGAGGTAGCTTAAGGAAAGTACTTAAAGCCTAACTAACTAAACAACCTAACAGCGCTACTACATCCCTCGCCAACGTGCTTAAAAATCGCAAGAAGATATTGCATATGGAAATTGAATTCAAATCACAGCTTTTAAACGATGCAATTTCTTCTTGCGATTTTTAAGCACGTTGGCGAGGGACGTAGTAGCGCTGTTAGGTTAGGGGTAAACAAAATTGCTGAGGTTGAATAAATTGCAGAGTTATCACTCATTCTCCTTTATGGTTTTCCTTATTATTCGAGTGTGTTTGATTTTCATTCGTCGGCCACTCAGATAACTTCGCTTAAACAAATAGAGTAAAGAGTGCAGAGAGTTGATACTCTTTTCGAAGGTACTTTAATTGAATACAAACAAAAAGCAAATAGCTATGCAAATTTTTGTTATCTCTTCGGCTTTAAGCAGCACAAACTAACAGGGCCCATACACCACACATGCCTGCATGCGCAATAGAGTGATTGCGCATGCAAACTGCGAGTGTATGGTGTTGAATGTGTGGTTGTGCATGCGGCATGAGTGATTTCAAAAAATTTTGATATTTTCTTGTTTGTGCATGCAAGCATGTGTGGTGTGTGTGCTACATTTGCTCAGTCAAGCTTGAAATATTAAGAAGTTGTCAACTCAGCGATGAACACACGACTAAATATTGAACAGTTTGCATGAGTAGTGTATGTTGAAGCGTGATTGTGCATTCTTTTATTTGGCCATGCAGGCATGTGTGGTGTATGGGCCCTATAAGCACAAAACAGCACAAGTTTGATGTTTAAGAAAATCGTAATTATGCAAAAAATTTCATCCGTAAAATTTGCAAAGATGTGAATTTTTTGAAAAAATATTTACGGAACAAACAGCACAAGTGTAGCACATTACAGCAGAACAGAACTTTTATAAATGGCGATGCTAACTTCACGCTATGGGACTTCTTTTAGTATCGGCCATAAAAGTTGCAAATATGCGAATTTTTTTCTTGCATATTTTCGATTCTCAGAACGAAAAATTGTGCAAAATACAGCACAACTTTGAAATTCAAAAAAAATCTTGATTTTGCAAAACATTCATCCGTAAAATTTGCAAAGTTGCGAACTTTGCAAAAGTATTTACGGCACAACGCAGCACAAGTTGAGCATATTACAGCAGAACTTTTTTATTTTTTGAAAATCGAAAATGGCGATGCTAACTCCACGCCAAAAATAAAGGTCGATTTTAAATAAAATTTCATGTGATTTTCTCCAAATCAAAAAGTTACTAGGTAGGTACTGGTACTGGCTTAAAAACACAACGTTTAATAGAACTCGAATTCAATGACGAATTCAATGACCAAAAATGCAACTTATCTCGGGGACTATTGTATACGAACGTATGAAATTTTCCCTTAAATCAAGAAAATAATACAAAATCCCTTAAAATTGTTCAAAATCTTTTTTAAATCTATTTGACAATTGACGGGTGTCTGTCACTTGCATTGCATCCGTGTTGAAAGCCCAACAACTCCAAAAAAAAACTGAAAAAAACTATACTAACATACAACCCGCTCTTAATGATTCCCCATTACCTCCATCCCCTTATGGGCAGGTGGCATAAGCGAGATTCAATGAAATCAATTTATTTCGTTCTATAACCTTTGACACTGTTGTTTACCTTACGTATGGTTTTATATGTATAACTTCCGGTAGTAGTGTGGTGCTTGGTGTGTATTTGGTTTCAAAATGACACTTCATTAAAGTGCTTCATGCGGGCTGATGCAAAACATAAATCGATGGAATTTTTAAGTACTTCATCATCATCATCACTCTTTCCTCCTTCTGTTTATAAAAAGGCACCTTAATTTCTGTTCAGCATACCTAGTACAAACCTACATATATATTTATGACGAAGTATCGGTGTCAACACCCAGAACTAATGGTGACATAATTTGCAGCTTTGGCGCTGTTCGATTATGTTTACCAAAACTCCCTGAAGACGAAGTCATTAACCCGACTGCACTCAAAAAAAAAAGTTCTGTAAAAGTGTAAAGCAAACATTAGATGTAAATTGTGTTGAAAACAAACATTTATAGACCCTTTTATAGACTTTTTTGATAATGGGACTAGAGAAATACCAATTTATTACAGTTATAATAGTTTTTCGTAGCTGTGCATCGATGAGCTCCGCACGGCTTGAAAAATAAAAGAATAGCCCATCGGCGAAGGTACAGTACTTTTATAAACAAAACTGTTATAAATTGCCATGTATAATTATGTATACGCATAGGAAGTGACTCTAAACATGCCATTTATAACAGTTTTGGTTAATAAAAGAAATTTGTATGCGGCCCCACAGGGCCAGGGCTCTCCACCGGTGGGCATACTTCAGGGTTCAGGTACCCAGAGTTTTTTTTTTTTCAAATCACGCGAAGCGCGTTAACTCACGCCCACTTTTAACTGTGGGAAAATGTTATAACAGTTATGAATTGGTCACTTCCTTTTGAAACACACACTCTAAAAACAAAATATTGTTCATGTTCGATAAAGGAGTCAAAATTTTCTCTGGGTGTAATTGCACTTCAAGAAGCCCAGAACTTAATATTAAACTACTGAAAGCCGACTTTTAATGTTCCTCGTTTAGCTCCATCATAGGTATAACCTCCTTCATAGCCTCCTTTGTAAAAGCATTTTGAAAGTTTTACGCTAAAGAAAAGCGTAGTACTATAGATATTTGTGCCTTTGTGGTAAGATGGCGTCTACATGAGTTATTGCGATTTGTGAAACATGACAACAATGACTCATACCTATGTAGGTATATACACATACATTATGTTAGTACTCCCTGAAAAAAGGGCGAAAACAATACAATAGTTAAACGTTGAATAACATAAAAGGTACCTGCTGCAAAATATTTTCGTCGTTGTTGCAGTAGGTTAGACTTTTACTTCGAAATGCTTCCCACAAAGTTAAATTTTGGTTGATGTTGGTGAATTAAGTTCCACTTATACGCTGGCTATGAAACTTAGCCTTAAGCCCTAATATGGGAAACTTAAGTGCCACTTATTCCGGTAAGTTAGGGTCGACTGTAAAACTCTCGCTTGTTTTTCCTTTCTGTTTTTCATGCATCGAATTCTGACATTTTGAATGGATTCCACTTTGAATGGATTCCACTGTGAATGGACTCCACTGGGATGTGTTCGTAAGGTTTTGACAATACCGAATTGCATGCAGATTTGGTTGAAATTATCTCATTTCGAATAGTGATTTTGTAAGGGAAATGAGTTGATTTGGAATCGAATTTTAAAAATTTTCACCATAATTACCTCATCTGCCCTAGTGAAAACGAAGTAATCATTGTCCTTCGGCAACTCTAGTCGATTATATTTTTAAAGTTTAAAAAGTAATGCAAATTATTTCCCAACTTGTTCCCAGTCGTTTTGACAGTTTTGCGTCTCTCTTGGGGGAATTCGATACACACTTTATAATTAAAAAAAATACTTGTTTTATTTTTAATACACAGTTGTGGCGCAGGCATATAATATGGCTACTTCCATTCTGTTTATAAGGTATTAAATGTTTAATGTATGCGATAAAGGCTTTGTAAGCTGTGACGATCATCATTACCATAATTTGCGAGCAAATTGTTTCATTACAATTTTATTAATTAAATCGTTAGCAATTAAGGTTGTATAGGTATTGCATATTTACTTTTTAACAGTGCTCATTTTTGCATTGGTATAATGCTGGTTGCTAAAATGTATACCTAACACTATGTCTTACAAAAAAGTGTATAAAGTTGGTTATTTTTATACAGCCTTCAAAATATGTGCAAAATATACATACTTATATGGAATTTATCGATTCTATAATTTTTTTAATTTAAAATTATTCAAACTGTCCACTGGCTCGTTTTCCAAATCCCGAAGGCGACGACCTTCAGTCGTGAGCCTCCTTATATTAGGCAAATTATTCGAAAAAAGTGGAATTTGTTCCATTTAAAATTGTTCTAATGACCGGATCTTCAAGGTTGAGATGTTAAAACCGATTAAAAAATAATAGTCAATATTTTGGTGATAAAATAACTGGAAGTATCAAATGATTTTTATACTTTTCGGTAGTGTGGGTACATGATCTATTTTTGATATAATTATGTTGAAAAGTTGATGACCATTTTTAGAACTTTTAAAAGCAACCAGACAATTGTTGGTACAAATTTCGTCTAAGATAATGTTAGACAATGTAGGTACCCCATTGGCAATGGTTCATTGGATGCAGAGCCTGAAGGGGGTGGAGGGAGGCAATCACAATATTTTGATAACATTTTTAAGGCGAAGTTATATTTCATTGAAAATTGATTCAATTTTTTTTATAGTACTCACCTTTTTTCTTTTAATGTACTGAAACATCGCTCTTCTGTAAATGTTGTGACGGGTATGAAAAGTTCTATAGATAGTTCTGCGAAAACCTATAAAATTCTTCCACATTTTTCAACACAGCACATATATTGACTTGGCTCAAAATTCATCTTATAATGGTTAAACCACCTAACGGAATCGGCAGAAAAATTATCCACAAAGGATCCATATTTATCAGATTTCTTTTGAACAATCAAATTGAAATCGGATGAGTCCATGCTTTGCATATTTTTAGCAGATAACTGAAACATTGCATATGCGTTTTTATTTTCTTCTGAAACCCACTCTTTAAGGGACATTAGAGAATCCAAGCAAGGAACGAAAATGAATGTTCTAAAATAATTTTCGGGTAAAGACGAAAGAAAATTGGATCGATGAGTTTGTTTCTTTACAATTTTCGGGCAGCTCAATTCAATGCCTGATCGACTCAAACATTTTTCAATCGTTTCCCAAAGCGTTTGAAGAAATTCTCAGCATTCTCTCGATCTGCTTCAAAATACTTGTTCAAGAAAATGATCTGATCTTTAACACTTAATAAATTCTGGTCAACTTTCTGTAAAATAATTGCGACAGGTTCAAGTATTTCTGATCTCGGACACTTAGTTTACGTCATTTATCACTAAATTTAATTTGTGTGCCTTTCGATTCAAATATTGTATTTTTTTGCATACCCAACTCAATTCACCAAATTTTTTCGTTTATGACTTATACGTTTAGAGTTAAAAAGTTCTGCAGTGTTGCCATAAAATATTTTTTGAAATCGGGAGATTACCACATCAGAAATCGGTGTTAATCTGAGGAACAGTTGAAAAAAAAATTGAAATATGAAATATTTTTATAGAAGAAAACAGAAGAAAAATAAACTTTCTCTAAGAATGTTAGTGACAATAATTGTCGTTAACATATCAAAGAGGCATTGCAGGTTTGCACAACTTTTATTCAAAACCCATATTGATCTGTTGTTGTCTAGCTAGAATCGCATAAGCTACAATTTTTATGCTCACACTTAAAAAAAAAAAAAAATACGAATACCTGCATACATACATAGTTATAAAGATATTTATGTAAACAGAAAACTGAATTTCAACCATTTGACTTCCTCCTTAAAACTACATCCCTGGTCAAAATTCAAGGTAATATTTAGTGTTTAAGGAAATGCTTAATGACAATAAAGCTTTCAAAAAGTCACCATAAGGTGTTAATTCAAGTTAATTTATAATTTTTGTTTTTTTAAAGTTTATCCGAGAAGAGTTTTCACAACATTGGCTGTAGAATTCGGTTAAGTTAATATCAGTGCAATAAATTGTGTCACCAATCGAAATACTTTAATTTTATTAGGCTTTTGACAATTTTCGAAATATATTAAATTTAATAAAAAATATTAAACTCTTTCTGAATATCAGCGGGAGGAAAATGTAGAAAATATATTTAGAAACCTGTACTTTATATGTATAATTAAAAATCGGGAGAAAATGTCATATTTACATCAAAAATCGGGTAATCGTAAATAGCTCTAAAAATCGGGAGATGAACGATAAATCGGTGTTTCTGGCAACGCTGGAGTTCTGTGAACAGTTTTTAACATGTATAAAATGAAAAATTAAATCCATTTTTATGATCAGTAAACAATTACAAGTGAGAAAAACGATAGATCTTAGGTAATTATTCGACCAATGTCCTGATTAAGAGGGGGAAACCTATGGAATTTGACGAAAAATTTGAAAAAAATACCAATAAGTCAAAATTTCCTAATAGTCACTGATTAAATGTTGGTTGGTAGACAAAAGTCGTAGTTCAGAGCCAGAGGAGGGCAAGTGCTACATACTTTCATTAAAAGAGGCATCAATTTAATTTATTGCACTGTCAACTTGTTAACTTGTTTATTAAATAAATAATATTTTCAAGTCCTTTTAATGAAGTCATCAGAATATCTAACAGTTTCAAAAAGAGGAGATTTGAGTTCTAATAAAAACTCATAAGTGAGCAGGGCCGGACCAACCATATGTGCAAGATGTGCAAATGCACAGGGCGCAAAATTCTTGGGGCGCATTACCATGAGCAAATGTAATCTCATCTTGCGCAAACAAATATTTACTGAAATTTGCATTTTAACCACAATAATTGTTCAAATAATGTCAAAATAACGTCCATCACAACTTTATACAACAAGCTATTTTATGCACACTAACTAACTTCACTTTCATTGTTGCTTTCATAAAATTAAAGATCCCACTAGACCTATGCATTGAAAGTCTACCGCCTGGGTATTGTGGAAAAGTATTATGCATGTGTATCAGTGTATGTATGTATGTATGTATGCAAATATAAAAAAGGGGTGCTTACTACAAATTTGGCACAGGGCGCAAGTTTGGCTGGGGCCGGCCCTGTAAGTGAGGCCCACATTCCTTTTTATGGCCTCATATACATACGTGCGGTAAAGGGCTTAAGGAATGAAAACTGTATCCTTTTTCTGTTATTTGTTATTGGAATATATATTTCAAATTACCTATATATAATTGTTCAAAAGATCACAGCAATTAATCCAAGCAGATAACGATTCAGCTTGAATATCAAGAAAAGGAACGAATTCCATAAATCAGAAGGACTTCCCGCTAGGCGTATCCCTACAGGCTACAGCTCTACAACATCCTTTGACATTCAAAAATCTCTGGCATGACATAATGAACTTGGACATGACAACAACAACAAAAAAATCTTATTAATGAAATTGTTTATCATTTGAATATTCAAAGTACCAATATATTTAGAGGAACCCATCAGAATCAGAGAGCCAGAGGCAGATTTCGCTATATAAGTAGAAAGAGCATACCTCTCTATACCTATTGCTTCCCCAAATAAACGAACAGTATACAGCCAACAAAAAGCCGCAACCAGCGCCCCTAATAAATTAGTTATTCTATTTTAATTTCAGTGTTGGTGGTATTCTTAGTAGAAATGATGATGATGATGGGACTGACCCGACCCGAAATATAAATTCCATTTAGGTATACTGCTGCAAATTATGTTCCATGAAAATACTCCTGGTAGACCGCCCGTCGGGTCTAACCTATATACATAACTGTTTATATTAATAGTCAGCTTCTAATTATTGTTCAAATACCCCAACAGATGTAATGTAAATTTGGAAACTTTAAAGTTTTCATCGAAATCGGAATGTGAATGTACTTAACTGGTGTATTTAAGTGCGAAATTATAATATAATTGCAAAATTATTGTTTTTACAAAAACACGCATTAGCAAACATTTTCAAACTGACCACATTATAATTGGATAGATTGCTTAGGTTTAGGGTTTACCTATCTCTTGGTTTTGTTTTGGGGTTGATGTTCCTATAATATTGCAGTAAATCCAATAATTACTATAATATTACTGGGACTTAAACAAGATTATGTTTAAATGTAAAAATTAACTACTTTGGTTGTATTAGGTCTGAACAGTGTGTTATGCAAATCGGGAACATTAAATTTGTATTTATTTATTTACAGCCCTATTAATAAAAAAAAACACTATCCGCTTCTTAAAACACGAGTTAGCTGGCACACGGATAGAGAACTTGCCCACTTGAGAACTTTTCTTATCATTAAATACATCTATGCATTTATGATATTTTTCCAGTCTTTATAATTGGTAGCACGGCAACACTTCATCAAAATGTGGCACCATTGTAGTACGTGTGTCCCATACCCATAAATACAATAACTTATGAAAACTATGATTCCACAGTTTTTGATGTGTAAACATCTATCCTGGCGGTAGAGTGACAAAAAAAACGTGAACGTTCGTGTGCAACGTTACGTCGTGCATCGTTACGGTTTGCAATCTAACGATCTGCATACTAGGATGGGTGCGTTCAGTGAAAAAAATCTTAAGATCCCCTTCAAGCAAAAACAAGTCCGTTTTGGATCCGCGCACGTTGATGTTTACACATATTAACCGTGAGTCCCGGCACTCACACAATTTTTAATATGAATTATAAGTTGAAAGATGACAGAGTTTTATCACGCCGTTGTTTGCCGTTTATTAATAAAGGGGTTATAGTTTATTTCCTTATTTCCAGAACCTATTGTTCCTTTTAACTTTTTTATACCGACAAGCACACTTTATCTTATACAGAGTGTGCCAAATACAAGTTTGTTTTTAAAAATGCAATAAAATGAAGAAAATTAAATTTTTCCCATATGCATTATGGCTTTATTAGTACGAGCATACCCTCCCATTAATTGTGCAACACAACGTCGATCGTTCAAGTGGCTGCCTCGACTGGCTTCGCAGTAGCGCATTCTGTAACTCAAATTTTCCAAGACCTTGGTGATGGTTTCGGGGTGTAGCTCACGGATTAATTGGATGATATTGGCCTTTAGTGTTGGCAAAACATCCGTCCGTCACGACTCCCCACAAAAAAAAAGTCCAAAGGGGTCAAATCGCAGCTCAGAGGCGGCCAATTGACATCGCCACGACGGCTGATAAGACGATTTGAGAATTTGGTGCACAAAAGATCCTGCATGTTACCAGAGGTCGTCCAAATCCATGTTTTGAATTTCAGTAAAAAAAAGTCAGTTATAATGGCTTTGTAACGCCCACCGTTGAGCGAAAAGTTCTTCAAAGCCTCATTTGCAAAGAAAAATAGTCCAATAATGCCACCATTCCACAATCTGCACCTAACTGTCACTCTCCCTAGATGAATTGGCTTCTCGACAATATCGTGCAGGTTTTCCGAGCCCCAGATTTGGAAATTTTGTTTATTAACGTAGCCGCCGAGATGAAAATACGCTTCGACAGAGAAGATGATTTTTCGTTTGGGCTACACAGCACTCACTTTGGAAATATGTTTACAATATTTCCCATCAACGTTGTTCAAGCGTAATAATTTAAAAGAGGTATGATACTGACTTTCTGTCAAGATTTCGAGCGGAAAACAGAGCGGGAAGTGTCAAAATAACCTATGATTTAATAAGAAACCACTAAATGGCCAACCGGTAACATTCTACACATTTTTTAAGTAAGTTGATGTCTTCTTCCGATCACAAACCCGAAAAATACAAAACAAATACATTAGATACCTACGTACTAAATAATAAAAAATCCTAAAGAAATCATTTTTAAATTTGTTTAAAAAAAAACTATAGAGGACTCATCAACTTTTCCGATGTGGCACACTCGTGTATTTTTGACACCGCAAAGTTGCCTTGAGCAAGCTTTTCAACTTTTAAATTGATATTTTGTATGAAGTTTATAATATAACCTACCTCTCCAGGAAGGTACCTACCATTTACGGTACGGTATCATTCGGCACCAAAAATTGATAGACGGACATTTCACCACCGCCGATTGAGTGTTGGATCTTTAAGTGCTGCCATTTAGTGCTCAATATTTGAATGCAAAATGATGCAAATTTATAGAAAATCATTTATTAACCAGTGGCGGAACCGCTGTAACGAAAATCTTAACCACTAAAAGGCTTGTGGTGAAAATCTGGTGGTGAAGTTTCCAACGGTGAAAGTTCGGCACTGAATAGTCCTGCTTCGGAAAAATTACCATGTTTTAACAGTGATACAACATATTATGCATACTAAAAAGCTGTTCCTAATGCGGGAGACCGGACCACGTCTTGTTGAGGCCGTTGCCCAATACAGAAATTTTCAAAGGGTATTCCTTTTATTTTTTCTTTACTTAATATGAATTTGTTGTCGATTTTAAAATACATTTGGTGGTGTGACAGCTCGTGGAGAACCAAACCCTCTGACTTTCAACTCTCAACCATTCCCACGTCCGTTATTATAAGTGTTTATGGGAATGGATGGGACCTACAATTTTCTGCTGAATCCAAACGGCTAAGGAAAGTTCCACTTTTCTATGACGAGATTTTCTAGGAGGATTTGTCAAAGTCCCGCTCCCGACCAATAAAATCCGTCGTAAGCGTTGCGGCAACGGATCCGCTGACATTGAGGGTAGATTGGAATGTATAGTATTGCATTGACGCAACGCATATGGAACAGACTGTATTGGCTGAACTCTTCAATTTCTTGTAAGAAGCAGTACGCAGTACTGATGCACAAAAAATAGCGTATATTGGCTTTACTTTCACCAAGAGTCCAAAAACCACCATCACTGCCAAGAAACTACGAACACGAAGTAATGCGGTGTTTTCACTTTTTTGGTTGCAAAATTCTCAAGCATGAATGTTCTAAGATTAAAGCTGCTTTTAATTGTTGAATAATTTCTTAAGTCAACTCAAAATCAAAGTCAAATAGAAACTTTCGGTCCAGTGGGAACCCCTGGCAGTAAGGTGGACCCAAAAGTAGTGGAGTAGCCTACTTTGACTTAAAAACAATAAAAAAAAATCCAGCAATGCTTGTGATGTAGCTGATGTTACTTAGTGTTGCTAACTTAAAGATAAGTTTAATCTTTTACCAAAAATATTAATAATTATGTGCCAAACAAAATTTTATGGGTGGTTTTTTTTATCTTTTTGCCCACTCAACAGAAGCTGGAACAAAAAAAAAGTGATACACGCAAATCAGGACAAGGTCAGTATATTTTGTTTTTGTTTGCTCATATCTATATAAACACTAAGCACACAAAGATTTTTTAATTGAAAACCACTTGAGTATTTGACAACGACAAAAGCTAGCAAGTCTCTAATGGCCCTTGCCTTCTTTTTTTCCTTGTTAGCATAGTTTATTATCATCACTCTTGTCATGCCCTATCTTCGCTTTTCTCAAAGTGCGACATCTGTAGAAGTTGGTATACTGGGCAGTATGAGCAGAACTTCTATGAACACGAGCTATAAAGCCTATGAATAGATCTTTCTCAACCTCTTGTTTCGCAAAATATATTTCAAACTTGTTTTCTATTTTTTTTATTATGTTTATCTAAATCGAATAAAATGTTCAGATTTGTCGCACGTACTTGCTTATTTAAAGCTGATACTCATCTCTTTCTCAGTCGTTTTTATAAAATTTACCTAGAACACTCTTGGACAGTTTCCCAGATAACCATTGTCTAAATAGTTGGACATCTCGTCAGATATAAAGCATTCTTCTTCGATTTTTTTGACGTCTCTGTGCTTTTGCTCACTCCCACTTCATGGTGAGAAAGAGATGGCCAGGAAAGGCAGGATTTTTTTTTTTAACTAGTGGATTTTTTGACGTCTTCTTTTGTGACATCTTTTTTCTTTGCCTGTGTTTTATCTTTGGCACGTAAATCCTACAGATTTACGTCAACAAAAAATCGAAGGTGAAAGTCCAATGTGAACACCGTCTTTGTTTTCATATTTTCAGTGACATCCCTGTAATCTGTCAGTTTCTTGAACTAATGGATGCGTTCAATGAACATCATTAATATCAAGATAACTTTTCGATTCGTAACAAGAAACTTGCCTTACGTTGTTCATAGAACGTATCAACTTTAGAATAGTGCGCATTTGACGCGTTAGAGTAGCTATCCAAAGCTATCCGGAAACAGCTGATTATTATTACCAACCGCACGGAGGTAATATATATGTATTGGAAACCCGACAATATTGTGCGATGTTAAGATTAATTTGAATCTTTTTTTTTATGTGTAAACATCTATGAAGGCGGTATAGTGAAATATAAACGTGGACTTTCCTCTGTACGACGTTATGAGGTCAAGCTTTACGATGTAGTAGGTTACGTTACAAAAATTTGCAAATAGTAGGATATTGGGTACGTTCAGTGATACAAATCTGAAGATCCCCTTCAAGCAAACTAGTCCGTTTTGGATCCGTGCACGAAGTCAACAACGGATCCAAATATGGATCCTCAAAACTGCGCCTGGACAAACCTTGATGATTACACATATTAACCGTGAATCACGGCACTCACACATTTTCTTTTAATTCCTAACTTAACCCTTTAAAAGTCCATGTTGTGTATATCGTTGGAAAAAAGAAAGTTTTATTCCTCGCTTTTATTCTCATTTTGTTGCAAAAAAAAAAAGTTATCTGGAATTATCATGCATATAGTACCTACGAAAGACGTCATATTGTGGGTGAGTATAAACCTAAAACTTCCTTCGAATTCCCTTAGGTGGGTCATAAAATATTAGGTAATAAAGTAAAGGTAGGCACAAAGAGAACAACATTCGAACTGCATGATATATGAGCATGTGTGTCGATGAACATGTATGATAAAGCAATATTGCCAGCTGTGGTTATGAGAAAATAATAAATCCAAATAAGTTTTTCAATATATTAGGTCCAAAGTATATGAAAAATAAACACCAGTGCCTACGTTCTGTAACTCTCGCACCGATAAAATTGGTCGATAAACGATGAAAATTGAAAACGTTTCACGACTGATTTTATCGATGCGGGAGTTTCAGAACCCAGGCACAGTAGTTCTCAATTTAAAAAGTAACTGAAAGAACTTTAATTTTGTTGAATGTTTAGTTCTAATCACTTTGTGATATATTTTTTTTTGTTTGCAGCCGAGATTTTGTTTGCTGGCCATGCCCCATGCTCGTCCGGAACTCAAAAGAGAAGGCCGTTGGAATCTTATCATACCATATTTTAAAATCTCTATTTGAAGATATCTTCAATATAAATAACAAAAAAAAATAACACTCAGATGTGATGGCCATCTGTTGGTTTCATTTTGAATCATATGTCATTTTGACACTGACAGCTCTAATGTGATCAAAAATTTGACAGAAACTCAGTTTTTATATTTCCGTGGAACAAAATAGATCGATTAGCCCTTGAATAACGATGGAAGATACCGCTACCGAGGCTTGATAACCGAATTTTATGGACACAGCAAGTAACATTTGACAGAATAAAAAAGGTCATGTAATTGGCAGTCAATTACGGCCAATTTTTCAATGCTGAGTTAAACCAGCTAATAAATCCTAAAAATAAATTAAACCCGAGAAGTGGTTTTTCAGTGGAGTAGATATACCAACTGAAACTCATGTTGTCAAAAATCTATCGAAATATGAGTTTGACACTACATAAATAATAGTTTTGCTGCCAAAGAGATGGCGCTAGTATGAAAATCGTCGTTTCCATGAACATGGTGAACACCATGGACTGAGTCCTCCGTTGTTTTTTTTAACGTCTCTGTTCTTTTGCTCACTTCCACTTCATGGTGAGAAAGAAATGGCCAGGAAAGGCAGGATTTTTTAAATTGTTTAAAAATCAGTGGATTTTTTTTTGACGTCTTCTTTTGTGACATCTGTTTTCTCTGTCTGTGATTTATCTGTGACACTTAAATCTTACAGAATCCAATTTTTTCAATTAGAAACATATTTATTTAAGAAGATTTACATTTTGTAAGTGAAAAATTTGTAATTTAACCACAGATTTTTGTTTTGTTTTAACGACTGCTAAACGTCAAAGTAAGTCCGATGTGTTCACATTTGTCTGAACAAAACAAGTTGGATTCGCGTTAACAAAAATCGGATGAGTCATTCCAATGTGAACACCGTCCATAGTGTTGTACCTCGATTTCAACAGACACGCATCTGTCAGAAATACCAATCCATAGTTAATTCACCAAGTTTGTTGAGTTGACTTGGAATCCAAATTGAATTAAAAACATGTTCTAGGAATAAACTCGGGCTTAACCCCGAAACTAACGATGATCTCGTTCTGAAAACCTTTTTAAACAACTAACTAACGGTAATTTTAATTGTACTATTGTAAACTTCAAACTCCCAGTTTCCGCGGTTTGTTTGAAACTTTGAATCAACGTCATAAGCTTCTTTAGTTCTCTGTACTCTCACTCTTAAATTAAAGTGTACTTAACTACTGCCGGAAAAAGATTTACACATCACGTACCTTATAATTGTAAAGAATGAAGTAAAAAGTTTTCCTTTCTCTATAAACTCATTTAAAAAAAAAAAACATTTTCCCGCATCCGTTCCGCAAAAAAAAAAAAATCTTGGAACAGTGGAAACAGAAACTGGTTCATGAACGGATAACCAGAAATTGTGTTATTATTGAATGAATCATTGTTACGCCAGCTGAGACTGAAGCTGATGAGGATAGAATGTGGTTATAGTTTTGAGTGTACTACAAAGATAGACAGATACTTTGAGTATCTATGATGATTTATCTTCTACTACTCGGTTGGAAATTAATCACACCAAAGTGAGTGGAACATCAGAAGGAGATTTTATTGTCATCCAGCGGGCGTTGCTACACAATAGACAGACGTATAAGTATATGGCTTTTGTGAATGGTCTCGGTCTGTTTGGATTTTAATCCCAAAATGATTTATGAATAGGTAAACGAATTCAAAAATATATATGTATGTACCAATACTTACTGATAATTCGTAAAGGACAGTTTGAAAGATTGGTCAGATTTTCAAAGAGACTTAAACTTAAGGGTTTTAATCGAGGATTAGATACTTTGTTAGTGGGCTGATTTCCATTCTGTCATAACTGGGTTGTTTTCTTTTCAGTGAATTAAAAAAACATTTTCAATTTTAATAAAATTATAATTTCAAAAAAGGTGGGATCCTGGTCTATAATTGCACACCAAACAGTTTCAGCAAATATCAGCTTTCAACCAAATAGCTAACTCGGTAATTGTTAATTTTATGAGAAAAATGTCAAAACTTGTAGAAGATAAAATACCTTACTTTTTTAACATACAGATACCTACATTTTTTGAAAGCCCAGAGGAAATTGGTTGAAAAAACGACGTCGGCGTCGGGGCTAAGTAATTTACATGTTAAATGCAACTAATCCCCTTCGGGCTTAGCTAAGTGCACACAATTCAGGTGGGTTAATTTAAGCACCGATAAAATTGTGTTACCGGCGTGAATTATACATACTTGCTATCGATAGTTTGCATAGAGAAATTTAATTTTTTTACTGTAATGGAGTCGTTAATCCCCGATGTCGTTTCATTCAACCAAATACCTCCGGGCTTAAACAAAAAACACTCCAATCAATGTTTGTTTTTCAATATAGGAATGGGTATATTTTGACAGTTCATGGCAGCCACGTTGTTTTATCTGTTGTTAATTTTCATGATTTATATTTTTCAGTCGTGTAAATCCAGCATAACGACAAACAATGACAATTTAGGGCACTGACCAAGCAACACTTGCGCAAATGATTAAACATTATTATCAAAATCTCTTGTGTCAACGACACATTTTACGTCCTTCGCAACAACACAATTCAACGTTTTAAGGACTATTCACATGAGAGCAACCAACTAATGAACGAATATTCGTCCATTTTGACATTTCTTTCACATGGCTTTTTTATTCGTCGCAAATGACGACCACCAAGTGTGGACCGTATGTGGAACGCGAATAGAGTTTGACAATTCGTAACAATCAGATTGCAATTCGCGACTTTTCTCAAATTTATCTTATTTTAGCAATTAAAAAGCGGATTTTAGTATCTAAACATTATAATAAATTATATTTCTACGATTTTGATAAGAATTTGTGAAGAATTTATGTTTATAAATTGTTTTAATTCACATTTATTCGTTCATTCGTCGGTCGTTGGTCGTTCTCATCTGAATAGTCCTTTATAGCCAAATTCGAGGACATATATACTGGTTCAGTGCAAAATCAACGAGCGGTGAAATTCTTTAAGGGGAGCAATATACATAGCTATAGCTATTTTACTAGAGAACTATTTAAAATAGTAACGATAAAACATAAAATAGTGGTACGCAAAAGACATTACAACGATTTTTCAACGAAACAAGTATTTCCAAAAACAATCCGTCAATAAACAGGTTTAAAACTTTATATTCTGGATTCGATCCAGTAGGTACAAGGATGATCAAGATGCACCAAATGTTGGAGAAGCAAAAGAACGCTGAATTCCTTCCCAGTGCTGGGGGATCAGGGGAAAATGTTCCTTTCTCTGGGAATTTATACCTGTCAAAGCGAAAATTGACTAATTTTGTGGTAAATCCTTGTTCGTAAAATGGACGTGACTAGAGAAATTCCAAGTAATATTAGTTATATGGATAACAGTTTTATGGCATTAAAAGTACGCCCTTCGCGAGACTTTTAAAAAAATTTCCCACCTGCGGAGGGCCTGTACTTGCAGACATGCGGCCCGGTTTAGTACTTTTATAAACAAAACTGTCATAAATTGGCATGAAAACAGAGATTACAAAAAACAAATAAATAAAGATTATTTTAGAATTATACAAAAAAAGGCGAAATAAGGATGAAAAAATATCATAATATAATTTTTAGAAAATGTTATAAGACCTGAAAAATCACACAATATAATTAACGAAAATGAATATAGTAGGTATAAGCGACTGCATTTTAATAGAAGATTAAATTATGTACATGTCAATATTTTAAGAACAATTTGAAGACAATCCAATTATTATAACGAGACGAAAAATAAACGGTGAAAACATTTTTCGGAAATATCCCTGGAAGATGTTTTTAATTTAAGTAAAAGTATAAATAATATCAGAAACTAAACTGAAAAAAAAACATGTGGATAGGTACTAAGAAACTTTTTAAAATAGTTTCTAAAAATTCTTTCACAAATATCGAAGGTTTCTACTTTTTTAACAAGGAATATAATTTAATCAAGAAACATCCAATTAAGTAAGTATTTAATGAAAATACCTTTCTTTTA
This sequence comes from Leucozona laternaria, assembly GCA_932273885.2. Taxonomy (NCBI): domain Eukaryota; kingdom Metazoa; phylum Arthropoda; class Insecta; order Diptera; family Syrphidae; genus Leucozona; species Leucozona laternaria. Next base: position 23,888,162 of record OW026367.1, on the reverse strand, counting down.
TTCTGACGAAAATATTTAAAAACGGAAAAAATATAATTTTTATAAGTAAAGGGGATTTTTCCGACTAGCTGAAGGGATTTCTCTTAAAAAAATTCCCTGCTAGCAATCTGGATTCTTCCTTATATAGTTTATCATCATCAAGATTCATGTGTCATAAAACAAAGTCATAAAAACTGTTTTAAAATTGAACCGGAACTGAAGGAAAACGTTTAGGAAGTCAGACAAAATTAAGTCACGTATCACTGCGTTCATCCAATTGAAAATCATGGAACACAATCTCTTATAGGAAATTATGATGTTCCTGTGTTTACGTTTACGTTGTCGTTGTTATCTAATAAAATACGACTTGATAATATATTGACTGCAGGTTACGTGCAAATACCAGATACAAATCGAATATTGACGTTTGAAAGTATAGATACCATAGTAGGCACCAATGCAACAGGTCCCTAATTTTGTAAAAGTAAATGGGGTGGTTTGGCATTGAAAATATCATACTGTCGTCGAATATCACATCCTTCTAATCAAAGATAATCGTTGAGACGGTTGTTCTTTTGTTGTTCACATCAAATTATTTAAGGAGCATATTTTGTGAATGGGCATACATGGAAATTGACTGGTATCTACTGGTATCATTTTTACCTTGTTTAATTTTTGTTGGTTTTCTGGCCAGCCAAGAACAAAACTTTCAGCATCCATCATCCATCGTACTAAGCCCTGTTCACAATGTCTAAGTAAATATCTGAAATAGAACCTATACACCTAATGTCGTTTTCGTTTGGATTTCGGAACTGTTCCATTCCTATAGAAAATGGAAAATTTGGAGTAAAAGGAGTGGAAAAGGAGTAACTCCGAACGTCCACTCGAAAACGGCATAAGGTATCATAATAGAAAATAGAAGGGTATCAAAATCAGTTTTGGTAATCCCCTCAAATACTAATTTAATCTTTCTTCCTCTATATATACGCTGCGCTGCTGGCTTAAATCAGTAATGCATTCATGCATCATCATCTTCATCATCATAACCATTGTTATTATTGCATCGCCAACATGCGGTGCAAACAAAAGAACCAATGTGTGAGTTCATGACTCCATAACCGTGTGTCATATTAAACAACATGACTACATGACTTTGAATACGGAAATCCACAACACTGAAGCTTATATACCTTTTTCTTTTGTTATTGCACAAAGTGTGACTCGTAGTTGCTCTTTTTTGTTTTTTTTTTGTTGTTGTTGCTGGCGCAGTTCTATTATAAAGAGAATTATAATATCCCCAGCGGCAGCAGTCAATCCCTAAGCTGGTATTTTAGTATGATGGCAGTATAGGAGCATTGGACAAACAGAAACGAGGAAAAGTTTCCCAAGCCGATTTGCATATCGTACGCATTTGAAAAAAAAAATCAAATCTCCATTCATACCGGATACCAGTCAAATTCTATTGACAAATATTCCAAGGAGTAGTAAAGCAACCGCATGAACTCCAACTACTCCAAGGCGTGAAGAAGTAATCCTAGTCTTACACCTAACCTGAGGCAATTTTATTATAAAAATATGATATAGCACTGGGAATATAACATTTATGTAGAATCCAGTTTCCGCAGGAATAGATGTTTCCCTTTTGGGTCGTTCGTTGTCTTGAAAAGTGTCAGGATAAAATGTGATCAGCCTTTACGTGTAACCGATTGATTTCTTGTACTTACATTTGATGTATACGCAAGAAATAGGCATGAGCGTAGTTAGGGGGAGGGGGACACGGTGAGCACTGAATACCGAAGCTTTGAACATGTATCAACTGAAAGAATTGTGAAATAAATATGGAAAATTTATAACAACATATTTTAAGGGAGTTATTTCCAAACGTACAAAAACTGATTCAGGCAGCATTAGCGCTTCCAGTGAGCTCCGTCAGTCGCGAAAGGAGTTTCTCAGCAATGGGACGAATAGAAACTTGGTTAAGAACAACTATGCTTCAAAATCGTTTCTCGAACATATCGCGGCTTACATAAAAAAAATTCAAAGGTTCACATCTGATGCAGTGTCCTGAACAGGTTCAGCGAAAAATATCGAAAACTAAAGCTTTATCAACAAACTTAAACTAACAAAAAAAGTCGAAATTTTTGTAACATTTGTTTATTTTTAATTGCCTTATTTTCTGAGCAAGTGAAATTAATATTAAATTTCTAAATATGAACTTTTTTTTTTAATGCAGCTATGTTTTTTCTGCAGAGTTGAGATTGCTTTGCTATTCTCTAAGAAAGTGTATTGTATATGTGAAAAGCTGCTAAGTCCACATTCTGGAAAAATTTGATTTTGATGCCATTTTCTTATGACAAAAATATACATCGTAAAATCACTTAAGTCATATATGATACATAGTTATTAAAAAATCAAAAATTATCGAAAATTTTCGTTTTGACAATAACTCTGTGTTTCTAAAACATATTGATTTTTTATTAAAAATTAGTAATTTAATTAAAAACTTGTGGTGGCTTTTATTTACTGGTTGGCTGCCACCCCTAGAAAAACTCTCTTACTACGCCAATGCGAATACGTATCACTTTTCTTACTACTTAACTAAAGGGTTTTCCAATAGGAACTTCTGAACTCTGACAGTTGAAGGCGGCCATCTTGTTGAAGCTACATCTGTCAAATTTGCTGTCATTTATTCAGTCTGTTTTGCCGAATCACCATGGACGGATATAACGTTCAACAACAAGAGCAAATAATCGTTCGCCATAATCGTCCTACTGAGAGGACTATTCGCAGTGTGGTGGATAAATTTAAGTATACTGGTTCAGTAAATGATCAAGCAACACTCGTACGTCGCGAAACGCAAGATCTTCCGGAAACATCGCCGCATTTGAACGATGTTATATTCCATACATAATTAGTAATTACATTGATGGCCCTGCAGGCATGCAATCATAAACCATAAAGAGCTTACTTGCAATTCTTTAGGCATAAGGTTCACTTCAACTTAAGCCTAAGTACGCTGCTGATGCGAAATGAAAAATCCCATACAAAAATGACATAACAAAATTATAAACGAAAAATTTCGTTCTGAATTTTGTTTTGCTGTAAATACGCTGTTCGATGAGCGAAATTGATAATTGAAGCAGATTATTTGAATAAGGGCCAGTTTCACAGTCGACACTTACCGAAATAAGTGGCACTTAAGTTTCCCATATTAGGAATTTAAGCTAAATTTCATAGCTAGCGTAAGTGGAACTTAAGTCACCAACATCTGAGACTTAAGTGCCACTTATTCAGGTAACAGTGAATGTTGATATTGGGAATTAATCTTTCACATTCCCCACTTAAGTGTCACGTTTCTGACTGTGAAACTGGCCCTAAATCTCCACTCTTTTTTCAATTCACCAGACCATTAATTGTGTGCGGAGTGACACTTGATTTTTATTGGTGTTTGAATTTTTTGTTATTTCTTTTATAACAACATGGCTTTCGGTGATTTTTTTGGAATTGGTGACACTTTCAACTGTCGTGTTTTTACAGTGGTTTCCATAAGTAAGCTGCCTTAAAATAGACCACGGAAAAATTTCGGGTCGCATCAGCTGCTAACTAGGCTTTATATGGAAAATAAAAAAAGTCGGTCTCACAGTTCTGTCTATGGTATGTTTGGCTATACTGCCTAAACGGATGTATGGATTTTCATTAAAGTTTAGAAATAACATTTTTGAGCATTTTCCAAACACGTTCTATTAAGTCCAAAAACAACGTTATTTGCTAAAAGAAGCATTTGAACTGTTACGGAAAATTTTTACTTTTTTTCAAAAATAGATTCACAGATATTTGTAATCTCCGGCTTACAAATACCGTTAAGCATTTGGACACGAGAAGACAAGAACATTTCTAAGCATACTTTTGCTTGCTAAATGCTAAATTCTAATCCGTTTCTGGGCCATCCGAGATGGTTTAAAGGGTATTCCTGTTGGTACAAAATGAGAAAAACGTAATACGAAAATAATGAAAAGCTTACTTTAAATCATTTTCGTCAAGAATTGCAGCGGAAAATGAATTTTTTCTTCAAAACTCAATACACGGACGATTGTCCGTGAATCCACTGTAATTTGAGCTAGAGCCTAAACGGGTGGATCAATATGCGTGAAATTTGGTACAACCCATTTGTATGTTTACAAAGCAATTCGAATTTTGTTTCAACTCATCTATATTAACTTATTGAGAATTTTTGAGAAAATTGTTTTACTGCACCAACTTTGTTACATTTTTTCATACAGGTAGGTACATCTTAAAAGTTCAATTAACTTTTGATTCCAAAACTTTATACAAAAAATCACAAAGTAATTATCTAATTTGTTCAGTGTTTACCTACTTGGCAGTCAACAACAGTTTAAAAGTTACTATGAGTACATATAACCCAATAAATTTTAAGTCAATTTGAGTCACTGTCTCAGCATCTCCTAAACTGTAATTAAATTTAAATGAATATTTTTACTATCGGAGCAAATCTTTATCTAATTCAATAAATGTGTTCACATTAACGACGACAAAATCTAGCATTATATACTAAAACCGAGAATAGGGAATATGTCATTCCCGATTCCCACTGACAAAATTGAAAAAAAAAAAAACATTATACCGTATGTACATAAATTCTAAAACCAATGATCCCCATATTCCAACTTTGTTTTATTGTTGAGATATGTTCCGTTCCGCGTTTTGAGATGCTATTTAATTTACGGTCACGCTGCATTTTATGCTTCTTTGCCTCCACTTGACACGCCGACACGCCCGCCGCCCGGCCGCACCAATATCAGAGAACACAAACATTTGTATTTATTAAAACAATGTCAAGGGCGCTGTCACGTATAAGTACGTAGCGTTTGTTCCATTATGTTCGGTAGCAAAACGTTCAACACTCGAATGCCACGAGAAATTGACAAAAAAATATGCTCGGCTTTAGATCTTGTGATCGATGCATGAACGAGGAAATAACGACAGCAAACACTCGTTTGTAGTTTCAGTTTTATTTCGTTAAATGTGCATTGTGCAATGATCTTATTTTTTATTTACGACATGGGAGATGGGAACCCCTGCTACTTTATAACACGACCCGAATACAATGGGAGTCATGCACGTTGTCACGGGATAAGCTGTCGATTACCCATAAAAAAAAACGAGGCGTTCAGTTTGATACGCTGCTCTAAATAATTCGCTTCGAAGTTTCTGTTTATTTTTTTTTTTTTTTTGTCACTTCCCATTATTCTCGATGGTAATGACAGCTGACAGCTATCGCGAGGATACAACATCTGAAACATAATATTCACAATTTTCATCATTTCTATATGCTATATCTCTCCATTCATTTTTATTGAACGAAAACGAACTTTGGAAGCTCGGAGTAACATAGGCGTCAAGAGGGTGCAATTCACAAGTTTAAACTCCTCCAAATTTAAATTCTTGACATATGTCAGTTTATTGGTATCATAACATATAGCTGTGTCAGTTACAGATGTTTTACCATCGCACAATGACACTTTTTGTTTCTTTTATTTTCTTTTCGCATAGAATCTTGAATGAGAAATGAAATCAACAGTTTGTCATGAATTGCAAATATGCAAATCGACAAACAAAAAGCGTGGTATGTACATACTTGAATATCAACTTGAGTTCCCTCCTCGCATCGAATTGACAAGGACATTGAATGATTTCCATCACACTCTTCAGTCTCAAGTGTCACCGTAACCGTAGAGAAACAAAACAAATATTAATATTGAATCTGAGCCACAACAGAGCATAATGAGCTTGTTGGAATAACTTAGAAAAAATGAAGGCCTCCCTTAACCCTTACTTCGTATACAATTTTACTTTACCTATACTCCTACATCTCAGAATTCTTTCAAAACGTTTATTCAATCACGTAAGCTACGATTTTTAAATTGAGAGTAATTGTCTGTGGGGACATCGTTTCGTATATAAGGGGATTTATTTATTTTGTTATAAGATCACATTGACATAAATTGGTCACACAGTTGATTGAATTTGACAGTTTTACATTTGTAATGAGAGATGGATATAGCGATGTGAAGACAACATAAATATCTTAAGAGTACCTGTCCTATACCTTAGGTATGTTCTTGTTCATATATTGAAGAACTTAAATAAAGGCTTTATCGTTAATTTGTCTGGAAGGATATTGGTCGTTATTGGCACAGCCCTGCGACGTTAGAAAGATAACCATGTCCTGAAATCGCTCGTGTAGAATGTTTAAGGTGGCATCAGCTGTCTGGCACGTATAGTGTCTATTAGTCCCCTATTGCACGCTGACTCCTTGTTCCTGACTCTTTAATGAGTGCACTCATTTGATATCAAAAAGAGGATGAGACAAAGAGTCATCGTGTAATAGGGGTCTTAGAATCACATGCCGTTCATATTTATAAAGGGTTTTCCAATAAGAGGTGTTATTTTGATATTCAAAGAAAAATGGCATTTTTTGAGATAAATGATCGGATGTTTATTTCATTATAAAGAAGAAGGTATGCCGTTAATAATGGAACACAACATCAGCCAAATGGCCGCCACGACCATGTTTACAGGACCATATCCTTTTCATGAAATTTTCCATAACCAAATCGCAAAGTGGCTGCCCTATGTCCTCGATAGCCTCACGAATTCCATCTTTGAGGTCTTGAATCGACGCTGGGCTGTTGGCGTAGACCTTATCTTTCACGTGGCTCCAAAGGAAGAAGTCGCAAGGTGTTAAATCACAAGATCTCGGTGGCCAATTGTGATCACCTCTTCGAGAGATAACACGGTCCAGAAACTTTTCCCGTAAAAGATCGATGGTTTCATTACTTGTGTGGCACGTAACGCCGTCTTGTTGAAAGTCAACGTTGTCCAGAACAATACCATCCAATTCCGGCCATAAAAAATCATTAATCATCTCTCGATAGCGCAATCCATTGACCGCAACTGTTGCTCCAGTCTCATTTTCGAAAAAGTAAGGTCCAATGACCCCGCCGGACCATAAACCGCACCAAACAGTCACGCGTTGAGGATGGAGAGGCTTTTCAACAATAACTCTTGGGTTTTCCGAGCCCCAGATGCGACAGTTTTGCTTGTTGACGTAGCCTCCGAGGTGGAAATGGGCCTCATAAGTCAAGATGATTTTTCGATGAAATTCCGGATCATTTTCATGCATTTCAAGGACCCAATCAGTAAAGACACGACGTTGTTGATGATCAGCCGGCTTGAGTTCTTGTGTTAACTGAACTTTATAAGCCTTAAGACCCAAGTCTTTATGCAAAATACGGTGTAATGACGTTTGTGGAATGCCTAATTCCAAAGAACGACGAGGAATGGACAAACCTGGGTTTTCTTCAACACTTTGGGCTACAACAGCAATATTCTCAGTTGTTCTTGAGCGACGTGCACGGGTTTTATTCTTCACATCACTAACTTGTCCCAACAGCTCGAAATTGTCCACCAATTTCTGTATTGCGGTCCAACAAGGTGCTTCACGACGACCCAAAAATGTTTTAGTTTTACGAACCGTCTCTGCCAAATTTTCACCATTTTTATAGTGAATTTTAATAATTTCAATGCGTTGTTGAAGCGTGTATCGTTCTATTTTTATTAATGGCGTAGTTTATACTTGTCAAATGTCAAAAAATGACAGCTTCAAAAGTGACAGCTACCGAAATAGCGGGCTATTCAAAATAACACCTCTTATTGGAAAACCCTTTATAAAGCAATTTAGGCCAAAACAAATTGGTTATCATGTATCGGTAGCACTCCCTGTTGATGGTTATGGAAATGCCATCGTCGTTTTTTAAAGAAGTTCGGGCTCTACGAACAGCGGTGCAATGTTATCGGCGAAGAAGTAGCTACCTTTATTTATCACAGCTGGAATAACACCAACCAACCAACTGTTGAACCAGCTGAAAATAAAATCTGTTCGGTCATTTTTTAAAAATACAAATTTCGTTCCAGAAATTAAAGCGCCATAAAAAATCAAGGTAAAGTTTATAAATAAGAATTTCTTTGCCAACATGAAACATAAACTTCCTCTGGCTCTGACTCGAAACTCAGAAGATGTTTTTAGCGTTCCATGTAGGTAATGATTGCCCAAAAAAAAAAAAAAATAAACAATAAAACAACACTCAAACGAAATTTGAATGCATTAAATTCAAATTTCTGGTAAGTTTTAGTTAAACCAAATATTTAAATGTGTGTGTGTTTTTTTTTTATTTTTCACTTAACCACTTTTTGCAAAAAGCCTTGAATGTAGTTCAGCCATAAGTCGTAATTAATTCATACCTTTCAAATTGTTTTGGTAGCGTGCAAGCAAAAAACAGAAATTACCAAATTTGACATAAGTGTCAAGTCCCTTTTACTATGATGGAGACCGAGATCCCAATAATCTGAACGAAACCATCTCATAACCTGTCAAGTGAATGCTATGTTCGAATTTTCGAGCTTAATTAAGCAATGTTCAAATACCGATATCAAGCAATTATTGCTAAATGCTTTTACTTTTTGTACGAAGTTTACTTAGAGCAATTGTTCTTTTTTATTAATATGACCCAATACACACCTCAGTCTCATGTCATATACAGAAATGATAAGACTACAAAAATTCACAACGATGCACATATTGGTTAACCACTGCACACTGTAATCAGTGCTGAAGTAGCTTTAAGTAGCTTTGTTCGTTGAACATTACCCAGGGTTGCCCCTTAGTGGCTGATTACATGGGTCGTTTTACTGAAGAGCGCATCGCGTGAGCGAGGTAGATTTTATGTGCGTAAAAAAGAGAAGGTGGATTACCTTCTCTTTTTTACGCACATAAAATCTACCTGTCTCATGCGATGCGCTCTTCAGTAAAACGACCCATGTAATCAGGCACTTAGAGGATATATAATATGGAGTGCTTGTTTTTATTCGAATTCGTACCTGTCATAGGGGTCGCTGTTTGAAGTTTCGGTCTGAGTTTTCTGCACATTGGAGAAAAAAACTAAAAAAGTAGATATTGAAATCTTTAAAATAATAAACAAACACTTATTTATTTCAAGAATTACTTCAAATTAGAACAATTTAGAGAGAAAATAAGCAAATTATGACTTTGATAGCAGCTGTACGATATTCTAAGACTTTATCTAAACCGAAATAGCGCCCCCTATCAAGGGCCCAGGTTTTACAATCTATTAGGGATAGAAACGAGGATTCCATATTATATATCCTCTAAGGGTTGACCCAGGTTTTTTTGACAACCGGTTCTCAAAAGCACCCATGGGCTGTTGACATTCAAAGGAAAAAAACAAAAAGTTCTGTTCGTAAAAACATAAAAATTAAAATAATTTTAAAATGGAATTGAAACACTTCCATTGTTTCCATTTTCTATTTCTACATAATTATTATCATTAAATTAAATTTGTTAATGCGTTCAATTCATATTTCAAAAATAAACAATTAGGTATCTGCAGGCTGTAGCAAGTGAATTTCTAACAAAACATACCTATATATACTTCATCACAACTCATGTTACTTTGGCAGTTTATACACCTCAACTCGACACAGTAAAAAACCAAGGTCTACTCTAGGTTCGGGGTGAGTTCAGGGCGACCCCAGCTCTCAAGAATCATGGAATTTTTTCACGCAGGGTTGTTTCATGTTTTTAAAAAAACGCTTTGAGGCGACCCCAGGGTGATTTCAGGGCTCAAGGAACAGGACATTTATTTGATTGTTTTGAAGCATTCTTTGACAGATGCCAAAATCACTGACAAAATCATTATTCGCACTTAAACGTTTGTGAAATAATTTGCAATAATTCATATTATTTAATTTAATTTGTTTTTAATAATTTATTATTAAATTTCGTGTTTCTTACTTTGTAGATATTTTTTTGTAGATCTTGATGATTTTTGCTCATTAAAGCACAAACCGTATTCAGATTGAGTAGTTGAAGGCCAAACAAGATATAACTATGTACTAAATTTTAGCTACCTATACTCTGTTCAATTTGAATGTGCAGTACAGGCCTTATGGCAGAGCTTTTTCAAACACACTGGTGCCTGCTGCTGCTACCTTAACTTAAGAAATTACCACTGAAATAAGAAACAAAATCAGTGACTTACATTTAAATTGTTTGTGTTATCTTCTTTGAGCTCACGTACATCCCACCATGACCTTTCCGCTCCCCGGTTGAAAGGACTTGAGACTGATCTACAATTTGCTACCAACACTCCGCCTCCCTTATCGACATTGTGTTGAATCAGAGTTACCATTGCCTAGTTGATGGAAATTCATATGGCACTTTCTTTGGTTTTTGCTATGTAACTTTCAGGATTTAAGCTTTTTTAGAGCTTTTAATAGCAATATTTTTGTGACTACGGCAACCATGTGAGAGCTTTAAAATGGAGATAGCTTATTGAAATCCATAATAGTATGGGTGAAAGGCAAATATTCTATCTTCAATGTACTGCACCACAGATTAGCCATATGAAGATGAGAATTTTTCGTACGTTTCACCCTCCAAAAACCATTTGTTTACATTGTTGTATTTGTGATTTTTTCCCGCGTCGATGAATAGATGTGAATTGCAACAACAATTTAACCAGGTGTGTGAAGATCCCCCCTACTGTTTATGTGTGAGATTTTTATACACACATTCTCATTTTTTATCTGATAACTGCCAGTTCAAGCTTGTAGGCAAATTAAAATGGCTGCCGGGGATTCTCATCTTCATGTGGCTAATCTGTGTACTGCACTTTCAAATTGAATAGAGTATAGATCCTACAACTTTTAAAAGCTATTGACGATAATGCATCGAGAATAAATGTATTGCATTGAATTAAAATTTGCAATCTGACTGGCAAAGACTGGAGAGTCTGGTATACATGCAGTAAAGTTAACACCTGGATTGGCATTGAAGAAATAAATTAAGAACTTTATTATTTTCGTTAGGCACTTCAATTGCTTTCCTTATTCGCTCTAAGAGTTCTGGGCAAAATTATATAGAAAGTGTCAAAAAGAAACTATAATCCTTTCTTTAGTAGGTTCCTATTTAATTTTATTTTTGCAGCACTCATAAGCGTTAAGTAGCCACCTACTTAATAAAAATTGGAATTTAAAAATATAAATGTCACATTATCCGAAAACCAATTTTGAAAATGTCAACTTAATTATTGGGAACTTAACGTATGAGAACATAAGTGTGGAATTCACGACCTGACTTACTGTCATTTGTATGACTTAATTTGGTTCCTGACTTGGCGGAGAAGTGGCTGCGTTGCTTAATACATGAATGGCTCTTTGAAGGTACATAAATGTTTGAATGATGTGCAAAAATATGAACTTAAAAGTTAAAGTTTAATCTAAGCGAATTGTGCAAGTACACTTGCAGATTTTAACATTTCATAAATAATACATTTTAACACCGGTAAAACATCTGTTTTAAAACGATCTAATAAATTTCTACTGATGGATTTACACAACTGACTGCTTCACTTTGGGTTCATAAATAAAATATTGTCCTCTGTGCATACAAGTTACAAATATTTTGAAATAATATCGCAATCCCTCGATATTAATTCACCAACCTCAATTTTTTTTAGCGACCAAAAGAGATAATCGTGTTGTAGGTAAACCTATTGCGATTAAATCCTTTCTTATTCATTGCATCATTAACGAGGCATCACGTCCATACCTTTCGCCTGATGGTGTCGGTCGGTCGGTTAAAAAAGTGTTAAAAAATTATGGTATTCAGAGAAAACATTACAATCCTATTCGTCTCTTTCGAGATCACCATCAGAACAACGAAAGTGAAAAACCATGTTCCAGTTTTTGTTCATTCATTTGTCATTTACACACTCGGAATGAAAAAAAAAAAAAAAAAACTTATGCAAACTTTTTTTTTGCGCGAAAAGGTTTTCAATTTTGTGTTCATCGGCGCCGAATCATTCATTTGTTATAAAGGGACAAACCTAAAATAACGTAGTGGTGTGGTGTCGTTTATGGGATTATACAATAGCCATCAATATTATGACAGTATTAAAATGTTTACCATCATTCACAGCTCTGAGACCTTTTTTTCAGGCGTGTTTTTTGCAAGCAATAATTATGGTTCTGCCGTGTTCCTTCCAATTTCACACGATTTTCCAATTCAAGTCATTTAATATTTATTTTAACAGCATTACCTTCATCTTAAAAGGGAATGTCCATTTTAGTATGGAGCATTGGCCCAGAGTGTACACGAACGAGTTTGGTATCAAATGAAAGGTGACGCGAAGCCCGTAACATAAGTAAAATATTTTAAAAATTGTTCATGGGAAATTCAAGATATTTGGGCTTGAATTTGCCAATTGCGAAATACTGATTTCAGTTTTTGTTCCAAATAATTGCCTCCATAACGGGCAAAGCAAGTTTTTAATTAGGTATTAATTTGATTAAGTACACTTTATTCTATATGCAATTTAAGGTAATAAAAGAAGCTTTTCACTAGACCTAAAAAAGTATATGCCATCACTGATTTTTTTGAAATATCGGTGGGTCAAATACCATGCAAAAAAGTGCCTTTTATAAATAGAAGTTAAAACTCAATATCTCAAAATACGTTCAAAAAATCTAAATATTTTTAAAAGACAAGTAAAATACCAAAAATTATATCAATATCATTTTTCTACGTCAATTATTTCGCCCGTTATGGACAATTATTTGGAACAAAAACTGAAATCAATTTTTCGCAATCGGCAACTTCAAACCCAAATATCTGAACTTTCCCATGAACGATTTTGAAAATATTTTTCTTATGTATCGGTGTTCACGTCACCTTTCACTTGCTACCAAACTCGTTCGTGTACCTACACTCTTTGCCAGAAATGGGCAATTCCCTTTCAGCACTTTATGTCCACTTTTATATTCACTAATTTGCCGGCTAATTTTTCGGCACTTTTGGTTTTGTGTACCGAGGGAAATTTGCTGCGCTAGCTATAAAATTTCCAACAAAACACGCCTATCAATTAATAATATTGAGACTATAAGACGTGTAACCACTTCAAAGTTCAAATTATTTATTCTTTTAGTCCTTGTGAATTGAAATGTCTATGTAATTGAAATGTCTCCTATACTATATTAAAACTTTTATCAACCCAACTTTTTTCAACTTATATTTGTTATCATATTATAAATAATTTCCATTTTCTATTCACGACCATAACCATAAAACAATTCAAAATTAATTATCAAATCTTCTCACAGTACAGTATCACATAGGTTAACTTGATATTCATAAATGGGAAGAGGAACAGACGGGCACTAGCTGAATCAATTAATTTATTATTCATTCAAATAGGTTTTACGATTATGCACTTTATACTCAAATTATTAGATTCTCATCCGAGCAATCTACTCAGCAATACGACGAGTAATTTTGTCACATGCATTATGATGATCGTCTAGTCTTTGGTGAAGACGAGATGAGGTTTTCAATCACATTATATCTTGAAATGACAGTCATAGAGTGGAATATAAGAATATCTATGTCTGTCATTATCGCCGGCTGGCAACGACGCGACGACGTGACGTTCACATGCACGAATTACTTTGAGATAACTTATTTTAATATTATTTCGATCTAAATGTCCGGGATTGCACATTAAGATTCATCATCAAAACTAATTATGTACTGTGACTGACCGATGTTTTAAGGTAGGAAGGCTGCTAAAGGTAAGCGCGTTCCTTGATAGATTTTAAATTTAATTTTAGCTTTAAGCCTAGTTTACAGTTCTCTTACAGAACAAGGCACCAATATTGAATGACATAAGATGGGTTTTAGTTCCAACTGCCTACCTACATAATGTATATCCGCTTAAAAATATTTTGCATTAAAAATACAACAATAACATTTTTGGCAAGTTGAAAGTTCAATGCACAAAGAATATATTTTTTTTTTAAACAGCTGACAGCTCAAATGTAAAGGGTGTTTTTTTTTTAGACGTGTGGTTTTCAAGATGCGCGATGCGTCTCGCGAATGGAACCATTATTTTGGTAATAAATTTGCACGATTTGCAAACGTTGTTCAGGAGTAAGTCTATTAATTATGAAATGGCAAACCAAACTGAGTGACAGCTGTCAAAAAGACAAACTCCAAAAAAGGATTGCCAGATTGAAAACCACACCTCTAAAAAAAACACCCTTAATTAAATGCCATGTATATAACAGTGCTGCCAAGGCAGGTAAAATGTTCTTCAATGAAAAAAAAACTGCATGCAATTCTTATGGGAGTGATTTTTGCCAACAAAAAAGTTTTTCCCCTGGAAAATATTTTTATCGAACTGTGAACTTAACCCTGGAAAAAAAAATTATACTCACCACGATTTTGTTCGTGGTGCATTTTTGCGCACCGCGAACGTTTTTCTTCCGGAAAAAAAATTTCTTTCTCACCATTGATTTTTTTTTCCTTCAAAAGAACTGTATACTAAGCTTAAGTACTCGCGAATAAAAAAAAAACACGTCTATTATATTTAAATAATTTTGTTTGCATGCAAAATAATTGATCGAAATTGTTTTGCGTGGTGTGGTGTGGTGAAAAAAAATGTACGATATCGTGAATTAGAGACGCCATCCCAGAAAAAAGTGACGTGTCCATATAAACTATCGATAGCAAGTATGCAATTCACGCCGGTAACATAGTTGTTTTCCGAAAATTGTCGGGGCTTAGCTTAGCCCGTAGTGGATACGTTGTTGTTGCATTTAACATGTATATTGCTTATCACAAAACACAAAACACAAAAACACATAGTTAAACACATCTAATGTAGTTATTATTGCTTCTATGTCCCTTACAACTCGAAGAAGCTGTGCTTCCAGCAACTTTTACTTTTTAGAAGAGAAGGCGACGAAGTAAGGTGAGTAAACATTCCTTTTCACACTTAATTAATCAATAGAATTTATAAGAAAACTGCCAAAAATCTCTTACAATTTTGTTTCCTCGTGTGAAAGATATTTTAGAAGAAATTTAAAGAAAACTACAAAAAATATCCAGCAACTTGTTTCGTCGTGCGAAAGGGGACTATGCGCTTTTAGTTTCGTACAACTGCTGTAATCCATATTATTAAAGTTCTTCCTTTATTTTTTCGTCGTCGTCACTTCTAAGTAGGTAAAGGTATCTATACGTGAAAGCAAAGGTATGAAAATGAATATAAATTAAAAATCAGTACGCGAAAAATAATGTACTGTGACCAAACTATTTTTACTGAATGTAAATTCAACTTGAGAAAAATCATTTCTTTTAAAATATATTTAATTTAAATATTCCAATGTAGTAGGTTAGGTACCTTACCTACAACATCAACCAAAAGAAAACGACTGTCATTAAAGCAAAGCAAGACTATCTTCCTTTAACTACCTACCGTGGTCGCAACACCCAACTTGGTTCATTAGGAACAACTGTCATTGTAAGATGGAAATTGCGATAGTTCAATGCCACAAGGCCACAGAAATATACACAGAAGTCTGTAGCAATCTATAGGTATTCACAGTCGGTATTATTGCGACAAGAGGACGTTAAAGACAAACCCACCACGGTGGGAAAGAAAATACAAAGTGGCACTGCAATAATCATCCTCATCCACTATACCTTCTTCTTCTACCACTGCTTTCCTGAATTTTCCATCGACAGCGTCTACGTGATGTGAACAATGCCTTAGAAAGCAGTAAAATCTTGTTTTGTCGTTAAGGTTTGTAGATGGTAGGTAGTCGGAAAGAAAGATTGTACATTTGGTTGTTGAAAAAAAAAACAGTAAATCTCAAAATTGCAAGATTCTAAAAGATCTCTGGCAATACCCATTGAATGGGTTTCCTAATAAGAGGACTGTAAATATTCAAACTTTTTGCATTTCATCGATACGAATTGATGCGCTTGCGGAGAGGAATCTATTTGTTTGTACATGTTTTGTTTTTGAAGGCCCAGAGCTTATATCCACAAGACTTTTGTCAGAATTGAAGGATTTCATTCTTGCGATGAATTTGTAAAACAGGTACCTACCTAACTCTAGATTTATCCTCTTTTAAAGAACAAACGAAGCATTGGGGTACAGCTTTTTTTGGCAAAAAGCTTCGAACAGCAAAAAGAAAAAGGTAGCACAATGCACAACACAACATAAGCGAAAGAGAAACAATAATCCTTAACAATAAAGAGGTTGTAGTGTAGCAGGTATTCACTCTTCACAATCAAAGATTGAAATTGCATGCATTATTTATACTAATATATCTATGTATTTGAAAGAAGATTAAAGTTTGTGTAAGCGGGTTTAAAATAAGAGTTACCTGTATATCATCAGTTAAACACATTGGCGCAAAATTTTAAACAGCCTGATGTTAAGGTATTAGCATGATACTAGTTAACACTTAACTAACTTTAAAGCTCTTTACTTAAATGTTGTTAGTTTTAAACACTTTTTAAATAGTATCATACTTAACCCATTTTCTTACGGAACTCAAGCTGAAAGCGCCTAAAAGAGTGACATTTCGTGCAAAAAATGAAGCAAACATACCTTTTAAAAATATTTGTATGTCAAAGTGGCATATATGGATTTAGTAATATGTTAAAAAAATAAAACAGCAATCTGGCGATTTTAACTTCAGTAAAATGTTAAGAGATAGTATCATGTAAAACTCGTTTCAAATTAGAAAAATCCTCTTTTTAACCTAGTATCATACTAAAAATTAGTTAACACTCTACTAAATCGTCTAAAATTTTGCGCCATTGTGCCCTATTCATAGTTCTCTGGTAAATTTTTATTTTGTCTCTGCTAAGCTAAACTGTAGTTTATTTTATTCATAAAGAACATAAACCCAAACAATAAACTGGAGTCTAAAAATAAACCCGACATAACGTCTGTTTAAGTTGTTTTTAACTCTGCCAAATGTCAGAAAAAAAAAACACGAATAAAAATTAAATTCACAATTTCTAATTGGTGTTCTATAATGGACCTAGAGAGCTGGGCTTGACAGTAGGTAATTTCCACCTCCTAAATCGATTGGTGTACATACTTTGTTTCTCGATTCGCCGTACTACAATTTTGGACAGTGCAAATTTTAGGGTTTCCACTGGAGCTATAGAGGGCTGGCCGTGAAAATAATATTTACAATGCAACTTCTGTTTTTATTCGTTTTTTTTTTTCAATTGAAAGGAAATTGTAGTTGAATTGTAATAGAATATACCTTAAACCTGTTTCTAATTAAACACATCTGCCAAATTCTCTACGAACAGCAGCTGTGTCTAACCTGGGTGTTTAAACTCCAATTCAGTTAGACTCGAGTTAATAATCTGACTATGAATATGCGCAATTTAATTTAATTTGTTTAAACAAGATATCCGTCGATCCAAAAATCCTGGAAGTAATCCAAATGCTGATGGGGCCTTTAATAAAATAAGTGCA
This sequence comes from Leucozona laternaria, assembly GCA_932273885.2. Lineage (NCBI taxonomy): Eukaryota > Metazoa > Arthropoda > Insecta > Diptera > Syrphidae > Leucozona > Leucozona laternaria. Next base: position 23,870,739 of record OW026367.1, on the reverse strand, counting down.
TTTCATTTTCAGTTACCACAAATATTCAAAAGGAGCCTGTCAAAATTTCATGACATACAGACAGTTAGTCACGTGGTTTAAATGATGCAGTGAAATCAACACCGGGAACTAAATCTACTGTACCACTAAAGGTTTTCTATTCTCACCTCAATAGCAATAAACACTTGAACTGAAGTGGACTTCGTTTTCATGAAATTATTTTATAGGTTTGGCATGGCAAATTTTGTTTAATGGCGTTAAATTCAATACTCGAATTTGGTGTTTTAACCGAGTTGGTCTAATTTGGTGAATCATCAGCTGTACTAGTTAGGTGAGCTACCTAATAGTCAATTTGAAATTCATTTGAAATGCCTGTAGTAAACAAATCACAAGGTCGTACGGCCATATTATTCACTTTATTTTTGAATGGTCTTTTTGTCCAGACTTATTAAATCCGGATTAGTTAATGCTATGTCCATAGTATCCTTGTCTAAATTGATCTGGATGTATACCTACTTAAACTGGTCTTCCGAGATAATAATTTGAAATAATAAAATATAATAATTTGAAATCGCATTTAAATTAACTAAAAACTGGATTTAATTTTTAATCTGGATTAAGTGATTGAATAATATGGGCATTAGTATTGCATTCACAACCGATTTGACTTTGTGTGGGTTATAAAAGTCTGCAAACCAAATAATACTTAGGTTTAATAACCTCATAAAAACAACTATTTAACAATGCGTGCGTTGACGATTATGAGCGATTTTCATTTTCATATTAAAATTATTCATGCGATAGTAATCAGAATCACTTAAACATTGACGTCTCCATTAATTTACAATTTTATCTAACCAAAACCAACCGATTTGGCCTTAAGGAGGAATTCCTTCACGTATGGTATCGTATAACAATTCTTTGAACACTTGTTAAAACCTAGGAGTTGAAGTAGGTGCCTATATTTACTACCACTATAACAATACCTATACCATGCAACAACGACAACCATACACTTATTTGCTTTAAATAGGTATCATAATGGATTTTATTTTCCCTACGACTGTATCATTAACATTTTATATCCGTAAAGAAAATATTTTTTATCTATGCACGTAGATCAAGAACGTTGGTGCCTCTCAAACCTCTTGTTTTGAATCCTCTTTTGGTTTGTATATCTTTATACTGGACTTGATCCTCGTTGTTATTATTCACCATTAAATTAAAAACAAAAAATATTGTCATTGTATCATTATATTTACGAGCTAAGTTTAACAATATGCCTTGTTTTACTATATTCTATGCTTTAAATAGAAACGAAATTTCTCCAGTTAAGATAACGGTTTTACTTGCGAATTTTGCGGATTGCGATATACATACACCTAAATGGTGACGAAAGTCTATAAAAAAACACTGTTAATTTTTTTTTTGCAAAGGTTGTTTCTTTATTAAAAAAGAGTCAACCATCTCATTAATTACGAATTATTACTTCATTCAAATGACAGCTATCATGTCAACCCAAATGTTTCAATACAAACGAGTATTCGATGGTTCCGGCCCCTATTTCAAGAATACAATATTGTTCTTAAGTACCTGGCTACTCTGTGGACAGAGTGTTCTAAGGAAATATTATAAATACGACTGCGGCTAGTAGATTTTAAATATTTTACCTTTCAAATGAATGTAAAATACTTTTAGCGGAAGACATTTCATGTTAATATTCCAAACCTTTGTTGTCATTTTGTCTTGGAAACTGGAAAATGTGCTCATGCACCTAGATATATAATACCACGTTTCCACCGACAAAGATTTAATTAGACTTGTCTTTAATCTTCTTCAAATCTTGAAGATTTTCCATTCAAATTTATTTTGTAAATCTAGTACATTTCAAATTAATCTTGTTCATCTTCATAATGCCGATATTTTACAAATGGAAATAATCGATATTACATCACCCTGAACGCATTCATTGGAAAATAAATAATAAATTTTCTTGAAGTCTCACTTCAACTTTACAAGAAACAGTTAAGAAGCATTCTCATTTTGAAAGGTACTGTCAAAGTGCGCGATCGAAACACTACATAGATTTATTTAATCTAATCTGAGGTAAATATTAATTTGAATTCATTTTCAAATGGATTAAATCATACCCGAAGAATAGGACTCAAAGAGTTAAAACAGATGAAATAAGAAATGGTATAAAATATGGAAGTGACTCTAGACATGCCGATTTATAATATATTTGTTTATAAAAGTCCCGTTTATGCGGCTCCGCAGGGACGGGGCCCTCCGCCGGTGCCATTTCTCTAGTCTAGTCCATAGAATTTATGAACATAGGTGAGCCACAGGGCTTTGTTTAAGGGACTGCATTATTTATATAGATTCTTTTTCCCGTCTTAATTTTAAAAATGTTTTTTGAGTGTCGAAAATGTAGAAAATTAGAAAAACAATTACAATTACATTTCAGTTAATTTTACATATTTTAAGTCGTACCTGAGTGAAAAGCATTTTAGAGCTGAGGTCACTTGAACTTTTAATTGAGATGAATTTATATTTAATAGACTTTTTACGCCAAACACTGATTGGGTTGGTTTTTAACAAAAATCATTTACACCAAAAAATGTACCCAATTTAGTTTTACATTTAAATTCTTTTGAAAGCAGCTGCTATATGATTGTTTGAACACAATGGACGAGACATAGGCCCGCGTAGAACACAGAATATAAAGGGTTTTCCAATAAGAGGTGTTATTTTGAATAGCCCGCTATTTCGGTAGCTGTCACTTTTGAAGCTGTCATTTTTTGACATTTGACAAGTAGAAACTACGCCATTAATAAAAATGGAACGATACAAGCTTCAACAACGCATTGAAATTATTAAAATTCACTATAAAAATGGTGAAAATTTGGCAGAGACGGTTCGTAAAACTAAAACATTTTCGGGTCGTCGTGAAGCACCTTGTCGGACCGAAATTGGTGGACAAATTCGAGCTGTTGGGACAAGTTAGTGATGTGAAGAATAAAATCCGTGCACGTCGCTCAAGAACACCTGAGAATATTGGTGTTGTAGCCCAACGTGTTGAAGAAAACCCAGGTTTGTCCATTCCTCGTCGTTCTTTGGAATTAGGCATTCCACAAACGTCATTACACCGTATTTTGCATAAAGACTTGGGTCTTAAGGCTTATAAAGTTCAGTTAACACAAGAACTCAAGCCGGCTGATCATCAACAACGTCGTGTCTTTGCTGATTGGGTCATTGAAATGCATGAAAATGATCCGGAATTTCATCGTAAAATCATCTTGACTGATGAGGCCCATTTCCACCTCGGAGGCTACGTCAACAAGCAAAACTGTCGCATCTGGGGCTCGGAAAACCCAAGAGTTATTGTTGAAAAGCCTCTCCATCCTCAACGCGTGGCTGTTTGGTGCGGTTTATGGTCCGGCGGGGTCATTGGACCTTAATTTTTCGAAAATGAGGCTGGAGCAACAGTTACGGTCAATGGATTGCGCTATCGAGAGATGATTAATGATTTTTTATGGCCGGAATTGGATGGTATTGATCTGGACAACGTTTACTTTCAACAAGACGGCGCTACGTGCCACACAAGCAATGAAACCATCGATCTTTTACGGGAAAAGTTTCCGGACCGTGTTATCTCTCGAAGAGGTGATCACAATTGGCCACCGAGATCTTGTGATTTAACACCTTGCGACTTCTTCCTTTGGGGCCACGTGAAAGATAAGGTCTACGCCAACAGCCCAGCGTCAATTCAAGACCTCAAAGATGGAATTCGTGAGGCTATCGAGGACATAGGGCAGCCACTTTGTGATTTGGTTATGGAAAATTTCATGAAAAGGATATGGTCCTGTAAGCGTGGTCGTGGCGGCCATTTGGCTGATGTTGTGTTCCATTATTAACGGCATACCTTCCTCTTTATAATGAAATAAACATCCGATCATTTATCTCAAGAAATGCCATTTTCTTTGAATATCAAAATAACACCTCTTATTGGAAAACCCTTTATCAAGAGCAGAAAACAGCAAACAAACGCAAAAGAGACTACGAGAATCGGATGGACATTTTTCGACCGCCTGCTTTTGTTTTGACGTTTGATAAAGCGCTGAACGTGCGTTTGTTTAGTTCAACTCAGAATTGTAACGTTTTTGAAAGGTTTTATTTAAAACTTGTGGTTAATAACCAAAACTTGTGGTTTAGGTACGAAAAATTGTGGGAAACTTGTGTTTTCGAAGAAAGACTTATGCCGAAACCGATATTTGCGAGGAAACCTTCGTTTTGGGTTTGTTGTGAAAAGGCTATAAAGCTTTCGCTGAAATATAGGAAGTGTATGTTGTCCGATCGTTTTACGTTATAAAGCCCCTGGAAAGAAATTTGAAAGCGCACAAAATGGGGATTTACGGTTAATATGTGTAAACGTAGACGTACGTTTGTCCAAGCGTAGTTTTGAGGATCCATATTTAGATCCGTAGGGAAAGTTGTTGACTACGTGAACTAATCCAAAACAGAATAATTTTCTTGAAGGGGATCTTCTGATTTTTGTCACTGAACGTATCCAATATCTTACTATGGCCACGTTCGGGCAACTATCCTAAGCTATCCGGATTAGGCTTTTCCAGAAACTATCTTTGTCTTTTTTTTTCTCTTTCTAATTTTGACATAAAAATATGTAGGGAAAACAAACAAACGACCAATCACAATCACATGTTTTTGTTTTCCCTACTTATTTTTCTGTCAAACTATTGATTTTTTTTTTGCTTGTTTGGCACTAAAGTTTGGTGGAGGTTCCAAATAGGTTTTGTTGTTTTAATCCCTTGTTGAAAAACATCTGATGTCAGCTGATGAAAAAACAACTCAAGCTATCTATATATATAGTTGCCCGAACGTGGCCTATGCAGATTTTCGTAACGTAATGTGCCACATTATAAAGTCTGAAAGTGTGAACCGTCGCACACAGGAAAGTTCACGTTCTTATTTCACACTACCACGCACTGGCATAGAATGTAAACACATAAAAAATCGAAAACTACGGAAATATGAGCAGATCTTAAATTCGATTTATTATTCGGAAATTTTAAAACCCGTTTGAGCACACATATCTAAAATCGAATTAACATATTTGCATTTCTATTACTAATACTATGTTTCCACCAAAGGTTTATCTCAATTTAGTTTAAATAAATCTATGTAGTGTTTCAACCACGTAAAAACATTAAAAAACAGATTAACTTTGACAGTACCTATGGCCGAGTTCAACGCACATCTGAATATTCAGAATTCTGAATTTTTGAAGCTCTTGATTGGCCAGCTGTCAGAAGTCACCTGAATTTTTAGAACTTTTTCTGACAGCTGGCCAATCAAGAGCTTCAAAAATTCAGAATTCTGAATATTCAGATGTGCGTTGAACTCGGCCTATACCTTACCTTTCAAAATCCAATTGTTATTTTATTTTTTCGTATAAAGTTGAAGTGAGACGGAAAGTTTCATGTTTGTCAAAAGGAGCAAAAAAGATTGGATTTTTCAATGAATGCGTTCACCGCGACATAAAATAAATTTGTCCGATATGTAAAACTATTGGTCCTAGGAGGATTTAACAAAATTCATTTGAATTCTACTAGATTTACGAAATAAATAAAATCTCGGTTTAGTGGTCGGTGGAAACGTAACTTAAGGGCCTTTCTATCTACATAAATGTGTTTTATTTTGAGCTAATGGCGTAGGTACTCATATTTCATAACTTAGTTATTTCTTTTACCGTGCGTCGCAAAGCGAGTCCATGGTTGTGTAACACAATTGTAGCTATAATACCCATAACATTTATACACCTAAACCACCCTGCCTAAAACAAAAGTTAAACAACATCCGTTCATCCGCTTAACATGAGCGCAAATAGGTAACACAAACACGACCGAAAAATATTTGTTGATGAATTATTTGGATAAATTGATGACGGGTCTGTCCGGTCGGTCGGTTGATATGATAGTCATTGTCAAACAGTCATATCGGATGAATGTTTAAAGTGGGGACCATGGAGAGCAACAAACCACCCTCTATACACTTAATTCGGTATATCCCAGAACATTGAAGATTTATAACGTCCCCATAGTGATAGTGACGTCTGACGACCATTTATAGTGAAATAGACAAATAACACCCAAGTGGATGGGTATACATGTGAAGCGTAGAATGATTTTATTGTTCTTGTTTTGTTCTAAACCTGATGGTGAAGCTGTAAGTCGTGCGGTAGGTACACATTCATTATGATGGGGAAAATCTAAAAGGTTACATGAAATCCTGTTTATGGGGAGGGATGTTCTTAGCAAGTTGGCTCACCAGCACCTCATCAACTACATCACACATCATTAGAGCCATTTGATGTGGTGAACATTTTTGGGCGATGTTTTCTGGGGAGTATATGAAAATCCGGAAACCCTCTGAAACGACTGTCAAAGGTAGGTACTATATGGCATTTTCGGAATTACTGGTATAAAATAAAATAAAAATAGGTGTCCGGGGTGTAAGCATTGGCACTTCAAAAGAAAAAGAGAAGGGCTAAAGGGTTGATGCTCGTGAAAAATGTTATTTGACTAGTGACTATATCAGATGATGAAATGTTTCGCATATAATCACCGTTTACTAGCACATCAACTATAATATTGTCAATGTGGGTAAATGTGAACAGAGGGAAATGTAAACAGAGCTCAAATTCCATACAAATAATGCAGCCTTGAACGCACCCACTGAATAAACCTTCGGACTCATTCATTAGCCGTGTTTTTTTACAAGCCCCGAGGAAATCGGTCAAAGAACACCACGTCCTGTCCTTCAATTTACATGTTAAATGCAACAACAACTAATCCACTTCGGGCTTAGCTAAGCGCGGAGAATTCTCGGGACTTAACTTAAGCATGGAGAAAAACTGTGTAATCGGCGTCAATAGCATACTTTTTATCGATAGCTTGTATGGAAACGCCATTTTGTTTCTGTAATGGCGTCGCTAATCCCCGATGTCGTTTTTTTCAACCAAATCTTAACGGGCTTGCAAAAAAACACGGCTATTATCTGTCACACATGCACAATATGTCATATTTGTGCCTGATTACATTAGTCGTTTTACTGAAGGGCGCATCAGGGAGACAGGTAGATTTTGAGTGCGTAAAAAAGAGAAAGTAGATTCCACCTAAATTCCACCGAAGCGCCAGTTTCATTTAATATTTTCGGATATAGAATGAAACGTGTGAGTGAGATGATATGGAATTTTAGGGTGTGAGATAGGGAAGGGTGGATTGAATGAAAGGATTTTTCTTCATCGTGTAGTCACGAGTTCTGTAAAACGACCCATGTAATCAGGCACTTTGGTTCGAGCTTCTTACAAATCCTCTTTTCTTGTTATTGAATTTTTGGATCCAAGCAAATGTTATTTTTTTTTATATTTCCCCTCAGTGAAACTGAGGCTCGAATAAATTCCAGCCGAGAGGCTCAATTTTCGACCACTTTTTGCAGCAATTGCGGCCGTATGTCAGCAATAACACGCCGAATATTCTCTTCCACGACGTCAATCATCTCGGGCTTAACTGCGTAGACAAGCGACTTCACATAACCCCACAAAAAAGAAATCCAGCGGTGTTAAATCGCACTATCTTGGAGGCCACGCCCCACAGGCCCACGACGCGAGATAATGCGCTCACCAAAAGTTTCCTTCAATAAATTGATTGTTTCGTTGGCTGTATGGCATGTAGCGCCCGTCTTGTTGGAACCAAAGGTCGTCCACATCAACATCCTCAAATTCAGGCACGAAAAATTCATTAATCATGGCTCTATGGCGTTCCCCATTGACTGTAACATTATGGCCGACTTCATTTTTGAACAAATATGGACCAATGATTCCCTCTGCCCATAGAGCACACCAAACAGTGACTTTTTGAGGATGTAACGTCGGCGTTTAGAAAATGGCTTGTGGATTATGATCACTCCAAATACAACAATTTTGCTTTTTAATGTACCCATTCAACCAAAAATGAGCTTCATCGCTGAACAAAATTTTCTTATGAAAATTGGGATCAACGGAAATCTTATTGTGGGCCCATTTGGGCATAATTTGGAAGCGTGGTTCAGGCATCAGTCTCTTCATTATGAAATGGCAAGCTTAACTGAGCATAAACCAAGTGACAGCTGTCAAAAAGACCAACCTCACAAAAAAGGTATTGCCAGATTAAAAACCACACGTCTAAAAAACACCATTTATTAAAAATAAAAAAAAAAAAACCCTTAAACGCAACTGTCCCTTAAGGAAGGATTCACAACCTAAATTTGAAGAAAATTCAAAAGTCCATCTGCTTGAAATAAGTCTGATTCGGATATATTTCAAATTTTAAACAGTAGGTAGTAGGTACCTACCTACCTACCAATACCAATATGCACTGCAAGAATAACCTTCTAAGCACAATTCCATTTCTTGATCCTCTTCTCATACCAAGTATTAAAATTATTTATCCCCCCAACAGTAATCCCTCATGGATTGCATTTACGGTTGAGCAAAGCTCCAAGGATTTAAATTCGAATCGATTTTCTATCTTCTCACACTTCAATCAATGTGATGCAAATGCAAATGAATATTTCATTTCTTAAGTAAAACAACAGCAGGATAGTTTTCATAGTACCTATAAGTTTCCTCGCAGCAAAATGTCTTGAGACTCATAATATTGAATAAAATAAAACTGAACAAAAATAAAATACTCTTACGAAAATGATACCATCTACATTTCAAATGCAATATGCATTAAGGGTAGATATAAATAATAAATTATTAAATGGAATTTTATGAAAATGATTTCAACTAAATACAGATTATTTTTCTTTTTTTTTCTTTTAATAACTAAAGGGTCCGCCATGTAACGTTTTTTTTTCAACTAGTACTTATTTCGTGAATGGTAACACTTACCTCATGTCTGATTTGACCGATAATTAGTTTTATCCTTCCGCTGAACGAATATGGTTGTGTATACGCTTCGCTAAGTGGGCCTGCGATCGACTTAGAGAAGATGCCGATTTTGCCAAAAAAAATCATCTTTTCAGACGAAGCTCATTTTGATCTTGGCGGGTATGTAAACAAGAAAAATTATCGCATTTAGGGCACAGAAAACTCGCACGCATACATTGAAAAGCCGATACACCCAAAACGAGTCACTGTTTGGTGCGGATTTTTGTCCAGAGGCATAATTGGGCCATTTTTCGAAAATGAGCAAGGAGTGGCAGTTACAGTCAATGGCGATCGTTATCCGGCCATGTTGAACGAATTTTTGTTCACAAAAATTGAAGAGGAGGATATTGGCAACATTTGGTTTCAACAGGACGGCGGCGCTACGTGCCACACAGCCGAAGCTACACTCGATGTTTTGCGCCATTTTTTAAAAAAAAAAAGAAGTTATTTGGCGGACCCTTTATAACTACATAAATATATGCCTGTAAGACCTAACGTCTCTTTAAATGCAACCTGAATTGAACGGCACTAGTTAGAAGGACTAGAAGGACAGGAAAGACTTTTTGCTGGCACAATTGGACTGAGAAGGTATTGATTATCTCATGGAATCCCACGGGTGGCGGCCAGTTGTAACTGGGTGAATATAGAGTAGGGTTCGAACCAATACTTCTAAGTCACAACTACATCCACTGCCCCATTGCCATTTAATTTAATCTAATCTAATCTAATATTCTTAAAACATTAACAGCCATATTATTGACTTGTTTCAAAACTAGTTTCATGACATAACTAGTTTTATAGATGTTTGGAGGTACTCAAATTGGTATTAATCAAAAGTATTTTGACACCTAAAACTCGAAAACTTAAATCTAGCTTTGGATAAATCTCTTATTTCATAAAACCGTGTCAATATTGGGACTCCAAACTTCTAAAAAACTAGTTTTGCTTTTAAACTAGTTTTGAAACATGTCAATAATATGGCTGTAAATATTTCAAGCAGATAATTAAAACTAATGGGCATTTACAACTATACGAATACACAAGTTATTTACAAAATATTAATTAGTAAGTATAAATAGTTAAAGAACTTTTATTGTGTGAAAACTTATTTGGAGTAAGACCTAACTCCATAATTATAGTTCCATTTTGTCTTCTTCCTACAGTTTTCCCATAAACAAAACTTTTTTCCAATTAAAACCTATACCAACATCAGGAACTATTTACAAAATGACACTTGTTCTCAAATGCATGACGTGTGGTCTAAACGCATCTAAAACTCAACAAACTCTTAAAAATTAAGTTGAAATTGTTTGAAAAAAAAAACATCAGTTTCTATTTAAAAGCCTTTTAAGTCAACAGAAATTAATTTTGATAGTAAAAATAAAAAAAAAATACTCTTAAAAACTTCACCGTTCTACTATAGGGCAATGTGCTTGGGACGACTGCTGCTGGATGGGCTATTGTCATTTGCATTGCGTTAATGTTATAAAGCCAAAAGTCAATAAAAACATTTTAATTACAAAAACCAAAAAACAACAACTATGTATAAATACAAACCGCTTTTAATGACTCCCCATTCCCCTTTTCCCATGCAGAGTATTAGGAGCGATAGAAAGATGTGAAATCAATTCAAATCCCCATAACCTCTAACACTTTTATTTTTCAAGTAAAACTTCCTGTATAATTATGTATGTATGTGATGCATGTTGTGTACACTTTTTATTAATGGCTTTTCGGTATTCGTTGCATAGAAGCAGTGCTGTCGTGTTTTCCATTAGTTTAAAGGGGCCACAATTTAAAGTCTCCTGATAATCTAGTTTTGTTTTAGTTTTCAAAAAAGTATCTCTAGGCGTCCCCCAGTTATATCTTTATTATTGAAAACCATGATAGACAATTTTGGTTGTCAAGGAAAGCATCGTGCAGCTGTACTTGATTAAAACTTTGGTTCGATATTTCTTCCACAAAAACACAAACCACGCGACTAGAAATCGACACGAGAATTAGTTATATACGAGACCGGGACGAGGCTTAAAAAAATCTATCGCGCCAAAACTACACATTTTCTTATTGGAGCATCGTAATCGTAATGTAACATTCCTTTTTGAGGCGCATACAAATCTAGATCCGATGGTTATAATCAGAAGTTCGTTATGTACCTTACATGCATATTAAGTAGTTCCTGTTCAATATAACTTGAGTTGATTGAGGAAAATAGTAGGGTGTTCTTTTTTTTGTAAGTACCAACACGCTATGTATAGACTTATATTTTACCTCTGATAAATACACTTTCAGGATATTATCGCTTCTACAGGCTCATCAGACCATTATGTCATATCTGCAAATTTCTCGTGCCACCAAACCTCAGTTTAAGAGAAAACCCCTATAAGAACCGTTTGGCAGTACGAGAAAGCCAACTAGGACGACCTCAATACTTTCTTCAGGAACCAGTTAGGTCACTATGCTTCCTCGAACGCGAAGTAGACTCCAGTGCAGATATGATCACAAAGTAAATTCTTTCCGGAATAAGAACTTTTTTTCCGAATATAGGACAAAATCTATCGAACCGAAAGAAAACTCATGGTTTTATCCGAGCTGTAAAGAGGTTATTGGGATTAGAGAAGTAAGTTTACGATGTTATAAAACCAACCCACTGAGGAAAACCGGAACAAGTTCTAGAAAGGCTTGTAATGCTCATATTCGACGAAAAAATGTTTAAAAAAATTAAGGCAAAACATACTACAATGTCTCACAAGCACAGTTAATGAGGCTTCTAAGAAACACACTTATAGTTCTCAGTTTTCTTCTAGAATATTATGTCTATAAGGAACTTTTGTATGACACAAAAAAAGTCCCATCTAAATGTTCCCTAAATGTGAACGAACACGAACGAAATACATGCATTTCTGGACTCTCAAAGAAAAGTCATAAATTTCAGTTCAGCTGTGAATTTTCTTGTTCTTTTTTTTTTCAAATAAAGTGAATTTATTTTTTGTTGTTTAAAAATGAAAGTTTTTTTCTGATAGAATATTTTTGATAAGAAACTTCTGTTTCTAATATCCATGTTTTTCTTATAAGAAACTTTTTTCTTATATCAGTGTTTAGGATATAAGAAACACACGCTTATTAGAAAAATAGAAACAAAAATTGTGGTATTTTGGAGTTTCTTATAAGTTATAAGCATCATTTACTGTAGTAAAAATTTTTGGTCATTTGTTTAAAAAACATACGAAATACTACTTCGTCTTCGGTTCCAACGCTCGTCTTCAATGACACCCCTGCTGTTACCTCGTTAGAGAAAGCTAATTTGCTTGCAACACATATTGTAGTTAATTTGACGCCTCTCCAGGAAGTGTTATGACTCCCCCTGTACTTGAGAGCGTAAATGATTTTATGGGACGAATCTTCTTTTGCACTCGTGCAGTTTAAAGAGTTTTTTAAAAGATCTCTTCTCGATATAATACACAAATTTGCTGGCCCGGATAGTATCCCTCCCTGGAAGAGGTGTTTTTCAACCACTGTGCAAGCTTTTCCATCTGTCCTAATCTATTGGTCTCGTTCTGAGTGGATGAAAAATAGCATTTGCCCAGCCTGTAACTAACGTCTAATTAAATTTACTTCTTTTCTTTCTAAGGTCATGGAAATGCTGATTAATTTCCAGCTTTCGAAATATCTTGAAGAATGAAAGCTTCTTAATGACCGTCAGTACGGCTTTCGTTTCGTAGGTATAACTCACCGAACAGTGTCACAAATCTTTTCATCGCTTTGTTAAAAGTAAGGTTATTGCACTTGGTATCAAAGTCTCTTAAGGAAAATGCCACTGGTATAGATGAGTTTCTTCTTCGTCGGATTAGAAATTACCTTTCGGTACCGCTCAATACAAGTCGTATTGGATGGTTTTAAGTCTGATATACATGCATACAATAAATATGCTGGTGTGCCACAGGGCTTCGTTTTGTTGTTATTATTATTTCGAACTTTTTTTTGGTTTCTACATAACATCATAATATTTTACACTAACAACATACAAATATAATACTTTAAGTTCGCATTTTAACAATAACTGAATTAGCAAGCTTTACAATTGTTTTAAAGTCTGTCTTCGAATGAGCTCTCCAATATCTACATCGTCCCCATATAACAGCTGGGAATTTAGGACTTTGTATACTATGGAAAATTCGTGCTATATTCCTCCCAGAAAATGTATTATCCGGATACATATTTATTATTGAATAAATATCACCAGTTATCTCATCATCGGTTACATTGGATTGCTCAATATCAAGAACCAAGTCTTTGGGATAATCATTTTGGAAATATTCTCGAATGATAAATTTCAACTTTTCCGAATTCTTTTGGGGGAAATCTTCAATTGTACTAGGTGTGTAAGATTTAAAGGAAACCGAAGAAAGACCTTGAAATAGATATTGTAGCTGAATTAACTGTGTTTTTTCATGCGTCACAGACCCTCCATAAGAGAGTCTAGAGCTTCATCGATCTCATCCAATGTGAAGTCTCCAGGCGGTTTAACTCTAAAGCCCAAATCAAAGTATGAAACTGATGTTAATGGTGATCTCTTTGAGTAACCATTCTGTGTTATCCATTCAAGATTTTTTAATTGGTATTTAACAACTCCACTATTCCACCCGATTGCCGCAGCAATATCAATCACAGAAAACTCAATAGTCTCGCTATCCTCCTTAAACGTTTTGTTTTTTAGTTGTAAAGCTATGGCCATTGCTAGTGGAGGACAGTCTTTAGCTGCATGTTTTAAATATTTGGGTCCCCCGTAGGATATCACCTTGCAGCTTGCACATTATGTAAGCCAAGCTGAGCACATTTATACCCCAACGACAATCCAATTCCAAATAACAAAGAAGTGTTGATATGTTCTCTTGGGGAATGTCTAATGCTTGAACTGTTTTCTCGATTGAGATTCCAATTTCATGGCCTGGACAGATTCTTTTTCGTGGTTGTTTTGTATCAGCCGATTTCAAAAGGTCGTTTGAAATAGGTTTATCATCAGTACCAAACATATCCTCCTCCCAATCGATGTTTTGAGACGCCTCGATTTCATCCTTATGTTCATTTACAAAATCATTCTTCTTCAAATTCTTATCACACGAACAGGGAATGAACAATCTCTGCAAAAGTTTACGTATCACATGTCTATCAAAAAAAATATGTCGACGCAACTCATTCTGATCTCCATTCTTCGAATCCAAAAACAAATGACAATGAGATATTTTACCATCGCGACCAGCACGACCGATCTCTTGCACATAGCTGTCGAAATTCCTTGGCATATTATAATGAATGACCGAACGTATGTCTGGCTTATTGATGCCCATACCAAAAGCTATTGTAGCCGCTGAGATGATGGCAAACCTGCATGATAAGGTTTTGCCTGCCAATTAACGCGTGTACGCTTGTTGGCGCTCACCGGTATATCAGCGGATTTTCTATCCTGCATGTAGGTTCTTATTTGGCCAGCAATTCGTTCGCATTCATCACGTCTAGTGCAGTAGATAATAATCGACTGGCATGCGTCGAACCTTTTACTCAACAGCAATCCGATCAGTGCTGTATCTCTATTCTCATCTTTCGAAACTGACAATATCAAATTGTCCGACAGGGGAATATCACTTATGATTCCCTTCTCTCCATCCGGAATACCCAAGTGTCGGATTATACTCGTCCTAGTGGGTTATGTTGCTGTAGCAGTCAATCTCAGCACCGTCTTAACGCCAAAATTCTTTTGCAAAACCTTACAAATCATCAGGTAGCTAGGTCGAAAATTATGACTCCATTGGGATACACAATGCGCCTCATCGATACATGCAAATGGAATGGGCGGTAGTTTTCTCAGAATCGAACCGAATCCCGTTGAACGTTCGCCAGCCACCACTGCCTCTGGCGAGACTAACAATATATCAATCTCTCCTTTATTGATAATTTCGAGAATTTTTAATCGCTGCTGTGGAGTTTTATTGGTATGCAGGCAGTGAACTCTTTGAAAATGAGGAACTCCATGAACTGGATCCTCCATTAATCCTGCAGATGACACCTGTATTTATTCAGCGGATTCAAATAGTTTAGTTATTGAAACCATTTTGCAATCTGCCTTGGATGATATTGAGAACTATTTCAATAAATGGAAAATAAAAGTGAATCCTGGAAAGACTCAAGCCGTCTTTTTCACAAGGAAAAGAAAAGCTTGCTTTCTACCCAGCGGAAGGTTAAGAATTAACGGATCACTGACAGAATGGAAATCCAACGCCAGATACTTAGGTGTGCATCTTGACAAAACATTAACTTTTGGATTACATATCCAACAAACAATTAATAAAGTTAATGTGACAATAAAAATGCTTTATCCATTTATAAATAGAAATTCAAAGCTTAGTCAGGAAAATAAGTTAATTATATATAAAGTAATTTTTCAAAGCATAATATTGTACGGATCACCTGTTTGGGGAAAATGTGCAAAAAGTCATATTCTTAGGTTACAAAGAACGCAAAACAAAATTTTGAAAATGATGCTTAATTTGCCGTGGCACTATTCGACTGAGGAACTACATAGATTGACAAACGTTGAAAGAATTCCTAGTAGAATAATTAATCTACGCAATAAATACGACATTTCATGTAGTTCATCTGATAACTACCTCATCTCAAATCTAACTTTATGATTATAGAAATATATTAACATAGATTAAATTACTTATTTGTAAAAATGTACATACTTAATTATTTATTTATTTTCTTCTGTGATATATTTACTTATTTTTATATTTATTTATTTATATATTCATTTATCTATAATATTTATTTATTTATTTAGTTATTTTTTCTTCTGTGATATTCTTCTTATTTATTATTATTTATTTATTTAATTATCTATTTATTTATTTCTTCCTATGTGATATTCTCTTTAGTTATTATTATCTACTTATTTATTTATGTATTTATTTATTTGTTTATTTATTTATTTATTTAATTATTTATTTATTTATCTATTTATTTATTTATTTAATAATTTGTCGAATAATTCATTTATATATTATAAATTCATCTGATTGTTCACTTATTTATTTACATTTATGTTTGTTTATTACTTGTTCATTAATTTATTTATATATTTATAATATTGTGTGATACACACATTTTGTTCTTTGTTATACATATGTATAGTTATATTATCAAATATTATTTATAAATAAAAATCAATTGTAAAAAGTCAGCGATTTGATCGAGGTTAGTTATTCCCTCCCCTTCTCTCTATCTCATATTTTGAAAGAAGGTTTTTTACTGTAGCTTTTCCTTCTATCAATTATTTATTACGAACTTTGATATTTAAAAACATTGTTATAAATTTTTCAGTAGTAAGGTAGTTTTATACCAAGTCTCTGTAAATTGTGCAATATAGGTTTAATGAAAAAATGTATAATAATTCAGCTACAATAAACAATCTAAAAAAAAAAAAAAAAAAAATCAATGGCGAAATTACCAAAGTTATGGAACCCATTTGTTTGTCTCCCAATAGTAGAATAAGCTCATTAAATTCTGATCTCGACGGTATTGTCGAATGGGAAATCAAAAACCAAGTAGAACTTAATGCTTCAAAAACTCAATGCTGTTTCTTGTCTTTGAAGCATAACCCAACCCCCATGTCGCTATCCATGAACGGTCCTTGCGTTGAAGAAACCGAACAGCTTGTAGTTCTTGATATGTCCATCACAGACCACATTTAGTGGAATGACTACATATTCAAAGTCGTCAAAAATGCTGCAAAATATTAAGGTTTTCTTGGACGATGCAAGACATTTTTCTTCCCATCTGATCTGGCCATAATCTACAAAGCCTTTATCCGTCCAAAGCTTGAGTACAACTCTCACATCTGGACAGGTGCTGGTGCTCCTTTAACTCATTTGAATCTCTTGCATAGAATTCAAAATAGAGCTTTAAAAATGATAGGTAATAGCAGTATAACAGAAACAATTACAACTCTAGGAACACCGCCGCGCCCGCCGCCGGTATGTCTGAAATAACTTTGTAATTGAAAAGATAATTTACGAAAAATCAATGATTAATTTTGAAATAGTTCTGCACAACTGAAATTAAATTACCAAACGTACCATTACTTAATCTACTTCATCAACATAATATACGTCTTCCAAGCTTGACACTTCACTTAAGGTTTAAAGACATTTTTTATACCTAGCACAACATTTATTAATTTAGTCTTGGATGTTTGATTTTTTCTTCGTTAAATTGGTAGTTTCAAGAAGCTGAAATTGTTTCTATTAATAAAATTCTGGCAACAGGAATATAAATGAAAATAACTTTACTGAAAACTAAATAGGTATACAAAAAGTTGTTTCACCTAAGCGGAGTCGACTGTGTATTCAGAGCGATTTTAAAATCGCTGTTACGGAGTTTAATGAAAATCGTTAAAGAAGTTTTCGAGAATATTTGACAAATCAATATTGTTGCATATGGGATCTTCCAGATCATTTAAAACAAAAATTAAAATTTCTCCTCAAAGCAATTAGCTATACTTAAAAATGATACGTGTACCAAATTTGAAATATAATCTTTCAATAAAATAAAATTATTTTAAGGTATTACTGACATTTCTGAAAACTTAAGTTGGCTAACACAACCATAAATACATGATGTTGTATTAAAACGCACCAATTAAATTGTTAAATTTCCTTGGAGCAACTGGACTAGTCAATTTATGCGATGGATGGTGTGTTAAGCAATTTGAGTAATTTGAGATGTGAAGCTATAAAAATGAGAACACTACCTTGAAACAACACACAAAAATAATGCTTGGGGAGAGAAGAAGTTGATAGTGAGTAAAGTTAGTCTAGTTGGAATTTGGAGGAAAATTATTTTTGTTTCATTTTAATTTATTTTAATGACCTTGTTTTTTGATTTTTATAAAGTGGTAGTTCTTCACTCACTGAATGTGGGATGAAGAAATTAAGAAAATGTACAAAAGTAGGTACCTATATGCTGATGAGAGATTTAATTTTCCGGTAGTAAAACACAGTGATGGAATAATTTAAAATAATTATCTTATTAAGTGTTTTTTTTTTTAATGTTTTGTTGGATTTTAAAAAGGCCCTTTGGCAAACGGATATGATTAATTTATTTCAAGGCCTTATTTTTGAGAAGTTCCTGTTATTAAAAATTGATGTTAATGCCAACATTAGAGAGGTCGTGTGCTTGAAGTTAGCGTAACAGGTGGATCATATCATTTTTTGCAGCAATATAGATGGTGATTCGCATAAGGTGTGACAAAAAACTAGAGCGTGTAAGTTGAGTCGAGACCAGTGGCGGATCCAGAGGGAGGTAATAGGGGTCATCAAGCCCCCCTCCCCCCAGAAGGCTAGAGCAAAAGATAAACAGTCGTATTTATTATATTTCTCTAGAACACTCTTGGACAACTAGTCATTGTCCAAAAAGTTGGACATCTCCTTATTTATAAATGCATTGTAACCCAAACTAACAAACTCCCGGTGTTAAGCTCTTCAAATCTGAAAAAAAACTCCCATAAGATTCTTTTATATCCTATTGCTATACTTAAGAATTAATCCCTTGTTATGAAACTCAAATTCGTCTCATAGCATTTTTGTTGTAAGAGCTAAGCATTTTTTTAAATTTTAAAGTACTTAAATTCTATACCTAAATCTATTTAAGTCTTATAAGTATCTTGTTATGAAATTAAAACTCTAAACGTCATTTTTAGTCTTCATTATCTTATAATAATACATCAATGAGACTATTCATAAATAAGTTTTTTCAAAGATTCTTATAGGAGCTGCGACGCCAGCATTAAATGTCAAACTAACATCTGTTTTAGTTTAATTGAACAGTGCGTTCTTTTTGTTCACAAAACTTGCTTCTGTTCATGTTTCTATAGGATTAGCTATTTTTTATTGGTGGTGACATTGGTAGTTTAAGTTTTCGATCAAAAGTTTGATTATTTACGTGTCGAGCAAATTTTTTCGATCGATTTTTGTTCTCTTTGTTTCGATGTTCCTAATTTCGGTTCTGTGGAACTGGTAATAGTGAATTTGGTCATACATTTTATAATAACACCACCATTACACCACCGAAATATACTAAAAAAAAAGCACTTATCTCAAACTGACGGTAGTATAATAAAGGGTTTTCCAATAAGAAGTGTTATTTTGATATTCAAAGAAAAATGGCATTTTTTGAGATAAATGATCGGATGTTTATTTCATTATAAAGAGGAAGGTATGCCGTTAATAATGAAACACAACATTAGCCAAATGGCCGCCACGACCACGCTTACAGGACCATATCCTTTTCATGAAATTTTCCATAACCAAATCGCAAAGTGGCTGCCCTATGTCCTCGATAGCCTCACGAATTCCATCTTTGAGGTCTTGAATCGACGCAGGGCTGTTGGCGTAGACCTTATCTTTCACGTGGCCCCAAAGGAAGAAGTCGCAAGGTGTTAAATCACAAGATCTCGGTGGCCAATTGTGATCACCTCTTCGAGAGATAACACGGTCCGGAAACTTTTCCCATAAAAGACCGATGGTTTCATTGCTTGTGTGGCACGTAGCGCCGTCTTGTTGAAAGTAAACGTTGTCCATCTCTCGATAGCGCAAGTCATTGACCGTAACTGTTGCTCCAGCCTCATTTTCGAAAAAGTAAGGTCCAATGACCCCGCCGGACCATAAACCGCACCAAACAGTCACGCGTTGAGGATGGAGAGGCTTTTCAACAATAACTCTTGGGTTTTCCGAGCCCCAGATGCGACAGTTTTGCTTGTAGACGTAGCCTCCGAGGTGGAAATGGGCCTCATCAGTCAAGATGATTTTTCGATGAAATTCCGGATCATTTTCATGCATTTCAAGGACCCAATCAGCAAAGACACGACGTTGTTGATGATCAGCCGGCTTGAGTTCTTGTGTTAACTGAACTGTATAAGCCTTAAGACCCAAGTCTTTATGCAAAATACGGTGTAATGACGTTTGTGGAATGCCTAATTCCAAAGAACGACGAGGAATGGACAAACCTGGGTTTTCTTCAACACTTTGGGCTACAACAGCAATATTCTCAGTTGTTCTTGAGCGACGTGCATGGGTTTTATTCTTCACAGCACTAACTTGTCCCAACAGCTCGAATTAGTCCACCAATTTCTGTATTGCGGTCCGACAAGGTGCTTCACGACGACCCAAAAATGTTTTAGTTTAACGAACCGTCTCTGCCAAATTTTCACCATTTTTATAGTGAATTTTAATAATTTCAATGCGTTGTTGAAGCGTGGTTTCTACTTGCCAAATGTTTCTACTTGTCAAATGTCAAAAAATGACAGCTTCAAAAGTGACAGCTACCGAAATAGCGGGCTATTCAAAATAACACCTCTTATTGGAAAACCCTTTATATACAAAATTCAAATGCTCATAAAATATTTAAAAAAAATTTCTCATAAATTTAGATTTATAAAAGAAATCAGATGCTGTACATCTCGTTAGTTTCAAAACAGCTTCAGGATTATTTTTAAAAAAATATGTTTTTAATTTTGTTGATTTAAAACAAATTTCCAGTTTAAATAATATATTTTCCATGGATACATATGCATAATTACAACACGGTGCTATATTGTTAATTTTTCTATACTCATACCTAATGCTACCTGCAATTCAAATATTTTTTGTCAAATGGATAAGATAAAGGCTCCTATAACATAACCATAGTGTGATCGAAAATAAGGGCAAGTTCGTGCGACCTAGTCATGCATATTTTTTTTATAGCATTTTTCTTGGGGTTCCACAGCTCATTTGATATTTAAGTGTTTTTTTCTCACGATATATTATCGCATGATATTTTTCTCGCACGACATTTTTCTCGCATGATATTTAAAAAAAAATAAATAATTTGTTTTATAATTTGAAATCCATCTCCGGAAACCAGATACCCCTCAATTTAAAACGAAAATTAGTTTTCACTAACTCCAACCAAATCCTGGGTCATTTCTTCTTCACTGATGTCCCCTTTCTGGGAAATAGCTTTTTAAGTAACTGCGGATTAAGTTATACCTATAAGCAAGCGGTATCAGATTAGTCATCATAAAATCAATGAAAACGCCCATAATGTCTGTATTGGGCGTCGATATTTATGTCAAACTCTATAATGAATGAATCAGAACTCTCCGATGACCGATTAAGGTATTAGAAGGTGTTATGAGATTCTACCCGCATCGTGTAAAGTATGTATGTATATACGTGCGTGTCTGCAGGAGAAGGGGTCTCTGAAATTTTCATTTCATCCAATGAATTGATTTGTCTCGTTGGACAGCAAATTTAATCATAAAAGCCAATATATGTGATCAGATAACCGTGTAATGTTGTCTTTTTCGATAATAATTTATGTGACAATAAATATGAAGAGGTGACAAATCAAGCGATAATGTTGGCGCCTCCGTACGATAGCTTATTTAAACCATCAGCGCTTCGTCTATTCAAACTTTTATTATTGCGATGAAACAATCTACATATATATGTAGAAAATTGAGAGATGAAGATATGAAGTTAGACGGGAACGTTGAAGCCTGCTCTAAATATTGTAAAGGCTTAAATAGGCTTTAAATGTAGAGAGCGATGGATTAAATTATGCATCAGGAAAACTATATCACAGGTTAAAAGACATCACCAACTTATGGATGGTAAAATCGATTAATTTTTTTTTCATGGGGAGAATTATATACGTTGAACAGAAAGTACAAGTTGTCGGAGAAATAGTGACGATATACATACTTAAAAGTTCTGTTTAATTATAAAGAGTGTTTTTTTTTTTAAAGGTATAGAACTTTCAAATGGAATAAAACAAAGTGATTTTTTTTAAAATGGACATGAAATTTATTTTATTCGAAAGATAATCTTCTGGCATTATAATTTAAATATGATTTATGCCATATGACCGCCACGACTGTCTCGGACTGGCTCGGAGGTCCAATTTTCGATGACCTTTTCTTACATTTGTGGCCGTATATCGGCAATAACGCGGCGAATGTTGACCTCCAAGTGAGAGTCAATCGTTTCGGGCTTGTCGGCGTAGACTAGCGAATTCACATATCCCGACAGAAAATAGTCAAGCGGCGTTAAATCGCACGATCTTGGAGGCCAATTCACGGGCCCGTAACGTGAAACTATGCGGTTACCAAACGTTTCCTTCAATAAATCAATTGTGCACGAGCTTTGTGAAATGTTGCGCCGTTTTGTTGAAACCACAGCTCCTGCACATCATGGTTGTTCAGTTGATGAACGAAAAAGTCAGCAATCATGGCTCTATACAGTGGTCACCATTGACAGTAACGTTCTGGCCATCATCGTTTTTAAAGTAGTTAGTACGAACAAATTATTCCACCAAACCATAAAGCACATTAAATAGTCAGTTTTTGTGTATGTAACGGTGTCTCAACATACACTTGAGGATTAACATCAATCCAAATACGGCAGTTTTGTTTATTGACGTATCTATTCAACCAAGTCCAAAAGTGAGCTTCATCGCTAAAACAAAATTCGCTTATGATGGAAATTGGAATCAACGGCATTCTTGTTTTGGGCCCATTTGGGCAGAATTTGGAAGCGTTGTTCAGGCGTCTATTCATGTTGAAATACCAAACCAAACTTAAAATAAATCACTTATTCACTTGACAGCTGACAAAATGGCCGCCAGTTAAAATAGTGCTGCCACCTTCAAGTTCGGTGAACACCCATTTCAATCATTCAAACTTGATCAATATATAAATATTTGCATTCACGCACACAGGAATGGTTGAGATTTTTAGGCCCTGGTTTCCCACAAGCTGGCACACCACTAATTTATTTATTTTTAGGTAATTAATTTTAAGGTGAGTCTGAGTTTTTTTCTTTTTTTGGACTGGACTAGACAACCTGTACATATAAAGGGTTTTTCAACAGAGACGCTACAAAAGTAGAGCAACAGGGACAGAAAATGACACCATATTTCTTGCCGCTCTTTTGACATTTCTCTTCATTAAGGTTTGCTATTTCATGATGGAAAGATATACGAGACAACAACAAGTCAAAATTATTAAAATTTACTACCGAAATTCGGAGTCAGTGGCCTCAACGTTGAGAGCGCTACGTCCAATTTATGGTAGTCCATAATCCTCCTAACAGATCAACAATTGAGCTTCTAGTGGAACAATTTGAATCCACAGGCATAGTACAAAATGTTCCCGTGCCAGTGAGACAAAGAAGTGCCCGTAGTGTCGAGAATATTGCTGCCGCTGAGGCTTCAGTTGCAGAAAGCCCAAATGTGTCTCTCACACGTCGTTCTCAAGCGTTGGGCATCTCTGTGACGTCGTTGCGGCGAATTTTGCGAAAAGATCTTGGCCTAAATCCTTACAAGATTAAATTGACGCAAGAACTGAAGCCGCTTGACCACCAGAAGCGTCGTATGTTCGTGAATTGGGCTGAGCAACAACTTGAAAATAATTCGGATTTTCATCGAAAAATCATCTTCAGCGATGAGGCTCATTTCTGGCTGAATGGCTTCGTCAATAAACAAAATATGCGGTATTGGTCAGGCAGCAATCCACACAAACTCCATGAGTCATCATTGCATCCCGAAAAAAATTACGGTTTGGTGTGGTTTATGGGCCGGCGGCGTCATTGGGCCGTACTTCTTCCGTGATGATCAAGACCGGCACGTTACTGTGAATGGGCATCGCTACCGTTCAATGATAACGGAATATTTTTGGCCCCAATTGGATGATATGGACTTGGAGGACATGTGGTTCCAACAGGACGGCGCCACAAGCCACACAGCGAATGTCACAATCAATTTATTGGAAACCAAGTTTGGAGAACGTGTTATCCCACGAAATGGTCCAGTCGCTTGGCCGACTCGGTCGTGCGATTTGACGCCGTTAGACTATTTCCTGTGGGGCTACGTTAAGTCTATGATCTATGCCAACAAGCCGGCGACGATTGATGAACTTCGTACGAATATCGAACCTGAAATTGCAGCAGTATCGGCCGATTTATGCTTGAAAACCGTCGAAAATTGGGTTCAGCGTCTGGACTTCTGCAAGCGTGCCCGTGGTGGCCATGCAAAAGAAATCGAGTTCCATACATATTGGCATCGAACATACTTTCACAGGAATAAAGAATTTCATTGATATCCAAAACGGTTTTTGTTTTATTTAAAAAAAACTTTTGTAGCGCTCTTAGTGAAAAACCCGATATATGTATCATTATTAATTTTGTCTGCTATAATCCATCGAATTATTAGCCTCACCGTAATAAAAGGCTGTTGAATTAATGTCAAATTTAGTACAATGACTTATGATTTATGAATACACCAGAACTATGCTCTCCTGAATCACAAAAATACTAAATTTGTCATATTTCCTTTGAGACTTTCACTAATTGAACCAGGAGAACCAGCATATCTTTAAATCAACAGCAATAAAAAGACAAAATAACGAATCAGGAAAAGGTCAGGGCGTGATTTCATTCATTCTTCTTTGTAAGGCACATAGTTATAATTTTAAGATGGAAAAGCCTTCGGATATGTGACAATTGACAAGTCTATAATGGCCCTTGTCTCCCTTTTCCTTGTTAGAATATAGTTTATTATCTCTATACCATCATTTTTGCTTATATCCTTCGTCACAATCTCAATACAGGTCACAGGGTTGTATGGAAGTCGGAAGTCGTGAAACCATATGAAAAGGGTATACATACACAAGCCAAATGAGCAGAAGAACCCCACTTAAATTCTTGCTTCGCAGCACATCAGATATCAATAATCTTTTTTTTTTCTTCATTTTTATACAAAATTAATAACATTTGTTTGCTTTTTGTGTGGAAGAAGTATGAAAAACTCCGGATACACGCATGCATCCGATGAACAACCTGCTGAATGAAGAAGATATAGTCGATGAGTGCCTACCTATACCTTATTCTACCATCACCTAACCTATAAAACCCTTTTTAGCTTAATGAGCTGAATTTCTTTTAAGACCTGACACAATGGTGACAAAGTATCCACTGAAGGCAAAGGTATACGTATCTAGAAAAAGGTGGACGAATCAATTTTTGTACTTTGAACACTTCATGTGACAAAACAATGTGGCCAACTTTGTTAGATCTTATAGCTTTACAACTTAAAATGTAGGTACCTAATATTTAGGAAGGGGCTCCTAGATTGAAGGATCTCATTTGTATGGGATATTCGCAAAAAAAGTATATCATCTGAATGGCTTTAGTGACCCCATAAAAGATCAGCTAGTTTCAATAATTTGTCAGCAATAGTTTTTTTTTTTAATGAATTTTTTAAAGGTTTTTTGTTCAAGGTCACAATCTAAAACCGCCAATTTATATGAAGGTTTTATAATACAAATTCTATATATTACTGAAATACATCAGCCCAGTAGAAGACATAGCACTATTAAATTGGACTTGTTGAATTATTGATTTAAAATGGCTTTTAACGGCTTTTAGTCAAAAAAAAAATCATATAAGTTGAACTAAACTTAATAAAAATTGCGTATTGACAAGGTTCTCCCTATAGTTAGCACCAATTTATATTAAACGCATGCCTTAAGCGCCGATATGTGCCACATCATTGGAAAATTTGCAGAAGTCATTGTTATACCTAAGCCACCAACATAAGTGTCTTCATACAGACCAATATCGCTTCTATACCAATTATGGCAAAAGTTTAAAAAAAAAATTCTCCTCAAAAGACTGAAAAAAGTAATAGAAGAAAGAAGAATAGAATACAAAACCATTCAATGTGATATAGAAACAAACATTCCACGATAGACCAAGTGCATCGTATAACGGATGTTGTTGAAAAAAACACTTGAAGAAAAGCAAGTATGTTCCGCTTGATGTTGCTCAAGCCTTTGACAAGGTATGGTATCTGTGACTTGAGTACAAACTGGATAGGGATCTTCCAATGCAGTACTATGACATACTGAAGTTTTATGTAACTGACCGACTCTTTAGAGTGCAAAGAAGAGTATTCAGAATTTCAGAAAATTGAAGCTGGTGTACCACAAGGAAGTGTCCTCGGACCAATTCTGTATTTGTTATATAAATACAAGGGATATTCCAGTGGACAACACTGCTATCATGGTCACCTTTGCAGATGATGCCTGTTTCACAATGCGACGAGGAAGCGCGACGTGAGCGTGACGAGAAACGCTGTCATCTTGTTCTAGTTACGAAATCGTTGCCCAATTCACAATGCACCGAGCGTTTTTACGACAAAAAAATGATTTTTGTAAAAGAAAATCAATAAAATATAATCAAAATAACATACAAAACAATAGATTTATCAATAACTGAAAAATCTGTAAATTACTTAGCAAAAATGAGAATCGTAGTCACGACGCATCTTTTTTTTTCAAATTTTCGATTTCTTCAGGTATGCTTTGATTGGGCACGTTCAATCACAAAATCTAAAAAATCAGATCTGAATTTATGTTGTTGAACGCACAAAAAATCAGACGAAGATCATAAAGTTCAACTTCTATGTAGAGTACTTCAACATTTCCCCCACCACTATCACTTTATTATAGTTAGATGACTTTTAGTGACTTTTAGTTACGTTTGCTTACGTTTTATCTGAATTTTCAGCCAAAAATTCTCATCTGAAAATTCAGATAAAACGTAAGCAAACGTAACTAAAAGTCATCTAACTTTTTATGGCAGCTGGCCAATCAGAAGCTCCAAAAATTCAGAAATCTGAAAATTCAGATGTAAACTGTAATGCGTTGAACGCGCCCATTGTTTGAAATTGGTTTGACAACTACAACGAGTTCTCGTCTCGCTCACGTCCCGTTTCCTCCTCGTCGCATTGTGAATCAGACATGATACTGCGATATTAGTGCCTGATATATGTGTTGTGAAGACAACAGAAAAATTTCAAAATGCTGTCAATAAAGTAAGAAAGTGGACGCAACTTTGACGTATCAGAGCAGACTCAATGAAACAAAATCAACTCACATTGACTTTAAAAACAAAAATATTAACAATGTGCCAATTTTTATCAACGTTAAGGCTGCACCTTATGCCAGTACAACAAAACATATTGGCATGACACTGACACTGGATGTTAAGCTAAAATGGAAAAAGCACATCAAACAGAATAGAGAAGAACTAAACCTAAAATATAGAAAAATGTATTGGTAAGGTATGGGTAAGAACTCTGACCTATCTATCTACAACAAAATAATGCCATACAAGCAAGTAGGTACTGAAACCCGTTTGGACCTATGGTATCCAACTTTGGGGCTGTAGAAAAAAAACAAATGGAGAAACCATCGTCCAAAAATTCCATAACAAATTCCTCCGTGGAATAATAAATGCCCCTTGGTATACAATTAATAGCAATTTACATTGTGATCTAAAAATAGAAATGGTTACAGAAACAGAAGTGGTTAGAAAACACTCTGTATCAGCGACTGCATAGTCATAACTCATAGTCATATAAAGGGTTTTCCAATAAGAGGTGTTATTTTGATATTCAAAGAAAAATTTTGAGATAAATGATCGGATGTTTATTTCATTATAAAGAGGAAGGGCCGTTAATAACGGAACACAACATCAGCCAAATGGCCGCCACGACCACGCTTACAGGACCATATCCTTTTCATGAAATTCTCCATAACCAAATCGCAAAGTGGCTGCCCTATGTCCTCGATAGCCTCACGAATTCCATCTTTGAGGTCTTGAATCGACGCTGGGCTGTTGGTGTAGACCTTATCTTTCACGTGGCCCCAAAGGAAGAAGTCGCAAGGTGTTAAATCACAAGATCTCGGTGGCCAATTGTGATCACCTCTTCGAGAGATAACACGGTCCGGAAACTTTTCCCGTAAAAGATCGATGGTTTCATTGCTTGTGTGGCACGTAGCGCCGTCTTGTTGAAAGTAAACGTTGTCCAGATCAATACCATCCAATTCCGGCCATAAAAAAATCATTAATCATCTCTCGATAGCGCAATCCATTGACCGTAACTGTTGCTCCAGCCTCATTTTCGAAAGTAAGGTCCAATGACCCCGCCGGACCATAAACCGCACCAAACAGTCACGCGTCGAGGATGGAGAGGCTTTTCAACAATAACTCTTGGGTTTTCCGAGCCCCAGATGCGACAGTTTTGCTTGTTGACGTAGCCTCCGAGGTGGAAATGGGCCTCATCAGTCAAGATGATTTTTCGATGAAATTCCGGATCATTTTCATGCATTTCAAGGACCCAATCAGCAAAGACACGACGTTGTTGATGATCAGCCGGCTTGAGTTCTTGTGTTAACTGAACTTTATAAGCCTTAAGACCCAAGTCTTTATGCGAAATACGGTGTAATGACGTTTGTGAAATGCCTAATTCCAAAGAACGACGAGGAATGGACAAACCTGGGTTTTCTTCAACACTTTGGGCTACAACAGCAATATTCTCAGTTGTTCTTGAGCGACGTGCACGGGTTTTATTCTTCACATCACTTACTTGTTCCAACAGCTCGAATTTGTCCACCAATTTCTGTATTGCGGTCCGACAAGGTGCTTCACGACGACCCAAAAATATTTTAGTTTTACGAACCGTCTCTGCCAAATTTTCACCATTTTTATAGTGAATTTTAATAATTTCAATGCGTTGTTGAAGCGTTTATCGTTCCATTTTTATTAATGGCGTAGTTTCTACTTGTCAAATGTCAAAAAATGACAGCTTCAAAAGTGACAGCTACCGAAATAGCGGGCTATTCAAAATAACACCTCTTATTGGAAAACCCTTTATTAAATGTACGAGACAATGTTCGGAGACTAAAAAGAACCAAGCCTTAGGAGCTGATGGTCTAAAAGCAAGCGCTGAGAGAGCATTAAAACTTTAAACTTCCCCACATATGCGATTTTATATTAAGAAATAAAATAATTTGTCGATCTTTCATAGATAAGTCCTGATTTAACGGTGGTTTTAGTGCGATACAAGTCCCACCCTACTTGGTGCCGAATATTACCTACCATGTGTCTTTTGAAGATTTCCACCTGTAGGAAAAAAAACGATCTAAGCTATCTATTTCCGTTGGACAAGCCAATTTATAACAGTTATAACAGTTTTTCACCATTAAAAGTGCGCGTGCGTTAACCCTCTTCGCTTGACTTGAAAAAAAAACTCTGGGTGCCTAAAGTGTGCCCACCGGTCGAGGGCCCTGGCGCTGCGGGGCCGCATAAACAATACTTTTATAAACCAAAACTGTCTAGAGTCACTTCCATTTCCGTTAAATGATCCGTTTAAATGAAAACTGAAACACAGTGTTCTTAAAATCACTTTGTTCATTTCATGTACAAAGTTTAATCAATATCGTTACAGCCGTTTTCAACAAAATTTGAAAAAAAAACATAATTGCCGTAATGACGCAGCTACCTGTTGTACCTGATGAGCTATAGAACAAGGGAATCACATACAAAATGCATTTTAAAAAATTTGAAGCAAATCGACTCACCCGTTGAGGTCCTATAGCTCAAATTACAGTGGACGCACGGACGGGATGTGCGGACGCACAGATCGACGAACAGTATGATGAAACCCACGTTTTCGGACTTCTCGATCATCGTAGTGTTAGTTTTGATTACTACCTCCAAATTTTACACGAAACCAATACTTGCCAAACAAGTACCTATACAAATTAGAGGTATTACAAAAATATTGTTTTACAAAAAAAAAATCAAACAAAAATCATCTGAGATTATAACCTCAGCCTTTCTCCTTTCTATTACAAATTCATGACTTGCCATTCACCTAACTTTAAGACTTGTCTCAGCTTATTTAATGTTTTGTTAAGCTTCAGACCTAGATTGCTCGGCAAAAGATTGACATACTTTTCGATTTGTGAAAGAATCAAGTGGAAGGCTCTTTTTTCTATATAGGAATGCATTTTTGTAGAAAGAGATTTGCCAGCCTTTCGACTACGTACAGTGGTGTTGAATCAGTGAAAATATTGGAAAAAAATCAATTAATCTAAAACTTCTCATGTTGTTACATTTAGATATAGTTTGTTGTCCATGGTAAAAGAAAAAGCTTTATAGATACGGATTATATAAAAAATCATAATGTACAAACTTTCAAATGTTCATCCAAACTTAAGTTCGCGGGTATTTATTTAATATTCCCAAGATTTTTCGTACTAAATCTGGCTAAATTTCTAATTTTGAGGAGTGGGGATGAAATGCTCTCAAAGACTAGGAAAACTGTCAAACTGACAATCAGCAAGAAATAGCCTGAAGAAATTTCTCGAACTAAAACTGGTAAGGAGGGGAAATGTTTTACTCTCATTTCAGCGCTTTCTTTAGCAAGAAATAGCACAATTTTTGACGCGTGGAACGGCTTTAGGCTAAAAATGACTAAGTCTGGCGGTCTGAAACTGTTTGAAACTAGGTGCGGAACACAGCTAATTAAAATCATTTTCAGATACATTTTTTCAATTCATTCCAAATGTGTCAATACTCTGTTCCATAGTGTGACGATAAAACACTAATAAAAACATCATTATTTTCCTCAAAGATTTGAAGACTATCTAATCTATTTATTACAGACAATGAAGCATAAAACTGTTTCATGGGCGTATAATACATTTGTAGTTTAGAGATTGTATCATTGTTGAGCCGGCTGAGCCTGAGGATATAGAACCTACATATATTTTTACGACAACTACTATAGGAAAAGATACTTTGAGTGACTCGGACGATTTATCTTGCCCAGAAGTCAATCACATCAAAATGAGTGGAACATACCAAAAGTGATTTTATGTCAACAATAAAGGGATTGTCGGAATCTGGATCTCGAGGTCTTGTGGTTTCGTTTTTGGTGCTAAACTGTGTGATGAACGTATAAGAGTAAAACGTTTCAATTGAAGATAAGCTTTCTGATGGGTGTGATTGTAAAATATTTGTATGGTAGCTATTCTCCGATTAGAAAGTGAATTAATAAAAATATTCTCCCACTGAAATGGAAAGGCGGTATTTCATATTTTTATGATTTAAACTATGAGACTATAAATCTTTATTACACGTCAACCTTTTTTGTAAAGACCTAAGCCGCTACTGGTACGCGTAAAACAATTGAGTATCCATCTAATTCTTAGGAAAAAAAAAATAAAACTGGTTTACAATCGCACAGTGATGCTACATTCAAAAATAATAATAAAAAAAAAGGTTCGAGTTGGATGTAATAAAAATTAAAATACAAATAGCCTCTTAGGACAAAGGTTTATCTGTTACATTTTTCAAATTCTTTCAACAGTGTTTGCGGCAGGTTTTTGATGGTTTGGTTTGGCTCCCTCCCTGACGTTGTCCTTTGTATGTGCGGAACTCGTATTGATGAACCTAATCGATTTTATTGAAAAGAGTTTATTATTATTTTTTTTTTATCTTTCTTAACTAACTTGATTTTTAGGATCGAAAAAGGGTAAATAAGACGTTTTCTTTTTGTCATTTTAAATGGAGAGAAGGAGCATCTGAGGGTGATTTAGACTTAAAGGTCCTTTTATCTTAAACGACCAATTAATTAAATGGAGAGATTGGAGTTTATATTTATAGGATTTATTATAGGAAATACATATTTGACTTATATATATTTTTAATTATAACAACGATGAATTTGGGACTTTTCGTGCAGGTCGAAAGGACTTTTTGAGATAAGTTTTGATTACTGCTATATCTCATAAGAACCGACAGATATTTTCCTAGGATGAAGTGTGGGAAGGGGGGAGGGGCTTGGGTGTTGTAGCAATCCAAGATTTTTAGGGGAAAAATAACCTTACCTTTGTGCTGTGTACCTACTGCAACATCTGTGAAGGCTTTAAATCTTTGAAGTCATTTAAGGTTCGTCCAATTACTCGCAGGTTATATTGATATAGTCAGATAAACACAGCATGATTCAAGTGGCGCTTTTGGGACTGTTGAGACAGAAGCGGCGAAGATGGGATTAAAGGTCAAGGCGGGCAATATCAAGTTTATGCTGTCATCAAGAAAGGGTAACTACATATATAACACCGACGTTTTGGACTGAATGTTGCCATAAACAGCTTTAAAGTAATTAGGGACTTAGTCTACCACTAATTCCACAATTTCCTTTACATTTCTAAATGCTTTAAATGCGTTTTCTAATGGAGGTACTTTGTTCAAAAACAAGAAAATTCAATTGTATCTGGTAATCGTTTTGCTATCATACAAAAGACCATTCCAACACTGTTTTCGAATAAAAGTGTTTTTTTTTTTTTTGCTATGAGGCCCATTTCTTGCTTGCTTTATGGCTACCCTTTAAGGGGGACGTCTGGTAACCCTACATTCAAGCGATGGCAGAAAAAATGCACTTATACCTATTGGAATCTTATTCACTCTCATACTATCGTATATGTAACCTGAAAAAAAATTGTTACTGGTTGTGAGTCTACGTACTTCACGTCTATTAAAAATTGAAATTAATGCACTAAGGACTTATAAGCTTGTAGGCCAGTGAAAACATTTGAATTTCGATTTTTTCTGGGCTCAACGGGACATGTTGAATCCAAAAATTTTCAATTTAAATATTTACTAATAAATAATTTTTGTCATCACTTACAATTTAAAACGCATTCTCTTAAAAAATATAAACAAAAAAGTATTAAAAATCGATTTTGAAAAATGTATGCTTTCAAAAAATAACGTCTACTTTCTCTTTTTTCGACTTATAAACGTTTTTTTGATTAGGTCAGATATCACAACAATTATGGCCAACACAATATAGGATAGGTTCATTTTAGAGACCAAAAAGAAATTTAAAAAAATAGACGAAAACATTGACATACCTATATAAATGTTATCCTAAAGATTTTTGTTTCCTTTAAGAGAAGCGGGAGTAATGCCTTATGCACCATAAGGAAACCTTCTCGACGTTGACACATTTACCATCCCCATGTGTCGCACTCGTTTAATGCATATACCGACGGTAACTTCTCCATAACCCTTTTTGGCGTCTGACCCACCCCCCCTGGGACTGCTCTTTGTATTACTTCAACGGGGTTATCATGTTTTTCTTGCGGGATCAACCTTCTTCTTCTCTTTCATTTTCTGAGAATATGTTCTATAGGCGTACAGATTGATTCCAGTTTTGTTCGCTATGAATAACATCTTCTGAACTATGTTTTCTGGCATCATCATCATCGTCGGCTCGACAACCGGGGTCCGGTCCTGGCCTCCTTCAACAAGTCTCTCCACCCATCCCGGTCTCGAGCCGCCGCCATCCAGTTGCGCACCCCAAGGCAAGGCTGTTTTCTGGCATGGTATCACCAAATGCTACTCTCCAGTTCTCGAAGTTCGGTTTTTCATCTAACAGGCAAAGAACGTATGATATGCGTCGTCTGTTTGGGAGTCTCCTGACTGGGAAGGCTGTACTGTTCATTTTGCCGATTTTGTGGAGGATTTGTGTGGGTGAAGAACTGGATTAACGTAGTAGTTGACATCACAGTTTTTCAAGTCATCCCACTCCGCCAAGTCCATAATCGTCCTCTGCTTTCCGAGCTCCAGCTCTCTTACCACTTCCATTCTGTGAACTGCTCCGATGCCCTTTCGGTTTCCGCTTCCACTCCAATTTCCAACTTTTTTTTCATATGTAGGTACTTCCTTTGTGCTGCTATAGAAGATCAATGGGGGTCACTCCTGCGACTAAAAGAGCGGCTGGTTCCGACATCGTTCGGTACGAGCTTGCCACAGGTAGATAAGGCTCCGCTATCCTGCTTCCGGTGTTTTTCTTGTCGTAGAACATCCGCCCAAATCTCTCTTCCATATAGGACAATTGCGAACGTTATTGACATCAGTAGCTTCCGCTTAGCTTGCCGTGTTGTGACTTTCGACGCTTGTTTCACTTTGGCTTTTATCTGTTGCCAGAAAGATAGCTTTGTGTCGAGTCTAAGTCCTAAGTACTTCATCGTGTCCTAGCTCTTTATGACTTCAGAGCAAATTTGGAAGTCATTATCCTACTGATGGATAGTTTGCGTTCAATCGTATCACTCCCAACTTTTGTACCTACATGTGAATATCATCGGTAATCATCGACACAAAATAGTGCGTACCTATTATTTATTAGATTTAAAAGATTAGATCTCTGTTCTCTGGTGACCATGGATCATATACCTGGGCAAAAGGCATTAAATGAAGTACCAGACGTAAAACCTATTTATTTAATCAGTCAATCTTCAATCTTCATTGACATATAAGAGTTATATCATGGTTAGTTTTTTCGTTATTGCCTTTGAAGTCGTTAAGGTATATCGAAACTTCGGTAACTCCGATGACTATACAAAAAATGTATACGCCTATTAATATTTTTATTATAATTTCGAGTTAAAAAAAATCCCAAATTCCATGGAATTTCTACACTACTTCGCTACGCCTAATTCATCATAAAACAAGATCATATACATAGGCCCTTTTCTTTTCCCGATCAAGAGCGTTAATGATGCGCCTTTACATGAGGCATTTATAAACCATGCACGTATATAGGAAATAATATCTACAATTCCTATTAACCAAAGTCTTGCATGATATCAATCTGCCTGTTATACATAGATATCTATAAACGCAGGTATAAAGGAAAAACTATTCACAGATCACAGGTACACGCGTTGGTATATTACCAGTATAATATGCCAGAGGAAATCAATTCGAAAGACGGGAAGGCCCATCGCATATCACTCTCTGACAGCTCCGGACAAACAACAATTACACATAAGGCATATATGAAAGATGCAACTATATATACATATCTATGATATAAAGTTGGACCGCAGCGCACTCTGGATCTGGATGCTGATGGGGATGCTCATTGTGATTATTTATCTCCCACTTTTGAGCCAATGTACCTATATCTATAGCTTGCAATGAGATTCACTGAAAGACCTTGTCTTTCGAGCAGTCGTTCATGGTGCAGTTCATGGTACTTCTTGGAATTTGTGTTTACATTTTCAAGTGGCTTTATCTGTCAGTCATATAGCTATAGCCTTATACTTGATAGAGTCTCCTTCATATTAGTGGAAAAATATACTTTTTTCCTCCTTAACCTATCGGGACTCGGGAGCGTATATATATACGTTTTGAATTGTGCATGCAAATCGGCTAGAGAAACCTTTTATCGTTCTTCACTTTGGTGTTTGGCCAATTCAAGAGTCGGTAGCTCTGTAGCTATCAAATAACTATAAGCAACAACTACTTACTGTGCTGCCTTTGGCAATATCGTGTTTCACTTACTATAGAAATTCAATAAAAACACCACAAACCACCATCATCATCAACTTTAAAGAACAACTCTCAACACGCTGCGCTCGTTGTGGAATAACAACGGAAAAATAAACTCCCAGTGTTGATTTCCTTATTTTCAAAGTCATGTCATTTATTGCACCAGACGGCAGACGGTCATGGAGTCATAGCACAGCACTGGTTTTCATTGTCAGCCTTTGGCGATATGCAATTGCAATGACGATGATGATGCATGAGTGCATCAATCTGATTCAAAGCAAAAAACACAGCTTAAGGTATACTCACACCACACACATCAGTAGAGGTGAGAAACCAATTTCCAACGTTTTTCTTTTTCGTATGTTGTTCTTTGAGCAGAGAAGCCGCTTAATTGTATTGAAATCATGAAATTAACTGTACTTACTTACACCTATTCTTAAGAGCGATAGTAAGTTGCTGAATTATTGCAATTGCAAAATTAATTGAACTTGATGTCACTACTCTGCGTTGTTGTAAGAATGGGACTTACATGTTCAATTGATCGACGTATAATCATGTGGTATTTTGAAAGTTTGACTTCTTTTAACACTTCCTCTTCAACTTTGGAAATGCGTCAAATGAACACTCTTTCATTTCAACATACCTATATAATTATTGATATAATCATCCATCGATAACATGCCAAATAACTGAATGAATTTCATCAATCAATACGTGTAACGTGTGTAGAAATGTTTGAACTTACACCCAGAGAACGGATCATGTAAAATTAAACAGAAAGTTACCCGTTATTTGGTTGATATTTTTCAACACGATCATGTTGAATATTGAACACAATACAAGCTGAATTTGTCGTGCCTTGGCGAAACGTATTTCGACTAAAGGTCACAAAAAATCCACACTTAAAAATTTGTTTCAAATAACTAAATAAACAACACAATTAGCACTTGTATGACTGAGTATGACTACCATTAAAAATGTTAAAATGCACGATAATAATGTCAAGTTAGACATATTCACGCTGGTGTTGCCGTATCCCCAGACTTACGTAGCAACATACGAATACTATTGTTAAATTATGCCTGCGGCCTAATACACGATGAAATTTCAACTCACTTATGAAACCTACTTGGGCATATAGACCTACAAAAATATATACCTACAATAAACAAAATTAACTAAGATCTGGTAAAGAATGTTAAAATGAATAGACACAGTGCTAGTTTAACAAAAATAAGGTTATGTTCATCAGGTAAATAATTGTTAAAATAACTATTTGAAGCGTTAAGTTAAAAAGCTGTGTAGTAAATATAAACTTTCAGAAGCAAATTGGGTTAAATTTAACACAACGGTCATGTCAAATGGTGTCTAGTTTTGATATTTATTTATAAGAACTTTATGTTGAAATAACATGGAACTAACTACATGTACATGTATAAGCGTACTCTATGATGAAATACAGATACTGATCAAGTCAGATAATTATGATAAGCTACGAGCGTGTTACTATACATTTTCCCTCAATATGGATGTCCCCGTCGCTCTACGATAACTATAGCTTGCGCCAATCCCTTCTTACCAAGTGTCAAATTTATGAAAAGCAAATGTTGCCAATATCCTCCTCTTCAATTTTTGTGAACAAAAATTCGTTCAACATGGCCCGATAACGATCGCCATTGACTGTAACGGCCACTCCTTGCTCATTTTCGAAAAATGGCCCAATTATGCCTCTGGACCAAAATCCGCACCAAACAGTGACTCGTTTTGGGTGTATCGGCTTTTCAATGTATGCGTGAGGGTTTTCTGTGCCCCAAATGCGACAATTTTGCTTTTTTACTACCCGCCAAGAACAAAATGAGCTACATCTGAAAAGATGATTTTTTTGGCAAAATCGGCATCTTCTCTAAGTCGATCGCAGTCCCACTTAGTGAAGCGTATACACAACCATATTCGTTCAGCGGAAGGATAAAACTAATTATCTGTCAAATCAGACATGAGCTAAGAGTTACCATTCACGAAATAAGCACTTGCTGAAAAAAAAAACGTTAGATGGCGGACCCTTTAGTACCTATTTCTAAATCTTAGTGAAAACGCGCTTCATCTATTTTAGGATCCAATTTCAGTTTTGGGGTGCGTTCAGAATTTAGTATTTCAAAGACTAGATTAGAGAAATAATATTGGAATTTCGATTCGGAAAATATAAATCGCCAAAAACTAATAGATAATAATATATCGCCTTTTTTGCGGTACATCGCCAAACCGATTTTCGTGTCACCAAATGAAATTTCAAATCGTCTGTTTCGCGATAAATCACACAATCTGACGAGTGTGATGACTTTAATAAATATCATATAACATACTCATATTATTTTCTATACTCTTTTAACGATTCGTAATTTTTTAACTAGGGAAAAGGTATTTATAATGAAAAAAACGTAAAAGGAAACAGTTAAAAATGTTCTCATTGATTTATATTTCTAATTTTGCTTCCTGTAAGGAGAGAACTATTTTGCTGCATCTTTTACCTCTCCCAACCA
The DNA here is from genome assembly GCA_932273885.2 of Leucozona laternaria. Lineage (NCBI taxonomy): Eukaryota > Metazoa > Arthropoda > Insecta > Diptera > Syrphidae > Leucozona > Leucozona laternaria. Next base: position 23,832,937 of record OW026367.1, on the reverse strand, counting down.
TTGAGTGTGGAGTAAATAAAAGAGGCCATTTGAATTTAGGCCACGTACATGTTACTGGAAAAATGGTCCAGAGCTGACAACAAAGACGCACTTAAGGGGAAAAACTATACCTACACGTCCAGTATCAAAATTACCTCGACAACATCTAAAAGTATGTATGTATTTCCATGTAGATTGCATACACATACATACATATGTATAGGTACTATAGGTATATAAAATTTGCATAGATTTGTCATGCGGACACAAATAGCTGTTTGGCAGCTTTTCGTGTTTATAGTTGGCAATACACACCAACAACATCTGGTTAAGGGACTTATCTTTAAACAAAAAGTCTTAAAACAAATAGGGCGAGGTGGGTTATGTGCGACCGGTAAAGCGAATAGGATGCCCGCATATAAAATATCTGCCCTGATTTATAATTCTTCTTACTTTCCTAATTCTTAAAGAACTGCCCTTACTTGCCCATGTTACAGGCTATAATCTTTGTGCCTGATTACATGGGTCGTTTTACTGAAGAGCGCATCGCATGAAACAGGTAGATTTTATGTGCGTAAAAAAGAGAAGGTAGATTCCACCATCTCTTTTTACTTACATAAAATCTACCTCTCTCACGCGATGCCCTCTTCAGTAAAACGACCCATGTAATCAGCCACTTTAGCTGCTTTTACCATTTCCCGATCGCATGAAAAGTATAGAATTAAATTCAAAATCGTTATGACAGAATGCCTTGATTGTCTGCTTCGTTCCTTTGTAACTACCAACAACTGTCGGTGATGTCATCTCACTTAAAGCCTTTTTGACTGGTTATCTGGGGGAATAATTTGATACGTGTGAACTCTGAATGCTTTTGAAACGATTTTGGAAACAAATTCATAAGTAGAACTGTCATCCTGACACCAATCGAAAAGGCCATTAATCTCTCCGCAAGTCTGCCACAAGCTTCAAACGCAGAGGATTAGTGGAGGAAACACTGATCAATATGATATAAGATACCACAATGAAGCGGGGTTGGCGCATGCGGCCATAAGTGCTGCTTAGAGAGCATCCCGTTATCGTGATCTATATGGGAAAGAAATAAGGAATGATCAAGACACACCGTCTTATCAGGAGCAAAAACCAAGAAGGAGGATTATCGAGTTTATTGATTGTTGTCACGGCAGGGATAGTGTTTGAAAGTTAAGCGTAGAAATACGCAGTAGTTAATAGAGACAAAGTCAGTGCTGATGATTTGAAGAGAACACTTTTCCTGACTGTGAAGACAGCCAATATTTGGTTGTAAGGCAGAAAGTGTCACTGGAAGAATACGGCCAACATTTCCGTCAATCCAAACTATGCCAAAGGTCTCCTGGTGGGGATGGCCTGGCAGAGTGGCAGCCCAATTATTTAAATCAGCGGGAAATTACTTGTCATTTTTTTCTGTAAAATTTGAATGTCTCCTAAATTTCTGATATAAAATTTGGTCGGCTATACTGTGTCGCTGTGTGGTTTTAGGCTAAGGGAATCAACTGTCGACTTACTTACGGTTGCGCTGCAGTACAGATTGCACCAGGAGATCAGGACTCAACCAACAAGTTTCTTCCAACCTGTCAGCTCTCTAGCTAGCTTTCTCCAGTTTCACACGCCAAGTTGGTTTATTTTATATCCTCTTCCACTTGCTTCCCTCGGGGATGGATTCAAAACTCTTTGGGAGTGATTAGTTAGGAAGTGATGTCTGCTATCTCAGACTGTAATTTAGTGAAATCTGCTATATGAGACTGTAATTAAGGTCTGCTATCCTAGACTGTAATTTTAGTTTAGACCTATGTTATTTATGTGACATAACACTATTCTGTTATGTCAGACTGTTATTTAGCAAACACTGCTAACTTAGGCGCTAGCTATAACTGGCACCTAAGTCAACTTAGGGCCAGTTTTTCAGTAGTGAGTTAAACCGGAGTTAGTTAACTCTAGAAGTAAATTAACCCACAGTTAAATGAGGAAGCAGTTTTTTGGTGAAGAATGCATGTAAAATGACTAAATAAAACATCTAAAGCATCTGCCCAGTTAATCCTGAGTTAACTCACCAAATTTGATGAGTTAGCTCGGGTTTAACTTTGATCTCGCACTGAAAAACTAGACCTTAGTAATAAGAATTTATGAGCTTTGGATTATATAATAAAGCTATGACAATGTTAAAAAATTGTTTAGAATCAGAGATTGGTTAATAAATATCTACACTGAAATAGTAAAGTAAAGTTTGTTGCTTGTCTTGTAAATCTTAGACGAACATACTTAAGACTCTGGATGAAATATAAGAATGAGACTAGAGAAATACCAATTTCTAACACTTATGCAGCAATTTTTTGCCATTATACGATATATTCAACAGGTGCCCAAAGTATGTACAGTGGACGCACCGACGCAACACACAGACGCATCACAGACGCACAGACGTACAGACGCACAGACCGACGGACGGCATGACGAAACCCACTTTTTCGGACTTCTCGATTATCTTAGTGTTGGTTTTGATTGTAACCTCGAATTTTTTTTTTACACGAAACAAATACTTGCCCTATAGATACGGTGACCATATTTCTGGGAGCAAAACCCGGGACAAAAAGTGAAAAATGTTAAAATGTGAAAAATATTAGCCGTTTCATTAATTTTTTTATTATAAATTCTTAAAAAGAAAAAAACAAGACATTAGATTATAATGTAACATAACAAAATTAAAACTAAAAAAAAACAACTTAAAACTTGAATTTCATTATTAAAATAATTCAGTATTATTTTAGAAAACAAATAGGCCTTAAAATAATATAAGTTAAATGTACCTACATACATTATGTAAAGCTACAAAAAACATAACATTTAGAAATGCACACTAAGCCAAGCTTACAACGTACAATTTTTGTGTTTTTTTCTTTATTACTTCTTGGCAGAAAGAATTTCTTTTACAATTTTGTGGTTTTCTGTTAAATAATTTTAGAGTTTTTACATTTAGCTAGGATTTTTTGCTCTTCCACATATTGTTTATTATTGAAAAATAAAATACCCTTTCTGTGCATTAAAACCTGTCAAACACAATCTGAACTCTACTCTCTACTTCTACTCTCTAAGAAATGCGTACAAATTTTTTGATCAACTCCTGTCCATAATTTAATAATTACTAAACTTAAAAAAATATCTTTATCTCACCCACAAAATAAAATGGTCACCTTTTTTTTATTTTGAAGACAGTTGTTGCAGATTTTGTTTTCATAAGTGACTTTCGGTAAACCAAATCGTTGACAGACAGGTGAAGTTTGACTAGATGAATGAATGCGTTCAGTGGGCATGGAAACATAAATGTAATAGATTTGTTTTCCTATTGGAGTAGATACCTCTGTGTGAGTTGTTAAGGGATATTTGCACTTTCATACATAACTATAGGTGTATAAGACATTTTGTTTTATAAAATATAGAAATTAAAAAAAAAAAAACATCAGAAATTGTCCCAATACGGGACAAATACGGGACAAATAATAAAATACGAGACACGTGTACGTCCCGGGTTTCTTTGAAAAAAAAACCGGCACAGGCTATAGAAATACGGGACAATCCCGGGAAACCCGGGACGGATGGTCTCCGTACAGAGCAAGTAAAAGTACACGTTTCTTGTTCGTGTTTTTAATTAAACGTTTTTCTTTATTAATTAAACTTAAACATTCGCTTGCATGGTTCACAATTTACTCTGAAAGAGCCCTTACCCTACATCACCTTAGTGACTTTGCATACTTTTTGCCGATTTGTTCATTTTTGTTCGTGTTTTGTATACCTTTCGAGCAATTGTATCTTTTTCTGTAATAAACTTTGTTATAATTTACCTAAACTCTGAACACATGCAATGAATCGGTGCTTGGGAATTATATATTAAATTAAAAGTGACAGATAAAAGTTGACAAGTACTTAATCTGACAGATAAAATATCTATTTGTTGGTACACGTTTTGGTGTGTGGAGTGCTATAGAATGTAGGTAGACTGTATAGAAATTGATACATATATAGTTCCTGTGAATCAGTGGCGTATCTGCTAATAATGGATTTCATTGAAGTAAATCCAACCATTAGCTTTTGGTGAACACAACCAAGAGTGAACACAACCGACAATCAGATGTTCGAGATTTAGCGAAAATATTAGTTCCAGATTTGACAACACGAACGTTCACGGCGACAAGATGGCGATTTTGAGTTTTAACGACAAAACACAAGAGTTCGAGATCAATGGATTTTCAGCGTCACGTCCAGACTAGACTCGTTTTTAGAGAAAAAAGTAAATGCAATTTGCATTAATAATTTAGTATATTTTATCTTCTGGTTAAATAAAGTTTTGGTAAACTACGGTTTTGTACTGACTTTATTATTAAAAATAAAAGGTATTGGCTAATTTAGTTCGCTACAAGCTGAACAGTCAGAGCGACATCTATGAACTAAATATGACAGAACTGCATTTCAAAACCCGTATTAAAGCTCCTCTTCCATGTTTCGAAATTGAATCAATTTGTGACCCGATTTCGACGGACTTCAATCGTCTTAAATTCCATTCAACGTTTTTGTTTTTTGTTAAACAACGAATAACAAGATACATTCAAAACCCCCGCGAATCCCGTTGCCATTCAATTTTAAAAACAAAACCTGTCAACAAAGTTTACAACGTATTTGCAAGCCCTTAGGGCTATCAAGATGGCCGTATAACAAGACAACAAGATAATACTTTTCACGCTACTTTCTTGATTCTGCTGTTGTGATAGCCTTAAATGGATTCGCGCGCACAAAAAATAAACCAACCAGATAGTGGACTAACAAAAGTAGAATGAGATGCAGAAGAACAAATGCCGCTGGTCATTATTTTAAGTTGCCAGATAGTGTTTTTTTGGTAGAATGCACCAAGATTACCAGGTAGAGATTAAAATTGTTTAACGAGTCAAGGAAGGGCCAAAAAGCCAATGTCAAGACTGTATGTATACCTATACCTACTCTCGGACGTTGCAATGAGGTTGGATTTAACAGAATGTATATACATATATGTGCATATGTATTACAAAAACACGTGCTATGGGGATCAAGTTTATATGTCCTTTGTAGGATGAAAAAAGGCCCTAAAGAACATTCTTTTATATTTTCATTTGATTTATTTTTTTGTTTTATTTTTGCCATGATTTGATTTATTTTTATTAAATGAATGAATTTAAGAGCTTTATTGACATCCTGTTTGATTAATTCAAATTCAAAGGTTTCGGTTCGTTGAACTTATACTGATGAAGATGATGAAAGAAAAGATATACCTATACCATTTTATCTCGTCACAAATTAGGCAGGTACATTCCTAAAGTAAATTGTTTCAATTGTTTCAATTGTTTGAAAATTCTTTGGAATGTATTTTGAAGAATTTTATTCGAAATAATTAACTATACATTCCTTCTTAACATCATGGTATGTAGAACTGATAAGCTAGTCGTAAATGACCCAATTAGCGCTGGACAAGTCTATCCCTTTTGATGTCACTCTATAGATAATTTTTTAACTTTTTAAAGATTATGAACCGTCGAAATATAATTGAAATATAGGAAGTTGGCTTTTGTGTGATTACATACATGCATTAAGGCTGCAAAGCTTATACGCCCCATCATATTATTTTTGAAGGTTTGAATGAAACAAACAACCACTTGAGTGAGCTACCACCAAGTCGTTATAGGCTGGAGTTATAGATTAAAATATAAAAATAAATTTGTTGTCGCAACAGCTCGTGGAAAACCAGGGCGTCACATGAGACAGCTCGTCCTCCAAATAAGTTCCCTTAAGGAGCTCTAGTCTCTAGTATTTGGAGTACCTATACTTTTAAAGAGGGTATATAGTTAGCTCTCTTCTATTTGGTGGTAACCCAGCGATGTTTATGTGTTTGCTTTGCTGCATAATAGCATCACATTTGCCTATTATATGTGGTCTGGTTCCGGTGTCTCCTCATGGGCGCTGCAGAATCTGAAAATGACACTGCTTAGGAGACCAAGGATGTTGAGGTGTCTCCTAAGCTTGCAGGGGGCAGTCAGAAGACCCGTTATTATTCTGAGTTTGTTCTTACTTAAGCTGATGCAGGATAGAAAGCGTTCCTGGTTGTAGCTTCCCTTCCAAATAGGAGTTTGGCTTTGCTTCTTCTGCTTTAAGAGTTCATTCCAAATTTTTAGTCTTTTTGCTTCCTCTTCTGTTTTGATTTTGTTTTTAATCATATACGTTTTCTCCTATTCCGCAGTTGGGTTCTGGTCCCGTTAGGGGTGTTGTTGCTATTAAATATTTTTCCTAAGGAGTCTGCCTCTTCATTGCCCTGAATGCCAACGTGGCCCGGTACCCAATGAAGTGTGATATTATTATTCTTGACCAGTTCGTTAAGCCTGGCAACCCACTCCCATACCTTTATGGAAGTGATGGCATATATGAGCTTAGTACGGCATGGACTGGCCCATCGGCAAGGAGAGTTTGGTTCAAGTCCCAAAAATTCCTCTACCAGTCCCAGTAATGCAGAGGAGTTTACGATCTAGTGTTATTCCAAGATATTTGACCTCCCTCTGATGGGTCTCGATTTATTCTCGTTCCAGCCAGGTATAGGTTTCTTGCGTGGATGGAGCTTCTTTTTGGTAAATGGCACTATCGTTGTCTTAGTGGGTTGACGTTCAGTCCCACTGATAGACGCCATTTCCATCTTATTGATAGCCCTCTTTGGATTCTATCGCAAACAGTTCCTAAGGCTGTAATTACAATGTCATCTGCAAAACCAATAGAGCGTATATGCCTTGAGAAGTAAGACCTTCTAGTAGTTCATCAAATCTAAGACTCCATAGAAAAGGTGACAGAACCCCTCAATAAGGACAGCCCCTTGTTGCAATGACCTTCTAGACACTTTGTCCTGCGTATGCTTCCGTCGTTCTTGTGCCCAGCATTTCGCTTATCCGTCTGATTATACTGATGGGCACGCAAGAGCTTTATTTACTGCTTCATGAGAGGTGTTGTCGAAGGCCCCCTCAATATACAAGAAAGCTCGCATTAGGCCGTTTCTTTGGATTCTAAAGCGATGTCTAAGGTAAAAGTGAGTTCATACAGGGCGGTATGTTTATGTATGGAGGTATGTGGCAAAACTGTTTCGAATAACAAAACCAAGATGGCGTTATCCAGTCGTGCATTTTATATTCCAAACACTCGAAATCTCTAGAGCTTAGACCAACTTCATAAATAAAACGAACTAGCTATGCATTGTACTCTTTAATGTTACGAAGCCCATATGATCAAACAACCATTCTGTAATGAAGCTTGTTGAACCGCTCCCTTTTGACTCAATTTTAAATTTTATCATGCAAAGCTTGACCTATTGCAACTCGCCTATTGTGCGATTCAAACAAATAATAAATAAGCATTGCAAATAATTTGATTAAATCACACTTCGTCGATTTTGATTTTATATAATATGAGTGTACGTTGATTGGCACCTCACTGAAGCTATTCATACTTTCAGAAATTGATAAAAGCGACCGCCCGTCAAAAGCATTAATTGATCCATACGCCATACCCAAAATGAGTCGAGTGGTGGGGATCAATTCCACTATAGTTCAATTAAGTTGACATTTTTTGTTCTGGAATTGGATTTCAGATTTGCCAAGAAAATGTAATTTTAATCCAAACTTTTAAAGGGAAGTTTTAAAAGATATTTTTTGTTGTTACAAGATCACTTGGAAAAAATGAATGGCAGTACAAGAATAAACTGGTCATAAAGAGTCCTACACATACCTATACCTATACTAGTAGATACGAGTAATGCAGGTGTTCACTTTACTTAACTTCTTTTAACTTATTTTTCGTAAGACTGGGATAGCAAAAACGCTTTGAAATAAATTAATTGTCAATGCAATCTCATCAATATTTTCTTTGAACAGTTTGTTCCACGCAGCACCCCGACCGCGACCGCACATATAAACCACTCATCAGAAGTAGGTAACTTCTGGTATCTGATGGTGGTACAAAGTGGCGCGGCGCGGTACGGCGCAGCGGCCAGCGTTAGTCGGCGAGACCAGCTTACTCACTTTGATTTATTGAAACCTTTATCAATGGGATTCTGTCGTTTCCATGGTTTGATTTGATGGCATATATAGGCTCTCGGACATGTGCCAAGAATATTGTAAAAGGTAATTAATATGAAGACAAGCCTTCTGTCATATTTACGTGGGGTATAAAGATAGAACGCCATATATGCACGATACAAGTTTATAAAAAAAATATGAACATATATTGTGGTAGTGGTATAGACCAATAGACTCTATATAAGTTCATTTCAAAACTTTGACAGGCTAGTAACGGGAAATCAATATTCACTAATTAGGTATAGAGATAAAACGTTTAAAAAGTCTATCCACCATTATCTATCTCGGAAAATGTTTCATTGATTTTGAATGGGGGTTTTAAGGTGTAGATAACACTAATGTTAAATTGTGAGGTGTTTTTGAAAAGTTAAAACGGGTAATTAACTTTTTTTAGTGGTCTTTTTGATTTTTTGAATTGTATGAAGATGTATATTCCATCCTGGACAAACCCACTCCATTATTAACATTCTGAAAGTATATCCACCTTAAAGCCTAGTACTCACCTCTTTGTGAAATGATATATAAAACCGCTTCAAAATACACGTGAATGATGATTATGAAAACATAAAAAAATATTCTCCACGTGTATTTTCGATACTCAGTTTTTAATTTATAATAGTTACTTTGAATGAAAAAAGAAAATGATTGATTGATGAATAATTATTTGATAGAACCTACAAAAAATTCCAATAAAGATTGTTTTGATCCCGTTGTTTGTTGTTTTTAGCCTGTTGGTGGCAATAGATTCACAAAAATGAGACGATGGTTTCCAAGTTGTCTAAAATGTGTTTGTCATGTTAAATTGAAGTTGTTAAAGGTAGATACCACCAACGTCTACTCTTTGTTACAACCTGACCAACAATCAGATGAGATCGACAGGACCAACCATTAATTTGAAACAGTGGTCAACAACGGTCTAGACAGGCAGAAAACTCCCCTCACCCAGCGGAGACAGGTACGTGAACGTGCCACAGCATATAAGTACAAGCAATATATGCTCACCGGCAAAGACTCCTCAAAAAACTCCAAAGAATCTACCACAGGAACTTCAACAAGGAAAGTGTCGAATACCGCTACAACTGCACTCTGAACTTCAATACACCAACACAATGTTCAACCAGGCAGAAAAAGGATTTCACCTAGCCCTGCCATTTAAAAAAAAAATCAACTTAGTTGTTGGAAGAGTAAACTCCATACCAAAAACCATCCTTCACGGACAAGAAATTTCAAAAAGTCCTACTTAGAAAGCATTTGCCCGCCACATCGAGGGAAGTTTCAAAGATTACCCTCCCATACACCCTCCTGACTTCATCGTCGAAGTGGAGACCCCTTGAAAAGAAAACAGTTATCACTGACACCGTGACCTCATTCAACGCAGAAAACCCCTAAACGCTGGAGCCGCTACTGACTGATGTTTTTTACTTCTCTTGAAGAAGTGTGTCCGACATCATCATCACCAGAAACTCCAAAGCAAACCGTCAGCTGGAAGAGACAGAATTTCTAACAATAACTACGTAAAAATCTATCAAATCTTGCTGTCATCCTGCTGAACACAAGTTACTTTCTTGCAGCCTGGAAAACGGCAAAAGTTGTTCCCATCCCGAAGTTGTTCCCATCCCGAAGAAGTGGAAGGATTTCGGCCAATTTCGCTGCTCTGCTGTATGAACAACTTGAAGCATTTATAAAAAAAAAACTAAATGTAGGCAGAATAAAGAGATGTCATACCGGAGTTCAAGTACGGCTTTCGGAATAAGCATTCCACCATTCATCCACTGCTGAGACTCCACAGTGACGTTACACTCAGCAAAAAGGAGACGACACGATAGCGTGTACTTCCTGGACATCGAAAAAGCTTTCGATTTGGATTAAAGGACTAATGTTCAAACTCTCGGAACTTGGACTTCCAAATCACTCGGTAAGAATTATAAAACATTTTCTAACCCATAGACTTTTTTATGCAGATAGAGGTATCTGGAGTGCTAATTCTGTTAATTTCGATTACAACCTGGACATTTCGTTTTTCCACGAAACCAATATCTACATTTGGTTGAATGGAAAAAATCTCTTTCTCTGCGAAAACAAGAAAAGTTATCTTAACGCTTTTATAAACAGCTCTTAATATATTTTTGTACAGGTAGGTATTTAATTCGGGAACGTTTTACGAGATAAAGATCCTAATTACATATTTTCAATTTATATGAGTCTGTCATAACTAAAGGTGGCACTGGTAGATTATGGTGGCCATGTTTGTTTTGGTGACATCTGATGTCAAATCTTTTGTTTATGATTCCGTTACTAATGCCAAATGCGCAAATCACCATGGCAATCATTTAACTGATTGAACAACAGGTCCAAATGATAAAACTTAAATATTCAAATCTTTTGGGGCAACGACACTTGCGTTGCACCCATTAGGCGAGCATTTTAAAGATGTCGTCATGTCGTATTTCATAGATAATAGCATACATGGGCCTTTGAAATAAGAAAAAGAATTTTGTTAATACCTCACCCAGCTTGTTTTATTCCATTTCAAAATCTACCCGCCCTTATTGAAAAACCCTTTATATACCTATGTATATAATATACCTACCTACATATCAACTATGCTGGAGACGGAGATCGCAAAAGCATTTGTTTTCTTATTTTATTTTCAAGTTTCACTCTTAACTTTTTACTAGCTCTATAGGGCAAGTATTGGTTTCGTGTAAAAAAAAAAAATTTCGAGGTTATAATCAAAACTAACACTACGATAATCGAGAAGTTCGAAAAAGTGGGTTTCGTCATGCCGTCCGTCGGTCTGTGCGTCTGTGCGTCTGTACGTCTGTACGTCTGTGCGTCTGTGCGTCGGTGCGTCCACTGTAATTTGAGCTAGAGCCTTAACGGGTGGACCGATTGGCATGAAATTTGGTACAGACAATTTTTATGTGATTCCTTAGAAGGGAAATTCGAATTTTTTTTTTAGCTCATCTAAAACGGGTAGCTGCCATACAAATATTTTGGTTTCTTCAAATTTTCTCGAAAACGGCTCTAACGATTTTGATTAAACTTAGGACCTATAATAACCAAATCAATTGTAAGAAAACTGAATTTCAGGTTTTTCTCAAAAAATTCACATTACGGAATTAGGTATTCAACGATTTTTGAGAAAATGGTCTAATTTGTGGGTTATTCGAGTATATCTTTGCCATAGTTAAATCGATTTTGTTATAATTCTGCAATCTGATGTTTCTCGATAATTTCAACAATCATGCATTTAAAAATTTTTGAAAACATTATTTTATAAACAAAAACAAATCAAACGAAAAATCAATTTCTTAGTGCTTTTGACTCTTTTAATATTTACTCGTTATATACATATATATACATCATGCATCTTCAATGCTGGGTTTACATAAAGTATTTAACCACAAGAGCAAGTTCGTGCGTTTAAGTCGTGCATATTTTGTATTCAATATTTGATATTTCTATCTTATACCTCCTAGCTTTAGCTGGAAAAGGGCAGAGAGAAGGCAGACCGGAGACAGCAACCGCTTGTAGGCGGTCTCTTCAAGACGTTGATTGGTCTGGTTAGCCATAACAATCCATATATTAGACTTTTAAATCCCTAGTCACTTTTGAGCTATTAAAATAACTATTCAACAAACAATCGACACAAATTTTTTCTTCTAGAAATATTTGTAAAACAAAAAATCCATTTCACTTCTACCTATACCTCTTCAATAATTCTTTTCAATGCAACATCTCTTCAGTCTTCACTCGACCTTGATGCTCAGCATCAAATCAACTCTCTCACTCGTGTAGAATCTTCTTCAATCATATATGCATAAGTTCTCGGTATAAATGTCAAAATAGAAAAAAAAAAAACAAACAAACATTTATAAACACTTTCATAATATTTATGTGGCGTGTAATTAACTTACAAAACACATCCCGCCTGCAGTATGTTGCAACGAAAAAATCAAAGAAGGAAAATTTACGTGTTTACACTTCATCATTCAGCTGTGTAATCAATCTTCTTAACCGCGCACACCATCTGATATTTGAAAATACCGCTATATCGGCCACCACACCACCAATATGGCACCGCACCCGCACCGGGACCGTTTCATTTTAATTTTTTGTTTTTATCTTATTTTCAGATACATAACGAAGTAATTTTTAGCAACATGAGGCCAACATGAACCTTGGCAATATTGTTTAAATCTACAAAAGTTGTGTTTTGTTCGTGGTTAGTTTAGTTCTAAAGGATTTTGTTGAAAACGAACTTGGAGCGAACAATGAAGTTGCATTCAATTTTAGTATGTTTCGAACCTCGAACCAGAAAAGGTGGTTGTTTTAACTTTGATTTTAATGGTGATGAAACTCCGGCTCCGGCATCTGAATGAGAATGATAACTGGTATCGAAGTTATTTGAAAAAAAAAAAATAATAATACTTCATTAGCTAAAACCTCAAACTGCATATGCATAAAATAGACCACGTGCCATATTTCAGCCATATTGTCATTGTCATTGTCACCCATTGTCAGTTGTTGTGAAACTTTTTGAAATTAAGTTAAAGAGATATTTAGTGCAAAAAATATAAATTCGTTTGCTTGCGATGTTGAGGAGCGTTGAGATTATAAAAAAAAGAAAATAAAAATATTATTTTTGTGTTGTGTGCGCTTATGAATGTTTTATTATTTGCATGTTCGTGGACTTGCAAATTGCAAAGCAATTAAACCAGATCGTCCACTTATTAATTCAAGTGCACTCAGCGGCCATCACCATCATCAATGTAAACAGCATTGGGATTTTTTTTTTTTAATGCAGGGGTAACCCGCTGCGCTTACAAGATTACAACAACAAGTATTGGACTATTTGGATATGAACAAAAAAAAAACACAAACAAACCTCAACAGCGAACCACGAATCATGTTAAGTTTCTGACCATTGGTGTTTTTGTACTCAGATTTTATTTACTATACTCTCGCCAACAAAAATAGGCAGTACACGTCTTATGGGAAAGCTTTTTCAAAATCAGTAGCGTGCCATATTTTTGCACCATACTGAATTGAAATAACTCCTCCACAAAAAGTGTTTGCCCGCCCGTGAATTTCCAATAGCATCGGACACAGACCCAGCGTCCTATTCAAGGCACATCTGAGTGTGCGTGCACTGAACTGCTGTGGTCAATGGCGATTGGCTGCTGCTTGATGTACCTATATTCAGAGTTTACCCGTGTGCATTTGGTAATTCGTTCAGCTTTTTTTCCTTGAGTTTCTGTCAACGTGCTTTTGATTTTCGAGCTTAAGAACAAGCTTTTAATGATGAGTGCTATCGTGTACACTACGACAACCCTGTGAAAGCTTTAATGACGGACATATTTATGCAATCCACTGTAGCCAGAATGAGAGGCAAACTCCTATCTTGCCTACACTGCCAATTTTTGTTGGACAGAGTATAGGTACCTACCTACTTGTTGTGCTTAAATGTTAAACTGTTTCTGTTTGGATTAATTTTGTTCTGAGACAAATATCTTATTTTGAATTTCACATGAGGTTATGTAGGAAAGTCTATGGTTGCCAGGTGTCAACATTTTTTAAACAAGGGGTTACTATAAAAAAAAAGCTGGACCCTCGAAACTAAAATGCTATTTTGCCTCCAGAGACAAAAGTGTTTTCCCATTCCGGATGTTGAAAATAAATAACTTTCCCTACGACTGAATGGTTATAGAATTTTTATATCTGTTACTTTTAATGGGTTAGCAAATCCTGAGCAAGGGCCTTCAGAGTATTTAACAATTTTTGCTCGTCTATATTTTCCCCACTGAAAATTTTGTAGGGCCTTGACTAAAATTGGCAAAAATTCTCTCATTTTTCCAGTTAGGTAAACTATTAGCATGATACAACTTCATTTTAAACAGTTTGGCACCAAATTTTAAACAAGTACATGATACTCTTAACAATTTATTAAATGTTTCAATCTCTACATAAATATTCTTTGTTTTAAAAAAACTTTAAGCAGTATTATCCTTAACCTATTTTCTTATGAAACTCAAGCTGAACACGCCCAGAACAGTGACATTTAGTGCAAAAAAGTAAGGAAACATACCTTTTTCACATTTTTCATTGTCAAAATGACATATCGAGTTATAGTATGATACTAAAAAGATAAAACTCTAATTTGGTGATTAATAAAATTTCAAAAAGACGGCAGAATTGATGACCATACGGGCCCGATTTATGGGATTTTCCATCACTCTTGCCATAACGGCGATAGGTCCTCGCATTCTTGATGGATATTCTTTTAGAGGGACTCAAGAGTTTGAAGCTTATTGATATAGACTCGTGTTTAAAAAAAAAAAAAACACAAAAAGAGGACTGGAACGGTTAAATCGGGCGAAACGAGAGATTAGGCGACCCGGAAATTCTGTCTTCAGAATTTCGGTTGTGGCTTGTACATATAATTATATACACCGTTGCTATATTCTGTTGGAACGACATGTTCTCCAGTCCCAATTCATCTGATTTAGCAAGGAGAAAATTGTTGAGCTTGGCTCAGTAAAGCTCGCCACAAGAAAGTTGTAGTCCCTTGGCCTGTGGCGTTTTCGAAAAAATAAAGCCCGATGACGCCTCCAGCGTAAACAGCACACCTTGCAGTAATTTTGAGTGGGTGTAATTGCTCTCCGTGGGATGTACGCGGATTTTCGTTGCCCCTGGAGGGATTATCTCTTGCATATTCACATATCCACATAGATGGAATGAGGTGTAAGTTACACGGGCTTAGCGGTCAATAGCTTACAGCTGATGCACTTTCTGTACTTTGATAGGGAATATTTTCAAGGCTTTTACCAAAATTTTCTGTAAGGACCGCCTCGTCGCGCCGATTGAAGCCCAATTGCGTGGCACGTGCGTCGACTGGTCGATACTCCGTGGTCATCTCCGACTGGGATATTCTCAGCAGAACAGCTGCTCCGGGCAGGCCGGAGCTGACAGCCTCTCCTTTTATCCCCATACCCTTCTTCATAGGCGAGCGGCTAAACGTTGTATTGTTTGCCCAGTTGGTGTCAGACGTTGTAATCCCTTACTAAAAAAACAGTTGATGACAGCTGATAAAGGGTTTTCCAATAAGAGGTGTTATTTTGATATTCAAAGAAAAATGGCATTTTTTGAGATAAATGATCGGATGTTTACTTCATTGTAAAGAGAAAGGTATGCAGTTAATAATGGAACACAACATCAGCCAAATGGCCGCCACGACCACGCTTACAGGACCATATCCTTTTCATGAAATTTTCCATAGCCAAATCGCAAAGTGGCTGCCCTATGTCCTCGATAGCCTCACGAATTCCATCTTTGAGGTCTTGAATCGACGCTGGGCTGTTGGCGTAGACCTTATCTTTCACGTGGCCCCAAAGGAAGAAGTCGCAAGGTGTTAAATCACAAGATCTCGGTGGCCAATTGTGATCACCTCTTCGAGAGATAACACGGTCCGGAAACTTTTCCCGTAAAAGATCGATGGTTTCATTGCTTGTGTGGCACGTAGCGCCGTCTTGTTGAAAGTAAACGTTGTCCAGATCAATACCATCCAATTCCGGCCATAAAAAATCATTAATCATCTCTCGATAGCGCAATCCATTGACCGTAACTGTTGCTCCAGCCTCATTTTCGAAAGTAAGGTCCAATGACCCCGCCGGACCATAAACCGCACCAAACAGTCACGCGTTGAGGATGGAGAGGCTTTTCAACAATCAATAACTCTTGGGTTTTCCGAGCCCCAGATGCGACAGTTTTGCTTGTTGACGTAGCCTCCGAGGTGGAAATGGGCCTCATCAGTCAAGATGATTTTTCGATGAAATTCCGGATCATTTTCATGCATTTCAAGGACCCAATCAGCAAAGACACGACGTTGTTGATGATCAGCCGGCTTGAGTTCTTGTGTTAACTGAACTTTATAAGCCTTAAGACCCAAGTCTTTATGCAAAATACGGTGTAATGACGTTTGTGGAATGCCTAATTCCAAAAAACGACGAGGAATGGACAAACCTGGGTTTTCTTCAACACTTTGGGCTACAACAGCAATATTCTCAGTTGTTCTTGAGCGACGTGCACGGGTTTTATTCTTCACATCACTAACTTGTCCCAACAGCTTGAATTTGTCCACCTATTTCTGTATTGCGGTCCGACAAGGTGCTTCAGGACGACCCAAAAATGTTTTAGTTTTACGAACCGTCTCTGCCAAATTTTCACCATTTTTATAGTGAATTTTAATAATTTCAATGCGTTGTTGAAGCGTGTATCGTTCCATGTTTATTAATGGCGTAGTTTCTACTTGTCAAATGTCAAAAAATTAAAGCTTTAAAAGTGACAGCTACTGAAACAGCGGGCTATTCAAAATAACACCTCTTATTGGCAAACCATTTACAACAATAAATCAAAGCTATCAAAATGATTGGATAGGTAGATAGCCTTTCGGGCTACCACCCGAACGCGGGCAATGTCAGAGTAGAATTGATATTTGCCGCCATTTGCAAAAATTATAGTATCTTCTGATAATGTGATGGATGACTGATGATAACTTTTGCGCCACCTTCTCCCTATAAATTTTTAGCCATTTTCTTTTTACGAACTGTTTATTAGACCTTATAGTTTATGGGCAAGTTCTAAAGAGATTGTCTGATTTTCGCCATTAATTTCGAGTTTGTTCTACAAATTCTGTAAGTTAACTCGAGTTTAACTAATTTCGCGCTTGAACCTCTACGTAGATACAAAGAAGACTCGGTAAGCATCAGATTCTAAGTCATTGTACTGTACATTGTACCACATACTCGTATCTCTATCCTCTATGCTACGAACGATAATTGTTCCCCTTCATCTAAATCTTCTCTACAACAGAAGAATTATTTGTCGAATTCATTTGACATATCATTTTCAGCACTTCCACCTAGTAAGCAGTATACATACATAGGTATCTGCTTTCTATCCTTTCCATGTCAATCAACTGTTAAATAATAATTTTTTGTTTTGTTTTCTAATTTTACATTGACGATACGGGCAACTTTCTAACAAAAAAAAAATCAGTTGATGACTATACGTACGAGTATGTTAAGATGTTTTTAAAAGGAGGTTGGTGCAGGTATCTGATTCGAATTTCATTGATGTTCTTTTTTTACGGTTTTACGGTAAGGTACGTATACAATCTTTCCAGAGGAAACATACAAAATAAGAAAAAAATAAACAAATAAAACACAATAAGAAAAAGACGGAAATTAGAGTACGAAGCTGTTACCGAAACTGTGACATGGTGTGTGACATATATGCGGGAATTATTATCATATTATCCATTTTCCAAAGGTAGGTTTCTATAGGCATTAAAATTTTCGGATTCGATTTTTAAGTTGTAAAAAAACACAATAAACTTTTTCGGGACTACCTATCTACATAAGAAAGATATATAACAAAAGACCCTTTAAACATGTGCGAGCTTTGAAAAGAAAACATGTTCAATGTGTTCATGCTGTGTGGCTTGTTTCAAAAAAAGCATAAAGAAAAGAAATATTTCCCCTGTACAAACCAATTCGTATGAAGAAGTTATCTCAGCTCAATTCTTATTCTAAAGGAAAGCAAGCAGGCTCAGTTTTTGATGTGTAAACATCTATGCGGGAGGTAGAGTCAAATAAAAACGTGTACTTTTCTCCTTGCGACGTTACGAGGTCACACTTTATGATGTAGCACGTTACGTTACGAAAATATGCATAGTAAGATATTAGGTACGTTCAGTGACAAAAATCTGAAGATCCCCGTAAAGCAAACTAGTCCATTTTGGATCCGTGCACGTAGTCAACAACGTATGGACGACTTCGCATAATACGGATTCAAATATGGATTCTAAAAACTGCGCTTTGACAAACGTTGATGTTTACACCAATTGACCGTGAGTACAATTTTTTTTCTTAATTTCACTTCCCATTTTCAACTTCTTTAAGTTTCAACCGGCTATAGATACCTTAGTAAAGTAACTCTTCACAGGGAATCTAAAATTTGTTAGTTCATTCGAGCTTCGTGGTTAGGCACAAGTTATAGCTATCATTGGAAATTTAAAACTGTTAATTTTGAGAAAAAAAATTATCACTTTGGTCGGTTGCCTCAAATTCACATTATATTTTTCAAAATCTTCGAAAAATTGATGTGAAGAGTGTTTTTTTAGAGGTATAAAACTTTGAAATGGTATAAAACGAAGATAATTTTTTAAATTGATATGAAATTTACCTTATTCGAAAGATAATCTTCTGGCATTATAATTTAAATATGATTTCTGGCATATGACCGCCACGGCTGGCTCGGACGTAGACTAATCTGGAGGTCCAATTTTCGATGCCTTTTTCCAACATTTATGGCCGTATATCGGCAATTACGCGGTGAATGTTGTCCTCCAAGTGGTCAATCGTTTCAGGCTTATCGGCGTAGACCAGAGCCGTAGCCAGGATTTTGTTTCGAAGGGGGCTGGCTTCCAAAGTCTTACTAACAATTTTTTGAACAAAAAATAACAACTATATATTCCAATTCGTAGATTTTGATTAGTTTTTAAAAATAAATGTACCTATGTTAAGTCCATAACGTATAAATATTAAAATTATTTTTGTATACCTACCTAAACATTTTTTTACAGCAGAAAAAGTCTTGATTTTTTTTTTATGTGAAAGCAATCACCTCATCTGGATCAACATCAATATATCCCAATGAACAGATATCAAAGCAGTGCGTTTAGTCTCACATTGCTCATATCCCTTCGGGAAACTCTTTTAATCGTTTTGATCGTTGAAAAGATTTTCTCAACACGCTGTTGTCAGTGGAAGTGTGTCCAAAACCGTGAGCAAGAAGTTAATACCTCTTAAGTAAGTTTTGTCAAATATATTAAGCAATTTCAAAACTTTGGTAGAAGGATCACTCGACGATATTTTTGCTTTTTGTTTTGCTCTCTGGTGTGGTTTTTTATGATATTTTGGAAAGTTTTTTTTGTAAGCGATGGCGAAGGCATATGGAAAGTTATTCAGAGCCAGACACATCCATCAGTGAGGACGTTGAAAATACTTGAATGTATAAACGGGCTTATTGTATATTTCAGTTCAAACAATATCAAAACATGTCTCCAGGATTTCATTTTGTATATCTGAGCTCAAATAGCCTGTGTTTTTAGAGCTGGTAATGACGTGATTCTTTAAATTGTTGTCCCCAGATTAAATTCTGAACTGCAGGATAGCCCTTAGTTTTCCATATTTTTTTTGTGGGCCGAGTAAGATATATAGCTCTACTATCATCGTCACCTCCTCTTTTGCACAAAATAAAATAGTCTGGAATAATAAGTCTTATTACAGCTCTATTTTCAGCTACAGCTTTTGCATCTTTTTTGTTTTCCAGCAGCAACGATTTCCAGTCACCCATATCATTATTTCTATTCATTTGTGGTTTTTATTGTTCTGAGATCATATAATTTTTGTTATTTTTATTTCGCAATATTTTGGCTTCTTCTTCTATTATATAAACGAAGAAATTGAAGTCCTTAACTGATCCCAAATCAAATAAACTATACGTAGATAGTCTTCTTATTTTTTTATAGATTTGAATTGATATTAAAAAAAACTTTAGTTTTTACTAAAGTTGTTTAGATACAAATAATTTCGGGAGGGGCTTCAGCCCCTCCCCTGGCTATGTGGTAGCGTAGACTAGCGACTTCAAATATCCCCAGACAAAATAGTCAAGCAGCATTAAATCGCACGATCTTGGAGGCCAATTCACGGGCCCGTAACGTGAAACTATGCGGTTACCAAACGTTTCCTTCAATAAATCAATTGTGCACGAGCTTTGTGACATGTTGCGCCGTTTTGTTGAAACCACAGCTCCTGCACATCATGGTTGTTCAGTTGATGAACGAAAAAGTCAGTAATCATGGCTCTACAGCTGTCACCATTGACTGTAACGTTCTGGCTAGCATCGTTTTTAAAGAAGTACGGACCAATTATTCCACCAAACTATAAAGCACACCAAACAGTCAGTTTTTGTGGATGTAACGGTGTCACAACATACACTTGAGGATTATCATCACTCCAAATACGGCAGTTTTGTTTATTGACGTATTCATTCAACCAAAAGTGAACTTCATCGCTAAACAAAATTCCCTTATGAACATTGGGATCAACGGCAATCTTGTTTTGGGCCCATTTGGTCACAATTTGGATGCGTTGTTCAGGCGTCAGTCTATTCATGTTGAAATGCCAAACCAAACTAAAAATAAATCACTTGACAGCTGACAAAATGGCCGCCAGTCAAAATAGAGTTGCCAACTTAAAGTTCTATACTTCTAAAAACAAACACCCGTTACATAAATCTCTTACGAAGCTATATTATTTATTGAGTTCTTGTAGTATCTGCCTATACGTTCTGTAATTTCACATGGATAAAAATAAAAAAAATAGACAATTATCATAATATTGGAAAAAAATACAAATTAAATTTTTTTTTAACAGTTCCATTAATTGGCCTATATAGTTTTATCGTCGGTGATACTGTTGAATGTAATAATATATGGCAGCCGGTTAATATCAATGAAGTTTTGCCTATTCTATACATTTTCTGTTTTTTTTTTTTTTTTTTTCATTCGTTAAAACTCATTTTAGCTGCGTCTCTATAAATAGCGTCCAGATGCTTTGGATAATTTTACGAGTTTTTAATTAATTGTCTGCACAGACTTTAATAAACATTTCTTATGTGTATTTCTGATTCGTGTGGACGGTTTTTATATGTTCGGTAAAGTTACAAGCAAAAAGTCTTTTGGTGATAAACATTTTTATTTTACTGATTTCACAAATTATTTGTGGCACTTTTGGGTAAACAATCTCGGCGGCTGAAATCGGGAATGATTGAATATAACTGCATGAACAAACAGAGATAGTCTTATTGAGGCCATATGGTTTTTAATTTAGCTGAAAAATGAATAATTTCCAAGAAGTAGTAAAAACTGAAAAAAAAATGATGGTTTCCGATGGTTGTTGACAGCACAGATTAATAACCATCACGCAAAATCCGGAATAGTTTTTGAACCAAAATACCACCTTGAATCAGGTTGGCCAATAACCAAACGTTGTTTGCTTTTCTGTTTGCTTTTCCCTTCTGTTTTTTTTTTTCTTAAATAACGTTTCAAGTTCAGGGTATAATTTAGTTAACTTAAGGTTCGTTATGATAATGGAATTTAACTGATTTTTTATTATTTCCGTATTTTTTGATGATGATATTTTTAATGAAACGCAACCCAAATGACCCTTGGCGTCATTCAGGCTGCCTCATTAGTTGTGTCAGTATAATCAAGGATCTTATAAACGAAAAAAAATGTTCCAATCATTAGTACTACCGACTTCTTATTTTGTATATAGCCTGGTGTACCTACTGTACAGTGCTGTGCGTATGTGCATGGGCATTTTGTATAATAAATGGATGTCTTTCTCGAAATATAAGCTCAATAAAGGGTACCTACTGAACATGTTTCAGGGTTTATTGAAAAGATAATTATACATGCCATTAGTCCGAAATATGATTTCGGTTATAGAAAGTGGTTGCGGCAGTGGCTGGAATATAGCAGCTTGGAAATTAAAATTTTGGACAGTAACAGGGTGAATATTGGTTTTTAAATATTCCATTGTCTTATGCTTCATAGACTTTAACTATAGCGACATTAATTATATTTGGGGCTCATTGACTTAAGTCTGCATGATTATACACAACTTTATAGAAATTAAAACAAATAAAGTGTGTTTTTTTTTAAAAGTACCTATAGAACTTTGAAATTGAATAAAAATGGATTTTTTTTTCAAATTCACATGAAATTTACTTTATTCGAAAAATAATCATCTGGTATAAAATTTAAATATGATTTCTGTCATACAATCTGGAGGTCCAATTTTCGATGACTTTTTCCAACATTTGAGGCCGTATATTGGCAATAACGCGGTGAATGTTTTCCTCTAAGTGGTCAATCGTTTCGGGCTTATCGGCGCAGACTAGCGACTTCACATATCCCCACAGAAAATAGTCAAGCAGCGTTAAATCGCACGATCTTGGAGGCCGATTCACGGGTCCGTAAAGTGAAACTATGCGGTTACCAAACGTTTCCTTCAATAAATCAATTGTGGCACGAGCTGTGTGACATGTTGCGCCGTTTTGTTGAAACCACAGCTCCTGCACATCATGGTTGTTCAGTTGATGAACGAAAAAGTCAGTAATCATGGCTCTATTGCGGTCAACATTGACTGTAACATTCTAGCCAGCATCGTTTTTAAAGAAGTACTAACCAATTATTCCACCAAACCATAAAGCACACTAAACAGTCAGTTTTTGTGGATGTAACGGTGTCTCAACATACACTTGAAGATTATCATCAATCCAAATACGGTAGTTTTGTTTATTGACGTATCCATTCAACCAAAAGTGAGTCAACGGCAATCTTCTTTTGGGCCCATTTGGGCACAAACCAAACTAAAAATAAATCACTTGACAGTTGACAGCTGACAAAATGGCCGCCAGTTAAAATAGTGTTGCCAACTTAAAGGTATAGAACCTCTAAAAAAACACCCTTTACTTTGGATATTTTATTTTTTTTTTAAATTATTAACATAATAAATAATTGCATTAATAAGCCCCACTGCGCAAGAACTACAAGTAAAACAAATGTTTTTTTAACAAAAAAAAAAATAAAAACAAATATACACTGTATATTTTTTGTCTAATGACTTCTTACAACTATACTGTTTCTTCACCTTAAGATATTTTTGAAGGGGGCCATCAAACAAACAAAAAAATGTGGGTGTAAGCTTTTGTCATTAATTTTAATAATGAAATCATAAAGTATACAAAAATTATGAACAAAACCTTAATAATTTTTATCCTTTTGAAAAGAAAACCAACAATAGTAACGAAACAAATGAAAGAAACGACAACGCGGAGGGCTTTGAATATGGTAATTAGCTAAAAATTGCGGTAGACAATACACTTTTCAGAGTTTAGGAATAGGTATAGGGTATGATTGTGTTATAAGGAAATAATTTTGTGTGAAACTTCAATTTTGTTAACAGGTAGGGTAGGTAAGTAGAGAAATTACAAAAATATGAAACTTTTCTAAACGTGCACATATTTATTCTATGCACAGGGTGAAGCAGCGTTAAATCGTTAAATTTAGGAAATTCTTTTTGTGTTTGAAAGATAATTTTGAGTGGATGACGTTAGGAATATTTTTTTCGAAAATTTGGTATTTATAGGGTAAAAGTGGGTAAAAACGAAAAGTATTATCCGATCCTTACAATTCTGTTTGGGTTGGAAAATTTATTTTTAAAAATTTGATATTTATAGAGTCAAATGAGATAGGTAAACACAAAAGAGTGGTTTTTGATTACAAAATTCTTTCTATGTTGGGAAAGTAATAAAGATTGGACTTAGATGATGATGATCATCATCATCGGCTCGACAACCGGGGTCCAGTCCTGGCCTCCTTCAACAAGTCTCTCCACCCATCCCGGTCTCGAGCCGCCGCCATCCAGTTGCGCACCCCAAGGCTCCGGGCGTCCTGGTCTACGCCATCTCTCCAGCGCAAGCATGGTCTACCACGCTGTCGTCTACCATAGAATCTATTACAAAGAACTTTCCGAGCAGGTGCCTCTTCGCTCATGCGAGCTAGGTGCCCTGCCCACCGGAGTCTACCGAGCTTAATCGGCTTCAAGGTAGATTGCGTACAATTCATGATTGTACCGTCTCCGGAATCGTCCTTCCTCACATATGGGGCCAACAATTCTCCTTAAGACTTTTCTCTCGAACGCGGCTAAGAGGTCGGAGTGCCTTTTGCTAAGCACCCAAGTCTCGGATCCATATGTGAGTACTGGCAGGACCATGGTCCTGTACAGCAGCAGTTTTGATATTATGGTGAGATTTCTGGATTTGAAGTGCTCTGACAGACTATAGTATAGGTAATGATCATATTTGTACGTTTTTCGCCATTCATGACTTGAAGTGGGTCAAAAATCAGTAAGTATGTAGTAGGTATTCAATTACAAAAAGTAGCTTAAATATTTATTTATATTTTTTTTTTGTTATTTTAATGCGAAGCTAATAGTTAGGTAGCTTTTAATAATTTACGTGGAATATTTTGGCAAGGTAAGGACTTTGTTCGCTGACCTGTGCAGAGCGTACCATCGCCGCCGGCGCGGCGTAGCGCTTTGGGAACTTTTTCATCTTTTGTTTGGGAACTTATTTCATGCGTTTTTGGAGATTTATTTCATCTTGGAACTTGGGGACTTCTTTCAAAATGCAAAAAAAAACATTTTGGGGAGTTATTTAATTTTTGTTTCGGGTGGTCATTTCATTGGGAAGTTATTTCACGGACCACGTTAAACGATGGTTCAAGGAATTTTATAACCCCTATACGTGATGCGATCTCTCTACATTAGCTTTGATCGCCATCGCCTCCTGGTGAAAGAGACCTTACTAACAAAAATACGTTTCCAGAATCGAGAGCATCCAACGTCAATTCTTTGGATTTAGTTTAAATTGAAGTATTGTATTTATTCACCGTTTAATTTGTCTTTAATATTCCTTGTAGACTGCTGCTTGGAGAGTTCAGACAGGAATAGCAGCAATTGTTTCTCCAATGGATTGCTTTAGTTCATTCAAATTTGTTGGTTTTGCTTTTTAGACTTCCTGTTTGCAATAACCCCACAAGAAAAAGTTAGGTACAGTAAAGTCAGGCGACCTGGGGGGCCAACGGAATGTGGAGTTTCTGGATATCAGCTTATTGGGAAATTTTCGTCGCAATTCTGTCATAACAGGCTATGCTATGTGAGGAGTTGCACCATCTTGCTGAAACCACACAGAGTTGAAAGATATTCTCATTCGGCGTAATTCTGGATTGAAAAACTCTCTCAACATGCTCAAGTAACGGTCTCCAGTAACCATAAGGGTGTGACCGGTTTCTTCGAAGAAGTATGGCCCGCGATGCAGCTTGATGAAACTGATGCACACCACACTGTGACATGAAGTGGATGCAATTCCGTCTCATGGAGTATCTGTTTGTTTATGTTACCGTTTAAATCGAAATGGGCATCGTCAGACAAAAAAAGACAGTTCAACATGTTTCCGTCCTCTTGCACCATTTTAAGCATCTTCTGGCAAAATTCTAAGCGAATCGGCAACTGCTGGGTTCAGTTTGTTGGTCATTTGAATTTTATATGGGAATAAGTCCAAATCATTGTGCATAATTGACTGCAATGACTGTCTGCTTATACCCATTTGAGCAGATAAGCTTCTTGTCGAAACTCTTGGATTGTTTTGTATGGCAGCATCTACAGCAGCGATTGTTTCTTCCGTCTAAACTGAAGGGTTTCGATGGTATGGTCTTCTTTTGACTGTCCCAGGCTCGAAAAAATTGTTAAAAAGTCGTAGAATTGCCGCCAAACGTTCGCCTATACTCTCTTTGAACCGAAACTACGGACTCTAGTGCGTGATAGCGCCGGACAATCCAAATTCTTGTTTCAGTTATCCATTTTTGTTAAATCAAAAAATCAATCTACAAAATATAAAAAAAATTAACCAGATTCATTAAATAGAAAAAAAGTTATTAAATTTTAGTTTGGTTGCAGCTTTCATCAGCCACCCTGTATCTATCCATCACAAACCATAGGTTTACCTCTTTCCTCTTAAAGCTTCTTCAACGTACAGATCTCTTGTATGCCGCCAAGTGTTAATTCGAACATTAACTTTTTCGACTTTAACGTCATTAAGCCTTTCCTAAAATTCCGTCTTCTGAATAATCCACATCATTAACCCCAATCATGACTAAGTAGTTGTTTCATAGATTTGAAAAGTTTAGTTCAGAATTAGATTGTAGCAAGGCAAATAAATGGTAGTTTTGCCCTCGGCCCCCAGCCCCCACCCACATTACTTATGTTTCAACACGAAAGCTGTGGGTTATAAATTTGAAAATTAATAAAATATAATAATCCAATATAATGCCAATGCCAATGTCAAGAGCCCGAGACGAACCAACTGCCATTTATGAGTTAGCATTTGTTTTCTTATATTTTTCCTATTTAACTTCCTGCCAAAGGAACTTTAACATTTTCGGCTCAATGTCGATTGAATATTAAAATTGAATTTATTTATAAAATGTATGCATGTACATAAGAACCTTTGTAGACTTTTGACAGCCAACGGGTTGGGTAGGTGGTATAAATAGGGAATGAAAAAAAAAAACTTTAAAAAGGTATTGGTACTCGCCTAGCTTGAATTTCACTTTCAAAGGAAATGCCAAATTTTATCACATTCCAACGACAATGAATTTGTAAATGGATTTTTTTTTTTTTTTAAATATTCATGAACTGTCACACCAAAAAATATTATTATGATATTTCTTTTCAACAGAGAAAAAAAAAGCAGAACTTCATGTTCCCTGAAAACCATAGAAAGGAGCCAGTTCCACATTAACTTTAGCACACCTATTTTCCTTTCTAAATTCCACATTTCAATGTACATATGTTACTTAGGTATGTATGTATGAGTATGTAGGTACCCAAAATATTTGAGAATGATTCTTTTGAAAACGGTGCAACACGTACCTACGTATAGATATGAATATGAAGGTAGGTATAGATAGGGTATAGAGGTACCTCCTTCCTCGTTTAAGCCTTCAAGTCTTTTATTGACATTATTATGGGTATTTTTCATATTTATTTTCACAATTCCATAAAATGACACCGCTGGGTTGTATAGTAACGTGCAACATTATACATACAATGGGAATAAATATAAAATACAATATTCAGTAAAAAAAAAAAAAAATACGTATATTTTCTGTAAGCTTGTTCGATTCGAATCCACGCGTGAATGACAAATTAACAGAGCAAAAAAAAAATGGTACATGGTTTTGTACTCCCGCTGCATTGTAGATACAGACCATGCGACAGATGGAGTCAAAGAATTCCAAAATGTTTCCTTTCGAACACCCGGAGAGAATTACTACATTTTACAGACAGACAACGTCGGAGTTGTCGGACAGACGCATTGCGATGGCCTGTTTTCGTGTTCGACCGAATGGGTAAAAGGGTTTGAATGTTGAATATACAACCCAGAGGGATTTTGACGACTTAACCAAGGAGAGTAGGGTAAGGTTGGTTGATTCAACTTAAATAATGGTTCAGTGAATAATATTGAAACAACAAAAAAAATATCATGACCCGAAATAGCAGTTGGAACCACCAAAACTTAAGTACCTCCATTCGTACTTAATTCAAAAAGCCAAAAACATCAATCCACAATTACAGGCGGAACGGAAGGCTTTTGGGTTGCCATCTGTCCGGGTTTTGGCGGAATTCTAATATTTTCAGCCTATGTGGGTAACGTTTGGGATAGTTTTTCTTTATAGTCTGAGGTTGTCATCTTTTCATCGCATAAATTATAAGGACTTGTTTAATATTCTTAATTTATTGCCAAATCAAAGAAACGAACAGAACCAACAACATGGAAAAGGAAATTCAAAACGAACAGAACTGTCAAACGTCAAAATAATCTTTACGTCAGTTCGATTTGTAACATGCGCTCTTTTGCAGTGAATGTTTTTGG
The DNA here is from genome assembly GCA_932273885.2 of Leucozona laternaria. Taxonomy (NCBI): domain Eukaryota; kingdom Metazoa; phylum Arthropoda; class Insecta; order Diptera; family Syrphidae; genus Leucozona; species Leucozona laternaria. The sequence goes on along the minus strand of OW026367.1, from coordinate 23,805,158 downwards.
TTTGAAAAATTCTGGACAAATTGTGAACGTAACAAAACATTTTATGTAGTTATTCAAGAGCTTTGGAGGTATTACCTAAATATTGCCATATTGAATTTTTTGAGCTGTGTTTCAAAATGTTATTACAATGTTCTGTCAGCTGACCACAATGCTGAAGATAAAAGTCGTTTTCCTACGTATTTTTCTTTAATAAATTTTGAACGAAAAGATAAAAACTAATGCTGGATTTACACGACTGACAAATTGGCAGTATTTTGGCAGTTAGCTGTCAAAAAACTGATAGAACAATGGAAAAATGCATTCTTTTGGCAGTATATTGACAGTAAACTGCCGATTTGTCAGTCGTGTAAATCCAACATAATGAAATAAATTACAAATAAAAGTTTATTTATTATTGATGGCACTTTCCATGAGGTCCGTCAAGCTGGGTCCACCACAATCGAAATTCAAAAATTTAACAATGCAGGAATTAGGGGCTAATTTGGGGCTAATTTAGTGCTCCAATCCCGAAGGAGCCCCAAATTTTTTTCACCCTAAAACCTGTGGTGGACTCAGCTTGACGTCAAGCTGGGTCCACCCAACCTCCCAATACACAAATTCAAAAATCTAATGATGCAAGAATTAGGGGCTAATTTGGGGCTAATTTAGTGCTCCAATCCCGAAGGAGCCCCAAATTCCCTTCACCCTCAAATTTGTGATTGACTCAAAATGACGTCATCGTACTGGATCCACTACAATGGAATTTCAAAAATCTAATGATGCAGAAAACTAGATCTATTTTGGGGCTAATTTAGTGCACTAATATTAAAATCAGTTATCCATTATTTGACCTTGAAATTTAGTTCTGAAAGTGTTAAAATGTGGAGACTTTCTTTATAAAGCACCTGAAAAAAAAAATTACGTTGCAATTATGAGCAACCCTACCCAATTTGAAAAAAAAACACAAGTTTTGTTTTTCTACTCTCACAGGTGGGGGCTTTAGAGGGAAGAAACCGATTTGATGACGTCACAGCTGGATCCACCACAACCTCCCAATACAAAATTTCAAAATTCTAATGATGCAGGAATTAGGGGCTAATTAGGGGCTAATTTAGTGCTCCAATCCCAAAGGAGCCCCAAATTTTTTTCACCCTAAAGCCTGTGGTGGACTCAGCTTGACGTCAAGCTGGGTCCACCCAACCTCCCAATACACAATTTCAAAAATCTAATGATGCAGGAATTAGGGGCTAATTAGGGGCTAATTTAGTGCTCCAATCCCAAAGGAGCCCCAAATTTTTTTCGCCCTTTAGAGGGCAAAAACTGATTTCAATGAAAACACATTTTGGTCCACCACAACCTCCCAATAAACTTTTTCAAAATTCTAATGATGCAGGAATTAGGGCCTTAATTAAGGGCTCCTTAGGGCACCTATTTCAAAAGAGCACCAAAAGCCCTTCACCTTTTAGAGGGCAAAAACTGATTTGATGACGTCATCTAGCCGTCAAGCTGGGTCCACCACAATCGAAATTCAAAAATTTAACTATGCAGGAATAAGGGGATAATTTAGGGCTAATTTAGTGCCCCAATCCCGAAGGAGCCCCAAATTTTTTTCGCCCTTTAGAGGGCAAAAATTGATTTCATTGAAATCACATTTTGGTCCACCACAACCTCCCAATAAACTATTTCAAAAATCTAATGATGCAGGAATTAGGGGCTAATTTTGGGGCTCGTTTAGGGCACTAATCACATTTTCTATTTATGATATTAATAAATTAATTCATAATTCCTATAAAATTTTTACTTTCATTCAAAATCTCCATCTTCTCCACAACTGTTGGTTGGTCAATTAAAAATCAACCTCACTATTGAAAATGAAGATGGAGCTGTTTTTTATCAAATACTTAAACCATAAATGTGACAATCTTATTTTGTCTGCGTTCCATAAATAAATTAAACCTCTTTAACACCAGAAAACTTATGCTGGGCTTACACGAATGACAAATTTTCAGTATTTTTGTCATTTTATTGCCAAAATACTGCACACATTATTTCATTAATGACATGTGTTTAAACGGAATTTAAATAATGACTGGTTGATACTTTCTCAGTATTTTTTTCCATTTTAATGACAAGGATGGAAACAAGTGCATTTACACGACTGCCAAATATTATTGTTTATTATTGTAATATTTTTCGGCCTTTGACAAATAAAAGAATTGTATAAATGTCATAAAACGCGGCAATGGAAACAAATTTACATACACCCCCATTGCGATTGTCAATCATCAATTGATAGTCGATAAATATTGAAAATCGATATTTAACAACGCAATTCATAAAAGTTTTGATCATTAAAAATGGTGTAGGCCGTTGTAAATTACAACAAAAAATTTGGTAACTACGAAATAATTGGTAATTTGTTTGATAACTTGAGTTAATGGCCAGACGCGCACATGCAACTAAACAGTTTGGTTTCCATTTTGAGTCACTAGAATGTTTAGTTTAGCCGCAATTCAAGTTTAAAGCTAGGACCGCACTCGGCGGAACTGCACTTCAGCGGAACTGAACTTCACGACTTATTTGTGGGAAATCGTATGAGCTATATCGCACTAAGCGACAACTGCACTTCACGACGTGACACTATGCGACAAAGTTGGTAATCTGACCAACTGTGTCGCGACGTGAAGTTTCGTTCAGTTTCGTGCGAAAGTGTGCACGGTGTCGCTGAAGTGCAGTTCCGCCTAGTGCGGTTCTACCTAGGTTTTCGGGCAATGTTTCCGCGAAGCGTGCCTAAGGAACTTTTACAGGGCTATTCTGGCGTTGTGAGGCCTCACAAGTCACAACCTCTTGTAAGGTTGATTTCTTGTTAGGTTGTTGTGATTCGATAACATTTTCGGTAGTCTGAGACAGTTATGCCTGTTTGGCATCCCAAAACTGATTTTTTTCTATTGGTTTTGACAGCAAATTGTGTAATTTTGTGGAAATTTCTGCAAATTTGCAAGTATACAGTTCTTCAACGAAAAAAAAACTACATGAAATCCTTATGGGAGTGATTTTTGGCACAAAAAAAAATTTTATCGGACTGTGAACTGTGTAGTTACCAATTTTTTTGTTGTAATTTACAACAGCCTACACCATTTTTAATGATCAAAACTTTTATGAATTGCGTTGTTGAATATCGATTTTCAATATTTATCGACTATCAATTGATGATTGACAATCGCAATGGGGGTGTATGTAAATTTGTTTCCATTGCCGCGTTTTATGACATTTATACAATTCTTTTATTTGTCAAAGGCCGAAAAATATTACAATAATAAACAATAATATTTGGCAGTCGTGTAAATGCACTTGTTTCCATCCTTGTCATTAAAATGGAAAAAAATACTGTGAAAGTATCAACCAGTCATTATTTAAATTCCGTTTAAACACATGTTATTAATGAAATAATGTGTGCAGTATTTTGGCAATAAAATGACAAAAATACTGAAAATTTGTCATTCGTGGAAGCCCAGCATAAGTTTTCTGGTGTTAAAGAGGTTTAATTTATTTATGGAACGCAGACAAAATAAGATTGTCACATTTATGGTTTAAGTATTTGATAAAAAACAGCTCCATCTTCATTTTCAATAGTGAGGTTGATTTTTAATTGACCAACCAACAGTTGTGGAGAAGATGGAGATTTTGAATGAAAGTAAAAATTTTATAGGAATTATGAATTAATTTATTAATATCATAAATAGAAAATGTGATTAGTGCCCTAAACGAGCCCCAAAATTAGCCCCTAATTCCTGCATCATTAGATTTTTGAAATAGTTTATTGGGAGGTTGTGGTGGACCAAAATGTGATTTCAATGAAATCAATTTTTGCCCTCTAAAGGGCGAAACAAATTTGGGGCTCCTTCGGGATTGGGGCACTAAATTAGCCCTAAATTATCCCCTTATTCCTGCATAGTTAAATTTTTGAATTTCGATTGTGGTGGACCCAGCTTGACGGCTAGATGACGTCATCAAATCAGTTTTTGCCCTCTAAAAGGTGAAGGGCTTTTGGTGCTCTTTTGAAATAGGTGCCCTAAGGAGCCCTTAATTAAGGCCCTAATTCCTGCATCATTAGAATTTTGAAAAAGTTTATTGGGAGGTTGTGGTGGACCAAAATGTGTTTTCATTGAAATCAGTTTTTGCCCTCTAAAGGGCGAAAAAAATTTGGGGCTCCTTTGGGATTGGAGCACTAAATTAGCCCCTAATTAGCCCCTAATTCCTGCATCATTAGATTTTTGAAATTGTGTATTGGGAGGTTGGGTGGACCCAGCTTGACGTCAAGCTGAGTCCACCACAGGCTTTAGGGTGAAAAAAATTTGGGGCTCCTTTGGGATTGGAGCACTAAATTAGCCCCTAATTAGCCCCTAATTCCTGCATCATTAGAATTTTGAAATTTTGTATTGGGAGGTTGTGGTGGATCCAGCTGTGACGTCATCAAATCGGTTTCTTCCCTCTAAAGCCCCCACCTGTGAGAGTAGAAAAACAAAACTTGTGTTTTTTTTTCAAATTGGGTAGGGTTGCTCATAATTGCAACGTAATTTTTTTTTTCAGGTGCTTTATAAAGAAAGTCTCCACATTTTAACACTTTCAGAACTAAATTTCAAGGTCAAAGAATGGATAACTGATTTTAATATTAGTGCACTAAATTAGCCCCAAAATAGATCTAGTTTTCTGCATCATTAGATTTTTGAAATTCCATTGTAGTGGATCCAGTACGATGACGTCATTTTGAGTCAATCACAAATTTGAGGGTGAAGGGAATTTGGGGCTCCTTCGGAATTGGAGCACTAAATTAGCCCCAAATTAGCCCCTAATTCTTGCATCATTAGATTTTTGAATTTGTGTATTGGGAGGTTGGGTGGACCCAGCTTGACGTCAAGCTGAGTCCACCACAGGTCTTAGGGTGAAAAAAATTTGGGGCTCCTTCGGGATTGGAGCACTAAATTAGCCCCAAATTAGCCCCTAATTCCTGCATTGTTAAATTTTTGAATTTCGATTGTGGTGGACCCAGCTTGACGGACCTCTTTCCATGACTTTCTGAAGTGTTGCCAGTGTAATTTGAGCGATTTCTGTGCGAATGTCGAGTGTCAGCTCCTGTATAGCCTGTAGTTTGCTAATGTATCTATACCTTTTCCCTAGGTAACCCCATAAGAAAAAGTCCAGAGCTGACAGAACAGGCGATTGCAGTGGCCATTCAAATTCACCGTTTTTTTTTGAGATAATGCGATTGGGGAATTGTTCGCACGACATTGTCTCACGAGCGGTGTGAGCTGTAGCTCCGCCTTGCTGAAACCAAATCAGCTGTCTACTTGCACCAATGGAAAAAGGACGTTTTAAAGCATTGTTCTAACGCTGGCACCCTCATCATTTTCGAAGAAATATGGTCCATAAATCTTACGCGAGTAACAAGAAGTTAATATAAGGGACGTTGATATGGAGACTTTTGGGATTCTGATGTGTGCCCCAAAATCTGAAACTTTGCTTGTTCACAAATCCGCTCAGATGAAAATGTGCCTCGTTAGCCATCATAAATTTTTCCAAAAATTCTTCGTCATTTTCGGCGATATTTAGGACAGTCTTGCACTACTCCAGCCGTTTTTTCTGGGTCAACAGAATTGAGCTGTTGGACCAACTTGTAAGGGTATAGGTGAAGATCTTTCCTCAAAATGCGATGAATCGTGCTATGCGGTATGCCGAACTATGGTATACTAGGGATTATATCCCTAGCCTTAGTCTACGTTACTACACCATCAGATGGTTGGTGGTATAATTTCCCTAGCTCTCGTCGACTCTATAGCGAAAACGGAGATTTGGATTAATTCCCAAGCCTTAGTAAAATTAGGGTGTTAATCGAATTTCGGAATTAGAACACATTGTTAAGGCAATGTAAGTGGAATTCTCGACAAAAAGCCAGAAACGATTCAGAAACTTCTAAAGCACTCAACAGATTGTTTTTCAGAGCTTACAAATTGTTAGTGTAATGAGCTCAATAATGACTGCCAAGCAGACAATCCATTTGCGGAGATGTGTCAATCGAGGGGAACAGAAATCACCAACCACAGACTTTTGAATGCAACCTCGGTCGCTTCATCAGTTGTTGTGCTGATCGTGTTTTTGGTGTGCGTATTGAAGGATAAGTCTCGATGGTAGCTGAACTGCAGGTTTGCGGTAGTCAAAAAAGTTGTAAATTTATGTACATTTTGTGCCTGGACACATTGACGCAAGTGCACACATGTAAAATGCTGCAAGTGGAACTGGAACTGGAACTGGAGCTGCAGCTGCAGCTGCAATAGTTGTCAAAAAGTGTCGTACGTACTTTTTTTTACGTGCCCACAATGCAGCTTTACAGCTTTCTGACATTCTGACTACAGACGCACTGATATCTATAGCATGAGGGATTGAGGAGAGCTTGCAACTTATTTCAACCCCTCATCGAGTTGAATGTCAAAAATGCTGCACGCAAAAGTTAAAAGTTCGTGAACTCTTGCAATTGCGGCTCCAGCTCCGTTTGCAGCTACGTTGCGTTGTGCTCGCCATATTGAAATTATGTGTATTCAATATTTTGACAGCTAATCCGCCTACAGCTCCAGTTTCAGTGTTCAGGCAGTAACTTGCATTAAAATGTAAAAGTGAGATAATAATTTTATATAAGAGGGAATGAGATGGACTTAAAAATCAAAAATATGCACGACTGTTATAATTTATTATTAAGTAATTTAAGTTTCATTCTTATATCACTTTTGACAGATAATCACATTTCCATTTTATCGCTGAGCTGGAAGGTTAAAAAAAATCCCTCTTATTTCGGGTTTTGTTTCCTTTAAAGTTCGGCTATGATTTAACAAGTATACAACTTTGATTTGCATGGAGTAGACAGCTTTTTAAAAATGGTTATGTATTTCCGCTGTTTCAATTTCCAGCTGTCTCTGCTGCAATTTTCTTGCATCACCAAGTAAGTTTATTTCCGTGTGTAGCCACTTAGTGCGCAGTGAGGCATTGCGATCTTCCGTTAATGTGTTCAGGCACTTTGTAGGACTTTTGCTTGAATATCGTTATCCGGACTCTTTGGACGCGATTGGTTGAAGAAATTGTATTGCCTTCCAACTCACTTTACGGCTCACTTTGCCGTTTAGTAGTTTAGAAAAATGCTCTTTCCGGTTTCTCGTAATACTAACTGTAGTTTATTTACTAAACTGCATTCCCACTCTCATCTCGGAAGGATTTTATGCTCGTCTATTTGACTGGGGTAGTGATAAAACTCTCTGAAAACCCATTAAATAATTTAAATCACGCGAGAGCCGAAGGAACGCAAGAAAACACGTCCTCTTTCTTTAAAGACTAAAATTGAACTCCTATATTTCTTAACTATTTTTACAAAACATAAACCTAGCTTACAAATACATTTACAATTTTTAACCTATCTTAACTCTAGTTTCATATAATCCTAAACTAACAATACCTTAGGCTTGCAAAGTATATAACGACGATGATGTCCGACGCATTCCTTGTTTATAACATAATGCTAATGGATGCGAGCAGTGTTGCCAGATGAAAAAAAAATCTCCCCCCAGAAAAATTTAGAAACCCCCCAGATTACCACATTTTATCAACAAAAACCCCTAAATTTTTTTTTCAACTTTTTATTTTATTCACAGCTCTTAATTTTGTTTTTAATTTTAAATTCGATTTATTCTAAATAAGACGGATATTGAAAAATAAATACATTAAAACAAAAACAAATAAATTAATTAAATGAAGCAATGGCAACAAATATTACTATAAATGCACATCTCCCGGTTCCTTTGAAATAGCCCAAAATGGTAAATGCCAATCAGAAACATCCCAACTGCGTTTCCTTTCTTTTTATTTCTGGTCAAAAATTACAACAACAACATCAACAGCTCGAGCCCAAACTTTTTCTCGAAATTTTTCCCAAAACGCAAAGAAACAGACCTAAAGTCATCTTCGTTTTGGCTCTCGCGTCACCCGTCGGTCGGTCGGTTTGATACATCTTCTCACTTGTGAAAATTTTTAGCATTTCTTGTGTTGATGTTGGTGTAAAATTCTGACATCCAGAATGTGAAGAATATCTAACTCGTAGAATATTGTCAGCTGTTTCAATACCAATACGATTCCTCAACCTTTTATCTCTAAATGAATCCCCTCAGATTTCCCCTCATACATCTTGTCCCCCCAGATTACCCCCCAACGACAGAAAAAATCCAATAAATCTAGGGGGAAAACCCCTAAACTGGCAACCCTGGATGTGATTCATAAACCACAATCAACAGTTATATGATCGAACAGTTATATGATTTGATAAGGTTCAACGTGACACAGCGTCTACTGTCATAAAGTTCTAAATATAATAAAAATATATATAGGTATATAGATAACTTAAAAGGTAGTTTTACTAACAAATTGTAGTCCCAATTTATGTTTGGTCCTTCGGAACATGCGGAATTTCAGGATACGGGAAGCATTCCTGACGTACAATTTTGGCGTTGAAATACCAAGACTGATATAAGCGTCACGTGCACATATATCTTTTGGTACAAAAATACTACTGTCTACTATACATATGGAACAGTTAGAAGCTTTAATTCTTCAGGTGGAACTTATAGTTCCATGGTCATTTTTAATATCAATATTTGTATACCGTTCGTTTGTAACGACATTTCAATTCAAACCCTATGTATCAATGTTAAAGCCAGCTGTACATATGTATTCGTATTTTTAATATTTATAACTCAAATGCAATCCATGTCCTGTTTGAGTAAAACCAACAACAGAAAAAAAAAAAAAAAAAACAAATACAACGAAAAGGTAGAAATCTCATAACGAAGGTATGTAAAGTAAAATTCCTCGTTCATAGAGATCCTTGAGTATCGAATACTTCAACAATATTATAAACTTGAAATACCTCTTGTTTCCAGAGTAAGAAGAGAATGGATTTAATGGAATGTCTTGTGAGCTGTGGTGGCCGGTGGTAGTGGCGAAATGGTTTTGTTCGTTTTGCGTTCCTTATACCAACATTTTTAGTTAAAGTGGACTTCTTGTCTTTACTTGTGGAAAACATAAATTTGATGAATTACAATTCAAATACATAAAATAAAGACTTTAACCTTAAAATAAAATAAATCGGTTTATAGTGTAGGTATTTATAATAATCAATAAGATAAGGTTTTTGTTGATTGTGTATATATTTATGGATATACGGATGGGAAAAGGAAAACATTAAAAACCAGATTATGTCCTTTTTGTCCAATTCAAATAGATTTGTTATTCAATTTCATCTAACATAACTCAAATACAGTGGAAAGTCGTTACGAACCTGAAACCTATTTATACAGATGACCATTCGTCCTTTATTTCCGGAGTGCTTTGATTTATTTTTGTTGTCTTTTATTTTTAAATATTATTTCCTTTGTAATACAAACATTTTTAATCTGAAATATTTTTTGTTGAAAAAAATAATGAAATTATTAAAGAAATAGAAAAAAAAATGTGTTTTTACTTACTCTATAGGCAGGTATACACGTATACCCTTTGGTTTCGTGTAAAAACAATGTCAAGGTTTTCATCAAAATTAACAACTCTACGACTATCGAGAAATACGAAAAAGTGGGTTTCATCATACCGTCTGTCAGTCTGTGCGTTCTTGCGTTTGTGCGCTTGTGCGTCCAATTTGATGTTAATGAAGAGCCTAAACGGATGGATCTATTTGCTTCAAATTCGGTACAGAGCATTTTTATGTAATTCCCTAGAGGGGGAATTCTTATGTTTGTTTAAATAGAATATGAAGAAAAACTGAAACGAAAAATTCTTCTGTTTAAGTGGAGCGGCTGAAAATAATTCAAGTTAAAAGTTCAAATGAGCTCAAATCCATAAATGCGTTTTGCCCAGGTACAATAGCTGGGCTCATCATCAGTTAAATAGTTATCGTGCACTTCTAAGACGCAAATGTGTACCTGAGCGAGACGCATTTATTGAGTTGACCTCATTTGAACTTTTAACTTGAATTATATTGGTTTTAGCTTATCTAAAAAGGGTAGGTGCAAAGTATTGCTCTAAAGATGGAATTTTAAGAACACTTTGTAGGATTTTGGTAAAAAATTCACATAACTTTAATAGGGTATTGACGTCCCATCAATCAGCATCAGATGCTTAGCTTGGCAATTCAATGTTTCGGGAAACACAATTTCTAATGTACCTACTGCATGGGAAAATGTTTGTATCCATACCACTATACACCTGTGCAAGAATTGTTTCCAGATGATTTTGAAAAGAGACTTGAGTTGACTAACTGATTGCTGGAGTGGAGTTTGGACGGACGAATCGCAATTTACAAGAGATGGGATCACAATAGGTAATTCGACTGATTCAGCTAGCTTCATTGTATTTCAACATTATGGTGCTCCCGCCTAATATGGTCGAGATCCGAGAGGTTAAGAATTGGCTAGATTAAGAGTATACGATTCTCGTTGGAAAGGAAGATATGGACCAGTTAAATGACTTGCAAGATCTCCTGACGTTATAGTATTGGATATTTCTTTTAATATGGGAAAGAATGTAAGAATTTGGTGGTGCTACAGCTCGCAGATAGCCAAGGCCTAGTGACTTACAATTCCGCACCATTCCTTTGTGCGTGTTGCTTGTTTCATAAATGAAGGGGACCTAAAATTTTAAGCCGAATGGCTAAGGTGAGAGGCACTTATTCATGACAAGAAATATTCTTGAAGGATTAGTTACCTCGTCTCAAAAGGATATAGCCGTTTTTTTTTATTTAGAGTGACGAGTCTCGGGTTCGAACCCGGACCTTCGGCATATCACAGTCCTATACATCCTAACCTCTAAGCTACCGGCCAATACTATTTAAAATAATGCTCAAATATTTGACTTTGAGAGCTTGAGAGATGACTTATGGGAGTACTTTATATTTCATTGAGAAGGAGACAAGATCTGTGATCTCATAGTCCACTTTACATACCGATCTGCAGATTTTATTAACTTGTTTAAAGCCTTTTGTAAGAGTTCTTTCAAGGTGTTAGAATGCCTTTCTGATACCTATAGCAATGGCAACGTCATCTGCATGGGCAATCACTCTGTACCTCTCCACTTTGAAGCATATCTGCAGCACATTCACTTCCAAGTTCCAAAAAAAGGGGAAACAAAACACCGCCATGCAGCGTACCTCTGCTGACAGATCTTCTTGCAAAAAAGCCGCCCAGTTTTTAATTAATAATCTCACTTTGCTGGTTGTTTGTATATTCGGGCTATAATCTTAAAAGCCACAGAACCAATGTGAACAATAGCCATTCTCTTTGTGTTTGAAAGTTTAACTTACCTAGGGGATTAGGCGTATGGCATTAGGCATTTCTTCAAAGGGTGAAATGGGGTAAACAGAAAATAAAATTGTATTCGATTTTGAGACTTTGTTTGTGCTTTGAAAAGATTAAGAAGATGGACTTAGAGAATCGCCTATAAGTGTTGGATATTTTTCAAAATATATCTATGTAAAGGGTTTTTCAACAGGATGATATGGACTTGGAGGATATGTGGTTCAAACAGGACGGCGCCACAAGCCACACAGCGAATGTCACAATCAATTTATTGGAAACCAAGTTTGGAGAACGTGTTATCTCACGAAATGGTCCAGTCGCTTGGCCGCCTCGGTCGTGCGATTTGACGTCGTTAGACTATTTCCTGTGGGAATACGTCAAGTCTATGGTCTATGCCAACAAGCCAGCGACGATTTATGAATTTGGTACGAATATCGAACGTGAAATTGCAGCAGTATCGGCCGATTTATGCTTGAAAACCGTCGAAAAGTGGGTTCAGCGTCTGGACTTCTGCAAGCGTGCCCGTGGTGACCATGCAAAAGAAATCGAGTTCCATACATAATGGCATCAAACGTACTTTTACAGGAATAAAGAATTTCATTGATATCTAAAACCGTTTTTGTTTTTTTTTTAAAAAAAAAAAAAATTGTAGCGCTCTTATTGAAATACATATTACCTATACGGTGAAATGGTGGTAAGCACAAAAAATAAATCCCATTTTAAAAATTAATATTTTAGTGTTTGACATCAGGTTAAAGTTAAAGAGATTGGATTTTCCATAATTAAAACTAGTTATAGGGTGAAATAGGGTAAAAACGGCAGAATTCAAGAAAGTTTCAATATATGTATACTTCTAAATACTATTTTAGTGATAGCTTATGTCGTTTTCGAATGGACATTCGGAGGTACTCCTTTTTCACTCCTTTTACTCCAAATTTCCCATTTTCGATAGGAATGGAACAGTTCCGAAATCCAAATGAAGACGACATTAATGACTTAGGGGCGTTTTACTAAACTACAGGTTAAAATCAAATGGATCAACGAATGCAGCTTCTTTTTTTAACCGAATTACCTCATATGTTAATTCAGTTTATTAAATTATTCAACTTCAAATATTAAAATATTAAAAATCTTACCCAAAGCAATCGAAGTTTAGCATAGAAAATACAATTAAACCCAGGTTTAACTTAGTAACAGTTTAAAAATGACAATGAATACGCCCCTTAGTATTTTTAATTGTGTGGAAAACAACATTTGAACATGGCGCCAAATACACTCGATCTGGCACTGATTCAAATTTTCAAAGTACATCTTCATACAGACTAGCCAAAAAGTTAAATATAACAATAAATCAATATATTTATATGAGACGATAGCTATCACAAAACTGTCACATAGTTTGTCAGCTCAGCTCAGCCCCGCTTGCGTGCATATCTTATCTACTCTTCGTCGTATATGCATATTAACTTCACTATCAGAGATTTGTAACCAACACGAATACAAAAACAATACTCGTTTGTTAATTAATTGCTAATTAAATAATCGACCTGACATAATGACCGAAAAATCGGTGTCCATCCACAAAAGGGTCTTTGTGCTTCGAAACAATATTTATCCATCGGATTATGGTGCTGTCACGGATCGGAAAACATGAAACATCATTCCCTAAAGGTTTGTGTATTTTCTTTTCTGCTTTTTTTTTTTGTTGTTGCTTTGGATTTTGGTTTGGTTTGGAGAATGGGATTCCATGATAGTATCTGGGGTTTAAAAAGTCCCGCAGTCATTAACTATGGTGCACATTAATTTTTGTTTGTTGGAAAAAGAAAAGACCACCAACAGGGCGTGACAGTGTGTCTGTACAGCTAACAGTAAATTAACAGAAAGTATACACGCAAGAAAAAGTCATAGCGCATAGGAACGCTGGCAAATTTGTTATAATTTGATGAGAATTTTCTCCGATTAACAGAGTGATGGTTTTGGCTTCTCAAAGTGTGAATGCGAAATGTTCTGCACTGACGCTGATGTGTCCCGAAAAGTTTGACCTATAAATTTATTCATTATATGCGCATAGCACTCAATCTTTCCTTGCCTAAGAGTTTGACATCTTTCCTTGCGTAGGAGTTCGATATCAAGACCGTAGTCAGTATTGTTTCGGATATGGTAGGAGGAGGTGGAAATAAAACAAAACCCTATACCTACAACATCTGCGTAAAGGAAAAAACTTTCCCTAAGAAATTCGGAAGTTTATTTTAAACTTTTCTTCCACAATAACGTATGACAAACTTCACTGAATGGATATTACAAGGAGCCTTTTAACCCTTGGATGATTAACCCCTCACTATACGTGAGGGAGGGTGTATAAGGTGAAACAATTTGTTGGCATAAGGGTGATTGGCCTAAGGCCAATTACTAATACCAGTAATTAGTAAAGTTCATTATTTTGTATTTTTCCTCAATAAATGTCGTTTTATTATCTTTTTTTTTTATCGAACAATTTATTTCAGCCACCAATTTTCTAATGCCATGTTGGCTAGCCATCAGACCAGCACCAGGACATTGGTATGTATCCCGGAGCGCGTAATCGTATGTTCATGATGGTGGTATACAACATTTTTCCAATTAGGCTGAAACACTGGGGCTTTTGTAACAACCTTTCCAGGATTCAGCAGTCAGTGTTTGTTTTGTGTGTGAATTAGAAACGTTTCACGAATCCATTTGTCTCTAACTGGGATTGTGTAGGTAATTAGTGCGGTGGCAAATTGTACATTGAAACTCCATTACATATTTGTATGTCTGATGGCGAATGGCGAAGTATTCAACCGGGTGTCTGACTCTGATGATTATTATTATTGTGCGATTGTATCTGGTTACTAACACCGCTGCTGTGACCTGTGGGGAGAAAATTTATGGTGGACCACTGATGGGTATAAAATGGAGCATGATGATGTTTAAGTTGATAATGGAATGGTAATGTAATCAGATCTGTTACAGCACGGCTCCAATCAACAAGCCCCTATGGTTTCCAGTTACATACCAAACACAAATTAGTTTAAGAGTCACTCTCAACCAAATTGACTTCACCATCATGACTTATCTTCGATACACCATCGCTGCACACGTACTGGACCGAATAGTGATGTTCCTGGATAATCTTATTCCTCTCAAGCTAGTTTTCATCCAATTTTAAATGTTACACGCTTCTGCTTTATACAGAAGGTTTCGCAGAGCTTTTGAACCATTTTTGATGCGTAAGCATCTATGCCGGCGGTAGAGTGAAATTAAACGTTGACTTTCGACGTTACTTGGTCACACTTTATGGTGAAGCACATTGCGTTCCGGAAGTCAACATAGTAGGATATTGGGTATGTTCAGTGACAAAAATTTGAAGATCCCCTTCAAACTAGTCCGTTTTGAATCCGTGCACGTAGTCAACAACGTATGGGCGACTTCGCATACGGATCCAAATATTTATCCTCAAAACTGGGCTTGGACAAACGAAGATATTAACACATATTAACCGTGAGTACTGGCACTCACATATTTTTCTTTTACATCAAAGATTTCGGTAGGCTTCTCTTTGAGTTTGATGGAAAAGCTAACGTATAAAACCATCAAACAGTGTGTCATTGTGAAAATTTGAACCACGCTTAAACTTCTTCTCTTAAGAACACATTATATCTACTGATATAGTGGACTGTGGACGATCTGATTCCAGAAATAACATTAAGCTGACCAAAGAACATAGAAGATAGAAGACAGAGGGTGAAATCAGCTCAGGTGATAAGTGATTGTCACAAACACGAAGGTCATGGTAATTGTCACCAAGTTTTCCGTCTGCGTAAGATGACTGACACTGACGCATCAAAAGCTGATGACGGGGTGGTGGTGTATACTCAGACACAGGATGAATTTAAATCTCTCCTTTCACCTTCCTATAATCACTGTAGCTTAATACAGGCGGAACTTTTGGCGATAAACGAAATATTGTCTTAGCTTAAAGAAAACGTGGTATACCTAACGCACTGATATCCGCATCTTCTCAGATAGCGAAGGCGCCATAAAATCTCTGGACTCTGTCCTTACCAACTTTATAATAGCCTTTAACTGCCTAACAGCTGTAATGAGTTGGCACGGAAGTTTAATATTTTCACCAAATAGTACCAAAAGTGGTACTCTACCGCACCTATTTTGCAAAATAGGGCAAATAGAGGTTAACTCATTGCTACATTGCTGCATGCAAACTTATGCTGAAGCAAGATGCGCTTTAGAGAAAACAAACCTAAGGTGGAACAACATCACCACCTTGCGTGGCGAAAAATCAGATATGGCCAAAGTTGGATCTGAAGGGCTCCAAGAGGCTAATATCTCTAAGCAGAACTGCATATTGGTTCCGTAATAGGTCTCATAACCGGACACTGTTTAATAGGCGAGCACGCAACGAAGCTTGGAGTATTTTAAAATGATTTCTGCAGAAGCTGTATGGATGAGGAAGAGGAAGAATCGAATCTTCACGAAAAGGGGAAAAAGTTCCAAAAGATTCTTGTGGTATCACAATGGACTAACTCATTGTCTAAGTGTGTCAAAAATGCCTGCTTGGCAGCCATCTTAACCTAATGTAACCTAACCCGAAATGATTCAACTTGATTCATTTCAATTGAACACTTTCCATTTTGACATTTTTCAAATCATGGTTGCCGCATAGTGCAATTCGCAAATACCTTTAATTATCTATATTGAAATATCAAAATCAAAATGACCTATTTGCGATGGAATTATTATTTTTCTTCGTCTTCAAAATATCAATCTTTTTTATTAAATTAATGACAACTCTAGTCATAATTAGGGTTATCACTTTTTAAAAAAAATGATCGAAGTAGATTTGCAAAAAAGTGCAGCAGGTTCAATGTTTTTTGCAGTAGATTTATGTTTTGAAATTTCCCCTAAACATCGTCGGCTCGGTCATTAAAAGAAAACGCTAAGTATTAAAAATCTAACCAAGAAAATCTGCCTGCCTATTATAATGTTAAAAGTACTATAATGTTATACTAACAAACTTCCGCTAGGACTAGCAACTTGATCAACACAACACATTTTTTATGATTCACTACTTAATAAATACCAATAAACTTTTATTTATATCAATTTTCAACCAGATTTTGGCTGCATATTTAATTAAAAATTTATCCATCCTTTCCCCTTTTCTCACAATCAAATCAAAAACCAAACTCAGATCAATAAATAAACGTTGCTTTGACAGATTTGCTGTGACAGCTGCTGTCAATTGTCATCAAAACAGATCCGATAGCCGAAAGCTGTATGCATAAATTGAAGGGTGGGTTTCATGAAGAATGAGAATGACTGCATTAAATGACAGAACTGAAAAATTATTTTATTATTGAATGCTTATATATTTTTTCGAAAAACCAAAAGTGCAAAAGATCTACTGTAATTGCAGCAAAGTGACATCCCTGATGGTCAAACTGCGACACAAACGTCAAACTCGTCGAGAAGTGACAATCACACAATTTTGTTGTGATAGCTGCTTTGCAATAAAATACCACCGTACACACACTGAATTGGTTGATTGTGACTCTCACTTATCACAAATCATCCCAGGCCGATTTTTTTCACTCAAAGTTGAACACAACTTTGAGATTTTTGTTTTCAAATTTTTGAAAATGTTTTTATTCACTCAAAGTTTACGTTTTCAACTTTCGATTTTCAACTCTAGAGTTGATCAACCTTAGATTTCTCAACTCCTAGAAAAAGTAGAAGCTGGCCGAGCAAACTTGAGATTTTACGTAAAAATTAGTATTTTCTTTTTTATTTGGGTTTCAAAATCGCTTGCAACAAAAAGCCAGAACTCAGTACATTGAATTTAAAGCCGACAACAATGATTTTACTTACATAATTTGATTATGGATTCACTCCCTTGTGACGAGAGACGGTATGAGTATAAATTGAACGTGTACTTCAAAACTCACGTTCCTTATCTTAAACAAATCATGTGAATTGCTCCGAATTACACAGTTTTTGGTAGCATTACGATCTTATGCGCTCGGACCTGGAATTCAATTAACAATTGCAGAATTTAGTGGAGTAAGCATTTCAAGCGTGCATCATAAATCTTGAAGCTTGTGTCAAAGGCGATTGCCAATCTTCCTCTTCCAGCGAATAAATTATTTTCCAATTATTTGTTGGCAATTTAACGCAATTGAACACATTTTAACAAACAAAATAACACACAAATATGACATCGATATGATTGACAGATTCAAATTTAAATTTAAAACTGACAGTTTTTTGTTTTATATTTCAAAAATATCCCAGGGATATTTTTCAAAATGGAAGTTGGCCAACTTTAGATCTTTAAATCGAGAGTGTAGAAAATAATTAGTGAATAAACAGAAATTTCAACTTTCGTTTAAACTCTCGAGTTTAAGTCAACTTTTAAGTTGTCCAACTTGAGAGTTTGCCTCAAGTTGAGAAATAGTGAATAAAATGGCCCTTAGGCGATTCCACCCCATGCTAAGCGACATTTATGTGACTAGCTGGTGATGAGCAATTTCCCAGAAGAGGAGTATACCCATTTGCTTAAAGAAGCATAAAACCTTTAAAGCTGAACTTAAATTAATGACGCTTATAAGAAACTCCAAAAATCCACAAATTGTTTTTCTAATAAGCGTGCGGATATAAGAAACAGAAGTTTCCTATAAAAAATATTCTTTCAAAAAAAAACGTTAATTATTAAACAACAAAAAATAATTTCACTATATTTGAAAAAAAAAACAAGAAAATTCACAACAGAGCTTAGAAAAGCATGTATTTTATGTTCGTTCACATTTAAGGAACATTTAGATGGGACATTTTTGTGTCATACAAAAGTTTCTTATACACATCATATTTGAGAGGAAAACTGAGAATCGGTGTTGTAAAAAAAATTCATAATACCTATCAGTGTTTTTCTTATAAGTCTGTTTCTTATAAGCGTCATTTACTTTATTAAACTTTGGTTTCTTCTCAAAGTAGACGGTAGGTGTTTTGGCGTCATGGATATTCCCACCAGTATTTTAAGATCCTTTAACTTATTTTCTTCAAACGGCAACCAAAACCTTAGTACAATTCGCTTCTTCTTGCCAAATTAAAAATTAAAGCTAAATATGTCAGTTTCCTAATCCCTTATGGAGATGTCCAGTGTAAATGTCCAAATGTTAAATAATTTACGAATCTTCAATAATAATCTCATCAGACACGAAGAGTTTCAGAAATGATAAGGATCTCATAACTTTATGCAACTGCTAAGATTATGTCTTCACATTTTACAGATTATGTACATAACGTAGGTATAACCCATAACCTTCAATTACAATCACGACACAGAGTACGAAATAATTACATATTATATTAGTATATCTCAGTTGCTGAGTATATTTCATGCTTTTGCACAAAGATGATGAAGCACATCAGATAGAGACCCATTAAGATTTTTGCTTGTAACGGGTGATTTTTTGGCTGGTTTGGTTTTGGCAACACTGGTTTTGACAGCTGACGTGTGTTTAGTACCTTGTGTCACTGTCAAACAGCTTCAGTTTGGTTTGCAATTTAACCATGGATCGTCTTACAAATGAACAACGCTTGCAAATTATTGAATTTTACTATCAAAATTCGTGCTCGGTTCGAAATGTTCATCGCGCGCTGCTTGTGTTCAGCGATGAGGCTCATTTTTGGTTGAATGGGTACGTAAATAAGCAAAATTGCCGCATTTGGAGTGAAGATCAGCCAGAAGCATTGCAGCAGCTACCAATGCATCCCGAAAAAGCCACTGTTTGGTGCGGTTTATGGGCCGGCGGCATTATTGGGCCTATTTCTTCAAAGATGATGCGAATCGCAGCGTTACTGTCAATGGTGAACGCTACCGAGCGATGATAACAAACTTTTTTTTGCCCGAAATGGAAGTTCTTGACTTGCATGATATGTGGTTTCAACAAGACGGTGCCACATGCCACACAGCACGCGAAACAATGGCGCAATTGCGAGGCGAGTTTGGTGAACAGTTAATTTCACGTTTCGGGCCGGTCAATTGGCCGCCTAGATCGAGCGATTTGACACCATTAGATTATTTTTTGTGGGGGTATGTCAAGGCTAATGTCTATAGGGACAAACCCGCTTCGATTGACGCACTGGAAGCCAACATCCATGCATTCATTCGTGAGATACCGGCCGATATGTGTGAAAGAGTATGCCGAAATTGGACTCAGCGGATGGGCTACCTGAGACGCAGCTGCGGTCAACATTTGCATGAAATTATCTTTAAACATTAAATTGCAAGGTTCAAACTATCGATTCAAATAAATATTTCATTCATTTTTTCGAATTTTTTGTGTTTTTTTTTAAAAAAAAGTTCTAAACCTCTTAAAAAATCACCCATTACAAGTATTCTGCAGATAATAAGATTGAAAACCTCATTTCATCATCACCAAAGGAGACTATCTATAGGTTGATAGAGAGGTGCATGTGACAATTCCTCAGATTGGGTAAAGATGGAGATACATTTAATTTGTGTATGATGTGCCTCATCTCATCGTGATATTCCGTACACACATATACCTAATATGTAAATTAATTAATTCCACTGTTCGTATAGTTGAAACTATAATGTATGAAGTGATATGGAGAGAAAATTGTTTGATTCATTTTGAATTGTTTTATGAACTCAACAGTCTTGAATACATAATGGAAAGTGTTTGCTTATTTTAAATTAATAAAGAAGGATTTGATGGAGCTGTGACTAAACGGAAGATGATTAAATTTTGAGAATATGCTCTATAGTACTGGTTTCATTTTAAACAGTCGTCTATATTCAGGAAACAGAATACTTGGAAGGCATCACTTACATAATAAGGAAAGCTTATAAAAATGGTTGACAATTATTATTTCAGAACCAATCTACGTTATGAATTTTAAGTAAATAGTGTGTCGATCGATTGCCCAAACTAAAACTGAAAAAGCCATGACTTCTCAGAATTAATTAAAGTTGTCAATTACGAATCGTAACAGTTTTTTGATAAAATAGATGTTTTTTAAAGTTTTTTTTTTGTTCACCCCGTCCATAGTTGACTTTTATTCTATTTTTCAACTTTTGCACTTAAATATTTATGAACAGTTAGACCAATTCTTTCCATTAAAATATTTTTAATTTCCTGCACCATTTTGATAAAAAAATTAATAAATAATCATAACGATCATTAAATCCGCAACATCTTATTCCCGAGGAAAATTTACACAGTCGTACAGTGGTCGTGAATATGGCAAAAGTGGGTCTAACTACCGCCTACGGATCCCATAATAAGGGTGAATAATAGAGTATGTAGAAAATTTGAAAAGGAAAATTCATCGGTTTAAGTGGAGCGACTTAATAAAATTCAAGTTAAAAGTTCAAGTGAGATCAGTGTTGTCAGATGAAAAAAAAATCTCCCCCCAGAAAAATTTAGAAACCCAACAGATTATCACATTTTATCAACGAAAACCGCTAAATTTTTTTTTCAAATTTTTATTTTTATTCCCAGCTCTTAATTCTGTTTAAATGAAGCAATGGCAACAAATATTATGATAAATACATCTCCTGGTTCCTTTGAAAGAGCCCAAAATGGTAAATGCCAATCAGAAACATCCCAAATGCGTTTCCTTTCTTTTTATTTCTGATCAAAAATTACAACAACAACATCAAGAGCTCGAACTTTTTCCCAAACTTTGCCCAAAACGTAAAGAAACAGACCTAAAGTCATCTTCGTTTTTTGTGAAAATTTTCAGCATTTCTTGTGTTGATGTTGGTCTAAAATTCTGACATCCAGAATGTGAAGAATATCTAACTCGTAGAATACTGTTAGCTGTTTCAATACCCATACGATTCCTAAGCCTTTTATCTCTAAATGAATCCCCCCAGATTTTTCCCCAAACATCTTGTCCCCCCAGATTACCCCCCAACGACAAAAAAGCCCCTAAATCTAGGGGGAAAACCCCTAAACTGGCAACCCTGAGTGAGATCAACTCAATAAATGCGTTTCACCCAGGTACGATGGTTATAGGCTCATCAGTTAGATGGCGTCTTAAAAGGGTACGATAGTTATCTAACTGATGAGCCCAACTATAATATACCTGGGCGAAACGTATTTATGGAGTTGAGCTCACTTGAATTTTTAACTTGAATAAGGATGAATATAAAATTTTGTTGAAACCTTAAGTCTTTCTTCAATCTTTCATAGAACATCCTAGAAAACAACTGTGAAATATTCTTGTAGCTTCTTAAAGAGTAGGATGTAGGTATACAACTTGCCACAGATTAACTTATATCGAAAGTTTCAACCATTTTAGCCAAATCAGACAGAGTGTGTGAAGTTAGCCCCCTTTTTGAATTTGTTATTTCTGACAAGTTGTTTCCGATTTGTTCCCCATCGTTCCATTTTCGTTTTTTTTTTTTTGAAAATATGCAAACATGGGGGCTTAGAACAAAAAAACATTGTTGACCTTGTCCCTTTTTTTTTTTTGAAAATCGAAATTTCAAAAGCTGTTTCAGTTGTTCTGAACATTGTTCAAAGTTTTTGGAATTCTATGTTCAAAGTTTCAAAAGTTATGGCCAAAATTCGATAAAAATTCTAGTCCCCTGTTTTCGAAAATCAAACTTTTAAATTTTTTGTTAAGGTCTTAAAAAGTGGTCTTACCATTGTTCCAAGAAATTAAAGTTGTGAAAGGTCTATTTTTAAAGATAATGGCGCAAAATTTTAAACAGCCTCATGTTAAGGTTTAAGCATGATACTTAGTTAACACTTTACTTACTTTAAAGCTCTTTAATAAAATGTTCTTAGTTTTAAACACTTTTTAACTAGCGTCATACTAAACCTTTTTCTTAGGAAACTCAAGCTGAACGCATCTAAAACAGTGACATTTCGTGCAAAAAAGTAAGCAAACTCAACTTTTTAAAGTTTTTCTATTTCAAAGTGACAAATGGAAATAGTATAATATGTTAAAAAATAAAAGAGCAATTTGGCGATTTTAACTTTTTAGTAGTTAAGAGATAGTATCATGTTAAACTCGTTTGAAATTTACAAAATCCTTTTTTTTTAATCTAGTATCATATTAAAAATGGTTAAACACTTTACTAAATCGTCTAAAATTTTGTGCCAATGACTTTAAACTTTTTTTCAAAAACGCCATTTTATTTTTCAAAAACTTTTGATTCATATTTTTTGATGATTAATACATGTGTTGAGAAAAAATGTTTGTGTAGAATTTGAATAAAAAATTCTTCACTCTTTTCTGTCATTAACAAAAAATTGAAACACGTTAGTGTGATTTTATCGACTCAAATTGGTCGTAGAATAGTTATGTTCTCTTTTCTCAAACTTTTGCCTACAAAGATTTTTGAAAACTTTTTCTTTTCCTTAAAATATAGGTAGGTACTGTTGAAAAACTGACAAAGTTTTTAGTTAAAAAAATATCTTCAAGGATTATCTCGCCCAATGTTCACCGGAACGAAAAAAAATACGTCATATGTTTTTTGTAGAACACTAAACTTCCTACATTTTTTTGTACCTAACCAATCAGAATAAAAAAAACAAACGCAGAACGACATGATTTTCCGAATCCCTGCATTTATCGTGATGCTTTGAAAAATTAGTTTTAGAAAAAAAAGTTATTTGTAAAATGTTCAGAACTCTTTGTTTGCTATCGGGAACTCTCATTTTGTATTCAATTTTAAACAATTTTTTTCCTAACTTCGCAGGACACCCGATAAGCTCGTGCTCGTGAGCCAGGACTTAGTGACTAACAACTCTCAACAAGTGCTGTGTGTGTTATTGTCTCCAGGAATGGAGGGGACCTACAACTTTCTGCCGAATCCGAATTCTAACATCTAAGGTGAGAGGAACTTATATTCATGACAACAAATACTCTTGGAGGATTTTTCACTTTCTCGCAAGAGGCAGTAGCCGATTTGTTTTTTAGGTGGACGGTGCTGGGAATCGAACCCATACCACCGGCATGATAGACCTAGGCACTCCACTAACACTAACGCTACCGGCCACTACTTGTTGTAATACAAATAATTGTAAAGTCACAAATTTGATATAAAGGGTCCGCCAAATAACTTCTTTTGTTTTTGAAAATGGCGCAAAGCATCGAGTGTAGCTTCGGCTGTGTGGCACGAAGCGCCGTCCTGTTGAAACCAAATGTTCCCAATATCCTCCTCTTCTATTTTTGTGAACAAAAATTCGTTCAACATGGCCCGATAACGATCGCCATTGACTGTAACGGCCACTCCTTGCTCATTTTCGAAAAATGGCCCAATTATGCCTCTGGACCAAAATCCGCACCAAACCGTGACTCGTTTTGGGTGTATCGGCTTTTCAATGTATGCGTGCGGGTTTTCTGTGCCCCAAATGCGACAATTTTGCTTGTTTACTTCCCGCCAAGATCAAAATGAGCATCATCTGAAAAGATGATTTTTTTGTCAAAATCGGCATCTTCTCTAAGTCGATCGCAGGCCCACTTAGCGAAGCGTATACACAACCATATTCGTTCAGCGGAAGGATACAACTAATTATCTGTCAAATCGGACATTAGCTTAGTGTTACCACTCACGAAATAAGCTCTAGTTGAAAAAAAAGAACGTTAGATGGCGGACCCTTTACATATTTGATTGTGAAATTGTTTTGACTAAAAAAAATATGTAAAATACACAGGTAGGTATATATCTACGTATGTTCATAAAGAACTTATGTCATTTATAGCTAAAGCCATCCTTTTAAGTTTATACATTCAACGTCTACCTTTAAATTAGATTTACACCTTATCCTAACGTTAAAAAACCATACCTTTATTTCAAAACAATTAAAATTTACACTTCTAACTTCTTAGACGTGAGTTTATTCAAAGTTATAAATACAACCATCCAAAAACAATTATAAGAAAGTTTGCTGCGTCGGTTGTTTTGTTGTATTTCAATTCATTCTTCCATCACTATCATACTTTATATTATATTCCCCAGAGCACGTTCATTAAAAAAAAAAGTCCAACAAAACACATCTTACATGTGGATGCATCCATTCACGATTCACACTTCCATCACATGCTTCCTCAACTCTAAGATTCCAACTCAAATATTGCGATTTCCAGAGAGCAGAGTAAATTTCAGAACAATGATTTGATACGGCTCAGACTCACTCAAACCAAAAATAGTCTGGGAATTAGAGTTGGCTATTTGGCTAGCTATTTTAAAAATTCTTATAGTAGGGTGGAGATTTTTAATATTTTTTTTTTCAAATCACTGCGTGTAGCTCTTGGTTTGCTGAACTAATTTGGATCATTTATGTTGAGTAAGTAAGCCGGTAAACCGCCGAAGAATTGTCGATTTTGGGGTACAGACCTCCCCTGCTCTTTAATCCACGACTGTTAATCATTATAATCATGTCTTTTATGTTTAAAGACAATTTTTCAGTATCCATCCTTTCATATAAACAGACCTTCCACATGTCATTTAAAAGCCATCCGGGAAATATAATTTTTTTATTATTTGTAGGTAATTCCAATTGCAACTCTCTCATTCCAGACCATGAGGGAAACTTCTCGAAGACTTTTAATTAATATTTTCTCGCAAATACCTACCACCGATGTAGGAATATGGAAGCGGCCGTCAAAAATGAATCTAACACCAGATAGTGTGTTGTCCTAATAACTGAACCTCATAAGTTCTTCTGCGTTGGTTCTTGGCTGACATCCTTTCAATGAAATGGAAGAAGAAAAGATATTTCATAATTATGATTCTGCATAATAAGCGCATACCATCAGTTCCATCTTCAATCAGATACAGAGGATATACACCATTCCACAATGCATCACATTGTTTCATTGTTTCAAACGTAGACTGTTTCGACTTCTCAAAATGTCGACATTTCTAATGTAACTATATATCTTTGAACATCTCCTGATGGAATGAACAGGAGAACACATTGGAGTATAGCAGAATCATAAGGTTCTGGGTTGTTCATATGATGTAGATGCATTTCTAGCATCTGAACTCTATAATTCTATATTAAATGGAAATTTGCTTTATTTATTTATTTTTGGTTCCAGTGGCGGATTTATCATAAAGACAACTCAAATTGTTGGCTGGGGCGTCAATTTTCGAGGGGCGGTCAGTTGTGATACCGGATGTGTTGATATGAAGCAATAATAAGGCATCAATTATTCATAAATTGTAAGCCTTTACCAAAGTGACGTTAAAGTATACTGATTGTTCTGTCAAAGTTTGTCAATGTTTTGAGGCTCGAAATGTATAATTGGAGTAAAATTGATAACTCCAACTTATTTACGAAATGGTAAAACACATTTTTTAAACGAAATCAACAAATAGACAAATCTCTCCACTACAGTTATTTTGGATGAGGAGAAATCACATCAAAATGCCATTCATTGCAATAGGAGTATTTTGTGACAGAAAATGGGCTGAAAATATGGTTATTTGTCGGTCGTTTTAATCCAACTTTATACACGCCTTGTTTGATTTCAGTCTTTCATTTTAATTCTATTACCTAATGTGGAGCCCTGTTCTATTTTATAAATCGAAGCCTCAAAAGTTTAAACTTTCAATAATTTACAGTAAAAGGCTCACTTTGATTCGTGACAGCTCGATTAAATACAAACTTTCTTATGAGAGAATGCA
Source organism: Leucozona laternaria (assembly GCA_932273885.2). Classification (NCBI taxonomy): domain Eukaryota; kingdom Metazoa; phylum Arthropoda; class Insecta; order Diptera; family Syrphidae; genus Leucozona; species Leucozona laternaria. Next base: position 23,779,082 of record OW026367.1, on the reverse strand, counting down.
AGAAGTATAGCTGAAATTTTCTCTGAATGAAAACCAACAAAAATAATGTTTTTTATATATTGGGTCACCCTTATCCATCCCATCCGTTCACGTCAACATATCCGTTGCCGCAACGCATTTGACGTGTGGTATGGCTCGGGGCCTTAACACATGAATGTCCTTATGAAGGTTTAACATTATCTTAAAGTACATTCAAACATCCTTTCGCGCCCGTGCATACCATCATACTCATCTATAAATCCGCTCCTGTTCATCATGTCAATAAAACCCCAGAATTAAATTCAATTTCAAGCGTTTTGTTTGTTTTTACTTGTGCCTTTGTAATTTGAATTGATTCGTGGTAAAGGTTAAAGGGATTGGGATATAATTGGGGGTAGAATAAATATACGATTTGAGAGCTTTTGATATTAAAACAAATAAATATATGCCTAATTTGAAAGTATCGCACCTTCCGCTAACAGCACGGATGAGATATATACTCGTATACAATAAAACAATATACGATGTCATTGATGATTGACGCCAAATGCAAATACAGCCGCAGCGGATATACCGATATACTTGGAACGAATGCAAATGAGCTCCAAACAAGTTCAGTTAGTTTATACTGTAATGCTCCTATACGCTTTACAAATAGACAAATGTGGGTAGGTAATTGTTTTTTTTTTTTTAAACATCAGTCAAGCCGCAGTGTATTGGTTTCTTGTTTGTATAGGCAAAGAAGATATTTCAAAAAAAAAAAATAATTACTTTTTCACATCATTTGTCACAAAATGAAGGAAGATATCTCATTAAAGTCGCTTTGCACTCATCAACTTGTCAACAGGACCGTCAAGTAAACAGTCATTAAGAAACAAACAGTTCAAACGCACCAACGCATAGCAAGCTGAAGATTTTCCAGTTACAGTATCCAGTACCAGTTCTTCAGAGGAATATGACATTTCCATCATTGCATCGCTACAACAATACAAAAAGTCTTCGGAAGACCAATAAGATATTTCAGTGCTTACGTTCTGTAACTCGCGCATGGTTAAAATTGGTCGAGAAACAATGAAAAATGGAACAAAACTCATACGATTTGTTTCAATTTTCATCGTTTCTCGACTGATTTTATCGATGCGAGAGTTACAGAACGAAGGCACTGCTGTATACAAATAGTCTATCTACAATTTCTGCCCACTACTAAACTGAAAATGGAAAAAAAATTAAATACACAGACACACCTATACTATCGGGTTTTTCAGTAAGAGCGCTACAAAAGTTTTTTTAAATAAAACAAAAACGGTTTTGGATATCAATGAAATTCTTTATTCTTTTGAAAGTTCCTTTGATGCCATTATGTACGGAATTCGATTTCTTTTGCATGGCCACCACGGGCACGCTTGCAGAAGTCCAGACGCTGAACCCAATTTTCGACGGTTTTCAAGCATAAATCGGCCGATACTGCTGCAATTTCACGTTCGATATTCGTACGAAGTTCATCAATCGTCACTGGCTTGTTGGCATACACCAAAGACTTGACGTAGCCCCACAGGAAATAGTCTAACGGCGTCAAATCGCACGACCGAGGCGGCCAAGCGACTGGACCATTTCGTGAGATAACACGTTCTCCAAACATTGTATCTCCAAACGTTGCGACATTCGCTGTGTGGCTTGTGGCGCCGTCCTATTGGAACCACATGTCCTCCAAGTCCATATAATCCAATTGGGGCCAAAAATATTCGGTTATCATTGAACGGTAGCGATCCCCATTCACAGTAACGTGCCGGTCTTGATCACCTCGGAAGAAGTACGGCCCAATGACGCCGCCAGCCCATAAACCACACCAAACCGTAATTTTTTTCGGGATCTAATGATGACTCATGGAGTACGTGTGGATTGCTGCCTGACCAATACCGCATATTTTGTTTATTGACGAAGCCATTCAGCCAGAAATCAGAAATGAGCCTCATCGCTGAAGATGATTTTTCGATGAAAATCCGAATCATTTTCAAGTTGTTGCTCAGCCCAATTCACGAACATACGACGCTTCTGGTGGTCAAGCGGCTTCAGTTCTTGCGTCAATTTAATCTTGTAAGGATGTAGGCCAAGATCTTTTCGCAAAATTCGCCACAACAACGTCACAGAGATGCCCAACGCTTAAGAACGTGTGAGAGACACATTTGGGCTTTCTGCAACTGAAGCCTCAGCGGCAGCAATATTCACGACACTACGGGCACTTCTTTGTCTCACTAACACGGAACATTTTGTAATGTGCCTGTGGATTCAAATTTTTCCACTAGACGCTCAATTGTTGATCTGCTAGGAGGATTATGGCGACCATAAATTGGACGTAGCGCTCTTAACGTTGAGGCCACTGACTCCGAATTTCGGTAGTAAATTTTAATAATTTCGACTCGTTGTTGGCTCGTATATCTTTCCATCATGAAATGGCAAACCTTACTGAAGAGAAGTGTCAAAAAAACGGCAAGAAATATGGCGTCGTTTGCTGTCCCTGTTGCTCTACTTTTGTAGCGTCCCTGTTGAAAAACCCTTTATAAGAGAAGGGGCTCTAGACATGCCAATTAATTACAGTTTTGTTTATAAAAGTACTGTTTATGCGACCCCTCAGAACCAGGGCCCTCCGCTGCAATGCATTGGACACCAAGATTTTCTTTACTTAGTTTTTTAAAATGTTGAATTATTATAAAAATACGTACTTGAACAATTAAACTCTTATTACTTATTACCCTGTAACTTTTTCAGTATTAATAATAGCTGTATTTTGTTTTCCTCCACATCTGATCTGGATTGGATTTGCGCATGAAAAAACATGTATTACAAAAACAACACAAGATCTAGCTTTGCTTTTGGATTTGGATTTTCAAATCCATTTTTGAACACACACACCCTTAGTACTTCCTTGCAAAAATTAGTTTTAACGTTGAAGGGTAGATGGCTTTTTGAGTAAAAAAAAGGCAACGAACACATCAAATTAAATATTCAAAAGAAAAAAAAGAGAAGAGTATATAACATTGTTTTCACTGGTGATGCTGTTTGTTTTATTATCATGACCTGGGGTGACATTCTGTAAGGCAAAAGCGAACAATCGTTTTCGGGCGTGCGAACGATTTGCTTCATGTAACACACAAAACGAAAGTTTTCGTTCGCACATGCGAAAAGAATTTTACGACAGCTTATTCTTTGACGTTTTTCTTCGTGAGTGCTTCAGTTGCAATAAATTTGACAAAAAGAAATAAATTTTATAAATAAATAAATATGATCCGTGAATATAAGAAGAAAATAATGATTCGGAATCATTGGTCTTGTTGAGAAATGTAAGAAGAAATCTAAGAGACCTTTCGGATCCATTTATACGTTGCCAGACCAAAGTTGGGTTTCAATTATTTGTAATTTAAAGTTGTTAAGTAAAACTATTGCAACTTTTAGCTTTATTGAACAATTTCGACTAAATAAAATGGCATTTAAATATGTGTTGGATAATAAATATGCACATAATAAGAGGAACGCGAATAATATACATATGTTCCTCCCATTTTGAGACTTTGCTCTACTTTAGAGCTAATGGGTGGAGGAAGCTACCAATGGTCAGTTGGAAATTAATTCGTTTGCTCCCTTGCCCAAAGGACTTTTTCAAAAATTTTCTACGAAGTCTTCGGAGCGTTAGACGATCAATTTGGCCCAGAATGGATGAATCCCACCAGAATTCGAAGAGATTGAGACAAAACGCATTTTTTCAACAAATTCGACAATTGTGGCCATTGCTGGATACTTATTCATGTATCCCAGTAAAATTTCCTTTTGGGCTGGTGTTGTGTTGAAAGTCCTTAACAAAGAAAATACAAGAAAATTATTTTTGATAAAATTTAATTGTAGAAAAACTTACATTGTGAACGAAGTACTTTATTTTTAAACATTTCCTTTCCAACAAAAAGTTAAATTGTTCAAATAAATACAATCTGTCACAATAATAGTGATGAGCCTTCAAAATTTATTGTACTTATAAAATGTTTCTTCACTCGATATTTAATGTTTTCTTATTATTTATGTGTTTTATACTAAGTTATAGTCTGGCTTTTTAAGAATTATTATACCAGTCCAAAAATCGACTATGTATACTGTTCAGTATTTCTACTTGCTATATACTCTATAGGGCAATTTTTGGTTTCGAGTAAAATAAAAAAAATTGAGGTAGAACTACTGAAACTGACCATCATAACATGCATCCAATCGTTATAAAAATTATTCTTGTGGTTAGAATTTTATATTCCTTCTGCATTTGCGAATGGCTATCCTTACGTACAGACAGACATTCTCGGTAATCATGAACATCATGCGTGCGAGAGATTTGCTATTATTTGTTTTACAAGAAGTTTTAAAGTTGACGTCTCCATTAATTAACAATCGCATTATTATGTGTAGGTATTATCCTTTTGAAATTCCTCCACGTATCGCATAACAATTCTTTTAAATTCGAATTAATACAAGAAGCTATACGGTGCCAGACACCACCTATGGTATAATTTGCTTAAATACATCTATGCGTACTTTACCTTAGAGTTTTAGTTTATCATTCAAAATTATCCGAAGACACATCATTTTTATCTATGCACGTACAATCCAGAAGTTTGGTGCCTCAAACTTCGTGCCTTGAATTCTCTTGTAAGTTGAACTATTGGTTTTCATAAATAATCTATAAGAGTAATACCTATAATTATTACCATAAGCAGCTGTAAGAAAGAAAATGGGATTGTTATCATGGATGAATTATTGTCGAAGTTTTACATTTATATAGAAACATAACATCGTTAACAATTTATTTTTGTTTTGCTATAGAAACCGTAGTAGGAACACTCTTGGGTGATAACTGATAACAATTGTTGTGGCAGGTATTGTGCGTTTTAGGCTTTGTCCTATTCTATAGAAGTGTTGGTTTATGACATTTGCTTCAGTTATAGCTGCCGATTAAACGGTGTGAATTTTTGTTTAGAAGCAAAAGGGTAATTGTCAACGATTTTTAATAATTTTAAATGTATTGTTAAACAATGGGATATTATACAAAATTTGATTGTTAAAAAGAAAAAAAGTTAACGTTCATGATGAGAAGTAGGTATAGATAAGATGACCATATTCACATTAAGCCTAAATAAAAGTTTAAAAAGGGAAAAAGATTTGTGGTTTATGTAAAGGGTCCGCCATCTAACGTTCTTTTTTTCAACTAGTGCTTATTTCGTGAATGGTAACACTTAGCTCACATCTGATTTGACAGAAAATTAGTTTTATCCTTCCGCTGAACGAATATGGTTGTGTATACGCTTCGCTAAGTGGGCCTGCGATCGACTTAGAGAAGATGCCGATTTTGCCAAAAAAAATCATCTTTTCAGATGAAGCTCATTTTGATCTTGGCGGGTAGTAAACAAGTGAAATTGTCGCATTTGGGGCACCGAAAACCCGCACGCATACATTGAAAAGCCGATACACCCAAAATGAGACACTGTTTGGTGCGGATTTTGGTCCAGAGGCATAATTGGGCAATTTTTCTTCGAAAATGAGCAAGGAGTGGCCGTTACAGTCAATGGCGATCGTTATCGGGCCATGTTCAAAGAATTTTTGTTCACAAAAATTGAAGAGGAGGATATTGGCAACATTTGGTTTCAACAGGACGGCGCTACTTGCCACACAGCCGAAGCTACACTCGATGTTTTGCGCCATTTTCAAAAAAAAAAGTTATTTAGCGGACCCTTTATTTAAATCATTCATATTTTGATGATTCAAAAAGTGAGTCCCGCCAATTTTGTATGTCTGTATATTGATATGTAGATATGGCTGGAATTGTGGATGCCTGTATATGTATACGTATGTCTGTGTGTACCTCGACCTACAGCCTAATTCACTGACGTCATTTTCTTGAAATTTTGAACTGTAGGATTATTGATTCCCTAGATGAGAGGAAATTGAAATTTTTTTTTTTAACTCCAAAAACAACAGTACCTACCTGCCATACAACTGATTCTTTAAGATGTAGATATGAGGCCATGAGAAGCAGAGTGGCATAACTGATTTTCGCACATGTTTTTAAAACTTATGTTTATTGTACTAAAAATCAGTTTATTTTGAAACAATAATATCTATAGATTTATGAAGCATAGAACTGCTTAAAAAAAAGTTGTTTTTTGTAACTGTAAATATTAATTTTTGTCATTTTGTGCATTTAGTGCAAAAATCAGTTAGGCCGTTATGGTTCTCACAACCTCATTATATTATTATCAAATACTTAAAAATGGCGTCTAAATTTTTATTTTAAATGTTGAAAATTTTATATTTCTATTCGCCACTGATGACTGACGGAACATTACAACAAGAATGTCTTCAAAAAGTTTATATCGATCAATACCACAAATACTAGATTCAAGACCGAAGACAAAAATATGGCTAACAGCTATTATAGATTCCAGAAATCCAGTGAAATAAAATCGAATTTGAAAATCGAGTGAATTTATTTTTTGCGTGTTCCACATTTCGAAAGATTTCATAATTTCGAAAACTTTTCGAAATCAAGAACAGCTGACATGTGTCATTTTAGATAATAGGTAACCAAATTTGTTGATTGGCATAAGTTCCTCAATTTCCATATTCATTGCTTTGCGGGTTGCTGCCTAGGAAGAGGAACTTGAAAAAAAGAGATTCGTATAATAGAAAAAAGTAAAAGGCGTAAGTTGAGAGACGTTTCTAATCATTTTGAAATTGCAGATGCAACGTAAGTAGAAATAAGTTTTGTATTAAAATTCATAATTTAATTTAGGTTTGTTTTCGATTATCGAGAAAGTAAAGATGAAGGGAACTCTTAACCATCGGTTGGGTAGGCTTTTTGCAAATTGAAGCCTTCCAATCCTTATAAACCTTGGGAAACAAAGATAAATAATTAAATAATAAATGAAAAAATCTTGCAAAATATAAAATTGTCAATAGGTACAGGGAAGATAGGACATTTGCCTCGCAGTCTGGTTACATTGGCTTGCATAAGCATATCCCTTGTTCTCAGAAGCTTCAAATCCCAGAATCTTCTTGATAAAACCCACAGAAAAAGCTCTTGAATTTGCTTACAATTGGGAAAGCTTACTATATGTTTGGATGAGCATAATTTCGATACACACACAGTCATCGTAGATGCGACGATGACGAGTGCACGATCAACGATCGTTCATCAGTATCCCTTTCCCATCACCAGATCACCTTCAGCAGTGGGATACAACGGTCAAGGTGGAGTTACGACTTTTTTTACAGTGGCTTACTAATTTTTTAGTGGAATTTTTCCCAATTCAATGTCGTGAACGTGCACCAGGCGAAACTATGCTTTTCAAAAAGCTAGCCCATTAGCCCTGTACTGACAATTTTTGTTTAACAGAGTATATAGTTTAAAACAAATTATAAATTGTTGTTGTGGTGGACCGGCTGTTGAGGTCATTTTTCAGCTCGTCCTACAGAGCCTCAGCTGCAACACGATCGCCTTTAATGCTTTAATGAAATCTCTGGCGAGGTCCTTATGCTTCTCAATGAAAGCGTTCTAAGCAGTACCTATTTGTATGCTTACCCCTGTTTAAATAAATTATTTTAATTGAAAAATAATTAAAATATAATAAATTATAACAAAGAAAGGTGTAATTTAGCTTCTTGAAGGCATTTTAAAAGTAAGTCGAATTTCTAGTTATTTTAATAATGTAAATGCGTTTTGTTTGTCAAAAATCAATTTTAAAATCCGTAGACCGTAATCCGTAGAGAATTGCTGCCCGAAAACATTCAATTGACATCCTCACTGAAAGAGTTATGGATCAAAAACAATGAATGTGAAAAGAAAAATATCCAAATGGAATCAACTTGCGTCCATTTTCTATTTAATGATACAAAAAAAACAACAAAATTGAAAAACATTTTTGATGAATTTAACGTCTAAATTGATGACAGTTTTACACGGCTATATCGTTGATTTGGAGGAATGTCCGAGCATAGATATCGGTTACGTGAATTACATCCCCCTAGAATTGAACTCCATGCCATTCAAACAAAATTGAAGATTTATCACGTCTCTATAGTGTTCCAATGGCATTAGAATCATTAAAGTTGACATAAAAAACTTGAATAGTGATACCAATCGCACATGGAAAATGATTTTGATGTTCTTGTTTTCAGCCTGAGGTGACCATATTTCAAAACGTAGAACACAACAAAAATAGGTATAAGGTAAATATTTTCTTAAAGTAGTAAAATGCTGGCTTATACAAAAGTTTAAATGTTATTTTACATTCGATTGATATTTTGAGTTCCTCAATACACAAATTCTCCAAATTTAAGTCCACCGCCCACCGAGGAACTTTGGCAAAGCGCCCCCTAGGCAACTTTTTAAGTTGAGGAAGATTCCCATATAAAGGGTTTTCCAATAAGAGGTGTTATTTTGATATTCAAAGAAAAATGGCATTTTTTGAGATAAATGATCGGATGTCTACTTCATTATAAAGAGGAAGGTATGCCGTTAATAATGGAATACAACATCAGCCAAATGGCCGCCACGACCACCCTTACAGGACCATATCTTTTTCATGAAATTTTCCATAACCAAATCGCAAAGTGGCTGCCCTATGTCCTCGATAGCCTCACGAATTCCATCTTTGAGGTCTTGAATCGACGCTGGGCTGTTGGCGTAGACCTTATCTTTCACGTGGCCCCAAAGGAAGAAGTCGCAAGGTGTTAAATCACAAGATCTCGGTGGCCAATTGTGATCACCTCTTCGAGAGATAACACGGTCCGGAAACTTTTCCCGTAAAAGATCGATGGTTTCATTGCTTGTGTGGCGCGTAGCGCCGTCTTGTTGAAAGTAAACGTTGTCCAGATCAATACCATCCAATTCCGGCCATAAAAAATCATTAATCATCTCTCGATGATAGCGCAATCCATTGACCGTAACTGTTGCTCCAGCCTCATTTTCGAAAAAGTAAGGTCCAATGACCCCGCCGGACCATAAACCGCACCAAACATTCACGCGTTGAGGATGGAGAGGCTTTTCAACAATAACTCTTGGGTTTTCCGAGCCCCAGATGCGACACTTTTGCTGGTTGACGTAGCCTCCGAGGTGGAAATGGGCCTCATCAGTCAAGATGATTTTTCGATGAAATTCCGGATCATTTTCATGCATTTCAAGGACCCAATCAGCAAAGACACGACGTTGTTGATGATCAGCCGGCTTGAGTTCTTGTGTTAACTGAACTTTATAAGCCTTAAGACCCAAGTCTTTATGCAAAATACGGTGTAATGACGTTTGTGGAATGCCTAATTCCAAAAGAACGATGAGGAATGGACAAACCTTGGTTTTCTTCAACACTTTGGGCTACAACAGCAATATTCTCAGTTGTTCTTGAGCGACGTGCAGGGGTTTTATTCTTCACATCACTAACTTGTCCCAACAGCTCGAAATTGTCCACCAATTTCTGTATTGCGGTCCAACAAGGTGCTTCACGACGACCCAAAAATGTTTTAGTTTTACGAACCGTCTCTGCCAAATTTTCACCATTTTTATAGTGAATTTTAATAATTTCAATGCGTTGTTGAAGCGTGTATCGTTCCATTTTTATTAATGGCGTAGTTTCTACTTGTCAAATGTCAAAAAATGACAGCTTCAAAAGTGAAGGCTACCGAAATAGCGGGCTATTCAAAATAACACCTCTTATTGTAAAACCCTTTACCTAAACAGAGCCTGGCTTGTGCTCTCCCCTTGCGGAAACCAACATACAATTCAGAACAATATTATGTTTCAAACAGATTTTAGAATATAATATGGTAACCCTTATTCTCTGTCATGACATATTGTGGACCCTCTATTATGTTACACAAAAGCGTGCACCACGAGTGGACCTAGCCTTCTCAACCTCACACCTCATCAACACCATTACCATCACCATCGTGTAAAGTGTATAGTAAACATTTTTGGGCAATGTGAAATATGTAACTGAAACAGAGGATGATGATGAAGATGGATATGGACACCCTTATACAACTGTCATAGCATGGCACTTTTTGAATAGCAATGTAAACAGGTGGTGGTCTCGTTCGGGTATCGAAGAGATCTGAATCATTTTTTAAGGACAAAGACGAGGCAATAGGGATGTTACATCGTACATGGTGCTTTTTGGGTGTCTGAAAGAGGAAAAAGTTATCAGATGATGGTGCGGTCGTTCTCATTCCAGCAGTCACAGTTTATTAACGATTAGTTTTGTGAAATCTTCTTGCTCCATTCAACTTAATCTGGCATCCATTTAAGGTTTATGGCATCCAGCACCCAGTACCTACCCGGCAATATCAAAATAAGTATCACAATATTTATCTCTACAGTTCAGTTGGGGACGGATTTTGAAAGAAAAATGTATGTACTGGTGAATGGGGGATTTGAGGATTTGATGAGCTATTTATGATACCCTGGGTTTTTCTGATGGACGCTTTTCTCTAATCAAATGTCTGGTGCTAAAATGATATAAACTGTTATGGCAAATATTATAATAAGATAACAAATAAAACAGATAGCGGCGGCGACGGCGGTCAACAAGAGTCCGCTTATAAGGACACAGAAATATTTTGATGCGAGTGGATAGCTCTCATTGGGGAAGGACGACTTGTTGAAAGAGAAAATGATGCTGATGCCCAAGATCAAGATGGTCAAATAGCTCTTCAAATATAAAGCAAACAAATATTTTTGTTCCATCACTTAGAATGAAGGATTCAGCTCAATGCTTAAAAAGTAGTTAAAGAGCATTTTGTTCGGAACGAATTGCATTCCTTGACTTTAAAGTGTTAGTTCCATTCAATTTATTCAATAGCCCGCAACCAAAAATGGGTTGAGCCATGTAATTAAAAGCCATCTTCGGTTTAATCCTTATACCCATTTAAAACCCTTTCCGTACCTTCTTAAGACGTGTGATAGTTGACACAATGTTGCTTGATACATTTTCTTATTAATGATCACATTTTTACGAGGAAAATATCCTGCGAGAAATATATGTAGGTACAAGGTATCATGCGCGAAATATATTATCCGAGAAAGATATCATGCGAGAAAGATATCATGCAAAAAATTATATCTTTATCATGTAAGGATCCTAGTCGAAATCCCCCACAAACCACAGCATAGCACCATCCGCAAGCCTATTTTTATGATTTCACTTATCGCCGTAGAATACGGATCTTTCGTACAGCTCGTTGTTTAGTTTTCCCTTATAGGTAGGACAAACCTTTTAAATAAATTTAAAAAAAAAATGCTAATTCAAGTCGTTTGAAAATACATTATGGCCTGAATCCTTTTTTTTTTTTTTTCTCCAAAGAATTTAACTAAATTGCAAAAAACCAAAATATTTCAAAATGTACAAATAATTAATTTCTTAAAATCAAAACATTACAAATATTTCCTAGAAAAAAATATGTGAGTGCCGGGACTGACGGTTAAATATGTGTAAACATCAACGTTTGTCCAAGTGCCTGATTTTTGTTACTGAACGTCATCGAAAGAAACATATTGAATAATTAACGCTACATTACCTATCTGTAGGCAGTGCTTAAAAAGCTTAGTGTTGAAAGAACGGCAGCGAAATACCCAGTGGGGGAACCGCTGTAACGAAATTTCCAAGCACTAAAAGGCTGGTGGTGAAGTGTCCAACGAACGGTGAAGGTTCGGTACTGAAAGGTCCTGCTTCGTAGTTCTCTCTCAACTTTAAGATGACTTCACACTACACATGGTTATTGTTTAAGGTAATCACTCTCTGAGCATCGACAAACAACAACTGTCAGCGGAGAGCACTAAAATCGTGGTTTCAATTAAATGACACCGTACCCAAATTCCAAAGGAACTAAATGGTTTGACTGTTACCAGTTGACCAGTTAGAACTGTCAACGAACTTGCAACCCTTATGAAACTCCATCTTTCCATCTAGTAAAACTTACAAAAAGTTCAGTCTTAATTTTATACTGAACGAACCTCAAATGAATGTCACTATGAGATAGCCGGCGAATTATAGAATATTTAGTTGCAGTTGTTGTCAGTGGAAATCACTAAAATCGCAGTTTGAATCGATTGACACCATTAATCGCGCCTATGGAATTGGACGCTGTGAATTTTTAATGAATGTTAACTTCGTGCAAGTACAAAAGTAGCCGATAACTCTGCAATTTGTTCAACCTCTCCTATTTTGTGTATCACAGCCTACAAATTCCAAAAAGAAATTGCATCCTTTAAAAGCGGTATAATGTAAACGTAGAATTTAAGTTCAGATTTGTATCACTAAACGCACCCAATATCCTACCATACCTACAGCCATTGACCTACCATACTTACAGTCAATTGTCAATCCCTACAGTTTTGATTTTGTTTTCTTTTTAATTACTAGTGTCGCGTCCATTTTGTTCGGGGAATAATTAAAAATTAAAGAAAAAAATATAAAAATATAAGTTTTAAAATGATAAAATCGTCGGTCGCGTTGAAATCAATTTGTTTTGGTCGGGGCAAATCAGATTTCGTAACGTAACATGCTACAACGTAAAGTGTACGATGTAACGTTGCACACAAACGTTCACGTTTTTTTTTTTTTCATTCTACCGCCAGCATAGATGTTTACACATCAAAAATAATTAACAAAATTCCCCAAATCTCCAAAGAGAATGGATGTCTTGTGAAGGAGATAACTCATTCTGTACAAATTTGAGCTTCTGATGGCATATATGAGCATGAGGGATCAAGCAAATTATTTGTCTGATGCCTTTCGCTTTAATTTATATGTAGAAGCTAGAACAGACATTTTGCATAACAATTTGATAAAATTAAGCACCAGAAATTTAAATGGAAATCGAATTTCTTACACTATATAGTGTTATACAGCCTTACTCTTACCTCCCCCTCAAAATCATACAAAGAAGTTCATATTATATGCAAATATCCCCTGTTGGTTTTCTTTTTATAAGAAAGACAAAAAACAGTACCAGAAGGTACCTAAAATATTTGGGAATCTATATGTATATATTCAAACAAAAGAACCTTTGTAAAAAATTTAAATAATTAGGAATCATTGAATTGAATGTGCTCAAAACTTAGTTCAAGAATTTATTTAAAAATCAAGGAATTGCCATTACTTTGTGAATTTAATATTTCAGTATATCTGTAAAATATAAACGAAACTGAATCAAAATCCCAAGACACTTTTGATCGAAGAAAGTGACTGTATAGACTAGCCAATTGGTAACAGTTTTGTTTATAAAAGTAAATTCCTGTGAAGTTAGCAAAAAAAATTGTTTAAAATTGAATAAGAAATGAGAGTTCCCGATAGCAAACAAAGAGTTCTAGAGTTCTTCATACTTTTTTTCAATAGTTCTGGCGAAAAAAGTGTTAAAATTGGAAAAAAAAAAGTTTTTTTTGCTAACTTCACGAAGCAAGCACTTTTTTGAGAAAAAGAGTTCTGAGCATGTTTTTCAACTTAAAATCAAAAGATTGAGAATTTGCGAATAACTTTTGAAAAATTAGTTTTAGAAAAAAAAGTTATTTGGAAAATGTTCAGAACTCTTTCTTTGCTATCGGGAACTCTAATCAGAACTTCTTTTTTTTGATTTTTTTGGATCTTGAAAATTTTTAGTTCTAAGTCAATGGGCATCTAAAATTGCCCCAACTTTTCCATTTTTTGCAGAACTTTTTCCAAAACCCATCAGGAAATCTAGAACTTTTGATTTTAAGTTGAAAAACATGCTCAGAACACTTTTTCTCAAAAAAGTGCTTGCTTCATGAAGTTAGCAAAAAAAACTTTTTTTTTCAATTTTAACAGTTCTTTCGCCAGAACTATTGAGAAAAAAGTACTCTAGAACTCTTTGTTTGCTATCGGGAACTCTCATTGTTTTTTTTTCAATTTTAAACAATTTTTTTTTTGCTAACTTCACAGTACTATAAAAGTAGCAGACCCGCAGTGCCAGTACCATCCGCTTGTGGGCGTACTTTGGGCACTCCTAATTTTAATGACGAAAAATTGCTCTTTTCTGTAGTTACCTTCCTTGAAATTTAGTCAACAATTTTGTATAAGTATATAAGCTAATTCATTATCATTACCAACATTGGCAGTACAAGCCGAGTCTGGTCTTGACAGAACCTTCTTCACCAAGTCTCTCTATCCACCCTGATAGAGGCCCAAAAGTCATCATGTTCTACAAACCCCAAGGCTAAGGGTGACAGAATAAAATGAAGCATCTGCTCAAAACTCCAATATTCCGTGCCGATGCTCCATAAAATTCTAAATCACTTGCAATTTCACGATCAGCTTATTCTACGGAGTATCTGCTCTGAGAATGTTCTCCATTTTATTCATACCTCTCTTTGTCATTCTATGTCATTCTTTAAGGCTGCTCTACTGTTATACAGGGTTTTACAAGTCTGTCCTACTTCGCTCATATACGAATAACTACGTGAACAACCCCTATCAACGGCTCCGAGATCTTAGCATCACCCCATATGTTAGATATTCGCAAAAATATATGCCATGTAAAAACGCAGTATAATTGCCCAAAAAAGGTCAAGTAGTTCCAGAAAGTGCTCAGCCATGGTTAGGTTAGGTTAGGTTGTAAGGGGTGTGCACAGCATGAAGCTGTTGCGTACACGGGGGCCTACTGGTCCATTGTGATCCCCTGTAAAAGTAAAAATTTAGCATCGATGCTCCTCAATTCTGTCGATTAGCGTAGACTGGCTCGTTAACGAACCAGCCTGTGCTATCTATAAATTTCCTCATGCTTGCCATTGAGACCTGTGCTAGATCATCCAGTTCTCCAACAAACCTGTTTCCGAAATGACGGAGTCGGCTGGTTTGGAGGTTCGGACAGTCACAGAGCAGGTGTTTAATGGTCTCCATTTCCTCCTCATCCTGACAGCTCCTACAAAAATCGGGTGCAAATGCCCCTATTCTGTTAGCCATTGTGCCAATGGCGCAATGACCTGTTAGTACACCTATCAAGATTTTAATGTTCTTTTTACTCAGCGATAGAATATGCCGAGTTTCCTTTTCATTTGTGTTAGGCCATAAACTTCTAGAGATTACACAATCGTTCCTGGATTTCCAGGAGATATTGATTTTCTCTTTTAGTTTAAGGTCTATTTTCCTCTTGAGTACCCCAATCGGGACGAGTGGTCCCCTAACTGAATGGTCGCTACTACTTGTGTCTGCTTCTGACCCTTTCCTGGCTAGTTCATCTACTATATCATTCCCTTCTATATTGCTATGTCCGGGAACCCAGCAAAGCTTTACCTGGTTAGTGTGGCAGATTTTGTTTAATTCCTTCCTACAGTTTAAAACTGCTTTTGATCTTATGGTCTCACTGGCTAAGGCTTTGATAGCAGCCTGGCTGTCCACGAAAAAAGTAATCTCCGAAGAGCTTAGCTTTTCGTGATGTGCCAATTCAGCTGCTTTTCCAATGGCAAAGATCTCGGCCTGAAAGACACTACAGTCAGCCGGGAGTGTATATGACGCTCTGATGTTGAGAGATTGGCAAAACACTCCAGCACCTGTTCCTGATTCCATTTTTGAACCGTCAGTGTAGAAAGGGATACCCTGTTTACTTATAAGTGAATTGGGATCCCAACCCTGTCTTTCTGGTATGAAAATAGAAAATTTCCTATCGAAATCTAGTAAAGGGGGGATGTAATCGGTGGTCTCCCTCAGTCCTGGAATCGTGTCATATCTTTGTAAGATTGACCCGTGGCCATAAGTGCTGTGCCTCCAAAAACTCAGTTCTCTTAAACGAATTGCAGTTTTGGCTGCCGTGCACTTTATGAACTCATCCAGAGCCGGGAGGTCCAAGATCATTTCCAATCCAGCTTGTGGTGTGGTTCTTTGAAGTGGTCAGCCATAGGTTTATTTTTAATATTTTTTAAAGTTTTTTTTCAAGGTCGTAGAGATTTTTAGCACCTCATTTGTTTGATATTCGCAAAATAAATAGTTTCTATACCATCTGAAAGGTCTAAGTGACCTCATAAATGGTCAACTAGTTTCAGAAATGTATCATTGGTTTTTTTTTTTTGAATGTTTAAAAATTTCTATAAAATTCATACAAAAAAAAACATCATAATACAAATTGATAAAGGTTTGACAAAAGTGTACCAATGAATTCAAGTTGTCTCGTCCTAAAGATTTGCAGTATATACTTCAAGTATATTACCTGTTAGTGTTACCTATACAAATACTCATTTTTTTTTCTGTGGTAAATTATCTCTCCAAGTCACATTTTTTCAACCAGTTCTTTTTATTCAACTTTTCCATTTTGACATAAAACCTACTCCCCAACTAAAGAACTTCCGTTCGCTCTCTTTACTGTTCCACTCTAAAGTTTCTTAAATAAAACCCAAACTACATTTCCTATACCTATCTTCCATTAAGGTATACTTTCAAATGACACTTGTTCTTATACATGATGTGTGGTCTAGACATTTAAGACACTCAGTAAACTAAACAAAGAGGAAAATATTCCCTCAAAACC
Source organism: Leucozona laternaria (assembly GCA_932273885.2). Lineage (NCBI taxonomy): Eukaryota > Metazoa > Arthropoda > Insecta > Diptera > Syrphidae > Leucozona > Leucozona laternaria. Next base: position 23,762,546 of record OW026367.1, on the reverse strand, counting down.
TAATTTCATATTTGAAAGCCCTTTTAAGTCACAAAACTAATGATTGCTTCAGTCAACTTTACAATGCCTAACTATACTTTAACGTGGGAAGGCATATGGATGGCAGCGCATGAACTCTGCAGTGCTGCTTGTCATTAGGATTGTTTCTATAGTTTGATAGCTCAACAGCAAAATCAATGAAAACATTTTAATAGTTTAAAAATAACAAACATAATATAATGCAACTTGCTTTTTGATGTTTCTCATTTCCCATGCCAAATGGAATCAATTCGAATATCCCATAACCTTTAACACTTTTATATCTTTAATAAAACTCCCGGGGGTTATGTCTTATGTTTGTTTGATGTGCATAGACTGTATAGAGTATAAATGAAGGTATACCTACTCGTGGGTAAATATATAAACTTTGAAAATGACATTTTATTTGAGTGCTCTGCATTCTGCTGCTGTAAATCATTTCATATTCAACTATGGAGCCATCAGGGCTGTCGAAGTTATTATTTACGAATGTCCCGAAGGTATTAGCATAGTTTGCTTGTTTTCCATATTATTGTTACTCTCTTGCTCTACAAAAAAAACATTTAAAGGTACATGCACAGGGTGCCGAAACGAGCTCTACGGGCTGTATTTGCAGCGAAGGTACCTTGTTAAAAAATCTGAAAATAAAGCCTGGAAGATGGCTTTCACATTTCTGCATGGTCAATATTTTCGAGGTTATGCCGTCTTAGTTTTATTTTGTCTTACTTTTTTTCTCATTTTTCTCGAACACAATCTTTAAAACATTTTAATATATTTTTAAAGAAGATTCTATATAACAGGCCAAAATAACATCAGCTTAAATCCCTTATCGTTGCAAGCTCTCCCTCTCAGTCTAACTCTAAAAACAAAGGCTTTATCGATGGATAAAGTAAAAAAAAGTTACTGAAAAATGAAGAAAGAAGAGGCCGAATTCGATACGAAAAAAAACAGATATTGCGTATCCCCAACTTTGAATTTTTTTCAACTATAGGTATCTAGTGTTTTTTTTTTATAAATTTAGAAAATAAATTAAAGGAATGAGTTTTTTGAGTTCCACTAGAGTGTGTGAAGCTAGCCCCCCTTTTTTTGAATTTGTTATTTTTGAAAATTGTTCCAGGTTGTTCCCGATTTGTTCCGCATTGTTCCAAATTTTTTTTTCAAAAATATTCAAAAATGGGGGTTTTAGACCCAACAAACGGTTTTTGACCCAGCCCCCCTTTTTTCGAAAATTGAAATTTTGAAAATTGTTCTAGAATGTTCTAGTTGTTCTGAACATTGTTCCAAGTTTTTGGACCTCTATATTCAAAAATTCAAAAGTTATGGCCAAAATTGGAAAAAAATCTATCCCCCCTTTTTTCGAAAATCACACTTTTTAATTTTTTTTTAGGTTTAAAAAAGTGTTCCTAACATTGTTCCAAAAAATTGAAGTCGTAAAATGTCTACTTTTAAAGATAAAGCTTTCTAAACTTTTTTATCAAAAACGCAAAAAACCAGTCTCCAATTTTTTTTTTTTTTTTTTCAAACACATAATTCATATTTCTTGATGATAAATACATGTGTCTCTATATTTATACAATCACCCTTAAATCGAATATAAAAAAAAAATCTAAAAGTTTTTGAAGGATTCATCAAAAAATATTGAAAATTAAATAGATTTTAAGCCGTCAAAAACACTTAAAATGAAAATATCCTATTATCCTTGCTCTGGCCCCCCCTTTTAGAAATTCAAAATTCAAAAACTTGTTCCAGGTTGTTCTAGGGCTCTTCTAAATTGTTCCAGAACTTCGTTTCTTAATATTGATTTTTACTATGAAAAATTTCAAAGAGTTTTTTTTGGAACAATGCGGAACAAATCGGGAACAACCTGGAACAATTTTCAAAAATAACAAATTCAAAAAAAGGGGGGCTAACTTCACACACTCGTTCCACTATGTATTTTTCTTTTGTGATTCATGACGAATTGACAATCATGAAATCCGCAACATCTTACTACCGGGGAATCAGAGGGCTCAGGGAACTTTAAAATTTGTTTTACCAAACTTGCGTATCAAATTAATAAATTGTATATTTGATTCACAGCACTTTAGGTGTAAATATGAAAAGAAACAAAATTGAACAAAGCGCATTTGGTCCAATTTTGAAGCCGCAAATATGGCAAAAAAGAGTCTAACTCCTACAGACGAATCCGGTAATTAGAGTGATTAGTTGAAAAAATTACCATTTATGTTCAAACTATTTAAAATATTTTTAAATACATATAATTTAAGGCAAGTTTACCCAAATTAATAATGAAATAAAGCACCAAAAAATTTAATAATTGTTGCAATAAAATTAATTTTCATTTATTAAAGTGAATTTGGAGCCCCCATTTTTCATATATTTTCTATTTCTCTCAGCATATTTTGGGTCAATTTTTCACTGCGAAGTTTGTCCACTATATTAAAGTGTTTTTCAATTTGGCGCGAGTAGATTTTGGGGGCCTGTGGTGGCCATGTTGTTTTGATAACATCTGTCAAATCATACAACATATTTATTCAGTGAGTGATGCCAAATCACCATAGCAAATTAGACGATTGAAAACGATTAAATTTTAATATCAAAATCTTTTTCGGCAACGATACGTGCGTTGGGCCCATTTTACGGTTGACATGCTTGTCCTTCCAACTTGATTATCCAATGTTTGGTGGCCAAATTTAAGTCGACCGATTCAGTAAACAATAAGCCAACGCCTTTGCGTCAACGAATCACACGACCAACCAAAAACATCGTCGCTGTCTGTGCTGTGAGAGTCCGTAGTTCATCGAAAACGAAGATTTCATTGCGATCAGCATCAACGGATAGCGCTACTGATCGATAATAACCAATTCTTGCGGGCTCCAATTGGATGTGAACGACATGTGGTTTCAACAGAACGGCCCTCTACGTGCCTCACAGCAAACGCCACAATGTTCTAAAGGGTTTTCCAATAAGAAGTGTTATTTTGAATAGCCCGCTATTTCGGTAGCTGTCAATTTTGAAGCTGTCATTTTTTGACATTTGACAAGTAGAAACTACGCCATTAATAAAAATGGAACGATACACGCTTCAACAACTCATTGAAATTATTAAAATTCACTATAAAAATGGTGAAAATTTGGCAGAGACGGTTCGTAAAACTAAACCATTTTTGGGTCGTCGTGAGGCAACTTGTCGGACCGCATTACAGAAATTGATGGACAAATTCGAGCTGTTGGGACAAGTTAGTGATGTGAAGAAAAAACCCGTGCACGTCGCTCAAGAACAACTGAGAATATTGCTGTTGTAGCCCAAAGTGTTGAAGAAAACCCAGGTTTGTCCTTTCCTCGTCGTTCTTTGGAATTAGGCATTCCACAAACGTCATTACACCGTATTTTGCATAAAGACTTGGGTCTTAAGGCTTATAAAGTTCAGTTAACACAAGAACTCAAGCCGGCTGATCATCAACAACGTCGTGTCTTTGCTGATTGGGTCCTTGAAATGCATGAAAATGATCCGGTATTTCATCGAAAAATCATCTTGACTGATGAGGCCCATTTCCACCTCGGAGGCTACGTCAACAAGCAAAACTGTCGCATCTGGGGCTCGGAAAACCCAAGAGTTATTGTTGAAAAGCCTCTCCATCCTCAACGCGTGACTGTTTGGTGCGGTTTATGGTCCGGCGGGGTCATTGGACCTTACTTTTTCGAAAATGAGGCTGGAGCAACAGTTACGGTCAATGGATTGCGCTATCGAGAGATGATTAATGATTTTTTATGGCCGGAATTGGATGGTATTGATCTGGACAACGTTTACTTTCAACAAGACGGCGCTACGTGCCACACAAGCAATGAAACCATCGATCTTTTACGGGAAAAGTTTCCGGACCGTGTTATCTCTCGAAGAGGTGATCACAATTGGCCACCGAGATCTTGTGATTGAACACCTTGCGACTTCTTCCTTTGAGGCCACGTGAAAGATAAGGTCTACGCCAACAGCCCAGCGTCGATTAAAGACCTCAAAGATGGAATTCGTGAGGCTATCGAGGACATAGGGCAGCCACTTTGCGATTTGGTTATGGAAAATTTCATGAAAAGGATATGGTCCTGTAAGCGTGGTCGTGGCGGCCTTTCGGCTGATGTTGTGATCCATTATTAACGGCATACCTTCCTCTTTATCTCAAAAAATGCCATTTTTCTTTGAATATCAAAATAACACCTCTTATTGGAAAACCCTTTAGAAGAAGCTTGGATTTTATCCCAGACCTATTAACAGGAAAAAGTTACTTATTTGCTAACTAAAGATGGCGCTACAGTTCACATTGGACCACTAGTGCCTCAACCAACAACCTTCTTCCATCCAGTCGGGTCCTTACCTAAACTAGCTGTCTCCAGTTTCTCACGCCAAGTTAAGGTTATCTTCAACTCTTGCGTTGCAAACCGAACCGCACTCATTTCTATTGTGCCGTCGAGCCGCACCGACCGTGCCGTCGTCCAGGGACGGATTCAAAGATTTTCTGGGCATTCGGTGTTGTCTATTCGCTCTTAATGGTAATAGGTTGGCGTCGCTGTTCAGCTCATACCGTTTATTGTTGTATCTATTTCTTCTAGTTCTCACCGCGCGCTGTATGCTGTCGCGATTTAAAATCAGCCGGAAAATCTTCCTCCCAGAACAGCCTTGTCTAAAGTCATTTTGACATCAAAGGTGTCGGTGAGGTCTTTCCCGGCCTTGATAGATCAGGGTGCATTGTGCATCGTCATCTTGCAGCACAAACGGAAGAGTTTGACCAGGATACCAAAATTAAAAATGGGTGTACCTTTAAAAGTTCCTGGGTTTTCCCCCAAGATCTACTGTAATGTGAATATTTGGTCGAAGGTGGACTTTAAGGATGTTGCAGTTCTTAAACAAGATTGCACTTTATTCAATCCAACCACAATAGTAAAACATATCTTTTGAAAAATATAAGAAAACTCCTACCCTGACGTTGGCAGTTCCCGCTTCTCAATACAATTTCTTCTTCTCATCACATAATTTTAATGCCTTCCTATAATTTCTCTATCCCACAAACAAATCAAGTCATATATGAGGAACTATCACTTCATAAAATTCATAAGCAAACTAATTAAATTAGAAAACTCAAATAGACAAAAAACATGCCTCCCTGCAAATAGATCAATTTCGAATGGGATCAAAGTCTCCCCCTTTGCATGCTGATGATGGTGTTGCTCTAGGAAATATGTTTTTTTTTTTATTATTTTCTCGAATCTTAAATTGCCCAAATTGCATAACACCCTATGCCACCCAATTGACTTATGTACATACCAAATCCAAAACATATACCTCCTGTAAAATTCAACAGACATCAGGCAACGGAATACCGCTTCTTCCCCTTCCCCATTTCATTGACTTTAAAAATTCTCTAGCACACTATACTATGTGTACATAATGATGATTACACCACAGTACAAAAACAACAAACAGTTATTAAGTAAATATTCAAATATTAAAGTGTAGGTAGGTTAGGTATACCTACACTCCTATACATGAAATAAGGCTGGGAGCGAGTCTGGGGCAGATTTGGTTTTAGTTACCCTGGCCAAATAGACGAAATGTATGTAAATAGCTAACAGGAAGCATTCTCTCAGCCACAAGAGAACACACTGACCAAACTATTCCATTTACATTTCGGTGTCAATGATACACCAGAGGGGTAAAACTATGACGGGCCATACCGAACTTTACTATACCAAGTCCATTATGTTAGGTGTACCACATACATTCCCCCAAATGCACCCAAAAGACCCAACCCAACCCAACCTTGCTTATAACGGGTGATTTTTTGGCTGGTTTAGTTTTGGCAACACTGGTTTTGACAGCTGACGTGTGTTTAGTACCTTGTGTCACTGTCAAACAGCTTCAGTTTGGTTTGCAATTTAACCATGGATCGTCTTATAAATGAACAACGCTTGCAAATTATTGAATTTTACTATCAAAATTCGTGCTCGGTTCGAAATGTTCATCGCGCGCTGCTTGTGTTCAGCGATGAGGCTCATTTTTGGTTGAATGGGTACATAAATAAGCAAAATTGCCGCATTTGGAGTGAAGATCAGCCAGAAGCATTGCAACAGCTACCAATGCATCCCGAAAAAGCCACTGTTTGGTGCGGTTTATGGGCCGGCGGCATTATTGGGCCATATTGGGCGAATCGCAGCGTTACTGTCAATGGTGAACGCTACCGAGCGATGATAACAAACTTTTTTTTGCCCGAAATGGAAGTTCTTGACTTGCATGATATGTGGTTTCAACAAGACGGTGCCACATGCCACACAGCACGCGAAACAATGGCGCAATTGCGAGGCGAGTTTGGTGAACAGTTAATTTCACGTTTCGGTGCGATTTGACACCATTAGATTATTTTTTGTGGGGGTATGTCAAGGCTAATGTCTATAGGGACAAGCCCGCTTCGATTGACGCACTGGAAGCCAACATCCATGCATTCATTCGTGAGATACCGGCCGATATGTGTGAAAGAGTATGCCAAAATTGGACTCAGCGGATGGGCTACCTGAGACGCAGCCGCGGTCAACATTTGCATGAAATTATTTTTAAACATTAAATTGCAAGGTTCAAACTATCGATTCAAATAAATATTTCATTCATTTTTTCGAATTTTTTGTGTTTTTTTTTTTTAAAAAGTTCTAAGCCTCTTAAAAAATCACCCATTACTATACAAAATACACATCTGTTTATCAGCTCCTAATTGTTGCACAACAGCAAAATGTAATTGGGAAACTTTTATTGAAATTTATGGAATGTACTTAGTTGAAACAAGTGCGAAATTATTATTTGTTAAACTAAAACACTCAGTTGCAAACATTTTCAAGCTCAGCTTCAGCATAGAATTTGTATAGTTGAGCCTCAGGGCGAGCGTAGTCGAACTTTTGTTCATTTTTAGCTATAGGCTATATCTGATGGATTTTTCTTATTGCCCTATTAAATGGACATCCGCTTCTATATTTAGGGTATCTCTATCATCAGCGAGCATATACCAAACAGTTGGTGGTGTGGTAGCTGATGGTAGGTATAGGTTGCAATTTCATCGAGACCGGCGAGCCGGGCGGTGAACCAATTAAAATAATAAGCTTCAATTAAATAAATCGGATAAATTTCAAGCAGTTTAAAGTGTACAAAATTTATCGTGAATTATAAATAATAGATATTATTTGAATTTACACAATGAACAGTCAACGACACAAGTTTGGTGTCATAGTAAAAAAAAAAAAAAAAAAAAAACTTCAGTACTTTTTTTTTAAGATATTGTTCAATGTCAGAGCCAAGTCTAGCTAACTCTAGAAGTAAGTTCACCAACAGTGAACAGATAAAGCAGTTTTTCGGTGGAGAATGCGTGCGGGACGACTAAACAAACGCGGTAGATAACATCAAAAGCTTCTGTTGAGTTAATCCTGAGTTAAAACACCATATTTGATAAGTTAACTCGGGTTTAACTTTAATTATAGCACTGAAAAATTAGACCTACAGCTACTACAGGCTTGTTTTTCTTGCCAGTCCGAACAAAATTGGTTGATGTTGCTCCTGACGGGAATCAAATACTTGTTATCGATAGTTTGTATGAAAACTCGATATTTTTATGATGGCGTCGCTAATCCCCAATGTCGTTTTTTTAACGAAATACCTCCGGGATTGGAAAAAAAACACATCTTATAAAGGGTTTTTCAACAGGGACGCTACAAAAGTAGAGCAACAGGGACAGCTAACGACGCTATATTTCATGCCGCTCTTTTGACAGTTTCCTTTTCAGTAAGTTTTGCCAATTCATGATGGAAAGATATACAAGCCAACAACGATTCAAAATTAATAAAATTTACTACCGAAATTCGGAGTCAGTAGCCTCAACGTTAAGATCGCTACGTCCAATTTATGGTCGTCATAATCGTCCTAGCAGATCAACAATTGAGCGTCTAGTGGAAAAATTTGAATCCACAGGCACAGTACAAAATGTTCCCGTGCCAGTGAGACAAAGAAGTGCCCGTAGTGTCGAGAATATTGCTGCCGCTGAGGCTTCAGTTGCAGAAAGCCCAAATGTGTCTCTCACATGTCGTTCTCAAGCGTTGGGCATCTCTGTGACGTCGTTGTGGCGAATTTTGCGAAAAGATCTTGGCCTACATCCTTACAAGATTAAATTGACGCAAGAACTGAAGCCAGAAGCGTCGTATGTTCGTGAATTGGGCTGAGCACAACTTGAAATGATTCGGATTTTCATCGAAAAATCATCTTCAGCGATGAGGCTCATTTCTGATTTCTGGCTGAATGGCTCTGTCAATAAACAAAATATGCGGTATTGGTCAGGCAGCAATCCACACGTACTCCATAAGTCATCATTGCATCCCGAAAAAAATTACGGTTTGGTGTGGTATATGGGCTGGCGGCGTCATTGGGCCGTACTTGGAGGACATGTGGTTCCAACAGGACGGCGCCACAAGCCACACAGCGAATGTCACAATCAATTTATTGGAAACCAAGTTTGGAGAACGTGTTATCCCACGAAATGGTCCAGTCGCTTGGCCGCCTCGGTCGTGTGATTTCACGCCATTAGACTACTTCCTGTGGGGCTACGTCAAGTCTATGGTCTATGCCAACATGCCAGCGACGATTGATGAACTTCGTACGAATATCGAACCTGAAATTGCAGCAGTATCGGCCGATTTATGCTTGATAACCGTCGAAAATTGGGTTCAACGTCTGGACTTCTGCAAGCGTGCCCGTGGTGCCCATGCAAAAAAAAATCGAGTTCCATACATAATGGCATCAAAGGTACTTTCACAGGAATAAAGAATTTCGTTGATATCCAAAACCGTTTTTTATTTTATTTAAAAAAACTTTTGTAGCGGTCTTATTGAAAAACCCGATATGTATGTATTCACCTTCATAGAAAGTTATCGAGTATATCAATATATCATCGTCCTAGTTATCAGTTATACATCGATAACTGTAGCCATAGTAATTGTATTTGCACATAAATTAAGGCTTTACACGACTGACAAAATTCCAGTATTTTTATTATATTTTAATCATTATTTATTGTCAAAATCGTATTTTATGACAGAAACGGATACAAAATGACAGAAAAATGTTTATTTATTTAAAATTATTTATTTTTTTAATGCAAAAGCTATTTTTTAGACTATTTCGAAACACCAGATCTAAAAATTGTAACAAAATCGGTTCAACCGTTGAAAAGAAATACGCGAATAAGGCAAAAATTATGACCATTTTCTCAAACTATTTTGCCAAAAATCTGAAACGCAGTTTTCTTACAATTACTTTGGTTATTCCTGTGACGAATTGTTGTATGGCAGCTGCCCGTTCTAGATGAGTTAAAAAAAAAATTTATTTCACTTCTATAAGGAATCACATTTATAATACTCTGTACCAAATTTGAAGGAAATCGGACTATCCGTTTTGGCTCTACTTCAATTTACAATGCACAGGAGCACAGACGCACAGACGCAGACGGACAGACGCACAGAAGCACATTCTAGACAGTATGACGACGAGATAGAAGAGTTTCGAGATCGAAACAACTACCCAAAATTTTATAAACTGGCTGCTGGTTTTTTTTATACTGGGAGGCAGACTCTTCAAAACAGCGAAGGTATAACCTAGTCTAAGAAGTACAGTAAATAGTAGATGTGTTCAAGCAGCATTTCCAGCAGATGTTGAATGGAAATCATGTAGAGCGAGTGACATGGTAAGAAAAGATCTCATCTAGAATCAACGAAGACCCCAGTTCCACCACCCAGTTAAGAAGAGGTATAGACTTTGTTGAAAGCTTAAATAAAACAAGGCCGCCGCTTATAATAGTTTTGCCAATAGAGCTCTTCAAATAAAGAAGGGGTGTTTTGGTACAGCGCATGAATCATCCACCAAGCATGGGTGGAAGGAAGCATACCCGATAACGATAACTATGGACAATCTCTATATTTGCCCCATCTATAAAAAAGGTGATCCTATGTCTTGCAACGTATTGTCTGAGCGTCTTAAACCTGTCTGCAACACTTTGAATGGTTGGTTACGGCGCCCGTTGCAGATCAATTATAGACCAAATTTTAACACTCAAGCAAATTTTGGAAAAGACCAAGAAATTTTAAGTCGAGACTCACCATCTTTGCATCGACTTCAAAGCCGCATATGACAGCATTCTGTCTGGGGTCATCTATTTGGTGATGACCGAACTCGGGACCCCGGAAAAATTGATCCAGTAGTGTGCCTTGACATTAGAAAACACACGGTGCAATGCGTTCAACTGGAGAAAAACTATTCTGAACCATTCCAAACATTTAAAAAGGTTTCGGTAAGAGACACACTTTCATGTGATTTCCTTAATCTCTAAACATCTATATTCACCGAATAGAACGAAACGTCACTATTGATAGCAAAAACTTCGAGGTAACTAAAGAGTCATAGAAAGACTACTTAATTGTAATGATCCGATGAATAATGACCCTGGCAACCTGTTGCTTCTTCGGTTTGGCGACAAAAATGGGAGCCCTACAACTTCTCACGCTAAAGATAAAATGCTCGCTCTACAAAACACTTTTATTGCCAGTCCTAAGCTTTACTGTGCCAAGTGCTCGACGATAAGTAGAAAGGGAGAGCTGATACGCTGAGCTCTTTTGAAAGAGAAATTCTTCGAGGGGTATTTTGACCCTGTGTGCGAGGAAGCCGAATGGATAAGAAGTTACAGCATCGACCGAACAACAATAGCTGTGTTTTATTGGTAATTTATAGCTAGCACAATAATCAAGTACCAATAAATCGCTTTGGCTGTGTTAATAAAACGCTTTAGCAACTTTTGGCTGTGTTCGCTACAAATATCATAGATCACATCCATTTTGTCTCCACCAAACAACAAATATCATAGATCATATCCATTTTGTGAGTGAAAAACAACATTAAGATTCAAGTCATGAATACTTTTCAAGAGCGCCATCTTCATCTTCAAGGTTCTAACTATGTATATCCACTTTTATATCCACTCTTTTACTGGCTAATTTATCGACACTCTTTGTTTTTGTTTTTGTTTGCCAAGGGAAATTTTACTGCGCTGGCTATAAAATTACCAATAAAACACGGCTAATGTTAGAGCTGAAAAATTCCAAATTGCCAAATGATAAATTTTGTGCATATATTTGTTATTTGCTGTGTTCCTATCAAGTGTGAATATTTCCTTTAATTTTATTATATGGGCAAATGTAGCCACTTAATCCAAAAACCTCATCTTGATCCGACTAGAACCCAAATTATACGTTAAGCCCTTGCAATATATTATCTAAGGTAGGTATAGCTTTCACATGGAAGTCTGTCCAAACTGCCAATTGTCTATTAAGCATTTATCACTCATTTCAACATCAAAACAAAGACATCCGTTTAAATTATGTCTCTTCATCTCTATCCCACGGTTGACAAAAACATCTTCTCGTGTCTGTTCCACTCACTTTCATGATGATGGTGTGATTAATTTCTGGCTAAGAAAAAAAGTTAACAGATATACAGATTCTCAAAGTATCTATTTGTCGTTGTCGTTGTCATACACGTCTCTGAGCTATTTTTCTATCTTCAGCTTTTAATTTCAGTCGCAGCTGGCACTGGCACTACCACAATAATTCTGATGGCAATAAAACAATCTCTCTCATTACCCGGCCATGAACTAGTTTAATCTGTCTTGCTTCATTATACATTATATTTATCTGTGGTATAATCTTCAAGTCTTTAAGGGAAAAAACAAAACAAAAATAAGAAAAACATTTAATAATCTATTATTTTTCTAGAAATGCATTCCAACAGAAAGAGAAAAACTTTTAACTTCATTCTTGCACAAATTTAAAGAAAAAGTATGTCAATCTTTTGCCTTGATGTAATCTTTCCTCGCACTACTATAGATACAATAATATTGAAGGTAGCGAAGGCAAAACATACCTAGCTAAGACCAGGTTTTAAAGTAATGACAAACATTGCCAAGGCACGACAACGTACAAGTACCTATACATACATAGAGGAAAAAGATGAACGGCTGAAAGTGTATATGTAAGGAATCTCAGAAGATAGAATTTTTTCACGTATTTGCCATTATCCTAATTTTATTTGGTTTTTAGTTCACCTTAAAAAGTGTGCAAAGCAAACAGGTTTTCCTCTTATTTTATTTGTTTTATTTTTTATTACAACTTTTTTTTACAATTCGCACAGTCTCTGCTAACATAAGTACTTACACTCCCCCGCGCTTACAGAGACAATATTGTAGAACATCTGGGCTGGGAAAACTGGATCTTGATACTTCCTCTAGCTCGAAATGGGAATATTATAACGCGATTTCACAAATGGTCATGAGTACTTAGACCGGAAAAGTGTTGCCAAATTGGTTGAAATAGAATAAGCTCACTCTTAGGGCTATTATTTTTCAGACTACGTCAAAAAATGCGAAATACGTCGGGCGACTGCAATTGGTGGAATTTGAGAAATCTTTTCTAGATAGAGATTCTAATAACTTCTTGATGGTTCTATCCCAGCAACATCAAGTATTGAGAACCGAGTAGCAATATTGCAAAGAATTCATCAGAAATATCGCCTGTGCTGGGTTTTACAGTATCACTTCAACAGAATGCATGCAAGGCTATCCTCTACCTCTACCTGCCGAAAACTAGAGAGGAGCACGGACTTCGCAGAAAAAAAAACCAACGAGCACGAGAAGTGAGCGATGGAGGAACCGAAGCCTGCTAGAACGATGTGGGGGACTTCGTAGTATAGCATCGCAGCCGATGCTGAGAATATGGAAATTTGTTGAATAACGGCAACGATGAATCGAATTCTGCTGTCAACCATTCAACCTAGACCAACAATATCGTCTACCCGATCTTGACGCATGGCGTGAAACTTAAGTTTAAATGAAACATCTAGTTCTAGACCCGACGCGACGGGGTTGCTTACTGCCGAAGTGACAAGCTGTTCAAAGAAGTACAAGCAACTCTGCAAAATATGGTCGGACTATATGAATGGATCCTCCGATGCCCGATTCTAAGACAAAGTAAGACCCTCTGAACTGCGCCAACTACAAGAGCTATTCGTACTCTGTCATTCGCCGAGAACCTGTTTGGTTCTTATCTGTGTGACCTTAGGCTACAGAAGTTCGATGTTGGACCAAATACATATTCACATTACGGCTCCAGAATCCAGCCTGCGGAAATACGGCCGGCGTTGTCTATGTACGTTTTCCTTCAACTCCTGGAACAGTTAGATTATGTACGGATGTAAGGCTAAGATTCGAAGAAAATTTCGCCTAGTTGGTGTCTGAGGAAGACCGAGTTCTTATGGGTGGCGTGGAATTGACTGCCTCGGGTTCTCCTGCAGGTTCTCATATAGACAGGATCGAGGTTTTTGGCAGATCTTGCGTTTCGTAGACGTGCGGGTGTTGGCTGATTGCTTACAGAACCGGTCGACTTGAATTTGGCTACCAAACGTTGAATAGTCGGCAGGGAAGGACGACCATATTTACCGTAAAATGGACACAACGCGCACGCATCATTGCCATCACAAGAAATGTTGATAATAAAATTTTATCATGTCTCATGTTGTTCGACGCTGTAACTTGCTTTGGAAGCTCGTCCCTTTAATGTCTCAAAAAAAAAAAAAACTGAAATATTAACAAAAGATAAAACAACTGACCGCCATGAACTGTCAAAATTAACCCGTTCCTATTAGATAATTCTTTATGGTGTAGAGGTATGGACCTTGTCTAAAGGTGAATGAGAACGCTTCAGCGCGCTGTAGGTTGTTTTCGATGGAAAATTCTCTTGGTGATTTTGGTTCCGTCCGCATAAACGGAAATCGGACGAGAAGAAACATCAACGGACTGTGGGAAAAAAAGCTTAAAGGCCGAACCATAATAGCGAATACACACTCTTATATATTGTTAACCATAATAGCCGTTCTGCTCAATTTCAATACAACTTTCGCGAACTTAAGCAAGAGCCATTGAAATGGCTCTGACCTTAAGCAAATGTTTGACATATTCGCTTAGGTTGAGTTAAGCCTGTTATGGTTCGGCCTTAAACTGAGCGGGCTGGCTATGTGTCGTTTAGAGCGAAAATGCTACGGCCCAGAGTCTTTGAATCCACCCAAGTGGGAAAGCAGGCACATATGTTGAGAGTTTTTTTGTTTTCATTAACTGTTGTCCAGAAAACTATTGACATTTATAGTCACCTGACGACTGAACGTAACGTACCGTAAGAGGAGCAACGGAGTTACGTGAGTATGAAACTGAACCCCCAAGAATGATTTAAAAATTGTTGACAAATCAAAAGAATTCCAATGCACTCTTGAGAGTGCAAAAAAGTCCAAAATTATTTCAATTGAAAAATATCTTAAAGCTTAGTATGAATCATTGAATAACACTTTAAATAAGAGTATTAATGCCACTTACAAAAGGCAATAACTCCCGAAGATCTTAATGCTTTTTTGTGGAGGGTCTTATAGCCACTCCAAAAAGGAAAACAAGTTATCGATAGGTGGTATTTTGTTAACTTTGCGAAATATTATTAATGATCTCATGTCTGGAACTTCTAATCTATTAAACTGTTTTTCTGACGCCAGTACGCTCAGATTTTTATATTCGTTTCTAGATTCACCTCATTGTCTTTCGAATGAGTTGGAACTTCAACCGCAGCGTATGATAAGCTCATACAATTCTGATCCCGAGAGCATTGTCCAATTGGGAACTAAAAATCCTGTAGAATTCAATGTTGCCTTCTGTTGTTAAAGCGGAACACACCCCCAATACCGCTCTCCACGATCGAAACTTGCATCGAAGAAACTGAAAAACGATCAGTTCTTCATATGTTCATGACAAACGACCATTTGTGTAATGATCACATATTCGAAGTCGCCAAAAACGCTGCTACTTGTTTAGATGCAAGAAATTTTGTCCCCCCTCTGATCTGGCTGTAATCTATAAAGCCTTCATTTGTCCAAAAATACAATACAATTCTCGTATATGGGCAAGAGTTCCAATAACCCACTTGAGTCTATTATAGATAGAATTCAAAAGAAAGCTTTAAAATTGATAGGCGATATAGAACTATAACGGAATCAATTGCAACTATCGAACACCGCCATAATGTTGCATGTATTTAACTATCTTATCGCTATTTTTATAAACATGAAATAGTCAGTTGATCTTGCATTAATCTCCTAAAAAAATTCAACCGTAATACTCGTACTTCAAGGAATGCGCATCAGTATACCTTTGAGCCCAGCTTCGGACGTAGATATACTGTTAAGTACAGAGATTCTTTCTTTAGTGGTACTACACGAATGTGGAATGCTCAATGTGTGCTTTTCATTGCGATGTTCAGACATTTAAACCCAATGTGCATCGGTATCTCCATTCAAATCTTCTCCAATTTTCCCAAACGCTCTCACAGAGTGTGTATTATCATCATAAGGGTATAGTTACACTCACAATCCCTTGAGTGCGCGTATATTATACAAAAAAAAATATAAGCCTTAGGTTTTATTGCACTGCAGTTTGCTTACGAATTTCTCTTACAAAAATGTTCAAACACAATTTTTCTGCTTGGTTTGTAAAAATATCATTGTTTGGCAACATTGCTTTCACAAACAGCACCGGTTCATGTACTAGACTCGCTCATGCAGTTCTAATGTTGGCCTCTGCACATTATGTCACTATGACTATTGTGTGACCCCCCTTAAGGAATTTGGCTCACTTCAGCTAAAGGAGGTTTTAGGTTAGGTGGAAAGTACTCACCCACAATGTATGATGTTCTTCCAGCAGAATGTCCACCATCTGCATGTGCATACATGTGTGTATTCAATATTCTATTCCAGATTTTCTTTTTTCTACAAGAAAACTAAAAAATAGAGAACTGAAAATATGTGTAAGAATTTATAGGTATGGTGTTAATTTATAAAGATAACAATGGATATAATAAAATACACAAAAATTAGGTATCGTGTGCGAAACAAGGGTTTATAAATGGGGTTATTCTTCGGCGTCGTCGTCGTCGTCGGTTGTATTGTTTATCCCGTGTGGGACCCCTTTTT
Source organism: Leucozona laternaria (assembly GCA_932273885.2). Classification (NCBI taxonomy): domain Eukaryota; kingdom Metazoa; phylum Arthropoda; class Insecta; order Diptera; family Syrphidae; genus Leucozona; species Leucozona laternaria. Next base: position 23,746,400 of record OW026367.1, on the reverse strand, counting down.
TCTAAATAAATATATACGCCAACTCCCATGTGGCATTCCCCAAAAAGGAAGGCTCATAGACTGGGGCCGATGATAGGGATAATAAACTTTGCTAACAAGAAAAATGGTGGCAAGGGCCATTAGAGACTTGTCACAAACCCGAGTGGTTTTCAATCAAAATTCGTTTCTATGCATGGAAGTGGAAGAAGTAAAAAGTCCTGATCTTGTCCTGATTTGTGTACCGCTTGGTGTTGCTGCTGATGTGATAGCTATATACACTGCGAGAGAATGGAAGGAGGTATTAAAAATGCCATACTCATAAATACATGCCACATATGTTGTATAGTATTGCGCGCGAGAACGCGTAGAGGGATTGGAATATTATGAGCCCTTTATTGACTTTAACTTTACAGCACTTACCAGCAGCTACTACACCGTTAAAACGTGGCATGCATACATTTTTTCCAGCTGAATAATGGCGAAATCACATTTCTCATGCAAAGACGAAGAGCTGGAAGTGGAAGCGGTCGCGCTCGCGGAGGGTCTGAGCTGATGGTGGAGAGTTTTCTTTTTGTTTCTATGTGGGGATATTTGAAAACGATATACGTATGGCAGACACAAAATACACAATACACATACTTTGCATTGCAGAGCGGTGTATTATTATGCGGGAAGTATTTATAGCTAACTTTTAACTACATTCGTTCCAACTTTTTGCACGAAATGAATCAGGCGGGGGAGTTTGATGTGGTGTGGTGGGGTGTGGTGTGGTGTGGTGTGGTGTGGTGTGGGGTAGGTAATAGATCCGAAAGAAAGGAGCTGTGTGTGGCGACTTTGGTAGGTATATATATTTTTTTTTTTTTAGGAAATCTTTTTGGCTTCGTTTTGTTGCTAGTTGCAGTCACGTTGTGTATTGTTTATATTTATGATAATGTGTCATGACTTAAGCTGTGTCAAGTTACATAAACTGACAGTTTATCTTCATTAAAAAGTTCGAGTGGAATATTATTATTTTGGATTTTAATCTTTAAGAAAATAACGATGGAATTTTGATTTGTTTAATAAATTTAATAAGTTTATGTCGCTAAGGTCCAGTTTTGCGTGCAACACGAGATTAAAATTAAACGCGAGTTAACTCAACTCAAATTTGGTGAGTTAGCTTTTGATGTTTTATCCACTGAGTTTCTTAAGTCGTTTCGCATGCATTCTCCACCTAAAAGTGGATTCCTTAGTTAACTGTTGGTTAATTTACTTCAAGAGTTAACTAACTCTGGTTTAACCCACCACTGAAAAACTGGCCCTCAATGTGTGCTCCATATCAATATGTCCATTGGTAGTGTAAAATGTTTTGGTCTTACTTTTGTCAATTGTTATATACATATGTGTCAGTGAACGAATAGGAAAATGTCGTACACAATGTGGTTTACAGTCTTTGCAGTGCACAAGTTGTCAGACGGCATGGGTACACAGTTCATGTAGGTATTTAATGAACTTTTTAGTAAATCCGATATAAAATACAAAAATGAGATAAATTGGGTATCTATATAAATAGTATATAGGTACGTTTTATCTAAACGTCGGACAGAATTCCGAACACCAAAATTGAGGACATCCAGAATCCCGAAAACCCAATATACACAAAACACCAAAAACCCATTATCCCAAAATCCAGAAAACCAAAAAAAAAAACAAAACTATCCAGAAAGCCCGAAATCCAGACGCCTTGTGTTAAGAAGACTAGGTATAAGGCCAAAGGGAGTCAAACAAAATCTTGCAAACAACAATCTAGAAAACCCATTTTACCGATAAACCCAAAATCCAGAAGCCCAAAATAACAAAGACTCATTAGGTACTCCGAAAGCCCAAAATCTAGATAACCCATTATTCCAAAAATCCAGAAAGCCCAAATTCCAACAACCGAAAATCCAGAAAACACAAAATCAGGAAAACTCAAAATCTAGAAAGTCCAAAATTCATTATTCAGAAAGCCCAAAATCAAGAAAACATTAAACGCTTCGTACACAGAATACTAGGTATATAGATGAAGGGATTTGGAATGAATGAATGAAAGAAAATGAAGAAAACCCAGAATCCAGAATCCAGAAAACCAAAAATAAAGAAAACTCATTTTACCGAAAACCCAAAATCCAGAGAGCCCTGAATTCAAGGAACCCAAAATCCCCAAAATCCAGAAGACTCAAAATCTCGAAAACTCATTATTTCAAAAATCCAGAAAACCCAAAACGATTCGTGTGCAGAAGGCTAGGAACATAGACGAACTGAGTCGGAAAGAATCCTTTAAACAAAATTTAAGAAAACCCAGAATCCCGAAAACTGAAAATACAGAAAACCCATTTTACCAAAAAACCCAAAATCCCAAAGGCACATTAGGTATTTTGAAAGCCTAAAATTCCAATAATCCATTATTTCAAAAATCGAAAACCCAGAAAGCCCAGAATTCCGAAAACCTAAAAACATATTTTTACGAAAATCCATTATCCAAAAAGCCAAAAATCCAGAAAATTCAAGAACCCGAAACGATTCGTGTGCAGAGGGCTAATATCACGAAAACCCATATCCAGGGAGCCATGGATCCAGGAAACCAAAAATCCCCGAAAACCCATTATCTCAAAAATCCAAAAAAACCATTATTTTAAAAACCCTAAGTCGAAGATCCGGAAAACCCAGAATGCATAAAATCAAAAATCATATCGTTTAGTACTTAATCGAGAATGCTTACCTCCGCCGATACTCGATTGATGATTTCATATGCAATTACCCTATTACGACAATTTGTTCAACTTTTTCACAAATGTTATGTTATACAATTGTTAGCTTTTGAACATAGCAAATCAATTTCTACAATGGCTGCATCTTTGTTAGTTAGGTTTTGAACTAGAGCTCCACATAAATCGTCTAAAAAATTTAATGATAAAGAATAGATAATCCAGATTTCTGTTAAGAAGGCTCTCTATAAACCTTATTCCCTTAGTCCTTTTCATGGCTTAGTCAGGCCCTGACTCAAATGCAAATCGACCAAAACGAAGAAAAGTATAGGTGTACTTAAAGTTTTCCCCTTCAAATTTATTGAAAAGGGCAGTGAACGATATAACACATTTTCAAGTATAAGTCATTGACAAACAAAGAAAAAATTCGAACTCGAATTGTGACAGAGCATGAGACTTATGCATTGAAAATCGACTTGAAAGCTCCTTGTCTTTTCAAGACGTCTTTAATAAAAAATGTTTATTCAATCAAATCATACAAGAAATTGTCATCAGCGGGGGAATATCTATCCTACACACTATACAACACAGGTTCCTTAACCATGTTATCTCATTGACTTGACAATTGTTCACAAAAAGTTGATTCGAATTGATTGCGCCTTTTTTCAACGACACAATAGAGAAAACGATTATTATTACGACTTTAGAATGATGAAAACAGTTGTGTGTACTTATGTACGAGTAGGTAAGGAACAGTTAATTTAATATGAACTACTTGAAGGTGCTGTTGCTAACTGGTGTATTTTTATATATGAAACTGTCAATTTGACAGGAAATATATGACGCTTATTAACATTATAACATGTTAACAAGCTATAAAGAGGTGTCTTATCATCTTGTGACATACATAAGTAACAGACATGATTTATTGAATACAAAACACAACTTTCAAGTAGTAGAAAACAAACTTATACACGAGTAGAACAAACAACAACCAACTCAAGTGAATAAATTTAAACAAAACATTTTCTGATAAAGATTGCTTCGGTAAAAAAAATGTCTGGCGCCAAAGATAAACATTGATAGCTATGCTTTCATATAATTTATAAATTTAATCAAACAAATAACGATGGGATGAACCATCAGAAGACTTAAATCTACAAATGGAACATTAGGCGGCAGTTTAAGTTGAGCTTAGGTTATCGAATGTATAATTACATATGGAAGAATGAGAAATGAGCTTATATTGTTATCTTGGTTACAATAAACTATTAAGATCATCATTAAAATAATGCCTCTGTTCTTGAGACACAAAAGAGCCATATTTAATGTCATTCGTGGGAATTTTCTTTTAAGTAGGGTTTAATCTATCGATGATCAGATATCAATTTTGTACTCAATCATTAACAGTGGAATTGGAACAAATGAACAGATTTAGTGAAAGCAGAGATTTATGATTTCTGGTAATTCATTTGACTCAGAAGGATTGTGAAATCTGATTGCTCTGGGATCTAAGCATCTTATAATGTGGGATATTTATAAAAAAAAAGAAGATATTATAGGAACCATCTTTTCTAAAAGGTCAGTAATTGATTATAAAATATGTCAGTAATTTCCATAGTTTAATTGGTCACAGCCATTAAAACTCTGTGTATTAAATTTCTTTGGTGTTGTTTTTTTCAAGACCGAATTTTGAACCTCTCTGTAGTTGCATCATGTGAATTATAGACAATTGTAAAGGGTGATTTTTTAGCTGGTTTGGTTTTGGCAACACTGGTTTTGACAGCTGACGTGTGTTTAGTACCTTGTGTCACTGTCAAACAGCTTCAGTTTGGTTTGCAAATTAACCATGGATCGTCTTACAAATGAACAACGCTTGCAAATTATTGAATTTTACTATCAAAATTCGTGCTCGGTTCGAAATGTTCATCGCGCGCTGCTTCCATTTTATGATCGGCATTCTCGACCTTCTGAGCAGTCTATTCGGAAGATTGTGACCGAATTTCGCACCAAATTTACTTTGTTGGACATTAAACCACCAACACGTTTACGTACTGTGCTTAGTGAAGAAAATATTGCGGCCGTATCAGCTAGTGTGACAGAAGATCGCGAAATGTCGATTCGGCGCCGTTCCCAGCAGTTAGGCCTTTGTTACAGCACTACGTGGAAAATTTTGCGGAAGGATTTGGGCGTAAAGCCTTTTAAGATACAGCTGGTGCAAGAACTAAAGCCAGCCGACCTACCACAACGCCGAATTTTTGGTGAATGGGCTCTTGGAAAGCTGGCCGAGGATCCGCTTTTTTATCGAAAAATTGTGTTCAGCGATGAGGCTCATTTTTGGTTGAATGGGTACGTAAATAAGCAAAATTGCCGCATTTGGAGTGAAGATCAGCCAGAAGCATTGCAACAGCTACCAATGCATCCCGAAAAAACCACTGTTTGGTGCGGTTTATGGGCCGGCGGCATTATTGGGCCATATTTCTTCAAAGATGATGCGAATCGCAGCGTTACTGTCAATGGTGAACGCTACCGAGCGATGATAACAAACTTTTTTTCACCCATTATATGTCTACAACTTGCCAATGTATGAAACGGTTCGACAACGGTTTTGATGTCAACCCGAGAGATTCTGTATTTGAATTGAGTGCAGAGCAAAGAAGTGCATTTGAAACCATAAAACAATCCATGCATATCATTAGATACAACACTTGGTTACTATGACGTAAAGGATAGAACACAAGTTACTGCTGATGCCAGTCCGGTCGGTCTAGGGGCAATTTTGATCCAATTTAGTGACAACATACCGCACGATTTATTTCATATGCATATCGTAGGTTGACTTATGTTGAAAAAAGGTATGCTCAAACTGAAAAGGAAGCACTCGCTTTAGTTTGGGCTGTTGAAAGATTTAATTTTTATCTTTTTGGAAGAGAATTTGAATTATTTACGGACCATAAACCTTTAGAAGTAATATTTGGACCAAAATCTAAGCCATGTGCTCTTATAGAGAATATACGTCTACAGTTGCACAAATTTAAGGTAAATTACACACCAATATCGCCGACCCATTGTCAAGATTAATTCAGGAGAAATTACAGCAATTATTTTCAAAATCCAAATCTGACGAATATGTTGCGGGGATTTTATCACACGTTGAGCCAAAAGCGATCAAACTAGACGAAGTCAGATCCGAATCTTCAAAGGATGCTAACACCAATGCTGTCAAAAGTGCTATCTTTGACAATATTTGGAATGAGCTTTCAAAACCATATAAACTCTTTGAAAACGAGCTTCTGCTTTGATAGTGGATCGTCTTACCAGCGATATTGTGGCAAAGAGCCTTTAGAACTAGCTCATGAAGGTCATCTGGGAATGTCAGTCATGAAAAGACGTTTGCAAGCCAAAGTGTGGTTGCCAAAAATAGATGAACAAGTTGAAAAATTTATAAAAAAAAGTGCAAAGGATGCACTTTAGTATGTGCACCATCAGTTCCAGAACCAATAAAGCCAACAATTTTGCCATCTCAGCCATGGCAGCATCTTGTAATTGACTTCTGTGGGCCAATGCCATCCGGTCATTATCTGTTTGTTGTTGTTGAAGTTGTGCCCATGAAGAAAATAGACACAGCTGAAACGATCAAAGTGCTCAAGACTATATTTGCGCGGTTTGGCATTCCAATTTCAGTTACTGCTGATAATGGCCCACAATTCAAAAGTAGTTCACTTCAACAATTTTGTGAATCAAACAATATCAACCTTATCAGCACGATCCCTTACTAGCCCCAGCAAAATGGCGAAGTAGAAAGACAAAATCGGTCGTTACTTAAAAGGCTGAAAATCAGCCTAGAAGCAAAACGTGATTGGAAAGAAGATCTTCAAGATTACCTTTTAGTGTAGGTATCGTTCAACTTCACATTCAACAACAGGTATGACACCATCTGAAATGTTGTTCAATCGAAACATTCGGGACAAATTACCATCAATGAACGAAACTTCCATGAACCAAGTATCCAATGATTGGGAAATTCGAGATCGAGACAAAATCAATAAATTCAAAGGAAAATTGTACACTGACACCAAAAGGCACGCAACAAAGACAAATGCAATCAAATAAGTTGACATGGTTGTTTCTAAACGCCAATTACCAACGAATCAACTTGCCACTGCATTTGATCCAACAATTTTCAAAGTCGTGAAAAGAAATGGTTCTGATACAATAATTCAAAACCCAGAAACACATACTCAATACCGTCGTAACATATCTCACGTAAAACAGGCAACTTACATCGAAAAAGATAATTGAAGTAAAATCCAAAGAACTGAAAGGGAAGATGAGGCCATTACACAGCGAGCAAGGTTACCACCAAAGTTTTACACTGATAAAGATCTTTTACACTGATAACTATCATGTTATTCTTGCTAAATGAATTCGTTATTATTTTCTATAATTTTCTATAAAAAAAAAAAAACAAGAAAGTCATGTAGTATCGAACTAGTCGACTTTAATAATAGTGTGTCAATAAAATATTATTAATTCGATACTTTTTATTCGAACACAGAACAGAACGGTTGTCTTATTTCAGATCTAAGATCTTCCAATAGGGATTTCCCTGGCGGCCATATTGTAGCTGTGAGCTGTCAAATTGGCTGTCATTTATTCAGTCTGTTTTGCTTAATCACCATATTAGATATATCGTTCTAGGACACGTGCAAATGATAAAATTGTTTAATCAAAATGGGTGCTCTGTTCGGGCAACGTTCCGCGGCCTTCCCCCATTTACGCTCATCTTCAGCGATGAGGCCCATTTCTGGATGAATGGGTACGTCAACAAACAAAGTTGTCGAATTTGGGACGATACCAATCCACATGAGATCCAATAGCGTCCAATGTATCTCGGAAAAGTCACTGTTTGCTGTGGATTTTGGGCTGTGGCGTTATCGGTCCATATTTCTTTGAGAACGGCATTGGCCAGGACATCACCGTCAACGGCGAGCGCTATAAGTCGATGATTCTTTTGGCATGAATTGTATGATATGGACACCAATGACATGTGTTCTCAACAGGACGGCGGCGCTACGTGCCACACAGCTAACGCCACATTGGATATTCTGCACGAGCGATTCAGGGCAGGTCATCTCATGTGCATGTGAAGTGATGTGGCCACCGAGATCGTGCGATTTGACTCCGTTAAACTTTTTCTTCTGGGGTTTTCTGAAGTCGCAAGTCTATGTGAATAAGTCAACACAACCCATTCCATCGATCAAATTCAGCCTGATTTATGCTCCAGAGTCATGGAAAATTTGACACTTCGGAGGCAGATTATTGTAACAGTAAATTTTTACGAAAAACTAATATTTTTTCAGAAATAATTGGCCTCATCCCTTAAATTCAAAATGGCAGACGCTCTTCGTTCTGATTCCGAGCCCCTTACTAACCACTACAATTAAAATTAATAGTTCGATTGAAGGTAAACCTTGGCGCACTATTTGGCTGAACAAAAATTATGAACATTCGATGATATTTAAATAAACAAAACAAGAAAATTGAAAATAGCTTTCAACAGCCATTAGTCCATACAAATTGACGGTTTCTTACAATCACTTTGGGTCATATCAACTACGAAGTTTAATCAAAATTGTTAGAGCTAAAAATAAAATTCAATTTTCCCTTTTAGGGAATCACATAAAAATGCTCCGTACCAAATTTGAAGCAAATCTGCCCATCCGTTTAGGCTCTGACTCAAATTACAGTACACCATTTATAACTCAAGAACGGCTGGACCAATTTAAATGATCGCTGATTTTTTGTTCGATTCGTCTCCACCCTGAATAGCAGAATAACTATTAAAATATCAGAAAAAATTCACTTTGTAGGGTGAAATGGGGTAAAAATAAAAAAAAATCGATTTAAGAAATTCGGTTTGTGCTTGAAAGGTTATTTAAAAAAAAATCTATCGGGTTTTTCAATAAAAGCGCTACAAAAGTTTTGTTTAAATAGGTAAAACAAAAACAATTTTGGATATTATTGAATTTCTTTATTTCTGTGAAAGAATGTTTGATGCCATTATGTATGGTGCTCGATTTTTTTTGCATGGCCACCACGGGCACGCTTGCAGAAGTCCAGACGCTGAACCCAATTTTCGACGGTTTTCAAGCATAAATCGGCCGATACTGCTGCAATTTCACGTTCGATATTCGTACGAAGTTCATCAATCGTCGCTGGCTTGTTGGCATAGACCATAGACTTGACGTAGCCCCACAGCAAATAGTCTAACGGCGTGAAATCACACGACCGAGGCGGCCAAGCGACTGGACCATTTCGTGGGATAACACGTTCTCCAAACTTGGTTTCCAATAAATTGATTGTGACACTCGCTGTGTGGCTTTTGATGCCGTCCTGTTGGAACCACATGTCCTCCAAGTCCATATCATCCAATTGGGGCCAAATATATTCGGTTATCATTGAACGGTAGCGATCCCCATTCACAGTAACGTGCCGGTCTTGATCATTACGGAAGAAGTACGGCCCAATGACGCCGCCGGCCCATAAACCACACTAAACCGTAATTTTTTCGGGATGCAATGATGACTCATGGAGTACATGTGGATTGCTGCCTGACCAATACAGCATATTTTGTTTATTGACGAAGCCATTCAGCTAGAAATGAGCCTCATCGCAGAAGATGATTTTTCGATTTAAATCCGAATTATTTTCAAGTTGTTGCTCAGCCCAATTCACGAACATACGACGCTTCTGGTGGTCAAGTGGTTTCAGTTCTTGCGTCAATTTAATCTTGAAAGGATGTAGGCCAAGATCTTTTCGCAAAATTCGCCACAACGACGTCACAGAGATGCCCAACGCTTGAGAACGACGTGTGAGAGACACATTTGGGCTTTCTGCAACTGAAGCCTCAGCGGCAGCAATATTCTCGACACTACTTTGTCTCACTGGCACGGGAACATTTTGTACTGTGCCTGTGGATTAAAATTTTTCCACTAGACGCTCAATTGTTGATCTGCTAGGACGGTTATGACGACCATAAATTGGACGTAGCGCTCTTAACGTTGAGGCCACTGACTCCGAATTTCGGTAGTAAATTTTAATAATTTCGACTCGTTGTTGGCTCGTATATCTTTCCATCATGAAATGGCAAACCTTACTGAAGAAGAAATGTCAAAAGAGCGGCAAGAAATATGGCGTCGTTTGCTGTCCCTGTTGCTCTACTTTTGTAGCGTCCCTGTTGAAAAACCCTATTTTTAGAGCGAAATGGGATAAAAATAAAACAGTGGTTTTTAAAATTCAATTATTCTGTCTGTGTTGGGAAGGCAATAAAGGTTGGACTTAGAGGATCATATTTTTACAAATTTAGCCTTTCATAACTTGAAGTGGGTTAAAACCCAGAAAATATAATATTCGATTGCAAAAAGTCAAAAAAATAATATTTTCTATTTTAATCTTTATGCGAAGCTTAGGTTTGTCTACCCGTGAAAAGCCGGGCGGGGCAACTAGTTATAAATATTTGCTAAGTGTATAATCCATAATGTTGCCCCTTCCCTTTAAATAATACTAACGCATCTGAGTGAGGCTTATAAACCATTCATCCACTTGTATAAATGAAGATGTTTATTATTAAATCTATACTCGTACCTTCTGTATCAATGTTTAAAAGAAGAAATCACTTTGAAATAAAGAAGTTAAACTGAAGACCAGAATGTAATTAAACAAAAAACCCGCAAATGATGCTGAATTATTATTTATCTCCCATTTTTATACAAGCATAGGGCAAAACCTCAAAAGTCCTTGCCTTTCAATAGTCCTTCACATCATGAACTTCATGGAATTTTGTAGAAGTGTACATTTTAAAGAGTTCTGAACTAGCAGTCAGCCTTTAACCCTCCATGAAGAAATAATTGCTATTTTTGTATCAGGCGGTTAAGTTGTGTAGATATATCAAATTGGCTAGAGGGATAGCTTCGCACTTGGTCAATTTGTGTAACAGCCAGAAGCCATAACTACAGTAACAACATACTGCTTCCACTCTGGCTAGGTAGATCGGGTCTCACCTGGTAAAAAATTAAATTAAAACAGCAATTCAAAATAAGAACAAATCAACGTCCACACCACACGCAATGTGTAATATCAACAGAAAATAAACTCCAGTGTTGATTTCCTTATATTTACAAAGGCATGTCAGTTATTGCGCTAGGCGGTAGCAGGGTTCGGACTTTACTGCGAAAGCAGTAGATTTACTTCGCTTTTTCATACATTATCAAATCTACTGTACCACTGCGCTTTGCTAACAATCTACTTCTATTTTCGATTTCGATTCAATTGAGAACAAATTTGGTTTGTTACTAACTACATTCAAGACTTTTTGCTCGAAAGTGGAAAAGTAAAGAACAAAAACAACCATTAGAGATGCTTTATTTTTAAGCAAATAATGTAATGTAACATTAGCATTTAACGTATTGAAATAAATAGAAATTGTAATGCCTGTGTGTGTAAAAGCGTTTTTGATCTGTCATTTCAGATTGATTTGACAGATGAAGCACAATTTTTTCGAAAACAGGCATCTCTAGAGTTTTTGTTTTTCATTTTTTCACGTTCTACCACCCTTCAATATGAAAATAAAATGCTACTTCGAAAATGTTTGGTTTCACTGCGATTTTTATTTCAATCTACTTCGAAATGCGATTTCTGAAGTCCGAACCCTGGGCGGTAGGCATATAGAATCATGGCTCATGCATGGCACTACTTCTTTTTGCCACACCCGTTGGCGGCACGGCGCGGTGCGGCGTGGCAGTGTAATAACGATGATGCATGAATGCATCAATCTGATTTAAACCAGCACCGAGCCTAAGGTAGTCAAAGCAAAAGTGATTGCCAAGCAATTAGAACGTTTTTTTTTTTTTTTTGTTCCTTTAGATAGAGAGGTATTCCATTTTGAACAGTGGAAGCCGCAAAAATATAAAAGCGTTAAGTAAATATTTGTATATCTAGACCTACACATACAATCATGGTCAAAGACCGATCAGTGGGTTTGAAATGAAATTTTCGCAAAAAAAAAAAACATCACGTCACCCACATGAGTCAACATTTTTTAAAAAGAAAGTTTCAAATGAGTTTCTTTATAACCGTTTTGCAACTAATTGATGTTATTTGTGTGCAAACGCCATAAATTCAAAATGATCTGTAAGATTCTTCGGCGAAATGTTATCTTCAATCAAACGGTGTAATTTTACAATTTTTCTAATTTGAAAAAATTTCTGTAAACAAAACAGTTAAGAGATATTTTAAAACTTTTGTATTAGCTCGCTTTTTGCTGTATTTAGCTGTGAGTAAACATTTTGTAATCGATTTAAAGCTAACTTAGAGATGATCTAGAGACATAAAATTTCGAACAAAGATCAGAAATGAATAATAACACGTTCCTTTTAGTTTCAAGACCATATAGCTCATCGCTTTCTGTCTATATCTGGTACAGCGGTGAAAGCACGGGCGGGTAGGATCGATTGGGAGACCACTTCACTATCGCTCCAGAAAATACGGTCTCATCTTAGAAGTATCTTCTCGGTATCCCGATGCGAGTCCGAGACTTTCTCGTCTCGTGGGCGGAACCGGCCAGCCACAAGATAAGGAACTTATCTACAATTATTTTAAATGATCGAAATTTTGCCAGGAATTCTCTAAAGTCAGCCATGACCCCGAAATCCAGCAAAACCCTAAATCCCGAAAACCCAAAATCCTAAAAACCCATTATCTCGAAAATCCATAATTCCAAATGGTCAAAATTCCGTAATTAAAAAAGAGAAATATATGACCTATATAAATTGTTACATAAATAAATGTTTTCGGGATGTTGGGTATTCGGGATTTTGACCCCGGAACCCTTAAAAAAAATGTAGGTCACTTTCATTTATAAAATTTAATTCTAAGCCTAGTTTCAAAATGAACTTAAGTTGATGACATATCGTTAACTTAAGCTTATAATATTTTGAGAATTCCTGGTTTGATTGTATTTCGGCCCTTGACTCTGATGAGTTTGCACTATGCACCTATTATATAGCAAAAGGAGGGTTCAGCTGAAGGATTTCTACTCCAACTGGATGTTTAATCAATCAAGTCACTCTGACAATTGTTGCTCCACTTTACGTGTGCATTAATTGGTTCTCTTTTCATTCATAAAGCATATAATATATGTAGGTACTTAACCTGGGTACATTGGAACTGTTTTTGAATTAAATTGGACTACGAAAGGATTTTGTTTTATTATCGTAAGTGTAATTAATGACAATTTTATAATTAGGTATGTCACTCGTTAGTTTTTTATATATTTATCAATTACAACGCAATTGAAAACAAATCAAAAACATAAACGAAAATCAAAAAATGTGCACGACTGGGTCGCATGAACTTGCTCTTATGTGCGATCACATTGTATGGTTCTATAGTCTGAAATAAATTAGCTATGGGTGTCTATATTTTATCCATTTGCCAAAACTTAGTTTAGTTGCAGGTGGTATAATGTGAGTAGGTATACAAAATTACCAATTATCACAGTTTTGCACATTATGCAATATGCATGGAAGGGAATTATATTATTTAAACTGGTAAATTGTTTTAAATCAACAAAATTAGAAAGAAATTGATTAAAATACTTTAAATCTGTTTTAACCCAACGCGATGTACACCATCTGATTGCTTATATAAATCTTAATTTTTGAGAAAATTTTTTTTTAAATCGTAGGAGAGGTTTTAAGAATCATTAGTTTTTTAAATATAAAATTTCGTTAACATTTTTGAGAAAAAAAAATTGGTATGCCAATTTTAAGTATTTGTTAATCTTAAGTTAGAAATTGAACTTCATAAAAAAATCTGCAACCCGTTTTCGAAAAATCGAATTTTCCAAAAAATAATTTTGAATTTTTTTTTTTAAATCCAAAAATCATTTTTTTAGAAAATTTTGATGCGCACTTTTATTTATATATGTTACAAGCTTCTGTATAAAAATCTAGTTTTATTCGGTTGATCAGATATTGAGATACTCGAAAATCAAACAAACCGTTCCATGAGAGCTACTGTTAATAAACGTAAAATATAGAATTTAAAAATTTTAAATGGTAGATCGTACTAATTTCAACATTCACAAAAATTTTTATCAAAATCGTAGCAGTCGTTTTTGGAAAAAAAAAAATATTCTTAGGTATTAGAATAATTTTTGTCAAAAATCTTTTAGATAAAGTTAAAAAACTGCTTTTTAATAAGTTTAATAAAAATCGACCAAGTCGTTTTTTGAAATATTGAGCTTTCAAAAAAAAATATTCAACCTTTTTTTAAAAATCCAAAAAATATTTTTTTGAACATTTTGGTACATATGTCAATATGTCAATAATTCTTCATAAAAAATTGATCAGAATCAGTTGAAAATTCTGTAGCGCACATTTTGAGAAAAATAAGTGTTTCCTTTTTGGCCAAGAAATTTTGTATGACAGATACTGTTAGTTTTGGTCCTCTTAAACTTGGTAAAAAGTGATTTTTTTTCTTTTAACCAAAAATAGCGGTAGCCCCCATACAAATGTTTAAAAGTCACCGGTGAGGAAAATCTTATTTTGCTCAAGAACGACTCCTAAGATTTTGATATGTATATGTCAAAATTAGTACGATTTACCGTTTAATTTTTATTAAATTTTACATTTTACCAACAGTATAGGTAACCTCACATAGAAACTTTTTTTTATTTTCCACTATCTCATTATATCTGACTAACTGATTTAATTTAATTTTTGTACACCGAAGTTTGTTATAAATTTAAATAATATTTCATATCAAAATATTAAAAAAAATGTTCTTGAATTTAAAAAATGTTTTTTTTTTAAAAATTCGATATTTTAAAAACAATTCAATTTTGTACTTTATATTAATAAATACTTTAAATTGGCGTAAAAAATTTAAATATATAGATACACAATTATTAACATATTTTGAAAACCGGTTCTACGATTTTTTAAAATTTTGTTTTCATAAATTAAGATTTTTCTATGGTTTTGGCAAATGGACAACAAAATATATATAGGCTCCCGCATGACCAATTTAAATCAGACCTTAGGCTTTTTTCCTTTTTAGTTCAGAACAGAGCTCTGAAAAGAATCCGAGCATGTCGAGCATGTTCTGAACGTCCTCTGAACGAAGCGTGTTCTGAGCACTCTGAACTATTTTTGAAACACACCTGAACATTGCTTAGCTGTCAAATGCTTGTGTTCAGCATTTAACTCTGTCAGCTCAGTTATCTTATTCTGAGCCCATAGAGCGCACTTTAAACACGCTCAGAACACGTTCAGAACGAAAAAAAAACACAAATTTGAAGCTAGCGAAAAAAGAAACACAATTTTTTATTTGTAAGTTCAGGTTCTGCTCTGAACTAAAAAAGAAAAACGCCTTTTACAACCACATTGTGATCGCACATATGTACATATGTAAGTGCAAGTTCGTGCGACGCATTCGTGCATTTTATTTCGATAAACATATTTCTAATAAGACGGAGATTTAATCAGTCGTACGAAATAATACGTATTCGAAGTTTTAAACAAAATGACTTTGTTTCATATAAATTTTTCGATTTAATGGAAGAATCGAGACTAGAAATCAAAATGGTTATGTAGGATCCAATTGCCGGTCTCCAAAAACTGTATAAATGAGGAAATTCAAAGAAGCGCCTGAATATTAGCCGTGTTTTATTATCTTCTATCGGGATCCGGATCTGTATCTGGATTTACTTTTAACACGTAATACACAAACAAAATACTGGGAAATTTTCAAAATTGTTTTTGTAACACGTGTTAAAAGTTAATCCAGATACAGATCCGGATCCCGATAGAAGATAATAAAACACGGCTATTTTAAAACAAATCACATAATAAAGAATAAGGTAAAGCATTACGAAAAGGGTCAGGGACACTCACAAATAATTTTTTTCGTACATCAAAGATGACGCTAGATGGGACTTAAAGAAGAATAACCCCCTAAATAAATTATTAGCCCGATTACCGAATCCACTGACGGGATTCAGAAGCACTTTTGCAAAAATCACGGTTTTCTAACGAATCACTGAGTCAAATCACCATCCGCGTTAGCTTACAAATATACTCCACACCAAAAGTGTGCGGTGTGTATAAATATTGATTACATACATTACATTAGTTTGGTTTGGTATACGCATCAAGTGTCTTAAGATATGCCTATATGAAAAGTTCCCCACCTCATCAGGTCCATGCACAATTTTCGTTCTTGTTGATTCTCACCTCTTTAAGAGTAAAGCAGCAGGATTCGGCTCCGACTCCGACTCCGACTCCGACTCCGACACAATATCAAAATTGAATAAAAGGTTTTTCTTCTTAATCTCCCTTAGAATATTAAATACTTCTCTCACAGATGTTTTCCAAAGCTTAATTCAACTCCATAAGTCTTAACAATTACTCATGAAATATGTAACCCACTACAATACCTACAAACAATTAACTTATTTACATTTTTCTTTCCAGAGTCATCCCAAAAACTTCCCGTTCCCATTGTTCATACCTCCTTAGTCCTTTGCCATACCGAAAGTTGCTGCTTAAAGATGTGTGAACAATTATTTCTTTCACGTTGTAAATTGAACTGTGTGTATCTCACCAAGATGAAGACGAAAAAAAGTACCAAAGTTTTAATTAGAAGGATTTACTCAACTTCATAACTCAACAAAATAAAATTGTACAGTGCACACAGCTTCCTTATTTTACTGTTCCGTAGAATAAAAAAGCACTAAGATAACTTTGTCTTGAATTTTATGTTTTTAAATTTTTTACCATAAGCTGTTAAGTCCTTATTGAAGTGTCAGAAAAAAAAATAAAGAATTCAAAAACAAAAAGGAATAAAAAGTTGTAAAATACCTACATAAACTGTTTTTTTTTTTAATTTTTAATTTTTTTATTGAGTTTTTGTGCCACTGTACTTACAAATGGTAGGTTAGCATTACATTTCGAGTGCAATGAACGCATTTAATATACAAAGTCTTTTTGTGTGGTAGGCACAACTTGTTTGCGTCCAGTTTCTCTTTGAAACAAACAGGGCGCGTGGAGTCAATAAAGGAGGCTATTAGAATTAAGACCGCGTATATATGCTACCTTTTTACTGAATGTAGGTAGGTACCTACCGATAAAGGAAAGGTGGTAGGAAAAACCGCACGTCGTTTTTTCTGCAACATAAGAAAAAAAATAAAAAAGGGCCACATGGCAATATCGTGGTGGTAGCGGAGCGCGGTAGTGGTGGTGGTGATGAGGCGAAGGCATTTAAATCGACAACAACGACGCACTTAGGAGAAATAATATAGGAACATGTAAGTCGAGTATCTCGTCGACGACGATTCAGGTATAGGTACACATGTAAATGTAATTTACATAAATTTTGCATGAAACACAAATCGCTGTTTGACAGCTTTTCGTGTTTAGTATTGAGAGGGTACAACAAAAACAAGAGCAACAACAATTCCATCAGAGTAAGCAACTCAACCTACCTATATAAAAAAAAACCAAAAACGAAAGACATAACTTTAGTTCTGGCTTGACATACTTTTTAGTGGTTCTTACTCCGGTTATAGGAAGGAAGGTACTCTAAAGACATGTATTGGATTTACGATCTGTACAAATTTGATGCTAAAGAGGCTAAACTTTCTATATGAATCACACTTAACCAAAGCATTGACTAAAAAGGCAATTCGATGGAAAGATAAATGATGATCATATAATGCACCCGTGCTTAATAGAGTTTGTGAAGTTAGCCCCCTTTTATTGGAATTTGTTGTTTTTGAAAATTGTTTCAGGATGTTCCTGATTTGTTTCGCATTTTTCTTTAAAAAAATTTCTTTAAAAATGGAGGTTTTAGACACAAAAAAAAACAGTTTTCGACCTAACCCGCCTTTTTCGAAATATTGAAAGTTATTCCAGATTGTTCTAGTTGTTCTAAACATATCATTAGCTGAAACTACATAGTCTTCCACTTCCATCAATCCAACTGGACGATCCAAGTGTCGATTGATGTTTGTAGATTAAAACATCTGCGTACATATGAACTGAACGTATGAACAGTCTTTAAAACCATCAGGAAGATCATTGAAAAAAAAAAGAATAGAAGTGGTCCCAAAACAGAACCCTGTGGTACTCCTGTGCTCACAAAAAAAGTGAAAAGGATACCGTTTTCAACTTCTACCAATCGCACTCTATAAATAATAGGTAGGTACATAGTAGCAGAGAGATGCGTTCGAGAGCTTGAAAATGTTTTGAAGCTTTTGAAAAATAAAGTGGCCAATACAATCGAAAGCCTTTTAAAAGTCCAACAGAACCAAAAGACCACTGTTGTCAGGGTCCAAAGCAAAACGAAGATCGGAGGTTACTTTAACAGTTGCTAACTCACAGCTAACTAAACACCAGCTAAAGCCTGACTGCCAATAAGAGAGCTATTGGCGGTGCACTTGTCATTTGGTTGTACATGAGTTTTTCATGAGTTATGATAAGACGCTATAATGAGTCTGAAATCAGCTGGAATAAATGGGTTAGTTATATTTATTTGTTGCTTGCCATTCTATTGGGAATTGGGAACAGTTTATACAAAAATTAGCAATATGAATATTTATGGTTAAAATAATTTGTTGTGCGATGTTTTCTATGTTTTTTTTGTTATTGTTTTTTTTTGTTGCATCAATTAAGTTTTCTTTTTTTTATTTATTTTTCTAAGTTCGTGTGAATTTACCAATAACCACTCCCTCCCCCCAAAAAAAAACATAGAAAACATAGCACACCAAAATTTAAATGGCACAACTAAATCGAGACTGATAAACGGCAAATTCTTAAGCAATAAACCATTCAATATAAAAAGCTTTCAACCCTTTTTGAGTGGTACTTCACTATCTTCGTATGAATTTAGCAGAAAAAAAACATAGAAAACCTCGCATGCCAAAATGTAAACTGTCACAACTAATTCACTACTGATGAACGGAAATTATTAAGAAGTAAACCATTAAACTTAAGGATTTCTTAGCCCATTTTAGGGTAGCTTCGCTATCAACTTAGCATAGCAGCAAAAAAAAAAAACATAGAAACATTTACAAATTTCGAATAAACAAAACTAATTAATGGAAAATTATCCACCTAACCACTTATCGGTCGGTGAATGTTGCTTCGCGTAAGTTGGCACTCATTATTCAACTGCCATAGGACCAAGTACATGCGTCCCCTTCATGATCTTAATTGTATTTTGTGTACTTATGCGTATATATGTAACTCTTACCACATTATTTCTATAAGCTGATATACTTTTTGCCTAAGCTGCATGTTTTATGTTATGGGATGGCGCTTGGACTCTGGAAAATTCGTATTTTTATTTCAAGCATCAAACTAAATCAAAGATCAGATCAAAGTTGGATGATATGCATATTTAATCTGACAGATACAATATTCCAATAACGTGAGTGTCTGGACTGTGGACCCGAGTGATGTGGGAATTGCTTTTGTTCGTATGTTCCTTGTCTTAACCCAAATCGAATGGATGACGTATCTAATGGATTTCATTGAGGAAATCCAAGTTTCCGATCAGGCAAGAGGAACTGTTGTGCACACAGGTATATAACGCACGTTATACATTTCCGGTTAAGGGTCATGTTCGGTGTCTCTCAATTGAATTGAAATCAGAAATATGTGACCGGATTTCGACCGCAACCACGAACTTGTGTCAGTAAAGTCGGTGTCATTGTGATTCAATCCACAGGTTCCGTTTTAAAAGAATTTAAATAACCAATTTAACAAGATACGAATCTTGATGAATGATATGATGATAAACTACCTGAGCATTAATGTCCTCGCCCCTCCAATCTCATATCCTTAAATTTCAAGCTTGAACTTTGTGTAAATCCTTTGACTTAACAAATTCTGTCATCAGAGTTTACAACGTATACCTACATATATGGCCTTGAGGTTATCATGATAGCGATATAATAAGACGACTTTTCTCGCTTCTCTTTGATTTTGATGGTGCTACGAATTGCGATAGCTTTACAAGATTCACGCGCGCCGCACCGTATGCAAAAATGAAACATATACATAAATGAAAGTTGCAGCGCAGAAGAACAATAATGCCGCGGGTCGTGTAGTTGGAGATTGTTTTTTTTTTTTTTTTTTTGGTGAAATACACCCAGGATTATACTTGGAAGATATAGAGATTAAAAGACGAGATTGCTAAACGAGTCAAGCTTAAGGGCCAAAAGCCAATGTCAAGACGGTTTTTGCGAAGATGGAATTGGCATTGGTGGATGGTGGTGGTGGTGAAGGTTCCTTACGTGTTACATAGGGACTGGGCGACCGACGTCGTATACTCATAGAGAGAGCGAAAATAGAATTCCTTAAGGCACACATTCTTTAATGTTTTCATTTTCATTTTGTTTTTCTTTGTGCATTTGAAAGATTTGACTCAGTTTTATTAAATAAAATGATTAAAGAAGCAAATATACCTACCTCGTGCTTCTATTTTTGTTGCTTATGATTTATGAAGCCAAACATCCGGAATAGGATCGTCTCTGTCGTTAAGGATTTTCCGAAAAGAAATTACATTTGTCTGCATTTAATGGTTCAATAATTGTTGACCTGGCCCCAGAGAAGATACCCCCTTCCCCTTTCGACAGCGCTGTCTATTTATACTTATTCTGTGAAAATCCTAATGTTGACAATTTTTTTCCAAAAACAATATTACCAAATGGTAATATTTTTATAGGAAAATTCCTAAAAAAATATTCACATTTTACTGTTGGGTTTTCATCAGCAAATTGGGCAAAAACCCAGTTTTTGAAAATTCGAACAAATATTCAAGTTGCTGAAAAGATCTTTTAAATAAAAGAAAAACATAAACAATAAGTGGTTTATCATAGCGTTGGTTTTATATTTCTTCAGTTTAATGCTCCCTTCCTTAAAATCTACCTGAAACGATGTACTCGTAAGTAGGGATGTGTATTGTTGATTTTTTTTTGAGACTCCTTTCCATCATACATAACATCAACGCCCATGTTGGAATTTGGTATTTTCATATCTTTATTATGACCGATAATACAAATATGTGATACCTATGGCTATGAGTCTATGTGTAAACCTGAAATCATACTTCTTATCCTATGTGACAAATTCCCTCCTACTCAATGTAATTTTTTTTTTTATTTTATCGAGAAGAGTTTCATGGAAATATTATTATCTTCGAAAAATCACTCAACAAATAATACAAAAAAAAATCGAGTTGGAAGGTTGAAATTGAAACACCTCTGTTTTATTGGAATCAAAATCAATATAGGAAAGACAAGAAACCAATATGATACCTGCAACTCATAAAATTTTCGACTGTTTGTCTTCCAACCAAAGGCGCGCTTCGGAATTATTTCAAGGGGCATTCACACTGAGGCCTTAAGTACATAGATGCCCTGCTGACGAAATCATAAACGGAAATGTGATAATTGTAGTAGATTATTTGAAGAAGTTTCCGCTTACTTAAGAACAGAGATTGCCCAGATCATTAATTGTGTGCGAAATAGTGAAATTTTAGTTTTTTTTTCGACTGATTTACTATGTTTACTCAAAAATTGAAGAGGAGGATATTGGCAACATTTGGTTTCAACAGGACGGCGCTACGTGCCACACAACCGAAGCTACACTCGATGTTTTGCGCCATTTTCAAAAAAAAAAGTTATTTGGCGGACCCAAGCGTCAGATCAAGTTAAGAAGAGTAAAATGGCTACCTTAGCTGTGTGACCAGGGTTGCCAGCTTAGGGGTTTTCCCCCTAGATTTAGGATCTATTGTAATCTGGGGGGACGAGATGTTTGGGGGGAAATCTGGGGGGAGTTAAAAGGTTGATGAATCGTATAGATAAAACATCAAAAGCATCTGTTCAGTTAACCCTGAGTTAATCCACCAAATATGATTATTTAACTCGAGTTTAACTTTAATCGCTCACTGAAAAACTGAATCTAAGGGCTTGTTTCACAATGTGTGATTAAAGTTCTAAATTAGCAATTTGGAACTTACTAGTCAATTATCAACCTCCCTTATGTTTCACAATATCTGAATAGTATAACTTAATTAAAGTTCATAGTATTTTATTGCTCCGATGAATCGTCGGTTAAAAAGTTTACTTGGCAATTTAAATATTATAAATTATTTTTTTTTCAATTTTTCATCAGTCAAAACTATTTTGTCTAGAAAACTCGAACATCTAATTGACACATACATTCATTATTCCGAAAAATTGTGAAACGCTAAGGGTCAGTTTCACAGTCAACACTTACCTAAATAAGTGGCACTTAAGTTTCCCATGCTAGGAATTTAAGCTAAATTTTATAGCTAGCGTAGGCGGAACTTAAGTCACCAACATCGGAGACTCAAGTGCCACTTATTCAGGTAACAGTGAACGGTGATATTGGGAATTAATCTTTCACATTTCCCACTTAAGTGTCACTTTTCTGACTGTGAAACTGGTCCTAAGTATTTTTACTGGGAGGATTTAATTTGCTGATAGCTTAAATTTCGAGTAAATAATCAGACATTTTGAAGAAAACCCTAATCAAATTTTCTTTTAGGTATATTACAAATGTTTTTTAATTGAAGCTACTCAACTTTTTTTCTGAATTAATTAAATTTAAAAATAAAAACAAATTTAGGAGCTGTGAATAAAAATAAAAAGTTGGATACAAAATTTAGGGGGTTTTGTTGATAAAATGTGTTAATCTGGGGGGTTTCTAAATTTTTCTAGGGGGAGATTTTTATTTTATCTGGAAACACTGTGTGTGACCCTATCGCGAGACACGCAATGAAGTGGGATCCTTTTACTCAAGATGACAGAAGACGTGGTTGCCAGAGAAAAACTTGGCGCAGAACAGTCGAAAAGGAATCTCAGAAGTTGGGAAAAAGTTGTGGAGATCTTAAACAGCTTTCCAGAAACAGAACGTCATGGCATTTAGCGGTAGTTGACGCCATATGCCCCACGGAGTCGTCAAGGAGCTAATTAAGTTGTCTGTCAGTAAAAAAAAAAAACAACAACAAATTTTCCGAGTACACAGTTTTTAAATTGACAAGTACACGTCTTAAAAATAATATAACTCTATTAAAATATAATCAGAATTATTTATCACTTTTAGAAGAGATTCAGAAAAAATTCAATCCTAAAAAACAAACTATTTTTATTGAAAAATTACAACAGCTGATTTTGACAATTCTCATAAATATGTGATTTATCATAGATTCGTGGCAACTCTAGTCGATTCTTGTTTCAACGTTTAAATAGTGGTAAAATTTGTTGCCCACGAAGTATTTCAAACTTTTTTTGCAGTTTTCATCTCGCTGTGATAGGATTTCATCCTCACTTCACAAAATTTTAACAAATGACATTTTTGCCCAAAAAAGTTTGTTAATCAGTGGAGAGACTAGATTCAAAATCTTCGTGGGCATTCAATGTCATTATCGCTAGAAGTCTATAACTTATTGAGCTCTACTGCTCACATCATCAAAATTCAGGAGAAATACCATTAGTTCAGAAAATTTTGGCTCATAGAAAGTAACTTAACTTGATTTATGGTTATTTTTTTTTCTCAAAAGAAGTGCTTACGAGATATGGCTAGTCACGAAAAAATCTGTTTAGAACTTGTAAATATTAATCTTTGCTTTTAAAACGAATTTGTAATTATTATATTTTAATGGTCCAACCACAGGGACTATTCTTGTTCTGCGATAAAATCAATGAAAAGTATTGTCAGTGATAAATCACATTTTTCGATTCTAGTTCTGTGTAATCGTGAAAACTACTGTCAAAAGTGCATTATGTGAAAAGTTACGTAAACGCAAATGGTCAACGCGTTGACTCTCTGGCGTTAAAGTTCTGTCCTAAAGTTATCAAGTAATGCTATCGTCAACGCAGAATACTATCAAATATTTGACGGCTGCATTAAAACTAACTTGCCTTCACTCTGTCAACGCAGTTAGGACACAACGACAAATTACTCGTCAGAGCGTTGATTATATATTACTTTGACAGCAGAATTTTCCGGCTCTTCAACGAATCCTGCGTATTGCTTTGACCTACTTTAGAGTTTTTTCATTAATCTATCGATATCGTAGCCTTGTTTCAATGCTTGACGCTCTATTTATAATAGCCCCGAAAAATTGAAACAAAAATTATTAGTTTTCTCTCTTTTCAACTCTATGAGTCAACAATCGATGTATTCGGATGTGGTCACTGGTCAAGTCGTGTGATCTCCATAGCTTTACGTGTAAACGTGTTGACACGAATAACATGTCAATAATGAGAAAATATAAAACAACAAACAAACTGTCAAAGCAAATCTACTTTGTAATCATTTTGTGCGATGGAAACACTACTCAGGGTTTATTCAATCTAAACGAGATTAATACTGGATTCACACGACCAACAAATTGACAGTATTCTGTCAGTAAAATGTCAAAAAACTGACAGAAGAATGGATAAATTCTTTTGGCAGTTTACTGACATAAAACTCTGCCAATTTGTCAATAGTTTAAATCCAGCATAACTTTTGGTGGAAACATAGTCGCACATTTATTACTCCCATGCAGACGCCTCTGCTTACAACATCAAACCACCCTCGTGTCATATATTTATTAGTTTCAAGTTGAATAGGAAAACAAACATGTTGCGCTGACAATAAAGCTCCCCAAACTGTAATTTAGCTGATTGAATTGAATGATTTCAAAGGTTTTTTTTTTGTATCTATTTTGCTGCTACGCTACCTGCTTGCTCCTATTGTATATTTGATGTTCAGTGAGAAGAAAAACAAAAATAAATCCAATCCCACATCACCGAGAGATATCAATCTAAATTACTCTCGAAAGATAAATGCAATCCAATTTATCATTGAAAAATAAATGTGTGCACATAAAAGAGTCCAAATTCCAGTTTGTGGGTTGGTAAATCAAAAAGATAACAATAACGAATCTTTAAAATTGAAAAAAAAAAAAAATAAAAATAACGTATCTATGATTTGAAATAGAAGAAGGGTGACAGTGAAAAATGCAATTGCTATATAATGCGAGCTGATGGTCTCTCTTTCTGTTTCGGTCTCCCTCTCTCTGGCTGAGGAAAATGTAAAAAGTGTCTAGGTATTTAGATATAAAGAGGAAGTTAGCCATCACATCTCATCGTAACTGTTTGCATAAAAACAATGGATGAGATCCGACTACAACCGTCAACCGATGTCTATTTTATATAGAAATAGGTTCCCCTGAAACCTCAATGCACAATTGAATAACCAAACTATTAAATTTAATATCATAGACTCACTATCACAATCACCCAGCGTCAGCATCAGCACTTCAGCACTTCAGCACTATGGAAGCAAAGCAATATGAAAATTGAAGATGGACAGTGAGAAAAATCATATCTCGCTCGAATGGTAATGCATAAAATTACATTTTTGGCTTTGTTATGATGGAATTCCTCTTCTCGGACGGGAAGGCCCCCATCCATGCTCCATCTTCTGCCAAGAAAAAGATACAAACGCTTATAGCTTAACGTATCTTTACGAACGAGAAAATATAATATCTTACTTTTTCCTTTTGTATCTTTTACAAGTTCTTATTGTGAACTCTTCCGGTTTAAGTTTTTTCTTGGTTTCCTGTTAATCTTCTCAAGAAATCATTTTCCTTTCACCAAAAAAGATTGTTTCGTGAAAAATTGGATTCCCATTTTCCATTCGCATTATTTTTGTTAAGCTTTTGAAGAATTTTAAATTATTTATATAGAACCAAACCATCAGAATAAACCAGAAGTAGGAGGAGTAGGAGATAACTATAGATGCTTAGGCTTATATACCTAACCTACATAGGTATAGGGATATTTAGGTATCTTATAAAGAAGTTCCATTTTGCGGTTTCATATAAAAATAATTATCGTTAATTTTATACCGGAAGTTGTTACATTCCTTGGTATCTAATAAATTTATATAAGAATAGCTAAAGGTATACACGTGGTTATACCTTCTTATATAGGACTAATCTGAGTATGACAACCTCAAACTCGCTATGGTATTGTATTGTTGTCTGTTCTTTTAAGCAATTATCCGTGGAAAGGAATTTTGGAGTCGGTTTTATGTGTGCCGTTGCCTGGTTCGGTGCCTCATTTAATCTGCTTAATTAACCGAATTTCGTGGGTATATAAATGTACCATATCTATATCTTGTGATAAAGAAAGGTTTTAGACAAAATGTGATTTTGACATACCCGCAAGTTATTTGAAGCAATTAAAAGCCTTAAAAAAAATATACTTTATATGAAAGTATATAGGTGCTTTATAAAAAGAAGTTTTTTCGGAAAGGATTAATATTTTGTAAATGCGTATTTAAAGTAATGGGACTGATAACGGCCGGGGAATCACAGTAATTTAGTGTTTGCATTTTGTTTTATTTGCAGTATCTTACCGATGTATCCAAGTCTTCCAACAATTAGAATTGCTGCTGTAGACAAAAATAAAAAGGTAAAAAAAGTACAAGAAATATGGCCTTAGAGACATTGGTTAATGATCTCGAATACATTTTTGTCGTCTCAATTTTTAGGGCATACAATTTTGATTTATTTATTTATTCATCAAGCAGAGGCACATCTCTAAGAGACTACATAAAAATAATTAACAATTCAAGAAAAAATATATCGAAATAAATAAATACTATAATCACCGTGATTAAGACTTAATAACAATCTTTTTTTTAAAAACAGTCTCTACTGAAGTTTAAATAAAAATCAATAACACTACATAAGGAATTAGCTTGTCTAAAACAACGAGTTAAGGCAGGGTTCATTAGATCCATAATTAACCCTATGAAAAGTTACACAAAATAAACGATTACTTCGTTAGCCATGACATTGAGGGCAATTGATTTTGTAATTAATTAAATCACTTACAAACATGACATCAAAATATCTACGTCGTGTTTCCAAGAAATGAATGCCCAAACACCTTGTATTGTACAGGGTGTCCGCCGGGAAGGTATACTAATTTGTTTTGCCGCCATTTTGGTAAACATTAGTCTTGACAGTTCATATTTGGCAGTCGTGAAGTAGACACGTGGCAAATTTTGTATGGAAAAAATATTCGATAAACCAACGTGTTTTAATCGTTAAAACATTTTATCAAAATCAATCATCGATTACTGTGACGATGAGAAAGTTACGGGGAATTTTTGGGAGAAACAACGTGCCAACAAAAGACACTATTTATCGTGTAGTGAATGATTTCGAAGAAAGAGGGTCTGTAGGTGATAGGCCCAAAAGCATGGACCACATAACGTACTGCAAAATCAGCTGAAAACATTACTGCTGCTCAAGGAAGTGTTCAAAACAGTCCATCAACCTCAATTCGACGTCGCGCCGTGCTCAGAAGCTTGGTCTTCAAAGAACAACTTTGGCCGCAATTTTGCACAAGGATTTGCATTTGTTTCCATTTAAGATTCAATTGACACAAGAGCTTCTTCCACAAGACCATTTACGCCACCGCCGTACATATGCCAATAGGATGTTACAGCTGGCCCATGACAACCCCGATTTTCATGAAAAAATCATAATAAGTGACGAGGCACATTTTCTTTTGAATGGATATGTGAAAAAAACAGAATAGTCGGTTCTGGGCAATGGAAAACAAAATTATTCATCAATCACCTTTGCATCCGTTAAAAGTTACAATCTGGTGTGCAATTTCGTCAGGAGGAATCTGAAAATGGCTGTCGTAACGGTAACGGTGAATGGGGGGTGATTAACATGTGGTACCACCAAGACGGTGCCACATCGCATACAGATAGGATTACAATGGAATTACTGCGAGACCTCTTTCCACAACAAGTCATTTCAAGAAATGGTGATGTTGATTGGCCTCCACGGTCGCCTGATTTGACTGCTCCGGACTTCTTTTTGTGCGGGGATATCTGAAAAGCAAGGTTTATGCAAACAAACCAGAAACGCTTGAGCAACTCAAACAAAATATTCGTGATGAAATTAATGAAATACCGCGTGAAATGTGCGAGAATATAATGAAAAATGTGCTCAAAAGGGCTCGCATTTGTGAGACTAACAGAGGCGAACATTTACCTGATATTGTATTCCATACATAATTGCCGACATTTAATTAAACATTTATCAATATAAGATCCATTCTCTTTCATTTAATCAAAAATAATAAACAAACAAAGTAGTATACCTTCCCGGTGGACACCCTGTAAAATCCGAATTAGAGTTCTAGTGAAGCGTTTCTGTATTCTTTCAATTCTCATTGAATAGACAGCATACATAATATTCCAAATGGAAGAACAGTATTCTTAAATTGACCGTTCATAACAAAAATATAAAAATTTTAAAGTAAAAGGATTAGAGAAGTGTTTAGCATTCTTAGAAATAAATCCAAGCATAGAACTATGATATATAGAAACATTCAAATGCAGATCGTTATAAGTACACCAAACAGATAAGTTATAAACATCGTTCTGCAGGTTTATGCAATCCGAAATAGATTTTATACGTAAGAATAATTAAAGGTCGTCAGCATACATTAGACAAGGACTATATTAATAAAAACACTCGGAATATCATTGATAAATAGGAGAAAAAGAAGGGGTCCTAAATGACTTCCTTGTGGAACTCCGGAAGTTACCACAACCGGGTTCGAAATAAAGTTATTAATTCGGTCGTGTTGAATTCTACCACTTAGACAGGATTCACAAACCATTATAATAAGTTAGAATGAAAACTTAATTTATGAGTTTTGGCAATTAATAATGAGTGACAAACTCAAACGCTTTAGAGAAATCAGTCATCACATTGATACCCTTGTTCAAGAGCGCCTAATACATCATCATCATCATCATCGTCGGCTCGACAACCGGGGTCCGGTCCTGGCCTCTTTCAACAAGTCTCTCCACCCATCCCGGTCTCGAGCCGCCGCCATCCAGTTGCGCACCCCAAGGCTCCGGGCGTCCTGGTCTACGCCATCTCTCCAGCGCAAGCATGGTCTACCACGCTGTCGTCTACCATAGAATGTACCACAAAGAACTTTCCGAGCAGGTTCCTCTTCGCTCATGCGAGCTAGGTGCCCTGCCCACCGGAGTCTACCGAGCTTAATTTTTGTCACGATATCTGCTTCAAGGTAGATTGCGTACAATTCATGATTGTACCGTCTCCGGAATCGTCCTTCCTCACAAATAGGGCCAACAATTCTCCTTAAGACTTTTCTCTCGAACGCGGCCAAGAGGTCGGAGTGCCTTTTGCTAAGCACCCAAGTCTCGGATCCATATGTGAGTACTGGCAGGACCATGGTCCTGTACAGCAGCAGTTTTGAAGTTATGGTGAGATTTCTGGATTTGAAGAGCTTTGACAGACTATAGTAGGCTCTGTTGGATTTGAGAAGCCGCCCGCGTATTTCTTCTTCTATATTGTTATCGGCTGCTACTATTGACCCAAGGTATTTAAAGGATTGCACCACTTCAAATTCGTGCTCCACTACCTTGATTATTTGACCAACTGTTCGACGCCACCATGTACTTTGTTTTACCTTCACTAATGTGCAGCCCCAGATTTTGTGCCGCCTGCTCGATCTGGATGAAGGAATCATGTACAGCTTGCTCGGTTCTTCCGATGATGTCGATGTCGTCTGCGTAAGCCAGTATCTGGCTGGACCTGTTGACGATGGTCCCTCTTGTTGCCGTGCCAGAGTCACGGATTGCTTTCTCCAACGCCAGGTTGAAGAGGAGGCAGGCCAAACCATCCCCTTGTCGGAGTTCATTAAAGATGTTGATTGGTTTGGATAGCAATCCGGCTATTTTTACTTGGCTTGTTACTTTGGTCATGGTCAACCTACATAGTCGTGTCAATTTATTTGGGATGCTGAATTCTCTCATGGCTTTGTAGAGTTCTACCCTGGCTATGCTATCGTAGGCGGCCTTAAAGTCTATAAACAGGTGGTATGTTGGGATGTTAAATTCTAGACATTTTTCCATCGCCTGCCTAAGGGTAAAGATCTGATCAGTTGTTGATTTGCCTGGAATGAAACCACACTGGTATTGTCCGATGATGGTTTTAGCGTATGGGGTTATCCGGTCTTGTAGGATAGAGAAGAGTATCTTATAGGCGGTACTCAACAACGTGATACCTCTATAATTGCTGCACGTTGTGACATCTCCCTTCTTATGTATGGGGCAAATGATACCTTTTCGCCAGTCTTCTGGAATTTCTTCATGCTCCCACACGTGCACTATAATCTCATGAATTGCTTGACGTAAAGCTGGCCCACCGTGTTGAAATAGTTCGGCTGGTATACCATCGGCTCCCGGGGCTTTGTTTTTCTTTAGCCGGCCTATAGCCTATAGCCTAATACATAAATGCTTAAAATAGTAGGATTAGTCGAGGTTGATCTGCCAATTAAATAAATAAAAAAACAAGCATATTATAAACAATTTTTTTTTCAAATAGTTTGGATATTACAGATATTTTACAAATGGGGCAATAGTTTATGACTTAATTTTTAGATCCAGATTTAAAAACAGGGTAGAGATAAGAGTATTTCCATTGTTTTAAGAAGTAACCATCTCGAAGAGAGCGATTAAAAATTATTTATTATTTATATTTCAAGAGAAAAAGAACATTTTTTTAAAAAAAAGGAAACAATCGGCCCTATCGAGGTAACCGTCCCGTCGGAGCGGAATTTTCCCCGCAACGTATCCTTCGTCGGAAATACAATTTCGGTTCGAAGTAGCTTTCATCGGAAGAAATTTTACAGAAATGCGACGACGCATTGCGATCGATATAAATTTTAGGCAGAGATGTGCAAATTAACCGATATAGCGAAAATGCGATATATTTTCGATATTTTTTGCATAAAATAAACACCATAAGCGTTTTAAACCATGAAAAATCGGTGCGAGAGTGTAATTTATTGTTTATAAAAAGTAATTTTTCAATTATAATGCGCTAGCGTTCTTAAGAAATGTAATTACATTCATAGATTTTAAAATCAAAACTATCAATAAAGTCCCCTCCCTATTTCTAAACATATGCTTATTGTTTCCATTTGAAGTGGATCAATGCACACAACAAAAAATCACGAACATATTTTTTTCCATCCACCAACATCACAGCTGATTGGCCAGATCTTCCCAAAAGACAGCCACAATTTAAGGTGTCCTTTTGGTGTAATTTTCGGGATATTCGCTCAGCAGATTCACCATCCGTTCATATTGTTGTGAACTTGTTTTTCTCTTTCTGCCTAGAAGCAAAAAGCCCACAAGTTAACACAAGTTAACGTAAATAAAGTTTATTTCTTTATTACTTACATTTTAATTAACTATTTCTTTAAAAATAAAACACTTTCCGCAACAAGAACTTGTCGAAGGACTTCGGAGAAAATTTTGTTCGTATCTGTCAAAAATAAAACCATTAGAAGTACTTCATCGCAAAGCATCGCAAACAAACTTGCATGCGTTGAATTTCGTCGGACAGAATTTCCGATCAGCTAATTGGAGAACTACCTCAAAGCAAAATGTCTCCGATTCGTAGAAAATCGGAGAAAATTCCGCTCCGACTCGACGGTTACCTCGATAGGGCCGAATACCATCAAATCCAGATTGATTTTCATCTTTTAATTTTAATAATTCATCAAGTATATCGCTCTTCTCCACACATAATTGACTAAAATTGAACAGTTCATGTGAATAAACGGGGGCCTTGTTTAGTAACTTCTAGGTTTAAATACAGAACCAAAAAAGTCAGCAAAGAAATTAGAGATAGTGTTAAACGGCTCACTAATAGTTTCCCGCATATATCGGACTGAATTAGGAACTCCAGTAGAACATTTCTTGTTGTGAATGAACTTCCAGAAACATTTATTATTTCTTTTCAGCTTAGATTCAATACTTAACAGGAATTGATTATAAAGAAATTTGTTGAGAAAATTAAATTCACGATTGCTTCGAAGGTAGTTCATATAGATACAAGACATTATCATGCCTGGAATCGAAATAAAGTTTAAAAGCTTTGTTTTTTCGAGTCCAATAACATAAGCCCGATAATGGATTCATAGATCCGAAACGCCTTGCTTTTTTTAAATTAATGTTGTGATAGTATTAAATGTATGTTTATTAAAATAAAATAAAACAAATTATTTCAAATTACATCATTAATCACACAACATGGAGACTACTCCACACACAAAATACTAAATTGTCATTGTTTCGCATTGTCGAATGTTTCGCACGTGCTTGGAAAAGCCTTTAGGCTCCTGACCTATAGATTCAGTCAATTGCGTTGAGGTAACAGATATCCATGGACGGATAAAATTAATTACTTAGAATAGTTACGCTTTAAAATAATTATTTTATCTTTATAATGAGTGATTTTTTAAGAGGATTAGAACTTTTTAAAAAAAAAAAACACAAAAAATTCGAAAAAATGAATGAAATATTTATTTGAATCGATAGTTTGAACCTTGCAATTTAATGTTTAAAGATAATTTCATGCAAATGTTGACCGCGGCTGCGTCTCAGGTAGCCCATCCACTGAGTCCAATTTTGGCATACTCTTTCACACATATCGGCCGGTATCTCTAGAATGAATGCAAGGATGTTGGCTTCCAGTGCGTCAATCGAAGCGGGCTTGTCCCTATAGACATTAGCCTTGACATACCCCCACAAAAAATTATCTAATGGTGTCAAATCGCACGATCTAGGCGGCCAATTGACCGGCCCGAAACGTGAAATTAACTGTTCACCAAACTCGCCTCGCAATTGCGCCATTGTTTCGCGTGCTGTGTGGCATGTGGCACCGTCTTGTTGAAACCACATATCATGCAAGTCAAGAACTTCCATTTCGGGCAAAAAAAAGTTTGTTATCATCGCTCGGTAGCGTTCACCATTGACAGTAACGCTGCGATTCGCATCATCTTTGAAGAAATAGGCCCAATAATGCCGCCGGCCCATAAACCGCACCAAACAGTGGCTTTTTCGGGATGCATTGGTAGCTGCTGCAATGCTTCTGGCTGATCTTCACTCCAAATGCGGCAATTTTGCTTATTTACGTACCCATTCAACCAAAAATGAGCCTCATCGCTGAACACAAGCAGCGCGCGATGAACATTTCGAACCGAGCACGAATTTTGATAGTAAAATTCAATAATTTGCAAGCGTTGTTCATTTGTAAGACGATCCATGGTTAATTTGCAAACCAAACTGAAGCTGTTTGACAGTGACACAAGGTACTAAACACACGTCAGCTGTCAAAATCAGTGTTGCCAAAACCAAACCAGCTAAAAAATCACCCGTTATTTACATATGTTAGCAAGAAAATAGTGTTTTGCTATTTGAAGTCATTTTAGCAAAAGGCCCTTTTTCGCAACCAAAAAAAAAGAAATTCTGATTTCCGTTGCGAAACAAATCCGCAAACGAAATTGATTTCCGCATGGCATAAAACAAAATTTCACTTTAGCCCATATCCAAACCTCTCTTTTACGAAATTAGTAAAAACCAAGTTTGAAACGTCAAATTATTCTTATGTGCGATCACACTGTGGTTCTAAACTATAGTTAACATCTGTACCAATTTTTGTATTAAATTGGAATTAATTTTTTTGGTGAATTTTATACTCTCCAATTACTGGTTAAACAACGAAGTAAAGAAACCGAGTCAACACATCAATATAATTTTTGACAATAAATTCTTATACAGGACCATAAAAAAAAATCTCTTATCATATCCATCAAAGCGTATTTGCTTACCTTTGTGGGTAAATAAATTTTATCTAATCGCTGATTCAGCTTTGTCCTTGAGGTTATCATTGTTATTATAGCAGGTATATCATGGTTTATAATTATACTTAAAATAACATCTCGTGCTCGTATACATACATACTCTAAACAAAGATAGAAAAACACATCATCAGATCGTTAAAGCCTCGCGTCGTCCCTAACTTCGGCTCACACTTTTTGGCAGAATCGAAAAATGTTGATGTCTGAATTATTAGCAAATTATTAACTGTGTAAAAATGTTCTAGATTTTATGGATCATTTTTTATTTGCATTTAAAAATATATTTTCGGTTTATTGAAATAAGACGGAAGTCGGCGGATAGAATCTAAAAAAAAAGTTGTTTTTGCAAGAAATTTTAGCATTTTAAATGCTATATTTTGTGTTCACCCGAAATTTGTAGCTCCAACGGTTTTTTTTTTTATATTCAAGTTTTAGATTAACTCAAAAGTGAGCGGCCAAAATCCAAAAGTGAGAAAATCCAACATCCTAGTTAACTTAAACTTAAATTATCACTTAAGCTCCGTCTTTGTAGCTTGCATAGTTTTTTTCTTATTAAAGTTTCTGCTAAAATAAGACATTGATTAGACCCATATATAACGGTCAAAATTTTGAAACAAAATTTAATTTAAGAGATTTTTTCATTTAAATTGTAGCCTTTTAATTGCGTATTGTGAAAAAATCAGTATTGAATTTTTTGTTTTTTTTTTTACCATTTTTGGGTTTGAATGTAATTTTTTTCGAAAAAAATCAATAGTCAATCAAAATAAAATAAAATAAAAGAAAAGACTTCTGGCTTTCATAAATGGTAAGTGGTGCTATTTTTTTAAATAATTTTGTTTCCTTATTAAATACTTTTTTTTTATAAAATGTGACAAAACACCATTTTCGTGCTCGATTCCAACTCGATTAAATATAGCACTCTCCATAAGCTTTCATATGACATATGTTTCATCACTGTTGAGCAATATTGAAAAAGGACCCAAAATGCCCATGGGACTGCCCATAAAGGACTTTTAAATACCTATTTAAAAGCCCATTTAGAGTTAAAATGGGAGTTTT
The DNA here is from genome assembly GCA_932273885.2 of Leucozona laternaria. Lineage (NCBI taxonomy): Eukaryota > Metazoa > Arthropoda > Insecta > Diptera > Syrphidae > Leucozona > Leucozona laternaria. The sequence goes on along the minus strand of OW026367.1, from coordinate 23,711,771 downwards.
TGCTTCACCAAGTGTTTTTAAATTTAAAATGCTTTTAAATGCCCTTATAAACTAAAAGTTCATTTTCGTCGCAATAAATTTTAAAAGTGTGATTTGTGAAGTCTAATATGTCAGATGTCAGCCGACGAGTAAGAAAATTATAAATAGATGATATTTTGCAGTCACTTTTTTATTTAATTTCTTGCAAATAAGGTCGAAACAAAAATATAGTTTGTGTGTAAATAATAATCTTTTAAGGCTCTCCCAAGCCAACGCGAATACTTCCGAACGACGACAAAACTTTCGCCTTTCTTAAATTACTTACATGGATATAAATGAGAGCACCCACATTGGCGCGATGTGAATCTTCAAACATTGTTCAGTCATCGCATACTCGCTCCGAATGTTTCGCGTTGGTTTCGGAAAGCCTTAATAATTTGTTTGTTTTTAGAATAATTGTTTGTTCATCTGAGGATGAAGAGCAACATAAAGTAAGACGTCCAAGAATATTCCGAGTTCATATTGGAATCCGTTCTCAAATATTTTTTTTTTGTAGCATTTTTTTCTACATATAATGCTTTTTCACTTGCATTTCGAATGTGAGAGAGAAACAACCTATTTCCATATCCAGGGATGTGAGGCAAACCCAATTTTAACTAAAATTTCCCTAAAATTTCCTTTTTTTAGATGGTGAAACTGGAAATATTTAAAGGTCTGATAAAATTTAAGAGGACTTTAGATAAATGGGATTTTAGTGTATTTTTATGAAATCGGGCATTAATGTTTTAGATTTCGTCCGTTAACTTTATGCGGCCCTTACAACACTCAATATTATTGCTCAGTTTTAAATATATTGCGCACTTATATCGACCATGCACAATTATTGCAGTGCGATCCATTTACAAGCTATATTTCTGTACACTGTAATTTGAGCAATAGTATTGTCTGGTGTAATGCGGGCCTTAGGTACACGATCCAATATTATTACCTTCCTGTAGTTTATTTTGTATCGGTTCGTTGCTGAATATTGAAGAAGTTTCAAAAAATATTAATTTTTTTTTTTAATTTCACAATATAATCAGGCAAACCGAAATTATTGCGCAATAAAGCCCATACACGGACAAAATTAATGCGCAATAACGAGTACTGTGCAATAATATAGCATGATGGTGTAAAACCCGCATTAGACTTAAAATTCTTGATTTGTGCCAAAAATTAGCATTAAATTTGCTACAAATTCAGATATCAAAATGTTTTAATTCCGCCAAGAAAACTGTCCGCCAACGTTAGAAGAGAAACTTTTGCAGCATATGTATATGTAGGTATATTAGGGGAAACAGAAGGCTTTCTCTTGATGGTTGATTATTACAAAAATGTCAAAAGTGCTGATTCTGGAATGGCTGGTGAATAATTTTTGCTGTTAACACATAATCATTAACGTAAGACATTGGTGAGCTATATAAGGTCCAAAAGAGTCAGAAAGAGAGAGAGAGAGAGAGAGAGAAATGTTCTTTGGGGTGACTTACACGAAAATCATCATCATCGTCGGCTCGACAACCGGGGTCCGGTCCTGGCCTCCTTCAACAAGTCTCTCCACCCATCCCGGTCTCGATCCGCCGCCATCCAGTTGCGCACCCCAAGGCTCCGGGCGTCCTGGTCTGCGCCATCTCTCCAGCGCAAGCATGGTCTACCACGATGTCGTCTACCATAGAATGTACCACAAAGAACTTTCCGAGCAGGTTCCTCTTCGCTCATGCGAGCTAGGTCACCTGCCCACCGGAGTCTACCGAGCTTAATTTTTGTCACGATATCTGCTTCAAGGTAGATTGCGTACAATTCATGATTGTACCGTCTCCGGAATCGTCCTTCCTCACATATGGGGCCAACAATTCTCCTTAAGACTTTTCTCTCGAACGCGGCTAAGAGGTCGGAGAACGAAAATACAGAACTTAATTAATCAGAGCAGAGCAGGTTTCTACCTCAGTTTTTTTTCTTAAATGATTGTTCCAATATCCAATCGAATAGTATCCCGAAAGTCTCCTTGAAGAGAATTCCATTTATTAATGCAGTAACTCATAATTAAGAACATCACTTAATAAGTGAAAGTTGAATAAGCAACCAACCATCGCAGACAGAAAAATATGAGTACCTACCTCTACCTACAAATTGTAGATTATAAACAATGAAGCCCTTTAAAATGTCACAGTCCCAGCAAGTCAAAGAAAGACAGCAGAATTTAGTCACTTGAGTTAACCTACTTATAGAAACCACTTATCTTAAAGTAAATTTTCTCATGCAATCTCAAGTGCCACAAATTTATGTGCATATTATTTTTTAGCCCAACTCCAACTCCAATTCCAGGCCCTGGCCAGGCCACTCATCACCTAATTAAGTGAAACATAATGATATAGTGGCGATGGAGAAGCAGCAAACTCAAAAGAGGTCCATTTTGATTGGCACTCTTCGTGTTCTACCAAACACTTAAGTCACAATCTGTGCTTCTTTTTGTGTGTTCTTCTTCTACTTCTACTGAGTTGAGTTGAGTACGGAGACTGACATTGAATTAAGATTTTTTATTGATTTATTGTCACAAGCAAACCAGAGACGAAGACTTTGAAAGATGACAAGCTTGCTTCTTTGAGACAGTAAATATAGACTTCATTGGCCTGGACGTAAGTAATGTATAAGTACTTATACAATTCTTGGAACTGAAATGGAGTTACTTTTGCAAGTTCAAACTCTGTGCATCATCAGAGACGTGAATGGGATGGTGAACTGGTTTAATGACACACGTGCCGAGTTGGGGGTCTCTTTGTTTCTAGAGAGGATCAGTTATATGCACTCTGCTGCGTGATGCCACGATTTTAATGTTCACAGAAGCGTAACAGAAATATGAACGATGATCTTAAATTCGCACGATGACAGGAGACAGGATACACATCTGGCGCCCTCCTTTTAATTAACTTTTTCTGACAGCGGTGTTTAAGGAAAAGGAGATAATTTATTTATATTCGCGTCCAGTTAGTGTGTATTCTTGGAATTTTGCCGATCCGCGACGCGATCGTGACGTTGAATTAATTTTTTTTCTTTAATGAAATTGATCCCGGTATTTGTTTTTGTGTGAAATCTTCTAGATGATAAATATTTATGATCTGGAACCCAAAAAATTATGATGGGAAAGGACTTCATTTAAATTATGCTAATTGGAATGATATGAATATAAATCTTCTCGTTTAGAAAAGGTATTGGTTGAGCCTTGAGACATTTTTGATTGCTTTAAGATTTTTTTTACTTAAGTCTAAGGGTTTTTTTTAGATTGTGAATTTTAAAGTGATGGAGATTTTACATTCCAATGACTTTAAGAGTGTTAAATCAAAATGTTATTATGGATATTTTGCGTCAAATCCATCGGTTATAATAAAATAACAGTCAGGTTGACATGACAGGGGAATTTGTTTTATTAGGGTCTGAATCACCACATCAGCTCAATAAGGGTAGGGTACAGCATCAAAATATATGGAAAAAGGTGAATGTGGTAACCAAAAAGACTAGTGGGTAGTCTGTTTTTTACCTGCGACATATGTACAGGGAAATTTATGGATTCGTAAATAAATCTAAATAGAGATTTTAATCAAACATGATTTTACGATTTTAGAGAATTAAAACAAAGTGGATCCTGCAGTAGTTATATATCTGTATCTAAACCTACAGCCTAAACCACAAGCAATTTTCATCAAACTTGGAACTTAGGAACCGAAAATAACTGTACCTGCCATACAACCGTTATTGAAGAGATATTTATCTCAAAACAACAGAAAAAAACTGTCAAATCTGCTGTCACAGAAAACAGTGTGGCCAATTTAAAATTTCCCGCACATTAAAAAAACTATAGATAAAAATTGTGTTTTTTTTAAGGAAAACCGCTGTAACTATTTTTGAAATTAAGTTTTCATAAATTCAAACATTTCCAAGAATTTAGATGCCATTTTTTATTTTGAACTATTATAAAGGGTTTTCCATTAAGGGCGGGTCGATTTTAAAATTGAATACAACAAGTTGTATGTGAGATATCAATACGGTTTTATCTTTATTTGAGAGCCCTATCAACGACATTATGTGTGAAATATAACATTGTTCAAATGGCCAACGCTGCTTCGCTGGGTGGCGCGGATTCGAAAGGCCCAGTTTTCGATGACTTTGGCGCATAACTCAGGCTGAATTTGACCGTTGGCATCGATTATGTTATATTTGAGGGCCGCGGTGGTTTGCGGCTCATTCGCGTAGACCTGCGACTTAAGAAAGCCCTGAAAGAAAAAGTCCAAAGGGGTTAAATCACACGATCTTGGTGGGCAATTCACGTCGCCTCGGTGCGAGATAACCATGCCATGAAACCGCTCGTGTCTTGAGCTGTGTGGCACTTAGTGATGCCATCCTGTTGAAACCATGTGTCTTCGGTGTCCATATCATTCATTTCAGGCCACAATAGGTTAGTCATCATTGACCTATAGCGAACGCCGTTGACGGTGATGGCCTGGTCAAGCATCATTTTCGAAGAAGTACGGACCGATGACGCATCCAGCCCAAAATCCACACTTCACAGTAACTTTATTTATATTGTTTTCGTCCTAAATCCGACAATTTTGCTTATTCACTAACCCATTCATCCAAAAATGGGCCTCATCGCTAAAGATGATTTTTCGACCAAAATTGCGATCAACTTCCGCAACTGCTCCAAAACCAAAAAGTCTTATCATTTGCACGTGTTGCTCGACACTGTAACTTGCCATGATGATTTGTTTTTAGTAATTGATTAAAAGACGATATTTTGACAGAAAGTAAAAGAAAAAATATGGCCGCCACGACCTGTCAAAATCAACCCGTCCCTATTGGAAAACCCTTTAGAAGTTGCGTCAAGATGGATTTTGTGGAACTTGTGGCTACGCTTGACGTCAAGATATAGCACCACTACAAATAAGAAATTCATAAATCTAATGATGTACGAATTAAAATTGAACTAGGATCTCTTTTAGTGTTGCAATATCAATTCATGATTACCTACTATTTCACTTGAAATTAATTTCAATAATTAGATCCGATTTCTCGACTTTTTGATGTGTAGGCATCTATGCCGGCGGCTGTAGAGTGAAATAAAACTGGACTTTCCTCTGTGTGATGTAACGAGGTCACATTATACGATGAAGCACGTTTAGTTTCGAAAATCTGCATAGTAAGATATTGGGTACGTTCAGTGACAAAAATCTTAAGATCCCCTTCAAGCAAACTAATCCGTTTTGGATCCGTGCACTTAGTCAACAACGTATGGAGGACTTCGCATACGGATCCCATTATAGATCCTCAAAACTATGTTTGGACAAACATTGATGTTTACACATATTCACCGTGATTCTCGGCACTCACAAAATTTTGTATATTCGATGTTTGACCGAAATGCAATTTTGATGACGTCAAATACGTCAAGATAGCGCTGGCACAAGTTCCACAATATACAACAAGATTCCACAAGCTTATTTGAACATGCATCTTTTTTAAGAGGCCTTGGCTAGAGCCCTTTAATTTTATATCATTCTTTTCTTTGTGCATTCATTTTTGAACGTTTTAGGATATTTTACTTACCTCACTTTTAAGGTGCATTTCTAGGACAGTTCGCAAATCACTTTAACTTATACTACAGCACTAAATTAGGTCCTAATTCCTGCACATCTTTAGATTTTTGAATTTTGTTTGTGGCCTGGTGGCGTCATCTTTCCGCAGCTTCATACACCTAGAAATTGTTTTATCAATTCAAAGAACAAGTTTCATGCTTCTTTAAGATATTCTCTGATATATGAAATACCTAAATGCATGATATTATAAGCCGTGTTCCTTTGGAGGTGGCGAACTAGATTAGATTAGATTAGATTAGATTAGATTTCTTTATTTTATAAAAATTAATTACAATATTTTTGATTAAGAATACGAACATGACAATTCTGCCGTCTGCCGGATATGACATTTCATAAAATAAAAAATATATAAAAAACAAAAAAAATAAAACTGATGAAGATATATCAAAATTATTTCTTAATAAGGAATTATTAGATATATAAAAAATAAAACAAAATTAAAAAATTCATTAATACAAAAATTAAGTATTCAATTTAAGATTTTTTACAATTTTGATGATTTGCAACATAAAAGCTTGTAATTTTGGATGATTTAAAACATGAAAGGTTACAATTTTAAATGATTTGAAACACAAAAATTTTGATAAAAACAAGTAACTTAAATAGGCCTAATGATATTTCAAAAGCTATTGTCATAAAAGGAAAAGAAAATTATTTATTTATAAACAAAATTGCTTAGTGAAAAGATTGTATATGATAGTATATTAACTAATCTAGTACTATCTATATTATTCCAATGGGTAAGCGAAAATCCTGAGATATCTTACAATTTTGATGATTTGCAACATAAAAGCTTGTAATTTTGGATGATTTAAAACATAAAAGGTAAACATTTTAAATTATTGAAGCATACAAATTTGAATAAATGATAGTAATTTAAATAGGCCTGTTACAAAGCCTTATAATATTTCAAAAGCTATTACGATAATTTAAGGCATGATTACAAAAATTATACAAACTGAACCAACCCCGAACGCCATTTAATATTTCGTTGAGAATATTTATAGACAGGAAACTTTCCTGGAAATATAACCTTCGGATTTCTTGCAGAATTGGACAAATCGCAATGAAATGATAGATATTTTCAGACTCTCTTCTGTTGCATAAATTACAAGTTCGCTGCAGATCAGCTCTATTTGGAATAAAGTTAAGATTTAATAATTCTACTCTGGCTTTGAAAATGGTGCTTATAACTTCTGTTGCATAATAATAATAAAATTGAATTGAATTGAATTGATAAATAAATTGAAGTAACTTTCTGAAGAAATAATTTAATGATTTAGATTTCTGTAAAACAATCTGGAGGGCGATGACGATGCTCTTGTTAGGTGCTGATCAAAAAGTTTGTCATCAACTTTAGCTATAATAATTGCGAATATATCCTGCCAATCATTAACGTTTCTTCGGTTAAAGATATATCAGGATCGTGAGATAAAGCCAGCTGGTTCCATTCCCTGAATGGAAAAGCATTGGAATGCAGCGCTCTTATTAAGATTGATCTGTGGAGACTGCTATCATTTCTTTTCATCACCTTTGTTAAATAAACGGAGTTAGCTTTCAAATTATGGAGGTAAGCCAGATTCAACATGGATAGCATAGGTTGGAGTTGCGTTCGGTAAACGGAATAGTCGCTTAAAGAAATATCTTTGAACAGCCTCGAATTCATCGAAGGGAATAACACCAAAGGCCTGCGCTCCATAGCTCATACAAGTTTTAACAGTGGCGTTAAAAACTTGATATTTGGAGGCAAGATCAATGTTTGGATTTGCGAAAAATGTCGGCCACATCAAGTTAAGTGCTAATTTAGGTTCAGTACATTTTTCTTTCACATGTTTCCCGAAGTTTAAATTAAATGATAACAATACACCGAGGTATTTGAAATCACATACTATATCTATCCGCTCATTATTTAGTCGCCATGTTTCTTCACGTAGTCTTCCTCTATTTCGGCTTTCAAAGATCATGATCTTCGTTTTCGTTACGTTTATATGAAGATCCCATGTCTCGCAGTACGTTTGTAACCTATTTATTTGTTATTGCAGCGCAAATGGGCGAGCAACACCAAGTCATCTGCATACAGGAGGACTTTAATGTGGTTTGCAGCAATAAAGGTTACGCCACCAGGAAGAATATTAGTTACGTCATCAATGAACAAGGCGAACAGAATGGGACTTAAGATGCATCCCTGAGGGACACCTGCAGACGTATCAAACCATCCTGACAATTCAGAACCATTCCATACCACTGCACTTGATGATGATAGAAATTTAAAATACAGCATTAAAAATTTTGTTGACACTCCGAGCCTTGCCAGTTTATAAATCAGGGCTTGCCTATTGACTGTATCAAATGCAGCTTTAAAATCCACAAAACACACATATAGCTTCTTGTTTTTTTCAATATATTTTTTAGCGATACTTGTTAACGCAGGTGGCGAACTACTCATGAGTAGATCCAAACGATATTCTAATACTACCAACTACTCGTGCTCTGATGGCGAGTAGATGAGATTTGTATAGCTAGCCAAATTATTTCTATGCGTTCCATTGAAAATGGCTCGCAAAGTACTCGTGAGTGCTTCGCCACCTCCAAAGGACAACAGCTTTAAAAAAATTGCAAGTTCGTTCTATCCAGTGGAGCATTTTATTTTATGTTACTTCTGATAAAAATTGGCCTCCGTGATGGGTAAGGTAAATTTTTTCACTCGTAACACATTATATCGTATAACATCTATACATATTTGAATTCAGCCGCTTGTTTCATAAGAAATCAACTTAATTAATTGACCCAATAATCCATCAAACAAAAAATTCATGATTCAATTTTATCCTCTATAACTGCATCAATATTTATTACTTGTTAATTACTACTTTATATTTATGACAAACAATATAAATTTACTCAATAAGTCAATCGAAATAAACCATATTTCATGTACATTGTATACAGTTATACACTAAAGCGGACTGCAGTATTAAACACGCATCAATAAAATGCTTAATGAATTAAACTAATTGCCCGAACGTGACTTTATTGGATAAAAACCAAATAAGTCCTGTATCAATAAATACACGGTTAAATAGTTCGCAATCGACAAGAACAACTTCCGTTTTGAAAAGAATAATAAACCTCTACCACCTCAATGGAATGCCCGGTTCGTGTGTTGAATTTTTTTTAATTGGGGTAACCAAAAAGGACATTCAATCCAACTCTTTACATCCGTATAATGTGTACAACGTTGGGGGTATTAAAATCAGCAAGAAAACCATGAAACATGATACGCGATACTGTATGTTCCTATACACCTTTGAACTTTCATCGGAAACTACAAAACATAATACCTCCATTTCTTTTCTATCCATTTTCTGGCACATGTGGTAGGTATAGATTTAAGGATACAATATTGATGATTCATCGTGGGAAAATGCTATTAAAATGCCAACGCATTTATAATAGAACATCATCAATTCCACTTGAGATGATAAATGAATTTGAGACAAACGACTATAATCGAATTTACGAGTAGTTAAGTGTTTCGTTCGATTTGAGACGGAATTTCAATAATCCCAAACGAATAAACCACTTGATTTGAAAACCACTTGATTTTGAATAATGGTCTTTCAAAAACAAGATGTTTTAGGAACAACATCTTCATTTTTTCGATTTTCTTTTTAGAAATAATCATATTTTATCCTTGTACTTTAGACAATAAATGCTGGTTTTATTGTGCAAGGATTTAATGACGTAGATGTTTGTTGGATAGATATGGAAACGATCTGATTAAATGACTTTAAACGAAAAATGTTTAATTTTTAATACTGAAACATTAAAAAAACGGTTGAGTGCCCGGACTCACGGTTAAGATGTTGTGTAAATATCAACATTCGCCAGAGTACCGAATTTTTTGTTATTTATATTATACCGAATATACATAATGCAACCGTATCGTACTACACGTAACGTTATGTGCTACACGTAACATGCTACACGGAACGTATAACCCAAACAAAGAAGTTCAAAATGGCGTTGAATCGTACAATCTGATCGTTCAACTCTGATCACAACATTTTTGATTTTCAAAAACAAAAATTGTGCTGTAATGTGCTGCACTTGTGCTGCCATGCGCTGTAAATATTTTTCCAAAATTTGCAAAGTTGCAAATTATACGGATGCATTTTTAGCAAAATTACGATTTTCCTAACAAAATTGTGGTGTTTTGTGCTCAATTTTTCGTTCTTTGAATAAAAATATAAAAAAAATTCGTATATTTGCAATTTTTATGGCCGATACTAGACCCATAGCGTGAAGTTAGCACCGCACATATGGCTGCAAAATTAATTTTTTGCTGTTAAAGTTGAAAAAACGCAAAGTATTGTTTTATAAGCTCAAAAAAGCACAATTTATATTTTTAAGAAAATCATAACTTTGCAAAAAAAAAATAACCGCAAAATTTGCAAATTTGGGACTTTTGCAAAAATATTTTCGGCACAAGGCAGCACAAGCTGAGCAAATAACAGCACAACTTTTTTTTTTGAAAATCCAAAATGGCGGTGCTTATTGCACGCTATGGGGCTTCGCAAAATTTAGTATCGGCCATAGAAGTTGCAAGTATGCGATTTTTTTCTTTTTTTTCGATTCTTAGAACGAAAAATTGTGCACAAGACAGCACAACTTTGAAGTAAAAAAAAATTGATTTTGCAAAAAATTTCATACGTAAAATTTGCAAAGTTGCGAATTTTGGAAAAAGAGTTATGGCACAAGGCAGCACATTACAGCACAACATTTTTTTTTTTTTTTGAAAATCGAAAATGGCGGTTCTAACTTCACGCACATGAATTGTATAGCATCGTCTTGTTGGAACCACATATCGGTCAAATCCATAAATTGGAATTTAGGCACAATAAATTCAATTACCATGTCGTGATACTGTACAACTAACTGTTATTGCCTGAGCCGCCACATTCTAGAAAAAAAAATGGTCCGATCATGCCTTTTAGTCCATCATCCGCACCAGCAGTGCCAGTGACACGTTGTGGATTCATGTGTGTACCTATCTCAATAAATCACTCGTAAGCCCCAAATTTGACAATTTTGACAATAATTAACGAAACCATCATCAAGACGAAAATAAACCTGATCGATTTAAATGATTTCGTGCGAAAAGCCCATAACTATCATTAATTTTAAAATGTTGGTTGGGAACGTATTGTTCTTTCATATTACACTACAATTAAAATAACCCTAAATTGTAAGCTGTCATGCTGTATTTTTTTATTTTGAAACACTTTACCGCACAAGTGTCTCGAAGTTAAAATTTTGCGTGAATTTTGGGATACACTTAAGCTACAGCTCGTGTTAATAACATTCGTGAGTTCATCTTTAATTTTGAAATGTTTAAGTGTCTTTTTTTAAAGTAAGCAGAACCTATATACACAATTTTTTAAAATTACTTTCTGTGTATAGGTAAGATATTGCCGTAGATCCAAGGCAATCTACGAAACCACTGAACCGATTTCGGGAGCGTAGTTTAGCGAAAACATGAAACTAATTTTTTTTACGAAAATCAACCTGCACCTAGGAAGCTTTTAAATTAAAAAAAAAAATTAAAAGTGTCAGGACTTACAGGTAATGAGCTTCCATGGACAGCTTATGCTTCGTGTGTCGCAAATATGACGCTTCGTTGCCGGAAACACTCAACAGTTAAAATTCAAAAATATTTAGAAAAAAAAAATATACAAAAAGATTTAAGCAATTAATCAAAGAGTTTTGCTTGAAATTTATGTACATAATTTGTATTAATTTCGTATGGGTGTGCGAAACTTTCAAAGGAGCATTTAAATAAATATATAGAAAACACTCCACCGCAGTCTGCATCATTTAAATGCCTCAAATTTATTTTAATTATCTTCGCAAGTCATTGTAAATGGTAAATGAAATAATTCTCATCGCCCTAAAAAAACTCGTTTATATAACGTACAAAAATTATATAATATTCGTATATGAAGTATAATTAATAGATGTAATTAAATATTACTCCCATTTCATTCGGATATACGATTTAATTTAATTTATTTGCCTCTGGAGTCAGGAGTTAGGTAAGTAGGCATACACAGTTTAAAAAATTGTGTGACAACTTCCGTTTACCATGATTATTTTTTTTCAAAACCGTCAAGTTAACAATACCTATACATAAACAGTGCATCACCAATTCACTTTACGAAAATTTGCCAATATGTATACACATTAAGATGAATAGATAAAGGGTAAAGAAGCTTTGGTCACAGATATGTAGATTTATAGCTAACAAATTTTTAAGGGCAGTGGCGTAACTAGGATTTTGCTCTGGGGGGGTCAAACAATTTTGTTTTAAATGGAACAAAATATAAAACAAAACATTCAGCCCTATCACGAATTCCATCGTAATCGGAAACTTATTACGAATCCCGACAAAAACTATCACAGAACCGTGGAATTGGAAAATCTCATACAAATTACCATTACGAAGGGATTTGGTGATAGTTTTTATTCGGGAATCGGAATGATTTCGATAACGATGGAATACGTGATAGGGCTGATTATACAAGGTCATTCGCATAAGGTGTAATAAAAAGCTAGAGCGTGTAAATTGGGTAGATACAAAAATAAATTGTATAGGATGGGGGTCTATTCTCCCATTTAGTCAGGAGGGCAATTTTCTAAAAAAAAAAAATGAGAAAAAGAATTATGAAAAAACAACGCTAATAAATACAATGCCATACCGAAGGTCGGCAAGCGAGGACTTGAGTCCGCGAAGGACTTCCGACCAATAAGCCTTACGTCCTTCGTACTAAAGACTTTGGAGCGCATTCTTGATATCCATATTAGAAACATCCTAGAGGAATGTCCTCTTGAGAACTCTCAACACGCATATCTTAAGGCGAAGTCCACAAAGATGGCTCTTCATGAGGTAGTGCGTACAATCGAAAAAACAATACACTATAAAGAATATACCCTAGCTATACCTTCTTAGATGTAGAAGGGGCTTTCAACAATGTCCTAACCGAATCCATTCTGGAATCACTAGTGGACTTTGGTGTAGAGGACTGCATCAGAGAGTGGATAATATCCATGCTCAGCGATAGGAGGATTCAAGCTACTTTAGGTAATAATAAATCGATCAAACACGTCAATAGAGGTACCCCGCAGGGTGGAGTTCTATCTCCACTTCTCTGGATCCTAGTCATGAACAGAATTCTCTTTAAGTTGGAGAGATTCGGGGTGAAGGGAGTTGCGTGTGCGGATGATTTGGTGATTTTGGTTTCAGGAAAGTTCCCAACTGTGATCAGTGAGATCACAGATATGGCTTTGAGGAAGGTTAGTAACTGGGCCACGAGTTGTGGACTTGGTGTTAACCAAAGCAAAACGGAACTGATGCTTTTTACCACCAAAACAAAAATACCTCCCTTCACGCTGCCCCGACTCAACGGCATAGTTCTCTCACTTTCTTCCAATGCGAAATACCTGGGCGTTATTCTTGATCCCAAGCTAAATAGGAAACTGAATATTGAAGAACGGGTTAAGGTACAGGTATAGCCTTTTATGCCTGTAGTAAGACCTTCGGAAAAAAATGGGGCCTCCAATCGAAGATGATACTGTGGACGTACACAGCCGTGGTAAGACCGGTCCTTACGTATGGCTCTATTGTCTGGTGGCCCGCACTTAGCAAAGCGTATAACATTAATAAACTCAAGAAGGTTCAAAGAACAGCTAGCGTTGGCACCACAGGGGCCCTACGCTCCTGCCCGATGGATGCCTTAGGCGTCTTCCTGCACCTTTTACCCCTTGATTTACATATTAAATATTTAGCAAGGAGTCAAATTGTTGGATTGCCAAACCATATGGTCACAGCAATATCACAAGTTTGATTCCTAATGATATGTTTTCAATGCAGACCGACTACTGCACTCCTGCTTTCGATTTGAGAAAGGTTCTTAAGGTCAAATTTCCATCCAGAAAAGATTGTAAGGATAATGTCGTGACGAGAGACTTCGACACTACTATTTTTCTTGATGGTTCCAAGATGGAGATGGAGATGGACAATTTCTCAAAACGACCGTATATCAAACATTTCAATAGGTATTTTGTATGGCTCTGGGGGGGGGGGCAATTGCCCCCTTTGCACCCCCGTAATTACGCCACTGTTAAGGGGTTACTTTTTCGACCGAACCGAAGTGGCAAACAATGTATTGCTTATATCTAAGTAATTGGTGGCCATAAATATTAACAATCATTATTGAAAAAAACTGTTTAATTTGTACGCTAACCAATTCTCTGAGTGTATTAAGAAAAATCAGTATACCCTTGCTATATAATATTATTAAAAATAATGATTCAAATAAATTCGGCAAAAAATGTTTTATTTTAAAATTCTTAGGGGAAATGATATTAATAAAGAAATATTTTATATCTACATTTTTTTTTTTTGTTTAAGAAAAGAAAATAATAATAAATAATACCAAAAGTGTCTCACCCAATCTTCAATTATCAAGGCAAAATAAATTGTCCAAAAACAACAACAATGAAAACAAAAAAATAAAACCAATTTATCAACAGGTTTTCTTTGTGTTGCATGTAATTAACTTAAAAACACCCCTTGATTATTATAAAGCAGCATTTTGAATACAAAAATCAAAGCAGTTTTCGTGTTAACGCCTCATCACTCGCTACTTATCAGTCTTCTTAACCTAGGAGCGAATAAATTACTAAAAAAAAAAAGGAAATTCAACATCGTGGGGCACTGAACAGTGAACATGCATAGCTTCACTGTTGCATTTAGATTTTGTTCTTCTTTTAATCCCAGTTCGATGAAATGGGAAAACACTCCTCATCAATTTTGTGTATCGTCATGTAGAGTAGAGGATTTAATTTTTAGTGTAATGGGTATATCTTCATAAAGGACTTAACTTATTGATTGCTTTTCTAAAAATTCAAAAATTACCTAAAATTATAAATTAATTATCATGCACAAATTCTTCGCATCAATATACAGTCGACTCTCCCTTAGTCGAATTTTCACGGGATACTAAGATTTGTTCGAGTTAGAGAGAGTTTTTGAAAAATTCGAGTTATAGAGAGACAGATTTTTTTTTATTTTCTTTTTTATTTAATTAAAAAGCGTTAATATACATACTTACGAAAATTCAACAAAAAAATATAGTTTCTTGATTATTTAAAAAAATAATAATAAAATAAGGACTTATGAATTCATCGAAACAAAACAAAAATAAAAACATCTTCTTGCGTGTTTAAATTTAATATTACATATAAAAAAAATATACATACAAAAAAAGTATACATACATTTATATCCAAATACCAATTCCGAAGGGGTAATTTTTTTAAATTTTGTTTTGTGCTAAGCAAAATTCGACTTAAGTGGTGAAAAAAAATGCCAGTAATCAAGTGAATGTGTTCGAGTAAGAGAGAGGTTCGACTTAGGGGGAGTTCGACTTAGGGAATGGTTTTTGTATGGAAAATTGAAGGGAATGTTAAAATATAGCGAAAAAGTACGAGTTAGAGAGAAATTCGACTTAGGGAGAGTACGACTTAGGGAGAGTCGACTGTAATATAAATATACATGATTGACAGCAACAAAAAAAAATGCATGAATGTATGTTAACTGTTACAGAAAAGACTTTTTCTTGTGGGGTTTCCTGAAGTCGAAGGTCTTGGCCTATGCGAATAAAGAACAATCGACCGATGCCCTTACGGTGAACATAACACAGGTTATCGCTCAAATTCAGATGGATCTATTCGGAAGAGTCATTGAAAATTGGACCACTCGGATCCCTATCACCATATAAGAAGCCCAGGCGGGCATTTGTCATATTCCATACATAATCGCATACTTGGCCTTTTTAAATAAAAAAAAGAATTTTGGCAATACCTCACACACAGCTTGTCTTATTCCATTTCAACATCTATACCCTCCCTTATTGAAAAAATCCTTTAAAAGTATTACGAAGCTTATGTTAATTAAACTTATTACTTTTGGTTATAATAAAAATTGATCCCTAAAAAATAACACACTGTGAGTCTCTGACTTTCTCGGTAACGTTTCCACCGAATTTGTTGATATTTCGGATAGCTTAATGTTGTGTTACAACAAATTGATTAACTGTTTGATTTAATTGGCATTGTTTAATAAAAACTACATATTTATTCTTAATTTTTTTTTTTTTTTAATTTTAGAATTTTAATTTGATATTGCATCTCCGCCGGGTTTTTAACCGGGTTTGAAACCGGGTCACCATAGCCGGCTTTTGGTTCGTCACATATGAGTGAAATGAATGGGCCTTACTCCGGTAAGCCGGATTCCCAAAAAGAAGAAGGTATGCTTAAAAAATCCTAGGCAGCAGGAATATTGGATGTGAATTTGTTTAGTTTTGCTATCGTTTAAATTTTTAATTCGTTATTATTTCATCGATCTTGTCACACGCACCGGATACACAAAAAAAAAAACGGATTAAAAGGCCCATGCACATCCCTTGCATGCGAAGCGTCGACATTACGAAGGTAATATACAGTGCAGGTAAAATTGAATGTGTCAGAAATAAAAAAATGGCCCCCAAAACCAGCATACTTCATTATTGGGAACAAGAATTTTAAGAATATTAAGAAGTTATCATCAAATTTGGCGAGTTAAAGTTAAAATGAATTTCAGGTTGACAGATGTGTAAGTTCTATCATGCCGTTGTTTTGCCATTTATTAATAGAGAGGGAACTAACACTAGTCTAACTAAATACAAACGTTCTTATGAGAAGCGACCGATAGGCAAGGCGTTCTATGGACCGAGAGTTGAACATAATGCCATTAAACCCAAAATCCCTAAAACCAAAAAACCCGAAAATCCATAATCGCGAACGTCCAAAATCCCGTAATTAAAATGGAAGAATCCCAGTTAACTAGCAATAAACCCCTTAATTTTGTTGTTCACATAGTAAAAGTTTCTTACGCCCTTTACTCGTTTCAGTGATGGAAATAATCACTTTAGCTACAAAACACCATTTAAGTAAAAATATCAAATTTTATATCATAGAAGAAATATTAAAAATTCAGAATTTTGGGTTTTCGGGATTTTTTGATTTTCGGAATTTTGGGATTTCTGGATTTAGGGATTTCGTTTTTCGGGATTTAGACCCCAACTAGCTATACAGATGCAACGGAAAAAGGAGTTGATTTTTTAAATTTTCACTCCACTAGTTCCGTTGACATCAGAAGGTACTTAATAGCGATTTGCACTTTTGGGTTTTTGTTATTTTTGTTCTGATGTTTTATGTTGCTGTTTGCAATTAATTGTTGATTTTATTATTGAAAATTAATTCAATCGGTAGAAATATAGCGTTCCTTCTGGATCAACCTTGTCAGTCTCACCCGTCCACGTCATAAATTCGTTGATGCAACGCATTCGACTGATTTTCCGTATCCAATTCTGATTCGAGAACTGATTGCTCGGTCTTTGGCAGCCGGCTTATGGCTATGAGATAATATGAGAAGTGCCGGCGACATTCCGGCAGTCCGCCAACTGAGTCGGATTTCAGTCGAAACGTCTAAAGTGAAAGCTCACACAACATTGTATAACACCAATGACCAGTTAGCCGGAACCGTATTGGTGAAACGGGCCTAGGTGAATGGCTGAATCCTTTTCAAACTCGGCGTCGGCGCTCGTTTTAAGTCACAAAAATAAATAATTCGATTTTATCCATCAATCTCTCTTAAAATTATTATAAGAATCCAAAGAATAGACTGGAGGGAGTCACACTCAATTTTGACACTTCTACTTAAAGCGACATGTCAAAATTGAGTCTGTAATCAGGGTGATTATTTTCTTGAGTGGCGAAGACGAATTTTTATGCAATTATATGTTTTAGATTTATACAAATAAAAACAGACAAATTCCTCGACGAATCAATGTTAAAATGTGTGCGAGCCGGGTGAATGGAGGAGAAGATATACAAAAATGTGTGGATGTAGTGAACAAATACACAAACAAGTTGGCTGCACTATGGTTAGGCCATATCAAGGGAGCAACAATGCTCCAGCCAAGAGAGTCTTCAAATCCCAACCCCCAGGTTCGAGGCGACAAGGTAGACTAAAGCCTCCGGTTTAGAGATCAAGTCATCGGCGTTGCCAGATCACTTGATCTGGGCCCTATTTCATAGACATGGACAATTGCGACCGATGACAGGTAACAATTTATTAATTTACAACTTGACAATATTGTCAAAATCTGTTACATAAACAATTTGATTATTTCGTAGAATGGTCGAAAAATAACCAATAATTGTCAACTTTTAGGTTCATAAAAAAATTGTCATGATATTTTTCGACATTTGTCAGGAATTTTCTGACAAATTTGTACTGACAATTTTGTATGAGAGTCAAAAAATTATACAATTTGCATATTTGTCAGTATTTCATTGACAATTGTGACAGGAAACTTAGTTTCGGACAAGTGTTGACAATGTAAAGACAGAAATTGAGCTAAAATGCTAAATAATATTTGTTCAAGTGAAAGTGATGACGATTCTCAGTTAGAATTCCATGTAATACTCCGCGCTGCCGCTCTCGATTTGATACTGATTTTGACGCGATTTTGAAAAATTTCGTGTCGGAAAAACTGCCACATATACATAGGTTTTGTTTCTTTTTTCATCGTTTTTCAAACGTAAGACAAGTGTGCATAAAGTTGTGTAGTATCCATGAAAAACTTCAAAATCATATACAACGACAAAATTGTCACTATTAATGTGTCAGTATATTACAATGTGAAAATTGTCATTGTATTTTTTTTTTGAGAAATTTGTTACCTGTCAATATTTTATGAAATAAAAATTTGTAAGACAATTGTGACAAATTTGTAGAATTGTCACCAGGAAATTTTTATGAAATAGGGCCCTGGATGACTCGGAGCACGTTTTGAAAGTAAGTAATAACTAATACTCGGTGGAGCGTGGCAGACACCTTGATTTTAAATTGCAATGGAAATTATTAAGTTTGAATGAGATTTGTTTTCATTTTTGTCGATAGATATTGTAAAACATTGTAAAGTCTAGTTTATATGGTTTAAAAAAAAGTGTCGATCAAATGGCACCCTATGCCAAATCCAGAAAGCAGGAGCTATTTTGTCAATGTTTTCGCTGACTTTTTCAAGCATTAGTGACCTGAATTCAAGCGATTTCACTATGGTTAATATCGTTTAGGTCTTTCAGGGTCCTGAAAAGATAATTATATAGAATATGGTCAAATCAGAAAAGCTTGCGGGCCACTGTGTTGCGGTGCTCGGCAAACCATTTCAATTTTGGGACTGAACTGAAGCTGGTGGAAACTCAAATTCCCAATTTTGTGCAATATTGACAAAATAAAAAAATATTCTGATTCAATAATTATTCATTCCAGTTTCATTCTTATTGAAAATAATGGCACAACAGTGCCTCCAGACAGCTTATGTTAAAGGGGTTAGCGTGACACTAAAGGTAACTATTGATGTACTTTTCCTGGAACTTCTTCTGAATCCTATTCCAGAGACCTTCTTTCAAAACGATTAACCATCTTTTCTGAAATTTTAACACCTCATAAGTGGGACTAGTTTTTGATCAGCCTAACTGTTTTCAAGGTTATTAGGGATTTAAGCATATTAATTATCCATTTACCATTTTTTTCTTCAAAGTCAGTTGACATTTTATATTCATAAAAAAAAATACTAATGGCTTATTGACCTCTGAAACCAGTTGACTTTTTAAGGCTATGAGATAGCCCTTCAAATTTTGTACTTTTTTTAACTATAACCAATTAGGTGCTAATAATCCTTAATCGCTTGAAAATTCTTTATTTAAAAAAAATAACTATGGCTGATTAATTACTAAAACTACTTAGTTGACCTTTTATGACCAACTATAAATACTGACCTTTTAGATGGCATACTTTTGTCGAATATCCCACATTATGAGGTGCTAAAATCCCGTAGCCCAAACTTAGATTTTTGTTTTAATATTTTGCTAGCAATACTTCATGAGTTCAACGGTTTCTAAAGGGTTTTCCAATAAGAGGTGTTATTTTGAATAGCCCGCTATTTCGGTAGCTGTCACTTTTGAAGCTGTCATTTTTGACATTTGACAAGTAGAATCTACGCCATTAATAAAAATGGAACGATACACGCTTCAACAACGCATTGAAATTATTAAAATTCACTATAAAAATGGTGAAAATTTGGCAGAGACGGTTCGTAAAACTAAAACATTTTTGGGTCGTCGTGAAGCACCTTGTCGGACCGCAATACAGAAATAGGTGGACAAATTCAAGCTGTTGGGACAAGTTAGTGATGTGAAGAATAAAACCCGTGCACGTCGCTCAAGAACAACAGAGAATATTGCTGTTGTAGCCCAAAGTGTTGAAGAAAACCCAGGTTTGTCCATTCCTCGTCGTTCTTTGGAATTAGGCATTCCACAAACGTCATTACACCGTATTTTGCATAAAGACTTGGGTCTTAAGGCTTATAAAGTTCAGTTAACACAAGAACTCAAGCCGGCTGATCATCAACAACGTCGTGTCTTTGCTAATTGGGTCCTTGAAATGCATGAAAATGATCCGGAATTTCATCGAAAAATCATCTTGACTGATGAGGCCCATTTCCACCTCGGAGGCTACGTCAACAAGCAAAACTGTCGCATCTGGGGCTCGGAAAACCCAAAAGTTATTGTTGAAAAGCCTCTCCATCCTCAACGCGTGACTGTTTGGTGCGGTTTATGGTCCGGCGGGGTCATTGGGCCTTACTTTTTCGAAAATGAGGCTGGAGCAACAGTTACGGTCAATGGATTGCGCTATCGAGAGATGATTAATGATTTTTTATGGCCGGAATTGGATGGTATTGATCTGGACAACGTTTACTTTCAACAAGACGGCGCTACGTGCCACACAAGCAATGAAACCATCGATCTTTTACGGGAAAAGTTTCCGGACCGTGTTATCTCTCGAAGAGGTGATCACAATTGGCCACCGAGATCTTGTGATTTAACACCTTGCGACTTCTTCCTTTGAGGCCACGTGAAAGATAAAATCTACGCCAAAAGCCCAGCGTCGATTCAAGACCTCAAAGATGGAATTCGTGAGGCTATCGAGGACATAGGGCAGCCACTTTGCGATTTGGTTATGGAAAATTTCATGAAAAGGATATGGTCCTGTAAGCGTGGTCGTGGCGGCCATTTGGCTGATGTTGTGTTCCATTATTAACGGCATACCTTCCTCCTTATAATCAAATAAACATCCGATCATTTATCTCAAAAAATGCTATTTTTCTTTGAATATCAAAATAACACCTCTTATTGTAAAACCCTTTACATACAATTTTAGGGAAAACTGTTTTCGGATTAAATAGAGAGGTCCTTAATTATGAAAATCGCTTCTCCCACTCAGAATGAATGGAAAACTTCACAGCTATAAGTTTCCTACAAAAAAAGTGCACATATTAAAATTTCATTTTCCCATTTCCCTTCTATAAACTAAACCTATTTTTACGCTAGCAACGAACTAGCTACCTTCATTATGATTCTTCCGGTTCCGACACACAACTTAATTTAACTAACAGCACGACCGACATATTCTAGCAACATTTGAATCTGCTTTTGTTTTCCTTCTATGGATTTGTTTGTGTATCTGAATCTGAATTCTGTTCTGAAACCTGAAAGAAAGATTTGTTGCGAACGAATACAACTTTGTTGTATTTTCCTCACAGCTGAGTTGCATTCGATTTCAGTGTGTTTCGAACCTCGAACCAGAAAAGGTGGTTTCGTATTTTAACGGTGTGTTGGTACGATTTTTACCGATTTTGGTCTGTCAGTCAACTAACGAAATGTTTTGAAATTAAAAAAAAAGAAAAAAAAAAAAACTTATCTAGTCGTCATACTGCACGAATTGAATTAAAAAAAAAATCAAATAATTACGTAGATACTTTTGGTGATAAGGAAATACACCGCGCGAATTTATCCCGAACTGTGTCACTTCGCTGGTGACAGTTGGAGTGAAATTATCTCGTAATACATAATTCTATTGAGATACTAGAAACGTTTCTAGTTGCAATCTATAGATTAGATTGATAATATTCGGGAAACTAACTCACGTCTAGAAAGTCTAAAAGTCAAAACCTAACGACAAAATCACTGACAATTTTTTGTTCATGAATCGGTTTGCATATTTATTTTGAAAGTAAAAATAAGTGTTCAAAAAAAAAAAAAATAGCAATATTGTGATTCTTAAAATAGCATAGCCAGTCGCACTGCAAAAAATATTTAATTTTTTTTAATTTATTGCATAAAAAAAGTGTGTTTAAATTTTGTGCCTGTGGTTTTTTTTTTTTTTTTTCTGTGCAAATGTTTAATTTGCATAGTATTAGTGGAATAAAATTATTATTGCAATTAAACGGAATCGTCTACTTGGCCTTAGTTCGAGTGCATCATCATCCATCATCATCAATCCGAGAATAGCAGAAACGGGAAATTTAAATATTTACACAGGGGTTGCGCGCCACATTAATTACGTTACATCAACACACTAAACTTGGATTAGCTGAATTATAAAATAACAGACACAGCAACAACAACAACAATCCACGACGACACCGTTGGTTACAGTTGTTGTATTTATAAAATTCTATCCGCCACTTGTTGCGCCAAAGGGTAAGCTGACTTCATTTAATGATGTTTTTTTTTTGCTGACCTTGAAAGTATCTGGCATTCCTATACGAGCTATACAGCGTGATAAAGGGGTGGTTATACGGGTATCTGCGCGCTCTTGGCCATTTGAATTCTTTAGCGCTCTTTTATCTATGATCTCCACCTCAAAACAATTTAATGTTGGTACTTAATTCATTTGTTCTTACACTGCGAGTCAATCTGTTTTGAAAAAAAAAAAGAGAACTATGATCTAATTATTTTGTCAGAGCTGTCGTTTGAGTATAGACCATCAGACCTAGTTTCGGACCAAAGTACTTACACTAAAAAAAAAGTGGATAATTAATTTGCATTTCGTGACAACATTTGCATAATAAACAACTAGAAGAGATGAAAATTGAGTAGGTGGAGTAGAGTAGAGGTACCTACTGCTACTCGACACTCGTACTGATACCCAACTCGTCGTATTAATGTATTTGAACAAGATGTTTGGAAAAAGTATCTAATCTGATGGTTCCAGTTTCATTGACGTATCTTTTTTTTTTATTGTTAATTTGACAGCTTTTTAAAAGGTAAACAAAACAAATCAATAAAAAGCATACAAATGAGAGCACGACGCAAACGAAATATTCTTTAACAGAAAAAATACAATAAAATCAAATTTAAGTGTGACGTGTGGTGTTACCATAATATCTCCAGCAATATGCGGGTATAATTAGCATTTTAACTATTGTTCCATGGGAATTTACATTTTCGGATTAAATTTTTGGATTTAAAATAGATTTGGTAGCACATACATACGTACACACACACACCTAGGTGGGAACCTACTTCATTTTAAGGGAATAAGCATTAAAACATTCATTAAGGACGGGTATTAGGAATTAAGGAAACCTAATTAACTGTACCATCACATTACTGTGCGTGTTTAGTGCCATAAGTTAAAGTGCGATTCGGAATAAACAATTTTTGCTTTTTAGTTTCTTATAAAATATTTGAAAAAAATTCTTACCTAAGTGGTAAAAATGAAATCATTAGAAAGGTTTATTATGGCGTCTGATGGATAAGGTTCCTTACACTCTGTTAACTTACTTGGGAAGTGGTAATGGGAAGTGACTTAAGACATGTTAATTTATAACAGTTCTGATTTTTGTATGCGGCCCGCAAGGTCAGGACCCTCTGCCGGTGGGCATACTTTGGATAAACAGAGCATTTTAAAACCTTGAATACATGAAAACATTTATAAAGATATGATTTGGAAAACTCTTCGTTTAAAAAAATACAATAATCTTTATAGAAGCTAGCCTTTTTCTCAAATAAAAAACCCATATACCCAAAAATGCTAAATGTAATGAATAAAGGCCACTTTCAATCTCAGCTTTTCTTTCAAAAGTTTATGAAAAGATCTTAAAAGATCAAGTGGTTGATTTTCTTAAGGCGCATAATCTTTTAAGTGCAAGAGTCAGAGTGATTTTCGGGAGAAACACAGCTGTGTCACTGCTTTGTCAAATGTAACTTGAATTTTTCTTAAAACCACGACTGATTGAGTTTAAACTGTAGTAACTTTTGATTTAGAGTTTGCATTGGTAAGATTTATACTTTTTTGGAAAGTCAAAAGACAAGGCAATTTTTTAAAAGTAAGAACCAGTATTGAGTCATACGATTTTTTTTCAGGACGCTCTTTCAAATATTGAAGTAAAAAAATAATTTTGATCAAACTATGACTTTATCTAGTAATTTTATAAAAATGGTGGAGTTAAATCAAAATCATTTAAATGCACACAAAAGTCTTATTATTGGTCAATGTTTAAGTGTAAAAATAAAAAAATAAAAAAATCAATTATGGACGGGGTGAGCAAAACAGTGGTCCAAAGTAGGGGTTCGGGCAAATTTCAAAAAAACAGCCGTTACTCGAAAACCGTTATGTTTCGGGATAAACAAGTTACCAAATTCTGAAAGGTCATGACCTGGCCTATCACCATATTCAATTTGGACCATCCTTTACGGGACACCCTGTATATCTTCCTATTAATCCAATAGAATACAAGCTGTTGAAATATGTATAACAATTTATCAGATTTTTGCCCTACCACTAGTGGAGTTCCAAAAGAATCCATTCTTGGCCCATTACTTTTTTCGCTTTACGTCAATGATGTACCCTCCGTCATTGATAGCTGCTCATTACATAGTTATATATACCATCCCAGTCTTATTGAAAATGCTGCTTGCCGCATGAATGAGGACCTCAAAAAACTAGCACTCTGGGGCTAACACTAATGGACTGGCCTTAAACCCATCAAAATCTAAGTGCCTGGTTATATCAAGAAAAAAAAATCTGGATTTAAGCTATTTCCCTCAAATAACCTTAAATAATACAACTGTTGAGTAGGTGAATTCTGCTTGAAATGTCGGAATAACTTTTACTCGCAATTTAACATGGGATAAGCGCATTAGACATTAACGGCTTAGTGGGTATGGTATACAGAAAAACTTAACGTTCCGCACGCTCTGGGTCTCCCAGTCATACACGCCGTTTAATTCTTCCCATTTTAGTCTATGGGTTGCGAAATTTTCTCCAGTCCTGCAAAAGAAATCTCAAAATCGTCTTCAGCAACATCATTAGATGCTTACATCTTTGGACTACGTAGGTTCCATTGAGTATCAAATTTTTCGAATAGTTTACTCAGCATGTCACTCGAGAATTACTTTCAGTTTCGCACCATATATCCTTGCTCTCGGATATCCTGTTCACAAGCCAACCACCCTATCTTTTTGAGAGAATGACAAGGGTCTCTTCAGCCAGGTCGGACAAACTGATTCAACCCAACTACGCCTCCCTGACATCTGAGCACCATTTTTTCATAAGGGCTTCACGTCTGTGGAATGCCTTACCTCGCCATTTCAAGAAATCAACAACATATTACACGTTTTAAAATCCCATTGAGACAATTTTTGTCAGTATCGCGCATTAGTGCTTAGTTTGTTCTGAAAATAGTTTTGTATTCAAAAATTTGGTCCACATCAAAACACCTGGTGCGCGGGAAATCCATCGGAATCGCATAGCGTGCTTTAAAGTGTGCATCCGGATGTCCATATTGAGGTTTTTTTTTGCAACTACTGGCGTATTTCTTTTTTTAACTCAGAGCAGATCACGGAACTGTCAAAAAAAAAATGTATGTTTTTTTTTAGCTAAGACATATCAGAGCATAAAAAGTGTGTTTCTTTTTTCCATCGGAGTTAGCTCAGATCTTCTTCAATTAGCTCAGAATAAAATGACCGAGCAAATTGAGTGAAAAGCTGAGCGAAGCCAACTTCACGGGTGGGGTACGAAATCCCGCATCACAAAATCCCGTATCACGAAATCCCGCATTTGGAACTTGGACAAAGGACAAATTTTTTTTTGAAAGAAGGTTCTGGAGGTGGATCTGGAAGTGGGACAAAAGTTCTGAAGGTGACTCTGGAACTTGTACAAAGGACAATTTTTTTTTGTTTTTGGAAACAACTTTTTTATAATAAAAAAAAAAAATAATTGAGGTGGGTCTGGAACTTGGACAAAGGAAACATTTTTTTTTTGGAAACAAAATCATTTCCCAAGAGAAAAGTAAATTTTTTTTAAACATTTTTTTCCAAAAAAAAAAATTTCCATATCTCTCTAGGTCCAGAACCACGTTTTTCCAGGTCCAGAAATCCAGAAAAATATTATATTCGAAATCACCAACATTCTTCCAATTGTATTATTTCATTCGAAATCACCATCAAAATTCTTTCATTCGTATTTTTTTTTAAAAGTATTGAAAATTCCGCAGCGTACTTTCTTGCGGGATTTTGTTGTATCTGTAATCTGCGGGAGTTCATGCTGCGGGATTTCTTAACGATTCCTAAATTCACACATAACTAAAAAATTAAAAATGGATTCCCAATAAAATGACAGTTCATTGCTCAAGTGTGTTTCATAATTAAATCTGAGGACTCTGATCATAATCTGCTCGCTCAGCTTTTCTCAGAGCCAAAAAAGAAAAACGCCATATACACAAATATTTGCGCCGAACACGGTGCACAACGCACGTTTTTATTGATGTGGACTCTGTTTTAGGGACCATAGTAATTTGCCTATTATACAACGAAAAGGTGTAGGGTGTATTACGTTGATTCGACCACTGGAAGGGGATTTATTTCTCCCATTTTTGTTGAAGAGGCAATTAGGTCGAGTTTTTCAGTGCGAGATTAAAGTTAAACCAGAGTTAACTCATCGAATTTGGTGAGTTAATTCAGAATTAACTGAAAATACGTATGCTTTTGGTGTTTTATTCACCGAGTTTTTTCAGTCGTTCCGCATGCATTCTCCACCAAAAAAAACTGCACCTTTAGTTAACTGCATTGATTACTTCTGAGTTAGCTAGCTCTGGTTTAACTCACCATTTATCACAAAATTTATATGCATACAAAATTAATACCTATTTTTAAAACATACTAATTTGTGTGAAGGTCCGATAACTGGAGCAACCCTATAGCTTATACTTCCCTGGTTTCGCAAGTGTTCAAGTTAACAGCGTTATCTGTAGTTTTAAGAATTAAACAAAAAAAAAATCATAAGAACAATAAAAACAGGAACAAAAGAAATACATTATGTAATGTAACTACGTACCACTTGATAACGTAAAATTTAAAAAATAAATCATTTAAGAAAGTGTGTGCATACATATATTTGTAGCTATTAATATCCATGGGTATTACCTATCGATTAGATTTTTTAAATCACCTTTTAAAATTCCCATTTGAAACTTCACTGATAAGAAAAAGTATTTTATAGGAAATTATTCGTATTTTCTCTTAAGCTCTCACATTTTTATTTATGAAAAAAGTACATTACTTCTTATTTTCTCAAATTGATTTACACAATTTGAACTCATTTAAAAGTGTATCCGAAAACTTATGCAGCTTTTCAAAAGTACATAAATCAAATTGTCTAGATGGCAAGACTTACATAAATCGACGGCCAACAACGCCAACGTGGGGGAAAGGCATTAAAAAGTTTCAGAAGTAGGTAGATATATACATATACATCAGAGCAGCTACAAGCTACAAGCTACATGTTTTATTTTTTTTTTTGTTTAAATAATTTTAAAACAACACAACGTTTGGATTAATGTATAGTCATGTTTTTGCTTAAAAAATAATATACAGAAAGTAATATTTTAATTTTAGTATTTATTTTATTTTAAAACAAAATGTTTTGGGATTAAAGGAACATGTTGAATGAAGACCATACCCTTGTGGGCCTTTGGACTCAAACAAATCAAAAGGTTAGGTCAAAAGGTTAAGTCAACTTTGAGTTTTGTTTTTGCTAATTAAATCAAATCTAGCATAACGATGGGAGGGAGTTCCAAAAAATGGGTTTTTTTCATACCTTTTCTGTTGGTATGTGCGTCTGTGTATCTGTTTGTGCATCCAGGGGTGGAATAGGCTAAGGTGATTTGTGATAATTGACAGTCACAATAAACAAATTCGGTCTGCGTAATGTGATTGTCACATGTGACAATCATATTTTTGTGACTTTTTCTTGTGATAGCTATTTTGGTGTCATTTTCATGTAAAATTGACAAGGTTTCAAGAAAAATGAATTTTTTTGAAACTATACAATAATTTTTAATACCTGAGAATGTGGAAAATGAAAATCGCATACATACTAGCTACATATATGTCCGGCCTAAGAAACAAATTTGATATTTTCGACCTACCAGATCCAAAGTCCTAACACACTAATTCCTCCTTTTTATAATTGGAAATTACAAAATCAATAGGTTCTTAAAAAAAAACTTTAGGATGACGAAAGATACATCATCCATTTATGTATATTCTTCGGCTTTTGGCCGGCTCGGGTGGGTTCAACCCACATTCCTCCTATCCTCCAGCTCAGCTGGTACTAATTTTGAATTTTCTTGGGGTTGTGGCTATAAAAGGCAAGTTGGTGCGGACTGGTCAGCTCCAATAGGTCAAAGCACGGTGTGTGAGGTGACTTCCTCAACTCTTAAGCGATTTCAAACAAAATTGTGCCTCTTGAAAATAAAATTTACCCCATAAATAAATCAAAAATCGTATTTATGACAACTGTCAGTACTTGTCTCTCAAAGTAATGCCAAGTTTTGAATAATTTTTGGTGATCACTTTACGCAGGCGGAAAAATTAATTTGATCATATTTGATTATCATAAATGTGACAATCACCGATCACATTAGCCGATTCCACCCCAGGTGTACATCGAGCTATATAGAGCTTAAACACGTGGACCGATTTCATTCAAATTTGGTACAGAATTTTTGTATGTGAGTTTTTGTCTAAGTTTGTTTAAAACAAGTAGCTGCGCCTACAATCACTTTGTATTTTTTTTTTTAAACTTTTCTCCTAACGATATAAATCATAACACTGAAAAAAAATCAGGCAAATAGAAGGTTTAGAACTATTTAATTGTATACTTGTTGAATTATTGTTTCAAAATAGCTTTTAGAGGCTCACTTGGACTTATCAGTTGTCTAGTAAGGGCCTTGTTAATACGCAATTTTTCTTCATTTTTGTAAAAAATTCTAAAGGGTGCTTTTTTTAGGTATAAAACTTTGAAATGGAATAAAATAAAGATGATTTTTTTTTAAATTGACATGAAATTTACTTTATTCGAAAGATAATCTTCTGGCATTATAATTTAAATATGATTTCTAGCATATGAACGCCACGGCTGGCTCGGACGTGGTCTAATCTGGAGTTCCAATTTTTGATGACTTTTAAAACATTTGTGGCCGTATATCGGCAATAACGCGGCGAATGTTGTTCTCGAAGTGATCAATTGTTTCGGGCTTAACGGCGTAGACTAGCGAATTCACATATCCCGACAGAAAATAGTCAAGCGGCGTTAAATCGCACGATCTTGAAGGCCAATTCACGGGTCCGTAACGTGAAACTATATGCGGTTACCAAACGTTTTCTTCAATAAATCAATTGTGGCACGAGCTGTGTGTCATGCTGCGTTGTCTTGTTGAAACCAGAGCTATTGCACATATAATGGTTGTTTAATTAATGAACGAAAAATTCAGTAATCATGGCTCTATTGCGGTCACCATTGACTGTAACATTCTGGCCAGAATCGTTTTTAAAGAAGTACGGACCAATTATTCTACCAAACCATATAAACAGTCAGTTTTTGTGGATGTAACGGTGTCTCAACATACACTTCAGGATTATCATCACTCCAAATATGGCAGTTTTGTTTTTTGACGTATCTGCCCAACCAAAGGTGAGCCTTATCGCTAAACAAAATTCCCTTATGAACATTGGGATCAACGGCAATCTTGTTTTGGGCCCGTTTGGGCACAATTTGGAAGCCTTGTTCAGGCGTTCTGTCTATATTCATGTTGAAATGCCAAAGCAAATTAAAAATAAATCACTTGACAGCTCACAAAATGGCCGCTAGTTAAAATAGTGTTGTCAACTTCTAAAGTTCTATACCTCTAAAAAAAAACACCCTTTAGTAAGTTGAACTGAACTTAATGAAAATTGCATATTGACCTGATGAGTAAAAGTGGGATCGCCAGAACAAAACACCAATTTGTGTGGACTAATGGCCGTTAAAAGCTTTTTTGAATATATCACAGCGTTATTGAACAATTCCATACATTTACACTATCCAGCTACATTATAGTTTTGAACCACAAGACCAAGTTTGTGTCATTGAATTGTGAATATATGTATTTAATTAACATTGAACTCTGCTCTATGCGATTATTACCTCAACCTTTATTCCCTTATGACACACGAGAGTTAGCTTTAAGAGCAGTTTCTATACTCACTTAAAATCCACCTGTTTCGCAAAGACACAAACATGGAAATTCCATTGTTAAATTATTGTTGTTGACGTGCAGTCAGCTATAGCTAGTTGGTTATAATTTTATCTGGAGTTATTTGCCATCTGTATATATAGTTGATTTTTGTTGTTGGTTGTAGATTTCAGAGACGGAGATTCTCCTAGTATTTAATATTTCAAATTCCAACGTATCATCCATTATGGAGGTTTCCATTAACAATTTGATTTCAAGGAAAAAGTCTATACCTATCTACTATAGGTACCTCCTCGAAAAGATGTATCGGAACGATATAAAACGTAGTCTACTTTTTTCCGAACGGATGGCTTGATAAGCCTGAATAAGTAAATAAATATCGTATTCTATCGGGAGTAAGGATCAAAGGCAAGGATGCATTCCTATATATGTATATAAAAATAAACTCAGGGAGGATTTTGGATGTTGTGTACAAAAGAAGAGGCTAGCATTTATGAGGATATTCAAATAGAGTATCTTACTTGTTGTTTTTTTGTATCGCTTATCACATCAGTCATGGTTATTTTGTATAAATATAAATATGCAATTTTGCAAAAGTTAAACCTTATATCCATCTCATTTAACCTTTTTTTTGGGAATGTTGATTTTATCATTTTTCTTTCAGACTCGAACCGAGGTACGCAAACCTTTCTTATCCAGGGTCTTGCATTAAGCGCGTCCTATCTTTAAATTTAAATAAAATAAAGTATGTGTGAGATATCATCGACATTTTGTATTAGTTTGAAAGTCCTATCGATGCCATTATGTATGGAATATAACATCGTTCAAATGTCCATCGCGGCTTCTCTGGATGGCGCGCATCCGAAATGTCCAATTTTCCATGACTCTGGCGGATAAATCAGGCTGAATTTGACCGATGATATGGGTTATGTTGGCTTTGACGGCCGCTGTGGTATGTGGCTTATTCACATAGACCTACGACTTCAGAAAACCCCACAAGAAAAATTCTAACGGGGTCAAATCTCACGATCGCAGTGGCTAGTTCATATCACCTCCACGTGAGATGACCATATGCCCTCAAATCCCTCGTGCAGAATTTCCAATTTGGCGTGAGCTGTGTGGCACGTAGCGCCATCCTGTCGAAACCACATGTCGTTGGTGTTCATATCATCCAATTCAAGCCAAAAGAAGTTGATAATATTCTACCTATAGCGCTCGCCATTGACTGGCATAGCCTGGCCAACGTCGTCGTTCTCAAAGAAATATGGACCGATGACGTCGCCAGTCCGTAATCCACACCATACAGTGACTCTCAGTGACGCTCTTGGATCTCATGAGAATTAGTATCGTCCCGAATTCGACAATTTTGTTTGTTGACGTATCCACTCACCCAGAAATGGGCTTAATCACTGTTTTTTCGATGAAAATTAGGGTCAGTTTCCAACTGCTCTAGAGCCCATTCACCGAACACACGTTGTTGTCTTTAGTCGTTAGCCTTGAGCTCCTGAAACAGTACTGGTGCAAGCCCAAGTCAAGACGCAAAATTTGCCAAGTTGTGGTCTGCGAAAGGCCGAGTTCTTGTGATCGACATGAAATCGACTGCCTCGTATTCTCCTGCACCCTCTCACGGACAGCAGCAATGTTTCCGGGACATGCGTTTCGTCAACGTACGGGTGTTGGTTGATCGTATATTTAATTAGTGGATTCAAATTCATCCACCACACTGCGAATATTACTCTGAGTAGGACTAATAAGGTGACCGTAAAACGGGTGAAGCGCGCGCAGAACATTGCCCGAACAGAACACCAATTTTGATAAAACAATTTTATCATTTACACGTGTTGTTGAACGCTACATATATCCATCCATGGTGATTTGGAAAAATAGAATGAATAAATGACAGCCAATTTGACAGATGTAGATTCAACAATCTGGCCGCTTTCAACTGTAAAAGTTCGGAAGTCCCTATTGGGAGACCCTTTACTATAGTCCTTTACAATACCACTTTTTGTTTACTTTCCAAAAAAAATTATAAAAAAAATTGTATTGGTCTAAAAATGATAGAAATGGGAAGTTTTTGACTAGCAATAGATTATTTACAAAATGTAAATAAAAATGACACTTCAATACTTTTTCTGAAAACTGCCGATTTCTATACCAACTCGTGTCCAAATTTATTTTCTCTATAAGAACTTTAACAGAACTTTGGACTTAATTGGTAGAAATTGGCAGTAAGGTGGGACTGTCCTGGCTAAGACCGGACGGATAGTCACCGCCAGATATAATCTATCTCGATTGAGATGTGACAGACGGTTGATCTAATCAAAAAATACAAATTAAAAATACAAATCTGACGTCTTTAAGAAGTATCTATGTGTAACTTTTAACGTAACTTCGTAAATCGTAACATTAATGATTTTTTTTTTGTTATTAGACGAAGAGCTATATACAAACGCCAGTCTGACCCTTCAATTTGGGCAAAGATGAGGTCTTTATTTATTAACAGGCTAAAAATAAAGACCCCACTTGCCTAACCGGTAGACTTGTCAATTTGAGCTATTTATCGCCAAATAGGTGTTTTGAAATTTCAGTTGGTGACACGAAAATCGGTTTGGCGATGTCCCCCGGAAAAGGCTATATTTTTAGTTTTTGGCGTTTTAAATTTTTTGAATCGAAATTCTAATATTATTTTCTCTATTTTTCATTTAAACCATACGTCCGCCCGTGTCATCTCTGTTTGCGCTGAATGCAGCCATCAAAATACTAAATTCTAAACGCACGCCAAAACTGAAATTCGATTTCTTTCTCATGCCTAAAATAATGACGTACGCCAAACGTCAAATCAAACAACTAAAAAGAGAGTGAAACAAATTAGAATTGATTCTAACTGCCATATTATTCACTCGATTCATCTAGAATAAAAATTTAAATCCAGATGTTAAGCATACAAATTCAATGTAAAATATATCTGGATTTAAGTTTTAATCTGGATGTATCTAGTGAATAATATCGCGGTTAAAGTAGAACTAGAATAGGCGGAAGCTGTCGGAAGCTTATGTCAAAACTGACCGAAAAGTAGCTTTCCGAAACGTCAATTTCACAAGTCATCCATAACGCACTTAAGTGGTTGAAAGTGAGAAAACAAATTAAATAATTGTTTGTTCAATGTTTATTTTCACAGCACAGAGTGATAGGCTTTTAATTATTTACTTTGCGAAACCACTTAAATACAATGTGATATAAATTAATTAAAAGAAAAATTAAGATTTTACTTTACTCATTCATCAATCAGAAAAAAAGTCGAAAACTAAGCACCAAGCCGCAAATTTTTTTTAGTTTGCTTTCACCATTTTGATTTTTGCATCCATCGGTCGATGAGCGCTCTTCACGTCCGACGGCAAAAGTTAACGAAAACTAGACGAACAGTACCAAATCGCAATTATGGACACAACATATAAGAATTCTTTGTATTCGCTCGGTTTCGTACGACCATACTTGCGGGGCCGTCCGACTATTATAACGGGTGATTTTTAAGCTGGTTTGGTTTTGGCAACACTGGTTTTGACAGCTGACGTGTGTTTAGTACCTTGTGTCAATGTCAAACAGCTTCAGTTTGGTTTGCAATTTAACCATGGATCGTCTTACAAATGAACAACGCTTGCAAATTATTGAATTTTACTATCAAAATTCGTGCTCGGTTCGAAATGTTCATCGCGCGCTGCTTGTGTTCAGCGATGAGGCTCATTTTTGGTTGAATGGGTACGTAAATAAGCAAAATTGCCGCATTTGGAGTGAAGATCAGCCAGAAGCATTGCAACAGCTGCCAATGCATCCCGAAAAAGCCACTGTTTGGTGCGGTTTATGGGCCGGCGGCATTATTGGGCCTATTTCTTCAAAGATGATGCGAATCGCAGCGTTACTGTCAATGGTGAACGCTACCGAGCGATGATAACAAACTTTTTTTTGCCCGAAATGGAAGTTCTTGACTTGCATGATAAGTGGTTTCAACAAGACGGTGCCACATGCCACACAGCACGCGAAACAATGGCGCAATTGCGAGGCGAGTTTGGTGAACAGTTAATTTCACGTTTCGGGCCGGTCAATTGGCCGCCTAGATCGTGCGATTTGACACCATTAGATTATTTTTTGTGGGGGTATGTCAAGGCTAATGTCTCTAGGGACAAGCCCGCTTCGATTGACGCACTGGAAGCCAACATCCATGCATTCATTCGTGAGATACCGGCCGATATGTGTGAAAGAGTATGCCAAAATTGGACTCAGCGGATGGGCTACCTGAGACGCAGCCGCGGTCAACATTTGCATGAAATTATCTTTAAACATTAAATTGCAAGGTTCAAACTATCGATTCAAATAAATATTTCATTCATTTTTTCGAATTTTTTGTGTTTTTTTTTTTTTTAAAGTTCTAAACCTCTTAAAAAACCACCCTTCACCTTCAGAATTGGTGAAAATAATGAAATTCGCAACATATGTTCTCTCTTTGAAAGTTTGGTGTAAAATGATGTCGGTAAAACAGTCGTTGAATGTAAACGCTATAGCAAAACGACTCGGGTCCAGAGATGGCAGAGTAGATTATGTGAGGTAATCTACTGGATTAACTACGCGTAGTAAATCGGACCTACATTTATTACGTGTACAGAAAACGTTAAATTTCAAAAAGAATAAAAATAATGGCGCAAATTTTTAAACAGTCCTCGTTTAAGGAATAAAACCAACTCTAGTTAATGCAGTCGTTTAGTTGCGAGCCCTTGTCTAACCTTTTCTTAATTTTAAACACTTTAAACAACTCTTCTAACTAATGAAGTGTTTTTAGCGCATTTCTACGGTTTTTACCGCATTTTTATGTTTTTTTTTTATGACTTGTGGTAGAGCATTCGACTGCAGATCGAGAGGTCCCCGGTTCAAATCCGGGTGTTGTTTGTAATTTTTTTTTCTTTTTTTAACTCCCCTATAGCTATTTCACCTTTCCAGCTAAGATGACGGGCGATTTTGTGAGCAGAAAATGATTTGCCGCGATATGGTAGTCCAACACTATATGTACTACATTTGTTTTTGTTGGGGCGGTCGACCGAATACAAAGTTTGTATTGTATATTGTTTGGTGTCGTAGTCTATTTAATCGGGGGTGGAGATGGTTTTGTTTTGTCGTGGCTAAGCCAGTTTTCGTGATTGTTGATTTACATGCTTAAAATCTTCATCAAACATTTTTCTTTAATTTTTTTGTTATGAAATTACAAACGTTGAATGGATAAAGTATACTTTAAAAAAGATAGAGAAGCATTTTGCTGCTTTTAAAGTTAGACTAGTGTTTTAGCGTAGAAGTATACTTTATATCGTTTAAAATTATATCAAAGCATCGACTCTCATTCTAAAACTCATTTTTAGAGTCGGCGTCGAATTTAAAAATGATTAAGAGTTGGTTTTAAATGTTTAAAATTTTGCGCCAATAAATAGGTGGTCAACAATAAATCACATAAGAACCAAAAATGACACAAACGAATGAGCCAAAACAAGGAATTCGAAATTTAAAAAAGAAAAAAATTTAATTTTTAATTTTTGGCATCCAATTTTAGAGCGTAATTAATGCCAATTAATTTTTAAAATGCTAATGGTAACACCTATTGCAATTTGGCGTTTGAATTGTCAACCCAAACTAAATTTTGACAGTAGACGCTACGTCTACTACATTTAACTACGTTAACTACATTTAACTACATTAACTACCTCATTTATGTAGCAGACGCAACGAATGTAGTTAATCAAGAAAATTTCATTTCTGCCATCTCTTCTCGGGTCGAGCGTTATGTCGTTTAATGGGAACCCCCTATTCTATTAATTAAAACTACAAGTTGCTAAATTGTATTTTCATTTTTGAATTTGATGGTGATTTAGGTATTGGGTGTAAAATTTTAAAATTTATCGATTTTTTGTCGATTTAAATTTTACGTTTGGCGATTCCGCTTCTTTTTTTTTTACTGAAGAGCTCACCGATGAGACAGGTAGATTGTATAAGTAAAAAATAGGATTTAGATTCCACAAAAATTTCACCGATGCACCAATTTCATTTAATATTTTCGGATTCAGCATGAAATGTGTGAATGAGATATATGGATTTTAAGGGTGTGTGATAGGGAAGGGTAGATTGAAATGAATGATTTTTCTTCACCGTGTAATCACGAGTTCAGTTAAACGACCTTCAGTAAAAAGACCCATGTTATCAGGCACAAAGACTATCGTGTTTGTTTTTGACAGCCGTAAATATTTCTATAAAATTCCAGTGAAAAAATATTTCCTCTATCATTGTGTCATGCTTATACCAAAACTAAACAAATTATAATCCGCAACTTTTTATCAAAAACTAATTTATACAAACCACAATGTGAAAGTGACATAGCCAAACAATAAATTAAAAAAATGTTTTACGACTCTTATTACAATCAGCAGTTGAAATTTTTATTAAGCTTAGACATAAGCTCTAGGCATCATGTGTCGCCGCTAAAAAGCCTTATCTGTTATCTCTTTTAATCTCCTCTCATTTGCATGAAAATATCAAAATAGAAAAGTCAACACTGTCATCAAGCTTATCACAAGGCTTGCTTTTATTTACACAACATTATTATTTTTTAATCTCTTAATACTCAAATCTCAAAAGATACAAGATACACACCGCACGCACGATGAGATACAAAAATATCTCAACTCTCAACAAATATTTAATAGGTTCAATGCCATTCGCCCATTTCCCTCGGTTTAAATTCAAATTTCCCTTTAACTAAGACATAACAATATTAATAACCAATAAACGAATTTGAAAAAAAATTATTGATAATCCCATAAAATCGTGGAGATTTTTAATGAAAAAAAAAAAATAATTAAAATTAGGAAAATTATTGAAAGCAATTGAATAAAAGTTACACCGCATCCTAACGACATGCTTGCTTCCCAGATTTAATTGCGTTCGTCGGTCAAAAAAAAATTAAATGAATGGAAATAAAAAAATGGTCTTTAAATTATTAAGGGTTCTGATTTGGTCCCCAGAGCCCAGCCAGTCCAGACAGAGATATCGTTTTAATATTCGACCATGGTGGTGCTGTTCTGTTGGTGGTGGTGTGATTGCCGGTAAACATCAATGGTTTCAACTTCAACGAAAAGATACATTTTCTGTTTTTTTTTTAATTTTGTGTGTAAAAATGATTTTTTTATCGAATCCCCAGAAATAGTCCAGATGTTCTGAATAATTTAACGATTTCTTAATGAATTGGCCTGCGTAGTTTTTTATGAGTCTTCCCGATTTGTTTGGACGTTTTTCGGATTCGATAAATTCGGCAAAGAGCCGTTTGGTGATAAATATTTTAACTTTAAAGACTTTACAAATTATTTGTGGCGCTCGCGTTTGTGGTAAACAACTATAGTATATTTGTATGTGGTATGATGGTTGAAATCGTATGATCAAGTGGATTGTGGATGAATGAACGAACAGAGATTTTGTGGTAATATTTTATTTTTTCTTCTTTTTGTTTGAACAAAATAAAGTATTCAAAAATTAAGATTGAAAAATGATTCGAATGGATTTGACGGCATGAACTAACAATAAGCAAATACCATGAGGAAATCTGCAATTTTATAGATATTTGAAAATAAAAATAGAATGTCGACCAAGAGATAGGTAAAGATACACACCTATAGCAGCAACTATGGAAATATGTATGTTTTATTTAGAAGCTGTTGCTGTTTCTGTTTCTGTTTGAATTTGTTATGTGAATTTGTTATTAATTCAATTATTCATAGAATTTTGTTTGTTTTTTTGTTTCGGTCTTGAAATTATTTTGTCTGGGTGGTGAATGTGATTTGGGTTTTTGTTTTTGGTCTTGGCTTGTTTCCGCCGGGAATATGTTTGATAATGTTTTTTTTTTTTTTTTTTAAGAAAAACCCTGGAATTTTTTTGGCGATTTTGAAGATGAAAATTTAAAATTTTAAAATGGGTGTGACTTCTTGAGTTTTCAAATATGTCTTCACCATATTGAAAGTAGGTAGGTATAGATGCATTAATGGTTTGTTTTAGATAAAAAGTTTAGAAATGCCATTTTGAAGTATATACCAGGGTGATTCGCATAAGGTGTTTCAAAAAGCTAGAGCGTGTAAGTTTGGCTCACGAATCTTCTCTGAGTCCTTAAATATCTCCAAATCTTTTCTACTTCCTGGCTATGCTAGCGTTTTTCAGGCAGAATTACTGGCTATAAGGGAAGCATGCAAAATATTCAAACAAAAGACCCAAACAATTCTGACAGACAGTTAGGCGACTATTAAGGCCATTGCTGCAGTCACATTATCCTCCAAATTGGTGAAGCGATGCCGGGATGAGCTCGCAAGCCTGAATGTCAATCTCATATAGTGTTTCTTATCTGGGTACCAGGTCACTGTGGTATTGAGGGAAATAAGCGGACAGACGAAGTAGCTAGGGAAGGATCAGCCCTTCATAGCTCAATTGCCGAGAGAGTTTAAATTCCTCTCGGAGTTATGAAGGGCAATTTACTTTCAATTCTTCTCAACAAATGTAGTCGTAGGTGGAGCAGTCTAAGCAAATATGCGTTATATCTAGAAAGATGTGGCCCGCGTACAATAAAGATTTAATGTGTAGACCAAGACAAGACATTGTTAGGGTCGTTGCAACATGCATCGGGATCTGGCCAATATGAGAGCATGCGGCGAAATTGGATATTTCTTATAACACCCTCTGTCGTAGCTGTGCGAACCAGCAGGAAAAGGAAACATTAGTCCACTCCATCTGAAAATGCCCTGCTCTAGCCCGTTTTAGGATACAATCACTTGTAAAGGTTTTTTTTGACAACCTTGGCGAATTTTTCGAACTGAAGATCAAAGACTCGATCTCTTTCTCAAACGCGACGAAATGGCTCTGAGACGAAATTCGGCTTGTCTAACTCGGGGCCTTAGAATGTTGTTCCACAAACCTATTCCTCAATCATAGTTTTAAACGCTTTTTGAGATAATTGGGTCAGTGAGCTAGTCTATTCCCCCCGTGTAGCTGGGAGGGTCAATTTTCTAAAAGAAAGACTAAACACAGAAAAAAACAATTATTAAAAAAAAACAACCATAACACTTACAAAGCTATGCTATAGGTACCTTTTTGTAAGGCCAAAAATATCTTCTTTTATTCTCTTTTTAAATAAAGTTTTTTAGATACGAATTTTTGAAAAATTAATTTTCAAACTCAAAATTTTGAAAAAAAATGAAAGAAAATAATACGAATTAATTTTTTTCAAAATTTTTAGTGCTTAGGGCTATTTTTGTTTTCAAAAGTCAATGCTCTTGTAAATTTTTAGTCAAAAACTGAAAACCAGGTGCTTGAAAATGTTTTGTAGTTTTTGATAAAATTGAAAAAATAATAAAATCTGCTTTACTATATACGTAGTGGATAGAAAACAAAAACTGGTAGTGAGATTCCCACTGCAGCCCCTATATGTTCATCTTTTTGTTTCTCTGGTGTAAATGATCTTGACGTTATGGAATGCGTTCTTTCAGTAAAATCGAATGCAGTCGCAGTTGACGAAATTAATCCAATCTTTCTTAAAGCCATAATGCCATTCTTGCTGCCTTTCATAACACACATTCTCAACACTGTTCTCACAACCGGTATCTTTCCAAGTCAATGGAAATTGGCTAAGATTATACCCATTCCTAAAAATGCAGCATGTGATGAATTCAGACCGATATCAATTCTTCCCTTCCTTTCAAAAGTTTGCGAAAGAGTAATGCAAAAACAATTAAACGATTATATTATGCGGAATAAATTGTTAGTAGACATTCAGTCGGGATTTCGACCCAAACACAGTTGCACTACTGCGCTAATGAAAGTGGTTGAGGATATCAGGAAGAATCTTGACAACGATGATGTTACCTTTTTGGTCCTTCTAGACTTTTCAAAAGCCTTCGACATGGTAAACCATTCTCTTCTTCTTAAGAAACTTAAGTTGTCCTTTAATCTTTCGTCTGATGCAATCAAACTAATTGCATCTTATTTAAGTGGCAGAATGCAGGCTGTGTGTCTAGATAATAGTTACTCAGGGTTCCTTCCTGTTTGCCGGGGTGTTCCCCAAGGATCCATTTTAGCACCACTCCTCTTCTCATTGTATATAATTGAAATTGCGTCCATTATTTCACAATCATCTAGGCACTTTTACGCCGATGACATTCAAATTTATAAAAGTTGTTCACTCGGCCTAATAGAGGATTGTGTCTCAACAATTAATGAGGAGCTTGGTTTGATTTCTTACTGGTCAATCAGCAACGGTTTAAGTCTCAATCCCAATAAATGCAAATGTTTAGTAATCTCCAAAAAAACCTTGGATTTAACATACTTCCCACCAATTTTATTAAACAATATTGCACTAGAATTCGTAAACACAGCTAAGAACCTAGGAATGACCTTTAACAGAACGCTGACCTGGAACAATCATATTTATTCTATTGTCGGGAAAACTTATGGAGTTCTCCGCACTCTATGGACTTGCCACCAATTCACCCCATTAAATACACGATTTATGCTTGCAAAAACCTTAATCATACCCGTACTTACTCAGGGCTGTGAAATTTTCCTAAACTGTGATTCGTCTTGCAAACAAAAACTAAAGGTCGCTTTCAACAGCACCATTCGGTATATCTACGGACTTAGAAAATATGATCATGTTTCACACTTGAGTATGAGACTTCTCGATATGTCATTTGAAAATTTCCTACAATTTCGAACCCTTAAAATGCTATTTAATATAATCCAATCACGCGAGCCAAAGTATCTATTCGAAAATCTTCGCTTCGCAGAATCAAACCGTGCACTCTATTTAATACTCCCTAGATTTAATAGCCTGATATCTGAAAGGCAGTTCTTCATCGCCGCGATCCGTCTCTGGAACTCACTCCCACCTTCTTTGAGAAAAATAAGTAGCACTAAACAGTTTCACAAAGAACTAATATTATTTCTAAACAACCAAAGCAACTAACTTCATCTCTCAGTCTAGAATCATCTTTTTTCATATCACTTTCTTCCTAATTTCTAACTTCTTTATCTATTGCCTGCCTTCTAGGCAAGCCTCTATTTTTCTGTCCCTGCTAATTGTTTATAACTAAAGTATGTACAATATTATTAACTAAAGTATGTACAATATTATTCAAAATTCTACTTATAATATTAATCACAAACTTGCACTATTTTATAAGATTTATCTTACTGTGTTAGTTTATATAAATACGTAATAAATGAAAAATGAAATGAAAATGAAAAATGAAAAAAATTTGAGTCCAATTTAGATAATTATGTTTCTGTTATTTCAATTTTCTAAAGAACTAGAAGAGGATTTAGCATCTGGTTTTTGTTTTTTAACTAACAATTAATAAGAACATTGAATATTAAAAACAGAAATATTACTTAATAACGTAAAATTTTAAATAAAATTAGTTTGAATTTTTTTTTTTCAAAATTTTGAGTTTGAAAATTAATTTTTCAAAAAACTATTCGCTAAAACATCTTTATTTAAAAAATAATATAAAAAAAATAAAATTAAATAAAATAAAAAAAAAATAAAATAAAATAAAATAAAATAAAATAAAGTAAAATAAAATAAAATAAAATAAAATTAAATAAAATAAAGTAAAATAAAAAAAATAAAGTTTTCTAACTTTACAAAAAGTTATAACATGGCATTATTAATGTTACCGTTGTTTTTTAATAATTGCTTTTCTGTTTTAAGTCAATTTTGTATAAAATTGACCCTACCGGCCAAACGGGGGGGAATGGAAACCCCCTCCAATATGATTTTTTTCTTGTCTCGACTCAATCTTGACTTGAATCTCGACTCAGCCTTGTCTCAATCAAAACTTTTCGAAAAACCATAGATAATATTTTTTGTAAACAAAATTGTAAATCTTCACCCCAATTACTAACTATAAGAGAAATTTTAATATCGCTTAGCATAATAATATAATATTATAATTAAATTATGAAGGAAAAATTATATAAGCTTAGGGCACCTTTTTACCTAGAGGCTTATAGGGCCCACAAAAGTTAAATCCGGCGCTGAACATAGCGCACTTACTTTGTTATGTCACACATCATACCTGCTTATATTTATTAGCTGGACACAACGCAAAGGATGTACGCAACACATTCTATACCAAAAACAATTGCAAAAGTCTTTTGAATGAAGCGGGGAAATGAGGCCCTTTGCTATGATCCCAAGTATCATTATAATGTCTGTACAGAAAGTGAGCTTAACTTCTGTCGTGCGTCCAACTTTGCTTAAATAAACAACTTTTTAAATAATAAACATTTCGTTTATTTGATTACCCCCTTCTTGGCTATGCTTGGGCAATAGAATTAAACAAGTATTGACTAGAACTATTTTTAACAAAATTAAAAGTTCAACGGCATACGAAATGTTTGACTAGCTATTTTATAACATATTTTTATTTTTTGTTTCCTGTCGAATTTTGGATGCCAAAATACATTCCTACATTTATACGCTTTTGTTTAATGAGTAATGACTCTCCAGAAGAGAAATATGAAGTGGCAGAGAAACAAAACAGTGTTATTTCATTGTTTCAAATATTTAAAACGCGAAAAGTAAAACATCAGAAACTACAAACACAAAGGTATACCATAGACTTCCTTTTCTTTTGTAAATTGGCAACAATAGTAACAAGTAACAACGCCTTTGAATTTGCAAATTAGCTTAAACCCGATGGCAGCCTAGACAATGGACTGGTCTCAGGAGTACAAGATTATGAATGTGTGATCAAAAACAAAAACTTAACTGAAATTTTCTTTTTTGGTTTGAAGTTTTTTTGGCAATTGTGTTGCCAGGGATGTTCGCAAAAGACCATAAACATAATACATCTTCCAGCAAAAGGATATGTGTTTGTGTAGGTACTGTGTCTGTATGCTTAAAGTATGTAAAGGTACCACGGGCTTTATTTGATTCATATTCATTATTCCTCCATATATAGAAATATACATATATGATTTAATAAAAATTTATTAAAGAAGTACAATTCTTATACTGGTAAGGTTAGTAGTTTTCTAAAAACGAATCGAAGCAAATCATTCAAAAAACGCTCTCGTACAGATCCAATACCAAGCGATACTGTGTGTAATTTA
Organism: Leucozona laternaria; assembly: GCA_932273885.2. NCBI lineage: Eukaryota > Metazoa > Arthropoda > Insecta > Diptera > Syrphidae > Leucozona > Leucozona laternaria. The sequence goes on along the minus strand of OW026367.1, from coordinate 23,668,391 downwards.
ATCATAAGGAAGATCAAGCACGTATCTACATAATATGCACCTATACTCATTTTGTATTCTTGTTTTATATGTCTCTTAGGCCTGTAACAACAAAAACATCACAGAAAATTCGAGATTTTTTGAGGTTATGTTGGTTAATTTGGCTTATTGTTAGTAAAAAAATAATAATGCTTGCACTGACTCGGCCGCGGCGAAGGTACAATCAAATTTTATATGAAAATCGTTGAAGACTGGCAAAGTTAGTTATAGTATAGGTATAGGTAAGGTATACATATACCTATGTATGTAGACTTATGGCTTTTGATTTTTATGAGAGATTCAACTGCTTTCAAAATCAAGAAGCAAGAAATCAATTTTTAAATACCTAAGCCCCCAACAATCCTGCAGTTCAAAAACATCAAAATCAAAACCAAATTAAATTCTGCGACATATTATGTACCTATGTTTAGCAGCGGGCTTATATAGGTGCATAAAGAGTGTTTTTTTTTAGAGGTATAGAACTTTGAAATTAAATAAAACGAATATGTTTTTTTTTTTAAATTGACATGAAATTTACTTTATTCGAAAGATAATCTTCTGGCATTATAATTTAAATATGATTTCTAGCATATGAACGCCACGGCTGGCTCGGACGTAGTCTAATCTGGAGTTCCAATTTTCGATGACTTTTTCCAACATTTGTGGCCGTATATCGGCAATAACGCGGCTAATTTTGTCCTCCAAGTGGTTAATCAATTCGGGCTTATCGGCATAGACTAGCGACTTCACATATCTCCACAGAAAGTAGTCAATCGGCGTTCAATCGCACGATCTTGGAGGCCAATTTACGGGTCCGTAACGTGAAACTATATGAGGTTCCCAACGGTTTCCTACAATAAATCAAATGTGGCACGAGCTGTGTGTCATGTTGCGTTGTCTTGTTGAAACCAGAGCTATTGCACATATAATGGTTGTTTAATTGATGAACGAAAAAGTCAGTAATAATAGCTCTATAGCGGTCACCATTGACTGTAACGTTCTGGCCAGCATCGTTTTTAAAGAAGTATACGGACCAGTTATTCCACCAAACCATAAAGCACACCAAATAGTCAGTTTTTGTGGATGTAACGATGTCTCAACATACACTTGAGGATTATCACCACTCCAAATACAGCACTTTTGTTTATTGACGTATCCATTCAACCAAAAGTGACCTTCATCGCTAAACAAAATTCCCTTATGAACATTCGGCATTGGGCATACGGCAATCTTGTTGTGGGCCCATTTGGACACAATTTGGAAGCCTTGTTGAGGCGTTAGTCTATATTCATGTTGAAATGCCAAAGCAAACTAAAAATAAATCACTTGACAGCTGACAAAATCGCCGCCAGTTAAAATAGTGTTGCCAACTCAAAGTTCCTTACCTCTAAAAAAAACACCCTTTACAAGAAAATATGATTTAAATAAGTGAGAATCACAGAGAACGAACATTTTGACTGAATTACGAATATCAAAATATTTTTTTCTCGTGACCTTTTAATCAGGATCAACGGCAATACTGGTATACATATACATGGATGACTTAATTTATTAAATCTTTTAAAGCTTTAAAGTATCATTAATATGTATAAGTTCTTTGGAGATTTCCAAAAAACTTCAACTTAATGCTTCCTACTTAATAAAATTTTCTAATATTTGTTGAAGAATCGTTGCTCAACAAAATACGTAAATTCAAGTTATGGAGCTTGTATGAGTGTTTCAACTCTCTTTTATCTTCTTTCTTAATTGAATCTGACTTAATCTTATTACTTTATCGAATTTCTAAAAACCTTATTACTTGAAGAGGAAGATATGTGAATTAGTATTTTACTTTATTACCTACCTGCATGTTTTATTAATAAAAAACCTATTAATAAAAATCTATTATTCTCATCACCGAAAAAAAAAAGCTTTAAAATCCGTATAGCTATAGTATATTGAGTTCAATTAATCATGGACATATTTTTTTTCTAATTTAATGCCTGTGTTTATAAATCAGAGAGACAAAATCTTTGAAATACTTGAGTAATATGATATAAATCAATTTGAGGTGAACGGGAATTCGTTTTAATAATCCCCTTAAAATCAGACATCTATTTTAAAATCCCCATTTCCTTTAAGAAAATCAATTCAAAACATAATCACAATAATGATTGAAGTAATTTATATTGTTTTCGAAATTATATTGTATATTCCTTATTTATACCCATTCTTCTTTATTGCGAGACTAAATCATGAAGTTGAAACCACAACAACAGCAAAATCATCGGAGAAGAATAATCCACCTCTCGTCTCCACACCCACACCGCAGCAACTCAAACTCTTGCTATAGGTACTATAACCACTTCAAGTTTGTTCAAATATTTATTTAAATAAACAATGAAGAAAACCATTCCCAGATAGATTACACCACATTTCATTAAATTTATCTTGTTTTGAGGTAGGTACTTTAATTTCACAATATTAGATCCTCTATTTTTGAAGAAACTCTGCGTAAATACAACTCTAATGCTATAGGTCATTAATTTTAACATTTCTACACTGAAAAAAAAAATATTCGCTTTTAAGACTTTCGAGAAATTTGTTGAGTTTAAAGAGTTTTAGTTGAAACTGGTTTAAGAAGGCTATGCAGATCAATAAAATATGATGTTGATTTATTTTAAATGTTTTGAAAACTGTAATATTGTATACCTATGTACGTTATTCATAGAAATGCGGCAAATATATCATTTCCACGATAGAATCGAAACTTTTCTCCAAATGGAGAAGTAAACCCAATGTTATCAACAACATAATATGATAAGCCATCATACATCACCATAGTTGAGTCATTCTTCCGAATTATGGAATCCGTAACATTTAAATCAAAGAGTATGTTGTTTTATTTATCGCTAAAGTAGTAATAAATTACAAAGCTTACATAATATTGATCAAATCAATCTTATTAAGGCATGGCCATGGCCGTCACCTCAGATAGCAATTAAATAGTAATTTCAAAACTTTATATAATTTGTACGATGTTTGAAACATTAACATTAATTTATAATTAATTTGGAAACAAAAAATATTTATATATCAATTACATAAATAATAATTAAGAATATGGGTTGGTGTTAGTACAGACAAAATTAAAACTCTTCAGCAATTATTTTGGCTCTGTAGCTCGCGGCTTCCCTGCAAAATGCGGTAAGAGTATTCCAGCCTTCCTTTCCGTTTAAAATACTTGTTGTTTTCTTCAAGGTAAGTGTTTTGCAGTCAAAGAAGACAATTCTGATCTCCTTAAGAATGGGGCATACTGCTACAAAATGGAATACGTCCTCCCGAGCTTTAAGGTTGCATAGAGTACAAAGTAAAGGACGATCATCCCTATGCGGTTTAAAATTCAAATTCAACAATTCTCCTCTGATGGCTTTAAATATGGTTGAAATGTCGAAAATACTGTTTCTATCCCGAAAATAGTTGAGGTCATTTGAATCGTAGTTAAGTTTGCTGTAATATTGTCTGTAGAGTGATGATTGCGCTTGATCTCTAAACTCCTTCCTTAGTTGTTCATCCAGATTTCTTATGAAGGTATACATATTTTCCACCGAAACAGTAAGTTGTAGGTTGTATCTCCTTGCCAAAAGGTCCCACTTTTTGTAGAACAAAGATTTTGAAGAGATTGCATGTGTTACAATAACTTTGTTAGACGATTTTTTGAATGAGACGCAGCCTTAATAATAATGGGTGATTTTTTAAGAGGTTTAGAACTTTTTTTAACAAAAAAACACAAAAAATTCGAAAAAATGAATGAAATATTTATTTGAATCGATAGTTTGAACCTTGCAATTTAATGTTTAAAGATAATTTCATGCAAATGTTGACCGCGGCTGCGTCTCAGGTAGCCCATCCGCTGAGTCCAATTTTGGCATACTCTTTCAGACATGTCGGCCGGTATCTCACGAATGAATGCATGGATGTTGGCTTCCAGTGCGTCAATCGAAGCGGGCTTGTCCCTATAGACATTAGCCTTGACATACCCCCACAAAAAATAATCTAATGGTGTCAAATCGCACGATCTAGGCGGCCAATTGACCGGCCCGAAACGTGAAATTAACTGTTCACCAAACTCGCCTCGCAATTGCGCCATTGTTTCGCGTGCTGTGTGGCATGTGGCACCGTCTTGTTGAAACCACATATCATGCAAGTCAAGAACTTCCATTTCGGGCAAAAAAAAGTTTGTTATCATCGCTCGGTAGCGTTCACCATTGACAGTAACGCTGCGATTCGCATCATCTTTGAAGAAATAGGCCCAATAATGCCGCCGGCCCATAAACCGCACCAAACAGTGGCTTTTTCGGGATGCATTGGTAGCTGTTGCAATGCTTCTGGCTGATCTTAACTCCAAATGCGGCAATTTTGCTTATTTACGTACCCATTCAACCAAAAATGAGCCTCATCGCTGAACACAAGCAGCGCGCGATGAACATTTCGAACCGAGCACGAATTTTGATAGTAAAATTCAATAATTTGCAAGCGTTGTTCATTTGTAAGACGATCCATGGTTAAATTGCAAACCAAACTGAAGCTGTTTGACAGTGACACAAGGTACTTAACACACGTCAGCTGTCAAAACCAGTGTTGCCAAAACCAAACCAGCCATAAAATCAAATAATCAAATTGAAGCTTCAACGTTGCCGTAGATAGTGGAGATATTCCCGTCTCCAATAAAAGCATATAGTTTGGAGAACTTAAACAATCTTTTCAGAAAAAATCTAAGTAATTTTTCTACTTCTTCACTTTGCTGATGGTAACCCCAAACTTGCGCGGCATAAAACAAAACTGATTTCGAATTTGTCTCAAATAGTTTGTACTTTGCGCTAAAACTGAGTTCACTTGTACTAATACAGGTCTTCCACATGCAATTAAGTGCTGTTTTTGCTAACCGAAGTTTGTCGGAAAGGTGACTGTTCGATGATATTTTCATTCCCAGATAGTCATACTCCTTAACAATTTCAATATTTTTTCCAGCGAATTTCCACTTTTCATTTCTGGCATAACATCGACCAACCTTTCTGAATATCATGATTTTGGACTTAGACAAGTTCACAGTGAGGTTCCATTTCGTACAATAATCTTCAAAGTCCAAAATCATGCGACTAAGTCCTTGGGTGGTTGAGTCCGATAATATGACTATATCATCAGCATACATGAGCACTTTAATCCTCCTTCCAGCCCACATAATTCAGGTCATCCAGAAACAGAATGAACAAGAGGGTACTTAACACACCCCTGTTTTACTCCCATTATTGTTGAAAACCATTCAGATAGAAGCTTGCCATTCCATACAGCTGATTTTGTATCCAAGTACAAGAGTTTTAAAACATTAAGCATCTTTGTTGACATTCCCATCAATGAAAGTTTGTAGAAAAGTGACCTTCTGTCGATAGAATCAAAAGCGGCTTTGAAGTTTATGTAAAAAGCATACAATTTCCTATGTTGATGCTGAAACGACTGCGCTATATTCATAAGGGTAAAAATTTGATCAATTATTGAAGACTGAAAATCGCTTAGAAGGTTCTCATTATCGACCCATGCTGTGAGCCTTGCGTAGATTACTAGTGAGAAAATCTTCAAGGAACAGTTGAGGAAGGAAAGGTCTCTGTAGTTGTCGGCTGCATTCAAGTCACCTTTCTTGTGTAGCGGAAATAGTATCGCCTTGTGGTAAAATATTGGAACTAAATACTTTTTTTAAACGAATCTGCCAACACGATTAAAGCTTCTTCAGTTAAGTTCTTGTACAACTCAAAAGGTATTCTAAGGTGGCCATTTATAACCAATGGACTGGCATATTGGACTACTGGACCGTTGTTTGCAGGGTTAAGAAGTTCGCAGAAGTGCTCTTTTAGGATGTTAGGGTGTAAGCTTACACCAATTGTAAAGGACCTGCCATTTATACCTCTTATAGCTTTCCAAAAAAATTTCGCGTTGCTTGCATTTGAAGCTTCCTGCACTAGCTGAGCATAATAATTTTTCTTCGAACTCAAACAAATTATTTTGAAATTTTTGTTTGCTCTCAAGTACATTTTCTTGAGGATATCCGCATTCAATTTGCGATACAAATTAAGCAGCCTGAATGCTTTATCTCTCGCCTTTTGACATTCATGATTAAACCACTTGTTTTTCGGTATGCTTTATCTTAATGGATTATTTTTTGGAGCAGCTTTAGCTATAGCTTCATCAAGAAAATCCAATTAAATAGCCTCTTCTAAATTACTATATTCACCTGCAATAAGTCCAAGGATAAGTTCAGATGAAAAAGTTCAATTTGTTGTTCTTTCAAAATTAATTTTTAGTAAAAGTTGCATGTCCCGTTCATTTGGTATAGACTGTATCTCATTCAAATAAAGAACCACTTCAATCGGCATGTGATCCGAAAGGTTTTGAGTACCAACCTTCAAGTCTTCAATTAAACTTAAAAAGTCTGTTGCTGCGCAGCAATTATCATTAGTTGAGGAGCCTTGTGTAGCTAAAAATGTTTTTTCCCCTTGAATATCGCTTTTTGTTCTGCCATTTATAACTGTGAGGTCGAACGATTTACAGAACTCCAAGACCTTCTTTCCATTTCCATCCAAAACGTTGTCTTGAGTTGAGTACCTATGTTGTTTCAACATATGAGTATGTTGTTTCAACATATACCTATTTCTTTTCACTTTCTTGCATTTTTATTTCATTTCTTTGTGCTCTCCATGGTCCTCTCTTCACCAGGACCATGGCACGCAAGGCGCGAAGTCTCGAAAAACTGGACTTAAGCTTTTCTAAAAAATAAGCCTTAATCTATTCTGTTCCACAAAACGGCTGTGCTTAGACTTATTTTCCTGTATTTAAAGCTAGGTCTTTGCCTTAGAATTTCATTAAAAATTATTTTTTTAACTTATTTCTGGTAGTAAAATATCAGTGGTTTTTTTTTACTATACCAAGCCATAACATGTTTAAAAAAAATCACAAATAACTCGACTAATCTAGATATCTATTGATAGAATATTTCTCTCCGTGTAAATTTCTGTTTTTATTTGTTCTAAATTCGTCTCATTGTAGACATCGTGTATACCCAATTCCATCAAAGAAAATGAGTAAAAGTTGGAAAGTATTAACTGAATTGAAAATAATGTGCCCCGCACTCTTTCTTTACAATCATAAGCGCGATAAAGATGTATAAAATAGAAGCTTTAATGTGTTCAAAAAAAAACATGCTCTTGCAATATACTTAATGTCAAACAAAAATTATTGATAAATCTAAACCCAGCTGTCAAAACTTTCGAAAAGGGTATATAAAGTAGACATGACAAAATAGATTGATAATGGTCTCTGTTAGTGAAAATGATGTGGGGAGGGGATTGATAAAATTCATACCTTCACATAAATCATGGGTATGGCAGGTTTTGAAATTATTTTACAGTAGATGACGGATATAAGAAAATCTTGTATTAAGCGCCAGTAGTTATAGCTATGTAGGTATATTATTAAAATTTGAATAATGACAATTTGAATAATTTATTTTGAGAAGTTAAAAAAAATAAAATAAAAGTGAAATTAATAATTATTTCTAATGCCAAAATATTACTGATGGCTTGAGTTGATATTTAAGTGAAACAATAAAAACATACAATCACTTTTATTCTTCTATTTATGATGATTGAAAAACTAAAAGTCATTTAATGTTGAACTTTGGACAAAATTTATTTTGTTTTTTGACTAAAATAATAAGTCAAGACTACAGAAAAGCCAATTTAGAACAGTTATAACAGTTTTTCGAAATTTAAAGTGAATGTGCATAAACACGCTTCGGGCGACTTGGAAAACAAATTTAGATGCCCGAATTAAGCCCAGCGACGGATGGCTCTGGACCTGTGAGACCACATAAAAATTATACTTTTATAAACAAAGCTTATAATTATAAGTTGCATTGTCTGGTTATTTATTTATAACTATTTATAACCGTCATCTACTGTATAAGTGTAATACTGCGTGGTCTAAAACTATAGGACCACAGTGTAGTATACATTTCTTACAGGTTCATATAAACGATGGATTAAGAACATTAAGGCCGAGTTTTTCAGAGTTGAGTTATTTTACCCTATACTTAGTTAACTCGAGAAATAAATTGACCCACAGTTAACTGAGGAAGCCACTTTTTTGTTTGTGGAAAATGCATGCGGAACGACTTAACAAGCTCGGTGGGTATAAAATCGCAAACATCTGTTAAGTTAATCCTGAATTAACTCACCAAATTTGATGAGTTAACTCGGGTTTAACTTTAAAGGCCAGTTTCACAGTCGACACTTACCGAAATAAGTGGCACTTAAGTTTCCCATATTAGGAATTTATGCTAAATTTCATAGCTAGCGTAAGTGGAACTTAACTCACCGACATCGGAGATTTAAGTGCCACTTATTCAGGTAACAGTGAACGTTGATATTGGGAATTAATCTTTCACATTCCTCACTTAAGTGTCACTTTTCTGACTGTGAAACTGGCCCTAATTAAAGATAATTTTGCTAAAGAACTTAAGGCTGTTTTTCAGTAGTTTGTTTTTAAGTATTTTGAAGAGCCCGCTATTTCGGTAGCTGTCACTTTTGAAGCTGTCATTTTTTGACATTTGACAATTAGAATCTACGCTATTAATAAAAATGGAACGATACACGCTTCAACAACGCATTGAAATTATTAAAATTCACTATAAAAATGGTGAAAATTTGGCAGAGACGGTTCGTAAAACTAAAACATTTTTGGGTCGTCGTGAAGCACCTTGTCGGACCGCAATACAGAAATTGGTGGACAAATTCGAGCTGTTGGGACAAGTTAGTGATGTGAAGAATAAAACCCGTGCACGTCGCTCAAGAACAACTGAGAATATTGCTGTTGTAGCCCAAAGTGTTGAAGAAAACCCAGGTTTGTCCCTTCCTCGTCGTTCTTTGAAATTAGGCATTCCACAAACGTCATTACACCGTATTTTGCATAAAGACTTGGGTCTTAAGGCTTATAAAGTTCAGTTAACACAAGAACTCAAGCCGGCTGATCATCAACAACGTCGTGTCTTTGCTAATTGGGTCCTTGAAATGCATGAAAATGATCCGGAATTTCATCGAAAAATCATCTTGACTGATGAGGCCCATTTCCACCTCGGAGGCTACGTCAACAAGCAAAACTGTTGCATCTGGGGCTCGGAAAACCCTCAACGCGTGACTGTTTGGTGCGGTTTATGGTCCGGCGGGGTCATTGGACCTTACTTTTTCGAAAATGAGGCTGGAGCAACAGTTACGGTCAATGGATTGCGCTATCGAGAGATGATTAATGATTTTTTATGGCCGGAATTGGATGGTATTGATCTGGACAACGTTTACTTTCAACAAGACGGCGCTACGTGCCACACAAGCAATGAAACCATCGATCTTTTACGGGAAAAGTTTCCGGACCGTGTTATCTCTCGAAAAGGTGATCACAATTGGCCACCGAGATCTTGTGATTTAACACCTTGCGACTTCTTCCTTTGGGACCACGTGAAAGATAAGGTCTACGCCAACAGCCCAGCGTCGATTCAAGACCTCAAAGATGGAATTCGTGAGGCTATCGAGGACATAGGGCAGCCACTTTGCGATTTGGTTATGGAAAATTTCATGAAAAGGATATGGTCCTGTAAGCGTGGTCGTGGCGGCCATTTGGCTGATGTTGTATTCCATTATTAACGGCATACCTTCCTCTTTATAATGAAATAAACATCTGATCATTTATCTCAAAAAATTCCATTTTTCTTTGAATATCAAAATAACACCTCTTATTGGAAAACCCTTTATTTATAAACCCTCACCTGAGAATTGTTTTATCACATACGCCACTTTTGTGTTCTCTTTTGGGCTAAGAAGTAAGAACATATTCTATGGAATTTTTGTTTATGCTCTTTCTAAATTTGTAATCCGATTTGCCCTATGACCTGCCAATCCTGAGATCTCGAACACTGATTTCTTCCCATATCCAGGAAAATCAACGGATTGTGGAATTGTTTTGTACCATAAAGTATTTTTTTTTGAAGTTTGGGACTATTTTTCATACAATTTTTCGATAGTTATTTTGTCCCACGTGCATTTGTGTTAAAGAAAACGAATATTTATATGGGAAACTGATAGCAAAAAAAAAATTGTATTTGTTTCTTCCACCTCCATTACAGTAATGTAGATTTTCTGACATATACACAGTTTTTGTGCCCCACGCGTAGTAACCATTTCATTAATGTCGTTTTCGTTTGGATTTCGGAACTGTTTTATTCCTATCTAAATCGAAAATGGGAAATTTGGAGTAAAATGTGTGAAAAAGGAGTAGCTCCGAACGTCCAATCGAAAACGACATTACAAACAGTAGGATGTGAGACACACGATAAAAAATTTGACTTTACGTTAATAAACGTAGCTTCTTAACGGTTTGGCAAAACATTTAGAAAATTTGAAGGTAAAGACTTTACAAAACGGACTTCAAGCTAAAAAATAAAAAAAAATATTATCACACAGTTTCGGGATACCAAGTATGCAAGGTTTGTTTTTTCTCGAAATGGTGCCAATATGGCTTATGGAACAAACCAATTCTCGGGCGATGATAATCCACTTCGACGTCTTAGTTTAGAGACAGCTGTTTAATTCCAAAACCTTATTTTTATAGAAATTAAGTTAATAGATTTTTCTTCTGAAACAGCTAAATTATTGTTTGCCTTAAACTTGGTAACATTCAAAAGGCAAAGTTATTAGTTTCCAATTGACTCAGATTTCAGATTTATTACAATCAAAATGTCATTCAATTTCATTATTCATTCAATATTAACAATTTATAGTTATGTCAGTGAATGTATGAGGTGCTATTTAGACATATTTGTTGGAATGTGTTTATAATTATTATTTGTTTGACTGTGTTTCACATATTGCCTCAAAACATGCTGAACTAATTTCGAACAATATTTCAGAATTTATATCTATTATATGTAGAAGCGGAAAAATTTTGGAAAGTAGTATCAATAAAATCAATTCAATCACACACTAAACAAACTGTCATTAAGCTCTCTTAAATTTAAAGTATTTTTAAATTAAATGCGCTTGGAAATAAGCCCAATACTACTACGTCCACCACCTTCCCCCACTTTTCTGGAACAATACCTTTTCTACACAATACACAAAGTCTCGTCTCGGTATCATCATCTCGGACACGACTACCGAGACGAGAATTTGTTATACGATATCGAGAAAGATACCTTCGTACATATATGTATAGATCATATTGAAATTTAAAAGAGACCAAGATGAGACTTTTAAAGTGATAAGCTAACGCTCTAATCATTTCTTCTTCACTAAGTATGCGATATTTTAGAAATTCGTGGACGACCCTTGAATTTTTGTTTTTAGTAAGATGCTGTCAAAAATGGTAAATTACCCAAAAGTGGGTTCCATTGAAAATTTTGAAAAAAAATGGATATTATCAACGTTTTCTGGGATCCAATATTGTTGTTTAACTGCTTAATTGATATTACATTGTTTTGAAGATTAAACAACGTAACAACTAACAAATCTTATTCCGTGAAAAAAAAATATGCACGACTGGGTCGCACGAACTTGCTCTTATGCGCGATCACATTGCGGTTCTATAGTCTGAAATAAATTAGCTATAGGAGTATATATTTTATCCATTTTCCAAATCTTAGTTTAGTTTCATGTGATATTATGTGAGTTTACAAAAATTAACAATATAGCCTAGTGTTGCACATATGCAATATGTATAGAAGGAAATTATACTATTTAAACTGGTAAATTGTTTTAAATCAACAAAATTAGAAAGAAATTGATTGAAATACTTGAATCCGTTTTAACCCAACGCGAACGCGATTTACACCATCTGATTTCTTATATAAATCTTTATTTATGAGAAAAAAATTTTGAAAATCGTAGGAGCGGTTTTAAAAATAATTAATTTTTTATATATAATATTTCGTTAACATTTTTGAGAAAAATAATTGGTACGCCAATTTAAGGCATTTATTAATGTTGCGTTAAAAATTGAACTTCACAAAAAAATCTGCTAACAGTTTTCGAAATATCGAATTTTCAAAAAATAATTTTGATTTTTTTTTAACAAATCCAAAAATTATTTTTTAGAGAATTTTGATACGCACTTTTATTTATATTTGTTACAAGCTTCTGTATAAAAAATCTTATTTTATTCGGTTGATCAGATGTTGAGATAGTCGAAAATCAAAGAAACCGTTCTATGAGAGGTACTGTTAATAAACCTAAAATATATACTTTACAAATTTTAAATGGTAGATCGTACTAATTTTAACACACAAAAAAACTTTTATGAAAATCGTAGGAGTCGTTTTTGAGAAACAAAATATTTTTCTTAACGGTTTTTTAACATTTGTATGGGAGGCACCGTTATTTTTGTGTATTAGAATAATTTTTTGTAAGAAACCTTCTGCTATTTACCAAGTTTAATAAAAATGGACCAAGTCGTTTTTGAAATATTGAGTTTTCAAAAAAAAATATTAAAACTTTTTTTAAAAATCTAAAAAATATTTTTTTTGATGATTTTGGTACACAATATTATTTAGAATGTGTCAATACTTCTTTTTTAAAAAAAACTGATCAGAATCTGTTTAACCGTTTTCGAGAAAAGCGAAAATCAAAAAAATGGTTCTTTGGGAGGTACCATTAATAACCATTTTTCGTAACCATTTTTTTTATTAAACGGCAACTTATAACTATTTAAATTTATTGAGTTCTTAAAAACAAATTCGGTAGCGCTAGATTTGAGAAAAACAAGTTTTTCCTTTTAGGCCAAGAAATTTTGTATGACAGCTACTGTTAATTTTGGTCCTAAAAAAAAGAGAAAAAAAGGGTGGGGGGAATGTCCAAAAAACGCTAGGTACCAAGTTTAAAGAAAATCGACCCATCCGTTTAGGTTGTAGTCGAACCGACAGACAGACAGACGGACGTTTTTGCGAGAACCACTTTTTTTGACTTCTCTATCATCGTAATGTAAAGTTTGATCAAAATCTCGAGTTCGATTTTTTGTACGAGTCCATAACTTCCCATATAATCTATCGCATATATAATATCGCAAGTAAAAAATCAATCACAAGTTAATAATCTAGAATGGCATCCCTGTTATATTCAATACATTTGAAGCATGAAATCATGTGGAGAACCAGGTTCTACTATACTCTCAACCATTCCTGTGTATGAGTTGTTAGGTAGGCAGGAATGGAGGGGATCAACAAATTTCTTCCAAATCCGAACGACTTTTAACGCAAGAGATGCACTTTTTTATGACTGTAGAGTACATTTGGAAGACTTTTCACTTCCTCGCAAAAGCCGTGAAGATAATATTTTTGTGTTTTTTTTTTTTAAAGAAGATTGCCAAATGTAGAATCTCCGGTGGCGGCGGTCGGCCGGTGCGCGTGACAGTCCAACGCACTTAAATTGTTTTAAAATGAGTATGACTGACTGAATAGTTCAGGAAAGCCAAGATAAGTATTCATCATCAGGTGGAGCCAAAATTGCCTCTCCATGAACATATTGCCTATCAATTTAAACGATTGAACTGAAACGTCTTAAATTCGCCGCCACAAAGGTATTTCTTTGGTGGTTTTGATTAAATTCTATTCAACAAAAAAAAAAGGTTACAAATTATTTTTAGTTTTTTTTTTTTTTAATGCAAACGTGAATTTAAACAGCACGTCAAAGAAATCGAACAAAAAAAAAAAAAAAAAAACAATCTCGAAAGGTGTTTTTTTTTAACACTCACTTTTATCAACGAGTTGTTTCGTAAATACAGGAATTCCATAAGAAAATATATGAATGTTCCTGCGTGCATACAAATTATATACATACCTACAAACTTTAGAAAAGATTCACTTCATCATAATTTTCATGTTAAATCAACCTCGGTTTTTTTTTTTTTTTTTTTTAGTCAGCCTTAGCATACAGCATCCCTTTGGAGAGTCCCGCACAAAAGATCTTGTAGGTACATAATATTATATATCTACATATATTCAAATTGAACCCTTTTATCCATCCGCTCGAACATGAACAAGCCATTTGCGTCCGTCCGTCTGTCGTCGTCGATGTGCGTTGTCGGACGGAGGAAAAGAGTAGCAATTCTACCATCAGGAGCATCAGGACTGATGGGATGGTGTTTTGAGACAACATTGGTTCCCCAGTATCCTTGTCGCCGTCGTTATAGCATTGATGAAGTGCAGTAAAAAAAAAAAGTGTTTCATTTTTTTTTTATTTTTATTATTCATTTGTCATTCACGCGCGGATTGGAACAAACTTACAGACATTTTTTTTTTTTTTATTTTGCTTGAAAAGGTTATTCATTTTTGTACCCTTTATTATAGAGGGATTCCATATTGTTGGATGGAGATGGAAATGCAGAGGTACAAGCTACAAGGTTACAACCTTACAACCCAGTGTGGTGTCATTTATGGAATTATTGTGAAATGGGGATAAAAGTATACCTATTAGGTACAAGGTGCCTATGGCATTCTCAACAAAAAAAAAAGAGTTATAGCTATGTGTTTAGGAAAGTGAGGTACCTCTACGTGTTGGACAGTTTTCAAATAAAAATGAAGAAAAATATGATTACTAAATGGTTTGTGGAAATATGTGGAATCAGTAGAATTCTTCATTAAAAGTGGTTTACCAATGCATATTAATGTGGAACTTATTTCTTGTCATGATACCAATCATGTTTTTTTTTAAAAGATTTTGTTTAATACACGTATGTAGGTAATTTTGAGACCAATAAATTTGAATTTTTCAGAAAAATTCAATGGGTCGTATTCATAGTCATGTTATAAACTCGAGTCTAACTGAACTGGTGTCTAAAGTAAACACCCAGATTAAACACAGCTGCTATTCATAGAGAATTTGGCAGCTCTGTTTAATAAGAATCAGGTCTAAGGTATACCTATTACATTACAATTCTACTACAATTTCCTTTCAATTGAAAAATATGACTAAAAACAGCTGTTGCATTGTATTGTTTGTTTGACTCATGGTTACTGTCACGGCCAGCCCTACCTCCAGTGTGGACACCCGAAAATATGCACTGTCCAGAATTTTAGTACGGTGCCGGTGGATCGAAAAACAGAGTACACCAGTCGATTTAGGAGGTGGATATTACCTAATGTCTCACCCGACGTTCTGGGTCCACTAGAACACTTTTAGATTGACAGGTGTCAAAATTTGCCAAAATTTTTGGTATGGCGGATCGAAAAACGGAGTACGCCAATCGATTAAGGAGGTGGAAATTACCTCATGTCACGCCCAGCTCTCTAGGTCCATTAGAACACCAATTAGAAATTGTGAATTTTATTTTCATTCGTGTTTTTTTTTCTTGACATTTGACAGAGTTAAAAACAACTTTAACACACGTTCTGCCGTGTTTATTTTTAGACTCCAGTTTATCGTTTAAATATGGGTTTAAATTTTTCATGAATAACATAGGCTCCAGTTTAGCTTAGCATCAGAGACAAAATAAGAACTTATCAGGGAACTATGAATATGGCCCAATCAGTATTGACTTAAAAGAAACATCGACAAGGGATATATTCAGCCCTATCACGAATTTCATCGTAATCGGAATATTTCCGAATCCCGCAAAAAAAAACTATCGCAGAATCCGTTCGTAATGGCAATTTGTATGAGATTTTCCGATACGATGGATTCTGTGATACTTTTTTTGGGATTCGTAACAAGTTTCCGATTACGATGGAATTCATGAAAGGGCTGATTATCGGAATTGTTGGCCTTTGTCGTCTAGGTTGAATGATGCAGAAATGATTTTTCCATGCCCTCACCATCGACTGCGATTTAACTACGATGTTTCCTTGTTTGTCCTTGTTGGCTTTGGTTCTAAGCGTATATAACCTTGAGAAATTCTTTGTATGTTTATGTACAACTTCCGAACTGCATTCCTGAAATGACATTTCCACTATTTCTTCGATCGCACGCTTAGTCTTTTTTGCTCTTAAAGCTCAGCTTCTCTTTCCTCTTCTGCACGCCGCCGTAGCAGCTCAATAGATTATAAGAGACTCTATCCGAAAAGGACCAAGCGATCTCCTGGGATTTTAACCGTCCGACCTCGAACTGTTTTTCCCCGATTTGCAGATCCAGTGTCCACAGAGCTGTACTTGGCTACAAACGAGTCGCCCGCTGAGTCAAAGTTAGCCCCTGGAAGCTAACATTCCTGGATGAGTGTCTTGCATCCATCGAAATGTTATCAATCTGGCTGACGGTTGTTTGATCTGGAGATCTCCAAGTTCCCTTTGTGAATTTTAAAAAGTGGAGAACAGCGTAGTTAATAGCAACCACAGTTTCTCATCCCACACTAAAGCCGATCAGCCTGAATTCTTTATCTCAGTTGGCGCTGTGCATTCTATACTTTTAGACGGTACCTTTAGAGGCGTCTTCTTTTCCTAGCTTGGTGTTAAAATCGCCTTGAATGTCATAGCTTGGGCACTCAATATGTATATTGTCCAGGATCTTATAGAACATCTCACTATGGTTTCATCATTTTTTTTTCGCACGTATGCCCTATACAGCCTGCATGTGGGGAATTCGTTCGCTACCGCTTGGATAAAAAGAAACGTTTCTAAGTGGGAACACTCGAAACAACCGTACATAGAGATTGTTCTCTTTTGTGGATACATTGGAAACATTTGCAATCTTCCAATACCGCCCGAAGTAATAGTGTCCCATTTTATTGATATTTAAAGCCAGTTGCATACCTCCTCTTAAACTATTCCACCATAATACTTATACACTTCTCTAGGAAAGCATATTATTTTACTCTTGAACCTAACTTCCGACAGAGATTACTTGTTTAGCCGTACTACACGAATGTGGAGTACTACCCATTTTGATATTGAAAATTTCTTCATAAGGTGCATCGGTTTCTCCTTTTGAATCCTTTCCTATGTTCCCAACGCTCTCATCAATGTGCGTTTAATCATTTTAATATAGAAGTCAAAATCTCTTAAGTGCGCGCAGAATATAAAAACAAAACAAATTCCACTTTAACGAACGCCAAGTTACCACAACTTGAATATTATATTAATTTAAATTTTTCATTACGGTTAACATTTCCCGCTCGAAATTCAATTGAAAATTTCTATTCTTTATCTTATAATCAAACAATTTATATTCCATACCTACGACCATATCGTGTTTATTCATATATTCAAACATTCCAAAACAAATTATACAATCCTCAATAATTATTCCTCATATCACTTAGATTCCACTTAAGACTTACACAAGCGATAAAGGATGGATGGACGGACAAACGGACAGACAGACGGACGGATGAACGACTGGCATCAATTAATTCATTCAACATTCAAAACATACATACGGCTTGACTACGATGCGATGCACATCACACACAATACTAATAATTATGTTCTTCTCCACCCAATCTCAGTAATTGTCACATGCATGCGTCTAAACTCTAGCTCTGATGTAGTTACTCTTGGTGATGACGAGATATACCGGGGCTCACAATCACAATCTTATTATCTCGAAAATACAGCCATGAAAGTTTAGAGCTTAATGTCGTGATTGCACTTGAAGGTTACGGACTATAAATCATCTGCTTAATTCGAGGGCATTACTGACACGCCAAGCTAAGTCGAACAAAGTCGTTATACGAATACCCCTACAGACGCATAACTCTTGGTGATGATGTATGGTGGGATTATTTTTCAAGTTAAAGGAATTATTTAACTAAGCGATTAAGAAACTGACCCGTTTTTACTTTTTATTTACCTTAAGGTATAATTATTGCATTTACAACTTTGACATATAGTGGAGTGCGAATAGAGTGAATTTAGTCATAATTCTATTTTTGGAGAGTTATATAAGACAATCAGGCTTTAGACACTTAGGTCTAGTTTTTCAGTGCGAGATAAAAGTTAAACCCGAGTTAACTCATCAAATTTGGTGAGTTAACTCAGGATTAACTGAACAGATACTTTTGATGTTTTATCCACCGAGTTTGTTTAGTCGTCCCTCATACATTCTCGACTTAAAAACTACTTCATCAGTTAACTGTGGGTTACTATACATCTAGAGTTAGCTAATTCCGGTTTAACTCGTCATTGAAATACTAGGCCTTATTGGTCTAAGAACATGTAAGTTTTAAGCAGGGTTTTCTTCGTTAAACTACGAAAGGCCTATTCACAAAAAAACACTATCCGCTCCTTAACACATGCGTTAGCTAGGACAATAAATTATAGGGAACTTGTCCGCTTGATAATTTTTCTTAATAATAAAAATATTTTCTCTTTATGATATCTTTTCAGGCTTTATAACTTGAGGCACGGCAACACTTCATAAAAATTGAGCAACATTCCAATACGTGTATCACACTACGGGTGTTTTTTTTAGACGTGTGGTTTTCAATCTGGCAATACTTTTTTTTAACTTGGTCTTTTTGACAGCTGTCACTTGATTTATACTCAGTTTGGTTTTCCATTTCATAATAAATAGATTTATTCCTCGTTTGTAAATCGTGCAAAATGGGTTCGAAACGAAATTTTTTCTTAGCGATGAAGCTCATTTCTGGTTGAATGGGTCCGTTAAAATTGTCGTATTTGGAGTGATCGTAATCCAGATGCCATTGTTGAGACGATGGCGGCGTTACATCCTCAAAAAGTTACTGTTTGGTGTGCTCTATGGGAAGAAGGAATCATTGGTCCATATTTCTTCAAAAATGAAGCCGGCCATAATGTTACAGTTTACAGTCAATGGGGAACGCTATAGAGCCATGATTAATGACTTTTTCGTACCTGAATTGGAAGATGTTGATGTGGACGACCTTTGGTTCCAACAAGACGGCACAAACATGCTATACAGTCAACGAAACAATCAATTTATTGAAGGAAACTTTTGGTGAGCGCATTATCTCGAGTCGTGTGCCTGTGGCGTGGTCTTCAAGATCGTGCGATTTAACACCGCTGGATTATTTTTTGTGGGTTTATGTGAAGTTACTTGTGTACGCAGATAAGCCCGAGACAATTGACGCCTTGGAAGAGAATATTCGGGGGGTTATTGCTGACATACGACCCCAATTGCTGCAAAAAAAGGTCGAAAATTGGGGCACCCGGCTGGAATTTAGTCGAGCCAGCCGCGGCTGCCACTTGCCCAAAATCATTTTCAAAACATAATGGCAAACCCTTATCTTTAAAATAAAACTAAATTTTTGGCCATAACATTAAATTTTATGCGTTTTATTTCTTCTTGAAACCCACACGTCTAAAAAAAACGCCCTTTATATGCACTGATTTCCGAAAATTATGATTGTAGTAGTAATCGGTTCAATGAGATTAATGTATGTGTTGTGTGTTCTTAGAAGTTATCCGTCTCTTAAACGCCAAATTTTGGGAGTTAAAGTTATTCTCTCACCATCACTTGTCATAGACCATTCCACATTTATTAGTATGAGATATATAAAAGTTGACAGATATATTAGTTGTATCTTACCTTTGTTCACCGTTTATTAATAGAGGAGTTATAGAAAATGGAATTGTTTTTTTAATTTAAAAGGGTAATTTTTAGACTAAAAATAAATTTGCTGATCAAAACCGCTGATGTACCGAATAAGGAAGTCTTGAATCTCGCAAGTTTGAAAAATAAAATTACTACTTTACCGACCCCATTGTTTTGTACACCTTTTTTTCTGTTTGACTTTTTTAGACTAAGCATATTTTTATTTCTAAGTCATGATCAACTTTCTCTCCAATTACAACCTGGACTGGACGAGTTGTAACCTCGCAACATGCATACCACTTATCTCAATTCAAACGAACAGGCATGAAACAAATTTGTTAAGTTAGCTACATAAATGTAGCTGTAGGTGCATTTGACAATGGACACGGACATAGGTCGGTCCTTCTGAGTGTTCTCTGTCAGACATATATTCGAGTACAAATGGAGTTTGAATGTACAAATTCGCTACCGCACTAATTACAATCCCTGTCGAAGACAAATACCTCGGCAAAACGTTCGTATAGTTAGCAACAGCAACAGCAAGCCATTTCCAATTTAAAACAACAAACGCCCAAATGAATCTTGTGTATGTGGTTGTGCCTATAGTAAAAGCAAATCCTGGTATTTTCGGACTAATTGGAAATGTTGTGTGATTAACATACGCTAACGCGTTCTATGGTCCTTTAGGTCCCATAAAGTTATCCTAGTCTCATCAGACCAAGCTATAAACCAACATGCGGTGTATTATAGAAACTAGGAAGTGAAATAAATTTGAAATAAAAAAAAAGCCGACCGTAGTTTTATATGGGGAAAGATACAAGCAAATGAACTTTACTTTAACAAAACTAGTGTATTAATTGGACTATAGACCAATCACTGAACTAACTTCCTGTAGCCATACACAACCAACCCAACAAACTTCCCAGTCCCTTCCCAAAAGAAAAGTTTTGCATGGGGTGTTGGGAATGCCTATAGACCTACTCGAATATCTTATGGAGTGTTAAAAACTTTTCCAGGCACAGCGCAACGGGAGAATATTTATTAAAAAAATACACTTTGTGGAAGCTGCGATAAAAAACGCTCGAGGTCTATCAATCAATGAAAATTTGTTCAAATTGTTACAAATTTTATTCCGGATTCGGGTGGTTTTTTGATGAATGTGATGTACTAGTTGTTGGGTCTTGATGGTTGGCATGTTTCCAGAAAATTAATTTACCTACATCAGGATTGTTAATGCGACTGGTGGGACTCTTTTTGTTTGGCTGCTCAATCTGGTTCCAAATATCAAACAAACTGCGGGAGTGAATGATATTTTATTTGTATTATTTAACAATGCCCGCCATGACCGTAGCCAGGGGGTGTATATGTTTACAACACCTAATATTCCTTAGTAAAAATTAGGCTTTCAATTTTATTTTTGTCGAAAATTTGATCACAACTTAAGAGTTTTTGTTTGATATTCTTAAGCTTTAAATTATTCGCATGCTAAAGGGGTTTTTGGCAACCTTTTAATTAATTGAAATAAGGAAGGATTTAAAACTAGATATCAACGCTACGCATATATCAGGTTAAGAAGTTTTGAATATGAAAATGGGAGGACAAAACATAGAGTAAGGGAGATCATTCCACATTCGTGAAGTACGGTTGAAGAAAGCATCTCTGATGTTTGGTTAAATGCAACAAAATTGCATGTATCCGAAGTTAGTTTATAAGAAAATTCCGCTTAATTGCAACAAATTTTCTGCATTTTTTGTGTTGCAAATAAGCGGAGTCGACTATACATGCATTTAAAAAAAGCGAGAAACTCTAATAGTAGCCGCCAATAATGTGTTATAAATATCGGGCGGATGAATTTTGCTATACATTAAGGCCCAGTTTTTCAGTGGAGAATGCATGCGAAACGACTAAACAAACTCAATAGTAAAAACATCAAAAGAATCTGTTGAGTAAGTCCTAAGTTAACTTGAATCTCGCACTGAAAAACTGGACGTTAGGAACTCAAATAACTTATTTTGCATTTCATATGATTTATTTCATTCAGAAGATACTAATTCAATTTTATTTAGTTTTTTTTAATGAATTTCAAAAATTATGGAATTTAAATGGCCTCCACTGTGGTTGACTCATGTACTCATGTTTAAAATTGTTAATGACTGCCTGAAGAGTTGAAATGGAATGGATTGTTTTAAATCATTCAAATTTGTTGGTTTTGTAAACTTCCTATTTGAAAATAACCTCACAAGAAAAAATCAGGAGAAGCAGGTCTGGAAACCTGAGGGCCCAACGAAATATCTTATTAGAAAATTTCCGTTGCAAATTTGAAAAAGTAGGTATGAACTGTGACTCGAGCTGATGGATGAAGTTCCGTTTCATGGAGAATTTCTGTTTTCGAGTCACTCCATATTCGACAATTTTCCTTCTTTAAATTACCGTTTAATACGGAGTGAGCTTCAGCTGACATAAGCTTCTATGTAAAACTTCAAGCCTGTAGATGCGCAACTACAGCATCAATTGTTTCCTGTGACTGAACTCGAGAATTTCAGTGGGAAGATCCTCGAGAGCGACTGTCTCCCGCTCTGTAAAAGAATTAAGCAACCTCAATATGTTTCATCACCTCGGAAAAACTCCCTATATGATGGAAAATACGGTTTCCAGTCCGTGATAATGACGCACAGGCACAATACAAGTTCAAGTTTCATCATCCATCATCAACTGTCCACTTTTAATAAATATTACTAACATTCTGCAAATTAAAAAAAAAAATGAAATTGATTAATTACTCAGAAATAAAATTTATAAATTTTCCAAGTCTCTAACCCATTTAAATCGTATGAATGCCCTTAAAATTTGAAATACAATACAACTTGTAATACCTTCTTCATACTTAAAACACATAAACTTTAAATTTCTAAGCAGTAGATATTACTCGATTTATAGCCAATTTTTTGCCTCTGAATTAAAATAATACAAATTTTCCTCTGGATATTATTGATTTTCGTATTGCAATTAAATTTTGAAAGTTGTGAGCAACTTAGAACTTTGTTTTGTGTATTAAAACATTTTTTTTTTTTTTAATTCAAAAATAAGATTTTGAAAAAATTTAAGTTCATCAAAAATTTCGACAAAAAATGTGAAGCAAATCCATCCATCTTCCGAGGCTGTAGCTCGGTGTAGGTACAAGATTGATGCACAGACGTTACAGTTGCATAGAACAAATCAAAGTATGAGTAAGGGGATAACCAATATATTTGTTTCCAGAAAATTTGTAAATCATATCTTCTTGAGTTCGTAAAGTTGATTCAAAACTCAAAGATAAAAAACAAAGTTCCATTGCCCCTCATATATATTTTCCTGCCTACGGCCTTGAAATAGTCAAATGCATAGATATGTATACGTAATTATGTATTCGATGAAACTAAAGTGACCTTTTTTGAAGGGACAACAATTCATCGGTCTTTGATGATTCCGATTATTTAATAAATAAACAATTAATTAACATATGGATGGATAGTGTTGTTAGTTGTGGTTACAATGACAATGAATTGATAATATATGCATAATGAAGAGTGGTGCGTAGCGTCGCGTCGACAATTAATATGACAGTCGGAGCATTGTGGATTGTTATCTTGTCATAGTTTAAGGAAAGTAGGGTTTTATGATTATGTGATTTTGTTTTTTTTTGGGATGAAAAAGAAAGTTATTTATTTAATATACAAATATTCAATTTTGAAGTACATATGTCTTTCTATATTAAAGTTATGAATTTGTATTTTATGTCATTGATTTTGATGGTCTGGTGAATAACGTCATAAAGTAAGTGATATATATGTTCACATGAATGTGTTCAAACAGTTCTGTAACTCATATATAAATTGTTTTTCAACAGGGACGCTACAAAAGTAGAGCAACAGGGACAGCAAACGACGAAATATTTCTTGCCGCTCTTTTGACATTTCTCTTCAGTAAGGTTTGCCATTTCATGATGGAAAGATATACGAGCCAACAACGAGTCGAAATTATTAAAATTTACTACCGAAATTCGGAGTCAGTGGCCTCAACGTTAAGAGCGCTACGTCCAATTTATGGTCGTCATAATCGTCCTAGCAGATCAACAATTGAGCGTCTAGTGTAAAAATTTGAATCCACAGGCACAGTACAAAATGTTCCCGTGCCAGTGAGACAAAGAAGTGCCCGTAGTGTCGAGAATATTGCTGCCGCTGAGGCTTCAGTTGCAGAAAGCTCAAATGTTACTCTCACACGTCGTTCTCAAGCGTTGGGCATCTCTGTGACGTCGTTGTGGCGAATTTTGCGAACAGATCTTGGCCTACATCCTTACATGATTAAATTGACGCAAGAACTGAAGCCGCTTGACCACCAGAAGCGTCGTATGTTCGTAAATTGGGCTGAGCAACAACTTGAAAATGATACGGATTTTCATCGAAAAATCATCTTCAGCGATGAGGCTCATTTCTGATTTCTGGCTGAATGGCTCCGTCAATAAACAAAATACGCGGTATTGGTCAGGCAACAATCCACACGTTCTCGTTGAGTCATCATTGTATACCGACAAAATTACGGTGTGGTGTGGTTTATGGGCCGGCGGCCGGCGTCATTGGGCGGTACTTCTTCCGTGATGATCAAGACCGGCACGTTACTGTGAATGGCGATCGCTACCGTTCAATGATAACCGAATATTTTTGGCCCCAATTGGATGATATGGACTTGGAGGACATGTCGTTCCAACAGGACGGCGCCACAAGCCACACAGCGAATGTCACAATCAATTTATTGAAAACCAAGTTTGGAGAACGTGTTATCTCACGAAATGGTCCCGTCGCTTGGCCGCTTCGGTCGTGCGATTTGACGCCTATAGACTATTTCCTGTGGGGCTACGTCAAGTCTATGGTCTATGCCAACAAGCCAGCGACGATTGATGAACTTCATACGAATATCGAACGTGAATTTGCAACAGTATCGGCCGAATTATGCTTGAAAACCGTCGAAAATTGGGTTCAGCGTCTGGATTTCTGCAAGCGTGCCCGTGGTGGTCATGCAAAAGAAATCGAGTTCCATTAATAATGGCATCGAAATTACTTTCACACGAAAAAAGAATTTCATTGATATCTAAAACCGTTTTATTTAAAAAAACTTTTGTAGCGCTCTTATTGAAATACCCGATATATACTTTAAGAAATTAAATAAACTAAGTGCACAGTTAATTGTAGCTTATTATTAAAAAATTAGTTAAGTGGAAATTTTGGGGTATTAAATCAGTGTTAAAAGGTTGAGAATACGTATGGGTATTTAAACAGCTGACAGTATTCTACGAGTTAAATATTCCACACAATTTTACTGAAAACTTTCACAAGCGAGAAGATGTATCAAACTGACAGCCAAAATTTTTTTATATTTTCATTTGCATATTTATTTATTACTCGCATATTTATTACATTAAGACCCAGTTTTTCAGTGGTGAGTTAAGCCAGAGTAAGCTAGCTCAAGAAGTAAATTAATCCACAGTTAACTGAGGAAGCAGTTTTTTGGTGGAGAATGCATGCGGAACGACTAAACAAACTCGGTTGATAAAGCATCTGTTCAGTTAATCCTGAGTTAACTCACCAAATTCGATGAGTTAAGTGCCGTCTAACTTTAATCTCGCACTGAAAAACTGGAAGGGCTTGTTTCATAATGTCTGATTAAAGTTCTCAATAAGCAAATTGGATCTTATAAGTCAATTATCAACCTCACATACGTTTCACGATGTCGGAATAGTCTAACTTATAGTTAAAGTTCAAAGTATTTTAATTGCCTGGCTAGATGAAGTGTCGATTAGCAAATTTACTTGGCAATTACTATATTAATTATCCAATCTAAATAACATTGAATAAACCCCAATCTGAGATAAACTGGAGTTTAAAAGTGACTTTATGAATATGCCCTGTGTTTTGTATCTTCTTTACAAATATTTTTCTTATTGTAGCTACTCAACTACTGTAAATTAATTAAATTAAAAATTAAAAAAATAAATTTATGAGCTGTGAATAAAAATAAAAAGTTGAACAAAAGTTAGGGGTTTTTTTTGGTTAAAGTGTCGTAATCTGGGGGATTTAAATTTTTTTTTTTTTTGGGAGATTTTGTTTTCATCTGGCAACACTGCACTAGAACTTAAACGCATTTGTGATTTCCTATAGCGGAAATTCGAATTTTTGTTTTAGCTCCTGTAAAACGGATAGCTGCCATACAAACATTTTGGTTTTTAAAATTTTCTCGAAAACCGCGATAACGATTTTGATTAAACCTTTGTAAATATAATAATCGTGTTAAGGGTAAGAAAGCTGAGTTTCAGGTTTTTGTCAAATACTTCACATAACGGAATTATGTATTCCACGTTTTTTTGTGAAAATGTGGTCTTATTGTTGGGTTATTTGCGTGTATCTCTTCCATAGTTACACCGATTTTCTTATAATTTTGCAATTTGGTGCTTCTTAATAGTTTACACAATATTGCATTTACAAATTTTTATAAACAAAAGAAAATAAAACAAATATGTTATCATTTTTTTTAGTGGGTACTTTTGACTCTTTTAATATTTTCTCGTTAAATATATATGCTTCATGCATCTCAATGTGAATGTGTGGTCACACACAGTTATTAGCCACTAGAGCATCAAGTTGGTGCGATCAAGTCGTGCATATTTTTTTTCTCCGTGTAGATAATTGAATGGTGGACAAGCTTTTCTTCCTGATTTCCTTACCTCCTTGAATTAACTGCGTTGTAAGGTTCTGTTCACATCACGACCTTAGATATTGTCAGTGTTGCCTTTGAGACGCGCTCGAAGTCGATGGTTGTTTCACCGCCATCCACTTTCTGTTCAACTTTCTTAAGGTAGAGGCACTTTGATATATATACATAGATTGTAGACTTATGTAGGTAGTGTTGAGCCAATGATCTATCGTAAATTGTCATCTTTGGTTGGCAGAAGTTGTGCAAGAAGCTCCCTGAGTGTTAGCTAAGCTTGTGTAATGTGTCTACCCCATCATAATAACAGTGTTTGGTCGATTCTGCTGATGGGGACGCTAACGCTGCCGCTGGCGTTTTGACTTCAAAACTGTGTACAAAGTGACTCTAATGAGGTATCTTCCATTACTTTTGACAGATGATGTGAAAAAGATATATTTTTTTCTTGTTCGTTTTCACTACTTTCAGAGAGACAACAAAACCGCTATGGCGCGCCATAGCTGATGCGAAAAACAATTACCATTTTCTTTATCTGTCAGAGATACTGGCGGTTAACCGTAGTTGCGTTGCGTTGTTGATACTACAACTTGGCGGGCTCATTTGCATTCGTGTTGCTTATCGTCTGTTGCTTTGCGGTTGAAATTTGCATTTGGCGTTAATCTTTAATAAAATTTCTTTTTTCGTTCACTTTTATTTCTCTTTTTTCTCAGTTCTCACCCATATTGTTGATGTAATTGTTTTTTTTTTTTTTTTGTTGGTGCTTGATGGCAATGGTGATGTTGCTACTTTAAACTGTATCTTTATTTGTTTTTAATATAACTACATATACAAGCCTCAGGGCCCTGCTTTTGTACCTCAGCCCTTGCCTCATCAACCACACATCCATCCAATTCCAATCAAATGGCAAACAAAAAGCGACAAAACACACAAAACGCTTCGAATTGAATTTCATTTAACTGACATGATGATGGGCAAAACCAAGAGAGTAGAGGAACAAAAGCCGAGCGGAGTTGTAGAAAAGTGAAATTTCATTTCATTTTGAAATTTGAAATAAGAAGCTTCGTCGTTGTCGGTATTGTGTTCTTGATGGTTATTTCAACTAGGTATGTAGCTATATGGCTCTTTATATTTAGATTATTTGGAGTTGGTTACATCAGAAGTCGACTCGACAGCGACTCTCTAGATAAAGAGGCAAGTCAGTCGACTCCAACGATGACGTAAGAACATTGAACAATACACATTATGCGAATTATTATCTTTGTATCTGACGGGTTATGGGTAGCATGTGCAATTGTGCATATTTTGCAGATTATGAAATACAACTTCTTCTAATTCTGTTTTATTGGAAAAAGGTTTGCGGCAGAAGAACTTGTTGGTATATACTGCTACACTAGCATCCAGTTATTAGAAACTTGTACTGCGCTTCCACACATTTCTTTAACTAACAATTCTTTGATGGAGAGAAGAATGTTAATTTAAAGTTTTCGGGGCATTTGGTTTGAGCTCGGTCATCGATTTCTCATTATTGCTTCGAAATTTCAAAAGTTGGGGATGAGAAGTCATCATGGGAAATGTATGCAGAAGAAAATTAATGTTTTTGTTTTGGTTTTGTGGCTTTTTAGACCAGATGTGAATGACAAGCCAATTTCGAGTTATATGCTATATGGTCTGTATAGACGAAGGATCCATGGAAGATCATTCACAAAAACATCACGCTATGATCAAGAGGGAAGGGTGGGGAGGGGGAACTGCTCATGTAACTGGGACTATATTAACCGGCAGTTTGTTTCCACTTTTCTATCACCCATCAGCAAGTTGCCTTCAGCTGGGAGTTTAGTTTCTGTCCAAACCTGTAGCACCTTAAGTATAACCTTGTCCTTACGGTTATCTCAAACTACGCTGAATACCGCCAGCATTTGAAACCAATTAGGTACTAAATTAAGATCATGGATTCTTGTCAAAGAAAATGTCTTCCCTGAATGGGAGTGGACAAACTGGAGTCCCTTCAAGAGTCACATATCTCACATCTGAACATGTAGCTAGACAGTTGAAGGGGTCAAATAGATAATGTGCTTCTAAATCAACCAAAAATCTTCTTTTTTTTTAATTATGAACAATTATGTAGAGCCTTAATAAAGGGTCCGCCAAATAACTTTTTTTTTTTTGAAAAATGCGCAAAAGATCGAGTGTAGCTTCGGCTGTGTGGCACGTAGCGCCGTCCTGTTGAAACCAAATGTTCCCAATATCCTCCTCTTCTATTTTTGTGAACAAAAATTCGTTCAACATGGCCCGATAACGATCGCCATTGACTGTAACGGCAACTCCTTGCTGATTTTCGAAGAAAAATGGCACAATTATGCCTCTGGACCAAAATCCGCACCAAACAGTGACTCGTTTTGGGTGTATCGGCTTTTCAATGTATGCGTGCGGGTTTTCTGTGCCCCAAATGCGACAATTTTGCTTGTTTCCTACCCATCAAGATCAAAATGAGCTTCATCTGAAAAGATGATTTTTTTGGCAAAATCGGCATCTTCTCTACGTCGATCGCAGGCCCACTTAGCGAAGCGTATACACAACCATATTCGTTCAGCGGAAGGATAAGTGTTACCATTCACGAAATAAGCACTAGTTGAAAAAAAAACGTTAGATGGCGGACCCTTTATAATGCGCTTCTAAATCAACCAAAAATCTTCTTTTTTTTTAAATTATGAACAATTATGTAGAGCCTTAATATTATATTCCCATTTTAATGACTATAATCTTCATGTTAAAACATACTTTAATGTTCACATAATGCCTCATAAAATCTTAATCAATCAATGGCACCATGATTGAGGTAGTTTCTATTTTTTGTTTTTTTTTTTATTATTCGTTCAAGTGAATGTGAACACAAAATTTTACCAAGTCATTTATTTATCCTTTAAAAATAATTCCATCACGTTCTTATTTTTTTTTTTTTTTTCGAAATATCCTATATGAAAGCAAGTAGGATTTCTGCTGACTTCTGTCATATCTATTTACTACACACAACTTCTAACCTTTAATGTGCGCCTTCGATAAAATGCCAAAATTGTTTCTATTATTTCCTTCTATATAGTTCATCATTATCATTACATGCCTATATAAAGTTATAAATGTTATCCATGCACGTAGATCAAAAAAGTTTTGTGTGCCTCAAACTTCGTGCTTTGAATATATACTCTTTACAGATGATGTATATCTATAAGGGAGACTGGGGTTGGATGTAAAAGTACTCATAACTCAAGGGGTAGGTATTTTTAAATGAATATGGGGTTCTTAGTTGAACTGTCAAATCAAACATGAGAAAGAAAGTTTCTAGTGTTTTAGGCTTTTCGATTTGAATGCAAAAATTGAATAGCTATCAAAACTAAAACCTACCCTCCTAACCGAATCTCCCCTATACAAATTTCTTTTAAACAAGATAAGTAAAATTGAATTGAATGCTAAATGTAACTAAGTACTTCATAATGTTCAACTTCAATATTTATATGAATTGGATTAGCATATGTTAAGAATAATTCAAATTCGATGGTTTAATTTTTTCACGTTTTTTTTTTGAAATGTAATAGAAATTGCTCATTCTTCAAATAAACAACTTAAGTTTCCCTTGAATATGGAAAATTTGAATTCCTATCAATGCATTCTTATCAAGAAGTGTCCCAAGAAATTTCCCTCAAGTTCACCTTCGTTTAGATACATAAGCACTCTAGAATGGAGTATTTATTTGTAAATAATCACACACATCTCTTTTCAAAATTATATAGCAGAACGAAAAATACGATTCTCTTGAAACATCATTTCATAATCCCTGGTGCTTAAATATTTCATAAAATATCTATATGTATGTACCTACTTGCAACAGGAAAAGCAAGACAAACTTTTACCATCAGGATAGGTTTATAAAGTTAGTGGCATTATGGACCACAATTCTTAAAATTTATACTGATGGAAAAAAAATGTTAAGTACTCATACATAAGTCAAGTATTATTCTAGAGATTTGAGCTTCCATTTTCTTTCAAACCAACCAAAAAAAAAATGACTTTTGAATTATATTTTCTCCGATTGTGTTGTGAATTACTTTCGGAAAAGAGAAAACCAGGAAAACAAGATCATCGTCAACATCAGGGAAAGCTATACGAAATGTTGATTCTACTCTCCAGCTCAATATGATTACGAACTTTATGCATGAATAGGAAATAGTTTTGCAAGTAATTAAATTGAAGTTTCATTTAAAGTTCTATAGAAATACACAATTTTTATTTCATGACAAAAAAAAAAAAACAAAATTAAATACTTTTGTGTCGAAATTTGGTTTAAATAAAATTGCTACCTACTTTCGTCCTTCATTTAATCATTTTTATAAAATATATGCAATTTCAGCACAAACCATGTAATATGGGGTTTAGTCCTGCTACTACGTCATATAAAAGAATGTCCATAAAAACCATAAAATTTAAGCTTAAACCACCCTTATTACCTTCTTCTTTCGCTCGCTAAGATCATATAAAACCTGCAGAGATATTCTCTATAGAAGTTTCACACAAACCTTAAATGAATTAAGCAAAAAGTCTGTGTATATAATAATCGTTAATAAGCTGACTGCGGGACCTATTCCATTCCTATTCCATCATCTGGATAACTTTTTTCCTCCTCTTGACAGAGTGGAGCACCTACACTCAAATTCCCATTTCTAACTGTTTAATTTTTTTTTTTTTTTTTGTTTAAATACCAGAACTTGAATGCCCGAACGGAGCACCGGACCACCTGTTTACATTGCCATTCAAAAAATGCCATCCGTCCTCTGACAGGGTTTACATTTCATCATCTTTCTATCTAGTCTCTTGTCTCTATACCCGGGAATATCACCGTTCACCGTCCAAAAATGCTTACCAAATAGCATCAATTGTGCGGTGCGACGTGGCCGGCGGGGGGCGTGCGGGAACGGGTGTGGTTGAAACAGGCGGACTAAAAATAGCCCTCCCTTGGTGCGCGCTTTCATGTAACCTATTAGAATGTCCGCACCATGACATATATCACAACTTACAGCTTCAGCATCCAGCATCAGGTTAGGAAGAAGAACAACAAAATCATGCTCCACTTCATAACATACCTTACCTAATACAACCTACATACATACATGCATATAGATATATACACTTGGGTTTTATTTGTCTATTTAATGTTCCCAATGCCATTGGAACACTAGGGATGTGATAAATCTTCATGTTCTGTGCCATTGAGTTGAAGCGCTAGGGTAGGGGTGCACTTCACGCGCCCCATTTTGGCCATCCGTTCTACATGACTTGACTATATATGCGACCGACGATACGATACGATACGATACATAACAACCGGACAAAACCGTCATCAATTTAGTTACACAATTTATAAAAAAATATTTTTTTTTTTTTTTTTTTTTTAGTTTTTGTTATGTTAAGCGGATGCTGTTGTTTTACTTTGATTTCGTATAGGGTTATAAATTTATTAATAAATTTTATTGTTTGTTTCAATTCGTGACAATAAAAGAAAAACTATTATGTATGAGGGTTTTTTTTTTTTTGTTGTTGGAGATGTCATATCAATTTAAATGGAATTTGAGGTTGTCAAAGCAACAAACAGCATATTAAGATGTAGCTCGAAAATGTAGGTACCATTTTTGACATTCATATTTGACAGGGATAGAGGTGCAATTTTGACACTTAATATATATTTTAATTTTGGTTGCTGCGTGAGTGATTTAAATCTAGGAAACAATAAAAGAGCCCTTAAAGCCTCAACCGGCAAGTTTTTTTAGAGTTACTTATATTTCTTATTAAGTTTAAATGTTTTTCAATTTTAATTTGAGGGAAAATTCATAAATTAAAAAATTAAAGCGAATTAAAAAAGAATTACACACTGGATCGAACGAACTTGCTTTTATGATTCAAAACTATTTATAATGTGGCTTGATATTGAAAATTGAGAGAAAATATGAAAAAAACTTGAAAAAATATTTTTATCTTTAAATAGTTTTTTGTATAAAAGAATGATTTTTTTTTTAATTTTAAATACAATATGTATCGGGTTTTTCAATAAAAGCGCTACAAAAGTTTTTTTTTAAATAAAACGGTTTTAGATATCAATGAAATTCTTTATTTCTGTCAAAGTACGTTCAATGCCAATATGTATGGAACTCGATTTCTTTTGCATGGCCACCACGGGCACGCTTGCAGAAATCCAGACGCTGAACCCAATTTCCGACGGTTTTCAAGCATAAATCGGCCGATACTTTCACGTTCGATATTCGTACGAAGTTCATCAATCTTCGCTGGCTTGTTGGCATAGACCATAGGCTTGACGTAGCCCCACAGGAAATAATCTAACGGCGTCAAATCGCATGACCGAGGCGGCCAAGCGACTGGACCATTTCGTGGGATAACACGTTCTCCAAACTTGGTTTCCAATAAATTGATTGAGACATTCGCTGTGTGGCTTGTGGTGCCGTCCTGTTGGAACCACATGTCCTCCAAGTCCATATCATCCAATTGGGGCCAAAAATATTCGGTTATCATAGAACGGTAGCCATCCCCATTCACAGTAACGTGCCGGTCTTGAAGAAGTACGGCCCAATGACGCCGCCGGCCCATAAACCACACCAAACCGTAATTTTTTCGGGATGCAATGATGACTCATGGAGTACGTGTGGATTGCTGCCTGACAAATACCGCATATTTTGTTTATTAACGAAGCCACTCAGCCAGAAATGAGCCTCATCGCTGAAGATGATTTTTCGATGAAAATCCGAATCATTTTCAAGTTGTTGCTCAGCCCAATTTACGAACATACGACGCTTCTGGTGGTCAAGCGGCTTCAGTTCTTGAGTCAATTTAATTTTGCAAGGATGTAGGCCAAGATCTTTTCGCAAAATTCGCCACAACGACGTCACAGAGATGCCGAACTTGAGAACGACGTGTGAAAGTAACATTTGGGCTTTCTGCAACTGAAGCCTCAGCGGCAGCAATATTCTCGACACTACGGGCACTTCTTTGTCTCACTGGTACGGGAACATTTTGTACTGTGCCTGTGGATTCAAATTTTTCCACTAGACGCTCAATTGTTGATCTGCTAGGTCGATTTTTCCGAGCGGTTCAGGAGTCTGTGTTACAAAATTCTATTTTTTTGAACAATACTGCAAGACCAAAATTCTGTTTTTCGATTACAGATTTGTATTTATCCAAAATACTGTAGGTATAGAATTATTCTGTTTTCCAAAATGATTTTTATGTCCAAACTCTGTATTTTAACGAAGAATTCTCAGAAAGAACACCAGAGTGTACACCAACAAAATTGGTATCAAACGAAAGGTGAAATAAAGCCCAATACATGAGTAAATTTTTTTCGAAATCGTTCATGGAAAAGTCGAGATATTTCAGCTTGAAGTTGCCGATTGCAAAATAATGATTTCAGATTTTGTTCCAAATAATTGTATATAACGGGCGAAATAATTGACGTGGAAAAATGATATTGATGTCAAATGTCTTTAAAATAGTTATTTTGATATGTGAAACACATTTTGCGATATTGAGTTTGAACTTCGAGAAAAGCCATTTTTTTTGCTCGGCCTTTGCCACACCGATATTAAAAACAATTCAGTGATGGACTTTTTTTAGATCTAGTAAAAAGCTTATTTCATTACCTTTAACCCATCATATAAAATTAAGTGTACTTAACTAAATAAATACTTAATAATAAACAAAAAAAAAAATCATAAAGAAGGGAAAATATCTATCTAAAGTGAAATTTATAAAGTGGAGATCAAGTGTCCTCAGGTTTCCCTATAAAAACAGCCTTAGTGATTTTTCATCCAAAAAAATAGTTATGGTAACCCTTTTTCTGATAATAATTAAAAACAAAATAATTTAAATATGAATAATTTTGGAGACGCCTTTTTATCTTTCGAAGAAAAATGTAGAAATAAGTAGATGCAATTTTAATTACAACAAGAATTTAGCTCACATATGTATGTATGCAAATATTATATATGTCCATTGTGAGATAACTACTCACACCAAAATAAATATATACACATTATTTTTTTTTGACATGAGAACATGACACACAATAGGTCTGTTCATGAGATTTTTCGCACTAAATCGGGCTAAATGTCAAGTTTTGAGGAGTAGGAATAAAATGCTCTCAGAGACAAGGAAAACTGTCAAAATGTCGGGAACGGTTTGCGCACTACTTTGCACTATTTCGGAAAAAACGTCACAATCATACTCGAATAGGGTTACCGTAGATCAATGATAAATCTTGATCAACATTTTTAAGAAAGTAAATGTTTACAAAAATTAAATGTTCTAATCCCAAGTTTATTAATATAGAAACAAAACAAAAATTCTTTAATTATATATATTAAATTATGAAGATCAGTGTGTTATTTTTCTTCAAAAAATATTTAAATATACAAGAAATCTGTAATATTTAATTTAATATTTTATTCCTCAGAAACAGTTTTGCTAAATGATTTATTTATTTTTTATAAAAATTAAAAAGTTAAAAGATTAATAAAATAATAAAAAACATACCCATCTTCCAAAACTAAAACAAAAATAAAACTTGGGCAACCTTGTTGTTTGAACTCAACCGATAAAATGCTCAGACCAAAACTGGTAAGTAAGGAGGGGAAATGTTTTACTCTCATTTGAGCGCTGTATTTAGCAAGAAATAGCACAATTTTTGATGTGTGGAACGGCTTCGGACTAAAGATAACTAAATCTGTAGGTCTGAAACTACTTGAAACTAGGTACGGAACACAGCTAATAAAAACTATTCGTATACCTTTTTCTAAAATAAATGCAAAATGCGATAGATATATAGGTATATTTTTTTAAAATTTACATACACTCGTTCTATTTAAACAACTTCTGTAGGAAGAGACGCAAGAGTTAAGAAAGCTTTATAAGATGGACAAAGTGGCATCTTATGGGAATAAGAAGAATAAAACTCTTGCTATAGGCTTAATAGGCTCCCATAACTATTGGCCATTTAAGGCTTTTAACTTATGAGAATCTAGAAGAACTCGCCAAGAGTGCCTTTAGCTCCCTTAATTAATAAGTCTAGTGTAGCTTTCGGAACATCTTATGAGAGAAAATATTTTACTTTGAGAGGTTATGACCTGGCCTAACACTACTTTCAGTTTATACCATTTATTATGGGACACCCTGTATAAATAGTTATATACAAATTAATGTGTGTATGTAAGGATTCAAAAACTACTGAACCAAAGTTTGAGGATTGAGTATAATTCGCCACCTGCCACGTCCACGTTATTCTCATATATTCATTTTCTTCTTTTTAAACGTCCTTAGGGCCAGTTTGTTCAAGTTCAAAGTGGGTTAAAAGTGAGCCATGACTTTCATGGGATCTAATTAAATACCGTTAATAAACCAAAATTATATGATAAGCGATTTCAATGATTAACAAGTCAAATTTATCGATTGCTTGATACAAATTTTGGTTAACATGCACATTGGATGATTTACAATATATAGTTGCAATAATCCTTGATTAAAGATGATTAGTCGTGGGAAAATTGGCCCTTAGAACGTTAAGGTTTTGTAATTAAGTTCTTTTTAACCTAAAGTATGACATTTGTTATTTATCGCGCCCACTACGCTCCAACTACCATGCCTTTTTCTTACTAATATTTGAATTGGGTTGGGTGTAGCCATCCCAGAACCACTGGTACCAAGACAACTCATCCCCGAGGACTCATACCAGAACTCAAGTAGTCCCAAAATAGCTCATCCCGGCGGAACTCGCCCCGGAAATAAGAACTCTTCCCAAGGAAAGTGTGACGTATTTATGGGGGGTATGCCCCCCCCCCCCCCCCTGCAACCCCCCCGCTTGGACTCACTATAGGATTTGGGATAGGGGCGAGGTTGGGTGTATGCACAGTTTCTTTTGCATTTAAAGAATTTATCCTAAACATCTTTAGCCGTGTTTTATTATCTTCTATCGGGATCCGGATCTGGATCTGGATTTACTTTAAACACGTAATACACAAACAAAATACTGGGAAATTTTCTGAATTGTTTTTGTAACACGTGTTAAAAGTTAATCTAGATCCAGATCCGGATCCCGATAGAAGATAATAAAACACGGCTTTTGTCTCTCGCAAAATATCCTTACTTACTTCCTGCTTCCTCGCATTAATAATGATCAATCTATCCATCTCACACAAACTTCACAAAAAAATTCCACTTAATTAAATACACGAACCATTTTCGACCAGTTTACTGCTTCCGGCATGACTTTCCTTGGTATGAGTTCTTATTTCCGGTATGAGTTGCCCAGGTCTTGGGATGAATAGTCGGAGATGAGTTGTCTTGGGACCAGTTGTCTTGGGATGGGCTAAGATGACACCAAAAAAAATGTTCGAGATTTTAAGAAAAATTAAAACTAGAATGATGAAGAGTCCAAAAAAGTCGCTACTGTGCGTCCACTCTAATTTGATCTATAGCCTAAACGAGTTAACCGATTTGCTTCAAATTTGGTACGGAACATTTTTATGTAATGAACTATTGGGGGGAAAATTTTAATTTATGTTGAAGCTCATCTATAAGCGGTATCCCCCATACAAAGATTTGGGTTTTTCCAATTTTTTTTTTTTCGAGAATGGCTCAAACGATTTTGATTAAACTATGTACAGGTTTTACCCAAAAAAAAAATTAAATAACAATTTAAAATTAATAATAATTTCACCACGTAGCGGGAAAGGGGATTGAAATAAATTTGTATAAATCCTCATTTGAACTGCATGATTTTAAAGTGTTTTTCTAGAGTATCCTTTGAGCACTCCTATATGTGTGTTTACATTGTTGATTGAGCTAAATCTCTGATATAATTAATGTTGGATTTAATTTGCATTTCAATTTGCTAGTTCCTATAATGAACTAATGAAAGTTCCTGTAATGAATGATATTATGATTATTTGCCTTTAAAACAAACAACAAAACCACTGGAACAATATTCGTATAAAAGCATTGAAAACATATTCATGCGAAAATCCAGTGCCTCCTATACCCCCACCTATACATTCAATTGGAAATATGAAAAAACTCCTGTTGAAAAGTAAACATGGCTATACCTGTAGCCGCAGACATTATACCATTTTTTTTTTACAATCAAATCAATAAAATGTAACGAATGATAATGGTATTAATATTTTTAATGCAGATGGATGGTTGCACGTTAATTACAAGCCCACCACACATATCAATTAAGAATTACAAATCTCCATCAGTCCTCCATCGCATCGCATCGCATCGGTCTGATGGAATTATGAAAACTCATTTAAAGAGCAAACTTTGTATAATTCCCTGCCTGCCTATAGCCTATTATAGCTCATATATATGAACATTTCCCATGATTTAATTGTGAAACAACAGTTTGAAAATTATAATAAACTTTTGCATATAATTAGTTAAATGGTTTTTCATTTAACAACTAGGCATTATGCCTTTTAATGCACCTGGTACGCTTATGACTTAAGTTAGTCTATGAATTTATAAAATTTCACGTTTTTAGTTTTTTTTTTTAAGTTGGTGGAAGCAGCATGAATTCGATTTAATAATCATAAAATAAAGGAAACGGTTTAAAGCGCCAGTATCGTGGGTCGTTATTGATGTTGAAGCTTAATGAAAACATCAAAATGATATGGCATATAATGTCGATGTTATAATAGAGGAATATGCATATATATGTACTTTGTCGCTCAACAAATTACCCGCATCGCAGCACGCGTTGGATAAAAATTGATTAAAATTCCATTCTTTTGTTTTTTGGGCCATTTAAAGTTATAGGAGGATTATAGGAGGTGTCTCGCGTCTGGCGTAGTCGTTGTCAGTTTTGGTGACAACAGCAACACCTTATCGTATCATCTTTCTCCGACCGACGACGCGACGACACACACGTTATGTATTTTAGTGCAGAGATGACAAATCAAGCGCTAATGTAAACGCCACTGTTCCAGATATAGTATGGCACAAAACTTTGTTTACACAGCATGTCATAATGCCATTAGAATGTGTACGTGGATATGGATACGATAGAGAAGAATATAAATGGAAAGAAAGAAAAATATTTACCTATACGCTACATACGCTATTAAAATAGGTAATTCGTAATTGTATATACCTACTCATGTGATAAGTTTCTATCCTATAGATTCCTGATTGGCATTCTGGGTTACCACGACTTGAGATTCGACTACTTTATTCAAACAGAAACAAATTCAAAACAAAGTTAAGAAGTTATGCTCTCGATCGGGATTAACGATATTGATTACACATTCATAGCGAAAAAGAAATAAAATTAATTTAGTGCCGCAACAGCTCATGAAGAACCAGGGCATAAGGTCTGATGGCCTTTTCGATTGGAGTCAGAATGACAGTTCTTCTTCTGAAAAGAAGAGAAATTTGCTTCTGATTTTGTTTTCAGAATCGTTCTAACGGGTGATTTTTTAGCTGGTTTGGTTTTGGCAACACTGGTTTTGACAGCTGACGTGTGTTTAGTACCTTGTGTCACTGTCAAACAGCTTCAGTTTGGTTTGCAATTTAACCATGGATCGTCTTACAAATGAACAACGCTTGCAAATTATTGAATTTTACTATCAAAATTCGTGCTTGGTTCGAAATGTTCATCGCGCGCTGCTTGTGTTCAGCGATGAGGCTCATTTTTGGTTGAATGGGTACGTAAATAAGCAAAATTGCCGCATTTGGAGTGAAGATCAGCCAGAAGCATTGCAACAGCTACCAATGCATCCCGAAAAAGCCACTGTTTGGTGCGGTTTATGGGCCGGCGGCATTATTGGGCCATATTTCTTCAAAGATGATGGGAATCGCAGCGTTACTGTCAATGGTGAACGCTACCGAGCGATGATAACAAACTTTTTTTTGCCCGAAATGGAAGTTCTTGACTTGCATGATATGTGGTTTCAACAAGACGGTGCCACATGCCACACAGCAC
This sequence comes from Leucozona laternaria, assembly GCA_932273885.2. Taxonomy (NCBI): domain Eukaryota; kingdom Metazoa; phylum Arthropoda; class Insecta; order Diptera; family Syrphidae; genus Leucozona; species Leucozona laternaria. The sequence goes on along the minus strand of OW026367.1, from coordinate 23,629,031 downwards.
GCGAAACAATGGCGCAAATGCGAGGCGAGTTTGGTGAACAGTTAATTTCACGTTTCGGGCCGGTCAATTGGCCGCCTAGATCGTGCGATTTGACACCATGAGATTATTTTTTGTGGGGGTATGTCAAGGCTAATGTCTATAGGGACAAGCCCGCTTCGATTGACGCACTGGAAGCCAACATCCATGCATTCATTCGTGAGATACCGGCTGTTATGTGTGAAAGAGTATGCCAAAATTGGACTCAGCGGATGGGCTACCTGAGACGCAGCCCCGGTCAACATTTGCATGAAATTATCTTTAAACATTAAATTGCAAGGTTCAAACTATCGATTCAAATAAATATTTCATTCATTTTTTCGAATTTTTTGTGTTTTTTTTTTAAAAAAAGTTCTAAGCCTCTTAAAAAATCACCCATTAGAAGGGTTCACACGTATCAAATCGTTCTTCCGGATTGCTGTGTGGGTGTTATTGATAGGAATGGAGGAGACCTACAATTGTCTGCCAAATCCGATTGGCTGAGGTGAGAAGTAATTTCTCATGACAGGAGGTACCCACTCTTGGAAGAAAGGACCTTCACGTCACTTTCTCGAAAGAGGCAGTGCGTAGGATGGTCATGATGGAGGTCTGGGTTCGATTCCCAGCCTCATACCTACCTAAAATAAAAAAGACTACCTACTGGTTCTTGCAAGGAAGTGATAAATTCTCCAAAAGAATCTCCTTTCATGAATAAAGGCCTTTTACCCCCGCTGTTTGGGTTCGGCAGAAAAATGTAGGTCCCCTCCATTCATGCAAATAAACAACACCCACACAGGCATGGTTAATCATTGTAAGTGCTCTCCACAAGCTCCACCAACTTTAGTTATTTTGTATGGTACTCTAAGGCCTCCAGCACACGAATCGTTTAGTCATAAACGCGTACAAGATTCGTATACATAGTGACGATTCCTCTACGCTTAGACTTCTGATGTCACATCGAAGGGTCACATCTTAGACAAAACACTCAACATTTTCAATCAATTTGACACATTTCTTCTATGTATCCAATGTTTTAACAAAATCGTTCAAATTCAAACTGTACCTATGCGCCTGAGCGTCTGATACTGCTTTAAGCCCGATAATTTGCACCATGTGTACTGTGACGAAAAAGTGCAGTTTGATTCTCGTGGGGCGATTGTCTATTGATATAAACGCGTCTATGACTAGACGAGATTCGTATCATGAACGCCTCACGATGAACAAAAAAATGCTTTGCCAATGAAATACTTAATTTACAAAGCAATAAAGAAATGAACTGGACTAAATTTAGATATGAAACAAAATAATATATTTTTAAAAATGTACCAAATTCCCTTTTATTAAGTCTTTTGAAACATTATTTAACTCTTCAACAATAACTATGTATCTATTTCTTAAGGTGAACAGTGGGGTTAATTGATCTAAAAGCTGGCAATAGTTCAAAAAAATTAAATTGACAAATCTGTGTTTATATTTTATTTTTCAATTTACAAAAATCCACTCTTTTTTAAAAATTCGAGTCATTTATTTATAGATTTCTCTGACTAACGCAAGGCAGGTCAAAGCCAAAATATTTTTTTTCTTCCTTGTAATGGGTGATTTTTTAAGAGGTTTAGAACTTTTTTTTTAAAAAAACACACAAAATTCGAAAAAATGAATGAAATATTTATTTGAATCGATAGTTTGAACCTTGCAATTTAATGTTTAAAGATAATTTCATGCAAATATTGACCGCGGCTGCGTCTCAGGTAGCCCATCCGCTGAGTCCAATTTTGGCATACTCTTTCACACATATCGGCCGGTATCTCACGAATGAATGCATGGATGTTGGCTTCCAGTGCGTCAATCGAAGCGGGCTTGTCCCTATAAACATTAGCCTTGACATACCCCCACAAAAAATAATCTAATGGTGTCAAATCGCACGATCTAGGCGGCCAATTGACCGGCCCGAAACGTGAAATTAACTGTTCACCAAACTCGCCTCGCAATTGCGCCATTGTTTCGCGTGCTGTGTGGCATGTGGCACCGTCTTGTTGAAACCACATATCATGCAAGTCAAGAACTTCCATTTCGGGCAAAAAAAAGTTTGTTATCATCGCTCGGTAGCGTTCACCATTGACAGTAACGCTGCGATTCGCATCATCTTTAAGAAATATGGCCCAATAATGCCGCCGGCCCATAAACCGCACCAAACAGTGGCTTTTTCGGGATGCATTGGTAGCTGTTGCAATGCTTCTGGCTGATCTTCACTCCAAATGCGTCAATTTTGCTTATTTACGTATCCATTCAACCAAAAATGAGCCTCATCGCTGAACACAAGCAGCGCGCGATGAACATTTCGAACCGAGCACGAATTTTGATAGTAAAATTCAATAATTTGCAAGCGTTGTTCATTTGTGAGACGATCCATGGTTAAATTGCAAACCAAACTGAAGCTGTTTGACAGTGACACAAGGTACTAAACACACGTCAGCTGTCAAAACCAGTGTTGCCAAAACCAAACCAGCTAAAAAATCACCCATTATTAAGCCTGAATTTTTTAAACATTATCAAGGAGTCTTTGTGTTCACGCATAAATGAAAAAAATGTGCCTAAGTGAAAAATAGATATAAAACAATCTGTAAGATAGGAGTGAAATTTCTTAGAAAAATCATATAGTAGGGAGGGTCTATTTTCTTTCCCCCATAAATGTAGGTAGGAGTGGAAATTTAATAAAACCTTAACTCAAAAAAGATATTTACAAACTTAAAAAAAACAAACCAACGGCATCACTTTCAATATTATACGATATTTTATTTTAGGTCAGAAACAAATCTGCAAAATTTCAGATTCAGCTTCGCTGATTGAATTGGTAACAACTTTTGGGACATCTTGTCCCACTGTGAGTCACTTCGAAATGAGGCCAAATTTAAAAGTTTGGTTTTATTTCTCTTTTACAAATTAATTAATGTGAAGCTACCCATTATATTTGGGTATAGTCTGACAATTTTCGGGCATGTTTCGAATATAATGTCAAAATGCCCAAAAATTTAAACAATCCTTTTTTTAGCAAATAAAATTTTCTTTTCAATTTTATATCACAGTATCTCAAATTTTATTATGAATAATTCTTCCAAGCATCGAGATTTTTAGTAGGTACCTGTTTGTAACTTATTGACGTGACTCTTTCATGAAAGTGAGTACACCTCTTCATTAATGCTATGTTTGCACTTATATTATTATATTGATTCTATAATGTTACCATATTCCATGACACCAAATAGATACCATACAAATTTATTTCCAGAAAAATAGAAAATAGTAGGGGTCTAAGATAACAGCCTTGGTGAACTCCACGGTTCTCAATTCTCTAGTGCTTGAAATTTTTTAAGTTCCATTTGCAAAGATATGTATAAAGAAAGATTGAGAATACAGATTTGGCAACTAGGTTTTCTGCCGTTGACTTCATGTTGTTTTTTATTTTAAATCTTTTTCCGAACTTTTACTTGCCTCATTTCAGCAAAGATGATAACTTGGTCGTAAAAAAGTTCAAGGCCCTCAAGTACAAAAACTGCAGACTTACACTCCGATTTGTTCGATGAGGTTTTTGTTTTTTGCCGTGGAATTAATAATGACATCATCGACTGAATCGGACTGTATAACTGGAGTGTTTGAGTCTTCGTCTTTATATCTTCACTCCGAAAGAAAAGCGCTACATTTTTTTTTGTTTTTATAAGTTATCCCGAAGCTTTTTTGATTCTTCCTTGCCGCTTTTTTCATTTCTCCTCTCGCCCATTTTAGGCAATCGTACCCTGGAACAAATCAACTTGAAGAAATCGAAGTTTGTAAGCAAAAGAGTTGGAGGGTGCTGAATAATGAAACGGACAAAATGTTCTCCCTAGGTTCGAGTGCAAGAACTAAGTTCAATAACTAAGTTCTTTGTTTTTATTTAGGCAAAGCACAATCGGCTGTCAAACACACCTTGATTGTTATTTTTCTTAAAGGGTAAGTGTCATTCAAAATCGATCTAATGTGTGATAGTCCATTAACAATCGAATATCAGAGTACGTGTTCATTTAATAGGTTTAATGCGTCAGTTGAAAAAGCTGATGATTTTCAAAAATCCAAAGCAGTGTTGCATGACATACTGTATCCTCATAAGCTCGATATTCCATCATACACATAATTTTATATGTACATATATGCTGTTTACACTTTAAACTGTTCAACTATCACATTTTAAGTGGAACTTATAATTTTAATTTGTTCGTCAATATGCAACACACCAGCCACAAACTGTTTCGTATTCGTTCGAATGTTCGCAGATAGGTTCGGTACAGCAACAGCAACCCCAAAAATAGAAGCGGAAGTTCATTAAATAGGCCACTCCGCTTCCAACAAGAGAACAGCTAGATAGAATAAACAGATTCAGCTAGCATATATAGCTGTGTACAAACAATTCATCATCTAGGTACGTACTAGAAGACTATCCGCCTGATGCACAGTTGTGGTGTGGTGTGCTTTGCGCGCAGCTTATTGAATAGGCTTATACTGTGTTGCGTGTTTTTGTATACAAATAATAATTTCGCACTTATTTCAGTTAAGTACCTACTACTGTACAATCCATAAATTTCAATGAAAGTTTCCCTATTACATTATTGTTGTGGTATATGTTCAACAATTAGGAGCTGATGGTATAAGCAGATAGTTCCATGGGGCATCATATATGCTGGGTGCAATTGAGGAATGTATCCGTAGCGTAGCCGTAATGGACTTTGTGGTCTGGGGAATGTTTGCATTGCCCCCAAGAGAGTATCATCAACATCGAAATTAAAATGAAATAGTTCGGTCAGTGGGCTGACGCTGACGCTGACGCTGAGCCTGATGTTTGCGTTTTACTTTCCGTCTATATGATTATTGCAATGCACTTTTATAGAGAAGACTGCCCTGCCCGGAGCTCCAAACTTGATTCTATGTGTTTGTTTGTATATAGTTTATACGAAGGTATATGCTTTGAATATTTGCATGATAAACAATTTATTGTATTTACTCAATAATTTTTTGTTATTGTGGTTTCTATTTTCAAATTGCCATCATCACTATAGTGCTCTTGGGAATTTTTATAAAGAACGGGCTTATAGTTCAAGTCCATCGGGTAAGTTCCCTACAATTTTTTTGGTTGAATCCAAACTTCTAAGATCAAAACCATACTGATCAGTTCAAATTTTATTTTAAATATCCCGTACGGATTGGGGTCAGAATTACCGAAAACCCGTAAACTCGAAATCCCTAAAACTCATAATCATGAAAATCCATAATCTCGAATTGCTGTTCGCTGTTGGGTTTTCTGGATCTTAGGTTTTCGGGATTATGGTTATTCTGGATTAAGGGTTTTCGGGATTTTGGGTTTTCGATCAGGTAAGTTCCCTACAATTTTTTTTTTTTTTTTTGAGGAAAAAAGGTTGAATCCAAACTTCTAAGATCAAAACCATACTGATCAGTTCAAATTTTATTTTAAATATCCCGTACGGATTGGGGTCAGAATTACCGAAAACCCGTAAACTCAAAATCCCTAAAACTTATAATCCTGAATATCCATAGTCTCGAATTGCTATTGGATATTGGGTTTTCCGGATTATGATTTTTTCTGGATTTAGGGTTTGGGGGATTTTGGGTTTTTGATCAGGTAAGTTCCCTACATTTTTTGTTTAGGGCAGAAAGGTTGAGTCCAAATTTTTAAGATGAAAACCATAGTGATAGGTTCAAATTTTCGCCGTACGGATTGGGGTTGAAGTAACCAAAGTCCCGAAAAACCGTAAACTCAAAATCCCTAAAACTCATAATCCTGAAAATCCATAATCTCGAATTGCTATTGGATATTGGATTTTCTGGATTTAAGGTTTTCCGGATTATGTTTTTTCTGGATTTAGGGTTTGGGGAATTTTTGGTTTTTTGGATTTTGGATTTCATGATTATGTCCGATTCCCAAGCCGAACGTATCTACATATTGCACAGATTTTGGAGAATTTAGACCTGATACGGTGACATGTTTTCTCTCAGTCTTTATATTATGTCACCAATTATTAGATATTCTCCTCAACTTTTTCATTATACCTTAGTCCCAGTCTATCCTATTGCTCTCTGATGTTTTTGGAGTCGTCATATTTAAGCTAAATTTATGTAACATGTCGATGAGAAGTTTTCCCTACCTATATAATTTCTTAACCCAGAGATATAGTTAACTACTTACATAGTTACCTATGGATTAAAATTTTTACGAAAAAGCCTTCAGATGGCTGATGAATATTTCTTTGTCGAAGAATCAAATTTTGAAAGAGTAAAATTAAACAAACAAACAAAAGCAAAATAAAATATCATTAATCATTTGCAACCCTACCTCACATACTATAAGAGAAAAGAGGGTTCAGTTATTTCGATCGTATTTCGTTCCCTCTTTGTTGATTTTTGTGAAAATAAATCGTATACTTTTTGAAATTTACTGAGTCAATTGGTATATGGTGTAGTGTGTTGGGCAATTCAAGTGTAATTTGAGATTTGAAACTATAAAAAAAAAATAAACTAATGCCTGTAGCCTATACAACAAACACCAGCATACGCAAACAAGACATAAAGCAGACTAGCTAACATATATTTACATACATATACCTACGAATTAAGTTGGTCACGATAGAGGCATACTTTTGTGTTGCTTAATTTTTTTATTCAATTTGATTTAATGACCTTGTTTCTGCATTTTTATGAAATGAAATAGTTCCTCAATTTAATTTTTACCATGCAATCGCATTGTAAACTCGTGTGGGGGATGCAGAAGTTAAATTTGAAAATTTAGTTTTCCGTTTGTCTAATCCATGGTTATACGGTCAGTCAGTGCCATATTTTTACGATAGTAGATCAACAAGGAACTTCAGAAGGCTTCACGTCTCGAGGGTGTCAAAAATGCAATCAGAGAACAATGTATTTTATATTTATTTTCGTAAAATAGAGCATTAAAATTTACATAATTCGATACATACACGTTGACAGCCCCCCTAGGTTAGGTTGGGTTAAGGTGGCTGTCGACCAAAGGCTAGACACACTTAGACCATAATTGGTCCATTGTGATACCACAGGAATCTTGGAACTTTCCTTCCTATTCGTTGAACCACTTAGAGCTCCTTACGAAGCGCGCGAGATCAATTATGTCAACATTTACCAGATCATTAGGATCGTTGTAGTAGTATTCTCCGAGATGGAGTTTACGTCGTTGGGATAGAGCAGGACAAGTGCAGAGGAGATGAGGAATCGATTCTTCCTCTTCTTCATCCCTACAGCTTGTGCAGAAATCATTTGAGAATACTCCAAGCCTCTTTGCGTGCTTGCCTATCAAGCAGTGACCGGTGATGACACATATGACGGAGCTGATATGCAGTCTGCTTAGAGATATTAAACTCTTCGAGCGCTTCAGGTCCAGCCTTGGCCAATGGCCACATCTGTTTTGTCGCTATACAGGTGGAGATGTTGTTCCAACTTAGGTTTGTTTTCTCTATTGCATCCTGCTTCAGCATAAGTTTACATGTAGCAATGGGTATACCTATATCTGACCTATTTGGTAAAATAGGCAGTATTGTTCCACTTCTGGCGAGTTCGTCAGCCCTGCAATTTCCTGGAATGTCCCTATGGCCCGGCACCCAGCAGAAGTGAATATTAAACTGCTGTGCCATCTCAACGAGAGATGATCGACAGTTAAGGGCTGTTATTGAGTTGGTAGAGACAGATCCCAGGGATTTTATGGCGGCTTGGCTATCCGAGAAGATGCGGATATCTGTGTTAGATATCACGTTTTCTTTAAGCCAAGATAGTACTTCTTTTATCGCCAAAAGTTCCGCCTGGAACACGCTACAGTGATTGGGAAGGCGAAAGGAGAGATTTCAATTCATCCTGTCTGAGTACACACCTCCACCAGCCCCGTCATCAGTTTTTGATCCATCCGTATAGAAGTGGATTGATTCATCTTCCAGAAATGCCCGATCCTCCCAGATAGATCTGGAGGGTATGGTGACCTGGAAGTTTTTATCGAACTGTAACTGGGGGATGGTGTAATCAATGTTACTTGGAATTGTTCCGAAAGAATTCAGAATAATGGAGTGACCAATATCATTATTTGTCCACTGTGAGGAGGCTTTAAGACGAATGGCTGTGCTTGCAGCTGTTTGTTTAGCATATATATCGAGAGGTGCTAAATAGAGCATAATATCTAATGCAGCAGAGGGGGTTGTACGAAGTACTCCACCCATGCAACGCGAGGCAGACCGTTGGACCTTGCTTAGTTTATCGCAGTTCGTCACTTTATCTAAAGCGGTCCAGCATACTGTGACACCGTACGTAAGAATCGGTCTAACAACCGAGGTGTATAGCCAATTAGTAATACTGGGTTTAAGACCCCATTTGTTCCCTACGGCTTTTTTGCATGAAAAGAGTGCAACAGTTGCTTTTTTTACTCTCTCCTCTGCTTCCAACTTAACTTCTTATCTAAGATAAGGCCCAAATATTTGGCTTCGTCTGAGAATTTAAGTGGAATTCCTTTGATAGACGGAGGGTCTATGTGAGGGATTTTGTATTTCCTTGAGAAGAGGACAAGATCTGTCTTATGAGGGTTAACACCCAGTCCACAGCGATCTGCCCATCTTATTAACTTGTTTAAAGCGTTTTGTAGGAGTTCTTTTAAGGTGTTGAGATGCTTTCCTGATACGGCAATAGCAACATCGTCTGCGATCACTCTGTAGCTCGCCGCTTCCAGGCTTGTCAGCAGCGCATTTACTACCAAGTTCCAAAGAAGGGGAGATAGAACACCGCCTTGCGGCGTACCTCTACTGACGGATCTTCTTGTCGAAAAACCGCCCAGTCTTGAATTAATCCTCCTGCTCATCAGCATTTGATTAATCAACTCGACAAGCGGAACATCCACATTCAGACCTGACAGTGCAGATGCGATCGCAGATGTATCGACGTTATTGAAAGCGCCTTCGATATCTAGAAAGGCAACCATAGTGTACTCCTTATGGTGGAGGGAGTATTCGATGGTTCTAACCAGTGTGTGTAGGGCAGTGTCTACCGATTTCCCTTTGCAATAAGCATGTTGAGCCGTAGACAGGAGCCTCGGGTCAATGCTTGTTCTAAGATGGATATCAATCAGTCGTTCAAAAGTCTTAAGGAGAAATGACGACAGACTGATAGGTCTGAGATCTTTTGGGTTTACATGGGAACATTTGCCAGCTTTGAGAATAAATACAACTTTAACCTCCCTCCAAGACAAGGGAATGTGACGAAGGTTTAAGCAGCCATTGAAAAGCTTCTCCAAAATTGGTAGAACGATGTCTATGTTCATTTGGAGTTCGGCTGGTATTATACCGTCTGGTCCTGCGGATTTGTATGGTTCAAAGCCGTTGATTGCCCATTGTAGTTTGTCCCTTGTGATTAGATCTTGTGGATAAGTAAAGCTATTTGCGGACCTTAGATGGTCAATGTTATTAACAGCCCCTATTAATAAACAAAAAAAACACCATCCAATTTTTTGCACACGTGTTAGCTGGTTCACAGATATAGAACTTGTCCGCTTGATAACTTTTCTTATTAATAAATATATTTTCTCTTTATGATATCTTTCCAGTCTTAATAATTGGAGGCATGGCAACACTTCATCAAAATTCAGCAATATTCCAATGCCTGGTGTCACATAAATGCACTGATTTATGAAAACTATGATTGTGGTAGTAAATTGTTCAAAGAGATGTATAGATGTGTTTGTTTAAAAGTTATCTGTCTCTTAAACGCCTAATTTGGTGAGTTAAAATCACATGTTACAGGACATTCCACATTTACAATAACTGCAAGTTGATAGATGTGTAAGTTCTATCACACCATTGTTCACCGTTTATTAATAGGGGGGGGGGGGTCCTGTTTAGCTTGTATTAAGGTTATTATAAATAAACTCCTAAACATCAGAACTGTCTAACATTTTTGTCATCAACTTAAAATTTGTTTCCAAACAAATGTTATTAAAATTGGACACCTTTTCCTTGGTTCCTAATCAAATATGTACGCTAAACTATTTAATATAGCTCTTATATGCAGTATAAGAATTAGCATAACAAAATTAAAGCCATTATACAAATGAAAAAAGTTTTTGATTAAAATGAACTACCGCCCCGCCGCCGTATACTTATACGACGATACAAGTTTCCTTCCTATGATGTAATTTCTCTTATAAACGAGTATAGATTCGCAGCACAGATAATCTAATTGCATTAATAAAAATTAAAAATTCCACAAGTTCTTAGATTAAGGACAGAGATTAATTTTCGATGTGAACTTTTTAATGAAGATAAACTGTTACTGGTTAGCTATACTATAATAAGAAGCAGCTTTTTTAGCGATAAATATATCACACAATGAGCTCGTATATGCATGCCAAATACACAACACACATCACACTGAATGAAACTAAAGGAAACTAAAGGATTTTATCAAGGCATATATAGGTATAAGGAGATACAGTCGACTCCGCTTATTTGCAACACAAAAAAATGCAGAAAATTTCCACAGATACAAAACTAAAACATAAATAACTTCGAAAAATTTTTAATAATTTTGACAGTTGAAAGGATTGGAACGATGAGAATGGAATGAATCTTCAAATGTCATTTTTTAGATGTGTTCAAACTTTAAAACTTAATGGATGCGTTCAGTGTTTCACTTAAGCGGAGTTGTTTCACAACAAAATAAGGGGGAAAAAAAAATGTTTCAATTAAAGAGAGTTTTCAAATAAGCGGAGTGCAGTTATTCGTACTAATAAATGTATTGTTGCATATAAACAAAAGTTTCATCCAAGCGGAGTGCATTTATTCGTAGTCGACTGTAATAAGCTGCCGCCAAACGCAGCTACTTTCTGCTGCTAAATTGCTTCCATATCAAGGACGGGTTTTACTTTTAACAAGCTAACTTCAATCCTTTTCCCACCGCCATCCATCGCCTCCAACCCTCGACCCATCACCGTTGACAAAACTTTGAGTGAGTGTATAGTTAAAAATTAGCTATTCACACTTCCCGCATAATATTACAGCGCGCTGCAATGCAAAGTATTTTATTCCTGTGCCTCAGTCATAATATACATATGTGCTACATACACTACACCATATCTGGCGAAACAAAAGCACTTTAGCTCGTCTCCCGGCTTTCAGCCCTTTGCATGTGATTCAGCCATTATTCAGCTGGAAAATGGTATTCATAGCACGTTTGAACGGTAGATGCTTTAGCGCTCTGTGTGTAAGTGCTGTATAGAGTCAAAGTCAATAAAGGACTCTTGCATACAATGCATACACGAGCCATATTTATGGGTGGCATTTTTAATCTATATATACTCCTCCCACTAGACAAACTATAGCAGCAGCATTAGCAGCAATATAAAGCGATACAAACTACACAGGAATCAGGACAAGGTCAGGACATGAAATTTTAAATTCTTCAATGCACACAAAGATTTTTGATTGAAAACCACTCGGGTGTTTGACGAGTCTCTAATGGCCCTTGCTTCCCTTTTTTTCAGGAATGGATTATCCATGAAGCAGAGTTGACAACTGACAAGGCCTCCACGTTTTTTTGAAAAAGTATTCAGTCTTCGAGATAGTGTTTGTGATTTTATACAAGTATACCAATGCCTATTTTGGGCTTGGACGAAAATGATTTTTTTAATAAGGTGATGAAAAATCATCAAACTTTATATTTTCTTAAAACATATTTAGGTATATTTGTTTTAAAAAGATTGTCAAGCTTGTCGTGCTTTAAAGTTTCAACCCAATCTACTACGACCCTGACATTTCATTGTTAGCACAGTTTATTACCCCTATCAACACTCTATATCTTCCTTCACATCGGAATGGGATGAGACACCTTAGAGTTGGAACTAAACAATTTATGATATATACACCCGAACTAAAGTCCACTTAAACTCACTTTTATCGAAGCGCACAGATTTCGAATTTCAAACTTTTTTGTATTTTATTTTATAATTTTCACTTAATAAAAAAGACATTTTTTCTTTTATTTGTTTTTTTTTTTTTTGTTTCAGAATAAAAGATGGGAAACTCCGGATACACATGCATACGACGGACATTCTGTTGGATGAACATCATATTGTGGGTGAGTGCCTTCACCTAACCTAAAACCTCTTTTAGCTGAAGTGAGCCAAATTCCGTTAAAGCAGGGGGTGTGTGTGTGTCACAAAATGCAGACAATGTACCTAGAAGAAGGAAAGCATTGGAATTGCAACAAATTGCCATGTATGGTGGAGCAATATTGCCAACTTTGGTGGTTTTTTTTTACTGATTTGAATTCTTCATCTGAAAATTTAAATTATCATACAATATCAGAAAAAAAAAAAGTAGAAACATGTTAACAAGGCTTTAAGTTTCGTTTTAAACGAAATAAGAATGTTCAGCAATGTAAAGAGTCATTTTATAGAGGTTTGTAAAGGGTGTTTTTTTTTAGACCTGTGGTTTTCAATTTGGCAATACTTTTTTCGGAGTTGGTCTTTTTGACAGCTGTTACTTAATTTATGCTCAGTTTGGTTTGCCATTTCATGATGAATAGACTTACAACAACGTTTGCAAATCGTGCAAATTTATTACCAAAATTATGGTTCGGTTCGCATGACGCATCGGGCACTGCGTCCAATATTCGGTGGACATAATCGCCCAGAAGAGTCGGTAAGTCGAGCAACCATGGATCGGTTTCGCACCATGCTTACTCTAGGTGGATAAAGCTCATCCTAAGAGACGCCGCGCTGCGCCGTACAGTGCGCACCGAAGACGCTATTGCTGCCATCCGCCATCGCCCGCCATGATTAATGACTTTTTCGTGCCTGAATTGGAGGATGTTCATGTGGACGACCTTTGGTTCCAACAAGACGGCACAACATGCTATACAGCCAACGAAACAATCAATTTATTGAAGGAAACTTTTGGTAAGCGCATTATCTCGAGTCGTGGGCTTTTGGCGTGGCCTCCAAAATCGTCCGATTTAACACCGCTGGACTATTTTTTGTGGGGTAATGTGAAGTCGCTTGTCTATGCAGATAAGCCCGAGACGATTGACGCCTTGTAAGAGAATATTCGGTGCGTTATTGCTTATAAAGGGTCCGCCATCTAACTTTTTTTTATGTGTAAACATCTATGCTGGCGGTAGAGTGAAAAAAAAACGTCAACGTTCGTGTGCAACGTTACTTCGTGCAACGTTACGGTGTGCAACGTAACGATCTGCATACTAGGTTGGGTGCGTTCAGTGAAAAAAATCTTAAGATCCCCTTCAAGCAAAAACAAGTCCGTTTTGGATCCGCGCACGTTGATGTTTACACATATTAACCGTGAGTCCCGGCACTTACACAATTTTTTTTTCAACTAGTGCTTATTTCATGAATGGTAACACTTAGCTCATGTCTGATTTGGCAGACAATTAGTTTTATCCTTCCGCTGAACGAATATGGTTGTGTATACGCTTCGCTAAGTGGGCCTGCGATCGACTTAGAGAAGATGCCGTTCGCCAAAAAAATCATCTTTTCAGATGAAGCTCATTTTGATCTTGGCGGGTAGTAAACAAGCAAAATTGTCGCATTTGGGGCACAGAAAACCCGCACGCATACATGGAAAAGCCGATACACCCAAAACGAGTCACTGTTTGGTGCGGATTTTGGTCCAGAGGCTTAATTGGGCCATTATTCTTCGAAGATGAGCAAGGAGTGGCCGTTACAGTCAATGGCGATCGTTATCGGGCCATGTTGAACAACTCTTTGTTCACAAAAATTGAAGAGGAGGATATTGGCAACATTTGGTTTCAACAGGACGGCGCTACGTGTCACACAGCCGAAGCTACACTCGATGTTTTGCGCCATTTTCAAAAAAAAAAAGTTATTTGGCGGACACTATATTTTCAAAATAGGATGTGAAGAATTGAAAGCCCCACGTTGGGCGCCAAATAACTTTTGCTCTCACAGTTTGATATGTTTTCCTTTCAGAAAATTAAAAAAAAGCAACAATACAGAGATTTGGTGATTTTAAAACAAATACCTAGCATTATTCCTTATCCTAGATCCAATTTTGATTGAGACTCAAATAATTTAGATCCTAAAAAAACTCTATGGAATTCGCAAAGTGTCATCCACTCTATTTTCTTGAATTAAATTGTTTTTCTTAATTGATCTGTCCAAGTTCATGACTGCAAAAATTCATGAAATCGCGGACTTAAATTCCTCCAATTGCCATCCTAAAAATAGGGCATCATTTGAAAATCTAATTTTACCAATTTAAAAAGCAATTTCTACAGCAGATCTTATTTTGTGTGAAAGTGTATGAAAGACAATTATTTCAGCAGAATTTTTCGAATTGTTAAAAAATACTTAAAGGCAAAAAATTAGGAGAAAGCATAACATTACTTTCCACAAGATCTGAAAAGCTTAAACGAATCGAGAATAAAAATTACTTTAATAACAAGAAAAAAAAGTCTTTTTTTTTTAAATTGTTTCTTTTGGGACTTAAACATTCTGCCGGCGCGGCCGGCGCGGCGTCCTTCTATTATGTTGCCGTGTCGTGTCGTGTCTTGGCAACGTTTCTCATTGCTTCAAGAAGTGGTCATGGGAATCTTTTTGCGCTCGTATTGCCTTTTAATGTGTCGGGAGCAAGATTGCTAGGCAAAAGATTGGCATACTTTTGTGTGTTTGGGAAAAGTTTTTCCTTCTCTATATAAATATATGTATGTAGGAATGCATTTCTAGAAAAGGAAGATTTATTTTTTTTGTGTATTTTTTTTTTTTTCTTAGAAAAAAAAAAACCTAAAGACCATATCAAATTCAATGATGCATAAAACTGGTTCATGGAAAATGCCTTATTGCCTGAATCATTGTTATATGCCTTATGCCATCTGATGCTGAAGCTACGAAGATTTATGTTTGTTGATGTGAACGACAGTGTTAGATATGGAAACTTTGAGATTTCATTTCATTTTAAATCACATCTAATTGGTCAGAGAAATTAATCACATCAAAATGAGTAGAAAACAAATTAAAGGACATTTTTGCTCCTGATTTTGTGTTGACGGATGGACATTTTCACGTAGATATTTCTGTTTTGATGATGAAATGATGCTAATGGGAACAGAAAAAATAGATTTAGATAATTAGGTACCTATAGCTACCTATAGCAGTTCAGATGAATTTAAGAAACTAAGGAATTGTTTGTTGGTATCAGGTGGACATTCTCACAAAATATGCCTCATCGAATGTGTTTTTCATTCAAACCTTCAATACGAATGTGTTTTTGTTTTCTCTTTTATCGATAGACAATTTAAGAAGGTTTCTAAAAAGAAATAGAACGTGACACTCGTCTGTTTTTAGTTACAAAAAAAAACAATAAATGATTTAGTAAAATTTTAAAGAATTTAATCGTTTCTAGGATGTATAAGAAGATTGAATTTCTGGCACCAACTGGTTTCGAATTACAAAGTTCTGCAATTTAACACAATAAAAAAGGTTCAGCGTAATAAAAATTTAAAAATAAACGTCAACCTTCTAATTTTGTTTAGATACGTTCAACGGTCGTTTCGATGGTTTTTAATGGTCGCAACGTTATTGTTTTTCTCTAAGGAGTTAATGAATTTAATCCATTTTATTATCACATTTTGATACCCATAGCAGGATATCAACTTGATCAGTCAAGTAAAAGAAGACATTTTCTTATTTTTATTTTAAACTAGATGACCCGGTGAACTTCGTACGACCTACATATACTTTTGAAAAATATGGTCAAAACTTAATACATAATTTGTAGGTGTCTACATTAAATGCAACACAGTTATAAACTTAATCAATTTGAAGCTTTCTGATGTGCTATATATTTTTTTGTATTTTTTTGCTGTGCGTTAATATATAAAGATTATGGTTTTCCGACTTGCGAACACGTGACGTATCGGGTTTTTCAATAAGAGCGCTACAAACGGTTTTGGATATCAATGAAATTCTTTATTCCTGTGAAAGTACGTTCGATGCCATTATGTATGGAACTCGATTTATTTTGCATGGCCACCACGGGCACGCTTGCAGAAGTCCAAACGCTGAACCCAATTTTCGACGGTTTTCAAGCATAAATAGGCCGATACTGCTGCAATTTCGGGTTCGATATTCGTACGAAGTTCATCAATCGTCGCTGGCTTGTTGGCATAGACCATAGACTTGACGTAGCCCCACAGGAAATAGTCTAACGGCGTCAAATCGCACGACCGACGCGGCCAAGCGACTGGACCATTTCGTGAGATAACACGTTCTCCAAACTTGTTTTCCAATAAATTGATTGTGACATTCACTGTGTGGCTTTTGGTGCCGTCCTATTGGAACCACATGTCCTCCAAGTCCATATCATCCAATTGGGGCCAAAAATATTCGGTTATCATTGAACGGTAGCGATCACCATTCACAGTAACGTGCCGGTCTTGATCATCACGGAAGAAGTACGGCCCAATGACGCCGCCGGCCATCATGAAATGGCAAACCTTACTGAAGAGAAATGTCAAAAGAACGGCAAGAAATATTTCGTCGTTTGCTGTCCCTGTTGCTCTACTTTTGTAGCGTCCCTGTTGAAAAACCCTTTATAATTGCCCATGCACGAAACAGGGAAACTCCAAGTTGATTCCGCAAACTTTCAACGACTGGGCTTGTGATTTTATCTATGGTCATCGCAAAGGCCAGGCGGACGGGAAACTGTAGACGTTTAAGATCGAATGACACATCCGTTGGAATCATCGGTATTCGGCGCAGTCAGCCAAACAGCCAGCCTCTTTCCATTGCACATTTGAGGTTGATTAATGTTACGCAGCATAATCACAACCGATCCTACTTTTAATTCTAAATTTTGAGGTGGTAGTCCAGGCAAATCCAGGGAATTTAAAAACTCTGTGGGAAAGAAGACTACGTCATCCTGGTTTGTAACTGTGTCAACTGATTCGGAAGAAAACAACTCTGCGGGAAGAAAATTCTGAATGTTTGCATTGAGATCATCGACATCTTTGTTTTTGGCGTCAATATTGCTCGTTCACTAAGCCAATTATGGATTCTGATCTGAAAAAACACGCTGAATAAGCTCCTCTTTTGAGTCGACGAAGTGACAAAAATCTGTGAGTATAGTGTAATTAACCAATGCAACCTTACCATTTCCAATATCTAATAAGTTGCTTCGAAAACCTAATCGCAGTTTGATTTTGCTGCAAAAACACTCGCATGTTATGTAGTTGTTCATTTTGGAGTGTCTTTACATGCCACCACAAATTCGATGATTTTAAGCATGCGTTTAGCTCGTCAGCAACAGTTGAGCGGGGAATAATTGGAAGAGTCTGACGAAAATCACCTGACAACAGAATCATTGCTCTACCAAAAATGTTTTGCTTGTCACCAAGATACTTCTGTCCAGTGCCTCCAGTGACCTCTTTTGGGCCATCGTGTACATTCATCCCAAACGATCAATTTGCAGATCTGTAGAATCTTCGCACATTGCACTGTTTTTGGCTATTTGCAAACTGGTGCTTCGTTGATTTCGCATCTTTAGTGGTAATTTCAAGTCAGAATGTGTAGTTCTTCCAACTTGTAACAATGTGGCAGCTATTCCATATGAAGCCAATGCTAGGGATACTTCATTTTGCGATCTGTTCTTTGAAATTAGGAACGTTTTTCCAGCAGTATCGGCCGATTTATACTTGAAAACCGTCGAAAATTGAGTTCAGCGTCTGGACTTCTGCAAGCGTGCCCGTGGTGGCCATGCAAAAAAAATCGAGTTCCATACATAATGGCATCGAACGTACTTTTACAGGAATAAAGAATTTCATTAATATCCAAACCTTTTTTGTTTTATTTAAAAAAAAAAACTTTTGTAGCGCTCTTATTGAAAAACCCGATACTTTAGGCACACAGAGTTTTTTTCAAGTCCCACGAAACACGCCCACTTTTATTATTGAAAAAACTGTTATAACTTTTATAAATTGGCATATCTCTAGTCTCGTCCATTTACAAAACTGTTATAAATCAGTCTAGACTAAAATGCAAAAAACTCCTCTAATATCGCAATTTCACGAATACATACACAATGGTACCGCTGTAAAACTTCCAAACTGTAACACTCTGTTTTCCAGTAACACATAACACTATGTCGCACTTTAAATAGAAATACCTTACACTGTCACATTTATAAAACGGAAGATAACCCGCCCACTGTCACACTGCCACAGTGCCACGCTATCATTTTTAGTGTGTTAGTAGTCTCTATAATCATAGCTTTTTTTAACATCTTGAATAATTTTATAATGACTACCAGACTATAAGATGGAAAACCAAAAAAAATTAATAAATTAAATGGTGAGCCATTACTCTAGCCTAATGACCTCTTAATTTCGTATTAACATCGGCGTCGACGGTGAAATCAAAAAAATAACTTATAAACGCCTATTTTTTGTTGCTGCAACTTTGTCTAATAAATAACATAAACACCCTATTAGCTACGATTTTGGATTTATAAATATTTTGTTTTCTTTCACCAAAACTCATATTCCAAACCAAAAATGCATATTTAATGATTGGGTGTGAAGAGAGCCATCAATAAAATTAAGCTCTTGTTCATAGAACCTTCCCACGAACAACACTTATTCCGATCATAGTCTTTTTTGTTTTTACAAAAAAAAAAAAAAAAACTATTTAAACATTCTGATCTTAATAGTTCGTTAGTCATGATAACAATATACTATAAGCTCATTTCTCATTTTTTTTTTTTTAGTTTTATTTGTTTCATAAGATTCTATACCAGTTGAAACTCCCACCTTGTGATTTATATCTTTTTGTTGGTTCATCCCAACTAGATGTATACTTTTCCTATATTTATCTTCTCGATTAGGAATAGGTACCTTTATTAAGATACTTACCAAGGTTTATTATACCTTTGGCGCCAGACACATTTTACGGAAGCAACCTTTATCGAAATGTTTTGTTTAATTTTATTCATGTTATTTGTACTTCTGCTATATGTAGATTCAGCTTCAAAGGTATTTGTACCTTACAGCTGTAGTTTCACTTAAAAGGCCATGTTTATAGAGAATTCGATAAATCATGTCAGTGTAACTTATGGCAGTTAAATGATAAGACACCTCTCTCTCTACAACTTGTTGACACATTAATAATAATTTAATTTAATCAGCGTAGTATTTTATCTCCAGTCAACAACTGACACTTTATCTACCACCTCCTTCCCCCCCGCCCTCCTTTTCAATAAACAAAAGCCCCCTTTCGAGGATATTTCTCTTAATTCTTTGCGTTCGTCACCCTTCTTGAAAAATTGTGCAATCAATTCGAATCAACAGTGTGTGACCAATTGTGCGAGTATGATAATAACACGAGTAGATATGTTAAAGAAATCTTCATGGGGAAAGATGTACCTACTCTCTACAATTACTTCCAATTTATTAATAAAAAAAAAAAAAACCCACAACTTGTGTGATGTGATTGAATAAACAGTTTTTTTAAACGCCCTGATGATGAGTGCGAGTTAAGGGGCAGGCTTTCAAGATGATTGTCAATGCCTATCCATACACTGTGTACGTGTTCAAGCATTAAATATGGGTCTGTCACAATTCGGAATTTAGGCATTTGTTTCATTTGTCAAGAATTGACACTTATAAGAGTGCGAAATGTCGTTCAATGCCCTTGTCGACTGTTCGAAGAGTATAAAACTAAAACATATCCTGCCACTTTGGTTCTTATTTTATTTTTCAATTTGCAATGCATGACAAACTGTTGATTTCATTATTGAAATTTAATGCAAAACGAAAACAAATATATGGCGACGATAAAACATATACCAAACTGACAGCTATGATGCCAGATGCCACTACGCTATGCAGCACCACTGACAAGCGTCAAAAATTCGAAATTTAATTTGAAGAAGGTGATCGAACATCAAACACACACACACTTGAATGCTAAACACTCTTGATCGATAGGCCAGACCCGCAATAAATTTTTTGTCCACTCCCACTTCGAAATCAATATCGTGCTGTGAAATATCCGAGACCTCATTCTTTTGAAATTTCTCAACTTCAAGAATTGTCAAAACCTGACATCAATCAACTGAAAAGGGGCAGAAAGTTATGTTGACAGGTTTTTGATGTGTAAACATCTATGTGGGACAGTAGAGTGAAATAAAAACGGGAACTTTTCTTTGAGTGAAGTTGCGAGGTCACACTTTACGATGTTGCACGTTACTTTACGAAAATCTGCATAGAAGGATATTGGGTACGTTCAATGACAAAAATCTGAAGATCCCCTTCAAGCAAACGCAAACTAGTCCGTTTCGGATCCGTGCACGTAGTCAACAACGTATGGACGACTTCGCATTCGGATCCAAATAACGGGTGATTTTTTAAGAGGTTTAGAACTTTTAAAAAAAAAAAAACACAAAAAATTCGAAAAAATGAATGAAATATTTATTTGAATCGATAGTTTGAACCTTGCAATTTAATGTTTAAAGATAATTTCATGCAAATGTTGACCGCGGCTGCGTCTCAGGTAGCCCATCCGCTGAGTCCAATTTTGGCATACTCTTTCACACATATCGGCCGGTATCTCACGAATGAATGCATGAATGTTGGCTTCCAGTGCGTCAATCGAAGCGGGCTTGTCCCTATAGACATTAGCCTTGACATACCCCCACTAAAAATAATCTAATGGTGTCAAATCGCACGATCTAGGCGGCCAATTGACCGGCCCGAAACGCGAAATTAACTGTTCACCAAACTCGCCTCGCAATTGCGCCATTGTTTCGCGTGCTGTGTGGCATGTGGCACCGTCTTGTTGAAACCACATATCATGCAAGTCAAGAACTTCCATTTCGGGTAAAAAAAAGTTTGTTATCATCGCTCGGTAGCGTTCACCATTGACAGTAACTCTGCGATTCGCATCATCTTTGAAGAAATAGGCCCAATAATGCCGCCGGCCCATAAACCGCACCAAACAGTGGCTTTTTCGGGATGCATTGGTAGCTGTTGCAATGCTCCTGGCTGATCTTCACTCCAAATGCGGCAATTTTGCTTATTTACGTACCCATTCAACCGAAAATGAGCCTCATCGCTGAACACAAGCAGCGCGCGATGAACATTTCGAACCGAGCACGAATTTTGATAGTAAAATTCAATAATTTTCAAGCGTTGTTCATTTGTAAGACGATCCATGGTTAAATTGCAAACCAAACTGAAGCTGTTTGACAGTGACACAAGGTACTAAACACACGTCAACTGTCAAAACCAGTGTTGCCAAAACCAAACCAGCTTAAAAATCACCCGTTATGTATATAGATCCTCAAAATAGCGCTTTAACAAACGTTTATGTTTACACATATTAACCGTAAGTCCCGGCACTCACACACTCTTTTCGAGTTTTTCTTTTTTGGCTCTGAGCAAAGCTCTGAGCAGAGGCTGAGCCATCAGAGCAGAACTCTGAACAGATTATGATCAGAGTCCTAAGATTTAATTATTAAACACACTTGAGCACTGAACTGTCATTTCATAGGGAATCCATTTTTAATTTTGTGTGAAGTTGGCTTCGCTCAGCGTTTCGCTCGACTTGCTAATTGAGCAAGCTCTGAACTAACTCCGATGGCAAAAAGAAACACCCTTTTTATGCTCTGATATGTCTGAGCTAAAAAATAATAAACATAGAATTTTTTTTTGACAGTTCCGTGATCTGCTCTGAGTTAAAGAAGAAAGACACGCCAATTAGCTCTGGAATGAGATTCATCAAAAAAAGACAGAAAACCAAATTTTCGCAGACTAGTTTTGCTCATCTACAAGCTACAGCTGAAAAAAAAGTTTTTGTACAAAATATGGAAGTGTTTTGATTCAGTTTGGAATTTTCAATTTGAGTATTTTGGATAGTTGTCCAGCTAGTCATTGTTTTAATAGTTGGACATCTCCTTATTTATAAACGCATTCCAACAGTAGTCTATACAGGGTGATTCGCATAAGGTGTGACAAAAAGCGTGTAGGTTGCGTTGGGAAAAGAAAAAAATCGTAAAAAAAGGGGGGTATATTCCCCATGGTTTAGTCAGGAGATGCAATTTTATAAAAAACATGACTTTAAACAGAAAAAAAAATATTAAAAAACATGCAATACATTTTTGTAAGGCCAGCAATTTTTTCATTTATTTTATTTTATTTTAAAATAAAGTTGTTTTAGTGAATGATTTTTGAAAAATTAATTTTCAAACTCAAAATTTTGAAAACAAAAACAAACTAAGTTTGAACAAAAATTAAAAAATTAATTTTTCAAAAACACATTTTGCGAATCACCCCCCTGTATGTGTCAAATATGTATTTGAGTATTTGGATGCCTTAAAGGAATATTTTTCATTCATTTCTTGACAATATTCGATTTGAAACTAAAAAACTTGCTTTTACCTTGTTCATTGAACGTACCAGCGAATTTTCACGTTGTCCCCAAATCGAAATGGAATCGAAAATATCAACATTTTAACTTCAATAATTAAGATCTGCTTTTTTTCAAAGGATGATAAGGATGATCTATGGTATCAATCGATAGTGTGTGCTCCAAGACACAACAAATCCATCAAAGTTGCACGAGCATGTACTGTGGAGAAATTCAAAAGAGATTCGTGATTAAAATGCAAAAAAAAAAAAATCATGATTCAAATATTCATTTTTCAATCTTGAGACTGCGAGTGCTGTCAATGTCACCGAGAAGAATGGTGGTGTTGCAGAGCGAACAAAAAAGACACAAAACACACAAATATAAAGACTTTGGGCGGCATTGTCAAGCGTGTCACGTTGAACACCTCGTTTCTTTCTTTTTTTTTCATACATCTGACACATCGACGATCGACATTTTATCCAGAGATAATATGTTTGACTCCCATTGTCTTTTGAGTTACTGGGGCTTCAGTCGTACCCAGCAAACAACTTGAGGATCATTGCAAACAAAAAGAACAATAACAAAAAACAACATAAGATTTTAAGTTGTTGCCTGATGAACGGACTGTCGACTGATCTGATCGCGCAGTACTGTAGTCTATCTGTATAGCTCTTGTGATGTTCGTTCAAAATTTCGAATATACGCGGAAAACACAGACGTATAGGACATAAGTACGTGGCAGCGGCAGCGCCCTTGACACTGTTTTAATTAAGGATCTGTGCGGCTCTGGTGTTGAACCGGGAAACAGTTGGGTAGATTAAATGGTTTATATGGAAAAATCAAAATAAATCCAAATATGAACTGAATATGGGAGAATCTGATTAAATTCAAATTGAATTATAATTAATTTTTCTGTTTTAAAACAATCCAATATTAAATTAAAACAAAAAACGTAATTCATCCACAGCGGTTTATTTGGGGATTTCATTATTCTTCTTCCACTGTTTATGAATGACGGTTATTAAAATCGACTAAGCAAGTTATTTTAAATAAAGAAAATGACGCTTGTATAGCATGCGTTTTATATTAAAATAAGAGTTGGTTTATTGACTTAAGCATAAATCTAAAGATGAGAAATTCGAATTTTTGTCTTAGCTCATCTACAAAGATTTCTTTTTTTCAAATTTTCTCAAAAACTTAAATTATAGATGTGTAAAAATTCAGTAATTTGGTGCTATCTTTTGTTTGATTTATTTTTGGTTTTCATACTAGTCTGTCCCACTGTGTCCTACAGAAAGAACGTAGAAAACGAAGCCCTAAATGCAGCGTGACCGTAAATTAAATAGCATTCTAAAAAAAAAAACAAAAGGGGACAATCATTGTAGCTACAACAACAAAAAAAAATAATAAAACAAATCCCAATCCCAACTCTTGTCTTCAAAAATGTGAAGATATGAGATTTTCCTCTCAATTTCGACAATAGGAATTTGTTATATGTCGTCCCTGCTGCTTGTTCTCTTTTGGTCTTGGATTTCATTCTCAATTTCATCGTAAGTTCTGGGCATTAATTCGACGAATTAAACACAAAGATTTGCTTTGATGATGAATATTTATTCGAATTTAATTGCCGGCAAGGGGATGCTGGGACCTGATGGGATGCGAGGTCACCATCAACCATCATCATCTCACAAATAATTATAATCGCGGACGCTTATTATATTTTAATGTCGATGCGTATATAAATGATTGTTATTGAGTTTTTGATTGAGAGGGAGAGAAAGAGTTCTTTACTGACAGATTGTTTGAATAGAAATAATTTTGTTTGTTATTTTTTTTTTTATTTTCCATAAAGAATGCGAAAAAAAGTATGACAATGAACATATTTGAAGACATAGAGGGCTGATGTGATTTGGGTTGTTATAGGAATACAAAATTTTCTTAACACCTTCCTTTGTGCAGAAAGGTAATTTTTTGTTTGTGTTATAAGTAGTCAATTCTGAGTTGCATGTGATGGTATTGTTTTAGAAATTCGAGGAAATACTTTGATGGTTTTTTTATTGTTGATCAAAAAGGGTTGTACCTACCTACATGGTTTTTGAATTGGCTTATGGAAGAAAATTCAAACGTATGTTCTTATTTAGCCGAACGATATCAAAACGGAGGGAAGTCGTAGTATAATTAAATGTAATAGGTACAACTAAGTGGAACCAGATGCAAGAGGGGATCTTTGTGATTCTCTCTGCAGGATAAGGTTTTTGAAAAACATTTTTCAATACTAAAAATGGATTTATGAAGCTTTGTTTGGAATTTATTTAAAAAAAAATCTTTCTTGTTTTATAAAGGGTCCGCCAAATAACTTCTTTTTTTTTTTAAAATGGCGCAAAACATCGAGTGTAGCTTCGGCTGTGTGGCACGTAGCGCCGTCCTGTTGAAACCAAATGTTGCCAATATCCTCCTCTTCAATTTTTGTGAACAAAAATTTGTTCAACATGGCCCGATAACGATCGCCATTGACTGTAACGGTCACTCCTTGCTCATTTTCGAAAAATTGCCCAATTATGCACCTGGAACAAAATCCGCACCAAACAGTGACTCGTTTTCGGTGTATCGGTCGGCTTTTCAATGTATGCGTGCGGGTTTTCTGTGCCCCAAATGCGACAATTTTGCTAGTTTACTACCCGCCAATATCAAAATGAGCTCCATGTGAAAAGATGATTTTTTTTTGGCGAAATCGGCATCTTCTCTAAGTCGTTCAGCGGAAGAATAAAACTAATTGTCTGTCAAATCAGACATGAGCTAAGTGTTACCATTCACGAAATAGGCACTAGTTGAAAAAAAAAACGTTAGATGGCGGACCCTTTACAATTGTTAAGATTCTTGGTTTACTATAAAATATCTAAATTCTGCCTTTATCATTTGAACCCCAAAGGGTCTATCCAGATTAGAGTAGAAAGTTTCTGAAGTTATAAAACCGACCACACTATAGGTAGACAAAAACTGGAAAAAGTCCAAAAAAGGAAACATTTGAAAAATATATTACAAAATATCACCTCATCTTCAGTTACAACTCTCATCTCCAGGGATACTCCTACTGTCAGCTTACAAGAAAAAATTGATTTGCAGCACATTTTGCTCCCTGGAAGTGTCATGACTCCTCATGTATCTCCTCATGTATTTAAGAGCGTAAATAATTCCATCCATACATAATGTTGTAAAAGTACTTACTGCAATACCTCGATTTCCTGGGATAGACAGTTAAGTTGTAGTAGCCAGTGATAAGGGCGTAAGACTTTCATGCCGAACGTCTGGGATCGATTCCTAGCCTCATCAGTCATCAAACTAAATAAAAAAGGCAGCTGCTGCCTATTGCAAGGAAGTCACAAATCCTTCAAGAGTATTTCTTGTCAAGAGTAAGTGCCTCTCGCCTTAGCCGTTCGGATTCGACAGAAAGTTGTAGGTCCCCTGAATACCAGCAAAAATATAACAACACGCACCCAGAAGTGGTTAAGAGTTGCAAAACACAAGGACCTGGCTCTCCACAATCTGTCGAACTTGATATTTCAAAAAAAATTCATTGAGTCTGGCATAATTTGCACTTATCGAAAATGCATGCATTTGGTATCGAGATTCATCGTTGGATTGGAAATAATATTTCAGACCACTCAAAACGGGTGGTGTGAAAATTCACAAAATTAATGCTGGTGTACCCTAGGGCTCTGATTTAAATCCGTGTCTCTTTCTCATATTTATAAACGTTCAACGATCTCCTGTTTGTAACTTCTAATCCATTAAATTGTTTCGTAGATGACAGAGTAAACTCTGTCATCTTCGCATACTTGTTCTTCAACTGTAGAACTTGAACGACATCGTAATCATAACCTCATTAAATTCTGATCTTGAAAGCATTGATTAATAGGGAGTTAAGAATCGCTTAGAATATATTGCTTTAAAAAGTCAATGTTGTCGATACTATCGTTAAAGCGGATTCTCTGCTATTCCTTACTCGTTATTCTTTCTTCGGAGAAACTGATCAGCTTTCCATTTTCGGTGGGTGTATATTACTGACTAGTGACTATACCTTCAGTGGAATGGCCAAATATTTGACGTGTCCAAGAACGCTGAAATTTGTCTCTTTTTCTAATCGCGATGGAATGTATATATTGTAATATATTCTTCCTTCAACCCACTTCAATCTATGCGACAGGATTCAGAAAAGAGATAAGGGGTTGAAAAATATCGGAAACGTTTGTGTCTCTCGAGAATTGTGGTAATGTTTCATGACTCTCTTCTCACTACCGCTATTTTTACAAACAGTCTATTACAATGGCCAGTTACATACCTCACAGCAATTTCCCATCGGTTTACCCTTCAGTGGGGTCTTGGACGTACTTTCAACTGGAGAGATTTATTCTTAAGCCGCACTACACGAATGTGGAATGCTTTTTCGAACTCTATTTTTCTTTCCCATCGTATTATTTACGCAGAAATTCAAAGCCACATTTGTGCAACAGTATCTTCCAAAATACTAAAATATCCTTCAAATTTTCCTAATTGCTCCAACTATGCTTAAAGCACACCATACACGATCCAACTATAAGTTGTCTACTCAGTCGGTTGTTGATCAAATCAACTCGTGCGTGGGCTTGTCTGTTATTTGATCAATTTGACGGTTGGTACTGGGGGTATTTTTAGAAGAAACCCCTTAAACAAAAATTCCCTTTTTTATCGCACGTTTTTCCCTTTTTATTTCCCACCAACAAAAATTCAATGTTTTTATTAAATTCCACGTACAAATGTAATTAAAATTACATATGTACATATATGTATTTAAAACTAAATTTCTTACGTAAATAAATATGATTTAAGAAAAAAAACCTTTAGATTGAAATTTTATTCCAAAGGTCTTTAAAATTAACTGCACAATTTTCTAAATAAGGAATTTTATGGAAATGTGTTTCTGTTAAATTGAAGACTTACTTGAATTAGGAAATAATAATTTTTTTAGTGAAGCATCTATGAGAGGAAGTTATTTTTTTTCCATTTCGTTAAAAGCAGTTTCAAATGTTCATAAAGAATAAGATATTTTTCGGAAAGTTAATTATTCAATTGTATTAAATTAATTCTAAACATTTAAGCCTAAAATAGAAATATGAATGTATATTTTATATATTTCAAAAATACAGTCCCTGATACTAGAACTAGATAGGTACATTAATCTTCAACTTCGTAAATTATTTTGTGTAACTTGTCAGGTATGCAATTTTCAAAGAAATGATTCTGACATTTTTGTTACCTTTTTTTCAAATATTCTTAGAAGAATCGATAATTTTGTGGTAATCTGGTTCCGGTTTAAATTTTATGAAGAAAAAATTCCCAGCAAAAAAGTCGGTTTTCTCTTTGTCCTTTTTGAGGTCGAAAATTCCAAGAAAAGTGATTTTTCCCACGATCTCACAGCACTGTTTTGAATATTCTGATGCTCCGGTTTGGGAGAACCTTATTATGCTTATATTTTGCTCATTTTACTCACCTTTTAAACAAATTAATAAAATTGTGCCGGAGTAATTTCTTAAATCAAATAATTCGTTTGACAGTTGAATAAGCAGTAGTATTTCAACTATCACAGTTGACAGCTGATTTGAAAACCTAATTGTATCGTTTATTGGCTGTATAACAGGATAAAGGTAGTCATAACCAATTAAGTAAGTGTATATTATAAAAATACAATATATTCTGACCAAAATGTCCACAGAAAATGACATTTTTAATTTTTCAAAGATTTAATTGAAAATGTGGAATATAAAGTAATAAGTCAAGTCATCCTTTTTTCTCCCCCTAATCACTTATTTGGCTTTTACACTTCTCAAAATTAAGAATTTAAATTTTCAATGATGGTAGCTTTAACAATAGCCCCTTAAACCAAAGCCAGGATATCATTGATGACACTAATACATGTGAATCTACTTGATATTTTTCCTACTCGTTTCAACAGTTAAAGCTATTTTATGTAACGCAAAAGCCAAATATGTACATTGTTGACAGTATTTGTTTCGTAGGTAGTAAAAGTTTTGTTTTTTCGCAGAAAATCAATTTGAAAGATGGGAGAGAATATAGGCTCATCGTATTTCACACCCTGACAGCTTGATGCGTCAGACAAAAATTACAAAAAAAAAAAAACAAAATACCTACCAACGCCGCGCCGCTGATGCTAACTGAAGCTGGATGTTCATTTTGATTATTCTTTTTCTCTCCCATTTCAATGCTAAAACCAACTTACTTAGTAGGTATACTGAACTGAGAGGCCTTGATGCCTATACCATCAGCAACCTTTCATGCGATGAAGTTCATGATACTTTTTGGAATTTCATTTTTGAGGGTTCTCTGTAGTGATGTTTCTGGCAGCAAAAATCCTCCATTCTATGGAACCTAAGTCTCAACCCGTTAGCATCATTCATTTCGAAAGATTAAAAAAACGTTCGTATCGGGAGCGTACTGAACCTTCATACAAGTACAATGTATGTATACGTATGTTTCGAATTGAATATGCAAATTGCCTTGAGAAGTCTTTTAACTTTCCTTACTTCCAGCGTTTTTGTTTGGCGGTGAAGTCAACTAACTAGCTTTAACTTCAATAACTGCTAACTTCTATCGCTGTCACTGATGGTGATGGTGATATTGTATTTCACAATGGTAGGTACAATGTGAAACAGCAACAACAAAAAGAACAAGCAAACACACTTTGTGATATAAAAAAACGGAAAAATAATCCTCAGTGTTGATTTCCGTATTCAAAGTCATGTCATTTAATACGCCACACGGTCATGGAGTCATAGCCATAGGTAGAGGCACTGCTGCTTCTTGTTTTGCAACCCGTTGGCAATGCATTCATAATGACGACGAAAGCGTCGATGATGATGATGATGTTGATGATGATGATGATGATGATGATGATGATGATGATGATGATGATGATGATGATGATGATGATGATGATGATGATGATGATGATGATGATGATGATGATGATGATGATGATGATGATGATGATGATGATGATGATGATGATGATGATGATGATGATGATGATGATGATGATGATGATGATGATGATGATGATGATGATGATGATGATGATGATGATGATGATGATGATGATGATGATGATGATGATGATGATGATGATGATGATGATGATGATGATGATGATGATGATGATGATGATGATGATGATGATGATGATGATGATGATGATGATGATGATGATGATGATGATGATGATGATGATGATGATGATGATGATGATGATGATGATGATGATGATGATGATGATGATGATGATGATGATGATGATGATGATGATGATGATGATGATGATGATGATGATGATGATGATGATGATGATGATGATGATGATGATGATGATGATGATGATGATGATGATGATGATGATGATGATGATGATGATGATGATGATGATGATGATGATGATGATGATGATGATGATGATGATGATGATGATGATGATGATGATGATGATGATGATGATGATGATGATGATGATGATGATGATGATGATGATGATGATGATGATGATGATGATGATGATGATGATGATGATGATGATGATGATGATGATGATGATGATGATGATGATGATGATGATGATGATGATGATGATGATGATGATGATGATGATGATGATGATGATGATGATGATGATGATGATGATGATGATGATGATGATGATGATGATGATGATGATGATGATGATGATGATGATGATGATGATGATGATGATGATGATGATGATGATGATGATGATGATGATGATGATGATGATGATGATGATGATGATGATGATGATGATGATGATGATGATGATGATGATGATGATGATGATGATGCATGGATGCATCAATCTGATTAATTCTTGCACAGAGCTTAACTTAGGTAGTCAAAGTAAATGCGATTGGCATCCAATTAGAACGTTTTTCCTTTCTTCTTTTTTTCGTTTTTATACAGAGGAAGCCGCAAAAATATACTAAAATTATTGAGTGTAGGTCCTATAATGTGTGTTTGCATTGCTATAAGGTAAAGTAAAAAGCTGTAGGTTTCCTACTCGAACTGGATCTTAAATCAATCACGTCATTCTGACAATTGTTGCTCCACATAATGTCTGCATTAATAAATTTTAAATTGTGCGTTCATTCGAATACTTAAGGTACCTATAAAGTTACAGTGGAACCATCGATACTAATATTGGAACATAAATCGAATAAAAAAATGTATTCAGTGAAACACACATTTGAAAAATATTCCATTGTGTGTTAAGATGATTTGTGCTGCATGCAGCGACGCATGCATTTTTATATAAATTTCAACTTTGAGTAATTGTCCCTATCTAGTATTTATAGCCCAGTAAAATTAGACTTTCAATTAAAAAAAAAAAATCCGAAAAACTTGAGTCTTAGTGGAGTAGAAAAATCATGTTGCTCTTGTGCATTTATAATCCTCTTTAATGTATTTTCACACAACAATTTCCAATAATTTAAGAATGCATGAAAGTTGCCGTAGCCCTCTTCTTCCTACGGCCAGGACCAGCATTATGTTTCCTGTAAGCATGATGGGGTTGAAATGCAGGTAAGGGAGGGAGAGTTAAGGATTCTTAGTTTTGGACTATGTGCTATGTGGTTGGTTCCATCTTGGAACATACGCCATATTTCAATATTACAGCTTGAGATTTTATCCTTATATTCCATGGTTGAAGGAAAAGTTTGAGGTGATTTTCGTTAAGAATTGATGAATTTACAAAAAACTTGAGGAAGCTTTATAAAGGGTTTTCCAATAAGAGGTGTTATTTTGATATTCAAATAAAAATGGCATTTTTTGAGATAAATGATCGGATGTTTATTTCATTATAAAGAGGAAGGTATGCCGTTAATAATGAAACACAACATCAGCCAAATTGCCGCCACGACCACGCTTACAGGACCATATCCTTTTCATGAAATTTTCCATAACCAAATCGCAAAGTGGCTGCCCTATGTCCTTGATAGCCTCACGAATTCCATCTTTGAGGTCTTGAATCGACGCTGGGCTGTTGGCGTAGACCTTATCTTTCACGTGGCCCCAAACGAAGAAGTCGCAAGGTGTTAAATCACAAGATCTCGGTGGCCAATTGTGATCACCTCTTCGAGAGATAACACGGTCCGGAAACTTTTCCCGTAAAAGATCGATGGTTTCATTGCTTGTGTGGCACGTAGCGCCGTCTTGTTGAAAGTAAACGTTGTCCAGATCAATACCATCCGATTCCGGCCATAAAAAATCATTAATCATCTCTCGATAGCGCAATCCATTGACCGTAACTGTTGCTCCAGCCTCATTTTCGAAAAAGTAAGGTCCAATGACCCCGCCGGACCATAAACCGCACCAAACAGTCACGCGTTAGTGATGGAGAGGCTTTTCAACAATAACTCTTGGGTTTTCCGAGCCCCAGATGCGACAGTTTTGCTTGTTGACGTAGCCTCCGAGGTGGAAATCATCAGTCAAGATGATTTTTCGATGAAATTCCGGATCATTTTCATGCATTTCAAGGACCCAATCAGCAAAGACACGACGTTGTTGATGATCAGCCGGCTTGAGTTCTTGAGTTAACTGAACTTTATAAGCCTTAAGACCCAAGTCTTTATGCAAAATACGGTGTAATGACGTTTGTGGAATGCCCAATTCCAAAGAACGACGAGGAATGGACAAACCTGGGTCTTCTTCAACACTTTGGGCTACAACAGCAATATTCTCAGTTGTTCTTGAGCGACGTGCACGGGTTTTATTCTTCACATCACTAACTTGTCCCAACAGCTCGAATTTGTTCACCAATTTCTGTATTGCGGTCCGACAAGGTGCTTCACGACGACCCAAAAATGTTTTAGTTTAACGAACCGTCTCTGCCAAATTTTCACCATTTTTATAGTGAATTTTAATAATTTCAATGCGTTGTTGAAGCGTGTATCGTTCCATTTTTATTAATGGCGTAGTTTCTACTTGTCAAACGTCAAAAACTGACAGCTTCAAAAGTGACAGCTACCGAAATAGCGGGCTATTCAAAATAACACCTCTTATTGGAAAACCCTTTATAACAATTATTATTTATATTATTATAGCAATAATAAAGCATCATATTTCTTCCTTATTTCCGTATCTTATTATTACTATGAGTCATGAGGCATCATGTATCTTTTTCATTTAAAGGGATTCAATTAACTTAACAGCTTATGTAGTTGTAGGCAGGGTTGCCGCTGTGCGACTTTATTCGCATTTTGACCCATATTTTTGACTCATGCGACCATGAGATGATTTTTTAAAAACTGGCGTTTTTGGCCCTTTTTCAACGTCTTACGACTTTTCTGACCCAATTTCTAGAATATAGCTAAGCGGCAACTGCAAAAATTTCGGTCTCCAAATTATAAAAGATGTTACTGATCTCGGAAATAACTTACAATTTCGATAAAAAAATATGTGTAAATATCTACTATTATAGATATCTGTGGACTGCATTTTGGTTAAAAAAAAATTACTATTATTAACGGTGCTTGCAATAGAACCGACACTGTATTGAGCTGATTTTTTGTTAGACAATTTTTTTTTTAAATAAAAAATTGCAGGTTTTTTTTATTTTATTATGTTCTTATTGGACTTTTTCTCCTTCGTGACCCTTTTTTTGCAACTTTTTCAAAATCTTCAGCGGCAACACTGGGTGTAGGTATACATTGTGTAATGTGTATTCAATGTTGAAATTTAGCTCTCAATTAAATGAGAAGTCACACATCAGCTTGAAGTTATATATTCCATATAAATATAATAGAAGAAGCGATTTCAGACACAAAAGGAAATAAAATACATAGTAACCTATGTGAAGTAGGTGTGCGTACTTTATTATTAATTATCCGATATTATTGATTTTCTTTTCCACTGTTTCCATGGCAAAGAGTACCTATACAATAAAGTGTGTGATGATGGGCGGCGAGTGCAACGGACGCAATTAATACAATGACTTTCTGTGTGGCATAACTTGTCTCTGCGTCCAGAGCACTGAGTCAATAAAGCAGGCCATTAGAATTAAGGCCACGTACACATCACCTCCTGACTATAAAAAAAGTTAAGAAAACCCCATGTGGTGCTTTTACTGCGATGCAAAAACGAAAAAAGGGTCAAAGTAGGGCAGCAGCGACGGCGGCGGGGGCATTTAAAATAAAAACAACTCACTTAAGAGAAAAGTACTTACGTACTCACACACTTGAGTCGAGTATCTCGTCAACTACGAATTTAAGTTTACACATTTAATTTACATGCCTTACGTAGGTAAAGTATTTTAAAATACAAATCGCTATTAGAAAGCTACGAGTATATATTCGTGTTTATAGAATTGAGTTCAAGAAAACTGAACAGCAACAACTTAGGGCAAAGAACTCAACTTAAATCCAAACAAAAACGAAGAAAGAAAAACAAAATAAAACAAGACTTTAAAACAAAGAATATTACTGACTTGGCATATATTTTGCCGGTTTGTTTATTTTATTTCATATTTTTTGTTACTTTTCGTTTTCACTTCTTGCGTACTACGTATAGGTAAGGGCCAAGTTATGGATTCGTGAAAATAAAAGGACTTAATCGAGATTTCAACATAACAACGGAAGTGAGTTAAACTAGATACCTACCATTAAAGGCTTGGCCAAACAGAAGCCGGCCTGATAATCCGGCCAGAATTTAAAATGACAGCAGTTGTCAAGAGAAATTGAAAAAAAAAAACGGTGATTGTAGTTTGTAGTTGTTCATCGACAAGATTCAGTGGAGAATGTTTGGTTTTCTGCAAAACCCTAAAAATAGTCGATGTGAGTCCACTTATCAATATTAACGTAATTAATTTAAGCCAAAATGACAAACTACAATTTTGATTCAAAATTAATTTAGAATCGCACAAAATATCACACTAAAAACGAAATTGAGTAGTTTTTACAATCAATTTCATTCACCGCAAATGACGTCATCACACAAAATAGAGAAAATAAACAACCACAAGCACAAGGAAATAAACAAACACACAAACGAAGGAACGTATTCATTGGGCTGGGCCACCCATATCCGTACTAACTGTCCACGTCATCGGATCCCTTGCCGCAACGCATTTTATGGGTCTGCGCCTTTAGTGCTTGAACACAATAGAATGCTGCAACTGGAACTGGAGCTGCAGCTGCAGCGCACAATGCAGCTGTACAGCTTTCTGAAATTCTAACTGCAGAAGCACTGATATTTCTAACATGAAAGGTAGAACCGCACTAGGCGGAACTGCACTTCAGCGACACCGTGCGCACCTTCGCACGAAACTGAACGAAACTTCACGTCGCGACACAGTTGGTCAGATTACCAACTTTGTCGCATAGTGTCGCGTCGTGAAGTGCAGTTGTCGCTTAGTGCGATATAGCTCATACAATTTCCCACAAATAAGTCGTGAAGTTCAGTTCCGCTGAAGTGCAGTTCCGCCGAGTGCGGTCCTAGCTGAAGAATTGAAAAGAGCATTTCAACACCATATAAACACTCATCGAGTTGAAATGGGCTTGTTCGCCTCCATCAATTTTAAAATGTCAAAAATGCTGCACGCAAGAGTTTAAAGTTCGTAAACTTTTACAGCTGCGGCTGCGGCTCGGTTTGCAGCTACGTTGCGTTGTGTTCGCAACATTGAATTCACGTGTATTCAATATTTTGACAGCTAGTCCGACTGCGTCTCCATTATGTTCAACCAGTTACTCTGCCCCTAAAATGAACAAAAGAAAAGAAAAACATTTACATTTGTTTGATTAATGCTGGAACCCTCCTCCTATGTCTTTATCTTTCCTTGTATTCATGCACATGCACAAGATTTTTGACACACACCTTTAAAAGTGTGCCCGTCGCGTTCTTTGTAAAATCGATGCAATTTAAAATTTCCCGTCGCATTTTCTCTTGCACCCCTTTATCTTATCGCTTACAGTTTGAGCCACACGGTATGATTCTTCACAACACATAAAACGTGACGGACAGGCCTTAAGTGCCTTGCACATATGAAACGCGAACAGCGAATTGCGAATGGTCGTGAATTTTGACATTTTCACTCACTAACAAAGTATAGTCGATGATAACTGCGAACTGTCATTAAACCAGAGATTATCCACGTGAAGATGAAAATCCTCGGGAGCCATTTCAATTTGTCTATAATCTTGAAATGTCAGTTTTCAGATTATAAATGAGCACAGTACACAAATCTAAGGTAATATATTGCGCATCTGTCAAATAATGTAAACAAAAAAAAAATCAAAATGGCGGCTCGCTGTGACTACTTTATTATTATTACCCATATAGTTGTACTGCTGTGTTACGATATCTAAAAGAAATTAAATTTTAATTTGATTATTTTGGAATTGAAAAACAAATTATTTTTCCAAAATAAGTTCTATGAAATAGTTTTATTTATTTTTCTTTTTCTTTTTCTTGAACTTTCTTCTATTACATTGTTAAGGTGCTTAATTCGGAAGTACATTCTTGAACGGAAGAAAATTTCTTTAACTTTTTTTTCCAGAGAAATATTATTCGATAAATCAATCAATGTTTTTATATAATTGCGAGAATAAACGATTTGATCGTTGTTGAATTGCTTGAAAATTAACTCCATCTTTTCCATATCTTTCATCATTTTTTCAGTTGGCTTTTGAAGAAATCCTTCAGTGAGCTGATCTGTCCAAGTAAACGAAGATTCCCGCTGATTGTTCTGAACAACGAGATCCGGATTTTTAATCCTATGGCAAATATATCCTGTCAAATGTTCGAGGCCATCGTACTGCAGGGATTCCAATTCATCTGCTGGTGGTTCGTTAGAATCATTAGCTTCAGTGGTCAATGTTCCAAATAGGTTACTACTTAGATTTTGTGCAGCTTCTAAATCAGGCGTATTATCGACTAATGTATTACCTTTAAAAAGATAAATATTGTGTTGTATTTTGTAAAGTATCTATACCTATACATATTTTTAATAAAATTTAGCATACCATTTTGAGATAAACTTCCTTCATTTCTGCCAAGAATGTACGATCGAAGCCTATACATAAACTCAAGACGGTTTGGATGATCATATAAGCCACCTTTGGATCGAATAACGCCGAAAAAATTCTCTAATACATCCTGGTTGAGTCTGTATGTCAACAAATATGAAACATTGTATCGAGTGTTCAAATCGTTGTATAAGAGCTTTAGGGAATTGTTCGTCATAATAATGCCTAAGGGAATTAAATATTAGTTTGTAGAAAAGGTAGTATTTTATAAATTACTTCTCAGTACCTTTTTGGAAAGGCATCATGTTTTTCTTGCCTTTCACTCGCATCTTCAGCATTGTTGCGGACATTTTCTCCACAATTTCGAATTGAAGGGTTTCCGAAAGCCCAACGCCTTGAACTCGTTCACGGCTATCTTGGTACGGAACTCTTACGTTGAGACAATCGAACCAATCGTTGACCTGTATTTAACACACAAATTAATATGGATTTATCAATCGAACATTAAGTTCGAACCTGTTTAAAAAATTCAGCACACTGAAGCCAGCCTTCGGAACTCAGTTCACCCAAACTTCCAGCCCGCAAAATTGCTTTTGATACAGTGTGTGAAAAAAGTTTTGTAGCCAGCTTAACTTTTTGACGCTCTGCACCTCTCACATTCAAATTTGATGCCGATATCTTATAGGCGACACTCAAGTCAGATATATCATTCGTTTTTGAAATAAGTTCTTCAATTATTCTTTTGGTTATAATTGTTCCATCCAAAATGAAACCATCGTTGTCGACAAAATTATTTCGAATAAGTTTCATAAGATGTGGAACGTCCGCGAATACATAAATTTGCTTGGATGGATCGGATGGATTCGGAAAAGAGGACTCCATAACCGTGATCTTAAGTTCACGTAATAATCCTTGATTTGTTCCTCCGAGATCACAAACCATTGCACACACTTGAAAGCCGCTTTCATGTATAGCTCTTATAATACTGAATAGTATATCTTGGGTCATTCGTTGATCAAAATCATAATAAATAGGTTGCTTCCAGTTGCCAATTAATCCTCGTATCATTGCAACCTGGACATATTTAGCAGCTTTAAGAGTTTCATCCCTGCGCTTGTCATATACAATTTTTTCCTTAACTTTCATCTCATCAAATGAGAGAACACAAATTTTGTCATTATTTGACATATCAACGTTTTTCATTATGTCTAGAACAGACTGAATAATCCCTGGATATACCTCTACTTTGGCGCACCACTTTTTTAGAGTTATTACGGCTGGAAGTGGATAATCTTTTCTTAAAAGCAATCGGTAAGCTCGAGGACCTGCTGCGTGTATTGCTATTGCATTGGCAATATCTTCTGCTGACCATTTGATACGCTTGCGAGGGCATTCCAATTTCTTTAATTGACCCTTTGTGAAAATATGGCCAATGGAGTCAATAGTTGCTTTTTGCTTCCAGCATTGCGCTTTAAGTTTTACGATTTCTTCTTGTAATCTAGAAAGAAGATGTAATTTAGTAATATAGTTATATAATAGTTTTATTAAATATCGACTAATTACTGGTAAAATTTTGAGATGGATTCGTCAGTTTGCGTACTGTTGTCATCTTTAAACGCTTCAGTTTGTGTGCTTTCATCAATTTTGGATTCGATATCTGAATCGGTGGTTATTTGCAGCTCAGTGTCAGTGTGATCGGCCAATGAACACAAATCATAATTAGTTTCCAAATTTTGATTATGGGGAGCCAATGAAGTTCTATAAAAATATCAAAATAAATCGAAATTAATGTAATTCATACCAGTATTTAATTTTTACTATGCCGACCTTGAAATGAAAGATCTATTTTGAATTCTTAAACACCGGGCACTTGAGGTTGAAGCTTTTTCTTGTTTTTGTAATGCCAGCATAAGTGATGGGATTGTGTTTTCCTTTAGGCGTCTTGCTTTCACAAATAATCCATGTTGTTCATACAAAGGATTTACAGGAACAAAATCATTTTCCTTAAAATGTTTCGAACAGACTCTAGCAGTTTTCACATTAATTATATCTTTTCTATGGCACAAAAAAACCCACTGTTTGCACATTTTCTGTGTTTTTGGAAACGAGTGAAAAGAAATTTCTCCACTATAGGTCTTTTTTAGATTGTTTACACAACACCCGAACATAGCACAGCGCATATTTATACGCTTTTATTTAACTTTTTATCAACAAAATAATACAATCTATTGCTTTTACAATTTACAAATGCAATTCAGAATGTTCAGCAGTCACAATTTGCGGCCATTTTTCAGAATTTTGACAGATGCGCAGAACTAAACCAAAACTTATGCGCGGAGTATATTACCTTTAATATATATACCTTGATAAATGAGTATGTCTGTATGTTTATGTATAAAAACCTCACACAAAGCCTGTTTGCATCTTCACAAACCTCCTTAAATTGTTGTTGCAATTCACATCTATTCATCGACATGCGATGAAATTGCAAAAACAACAATGCGTGAACAATTGAGTTTTAGAGGGTGAAACGTACGAAACATTCTCATCTTAATATTGAGTGTTTTTGGTCGAAGGACTAAACAAATTTTAAGTAAGGTAAAATCGAGAAATTCGGTAGTGAATGTCTTTCCCAACTGACGTAAGACTTTTACGTGACTTGTCTGGAAGCAAAGAAAATAATTGCAATTTTTCGGTATTGGTCACTACCCTATATCCTGTGAAAAAATTATATTTCATCAGTTGCAGAAGACTAGTGGAAACATATTATAAATAACAAAAAACCAAAACCTTGCGTAGTTAAATTATTTAAGTTGCAACCAATTCGATACAAAATTGGAGAATAAATATTTTGTTAAATATTTTCACTCAGTTCTGTATAATCTGACAGATGAAATATTGAGCACCTATATATGGGAATTTCTTTTTCGCAGTTCCATGTCTAACCCTCGTCGGATGAATGACGTATCTTTATTGGAAAAATTTCCTTCTCATAACATCCAGTCAAAATGTAGTTTCGTGGTAAGTATTATGGTCTTTAGATATACATCACAGACACACACAGAATAGATAGATGAACATGAAAGGGCTTAAGCTTAAATGTATTTTAATCGAATACACGTGACTTCAATCCATTTTATTTCGGTTACATATTATGTAGGTACAAGTTCAATTCAGATTATTTTCTTCTCTTAAACCAATATTAACGACCAATTTTAAAAGATTCGGATCTATGGTTTTTGATGGTGAAAAACTACATAAATTCCTAAATCCCCTTTTGCGATACATTTAACGAGTCCTGTCAACAAAGTTTACAACACATTTGCATAGCTTTAAGGCTATCATGATGGCCATTATGATTGTATACAAGAAAAAAAAAAAACATCAAAATAAGCTCTTATCGCCCGCTACTTTTTATCTGGATGGGTGTTGCAATAGCCTTGCAAGGATTTGCTGCCCTGAGCCTGAGAGAAACAAAAACTAATGGAAAGATGATACAAAAATGAAATGCAGAAGAATAAATGCGCCGCAAGTCATCTGCAGAAGATGCAGATTGTTTTTTGGTGGAATGCCCCCAGAGATTACTTGGAAGTTGGAAAGAGATTAAAATTGCTCAACAACTCTTGGAGCCAATGTCAAGATTTATTTATATTCGAGGTTGGATAGGGCAATGGTATGGTGGTGGTGGATTACGCGAGTAGGTCATTTGATACTATATATACTTGCAACTTGCTGTAAGGACAGGAATGTATTATTGTTCTTGTGCTTGCGAGCTCTGTTGAATTTGATTTCATGAATTGGTTAATTTATTATTTAATTACAAATAAGGAAAAAGACTAACAAGAGTTTCTTTTGTATGTGTGTAGGAAGGAAGGAGTTTCTGAATACTGAAAATAAAAATCCTCCAAATGCTACATTCTGACTTTTCAAAGGAAGTAGTTTTTCTTTTGAATTGTTGAATTTTGTGAAATGTTCCTTGAATTTCAGGGAAAATTTTAATCAATTTATTTGCTTTGCCTGTTTAATCAGATGAATATTAAAACAAACGTTACATCACATCCATCGTTTAAAAAGCATCTTTAGCCTATAGGTATACGAAATGTTTCTTCTTGTTAATTCTCAATTGCTTATGTCACTCTCGATGCTAATTTTGATTTCAGGGAAACAGGCAAACGTCAAAGAGCCTGCATGGATATTTTTGTAATTTAATCTGGATGGAGCTTTTTTTTAATCAAATATCATCTGTTTTTTTCTCATAAGCAACATTATTTAAAGGAATTTTCGTATAGGTATATAATTCCTTTGAACTATGGAACACTTTACTGAAAATTTACATACAATAATTGTTCTTCATATACCTACTTTAAGTCCAATAATCCAATAAATCTATTTGTTATTTTATATAAATTCCAGATATGCAGTTGTGCCTTCCTCGGTGCCGGTCTTTGGCTAAGATTATCATATCAAGGCTATGCCACATTACTACCAGATCATGAGGCTTTAAGTGCTGACTCGCTATTTATAGCCGTTGGAGTGTGTGGATTTGTTGTATCGTTTTTTGGTTGCTGTGGATCATGGTTCCAATCACGATGTCTACTTATTACCGTAATTAAAACAAAAAAAAAAAACATTCATATATGTACCTACATGTACAGTTTTTAAAAAAAATTAATGTATTTTTATTTTCAGTACTTTGTTCTGATTGTGTTTCTATTCCTAAGCGAGTTCCTAATCGGTTCTATTGCATTCCTATTCCGTGGTGGATTAAGTAGAACATTAGCTAATGAATTGAGATTTGGCATAGAAAGGCATTACAATGCAACGGATAGGGGAGGTCTGGCAGCACCGTCAGTTGCAGCGATATGGGATACTATGCAGCAATCGGTAAGAAATTAATAATAAGAGCGAGACTTGAAAATAAATTTCTTTTTATAACAATTATAAGAGTTTATCGGCATTAAAAGTAGGCGTAGGCCTTAGCAGTACTGTGATACCAAAACTGTTATAATTGGTGTTGGGTTCGTAATTCAAATTGACCCACACGGTTGATGGTTTCAATTGGACTCATCGAGTTTCTAGAGACCTAACTGGAACTTACTTACCGGAAACTGCTTTCGATGATGAATACCTATTTCGACAACAGTTGTGACTCAGTGGGTCATGCCTATGTAGCCTAGCCTGGCATGTCATTTGGGGCACAATATTGGGATCTCTTCACTCACTTTCTAATAATAATGAATGAAGTTTATTTTATTAAGAATACAAAGAGTCTCACAGTGAAAGTTTGTTTTTGTTAAAATACGATTATTATCAACCCTTATTTTGAACATTCACACTATAGAAGTGCTGAATCACTTCAAAAGTTAGACGTTAGAGCCTTGATAGATTTAATTTTTCTTTTGAAGTTTTGCAAATGTTGAAAAGTAAATGGTAATTTTTTAGAAGGGATAGAATCTTAAACAGCTGTCAAACTACCTCAGTTAGATTTACTCAGTAAGGGTGGACAAATTAGGTTGAAATTCATAAAATAAATGTTGGTGTGCCCCAGGGTTCCGCTTTGTCGCCGACTCTCTTTCTCATATTCATCAATAATCTTTTGTGTATAATTTTTCCGCGTCCTTCGAATGTTGACCTTTGATGGTAGCATATGATCGACAGCATTATCCAATGAGGAATCGAAAATCGTGTTGAATTTAATACTTCAAAAGCTGAATGCTGACCTCTGCCGGTGAAACGTGTCGTGTGCTAAGCTTCAGTGCTGTTTTTTTTTTTAACTGAATTTGACGCCAGAATTTCCACAAAAATGCACTTTTTCGGTGCTCTATGGCTTAGAGAGTCATTCGGCTGTACTTCTTCTAAAATGATGTCGTAAAGCGTGTTACGGTCAATGGCAAACGCTATATAGCTTTAATAATAGATATATTTCATTTCTCAATGCCACAGCAGGGATGTGAACAAATATTGTTTCAATAGGTTAGCTAAATTTCACACAACGACCATCGTACAAACAAATTACAGCTGTAAACCTTGAAGCATGTGAAAAGCATCTGTTAATTGGCCATAAAAGTCGTACTTCCCCTTTTTTCGCCCTCCTTATGCCCAGATTCAAATAGTATTCTATCCCTGCCTAATCTTTAAGCAAAATTGGCAGTATAAGCGTGTTGTATAGAGTGTCGGCTTCGTCTTTTGAGTAAAGAGTTTTGAAGCCATAAGTTTCACCGAATCGAAGTAGCAAAGTTTTAATAGGGTAAGATGTCATTCTAGTAGTTAATTTTTACTCCAAGTTTGGATGAACTTCTTAGTCGATACCTCCTGCCTTGAAGTTGCTTCTATGAATAGTGACGTTTTGTTCCTTTTATCTTCAAGTCCAACAATTTTAGCTTCAACGCAATGAAGATCCCTTTTATGTTATGTTGGGGCGGGCAATGATGTCAAACTTGGCCGCATATATTTAATAGTACTTAGTTGGACGAATTGGTTGAAGATATAGTGTCTTTCGTGTTAACACCTTAAGAATGATGGGGGGGTAAACAAATTTTTTTTTAAATGGAGAAAAATATAAAACAAAACATCATACAGGGTGATTCGCATAAGATGTGACAAAAAAGTAAGAGCGTGTATGTAGGTTGGGTTGATACAAGAAAAAAAAAATCGTATCGGAGGGCTGTCAATTCCCCCCCTTTAGCCGCGAAAGTCATTTTTCTAAAATATTAAAAAAAACAACTGTAATACATACTTACAATGCCATATGCTATAACTTTTTGTAATGCTAGAAATCTCTTCTTTTATTTTCTTTTTAAATATGAACAGTTTTTAAAAAAATATTTTCAAACTCAAAATTTTGAAGACATTTTTTTTTTTTAATTTTGTCCACAGTCTTACGTTATTATTCAATGCTTTTACTAACTTTTTATTTCCACTACGTAGGTAGTAAAGTAGATTTAGTTGTTTTCAATTTTCTCAAAAAGTAGGTACAAGAGATTTAAGCATCCGGTTTTCTGTTTTTGACTAAAAATTTATAAAAACATTGAAATTGTAAAACAAAAACAGTACATAGCTTATAACGCAAAATTTTTGAAAAATATTATATAGAATTTTTTTTTCGAAATTTTGAGTTTGAAATTTTTTTCAAAAACTGTTCACTAAAACAACTTTATTTAAAAATAAAATAAAAGAAAGAAAGAGTTTTCAGTATTTGACTTTGAATTGATCAGACAATTGAATAGTAAAAATGGAGGTAGTATTTATTTAACAAAGTGAAATTTTGAAGAAAAAAAAAGAATCGGATTAAAATTAAAATTAATTTGAAAAAAAGTATTCCCTCTAAAAGTTGATTTAAAAACAATTTTGATAATGGAATTTTAGCTTAAAGAAAAGTTATAACGGAATATAGTAAAAGTCGCTGTTAAATAATAATTTTTTTTATTTTAAGACTCCTTTTCATAAAATTGACATATGTCAACGCCAAAATACAGCCTTCTGAATTCCTCAAGTATGGGGCAAACAGCGATGAAATGGAATATGTCCTCTCGAGTTTCCATATTACATAGGGTGCAAAAAATTGGATGGTCCTCTCTATGTGGAATATAATTGAGATTTAGGATTTCACCTCTAGCTTTAAAAAT
Source organism: Leucozona laternaria (assembly GCA_932273885.2). NCBI lineage: Eukaryota > Metazoa > Arthropoda > Insecta > Diptera > Syrphidae > Leucozona > Leucozona laternaria. Next base: position 23,584,839 of record OW026367.1, on the reverse strand, counting down.
AATAAAAATTCTTTCGAAACCCATATCATCCTTAAAATAATTTTTCTTTTCCAGGTTATAGTAAGCCCTAAAGATCGATGAGTGAGCCTGCTCTTCAAATCCTTCTCTTAATTTACAATCGAAATCCCGTAGAAAATTATACAAATTTTACTTCCTACTTTTACTTTACTTATTCGATGTGACATTTAATTGTATGCCGTACTTCTGCCCTAAGCTGAACCATTCCTTAAAGAATAGACTATTGGTATTCGCCGCATGCAGTATGACTTACTTTGGCAGGCGTGAGTCTGGTAAGGTCATCATTTTGAGAACATAGTCAAAGTGGAGCTTTAGAGTACTTACGGGCAGGCGAAATGTATCTGAAGGCTTTTACTTTCTGGGTTCAATAGAGAACAAAAATGTATTCTTTATAGTTGTTCGATGTGTATACCTTTTCCTATAGTACATTTTGTTCCATTAATTAATTTAAGTGCTTTCCAAAACGATTTTGTTTTTGAGTTTGTTGGGTTTGATGCTTCTCTTGCGAGTCTAGCAAAATAGGCACTTTTTTTTACACTTGCAGAGGTGTTTATAACTTTTGTTAGCATCTAGATAAAGCTGTCGGAAAAAATCAAGGCTGTGTTTTCTATAGTGTTTTAAAGCTCTAAATGCTTTTTTACGTGCCCTCACACATTCAAAATCAAACCATTTCTGGCAATTGGTGGATTTTGATACTGTCACACCCGGGGCTGACCTAGTAATTATTTTGTCTAATGTATATCCACGTCGTAAAGGTTGCCGCAAGATCTTTCTTCCTCTAATGCATTATTAAGTTTACTTTGGTAGGCTTTAACTTGGTGCTCCTTTAGGAAAAGTTTAGGTATAGCAGCTTCATATAACTCATTCACCTGTATATCTGCCTATAAAAAAAAATCTTGAAGGAGCAAAGAGAAGCAGGACGGTTATTGAATACAGGCTAGTTATTAGCGTTACCTATAATGGATTAGTTCTTTTTCACAGTTTATGATAAAGTGGTATCATATTTACAGCTCTATTCTTTTAAAATGTTTATTTTGAACAATTTCTCAAAATTAGCTTAATTTCAAACATTTGAAAAGGAATTTAGTATGGTTCTGTGGGGGGGGGGGGGGGTGTTGACAGTTTTTTATCTGCACTATAATGCAGAATTTTTGTATGTAGCTCTGACTTCTCCCCAACAGATGTTGTTATTTTCACAATTCGGTTTTGGAATTCAGAAACATGCCTCTGTTAAATTGAAAACATTGGTTTTCAGGTCGATTTTGCTGTAAAATGTTCAACAAATTTTTTTGTGTAAACATTTTCTGATATGAAGCAAAAAGCTGAGCAGAGCTAACATTCATATGACAATTCAAAGTTCAAGCGTGTTTCCTAATTAATTCGGTTTGCTCGGGCTCTGCTCAGCTCCGTGCTCAGCTCACAGATAAAAAAGAAAACGCATTTGATTTCACTTTTTTTTGAATAAATTTTTCTCTACATCCAATAGAAATGCATTGAATAGCATTTTAGTATTTTTTTTTTAATCTTCATCGCGTCCGCAATTTTGATTTTTATATTTTCCTATAAGTTATCGACCACAAATACTCTTGTGTCCAAATTTCCCAATCAATTGATTGAGCAGAAAGCTATGAATATAAAATAGTGATCCAAACTAAAGCGGTGTTTTGTACCATTTTCTTTATTTTTAGTTTGAATGCTGTGGTGTGACATCATACGAAGACTGGTATGATGTGCAGGCATGGAGTGGTAAACGATGGGTACCCGAATCCTGCTGTCGTCCTAACTACGAACAAAGAGGAATAATAATTGAAGGCTCCGGCGATGGTGGCCCAAGGGTTGATTGTGGGAAGTAAGTTCTGCAAATAAATATATTTTATTTAACTTACAATTAAGATACAAATAAATTAATTTCTAACATCAGATCTGAAAATCCATTGCTGTGGTGGGACAAAGCCTGCGCCCATTCCTTACACGGATGGCTCATCGAAAGACTGCATGTTGTTGGTACAGTGGCCTTGGTAATAGCATTTTTACAACTCTTCGGTTTAATCACATCAATGTTGCTCTTCTGCACGGTGAAGCACAAACGAGAATCTCAAACATACAAATCGTATTCCCCATCAATAGATCCTGCGACAAGAACGAGTAGCTGGGAAGACTGAAGTGTATTTTAAAAAAAAATACAAAACCGGAAAACTCACATCGAGTTTCCAATAATATATATCTAAAGTGCTAAGCACTTTTCTAGCGGAGCTATACTATACAAAAAAAAAAAAAAAAAAAAAAAAAAAACAAACAACAAATAAAACACAAACTATACGAATTAATTTAAATATTAAATATTTTTATTATTCGACGACGATAAAATAAAACAACAAACAAACAAAAAAAAAAGAAAAATTAGATTTTAGAGAAATTTGTGCCAAAAATATTTAATTACAAACAGAAAAAAAAACAAAATGGTAAATCGTTAAATTTTCTAGGTTAGGAATTAAAACAAATTCTTTTAGAAATTAATTAAGTCGCAGTTTCTTCCTTTGAATCTCTTCAAACAAAATTAAAAAAAAAAAAACAACAACACAAAACAAAGGCCGATGCACTAAAAGCATTCACTGCCAGTGAAATAAGTTGTTATATTGTTTTTCTTTTTTTTTTACAACTGTCATATTAATTTTGCAATAAAATTTTTTGTAAACAAATCTGAGATAGAAAAAATTGAATTCAAACATCGCCTTTATTTTTTTTACTTAACAGACAAAGTTTTAAAAAATAAAAATTACCTTAAATTTGTGTCTATACAAACTTTGTCTTTTTTTATTTAAAAAAGAAAAACCTAATAAAATACATTTTTTTTAATGTTTTTTTCTTCTGATCTACCGCGTTATTGTAAATATTTTTTATTAAAAATGATATTTATATTAAGTTATTGTTTTGTTTTCTTTCAAAGACAATAAAAAAAATACTTTAAAGAAAAGTTAAAATAAATAGATATTAATCTATAAAAAAAAAACGTTTATAGATGAATTATAATGTTAAGACAATCTTTTCTTCAATCAAACAATAACACAAAAAAAAAACAAGTGTAAGATTTTAAAATTTATATTTTTATCAAAAAAAAAAGAAACAAAGAAACATATCTGTTCTATTTATAATCAAAAAAAATATATTGTTATTTAATTTTATTCTAAAAACAAATGAAAAAAAAAATAAAACGAAAAATACAACATTCCATGTTATTTATTTAACGATTTTAATTATTTGCAATATATTTAATAAAAACTTTATCATTATATATTGTGTACCCTTTTCATATAAATATAAAAATACCTATATATATTTACAAAATACTATTATTTCTTATACAACAACACAAAAAAATATATATATAAAAGCTTTGTTTTGTGATCGTGTTGCAAAATGGATTATTATTATTATTTATTATAGGAATGAATAAAAAATTAAAGAAATTTTAAAATATAAAATAAAAATTTTTAATTTAACAATGATTTGTTTCAGAATTAATTGTTAGAAAAATATTTACAATATCCCTATAGAATTCATAAGAAAATATTTCTATCTACACACCTCCCTTTTCTAGCTAGAGGTTCTCTTATGTCTTATTAAAGACGCGTGGTTTGCGTTGTGAATTGAGAAACAAAAAAATAAAACGTGCCACCAAAAAGGAATTTCGTTGAGGGAAATAATGATCTACAAGATATTTATTTTAATTTATTTTCGGTGAAGAACTCCCTGAATGCTAACATTGACTTTTGAATACTTTTATTTTTGATTTATTGTCGTACATGGTTCTTGCTTAAAAGATCATTAATTTAATGGATGTGACCCCAAAATAATTATTGTGTGTTGTGCGAAGGTTGCTTATACTGTGACCTGTGGTGGGCTAAATGGGGAATAAATCATTTATCAAATATAAATTCAAACGCATAGAAATACTCTTGTCGCTTTGGCAGCGACTTGGAACTGTAAAGGATTAATAAATTGAAAAACAAACAAAGTTGGGGATACATAGTTCAAAAAAAAAAGATGAAAAGTAGGTACCTACAATGAAATTAAGTTCTTCAAATCAGTTGAGTAGATCCAAAAAAAAAAATGTTGTTTCCTGCAAAGTATTAACGTTTTCGATTTTTAATTTAACTCGAAATGAAATTCCATGTTCTACAATTCGTTCGTTTTCGAAACCTTCACAATTATCGGGTTTTTCAATACGAGCGCTACAAAACTTTTTTTAAATAAAACAAAAACGGTTTTGGATATCAATGAAATTCTTTATTCCTGTGAAAGTACGTTCGATGCCATTATGTATGGAACCCGATTTCTTTTGCATGGCCACCACGGGCACGCTTGCAGAAGTCCACACGCTGAACCCAATTTTCGACGGTTTTCAAGCATATATCGGCAGATACTGCTGCAATTTCAGGTTCGATATTCCTACGAAGTTCATCAATCGTGGCTGGCTTGTTGGCATAGACCATAGACTTGACGTAGCCCCACAGGAAATAGTCTAACGGCGTCAAATCGCACGACCGAGGCGGCCAAGCGACTGGATCATTTCGTGAGATAACACATTCTCCAAACTTGGTTTCCAATAAATTGATTGTGACATTCGCTGTGTGGCTTATGGCGCCATCCTGTTGGAACCACATGACCTCCAAGTCCATATCATCCAATTGGGGCCGAAAATATTCGGTTATCATTGAACGGTAGCGATTCCCATTCACAGTAACGTGCCGGTCTTGATCATCACGGAAGAAGTACGGCCCAATGACGCCGCCGGCTCATAAACCACACCAAAACGTTATTTTTTCGGGATGCAATGATGACTCATGGAGTACGTGTGGATTACTGCCTGACCAATACCGCATATTTTGTTTATTGACGAAGCCATTCAGCCAGAAATGAGCCTCATCCCTGAAGATGATTTTTCGATTTTTAGCGCTTTCAACGTTGAGGCCACTGACTCCGAATTCCGGTAGTAAATTTTAATCATTTTGACTAGTTGTTGGCTCGTATTTCTTTCCATCATGAAATGGCAAACCTTATTGAAGAGAAATGTCAAAAGAGCGGCAAGAAATATGGCGGCGTTTGCTGTCCCTGTTGCTCTACTTTTGTAGCGACCCTGTTGAAAAACCCTTTACTTGGAACTGTCAAAATTGAAGGTGCATCTATTTTGTACTGTCTTGTATAGTGAAATGACACTGCGGAAGAAGATGGGTTAACATAGCGAGAGTATAAATGATGAATTGTTTATCTTTTTGTTTATTTATTTATTTTTCTAAAGGGGTTTCCAATTAGGGCGCGTAAATGTTAAAATGGAATAAAACAAGTTTCTTTTTAAAAATGCAATAAAATGAACAAAATTAAATTCTGTCCATGTATTATGGCTTTATGAGTAAGAGCAAACTTTCCCATTAATTATGGAACACAACGGCGTTAAAATGGCTACCACGGGTGCCTTCGCAGTAGCGTATTCTGTCACTCCAATTTTCCAAGACCTTGCGTTAATTGTTTCGGTCTGTAGCTCACGGATTCATTATCATCATCGGCTCGACAACCGGCGTCCGGTCCTGGCCTCCTTCAACAAGTCTCTTCACCCATCCCGTTCTCGAACCGCCGCCATCCAGTTGCGCACTCCAAGGCTCCGGGCGTCCTGGTCAACGCAATCTCTCCAGCGCAAGCATGGTCTACCACAATTTCGTCTACCATAGAATGTATACTACAAAGAACTTTTCGAGCAGGTTCCTCTTCGCTAGCTAGATGCCCTGCCCACCGGAGTCTACCGAGCTTAATTTTTGTCACGATATCCGCTTCAAGGTAGATTGCGTACAATTCATGATTGTACCGTCTCCGGAATCGTCCTTCCTCACATATGGGGCCAACAATTCTCCTTAAGACTTTTCTCTCGAACGCGGCTAAGAGGTCGGAGTGCCTTTTGCTAAGCACCCAAGTCTCGCATCCATATGTGAGTACTGGCAGGACCATGGTCCTGTACAGCAGCAGTTTTGAATTTATGGTGAGATTTCTGGATTTGAAGAGCTTTGACAGACCATAGTAGGCTCTGTTGGATTTGAGAAGCCGCCCGCGTATTTCTTCTTCTATATTGTTATCGGCTGCTACTATTGACCCAAGGTATTTAAAGGATTGCACCACTTCAAATTCGTGCTCCGCTACCTTGATTGTTTGACCAACTGTTCCTCTCGCATTCGACGCCACCATGTACTTTGTCTTACCTTCACTAATGTGCAGCCCCAGATTTTGTGCCGCCTGCTCGATCTGGATGAAGGAATCATGTACAGCTTGCTCAGTTCTTCCGATGATGTCGATGTCGTCTGCGTAAGCCAGTATCTGGCTGGACCTGTTGACGATGGTCCCTCTTGTTGCCGTGCCAGAGTCACGGATTGCTTTCTCCAACGCCAGGTTGAAGAGGAGGCAGGCCAAACCATCCCCTTGTCGGAGTCCATTAAAGATGTTGATTGGTTTGAATAGCAATCCGGCTATTTTTACTTGGCTTGTTACTTTGGTCATGGTCAACCTACATAGCCGTGTCAATTTATTTGGGATGCCGAATTCTTTCATAGCTTTGTAAAGTTGTACCCTAGCTATGCTATCGTAGGCGGCCTTAAAGTCTATAAACAGGTGGTATGTTGGGATGTTAAATTCTAGACATTTTTCCATCGCCTGCCTAAGGGTAAAGATCTGATCAGTTGTTGATTTGCCTGGAATGAAACCACACTGATATTGTCCGATGATGGTTTTAGCGTATGGGGTTATCCGGTCTTGTAGGATAGAGAAGAGTATCTTATAGGCGGTACTCAACAACGTGATACCTCTATAATTGCTGCACGTTGTGACATCTCCCTTCTTATGTATGGGGCAGATTATACCTTTTCGCCAGTCTTCTGGAATTTCTTCATGCTCCCACACGTGCACTATAATCTCATGAATTGCTTGACATAAGGCTGGCCCACCGTGTTGAAATAGTTCGGCTGGTATACCATCGGCTCCCGGGGCTTAGTTTTTCTTTAGCTGGCCGATAGCCTTCTCAACCTCTTCTATGCTTGGTGGCGGCAACATAGGTTAGTCTTCTTGAAGTAGTGAAGCCTCTACTTCTGCAGTGAGCTGACCATTAAACAATTCATTCCCTCCAGTATGCTTTGAGGTTTTAGATTTTTGAGTGATTAGATTTCCCTCTCCGTCCTTGCAGTATGTTGCTCACGGATATTGGCGTTAAGTGCTTGAATCGATTTTGGATTGTTGGCATAAAATGTCCAAAGGGGTCAAGTCGCAGCTCCGGGGTGTCCAATTGACATCGCCAAGTCGTTTGATAACACGATTTGGGAATTTGGTGCGTAAAATATCGATTATGGCATAAGCTGTATGGCATGGAGCACCATCCTGCATGAACCAGAGGTCGTCCAAATCCATCTCTTCAATTTTAGTAAAAAAAAATGTCGGTTAACATGCCTCTGTAACACCCACCGTTGACCGAAACGTTGTTTCCAGCCTCAAATTCGAAGAAAAATGATGCAGTGATGCCACCACTCCACAATCCGCACCAAACTGTCACTATATGTGGATACATCGGCTTCTCGACTAGCATAGCAGTCTCATAAACTTTTGCACAAATTAGCAGGCGCGGTGGGTGCTTCATTTCGGCCAAAACTTCTTTTAAAAAACGAACTGTTTGGGCTACACAGCACTCACTTTGGAAATAAGTTTCAATATTTCCCAACGTTGTTCAAGCGCAAAGCGTTGTTCATTTCGTTCCGCGGAGGTATGATACTAACTTTCTGTCAAGATATCAAGCGGGAAAAAGCTGTCAGTGTCAAAATACCCTATGATTTAAAAAGAAGCCATTATAGATGGCCTACCCGTTATTAACAAAACTATTCTTTTTCATTTGACAGGCCCATGCATTCCATAAGAATGCCCGCCTGTGTTGTTTACGGTAGCAAGGATCGAGTCGGTCCAATTTTGAATGACTCATCCACATAGCTCTGGCTGAATTTGAGTGGTGGCCTGTGTTATGTTCATCTTAAGGTCATCGGTCGATTGTGATTTATTCGCATAGGCCTGCGACTTCAGGAAATCTAACAAGAAAAAGTCTAACGAGGTCAAATTGCACGATCTTGGTGGCCAATTCACGTCACCTCTTGAGAGTAAGCATTACCCTAAAATCGTTCATGCACCGTTCAGTTGGAATCACATGTCGTTCATATGTTCAATTGTTTATCGTCGATCGGTAGCGTTTTCCGTTGATGGTGATGACAAATGCCATCGTCGCTTTGGAAGTAGTCCGGACTCTCACGTAAATTGGCGATGATTTGTGTAGATCTTGCTTTTTGTTGAGTGATTGTTCTCTGAATCGGTCGACTCAATTTTGGCTTTTGAATAATCGACTGAGAAGGCCAACCATATAAAAAGTAAAATGGGCGCAACGCACGCATCGTTGCTACAAGAGATTTTGATAATAAAATTTTTTCATGTAACTTGCCATGGTGATTTGGTATCACTAACTGAATAACACACAACAGATTTGACAGATGTCACCAAAATAACATGGACGCCACAGGCCGCCAAAATCTATCAGTGCCAAAAAAAGCCCTTTACAAACAACTTAAAGATGACCTTTATTCAAGACCCATTACTTTTATCCGTTGTACGCTTTACTTGAAATTTTTCATAATAGGGGTATTCATGCAATGAGATATATTTACTAACTTCGTATTTGCGTAAATGTATTCTTCACTTTGCATGAACGCACCTATAAAGCAATCTGTGTATATCCTTATTACGTTGCTCGCGTATATAATTTTCCATACAAATTTTGACATTTGATTTACGAGGTGATAAACTTATGCAGTTTACGTGGTTTACGAGGCAAAATCATCGCGCAAACTTATCAGCCCTGCGTATATAATTTTCCATACAAATTTTGACATTTGATTTACGAGGAGATAAACTTATGCAGTTTACGAGGTTTACTAGGCAAATACGACATTGCATGAATACCCCTATTATTTCATCTTGAGATAATCTTACACCGAGATTATTTGAGGTTGTGTTACATCGAGAGATGCTTTTTTCAACAAAACTTGAAAGTACATCATCATCTTGAGTTGCAGGCTAACATATGTAGTTCACATTGGATTTTTATAAAAAAGTTCGTGTGAGTTGAACTATGAACTTAGTAAAAATCCCGTATTGACAAGGTTCTCAATAGTCAAATTATGAGCCCAAATGAAATAGCCACAACGAAACGCCAATTTTTATGGACTAAAGGCCGTTAAAAGTTGTTTTGACTCTATAACTTGCTAACATTTAAAATTGAATATTAAAGTTATGAAAATAAAAAGTTTTAAAATAATTCCTTCTGAAACAAAAAAAAATAGAGGAACTACTTTATTTCGGTTTTAAAAAATTTTGTATTCCATCTTAAAAATGAAAATAAATATCACAACATTTATTTTGAATTTTTTTTAAAATTTATTTTCATTTAGTTTGTAAGTTTATACTTAATTTTTTTCTTAAAAACGAAAACAAGTTTTGCGGCAGATCTTTTAAATAAATAATTTATCAATAAAATGTAGGAAAGCTGGTACATATTTACAAAAAAACATATATGTTTTCAATTTGACGTGATTCTTAGAGACCGACTAGTTTTCCTCCGATTACATCAAGTTGAGTTGTAATGCCTCGAGATATTGATCGAGCGACTTCTTTTGGTTTCTGGAAAGATATGATGTTTAAATTAATATTGATTATTTGTTAAAATTTTCAAAATTGTCTGCTTAGTGTTAATTAATAATTAAATTTTGTTTTTTTTACTGCTCATAACTTTAAATTCTTATCACGCAACCTCGCTTAATTTTTTTCTTGAATATATGTAAAAAATCAAAACGAAAATAGTTTATTTTTAGATTTAAATAGAAGGTAATTGCATAAGTATGAAATTTCATTTATATATCATTTAGATTTAAATATTTCCAAATAAAAAAAAAATCCCAAAAGCTCAAATGACAGGTGAAAGGGACACAGGTGTTCTGTATATTTAACCAAAACCTACAATTTGAGAAGGAAAAACAACACAACGCTTATCTCCCAATTACATCACATTTTTTCTCTTTGCTGATTGGATCAACATTATATTATTAAATAAATAAATTACGCCAGGAATTCGAGAAAGTTTGCCTTGCAGCGTTCTCTTGTGGAAAAGGTTCCCCCGTTTTCAACGATTGGTTGGCTGATAAAGATAAAAAAAACGTTATATTTATTGGCCTACTTAAAATAAATGAATTAAATTGGTTTATATGAGAAAAGGGAATATACACGTATAAATAACTTCATCGACTCACACGTGTAAACTCATGGATTTTTTTTTTGTTCAGCTGTGAAATAAATCTTTAATCAATTTATCTTTTGTGTCTTTTATTAAGTGAAAAATTCTTGTTGTGAGAATTCCATTCCGCAATGGAAATATTTTTGAAAACAAAAACAGTAAAAGTTGATCGAAAATATTATGGGGCAGGTTTAATTTTCGAGAAGAAAAATTGAGGTTTTAAACACACATTATTATTATTATTATTGTGGAAAAGCGATTTTCGTCAAACCGTATCTTTATCCTTTTGTAAAGGGTTTTCCAATAAGAGGTGTTATTTTGATATTCAAAGAAAAATGGCATTTTTTGAGATAAATGATCGGATGTTTATTTCATTATAAAGAGGAAGGTATGCCGTTAATAGATAGATAGATAGATAGATAAATCTTTATTAACAAATTCAAAACAATAGCATTTAATATATAATAAAGAATTACAAGCATGGCGTGAAAGCCGTCTGCCGGTTTTTATCTGAATTTTTAATTTTAAGAAAGAATCAACAAATCTAGAATATCCATGAAAATAAATAATAAATATTAGGATTAACAAAAATATAATATTCAAAAAAAAAAAAAAAAAAATAAAACTGAGTATTTTCGCATAGTAAATAGTAAATATTTTCGCATAGTAAATAATAATATACATGGATCTTTTTCAATTGAATACATTCTTTTACAATTATATTTATAGTTATAGGCTTTTAGTTTAGCTGAGACGAAAAAATAAAGTTCTAAAAAGAGACGGAGGTTGAAGAACTACAGAAATTGAAAACCAGTTTCAACTAGATTAAGATTAGACAGAACAAAATTAATAAATTACAAAACGTTTTCTAATTAGCTCTGGAATAAAAGGGCTTTTAGTTTAGCTAAAACAAAATTTTTTTGAAGGACTTGAACTAATTATATATTTGCTTCAAAACATGTTCAGATATGAGTTTCTATAAATTTTGGCATGAGAAACATATCGCACGAGCACCTTCCAACCACTCTCCCCATTCAAAAGGCTGAAACATTCTTCACAGGACAAGAAACTTTTGTTTAAATGGAGTCTACGTATTTCCTGTAAAATAGGACAAATTGCTATAAAATGGTATATATCCTCATTTTGGTTTAGGTTACAGAGCGAACAAACCGGGTTAATATCTGTCCTATGTGGCCTATGATTAAGCTCAAGAGTTTCGGTTCGTACTTTAAATATTAGACTCATATCTAAGACTGATATATCCTCCCTAAAGTAATTACTAGTCCCCAGGTTTAGATTAAGACGACTGTAAGTAGATCTAGAATCTGATTCCCTAGCCCTTTCAAGATGCCTTCTGTACATTTGTTCATCAATCATAGCAATACAGTCGTAAAAAACATTTTTCCACTCTTCTCTATTCTTGACGTTTAAATTCAGTGATAGGTTATGCGTCAAGGCAAGCGAACGCCAGTTTCTAAAAGGGGAGTAACCGCAACGGAGTGATATAAGCAATATTTTTTTATGTAAGTTGCTATAAGGTCTATGCATAACTTTCGTGAGGAAATCTGCATTGGCCTTTAAGTTTCTAACATATATTTGTGGCAGACCCGACTCAACGTATATGGCGTAGTTTGGAGTGTTATACGATAACCGAAAAATTCGCTTAAAGAAGTATCTTTGAATAGACTCTATTTCTTCCAGCATTTGGTATCCATAGACCTCGTTCCCATAACAAAAGCAGCTGTTAATCGTTGAATTAAAGACCTGAAACTTTGATCTTGGGTCCACAAATTTTTTTGAAAAAAAATGCGACCATATTGTGTTTATAGCTGATTTTGCAGTCGCAAGTTTGTCTTTAATATGGGCTTTAATGCTTAAATTATGTGAGATAATGAAACCTAGATATTTAAATTGACTATAACAACTTCAATATTAGCTCCATCCAACTTCCAGTTCCGTGTGTTACTATCGATCCGGTTTTGTTGTCTAAAAATCATAATTTTAGATTTTGTTATGTTAATTTTGAGATCCCATGAATCACAGAATTTTTTCAGCTTATTTATCTGCAGCTGTAGCGTCACTGGGTTATCAGCAAAAATGACTAGGTCATCAGCATAAAGTAAAAGCTTTACACTTAAATCACCAAAACAAACACCTCCTGGTAAGTGATTTTCAATATCATTAATATACAGAGCGAACATTAGCGGGCTCAAGACGCAACCTTGTGGAACTCCTATTTCAGATCTAAATGATTTAGACTTATTTTTACCATTGCTAACAACTGCTGACATATTCAATAAAAGCTGTTCATAAACCCGAATGAATTTAGTTGATAGGCCAATTATTGCGAGCTTATATAAGAGTGATCTCCTATTGATGGTATCAAAAGCAGCTTTAAAATCTACAAAAAATGTATATAAAGGCTTCTTCTTGTCGATAAATCGTCTTGCAATGCTTGTAAGGGCGAAAATTTGATCAATTGTTGACAAACCAGCTCGAAAGCCAGCCTGAAAACAACTTATAATATTCTTGCTTTCAACACAACTCGAAAGCCTAAAATATAATATTTGGGCAAAGAGTTTCCTTAGTGAACTGCCGTTAATAATGGAACACAACATCAGCCAAATAGCCGCCACGACCACGCTTACAGGACCATATCCTTTTCATGAAATTTTCCATAACCAAATCGCAAAGTGGCTGCCCTATGTCCTCGATAGCCTCACGAATTGCATCTTTGAGGTCTTGAATCGAAACTGGGCTGTTGGCGTAGACCTTATCTTTCACGTGGCCCCAAAGGAAGAAGTCGCAAGGTGTTAAATCACAAGATCTCGGTGGCCAATTGTGATCACCTCTTCGAGAGATAACACGGTCCGGAAACTTTTCCCGTAAAAGATCGATGGTTTCATTGCTTGTGTGGCACGTAGCGCCGTCTTGTTGAAAGTAAACGTTGTCCAGACCAATACCATCCAATTCCGGCCATAAAAAATCATTAATCATCTCTCGATAGCGCAATCCATTGACCGTAACTGTTGCTCCAGCCTCATTTTCGAAAAAGTAAGGTCCAATGACCCCGCCGGACCATAAACCGCACCAAACAGTCACGCATTGAGGATGGAGAGGCTTTTCAACAATAACTCTTGGGTTTTCCGAGCCCCAGATGCGACAGTTTTGCTTGTTGACGTAGCCTCCGAGGTGGAAATGGGCCTCATCAGTCAAGATGATTTTTCGATGAAATTCCGGATCATTTTCATGCATTTCAAGGACCCAATCAGCAAAGACACGACGTTGTTGATGATCAGCCGGCTTGAGTTCTTGAGTTAACTGAACTTTATAAGCCTTAAGACCCAAGTCTTTATGCAAAATACGGTGTAATGACGTTTGTGGAATGCCTAATTCCAAAGAACGACGAGGAATGGACAAACCTGGGTTTTCTTCAACACTTTGGGCTACAACAGCAATATTCTCAGTTGTTCTTGAGCGACGTGCATGGGTTTTATTCTTCACATCACTAACTTGTCCCAACAGCTCGAATTTGTCCACCAATTTCTGTATTGCGGTCCGACAAGGTGCTTCACGACGACCCAAAAATGTTTTAGTTTTACGAACCATCTCTGCCAAATTTTCACCATTTTTATAGTGAATTTTAATAATTTCAATGCGTTGTTGAAGCGTGTATCGTTCCGTTTTTATTAATGGCGTAGTCAAATGTCAAAAAATGACAGCTTCAAAAGTGACAGCTACCGAAATAGCGGGCTATTCAAAATAACACCTCTTATTGGAAAACCCTTTATATCGAACTACCTACAACCTAAATGGATGGATAGATTTTCTTAAAATTTGTATTGTCTTTTTTCAAATTCTTTAAGCAGGGAGCAATTCGATTTTTAATTAAATCCGGTAAGTGAGTAATATTTTTTAATACGGCAAATGTTTAATACTTCGTATTGACGTTTTCAAAAAATGTTAACAATAGGGTAAAATAATCATTAACGGTTTCAGCATAATGTTAATTTTTTAGCATTCAATTTTCTATTGTTCTTTTATTTGGAAAAAATAAAAACATTTGTAGTTATTGGCACAAGAACGACAGCAACGGCGGCGGTGAAAATTGATAACGATTTTTTTAAGAAGGCTAAAAACAACATTTTTTTACTATGAGAGAAGCGGTCTATCTCCCTCCGTTTAGGCAGGAAGGGCAATTTTCTAAAAAAAAAAATACTTAAAATGCAAACAAAAATTTAAAAACAATGGCATTACATACAATATATTTCTGCACATTTTTTTGAAATCCAGAAGTTTATTCTCTTATTAGTTTTCTAAATCAAGGTTTTCCATTAAGTTTTATGGAAAAAATAGCTTCAAAGTCAAAATTTAGAAACAAGAAAGTCAAAATAATTTCTTTTAATTGATTTTTTTCAAAATTGTGATTTGTGAATTAAAGTACTAACATGGCTTTCATTATTTACTACCCCTATTATTTTTGTATTGAAAACTGAAAACTAGATGGTTTTATCTTTTCTAGTTTTTAAGAAAATTCAAAATTACAAAATTAAAAAAAAAAAAATATTATTATAACAGGCGCTTATGTCAACAGATTTCGTAAATAACTGTACTTTGAGTAGCCCGCTTCGCAGGTTCGAAGGATCTTAACTCCCCTTTCGGGTGCTCATATTCTGCTCACGCAACTCCGTTGATCCGTTTAGGGTACGTTCAGTCGCCAGGCACTAGGCAAGGCAGGCGCCAATGCCAACAATTTCCTTGGAAAACAGAACTTGGGTAGCTTTGCATACAAAAAAAAAATCAATATCTAATAAATAACTACATATATTTCGTAATTTTCTAGAAAACAAAAAATACACATAGAACCTTCGGGTTTTCAATATTTTATTAGGAATTATTAGGAGCAGTGCATAATAAGAAAATCAGTACCAAGGCCCTATTTCATAAACATTAACAATTGCGACAGGTGTTAATTTACAACTTGACTATTTATTGTCAATATTTTTTCCACAAAAAATTTGACATTTCGTAGAATTGTCGGAAAATACCCAATAATTGTCATCTTTTCGGTTCATAAAAAAATTGTCATGACAATGAATTGTCAAGTATTTTTCGAGAATTGTCAGGAATTTTCTGACAAATTCGCACTGACAAATTTTGTATGAGATGAAAAATAATATACAATTTACATATTTGTCAGTATTCAATTGACAGTTGTGACAGGAAACTCAGTTTCGGTCAAGTGTTGACAGTGAAAAGACAGAAGTTGAGCTAAATATTGCTAAATAATAATTTTGGCGCGTTAAATGGCTTTCAATTTAATGTAAAATTTCGTTTCGGAAAAACAGCCACATTAGCTTTCGTTGTTCGTTCCACTTTTCATCGTTTTTCGAGGTTGGCACTGCATAAAGTTATGTACTTAAGCCATAACAAACTTCAAGATCATACAATGACAAAATTGTCACGACAAATGTGTCAGTATTTGAAAGTGACAAAATTGTCATGACAACTTTGTAATTGTGTTTTTCTGACAAATTTATCACCTGTCAATATTTTATGAAATATCTACAAATTTGTCAGACAAGTGTGACAAATTTGTAGAATTGTCACCTGTCAGCTTATATGAAATAGGGCCTTGATTTTAAAAATTCGAAAAAATAAGTATAGCTACATATTTGTTTAAGTATTTATTCCAAAATTTTTAGTTTAGAAGTATTTTCTTCGAAAACTATTGAAAGAAATAACTTGATTTGAAAAGTAAATAACCAATCTCTATATCTTTGAAAAGAGGTATAAAATATTGTGTTTACAGTTGCAGTTGTTTTTAGTACCTATATTTTTTTGTAATTTTGAGTATGTTTTTTAGAAAATGCCCCTACCGCCTAGACAAGGAGAGATAGACCCATTTCCACAGTAAAAATGCTTGTATCTAACTGTTATACATAAATCTATTTTCATTTTAAGCCGCCGCCAAAACATAGTGCTAATTTATTCAAAAGTGGATCCTGTGTTCCATTTTGCGCCTTCGATTTTACAAGCTTTATAGAAGAAGCCTTATATAGACATTTTTCCAGCAGCTTCGAGAATGCTTCAGATTGAATTTAAAGAGCAAATTTTAAAGCTATAAATTTATTTTTAAAATAAAAAATTCATTTTGAACATAATCTTTTGTTATCTGATTAACTCTGTCAAGACAACCATGAATTTAAAAAATATTTTTTATATGTTATTGTCATATTTTGATTATCATTAAATTAACAAAAAACAACGATTTAGGCTTAAGTTGAAATTAGAAATGCAGAAAAGCTTATTTTTTCAAACAAAGTGTAGATATCAAATAAAAAAGAAAGATATTGCCTTTAAAAATGTGAAACCATAATATTTAGTAAATAAATATAAAAATAAGCAATTCCCATAGAAATAACCAAGAAAAAAGTTCAAAGTATTTAATTCATCAACTATGTATAGATATAATTATGTTTTCCATGAAACTTGTACACTTCAAAAATAACCTTAAGTTTTCTGATCTTAACTTCTTTCAACATTTTGTTAACAAAGCGCTTTAGTTTAAAAGCATTTATCTCAAAGCATTTCTTAATTGTTGATCTACATTTCCTACCTGTTCGTGTTCATGTTAACCTCAAAGTATAGATAAATATATCTTCACGGTGATCCACTTTATAAGTCCACCATTCTTGTACGTGTTACATGAAAACAATTTTCCTAACTGTCTGTCTTTTTTTTTGCAATACTTTTGTAGACATTCACCATCTTGTCATTGTTAATTGTTATTAACCTTTATAAAAATTATAGTGTGACCATTACTTCACACAGTGCTGTGGAGTATTTTTTTTTTTTTTGTTATTTTTTAAGAGATTATGTTGTCGAAAAAAGGGTACATCGACATTGAAAAGTTTTGAGATAAATGCATTTTAATGATTTTTCTTTGTTTGTTTGTTTGTTTAATAAATTCACGGTATTAAAATTGACCAATTCTTGTAGCGCTGAATGTAAAAATCGTGTAAAAATGGAAAGAACTCGTTAAATGTCAGATGGACCTTAGCAAATAATTTAAGAGAATAAACGTAAAATTAATCTAAAGGTCGGACACACTAGTGTGTCTCGGCGATTTACTATACAAAATGTAAGACGCGCATCGCTTCAACTACCACCGTCTACATTGCGCCTTTGCACTTTTAGTTAGTTGCTATTTTTAAAAATAACGTTTATTTCTTTATTTATGCTCTTTACTATTTTTCAAAATGTTCTGTCTGTATAGCGACATTTAAAGTGTGCAGATTGTAAAAAGTGTTTCGAAGTAATAAAGCTAAGATTTTGTAAATAAGCTCACAAGATCCTACTTCAAAAGAACTAATAAGCTGACATATTTTAAAGAAATATTTTTAGAATTTCTCATCCAAATTAGCACTCGAATTTTGAAATTTGCTTTGTTTGCTTGTTTTAATAAAAAGAACTTATTTTTATATAAAAGCTTTTCTTGGAAGAAAATAACTTAAACCTTTTTTTTTTAATTGTAAGTATTGAGGATCATTTTCTGAAACGTAACTTAAATATTTAAGCTCAACATAAGCGCTTATGTTCTACTTTTTCCTTAGCATAAATTGTCAACTTATGTTGAACTTAATAATTAAGGTTTCACTTGAGAAAAAAATTATCTTTTTATGCTTACAATATTCAATTTTAATTTTGAAAATTTTTTTGTCGAATCCTAAAAAACTGATGTTTTTTTAGAAAATTAAGGGCCAATTTCACAGTCAGAAAAGTGACACTAAAGTGCGGAATGTGATAGATTAATTCCCAATATCACAGCGCACTGTTACCTAAATAAGTGGCAATTAAGTCTCTGATGTTGGTGACTTAAGTTCCAATTACGCTGGCTATGAAATTTAGCTTAAATTCCTCATATGGGAATTTTAAGTGCCACTTATTCCGGTAAGTGTCGACTGTAAAACTGGCCCTAAAAATTACGTCAACTATTTTTTCTCACTTTTTCGGTTTTTTAGTACCTTTAAACCGTTATTTTAAATATGTATGAATTTTAAATATAAAATATCCAATTTTCATATCCAACTCCATCAGTTGTTTTGTGAGATTCTGCTACTTAGGTTCAGTTTAGAGCGATTCAATTTAAACTCAAATTTGATGACTCAACTAAGGATTAACTGAACAGATGCTTTTGATGTTTTATCCAACGAGTTTGTTGAATCGTTCGGCATCCATTTTAGACCGAAAGATTGCTTCCTCAGTTAACTGTAGGTTAATTTACTTCTAGAGTTAGCCTATGACCATTTACCATACTTTAATTATATTTCACCCCAAACTAAAAAAGACCCTAAAATATGAAAAATTACCCAAAACCATAAAAATGAATCAATTTCTCTTGGGGCAGTCGTTTGATTATGTTTTGAGTAGTTTTTTTTTTTTTCTTTTTTCGTTTTCATGTAGCTAGGGGATATTTTTTAATTTTGAAAATGAAGCAATTTTACTTTGAATAAAATCCCAGTTTAAGGTCTATTTTTTAGGTTTTTTTTTTTGGGCCATTTTTGTTGGGGTAACCATGTAGGTAACTATTTTTCCCCTTCAGTAGAAGATACTGGCTCTACCAGAGCTACATCTGCAGTACTTCCAATAAACTATTGTACAGTGATGGTCCAATATAAAGAATACCGATATTACGATCACTTTTTTTCAAGTCCATTAGGTATTCTATATAACGAACAAATAACGAATTTCAGAAAATAAGAAACGAAAAAATTCTATAAACAACTAACTAACTGAAACAGATGCTCAAATTTTCGTTCGCTATGCCCAAAACTGTAACGGATTTTCGAAATACAGTTTTACTTTGTATTTAACTTAAGATTTAAAATAAAAGTATTCGATGTAACGAATTTTCGATATAACGAATGGACTCTAGACATTATATCATTCGTTATACTGGACCACCACTGTATTTCCATTACGGGATTATAATTTGGGTTCTGAGATCTTAGTACCTCATTTATGTATTTAAAAAAAATCTGAGTAATTCAGAAAATAGGGATAACAACTTAAGTTTCAATAGTGATAGAGATGCTAGCATTGTCTAATGACCTTGTAAAAAACTTTAAAAATTCATAAATATTTAAATATAATTCCCGGACTATTTTAATACCTTTTCCTTACATCGCAATATCTAACATGTCAAATAATATCATTATTATCACAAACAAATTTTGTGTCAACAGATGTTTGCACAGCTCTGTAAACATTGTGATGATGTTTTATCACAAAATGTTTGTACAACATTAAAATAGTTACCAAACAGTTATGAACATTTATGTACATTATATGCATATTTTATACATACCCCAATCAATTTGTTTATCAAATTCGAAAACGCCTCATAGCCATTAACAATGGCCCTTGCGATACCATCGAATTGGTCTCCATTATTTCCATATTTCTCAGACTCACTAATCGTATCTATAACTGGGACCGGCTAATGATTAATGGAAGAAGAATAGAAACTCATCAATAAAATTGTGAACCACGATAATCACCTTTACATAATATATCGAGAGTTGTCATAGATATATGCACATACTTTGGTTAAGTCGGCCAATTTCTTGTGGCCAACATCGTACTTGGTGAGGACCTTGGAAGGAATCGCTTCATATTCCAAATTAACAGACTCCCTTATCTTATCTTTGGGCTCGAGAAGACTGATCTGTGTGTGTAGCAATTAATATCAATTACAAAACCAATCATCTAACACAAACATTATGCAGCAACAACCTTTAAGTAATCCTCCTCTTGGTGTTTTTGGGGCTCCTCTCTCTCTTCTTGCTCCTGATGCTGCTGCTGATGTTGATGATGTTCTACTTCACCAGTTGAGGGTTCGGCATTCGAGTAAATGGAATTGTCACTGACGGTTATTTGGATTGGCCCACAAAAGATAACATCAGACATGAGCAACAACAACGTTGCAACATACACTAATCCCATGGATTGACTCATTTTCGGGGTTTAATTAATATTGTTCAGGCTTAGCCACACGATATACGAAAACAAAAACACACACCACTCACTGCTGGCCAGAACTGCACTGGAATTTAAACCCAAATCGAATAGTGGCAAGACCACGAGCACCGCGCGTCTATAAGACACTTCATATAGTTTCTCCCACCCAGGTAGCCGTAGCAGAGCTTGCTGCTTGCAATAGAAGGGAGATTATCGCGCATTCCGAAGATATAGAGTTCCAAAAATGTTAATTTATTGGCAACTTCCGTGGATCCGTTACATGGACCTTTCTCTGTGGGTGATTTGAGGAAATCAGACGGGAAGTCTTAATCCAGAAATTAATTTCAATTCACTTAAATCGGGCATTGGGTTTTTGAGCAGCGGCGACAAACGGTTGTCGCGTCGTCGCTGTGGACACTCTTATTGTGAGGTAACATGTGACAGGTTACACAAAAAACCGGTGTGTACAACTTTGCTGCTTAGACCAGGTAAACAAAGTTGCTCAATCAATTCAATCTATAAGCCAAGGTAAGAGTAGAGTAGTTGGCTACGGTGTTAATGCTCTCCCCCCCTCCTCACCTGAATTAATACCAACTACTTTTATTTTCCAAGATGTTGATGATGGTCACATATTGGTAAATTTTCACCATTCGAGTGTTGAAATTTGATAATAGTTCATGCATTTGATAACTAAGTTCACCACAAGAATGGTGAAATTACATACTGGTTCATGGATTCACTAAGTACATTCTTATTTCCTTCGAGATGGCGCTTTTGCCATGTTGAATTTAAAGTGACAGTTGATTTTTGAATCTAGTCTTCTTCTTCTTTATTATTCATTTAAAAAAATGTTTCGCATACAAAAGGTTCTTTTGGCTGATTATCAAGAGATTTATGAACCCATTTTGGTGGAAAACCCATTTGCTGAGGTGACTGAAGGCGGAACAGGAATTAGACAAGTTCAGTTGGGTGAGTTTTTTTAAACGTATGCGATTTTATTTGAGAATTTTGTTTCTATTTCTAGGATTAACGCCAACAAAAATTATAATTGGTGTCGATGTTTTCAAGAAGGATTCATCAAATTGTTCTTGTTTGTCTGGTGGGTCAGATGCAGAAATCGAATGTTTTGAACTTGTCAATGTTCTTCCATTAGAAATATTGAATGTAACGTTTTTCAAAAAAAATATGCGTATGATTATGAATGTGAGGATTTGTGAAGTTAAGGACATGTTCTTTGAATTCGGGGGATATTTATCTCAAAATGTAAGTATTTTTATATCGCGTCAACTTTTTCGATATCGACTATGACCCATAGATTGATATAATAGTTTTAACTAACCCATACAATATTCAATTTTTGACTGTTTAAGACTAATACGCTGCTGATGCGAACCGAAATTTTTCGGTGGTCTCCAAAACGACAGCGAAATGCTTATGGAAACAACAGTGAAATAATGACAACTGAAAGTGTCACCAATTCCAAAAAAAAAATAATTGTGTGATTGCGGGGACTCACGGTTAATATGTGTGAACATCAGCGCAGTTTTGAGGATCAAGTTTGCTTGAAGGGAATCTTCAGATTTCTGTCACTGAATGTACCCAATGTCTGCTACAATTATCAATTTCGGACATCGAACAGCGTACTGAAAGACGAAAAGGAGAACCAAATTTTTCATTTATGATTTCGTTATGTCATTTTTCGATGGGATTTTTCGTTTCGCATCAGCAGCGTACTAGGTTTTACTCAATTATTTGTACGTTTTTCTTAGGTCCAGTTTTTCAGTGCGAGATTAAAGTGAAACCCAATTTAACTCATCATATTTCGTCAATTAACTCAGGATTAACGGAACAGATGCTTTTAATGTTTAATCCTCCGATTTTGTTTACTCATTCCGCATTGATTCTCCACCGAAAAACTGCTTCCTGTGGGTTAGTTAACTTCTAGAGTTAGCTGATTCCGGTATAACTCACCACTGAAAAACTAGGACTTAAGCCCGAACCACACTACTCTCGTGTGGTGTGTTGTGGAGTCTTGTGTCGCTATTCCATTTCCCATTGATTTTTAAAAGAACTTCGTTCCGTTAGTTCTCGCTTTCTTCTTCTCTAAGACCCTTTTTTCAAAGAACCCCAAATAGAGAAGTTTGTTGCATTCAAACTGGGCGATCTTGACGACTAGTGCCAATCGCAAAAACAAGACTTCTGTCGACCCGTAAAAACGAATACATTCTAAGTACCTATTCAGTGATCTTGAGGAGTATATATGGTGTT
Source organism: Leucozona laternaria (assembly GCA_932273885.2). Classification (NCBI taxonomy): domain Eukaryota; kingdom Metazoa; phylum Arthropoda; class Insecta; order Diptera; family Syrphidae; genus Leucozona; species Leucozona laternaria. The sequence continues at coordinate 23,562,173 of OW026367.1, read as the reverse complement.
ACATGCCTTTGTGTACAATAAGTATTCTAAAGAGTATTTCAATAGTGACTTCCAAGCTTCGACAGTTGATAGCGGCCATATTATTGGAGCATCTGTCAAATTTGCTGTCATTTATTAAGTCTGTTTTACCAAATCACTAGGGGCGGATAAAGCGTCCAACAACACGTGCAAATGATAAAATTGTTTTATCAAAATATTTGTTCTGTTCGGGCCGTTTTACGGTCGCCTTAATCGTCCTTCTCAGAGAACTATTCGTAGTGTGATGGATAAATTTTAATCCACTAGTTCAGCAAACGATCAACCAACACCCGTACGTTGAAAAAACGCAAGATCTGCCGAAAATATCGCCGCTGTCCGTGAGAGTGTGAAGGAAAAATCGAGGTAGTCGCACACCAAGGTATTGTAATGTTCTACCTAGGTTCGATAATAAAACTTATTTCCTTTAAATAATAACTTCCACGTATTTACTATTCAGAATAAACACACTTTCTTTCAGTTCAAATCGTTTTTATTATTCTTCAATCTCACTAGTATGCAATCTAAAATTCACTTCCGGATACACTTTTACTTCTTACTTTACGTTATCACATTCAAAATTAAACTGACTCTACTCGCTCGAAAACCTCTCCTTATATAGGGAAGTAAATAGTTCTAGTCTTCACAAGTATCCACTGGCATATTCGAGAATATCTCCTGCTGGAAGTTTCCTTTCCAGTCGCTGACAGATGGAACATTGGAATTGATACTCAGCTGAATCACAAGATGGCACTGTGAACGGTTGAAGGTTTGATGTTTAGTTTTCCCGAGAGATGGCGCTGCAAACAGTTAGAGGATTTTCTCTTGTTTAAAATTCAAAGTAGTTGGGTAATTATTAAATCGTTACAGTATATATATTAAAGCTAATATCATTAGCGTTTAAATTTTTGTTCAGTTCTGCGCATCTGTGAAAATGGCGGATCCAGTGTCTTTTTACTTGTCAAAATGCTTATATTTGTTGTTGTTTCTAGTAATGCTATGTGCAGTTTTCGTAGACACTCGAGCCGCCATGTTTAATTTCTGACTGACAACCTGCGCAATATATTACCTTAGATTCGTGTACTGTGGTCGCAAACCACAACTTGGCAAATTTTGCGTCATGACTAGGGGCTGCACCCATACACAATTTAACTGGCCTAGGAGCTGAAGGTAAACGACCATAGACAACGACGTGTGTTCGCTGAATGGGCTCTGGAGCAGTTGGAAACTGACCCTAATTTTCATCGGAAAATCATCTCCAGCAATGAAGGCCATTTCTGAATGAATGGGTACGTCAGCCAACAAACAAAATTGTCGAATTTGGAACGATACCAATCCTTATGAGATCCAAGAGCGTCCAATGCGTCCAAGTTACTGTTGGTGTGGATTTTGGGCTGGTGGTGTAATCGGTCCATATTTCGTTGAGAACGATACTTTGGTCAGGCCATCACCATCACGGCGAGCATTATAGGTCGATGATTACCAACTTCTTTTGGCCTGAATTGGATTATATGGACACAAACGATATGTGGTTTCAACAGGACGGCGGCGCTGCGTGCCACACAGCTGACGCCACATTAGAATAAACTCGTTTATTTGTAAGACCTGGTGACGAGTTTTCAGATTTCAAAGAATTAGTGGCTGATGGGGTACCACAAGGAAATGTTCTATGTCCAATATTGTACCCTACTAATACTAAGACCTGAAATGGAAGAACATAGTATAAAATTGTATCCAAGATTAAATTTTTGACACAAATGAGGTGAATCTATACGTGGAAACGTCAAACTTTAATTTCGTATTAAATTTAATGGAAATATTAACTCAATTCACACACGGCCTAAAATTTAAAAAAAAATTGACAATTTGAATGTTTTAAATTTCAATACAGATTTACTGTTTAGTTTAAATTACCTCCCTTATTTTATAAAATAAACAAAATGTCGTTTATTTATTTTAAATGCTTGTAAAGTCAAATTATTTTTTTTTTCATGTTTTTAAGAAATTTTGTTAAAATATGTAAATTAAATTAAACTACAATATATTTTTTGCTCATTTTGTTTTCATCATTTATGTATGGAGCGTTTGCTGGATGTAAGAATTATCAAATTGATATATCACCAACTATTTTGGGCACTCGCCAGACTCTTTAACTGGGGCTTTAAGACAGCTAGACACCTTAAAGCTGTACAAAAATCGCGTAATATACGTTATACTCGTAGAATCAAAGCTAGGTTCTGCAAAAGTATATGTTCTTTGGGCAACTATTTATCAATATTTCTCAGAAATACAGACATATAGAATAGATAGGTACTCTAGATGCCTGACTACTTACAAACTTTTTTAAGTTCTTTCCTTCTCAATCAATTTCTTTTCCAATATCCACAGCTCTTTTGGAATACCTGGCGCGAACGCATTGCAACATTGAAACAAACTGGTGGTTCGAATCTATTTAATCTCACCGGATCTTCGCCATTTTCAAGTACCGACGTTATTCCCGAAGAGGAAGAAATTACAGCTTCTATCCACTCAGCTCCATGGACTCACACTCCGTCAGATGGCAACAATTCACCAAGATTTCCCCTCAAAGGTTGTAAAAGTTTTTACAAACAATATGCATCAAAATTCACGGATATTATTGAGAAAACCTCAAGTACCCGTCTATCTGATTCGGAACTTCAACACCAGATGGAGTTGCAGAAATACTACCAATCCTTAGCCATAACTAACAGCTCTTCATGTGGTTGCAACACATCGTGGTAGACATACTCATCACAATTTTGGTGAATATGTGACGCATCGAGGTGAAAAAAGAAGTGACAGATCGTAGAAGAAGGAAAATCAAAACGCATGCCCACTTGATATTCTCTTTCCTCTCTTTATTTACAAAAAAAAAAAAACAAGGATGATAAAGGTATACATAATAAAAACTGATATATTAATTGTTTTCGTAATTTGTTTTCTACAACAACATGATTCTTTTGTTTTCCATTTTATTTTACAATATACAGTTAATCGAAACATATAAAATTAAAAGACAAAAGTAAGCAAAAAAAACACTTAATACAAAGAAAATTACATAAAATAAGAAATAAGAAAAAAAAATAATAATATAATAATAAATTGTTTATAATATGACACTAGATGTCGCTGGCGGCCGGCGACACCTCGCTTAGTTGCCAAACGATATGCTCTTCTCCGACGACGACGAATAACTGTTTCGAGAATAGGCAGAGCCATTTTTAAGAATACCATTACCGTTGGCTACTGGTGGCGGCGGCGTAGAAAACGACTCCATTGTTGTTGGAGTCATCGTTAGCCGCTGATGTGTTGGATTGCTCTCAGTCTTACGCAGTTCGGCGTGATTGTTCGGAATGCTGATGGTCACTCGGGCTGGATTGGGTAATGTGCCTCCGTTTGCTCCTTCGAACATGGTCGACTGTCGGTTCTGTAGCATTTGGGTTAGTTTTTCAATATTTGTGGATTGTGTCTTTTGAAACACTGATTTCCCATAGGCACTGCCATTAGGGCTTCTTTGGCGCAGGATAATATTCTGCAGCTCACTAGTGGCTTCCTCAAGCTTTTGATCAGCGGCGTCATTGTTGTTGTTGTTGTTGTTTATATTTTTTTCTTCGTTTCTCTTCTTTAAATTGGACCGACTCAAAGTCTGTTCAAGCTCACTGCGAAGCAGGTCCGAAGCCATTGGCTCTTCGTGGTGGCCATTTTCTGGTGACTTGGCTATAAATTCCAGCTTCGATGGTTCCTTTCGTACAATCGGTGTACTGGAATACTCCCCGATAGTAACGGACACTGGTCGTTTATTTTTTTTCATTGTTGGTGGCCCTGAATTTTGTGGGGCAAAATATAACGAGGGCGGACGTGGAATCGCCGCTGATGGATTCCTCATTTGATAGGAATCTATCGATTCCAATTCAGCATGGTCACCATTTGCTCGTGCTACTTCGTTATTTCGATCTGTGCGTGTTAGTGTGCCATTGCGGAAGGGCACCTTTGAATTGCGTGTTAGGGTGTGCACCGGAGATTGGCTGTAGTCTGGCGCAGGTGAGTTTGGCGGTGATCTATGTTGGTTGTAGTTTTCACTTTTATTGGCAAATTGTGGTGGCTGAAAGGAAAAATCCCATTAGTCAGCTATATTTTATGTTATGGAGATAGAGATACTTACCGGTGGAGGTGTTGGGTAGTAGCCATTTGTATCATTTTGCATTGAACTGCTGATTAAGTTGTTGTATTCAGTCTTGGAGACATTGCAATTGCTCGAACGATGATCGACTTCATCTTGCATCATTGCGGTTTTGCGGAGTTCAGCTTGACGTTCCTGCAAAAATAAGATTAAATTACAGGAATTAGTTATATGAAGCAAATGATAATAAAAATACAAATAAGTAAAAAAATTATATTTTATAATATTTAAAAAAATAATTTCCCATATTCATTATCTCCGTCTGAACCGTTAAGTATAAAAATAAAATAAAAAATAAAATGGGCTGCGGTTTCATTAGTTTTTTTTTTTTTAAGACAAACTCCTCTTTTAACCAAAAAATGACAGTTCGATGAATTTTTTTTATTTGAAACCAGAAACACTATGTTCACCGTGGCGTATACTTAATATTTTATGAATATCAACCTTACTTAATTGGAACAAAATACTGAAATGTAAACTTAAAGCTAATACAACTGAAAATCCACTTTAAGTTTACTGTTTTCTACAAAATGGTTTATGGGTGAAACGCATTAAGACTTAAGGTTGCTCAAAAAATCTTCAAATAAAAACAAAAAATAATATTTTTTTTCTTCTTCAAAATAGAGGCTTTGATATTTCTGCAATTATTTTTATGTGGCATTTTATTCATCGCAATACAATTTAAGATGACTTATGAATTTTTGTTCTTTACCTTCGAGGTTATTTCCAGTAAAGTACCAAATCAATCTCGGCTTATACCCAGTAAGTTCGAATAAACTATTTACTATTAATGACATCATGGATATAATTTTAAACAAAAAATTGTCATTGATCATAAAATCATTAATAAATTGCTATGTTTAAATTTATATAAAATTGTTAACTTGATGGCTACAGGGTACATACATATTGTAGGTACAGGCATATTGTAGTTGGCCATCATTTGAGGTTTTCCATTTGAATGGGCGTTGAAATTGAAATGCCAAATTAACTCAACTAATATTGCTACCTTGGCAAATGTCATTACGTCAATTTATTAAAATTAATATAAGTGTGACACTCAATTGCAATTGATTGTTCTTATGTTTAAAGGCAAAGTAAAACATTTTTCAGTTTGAAAAATTATTATGAAAAATGATTTTATAGGCAACATGATTTTACATCACATACACTGAATGTGGCGTAAAATATGCCCCAGATGAATGTGAAATAGGCCCGTGGTCTTCTCAAAAAGTTTAAAAAAGATCATTTGACATATCGCCAGCTTATAGTTAAAAACAGTGAACTCCATTTTATGCACTTTTTACAAAAACAAAAAAAAACTAAAAATAGTGTTTGTAATGTTTTAAAAAATCCAAAATTATAGAAAGATATTTTTTACACTTCTTTTTACTTCCTTCAATAAATTGCTATGCTATGATTCAATAGATTTTTGTGTTTTAAGCAATTTTTTGAAAAAGTTTATAATTATAAAAATAAAGGTATGGAGTAAGTAGGTTTTCACTCCGCCTTTCCATTTGAGAGTACTTTTCTTAGTAAACTCTTGAAATTTATTCTCGATTGCCTGTCTATTAAGAGAGAGTAATAATTTATAAACTTTGGTACCGAGAGTAAATCTTGAGATTTAGGGCCAGTTTCACAGTCGACACTTAGGGCCAGTTTCACAGTCAACACTTACCGAACTAAGTGGCACTTAAGTTTCCCATATTAGAAATTTAAGCTAAATTTCATAGCTAGCGTAAGTGGAACTTAAGTCACCAACATCGGAGACTTAACTGCCACTTATTCAGGTAATAGTGAACGATGATATTGGGAATTAATCTTTCAAATTCCCCACTTAAGTGTTACTTTTCTGACTGTGAAACTGGCCCTTAACTTCCTTGAGAAGATTTTCATACTTGTGTGTACACTTGATAAATTTCTTCTGCTAGTTATCAGTTGGAAATAGTGTACATTCTCACAAATATTTTTAGAATTACAATAAATTGCATTTTTAAAATATTATTAAGTTTATGCAATAGGTATTATTTAAGTTTACCATATTGTTTAGCAGCTTCTGCATAAAAAAATTTAATTGAAATTGAAATTTTTTCAGCTGTTAGCATTAAAATGAATATTAGTAGATAAGAAATTATCATGTTTTAAGAAAATGAAATACAAACATTTAAGGTTACCTTGAAAGGGTAAAATCTTTTATTTATGGTAAGTATTGCAAAGTCAAAAAATCAGGGCCATTATCAACTCTATTTTTTTTAACTGGGTTTTAAAGTAAAATCCTTGATGATTTTTCTATTGCTTGATTTTATTCCATTGAAAACCCACGTTTTGCCATGTTATCTCTTGAGAGCTATACCTATACAAAATACGAACAGTGTTGAAATTCTGCATTATAATCTCCAATACTGATCAAAACATGTGGCCACTTACGAGGGATTTTCAAAATTTTCGAATGTCAAGAGTAAAAGTCAACTCTTTGTGAGCAACTCTCAAGACCACACATTAGCCACATGAAGATGAGAATCCTCGGCAGCAATTTTAATTTGCCTACAAGCTTGAACTGTCAAATATCAGACAACAAATGAGAATGTGTGTATAAAAACCTCACACATAGACAGTAGGGATCTTCACACACCTGGTTAAATTGTTGTTGCAATTCACATCTATTCAGCGACGCGGGATGAAATTACAAATACAACAATGTTAATGTTTGGAGGGTAAAACCAACGAAATATTCTCATCTTCATGTGTCTAATCTGTGCTCGAGACTGTGTCTATTTGCTGTGTCTATTTGCGAGTTTGCTCTTACACCGTTTTTATTCTAAAATGGACACGAACGAATCTGATAGGACAGTAAATTTAGGCAGTGTTACCGCGCCAGCGAAATTATTTATGTGTTCCTCTGAATGAAAAAATGTGTCATTTTGAAAATAAATGAGTCTTTTTGAAAATAAATTAAAAACATTTAAGAAAATACAAATTTAAGGAGGTAATATCCAAAGTTTTTATTATTGTTTTATAAATGAAAAACTTAACAGAAAATTAAGAATAAAGTTAAAACATTTTAATGCATAACATTACTCAATGTAATAGTCAAAAAGTTTATAAAAATAACCTTATTTATTACTTATTTCAATTTAGTTAATTCATCTTAGTTTTTTTTGTTTGGTAACTCTTGTGTATCACAATAATGTGTTACAGATTGAACTTTGCAGTAAAACAAAATGTTGGCATATTTTCCACTCAAAATTGAAAACTGAATATTTTGTTTTCCAAACTTTTTCTCTCTAATCAAAATGAATGGAAATAAATCGATTTAAGAAATGTTAGTAGCTTAATGGGGGTGAAAGCCTTGGGAGGGCCAATACGTTTACATTTTTGGTAAGTGTCTCACCATTTGAGTTACAATAAAATACAAAGTTCAGAATGTTACAAATTATTGTGATGCACCCCAATTTGTGTCAAGATTGACTGTTCTAAGCCAGGTATAGGTACTTAATTTTAGAAAAGACGAGACCGTATTTTTTTGACTGAAATTCATTGAGAATCTTGGTGGTGTGGGTGGTCTTGGAAAAAAAGATAAAAACCGAAAAACCTTGCCGTAATGAAAGAAACAACAAGAAAGAACGAAAATAAGACACAATATTAATGATAAATTCGGGCATAGCTAATTTATTTTTCTGTGCGGAAAAAGAGTGGAGACTTTTTCAAATAATCTGTTAAAATAATCAATTCCGCTCATTGTACTGCAGAACGAAAGGTCTTGAATAGCCTTTGATTAAACTGAAAGGTGACTTACAAAATTCCCATCTTATCTCGCCAGTCCTATTCAAAACTATTAACTGTAATTTATTCTTGAAAAACACCATATTCTCTAATAGTCTAAGAGCTGACAGCATATTTTTGATTTGAAAATATATTACCAAAAATTGAGTACGAGAAAAGAAAAGTCTGGCAGGTTTTTTTTGGCGCCGGTGGTGGCGATGAGGGTTTGAAAATGGCGATTTTTACAGAACTCAAGATATAAGCTCTTTAAGAGAACCTTATCTGCTTTTTTTTTGAGATTTTTGTTGTTTATTTTTTGCTATGCATAAAATCAACAAAAGTCTCCAAAAAAAGCCGATAAAGTCTTTACACTTAGGAAAAATGACAGTGCATCATTTTTCATTTAAAAAAAAATAATTTAAGTGATAATTCTTCTGAAAAAAATTGTAAAAATCGCCATTTTAAAACCCTCATCCCCACCACCGGCGCCAAAAAAAAACTGCCAGACTTTTGTTTTCGATATCACGACGCACCTCGTACTCAATTTTTGGTTATATTTCCAAACCAAAAATATGCTGTCAGCTTTTAGACTATAATTGTAAGAAACCTATTGTATACAAGCTTCAAACACACCATATCAAATTAAATTTTAATTAATATCTCGAGGTTAAATAGAGTTAAATCAATCTACAAATAGCTCTTATAAGGTATTGTAAGTACAAATAATAGAAATGCATTATTTATGCTTTTAAAGTAACCTCTATCTAATCCCTTCTAAAAGCTTAGAGTAACAACTGTAATACATAAATGTATTAATTGTTTTTCTTCATAAAACAAAATAATTTTTTGCAGTTCTTGTAAAGCATTGTAAAGGGTGTTTTTTTTAGACTTGTGGTTTTCAAGGAGAAATAAAACGCATATAAATTAATGTCATGGCCAATAATTTAGCTTTATTATAGAGATTAGGGTTTGTCATTATGTTCTAAAAATGATTTCGGGCAAGTGGCCGCCACGGCTGGCTCGAATAAATTCCAGTCGAGAGGCCCAATTTTCGACAGCTCCAATTGTTACGCGCGATGGCGGATGGACTCATTCGGGTCTTCTTCGATACTCTGCTCCACAGCAGCAATAGCGTCTTCAAGACGCACTGTAAGGCGCCTCTGAGGATGCGCATTGTTCACTAGAGTAAACGTGGTGCGAAACCGATCCATGGTTGCTTGAGTTTATGCGATTATGCGATTTTGTTGACCGAATATTATTTTGGTAACAAATTTGCACGATTTGCAAACGTTGTTCGGGAGTAACCAAACTGAGGATAAATCAAGTGACAGCTGTCAAAAAGACCAACTCCGAAAAAAGTATTGCCAGATTGAAAATCACACGTCTAAAAAAAACACCCTTTATATGTACGAGTATAACTATACCTACATACAAACATTATAAATATAAACACGTAAAAATATCTGCAAAATATCAAAAGTTTAATTTATCAGCAAGACATACATAATTATATATAAATTGTAAGGAAATAATTTGATTGATTTATTTAAATATTTTAACAATAGTTTGTTTTTTTTTTCAATGGTTCGTTGATTTATTGATTAAAAAACAAAAATTGTTATTGAGAAGGTCAAATGTGGGAATACATTTTAAATTTCATGTATGTACATATTTATGGCTCATTCATAAATCTATTCAATTACCTAATTATTTATTTTATGTTTGCCTGAGATGAATTGTATAATGTTTTCAATTCAAGAAGTGAATTTATTTTTTTTGCAATAATTGGGTGTGGCGAGAAAAAAAATGTTTGAACAATTTTAACACTTGAATTTCTGTTTTCTATTATAGAGGATTTTTGTTTGTGCTAACGAAATGAAACAAGGTTAGACTTTGTTAAAAGGCGAGAGTCAGGGGTGTTGGGTGTAGAGTAGTTAATTGTTGCAATTGTTTATATTAATATGTGACTCAGTTGTTACTGTATTTTCGTCGGTAAAATGTGAATAAATTAGAAAAATTTCAGCTTCATTCGAAACTCATTTTTTTTTCAAAGTTAAGCTTTGGAGCTATCTACTCAAACTCGTACCAAGACTTTAACTCACCGATTTTGGAGTTTCGACTGAGGTTCAATTAGAGTTCCAAGCTTAAATTTGAGTCTTTTTGATGGCTTGAATATTTTATACAAAACCAGTTTAATTTCAACTATGTTAAAAATAATTCCTAAAACAATCCTTTTCTTTGAAGACCAAAGTCTGCATCTAGAAATTTATATATATTTAAAAGAATAAATTATTTAAAATAATAATTTTATAGTCTTCAAAATCAAGTTCACCCTCAGACAACAACCTTGGATAAGCCTCATAAAATCTGTTCTTATTATCTTGATATCATAAAATCTTTATATAAAGATTGCAGCGCAATTAATTAAAAATGATTCTGATTTGTATTTATATAGTTTTCTTTGTCAATGATAAATTGCTCTTTTGTCACCACGCCATGGTATTTTTTTTCACACAAATCTTAAATCACTATCTCAATCTTTCTTAGCTTCACTTAAAAATACTTACCTTACCTACAGACAAAATATAGCAAAAGGTCATTGCAAAATGACGCAATATTATTTTTTTTTTTTTTAACTTAAGCACGTTGCAAAATGATAAAATGCATAGATAAGCTCTCATTAAATTTATGACTTTTTTTTGTTTGGTATGTATACGTGCTTCACTGCAAACATTTATCTTTGAAAATTGTTTATAGCAACAACAATATAATAATTAAAATTGGTATTAATGGAAAAATTTTAAGCAATTAACTGCAAGAAATCTTTCTTTGTTGAACAAACCAAAAACAAAAATACCGCCATTGCGCCATTATCTCTACAAGTAAACAGAAAAGACCAATTTCTTTAAGTATGTTTGTTAACAGAATTTTCTATGAAATTGTTATCGCTTTAAATTGACTTTTAATTAAAGAGAAAAAAAAAAAAGTTTTATATCGAGTAAGAAAAAACTTAATTCAAGGGTGTAAATTGGAACTGCCCGTCAGTATGGTTAAGCCGATAAAATGTGCAAAATCTTCAAAAGACATGAGTTTAAAATTTCTTTTGGAAATCCCTATTTTTGACCATCAACCCCTTACAAAGTTGCTGCTACCTGAAAAAAAAAAAACCTATTTTCAAGAATAACTTCCGTGTGTTTGATTTAATCGAAATTTTTAAAAAGCTCATGAGTTGATCTAACGAAATGTCTGCATAGCATTTTAAAACAAAGTGACCCAATCCTCCAGCGGGTTCTTACTAAAATGACAGGATCAAGGATGCTTTTAACTTCACTTCTGTGGTGTTAAAATTATTTATATTCAAACTAATGATGGAATGTCGAAACATGAATCAATAAAACCGTCTAAATATCATATGTGTGGTTCCTGATACGCAAGGAATTACAAAAAAATAGATTCGAAAACCCCCTCGCCGATTTTTTTGGCTTGCCATTAATGGCTTGCCATAATAATGGAAGAATTAAACAATGACGAACATGGAATATTTCTGTGTCCAAAGTTACAGAAAATACTAAAATCAAAGTTCCTTATTTTGGTAGACATTTATTTTTTAGTTGTGTCTATTACGTGTGGGTTATTTAGGGCCAACTTGAATATGAGAAAAACTATGCCACTTACAAAATCAGGGTATGCGTAACAAATTATCATTTAAAAACCTAAAATGTTGGTACTCCCAAAGGGATAAGTATTGTTTCCATAATTTCAATAATACAAACAAAATATTTTCAATTTGCAAAATCGGGTCAGTTGTTGTTGGTTTGTTAGCATATAGACGAGTGAATTTATTTCAAATCACAAGATCTTGCAGCCAAATTTACAGTTCCATTATATGCGAAATTATGTGTTCATCGAATGTTTCCTTCAATAAATAACACAATTGTTTCATTTGCTGTATGCGAGGCCGGCCCCAGCCAAACTTGCGACCTATGCAAGATTTGTAGAAAGCGCCCCTTTTTTATATATGCATCCATACATTGATAACGGGTGATTTTTTAGCTGGTTTGGTTTTGGCAACACTGGTTTTGACAGCTGACGTGTGTTTAGTACCTTGTGTCACTGTCAAACAGCTTCAGTTTGGTTTGCAATTTAACCATGGATCGTCTCACAAATGAACAACGCTTGCAAATTATTGAATGTTACTATCAAAATTCGTGCTCGGTTCGAAATGTTCATCGCGCGCTGCTTGTGTTCAGCGATGAGGCTCATTTTTGGTTGAATGGGTACGTAAATAAGCAAAATTGCCGCATTTGGAGTGAAGATCAGCCAGAAGCATTGCAACAGCTACCAATGCATCCCGAAAAAGCCACTGTTTGGTGCGGTTTATGGGCCGGCGGCATTATTGGGCCTATTTCTTCAAAGATGATACGAATCGCAGCGTTACTGTCAATGGTGAACGCTACCGAGCGATGATAACAAACTTTTTTTTGCCCGAAATGGAAGTTCTTGACTTGCATGATATGTGGTTTCAACAAGACGGTGCCACATGCCACACAGCACGCGAAACAATGGCGCAATTGCGAGGCGAGTTTGGTGAACAGTTAATTTCACGTTTCGGGCCGGTCAATTGGCCACCTAGATCGTGCGATTTGACACCATTAAATTATTTTTTGTGGGGGTATGTCAAGGCTAATGTCTATAAGGACAAGGCCGCTTCGATTGACGCACTGGAAGCCAACATCCATGCATTCATTCGTGAGATACCGGCCGATATGTGTGAAAGAGTATGCCAAAATTGGACTCAGCGGATGGGCTACCTGAGACGCAGCCGCGGTCAACATTTGCATGAAATTATCTTTAAACATTAAATTGCAAGGTTCAAACTATCGATTCAAATAAATATTTCATTCATTTTTTCGAATTTTTTGTGTTTTTTTTTAAAAAAAAGTTCTAAACCTCTTAAAAAAATCACCCATTACATACATACACTGATACAAAGCATGCATAAGACTTTTCCACATTACCCAGGAGGTATAGACTTTTAATGCGGACTTAGTTCTAGTGGGATCTTTAATTTTGCGATATTTTGAGTTAAATTCTCCTTGAATGCAACAACGAAAGTGATGTTAGTTAGTGTGCAAGAAATAACTTCGCAAAGTTGTGATGGATGTTATTTTGGGATTATTTGATCAAGTTTTGTTGTCAAAATGCAAATGGCAGTACATATTTGTTTGCATAAGATCAGATTACATTTTCTTGCTCCTGGTAATCCGCCCCAGGAATTTCGCGCCCTGTGCATTTGCACATCTTGCACATATGCTTGGTCTGGCCCTGGCTGTATGACACGCTAAACCACTTTTGTTTCAAATTCATGCAGTAATAGTTGCCCGCCTGGCTTCGCACGGGTCGACAAACCTAAGATTTGCATACAAATTACAAAAGAAAATATTATTTACTTACTTTTTGTAATCGAATACTACTTAATTGGTTTAAATCCACTAAACGTTATAAAAGGCTAAATTTGAAAAAAATATGATCCTCTAAGTCCAACCTTTATTGCTTTCCTAACACATAATGAATTTTCGTTTTATTTTTATCCCATTTCACTCTATAAATAGCATTTTTTTTAAATAACTTTTCAAACATAAACAGAATTTTTGAAATCGGATACCACTTTTTGTTTGTTACCCCCTTTAACCGTATAATACCAAACAAAAAATATTCTTAAAGCCATCCACTCACAATAACCTTTTACACACAAAAAGAATTTCTTAAATCGGACAATTTTTTTTTTTAAATTCTTACCCCATTTCATCCTACAAATATTAAAATTTTGAAAAAGAATATTCCTAAAACTATTTCATGAAAAAAACATTTCAAATAGAGGCAATTTTCGTAGTAATGCCAAAAACATCAAAATAATTTTTTAAATCAGATACATTTTTGTTAATTTTACCCCATTTCACCCTACAGGTAGAAAATTAAAAAAAAATATCCTTGCAGCCATTTCCTGAGAATAACACTTTAAACTCGGGCAAGGTTTTTTGCAATCGGATACGTCTTTTCCATTTTACCTCATTTCACCCTAGCAAGTAATTTTTCCGATATTTTAATAGTTATTCTGCTATTTGGGGGAGACGAATCCAACAAATAGGAGATCATTAAAATGGGTACAACGGTTCTTGAGTTATAAATGGTGTAAAAAGAGGTCTTATTTCCTTCAAATTTGGTAAACAGAGTATTTTTATGTGATTCCCTTTAGGAAAAATTTGAATTTTTGTAGAACGGGTAGCTGCTATACAATGACTTTGCTTTTGTTTGATGATTAAAGTTATTTCAAGAAAATTGCGTTTTAGGTTTTTGGTAATAAAAAACTCACATAACGAAAATAGGCATTTCGGGTTATTGGAAAAAATGTGGTGGGTTATTCACGTATATCTTTTCAAATGCTCAACCGATTTTGTTAAAATTCTGCAATCTGGTGCTGCTGAATATTTCAAACAATATTGCATTAAAAAATTTAAAAAATCAAAAACCAAAAAAATATTGTTTGTTACTTCTGACATTTTAAAAATTTTCTCTTAATATGTTTAACTTTAATAAAACATTAACAAGCCTATTCAATGTTAGGCTTGGCTGCATTAAAGTTGTACAAAAGCAATTTCGTGCTATCCAATCACGCAAATTTTTCCATTAAAGATTAGCAAGTTCCTGACTATTTTTAAGATGATTTTGAAATCAGTTTTAAGACTCCTACCTCATGGAAATTTCTTTAGTTTTGAATAACTATTTTTTTAAGAAGAAATCTTTTTTTTTTAAATAAAACGTCTATTTGTTGATTTTTTTTTTATCTCAATATCAATCGCAGAATAGCAATTAAGATTCACTTTAAACTTCTAAGTGTTATTTTGTTAAAAGCTTTTGTATACTTGTGTCTAATTGCACGTCGAAACAGTTTATCACGAATAACAATTTGGCTCCATGTATTATTTACAGGGGCATACTAATCAATAAAGTAACCTTCGAGCATAAAAGTCTTATCTCTGTGCATGGACTTAGTCTAAACTGACGAGTCCGACTTGCTTCAATTTTGGTATTGATAGATTTGTATGTCATTATAAATATGATGATAGAAGAGAAAACCGAAGTTTTTATTTATTTAAAATTTATAACGTATCTACGCTCTGGGATCTTAGCACGCCAAAAAAGTATTCAATCTAAAAGGTCTGTAATTGATCAAAAATGTCAACTAGATTTAGAAATTGGTTAGCCATAAGTTTTTTTTTTTACAATATTCTAAGGTTTTTGGGATCTGAAAGGTCTTATAGTGAAATCAGAAAAAGTAGATTAGTTTCAGTAATAGATCACCAAAATGTTTACTTTTTAATGAATTTTTAAATATTTTTTCAAGGTCACAATCTTAACGAATTTGACAAGACGTTAAAAATTCATAAAAAAAAAAACATCTATGTCTGACGAATTTCTAAAACAAGGTGACCTGATATGGAGTGGCTAAATCGCACAGACACGTATTTGTAATGGTTAGCGTGTTTTAAAGGAAACTGCTTTTCATATTTTAGGCAAAACAAACGGCTGTTATGTGCATTTCTCTATTTTTTGTGGATAAGAACACTTCGTTATATTAAAAAAAAATTAATAAATAACTTATAGAGAAAGCCAATTTGCTTGCAGCACAGTTTGCTGTTAATTCAACGTTGCCAGTAAGTGTTATGACTCCTCCTGTACTTGAGAGCGCTAATGATTTCATGGGACGAGTCTTCTTTCGCACTCGTGCAGTTGCAAGAGTTCTTAAGGACCTTGATGTGCACAAATCCGCTGGCCCGGATCGTATCCCTACTATTGTTCTGAAGAGGTGTTCTTCTACGCTGGCAAAACCACTGCGTAAGCTTTTCCATCTGTCCTACTCTACTGGTCTCGTTCCGAGTGGATGGAAAACAGCATTTGTCCAGCCTGTCCCTAAAAAAGGCGAATCTTCTTCACCCTCCAACTATCGTCCAATTGCACTTACATCCCTTCTCTCCAAGGTCATGGAAACACTGATTAATCATCAGCTTAAGAAATATCTTGAAGAACTAAAGCTTCTAAATGACCGGCAGTATGGCCTTCGTAGCAATAGGTCCACTGGTGATCTGATGGTATATCTCACCGAATAGTGGAACAAATCTTTACACCGTTTTGGTGAAAGTAAGATTATTGCACTTGATATTTCAAAAGCGTTTGATAGAGTTTGGCATAAAGCTCTCTTATCGAAAATGAGTGCTTTTGGTATTGATGAATCTCTTCTTCGTTGGATTAGAAACTATCTTTCGGACTGCTCAATACAAGTCGTATTGGATGGTTTTAAGTCTGATATTCACAAAATAAACGCTGGTGTGCCCCAGGGCTCCATTTTGTCTCCGACTCTCTTTCTGATATTCATCAATGATCTTCTGTCTCAAACTTCTAATCCATTAAATTGTTTTGCTGACGACAGTACCCTCAGCTTTTCATATTCGTTTCTAGAGTCACATCCATGTCCTTCGGATGTGGATTGAGAGCGGCAGCGTATGATAAGCTCATTAAATTCTGATCTCGACAGCATTGTCCAATGGGAATTCAATGCTTCAAAAACTCAATGCTGTCTCTTGTCGTTGAAGCGGAACCCGCCCCTCATGCCGCTATCCATGAGCGGTACTTGTATTGAAGAAACCGAACAGCTTTCAGTTCTCGGTATGTGCATCACAGACCATCTTTTGTGGAATGACCACATATTCAACGTCGCCAAAAATGCTGCTAAATGTTTAGGTTTTCTTCGGCGATGCAAGAAATTTTTCTCCCCTTCTGATCTGGCTGTAATCTATAAAGCCTTTATCCGTCCAAAGCTGGAGTACAACTCTCACATTTGGGCAGGGGCTCCTTTAACTCATCTGAATCTTTTGGATAGAATTCAAAAAAGAGCTTTAAAAATGATAGGTGATATAAGTATAACAGAAACAATTACAACCCTGGAACACCGCCGTAATGTTTCATGTCTCTCTCTATTTTATCGCTACTTCTACAAACAGTGTTCTAGTGAAATAGCCAACTGCATTCCTCCCCTAAAACAATACAACCGTAATACTCGCGCTTTTACGAATGCTCATCAGTTTACCCTTGAGTATAGAGATTCATTCTTTAGCCGCACTACAAGAATGTGGAATGCTTTGCCTGGCTCTATTTTTACCTCCCATTTTAATATTCAGAAATTCAAAACCAATGTGCATCGGTATCTCCTATTAAATCCTTCCCTATTTTCCTAACGCTCGCACTGTGTTAAAACATTTTAAGGGTAGTCAAAATCCCTTTAGCTGATTAAAAAAAAAAAAAAAATAGTAGGTATCTTCTTTTCATGTTTTTAGAACTGTCTCCTGAATGACATGCAATCATTTAAATAACTCATACTAACTATAAATCTTCAAAAAGCCTTGAACTAAAAAATCAAGTATCAAGATCAATGCAGTGTCGATTTTTTTTTTTTTTAAGTTCTTTGAGTTCAACATTACAAGTTGATAAATAAATTGCATTTCAGTAGAATACCAGAGAGATGCAGGATACAGGCCTTAAACAGTTCATAATTTAACTTTTTACACAATTCACCACTGTTAATTTGTATAGAAATGTTAGCTTGTTTTTTATTTGTATTTTGTTTTATCATTATTCATTTGCAACTTCAGTATGACACTCGAAGTCAGGTGTGATAAATATTTTTTTCAGTCATTTATTAGTCACGTTTTATATTTAAAATGCGATTTATTGGATGATGGCATTGTTTACAAACTCCTCTCTCCCACTATAACTCAAGAAACATTTTTAAGCAAATTTAAAAATTTGTTCCTGTAGCAGTACCTACCCTATTCAAAATAATGATTAAACTTAAAAAATAAATACAAATATTGTAAGCTTGATAAATAACAGGCAACAAACGACACTCTTGGCATTGTGTTGTGATGATCATCATCAGAGAAATCTCTAAACGTGTTACTGCTGTGAGTTTTAGCTTCTTTAGAGAGCTCCAATGAACTGAAAATGATGTCATTTTTAACGTCGAAAAAAAAAATACTTTCAAAAGAAACAAGCATTCAAGGGTTCGATAATTACTCTAACATGTTAAACACATTAATACAAAATTATAAAAAAAAAAAAATATTGTTTCCAGTTGACCTTGAACTTTCAAATGCATTACTGGTTGCTGATGATAAATTCTTCAGTATAAATCTGATGAGATGTTAAATAAAGTCTGATATCATAAGTTTATGATTGATTCACAAAGGTGTGGTGTAAAATACAAATTAAAATTAAAAACATTAACACAAAAAACTACGAAGATGTATTCAATATAGAATTGCTTACCAAAAAAAAAAATTCCCAATAGTAAAAAAAAACCACCGCACTTTAAAAATTTTGCTGTTAACACACAACAACCGGTTAAATTTATTTTATGTGTATAATTGACAAAAAAAAAACAAGTAATGTTTATTAGTGAGTAATTAAATAATAAATAGAACTACATCTCGCACGTGCTATGAAAGAAGTCACAGTTTCAAGATATTAATTAGTCTAGAGTCTAGACACATATAGAAATACAATTTTAACCGAGAATCTTCAAAATAAAAGTGTTTTTTTTTTTGTTTTATACTGTTTTACACTCACACGCTAGAGTATCTTGTATTTGAATATTTTTTTATTTTTAAAATTTTTCTTCTTCTTTTGCTTGTTTTCTTTTTATCTGTTGATTAATTAATCTTGATGATTTATTTAGAATTTTGAAATATTTTTTGAGGTAAGGCGAATGAAATACTCTAGCTTAACACCTAGCTGAGCAGGAAAGAGGTGTTTCCTCCAACCCAAGTAACATTTTTCCTCTCATAAGATGCTCCGAAAGCGCTACAAGACTTATTTTAGGGAGCTAAATGTACTCTTGAGGAGTTCTTCTAGATTCTTATAAGATTGTTAAAAGCCTTAAATGGCCTAGTTATGGGAGCCTCTTGATCCTATAGGTTTTATTCTTCTTATGCGACTATAGACGCCGCTTTGTAAATCTAGTAAAGCTCTCTGAACTCTTCCTATGGGAGTGCGTCTCTTCCTACAGAAGTTGTTAAAAAGAGAACGAGTGTGTGTAAACTTAAAAAAAAAAAACATATATATTTCGCATTTTTGATTTCTTTTAGGAGAAGGTAGTCGAATAGTTTTTATGTGTGTTCGTGATTCTCTCATGTCAAAAAATAATGTGTTTTTTGGTGCGAGTATTTATCTCACAAGTTAATTGACGTATTATATTTGTAAAAATCATGGCATATGTAGGCTAAATTCTTGGTGCAATTAAAATTGCATCTACTAATTTCCACATTTTGCTTCGAAAAATAACAACGTTCTTCCAAAATTATGCATATTTAAAATTGTTATTAATTATAATAAGAAAAAGGGTTACCAGAATGCAAAAATCACTAAAGTATGTTTTTATGCGATAATTCATACCATATTTTTTTTTTCAATTATTGTCATTATCGTGCTTTTATGACAAAAATTGGATCTAGAGTGGCACAAAATTTGAAGCATTTTCATTATTAAGATTTTCTGAAATCTTCCAATATATTTGTCATTAAAAACTGACAAAAACAACTGATTTTTAAAGATGCCATTTTACTTGTGTCGTGTTAATATACTGCTGTCACAAATTTTAAATAATGACTTAACACAAAAAAGAATGTCCCCGCTCATTCTTCTTTGGTATAGTAGCTGTATACTAACTTATACAAATCCATTTTTATATAACTAATATCAACAACAAATAAGAGAAAACAAGATGAATATGACCTATAAAACTTTTAACAAGTTTTGGTCAGAATGGAAAACCAAATAAGATAATTTACTTAGAATATTTTTTTTAAGCTACGGTAACCCTCAAAATATAATGAAAACATTTTATTTATATTGCAACATGGCTGCTGTTGATTGATACTTTAACTCTTGTTTTAACATCTCTATGAGATCTTTGGATGATGATGAAACGGAAAGCAACACAGATAAATGTGTTTCGTTTTAAGTTAAACGTCAAGTTGTAGTCCCATTAAAACGTTTGAGCTCCCGTGTCGCTCTCAGTAAATATAAATTTTCTCTGAGAGACAGTACTTCTTATGGGAACTAACATGCTCTTATGGGACTTAAATTTGACATTTAACTTTCAAACGAAACACATTTGTCTGTGGGATGTTCCTTTTTATTGCAATTGCCAACTATTATTAAGAAATTTAAATGTGAAAGCAAAAAAACGAAAGTTGTGTCAGATTAACTTTTTGAAACAATGGAACAAAATTATAACCTAAAAATGTTTCCAATAAAGTAACAATCAAAGTTAACTGGATATAGCTTGGTGTTATTTAAATCACTCCACAGCTGATGACAGCCGATCCGACAACAGTATAGGATATACCATAAACATTATGGAATACTAATGGAGATTTCCATTAGTACAATTAATAAGGTTGTTTCGATCAATTCTATCAAAATAATGGTTTTGAGATCGATTTTTCGGCAGATTGTTTCCTCTTTTTAATAATATTAACTACCTTAAGTTTGAAATGTGTGCTTTTTGTTTAGTATATTTCAGTGCTAAAAATTGTTGTTATAATATTTATAATTAAATTCACTACTACCCCCAAATTAGGTAAACAAACAGAACAAAAAATCGACCAAAGAAACTTGCTCGCAAAGAAAACAATCAAACTTTTCTTTGAAATCTAAAATTACATCTTCCACCACCAATCAAATAACCAATCCGATAGAAACATGAACAGAAGAAAGTTTTGTGAACAAAAAGAACGCATTGTACAATTCAACTATAACATCTGTTTTCGTTTGATATTCAAAGCTGGCGTCGTAGCTCCTATTAGAATCTTGAAAAAAAACTTATTTATGAATAGTCTCATTGAAGTATTATTATGGGATTATAAAGACTAAAAATGACGTTTAGAGTTTTAATTTCATAACGAGATACTTATAAGACTTAAATAGATTTGGGTATAGGATTTAAGTACTTTCAAATTTAAAAAATGCTTAGCTCTTACAATAAAAATGCTATGAGACGAATTTAAGTTTCATAACAAGAGATTAATTCATAACTATATAGCAGTAGGATATAAAAGAATCTTATGGGAGTTTTTTTCATATTTGAAGAGCTTAACTCCGGGAGTTTGTCAGTTGGGAAGCCAGCAGGTATAAGTGGTGATCAAACTTGAGTTGGGTATGCATTCGAAAACAACAGTAGCTATCTTTAATTCTATTGAATTTACCGCCAACTGCAACTTAACATTGAGTTAAACAAGAGTTAGTTGATATTGCAAATAAATTAGACCAGAGTTAAATCGGAAGCAGTTTTCCAGTGGAGTATATTAACTTTATCTTTTAGTTGTCAAAATTCTATCGAAATCAAGGTTCGAAACTATATAAATCAACGTTCCGCTACTGACATCGAGATGACACTACTATGAAAATCAGCATTTCCTTGATTTCAATAGATTTTTGACACGCATATATTCAGTTAACCCATGGTTAACTAACTAAATTCATAGAGTTAGCTGGGGATCTTAATTGACAGGTTTTAGAGGTACGTAAGCTTAGGTTTAAACCCTAAGCTAGGATGATCTTACTGAAAAACTTGGCCGAAGTGTTCAAAAAATTATCAAAATAGAAGTTCGAGGTACCATTTCAATATCGAAGTCTAGATGACACCACTATTTAAATCGACCTTTCGGTATAGTGTCGTAGTTATCTCAATTTCGAAAGATTTCTGACACATGCACCTGTCAAAAAAAAACTGTTAAGTTAGTGCAGAGTTACCAAATCGAAATTGTTGAATTAACTCGGAATCTATAAATTGGCTGAAGGAGTATGTTTCAGGAGTTAACGAAAAACTTCAAGTTTTTGGTTTTAAAATTTTTCATCAAATAATTTCCTTTTGAAGAAATCGTAAGATACTCACAGCAAAATTAATAAACGTGGAATAGCGAAAGATTAGGCCTTATTCCGTGCAATAAGTGGAAAATGTTATTTATATAACAAAATTGCTTCTAAGTGACGTTTACTAAGCTAAACTATCGAAGAAGGTGGTTTAGCAAAGGAATAAAAACCAGATGGTGTCAAATTTATTCTAAAATTAAAAAATATAAGTGAAAATTGCTAATTTAATTTTGGATGAAAATAATAATGCCTGTCAGACTTATCGAGTTCTTAAACCAATTGCAATTTATTGGACGATCACCCATCAACGACAAGAAAAATTTATATACAAAACCAGATAAGATCCAATGTATGTAAGTGCTTTGTGAGGAGGATTTTAGGAAGAAATACAGGTTTTCCAAGGAAAAAATGAGAAATCTCATAGCAATGGTTGAAGAAGACCTAAATGGGTTATAAGAGGTGGGGTGGACATAACACACAACAGACACAACACACACAATTGAAAAATGATAATAATTTTGACAGAAATATGATATTAACAAGAGAATTGTTAGGTGTGGTTGGTAACGTGAGCCTTTGCTGTCAAAACTCATATGAAAAAAAAACAAGTTTTCGAAATTTGGTTAAAATTTCAAGTTGATAAACGACATCTTACATATTGTAGTAGATTTTCTTGAGGGATTTTTCGTAAACGTCACTTTACTATTCCACTAACATTTTGTTTTTATTAATGGAATTTTTTAACCCGTAGCTTAACTCTTATTCCATGGTGTAGTAAACTCTAGGAATAAAGGTGGCATAAGCGTTTTTTTATTAATAGGGCTGTCAATGCTCCAAGTTTATTTAAGGGTAACATTTTTCTGGAATTTTTGTTTAAGAATCAAAATGAAATAATGATCAAATAATCAAATAATATGTCTATTCAGCTTTAATTTGATCTTTTGTTGTCCTTCTTCAATTTGTTTTGTCCAAGATATCTGACTTTAAATAAAAAAAAAATGCTTTTAACTTTGATCCTTTAAGGGTCTTTTAATAAATTATTTTCTGCTTTGAAAAATATTGATTGAAAGACTAATGATGCTAAGTGGTTGTGAAGACCATTTTTTTGAACATTCAAAGTCTTATACAGCTCTTTTCTGCTAAACGTTCGAGTGAACATTTGTATTCTACTATCCGCGGGAAGGAAATAATGCTTCCATAGTTCGTATTAATTGCGATCAAAATGAAATTTAAAAAAAAAATTAGCTTTACAATTTCAAAAACAAGTACTGGTTAGAATTTTCAATTTTTCAATTTTTTCCATATTTAAGAGAATGTTTCAAGTGGAGCAGAAAAAAGTCAGTGTTTTTAATGTAGTAATTAGAAAAGTGGTAAAAAATAACTTAGTAATATTTTTTCTGAATTATTCTGCGCATGCAGTTTTATTCGCAATAGATCCTTCTTAAAAGAACTTTTAACAAAGTTTGTAACGAAGCATTCCATGTAACACTAACTGTTTCTAACAAACATAAATAATCGAAAATAACCATCACGCCGCTTCCTCTAGCTTCTTCTTAATGAATATACGAGTATACATGTATAGAATTACTACAGACCTCAGCTATCAGCCAGCGAGAATTGTATTAAAGCGTAATACTATTCACATGCAACTTAAACACGTGACGTCATCGGAGAACTAAGGATATTTTCGTTCATCTTAATACAATTAACAGAATGAATGTATGGAAAATATCACAAGAGGACCTACTCACATTGACCAGTTCAAAGACACTCCATAAATTGAATTCTCATTATTTGTTATAAGTGAAAAGGCTGTTTAAAAAATTAAATATTTTGCAATTAGGCTTTAAAAATCTTTTTTTCTCTAAGGTTTCGTGTTTTCTTCAGGACGACCGACCCGGCAAGACCAGCGAGCAAAAGCTTGGCAAGAAAGCATAAAGCACACCACAAGTTTGGCTTTAGTAAAAGATGTTACTTAAAATCTCTGGGAGCACGATTTTGTACGATTTTGAAGAAAGATCTGCACTTGTACCCTGACAAAATTTCAGTTGGTCCAAAAGCTAAATCCTGTTGATCCAGAATAACGTTTCGAGTACTTCAAAGCTATTTACATTTACATTAGTATAGGTCTTATGTGGCCCACTCTGTATTTTGAATAAATTTTGTTGAAGAATATTTAATATGAAAAACATACGAATTCAAACGCAGCTCAAATGATATTAAAAACTGTGGACAATATTGTGTCTATACTCTGTCCATCAAAAATAGGCAGTAAACGTCTTAAGCTAGGAGCAGACGGCATATAAAAGTCGCAAACGTTTGCGACTCTGACGTCATTTTTACGTCACCATTTGCGACTTTGAGAGTATATCGTCTGAACACCCTTTTGGGTCAGTCCGCATATGCTCGCAAACCATTTGCGGATTATGTGCGACACCCAAATTGCATATAAGTTTGCGACTTTCTTGCATATCGTGTGAACACCCTCGCATATAATTTGTGACAGTTTGCGAGCATGTGCGGCCATATGCGACCATCCCAAGCATTTGCGATGACACGAAAACCGAACATTGCACATCTCCACATATGCAGCATATCAGCTGCTGTGATTCTTCATTTTACTAGTAGAGTTGTTGTTGTGTTAAATTCTTGCATGTACATAGCTATAGCTTATAGGATTTACATTTAAATGAAATAAAATGGAACTTTAATTATTATATTGGTACATTTAAAATTAAGCGTGGGTAGTTCTGGGGATGATATTATAATGTAAAGCAGCAACAGGATTTTAAAAATTTCAATAAAATTGTTTGCTTTTATAATATGAAGTACATTATTTTTTTTCTATTTTTGTTTAATCTTTTTATTGACAAAATGCAGCAAAACTATTTAAAGTTCAAAGAAAAAAGTATTCCACAATATTCCGATTCTGGCTGCTTTTAATATTTTCCCCACCACAATTCATTTGTTATGAATTTTCAGATGAGAATTTTTCAGTTCCAAAAAAATATGAAATGTTCGCAAACCTGCATATGATTGGAATTGGGTGATATGCGGACTTTATAGCACATCGTCTGAACACCTCGCATATCCATCACAACATTTGCGACCACATTTGCGGACACATGATGTGCGAGTGCCTTGGTCGCAAATGCATTTGCGACTTTTGGGACAGTTTTTGCATATCGTGTGAACACCCCCATATGCAAGTTTGCGAGCAATGATGTAGGTATAGAATTTGCAACACATTTGCGACTATTTACGTGACGTCAGAGTCGCAAACGTTTGCGACTTTTCATATGCCGTCTGCTCCTAGCTTTATGGGAAAGCTTTTTCAAAATCATTAGCGTGCCATATTTTTGCACCATATTAAATTGAAATAACTCCTCCACAAAAAGTTTTTGCCCGCCCGTGAATTTCCAATAGCATCTGCCACAGACCCAACGTCCTATTCAAGGCACATCTGAGTGTGCACTGAATTGCTGTGGCCAAATGGCGATTGGCTGCTGCTTGATGTACATTCAGAGTTACCCGTGTCCAGAGATTATGAATTATAAAGATTGGAAACCTCGGCTGTCATTCGGGTTTGCCTACAAGCTAAACAATATGGCTGCCCGTGGTGAAGTAAGTAAGTTGCATTAGTATGCGTGTTTTAACTCATACTAGTGCAACTTACTGATTTCCACCACGATATTTTGAAAACTTGATGAATTTCAATGGGCGCGTTCAAAAACTAATAAAAATGGCGAAACGAACTATCAAGTGTTCACGACACCTAAAATCATTTGGTTTTAAAAATGCATGGAGGATTTTGAACATTTATATTTAAAGGGTAGTAAAATAATAATCAAAAATGCAAATTGACAATAAATCAATACATAATTAACGCACTAGATAAATTTAATCAGTTAGTGAGAGAACAGAATATTGCAAAAAGTCTTCTTTCCATTTGCTGTTGAAAGTGATGCTTTAGGAGTGTTCTTCGCTTTTCTATTTCATTTAGAAATGCTGAACACTGATTTAATAAAAATGTACATAAATATAAAGCCTTTCATCGGATAACTCCTCAAAGTGATTTTAGCCATGGAACACACAATATGTTTGTATATTATTACTATTTCCTTCTCTTACACCCTTTGCATCATCCGATCCGATCTGTCCTAACATTTGTTTCTCTTATTGAATTGTATGTGTATTCTGTATCTACCACTCTTTCTTTGACATTTCGCCAAACATCATCTACTACTTTTTAACTCTGTTTACCCTTACCCCTTTCAACGCACAGATGGCACTATAGTTTTGCACCAGAACTTCATACCCGGTTGACACCGAAATGGTGGTTTGGGCTTTTACTGCTGTATATGAAGGGTTTATAATACAAATTCTATATACTACTGAAATACATCAGCCAAGTAGAAGAGTTAGCACTATTTGTAGCAAAAAAAGCGTTTCTAGCATATTTAAAATAAACTCAAAATATTCTAATTCAGCTCATCACAATCTTCGCCACAACATATAATAGCCGTGTTTTTTTTGCAAGTCCATATGGATTTGTCGAAAAAAACGACATCGGGACTAATAGTTTTACACGTAAATACAACTACAACTTAAATCCATATAGACTTAGCTAAGTCCAGATAATTATCGGGACCTACGTACTGTAAGTAAGAAGTTCCTAAGTCCCGATGTCGTTTTTTTCGACAAAAACTTAAAGCTCACTTGTGAATGGCCAGCTATAGATTTATGAACAATATGGGTGCACCCTTAATTATTCTGCTTGCACCATTGAATCTGTATTTTCCGAACACATCCCGATATCCCACCTATAGTCCGCCATTTTCGTGGTGGAAAGCTGATGAGTTGAAATTTTTTTAAAGATGGCTGCGTTTTTTACACATAAAAAATGGTCGAACTGTCAAAACAGAACAAACCCACCCTGTTTAATTGTTGTTGCAATTCACATCTATTCATCGACACAAAACGAAATTACAAAAACAACAATGTAAACAAATGGGTTTTGGAGGGTGAAACGTACGAAGGTTTCCAATCTTTATAATTCATAATCTCTGCCCGTGTCCATTTGGTAATTCGTTCAGCTTTTTTTCCTTGAGTTTCTGTTAAGGAGTTAAGGTGCTTTTGATTTTCGAGCTTTCAGAAAAAGCTTCTAATGATGAGTGTTATCGTGTACACTACGACAACCCTGTGAAAGCTTCAATGACGGACAGATTTATGCAATGCACTGTAGCCAGAATGAGAGGCAAACGTCCTATCTTGCCTACACTGCCAATTTTTGTTGGACAGAGTATAGAAACCATATCTTGACTGGACTAGCACATACATACATATAAATATATCTTTTTTAATTTTTTCATTTTGTGCAACATATTATTGTTTTCTTGTAACTTACCTATTTAATTTGAGCCAATTTTATGAAGTATACCTAAAGGGTCCGCCAAATAACTTCTTTTTTTTTTGAAAATGGCGCAAAACATCGAGTGTAGCTTCGGCCGTGTGGCACGTAGCGCCGTCCTGTTGAAACCAAATGTTGCCAATTTCCTCTTCTTTAATTTTTGTGAACAAAAATTCGTTCAATATGGCCCGATAACGATCGCCATTGACTGTAACGGCCACTCCTTGCCCAACGGCCCAATTATGCCTCTGGACCAAAATTCGCACCAAACAGTGACTCGTTTTGGGTGTATCGGCTTTTCAATGTATGCGTGCGGGTATTCTGTGCCCCAAATGCGACAATTTTGCTTGTTTACTACCCGCCAAGATCAAAATGAACTTCATCTGAAAAGATGATTTTTTTTTTGGCAAAATCGGCATCTTCTCTAAGTCGATCGCAGGCCCACTTAGCGAAGCATATACACAACCATATTCGTTCAGCGGAAGGATAAAACTAATTATCTGTCAAATCAGACATGAGCTAAGTGTTACCATTCAGGAAATAAGCACTAGTTGAAAAAAAAAACGTTAGATGGCGGACCCTTTATTATGGACTCCCAAAACAAACTTCCAAGAATATTTAATAAACATGATAAAATAAAAATATGATATAAAAAAAAGGAATTAATTTATCAGCAACTTGTTAATCTGATTTCTGATATGACTTGCAGCTGGCGACACGTTTAAATTCTAAATGACTCACAAAACCATCAAATTTGAAAGCTTATAAAAACGGTTTTATAAGTAAAACTGCGGTATATCTATATATTATTATAAATTCATAATGTACATGCTCTGGTACTCAAGATCGTATCACCTCTTAAACGTGTGATAGTATCTCATACTATACATTTCGTAAATTCCTAATTAAGCTATCTTCATTGTTCATTCTATTTGATTTGTCATAAAAACTTAACCAATCTTTTGTCATTTTAGATTGACTAAAATATGATTCACTGTGTGGCGCAGTTAAACAATGAAAAGACTTTACTTCCTATAAAAGCAAGCAATTCAATTTTTTTTCAATATATTTCTTATCACAAAATTATCTTTCTTTCAAAATAAATAAATATAATGATTGTGAAGAGTAAAACGAAAAATTGTTTAAGAGATATATCAAAAATTTAGTCAGGCCTTGATTGCATCTAAACATACAAACCTTTAAGGTCGTATCGTATCATTATCATAGAGCAAGCACTACCTTCTCCCACGCTTTGCAATTACTTCACTGTCAATTCGTGTTTACCAACAACAAAAATGCAAAAAAAAAAAAAACAAGTCAATTAAACGCAATAAGGTATTTCAACTTCACGTAAACACATGAATGGCTACATAGATACATATTTCCAAACTCTCTCGCGTCGGCAATAGATAAAGATCATCAGTAACAAAAAAAAAAACATGAGTCGCGCATGCAACACTTTTCCCACATCAGTTGATAGTTTTAAACTTCAAAAAGTTGCGAAATGAAAAACTTTTTTGTCTGCGTTCAATGTGAAATGAGTTTATTCTTATGAGTAGCTACTACGTTTCACAGTTTTCAGATACTTCTTCACTTGTTATAGTATACTAATAGAATTGAGCATTTTTGCACATGAATATTTAAAAAACTTAAAGACTGTAGTTACGGGGGAGGTGCATACCGGAATTAGTCCCCTTTGAAGGTTTTTTTTTTTTTTAAGAGGATTGAGCTCCGGTTCCTAAACAGGATTGTCGGGTTGGAAAAAGCGGAATCAGATCGCCAAATTTCAAAATATTCTACGCATTCAATCACAAAATTCAAAAATGGAATAAAATTTCGCAACTTATAGTTTTGATTGATAGAATTTAAAGATGTTTGATTTGACGTTCGGCGTACGTCATTTATTTTAGGGATGGAAAAGAAATCGAATGTTAGTTTTGGGGTGCGTTCAAAATTAAGTATTTCAATGGCTACATTCAAACATACAGCGTAAACAGCGATGTAAAAGATGTAAGGTTTGGGTGAAAATTAGAGAAAATAATACAAGAATTTGGATAAAAAAAAATTTAAATCGCCAAAAACTAAAAATATCGCCTTTTTTGGGTACATCGATAAGCCGATTTTCGTGCGCCAAATGAAATTTCAAATCGCCTGCTTGGTGTTAAATTGCACAATCGGCCACAAGCTTGTTCCTTAGAAATATACATACATACATATAAGGGATATTTGCAAAAAAAAAAGTATGCCATCAAGAAGTTCAGTATTTGGTCAAACAAGGTCAATCACCCCTGTTCTGAATTCCGTTCCGAAACAAATCCGTAAACGAAAAGGATTTCCGAACGGATTCAAAAAAAGTGTTTTGAATTTTGCTTTCACGTTAGCCAGTATTCAAATCTATTTTTTCGAAACAAAATTCTAAACGTTAAAATTTGTTGCAGAAAAATTACGTGGATTAAAAACAAAAAAACAGATTATAAGTACTTAGTACCGTCCGTTTTTGGCTGAAACAACATTTTTTTATATTTTTTTCAATTCTATTTCGGATATGAAAACTCAAATTAATTTCAAACGTCAAGTATTTTCAATCCGATCGAAAATCAAAGCGCACTCATTCCGCAAGTATTGAAAACGAAAAGTTTTCGAAAAACCTAAAGTTTGAAATCGAAAGTTTTTTTTTACAAAAGATCGAAATTCGGGGGTGAATAAGTTTCAGAAATTGGTCAGCCATACGTTTTTTTTTTTTTTAATGAAGATCTCGGAACCAGTAGATTGGAAACATTTTTTGAGTAGACTTGTTGAAAGTTTGAACATCCATGGATTACTGGTGCCGAAACCTGGACCAATAAAACTTTTGTGCGAGTGTAATTGAACCACGCATCTAGAATAAACTTTTAAAGTCCAATATACCAGATCGTTATGGGTATGACATTGGATAAGAAAATGTTGTTTTGGCTTCGTTAGAAAACCTTTAAGGAAGTTGAAATCGGAATCATCAACCATAAACCTTATACAGTGTTTCCACTATCTTGTATTTCAAAGAGTGAACTTAGTTTTCGATATATTTTTAAACGAGACCAAATTGCAGGTTGATACAAATTTTGTATGACGTTGATTGTAATATCAGAATAAATCAATATTTCCTGAGAATGGCGCCGAATAGTGTGAATACTGAAAGACAAATTTTACGTTGATAACCTCGCTCTGATACTCTAACTCTGTATTAGTCCATCCATCTATCTAGCACCTATTGTCTATAAATAACCAGAAGAAGTAATAAGTATTAGTTTCCAAACCCTTATTTCTTATGTAGATGCAACAACAGCTGTGTTCCTTTGGAAGTGGCGAAGCACTCACGAGTACTTTGCTAGCCATTTTCAATGGAACACACAGAATTAATTTTCATACAAATCTCATCTACTCGCCATGAAAGCACGAGTAGTTGGTAGTACTAGATTGTCGTTCCCGTCTACTCATGAGTAGGTACTTCGCCACCTCCAAAAGAACACGGCTAACAACTAACCCCCTACATTCTAAGCCAATCCCCGAGAATTTTCAGGAATAAGCTCTTATCCCGGATAAAACTATAAAGTCAAGAATTACCCCTTTGTTATCGATTGTTTGAAGAGAGCCGCAACGATTTGTCTGTGATATTGTCGCTTATCCCCGATGTCATATTTTTTCATCCAATTTCGTTTCGTATGAAATAAAACACGCCTAATGAAAGGCGTCTCTATGAAAAGGAATTTCCTGTCTGTTCGCTGTTCTTTTAGATTGATATCAAATTATTTAAAGGCTTCAAACGAAAAGTTTAACAAGCCATATCGTAAACAATCAATGACCCATTATGTATTAAAATTCAAACAATAATAAATCTACGACAGCTACATATATGTATCCCAAGAAGCCTGAACAACAAAACTTTCACGGGATGAAACTATGCCATCATAAAATTAATTTTTAAGTTTAAATAATACATCATAAATGTGTCTCTGCAGTTAAATGATATGTCAATTCTTTCGAATTAATACTATCGTTGTCATTTATGACGGAAGTATCAAAGCCTCTATGGAGCAGTATATTGCTTTTCTAAACTAAATGATCATTATTAATGTGAACTTTGTACTTTCTTAAATTTTGAAATTAATTATAATTAGTAAGTGGGCTTCGGGTCAATAGAAAGATGTTGTTTTTTTCTTTATGAGTGACGCAATGTTTCGAGCATAATATTATTCTCATCATCAGGCGGAACACATGATGGATCTCGCATAAAGTTGCCAACAATTTGATACCTTCTATGGGCAAATGGCAATAACAGCCATTTACCACTTAACACTATATTAGCAACTTTTTTGCTCTGTGATGAAAATCGCTTGTCTAGAGTCATCTCCTAAATTTTATTATTCCAACTCCAACTACATCTGCAGAAGCAAAAAACTCCAAGTATTAGAAATGGTGGTGTGGCAGTAGGTGGACTCTCACAAAAATTATTATGTCATGTTTCATATTATTAGTTTAAAAGTTGAAACCGAATTTCAAGTGACGTTAAATAAGTAGAAAACTCAAATTTAAAAAAGTAGGTGTGGCAGTGGGCCGGCTCTTAAAAAAATTACACAAATTAATCTGCTTTAGTTTAAAGAAAAGTTTATTAAAAAATTTCAACTTTCTAGAGATTTTTAATAAGGAGACGGAGTTTTAGACGGGTTTCTAAAAATATAACTCATAATCACCCCTTTTCTGAATTTCGATCTATTATAAAAAAAACTTTCGATTTCAAACTCTAAGGGCCAGTTTCACAGTCAGAAAAGTGACACTTAAGTGGGGAATTTGAAATATTAATTCCCAATATCACCGTTCACTGTTACCTGAATAAGTGGCACTTAAGTCTCCGATGTTGGTGACTTAAGTTCCACTTACGTTAGCTATGAAATTTAGCTTAAATTCCTAATATGGGAAATTTAAGTGCCACTTATTTCGGTAAGTGTCGACTGTGAAACTGGCCCTAAGTGTTTTGAAATACCTTGCGTGTTCAATACTTGCGGAATGAGTGCGCTTTGATTTTTGATCGGATTGAAAATACTTGACGTTTAAAATTAATTTGAGTTTTCATATCCGAAATATTTAGAATATTGAAAAAATATAAAAAATGTTTTTTTTTTCAGCCAAAAAGGGACGGTTCTACTTAAAATCTGTTTTTTGTTTTAAATTCACGTAATTTTTTTGCAACAAATTTGACGTTTAGAATTTAGTTTTTACTGATTTTGAAAAAAATAGGTTGGAATACTGGCTAACGTGAAAGTGAAAGTGAAATTCAGAACACTTTTTTTGAATCCGTGCGGAAACCGTTTCCGTTTACGGAAATCAGAACAGGGGTGAATGTATTTTTGTTTGCTTAATTATAAATTTTATAATATAATTCTGTGGGGTTTAAATGAGTAGAAAATTTAAGCAAAATATAAGTGGGAGCGGGAGTGGAAGTGGATGTTGAAGTGGAAGTGGAAGTGGAAGTGGAAGTGGAAGTGGAAGTGGAAGTGGAGTGGAAGTGGAAGTGGAAGTGGCAGCGGAAGTGGCAGTGGAAGTGGAAGTGGAAGTGGAAGTGGAAGTGGAAGTGGAGTGGAAGTGGAAGTGGAAGTGGAAGTGGAAGTGGAAGTAGAAGTGGAAGTGGAAGTGGAAGGGGAAGTGGAAGTGAAAGTGAAAGTAGAAGTGGAAGTGGAATTAGGTGTAAAAGTGGGCGTAACACTTTACATAAAAGAGTGTAAGAGTAGAAATAACAGTGGTCGTAAAATAAGGCTAGAAAAATTACATATGTTATAAAATTTATAAAATGTTTGTTTAAAGAGCGTTGAATACGTAAAAAATCAAATATAAGATATGTGGATGTGGCAGTTAGCAGATTTTATTGGAAACATTTTTCAAACCTTCCTCCTAGTAATAGAAATAAACTCTGAAAATTTCATCGACATCAATTCAGTAGTTATTGAGTTTATAGGTAATAGCTAGTAAGTACTCGGCGTGCATTAATGCACCTAGCAAAAAGAAATACATGTTATCTCACTCAAAATGCAGTTCTTGTCAAGATGCTGAACCGATTTCGACAAACATTTTCAGAAACATGTCTGATTGACTTTTAGAATTCTCTTGGAGACAAACTTGTTATTTAAAAAAAAGAACCCCTACTTCTACCCTTAAATAAGAATGCTAATTAGTTTTAATGAATTTCGTTGATCTTGCTTGTTATAACTATTTACATTTTCGCAGTACCTACCTACACATTTTCTATATATTATTTTTGTTAGATAACACACAAAATAGCAAATAATAAAGTAAAAAAAAACACACAAACTTTGCTGCAAATTAATTTTTTTCTTCGATGTATTAAATTTGTCACTACCGTAACAAAAGCGTCATTCCCGTAACAATCAAAAATCATTAGAAATACCTCAAAATAAAAGTACCGACTTTGATAATAGTCAAATAGTGCGTAAATTCATTGCGAAAAGAAGGTAACATGTTTTTTTCTTATATTGAAACATACAAAAGTGACGCGTTCAGAACGAGTTAAATGACAATTTTGATTTTTTTTTTCCAATGAAGAGGCTATATGAAAGCTTACATTTTTGTGTGATTGACTTCCTTTTATAATCTCTAATTTCCAATTGAGCTTTAAAATGATATAAAGGTGGTAAATGGAACATAAAATTTCAATAAAATGCCTTTGATCTCTTATATCTCAAAACTACACAAATGTCACTTAATCCCTTCTTCATCTGAAGCTTAATGCTCTTCTCTTCTTTATAAAGCCTTTAATAAAAACAACGCCAAAATACATTCAAGTTTAAAATTACACCTTTTTAAAAATTACAAAAAATCCCACTTCTGAAATCGCACCCTCCGAAAACGAAACCGAAATTCTCGGCTACGGCTTTAATGTCAAAAGCGCAGTACCTACCTGGTATGTGCAGATTGTCACCAGCGGCTTCCCACTGGTCGGCTTCATTCTGGATTTGCTGTTTTTTTCTTCTTCTTCTTCTTGATTTGACGATGCAACGGCTGCGACTGCGCGCAGAACTTCACTCGTATAACTGCGGCCTTTTTTTTTTGTTATAACACTAGTTTATTGTGCACTATCGAGCGTGAGTGTAAATCAGTTGTGAAGCATGAGAAAGGCACACTAAGTAGAAGCTTGCATAAGACAATAGATATACTCTACTTCAGGTATTAGGCAGAACAAAAACAAAAATTACATTACACGCCTTCTTTAGCTTCTTTTTTTTCAATTCTAATGACTAGCGACTGTGCGCATTAAGATTATATAAGTTGCGCAGATAGATAGATACAGATGCAGCAGCGCAAAACCATGCAACGTAGCCGAGGGAAAACTTTGTTGTGTTTTTTTTTTTTTTTGAACAATGATAATTACAAAGAAAAAGAAAGAAAAAAGATCAACACTTTTCTTGTTCGCTCTGGCTCTCACACTTTAAAGGTGGTGGGTATTTTTGATTGGTAAAACTTTGTATCTTTCGGGTTAGACGTGAGACTTTCAATGGATAAATCACCAAAACACAGACGGTATAGGTAATTGCACTTGTAACCGTCCGTTCCGTTGTATATCGTTTATCTGGCAAATATGACACCTTTCCATCAACTACAACTTTACGGATGAGGAATACAAAACACCGATTATTGCCGGAGGAGAAACGAAACGATTGATCGGACTGACTGTTCGAGCGATGGAAGCGGATTGTGTGTGGAACTTTCACTGACGCGACCACAGAATCAATTAAAAATCATTTTGTGTATAGCGTATGTTGTTGCTTCGGCTTTGGCAGCGGTGATGGCGCGGCCGGGTGGAAACCAAGACCACGTCTCAGGAAAATTTAATCTTTCTCTGTTTTTTTTTATTTTTATTTAATTTTTTTTTGTTGAAGCCCGGGCAAACCTTCTCTTTTTTTTTATTTTATTTTTTCAAGCGCGTGGTATTTACTGGTAAAAGTCGATTGCTATATTAACAACCTTGGCCAACTGAAGTTGTGGCAACCCACAACAATTCACAGAACCACTTGTAGATACTTTTTTTCTTGTTTGTGTTTTTCTTATTTATTATTTTTTTTTT
The DNA here is from genome assembly GCA_932273885.2 of Leucozona laternaria. Classification (NCBI taxonomy): domain Eukaryota; kingdom Metazoa; phylum Arthropoda; class Insecta; order Diptera; family Syrphidae; genus Leucozona; species Leucozona laternaria. The sequence continues at coordinate 23,526,686 of OW026367.1, read as the reverse complement.
TTTTTTCTTTCAAGCTTTCTATAGCGGACGCAGAAAAAAAAAGAAGAATTTACACACAACTTGCAACGATTGTTCACCTGTCTTCGAGAAGCCCACCTGTACGACTGATATATTAACCACGTTTGAATCGACGTAGCTTGTTCGGTTGTGATCGAGAAGAGGTGGAATAAAGCTTTCTTCTCTTGGTGCAATTTTTGTCGCGAGTTCCATTCCAGCCAGTTTATATCTCTCAGTACCTATTCTCTTTGGATACCTACTTGCTGACGTCACGTATAGACGTATAGAGCTATAGAGGTGTCTTTGAAGAAAACTAAAATTCCAAATGTAATGGCAAATGGTAGGATAGGATATCCCCTACCTAAGTTAACCAGTCCGAAGGCAATAATTTGATGTGGAAAATTCTTTGAAAAAAAAAAAAAAAAAAACTTTTAAATTCTGGTAGGTAGATATAGAGATACAGCAAGTAAACAAGTCTTCTTCTATATATTTACATTTAGCGAGCAGAGCGGGTCTAAGATATATTTATCACCTGACTTGAATGTGGTGTGTCAGGTATAGCAGCGAGAGGGTGTGATGATGGTTGGAGTAATCTAACTATATGCCTTGTTCCTGTGAATGGAAATGGGATTGGTGGAAAAATAAACTTTGTCTTAAGATCACGGTTACCACTGTGGGTTTTTTTTTTTTTGTTCTAAATTTTGGTCAAACTTCTGTTGGTGAGATGATTAGTATGCGACTAGAAACTTTAAAACTAACGGGTGATTTTTTAGCTGGTTTGGTTTTGGCAACACTGGTTTTGACAGCTGACGTGTGCTTAGTACCTTGTGTCACTGTCAAACAGCTTCAGTTTGGTTTGCAATTTAACCATGGATCGTCTTACAAATGAACAACGCTTGCAAATTATTGAATTTTACTATCAAAATTCGTGCTCGGTTCGAAATGTTCATCGCGCGCTGCTTGTGTTCAGCGATGAGGCTCATTTTTGGTTGAATGGGTACGTAAATAAGCAAAATTGCCGCATTTGGAGTGAAGATCAGCCAGAAGCATTGCAACAGCTACCAATGCATCCCAAAAAAGCCACTGTTTGGTGCGGTTTATGGGCCGGCGGCATTATTGGGCCTATTTCTTCAAAGATGGTGCGAATCGCAGCGTTACTGTCAATGGTGAACGCTACCGAGCGATGATAACAAACTTTTTTTTGCCCGAAATGGAAGTTCTTGACTTGCATGATATGTGGTTTCAACAAGACGGTGCCACATGCCACACAGCACGCGAAACAATGGCGCAATTGCGAGGCGAGTTTGGTGAACAGTTAATTTCACGTTTCGGGCCGGTCAATTGGCCGCCTAGATCGTGCGATTTGACACCATTAGATTATTTTTTGTGGGGGTATGTCAAGGCTAATGTCTATAGGGACAAGCCCGCTTCGATTGACGCACTGGAAGCCAACATCCATGCATTCATTCGTGAGATACCGGCCGATATGTGTGAAAGAGTATGCCAAAATTGGACTCAGCGGATGGGCTACCTGAGACGCAGCCGCGGTCAACATTTGCATGAAATTATCTTTAAACATTAAATTGCAAGGTTCAAACTATCGATTCAAATAAATATTTAATTCATTTTTTCGAATTTTTTGTGTTTTTTTTTTTAAAAAAGTTCTAAACCTCTTAAAAAATCACCCATAATAACAAAAGAACTCTTGAAAACTTCATTTAGAAGACGATCCCAAGCTCGTCTTTTAAGTTTCAAAAAAGCTTAATCTTAATTTTTAAAAATGTTTGAAGTTTCCAGATGAATAATGAGATTCCCGAGGTATTTTTGATAAGTAGAATCTATAAGTACCAATTTAATTCCAAAGTGGCAACAATGCTTAATCCATGAGATACCCCACACTATACCTAAAGCTTCGAGAGCGAGAGCTTGGATGAATTTTTAAACAAACAATAATCGGTGGGATACAAATGGAAGCTGGTATCCCAAGTTTCTATTTATTTTTTTTTTTTTTCTACTTCGTTAATATTATTATTTGAACAGCAGTTAGGATGGCGATGAATATTTTGTTTGTCTTAATTTACTGAGTCACATATTTGCGTTTCTATACATGGTATTTTTTTTTATAAAAGAATAAAAAAACAAAAATCTTCAAGCGAGAGTAAAGAATAATATTTAATAAAAATCGTTTTGTGGACCCAAGATAATAAAAAAATAAATTTAGACATTTTTTTTTTCTTTATTAAAACCGGAATTGAAGATTTAAAAATTTTATTTGCAGCAAATAAAAAAATCATATGAAAGAATCTTATTTTTTTTGTTAAGGTAACAAGGTAAATATTGTTGACGTCGACATGCTATATATGGGATGATATCACTTGAAGGAGAAGAATTATAAGCTAGATAAGATGGCGCGACCTAAATAAATTGTTTTTTTTTTTTTTTTTTTTTTTTGTATTTTTTTTAAAAACATTTCTCTATTGGATTTTGCTTTCATCTTAAAGCAAAAATAAATAAATAATAAAAGGAATCTTTGTTTGTTAGGTACCTTTTACTTTCCGACGAGATATGTAGGAATTATTGTGAGATTGTGAGCTTGGATTTGTTGAAAGTCATCTGTCAAACTTAGTAAGTAGATATAGAAAGATTATTATTATTATTTTTGTGGTTTGTTGTTCATTCATTACAAAGGAATGTAAAAAAAAAACTATAAGCTATTCAACTTTCGCATTGTCAGGTTGCAAGTATTTTAAAGAAACAATTTTTCGTTCTACTTATTAGAGTGATGATAACACTCATTTCTTTGTAGGGAAGTAATATAACGATTTTTTTTTACCATCGGCAAAGTTAAATAAAATGCAACGGCTGATGGATTCTACGAACTTCCTCTTGGCAAACGACCTGAAACGCTGTTCTTTAAAAAATTAATTAAGAAATTCCAAACACTGTGCAAACTTTAATCAAAATCGTTGAAACAGTTTTTGAGAAATTTGAAAAACCAAATTCGTTTTTATAAAGACACGCAGTGCATCTTAAAAATAGTTAAAAAAATATGCCAAGCAAGTTAGCTTTTTCATTGATTTATTTAGGGTTTTTCAATAATGGTGGGTAGATGTTGAAATGGAGTATTTTGGCGTTCGCTGTGTGGAACGCAGTACATCCATATTATTCAGTTGGAGCTAGCAAAATGGTTTATCATCGATCGAAAATCGATTGTTTTCGAAGAACTACTCTCACTGAGAGTGACGATGATTTCGGTTGATCTTGCGTTTTGTTGACGCAAGAGCTTTGACTGATTGTTCACTGAATTGGTATGAAATTTGGCCACCAAACTTTGGATAATCGACTTGGAAGGACAACCATGTAAACCGTAAAATGGTCGCAAGGCATACGTATCGTTGCCCCAAAAGATTTTAATATTAAAGTTTTATCATTTGTATATAAATTTCAATCGTGTTACTTGCCATGGTGATTTTTGGCATCCAGTAACTGAATAATAAACAACAAATTTGACAGATGTCACCAAAACAACATGGCCGCCACAGGCCGCACCTTAGAGAATATATAATATGGAGTGCTCGTTTCTATCCATATAATGCATTGTAGTGCCTAGGGCCATGAGAGGGGGCACTATTTCACTTTCGGTTAAGATAAAGTCTTAGAACATATCGTAGAGCTGCTATCAATTGTAAGTCATAATTTCCTTATTTTCTTACTAAATTATTTTACTTTGAAGTAATTCTTGAAATTAATAATTGTTTGTTTATTATTTTAAAGATTTCAATATCTTCTTTAATAATTTTTTTTTCAATGTGCAGAAAACTCAGTGACCGAAACTTGAACAGCAACCAGTATGTAAGGTTCGCATTTGAAGAAAAAACAAGCACTCCATATTACATATCCTCTAAGCAAGCCACCAAAACATACCCACGCCAATTGAAAAATCCTTATATTTATAACAAAATTTAAAAATTTCCTTCTTCTACGTTAGAAACATCGCCGTCGGCTATTCAAAAAATACAACTATAACAAACCTAAATCCCAAAAAGGGCGATAAAAACTCCTTGCAGGTGCTTGCTGGAAGGGGGGGGGGGGGTGCTTGCTTTTATGGCGGTCTACTGGAAAGAAGTCAGATTGAAAAAATAACTTTATGATTCACTGATGCATTTTTAAGCGAAATATTGAAAAATTGTTTCTTAATTTTCGGCTTACCTAAAGAAGTTCTTTCAAAATTCGATTTATATTAAATCTTACTGTATAAATCAGCTGTACATTACTGATCTTACAGTTGTTTTTTTAAGTAAATTCGAGTAGGACAGAAAAGATAGAATTTTTGTGAATTTTCTACTTGAAAGAGGTTTACGGGGCTGGAAAATCCGTCATTTTGAAAAACCCGACAAAAATCTAAATTTCCTAAACTATTGGTGTTAGCAGAAAAAGTGTTAAGACCAAAGTTATTTTAAATACTGTTTTCTTTTATTTGTAAATTCACTTTTTTATGCTCGGAGAACTTTTTTGAGGTTATGTACCATATTCAAAAATAGTACACAGACCTACAATGTGAAGCTACAGATTTAGCAGCTACATCTTCTGCTGCATACATAATGTTCAAAGGTTAGTTAGTTCAACTTAATGATTTTTAATTTAGTTCCATAATTTTATCTACGCTGCCTTTTATTGCTTCATGTTTTAGAATTAGTTTATAACCACACGTACATACTTATTCAGCTTTTTATCAAGTTTGCTGAGAAACAAACCTTCAGATTTTTGTAAATTTACTTTTGAAAACAAACGGAAGTTAGTAGGTATAAATAATTTAAAATAAAATTCTTAAGTATTTCTTTTATGCCGCATGGTTCCCTCAATTGTTCTTAGAAATTTGGCACTGTGTTACGTTGACTGGTCTGGTCAGCTTCTCCTTTATCAATCTCATTTAAACTTCTCATTAGAAAAATTAATTTAACTTTTTTTCAAGGAATATTATGTACATATGTAGATAAGTACATTTATCGTAATTCAGATTAAGAATGTATACTTTTACCAGTTATGCCTAAATAATTCTATGTTGATAAGAATTATTCCTATAAATTTAAATTATTTTAAAACTTTGTTTTCTATGAGTTTCTGTTTTTTTTGTATAATAAACGTTTTTACTTAAGACTAAAATGGAGGAAATAAAGAAAATATATTTTGTTATCAGTTTATCCCGGAAACTTGTCATAATGTATGTGAAAATATTTAAAATATAGAGCCATCAGGTGAAGATAAACGCATGGGTAAATATCTCCATCCAATCACGTTTCTATTGATTAAATGTCAAAGAAGCTAGTTATGCCCAATTATATGATTGAATATATAAATAATTATAACAACAAAAAAAAAAAATAGTGACAGAATTTACAACGTTTCTCTAAGAAAACAAATAAACAATTTATTATTGTTGAAAAAGAATAAGTTTGCATTCATACATAAATAGAGTTTTGAGGTATCTATACCAAGCACATTAGCTATATGCTACAACACGAAGGTTAGAAAAACAATAGGCGTTTTTGATGTGTAAACATCTATGCTGGCGGTAGAGTGAAAAAAACGTGAACTTTCGTGTGCAACGTTACGTCGTGCGACGTTACGGTGTGCAACGTTATGATCTGCATACTATGATGGGTGCGTTCAGTGAAAAAAATCTTAAGATCCCCTTAAAGCAAAAACAAGTCCGTTTTGGATCCGCGCACATTGATGTTTACACATATTAACCGTGAGTCCCGGCACTCACACAATTTTTATTTTCTTCGATCAGAGCAGAGTCTGAGTGAACTGAGTATTCGAGTAAGCTCAGAGTAAGCTCAGAGTAAGCTCAGAGTAAAGTATGATCATAGCTCTCCGATCAAATTATGAAACACCCATGACCACTGTCAATCTTTCAAATTACATGAAAATTGTATGAAGTTGACTGCGCTGAACTTTTTACTCCGTTTGCTCGCTCATTTTGATCATTGAGATCATGAAGCATGCTCTGAAGTAGCTCTGAACTACAATTTCGAAGATTTGAGTGCTACATACTTAAAAAGGAATACAATCTTATTTTTGATAACTCATAGGATCTGCTCCCAACTTAAAAAAGAAAAAAAACGACCAATTTAGCTTCAAAATTTGTGCCGAGCAACTGGTTTGTGGCCTATGGTGTTTGCCTTAAAGATTGTGTTTCTTTATTTATCCGGAATAATATTCAGAATATTCGGAATAAGAATTTTGTGTTTAGTATTCACAAAAGAGTAAACAATTCTGTTGTTTTTGTATTCATTCTAAAATATTTGGAATGCATTCTTTTCATTCCGTTTGAAGAGTCGAATGGAAGGAATTTTAGTTCTATGGAATTGACTTAACTACTCTCTACGCACTTAATATAAAATTTTTTTAATTTACACTTAAAAAGGGACAAATATAACAACTTAAAACAAAATATGCAATTGATTTATATTTTGTCTGTTCATTTACTTCCCAAATCTGCCAATTATAGTTCAATTTTTTCTTTCCCTATACATATAGGTACTGCATGTGAATACATACATATATGGCAAGTTATGGATTCTTACAAAAAATCGAACTCGAAATTTTGATCAAACTTGAAAGTATATTACGATGATAGAGAAGAAGGAAAAAGTGGGTCTCGCCAAAACTCTGTCCGTCCGTCTGTCTGTTCTGTTCTGTTCTGTTACAGCCCAAACGGATGGTTCGATTTTCTTTAAACTTGGTACCTAGCATTTCTTGGACATTCCCCCACATACTTTTTCATTTTGTTTTTACCACCAAAAATAACGGAACCTGTCATACAAAATTTTGTTGGCAAAAAGGAAAACCTTATTTTTCTCAAAAACGGCTCCACAGATTTTCTTAAAAAAAAACTTTAGTAAATTTTAATATGCTGCCGTTAAGTAACAAAAAAATGGTTTCGAAAAATGCCTATTAATAATAAACTCGATATTTCAATAACGGCTTTTATTAAACTTGGCAAAAAGTAATTTTTTAAATTTATTAAGAATATTTTTAACAAAAATAATTCTTAGAACCAAAAATAGCTGTACCTCCCATACAAATGTTTAAAAACCGTTAAGGAAAATCTTTTTTAATCAAAAACGACTCCTACAATTTTGATAAAAATTTGTTTGTGTATCGAAATTAATCAAATAATTAAATTTTTTAATAAAATTGAACTATTACTATTAACAGTATCTACCTATCTTAATATGTGTACATTGACCGTTTTATGTTTTTTTTTTTCGTGGGACCAAGCTTTGTTTTTGTCATTATAAAAATTCCAAAAGATTCAGTTTTTCATTGACAAAATTTCAAAAAATGTAACAAAACTACAAATTTTAGAATTCTGAAACATTTCTTTTTGTTTAAATAAAAATATACCAATCATTTCTGATTAAATTCAAACGATAAATTCTCATTTGAAATGTTCAGCTATGTGATTTTATATTAAAACCAATGAATTCCCAAATTTAACGGTTTTACAATTTTTTAAAACATGTATACTTATTGTGAATGAAGACACAATAATTAACAAAAAAAAAAAGAGAAAGCTATTGAAATGACCGCAGCTATTCCATAAAAGCATCGTCTTTAATCGGCATAATGCCCATGCCCAACTGTCCCAAAATCACCGTTCAACACTAACGCCACCTTCTATCGTTATTAAAAACGAAAAGTGGCACAATCGCCATACAAAAAAAAAAAAAAACCTAAGAAAAGAATCAACCGCACAACAAGAAATAATTTATCTATTATATTCTTCCATTTCCAGCCAATATGAATAGGTATTCTTCAAACCAAAATCTAACGAAGAAGCGACATTTTACCGCTTCAACAAACTTTACGGTCATCCAAAAAAAAAAAAAAAAAAAAAAAATTAGCTATAGATACTCCCTCTTCCGTTGCATTGGACAAGAAGGTTTATTGACTGTCAATTGGCTGTCACTGATGCAACGCGCTCGCTCTCTGGCTAATTATAAAAATTTTATTTCAAGTCAATGTACCCGCAAATAAGTATCTGACTGAACATGAACAAGTGATCAACACTCCAAACAAGATTCTCCATAAATACATGCATAACAACGCGCGCTCCACATCAGAGGTGCAACGACGGCCGGCGGCGCGGCGCGGCGGGCGGCAACATGCACTACTTACTTACGGTTTGAGCTTTTCCGGTGCAGGAAAATAATATTGTGAAAGTATTTCTATCGCTTTAGTGACATAATTAACATCAATCGAGCATAGACACACTTGAGATTGAGATAACACCGAAGATACACAAACACACAAAAAAGTAGATCTTAGGACCGTTTTTGGTAAATAAACCACACACCATAGTTGGCATGGTGGCGGCGGCGGCGCGGCGGTTTTTGTTTTTTTTTTGGTTCAATCTGATTACTCCAAAGATGGCGCTATTTACGTTCATTGCAGTGGCCGGCAGGGGGAGCAAACCACATGCCTTTTTCGATCACATACCACAAACTATTTCAATTAATAGTTCCGCAAATCAATGTTAGATAATTTTGTATGCGATAATTCTTCCCCCAAAGATCACTGAACTCGCTTGCGGATCGTCGTCGTATAAGCGATCTTCGATATCGTTAAGGTGTTGCGGTTTATTTAAGCCCGGAGCACACATCAGCTTTCCAGTTTCTTGTCGCATATGGCCTGTTTTTTTTTTTTTGTTTTTGTTATTAATGTGTGTGTGCGTAATATCTGATTTATTTATTCAAATGCAAATCCAATTTTTATCGCAGATCCAAATGATTTGAGGGTAATAATTGGGATAAAGGGAGATACATGTATGTAGGTACAACATTATCGTCTACCTATAGAACATAAAATCTTCTTTGAAGGTCTTTTCTAGGTTCCTCTCTACTTAACAGAGGTAGAGGTATGTGTAAATACTTCATTTGAAAAAGAGATGAAAGTCAAGGAAGCGATAATTTCTTCTTTTTCTCTATATACGATGCACTGCACAAAAGATATTCACCAGTTTCTCTGTAGGCAGGTATATCTTTTGTGATATTGCTGCAGATTGCAATTTGTTTTTCATTTGCATCTTGCATATTCAGAAGCGTAACGTATTTCTATGATCATTAATCTGTGACCTAGATACACAGATATACAGTTTGTGTTGTTGCTATTTGTGTTATATGTATACAGACTTAAAGTCGGCCAAGTGGTAAGAAGTGGTAAGAAATTTGTTTCTATAATCTCGTATTGGACGAGTGATGTGCCCCAAACACTTCATCATTGATGCACCAACAGCACACATAGGAGTAATTTATGTTCAAAGCTGGCTAAAACTTTTTTTCTTTAAAATTTTACTCAAAACTCAGTTATCATAGTTGATGAATGTGAATTTATAACAGTTATAACAGTTTTTTGCCATTAAAAATACGAGCTTCGCGCGTCTTGAAAAAAAAATATGGGACCCCGAAGTATGCCCACCATCGCATCGGAGGGCCCTGGCTCTGCTTTTTACCTGTCTAATCAAAACTGTTATAAATTGGCGTGTTTATGTTCATGCGGCCCCACAGGGCCAGGGCCCTCTTCCAGTGGGCATACTTCAGCCACCCAGAGTTTTTTTTTCAAGTTGCGCGAAGCTTGTTAACGCACTCCCACTTTTAATGGCGTTATAAATTGCCATTTCTCTAGTCTCTTCCTTTGGTTTTGGATGCCGTTTGCATTCCAATGAAAGCATTTAATTTCTGGACGATACAAGAGACATGCCAATTTATAACAGTTATAACAGTTTTTTGCCATTAAAAGTGGGCGTGCGTTAACGCGCTTCGCGCGACTTGAAAAAAAACTCTGGGTGCTCTCTCTCTGGCTGTATGCCCACCGGCGGAGGGTCCTGGCCCTGCAGGGCCGCATAAACAGTACTTTTATAAACCAAACCTGTTATAATTGGCATGTCTAGAGTCATTTCCTAAATTGCTAGAAACTCATTTCTACATAGTTTGGTATTTAAAGATGATTACTCGGCCCGTCGGCTTTAGTAGGAAACAGTTTTAATGGGTTCGTTTGATGTGTTTGAAGATTTCGGAGTACCTACATACATATATTTTAGTTAGAATATTTATGTTGCGTAAATTTTTTTATAATTTATTTGTTGATTTTATGCTTAATGGTTGCCGTTTTTTTTTGTTGATTTACAACCTTTTTCAAAAACTACAACAAAGAATACTCCTTAAATCGAAATATTTCATCGCAAATTATTTAAAAAAAAAACTGATTTTGGCCCACATTCATAGTCAAATAGCCTTCTATGTACACAGGTTAACCATATCTTCTTCATCGTCATCTTCTACCTATACAACCTGATAGAGTCATGATGATGATGATTTTGATTTTTTTTTTTTTTTTTGCGCAGAAAGTAAATTTGATTTGAGTAAGAAGTGATCACTATGGTGATCTTTTGCATAATTCAAATTATTATTTTTTTTTTTTTTTTTGAATATGTTTTATTATTTGTGGACATGGACGGACAACATAGACAAGAAAAAATTAAAGGTGCGTTGAACTCGTTCCGGAATAGATAATGGTCTTGACTGATATTTTTGGACTTTGGTAGTTATTAAAAATTTCATTATCAAAAATTAGCATTCAAATAAACTTTTAGGTATCGGTTTTATAATCCATTCAGAAAATGGTATAGGGAACTACTACATACATATTTATAGTATATAGGTTTACCTTTTAAAGAAAAATAAGTAAATTTAAATACTTATGGAGTTTTGTACTCGCACTTATTAAGTTAGTACCCACGTTTGATGCGAAAATCATTGTTGGAATCACTTTTATTTTTATGTGGAACTTATTTTTTTTTTACAAAAATTCACTGCACTATACAAAGTGCTTTATTTGCCATATTCATATATGCAAACAAATTAAATCGTAAAAGAAATTAACTTATAAGGAGGTACTTAAGTGAGACATAAAAATGAAACAAACTTTTAAGAGAATTTCAGGAATAGGTGTTTAAGCTGTAAAGAATGAAATATATTTAAAAAAAAAAAAAAAACGATTATTAAAACCGTTTTATATGTATTTAAATAGACAATAAAATATATTCCTTATAGCTTTTTTATTACCAAAAACAATTTCCGTGAACAAAGCATCCCAAACACAATTTCATGTTTTTATATCAAAACTATTTCAACACTAAATCACTCTTGGACTTCTTTTTCTAGCTAAGCAGTATCTAAATATTTGGACATGGCATTTAAATATCTTCGTTTTCACATTATAATAAAGAGTGTTTTTTTAGACGTGTGGTTTTCAAGCTGGAAATAGTTTTTTCGGAGTTGGTCTTTTTGACAGCTGTCACTTGATTTATGCTCAGTTTGGTTTCATATAATGAATAAACTTACTCCTGAACAACGCATGCAAATTGTGCAAAATGGACTCGAAACGAGATTGTTGTTGATCCCGATTTTCACAAGAAATTTTTTTTTCAGCGATGAAGCTCATTTTTGGTTGAATATGGCTACGTCAATAAGCAAAACTACCGCATTTGGAGTGATCATAATCTACAAGCCATTGTTGAGACGCCGTTACATCCTCAAAAAGTCACTGTTTGGTGTGCTCTATAGGCAGAGGGAGGAATCATTGGTCCATATTTCTTCAAAAAATGAAGCCGGCCATAATGTTACAGTCAATGGCGAACGCTATAGAGCCATGATTAATGACTTTTTCGTGCCTGAATTGGAGGATGTTGATGTGGACGACTTTTGGTTCCAACAAGACGGCGCTACATGCCATACAGCCAACGAAATAATCAATTTATTGAAGGAAACTTTTGGTGAGCGCATTATCTCGCATCGTTGGCCTGTGGCGTGGCCTCAAAGATCGTGCAATTTAACACCGCTTGACTATTTTTTGTGGGGTTCTGTAAAGTCACTTGTCTACGCAGATAATCCCGAGATTGCTGGCATACGGCCCCAATTGCTGCAAAAAGTGGTCGAAAATTGGGCCTCTCGGATGGAATTTATTCGAGCCAGCCGCAGTGGCCACTTGCCCGAAATCATTTTTAAAATATAATGGCAAACCCTTATCTTTATAATAAAGCTAAATTCTTGGCCATAGTTATGGACGAGACTAGATACATGCCAATTTATAACAGTTATAACAGTTTTTCGCCATTAAAAGTGGACTTGCTTCTTCTTGAAAAGCACACGTCTAAAAAAACAACCCTTTATCTAATTCTTCATCAATTCTGTTCTATTCAAGGTTGTTATCTAAATAAGTTCTAATATACATATATTCAGATTCTGTCGGTCATGAATAAATGGAATTTTAGTGAAGAATTATTCAAAGTTATTGAGGGATTTATTTTTTTAATCTGCTTTTCCTAGAAAAAAAATATAAAAAAGTAAAATATAAATCGATACGGTAGGTACCAACACAGGTTATGTATACCTGTAGTTAGTTTTAACTATACAAACGAAAATGCTCTATTTAATTTATTTAATGGCGACTTTAAGAAATGAGCCCTTAATATTTATATGTATAGGTACATTTACAGCTCTCGCTATTGTTTTTGTTTCACATTATAGTCCAGTCAATGGGGATAAAAATCGACCATTGCCTTACAAAAGATGGTGGTGGTAATCACAATTTGTACCTCTGTTGTTTGAGTATTGGCCCTTATTCGAAATCAAATTTTTCGACCTCCAAGATCCGCCGCTCGATCCGCCATTTTGAAATTATGTTGGAAAAAAAACTGCATTTCACCAAATAACTCGATAACTAAATATTACTTTTTTTAGAAAGATATTCATCTAGAAATTGTTGAATATGAAGTAACGCAACTTTTTCATAAGTATTTTATTTTTTCATAGTGTAGCCAGGAATTTATCGAGATACAGTCAAGGAAAGAAACGATTTAAGATGAAAAACGAAATTTTTATTATAAAACTCGTTTAACTGAATTGTTTAGTTACTTACTCAAATGTTTTTAGAAATAAGATACCGCATAAAAAGCAAAAATTCAGGCAGTCATAAAAGGGCCGTGGACCTATCACTCATCAATTGGATTACTATTCGCACATGAAGCCATCTGCATTGTGCATATTTAACAAGGATCCTTATTGACGATTTCTCACACTCTTATTTATCATGCCTGATTTCAATCACTGTATATGTCCTGTTTTTGTAACTTTATTTTATTGACAACATTAACTCAATATCTTCCTTTGTAAGCCTGAAAGAGTCAAATGCTAGAAGGTTCTGAAATTTTGTTTGAAGCTTAAAAAATCGGCTAAGAACATATTACTACTCCATGTGCCAAAGAAAAACAAAATGATGTTCACTTCTCCATAAACAACCATAGTATTATAAACGATATCATCAGCATCTTCGAATGTCAATATGCTGAACTTAAGGACAACGCAGGTGCTGGCGTCGATTCTGGAACGGAGTATCATGCGAAAATGTACCAAATCTCTATCCAAAGCGACAAACAGTGGATCGTAGATGATACACATTAGGCATTTTTCTTTTTTAGTTCAGAGCAGATCCTGAACCGTCAAACAAAAACTTGTGTTTCTTTTTTCGTTCTGAACGTGTTCTGAGCATGTTCAGAGTGCGCTCTATGAGCTCAGAATAAAATAACTGAGCAAACAGAGTTAAATGAAAACACAAGCATTTGACAGCTAAGTGTTCAGGTGTGTTCCAAAAATAGTTCAGAGTGCTCACAACGAAGGTTCAGACGACGTTCAGAACATGCTCGACATGCTCAGACTCTGTTCAGAGCTCTATTCTGAACTTAAAAAAAGAAAGACGCATATTTACCGCCAAATAGTTCCCAAGACTTTAACACCAGAATTTCAATGGCAAAAAATTTTTAACAGCCTGATTTTATGTTAAGGTATTAGCATGAAACTAGACAACAATTTACTAACTTTAAACCTCTTTACTAAAATGTTTTTAGTTTCAATAAATTTTTAACTAGTACCATACTAAGCCTGTTTTCATAATAAACTCCAGCTGAACACACCTAAAACAGTGACAAATAGTAAGTGAAAAAAAAAAGTAAGCAAACATACCTTTTTAATATTTTGTATTGTGAAAATGACATAATGGAGTTAGTATAATAGTTAAAAGATAAAATTGACATTTGGTGATTTTTTCTTTTAAGTAAAACGTTAAAAAGATAATACGATGCTAACTCATTTAAAATTTAGGAAATTCTCTTTTTAACTCAGCATCGTACTAAAATTTTGCGCCAATGTTGTTCTGCAATGTGCTCAACTTGTGCTGAGTGCTGACATGTGCCGTATTTAAAAACAATCGGAATTAGCATATGGTTTTTAAAGGCTAGCAATTTTTTAGTGTGAAGTTAGCTCCAACATTTTCGGTATCCAAAAAAATAAAAATTAAAAACAGCACAACTTAAATTTTGAAGAAAATCGTAATTTCTGCAAAGAATGCATCCGTAAAATTTGCGAATTTGCGATATTTTTTTTTAATTTACGGCATAAGGCAGCACAAGTTAAGCACATCACAGCACAACTTTAATTTTTATTGAAAATGAAAAATGGCAGTTCTAACTTCACGCTAAAAAAATGGCTAGCCTCTAAAATCCATATGCTTAGTGCGATTTTTTTTTAAATACGGCTTATACGTTTATATTGTATATACAAAGTAAACTACTACTGTTTAAATCTTTGGCGCAAAATTTTAAACAGCCTCATGTTAAGGTTTTAGCAGGTTACTAGTTAACACTTTACTAACTTTAAAGCTCTTTATTAAAATGTTCTTATTTTCAAACACTTTTTACCTATCATAGGTATCATACTAAACCTATTTTCTTATGAAACTCAAGCTGAACGCTTCTAAAAGAGTGACATTTCGTGCAAAAAATTAAGCAAACACACCTTTTTAAAGTTTTTCTATGTCAAAGTGACACATGGATTTAGTAATATGTTAAAATGATAAAACAACAATCTAGCGATTTTAACTTTACTAAAATGTTAAAAGATAGTATCATGTAAAACTCGTTTAAAATTAACAAAATTCTCTTTTTAACCTAGTTTACTTTACTAAATCGTCTAAAAATGTCCTTTATAAATTTCTAGTTTTTAAAGAATCTTCTAGAAACTGTAAAAGTCGGAAGCTGACTGAAGCTAACATCATAAGCAACAAAAAGTGTAGCTTCGTCAATAAGCACCATAATAGTAA
This sequence comes from Leucozona laternaria, assembly GCA_932273885.2. Classification (NCBI taxonomy): domain Eukaryota; kingdom Metazoa; phylum Arthropoda; class Insecta; order Diptera; family Syrphidae; genus Leucozona; species Leucozona laternaria. Next base: position 23,511,467 of record OW026367.1, on the reverse strand, counting down.
CATTCGTTTTGTACTTAATTGTTTTTGGCAGTATTTCAGCATTTTTACTTTTTCAAAAGCATGGTAGCTGTTTAGTTTAGTGCGACGGCGCCTGCGGCGGGTGGTGGGTGGCCTTGAAATTCAGTTAACTTAATTTACGATCTGACGCGGTCAACGTTTAATATTGCATCGCATAATGACTGAATTAATTTCTTTATTCAAATTAGGACCGCAAAATGTTTATTTTGGGTTTCAAAAATATAAAATTTGTAATTTGTTTATATAAACAAGAATTGTTTTTAACAAGAAATAATGACAAACAAAGAAATTATTGAACAATACACTAACCTGTTCGCACATAAAACTTTCTTATCTGAAGTAAAAGAATCTGATGTTTCCAGATTTTTTTTTTTCATCTTCTCAAAACGATAACAGTATTTGTATTGTTTGTTTGAATATCAAAATATGTAAATGTATTTTTGGGTGAGTAAGCATTTGCTATGTACGTGTATGTGAAGAAGGTACCTATAAATTCTAACAATTTAATTACCCACAGGTAAACCCACCACCGCACTGCACCCACTTGACACTTGACTCGTTATCTTTACAACATCTTGTTCTCGTGTACGCTTTTAGTCCGTCTCACTTCATTATCTTTTTTTTTATTCTCTTCAGATTAATTTATAATATAATCCAGCTTTTGTTTCTTATCTTTTACAATAAATAAACAATAAACAAGTACAATTTCCCCACAAATCAAGAAAAGGTATTTAACTTATCTTATCAGCAGCTGTAAATGACTTTATTGTATTTTACCATTGTTTACATTTCAAATAAACCATCTGAACACACTAGAACAAAAACACGCAATAATAACTTACCGTTCGATCTGTCTCTTTGAAACCGTTGCGGAACATCCGCTTGTGGGCGCGTTTAAATTCATCCATCAACGCGCTGTGTCGACGTTCATCGTCAGCACAATTTGGATTTCCAATTCGTCGTGGTGGCTGTCTGTGCTGCAGTAAAAATTCGCCGCCATCTTCCGAACGGTTTGTGTCGTTACTTGTTCTCTGTAAATCGAATACACAAACCGATGAGTTGAATTTAAAATTAAAACAGTTTTTTTTTTTTTTTTATTTTGAAAAACTCACCTCACGTCGCTTTTTTAACTCTTCGCTGATGGCACTGCATAAACTGGTTCCGCTAATTGAGCCGGGAATGCTCATGCTGCTGCTGACAATGGATGGCGTTCTATTGTGGTGGCTTGTGTTGTTGGTGCTGTTATTTTTGGAAGCAGTGACACAGTTCACCTGGAGTTCCGACAACGACGACGATGGCGGCGGAGGCTTTGGAGGTGATGGTGCGCGACCCTTTGGGTTGCTTTTATCGGTTGCGCTTCTGTGCACCTCGACAATGACTGTCTTCGTCTCGCTCTGGCGTGACACGAAGCAGATGTCGGCGATCTTGCTATTAGCATGCTGTAGCTGTTGCGTATCAGCCGGCGTTGGAGGGGGCGGTGGCGGCATCAGTGGCGTCCGATGATGATGCGGATTTGCCTGATCGGGTGGCATTATGAAATTCAACTTCAGATTGGAATCATCGCACATGGAGGCGGACGACGACGACGAGATGGATGATGAAGTGGATGCCCCACTGTCGTGGCTTGCCACCATTGTATTGTTGATGAGTGTGCCGCTTTCAGAGAGTTGGATAATCGTTTTGTTAGACTCATCTTTGACTGTGGCGGAGGAGCAGGACGAGGAAGCCGATGACTGGAGGGCTGACGTAAGAGGTGGATTATTTTTTCTTCGATCGTGCCAGTGACTTTTTGCTGACAACGGCTCCTCGCGCACCGAACTCAAACGTTTCGCTGATTGATCAGCCCAACAGGGACTCTGATCGCCCGTTACACTACTAGCTGAACTATTGTAACCACTTGATTCACCTGGAAAGAGATCCAGGCCAGCACCGGACCGCACCACCATCTCGAGTGTGGAAGAACTCTTCATGACGGCAACTGCTTCGCTGAAGAGCACATCAGAGAAATCGATGCTGTTAACGCTTAAAATTTGATCGCCAGGTCGTAGGCCGGCATCTCTGGCAACACTGTAATCTTTGGTGAATTGAACAAAGATTCCAGGTTTCCATTCGGGACCTTTGCATATGCCCAGACCGAGTTTGGTACGAGGTGCAACTTTGAGAACAATACGGGCATCCTTCTGACCTACACTATAGTCATCCATCAGTGGGTTCATGGATGAAAGTGCAGCTCGAGAAACTATGTGCCAGCTAAGTGGATCACATTGATTGCTGATATGGGGAGGGGGGGAGGTGGGGAAGTAAATTATTAAAGCTATTTGCGATGAGGAAAATGGTGAGTGATACTTACTCTTTCATTGGGAGCATTGCAACACCTGGAAAAATATAGTTTTCAGTAATAAATCTAAGAGTTTTTCTTTTCAATTTAATGTTTTGCCTTACCTCGAACTTTAAGGGTTAAACGATCTTGACTGGAAACAAACTGTGTGAACTCCTTATGAACTGCATCGTCAACATGGTAACCATTGACACGGATTATTTGATCTCCCACCTGCATTAAAACAGAAAAGAAAATATATGAAAAAATGATAAAAAACTAAAAAAATACGTTGGGGTTACACAAAAACGGTTTTGGATAGCACCGTTTTTTACAAAAGTTTGGACCGAACAAAATATTGGAACTGGGTTACTGGGTATATTCAGCAAAGACTTCTGCTCAATTCTGACTTAATTACGCTCATCGAACAGCGAACTGTTAAACGAAAAGCATGTGTCATTTTTTGTATGGGATTTTTCGTTTTGCATCAGCAGCGTAGTAGGCTTAAGGATCATATGGTCCGCACGTCTGTAATTATTAATGTATGTAGCGAAATCACAAAGGGTGAGGGTAGACTTTTCCCGGGTCTAGGTTCATTGAGAGTTTTTTTTTTTTAAATTCCAAGCAAGAAATTTTCAAGTTTTTAAAACAGACCTTAAATTTTGTGTTTCTATTTTTTGACTGTTTCTAGTCTAGTCTTTAAGTCACTAAAAATGTTACTTTAAATCTTACACTCAGTCAATTTACACAGACAATAATGCACTTCTTTGTAGTCTTTTAAGATTAAGCTTTAAAGGCAGTTTTTTCTCACTTAAATAAAGGATTAGCGCAACTGGTAAATCAGCAAAAGTGCATGTTAAACAACATGTTTATCAAGGATTCCTTAATTTGAGTACACTATCATGGAAATCAAATATTGTAATCGCACACAAAAAGGAATTAAGTATTAAATTTAAAAATTTAGAAGTTTACAAGATAAAAAAAAAGAAGTAAATTGAGTTTTTGCAGTAAAAAGACTGCAATCAAATGATATACCTTGAATAACTATACGATTTTTGATTGACTTACAGATTGGAACCGCTCAAAAAGTCCAGCAGTCAATTAAAAGATGTCAAGGACTAGTTCTTATCGTACTTATTTTCAAGTCCGAATATTTAAAAAGACTGTTGATTGTCATTTTAAAGTTAAAGTCATAGTAAGTCAAAAGTCTTTTGACTTATTATAAATATTCCTGTGAAAGTACCTTCGATGCCATTATGTATGGAACTCGATTTTTTTTGCATGGCCACCACGGGCACGCTTGCAGAAGTCCACACGCTGAACCCAATTTTCGACGGTTTTCAAGCATAAATCGGCAGATACTGCTGCTATTTCAAGTTCGATATTCGTACAAAGTTCACCAATCGTCGCTGGCTTGCTGGCATAGACCATAGACTTGACGTAGCCCCACAGGAAATAGTCTAACGGCGTCAAATCGCACGACCGAGGCGGCCAAGCGACTGGACCATTTCGTGAGATAACACGTTCTCCAAACTTGGTTTCCAAAAAAATTGATTGTGACATTCGCTGTGTGGCTTGTGGCGCCGTCCTGTTGGAACCACATGTCCTCCAAGTCCATATCATCCAATTGGGGCCAAAAATATTCGGTTATCATTGAACGGTAGCGATCCCCATTCACAGTAACGTGCCGGTCTTGATCGTCACGGAAGAAGTACGGCCTAATGACGCCGCCGGCCCATAAACCACACCAAACCGTAATTTTTTCGGGATGCAATGATGACTCATGGAGTAGGTACGTGTGGATTGCTGCCTGGCCAATACCGCATATTTTGTTTATTGACGAAGCCATTCAGCCAGAAATGAGCCTCATCGCTGAAGATGATTTTTCGATGAAAATCCGAATTACTTTCAAGTTGTTGCTCAGCCCAATTCACGAAAATACGACGCTTCTGGTGGTCAAGCGGTTTCAGTTCTTGCGTCAATTTAATCTTGTAAGGATGTAGGCCAAGATCTTTTCGCAAAATTCGCCACAACTACGTCACAGAGATGCCCAACGCTTGAGAACGACGTCTGAGAGACACATTTGGGCTTTCTGCAACTGAAGCCTCAGCGGAAGCAATATTCTCGACACTACGGGCACTTCTTTGTCTCACTGGCACGGGAACATTATGTACTGTGCTTGTGGATTCAAATTTTTCCACTAGACGGTCAATTGTTAATCCGCTAGGACGATTATGACGACCATAAGTTGGATGTAGCGCTCTTAACGTTGAGGCCACTGACTCCGAATTTCGGTAATAAATTTTAAAAATTTCGACTCGTTGCTGGATCGTTTATCTTTCCATCATGAAATGGCAAACCTTTCTGAAGAGAAATGGCAAAAGAGCGACAAGAAATATTGCGTTGTTTGCTGTCCCTGTTGCTCCACTTCTGTAGCGTCCCTGTTGAAAAACCCTTTATATGGACTGCTAGGAGCGATCTTCACGTTCGTTTCATCTGTAACTAAATGCCACAAGTGCCAGTTGTAGCAAAGCGGAAAACACTGTATAACTTTTGACATTTTTAGATTTTTTTTCTATATTAAAGCTACGATTAGACGGTCAATGCTTTGACTCTCTGAAGTCAAATCTTAAATCTTTTATGATTGTTCAGAGGTTTTCTAATCCATCGACCGACGGTGTTCACGGTAGAAGTTGGACGTCTCTTTTTTTATCTCTTTAAGGGGGTTCACATTCAACGACGTGTCGCCAGATTCGAGTCGTTTTGCTAGCGTTCACATTTTACGACTGTCTTACCGACATCATTTTCAAGAAAATTTTTATAGAGAGAACGGTACTTGCATTAATTCCAGCGCATATTTTTTTCCGCTCTCTTTTTGTTGTTTACTTCGATTGCAAACCATTTTCTTCAAATCTTACATACACAATGGAAAAAAAATGGAAAATTGAAATCATCGGTCGTTCGATTGGAGTTCACATTTGCTACAAAAGTCGTCCGACAGGAGCAAATTACCGAACAAATTGTACTACACAACACAGTTAGTCGATCGACGGTTGTTGAATGTGAAATTATGAACTCTCCTGTCCCCTTTTCGCACCTCATGGTGAGAGAAAATCCTGCCTCACTTGTATATTTTTTTTTTCAACTTGAGGCGGAGTGAGATGAGATAAAGAAATGTCAAAATGAGTCACGTGGGGTGAGTCCAATGTGAACACCGTCATCGACATCGTAGCCATCAATTGAATTTTACCATGGAATTTAATTTGAATTTCGATGATAGGCAACAAACTATATTTTGACTTATATTGCATATTTCTATGTTAATGTCATCCAAAAGCACTCAAAACACTTTTTCCTGAGCAAAAGATTTAACTTAAGAAAATCGAAATCCAAAAAAACTAAAAAGTCAAATTGACTAAACGTCGCCTTCGCGTCGTGTGATCGTCAACTCCAAAAATTATTGATATTTTGCTTTTTTCAACGCTCAGAGTGTTTGCGAGTGATCAAGTCGTGTGATTGTCGTCATAGATTTACGTTTCAACGCGTTGACACCGATAAGTGTCGGTAACACGTCACATCATACAAAACTAAATTGAAAGAATTTAAAATCTCAATTCGCCTAGAATTTTGAGCAATCCCACGTTATGAGAAATTAGCAAACATTTCAAAAATATTCAATAGCTGAAAAAACTATGGGCGATTTGTCACAACTCATAAAAAGCTCCTTTGCTTCCGTCCAAAACTAAAACGCACAGAAAAGCTTGATGTCATGATATATTTCATAAGATCGTATACTTCATCCAAAATTTTGGGAAATCTGTGACTGTTCTGATTAGGCGAATTAAAATGGCTGACATTTAGATTCTTCAAAAAAAGTGAATTAAGTCAAAACACCCATATAGCAACAAAAGTGAAATGATCCAAATTATTTTTTAGTGATTTGTCATTCTTATAAATTTTTGCATTTCGGGAGATTTACTTTAAACGCATTCCAAATTATTTCTCAAATTATAAATTATAGTAGCTAGTTCTTTCTGTGATTGAAAGAACATTTCCCAGCTATCCGAAGTTCGCCTTAAAAAAAAAATAAAGCTGGAGTAAATAAATTATGGCGAATTTAATCTTCAGTCAAGCGAAGTCAACTATCATTATATACAGTATAATATATGTATGTAGGTACTCGTATGTATTTTTATAATACATATATGGACTTTCAAAATCGTGATCGAACAAAAGACTTACCATCTTCATTTATTTTTATTAAAATCCAGCTGGATAACCTCCTACTATAGAAAGTATACAATCATTTTTTTCCCAACACAAATTTAAAATAAAGAAAGTTAACACAAAATGCGCCAGGCACACACATCAATTTCTACAACTTTTTTCACGCTAAATGTCGTCAGTTATAAGTATACGAACGATAGGACAATCCGTTATCTGTCCTTTTTTTTTATATTTAATCTAATCACATCTGCTTTGAAGCAGAACAATTCAACAGAAAAACAATCTATCTGTAGCCAATTTGCCACTTCCTTACCCTGTGCATGACACAAAAATACCAAACATCAATTTCACATATCATCTTGGATCATCCCATCCATTCACCATCATCATTGCCAGATGGAATCCGTTCGTCACTGCTTCATCGAATAACAGTCAATATACGATTTAGCAAAGTGAAACTTTACTAATTGTGTCAAGTGGAAGCGCACGAACTTTCAATAACGAACAAGCGAAAAAAAAATGTATAATTCTATCTCTGTGACCCACATTCCGGGCACCAATTCTTCCCGATCGACAGAGATGAATCCGTTTAACCAGTTAATCAAGCCATACCACTCTCACTGCATATAGAAACAAAACTTACCCGCAATCCCTTGATATCTGCCTCACTGCTCTTCTCTACTCTGGACACGAAAAATCCCGTTCCGAACTCCTTGCCGCCACGTATGGCGAATCCAAACGTCACATTGTTGTCAGGCGTGACCAAAATTCGTCGTGAATTAGGACGCACCAAACGAATCACCCGAGTTCTGGGATTCGAAACCATTGCACTGCGAGTCGATGAGATGACTTCGCTCGCGGTAGAACACATCGAGCCTTGGATGCTGCTGCTGCTGCAATCTGTCATGATGATGTGATGACAGATGACGTCTTCTCTCTAAATCCACCGCTGTTGCATTAGAAACTGCAAAGATACCAACAAAAAAGAAAAATGCGGCGAATTAAAAAACAAATCATCACACAATGCACAGGCGAATGAATAATGAATAATCTAATTTAATTAGGGCCAGCCGAGATAAAAGCGTCAATAGATCTCGTTACATGCACAGAAGTGTCGCAAAGCGTTAGAGTACAGTTCCCAGTTAATCCAAGCTGACATTACGCAATATTACCGCATGGCGTTGGCGCTTATGGCGGCGCTGCAGTCGTTCGGTTACACACTGCACAGGAATATCTCACCTCACAGCAAGATACACGTATCCAAGCTCGATGTACATAAATTACATGCCGGAATAATTATTAACGTTCCACATGGCAGCATTTTGAACTGACGCATTGTAGTTCACTGTTCAGTGTTCACGTGGGACCAGAGCTCAGGTTAAGCCAGGGGCTTCAGGGGGGAACATTTGTGGGCCAAACTTTTGCCAAAATGACATTATTTTTGTTTTGTTTTGTTAAATTTTTTTTTATTATTTTTAAGCAACACACATGCTGATGTTGCCTACAAAAGAGGTACTTGCGTGAGCTGCATAAAAGGTGATATACATATAGATGTGCCTGCCTATTTGTATTTTTTTTTAATTGAAAAATATTTTTGTATTTTGTTGTATATGTAAGACTCTAACAGGTGGCTGTGGCCGGCTACAATATGGCTTTAATGAGCGGTTGGCGCTTGGTAATTCATCTATACGAACATGTTACTTATTATGTAAGCGGTTTTGTGGTTATTCTTTGCAAAAGGTTGTCGATTCTAGTGAAATTTACGGTAAAAGCCGGGTTTTAGTGGCCTTTAATAGCTGTATAAGGTGCTCATATATAGACATAAATAGTATAGGTGGCAGTCTGACTACAAAGGCATAAACCTTGTGGCAAGTTATTTGTGATTTTTTTTTTATTTTTAAAATAAAAATGAAAACATGAATAATTGCATAGGGTAAAGAGCAATAAAATGTAAAAGGGCCATTGTTCATGGTCAAGGCGTTATGTTTAAGGTCATGATGAATCTCTACAATTTAATAACCTGGCGATACAAGCATATATATATATGTAATGTAGGTATACAAAGGTATACATAGATACAAATATTTTTGAACTTGATTTAAGGGTTGGAACTTATCGATATATGGGGAGTAAAATTGTTTGATGTGTAAACATCTGTGACGCAGACGGCAGAGTGAAACAAAAACATCTACTTTCCTCTGTTCATTGGTGCGATATTGGGTAAGTTCAGTGACAAAAAGCTGAAGATCCTCTTCAAGCAAACTACTCCGTTTTGGATCCGTGCACATAATAAATAACGTATGGACGACTTCGCATACGGATCGAAATATAGAACCTCAAAACTGCGCTGGGCAAACGTTGATGTTTAAACACATTAACCGTGAGTCCCGGCACTCACACATCTAAACAAAAATAGGTTATTGTGACTTTTTTCACTTTTTTTCTATGAAAGTTTTATAATCGCAACTGAAAGTAATTGACTTAAATCTCTGACAGTGTTGTTTTTAAAACAAAATTCTTATAAAAGGGTGTTTTTTTTAGACGTGTAGTTTTCAAGAAGAAGTAAAATGCATATAATTTAATGTTATGGCCAAGAATTTAGCTTAATTATAGAGATAAGGGTTTGCCATTATGTTTTAAAAATGATTTCGGCAAGTGGCCGCCCCAGCTGGCTCGAATAAATTCCAGCCGAGAGGCCCAATTTTCGACAGCTCCAATTGTGCTCACCGTACGGCGTCGCTGAGAATGCGCATTATCCACTAGAGTAAACGTGGTGCAAAATCAATCCATGGTTGCTCGAATTTATGCGATTTTGCGATAATGTCGACCGAATATTGGACGCAGCATGCGATGCGTCGCGCCAATCGAACTATTATTTTGGTAATAAATTTGCACAATTTGCAAACGTTGTTCAGGAGTTAGTCTATTAATTATGAAATGGCAAACCAAACTGAGCATAAATCAAGTGACATCTGTCAAAAAGACTGACTCCGAAAAAAGTATTGCCAGATTAAAAAACCACACGTCTAAAAAAAAACACCCTTTATATAGGTGATAAAGAAGTTCAAAGATCTAGAAATTATTTAAGATTTGTAATCATCAGAATTTTGTATGGAGAAACAAATTATTTTCCAGTTTTTCAGAGCGAGATTAAAGTTAAACCTCAGTTATACCATCAAATTTGGTGAGTTAAATCAGGATTAACTGAACAGATGCTTCTGATATTATATTCGACGAGTTTATGGGGCTAGAGAATGGAACGCACAAAATTATAACGCCATGAAAGCACGAGTAGTGTGGATAGTACTAGATTATTGTTTTCATCTACTCATGAGCAGTTCGCCACCTCCAAAGGAACACGGCTATTAATGAATATTTTGAAATTTAAAATTCTACTAAATGGGAGAATGACCAAAAGAATAATTTAAATTAAAAGGAATGAAATTCTGCAAAACCTACGGCATTCCATTTAATATATCACATATCTACAAGAAATTAAGTTTGTTCCAGTTTTTAACCAAAACTACCAGTTGTCACAATTTGTTACCAATTTGTCCCAAATTTTCATAGTGATTTATCATAGATCTGTGGCAACTCTATTCGATTCTTGTTGTGGCAGGAACAGGTACTGTTGCCAACAAAGCGTTCTAAACTTTTTCGTCAGTTTTCTTCTCTGAGAAAAGAATGTATCCCCACTCCTCAAAATTCTACAGCAGACTGCCCAAAAAGTCTGGAACAATCTAATTATGTTAACCTGCAAACTTGGGTAGCCATGTGTATTATATATGACTATTGGTTTTTATTAAGGAGCCATTATTCCAAAATTCAATTTACATATAACTACATAGGTATTTGATTGAATAGATTTCGCCTTTTTCAAATAGGGATTTATTAGATATCTGATTCTTATAGCCTATTTTATTTTAATCTTAAAAGATTTTGCTTAACGTTTTGGAAATGCTTCCAATTTGTATTCCAAATAACTTGAACTTTCACAAAAAATATGTACTGACTGTCAATAATACGATATTATGTTGCCTTGCGTTGCGTTACTTTTCATTTACCCACAATCGCAACTGCCCTTGACGTTCCTTGCAATATTACTTATTGATACTGACCTTCAAAAAAATAACCTAGTGGCTTAACTTATTAATTTTCACAAGGAGTATCTTCATACAAATAAACTCCATTAAGAATTTCAAAAATGTCTCTTTTTTAAACAAAGAAAACGTAATGTATTGTATAAATAGGTCACTCCGCATAAACTATTAAAAAAAATCATCACTTAACATTCCGAGTGTAAAATTCATACTTTCACAATCTGTTGTTGCACATTATTAAATAAATTCAGACGTGCTGTTGTAAGCGTGTTGCATTATTGTCCTCCGTTTCAACTTCATACTTATACCCACTGGTGAACATTCCATCATGATGTTGTCTTCTCTTCAAAAGACCGCTACATGACAAAGTACAAACTCAACACAGCAACAGCACTCATAATTCCCATTTAACCAAACCTTTCCGCCATCAATATTATAAGTGCCGTCATTATGTGTCAACATTAATCCACTCCGTCGGTCGTCGTCGTTGTTATCCATAGTGTAGTATAGGCTGACTCCTTGACAGACGAACAAAAAAAAATAAAATAACAAAAAACGAAAGGAAAAGCCAGAGATCGTGTGAATCTGTTCCCACCGGAAGTTCCTATTCACTTCGCCATCGCACTATTCCCGTTTAGGCCGTCTCGTGGAAGAACACACATTATTATCACATGTGAAGGACAACAAAAAAAAAACTGTTATTAACTTCTGAAGAAGTTTTTTTACACACGCCATTGGATACATGAGTACAAAAGCCTCTTAAGGTGCTGTAGTTGTGGCCAACTAGCTCTTAAGAACCCGAAGACGTGCCTTAATGAATGAGTCTGCAAGAATCATTTTTTTTTTTCAAAATTTCAAGTCTAGAAATTTCAAGCGAAGATGCGGTCCCCGTGATGATGTGCGGTGCTATAAGGAACACACAAACTACAAAACACAAAAAAACAACAATGACGAATGGCTTCTGCGATATGTATGAGATAGTAAACGCGTAAATCTACTCTCAGAAGATTAATGGTCAAAGCCCCTTTCTGAGCGCAAGCAAATAGACTTCTATCGTCCTCGCTGTTCTGTTGGTGTTATTGGGATACTTTTCAAATCTCAGACACCGCGCCGCCACCCTTCCGTTTTGAACTTCTATAACTATCCACATCATAAAATCACAGGCTCTACAGTACGTCGGTCGTACTGAAGATATTGCCGGGCGCAATTACTCAAATTGACCAATTATCGAACAAAAATGTAGACATGAGCATGTGGGGCTGAGTCTGAGGCTGAAGTATGATACACACTCTCCATAACCATATAGCGATAGTTTCTCGCTGGCAGCTGTATCTATTCTTAAGCTTAAGCCTTTTCGGAATCCAAATCGGATACCTTAATGGCTTAAAGTACATTGGAGATTAATTTATGTGGATGCCTAATCAATTATAGCCATCGAATTCGACGGACTACTGAATGGGAGCTGAACTCCAAGACGTATAGTACATTATACGCATGTAGGTACATAAGTGGTGCACACGCCTGAAAAAATACTTCGCGTTCCGGATTTCTCTCGTGCGCCGCGCCTCACGGGGAAAATTGTCAGAATATATATAGGGTTATCAGGTATTGACTGGAGGTTAATATAAGAATTGAGCTTGATGTTTAATTAATGAAAGAACTCAGTGTGCAGGTGTGGTTGCATGGTCAAATTGTGAGATTTGAACTTGTCAAACAACACAGATTTATTATTCATGCCGCAATACTGGATCTGTGCTGTTCAGTCTTCAGTGTTCTATTTTCACAAAATATGGGTAAAGGGAAAAGACAGCACAGCACTGCGAAGCACAGCGAATCCAGTATAGCGAATTCCAAAATTGGCATGACGACATGATTATTTTCAGTCATATGTATTTCAATTAATTTTTGGGTCATATTTCATATACCATCTGGTGTAAATGCGTACAACTGTCATGCTGGAGAGGTTTGGGTTCGATTCTCAGTCTCGTCCCAGTAAATTAACACAAACAAACGGTTACAGAGAAATTCTCTAACGACCAGTTTCACAGTGGAAGTTTAAACTTAAGTTCAGCTTAACCTTGAGTTTAAATTTGAAGTTCAACTCGTTTGTTTTCACAGTGTAATCGGAACTTTAGTTCAATTGAACGTATAGTCCCCTTTCACACGAGGAAACAAGTTGCTGGAGATTTTTTTGACGTTTTCTTTTAATTTCCTTAAAAATCTCCTGTACCTTTCACACGAAGAAACAAAATCGTGGAAACTTTCTGTATTTTCCTTTTAAAATAGCTTGGTTAAACACACTCTACTGTGTGTGTGAAGAGGAATGTCAAAAAAATCTCCTCGAATCGTTGACCGGGGAGATTTAATTTTTCCCTCTTACTTCTTGCCCTTCTCACCAACAAACTGATTGTTGCTGGCAACTCAGTTTCCTCGTATGAAAGGGGACATAGCTTAGATAAATGAAGGTGTTCACATTTTACTCACTCCGCGCGACTCATTTTGACATCTCTTTTTTTTATCTCACTCCGCCTCACTATATGAGAAAGTGAGGCAGGATTTTTTAATTTTTTTGAAAATATGTATCCTGCTTAACTAGACCATCTCTTTCTCATCATGAGGTGGAGTATGATAAAAGAAAAAGATGTCAAAATGAGTCGCGCGGAGTGAGGCCAATGTGAACACCGTCAATTGTATGAATAGAAGTTGGCAGCATTGTTGCTATGTCATTTGACGTAACGTAAACAGTACGTAGTTTTTATACGGCTTTTCCAAAATCTTTTTTTATCTTCTCTTTCTGTTTCTCAAGCAAATAGCAAAGAAGAAGAACACACGAAAGAACAAAAACATTTTGTGTTGTTGCGAATCGGGAAAAGTTTGTTTTATATTAAAGTAAAGTGAAGTAAAATATGGGAAGAAATTTCAATAAATAAATCAATAATTGTGCAAAAAATATGGAGTAATAACTTTTCATCAGCAGACGTTGATTTGCTGATGGAATTGGTGATGAAAAAATAAGCACATTATAGAAAACAAAAAGACTGATTCAGTGCAATCGAAAGAAAAAACCACGGCACCGAAGTTAATTGTAAACGATTTCAACACCACACTTTCGGCGTCTCTGGGGATGCGCATTATCCACTAGAGTAAACGTGGTGCGAAACCGATCCACGGTTGCTCGAATTTATGCGGTTTTGCGATTATGTCGACCAAATATTGGACACAGCGAGCGATGCGTCGCGCGAACCGAACCATTATTTAAGTAATAAATTTGCACGATTTGCAAACGTTGTTCAGGAGTAAATCTATTAATTATGAATTGGCAAACCAAACTGAGCATAAATCAAGTGACAGCTGTCAAAAAGACTAACTCTGAAAAAAGTATTGCCAGATTGAAAACCAGACGTCTATAAAAAAAAAACCCCTTTATTTATTTATACCAGTTAAGGAATAGCTGTACATACTTGATAAAAACGCGGACTCACAAGAGTTTATAACTTCCCTTAATAATATTAAACTCACTGTGGAGCTTGGAGCGTTCAATAAAAAGAAGAATATAAAAGCAGAACCTGAAGCATATTGGTACTGAAGTTCTGACTATTAAAATAAGAGAAAAAAAACTCAAGGAAAGCGTTCCACATTCGTGTCGTGCGGCTTAAAAAGAATGTCTGTACTTGATACCTGATTTACAATGCGACGAGGAAACGGGACGTGAGTGCGACGAGAACTCGTTGTAGTGTCAAACCAATTTCAAAAATTGAAAGCATACCTGGATATAAACAATAAGGCCTTTCTCGTCGTCACGTCACGCCAATAATTCGAACAAATGAAAAAAAGACGCGATGTTAAGACCATTTTCATTTTTGCTAAGTAATTTACAGATTTTTCAAAAAATAAATGGTCAAATGAATTTAACAAATAAAGTTATTGATAAATCTATTGTTTTGTATGTTATTTTGTTTATATTTATTGATTTTTTTTTTACAAAAATGAGTTTTTGTCGCTCACTGCATTGTGTTAATTTTTGAAAAACTATTCTCTTAAACAACTATTCAAAAACACAATCAAAGAAAGAAAGAAAAAGGTGTATCATCGCATTGTAGTATAACCCTTTTTTTAATAATTTTTTTCTGTTTTAACTCAATTTCTTAGAAAATTTCCACTCCTGGGGGTAAAAGACCCCTCCTCCAGTACGATTTTTTCTAATCTCGACCCAACCTACGCGCTCCAGCTTTTTTCACACCTTATGCCTACATCTGTAGGTATAGTACCCCGTGTCATATTGGTAAGAGCGTTGGATTTTCACGTCTGAGTTTTGCGGAAAAATCCCAGCATATTCCACCTAAGAACAAAAAGATATTACTGCCCCTTAAAATCCACCAAGAGTATCGGATTCGGTAGAAAAGTGTAGGTCCTCTCCATTCCTTTAGACTAACAACAAGCATACAGGAGTGGAATGGTAACAGAGTTGTAAGTCACTCTGGTTCTTCACAAGCTGTCGCGTCATCAATTTATTTATTTACCTATTAGGTTACCAATTTTTGTTAATGTATCGCAATATCTTTTAGTTTTCTTTTAGCTCTTAAACTAATATAATCATTTTCTGAATATTAAATCCATTTCGATAGCTTCTGAATTGAAGGAAAATTATCAAAAGATGACCTTGTCAAAGTGCATGAAAAATGGCTTATAGATATCATCTATTATATTTGTTTCCAAATCTAAAATTAACCTCAGATTAGCTTTCGATTGACAAACCATCAAATAAATCAACTAAATCCAATTATAAACATTTTTCATAAGCGCCATTGACCCCTATCTGATACAGCCACCATATATGATGTAATAGTGAAAATTTTGTAAACTTATAGTGGCGATCATTAATTGCGATCGCAGCCGTTACAAAGCCCACATTTTCCAATTAAACTTAATCGAATCATAAATTCAAAAATAGCCATTCATCCGAATGTCATCGCATTGGTCGGAGCATCAGGTGTTTAAATAATTGCTCGCAAGGAAGCATTTCTCTTAGCCGCACAAAATACCAGCTTCTTTAAGATTATCATCGCATCAGTCCTCTCCGAGTGGACCGGAAATTTCCCATCATTATTTTCGCCAAACCATCTGGATCCGATGGAATTTTATTTTCTAATTTCGTTGCGTTCCGCATGTTATCATCTCGTGAGTAAAAGCAAAATCCATTCAGATCTGCTGTCTGAATTTAGCCATATGGCACTGAAACTGCAAAAACCCATTGTGGCCAAAAAAAAAAAAAGATTTCACCCCAACTCAAGCGGGCTGCATAAATTTCTGGCATCGCGCTACATGCAATCAGCCATCAGCTATACCTAAGCTAAGCACCAACCAGAAAGCACCAAGAGGTGCGCCATTCATGTTTTAAATCTTGATGAAACGAAGAAGACCTACACAACCGTTAGATTAGGTGACAACAACGCTGTTGTCTCGAAATTTATTGGACTAGCTCAAAAGAGTCAATTGATAAAGCGTTAGATAGATCCAGAGAGCCATTGGAAGTCGTGCGATGCTTTGGCAACTTTTGCCATTGCTGGCTGGCTGCTGCTGCTATTGCTGCTGGTTGTGCCTTCTTCGTTTGGCTGTCAGGTTGTCTGCTGTTCCCATGGGGCGTCGAATATTTGCTCAAGGAAAGTGAAATATTATACGGTGTGGCGGCGCGACGGTGTTAGAGCGGCGAAAGCCACCGATGGCAATGCTCTCTCTGGTGGTGTTGGCGTCAGCGAACAAACCACATCCATTACTGCATACCACGACGACGAAGAATCATAAGATGGCAAGCAGGAGTAGAAGGATGTCCATTTGTGGAGTCACGAGGATGCACCAGTGCCATTTGCGACAATGACGACGAACTCCAAACCGCCACCGCTGCCACTCCAACCGAACGGGTCAAATGAAGAAGAGAGAAATTTCTTTCCATTTCTTTGTATGAACATAGCAGTCGGTCGGTACGTGCTGTTCCCATCATCAGACGGAAGGAAAAATCGCGATAACCTTATGGGACCACCTTAAATTGATACATGCGCACATCGGAATCACATCCTCGTTGGTTAAAAGTTGTTGTTATTTTGTTAAATGAAGAACATCTTTTAAAGAAAGTTGCGAAGGCGATGTTGATACTGATGCTGATGCTGATGCGCACATGTTTGGCTAGCGCACATCATTTATCAGGACTCTTGTGAACGTCGCATCGTCGTCGTCGGAGCGGAGCGGCGAGCGCGGCGCGGCGCGGCGCAGTGACTTTTACTTTTCGCCTAAGACGGGACAGCAATCTTAATGGAATGCATTTTTGGCTGTGAAAACATCAATTGTTGGCAGACATACATCTGGCGGAATTTTTGCTAGCTTAATAGGATTAGATGATAAATGCAAGTCTTAAGTCATTTATGCGACTTTTTCTTATAAGTGAAATCTGAAAAGACATTTGATAATCATAATCTAAGACACCACGCGATATTTTGATTTGTGTTGTTGATTTCTTCACAGGGGGGTGATGCTTATATTTGTTATAATTCAAGATCAATGCCTTCTGTGTGTTGTATTTAGTATAGTCATTGTAATGTATTGCTTTAAGCACAATGATGGAACCTTGGTGAAGGTAAATAAATAATAATAATCGATGGACAAACACTGTGGCGGCACATTTTTTGAGACGCATATATTTTAATAAAGCTTCGGCTAATGGCTCTAACGAGCAAAGTACTTTGAATTGAATCATTAATGAATTTGAAGCAGTTTTTTTTTTCTTGTTGTAGATATTTACCGTCCACTTAAAAAAATACAGTGGTTATATATTGTATGAAAAATGATATATGTGTGAAGCTATGGTTAGTTAAATTAAAAAGTAATTGCTATATATAACTCAAGGTCATGTTTCGGTGAGACATTTCAACTCAGTCAGTTAAAATCTAACATGTAGTGCAACAACAATTATATACTGCCAATAAGTTTACCCTTTTCCTTCAGTCAAATGTATCTTTGCTACTATAATACACCATAAAGCCTGCTCTAAATGTTTTGCCCTAAATAGTAACATACTAGCGGTAAGTGGAACATAAAGGGTTTTCCAATAAGAGGTTATTTTGATATTCAAAGAAAAATGGCATTTTTTGAGATAAATGATCGGATGTTTATTTCATTATAAAGAGGAAGGTATGCCGTTAATAATGGAACACAACATCAGCCAAATGGCCGCCACGACCACGCTTACAGGAAAATATCCTTTTCATGAAATTTTCCATAACCAAATCGCAAAGTGGCTGCCCTATGTCCTCGATAGCCTCACGAATTCCATCTTTTAGGTCTTGAATCAACGCTGGGCTGTTGGCGTAGACCTTATCTTTCACGTGGCCCCAAAGGAAGAAGTCGCAAGGTGTTAAATCACAAGATCTCGGTGGCCAATTGTGATCACCTCTTCGAGAGATAACACGGTCCGGAAACTTTTCCCGTAAAAGATCGATGGTTTCATTGCTTGTGTGGCACGTAGCGCCGTCTTGTTGAAAGTAAACGTTGTCCAGATCAATACCATCCAATTCCGCCCATAAAAAATCATTAATCATCTCTCGATAGCGCAATCCATTGACCGTAACTGTTGCTCCAGCCTCATTTTCGAAAAAGTAAGGTCCAATGACCCCGCCGGACCATAAACCGCACCAAACAGTCACGCGTTGAGGATGGAGAGGCTTTTCAACAATAACTCTTGGGTTTTCCGAGCCCCAGATGCGACAGTTTTGCTTGTTGACGTAGCCTCCGAGGTGGAAATGGGCCTCATCAGTCAAGATGATTTTTCGATGAAATTCCGGATCATTTTCATGCATTTCAAGGACCCAATCAGCAAAGACACGACGTTGTTGATGATCAGCCGGCTTGAGTTCTTGAGTTAACTGAACTTTATAAGCCTTAAGACCCAAGTCTTTATGCAAAATACGGTGTAATGACGTTTGTGGAATGCCCAATTCCAAAGAACGACGAGGAATGGACAAACCTGGGTTTTCTTCAACACTTTGGGCTACAACAGCAATATTCTCAGTTGTTCTTGAGCCGACGTGCACGGGTTTTATTCTTCACATCACTAACTTGTCCCAACAGCTCGAATTTGTCCACCAATTTCTGTATTGCGGTCCGACAAGGTGCTTCACGACGACCCAAAAATGATTAAGTTTTACGAACCGTCTCTGCCAAATTTTCACCATTTTTATAGTGAATTTTAATAATTTCAATGCGTTGTTGAAGCGTGTATTTTTATTAATGGCGTAGTTTCTACTTGTCAAATGTCAAAAAATGACAGCTTCAAAAGTGACAGCTACCGAAGTAGCGAGCTATTCAAAACAACACCTCTTATTGGAAAACCCTTTATTATGTGGTAGATTTTTTGCGCCAAGACAGAACAATGACAGTGTGTTGTAAATTGGGCTATGAGCTTTAGACACTTTCAAAAATTGTGTTATAATGCTATCCATCTGAAATCTGTACCTGTGTTTTCCCAGTCATCAGCTTTTGACATGGATTACATTTCTACTCGCACGGTATAAGGGAGTAGTGCACTTACAACTCACCATCACTAGAACATGTATCACGCCCACCTCGCCACTCAGTTAATGTTCGCACACCGGCTGCACGTCATGCAAAGGGATGAGACTAGAGACATGCCAATTTATAACAGTTATAACAGTGTCTCGCCATTAAAAGTGGGCGTGCGTTAACGATCTTTGCACGACTTGAAAAAAAACTCTGGGTGCCCGAAATATGCCCACCGGCGGAGGGCCCTGGCCCTGCGGGCCGCATAAACAGTTCTTTTATAAACCAAAACTGTTAAAATTGGCATGTCTAGAGTCACTTCCCATGCAAATGGACGAGACATGCCAATTTGTAACAGTTATAACAGTGTTTCGCCATTAAAAGTAGCTGTGCATCAACGCGTGTCTCAGGACTTGAAATTTGTACTATTGCTAAAATGTGTAAGGGGTAAAAGTGTTAAAAAATTCCCTATAATTTGTTTATGCGCAGTTTTTAATAAGCCCGGGAGAACAACTTTTGTTTAATTAGACATAGTCAGCCTATACATTTGAATGGAGGATCCAGTAATTTTTACCGAGAAGCTCCTTAATACAAAACAAGACAAGAAGAGTTCCTAAGATTGAACTCCGAGGAGCTCCTCAAGTAGTTGGAAGGAAGCTATTATTTCCAACTGAAGTCGCTGTTTTCTAACCCAGAGGTAGGATGATAAGCAAGAGCACTGGCAGAAGAACAACCCGTAAAATGCTGAAAGTTCATGACATACATATTTTAGCGTGATGGTGGTCGTCATCTAATGACAAAAATATTGTTCGAATTTAAAAATAAATATGTTTAAACTTTATGTGACAACTCAATATTTTGAAAACAACTACACTATGACATGTATTAATATTTATAATGTCACATTTGATATTGTTAGTTGAGTTTTTGGTTTCTCTATAGTGTAAATTTTAGTATAAGTTATAGTTTAAAAAAATAGTATTTAGTGCTCAAAAGATGCTAAGTAAAAGTAGTATGCCGGTCGCAAGCGTACGCATTACAAAGGAAGATACCTATATTTAGCTTTTCTAATTCCATAATTTAAGTTGAATTTATAAATTAATGTAATTTATGACATGGGATCAGCCAGACATACTCCTATAAAAAGTAGGTAGGGTACTATATTTAGACGTAAAATTAAACAATTTGATTTTTTAAACGTCTTACAGCCATATTATTGACTTTTTCAAAACTAGTTTTATGACAGAACTAGTTTTAAAGATGTTTGGAAAAGGGCAAACCGGTTTTATTCAAAAATATTTTGACACATAAAACTCGAAAACTTAAAACTAGCTTTGAATAAAACTCTAAATTCATAAAACAACCGTGCAAAATTTAAGACTCCAAACTTCTATAAAACTATAGTTTTGCTATTGAACTAGTTTTGAAACAAGTCAATAATTTGGCTGTTAGTAAAAATTGAATTGAATTGAATTATTGATATTTTTGAAATAAAATTTTTTTAACACAAAATAACGGTACTTTGCATTTAGGCCTGTTGCCTACTATAGGCATCTTCCAAGTAGCTTTTGATAATTTTACGTTTCTATTTAAATTACATTGAAATGTCACATTGATTTTGCATTTTTTGGGACAGGTCTAGTGTTTTTTTTTGTAAGTATGTGCAGGTGAATAGGCTTAGGTGTAGCACGTTTTTGTGGCCAACTTAATACAAGAAACACAAAAATTAATTCTCAAAAGTTGCTTGGAAGTTGCCTGGAAGTTTAGTTCCCCCGTTTTGCCGGCAACTGCGAACAACAAAAAGTTCACGGCAACTAAATAGTTGCCTACTGGGCACCAGGCCTTACTTTTGCAATGCATTATAAAGGGGCCATCGTTTGGAATATAGGCATTTTTGTATTTACTATGCGCAATTTTTTTACTTTTACCTACCTATGTATACAAAATTGGCGTACCTACCAAATTTCATAAAATTAGGCTTTGATAAGCGAAGGTACCGAATTTCGTCTTCTGAATGTGTAAAAAAAATTTGTTTTCGCGGACAAAAGTTTGTGAGCTTTTTAAAAAAAAATTAAGTGAACAAATTTTAATCTTAAATTATTAGTTATCATCACACCGTCCGTTGGTCTAAGCTTCTCTGAATCGACTGTTATTTATGAGCTTAGGCTTAAACGGCTATACATCAATTTGATTCAATTTGCTACAGAGCATTTTTATGTGATGCACTAAGGGAGAGATTCGAATATTTGTTTTGGCTAGAATCTAGAACGTGTATAGCTTTTATATAACGATATTGGTTTTTTTTTGCAAATTTTCTCCAAAAACGAAATTAACGATTTTGATTAAATTTCAATTGAATTTTTTATAATCAAAAGCACTGAAGTAAAACTGAGTTTCAAGATTTTGGGACAAATAAACATAACGGAGAAAGGCGTTTGACTTTGTTTGCTTCTGGTTTGCTAGCTGTAAAATTAAAAATATAAAAATGAGGAAGATGATAACGAAACTTTCAATTCTAGTTAAGTGTTTCGTACACAGAAATGTGCGAGTACCGGGAGTCATGGCTAAGATGTGTAAACATCAACGTTCGTCCGTGTGACGGACTTTTGTTATTGTACGTACGCAATAAACATATTGAAACCGTTTTGTAATGTATTACACTTAACATGCTACACGGAACGTATCGTACGTAAGGCTTACGTTTTAAGTTTACCCTAACATCGCTTCACCATAAAGGTTAGCACATCAAAACCTTTAATTTATTTTCAAAAAAAAATTGAATAAATGTAAATGTTGTCCCAAATATTTTCTGAGTGATAATAATTATTACTACTGGACCCTTATATGAATGACATAACAAATCAATCATGAAATAAAACACAAAAGGCCTGTAAAACAATTTTCTATCAATAAATTGAACAACCCTAACAATTAAATAATGGAGACTTGTAGTCTTGTACCTTCTTATGTAAACATTTTCATTCAATTCCCTACCAAAATTATTGTATCATTTTCAATATACCTACACGTACATATCTATCTACATACATACCCGGAACGGCCTTCCAATCAAAACCGAAAATATCGATGAAAAACCAAAAAAAAACTAAGTAAATTTCGTGCATTTACATGCCACAATTTCGTAATCAAAATCAAAGAAAGGTTACCATCGAAGTATTAATAAACCACTGCGCCGCGCGCCGTCGCGTTGCACCGGCAGATCATGAGAACTAAAAAAAAAAAAAAAAAAAAATAGATCCTATTTGGTGGCTACTGATGCTGCTACACTTGCATGCACTGCACTTGTTTACCATTGGAATTGGCCACGATGTAATCTTGCTTACAACAAAACAAACCGAACTCAGTTATAAAGTAGAAATTACAACAACATTCACCATCGCACCATAACAAAAGTCTGGCTGGGTATATTGTTGTTATTGTGCAGATAGTTTTATATAGATGAGTTATGCACAATATAATTGTGCATAGTGCAACAAAATGCGGCCAATGCTCAACAGAGTTGTAAGCTATAAGCTTAAGTCCCCCTCTGTTGGTGAATTTCGCTTAGGTTCGCCGGATTGTATTTAAGTTTCGTTTTTTTTTTGTTGATTGTATGTTTATTTTGTTGTTCTCAAATGGGTTAAATTACAAGCCCCGGCGGCGGAGGGTTATATTTCTGCTTAATTGCAAGAACAGGCGAAGCCTGTGGACGAGTATTTTTATGTCCCTATTATAGGTTATAGATAAGTAATGGTTTTGTGATCGTTTCGACAAGAAAAGTTATCTTGAAGCTATTTAACTCAAAGGCATTTCAAAAGCCTTAAAAACACTCAAGAAACTTAACGAAAATATTTAATTATTTTTCATCCCAGTGAAGGAAAACAAGCCATTTCTATTTGAAATACTTTTTTGCCTGTTATTGCAGGTGTGCCACAAGGGTCCATCTTAGGTCCTACTCTTTTTACTGAATTACCAACTAACTCACCAATTCACTTCTATGCAGACAACCTGAAGTTTTATTGGAGAAGTTAAGAATCCTCAAAATATGGTATAGTTTCCTTGCTCTCAAAATATTGCTGATTCTATAAACTAAGCTGTGTTCCTATAAGAAAACCTAAAAAGAAAATGTCATTATACATTTATGAGCAGCTTCAAGAGCCACCGTCAGTATCCATTTTAGCTAGTATCAATCTACTCAAGTTTGCGTATGTAACTTGAGGTGACTCTGAACAGACGATTGACGACGTTGGTCGTCGTCGTTGTCTACGGGAATGCCGACTATCGCACAACCAAGTCAATATAGCTATATACCTAGAGATTATTGTTTTACGATGCGGTCATTATTGAGTTCGTCTTGAGAGCACATGTATATTTTCCCCTTTTATTATTTAATCTAATGCCGCCTAAGTTAATGATTCCCGGTCGCTGCAGACACGTTCACACTCTTCTTCCAAGACACGATGGATAGCAATCTGTTATGAAAATTGCATAATATCGCCTCGAGCTTAGTGATCTTTAGCTCATCACAGATCACACATCAAAGATGAGATGAGAGAGGCCAAACGAGTGTTAAGACTTTTAATTGAGTTTTGTATGTGGTTTCTTATTTTTCGTTGTTGATAGATCTTGGACATTTTGGTTTGTATTAACAAAAAAAAAAAAAATTAAAAAAACTCGTAACTTGACGAGGCTCTCTGGGAGTTTGCTTAACTATGGGGTAAATTTTAAAAGACTCATTAAATTATATGCTGTAAGTGGCTGTAAGTTGAAATAAGCCAAATTAAATGATTAATTTACTTTTAAGCACACACACACAACTTTTGTGACGGAATGGGGATTGCTTAAAGCAATGATGTTATTTAAGTTTTTTAATTTACAACGCTTAAGTAAAACCTACCAACTAATTACAGGGTTAAAGATCTTATTGCTTTTAACGGGTCTTATTAAGCATTTTTATTTAACAGAAATCTCAAATTTTTGTTTGATAATTTGACATCATGCTCGACTGTTGCTCGGAAGTCAGAGGACATACGATCTGACATAAAAATTGGTTAAAAGTTGTTAAATAGGCACTTTAAATTATTAAACCCAGGTTTATGTAAACCAAACAGTAAATAAAGCAATAGTTTAGTGATGAGTAAATGAAATTTTAAAACCCTAGGAAAAATAAAATTTGGGTTCTTTATGATAAATCTGAGATAGGTTGTCACTTTTAATATCAAATATATCAAGCTTTCGTCTTAATTCAAGGAAGGCCTTAAAACCAAGTTGTTAAAATTGTGTCATAATTCCTCAGTGCTTATTTATATTCTATGAAGGTGTCAATTTATTCGTCTTCATAAAATCCAACCACTCCCATCAGCTTTAAAACAAGTTCTTAATAAAAAAATACATTTTTTTTAATGACACGAATTCCCCACCAAAGATGGTTAAAAAAGACTTCGAAAAGCATCCACCATACACTACATAGTATATACGACTACCCACAGATTTCAAAAGAAGCAAAAAATTATTGAAATTTACTGATGCAATTCAACTGTAGCTATTCTAAGTTCGTAAACTTCCAACTTCAGAATCTTGTCAGCGGCAATAACTTTGCAATTTTTATCAGAAACCTATCCAATATAAACAGTAACTGATGCAGAGGCCGCCAAGCTGCGCCACGCCATCCATCGCCACTGCGAACCCTGTCTGAGGGAATGCTCTTACCTACAATTCGTGTCACCAGTAGTGTGGACTGTGGATGACAACGCCTTGTCTTTGTACTTGTTTTAACATGTGCCACAGTCAGGGGCGGATTTGCAGCTTAAATTATAATATAGGTGCAAAATTAAAAAAAAAAACTTTAACCTCCCAGGGCCAAAAAATTGAGTTTATTAGCCAAAGGTTTCTTTTTAAAAATCAACACAACTCGAGCATATCGAGAATAATCTAAACGTCCTCTAAACCGATCTTGTTCCGATCGTTCGGAAAGAAACTTGAGCACTTTGCTGTCATTGTCATCCGCCATTTTTAATTTTGTCAGTTACTTTTTTCTCTTTATTTCCCAAGAACTCTGTTCAAAACGTTCTGATTCTGAGTCGTTTCAAAAACACAAATGCTTCTTCTTATTTCTCTTTCTTTCAATGTGATTTTTTCCGAGCATAGACTGGCTTAGAATGCTCGGTAGTAGCTCGCTCATGAACATGTTCTGAACGAATTTGAAAAAATCTTTTTTTTGACAACTTTGGCTCTACTTAAACTAACAAGGAGCCTACTATATATATATTACCCAGAACGCATTCGACGCCAGCGAAAACACTTTTTAACCCTGGACACGACGAGGAAAAAGTTGCTGGAGATTTTTGACGTTTTATTTTAATTCACTTGTATCTTTTACAGGGGGAGTTCGTGGACTTTCTAATCCAAACTAAAAAAAAAAACTTAATCCAAATTAATCTAATTTCTTGTAAAGGAAAAGAACAGCCACCAATAGCAATACTTCTAAGATCCAGTTTTTCAGTGGGAGATTAAAGTTAAATCCGAGTTTCCTCATCAAATTTAGTGAGTTAACTCAGGATTAACTCAACAGATGCTTTTAATGTTTTACCCAACGAGTTTGTTTAGCAGTTCTACATGCATTCTCATTCATAACTCTGGTTTAACACACCACTGAAAAATTGGGGTTAAAGGTCAGTTTTTCAGCGTTGATTTAACTCTGAGCTAAGCCAGAGTTAGTGAATCCTGCAAATAAAATGAACCCGAGTCGGAAGAAGTTTTTCAGAGCAGGATTAACTTTTTCTTTCAGTTATCTAGAATCTATCGGTATCAAAGTGCAACAACATATGGAAAAATGCTCTTTCAGTATCGACACAGAGAGGGTGACACTATGCGTGGCACTATGTGAAAGGCTATTTCCAAAGTGTTGGCGTTTCTATTTCGCTAAAGTTTTGACTCACATCTGACAGAAATATCTATTATCATAGTTAATCCAGAGTTATCTCACAAAATTCTTTGAGTAACCCAGGATACAAATTCTACAAATTCACTGAAGAACATGTTGCTAGAGTAAACCAGGGTTTCATTCCGAAACTGTGATAATCTCGCACTAAAAAAAAAATTGAAGAAGAAATGCAATGTTTTAGTTCTTTTCATTTTGTTCACACATTTTCTATTATGGTACACCTAGCTTGTTCAAAAATGACCATAAATTTGCAAATGTCTAGTGATTATATAGTTTTAGGGCCAGTTTCACAGTCATAAAAGTAACACTTAAGTGGGGAATTTGAAAGATTAATTCCCAATATCACCGTTCACTGTTACCTGAATAAGTGGCACTTAAGTCTCCGATGTTGGTGACTTAAGTTCCACTTACGCTAGCTATGAAATTCAGCTGAGATTCCTAATATCTGAAACTTAAGTGCCACTTATTTCGGTAAGTGTCGACTGTGAAACTGGCCCTTAGAATACAAGAGCAAATTCGTGTATTTTATTTTGTCCTTAAGGCCTCCAATACCACAAATCCGTTACTGGCTTCCATCAGCAGTGTTTCTTATATTTTAAATCACTTAACCTCGACTGGGCTATAAAGTTTGCTCAAATCCCAAAGAAAAACCGTCCACCAAAAATGTCTTCTGAGCATTGTGCAACAACAACAAATATACATAAAATCTTGTCCCACAGAGCAAGCATCTTATCTGAGTTTCAGCACTTAAACGCAGCAGATACTAAATCTCAGGCAGCTGCCTGTGCGCTGAGCAGATGTAGATGATAAATTGTTTTTTTTTTTTTGTTGTGTTGATATTTTTTCTAGTAGATGGCGGTGGGCCGATGAACTATGTGGTGAATGCATCACGTAAATTCATTAGAAGGTCCCCTTCATCATCCCTCTCCTTCTAAAGGAGCGTGAACGTGTGCACATGCACACTCTGACAACACATTTCACATGCGTATATGTCTACACTGGCTCAGCGAATTAATTAAGGTGTAGTCTGAGACTGCATATACCTATATTACGCCATTTTGTTTTATTTTATGTATCGAAAATAATAATTTACATTTTGGGTGGGATTTTTTGACGCAACGCGGAAACCATTTCCGAAGGTGGCGAAGGTGGTTTATGAACGACCACTTTTTGTGTGGTTCTCACGTGCAAAAAGAACCGGCTTTTTTGCCCAAATTAAAGGTAGTACATTTAGCCAACGCGCAGCCGACTGATTGCGCAATAACTCCTCTCTCTTTCCTGAAATGTAATTTGGAGTTGATTTACAACAAAAAAAAAATGGACCTAAGCTAAGTGTAGTGTATGTGTAATGTCCGCCAATGATGCCCGCAAGGGGGCTCTAGCTGTCGCTTTGATTTTCTTTTAATTTTTTTTAACTTGTTGATTGATGATTGGCAACCCATATTGGAATTATTGCACACTATGAAAGTCAATCAAAGTAAGAAACATGAAAAGAAGAACCATTATTTGTAAAAAAGTGAAGGCAACGATACAATTTATTGAGGAATAATGTTTGCTTATTTTTTTTTAAGTTTAAAAATTGAATTTACAAAAAAACAACAATTTAATTTTAAACAAAATTTTTCTTTTGAAAAGGAATCCAAAGAGCTTTGGATAGTTACCCGAACGTGGCCACTGTCTTCGACTATAGTTTTAATCACAAAACTTCAAAATCTTTACTTTGATTAAATTGACATTTGTTTGGTTATTTTTGAAACAAAACTTATAGCATTGTGCAAGGTGTTTCTATAAAAAGAAATCATTTTAGTAAATAAAAATCAAAATCCAGGGGAAACACTTCTTTGAAAATTAAAACAACAGTCAAATTCAACAAAGTAATGGCTGTCACTTTTGACATTGACAAATTCGATAAGTTCCCCTTGACAAAATTTGACGTTATGCAGAACTGAGTTCAATTTTCAGAGGAGAATATAATGTACATGTGTCACAAAACCAAGCAATACATTTACACTTTCAAATCATATGATGCGCCCATAATTTCCGGTTGTTAGTTTTATCCAGTTGTGCTCACTTCCGAATTACTTGAAAAATGTAATCTTTTCTTCAAGAGTAGACCCAAGGTAGTTTAATTATAAACTTTGACGTAGAATTCTTACAGACTAAGCTTTAGGTGGTGGAGTGTTTTCGAATAGCGGTGAATAATGTTATTGATTGCTTGTGGTGAGGGCAATTTTTAAAACATACCTGATGCTTGTGGTGGGTGCCTTTCTGGATTTCTGATCACAAAAGAAATCACGAGTGCGTGGATTGTTTATGCCGGAAACAGTATTTCACGGTCAAGCTGTCAAACAGTAGGAAAACTATCCAAAGTGTGTTTTTTTTTTGTTTGATTTTGTGATAATTGCCTTTCAACATCTATAGTGAGTATATGATATGTGTGATGTGTGAATCAATTTATTGTTATTTGTTTGCCTTCGGGAATCTAATGATGAACTTTTTGCTGTCTAAACAATTTGTCTTAATGGCACAGCTTCAAGGTAGAATCAAATCATCATTGCCGATTTCGATTTCCACTATGGTAATTTAAAACTCAATCATAGGTGAAAGCATGTGCGTGTGTTTGACAATAACTCAATTGTATTGGGTCCAGTTTTGATAGTAGAATTGAAAATTGGCCGAGTTCAACGCACATCTGAATATTCAGAATTCTGAATTTTTGAAGCTCTTGATTGGCCAGCTGTCAGAAAAAGTTCTGAAAATTCAGATGACTTCTGACAGCTGGCCAATCAAGAGCTTCAAAAATTCAGAATTCTGAATATTCAGATGTGCGTTGAACTCGGCCATTCAAACGCAGATTATTAGTTGGGGGGTGTCCCTTGGACCCAGAGAATGTAATATCCTCCAACACTATATTATTTAATGACGTTATTGTTCAAGACTATTGAGTTAGTTAGCGTGTTTCGAATTGATGAGAATTTGTTATATTTGATAGCTGTGGAGCATCAGCGGAAGACCTTAACCTATTTCGAATGTTCTTTTTTCTAAATCATTATGATCGAGTTAGAGTTAACTAGAGCTGTCACCGATGGGATTGCTCGTATGTTTATCAATGAAAATGTGTCTCGAAACTTTTCCATTCCATTAACAGCTTTCATTCCAGCTATCTATCCCATACACTACGACAGTGTATATTGACTTTAAATTTGAAGGAGTCGTTCGATATTCTTTTTAACAAAATGTATGTAAGAATGAAGTCTCTTTCTTACCAAAAACAAAGACCTATACTGCTAGTTCTACTCTTGTATTTGTAAAATACTCGTCCAAAAAATCCTCAAATCCCTACATCAATAACTCCCTTTAAATCACCTTTGTTCGGCCGCTTCTTGAATATGCCTCCCAAGTAGTTTTTTTCATAATTCTGAGTATGGCTCAGTCAAATCTTTTGACAAGAATGCTTCGAAAAATTAACAATGTAATCATTTTTGATTTAAGCCTAAACGCAGCTGTATGTACAGTACAGTGACACTGATTTTGCTAAAAAAAAAAAAGTAAAAGACCAAACATTGAACACTAATGTTTCTCCCAGAAATTCAAAGCACATCCAAGTGTATAGGTGTTTCAACAAAATTGAACACAACTATAGCCAGGAGCCGGGACATATGTTTCACAAAATACTGGGATTGCAGAGATCATCTAAGTCGATTCGTATTGTTCAATTATGTCAGCCACTGAACGGGTATTGAGTTTTTTTAATCGTCGTCGCTCGAATGAGGTCAATTAAATTTTTGAATACATTTTCGTGATGGTTTCGGCCACTTTTTTACGAATAGATTGACCAATATAATTAATCTCAAGTGTCTGAATCGGTTTTTTGGTCCCGTCTGCATAGATGGTGAGTGGAGGAGAAGATACAATCACGAACTGTATGGGCTGTTCAGAGAGGCTGACCTGGTCAAACGAGTCAAGGTCCAACGACTTAAATGGCTGGGTCGTGTAGAGTGAATGGACCCCAACGCTCCGGCCCATAAAGTCTTCGAATCCAATCCTGAGGGACGGCGCAGTAGAGGAAGACCACAACTCAAGTGGCGCACACATGTGGGAGAGGACTTCAACCAACTTGGCGTGCAAAACTGGACATAACTAGCTAGGGACCGAGCTGGCTGAAGAGGGATGTTAGTTGAGGCCCTGGTCCATGCCGGACAGTAGTGCCACCTTAAGTAGGTAAATAAGCCGGAATCTTCTGTGAATTGTATGCTTAGCATTGATCTTTAATGACATTCCAATGAAAGTCCAACGGCGTCAAATCGCAGATCCATATGGTAGCCAAGCTACATCATCAAAACGATAAACTACACGATTATTGGACTTAAATCGACTGTTGGACAGCTTTGTGGGCCACGCAGCCTTTGGAACAGTAGCTGAAACCATTTTGCTCACACTAATTATGGGAACTTCCCATAAAAATGCTTAAATTAGTACTTAGACTATAAACTTAATATCTCAAATGCAAGAACTGAGCTTACACAATCAAACTAAAAGGTTTAGTTGGCATAAAATATTTATGTAAATAAATAAAATAAAATATTTCTGCAAATGTTTGGCTTGGCAGAAAGGCGCAACACATGTGGTAACAGTGATGCAATCTGCTTGGCTTATGCGATATTGAAAACCCGTGATCAATTTTTATGCAATTTATACAAAACTCAACTCACCAATTGCTTTTGAATAATCCACTCAAAATTTCTTCCCAATCTGAAAGCAAACAAAAAAAAATAAGAAAAATAAATTTAATATCTCTTTAAACATGCTGTCGATGTAAAATAAAAATTAATACAACAAAAAATCTGCAACCCATTTTAACAGCCAAATATTATTTAACTATAACAACTTGCCGGCCGCACTTAGCGCAATTTCTATAAAAATAAGCAAGCACCATCGTTGTCCATACTTCCAAAATCAGTTTACAGTTCATAATCGTGGCCACTGAGTGCGATAATTCAGATTTAATAGGTTTCACCTACATTTCCGCGATCTCATTCATTCCACAAAATAACCGTAATTAAGTGTGTTTTTCCCACGCCTTCTCGCCTGCCTTCTTAATATCCCAAGTACCTGTCGAAACGGTGTGGTGTGGGTACCACAACTACAACCTATCTATTATAAATTAAATCATAAAAACAAGCTTCACGGTATGTTTTGTTTATTATTGCTCTCCAATTTACCCCAAAAATTTCCCAATCAAATCAGTTACGCATCTAAATCTAATTTCAATCCTAATCACTCAGCATATTATTGTGTTTGTTGCTGACTTATGAGTTGTGAAATCCTTAAAACCCCTAGAATAACTTATACCCAAGGAACCATGTAATTCGGTAATAGATATACATACATTTTTTCTTACAAATAATAAAGTCATGCTCTTCAAGAAGCTTAAATGAGTCTTTTATTGAAAGAGATTACATAAACCCTTTAGCTCTATTTTTACGCCCTCTGATTTGTAAGGTACCTATATTTTTTTGGTGATCATAAGGCGTGCCAAAAACATCTCTATCCGTGCTGACATCATCGTAATTGTTGTTATATCAGTTTTTGTACAAAGTATACAGTCTTCGTGGTTTAGACATTTTGCATGATGTTCCATCTCTAGGTAGGTAGGTAAGTAGGTTCCTGGTATGGATCGCCAACTCTTTGCCAACTTGAGGCACCTTCAAGTAATTTCAATTTATATCCAATTAATTTAGTGGCTTATGTTCGATGGTGTGCAACATCAGTACAACTGAGGTGAGGGTGGATGAAAAGAGTGTTTAGCAGCGGATTCCATCCATGATGCCTCACTCGCACTAAACTAAAACTCTGAAGATCATAAATCGGTTTCAGCAGCAACATTTTTTGTTTTGTGAAGCATATGCGGGCTTTGTTGTTTTGATTTGATGCGATCCAGTCTATGCAAGCACTTTATAAGACTGCAGTAACACTCTATACAAATACAGACATGCTGTGATGCTGGCTTAGTGTTTGGCACTTAGATATATATGTATGATGGCGCATTTAATAGCAAATTTATTGCTTTATCCCGGCTTAAGTATCCCACGGATATTGAAAATTGCATCATTTAATTTCTGCTTATAATATCTCTAGAGAGAGACATATTTCCACCTACACGTCTGGGTTCATCTTTTCAGTCTTAACGAGATATTTACACGTGTTTTACAAGAAATTAAATTATAGAACGATATGTTGGAAGTGAAGGTGAACACGGGGGGTTCTTAAATAAATACTTTAACACAATTAATCAGCGGATTCTAAATAAAAGTGAACTTTAATAAGTTCTCATCTCATCTATCCTGAGGAACGGAGTAAGAGGGCTGACCCATAAAATCCGTCGCATGCATTGCGTCGACGTATAGAACTAATAGATCGATGAAATACACATGTTCTTAATTATTAGACTGCTTTTAGGCGAGAGCGATTTTTAATCTTCGCTTCTCTTTTAGTTTCCTTCTAATTGCAAATACTGTTTACACTCTGCAATTTTTAATGAAAGCTTACTTTGTGCAAGTGAAAAAGTATCATCTCTCTGTACCCTTTACTCCATTTGATTAAGCAAAGTTATCTGAGTGGACGACGAATGGATATAAAACACACTCAAACATAATTAAAAACACAAAGAGGAATGAGCGATAACTCTGGAATTTGTTCAACATCAGCAATTTTGTCTACCACGGCCACCACTTACGTCCCTATAATCGCAAGCAGAAATTGCATCGTTTAAAATCAGTCTTAAATGCCATACATTAGGCAACGCGTGTGCTGAACGCAACACAAAAAGAAGCTGAACTTTTAACTTTTCTCTCCAGCAGATCCGTTGACATCAAATGTCAATAGATTTGTTCGCGGTCGGCATTGCAGATAAGTTTGAATCAACTGTCAATAGTAGATTTTTTCAATTGCGGTATTGCATTGGGTGCACTCTATTGTGCCCTGAACTAGTTTTGATGTGATTTATGTGCAACTTTTTTCACCCAAGTTTATTTGTAATCAGTTAAGTTTCAAAAGAAATGCTATTATTTCACTCACCGAATTTCGATGAAAAAAAAAATGAAATAAAGGATATTTTATATATAACATATTTTGGTATTATGTATTGATTCATATAAATGGTGTTTCTTATAAAAGGGTAAACAACTTAAAAATTAAGTATAAATATCCAGTATGTAAAGTCATTCCAGATACCATCACTTCTCATACTACCTGTCAAAAAATCTTATAAACTCAATGACTTCTCAAAAAGCAAAAGTATTCGAATGTATCACACGAGGAAATCAGTTGCTAGTGGGAATTTCTTTGCGATGTTTTCTTTTTTACCTTTCACATTCACACAAGGAAACAAAGTCTCTAGATATTTTTTTTTTATTTAAAATTCCTTTTAAAGTCTATTGGTTCACACTATATGCGTTCGTGTAAAAAGGAATGTAAAAAATATTCTTCAATTTGTTGACTGGGGCGATTTCATTTAGTCCACTTTATGTGTGACCTTCTCTATTGAAAACTGAAAGTTGCAAGAAAACTTATTTTTCTCGCGTGAAAGGAGACAAATGAAATTACTCTTTTAACATTAGCATTGCAGCTAATTTTATTTGCAAACACCAACAAAGAAAGAAATAGAGTTTTTGTTGAGAGAATCAAAATTAAAAATCAGACGTGTACCTACACATAAAAAGATAAAATGAAGCATTTTTACAGTTCTATGGAATGCACTGATATTCTCCATAGCGCATTAGGTCAAAGAACATCGGACAAACATTGTTAAGCAACCAACGGAACGTTTCCATTGATAACGTTCGGGTTCATACATTCTACTGAGTCCTCCAACTTTCTTTGATGTCTCTGTACTTTTTCTCACTCACATTCATGGTGAGAAAAAGTATGGCCAAGTCAGGTACGTTTTTAAATTTTTTTAAAAACCTGTGTTTTTTTGACGTATTGTTTTTTTGACATCTGATTTTTGTGTGTAGGAAATCGTCATTGGGTCACCCGCCTTATCCAGTTCGACTCGATTCTATGGATCGATCTATTGAGCCTTTTAAAATCTACACAGATCCGTCTTGACTTGAGGTTCTACTTAATTTGTCTATCAAGCTTCTCAAATTAAAGGAGGGAAATGAAATTCACTGCAAAAGATAACGAATAAGTCAAAATTCGATTGCAAAGAGGTGCCGTCTGATTGGAGTTGTATTCACCATACATAGCGGATAAAATTAGGTCATCCTTAAGCGAACTGAAGGGAAGGGGCATAAGCATTTTCCGGGAGCAGTCACTTATGTTTCGATAAATGCGGCAAACACTGAAAGAATATGAATACTCAATTTTTTGGAAATTAATCTCGATTATCAATTTCAAGTTTTTTTTTCACTTTAAACGAGGCTTTATAGTCGATTCAATGGCTGAGCTGAGAGTGAGATGTCTTGTGTAAACGAAATATTAGGTGGCAGTTCGTCTGACTTCTTTGACTGCAGTGAGGGAGTGAAGTGAGCCCCTATTCAAACTCGAAGGGAAATACCATCGGGTTCACAACTCTCGACAGCGCCACCTAGGAGTCATTAATCAAATCTTTGAACCAACATAAATGAAAAGGGTAGCACTATAGCTGTTTCCACATGATCTGATCTGACCTACCTTACCATTTGCAAAATAAAAAAGCTATCTACCCGCCACAACAAGAATTCATTTTTGGATTATTGAAATAGATCCAGAAAGAAAGCAAGATTATATGTTGTTTTTGGGTTACGTATCAAAAATTGATCTAGATCACATCATGGGGATAAAAATAATTAATTATCTTAAAGTATCGATTACAGATATTATTTTCGTATTAAATTACGTTGGAACTATGTAAGTTCTAATAACTAGGGTTACATAAAATGAATTTTTATTCTCATACTCAAAAATACTCAATGAGCATATGAATATATTTTCTATAATAATTAAAAATTAAGCTTACAATATACAAATTTTCAACAGCAAACTATTCCAACTTTTCAAATTTCTAGAGAACGGTCTATAATTCTGTAGGTGCTTATGGCAGCACATCACTTACCACTATTAGTAAAAGTGCACTTTCTGGAAAAAGTTCGGTAGAGTAGTACAATTTTTTTTCCAAACTGAGGTATAGATTGAGAACAAAGCTCCTTGTTTTTCAGTTATTATAATAACCCTTCGGTCAAACCGAAAACCAAAAATTCCTTATTTCAAAAAGCTGCATTTAAACTATTCAACACTCTAAAAACTCTATAAGGAGGAAGAAACCGGAGTGTGAAGTCTGCTGTCATTTTAAAACTTTAATGAAAGAGCGGGGGAGAATTTTCATAAGTTAACCTACGAATTGCATGACTTTTGTATACCTGAGCTATTGACTCTCTAATATCACTAACCAAACTGGCAGATACTTTATTGAAAATGAAAAACAACGAAACTCCTGCTTGGGATGGTATTCCGGTCGTTTGTTTTTATCAGATGCTTTTGATAGTTTAAATAGGCTGTCATAAAGTTCATACCTGTGTGGGATAGTGCCAAGCTCTCTGAATGGTTCAAAACGTGTGTCTATAGAGGGGTTCAAGGTCACATTATGAGTCCTATTTTATTTGCCTCTTTCATCTATTATAATGTTTCTGATGTTCTTCTTGGTGGCGCTATTTTTGGAATAAAAAAAACTTTCTACGCTTATGCCTTGATTTTCCCAGCTGAAAGTCCTTAAATGCTGCAACTCCAAATTAATAAGCTTTCTTTAAATATTGTCATTTAACTATAACAAGATTTTGACAACGAAGGTAATGAATTTTGAGAGCCACCATAGGTGGATGTTGCCTTTCGTGAGTTTAAGTATCTCGATTTGTTGTTTACATCTACATAACTTCAGCATAAGGAAAGCATGGCAAAAAAGGAGCTGTGAAGTTTAAATAGCACATAATATGATGTGGCTTAAATTCTTTTCAAATAAAAATATTGTTCTCCTGTCTCAATACAAAGCTTTCAAAGCGTCATTGAACACCTCTATCTGATATGGAATACAGGCTTTTGAGCCAATCTCTTTGAGGAGTTCGGGACTAAGTCTACCTTACTCAACACCGAGATATACAATAAATGTATAACGCTACAAAAGTTTTTTTTAAATAAATGAAAACCGGTTTTGGATATCAATGAAATTCTTTATTCCTGTGAAAGTACGTTCAATGCATGTATGGAACTCGATTTCTTTTGCATGGCCCCCACGGGCACGCTTGCAGAAGTCCAGACGCTGAACCCAATTTTCGACGGTTTTCAAGCATAAATCGGCCGATACTGCTGCAATTTCACGTTCGATATTCGTACGAAATTCATCAATCGTCGCTGACTTGTTGGCATAGACCATAGACTTGACGTAGCCCCACAGGAAATAGTCTAACGGCTTCAAATTGCACGACCGACGCGGCCAAGCGACTGGACCATTTCGTGAGATAACACGTTCTCCAAACTTGGTTTCCAATAAATTGATTGTGACATTCGCTGTGTGGTTTGGGGCGCCGCGGCCGTCCTGTTGAAACCACATGTCCTCCAAGTCCATATCATCCAATTGGGGCCAAAAATATTCGGTTATCATTGAACGGTAGCGATCCCCATTCACAGTAACGTGCCGGTCTTGATCATCACGGAAGAAGTACGGCCCAATGACGCCGCCGCCGGCACATAAACCACACCAAACCGTAATTTTTTCGGGATGCAATGATGACTCATGGAGTACGTGTGGGTTGCTGCCTGACGAATACCGCATATTTTGTTTATTGACGAAGCCATTCAGCCAGAAATGAGCCTCATCGCTGAAGATGATTTTTCGATTTTTAGCGCTCTTAACTTTGAGGCCACTGACTCCGAATTTCGGTAATAAATTTTAATAATTTTGACTCGTTGTTGGCTCGTATATCTTTCCATCATAAAATGGCCTTACTGTAGAGAAATGGCAAAAGAGCGGCAAGAAATATGGCGTCGTTTGCTGTCGCTGTTGATCTACTTTTGTAGCGTCCCTGTTGAAAAACCCTTTACATATGTGGAATCTGGTTTGCCTGGTTGGTTACGAGAAGAAGTGTTGACAGTCTATACAAAAATCAATATTTTTAATCAGATAAATCCGATCCATAAACCTTCTCCGTGACACTACTTAGCTTTGTAACTTGATATTTATGCAAATATTTATATTAAAAACAAACCTAGCTAATTGCATTTATATGTTTGTAAAAATTATTTATTTCTAAATTCGATGGCAATTATATTTATGTGAACAACGTTTAACAAGAGCATTATCGTCAATTATATAAATCTGAACCATCAATATTATTTATCAATACAAATTGTTTTCGACACTAAATACTCACTTGAAGTACCGATGAGGCTTGAATCTCACTGTAATATAACTGATGGAACGATATTACAAAATGGGTAAGAAAAACATAAAAAAAAAAAACAATAATTAAATAGAAAAAGCTTACACATAATACAAGTGTTAAAAACAACTGCGATATTTTGATAAAAAGAAAGTTCAAATTTCACCAAGCAGCATAAATACATTCAATACAAAAATTGATTTCGTTTAATTCCTTTTATTACCAAGCCCATTTAATTTCTATTCATCAAAAAAAAATCAAAACAAAAGAGCTGACACACAAACTCGTTGATAATTTAATTCGATTCGTGTTGTATTTGCATCTTTTCTGCGGATATCTATCAATGATTTTTTTTAATATATAAATATTTTTCTATTACAATTTTATTTAAACAAAAAAAAAAAAAAAACAAAACATAATAGTAATATTATGTAAATTACTTCTGAAATGCTTCTGTGATGATACATAGCTAAACTAAAAAGAGAATAAATATATAAAAAGCAGGCGTGGAAAATAGCTTGTTGAACAATAGCTAATCAAATGAAAATTTAAAAAAAAAAAAAGATTAATGAACGAATTACAAAGAAATAAATTGTTTATGTATATTTATAACTGGATTTCGAGATACATATGATTGAAACCATTACCGATAGTTTAAAATGTAATAAAAAGTTTGATTTTAGTTCGTTATGAATCGATTTATCATTATATTACTTTTTTTGGTAGCACCCTTAATTTAATTGCTGATGGAAACTATATAATTTTCAAAGGTTATGTACCTACATCGTGATTGAACCTGCTGTTAATTTAGCCAAATCCAATAATAAATAACAACCAGAAAAACTGTGAAGAAGGGAAAGGGTGCAGATACAGATACATCAACATTAACATCATGAATCACTCTATAAGTTGAATAATACATAATTACATTGAAATGGGTTTTTCGTTTGGAAAGAGCTGTGAAATTTTGATGGATGACTTTAAACTTACATAAAAAAGAGGCTGTTGAACTTTTAGGCCCTCCTCGGTAAAACACAAGGAGTATAATTAAAATTTTAAAGATTCTTAAGATAAATTTGTAATTAATTGAATTTAATAAAAAAAATGATATTTTTAAGAAAAAAGTGTTTGCTCTAAATGTAAAATAAACATTCGTCATTTCCGCTAAGGATTCCTAAAAAAAAGCTTAATGGTTCATGGGAGAAGTTTTCTAATCAACTATGTTCTTGGAAATTCTCGTAACAACAGGCCCACCAATAGGAAACACCTAATAAATACAAAAATTGCTTGATAATTTTTTGTCAATTCAAATCGTTGTTAAAAAAAATACGACTTGTATTTATTTTAGAGTTTGTAGTTTCTTCGTAGTTATCGTAGTCTCATCAAAGATTGCAAAGTTTCATGCAATTTGCAAAATGAATATATTACTTCAAGCCTCAGATGTAGGTTCCTACATAGTCTTCATGGATCAGGCCAATGGTTCTGTACAATGGTAGCTACATACATACATAATTGGACATAGATGGAACATATAAGGTTATTGTTTTTATAAGCTTTCATTTATTTAAAGCGAAAATTGACTACTATAGAAATCGGTAAACGAAAACAATTAAAATATTTAAATAAAAAAAAAAAAATAATAATCACAATGAAGCATGAAAGCAGCTGTAGGTACTTTGGCAAGTACTCGGAAAATAAAAATACAACAACTTGCTTCCATTTCCGATCCGATGATAATTACTTTCGCTCCGGAGCTCCGGAGATGCTTTGCTATTTTGACTTTGTGTGTGGCACATTAAGTGTTTGCTGAACTGAATATGTTTCGTGTAAATTGCTCTAAAAAAAAAAGTAAAACTTTTCCTTTATGAAGGAATGTTGATTTTTTTTTTTTCTATTTTAATAAAACTCTTTCTGAAGCTATAGAGTGAGAGTCTCTTTATTAATAAAAATACTGACAATGAAGAAACAATATGGCATTTTTTGTTGGAAACCGAAGAGAGCATCATCTACATCAGTGATGCAAGCGTATATAAGGAAATGATTGACGTTAAGATGAAAAGCTTTAAAAAATAACGAGCAATATCATTTAACTGAAATGAGTGATGAGTTCTTCATGCATTACTGGTTGTTATAGAGTACCTATAGTTTTTGCTGTTGTTGTTTTATTGTTATTTATGTTGTGAGAATAACGAAAAGGCTTGTCTTGGAGATTTGAATGTTTGTGAAAATTTCTTTTGCTATTGCAAATGTTGACGGCTCGTCAAATATTTTGAGTTGAATATTTTTTATAATATTATTCTTAACATTTTTGCTAAATTTTTGCAGAAAAGATTATAATCCTCTCATTCCCACGGCACTGTTTATTTCTTCTAAACAGAAATAAAAAAATGGTACATTTGTAGGTATCCTTAATATCTATTTTTCGGAACCATTTTTTTTTTTTGCTAAAGTGCAGGCTACACCTATTCGATTTCACTAATTTGTTTTTTTTTTTTTAATCTATGGAGCCGATTTTGAGAAAACACATTTTTCCTTTTTTACCCAAAATTGTTGTATGACGAATTTACTGTTATTGTTGGCCCTAAAAAAAATTTACGAAAACGTGTTGGGGGTAATAAGTTTAACGAAAATCGACCCATATGTTTAGGTTGTTGCTTAACAGACAGCAGGCCAGACAGACAGAAGGACGTTTTTGCGAGACTTACTTTTTTCGTCTTCCCTATCAAATACCTACCTGTTTCATCAACAACGGGTATATCCCATACAACGACCTTTTTTTTTAATTTTCCCGAAAGCGGTTCTTACGATTTTGGTTATATTTTTTATACCTACCTACCTATTACATCTAGAATTATTTGGAAAAAAATGGAACATGAAAGAAGTAAAGGCCTTCAGTGGGCTTAAAAGAGATTTCATCAAGGCCATAAACCCAAAATATGTATCCTGCTTTTTTGTTGATAGGTCAAAGACGGAGAATAGGGTAGTGCAGGTATGTCTTTATATTAACATTTCATTTAAAGATCAATAATATTTCCAATTTTTGGTATAGTCGCTTTAGGTTATATAGCGGTAGTTAAAGCTTTCATTTAAAACAATCATTGAAAATTGTAATCAGTATTTATTTTCATATCATTATGAAGGTGGTAACTTAATTATTGATTCTTAGATTAGGTTACTTAAGGTTGGAAGGGATGATTAAATGGCAAGCCCCATCACATCTATCCCCAGGTCAAGGTAAGGTAGGTATAAGGAGGGGTAGGGGAAGGAATTAAAGTGGAGTGAGTAGACGCTTAAATATGGGTGCCTCCCTGAACCGTCTGTAGTTTAGAATGAATTTCAAGAAACGACAGAAGAATTTCAAAGAGACTTTGCCGAGATCGTTGGAAAAATAACCGCCGAGGGCTGCCTTTCTGGTTCTTGCTAAACTGAGGCATTCACAAAAAAAGTAATTGGAGCCTTCCTCTGCCTCTTCATCTTCATCTTGACATAAGTCAGATATGCTGATGCCCATTCTACTCATGTGGGTTCCCATTGAGTTATGACCAACCAAGAGGGACAGTTGATGCCTGCTTAGCTTGAGTAAGTGTTGTTTTTTTCTTCTCGAGATTCGGCCATACTATAGTTTCCTCGAGACCCGACAAGTGTCAATTGCACACCATCTGTCGTTTGCGATTTCAAGAACACTCTGATGAATCCTATACACTTTTCTTGCTCCAGTGTGGCATAAGTACCGATAGTTCGGTTTGGCTCTGATCAAAAGATGACCAGTTTTTGCCCAATTCATCCACCTTTTCGTTCACAAGTATATGGGACCTGGGACCCATCGAAGGTTAAATGTGTTGGTTGCATTGAGTGTTTTCAACTCCTTGCAGCAACGGTCTACTAGTTTTGACTTTGTGACGATTGAGGAGATTGCTTTCTATTTACTATTTCGCATGTGGCAAGTATTTTTGCGTCCTCAAGGACTGCGCGCACTTACGCTTAAAAAACCCTGAAGAAGTTTGGAAGCTTTATCAATTTACTCAAGAGAGGGTTATCCGAGAATATGCCTGATCCTACCCTTCGTCTTGGAACCGACCGTAAAGACCGACACATGATTACCATTTATGATGCGCTTTCCTGCCCATAATTCCTTTTAAAGGATGTTAGGCTTACGCTATTAAAATCAATGTGTGGTATTGTATAGTCTGTTTGAATTTCTGTATTTGTCAAAATTGATCCTTTATTGTTTACATTACATAAAATGAGTAAAATGAGTATATCAAAATAATTATTTATTTTTCATTCTAAAAGTTAAAATTAACAATTAAAATTTTCAATGATGGTTTTCCATGAAAGCTTTAACTGGTGCCTTAGTGGCTGAACGCATTGGTGTAGCTGAAGTTGTAGCAGAGAGTTGAAGTTTGCTCAATTTTGTACTTCACCACATTGAAGCGGTGTAAACTATTTCCAAGTCCTTAAAGTTTCAAAGTACTACGAGCTAAAGCTACAGCCACACCATTGTATTCAGCAAGTTAAGCTAAAATTCTTGCAGTTTGTGAAGCCACAAAAAATCATATGAATATAAGTCAATAGAAATATGTATATCTTCAAAGATGGCCAGGCAGCATTTTTAAACCATTTTCACATTCTTGACCAAGTCGCAAAAGTGGTTAATTTGAGTGACAGGCGATCTATCCTAAATGTCACTAATGATTATCCTTAAATGCATTCCAAATTCCTGATACTTCAAGAAGGCACGCCTTACTTAATTCTCTATTTACCTACTACGTTCCTTTAGGTCTGTTCTTACTTACATCGGCATGGAGCTATTGAGATCTGATTTAAGTAACGAGTATCATTATAATTTATCTTGCGAAATCCGAAACAACGGACAATGCATTTTAAGAATATTTAGCTTTGAACCGAATGAATAAAACACAATCTTTTATTATAAGCTAGGACCCATTGTAAAACCTTTTGGAAATAGTAAATATATAATGTCCATTACATTCAAAAACAATTTAAATACAGCCTACATATGTATATTCAACTGACATTATGTATAACCCCGAAACACATTTAAAAAAGTTCTTAGATCAACTCTTCTGTTTAAATTGTTTTTTTTTTTTTTTTTTTAAAGATAAGTTGAGACTGTATTTTGATTAAATTCTTTAACATACCTACATAGATACATGTAGTAAAAAATATTATTCAAAGACAACTAAAATTTAAGTTTTCTCTATTTTAGCACGCTTGGTCGTAATTTTAATTTCCTATCATTTAAATCATCCGAGGAAGATCTTAACGGTGTTGTTAACCCTCAGACAAATAAAATCAGCAAATGTCACTCTGTATATTCTTATTTGTTGTTTTCCGGAAACAAAAAACACGTCCGAAAGAACCATCAACAATTAAACAAAAAGTTAATTGTTTATTACTTTCACTAGAGCAATTAAAAATTGTATTTTATCCGAAATTAAATCTGTTAAGTTCGAAATTTTGTTTTGTTTTTATTTCTTAGAACTGTTAGCATCTGCGTTGCGTGTTGTTAGCCATCAACATCATTGCGGGGAAATGTAAGCTATAACCATACTGTGAGATGGATAAGCACAAATTACTGATGATGGTTTGTAGATGGCAGCATTTTATTTGATGAAAATGACAAAACAAGTTCAAGTATTGGGAAAGTGGTAATGATGAGACCATTTTAACTTTTTATCAATATCAAGAATCATGCGAATAAAAATTGAAACGTCTTAATTAAGTTTTAACAAAATATTTTTGCAATTGCATTTCTTTTGTTTTTTTTTTTTTTATTTGACTTTAAGGTTAAAAGGTTGGCAGTTTAACTTGTGGTTTATACGAACAAGTTCTTAGGGTATAAAATTATTTAACAAGAAAAATGCCACTGACGAAGCTTGTTTTGGTCTATTCACTCAATTTGACTATGATAAGTGTTTCTTCATGTCTAAATGAGAGAAAGCCATGACATGAACGTAACTATTCTGCTTAGTTTTTTTT
The DNA here is from genome assembly GCA_932273885.2 of Leucozona laternaria. Lineage (NCBI taxonomy): Eukaryota > Metazoa > Arthropoda > Insecta > Diptera > Syrphidae > Leucozona > Leucozona laternaria. Next base: position 23,467,898 of record OW026367.1, on the reverse strand, counting down.
TTTGTTGTTGCTTCTGTCGTGATCCAGCCAAAGTACACTTGTGCATACCAAATATCCTGAATGAATAATGTTGCAAATTCCAATTTAGCTTTTTCCTTGTTTTTGAAAAAAAAACACAAAAAAAAAAAAAACAAAATGTGAACGTATACGTAAATTACAAATTCATCTTTTCTCCTAATTGAAAAAAAAAACATAACTTAACTGAAATGAGAGAGGTGAGAGGCGTGATTTGGTTATTGGCAATATGATACTCATATACAGATTACCATCGTTAATATTTTGATAGATGATGTGGCTAGAGGTTTAAGCACTTGGGTCGTTTGGAATTCATCAAAAAATCAAATTGAGAACGGGAAAGTATATTGAGGCATCATTATGGTGGGAAGAAAAATTCGATGAACAGTATGTGCTTGATGTTTTACGAATCATTATTTCAATTTAAAAAAAAAAAAAAAAAAAAAAAAAACGAATTAAAATTAGTTTGCAGTTATTTGAGAAATTGTTTAACTTGTTTTTTTACGTATAATAATTTTGTTTAATATCCTCCTTACACGATAGCATTTTACGAATATTTTTCCTTTTAAATAGACTCTCACGGATTTTATTAAATACAAAAGCTCGGTGTTTCATTCCAATCATCGCACTTGGAATCATCATACAATATTTTGTTGATTTTTAGATTTTAATTCTTTTTTCTTTTTTCAAAAATGTGTAAAAGCCAGAATCTAGCCGTTTTCAACATATTTCTCTTTGATAGAATTTCACTTGATCAAAATATTTGTAAGCGTTTTTGAGAAATTTTGAATTTTGAACTTGAAAAACTGACATACTTTCTAGTTACCGCTCACTAATCTCACAGTAGTTACAGGAACAATTGACCTTTTTGTGGAAAAAAAAACTACAGAAAAGTCATTTTCTTCATACCTGAAGGAGCTGAGATATTAGAAAAGCCGTAAATTCCGTACAACGATTATCGTCAGACGATAGCGTTTCGGCGATAGTCGCGCTTCACGTAAGACGATAATCGATCGTCAAAGTGATATCATCAAAACGTTATTGTTTACACGATAGCTAAATAGGTATTGTTTGGCATTGAAATCTGTCAATTTTGTAGATAAATAGAACTAAAAATGTTTCACCGCAATTTATTTGTCTTGCAAAGTAAAAATGAAAATTAAGAAAAACTACCATTAATACTATTGCGAAGACAATTAAGAGATAAATCAGATCATTTATCTCTTCCATCCCATAGGTAAGAACAATGTTTTTATGTTTATGTACTATTGTAGAATATCTTTATTGTTATAATAATTCAAACAAATATAGTTTTGTTCAACGTTTTCAGCTATCAAAAGAAGCCTTTGTGATGGTACTCGAAATAATAAACTTGCCAGACGGCTTTTCAATCCAATGGGCGGCGGCCGCACCAAAACAACACAAAAAAGTTGTAGGGGTGCTTTTTTACTACAAATTTTCTGTCAAACCCCATAGAATAAAAACATTTTCACTACAGTTTGAGAATTTGTGAAATCTACCAAACAATCTCAAACTGAAAACGATAGACGAGACCTTAGTGGTCGAGTTACGTGAAGCAAATCATTGACGATAGCGTTAACGATAATCGTTTTGACGATTATCATTTTGAAAATTATGGAATGACCCCCCAGGTTTTGGAACGCCATGAACTTGGAAAAATCTGGAATTTTGAGGAACTTGAATTTATCTCCGAAAGAATTAGTTGTACAAATATTTATTTTTTTTTACTTTTTTTGCATTTTTTGCATTTTTCTCATTCTCATTCAGAACCCATGAATATTTTTTCCCATCGTTCAAATTCCCAGTATTTTTATATATTTTTGAAAATGATGCATTAAAGCATTCTAAAGTTACAACTGTTTAAAGCCGACTGCGTAATTGGGTTACATCTTTTAAAAAGTGTGTATTTTATGTGGGTGCGAGTGTTTTTCGACATCTGACGACACCTAGCAAACGTTGAATGAGATTTTTGAATATTTCACCAACAAAAACAGATAATATTTGAAATTGAATTCACATAATACTTTACATTTTAGGTTTATAAATTGTGGAGCCCGACAGGTACAGGTTTTGAATTGAAATGAACATTTTTTACTTGGTCTATAGGGCAAGTATTGGTTTCGTGTAAAAAAAAAATGTTGAGGTTATAATCAAAACTAACACTACGATAATAGAGAAGTCCGAAAAAGTGGGTTTCGTCATGCCGTCCGTCGGTCTATGCGTCTATGAGTCTTTGCGTCTGTGCGTCTGTACGTCTGTGCGTCTGTGCGTCGGTGCGTCCGTCGGTGCGTCCACTGTAATTTGAGCTAGAGCCTAAAGGGGTGGACCGATTTGCTTGAAATTTGGTACAGAGAATTTTTATGTGATTCCCTAGAGGAAAAATTCGAATTTTTGTTTTAGCTGCTCTAGAACGGGTAGCTGCCATACAAATATTTTGGTTTCTTCAAATTTTCTCGAAAACGGATCAAATGATTTTGATTAAACTTCGTACCTGTAATAACCAAGTCAATTGTAAGAAAACTGCATTTCTGTTTTTTCTCACAAAATTCACATTACGGAATTAGGTATTCAAAGATTTTTGAGAAAATGGTTTTATTTTTGGGTTATTCGCGTATATCTTTGACATGGTAAAATCGATTTTGCTATAATTTTGCAATCTGATGCTACTTAATAATTTAAACAATAATGCATTCAAAATTTTTTAAAAACATTATTTTATAAACAAACAAAAAATCAAACGAAAAATCAATTTCTTAGTGCTTTTGACTCATTTAATATTTACTCATTAATTATATACATCATGCATCTTCAATGTTGGTTTACATACAGTATTTAACCACAGAAGCAAGTTCGTGCATATTTTTTTATATTCTTCTGTATTTTATAATATTGGCAATTTCAATCAAAATGGTTTTAAATAACGTGTCAACCAAATGGCATCATTCAGAGTGCTTACACTGCTGAAGCTTTTTTCCAAATTTCATGCTCTCTTTCGAGGATTTTGACCTGAATTTCTGTCCATTATGTTGTGTTTTAGAGCTCCAAGGGTCCTGATGGGACGATTTAAAAAAAATAGAATTAAGGAGAACAATTACACCGGGTCCATATGTATCACGAGATTATGTGGGCCAGCTGAGATCAACTATCGGAAATCATGTTTTCGCTAACGAGTTCTCTGGGTTTATGATCATGAAACAGTGGTTTTGAACGATATGACTCTACTGTCATTTTGTAACCGTGTTAATGAAGATGCTTAAGTACGATCTGATGAATGGAACATCTTGAAGTTCCAGGCAGGGTGCCTGATAGATTGTTCAACGTTCCTTTCCGTTTAATATAGGGCTGCATTGAAAGCAAACCTATCTTTTACTAGATTTTGGTTGTGTCTATAGGAAAAAACCACTAGCAATCTGGAACATGGTTGTTACTTTAAATTATACCTAAGTAAACCCCAAGTGCATACTTTTCAATAGTCAAATAATTTGAGTTTATAAAAATAGTTTCATCACAAATTAGTTTGAAACTAACATTAAAAACACTCGACTCATGAATCGAAAAGTTTAAGAAATCTAAATGCTTAATTAATGGGGCTAATATTAATTATTATCATTTAAAGATTTTAAAAAAATAAAGCCAATGAAAATGATTTCAAAAAATTTAATTCACTAAAAATTCATTTAAAAAAGGAACATTTAAGAGAATTTAACAAATTCCAAACATAGAATTTGTGAATTGTGTGCAACCCCCAAGAAAATTCCCAGTTTAATGGACATTTTCTTATGTTTTCACAATTTTCAAAACAAAACTTCCTTTTCTTTTATTAACTCACATAACTCAACAGGTTCTGCAACTTGATGGTTATTTATGGTGAAGAATCTTACAATAATAATATTCCCTCTGCTGCATTTCTCTCACATTAAACGAAAGCAAACTCATTTCACTCTAAATTTAGAGTGATGCCCGTTCTTGCTTTGTGCGACTTTCTATCTCATCTCACCTTCTTCAAAAATGTATGTTACACATCACTTAAAATAGTATTTTCCTATTTGTCAACTACTTACATATATATTTATGTTTATATACAAGTTACTTAAACTAGAGCTTCTTTGTAGGTATACCTTACTATAATTTGATTTCAATTTTATTTGCAAATCAAGTTTTGATTTTAATTTTATAGATCGACTATGGTGGCATAGCATGAAAAATGCCAAAGAAAGTAAACTCACATTCCTGAACGCATCCCGTGTGTAACCAGATCAACTCTTGAGCAAGAGTTTGATATTCGATCGAGTTTAAAATATGATATACAAGTTGTTGTAATTTCTCTACACAAAAAGTAAAATTTTCTTTACGCACTTTTTTTTTGTTTTACTTAGAAGCGCGTCATTTCAATTTTCAAGGCTTCTTCTATAGCAAATCGATGAAGTGAAACCAGACCCCAAAGCGGTAGTATACAATGGTGGTTACATTTACACCGACCGCCCGACGGCGACGGCAGCGAAGATAGTGTTTGGTTTTTTACACTTGTGAATGCTTGAACGCTAAACTTGAACTTGAAAGTGGGACAGAGTGTGACAGTAGATGCGGATGTTTTCCGCAACCGCAAGCCGCATGTCGCTTTTGATGTTTATTACCTTCATCCGCAGCCGTAACGCAACTGCAGCGCACAGCCACAGAGCCACACTCTGTCACCTCAGTCAATAAAATATAACCTGATTCAGACTCCTATATAATAATTGAGGACAGATTTGATGGGTCTGTAAGGCTGCTGGTTATAGTATAGGAGGAGGAATGTGATATAGATGGTGAAATTTTATTCCAGTAGATCCTTTCACATCTGGGGAGATTTTAAAGATAAGCAATTTGTACAAAAGCGCAAAAAACGACGATTCAAAGAACGCTACACGGCGGGCAGCGAGCAACATTTCTAAATTTAGATCTCCCTGCCCGAGTCCCTGTAGACAATGGTCAAACTAGTTGCTGCACATTCTTGGTTCTTATACATGTCTCCGCTAGAGGATTAATCTGGCAGAGAAGGAAACAAGCTAAAAAAAAAAACAAAAAAAACAAACCAGATCAGCTCTGATTGCCATAAAAATCTGCTGTTCGTCCGGCGCGGTACGCGGTATGCCATAGGAGTAGACAACAAAACAAGACGTAGAGCCTGAGGATTGTCTATGAGGAGAGTACAAACGTGCAAAATAACATTCTCATCGCGACCGAGAGCGTGATGTGACGCACAGTGGGGGCCAATAGAGCTCTTTACCAAATAGAAATATATCCTTCTCTCTCGTTTATTTAAAGACGTCAAAATCATCACTTTGTGGCTACTGACATTTGTTTATCTATTTTTGAAAGTAAATACTAGCATTTTATGCGATATATGTATTACTATATAAACAGCAAGATGACTGTTCTTAAAATTCAACAGTAAATCAAGCCCAAACTGCTTTACCGACTTTTATTTCCGTTTTTCAATTTTACATCTGTCAGTTGTTTCAAAATGATGGCTGTCACTTTTGACGTTGACATTTGCGGAAATTTCCCTGAAGTTAAGGGTCAAAAGTATTTGGAAAGTATAGGGTGAGGAGTGTAGAAACGTATAGCTCCATTCCCCCTACATTCCTACATCTCGCACTGTCAATCTGTCAAAATGAGGAATTTAAGAGTTAAGGGCGAAAACAACCGAAAAAAAAGAATCGTGTAATCATCCTCTATATCAACCATGAGACCATAGTGAACCCAAGAATTAACCTGTTTGAGAAACTTTAATATTAATTTCCTGCTACTTAAGTTCAACTTTTCAATGCCGCTCTTTTTAAAATGGCATCACTGTGCAACGCAAAACTAAAGAGTTTATCTTTTAAAGTCAAACTCTAGCCCGATTTTGTGTGCTTGAGCATGGCTGCAATGGATAGCATAAATCAATGTTCATCCTTCGTGGGCAAAACGAAACACTCTGTGGAGGAGGAGGAGGAGGTGTTGTAGGAGACTCCGAAGTCAAACTGGAGACCTTAAACTATTTATTACTAGTTTTCTTGTTGTTTTCGTTTTTTTTTTTTTGTTTTGTTTTAAGACTTTTTGGTATATCTTCTAAGAATTAATTGATTCCGTGTAACCCCAGATGCATTATTTTGTCCATGCTCAACTACTTGGTTTGGTACTTGGTTTAGCTTAGTTGGAGCTAACCATTTCTAGGTACAGATACATGTTTGCTTCGTATTTTGTTTTGTTTTAAATTTCCATCAAAAGGCATTCTTATGTTGAGGAGGCACAGACGTAGACAAATGTGTATAGCTATGATTGAAGAAAACATTTTTCGTTGTCTAGAGGTTAGGTTGAGGCTTGGTATCTTAGTCGGAGAATTCTGTGAATCAGATGAATATTTGTTGGTGTTTTTTTTTGTATGAAAGGTTTATTTGCAGTAAGAAAAGCGTACTTGAAGTTTTTTTTTACTGAATAGCATGCTTGAAATGGCAGCACGTGGTGATATGAGTTTGAAGGCATTTCAGCACGCATTTTTAGAATTCTTACGCCTGATTTAATGACTAATTTTGAACAGTTAAAACTCGATTAGAGAAAATATTAGGGCTTTATTGAGTTATAACTCATACATATCTTGACAAAATTCTTACGCGTAAGAATACCGATTAAGAAGGGATTAGACATCGATTAATTTAGTTTCCTCTAATTTGAGAGTTTAGGAACTTAGATGTCAGTCAACCATAGATTTTCGTTCCTTTAAAAAAACTTGATTTTGATAGAAATTCAGTTTGGCATTATAAAGGCATAAATTTGCGATAAATATAATAATGTTGGAAGTTCAATATTTTAGTAATTGAACAAGAAAAGTTTTTGTAAAACATTTTTATCCGTAGAGCTTTTAATTCGGTGTAAGGACAGAGGTTTTTCATTTGTCTAAAGCTACAACGGTAAGCGCAAATGACGTGTTTTACTCTCTTATGTCAAAGTGACGTACAATTGTGTCCCAAAGTTGCATCAAGTCGTGTAATCCTCAACGCAAGAAAGATGTCAAACGCATTGCCGGTTATAAATACTTTAATTCTCTTACGTCAAAATGAAATACGAATTTTTTCCCAATTTTGCAAAGTCGTGTGATCGTCAACTCATTGACGGTTACTTTAATACACGGGTTGACATTAATTTTAGGATCAACGAGTTGATTTTATTAACTGTGTAACCACCCTGTCAACAGAGTAAGGACACGTTCTACTCGTTAGCGGGTTGACTGTGTTTCTAAGTTGTCATAACTTAATTTTCTGTCACGTCAACGTGGTCTAGGTTATGACCTTCTTGTTCATTGATACAATATGAAATGTCCGATGGAGTCTGTAAAAAAGCTATTAATGGCATTTTCTTTTGGCCAACAAGCAGATCTATGTACCGCCTTTTACAATGACATTAATTCTTTTTATAAAAAAAGAAAAAATATTTTAATTTGTTTTTTTTTATAATCAAGGACAGATTGGGCAAGAAATAGAATAGACGCTTTTGAAGACCGTGATCAAGTTGACTGCATCTTCACCAATTTCAGTAAAACATTTGACAAGTTGTGTCACAAAACTCTTATAAGTAAGAGGATTTAATAATAATTTTCTTAAATGGATTAGTTTGTATCTACTTAACAGACATTATAGTGTAGCTTTTCGCAATGTATATGTTCCAATAAATTTATTGTTAGTTCAGTCATACCTCAGGGTAGCCATTTAGGGCCTATTTTGTTTATCCTTTTTATAAATGATACCGTCTCAATTGTCCTAACTTCTTGTATCCTTATTTATGCTGATGACAGTAAACTTTATAAAAGAATGAAATCTGAAACATACTGTTTACTATTACAACACGATCTTTTAAGATTCAGGGTCTAGTGCAGTAAAAATAGACTTATCCTAAACGTTGACAAGTGTAAGGTTATGAGCTTTACACGCAAAAAAAAAAGCCTTTCACGTATAACTACTCATTTGAATCGGACCCTTCGAACAAAGTTTCAGTGTTTTCAGATCTAGGAATTATTTTAGATTCAAAATTGACCTTTAACAATCACTTAGATCACATTATAAAAAAAGCCAATAAGACATTAGGATTTATTAAACGATTCTCACGTGACTTTAAAGATCCCTATGTTCTCAAGCTTCCTATTTATTTGGTTTGTGAGACCCATTCTTGAGTACGGCTGTGTGGTCTGGGCACCTCACTACTCTATTCAAAAATCGAGACTTGAAGCAGTTCAGCGAAGGTTTTTGCGATTCTGCCTCCGTTTTCTTCCTTGGTCTCAGGGATCAGCACTTCCCTTGTATTCACATAGGTTGGTTTTGATAAATCTGGGGCCAAATTACCGCGTCAGTGACTGATCGAGTGAGCGCCATCAGTGATCGAATGAACGAGTAAAACGTATGGGGATGATGAATGCGGTAATTCGGCCCCTGCCTTCACTTGAAAACCATCAAAAAAACTTTAGCCAAACAAGCTTACGATTGCGGCAACCTTTGAGACAAATTTTTAGTAGGTCAAACTATGGTGCTAATAGTCCTTTGAACCAATTGATTACAATATATAATAAATTTTATTTTCTCATACATATGTTCTGTAAATGACAATTTGAAAAGTATACAATTCAAGACTGTATTTTTAAGAGCTTTTGATTATAACTAGATTTAAGAAATAATTTATGTAACGTTAGCATTTAACGGTCTCCAATAAATAAACACCAGTTGTTCGAATTGTCAACGGATGGAACTAAAATTTTTCTCTTACTGAAATAAAATATAATTGTATTTTTTTGTATCAATTTGAAAGGTTATGTCTTGACACACATAGAGGACGAACTAAAGTTAAGGCATTTTATTCTAAATATGACTCAAATATCATAGCAAAGGTATAGATTTTTTTTGTAATCGAATGACATCGTTTAAACATTCTTCTATAGAGTTAGACAGTTTATAAATTGACAGAGTATTTTGTTCTCCATGTCGAAGGGAAGAAATCGAACTGCTTTTTTTCAAATGTTTTCAGTGGAAGTTGATATTTTGTGAATTTCCATAGTTCTTCAGGATTACCAATCCGCCATAAAATTGATAAAGTCAACTCACATTGACTTAAAATGTCAACGTCGTGTGATCGTTTATACGAAAAATTAAAAAAAATTGCTCTCTTCTATGCAGCGCCAACGGTTCACGTAATTGGATGTGTTTAAATATTTAACTAACTAACTAACGGCATTCGTGTGTCTTCAATAATTTTTTGGTTACATTAGAGTCATCGAGTGGACCATTTGCGTTTAACATTTATAAATTCTACAATTGTTCATCATATCTTTACGAAATAAAAGAAAAAGAAAAGAAGAAAGTAAAATAACATGTGCGATATGGAATAGATGGATTGTTCAACTAAAATAAGTTAGATCACAAAACAAACTGTTTATTTTAAAGTTGGTAACATTGCTTCAAAAAGAAATCAACTGGTTGATTCATCATCATCATCGGCTCGATAACCGGGGTCCGGTCCTGGCCTCCTTCAACAAGTCTCTCCACCCATCCCGGTCTCGAGCCGCCGCCATCCAGTTGCGCACCCCAAGGCTCCGGGCGTCCTAGTCTACGCCATCTCTCCAGCGCAAGCATGGTCTACCACGCTGTCGTCTACCATAGAATGTACCACAAAGAACATTCCGAGCAGGTTCCTCTTCGCTCATGCGAGCTAGGTGCCCTGCCCACCGGAGTCTACCGAGCTTAATTTTTGTCACGATATCTGCTTCAAGGTAGATTGCGTACAATTCATGATTGTACCGTCTCCGGAATCGTCCTTCCTCACATATGGGGCCAACAATTCTCCTTAAGACTTTTCTCTCGAACGCGGCTAAAAGGTCGGAGTGCCTTTTGCTAAGCACCCAAGTCTCGGATCCATATGTGAGTACTGGCAGGACCATGGTCCTGTACAGCAGCAGTTTTGAAGTTATGGTGAGATTTCTGGATTTGAAGAGCTTTCACAGACTATATAGTAGGCTCTGTTGGATTTGAGAAGCCGCCTGCGTATTTCTTCTTCTAGTTATATTGTTATCTGCTGCTACTATTGATCCAAGGTATTTAAAGGATTGCACCACTTCCAATTCTCACTCCGCTACCTTGATTGTTTGACCAACTGTTCCTCTCGCATTCGACGCCACCATGTACTTTGTTTTACCTTCACTAATATGTGCAGCCCCAGATTTTGTCCCGCCTGCTCGATCTGGATGAAGGAATCATGTACAGCTTGCTCGGTTCTCCCGATGATGTCGATGTCGTCTGCTTAAGCCAGTATCTGTAACTGGTTGATTGATAAAACTAAAAATCTTTTTTAGTGAATAAAAAGAAAGCAATGATAATTTCCAGTAATACAATGAAGGTTATCATTAACCGCCATATTATTCACTAGCTACATCCAGATTAAAACTCAAATGCAGATGTATTTACATTGAATTTGTATGCTTTACATCTGGATTTAAATTTTTAATCTGGATGAATCGAGTGAATAATATGCCGGTAAGTGTTTATTTTCCAGGTATATAAATTGAGTCAAGCATAGCAGCTTATTCACATGTGGTATAACAGTAGGTAAGGTATATAGATCTAGTCCAATTTTTGTTGTTTACATTTTAGCAGCTGTGCATACATAACCATACAATTCTTTTGTCTGGTATACCCACTGTTGTTCAGGTGGAAGGTTATTGTATGGCTGAATCGTTTGTTGTTTTACATATAATTTGGAATTATAAGATACGGATCAGAAAAAAACATCGGAATTTGAAGGTTCATGTATCTAACTGGACCTATTCTCGATCCTGTTGTATCGAGCGATTGAAAGTATTCAAGGAGTTAAATATAGCTTCTCGAATGTGCGCAACAAATTATTTATGTATTTAACCTTAAACAAGTCAAATTGTTAGTTAGTAAGTGCAGTCTAATGCTTAAACAGTTCACAAAAATTTTAAAAAGTTTAACGTAGAATTTTTAAATATTTTTGATCAAAATAATTATCAATTATCAAGATGGTGAATCTGTGAAACAATATGGTACACTGTGACGTATGCGTACTTTTTTGTTTGTTTTTATTTTGTTATGTTGTATTTACAGTTTTTTTTTTTGTACTTTTGTAATTGTCAACTATATAGTTCCATTATTTTAAATGCGCCGATGATTGGTAAATTTTTATAGACCAGCGGCTTACAGATCAGTTTTTTTTCACGAAAGCAAATAAAACTATTTAATTCTTTCCCCACAAGTTCGATTAGTTTTTTTTCAACTTTTTCAAAAAATTGTTCTTAGCTGCAAACAAATAACCATACGCTGTGATTTTTATTTTAAACAATTTAATATACCTAATATGCTAAACTGTAAAAAAAAACTTTAAAATATCATATCGGCATATTTTTTGTTTTTTGTTATAAATTAAACAAAGTGAGTAAAAACCCAACATTTTAGTATGAAACAATTTTAAACTAAGCCAGGTAACTTAATTGCCTACCTTTTTTTTTAATTTTCGACTTTCTAACCCCTAACTTTATCAACTTTTACACAAAATTGTATACAGAAGCTTTTAATAATAAGTAAAATTAGGTCTGACTGATAAATGTAAAATAAAATTTAAAATAATTTTGTTAGAAAATTTGATATTTCAATAATTGGTTGGTAATTTATTTTTAAATTTTATTTTTAACTGCTAATAAAAAAATATACACGACTGAGTCGCACGAACTTGCTCTTATGTGCGATCACATTGTGGTTGCTTTGCTGAAATAAATTAGCTATTGGAGTCTTTATTTTATCCTTTTGCCAAAACTTAGTTTAGTTGCAGGTGGTATTATGTGAGTATACAAAAATTAACAATATAGCCTAGTGTTGCAATTAAATTGTTTTAAATCTACAAAATTAGAAAGAAATTGATTGAAATACTTTAAATCTGTTTAAACCCAACGCGATGTAAACCATCTGATTTCTTATATAAATTTTAATTTATGAGAAAAAAAAATTGAAAATCGCAGGAGCGGTTAATTTTTAATTTTTTATATATAAAATTTCGTTAAGATTTTTGAGAAAAAAAAAATTGGTACGCCAATTTTAAGTATTTGTTAATGTTAAGTAAAAAATTGAATTTTGAATCGAATTTTCAAAAAATAATTTATATTTTTTTAAATCCAAAAAATAATTTTTTAGACAATTTTGCTACGCACTTTTATTTATATTTGTTACACGCTTCTGTATAAAAATCTAATTTTATTCGGTTTATCAGATATTGAGATAGTCGAAAATCAAAGAAACCGTTATATGAGAGGTACTGTTAATATACGTAAAATTTAAAATTTAAAAATTTTAAATGGTAGATCGTACGAATTTTAACACAAAAAAAAACTTTTATCAAAATCGTAGGAGTTGTTTTTGGGAAAAGAAAAATATTTTTCTTATCGGTTTTTAAACATTTTTATGGAAGGCACCGTTGTTTTTGGGTATTAGAATAATTTTTGTCAAAAATCTTCTAGATAAAAATAAAAAACTACTTCTTACCAAGTTTAATAAAAATCGACAGAGTCGTTTTTTAAAAAAAAATATTGAGTTTTCAAAAAAAAAATTTCAAACTTTTTTTAAAAATTCAAAAAGTAGGGGAGAGTGGGTACGCCGTAATTTGATAACCAATAAACATATTAAAATGAAACATAGTGCATATTATTGAATGAACATTTAGCTACCGTTAAATACTTCTTTGGTTTCCAGCTTTGTCTTTGATTTAAATGTATGACTTGATAATGAAGACAAGGTCAAATGTAACAATCGTCCTTTTCGGTGTGTCGATTGTAACACGTTGAAAGGACGGTCGTAACACCATATAAATATATGAAGAAAAAATCTAAAATGGTGGTTAGACTTAGAATTAAATTCTAAGCCCATACTATAAATTAATTATGTATTATTATAAAATAAATGAATGCCAATAAAAAAGCAATCTTATTCAGTGCTGATAATAAATGGATTTATGTAGTATAACATTATTTGGTATTTATTTAAAAAAAAACTATTTTGATCTCTATCTCCAGCTGTTGAATAAACAAAGTCACCAAAAACTGTGTGTGGACGGTTGTAACACAAATAATTATACAGTTATTTGTGCTTGTATTATGTTACAAACGTCCACACGAAAATTGTTACAACAGTCCACCCCACGCTTTTTTATATTAAAAATCAAAGCAAGAAGAAACCGGTATGCCTATCGTAAAAATATTGAATCTATTCGATTTTAGAAATATTGGATCACGGTAAAGTCGCATCAATTCAATGAATTGTTTATTTTTTTTAAGAAAAATTATGAAAAAACTCAAGACCAAAAAAATTATGTTTTCACTAAAATTTCACATTTTTTGCTTTTGTTGGTACATTCGACTGTATTGACTTTTGGATTTTTGTGGGTGCATTCAGGACCTAATTGCAAAGAATTGTGCATTAAAAAATGAACGCATACAGTTCTAGTTTTTCGTAAAAATTGAATGTTACAACCGACCCACCGTTACGTTCGTACCCACTCTCCCCTATTGTTTTGAAAAATTTGGTACATAATATTATTTAGAATGTGTCAATGATTTTTCATAAAAAAATTGATTAGAATCAGTTGAACCGTTTTCGAGAAAAGCGAAAATCAAAAAAATGGTTTTGTGGGAGGCACCATTAATATCCATTTTTCGGAACCATTATTTTTTTTTATTAAACGGCAACTTATAACTATTTAAATTTATTGAGTTCTTAAAAAAAAATCTGTAGCGCTGAATTTGAGAAAAATAAGTTTTTCCTTTTTGGCCAAGAAATTTTGTATGACAGCAACTGTTAGATTTGGTCCTAAAAAAAAAGAGAAAAACCGGGTAGGATTAGCCGTGTAGATCATGATGTGATATCAGAAATATCTATAGACTTTATCCTTTGGGACTTCGTAAATTACAAAGTCCACATGAATAAGCCATTTATGATTGAAGAATTGTAAGCCAACAATCCTCGCGGAATTTGCCAAATACTATTTGAAATACTCAGACGCAAATATTTAACTAAATTAAAAAACTATTATTCACGATTTTCATATATTTCATATTTTTATATTTTTTCGTCTTTATTTTTCTATCTGTCGTAAGCAAATCTTAAAGAAAAAAAAAAAAAAGAATTTCGCCCAAAATCATAGGAGTTGCTCTTCAAATTGTAGGAAGTGCTTATAGAAATTCAAAGGTCACTCATATATAGATAGCTTTTATTTTCCAACCTTTATCAACTATGTAATTTTTATAGAATCTTCAAAATGAGAAGGTATTTATACCTGAAAATAAAAACTTGAGAGTCGTAAAGGCGGTAGCTCAAAGCACCAACTTCTCATCCATCAGTAAACCGCAATTTATAATTACCTATAACCTACATCCTCATTAAAACAAAACATCACAACATGAAGTTTTATTATAAATAAAACAAAGAAAAAACATCAGTTTAATCAATTTCTGACTATCTATGGTAGATATTATATTTTTCTATTATACTACTTAATTCTTCTCTTTTAATTATAACCATAACTTATTTCTTATGTATACATACATACCCATAGTACTCATGCCATGATTTAAATACACTTTTATTTTAATTTAAAATGTACTCCTTTAAAAACTAACTTCGACTTTTACCTCCTAGGGCGGTTTAACTTCAAGAAGGAAATACTATTTACCAGAGTAATTAACTTTTAGACTTTTACTCTAGCGTTGTCATCGTGACGTTGCGTTGGTTTGATTTTAATAAGATATCTTTCATAACTGTATATCGATGACATTCATCTGCGATCGTTAACTAGGTGTTACCCTAAATTCAATCAAAAAAAAAAATGCCCATAAAAATTCAGAATCTGCATAAATCCAATTTCACTGTTAATACCCATTTCATTGAGTCTTTTTATAATCCCCGTTACGTTCTTGGGTTGTTTTAAAATCCCGAAGAAAACTACCTATTTAATTCATTGCACGACAACGACATTGCCGAATGACAGATAAACAAAATTATACCGGTCACGTTTGAGAGCTTGTGTCGTATAGTCACCGTAGTCGTCGTCATCGTGCAGCTTATAGAAGAGACAACAAAAAAATCTAGCTATTGAGACAGTGACAGCACCCAAGTGATGACAGTACAGTTGTAGGAGATTCCTCTCAAGGTGCTTCTCTCCATGCTCTGCACGACATAACAAGTACTTCTGTCACGCAACGCATTCAGTTGCATGAACATTTTAAATTTTTTTTATAGAAAAGATTGAAATTTTATTAAAATTAATGAATTAATTTGAATTGATTCTGCAAAGTACTTGGTGTATAAGTGAACTTTTCAAAGCAAATGCGTAAAAAGCCGAGTTCTCATTTTCATCTATTTTATCAAATTTGGAATCAAGAAGAAGCTTATGCTATGATTAAGTGAGGATTATGTCAGTTTTGACATCTCCTGATGGTGTTTGTAGAAGAGTACAAAAAGGGTCAATCACCTTTGTTACAATTTATGCAATTCAAAAAAAGAATAACGACTTTTTTGTATATAAATTGTCAGTCGTCATCTCGTCATGTTGTGGCAGAAGGTGAGAAGGCATCTCTCACCACACAAGTCATTGTTTAGTTTTTGATTCCATCGTACGCTCTCCAACAGCGAAGAAAATGGCTTGCACTCATAAATTTTGTGATTCACTCTCATAAAAAATGCCCGTGAAAACATTGTAGTATTGTGTCTGGAAATGATGAATAGCTTGCGGTCTTCGTGTTTTATATAGCTATGCAGAGAGAATGGCTAGATAAATTTTGAACCTTGGCGAATCCTCGAAACATGATGTATAACTTTATTGTTTGCTTTTTGTGTTGTGCAGAGGCACAGAGTTAATGTGGCAAATCAAAGTAAGTGTCAATCAGTTTTTTTTTTTTTTCTAAATGCTAATTCTCATCTTGCCTTAAAAAAACTTATGGATTTGATATGATAAGTTAAATATTTTTTCATCTCAAAATTGAATAAATATTTTTTTGTTATACCTATGTTTCTTAATTGGCTGAACACAATGGTATAGCTGTAGGCCTATAGCGTTGTCAAAGTTGAAAGGTACAAAAATATCTACAACGTGAAGCTGTAGCAGTATCAAGATTCCTATGGTGTAGTAGAAGTTGATAGCGTCGATAGGGGCAAAACTCGTCCGTTTGTGAAGGATGACGATGGTGAAAGCTCGCTGCTCGAAGATTCTTCGGGTGAGTTTTGGTCCAGTATGTAGTGTGGAGGAGATGGTTTGGACATGTGGTGCGGGTGCGTATGAATACCGACGCTTCAGCCCAATTAAGTCTTCGAATCTAGACCTGATGGTCTGCGCAGCAGAAGAAGACCCCGCCTTAGGTGACACGCACAAAAGGAGCAAGACCTCAACCAACTTAGTATGAGCATAACTGAAGGGACCGAGTTGGCTGGAAGGGCTTTGTTGGTTGAAGCCGTAGTCGATCTTGAACTGTAAGCGCTATATTTTAAGTACATATGTAAGTTAAATAGAAGTTGAGATAATTTAAACTTCTGCTAAAGCTATACATTTTACTGTAATCACCCTGTAAAATTCCTTTTCGCTATATGCAATCAATACAGAAGGATTTATATTCTCGGAACTAAAATATACATAAAACCTGTAGGACACACCTGGAAAATTAGCAAGTTTTCGCCAAGCTTAGCCAGTCCTTTTAATGTTTTCAGTAGGGAAAATCTAGACAAGGAAAACTTGTCAATAACTCGTAAAGCCCTTGCTAATAAAACTAGTTGGGCAAGTTTTGCTACTCCACCATGAAATAAGTACCCTACAAATGGTAATTATAAAAATTAAAGTGTTGCAAATAAGCCAAATAAGTGGTTACCATTACCATATCGGACTGGTAAGAGGAAAGTCCCACAATCAATTTTCAAATAAAGCAACTTTTGTTTTTAATTTTCCTATCTCCTGAGGCAAAATGATACTTAACTGACGAGATCCTAGCTAATTTCGATACCTAATCCTTGCTACCCCCTTGTTATACTTATTGAAAACTAGATTGTCTTCCTTGGCGGTATCTCCTTTTTTATTGCGTCATTCGCTAAAAACCATCAGCACAACCATTTCGCAAAACCATACATTCACCATTAATAATAAAAGAGTTCATCTTCTCAATGTGAGGAAGAAAATCCAAAATCGAAATAAATGTTCAATGCACTGTTATTTCAATTATTTGCCGTTGCACTTCCCCAATCACAATCCCATTGAATATAATGCCCCAAATTCTGCACCTCCTTTCTTGATATAGTAAGTATATATAGTCATGTGCAATTCCAATGAACCGAAAATAAGACTTAGAAAAAAAAAAATAATACTAAAAACAACAACAAATACAACTGTGCGCGCCTTCTTATAGCTACATATAACATCGCATCGGCACGACGTTATTGTCAAGTTGTTATAGCCAAGTCTTCGATCGTTTTGTCTACCTCTTGCGCTAGTTGTTGCCGGGATTTTATTTTATTACGTGACCGGCAGCGTTAAAATAATCATCGACATTGTCGGTACACCACCCCCCCCCCCCCCTCTCCGTTTAGCTTCCCCTTGATGGAGTTTTAAATAACCTTTAAATGAAATTTTAGTGAAATACATAAGCCTTTCGACCGACCAGAACTAATACAGTAAGAATGTCATGCTGATTCTATCGATTTGTTGGTAGGTAATTTGAATTGCCACTGCCCAACTGTGAATCTGGAATTCTCAAAATAAAAAAAAATAAAAACTATTTTACTAGAGTGGTTCCATTAACCAGTACCTGAAAATACATACTTATATATATATGTGTTACATAGGTTCTCGGTATGCCTTCTTTCTTCTTTTAAAGTGTAGCAAAAATCAGAAAAACAATAAGGAAAACTGCAGTTTTCCGGAATTATTTAATAATCTACGTACGTCATTTGTGGGATATTCAAAAAATAAACATTTTACCTAAAAGGTTTCAGAAATTGGTCAGCTATAGGTTTTTTTCACATTTTCTATCTAAAGTTTTTCAAGGTCGTAGAGCACTTCATTTTTGGGATATTCGCAAAAAAACGTATACTTACTATTTGAATAATCCCACAAATGAGGTGAACTTTCTTTAAAAAAAAAATTAAACAAATCTACTACTGAAACTAGTTGACTTTTTATGAGGTTACTAAGACCTCTCCGATTGTATAGGTACTTTTTTTGCGAATATCCCACAAATGTGGTTCTAAAATTCGCTGTTGGCTTTAAAAAATGTTAATCATTGATTACAAATTTTTATGTTTGACCAATTTCTGAAACTAGTTGACCTTTATTGACCCATTACTGACCTTTTATATGGCATAATTTTTCTGCGAATATCCCACACATGGGGTGCTTAAATCCCAGATCATTAATAAGTTGGTTGATTTTATTCCTAAATCTTAATTTTTAAAAATTACCTACATCTAGACACAATTTCACTGTTTAAGTAAACCAAAATAACGATGAAATAAAATGATTTAAAAAATGCGGTAATTTTCTACAATCGGAAGGGAAAGGCAATTAAAATTGCTAAAAACTCAAACCAACGCAAGGCAACAATAAAAAAAAAATTGCAAAATTGCCAGGTGGGCGCCTAATCTAAGGGATCTTTTCTTCGCATTAATATTGTTTTTGCTGCAAACAATTTGACAAACTCAATGCACCCTAGTCTTTATAAGGTTTTACGAAAATTAATACCCAAAAGGAGCAAAAAGAAAAAAATACAAAACTACCGCAAATTCGAATTACCTATGTACCTTCCTTAGCAAATAAAAATAAGAAAAGCAAAAACAGAATCTAAAAGCCCAAGTTGTCCATGTCCAGGTGTTTGGTAGAACCAGCAGGGTAAAACCAGAAAATTTGCAATACTCACCTCGGGGCTGGTTATGAAAATGCAAAACAAAATACAAAAAAAAAAAAAAAAAAAACTTAAAAAGGAAAAATCCGCTCCGCAAAGAAGACAGACAGTCAGAGACAGATAGTCAGACAAACGCGGAGTAGTGGATGGGTGGGTTCGATCAGTGGGAGCTTAACTATCTCTAGCCCCACGGTTTTAGTTACAGATAATTAGCTGAAGTCTTTTTTTTTTATTTTACTTTGTTGCTTCGTTTTGAATATTCATGTGGACGGATTCCTGTTATATTCATCGCAGGCTCACAGTAGATTGCCTCAATAGAAATAGAAAAAAAAAAGATGATAGTCGTTTTATGCTAAATTTATTGCATTGTCAATTTGAAATAGTTAACATATTGGCTTGACTTGGCTTGGCTTTGATTTAACGCATAAGCTAAGCTCTCGAACAGTTAAAGCAACCTCTTGACGAGAAAAACATGCAAAGTTAGTTGTAATTCCGCATAAGTGTGCGGTTTCTCTGTTCTCAATTTTTTTTTTAATTTATTGGAATCTTAAGGGAGGCAAGTTTTAAGAAGCAAACAACTATGCGGCTTACGACAGTTAGAAGTTGAATTCAGGTTACTTTTATCAAGCAATAATACCTACATAACATACTTATATGAGTAGCTACATAACTTGAAAGGAGTTCTTTTACATAAATATGTTGATCACCGATGAGTGTTTTATAAATTATTTTGTGTACTATTTTGTTTTAGACCAAGTATTGTATGTTAATACATAGGTACATATATATTTATATTTCAATTCTACTTTTAGTGAACTTTTTTTTTAAACCTATAGTACAGCTAAATACATATTTACATGGGTTTCTATATTTATGTGTTTATTTGAATACGTTAATTAAAAAAAATAATTTGGTGGCGCCACAGCTCGTGGAGAACCAGTGACTTATGACGTTATACCTCTCAAACGTTTCTTTGTGCGTGTCTGCAGAACTGCTGCTTTGCTGAAGCCGAACGGCTTAGATGAGAGACACTTTTTCATGACAATTCCTCGCAATAGGCATCAATAAAAAATGCTCAAGTTAAATTTATTAGCTTTAAAAATAATGTACACAAAATACAATTTTATGAAAAATAAAATATTCAATTGGTGATTAACACTTGCAAATTTACTATTCACACCTATGATGTCAATAAAATAGCTTGATAAACAAATGGCGAATTCTTTTAAAACATTTTCCCCTTGTGGTAGGTATAGCACATTTAAAATATGAAGTGAAACATTATTTCGTACCTACTTATTTAAATAAGAAACGAAATAAGTAAAAGGGTTTTTTTTTAAGGCCGTGTGTCAGTTAGATTAAAATGTTGGTTAAATTTTAAATTAAATTTTGACGTTTCCACGTACAAATTCACCTCATTAATGTCAAAAATTAATCTTCGCATAAAATTCAACACGATTTTAATCCAATTCACACAATCATATACAAATGCCCTATTAAACTGTCCCCGCATGAACTTGCACATACATAGATATGTAGATATTGTAATGATAAAAAAAAAACAAAAAATATTTTTATGATTGATAAATAAAAATGTCTTGAAATCAAAAAAAAAAAGGAAATCTAGAACTCGACGGAAGAAGAAGTAATTTATTTTTGATTTATTTTGCATCCATTATTTTAGTTTCAGTTTTTCGCTGAGTATGGTGATCTCTCTTTCTCAACACATTGGCAAATGCAAGTGAGCCCGTATTGGCTCTATTTTCCACACTTATTTGAGCCACTAAACTCAATTTTGGGGATCGGTAAATTTAAACCAATGCGAACTCGTCCATTCGTCGTTGACTACGTTTGCGGATCCAAAACAAAAAACTCGTTTATTTGAAGGGGAATGTCAAAACTTCGTCAAATGCTACATTTCTTATTACATACATCCAAAATATTTTGTGAAAAACTGTGCCGAAGAAGAATGATTGAGAATAAAAAAAGCAATCTTGAAGGGAAACCAGGAATATTCTTATAAATTGTTGAAATTTAAAAATTATTTAAAAAAAAATTCCTGCAAACTAAAGCAACGAGACAGTTACATAAAATAACCACTTTAATCTAAAAAAAAAAAACGCCAGTCGTATTTATCATTTATGAACGCATTCCATAAGTATTTTCTTAATAATATGTCCTCGTATATTCACTGACATCCCTGTAATCTGTCAATTTCATGAACTTTTAGAAACAATCAATGAAGAGTTCATTAATTTCAAGATAACTTTTCTATTCGTAACTAGAAACTTGTCTTACCTTGTTCATTGAACGCACCCACTTCAGAATAGGTTAGAACAACCATTTCAGTGTCTAAGGCCCAGTTTTTCAGTGGTGATTAAATTTAAGAGTTATTTAATTCTAGAAGTAAATTAACTCAAGAATTCGACTGAAGTTCCTCAGCTAAATTACTCACTTTTCCTTTCAAAAAACTAAGACTGGAATTATTCGGATAAGCTTGGTTACATTTTTTTTTAATTTATAAAAATGAGAAGGGCAATGGTTTTGACTTCTTGGGGAAAATCTAATTCATGTTTCTTCCTAATCCTGTTTTAAATTGACGGACGGAGCGACATTTCTTAGATCACAGACACGTGTACAGGCTAACTCACAGTTTAAACATATGAGTAAAACTAGCATAATTTGTATCATTTTGTTGGTTTTATGAATGTTGGAGGGACATATTAACTCTTATTCAATTCATCAACTATAGTACTTAACTATATTTTATATCAAAAAATATTTCAAAAGGAAAAAAACAAAAAATGATGTGAACTTATGCTGGATTTACACGACTGACAAATTGGCATTATTATGGCAGTTAACTGTCAAAATACTGGCAAATTAATGGATAAATGGATAAATTCAGACAAAAATCTGCCAATTTGACAGTCGTGTAAATCCAGCATTATGGAAACAAAAGAAAAGAATGAAAATAAAATATGTACACAAAAGCATTATTGGCGAGGCACTTGCAACACATGCCATAGGTATCTAAAAATCATACTATTAATGCCTACTGCCTTGTGTAAATTAGGGTGAACTTGGGGTGAATATTAATATTAACCCAAAATTATTGTATTTTAATTTTCAATTACATAAAATCAGGATATATTTATATGTATCAAACAAAATAAAAATATTTAAGACGCATATTAAGCCTTACTTGTTTTTATTTATTAACCTAACAAAAATATTCAACACCCAAAACATAATCCAATATATCGAAGGCTGTATAAAGAGTATCTTAAGACGCACATTATTATTTTTTATTTTAAGTCTCTCTACCTCATTCTTTCTGACAAATAAAACTTAATACCTATATTGATCTTCGCAGTTTGAAAATTAATCTTTGTACACTTTTAATCATTAAGTCAATTATTTCGGTTAAAAAATTTGAATAATTCGTTGTCACCAACCGTGTACCCAAACATAATAAATTCAAGGCTGAATCTACCGCTATTAATCTTTTGTTAATCAGCAAACGATAGAGAGCAGATAATATTGTTTTTGGTGTTGAGAGAAAGTGTTAAACGTGAATATTTTCTAAGAAAGACATATGCAAAATTCTGAACAAAAAAAATTATAGAAACGATCTTGTCACATCTAAATTTATTTCAACACTTCTATTGACAGGATTGAAAGATATATGAGTTTTATCTATTACGAGTAAAAAAAGAATCATGTCAAACTTAATGAACATAATAGTTTTTCATATAATTTAAGCCTTAAAGCTTTTTATAGGCCCTTATTGCGAGTGTCATTTGTTTATCGATAAACGACTTTTGTCGAAAATCAGACAACGAAAATTTAAGATATCTGAAGTTTTTGTTGCATCAGATGCGATCAGCTGTGTTTTCACAAGTGGTTACAACCACATAAAGCTATCCAGAATGATTTGGATACAAATATTAACGCGCCCAACGTTTACAATAAAAAAAAAAACAAACATTACTCCAAAAAAAACCAACAAAAAAATAAGATAAAAAGGAGTGCTAGGAGTGATAGGAGTGACTTACATTAATCCTAATTAAATATGATCTCGAGGAAAAGATAAGAAAAAACTGCTAGTTATCATTCACTTTTGTTAAAAATAAACGTTTTCAACTGAATAAACATGCTCGTAGCTTGGACTTACCTATTTCAAAAAGTATTGAAATATCAAAAGACAATAATAAAACCATTTAATCTTTTTCTTAAATAAGAAATAGTTTACTAAAAACCAGAACCCACACGAATTCTTCTGTCATTGAACGATTGAGATGATGAAGTTCTGAGAAAAAGTCTGATTCTTTTAAAACACATGTTGAAAGAACCTACAACAACGCGGCTTTGTTTAGCATTAATCTTTCACTAAACAAATTTAATCACCAGAATGCGGAAAACGCAACTCAAAGAAAATGGTCTGTCTGTAGTAGAGAAAAAAAAATTAAAGCAATTCGGAAAAGGTCAGTAAGAACCAACAAACACAAAAATGAACACGCATTAAACGATCGATAACAAGTTATCATCGAGGTGAAAACACCTACTAGTACTTGCGCACGTTTTTATCAAACAAAAAATGTTCTTAAACAATTAAAACCAAATTATGTGATTTATAGATCTTGAGCTATTGACACGCTATACAAACATTTCATATACACACAATAGCCGTGTTTTTTTGCAAGCCCGGGGAGATTTGGTTTAAAAAAAAAACGTCATCGGGAATTAGTGACGCCATTACAGAAACAAAATGGAGTTTGCATACAAACTATCGATAACAAGTATGCAATTCACGCCGGTAACACAGTTTTTCTCCGTGCTTAAGTTAAGCCCCGAGAATTCTACGCGCTTAGCTAAGCCCGAAAGGGATTAGTTGTTGTTGCATTCAACATGTAAATCGCAGGACAGGACGTCGTTTTTTTTCGATCGATTTCCTCGGGGCTTGCAAAAAAACACGGCTAATGCAAACTAGGCCTGTTTGTTTTAAAATCCAAATGAGCATGGTTTAGATATATCTACACATTTTCTGAAGAGGTTTCATTTGGAATGCAGTTTTACTTAATTTAGTAAGAAATAGATCAACCCAGTAGGTTATAGGTACTAGCGAAGCAATTAGTTTTGCGTTACTCTTGGCTGAATTTGCTTTAAAAAAAAAAAAAAAAAACTATATTCATCTACAAAAAAAGAAGCTTAACTCTACCTGTACTGCTGACCATTTGCGATGCTTATAAGCTAATTTCAGTAGTTCAGTAGTTATAGCTTCAAAAGATCGCAGCAATTTCGTAATATTCCATGATACCTTATTTCCATCTTTCATGTTTATACCTACATGTGAACATAGCTCTAGCATGAAATCTAGAAGAAGGTCAATTGAGATGAAGCAATCACGACTCCATGCGAAGATGATATTTTGTGTCAAAAGAATTTCAAATTTAGCTGATAGATAGAGTGTCATGTCCAACCTCCGAGTTTTCATATGGTCGGAATCTTTAATTATTTATTTCAAAATATATTTTTAAAGGCTTCTAATAATTTACAGAGATCTTAATGAATTAGGGCCAGTTTCACAGTCAGCACTTACCGAAATAAGTGGCACTTAAGTTTCCCATATGAGGAATTTAAGCTAAATTTCATAGCTAGCCTAAGTGGAACTTAATCACCAACATCGGAGACTTAAGTGCCACTTATTAAGGTAACAGTCAACGGTGTTATTGGGAATTAATCGTTCACATTCCCCGTTAAGTGTCACTTTTCTTACTGTGAAACTGGCCCTTAATCTGCCACTAATTTCGTAAAGGCTTTATCTACAAAAATTTCGATTTTGAGCTATTTATTTATTTTAAAACACTAGATCATCCAGGTCATCCAGGGGTTATTTAGTGATGTATCAAATTCGGAATCGGAAGAAAATCTGTGATTTCCATTTATGTTTCCGCAATAAATCATAAATAAGCAAGTACAACCAACAAGCTTGTGTTTCTACAACAAAGAGAAATCTTATTCGTCGTGTGTATAGACCTTTAATATATGAACAACTTAAACCAGGTATCACAAACAATTTCAATATCTCAAAAATTCTACTAAAAGAAGTTAATCAAATTAACATTACTTTAAACTTGAAAAACTTTATTTCAATTGAAAGACTTCTCATGAATTCTTTAACAACTCCTGTGAATAGTTTAAAAAATTCATTGTTATCAAAAACAAAACACATGAGTAAAGAATTTTTAAATGTCAAACTTACCTTTTGATTGACTTTCTGGAAAATCCGTTAGCTTTATTGGTGATTGTGAAAAGTCAAAATTAAAATGTAATCCAATGCGGTCACTGAACGTTATCCGTTTTTAATTTTATTTTTTTTGTTTGTTTAATGAAAAAGCTGTCCAAACAACCTTATCCTAAAGGACTTTTTTATTAGTCCTTCAAAACCACTTTCACTAAATTCACTTGAGCATGAAGTACATACAGATTATATTTTTTTTTTATTTTTAAATTTTTATTCTTTTTTTAAAACTTTCATGCAATTGAATTATATTTTTGTTTAGAAAAAAACAATAAAATGCACTTAGGGTCCACAATGACATTCGCACTTTGCTTTAATCCGAGTAACAACCTTTAATCGCTGAAACAAAACCGTTGACTGAATCTTTTGTTGCATTGTTGCTTAGATTATACCAAGTTTCAGAGCAGTATAGTTGCTTGGTTGTATCTCCCTTCCAATAGCATACACAGAAAAACTAGTTTCGACTTTCGAGCCGACTTACCAACTACAATTCATTTTTGTCTTAGGTTCCACACTATCTGCCTCTATAAGCAAGAGACCGGATTGTACTACAGTTGTAGTAGTAAATATACAAGATCCATCTGAAATTCATATTGAACTATGTTTCTATGTTCCACTAAACACTGACTCGGTTTGTATTTTTAAGAACTTAGTTAAATCTGAGTTAAACTAGAGTTGACGAACCCTGGATATAAATTAATTGTGTGCCAAAGGTGACTCTTCTGATAATCTAGTGCTTAACTTTGCTCTAGAGCAAAGTAAACTCGAGAATCGAGATTCGAAATTTACTGAAAAGATTTTTTAGGAGTTAACTCGAGTTTAATACCGAAATTCGGATGATCTCGCACTTCAAAAACCCCAGCCTACAGAGTTAGTTATATACTCGGCGATCTATACAAACCACGTAAGTGCAAAAATGACATTTAAATCAAGGTATATTGTGTCATATACTGTCTCGTAACTGTATTATTATTCCTTTTTAGTTTTGCCAACCAATTTTGAAAATAGTTTTTTGTGTCTCGGATTTTTCTTACTTACTAGGTTTTGCCTGATCGCCGATATGATATGCGGGAATCAATATGGATCAGATCCTGATATATAAAACCATGGACGTATAACTATGGACTGCTAGTCAAAAGTCATTTCAATACAAATGGTGCTAAAAAAATGTCGCCAACGAAACTAGCTCCTGAGCAGCAAATACGTGAAGTTGAGAAACAAACACCTTTTTTCTCCCATGTTTTTTTTTGTCGTTTTGACGTTTTGACAGGAACAAAAAATTACCTACATACCAAACTAAACTGGCCGCCATTAGGATTACGTGCTTATATTCTGGTAAAATTATTGATTTATTAATAAAAATTGAACAAAATACACTTAAATGGCTTTATTAACATCATTTCTTTCTTAACAATTTCAGTTCTAAAAAAAAACTACCCGAAGACAAACAAAAGGCAAGAAAACGAAATCACAAAGCAGTTTCAGGTTGGGTGCAGCTCTTTTAGCAGTACGTCTTCAAAAGTTAATTGAATAAATAAGATTTTTTGAAGACATCGAAGCGAAAATTGTGAACAATGAACGGGAAAAGCCATCGTGCGAAGTAATTCTCGATGGAGTGGAAGATAGTCTCAATTAAAAATTGGGGGTCTGTTGGTCGAAGATGAAGCTAATTTTCAAGAAATTGAAAATTATTTGGTCGGATATGAAGACACAGGACCTGAATATAAACCTGGATTTACCATGCAAAACGGCTTTGTGCTTGATTCAAGTAGGGTTTCTTTTTATAAATAAATTTGACCTAATATTTAAAAAATAGTGGCAATTTAAGTTAAAGAGCTAAGATCTTCGTATCTCAATCTTTTGAGTGTTGAGAACCTAAATAACCAAAACATTTTTGAAAAGGCGAAATTAATTGAATTTTTGATATTCATTTTGACGAGACAACAGACGCAGACGTTTTTAACATGACTCATATAATTTCTCTTCTAGGTGGACGCTAAGAAAAATACATCCGTTATAAACAAAAATAAGCAGAGTGCTGCCATCTTGCCATGAAATAACAAAGTTATTTTTCAGCATCTCTCACCTAGCGGGTGGTCGGGAGCTAGTGTCGTTGGAACCAACGTGAAGTTGGCAACCAGCAGTCCATGTTTATACGTCCATGTATAAAACAAACAAGATCACAGTGACAGCAGTGATTTATCACATATCTTTTTCCTGCTGTTTCTCTATTTTGCATGTATTTAAAGACATCTACCTGCCAGAACAAGAACTAAATCACCACTCATAATTGGTTTAACCTCGATTGGACTAAGGTTTTTATTATTCTGAACGGCTCATAATATTTGTATACGTATTTTTTTTCAAAGTCCGAACCCTGCCTCACTTTTATTTGTTTCCTTATCCAGTTTTCATTATTTAAAGTTGGATTCCACACCTGTGTTCTCACAATAATGTTCACATCTTTATTTTCATTTATCATAATAAAAATGTGGGGTCAACATTTGGCTTCACGTATGAGTGAGTGCCTCCCTCTGTCCCTGATCTAAACAGGATACATTTTTTTTTGTTTTTGTAGACATTTTATAGTTGCTCGGTTTCAGTCTGTTACATTGACGTGTAGACAAAACTTTGTTTATTGACAGTAAACATTTGACTTCTAAATGACAGTTCGACACAACTTGACTTCCTCCCCAGATTGAGGTTGTTTCTAAGCTGAAATTCTCACAGAGGAGGAGGGTTTCTGGAGTCGTTTCCTGTTCCTTTGCCCACCTTTATTATTATATTACCATCGTATAATGACTCACAAAATGCAGAATATTTATATTCTTCTTTGGAGTCCATCGAACCTGGGACGATTTTTTTTTTTTCATTTTTATTCTCAGTCCAGTTGTTGTTAATTTGCGTAGGATCAACGAGGTGTGACAAACCGAGAAAACAATGTAATTCACCTGTGGGCAGGCTATCGCATGAAGACGACAACAGAACTTGAAGCACTATATCGTCATCAAGAACCATCATCATTCACAAAGTTCTTTCGTCTAATGTTACGGTGGCAGTTGGTGGAACTTCTGGTTGGTGTAAATGGTTTAAAGGTAGACGGAGAGTATATTATTATCTAATTATTATGGGAACACCATAATGAATTCTTTATGATGTGGGCTTCGTAGGGGTGGTTTCTGTTGCTGAATATTTAATATGGTATCAATTACCAATTGTATAATCTATCCTCGAAGTCTGGAGAGACAAAAAAAAAATACACAGAATCGGTTTTGTGGGAAAGATAAGATGGAATCCAACGCAAGTTTTCAAATTTGTAATTACATTATGTGTAGTAGATTTGGGGAACGATTTTATTTCTACTTTGACAGCTGACAGGTAGTGATCTTTTAAACATTTTTTTAACAGTATTTGTATAAATATCTCTCATATAAAAAATCTCATTAGCATTTAATTTAACTAAGTTTAGTTATTTTATTTCTGTAAACAAAAAAACCTATAAATATGTCAAGAAACAAGATGTTCTTACAGTTGTTTGCTGAAACGAAACTTAATTATTTAAATATCTTAGGGATAAGAATAAGTAAGGTATAAGGACAGGATTTTCACGTTTTACAAATAAGACCTTCCAATGTTAGACATTTTTATTTTTTTTATTTTTATTTGTTTCAATTAATTTTGCTTTTGCTGTCATTTTTATACAGTTTTAAAGTTTTTAATAATGTATTAATTTTAAGCAGTTAAGAGACTAAAAGTTTAAAAAAATACAATATTGAAGTCTTTGAAGTTTTAAAAAGTCTTTTACATTCTTTGCATTAGTGAAGTCTTTTGATTGCAGTTAAAAAAAAACTCTAAGAATGCAAAGAATAGCTTCGTTCGTTGAACTTTACCCAGAGTTGACCCAGGTTTTCTTGAAAACCCCAATAATGGTCAGAAAAAACCTGGCGTTTTTGGATCTCAAAAAAATGCTCAAGGGCTGTTGACATTTAAAGCAAGAAAAAAAAGTTCTGTGCTTAGATAATTAAAATTTTTTTCAAATATGTCTTAAAATTGAATAAAAACAACTTCTACCGTTTCCATTTTGTATTGCTAATTATTGGCATTAAATTAAATTTGTATATTCTTTCAAATTGTTTTCCAAAAACAATAACCTGCAGCACGCGTGAATCCACAACAAAACATATGCACAACAACTCATGTTACTTTGGCGGTTTGTGCTTTACCTCAACTCGCCACAGCAAAAACCTTGTTCCACTTCAAGGCGAATTCAGGACGACCCCAGGTCTCAAAAAACACAGAATTCTTTCACCAGGGTGACTTCAGGTTTTTCAAAAAATGCTTTGGGGCGACCCCAGGGTGACTTCAGGGCTCAACGAACAAACCTAATGTAAAAGACTTCTACAGTGGGTTATTTTTAGACGTGTGGTTTTCAAACTGGCAATACTTTTTTCGGAGTTGGTCTTTTTGACAGCTGTCACTTGATTTATGCTCATGGCGAATTCCTTTCAAAAAAGAAATCAATTTTTTTCTAAACAGAATCGATTTTTTTTCTGTCAATTGAAAGGAATTCGTATTTCGTAAAAGAATCGATTTTTTTTTTTTTGATGTGATTGTGTTACTTTATAGCTGCAATTGACGTAAAACGTTAAGAAATTATTCACAAAATTATTAAGAATAATCCAACCAATAGAACCAATAGAATTAAATTAATAAATAAAAGATATAAGCCAGCTTATACGGTGCCAATTTGTTGGTGCATTTTATTTGTTTGAACTTCTATTTGCACATATATTTTTAAAGAAAATTGTTATTGAAGAGTTTTCACTTGCACTGAAAGTTTTTAACACGGCTTTCACTCGCGAAAGCTATTTTTTTTTTTTGTCAAATTTGTGTTTGATAATGAACAACGCACAATAAATTATTTTTATAGCTGTATTGACTGAATATATTGTTGAATATTTTGTTAAATTATGTAGAACTCGTTGCAACCAAAAAATAAACAACTAGTCTTCCAAAAATTCCGCGACTTTCAATTTGACGTATTAGAAATTTTCAAGTCTTCATAGTGTGTGTGCAAATCAGTGTGAAATCTTGCTAAAAACGCAAGATTTGTTTTGACAGAAAAGAATCGATTTTGTTTAGAAAAAATTCGATTTTGTTTAGAAAAAATTCGATTTCTTTGTTGTAAGGAATTCGCCATCAGTTTGGTGTTCGATTTCATAATCAATAGACTTACTGCTGAACAACACATGCAAATTGTACAAAATGGGCTCGAAACGAGATCGTTGTTGACCCCGATTTTCACAAGAAAATTTTTTTTTCAGTGATGAAGCTCATTTTTGGTTGAATGACGTTAATAAGCAAAACTACCGTATTTGGAGTGATCATAATCTACAAGCCATTGTTGAGACGCCCGCCGTTACATCCTCAAAATGTCACTGTTTGTGTGCTCTATGGGCAGAGGGAATCATTGGTCCATATTTCTTCAAAAATGAAGCCGGCCATAATGTTACAGTCGCTTGTCTACGCAGATAAGCCCGAGACGATTGACGACTTGGAAGAGAATACTCGGCGCGTTATTGCTGACATACGGCCCCAATTGCTGCAAAAAGTGGTCGAAAATTGGGCCTCTCGGCTGGAATTTATTCGAGCCAGCCGTGGCGACCACTTGCCCGAAATCATTTTTAAAATATAATGGCAAAATCTTTATAATAAAGCTTAATTCTTGGCCATAACATTAAATTATATGCGTTTTATTTCTTCTTGAAAACCACATCTTAAAAAAAGCACCCTTTGCCACGAAAAAACTGTATGTTCCGACACAACAAGAATCGGAGTTGGATGATCCAAATGTGAGACCCCAACAAACGAAACAATAGTACAACGAATTTCGAATCTTCACGTGGAATGTCCTGACCTTAAAAAAAATCGAAGTTAAAACTTTTCCTTTTAACTTAAATTCTATTCGGTAAAACAAATTCCTATTTTATTATTTTATTTTCTTGAATTCTATTTTATTAAATCTGAAAGCAGTATGAAATACTATCTTTTAAACAAGCTGTAATATCCATCTATAACAAATTTTCGACCTTTTGAGGAATACCATTATTCAACTAGATCTTGAACTTTAATAAAGAAATAACAATTGACTAGGTATTTCTTGCTTGTAAGGCGATCTTTCTCTGTTTAATATATATTTCCGCTCCAAGCGACATCATACTTAGGAGACTTCCCGCAACTATGACATAAAAAGCCAACTGCAAGTCAACCAACGTTAAAACTTTAATCCCTGAACTTCCATGAATTATTTTCTGCTTCATAATCAATCTATCCGCCTTGTCATGCATATCAGCTATCCACTTATTTATAAGGCCAGCATTTAAGAATCGCAATAGTAATTCATTTATTTTTTCGCCAAATGGCGAGTCTTTGGCCATCACGTATGCAATCATATAATGCTTTGGACACTCTTCAACTACATGAATTTTCTTCGATAAAATATATTCATTTGACTCCAAAATCAACGAAGAATATCGAGTGACACTAGCAATGCCACCAATATCGACTAAAAACTTAATTAGATCCGCATCCAAATCTTTGAGATGCTTTAACTTCTTATTCAATGCAGCGAACAGAGGTGAGGTTTCACTGAAAAAAAGATCATCCTTGAAGCTTGTATATTTATAGATAATATCCAATCCGCTGGCATCTAATTCGTGTAGAGTGTTTATGTCCTGATAGTATATCGGATGGATATAAACGGTAGCCAAACTGGACTCAATTATTGCTCCGAGTATGACACTTACCAAGCAAATCGATATAAGAATAATTCTTTCCGAGTTAAATGGAGGAAACTTCACTATATTCACTTTTACCCAAGCCACCCAGGTATCATTGAAGATTCGAAGAAATTGATGACGCAATTTGATGTGTTTAAATAAATATTTTTCCTTGTGATTTATCGGGCACATTCGCAGATTTAGAACTCGAAAGATAAACCAAATAGTTCCACAAATAAAACCGGCCGATATGAAAGCCAACCAAAAACCGGAATCAAGCGCACAAATTGGCAAAATTGATGAAGGAATACGCTTAGCTTTCGGAACATAACAACAAAGCTGATCATCGTAAACAGTTGCGGTGAATTCAAGCGGCACCAGGTAGTCTTTGATGAAGAATCCGGTCAAAATGATGTCTGTCTCAGAGTTAATTATCATTGCAATGGCTCCGCTGTATGAACCGTTTGGTGCACGTTCCCTGTAGAAGAAAACAAAATTGATTTTTTTTTTTAACTGCTTCAACCTTAACTTTAACGGCCATATTATTCACTCGATTCATCCAGATTAAAAATGTATATCCAGATGTAAAGCATACAATAATCTGGATGTATTTAGTGAATAATATGGCGGTAAGAGTAAGTGGAAAAGCAAGACCAAGCAAAATGAGAGAATGATCAGATTGCGAAGTTCTATACCTATTCAAAAAAATTGTATGAATCCAAAAGGTAAAATTTATTTGATCAAAAATTCCTGTGAGATTAGTTTTAATATTCAGGAAATCAAAAACTATGTAACTAATAAATAAAATTAATACTAAAAATATCCCAAAAATAAGACAATTGGGCCTTCACACACTGGATCAATTAAAACTATTGAATTAAAGGCTTAACTACATAAGCCAAAAAGTACTTTTGTACAAAAGTAAATATATTTTTTTTCCCGCTACCGCAGTTGTTTTCTGAAAAAGAATATACGATTTTTTTCTTTAACCAAAATTTAATCTTTCTGCATCATTTTTAAAAGTTTTCCAGTCAGAAAAACTATTCCTAAATGAGTTTGAAAATTTTCACTTTTGTACTTTTTCACTTTTTGGGCTTATGTAGTTAAGCCTTAAGTCCGTTTCATTTACACAAAATTTTCTCCCATCTTTTTTTTATTCCGTGTGCGATTGAAGCAAAAGTTAGGAAGGACCAAAGCCCGAACCACACTACTCTCGTGTTGTGTGTTGTGGAGTAGAGTGTCGATGTCATTCCAATGTAATATTTCGACACAACACATCACACGATACAAATAATATGGCTACTCTACTCCCTAACACACCACACGAGAGTAGTGTGGTTCGGGCTTAAGTCACGTTCAAAATTGAACCAGTGTGTGATGACCCACTGTCCCAAAATTCGCCAATTTTCGGTAGGTAAATTTTTCGACAAAAACCTGAAACACAGTTTTACTACAGTCACTTTGGACATTACAGGTATGCAGTTTGATCAAAATCGTTATAACTGCTTTTGAGAAAATTTGAACAAAAAAAAACAAAATCATTGTATGGGAACTATACACGTCCTAAATGAGCTGTGACGAAAATTCAAATTTGTGCTCTGTACCAAATTTTAAGCTCATACAGACGCACAGATTGACGGTCTGGTTTGGTGAAAACCATTTTTTTGGTATTCTCTATCATCGTAATTTTAAGTTCGTTTAAAACTTCGAAATTTAACAACATCTCGAATATCGCAGATTTTCAGAATTAAAGATAATGTTCATATAAAATTATTAAAAACAAATACAAACCTATTCTTAGAAATTCCTGCGGGCTTCTTATAAAATACTTACCCAAAATAGTCCTTAGACGGTTTCTGGATTATCATAGTGAAGTTCATGCTTCTTTGCAGTTCTAAGGCAACCATAGCATCGGCACCTTCATTACTGATCATTTTATTCAAAGCTGTATCGTAGACCGGCCTTGAATAGACCGACTTGAACATTTGCACTCTCAGTGGATATCCGTTCATATCGTTAAAAAAGCGAACCAATTCTGTTTCTTTAAATAGTTGAATACCACCAAAGTTTCCTGTTTCCACATCGTACAAAAATGGATTGAAGGCCAACAAACCATCTACTGTTAAAAGAATTGTTCTATAAATTCCACTGATTTTCCATAGTTTTCCAAAAATATCGTGTAATTGTTGAAGATCGATGTCATTGACAATAATGAATAAAAACGTTCCAGTTGCTTGCGAAAAGAGTTTTACTGTTGACTGCAAATTTTCCATGTCCGATACTATGACCATACTTTCCCTTCGTTTTGTGAGATATTTGTTGACGTTTAAGGAATAAGTTGATATAATCATTGGACAAATGGTTTGCTTGAGTAAGTAGTCAACATAAATATTGTCCATGTCACTATCGACGCCTTCGCGTAATTCAAATCGAAAGTACGGAATCCTTTTTAAATTGAAATTTAGTATTTCCTCAAAGCTTTGAACAAAACCATTTGATAGCCGACAAAAAATTAATAAAATGAGGAAAAATTTTACCGACATTTTAGTTCAAACACCAGCTACTGGCAAATTGCATTTGATAGACTTTATGTGGCCGATGAAGGAAAAAGTCTTAAAAAGACCGAAACTATTAACAATAAATGTGTCAACTTTATCAATTGACATTCCTGACATGGAACTGTTAATTAACTGTGATTAAATATCCTTAAAGCCAGAGGATATATACCTTCTTATATATGATGTTTACCATAGAACTGGATCAGGTTTATTTAACAAGATAATTGCTATATTATGAGGGTTGTTATTTACTTTTGACATATTGAATTATTGTGATATGGGCGGCATGGTTAACAGCTTGTAAAACACAAAAGTTATTATTCCTTTTCAAACATTTTATCGCATCAATCAACAGAAATCAACAAAACTACCACCGTGTCCCGCTCCCCTCACATGGACTTTCTACGTCTAGTGATTTTTATCAGGGCAAATTATGCTTCTGAAGAAGAAGTGTGAATTGAGGTTTTAATCAAAAACGACATTTATAGGCTTTTCCATTGGTAAAATAAATCAAAATAAATTGATTGGACAAAATAAATTGATTTAATTTTGATTTAAAATCAATTTTGCAGATCTAAATTTTTCGGCAGATTTACCCCTCCCTGTATCACCGCCAACATATTTTACAACTGTCAGTTTGAACATATGTTTTTTGAATTGATTAATTTATTTCAGGTGTGAAAATTGTATTCAAAATATGTGGGAAATATTTGCTAATAATAAATGGAACCAGTTTAATGAATGGAACCAGTTTAATGGCGAATTCCTTTCAAAAAAGAAATCCAATTTTTTCTAAACAGAATCGAATTTTTTCTGTCAATTGAAAGGAATTCGTATTTCGTAAAAGAATCGATTTTTGTTGGTGTGATTGTGTTTGTGTTACTTTATAGCTGCAATTGACGCAAAACGTCAAGAAATTATTCACAAAACTATTAAGGTTGCTTGTTTTTTGTTATGAGAAAAATGTTTTACCAATAGAATTAAATTAATAAATAAAAGATATTAGCCAGCTTATACGGTGCCAATTTATTGGTGCATTTTATTTGTTTGAACTTCTATTTGCACATATATTTTTAAAGAAAATTGTTATTGAAGAGTTTTCACTTGCACTGAAAGTTTTTAACACGGCTTTCACTCGCGAAAGCTATTTTTTTTTTTTGTCAAATTTGTGTTTGATAATGAACAACGCACAATAAATTATTTTTATAGCTGTTGAATATTTTGTTAAATTATGTAGAATTCGTTGCAACCAAAAAATAAACAACTCGTCTTCCAAAAATTCCGCGACTTTCAATTTGACGTATTAGAAATTTTCAAGTCTTCATAGTGTGTGTGCAAATCAGTGTGAAATCTTGCTAAAAACGCAAGATTTGTTTTGACAGAAAAGAATCGATTTTGTTTAGAAAAAATTCGATTCTGTTTAGAAAAAATTCGATTTCTTTTTTGAAAGGAATTCGCCATAACACAGAAACGAAACTACACGAATACAATGGCAGAAATAATTTAATTTGAAAAAGGGTTCCATTCGCCACGAAAAAAATCAATTTTTAAATTGAAATCTGAATTTACTAATGGAAAACCCCATTAGAATTAAAGAGGAAAACAAAAAACACACTCCAGTTACTCTGCTTGTCTGTACGTAGGTACGTAATATGTAAATACATAATGCAAGCTAATGCTTTCATTAAAATAAATGGCTTATTTTGAGACGTTTAAAGAGTGAAATCAGTAATTATTTTGATGCAAAAATAAAGCGTGTATGGCTTAAATTATAATTGTTGTGAAAAGAAATTGATTCGGCCCCAAACTTCGCCATAAAGTGACGTTTAATTTTTTAATGATCCTTTTGGTAAGGTAGTTCAATCATTGAAAAACGAAAAAAATTTATTTTCAAGAATAAATAATTGAGTCACCACCTTCATATTGGCATCAAAATATGCACTGATTTTGCTTTGTAAGTCCCTCAAAACCAAAAAATAAAATTTTCAATGATGTGTTTCAATGAAAGCTATAATTGGCGCCTAAAGCAAGAGCACTCCTAATGCCCTAATGATTTGGTCGATTTTCTTTTTACAAAGAAGCTTCGAAATGATATTTTTATTTTACCGGCAAGAAAGAAATTCTACTCATTCGGAGAATTTTATGGTACTTTACAGTGGCTGGTGATATACTTTCATTCATTAAATCATAAGGGCCGTTTGCTTAGCAGTTTGTTTTTTTTTTATATTATGTTTTGGAACAGCTTGCTTACAGTTTAAGGCATATTCGTTTAATCACTTGGCTTATAAGGGAATAGATTCTAAGACCACTCAACACATATAGTGATATATATGCACATACTTAATGAGTTCTGGTCCCATGAGGCCTTAAACTGAGCCCAAATCGCTTAAGACGCTCGATTGAACGATATACATACAATTATTTTTATTGAAATTGGTCAAGCCGTTAACGAGAAAGTTGAAAATAAACGAATAAATGGTATTTACCCTTAGTATAGCTTACTTACTTTTACTTTAGATGGCGCTTACAGTTCAGGATGGACTACGGCCTCAACCAACAAGCCCCTCCAGCCAGCTTAGGTCGTTCTCCACTTGTGTGCGCCACCTAAGGTGGGGTCTTCCTCTGCTGCGCAGACCGTCAGCGGTAGATTCGAAGACTCGTCGGGCTGGTGTGTTGGTGTCTATATGCTCCACGTGTCCCAACCATCTTAGCCGCTGTATTTTCAGCTTCTTGACCAGGTCGACGTCGCTGTTAAGCC
The DNA here is from genome assembly GCA_932273885.2 of Leucozona laternaria. Lineage (NCBI taxonomy): Eukaryota > Metazoa > Arthropoda > Insecta > Diptera > Syrphidae > Leucozona > Leucozona laternaria. Next base: position 23,430,520 of record OW026367.1, on the reverse strand, counting down.
CGTACAGCTCGTTGTTGAATCTTCTCCTCCGTACTCCATCGATACAGACTGGACCGAAGATCACCCGAAGAATCTTCCTCTCAAAGCACCCAAACAGGTTCTCATCCATTTTTAACAGGGTCCATATGCTTCTGCCTCATATAGCAGGACCGCCGGGATAATCAAGGTCTTATTTAGGGTCTCCTCTCTCTCTTTGAGAGAGGGCTTTACTACTCAAATGCCATCTTAGCCCGAAGGAACAGCGATTGGCAAGTGTAATTCTTCGTTTAATCTCTGCACTGATGTCATTTTGCGATGTAATAGTGGAGCCCAGGTAGACAAAGTCCTTGATGACTTCGAGGTTGTACCTATCCATCGTGGCGTTTTGCCCGAGTCAACGATGTTGAGATTCCTTTGTCGATGATAGCTTAATACTTCGTCTTGTCCTCATTAACAGCCAAACCCATTTTTGCTGCCTCCGATTCAATACAAATCGCAAACGCGCCGGTAACAGCTCGCTTCATTCTCCCAGTTAAACAGACTTCTGAAAAATTGTACCTACCTCTGTTTTTGACTTGCGAGTTACCGTTAGTAGCAGTTATTGTTATTATTTTTTTTTACCAAAATGCAAACTACAATTATTATAGCATATACAAAAATTTGTATCAAAATCGTTAGAGCCCTTTCTGAGATATATTATTTTTTTTTTCTTAACGGTTATATGGCAGGTACCTACCGTTATTTTTAAAGCTACAAAAAAAATCAATTTCCCTTCTAGAGAATCCCCAAAAATCTAAGTTTTCACTGGGTAAAATTTATCGAGCAATTAGGGAGCAATATCGAGCGCTCGTAAATATTAAAACCTATGAAATAAGCATTAATTATTTCGTAAAAATAGTATTTTTTTCTTTTTGACAATTTTTTTGAAAATGATATCGTTGAGAATGAAATATTTTCTTCTATAGGTTCTATAGAGTTACATAATGTAAAAATTTAGCATGACTATCATTTCGAAATTTCATCGTTTTAGAGGTATAATTGAAAACCCGACACTTCCGTTATTTAAAGTTTTTTGAAATGGTCATATGTATCTTCTAAATCGAATGATCTATGTTTTACATGATGTACTTTTATCTAGCGTTAACCATATAAATATAAAATGGACTTTTTAGCCAGTATTTCTTATTATTATGTTTAGAAATCTTCCCTTGGGTTTTTTTTTCCGCAGATTAACCCTACCCGAACACATACAGACCATACAAACATTTTTAAGAAAAGTGACCCATCCGTTTAGGCTACAGCTGAACAGCTAGACAGACGGGCATAATTGCGAAACCCTCTTTTTAGTGTCAGTGCAACACTGATAGTAAACTTTACAATTTTACATGCGTTTGTTTGTGGCGGTTCAGCTAACGCGATGCATGCAACAGAAGAAAAATTGTGGAATAACAAATGGAAATAATTGTGGATAAAGGTGGAAACATTAGAAACATTATTTGTGATGTTTTTTCTAACACATTTATTTCGTAAAATTTACCTTTTTGCATCCTTTTATACGAAAAAAAAAACAATTTTAAGAACTCGCGTCGGTTATTATATTTTAAATTCCGACGCTACTACTACTCATGAATAGATTCAAATAATAATTTAATTCTATCGACCAACTTTATTCATGCCCTGATGTGCGAGTAGATGAGATTTGTATGAAAATCAATTAAGTGCGTTTCATTAAAAATGGCTAGCAAAATACTCAAGCCTACTTCGCCACCTCCTAAGGAACACGGCACGCGGCTATTAATAACACCTTTTCTAGTTTATGACATTAATTTTTGCTCTACTAAACCATAGCTCAGTTCGGACATGTTCAAACACTTTATTTGCTATTCTGCTACTGAAACACCAATACTCGAGGGTTCATTTCTTTTTGTTCTATACTTTTGGCTTTGGCTATTGCCCTTTACTATATGCACATAGTAAATAGAATCACATTCCTATTGAATAAATGTTAATAGAAACAAATGTGACAAATAGGTGGTTTTCTTTACACATATAATTATGTTTGTTCATATTTGTTCAAATACTATAATTATAACCTGGCATTATCGCAATTTCAGGTGTCTTATCCACAGGCCTTGTCTTTATATCATTATTATTGATAATTATGTTTACTTCCATCACCCGTGTCACTTGGGGCCATGATATCAAGTAAATATTTAATACTCGAACCTTTTGGTATAAATACCTGTAATGTAGCTCATTCCGCAAATCAGTTTTGAGAATTATTTCGAAAGAGGAGTCCGTCCATATATTCAACATGCATCAAGGCCAAAGTTGGTGTTTAGTTTTTCTGATTATTATCATGCACTCCTTTGCGGGAAAATTGGGGGCTCTAATAAATGAGCGACTATTGACAGATTTGTTGAGACCTCTTCGTGAGATTACTTTGCGTTTACGCACCAACGAAGATGCTTCCAACGGTTTTATTCAATTTTTTCTCAACCAAAGTGAATGTCCTATGAAAGTGAATTCCTATAATTTTGTCGAAAAAAATCAAAGTAGAAATAATGTGATACTAACTTATATCAGTGAGCTAAAAGCCGTCATGGAAAAGTTCTCTTCCCGTCTGGGAACTCAATTTTATGTAATGGAAAGCCAATTCGAACCAACAGCAGTAGTTGATGTTGCCCGTTCTATTTGGGACCGTGTGGGAATATTGAAAAATTATTATCTCACATCGAATAATGTGTATTTTTACAATCCATTTGTTGTGGGCTCATCGGGAAGCTATGGAACTCTGCAAAATACCACAGATTACAGAGATTTGGAAAAAATTTTCCAAAATTTAAATGGATATCCTCTAAGAACATACATATTTCGTTCGGTCTATTCCAATTTGGTGTATGATATTAAAACTAATAAAATTGAAAAAGCAGAAGGGGCCGACGCAGAGGTGGCTTATTCAATAGAGAAAGTCCTCAATTGCAAGTTGGTTTTAGCGGAACCAGATGACGGTTTCTTTGGGTAAGTGACAGAACGAATAGGAGAAGACTGTTTGACGTGAGAGTGGTTGTGGTTTTCAAAGTTGGTCTTTCATCATTTACGAAAGACAATTGGAACCCTAGCCATACGGATACGGCTATTTCAATTCTTAAGCTTTATTTCTGCTTTATCTTAATTGGGTAAAGACAATTGTTAAAAGCAGTAAAATATTGCGAACATTTTGGTCAGTACCTGAAATATTGCTTTCAAAATCTTTCAGGATAAGAAATTTTTAAAAATTATAATTTCATAACAATTTTTATCTTTTCCTGTCCATTCCACAGCTATCATCTGCCTAATGGATCTTACAATGGAGCAATTGGTCGATCAATACGATATGAAACCGATCTCGTTTTGACTGGGTTCTTTGTCAAGGACTACTACACCCAAGATATAGAATTTTCCGTTTCCGTCTATACAGACAAGCTCTGCTGTTATGTCAGCAAAGCCAAACGCATCCCACAATCGATTCTACCTCTTTTTTCAGTCAAAATAGATATGTGGGTTGGATTTATTGGAGCAGCTTTTATTTTGACTGGCATTTGGATAGCATTCCGCAAATTAAACTTATGGATTAATAGAAAAAGAGGCTTGCAAATACCTAAGGAGCTGACTAAAACCGACTGGCAATACTGTCAAATATTCAGTGACACCTGGGTTATATGGGTGAGATCCAATGTTTGTCGATACCCTCCATTTTTGTCGGAGAAAGTATTCGTAATCTCATTGTGTCTGGTAAGTGTTATCTTTGGAGCAATATTCGAATCCAGTCTTGCAACAGTATATATAAACCCGCTTTATTACAACGACATTAACACCATGCAGGAACTTGATGAATCTCAGCTGAAGATTTTAATAAAGCACGCAGCTATGAAAGATGATCTTTTCTTTGGCAGTAGCTCGAAAATGTTTCAACGCTTGGACAAAAAACTTTTGTATGTTACCAATATAGTAGGGCCGATGATTGATGTTATGTCAAGAAAAGGAGGCTTTGCATCGGTTACTAGAGCATCATCCCTTATGATTGATGACATAAATTATATTTTATCGGAGAAGATTCATCAAATCCCAGAGTGCCCTAAGAGATACCGTATAGCGTATGTCTATCCGAAGGAGTCTCCTTTCAAAGAAAGAGTAAACGATCTTTTGCTGCGCTTTCTCAATGCTGGATTGATAAACCATTGGATTGAGATGATGTACTTTAAGGCTAGAATCGCAGTTCTTAAATCACCAGAGACTCTGAGGGTAATGGGTGGTTATGCATGGAAAGTTTTGACTATTAAAGATCTTCAGTTGGCTTTTTATGTCATACTGTGTGGAAGCTTGTTAGCATCTTTAGTTTTGATAACTGAGATTTATATTGCAAAACGCTCCAGAAATCAATAAACATATATTTATAAAAAGAAGAATTTTCTTTTTTTTCGTTCGTTTCGTATGTGGTGTATCTTATGCGCAACTTTACTTTGTTCATAACAATTAGCACTCAGGAAGTCGTGTAAGCTTCTCTCGTTTTGGTAACGTAAAGTTTAGAATTATCAGTTTATTTTTTTTATATTGAATATTTGTCGTAGGCACCCTGTAAAGTCATCAGGGTTGTAACAAAAGGATCGTATTTTGTAAATTTCTTCTTACGAAATTTTATACCAGTAGCTAGATGCGGTACATACCCAGTGTAGCCGGGGGGATGTAAAGTAAATGGTGTTCTTAAATCGTCTTCCCTGAGACAGTTGTCAAGCTCTATTTTTTCATCATCATTTAGACCTTTGATCGAATGCTGAGAATCACACAAAGAGCACCTGAAAAACAGTTTAGATAAATAATGTAGATAATGAAAAAAAAAACAGGACAATATACATAAAAAAAACTTACAAGCCTATTTTCTTGTTCTTTTCCCAAAATAGTTTAGTTGTATCAACAAACTCAACGGGATTCTGCCTATCCCACGTGGGTATATATTTCTCCAATCCTACTTCCATTAGGGGAATTATATTTTCGGGTTTAAATCGAATTTTCTCAACGGATTTCTGTATCAAATCCTTCTTTACGAAATTTCTTTTCATCGGGTCGTCTTTTAGCTTCAATGGTGAATTAGTTACAGCAACTTCACAAGCTTTTTTCCAATCAGAGGAGTAAATGCTGGAAATCAAACCTCCGTTTTCGTTCTCTCCGTACATGATATCATCGGGAATTTTGTCCAAGTTAATTTGAGGAGTTATGTATACAGCTGATCTCCGACGTCGAGCTTCCAATTTTTGTTCAAATAGTTTATCTTCTAATTTCATATTTGGGATTGGATCGTGCGGATTAGTTTGCAAAATGCTTTTGTTTTTGTGGAGCAGATTAAAGGGAATATTGACATCAGTCTTAAAGGGTTGTAATATCTCCAAATCCATTTTAACTGGTTGGTATTTTGATCTTTCGATGGGTTTTAGATCTGCTTTTTTAGTAGAGACCATTTTTTGCCTAGGTTGTATGTTATATTGCTGAAAGTCGGTTTGATACATGCTTAGCGGTATTGATTCAATCCCGGCCATTTTATTTTTTTACAAAAATTATTTAAGCTCAAAAAAAGAAAGCTGACTATTTTTATGTAAACTAAAAAATTGTTTAAAGTGAAGCATATGCTTTAATTTATTTGATTTGAAGTTATTTAAATAAAAATTAAATTTTTGGGAATAGGTATCATGTTTTTAAAATGCACTGAAAACTGGACGAAATACCTGAGGCGCATGCAATACATAATAACAAAGAGTGTAGGAGAATGAATGTGTCCCATGTTTAAATGTGTGGGGCTAAGAGGAATTATTTTATAGTATTTAGTGCGTTTCAAAAACGTGCTATTCTAAAATTTTTATTTTATCTTAAAAAAAGGCAATACTCTACTTTTCATTGCATTCGTGGAAGCGTTTTATCAGATCCTATTGCTTTAAATTAAATGCCAATGCCTTAAAAAACATTTTTTACATAAGAAACATATTTTTATTGTCGTTTCCTTAAGAACTATTCCTCCGTCTAAACAACAACATCACTTCATTTCCTTTCCTTTATGCCATTCCCATTGAGACATATCATTTCCGCCTGCTTTATCAATCGTCTTGTAAACATCCAAACTCTCTCCTACTGGAACTCCATAACCATTCGTAAGGCCATGTGGATTTGATGGTGTCTTACAATCCATACTGCTCTCCTTACGTAAAACTTGATCGACTTCCACCGCCGAAAAAAATGCCACCGACATTGGGAGATCTTTCAATCCAATCCGATGCACACAAAACGATCGTGTCAATAAGTTTGTTGCATGCATCGCCAGAGCTGCCTTGTAGGCCAAATCTTCTCGCACTAAATATCTGAGTTCATCGTGGAAGCTTAGACAAAATCGAACATTGTTGCCCATAAGCCATCGCATTGAGACCAACATGAGATGCAGAAAGTCCACAGCTCCACTCTGGACAACCCAATTCACTCGGGTCGGGAGAAAGCGGTCATCTACTCCGTCTTTAGGTTCTAAGGCACGACTTAATCGACAATTGAGAAACGGTGTCGCTGGATGATCTTGTGAGGATATGTCTTCCAGTCGATTGAACATAGCACTCTCTGTGCCGCCTTGCCAACGCGATTTGGAAAACAATTCAGGCACTGACTTATTTGTAGTTTTGGCCACTCCAATGGCTTCATAAGCAGAATAGCTGGAATGGGATTAGATTAGTAAATAATGGCTCAAAGGTCATTTCAATCTACTTACGCCCTATCATTATTTTCGTCCTCATCCTCTTCCTCGTCTCTGAACTCTTCAAGCATTCGATAAGTCTTTTTGCCTTTAGTCAGGCTAAACATCTTCTTCGCCTTTGATCTTGCTTCAGTTTCGGAAAACGTTGGATTGAACTGCTTTAAGAGTCTTTCGGCAAAATTCTGTCCCGCTCCGTAAATCCTCGCATAATTAATGACCTTCGCATGATCTCGCGAAATTCCCACTGCCTTCGCCGTCACTGAATGCATATCAGTCCCATTTCCTTTCGATCCACTTAATGTCATCCAACCAAACGGTGTTGCTCCATGCATGCCGGTAGCATGTGCATCTCCCAATACCGATGCTATCCAGAGTTCTTGAGAATCCACATCTGCTCCGACAATCCTATACCCCTGAGGAGCCTGAATCATCGATCTCAACTCTGAACCAACTCGCTCCCGCTGTGCATTGCTAGCAGTCATCCATGTGGGTTCCATGGCTCGTCGAGTCAAAGTTCCACAAACCACAACCTGAGGTACGATGGCCCCGTATTCCCGTTCATCAGATTGGAAGTCCGTTGGGAGAGATTCTCTAGACAACCAGCACACAAGCTGTCCCATTATTCGATCGCGATTGTTACGCCAATAGGAGAGCATTCGGGCGATATCAATCACTCGCTCTGCAGATTTATCTCCATCGCCAGTGAGGACGTTGTCAGAAAATTTATTGAGGAAATCCTTTGCCAGAGGATTGCCAACCCTAAACGAACGTCCATTTTTGTGAGGCAGCTTCAAAAACCAGCAACAGTCTTCGAGACTCTGATTACACCACACCCCAGTTCCGGTATATCTTCCCAAAGTTTTATCCGTGCGCTTCTTAGAATAAAAGTCCTTCTTACTTATATTCGATTCTACATCTCTCCAGAGATTCGCAAATGCTTCGGCACTTTCATTCGCGCTGGCTTCGCTATCTACGAAGCTCATTACTGGACACTTCTGAACCAACCGTTCAATTGGGACACTTTTACACTCCATGCCCTCTGGATGGGATTCTCGAAAGGGAATCAAAAATCCCCAGCCTTGTTCGCGGATATAATGAAGAGGATAACCCTCCCAGCAGAGAGAAAGCAGCTTCGGAGCAATTTGCATTCCAGTGCCAATCTGGTTGGCGCCTGGTGACCATTCTTCAGCTGCATCTTCTAGGTTTGGTTTGGAACATATCTTTCGATACCACGCTGGGTAGCCTGGCAGGAGTGGGCGTCGTGCCGGAAGGAGGTTCTTTGTATCGTACAGATATTTGAACTTTTTTTCCAACGGATCTGCATCTGCCTCATTAGGAATTTCTTTCTCCTCTGTGACCATTTTCCTCTTCCACACTATAGGCTTCTTCATTTTGATGACCTGGGTGCTCCAATCTTCGTTCCACATCCACAAATCCTGCTTGTATCTGTCTTCATTCATTAGCTGACACGCGGCATCGGCTCTCTTGGACAAATGGTACTTTGATTCAATGTCCAAGTCTTCGTAGGTTAAATTACATTCCTCGATGTAGCGACTCCAGTTGGAGTTGACTGGCAAATAAGCAGATCCTAACTCTAGCATTCCCGCCAAAGTAACCGGGTGTGGAAATCTCTCACAGAACATCGGGTATAACTGTTTAAGAACATTTTTTGTAGCCAGGACGTCTGACGAGCAATAATTCATCAAATTCTGGAAGTCATCTTTGACATCCTGAAGAGTTCCAGTGACGAATGTCTGTCTTGCTTCTTTGGATAGCTCTTGGCCGCAGTACAATCGATGCACTTCTGCCAAGCTGTTCAGGGAACTCTGGGCAGTCCATTCAAGGTCTTCTTCAGAGACCTCTTTTTTGGACTTCATTATTGCCCGCTGATAGCTGGTAACACCACTGACACATACATGGAGGGACATGGTGTCGAGGAATCGAGTTCCAGTGTCTTGGATGAGGTATTGCTCACGTATTCTGGCTCGGTCGTAGGAAACATTGTGTCCTACGATAAGCTGAACCTTTCCCAATGGAATCATGTCATCTAAATTGTACTTTCGGCTTTCGCTACAGGAAATATTAGGATTTACAAGATGGGGACTTACCCAGGAATAGAAATACTTGCTCCCAACAGCTGTGGCCATAGTTGGAACTGGGCCTGCTGGCACACAGACTTCTACATCGAATATCAGCCCTTCTTCTTCGGGATAGTCAACTTGGACCGGTCCATTTTCCTTATAACACGTCCACCCGGGTTTCATTGCCCATTCTTTGGGAGGTTGTACTTGGTTTTCCAGCAATGACTCAATCAACAGACGATAAGGTGCAGATTGCTCTCGACCAATAGCCATAAAGTGTTCCTCTATATCTTTTCCTCTTAATGGAGGCAGTTTTAGTTGGACATCTTTCATTTTCGTGCTATCTTCGATGTCGATGCCGTGTTTTGCCAGCTCACTGATGCATCTACTCACCAGAGATTCATCAGGATTGGTAATGGGATCTTTGCCAAAGACTTGTTTATAAATATTTTCAGATAGCATTTGTACTTTCATAGGATTCTCTCGATATTCTGAGGAAACTTTTTGTGTTGATACCTCCAGTGATTGTGAGGGTTTTTGCGGGGGGACATTTTTTGGTTTGGTTGGCGGTTTAGAGACTTTAGATGAAGATGGCAGTGAAGGTTTTACATTACGAATGATTTTCACTGTACTGTGTGGGTAGATTTCATGATAGTTTCTAATTAAATGCTTCATTTGGAGTGTGTAAGTGTTTAACTTTAAATTTCGGTTGTTTTTAAATTCTTGTTATGGCTTTGCGGTTTGTTCATTTCTGTTGATTTTTTTTTGACATTTAAGGTGGAGGTGCAATTTTCAAAATGCATTTTTAAATCTAGTACTTTCTTTAATTCAAAGAGGGTGTTCAAGTAAGCCATTAGGAATTGTTTTTTTTTTTTGTTTTATTTTTTGTAGTTTTGCAAAAAGCTCAAACTTCGATTTAATGGTGCATTTATATATACCTTTATCAACTTTATATGGAAAGTAAAGTAGCGTAGGTTATGTCACAAAACTAATAAACGAATGGGTAACATGGTATTTTGTATAGTTTTTGAGTACGAGAACGCCTTTTGACCTTTTTGATTGGTTATCCGGAAGAACAATTTGATAAGTGTGAACGCTTTTGGAACGATTCAAAAAACGAATTCAGAAGCTAATGTCTCGTCTATTCAGAAAAATAACTGTCATTGTTAAACCAATTGGTAAGGCTATAAGGGCCAGTTATTTTTAAGCTTGTCAATCAATAATAGCCGTGTTCCTTTGGAGGTGGCAAAGTATGCACATGAGTACTTTGCTACCCATTTTGAATAGAAGGCACAAAATTCTGTTATTCATACAAACCTAATCTACTCGCCATGAGAGCACGATAAGTTGGTAGTACTAAATTATTGTTTGCATCTACTCATAACATGAGTAGTTCGCCACCTAAACTAAAACTTCCAAGTTTTCTTTGGGTTTTGACAGCAAATTGTGAAAATTTGTGAAAAATTGCTAAAATTTGTGAAATTCACCAAACAGACCTATTATTTCAATTGGTTAATCAACGTATTTGCATGTTAACCAAAATTTGAATCAAAAAATCCATCATTTTTGTTTTGAACTACATACAAAAATTCGGTAAACTTTTAAGTACCTAAAAAAATAGTTTAGATAAACTTTCATTACATACAAACCCCAATTACGATTTTTCACTAACATTTAAATTGTTGGTGCCTCGTACGTAAAAGGTAGAAACACACGTAATGTCCTAAAACCCGGATAAATCTGGCAAGCCAAATATTTCTATGTCCGCTGAAGCAAACTATCAAAATTTGTATGAGAACATTTTTTGCAAAAAAAATTATTTACGAATTTGTTGCGAAAGGTGACAAGTTAAACCTGGATAAACTTAGAAAAGTCAATTGTGACATTACGACTTAAAATCACAAATATTTATCGACAGTTGCTCCAAGTTCTTTTAAATTTTTATAACTTCGTTAAATTTTACAATGATATATATCGGTTGCACCGAATACTTTGAATTCTTAAAGGTCAATAAACTAACCAATAAACTAAAGTTCCATTTTTCTCCAGTTAAAAGTCTGGCGGAAATGTATCTTGTTGAAATATAGTTCTCGTAGTTTGCTGAACGCAATTGCTTCGAAGTTTCAAAAAATAAACGTGACCACTACTCCATTACATTAGTCTACTACAATTTTACATTTATTTCCACCTTAAGCTTTTCATCGAATAAAAAAATGACAGTTCTTTTGACAAAACTTTCATAACACAAAAAGATGGCTCAAAGCAGGCTAGAAAAGATTGGAACAATATTCTCCAGGTAATTTATCAATTAAAAACTCCTTGTCAGTCCTTGAAATGTAATTTCTCAAATTCCAGAACCACCGGATTACTGAGATCGGGTGCTATGAAAGCCGAAGACAAGCCAATTTGGTACGATGTATATGCTGCATTTCCACCCAAATTGGAACCTCGTTTCGATCGTCCAATTCCTAATATACCAATTAGAAAAATATTCTATGCTGAAGACGTAGTTAGAGCGTTAGTGAAACAGTAACATAAAGTACCTCTTTCAAATAAAGAATCTTCGTTTTGTCATTTAGGAAATACCACAAAATGTTGAAATCACAAGAAACCATCAATCTGGCAAACACCAGACGTGAATCAAACACTCAACAGTTCATTGCCATTTACAACAACCTCAAATCGCAAGGTGCTTTAGATGAGGAAAAAATTCTTGAAACTGCAAAGGAATTGTTGGACGAAAAAATAGCAAGTAGAAGATCCACAGCGGAATCAGATATGGAAAAAGAAATGAGCATCGGAGCTGGTTTGACTGATAGTTTTGCCGATGCAAAACGTGTAATGGAAACAGCTGCGTCTGTAGATATCAAAGATTTATTTAAAAACTGAGATTGCTAATTTGAAAGAATACAAATAAATATACATAGATATAGAGGAGTAATTTGTTGAAAACTAACTTTTCCTGGCTATAGTCTAAGGCAATCCTATTTTTATCTAGACTAGAGTCGTTAACATTAACATAATATACCCTGACTGGTGGAAAATATTAAGACTTCGGGTTTGTTGCAAAATTATTATGTGAATAGTTAAGTGCAAACCACAGAGTACATAGGTATAATAAAGTTGCAAGCAATCTTTTATCTCAAATTGTTATTAATTCAAAAGTTCGAAAAGGGATAAGAATACTGAAGTTTTATTTTATAGTCAATTTTAACTTCTAGAGCCATGTCATTTTAGTAAAACGACAACCGTAATATGGGTGATTGACTGGTGACTGAAAACATTCTTCAATATTTTGTTTGATTATGTAGAATCCGTTGCGGCACAAAAATAAACAATTTGCCTTCTGAAAATTCCCCGCCTTTCAATTTGACGTAGTAGAAATCGCTGTGAAATCTTGCTAATGCAAGTATTTTTTTAATAGAAAAGAATCGATTTTGAAAGTTGGTTTTTGTGTGATAACACACTTGCATTAAGGCTGCAAAGCTTACGCACCATCATATTAATATTGAAGGTTTGAATGAAATAACAACCACCTGAATGAGCTACCACTAAGTCATTATAGGCTGGAGTTATAACTATTTCACGGCTGCCACACCGATCATCAGACTCCTTTTAGTGGTGCTTAGTATATTACTTTCAATTTTAATTTGAAAACTTTTTGCCTCAACTGTAAGTTGACCATAGACCAAGCGTCTCAGAGCCAGTTTAGAAACAAATCGTAATAAAATCGATTATGTTGTTGAAAGGAATTCCACATTACAAAACAATTCTTATCACAAAAAATAACAGTATTTTTTTGTATAGTAATGTGGAAGATGAAATTCTTTCAACCCAAATTTATTTTTACTCAGTACTTGGCAGCAAAACAATCTTTCACATTGTCCACTTAAGCGCCACTTTTCTGCCTGTGATACTGGCCCTGAGTAATTTATGAACAGCAAATACAACGGCCACATTCCAAAGCAATCCGGATAGGTTTATGTTGTAATCACTTATTAAAAAAAACAGCTTATTCAACAACAAAGCTTTCTAATAATGAGCATAATTATGAGCAATGATACACACAAGTTTCAGAATGAATTAAAATGTGCTAGACTAGCGAAATGTCTTCCGTATTATAAATCGAAAGGAAAATACAAAATATGAACAAAAAAAGCAATACCCCACGAAAAAAATCTCACTGGGAAATGAAACCAAAAATATATTTGCCTCACTTACCTTAATTCCAAAGAAATAGTTATCAGGTGAGATTTTTGTCCCACTAAAAAATCTTTGAGCGCTCAGAGATTTTCCTTTGTTGAACTAGCCTTTTATAGCAAGACAAACATTTGAACACCTTTTGAATAAACCACTTTTTGCCGAGGAGTATGTTTTTTCCCATAACTGCCACAGTTTGACAGCGACTGTAGTTTGACATTTCTTTACACAAAAAGTCAAGTCAAAAAACGCGAAAGTTCAAATAGTTGAATCTCGAATGGATTTCTTGAAGTTTTTTTGCTAAATAAATCACATTTTTCTGCATTTACCATGTATAGAAGAGTTTTACTTTCATTTCGAAGTCAGTACGCATTATTTTTCAGTAAGAAAGCTCTAGATACTACTGGTGACAACTTCACAATCAATTGGAAAGAACTCAAATACGAAACCAAAGTGCCCCTTGAGCCGGTTGTCCCTATTATCACGGAACCCCAGGACATTGAAATCGATAGTAAAACCATTCAACTCCTTGAACGTCTATCACTGGTAGACTTGGACAGCAAGGAAGCACTTAAAACTCTGAAAGATAGTATTCAATTTGCCAATCGCATAATCCACATCGATACAAGCTCAGTGGAACCGCTTTATACTGTTCTAGAAGACCAGGATCTTCAGCTTCGCGAAGATCTAGTCACCGATGGTAATATCAGAGAAGAGATTCTAAGCAACGCTAAGTTAACAGATGAGGATTACTTTGTCGCCCCACCCGGCAACATTCCCCTCGAACAGGAAGAAAAGAAGTTCAATTAATGGAGAACCTAACCAAATCCCTAGAGTTTCTCGGCAAATCTGGCTTCATTAGAGGTATAGTAGAAAACAATACGATTAAAAACATAAAATTCCTCCCCCTGGGTACGGCATTTCTCGACAACATCCGAAAGGAATGGAACAAGAACAAAGAAGAGTTGAACTCATATCCAGCTATTTGCGTGGACAAAGAAGAAATCAATCGAGATTCAAATAAGTTTTCATTCATCCGAAGCCCCACACTTCGGGAGAATCTTTTGCATGTGAAGAATCACTTTCAAAGTGAACTTCCTTTGATTATAAAATCTGAAAATCTTTATTGTGCTTCAAGCAGCGGCGATGGGGAAGCAATTCGATTTGACATTCCCCGTGGAACAATTTTGGCCACAAATTATTTTTTCACACCATCGGTGGCTTTGGAAAAATTCTATCAAATTCAAAGGGAACGAAAGATCTGTTGGATGAAATATTCGTCGAATCCAAGTCGTTATTATTTGTCCGATTTGGTGACTGAAGAGACGGCAGGGCATAAACTGCAATCACTAAAAATCAAATCCAAATTTGAGGCAGGAGATATGGAAGTGGAGGAAATACACTTTGTCCCTGTTGCTGCAATGGGACTGGAAAACGAATCAGATTTTGCTATGAAAGATCCAAGGCTGGATAGAAATGTGCTTCCCACTTGTATTCGATCCGAGTTCAAGCTGGAAGGTACTGCATGTGGTAAGTGTTATTAAATATAAAATGTTCTTTGTCATCCTCAATTTTGAATCTATAAATTTCAATTATTCCGTCCGCAAATATAAATCACTCCGTTACTACTAATTCCAAAAATATTGAAAACTATTTAATTGCAGCTTTACTTCTCGATTCCATTGAAAACAGTAGAGAGAACACTTTGGCCATAAACCGCAAAATAGTTCCCTATCAATGTGGAATATTTTGTTTCTTCAATGGTAATAACAATTTTATATTGTACATCTTCTCTCAAACCTTATTTTGTTCCTTTTCAGATAAAAACACCACCTCCGATCTGATTGATCTATCCACCCACATTAGCAACGTAATTCGCAAACTGGGTATATCCGCTTTAAATCTCCAGAAATGCCACACTAATGACCGAAACACTCTAAACATTGAAATTTGTCAAATGGATCGAATAGGTGTTCCCTATTGTATCATCCTAGATTCTGACAGTCTTCGTACAGGTTTAATGAAACTCCGCAGCCGTGACACAACACTTTCGGAAACCATTCACATAACAGACGTATCCAATTATTTACAAAAAATCTTTAATTCATAAGAAGCTGGGAAACTCTTTATTATTTTTTTCTAAAAAAAAAGCAGTAAATTAACTTGAGAAAAAACAACAAAAAATGAATTTACATAAAATCACAAAGATACTGCCGAACATTAAAACCAACTACTTTTCCAATGTATAATATGAACTCTAATCCGACTGTACATTGTAATTTAGCTGAACCTTCGACAACATTATTCTCGCCAGAAACATAGCTAAGGAGCTTCAAATGTACCAAAGTAGAGATTTGGGCAAGGAGATTGCAAGTCAGGCCAACTTTTTCATCAAGAATGGCATAGAAAATGGCAAGCAGACGATCGATACTGAATGATTTTGGTCCCAAAGATGTTGACATTTTTTCAGAGACCTTTTATAGGAAAGAAAGAAATTGAGAAATAAATCAATATGGGCAAAAAAAATAATTTAAAAAAGACTAACCTTTGCTCTGGCGTTAACCGTCTGCATTCGTTTTCGCTGTTTTCCATGGTGCTTGACAAACAACCTCTTGTCCTCCTTTGCTGAGTTGTGACTGGCCAAGAATGCAGCAATTAGCAGATATTTTCCATAGTAGGGCAGTTCTAAGGACTGCGCTAGTTTCTTTACACTTTGGTTGGCCACAAAAGTCTCCTCAGTTCGTATCTGGAAAAGTGCTTGATATTTAGCCTTTTCATAATCATAACTGGATTCTGGCAATTCGCATAAAATAAAGATTAGAGGAGCAAGGTTAAGCGCAATTTATAGTAGCGCTCAACTCGTGACATAAACCTGGTGTCAAAAAAACCAATCTTAACCCAACACGATCTTTCGATTCTACCCTAACAAGCAAGTTAGACATGAAATTCATATTCAGCTGGTGCCATAAACGCGATCTACCAAGGAAATTTTTGTTCAAAAGCTTGTGCCTGGACAGTTGGACAATTTCAAATATTACATTTTAAAAAATCTTGTTTACGTTCGAAAGTTGATAATTTTTTTTTTAAATTGATGTGTATTTTAAAAGTCGAAGGCTGTATGAGTAAAAAGCAGTTATTTTTGCGAATAGTCCCGGGACCTTCGCCAAATACCTCTACATTCGGAGAAGTTGACAACATGGTGTATCCCCTCAAAATTAGGGATCATCATAAAGTAAAACCGGGTATTTCATCAAAAACAACTTACCTCCAGATCGTGATCCATTCTCATATAAACCTGGGCCAGAGCAGTCTTCAGAGGATTGGTTATGTGTCGCCAAAGACGCGAAACATCATTCTTGTCTATCGTTCCATTCAGAACGGGTTCGATATAAATATCAAAGCAATCCGTCGAGACAACCTTTAGTTCTGGCAAATCCCTGCAAGCCTTGTAGAATACAGATAGAAAGACATTCAAAAAATTCCCATAGAAATCCGATGTAAGATCAGAGATAGTTTCTTCGGCTCGTTCAATATCGACTGCCAACTGCATTGGAGGGTCCTTCCTTAGGCGCCTAAGAAGTCTATCCCGAACTCTTTCAAAGTTATCCGTAAGGATCTTCTGTACTTCGTTTTTACTGTATTGTGGACAGTATATAGATATTTGCTCTGGAAGTCCCATCTTTGTGTAGTATTTCTCGAAAGGAAGCTGAGACACAAGAACACAGCAAATATTCAATCCGGTTAACTCGGGTAGGCGCATGAAGGCTGGCAAAATATTTGCATCCATGTCTCGAACTCTCTCGGCATTGTCCAAGCAGATAATATACGACGTTTCTTCATCATCATTATCACCTCTTTGTTGAAGATCACTTATGAAATCCTTGAGAGTTTCACATTTCATATAGGGAGCGAAGTTTTCTTCTTTACGCAGGCGATGTGAATGGAATTTATTTAAGATGCTCTCGTAAAGAATTCTACTCGTGTAACATTCAATGCAATCGAGGATTATGGTTTTGGAATTTGTATGCTTGAGGAACTTGGTTAGGATTGATGTTTTGCCGGTACCCGAATGGCCATAGAGATAAATAGATGGAGGAAATGTTTCCTCTGGGTCATCAAGCAATTCAAATAGTGATTGGATAACATTCTCACGGCAAGGGAATTTCTTTTGTAGGGAACGTTTTTTCGAACTCATGTTAATTTCTCTTACAAATATTTTTGTTTTGTTATAAATTGGCGAAAATTATAAATTAAAAAAATGGCGCGAATTTCTGGTAGATGTTTTTGGTATTTTTAATTCAACTTTTGTTGACTGTGGGGAATTAAGAGAAACGTCGTAACAATCGAGGTGAATTTCCAAAGGTATGTTTGATGTTGATTGTTATTCGAAGCCTGAGGGTCCCTTATCAAGTTTCAGTTCAAATATACTCAATTTTCAATTATGAGAATCTTTCTGACGTTTAACTTTCCAAAACTCATTTGTTTACATTGATTTGGAATTCTTTTACTATTACATGACGACTTTTGAGTCATGACTCTTTCTGAACATAATAGGTTTGTTCGTTGAGCCCTGAAGTCACCCTGGGGTCGCCCCAAAGCGTTTTTTGAAAAACCTGAAGTCACCCTGGTGAAAACATTCTATGTTTTTTGAGACCTGGGGTCACCCGGAACTCGCCCTGAAGTAGAACTAGGTATTTTGCTGTGGCGAGTTGAGGTAAAGCAAAAACTGCCAAAGTGACATGAGTTGTTATGCATACGTTTTGTTGTGAATTCACGTGCTGCAGGTTATTGTTTATTTTTTGGAAAACAAAATGAAAGAATATACAAATTTAATTAAATGATAATAAATAGCAATACAAATGGAAACGGTAAAAGTTGTTTTTATTCATTTTTAAGACATATTTGAAACAAATTTTAAGTTTTTATTATCTAAGCACAGAAGTTTTTTTTCTTGCTTTAAATGTCAGCAGCCCTTGAGCGTTTTTTGAGAACCGAAAAACCCTGGTTTTTTTGACAATTCTTGGGGTTGTCAAGAAAACCTGGGTCAACCCTGGGTAAAGTTCAACGAACGAAGCTAATGAGTGCAAAAGAGAAGAAATATGAAACGGAAAAAACTGTAATATGAGTCATGGCCATGGGCCAATTTTCGGCGAATCATTTCTTTTATTTTTGTTGTTTATTTGGTTGCTAAGTTAAAACATTGAGAATTTTATTATCGAAACAAAACTCAAATTTGTCTTGACCCAAAAGTCATCGTGTAATAGCATGTGCCTCACAGGAATTAATTTCAAAGCAGAATTCGAATAATGCTGCATTTACACGACTGACGAATTGGCAGTATTCTGGCAGTTAACTGTCAAAAAAAAGACAGAACAATGGAAAAATTCATTCTTTTGGCAGTATAGTGACAAAAACAAGTACAACTTTTTGCTGTTCAATGAGGAATTTTCTGTTCTAAACTGTTCTGGTTTGCTGTTCAATGCGAGGCTGTCTAGAACACTTTGGAACAGTTTCGAACAGGATTTACTGTACTAGCTTTTTAGGTAGAACAACTTAGAACAGATTTCCTGTTCTAACTTGTTCTGACCACTGATCTCTATAATACACTGGATTGTGGATTCCCTTTATGTATAACAGTTTTTTTTGACTCCAATTGAAGATGACATTCTGGTGCCAAGCGCACCTTTTGACGTCTGTATTTAAAAAAAAAAGTAATTTGACGTACATTTTTCACTTCACTGGTTGAACACAGTACGCGCGTCAGGACACGCGGCAGGGCACGCGTTCACATGAGCGTGATTATTAAAACTTGTGTCGAATTTCTTTCAACCATTTCAGGTGGCTTATTTTTGTATATGATGGTGTGAGTTCTATTTGACAATAATTTGAACACAAATTCACAACAAATATTTCAAACTGCCTTTAATTAACCATGTCCCTTTTATAAGATTAAGTACAAATTTATTTAAGTGAATAGATGCAAAACAAAAAAAAAATTGTGCGTTTATCCAAGCAACAAAAAATTACAATTCAGTGTTTGTTACAATTTGGCAAATTCGCAAGAAATGTCACCTACTATATTTAACTCCCAGAATCGCGTTTGGCTACAGACACGAAACCTAATGTGAACACATCCGACTCATTCTGACGTGCAGCAGTAGTTAAAACAAAACAAAAATCTTTGCCCGTTGAAGGATTAATTAGAAACATTTCACTTACAAAATATAAATCTTATTAGGAAAATGCTTTCAATTAAAAAAATTGGATTCCGTAGGATTTAAGTGCCAAAGATAATGTACAGACAGAGAGAACAGATATCACAAAATAAAACGTCAAAAAAATGAACAATCTTAAGCAAAAAATCAAAAAAATCCTTACTTTCTTCGCCATCATTTTCTCACCATGAAGTGGAGTGAGATAAAGTACAGAGACACCAAAAAAAGTCGAAGGAGACATTCCAATGTGAACACCGTTCTATAACGAGATTTTATATATTTTTACATTGTAAGATAAGGACGCGCGCCATGACGCGCGCCATGACGTGCGTGTATTGTGTTCAGCCACTTTGACTAAAAGAAGTTATACTGTTATACAAACCTGGTGCCAAGCGCACCGTATAACAATCTTCAATTGGAGTCATTTTGTTTGTATGAATACGCTATCCAGTGTATTATAGAGATCAGTGGTTCTGACGTGCTGTGCTGTTCTGTTCAATTCTGTTCTAATCTAACTATTTTGTCACTGAACAAACCTGATGATTTAATCAAACAATTCCAAAAAAACGATGATGTGGACGAACTGTCAACAAACAGCTGTTCGTTACTGTCAAAAAATCAGTTCAGTGGCATCCTTCTTTTTTCTGACAGTTTTCTTTTTTTTGCAAAATCAAAATCCGACTGACGCAACACACGGGTTAAGTTAATCAAACCTTTCGCCTCGCAAATAAAGGAAAATTATTCACTTATTTAATATTATAATCGTAATTGTTGACCAACAACAATGTTTTGAATTGACGCAGAGCATTTGTCTACCGGGAAAAATGTTTGAATTTAAGAGAGACATTTTTATTGTTATGAAAAACTATCCAATTTTCTATGTGCGTAATTAATTTGGGGTTATAACGACGACGACAACGACCAACTGACGTCATATCGTATGATCCAAACAACGTTTTCTGATTGGTCAGTTTCTTTTTCCTTTTAATTTTTCCCACATTCTACCCTGTGTAATATGAAATAGAAACTGCAAATGCATAATAATTTTTATTTAATTTTCCATATTGGTTTCTTGTTTCTTCACAGAAGAAATACAGTCATTCAGAATTAGGAGTGTTAAAAATAAAAACAAGTACCTAACTATAATTGACAAGGATGGATCCATCGCTGGATATGGGAGAATTCATCTCCAGCGGCATGGTGGACTCGTTGGACTTGTTCAAGGAGGAAGATGCGATTTCCCTAATCAAAGAGATGATTCCAGCAGGTAAGCGTTGCCAATAATTGTACATGGATCTTGATTTATGTAGTTTCTTCTTTAAGACATGTTGAATAGTTTCCTCAATGACATGGACATGGTCGATTTAAATGACGACGTTATACTGCCGGGCTTACCGGAATTCAGTGCAGAAGGATCAAAGCCAGCGATCAAAGAAGAATCCCCAGTGACAGGTTCCCCAGTAGTTGCAGGACACTACAAAACTCTGATAACTGATCCCTTAATGGGATCGAATTTCAATTCTCCAGCATGCTCCTCTAGTAACCACAATATCATTCCCACAACAATGGTTAATTCTCCGAATTGCCTTAAAACGGAGCTTCCATGTTCCTCTCCGCCCATGGCTGTCCCCCAGAACCCCTCACCACTACCAACCACAACAGTGAACATCACCCAAATCAGCCAAATTAGTGCACCAACAGTGTCTCCTGACGGACAATGCCAACAGCAAATCGTCTACACCACCACCCAGCCAGTAACAACACAGACTTTCGTTTTCCAGAATGCCGTTAGTCCACAGCTCCCCGTGGACAATACGACCACAGCGACAATAATCAAACAACAGACGCCAGTCGTAACACCAAAATCAACACCTCCTCCACACCATCCATCATCATCTTCACATCATAAACATTCTGCATCAGTTAAAAATATCAGTAGTAAGCCAACAGCAATACAACCTATGGTGCAACAAGTTCCGCAAGTGCTGACACTGCAAAGTGTCGACAAACAGCAAGTATTGCTGCACTCGAATCCTACCTTGATGTACACAACAGCTGGACCAGCAACAACAACACAGGTTTGTTTCAGAAAAGTAATCTTAAAAAATAAAATATATTTTTTATTTTATTTTTTCTTACAGAATATTCATGCATTGGTAAATGGAACACTATTGGCGACAACTCGCATTCCAATGGTAATTGAGACGGAGAACAAAGTTCCCATTACTCGTGTGCAACCAAAGGTAAATAGATTGTTTATTATTATACATCAAAACAAATAGCTATTTGCTTTTGTCTTACAAAAAAGTAATAGGTAGGGGAAAACCAACTTAATCACAATGGTCAATGAATCAGTTTAGAAGAACTAGACATTCTGATGAAATTGCGATGTAATCTTTTCTATTAAATTCATTTTCTAACCCTGTGGTTTGGATGGTCATGATTTTTTTTAATTGGAAATAGTATTTTTACAAGAAAGATGGGAATCCATTCTTTTAAAATTATTAAAATATTAAAGATCTATTTATCCGATTAAAAAAACTGGAGCTAACACCCCGATGTATTTGTCTACCGAAAACTGTTCTTACGACATTTTAAGGTGATTTCATATTCATTCAGTCACCCAGTCCGGTCATTTGGAGTTTTTGGTCTTCAAATAAATCGTTAAGAGAGGGTCGGGTTATGATAGGGTAAGGCAAATCAACTACTCGGAACTTAATGGATCATTTTCGCTCCCCATCATGTAAGTAGGATACGCAAAAGGAAACGAACAGGAAGAGAATAAGGAAGATTGAAAATGAATTGTTTGATTTTATACTAACTTCATTTAATTATTATTCTGAATGAATAATGAAGTTCCAGCGTATCTCCTTCTGTACGTGCGCTCTAATCTCAAATTTTACCCGTTCGAAGCCGGGCTAGGTCGCCAGTAATAAATAATAAAAATTACAACTGATCTAATAGCTTATAAAATAGATCAGCTTTTAAATAAATTTAATTGATGTTTTTCTTTTAACGTACACGCGCCAAACATCTACTTCCGTTTTTTTGGGTGAACAAAAACGACGATTAAACATGTATATTCCATGCTTGAGGTCGTTTCTTTTTTTTTATTGTTATTTTTAAATTTGTCCATTTTCATATCAATTTTTGTTTTTTTTTTTTTTTAAAGGTTAAAGAAGTCAAGCGTTCAGCTCATAATGCAATCGAACGTCGTTATCGCACCTCGATCAATGACAAAATTAATGAACTCAAAAACATGGTTGTTGGTGAGAGTGCTAAATTGAATAAATCAGCCGTCCTGCGTAAAGCTGTCGATAAGATTCGTGATCTGCAACGTAATAACTACGACCTAAAATCTCAAGTGCAAAGACTACAACGTGAATTGGCAGCTCGTGATGGAACCAAGGTCAAAGATCTGCTTAACAACCATAATCTGAGCAAAAAGAAACGAAGGATATCCATTGATGATGAGATTTTGTATGGCAAGCCTTTGCTTATGCTGGACGAAAGTCCTGTACCAATGACACCTCCAAGAAGTGATGAATCCAATCCCTCTTTATCACCTTCGCATTCGGATATCTCATCACCATCGTCGCCGTGTGAAAGTAGTAATGGAAGCGTTAGAGATGAAGAAGTCATTCCATCGGTGCGAGGAATGGGCTCACATTCTCGCCTTACCTTGTGTATGTTTATGTTTGCTGTTCTAGCGGTCAATCCTTTCAGGGCGTTCCTCGGTAATGGATCATTGGCTGGAGTTGAAGATGATGACTTAAGTGGCGTGCGAAGGAATATTCTCTCTGTGGAAGACAGCTGTAAGAATAGACAGAACATAAGAATTATTTAATTTCAATGATGTGTGGTTTTCCTAATTGTTTTGGTTTGCTTTACAGTTGTTGGCAGTTTATTCTCGTGGCAAAGTGTCAGCACGTCCATTTTACTCTGGACTTTGAATTTCATTTTCATGTTTGGTTGTTTGGTTAAATTACTCTGTTATGGAGATCCTCTTCTAAGCTCTCAATCTCAGGCAGCTGAAAAATACTGGAAGCACAAAAAGCGAGCTGATCTCGAGTTTACTCAGGTTTTACAGACAAATATTTGGAAAATAACAAAGATTTATAAATTAACTATGATATTAAATAGGGAAATGCTTCGACCGCCTACTCGGAATACCTCCTCTGTTTACAAGTGTTTGGGATCACTCTGCCGCTGTCTAAAATGGAAACTTTCAGCTTGACATCGTGGCAATTCATTAGGTTTTTCCTTCATCGTATTTGGATTGGGCGATGGTTGTCGCGTAAGTCAGGTGGACTCTTTTGTACAGATTCAACCCGAATGGAAGCCTTAACATCTGCCCGCGAACTCTCCTTAGTGGCAAACAGATTGAATCAAATACACTTGGCGACAAATATGAACGATTCCCACGGAGTAATGGTATCATTGTTCTCCCTTAATATGGCCGAAGCAGCTGGTAGCATCCTAAATCCAGCTGATTTGATAAGCATTTATATGACAGCTGCATTGCGAGTCAAGCGATCATATCCACGATGGCTAAAGTTTTTCGGTCGCTACTATGTTAGCAAAGCAAAGCAGGAATCAGCCAAAATGTGCAAACAAATCAAGAAATATCAGTGGGCTTTTACTCCCTATGGATACAGATACTTTATTTCGCATGATTTTGATGCCACTTCAGGGGACTCATTGTTTGCTACTTTAAGCAACAAAGCTGATCCAATTTCTTATGTACTTAAGGTAAGTTTTTTTTTTAAATCAATATAAAAACAAAATTTAAATTAATTTCTCTTCATAGGAATATCGTGAACACCTTCTTTTGAAGGCAATTCAATGCCTCGTGGGTGCCAGCAAATGTGGCCGGAATGATCGGTCAAATAACAAACCACAGAAACAAGCAAAGGAGGGAGATAATTCGCCACCAGTTCCAAATCCCCCAGCTGGCACAATTGTCAGCAATGTTCTCAAATACACAACACTACTCAAGGAAACAATGTCACCAGATGATGTCGATAAGAAAATCGAGTGGTGGTCAAATGTTTTGATTGTTTCGGTGCACTGGTTGCTTGGTGAAGATGAACAATCCGAGAAGCTCTATGACACAATTAATTCCCTGCCTGAGTGCCTGCATGTTGATGGTGAAAGTTTGCCAAAAGCATTGCGGACAGTTTTCCGGGCGAGAACTATTATTTTGTAAGTTATAAGATATAACTCAAGAGATGGTAGTATATATTTAAAATGTTTTAATTTATTTTAAGGGCAAATCCTGAATTAAAAAATTCAGAAAAACAGACAGTGATGAAGTTGTGCGACACTGGAAGTACCTTTTTACAAGAAAGTCTGGCTTGTAATAAAATTACACCGGCTAAAGGGCTTAAATTGGTAAGTTATATAAATTTATATTTATAATTATTTATATTTGATGTGAAACTTGTACATCAAAAGCGATAAAGCCATTTTTAAAGGTGCATTGTAGTCGCATTGTCTGTTGTATTATTTTTATCTGGACAGTACTTCTGCAGTGCAAACTTTACGAATGGACAAATTCAACAATAAAATTTCTACAAAATCTTATAAGTTATGTTCAAAACTTTGAAGAAAATAAATGTTTAATCATTTTTGTTTTTAAAAATTTATTTAAAAAATTATAACTAAAAAAATGCAACAATCAGTATTTAACTAGACTGTCCATCTATTAGTACAGTTATTATAGAAGATTATAAAAATACAAAAATAATAAGAACCATTCACTCATGGTCATAGTGTTCAGGTATTTGAGTAAAGTCGTACTTCATTGACCAAAAACAAAATTCTCAAAATTCTTCATAGGAAAGAAAAACGATTCAAAAACGTGTGTGTTTATAAAATTGTTTCCAGCTATTCCAACTATTGACTTGTGATTGGATTTTGGAGACTAGAACACAAGTATGGGAAAACGAGTATGTAGGAATTGATGACGATGGCCACTATCAAGTCCCTGGAAATCTATTAGAAAAATTCCAAAAGGACCTGAACTCTTTGAGACACATTGTGGAAGATATTCCCGTAAGAATAGAATAAACATTAATAAATTGATTTTTTTCTGTATAACCTCTTTGTGCTCCTCTATTTAGAATGGCCAATCACGTATTTATCTTTACGAAGCAGTATGTCGTCTCATGGCTGGTGCCTCTCCTGGACAAACCCAACAATTGCTTGATCGAAGTCTACGATATCGTCATGCACGAAGTTCTATAATTTGCGGTGGCAAAGACAAAAACCATCAGTTCGATGGCGGTGAACGTGAACGTGCAGCAGCAATGTACGTCGCCTGCAAATATCTGCCAACAATTCTTCTCTCTTCGCCGGGCGAAAGAGCTGGAATGTTGGCTGAAGCAGCTAAAACATTGGAAAAGGTTGGAGACAAACGCAAACTCAAGGACTGCTACACTTTGATGAAATCACTCGGAAGTGGCACTGTGTCTAATGCACAGTAAAAAAAGAAAAAAAAAAACCTAGCATATAGAAGTATTTTTAGGTTAAAGTTCAACCACCCAGTGGTTGTTGTTGCGAATTTAATTCCCAACAGCTTCAAAAGACACAAGAGACTTTTTATTTCAAAATAGCATTATGCATCTACCAAATCTTTTTAAACATTAATCTTTACTATTGCTTTCTTAGGGACTAACTATAACTAGTTATACATTTTTTTTTTTATTAACATTATGTAAATGGGTTGATTCAAAGGTGGAGCTATCGCCAAGACAAATTTTGGAATATTATTATTTCTTTAATTTATATAATTTTCATAACTCAAATTGAGTAAAGTTGGTAATGTTAAAACTATGTATTTCTTTGAAAAAAACATTCTATTTGCAGAATAAGATACATTCTTTATAAAATAATGTATAGAACAAAAAAAATGTTGAAAACAAAATTATCTAACGCTGGAAGCTTTACGTTGACGATTATTTCATGATTTAGTTAATAATTCAATTTTGTTTTGTATCTCACAAAAAATACTTTAACTAATTAACAAGCAAATGTTTTTAAAAAACTATAAATTATTTGTATAACAAATCAGAATCATCACCTTAAAAAATTTTCGACAGTACCTTAAATAAAACTAACTTTTTTTTTTAAATAACGTTTTGAAATGTTTTTAATTTTAAATGTATCTGTCTTCATGACGAAGTTTTATTATCCTTATCGATTTTTTTTCAATAGCTTTCATTATTTTTCGTTAGCTTTCACCTGGGGTGGAATTGGCTAATCTGATAATTGCCGGTTTTTATTATCATTTTTACGATAGCTCTCCATCACATCTGTAGGAAAGGATAGCAATCGTCAAACTATTTTATTGCTTTAGTCAAACGAGATATCCTGGGCCCTAGAACATCTGTTTGAAAACTACCGGTGGCGTTGGAACATTCAGCTGTTTATTTCAAAACAAGGGTAAAATTTAAGGAAGTATGTATCTTGCTAGTTGCGAAGTTGAATGGGAAAAATCATTTCAATTAATAAAAGCAACAAACACATAAACAAAACTATCACTCAACTCACGCGAGATCAAGGGGGTAAAGATCCACTTCCTTCTTGAAATTCGCAAAGTCGAGGATTCTTTTACTTCCTCACATTTGGCATATATTTATAAACAACAATACATAGATTATATTTTTAATTTAAATAATAGGAGATTTCGCTTCGTCAAAAAGTGAGCAAGCTCATCCGAATTTTTTTTCCACAGCTGACAGCTTCATAAAGTTATAAGTCAAAACTATAAAAAAACGACCGCCAAAAACAGTCGTGAACGAAAACGAGTATCGTTTTAAAAATGCGACTATCGTAAATCGTAATCGCAAAAAAACGATAGCGACGGATTTTGAACGATAATCGTTATTCGTAATACGGGCCCTGTTAAAGTAACTGGAGAATGCTGATGTCTCCGAGATCTCTTTTTCCTGAACATGCCTAATACTTGAAATTTATTTCTAAGTTAAGGCTCTCACAAACCAACGCCAATATTTTGGAATAGCAACGAAACTTTCGCCTGTGTAAATTTACTTAGGTACATGGAGATTAACGAGTGTACTCAACACTGGCGCAATGCGAATATTTGAACATTTTTCGGTCGTCGAATATCCGCTGCGAATATAACAACAAATTGTTTTCGTACGACGATTTTAATTAAAAAATACACGGCTGCTCTAATTTCCACTCCAATTCTATATCCTAACGTTTTGCGGATTCGGCATAACGAACGGATCTAGAATCTGCCAAATTGACGTTTTGAATTCGGTTATAGTAGTAGTAGTAGTAATACTTTATTGAGATTTTTTTTTTTTTTTTTTACATATTTTTGTTTTATAACATATGTTAATACATTGATTAATTAAAGTTTGCTGGCTTAGAATTGGCCTTGCTACAAGTTTTATAAAGTTTTGTTTGATAATTTAGTTTTACAAAAGCAAATCAATTTATAGAATTAAAGATTCTAAAATAATAATTATTTGTATGTATCCACTCAATAAGAGACCATATCGTTGCAATTTTAATGAGAATGACTTAACCTAAAGAGAGAACTTAAAACTAAATGGAATGTCAAAAAGGACAGAAATGACTGAAGGTCGAATTCGTCCAAGAAATGAATTTATATTTTAAAATTTATCTGAGTTTTTACTTTAATTTTTCGTAATACAGATTCTTTATTTTTTTTTGTATTATTTTATAATATTACTTTTCTTATTATTCTAGTTTTATTTTGCTTTCGGGATGAACAGCGATTTTAAATAAAGAACATAATATACTAATTACTAACCAATGTATTTCCTGAAAACAACTAATGAGTATATGGTTTTATGTGATTTAAAGAACAAAAATAGAAGGTATCAGAACTTCTCATCCCCTGTGATTAAATTGTAGCCGTTTTTTATAAAAGGGAGCTAAAAATAAGTTATCCTCAATAATCATCGAGAACGACGCATCCGAATCCCAGCTGAGGATGCTGATTGGGGAAAGGTAATACCTTTCGCTTACTGAGAAGTTAATATTTTCTTCAAATATGTTCCGGAGTATAGGGTTCTCGTGATGTTGGAGCGCTAGAATTCTTCTTCTGGCTAATGATATGAGATAGTTGAGTAGGGGGGTGATTCCAGAATCCTCGTAAATCGTACTATTGCTAAACCATTTGCCAGATGGTTTGCGATGCTTGGAGATACATTTCCTAATGACTTTTCTTTCAAAAGTTTGCAGCTCTTGAGCAACATTGGGGGTGATATGAAACCACGCAAGGAAACCATAGGTGATTAAGGGCCTAATAAGGGTTTTATACATGAGAAGTTTGGTTCTCCTGTCAACTTCTGAAGAATTTAGTAGGGTTTTTAATAATGCAGCTGCTGCTTTACTTTTTTTTAAAGAGGTTCTGACATGAGGGTTCATTTTTAATCTTTCATGCAGATTTACACCAAGGTATTTAATGGACTTCCTAAGCGGGATCACATCACCTCCAATGCTGAGATTAAGCTGCTTACTTTCACGCACCGCAAGGTGGTGACCTCTGCCAGAAGCGTTTCGAAAACAGACAAGCTCACACTTATTAATATTTAGGTCAATACCCCACTTTTTGTAGTAAGGGATAACTACGTTAAGGTGATTTATAACCTCATACAATGCTTCATGTGGTCTCTCATGCGGGCTAAACATGATAGCATCATCTGCATATAGCACAGCTTCGGAATTATTGATTATAACAGGCAAGTCAGAAAGGTAAAGGTTGAAAAGAAATGGGCCCAAAATAGAGCCCTGTGGTACACCTGCAAGTATGGGAATAGGTGAAGAAAATTCATTTTCGAAGTATACCGTTAGGCTTCTATTCGATAAGAAATCTTGTATGATTTTAATGAAACATGGTGGGAAGTTCAATCTACTTAGCTTGTAGATCAACCCGGCGTGCCAGACGGAGTCGAAAGCTTTAGATAAGTCGATGGCACAAGCGACTGTGCATTGTTTTAATCTTAGGTTGTTTAGAATTTTATTTTGCAGGTATAAAAGGGCATGTTCGGTGGAGTGGCCTCGCTTGAATCCGAATTGTTGGTTGGGCGTAAGATTCGTATCACCGAAGAAGTTATTAATTTTTGACAACAGTATTTTTTCAAATATTTTTCCGACATTTGAAAGAAGGGAGATAGGGCGAAAATCTGTAATGTTATTGGATTTGTAACTCTTCCTGATGGGAATAAGTACAGCTTTTTTCCATAGTGAGGGGAAGTAACAATTATTGATACAGTTATTAAGTAAAGGGGTAAGATGTTTAGCAATAGTGGTTTTAATTTTTCGAAGTATGAAATTGGGAATTTTATCGGGACCAGAGGACTTTTTATTGTTGAATGTTGAGCGACGTGATAATGCCTTCAACAAGGTTGGGAGAGGTAAAAAATTCATGGGATGCTATATCGGACCTATTAAGGGGGGAAAAATTGGTGATTATTAGATTTTCGTTCCAGACTGAGAAGGAACTGTTTACAGAGTTGACTGCTAAAAGGTTTTCTGGGTCCGCTTGGGGAATTTTTAAAGAATAAAGCGATGTATAAAAGGAGCTAAAAGCTGCAACTTTTTCAGTAGGAGTATTCAGAATACTGTTGTCAAAAATAAGTTCTTGGGATTGGTCATTAGATTTGCTCTTCCGGCCAGTGATTTGGTTGATTACCTTAAAAACGTTCGAAGGGGGTTTTAAACCACTTAGTTTTTTACGAAAATGCTCGTTAGTTTCAATCCTGACGCGATCTTTTATTATTTTGCTAAGACAACCGATTCTGGACGATAGTTGCACGTATTCATGGTTGGTACGGTCACCTAGGCGATGGAAAATTCGTTTAAGGCTTTTTTCCAAAATTTCCTGATTTTGAGTAGGTTTAAGGTTTCTGCCGAGACTCTGAGACGATTTAAGTTGGGCAATTTGTCTTCGCTAAAGTTAGCAACACAATTGGACACAAAGTTGTTAAATGACGTAATATGAGAGTCGATTTCATCATTACTCAGATTTCTGTCCGTAGGGACTGCAGATTCGCAAAGCATAGAGTTGAGTGTTCGATTAAAGTTTTTCCAATTTGTGTTCCTAAAACAGCGAAAGTTTCTTGGTGGAGATAGAAAGGGAGAGGCATTTTGCAACTGTATATTCATGTAAACTGAAAAATGATCCGAAATCAGATCAAGAGTAATGCAAGCAATGTTTGGATTTGTGTGGCTGGGAGATCGAAAGTTAGACGAAATTAGAAAGAAGTCTATGTGAGAGCCGGAGCTGGGACGAGTAGGTCCCTCAGCTGCTATGATATCGAAATCTAGGAAGTGACCGTTATTGTACCATTGTTTAAAATGGATTCCATTTAAATTTATTTTAGAATCCCCCCACATAGAGTGTCGGGAGTTAAAGTCACCACCAATGACAACGAAATCATAGGAGCTTAAACTATCAATGAGGTTATCTAGAGCCGCCGGTAAATTATCTCCCAGGTTGCAGGGAATGTAGATTGAAACTATAGCAAGCGTTTTTGTAGTAAGCTGAACTTTTATAGGAATCAGCCCAATGGTTGCCGATATGAAGTTGTTACGAAAGAGTTTTTGACAATATTTAAAAGAATTTTGTATTAAAATGCCCGTACCACGGCCAGAATTATTGCTAATAAAGTTATATTGGTTGTTGAACCGCAAAAGATTTTTTTTAAGACAGGTTTCTTGGACGAACAAAGCAGTAGGGTGAGACTCTTTTAATAAGAGCTCAATTTCCAATTGCTTTAGTCTATTAAATGAATTTACGTTAGATGTTATAAAATTAAGATTCATGGTGATTGGGGGGAAAGGGAGGCAAGAAATGCCATGTAAGACTCTGGCTTTTGAAGATCATTTAGCTTGGTGTAACGAGGCCAAAACTCTCTAATTTTTGCAAAAAGTTCATTGAAAGAAATGCCAAATAATTTTATTGATTCTTTCAAGAAATCGTTAATCATGTTGCCCGGAGGAACACTAGAGGCGGGTGCTGAGGGGGTACTGTTCGACCCTCTGACTGCCTCTGCATAAGAGAAGCCCTTTTGGGGAGAAGGGTTAAATAAACGCACAACATTGTTGCGTAATTCAATTTTTTTGTGTTTACTTGCCGCCTTGTTGGATTCGCGATTTTTCAAAATTTCCTCCCGTTTGGGACATCCCCTGTAGCTGGCCGGGTGCCCCGACAAACCACAGTTTACGCACGAGGCAGTAGAGTTCTCGCTTTTCGGACCAATGTCACAATTGCCCTCAGCGTGCTCCTTCAGGCACTTGACGCATCTTGTAGGAAAAGCGCAGTAGGCCGAGACATGGCCAAATCGTTGGCAACGGAAGCATTGTTTCATTCCCGAACCCTTTAGGGAATCCCATCTCACTCTGTGTCGCAGGATAAATTTAATGTTTTTAATTTTGTTAAGGCTTTCCCTATCATCAAGAACACAAATAAATAAATCCAACGGAATTTTATTTTCTTTGGACCATTTTGTTTCAAATGGTTTAACCCGCACCCTAAGCAAGGGATCCAAGATGCGCAGCTCTCGCTCTATGATGTCCGGCGAAAAATTTGCCGTCATCCCTTTGAGGATAATATTAAACTTTTTGTGTTCTTTTGGTGTGAAGGAAAAAGCTTCAACGCCAATTAGTTTTAATTGCTTTAGCAGAAGGCTGTGAAGTTCTGTATTTCTGACAAAGATTTTTAACTTTCCAAAACCCTTGGAATCAAATTTAACTAAGTTTAAGTCGATGTTAGAATTCTTAAAATACTCAATAATTGGTTTTGAGGAAATACCTTTGGTAAATATCGGCGGACACCAATTTGCTCGGTCTTCGGGTTGCGTCAAGTCGTTAGAATTGCTGGAAACGTTGTTGCTGGTGTTGATTGAAGAGTTTATATTGCTGTTGTTGCCGTCAATATCTCTGCTGATGGGTTTCTTGGATAGATGTTCATTTTTATTTCCATGTGTGAGGTTAACCGCATCGTCTGGATCATCATCGAGAAGGGCGAATCGGTTAGTAAGACGTGGAGCTTCAATGGCCACTTTTTTGGCAGATTTGGATGTTATCATTTGCCTTCTTTTTCGGGCAATCACGTTGGAAAAGGTTTTCTGGTCATTTGCGATTAAATTGCGAAGTATTACTTCAGTCGCAGTACCTTCGATATTTTGTAGATTGGAGCTACCCGAGAAAGTAGCATTTCCAATTACTACGCAGTTGCTAAGCGGTTTATTAATTGCGTTAAAACCACTAGTTGTCTCGCTCGCACCACCAGAAGCGGTGCTGGCGTCGGTTTCCATCTGTTGCGTTGCAGACTGTACTTTTGGTGGCGGAAGATTCTCGATCTCGTACCAATTAATATCATCTTCAATTTTTTGCTTATCCGCAGCGTTAAGTAACTGGGAAGGCAAACACAATGTATATTTAGGGCCATTATTGTCCACAGAATTTTTTGAGCATTTAGGAGGGGATTTACCGCCATCCATTTTAAAGATTTTGTTTAAGCACTTGTGTTGTACAGAAATAATAAATTTAAAATTTGAGCACAGGAAAATACGTCTACACACTATGAGAGCACAAACGAGAATAAATGAATTCGGTTATCCTGTTGTTGGATTACAATTTCGTTTTTGACAGGACTCCGATGTTAGTTTTGTGGTTTAAATTTGTACTTAACTGAAAGTTTTATGAACCTTTAGTCCAAATGCGTTTCGCCCAGGCACGAAAGTTGGGCTCATCAGTTAGATGTTGTCGTACCATTGTAAGACGCAAGATTTTAGTCGATGGTTATCGATACAAATATATATTTAGCAGCAGTGATATTGTTTTCGTTTTCCTCTTCTTCGTTTTTGTACTTAACTGTTGCTAGGGCCATATGCGGTTTACTAGGTTTATTAACTAAAGAACAAAAATATTTTATACTTGTACTTCAAGTTTTTATTGAATCATAAAATAATTTTTTTAAAAAAATTGTATTTTGTTTAAATATAAAATATTTTTTAGATAAAGACAGGTACCTTCTTAAATATATTCCAGCTAAAAAATGTTTAACTTTGATTTTGTATAATAAAAAAATAAAACAAAATAAAATGCACTCCGGTACCCAACAATATAAATAAATCAATAAGTCAAAATAATAAATTATATGAACTTGAGTGTTTTATACGTAGCATATAATGCCATATACATTGTAATAATAAAGGCCACAAAGAAGACAATCGCTCTTGTTGGCTGTGGAACTGGTCTGAATGCATAGACCAAAGTGTGAATAATTCTAGCAATTGCTAAAATTCGGAAAAGCCACATTGCCAAAGTTGGATTGGGATCGACACAAACATACATAAGACCCATTGTCAAGAAGGGTAATATATTTTCCATGTCATTGCGGTGAGCCCTAAAGTACAGAAAAAAAAAAAATATTTTAATGTGATTCTTGGCTTTATGACCTAAAAGTGTACTGACCTGCGAACACGATCGACATGTGGGTCATTTGGTTGGACCAATTCCTTGCGAGTGAAAACTTCATCTTCTGGGCTTATGAAAACCTGTAAAGTAATGAATGAAAATAATTTGTTGAAAATAAATTTAATTTTACTACTACTTTTTTAGTTTTTGAAGATTTGCTTTAAATATTTCTGATTACCTTTTTTCGAAGAAATGAAGGGACAAGGGCCAGAATCTGGAACACGATATAATATACATAGCAATGTGAAATATGTTATTTTTGGGATTCCAACTGATTTTGATTAATTAAGAAGTACCCAGCTAAAACTATCTTCCTATAAGATTTATTATTAATTTATTTCATAAGTGAAGCTGAGAATAAAGCCAGATATTTTTCCCTCTAGGGATCTAGTTTTAGTCAAAACGATATTGCGTTGATATGGCTGTCTTTGGCTTTTTTTATTATAAAAGGTGTGTGTGGATGCATATCCGCTTATAAAATATAGCGGTGGTTGGGTTTTTTGTGCACTTTTATTTTAAGCGAAGAAGGGCAAAAATACACACCTAAAGATACACGAAATCAAGCTTTAAACTATTAGCTACGATAATAGGCGTTTTCTTTTGGAGGTGGTGAAGTACTTTTGAGTAGATAAAAACTAAAATCTAGTACCTTCATCTACTCATGCTTTCATCGCGAGAAGATGAGGTTTGTAGGAAAACTATTTGTTCGCTTTCCATTCAAAATGGATAGCAAAGTACTTGTAAGTACTTCGCCACCTCCAAAGGAAAACGGCTAATGTTTAAGTTCAATTTCGATTTAGATCATTTTTTTTTTATTAAAAAGTAGGACACATTAATGACATTGGACAAAATTTGTTGTGGGTCAACAAATGAGTTTGGAAAATAATAGACACCCTATTGTACAAACAGTGGTACACATTCGTTTGCGTGAAGATATTATTGACTACTCTTAAATGTGAACATGAACAAATGTTCAAGGTTTAGAGTGTTCATGAACAATATTTTTGATGTTTTTGAACGTTCGTGTGCAACGTTACGTCGTGCAACGTTACGGTGTGCAACGTTACGATCTGCATACTACGATGGGTGCGTTCAGTGAAAAAAATCTTAAGATCCCCTTGAAGCAAAAACAAGTCCGTTTTGGATCTGCGCACGTTGATGTTTACACATATTAACCGTGAGTCCCGGCACTCACACAATTTTTTTTTTCTAGTAAGCCGTTAGCTTTCAGATTTGATGAAAATGTAGCAACTACTAATCTCATTGGTGAAACTGTATTGTTGACATTTTTGGTGGTAATTTATCCAAAAACCGTTTCTTTGGCATTATTGAAAATTTCCACCATTGAAAAATACAGCAAAAGTGAAACTGAGTTGGTTTTTAATTGTTCACGTTATCGCGGGTATACTGCATCTATGTAAATACCTAAATAAATTGTGTGAATCATACGATCGTTAGTCTTAAGTGAAATGGAAGAAAAGTATAAGCGCCAAATTATACTCCAGCATAATATAAAAAATAATCAATGTTTTTGTAAAGTACATACATATATGTACATATATACCTACCTTTAAGAGAAGGCTCATAACTAAATACATAGCTAATTCAAAAAGTTCTTTATTGAGATATATTTTTAGGCAAACAGAACCTTGTTTTTTAAATTTTCCGAGCCATGGTGGTTGTATTGTTCTTTTACTCTCACGACAGGATTTTGTAATGATTATAATTATATAAGCTTCACACATGTTTTTATTTGTGCACACAGTAAACTTGCTATAACGTGAACAATTAAAAACCAGATCAGTTTCAATATTTTGCCAGATTTTTCAATAATTGTGGAACTTCTAAATAAAACTGAAGAGCTTATAAGATCACGGTTTTTGGATACTTACATACCACCAGAAATATTTTAAGTAATCTTCGATTGAATATTAAAAAAACTGCACCACATATATGTACATAAATATTGTTGTGTTTTTGTATAATTTCATGGTTTTTTGCTTGTTATAACCTTCTTTTTGTTTTTATTAATTTAATTGGAAAATTGTACACTGGGACGTATGTGTAACATTTTTTTTTATTATGTTGTTTATTGTAGATTTTTACTTTGGTGAACTCCTTATATTATAACTACAAAATTTTATCCATTGAAAGTTACCACTAATGCTTTTTTTCTAATGATACTTTTTTAATTTATCGCAACGGCTCCATGGTAAAACGTAATTGAAGTTTTTTAATTGACTAATAAGTTCCAAGTTGCTTACTTAGAACTTGAATCAGAAATTGTGAAACAAACCCTACTAAGTATACCATTTTGGTTTCCAAATATCAATGCTCTTATAAATTTTTTTATTAAACCAGTAAACCGAATGATTACATTTATTTTACTTTTTGAGAATAACTAAATCTATTTTACTCCCTAACGTAGTGAAAACAGGATCTTAAGAGCAACTTAAGCAACAGTTTGGAGTCAAATTAAGGGAATTTTATTCTCATAGGATTTTTTAATCTCTCGACTCAACCTAAACGCTCTGGTTTTTTTGTCAAACCTTATGTGAATCACCCTGTATGATTAAAAACTTTTTGAATAGATGAACATTCCCAGAAAATCTCATGATTTCGTCAGTAAGGCTATAGGGCCCTATTATGACTCGCGAGTCGAACGTTCGACTCATGTCGAACGATTTGGCGAACTATCAGTTCCGTGGTATTACGAATAGCGAACTTGGAAATTCGCATTTGAAGACAAAACTGCCAACATTTTGACATTAAAGGCGAACTTCAACTTGGCGATTCGCAAACAGTAATGCCAAACAGTCACATTCGCCGATTTTTTAATGTGACTCGCGAGTCATAATAGGGCCCATAATGACAGATGAGGGTGTCTTCCGAACGTCCACATTTTCACGCTTCATTAATACACAACTTGGCCTCAATGAAAAATTTTTTCTTTGCATCAGCCTATGTACAGTACATATTATTATATATGTATAGATATATGTTACTGTGAACCCGCGGATTAGCTAAAATTATAGGGTTGAACGGTAAAACATAAATATTACCTCATACATGTCAAAAAGTTAAAAAAATCACATTTATCTCTTCCTGACACTTACGATGCATGCACAGGCTATCTAGATTTGTATAAGGACCTACATATATATATGTATACCGCAAAATTTTAGAAAAATACCACAAAATCAACATCAGACATTTTTTTTTCGCATAATGCATCGTTATAAGGTAACCTTATTTTTACCGGTCAAACCAGATTTCGACAAATCAAGAGACTTATGGCGAATTCCTTTCAACAAAGAAATCGAATTTTTTTCTAAACAAAATCGAATTTTTTCTAAACAAAATCGATTCTTTTCTGTCAAAACAAATCTTGCGTTTTTAGCAAGATTTCACACTGATTTGCACACACACTATGAAGACTTGACATTTCTAATACTTCAAATTGAAAGTCGAGGAATTTTTGGAATACGAGTTGTTTATTTTTTGGTTGCAACGAATTCTACATAATTTAACAAAATATGCAACAATATATTCAGTCAATACAGCTATAAAAATAATTTATTGTGCGTTGTTCATTATCAAACACAAATTTGACAACGAAAAAATAGCTTTCGCGAGTGAAAGTCGTGTTAAAAACTTTCAGTGCAAGTCAAAACTTTTCAATAACAATTTTCTTTAAAAATATATGTGCAAATAGAAGCTCAAACAAATAAAATGCACCAACAAATTGGCACCGTATAAGCTGGCTAATATCTTTTATTTATTAATTTAATTCTATTGGTAAAACATTTTTCTCACAACAAAAACAAACAAACTTAATAGTTTTGTGAATAATTTCTTGACGTTTTGCTTCAATTTACGAAATACGAATTCCTTTCAAAAAAAATTCGATTCTGTTTAGAAAAAATTCGATTTCTTTTTTGAAAGGAATTCACCATTTGTTGAAAGGAATTCGCCATTAGTTAAACCTAAAGGTAGAACTAGAATAGGCGGGAGCTGTCAGAAGCTTATGTCAAAACCGACCGAAAAGTAGCTTTCCGAAACGTCAATTTCACAAGTAAACCATTATGCACTTAAATGGTTGAAAGAGAAAACAAATTAAATAATTGTTTGTTTAATGTCAATTTTCGATACCACTAAAATTCGATGTGATATAAATTATTTAAAAGAAAACTTAAAATTTTACTTCACTCATTCATAAATCAGAAAAAAGTCGAAATCTAAGCACCAAACGCTAAATACTTTTTAGTTTGCTTTCACCATTTTGATTTTTGCATCCATCCACTTCCGAATGAGCGTTCGATGAGCGCTCTTCACGTCCGACGGAATAAGTTAACGAAAACTAGACGAACAGTACCAAATCGCAATTATGGGCACAAGATATG
This sequence comes from Leucozona laternaria, assembly GCA_932273885.2. Lineage (NCBI taxonomy): Eukaryota > Metazoa > Arthropoda > Insecta > Diptera > Syrphidae > Leucozona > Leucozona laternaria. The sequence continues at coordinate 23,392,389 of OW026367.1, read as the reverse complement.
AATTCTTTGTATTCGCTCGAATTCGTACGACCACTTGCGTGGCCTTCCGACTGTTCTATTTCTAACCTTGAATTTTCATATTTATTTGAAAAATAAAGCTTTATTAATCAAAAGCAGCTGTGGTATGCCTTTTAGACAGCATCGGTGAAAGGGTTTTTTTTTCAAAACTTTGTTTTATTTCAATATTTAGATATGAAAACAAAAATTTAGAAGGATGAAACCGAAATAACTATACCAGAAACTGTTTTAGCTTCACTTCCGTTTTGCGATCCAGATTTGTATCCAAATTTGAGAAAGGTAATTATTGGAGTCCTTTGTGTGCTACGAATGACGTCTGCAGTACTTTTGTTTTACACTTTGATAGGTTAAAAACGTGGCTGAGGCCACTACAACGGTTACCCGGTGTAACGGATATTCAAAGAAATCGATGTAATACCTGAAGATGCGGTGAATCAAATTGAAAATAAAATGGATTTAATTTGTGTCAACAAATTTTACAATATAAATTTATTATTTCAAATTAAAAATATCAACAAATTTAAAAAAAAAATCTCAATTTGCACAGAAAAAATATGAATTTAATTAATTTTAAAACTAGGGATTTTTGTGTATTTTCTTATTAAAATTGTATTTCTATTTTATACAAGGTGGTTAACAAAAAGTTGCGCTTTCATTTTTGTTAAAATAATACCTTAAAAAAAAGCCTGCTTAAATTGAGACTGAGCCCCCCCCCCACAAAAAAAATTCAGCATACGCTACTGGCTGTTGGATATTGCTCCATATTGCGGTTTTGATATTTTAATATAACTGTAGATACATTGAGAATCTTAAAAAAATCCAAGCTACCTACTTTAATTTAAAAAGATTAAAGAAACTCTTCCACATCGGAGCATTTTATTTAAGCTTTCCTAACATCTTAAAGCTCATAAAAGAGTATGGGAGTGTCACGTAGAATGAAAATAAGCCAGATATGATAATATTGTTTACCAACAATTTGATGATCCAAACAAAGTGCAAAATACAAGGCCACAGTGACATCACTGCACAGAATGTATAATTAAAAAAAAAATTCCTTTCCATGAAATTAAAATAATTAACTTTATTTTTAAGCTACACGTATCATCTGTTTTTATAATGTAGATACAAAGAAATGTATGTTATAGATATATACATATGTATGTAGCTAATTTTATAAAATAATTTCAGTTCGAGAAGGTTCCATATGTATCTATACATTCGAACCGATGCCGATGTACGGAGTAGACTTTTCAACTTTAAATTTAAAATAAACGCAATTAATTCCTCCACATAGATTATATAGCTTTAGAGCAGCGAATTAAAATTCTTATTATAAGCCCATCTAAATGTCACCAGACCATCAGGAAGTTATTTGCCTAATTTTATTCCACACTAAATTCGTATCTAAAAAAGCACTGTATATCTTGCTGAAGTTAACTTTAGCCTTTTAGCAACAGAAAAACTATTTATAGATGAAGGGATTCACTTTCACCGCCAGCCGGTCGTAAGAAATGCGAATGTTTAATTTCACTTTCTACGACTTAAAAACATTGCAACAACAAACGACGCCATTACTTGGTTACAGGAAAGTAAGCTCCCCTATATTACCAGTAAAACAACCTTCACCTCACTATAAAATAAATTTACTTTAGTTTTACTTATCACGACTTCTCACCTTAAATCTGAATCTTTGTAAAGCTGTTAGCAAGCTCATTAGAAGCATTTTTATCACCAAAATACTGCTCCAATAGATATATGAACCAAAAACTGGGTTACTTAAACTTAGCAACATTGCCATAGAATTAGTTACTGTAATATTCATATTTGTTGTTGTTACGGATTTTTTCTTTTCTTGTTAATTCCGGTACAGTTTCAGATTTCTTGAATTTTTCTTTAAAAAAAAAATACACGTTGTTGCGCGTCAGATACACTTTGACGAATGCGGCTGGCGAACGCGTCTGCAAAAAATATTTCAATTTCACAGTCAACCAATGAGAGTTTCTCCAAGCCAGACGATTTTCTTAGAGCAACGATTTTCTTTAAGAGCTTGCGATTTGCGAATAAGGAATGCCTCATCTAATATTGTATAGTTTGTTGTAGACCGGTTTATAGAGTTAGTTGTTGTTTGTTAGCTTCATACTTTTGCCACTTGGCTTCATTATTGCACACGCATTCAAATACAAATTAACACAGAAGAGGGTCGGCATTTTAATTTATGCATTAGGGATGTGTGTAGGGAAGGTCTATTGAGTTACCTCTCTGTTTGGCTTCAGCTTCACGCTTTAATAATTTACAGTGAGAGCGAAAACAAATGGGGAACACATTTGAATAGGATGGTTAATGAATGGTGGAGCATAGAGTTACACACAGTCGAGTTTTTTATGTGTAGTAATAAATACTAACTAAGACAAGATTGACTGACAGGGCCGGCCTGGTCGTCATTTTATTGAAGTGTTTCGAAAATTTGGGATTTTCAAAATTTAAAAATTGATTAATTATAAAAGTGAACGATGTAAGTACATACACTCGTCTTGAATGTGAAAATAGACTTCGATCAGGAATTCAATCACATTCGTGTCGTGTGGCTAAAGAAAGAATCTCTGATGTACTTAACGGTATCTCCAAAGCTAGGCTTAGTGGTGATATTTAAAGGAAAGGATGCAACTGGCTGTTTCACTAAAGCACTATTTAAAAAGGTTACGATGAAACAGTAATAGAAAAGAGACATTCCGACGGTGTTGCAGCGATGTTTGAGATGTACTAGACCACATATAGCAGTTGAATTCTAGCTTTGGGCGTATATACGTCTTAAAAAGTGTTGCTAGATCAAAAGGAGAAAAGAATTACCTTCTAAATCTAAGCATTTCACTGCATTTTTGGTTATATCTAATATGTGATCGTGATGGTTCCACAGAAGGTGGTCAGTAAGACACATGCCAAGTGTTAGATCTTGAAAATCCACCAAAAATGACCAAAGTTTACAAAACCAAGAAAACTTGTCTGTTGAATTCAATATATAAAATGGCGATGCTTAAAAAGGAAACACAAAATGTGTCAGATGTAGAATTTTAAGTGCTGCCAACAATATAGCAGGTAATGTGTGTTACCAACATTAAGAATCGAAAGATTTTCGAAATCCTCGATGGAAGAATAATTCACGTATAATAGTAGAGGGAGTAAATCCCACTTTAACGTCTGAAAATAGCTTTGGCTTTTCGAAGCATTGTATTACATGACGCCGCTTAGATAGGAATATAACGAGTTTATTTTTTAGCAGTTCCACATCTGAAGAACAAGGTTGTGAATCTCGAAACCAATATGTAATGCTGAGGGTATTGTCGTCTGCAAAACAGTTGAGTTGAATAGAAGTTTCAGACAAAAGGCCAATTCTAAAGATGAGAAAGAGGGTCGGAGACGAAACGAAGCCCTGGGGCACACCAACATTAATATTGTGAACTTCAAACTTAAAATCATCAAAAACTACTTGGATTCTACGGTCAGAAAAGTTTCTTCTTATCCAACATAGAAATTATTCATTGATACCGAAAGCTTGATGACAAACTGTATTAAATTCTTTATAAATACACAGAGCAATACAATTACTTTATTTAAAGCTTTGATTTTTTTTTCACCAACTGTGTACTACTGTTTGTTATTAATTATAAATACAAGGCGCTGAAACCACCCATCAGTGCTGACCTGTGCTGCAAATGGAGGTCATTGGACAATGCAAAACAAAGAATAACACAAACCGACCTATGTTACAAGTCACATCATGCAATTGGTTTGCCTATTTAAAAATTAATCAAACGAATCATCTATGAATAAAGAAACATTATGAAGGGTCAGTTGTTAAAAATTAAAATAATAGTAGTCTTCAAAGAAAATCAAGATAATTGCCTATGCTTAAAGCTGAGAGTTTTACTGGCTTTTGAATTGCATGCAGTATACATTATAATGGGATAAGCTGGTTTTAATAATAACCATTATGTACATAACTATAGAAATGTACATACCTAAGTAATTACACATATTAGGCTTTTGCTTAGTTCCCAACTTGGTTTTAATTGATTTTTTTATACCCTTTTGAGTTCATATTATATTCTTTTTTACAGCCCATTTGTACGTTACTTTAAGCAACGCTATTACATTATGTCCTGTATAAATGCTTTCACTTGTTTGGAAACAAAAATTATAGAAGAGTGTACAAATGGATTGTATGTGCTTATCTTTAAAGCTAATACAGTACAACATCGATATAAGAAATTCTGAAACTCCAAAAAATTATTTTTTTATCCGAATTTTTCTTATATACAAACAATGGATATATAAGAAAGAAAATTTCTTTAATAAGCAGAAAAATAGATGCAAAACCAAGGAATGACACATCAAATCCAAATGCCATAATATGCCTGTTTGGTAATTAAAATGATCAAAAAACTGGGCAAATAGAACGCATTCGGGCGGTGCGGTGAACAATTCACAAGCAAGAAAAGAACACAAGTTTTGAAAAAAGTCAATTACTAAATGTTTAAGTAAATTTCTAGTATACGTACATTTTTAGTTTTGAAATCAAATATTTATGCATAAAAAACAGTTTCTTATAACCATGTTTCTTCTTACATATATACAATTTTATTATAAACGTTTATTTTAAACAAAATCGAGGAAAAAACAGTGTTTTGAATTGCGTTTCTTATAAGCGAGTTTTTCATATAAGTATAATTGTTTCTTATATCCGTATAGTACTGTATATTTACCTTAAAAAAGGAGAAAATAAATTAAATGAATTCTGGAATTTAGTATTTATTTGAAATGCAATAGCAAATTTTGTTATCGTTTTAGATTAAATTTATGGCGTACCCATTTAAAAATTATTTTTAAATATAAGCACATGAGTTATTTTATCAGAAAATATTATTATTTTCTCTTACGGCATTTTTAGCTATGGAAAATATACACAGTAACAGTACCTACTGGATCGCACATTATAGTTTGTCTCGTTTGCCTTTGGTACGTCTATAGAGTCAGAGCCTTTTTTGTATGTACTACTCTTATCATTATAATACACAGTTCGAGCGTTTAGGATAATTGGAGAGGATTTTAAGGAAGATACTGATGAACATTGGTTTTAAATGTCTGAACATCGAAATTCCAAGGAAAAATTGAGCCTAATGTTGTACGGTTTTACCTAGGATAACGACCAATCGGGGGATTTACAGTAACAAAATACATCTTTTCTAATGGGGCAATATCTTCGGTGTTATGTCATCTTAGTTAATATTTTTCTATTTTTCCCTTTTTTCCCGTTCTTTAAAGTAATCATTATAATATGGTCAAATTCGTTGTCTTGGAAGATCTGGTATCAACAAAAAATGGTATAACCATGGTATAACCTTTTCATACTCGATTAAAACCTGAGAGGATATATAATATGGAGTGCTCGTTACTATCACTAATGCATTGTAGTGCATTTTTAATCAGCGCGCACTAAAGTGATTTTGACTACCCTTAAAATGTTTTAACACAGTGCGAGCGTTAGGAAAATAGGGAAGGATTTAATAGGAGATACCGATGCACATTGGTTTTGAATTTCTGAATATTAAAATGGGAGGTAAAAATAGAGCCAGGCAAAGCATTCCACATTCTTGTAGTGCGGCTAAAGAATGAATCTCTATACTTGACGGTACGTCCAAAGTTGGGCTCAAGGGTAAACTGATGAGCATTCGTAAAAGCGCGAGTATTACGGTTGTATTGTTTTAGGGGAGGAATGCAGTTGGCTATTTCACTAGAACACTGTTTGAGAGAGAGAGAGACATGAAACATTACGGCGGTGTTCCAGGATTGTAATGTAAAGTTTACGAAATCTGTTATTTTTCCCTGTCGATCGGTCGACTTGTAATGAAAAAGTCAACACACAATAATTATTAGATACTTGCAAGCTTGATATAGCATAAATATTTATTTCTTATTAAGGCCAACGCTGTAGATGTTTTTTTTTTAGTTTATGTACTAAAGTTAGTTTTCTTTATTTATTTTGTATATTTTCGTAATATGAAAAATAAATTTATTAGGTCCAGTTTTTCTGTGAGAGATTAAAGTAAAACTTAGTTTACCCATGGAATTTGGTGAGTTAACGCATTATTAACTGAATAGATGCCTTTTTTTTAAATTCACCAAGTTTGTTTAGTCGTTCCGCGTGCACTCTCCTCCGAAAAACTGCTTCCTCAGTTAACTGTGTGTTAATTTACTTCTGGAGTTATCTAACTCGGGTTAAGCTCATCACTAAAAAACTAGGCCTAAATGTCGAAAAGATTATAGTTAATTATTAATCACCATCCAATTAACTGAACACCTTCACTACAGCATTTTAAGTTCTAATCTAACACTGGATACAGTTTGCCGCATTGGCTTCTGATGGCTTTCAGCATTATATAACGATCGTTATAAGTTATTATAATTATAGTTTTATTTTTGATACCGACGCGATGGTTGTAAATAAGGCCCTTATGAGGAATATAAAGGGTCCGTAAAATTACTTTTTTTTTTTTGAAAATGGCGCAAAACATCAAGTGTTAGCTTCGGCTGTGTGGCACGTAGCGCCATCCTGTTGAAACCAAATGTTGCCAATATCCTCCTCTTGAATTTTTGTGAACAAAAATTCGTTCAACATGGCCCGATAACGATCGCCATTGACTGTAACGGCAACTCCTTGCTCATTTTAGAAGAAAAATGGAACAATTATGCCAAAATCCGCACCAAACAGTGACTCGTTTTGGGTGTATCGGCTTTTCAATGTATGCGTGCGGGTTTTCTGTGCCCCAAATGCGACAATTTTGCTTGTTTACTACCCGCCAAGATCAAAATGAGCTTCATCTGAAAAGATGATTTCTTTGGCAAAATCGGCATCTTCTCTAAGTCGACCGCGGGCCCACTTAGCGAAGCGTATACACAACCATATTCGTTCAGCGGAAGGATAAAACTAATTATCTGTCAAATCAGATATGAACTAAGTGTTACCATTCACGAAATAAGCACTAGTTGAAAAAAAAAACGTTAGATGGCAGACCCTTTATTTCGTAAAATACATTACGTGTCACAAGTGTACGTTATGATTCGGTTCTGTTATGTGTATTGGGATGGTATGTTTAATAACAAAAATCCGGCACTCGGAAGAAAGTTGATGTTCACACATTTTAACCATGCGTCCCGGCACTCACACGTTGTTTAGGGACTCTCTACGAGTCCATCCCCCAGAATAATATTAGTACAAACAAAATATAAACAGAAGCCAAATTCTTGTTTACGCTTTAAGGCTGTCCCAAACCAACGCGAAACATTCGCGCGAATATACAACGACGCAATAATGTTCGAAGATTCGCATCGCGCCAGTGTGGGTGCTCCCATTAATCTCCATGTAAATAAATTAAGACAGGCGGAAGTTTCGTTGTCGCGCCGAATGTTTCGCGTTGGTTTGGGAGAGCCTTTAAACTTTCAGGAACAACAAAATTCCAAGTAAATCCTGTTGCAAAATTTGTGTGATGTCAAATATAATTTGATTGTACTAAATTTGCTATATCGTAAACAAGTCGAAAAAATAATCTTCAATTGAACATCATTAATCTCGATTTTAACCTTCACTCCGTAGCAAACAAAAATATTTCTATAGTATTCTTAATTCAATTATGTGCTTTAAGATAATTCCAGATATAAGTATACAAATAAACATGCGGTTTAAAGATGATTGGACTAATATATAAAGGGTGTTTTTTTTTAGAGGTATAGAACTTTAAGTTGGCAACACTAATTTAACTGGAGGCCATTTTTTCAGCTGTCAAGTGATTTATTTTTAGATTCGTTTGGCATTTCAACATGAATAGACTGACGCCTGAACAACGCTTCCAAATAGTGCCCAAATGGGCCCAAAACGTCAATAAACACAAAACTGCCGTATTTGGAGTGATCATAATTCTCAAGTGTATGTTGAGACACCGTTATATCCACAAAAACTGACTGTTTGGTGGGCTTTATAGTTTGGTGGAATAATTTGTCCGTACTTCTTTAAAAACGATACAGTCAGTGGTTACCGCTATAGAGCCATGATTACTGACTTTTTCGTTCATCAATTGAACAACTGTGATGTGCAGGAGCTGTGGTTTCAACAAGAGGGCGCAACATGTCCCACAGCTCGTGCCACAATTGATTTATTGAAGTTAACGTTTGGTAACCGCATAGTTTCACGTTACGGAGCAGTGAATTTGCCTCCAAGATCGTGCGATTTAACGCCGCTTGACTATTTTTTGTGGAGATATGTGAAGTCGCTAGTCTACACCAATAAGCCTGAAACAATTGACCACTTAGAGGACAACATTTGCCGCGTTATTGCCGATATACGGCCACAAAGCCATCGAAAATTGGACCTCCAGATTAGACTACGTCCGAACCAGCTGTGGCAGTCAAATGCCAGAAATCATATTTAAATAATAATGCCAGATGATTATCTTTCGAATAAAGTAAATTTAATGTTAAATAAAAAAAAATCATCGTTGTTTTATTCCATTTCAAAGTTCTATACCTCTAAAAAAAACACCCTTTACAAACAAAAAAAAACGTATCAATATTGATCTTTTGAGTTTTGGACTTGATTGTTTACTTTATGTAAAATCAATTAATTATTATATTATTTATTGCACTTTAATTTTGTACGCAATTAAGAAAATCTTACTCCAGACTTTTATCAAACATGGTGATAATGCACATAATTCCAATTTAAGATTTATTAATTTTCATGAAAAGTTTTTATAAACAGCGATGGGCCAAGATTCCTCTCTCAATTGCAATACGGCCTTGGATTCGTCTAGCTTAAACCAAATATCTATGACACAACAAAAGTCTTATATTCTGTTTTAAACTAAATCTTATATAAGCTTATTTTCTAGATTGTCGGCGCCATACCAATTAAATTATATTGATCCAAAGATATGAGTTTCTGCGTGTTAAATTGGTATTTGAAACACGCACCTTTTATTAATTTGGTATTCTGATTAAATAAGTTCTGGACTTTGACTAGGCACTTCTAATTAATAAGGACAATAAAAAAGATAAGAGCCTACCCTAATTTATACACCGCCTATTTTTTGTTTAGTGAGGTTTCATTCAGGTCAATTCAGACAGAATTGCAGAAATAAAAAAAAAAAAAAACACTTACACGCATAGTGTAGTAGGTACCTACGAGACGAAGTTCAATGTAAAAATAATTTAGACTTTGGATTGAAATTATTTATGGCGTCACTTTATTGCGCCGGTTGGGTGTTGATATACATAAATGTGTCTGAATCTATTACTAAGCATTAAGTATTGTGCTTTTTTTGTTTTTTGTTTATTTAAATGTAGAACTGAACTTTGGTCAAAATGCTGATGGGGCAGAATATTATGAGTTTTCAGAAGTAATCACTGGTCATTGAGTCATTATAAATACACATTTCAATTTGAACAACGCAATTGTGTGAAAAATACACAAAGCTTTAACAACTTAGTCTGCCTTATTGGATACCTACCCGTGCAATAATTTCTTCAAGTAGGCGATAAATTATGAAATGAATGTGAAACGATGATTTTTTTATTGACTCCTGCATTAAGTGGACTAAAATTAACTTAGCAATTTCCCACAAACTACCTCCCGTAAATGTGATAGCAAAAATATAAAGCAATCAAAAATTGTTTATATATTATTTATTTTAACGAAAAGAATTTGGTTCAAAAATTCAAGTCAAAATGATGGATCCAAATCAAGTATTACGAGTTAAGTTTCTTATCGCGGTTTACCCAACCCAAGGAAAACAATAAATTGATCAACTGTATTGTAAGTCGTAGTAGGTAAATTTTGTAAATAAAAAACACATGATTTAATAAAATATGATTTGTTTGTCAATGAAGCTGGCTTATAATCCTAGATATATATAGGTATACAATATGTATAATATAATGTATGTACATTGAGCAAATATTGGTTTCATGTAAAAAAAATATGGACGACTGGATCGCACGAACTTGCTCTTGTGGCTTGTGGTGAACAACTGTAATACAGGCATATCGTGAAGATAAATATTAATGGAATACTAATAGCTGTGTATTTTAGCCCATGTATAGCCCATATATTCCCATGTAAAAAACAACAACAATTCTACTTAGTTAATGGCGATAAATCTCTCTTCGCTTATGAACTAAGAGCATATAAAAACAGAATAATGAAAGTATTATAACTGTTATACATGGCGTGTTTTTGTGCACTTTTATTGAAAGCAAATAAGTGAGTACAAAAAACACACCTTATATTCTGATACATACACGTTTTTAACGAGAAAATGTTAAAAAGTCAAAAGTAACACAAAAATGGATTTTTTTGTTATAAAGGGTCCGCCATCTAACGTTTTTTTACAACTAGTGCTTATTTCGTGAATGGTAACACTTAGCTCATGTCTGATGTGACAGATAATTAGTTTTATCCTTCCGCTGAACGAATATGGCTGTGTATACGCTTCGCTAAGTGGGCCTACGATCGACTTAGAGAAGATCCCGATTTTGCCAAAAAAATCATCTTTTCAGATGAAGCTCATTTTGATATTTGAATTTGTCGCATTTGGGGCACAGAAAACTAGCACGCATACATTGAAAAGCCGATAAACCCAAAACTAGTCACTGTTTGGTGCGGATTTTGGTCCAGAGGCATAATTGGGCCATTTTTCTTCGAAAATGAGCAAGGAGTGGCCGTTACAGTCAATGGCGATCGTTATCGGGCCATGTTGAACGAATTTTTGTTCACAAAAATTCAAGAGGAGGATATTGGCAACATTTGGTTTCAACAGGATGGCGCTACGTGCCACACAGCCGAAGTTACACTCGATGTTTTGCGCCATTTTCAAAAAAAAAAAGTTATTTGGCGGATCATTTATTTAATAAAATATTTTGTCCTTTTATATAAAAAATATCAGGTTAAATGACAGGGAAACGATTAAAACAGACTACTTCACAGAAATATAGGTGAAAACTTAAAAAACATGCTGAACTTCATGCATTCATTGAAGAAGGGGAGGGCCTGTTAGATGATTAATAGGGGACTGAAAAACATGCAAGGAATACAGTCAAAACATTTCTTCAAATCTGAAGACGGGGACAACAGCTGAAGCTTTAAATTGAAAGTCCCCAACAACTTCTCTTGAACCCTCTATATTACCAGCAGAGGTATACCTTGAAACCCGTACTATTTTTTTTTCAGTAGTCTTGCCAAAGGATATTTTCCTAGTTGTGTACGTTATCGTTCAAACGGCAGACGCAAAATAATTACACAATATGGTTATGTGGGGTTGTGTCTATAAGCGATATAGATGAAAATGGAGACGTTAGATTACAATTTCTGACGACGATTAATGGCAAACACTTCACTGAAATTGTGAATGACATAGCGGACGTGCAATTTAAAGATATTATCGCGAAGTTGGAAGGGCCAACAAAAAAGCGTCTGATGGAAATAATATGTTGATAGAATTTTCGGGGATTATTGAAGTATTTGAGAAATGAGAAGAAATAATTAACAAAAGTAACAAAGAAGGGCACTGACTAGTAATAAAAATTATTTGTTCCTATATAAGTTATTATTGATATTTATATTCACTTAAATTAGACGCTATGCACCCGCCATAATTTTATGTTGCACCCGCGATTGCTTCAAAAGTGAATAATTCAGAGTACATTTTTGTTTTTCATCATATTATTTTGTTTTTTAATTGATAAGTTTAACGATTTACGGAATAACAAGGCATAACATAATAAAAGTTTCGCAATTAACAGATTTTTGTTTTATGATCCAGTAAGGTAGGGCTAATTTTGTTGCACCCACGATAGCACTTTGAACCTTAATCCTAACTTTATAAAAATCAAATCAAACATTTTGTAAAGGAATATAAAGTAAACATGTTAAAATGTAATTCTTCCACGATATGTTTCATTAAAAATTATTTTATCGTGAAGGAACCAAAAGTTGCACCCGCGATAATGGAATCGTCCGACATTGAATCATCCGGTTTTTAGTGTTTGGCTAAAAATTATGATAAAAGCGGTGAATTCTAAAAACAAAAATAGTAAGTACTGCAACTAAGGATTGCATGGGACTTTGATTTCTGTCGTAAAAGCTTTACCTCACTTATTTTTTGATTAATTTTTGCATCCAAATATTTGCTGGTCTAGAAAGCTACAATTTTTGGCTTGACATTTTTCAAAAACCACTGAGTGTGTTAAGATATTCGTTGAACTAAATTTTGACCCTTTCACTACACAAAAGCAAAAGCCCTTATTCAAATAAAGGTTAGTTTTAAGGAAATTCATTTTCCTGGGTTTCAAATCTTTCTAGTAATCTTCCCCTTATACGTCCAACAAATTTGCAGCTCATAAATCGAGTAGATACCAATTCAAAAAAGGAAGCCAATGAACAACATCACGTTTACCTATGTTATCAGAAAAAAAAACCTTTTAATATCGATTTTGTTCCATTTTTATGAGCAATATACCTACGTATATGTAGGTAGGTAGGTACCTATGCCCAACAAAAAAAATTGCGTACCCAAACATTTCTTAATTCGTTTATTTTTTTTTTATTGAGTTAAGAAATTAATATGAATGTGTTTCATTATATAGATATGCTCTTACAAAATATTGAATCACAAAGAGCAAAAGTTCAACCCATTGCATTTTATTTTTTATAGCTCTAAAGCTTGAAGTCGATGTGTATCTACAGCAAGTTAGACCATCTTTTTGTTTGGTCAGCAACTACATATTTATATATGTATATCACGTCGTAGGTACGTAATAGGAAGTATCAAATAACAACCTGTTAATGGTACCTTTTGAATTATGCTTGACAATTAATTTCAGCAGATACAATGTTTTTGCTGAATAATGAAACGGCGCGCGGTGTCTATATACAAAGACCCTATAAGTAAATCGGTTAATTTTGACAATATAAACGAAATCGTCCAACAATTTCGAAATACATACAAGTAAAAAGTCGTATCTTTTCTAGAAAATGTAGGTAGGCAAGTTCTTTATCTTGCCAAAATAAATAAAAAAATACTAACTATAAGAAATTCTGATGTGATTTCTTACTCATAATATCAAATACAAATTATTGATACACACCATGTCTGATGATAAGTCATCAAGCGATAATCTTAAGAACTAATTTCTTCAAAATAAAAAATTCACATTTCACATTAAATTAACCTTTGATTTGCAGAGTAATCCTATTTGAAATTAATCAGAAATTCCATCAAATAAAATATATATGTATTTACTTGCATTTAATAACGGGTGATTTTTTAGCTGGTTTGGTTTTGGCAACACTGGTTTTGACAGCTGACGTGTGTTTAGTACCTTGTATCACTGTCAAACAGCTTCAGTTTGGTTTGCAATTTAACCATGGATCGTCTTACAAATGAACAACGCTTGCAAATTATTGAATTTTACTATCAAAATTCGTGCTCGGTTCGAAATGTTCATCGCGCGCTGCTTGTGTTCAGCGATGAGGCTCATTTTTGGTTGAATGGGTACGTAAATAAGCAAAATTGACGCATTTGGAGTGAAGATCAGCCAGAAGCATTGCAACAGCTACCAATGCATCGCGAAAAAGCCATTGTTTGGTGCGGTTTATGGGCCGGCGGCATTATTGGGCCTATTTCTTCAAAGATGATGCGAATCGCAGCGTTACTGTCAATGGTGAACGCTACCGAGCGATGATAACAAACTTTTTTTTGCCCGAAATGGAAGTTCTTGACTTGCATGATATGTGGTTTCAACAAGACGGTGCCACATGCCACACAGCACGCGAAACAATGGCGCAATTGCGAGGCGAGTTTGGTGAACAGTTAATTTCACGTTTCGGGCCGGTCAATTGGCCGCCTAGATCGTGCGATTTGACACCATTAGATTATTTTTTGTGGGAGTATGTCAAGGCTAATGTCTATAGGGACAAGCCCGCTTCGATTGACGCACTGGAAGCCAACATCCATGCATTCATTCGTAAGATACCGGCCGATATGTGTGAAAGAGTATGCCAAAATTGGACTCAGCGGATGGGCTACCTGAGACGCAGCCGCGGTCAACATTTGCATGAAATTATCTTTAAACATTAAATTGCAAGGTTCAAACTATCGATTCAAATAAATATTTCATTCATTTTTTCGAATTTTTTGTGCTTTTTTTTAAAAAAAGTTCTAAACCTCTTAAAAAATCACCCATTAGAACCGGCATTTCTTTCAGTAAAAGTCGGAGATTCTTCTTTTTCTTTTAATTTGGATTTTCCTTTTTCATAGAAAAGTAACGTTATTAGACTTCAAGCTTATTTTTATCGAAGGCTTAAAGAAATACGTTTTAGCATATAAGTCATTCCCTATGAAATCTTCAAACCTAAAAATAATAACAGTACCACGATTGCAGAAGGTTGGTAGCTTTTATTTCTTAGATGTCAAGTGAAGAAATTAAACCTAGAATTGTCTCATTTATACTATTTATATAAATCTCAGCTTGAAATTTTTAAAAATAGCATTATTTAGACTATAATATCAGTTTGTTTGGGGCAAGATAAAAATATGAAACTTTCAAATTAAGTTTTTCAGTGTGAGATTAAAGTTAAACCCGAGTTAACTCAACAGATTTGGCGAGTTATCTCAGCATTAACTGAACAGATGGTTTTGATGTTTAACCACTGACTTTATTTAGTCGTTATCCGCATGCATTCTCCACCGAAATACAGCTTCCTCAGTTAACTGTGGATTAATGTACTTCTCGAGTTAGCTTACTCTGGATTAACTCACCACTGAAAAACTGGGCCTCAGGATCCTGTATAGTTCGCTTTGTTATTTTCATCATTTGTGCCTGTAACAGGCTGGTTTAAAAGTCATTCATATTATGTTGGGAATGCGGTTCAACGATCGATAAAAGTTGGGGTTGTTAAAATATTTATAAAAACTACCTGGATATCTTTATATTTTGCTCGATCCTTGTGAAAATATAGCCGATGACATTTATTAGAAAACAACATTTTAAATTTTCGGTAAACGATTTTCGATACAAGTTTACCATCAGAAGAAATTTACCTGTAAAATGTTTGAAATATTTTTACAACTTTTCCGACTTTCGAACTGATATTTGATTTTTCAGATCCGAACCCTAGTATTAAAATAATGAGGTGATCATCATTTTTTGGTTCCTTTCATGCTAAATTTTTCTCAACTTAACGAAATTTAAAATGATATTTTAAGAGAGTACGACAGAGAGCATGCAGAGAAAACCAATACTCGCATACACTCTTATCTCAAGAGAAATATGTAGCTTCGATAAGATTTCTCATTTCCGCCGGCTATATTGAATTTTTTGTAATAAAACTCTTGTGCGAGCATTCAACTGAATCAGATTCAAAGTAATATTCAAAACGTTTAGTGCGTGTACTAAAGTTTAAAATAAATACAGAAGACAAAAAAAAACAAATTAAATAAGACTTTATAGATATACAAAAAAAAAAAAAGAAGAAAAGTGTAATAATAAATCGTGTTGAATTATAATAATTAAAAAAACCATATAAAAATAAATTTAAAAAAAAATGGCTTCAAGTTCAAATAACCTAAATAATTCAGTGGTATCCGAAGACAATGCACAGGAGAAGGATACACAAAGTCTCCTGCCGCATTTGGAATCACTTGAACGCATGATGAACTTGCCCGTGGTAGGAGCTGCATGGCAACAAAGTCAAGACGTCTATGGAAAAGTAAAAGGTAAGTTGAAAAAAAACGAGGCCTAAATTTTATAACTAAAGATGGATGTTGAGTAAAGTACGGTACTGTCAGTGGATCGAAACTTTTTTTCTTTTAAAATCGAAATCAATTGAACGAATTGATCTCTTACTGCCCCATACACTACTGCAATATCGTCTTAATTGAATCAATTAAGTGTAATTGGGATGGGATAATGGTGAAGAAAAAATGGTGTGACATAAAATGTGGAAGGTTTTTTAACTGTTTTTGTAGATCATACAAAATTTGAAATACCGTACTTGCAGAAACAGTTATAATCTAACGTTAAATCTCATGACATGATGAAGTTTAAGTAAATGCTATATGTAAATAACTTAATGCCTAGTATATAGTTACTCAAATACATAGTGGGTTTCCGTGATAAAAAAAAAAAAATCAATTTTTTTTTCTCACCATGTTCTTAATTTTGTTGCGAGCATGAAGTAAATCATTGAAGTAGCTTAAATGTATTAAAAGCAGTTAATTTATTTTTAAAAACTGACAATAAATTTCATGTTTTAAGTCGATATGAAAGATTTATCGAAAATCTAGCAGAATGTGTCATCTTCACTGTCCTTTGTTTTTATTTTGGAATAAAATAAATTTATTGACAATTTTTAATTATCCCCACGCTACTTCCGTTTGTTCTTGTCACAAGTTTTAAATTGGAAAATTTGGCGTGGAAATATATAGCGTGAGAAGGATTGGCGTGAAGTCTTCAAATTTATGCATTCCACATTATTTATTTTTTAAAATACGAACAATTTTTAAAGTTTACACAACCACTTTCTTCCTTATGGCCAAATAAAAATTAAGTCTGTTCGATTTTGTGAGTTACGTGTATTCATTCTCAATTCTCACGTGTTATTATATAGGTCTGTTTGGTAACGTGAAATTTTTCACAAATTTTCTCAATTTTTAACAATTTGCTGTCAGAAACCATAGGAGAAAAAACCCAAGTTTGGGAAACTTGGTGAAAATTTCACGTTACCAAACAGGCATTATGTGACGTTTAATTCGATAAATTTGACGTAAGGGCTAGAAACATAACCAAGTTTAAAAAAAAAAAAACAAAGTAGATTCCTTAGAAAAAAAAAACAAGTTTCAAGAAAACCGTAAATTCCTTAAAGAAATACAAGTTTGAAGAAAATACATACATATATAGTAATTACAATTTATTACAACTATAAGGTACCTACATTTAGAAATTTATTCCTCATAAATCATTCAGCAAATAAAAGTCATAAATAAATGGAAATTCTCATTTTGTTATGCCAAAGAGGGAATTACATATATGACGGATGATAAATTATTCTTACGTTCGTTACAAGTACATATGTACCTTCTTCTCTAAAGATAGTAATCACTGATTATAATACATATACTTATAATAATAATTGCAAATAAAATTGAACTTTAGTCAGACACTTTCTGATGTAATAAGTAGTTTATTAGCTGATAATTCCAGGAGAACTTATACAGATTAGATTGAAAATGAAATTAATATTCAGTCTTGAATGATTGGCCGAGGGAAATTTAATAATCATTTGGATCTACTGGGAATTAGTTCAAATATGTAGTTTTTTGATAACGGTTCAAAATGCAAACATTTGTTTCTCTAAATATTTTTTGTATATTGAACTTTAGTTGAATACTGCAACGCCACCTTTTAGAAAAATCAGTTACCTATAAGAAAAGTGGGCGTGGTCATATATGTACCTTATTGAATTGAAGAGTCCTTAACTGAAATTTGTCAGTTTTCTAAGATGTTAAATAAGGAGAATAGTGGTCTTGGTAGTGCCATGTCTTAGACTTAAGGGAGCTCAATTAGAAAATATTTGCTTTTTTTTAAAAACGTTGACTAAGAATAAAACTGAAATATAAGAAAAATGGGCGTGGCAGTAGGGAGATTTGACTAAAGCCAAATTTTTACTGCCTGAACACAATCGACGCGCGTTGGAATGAGCGTTCGCACCTTTCAAAGATAAAATACATTAAATCTAGCTAAAGTGAATACAATGGTGACGCAGCCGCGAACGCGACTCTGGGAGTTAAATAAGTTTTAATATTCACGCGCGTCTATCTTTTCTAAAAAGAACAAACTTATCTCAGCAAAATTGGTTTAGTAGTTTTTAAGTCTTTAAGTTATACACAGGCAAAAATTGATCTTTTCTTTTCCATTCAATAAAAGGACTTTGCAGAGAATGCTCATCAGTTTACCTGTGAGGCTTTCCTCAGTCTTATTGTGAAAAAAATTACGTACTTTTTGAACCGCACTTAAAGAATATGGAATTCCTAGGGTGAACTGTATGACATCATGCACAATACACAAATCTTATATAATATTCTGCGCATTATGTTGTCAAATCAAAAATTACTGTTTGAATGCCCCCAAAAGCTTCACACCACACTTCGTAGTCTATAGATTTGAGTTCGACTTGGCAGATCAAGGTCCATTGAATCTCTGCGATTTCAGTCATCATTTGAGCTGTACGCACAAGTAAATTCATACTGATAAGTGAAATTTGCACTTATCAGTATGTAGGTACATATTTACATAAAATCACCAATAGATTAGCGATGCGTGATAGGATTTAGCAATTACAACTTTTTTTCAGCTTATTGGCAAATTTTCCACTCGAAATTGTTCCAATTGCTATTCAGTGTGTTTATATGAATTCTGAAATCTTTAAGAACAATATTTTCAGCATTTTTTGACAGAAAGAGTTATTGGCTGAACACAATGGTGTAGCTGTTTGTTATAGTTGAAGTTTGCTGAAATATGGCTGGACACAATTGTGTAGCTGCAGGTGAAAACTACCTTCTCTTTTTTACGCACATAAAATCTACCTGTCTCATGCGGTGCGCTCTTCAGTAAAACGACCCATGTAATCAGGCACTAAGTTAGCAATTTTAATGACAGGTTGTGCTATAGCGACTCTTTAAGCTGCAACTACATCCCATAGAGCTCTTCCAAGATTTGTCTTTGTCTTTTTTCTTTCTAATTTAACATCTAAACACAAAAAAAAATATTCCCTGGTTGAAAAATATTAACATGCTGTTGACTGTGTTAAAAATCCGTTTATTTGATTATTTTTTGTATTTGGAAGTGAAAACCAAAAATTTGCGATCGAATTACCTATTAATTAGTGTCTAAACACTTTAGTGAACATTTTTTCAAGTGTTTGACAAATAAGAAAACAAATTTTAGTAGATACATATTAATCACTATTATCAAACACGCGACTTTTTTTGGCTCACCTTTGTACCTTTCACATTTGGGTTTGTTTTCCAACCAGAGAGTGCTGCCAGATTCTTATTTTTTTTTTTTTTTTTACAAATTTTACAATGACACTTTTGAAATTTGGTGGCAGAGTTCCATTGTGTTCAGCGAGTAACTTTGTGTTATATAATGTACATTTGTTGCTACAACTACAATTTCATATTGTACCTCATGTACATACATTAGTTTCGTACCTTTTAACTTTGACAGTTCTACGAGAGCTTACAGCTACTCTGTTCAGTCAGTAAAAACTTTTTAAAATCCGCTGTGGTCATTGTTTTAATGTTTTTTTTCTGAATGTGCGGCTTTTGATTGTCCAGCTGTCATAAAAAGTAAGATGTCATCTGAAATTTCAGAACTTTTTATGACAGCTGGCCAATCAGAAGCTCCAAAAATCCTAACCCAATATCTTGCCAACGCGCAATTACATTATTTCTACTATAGATGAATTAATTTATTTAAACTTTGTGCTGCTTTTTTCATAGATACCTCTGCTTATACTATGTTTTCTTTCTGAACATTATGTATAAAGTGAAATCAAAAGCAAACAATTCCATCAGTAGAAAGTGATCAGAAGAATTTGGCTTTAATTCAAACGATTAGAAGTATTATTTAGCTTACTTCAAGGAAATCAAGGCTTTAAAATATATATGATGTATAAGTAATTTGTTAAATATCCAACGTTATAAAAAAAAAACCAAAATGAATGCTAAAAAGGATGAACGAATACTTCAAAATAACAGTTTGCCTACATGACATGGAAAAAAACACCTTAAGTAAGTCAAAAAAAAGAAACAAATAAATAAAAATCACAAAAATTAAACAACAAAATCCAATCACCCAATCGGGACTGGCGGACACAAAAAAGCACACGTTTAACATTTTGCCCATTTATTTAACAAAACTTTAGATGCTACATACATGTATGTATGTACATACATGTATGTATGTACATATATTTGTTTTTATTTCATTGTCAGCTTAAAATGTTAAACAGCTTAAATTAATCGACGGCGGCGCTGAAGATCAGTTCAGTAAAATTTTGATCACAAATTTGTTTATCAATTTTTTTTTTGTTCTCTCTTAAAATTTGAAAACTTTGCCCTCTTGACGTTGATTGTTTTTTTCATTTGTTTATCTGACACGTTCCTTTATAATTTTTAGCATTCAACTGTTTTTTTTTTTTTGTATATTGCTTTTGCTGCCGATAGCATTTTTTTTGTAAATTGTTCATAAATTGCCTGAACACGCCTTCGTCTGTGTTGTTGTATTTTGTTTTGTGAACTTTGATTTAGAAATTTTTTTTTTAACGATTTTGTTTGTTTAAATAAAATATAGTTGAATAGTAATAATAATATGCTTTGTTGCGCAGTGACATGCCAAATACAAATCAAGGCGATGGCGATAAATAAAATATTCTAAAAGAAGAATGATGCAATGCGCATGATTATTTAATTTAAATGTAGATAGTCAATTTGTTAACCACAAACATTTACATAAATAAGAACGAAGAATAAATAAAGTAGAGAAAATTCTAGATGAGTAATTTTTTCTAGGTGATTCAGGATTTTTATCACTAGACATAAATTTTTATTAGCTATTCAAACTGACTTTCGTTTATTACGAAGCTAGAACGCGTTCAAAAAATGATTGTCTTAATCATGGTTGCCACTTCACAGTTATCTACAAAACTTTATATTAGAGATTATTTTGTTTTCAACCTTTGCCATCAGTAGATTGGTAGATTATTTTCCATTTAAGTGATTTTTGTTTTTAAACTGGAAAGCATATAGTGCAAGAAAACAAAATTTAAAATCATCAAAATGGATAAATGTCACGTTTAAACTATTTAAGGTGTTTATTTCTTTTCATTCGGAGCGTAGTTCTGAATAGAGCCCCAGAATACTCTGAACGTGTGTCAAACTTCCCGATTTATTTTTTTATAAGAATATTTAATTTTGAATCACCTTTAAATTGCCCTTAAATACAAAATCGGGGCACACACATAAACAACTCAAACAACCCTGCTTAAATGCCACTTAACTTAAACGCCACCCTATGCGTTGAAAGCCTATTTAAATCCATCTACAAATTTTTGTTTTGACGT
The DNA here is from genome assembly GCA_932273885.2 of Leucozona laternaria. Lineage (NCBI taxonomy): Eukaryota > Metazoa > Arthropoda > Insecta > Diptera > Syrphidae > Leucozona > Leucozona laternaria. The sequence continues at coordinate 23,371,142 of OW026367.1, read as the reverse complement.
ATGAGTAGAATTTTGTTTATTGAATTCATTAAGGAAGTAATTTTCATTTCAGTTTTTGTCAAACAATCTTAAGTTTTATAAAATAAATTCTTTCTTTATGTATAAAAAACGTAGAAGCCAAGTCCTATATCACACAAATAAACCAATAAAATGTCTGAACACAAACAAAAACAAAATAAATCAATAGGTTTGTTTGTTTCCTTCCTAATGACCTACTACGTTTCTACCGACCACTTAACCTAGATTCAATTAGAAACATCCTTAATTCTTAGATTTATCATATTTTATTTTATTTCATTAATCTATTAGGTTGCAAAATAATCTTGTTCTATTTTCATAGGGGTAATATTCTTACAAATCGAACTAACCTATGTCGCCCTGAACGCATTCATTCAAAATCAAACTTTTGTTTGCTTCTTTTGGTACACATGAAACGTTCTGTCTCACTTCAACTTCAAAAGAAAAAATGAAATACAATTTGCATTTTGACAGGTCCTGTGAAAGTTAATCTACTTTTTAATCTGTTTGTTCGGTGTCACGTAGCGTGTCACACGTAACATACTACAAGTAAGGTCCAAGTTTTAAGTTAACCGTAAGCAGCCAGGGAAAAAAATCATAACCTATACCAACTTTTCTTTCAACCTAAAAAAATACTCTAGTGTGGTCCAAGTCCAAAATAGGGACTGTTTAACCTCATTTTTTTAAAATAATTTTTTTACAATAATTTAATGTTTTATATTTTTTGTTTTCAGGAAACAATCGTCTCTTTAACTGGGCCTTAAACACTGCCGAGGATTGTGTATCACGTGCCGTTACCATAACTTCACCAATTGTCTCGAAATTCGACCGTCCAATTCAGTATGTTGATCAAACTTTGGTGAAGGGAATTGACAAATTGGAAGTCAAAGCACCAATCATCAAAGATACACCCTCCGAAATTTACAATCAAGCCAAGACTAAAGTTATCGATGCAGTTCATCCACATATTGAAAAAGTTGTCAAACTTAAATCAGCTGGACAACAAAAGGCATCTTCGCTCAAGGATTTGGCATGGCAAAAAGCTAATGAAGTACTAGCAACACAATATGGTTCGTTGGCAGTGAATGGTGTTGACAGTACAACGGCACTTGCTGAAAGATTATTGGAATACTATTTCCCAAAGAAAGAAAATGACGTTGAGGAAGATAATGGTGAGTTTGATTTTTTTTTTGTTGCATCTGTTAAAGCTTACAAAAATTCATTGATTGATTTGTTTTCGAAAGTGTTCAGTGTTAAAAATATTAACGAAAAAAATATCAATTTTATTTTCATGCGTGAAAATCAGTTTTCGAGAAATATACATACTGAATACTTTTGTAGATGAAAACATTATACTGAATTTACACGACTGACAAATTGGTAGTATTATTTCAGTAAACTGTCAAAAAACTGTCAGAAGAATGGACAGATTCATTCTGGTGGCAGTTTACTGACAAAAAACTGTAAATTTGACAGTCGTGTAAGTCAAGCATTAGAACCATATTCAGAAGTAAGAAGCTTAGAACTTAGGGGCAGGAACAACATGTCTTCCAATACAATCAATAATTCATCATATTCTAAAATTAAACGAAGAGAATTTATCTTTGCCCTCTCCTTATCTGAAAAAAGTAAATGGAAATACCTGCAGCTCAAATAATGTTTTATTTGTGGACTCTTATCGGTTAAATTGCTCTTTTATAATTGATTGTATTAAATTAATAATTCGATAAGAATTTAATGAAAAAATAAGAAACTAAAAATGGAAGTGAAGTTTGATTAGGTAATTTTATTTTGCAAATAAACAAAATTTAAATCACCAACCATATAATAGCTTAACTTAATTTATAAAATAGAAATGATTTGTTCAAATTATAAGAATTACTTGTAGTCATGCAATTTCAGTTATCTTGCAGTTGTATATAGATATAAGTTCTTAAGAATTTATAAACGAACTTTGATCTGTTCGTGTTCATTATTATTAAGGCTTTTTGCTTTTTGCTATTTTCTGTCACTGTAACTTTAATTTCGTATAGATTTTTTTGACAGCTGTCCTATACTATTTTTATTTTTTGTGGCAATGTCCTGTTTTGATTTTTTCAACCTTCACATCTGCCTGTATATCTTAATATTTGTGTTTGTACACTATCTTCTTCTAATGACATACATAAATGATATGCGTTTCAGTTTTTGGCCGCCTTCGGAAATATAAAAACTCTTTAGTAGAAAGTTTTATGAAAGTAGTCTCCCCACATAAGCTAACATCAGTCGTTCAGGATTATTTGACAAAATGGAGTTCTTGGATCAAAGGAAATAATTTCTTACCGTTGGAGAAAGTCAAGATGAACTAAACTATAAACAATTACCTACGCTAAATTATTTATAAATAAAAGTTAAATTTTAAGCCATTTTAGATTGTTTTTTTTTTTCCTTTTTTTCTACCCCAGTGTGCTTCTGTAGCCTAATCGAAAAGTGCTTACGATTTTAGTTTGACAAAGGAGTTTTTGTAATGTCATGTCAATTATTTTGTATGGAAAATAATTGACTTTAACCTACATTGACGCCTTTTGCGATTGGTCATCCAGAGGTCATTTGAAACTGTCTGGATAAAAGATATTCTTTTGAGAAGAAGACACCTGACATTGACAGCTGATCAAACAGAGAGACAAGCAGTCAACTATTGCATACTTAATTAAAGTGCAGCAAACACCATAAAAGACGAAACAAGATGAAACAGAAAAAATATGTTTCGTTGTCGAAAGATGTACATAACTCTGTTTTTTAAACATCGTTTAGAATTTTGTTTTCAGAATTTTGATTTTTTCCCAGCACACACCAAACAAAACAGGAAATTGAAATAATTTTGTTTGTTTGTGTTTTATTATGTGTGTTTTGAGAGAAAAAAATTGATCTCACCTTATGCTGGACTTACACGAGTTTTTTGTTAGTTAACTCCCACAAGAAAGAATTTTTCCAGTCTTCTGTCAGTTTTTTTGGCAGTTAACTGACAGAATACTGCTATTTTTTCAATCGTGTAAATCCAGCACTATGAAACAAAAACATTTTTCCTGAGCCAGTGTGACCAACTTTTAAAATTTAAATTGTCAAAAAGTTGATACCGATAGGGTTTCCGTTTGCCAATTTGGAATGTAAAGCTTTTGATTATTCAAATCAGACAATCAGAATCACCGACAAAATAAAAAAAAATAATAAATAAAAACAGAAAAGACACAAAACGTCAAATGCCCCAAAAGTTGCTTGCGATGTTGCCAAGTGGGAAATAGTGTTGCGTGTTGTGAGCAACTTGTTGCTGGCAGATAAGTTGACTAGTGAGTACTGAGTCTAAATCAGGGGTTACGCTTTGGTAGAAATTTACTGAATTTGACAGTTTTTTTTAGGTTTTAGAGTTGTCAACGCGACCTTAATATGAAATATCGTTTTTATCTCTGGTGACTGGCTATATAGAAGGAAAACTAAGTAACACAATGGCTAGTGCGTTGGACTTCAAATTATTTTTTTCAGGGGTACTGCCTCTGCTGGAGAGGTGATAAATCTGCCTAAAGTGGCTCACATGTTAGCCATTCGAATTCAGTATAGAAAATTGTAAGTTCCCTCCTCCATTACTGGCCGATTAACGATTAGGACACAGGAATAATTTAGCGCCACTATAGTTTGATTTATTTTTATCCACAAGTCATTACGTCAATCTATTACACGGTTAATTATGCGTATTTTTTGTTATTTTCATTTCATTTGTTTGGACTTTGAACTTTACAAGTTTAAATCATAACGAAGATGAAGAAAATAAATCAAAAATTTGGGTAAAAGACACCAAATAGACTTTTGAGCTCATAGGGTCTTAAAAACTAAAAAATCAAATGTTAGAAAGAAACCCCTTCATAAAGAACAAAAACCACTTGCGTGTACATACATATATGCACCACATGCATATAGATAATAAAAACTCATAGAAAAATCTTTCGGAACGTCTCTTTTTAATCTATAATTGTATTTAGTCCAGAGGCCACCGCATATTGTCAAGTGTTTTTGAATTATGTATTGTTATTCATAAATGATTAAAAAAGATCACATGGTAACACAACTCTGTCTTTTATTTATCCCGCAAGCTTCTTCTTTATAAATTGAATAATCTCATTTCATCAAAAAAAAAATCCATAGAAACAAAATAAATATAGCACAGTTCATCTTTTATTTACTGAATTATTTTTTTTTTATTCTATTTTTAAAAACAGATAAGAAACAAGTTTCAATAATGAATGCTCGAAATAATAAATCCAATGATAGTAAGTTGTTAATATTCACAATACTTGCATTGAATGTTTTTATAGTCAAACGGTTATTATGAATAAGGTGAATTTTTGAACTTTTCTAAATTTAAAACTATGCATGCCAACAAAATTTTGGAACGAAATTCAGAATCACGTGCATTATCAATGTACTTTGGAAAATCTATAATATTCTTTTTGCTTGCACCTACATTACATTGTAGTTTACTCTGGGCAAATGATAATTTTATTTAAAATCAGTTTGATTTATGCATGAAATGGTCATTAGTATACATTTTTGTCATTTTTATTAATTCCATCAAAGATTTCATTTACATTTAAGCTAATTTTATTCGAACAAGTTTTTATAAATACATAGTTTGTACCAAATGATACTTATTTGAAAATTTGCGAAGGATCAATGCGAAATAGTTAATTTCGTATAAAATCGTCTAACAAATAAAATATTTTAATTTCTAAAATTCACATGCTTTAGAAAACATTAATAATATTTGATTTCAATCTCATTTTAACAAACAATTCGACGCTATATTCATTTCGCATTCATTGCGAAGGTTTTTCATTTCAATACATATTCTCTTGACCACATGTATTTAGTATATTTTGTTTATATTTCATTGAAATTCCTAGAAAATATTCGGTTCTTATTATTTAATGCTTATTTAAGCAAGAGCTTTCGGTGCTAAAATTTGTTCGCAAGATTTGATTTGTAAACGAAACACGAACTGTGAAATAGTTTATTAAATCAAATGATATCAAATGCAGATAGTGTTCAAAATATTAAAAAATGTAAAATATTAAAACACTGCTAAGCCCAAAATAAAGTAAAAAAACCGTTTTATTTGATAAAAAATCTCATACTTCATGGTAAACTGTTTTTTCAACTGATCGCAAACCTCATTGTCTTTTAAAAATATTTTTTTTCTGTACGTTAAGTTAAAAAAAATGTCAGTTACTTTCTGCGTATATGTTGTTTAAATATTCAACCTCTTTTTATATCCTGGTGCACTTTTTTTCAAACAAAATCTCTTTTCGCTTATTCTTCTTTTAGTGCAAATGCAACTGCTTCTAGGGGCTTCAGCACTCTTCATTTCTCTTTCCGTGCGAATTATTAATGAATTAGTCGAATTTGTTGCACAAAATCCACAAATTATGCATGACATTGAGAGGGAAATTGTTAATATGGTACGTAGACTTAAAAGGTGTTATTTTGTTTAAGTGTTGGCATATGACACTCAACGATAATTATTAATATAACTTCATTTTGATATACCTAGTTTAAGAACATTTTGGGGTTTAAAATTATCAATTAAAAATCTTTTCCTCTTCGCAAATCGATCCACCATTTTGCAACCCAAGTTTCAAACCGGTTTTCAACTGAAAAAAAAATCAAGACACTTTGTTAAAATCATATGACACCGGAATAATAAAACTATTCATCTGACTATTTGATAATTCGAATCTTTTTCAATCTAGTCTTATCATCTGCGGTTCATTATTATTTCATTGCACGAGATTGGTTTCCAAATGGTTTCATCGGTGAAATTGCAAAATAAGTCAATTTATTTACAGAGAGTCTTAACGAATTTCGTCAACTTTAGTATTCTGCTAAGAAAAAGCATGCAAATAATGTACAGAAAATAGCTCAATAAAAATCCTCCATCCATTCATAAAATTTCATGGGATTTTCTCTAAATTCAAGACCTCAATTTCCAATACATATTTCCGGGAGCATGCAAGATTTAATCTTTTTTTTTAATTTTAAATATTGCTGTTAAACAATAAATTAAATTTGTATTATTATTTTTTTTTTCTTGCTTACAGTGCCAATATCCGCCAACGAGGACCCGGTATTACACACCGTCCAGACAGTCGGCCGCCTATCAAACAAGATTTCCCGCCGCGTCTATAGCACAGTCTCCTCGCAAATCAAGCATCTAAAGAAGGAGAACGTCAACGACTACATTGCGTCTTTGATTGCTGCCTTAAGACTAACGCAATACATAAATTTCATCAATTCCTCCATGGGCAATCCTATTGAAAGTAGTCCGCAAGTGGCGGCATTGGAAAACTGAAAATTAAAATAAACACAAAAAAGCAATAAATTATTTAATTAATAAATTATTCTTAAAATATATTCATTAAAAAAAAAATAATTTTAAAAAAATTCCAATAAGTAATGATATTTTTGCATTTTTCATAATATTTAGTAATTATTTTATTATTTTTATTATTACTTTATTATATTTTGTTTTTTTTTTCGTCTTTTTTCTTTTTAATTAGTAATTTTAAAATTTCTTGTACATAATTTTCTTGCACAATTTATTATAATTTTTTTTTTTATTTTATATCTTTCTTCTTCATCGTTTTGTATTAAAGAAATAAAAAAAAAAACAAAAACAGCAACAGCAACAAATAATATTGCGAGAATATCAAATAATATTTTTGTTTTAAGATACAAAATTATTTGTAATAAAAATTTAGCAGTGCTAAAATAATTAAAATGTTTGTTAATTTCCTTCTTTTTTTTTTGTTAAACTCACTTATATTCTGTTTACGAAAAAGATGAGCTAAAAAACAGATTTTGAATGTTTTTTTTTATTTAAACACGCACATAAGTAAGATAAAAACTTCACTATTATTATTATTGATACAAATTATGTTTATACTGCATAAATGTAGTAAGCCGCAAAACAAACTATTACTATTTAAATAAAGATATTTTTCAAATAAAAAGAGGATGTTTTTTGTTTAAAACAATTTAGGTAACTCTGTTTTCTCAAGTGGTGAAAATTGTTTTTAAGGCCCCACTTTGTATAAGGAGCAGTCCAATGATCCAGAAGCATATTTTTGGTACCATAAGTTAGAAACCCTGTATTTGCAATTTTATTCCGAGTTGATTTAAGGGGTTTTAACTTCTTTTTAAACTCAGAGCACATTTGGTGCAATTTCGCTAATCATAGTAAATACAAACTAAGTAAGTCTACGTCCAGTTGATTCATATAGTCCTTAGTGTCACAAACGTAACGAAAATATTTATCAAACAATTTCATCAAATCGTTGTAAGAATAATGTTTTGATCTTCCGTCAGTCATAATTTTATTCAATTTGAAAGTAACACTGAACCCGGATTTATAGTTTAAGGAGTGCGTCATGCCCCCGCCGCCGCCCGCCAGCCGTGCCAGTCAGTAGCATTAGGTTGTCACTTAATTTTTTCGTTTTCAACTCATTTTGAGTTTCGTTATTTTTTAAAGGTAAGTTGTTTACAGTGCAAGCAAATACTTCGTATGCGAAGTCGTCCATACGTTGTTGACTCCGTGCACGGATCCAAAACGGACTAGTTAGCTTGAAGGGGATTTTCAGATTTTTGTCACTGAACGTACCCAATATCCTACTATTCAGGTTTTCATATATCGTAACGTAGCGCACAGAAGAAAGTCCAAAATTCACTTTTCAAAAGCATAAGTATACCCGACTTTATGTGAGAGATGATTCTACAAAGGATGTTAATTATTTTTAAAGCCATAACTTATCACACCCGCCGTAACATTAATTTGTCACACACGTAACAATTTCAAACTCAATTTTTTCAAAGATCAATTTTCGAGTCAATACTTAAAAAAACGATGAGACATTTGCATACAATTTTTCACACAGAATTCGCAGAATATGTTCAGTTTTGTTGCTTTAATGCACCTGAAATGAATATCTATTCAAAGAAGTTCATGTCGTTTACAGATTATTTAAGTTTTATTTTATTCATGGAGTATATTTTGTGAATAAAATTTTATAAAATCATAAGTATAAGTGTCATACCAGTTACAAAGTGGATGAAAAATCTATATAAAAATGAATCCCTATTTGTCTTGGTCACGCCATAACTTGAGAAGGAACCGATTTCGTTTATTGATGTGTAAACATCTATGCTGGCGGTAGAGTGAAAAAAAAACGTGAACGTTCGTGTGCAACGTTAAGTCGTGCAACGTAACGGTGTGCAACGTTACGATCTGCATACTAGGATGGGTGCGTTCAGTGAAAAAAATCTTAAGATCCCCTTCAAGAAAAAACAAGTCCGTTTTGGATCCGCGCACGTTGATGTTTACACATATCAACCGTGAGTCCCGGCACTCACACAATTTTTTTTTTTTTTTAAGTTTTCTAATCCTTTGTATTTGGAAGGTTTATACGGAAAGAAATATTAAGAAAATCTCGCTAAAATTTGGATGATTTCAGAAAACTTAACGACTTTCTTAACTTATGAATTTTTTTAAATGAGAATTGTTTGTTTATCGCAGTATTTCACCAGAATAACACCTTATTTCACTATTAAGATATAACAACTTAGGTCGCAGAACCCTTAATGCTTCAAGTTAAATATATGTATATGTATACGAGTAAGTCAAACTGACAAGCAACGCAAGGATTGAAGTTTAAACATGAAGCACCTGGATTGTGTTGCGCCAGTGGCCAAGTCAAATTGACGCCATTCGTACCGCTACAAGAGTCACTATATTCATTGGTTTCGGGAAATAGGCAAGATTCTATACATTTTTTGACTCATATCCAGCAAAACAATAATTGCTTCAAATGACGTCATTTGGCGTGTGTGAAAGGTCATTTTTGTAGGCTTTAGGATTATTTGGTAGGGTGAAATGGGGTAAAAATGAAAAGTTGTATTCGATTTCAAGTATAAAAATGAAATTTTAAGTTTTTTTTTTAATATGGTAGGTACCTTGATTTTGGGTTATACCAGTATATCTTGCTAGTGACTCAACTGATAGGGACAAATCAAAACGTCTATGTACGACGCGACGTCTTTAACACTTTCTGTTTATCAATTCAATTTTATGAACAAACCATTAACTTTTATCTTCAGTACTATAAGTCAAAGCCTTGAACCACTTAATCAAGTTCGTGCGATTCAACAAATGATTCTTTCCCAACTCAAACCCTATACAGCTACTCATATCTTTCATAAATAAATTACGAAAAAAAAATACATATTTATCACAACCATTGAATTTAAAATACGCAAATAAGTAGGTTTTAAGAGCATTCCAACTTCCAAGCATATTTATTTTCTTTGTTTGGATAAATTGTTTACCGTACAATTAGTAGTGTCCGTCTAAAGCAAATTTGTGAAATTGCCAAAAAAAATTGAAAAAGCTTCAACTTTTATCAGTACAAAGTCGTCCCAATTAATTCTCATATACTAAAATCCAACTTGTTCCTCGCTCAAAGTACAATTGGATTTAGGTAAGTGGGAATATTGCGCATTTCAAAAAGATTCAAATTTGTGTATTGGCATTCTGTGGTCTTTTGGTTTATTTTTCGCAGACCTAATAAAATATGGTCTCTCTCTTTTTTTGAGCTGTTAAAATAAATTAAGGTAAGGTCACCTTTGGTAAATAAATGTTTTCATGTCTAAAGTCTTTTAGAATTCGGAGCTTGTTATATCAGGTGTCGGCCTAAAAACAGCGCCAAAAAGATCTTTTTGATTTGGATTTTCCCTTCTGTTGTTTTTTCCAGTTTTTTTTTAGGAAATAGCTCTTACGATTTCGATTAAAATATGACTTTATATATCTCTAGAGAGAATAATCTAGTGGCGTTCAAACGAGAAAGCCAGTTAACAGGTTCATTTCGTGAAATTAAGCGTTCGTCAAATGTTTCATTCAATAAATTAGTTGAATCACGCGCTGTGGGGCATGTTGTTGCCTTCCAAATGAGGCACGAAAAAGTTAGTAGTCATTTCTCTCTGCACCAATCACCCTTTACTGTAACGTTTCTGACCATAATCATATTTGAAGACATTAATAGATCACAGGCTAATAAAGCGCAATAAACGGTGACTTTTTCTGGATGAAATGGTGTTTCGGCAAGTGCTTGTTAATTATCATTGCTCCAAATGCAGCAGTTCTGTTTATGAATACATCCATTTAACAAAAAGTGTGCTTCATTACTGAAAAAAATGCACATTATGCCCGATGAGTATTTGGAATTGAAACATGTTTTTTTAAGTAAATTTGTACAATCATTTAAAAACTAAACTAACCTCAAAAGATCCAAGAACTGTCACATCGGTTGTCACAGAAAACAGTGCTGCCAATTTAAAATTTTCCGTCTCAAAAAAAAAAAACAAGTAGTTTTTTAAATAAACAAAATTTATTTTAGTACATCGGCTTTCTTACACTTTCTCGTTAACAAACAAAATGCCAATACTTCCCTCAAGGTTGGAAAAAAGCCATGGTTGTCCCTGTTCTTAAAGCTGGAAAAGCCCCGGATATTTCTGAAAGTTACAGGCCAATTAGTTTATTAAGCAACATTAGTAAAGTTTTTGAAAAAACCCTGAAGCAATATATTTTAAAAAAGTTTCAGATAAAGATCTTTTTCCTGATGTACAATTTGGTTTTCGAAGCTTTCACAGCACTTCACACCAGGTAAAAAGAATTTGTAACCATGTCTTAGATCGTCGTTTACGGGGTCAGCCAACGGGGATGATATTTATAGATATTGAAAAAGCTTTTGATCGTGTATGGTACAATGGAATAATATATAAAATGATACAATTTGACTTTCCGTTGTATTTATGGGTACGTTCATAACGCATTACGTTTTACATCTGAATTTTCAGATTTCTGAATTTTTGGAGCTTCTGATTGGCCAGCTGCCATAAGAAGTTAGATGACTTTTAGTGACTTTCAGTTACGTTTGCTTACGTTTCATCTGAATTTTCAGCCGCAAATTCTCATCTGAAAATTCAGAATAAAGTGATAGTGTTGGGGGAAATGTTGAAGTACTCTACATAGAACTTGAACTTTATGATTTTCGCTCTGGTTAGTGGTTGATTTATGACGATTAATTTTCATCACGAACAAACTAATACTTTTTTACATAGAAGATAAGTGACTTTTTAAAGCAAACGATTGACTATTCTTAGAAAAATGTTTGCAGAATTCTCCATCGCAATATTGTGGAATTATTTTTTCATTGAACCTTACATAGTCTTGCTGTATTTTGTTGCCGATATAGTTACATATGTCATCACCAGAACTACTGACGCCTAATTTTTAGTTTAAGAATATAATTAAAGTTCTATTTTATTTCGTTTTAATGTAAATCATTTAGGTAAATGCTATCATTTGACACAACAACCTTCAACTGAAAATTCAGATTTCTTGTGCGTTCAACAACATAAATTCAGATCTGAATTTTCAGATTTTGTGATTGAACGTGCCCTATGTAAAATTGTTCCCAGGTGCATGTAAATTGTGGTGTTTCTAACGTGTTATTTTTTGATTCTGGTGTGCCTCAAGGCTCAGTCCTTGGGCCAGCCTTGTACAATATCTATACTTCAGATTTTCCAAATCTTCCGCAATGTAAAGCAGCCATTTTTGCTGATGACACTGTAGTATTTACGTCACATGAATTTGCTCTCAACATTGAGACAAATCTAAAAACTGCGATCGAAATAATTGAAAAAAATTATAAGAAATGGAAAATTAAGCTGAATGTTGGGAAAATGCAAGCCATTTTTTCACTCGAAAAAGAAAAGCTTGCTATCTCCCCAGCAGTCAGCTTCAAACAAATGGTAACGCAATAGCATGGAAGCAATCCGGAAAGTATCTCGGGGTTCATCTTGATATAAAACTTACATTTGACCACCATACCATATTCAAAACACTTTAAGGAGTATAAGTATTGCAATTAAGATGCTTTACCCTTTTATTAATAGAAAATCTTCACTCACAAATGAGTGAGAATAGGGCAATTTTCCAAGCAATACTTTTATATGGGTGTCCTATATGGGGTAATACAGCAACATGCCATATAAAGAAGTTGCAGGTTTCACAAAACAAAGTTTTAAAAATGATGTTTAATCTTCCCTGGCATAATTCAACCCTAGATCTCCACAGAAAGGCGAATGTTGGATTGATTTTTGAAAGGATTCGAAAACTTACAATTAATTTTAATAATAGCTGTGATAGTTCTGAAAATTCTCTCATTAACCAGCTTAATGCTTAATCTGTGATATTTCTGTTTAAATTTTTATTGTGTTTGTTTTCATCTATGAAGCATATATTATTTATTTATTGATGTCATTTTTAGTTTATTTATTAAAGTATTTATTTATTCACTTATTTATTTATTTATGTTTGTTATGTTATTTATTTTGTTCATTGTTTAGTTGTTTCTATTTAATTTTTTTACATATATATTAAATTGTTATATTATTTGTTTTTTTTTTTGTTTATTTATAATTTTAATTATTATAATACTACATTTATTTATCCAGATATACTTTAATTGCATACTTTGTTTTTATTTTATTATATACTTTTTTTTTTTGTTTAAATAAATGTTTTTTTTTCGTATTTTCCTTCGATAATATATTTTTCCATTATTTATATTTATTAATTCTATTATATACAAGAAAATGTTTCAGTAGAAAGATAATGTATCAAATCTCTGAATTGTAAAATGTGCGGTCACAGACTTTTTTTTTGAAAACATTATTACGAAATAAAGATATCTATCTATCTATTAAACAAATATAAGCGCAAAATTGTACACAATATGATACTACTTAACAATTTTCTAACTTTAAATCTCTTAACTTAAATAATCTTAGTTTTTAAACAATTTTTAACTAGTATTATACTAGTTTTTGTCAATAAATCCAGATGAGCACGCCTGAAACAGTTACAGTTCATGTAAAAAAAAGTAAACAAATATACCTTTTTCACATTTGTAATTGTCAAAGTTACATTTGAAGTATGACTCTTAAAAGATAAAAAAGGTATTTGATGATTTTAACTTAAGTAAAATGTTAACTACGAAGCTTATACCCATTTAAAATGTGGAGAATCTTCTTTTTAACCTAGTATCAAACATCGTCCAAGTATTTACATCGTCCTAAATCGTCTAAAATGTAACGCCATTATATTATATGGAAATATTTTTGGAGGTAAAACGTATTTTTCGAAACTTTGTATTAAACATTGCTTCTAAATTGCTAAATAACAAAGTGTTTGTTTTATAAAACATATGCAAAAACAACTTCTTTATATTTTTGTTTTGACTGAAGACAGCTACAAAAATAAATAAACTCAACCCAGTTGCGCATTTTATATACGAATGCACATGAACAACACCTTCATCGCAAATTAAAATTAGTTAAATTATTTAACAAAACAACTATTGATGCTTACCCTGGAAAAAATCTGTGATTTTTTATATGCATTAATTGGATATTATTTGATCTCGTTCAAAAGCCTTTATTTATTCAAGACCTGTGGTATGTAAACCGCAATAAAATTTCCTTCAACAAAACAGAATATTATGTACCTACCTAATTACAAAAAAAAAAAAAAAAAGAAGAAAATATCAGATTACCTGCAGTTGATTAAACAACTTTACTAATTGATTGACGCTTGATGCTTATTATTACGAAAATTAAAATAGAAATTTCTCAAAAGAACTTTATATATAAAAAGTTACATTGGTATGAGTGGTTGCATTAAGTATCTTTAATTCTTGATTCTTGTTATTATTATAAACACATACATCTTTAAATTAAATGTGTGTTCTATTGGGATAAGCAGATGTTGGTTTGACCTTCTGTTGCTTCAATCGTCATACATTCATATTTGAAGAAGTTGGAAACAAATAAAATATTTAATTTATGTGATATGAACGTTAGATATTTAATATGATGACATTTGTGGCTTGGTTTTAAATTACCGTTATGAAGTAATAAAGCAATTGAAATAGTGTTATAGCGTGTTTGCTTGCAACATGTTTTGTGGCGCACTGGTTTATGGATCAATTGATACGAGTTATTATTTTATTTTACTATGTAGGTTGTAGGTAGGTACTGTTAGCAATCAAATTTTTATAACATAAGAATACATTCTTCAGTTAAATATAAAACTGCCACCACGACTTAAATGAAAAAATGAAGAAGCTGTTCTATTTCAACACAATCTAGATAGTTTAATTACAAACAACGGTATGCTAATAGAATCTACAGAAGAACTATCAAACCAACTAATAGGTTATATTAGATGCTCGACATCGAATAAAATTTTAAACAGCACTTGTCCAAAGTTTAAACAAAAATGGTTCGATAAGGAATGTTGGAAAGCACGCCAAAAATCATTTTCTCTTTTAAAAATTGCACGAAATTCGCGAAATTGTGGTTTGACAAAATGGTACCATGAAGCGAATGCTCTTTACAAAGATATATGTCACAAAAAGAAAATCGAATATGAAAATAAACAAGCACTTTCACTAGGTCAAACCAAAAACTCGAAAGAATTCTGGAAGATAGCTAGAGAAATTAACGGAATTACTCATACAATTGGCACAGGGTTATCTACAGAAAGTCTGGCTGCACACTTTAAAGGACTTCTAGGCAATAACCCAAGCCAATATTACTGCTATGCGGAACCTTATGTTTTTAATGAAACGTTAGATGGTGAGATAACAATAGAAGAAATAAAAGCTGTACTGGAAAAGGCGAAAAATGGAAAGGCACCAGGTGAAGATGGAATTCCGTATGAGTTCTATATAAATTCTCCTCACACATGCATTAATAAAATAAGGGAACTCTTCAACAAAATATTTTCAAATGCTGACATCCCCTCCTCTTTCAAGAAGACGGTAATTTGTCCAATACACAAAAAGGGTCCCTTAGACATCGCTGAAAATTACCGAGGTATATCTTTTTGAATGTGTTAACAAAAATATTCTGCGGTATACTAGTAGAGAGACTTGAAAAATGGGTTGAAAGGAAAAACATTCTGTCGGATCTCCAAGCCGGATTTAGAAAAAACTTTTCAACAATAGACCAGATCTTCACTCTTTCATCAATTATAAAAGCTTTTCAAGCGAGGAACAAAAAAGTTTATTCTTTCTTTGTGGACTTCAAAGCGGCTTTTGACCTTGTAAACAGAAGCGCGCTCTTCTATAAGCTCTCACAATTGGGTCTATCTTCGAGGTTTTTGAAAGTAATTAAAGCGATGTATACTGGAACTAATGCAGCAGTCTGGGATGGGAAGATATTTTCAGAATGGTTCGAAACATGTGCCGGAGTAAAACAAGGTTGTCCACTCAGTGCCTTGTTGTTTTCGCTGTTCATAAATGACATAGAGGAAGCTTTACCTGGAGGAATACGAATATCTGATACTGTTATAAATGTGCTACTGTATACGCTGATGACCTTGTCCTGTTGTCGGAATCACCAGAAAACCTACAGTTGATGATAAATCGCTTAGCAATTTACTGCGATAGGTGGGGGTTATCTATTAATACAGACAAGTCAAAAATAATGATCTTCTCACGATTTTCACGAAACCTTAGCGGAAATAGATGGTACTTTAATGGAAATCTTTTAGAAATATCCAAAGAAATTAAATATTTAGGTGTTAAGCTAAATTCAACCCTAAATTTCGACAAACACCTTAGGGAAATAGCCAGCACCTCTCAAAGCTTGTTGAATTTATCATAGAAAAATGTTTTTTCAAACGACAGAATAATCCTTTCAGCCAAATATAAAATATTTGATGCCGTTGTGAAATCAACTCTCTGCTACGCTTCTCAGGTCTGGGGTGCAGATGAGTACGAAGTGATAGAAAAATTCCAAAGGAATTTTTTGAGAAAACTCTTCAACTTACCGCAAAATACACCGATTTATGCAATGTATTTAGAAACCGGAATACCGAAACTTCTCACGAGCACACTCAAGGCGCAGGCTGATTACATTATTAAAACTTGTACCTACCAGGAGAATAGACTGTCGAAAAAAATGCTTTTGTACGAACTGAGGAATAAAGATTGGTGGATGAAAAAATGGCAAGATATGGGTAATACTTGTGGAGAGATACTGTATATAGATTTCAACAATTTAAACAACTTAAAGGAGCAACTTTACAGGATTATACAGAAGAATGAAGACATAGTTCGAGAATCCTTTATTAATAATGCTCGCGAATCAGATAGTAGAGTACTATACTCACAGCTCAACTATAACCTAAACCAACGAAACTACTTCCATGATGGACTTAGCTACAAGGACATTTCTTTCATTTTTAAAGCAAGATGTGAACTTATTAGTTTAAATGCTAGACCGTATAACGGCAGCTTCAATCAATTTTGTACGTTATGCAATTTAAAATCAAAGGAGGATTGTTATCACTTCATAAGTGTATGTCCAATATTTTATCAACAGAGGCTAGTGTTTTTTGGTAAAAATACATTAACCATGCAAGAAACACTCCAAATTTTGAACGAATGTGATTGGAAGACCTTAAGCAACTTTTTAAAAGCCATATTTAAGTATAGATTCTTACTAATGACGGAATATGTTTGATTTTTATACCAATTTAAGATTGAAAAATGTGAATTAACAAAACATGTAATATATTTATAAAATTTGCTAACCAGGCTGACGGCTAAGCTATAGTTTATCAATTCATAAAATTATAAATCTGTATATATAAGAATATAAATAAATGAATTTGTTACTTACTTACTTACTTACTTACATTCTTCAGAGAAATATTTTATGAGTACAATTGACTTGAACATATAAATGATTTTACCAATCTAAACTTAGTAAAATAGTATTTTTTGCTTTCAAATCAAATTGATTAAGGGCTATAATTTTTGAATAGTCAGTTAAACATCTTATTCTTGAGATGAATTGAACATTTGTTCCAATTTATTCCTCTGATAGTTATCTGACTGATTAACTGATGGTTAAAAAATTGGCTCTTAAGCATTAAAGAATATAATTATTTATTTTTATGAAGTAAGATTCGTTATGAAGCAAAGATATCGCGCTCAACCTTCTGCAAATTCACACATTTCACCCAAATGTTCAATAAATATTTGAAGCTGTATGGCAATTGACATTGCTGTAGCTACGCCAGATGATTTGCTTCGAGTCGAAGTTGAGCTGTAATTCAACAATCGTTATTATTGCTCACAACTAACAAAATGGCCGCCTTTTTAGTTGTGCCAGTGTTGCCTTATGTTTCAGTCGTCATGAGTGTCAAAATCAAACAACTGCTATTTGGTGTGTAGTACATTTGTTATGACCAAAAAATATTTAAAATTTTTAAAGTAAAAATCATTTGAGAACATCAGTAAGCCTTAAGACTTGGTTAGCTCATCTTACTTTGAATTTAGAAGTTCCAATGAATTCAAGTTGTCCACAGGAGCATACGCCACCGAGTGTGCGTTTGTGTTTTAAAACAACCGTGAGCTGCCCATTAGTTGCAAACAAGCGCACTACGTGTCTATGATAAAAACAGCTTGGTGTGAAGAAGGCCTAAGACTGCAATACCATTATTTGCGTCGGGATCTGGTGTATCAGATTTTTGCGTTGCTTAAAGCCGATCTTTCTCGACCCTGTTTAAATGACGGTAGAATAGAGTGAATGGCCAACTTTAACTTTGGCAATAATCAGTATGAGTTATTATTATGAATCTGCTACAATTGATTACTTCTTCCGGGACTACCTATACCTATATGTAAATTAAATATTCTTTATAATCATTCGCATTCCCAGTAATTTTTTCATTGATTTTATTAACCTTCAATCCGAAAGTTCTTTGCGTCTGTTCATGGGAATATTATTTTAATACTTATACTTTTTAACTTTATTTAATAATACCTTTTAAAACCAATTATATGTATATAATAACCCAAATATATCGCTCCTTGTGATTACTAGCGAATAACCTTGCAGACAAAAAAGTAATTAACTAACAGACGTGATGTGAATATGTGAATGTGTATTAACGACAGCACCAAAAAATTGCATCCAAAAAAGAAGTCTTTCCAGTTTGTTTTATTTTTAAATACCTACAACATTTAAAAAAATCTTCTTGCGTTTAGTTTTTTTTTAAGAAGAAACATAAAATTATAATAAACCCTATAAAAAGTCACATTAAACCAAAATGCACATTTTTTTTAATTTTCCTCGAAACAAAAAAAATCGATACACTAAAGTAGAAACGAAGATCAGCTGCCTGCCCTCGAAAAAAAAAAATAATTAATAGTTTCCCCAGCGGATAAGAAAATATTTTGCCACAAACCAATTTTCTTTTCTTCTTTTTAAATGCAAGAAAATTGGCAACTAAAACACATAATGCAAAAACAAAATAACAATTAACTAACCCAGATTATTAAAATAAAAATAAAGTGCAGAACTGAGTCGTATTTACTTGCTCGTATTTTAATGTACTACATTAAGTCTGGTCGCTTACTTTCCAGAACTATCAATTTCTACCATTTTTAATCCAATTTGACATAACTTTGGACTAAAATTGGTATAATATGAAAGATTTGGGAAGTTAACGATCAGAAGAAAAATATCTGTTAATTTATTGTAAAACAAAAAAAAAAAATTGTAAAATTCGAGGAAATTCTAAGTTCGGAAAGTACGCTAACAGGAAAAAATGTATTAAAAAGGGTCCTCCAATAGGCACTTCCGAACTTTGACAGTTGATAGCGGCCATATTGTTGAAGCTTCATTTCTCAAATTGGCTGTCAATTATTTGTTCTGTTTGTGCAAAATTCAACTAATCAAGTGCTGAAGGTAAACGCCGACTATAGATAACAACGTGTGATCGCTGAATGGACTCTGGAAACTGACCCTATTTTTCATCGAAAAATCAGTGATTAGGCCCATTTCTGGATGAATGGATACGTCAACAAATAAAATTGTAAAATTTGTTACGATAACAATCCACATGAGATCCAAGAGCGTCTAATGAATCCCGAAAAACTCATTGTTTGGTGTGGATTTTGGATTTTTGGCTGGCAGACCATCAGGGCGCCATAATTTGCAAGAAATTCTGCCAATTTCTCTGTTGTGTTACTCCAGAAAATGTAAAAAAAAAAAATTAAAAACAAGTTCCGTTACAGCTAGTGGAGAAACAGGCCATAAACGACTAACAGCCTCAGCTCATTTTGTGTGCTTGCTGTCAGTCGGCAGGAATGAAGGGGATTTTCAATTTTCTGCCAAATACGAATGGCTTATTTGACAAGATACATCCTTACAGGATGTATCATTTCCTGTCAAGAGGAATTAAAAATAAAATTTTCTACAAATATGTCCTTGAAAGTATTTTTCTACAACCAATACAAACGACGATGTTATGAAACAAGAAAAAAATGCTAGAAGTTGATCTTTTGTAAAATTCTCACTTTATTCTCACTTTATTCCCACTTTACAGCTCAATAACTTGTGATTTTAACGCAAAATATTCAAAACAAAAAACGGCAGATATAATTATATCCATGAAATGAGATTTTTTATTAACTTTATTAATATCAAAATTGCGGTCTACTTGAAGCTGTACAATTTGTTTATGTCCGTAGTCAAGTGAAACGTAAAAAAACTAAATTTAATGAACTTATGGTAAAAGCGGACTCATAAAATCTGAATTTATTAATTGAATCACCAGATTAACGAATGTTTTAAAAATATTGAAAAATTAAAAAAAATGGTTGTCCACAATCAATTGACATGGAGTGTAAATTACACTAAAACAATGCCAATTCGATATAAGTAATAAAAAATTTAATTGATTAAATCCAAGAAATAAGTGAATTAAATAAAATTTTTAAACGTTTTTATTATGAACTTTAAGAGTATATAGCAAATTTTCGTAGCTCCGAACACTTACAACGAAAAACTGGGGCGCATGCAATAGATAAGCATTAATAGTGTAGAGAGTGGCATGCATGTGCTACACAGGATATAGCTTTAGTTTTTTGGGTAGTTAGTTTAAAATTAATTGCAATATTTATACCGAATAGACAGAAAGAGCAGAAAGCGGGTGTTTTAAAATGTTTAAATAAACACTATCTCAATCTCTACTTCTAGTTGCGGTATCATCTATCAGAGTTAAAATGAAAATTGTATAGGTTTGCAACGCAGCAGGTCTAATCCGTTTGTAGGCGTATGACCATTTATATTTAATTTACAACAAAACCCCGCGGGTTCAATATTCAATCTTTGAAAAATATTGTTTCAAAATTTTTGAAATTTCTAACTTCAATATCTTTGGTAACGACAGTATTTTAATAAAATATTTTCAAGAAAATGTAACGATTTTTATTTTTTAAATCACAACATGACCTTAAAGAAGCAACTACTAAAAAATACGGTCCATAAATAATAATATAAAGACTCAGACAGACATGCCCACACAACAGAAGTGCCAAACAATGTTTGTTTCTTTTTACTTGCTAAAGTAAGTAAGCCTAGTTGCTCATGCTTATTTATCATATTTACAAAAAAAAAAGCTGACTCGTATAACAGGTTATTGATATCAGTTTTGGTGGCTAAAGTGGGTTTCCAACCAGCGGAGGTCCAAAGTTCAAGACAGCCGGCATCAACCAACCGGCTTAAGCGATGTACCATATAAAATCTATATCTACTATCTGACTGACACATAAGTCAATATGTAGGTACAGTTGGCATGTGGCATTAAAAAATGAATTATGTACTTCTTTTCTTCCTATTGAATCATTTTACGAAATGTGGTTTAGACTTTGAAGAGAGAGATTAAGAGCTTATATTGATCGGAAGAAAAGAGATACGGAAGCCTACTATAGGCAACTTTCGTTAAGTTGGGTTAGGTTAGGAAAGAGCACAGGGGGAAAACGGGAGGCTTTGGGGATTAAAGAGAAATATTACCAAAATGTACTTATTTTACATTACTTATGTATTGAAGTTCTATTTTATATTGTTTTTTTTTTCACAAGAAAAAAATTCAAGCAGAAGTACTTGCGACACAACAGATTTTTTTTTTTGTTTTATTTCACTACGAAAGTGATATTCTTTTCTCAAGTGCACTTTAATTATAAAGCTGCACTCAAAGAATCTTCTTTGTTCCTATTTTATTTTTCTTCTTTTATCGGCCCATGTACTACATAGGCATACACATATACAAGGAAAGACTGCTGTTGGGAACGGGGGCCATTGCTTGATTGTCCTCATATTTTTATTGTTCTGACGTGCGTTTTTTTTTCGCTGTGTTATCAGTTTATAAATAATACTCGTACATACATAGTGATAGTCCAAAGTTCAGAAAGTGGCGTGATCATGTTGGATACTTTTTTTTTCGTTGGTCTGTTATATTTGCTTTTCTTCCAAAAAAAAAAAAAATAATAATGAAATAAAAATAAAAATAGGTAAACAGAATAAAGTGGAAAAAGAAGAGCCATAATGCGCTCAAATTGATGAAATACATTTAGAAAAAGAAGAGAAGCAGGAGGGGTAGGAATTTGACAACACTTACTCACGTTGTGTTTTTTGTATTAATAATTATACAAACCGTGTGAGTTGTGTGTCTTTTAAAAGTAAGCTTAGAAGCAAAGAATTTTTTTTGGCAAGAGTTTATACGGTCAACAAAAAATTAAAAATAAAGAAAGTTATTTAAAATCTCTACGACTTATGATCTTTTAAATGCAACTTAGATTGCATGACTTTTATTGTTGCAAATATTTAATACACATTACTCTTAAACTCAAAAATTGCAAGATTTTGGAAAAGTATAAAATATATATATATTTTTTAAACCGCTCCAAAGATTTATTCTTATTTTTCCGACAAATTAAGATTTGTCAAAGGAATTTATTTCAAACCATTTTCTATGTTTTATTTGTTTTTTTTTTTATTATCAAATAAATAACGGGTGATTTTTAAGCTGGTTTGGTTTTGGCAACACTGGTTTTGACAGCTGACGTGTGTTTAGTACCTTGTGTCACTGTAAAACAGCTTCAGTTTGGTTTGCAATTTAGCCATGGATCGTCTTACAAATGAACAACGCTTGCAAATTATTGAATTTTACTATCAAAATTCGTGCTCGGTTCGAAATGTTCATCGCGCGCTGCATGTGTTCAGCGATGAGGCGTAAATAAGCAAAATTGCCGCATTTGGAGTGAAGATCAGCCAGAAGCATTGCAACAGCTACCAATGCATCCCGAAAAAGCCACTGTTTGGTGCGGTTTATGGGCCGGCGGCATTATTGGGCCATATTTCTTCAAAGATGATGCGAATCGCTACCGAGCGATGATAACAAACTTTTTTTTGCCCGAAATGGAAGTTCTTGACTTGCATGATATGTGGTTTCAACAAGACGGTGCCACATGCCACACAGCACGCGAAACAATGGCGCAATTGCGAGGCGAGTTTGGTGAACAGTTAATTTCACGTTTCGGGCCGGTCAATTGGCCGCCTAGATCGTGCGATTTGACACCATTAGATTATTTTTTGTGGGGGTATGTCAAGGCTAATGTCTATAGGGACAAGCCCGCTTCGATTGACGCACTGGAAGCCAACATCCATGCATTCATTCGTGAGATACCGGCCGATATGTGTGAAAGAGTATGCCAAAATTGGACTCAGCGGATGGGCTACCTGAGACGCAGCCGCGGTCAATATTTGCATGAAATTATCTTTAAACATTAAATTGCAAGGTTCAAACTATCGATTCAAATAAATATTTCATTCATTTTTTCGAATTTTTTGTGTTTTTTTTTAAAAAAAGTTCTAAACCTCTTAAAAAATCACTCGTTAGGTTTAGAATATTCAGACTTTTAAACCACAGTGATGTATCGTTCATAAGAGGAAGTTGGTGTTACCCAGTTGGAGAGAAAAAATCTACGTTGCCTAACTTTTTTACAATTTTATAATTTGTTCCAATGTTAAGTAAGGAGAAAACTCAAATATAAGAAAAGAGGGCGTAGCAGTAAAAAGGCACTTAGAAAGAGTGGGCGTGAGTCGGTGGATTTTCCAGCCCACGTCATACTGATTGCTTAAAAACGTTGTTTGGTTAGGTGCTAAATTGTGGTTTATTTGTTATGACCTGAGCGCCCATATTGTGCAAATAAAACTGTGATCAATTTGTACATTTTGTTTATATTTATTACTTACGAGTGAGCATGGTTTTTACCATTGATTTCGATTATATACATTGAAAATTTATTTCAGAAAAATAAAAAATAGTCCACATACGCCATAGTGAACGATTAGACTTTGGTGTTGTTTTCATGACACAAGATCCATATATTTTCATGTATGATTTATTTACATAGAAAATATGAATTTAAGTGATAAAGAAACATGTACATACTTATAAATATATAAATATAACTTATAATATAAATACGTGAAGACAAAAATTGGGCGTACCACGTTTTTGTGTTTTTCGTAAGCGCAGGGGCATAAATTGTATTTATATCACAAAATTAAATGCATGGCTGGACCGTACGAACTTGTTCTTGGAATTAAAGGTTATGGCATTAAAGATGTAATGTATATGTTATGATGTTATGAATACAGAGACATTTTTAACGAGAAAGCGAGAACAAAAGTCAAAAGTACTGAAAAAAATGAATTTCTTCTAATTTTTTGTTTGTAAAAAAACACAGTTTATACAACTTTGATAACAATTTAATATTGTTCTAATTTTTTTGAAAAGTTTTTCAAGGGTGTATGAAAAATTTCAATAAGAAAATCCAAACCACCTTGTTTTTTCCTTCAATTTGTCTTTAAAATTAAAATATAGAAAAGAAATTTCTTGGATATTCAGAGTTTCATATATGCATGCTGTACAGTACATGTTTCCAAAACTTGAATACAAATTTGTTAAGGAAATACTATACGGGAATAACCTATACGAACTACACCATTTCCCCAAAAATCATGGAAACCCTTATTCTTAATATAAAACCTAATATTATTCAAAGACTTATATTTTTTACCATGTAAGAATTTTAATTAAAATCGGTAGAGAGGTTTTTGAGAAAACAAAAATAAACCATTGTTTTTGTTAAAACAGTTGTGTTTTAGGTATATTAGAGAATTTTTTTTAATGTGAAGGGCCTATCCGTGATATTAAATTCAGCCTGATCGATGCGCCAGAGTAAAGACAAAATTTTACCTCTCGGATTTGTGTCAGAAAGTGAAGCCATAGCGATGACACGAGCTGCGTTGGCTTTATGGTCATTGGACATTTAGAACTTATTGGCAAAGGCCCATGACTTGAGAAAATACCACAAGAAAAAGTCTAAAGGGGTCAAATCGCACGATATTGGTGGCCAAATGACGTCGTCTTTCCGTGAGATTACCATACCTTTAAACCCTACGATTACGTAAGCCAAAAAATGGGTGCAATGCGAACAGCGTTGCAACAAGAGAGTTTGATAATAAAGTTGTATCATATACACATGCTGCTCGACTCTGTAATTTGACATGGTGATTTGTCATAATGCTGATAAACTGTAAGGGCAATTTATAGATTTGCACAAAAATTGAAAATGAAATACCAATCGAACATGGCATTACATTTAAAAAATAAACAAAGAAAAAAGGGTTGCTGTCAAACTTTAACCTACTTAGAATTTGATTAAAAAATTGCATCGATTTAAGCCTAAAATGTAAGAAAACATTTTAATAATGTCGCAGAAATTGCAGTAAGCCCTTTGAGCGCCGCTCTGACATAATTTATAATTCAAAAAATGTTCTTTGAAACCTTACGAAGCAACGCAAGGATGGGTCTGCTAGTATTTATTTTAAACTATGTATACAATTTTGGGAATTTTAAATGGATATGTGGCTGCATTAATCATAGGCCCTTTTTTAAATGAGCACTATGTTTAACTCATTCTCATGAAATCTTGACGTGGCTCCCAAGACTTTTTATAAAAATCTTAATCCTTTTTTATGTAGATATACATAAATTTCACGCTGGATTATGTAGATTAACTTGTGTCCATATATGTCAAATTAAAATTTTGGCTGTCTTTGGAGCGCTGACTTTTATATGAACACGCCATCTTTGTTTGAAATTATAGATTTTCCACTTGTTTATCTACACATTCATATTTTGTATTTTGATCCATTTTCAAACTCTCACTTCATATACATTTAAAAGTTACTATAGCCATTTTAGAAAAGTAGCAATTTTCATATGTCGGTAAGAGGGTACCATAGGCCCCTTAAATTAAATATCATAACATTTAATTTGCTCTCTCTCTCTCTAGTGGGTTTACTGAAAATCCTAATAAAGTGTTTTACAATAAGGGCGGGTAGATGTTTAAATAAAACTTTGTGGCGTTTGGTGTGTCGCACGTAGTGCCGTTCTGTTGGAATCACATGTCTTTCACATCCATGTCATCCAACCGGAGCCAGCAAAAATTTATTATTGATTGGTAGTGCTATCCGTTGATGCTGATGGCAATGACATCGTCGATTTCAAAGAACTATGGACTCTCACAGACAACGACGACGTTTTCGGTTGATCTGGTGGAAGGGGTTGGCGGATTGTTCACTGAATCGGTCGAAACAAATTTGGCCACTAAACTTTGGATAATTGACTTAGAAGGACAACCATGTAAACCGTAAAATGGGCGCATCGCACTTATCGTTGCCCCAAAAGACGTAATTTGACAGATGTCACCAAGGCAACATGGCCGCCACAGGCCGTGAAAGTCCCCAGTACACATATTAAAGGTAATATCATTAGCGTTTTCATTTTTGTTCAGTTCTGCGCATCTGTGAAAATGGCGGACCCAGTGTATCTTTACTTGTCAAAATGCTTATATTTGTTGTTGTTTCTAGTAATGCCATGTGCAGTTTTCGTGGGAACTAGAGCCGCCATTTTTAATTTCTGACTGACATATTGCGCTATATATTACCTTAGATTTGTGTGCTGTGGCGAAAACCTACCCGCGCCAATTGCAATACCCTATACTATGCCTAATTTTAAGTTTTCACGATCATGTGGAGTGTCTTAATTTTTGAATTTTCTAAACTTCATTTTTGTTGGATTAGTTGGTTACATCAAAGCCAGGGAGAACTGAAATGCGTGTTGGTCTTGGTAAATGGTGTATTTAGAGCTAACTTTGCTTAAATACTTGACTCAAACTAAAATATCTGTTTTCTATTGTGTTGATTTGAACTTTCTGCTTCCGATTTAATACTTTTTATTTAAAAAAAAAAAATAAGAATAAGCTATTTATATTTAATTTATTGCACATTCCTCTAGAACTTACCAAGATATCTTATCGCTTGAATTATTTAAACATTCTCAGTTTTATTTGATCATCATGATGATAATTTTTTATCATGAATAAACAAAAATATCAATCGTTTGCAATAAATGGAATGGACTTAGCTCATCCTCAAGTAGGTACACTATGGATTAATAGCGAGCTTTATTATTCAGAGTTATAACCTTTCACAATGTTGTTGCTCTGTTATAAAAAAATCAATTCATTATTGTTTATTCAGCTTGCAGGTTTTAAGGCTATTCACCGCTTTGAATTGACTTTATTTTGATTGATTTTACAAGCATTTGGTTTTATTCATCAGATATCATTGAAAATCACAACACTTTCGTATTTTTTTCAGCTTCATTCGTTAAACTGCAATTTGTTCTCTAAAAACGCAGAGTGATAGACCTTCTAACCATATAGCATTACTGGTGCCAAGTTACCATTATAACTATTTGAACTACA
Source organism: Leucozona laternaria (assembly GCA_932273885.2). NCBI lineage: Eukaryota > Metazoa > Arthropoda > Insecta > Diptera > Syrphidae > Leucozona > Leucozona laternaria. The sequence goes on along the minus strand of OW026367.1, from coordinate 23,344,278 downwards.
TTTTGGTGGAATGGCATGAACTTAGGACCAGGGCCGGCCCCAGCGAAACTTGCGCCCTATGCAAGATTTCCAGAAAGTGCCCCTTTTTATATTTGCATCCATACATACATATGTACACTGATACGCATGCGCATAAGACTTTTCCACATTACCCAGGAGGTAGACTTTCAATGCATAGCTCTGGTGTGATCTTTAATTTTGCGATATTTTGAGCTAAATATTATCCTTGAATGCAACAATGAAAGTTATGTTAGTTAGTGTGCAAGAAATAACTTAGAAAAGGGATTATTTGAACAAGTTTTGTGGTTGAAATGCAAATGGCAGTACATATTTGTTTGCGCAAGATCAGATTGCGTTTTCTTGCTCATGGTAATGCGCCCCCAGAATTTTTCGCTCTGTGCATTTGCACATATGGTTGGTCCGGCCCTGCTTAGGACTTTAAATTCGTGGCTTTGTTCTCTTTTGGAATTTGCTAAAAGCGTTATTCTTTTCTTCTTTTCGAAACCCAAGTTTACAATGCCTTACAAAATAAAGTTTGGTTAATTAAATAAGAGTATACATATCAGGTGAAGTGTTTATTATTGTTATTGAGAAACAAAATTTAGTGAGTTTCTAAGCAAATCTATCACTCTTGAACATCACAGAGCTTGTCGTCTGTCAAACCACGCGAATAGTCCCGAAATCTTTCCTCATATCTCAACCCTCATGTTTCAAAACTTCAGTGTACATTCAACTACCGGTAATTAACTACAGTTCGCCTTTGGTACTTGGGGTAGGTCGTTTCCTGGTAATCTCCGGGACTCAGTAGGGACTTGTTTTGAAGAATTCATATAAAGAATGCGAAATTTTTCTCAGGTTCTACTGTACTCCTCGTCTCTATAAAAGATTGAACAAGGACATGTATTGTTCCAGCAATATAATTTTAATTGAATGGTAAATATACAAGAAATTTGTCAGGAAAAAGCTAGCAGATTAAAAAAATTCATTAACATCCGTTAAATTTTAAATACAATTTACAAATACAAAACAAAAGTGGTTCCGGTTTTTGTACATTTATTTGTTCAGAAAAAATGTTATTATGTTCTCAAACCTTATCAAAGTACCAAACCATATTAATTCGCTACACAAACCATTGTAATTTTTTGTTATACAATTAAACAAGTAAAAATAATAACTAGATGGCAGCATGATCGGTCGGTTATTGTTTTTGAATAGGTTTGTGTTTACAATAATACACTACGAAACGTTTCTTTGAAAATAAAATTCAAGAGGTCAGCGTTCAATAATGCAGTTACAATTCAGGATGTAGCGGATGCGGATGCCAAGGGGCACATCCGCGAATGTGATTTAAGATTTTAAGTTTTTTTTTTTTTCAAATTTTCTAATTAAATATTTAGTACGAAAATTTGAAAATTGGAGCATTATATTTAGTAAATATACATCTACCTCTTCGCCACACTGTTTGCGTTTGTAGAACTTGTCACTTTTTGGTACCATCAAAATGTTCTTTTCGTAAAATGTTGTACACCATTCACCTCTGCTAAATTACGTTGACTGATTATTGCAGATACGGATGCGAGTGAGAATCCTATATGCAATATCCGTATTGCAATTTTTTAAGTTTTTGCAGTAAAAATGAAAACATTTGGTGTGTAAACAATATTTCCTTTGGTAAATTCAGATTTGTATCTGAAGTTTAATTTTTTTCATTGAAGTACGCTTACGATTTAATATTGATTTGTTAGAGATTTTTTGCATATTCATGCCTGATGGTAGGTGTTCACATTGGACTCACTCCGCGCGACTCATTTTGACATCTTTCTCTTTTATCTCACTCTACACAACTAACGGGTGATTTTTTAGCTGGTTTGGTTTTGGCAACACTGGTTTTGACAGCTGACAGGTGTTTAGTACCTTGTGTCACTGTCAAACAGCTTCAGTTTGGTTTGCATTTTAACCATGGATCGTCTTACAAATGAACAACGCTTGCAAATTATTGAATTTTACTATCAAAATTCGTGCTCGGTTCGAAATGTTCATCGCGCACTGCTTGTGTTCAGCGATGAGGCTCATTTTTGGTTGAATGGGTACGTAAATAAGCAAAATTGCCGCATTTGGAGTGAAGATCAGCCAGAAGCATTGCAACAGCTACCAATGCATCCCGAAAAAGCCACTGTTTGGTGCGGTTTATGGGCCGGCGGCATTATTGGGCCTATTTCTTCAAAGATGATGCGAATCGCAGCGTTACTGTCAATGGTGAACGCTACCGAGCGATGATAACAAACTTTTTTTTGCCCGAAATGGAAGTTCTTGACTTGCATGATATGTGGTTTCAACAAGACGGTGCCACATGCCACACAGCACGCGAAACAATGGCGCAATTGCGAGGCGAGTTTGGTGAACAGTTAATTTCACGTTTCGGGCCGGTCAATTAGCCGCCTAGATCGTGCGATTTGACACCATTAGATTATTTTTTGTGGGGATATGTCAAGGCTAATGTCTATAGGGACAAGCCCGCTTCGATTGACGCACTGGAAGCCAACATCCATGCATTCATTCGTGAGATACCGGCCGATATGTGTGAAAGAGTATGCCAAAATTGGACTCAGCGGATGGGCTACCTGAGACGCAGCCGCGGTCAATATTTGCATGAAATTATCTTTAAACATTAAATTGCAAGGTTCAAACTATCGATTCAAATAAATATTTCATTCATTTTTTCGAATTTTTTGTGTTTTTTTTTTAAAAAAAGTTCTAAACCTCTTAAAAAATCACCCATTATATGAGAAAGTAAGGCAGGATTTTTATTTTTTTTGAAAAAATCCTGCCTCACTAGACTCTCTCTTTCTCATCATGAGTTGGAGTGAGGTAAAACAATGAAATGTCAATATGAGTCGCGCGGAGTGAGTCCAATGTGAACACCGTCATGTGGAGCTGCTATCTGTCAATAATCAATTAATCAATTTGTTTGTTTAGAAGGAAAAATTCGTCAAAATCAATCTTTTGACAAAACCGGCTTACAAAAACAATTGGGAATTTATTTAATTATGTAAATAAGTCCCAAATTTGGGGATTCATATCTAAGTTAAAACAGTTTTGCAAACAGGTAATTAGATGGAAAAAATGACATCAGAAATTAGCGACGCCAACAAAGAGACAAAATGTACTTTTCTGTACAAAGTATCGACAACAAAAGCCGTTTTTTATTATCAGAAATCCTGTAGTTAGGGGATAAATCGTTGTTGTCAGGCACGTAGCAAGGGGGGGCAGCCCCTCCCGAAATGATTTGTATCTAAGCAAATTTAGTAAAAACTAAAGATTTTTAATATTAATTCAAATCTATAAAAATACGAAGGTATAGTTTATTTGATTTGGGGTCAGTTAAGGACTTTAATTATTATCTTCGTTTGCATTAAGAAGAAGAAGCCAAAATATTGCAAAATAAAAATAACAAAAATTATATGAACAATAAAAACCACAAATGAATAGAAATAATGATATGGGTGACTGGAAAACGTTGCTGCTGGAAAATAAAAATCATGCTGCTACCCAATGCAAAAGCAGTACCTGAAAGTAGAGCTGTAATAAGACCTAATATAAAACCAAAAATATCGTCGGGTGATCCTTTTACTGATGATTTGAAATTGCTTAATATATGTGACAAAACTAACTTAACAGGTATTAACTTCTTGGCCACGGTTTTGGGCACACTTCCAGTGACAACAGCGTGTTGAAAGAATCAGTTCAACGATTAAAACTTGCTTTGATATCTGTTTATTCGGATATTGATGTTGATCCAGATGATATAACATCATGAAACATGAAATCAAGACTTTTTCTGCTGTAAAAATATGTGTTTACACAAATAATTTTAATATGTACGTTATGGACTTAACATACATTTATTTAAAAACTAATAAAAATCTATGAATTGGAATATATAGTTTTTATTTGTTTTATTGTTAATAAGGCTTGGAAGCCAGCCCCCTCCGAAACAAAATCTTGGCTACGGCCCTGGTTGTTGTATTTAACATAAATATGTGAGCCCCCACTTCACTTTTTGTCTCATTTTGTACGGTCTTGGAAAACAAAACACCTATATTATAGGCAAATTTGTATCGATAGTTTGTATGGAAACGTCAAAATATTTTTGAGCTATCAAATCAAATTTGTTTGAACCGATAGGTGTTTTGGAACTAATATCGATAGTTTCCATAGAAACTAGAAACAGAAACGAAAGTACTGTGCGCTTAGCTAAGCTCGAAGGGGATTAGTTGTTGTCTTGTGTTGCATTCAACACGTAAATTACTTAGCCATGACGTCGTTTTTTTGAAAATTTGCTCCAAGCTTTCAAAAAACACGCCTCATTTGTTGATTAATTTTTTTTTTTTTTCACATGCTTGCCACATTCCTGGTAGTGATGGCATTCCATGGTAGTGATGGTATTTTTTCTGTCATGGCGGAGATAATTCCGATGTCAATTTATGTCGTTCAATTCCCAAATTGCTAAAAAACGGACCTATTATTGCGTTTATTAATTTTTTTTTTAATTTCTTTTTGTCTGGTATACACGAAAACTATTTCCAACAAAATTCCAAATTCAGTTATAAATACATATGTACATACATATTTGAGAAAAGAATCAAATACATGGTCCTTCCGTGTTTTGATAACAAAGTTGAGTTCATGTAAACTAGGTCGAAGACTTCATCAAACACCAATTATGTCACCCTTTATTAATATACTAATTACTACTCTCACTAGTTTTATCGCCAGACGTTATTGACCACACTTGTCATTCATTTAATTTCAAGAAATTTAAATTAATCATATACACAAAATAAATAAAATGAAGATCGCCTTAAATGGCAAACAAATTATCAATTATAATAAAACCAGCAAAACTGTCGTCGCAATGACTGGCTTTTTGTCTTTTCAATATTCATCTTCTGATAATTGTACATCTGGAAGCTGGAACGACTTTCAAATAAGTTGTTAGCAAAGCGTGTCCATGTGTATGCAATTGCAATAGCACGTTTCGCTTGTTTCACTTAAGGCGAATTAACATTTTGCGACATTTTGCCAGCCACCATGGGAGCAAAATAAGAAACTACACATTGCAACTCAACTCGACTGATACAGTGGTTGTGGTTGTTGTACTACGGGAGTGAAAAAAGTCCACAAAAGCCCCTCCGCCTTTTCAGTGGCACCTCCTGTTTTTTTCTGATCCTCCAAGTAGGTAGAGGTACAACCACCACTCCACCCCTTTGCCGCCATGGTCTGGTAGAATAACATTGGAGGCGGTGATGGCTTTGATCTTGGCGATGGTTAATTGCCGTCGATACTGTTGTTCGGTGGCAAGCTCAATCAAATTAATTGCCGTTGTAAAACGACTCTGCTGATGCTCCTTGACTCTTGCTAAACCAACTGTCATGGCGAATGGTCTCCTCCGAGAAAACTCTGCTGGGATGGAACTGGATGAGATGTCAATGATGCTTGATGCCTTGGCCATTCGTCGTAACAATTATTATTTTGTCGTCACGCGAGTAAAAGACTAGCTTACATGACTGAGCGCTGAAGGCATCCATTCCGCTGGCAAGTAGCACCCCATGTCGAGTTTTATGGATGTGAAATTGAAATTCTGCACAAAAAAGAAGCGCAACGGTCGGCTGTCAGATGGTTGGTTGGGGGGGTAACTTATTGAAGTAGAAATAAAATCCACAAGTAGCGGTTGAAATACTGTGGCAATTCCGCCATTACTTGGACCGACTTGCTGTCATTAAATTAATAATGAAAATAACTACTAATTTGCAGCACCTGAGAATGTGATGACAGTCGTTGCAACAAACAGCATTGGCGGCGCACAATGAAATGACAATTCGCGAAGATGACGGCCGTGAGACGTGTTTGATTGGACAAACTATGGTTGTGCTTTGAAGTACCATTTTAAACTTTTTTTTACGGTTGGAACTTGGAAAAGATTCAATTGGAATTAAAGTATATCTATGAATCGCGTTCGTTTGACCCTATATATAAAAATTTTAAATTGTGGATCAGAAGGTGACAGTTGTGGTTGTTGTCGAACAGTGGTTTGAAAGTTGGGTTTTTTGGTCTGTAATAAGGGCTCTAGTTATTTCATTACATTCAGTACCTATGTATACAAGTTTTGACAGGAAGAATAGATTCCTCAACTCAACTCAAAGATGAATTTTAGTGGTATTGGTATTGGTATTGTTTTTTTTTTTTTTTTCAAACCAATATAAAATTAAACCAAAGAAACAACATGGATGTGTTTCAAGAAGAAAAAATCAAAGGCAAATAGAGCTTATGGAGTCACGGCACCTAGCAGTCAGCTCATGAGACGTGGATAAACAAAATTTGACGTTCAATCTATTTCCCATTAGAAAACACCAAAAGGAAAGTAAAAATCTTTTTTTATAAATGCAAGTCATCTAAATGAATCTCATGTTATTTTTCGTTATAGAAAAAAAAATTGATCACATTTATCAACAGTTCAGTTATTAGTGAATTGACAGTCTATGTACATTTATGTGTAGTGTGTCGTCACCGATCCATATGCTTAAAAAATGAAATATTTCTATGCTCACATGTTTTATTCAAAAGAGGAATTCTCGATTTTTAGAGGAGATCTTTCACATTGCATTGTGCAACCAAAAACGACATTAGTAGAGTATTACTAGAGTTTTAAGAGTAGTGTTTTTCTTGAAGTTTTTGCCTTTATTACAATAAACATAATGGGGCATATTCATAGTCACTTTTAAACTCCAGTTTATCTTAGACTGGGGTTTATTCAATGTTACTTAGATAGGATGAACCCAGTCTATGATAAATTGCAGTTTAAAAGTGATGTATATGCCCCAATGTATACATACATATAGGTGGGTACCTTCTGATTTTCAACTTTATTTTCTTTGGAAACTGAAACGACTATCAGAATGATATTTAAACAAGACCTATCAATTAGTGTTATTTCAGGCATGCTTTTTGTGAAAATAAATTCAGATCAGTGCATCTTTGTTCAGAGCTACTTTTACGGCGCTGTCTTCGGTAAAAATAAAAAAACAAAGAGCGATAAGTCTTAACTTAATGTATTCATATGAAGTAATTAATTTCTGATGTCATATCTGACTTGGTCTTTATCCATACCTCTTTCCATGCCATTAGGGGATAAGTGCATAGTCCGCGTGCCACTGCGTCGCGCCATAACCGCCGCCATCCATTCCACCAGGGTTCTGTCGCTGCGAAGCGTAGGTACATATGTCGTTTTGTATTTTCGTATTCTTGAAGATCTCAAGTCAACACGATTTAATTTGAATGAACACAAGACTTTTGCGAAGCGCACCACTATCCGATCATCCACTCAAATGTGAATAATAATGGAAAGAGGAGGCAGCGTGCTGAAACTTCAATCCTTGCTATTTGCACATACAGGGTGTCCCGTAATGAGTGGATAATACTGCAGCTGGTGATAGCAGGCCTTATGACTGCTCAGAAAAAAAATATAAAAAAAATATTTTTCTTGTGGTCTCCATGGTATAATTTATTTTCGAAAAATGTTAAAAAATTCAGGGTCTCCTAAAATACCTAATTACAACGGCCACCCATAAAGGATTCTTATTATTTTTGTACTTTTATAATATTCTTGAATAACCGTTCTAAATGATGGGTAGTAAATTTTAATACCAGCTGATGCATTTTTTGTGTTTTAATTTTTTAAAATTATTTTTTTATTCAAAAATAATTCAATATTTTTTTTCACCAAAGTTTGAAAATTAATAAAGAGAAAAAAATGTATGAGAACATAAGTGGCAAATTTGATAAAAATTGGCCTGTTTAATGTACTTTCCAAAATAGTATAACACATGTTTGTGTCTACAACCATGACCAATAAAATTGGCATTTAATCTACTAAAGTAGTTTTTTTTTAACATTTTATCAGATGAAATTAAGTTACAAAGTTAAGTAAACACTACGACGACGAATGAAATAAATTTTAATTTTTATTGCATTTAAAAATAACCGTTATTAAATAAAGGCACTAACATTTAACACTAGTTGCTGGATTTTTTTTAAATAATTTTTTTAATTAATTTTTTAATATGATTAAATATTTATTTTGATGTTTGATGACAACAAAAATTGAGTTGGAAGGAAAAGTCAATAGATATACCAGTGTCACTATTATGTCTGCTAAATTCACTAACTAAAATAATAGTATGCACTTTCAAAAAGGTTTTGATTTAGGTATGGGAAATGCGATAAATAAAAACAACAGTATTAAAAATTATGATATATTTGTAATTTAAATAAATTTATATTAAATGTTCAAACTGTCCCCCATTCACTGTGATACAGGCTCTCCATCTTCTAATGAAGGACCTCTCAATAAAACGAGCATATTGGCGCTCATTTATTTTCATCACAGCGTCTTGAACACGACGACGCAATTCCGTAATGGATGTAATTGGTTTAGTATAAACCATTTCTTTCAGACATCCCCAGTAGAAAAAGTCCAAAGGTTTTAGGTCTGGCGAACGTGGTGGCCACAAAATTGGGCCCAGACGGCCTATCCACCTGTTATTCAAATTCAAAAATTCGTTTAAGTGACGAAACCAGTATAACAACGTTATACGTTACGTAATGACAGAGAATTGACAATATTTGCAAATAATACTTTTTTATGCATTTTAATGCCTATTTTATTACAAGTCAATTTTGATTTGAGAAAGTGATAAAAATCTTCTCTAGTAGATTAATAGCCAATTTAATGTGTTATTGCAACTAGCAACCAGTGTCAAATGTTAGTGCCTTTATTTAATAACGGTTATTTTTAAATGCAATAAAAATTAAAATTTATTTCATTCGTCGTCGTAGTGTTTACTTAACTTTGTAACTTAATTTCATCTGATAAAATGTTAAAAAAAAACTACTTTAGTAGATTAAATGCCAATTTTATTGGTCATGGTTGCAGACACAAACATGTGTTATACCATTTTGGAAAGTACATTAAACAGGCCAATTTTTATCAAATTTGCCACTTATGTTCTCATACATTTTTTTCTCTTTATTAATTTTCAAACTTTGGTGAAAAAAAATATTGAATTATTTTTGAATAAAAAAATAATTTTAAAAAATTATAACACAAAAAATGCATCAGCTGGTATTAAAATTTACTACCCATCATTTAGAACGGTTATTCAAGAATATTATAAAAATACAAAAATAACAAGAATCCTTTATGGGTTTCCTTTATGGAAAATGAAAACAAGAGTTCATAGGCAGAGTTTAATCAAAATTGTTAGGAATATTCTTTTCGAAAAATTTCCCAAAGTCCGTTGGCGATATGTGCAGTGCAGTACTTCGAAGGGAAATTTACGAATCTGTCAACTTCATAACTTACACCAAAATTTTGAAAACGGACATAATTATGCAAAATTGCAAATCGAAAAATTTACATAAAGTAACAACTTTGACGTTTGTTGGGGTATATATCTATTTGGTAAAGAGCTCTATTGAACTTTAAAGAAGATAATATTATGCCAAAAATACTTCCCCTAAATCCAAAGTGGCTATGATTATTCAAATCGCCAAACACAAACATTCCAAATGACTTTAACAACGCAACGCTCACCAACGACTGCTGGCGACGCGACGTGTTGATAACTCGAATGAATAGAATTATGTTGAAAGATGAAAGCCGGTAAATCCAATCCATAAGCAAAGTTTGCAGCGCCGCGCCGCCGCGAAAATCCCAACTGACATACCACAAACTTATCGACAACGACAACATCTATCCTATTCCCGACCCCGTACTGTAGACGACCGACGCAACTATATACACCGATCGAACGTCGTGAAGAGTCAACCAAATCAACAGAGCAAAATGAGACAGCTTACAGCAAAAGAAGAAGACTGAAAAAACTAGCAAAGCCACACAAACCAAAGAGAAAAACTATACACAAGGCAGTTATAATCATAATGACAGAATTCACTTAGCGAATCGGACCATAAAACGTCAAGTTATGAGTGCAACCCCACTGCAAGATACCCAAACTGACAGGCTGATGCTGCGAAGTTTTGTTATTGACCAAGGGGGCACGATGACGACGACGACGGACGCGGACGTGCCGCAAGGCAGTCGTATGTGACCACATTTGCTATATTTATCTCGCGCACACGATGATTTGTACCTTTCGTCGGCAAGCAAAAAGTCATCATCAACGCAGCATTGCGGTGATGGTGACCACAACTCGAGAAGGCCGAAAGAGATTAATCAAAGATATGGCCACGAAGGATCATGGAATACAATTTTTATCCGCTGGGACGCTGCGAACATGCCAAGATGTTCTGCTTCATTAATTTTGCGGTTTTTATGCGGAATGTCACATAATGTAAGCGTATGGTGAGATTAGCCAAGCACTTTGCTGGAAAGAGGAAATAAGCTATGAGAATTGAGAGTAATGCAGATTGACATGTGGGTGGACAAAATTTTTGAATGGATTAGCGTTAGCAATATAATTTTCCTTCTACTCTTGCAAATTATTACTCGATGATTATTTCTATTCGTTACCGACTATATTAAAGCTCTGCTGTCACTGCAGTTTAAAATCGAAATAAGAAACAATCTTAAATGAGAAATCTTCACGTCACGTCAAAGAAATGAGCAGCAAGTGTAAGAGCCTTTAAATTAATTGGCCATGCCATACTATCTCATCACTTACTATCTTATCATCGACTGACTCTGAAAACTGGCAGACTTGGGTAAATATTCAAGGTGGCAAGGCACCTGGAACTGGAAGCTAATAAATGAAGGAGTCTGTTGTGCTGGCCAAAAGCGGCATACACCCATTTCAAAAGGTTCAGTAGTCGCGGTAGTGACAGTCGTGCAGTGAAAAATAGCGACAGTGCATTCGAAAAATGCAAAGTGGATGATAAGAGGGTCAGTCGGCGCGGCGTTTGGTTGAATTCTTTGACCATAAAAATAACCACTTTATGTTTTTTTTTTAAATAAAAAAGTATGTGTTTGGTTTTTGCCTTTAGGATGTTATCTCGGCTACTCTCAAGGAATCATGAGAGTCAATCAAAGTGATAAGAACCTATGAATTAAAACTTATAGTTTTTGTTTAAAATAATTAAGTTTTTTTTCCGAAAGATATTTGTAACCGTTTTTGAAACGATTAACTCATTAGGTATTCCACAAAAAAAACTTATAAAAGCAGTTTTAAAAAATAGCTTAGAAATAAAAAAAATCCTTACATGCCACTTCCACTGGGCATGAGCGATGCACGGATTATGAACATGTCTAGCAAAACTAAAGCTGGAACCACACTACTCTCGTGTGGTGTGTTGGGGAGTAGTGTGTGGCTGTCATTCCAATGTATTTCATAGATTTGGACACAACACATCACATGAACATCACACGATACAAATATGGCTCTACGCAAGTGAAATACATTAGAGCTATAGCGACAATGGCCGAGTTCAACGCACATCTGAATATTCAGAATTCTGAATTTTTGAAGCTCTTGATTGGCCAGCTGTCAGAAGTCATCTGAATTTTCAGAACTTTTTCTGATAGCTGGCCAATCAAGAGCTTCAAAAATTCAGAATTCTGAATATTCAGATGTGCGTTGAACTCGGCCAATCATGACTCCACAACACACCACAAGAGATTTATCTGGTTGCGGCTTAATGAAGGCAAAACAGTTCATGTGCAAAATATCTTTCTCTCGTCTATTCACAAATGTCAAAATCATCACTTTGTAGAAACTGAAATTTGCTTATATTTTTTGAAATCAAGTACTGCAAGTACTGCCATCGTGTGTAATATACCTATTAATAGGTGTGTTTCATTGGGTCTTTAAAAGTACTTTTAAGTACTTCCCAGTAAATGAATAATGGATCGCTTTCATTTTACCAAAACTAAAATCTAACCTCAATATCAATGTAATTTCGGTTCACTGTCTTTGTATTTTATTTTAAATTAGAAACACGCCGACAACAATAATCTACTACGTTATGTTTTTTTACTGGTTCTTTTTCTTTTCTTATTGCATTAAGACATTTCGTAACTAGATTAATGAACTACTTTGAATTACTTCGACTACAGAGTGGAAGTATAGTTGACTGCATCCAGAAGTACTTGGTAGTAGGTACTGAATCCCAAAGGAACACACCTAATATAAAGAACAAGATTAAAGCAATTAAAATTATGCTTTGAAGATGAAAACCCTTAGCTTTTACTTTTTCATTGCAATTTTGTAACTGGCAGTTTCCAAAAAAAATGTTTGCTGTCACTTTTGACATTGAAAGATTCTGAAATTCCCCTATTGCGGTTGCGATGTTGGGCATCGTTCATGCCAAGTGCTGGAGGTAGTATGTAAGTAGGTCTGTTTAACAGTTGTGTTTACACCTACAAAAGTTTTCCAACAAAAGAATAAAAAAATGTTGTGGAATACAGGCAACCATAAGTCCCACACACAACATGCTGTGTTTGTCTAACTTTAGACAGCTGGACAGTTCTCCTTCTGAAAAGAAGAGAAGTTTGCTTCTGGAGTTGTTTTCAGAATCATTCCAGAAGCGATCACACGTATCAAATTGTTCTTCCGGATTACCAATCGTAAAGTCCATTAGACACTGGAATTTGTTGTCGAAAGTTATTCTAAAGTGGGTATATTCAAAAATCAAGACAAGGCTAGTTTCTAGTTACGAATTAAAAAGTTATCTTTAAATTAATGGAGTGTTCATTGAACGTATCCAAAAGTACACTCAAATTTATTCATTCATTCGAAATTGACAGATTACAGAGTAGTAGTAGTGAATATATATGAGGATATATTTTGACAACTGATTGAAACTGATGTCGGAGTATCTAACTTATATTATTTGTCGTAGTATTTAAACCCGAAACTTGTTGAAAATGTTGATTCTATCATTGACCTATCATGTCAGACCAAGTATAGGTACAAAGAGTGTATTTGTGAAAGCTGTAACTGAAATTGAACATGTCTTTGACCGATAAAAGTTGTTCAGTAATTAAACTGTAGTAAATCTTATGTGACAAAACGTGGCAGGTACTTCATCATGATTTTCACCACACGACAGAACAAAAACAACCTACATACCTGTGTACATCGGTGTGACAGTCATTGCTTATAATGGAGTTGTAATGATTATGTTAGGTATAGTCATCTTTCCATTCAGCACATAGGTATATAGTATTGCGTATATATGTTCAAATAAATCAGGAAAAAAAATCCACAGCGAAGTATGATTTATCGATTGAACATGCAACAGACGGTTGTAGAAGGAATACATCAAAGCCAAAGCCCATTGTGCGCGGCCTCCGCAGATCTTATGAACATGCGAGTGCAGCATTTAACAAAAGCAATCGACAACAGCACACACACCGCAGGCTGCATCCTCGATCTTGATTATTTTTATTAATTTTTTTGTTTGTAAAATGCAAGGATAAAGGGTAATATACCTCAACATCGCACATTTGTTTGTGTTTTTTTTTTTTATCGAAAAAAAAACCATATTGAAGAGAGGCTTAGCAAAAAAAAAGTACAAAAGCTGTGGGAGCGGCACACGTTTGTTTGAAAGATTAAAGATAATAATTACCACAAACAAAAAGTTGGTTGGATTTAATTCTTTAAATATACGCATATAGAATAATTTTTGATCCAATTCTTTAGTAGTACATTTTTTTGTGAAAGTAATGTGAATTTGAGGCTGAATATAATTAGCAAATACGTGATGATTGATATGATGACACAGTTGTTAATGTTAAGCACAACATACACGATTCAACTTAGTTGTCAACTCAGTCATGTGGGTTGTCATCTGATCCAATTTGACAGTTGATGAATGAGTTGAAGAAAACCAAAATATTTTAATTTTAGTTGATTTCCTAGTTTTTGACTCAATTAAACTGTGTGGATGGTAGTTTGATTAACTGTCAAACCAAACCCATTTTAATTCGTCGGGATATTTACAAGGGGTTCGATCTGTAGTTCAACCTTACTTCAAACTTAAATCATTTTATTTGTATTTATTCATCATCATCTTAACACTCTGCAATAATCATTAATGCTAATATTTTGCCTTATTTTACTCATCTTCTAAACAAATTAACAAACTCGAGTCAGGTAATAGCAATCATTTAAATTAGTTATGTGTTATATCATTTGAAAAGAGAGCCAATAAAATTACGGATTTTTAATCAGTAAAATTAATAAATTCTGTTTTCAGAAAAAATATTAGCGCCAAAGACAATTTTGATTGTGAAAAAATTATTGGAATTGATTAACCATCCATTCGTATCCTTTTTAAATTTAAAAATCATACGATAGCCCATTAAATATTCCAAACAAAGAATGGGTAGTAGATTATCGTTTGCATCTACTCACGAGTAGAGCATTTCAAGTTTCTATTTATTGGTGAGTTTCCTGGCATTAGATGACATTTTGATATACATTCTTAAATATAGTTTGTCAAGCTATAAATAGCCAAATTCTACGAAAGGTCATTTCACACTATCCCATTGATTATTAACACATGACAACAAAAAGTAGTTTCACTATAACCTCAAACACTGAAATGGGATAGAATAAGTGATGGTTCTAGAAACAATCTAAAAAAGGTTCATGTATTAAAACACATTCCTGTCAAATCGTGTGGGATCGACTATCAAGTTGCGTAGGATGGACTGTCACATCATGTGTGGTGAGCTGTCATATTTTGTTTCCCCACTATTATACATGATTTTCTGCTAACTTTTTGGAGATGTGTTAATACTCAAAGGGATGGTGTGGAAGGGCTAACATTTCAATAGGTTAAAATCCCTTTGAAAACCTGAACATTTTTTGTTCGTATTGTATTTGGAAATAAATACTCTATCGTTAAAGCTATTAACTGTCAAATTCAAACTAGGTTGAACTCTAAATCGGATTTGTTAAATTTAGTTATTTTTTCAATTCGATTGCGCTAGCTAAGTTGTGGAGTTGAGTCAAAATATTACTGTTCTTGTCATTAAATGACCCTTCCCATCCAACTCGATCTTTTGATCCTGCATTTAAACAATTTTATAAATTTTTCGCCAAAAACAAAAAATTCAATTAATTATATTTGACATATCGAGCACGAAGTTACTTCGAAATCCCAACAACCATTTTCGAGAAAACTTGAAGTAAAAAAGAACCTAATTTTATGGTATTTACCCGTTCTATATTAGTTAAAACTAAAATTCGAATTTGTCTTCTAGGAAATTACATATGTATAATATGGAAAAAATCTGTTCATCCGTTATGCTGGATCTACACGACTGACAAACTGCCAGTTTTCTGTCAGTAAACTGCCAAAAGAATGAATTTTTCCATTGTTCTGCCAGTTTTTTTTACAGTTGACTGCCAGAATACTGCCAATTTGTCAGTCGTGTAAATCCAGCACTAGGCTTCAACTCGGGGTTTAACAGGACACATAGGCGGGCGCTGACGATGTTTTCAGCAAAAAATTAAAAAAAATTCACACAAAACCGAAATGATTATCAATTTCGTCAAATACGTAGTAAGATGAAATGATTTCTTTCTGATTGCAACCTGTCACTTATTTGCTAAGACCCATTTATCGCTTTTCAGGGAAAAAAACCGGCAGAGTTCATTGATTGAGTTTCGGAAGGAATTACGATTTCCCAGTAGGTATCAAAACATTCACCAAAATTTGAATGGAAAAAAGTGCCTGCCTTACATCTTTCCGTTTGAAGATCAACACCTTAGATATAATCCCGAATAAAAAAGCGACAGCACTCCCAGATCCACCATCAGGCACCAATGCAAACACCATCAGACACAGAGTCAATTAATTAGTAGATCAACTCCAGATTGTATCCATTAGTCAAGTCCAGTGCAAAGCAGCGTGTGTGTGTGTGTGTAGGTATATGAGGCCGCAGGAAGAAAGACACGGAAAAAATGGTCAAAGAAAATGCGGTACTCCTAAGAAGCCTAGGTCTGATAAAATGCACCATTCCTGCTGGAAAAAAAAAAACAAAAAAAAAAAAATATCACAGCCGCCGAGACGCAACAGCAACCTCGGTGTGCTGCCAGCACCAGCATAATATAATCTGAACTCCTGGCCTGGCTCTGGCTCTGGCCCAAGTGCACCACTAACTTAAATTGGAAATTAATCGATAAGAAGAAGAATTTTTTGCTTTTCTTCTTCAATCTGTTTTATTTTATTTTTTTTTTACCTGTGGGACCTGTTTATGTCCAGAATGTTGGTTTGCTTCTGATGGAGATGGGTGAATGATGCTCTAGAAAATATTGAGATTACGCGCTTCGCTGCCGCACGTTGCTTGATGTATACGCTTAAGTATAGCATATTGAGGAACATTGGTTTTGGTTTATTGTTAGTCTGAATTAAATGATCGTTCTTTTGGACTCGGCGACCACGAACCACGATCATGGTAGCTGGATGCACAGTAAAGGAAAGCAATATCCACAGGAAAGCAATGTCCACAGTGGTGCACTTTGTATAGGAATGCGGAAAAAGTTGCATAAAAATTAAATCCACGACAGTAAATGCAATAAGTCTCAATAAATTTTTGCTACGCCTACCTTTTTAGACCAATTAAGTCATCTTAAAAATTGGTAAAAATCTGGCTTGAATTTCTTAGTAAACCTTAAAGGTTATGTTCTTTTTAGGAATACGGTCATGCTTCATTTGTTTCTATGTCCTCCTTTGTAGGGTTGGTTTAGGAAAAACCTAGATGCAGGTATAAAAATCGATAAAATACTAACATTTTTCTAATTTTAATATTTCGAGGGTAGCTCTTTCAGGACCCTGTATTTTGCATATTCGTTGACATAACTGACCCGGAAAACTTCCGGAAAACGTGGAAAATTAAAATTTAAATCACAGCATTAATTTTTTCGGTTTATACACCACTGTCCCATCAATGGAAACCATTACGCATAAAAGATAAAAACTTGTTTTATTCCTTACCTTCATTCGAAGCCAATGATTAGTTCTTCTTTCTTGGTATAAGCAATTCGTCGCAGCAGAATCTCACAAATGTTACACGAAGAACGTAGCGAATCGCCGGGCATATTTAAGGTGGGAATAATACTTTGGGGGCTCGTATACGTATACTGCATGTGCGGTGGTAATTTTTGGTCATTATCCAGAAACTTAACCAAGTAGGTGGACTTTAAAATTTTGGCGCTTGGTACTTGGTACTTGACAGTTGATACCTGACACTTGATATTTGACACATAACACTTGACATTTCGGACTTTGATTTTCGTACATGGCATTTGGCACTTGACACTTCGCTTTTCGCACTCCGGGTAACCGGTGGCCTTATTTTTACTTGCGATATAATTGGTACATGGCCATAATTGGTAATTGGGCATGTTTTGGTTTCGAATAAAATTCATCTCGGGATTTTAACCAAACCTAACGATGATAGAAAATACGTCCAACATTTCAAACAGCCTAATGTTAAGGTATTAGTATGATATTACTTAACAATTTACTAAATTTCAAACACTTTACTAAAATGTTCTTAGTTATGGACAATTTTTAACTAGTTTCATACTAAACCTATTTTCTGACGAAACTCAAGCTGAACACGCCTTAAACAGTGACATTTCGTGCAAAAAAGTAATCAAACATATCTTTTTTTAAATTTGTCGTTGTGAAAGTGACATATGGAGTTATGCTGGATTTACGCGACTGACATATTGACAGTATTCTGTCAGAAAACTGTCAAAAGAATGGAAAAGTTCATTCTTTTGTCAGTTTACTGTCAATAAACTGTCAATTTGTCAGTCGTGTAAATCCAGAATTAGTATGATACTTAAAAGATAAATAACCATTTTGGTGATTTTAACTTTAATAAAGTGTTAAATATAGTACGATGCTAACTTCTTTAAAATTTTGAAAATCCTCTCTCTAACCTGGCATCATACTAAAAATGTTTTAACATCGTACTAATCGTCTAAACTTTTGAACCAATGTTATTAAGTGATTAATTGCCTAGGGGCGAATTTTACGTGAAGCTGTTTAAATCTCATAAATAATATAAAGTTGATACAAGCAGCATATAACTCAGCTGATGTTCACCTATAAATAATATGTAGTTAAATTCTCTTCGAGTTGATAAAACTCACAAGTATGTATCATAGTTTGAAGTTCTGCTTGAATTCACTCCTTATGGATTCGAAGCACACGAATGTGTTATGCCGCACTAAACACCCTTTCCCTTCTTCTTCTTATTATGAAACTGAAGAAGGCACAGATAAATTTCCGATATTGAAGAAGAACGACGGGATCACATCAGTCCACAAAGTCTGCATCGATGCTCACATCTTTATTACAAAAAAAAAACGAAACAAAATAATAAAATGCCGACAATATGCATTCATCTGAGTCTCCCTCTGATGCTTAAAACCTCTCTAGAAGAGACGTCGAAACGTTTTTATTAAAAACAAAAAAAAAATAAAAAAAACCTAAACTATAATCACACAATGTGCGCCATGGCTGAGCCTTCTTTTAGAGCCCGAGCTTGTTTTTTTTTATAGCTTCGTATAGCGCTTAAGCCCCGGGGGCGGTTCGATTTGGTGCATTTACCCATTCCAGGGTGTCGGTAATTATAGGGAGTTTATGTCTGCGCTTCCTTTTATAATTTTTTTTTTTTTCTTAACTCTCCTCTTCAGTCTTTTGCATTTGATTGTTGAATTATCTTTGCCGTAAAATCAAAACGTGGGTAGGTATAGATCGCTTGCACTCCGAGGCTCTGTTTGGTGGAGATCGTTGATTTTGCTTCTCGTTCGAGATCCACCTGGGAGGAAGCATATCAGTGTATGGTGCGGCATAATGTGGGTATATAGTATGCATAATGCATGTACGTTCATTCTGCTCAGTGGGTGTGTAATGGAAAATGAATGCATTAATTTGACGGGGCCACTCTATAGAAGACTGGATTCAAAGTTGTCTTGATACTTTGGGTATTAATTAAATTTAAATATATTTATTTAAAAGCAAATCATGGACTGGACTGAAACAGTCAGAATAGGTTTTATGCGGGGGCAAGATTAAAACTCAATCAAAGTAGATAAAAGTCACTTCCAATGATTTTTAGATGAAGTACATATATGGAGGTGTAGAACTACCGGAAACAATTTTAGAATAAATGAAGTTCCACATCAAGAGTATTCAATATCCTAACCAGCTTATTTCGTATGTCATAAAACCCCTACTTTAACCTAACAAAAGATTGCGCGTTTTCCCAAAATATACAAAACCTCATCGCATTATTACCATCATCATTTCAGCAAATAAGTTTCGCCCATTTTTGCATAAATTTCACAGATGGTCCCATCAAACAATTGAATAGAGCCATTCAAAACCGAAAAACTCCCATTGCATGCCGAAAATACGCAAATAATGAATGTGCATAGCGCAGATCACTTTGTCCCGCAAAATGTTCTCACAAACGCAAATGTCTATAAGAATAGGGAAAATTTAAGTTATGGACTGCGCACACAAGGGCCTTTTCGAGGCGACCCTCCCTCTTTTGAATTATTATCCATTCGTTTCAATACAAAAATGTCCATTGTCAAAAGATCCCTGTTGTTTTTTTGCTGTCCCTTGTCGAGGACATATAGCAATACTATGTCGTCTGAAGCGCCCTTTTGAAAGCAAATTAACCTCAAAGGCTCTATTCTATACGATATCCCTCGAGCAAATAAATTGCTCTTTGCAATTTGCTTACTTTTTTCGCATGATTTGATGCCATAATCCCAAGTGGTCACGATCATTGTCGATCACCATTCACCCTTCAAAATATAGGAGCTCTTTTGGTCTACATACCCGTGATCATCAGCCGTATATCTAGCCCAAAGGTGCTATTCAAATAAAATGCCTGTGTTAAAGCATCGCTGAATGGTAGGTAGGTAAGTATAGTAGCTGGCTATATTGATCCTCGCACAAGATCAATGTCTGCTTCGGGCTGATCTCGGCAATAAAAAACACATAGAGCGCGATGCATGTTTGATCTTCACCGCCAGCGCAGCGTTGTAGGTATACGCCAAGGATAGTTTTGCTTAAAAAAATCACACATGCGTGTGCTAATTGAGAGGCAGGCTGTATCGTAGCGTTCGTCAGTTTACATCATGCGTTGTGCCTTGTCTTGTCGTGACGGTGCTAGCCTGCAATATCAGGGCTGTCATCACAATTCAGGACAAAAGGCATAACCTCGGAATTTAATATATTCACATTGACATTCCTACATTCGTCCCTGGTGTGCACATAAAACTGAATGTTTGGTTAAAGATCAGGATCTCGTATTGTCAATGTGCGTTCATTTATCATCCCCAGGGCTGGAGAATCTGCAAGGGTTTAACGCAAATCAAATCTTTATATTGCCTATTCTAAAAATAAATCGGGAACTACTAAAATTATAAAGAAACAAACAAACCCAATATCTGGGAAAAGGGAATTCAAAACAAAAAGATATTTTTGTGCTCTCAAACATTCTTTTATTTTCGTATTACAATTTTGCATCTGTCAGTAGGCACAAAAATATGCCTGTCAATTTTGACGTTGACAGATTCGGAAAACTCCCTACTCTATGACTCACAATTTATTTTCATTTGTGTCAAAATCAATTGGTGCCGCGGTTGGCTAGAATGTGAGGCAATCTGGGACTCATTTGTGACTACTTAATCAAACAACTGGGCCGTATATCGACAATTACGATTTGCAAGCGTTATAATAGTTCTTTTTGTTATCCCTTTCAACTAAAATATGTAAAACCTTTCAAAACACATAAGTGAGAAGAGATTTCTCAAAAATGGAGAAACTTACAAGAAAGTTAACAAACGCTTTGAACCACTTTGAAAACGTCAAAATTTCACACCTCAGAACGACAATCAAATTCCAAAGGTCAAATTTTGTTAACAATTTTCGTTTAATTTTACGTTACCAAACAGGCCTACTGTGAAATGACAAAATATATTGAACAGTGAACATAGCTATCAGTCAGCTGTCAAATTTACTGTTACTAGAAACAGTATGTGGACAATAAATTGAATAAACAAACCTCTGTAAAAAAAATACCTCCTTTTTTACTTGATTATTTGTTTTGAGTACGCCAACGATGAACGTATGTAAAACGACAGCACTGGTAATCAACCATTCGTGTTGATTGTTTGTTCCTATATTTAAGTTTGATTGCTGTATATATAGGTACGATGGGGTTATGCATTTAATTGCTTTCTAGCACATTAACTTGATCTTCATGGTTGTGTGTATATGCCGTGTAACTCTTTCATCTTCGCATTGTCCAACTATCCAGTCCTCCACATCACATCACAACTCAAAACGATACCGCATCCCATAAAAAACAATTAAAAAAGACTTAATCATAAAAATATGGAAAATTAAAATAAAACTCCTGAGACAGAGACAGAGACCGAGACTGACAGTCGATCGGAGATCAAAGGAATTTTGATCTGCGATGGTTTCCAATAGGATTCCCTACTCTCCCCTATAAAAGCGAACACCTTTACCTTTGCAGTGAAGGAAGCTGCTGTTGATGGTGATGAAGGACGGATGGTTGGGCGAGTAAAGCAAAAACAAAGGAAACAAAAAGTATCGGAAATTTGTTATGGTAACCGTGAGTTGATACTTTTGTTCTGGGATCGATTCAAACACCGGGGAGGAACTCCTGTTCATAATAACTGTCGGTATTTTGTGTGTTCTTTTTATTTTTTGATCATGCATCAGCATCAGGGATAGGTAAAGGGGCAACAAAATAATGTGATGTGTAATTAAACCATTCATGCGTGTGAAAATGGATACTTCTTTCGTCTGAATTTGTAGAAGGTATAAGATACACACCCAAGTGATGCAACTCTGATGACAGTAGAGTTGTGGCAGCTGCTGATGACGATGAGGAATACCAAAAAAAAGTGATCTTCAAATAAAAATAGTTATGACCTAGGGCCTAGGTCCAGGAAGAATCATAAAACTGTTAGAAAATGTATGGGATCATATACATATTTAACCGGAAGCTTACATACTACACGATTATTATTGTACACAAGGTCATTCATTTCGTGGTTGGTAGCGCTGGCATTTGACACCTTTCAAAGTCAGCTGTCATCTGAAGTATCATAATATTAGCTGAAAGCTTGCCATTTACGATAATGGATCGCTTAACAATCGAACAACGCGTTAAAATTATTAAAACTTACTACAAAAGTGGTGATTCAAACGTAGCCACTTTTCGCGTAATTTCACGTTTTGCGAAGTCAATTGGTCACCAAGATCATGCGATTTGACACCGTTGGAAATTTTTCTGTGGGGCTACGCAATAGACCGTATTTACCCGAATAATCCCCGATTTTTAGACGCATTTAAAACCTACGCTACCGAGATAGCGCCTGAAATGTTGGAAAAAGTGGTTACAAATTATCTCAAAATAATCGCATGCCGCGAATCTTCCCAAGGTGGCCATTTAAATAGTATTGTTTTTCACACTTAATGGCAAAGTCCAAACTTTATAATAACATACAATTTTTATCAAAAATGTATAGATGTGTGTGTTTTATTTAGCTTTACTTTCGAAACCGAAGAATGAATGACCCTTTATGTGTACGAGATAAGAATTCCAGACTTGGGGATGCGGCCTAAATAATGGTCGTTCATTTCTCTTAAAGGAAAATATGCCTTCTATACTCTGTCCGACAAAAATAGGCAGTATACGTCTTATGGGAAAGCTTTTTCAAAATCAGTAGCGTGCCATATTTTTGCACCATATTAAATTGAAATAACTCCTCCACAAAAAGTGTTTGCCCTCCCGTGAATTTCCAATAGCACCTGACACAGACCCAGCGTCCTATTCAAGGCACATCTGAGTGTGCACTAGGGCTGTGTCAATCAGGAACGATTCGATTTTTTTGATCCAATCATCGAAAAGTATTGATGATTGAAATCACAAATTTTCGTTTCAATCGATCCAAATCTCGATCATTTCGATTCTCGATCTCATCCCAATCTCAATCATTTCGATGATTCTCGATTTTAAATCCCAATCTCAATCATTTCGACGATTCTCGATTTTCCATCCCAATCTCAATCATTTCGATGATTCTCGATTTTCCATCCCAATCTCAATCATTTTAATGAATCTCGATTTTCGATATCAATCTCTGTTGAATTATAAATGTATATAATCGGAGAAAAGAAATATGGGTTAGATTGGATTCGATCAAAATTGGTACAGTATTCGTTAACTTCGGAAATTGAATTTCATCGAGACCGAAATAAAAAAATTGTCTTAGTTTGAGAGGTGTCAAAATATGTCAAAATTTTTGGTACGGCGGATCGAAAAACGGAGTACGCCAATTAAGGAGGTGGAAATTACCTAAAGTCACACCAGTTTTCCAGGTTCTCTAGGTCCATTAGAACACTTTTAATTTGACAAGTGACAAAATGTTAAATCATTTCCGAGAATACGCGCTACGTAACCTTGTACATAGTAATGTCGCACAGAGGAAAGTCAACGTTTTTATTTCACTCTACCGCCGACATAGATGTTTACACATCAAAAATCGAATCGGAACAGTGTGAAATAATGAATTGAGTGGAATGAAAATGATCGAATAATCGATTGATTAAAATGATCGAATCATTTTGGTAATCGATTCTTGAACGATTCGATCATTTGAAATGAACGATTTACACAGCTCTAGTGTGCACTGAATTGCTGTGGCCAAATGGCGATTGGCTGCTGCTTGATGTGCATTCAGAGTTACCCGTGTCCTTTTGGTAATTCGTTCAGCTTTTTTTCATTGAGTTTCTGTTAAGGTGCTTTTGATTTTCGAGCTTTAAGAAAAAGCTTTTAATGATGAGTGTTATCGTGTGTACACTACGACAACCCTGTGAAAGCTTTAATGAAGGACTGATTTATGCAACCCACTGTAGCCAGAATGAGAGGCAAACGTCCTGTCTTGCCTACACTGCCAATTTTTGTTGGACAGAGTATAGTACCTCTACGCATCAACGAATTCCGTTTATTTATTTTCGATTATCAAATTCTACAATTGTCTCGAATTTCCAAAATTTTGAATTTTTGGAGCTTCTGATTTAGATGTCATCGGAACCATCAGAACTTTTAATAACCGCTGGCCCATGAGAAGCTCCAAATATTCAGAATTCTGAAAATTCAGATATGCGTTGCCCAATTTCTCTAGAATTCATATTAATGACATCTCTGAAACCTCTATTTTTTTTTGTTCTTAATAAACTTAAGCTGAAAACACCCAACACAGTGACAGTTGGAAAAAAGGAAGGAAATATACCCTTTTCAAATTTCAAACTGATAAATGGATTTAAAATGTACGATACTTAAAAGACTTAACTTAACTTTAAATAAATGTTGAAAAGATAGACGAGAAATACCAATTTATAACAGTTTTTTGTCATTAATATTAGGTGTGAATGGCCGCATTCGGATGCCAATCCGATAGGCTATCCAAGATACCTTATAGTATCCGATAAGTTTTCGAACAACCAAAACCAGATAGGTTACATTTGCTGTCAAAAGACAAGGCAGCTGAAAAAGGGGAAAACTATTGAGTTTTTAACGCGACGCGACGATTTGATTCCCATTTTATTGCAAATGTCTTCTGAATCATCAATTGAGTATTCAGTACCATTTCAAATCACACTGCTACATATACATTTTAACCCTTAAACGCGGCCAATAAAGGTGGATTCGCGTGACTTGAAAAAAATCTCTGTTTTCCCGAAGTATGCCCACCGTCGGAGGGCCCCCTGGGCTCTCATAAATAAATAAAATTTGGAAAATCATCTTTTTGAACTAGAATCATACTAAGAATGCTTTAACATCGTATATACTAAATGTTTTTTTTTTTGCCTCATTTTGTTTAAATTAATTAGCCTTTAAACATCATCTGAGGATTCAAATACGTATATATATACCTTACTGGTATGTACCTTACATGAACATACATAATTTGCGTTCTGAATTTGAAATTAAAACTACATACATAATCCCTAGATTTTCATCAGATGGTTCATTCCTTGTAAACTTCGTTTATCCTTGCTTATCTTAATCATAAATACAAATAGTCAGGTAGGTAAGGAACCCGAATAGCTAGGTCATAAACTATTAAGCAATTAATCCCAGCTTGAGCAAACACTTCACTTAACTCACAAACGAAAGAAATAACGACAGATAAAAAAGAAAGCAGCCATAGCCGGAGAAAATCCTCTTAACCGTTGGCATATCTGCATCTTTCAATATTAGCATCTTCATGTTCATCCTTTTGCTTCTTTAAACACTTTAAGTGGAGATTTGTAAAAGGATCCTTCTAGCTGCCGCTGCCGGTGCCGGTGCCGCTTTGCTTCTGAGTTTGTTTTCTTTTTATTTAATAAAAGAACTCAGTGATGACATTTCCTTTGTCAGCAATGAGCTGCCGCAAAAACTTAATTCACTTTTCAAAAGAGAATTCGTTCGTTCGTTCGTTCCCAATGGCCTTTTTTACAGCAGGTACAAGTACTAGAGTATTTAGTTTGCTGTTGTGTCTTTCAAATTCTCCCTTTTGGACTCTGTTGTCTTTTTCTTTTTCTACTTTTATTTTTGGCTTTCTTATTATGGATGGAACTGAATGTGTTTTGAAATAAAATACCTTTGTGCGCCCATCAGCTACACTCACTCGCACTTTTGAAACCCTAGCAATGCGAACGTAAAGTGGAATTAACGTGGTATAATTACAAGTGGAACAACAACGTTACAGCTCTCTAGATGCCTAATACTACAAAGGCAAACGACAAAGATAACCACGACGCGCCACGGCCAGCAGCGAATGGATTAAATAGCGCTGATATATATTACTTTGGAGTAACACACAACACAGGCCATCGAAACACTGTAAGCTGAGTGGGTAGCTCACTATATTGTAAGTCGTAATGCTATTCAGTTAGTCTTGATGAACACCGCCATTAGTAGTGTTGCTAAGATGTTTTGTGTGTTCGAAAAGGGGGATATGGCAAGAGGATTAGACAATATCACACGCATTGCGTGTTAAACATGATATTGTTATATGCTTGTCAAACAACTTAGCTATAACTGTTAAGAAAATCGCTGATAGCGGTAGGTATAGGATTTTTCTATACGTATACTAGTTATTGCCGTTATATTGCATTATGACAACTTGTTTGGTAATTAGAGGTGTTTCAATGGTCATTTAAGGCTACCAGTTGGAATGAAATATTGGAAAGTATTTTTTGAAGTTGCTTCTAACACATTCAGTCATTTGTGGTTCCGTTCCATTTATCATTTGACAGGTTTGTCAATGAAAGTGCTTGACATCGTTTGTAAAATGTGAAGATTTGCGAAAAAGTTGACCCATTTTTTTTTATAAAGAGAAACGAGTAAATTCAGGGTAAAATTAGAGAAGAAGAGTTCCAAATGCTTGATATAGTGTGCGAAATTTGGGTCGAAACAAAATACGCTTCGTCAGAATCTGCAGAGAATCGTGTTCCAAACATAATAAATGTATTCGCGTACTAGTCCTAAACTACCCATTTTTACCATTTTTAGTCCAATTTATTTTTTTTTATATGGACTTTGACAAAACTTCGGACTTAAACTGGTAGAAAATAGCAGGTTTGGAAAGTAAACGAACAGAGGTAATGCCGCATGAACTACTTAATTCTATTCAGTTAATACTTCGGTGATATTTTCAGAGTTTGCTCTTATAACCATCAGTGGCGGCGGGCAAAAAGGATCAGAGAGTATTTTTTAGTCCAGGAAAATAAGACAAAAATGCTAAAGTTCAAACAAAATGTTCGACTAAGCTGAATTCTGGAAAAGTGCTTTATTTTTCGTTTTCCTTTCCGTTTTGCAGTACGCTGTTCAAAGAGTAAAATGATAAATGTAGCCAATTATTTGGAGAAGTGTCCGCTCTATTTTTCGCACAGCATAATTGCGGAAAAGTGACATTTGAGTTACGCATCAGCAGCGTATTGAGACTTTAAGCATCCAAAGGATGGGATTCAAATGAGTGGGAAATCAACAACGTGAAGTCTTAATTCAATGGATTTGATGATTTCAAAGTGAATTCAAGACATCGAGTGATTTGCAATTCGCAAATTATTTAATTTATTCAACAACTCTGTCTACTTTAACCAGAATATCAACTAATCTAGAATCATTTGCAAGATTTATAACTTATGTCACTGCTTTGGTGATTTTTCATTCATAAATCCTTTAATTTAAAGTGAATAGAGGTACCCAATAACGTACTTTGAAACATAACGAAAATAAGTGACTTTCAGAAGAAAGTGCTGGAATTCCTCGGAACTGCAAACTTGGCCCCTGAAGACCGATGCACATGTTTAAAATTTTACTTGGAAAATCGTTTTTGTTAACTTATTTATATAAAAAGCACGTTTTGTGGTTTCGAAAGGAGACGTGAAAACGCGTCTCCCCAAACCCTTTCGTACAATATTGATGCTAAGATTTAACACCCTTCAAATGTCAAAGTTCAAATCTAACCATGTATGCTCAGTATACTTCCCATTTATTCCAAAAATCATAAGCTAAACTCCCAAACCAATGATTAAGAATAACTCTTCGCATGATCCAATAAATGGCATGCTACCGTATAGGTAGGTGAAATACAAGCAATTACCACCACCTTTGGGCACTTTCCATGAAAACAATAAAAACTAATGCCATAAAATTTCAGTAATAAAATGCAAATGACTTTCAGGACTCACACGTCGAGAAGAGCGAAGTCGTGTGAAAATTAAGTTATCTTTCTGTTTTCGGTGCGGCCAAGTTTGCATAGGTATATTCCTTCTCGTCAATGTCGGCAGCTTTATATAGGTATACTAATAATCGTTGTTATTTCTGAGTGTCGGGATGGGTGTTTTACCCCCCATTCAGTTGGTGTATCTATATCATCAACGTCTGAAGCGGACCGGAAATAATGTTCAAACGAAGCCGCCATCATTGTAATGTCTGATGTCTACCCAAGCCAGTACTCATACAGCTAGCGGCTATATATTTCCACTTCTGTGGTCTGGTGATCTCCGCGGTGTGTGATGGGCTGGGTTCGTTTCAAATTAAAGTCCATTTGTGAAGTTTACTCACGCAATAATGTGCAGTGCACAAACCACCTAGAGCCAAGTAGTTTTTCTTTTTTCATTATTGATTTTTACTTTGGCGATAATTGTAAATTTAAATCGCATATTAATTTACCGTAACTTTGTTAACGTATTCAAATAAAATCAATAAAAAATGCTAGTGGACTTTGCAATATATACCTATAAGACATATTTGCCTTCTATGCTAAAAGAGAACCGAGTGATAGAGGTAAACTGAGTACGCGGAGATCAATTTGAAGGCCATAAAATAATTCAATACGAGTAAACTCGGTGTATGTTTACAAAAGAGTTGCCATTTATTTTGTTCAGTATTTTTCATTAAATTTAAAGGACTCGATTTTGTTTTAAAGTAGTGTATCAAATAGGGTGGACGATATATCAAGAATAGAGATGATGGAATTACTCTCCAGGAGGTTCATCCAATAGTATTTTACGTTTAAGAGGATCCCCAAATAGATTCAAAAAAATAAAAGTGGGAAAAAGCTTGGAGACGTCAAAGAAAGTCGGAGGAGTCAGTTCAATGTGACACACAACGTCCATGACGTGAACGTTAAATCATAAACCAAAGTGACTTTGTCATGGGAGTGTCAAGGTATATACTGACAAATGCCATTTAAGGATGGCTTCCATTTTTTTTTTTTCACGAGTAGTCTGTCGATATTGTCCTAACCAGGGTTGCCTCCTTTTGAAAAATTTCCCGCAGTAGATTCAATGTTTTTGCAGTAGATTTATATTTTCAAGAAACAAATTTTGATTGGTAAGTTATTGAAAGTTCCTGGTCCTCAGCGTCGTCGACAGTGTTATTAAAAAAACGCTTAGTTTTAAAAATCTAACCAAGAAAATCTGCCTGTCTATTACAATGTTAAAAGTTCGTACTTAAAAATATAAAATTACAACCTTCAGCTGGAACCAGCAACTTGCTCAACACATTGATTTTCCTCTTATGCAACCAGTTTTTTTTTGTGAATCACTGATAAATAAATACAAATAAATTTATATTTGTATCAATTTTCAACCATTTAAAACATTTTTATCTTTTGCGTGCAGATTTAATTTAAAATTTAACTATCTTTTACGCTTCTCTCGCAATAAAAACAAACTCAAATAAATAAAAACGTTGTGTTGACAGATTTGCTGTGACAGCTGTCAATCGTCATCAAAACAAATCCGATAGCCAAAAACTGTAAGCATAAATTAAAGGGTGGCTTTAATTAAGAATGAGAATGACTGCATTCAATGACATAATTGAAAAATTATTTTATGGATTATTTATTGAAATATTTTTTTTTTCGCAAAACCAAAAGTACAGTAGATTTGATTTAAAGGCAGTAGATTTATTTTTCGAAAAAAATGCAGTAGATGTACTGCAATTGCAGCAAAGTGACAACCCTGGTCCTAACTACATTGACAGTGTTATTACGCACGGTCAGAGAAATAATCAACGTGTTGATCGTAAAATTCATGTCATAGTAGATGTCAACGCATTGACAGTGTTATGACGTTTGACGATCACACGACGAGATATCTTTGGGATAGAATTCGGGGTTATTTTGACGTCAGAGTGTCAACGCGTTAACCATTTGCGTTGACCGTCTAATCGTAGCTTAATACTTGCGCTTCCAAGTACTTTAAAGTACAGATATTCTTTTTGTGGGCGTACTACACGTATGTGGAATGGCTTACCTATATATTTACATAACTCTATTTCTCCCTCCTATTTTTTTCTAATAGTACGAACTATGTTAATCAATTTAAGGAAATTCCATAACCCTTTGAATGCACGCTTTACGCAAACAAAAGTCACGTTACTGTCCGGAACAATACAAAAATGATCCGCATTATAATATTTCCTAGTAAATTTTGCCGATCACAGCAACTCTGTTTCTCACACTGAATCAGAATGAGTGGTGATATCACTCACTATCGGCTCAAGCCAGAGCGAAGATATGTACACACATTTTAATAGAAAGTAATTATAAAGCACCGGCTGGCTGGGGATATTAAGGTTCACTTAAGTCCTTCTCTGCCACCCGCGCTTCATCAAAAGACCACCACTTTACCACACATCATGACACAGACGTTAGCTTGCTTATGCTTGCCATGGCAGCAGCATGTGGCGGCAAAAACCCTATGAAGTTGTTTTGTTCTGCGTTTATTTCTTTTTTTACAACTTCTCTTCCAGTGCTAGCTATATATGAACAACGAGCCGCACTTTAGTTAAATGTATCTTGCTAGCTAGCTATATAGCCATGTGACGTTTGGTTGGATTGTTTTTGTTGTTTTCTTTCAGTCGCGTTTTTTTTTTTTTAAAGAAATGAGTACACCTCTTTATTGGCCATTACGAAAATGCGCATGAAATGAAATTACAAAGTTCTTCTTGATTTTTTTTCCTTTTCATTCCTTAGTTGTTGTTTTTTTCACTGAGTTTTGTTATTTTTTTTTCGTAGATTGCCTCTTCTTTCTTTATCCGTTCACGTCAGATATGATAAGACGAAGAACAAACGGATAATATTAATGCGTATAAATAAAGAGAATGTGAGTTCGGTCTTCGGTTTCTGTTGGTGTTGCAGTTTGTAGATGGGTAAGTGTTGTAAACAGAAAGAAGATGAGAAAGAGAGGAGAAAAGTATTGTCATATATAATGGAAATGAAAGGAGAGCGGTAGAGGTCGCTGGCTCTACTGCAACAAAGTGCAGTGAATGAATGCAGTAAAAATACCAACAAGAACAAAAAAAAACATCAGTGGTATCCCCAAAGAAAACCGGCAACAACAACAAGCAACCAACAGTAATACCCACCTAATATGTATGCGGTACAACAACAATGTTCAAAGCGGCAACGAAGTGAAGTGCCAGAGCCGGAGTGATTCCTTTTGAAGGCTACCTTTTGTAGCAAATATCTTAGCACTTTACGTGAAAACTTTACATTTTTGTTGATACTCAACAGAATGGCGCCCGGAAAGAAGGCAATTGTTGGGCGCCACTTTCTCATTTTTGTTTTTTTTTTTAGAAATATCTCCTCTTTTGGGACAGATTTATCCCTCCTGTTTAATTTATCTCACAATGAAACCAAATAGACGTCTTGGTTTAGAAAGTCTTGGGAACGCGCCCATGTTTTTTTTCAAGAGATTCATCGTTCTCTGAAAACTGTTCCATTACATACATAAGTACAAGAATTAGTGTGTCTACTTGATTGTTGAAAACTTTATTTAAGTAGTCTAATTAGTTTTAAATAACGTTTAGATTTTTTTGTTAAGTGGCGCCCGGGTGATATTTATTAATAAAAGTTTGTTTTAGCTGTCCTGAGGCATATGACCACAATTGAAGATTTTTTTCTTTAATTTAAGCTGAATTTGAATGAAGTGACATACACTCACGCATTACTAAGCTATTGTTGACACCAAAAATATGTAAAATATTCTCATTACAAAAATTCAACAAAACTATACAGCAAGTATTTTCTCGTTTCCAACAACGATTTCAAACTTCAACCACCACATACAATTCCCTACACCACTCAAGCAAATCTACAAACGAACCCGAATGCCATAGCCAGACCGAAAACTAAAAACCAAAGTGATTTCATAGACTTACCGCCAGTATCGGATTAGATCGCAAGCTGTGAACACATAATATAGGCACGATCGTAAAGTGTTCTTCCTCTTCGTTCGATATCGTAGATACAAATTCGTTTGTTTGTTTATTGTTCGTTTTTCGTATTTTTAATTAATTCAAAAATATTCAAGATTATGTAAATAATTTTTTTTTGTAAACAATTTTATAAATAAAAGAATTAGCTACAATGTATCCATAACGTTTATTTTTCCAATGTGCACTTGAATTCATTCAAAGAAATTCAGTTACCTATAAGTATATAAAATTATACTAAATTAGAGTGATTTAGAGCTGTAGTACATACAAAATATTGAGAAGAAGAAATAAAATAAATCTTCAAAAATGTGTGGTAGTTTGTCAAACTTGTGCGTCTTAGTCGTGGGTTTATTTATGCTGTTCGATGAAATTCAAACCTCTCAAGGATTACAATGTCAACGGATATCTGTACCGGCATGTCAAGGTCTAGGATATAATATGACAGCAATGCCCAACTTAGCTGGCCACACTAACCAGCTGGATGCTGAAATAAGGGTAGGTCAACACCATCATCATTATAAGAATTAATATAATTAAATCTAGAATTCCGTTCTGTGGTTAAAAATAAAACTGCTAGACACAAAGACCGCCAGTTGTTGTTTATGATGAAATTTATACGAATAGGTATGTTTGTAGGCTGTTAAGGCTTAGTTAGCCTTACTGTGTTCACATACTTAACCTCTATCTTTCGACAGGTAGGGCATAGAGGTAGGAAAATAGGTTTACAAGTTAAAAAAAAGAACCATTTTAAATCACAAAACAAGAAAAATGAAATAAAAGGTCCAACGAAATAAAAAAAAAAAACATTGAAGGTTAGGTAGGTATAGGTACCCACGAGGAGAATAAGAATGTCTTCTACTAGATCCACTCTGGAGAAAATACGATTGTTTGGAAGCGCGGCTCAGCCATTAAGCTGTGCTCTAGACTAAAGCAAAAGTTTTGCATTTACAAAGTGAGTTGAGCGATGTAAACAGTTGTGTTGTGTGGTAGTCATCGTCTTAGTGGTCGTTGTTTTCGATTTTTTTTTTTTGTATAGAGTTGATGGTGCTCCTTCTGTGCCACGAAAAGATCGTATAATGCAGATGGAGAACAGTAGATAGATGCTATTGGATGTTCTTGCGATACTTTTGACATTTGAATGGAGGAGTGCTGAAGTAGCTATACTATCCATACAAATCTTTTCTTTCCCCTGAATACAACGATGTAAAGGGACTGTTTTTTTTTTTCTCTTTAGATTTTCAACTTTATTCTGGTTACTAATTGCTAGATTTTTTCTAGGGAAAGAACGTGATAGACAGTTAGCAAAGGTATACTAAATTGGAATGATCAGGTAGTTAAATAAACACTTGGTAATGGAGGGTGTCGCACCGCTTCTATTTGCGTGTTTTAAGTTCCTTAAGGTCCTTTTTGAAAAGATTTGAAAGAAGATACTTTTTTGTTAAATTTTAAGTACTATACTCTGTTCAACAAAAAGTGTCAGTGTAGGCAAGATAGGACGTTTGCCTCTCATTCTGGCCACAGTGGATTGCATAAATCAGTCCTTCATTAAAGCTTTCACAGGGTTGTCGTAGTGTACACGATAACACTCATCATTAAAAGCTTTTCCTTAAAGCTCGAAAATCAAAAGCACCTTAACAGAAACTCAAGGAAAAAAAGCTAAACAAATTAACAAAAGGACACGGGTAACTCTGAATGCACATCAAGCAGCAGCCAATCGCCATTTCGCCACAGCAATTCAGTGCACACTCAGATGTGCCTTGAATAGGACGCTGGGTTTGTGTCAGATGCTATTGGAAATTCACGGGAGGGCAAACACTTTTTGTGGAGGAGTTATTTCAATTTAATATGGTGCAAAAATATGGCACGCTACTGATTTTGAAAAAGCTTTCCCATAAGACGTGTACTGCCTAATTTTGTTGGACAGATTATAAATTTGTTTGTGATACGAAAATGTTGCGTTATTTTCAGTTTTGTAAATACATGCATTGTACATTTTACTAAAATTGAATAGGAAACATAAGGCGGAATTTTTTTTAACTGTTTTTATTTCGCAATGACCATTTCGCAATTTTTTTGTCTTGGATTTTAATCATTTCACATTTAAATGTTAAATGAAATTGTTGTGTTATTGCTACACAAAATCATCGTCATTTCACTAAGCAATTCTAATCTCAAGCATTTCTTTATTATTCGCATAATTTGTATTACCTACTTTCGCTTTTTATTATTTTGCGAAGTAGGTATTATTTAAAAAGCAGATACCTAAATTGTATAATTCCGGTTTTCATTTGCAGTTACTTTTATCAATTAAATAATCTATAGATTGCTTTGATTCTGGATCAACACGACTGACAAAATGTTATGTTTTATCAATTAATTGCTATCAGCGTATTTTATGAAAAAAAATCCGTAGTATTTTATGAAAAATGACAGACAATATGGCGGTTTGTTGGTGGTTTAAATCCAGCATATGCACCTATGTAAATATTGGAGCCTGATTATACGATTCCTTTTTTCGGTTCTTACGTCTTTTTGACATATTGGGTGAGTAGTGAAAGGAATGTATTAAGAGGAATGAAGCTTCGTTTAAAAACTCCTCACCCAATCTGTCAAAAAGAGGAAAAACAAAACGACGAAAAATGTAATCGTGTAATCAGGCTTATAATAGATAAAATAATTAATTTACTTTCCAATCTGATCAAAGTTAATATTAAAAAAAAAAAAAACGAATTAGAGAAACTGTCAGTTTTGGACAAAGTAAACAGACAGACTGAAGGTTTGTCATTGTTACAAATTTTCACAATTTGCTTTTTTTACGAATTTTTATTAAAAGCTTAAGTTTTTGGACGTTTTTTATGGTTTTAAGAATTGTAAAGTCGTTCAAATCCAACACATCATCAAATACGGAACTCTATGAATCTGTCAAAGTCAAAAGTGACAATCATTTTTTTGATAAATTTGGAAGCAGGTGCAAGATTGTAATGGAAAATGAAAGGTTTTTATCTTTAAGGAATAAAAGTGTTTGATTTGAAAAGCATAATTCTATTATTTATTTACTTTTATAAAAACAAACAAACATTGCCAGTATTTGCTTACAAAAAAAATAACTAAGTAAAATTGTCAGTTTCATCAAAGAGAAGATTTTGACGTTTGTGAATAAGCGACAGATGAATATATTAGGCATGTACAGGAAAATGAAGTGAATCCAATTATTTTTCCTTAGTATTTTGACAGCTCGCTGAGAAATTTCGCTAAAATATGCTATTAATTTAACTGACATTTCTGAAGTCTCCAAAATCTCTTTTTCCTGAACATGTCCATTGCTATTTGATAAAAAGCCCAATGATCATCAAATTCGAAAACAAGTTCTGTTTGCGTTAAAAATTCCATTGTTCCACAATCAAATTCTACCACACCGAAGGAGGGGTATAGCTAAGACTTTTGTAAAGTTGTGATAGTATTATGCATTCACCCAAGTAATTTTATCTCTGGGTTCCTATATAAAATAATTAGTTCTTAAGTGCATTTCTTGTTTTTAATATTCATTTCCTCTGTTTCGAAGAAAAGACACACAAAAACAACAAAAAAAAACTACAAACAACCATAATAATTAAGCGCCTCCAATCATTCAGAAATACGAGGAAACATCGTAATTGACTGTCTAGTCATGACTTTGGGCGACGACAGCGGTGCGGCGGCGGCGGTGGCGGCCGGCGTCGCGTGTGTGTAATGCAATCAAAAGAATAGATAAAACTAAAAGGCGGCATCTTTTGTTTCAAGTGTATTATTCTATTCTTTTTCTTGGTATAAATTTCAAATTAATATGCATAGAATGCCCCGCCGATATATAGTGTGTTAAGATGACTGTCAAATTAGAAAACACTTTTCATCAAATTAATATACGGAAATGGGCGAGGTGAGAAATGTGATAAAAAATTCATTTCATTTTCATTAATTTTTCGACTCTTTTTTTTCTGGGCTCTTAGTTTTATATTTTTTATCAAACAACTAAGATAAAACCTGAAAAGTTCTAAAAATTCTGTTATGTCATTTGAAAGTTATAGGTACCTATTTTGCTCTTTAATTTTATTAATTTATACAATTATTGATCAGAAAGTGTTTTTTTTTTTCAAGCCAACAAATTGATAAAATACATTTAATATGTCAGTTTGTGTCAATATATTCGTTTTAACTTGAAGGAGTCGCTAGAGCAACTAATTTTGTTCTTCATTTTCTTTCATCTCATTTTTTATATTAATGTCGTACATAATACCGTACAAAATTTTGACATTTTATCCTCTTTACTTAGATATGTCGTTTTCGATTGGATTTTCGGTCAATTCTACTCCTTTTCAATTCCAATCGAATGTGAAAACACTGACTTTCCTAAATTTACACGCACACTACCTAAAGCTGCCATTTAACAAAATGGCTTCTTCATGTATTTATCACTTTTGACAAGTAATCCAACTAAAAACTTTATATGTATGTGTGTGTTCCTCATCTACTCCAAAATGAAATTGGGGACAGAAGATAACTCCAAAAACATTAGTCGGAACAGCCAATCAAAGGCTTTTGGAGTAGTGGGAGTGAAAAAGGAGTGCAAAAGGAGAACTCCAAACATCCAAACGAAAACGACATTAGAGTAACCAGTTGACAATTAAGGAACTTTTCAATACGTAATCAAATCAAGAATAATTTTTTATCTTTTCTGAAGAAGAACTATCATTTTGAGAACCTTACAAGGCTTCTGGATGAAAAATAAAAAAGCCATTACTCATAGGCTTCAAAATTTCAGCAATTTCTTAAAATTATTTGTCTTTTTGTAATACCTGCATATGTACATTATCTGCATAGTCGTAAACTTGAATATTTAACGAGTAAAGGTTTCTTTCATTACATAGTATCCAGATAAGCTTCTGTGGGAGGTTTATTTGCGCCAAAACTTCACAAGCCTACATGTTATATAAATAGGATGTTGTATCTACGAAAATAAATCTTTATTTGGAGCATTCACTCAAAAACAACTGAATAAGCTCATTTAATTATTCCTATCACGTTCAGCTTGGCATTACAAAAAACAAAAAAACAAAAAACTTTTTGAAAACCTCAACTCGATTGTTATTATAACGCCTCAAAAGATAAGTGTAAAATGCTCTCTGTCCCTCCTATAGATTTATGACCACTTCAACAAGAATAATCATCCAGATTCAAATTTCATCTTGCTTGAAACCAACCCATGTACAGAGTTGGTTAATATTTTTATATTACGAGATTTAAATGAAATTTACTTGCACAAAGCTTAAGAGGTTATCTGGCAAAAAAAAGTGTTGAGAGGGTTTAAATTAAATAAAGAAGTCTTATACTACTTTCCCACCGATCACTAAACCTAGCGTTAATTAGAGATTTATTCCAAAATCTGCTTTAAATTTAATTCGGTAATCTAGTAGATTTCAAATTAATCTTCTTTAAGCTTTATAAGGCCAATAGTATCCGTTTGTTATTATCAGAGATGATCCATATAGATCATCAAAATACATGCATTACAACAACAACACGAGATCCTGCTCTCTATCGGGATCAATTTTCATGAACCAAAAGTTTATTTTTTGCTATTGCTTCTCAGCTTTGCAAATGGTTAGGAATTGTTAACTGTATGATGTAAAGAAAAAAGAAAACCAATAAATGAAAAATAAGTAAACGTAAGGAAAAAAGAGATAGGTATACAACACAGTTGTCACTAAGATCCGTATAGTTTTATTTTCATGAGATGATCTATATGGATCATCGGCGATAGTAAAATACGGCTAGTTTTGCAAATCAAACTAACCTATTGAGTGTCGCGCTGAGTGGATTCATTGGAAAATCCAACATTTTTTGCTTCTTTTGACATTCATGAAACTTTTTGCCTCAATTCAACTTCATAAGAAAAAATGAAATATCTATTCATGGTCGATTTCACAAAGCCCTTTTAACTACTAACGGTAGATTTGGGGCGCCCAAATATATAATTGTTTCCATTTTCCATAAATAAAAACAATAATTATTATTAACTTTACAATTTGTCATTTTACTTTTCAGAATCCACACTAATTTTGTTCTGTCAAAAACTCAGCAGGCAAATCAAAAATGAAACACAAATGTTGCTTAGTCCCCTTTCACACGAGAAAACAAGTTGCTGGAGATTTTTTTGACGTTTTCTTTTAATTTCCTTAAAAATCTCCTACACCTTTCACACGAAGAAACAAAATCGTGGAAACTTTCTGTATTTTTCTTTTAAAATAGCTTGGTTGAACACACTCTTCTGTGTGTGTGAAGAGGAATGTCAAAAAAATCTCCTCGAATCGTTGACCGGGGAGATTTCATTTTCCCCTCTTACTTCTTGCCCTTCTCACCAACACACTGATTGTTGCTGGCAACTCAGTTTCTTCGTGTGAAAGGGGACTTAGGAATACCATTTATAATTGTATGAGAGCTGAGGCCTCCGATATATCAGAAGTATAAACTAATCGAATTTATATTGTGCGCGTTTAACGCATATCTGAATTATAAGAATTGGCAAGCTGTCATAAGAACTTCTGGAAATTCTGATGACATCTAACTTTTTATGACAGCTGGCCTATCAGAATTTCCAAAAATTCTGAATTCTGAAAATTCAGATCTTGACTGACAGTGACAGAATCATGTCCGCTGTTGTGTTGACGTTTGATTGAGCACTATGTCTGTTTGGTAACGTGAAATTTCTTGCGAATTTGCACAAATTTTCACAAAATTGCACAATTTGTCACAAATTCCTGTTTGTTAACTCGAAAAAGTTGCAACGAGAGAGCACATCGAGAGAGACAAAAATTTAACCTCCATTGGATAACTTGCGAATTTGTGCTACATAAAGAGTAAAGACTGTCAAAACACCCAGCTGTACGCATCTTTTGCTTTTAATTTGAAATTGTGGAAGTTTATAATTTATGTAATTTTTTTAAATTAAACTCAAATTGTTAACAAAACCAGACTTTTGGCATGTGATTGTTGATGTGAGGAGTAAAATTCTGATGTTTTGTACACAAAAGTGGTTCAATGCGTTTATTAACTTTCTTGTAGGTTTCTCCATTTTTGAAAAATTCGTTCTCACTTTGGAGTTTTGACAGGTTTTACACATTTTACAGAAAAAAAGATACCAAACAGACCTACTGATGGTGTGTTTGTTTAATTTACCTAGCAATTAGAATTAGGTTTTGAGATAACACCTCTGATTTACCAAAATTGCAAAGGAAAACTTGTGATTGTTCTGATTTTTTAGGTAATACATAATAGATACATACTTTAAAGTCTATACTCATAAAAATAAATAAATAAAAATAAGTTTATTCCAGTAGTGCACATACATCCGTTATACTTTAGATCAATAACGGTTCTAAAATCTTTGAAGTTAATCAGAAAATCACTGTCAGAAACCTTTTCCCACCCCTTATCCCCACCTTTCACCTTTCAAAATTCACAAAGATATTTAATTTTACTTTCAAACAACAACAAACAACAAAACAAAATAATATTTGTTTTGGACAACAAATAATGTGTTTTCATTAGTATGTATTAGTATCTCTCTCACTTCGTATAAATACCTACTCGTAATATGCGCTATTTTCAAACCACATTTCCAATAACAAATAAAGTTGCTTCCCCACTTGAAACAGTCAATAAAATTTTTCAAAAGTAAAAGATAATTGTCAGTTGGTTTGGTTTTTCATCGGAAATAGTTTTTTTTTTTTTTTTTAATTGCCTTCCCGCTGGTTGTTGGTTGGGTGTCTGTCGGTATCATCGGTATCTTTGATCTTAAACACACAAACTTAAAGATAGAGATATCGAATAAAAAAATAACAATTTACTTCACTTACGCCACCAGAAGTGCTAAGTACCTACCTACATAACTACGTGTTGAACGGACCCTGACGACAACCGCGACAAGCACACAGGTGAGGTACCTACCTACCTAATTATAATTTAGATAATTTTACTTAGGTCGTTGTGAATACCATGTATTATAGTTACATCATAATATGGGGAAGGTAATTTTTAATCGTCCACTTCAAAAGAAATCATAAAATGTTCCAGAGGAAAAATAAAATAAAAATCATAAACGCTCTGCCATTGAACTACATTAGTTTTGCCAAAACAAAATAAACACAGTGCTTTTGTAGATCACGCAGATATACCTATTCGTATCTAGTCGGAGGTAATTTTATTGCTTCTGAGTAATTTTGAGCGGAAAACTTCAAACGTTGTTTTTGCCGGATCACGATTCACGACGACGGCGACGGATCAAACGATCAAAAAGTAACTGCATTTTATTTCTTTGATATTTTTAAAGCGAAATGATTCATGTACGCTTTTAGAATTTCGATAAAAAAAAATATGTAAACACTTTGAAGTCAGCATCAACCAACAGAGAGACAACAGTGATCCGGTGGTTAAAAGTACACAACTTCTCGTTTCTTCCATCATATCCATATCCATATTGCCCCGTTCGGTCTTTGTGTAAATTAAGGACATGTGCGATGCATCTGAGTGTATCTCCGGGGTGCATTTGGAATTTTGGATCTTCTTAACAACTTATATTTTTAAGATTGATGGATCTTTATAATTTATGTATGTATTGTATATATTCGAAACGAACTTATGGTTTGTGTTTTTAATCTTTCTTCTGCGCCCACTATTTAACCTCAATTAGCATCAATCAACAGAGCTTATAACGCGTGCTCACATTCGCACCAACGCAATAAAAATACGTTGAGAACGAACAGTTCTGGATAGTTTTTTTTTCGCATTTAATAAATAATAAAAATAGTGTGTTAAATGTTTGTTAAAATGTTTACATAATGATATTAATATTTTGCGGCAATCTTCATGTGTGTCGGCTTTTTAGCATGACAAGAAATATTGATATAGGTTGGGCTAAGCAAGTTTATATAGATACAAAAGTGCCGACAAAAATTTGTTGTTGACATAGTCGCAGTCCCACACAGAAATGTAGCTGATATTGTGTAGTGTATGGTATCTGGTATATGTTTATTACAGCGGGTGATATGACGATTGAAGATAATGCGACGACAATTATTGTTATTGAATGACAAGTGACATGGGAAATGTCAAGCTAGCGCATGTTATAAAGCTATTATCTGAAGTGTTCACTGATAAATTTCAAGTGACGGTGCGAGTTGATTTTTGAAGTTTTGTTTTTAGGGTTTGGATGGTTTATGGTTTTTTTTTTTTTCTAAACCACATTTTTATGACAACTACTATAAGAAGATGCACATACATACATACCTACAAAATGTACAGAACTACTTCAAAACTTCTATAGACACCTAACCATAAAATCAAAACTTGGTTTGTGATAATGATAAGAAATGGTCACAATAATTTGGCTTTGAGTTGTCAGATT
Source organism: Leucozona laternaria (assembly GCA_932273885.2). NCBI lineage: Eukaryota > Metazoa > Arthropoda > Insecta > Diptera > Syrphidae > Leucozona > Leucozona laternaria. Next base: position 23,302,963 of record OW026367.1, on the reverse strand, counting down.
TGCTTTAAAATGTACATATACCCAGCAAGAGTTAAATATTATTCATAATTATTCACATTTTAATAACATATTTGCATGAAATTTAAGTTGGATATAATACGCAAACAAATTAAATACAACACAAATGTTTACAAACTAGAACTTTTTTTCCTAAAATGGATTTGACAGAAAATTGAGTTAAGTTTACTAAACAGTCCTACCAAGTCGACCGAAATGTCAAAATGTTAACTATTAAAAACTCAAAACGCAGTTTCTATTGAAGCCACTCCATCAACTTGTTTTGACTTCAGTATTTGTATCTTTTTGAGAAAGACTCGGCTAAGTCAGAATTTTTTTTAAATGAGCAAGATTAAATACTGAGACATCAAAAAGTGAGTAAAGTGTGTACAATGTGAGCATCGCCCAAAACATTAATAAGTCCCCTTTCTTACGCAGAACTAAGTCCACTTTCACACCAAGAAACAAGTTGCTGGAGATTTTTTGACGTTTTCTTTTCTTTTTTTTCACGAAGAAACAAAATCGTAAGTCCCCTTTCACACGAGGAAACAAGTTGCTGGAGATTTTTTTGACGTTTTCTTTTAATTTCCTTAAAATCTCCTGTACCTTTCACACGAAGAAACAAAATCGTGGAAACTTTCTGTATTTTCCTTTTAAAATAGCTTGGTTGAACACACTCTACTGTGTGTGTGAAGAGGAATGTCAAAAAAATCTCCTCGAATCGTTGACCGGGGAGATTTCATTTTCCCCCTCTTACTTCTTGCCCTTCTCACCAACAAACTGATTGTTGCTGGCAACTCAGTTTCCTCGTGTGAAAGGGGACTAAGTCCCCTTTCACACGAGGAAACAAGTTGCTGGAGATTTTTTTGACGTTTTCTTTTAATTTCCTTAAAAATCTCCTGTACCTTTCACACGAAGAAACAAAATCGTGGAAACTTTCTGTATTTTCCTTTTAAAATAGCTTGGTTGAACACACTCTACTGTGTGTGTGAAGAGGAATGTCAAAAAAATCTCCTCGAATCGTTGACCGGGGAGATTTCATTTTCCCCTCTTACTTCTTGCCCTTCTCACCAACAAACTGATTGTTGCTGGCAACTCAGTTTCCTCGTGTGAAAGGGGACTAAGTCCCCTTTCACACGAGGAAACAAGTTGCTGGAGATTTTTTCGACGTTTTCTTTTAATTTCCTTAAAAATCTCCTGTACCTTTCACACGAAGAAACAAAATCGTGGAAACTTTCTGTGGTTTCCTTTTAAAATAGCTTGGTTGAACACACTCTACTGGGTGTGTGAAGAGGAATGTCAAAAAAATCTCCTCGAATCGTTGACCGGGGAGATTTCATTTTCCCCTCTCACTTCTTGCCCTTCTCATCAACAAACTGAATGTTGCTGGCAACTCAGTTTCCTCGTGTGAAAGGGGACTAAGAGATTTTTCGTATTTTTCTTATTGGGTGTGTTTCTTTATTTATTCCGAATATTTGGAATAACTGGAACACCGCTTTTGCGTTTCTTTATTCTCTGGAATATTCCGGATATACTTTTTTGTTGTTTCTTTATTCGTTCTAGAATTATTGGAATGCGTTCTTTCTGTTCCTACTCAAGAGCTAGTTTAAATGGAATATTCTCTACTTTGACAGATACATTTCATTTTTTTCATTGGTTACAATTAGGTATTGTTATTTTGTCTGCCGTCTACCTCTGCCATGGAGCATGTTTTTGTGATAATTATTTTTGTATCTTCATGATGCTTATGCGTGCGCGTAAAATTAATTTACAATTTGCAAAACAAATAATTATTTGTTTCTTCTATCAGAAATAATCGCAAAATGATTTTTTGACATGAAAACAAACAGCTGATAGTTGGATATTCTTTCAATTAAGATCTGTTTCTTTATTTATTCGATTCTGGATATTCTGGGTAGATATTTTGCCTTTTCCGTCTTTTCTATTCTTTATCCGGAATAAATAAAGAAACACACTCATTGAATCTCTTTGAGTGCACACTACGTGAAGTGTTAAAGGAACTTACAAAAAAATCTCTTGAAATCGTTGATCGGGAATATTTCTTTCACCCCACTTACCTTGTGGCTTTCTTCTCTCCAACAAACTGAAAGTAGCAGGAAGCTCAGTTTTTTGTGTGAAATGGGACAAAGAGCTTACTCCTTAGACTATTTCTTAGACGTCTCTGTACTTTATCTCACTCCAACTTCATGGTGCGAAAGAGAGGCCCAAGTCAGACAGGGTTTTTGACATTTTATTTTGTGACATCTATTCTCTCTGTCTGTATTTTTTTGTTAATACATTTTTTTTTATTTGGAAACATATTTATTTAATAAAATTTAAATTTTGTTATAAGTAGTCTCTCAACGACCACATAATTGTATTTTATTTTAAGGAATGCTGAACGTCAGAGTTAGTTGGTTGCTTTCAGATTGGTTAAGACGTGTAGGAATGAAGCTACATTTATAAACCCTCACTCAATCTGTAAAAAGACCAAAGACCGAAAAATGGAATCGTGTAATCAGGCTCTTATGCTGGATTTACACTACTGACAAATTGACAGTTTTCTGTCTGTAAACTACCAAAAGTATGAAATTGTTCATTTTTTGCCAGTTTTTTTGAAAGAAATACTGCTAATTTGTTACTCGTGTAATTCCATCAGCACTATAGTTTGTGTCTGAACAATTGAAGTTGGATTTATTTTAAAATAAGTGAAGTTTGCCCAATGTCGACATCGTTATAATACATTTTCTAGGCATCTGATTTTTCCAACGCAAAAAAATAGATGATTTTAGATTGAAGTTTAGTTAGAGAAAAGAGTGAGCTGCCATCCAAAGCAATTTCAGCGTCGAAAATTATCAAACTTAAGGCTTAACTACATAAGCCCAAAAATGAAAAAGTACAAAAGTGAAAATTTTCAAACTCATTTTGGAATAGTTTTTCTGACTGGAAAACTTTTAAAAATTATGCAGAATATTTTAACTTTTGTACAAAAGTACTTTTTGGCTTATGTAGAGTTAAGCCTTTATGCTATGTTTTTACCAAAAGTTAATCTCGTTTTAAGTTTCAAGCGATAAAAATAATTCGATTCTCGAATGTACGTGTTCAGCGCGATTTGGTTAGGGTTAGTTTGATTTGTAAAACTTAAAATATTTTGTATGATAATTTAGAAATTTCAATTTTTTTCTTAACTAGAACGGAAGTGAGTGCAAATCATTTTCGAAGCTGTCACTGTAAATAAATGGTCAAATTAACGATGATTTATAGATGATATAAGTCATAGCATATTGGTTGGGGTGCAAATAGAACTATCAGATTCATATTTATTCATTAAAATATCATTAATTAAATCTTGGTACCTATACTTTTGATGTAATTGGTGTTCATCAATCATATTATCAATACGTGTAAGAATTTGTTTGAGAATTTTTCAAAATGTCAAAATTTTGTTAAAGCTTTAAAACTAAAATGATTTCAGGAATTCATGTACCTACTATCTTATAAAAATAACATTTCGGAAATACTTCTTCTGCTAATTTCTTTCTGTACTTAAACTAGCAGTATGATAAATTTTGAATAGTCCAGTTTGAGCATGAGAACCCTGTCAAGTTCCCTGCCACTTCTCAAATTGCTATAATTTATGTCACCAAAACTGGCAAAATATTTGTTCGCTTAAAATCTTCCACAAGAGAATAAAAATACTTCAGACCACAGTTATACTGTTAAGGTCCAGTTTTCAGTGCGAGATTAAAGTTAAATCCGAGTTAACTCATCAAATTTGGTGAGTTTACTCAGGATTAACTGAATATTTATGCTTTTCATGTTTTATCCATCGAGTTTTTTTAGTCGGTTCGAATGCATTTTCCACCGAAAAACTGCTTCCTCAGTTCAATGTGGGTTAATTTACTTCTAGAGTTAAATTCTTCTGGCTTAACTCAAAACAAAATGGAAGCAATTGCATTGTGTAAATCTGGAACAAGTAAATTTGTTTGTATTAATGATGTGCCTTAAAAATTTGATAGTTTAATAAATGGTAGAATAGTTTACAAAGATAACACCTTGTGTGCACTTTAAAAAGTTAACTTCTTAGCTAATTAGTCGACTTAAAATTCCTAAGAAATGTTGGCTGTTTTTTGGTCAACCTAGAATATTTAAATCATATGTATCCATTACCTAAATTGTTTGTTTTTCTTTGTGAAGTAGGGTATACTTATTCAAAGAGCTGATATAGCTTAACGAAGATACTAAATATTTCTTTTTTGTCCGAGACATAAAAGAGTAAACTTCCAAAGATAACTCCCTGAAACAATTTGAACCTCTTTCGGAAAAAAATAAACAAACAAACAATAATTAGGTATTTCATGTGAAGAGAAGTGTTAGAAGGAAGTTTGCATAAGTCATTATGTTTTGTCGAGTTGATTGGAAGAATATCAATGATCTGGTAGGTAGGCTTCTTCAAGTCATCTTCATTATCATGAGAATTGAAGAATTAGACATTAGTCAAAACCATAATAAACCCTTTGATCTTCTTTCGTTTTCAAATTTGTCGAAAACAAAAAATTACTTGTTTAAACAAAAGGCCGTTGAACGAAACAGCCAGCGGTTTGTGTGTGTTAATTTTTAATGAAAAAGTAGTGTTTAGGCTTTTTCTTTAAGATAAATATGTACATTATTTATGTATGTACCTACATAATGTGTGTACCCGAGGGAACGTAAAAGATTTCTTTACATAATATGTACACACATCATATGAACTGAACTTGAAGACATCTTATACAAGAAAGGGAGTTTTTAGGTTTTGTATGCTCAAAATACTAAAAGTGTTTTTGTTTTGTTTACACTATACGATAAAGTGCAGGAAAGACGCAATTTAATGTATGTTCGTTGTAAAGAAAAATAAAATTAACCAAAAATGTGTGATGATAGCAATGGGTTTGGTCTTTTCATGTTCGTCATAAAATTGTTTGATTTATAGTTTATGTTGTTTAAATTTTCAGTATACAGGTTTTATTTCAAAGCATAAAAAAGTAAAATTTTTGAGACAAACAATGGTTATTTTCTTTAGTACATGGAAGACATGGTATAGTTTCAGGTAATCGCTAGTATTATTATTTGGAAGTTTGTCTTTTAGATGCCCTGGAACAGCTAGACGGATCCTAATGAAATTTGGCGTAGAAGAATAAGTTAAAGAATATTTCTTATAAGGCAAAGGGGCTTGGGAGGGGGGGGGGGGGCTACAGCTTTAGTTATCTTATTTACTATTTTAAATTAAATGAATTCTGCGAAAGAAAATATTCCAATCTGTATCGCATCTCAAGGAAATTACCTTAGGCAAGTCAATTTATAACAGTTTTGGTTTATAAAAGTACTGTTTATGCGGCCCCACAGGGCCAGGGCCCTCCGCCGGTGGGCATACTTCAGGCACCCAGATTTTTTTTTTTTTCAAGTCGCGCGAAGCCCCTTAACGTATGCCCGCTTTTAATGGCGAAAAACTGTTACAACTGTTATAAATTGTCATGTCTCTAGTCTCGTCCTTTTTACGTTGAATATTTCGTACTTTTAATGGCGAAAAACTGTTATAAAATGGCATTTCTCTGGTCTCGTCCTACTTTTAATCAAAAGGAACTGTTATAAATATAAGCATTTCTCTATTTCGTCCAAAATGTAAATGCCAAACTCTTGTACACTTCCATCTTTACGAATATATAATATCAATATAAAAGATGTATAACAGTTTCAAAAAATAAATAAAAAAAAATTGGTTGACTAATGATGATGGCGATCCATTCCATTAGGGACTTTTAAGAAACATAACAAAGCAAAATAAAAAAAAAAACAATCTTCACCCTTTTATGCTTGAATGCTTGCGCACACGGTCCTCTGTATTTTTTTTATTTTTGTTCAAATGTGCGGCTAAACCAGGAAAATAATCAGGAAATCGAGGGCGTCATCTTCTCCAAGATCGTGCGTGTGTGTGTGCAAGAGTGATGGATATTATATGAAATCCTGAAGATATGCGTCATGAAATTCAAATTGATTTCAAATTGTTGTACAAAATGCGGGACAGATGAAACGGGAAGAAGAAAGAAAGATCACACAAGCAAAATATTCTTTAGTCTTTTTGAAGTTCGTTTTGGTTTTAAATTCTATTTTACAAACAATTTTAATTTCAAAAGAATATTAAAGGTATATGTATATAATATTGTATATGTTGTGGATGTTTATTTGCATTTATTAATTTGATTTGAATGCAGAATCGGTTATTAATAGGTTACGATGGCGCCCAACGAAAGGTGCCTTTGATGAATATTTAATGTGGCGTCTTTGAAATCGGCTATGTATAGGTTTTGAAATTCCTTTAGTATGTGGAACATCAAGAATGTTATAATGTAGTGCTAATTACACCCTTTGTTATATAAAAATAGAAATTTCAAAAGATATGTAATGAGTTATAGATCTTTAACTGTATAACTTCGCGTAATTGATGATTGACCTTAAGGTATAACCGGCTATGTACATATCTGTAGTTGAGTCTATTTTTTTTTTTTTACACAGGTTACATCATGTGCAATGAGTTCTATGCTTCTTTTCCGCTTAATGTGATCATCACATATTTTATTCAATGATCAACGACCCATGCTGTGACGAACCGTCCTGTCCTGTCGAAAACAAAGACTTCCCGATAATCGTTGACGTTTTTTTTTGTTTTTTTTTTACTTCGCTGTCGGAATTTATGGTACCTACCCAACTGCTGAGAGAGGTGGAATACCTTCATTCTAAGGAAATTTCAAAAGAGTGGTCCTTGCAACCATCATTGAACATACATATAAGATACGCACAAATTGATGGAATACCATCCTTTCTATACAATTCTTCTTCGTCTTCTTCCTTCGATCATCATCATCATCATCATTGGTAAAAGGAATAAAAATTCCTCTTTGCCAAACAAAGTTCCACAATTCACCATTCCGTTTTCGAACATAATTACGATTCGCAATTCGCATTGTTCTGTGATGCTGTTGGTTGACTTGTGTTATAGGTATATAGTCAAAGTCATAGAGGCTCTTGTTGGATATATATGTATGTTGGTGGTGGTTTGGGTTTCTGCTTCCGCTGAAGATCTTTTATTTACAAAATCAGCAGGATGATGGCAGTTTTTTTTTGTTTTTCTTGTTTTTCACATCCCCATGAGGTTTCTCTCTTCCAAAGACTATTCTTGGATTTCATTCTTTGGTGTCTATCTTTTGTATTGCGTATGATTGTTTTTTTTTTAATTTTTGTTTTGTTTGTTTTACCTTTTGGATCGCACAGCATACCTTCAGGTAATTTATTTTGAACGTTTCAAAAGATATTCCCTGTGCTTCTTCTTTTTTTTTTTTTGGTTTTTGGCATATGTAGCAAGGTAGATAATTACATGGCAATTAAGTTAATTGAACTGCGCAAAGTTACAGAGAAGAGACAAAAAAAAAAAAAAAAAAAAAAAAAGAGCGGCATAAATGCTTTGGCCTCATATACTGACGTTCATTTGGTACCGTAAAAAAATTACACGTGTTAAAGGTGCATCGAGCAAAGTGGGAAAAGTAATTCTGTTTTTTTTCATTTGTTTCGTTTTTTTTTTAAATTAATTGATTCCCCTAATTTGAGACCGAAGTAAATGTGTTTAGTCGGACACCAGATAGGAACCGTAAGTTAAATTTATGATTTACATACCTACCTACATTTTTTTCCTTTGAAGGATTTTGTTTTTTTTTTTTTTTGAGTAATTTGTAGTTGGACGTGTTTTTGACACGTTAGCGATCAAGCCCTTTTTCGCCTGTGGGTTCTTAATTCAATTCAATTGTTTGTGTTAACGAAAACAACAACATTTTGAGGCAAATCTGACACTGATCGATGAAGGAAATTATCATTGAGTTGTAGGTACTTAGGTACCGTCATATATTGAACTTGAATTGAGAGCTCTAAAATTAATATGTGCAGTGTGCTTCTTGCGATGGTATAGCTTCGTGACATCAAATGTTGCCACCTGATCAAATTTTAAACAGTTGATGAAGAGTACTTTTCACTTCTTGGGGAATATTGCACAGGTTTTTCCTCCTATTCGGTCAAATTGACTGACAAAAATCTCTGAGATCTCAGAAATGTTAAGTGGCTAAATAAAAAAATCCCCAATCCAAAACCGAACTTTTTTTCTGTTCCCCATAAATCTTCATTAAAGCCGTTTGTCATCTACTCAAGCCCTTCGAGCTTTAACATAAGTATTATTATTATTCTGTGAAGTAACAAACTTCCTTAACCTCAAAATCTTGAACACATTGAAAGCTTAGCTGCTACTGATCTTTTCTGTTACTTTACAACTTTTTATATAAACTTAACCAGGCCATTACAACTCATAAAACATTCCCTGTGCCAGAAGTAATCCAGCAGATTTATGTTTTCGACTATCCCACCAGCAAAGGTCCATTTAGGAAAATTACATTCAAATAAATTACAACAAAAACCACCTGTTCATGTCGCGGTTCTATTCGATCGATAAATCTATACCAACTGTTTGCGAATGCTTTAAGATTAAATGCTTGACCATTAAGGCCCATAAGGCAAACCACACTATGTGCATTTGTGCAACCGCATGCAAAAAACCTACTTGTATCTGATTCGTATATACCAGCGGCCACCGCACTAAAACTAGCAACCAAATCAGTGTATCATACTCTATTAATCACAGAATGAGCGGTGCTCGTTGCCAGCACTATAACACAACTCATTTCCGTCCACACGATGGAGTGGAGTTCGTTCCATTTGAATCTCTGTGGGGCCGCCATCGCCATGGTATACCATGGCATTGGCATTACATCATTTTTCCTACGATACGATTTATCGTTTGGCTCGATTGTTTTTTTCTCAAAAAGATTGCCGCCATTCCGTAATATGCTTATGCTATACCCCTTTAGTCCCCTTCACACAGCACTGATCACTGAAGGCTTCAGATGCTTTGCTGATTGCTGGTTGGTTTGGTTTTTCCACAGTCCAGTCCGTTGCCAATTGCCGCAACGAAACATTTATCGATGCATTGCATCTATGCATCTGTAGATGCAATTTATTCCCGATTTTGCTCCATCACCATCATCATAGCCAAACACTCTCCACAACAGCCATCACCATTGCTATCTTGGGCAGTTTTTGTTTTTTGTTTTTATTTTTTTTCTTTCTTTTCTTTTCGCGATGACGTTTTCACGAAGTTAAAGATCTGAATGCGCGACGGAAAAATTGTCAAGTACCTGTCCGGTACACGTTGGGGAATTCTCTCAATCGTTGTTTTGTCTGTCGGCTAGTAGCGAAACGAAGCGTCTTTAGCATAAAATGTGTTGCTCTTGTACCGGTCGCTTTACTATTAATAATCGTGAACTGTCTAGCGGCAGCAAAATGAGTTCGTCGCAATCAACTTGCGGGAGATGAAAAATTCACGATTTTTCATTCAAAATGACAGATGAGAAGTGACATTATCTCTTTGGCTTTTGTTGGTTGGTTGATTGGAGAGTTGTGCCGGTAAGGCGGTAGGATCAAAAGTTTCCATTATTTGACAGCCGTATTTCGAGTGACATGTTGTGTTTTTCAAAATGACATAGAATATAACCATTGCTATTTGTAAAGTGCAGCATGAATATATAATTGAATTTGAAAATTGCACACACTGCATTAATAATAAATTGGAGACAGTCATGGAGAATATTTGACAAGTTGCAGAGTTTCTTGATTAATTTACACTAAATTCACAATCAAAATGTTTTGACAGTTAAGATCTGCACATATTGTCGACCCAGTTTTAAAACTGGTCAAATAAAATTGACTTGTTGAGGATTAAAATCAAAATGATTAAAAATTAACAATTTGGGAAATCATATTAAAGCCTTTGAATGAACGGCTATATATTGTCAGAGACGTATATTATATATATATCCGTTTGACTTGCAATGTCAACATTCTTCAAGACAGCGGCGCGACGCAAGCCCAACACCATGTCAACCTTTCTTACAGTCAAGTCCACCCGTACCAAGATTAAAAGCAAAGAAAACGCGATGGCCAAGCGCATCAGCATAAACACAGCCTTTGCAACCAATTGGACTGAACGAGCTGTCACATTCTCATGGTATAATGTGCTGTGCAATGCACTTGCTCGGCGCATATAAACATTACACACAATAGCGGATGATGGCGTTTTGTTTCGTATGTTTTGCTTTTTATGTGGTTTCATCCCGTGTCTTTTTAACTGACAGTTAGTGTCAATTAAACGAGAATCAATCGACAGTTAATTATTTGTTCGTGCAAGTAATGAAAGAAAATGTAAAAAACAAAATATCATCAAGTAGGTAGGTAAGCATTATGTTAACAGTCATTTGATATATGTACAGTACATACATACATACAAACCTACATAATATACTACAGCGTGTTTTGTTTTCTGTTACTTAGAAGCTATCACTTTTTATTTTAAACGAAAATACATAAATCAGACTACATTTTTATACATTTATGTTGGTACTCAGTATTTGTTTTGTTTGTTTTGCAGACGAAATGAAAAATGAGTAATTGAGATGAATAACAAACACGACTTTTGGCTTATGTTAAGCAACGGTTGTTGAAAATAGTTTGTTTTAATATTTTTTTTAAGAGCAAGTTGATATGCAATTTCTTTTCACAATTAAGGCCCAGTATCAGATTGCTCTTAACCAGACTTTGACAGTGGGCTTAAAGGTAAAACTATAACGTGGTCTGAATCTCACTCAAGCCACCATACACCCACTAAAATATCGTTAAAAAAGAACTCACCAATAAGTCACTTACTGGAAAGGAATCACCTTTCTCTTTTGTATTCTTATTTATTATCAAATGTCAGTTTCACTTAGGGCCAGTTTCACAGGCACTTAAGTTGGCAATGTGAAAGATTAAGGTGATATAACCAGTGCACACTTACCTTAATAAGTGGCACTTAAGTCTCCGATGTTGATGACTTAAGTTCCACTTACACTGGCTATGAAATTTAGCCTTAAGTTCTTATATTGGAAACTTAAGTGCCACTTATTCCGGTAAGTGTCGACTGTGAAACTGGCCCTTAATGTCAAAGTCAAAAGACCGTGTGCCAATTGTGTGTCTATAAGGATAAAACTTAGTCAATCACTCCAATTGATGAATGAGTTCAGAGGGATTCAGACTAAATTTTGACATTTTTAATATAAAGTGAAATGTCAAAATTAAGTCTGACTTACTCCGGACCTCGTTCATCGGATTCTGTGATCGGGGTGAATGTTTTAACAGAAATGACACATGGCCTATGCAAACCTAGTTTCCTCGAAAGTGGTATTTACTGTTGATTGGTTATTCTGAGGTACATGATTGTGTTCTGTTCTATTCCAATTCTACTAGTGTTGGTGAACTCGCCGGGACAGAAAATGTTTTTTTTTCAAAAGTTCGACTATTGTAGATTCTTAAGATTTCACACTTTTATGAATGGAAAAGATAAATTATGGATTCACCCTCTTGAATCTTTTCACCGCAAAGTAAAAATATTACGCTGTTCGTTGAAACATTTCGTTTTTATTGTTCCTATAAATTAACAAAGAAACGTAGATTTTTTCAATTTCTCATCTTCATGGCACATTAACTATGTTCATGGAATATTTGTGGCATTAGTAAAAAAATGCTGCCATAAAAGTCATGCATGAAATTACTCATCGTTTCATCAGGCTCTTACCATAGGCATCGGATATAAAAAATAATGCCAGACACATAGATCGTTATACATCAGCAGATACCTCTTTAGACATAGTTTCATAATGGATGATACCTGTCATAGAGCAATACAGCGGTTTTCAAATTGACTAGCCAACAACACTGACGGACGATCATATTCTCATATTTATGATCTCAACGGCGATCCTCGAAGTGATCGTGCACCGATCACGCGCTCATCGTCATCGTTTGATCTTTGGCGATATGATTTTCAACGTTTGCGTTTTTTGTTTTCCCTCAATTCCCGTCCGTTTTGATTTTCATTCCGGTTTGGGTTTTTATTTCCTTTATAAAAAATAACTAGGTGCTCGAAACCTTCCTAGTTCAGCCAGATCGATGCAGTAGTTGATTATCGTTAGTTAAATTCATAAATCAAATCGAAACACTACGTGTGTTGAAAGTATGAATTTTAAAGATAAATTAATTGAATTATTCCATATATTTGCCCCGATTTTATGCAAGTCATTATGTGTAGATTTTCATAACTAAAAAAGAGAGAGAATACTTAGGTGTCCATCTCAAGAATCATGCAAACCTAATTTTCTGGTGTATCGGATCGCTTGTAGCAATACACAATGGAACACATCGCCATCATCTCGACAAGAAAAGATTGCATCTCAAATCTTTGATTATTGTTTTTTTTTTTTTTGGGAGCTCCTCTCTAAGCGAAGAAGGAACAAAAACAACGACAAAAAGTAAGCAGGTTATTTTATAGGTAAGACTCCATTAGAGCTTGTCGTGGCTCGTGGGGAATGGAGGAATTGGAGCCAGAGATCATTGCACTTTAGTATAAATATGTTGATGTCTTATTTTAAGTCTTACACCATATGCAGTGTTTTGTAGTAAGGTAAGCTAACAACTACTTTTGAACAAAAGAGTATGAAGGTTTTTGATTAGGTAGGTACCTATACATTCAAATTATTTTTGTAGTACAATAGCTATAAAGTGGTCATAGAGATTCATATAACAGCTTTCCCTTCAGGGAAATTGCTCTGTAAGTTCATTTCAAATGTAAATTGCTTAATGATAAAGGTTTATTGCTGTCGAATTAGCAATGTATAAAGCATCCTATGTTCAACTTGAAAATAAGCCAATTTGTTGCTCAAGTTGAACGAGATTTTAAAATTGGATTTATCTAATTCAATTCTGGGTACCGGGTACCTAATTTGTAGATAATTGTAACTTGAAGTTTTACAAGAATTTTGGAAAACGACAAGATGTGCACATTTTGAAGTGCGAAAGGACTGCTTTTTATTGAGTGAGAAATGTTTAACAGATGCCAAAAAGCTTGCCTTCTGATTCCATGCTACAAAAACCGCAATGTTCATAAATTATAAACCCTGTAGTACTCTGTTCGTCCAGTTCAACGGATATTCTACGACTGACTCAAAGACCTAGATTATTCTTTGAAGTTTGTACACACTTCACTTCTATCAATTTGGACTTGACTATGACAGATTCGTTAAGTTACTTTCAGTTCTTCCGTATAAAAAACGTCAGTTTTACAAAAAAATTGTATCTATAAGCAATGGCTAGGCACGCGTTAAACGCCACGAGTTAATTTCTGTGTTTACCAATAACCAAACTAAACATACCTTTTACTAATAGTAGGTCTGTTTGGTATCTTTTTTAAGCAAAATCTGTAACACCTGTTAAAACACCAAAGTGAGAACGAATTTCTCAAAAATGGAGAAACTTACAAGAAGGTTAACAAACGCATTGAACCACTCTTGTGTACAAAACGTCAAAATTTCACTCCTCATAGGGCTGTGTCAATCAGGAACGATTCGATTTTTTTGATCCTATCATCGAAAAGTATTGATGATTGAAATCACAAATTTTCGTTTCAATCGATCCAAATCTCAATCATTTCGATTCTCGATCTCATCCCAATCTCAATCATTTCTATGATTCTCGATTTTCCATCCCAATCTCAATCATTTTAATGAATCTCGATTTTCGATATCAATCTCTGTTGAATTATAAATATATTAAATCGGAGAAAAGAAATATGGGTCAGATTGGGTTCGATCAAAGTTGGTACAGTATTCGTTAACTTCGGAGATTGAATTTCATCGAAACCGAAATAAAAAAATTGTCTTAGTTTGACAGGTGTCAAAATATGTCAACATTTTTGGTACATCGGATCGAAAACGGAGTACGCCAATTTAGGAGGTGGAAATTACCTAAAGTCACGCCAGTTCTCTAGGTTCTCTAGGTCCATTAGAACACTTTTAATTTGACAAGAAGTGTCAAAATGTCAAATCATTTCCGAGAATACGCGCTAAGTAACCTTGTACATCGTAACGTCGCACAGAGGAAAGTCCACGTTTTTATTTCACTCTACCGCCGACATAGATGTTTACACATCAAAAATCGAATCGGAACAGTGTGAAATAATGAATTGAGTGGAATGAAAATGATCGAATGATCAATTGATTAAAATGATTCTTGAACGATTGGATCATTTGAAATGAACGATTTACGCAGCTCTAACTCCTCACATCAACAATCACATGCCTAAAGTCTGATTTTGTTTATTAATTGCGTTTAATTTAAAAAAAAAATTACATAAATTATACATTTCTCAAGTTATTTATTATTTATATATGCAGTTAATTTTCACATATCAGAAACCACAATTTCAAATTAAAAGCAAAAGATGCTAACAGCTAGGTGTTTTGACAGACTTGCACAAATTTGCAAGTTATCCAATGGAGGGGAAATTTTTTTCTCTCTCGATGTGCTCTCTCGTTGCAACTTTTTCGAGTTAACAAACAGGAATTTGGAACGAATTGTGCAGTTTTGTGAAAATTTGTGCAAATTCGTAAGAAACATCACGTTACCAAACAGACCTAGTGCTCTTCTACTCAATCTACTACATTCGTTTTCAAATAGACAGCAGCTGTTGAAATGACATTTATGTCATTTTGACAAATAAACAATAATAAAATGCTTTAATGGCATAAGCTCATATTCTTAGAATATGATGTACTGCCAGATGAACAGCACAAATGTGGGGTTTGCACTAAACCATGAGGTTAAACATAAGTTTTTTTCACTTTAAATTCAAAGTGACGTTTTGTTTAAGTTTTTTTTATTATTGGTATGGTTCATTTGTAATCCACTTTAATATTTAAGTAATTTCAAAATTTTTCTATACTAGTCTATTATTTTAATAAATTTAAAAACGTTCGCACCCCCAGCCATTCAACTCATGAAAATACATATAACTCCAATATGTCCTAATTATAAAGCATAAATAAAAATAAAAACAATATCCACTATCATCTGAAATTCCAAAAATTCTTTCGATGTTTTTTTTCTGGGAAATCTGAGACAATAAAAAGGCTACCAATCCACTGCAGCCATATACATATGTACCTACCTTCCCATGCCTACCTTCATTATCAGATGCCTCAAGCCTCTTCAGCCCATATAATATGCATTTCTAGAAGTCTAAAAAAAGGAATAACTTAAAAGAAATTAACTCGAAGTAATGGTGTTAACACCATTTGTATGGATTAAAATGTGTTTTATAGATTCATAATTTTGAATGAAAAACCATTTTTTTTTTCAGATTGGGCAGCAGTATTGTATGGTTATAGCTAGAATGATCGAAGACAAACTCTTGTATTTTTTCCTGTTTCGTGTTTCACTGTTCTTAATTTTTTTTTTTTTTAAATTCTCATCGTCTGTAGGTATCTTCTTTGGTGAGTCATCTTCGAATTGGGTCTGTATCAGTCGACGAAGAAACAAAAAATAAAAAGAACAAAGCCGGCTGCATTTTTTTTTTCATGAAATCTCATCTCTAACTGAGAGCTGAGACTAATGTGCTATAAGAGGAATATCAGGAAAGGAGCTGTTCCTATAGCAGGTATTTTTTCAATTCTTTAGTGTAGAAGATTAAAAAAAAATAGGGAGTATACTTAAGCCTAATTATGCCTGATGAATTCCTGGCAAAAAGCTAGATATTTTTAAGTGGAGTTCATTAAGGTGGCAACCTAAGACCTTTTTTGTTTCTTTTATTTTTTTATTTCTTTTGGAACACACTCTTATGAGAAGACTAATCAAGGAAATAATTTAACTGGTTTTGGACGAATTGCTATCAATGTAGACACCTATATTTTGAATGTTCGGAAATCGGAAGTTAGTAAAAGGTCGCTTAATTTAAATAGAAATGCTCATCAACATATTCTTGAAAAAAGTATGTACCTATTTTTATTAATGTCGGTATGCATTAACACACTGTTGGCAGTTAAGGCCTGTTTCTTATAACTTCTAAACAAAAGTTTCCATTGAAAAAAAAAAAAACACTACTGGATTGCTAACATTATACCGTAATAGCCGTGTTCCTTTGGACAAGGCGAACTACTTATAAGTAGACGCAAATGATAATCTAGTACTACCAACTACTGTACTGTATATAGATGAGATTTGTAGCGAAATCAATAATTCTGTCGGGTCCATTGAAAATGGCTAGCAAAGTACTCATGAGTACTTCGCCCCCAACAAAGGGAAATACAGTTAATATTGAGCTAACTTTAATCAAAAAAGCAATATACCTACATTGACAATTTCAGCAATTTCAATCAATTAAGATTCCTCCATGGAAAGTCAATAGGGTGGAAGTTATAAATGTATACTTAGGCTTTAAGTCTAGCTCGTAAAACCTGCACTTTTTGCAATACTTCATCATCAAACCGCACGCTACTTAGAATATGCACATACCACCCAGCAGCAGCATACTGCAGCGGCATCAACAGCAACTCAGGGCATCTCGCTGACCAAATGCATATTTCTATTAATTACTTCTGCATTGACCTCATGCATTCCATTTGTACAAGCCATGTCGTCGTCGGTCGTCGTCGCCGCCATCACATTGAAGAAAAGACCGCCATGCGCCATACTGTGCGCCAAACGTGCACCAGTTGTAAGTCAAATGATCTGGCGGATCAGATATACGTAGCTAGCTTAGCTATAGACCTTTATACACAAATCGGATTGCTCTGCCTGTCCTTCCCTACAGCGATACACTGCATGCCTCTATCAGAAGAACATAGTATACCTTTGATGATAATGAAGATGATGAAGTTGAAATCCCCTGCTGTGTATGGTGTGTGTGGAGGATTTCTTTGAATCTTATTGATAGGCCACATGCGGGGCAAAGAAGTTCAAGTTGAAGAAGAAAACTGAAAATATTGGACAGGGAACGGGTATGAGTACGAAATGTGAGGATCGCTTCTGTTGGATGTGTGATTTTTTCTTTCATTGTTAGGGCTTGTTGAACATGCAATAATAGCTGCGTGGACATTCATTGGATTGAGGTTACCTTTTGGGTATACTGTATACATACTCGTATGGAAGTTCTTTATTTTTTTTTGTTTCCTTATTTAATTGTGTCGAGTTTTACTAGTCATTGCCCGTCATGCACCATGGGTGACGAATGATATCCCTTCATAATAATTTGTATTCAGTTGTGAAACAATAAATTTAATGGGAAATTATTTGCTGCCTACTAAATCGGAGGAGGCCTTGCCTCTTACAGGTAGGTTTTTGTTTTCAGTTTTGCAAAAATTTTACTTTGTCTATTTGGTTCGGAAAATAATAAAGGATCGTTTGTGGGAAATTTCTTCAGTGTTGATAGCAAAAACGAGCAACTGTTTTTACAGATTGTTTAAATTTGTCTCCGCTATCATTTTTATAGTTTTAAACGTTTTGCTCACGATTGATAGTGGGTACATATATTCTGAGTTATGGTTTGTCACAATTTGTTTTTGTCAAGGGTGTCAGTCATGCTCATGATCGATGATGTGCACCATGCTTAAGTGGGAAAACAATCATCATTTATGTATATGGTAGATTAACTCGTTTGAAAAATCGTCATTATATTAGGGGGGGTTCACATTAAACGACGTGTCGCTCGACCCGAGTCGTTTTTCAAGCGTTCACATTCAACCTTCAACGACTGTTTTACCGACATCATTTTCAAGAAAATTTTCAAAGAGAGAACATGTTGCGAATTTCATTATTTTCACCAATTCTAATGAATCAATTCTGTTTTTTTCGCTCTCTTTCTGTTGTTTACTTCGAATCTTACATACAAAATAGAAAAAAAGATGTAAAATTGAAATCATCGGTCGTTCGACTGGAGTTCATATTTACTACAGCGGTCGTCCGACAGAGCAAATTATAAAAAAAATTGAACTACACAGTAATGTGGCTTTCGTTTCAACCAATTCAAATTTGGGTGTCAGATCCTAAATCTTACTGTCAAAACGAACACAAAACGTGATTTTATTTTTTTTTATGATTGTATGAGTGTCTTTTTTAAAACAACACTGGTAAAATTCACTTTTCTTTGATGTGTGTGCAAGTGCGTGTGAAAATCTGTGTAAGTCTAGCTAAAAATCGAGATCTGCAAAATCGACTTCAGATCGACAAAAAAGCGAATTTTTTCGTCGAAAGGAAAGGAAAAACTTGTCACAAATCAAAAAAATCAAAAAAAAAATCGATTTTTTTGGTCGAAACGAAAACCACATAAGTCGATCGACGGTCGTTCGACTGGTGTTCACATTACAAAAATCTGACATAACGACACGTGTTGATGAACATGTCGTTGAATGTGAACCCCCCTATTCTGTCCACTTTATGTCATAAAACACTATTAGCTAGCCGTGTTCCTTTGGAAAAACGCACACAATTGATTTCCCCACACAACATGAAAGCACGAGTAGTTGTTTGATGGTACTAGATTATTGTTTGCATCTACTCACGAGTGAGTAGTTCGCCACCTTCAAAGGAACGTGGTTAATATATTGCTATATTTTTCCCTATACTGACTAGACTTGACCCATGTTTGGAATTTGGGCAGAGGGCTTTAAAAAAAAAACGCCATTACCTCGCCTATCATCTGTATGTTTATCACTGCTATTATTGCTTTATTTTTCTTGCGTTTGAGTTTGGTAATGAATTTCAAAATTTTGAGAAAGGATATTGTGGCTCTATCGTTTCTCGTTCTTCTGAAGCAGATGCATGCAAGCGCCTTCATCGAAGAATCTTTAAGAGACAAAATCAATCCCTTGGCCCTTGCAAATACTGCGTATGCATCTTTGGGCCATTTTATCAAAGTGACAAAATTAATTTATTGACTAGGTATTCAAATTTATTAACGAGTTCAGATTTCTGACATTTCAGAAATCTCCCAAATAACAATAAACCACTTAATTTTACTGAGATTTCAGAGATATTTCTCTGTAAATTTGACGGAGTAGGATATTTACCGCAAAAAGTAAAAATCACTTTGGAACAGAAAATAGTTAAGCAAGCAGTGGATCTAAAAAGAATTCCGTCTCAGCTTTATGACAGATAAAGTGAATAATAATGCTGATTAAATGCGTTCGGATTACTGAGATATCAGAAAACTAAACTGGCTTGGTTAAATTCTTTTGCAAAATATTTCAGTTTTGCTGTCAAATACTAAGGAATACAAATTTTTGGAATCGCTTGCCTATGTCTAATTTTAAATGGAAAAATCATTATAAATAGAGACTGGTAGGGTTGTTAGAACTCGTTTTCTTCTCCCTCTGTTTGTTCGTTCGGTACAATTTTCAATTCAACGTCAAAAGGGAAAAATAATTTTGTGGCAACTGACTGATGTGAAATTATAAATATGGAATAAAACCTCTTTTTATCTATCAGTTTGTGCTAAATTTTGATATTTTTAATATAATTTTAATATCAATCTTGGTTTTTATTAATAAATCAAACACGATGCTAGTATTTGCTTTAAAAAATATAGACAACAATTGACAGTTGCCATACAGAGTGATTATTTTTACGTTGGTGAATAAACGAGAGAGGGATACATACATATATTGCTATTTAGTTACGAGTTCTATCCAGTTTAGACTTTTATGTTAATAGGTTATATTAGGTTTGTTCAGTGACAAAATAGTTAGATTAGAACAGAACAGAACAGAACAGCACAGATTCGTGGTAAACGTCAGAACAAGTTAGAACAGGAAATCTGTTCTAAGTTGTTCTACCTAAAAAGCTAGTACAGAAAATCCTGTTCGAAACTGTTCTAAACTGTTCCGAACAGCCTCGCTGAACAAACCTATTAACTTTTATTCACATTCTGAAATATGTTTGACAAACACAGTTTGATTGACTCGAATTTGAAAATGTGAACGCTCCATCAAACGGATTGTCAAATATGCTAGATGAATATCAAAATTTGACTTGGCAAGCATTTTTGAGAATATGAACGCAACCAGTAGGAAATTTAATTTAAAAAAAAAGTTTTCAACGCTTTAATACAATCCCTCAGCTTCGTATTTTGTCTTTCGATGTAACGCCGGCCGTACCATTGTCCAAATTCGTTTCCTCTTATTTTGTTGGCTTTTTTATTTTTCTTGTCTTCATCTTCTAAAATTTGATCTAGAGACAAGAGCTGCAATCAAAACGTTCGCCATGGTTAAAGTTCTAAATAGAACTGATGTTTGACAACATGTTTGAGAAATGAGAATGCAAATGGCTTTAATCCATCAAACATTCGTCAAGCCATATTTGTTATTGACGAAGCCTCAAATCCGAAAGCGATGGTTTGCTGATAGAAGGAGATCATTAGAAACTTGTTATCAATATACCTTAACAAGTTTAACTCATACAAGTATATTATTATTGTTTTGTGTGTTGAATTCAAATATTTATGATTTGTCTAACGACGGGTTAACAGGTAGTTAATCGCATTATTTTTTTCCAAATAAACAGTAAAACAAAGTCGGACAAATCTATTAAAAAATTAAGGTCTCATAACTTTGGTTCCCAACTGATGCGTTTGCGTGTATTTAAACTATAAACCTCAACAAAACAAACTTCCACATTAATTAAACAATCCCAAGAACGATTGCTTCTGTATTTTAATGATTATTTAAATTGTATTTTAATTCAAAATCAAAAAAAGTAAACCTCTTCGATTCGATTTAAGACTTAACAAACTGTTTGAGAGCTCAAATAATTATAATTAATGATACGATGATGAGATCGAAATAAAAATTCATGACTTATACCTAAAAGATTATATGAATACACACAAGTTGACAAAAAAAACTTAAGAGACAGTGGCCCACGGCCGGCGGCCGTTTGCGCGGTGCGGCTGCGCATCAAGAACCTAACTCCAAATCAACTCAACGGGCTTAACACTTAAGTCGCAATTGATCGAAATCATCTAAAGGAGAGGAGGACACCGCAACAGGCCGACATTGTTGTTGTTTTTTTTTCGACAATTTTTGAATTGGTCAAAACCTGTCGTCGTTATCACCTCCTTCTTACTTTAAATTTTTAAAAGAACCATGCTGTAGTAATTTATTCAAATCCAGAGTTATAGTAAGCCAGATTGTTCTCCTTCCTCGCTTGGATCATCACTACTTCTTGTGAACTTTGTGATCTCTTGGATCCTATAAGAACAAAAAAAAAATACGATATTTTGTACCTTCTTTGACATAATGTTAAAATTGATTGTCATCACTTTGGTATTATTTGTAAAATTCTTCTTCTTTTTTTCCATCGCCATTGATGATGATTTTATGAAGATCTTATGCAAATAATTTTTTTTATTGAAAAGGAAGCTCCTTTTGGAGAAGATCGACGAATTGGCTAAAAATTATCGTGTTTCGACAGGTTTATTTTTTATTTTAATGGAATTCATTGAATGGGCGGCAAAAAGATAAGAAAACTCGCTCGATTTAGATGTGTGGTTGATGGGTTAAAAGCTTTTAGACGTTTAATGCAAATAAAATGCGGAGTGGCTTCAAATTAAAGGTTTTGTTGTTGTTGTTTTTTGTTTTGTGAAAAGTTATTTGTTGCTGATTGGTGTTTTATTATTGTATGACTAAGTAGAGCATGTGCATTAAACAAGGTAAATAAATAAAAATAAGTAATAAATATAATGTACCTACCTACATATTCAAATTCTGTTAACCTGCGGTCAAATCAATATGCCTACCTCCTCTACCTATCGTTCAACCTTAGAAGGTCAACCAGCTAATAAGACTAATGAATTTATGTGATCTTCCAAGAATGATCACAATTCTTAAAATCGTATCTTATTTATCCATTGAAGTATAACTGTTGCTTTTAAGTGAAATTTTGACGGCTGTATTTGTATATTAAATGGTGTATTCAAAATTGTCTTAATTTGAGTAGGCAAATGGGTTTTCAATAATTGGACTAAAATTGGTGAAAATTAGCAGTTTTGGGAAGTAAATAAAAAAACCTATTATTTTGTTATTCAGAGATTATTATTTTTTCGTCGACAGCTGTCCAATGCCTGAACACCAACAACGACATTTTGTACAAATCTGTTATCAGCTGTCAATCATTTTGTGGCAACTGACAGATGTAAAATTGAAAAGCGAAAGAAAACATGCGTTTTTTTATTATTTAAAGCAGATGATGTTCAATATTTTGATATTATTTAGTCTAGTGAAGAAATAGTCTTATTGTTTGTATTTAAGTTAATTTTCAAATTTTCCGATCAGCTGATTTCTTGTTTGACAAGCAAGAAAGTGCAGTAGGTAAAATGTTCGGGTAGATTCTTGCTGGAGGGGAAATGAATTAAATAACAAAAAATTCAAAAGCTCTGGCATTTTCGTGCCAGAAAAAAGTAAAGAAACACGTTTCGGGTAGATTTGGGATACCACGGGATCCCGCGGGCGAGTAAAGAAACAGACCTAATATCTATTTGCTTTCATAAATAAATAAAAGCATGTCAGTTCCCATAAAGTTATGATTTTGACGTTTGTGCATGAACGAGATAGCCTTTTACCTTGGTTTTCTTTATAAAATAGTGCCCCACTTTAAAAAAAAAAAAACTATATGAAGACATGTTAACTGTATTTTCCAACGGATTTATTAGAAATTTAAGTGGAATTTAAATTGAATCTACTTTCACCCCATGGAAAGGACACATCGTATGATATTAAACGTTGAAACTTTCGGTCGTTCTGCGTATCTACTTCGCTTGGTGACAAAAGCGCTTACAGAAATAGAAGAGATACAAAAACAATTGTGAGGTTAATTACGTCACTCGGTGACAATATTCGTGGGAGAGATAAGAAAACAACATGCGCAACATCATACCATGTATTCTATATACATACCTAGCTTTAACCACTTTTTCTACTAAAAAGTGCTGCCGAATTCCTGTGTCTAACCTGGGATTTTAACTTTAGACTTCAGTTTAGTTAAACTCAGATTTAAAATATGACCTAATTTTAAAAATTTGAACGTTACGAAGAGCATTTCTTATGGAATAATTTTAAGTTAATTTCATCCAAGTCAATTTTCGAAATTTGATGATTTGTAATATTTGTTTACGAATATAAAAAAGTTTTAAAACTAAATAATAATAAAAAATAAAACCCGAATAAAAAAAAAATTGTGTGAGTGCCGTTACTTACGGTTAATATGTGTAAACATCAACATCAACGTTTGTCTAAGCGCAGTTTTGAGAATCCATATTTGGATCCGTATGCGAAGTCATCCATATCTACACGTGTTGTTGACTACGTGCACAGATTCAAAATGGACTAGTTTTCTTGAAGGGGATCTTTAGATTTTTTTTTACTGAACGTAACCAATATCCTACTATGCAGATTTTCGTAACGTAACGTGCTACATTGTAAAGTGTGGGAAATTCCTCGTCTCTATTTCACTCTGCCGCCGTCATAGATGTTTACACATCAAAAACTGTAAGCTTTTTTGCTTGTATCTTTTTTGTGTCTCCTGCCTGCCAAAACCTCTACTTTTTGAAGCATTATCTTTGTTAAATAAAAATAATAAAATGCATACAAAAATTTCTTCGAAAATTCTCCGTAAAAATCGAAACCATAAAAATTAAACATACACACAAATGGAACAGTGTGTGAGTCTGTCTGCCATGGACATTTTATGAATTTTTTTCGCTGGTCACCTTTTTGCACATTTGTCTAATGCCTATACCCCTTAGCTTTTATGTTCTTTCCAAACAGTAAAAAGATACTTTTGCTGTTTTTGTGTTCTGTTTTTTTTTTTTTTTTTTTTTGGTTTGTATATTTTTTCCGCGAAGATCGATGTTGATGATGTCAGTCATCTCATCATCATCATCCATCGTCCTACCCATCAATCTCTAGACGCAAGACATCGAATAATAAAACAAAAAAATGTTGAGGTTTTTTCTTCGGAGGCAACTTTCTTGGAAGGAGGCTGCTGTCTTTTTTTTTGTCAGTTTGAAAACATTCTTCCTGTCCTTGGAAGATCGGTGAGGATCACATCAACAATTTTAAGATATTTCAAAAAAGTGTCTGTCGGTATCTTTGTGTTTAATTTTTTGTTGTTGTTAAACTCATCTTTCCCCCTGCAATTATAATTGAATGTCAATTAATTTTTTTTTCTTTTCCCTCTCTTTGCAGATAACAAAATTAATGCCAATATTGGAGGCAGGCTGCTCAAATCGTGCAAGATTTCTTTTGTGCTCGTCACTATTTCCTTTGTGTACACCGGATGTTCCGAGACCGGTGACGGCATGCAAGTCACTTTGTGAAACAGTAAAAGCTGAGTGTGCCGATCAGGTCCAGTTGACCCTCATATGGCCTGAGTTCCTCAATTGCGAAACCCTACCTCAGCCTGAAAAACATGAACTATGTATGCAGATACCAGAGGAATCGCCTGAAAAACAACTCCTGCCGGAAAGAGCTTTGCTGCCTCAACAAGAGCAGATATTCTGGCCCTGGTTGCCATGGAGGATTCCACCCCATCATGTACCGAAGTCAGTGTCAACATTGATTTGTCCTCAAAACTTTACAGCTCTTCAGATTGATTGCTCTCCACAATGTAACAAGGATGCAATGTATAACACACAGCAGAAGAAAATCACAGAAGGACTTATACTGTCCCTTTCAGCTGTTTGTTTCATTCTGACACTTTTTTCCTTGGTTACTTTCTGGGCCGAACCAACTCGCTTCGGATATCCTGAGAGGCCAGTGCTGTTTCTCTGCCTCTGCTATAACCTATTCAGTGTATGTTACTTGGAACGGATCGTTTTCCACAATTCCACAAAGATGCTCGCCTCTGGAGCTATGCTGACTGAGGAAATTGGAGGTCCTTGTGCCCTGACACCACCATGTTTGGCATCCTACATAACAACAAGCTACCTAACGCTATGTGCTGCCACCTGGTGGCTGATTTTTGCCCTGTGTTTCTATCTGTCATCGCACAAGAAGTGGTCAAGTGAAGCTTTGGAAAAGAAGTCAGGACTCTTTCATGTTCTTGCGTGGGTTCCACCGCTAGCACCTCCAATTACCGCCCTCCTTCGAGATGCCGTTAAGCCACATGAGCTAACTGGAATGTGCTCTGCACCAGGATTTGTTGAGATCCCGGCTCTAATTCTACTTATTCTGGGACTATTTTTCACACAGCGAGCATCCTGCTCTTTGAAAACCCTCCAAGAACAGATTCAACCTACAATTGGCCTGCAGAGATTTTCGCAAATTCGCAAGCGGTTTCTCATCTTCAGCTTGGTGTTCTTTTTCCCAACTGTTCTTGCAGTGCTGTCTGCTTTCTTCGAACGCTTTGACTTCAATGTCCCAGCATGTGTTTCGGCCGAATCGTGCCCCATCCCGGTGAAAACATCATCCCTCCCCACACTTCTGAGAATATTCTTCCAACTCACCGGTGGCACCCTGACCGGAATGTGGGTATGGTCACGTAAGACATGCGAGTCATATCGAAATCGTATCATTGCAACACCAACGCCATCTACGTCGATCAAATCCGTATCGTCTTTGCAAAAGAAAGCATTTTCTCCATCATACGCTGGTCCAAATGGCAAAGCTTTTGGACCACTCTACAGTGGAATCAATTTTCATAATGTACCTATGTACAATGGACAGTCTAGAGTGTAGCCTTTTGGCAGTGAGGGTGAAGTTTTGAACTTACAGCTCGAATGGTTATAAAATAAATTGTGTAAGACTTTTTTATATTGTAAATATGTATGTAGAATTTTATAGTTATAAGATTTGTATTGATTTAAATTCTTTTTGAATTCAAAAAAAATTGATCACATCGACGCTTGTAAGGCAGAGATATAAGAATTATTAAATTTAAGAAAAATGTGTTAATAGCTTTAAACAATATTTATTCCAATTGTAAATATCTATGTACCAACAATTTATAATACATAACTGTGTTATGTTAGTTAAGTATTATGAAATAAAGGAAACAAATTTGTCAAGAGAAAATATAAATAAATTACAAAACTGAAAGAAAACCTACACTTAAATTTCAGACTTTTATTTGAGAAAACATGTTACGTTGATGTTAAAAGTTGTGGCTTTAAGGACTAGGTGGCTTTTTTGACTTGGCTTTGAAACTGACAGTTGATTTGTGCTCGACCTTGCAGTTTGGTTTGCTATTTGAAATATTAGCATGAAATTCAGTCCAGGAAATTTAACGCTTAACGGAATCATTGCTCCATGTTTCTTGAAACCTAGATGCTATGCTCGTGAAAACGTTTAAGGTTTATTTTACTAGCCAATAATTTTGCGTATTAGACTTATGAATAGGTCATATGGTAGTGTCTCGTGTTATTTAACATGATCGAAATACACGCTAGCCACACCAATGAGCCAAAGCCCGTGGACTATGGACGATACCCGTTGGCTAGCGGGCGCGAGGGTCAGTAACTTAAAGTTGTTCTGTGTTGCCGGCAACAAAGTTGCCTATCGTAGAGGTGTTCTTCCATATGTCAATGTAATTGAATGGGACCGGAAGCAACCAAAAGCTGCTTGGGGTGACCATAGCCTAATACTATGTTTCCACCGACCACTAAACCGAAATTTGATAAGATTTGCCATAATCATCTTCAAATCTCGAACATTTACCATTCAAATTTTTTTCTTAAATCTAGAAGATTTCAAATAAATCTTTTTAAATCTTCATAGGGCAAATAGTTTTACAACTCGAACCAAACCAATTTATGTCGCATTCATTGGAAAATCCAACCCTTCTTTCTTCTTTTGCCAAACATGAAACTTTCTGTCTTACTTCAACTTCATACGAAAAAATGAAACAATATTTGCATTTTGAAAGGTACTGTCAAAGTTAATCTATTTTCTTATCTTTTTGTGCGGTGGAAACACTACATAGATTTATTTAATCTAAATTGAGATAAACCTTCGGTGGAAACATTTGCACTCATTTTCTTCAGTCAAATGTGACTTGCGATGAATACTTTCGAACGATTTTGAATTATAGAATTCAAATTCTCCCAACAACAACTTAACAGCTTATTTGCGTATAATCACTTTATCAGTGCCTATTCGTTCTGTAACGCTCGCATCGATAAAATCAGTCGAAAATCGATTAAAACTGAAACACCTGGCTTAGTGTAAAACATTGGGGAATCGGCAAAAACTAGAGCTAAAAAAAACACGCCTATATAGCCATCCAATTGGTTGCCCGTCATTTTTTTGAAAAGCTTTTACTTGTTTATTTAACTGTACAGGCTCCCCCAAACCAACGCGAATACTTCGCAACGACAACAAAACTTTCTCCTGTCTCAATTTATTTACATGTTGATTAATGAGAGTACCCAGAATGGCGCGATGCGAATCTTTGAACATTCTTAGATGCAAGGTCTTAAGGCTCTCCCAAACCAACGCGAAACATTCGCGCGAATATGCGACGACTGAATAATGTTCGAAGATTGACATCGCGCCAGTGTGGGTGCTCCCATCAATCTCCATGTAAATAAATTATGACAGGCGAAAGTTTCGTCGTCGTTCTGAAGTATTCGCGTTGGTTTGGGTGAGCCTTTACGATTTGCCGGTATCATATAGTCGCTTCGCTGATTTAATACAGAGTGAGCCTGATATCGTCCTTTAATAACAAAAATCACGAATAACAAGAACAACACGAGATCCTCTACTGCTCTTTGTCGGGATCACGTCTCATGAATCAAAAATTTAGTTTTTACTCTGGCGGCTTTAAAGTTTTGCAAATGACAAAAAGATAAACATCTGTACTTCTGCACTAACAAAACACACGTTATAGTAGCCGTTTCTTATTATCAGATCATCAAAAAACATGCATTATAGCAACAACAACACGAGAATCTGCTCTCTATCGGGATCACTCTTCATGAACGAAAAATGTATTTTTATTCTTGCGGGCAGATGGCATCTCAGTTTTGTAAAAGGCAAGGTAGTGTGACATGTATCCTAATGAAAAAAAGCAACAAATGCATAAGAAATAAACAACATTTAGGAAAAAAAGAGATTGATTCAACATCACAGTTGTTGTCAGTAAGATCCGTATTGTTTTATTTAAATGATACGATCTATATGGAACAGTAGCTATAGTAAAAAGTGGAAATTAGCTGCATTTTATTATCCTCCAAATCTGATCCGGATCAGATCATGATAAAAGAACGAACAAAGTTTACGGTGAAAATAGTGTAATACCTATCTCTTTTTTTTGCTTTTGCGTATTCATTTGTATTTCAAAAATCCATCTACCCGTGAGCATTAAAACTAATTTTAGCAAGGAAGTACTGAAGGTGTGTGTTCCAAAATGGATTTGCAAATACAAATCCAAAAGCAAAGCTGGATCTTGAGTTGTTTTTGTAATACATATATTTTCATGTGCAAATAAAATCGGGATCAGTGCCTACGTTCTGTCGCATGGTAAAAATTGGTCGAGAAACGATGAAAAATGGAACAAAACTCATACGATTTGTTTCAATTGTTTAAAAGTGACTATGAATATGCCCCAATTTGTATCCATACAATTTATACTCTATTATGCATAAAGTCCTACTTTTTTTTACTGCCTCTCGAAGTTTTCTATCGGAAACCCAATTTATGAAGCATCTAAAGCCTCTGTTAAGAGTTTTACAAACTCAAACAAAGATGTCGCCCAACTCGACATCACTGCTGCCAAACTATCTTCTTTAACCCTCTCAAATTCCTCTTGTCACTTTTTTGATTTTTCACACACACCAAAAAAAGAAACAAAAAGGTACGAAGAGTGATTTTTAAATTCACGTTTTTTCCATCGTAGAAAATGTTAAATTTATTAATTTCATATTTATTTTGTTAAAGATTTAACTTTTAATCCTTTGCACATAATTTTTTTTGCAACGGTGAGTCATTTATTAAGAGAGTGTAGCTTTAAATAATTGTTCACATTAAATTGATTGAACAATTCAAGGTTCCTTCTTGACTCTTTCAAGTCAACGACTTGACTTGAATACCTGCATTGCAGCACCAGCACAGCTCGGCACAACCTATTGATATCGCTGGTGGTGGTGCTGCTGTTACAGACGTGTGTGAACTTAACCTCATTATGTTACCTTTAAGGTTTTCTCTTTTTTTTAATTTTCTATTTTATAATTTTGCTATATAAAATTTGTTAACAAAAAGTTTGTATTTATGTAAGAAGAATAGACGACATCATCTGAATTCATATCCGCAAAGCAAAACAATTTTATTGTTCTTTTCTTTATTTTCATTGTTTCTTACGCCTTTTTTTTTTTTCATTTTCAAGTAAATGTAATCCGAACTGATAAGAAGAGCCCCTTTACTCTCTCAATTGAACCGAGGAAAATTGCATTTGAAGTTGTTGAAAAATGAAGAAGAAGCGCCAAACCGATCCACATGGTGGCGAGGATTACTCGACTGAGTCGTGTGACGAGAAGCCACCAAATGGCTCTGGGGCGGGATCCTCGCGGGATTGTACACACATCAAGAAGTCCGTAGATCCAACACGTCTGCGAAAGATCCTCAAAGCGGTCGGAATTGTGACTGACACTTGCTCGGAGTGTGCAAAGGCAAACAAAACAGAACCTGCCACACCAGCAGCAACTGAAGACGAAGGTAGCGAGATGTTCGAATATGATAAGACATTGTGGCTTTGCCTCAAGTGTGGCTCACAATTATGTGGAAGGTCTAAGAATCAGCACGCCCTGAAACATTTTCAGGTGAGTTCATAAGCAGTTGCATAATATTTTATTGTTCGATGTTAAAGGAAAAGGCCTGAGCCGAATCAATGAAGAATTTGTTTTGTATAAAACATTTGAACTCAGAAAGTTTTTCGTGGGGGCAAACGGGGCTAAAAAATTTAACTACTGTAAATAAGAGTGAATTGGCACAAAATTTTGATTGAATATCAATTTCCTTAACAAATATATGTAAATAATTTTAATTTTTGTTGTGCTCGATAGAATTTTCAAGTACGTATAAATAAAATAGGCATGTTGTACATTTCTACAAAATTGCAAAAATGCATACACAAATAGACGTTTGAGATGTAATTTCCCTTTTATCAGGGTGATGATCTTTGATATAAATAAATTGTACGAAGAAAATAAAAAGTATAAATGTAGGTACCCTTATCTGAAAAGCGTTTTTTCCGCAGTGAATAAAAAAAAAACAACAAAAAACAGAAACCTTATCCTAAGAAAATTGTACAAAACAAAGTTTTCAGAAGTCAGCTAATAACTTATGTAGGTATTTAGTTTTTCTTTAAATATTATACATATAGTTTATATTTGGGTTATAATTGCTCTAAGAGCTTTACATACTTAATTGCAATTAAATTGTAAATTTAATTAATTGAAACTTAAAAAAAGTTGGGTGAACCAAGAATGAATTAAGCAAATCTGTTTAGAGCATATGAGCGACCAAAGAGGATTATCTATATAATTTTTCAAAAACCTAGGCGTCAATTCTGGTTCTGTGAAGAAATGAAATGAAACCTAAACATATCTACTCGCCTTTTCACCGAAAATTCGATCTAGTTCTGCTTGTGGAAAAAGGGCCTATTGACTTACTTATACTGGTGGTAAATGAGGTACTAATGTGCCTAGAAAAGGAGAGCTACAGAGTGATTGCCTATGCGGGCGATTTTGATATAGCAGTATCCGGAAAGCATCCTAATACCTTGAAAGAACTCCTGTAAAACGCTCTGAACAAGCTTACGCGATGGACAGATCGGTGTGGACTCGGTGTAAACCCTCACAAAACTGATCTTGTCCTCTTTTCCAGGAAATATAAAACTCTGCACATAGACCCCCCTTCTATTAAAGGTATTTCAGTAATATTCTCACATGAAGCTAAATATTTGGGTCTTATTCTGGATAAGAAGTTAAGCTGGAAACCTAATATACAAGAAAGAATCAAAAAGGCTACAGTAGCTCTTTTCTCCTTTAAAAAAGCCATTGGGAATAAATGGGGTCTTCAACCCCGCATTACTCACTGGCTATACACTTCGGAAATAAGACCGATTCTAACTTATGGGTTAGCAATATGGTGGACCGCTCTAGATCTAGCAACAAATCGCGAAAAACTAAGTAAGGTCCACCGAACAGGCTGTTTGGTGCACAAGTGGAGCACTTCGCACTACTCCATCCGCTGCAATGGACACTATTTTTCATCGGTTACCCCTCGACATAGCAAACAAACGGCCGCAAGCACAGCCATTCGTCTTAAGGCCTCTTCACAGTAGATCAACAATGAGATTGGTCACTCCACAATCCTGAATTCATTCAGATCACTTTCTTGTAACACTAACTTTACCATACCCCAATTACTTTAAAAAAAAACTACCAAATATCCATCCCATCCAGGTCTGCTTGGGAGGATGAGACATACTTGGTAGACGAATCTGTTCATTTTTATACTGATGGATCAAAAACCGATGATGGATCAAAAACCGAGACTAAACTTAGGTCTCTCATTTCGCCTTCCTAATAATTGTAGCGTGTTCCAGGCGGAACTCTTAGCGATCAAAGAAGTTTTATCTTGGCTTAAAGAAAACGTGATATCAACAACTGATATTTTAAGCTGCTATTAAATCTCTATACTCAGTCTACAAACTCTAGAACAGCCTTCAACATTCACCTTTGCTGGGTGCCGGGCCATAGGAACTCGCTAAAGAGGGAACTACAATACCTATATATTGGTATACCCATTGCTACATGTAAACTCATGCTATAACAATTTGCTATAAGGTTAGCAAACCTTAGGTGGGAAAACATCACCACTTGCTTAGCGACAAAACAGATCTGGCCAACGCTTGACATGAAGCGCTCTAAGGGCTTGATTTCCTTAAGCAGATTGCACATTAGCTCCGTTATAGGTGTCATCACCGGACACTGTCTAACAGGTAGGCATGCCACGAGACTTGGCGTCTACTCAAACGATTTCTGCAGGAGCTGTATGGAAGAAGAGGAAGAGGAAACGATTCTTCATCTACCCTTTACATGTCCTGCGCTATCCCAAAGACGTAGATTGCACTTAGGAGAATTCTACTACAACGATCCCAGTGATCTGGCAAACACTGACATAATGTGTCTTACGCGCTTCATAAGGAGCTCAAATTGGTTTAATGAGTAGGGAAAAGATTTTCATAGATCCATGTGGTATCACACAGGGCCAACATTTGGTCTAAGTGTGTCGATTCTCCGTCGACAGCCACTTCTACCTAACCTAACCTAACCTACTTATACTCTCAATGGCGGGCTGGCGCCCACCTTAATCCTACAATTTTCAGCCAAATCCCACGGGTACGTTGAGATGCACTTTATCATTGTTCGTATTTTTCGATAACTGTTTCTAAACAGAATTTAGAAAGAGTTACATGTAACATGAACAAAATTATTACCTACATGTAATTAGATTGGTAATTGTAATTAAATTAACTATAATTGTTGTTGCGCCACCAATTTATTTGTTTCTTATGTTTTCGTAACAGAAATACATTAATAATAATGCGTGCGATCAACTTTGTAAATCTAATTGCAAACCATTTTATAAAATGCCCGAAAACGCTCTCGTTTTAAAGCCTCAACATAAAGCAATTGGGCCTTACCAATAACCAATCACTAAACACGCGTTTAGATAAACGCTACTTTTAAACTTAAAATGCTACTTGATTTATGTGGTAAATTGAATTCGAGATTTTGATCAAACTTAACATTTAAAGGAAGATAGGGAAGACGAAAAAAGTGGGTCTCGTGAAACCGTCCCTCTGTCTGTCTGTTCGAGTGCAGCCTAAGCGGATGGGTAAATTTTCTAGTGAGCGAAGAGGAACCTGCTAGGAAAGTTCTTTATGGTACATTCTATGGTAGACGACAGCGTGGTAGACCATGCTTGCGCTGGAGAGATGGCGTAGACCAAGACGCCCGGAGCCTTGGGGTGCGCAACTGGATGGCGGCGGCTCGAGACCGGGATGGGTGGAGAGACTTGTTGAAGGAGGTCAGGACCGGACCCCGGTTTTCGAGCCGATGATGATGATGAAATTTTCTTTAAGTTGCAGGCAGTATTATTTGAGTACCTATAGAAAAATTAACAATATAACCCCGTGTTGCACATATGCAATATGCCATGCAAGGAAATTATATTTATTTAAACTGGAAAATTGTTTTAAATCAACAAAATTAGAAAGAAATCGATTAAAATGTTTCTGAAACTGTTTTGATCCCAACGCGATGTACATCATCTGATTTCTTATATAAATGCTAATTTATGAGAACAAAATTTTAAAAATCGTAGGAGCGGTTTTAAAAAAAATTACATTTTTGTATATAAAATTTTGTTAATATTTTTAAGAAAACAAATTGGTATGCCGATTTAAATTATTTATTAATATGGAGCTAAAATTGAATTTTACAAAAAATCTTTTGATATGAAATATTAGTTTTAGTTTTAATCGGTAAGTCAGATAATGAGTCGACAACCAAAAAAACCGTTCTATGAGAAATACTGTTAATTATCATGCTAGACTTTACTAACTTCGATACACAAACAAAATTTTATCAAAATCGTAGGAGTCGTTTTTGAGCAAAAAAGATTTTTCCTTAACGGTTTTTAAACATTTGTATCCGAAGTACCGTTATTTTCGGTTATAAGAAAAATTACCTAAATTCTTCTGGATAATGTTAAAAAATGCTTTTTGCCAAGTTTAATAAAAATCGATTTAAATCAGTTGAACCATATTTTCGACAAAAACTAAAATTAATTAATAATCATTTTTCTAAACCATTTTTTTTTACTTAAAGTCCAAAAAATGCTAGGTACCAAGTTTAACTATTTTTTGGCAAATGGATAATATAAATTATTATTATTATTATTTATTATTTAAAGCTTTATTCGCCACTTACATGTTTATTTTTACAATTACATAAATTGCTACAGAAGTAGATATACACTTAATTACTTATTTAATCAATTAAATTTAGTATTAGTACATTAATTTTTTTATATCAAATTGTGATCTATCCGGCATAAGCATCATTATACCAGTTGTGGTTGAATTGGTTCAGATCATCAGCCCATCGCTTTTTTGGGCGTCCTCTTGGTCTCTTCTCGTCATTCAAAGTCCATTTTGTTACTATTTTGGTCCATCTCTGGTCTTCAGTTCTAGATATGTAGCCTGCCCAGCTCCATTTTAATTGTTTTATTCGTAGTATCACGTCAACTATGTTTGTTCTTCTTCTTATTTCATCGTTGCTTATTCTTTGTATTGTGGTCGAATATTTAGCAGCCTTCGTTCCATTTTACCTTGACAAATTCTCAATTTATCATGTTGATTTGATGTTAGTCCAAGAGTTTGCAGCCCATACCACTCGAAAATTTACCGGTTTTGACGTATGGATAAAATATAGGCTCCCATAACTAATTTAATTCCAATAATATTTTTCTGTATCGCTTTGTATCTGTTTTTTTTTTTGTACGGAATTAGCTTCCTTTATCTCTGTATAAAAAACCACATGCCAATAAAAAAAAAAGTTTTCTTGTTTTCAAATTGCGTGTGGTTGTTTCTGATACAGCCAAAGTGCAAGCGCTCCTATAATTGAGCCATTTTATCAAACACAGGTGATTTGATTATTTCCACTGTTGATTTTGAATAATTTTTTTAAACCAATTTTGCAATCGCTTTAAATGCATTTGAACAAAAGTGGTAAATATTTTTACTGAAATTGGTAAAAATAGAAGCTCCACTCCATCTGAAAGAAAAAATATATCCAAATCTTTTATTTTATATGTATAAGTATTTGTTTCTTTAGATAGATAAATAGATTTTTATTTTCGGTATTTAGATATACATTTGGTAAGCTACCGCACAGTTTACACACAGAGATTTGATATGCTATAATAATATCTTTCTACTGAATAAGTATTTTAATTTAAATAAAGTTTACAAAAAAATAAAGAATTTACTTTGAAGGAAAGTACAAATAAAACCTTCAATAATATTTGTTTCTTTATGTTTTGTAAATTTTTATTTTTCTTAATGTAATATGTCCAGTTGTCTTGTAGTGTGTTAGACTTATGTAATTTATCTACCAACTAACAACTAACACCGCGCTAAGTGATGATTGTGACAAGTTCTTTTTCCCAGTATCTAAAGGCGAAAAAACCCGAAGAGAAAAGAAATATTGTTACAAAATGTTTGCATCAAGCAGTACTGATAGCGAAGTAAAGTCGGAAACGCACTTTAAAATTACTGCCAAAAAAAAGACAACTTTAGAAGAGTTGCCCCGAAAAAAACCGCTTCTACTGAGGATAGGAAACTCACCAGGCTTAGCAAAGCAGATCAATTTTAGACATCGGTACAAATAAGGTTTCAAATGGAGACGGACAAAAACTTAAAAAATATCGGTACAAACCCGTACGACGACGCCTTAAAGAGAATAATTTAAATGCGAGACGCAGACCAAACGTGTCGCAAAAAAATATTGCACGAAGACTTCGGTTCGCAAGAGAACCTCTTCGAAAGAGCCAGCAGTTTTGGAATTTGGTCGGCATGGCGGGTCACCGGTTATGGTATGGGGTTGCTTCACCTCATCTCCAGCTGGTCTTTTCATACAGATCAAAAAGAAAATGACGTGAAATGTATACGAACATTCACCGATGATTTGCTTTTAGCCTGGATATTTCAACAATATAATGACCCAAAGCATTGTTCTCGGATCGTCAAGTCCTAGTTTGAGTCTAACTCAATCAAGGTTAGGTTAGGTTAGGTAGTAAGGGGTGTGCACAGCATGAAGCCGTTGCGTACACGGGGGCCTACTGGTCCATTGTGATCCCCTGTAAAAGTAAAAAATTTTTGCATCGATGCTCCTCAATTCTGTTGATTAGCGTAGACTGGCTCGTTAACGAACCAGCCTGTGCTATCTATAAATTTCCTCATGCTTGCCATTGAGACCTGTGCTAGATCATCCAGTTCTCCAACGAACCTGTTTCCGAAATGACGGAGTCGACTGGTTTGGAGGTTCGGACAGTCGCAGAGCAGGTGTTTAATGGTCTCCATTTCCTCCTCATCCTGACAGCTCCTACAAAAATCGGGTGCAAATGCCCCTATTCTATTAGCCATTATGCCAATGGCGCAATGACCTGTTAGTACACCTATCAAGATTTTAATGTTCTTTTTACTCAGCGATAAAATATACCGAGTTTCCTTTTCATTTGTGTTAGGCCATAAACTTCTAGAGATTCCACAATCGTTCCTGGATTTCCAGGAGATATTGATTTTCTCTTTTAGTTTAAGGTCTATCTTCCTCTTGAGTACCCCAATCGGGACGAGTGGTCCCCTAACTGAATGGTCGCTACTACTTGTGTCTGCTTCTGACCCTTTCCTGGCTAGTTCATCTACTATATCATTCCCTTCTATATTGCTATGTCCGGGAACCCAGCAGAGCTTTACCTGGTTAGTGTGGCAGATTTTGTTTAATTCCTTCCTACAGTTTAAAACTGCTTTTGATCTTATGGTCTCACTGGCTAAGGCTTTAATAGCAGCCTGGCTGTCCACGAAAAAAGTAATCTCCGAAGAGCTTAGCTTTTCGTGATGTGCCAATTCAGCTGCTTTTCTAATGGCAAAAATCTCGGCCTGAAAGACACTACAGTCAGCCGGGAGTGTATATGACGCTCTGATGTTGAGAGATTGGCAAAACACTCCAGCACCTGTTCCCGATTCCATTTTTGAACCGTCAGTGTAGAAAGGGATACCCTGTTTACTTTTAAGTGAATTGGGATCCCAACCCTGTCTTTCTGGTATGAAAATAGAAAATTTCCTATCGAAATCTAGTAAAGGGGGGATGTAATCGGTGGTCTCCCTCAGTCCTGGAATCGTGTCATATCTTTGTAAGATTGACCCGTGGCCATAAGTGCTGTGCCTCCAAAAACTCAGTTCTCTTAAACGAATTGCAGTTTTGGCTGCCGTGCACTTTATGAACTCATCCAGAGCCGGGAGGTCCAAGATCATTTCCAATCCAGCTTGTGGTGTGGTTCTTTGAGCCCCTGTTATTCCTACACAGGCTAGTCTCTGTACCTTATTCAGGTTCTTGAGATAGCTTGATTTTTCCACCGCCTTCCACCATACAATAGAGCCATAGGTAAGAATGGGTCTGACAATCGCTGTGTACATCCATTGGATGACTTGCGGTCGCATACCCCAACGTACACCGAAAGTCTTTTTGCATGTGTAGAATGCACATAGTGCTTTTTTCATTCTTTCCTCAGTATTACGCTTCCATGTAAGCTTGGAGTCAAGGATTACTCCTAGAAATTTAGCTTCCTTAGAAGGTATTAGAGGAATGCCATTTAGTTTGGGAGGGTTGAAGCCCTCCAGTTTCCTTTTCTTCGTGAACAAAACTAGCTCTGTCTTGGTGGGGTTGACCCCGAGACCGTTCTTAGTTGCCCAAGAAGATAAATCCTTTAATGCATTTTCCATAATGCTTTCGATGATGGTAAGAAACTTGCCTGATACCAAAACCACTATGTCATCTGCATATGCTACTATTTTAATGCCCTGATCTTTGAACTTTGTGAGAATTTTGTTGACTACGAGGATCCAGAGCAGGGGTGAGATGACTCCTCCCTGTGGTGTGCCTCTTGTAACTGTTTTCTCAATAGTGCTAACTCCTATTTGAGAGTTGATAATTCTGCCATTTAACATGGTGAAGATCCAATCGACCATGACAGATTCAACCCCAACTTCAACTAAGGCAGTCTTGATCGATTCCGTTTTAACGTTATTGAACGCACCCTCGATATCAAGAAATGCTGCCAGGGTATATTCTTTATGTTCAAGACTTTTCTCAATATGTGAAACTACTTCGTGCAAAGCAGTCTCCACTGATTTACCTTTAAGGTAAGCGTGTTGGTAGTTGCACAAATTGTTTTCGTTGAGAAGTTCTCTTACATGTAGATCAATTATCCTCTCTAGTGTCTTAAGGAGAAACGAAGAGAGACATATTGGTCTATAATCCTGAGCGGTCGAGTGAGTCGGTTTCCCTGCTTTTGGGATAAAGACTACCTTGACCTTTTTCCAGTTATTAGGGACGTATCTAAGTTTGATACAACTTATGAAGATTACCCTAAGCCACGGAGTTATTACTTTGAGAGTATTTTGAAGAAGAGCTGGAAAAATCTCGTCAAATCTCAATCAAAGTTTTGTAGTAGTTTTCCAACAGCCCCGATTTTGACCCAATAATAAATCTATGACGTATTATGCTGAAGGCAGTTGCGACAAGAAAACCCATGATTAAGGCTTTTCTATGGAATATAATCAAACAACAGTTGAATAAAATATCACCATCTCAATGTGAAGTGCTGGTTTGTACAATGGGAACCAAATGTGATGATTTTAAAAGGCAAAGATGATTTCTGAGATATTTGCTGAGTATACAAAATAATAAACATATTCAAAAACACAGAAAATATAAGATAAATGATCTTCATTATAGATGGCTTAGTTATATGTCCACTTGGCGTAATGCAGTTTATGCTAATTCGTGTTAAAATTGAGCTTAAACCCAGAAATTTGATTGGATATATATTGTATTTTGAATGAAGAGCATTAAATGTTTATTTTGTTGAAAAAGTTTACTAAGCTGCATTTTTTTTTATTTTCAACTAAATATTTAGCTAAATTTCAGTGGCTTAATTATATGAACACAAGTTTATGTACATTATGTAGATTTAAAACAAACACGCCTAATATACTTTTGAAACTTTTTTTTAAAATATTATTCATAAAAAAGTGATGAAAACCTGTTAAACCGTTTTCGAGAAAAGCGAACAGCCACTTATGTAGGTACATCATTTTCGATTTGTCAAAAATAGATTTCTTTCGCTCTACTACAGGCGGCGAGGTTGCGTGCTGCCCATTACACAATAGACACGATGCATCGCGTGCATCCTTAAGTGTCAAAGAATATACAACAAAAGCTTTAGCCACAGCCGCGACTCGCGCAAGGATGCGAATCTATAGCTTTCAGGGGTTTAAGGCCACTGTCTTGAAATCAATAATCTATACGTTGAAGACGTTTGCCCATGAGTCATGAAATTT
Organism: Leucozona laternaria; assembly: GCA_932273885.2. NCBI lineage: Eukaryota > Metazoa > Arthropoda > Insecta > Diptera > Syrphidae > Leucozona > Leucozona laternaria. The sequence goes on along the minus strand of OW026367.1, from coordinate 23,263,789 downwards.
GTGGCCTAAACAAGTTCAATCGTATGAGTTTCGAACAAAATTATATTCACAGGGGTGCGTGATTTAGATTTTTGAAACACAACTGCAAAGTTTTTGATACTATCGTTTTCTAAAATATTGTCAGTCAACGAGATATTGTCTATTATAATCCGCCTGATCGCAAGTCGAATAATTGTCTCTCTTTATCGCTTTCTTTGCAGACTCCTCATTCAGATTCACATTCAATGGCTATGAATACGACAACTTTTGAGATTTGGTGCTATTCATGTGACGAAGAGGTCAGCCCGACACTGCGTAAAAACCTACAGGAATGTGTGGAGCTGGTAAAGAAACTTCTACAAAAACCCCCAGCTGCTCCGGCTATTCCTCTGCAAGGGAGCGAGAATTCAATTGATGCGATTCAAGGAAAGATTGCTGCTACCTTGGAACAGATCAGACCTCTGCTACCAAGCGGACAACAAGGAGTCGAAAACAATAATGGAGTAGTATATGGCCCATTGCCACCACCTCCACCGCCAATACCTGGAATGGCGAAACGTGTGCAAATTCAAGCCGACATCAGCTACGAACAACCCATGTATCGGCTTCCAGCAACAGATGCATCACAGAAAACACAACAACTGCTGCTGCCTCGAGTTAGAGGATTGGCTAATTTGGGAAATACATGCTTTTTTAATGCCGTCATGCAGTGTTTGGCGCAAACACCATTTCTCTTGGATGTGCTCAAGGAATCATCTGAACCGGGAGAAGAGTTAGAATGCATATTTGATTGGCTAAAGACATCTTTTTCATTTCGTTTTGGATTATATTTCTTTTTTTTAGATTTATCCTGCCTGGGGGAACTTTTAAGTTCAACAAAGATGAAGACGTCGAATTGCCACCAATAAAGGGGACGCTTAATTCATGGGGAGGTCTAACAAGTGCTTTGGCTCAAGCATTAGAGGAATTGCAATCCGGAGGTAAGTTGTTGGGCGAAATATGTAAGTCAAAGAATGCACTACGATCCTCAGCCTGAAAACTGGATCTAGTTATGACAGAAACATATAAACGCCAAGAGAATACAAGTTTACTTAAGGACTATATATTTGTTTTAGCAGGAGGTGTATTTAATCCCAGCAAATTGTTTGATAAACTTTGCGCCAAATGTCCACAATTTTGTGGTGGAGATCAGCACGACTCCCATGAGCTTCTACGCCACTTACTTGAGAGTGTCAGGTAAGAATCTGTTCCTTCATTTTTTCATCCACCAACACTTCAGCATTTTTTTAAAAATAATTTTAGATCTGATGACCTGAAACGATACCAAAAAGTTATCCTCCAAAACATCGGCTACTACGATCAAGATACCAACAGTGTCAGCGAGGAGATTAAGAAAAAATGCAAAATCTATGGTCAACAGGCGGGTGATCGGATTCTTCGACCCGAACAAGTATTTCGAGGATTCCTAGTGTCAACACTCAGATGCCAGGATTGCTTCCACACCTCGTCAAGGCATGAGAACTTCCTCGATATGTCGCTGCCGGTGAGTGTGGAAAAGCCACAACCGCCTATGCGGCGCAAAAACAGCCCTGAAAATGTGCCACAAGGTCCTTCCAAGCATCAGCTAAAAAAAGAGAAAGAAAAAGAACGCAAAGCCAAACGTGCTCAAAAACATCAGCAGAAAAAGCAGCTCAGCTCTACCAACTCTATGGAAACTAATTCATCGGCATCGGAGCAATCCGACGCCGATGTCGAGGACAACCTCAATGATGATACAACTGCGGGAGCAGCATCAAAAGTAACTACAACAACAACGGCAGTGCCAGTGCCAGTCAATGGTGTTTCAACGTGCGATCCCAATGGTAACAGTAATGAGCTCCCAAGTCCTCTAGTACCAGAGAAACGTGGAGATTCTCCCGAGAATCCCAACAAAGATTCTCTCGATGACGACGAAAATGGTGAGTTATCTATTGAATAAAGCTCCTGGAACAAAATCTCAATACTTAACTATCAATTTCAGACTCAGGTATTGCCACAAGCCCTGCCAACGCTAGTGTGAGTGTTCAAGATCGATTTCTAGCTCAAGGCAATAATGGTTATGTGGATGGATTAGTTGCCGCCCATAACAAGGAGATCGAAGTTGGCATCAGTGAAAAAGGCGCCAACCTAGTCCGCCAACTGTCTCTCACCACCGCCGACATGGTGACAACATCAGTGAAGGGTGGACACAACGATTCGCTTTCCAACGACATGGATAAACTCCATCTTACCTCAGAAGCAACAACATTAGATTCAAAAGCTACCGCCCTGGCTGCTGCCACAAAACGAGCCAAAGCGAAACGTGTTCGCACTCAAAGCTACTCAGATTGGAGCACAACGATCGCGCCGCGCTATCAATGCGAAGATGCCGAGTGCTCAGTGCAATCGTGCCTCAATAATTTCACTGCCGTCGAGCTAATGACTGGCAACAATAAAGTAGGCTGTGACAATTGTACAAAACGCATTAACGGCGAAGGCGGCAAGACAATCTACACCAACGCAACAAAACAATTCCTGATCTCCAGCCCGCCGGCGGTGCTCATATTACATCTGAAGCGTTTCCAAATCGGTCAGCGTTGTATCTTCCGTAAGTTGACGCTGCCTGTGGTCTTCCCCATGGTCCTGGATATTGCTCCCTTTTGCGGGTCCAAAGTGAAGAACTTGCCAAATATTGACAGGAAGCAGAAGAAGCTCATGTATGGGCTATATGGCATAGTTGAACACTCAGGTGGCATGTACGGTGGTCATTATACAGCCTACGTTAAGGTTCGCCCGCTGCTCGAAGCCGACGACAAGCGGTGGAAGTTTATTCCTCAGGGCAGCAAGGCCGAGTTGGACCAGGCTGATGAGCAACGTGAGAAACTCGAGGAGTTGCTTGCCAAAGAGAAGGCCCGTGATCTTCGCATGAAAGCCAACGACAGCGATGACTTCTCAACTAGTTGCAGTTCATCCGAGCCTGAGGTTGAGAACGACGATGAACCCGAGCCCTCGCCGGTTGAGGAGCCAAATATCACACCGCCACCTGGCAAATGGTATTACGTGTCCGATAGCCGAGTGCAAGAGGTATCTGAGGACACGGTGCTGAAAGCGCAGGCTTATCTACTCTTCTACGAGCGGATATACTAAAGCTTTTCTCAAAATCACTAAATCCTTGCCGAGGAGCGTTTTTAGAAAGAAAAAGAAACTATAAATCTATGAAATTTGTTCTTCTTGACGTGTTTGTTGTTTATACTTTGACCGCTTCAAATACTCCTCCCGCATTTCCCTCTTTACTTCTTTTTCTGCCTATTGTGTTTGTGTTTTGTTGTAAGCAGAATTTTTTTTTAAATTATACAATTTATAAGTATTTCTTTTTTTTAATTTCATTGCATTTTACATCCTATAAATAATGATAAGTCTTTTTGACGTGCGAATAGAGTTCGGATTTTATTACAATAAAAAATATTATACATATATAAAACAATACATAAGATTATCCTAAAATCATTGAAGAGAAGTAATGAAAAAAATGGAAAATAGTAGAGAAAATAATTAAAAAAAAAAGAAAAATATACACATAACTAGTTTGAAAATTTATTATCTCTACAATGTAAATTATTAATTTTATGAAGAAAAATAAAAAAAAAAATAAACACAATGGAAATGAAGTTTTTGTATAATGCTGCCCTAAATCTAGTAGGTGTTAGGTACCATGCGCATCTCAAATTATTGTGAAAAGTTCTAATCTGTCGACACCACTTTTTTTATTTTGGAGTTGCCATACAGAATATCACCCGGTTTTTTTTTTTCTAAAGGCCTTATTATCGAACGGTTGCTTGGATTCGAAAGGTTTGGTGAATAACATGCAAATTTTGCTTATCTTTGGATGCGTCTTTCAGTAAAAATACCATATAAACAGGCACTTAGTGTCTGGGTCAGAGAGGTAGATTCCACCCGAAACCCACCGATTCTCCAGCTAAGGAAAAATGTAAGAAAAATAATAAATATAGTGCAACACTTTCGTTTTTCATAATCGCATTACTTTCAATTCCCTGGCCGTCGTTTTTTCTGCCGTTAGTTTCGTAATACATTATAAGGGCCCTGAATGTCTTATTTTCCTCGGCTATAGCTTCCCGTTCCCGATAAGCTACAGTACTGATAAATAAATCTTAAACATAGCTCATGTCAGACCTCAAGGTTAGGTAAAAAAGTCTTATAATTGAGGCGTCTAGGGGAAAAACCGCATAATTCCACTCAATCATCAACCGTCGATAGACCGATCGATTCCTGGACTCTTGTGTTTCAATTTCATGCCTTGAGTTGTTGCAAATCTTTCCACGTTGACTTTTTAATGGGAACTCTGAGTTCTGACTGTTGTAGAGTCTCTTCAATGGCGGCTGTTATTCCCATTTTTTTCCCCTTGGACCTTTTTTTACTATATTATAAATAATGTCCGCTTTTGCTAGTGTTCGGGAGCTGTTTTGGATAAAATCCTGCAATCCTACTTATCGTCATTCATAAGTAGGGTCAAGGAGGATAAGTTTGGGTAAGGATGAAAAAACTATTTTCTGTATAGAAGAATTGTATATAATTATAGGCAAATACAGGGTGTCCGCCGGGAAAGGTATACTTCTTTGTTTTGCCGCCATTTTGGTAAACATTAGTCTTGACAGTTCATATCACAGATTAGCCATATGAAGATGAGAATGTTTCGTACTTTTCACCTTCCAAAACCCATTTGTTTACATTGTTGTATTTGGAATTTCTTAGATGTGAATTGCAACAACAATTTAACGGGTGTCTGAAGATCCCTACTGTCTATGTGTGAGGTTCTTATACACACATTCTCATTATTTATCTGATATCTGACAGTTCAAACTTGTAGGCAAATTAAAATGGCTGCCGGGGATTCTCATCTTCATGTGGCTAATCTGTGGTTCATATTTGACAATCGTGAAGTAGACACGTGGCAAATTTATTATGAAAAAATATTCGATAAACCAACGTGTTTTAATCGTTAAAACATTTCATCATCATCGATTACTGTGACCATGGACGTATACGTTATACGTCCATGACTGTGGCGATGAGAAAGTTACGTGAAATTTTTGGGAGAAACAACGTGCCAACAAAACGCATTATTTATCGTGTAGTGAATGATTTCGAAGAAAAAGGGTCTGTAGGTGATAGGCCCAAGCCAAGCATGGACCACAACGTACTGCAAGATCGGCTGAAAACATTACTGCTGCTCAAGGAAGTGTTACTTCTTTGAAAATGAAAACGGCGTAACGGTAACTGTGAATGGGGAGCGATATCGTGATATGATTGAAAACTTTTTAACGCCACAACTGCATGCTTTGGGCTTGATTAACATGTGGTATCAACAAAAAGGTGCCACATTACTGCGAGATCTCTTTCCACAAGAAGCTATTTCAATAAATGGTGATGTTGATTGGCCTCCACGGTTGCCTGATTTGACTGCTCCGGACTTCTTTTTGTGGGGATATCTGAAAAGCAAGGTTTAGGCTAACAAACCAGAAACGTTTGAGCAACTCAAACAAAATATTCGTGATGAAATTAATGAAATACCGGGTGAAATGTGCGAGAATATAATGAAAAATGTGCTCAAAAGGGCTCGCATTTGTGAGACTAACAGAGGCGAACATTAACCTGATATTGTATTCCATACATAATTGCCGACATTAAATAAAACATTTATCAATATAAGATCCATTCTCTTTCATTTAATCAAAAATTATAAACAAACAAAGTAGTATACCTTCCCGGCGGACACCCTGTACATACAAACAAACATAATGCATATACATCATCTTTTAATTGGTTTTAATTTTATAAACATTTTAAAAGAAAATGTATTTGGAGAAAAGTTTTGTTATTAAATACACTGACTAATAATTATGATTAAACTTATCCATAGTATAGAGGTAGGTATAACATCTTCATGTCATTTCGCTATTCATACATTAAATTGAAGTCATGTCCCTACATTCCACAATCACCTTAACTTTCTAAACTTTGTTTTCGAATTTTATTTACGTTTGCCAAAAAGTTTAACTGAGGTGTGGCGCAGTGTAGGAGTTGGAATATGTCAATCAGGTCTTAAACAAAATTGAAAAAAAGAAAATATTTATTTTAGAATAAGAATCAATAGTTGTTGCAAATCTGCTCAATTCAATTTTAATATTTTTTCTGTGCCATCAGAAAGGTTGAATGTAAAAGACTCGAGGGTGTAGGTTTGATGGACACGAATCAAATTTTTCAATTTCACTTTGCAGCTGAAGCAACATCTGTGGTGACAAAACTCAAAAGTATTAAAAGTATGTATTTCACTTAAAATAACGGTACCTATTTGATTTTGGTTAGGTATATTTTGTTCTTCTTCATCTTGTATGTAGTTTTGCATTAATTGTTTTGAATTCGGAACTTTCAATCATATATACTTATAGCTATGTTCATGATGTAGAGAATACGTGTACTAAATTGCTTAAAGGATTTTATTTAAATTAAATTGTTCAGGTAACAAACTATCGGTAGGGTTATATGTACATATGCTTTATTGGTTAAGGGAGAACACATTTGTATTCCAAGTCGACTTACGAGATTATCAAATCCGGCACGTGGAGAGATCCAGATTCAATTGACAGACTATCTTCGCTGCAGATAAGTATTTTCGTTTCATATATCCGGAGGAAGTGTCGGCAAACAAACATGAAAACTCCTACAGAGGTGTTCCTGTTAAACAAAAATTATAAAATGGCAGTTAAAGTTTTCTTTACTGACTTAATCTCTGAGTTTATTATCTTTGGAAAAGACAATAAGGCCCCGAAATTATTTCTTTGGGACTTCATTTCATAAAGGACGAAAACCCTAATTGAAAAAACAACCCTAACACATATTTTCAATTTCATTTTAACTAAATACATGTACCTATATCCTCTTCAATGGAAAAAAATTATACCCACTCGAAGAAGCCCTACTTCTCAAGATTATAGACCAATATCCATCCTGCTTTTCCTGTCAAAAGTATTTAAAAAAGTTCTTCAAAGAAAAATCAACTCGTACACTATTACAAACATTTTGCTGTCTCCATCGATATCGGGGCTTAGAAAACATCACAGTTGTGTTTCCTCGATTGAACGTGGTGGAAGACATAAGAAAATCTTTGGACGAAGACAAAGTACTCTTTTAGTACTTTTGGATTTTTCAAAGGCCTTTGATACGTTTGACCACACCTAGCCTTTGCAATAAAGTTTCAACCTTATAAGGTTTTTCAAAGTCCAGATCACAGGCAATTTCCGTAGGCAACAAAACGTCCAAAATTCTTAGTAACACCAGAGGTGTGCCATAGGGCTCTATTCTTGGACCGCTTTTGTTCTCGCTATACGTGAATGAAACTCCCTCGAAAGTGCTTCTTAATCTTTTGAAAACCAAATGTGTATTTATCAGTAAGAAACTGCTTGATTTATCATATTTCCCTGATATCATGGTTCAAAAGTAGAATATGTCGAGAATGTAAGAAATTTGAGAGCGGTTTTCAACAGCACCCTCACATGGCATATAGACACATTAACACAGCCGTTGGGAAAGTTTATGGAACTTTACGCCAGCTTTGGCTGTCCCAACACTCATTTTTCATAACTTGATCTACGTATGTGAGGTTTTCTGGAACTGTGGTTCTTCTAACAGGAGCAAACTTAACGTTGCGTTTTAGCAACATCATGTTATGTTTTTCACGTAAGACGATTCGACAGAATTTCTCATTTTTCGAAGATGCTAAATTCATTTGATAATCTTCCTCTCAAATGTGGTACAAACAAATCAACCTAGTCAACAAAGTAAATTTTAGTAATTCAATTAGATCTCGTCAACTAATTCTCCCTCGCTTCACTTGCCTTACATCTGAACGCCAGTTTTTCTTAAACTCAATCCGTTTGTGGAATTGGGCGCATTCACTAAGGTAGTTTCTACGTAGTCAACTCACTCCGATTGGCTAAAAACAAATAAAAACTTAGTTGAAATTTCCCCTCCGACCTAGTGTACAATTTTCGGCTAAAAAGTTAGTGGATAATGATTTTGACATTTGACAGTCAGCTGTTCGTTGAAAATATACAAGTTTAATTTTTGGTAAAAGATATTTTTAAAATAAAATTACTGGTGCAATATGAAAACATACATTTTGTTTAATTTAAACTCTAAAAAAGGCTTATTTAAAGTTCTCAAAACACAAATGTTTCTTATTTAACATATCTACATCTGTCATTAATATGACCGTTTAGGATTGGGTACGTTCAGAGGACGGACGTAGGGACTTGAAGGTAGGGCAAGTTTCTCGTCTCTGATTGGCCAGCTGTCGAACAATTGCCTTCCAATTAAGGCAACTTTTATTGGAAAGTGACTGGAAAGCTAGTCAAGAAACATCTCCCTTCATTTCAAGTCAAGTGCATTTATGTCAAAATATCAGCTGATTATATATTGTCATTAAACAGCAAGCTGAACTTCATTGTTCAGTGACTTCTTTTTTCCACGTTTGTTTTATTGTTTTGGGTGGAGGAGTTCTTTATCAAAATTATAGAAACGATTTAATTAAAAAAATGCATCATAAGTAAGAAGCATTGAAAAATTATAATTTACAATTCGTAATTAATTTGTGTCAAGTGTTTTTCAGATACAAATATTATTATAAATACTATCTGCACTATCAATGGAAGGTAAAGGTTGGAAGTAAAGTTCCAATTTTGGCATTAATGACATCTCAAAAAATAACTAGTTTCCTTTGTAAAATTTTTTGTTCAATGAATGCACTTGACTAGATACGTATAGTCCCTTGTGTCTGCTGAACGTACTACCCATTGACTAGCTTTTTAGTGCAATTTTGCATTCACAAAGCTAGTTGAATTTGGACTATGTAGAAACTACATTAGTGAATGCGCCCATTCTCTACGACATGTCCGAGGGACAGGTGGCACTGGGTGCTTTCGCAACAAACTGCGATCCTTTTGCACTCATACTTCTGGTTAGCTAGTTTTAATACCTTTATCATTTATGTAAATACTTATTTTTGTTTATGAATTATGGTGGCTTATGTTTATAGAATATGTACAAATATTGAATGATTAACTTATATTTTTGTTCACTTATGTACCTTTTTTGAATGTAAATTAAATATTAACTTTATTATTATTTTTTTAAATTCTTTAACCTCAGTTTAAAACATCACTAATTACAAGAGTTTTATTTTCTTAATGTGTATGTTAACAAGTGCTTTATATCTGAATCCATTTCAAAGATCCGTAAATTTGTTTTTACTTTGGCGATACTAAAACACTACTTATTTTCTTTAATGAAATAGATCGCAACTTATAACCCTCAACTTCAACTTACAACTTAAATGATTTAAATCACAGATTAGCCATATGAAGATGAGAATGTTTCGTACGTTTCACCCTCCAAAACCCATTTGTTTACGTTGTTGTATTTGTAATTTTTTCCCGCGTCGATGAATAAATGTGAATTGCAACAACAATTTAACCAGGTGTGTGAAGATCCCTACTGTCTATGTGTAAGATTTTTATGCACACATTCTCATTTTTATCTGATAACTGCCAGTTCAAGCTTGTAGGCAAATTAAAATGGCTGCCGGGGATTCTCATCTTCATGTGGCTAATCTGTGATTTAAATGTGCAAGTTTTCAATGTTGCACATATGGAATTTACTCAAATAAAATTATGAGTATAGTGAGTGTAAATATCCTACTAGCAAAGGTATCCATCCCACAGGTATCACATCAGGTGATTTTTTGTGGTTGAAATAAACAAATTTACCCCATATTTCGAATAGGTTGCAATAATGTTTCTGAAGCTTGTACATCTAAAGCACGTATAGTAACATTGCCTACTTATACATATGTATTTTTTGTATATTTAAATAGGTACTCGTCATAATTTTCAACTTTGCATCTTTGCTTTCAGTATCTATATCTGATCTAAAACGATAAAAATTGTGTCACATAGTAGAATTTTTATTCTTAAAATGCGTTTGAACTAGCTAAAGGGTCCGCCATCTAACTTTTTTTTTCAACTAGTGTTTATTTCGTGAATGGTAACACTTAGCTCATGTCTGATTTGACAGATAATTAGTTTTATCCTTCCGCTGAACGAATATGGTTGTGTATACGCTTTGCTTAGTGGGCCTGCGATCAACTTAGAAAAGATGCCGATTTTGCCAAAAAAAAATCATCTTTTCAGATGAAGCTCATATTGATCTTGGCGGGTAGTAAACAAGCAAAATTGTCACATTTGAGGCACAGAAAACCCGCACGCATACATTGAAAAGCCGATACACCCAAAACGAGTCACTGTTTGGTGCGGATTTTGGTCCAGAGGCATAATTGGGCCATTTTTCTTCGAAAATGAGCAAGGAGTGGCCGTTACAGTCAATGGCGATCGTTATCGGGCCATCTTGAACGAATTTTTGTTCACCAAAACTGAAGAGGAGGATATTGGCAACATTTGGTTTCAACAAGACGGCGCTACGTGCCACACAGCCGAAGCTACACTCGATGATTTGCGCCATTTTCAAAAAAAAAAGTTATTTGGCGGACCCTTTACTTATTTCGGAGCTCCGGTCGTCTTTCGTATAAGAGTAAAGGGCCAGTTTCACAGTCAGAAAAGTGACACTTAAGTGGGAAATGTGAAAGATTAATTCCCAATTTCACAGTGCACTGTTACCTGAATAAGTGGCACTTAAGTCTCCGATGTTGGTGACTTAAGTCCCACTTACGCTGGCTATGAAATCTAGATTAAATTCCTAATATGGGAAACTTAAGTGCCACTTATTCCGGTAAGTGTCGACTGTTAAACTGGCCCTAAGCCTTGATTTGTTATTCTTTGTGAAGTTTCATAATTGCAAGTCAAATAGTTTTATAAACATTCTCACAACTTCTATCATTTCAAGTAACATTCCTCTTGTTGATGTAGGTACCTATAAAATTTTACATCCAAATTCTAAAGTCACATAAGGAATTATAAAACTTTTTTTTCTAAACCATCAAAATATTTATTTTATCTGTATGCTTATATTTACAAACAACTATTATATCTTTAAGTTCTATATCTTATCTTCTTTTAATCTTCTGAGAATCTCAAATACATAGTATACCTACCTATTATGCGGTGTTGATATTCCCTTGAAAATGCATGGAACGTTTTCAATATCCTTCACTCAAATGTGCACCAGCTAAGTATGTATGTATATACCTATGATAAATGCAACAGTAAACTTCCAAGTCAAGTAGCAAATTTTCCAAAGTTCTCATCGTTCCGTCATCAGAGTAAAAATAGAAAACAAACTCTGCAGAATCCACCTAAGCATCCTATGTAGAAATCCAGAGCTGGAGTCTATTTCTATCCTCGCTATAGCTGCTATGATATAATCATAGAATTTTGCCAAACAAGCACAAAGTAGCTTAATTCGTAAATAAATAATTTTCAACCGTCTCATCCAAGAACACAAAGTGTACACATTCAAAACGACATCTTCTCAAAAAAGGAATACGTACATACATATATATATGGTAGAGGATCCTTTTTCTTCACTTCAGCATCCTTATGGTACTGAGAGTAGGTATGCGTTTTTTTTTTGTTCTATATAGGAAGCAACATGCATATGCATACCTACTCGTATGTGGAGGATGATAAATTTATTTTTTTTTTGTTGTCTAGCGGATGGTTGGAAAAGATGCATCCCTTTGACGCTCTATCAGACCGCGAACAAGTGCAGGAGCAATTCTCTTAGAAATATTTGTGGAGAGGAATATATATGCATGCAAATTCTATCCGCCAGCGCCACCACCCCACCCCTATCACTCACCCCTGCAGGAACGAAATATAGTTTTTACATTTAATTGAGGCAAGGAAGAACTTTTACTATATGTGTATGTATGTAAATATATGGAAAAAAAGTAAGTTTTTACGGTGTCTTGGAACGATGATGTATTCTGTCACGTGTGCGTTGTCGTTGTAAGTTTTATCCTTGTTGTTGTTGTTGCATTTGGTGTCATCGTCGTCGTCGTTGTTGTCAATATTCTATTAGAATTATGTTTTAATCCACTCTCTCGCTGTGTGCATGGTGGCGGTGTGTTATGGGTGGATATGTTACGTTGCCAATTGCTGGATTTGGCACGTGGTACACATTCATGTTTCTATTAGAGGGATATTTTTGGTGAATCAATAAAGTAACTGAGTGGAAATAGTTGTGATAAAATTTTGCTGTTTTTAAATTATGGATTTTTTTTTAAATAGAGAAAAAATATATGTATATATTGCTAGGTGTACCTAATAAATATCTTAAATTATAGCGATAAATTGTTAAAAAAATTTAAATATTTAATTTCCAAAGCGAAAATATCATCAGTTTAATTTAATCTTTTACTAATTCCATAGTCTTAAAAGATTATTCCTCTATAGTACACGAGGGACAGCCTTTTTGTGGAACGAATTATGATCTTCTAATTTTTTTCATTTCTTAAAGAGGATTATTTGGAAACTTTTAGTCCTTGGGGAAAACTATGATTTTAGAAAAAGTGAATTGATCTAAAGATTTCTCCGAAACTTTTGGTTTTAGCATAATAGTTGTAAGACAAGAACAAAGTTTTGAAAATAAAATTATCTTTTATTTGTAGGTACATATTTTAATTTTTGCTATGCGGTAGCAATATTTTCGGTGTAATGTCGTTTTATTTAAAATTGAGTAATACATATATGTATAAATACAACTTTCCAAGTAAACCCATCAAATTTAAGACAGAAATCATGAAATAACAAATTTTTCTCTCATAATTTGGAGTTTTTTTTTTTCAAAATTACAAAATTGTATTTACTCTGGGTCCTTTTTATTATTGCTCAACAGGGATGAAACTTATGTCAAATGAAAGTTTATGAAAAGTACTTTATTTCATTATATGGTAGTTTAATTGAAATCGAACGCAAAAATGGTGTTTTGGAGCATTTTATAAAAAAAAAGGATTTAAAAGGCAAAAAAAATTATTTAAAAAAATGGCAACACTAAAGCAAAAGTTTTTTGCCTTTTTTGAAAGCCAGATATTTGTTTTTGTATTTTGTATTTGCTTAAAATTTCTTGAAATAATGAAAAAATAATTCTTTGAAATTGTTAAATATAACTTTTTCAGATAACAACTGTTCTCTGTGTTCTCCACAACGCTCTCATGTCAAAATGTTTTAGCTGATGTTTGGAGAGAAAAGTGGGAGCTAGATTTAAGCGCGATCTGCATACTAGGCTTAAAACTTTTTTTTTTTGAAAAGAAATTGAGATTATTGAAATATATTTTGTTTCCTTTTTGAAAAAAAAATTTAAAAAAGAGTAAAAAATTTGAGTTTTTTTGAAAAAAAAACTCAAACGCGTGAGCGGGATAACCACCCGAAAAAATGAGTTAAGATCTTTAGAACCCGCTCAGCGGGCCACTCAAGGTCTAGTGACTGAACATACCCTAAGCGGGGGAACGAAGTTACGTCAGCGGTTTAGAGAACCGAAAAAGGGAGTTAAAAAGCATTGTTTTTGATTTGTAAAGTAAAGTTTATGAAAAATGTTTGTTTCCAAAAAAAAAAAAAATTGTCCTCTGTCCAAGTTCCAGTCAGATCCACCTCCAGAAATTTTGTCCCACATCCAGGACCTTACCAAAATATTTTTTTAAATTTGGAAGTTAATAATAAAAGTTGTTTCCAAAAAGAAAATCTGTCCTTTGTCCAAGTTCCACACCGACCTCCAGAACTTTTTTTTAAGTTTGTAAAAAAGGTGTTTCCGAAAACAAAAAAATTGTCCTTTGTCCATAAGTTCCAGACCAGAACCAGAACCTTGTTTCAAAAAAAATGTTGTCCTTTGTCGCAACCACCCCCAGATATATTTTTTTAATTTGTAAAAAATTTGTTTCCAAAAAAACAACAAAATTGTCCTTTGTCGTAGTTCCAGAGCCACCTCCAGAACCTTCCCCGTCAGACCCACCGCCGTTGACCAACCAGATCCAGACACGAGACCATAGTGGTCGGTCCAGAAAAAATAGTAGGAAACATCGTTCTTCGTGATCCTCATACAATCGAGACACCAACTCCTACGGGAAAGAAAAATTTAATGCGCTGTCGGATTGCAGTAGATCCTGCGGGATTTTGTACTGCGGGATTTCGTGCTGCGGGATTTCATAATACGGGATGTCGTACCCAACCCCCGTTTAAATCATAATAATTCTGAGAAATGGGCAGATTTTATCCCCTTTTATAGAAAACCTCAAATTATCGATATTTTTCTTTGTATGCACCACGAAATTACACTATTCTACGATATTGGGAAGTGTTCCATAATTTTGATAATCTGTTTTCTCAAGAACCACTATTGCTGTGGAGATGAGCTTTGGTGAAACGCCTGTTCCTAGCTAGCTTAGCAAATAGTTTGAGTTTGAAATTTCTGAGTTTTATTGGTACTGAAGTTATAGGTGGTCAACGCCGCACTACTGTGCCCTTTGATTTTCAGTAATAAGTTGATGCACTTGACTAACTTTCAAGAGCCACAACTTGATATCGCATGATTTTTAAAAATATATCAAAACGTTGGAAATCTACATTTTGTTTAATAAAAATAATTTACGAAAGTTTAATGGGGAAGGAGAAAAATGCGAAAAAGTAAAAAAAAAACTTAAAGACATAACCTGTGCGGCAGGCGCCACGCACAGAAAAAAAAGTATATGCAAAAAGATGATAATTTTATTTCTAACATTTAGTTCGCACTAAGTCACACTTGTAACATATCCGTAACAATTTTAAACAGTTTTTGACAGTTTTTTAAACGTTTGTTTCTGTTTTCTACATTGGTACGGAATATCATCTTTCAGGAAATAATTACAAAATAATGGGTTAGAGGGTGTCATGAATGAAAATGAAGCATGTACTCAAAGTAGGTGCTCAAAATTATGAAATTGCTATCAGATACATATATTAAATAATTTATTATTCACACCCATTTGAGAACCTGCTCCGAGCAGGTAGTGCTCTTTGTCATTCCTAACAAACGTAGTTTTTTTTTGGAAAAAAATAAAGGGTGGTTAAATTTTAAGGGCCGATGTAGATTTTGAATAAAACACAAATTATTTAGGAAATTATTGTCATTTCTTTTTATTATGATAATATTGGAATGGTTCAATTATGTATGGAACAAAATATCGGCCAAATGGCCGCCGTGACCTCGGCGGCACACCTGCATCCGGTGGTCCAAATTTTCGATTACGCTGAGGCATAATTGAGGTTTTATGCCGTTAAAGTGCCGAATTATCTCATCCTTTAGCTCTTGAACTGTTGCTGGCTTATCGACGTACACCTTTTCTTTCAAATAACCCCAAAGAAAGAAGTCCAACGGTGTCAAATCACATGATCTTGGCGGCCAATTGACATCGCCACCACCTGAGATAACACGGCCATTGAATTTTTCGCGCAAAAGAGCCATTGTTTCGTTAGCTGTGTGGCAAGTGGCACCATCCTGTTGAAACCACATATCGTCCACATCCATATCTTCCAATTCTGGCCATAAAAAGTTTGTTATCATCTCACGATAGCGAACACCATTCACAGTAACTGCCTGACCGGCCTCATTTTGGAAAAAATACGGCCCGATGATGCCGTCAGCCCATAAACCGCACCAAACAATCACTCTTTATGGGTGCATTGGTTTTTCGACAATCACTATTGGATTATCATTCGCCCAAATGCGGCAATTCTGCTTATTGACGAATCCACTGAGGTGAAAATGTTCCTCATCACTGAAGATGATTTTCTTCGAAAACTGATCATCATTTTTATAATAAGCCTGAATAACTTTAACGCGTTGCTCGATTGTGTATGTTTCCATGGTTCAAGTTGAGTTAGTCTGAAATTGAGAAATGTCAAATGAAATGCAGAAAAAAATCTTGACGTTTAGGTGTGGTTCACATTTCAACATTAAAGCAATATCAACCACTTTGCAGCTGATTAAATGACGGATTTTCGTTGTTGAATATGTTGAATATTTCATAACACAGGCATTTCGACGTGAGAAGTAAAATGCCTTTGGGATAAATTTATCAATCTGAGACAACCCATAAAAGACCTGTGTCCAGACTTTACCAAGACAACATAAGTAGTACCATAGAGGCATATATATTTTTAACAATTTATTTGAGAGAAAAATTCAGACTCTATGATATGTATATTCTTATTCTATGAAAAAATACTAATGGATATCCTTTTAAATGCAATTCATATAACTTGCTTCCCTTGCTTTCTTTTCATATTTTTTTCTATTTATGTCTTGAAAACCTTTTTGATGAGATACATTGAAAATTGCGGATGCATCACCCATCTTAACTGTACATTAATCCCATTTCCCATAATATGCAAAACATCTCCATCATCTGTAAAAAATATTCATAACTCCTTATCAGATTCAAGCAGATCGCAGAGCATCAGTCTCGACATTAAAATAATGAAGCCTGAACCTAATTCAACGAGATAGTTCTATAACCACATCACTTAAATCAACCGCCATATATATTTACGCAGCATCATCGATAGAACAAAATTGTTAAATTGCTTTTCCTTCGTCCTTTTCTATATTTATGTACTTAAAGCTGCCTTTCGTGCTGGTTTACCTATATCCATATAGTTGAAGTGGCAGGAGCTTCACATCAACCCATCAATGGCTCACATATTTGTCACCCACTTGAATAGCTCAAGTGGCACACAGTTTGTTGGTCCTGTTAGAACTCTTTTAGATT
Organism: Leucozona laternaria; assembly: GCA_932273885.2. NCBI lineage: Eukaryota > Metazoa > Arthropoda > Insecta > Diptera > Syrphidae > Leucozona > Leucozona laternaria. The sequence continues at coordinate 23,246,961 of OW026367.1, read as the reverse complement.
TTGTGATGCAAGAGAAACTATAAAGCACGCGAGCGAGTCTATCGAATGGAAATTGAATCCGACAAGGGCAATCGAATAAATTGAAAACGTACTCAGGTACCTATACCTACCTGGTGTTTCTTTCGTTTTTGTGCTGCTTTTTGCACAAATCGAGTGATGAAGGTTTCAGCTTTTTCTGTCTATGTGCTAAAGGTAATCGAAGGAAAAGGAGGCCAAATCTGCTTACATTTTTATTATGATCTATCCCAGAATGGGGAAAATTATTAAAATGGAAAAGAAGCCTTAGATTCGATGGGTTTATCTTTTTTTTGTCTCCAAAGACGCTGACGACGACATAGACGACGATACTGTGTTCTTGGTGAACAGGAAGTCCACCTAAATAGTCACAGACTGCGGATGTTTTTCTATTTGTATCTTCTAGAGCTTCCCTTTTGCATCGCAGTTTGTTATATAGTTTTTAACTTGAGAAAATCCTTGACTTACCTAACGTATACCTATTACTGCAAATCTCATCTGCTTGACTTAATAAAACATTGCCTCGTTTGCCAAAGAAAAAGCTTCGTTTTCCTCTTCTGGGGGTTCATTTGAAATGACCCAGATTTTGGTCCATCTAGATAAATGATGAGAATTGAAGTATGACATAACTACGAGAACTCTTTCTATTCGACAATGATAGCGATGATGATACTGTTGTAGTAGATGCCATTGTCTTCGAGCTTATCTGTAGGATGTGCTTGTTTTAGGATTGACAAATACACAAGGAAATGGAACGTTTTTGCCCAAACAATATCTATTTATTTATAGTACTGTGCAAATAGTTTCGGTGCTTTCATATTTGCTTAGCAGTTCTTGGATTTTAAAAGAATGACCAAATGTTCTTGTACTTTGAAGGAAAAGGGTATAGAAACAAATGTGAAATGTGTAGAGGAACAGATGATATTCCCTACATATTAATTAAAAATATCAACAATTGCAAGCTCTTTATTCACTTCAACTACAAGAACACAATTATCAACAACAAAACAAACAAGCCAAACAGAGTAACCAGATATCAACACTTTGGGTTTTTCTTTTTAATTTGAAGGTAATAAAATTCAAAACTTTTTGCAAAAAGTCCAAAAAAGAAAAAAACTACATACTCTAGCGACATCTGCTCGCGAGAAAGTTTAACAAACACGTGTTTTGTAGAAGTAGAAAACAATAGCACCGCCTCAAAAAATATGAAAATTCTTCCAAAATAATTAATATTTCTGAAGCGAAAATGTGTAGATGTAGATGATTATGGAACACAACCTAAGACCATCTAAAAATTAACACCACTACCTACTATCTTTTGGCTTGAATTTATTTTTTTTTCTGGTCGAAACAAAAACAAAATCGTCATCTGTTAAGATAAGAATTGTTCGTGGTTTGATCCCTTAAAATAAATTTCCTCCACAGCAGCGACATCTATCAGTCGTTTTTCAAACTAATTATTGTATGAGTGTATTGGTGTTCTACTTTTGTATAAAACTAAAAGTTAAAGGCTTAACTAAATTCATGACTTTTTGCAAATGGTGTAAATGTGAAAAACAAAATCATGTTCTTGAGATGGCTGTGTGCGAAAAAATTGTGTTTGATCTGTCGAATCAATGACAAATTAAACACAATTTTCATCCACTTTTTCGCATACACGCATCTTCAGAGCATGTTTTATTTTTCACTTTTCAACACTTTGCAAAAAGTTTTGAACGTAGTAAAGACTTTACTTAAATTCAAAACTGTTGCAAAATGTACAAAAATGATAAAATATACACATACGCTAGCGACGTCTGCTTGTGAGAAGGTTAACCAAAAATGGATTTTGTACTAAAAGAATCTGTCATTTGTTTGAAAAAACCCTAGCCCCGCCTCAAAAAATATAATCCATTTCCAAAAGAATTTTTTATCTCAAATTAATACATTTTGAACTGAAAATGTGTAGTTTTACTGCGAAAATTTGTATGTATGTATATGATTAAAGACTATTTGCTGAAACGAAACTTAAGAATTTATGTTCAACGTAAGATCTTATGTGATAGTTTACGCTGAGCAAAAAGTATAACATAAATAATAATGATTCGTATCAGCAAATGGCTCTAAAAACACAAAATATGACCATCTTTAAATTTACAACACTTTTTTGAATTTTGAATTTGAATTAATTTTTTATTTTTTTCTCGACAGAAACCAACACAAAAAGTTATTTGTCTAGATAAGGTTTGTTCGTTGTTTGTCCCCTTAAAATTTCCCTCACAGCAGTGACATCTATGAGTCGGTTTTTAAGTAATTGTTTATGTGTCTTTTACTTTTTTTTTCAAAAGTAGAAGTTCAAAACGCTTTATCTTTTACTTTTGTAAAATCTGAGAAAGGAGATTGAATTGAGTAGTGCGTTGAAAAAAGACAAAACATTAATTTGGTTCACTTTTGTACAAAAATGAGTTGAATATAGTTAAAGGCTTAAAGCTACGATTAGATGGTCAACGAAAATGGTCAACGCGTTGACTCTTTCTTATGTCAAAATGACTTCAAATTCCGTCTTAAAGCTGTCTTGTCGTGTGAGCGTTACAGAATACTGTCCATGCGTTGACGGCTGCGTTGACACCGACGTTGACATCGTTTTTACCTTCCACGCATTGACTTTTTTCGTTGAACGTGTAATCACTCAGAGCAAATGTCAGGACACATTTACGCAAAGCGTCGACCATAATCCCAACGTTGACATGGCGTACTTTTCTGCCACGTTAAAGTAGTTTGCGTTAACTTCCGTGTGACATTGACGGACTAGTGTTGACTAACTAATCATAGCTTAACTCTTTAACTTAACTTTTAATAAAGATAGTGTGGCCCTGTGCAGTTTGAACCTTTCCACAGTGGCGTATAGTGTCGTCTTCTCTGTTTTAATACAGAAAACAATTTTTCATATAGTGTGGCATCATTTTGACACCTGAGAGGTAAAATTAATCCTACTTTGAAAAACTGCTTCTGAGTTAAACTCAAGTTCAAATTATTTTCAAGATTAATTAAATCTTGTTTAACTCAGAGTTAACTCAGCACTGGAAAAAAAGACCTTAAAATTCATCTGTTCCGCAATTACACCAATTAACAACGCTCGTGGCCATGTTTGTCATTATATTTTCTGTAGATTTTTAATGGTGTATCGAACTGCACGAGCCTGAAAACTCTGCGGTCGATGTATGAGATTTTTCCTACAATAAAATTATAACTTATGCCATAATAGTAAGAAAGGAGAGAGAGAGAGAGATATCATGTGAAAGACTGCCAATCGGCAGTGATAGAGTTGACTTGGCCGAGAATGGTCGTACATATCGAGATAGAATAAAGTGAAAGAAGTATTTTTTGTATATTTTCCACTATAAAATAATGTGTTTTATTTATAATAAGATTCCGCTTTACCCTGAGCTATCGATACAAATGGAATGTACTTAAATTTTCTTGTTTATGCACAACCTGGTACCAGAGCTGCCCCCCTGCTACAATCTAAGCGTTCTTGCTACATTTTTATCCATTAAAAGTCACACAAATATAATTCTAACTTTTTTTCTTAAAGATAAAGAATATCTTTTTATTTTTGACTTGGATTTGTCAGAAAGACAATTTTGACCATTTTCCATTTGTAAAAAAAAAAACATAGTTCGAATTTATCAATTTTGCTGATATAAATTTTCCTGTAGATTTACACCTTCCAGTACCAAGTACAATTTTCAGCATTTGTTTTGGAAAGGTAGTCTTTGGTTTTTTAACGTACATATTTCAGTTACGAAAATTGTCTTCTAAAAAATAATTAATAGCATAAATGGAAGCAGTTAACATAAATCCGTCATCAATAACAAAAAATCGTCTCTAATGCACCAGGAATTCCTATATTGTAGTATTAAAACACTCATAACGAATGGGATATTTTCGTCTATCTATTTAAAACTTTTTTTAACGTGGCAACATCTTAGGGACATTTATATTCATAACGCCAAATTATAAAGGTAACCTGAACCAAAACACTATTGCACATCACTGTTAGTTTGAAGAAAAATTCAACCAGTATACCAGAGAAATACTGACGTTACAAAATGGTTACTCTGCTTCTTCTGCTTTTGAGTCCTTGGGAAATGAACCTCACTTGTGAAAAGAATGTTATCTAAAAAAAACCTAACCTATCTTGCACATTTCTGAATTTGTTCTTTCTTTCCTACCTAGGATAAGATGAATAATAATTTCAATCACAACGCTTCTTAGTTATTTTTGTTTGTTTTTTTTTTTTTTTTTTTCTTGAGATATAGTCATGTATGCAGCAGGTATTTTCCGAGTAAATTTAATAAAGAAACAACAAGAACAGATGAAAATTCTTCCAAGGTTTGAAAAACAATGTTGTTTTTTTTAACGTAATTCTTTGCATTATTAAAATGTGATTATATGAAATTGCCAATGAGCAGAATTTTAAGCAACTTTGCTTGTCGAAGAGACATATAACAACTGAGGCTGTAAAATATTACTTTCTTAAATTTATACTGATCTTCAACAGAATTTTGGAAAGCCACCATCGTCACTGCAAGCCTACTTTATAAACCTGCCTAACACCCCGTAATTTTCACAGCTTCCACACTACGCAGACCAATTCAAAGAAATTCTCCAAGAGTGTCTCTTGTCATGAAGAAGTGCCTCATTTAACCATTTGGATTCGGTAGAACATTGTTGGTCCCCTCCATTCCTACATAAGATGAACACAGGAATGATTGAGAATTGTACGTCACTATATAAGCCCCGGTTCTACACGAGCTGTCGTGCCACCAAATTTAGAGAGCGAAAATGAGGTCTTCAAGGCAAACTAAATAAGACTGGAGGATTTTTTGAGAAAAAATTACACCCACTTTGTATATTACATGAACAAAATTTAGTTCAAATCGTTAATTTCGTTTTCGAGATAATTTAGAAAAAAACTTAATCGTTTGTGCTATACCAGTTTTAGATGATCTAAACAAGAATTGCTCCTGGGAAATGACATACAAATTATGTACCAAAATTTTGAGCTTATCGGTCTACCCGTTGTACAATTTACCTACATATATGTACATGTACAATGGGCGTACAGACACACAGGACATAGACTAACGGGCGGTATGGCGAACACCATTTCTTCAGTCTTCTTCATCATTGATTGGTTAAAGTGTATGATTACAGCCTCGATCTACACGAAACGAATACTTTGTTCTCTAAATTCTTATGACACTAGTTTGAACATGACTAGAATAAAATAAATATAAACGCCTGAACTATTGGAGAACGACCAAACACCAAACAAATACAATATTTTTAAAATTAAGTTAGCTCTTAAAAAGTACGTATACGCCCAGGTGAACCAAGCATTTTTATTTTTTAATAATTTTGATTGCATTTCATTATGTAGTCAATATAATAATTATGTTTTCATATCAATAAGGTGACGTAAAAATTTCAAGCTCAACTTTAACATTTTTTTTCGTATGAGACGTTGCAGGCCGCAATCAATCTTTGCAATACCGCGGGGCAAGTTTTTGTTTTCAACCCGTAAAAGTCCTTAGAGCTTGCTTAGAGCAAAATGAAGAAATATACACTATATCGCTTTTTGATTCTTTATTTTAAGGAAAGAATGTAACTGGCTATTTCGCTAGAACAGTGTTTGTAAAAATAGCGACAAAATAAAGAAAGAAATGAAACACTGCGGCGGCGGTGTTCCAGAGTTGTAATTGTTACTGTTATATTTCGATCACCTATCATTTTAAATGCTCTATTTTGAATTCTGTCCGAGATATTCAAGTGAGTTATAGGTGCACCGGCCCAGATGTGGGAGTTGTACTCAAGCTTAGGACGGATAAAGGCTTTGTCGATCATAGCCAGATCAGAAGGAGAAAAAAATTTCTTGCATCGCCGAAGAAAACCTAAACACTTAGCAGCGTTTTTTGGCAATGTTAAATATGTGGTCGTTCCACAAATGGGAGTCTGTGATGTACATTCCCAGAAATGAAAGCTGTTTTGTTTCTTCAATGCAAGTACCACTCATGGATATAGCAGCATGGAGGGTGGGGTTCGCTTCAACGACAGGAGACAGCATTGAGTTTTGAAGCACCAAATTCTACGCGGTTTTTGATTCCCCATTGAACATTACTATTAAAATCAGAATTTAATGAGCTTATCATATGCTTTCAATCTAGTTCCACATCCAAAGGACAAGTAAGTGAATCAAGAAACGAATATGAAAAGCTGAGGGTACTGTGTCGTGAGAAAAACAATTTAATGGATTAGAATTTTCAGACAAAAGATCATTGCTGAAAGGGTGAAAGAGACTCGGAGACAAAATGAAGCCCTGGAATAATTTGAATAACAGACTTAAAACCATGCAATCCGACTTGTATTTAGCGGTTAGAAAGGTAACTTCTAATATAATGAAAAAGAGATTCATCGATGCCAAATGCACGCATTTTCGCTAAGAGAGTTTGATGCCAAACTCTATCAAATGCTTTTGAAATATCAAGTGCAATGATCTTACTTTCACCAATACGATGTAAATATTTGTTCCTTTGTTCGGTGAGATATGCCATCAACTCACCAGTGGACCTATTGCCACGAAAGCCATACTGCCGCTCATTTAGAAGTAAAAATTTGGTTCTTCGAATATGGAAGTTACAGGTCTTTCTGTCTTGTTTGAACTTATTCCGATTTTCCTCAGTTGTCCTCTTTATTGTCACCAGTTAACACAAGGCACATATAGCTACATCCAGCCAGATTCAAATTTTGAATCATTCAAACCAAGGCCAGCAAGAATGCATCTAAATAATGTAATATGTTTTCTATCACATAATACTTTATTAAAATCAGTCCTTGAGATTATAATGTCCTTTTCGAACATATTCTCATAAATTCAGTCAAAAATATCTTCAATTCCAAAAGTGTGCATTAAATGTAGGTACCTACACAATTTGAAGTTTGTTTCAAAATGCAAACATTAAGTAATCCTTTGAGTGCAGTGGTTATTTCACAGCTTTTCAATGCTAAGTGAACAAAAACTCCTTTTTGTATATATACATTCTTACATACATATGTATATGTATGTAGTATGAAATAAATTTTCTTTTCAAAAAATTGACATTTGACCTTAAAAGAAACTCGTCCTATCTGACAAAACTCCGTCTTAAGCCATAATGTATATATGTATGTGTGAAACTATTTTATTACCCTTTTACCATAAATGTCATCAACTTTATGAAGCACTTTTCTTCACACCACAATTTTCATAATCTACTTTCCATACCAAAGGCAAAAACTCTATACTACTCGTCTATACCCTTCCTATGCCTCCCAGAGTCTAACTATAACACCTTCAGAAGATGTGCTGCACTAGAACTTTTTTTTCTTTTTTCTTTCACCCTGAGGGAATGACGCGTAATTAAGTGCATAATTCACCTTGGTTGCTTGGTTGCTTGCTTGCACCTAAAAGACATTATTATTCACTTGAAAGCCAGAGGAAATCATAAAGAAGAATTAACTACAACTATACTCACTGTACACTATGTACATCAATAGGGACTTAACATTGATTCGTTTAGATGGATGAAATAAATTAATTCGATATGTTTGCTCAATAATACCCAATTTATATTCATAATTTTAACACGAAAGCACAAGGAATCATAATGGTCTCATTTTTTTCTTTTTATTTATTATTTAGATTTCTTAAAAGGAGTTCATATTTTATCCTTAAAAGGGTGAGAACTTAATTAGATACATATGCTCTGATATCAAATTGAAATTTCAAGTTCAAGGATAACACGTGTCACAGACTTGAAAGTCGCATACTAAATATTTTTATATTCTTTAAGTACAAAATAAAAAAAATAAATAATCCTGTTATGTTAATAAAAAAACAAACAAAACAAAACCTCTTTGAATTTTATGAAAAGGACCATTTTCATATGGATACAAATGAACTCACGTAACAGATTTGTTTGTCTGTGGTAGACGACATCATTTTGTTTGTTTCTTATATTTGTATTGTGAAAAATCGTTTTAGACTACAGAGAGAGAGTGAGACATGTTTTCACATATTTACATTAGTTGTTTTATAAAGAGGAGGTCGTATTTGAATTAAATAGCTTGAGGGGATTGTGGTTGTTTGTACAGTGATTGTAAATCATTTAAAAAATTATAATATATATTATACCGGAAGTGTCAAGGATAAATGGCCAAATTAATTTATCTGCATATAAGGGGCATTTGATGTGGAGCGGACATGGATATTGTAACGAACTGTCAATCTCTATTCGCGTTCCACATACGATCCAAACTTCAACGAATAGTTCACGCGAGATTTACCTCAAAATCACTCTTGTTTTTATTTTCTTGGTGGTTCCTGGTGAAAAATAAAAAACCCACGCGAAAGAAATGTGAAAATGGACGAATATATCTTTCGTCGCTCTCATTTGAATAGTCGTTAAAGTGATTTGCGCACATGAGTGGTCGTTGGCAACTGCGAATTGTCATAAACAAGAAAAATGAGTGTTTGAGGTTAAATTTGAACTAATTTTTTATTCGCCGGTCAATTGAATGCGTCCTAATGTAAAAAAATATTAAAATACGAAAATTTCCATTTTAACTAATTTTACGCATTTTTTAGATTATTTAGATTAGATCTTTTAAAAGTTAAAACTTTTAAAAAAAGTTAAAACTTTTAAAAGATTTATTCGTATTCGCAGGTCACAGCTCATGTGCAAGGGAATTAACTGATGAAGCGACCGAGGTTGCATAAGAAGTTATATGTGGAAGTCATATATGGATGGTTTCATTTTTTCTTGATTCACACTTACTTATCATCGATTTTGAAACTATAAAGACGGTGAAAATAACCCATAAATAAGGATTTTCTGCTCTGTGGTACTACTCTGTGGTCATTAGTTTGAGACTACTTTAAGCACCGAAAATAAGAAGCAGGCTGCTGGGTGATGGGTATAGTGCGCTAGTGGGAATTTTCTGAACCATTTTTACTTTTTGCCGTAAATTCCCCTTGGCATTATAATTTTCCTTGACATTGCGTTGAGACTACTAGAGCTGTGTAAATCGTTCATTTCAAATGATCGAATCGTTCAAGAATCGATTACCAAAATGATTCAATCATTTTAATCAATCGATCATTCGATCATTTTCATTCCACTCAATTCATTATTTCATACTGTTCCGATTCGATTTTTGATGTGTAAGCATCTATACGTCGGCGGTAGAGTGAAATAAAAACGTGGACATTCCTCTGTGCGACGTTACGATGTACAAAGTTACGTAGCGCGTATTCTCGGAAATAAATTTAGATTTGGACATCTGTCAAGTTTAAAGTGTTCTAAAGGACCTAGATAAATAGCGTGACTTCAGGTAATTTCCACCTCCTAAATTGACGTACTCCGTTTTTCGATCCGCCGTAATAAAAATTTTAGTATATTTTGACACTTGTCAAACTAATTGTTCTAGTGGTCCCAGAACGTCGGCCGTCAGACTAGGGTTATACCCACCTCCTAAATCGATTGGCGTACTTCGGTTTTCGATCCGCCGTACCAACAATGTTGGCATATTTTGACACCTGTCAAACTGAGACAATTTTTTTATTTTGGTTTCGATGAAATTCAATCTCCGAAGTTAACGAATACTGTACCGATTTGATCGACCCCATTCTGACCCATATTTCTTTTCTCCGATAAAATATATTAATAATTCAAAAGATATTGATATCGAAAATCGAGATTCATCGAAATGATTGAGATTGGGGTGGAAAATCGAGAATCATCGAAATGATTGAAATTGGGATCGATTGAAACAAAAATATGTGATTTCAATCATCAATACTTTTCGATGATCGGATCGAGAAAATCTAATCGTTCCTGATTGACACAGCCCTAGAGACTACCTCTCAAGTAAACAAGTCCATTTCGGATCCGCGCACGTGCTAACAACGTTTGGACGACTTCGCATACAGATCCCAAAAGCTGCGTTTTGCGGCTTAATTTAGTATGGAAATTGGAATCATCACGGACAAACTTGTGTATGTATTGTGAGAAAGAGAGCTCACCATAGTCAGTGAAAGCCGATATCAAAACGGATCCACAACAAATTAAAAAAAAATTACTTCTTCAATTATAACCAAAAACATTCACAAACACATCTTTTGCAAGAAATGAACGACAGACATTTAAATTTGTTTCATTAATCAAAAATTTCTCAAGTATTAATAAGAAACGAACTTAAAAAAGAAATAATGTCTTCGCTACCCATTATTTACAAAATTGAACTGAAATAAAGGTGTAGGTAAAAAATTACAAAATACCTGTAGAGACAACAAATTTTTGCAGGTGTGCATGACACACTCCGTTTTGCAATGATCCAAGAAAGACTTTAAAAGCTATAGGCCAGTGACTTTGCTTGAAGGGTAGGGATCTTTTCCCAAACGACGCCGACGCCCTGATTTCACTTAGGCTAGCACTATAGGGATATAATCCCAATCTCCGTTTTTGCTTATGGCCATATTATTGGCTTGATTAATCCAGACTAAAACTTTAATCCAGATGGAAAATAATCTAAATCCAAAAATTACATCATATTCCATATTATTACATCCAATGCTAATAAATCCAATTGGATCTAAACTGTTTTCCGGACCTTCGGAGGCCAGTTTAATTACTTAAATCAAGACTAAATGACAATATCATATTATTCACTTTTTTTCTAGTTTTGTAAATATTGTTCGCTCGCAGAAATATAGAAATTATAATAAATAAACAAAGGCAGAAAGTGGGAACAAAAAATGGTTTTATTCCTTAAATTCAGGAACTGTCTACATCAGAAGACGACATCCAAGAACTAGGGTTAAGGAGAGCACGAACTAAAGCCGCGTCCTTCTTCTAGAACTTTTCAGGAGCACGTAAGAGAGCCTGCGTTCATGATTACAAAGTATCAGAAGTATGTACTATCACCTGAAAAAGAGACATTTATTCCAGGTACATTAGATGGTTGGGCAGGAATTTGATGGTGATAGTAGTTGTCAGTATGCTATTTATCTAAGCTGCTCATGTTAGTATTGCTTAATTTTTTTTAGTTAAAATTCTACAGAAATTTGATATTTGAAATTAATCCATTGCATTTAATGCACATTGTGGAATAAATAATATGGACATAGATTTAAATGATTGCATTAAGTAAATCCAAATATATTGGTGGGATTTTAAATTCACATCCATCCAATTTAAATCCAGAGTAAATAATATGGCGGTTAGAGTTCGATTGGATCTAGGAAAATTATCGTACCATCTATCCGTGTAGAGACGTAGACTTAGGCTAGGGATATAATCCCAATATTCATTTTTGCCTAAAGCTTTAGGGAAGACTAGAGAAAGGGATGAAATCCCACCCTATATGTATCGCTGCCTTGTCCTATGTCACCTTTTTGAAAAGCTTAGATATTCAAGAAGAAATTTTAATTTGTCTCGACAGTCACTTATCGCACAAATAAGTTTTACGCAGCACTTTTGCTTCAAAATCATCAATTCAGGGCATATGTAAGTGATTTTTGCTCATCAATTAATTAAATCTCGATGAAGCCTAACATAAAAGCAAAATTTATGTTTGATAAGTATGTAGAGACTTTTATATCCCCTTTATGAACACAATATGATGATTATATTAAACCCAGACAGTCATTGTATGTATGAAAGTCCCTGGCTATATATAAATTATAAATTTCGTCTCTCAGCGCTATAAAGAATTTTTTTTTTTCAAAATATTTAATAAAAATAATCTCATAAACCTATAATATTTAAACCATCATCAAATTAAATCTAACATTCTTAAACCAACATTTCAAAACACAAATGTGCGTGCACTTCGTACACGCAGTCAAAATGTGCGAATATTTCTTTTAAAATTTTTTTTTCTTCCAAATTGTCACGCATAATATTCAATGCTCTGGCGTATCTCAAAAGAAGGCATATGACTCGTTAAAAATAATATATTTTATAATAAAAACATCAGAAGTGAATTGAAATTTCCTTTTTTGTAGTCAAATTTCAAGGACACTCAAACGCACGTATTCCCCGTTGGTATCACTTGACTCATTCTGACAGGCTTTGACAAAAAATAAAAAAATAAAAATAAAAACACCAACCGTGCATAAGCTATTTTTGTGGTATTTATGAAAATGTCACTTTTAAAACTGGCTTTCTGCCCTAGTTTCAGACTAAAACACGCCTGCTGTTGCATTCTTTAACAGAGATTGCCATCTAACCAATGCCATTTCACATTTAAGGTGAATTTCTTTTTAAATAAAAGAGTATTTGGTGTAAGAGACTCGATTACTGATGATTTTATTTATTTATTATTATATTATATTATTATATTATATTATATTATATTATATTTATTAGTATATGTAGCTCTAACGGCTTTTCTTTAACGGTTATATGGCAAGTACCTGCCTTTATTATTTTGGTGGGAATCACTAAAAATTCTTAAATTACAAATTTCAAGAAAATCGATACAGTGGTTTAGGCTGTAGCTTGAACTTCATACAGATATAGAATTTTGTTTTCAACAATAGGGCTAATTAGCTTGTTCCACGATTGAATGGTATGAATGTGTCAGTGATGTGTTTACAGCAAGATAGCGCTACGTAGACATGCCATAATACAGTAAACAAAACAATCAACTTATTCAAGGGACCATTCCAAGAGACCTGTTAATTGACCTTGAATATCTTGGGACATAACGTCTCTGGATTATTTTCTGTCAAAAAACTTTAAAAATTTCAGATGAAAATACTTTTTCTGTGATTTGCAGAATTATTTATTAGCTTTTCGTTATGATTATCCTGGAAGAACTCTCCGATCCGGAATGCTAAAGCAACAAGTTGCAATCATTTTGTGTATTCTTAAGTTTGTGTTTGGTTGTATTTGTTAAACGTCAAATTCATATGTCAAATCAAAGATGTTTTTTTTTTTATTAGGTCATAGTTTGTATTTCAGAGTCGTCACCACTAATTTTGCTCCTTCAAAAATTGAGAAAGCGAATCCAAAATTTATTTTCCTCGGTTTGTGACACAAGACGGTGTTCACATTGGACTCACTCCGCGCGACTCATATTGACATTTCATTGTTTTATCTCACTCCAACTCATGATGAGAACTCTAGTGAGGCAGGATTTTTTCAAAAAAATTAAAAATCCTGCCTCACTTTCTCATATAGTTGTGTAGAGTGAGATAAAAGAAAAAGATGTCAAAATGAGTCGCGCGGAGTGAGTCCAATGTGAACACCGTCCAAAAACTGAGAAATATTTACGTTTATATTTGTAATCGGTGTTCAATTGGCGCAGGCCTTTGGCAGCCATGTTGTTTTGGTGACATCTGTCAAATCTGTTGTTTATTATTCAGTTTCAGTTACTGATGTCAAATCACCATGGTAAGTTACACGATTGAACAACAAGTCGAAATGATAAAACTTTGGCGACCACATTTGTGCCGACCGATTCAGTGAACAATCAGCAAATGACTTTGCGTCAACGAAAAGGAAGATCAACCGAAAATATCGTCGGTGTCTGTGAGAGTCCAACAGCATCAACTGCTAGCGCTACCAATTCGAATTTTTCCTCTAGGGAATCATATAAAATTCCTCTCTACCAAATTTCATACAAATCAGACCATACGTTTAGACTGTAACTCAAATTGAAGTGGACGCACAGATCGATGGATGGCATGACGAAACCCACTTTCTTGAACTTCTCGATCATCGTAGTGTTAGTTTTGATTGTTCAACATCAAGAACACATAAATCGATTATTTCTAAAACATGGACAGTAGTTTTCATACATAGTTGTCTATATCTTCATTCGAATTATATAAAATTCACATCATCCTGATTCATAGAAAAAAATTACTTAAACGTCTTCAGAAAAGCTTAAGAAGCTTGACTTTCATTGTTGAGACATTGAAAACTCGTCAGTTTGGCTAAAAAATTAAGAAAAAAAGTGACTGAGTCAATTTAAAGCAAAAATGCCATTCTTGGATACCCTATTTAAATTTTAGTAATATCGTAAATATGGACTTCAAAAACTGAGAAACTATACGTGCGATTTCATGTTTTTTTTTCGGAATTATATGTAGGTGGAGGCCTCTTATATCACCAAATCGATGACTGAAATCGATTTACCCCAAAATTGATGAAAGATTTATTTTTGCATCTAGAACACTTGCGATATTCACCTAACAAGTTTAAATATCATTATTGAACACAAACAGGACACAAGAAATTTGCTTGGAATTTCGTTTGGAAAAGATTCTTCGAGCGTCAATATTTCAGCCTCTTAAGAATTTGACCTAACCCTATGGCCTGATACATATATGGAAAGCTATTGCGTACATATAATTATGTATAACAACAACTTTGATGTCATAGCTTCATCGGAAGCATTAAATTTCTTGTAGCATAATTTTGATATTCGCTTGCCAAGGAATTCACTATGCCAACATCTCATCAATAAATCGATACGTGTGGCTTTGTAGGTGGGTCACACACATATTTGCGAGAGAGGAGTTTGCTTTCGTTGTGGCTTGAGATCTTCTGCCTTAGAAACATATTAACTACAGATTTATCACTTTATCACCTGTTTAATTTACGCATTTGTTACTGCCCTATACCAACCACGGAAACGCCCTCGATATATTTATGCAAACAAGACACTCTACATCAGTACAGTGTAGAGTTAAGATGAAGGTGGTGCAACAAAATAATTTAAACCTCTTCAGACTCCACTACATGTACCTGCCACCATCTCTGTAAATGTTTAGCTTTGTGTATTCAACCAACTTGAAATGCAAAATATGTACACACAGACAAATAACTGTACATATGCATATATGAGAACCTTGGGGCAAAGAGGATAAACAGACCACTTGTCTAAGTTGTTGCAATTAAGATGCCACTTCCACGACCCCAATAATTTTCGAATACCGTGTCTTGAACATGCAAAGCTTTTGCAAATATCACCAATTTCGGACAATTGATGTTAGATCTGTGAGTTTCTTTGATGATGGACGAGGTGAGATATCTGAGGTCCGGCATGAGTTTTGTGTATTGTGTATATGGTTTTTAGTTATATGCAAATTTCGGAGATGACCCAATAAGATAAACGAGTCTTATTCGAAGCTTAGTGCGTTCAAATTGTAAGCAGCAATTTAAAATCGAATTGATTCAATCAATTTGTATAAAATTTAATTTTATTGCTTTTGGGAAGGATGAAGAGGGACTTGAGCTTCTTCGTATTTCAATTGAATTAAATTAACTTTAATTTTTAGTTTTTAGTTTGATAAAGATAGATTTTTTGGTTGCATGCAACTATATTGAAGGAAAGCTTCTTAACGTGACCTCTGGAATGACAGTTATAGAGAAAAATCTACCGAAATGGATAAGTAACTTATTTACAGACCTATAACCATCATGTGCCACTGTCACTTCTTAATGAATTTGCAGTTTGTGCAGTTTTTGTGTTTACTACTTTCGAAGTGCGAAATGCGGAGTTGAAAGTGTGGAATGCGAATTGCGCATTGCTGATTGCACAGTTTGAAGAGCGGAGTGCGCAGTGCGCAGTGTGGAATGCGAAGTTTGAAGTGCGGATTGCGAAGTGGGGAAGTGCGAAGTGTGGAATTCAAAGTGCGAAGTGCGAAGGGTGGAGTTTAAAGTGCTATTGTGCAGAATTTTGGAATGTGAAGTGCGCATCGCAAAGTTCGGAATGCAAAGTGTAAAGTGCGGATTGTGAAGTGCGGAATTGCCGAGTGGAAATTACGGATTGCAAAGTGTTAGGTGCGAAGGGTGAAATGTGGAGTGCAAAATGTGCATTGAAAAGTGTGGATTGCGAAGTCCAAAGTGTTGAGTGTGAAGTGCGAATTATACTGCGGTGTAAGAAGTGGGTAATCAGAAGTTCAACTTGCGGAGTGCTTAGTGTTGAATAAAATAAATTAAAATAAAATAAAATAAAATAAAATAAAATAAAATAAAATAAAATAAAATAAAATAAAATAAAATAAAATAGAATAAAATAAAATAAAATAAAATAAAATAAAATAAAATAAAATAAAATAAAATGAAATAAAATAAAATAAAATATAATATAGTACAATAAAATAAAATAAAATAAAATAAAATAAAATAAAATAAAATAAAATAAAATAAAATAAAATAAAATAAAATAAAATAAAATAAAATAAAATAAAATAAAATAGAATAAAATAAAATAAAATAAAATAAAATAAAATGAAATAAAATAAAATAAAATATAATATAGTATAATAAAATAAAATAAAATAAAATAAAATAAAATAAAATAAAATAAAATAAAATAAAATAAAATAAAATAAAATAAAATAAAATAAAATAAAATATAATATAATATAATAAAATAAAATAAAAATAAATTGAAATGAAGTAAAATTAAATAAAATAAAATATAAACAAAATTAAACAAAATTAAATTTATTTCTAGAACTTAGTTGTTTCATCGAAAATTCAAAAGATTTTAAAATTTTTGCAGCAAAAATAATAATTTTTCAAAATGAATGAAGCACCCTTCGGCATTCAGCTATTTAAATTTCCGTTAAAATATTTGCCAGTGCACCTTTTTTTCTAAATAAAAAGCAAAAGCAAATTAAATAAATTCTCTCGTTTGTCTGTAACTCACAAGAAAAAAGCATCTGCACTCTACCAGATAATCTATCTTAATCTTCGTTTAATTACAACCGTTAAATTAAACCTAAACTTGTTTGTTTTTGTTCGAAGCAATTTTAGTTGTTACACCGTTAAATTAAAAACAAAAAACTCTTAACGCATCATACTTTAGTCAGCCAGGCAGAGAGAGAGAGTAGTTCTTGTTAGTAGACAGCATTTTCGCTACTGTCCCTCAGGGGTAAACATTTAATTACACTCGAAAAGAAAAACAAAACAACCGACAAACACGAAAACAAGGACTCAAAAAACTAAAACTTACAAAAAAAAAGTAAAATAACAAAATATATCAAGAAAAATAAAATATAAGTAAGTATAAACAGAAAAACAAAGTGCACTCACTTCCGCATCATGGGCAATGCAGTTGTAGCTCAGTCACTTTATGTCCTCCAGGAAACGCATTCCAAGGCATCTTTCTCTCTTTATACCCTCAGCCACCTCAAAACATCTCAACAGCGAGCCCCCAAACTCAAAGTAGGTACCGAATGTTTTCAAGAACAACTCCTCAAGCGAATAATTGCTAAAATGTGTTCAACTGTTTCTTCGTCTTATGAAGCTCCTTTTCTCGGTCCATTTTCCCTCACACTACAGTGTTGTCGTAATAAGAGCTACAGCTTAAAAAAAAAAATACATAAAACTTACACAAAACACAGAAAAACTTTACAAAGAAACATAACCCAAAAGTAAAATGCATTGTGCCCCAGCAATCATGGCGGTGATAATAGTGGTCTTGCAATACAAAAGCAGGATGTGCACAGTTTTCCCAGTTTTCCATGCGACGACAACGACGACTACAAGGAACTATAGTACTACACCCAAACCCTAAAAGTTTTGCCCAACAGTTTCTTTGCTTCATGTCCTTCGCACAATTGGGTCGGAGAAAAAAAAAATAGAAGAAAATTAAATCACAAGACACAGAACAAGAAAACACAGCCCCCACATTGCACCCAACGCCATGATCCAAGTCAAACTATCTCGAAAAATGACTCTAGGGACTTTTCCCTATAAAACCTTTTAAAATAATACATATCTGCATATACCTATAAAAAAAAAACTGCAGGCGAGCACGGCTGGAAATATTCAAGGAAGTTATAAAGGACACGTGATGCATACAATACTCAAGAACTAACCAAATGCCGACATGATGGGTGTTTGGCTGCCGCTGTCGATGCTATCCAGATATCATGCTCAATGGATAACTATGTCACTGAAATTTTGCTGTGCTCTTATGTTAAATTATATCCTTTGGCAAAGGTCAAGGACGCACGTCAGGATGAACCGAGAAACTTAAAACGACACGGAATCAGTCACCACCAAACAGTTATTTGCTCAACCGTTTTCATGGACGTCTGTGAATTGAGGGTGGCCACTGTTGTTGCGTTGATGAATTTGTACATAACTTTACTTGCTCTATATACATATATATAAGGCAAAGTATTGGTTTCATTGAGGAAAACAGATATATAATATGGCTTAAATGAAATTTAACATTATGATAGTCAAAAGAGTTTTCTAAAAATGTTTTTGGCACAACGTCCGTTACCAAGACTCTGTGCGTTTGTTTAGACAGTGAATCTGTCTTTACGTTGATCTCAAGTTTAAGCGGATGGCTAAATTCGCTTCAAATTTGAAATGTTTTGCTTTTTTCAAATAAATTTATAGGCAAATACTTTGTTCAGGTCTTAAGTATGGCTAAAAATTCACATACTAAAATGTAATATTGATTGAATTACAATATTTTTTGTATTCCCTTGTTTTTCCAATTTTCAAGACTAAGACCAAGTACTTGCGACCGAATCGTGGATTTGGTTTTATTTATTTTTCTTTCAACAAGGACGAAAATATATACATAGATACTGCGTTTTTTTATCTTATCTGAAATGAAAAAGACACGTAGTTTAAGCATCATATACCTTGAGATGTTTTTGTTGCTATAAACTTTTGTTTTATATTAATTAAAACCTGGCATTGGAATACTGTCTTCAATTTTACTACAGTTTTTGTTTTTTTTTTTTTTTTTGTTTTGGAGGAATTGCAAGTTCTTTGGTTTGTTTTATGTTCGAATAAAAGCCAAATCGAATTAGAAAATAGATTGGATGTTAAAAAAAAATGTTTTGAAATATAAATTCTTACTACGAGCATGACTTAATAGTTGATTTTCCGAAGCTAACTTTGAACATCTTAAAATAAAATATATATACTTTCTACAATTATTTTGATGCAAAGAGTTAATTTAAGTTTTTTAACCAATAAAATGCTAAAATATTGCCTGTTTATAAATCCCTTACCGCTGGTGGGGGGAAATTTACAAAATGTGAGCAAAAATAAAAAATACGTTGCGTATCGTTGAATTTTTTATTGTTACTACTTTTTCTAACCTACTTCTACAGCTATATATACAATTTCTTAATCTAAAGATTGATATACTAATAAAAGATAACAAAACACACAAATTCCAAATCCAAGCTACAGGCTATCGCTTGGATGCTATGGATATTTGTGTGTACTCACATTGAATGTTATCTAATGTGCCGCCGCGCGCTATCACAAGATTTTTATGGAGTGGACTGTATATTTTTATTTATCTTTTCTTACACTTGTGATAACGCGCAGCTGCACACGTTTGTATTTTTATGTTCATTTATGAACATTGCCAGCGCAAACAAAAAGTTTAAATAGTAGATAATGTTATTGTAAACCCCTGAACTTCTCAAAAACCTTGGTTTAAACGATAAAGCAGGATTTACAAGAAATAATTAATTTGTCACTAGTGTAAACGCGACATAATGCTGTCAAAAGGCTAAAAAGTATTCATAATTTCTTACATATTATCAAAATTTATAACTTCATCGTGTAAATGGTCCTAGATTTGCCAGTATTTTGGTCATAAAAAACTAAAAAGTGCAACTGACGTTTAATCTTGACATCACGCGTTTGTGTCTTGTGATGAAACCATTTTTCAAATAATGGCCATGTTTTTAATGCATGCATAACTGCTTAAAACATTCATGCTGATTATGGTATTCGCAGTAATGCATTGATTCGCCGTGATTCGCAGTGCTGTGTTCTGTTTTCTTTTCATGGCGAATGGGTTAAGAGGAACGAGTGCACTCTGCACTGCACTGCGAATCCAGAATTGCGAATTCCATAATCGGCATGATAATTTTCATGTATTATAATAAAACAATCAATCGAATATAAAAACAGTGTTTTGAGGATTACTTTGGTGTCTTGGATTGTGTTCATATTGGACTATCTACTCCGATTTTTTTAAAGTCTCCGTGATTTTGCTAACTCCCACTTCATTGTGAGAAAGAGATGGCCAGGAAAGACAGGATATTTTATTTATTTTTTTTTACTTTATTCTTTTGACGTTCTTTTCATTTGTGACATCTGTTTTCTCTGTCACTGTCTGTACTTATTAATCTTTGGCACTTAAATCCTACATAATCAACACTTTTCACTTGGAAACATTCATATATTTATTTAATAAAATTTTAATTTTACAATTTAAAAAAATTCTAATTAATGCTTTAACGGGCATATATTTATGATTTGTTTTAACGATTGCTGAACGTCAGAGTGAGTCGAATGTGTTTATTTCACATTAGTTTTTGTGTGAATAAAAGAAGTTGGATTCACGTCAAAAACAAGTCAGATGAGGAGTCCAATATCATCACCGTCTTGGAATTCTTTGGATAATTTTGCTATCCTGCCCCTGTACCTACAGTTATAGAAAACAAAATAAATATACATACGTTTTTAAAAAGAGACACATAATAAAAATAACTTAAAAAAAAAACTATTTACCTGTGCTTTTCAGAATTATTTTATTTTATTTTATTCGATTTTATTTTTTAAACGCAGCTGATATTTCAAACGTCTTTAAATGGCCGCGTTCGGGAAACTATCTAAAGCTATCCGCATAGGTTTGTGTTGTTGTAATCCTTTGTTGAAAAACATCTGATGTCAGCTCATGGAACAACAACTCAAGCTATCTGAAAATTTTTGTGATAGTTGGATAGCTTATCGGATAGTTGCCCGAACATAGCCAATGGCCACGTTCAGGATTGTATCCAAAGCGATCTGGAATGCTTTGTGCTGTTGTAATCTCTTGTGAAAAATCAGCTGATGCAACCACAACTCAAGGTATCTAAAAATTTTTTGATAGGTTGACACCGTCTCGGATAGCTTTGGATTGATCCCCGAACGTGGCCAATGTGATGGATATATCAGTGCTGCCAAAGTTAATAAAATGATTTCAATGGTCGTTTTTTTTTGAAAAATTATTTTTTGCGTAAGTAATGGGTGATTTTTTAAGAGGTTTAGAACTTTTTTTAAAAAAAAACACAAAAAATTCGAAAAAATGAATGAAATATTTATTTGAATCGATAGTTTGAACCTTGCAATTTAATGTTTAAAGATAATTTCATGCAAATGTTGACCGCGGCTGCGTCTCAGGTAGCCCATCCGCTGAGTCCAATTTTGGCATACTCTTTCACACATATCGGCCGGTATCTCACGAATGAATGCATGGATGTTGGCTTCCAGTGCGTCAATCGAAGCGGGCTTGTCCCTATAGACATTAGTCTTGACATAAACCCCACAAAAAATAATCTAATGGTGTCAAATCGCACGATCTAGGCGGCCAATTGACCGGCCCGAAACGTGAAATTAACTGTTCACCAAACTCGCCTCGCAATTGCGCCATTGTTTCGCGTGCTGTGTGGCATGTGGCACCGTCTTGTTGAAACCACATATCATGCAAGTCAAGAACTTCCATTTCGGGCAAAAAAAAGTTTGTTATCATCGCTCGGTAGCGTTCACCATTGACAGTAACGCTGCGATTCGCATCATCTTTGAAGAAATAGGCCCAATAATGCCGCCGGCCCATAAACCGCACCAAACAGTGGCTTTTTCGGGATGCATTGGTAGCTGTTGCAATGCTTCTGGCTGATCTTCACTCCAAATGCGGCAATTTTGCTTATTTACGTACCCATTCAACCGAAAATGAGCCTCATCGCTGAACACAAGCAGCGCGCGATGAACATTTCGAACCGAGCACGAATTTTGATAGTAAAATTCAATAATTTGCAAGCGTTGTTCACTTTGAGACGATCCATGGTTAAATTGCAAACCAAATTAAAGCTGTTTGACAGTGACACAAGGTACTAAACACACGTCAGCTGTCAAAACCAGTGTTGCCAAAACCAAACCAGCTAAAAAATCACCCGTTATAAGTGTGCATTAAAAACACCAATAATGATATGTTTAAACTTAAGCTTGAAGACTATTCAATTATTTTTCAAGCAGGTAACAGATTGATGAATGAAACCATGCCGACTACTTTTTTCACATTTTCAGTAAAAACGCCCTGATTTGGATCATAAAACGTGAACTCGATATATGTAGAGCAGGATCTAGTTTTGTTGTTGTAATGTATGATTCTTGGTTATCTACATATATGGGTCATTTCTGATAGTAAAAACCGATATTTTATCAATTTCTTACTTTGAAATAAATACATCGATTTTACTTTTCCTACACACCTTTCTTACAAAATGAGTTTTTCTTTGTCAACCAACTCCCTCTCCCATAATTCAGGCCATTTGACCCTATTTTTCTTCTTTTCATACATACACTATTTAAATCACTATATATAAATCTTAATCTGCCTCAAAAAAGGAATATTTCACCTTTCTAAAAATAAATTCAAAAATCATAGTTAGGCCACTCTGCTTCTCATGGCCTTAATTAAGCCTGTCATTTTATCTCGACTGAAACACCATAATCTTAAGGAACCAACCGTTAGAACTCAAGAAAAAGGCCCCATAAAGCAAACCACTAATATGCTAAAATTGCGGAACTCTCACCAATGAAGCTTGTCGTTGGCACACGCCCAAATACTTTTTGTTATTTTTCTTGAACTCAAATTCAGTACAATTTTGTATAATATACCTTTTTATATGCAGGTATGTATGTGTATAAGTAGGCTTAACTTTAAGCTAATTTCATCCCGTCTCGTTTCCATTTGAAAGCGCAGCCATTCATTCTTTATTCATTATTTTGAAAAATGTTACCCTCAACGCGCATATAACTTCAAAAAGTTTAATTAAAAAAAAAATAATTTTTCGAGAGAAATTCGGTGCGAAAAAATTACTTAGGTCCAATTTTTCCAGTGCGAGATTAAAGTTTAACCGGCGAGTTAACTCCTCAAACTTGGTGTGTTAATACAGAATTAACTAAACCGATGCTTTTGATGTTTTATCCACCGAGTTTGTTTAGTCTTTCCGCACAAATTCACTTGTAGTGTTAGCTAACTTTGGATTAGCGCACCATTGAAAAACTAGGCCTTAATATTTGTTCAGTTGCTAAAATTTCTGTGAAAGTAATGTGGGTGCATTATTGCAACTCACTCGTGTAGCCTCAGGGTAAAGCAAAACTCGATAAATGTCGAATAAATGAATATTTTTACGTGCAGATATTATAGTTGAAGAATTGAGAATTTTACAAAATTCCATTCTAATGTGTTCCGATTTAAATAATTATATGTAAATCTTGCCAATGAAAAATTAGATTAACATTTGACATTTGGGAATTTTTAGCTGAAAAACTTTGCGACACATATGACGGTGTTCACATTGGACTCACTCCGCGCGACTCATTTTGACATCTTTTTCTTTTATCTGACTCTACAGAACTATATGAGAAAGTGAGGCAGGATTTTTAATTTTTTTGAAAAAATCCTGCCTCACTAGACTCTCTTTCTCATCATGAGTTGGAGTGAGATAAAACAATGAAATGTCAATATGAGTCGCGCGGAGTGAGTCCAATGTGAACACCGTCTATAGTATTAATTACTCATTTCTGACATTTCTGATTCCCCGGCGAAATTTCTCGGTCTGGAAGTTGTCAGTATGATTGAGATAATGAGAAATTTCTGATAGAAGAGTCTGAAATATAAACTGACTAATTATTTTTGCACCGCATTGCTTTTTAAACCTATTGAGAACTTGTGATTGTCTGTCGAATAGCACACACACAATCACATACAAAAACTATTTTTTTTTTGTAAATTCTATTTATTTTTTTCAGCCAAAAATAATCGATTGTTTTTGATCATTTCTAAATGGTTAAAAGTTAAAAGTATGTAATTCAACATTAACGGAGCAAACAACAGTGGTTAGTAACCCCTTTTTTCCCACAAATACTTGGCATTGAAACATTTTGGTATCCGTCTAAAAAATAAACAACAGCTTTCCTTAAAGAGCAATGTAGGGACAACAATCAATGCCCTACTGACTTCCTTATTTTCTTCCTTTGAATTGTCCTTTCTGTGTATATGCATTATGTTTTCAAGAAGCTTTTAAATTCCCCGCCATTCCTTCCATTTTGGGACAGAACACAGAAGAATAATATGGAATAGGAGAATTTCATCTGTCAAAGCGCATGTTTTAAACTGGAAATGGAGATTGGATTTTTTTTATTTTCCATTGGAAGGCTTTCACTTTAGTCATGTCATGATATGAACTATGTTGGCATAGGTATTTACTGTATTATGCCTATTTTAGATATTTTTGTTTGTGTTCCTATTCCAATTCTGTGTTTGCTTTGACATCATGGGAGATATAGTAATATATAATAGAGTTGAAGTGTCTGAGTTAGATCAGTGCAATGACATGACACAGACACACGTCACGATTTCTTCTCTTTTTTGACAATCGTTGGTGTAAATTGAGAGAAGCAAGAAGTTATGAAATGAAAACACCCACCTTTGGGGATTCTTCTTACTCGAGTCACAGAGTTGAAAAAACGGTTTAATTGTACAATTCATACAGCATATTTTTAGATCATGCTCTGCTCATGTGAATAGTCATTCCTTGCGTTCCAGAATCTATCCGAGATGGTGTAAACCTATTCAAAAATTTCAAATACCTTGAGTTGATACACAAACCTATCCGGATAGCTTTGGATTGATCCCCGAACTTGGCCATTGCTTCGTCTAGACTAGAGTATATAAATAAGAGTCCCATATTGCACGTATACTGTACACGTGTAACCGTGTTACACGCGTAATTAAATTATTCGTGGATGAACACGTGTAGATGTTTATATTTACACGTGTATTTACAACCTACACGTGTAAACAAATTTTTAATACAAGTGTACACCTGACACAAAAACATGTGTAATTAGATACACACTTGAAATCGTAGGCTCTTTTATAAATTGCATTCACCAGACATACTGGTAGTGGTAGCCATAAAAATGTCTGGTCTGTTTTTTTAAAAGGAATTTAAAATAGTAAGTAAGTACATAGGTGTAGGTGATCCCTTACCTATACCTACTGACCTTATGATGGAAATTAGAAAATTGATAATATGCTTTTGACAAAAGTAGACTTGCTTTTGTTTTTTTCACTCCTTCCATAATGGGGTTGCTAAAGATTTCTTTTCCTCTTAGGTCCTCAACCGTTTCGCCGTAAATGCATAATGAAAGCACTTTGTTTACCCCGCTTTCATTTTGTACCTTTTCCTACTTGTTTTCTTTCATCTCAACTGCTGATGTTAATAAAAACAAATAATCGTTTCACATTCCCAGCCAACTAAAAATGTCAGCATTTTTGGTATTTAGCTTGTTTGCCCTATTTAAAGTACCCATACTCTAAATAAAATTTTTTAAATGAAATAATGGAACATGTGCCGTCGTGGGACGTCTGATAGATGTGAAATATTTAAATTTATCTATTATAAATATTTAGAAATATTTTATTATGCTTTACATAAGAGAAGGACTGCATGAAAGGGCGCGTTCGTGTGGCTATATTCAAAGCTATTGGGATTGGTTTTTGCTGTTGTAATCCCATAGAAAAATTCAGCTGATAGACCAAACAGCTGTCAAGCTATCTTAAAATTTTCGGTATACTAAACGATCCGATGGAAATTTGACATTTGATCACAGCTGACACTACACCTGGAGCTGACTATTTATACTGTTTTGTGGTGTCACATCTGAATTTGGTTTCAGCTTTTACTGAGTATGGTGAGCTCTTTTTCTTACAATACATGAACAAGTGGGCCCGTGGTGATTCTAATTTATATACTACTTTGAGCCGCCAAACGCAGTTTTAAGGAACCATATTTAGATCCGTATGCGAAGTCGTCCAAACGTTGTTGACATTTCACCCTACAAATAACAAAAGTTGAAAAAGAAAATCCCAAAAGCCATTTCCTAACCGCCTATAGCACCTTCTGTTAAATGGCTGTTGAGCATTTTCTGACTTTTCTTTTTTCCTAAACCTCCACGCAGCAATTACAAAAACACCCGTAGAAGGAACTATCCAATTTGGTCCAGTCGTTTTTAAGTTTTAAGCATCTGAACACACCACGATCCATTTTTATATATATAGATTCCTTGCGTTCGGGAATCTATCCGAGAGTGTGTTAACCTTTCCAAAAGTGTACCTTGGTTGTTCTTGCGTCAGCTGTTTTTCACAAGGAATTACAACAACAAACCTATCCGGATAGCTTTAGATTGATCCCCAAACGGGGCCATAGCTTTCAAGTAAGCTGTTTATATTCTAAACGACGTACACCCGGCTGTCAACCGAGGTGTCATTTTGAGTGGATTTTAAAAGTGATAGAATCCAACTGTAGCTACTAGTGCTATAAGCGTAACAAGTTTCGGCTAGCGCGTGATTTTGTCCATATATATTATTTTGGACGTGCTTCCCCGATAATAATATGGACAAAGAACCACGTGACCTTCTACTCTGCCCGTCATGTAATTTTTTAAATCCATCGATGTGGCATTATCATTGTGTAAAATGGACGCATGGTTCTTTCAAAAATCTTGCTGAGTTTAACAAACGACTATGAATATCCCCCATTAACTTTAACAGCCATTTTATCCACTCAATTAATCCGGTTTTAAATTAATACCTAGGTTATAAAAGAGTTAAGTCTCAAAAGTTCAACCCAAGCGCATAATATTCACTCAATAAACCCGTTAAAAAACCCGATTTATTAAACCCTATCGCGTTTAATCCGATTCAATTTTAACTGCCCTTCAGGGAGCTGTTTAAGTAGTTCAACCCAGTTGTAAACTAAATTTTCAGTACATTCACTCAATTTAGCCAAGCAAAGTGACATTTGAAGTTTTTACGCACGTGAACACACATAGACAGTTTTGCTTTCAATTACACAAACAAAAACAAAATTGTGTTAACCGGAAAAAGCTAGGGTAACTTGATTTTTTTTTTAATTTCGAACAATGAAATTTGAAATAAAACAACAAGAAACAAAAAAAAGGAAATATATGCTGGAAAATGTCAATTAATTGACATTCCGTATGTTTAAAGTCAAGTTTAAACAATTTTACATGCGGTTGTTATGTATTTTTAAACCCTCGTGTTTAATGCGAGTGTTGAGTGAATAATATCCACAAAAGTTAAATTTGAAAAGTTAAAAATATGCGGATTAATGAGACAGGTTCAAAATTCACTTAAACCTTATTTACACCTGCAGTGAATAATATGGCTGTAAGGGTTTTTAGCAAATATAAACCTAGTAATTCCAAGTCGTTTTAATTATTTTTAAAACCATCCTGAAGATTAAATTTGTTTGCAAAGTATTCAATACTTTGTATATGTACGTCTACTTGCATATACAAAATGGTTACTTTAGATTATAGCTTGTTTTGCAAACTGAAAGGTTAATTCAGTTTTATGAGTTGCCATTGCAAACATTTCTAACAAGTTTTATAAATAAATTACCTTGAATTTATTTATTACATGAAAACCCTTTAATCTGATATAAAACAGCCCCATAGAGACCGCAATCATATAAATTCCAATAACTAGGTCAACACGAACATAAAACATTTATGCACAGCAAAACACACCTTTCGAATGCAAATCCATAAAGCATTTATATGAATATTCTTAATTACTAAACAATTTCATAAAATCTAAATTCTGCATTTGATTTTAATATTTTGTTAACATACAAATTGCGGCAGAATTCATTATTTTTATCTAACCCAATCAATACAGCTAACCAATTGTCCTGTCGCTTACAAATTGGCCGCTTATGTTTATAAATATTCCAAAATACCCTTCTCTTCCCTCTCCTCTCACAATAAATTGTTAGCCATTTCAGTCATATCAAAGATAATAATTATTGTCAAATATACAGAATGGCGCCCGGGTACGGACTACAGAATTAAGCGTCAGCAGCGTTTTATGTTAGGTACGGTGTAAACGCGAGTACCAACATACCAGCACTTTAGCCGCAGCAGGTGTCAATTATAAATTCATTTTGTTTTATGTTTATTCAATAACGAACACATCCCCATGCTCCATTTATATTTTGAGTGTTTGTAAGTGTAAATATTTCCTCAATCCTCACCAACATGCGACTGGACTGGATTTCAACCGGACAAGCTGAGCAATATTGATGGGTGCTCTGCTGTGCGAAATAGCTTACCCATGTTTCAATATAAATGTTGTACCCCACGTATGAGGACTCCCAGGACTCCGGGTGAGATACCAAAAAATGATGTTATATTTTTGGAAGGATTATTATGAAAATGTATCATTGCATTAATTGCAAATTCGGTGTGCTGGCTATCTGGAATAGTCCATACACATATGTATACCTATATATACTAGATGTATATACGGGTAGGAGTAGGAGCAAGAGTGCAGATGAAAATTCAACTTGTACATCCACAGCAAGCTATAGCAACACAGCATCATCATCAGAGCAGGGAAATCTTACACAACTGGACCAAGAGTCGCATCATCATGCAATGCAGTGATTTTGGAGGGCTTCGGCGAGGGGTGCCAGAATTAAATTACGTATTTGTGTTCATTAGTAAGGGAATTTAATTGTGGGATACATTTTAGATCCATGAGATTGTCTCTAATAATAACTGTAATCTTCCTTGGTCGGCAATTGATTACCACTAGAGTAATTTAATTAGAAACTTCGCAGGCAAGTTGATTAATCTTTTCGAAATAGTGGTTTTATGTTGCAATGGTAATAATTTCGAGTTATAATGAGTGTGGATATAAATAGTTGAAGACCAACTTGTAGCTAAATAGAAGACTTTTTTAGCTTTAAAATGAAGTTTATAATTACTGAAACTTGCGATTCAGTTACAATTTGTGCTTTTTTTATCTAGTTCATAAAAATTTCGTTCATTTTGGGTTTGAAATCAAAATCTTTAAGCTACGTGCCCAGACAGACAATGTGTTTCAAAAACATAAATTAATACACCATTTTAGCCTTTTTGCATCACATTCTAAATGCTGTAAAGTTTGTGCACAGTAGTCTCATAGATGCTTTTAAAGTTTAATATACATTTTCTGAAAGCAGATACTATCTTTTCTTTCTTCTTAAGCCCGAACCACACTTCTCTCGTGTGGTGTGTTCGGGAGTAGTGTGTCGCTATCGCTCTAATGTATTTCATATGCGTAGAGCCATATTTGTACAGTGTGATGTGTTGTGTCGAAATCTATGAAATACATTAGAATGACAGCGACACACTACTCCACAACACACTACACGAGAGGAGTGTGGTTCGGGCTTTACTATTAGTACAGAAAAATAATTTGATTATATTAAAAACCTTCCACTTTTACAGTATCGCTCCCAACTTTTTCCAGACGGAATTTGTAACTCCAAAGATTGCAGCTGCAGCCTATAATCTTGGCCGTGGTGAAAGCTGAATCGAGCAATTTGATGGTTTTTTTCGGTGCTGCCACCTTGTGGCTACACGCAATTTATAGTTGCTGAATATGTATGTGCATATAAAAAGGACCGTCGTGATAGTAATGGCGAATTCCTTTCAAAAAAGAAATCGAATTTTTTTCTAAACAGAATCGAATTTTGTCTGTCAATTGAAAGGAATTCGTATTTCGTAAAAGAATCGATTTTTTTTGGTGTGATTGTGTTTGTGACTTTCTAGCTGCAATTGACGCAAAACGTCAAGAAATTATTCACAAAAGTATTAAGGTTGTTTGTTTTTGTTGTGAGAAAAATGTTTTACCAATAGAATTAAATTAATAAATAAAAGATATTAGCCAGCTTATACGGTGCCAATTTGTTGGTGCATTTTATTTGTATGAACTTCTATTTGCACATATATTTTTAAAGAAAATTGTTATTGAAAAGTTTTCACTTGCACTGAAAGTTTTTAACACGTCTTTCACTCGCGAAAGCTATTTTTTTTTGTCAAATTTGTGTTTGATAATGAACAACGCACACTAAATTATTGTTATAGCTGTATTGACTGAATATATTGTTGAATATTTTATTAAATTATGTAGAATTCGTTCCAACCAAAAAATAAACAACTCGTCTTCCAAAAATTCCGCGACTTTCAATTCATGACGTATAATGTCAAGTCTTCATAGTGTGTGTGCAAATCAGTGTGAAATCTTGCTAAAAACGCGAGATTTGTTTTGACAGAAAAGAATCGATTTTGTTTAGAAAAAATTCGATTCTGTTTAGAAAAAATTCGAATTTTTTGTTGAAAGGAATTCGCCATAAGAACCCTGATTCACAATGCAACAAGGAAACGCGACGTGAGCGTGACGAGAAACGCTGTCATCTCTATCAAGTTAAAAAATCGTCTCCCAATTCACAATGCAGCGAGCATAGGTATTTCTAATAGTGTGGAATCAAAAGTTAAAATTTCATCTCCCACGATTTGACAGTACATGAAAATGATTTGTTGGATGCGAATGTGGAAGCAAAATAGGAAAATATAATTTTCAGCACATAAATTTGGCAGCATTGTATGTATAATTCTTTCCCACTTTTCTTTGATATGTATTAATATTATGTGATATTGTGTTCGGTTTTTGAGTTGTTTTAACACTGACTTACAGTTCTTTTATTTGTAGTAAAAATTGGAGTTCAAAAATTCCTTTTCTTATTCTATTTAAAAAAAATTGTTACACAGTCTTACTCATAGAAAACAGCATGCTAAAATTGGATCTCATTTTTCAAATGAAACTTTTAATCACTCGGGAGTGCCACAAGGAAGCCATTTAGGATCACTTTTTTTGTTTCTTTTATTCATTAATTGACTTACATAACTGTATTTTAGACTCTAATGGCTTACTTGAAGCAGATGATTTTTAACTATTGCGTTTAGTTAAATCTGATTTTCTGATTGTTTAAAACTTCAAAACTTAAATTAATTACTTGCATTTAAATGTTCCATCAAATCTTTTCCAAAGTCTAAAAATCCTATTAAATTCGAGCACAGAATCTCTTACAGTAATCTTCTGCGTGTGCTTTCGCAAAAAAGACCTGGGAGTTGTTTTCGATCCCCAATTAAACTTTGTCTTGTGCAATGCTATGTAAATAATTTAGATTAAAGTTTAGTTATTTAAGATATCAGTGTCTATGAAAGTCTATTGTACCTGTTAGATGAGTGAATAAATAAATAAACCTGACGGCCTTTACTCCGGCTACGGGGTTAGTTTCATCAAACTGTCTTATACCGAATTCCTTCAAATCAGATTCTATTCAGATTTGTTCTAAACAATATCGATTCTTTTCTGCCAAAACAAATCTAGCGTTTTTAGCAAGATTTCACACTGATTTGCACACACACTATGAAGACTTGACATTTCTAATACGTCATAAATTGAAAGTCGCGGAATTTTTGGAAGACGAGTTGTTTATTTTTTGGTTGGAACGAACTCTACATAATTAAACAAAATATTCAATAATATTATTAGTAAATATAACTACAAATATAATTAATTGCAGCTGTCTAGTAACACACACAATCACACAAAAAAAATTCGATTCTTTTACAAATTCCTTTAAATTGACAGAAACAAATCGATTCGGTTTAGAAAAAAATCGGTTCTGTTTAAAAAAAATTCGATTTCTTTGTTGAAAGACATTCGACATAAGTGATCAGTTATAAACTGTTGGTGCAATAGGGCCAAGGCCAATCAGAGACTAAAAACTTGACTTCCTTCAGAAATTAAATGATAAAATTGTACTTCAGTTTTTGAGTTGTTTTAACACCGACTTAGTTCTTTCATTTGTGTTTTTTTTTAGTAAAAATTGGAGTTCAGAAATTCCTCTTCTAATTCTGCTTAAAAAAAATTGCACCGTCTAACTCATAGAAAGCAGTATGTTACAATTGGATCTCATTTTTCAAATGAAATTTTTAATCGCTCGGGAGTGCCACAAGGAAGCCAGTTAAAATTTCGATTAAATCCTATTCGAGATTAAATTTTGAAGTTTCCACCACTTTAGTGCAAAAATTAAACTTGTGATAAACAATTTTAATCCAATTTACACATGGTTAAAATACAATTACATTATATAATTTTATTTAAATTTGAATACTATAGAGAAAAATTGATTTTTTTAAACGGAATTGCAAAGTACTTACATTAGCATTTCTTTGTTTAAATTAAAGACCTATAGCCCGCTTCAACTAACTAAATTCAAAGATTATAGTTAAAGGACACGTTAATTAATAACAACCTTAAAGAGGTACTGTTAGTCCACTTTCAAAAACAACTACGAAGTTTTATTTGTGCCAACATTTCTACAGGTTATAAACAACTCGCAATTAAAAAGACTCGGAGTTCTGTATATAAACACGTTCTGAGCGAACATAGCCGATTTACTTTTCGGAGTAACTCAAAAGTTCCCATAAACTTTATTTGTTTTGTATTTTATTTAGTGCAGACGAACACCACATAAATTCTACATTAGATAGTTCGAAAATTAGTTTTTTGGTTCTACGTTTTTAGGTGAATGTGAAAAATTAAATTATTCAGGTGTGTTTTCTGAAACAACTTTTCCCTCAGATTTAAGAAATTGAAAAACTGACAGTGAATTTAAGGAAAATTTGTTCTTATATTTTAATTGAATATTTTAGGGATAATTTTGAAAAAAAAAAACAATCGAAATCTGAGATCTCCAGAATAATAATCACCGAACTCACCGAAGTTTTCAGCGATTAGCTCCAACCTGAGCAACAAAGCTACTTCTTTAGTGAAGGTAATAAAGAGAATTTCAGTTAATGTATAGGTGTAATTATTAGCGTCTGTAAATTTTAAAATAAAACCTTCAATAATGGACTCTAATTCTTTTGGAAACCTCATAGACAAGAAACTTTTAAAAAAATACTCAAGTGTTTTACTTTAGTATCTACGCAGAAGAAATTGCTCTTAAAAACTAGAGGATTTTGTTTTTAAAGCTTGGAAAAAATTAATTCAATATTATTCATAAAAAAGTTAGATGGACAACCGAAGAAAAGCTCATATGAACTAAGGTTAAAATCATTCACAAATTAAATATTAAGCTTTTATAATCGAGGACATCTATGTATGTGTTCGAACCAGTGCAAAAAAAAAAGCTCAAATGACTGAAGATTCCCATTATAAACATGAACTAAATGAGTAATAATTTAGACAGTAGTATTGATAGAAAAGCAGGGGCTACAGACTTAACTAAGCACACAATTTTTGGGGGCTTGTCTAAAACACGGTTTTGAATTTATGAACAAAATTAAACCTTTAGCTTTTTCTGACTTGTGAATGTAAAACAAATATAATTCACTTCAATATCAATTTAAGAATTGAGAAAATTTAAGGAAGCTCTTTTTGGCCTGCGAATTGAAAAAGTTTTAATTTAAAAGCACTTGGGTAAAGGTTTATGAATTTGAAGAGATTAAATTGACAAGCTCTTTTTTATTTGTAAATTGAATAAAATTTAATTCGCAAGCTTTTGTGAATTAAATATTATTTCACATACATAAGTTCATTATTGACTTGAATTCAATGAGGCCTTAAGCTGAAAAAGAGCTTAAATCTGCTCTTAAAACTGTACTGGCGGGAATAATTACTTTGTTATTGATATTTTGTATGTCATGATTTTTTTGAGCTATTAAATCTTTTTTTTTCACACACATATTTGTTTTCTCGTAATTTTAAATTAACTATTAGTCGTATTTATAATCATCTAGTCTAACTTAAGAAAGCCGTTTAAGTTATTAAAAAAACATATTTAACTATAACGAAAAACTTATCTAACTTAAACAACGGAACCGATTCTATGTGACTAATGTGACATTTTATTTAATCAAATAAAGCATTTATATTTCAAACTCTCTTGAACAACAACTTTTAAGAGGGTCAGTGTGAGTATGCACAACCATTTCCTGCCCAATTATTATGCCGCCATCTTGGAAAAGGTAGAGTAGGTAAAAAGTTTCAGAACCTATCTTGAGATCACAAGAAAATGTTGAACAGCGTGAAGTTCGATAAATTAAGTTTTAAATTATAAAACCAAAAAACACCTTAAATTAACTTCACTTGAGTCGATACCCGTTTGGTAACAGTTTTCCATAAAATACAGTTTCACAATAAAACAAAACAAACACGTAACTAACTTGAATGTATTTTGAAGCCAAATTTTTTTAACATTTCAACCGACTTATAGTTGGAGTATTCTTTTGTTAAAAAAAAAAGTTTTAAAAGACAAATACATTTTATCTTCACCGCGAATGATAAATTTTCGTGCGAAGAATAAAAGCCGATCGCAATTAAATTACTAGTACAGCGGTTTTTCCGCAATCATTATGTGCTCCTACCTTAATGACAATCAGCTGATTTTAATGAAACTGATTAGGTTGACATTGACGTGACATTTTAAATTACTTCGAATTTTTCTTCGCGGAATAAAATTGTTTTTCCAATAAAATTAGTTTTTTTTTCTTATTTAATTGTTTATTTAAAAACTGCCTAATATGTCTCGCATCTAATATAACCAAAAATCGTCTCGACTTTTAAGCTGTGAGTGGTTAAACTTTCAATTTCATTCAACAGGCGCATAGATTTTCTCATAGCAGCAATTCACTATAAATTTTCTATCTATCGTTCTCGTTGTTTAATTATAGCTCTTCAGGTTGCACAGAAGTTTCTATTGTGTATATTTTTTCTATTTTTCAATTACGCGGCAAACTTAACAAAAATAATCTCGAAAAATGCGTAGTCGGAGCAATTCGGGCGTTCGCCTGGACTACTACCAGCGAATTGTCCATCGCCTTATTATGGCCCACCAGGAACCCGTGACGGGTTTGTTCCCGGCTAGTGCTATCAACTCGCACGCTTGGATCCGAGACAATGTGTATTGCATTCTAGCAGTGTGGGGTCTTTCAATGGCTTACAAGAAAATTGCCGATCAGGATGAGGATCGGGCCAAATGCTACGAACTCGAACAGAGTTGTGTGAAACTGATGCGTGGTCTACTCATGGCCATGATGAATCAGAAGGACAAAGTTGAACGTTTCAAGACAACACAAAATCCATTAGATTCGTTGCACGCAAAGTTCTCCAGCCGCAATGGACAACCTGTGGTTGGCGATGCCGAATGGGGTCATTTGCAAATCGACGCAGTTTCATTGTATTTGTTGATTCTTGCACAAATGACTGCTTCCGGGTTGCAGATTGTATTCTCCCTGGATGAAGTATCATTCATACAGAACTTAGTATTCTATATTGAGTCGGCTTATTGTATCCCCGACTATGGGATATGGGAACGTGGAGACAAGACAAACCACGGAGAGCCAGAACTTAATGCCAGTTCAATTGGAATGGCCAAAGCAGCTTTAGAAGCTATGAATGAGCTGGATTTATTTGGAGCTCGTGGCGGGCCTGCATCGGTTATACATGTTTTGGCTGATGAAGCTCACAAATGCCAGGCAGTCTTACAGTCCATGCTGCCTCGTGAATCGAACAGTAAAGAGCTTGACTCTGGATTGCTCTCTGTAATTGGATTCCCTGCGTTTGCAGTTGACGACCCACAACTAATAAGAACCACAAAGGAAGCCATTCTCAATCGATTGCAAGGCAAATACGGTTGTAAACGTTTCCTTCGGGATGGCTATCGAACTCCGAAAGAGGATCCATCAAGACTGTACTACGAACGTTGGGAACTGAGAATGTTCGAGAACATCGAATGCGAATGGCCACTTTTCTTCTCATATTTGATATTGTTCTATGCCTTCCAAAACGATAAACTTTCTGTTAAGGACTATGCTGATCGATTAGAGGTGGGCTTTTGATTTTGAATTATTATTTTTTTTTTTTTCATTTAAAACATCGATTGATACCAATATTTGATTGCAGAAAATCATGGTACGTGGCGAGGATGGTGTCCTTCTCATACCAGAAAGCTATGCAGTTCCTATTGATTTAGTAGGAAAGGAATACCAGATGCCTGGTTCTCAGCCCAGGGAGGTTGTTGGAAGATGTCCTTTTTTGTGGGGCCAGTCACTGCATATTTTGGGAAAACTTCTTCAGGAGGTAGGTTTTTAAATGGACGCGACTAGAGACATGCCATTTTATAACAGTTTTTCGCCATTAAAAGTGGGCGTGCGTTAACGCGCTTCGCGCTACTTGAAAAAAAAAAAAACTCTGGGTGCCTGCCCACCGGTGGAGGGCCCTGGCCCTGCGGGGCCGCAAATACAGTACTTCTATAAACTAAAACTGTTATAATTGGCATGTCTAGAGTCACTTCCTTTTAAATACCCATTAATAAAAATAAATATCTAGAAATAAGCAAGTCATCTTTTTCAATGGAAGCTCAGATTGCACAATTCCTTATTGTGTAAATATGTATTTTTTTTTTCAATTCGATTGGTAATTATTAGCCATCCCATCTAGTTGTTGAGTCATCGGTTAATTTCTTATCTCTCACAAGTGAGCTGCACTTGTGAAAAAAATCTGTCTTATCAGACGATTTCGTTGTAGGTAGCTGAAATTGAGGGTCGTCGGTCTTAAAGAAATAATAATTGCAAAATAACATTCATCACCATAGACATCGCCAGACTCATTAGACGAGTATGGCGCTAAGAGAATTAAAACAAACAAAAACTGTTTTACCCTCCTTTTACCATTCACTACGGCGGGGGGTGTTTGATAATGAAAATTTGTCCGATACCCATACATAACAAATGATAATCATAATCACTCTACACACTTAAAACATTCCATTTCAGGGCTTCCTTGCAGTGGGGGAGCTTGACCCCCTTAATCGTCGCCTGGGCGCTCAGAAAAAACCTGACGTCGTCGTGCAAGTCGTCATCATAGCTGAGGACAACGAAATTCGTGATAAACTCGCCGAACACGACTTGCATGTTCAAACTATTGCTGAAGTGGAACCAATTGAAGTTCAACCGGCTAGAGTACTTAGTCATCTGTATACCTACTTAGGAAGAAATCGTAAGCTTGGATTAACCGGGCGTAAGTCTCGCGATGTTGGCATCCTTAGTACAAGTAAATTGTATTCATTGAAGGATAAAATATTCGCTTTTACACCACAGGTAAGTCCATATTTTAAAATCCTTTTCCTCTTACGTCTTACCCCTTTCCTTCCTCATTCCTTTGCCTTTTTCCCGTTTGAATAAATTCTTTTTTTTTAGATTTTTTTATACTTGGTTTAAGTTATTTTTAAAATTAATTTTACTGTTTTGTTGCTCAAAAATTAAAAAAAAAAAATTACATACATGAATATACCAAAATAGTTCGTCGACTTATCGCGCTTCTACATAGCCTCGGACAACGAACTTATGATCGATATACTAAAAGGTGAAATAAATTTCCTCAAATCAGCATGGGATTTACTTGGACGCCCGATGGTCACGTTGGTTCTTAAGAATATCCATCTAGGTCCGTTGGTATATAAGTTTTGTTTTTGACAAAAAAAAAAAGAAAGGAAAACAAAATAGAAATTAGCTTTTTGAAGTGAAAATTTGTTTGGATTTTGATTTGTTTTTTGTTTTTGTATTTCTTGTAAAATTATAAAATATTTTCTTTTATCCATTTTTGTATTGTTTTCTTCGGTTTTTTCCCTTTTTTTTCTGCGTGAAAGCAAGTTCGGCTTACCAAATTTATTTTTGCTATAAAATGCATTCTAAACTTAAATTTAACAACACAAAACAATACATACAACATTTTTCTTACATAAAAACACACAAAAACACATACGATGACACAATTCTACAGAAAAAGATTCTGTATTATGATAAAGCAGTGATAAAAGCAACTTTGCAAGTTAAAAGAAAATATTGTGTCCAAAAATGTTGGTGGTGGTGGAAGTGCACAAATGATACCAGTATAAAGCAAAGTTTTGCAAAAACTTTTCGTTGGTAAGGAGTCATCATGGTGAAGGTTTATTTATTCACATTTCGTTTAATTCATTTATTTAGCTGAGGTTGTATTAATTAAAATTAAAAAATTGTATGAGTGCCGGGACTCACGGTTAATATGTGTAAACATCAACGTGCGCGGATCCAAAATGGACTTGTTTTTGCTTGAAGGGGATCTTACGATTTTTTTCACTGAACGCACCCATCCTAGTATGCAGATCGTAACGTTGCACACCGTAACGTTGCACGACGTAACGTTGCACACGAACGTTCACGTTTTTTTTTCACTCTACCGCCAGCATAGATGTTTACACATCAAAAAGTTGAGTAACCTGCCAGATCCGAATTTGGAAATCGGATTGAGATTTAGATACATACTACAACCTCCTCAGTACTATTACATTAATATGGCTTCAATTATGTCATTTTCATTTGGACGTTCGGAGTTTTTCTTTGTTGACTCCTTCTACTCCAAATTTACCATCTTCGATAGGAATGATAGAGTTACCAAATCCACCCGAAGACGATATTAGTTCATTATAACGGTTAAAACTGTTTCTTGTTTTTAATAATTAACAAAACAAAAACCAAGTACCTATATTTTCTGGGCACTGTTTCGCTCATATTTTGTAAAAGAGATACTACTTCTTTGAAAATAGGTACTAATGAAGTTTTTAAACTTCCTCCTTTTTTTTAATAAATCCAATGTCTAACTACTTGAAAGATTTGAATCAAAGAAGAGCAAGTCCATGCAACCGAGTCTTGTTGCCCCAAATTTTGAAAGGTTTGTGTTCCCTTCATTTTCTTTCAAACTGAAACTATTTTTGGGAATTTGTTGCTGCAAATAATATTTAGAGGGAAATTATTCCACAGGCAAATTGCTAAGTGGACCCTAGTCTGTAAGTTTCATTTGGCAGAAACTGCAAAAAGATGGGTGGTGTGCGCGCTCCCATATCACACAGTGCTTCTGAATTGGCCGCAACAAAACAAATTGCAAACTAATAACACTAATCTAAAGACTTATTTTCGGTGAGACAGTTACATCCTGACAACTTTGTACAAAAACAAAAAATATACGACTTAACATTATTCTTCACTCAAATGTGAGTAACGATGGATACTTTGGAACAATTTGGAACTCAAATAATAAAAAAATCTTGAAAATACTTTGAATAAATGCTTTTTATAAGGAAGTGACTCTAGACAAGCCAATTATAACAGTTTTGGTTTATAAAAGTACAGTTTATGCGGCATACTTCAGGCACCCAGAGAGTTTATTTTCAAGTGGACCGAAGCGTGTTAACGGACGCCCACTTTTAATGACGAAAAACTGTTATAACTATTATAAATTGGCATTTCTCTAGTCTCGTCCTTTCTATAAATCTCACGAAAATACGACTCTTTTTAATTCCTTAATATTTTCAATGTTGCTTACACTTTTTTAAAATCTTTTTTTCAATTAACGTTACTTTGTTATAACCTGTAAAATACTACTTATAATAATTTCAATGGACCTAAGCAACTATATATCATTTCTTAAATTAGAGAATCTTTCTTAAGAACTTCGTTGATCCAACTAACTTTATTTTTACTTACTTTTGATTGTTTTTAATGTAATAATAGGCGTGTTTTATTTGAAAGTATTGTAGCTAGCGCAGTAAAATTTCCCAAAACAAAACGAAGAGTTTCGAAAAATAACCCAGCAATAAAGTGTTACCTATTATTGTAGTTAAATTCACAGAAGAGAGTATGATTTAAATTTCCCAATAAAATAGTTAAGAGTTCTTGAATAAGTTTATACATATGCCTTTTACCTATTTTATTTACATATCTATTTAAAGTTTGACACAAAAGACTCAACACTCAACACCTGAACTAGGAGTAAAATGGTATTTTCTCATATCCTAAAAACTTGCTTTCACGGGCTTTAATTGATTTAACTGAAATCCTCTCTATTTTTAT
Organism: Leucozona laternaria; assembly: GCA_932273885.2. Taxonomy (NCBI): domain Eukaryota; kingdom Metazoa; phylum Arthropoda; class Insecta; order Diptera; family Syrphidae; genus Leucozona; species Leucozona laternaria. The sequence continues at coordinate 23,206,990 of OW026367.1, read as the reverse complement.
CTTCTTTTGCATGAAAAATGAAATTCCATGTGTGTAAATTCTTTTAGAGGTCTTCGTCTTCAAATAGCACATTAGTTTATTTTGCACATTTTCGTTGGTCCGAGAAACCTTTAGTAAATATTTACCTACATATTATTAACCCAATGAAAAACAGTCACACTGATTCTTGTTTTATTTAAAAAGTATATATTTATTATATTCTTATTGATGAATTTGAAATGGATTCGATACATTAACATTAGCTTTGTTCATTTAACTTTACCCACGATTGACCTAGGTTTTTTGGACAACTCCAAGAGTTGTCAAAAATACCCCGAGTTTTCGGTTCTGAAAAATACCCGAGGGCAGTTGACATTTTTTTATAAATACAAGGTGATGCAAAAGTTGAACGCACCACCCGCGAATTATTCCGCAAAAAATCGAAAAAAATTATTCCGCGTTTTTAAGATACAAAATACAAGTCAACAAAACATTGTTTCAATTTTTTTGCGAAATAATTCGAGGGTAGTGTTCAACTTATGAGCCGGGTGACAACTTTTGCGCCCTTCCTTATATCATAATTTAACATAAATTGCTTTAAAAATAACAAAAACGCCTTTTATTTTCGTTGCCACTCTTGACGTCGGCAGTTTCGAAAATCTCCCTATCGACAATAAATTATGGTTAAATAAATTTCTCGTATTCGCAAAAAAAAAAAAAAACTTTTACTTTGAAGTGTACCCAAATCAGTGTTAATACAGAAGTAACAAGTTTAAGAAAGAACAAGGAAGTACTCGGGATGCAGCACCGCAGAACCAACACCCTCTGCCAGTAGAGAAATCTGAGGTATAAAGAGGCAGAGAGGGTGACATAATTCTCCCTTTGAATATTATTTGAAATTTACTTAGCGCGATCTTGGGTTTGCCATCCTATGGAAGGCCCTTAAGGGCCTGCATTCACAGTACTTTCAATAAGAAACCCATTAGTTGCAGATAATCAAACGCGCCGTTTCCGGATTATATTCCGCCAGCGTTCGTCACTATAAATATGATGTTGAAAGAATTCACTCAAGTATTCACTCATTTTATAATCCAGTTGAACAGTAACATATATACTGTTATATTTATAAAGGGTTCTCCAATAAGAGGTTTATTTTGAATAGCCCGCTATTTCGGTAGCTGTCACTTTTGAAGCTGTCATTTTTTGACATTTGACAAGTAAAAACTACGCCATTAATAAAAATGGAACGATACACGCTTCAACAACGCATTGAAATTATTAAAATTCACTATAAAAATGGTGAAAATTTGACAGAGACGGTTCGTAAAACTAAAACATTTTTGGGTAGTCGTGAAACACCTTGTCGGACCGCAATACAGAAATTGGTGGACAAATTCGAGCTGTTGGGACAAGTTAGTGATGTGAAGAATAAAACCCGTGCACGTCGCTCAAGAACAACTGAGAATATTGCTGTTGTAGCCCAAAGTGTTGTAGAAAACCCAGGTTTGTCCATTCCTCGTCGTTCTTTGGAATTAGGCATTCCACAAACGTCATTACACCGTATTTTGCATAAAGACTTGGGTCTTAAGGCTTATAAAGTTCAGTTAACACAAGAACTCAAGCCGGCTGATCATCAACAACGTCGTGTCTTTGCTGATTGGGTCCTTGAAATGCATGAAAATGATCCGGAATTTCATCGAAAAATCATCTTGACTGATGAGGCCCATTTCCACCTCGGAGGCTACGTCAACAAGCAAAACTGTCGCATCTGGGGCTCGGAAAACCGAAGAGTTATTGTTGAAAAGCCTCTCCATTCTCAACGCGTGACTGTTTGGTAAGGTTTATGGTCCGGCGGGGTCATTGGTCAATGGATTGCGCTATCGAGAGATGATTAATGATTTTTTATGGCCGGAATTGGATGGTATTGATCTGGACAACGTTTACTTTCAACAAGACGGCGCTACGTGCCACACAAGCAATGAAACCATCGATCTTTTACGGGAAAAGTTTCCGGACCGTGTTATCTCTCGAAGAGGTGATCACAATTGCCCACCGAGATCTTGTGATTTAACACCTTGCGACTTCTTCCTTTGGGGCCACGTGAAAGATAAGGTCTACGCCAACAGCCCAGCGTCGATTCAAGACCTCAAAGATGGAATTCGTGAGGCTATCGAGGACATAGGGCAGCCACTTTGCGATTTGGTTATGGAAAATTTCATGAAAAGGATATGGTCCTGTAAGCGTGGTCGTGGCGGCCATTTGGCTGATGTTGTGTTCCATTATTAACGGCATACCTTCCTCTTTATAATGAAATAAACATCCGATCATTTATCTCAAAAAATGCCATTTTTCTTTGAATATCAAATAACACATCTTATTGGAAAACCCTATACTTTTTATTTGCCTTTTATTTTGACATAAACAGCTACTGCTTTGACATTTCTCATTCACTTGCTTAAGCCGCTGATGCGAAACGAAAAATCCCATACAAAAATGACACAATGAAATCATAAACGAAAAATTTCGTTCTCGTTTCGCAGTACTCTGTTTTGATGAGCGAAATTATAATTGAAGCAGTTTATTTGGAGAAATCTCCGGTCTTTTGGACAATAAATTATGTGCGGAAAAATGACATTTGAGGTTTTTTGACTTTGTATTTGTTGTTTCTTTCATTAAAGCATGGCTTTGCGTAATTTGTTGGCAATTGGTGACACTTTCAATTGTCATTTTTTCGCAGTGGTTTCCGTAAGCATTTTTGGTTGGTGCAGAAATGAAGAACTATACTGTTCTGAAAAACTTTGAAACACAAAGTTACAGAATTTAGAACAAGGCAAGATTTTTACTTATGGAATATACAATCCTCTACTTTTTGGATCTTTCTACGCAGAACAAATTCATCAAACACACCTAATTGCTTCAATCTCACTTCTGAAGTTTTTTTGTTCGTGGTATTACGGTGAACTGTCAAATAGAAATAACTAGCAGACACCCAAAAGTAAAATGTAAAACAATAGTTTATAAAATTCGAACACCATAATGACAGTTTCTTTAATTAATTTCTTATTAAATTGCTTAAATTAAATTATTTGTTTTTGAACTCAAAATTAATTAAAATTTACTCTGCGGTTTGTTTTGACGTTTTGTTTTCAATGTATTAGTGTTTCTTGAGTGGATTCTGACTTTTTAAATCGAAATGCTTAATTCAGAAGAGTATTTTTTGTGCTAATGGAATGGTTTCAGAAGACTTCATTTTGATTCTAATGTAATACGACGTAATACGTAATAGACCAGTAAATATATGAATAATTGTTCTATAGGTAGGTATACTGTACCGATATTGATGATATCGAACTGTTTTAATGAAAACAAAATAGATTAGTACTGGATCCATCGAATTCCATTTGATTCATTTCAAGAACATTAAACAATTTATTAATACATATAACAATAAATACATTTCCAAATTAAAATTCACCCATTCCCTTCCCAAAATCCCTTTTCATTCCTTATTCTTTACATTCCAATTATTGAAAAACGAAACAAAAAAAAAAACAATCATCTTAATTGTGTTATCATAGAACATCGATTTTGACGAATACTACACAACCCGCGATCCAGATTTGTTAGCAAGTATCGTTACAACAAATTTGGCCTTCCTTACTAACAATTGGCGTCATATGTTGGGAAGGCCCACTATAACTCTTATGGCAACTAATTATCTATTAGGTAATTACGATTTCTAACATTTCTCAATATTATTGGCATTAAAAATTTAAATTATTCAAAACAAGTTTTTTTTTGTCTATCAATGTTTAATTGAATTGAAATATAATTAAAAATACACATTTTGTGTATGGCTTATTTTATTTACTAACTATTTTTTTTTTTTTCAAAATTAAAACTTTTTTTTTTTTTATTAATTGGTGGGAAAAGATGTTAAATATTTTTATTAAAACAAAGTTTCACAGTCAGAAAAGTGACACTTAAGTGGGGAATGTGAAAGATTAATTCCCAATATCACCGTTCACTGTTATCTGAATACGTGGCACTTGAGTCTCCGATGTTGGTGACTTAAGTTCCACTTACGCTAGCTATGAAATTTAGCTTAAATTCCTAATATGGGAAATTTAAATGCCACTTATTTCGGTAAGTTTCGACTGTGAAACTGGCCCTTATTAAGTTTTCTGTTTATTTTGTTACTATTTTACGTTCAAAAATTTTTTTTCAGAAAAAGATCCACGTTTGGCGCCAATTTTGTAATTATTCTTAATTGGTAGAAAAACAATTAAAAAAAATAAGGTGCATATCCTCACATAACATGTTTCATTTTAGTCTAAGTTTTAACATCTTTTCCCACCTATCGACGGGTGACGGGTATTACATTTCAAGCCTTCATAAATCGCTAGTAAATTGTAACCCTAAAATTATATGTACAGTTGTAGAAAATAAATACAAGCATGTTGCAATACTAACCTTGTTTGTGCTCTTGTGGTCTCTTTGTGTGATACGTGCGTATATGTCTAATGTAAATGAGAACAAAATTTTTAAAATTCCAACTAATTTTATCCATTGTTTTTTTTTTTTTTTAATTTTTACGCATTCCCCATCGTATCAAATCCAGATCAAAATAAAATCCCTCTAGCCATGATACAAACAATGCGCAAACTTAAATCCGGCTACATTAACGGCACTAGGGTTATGTTGGGCAATTTAAAGGACTTCCTCAATACATCGGCAATCACTGATTTAAGTTTCTTGGGAAGTCAAGAAGATGGCTATCCTGATCGTTTGCATCAAGACGTGCAAACCTATTTGGACGATCATCTTTTGCGTTCGTTTACCAACAAGAATGCCGTTAATATACGAACTTCAGGATTGAAACCACGCCCACTGCGTAGGCGCATGTCATGCAAGGGTGCTATCAAAAAGACACGATCAATTAATGTGGACTGTAAGTTTTAATATATCTTATTTTGAGGTTAACATATGTATAGTTCAGTTCGATTCTGCTATCCACGTTGTACGAGCACACGAAGTTCAGAGCTTTTTCTATGAACTATTTCCTTGTGTAGGTGCACATAAATAGCAGAATAAAATTGAATAAAAGTTCCCGAATTCGAATTTAATGACTAAGCATCCATTTATAAATTCATTAAACATCTTCCATAGCTGATACCTTGGGCATGGAAGGCCCTGGCCCACTGACAGAACGCCGCCTCTCATCCATAGTACCTCCACCATGGCTACAAGCTAACGCACCAAACCATCACATCAATTTATTTGCAACAACGCCCGAAGAACAACACGCTCAGCTGGAAATTCGTGAGAACATTTACCCCATTGATCCACATCACAATCGCACCGTACATGAACGTCGCAGTGAGTTTGCAAAACAACTTGAAAGTTAGTTATTGAATTTTTTTGTTGTTGGCTTATTATATTTTGATTTTGCTTTTTTTTTTTAATTTTCTTTTTTCTTATGATTTTAAATTTGAAAAAAAAAAATATTCAATGAAATATTTAAAAAAAAAAAAGTTCCTAAAATTCTTATTCAACGCCATCGCACGGATACAAATTTTGCTGAAACAGAAGTAGAGGAATTGGTTGCAATGCTACGTGAAACAGAGAATTTAGAAGAACAAGGTGATATCCTACAGTATTTGGTTGATACACAAGGCTTGGACTTTAATACAGGTATGCTAGAATTAAGTGAAGCCTTATTAAATTATAACATCAATTATTTAAACTATATTCAACACTTTAATACATTAAACATAACACAAACAAAGAACACATACGCATGACGTTAGATTTTAAGAAATGGTAACCCTAAAATTTTCCGGTTTATGCAGCAGCCTTTAATTTTAAACAAATTTGTATGTGCTTTCATTTTATATGTTGTTTTGTCCAACCATCAAAACCAAATTGTGGAAGGAAACATAATTTTGGCAGCACTTCATTCTGGGAAAGTTAAACAGCTGTAAACGAGTTATTAGTATCTGGACCACAGATTAGCCATATGAAGATGAGAATGTTTCGTACGTTTCACTCTCCAAAACCCATTTGTTTACGTTGTTGTATTTGTAATTTCTTCCCGCGACGATGAATAGATGCGAATTGCAACAACAATTTAACCGGTGTCTGAAGATCCCTACTGTCTATGTGTGAGGTTTTTATACACACATTCTCATTTTTTATCTGATATCTCTATCTGGCGGTAGAGTGAAAAAAAGTGTAGGTTCGTGTGCAACGTTACGTCGTGCAACGTTACGATCTGCATGCTAGGATGGGTGCGTTCAGTGAAAAAAATCTTAAGATTCCCTTCAAGCAAAAACAAGTCCGTTTTGGATCCGCGCACGTTGATGTTTACACATATTAACCGTGAGTCCCGGCACTCACACAATTTTTATTATTGTAGTCGTACTTGTAATTCTTGTCTAACCTAAGACTGTCGTCCCCAACTTTAAAAAGATATTAATAAATATTTTTCATTGTTCTCTAATATTAGGGTCTCATTAGGGCACATGAGGTTATTTTGATAATTTTAAACGATATAAAGTATACTTTAACGCTAAAGCAATCGTCTAACTTTAAAAGCATCAAAATGCTTCTCTATCTTTTTGAAAGTATACTTTATCCATTCAACGTTTGTAATTTCATAACAAAAATTTAAAGAAAAATTTTTGATTAAGATTTTGAGCTAGTAAATCAACAATCACGAAAACTGTCTTAGCTTTTATTTGTGGTGCATGCACCCAGTAACCATTACCACGAAAAAACAACACCATCTCCACCCACAATTCCCGATGTTTTAAACTAAAAACTTGAGCCTTACGTGTAATACGTTTCGTGTCACACATTACGCGTCACATGTTTATGTTACGATAGTTTGCATTATTTTTACACATCTTAACCCTGACTCCCGGCACTCACCGAATTTCTATTTTTTCTTCCAATTTCCTTCTAAAAATGTTTGGGGGTGTTGCATAACTCTTTAAAATATACGCGTTTCATTCTTCCCCTTTTTATTATCATAAGAGTCTTGGATACATCTTAAAAGATATAATAACATCGAGTGCTCATTTTTATTCCAAATTCGAAGCTTTCATAGGGTTCGCTACTCAAGTTGCAGTAAGTTCAAAAATGCTCCGTTTCCCGAGAATCAATAGAAGTTTTCTGTGTGTAGAATTTTTGTATGATGAATTGACGAGACAGCGACAAAAGAAAAAAACTGAACGTTGGAGTGCCCTCTGAAAATTCTGAACAGAATCGATTCTTCTGTTTAAAGGAATTCGGCATAACTTTAAGGTATTTTTCGATCAGTATTGTTTACCCTTAAATTAAATTTAAAAAAAAAAAAACCTCCCAACTTGTCCGTCTTTTTGTCACTATTAAATGGGTGTGAGATAAGTTGGTCGAATTTCCAATCTGGCAGAAAAGAATACAAATAAACTCTAGCTTATAATTTTAAATATTATAATAACAATATTTCATGTCCATTTCCGTTCTCATTCTGAAGAAGACTATTACATACTTCAACAAATATGCTCTGCGTTGGGCGCCATTTGAAACCCTGGATGGTTATGCTTTCTTAACGCAGACCAGAGTTATCGAGTTCGAATCGACGAAGGTCATCTCAAAAACTACCTACTCCTTAAACTTTTGTAACCTTGATCCCGAAATTTTTAAAATTAACTTTAAGACATGTTTTTTAAAGAATACATTAAAAGTACTGATTTATTTTTGTTCACTCAAAAAAAATTAAATTTATCAGTTCTAAAGAGAAATAAAAAAAAAAAAAATAAAACAGGTGTTCGTCGAAGAATAACCATCCAGGGTTAAAATTCGTCGTTTTCAATAACTACTTAATAATAATAAGATTTCCCCAAACTCGATGTTTTCCACCATTCAATAATGTTATTGATAGAAATTATATTTCTTTTTTTATAGTTTTTAATATTCTTTTTAAATAATTACACATACATTACTTTAAACACAGTATACAATACACTCTTAAATTATCTACCACCCAGCTTTTCAAACTGACATTTGACAGCAAAGACATTTACATCAATTTTTTGACAAATTTATATCGAATACTAGCGTTATTTTGCAATCATACCTACTTCTTCATAAACCTCTCAAGAATGTTGTAGTTCATAGAAAATGTTTTAAAAAATAACGAAACACCAGTAATGACATCTTTGCTCTTCTCTTTCTTCATTACCTTCTCTCTACCTATACATTATGTACCTAAACAAACAAAAAATCAAAATTAACAAAAAAAAACAACAAATCACATTCTAGCTGGACTGGGAATACGAAACAAATCTGGTGGTAAGTAACACAAATTTCTAACTCTTCACCGCAACAAAATTAAATAGCACTTTTATGCCTGCCTTTATCGTACGCTTAATACGGTGACTCCAAATTATGTCCCATAGGAGCCTGCTCATATTTATTTTATTAATTTTTGGTTTAGTATTTATTATTGGGAGACTCATTATAAATTTATGTCGCACATCCCGTAAGACGAATAAGTTCATCAAACCATTATTGATACAAATTGATGTATAGTACGTTAGAGGGGAATCTTTTCCACAGATGGCAGGTGTATCTTATTATTTCAACACAATTTTAATCAAACTTCGATGACAGCTGTATCAGTTATATTGCAATCACAACGAAAGTACGATGGAAGGTGAACCAATATAGGTGGGGTCTATTCGTTTACTACCCAAAACTGCCAATTTCTACCATTTTTAGGTACAATTTTCTTTTATGAACTTTGACAGAACTTTAGACCAAAATTGATAGAAATTGGCAGTTTTGGGAAGTAAACGAACAGGGGTATAGTGTTAGGCCAGGCGCGCACATGCAACTAAACAGTTTGGTTTCGATTTTGAGCACTCGGGATTATATGAGAAACCGCCGGTTTATGTGCGCGGACTCTCATATAATCCCATAGTTCTAAAAATCGCAGCCAAACTGTTTAGTTGCATGTGCGCGCCTGGCCTTAATTTTCAAAAAAAATGTTTACCCTGCCTCACTTGACTATCATTTTCTCACTATGAGGTGGGAGTATGATAATGTATTAAAACGTCAAAGTGAGTCGCGGGGAGTGAATCCAATATGGGCACTCCCAGAGAAACACGATGAGTACTCATGATTACGTGCTTTATTTAACAAATAAGTAATTCCACACTGTCTCTTGGTTTACTCTTTACATATTTGGTTTATTATCAAGACTTTAATTGTCCAGCTGTCAAAAATCTTTTAGTCTACATTGACAAATTGGCCAACCAATTGTGTTCAGTAATCAAATACTTTTTTTTCAAAATTTCCCAACTAAAATGACAGCTGTCATCTCAGATTTGACGAGAAATTATCGCTTTATTAGACAGTGTTCACATTCGCCTAGTCCTCCGACGTTTGTTGACTCTTCTCTACCTTTATTTCGTTCCCGCTGATTAAGTGGGAAGTTGAAGGAGAAAGGCGAATGCGAACAACGTCTTATGGCGTTTTCGATTGGTGCCAGAATGACAGTTCATCTTCGGAAAAGCCAGAACATTCTTCTGGGTTTTTTTTTTCAGAATCGAAAACATAATCGTTCACACGTATAGAATTGTTCTTCCAAATGACCAATCGAAAAGGCCATTAGGCAATTATATTTTGGCTTTGATCTTATGGATCATTTCAATGACAGTTACATAAATCTGTGCATCAGAGTTCAAACACACTTAGCCAGTTCAAGTTTCTGAAATCTCAGGGATTTTCGATTTTCCGCCGTTAGTTTGATTGAGCAGGAGTAGAAAAACCATAAGATTTTGCTGTCAAAATATCTATCCATCTATTTTGTTTGTTTTGGTTAATAAAAGTACTGTTTATGCGACCCCGCAGGGCCAGGGTCCTCCGCCGGTGGGCATACTTCAGGCACCCAGAGTTTTTTTTTCAAGTCCACTTAATGGCGAAAAACTGTTCTAACTTTCAAAATTGGCATGTCTCTAGTCTCGTCTATTTTTGTTTAAACTAGATAAATCGCTAAAGAGCGACGAAAACCACCAATTGATCTTTGACAGCAAAAAGAAGGCATTTTTTTTCAGATCTATCAGCATACGCAGATTTGTGAGATCTCAGATATCTGAACTGGTTAATTGACTCTGTGTATATGTGGCTGATTACATGGCTCGTTTTACTGAAGAGCGCATCGCGTGAAGAGAGGTAGATTTTATGTGCGTAAAAAAGAGAAGGTGGAATCTACCTTCTCTTTTTTACGCACATAAAATCTACCTGTCTCATGCGATGCGCTCTTCAGTAAAACGACCCATGTAATCAGGCACTATAGCTTTAATTGATGAGTCTGCGCACGCTTCATGTTTTATGTCACATTTTTAAACATTTATATTTTTTATCAAATCAACATTAACACTATTTTCATTATCATCTTTACACACCTTATTTTCTGAAATTAGATTATAAACTAATGTTGGAATTTATTTCATTATATATTTCCTATCTCAATGCATTTTTACTATAAATCCTGAATGCTGTTGTTCTGTGCTATATTTGCTGTTGTTATATACCATCTCTATATTATGACTGCCAACCAAACTAAAACCAAAAACGCTTGGGTGGTTGATAAAAAATATAAAACAAATTAAAAACAAAAATTAATAATACAAAAACAAAGAGATCGAATCATCATCGGTACCGGATGAGAAAATTCCCTCGAATGATGATCCAAATGTTTTGCAACAAGATACTAATTCTTCTCACTCTGAAGGAATGCTGGAAGAAGGTAGAGTTGTCACCGTTCGTGGCCTGCTCAAGGGCTTGTACGAAAAAGCATGTCAACAAAAGTTGTGGGGTCTTGTACGTCACACAGCTGGTATGTTAGGCAAACGGGTTGAAGACTTGGCTAAAGCTGTCACTGATTTGTTAGTTCGACAGAAACAGGTAACAATTTTTTTTTTTTAAGAAACGGAACTGCATATGGATTCCTGATAATTTATTTGCAAATAGGTTACTGTTGGTATGCCGCCCAACAATGAGTTTACAATCACAGCACCTCTTCCAGAAATCGAACTTCGTCAGTTGATTCATGATGTAAGTGTTTTATTTGGAAACTTATATTCCGAAGGTGTCGAACCCTATATTTTTTTCTAGGCCTATGGAGACGATCAAAGTACTTCTATGTTAACTCAAGAACTCATGGTCTATCTGGCAATGTTTATTCGAACAGAGCCGCAGCTCTTCCATGAAATGTTGCGCTTGCGTGTCGGTTTGATTATTCAAGTTATGGCTAAAGAACTGTCACGTACTTTGAATTGTGACGGTGAACAGGCCTCAGAACATTTGCTCAATTTGTCACCATTCGAAATGAAAAATCTCTTGTATCATATTTTGAGTGGCAAGGAGTTTGCTGTTAGCAGTGGTAAGCCTTTTTCCGTTTGAAAAGCTTTGATTAGTTTTTAATAATAATTTAAAATCAAACTTTTAGTTGCACGTGGAAACCTATCGATTGTGAGCTGCAAGTCAAGCCGAGTCAGCAAGAAAAGTCAAATTGGTTTAGGAGATCCTGAAAGTGAGGATCTTATTCCTGCAATTGATGATAGGCAAGGACAGTGGTTGCGCCGACGACGTTTAGATGGAGCTTTGAATCGTGTGCCAAGAGACTTTTACTCAAGGGTCTGGTCTGTTTTAGAAAAGGTAGAGTATATCAAGTTATTTTTAATATTGTTTTGGTGTCTTTTTAATTTCCCAATCTATAATTGCAAATTCTGCCATTTTTTATCAAACTGGGAAGATTTATAAGAAAAAACATTTCTCACGTTGGCCGCCTGTTAAACAATTAAGCTGAAAATGTATACTTTTAGATAGATCAATAATCTCATTTAGATTAAGACAAAATAATTATTTAATTAACAATTTTTTTCAAAAAATATGACTTGCATTTTGCAAATGAATAATGTTCTTATTTAGAAAACAATAAGAAATATCCAAACAATCGTTGGGCGCCATTTTCGCTATGGATCTAAATTATGAAATAAATTGAAACTAATTTTGGCTGTTTTGCAGTGTCAAGGCATCGCAATTGAAGGACGCATTCTTCAGCAATCCCTTACTCAAGAGATGACCCCGGGAGAATTAAAATTCGCTCTTGAAGTTGAGACTGCACTTAATCAAATCCCTCAACCTGAATACCGTCAGCTAGTAGTTGAGGCACTGATGGTTCTCACATTGGTGACAGAACATAACATGGTTTCATCATTGGGTGGAGTTATTTACGTAGAGCATCTAGTTCACAAGGCCAATCAACTTTTCCTCGACGATCAAAGAAAAGTCTCAGGTGATGCAACCCTATGCTGTGCCAAATCAAAGGACGGAAAAGATAACACAACACCATCGGGTATGTTGTTGTGTGGTGGAGCTGCTTATATTTGTCAACACTTATACGACAGGTAATTGCAACCTTATCTGTTATCTGCTTTTATGTTAATATTTATTTTGATTCTATAGTGCACCAAGTGGAAGCTACGGAACAATGACCTACATGGCTAGAGCTGTTGCTCTGGTCCTAGAATGCGTTCCAAAGCATGGTGAAATGGAATGCACAGTTTGTTGATTTTGAACTGTAACCCGCTGAATATTGCTGAGCAAAAATGTATGCCAGAAAGTTATCAAATGTCCAAATTTGTGTGTTTTGGCTTGTTCAATTATTGTCTTACGAGCTCTTTGTTTTATTTTATTTTTTTTTAATTTAAGTTTTATAGCGACAGAATTTTGAAGTCCAGTTTTAAAATTTTTTAAGCTCGCTTTTATTTATGTTTTATCTAAACGACAGACGTTTTCGTCACTTATAATTGTTTTCTCGAAATTCGATGATGAATACTTAACTAGTTTCGCAGGGCAATTTAAAATAGATATTTATGCCAGCTAACTATTGTAGAATTTTAGATATTTTAAATAAAAATTTAACAGAATTATTCTATGAAAGAGCAATAAATTACATTTATTTGATTTTTAAAGTGGTTTATTCAGTTGAAATTGAAAACGGTTTTTTCTTTGTTTGTTTTTTTTTTTTTTTATTTAAAAAAGCTTAGAAATGGTAAGTATTTTTAATTGTGATATAATGAATCCAAAATTCTATTTCGGAAAATTAAATTTCATTTGTGTTGTTAATATAGTATACATACATTATGTATCGTCCAAAATTTAAAAAAAAAATAATCTTTCTCCGGAAATATTTTGCACTTTCCAATTAACCTGTTTTTAACGTTTGTATTCCTGTTAAGTAATTCAGTTCACAGTTTTATGATTAAAATTTATTTGAAAACTTTGTCTGAATTCTAAACATCAAAATATGCTTATAGTAGGAAAAGATTATTACTACGGGTGACAACTCTCTGTTGTGTATTTGGGTGAGTGAATCTCAATCCAAAATGGAGAAAGTTTAAAAAAGAATAATATGCATTTTAAATATTAAATTTTAATTTTTTTTTAATTTGAACAAGCAAAGCTCAATTTGGGGTGTGAAAATCGAAAAATTTCCGCAATGTCACGATGGATGGATAATGTGTACAAGGGGTGGAATCGGCTAAGGTGATTTGTGATAATTGACAGTCACAATAAACAAATTCGGTCTGCGTAATGTGATTGTCACATGTGACAATCAAATTTTTGTGACTTTTTCTTGTGATAGCTATTTTGGTGTCATTTTCATGTACAATTGACAAGGTTTCAAGAAAAATAAATTTATTTGAAACTATACAATAATTTTTAAGACCTGAGAATGTGGAAAATGAAAATCGCCTCTTGAAAATAAAATTTACCCCATAAATAAATCAAAAATCGTATTTATGCAAACTGTCAGTACTTGTCTCTCAAAGTAATGCCAAGTTTTGAATAATTTTTGGTGATCACTTTACGCAGGCGGAAAAATTAATTTGATCATATTTGATTTTCATAAATGTGACAATCACCGATCACATTAGCCGATTATCCACCCCAGGCTTAGGCTGTAGATTACAATAAGATAAATGCAAAAACTCTGAGTTTACCTTTATGTAAATATTAACTTTAACCCTTTTCTGGAAAAAAAAATCTTACTGCAAAAAGTTGATAATTAATCAGTTTTTTTTTTAGATCTATGTATATTCCTGCAAAACGGTGAGTCTCTATCTGCAAAACTCACCACTTGAGAGCAGTAGTTCCGTTCGTACACTATAATCTTGTTTTGCCTCGAATCTCTCGTGAACGTGGAGACTTTTTTAAGTTTGTGCTCTGTGATTGTAATAAATTTACATAGGCCAATTTTTAACTTTATTTCCTAATATCTTGAAAGACAAAATGTCTTGTATGAAACTTCTGGATTTCTTGTTTTGCTTCTCCTGACAAATCATGTTTTTTGAATTATGACGTTATTATTCTCAATGTGCGATTTAATTGTAAGAAACCAGAAACTGTTAAGTGAATCTATATATCTAAATAGAAAAAATTAAACAAAAATAAATTAATTGCTTTTAAGAAATGATTTTTAATAAAGGGTCCGCCATCTATCGTTTTTTGTTCAACTAGTGCTTATTTCGTGAATGGTAACACTTAGCTCATGTCTGATTTGACAGATAATTAGTTTTATTCTTCCGCTGAACGAATATGGTTGTGTATACGCTTCGCTAAGTGGGCCTGCGATCTACTTAGAGAAGATGCCGATTTTGCAAAAAAAATCATCTTTTGAGATGAAGCTCATTTTGATCTTGGCGAGTAGTAAACAAGCAAAATTGTCGCATTTGGGGCACAGAAAACCCGCACGCATATATTGAAAAGCCGATACACCCAAAACGAGTCACTGTTTGGTGCGGATTTCGGTCCAGAGGCATAATTTTGCCATTTTTCGAAAATGAGCAAGGAGTGGCCGTTACAGTCAATGGTGATCGTTATCGGGCCATGTTGAACGAATTTTTGTTCACAAAAATTGAAGAGGAGGATATTGGCAACATTTGGTTTCAACAGGACGGCGCTACGTGCCACACAGCCGAAGCTATACTCGATGTTTTGCGGCATTTTCAAAAAAAAAAAGAAGTTATTTGGCGGACCCTTTATATTTGAGAATGATTGCTTGATCAAGCATAGGCACATTTTTCGCATAGAAATTTAATTAAAAATAAATGATTGAAGACTCATGCATGAAATGTGAATATGCAACGTCAAAAAAAAAATATAAATACACTCTCCCATGTATGACAAGCATTTGAACAATGTATATCCCGCTTTAAAGTTCTTTCAATTGGACTTGTCGTTCAATCGTATAACTTGCCATGGTGATTTGGCATCAGTAAATAATAAACAAAAGATTTAATAGATGT
Source organism: Leucozona laternaria (assembly GCA_932273885.2). Classification (NCBI taxonomy): domain Eukaryota; kingdom Metazoa; phylum Arthropoda; class Insecta; order Diptera; family Syrphidae; genus Leucozona; species Leucozona laternaria. The sequence goes on along the minus strand of OW026367.1, from coordinate 23,191,646 downwards.
CACCGTCAAAATCTGCCCGCTGCAATTGAAAACCCTATATATTAATTATTTTAGTTTGAAGGATAGTTGGATAACCGATTTGTTCAGGCGACTTCACGTTTTGCCCGCACTTTTCTTCACTTCTTCTAAATAAAAATTGATATTTTTTGGGCGTTACTGACAAAAATAAACTACAGAATTGTCATTTATGACAATGATTTAAAGGTCAATCCTTCTCAAACTGTGATTTATAATAAACGATTGACGAGACGATAGTGATTGTGTTACGTGAAGCAAATTGATGACGATAACGTGGACGATTATTATCTTTTTAAAAATTACGGAATGACCCCCCTGGTTTTGTTAAAAATTAAGCCCGAACCACACTACTCTCGTGTGGTGTGTTGGGGAGTAGTGTGTCGCTATCGCTCTAATGTATTTCATATGCGTAGAGCCATATTTGTATCGTGTGATGTGTTGTGTCGAAATCTATGAACTACATGGGAATGACAGCGACATACTACTCTTCAACACACCACACGAGAGTAATACGGTTCGGGCTTTATTTGCGTCTAATTTAAAAAAAAAATTACATAAATTATAAATTTCCCAAGTTATTTATTAGGGGTATTCATGCAATGTCGTATTTGCCTCGTAAACCTCGCAAACTGAATAAGTTTATCACCTCGTAAATATAAAATGTCAAAATTTGAATGGACAATTATATAAGCAGGGCTGATCAGTTTGCGCTATGATTTTGCCTCGTAGGCCTCTTTAAACTGCATAAATGTATCTCCTCGTAAATCAAATGTCAAAATTTGTATGGAAAATTATAGGCGTGTTGTTTTGCAAGTCCATATGGATTTGTCGAAAAAAACGACATCGGGACTTAGGAACTTCTTACTTACAGTACGTAAGTCCCGATAATTATCTGGACTTAGCTAAATCTATATGGATTTAAGTTGTTGTTGTATTTACGTGTAAAACTATTAGTCCCGATGTCGTTTTTTTCGACAAATCCATATGGACTTGCAAAAAAAACACGGCTTATATACACAGGGCAACGTAATAAGGATATACACAGATTGCTTTATAGGTAGTTTGTAAATATATCTCATTGCATGAATACCCCTATTATTTATAGTAGGGGCATTCATGCAAATTCGTATTTGCCTCGTTTTACACCTCGTAATTATAAATTCAGATCTGAATTTTCAGATTTTGTATTGAAGCCGCCCATTCACTCACTGAACGAAAGATCGACTCATATAGATCTAGCATTATCATTATTTTAGTTTTGCATGGGCATTTCATTCTTAGTATTGGTATCACTTTTTATTTATCTATCTATCTCCTTTCTACAAACGACACGTTTTTATAAATAAAAAAATACCCACACACAGTTATGATTTGACAGTTTCCCACCTAAAAACCAACAAAAACAGCTGGAAAAAAACACTTTTGGTTTTTTGGTCGGATTCGTAAATCGTATTCGTTCGTTAGTAGTTGTTCGTCGTCATATTTTTTTTTCCTCCTCTTGTATCTTGTTCTAATTCTTCTGCTGCTTCTGCATTAAAAAATTAAAATGGCGTTCATGTTCTTTTCAAGTTTTCTTCGCAGTAAATTTTTATCATGACATAAAAATCTAATGAAAAACCAATAAAGTAATAATCCTCAAACAAGAGAACAATTGAAAACATTTTAAAATAAAAGACTATTAAAAGAAAATCCCAATTCATGTTCTGCTTTTTATTGAAGAAGTGTGATCAAATTAAAGTAAGAGGAAGAAAAAAATAGTAAATTACAAGAAACCTTGTGTGCATTCGAAGAAAAAAAAAATAATTAATTATCTCATCGATAAGTACACGAGTATAAAAGTAATAAATTGAAAGTGAAAAAAAAGAATAGGAAACTAGTCGCCTGTGCTGTGTTTTGATTCTGACATCGAATTCTAGAAAGAAAAAGTAAAAATCAATCGAATTCCATAATCCGCACCAATCAACTCTACTACCAATCATCATCATGCAACAAGAACCAAACGATGAAAGTTGGCTGGAGGAGCAGTGCCTCCGCGAAATGGAAGCCCAAAATGACTACGAACGGGATTACCATAGGCAGAGGGATAACTCCATCAGCACGGTTTGGGGCGCCTTCCAAGATTCGGCCACTGCCGTAGCACAATTGTACAGAGGTATTTTATACGAAATGAGAATCTTGTGCCCCTCCTACACAATTATTAATGTCTGATGTATTATTTTTTTATATTCTTTGCCAAGGACAAATTTGCTGAAGCTATTTTGTTTCGTTTAGGTTTTAAATTCTTTGCCCACAAGTTCTTTGTTTCCGACATTTTGTTTTTGTGTTTTTCCTTTTGTGGAAACAACATTAATATGGATTTTCTTTCGATAAGGAAACGGGCGATTCTATGAAGAAGAAGAAAATCTCTAAAAATGTGGTTATGGAAAAAGATGGTGCAGGAACAGCTGCAGTCGCTGTTGTTGTCTTATTGGTCGGTCACACCTGCTAGGGATGAGTTTACTACCATCAACAATCCTATGGAGGTTTATTTCTATTTTTTGAAACAGGTAGCTCCCATGTTTGTACACCTACCTGGGAAAATGGAAAACCAATTCACTTCTCTTTGTTTTTGTTGCAAACGCCCTCGACGAAAAATGTTGACCTTTTTATTTTTCCTTTACCTAAGTTCTGGCTTCCCTTTATTAAATTTATTTACCTATTTTTTCTTAAACACATAGGTACCCCTTTTAGGTCTTAAATCTGTTTTATGTCTTCTATTTATTTTGAATTTATATTTGGTCTTTGGCTTTATAGATTTGTTGCAAATATACAATTTTTGTTCAAAAAGTGTATCTTCAAATAGTTGGTAGGTACGTATATCTATATACGACGATTGGATACTAATAGCGATTATATTTGTATAGATATTTTTAAAGAATGCAGCCATCTGCCTGAGTTACCTATGTATGTACGTACAATTTTACATTATTTATCAGTCTTAAGATAAATAGCGAGTCCAACTAAAATTTTGTTTGTTCACGTTTGTTTTGTTTGTTTCATAATCATTTGGAGTGAGTAAGTACATTTTTTTAAAACGTAAGCTGAGAAACCTCGACAAGAATTCTAGGTAAAAGTCAGTCAAAATTACACCATCTTTTTTTGTTTATAAATTGATGAACTTTCAGCCTTAACTTTTTTACAGCAAACATAAGGTATGGTACATAGGTTTTAGAGATTGATTAGATATCAGACACTTGAACTGGTTATATGATGTCATTGGCCGTGTTTTGTTGGGACGGCCCAACCCATCCAGTTAAAATTAAACACGTATTGCAACAATAATACATGACTGCCAATTACTTACACCTTTTGATGTGTAAACACCTATGCTGGCGGTAGAGTGAAAAAAAACGTGAACGTTCGTGTGCAACGTTACGTGGTGCAACGTTACGGTGTGCAACGTTACGGTGTGCAACGTTACGATCTGCATACTAGGATGGCTGCGTTCAGTGAAAAAATCTGAAGAGACCCTTCCATCAAAAACAAGTCCGTTTTGGATCCGCGCACGTTGATGTTTACACATATTAACCGTGAGTCCCGGCACTCACACATTTTTTTTCTCCAGTCAAATGTTACTTTCAAAGAATTCACATATGAGCTTTATAACCCAATATGTTCCCCATCGTTTTGCATATGGTGCATTATAATCCTCAAGAAAACGCGGCTATTATTAATTTATTGTTATTAATACAAAGATCCATTAACGTAACGATCGTGTTTTATTAAACAATAATGAATAATAGGTATAGCAAAAAATCATACTGTTATGGAAATAAAGGGTTCGCCAAATAACTTCTTTTTTTTTGGAAAATGGCTCAAAACATCGAGTGTAGCTTCGGCTGTGTGGCACGTAGCGCCGTCCTGTTGAAACCAAATGTTGCCAATATCCTCCTCTTCAATTTTTGTGAACAAAAATTCGTTCAACATGGCCCGATAACGATCGCCATTGACTGTAACGGCCACTCCTTGCTCATTTTCGAAAAATGGCCCAATTATGCCTCTGGACCAAAATCCGCACCAAACAGTGACTCGTTTTGGGTGTATCGGCTTTTCAATGTATGCGTGCGGGTTTTCTGTGCCCCAAATGCGATAATTTTGCTTGTTTACTACCCGCCAAGATCAAAATGAGCTTCATCTGAAAAGATGATTTTTTGGCAAAATCGGCATCTTCTCTATGTCGATCGCAGGCCCACTTAGCGAAGCGTATACACAACCATATTCGTTCAGCGGAAGGATAAAACTAATTATCTGTCAAATCAGACATGAGCTAAGTGTTACCATTCACGAAATAAGCACTAGTTGAAAAAAAAAAAAACGTTAGATGGCGGACCCTTTACTATGCAGAAATAAAGATCAATATGTACCTATGTATATACATGTTCAGCCTTATTGTGAGTTTCACCCGAAAAATATTTCACCTTAAAATTTTTTGTTCGCTCGGAATTTTAAAAGCTATGGTGAGTTTCGCCCGAACCAATTTTTTTATCATGAACTTTCGGGGGAAACTCACAATAGGCGAAAAGTGGAATGTAAAACATTCCGGGTGGAATGTTTTTCGGGTGAAACTCACAATAAGGCTGGTTGTGTAACCTGCACAATATGCTATCTACAGTTTGTGTTTCATGGTATTTTATATTAAATCCTTGTTGCAGAACTTGGGTGATGAAACCTTCACTTAAAAAAGTTGTAACGAGGGAGCACGTCAAGAGAGCAACTAATTTCCCCTCCATTGGATAACTTGCGACTTTTAGCATGTGGTTGTTGATATGAGAAGTGAGATTAAGTTGTTCAATGCGTTTGTTAATTTCTCCATATTTTTAAGAAATTCGGTCTCACTTTGGTCTTTTGACAGGTTTAACTCATTTTACTAATGCGGCTTTTGCTTCAACCACTTCAGATTTGGGTGTCAGATCTGAAAATCTGTGTAAATCTTACTAAAAATCAAGATCTGATTTCAGTCCGACAAAAAATTCGATTTTTTTGGTTGAAAGGAAGGTAAGAAAACTTTTCTCAGATCAAAAAAAAAATCAACAAAAAATCGAATTTGTTGGTCGAAAGAAAACCACATATAAACATCACCCTTATTACGGTTGTCGTTTTACTAAAACCTCCAATTGGCGTTGCAAAATAAAAATATTGTTATAATAGCGACAGGGCCCGATCCAGCTTTTTCGCCGCCCTGGGCAAAAATTTAATTTGCCGCCCTTTGACAACCAATGGCAACATTTAAGTTATAAACATGTTTTTGCAGAGATGGTGCGATTTTAAACTGACTTTTAAAAATGGAGGTTATCATTTCGACCCGTATGTATGTAATATTGTTGTATTATATTCACATCAATATGTTAGCCTGATAGGGCTTCTAAACGAGTATATCAAATTACATGATTGTATGTGCCATGTTTACAAATTTCTCAGAAATTACTGATAGGATTTAAATAACTTTTTTTTTCATTGAATCAAAATTGGTTCAGTAGTTTAAAATATATACACCAAAATGTTTTACTAAGTAAGTTTACATTTATGAATATTTTTTTACATCGACTTGCTTGACCTATTTTTTGTCTTCAGTTTAAATCATTGAAAAAAAATATTATTATTTTATTCAAATAAAAATACATAGTAATGAAAATGATGTAAAGCAACAAGTCATTTAAAAAAAAAATAAATTAGGAACAAATATTATTTAATTAATTCGTTTCATTAATTTTTTTCCTTTTTCCTTGCTCTCTTAAATGAAAAATAATATATATGTACGTATTAATGTTCGGTTATTTCAAAATTTGAATTCTGACACAAGTGTACTCACAAGTGTCGTGTGTACTGAATAGAATATTATTTCCAGAAGGTTTTTTAGAAGTTAATTTTTTGAGATTATACACCTACTAAATAAATTCCAATATTTTCGCCCTGATGTTGTTTATTAGAAGAAATATGTACGCATAGTTATATTTTTCGTAGCCACCAACCGCCTTCAATTTTCAAATTTTGCCGTTTTGCTGTTCAATAAGTCTACCTTGAACAATTCAGAACAGAATTTACTGCACTTGCTTTTTAGTTGAAACAACTTAGAACAGATCTGTGAGAAGTATCAAAATCAGCTGTTGTAATTTTTTCAATAAAAATAGTTTGATTTTTCTGAATCTCTTCTAAAAGTAAATTTAATCAATTGTGATTCCATTTTAATAAAGTTATATTTTATTTTTATGTCGTGTATTTGTCGATTTAAAAACTGGATACAGTTGATCAATTTATAAAAAAAGAGATGGAGAGGGCTTTTGACTTTTTGAGGGGAAATCTGGTTCAAGTGAGGATCTCAGAAACAAGAACTATTTTTTGATAACATAACATTTTAATTCACTCTATTTTTCTAGCGCGATATGTAAAAATTTATTGCCTCAGCGATTTCCATTATAATTGCCCAAGCTTCTCCATTGGAAATATTCAAGGCAATGTCAAAGAGCGACGCAATTTATTGCATTAAATATTGCTAATGGAGCCGCTAAGTTAGAGGCATTTAAACTGCTTCCGGACGACCAAACAATAACGCTATAAGCTATCCCATGAGAAATGTCAAAAACAGTTAACTAAAAATTTGAGTAAATTCAAAAACGTCAAATGTTTGCGTAGCGCTTCGGCTTCACTGCTTTTTTGCGATGTTGATGTTTTCACAGCTGTTGCCGATACGATGCTGCTCGATTATCTGTTGTACGTTAAAAAACATTTTATGGCGTTTAATTTATCAATGATGGTAGTAATATTATTAAGAACTTAAAAACTGGGACATAGTTTCTGGCCCTAGACCTGGGAAATAAGTTCTGGCCTTGGGCCTGGAACTGGGACGGAGGTTCTGGGTCTGGGACAAAGGTTCTAGTGGTGGATCTGGAACCGGGACAGAAGTTCTGGATTTGACTCTGGAACTTCGACAAAGGACAATTTTTTTTGTTTTTGGAAACAACTTTTTTACAAAATCAAAAAAAAGTTCTGGAAGTGGGTCTGGAACTCGGACAAAGGACAATTTTTTTTTTTTGGAAATAAAACATTTTTCATAAACTTTGTTTTACAAATTTAAAAAAAAATGTTTTTTAATTAGCGCAATAGTACTTTGGGTGACCCGCTGCTCGGGTTCTAAGGATTTCAACTAACTTTTTCGTGTGGTCATTCCGTTGCTCCGCTTAGGGTATATGTTCAGTCGCCTGGCAGGCGAAAATGTCAACACAGTTTTCAACTAAAATTATACTCTTTTTTCAATTTTTTTCAAAAAGCTCAATTTTTACACTTTTTTTTCAAAAAATTCATTTTTTTGTCAAAAAAAAAAGTTTAGGAAAAAAGATGTTTTTAAATTTTTCCAAAAAAAAGTTGAAAAAAGTTCGCTTTTTTTAAAATATTTTTTTCAAAAAAAAAAATTCCAACTCTGTCCAGGTCCAGAACCACCTTTTTCCAGGTCCAGAAAAATTCTTCCAATTGTATTATTTTATTCGACATCACCATCAAAATTCTTTCAATCGTATTTTCAGCGTACTGCGGGATTTCGTAACGATCTCATCAACAACTTATCAAGTTATTTCTCGATGCTTCTTTGCTTAAAGTTTGCGCATCAGTTTATGAAACTTTGCAAAAATGAACAGTTGGCGTCTAAAGTGATGCTAAATGTTTGCGTTTGTGAACGTTTGACTTAAAGGATCGAGCATCATTATTGCATTGATGTGTTTATGAATTTACACTTTGACTTTAGTGTGTTTTTTTTCGTTGAGTTGTAGTTTTTGTACAAAAATAAAATTAATTTAAAGTAAAAATAGAATGCCTATAACATTAATTTTAGATAACACGAAGTATTTCTGCAGCAAATAAACATGAACGCCGCCAATGTTGAGAACCAAATCGTCCATTACGTCTCTGATTTATCGACCTTTACTTCCACTTCACAGAGCCCTAGTCGGACACTTCGGTTTCTTCATGATAATTAGTTTTCGGAATGCTGATTCCACTCGGCAGATCTAAGCCTTAACGTCTGGTAGTTTCCAACTTTTGGTCTTCTAGTCCCCTTTTGTGGTCTCCCAAATTCACCACTGTCTTATCAACGGCTTTTAATCGATTTATTAACAGCTTTTACGGCTTATCAATAGGGTTTCCACTGGCTATCAACGTCGAGCTTGTATCGGCTTCCAGTTGGCAACAGTATCCAGTGTCTGTCAACGCATTTTAACCGGCTTATGACCGGCTTTTAACCGGTTTATGACTGGCTTTTAACCGGTTTATTAAGAGTGCTTCCCACTGGTCATATTTTACTTATTTTTATTACGAGTATTTTTAAAACCCCTAACCACTGGTGAAGGAAGTGGTCGGGTATAAAAAAATAATGGGTTACGGGTTCAAGTGAAATGAATGTTAAACGCACCAACCAAATGGCATTAGAATATAACATTCAGTTGTTTAATTTTCACCACATTTATTTTTGTTAAAAATCACCTACGATGTGCTAAACCGTTTTATTCTTGTACTGCTCTGTTTGGTTCAAGCTGAATTTTAAAGATAGTCTACGTTATGTGTAATATTTTTTTTCTGACCAGTCGATGCTTGGTCTTGACCCTTTCAGTCTAATCAAGTATGGGTAAGCATCCTTCATAAAAATCAAAACATATATGCAACAAAAATCGATTTTATCACTTATCAGGTTTTGACTGATTTTGGCACTTTGAATTACTTTTACTTGGAGGAAAAGGAAGTGTTAAAGTTGAAATTATGTAAATATTTCATGTCAGCAAAAGGGTCTAATAAAAACATTACTTTTAAATTTCTTAGAATAAATTTATCAAAACAAATTATTTTTATAAATTTTTAATTTTTTCTTCCAGAACGCTCAAACAATGCTTATCATCATGATACAGGTGCTTTGTGGTTACCATTTCAAACTGCTGCTGGTACTGTGACGACTTTATATAAAGGTTAAAAATACATAATTGTCGATATTGGTCGCGATTTTTTTTAAAAATTTTTACAATGTTTGCTTAGATTCATGTGAAGGAATTAAACGTACTGGTGAAGCAGGCGTGCAAAGTGGATACCAAAGGCGTACTAGGGAATTAGTTGATTGGGCACGAAGCAAAAAGCGCCGTGTTATTCGACGTGCTGATCTTTTAGCATATTTAGCTGGGAAACCACCACCACCCTTGAATGTCACACGTCGGTGAGTTTTATTGGAAGGTCACTTAAATAAAATCTTGAAATTGATTGACTTTAGAGACCGAAATAAATCATTATAATAATTTCTTTTTTGTTTTTCTACTTTTTTACCGACTGTAGATCGCCAAAACCAGAACAAAGTTCGAATGCACTAATGTTAGGTGGCTTAGCCAGTAATTCAACAACTTCAAGTGAAGAACCTGCGACAGATCTGCATACATTTAAAGAAGCCCTAGTTCTTAGACCCAGGTAAGTTAAAGTATCTTTGATAAAGCGATTTTCAGTGATGATGAACCAGAATATCACTCAAAATTTAAAAGATAATGCATTATCATTATCGCCTGTTTATCGGAATATTCAGTTTACATATATTTATTCCTACTAATGGAATTTTATTTTCTATTATTTTTTTTTACAGAGGCCCGGAACTCTTTGCATTTGTAGCTAATGAAATTGCTCGTCATTGTAAACGTCCAGCAAGTCCATTAGACGACACAATGGATGTTTGTCACTACAGCAGTAAGCGGCAACGTTTTATGTAAAGAGCTTCTTCGTCTGGGAAAAATGAAATTAACACAATGCAAATACCAACAATTCATGCCTCATGTAAGGTACCAGATCGAACATTATTTCCCAAGGTATATGCTGAACCTTACTCTGTGCACTTTTTAGAAAACTGGAAAGAATTGATAAAACGACGAAGAACAGACAAACAAAAACTACTTTTTATTTATTCTAATCAGCCCAATAGTGATTAATTAATTATTTTTTATTATTACTGTTTTTCTTTTAGCTAAATAGTTTCTAATGAATTTATAGAAACAATTCAGAAAAGAAGAAGAAGAAGTTATTATTTTTATACGTACGTAATATAAAAATAAATATAATTTTGCTTTATATAATCTACTTTTGTAAAAGTAACTTCTTTGTATTTTTTTTCAAGTGTATAATTTAATTTTTGAAAATCCAGATGTAAGCAATACAAAACAAAAACAATTTGATTCCTATGTGAAATGTGAACGAAATAAAAACAGGAAATTAGAAGAAAAAAAAAAAAAACAAAAACAGTAATAAATTTCCCAAGATACAGAATAAAAAATATTCAAACACAAATGCTAGTTAAATGAGGATAATTTAAATTTCGATAACCATAAACATAAAAGAAATTAAAAATTTATTATAAGTTAACTTGGAATATAAAAATTAAGAATCTTCAATCAAGTAAAAGAAAAAATAAATTAAAACAAAATAATAATAATTAATGTACCCATGTATCGAATTCTCTATTTCTTTGGCAAATGTTTATTATTATTATTATTATTAAATATTGGTTAATTACGCTGTAATCTTGGCATATAAGAATATTCCCAAAAAATAAAAATTTAATAAATAAAAATGTTGTTCAGGAACTACAAACAAATTAAATGTATTTCATGAAAATTTTTCTTCTATTTTGTAGTCGCGTCGCCTCGCCGTCGTCGGTTAAAAAAATTCAAATGCTGGCTACGAAGATAAGAATTATTTTCTTTCTTGTTTTGTATGGAAACCGTTATTAGCTGATGACTCTTACTAATACTTACTCTTTGATAATATTTATCACTTTCGCGCAAGAGGCAGTGCCTCCAAAAAATAAAGAGATATTTGTGGGTGGAATATTCTAGAATCCGAGCCCAGACCTCCGGCATTGATTTGATTCTTTATTTAGCTTCAGCTATTTATAACAATTTTAACTTAAAACTAGTTAAACGAAAAAAACTTAACAACTACATATAACTAGATTTTACAATTAACCGCCATATTATTCACTAGATACGTCCAGAATAAAACTTAAATCCAGATGTATTTACATTGAATTTGTATGCTTTACATCTGGATTTAAATTTTTAATCTGGATGAATCGAGTGAATAATATGGCGGTAAGTCAATTGGTAAATTATTGAATGGTTTGAAACCTCTGTGATAAATTATGTTTTGAGATCTATTTTTTCCGAGGAAAGGCAACCTTAAACCTCCTCTATTTCTTAAATTATATGGCTGAACATCAGACACATAAACTATTTCATTTTACAGATTATACGCTAACATATTAATTTTTATTTTGAATATAAAAAACAAGCACATTCATTATTGTGCTTTGCTTAATGTTATGCCATTTTTAAGTGATTAAAAATACATCTCATTCCCCTATTCTTCAATTTTTGAAACCTTTCTCACATCTGGCTAGATCCTAGAAACAATATTGTTGAAAAATATTCGAAATGGGGCTTAATCATTACATTATGTATTTTTATTGCACAAACCATAGACACTCTACTCCTTATTCTCTGAAAAAAAAACGCAATTTTTTTAGCAATTTTATTACTTATGTAATTCATGTATGCTTCGAAATTTAATTGTATATCAATAATAACTCCTAAGTACTTTATTTCCTCAACTTTTTCAATTGCTTCTTCATTAATAATAATATTTTGAACAGAATCTCCATTTATAATAATTGCTTTTGTTTTCGCGGTGTTAGTCTTAGGTTTATTACTTTTAAAATAAATTTCAATATTTTTTATATCAGTATTCAGTAGATTGATGCACTCTTCTGCAGAACTTCCAGATATATAAAGCAAAGTTTCATCAGCAAACAGTCTAGCCTTTGCATGTCTAAGTAAACTTTCCACATCGTTGATATTAATTATGAAGATAAGTGTTCCCAACACTGCTCTTTGAGGTACACCAAGAGTAACCGTCAAAACTTCCGAAAATTCATTCGCCACTTTGGTTCGTTGAGTTCTGTTCGATAAATATCTTTTGAACCATTCAAGAATAACATATCTTTTCAGCTTCTGCACCAATATATTTCGATCAATTGTTTCGAAAGCCCTTTGTTAGTCCAGAAATACCGTAACTTTAACCTTCTTGTCGTGAGCCTAGGTTTTCCATTGCATAACTACCAGATTCGAAAGTGCTTCACAGCTGTGGTGTTGTCTGAATCCTGACTGGTAGTCTGTCAGATAAAGATTATCTTTTATATAGCTTTGGAGTTGTTTATGCACAACCTTCTCAAGAATTTTACTCTCTGTCATGAGCATGTTGACCGAGCGAAATTCAGCTGGATTTACAGTTTTCTTAACCTTTTCTATTGGCACTACTATTGATTCTTTCCAGTGGCTGGGAAAAATACCAGTATTTAACGATTTATTAATTATATCCAAGAAACAGGGTCCAATAATTTCTAAAGCACACAGCATGAAAGAACAACAATAAACATCATGCCAAGGGGCACTACACTTCTTTTCTGCAAACTAATAACACACCCACAGAAATGGTTGAGAGTTGTAAGGCACACGGCCAAGGTTCTCCACCAGCGGTCGCTCCGAGAAATTGATTACTTTAATTACTCTACGTGGATAATCGTATTCAATTTAATTTAACGAAGATTGTCGAATAAATGATTCCTTAATTACTAGAACAAGTACCTCCGACCCACTCGTGCATTTTATTTTAATTTTATTTCGACCGTATGGGAAATTTAATCAAGATTATGGATGGAAATGGATGTAGTGTGCTTTACTTGTCAAATGCATTATTGCTAAAGCATGAGTTGAAAATTAAATTACATTTTAGATGAGGTATACCTTAACTCTTGTGCAAAAAATTTATTATTTTTTATCGAAACCTAGATAAAGTATATACAAATTCCCGGCAATTGAGTTACAAGCTCGTTTCTCAAATGAACAAAGAATTATGTTCCGTTTTGAAACTGCAACTTTATATATTTCGTGGTTTTGGATATTTTCCAGTGTCATTAAATTTTAATAAAATTGAAAATAGTATTTCTATTCTCTGGTCAATTTTAATTATCACCGTAGCTAATTTAGCAAGTTTAGCTATTGCCAAGAATCCATATTCGGTTCTTGTTAACAAAGATGTATTTTCCCTATTTGTTGATGTTTTGAAATTCTCAGCAATGGTAGTGTCGTTAAATGTTTCTATATGGCAATCGTTATTAGGCCAAAATTATGAAAGAATTTTTTGGAAATTATACATAAAACTTCGTTCCAGTCGATATCCAAATATTAAGGATCAAAATCTTTTGAGTCAGCTCGGCGAACACCAAAGATTTATTTATAAATTAATCTTTGCTCTTGTCTTGCATGTGGCAAGTGTTAGTGGATATTCAGCACAATACAACAGCTCTCTGAAATTGTACTTTTTTTGGGCTATTACTGGATTTCTAACACTTTTTAATATTATACGACATGCACAGTTCCTGCTTTATATCGAGCTAATTCGTATTGAAGTGGAACAACTGGAAAAGGATTTGGCTACGCTAGATGAATTCATGCGATGGGAAACTCCAAATATATCTTTTCCACACTTTGATGAATTTATTCGGCAACGCATACTTGATAAGCAAAGAATCTATCAGGATATTTTTGGAATGAGCCAGTCATTTCAAGAGGCATGCAACTGGTCAATGGTGGTGCATTTATTAAGAGGATATGTACGAGTATTGGTGGAGTTATATTTTTGCATCTTTCTAGGCCAACGAGAATGGAAGCTTTTGGGTAAGTAGTTTCAGAACAAAATGTTGGTTTATATTATTCCTAAACTGTTTCTTGAAATACTGCTGCTTTTAAGCGATGCAATTACAACTTGCACATGAAGGCGAGGGACGTAAACGTAAGTATATGTGGTGGCGGGGGTGATAAAAATTGTTCAGATTAAAAAATTTACAGAGTTATCGCTCTTTCTTCTTTGTAATTTTCCTTATTGTTCGGGGCATAAGCTGAGTTAAGAATGTGGAAAGATGATTATTTGAACAAAGTAAACATCTTTTAAGTATCGACAAAAAAAAACCATGCTCCAATTGAAATTCTTTAACAAATGAAATGAAATTATGAATTGAAATTTTTTGTTCAGCGGGTAGCTGTGGCGTATGAGCAACATTTAAATAAAATTAAACCAAAACCTTTTAGAATGCAAAATTTCGACCCCGGAGCCTGCGGAATTTTTGATGTGTAAACATCTATGCCGGCGGAAGGGTAAACCGAAAATGTGGGTCTTATGTGTAGCACGTTCCGTGTATTATGGTTTATATATGGATATGTTTAACAACAAAAATTCGGCACTCCGAACTCAGATTTTTTGTATGCGTAAATATTCTTATCTATGCAAGTGCGGTGGCGGTAGGGTAAACTTAAAACATGGGCTTTACGTATAGCACGTTCTGGCATTATGTTCGGTTGCATTATGTATACATAGGTATTGGGTACTTTTAGCAAAAAATCGGCACTCGGAAGAACGTCGATGTTAACACATCTTAACTGTGAATGGCACTTACATATTTTTATTTTTTGATTGTGTAGGGAAAACCAAAACAGAGCTTTCTTTTCTCGGGCTTATATTTTTGTCTTGGCAGCATAAACGGTTTCAATCGAATTTCACAATTTTGTGTATTTTATTTAAAAATAGAAAATTATAGCACACAGTTAAAATAGAGCCTTAAAAAAGTATGTGTGACCCAATCATACATTTTATTGTGAAAAGTTGGTGACAATGGTGATATATACATGTGTAAAGCAATTATAAAACGTCGAATACCTATGTAGATGTACATGTAGTCAGTGCTGGACTTGCTTATAAGCAAAACAACCAATTTCCAAGGGCGCCAAAAACAGTAAAATGTTTGTACCAAGAGATATTTAAAGGTCAAAAAAAGGCCAACTACTTCCCTGATGGTCTGTGCTATGTTCTCTCCTCTTTGTTACCTGTTTTTATCTTAGAGGATATATAATATGGAGTGCTTGTTTGTATTCGAATGCGAACCTTTCATAGGGGTCGCTGTTCAAGTTTCGGTCACTGAGTTTTCTGCACATTGGAGAAAAAAACTAAAAAAGAAGATATTGAAATCTTTAAAATAATAAACAAACACTTATTAACTTCAAGAATTACTTCAAAGTAGAAAAATTTCGAAAGAAAATAAACAAATTATGAATAACAATTGATAGCAGCTGTACGATATCTTCTAAGACTTTATCTTACGGAAAGTGAAATAGTGCCTCCTATCATGGCCTCAGGCACTACAATGCATTAGGGATAGAAACGAGCACTCCATATTATATATCCTCTAAGGTTTTTATTTGTTGTATTGTTAACAATTTGGAATGAGGTACGGCAATTAAATATACTTTCGAAGATTCTTCAGTCACAATAAAAAGAGACTTTTATCCTGCTTGGAACAATTAGGGCAAGATGTACAAACATGGTTCAAATATTGATCCATGATTCAACAATTATTTTAACTCGCTGATTTTGGAGCATTAACTGAGGTTCAGCGATGGTTCAAGCATGTAATTGGCTATTATCACATACTTGAACCATCGTTGAACATTATGCTATTTCTTTCTATGACTGCTTTAAGACGAGAATAATGTTTAATTTTTCATTTCTCTTTTGGTTTTATTTTAATTGCAAGTAGGTACTTTTTAAACGCTGCGATTTTTAATGAATGTTAACTTTGTGCAAGTGAAAAAGTGCCATCTCTCTGCACTCTTAACTCCACTTGATTAAGCGAAGTTCTCCGAGTGGACGATGAATTGAACTTGAAGAAAGAGGGATTACTCTAAAATTTGTCCAACCTTAGCAATTTTGTTTACCCCGGCAACCACATACATATGTCCCTCCCTGCCTGACTGATTGCGGTTGTTAATTTGTATGCTTCCTTTTTTTAAACTTTTGAGCGGCTAGGGTGGCAAATAATCTACATAGGTTCGACTTCGCATGAAGTAATATACTCAATAAACTGTTAATGTTATATTCTTTGACAATGTCATGACTAAACATAAATATCAAATTAAAATTAAGTGCTGGCATGACACAAGAATATTCAATTCATAAAGCTCTTGGTGTTAATTTCTTGTTTGGAATTTTTGGATTTGTGGTAGAGTGTCAGTCGGGTAGGACATTTCGAATCATATATTAGGATGAGTGATTAAATTTGAATTCTTGCAGAGCAATACCCAACTAACCTTTTTTGTGTTATGTCATTATTTTAAATTTGTGACAGCAGTATATTATCACGACACAAGTAAAATGGCATCTTTAAAAATCAGTTTTTTTTGTCAGTTTTTAATGACAAATATATTGGAAGATTTCAGATAATCTTAATAATGAAAAAGCGTCATATTTTGTGCCACTCTTGATCCAATTTTTGTCATAAAAGCACGATAATAACAATAATTGGAAAAAAATATGGTATGAATGATCGCATTTTGTGAATTGTATAAAAACATACTTTAGTGATTTTTGCATCTAAAAAAATATTAATGGTAACCTTTTTTCTTATTATAATTAATAACAAAATATTTTAAACATGCATAATTTTGGAAGCGCGTTGTTATTTTTCGAAGCAAAATGTGGAAATTAGTAGATGCAATTTTAATTGCACCAAGAATTTAGCCTACATATGCCATGATTTTTACAAATATAATACGTCAAACTTGTGAGATAAATACTCGCATCAAAAAACACATTATTTTTTGACATGAGAGAATCACAAATACACATAAAAACTATTCGCCTACCTTCTTCAAAAAAAGAAATTAAAAATGCGAAAGATATATGTTTTTTTTAAGTTTACACACACTCGTTCTCTTTTTAACAACTTTTGTAGGAAGAGACGCACTCCCATAGGAAGAGTTAAGAGAGCTTTACTAGATTTACAAAGCGGCGTCTATAATCGCATAAGAAGAATAAAACTCTTCCTATAGGATCAAGAGGCTCCCATAACTAGGCCATTTAAGGCTTTTAACAATCTTATAAGAATCTAGAAGAACTCCTCAAGAGTGCATTTAGCTCCCTAAAATAAGTCTTGTAGCACTCTCGGAGCGTCTTATGAGAGGAAAAATGTTACTTGGGTAGTTACATAAAATATACTAATGGAATATACGACACCAACGACCGGATGGGATGTGTTTTGCGATGGCTAATCTATTTGTTTCGTACATTCGCTTACGTTCCAATTTCAATACGGCGCCGGCCGTATTCTAAGACCTTCGAGAATCGATTTTTCCTTATATGGACAATTTTGATCACATTATATCCGAGTGTATCCTCTCAGCAAGTTGACAACCATTGACCAATTGCAACCCATTTGAAAACACTCACACATGTCATATATCGTTTGATAAATTTGTTGCTCCTCCACAATACGTCTTCGAACAAACTCGTTGAAATGCGCAAAAGATCTATTTGGCTGTTCCCATTCAGTGAATTCAACAAGAGTTCTCAAAGCCTTGTCCAGACGTTCGATTTCAATGCGGATTAAATCCATGTAGAGCACAAATTGTGAACTACGGACAAATTGTGATGCCATAAAAGGTGTAAACGCACCCCAAAATAATGCATTCTTTATTGACAAGTCTTAATAAAATATTGCAGCAAATAAGGATGTAGAGGCCGTAATTTTTATAAAAGCCATAGATACAAACTTTATAAGAAAATGTCGGCGCTCGAGAAGTTGACTGCAAAAGCTTTGTTCCATAATCTTTGGATTACGATGTGATCGCAACTTCATGTATAAAATCCAAAAATGTCTTTCATATTTTCGCATCACTAACGATTGCAAGCCAGAAATATTTAACGATAAAACGGTAAAACCAAGCTTCAAACAATCGCAAAAAAAACCGAATTTATCTTCATTGTAAAGAATTTGATCGTGGAAAATTAACATAACCGCAAAACCCAAATTGAAACATAGTATTCGATACGTACTTTTCCATTTGGATATTTCTTACTGATAGTAGTCCCATAGGTAAGTTATTATAGCCGCATTGTATTATGCAATATGGACGTTTCCTTGTTAAGAAATTTATATATTTCGTTTTATTAAACGGACTTACATTATAAGAACATCTTATAAATTTCTTTTTACACTTTATGGGGTGTGCGTTTAACATAAAGGAGGCTTTATAAAAAAAAAACTACGTTTCTTTATGTGAAAGGTACAAGAGATTTCAAAAAAATTACTAGAAAACATCAAATACAAAATTACAAAGTTTTTTTCACGAATATTAAAAGTTAAAACAATTTGGAAAAAATTCATCCACTTCCCGTGAGTGAAATATTGCAGATTATAAACATAATCGGCATGATTACTTTATTTTCCTCATTTCGATGGATTGTATGTATAACGAAGTACGTTGGGTAACTGTGGCGTATGAGCACCATAAACATAAAATTAAACCAAAAACAAACACTTTAAACTAAAAATCTGGGATCCCGCAAACATAACAGCTTATTTTTTAAATAAAAATTGTAGGTATTCCTTTTGGAGTGTAAATAAAAAAGCTTCAAGCTTTATACTGTATACAGGGGAAACCAAAACTGACTTTTCTTAAAAATATAAAACAGGTATGTTTCCCATACGAATAGTATGAAAAACCGACGAAGAGGCAAGTCTTTACTTTGTTATTGAGAGCTCAAATTTTCATAGACTTCTTTTTTTTCATTTAACTCAAACATAACTGATAACGAAAGAAGAGTGGAGACTAATACAAAGTAGCGCAAAAGTTTCCACCCGATATACTTTGGCTGTATCTAATTGCCTTCACGAGTGAAAAACTTTGGTTCTAATGGCTAATTCCTTACAACAAAGAAATCGGTTTTTTCTAAACAGAATCGAATTTTTTCTAAACAAAATCGATTCTTTTCTGTCAAAACAAATCTTACGTTTCTAGCAAGATTTCACACTGATTTGCACACACACTATGAAGACTTGACATTTCTAATACCTCAAATTGAAAGTCGCAGAATTTTTGGAAGACGAGTTATATATTCAGTCAATATATAGTTATACAAATAATTTATAGTGCGTTGTTCATTATCAAACACAAATTTGACAAAAAAATTGCTTTCGCGAGTGAAAGTGAAAAATTTTCAATAACAATTTTCTTTAAAAAATATATACATATGCAAAAAGAAGTTCAAACAAATAAAATGCACCAACAAATTTCCACCGTATAAGCTGGCTAATATCTTTTATTTATTAATTTAATTCTATTGGCAAAACATTTTTCTCACAACAAAAACAAAAACAAACCACCTTAATAGTTTTGTGAATAATTTCTTGACGTTTTGCGTCACTTGCAGCTATAAAGTAACACAAACACAATCACACCAAAAAAATCCATTCTTTTACGAAATACGAATTCATTTCAATTGACAGAAAAAATTCGATTCTGTTTAGAAAAAATTCGAATCTGTTTAGAAAAAATTCGATTTCTTTTTTGAAAGGAATTCGCCATAATTTTAGATTATGTTTATTTGATGTCTATATTTTTTTGTATCTGTTTATACTTCACAAATGTCAAATTAGAATTGACATTTGCCTCCTTTTGCGAAGTGATAGCGTCTTCCGAGAGGGTGATGACTTTGGCGCCACCTTGTTCATTTTCCTAGAATAGCTTCGTTCGTTGAACTTTACCCAGGGTTGACCCAGGTTTTCTTGACAACCCCAAGAATTGTCAAAAAAAACCTGGGTTTTTTGGTTCTCAAAAAACGCTCAAGGGCTGTTGACATTTAAAGCAAGAAACAAAAGTTCTGTGCTTAGCTAATTAAAACTTAAAATTTGTTTCAAATATGTCTTAAAAATGAATAAAAACTACTTCAACCGTTTCCATTTTGTATTGCTATTTATTAGCATTAAATTAAATTTGTATAATCTCACAATTTGTTTTCCAAAAATAAACAAATAACCTGTAGCACGTGAATCCACAACAAAACATACGCATAACTTATGTCACTTTGGCAACATTTGCTTTACCTCAACTCGCCACAGCAAAATACCTAGTTCTTCTTCAGGGCGAGTTCAGGGCGACCCCAGGGGCTCATTTCCGCAAGTGTGAATAGTTTTCCGTGTACACTTTCTATTCACGCTCAAAATATGCACCTCACTCTTGCGGAATCGCATAATTTAATGTGTACACTAATTTTTGTGCACACAGAAAAAACTCACGCTTGCGGAATTGGGCCCCAGGTCTCAAAAAACACAGAATTTTTTCACCAGCGTGACTTCAGGTTTTTCAAAAAACGCTTTGGGGCCAACCCAGGGTGACTTCAGGGCTCAACGAACAAACCTAATGTGTAGGTACTTACCTTATTATATTTCGGGCGTTACAAAACCGGAAATATAATTCTTTGCATTTGGCATCAAGATATGATATTTGTTTATTAGATTGAGTGAAAGTAGATAAAGTATTTAATTAAAAAAGAGTGCCGAAATGACTAAAACGATAAAAAGGACCTTTGGGGTTAATTTCGTGTTTGAAATTCATGGATTTGTGTCATTATAGTCAACATATATGTGTTAGTTGACCGTTAGTAAAAAGCCTTTCTACCATAAAATAAGTGAATGAAAGTTACTTCAATATAAAATATACCAATTTTTTACTTTCATCAGCTCGTGCTACTGATTTCAATTATGGAACAAAACGCCTGCGACATCGGATGTGTTTTGCGATGGCTCATCTATTTATTTCGCATTTTCGGTTACTTTCCAAATTCAATCCGGGGACAATCAAACAGCCGTAAAAATCGATTTTTTTTTGTATGGAACATTTTACTTTTGTCCTTTTTTAATATTTCTTTAACGTTTGTTTTCGTTTTCAAAGATAAATTTCTTTATGTTGAAGATGCATTCGGGTTTTTCAATGATTGTTTGAAACTCAGTGTTACGTCTTTATCGTTAAACATTTCTGCCTTGCAGTCTTTGGTCATGCGAAAACATGAACAACATTTTTGGATCTTATACATTAAATTGCGATCACATCGAGATCCAATGTTTATGGAACAAAGCTTTTGCAGCCAACTCCTTGAACACCGAAATTTTCTTACAAAGTTTATATCTACGATATTGATAAATTTTACCACAAGCGCATTGTTTTTTACGGTTTATGTAGACATGCCAATGCAATTGGCGATGTTTTGGGGTATGTTTACACCTTTTATGGCATCACAATTTGTCCGCAATACACAATTTTTGTTCTACATGGATCTAATACGAATTGAAATCGAGTACCTTGACAAGGAATTGAGAACTCTCGTCGAGTTTACTGAATGGGAACGCACAAACAGATCTTTTCCGCAATTTAGCGAGTTCATTCGAAGACGTATTGTGGAGAAGCAACAAATTTATCAAACGATATATGACATGTGTCAGTGTTTTCAGATGGCTTGCAATTGGTCAATGGTTGTCAACTTGCTGAGAGGATACACTCGGATAGTAGTCGATGGTTACTTTTGCTTGTGGACCCTCATTATTGGTTTAAATCCAATCGGTGAGTTAATTTATAACTTTAAGACCTCTTTTAGATTTGTAAGTCAACAAATTTAGTAGTTCTCTTAGTGTAATATGATAATTAGTGCATTATGGGGTATCACGCCGGATTTTTGTGTTTGACACCAATAAGTAATGCAGACACGCTGTGAAGATAAATAGGTGTGTTTTTAAGTGAATTTATAGACGTAAAAACATATAAATAATGCAAGAACTATTCCGCTTAGTTAGTGGTGATAAACCTCTCCCTTTATAAACTAAATGGATGGGTAAATAATAGGTAAGCGTTGATGGCGTATTTTTGTGAACTTTTATTGACACAAACAAGTGAGCCAAAAACACACACCTAATGATACCTATCTTTAATGATAAAATATTTAAAAAGTCAAAAGTAACGGGTGATTTTTTAGCTGGTTTGGTTTTGGCAACACTGGTTTTGACAGCTGACGTGTGTTTAGTACCTTGTGTCACTGTCAAACAGCTTCAGTTTGGTTTGCAATTTAACAATGGATCGTCTTACAAATGAACAACGCTTGCAAATTATTGAATTTTACTATCAAAATTCGTGCTCGGTTCGAAATGTTCATCGCGCGCTGCTTGTGTTCAGCGATGAGGCTCATTTTTGGTTGAATGGGTACGTAAATAAGCAAAATTGCCGCATTTGGAGTGAAGATCAGCCAGAAGCATTGCAACAGCTACCAATGCATCCCGAAAAAGCCACTGTTTGGTGCGGTTTATGGGCCGGCGGCATTATTGGGCCATATTTCTTCAAAGATGATGCGAATCGCAGCGTTACTGTCAATGGTGAACGCTACCGAGCGATGATAACAAACTTTTTTTTGCCCGAAATGGAAGTTCTTGACTTGCATGATCTGTGGTTTCAACAAGACGGTGCCACATGCCACACAGCACGCGAAGAAATGGCGCAATTGCGAGGCGAGTTTGGTGAACAGTTAATTTCACGTTTCGGGCCGGTCAATTGGCCGCCTAGATCGTGCGATTTGACACCATTAGATTATTTGTTGTGGGGGTATGTCAAAGCTAATGTCTATAGGGACAAGCCCGCTTCGATTGACGCACTGGAAGCCAACATCCATGCATTCATTCGTGAGATACCGGCCGATATGTGCCAAAATTGGACTCAGCGGATGGGCTACCTGAGACGCAGCCGCGGTCAACATTTGCATGAAATTATCTTTAAACATTAAATTGCAAGGTTCAAACTATCGATTCAAATAAATATTTCATTCATTTTTTCGAATTTTTTGTGTTTTTTTTAAAAAAAAGTTCTAAACCTCTTAAAAAATCACCCATTACTATACAAATTATTTTAATTTTTTTGTTGCATTTTTGTCTGCATAAAAAATAAATATTTTTGAAAACTTTTAGATGCTATATTGTTTGAACTTTTTAGAGGTACCAGGCTGCAAAATTATAACAAAATCGATTAAACCATTGAAAATATATACCTATGCGAATAACCCAAAAATAAGACCATTTTCTCAAAAAACCTGGAGTGCATATTTCAGTTATGCGAATTTTTTGCATAAAACCTTAAATGCAGTTTTTTCTAAACTATTTTGTTCATTTCAAATACAAAGTTTAATAAAAATCATTAAAGCCGTTTTCGAGAACATTTGAAAAAAACCGAAATTGTTGTATGGCAGCAACCCAATCTAGATGAGCTCAAATATAAAAATGTTCTGTGTCAAATTTGAAGCATATCGGGCACATACCGACCGACGGACGCCATAAAAAACCCACTTTTTTGAACTTCTCTATCATATTGTAGTATAAGTTTTGATTACAACCTAGATTTTTTTGTGCACGATACCAATACTCTTGTCCTATAGAACATGTAAAAATACTAACAAAATGAATGGCAAATTCTGAAAATTGCCAAATAATTTATCCATTCCTATGGGCTGATACCATTTTCTGAATTTTGACAAAACAAAAGAAACAATAAACTGACACTTTGCCAATATCTTCAGAATTGCCATTTGGTCAATTAATATTTCAGAGTGCTCACAACTTTTGCACTGTCAAAAATTGAGCAGGCCAATCCGGAATTTGACTCAAAAAATAAGAAATTTTATCGACGAATCCTGTTATTCTGTTATAATTTGATTCGACTAAATGTATGTACATACATACATATGACATTAATACTGGATTTACACGACTGACAAATTGGCAGTATTTTGCCAGTAAACTGCTTAAAGAATGAATTTTTCCATTCTTCTGACAGTTTTTTGGAAGTTATCTGACAGAATACTGCCAATTTGTCAGTCGTGTAAATCCAGCATTTATCCATTTTTTTTTACCTCTGTTCGTTTACAGCCAATTTCTTTATTTAAAAATTAAATTAAATTGATAGAAACTGACAGTGTTGGGAAGTTAACGAAAAAAAATATATTTTCATAGAAACTTGTGATAGAAATTTCGACAGTTTTCCAGTGGGTGTGAATCCAGCATAAGACCTCTTGACTTTCTCTTCTTGAAAATTACATACAAATAATGCACATATATCATAAGGTCTTGAAATTTCTTTTACATTTTAAAAAATTGAGTTTTTTCCTGAGTTCAAAACTCAGCCAATTGTGAAAATTTGAAAGAAATTTTAAGACCTAGCAACTTAATCCATTTCGATTCAGATGGAAATACAGGCGCATTGCACGACGAACTTATCCATTTTTTTTAACTGCTCCGCCCTATGGTATTGCAATGTCGGAAATTTTGTTTACGAACCTTAATCACCCCACAGTTGAACAAGTAAAATATTAGCGGTGTGGTGGCTTGTGGGTCACCCTTGATGATATAACACTCAATTTAATCAAAATAATTATTATTTTTTTTAATGAGTAAATTAATAAACCAGCCACCTCAATCACTTTGATAATAATCCCAATCTAATTAATATTATTTTACTAAGAAGTTAGAAGGGTTTCATATAAGAAAAAGAAATTAAATGTAGTGACTATTCAATCGCCACACTGCTTCCATTATAAACTTCGTAAAGCAGTGAAGGGACATTATTCAATTAACTTAGTAGGTAGTTCTTTGTCCACAACCTCAAAAGAGATACCATACGGAAATAAAAGAAATGAAGAACGAAGACTTTGGCTGTATTCTGCGATGGCTCATCAATTTATTTCGAATATTCGGTTACTGCCCATTTGTGATTCAATCGAATTCCGCCATGAATCGACTCTGCTTCCTTTGGACCATTATTGTCATCACATCCTTAAACCTTGGTTTAGTATTAGTTTTTGTATTTAAAGAAACATTTTTCTTTCTAGAAGAGATCTTTGATACTTTTAACGATTACTTAAAGCTAATTTTGACTTCGCTGTCCCTGAATATTTCGGCTTTTCAGTCTTTAATAATGCGAGACCAAGAAAGACAGTTTTTGAGATTATATGCTAAATTGCGCTCTCGCCGAAATCCAATTGTTAAAGGACAAAGCTTTTATAGTCAATTTCGAGAACATAAGCTATTGATTTTGAAATTAGTTTTCATGATTGTCCTTAATATTGTGGTGTGTTGTGTGTTTAAAACAACCTACATGAACATGCCGGCACGAATGGAAAACTTTTGGTTTATGTTCTTACCATTTTCCGCTGTGGTAATTATTCGGAATACACAATTTGTACTCTACATGGATCTAATTCGTGGTGAAATTGAATTTTTGGACTTGGAATTGAGTATTTTGGTGGAATTTACTTGCTGGGAACAACCAAATAGATCTTTCCCACAATTTAACGAGTTTATACGCAGGCGCATTCTCGAGCAACAAAAAATTTACGAAATGGTTTATGAAATGTCCCAGAGTTTTCAAACAGCTTGCAATTGGTCTATGGTGGTGCATTTGTTGAGAGGATACACCCGCATTGTAGTGGACTCGTACTTTTGTATTTGGTCATTTCTTGCTAAACACGATCCAATTGGTGAGTTTGTATGATACATAATTTATGCATATTTAATTGTCTTAAAACTTGTGAACATAATTAATTTAAGGTTTTTTTTTTAATTTTTTGTTTCGAAGAAATATAGTTTTGAATAATGTAGGAATACCCACAACAATTATTTAAACT
The DNA here is from genome assembly GCA_932273885.2 of Leucozona laternaria. Classification (NCBI taxonomy): domain Eukaryota; kingdom Metazoa; phylum Arthropoda; class Insecta; order Diptera; family Syrphidae; genus Leucozona; species Leucozona laternaria. The sequence goes on along the minus strand of OW026367.1, from coordinate 23,165,981 downwards.
GTATAAGGTAAATGTACTTGTTTTAACAGAATTGGTTCAACTCTATTAACAAATTAATATATACGGGAATAATAACAAATTTTCTAAAAAAAAAATTATGCGAGGTCCTGATCTGGGGAATTACATTCAAATGGTCTGAACACAAAACTTGAAACAAATCCGTCTATCCGTTTAAGTACTATAGTTCGATGTACACCTGGACAGGACAAACAGATTTTTTTTACACCAAACCAAAATGCCGTACGACACAGTTGTACTTTTTATTTTAATTTGGTATTTAATAGAGGAGATTAACATCATGTATTCTATAATGTGTACCCCCTAACATTTCGGGTAATACAAAACCATTCTTTATAAATGTATGTACATATGTCATCAGGTTAATTTATCTAAATTAGATTGAGTGAAAAGTAAAAGCATTTAATTAAAAGAGAGTGCCGAAATAATTAAAAGATATATGATATGAGCAGTATAGAGGACTTTTTATGCAGCCAAACTGTATCGAATATAATGTCAGTTGACAGTTAGTAAAAGTAATCCAATAGCAGATATTAACTTTTAACTTCCCTCAGCACGTGCTATACCGACTTTATTTATGGAAAAAGCCACTAACGACCTCGGATGTGTTTTACAATGGCTCACCTATTTATTTCGTATATTCGGTTACTTTCCAATTTCAATCAGAGATCATCCAAACTCCAGAAAAAATCGATTTTTCTTTATGTGGAACGTTCTGGTTGCAACCACTTTCAATATTTCTTTAGCGTTTGTTTTCGTTTTCAAAGATAAATTTCTTTATGTTGAAGATGCATTCGGGTTTTTCAATGATTGTTTGAAACTCAGTGTTTCATCTTTATCGTTAAACGTTTCTGCCTTGCAATCTTTGTTTATGCGAAAATATGAAAAACATTTTTGGATCTTATACATTAAATTGCGATCACATCGAGATCCAATGTTTATGGAACAAAGCTTTTGCAGCCAACTCCTTGAACACCGAAATTTTCTTACAAAGTTTATATCTACGATATTAATAAATTTTACGACAAGTGCATTGTTTTTTACGGTTTATGTAGACATGCCAATGCAATTGGCGATGTTTTGGGGTATGTTTACACCTTTTATGGCATCACAATTTGTCCGCAATACACAATTTTTGTTCTACATGGATCTAATACGAATTGAAATCGAGAACGTTGACAAGGAATTGAGAACTCTCGTCGAGTTTACTGAATGGGAATGCACTAACGGATCTTTTCCGCATTTTAACGAGTTCATTCGAAGACGTATTGTGGAGAAGCAACAAATTTATCAAACGATATATGAAATGTGTCAGTGTTTTCAGATGGCTTGCAATTGGTCAATGATTGTCAACTTGCTGAGAGGATACACTAGAATAGTAATCGATAGTTATTTTTGCTTGTATGCTTTCGTTATTGATGCTAATCATATCGGTGAGTTGATTTATAACTTTAAAACTACTTTAAGACCCTAGTTATAAAAACTAATTTAATTTAATTTAGGCCCATTTATTCGACTTAATGTAAGCTACAAACACATGTATCAATCCAACTTAAAACTAAGAACTTCGTCAATAAAGCATAGTTTACTTACTTAAAATTTGTAGTAGTAAGGTATGTAGTACTCTTGTTGAAATGGTTAGTACATTGGGCTATCACGCTAGATGATTGGATTCGAATCTAAGTCCAGCCGAAAACTGTAGGTCGCCTCCTTTCCAGCTCCTCCAACACGAAAATGGTTGCGAGTGTTTGTCACTAAGTTGTAAATGAAATTTGTATTTTTTTGACTTACAAATTTCGTTTTTATTTATAATTTTATATATAAAATTGTAGAAAACTTTTTAGTATTTGATGTTTGTTTTTTTTTTTGTATTTAAGCCTAGTATGCAGTTGTAGCAGATTATTTCGAGAAGCCTCTGTGGTGCGTTCTTTTTCTAACTAAAGTTAACTTTCATCGTTCCTTTAATTCAGAAAATTAACTTTGAGTTACTTTATGACGTCATAAAGTCGTTCCTAAACCCAAGGTTAAAGTGTCAGAAAGTAACTTTTAGTAACTTTTTCCAACTCATCTCATTAATATGACTTGAAATGGTTTCTCTGTCGAACACAGCTGAAACTGCAATGATTTTATTTTGTGGATATCTTTTGTTTACTTTCGCACTCAATTGCCCGGACCATTAGTTATGTGCGGAAAAGTGACATTTTGGTTTTTTTTGTGTTTTGTTTCGTGTCTGAGGTATAAAAAAAATTCCTATTTTATTCGTAAAGCCCATCGGCCCGTTCTTTTTCAAAGAATAGTTAACTATTTAACACATTAACATCGTTCCTAAATTCATTTTGAAGTGTCAAATAGTTACGTTTTGTAACTATTTTCAACTCATGTCCATGATATGAATTGAAATTGTTGATCTGTCGAAGTACACATGTGAGCCGATTTGTTTACAAAACAAATCAAATATTTGGTGCTTTTTGTGAAGTAAGATATACGAACAAGATTAAAATGCATTTTTTCCAATTGAAAATGAGAAAGAAGAATTTACATTACAAAAACTATGATTTTGTTCCATAAAAATGAAAATATTAATATTTTTTTTATTTTTCATTAATATTCGTTTGACAAATCAACAATATCTAACAATATATCGTTCCTAAATGAAATCGTAAAATCCTAACAATGTCTAACAATGACACTTCAATTTTTTTTTTTTTTTTTGATATAACAACAATAGCTAACTATTGTTAGAAAAAGAACGCAGCACATGTATGCCATTCTGTATGGAATATGACACCGTTTAAATGCCCGCTTCGACTTCTTTTGGTGGCAAGGATCCGAGTGGTCCAATTTTCAATTACTCTTCCACATAGATCCGGCTGAATTTCACCGATGGACTTTGTGTTATGTTCACCTTAAGGTCATCGGTCGATTGTGGTTTATTCGCATAGACCTGCGAATTCAGGAAACCACACAAGAAAAAGTCTAACGGGGTCAAATCGCACGATCTTGGTGGCCAAAAGCCAAATGAAGATGAGAATCCCTGGCAGCCATTTTAATTTGCCTACAAGCTTGAACTGTCAGAAATCAGATAAAAAATGAGAATGTGTGTATAAAAACCTTACACATAGACAGTAGGGATCTTCACACACCTGGTTAAATTGTTCTTGCAACACACATCTATTTATCAACGCGGGATGAAATTACAAATACAACAATGTAAGCAATTGGTTTTGGAGAGTGAAACGTACGAAACATTCTCATCTTCATATGGCTAATCTGTGGTGTCGACTCTCCCGAACATCGGCGATGTTTTCGATAGATCATGCGTTTCGTTGAAGTACGGGTGTTGGCTGGTTTTTCACTCAATCGGTCGACTCAATTTTGGCCACCAAACGTTGAATAGTGGACTGAGAAGGCCAACCATACAAATCTTAAAATGGGTGCAACGCACGCATCGTTTCCTTAAGAGATTTTGATAATAAAGTTGAAATGAAAGTTTTTTTGCGAACTTTAGTCCAAATGCGTTTCGCCCAGGCACGACAGTTGGGCTCATCAGTTAGATGCTGTCGTACCCTTCTGAGACCCAAGATTTTAGTCGATGGTTATTGACACAAATATATTTAGCAGCAGTGATACGCTGTAAATTATATTATTCTAGTGGAATTTGGTTAAATTCATACACCTAGAAATGATATTATGCCTGTGGTCTGGCTTGTGTATACGAAGAAGAGGAAAACGAAAACAACAGAAATGCAATGTTTTTGTTTTTGTTTTAGTGGACTGTTATGAATTAAATTCAAATGAAAGTTTTTTTGCGACCTTTAGTCGTGCCTGGGTGAAACGCATTTGGACTAAAGTTCGCAAAAAAACTTTCATTTGAATTTAATTCATTACAGTCTACTAAAACAAAAACAAAAACATTGCATTTCTATTGTTTTCGTTTTCCTCTTCTTCGGATAATAAAGTTGTATCATTTTGACGTGCTGTGCCGTTTGCAATGTTGATTTTGGCATCATTAACTGAGTTATAAACAACAGATTTGACAGATGTCACCAAAACAAAATGGCCGCCAAAATCTACCCCCGCCAATTGAAAAGCCCTTTATAATAAGAGTGATACGTTTGAATAATTTGCTGTGGATGGATACTATTGCTCTTGGTCAGTTATTAACACTGGGTTTTTAATCAGTGAGTTGTGCCTTATCATTAAATAATCTCTTTCCTTTGTTCTTACATATGGTTGTAATATTTTCTGAAAATATTTTCCAAATTTCACAATTTTTCCACACAATTGTTTTTATCTAATTAACAGGGCCCTCCGCGTGCCGGTGGCCATACTTCGTTCTAATAGAGCATTTTTTTCAAGTTGATCGAAGCGTGTTGAATATTTCATACTTTTAATGCGAAAAACTGTTATAAATTTGCATTTATCTAGCCTCGTCCTATTTTTAAAGACGGACATTGGAAAAAATAATTTTAAAAACAGTTGAGACTGACGGTTTTGTTCTATCTGAAGCTTTTAAATTTATCAAATGGTAATGATTAATTACAAAGTTAAAGATAAAAAAATACAAGCGTGAATACGCACTAATGCAATTAACCTAATTAAACTTAATTGTAAACTAGTGTATTCCATCCACCATCAATATTGACGATTTTACAGTCATGGAAGACCACATTTGTACTCTTGTCCGTTGGCATTTCAAATTGTTTCGATTATTCTGTTTCTCTCCAATATCTGTTAGTGACAAAGCTAAACTAGTTCACATTCAGGAGCTGTTGTGGCTTATTTGGAGTGTAATAGTTCTTATTTTCTTCACTTTTTTCTCTTGGTTTTACTATCTATGGCATGAAGAATTTATGCTAACTGACGATGGTTTTGAAAGTTTTGTCGATTCCACTAAAAATTTTTCCACGATATTAAGTGTCTACATCTGTTCTATAGAGCCATTGTTTCAAAAGCACAACGAACGAAATTTCTGGAAGCATTACATTTACTTAAGTTCACAACGTCAACTTATATCAGCTCCATTTTGGACACAAGTCAAGGAGTACAAAACGTTTTTGCTCAAATTTTACGCCTATTTTTTGATCAATCAAATCTGTTTAGTTATTATAATTGTGTCAGTATTGGATAACGATGATCCCGTGTTGATAATTTTTTGGTCGGTGTTTGTTCTTTACACATATTTTTTGAGATTCAAAACAATGCATTTGATGTTTTATTTGGATCTGATCGCAGTTGAAATCGAGACTCTTGACAAGGATTTGCAACTTCTAGTTGAATACACTCGTTTCGGAATGGACCGTTGGTCTTTTTTGAAATTTGATGAATTCGTTCGTAAGAAAATTTCGGCAAAACAAAAGATTTACGAAAACATTTTTGAAATGGTCGAGTGTTTTAAGAATGCTTGTGGATTGGCAACTGTGGCCAATTATTTTAAGTGTTATGTTAGGCTTTTGACTAATTGTGGTTGGTTTTATTGGGCATGCCAAAATTCACAGCTAGCTTATAGTGGGTATACAATTGCTTGATTTGTTTTTTAAGAAGAATTTTTTGAAAACATTTCTTTTGTTTAATATAATTTCAGAGGATCTTTTATTGGTGCCGGCGATTTTGGAAATTCCTATGTTCTTGCTTACGGCTAAAAGTTGTATGAATGCGGTAAGTGTTAATTTTAATTATTACCAAATATATTTAAAGAGGTAAACGTCCAAGTGAATCCAAATTTGAATTTATTTAATTTTACAGGCAAAATACATACCATACAGAGTACACAATTTAAAGCACAGCGCAGACAACATAGCAACCTCTGTTCAGGTATCTCTTATTCGTTTAATATCAACATTTAGCATTTTGAATTTAAAATTTGCAGATTCAGAATTTCTCATTACAACTACTGCATCAACAGGTTAAAATTGATGGATTGGGTATAGCTTCAATGGATGGATATATGCTTACCAAGGTAAGAAGATAGCTCATTTCACTACAAATAAAAACTTTATATAATACTAGCTGACCCGCCCTGGCTTTCGTACCGGTATATCTTTAAAAAATAACATTACCTATTGATAAATATTTACAACGTTTTATTTTAATTTTTGTTTAATCGCTCGGTTCGCTGTGCTTCCGAATCCCTCCTTTTGCATAGTTGCACCAAAATGCACTAAAAGCTGTTTTGCTAAAATGCTATTTGAATTTATCGGTATGATAAATAAGAAAATTAAAATTGAACGTAATAGACTAAGCACCACTAAAAGGAGTCTGATGATCGGTCTGGCAGCAGTGAAAATAGCTATAAATTCAGTCTATAATGACTTGATGGTGGTAGCTCACTCAGGTGGTTGTTGTTTCATTCAAACATTCAATATTAATATGATGGTGCGTAAGCTTTGCAACCTTAATGCAAGTGTGTTATCATACAAAAACCAACTTTCAAAAGTACTTTTTATGTGGCCGCGCAGGGTCAGGCCCCTCCGCATACTTTTACATAAGGAAGTGACTCTAGACATGCCAATTATAACAGTTTTGGTGTACAAAAGTACTGTTACAAAAGTACTGTTTATGCGGTCCCGCAGGGCCAGGGCGCTCTGCCGGTGGGCATACTCCAGACACGACCACTTTTAATGGCGAAAAACTGTTATAAATTGGCATGTCTATAGTCTCGTCCCTTACATAAAGCCTTAAATGGCGATAAACTGTTATGCATTGGCATTTCTCTAGTCTCGTCCGATAAATAAATATGGGTTGCACCAATGTCTTCAAGAGATTTTTTTAAATAAAATGCAGATTGCTAACCATCCTTTTTCCCCGATTTCACCCTAAAAGAAGGTCAATTATAAAAAATATCTAGTCCAAAAGCGATCTTCTTAGTTTTTATTATCCTCCATAAGCACTTTCAAGAACAAAACAATTTTTTTTACTTAATTTTTAAATAAAAAGAACCTTCTGTGCTTAAAGCCATTTTTTTTTTTAATTTTTCTACACGTCAAAATTTTTAAACATCAACAACAAAAATAATTTATTGTTTCTTTGAATAGAACAAAATACTTTTCTTCATATAAAACAAAACTGATTTACTTTTTTTACGAACTGATACACTACTACTTCTTATGCTTGTTTGTATAATGCGAGAAACAGATTGGCACAGCAACTTCAACAGCAATTTTGACAACCGCATTACTCATTTTAGAACTAGTGGTTTTAAAGGGCTTTGAATACATTAACACAGCGACATTGACATCGACAACAACGTTAGACCTTAACCCTAGACGGTGTTCACATTGGACTCACTCCGCGCGACTCATATTGACATTTCATTGTTTTATCTCACTCACTCATGATGAGAAAGAGAGAGTCTAGTGAGGCAGGATTTTTTCAAAAAAATTAAAAATCCTGCCTCACTTTCTCATATAGTTGTATAGAGTGAGATAAAAGAAAAAGATGTCAAAATGAGTCGCGCGGAGTGAGTCCAATGTGAACACCGTCCTAAATTCGATGTCGCTGTGCAAATGATGCCAACTTTAAAGCGAAGTTTTTCAGGTTTATCAATACTAAAAAATGAAAATGTGACAAATTTTATAAATGACGGTGTTCACATTGGGCTCACTCTGCGTGACTCATATTGACATTTATTTGTTTTATCTCACTCCACCTCATGATGAAAAAGAGATAGTCTAGTGAGGCAGGATTTTTTCAAAAAAAATCAAAAAATCCTGCCTCACTTTCTCATATAGTGAGCTGAAGTGAGATATAAGAAAGAGATGTAAAAATGAGTCGCGCGGAGTGAGTCTAATGTGAACACCGTCTATGTGTTTATGCTGTCAAAAGCGCTGTTCACGTTAGTAATCTATTTTACATGACTTTTGATGTCAAAGTTTTCGTTGCTGCCAAAGTTGCTGTTGAAGTTGCTGTGCCAATCTGTTTCTCACTTAATATCTTTTTATATTTCCTGTTGCTTTTCCTTTCAATTTTTGTTCACAAAATACAAAATTCAATGGATCAAATAAAAATATCTTTACCAATTTCACAAAAAAATACTTCTCAAAATAAAACAACCGCAGTAAATGATAAGTTTGACGGATCTTTACCTACACTTGCTTGTCGCGAGTGAACTATATTCTAAAGAGTTTTTTTTTAGACGTGTGGTTTTCAATCTGGCAATACTTTTTTCGGAGTTGTTATTATTGACAGTTGTTACTGTTACTTGATTTAGTCTCAGTTTGGTTTGGCATTTCATAACGAATAGACTTACTCCTGAACAACGTTTGCAAATCGTGCAAATTTCTTACCAAAATAATGGTTCGGTTTGCGCATCGCATCGCCAATTGCTCCAAAAAGTGGTCGAAAACTAGGCCTCGCGGCTGGAATTTATTCGAGCCAGCCGCGGCGGCCACTTTCCCGAAATTATTTTTAAAACAAAATGGCAAACCCTTATCTTTATAAGAAAGCAAAATTCTTGGCCATTACGTTAAATTATATGCGTTTTATTTCTTCTTGAAAACCAGTATCTAAAAAAAACACCATTTCCCTTCAATAAATTGATTGTTTCGTTGGCTGTATGGCATGTAGCGCGAACCACACCATTATTTTGGTAATAAATTTGCATGATTTGCAAACGTTGTTCAGGAGTAAGGCCTGATTCACAATGCGGCGAGAAAACGAGACGTGAGCGTGACGAGAACTCGTTGTAGTTGTCAAACCAATTTCAAACAATGAAAGCACCTGGCTATTCACAATGCGGCATTTCTCGTCATCACGTTACGCCAAGGATGCGAAAAATTGAAAAAAAGACGCGACGTGACGACGATTTTCATTTTTGCTAAGTAATTTACAGATTTTTCAAAGAAGAAATGATCAAATGTGTATTGACAAATAAAGTTATTGATAAATCTATTGTTTTGTATGTAATTTTGTTTCTTTTTAATTGATTTTTTTTTACAAAAATGAGTGAATTGACTGCATTGTGAATTGGGTGACGATTTTGTAACTAGAAAAAGACGACAGCGTTTCTCGTCACGCTCACGTCTCGTTTCCACGCCGCATTGTGAATCAAGCTTAAGTCTATTCACTATGAAATGGCAAACCAAACTGAGCATAAATCAAGTGACAGCTGCCAAAAATACCAACTCCGAAAAAAGTATTGCCAGATTGAAAACGAAACGTCTAAAAAAAACACTCTTTACTTGAATTTTATTTTTCTACTAGCTGACCTGTCCGGCTTCATACGCGTAGACAAAGCTAAGCTTCGCACAAAAATTACAAAAGGAAATATAGATAAATATTTAAGCTACTATTTGTAATTGAATACTTCTTACTGAGTTTTGACCCACTTCACGTTATGAATACAAAAATGATCATCTACGTCCAACCTGCATTACTTTCCCAACGCAGAAAGAAATTTTGTAACCAAAAACCATTTTTTTGTGTTTATCCCATTTCACTCTATAAATATAAAATTTTTAAAAATAACTTTTCCAAGATAAACAGAATTTTCAAAACCAGATGCCACTTTTCATTTTTACCCAATTTCACCCTATAAATGCCAATTTTCTAGGAGGCCATCCACTAATAAACAACCTTTCAATTAAAGAAGAATTTCTTAAACCCGATTTTTTTTTATTTTTACTCCCTAAAAACATTTTCAAAATAATATCCCTAAAGCTATTTCCATAGAAAATCCTTTTGAACATAAAAGAATTTCCTAAATCGGACAATTTTTATTTTTACCCCATTTCACCCTACAATAGGTCTGTTTGGTAACGTGAGATTTCTTGCGAATTTGTACAAATTTTCACTAAATTGCACAATTTGTAAAAAATTCCTCTTTGTTAACTCGAAAAAGTTGCAACGAGAGAGCACATCGAGAGAGAAAAAAATGTCTCCTCCATTGGAAAACTTGCGAATTTGTGCTACATAAATTTCTGTGTGCAAGAAGAGTAAAGTCTGTCAAAACACCCAGCTGTTAGCATCTTTTGCTTTTAATTTGAAATTGTGGTTTCTGGTATGTGAAAATTAACTTTATAAATAATAAATAACTTGATAAATTTATATTTTATGTGATTTTTTTTAAATTAAACGCAAATATGTTAACAAAACCAGACTTTTGGCTCGTGATTCTTGATGTTAGGAGTAAAATTCTGACATTTTGTACACAAAAGTGGTTCAATGCGTTTGTTAACTTTCTTGTAAATTTCTTTATTTTTGAGAAATTCGTTCTCCCTTTGGTGTTTTGACAGGTTTTACACATTTTGCTGAAAAAAGATACCAAACAGACCTAATTATTAACACTTTGAAAAAGAACATTCCTAAAGCCATTTCCGAAGAAAAACCTTATTATTAGGCGTGTTTTTTTGCAAGTCCATATGGATTTGTCGAAAAAAACGACATCGGGACTTAGGAACTTCTTACTTACAGTACGTAAGTCCCGATAATTATCTGGACTTAGCTAAGTCTATATGGATTTAAGATGTTTTTGTATTTACGTGTAAAACTATTAGTCCCGATGTCGTTTTTTACGACAAATCCATATGGACTTGCAAAAAAAACACGGCTATTATATTTTGTTTGAGTTGCTCAAGCGTCTTGTTGATACCACATGTTAATCAAGCCCAAAGCATGTAGTTGTGGCGTTAAAGTTTTCATTTTCAAAGAAGTAAGGTCTATAATGATTCCTCCTGACCAAATTGCACACCAGACTGTAACTTTTAATGGATGTAATGGTGGCTGATGAATATTTTGAGGGTTTTCCATTGCCCAGAACCGACTACTCTGTTTATTTACATATTTATTCAAATGAAAATGTGCCTCGTCACTCATTATGATTTTTTCATGAAAATCGGCGTTGTCATGTGCTAGTTGCAACACCCTATTGGCTTATGTACGGCGGCGGCGTAAATGGTCTTGTGGAAGAAGCTCTTGTGTCAACTGAATCTTAAATGGAAACAAATGCAAACCCTTGTTCAAAATTGTGGCCAGAGTTGTTCTTTGATTGGATTGGATTGTTTTGAACACTTCCTTGAGCAGCAGTAATGTTTTCAGCCGATCTTGCAGTACTTTGTGGTCCATACTTGGGCCTATCACCTACAGACCCTCTTTCTTCGAAATCATTCACTACACGATAAATAGTGCGTTTTGTTGTTTCTCAAAAAAATTTCAAGTAACTTTCTTATCGTCACAGTATAATCGATGATTGATTTTGATAAAATGTTTTAACAATTAAAACAAGTTGGTTTATCGAATATTTTTCCATAATAAATTTGCCACGAACGTGTCCACTTCACGAATGTCAAATTCAAATATGAACTGTCAAGACTATAATGTTTACCAAAATGGCGGCAAAACAAAGAAGTATACCTTCCCGGCGGACACCCTGTATATCTGAGAATAGCTAAAGATGATTCTCTTCTGCTAAATTCATTTACTTTTTTCCAACGTTTCGACGGTGGTTGCCGTCTTCTTTAGGGGATTTTTATTTATAAGAAAAGAAGTAATTACATAAAAATGTAAATGTATGTAGGGCGGACATGATACACACTTACATAAACTTGAACAATAGTCCAATAATTACATTCAAGTTTAAGATCTACTATTGGAAACTAAGGAGCAGTACACCGCTGAGATGTTTTGTATGCCTTTTTTACGGTTCCTTTTGTTCTTGTTGTTGATTATGTGTAGTGTTTCTAATGTATATTAGATTAGATATTAGATATTATGCAAGTGTGTTTCTCCATTCATTGCCAAGATCTCCACACCATCAAAGTCCAGTTAGTGTCCACTTTCAACCCTATGGCAAGTCAGTGCAGTCTTTCCAGAATTTTTCGAACGAACGTCTGACTTGTGACACGACCAACAAAGCCGATGAGAATCATCTCTAATTATTGTCAGATAAATGTACATCAAAAAAGAATTTGTTAAAACGGACAATTTTTTATTTTTAACCAATTTCATCCTAGAAATAATAAAATATTGAAAAAATACCCCTCAACCCATTTTCTTAAGAAAAACTCTTCAAACAAAAACGAATTTCTTCAATCGGACACTTTTTTATGTTTATAAATAAAAAAAAAATTAAAAATATCCCTTAAGCCATTTCCTAAGAAAAACCTTTCAAACAGAAAAAAGATTTCTTAAATCGGACAATTATTTTATTTTGACCCCATTACACCCTACAAATAACAAAAGTTGAAAAAGAATATCCCAAAACCTATTTCCCAACCGCCTACATCGCCACCTGTTGAACGATAATTGAATTAAACTGAAAAACGAAATTTTCGCCTACAGCGCCACCTGTTGAGACTTTTCTTTTTTCCCAAACCTTCGCGGTACAATTACGAACCCGAAACGAAACCCGTAAAAAGGAAGTACCCAATTTAGTCCAGTCATTCTCAAGTTTTAAGCATCCGAACCCACCACGATCCATTTTTATATATATAGATTTGCTCACGAACGAGAGAGACCGACAATAGAAGGTTTAAGTTCGTTCGTGAGCGAACCTTATATTTTTATGGATCGCAAATTTGTATCGTTCGTGAACTATATTTTATATGGTTGGTGAGGTAATCGAGAAAGACTGTAAGAATTCAGATTTTATGATGTGCGAACAATATTTTACGTCCTCTCTGGATTGCCTTTATCTATTCTCCAGTAGAATAGCCACTTGCACTCTTCGCCATAAAAAAAACAATTTCGTAAAACTAAGACCACTAGGAAAACCCATACCCATGAGCCAGTTGACTGTGGAATAATTTACTTTTAGAGTAAGGTAACTCTGGTTCAACTCACCACTGAAAAACTGGACCTTAGTGAGCACAAAATATTAAAAAAAAAATATGCACGACTGGGTCGCACGAACTTGCTCTTATGCGCGATCACATTGTGGTTCTATAGTCTGAAATAAATTAGCTATAAGAGTATACATTTTATCCATTTGCCTAATCTTAGTTTAGTTTCAGGTGGTATTATGTGAGTATACAAAAATTAACAATATAGGCTAGTGTTGCACATGTGCAATATGCATAAAAGGAAATTATACTATTTAAACTGGTAAATTGTTTTAAATCAACAAAATTAGAAAGAAATTGATTAAAATACTTTGAATCCATTTTAACCCAACGCGATGTACACCATCTGATTTCTTATATAAATTTTTATTTATGAGAAAAAAAAATTGAAAATCGTAGGAGCGGTTTTAAAAATAATTAATTTTGGATATATAAAATTTCGTTAGCATTTTTGAGAAAAATAATTGGTACGCCAATTTAAAGCATTTATTAATGTTGCGTTAAAAATTGAACTTCACAAAAAAATCTGCTAACAGCTTTCGAAATATCGAATTTTCAAAAAATAATTTTGATTTTTTTTTAACAAATCCAAAAATAATTTTTTAGAAAATTTTGATACGCACTTTTATTTATATTTGTTACAAGCTTCTGAATAAAAAATCTAATTTTATTCGGTTGATCAGATGTTGAGATAGTCGAAAATCAAAGAAACCGTTCTGTGAGAGGTACTGTTAATAAACGTAAAATATAAACTTTAAAAATTTTAAATGGTAGATCGTACTAATTTTAACACACAAAAAAACTGTTATGAAAATCGTAGGAGTCGTTTTTGAGAAACAAAATATTTTTCTTAACGGTTTTTTAACATTTGTATGGGAGGCACCGTTATTTTTGGGTATTAGAATAATTTTTGTCAAAAATCTTCTAGATAAAGTTAAAAAACTGCTATTTACTAAGTTTAATAAAAATCGACCAAGTCGTTTTTGAAATATTGAGTTTTCAAAAAAAAATATTAAAACTTTTTTAAAAATCTAAAAAATATTTTTTTTGATGATTATGGTACACAATATTATTTAGAATGTGTCAATACTTCTTCATAAAAAAATTGATCAGAATCTGTTTAACCGTTTTCGAGAAAAACGAAAATCAAAAAAATGGTTCTTTGGGAGGTACCATTAATAACCATTTTTCGGAACCATTTTTTTATTAAACGGCAACTTATAACTATTTAAATTTATTGAGTTCTTAAAAACAAATTCGGTAGCGCTGGATTTGAGAAAAATAAGTTTTTCCTTTTTGGCCAAGAAATTTTGTATGACAGCTACTGTTAATTTTGGTCCTAAAAAAAAAGAGAAAAAAACGGGTGGGGGGAATGTCCAAAAAACGCTAGGTACCAAGTTTAAATAAAATCGACCCATCCGCTTAGGCTGTAGTCGAACCGACAGACAGACAGACAGACAGACAGACAGACGGACGTTTTTGCGAGACCCACTTTTTTTGACTTCTCTATCATCGTAATGTAAAGTTTGATCAAAATCTCGAGTTCGATTTTTTGTACGAATCCATAACTTCCCATATAGTACCTATATCGCAAGTAAAAAACAAGTAAATTGTAATAAATTTTGATAAAAATTATTATTTCTCAATTTCAGGCTGTTGGATCCATTACTACATACATGGTATTTTTCATTCAATTCATGCCCAAGTTTAAATCGAAGTTTGATTGAACAAACTAATTTAGCTCGAACTAAAAACTCTGCAGCAGAAAAATAAAATTACATGTTTTTGCGTCAAATCTTTTATTTTATCTAAGATAAATAATTAAGTTTCCAAGCAATTTAAAATTTAGTTTTGAATTAAATTACAATGCAAATTTAGTGTACCTATACAAAAGATTGTAATCATAATTTTGGTCATTTGTTTTTTTTTTTCTTCTTCTCTAAAATCTAATTAAATATGTTGAGTTTCAAATTTAGAACATACATTTATGTCAATGCTTAAAAACTTCTAATCTAAAAAATAAGTTAATTTTGTAAATGCAAATTTTTTTTACTCAATAATTTATTATTTTATTTCAAAGATACATTACTCTACTACAAAGTATTTTTTTATTTTATTTTATTAAATAAAACTAAAACGGAATTGGTGGAAAACTGAATTTGATCTTTTAAAACAATATTAAAAAATTATTATAATAACCGTGTTGTTTTTTTACTTCTCATTAAATACTCAGTATTCCATTTTGTCGTCAATTCGAAAACAAACCAAATCATCGTCATTCAGTCCCTTAATCCATTTTTTAGATATTTGCATTTTTTACTGACAAGAACTACATAACGAGCTTATAACAAACTATGATTTTGATATTTAGTTAAGTATGGAGTAAGTACGAGAGGTAAATATGATTAATATTTTGTTTTGCATTTCAATAAATTGAGTAGGGTGCTAAGTTTCCGAGATTGAGATTTTAAAAATGTAAGATTCTTGAATTATAATTTATAAACCACTAGAAAAACACTGCGGGACAAAATTAGATGGAATATTTTTTTCTAAAGGAAAATCCCTCTGGTAAATACGAGAGTGAATTTTTTAAAGCATGCATATCCACTTAAAAAATAAGTATAAGCAAGTAGGATTGTATATCTTGTGTGACAGCCACGACAAACTGCTCAGTAATGGGTTCAAAATCTCGTGGGGAAGATGTGTTAACATTCTTTTTCACCTAAGGGAAACAAAAAAAGGCATAACGAGAAAGAATTGCGTTTTAAAGCGACAAAAAAAAACCCATACCGAGAGTTAAAATGTTTACACATACAAAAATTTTGTATCCATGTGAATCTGTCCGGCAAGAGGCGAAACGATCCAATCTGAAGCACAATCACGATGCAGAGTACTTCAGTGAAATACTGCACCACTATAGGTACAAGGTCACTCATCCGAAATCTTAGTGGCGTGTGGGAATTCATGAAAACCTAGCTAACAGAAAAATATCCGAAAAAAACAAGCAAAATGGCGCGATTCTGTACGGCTTTCTTTACAAAATTGTCAATGACGTTGATTGTTACGTCCAAAAAGAAGATTTTGTTGAGAAATACAAAATAAATCAAGTTAAAAACTTCCGCTCGAATATTAAAATTAAAACAAAAAACATAAAATGATATTTGACCGAGTGTCTTGTATGCTTAGCAAAATATTTAGTAATAGCAAATTAAACCAACTATAAGTCCACAAAAAAAAAAATTATTAAACTGTCTCTTTTTGATATCTTTTATCTCTAATTTCCTTTAGTGATGCTGTAACAGTGGGAACTTTAACTCAACTTGTGAGTATATAATACTACATGATGCATTTTACTGCAGGTTGAATAAATTTCAAATCAAAATTACATCACATATGGAAGTGCAAATCTTACAAACTAACAAAAAAAAAAAAAAAGAAATATCAAACCAAAATCATTTTCATGTTGTTTTAATTATCTAACGAAAAAAACTCAAAAAATATAAATTAAAAAAAGGGCACAAAATTTAACTCAGTCTCTGTAATGCCTATCATTATTTTCAAAAAGCACGATATTTTATATAATCATCTAAATCTGAGTTTTTGGAATTCTTTCAAACTATTTTTTTTTTTGTTAATATAATTTAATCGTACTCGTGACTTGATTCACGCTTACTTATAAGATTCTCCCTCTCTTCGTCATTACCCTCGACTATTGTGGTAGTGGTGGGTGCGTTTCGATTTAGGGCTTTCGTCTTGTGAAGACCTGCGGTAAGGCCCGACTCTGTAAGTACTTCAACCTCGTCGTCATCGTCCTCATCGGATACACTAAAGTATGGATGTGACGATGCTGGTCGGAATTTGTAACCAGTCAATACAAAGAATACATAAGTGGCCATCTCGTGGAACATCTCATCCAGCCATGCATATTGGAATGCAACTGTAATCTTCAACAGGTACACAATGATTCGAGTGAAGTAGATATAGCAAACAATCATGATGTAGAATTGACGGAATAGCTTAAGTTTTCGAAGATTTATTGCTGCCTTGCCATCGGTAGCTGACGCTTCGTGCAAATGACGAATAGACCAAACTACGGGGAATAGAATTGCTCCACAGCAGAGCAAATCGACTAGAATGAAAATATCTCGCCAGGTGCGATACTCAACATCACTTTCTTCACTTTCAGCAATGATGATTTCAGCAACGTTTGCAAGGATCTTAAAATTTAAAGTAAAGATTTTCAATTGTGAATTAAGAATTAATAAGAAATTACTCACTTGTAAGGGAATCACAATCATAAAGATTTTCTTGTCCTTGTCATTCAAGATATGCTTGATGAACGTCCAACCGGTTCCAATTAATAAAATGGTTATGAACAAAACTGCACCTTTGAGCCTAGATAAAATATATTATTAGAACAAGTAGCAAAATCCTATTTTGAATAGTTCACGCAAAGTTATGATTTTTTTATAAATATTAGAATCTTACTATTTCAATAAATAACCCCAAACTTACAAATGAGTAACATAGTAGAGAATAGCCCATGTCTCTACATGTTCACCTCTGATTTCGATAAAGTGAAAGTTAATCGCATGGAATATTAGCGACAAGGACTTCAAGAAAACCAAAACAGCCATAATGTAATGGATTTTGAAAACAGAATGTCTGTATCGCAACAAAAAAAAAAACGTTTATAAAATAAGTTGAATCCGTGATTAATATCATCGTTATTTTTAAACTAAACTTACTTGCTTTTTTTCAATATAAACACCCAGAAAAGTCCCGAAAGGAAGAATAAAAGACTCATCATAAAATACAGAGCCGGCAAAGGCATCTCACCAGCCGAAAGGAAATTTCCATTGTTATTCTCCTCAATATCGACCTGAATGAAAGAATTAAATAAATCTAAATTTGTTTTTTTTTTTTTACACAAAAAATAATAATTCCTCTTACATTGAAAGATAATACTTTGGTGGTGTGATAGTTTGGACAGGCGTGGAAATACAAGTTGTAAAGTCCTTCTTCATGTGGAGATGCAACAAGCATTGTGAACTGAAAATTGAAAATTTAGTAAAGCTATAATGATGTTATTTTTTATTTTCCGCCTAAGGAGACGGATTAGAATATGAATTATAAAGGAAATAATTACAGTTAGGCTCAATTTTTCAGTTAGCTTGGGTTTAACTTGAACAACTGGGCCTTGTTAAATGTGCTGAAGCAAAATGTAAAAGTCGCGAGTTGTAATCACCATTACACTAAAGTGCTCATCTGGGTCATTAGGAACCTTTTTCTAGGCCAATAGCAAACCACCGTAGTGTCATGAAATTTTTGTAACTCGTATTTCAGTTTAAAAATGGAGTTTTCCATCGGTAATTTTAGATTTCCTTTTAAAATTTGATTTATTCGAAAAGGGTGGATTTTTGTGCATGGTATAAGTGTAAATTCATGTATGTGGAGATGGTAACTGTCAAACTGAGCATTAACCAATTCCTGATTATTGGTTCGCGGGAGTAAATTGTATCGGATTCCATGTTCAGGGTGAATGTCAATTTTCATTTGTCTTTTAGTAACCAAAAGTGTATTAAAGAAAATTTAAAAAGTCCCCGGTATCCGGTTGTAACACGTTGTGGATTCTATAATCGGCATGATTGTTTTCCGAAGCAAACTTATGGCCATAGCGATACCATAACTGGAGGTTCATTAACATGGATTCGCTAGTAAAAAAACATTTTTCACAAAATTTAAGATTGATTAAGATCAACTGGCCAACAGCTTAGCTAAGTTCTACGAAAGGTGGTTTTGATACTTGTCGCACCTGATTTAAAACAAAAAAAACTCGAAGTAGAACTTAGAAATTAACAGGTTAAGATTGCCATGCTTATCTCTTTTTGAGGTTGAATTGTTATCAGAAATTGAGTTAACATTTTCTGTTTCGGAAATGCCATAAGTGGCCGTCGTTTGGTTCGTCTTGATACCCTGTACCCATGACAAAATTCTATTACACTATTCTTACTCTGGGCTCTAAGTTTAATTAGATTACCTTGTATGACACTATTAAACGTTACAAAAATATTTGCGAAAATGCTTCGGTCAATTACAGGTTATTTATAAAATTTGTGTCTTACCGATGTATTATAGTACTTCTGATCACCTACTAGAAACCTAGTTAGTGGCAAAGTTTTATCGTTACAAATTCCCTTATTCTCAATAGGAATAGGTTGTGTATTTTCTTCATGTGGCATGTAATCCCTTTTCTTTCTCCTCTGCATAAATAATGCAGAATCACTAACTTTGGATTGTCTCTTTGATCGCATCGCCGGGAGCTGTGATCGATCTTTGTATATATGCAAATTCCTCCAATCTGATGAACATGTCACATGGACTCTGTGAATATAATTTAAATTAATAATCGAAATATTTTCCTTGTCTTTCCTTACACGAGATTTTTAAGGTCCATCAAGAAGAAAATAATTGGTCCACTTCGTTGTGCCGAAGCTGGTTCATCGAGAATGCATTTATTTTGATGTGAATCCAAATAAGGATTCATAGCATCAACTGTTGTCTTATCCAATGAAAGTCCAAACTAAAATCAAAACACATCAATTAATATTCAAAGAGAAAGAGTAGGGTTCATTGTGTTACCAAATCATTTTCATTCTCTTGCGATGTGAAGAAATTACTCAACTTAACATCAAGGATACCACTTTGGTAGAAACCAAATGTGCTTAACGCGATATATCGTCGTGTATCTTCCTGAAGTAAAGTAAATGTTGTAATAATAGAAATTTATTTATTGCGTGGCTAAAATAAAAAAAAAAAAACTTGTGATAAAAACCCACCCGAACTTCAAGGTGATGTTTTCGAGCTTTGCTTAAACTGCATAACATCAACAAAATCAAAACTTCTTTAATTCGATGCATGCTTATAGTTATGTTTATGAAAATGTTGGGAAATATTGTGTTTTCTAAATTCGCAATTTGCGACTATTTTTATTTTTTGGAATCTTTGCACTTTTCAAAAAATTTCTCGACAAGTACTCAACAAAAAAAAAATTGATTGTCAATTTTGTTTGACATATGTGTCATCGTTTAGCTTAAGTGATGCCAAAGCCTTTTTCTGTTAATTGTTTCTAATTTTTCCAAACACTTTTACACGGTGAATCTTTCTTTTTTCATGACTACTGGGTGTCTTTTTAGACGTGTGGTTTTCAAGAAGAAATATAACGCATATAATTTAATGTTATGGCCAAGAATTTAGCTTTGTTATAAAGATAAGGGTTTGCCATTATGTTTTAAAAATGATTTCGGGCAAGTAGCCGCCGCCCCTGCCTCGAATAAATTCCAGCCGAGAGGCCCAATTTTCGACAGCTCCAATTGATTCGCGCGATGGCGGATGGACTCTTTCGGGTCTTCTCCGATAATCTGCTCCACAAAAGCAATAGCGTATTTCACATACAAATTCACAATTCAATTAGTTTTAATTATTGTGCTTTAACAATGAAAAATTTTCAGCAAAGTTGAAATTTTGATTTCAGAAGTTCAGAACGGGAATTATAACAAATGTATTTTTTACAATTGAGAAATTATAATGAAGATTATAGTGAAGAGAAGAAGAATATATTCACATCTATTGTAATAATATCATCTTTGTCTGGATTATTATGTTCACATGCTTCCATAATTGTTTGTTTGTATATAAAACTGAAAACTTTGCTGCCTTCTATTTTGTAGTCACTACTACAGATACATAGTTTGAAAAGTCAAAGTCGGTTCAAAGTCCGGCCTGTTTCCATGAATTTGGAACTTCCACCAAACTTCAGTGCCAAACAAGCAAAAAAAAAAATCAATAGTTTGACAGAAAAATATGTAGGGTAAACAAAAACATGTGTTTGTGATTGGTCGTTTGTTTGTTTTCCCTACATATTTTTATGTCAAAATTAGAAAGAGAAAAGACAAAGATAGTTTCTGGAAAACCCTAATTACCCCACATTTTTGTACAGAATGTACTTTGTGAATTTAAAAATGTAAACATATATGACGTATGTTACACATTTGATCAGGAGTTTATTGTTTTTCATATTATCCACAACGTTTAAAATTAAAAAAAAAAACCGAGTTTAGTTATATTTCTTTAATTGAAATAGGTTTTAATGCACTTGATTGACTTGCGGAGAGAAGGATTCCGTGAAAACGCTTAAGATGATCGGTAAGCCTGCAAAAAAGAAAAAATTTAAATCTTATTACTGTGATAAGTTAAATTCGGTTGCGGTCATACTTGTATTTGATCTTAAAAGTACGTTTGCAGTCCTTTACTAGACATTGGAATTGGTTCTTTCCATGATAAAGCATATGATGATCCAATTTGTTTTTCCCGAAAAATTTCTTTTGGCAAATGCAACAAGTTAATTCACTTTTCGAATCGTTTTTGTGCTCCAAACGATAATGAATTTTTTGTGCATCTTTACTTTCAAACTCTTTATTGCAGTACCTGCATTTAAATGTTTCAGTCTCAGCTTGTTTAGGGGTTCTATGAGCTAGTTTTTTGTGCATGAGCAGGCCATTGGAAGTTAAAAACTTTTTGGCACATGTATTACACTCAAAATATGTTTCTACGAGATTATCATCCGACGCTGAATTTTCTCCAGCTTTAACTGGTTCTGCTTCAGGAATTATTTCCATTTCTTCATCGTCTTCTTCTAAGAATTCGGGACTTCCAGTCATTGTTACTGTATCTTCGAAAACATCTTCCGGACATGACCTATGAAGAAGCATTGTAAATTAAAGAGGAAAATTGAGCTTATATACGACTTACAATTCATCGCTGGTTTCATTATGTTCATTATCCGACGATTGCTCATCGTTTTTTTCTGCCTGCGCAGGTTCTTCTTTGCTTTCATCTTTTACAACTTTCCATAATTCTTCATCGGATTTCTTGCATTGGAGTTGAAATTTATAAGCTATTTCCAATTGTTTAGAGCAGAAGAAACAAATCTTCTGGGGAAGTTTGTCGTTGTTCTGGATTGATAGTGACGGACACACTGAGCAAAGAACATCGTAGAGCTTGATGGAATCATTTATTGGTGAATTTGAATAGAGATTTATTAAATTTGACCTAATGGCATTACAAGTTCGACAAGTTGTATCAAATTTATCCATTATTTAATCAAAACAACTCGAAAATGCAAAACAAACTTTGGAGTTTTGTTTTTTTTATATTTTTTTTTTTGTTGTTGTAGTAAAGCTCTGTTTGTTTAATATATTTGGCGCGTCCGAGTCACAGATTAGCCACATGAAGATGAGAATCCCCGGCAGCCATTTTAATTTGCTACAAGCTTGAACTGGCAGTTATCAGATAAAAAATGAGAATGTGTGTATAAAAATCTCACACATAGACAGTAGGGATCTTCACACACCGCGTTAAATTGTTGTTGCAATTCACATCTATTCATCGACGCGGGAAAAAATTACAAATACAACAATGTAAACAAATGGGTTTTGGAGGGTGAAACGTACGAAACATTCTCATCTTCATATGGCTAATCTGTGATACACTATCCAGTGTATTATAAAGATCAGTGGGTCCGAGCGACTAACCAAATAGTAGGTCTGTTTGGCAACGTGAAATTACTGCACATATAAATTCCTGGTTTGTTAAGTCAAAAAAGTTGCAACGAGAGAGCACATCGAGAAAGCAAATAATTTTTCCTACATTTGGATATCTTGCGAATTTTTGCTGCATGAATTTCTGTGTACAAGAAGTGTAAAGACTGTTAAAACACCCAACTGTTAGCATCTTTTGCTATTAACTGGCTGGACACAATAGAAGCGCGTTCGAACTCGCGTTCGCATCTGTCAAAGTTAAAACACATAAAATATCGTTATAGTGAATACAATGGAAACGCAGCCACGAACGCGACTCTGGGAGTTAAGTTTTAATAATCACGCACGTGCGTAACTTGAAATTGTGGTGTCTGTATGTGAAAATTACCTATCTAATAAAAGGTAACTTGGTAAATGTATAATAAAGTAATTTTTTTCAAAATAAACGCAATTGTTAACAAAAACAGACTTTTTGCATGTGATTGTTCGTGTAAGGGGTGACTTTTTGTAAAACAGAAGTCGTTCGAAGCGTTCAAAAAAACGATGCCAAACAGACCCAATATGTGACATCAAAAAAATACTCGTATAAAGGTCTGTTTGTCAGCTTGAAAGTTCGTTCTTCTTTCACAATTTGCTGTCATTTTTTTATTATTTCAAGTTGCCAAACGGATCCATTATTGTTAAGAACTTTGGTTGACCAAAAAAACAACACCAATGAAATGTTGAATCTTCAATTTTAAAATAAAGAAGTTGGTTTAAATTTCGGAAAAAAATCTCATCTAACCCATAAAAACTACTTTAATTATTATTCAGAACAATGTCCACTTCAGGCTCAATGTGTTTAACATGTCTGTCAAATCTAGAAGAGGGCGCCAGACTCACAGAAACCCTAACAAATTTCCTGTGTGATGTACTACATTTCAAACCCGAGTTGTTACAAGAATCACCAAAAATAATATGCCGTAAATGTTATAAGACCTTAATCGAACTCAAATGTTTTTATACCCAATTACGAGATGTTGAAGTTTATTATGAGAGTAAATCCAAAATAAATATTGATTCTAATGATATCACAGAAGAAGATGAAGCGGAAGAGCCATATTTTGGTGAGTTGGAATGCACAGTCTCTATTGCTGATGATTCTAAACTAGATCCAATTTTAATTGATGAAGACGAAGAGTGCTGTGTTGTTGGTTAGTAGGGATGGATATTTTCATAAGATTTCTTCAAGTTAATCCTTTTAAAATTTTACAGAAGACAATACCTTAACCAAACAAAATAAAACATCTGATATTGCTACCGGCAGAAGATTTGTCTGTTTGACATGCAGTGAGTACCATAAACCATAAATTAATTGATAAATAAATTACTTTTTAAAAAAGAAACTAAATACCAATTCACTCGCAGGTAAGCTCTTTAGTTCTTTTAACGACCTTCGTTCACATGAAAGTACTCACTTCCGCCAACCGATTCAGCAAACCTCACCGGTATTCTTGGCCGCCAATTCTCAAGCCGCTCTATCAGTTACTTGCCCTGAGTGCGGTCAAGAGTTCTACAATAAATTTAGCATGGAGGCACATATGAAAAAGCACAAACAAATTAGACCTTTCTATTGTAAGAGTTGCAAACAGAGGTTTACAAGAAAAGAATTACTTGTTAATCATGAACGCAGATATGATTGTGTGGTTTGTCATAATAAATGTTGCAGTCGGAGGGCTCTGGAAGTTCATATGAAGGAGAAGCATAATGGGTGAGTTAAATTCTACTATTTTATTTTTTAATAAATAATAAACTCAATATTAATGCGTAAAAAAATGTTGCAGTGAAAAGGCTCCAGAAGTTCATATGAAGGAAAAACATAATGGGTGAGTAAAATTCAAGAAATTTTCTTTTATTTTTTTAAATAAACAATAAACTAGGACGTTTTTCTTTTCTAAATATGAGCAGAAGATTGATGTAATTAATTTATACGAGTGAATTCAGTTATGAAACACACATGACCACTGAATTGTCTTATGATTAGAAATTTATCAAATAACATAAAAACGATTTAAAGTTAGCCGCGCTCAGTTTTTCAATCTATCTGCTCGTTCATTATATTCCGAGTCCATAGAGTGAAAAAAGTTAAGCATTTTAACGTTTCTGAGCTAAAAAATAAACAGATTTATTTGCTTTATATTGATTATTCGTTTCGAGATCAACCTTTTTTGATTATTGTAGTTCTGTTTTAGGCCTCAAATAATGTTTGTAAATGTATGACTAATATGATTTTACAGGAAAACGAATGGTTCCCATGGTATTTTGGAAAGTCTGGACAACAAAACGGACATCCATCAGCAACACAACAACATTGCTAAACCGGAAGAACCTTAAAATAAGTAGTCATCATATGACTATACGCATCAACCCTGTGGGCTGTACCAGAATTAACACACCTTTTTATTTAAAAAAAAAAGAAAAAAATTATTGATCAGTTTATATTGATTTATTTTCACAATTTTATCAGATTTAAGGCTCTCCCAAACCAACGCGAATATTTCAAAGCGACGACGAAACTTTCGCCTGTCTTAATTTATTTACATGGAGATTAATGAGAGCACCCACACTGGCGCGATGCGAATCTTCGAACATTTTTCAGTCGTCGCGTTGGTTTGGGACAGCCTTAAGAATAAAATTTACTTGAAAATTCGCACTTGTAACTTTGAATTTGTTTTTGCCTAGATTACTACTACGTTCAAACGTTTAGTTGCACTTTGATGTAAAAAATATTAGTGTTATAAGCTATTTTCCATTATAATGTCATACATTAGCATTTTTTTTTTTTCTTAAAAATATATTTCTAACTTTGTTTTCGTGTAGATAAAAACAAAAAACCAGCTAATAGATTAACATCATGATGTATAATTTTTTTTTTTTATTTTTCTTATACATAGCTAAATTTTTTTCATAAAAAATGTAATTAAAACAAAAAAAATTAATATTATTTTTGAAATAAAAAAAAAAAAACTTACAAATACTTTTTTTTATGAAGTATTTGACCAAGTCCAAGGAATCATTTCTTCGACTGATCGTCCAATACGTTCGGGATCTATTACTTGACCCAGCAAGTTTGTTAAATTATCAACTGGAGGATGTATACCCTTTAAATGTTCAACGGATCTGCAATAAAATGAGAATAAGAGGAGTTTTTTTTTTTGCGAATCAATTGGAAAAGGTGGGAAAACAGTTGGTTAGAATAAAGACGATAAATAATTTTACTATACACAACGGAAGAGTTAAATTACATTGTCAAACTCAATTGGTCTGTATTTGTTGTTCTTTAATATTCCATTACTAATATTTAAATTTGTTTTCCACAGTTCTAGAAGCTCTGGAAGAAGTCTTTAGAAAGCTAGACTGGGGGGACACAGGATTAAAGATAAACGGCAGATGTATTTCCAATCTTCGATTTCTAACAGCAGTGAAGGGCTTCAAACTATACTTTATGAATTATTCGGAATGTAGAAGTGTAAGTTTACAAATCAAGAAAAAAAAACCTTGAAAAATGTAGTACAAAAATATGTATTGAGTACGTTGACAATTATATGAACATACCTTTCAGGGATAAAGGAATAAAAGATGTAGAAAATCGAATAGCAAGCACCTGGAGACAATTCTCGGGGGCCTAGCACGTAACTTGATACAATCGAGTTAAGTCGATACAATCGAGCATAGGCAGTTCCTTATTTGCCTCAGCCGATTGTTTTTGATTCGATTGAACCAGATAAGGAACTGCCTTTTGTATTTGTATTGTATCAAGTAACGTGCTGGCGCCCCTGGATGTTAAGCACCTACTTGACTTGAACATTTTAAACAAGAACGTATGTATTCGACTCAATAGGTGCCAAACATGGCAAACTACAAAACAAATGGAAATCAAACTCTGATCATGTCAAAGAGAACAGGGATAAAACTACTTTGAACGTCCGTACAAATAAACAATAGATCTAGAAGAAACCAAGCCAACTTTTAAGATGCAAGGTATAGCTTTCCAAAACAATAAAGGGGCTGGGATTATTATAGGCACGATAACCGTTGGACAAAATTTACAACAGAATGTGTACCTTTATATAGAAAATTGTCAGTAGACAATTTAAGGATGATATCCGGGCTATATCCCTATTCTATTGGCGAAAGGCACCTGGCAGAAGAAGATGGAAAAGTCTGGTGGAGGCTTATGCTCACATACAAATTTGAGTAAAAATATTTATTTATGTAAAGAAAACATGTAACTAAGGCCTAAACAACTCATTTTAAAATTAAATGATTAAGTAAGAGAAGGCGGGATTATTCTTTTTAGGGACTGTGAAGTCCTTGGCATTTTTCTGAATAGATGCCACACTTTCAGATTTTTGCGTACATATATATCCTTTATCTGATATGAAATGTTAGATATTGTCCGTTAGATAATAAAACAACATGTTCATAACTTACCCCATTTGTCCGTGCTGCCCTATATGAACACCTCCATTGCCACCCAACATACTATGCGTCGGAATACCCCCGGGGATTCCAGCTATATTCATACTTATGGGCATACTGTTCTCATTGTTTGGCAGACATTGCTGTGCAGGTGGCGCTAGCATATTATTTTGCTGCATTTGCTGATGTCTAATCTGTGATGATGCACTTGGAGATGATAAGGGAGGCGGTGGTAGAAATCGCTTACTGCTATTGCTTTCATCGCTGCCAGGTGGAGTTGAAGCTTCATGACCTCGTCTCGCTATAATTTCTGGTCCCTTTTGCATTGGCCTTGCTAAAGACCTAGCATTAACCAATTTCGGTAAAGGCAAAATATTTGATTCTTGTTGTTGTCTTTGTTGAACGGGGACGTATTGGTTTGTTGCAATGCCAAAATTGATTTTTTGCTCCATAACATTGCCACCAAATTTATTAGCTGCAGTTGTTGCCGCAGAGATTTTCTTTTGCATTACTGGTCCAGCAAATTGTTCGACCACCACTGACCCGCATGTCTCATTGATTTTTTGTTCAGACATCTGATTGTTACCCGTTAAGATCGGCACTTTAGGATTCATGTGTTGTCCAGCAAACTGAATGGTTGTTGTTCCCACTACTCTGTCGATACTCTGTTCGACATATTCGCTGGCTTGTTCTAGCGACTGGCTGCTGTTTGCATCCGGTGGCATTGATTGTTCCACCAACGGTTCATCAGTCTTCAATTCTAGCAGTTGCTGCCCAGTCGTATGGTTGTTGGATGTTTTGTTCTTTGCCAAATGATGCTGATTCATGTGTTTGTTAAGATTTGCTTGTCGAATAAATCGACTCGGACATATTGCACACGAAAAAGGCTTATCGCCCGTATGACTGAGCAGATGGGTGTTCAGATCTGTTTGGCGGGCGTATTTTTTATCACAGTGCGGACAGCCAATGGTTTTTGCCATGTGGTTGAGTTTCATATGTGTGGTCATCGAAGAGTGTTGAATAAAACGTTTTCCACAGATATCACAGCCGTAAGGCCGTTCGCCTGTATGGCGACGCATATGTGATTTAAGTGTCGTTGGGCGGGTAAATTTATCGCCACAGAACTTGCACTCGTATGGTCTCTCGCCGGTGTGAGTGCGCATGTGATGTTTAAGTGCATAGATTGTTGAGTAGGCTTTCGCTAGAAAAGAAGAATAAACACTATTAGTCTGAATATATATTCATATATTTGCATTGGATGAGAGTCCAAAGTCCTTAAATATAACGACCTTCATATAAAAACTAAGCCTGGCCCTGGACAATTTTTATGGACTTAAGGCCGTTAAAAGCTATTTTGAATACAAAGACAATTGAGTCAAATGTTCATTCTACCCGCTACTCCAATTCCTATTCAGTACAGATACAGGATGGTTGGCGCAATAACATTCATTTTTGTAGTATTTAAATTGTTTTCCGAAATTCTGATATCATCAGCTTTTGGATTTTGAAAAGCGGAAATCAAATTAAAATTGCTCCTATCGCCTATTACGCCTACAGATGTTTCACGTTAAACAAATTAAAAAAGTACAACACTTACGACACATTGTACACAAAAAGTCTTTTTCGCCGGTGTGCATGACCATGTGGTAACGTAGTTTTGAGGCGGATATCATATGCTTGCCGCATACGCTGCACGGGAACATCTTTTTTGGTTTCGGGGGTTTGATTTTACGTTTCTTCTTTACATCCGATTCAGCTGGCGTTGATTCATCTCCTTTAGCTTCTGTTGAGATTTCATTATTTGCCACTTTCTTTTCAGTCTCACCCTCCTTGCCGTCTTTTTCCTGTAAGTTCTCATCATCCTCTTCATCATCTTCATCACTTGCATTCTTCTTCTTCTTTTTAGTTTTTGAATTTTTCTTATTCGGTCCTCGGATGCGTTTAACTTTTTTCTTCTTGGCCATATGGACGTTCATGTGGGCTTTGAGCCCTTCTGCAGTGAAGTAGGTTTTCTTGCAAATTTTACACATATAGCGACCTGAAAATAGAATGCAAAATTAAAATACTGATATCATGTTCTCCCAACTTGTTCCGATTTACCCTGGGGAAATATCTGCGCTTCTTGGGTTGTTGGGGGATCTGGTACAATCTCTAGCATTTTATCTCTAAACACATCATCTTCTGCCTCGGACGAGTCGTTATCTGGTCGCTCTGGGAGGTCATTGAAGACGTCCGATGAATCATAATCTTGGTTATTATCAGGCTTCAGCTTATCACGTTCGGCCGAAGCGGGTTTAGGTTTTTCTAAAGAAACCAAAGTTCATAGAACAATACATTACTTTGTATTGTAATAAATCATACGTTTTTCTATAAGCTGCTTTAGTGGTTTGTCATCGTCATCATCTTCTTCGATTGCTCCAGCCTTTGCCTCAGCAAATCCATCTGTTTCGAGGTCATCAGCATTATCAGGTACCCAATCCATTTCATCCTCAGACTTTTCATTTACCTAAAATGGACAGTGCTTCAAGTCAATACAAAGAACCCAGACCCAACCATCAACTCACTTCTAAATCAGAATCCTCCAATGGATCCTTCGTGCAATTGATAAACTCAGGTTTGATTTCTTCGAAATTAGGTTCTGCATCATCTGTTGATCGTGCTGTTGATTTTGTCAATTTGCCACTACTGTGGCTTTCCTCTTCTTTTTCTATTCTCCGACTTCTCCTTGTGTTCCGATGGAAACCTAGTTTTTCTCTTAATCTTTTATCAGTATCTCTGGCCTTTTCGGAAAACGTATAAGCTGACTTAAGCTCATTTCTACAAGAGGAACACAGACTCCTGGGCAATTCATCGTCAACCTCAGCGTTCAACTGGGTACAAATGTTGTAAACTTCGAGGTAAGTTATCTGGGGCTTTCGCACGTAGATAGCTTCAAGTTCGACAAAGTCCTTGGACCTCTTAGTGCAAACTCTGCAAGTTCGAGATTGTCTCCCCATTTTATTTTTGATCGGCTATAGTAGCATAGGGTGTCCTGAATTGAAAACAATACAAAACAATAATTGAATATTGATAAGTGTTTATATATTTCGGTTTAATTAGGAAAACAACTGAAATACAAGAACAAATTAAAAAAAATTGGTGTTTATTTTTACTTTTATTGACATTTGAGCGTTCTTAAAGACAGTGATGCCAGTACTTAAATTTTAATATTATGACTTAAAATTATTATGGGCGAAACAGATTGAATTAGTAGCAAAAACACTCTATATGAAGATACCAATCTCGGCTGTCATCCGAGTTTGCCTACAAGCTCATATAGAGGAAATTCAGGAGAAACACGCACACATATGCAGTAAGCGTACATCCACCACGCTTTATTTGCACACACATGCAGTAAGCGTACATTCACCACCAAAATGTCGGTTATTTACGAGTTTCAATGGGTATGTTCAAAAAGTATAATAAAAGGAGCAACGAGTTATCAAGTGCTAACCCAACCTTATAAGGAAAAGTTTGTGGAAACAAATTGAACGTGAAAATTTATAATCAATTTAAGTATATTCGATTGTCTTTTGTCATTATTTGTTTTCTTTCTACGATTGTTTGGTATTGTATTTCGCTCTCGAATTATTGAAACAGACTGTGAACATGACAAAAAAAAAACGAATGAGAAATCAGCGAATCAACGCAACTGTTGTAAGACTTTAGGCGTGTTTTTTTGCAGGAAGTGACTAGACATGCCAATTATAACAGATTTTGTTTATAAAATTACTGTTTATGCGGCCCCGCAGAGCCAGGGTCCTCTGCCGGTGGGCATAATTCAAGCACCTAAAGTTTTTTTTAAGTAAACGTACGCCCGCTTTTAATGGCCAAAAATTGTTATAAATTGGCATGTCTCTAGTCTCGTCCTTTTTGCAAACCTAGAGGAAATTGATCGAAAAAAAACTATTTCGCGTTGGGGCTAAGGAATTTACATGTTAAACGCAACAACAACTAATCCCCTCCAGGCATAGCTAAGAGCACATAATTTTCGGGGGTAAACTGTTCTAACGGCGTGAATTGCATATGTACTTCTAATCAATAGTTTTTATGGAAACTCCATTGTTTTCTGTGATGGCGTCGATAGATAGTCCCCAATATCATTTCTTTTTAACCAAATCCCTCCGGACTTGCATTAAGGCTCTTAAGACGACGAAACTTTCGCCTGTCTTAATTTATTTACATGGAGATTAATGGGAGCACCCACACTGGCGCGATGCGAATCTTCGAACATTATTCAGTCGTCGTATATTCGCGCGAATGTTTCGCGTTGGTTTGGGACAGCCTTTATGCTATGTATATGCGAAACCAATAGAAAACTATCGATGACCGAAATTTCAATGTATAAATTCTAACTTATCACGTTATTTATTTTATTACAGATTTTTCTGTTAAATGCCAAAGATTTAAAAATCATTGTGTAACAGCGAACTACTTACAGGATGAATTTTCAAAGAAAAATTAAAAGAAGTTTCATCACGTGAAATTCGTAGTGTAATAGCAGACTTAGCACCATTAAATTGGTGTTTTTTTCAACACATCCCGATATCCCACCTAACATCCGCCATATTCATGTTGAAAAGCTGGTGAGTTGAAATTTTTGTAAAGATGGCTGCGTTATTTGCACATACAAAATGGTTGTTCTGGCAAAACAGAACAATCCCACCCCGTTAAAGGCTGTCCCAAACCAACGCGAAACATTCGCGCGAATATGCGACGACTGAATAATGTTCGAAGATTCGCATCGCGCCAGTGTGGGTGCTCCCATTAATCTCCATGTAAATAAATTAAGACAGGCGGAAGTTTCGTTGTCGCGCCGAATGTTTCGCGTTGGTTTGGGAGAGCCTTAAATTGTTGTTGCAATTCACATCTATTCATGGACACAAAACAAAATTACAAAAACAACAATGTAAACAAATGGGTTTTGGAGGGTGATACGTACGAAAGATTGGTATCTTCATATAGAGTGTTTTTGATTAGTAGTATTCGTGCATTCTCGCGCTTCATGCTTGACAAATTGTGGGTACCAAAATTAGCCGTGTTCCATTGGGCCTTGCAAAGTACTTTTTAGTACTTCCCAGTAGATGATGAATGGAATGCTTTCATTTTGACAAAAGTAAAATCTAACCTCAATATCATTTTAATTTTGGTTGTTTGTTTTCTTATTTTACTTTAAAATTAGAAAAATGTCAACAACAATAATCTATTACGTAATTTCTTTTGATTGGTGATGTCTTTTTCTTGTTTGGAAACATTCTGTTAATAGATTAATGAACTACTTTGAACTACTTCGACCACAGAGTAGAAGTAGTTGGCTGCAGCCAACAGTACTTGGCAGTAAATACTGGAGCCCAAAGGAACACACCTATTATGCCGATGGAGGGCCCTGCTCTTAAGGGCAGCATAAACGATGCCTATACAAACAAAACTGTTATAAATATTTAATTGCCTCTTTAAACTTATCTAACTGAGTCAACGGTTTCGGTTGTCTTAACCTTGATTAACGTGGCATTTAATTACTTTAATAAAGCATATTTCCAATTATTTGGATTGGTGTGTTTGGTGTGACATTTCACAAGTATTTCTAAGGGGTGTTCATGCAAACGTCCTGCGGAAAGTTATACTTTTCTGCAAAGCGGAAATTTATCTCTTTGCATGAATACCCTTTTTATTTACATCACATTTGTTTCTCTTTTTTCTGTAAGCGATTTTGTCACCAAGTGATGTAGATTCGCAGAACCAACGAAAAATATTCAACGTTGAATACCATACCATGTTCGGTCTTTATACCATGATATGGACATAAGACTCTGTTTAGAATTGGGAAGCTTGAGTACGAACGGAATGGTGAGTCTCATCGTGTTTACATTAGAAACTTTGAGGCGCCTCAAAGCACATTTAAATAACAACAATTTCAACATTGCAAAATTGAAAAAAATAACAATTTCAACATTTCGCCCATCGAATCAACAACAAATGAGACTCAAGTCCGGGTATTTTGTTTTCTTCGTGCTTCAAAAGATCGCTCCCCATACATCACAGTGGATTTTTTGTAGAAATTAAAAATGTATTTTGGCATCACTTGTATAATGTATCTTCGTTTTTTCTCACAATTTTTGTTGGTACTGTACGCCGTATCGCACACCATCGCATGCGGCACTTCGACTTCCCGACCTCACTTGCTTTTGCTTTATCTTTTTGCATTTGTTTTGATTTCACATCAAATTTCTCACAGATTTGCACCGGTAAAAATTTCAGCAGCCAAGCATTTTTCAATTTTTTTGAAAGCAACAAGCTAAACTCTACGGACGGTAAGTGATTCAAAAAATATTTGTATAGATTTATTATTAATTTGTATCAATTGTGTAGCTTTATAAGCTACAGTTCCATATTTCTTGAAGGATAAAATACTAAAACAAACAAAAAATGGACAAAGAAGAGTTCATAGCGATTACACATTTTATAAATCCTCAACTATTTTGGTATCATAAAGTCGACGGCCAAAATCCAGACTATATCGAATCAAAACGTATTGAAGATTCCGTTCAGCTCTTGTATACTGCAAAGCAGAGTGCCGCTCTGCGAGCACACCGACCGCATGTCGGAGAAATTGTGGGCATTGCATTTGTCTCATGGAATAAATTCATACGGGCTCGTGTTATGCACATCGTCAAATTTACCAAAGCCCAAGACGAGTACATTGTCTGGGCTCTGGACTATGGATTCCCATTCCAAACCAAAATTTCCTACATTCGACAGATGCCCGAATCGCATCACAGACAAACTGGCCACATTTGCATTGGTGGCATTGCAAATGTGATTCCAGCTGAATTAGATTTTGATTTCGTCACAACCACCAGCCAGATTGTAGCTAAACCATCCTGGTCACAACGGTGTGTTGAGATGCTCGAGAAGCTCCTCAACGACGCTGCTTCAATATCATTCATTGAATCTTTCCAAGTCGATCGTTTTGAAAAGCAGCATTTTGGCGATATGAAAGTGATCACGCATGCGGGATCGACCTTCTTTGTCAGTGACTATTTGGTCAAGTTGAATCATGCTGTTCGGTTTGCCGAAGGCTTCCGCGATAAATTACCAAACTTAAAGACAAACCAAATTCCCTGCTGGGAAACTAACAGTCGGGACATTAAGATAATCGAAAACAAACTTAACTCATTGAACATCGAAATGGGAAAGTTCGATTTGTCCGGTTCAATGTCGGAGTCTTCGTGCGATCAATTTTCGAAACAAAAGGTTATGGATTGGTGCGAACGCAATCAGAATCTCAATGACAAAAATGAGGAAACTGAAGAGGTTACATTCCCAAAATCTACTTTCGATGCCACAGACATAGAGTTTGATGATTCTGTAAGTGTTAAGAACGATGTTGAGCCAGTTGGTGATGAAGAGACGGTGATGAAATTCGCTGGAAAGGTTCACGAGAACAGGAGAAAGATGTACGAAGGCAAGAAACTTCCTCCTATGCCAGCGCCAGGAATATTTGCCATGACTCCAGAGCAAAAACCAGACAAGGATGATAAAAAACCAGACAAGGATGACAAAAGCCAGTCAAATAGTTTACTGAGTGGCAAATCGGCCAGAGTTAAAATGTTATTGGAGCTAAAGAAGGCGGTAAGTAATAACTTAAATTTTTTCATTAATCTCATCATACTTAGCCATGTGTGATAAAACACTCCTTATAATATTAATAATGCTTAGGAGGGAAGAATGTAGCTATTCATTCTGAGTTAATAATAAATTCATATTTCACGGAATGTTGGTACCAATTTAAAAAAAAAAAAAAAAAAACATTATTAACGTTATTATACTCAACAATTTTTAAATCTTAAACAAACTTTAAACAGCCCTTTAAACCAACGGACGGATTTATAAGTACAAAATATTGGTTTCAATTTCTGAAACTCTGTTTTTACTGCTATTGGAAATTAAAAAAAAAATCGGATCTTCGATTTTGCGCGAGAAGTTTTAGCAAATGGGACCTCATTGAGTCGGCTTCGGCACTATAGCCTTGATACCTGGGAGGTTCCAAAAAAGCTAAGTGTCAAGTTTAACGAAGGTGGAACCACCCCTTTTCGAAATACTTAAACCCAAAATATATTTTTTCTGTTGCGATTTTGATGTGCAATTACATAAACTTTATAGGAGCTTCTGTATGAAGAAAATTGGTAGACCTCGGTTAAAGGCCTTTAAATAGGTTCTATGTCTATGTCCGTCTGTCTGTTTTCTATCATTGTAATATCATAAGTATCAACATAATGTGTATTGGTATAAAAGTTTTTATATGCACATTTTATCAATAAAAAACACATTTTATGTATCAATATAATCACATATTGTGTATCTTTATGTTTTTTAATAAAAAGTATTGTTTTTTTTTATAAATGTCTTAACAACAGCATTCAAAAACATTGGAGGCTCAGGAAAATGAAACTTCTCTCCAAAAACAAATGGATCAACTAAGTTTGAAACCCCAAAGTGAGACTGGAACAGACGAATTTCTTGAAAATTGCAAAATTGTAATAACTTATATTATATATTATTCATCTAAAAAATTTTCCTATTGATGTTGTTTCTTTTAGAAAAATTCAAAGGGTTTACAAGCTCAACAACCAGTTGCAGAATGTTTGAGCGCTAATAACAGTTCCAAAAATAGCGATCACGATAGTCATACATCGTCAACAATTTCAAAAAGAAAACAACAACTAAAGAAGGTAAGTCAGTAAATCAAAAAATAAAAAATAAAAAACAATAAAACAATTGTTTTTTAATCTATTTACAGATTAAAGAAGCCTATTGCCAACAAATTGAAAATATATTGGAAACAAGTAATACACAAACTGATATGCACACCTTGGATGATAAAACTGAGAGCAGATCCCAGACAGGCTCAAAAATTTCAGCACATGCTCAGAGTTTGATAAACAAAAGAAACAAGGTATGGTTGTTAAATATGTAAATATTTGTTTAAGTAGAAATTATTGCAAGTAAGGTAGGTAGGTAGGTAAAATGGCGGTTCTGAGAACACCTGTTCCCGTAGAACCCAATTAGCGCTGTTGTGCGCCGTTTTGATACCATAACTCGTTTGACCTGATTTGTTTCTTGATATAGGGGTTGTTTTTTTTTTTTTTCTTTTATTAAACTAGACAAAATTACTTGGGGGACTAGGTTATTGTTTTATCACGCAGCCCTACAAGAGCACCAAGCTCACGACTGTGTGCTAGGTGGTTCCGGTGGGGTTGCGATCCAACCATATAGCCCTTCACCAGATCCACTCGTGGCTTTGCCTATACTAAGCAAGGTAATACCTACTAGGTATATATCAGTGCTTTAAGGTTTGCACCAGTTATAGAGGTGGTGATTGTCCGAAAAGTTAAAGCCGAGTTTGTTGATTGATATAGGGACTAGGTTTTGGTCTGTACTCTTGACCTCAGGGGAATGTTAAGCTCACACTGTGTGCTAGGTAGTTGGATTGAGAGCCGTCCGTATAACCTATCACTAGATTTACTTGTGGTTGGGCTTTTTCAAAGTCAAGGTAAACCTGGTTAGGTTTTGGCAGACTTTTAAGTCCTTCCCCAGTTATGTATTAAGAGGTAGTGCGGGGAGTTAGTGACGATATTTGTATATGATTTTTGTATTTATTTTGTTTACCTAACTTATTAGCCCAGCAATGGTCCATCGGGCCCGAACCGGAGTCGATAGCGATACAGTCCACGACTACCGATTCACCGAATCCCGTTAGACCATCGCCAGTCCTCCCACTTCCAATGCAAGTGCTGTGGTGAAGTTATTGTTTGATCTATTAGATCCATCTGGTGCTATTTAGAAAAGAGATAAAGTCATTTATCCTTTTGTTCGACAGCACGGTTAGGTTATCAAGAAAAGGGCTTCCAAATGCCAGGAAGCGAGATCTGGCCAGGGCTGGGCAGTCACAGAGAAAATGTTCGATGGTTTCTCTCTCTAGGGGATTCTTGCAGCTTCGGCAGAAACTATTAAAAGGTATCCGTAGCTTAGCCGCGTGTTCTCCTATTGGCCAATGGCCAGTGATGACTGCAACGATCCTGGCCGTATCTGTTCTATTTCGCTTTATTAATTCAATTGATCTGCTTTTGTCATAGGTAGGCCATATCTTCCTAGATATCTTACAGTTTGACAGACCTTGCCACCTTTTTATTGATTCAGATAGGAAATGGTCATATATTTTGCCCTTCACGAATCCCAGTGGAAGGTCGACTTCTTCTGCCTGAGAGATGGGAAGGGCTGATCCCTGCCTGGCAAGCTCATCTGCGTGCTCATTGCCTTGGATGTCACTATGGCCTGGGACCCATATGAGTGAGATTTTAGTGCTTTCGCCAAAGCCTGCGAGCTCACCTCTGCATTGATTTACCAACTTTGAGGTTACCAGGCAGCTATCAATTGCTTTGATTGCAGCCTGGCTGTCTATACAGATGGCCACATTGTGGATATTTTGGTTAGAAATTATTTTTTGTTTGAGTACCCTGCAGGCTTCTTTAATAGCTAGTACCTCGGCCTGAAATACGCTGGAGGTGTTAGGTAGGCGATAAGAGTTATTTATTTTCAATGCCTCCGAGAAAACACCCGCCCCAACTCCAACATTCATCTTTGAACCGTCGGTGAAGATTGTGGTGTCATACTCACTTATCACCGAATCATTATTCCACTCGTCTCTGGTAGGAATAAGCACATTGATGCTTTTTCCGAAGTTGAGAGAAGGGGTTTGATAGTCAGTATGGACTGAACGCAGGTCTCTTGGCAACAGTTCCAGAATTTTTGTGTGACCATAGGGTTTTTCCGACCAGCAGTTTATTTCTTTAAGCCTGGTTGCACTGCAAGATACCATGTACTTGATGAAGAGATCTAAAGGAAGAAGATTAAGAATGACGCTTAGTGCATCGGTTGGGCAAGATCTAATTGCACCTGTGGAACCTATGCTAGCTGTTCTTTGAATCTTTTTCAATTTTTCTATGTTGTATTTTTTGCTTAGGGCTGGCCACCATACGATCGATCCGTATGTTAAGATTGGACGAACCACAGCAGTGTATGTCCATAATATCATCTTAGGCTGCAGACCCCATTTTTTTCCGAATGTTTTACTACAAGCATAGAAAGCTATACTTGCTTTCTTTACACGCTCTTCGATATTGATTTTCCAGTTTAGCTTAGGGTCCAGGATGACTCCTAGGTATTTAGCTTTTGTTGATAGAGAGAGAGTGTGACCGTTTAGTTTGGGCAGGGTAAAGGGAGGTATTTTAGTCCTAGTGGTGAAGAGCATCATTTCTGTCTTATTTTGATTGACACTAAGTCCGCAGCTAGTAGCCCAGAAGCTGATTCTTCTTAAAGCAGTTTCCATGATGCTGCTTATCACCGTAGGAAACGCCCCTGATGTCATAACCACCAGGTCATCCGCATACGCCACCACTTTAACCCCGCAATTATCCAGTTCACACAGAATTGTGTCCATGACAAGTAGCCATAATAGGGGGGATAGAACTCCTCCCTGAGGTGTTCCCCTATCTGCTAGTTTGATTGCAAGTAAAGTAAGCGAAGATATTTTGGTCCTATTGTTATCGTTTCGGCGCTATTTTTGTGAAGCTGAAAAAAAATTCTGAACAAGATTTTATAGGAGGTATTAAGATTGTTCCAGACATTTTGTTGGCAAAATCCTCCCTCATCCAGAAAATAAGAAACAACATCATTAAGAGCTTGAGTTTGCTAATACGAAACTTAAGTATTTATGTACAACTTCAACGGTTATTTTCTACTTTTTCCTCAGCGTAATCTGTCACATAAACTCTTATGTTGAACTTAAATTTTTAAGTTTCGTTTCAGCAAATGGGCCTAACAAAGCTACAACTAACTTGTGTACTAAACGTCTGCAACGAATGTCCTGAAACTACTTTCGAAGCACTCTATATATTTTCAAATACACGATTCACTGCATTCTCATCTTGAAAAACAAACGAATCACGAACCGATAACCAAAGCATTGGAATCGTGTATTCAGCAAATGCACCAAATAGATCTACGCACACACCGAGTTAAATCGGTTTGGTTCATCGCCAATCTTCATCTGTTAGTGGGAGAGAATTTGCTCTTCATCAAAGCGAGAGAAAAATGAAAATAACCACTCTATTCATTCATATCTTTCCGGATTACTCGGTGTATTCGGTATGTTTACAACTTGTACTTGTTCCTTTTGATTCAAGTACGAGAGAAACCAAACAGTTTATTCGATCTTTTTTAAAGGGATCAAATGGTGTGCAGTGTTCGTTTCTTAGAAGTTGATACTCACTTATAGAATACACTGAAGTAGTGTTCTCGTTTAGAGAAGGCAAATGATTACATTCATGCAGACCTTTATTGTGTACCATGACACATAGACACAAATGGGAACGAAAAAGAAGACAATTCATCAATATGCAAAACATATGCAATCAATCCATGAAATTGATGGAAACAGAGATTGAAACAATTAAGTTAAAGTTGAGGTCACCGTAGCAGGGCCACTCGGTTTGGTCATCCCAATTATTTGAAATGAACATTCCTAATAACATAAGTGTTTGAAAAAAAAACTAAAATAACGATAGGAAAACAATTTCTCATTTAACACAAGATAAAATATTAAAGAAGCATGGAATTGCACTACGGTTGTTTTTAAAAGAAGAAAGGTCTAAATAACGAACTTTTCGGAGGCATTAAAGGGATCATTCCAATCCTTGGGAGTTGTTTTTTTAATTTATTAAACTGCTGCTGAAACAAAATAGAAAAGATAACCTTAATTTCTTTTTTCCAGTTCTAAATAAAACAAATAACTCACATATTTTGGTCCGCTTCTGTTTGCCTCCAAAAAAACAAGAAAAATATTTATGCTTTCTGCCCGAATTGAATGCTTCCAATAATTGACTTTTTTCGAACAAGATTTAAGATTTTTTTCCCCGAAACTCACACTAAGGGTGAAGAAAAAAAAATTTTGGTAATTTAAAGACCATCTATGGTAGCTATTGCTATAAAGACATTCACCCTTATTACGGTTATCGTTTTACTAAAACGACTCAATTCTAGATGCTCCAATTGGCGTTGCATCAAACTATCTTTATAATAGCGAGAAGGGTGAAGAGCGGTGAGAACACTGAAGTTTTAGTTTTATATTATCATCAATTGTACTTTCTAGAGCCATGTGGTTTTTCTTAAAATACCATCGTAATAAGGTTGATTGTCCTTACATTAAATAAATAATTATAATAATAATAAATAGCAATAGAAACAAAGCTACAATAGAACTACAAATTGAAAATTAAAATTGCATTCTATTTTCAGATACTACAGCAGCGATCCCAGTTAGATGCATCTGCCTTACATGTCATACAACCTGAGCCAACACCACCAACAGCTACAAGAAGTAAAAAACAAAGCGGATACAAAATGCCGCTACATAGTGCAAAATTTAGTCGACTTGATTTTGTAAGTGATTTAAATATAAAAAAATCATGATATTAATGAATTTTATCCAAAAATTCTATTTACAGTCTAAAGGTTTCCGCCAATACGCTACAAACTCCGATATCAAACCAAATGAAACATTCCAATTACCATTGACTGATGACAAATCGAAGCCCAAAGAAACACCAACAACCGCTGATGAAATTCGAAAACTTGTAATTGAAGATTAGTGTTAGTTATTGTTGTTATTAGTTAAATTAATTTGGAAATTGATATTTTCGCAGGTAAACGAAGACCCTTTTAAAAATATGACAATGGTCCCAGCTGGTTTTAATGTAACAAAACTAGTTAAACGCCGCGATGAAGTCAATCACTGGCATACAAAAAAAACAACTCTTAACGACCACATTCACTCGAATTACTCATCCCAGGAATACGAAGCAATGAACAGTAATGATATTTCTCGGCGTACCGAAGACATTGAGGAAGATTTTTTTCGGCTTACTAGGTCTCGCAAAGAACGCAAGAAAAGTGACGAGGGAAAATTATTAGATTCGCATTTCGAAGAAGCCACTTCACCAGCAAAGACTAAAGAAAACAGAGCACCTGTAAAGGATCCCAATTGCGCAACAAGAAAGAATAGAGAGGGAAGAACACTTCTTGACTTATCTTTCAACGAAAGCAGTTTTGTGTCGCCAAGCGAAAATAATGAGACAAACAATATGGACTCTACTCAAAAAGACAAGATACGATCAAAGACAAGTAGTGTGGAGAAACATCTTTTAGATTTATCGCTTAATGACTCTGATTGTCCACTGGCAATAACCCCAGAAGTTGTGACTGATATGTTGATATTCAATGACGAAGAACCAACTGGAAAAGAAGACATATTTCAAGAATTCAACATTATCTCAAAATTGGTTGAATCAAATCCGCCTCAACATGCTGAGTCTTTAGATAAATCTACTTCGTCGGATTCGTTTTTAAAAGAAATTAACCAAATTAATTCCGCCAGCCCTAAAGTTGCGACTGATAATATGTTGATATTCAAAGGCAAGCAATCAACTCTAAAAGAAGACACTTTGAAAGAATTCAACATTATCTCAAAATTGGTTGAATCGAATCCGACTCAAAATGCTGAGACTTTAGATAAATCTGCTTCGTCGGATTCGTTTTTACAAGAAATGAATGAAATCAATTCCCTCAAAGACACTTCCAGGGAAAAACTTCTCGAGACAAGCAATGCAACAAGTGAGGAATCAATTGATACAGAAGCCAAGACAATCGAAAAGTTTTTCAACAAATCCAAGAAGAACACCATGGAACTAGATGGATATTCTTCATCGATTTCGTCATCTTCCTTTCATAAAATTGAACCTTCAACAGAAAAAAACGAACCATGTGTACAGAAAGTTGTTAAAGACGCAGATCATAGCTATGAAGCTTCCGAATCATCAATATCGTCAAGTCCAATAATTAAAATCAAAACAAGTCAGACAAAATCGACTCCATCAAATTGCTCTGCTAAATCGAATGAACCACCACTTAAGAACAAGAATCTTCCAAATGACCAAAAGATAAAAACTCCAAGCTCACATTCCACGACTGGGTCATCAATTCACAGTAATGATAATCAAAAGGAAGCTGTCAAATCGGGAAGCTCGTCGTTGATGTCACTTCTGCAATCTCCTTGTTCCACCCCAGTTGATAACGAAATGCAAGAACCATCTGTGAATAATTCTCCTAAAATATTAAATAAAAAAGAATACCTCCGCAGTTTATCTAAATCATATGTTCAATCTTATCAAAGCAACTATAATTTACCGGAAGTGGCTGGTGAAGCTTCTCTAAAGACAAACTTCGTTCAACATCTTGTACTGGCTCACAGCAAAAACAATGTCAAACCCATTGAACGCATGAAAAATGCCTTATTTTCAGCTGAAATCCATCAAGAAATGGAATACATGCGATTGACGAAAATGTATCGCATTCAAGCATACGCCTGGTCTCATTTGGTTCGTGGCAATTGCTTTTGTGTGATCAATACAAATAGAACCGGTAAAACTTGGTGTTATTTGCCTCCGGTTTGTAGCATGTTGAGTTTTCGCCTAGAATCGAAGAGCATTCCCCAGACTTACGGTCCAGCTGTTATTATAATCGCACCATCATCGGTTCAGGTTGAGAGTATTGCTCGTCACTGTCGCCGTATATTGGCAAGCACAACGCCTAAAGTTAGTATTGTTCCAGCATATGGTTTTCGAAATACCGATGAAGTTAAAATCGAACTGCACAATGGATGTGGGGTGCTTGTTATTACGCCACCGTGTCTTCAGCGTTTGCTCGAGGCCCACGAGAAGGAAAACTTGGTTAACATACGTCGTGTACAGACTTTAGTTATCGATGGTTTGGACAGTATAATGAATGAAAATCCCGAATTTGATGAAACTCTGTACAAACTAGTTTCACCGGTTCTGGAAGATGATAAGATTCCATTTCAACTAGTTGTAACTTCAAAGACCTGGACTCGACGATTTATTAATTTTCTTAGGATTGGTAATCAACCCCTGTTGTGCATTGCAGACTATTTGGAAGCTGCAGTCTATGCTAAGGCTAAAGTTTCAATCAAATTGCAAAGTAGCTCAGAAAAGATGTCTGTTGTGATGAAATGCTTGGATAAGTGTTCTTATCAATTGGAGCGATGTGTAGTTCTTTGTAATTCAGGAGATGAAGTACTGGAGGTTGAGAGATGTTTGCGCGAATCCGGTTACATGTGTATGGTTTATACCGATCAAATGCCCGCTGATAGTGTCGATATGATCAACGAGTGGAAGGAGAAGGTGAGTTTGATTATTTGTATAATGTCTTGATTGGATGTTGTTAAGATGTTTCATTGGTGTATTTATTTCAGTTAAACTAATTTATATTGAAATTAAATTATTATTCAATACACATTTACTGGGAAGCGCTTTTCTGACATTTTCACCAAAAACGAGATCAACAAAATGAACTACACAACTGACAAATAGCATTTGTCTGATTTGTATACTTATGATGATGGGAATACAACTATGTTGAGTTCCATAATGCCAAAACACAACTAAAAAGACGGCATTTTGTTAGTTGACAGACAACTAACTCACCGATTAGTGGGTGATAACTCAGCTTCAATCGTAGTTGTTTTCCATAATAGGGGCATTAGGTCGACTTTCGACATTTTCACTATCACCACATTTAAGCAAGAAACAACAATCGCCATGTGGTCTGAATGAGGAACTTGTTGTACCTTAAATTCGGAGATTATAGAATTCCAATAACCCCCGGCCAGGCTATAATCAATAACGAAAGCACCTTGTTTTCGATCATATTATGCCTTCTCCCAATTTTATAATTTTTGTTAGTACCATTTAGGATTCGAATATCACTTGCATTCTTTATTAAATCTTTGGATTTTTTGTCCTGACATTGGCTTACATTTTCAACACCTCCTTTGGAACAGACTCTTGCATTTGGGTCAGAGTTCATCAACAAATTTGTGTTTGATGAACGCCTAAGTTCACAAACACAATTTACATGGTTACAATTTCACAGTGGTTACAATTTACATGGGATGGTAAAACATGCCCAAACATATTCCTTCTCCAAAGTTTTAGGTGAAATACTAACGGGTGAATCCAAAACTCCGTTAGTTTAACTTTTATGTAATTTAGCAATATAAAACCTCATCTTTTTTACTAATTATATTGTACATCCTATTATTTTACATCCATCCATAATGTGTAATTCTGCTTCTAACGTTATGAGACTTAAGCTTAACTTAAAAATTTGTTTCAGACGATATGCCATCAAATTCTCATCACCAGCGACAATGTTCTGCCTGAATTGATGCTTCAAAATATCTGGACTTTAATTCACTATTCCATGCCAATATCATGGACAAAATTTAATTTCCGTTTTTCGCTTTTTCTTGACAACTATGAGAACTTGCTTACTGCAGACTTTGAAAAGCCAACCAAAGTTCCGAAATCTTTGATTCTTCTTGACGAACACAATAATCTACAGCTTCCACGACTCATCGAATTCATGAAAAATCACAACCAATTGAAACACATTCATCCTGATATTCTGAATGTAGCAGCAAAGGTTACATCTGAGCGGGAGGAGTTGAGAGTTAAGCAAGGTGTACTTATGTGTCCGAAAATTCTTGAATTCGGTTCTTGTGACGAAGGTAATAGATGTCCTTTTCGTCATCAGTTGACAAAGTACGATGGACCTGCGCAGGGAATTCCCAAAAATGGCGAAATACGTTTGAAAATACTTGAAGTTATCTCCCCAACTCACTATATTGCCAGGCTTTTGACCCACAAGCAGCAGGGAGGCTGGGAAATAGTCAGGAATTCCAATGAGTATGCCACATTTTCGCTAAAGATGTCAATGCACTTTATGAATGAAGAAGCTCGCGTAATTCATTG
Source organism: Leucozona laternaria (assembly GCA_932273885.2). NCBI lineage: Eukaryota > Metazoa > Arthropoda > Insecta > Diptera > Syrphidae > Leucozona > Leucozona laternaria. The sequence goes on along the minus strand of OW026367.1, from coordinate 23,121,140 downwards.
GCCTCCAAGGGTGAATGATATTTGTATGTACAAAGATGGAGATAATTATCATCGTTGCCGTCTGCTTGAGGTGCCACCGATTCTCTACGAAAGTATTGTTAAACTTGTGAATGTAAAAGTCAAATTGATTGATTCTGGAAGAAGTATAATGTGCAAATCACATGACCTCTTGGTAATGCCGGAGGAGTTTAAAGAATTTCCTGCGCAGGCAATCGATATTCGTTTGTCTGGAGTTGTTCCATTTGACAAAGAGCGTGTTTGGGACTCTAAAAGTATTCGTACTGTCAAGAAATGGATCGTTACGGATGTCACAAGCAACGATGTACTCCAAGCTACTATCAACTTCGTTCTAATGGATATTATTTGGGTGAAGAATTTAGTCCTAATGGAACAGCTCCATGCTATAAATGGCTATGCTCTGAAGATAAATGTTCGGCGATCACTGATTGGCAGGGGTTTTGCTTTAGACGATGGGCAAATGCACTCGATAAAACAAACCGCAATGGAGAATAATTTGCTGAAAGCGACAACAGGTACAACAACAGTGCAAAGGTCCGAAGAGGAAGAAAATCTACTTGAGTTCTCCACGGCTTCTTCAGAAGACAAAAACATTAGCAGCTGCGGGGAGATATTATCGCCAGTTTCATGTATAAAAAGAAAGGATAAATTTGATTCATTGCTGACTACCATTCCTGCAGTCACCACTCCTGTGGCGGCAAAATTAACGAAATCCCTGAAATCTAAAGAAGAATGGTCGTCGTTTGAACTGGATGAACTTTCTCAGGCAAAGATTGTCGAACTGAGTAACCCGAGTATGTTTTTTTTGCGTTTGCTGAATAAGGAGGACGATATGCGAGATTTAGAGGAATACATACAAAACGAGGAGAAGTTACCCCTCCATGATCCACACCCTTTGCAGAATTGCCTGGCCCCACACGAAGGTCGTTTTCATCGTGCCAAAATCCAGCGGTTAATAATTGATTCTGATGAGGGTTGCGTTAAGGCCAGAGTCTTCTTTTGTGACAGCGGATTTTTGCGCAATATTCCGCTGGAAAATCTCCGTTCTAGCAACAAATCAATGATTGAATACATGCCATTCCAAGCGATTTGTTGCAAACTCACTGGAATCAATGTAGAATGTGATAGTGAAGAGATTGAAAATTTCATTCAGATTGAAGATAGTGTCCATTTGGCTTATGCTGTAAAGAAATTGCCACACAATGATGAAGGGTTCGGTAGCCATAGCTATGAGATTATCCTGTATGAATGTTTCACTGACAAGAAGGACATACAAATAAATAAAATGCTTGTGGAAAATGGGCTTGCAAGCTACAACGAGGAGACACAGCATTTCTTGCAACTCGAAACTGAAGTTGACTTCGAGAATTTTGACTATCAAGAGCAGGATCCGTACGATTTTCAGGGTTTTCTTGAGCGAGTGAAGCAGCAAATGGACGAAGACGATGAAGAATTTATGAATTCATCAAGGCCGATGATAGAAGAGGAGGGCCATGAGGAACCGAAAATTGTAGAAATTACTGAAGATGTCCTAGAGGAACCACAAGTAGTAGACATTAGTGAAGATGTGAAGTATACAAAAGATGAAGACATTGATCCAAAAGACGAAGTAAATTCAACGCCACCACCACTAAAAGCTCTTCACAAGCGTCCCCCCACCACCTGGCACGAAACAATGTGTATGATTCACTTAGTGATTCATGCTCCAGACATTGACGACTATCACCTAGAGGTTCATCCACAAACTGTAATATACGTTGCTACAGTGAACGGCGAGACGAATGTGCTGATACTCAATTTATTAGGCTATGTTCGACCCGACCTGGTAACACACGAAATTCGTGGACTAAATGTGGTTGTTCGATTGGTAAAAGACTTGTACATGCCATGGCCTAGATTATTGAAAGATCCAACTAAATTCTCATGGCTGAAGTATAATTTCAATGCCATTGGATTGATACAGGAAGAAGACATATTTGGAAAGCTGAAACAAACAAAGAGAAGACGCTTGAGTTGCTCAAGCGAAAGCTCCACAAATAGTCACATCTCAAATCCTTGTGAAACATTCACACCAATTGTGAATACTGATCAACTGCATGATCCAATGCAAGAACTTAACTAAGTACATATTTTTATGTTTTGTTTAAAAAAAAAAACGACGCATATATTTTAATGGACTTAATTTTAATTTTTTTTTTCTTCAATTTTTTGTTTATAAAACAAATATTGTCGTTTATTTCAAATAATTTGTAATACGTGTAGGACACGGTATTTTTTAGTTTTTTAAATGATTTAGTATTCTAAAGTTATAGTCTTAGATATCTTTAAATAATTGTTGCATAAAAATAACACTCTCATTAAAAACTGTTGAAATTCGATTAAATTCAATTTTGATCAATCCTCATTTTAATATGTGTCTAATTAAAAGTAAAATTAAGGAAGAATTTAGAAATGTAAAAGAGATGAGAGGTATTGCTTTGCATCAAACTATTCGCGATAATAAAACTCATCAAACCTTAGAAGTTCAGTGTTTTATAATGGGTGATTTTTTAAGAGGTTTAGAACTTTTTTAAAAAAAAAAACACAAAAAATACGAAAAAATGAATGAAATATTTATTTGAATCAATAGTTTGAACCTTGCAATTTAATGTTTAAAGATAATTTCATGCAAATGTTGACCGCGGCTGCGTCTCAGGTAGCCCATCCGCTGAGTCCAATTTTGGCATACTCTTTCACACATATCGGCCGGTATCTCACGAATGAATGCATGGATGTTGGCTTCCAGTGCGTCAATCGAAGCGGGCTTGTCCCTATAGACATTAGCCTTGACATACCCCCACAAAAAATAATCTAATGGTGTCAAATCGCACGATCTAGGCGGCCAATTGACCGGCCCGAAATATTAAATAATACAGAATAAAACGCTTTTTTATTTATAACAAAATAATTTTAATGCTTCATCAAGGAAGTGTTAACAAGGAATGAACTTATGAGATACATAAGAATATAGTGACGCTACAGTTACAAATTCAAAAATATTTATATTCTGAATTTAAGCTGTGTACACAATATGAGCTACTATTAAGGTGATTACAACATGAGACATATTAAGGTGTACACTCAATAGCCACCCTCAAAATATAAATAGTTTTAATTTTAGATATCTACGAACTTAACATCAAAAAAAAATGTATATATATATATTTATTTGATAGCATTTTAGTTAAGAACAAAAACTTATAACTATAAATTATATGAATATATTATTGATAGTATTTTAGTTAAGAACAAAAACTTATAACTATAAATTATATGAATATATTATTGATAGTATTTTAATTGGGAACAAAAAAAAAACTTATAATTATAAATTAAGAGAAAATAGGGGCAAAAAAAAAAAATCAAGGAATTATTTTTCTTCTAAACCAAGATTGAAGATGATTTCTCGAAACTTGGGTGCTGGTAGCTGTTTGGTTAAAACATCTGCAAGTTGATTATCTGTAGAAATATATTTCAAATTAATAGTATTGTTATCTATTTGCTCTCTCGTAAAATGGTATTTTATGTCAATATGTTTGGATCGCTTATGTGATACTGGGTTATTAGCAAGCAAAATGCAACTTTGATTGTCTTCAAAAATTGTTATTGATTCTTCTAATTGAAGATCAATACTCTTTAGTAAGGACTTGATCCACAAAGCTTCTCTGACACTCTCAAATAGTGCCATATATTCAGCTTCAGTAGATGAAGCTGCTACTGATGTTTGCCGTTTTGTATTCCAGCAAATTAAATTATTGCCAAATAATTTGAACAAGTAACCCGTGGTACTCCTTCTGTCAGATTCGCTGCCACCCCAATCAGCGTCCACATATCCAACTAATAATTGTTTGTATGGTAACTTTGTATACGTTAATTTCAAATTAAGCGTACCTTTTACATATCTTAAGACTCTTTTCAAATTCTGCCATAGTTCTTTGTTATTTTTATTTTGGTATCTACTTAGAAAATTAATAGCTGTACACAGATCAGGACGCGTACACTGCATTGCATACATTAAACAACCAATAAGGTTTCGACAGGGAGCTTTGAATTCTTCACTTGAATTCAAAGCTTCTGAATTTAATTTTATTGGAAGGGGTGTACTTATTGGATTGCAATCAGACATATTAAATTTATTTAATACCGTTTTCAAATAATTAATTTGGTTAATCGAAATTTCATTTGCGTTTCTTTCTACATGTATGCCTAAAAATAATTCGACTTCATTCATGTCAACCATATTGAACTGTTGTTTTAAATATAGTTTAAAATTTGACATTGTAACTATATCTCCAGTCACGACTAAAAGATCGTCTACATAAAGAACAACGTAAATGTTTTTGTTTGGACTTCCTCTATCTAAAAAATATAGGCAATGATCGTTCGGAGAATTTTTAAAATCATGTTTTTTTAACACTCCGTCAAACCGTTCAAACCAGCACCTTGCTGATTGCTTTAGCCCATATAAGGATTTATGTAATTTGCAAACCATATTATCATTTTTATATGCTATGCCTTCTGGAATGCACATATATATTTCTTCCTTTAAACAGCCGTTCAAAAATGCTGTTTTAACATCCAATTGATGGATTAATAAATTAAATTGATTTGCAAAAGCTAATATCATTCGAAATGTGGTAATTCGTACTACTGGCGCGAAAGTTTCGCTATAATCTTCCAAATATTTCTGGCTAAATCCCTTCGCAACTAATCTGGCTTTATATCTATTGAGTGTACACCTTAATATGTCTCATGTTGTAATCACCTTAATAGTAGCTCATATTGTGTACACAGCTTAAATTCAGAATATAAATATTTTTGAATTTGTAACTGTAGCGTCACTATATTCTTATGTATCTCATAAGTTTATTCCTTGTTAACACTTCCTTGATGAAGCATTAAAATTATTTTGTTATAAATAAAAAAGCGTTTTATTCTGTATTATTTAATAATATCTGCATGGATTTCCGCTAACGTTGTTTTTAATACTGAAAACCCATTTACAGTTAATAATATTTTTGTTGAATGGTCTTTCCACAATCGACCAAGTATTATTCACTTCTAGTGAATTTATTTCTTCTTTTATGGCTTCTAACCATTTAAGTTTATCTTCCCTTTCTTCGATGTCTTGGAAGTCTTTTGGAACCGAATTAATGATCGATTCTGCATATAATAAATAATTTTCAGTATCTCCTTCGTCCTCATTATAAGTGACTTTTGGAAGATTTTTTATTCTCTCACTTTTCCTGCAGTTTGCCTCTGCAGTTCTTAAGTTTTGTGTTTGAACATGTTCATTATCCGTTTCTTTTACAGAAATTTCTGTTTCACCGGATTTACCTGCTTTATTGTTATCTACAGGTTTACTGTTATCAGTATGAGTAAATTTTGGCATTTTTATTTGATTTGAGTATTCCAAATCAACTCCTTCATCAAAACTTAAAGATGGCCTTGATTTATTAAAACTATATTCGTCAAAAATGACATCACGGGCTATAATAAATTTATTAATTCTAGGATTAAAAATTTTATAACCATTAGGTTCATAACCAACAAATATGCCTTTAAATGATTTTTCATCAAATTTACTTTTTCTATTTTTATTATGAATAAAAACAGTACAACCAAAAACTCTCAGATAATGTAACTTCGGTTTTTTACTGTGCCACATTTCAAAAGGAGTTTTATTTGTTTTTAATGCTTTGGTTGGAGAAATATTCAATAAGTATGCAGCCGTTAATATTGCTTCTCCCCAAAAAGATTTTTGCAAATTTGCACTGTTAATCATAGTGCGAGCTTTTTCCGTTAAGGTTCTATTCATCCTTTCTGCAACCGAATTTTGTTGTGGAGTATATGGTACAGTTAAATGATATGTCATACCCTTTTCCTTGAAAAAGTTTTTCATATCTCCTGAAATATATTCACCTCCATTATCGCAATAAACATTTTCGATTTTAAGATTAAAATGAACTTCACTTTTAGCTACAAAATCTTTAAATACTTCAAACAGTTCCGATTTATATGTTAATAAATACACTACCACATAATGGGTAAATTCATCAATAAATGTAACAAAATAGTTTTTGTTATTAACTGTTAGAGGGCTAATCGGCCCACAAATATCGGAATGAATAATAAATAGAGGACGTTTTACATAAGACTTATCTTTATTTTTAGAAAAAGGTAAACGAGCTTGTTTCCCATATATGCATGATTCGCAAAAAAAATCTTTAGGGATTTGATTTTGTATGACATTACTATCCTCAGCCACATTTCCTGCTTTTATTTCTAAAAATTTACTTTTACTGATGTGACCTAGTCTTTCATGCCAAAGTCTATAACCGTTATTTGCAGTATTGTTACAGGTGTTTATTTCTGAGTTAATCATCAGATTTATATAGGTAAATTTAATCACTACTAGTTTGTTAATAGACTCACCCTTTACCAATACCTCATTGTTTTTTTTAATTACAACTTCTCCGTCGTCTTCGAAATGAACAGACATTCCTGCTTCTTGGATCCGTCGCACAGAAAGAATATTGTATGGGATATCTGGTGAATATAAAACGTTCTCGATCACTCCTCGAATCCCTTCTTTAGTCATTACGTTTATTGATCCTTTTGCATTTACTTCTAGGGAAATGTTTTCCTTAGCTACACCGATTTCCAAGGACTGATCCAGCTGTTTTAGTATTGTAAAATATTCACGTTTGTTTGCAAAGTGGTCAGTTGCTCCAGAATCCAGTATAAATTTGATTTCATTACTCTCGGTATGTGTTTTACTATAGTATTGTTTTTGGCCGATCATAAATGCAAATTTTTTATTATTTTGGTCCAATGTATTAACAGTTTGCACTGGCCCTGTTTTGCCTCCCTTTGTGTAGTTTCGATTTTTATTATTATTATTGTTATGACAAATAGATTTTTTATAAAAATAGCAATCAGATTTAACGTGATTAGTACGTCCACAGTGATCACATTTCAGACGATTTGTTTTGTTATTAAACTTATTTCTTTTATAACTATTAAATGTTTTTCGATCACTGTTGAATTTGTGTCTCGGGTTAATGTAGGGATGATGTTCAATCTGGAGCACTTTTGAGGATGTATCGCGATATTCTTGTTTTATTTTGATTTCGTAATCGAGCAATCTTGTCTTCACGAACGCCAAAGTTAAATCCTTTTCAGCCAGAGTTTGAATAGCTGTTACTATCCCATCGTAACAAGGGGGCAAAGTTAACAATAACTGTGCTACCTTGTTCATCTCATTTACTTGAGCTCCTGCAGACTGCAGTTCAATTATCATTTCATCAAATTTTAAGAAATGCTCAATTAGTGGTGTTTCACCTTTAAATTTTAATGTCAAAAGCCTTTTTTGAACAGATAATTGCGTGGCAAGGCTTTTTCTTTCGTAAATTTCATCAAATTTTTGCATGATGTCGAAGGCTGTTTTTTCTTCAGTGATCATACAGATCATGGTGTCGCTCAAGTGTTCTATTATGCAGCCTTTTGCCACTCTTTCCATCCTTCGCCATTCTCCTGTGTTTCTATTTTCACCTGCAGCCTCTTCCAAAGCCTGCAGACAATTTTCTTCCGCAACTAGAGCTCTTAAACGGAACTTCCAGATACTGTAATTTTCCCCGTTGAATGGGGTGATATTTCTTTTCATCTTCGGATGTTGCATATTGTTGTTGTTCTTGTTACTTAGTTTTCTTTTAAATAAATAGTTATAACTTTAAGGCAATTTACTTTAAAACAAAAACTGGGCACATAACCTATTAAATAATACAGAATAAAACGCTTTTTTATTTATAACAAAATAATTTTAATGCTTCATCAAGGAAGTGTTAACAAGGAATGAACTTATGAGATACATAAGAATATAGTGACGCTACAGTTACAAATTCAAAAATATTTATATTCTGAATTTAAGCTGTGTACACAATATGAGCTACTATTAAGGTGATTACAACATGAGACATATTAAGGTGTACACTCAATACGAAACGTGAAATTAACTGTTCACCAAACTCGCCTCGCAATTGCGCCATTGTTTCGCGTGCTGTGTGGCATGTGGCACCGTCTTGTTGAAACCACATATCATGCAAGTCAAGAACTTCCATTTCAGGCAAAAAAAAGTTTGTTATCATCGCTCGGTAGCGTTCACCATTGACAGTAACGCTGCGATTCGCATCATCTTTGAATAAGAAATAGGCCCAATAATGCCGCCGGCCCATAAACCGCACCAAACAGTGGCTTTTTTCGGGATGCATTGGTAGCTGTTGCAATGCTTCTGGCTGATCTTCACTCCAAATGCGGCAATTTTGCTTATTTACGTACCCATTCAACCAAAAATGAGCCTCATCGCTGAACACAAGCAGCGCGCGATGAACATTTCGAACCGAGCACGAATTTTGATAGTAAAATTCAATAATTTGCAAGCGTTGTTCATTTGTAAGACGATCCATGGTTAAATTGCAAACCAAACTGAAGCTGTTTGACAGTGACACAAGGTACTAAACACACGTCAGCTGTCAAAACCAGTGTTGCCAAAACCAAACCAGCGAAAAAATCACCCGTTATAATGTACGTGTACAGCCCCGTAAAAATATGTGAATTTTTGAAAACGTTGAGATTCAAGACGTGCCCTGGCCCTCCGGGGCCGCATAAACGGAACTGCCTGTCAATTAAACAACATAAAATTCCTGAACACCACTAAAAGACCCTGATGATCGGGCTGGCAGCCGTAAAATAGCTATAGCTCCAGCCAGTTTCATTCAAAACCTTTAGTTGTTTAGTATAAGTTCCAGCGGTATAGGCTACCGGTGTGCGTTTCTGAATTTACTTAGTTTTGAATTTTTTAAAAATTTGAACATAATATAATCGATTCAAAATTCCATAATCAGATCAGGCCACAGGTTGATTTTTTAATCTTTTCGCCATTAAAATAAGAATTTACACAAAAAATAAAAATCTTTATTACTTCTTCTTTAAGTTAAAAAAAAAAAAATCTATGTAAATATCGAAATCTTTGTGTAGGAAAGAAATGCTCCAAATGCTGCACATGGCATCGTGATCTATACTCTGCCCCGACCGGCAATCAGAAAAAATAATGATCTTCCTTCAATAATTCTCTGTTTTGATATCGTTCAATCCCAAGTCTTCGTTCTGATCGAACGTCCTATCGTACCGGGTCACCGTCATCTTAGGGTCAGTTCCTTCGTCGACCAAACTCTGCACATAACTATTGCCAGCCGGATCGTCGAGAATCAATGTGGCTGGAATTTTTAGAGAAACAATTTCATCAAACTTCTGAATGAATACATCGAGGCGATTTTTTGTTTCTGGATCGGCTGAATCGTGGAACAGTATGCCATTGCCTTCCAATTGGGATTTCATGGCGGCAAAGATGCCCTCGACAGTTGTGAATCTCCCGCCCAGCGCCGATGAACCAACTTGGCATTCGATTTCGGGAATTTCGAGTTGACATGTTTCGGATTTGAGGACATCCCGAGAAAGGTCCTCATCACTATCGATCTTGAGGACTATTCGGATTCCTTGGTCTTCGATGCCTCCGCCAGACTTGACTTCGTTCGTCTTACAGCCACAATTGTCGCAGACCGTGGCCATGATGACTACCTCCTTGAAATGTGGTATGTTCGTGAGTTTCATGTTTGTGTCGCAAGGCGCCTTGCAAGAGTTGCAAAACGTGTTGAACTGGAAGACTTCTCCATGGAGCTCTTCGATGGGCCACGAGCCCTCGGCAATGGGTTTGAGCAGATGTTGGTCCTTGGGCTCTTCTTCCGCCTCATCGTACATTCCCAGAAGTCTATTTTGTTCGGGAGTTCTGTTAAAGTGCTTTGACTTGCAGTAAGGATCATCTGATGGAGCTAGGGGATTCTCTACGAATGCATTGCCAGAGATGTCCTCCAGAATGATTTTATATGGGAATGTCTCCTTGAACGATTTCAAACGCTCAATGTACTCGTCTATCGACTTTGCAATGTCAGGATTCTCTACATGACGTTTGGCTTGGTCCTGACTCAATCCTCGTATTGTGCGGTCAAATATTCCTTCTACTGTGGTAATTTCACCTTTTTGTGTCTTGGCGGGAATTTCCAGATCGATTCCTGGGATTATTGTTGATGTATTATCTGAGCGAACAATTTTACGATTTAGATCTTCTACTCCACGCACTGTGAGGGTAATGTGAACGCCTTGTTTCTGGATTTCCATGGCTGATTGCACCTCATTGTTCTCGAAGTGGCAGTGTGGACATTTGAACGACATCAATACGACTTCTTTGTAGAATGGAATTTTTGTCAAAAGCAGCTTGGTGGAGCCAGTCTCGAAGCATTGCATGCAAGCCGATTCGATTTCCGTCGTTTCAGGATTGGGATCATCTGCATTGATTTCGCGGAACAATTCTTCACCTTTGACATCGGTTGATGATGCTGCAGATGCAGCCGGTGGTGATTCCATGTCCATCGTGTTTAATTTTTTTGGGGGAATTTTCTTCGAGTTCTTTCTAGAACTTTTCGTTTTTCAAATTGCACACACGACACAACACAAATTAAATACTGCAACCTGCAAGCATCGACCGTATGAAAAATTTGAAGGTTAGGAGAGCAATTTGTTTTGACACTTGCTAGCTAGACTAGATTATTATCCGAAATGAGTGATTGTAGTAGATCAAATTGTTGGTTGATTGCTTGGATAAAATATTGTATACGAAGAGTGGCTGCGTTCGAGGAATTATCTAAAGCTATCCGGATAGGTCTGTGTTGCTGCCGTGTCTCTTTGGAGGTGGCGAAGCACTCACGAGAAATTTGCTACCTATTTTCAATAGAACGCACGGAATTTATTTGCCCGCAAATCTCATCTACTCACCATGAAAGCATGAATCACAATACAAGTTTGCGCGATTTCTACGTAATACGAGCCAAAAGAACAACAACAAATGTCACAGCAAAGTAAATTTGAGTGAAGATGGCTCTTCATGTGCTGATAATTAAATGATTAAAAAAGCGTTTCTTTGTAAAAGTAATAAAATATCACGGAAAATTGTTTTAAAATTTATTTTAAATTGTTTTAAGAATATAAATCGCCAAAACACAACAAGAAAAAGCAGAGTGAAATAGAATGATACTAAGACGGTATGCGATTTAGATTAAAATTTATCCGAGATTAAATTTTGACGTTTCCACGTACAGATTCGCCCATTGACTTATTATATATGGACTGCTAGTTGGTTGTCAATTCCATACATAACCTGCGGAGATGATGGTTCCAGTTCTCAAAGCGAAATCAGCGACAAGTTCGGGCCTACCGACAATAATAAATACTATTTTTAGCGCCATCTGTTACATACTTCGCCTTAGAATGAAATTTCATTCATAGAAGGTAAGGCCATCTATGGTCATAGGAAGTCACCAATCGGCGTAGTGTTGGGGGAGCACTGAAAAAAATCCTTTTTTGATTTATTTTATAAAACCTTTGATTTTAGAGTCATATTCGAAATAAAAGATTTTTCAAGGAAATTTATTTTCTCCATTTTCAATGAAATTTATTTTCTCCATTTCAAGAGATGTAGTGAAGGAAGATAGTTTTAAAACATTATTTCAAGGAAAAATTCGTACAATCGTATTTATAAACGCCGCCGTCTTACTTTAGACGGCCGTCCAAGTTATAAAAAACATTTTTAATGTCTGAAGTTTTCTAACTTTTTACCTACCTTAAGACAATGGAATCTATTGTCTAAACCTGCAATATTGCAATATTTTTTGTATACATCAAATAAAGTATTTTCCAACTATTTCGAAATTATAAATATAAAGTCAAAAATCTAATACACACGACTCGCCCGCTAGGCAACTTCCGAGCAGCTTTTTAGATATCTTATTTTTCTTGAAAACGTTCGTTCTTATTCATAGGTTCATTCCTTTATTTTAAAATTCTGATTTTTGTGCATTTCAGTCCAAAGTTCTGTCAAAGTTCATAAAAAAACAATAAAATTGTACAAAAATGCCCAAAAATTTGGAGTAAAGGAACGAACCTTACTTTTAGTTTATCAGTAAAATTTATCTTAACCGAAATTGTATAAAAACGCGCTTAAACTGTGTACTTAAAACTACTAGGCGTTTTTTTTTTGCAAGTCCATGTGGATTTGTCGAAAAACAACATCGGAACTAATTGTTTTACACGTAAATACAACAACAACTTAAATCTATATGGGATAATTATCGGGACTTACGTACTGTAAGTAAGAAGTCCCGATGTCGTTTTTTCGAAAAATCCATATGGACTTGCAAAAAACACGCCTACCAAATATATTCAATATTCTTAGCAAAAAGTGTAAAGCAAAATACTACCTCTACTCATTTACTTTTCAAATCTGCCAGTTTCTGCTAATTTTATTTTATGAACTTCGACATGACTAAAATTTGTATGAATTAACAGTTTTGAAAATAAGGAGAGAAGTTGTTTGTAAAAAAAAGGAAATTTTCGGATTTGGTTAAGGGATTTTTTTTCAAATAACCCTTAGCACTGGTTTGACATTTATTGTTTGTTTTTATTTTGCAATTCAGTTTCAGAATTCTTTTCGATGATGTTTATTTATTAGTATTTGCAATTTTTTCTGTAAACTCTGGCTTTATTGTGCATCTGCTGATGGCAAATGTTTGTCACTATCGTGCTGATGAGAATGAGACTCCTCAGAATGCGAACATCCGCCATGGCTGTGTTGATGACCAGAAAAAAGTTGTTGCAGTCCGAACATCAAACCAAATCCAACAATAAGTGCTAAATAAGCCAACAATCCGGATCGATCTTTTGACAAAATCTCGAAAAACACTACATAGAGCAGTGTGCCGCAGGCTAATCCTTGCAAAATAGCCGAAGGAATGCTGGACGCAGTTGTGTTGTGACTGCTTACTAGCATCCCAATGCCAATTCCAATCGGACTTACTACGGCAAACGTGAAGACAAAGAGTACAGAAAGATAAGTTCTGGTACGGGCAACAATGAATTCCACACCCACGCAAAATGCCAGCACTAGTTTATGGGCTGAGACAGCGGCAAACATAAACCAAACATTGCTCGCAGAGCCTTCAAGACCGAAAGCCAGACCTTCGAAGAGTTCGTGAACCGAGAGCGCCAGGACAATCAGAAGGCCACGCAAGGAAGATGCTATGATAGCATACTCACCCTCATTGGCTTTAAGCGGTAGGTGGCTGTGATGCTGATGATAGTGATGATTATGGCTGTGATGATGGGAATGATGACTGGGGGGGTGATTTTGAGTATTTGCTTCAGTATCTGTCGCTGGCGGTGCTGTAGGACATATAGATTGATGTGTCCTCTGGTTATCGTTGTGTTGATACTTTTGATTTTCCATATCACTGGAATATAAATCTCGTGGTGATAAGGACTTTAAAGTTTCATTATTAATACGACCACCACCATTGCCATTTGTCCTTGGATGATCCGAACCCGGCATCTGGGTGGCGTTATCTTCCTGGCATTTGTTAATATTGCGCATTATATGACTATGGCGAATGCTATGACCCCGCTCGAATGCAGCCGTTTCCTCGTCTAAAATGTCCCTGTTTCTATGGATGTAAGTGTGTATAAGCTTCTCTATTAGGAACATCAAAAAAAATCCCCCGTACATAAGAAGCTCAACAAAGGGGAATGTCATAGTCGGAAACGTTCCACATTCTTGTAGACCGTCTCCGGGACTTCGGGCAGCAGATGCAAAAAGGTGGTGCAAAGCAACACACCGCCTCCAAAATACAACAAACACTTGACTACTGTTGCCGATCGTGCATTCGCATTGTTGCCTTGCCTTTAAAGTGACGATTTATCAGGAACGGCGTCGCTCCACAAATCGTGGTGGCACAAAACAGAACCAACATGGCTGTTGCCTTAGCCATAGTTTGTTGTTATTAATTAAAAAAAGTATGAAAACAAAGTTGAATCATTGCGAAACTAATTAACAATAGCAACCAATGAAGTCAACAAACAGCAGTAATGGTTATCGATTTAAGTGAAAGAAAATTTTATTTGCTCCTAGACAAGAAGTGAAAAATCTCAGTCACGTTCAGCGTCACACAACGTGAAGGATGTCGGAAAGACAGAATGCATGTATTGAAGAAATTATAATTATACAATTCGGAATTCATTTGTGTGAGGTGTTTTTCAGATAAAAATTATAAATACTATCTGCACTATCGACGGAAGGTTAAGGTTGGAAGTAAAGTTTCAATTTTGGTATCAAAGACATCTCAAAAAATAACTAGTTTCCTTTGTAAAATTTGAGTTCAATGAACGTACCCAATGAAAAATGAAAGCAGATGGAAAAAAATCCTTCAAAAAAATTCCCGATACAAATGTCAAACAGTAGTATCTGTATTTTCCGATAGGACTGAACTCGGCGCTTGAAACGCATAGGTTAAAGTGGCGTCAACGTGAAGTTGGCTCCTGGCAGTCCATATATAATAAGTCAATGGATTCGCCAGTGTCTTTTTAGAAAATGCTTAAGATATACAAATTAGGGCCTCTTTAGTTTTATCAGATATTTTTTGATGTTTGGTCTTTTTTTTGGGCTATAGAAAATTTTTCAAGCAAGAGTTTGCTATTTTTGGCTATTCCTCTGTGTTCGTTCTAATTTGAACGAAACCAAGCCACGAGTACGATAACTTTGGCGCCAAAAATTGATAATTGACAAGCATGTTTACTATGGTAGGGGGGGGGGGGGGGGTCCATCTCGCCCCGTTTAGGAGGTAGGGGCAATTTTAGAAGAAATTACTTAAAATGAAAAAATAATTATTAAAAAACAACGGCAACACAGTTAATTAAATTTTGAAAGCTAGGAATCTATACTTTAATCCTGCATTTAAATTAAATTATTTTAGCCGATAGTTTTTAAAAAATTCGCAGGCAAACTCAAAATTTTGATAAAAAAAAGAAAAAAAAAAGTTTAGACCAATTTTTCTCAAAATTGTGAAATGATGCGCTAAATAAGCTGATAAAAGTTAGTGAAAATATTAATTCTGAATCGAACACAAAAAGTTTTTGAGAAAATTGAAAATTACTAAAACTACCTTTTTATGAGATTTTTGTTTTTTGGTATTTACGTTGATTAGGTTCATCTTTGTAAGTTAAGTACAGCAATTCATTTAGCGTTACCGAGAACGCACCACGAGGAGGTACAATTGCGTTGGTATTTACGTTGATTAGGTTCATCATAAGTACAGCAATTCATTTAGCGTTACCGAGAATGCACCACGAGGAGGTAGAATTGCGTCCCAGTCGGTCAGTTTGTGAGTAAGTCAGGAGTTAGTTAAAAATAGTAAAGTCAATGTTCAATGTATTAAAGAGGCATGTAAGTCTCGTCAATGAAGTCATCGTCCGTACTGGTGTTACTGTCGAGTTCATTGAGTTCGTCGTTGATGGTGAAAAGCCGAGGTTGTTTTGGCGGTAAAACACCCTCTAAGTGCTCACTGTGAACAGTGGGAGGGTCGAAGTCCTTTAGTTGCAAACCCATATTTTCTTCACCATCGATAAAACCTGGGTACACTTTTTTTACGTCTAGTAAAAATTCCATGATTTGGGAGCCCAAGTCGTCTTTATATTTTTGTTCAAGGCAGTATTTTCTATAAAAGAAAAGTGCCATATATTGGTGAAGGTGGTGCGTTGTTTTCCGGCATAAAATAGTTTTTTTTAGAAGCTTGTTCTGGTTTTCCAAATCATTTATAGTGTTTGTTGCATCGGTCTTGTCAACATATTCGCCTTTGCTGTAGCCCTTATTGCGAGTGTCGTTCAACGTTCGATTCGATAAAAGTCGATCGTACCAAAACGTTGGCCGTGTTAAAATTTGTATTCAAAGCTATCTGGATAGCTTTATGTGGTTTTAACCACTTGTGTTGGGGTTGACGTATTTATGGATATAAGGCCACAAATTTTCCTTACATTTGGAATTCACTTATATATATTTATTATAAATTTATATATTTGCTGCAGTCGTACAGTATTACCGAATGTGAATTTTTTATAATGCAATACATTTTCATATCTGAAAATTTTAAATGTGCAACTTTGGGCCACGTATATGTATATTTAGAAATCATCTGTTGACTTGGATATATATAAGACAAATTGAATGTTTAAATCACTGATGCCAGATGAGATTTTTAAAATCCCACCGTATTTGAAAAAAAATCCCACTGTTTTTGTACAGGAAGAAAAAAAAAAACACCATACTTCTCTGCCACAATCCTATCCTAGATATTAAAAAAAAAAAAAAAATAAATGTGAGATGTGAACTTCTCCTTTAGGAATAAAGCTGCCGAATAAACAAAACACGTTCTAAAAATATTTTTTTTCTATTTTCTAAATAAATAAAAAATAATTTCACTTCATATTTATTAAAAAAAAACTTCTCTTATAGGTATAATTTGTAATTTCGTATATTTTCACAGTTTTTATATAACAAAAATCTTATTTCAATAAAAAGCTAGGAAAACATATTTTTAGTTTTGTTACAAAAAAAAAAATAAAGATATTTTTTGTGAAAAAATAAATAAAAAAGACTTCAAAGTATTTGATTTAAAAAATTAACTTAAAAGTATAAACAAGTAAAATGATTTTGTATTTATGTACATTATTCACATATTTACAAATTGTCATTGACGTTAAATTCATAGGCAAATGCCTCGAGAGTTTCTTCGTTTTAATTATCACTGTTACTGTCATGCGAAACATAGAGGTTCTCTGAATTGAATTTAGCCAGCATTGCCTTTGCCATTGCGCAATAAGGGAACGCCCACTGTTGTTACTAGTTGCTTATATGAAGACGAGTTTTTAAGCCGATTTATTCACAAGCATTTGCATGTGAATGGGATGCCTAAGAGCCAGACCTTACAAGAGACAAAAAATGTTCGTTCTCTCCAGAGTATATCCATCTTTTTCCTGTGAGTTGTGAAACTTGTGAGTTGTGTTTGTGTGTGAATAGTAATATATACTGCTCTTCTCTCTGCTATTTGTTTTTAGGTAGATGCAAATGCTAGCCGAGAAAGAAGATCGCTGTTGCAACAGAGAACTGTAAACATATTATTTTTTGTGTGGCGAAAGAAGAACGAAAAATAGTTTCTCTCTTATTGAGACATTTTCTGTGTCATTGGTGGTGCGGCCAAATAATTTTGTTTTTGAGTTATGAATTTTTAATAAGAAAAAAAAAAGTTATGTTAAAAATAATATTTTCCCCCCATAAAAAAGCATTTCAAATATTTTCCCACCATAAATCCCACCATCAATTTTTTCCCACCATTATTCCCACCAAAGAGATTTTTTCCCCCCATTTTGGTGGGAAAAACCACCAATCTGGGAACACTGGTTTAAATCCAGATTCTTTAAATGCAAAAGAAATGCTGGGTGCTAGCATTGTTTTTATATAACTATGTAAGCAACAAAAAAACTAAAATCTCATACAAAAGTAGTTTTAGTAATTATCAATTTTCTCAAAAACTAGAAGACATAAATTAATTCGGTTTTTTGTGGTCGATTCAAAATTGATATTTGCATTGACCACAAAAAGCCAATTCAGCGCATCATTTCACAATTTTGAGAAAAATTAGTGTTAGCTTTTTTTTCCATTTTTTTTATCAATATTTTGAGTTTGCATGCAAATTTTTAAAAAACTATAGGCTAAAATAATTTATTTTATTTGCAGGATTAAAGTATAGATTCGTAGCTTTCAAAAACGGTATATTAATTTACTGTAAGTGTTGCAGTTGTTTTTTAATAATTATTTTTTCATTTTAAGTCATTTTTTTTCTAAAATTGCCCCTACCTCCTAAACGGGGCGAGGACCCATAGTAAAAAATGCTTATTTTTGACCCTTCTACAAGAAACCATTATCAATTTTTGGCGCCAAAGTTATCGTACTCTCCCCGAAACCAATTATATGTACCGTACCTATACCTATAAATATTCTTTGTATGAACATACATACATTCATTTCTCGTTTATTTAAAGCTTGACCTAGCTATTTAAACGAAATAACCTGCTTTTTCTAATAAACCATTGTAGATTTTTCTCCAACGACAACGTAATGCTAAAGTATGTGCTCGCTAATTAATATACTATTCCTATCCTTCTTGCTCCATAATGTGTCAAAAAAAAAAAAAAAATCATCATGACAATAAAAGAACTAGTGACGTTTGTCAATAAATTAATGACGATCTAAATCTACTTTGAATAGAAAAATTATGTCCGCCTTAATACGGATGTCACAAGAATATAAGAAAATATACATTAAAAGGTATTTATACAGTAGCGGCCACTATTAGAACAAGAACGGTTATTGAATTTATCACTTTTGTCCATACAACCAAAAAATCATAGAATGTTATACCGCCATATTATTCACTAGATACATCCAGATTATAACTTTAATCCAGATGAATTTACATTGAATTTGTATCTACATCTGGATTTAAATTTTTAATCTGGATGAATCGATTGAATAATATGGCCGATAGTGTTGGAAGATTTAATTGATAAACTTGGAAACTTGATCCTAAAAAATATGCTGATACAAGTGCTCTATTTTAATTTGTAAAAAAAAAATGCTTATAAGGCTGTGCCCCAGTCAGGAAAAAGAGGCCCCCAAAAACATGTTTAATACGGGGCCCCCAAAGGCCTAACGTGTTAATGAACATGTCGTTGAATGTGAACCCCCCTTAAATCACCTAAAAACCTTGAGGTTTTTTTTTTAAAAATTCGCTACAAATATTATTTTTTTTAAGATTTACAGTTTTTATATTTCGGTATTTCTAGATAATGTTTTATCAGTTTTTGTAAGTGAAAGCGTCAAAATCCTTCCGGGCCTGCAAAAAATACACACCTAATGATGTATGACGATTCCGAAAGCTGAAAAACAGGACTCGGAATTGAGAAATCGCATTTCTAAGCTGATTGAAACAAATCACATTTATTATCTCGTTATGTTGGATTTTCGGACTGTTCTACTCCAATCGAATATGAAAACGCCGAATATGAGAACTCCGAACGCCCAAACCAAAAGCGTGAGAGTGGTACGATGTAGTTCATTCATCTAGTAACAGAATGTTTCCAAACAAGAAAAACTGATCACCAACCAAAAGAAATTACGTAATAGATTATTGTTGTTGACATTTTTCTAATTTTAAAGTAAAATAAGGAAACAAACAACCGAAATTAAATTGATATTGAGGTTAGATTTTACTTTTGGCAAAATGAAAGCATTCCATTCATCATCTACTGTGAAGTACTGGTTCAATCCAACCTACTTGACGTGACCACTTTCTAAGCATCTTTACTGTTTTTAATTACACACCCCCAAGTGGCCTTTGAAAAATGTATCTACACCGCGTGTACATGCACCACTAACGGAACAAGGAATCAAACAAACAATCGACATCCAACATAATATCTGGTGAATGACATATTCATAAGGGAACATTTTTTTTATTTAAATGCCAATAGGAACCTCTTATACATAGCTTTTTGCACTCGCCTTACCACTGTTCGACCTACTACATGGGGCATCTGTGCACTTAGTTCTCATAACCCGGTTTCAGCATATTCAACTACCTCTTAGTTTTAATTATATTTTTTATTTTTTTCAAATTGGGATGAAACTCATTCATTCATTTATTTCTGAGATTTAGTTCGGACTTCGGAGCCCTCCATGATGAGCGAGTGATCACTCAGAATGGCAATAGTACTTGTTGAACTGTCGTGGGCGGTTAAAGTGGTTCTCGATCATCTCTTGCAAGAAACGCATTTCCTTCCTCTTCGTTGTTTTTTTTGTTTTGTTTTGTTTTTGATGAACAAAATAAATTGGTGATGCTCCTGTCTGTCTACGTTTAATCTGGCTGGTCAAAAAACAAACAGACGATTGTGTCATCTTCATTAATTTAGTTACTGCTGCAGCAAGCAGATCAATTTCTATTCGATTAAATAAAAACAAACAAAAAAAACACCCTCCATTTTTTTAAAATGGCCAACGAAGACCGTAAAGCGCATTTAAACGCTGTCAAATTCCTAGAACTGGCATTTGCAATCGCTTGTCTAGTTTTGCATTTTTATAGTTTTAACGATGGTGACATTATAACGTCCTTTCTAGCTACCGGTACGTTTTGTGGATATATTTTAATTGTCCTTGGAATATTCGCCGGTTGGTTGCTTGATTATTATTTTCGAATTTTTAAACAAAATTGTGGATTAATTTTTATCGATTTTTTTTCTTCTTCAAAGGAATCCTTATGCGCGCTCCAATTCACAAACGGATTGATATCTTCTTTAGTGTGATTGGATGCTGTTTATTCATCACATCCGGGGTTCTACTCTTCGAAGCCTGGGAATATTCATTTCGAACAAGGACTCGAGATTTGGCAATGGTGAAGGCTTCGTTGGCAATTGTTGATGGAGCTCTTTTTGGATTTGATGCAATTTTTACATTAAAGGATAAATGATTAATGAAAGCGTCCTTATTTCGATCTAACGGTACAATTTTTACGATTTTTTTTTTTTATAATAATTATGTATTTAAATATTCGAAACGATTTTGTATAATTTTTATAAGTGGAAATATATTGAAAGAAATGTTTTATATTTGGCAAAGGATCAAAAAATAAAATGTTGGAACTACAAAAAAAAAATTAAAATATTTCTTTAATTTTTGGTAAAGTAAAGAGTGTTAAAAATGTTATTGGAAAACTTTGTGGGAGCATTAAACACATTGGAAAGAATTATAATGAAATTTTTTTGAAAGTGAAATAATTGGAGAACTGTTTTAATTGGAGAAAATTTGATTGTTGTTCCCTTTGATATCAAAATTCAAAACGAAAGTGGTTTTTCCTATGTTCTCCCAGCACTAGTATGAAAATTATATTTCATTAACTCATAGAACTGATGTGGCGAATTAAACGGTGGCAGCCGTTAATTTCATGAATTTGACAAATGTGATTTTGCAAAATAAAACAAAATACGCTTTTTCTTATCTTTGAAGAAGTTTTTGTCCGTATTTTGATTTTAAACGTGCAATTATAATTAAAAACTTTTCTTTTCATAGAAACATTACTTATGCAATGCCATTACCTATTTGCTTTAAAAAAAACGTCAGTTTCATTAGTTTCAAGTTAAGATTTTGACATTTGTGAATTAAGGGGGGAGAGAGGAGTATATTTCTATTTGCTAAAAATTACAATTAGAAATTCTTCCAGTTGAAATTTATGCGAATTCACTTAACATAAACGAAGTGTCATCTATTTCCAAAAGATGGTGCCGTCGTGGGCTAAATGAAATTTGGCCCCAATGAAAAATGGCCCCAAACAAAAAATGAAAAATAGCCCCAAATATTTATATGAAAAGCAACAACAACAACAAATAAATTAAATTTTATGAATTGGGGTGATTTTTCATGTTTTTGGGGTCATTTTTCATTTTGAATTTTGGGGTAAAATTTAATTTTGAAAAATGGCCCCATACTTTTAAACATAAACAATAAATGAAAAATCACCCAAAAAATAGGGTATACAAAATAGCCCCAAAACTTCTTTTTAATTGAAAAAATGCCTCAAACCAAACATGAAACATGGCATGATTTTTTCGAACGATTATTATTCTAATTAGACTTTTCAAAATCTAAAAGGATCATTCTAATTTTTGTACGATTATTAAAAAAGGATAATTCTGCGATGGTGAATAATAATCGTACAAAAAAAAAAATTTGAATGGTCCTTTTTAATTTTGAAAAATCTGATTAAATAATCGTACATAAAAATAGCGCGATTTCATTGTACGATTCTTTAATAAAATTTGTATAAAAAAACTAGAATGCTCTTTTTATATTTAAAAAAAAAAAATGATTAAATAAATCACCCCAAACTGAAAATTGAAAAAAGGCCCTAAAATATAAAAAAAAACACAAAATTGATCAAATTGTGTTGTTGTTGCTTATAATTTACATTTTTTGGGGTCATTTTTTATATCTGATTTGATTTAATAATTTATTTTGGGGCTTTTTTCATTATTTTAGGGTGATTTTTCCAATTTGAAAATGGGGCAATTTTTCATTATGAAAAATGCACCTTCTATTGCGTCAGATCTATATTCTCAGAAATATAAACACGACTTTTCATCAAAATTCTTCAGTTTTGCTGTCAAATAAATACTAAGAAAAAAAATTGCATTATCTTATCTTGGTTATTTTTTAATGGTGGAAACTCTGATAAAAATATTAATTGACAAAATAACCCATAGCTTACACTACTTTCTAGAATCTAGACTATAGAGCTGCGTTTCGACAGTTGTTGACATTTGAAGTACTTGCAAGTACTTTGCTAGCCATTTTGAGTGGAACTCAAAAATTTACTTTTTCTACAAACCTCACCTACTCGCGATGAAAGCATGAGTAGATGAAGGTACTAGATTTTAGTTTTCATCTACTCACAAGTCACGAGTACTTCGCCACCTCCAAAGGAAAACGCCTATTATTACGGCCTCACTTTATCAAGTTGCACACGGGGGTGAGATTTTTTGAAAACTATGGCAATAAAAAGTTAAATAAAGATGTTGAACTTTCATTTTTGTGTTTCTAGTAAATATTGGTAAAAAATTCTTTGATTCGTGTTTTTGTTGCACTTAGGTATAATAATTAGTTTGTGAACTAATTTGTTTTGAAAGATACCGGTGGAGAACGGGACTTTAAAAATCTATTACAATAGCCATATTTTACTATCGCCAATGATCCATATAAATCATCTCATGAAAATAAGACAATACGGATCTTAGCTACAATTGTGTTGTATGTTTTTTCCTTACGTTTATTTATTTTTCATTTATTTGTTTTCTTTTTTCTTTACACTATACAGTTCACAATTCCTAACCATTTGCAAAGCTGAGAAGCAATAGCAAAAACTAAGAGCAGGATCTCGTGTTGTTGTTGTAATGCATGTATTTTGATGATCTATATGGATCATCTCTGATAATAAAATACGGCTAATGTCTATTACAGAAATCGATGAATGAGCTGCGGGAGATGTCCGACTCAATTTTGACATATTAACCATCAGCGAAATGTCAAAATTGAGTCTAACTTTCTCCGCAGCTTATTCAACGGATTAGTGAATTTGTATATGAGTAGGTACTTATGTTCGGAGGCTGCACGTAAAGCAACTTTTTTCTCAAAATCTTTACATAAGAACTCAATGTAGCTCAATGTAAATTGAACAAAAAAAACTGTTAATTAATAAGTATTACGAAAAAGTTTGTTTCAAGCAAAGAAAAAAACTCACTGTATCATTTTATTTATTTGTTTAAACAACAGAAAATTTGCATTAAAATAATGGACGAGACTAGAGACATTCCAATTTATAACAGTTATAACAGTTTTTCGCCATATATTATATATTTTGTATATATATATTGTATATTTTTAACGTTTTAAAGTATGTTCAACTTGAACGCTTAAACATTCAAATATTTAAGATTCATTTCAGCAAGTGGGCCTAAGTAAATTGGGAGGACAATTAAATAAAAAGAGGACAAAGTACGCTCCTCTTAAAGAAACACAAACAGAGAGGAAAACATACCGGAAAAGAGGACTCTCCACTCAAAAAGAGGACGGATGGTCACCGTACCTATAGAGTTAGTAATAAAAGCATACACACAATCATAATGAGTGCTGCCGTCACTGTGGTCCAAAATGAATTTTTTCGTTGCAAAAATAATAAATTTTAAACGCATGAAGATATCTCTACATTTTTTTTTATTCTTAAAGAAAATTTCCAGGGCTATAAAAATAGTAAATTTCTTCACAGGGTATTTCTAAATTATAGGCTGAAGTAAGATTTTCTTAGAAAAAGGAATTAACAGAGAAACGACAATTTAAGCAAAACATTAAAAACAGTTAAAATTTTTCGAAATTTATAAAAAAAAGTCTGCGGGTACTTGGTTGTTCACAGTGTCTTCCAATATAAAATTTTTCATAATAGTGGATGCATAAATTTAACGAACCCATTTTAGATGTTAAAAACAGTGTTGAAACAGTTTTTTTTTTATTTTGTGGGTCATCGACATATCTTATTAACTATTTAAGTGAACAATTTATTTGAAACAGTGTAGGAAAAAAGTAAACGGACCAAGATTTTAGCAAATATTTTTTTTATTTTTTTTTATAAAATAAAATAGAATACATGATTCGTCTTTTATAAATTAATTATAGATTTTAATTTTCAGAAAAAAAAATCATCATTTATAACATTTTACAGACTTAAGTACTAGTTCTGGGCAATAAATCTTTTTCAGCTCTTTTTGAGATCTCACGTGCCTTAGAGATGAAACAAGTGGATCCGATGATATAGATAGAGGATATTTTATAAATCTTCATTTTGTTGTTTCCGTAACACCTTGCAGGTATTTTGGTATCGATATCGCTTGAAGTCTTTATTCCTTGATTTGAAATTCGAATTTTTGTTTTAGCTCATCTAGAACTGGTAGCTGCCATACAAATATTTTGTTTTTTTTTTCAAATTTTCTCGAAAACGGCTCTAACGATTTTTATTAAATTTCGTACATGCAATAACCAAGTCAATTATAAAAATACTGCGTTTCAGGTTGTTCTCAAAAAATTCACAAAATGGTCTTATTTTTGGGTTATTCGCGTATATATTTGCTATGGGTTAACCGATTTTGTTATAATTTTGAAATCTGATGCTTTTTAATAGTTTTAACAATAATGCATTTAAAAATTTTGAAACACAGATATTTATATAAACAAAAATCAAACAAAAAATCAATTTGTTTGTGCTTTTGAGTCTTTTAATATTTTCTCGTTATATAATTATATACATCATGCATCTTCAATGTGTGGTTAAAACAAGGGCAAGTTCGTGCGATCAAGTCGTGAATATTTTTTTTATTTGAAATATTAATTTACTTAAAGAAAATAAATTCGTTTTTTGTTGTTTTTTTTTTTACTCTAGAACAAAATTTCCCAGCTTTGAAAAGCTATATAAACCAAACTATTTACCAACAAATTATACTACGTTTATAGGTATTCCTATTAGAAATAAAAAAACAAAATAATGAAAGAAAAGAAAAAATCGGATTTTGTATTTTTGCTAAGACTTTTGGCCTTTTGGACCACAGTGGCGTAGTTAAAATAAAATTTCGTTTTCTTTGTAAGCTTAGCTATTTTTTAAAAATAAAATTGCCATCTTCATAGGGTTTTGTTGCTTCTATAATGTTAATCACCCTGTATTTGAAAACGGTTCTCTAATTATAGATAACTTTCAAACCGTTCAAGCCCCACTGTGCGTCACGTCGTCGATCAAAAGAAAACGACGCAAGTCTACTTTATCAGCAACTTGTTGCTGGATTTGTATACCTGTCTCTCATGTATCATATGCTCATGCACAAAGCACAATAACTTCTTTGCCGCCAGAAAACATTCAGTAATTTAGTTACCAGTAAACTTTTGGCCTGTGAACAACTAATTAAATTGTTCTATTTTTTAATTTTGATAAGATTTTGTGTAAACAAATAAAACAATAATAATGGAGTTAAACAATCGCCTTCTCTTGAAAGTTATCGAATTGGTGAGTAATTTTAATTTATTTGTTGGTGATGGAATAAAAAGTTTGCGTTAAACAAAAAAAAGCTTTTTAAATAAATAATTATTTTTTTTTTTTAAATTTTGTTTTTCGTTTCACTTTTTTGTTTAATATTTGCTTTTGTTTTAGTATCTGATAGGTTTGAAGAAGGATTTACTATTTGTTTATAAACCTAGTCCACTTGTGTTTTTTTTCTTCTCGAAACTATCTATAGTATACATCGTAATGTTGCTATTTGAATCTGAAGATTTTCTTGCTTTTATTATGAGAAATATACAATATGTACACATACCTACGAAAATCTAGATCTATTATTTGATGTTGTTATTGTTATTCAAAATAATTTCTCTCTCCATGTTTTTATTCATAATAACACCAATACTAAACAATCAACAAAAAAGATGCACGTATTCGTGAGTGTATATGTTTTTTTTACTTTTTTTTGTGAACCTTTTTTGGATTAAATTACGGATTTTATATTTGGGGTAGCTATAGAACAAGTTTTAGATGGAATTGTTGTAGTGCGTTCTATTACAAAATGATGTCATCGGATGCTCGTCAGATATTTTTTATTGTATTTTTTGTTGTTGCTATTGAAATACCGTTAGTGCAAGAAGACTGCTTTCAAAGAAGGGTGACTGCTTTTCTAGCTACATTAGCTGCTTGGCAGAGGCAGTAGGTACAATATTGCGACGCGTATAGGTATTCTTATTTTCGTGATGTGAATTACAAATAAACTGAATGCATACAAACGTTATGTCTAGAAGGTAATTTGAAAGAGGGGATAACTTTGTTTGAATCGAAAAAAAATCAAATACTGCGTGTTATAATAAATGAATACAAAAAAAAGAGCAACACCACCATGACATCATAGTATAGACTCCAATAAAGACGTACAGTTTCGTCCACAGGTTAAGACATTCTTATTAAAAAAAGAAAACAAACTCAGTTTTACCAATCTTGAGTAAATAAAATTTTAACAACAACGATAATAAAGGTTTCTTCTTGAACTTAGCAATTTTGATCAAATTCATCATACAAGAAATACAATTTGATAAAACAGCAATTATAAAAAAAAATAAAATGCACAAACTTGCTCTTGTAGTTCAAGGCTGTAATGGGACTTAGGTTTTTTTTTTCTTAAATATGTTTGACATTTCTGTAATGTGTCATAAATATTAACTAAACCAGGCAGATACATTTATGTGATCTTCTTAAATTGATCACTTCAAATGTCAACTAGGTACCCATGCCTATGTATTTTGTATTTTGTATTAGTATTCATTCTTTTTTTATGAATGGTTCTACGAAGCAAGGGCGTTACATTGAGCTTTAGTGCGGAAGTTAGTTTCAATAAACATCTTTAAGAAGTAATCTTCTTATTGCAGGAAAAAGAATCTTGAAAGATAGTTTTTTTTTCTTAAATATTCGATCGTTATTCTTTGCATGACTAAAAGTCAAAACTTCAAAATATAAACCCGATAACGAAGCTCTGACGGCTTATTAAATAATTTTAGCAGAAATGTGACTTTAAAGGTCATAAGCTAGAATCATCATTCAATTAAATCAACCGGTTGGAATTGAGGTAGGTATATGTACATATACACTTGAATGTTTAAACCAATGATGACGATAATGTTTAGGAGTGTCAGCATTTTGATGGACTTTTGGGCTATGGGCATACAAATATAAGCCATACATTAAATAATAGACATATACCTTTATATTGTTTAACTAATTATGTAGTCATTCTGTCGTAACTAAGAAAGTCCTTAAAAAAATCTACATAGGTTGACTTTAAACACTATGGCGCAAAATTTTAAACAGCCTGATGCTAAGGTGTTAGAATGATACTATTTAGTTAACACTCTACTAACTTTAAAGCTCTTTACTAAAATGTTGTTGGTTTTAAACACGTTTTAACTAGTATTTTACTAAACCCATTTTCTTACGAAACTCAAGCTGAACGCGCCTAAAACAGTGACACTTCGTGCAAAAAAGTAAGCAAACATACCTTTTTAAAGTTTTTTTTTTTTATGTCAAAGTGACGTATGGATTTAGTAATATGTTAAAAAGATAAAACAGCAATCTGGCGATTTTAACTTTAGTAAAATGTTAAGAGATAGTTTCATGTTGAACTCGTTTAAAATTTGTAAAATCCTCTTTTTAACCTAGTATCATACTAAAAATGATTTAACACTTTAGTAAATCGTCTAAAATTTTGCGCCTATTTTGCTTAACCCGAAATTGTATGTGTGTACCTAAGCCTAGTACCTACGCTGCTGATGCGAAACGAAAAATTCCATACAAAAATGACATAACGAAATCAGAAAAAAAAAATTCCGTTGTGCTTTTCGCTTTGCAGTTCGAGAAGCGAAATTTATAATTGTAGCAGATTATTTGGAGAAGTCTCTGCGTCTTTTTGCGCACTGAATTAATTGCCCGGACCATTACTCGAGTGCCTGAAAAGTGACATTCTAGGTTTTTTGTGTTTGTATTTGTTGTTTCTCTGTGATTTTTTTTGCGTTTTTTTTTGCAATTGGTGACGCTTTCAACTGTCAATTTTTCGCTGTGGTCTGTAAGGATTTCATGGAAGTGTTGGAGACAGAAATAGGATGAGACTAGAGACATTCCAATTTATAACAGTTATAACAGTTTTTCGCCATTAACCCGCTTCGCGCGACTTGAAAAAAAAACTCTGGGTACCTGCAGTATGCTCACCGGCGGAGGGCCCTGGCCTGCGGGGCCGCATAAACAGTACTTTTACAAACAAAAACTGTTATAATTGGCATATCTAAAGTCACTTCCATAGAATTGCCACATTTGGAGCCATTATCGAAACACCATTATATCCAGAATAATTCAATGCTTTATGGCCTGTGTGAAATCATTGGTCCGTATGTCTTCAAAACTGATTATGTTCATAACGTTGCAGTCAACTATGAGCGGTACAGAGACAATATATTCAATTCAATTGAGAGGCATTGGGTGCGTTCAACGCATAACGTTTTACATCTGAATTTTCAGAATTCTGAATTCTTGAAGCTTCTGATTGGCCAGCTGCCATGAAACGTTAGATGACTTTTAGTTACGTTTGCTTATGTTTCATCTGAATTTTCAGACAAAAATTCTCATCCGAAAACTCAGAATATTGTGATTGTGGTGCGGGAAATGTCGAAGTACTACACATAGAAGTTGAACTTTATGATTTTTGTGATGATTAATTTTCATCACGAACAAATTAATAATTTTTTTTTTTTAATAAAAGAACTTATTGTTTATTGACAATTGAGTTTGTACATCAAAAGATTGATTTATTGTTAGAAAAATGTTCACAGAATTCTCCATCGCAATATTGTGGAAGTATTTTGTTCCTGATTTAGTTACATTTATCATCACCAGAACTACTGACACTTAATTTTTAAGTTAAGAATATAATAATTAAAGTTCTATTTTATTACGTTTTAATGTATAAATCCTTTAGGTAAATGCCAGCATTTGACACAACAACTTTCGACTGAAAATTCAGATTGTGTGATCAACAGTGGCATAGAGAAGTGTAGGGGGCAAGGGGTACACAGGCACTCTGCTAGGGGCGGCAATTTGGACCGGTAGTTTTCAAAAGTTAAAACAAAAATTAAAAAAAAACGGATTCTTTCTCCAAAGTAAGTAATTGGACTTGTGTTGCTGAACCACAAAACCCCATGAACGCTGCTCCCTAGTATGCAACTACATACATTATAAAGATAAAACTTCAAGCTCTCTAAAAATATGTAACACATTTTGAATTTTGATTGAGATAATCAAAGTTTAATGCGAATTAAATAATTGTTTATTTGATATCCTGAGGCAAGTCATTTTTTCGCTTGGAGGTTGGGAAATCGGAAAGTTACAAATATGGGAAAATTGAAATTTGCGGTTAGCAAAATTTTGAAGTGAAATTTTTCCAAGTTTATGCACATACATATGTGTATAACTGGTTGATACTGTAGACAAAGTTTTTTTTTTAACTCCAAACCGCATTAAAACAGAGTAATCTCGTAGTTTTTTTTTTAGCTGTGTGAAACAAAATTTACAAGTGGCGGTAAAAATTGGTTCTGCTCCGGGCGGTCCTAACCCACTGCCTTGATTGAACGTGCCGATTATTGTTGCCGACAGTTTGTTTGTTTGTTGTAGGAAATTAGTCCACCCATTTAGCCTCTACCTGGATGCAAATATAGTACATGTGTACATAAGATTGCTTCATTTTAATTATTTGAAATCCTATTTAAAGTAAATATGTAAATACATACATATATGTAGGTACATACATGCATACATACGCATAATTTACCCCTAAAACTTTTTAATAATAATTAACAACAACATAAAAATACAAATTGTGTTTGACCTGCTTCTGCACGCGATGTTAAATCCCACACGTTATTTTTTTTAATTTTATCAAAAAAACTGACTTCCGACAAATAAAGGTTGCGTCATTATTATGCTCGTATTGTCATCAGCTCCCAAAAAAAGATGAAAGATATTCCTAAATAAGCGCAAATTTAAAAATAATAATCTTACGCATGGCATGGAGGGCAAAGATTCTACTATAGTTTTATCTTTGATAGGCGTAATGGAATTCTTGGAATGATTAATGTCTTTTCCGGTTCTCCTCCTTCTTCCTTATATTGTTAAACCTAATGTTTAAAAAAAAAATGACAAATGAAAATAATGTATTCTTATGTAAATCTTGGGCATTTTCGTAGGTTTAAGGTTTAGATTTTAGTGTCTCCAATTTAAATGTAACTTGAATAACACTGTCACTGCAACAACTTTAATAAAATGATGATGAATAATTTTTAAGGTTTGAAAGAGCGGATAATCTAGTTAATTTGGAAATACAAATTTCTCGTAAAGATTAAAAATCTTCGGTTAAAAATATCTTTCCCAGAATTTTGCGGTTTAAAAATTATTTTGGCGTTAACTTGAATTTTTGCGGTTTTTGCTTACATATAATTTAAATAGAATTGGAAAATGATGAGCGATGAAATTCATCAATATCCTAAACTTTTGTGATTTTTTTCATTCATTTATGCTTTAAAAACTCAAAAACTAACAAACATATTGAAGTAAAAAGCTTACGTCAAACAAAGATTTTAAAGGTTTTTCGATAGATGTCGCTGAATAATATTACCTACATATATAAAAATACATAAAACTTAAATGCCAAACCATTTGATTTGGCTGAAACTTATAGAAACCGTGTTTTTTTGCAAGTCCTGAGGAAGATGGTCGAAACAAACGCCGTCGGGTCTGTTACATGTTAATAAATACAAACAACAACTAATCTCCTACGGGCTTATCTATCTATACGCGGAGAATTTTTGGGATTTAATCTAATCACGGAGCAAAAACCATGTTATCGGCGTGAATTGCATGCTTGCTATCGATAGTTTGTATAGAAACTCCATTTTATTTCTGTAATGGTTTTTTTCAACCAAATCCCTCCGGGCTGGCAAAAGATACAGCTACAATATATTTGTTTAAAAGTGAGAAGTATGTTCATGTAATCCTTAAAATATGTACTACATATATATTCTCACGTTGGTGAACCAAGAGATGTATTCGCGTACACGCCGGATGACTTAACAAAGAACAAGTATATAATAATAAATTCTTATTTAATTTTACCTTAATTTTAAAGAACAATTAAATTAAAATGCATTTATATAAAATTCAATTCAACAACGTTGCGGTGTTGCGCCAAGTTAAAAATTGAATATTGGATATGTGTCACACACATCTATCTGTCACAAATTTAGTTTGTGTGGAGCGGAGCGTATACGGGGTAACGGCTAGTAATTTATAAGGAATTGCCTCTAGACATGACAATTATAACAGTTTTGATTTATAAAAGTACTGTTTATGCTGCCCCGCACGCCAGGGCCCTCCGCCGGTGAGCATACTTCAGACATCCAGAGATTTTTTTCAAATTTCGCGA
This sequence comes from Leucozona laternaria, assembly GCA_932273885.2. Taxonomy (NCBI): domain Eukaryota; kingdom Metazoa; phylum Arthropoda; class Insecta; order Diptera; family Syrphidae; genus Leucozona; species Leucozona laternaria. Next base: position 23,089,442 of record OW026367.1, on the reverse strand, counting down.
AGTGCGTTTACACACGCCCACTTTTGATTGCGTCAAAAACTGTTATAAATGTTATAAATTGGCAGTTCTCTAGTCTCGCCCAATTTATAAGTCTTGGACACCACCCTCGTAGAATACCATCCAAGAAACAAAGTTTCCGATCACAATTTCAAGCATTTTGTGGTCGTATCTCGTATGACCTCAATAATACGATTGCTGTTGGGTTGTCAATATTGAACTTAGCGATTTTACGTACCCCAAAATAAAATAATTAAAAGGCGTCAAATCATATATCCATTATACGCAAAATTATTTGTTCATCCAATGTTTCGTTCAATAAATTGATTGTTTCTTTTTCTATATAGAACGTAATGCCTTCCTGCTGCTCGGACCACATCTCTTCCACATTCCACAATTTTGCTTATTGACATTTATGACATGCAGTCGAAAATTAGCCTCATGACTGAAAATAATTTTGAATAAAACAGCTATAAGTTTGCGTCACATAACCATAATTTTGGAACAAAATTTCTGAAATTTGGTACCTTTTTTAGAAGAGTGTATGATGTATGCCCCAATAAATAAAAATGACACTTATGGCGTTTTCGATTGGAGTCAGAATGACAGTTCTTCTTCTGAATAGAAGAGAATCGTTGCACAAGGGTTCACACGTATCAAATCGTTCTCCCGGAATTCCAATTGAAAAGGCCATTACAGTTTGCAATCTGACACTTGGTTTGACAGATACATAACTGTCAGAAGTAAGTACTGAGTACATCTCATATTAGGTTTGTTCAGTGACAAAATAGTTAGATTAGAACAGAACAGAACAGCACAGCACGTCAGAACAAGTTAGAACAGGAAGTCTGTTTTTAAGTTGTTCTACCTAAAAAGCTAATACAGAAAATCCTGTTCGAAACTGTTCCAAAGTGTTCTAGACAGCCTCATTGAACAGCAAACCAGAACAGTATAGAACAGAAATTTCCTCATTGAACAGCAAAAAGTTGTACTTTTCTGTTCGAAACTGTTCTAAACTGTTCCGAACAGCCTCGCTGAACAAACCTATTGTTTTCAGTTTTATTAGCCATTTCGTAATGTTCTTTGAGCCTGTTTAGATTGGGAAGTTTGAATACGAACTGGCGAGTCTCATCGTGTTTACATTAGAAACTTTGAGGAACTCAAAATACATTGAAACAAAAACAATTTCAACATTTCGCACATTGAAACAACAACAAATGACACTCATGAGTCTGGTTTTTGTGTTTTCTTCGTGCCTCACGAGATTCCTACCCCACACTTTTCTTGCCTACAATCTGCCGTGATACCGGTCTCTATCTTCCCAATCTAAACAGCGTCTTTCACAATATTGTGAATCATGCAGCAAAAGAGCACCAAATTAAGTTTGAAGCCAAAACAAACAAAATTACACACATCGTCAAACCCCTTAAAATACTAACGTCTCGGCTGGTCAGTATTATATAGGTATACCTACCTACTTTTGTCCAGACAACCTATACTATGTAAAACCTTTGATTTTTTTTGTGGTTGTCCATGTTTAAAACTGAATAATAAATTAATCACAATTTTAAATAAAATGTTCGCTGAACTACCTAACCTACCTACACTACAATGACTTTGTTTGCTTTTTCATTCATTTTGTTAAATGCGATGATCTAACCTCGAATTTGTATTCTTAGCTGAAAACACTAATTTTGTTTATGATGTGTGTTATACTTATGGTGTAAAGTATACAAGTACCTACATATGTATATTGGTATATTATTTACAAATTGAAATATTTAATTGTATAGTACTTGTTTGGCTTTGGTTATTAAAGTGTGTATAGAGTAGGTGTAGGTATGTTCCTTTAGGTATATAATTTGATTATGATTATGGATTCAGGAATCCGGAACATTTTACTATCTGGTCGGCAACTATTCAAATTTTATAGATGTATTTTTGACCAATTCGTATTTTTTATTTAAAAAAAAAAAAATTTATCTTCTTCGGCTTTTTTGGTCACATTAATTAATTAATGAACAATTTCATTAGTTTTCCCAACGTTTCGACTGAGTTTTCAGTCTTCTTCAAATTTGTATTAAAAAGTTATGTATAGTCTTTTCGATAAACATTAAATACTTTTGGAGAGGAAAATATTTATAGATATGTGCGCGGGCTGCCAGCGGAATGTCGGTATCGGTATGTGGGGTGATTTTGACGGAATCAAATCTGAAACAAGTCAAATCATATTATTAAAGGGTGCTTTCATAAATACATGGTTGCTTTGTTTACATGCGATCAATTGCAATCATATAACCTTCATACAAAATATTTGCGCATGTGTTTAACGCTGCATTTATGAACACTTTTTCTGATTTGCGTCATATGTCATAGGTCATATAGGGAAAGAATTTGGCAGGTGGAACAATAAAGAAAAGGAAATCGTTTCTGCTATATACCTATCTCTTTCCTTAATAAAGAAATTTAGATTGCATGTGAGTTTTTATAGTTGCGCACTTGCACTGCAAATATTTGCGGTTTGCTTTTATGAAAATCTGACATTTATCATTTGCATTTATGAAAGCTATGCATTTGTCAGACTTCCGCAACCATGCATTTATGAAAGCACCCAAAATTGGGGTGACTTTCGGCTAAACGTGTGTGTGCCTGTCCCTTGATGACTTAAAATTGAATAACTAATATCCAGTGTCATAAATTTACTTCTAACTATTTTCTAATTTGGTGAATTACTATAATTTAATAACATTAGGCATGTTATATTGGGAAATATATGGCCAAATTTCCCTCGGTATATACTCGCATAAACAAAACAAAACAAAACAGTTTATTCATTAGCTATCCACTTTATTGGTGGGTTCTCTCTGAGAATTTCATCCCCGAAATTTGACAGAATTCAATTTTTATAATCCAGAAAGTACCCGAACGAGCCTAGTAGGCCTGTTTCTTTACTTCCGATAATTACAAATTTCTACCATTTTTAATACAATTTAATTTTTTTTATATGAACTTTGGCAGCTGTTAGCCGATTTCATTTCGCCCTTTAAACTATTTGACAGACTTTTAAATCTTAAAATGACGTTAGTCATGATTAAAAATGACTTCAGAATTGGTTATCAGTATTCATTATCAGTGATGACGGAAACCTTGACACTTAAAATGTGTGCACATTTATTTTCTTCAAGATATTAATAATCTTAAAAGGGAGATTATTATTTTTATTGTTGATCCAAGCAAATAAGCAAGTGCCAACATTTTTTTTTTTAATTATATTTCCATTCTTGACTCATTAATTCAAATATAAACAAAAACAAACAAAAAATTGTAAACAAAAGGAGACGAAAAGAGTTCTAGATATCGTATGTATGTATACATGTTGATACAATTTCTTAGAATTTAAATGAGAGCATCAAGACATTTTATAAATTAATGATTCTGATCGTGAATTACTTCTAGAACAGCTAGTTTATGTATCTTTATAATTTTCTTATTTGTGGAATTATACATAATGTACATAATAATAGCCTTGCCTTGACTACATCATACTGACGTAGTCAGGCTTGGTGTTTTTTTAATTATTCCTTCTATCTTATAATAAAAATAACCCTGTTCGTTTACTTGCAAGAAAATGCCAATTTCTACCAATTTTAGTCCAAAGTACGGCCCAATTTCATTAAAAAAATAAAATTGGTAGTTTTGGGAAGTAAATGAACAGGAACAGGCCTACCTTTCACACAATAAAATAACTATCTATACTTTAAACTCCATCAGCCCTATCATAACTCGCCTCTTATCTATGAGTTAACTAAACCATTATGGAATAGGAATTAACTCGCGAGTTAAAAATTCTTATTAATAAAAGCAGCACGTTTGTAGAATAGTAAACTGACGTTTATTATAAATCGTATTAGAAAATCTACTACAATTAAGTAAGATTTATCTTGTTTATGTCCTATGTCTATCTAAATAATTTGTCAATTGCTTATATCTTTCTCTAAGAGCCTGATTACACAATTTCTTTTTCTCCTTGGTGAAGGGTGAAGGGAGGAAACGTAGCTTCATTTCAACTACATCTGTACACCTCTCACTCAATCTGCAGAAAAGACAAAGGACGATACGCCTGAAAACAAAATCATGTAATCAGACTTTAAGTATTTTTACAAATAATAAAAAATCTCACAAAAAAACCTTAAAGGAGTAAAAACTGGACTTTAAGGTCCAGTTTTTCAGCGGTGAGTTAAACCAGAGCTTAGCTACCTTTAGAAGTAAATTATCCCTCAGTTAACTGAGGAAGCAGTTATTTAGTGGAGAATGCATGCGAAACGACTAAACAAACTCGGTGGATAAAACATCAGAAGCATCCGTCCAGTTAATCCTGAGTTAACTCACCAAAATTGATGAGTTAACTCAGGTTTAATTTTAATCTCGCACTGAAAAACTGGACCTAAATGACAAATGCTGAAAGATGTACATCCTTCTAGGTGGGCTGAAAGTCTTTTACCTTGACTCTATCAGATTCAAGAACAGATTTATAAAAATATTGTTTCGACTGAAAGTTAATTAAGTATATTGTATTTACAGCCATAAAACTTTTAGAAATTATTGTTGATAAGCTTGTGTTTTTCGTGTAAGAAACATTGACAAACAATTGGGATTTAATTAATAATTATTATGTAATCGACGACTTGTTATTCATTATTCCTTCCATAATTAATTTGTCATCCAATGCAATCTTTATATACAAAATACGTACATTCCTATACGCACACTCTATATAAGTATTTTATTTTATTGTTCGATACCAGGGGTGAATAATTTAAAGTCAAGGCACGTTTTATTTGATTGCAATTCTTGGAAAATCCTTCAAATTCAGTGATGACACATTTTCAAAAGTAAGATATACCTATTTTTATTAATTTTCTTATAATATATGCTTTATTAATTAGTATTCTTTTAAGGAACTAACGTTTAGTCTATGAAGAATTTGACATAGAAAATTATTTTGCGTGATTGTAATAAATAAATGCCTGAGGCCAAGTTCTTCAGTGGTGAGTTAAACCAGAGTAAGAGTTAATTCTAGAAGTAAATTAACCCACAGTTAGCTGAGGAAGCAGTTATTTCGTAGAGAATGCATACAGACCGTCTTAACAAACTCGGTGGATAACACATCAAAACCATGTGTTCAGTTAATCCTGAGTTAACTCACCAAATTCGATGAGTTAACTTGGGTTTAAGTTTAATCCCGCACTGAAAAACTAGACCTAAGTAAATAAAATATTTGACTTGGTCACATGCATTTTATTGAGTTAAAATTTTCAAGAATAATTTATTGAAAAAGGGGGCCTTAGGTCAATACAACGAACTCTTTTATAAGCGGTACAAAAAACTTTGTAGGTACTCTTAATCGTGACTTTATTCGAGTTTCAGTCCGAACGCGTTCCGTAAGCAGAATAAGCTTAATGGGCTTATAAAGAATTGCAATTGCCTTTTTTCGAAACTCATGATTCTTATATCTTCAAAACATTGCACTGCAACTGCCGAGGCCATTGCATTGTCATCATCACTCTAGCTGGTGGCATCATACGTCTTGGACTTTTTATTCAAAGATAAAACTGGAGCTTAGTTACAATTACTGGAAACGTAGCCAAAAATTGATCCGGGTACTGAGAACACGTTTAGATTGAATGAATAAATGAATCAAAAAACTAGTTTAAATGATTAAGGAATAACACTTGGTGATTTTTTTTTGAAAATGATGTCATTGCTTGCTGCAAGTGTATATCGAGCGTTGGACTCAATGTTTTTTTTTTTAGCTATACTGCTGACTTGTTATTTGGGTTAAAGTGGAGTGTCGGTGTTTAATATTTAATTTTATTTTTATCTGGGTCGTTTTTTTTGTAACGAAAAACTGCTCATGCAAACCATTGACTCAATGAGACTCGATTTAACCGCTGCCTATGAGTGCATATAGAAAAATTGCCTACTGATAAGTCGCAAACTATTCATGCATTTGAAGCCAATATTCAGCGCTCTGCAGATAAAGAAGGAATCGCCCAAAATTGTATCTACAAAATGTGCTTCTTCATCAGAACTGCCGAGGCCATTTGGCTGAAATAGTTAGTATCAAAGTAAATATCTTTTTCAAATCAAAATCAATTTCCGTCATTACTATTAATATAAATTAAAATGCACGACTATATAGATCACACGCATGGGTCTTGTGTTTCAAAGCTACATTGTGGCTAGCCATTGAAGATTATGATGATATCTACGAGTATTGTTTACGAAAAAGTATGAACAAAGTAGAAAGTACTAAAAAAATAACTTTTTTTTTAAATTTTTTGCTTATAAACATTAGATTCTATTTGTAATATAAAATATGTTATATCATTTGAACTACTAAGAAAGTAAAGATCTGCAAAAATGTTAACATACTCGATTGAAGAAATTTATTTTGTTTACATTTTTCTAAAATAAATAAATAAATAATGAAGATAAAAACAAATAAAAAGAGTTACTTCTGGAGCGACTGAATATGTCTAATCCAATTTTAAAGTTCACTTGTAATTCATTCAATTCAATAAACAAATTCATCGACCAGTTTCCAGGATATGTACGTATGTATATGCAGCTTGTAGGTATAGACATTGGAATTGCAAAAATATAAAACTGAAATTGTTTATGTTTCTCAGATCAGTCGGATTCTCGCATTAAAATATTTAATATTTATAAGTGAGTGCAATATGTGTAACATAGCATTTTTGGAGAAAAAAAATATAAGTAGGTATAAGGATTTAAAATCAGTTTTTGATAGGTTAGGAGGGAAACCGCCCCATGGGAAGGGGAAGGAGTAAGCTAAGGAAATATTATTCCTCTATATATTCTATACCTATACGCTTAAACGTATAGGTATACGTTTAAAAAGCAACACCATTTAGATAGAAAGATAGATTTTGATTTATTATCTCATTTAAAGAATACAATTTACATTTATTTATCATCATCATCGTCGGCTCGACAACCGGGGTCCGGTCCTGGCCTCCTTCAACAAGTCTCTCCACCCATCCCGGTCTCGAGCCGCCGCCATCCAGTTGCGCACCCCAAGGCTCCGGGCGTCCTGGTCTACGCCATCTCTCCAGCGCAAGCATGGTCTACCACGCTGTCGTCTACCATAGAATGTACCACAAAGAACTTTCCGAGCAGGTTCCTCTTCGCTCATGCGAGCTAGGTGACCTGCCCACCGGAGTCTACCGAGCTTAATTTTTGTCACGATATCTGCTTCAAGGTAGATTGCGTACAATTCATGATTGTACCGTCTCCGGAATCGTCGTTCCTCACATATGGGGCCAACAATTCTCCTTAGAACTTTTTTCTCGAACGCGGCTAAAAGGTCGGAGTGCCTTTTGCTAAGCACCCAAGTCTCGGATCCATATATGAGTACTGGCAGGACAATGGTCCTGTACAGCAGCAGTTTTGAAGTTATGGTGAGATTTCTGGATTTGAAGAGCTTTGACAGACTATAGTAGGCTCTGTTGGATTTGAGAAGCCGCCCGCGTATTTCTTCTTCTATATTGTTATCGGCTGCTACTATTGACCCAAGGTATTTAAAGGATTGCACCACTTCAAATTCGTGCTCCGCTACCTTGACTGTTTGACCAACTGTTCCTCTCGCATTCGACGCCACCATGTACTTTGTTTTACCTTCACTAATGTGCACCCCCAGATTTTGTGCCGCCTGCTCGATCTGGATGAAGGAATCATGTACAGCTTGCTCGGTTCTTCCGATGATGTCGATGTCGTCTGCCTGTCGATGTCGTAAGCCAGTATATGGCTGAACCTGTTGACGATGGTCTCTCTTGTTGCCGTGCCAGAGTCACTGATCGCTTTCTCCAACGCCAGGTTGAAGAGGAGGCAGGCCAAGCCATTTATTTATAATACCTAAAAAAAATCATTAGAGCATGGCTTTGCCGTCTGCCCCATTGACACTATAGTTTAGAAGTAAATAGGTGGCTTTTAATATCATATAAACTCGTATTAAATTAATCTATAAAAGTTAAAAAAAAAAATATGTTTTTTGTTTGTATTAAGTTTAATTTGTTTGGTTTTTATTTTGTATTCTATTTCAAATGGCTTCATTTAATATTTGGTTTCTATAAGACATCGCTTTCCTATTAAAGTTGTACAATTGGGTAACATCTCCTTCGCAATTAAGCAACTCTAGCACTTCTGCTTCGGATATCAGATCACTGCCAAGAATAGTTCTTCGTACTTCTTTCAAGATGGGACAAATTCCAATGAAGTGTATGACATATTCTCTGACTGACAGGTTACAAAAGCTGCATATCACAGGCAAATCTTCTCAATGAAGTATAAAATGATAATTTTTTGGCTATATTCAGTCCGAAAATAATTTTTTTTTCACAAAGATTGTGTTGCAGAATGCTGTAGGTCACCCTGTGAACAGATGAAGTGACCTGATGGTTTATACAGTTATTTCTACATATGTTGCTCATCCACGTTAGAGACGAGGTTGTAGAGCGGGTCCTCAACATCACTACCGTTATTTATACTTAAGTTGAGATTAATATTGAAGTGGCAATAGTCTAGCTGCGAGCTCCTTTAATAAAGGGTTTTCTAATAAGAGGTGTTATTTTGATATTCAAAGAAAAATGGCATTTTTTGAGATAAATGATCGGATGTTTATTTCATTATAAAGAGGAAGGTATGCCGTTAATAATGGCACACAACATCAGCCAAATGGCCGCCACGACCACGCTTACAGGACCATATCCTTTTCATGAAATTTTCCATAACCAAATCGCAAAGTGGCTGCCCCATGTCCTCGATAGCCTCAGGAATTCCATCTTTGAGGTCTTGAATCGACGCTGGGCTGTTGGCGTGGACCTTATCTTTCACGTGGCCCCAAAGGAAGAATTCGCAAGGTGTTAAATCACAAGATCTCGGTGGCCAATTGTGATCACCTCTTCGAGAGATAACACGGTCCGGAAACTTTTCCCGTAAAAGATCGAGGGTTTCATTGCTTGTGTGGCACGTAGCGCCGTCTTGTTGAAAGTAAACGTTGTCCAGATCAATACCATCCAATTCCGGCCATAAAAAATCATTAATCATCTCTCGATAGCGCAATCCATTGACCGTAACTGTTGCTCCAGCCTCATTTTCGAAAAAGTAAGGTCCAATGACCCCGCCGGACCATAAACCGCACCAAACAGTCACGCGTTGAGGATGGAGAGGCTTTTCAACAATAACTCTTGGATTTTCCGAGCCCCAGATGCCACAGTTTTGCTTGTTGACGTAGCCTCCGAGGTGGAAATGGGCCTCATCAGTCAAGATGATTTTTCAATGAAATTCCGGATCATTTTCATGAATTTCAAGGACCCAATCAGCAAAGACACGACGTTGTTGATGATCAGTAGGCTTGAGTTCTTGTGTTATCTGAACTTTATAAGCCTTAAGACCCAAGTCTTTATGCAAAATACGGTGTAATGACGTTTGTGGAATGCCTAATTCCAAAGAACGACGAGGAAAGGACAAACCTGGGTTTTCTTCAACACTTTGGGCTACAACAGCAATATTCTCAGTTGTTCTTGAGCGACGTGCACGGGTTTTATTCTTCACATCACTAAATTGTCTCAACAGCTCGAATTTGTCCACCAATTTCTGTATTGCGGTCCGACAAGGTGCTTCACGACGACCCAAAAATGTTTTAGTTTTACGAACCGTCTCTGCCAAATTTTCACCATTTTTATAGTGAATTTTAATAATTTCAATGCGTTGTTGAAGCGTGTATCGTTCCATTTTTATTAATGGCGTAGTCAAATGTCAAAAAATGAAAGCTTCAAAAGTGACAGCTACCGAAATAGCGGGCTATTCAAAATAACACCTCTTATTGGAAAACCCTTTATATCAATCGCAATACAAATGAGCAATTTTATTTAATTATCACTGCTTTATTTAACTATAATTTCTTTTACATACGAGGGTTACAGCGCGATGCTTATATTTACAAAATTTTATGAAATTTGTCTAGTTGGCACTTTGTATTTTCAAAGCTTTCATATTATGTAAAATCACTTACATCCAGTGATCCAGTGATGGTTTATGCAGGAAAAATTCCTTTAAAGTTTATTTTTTGTTTGTAATCAAAAAATCATTGTCATAAAATTTGTCTGCCTCTGAGTAAAACTGTTTCTGATAATCATATTTTGCTTCCACACTTGCATCTAAACAAATAACAAATCAGTTTCAAATTAACCTCAAACCTTCAAAAAGGATAGAATGTGTGATGGTCTTAAAACAAATCCTAAAAATTTTCATGTATCAACACAATCATGACAAATTGTGTGAGATGGAGTAAATAAATAAACATAAAATAATAAATTATCTCAATTCCATTGGTGTAGGGAAAAATTTTGGATTTTTCTTTTATGTAGTAGGTATTTTATTTATTTTCATATCCCATCACAGCTCAATATCCCAACTATTTGTTCGAAATGTCATTTCTATTTCGAAGTGAAATTTCGTTCCGGCGAAATTCACAATAGCTTTAACAATTCCGGCCGAACAAAATCTTTTAAGGCGAAATACTTTTCGGGCGAAACTCACAATAAGGCTGATTATAACATAATCAAATAAAATAAATGCGTCTATTTATGTCATTAAATTTAATTAAATGTCTGTGATTATTATTGGTGTAAGAGAGTGCTGCCACTGATAAGTAATTTTTCACAGACTCTATCAAAATAGTTTTTCATGTTACGATAAATATATTATCAAATATAAAAATTTTATTTTGTTTTTCTTTATCGGAAATGGCATATTAAATAAGGGAATATTCCAACACAAGGAATCTTAACAAGTGCTTTATTATTATTTTTTGTTGTGAGCGCAGGAAGTGTAATAGTATACCTACTTGGTGATTTGTCATTTGAAAAATGACAATGGTAATTAACGCAACATTGAAGAGCCTTAGAACGTCTAATGGAATTAAAGAAGTAAAATAGCGATGAATCAATATGAAATTTTGATAGATGACACAAAAAAAAAAAAAAAAAAAAAACAAAGGGGGCTCGCAATATACAAATTCTTTATCAATTTGATAAACAGAACTCGGGGTTACTGTGGCGTATGTGGAATATTTTTTCTTACTCACTTCCCGTATTAGGAAAGATTTATTCATTCATGATAACTTATTTCGATAAAATGAGATTACCAGTGCTGTTTGTCACACAGAATATCTGATGTGTGTATCGTTAATACTATATAATTGGGGGCAAATACTATTTCAACATTTTAGGATATCGGTAGTTTACCCAGGAAAACTTGAATATACTCGCGTATACTCTTAAAATTATGGAAATATTTGAGTTTTCCTGCAATCATCCAATTACTTCATTTACTCATTTTTATACTTTTAAAAATGAATACTGAGAGAATAAAGTCAAAGTTTTGGGAAGTGAGAAAGAAAAGCCTTCCAATTTTTATTTTTAATATTTAAATCTGAATGAAAAAACATTAATTTAGTTAGGTTTAGTGCGTAGGACTGTCATGCTGGGGTCTGGGTTTGATTCTCAGACTCGTCAATGCAAGAGTATCCTTTGTCTTGAATAAGTGCGTAGGATTTAGCAGAAAATTGTAGGTCCTCTGCATTCCATTCCAAACAAACAACATACGCACACAGAAATGGTAAGTCACTAGGCCTTGGCACTCCCTGGCTCCATCCGCTGAAACGACACTTAAGAATTTATGTTCAACATAAGAGTTTATGTGACAGTTTCCGCTGAGGAAAAAGTAGAACATTAGCGCTTAAGTAGAACATAAATACATATTTATGTTTCGTATCAGCAAACAGGCTCTTAATGACCTAAGTCTTGACGATTTGTTAAGAATTTCTAAGTTACTGATTTACTAATGAACACCTGATGGAAAAACAAGTTTTTTACACAAGGGGCTAGCAAAGTTTTCTTATCGAAATTAGCTAGGCACTTGCCAGTAATGAACAATTTTGTCTTCAGGGATGCACATTTAAACAAAAATTGGTTTATTTAACACTAAATGGCCCTCCCGGCTTCGCACGGGTAGACAAACCTAAGCTTCGCATAAAAATTATAAAATAAAATACTATTTTTTTACTTTTTGTAATCGAATACTATTTTCAGGGTTTCACGTCATGAAAGATTTGAAAAAAAAATATGATTCTCTAACTCCAACCTTTATTGCTTTACCAACACAGAAGGAATTTTTGTATTCGAAAACCACTGTTTTATTTTATATCATTTTTTTTTTAAATAACCTTTCAAACACAAACAAAATTTTTGAAATCGGATACCATTTTTCGATTTTACCCCATTTCACCCTACAAAGAGCAATATTTAAAAAAAATATCCTTGAAGCCATTTCCTTAGAATAACCCTTCAAATGCAGATAGATTTTTTCAATCGGATACGTCTTTTTCATTTTACCCGATTTCACCCTACAGAGTGAATTTTTCCGTCATTTTAATAGTCATTCTGCTATTCGGGCCGGAGACGAATCCAACAAATCAGAGATTATTAAAATCGGTAAAGATATTTCTGATGTGATGTATAAAAAACTTGCCTAACAAGTTTTTACTAGCAAGGGTCTTAGGATTATTTGACAAGTTTTTCTCGTACAGATTTTCCCAATCGAAAACTAGACTTCGAAAAAACTTCCAATTTTTACAGATTGGTTATTTTTTTTTATATAAATCTCCAGCCCCAGGTGTGTGAACGGGGAACTCCGGAAGCGGTTAAGTCAAGAACGTGATTTATTTCGAAGTTAAAAGAGCGAAAAATATAACTAGATAGACACCGGAGGGGTGGTCACCTAGACCTACCTCGTATGAGCCTGATCGCAAAAAACTCGTTGTTACTCATTAAACCGTGATCGACAGCGGGGCAGACTCTGTTAAGGACGTTGAAGACGAGGACGCCTGGTAGATCATCACAGGGTAAGTAGAAGGATCTCTTGATGCGAAGCTCACGACCAGACCTTGTTTGTTGTGCCGATGATGACAATGATTCAAAATAGCTTTTAACGGTCTTCAGTTCATAAAAATTGCCGTTTCGTCCAGGGTATCTCATTTGGACTCATCAGTTGACTAGTGAGGGCCTTGTCAATACGCCATTTTTATTAAGTTCAGTTCAGTACTTGCATTTTTTTACAAAAATGATGATAATGATGACGTATCCTTGAATAAACTTGTATTATGCCTCTACACAATTCAAACACTGACACACTCACATTACACTAAGCTTGACATGAGAATTGTTTACGTCATAAAAGTGCTCCTCCTGTCTTGTAAAAAAAATGTTTTGTGTCCTTTAAGACTTATTTCTCCTTTGAATATAACTGTATACTCGTACTTGTGAGCATTTACAGATTTTTACAATGACTTGTATTATCCTTGTACAAACAGTTAGTGATTTATCATATTCAAACCAGGCAATGCTAGTTTGTGGGACATTTACTGGTTACACCAGCCTTACTAATTGGTAAATAAATACAAAAAATTTAAATAAAATTTTATTTTGATTTTAAAATAAATTCCATCCTTGACTATAAAGGATATATGCTTGGCGCATCAATAACAAACGTATTGATCTACTCTTTTGTCTGGGAGGATGTGTTCTATATATTTCCACCGGAGCAGTTATAATTGACCAATGGACTGGCTATTATAAGGCCGGCGACAGAATTGCTTTAATGGCTTCAGGCTCCATTTCAATTATAAATGGGGCTTTATTTCTTTAAGATACACATTTTAAATTACTAATTTTGATTATTGAAAAAATAGATAAAGGAAATACTTATTTATTTCATTAATTTATAAACAATTAATTTTAATTTGTTTTATTTTATTTTAAATTAAACCATAATTTTAAATTTATTTTATTTCCAGGGACTTTGCATTGCTTGTGTTGTTCTCTCAGAAACTATCACTGGAGGTTTGTCAGGTAGACCGCTAATCATCTATGGCACAATCGCTGGATACACTGTCATTTGTGCAATTTTGCTAGTTGGTAATAATAAAAAAAATTATTTAAATATTAAATAAACCTAGATTAAATTTCCATTCATGAAAAATTTAATTTCCAGGGCACTTTTTGAATTCTATAATTGAGAAGCGCATCAATGCTTTGTTCTCACTCGTCGGAAGCATTCTGTTCATCATATCAGGTGCTTTGATCATTGACGAATGGCGTAACGCTAACGAAATTTTATTCCCGGACAGCAAACGTAATGCCCTTGCCGCTGGCTCCTTGATGATCATCAATGGAGTTGTTTTCATTTTGGATACTCTGTCTATTTGCAAATCATAAATTATATAAAAATACTCTTTTGCACAAATCTTTAATATTAAGAATGAACAAATTTTATATATTTATATATGTGTATATTAATGTGAGAAAACACAAAAAAAAAAAAATATGTATATCTATGTATATGAGTAAACAAAAAAAAAAAATAAAACTTAATTAAAACTAACTGAGAACAATCCAAAGTAAATATTTTAAGAATAATAGGTTTCAAAGTCCATCCAAAATGAAGCACTCTATAATTTTTGTTATTTTTTCTTGCAAATAAAATTAAATTTTATTTGCATAAAATTATATAAAAGCTTAACTATTGCAACCGCCAAGGACTATTTTATAAAAAAAAGAACTGTAACTATCTCATATTTTTATAATAAAAACTCAAAAAACAAATTAAAATTATTATGCACAAAAATGATAATCTAGTCTACTAATCTTTGAATAAAATTTTGCACTCCATTTAGAACAGCTAATAATCCCTAATCAAGGATTAAGGTAACTGGTAAATCAGCGAATGGGCATGTTAACTAAAATTTGTATGAAAAGGAATAAATAATTTGATTTCTTAATAATGGAAATCGCTAATCAGTCGATTTTAGTTGACCTAAATATTGAAGATATTATGAAATAATTTATTTAAATCTTACCTAGAAGATTAAAACACATCTGGCCCTGACGGGGTACCAGGAGTCAGGTATTTACGAAACGAGCGGGAAGTAAACGATATTGAATTAAACGATAGTCACAACAAAGAGCGATTATGTAAAACGAGAATCCAATCAAGAAAATTTTGTCAGAACAAATACAAAAATATATTTCTTAAGCACATATAACTCTAACTAAAGAAGAGAAATTTCTTTGGTATGAATTAAACAGCTCGTTTAGTTAATTAACAGGATTTTGAAATTAATCCAAAAATATTTCTTTACATAAATCTCCGGAAAAAATGGGGCGTTAGATAAGGTAATATTCAGCCCTATTCTGCTATTTACGTGAATCGTACTTTCGATTCACCCATTCGATTCCCTTTCCCTCTACCTTTCCATTCTGCTATCCGTCGAGTGAACTTCATTATCCCAAACCAATTTGACATTCACGTAAACAGCTGTTCATGTGAAAATCTTGGGAAATTCCACTTCCAAACAGAGGAATAAGAAAATCAACAAACAGAGCACTTGTTTTTTGAAACAACTAGATTTAATTTCATTGCAGAAAATAGAGGGATGAATTGATCTCTATTTGTTGTTCTACCCCGAAAAATGATATTAAGCTTTCATTCACAAACAAAACAATTCACAATAAACTAGATTTTACTTATATTTTACTAATCACTTCCCAGAGAATTGAATAAAAATCAAAAAATCCGCAACATTTCATATTCGGATCTGCATTGTATAGAGTGAATTCAATCGAGTGAATAAGAGAATACCGCGGAGTATTACCGACTTTACCTACTTTAGCCCAGATTCACTTCGAATGAATAGCAGCAGAATAGTGATTAGTGAAAATTCAAGAAAAATTCCCCCCGATGAATAGCAGAATAGGGCTGATTGTTCCATTTAAAAAATGTCAGAGATCCTTGCGTAGTACACGCCTTTTTGCTCCTACTTAAATTCTGTCTTATATTTAAAATCAAATTTACTTTTTGGTAGAAATGGGAAATTCTCACAAAAAGGAATTTCTTCCATTATCCCCCCACCTTTGCGTTGTGGCTAATAAGATCTGTCAAAAAATTGTTTTTAGTAAATAAATAGTTGTTATTTGTGAAATATTAACATTTCCGCTTCAACTAACTCAAAGAAAAGGACATTAAAGACTGTTTTACCTCTAAATGACATTCAAAGTTCTGAACCAGAGACAAGCAAAAAACAAAAACGTTATGAAACAAAAAGAATAGACGACTCCGAATTGATCAGTTTTTCAAAACTCATCTGAATAAAAATCCAAACGAAACTCAAACTCAAACGATACAACAAAGCATGAAACGGCAACAATGGCAAACTGATCTGAACAAAAAATATAATGGCAAAGAAATAAAAAACAAAATAGAAACGAATCCTTTTTCAATCCGGCTAGCCACCGTGAGAAATGAAGGCTCATTCCCCCCAAAACACTCAATGAAACCAACGAGAAAGAGTATATCAACAAATATAAACAATACCCTAAACATTTGCACATTCAATCAATGTAAGAACGTTAAGGACAGAGGAACGATAGGAAGAATTAAAATTATTGCATTAACCAACATAAACTAGGATATAATAGATTATTTGGACAAAAAATAAACGAATCTGACAATGGCATTTTCGGTTATATTGGACAAACAAAAGGACTTTATGGAATAGGATTCCTAATTAAGAAACATTTGAAGAAACAAATCCTAGACATCAGATTATTTAACGAGAGAATTTGATCAATAAGTTTTGACATTCAAAACACAAAAACAAAAAAATGACCATGGTTTTAATTAAGATTAAATTAAATTAAATTAAATTAAATTAAATTTTACAAATTCAAGACGTTGAAGCTTTAGGTACCTTGTAAATTTAAATACGTAATATGTTAACATCATCAGCATAGATAAAGACAGCTTGAGTTTTTTTAAAACTGACGGGAATCATTACAAAAAATATAAAAGAATTGGCCCCAAATGGCTGGCCTATGGAACTCCATTACAAAACTTAAAGTTTCCCAAAACAATTTATAATAATTGATAATGAATTGTGTCCTTCCCTCTTTTCTTAAGCAAATTATACAAAAAGAATTTCCATGCGTCAGGAAATTGCCACGAAGACTTTGAACAATTGTAGAGAAAAGCAGATGACATCGATAAATTACTTACGCATTAAAAACAGAAGCTGGGGCCCTATTTTGTAAAACGATCATCGTTGATACACAATAAATAAAAATGAATTATTCATACAACACAAAATGAAATAATTTTAAATACATAATGAAAAAGCAATCGACAATCAGTGAAAGCAAATTGGAACACGAAACTCCTGGGGCGAATTAGTAAATCCTTGTTAGGTAAAAGGTCCGCCATCTAACGTTTTTTTTTTCAACTAGTGCTTATTTCGTGAATGGTAACACTTACCTCATGTCTGATTTGACAGATAATTAGTTTTATCCTTCCGCTGAACGAATATGGTTGTGTATACGCTTCGCTTAGTGGGCCGGCGATCGACTTAGAGAAGATGCCGATTTTGCCAAAAAAATCATCTTTTCAGATGAAGCTCATTTTGATCTTGGCGGGTAGTAAACAAGCAAAATTGTCGCATTTGGGGCATAGAAAACCCGCACGCAAACATTGAAAAGCCGATACCCCCAAAACGAGTGACTGTTTGGTGCGGTTTTCGGTCCAGAGGCATAATTGGGCCATTTTTCGAAAATGAGCAAGGAGTGGCCGTTACAGTCAATGGCGATCGTTATCGGGCCATGTTGAACGAATTTTTGTTCACAAAAATTGAAGACGAGGATATTGGCAACATTTGGTTTCAACAGGACGGCGCTACGTGCCACACAGCCGAAGCTACACTCGATGTTTTGCGCCATTTTCAAAAAAAAAAGAAAAGTTATTTGGCGGACCCTTTATATGGTTTCCTTTTTCCGATTCAAACATATTCACTATAAAAAAAAACTATGGAAATACATTTTAAAGGGGCCGGTTATAGCGACCAGGAATACACATCAGGAAAAATTTTCTTTTGCATAATTGAATGTGTAAACTTACAATTTTAAAAATAAAAATGATACTAATCTATGAGGAATCACTTGAAATAACTTGAGGAGTTAACTCGGGTTCTTTAACTTTAATCTCGCTCTGAAAAACTTCTCATCGGAACTCATAATATTTTTATCGTTTAAGGAGAACGCCAAAAAATGTATGGGCGGAAAACCAAGAGCGGATTAAAATGAAACATATGTGTATTTAAGGGGCATTAGTTGTAGATAACACATATGAAATTACTTTCTTTAAAAGTTATCTACGGAGCTGGCTTCAACAATTTTTTTAATTTTTATTAACAAAGTGTTTCTTTATGTTATAACCATCTCCATCAGGGATAACTTTTAAAGGAAGTAATTTCATATGTGTTATCTACAATAAATGCGCTTGCAATCCACATATGTTTTATTTTTATCCGCTCTGGGTTTTTTTTGGGCATTCTCCTTTAGTTTGTTTCATCATCGCTGGAATAATTTTGCAGTTGGATCAATTAAGCTCATCATTTTGAAACATTATTGAAAATTTAATAGTTAGACCCAGTTTTCCACTGCAAGATTAAAATTAAACAGGAGTTAACTTAGCAGATTTCGTATACTTCGACATACTTCACATGCATTCTTTGTGTACAATATTGATCTATAGAATAAATCTTTCTTCAATAAAACATGAAAAAAGGAAAAAAAATAGTATTTTCTTCATAGAAAAAGAACATACCGTGTATATGTACCAAACTTACTAATTTCATTTTTATTTTTTTATTTATTTAAATTAATTTAATTGGGAATTCGCAACCTTTTTATTTCAGCTCCTATTATGTGCGCAATGAAATCTGATTTAGAAAAATTTGATCTTTAAGTTTATTTTTGTTGCATATTGTTAGGCGTTAAATAATTTACAAATCAGTTTAAATTTTAAATTGTGTTTAAATTAGTAAGTGACATCGCTAAGAATGTGAATGGCTGTAAAATAATTTGTCTAGGTACCAATTATATAACTGAATTTAAGAGCATAATAAAGGGTGGTTTAATTTTAAAGGCCGATGTTGAATGTGAACCACACCTAAACGTCCGTCAAGTTTTTTTTCCTGCATTTCATTTGACTAACTCAATTTGAACCATGGAAAGATACACAATCGAGCAACGCGTCGTCAATGGTCAGAATGGTGCCAAGAAATGGCAATAGTGGATGATCAATTTTCGAAGAAAATCATCTTCAGTGATGAGGCACATTTTCACCTCAGTGGATTCGTCAATAAGCAGAATTGCCGCATTTGGGCGAATGATAATCCAAGAGTGATTATCGAAAAACCAATGCACCCACAAAGAGTGACTGTTTGGTGCGGTTTATGGGCTGGCGGCATCATCGGGCCGTGTTTTTTTCCAATATGACGCCGGTCAGGCAGTTACTGTGAATGGTGTTCGCTATCGTGAGATGATAACGAACTTTTTATGGCCCGAATTGGAAGATATGGATGTGGACGATATGTGGTTTCAACAGGATGGTGCCACTTGCCACACAGCTAACGAAACAATGGCTCTTTTGCGCGACAAATTCAATGGCCGTGTTATCTCACGTGGTGGCGATGTCAATTGGCCGCCAAGATCATGTGATTTGACACCGTTGGACTTCTTTCTTTGGGGTTATTTGAAAGAAAAGGTGTACGTCGAAAAGCCAGCAACAACAGAGATAATTCGGCACATTAACAGCATAGAACCTCAATTATGCCTCAGCGTCATAGAAAATTTTGACCATCGGATGGAGGTGTGCCGCCGAGGTCGCGGCGGCCATTTGGCCGATATTTTGTTACACACATAATTGAACCATACCATACCTTATACCAATATTATCATAATAATCAGAAATGACAATAATTTCCTAAATAATTTGTGTTTTATTCCAAATCAACATCGACCCTTAGAATTTAACCACCCTATACAAACAATTTTATTGGTTCTCAAGCAGCCATTTGAATGGCAATAAGCATAAAGCGAATATCGATGTTTCAAATTACTTTTAATTCCTCGCTTTCGAAACTTTTTTTTAAACTAAATATATTTTTTAAAACAAAAACGCCCGGTTATGAAAGTTTTTTTAGGACTTTTTCAACTCTGCCATGAACAATGCTGAAAAATAATTTGTATTAATTCAGAGAAAGGATAGTAAAGCCACATAAAAACTTACACAAAGTGACGAGACTAGAGACATGCCAATTTATAACAGTTATAACAGTTTTTCGCCGTTAAAAGTGGGTGTGCGCTAACGCGTTTCGCGCGACTTGAAAAAAAAAACTCTGGGTGCCTGAAGTATGCCCACTGGCGGAGGGTTCTGGCCCTGCGGAGCCGCATAAACAGTACTTTTATAAAACAAAACTGTTATAATGGGCATGTCTATAGTCACTTCCTTCACAAAGTGTTGTAATATCAGGTACCTACCTATTCTAAATAGTTGATATCAACTTCATTTGGAGGATAAACTTCCTATATTTAGTATATAACGGGCTGTTTTTCCTGAACCCATTCAGATAATTTTTCTGAATTTTAGTTCAGCGTCGATATACCATCGAGTACCAAGTAGTACCATGCCTCTTCATAATTTTTATTCCCATCTTCTTTCACCAATAAGTCATTCGTTTTTATTTCTTCATTATGGATCTTCTCAAGGTAGAAGCAGATAGTCTAGAAGTTCCCTTACTTTATTCGTTCCATTCAAGTAAATCCGCTACAACTGGACATTGGACTTAAATATATACGAGTCTCCTCAGTCTCACGATCAAAACAAGTGGCTTAGAATATTAACAAACGGTGACAAGACGCTCAGCAAAAACCTGCTCTAACCAGGTTTTGTCCTGAGCTTAGAGATATTGCGGACCACCAGGCACCCAAGGCAATCATCGGACACCTTGCTTGGGGTGTTTTCATTCCATAGAATCCTACGACTATACAGTATACACAAGTATGGAATCGGATACCTATAGTTTTTTTTTCTTTCTTTTCTTTTTTTGTTGACCTGTGGTTGAGTTTCTTTCTGGTTAATTTTTTTGTTTGTTTTGTTTTAACTTCTTTGAGGGGATTTTGCGTTGGCGGTGATCTCAACGTTTGGGGCTTGGCACTAACTTTGGTAGATCCAGTCTCAGAGAACTATGGGTATGAATGAATTTATTTAAATGATATACAAATAAGATTCCTTCAGACTCTGCGGTTAATTAGGGGACAGAGAGAGAGGGTTGTTGGTTTCTGGTTTACTGGGCATAAATGTATGCATGGTCTCGGCGAATGAGGACTACAAGGGAATAGAGGTTTAGAGTGAATAAAAATATTCAAATTCGAATCAAGGAATAAATTATTTATTATGTATTTTATTATACTATTTTGGAATATTCACCTGTTGGCGCCTTAATAAAAGTGTATCTTTTATTTTAATTATTATCTACATAAGTTGTTTTTATATTAAAAATTAAAACGAAGTTCAAATTGAAATATTTCTTGGACCAACAATGGAGAGTCTAAGGGTCAATTTGTTCACATCTTTAATCAATGACTATATGTATTGGTAAATCTTGTAATATGCTTGTATAAAGCAAAATTAAAATCAAAGAACCAATAATTCGAGTTACTTATAAATAAAATAGCTTATCAAACGGATTTTGATTGATTAGCACCATTTAACGAGAAGCTGTGAAAATCATAGTTCAGATTTAACCAACACTGTGAACAAACTGGGTCTAAGGGGAGGAGAAATATTTTTCTTCAAAAATTATTCATATGTACATATGTAATTATGTATATATTCATAGATTCTTGAAATTTCTGTCTTATTTACGCATTATCTTTAGTTCCAATAAAATTTAAATAATAAAGGGTTTTCCAATAAGAGGTGTTATTTTGATATTCAAAGAAAAATGGCATTTTTTGAGATAAATGATCGAATGTTTATTTCATTATAAAGAAAAAGGTATGCCGTTAATAATGGAACACAACATCAGCCAAATGGCCGCCACGACCATGCTTACAGGACCATATCCTTTTCATGAAATTTTCCATAACCAAATCGCAAAGTGGCTGCCCTATGTCCTCGATAGCCTCACGAATTCCATCTTTGAGGTCTTGAATCGACGCTGGGCTGTTGGCGTAGACCTTATCTTTCACGTGGCCCCAAAGGAAGAAGTCTTAAGGTGTTAAATCACAAGATCTCGGTGGCCAATTGTGATCACCTCTTCGAGAGATAACACGGTCCGGAAACTTTTCCCGTAAAAGATCGATGGTTTCATTGCTTGTGTGGCACGTAGCGCAGTCTTGTTGAAAGTAAAAGTTGTCCAGATCAATACCATCCAATTCCGGCCATAAAAAATCATTAATCATCTCTCGATAGCGCAATCCATTCACCGTAACTGTTGCTCCAGCCTCATTTTCGAAAAAGTAAGGTCCAATGACCCCGCCGGACCATAAACCGCACCAAACAGTCACGCGTTGAGGATGGAGAGGCTTTTCAACAATAACTCTTGGGTTTTCCGAGCCCCAGATGCGACAGTTTTGCTTGTTGACGTAGCCTCCGAGGTGGAAATGGGCCTCATCAGTCAAGATGATTTTTCGATGAAATTCCGGATCATTTTCATGCATTTCAAGGACCCAATCAGCAAAGACACGACGTTGTTGATGATCAGCCGGCCTGAGTTCTTGTGTTAACTGAACTTTATAAGCCTTAAGACCCAAGTCTTTACGCAAAATACGGTGTAATGACGTTTGTGGAATGCCTAATTCCAAAGAACGACGAGGAATGGACAAACCTGGGTTTTCTTCAACACTTTGGGCTACAACAGCAATATTCTCAGTTGTTCTTGAGCGACGTGCACGGGTTTTATTCTTCACATCACTAACTTGTCCCAACAGCTCGAATTTGTCCACCAAATTCTGTTTTGCGGTCCGACAAGGTGCTTCACGACGACCCAAAAATGTTTTAGTTTTACGAACCGTCTCTGCCAAATTTTCACCATTTTAATAATTTCAATGCGTTGTTGAAGCGTGTATCGTTCCATTTTTATTAATAGCGTAGTTTCTACTTGTCAAATGTCAAAAATGACAGCTTCAAAAGTGACAGCTACCAAAATAGCGGGCTATTCAAAATAACACCTCTTATTGGAAAACCCTTTATGTGCATTTTTCCCATTAAGTTTCAATATTCTTATGACTTTAAAAAAACTACTTTACCGACTTTACAAATAAATGCAAATGTAAGCTTTTGTAAGAAAAAATATAAAATTTCAATTAAATTATTTCAAGGGTGGTCTTGACTTAGAACATTTCAATACCACCGACAAATTGTATAATAAATAAAGCCATCAAGTCTATACTGTCTGCCACATTCGAGACAGTTTGATTACTTTATTTATAGTTGTTTATCGGGAAGAATAAATTATTATTTGTTTGAAAGAGAATAGGTAAGTTATTTGTTACAAGCGATTGATTAAACGATTTTAAGTAGAAATTAAATCAAATTATTCCCATTGGGATGTATCTCGGTCGGTGACTCTTATTTTCTGTATAGTTGACACAATTTTAGAAACGGAATCCAGTCTTAATTTGCCTTAAATCCAACCCCAATCTTAGAATTCGTTTTTAAGGTTAGGTTTACGAGATGTGCAGGATGTGAAAGTGCAAAAATATAACAGCTTTTTATTTATCTATAAATATTTAGATTATTTTTTTTTCACGATTTGGCGTGTCATCCTTGCGCAGGGGCCATGCTAATCTTCTCTGTATCGTTCCAATTTTAATATACCTTTGTTCTGCCGACGCAAGAATATATTTAGATTAACAAACTATGCCAAGGTCAGAAAAAGGTCACATTAGGTCAACAAAGTTTTGGGAATTTATCAGCCTTAGAGATTTTGTATGACTTTTTAAATTTGAAGGTAACTGCATTTTTTCTTTTTTTTTTTGGAAGCATAGGCCATTTAAATCTTTAAATTTCTGTCATCTGACAGGGTTGTCAAACCAAATCGTAGGAAGCTCATGCCTGATTAGCAATGCGACGAGGAAACGAGACGTGAGCGTGACGAGAACCGCTGTCATCTTTTTCTAGTTACAAAATCGTCGCCCAATTCACAATGCAGCGAGCGTTTTAACGACAACAATTCATCAATAAAGTCAATAAAATATAAACAAAATGACTTACAAAACAATAGATTTATCAATAACTTTATTTAATTGAATACATCTTTTGTGAAAAATCTGTAAATAACTTAGCAAAAATTAAAATCGTCGTCACGTCGCGTCTTTTTTTCAATTTTTCGAATTCTTGGCGTGACGTGATGACGAGAAACGCCGCATTGTGTATATCCAGGTATGCTTTCATTGTTTGAAATTGGTTTGACAACTACAACGAGTTCTCGTCACGCTCACGTCTCGTTTCCTCGCCGCGTTGTGAATCAGGCTTCACTTGAGCTAATTTCATATGTTCCAAAGTAAGGAATCCTTACAAATTTTTAAAAGGAGAAATCATCCAATGCACTTGAGTGGAAAGACTCCTAGGTGGCCAAACCAAAAGTGAACAATACTAGAGGAAAAGTAATAATCGTATAATAATAGGTGTATCTTATGATTTCATTGTGTATTCACTTCTTTTCGTACGACACTTAAGCGCCTCACGACTACTAAGGCGATCTAAGTAAGCTCTGAGCTCTGCGATTAAATTATGTAAAACACACCAGAGCAGTGAATTGTCTTCTCATATCTGTCAAATTACATGAAAATAATTATATGAAGTTGGCTTAACTCAGCTTTTTATTCCGTTTGCTCGGTCATTTTATTCTAACCTCATGAAGCACGCGCGCCGTTTCGAGTTTACTCTGAACTAAAAAAGAAAAACGCCTATAGTTCTGCCTTAAGACTCATGTTTTTTGACAGAAAGTGGCTTAGCTTAGCTTTTATCACGGAGAAAACTGTTTTGCACTTCCTATCTTGTTCATTAATTTATTTTCTTTCTAAATAATGTGAAAAGTTACCAACGACCTGGTGATTGTGAATGGTCCAGAATTTCAACGTTTCATTCACATGAGTGGTCGCTGACAGTTTTGAACTTCCACCAGACGTCAGTGCCAAATAAGCAAACAAAAAATCAATAGTTTAACAGAAAAATATGTAGGGAAAACAAAAAAAATGTGATTGTGATTGGTCGTTTGTTTGTTTTCCCTACATATTTTTATGTCAAAATTAGAAAGAGAAAATACAAAGATAGTTTCTGGAAAAGCTTAATTGTGATTGTCATAAGTCATAAATAAGTAAAACGACTGTTTGAGGTTAATGTCGAACGAATTTTCTTTTCGCTGTTGTGGATTGCGAATTTACATTTGATATTTTTCCGAAGATATGTTGTTTGTCACGTAGAAAATATTAAACAAATTTTTATTCAATTTAAACTAATTTTACGCAGTGTTTTTTTCAATGCGTCGAAAAGTTAACATTAAATCTTGAAATTGCTTTAAAAGATTTATTAGCATTCGTAGGTCGCAGATCATGTGAAAGGCACTTAATTTTTCTGATGAGACCAACAAATTGGTCAACACACTGTCAAAGCACTGCCAAAGTCTCAAGACATTAAACATGGACGATCACACGAATGAAGCTGGTCAGTCACTTTTGTCCCAAAATACGTTGACGTGTAATATAATATGTGTCAAAGAAATTATTAATTTTCGGGGTCGGGTGGATACGCTGTCAACAATAATCACCGAGGCGCTGATCCTTTAAAACTACGCGCAAACTCAAAGCGATGGGGTTGCAGATCACAATGGCGTTTATCGTGCTATAGTGTAGGTGTTTGCTGCGTTCAATAAAAGTTGCGTTACTGAACGCAGCAGTGGAACGTAAATGCAATCCACATATAGCTTAGATGTGTGCCATACCATTGATTCACATGTGTGGGATCCACATTGTTATCTCGATCGCCAGCGCCATCGCACCGGTTTGCAAATAGCTTAATTCGTGTCATGGACAGCGTTCTTCGTTGAAAACATCACGACCTGACAGATTTGGGACAGAATTTGGCGTCAAAAAGTCAACGCGTTAACTATTTGCATTGATTCGTAGCTTAACTAACTGCTTTGAAGATCACGTACATAGCTTAACTTTTTGAACTGTCAAATAATGATCAAATAACAATTGCGAAATTAAGAAAATTAGAGGCTATGTAGACGAAGAAGGACAGCATAATATTGCTTTCTCTGTTAGAATGATGTAGTTTGCAAATATTGACCAAAAAATCAGTTTTGTCAGTTTTCAGGCCAATTAAGATTTCCAAATAAGTTAAAGCCCAATGTAGCTCGTTTGTAGTTTACGGTGCGAGTGTGAGGGCTTTAACTATGGAGAGACATTTAGGAGAGGTCATCCCCCAGCTTTAGAACGATTATAAAATACCTACATTATAAAAGGTAGTGAAAAACCGAATAGTATAGGTAAAAACTACTTATTATAACGTTCGTCTAGATTCTGGCACAGGTTTTAGAACCACATAATCCCCACAGGAGGCCATAACAACTCCAAAGGAACATGAAACGCATCCATTCAATAGAACACACATACCCCTGCATCAAACCTGAAAACCAAACTCTAGGTAGACCACGGTTGCCAAGGTATGTATATTCCCAAAGTTTATACCAAATGAACTGCTGATGACACAGAGAGTATAGGTAGTAAAGGCTGCAGCCTGCCAATTTTTCAAAGCAAAAAGAAGAGGCACTTGCAGCAACAACACTCACCAACCAATTCACCAGCAAATCGACGCAGCGTAGGATAATCGTGAAAAGCAATTATAACAACAACAAAAACAAAACACCAAATAATAATAATAATAACAACAACAACAACAACACCGATGGACGGTTTAAAAGAAACAACAAAGTGGTTGAACAACTTTAAACCGGGAATGTGGGACTTTTAATTTTTTTTTTTGGGGGGAATTGGGCTTGCGCACGTCGTCGTCGTCGTTCGTCCACACCATGGGACCCACCACCGCCATATCACTGCCACCTCCACCACCGCAGTCATACCGCCACGCCATCGCCGAAGCCAGTAGAATTTTCTTTATATTTTGGTTGAAACTGACTTTGGACAGTCAGATAACCGCAATAACTTCAATTTCAGTCTTTCAAAAGCTAAACCGGAGAAGGGAACCGGGCTGTCATACCTGGTTCTGTTCCAAAAAAGAATACAAAAGAGAAATATTATTTAGATAGGTAAGGGTATACTTACATATGTATATAAAAATAGATAGAAAAAAATGGCACACAAATGAGGTGTAAAAGTATCTGCACGATCAAAAGACATAAAAAATACAAAATAAAAATAGATACAACCTGCGCGACTTTGCACTCTATCGCTTTTGCTTTGGGAAACAAAAACAAATAAAAAAAAACATTATGTTCTGCTGCGACAGCGCGACATTACCAACATTGGTGGCAGATCAACAGTGTTCCCATTCTTTAGTGTTTTCAAAAAAAAAAAAAAAATGATTCAATACTTATTAGAGACGAAGATCACAGGGCCATCAAAGCCAAGAATCTTTCTATGAATGTACACTATAATGGTCTTTGAATCAGAAGGCTTTTTGGAGGTAAATGTATCAATAGAAAGAGAAAAACGTCAAAACTACGTCATTTTATCAAACCTGTTTCTTTTTTATGTAAAGGTTGGTAGGGTACAGTATCATCAACTTATTTTGATACTTGTCGGAAACCAACATGAAGGATTAACACCAGCTTTATACGCCTTAAATCTGTCTAAATAACAGTGTCATTTAGGTACGGTACATATACGTTAACCTGAGACCACACGAGTGAGTTGGCTACTTACATGCATTAACTGTCAAATTCCTATTTGTATTTGTCTTACTTGCGCTCTACCGACTTTTCAACTGGCTACGAACAAGCCAAGCCAGTTGAGGAGCGGTGAGTAGGTAGCGAGTTGACGAACGAGCTGCTAAAGTTTCTGTGTATTTTTAAGAAAAATTTTAGTGTACCTATTGCAAGTCGCTAGAGAGTAGTCCCTCATGTCTCTTCAAGGTATGTATATATAAAAGATAATTTATCCGATATCTTACAACTGTCAGAATTCATATTCTGGGGTGAGATTCAAATACACAAACCAAAAAACAATAATATTATAATTTTTAAAAATTTTATTTTAGATTAATTGGATTTTATGGGTGGATGATCCAAAATTTGGTTTTCAATAATTTACACAAAACAGTCAAAATGTCTAAAATTTGATCAGATATTTGTTCTAAAAATTATTTTCAATAGAAATATATCAATCCAATATCACAAAAGTTTGTTAAAATCCGTTGCCGAAATTGCCCAGAATTTTGGACTTCTTTTTTTTTTTAAATTTGGTACATAAATGCATTGAAATCACTTTAATTAATTTGACTAAGTTCTTGACATTGATAATGATTTTTTATGAATTTTTGTACCATATCCATCATAAATGGTGACGCCCGGCCCCTTTCCTGAATACAAAAATAGGCAGTACCACTAAATTCAACGTTTAGTAAATTTCAATCAAATTCATTATGAATTGGCATAGGAAATGATTTTTCTCGCCAAAATTAAAACAATTGGACCACTGTGAGCCGTTTTTAAATGATAATTATAATCAGCGGAAACTCTTCGCAGATTTGCATTCATAAAATTATCATCCAAGTATGAGTGGAATGAAGCATGTTCAATAACTGGTATACCAGCTCCATAAGTATGCCCTATCCTCGAAAAGGTGATCCTTTTTTTTAAGGCATATGCCTGTTAAACTTCGTTCAATTTCAGATGCTATCCAATGTTATGTAATAATAATGCAGCAATTAAATCAGTTAATGCCAGTGTGGCTTCCAGTCCATCAGATCGACCATAGACTAAATCTTCAAACATGTATACAAATCATGGGAAATTATATTCTAGTCGAGAGTCACCATCTTTTCATCGACCTCAAATTCACAGTCAGGAAGTCAGGTCCCAACCCCCAGGTTCAAGGTGATTAGGAAGACCGAACATCCGGTTTAATAACAATACGCACACAGGAATTATTTGGAGTTGTTAGCAGTGTTGCCAGATGGAAAAAAAATCTCCCCCCAGACAAATTTAAAAACCCCCCAGATTACCACATTTTATCAACAAAAACCCCTCAACTTTTTCACAGCTCCCAAATTTGTTTTTAATTTTAAATTTAATTAATTCACACAGCTACAGTAAAAAACAAAACATTTGTAAAAAAGGTACTAAGTAATAAAAGAAGCAATTTGTTTACGGTTTTCTTCTCAATGTGTGAGTATAAAGTTCTGATTATTTACTCGACATTTTAATTATCCGCAAATTAAATCCTCCAAATAAAAAACTTAGCGTTTCTCATTTTTTCGAAATAATAAATGTATGTTTCAATTAGATGATCTAGTTTTCTAGACAAAATAGTTTTGACTGATGAAAAACTAATAATATTTAAATTGCCAAGTAAATAAATTTGCTAATCCTAATCGGCACTTAATCGGGCCATTAAAATACTTTGAACTTTAATTATAAGTTATAGGATATACGATCCAGATATTGTGAAACATTGTGAAACATAAGGGAGGTAGATAATTGACTAAAAAGTTCCAAATTGCGTATTTAGAACTTTAATCAGACACTGTGAAACAAGTCCTTAGGTCCAGTTTTTCAGTGCGCGATTAAAGTAAACACGAGTTAAATCATCATATTTGGTGGGTTAACTCAGGCAGGATTAACTGAACAGATGCTTTTCGCATACATTCTCCACCGAAAAACTTCTTCCTCAGTTTATTGTGGGTTAATTTAGTTTTAGAATTAGCTAACTCTGGTTTAGCTCACCAGAAATAAATATGAAAATAAAAATATAAAGGAATTACAATTTTTTTTTTTGCACTTCTTTAAAAATTTCTAATACATTATCGTCATCTTCGTTTTGGTTGTCGCGTCGGTTTGATACATTGTCTCACCTATTAAATTTTTCAGCATTTCTTCTGTTGGTGTAAAATTCTGACACCCAGAATGTAAGGAATATCTAACTCGTAAAATACTGTCAGCTGTTTCAATACCTATACAATCTCTCAACCTTTTAGCTCTGAATTAATCCCCCCAGACTTCCCCCCCCTAGTTCTCCATGACCTTGCGCATCACCAATTTATTAGGTACTTTACAACTCTAAATTTTAGTTCCTATACGATATATGACAAACCCAAACTTCATCTGCAAGAGCTGTCAATAAGCACTTAAAAAGTAAAGTAAACAAACAATTCTTTTTCATTGGTCAATAAACAAATATTGGTCCAAAAACCGACCCTTGTGGAACTCAATTTGTATCAATTCTGAATCCTGATACCATCGAATTGCACACACTGTTCTCAATTGCAAGTTTTCTCTGCTTTCTATTTTTCAAACATGATCTGAACCTGAACCACCGTACCCAGTATTTTTAATTTAACCAATCAATATGGGGTTCAATTTCTAGTCTATTCTACCTAAGAAGAAAAATGTTTTTTTTTTTTAACAGCTATTGCCTCTTGCGAGAAAGTGACAAATCTTCCAAGAGTAGATATTTCTTGTCATGAATAAATGCGTTTCACTTAAGCAGAAAATTGTAGGTCCCCTCCATTCCTGACGATAACACGCACACAAGATTTATATTTTTTAAGCAATATGGTTCAGTTAAACATGTCAACGGCCTTTGATATGTCAACAAATAATGCGGATGAATTCTTGGCTAGGTAGAAAAATAATTTGTTTCTGACGTTAGAATGACCAGGTCAGCGTGTCTTACCAATTTTGGTGAAACTATTTAGAGTTCATTCAGTGCCATAAGAAGCCAATAATTCAAAATATTTTTTTTATTTACCTTAAACCCTAAACAAAATGTGTAATAGTAATGTTTGATAAACATCTGACATTCAATGATTTTATGGATTTAAAACTTGCTTTTACTCCTGTACTTAAGCATAAATCACATATATACACAAAAAGTGTCAACCCTGCTACAACACCACCATCATCGATGCCATTATAGCAGCCGTAAACTTCACAATGCCACTAGTAACCAAGAAAAAATCCAGTCTCTTATGCTAACTCCAAATCAAAAACCCGGCGATGGAGTCGCGAAGCAGCCAACATGTACCACTTTCTGGACCATTCAGTCAATTGCTGGCGGTAGACCGGAAAGGTAGCATAAAAGAGAAGTCTCACTCCAAAAAAAAAAAGATATTTTCATTTGTCGAAGATTTTGAATTCATTCTTAAAAAAAAAGAAAACAAAAAAAAAAACAAATATACGAACTTCACACGAATAAATCCGAGTTTTTTTTTTGTATCTTCAAACTTTTATAATTTTCTCTTGGAAGTATATAAAAAACTATCTCACGGATTGTCAATAAATTTTAAGTGAAACAAAAAAAATAATCCAAGTGTTTTAACATTTTCGATGTTGAATGTGTCTCTGGCCTTTCCTCCGCAGCGTTCTTGGTGTCTTTTCTTGGTTTTTTTGAAGTTCATCTCTTGTTTTTAGTGTTCTCAATCTTTGACTGTGCAATTTTTGTAGATTTTGATTTAAAAATTCGCCCACAGATACAACAACAAGAAAATTTCTTCTTCTTTATTATTCTTTGAATTTCCAAAGTGACCGTTAATTTTTGTGTATATATTTGAATCTTTAATAAAAAAAAAAAAAAAAAACGAAACAACCTTTGGATCGATCTATAACTAACTCGCTTTCTTTTCGGATTGACTGTGATTTTCATTTTTGGAATTTTTCTCTACGACATGGTAAGTGTATAATGTATATATTCTTTCTATAAAACCCTAAAAGATTTTATGTGCATTTCGTGAGAATGGGAAATATCTAGAAAATATACAAGAAAAATATAATTGAAAATCGTGCCAACCAATGTGTATGTAGGTACCTATAGATCGCGAGAGTTCTATTGGTGTTTTACCCAGAACGAGCATTGCACCAGCCATAACCATAGCCAGCAGGCAGAACCGCCAGCACCAGTGCCACAACTCCTCCACCTTATACCCACCTTGCTTCTTGCGCTTACAAAAGATAGTTTATTGCCGTTTCGATTTTGATAAGATGCAAACTGCAGCAATTGCGGTTGAAGTTGCATTCTGTGGCGGTTTGCGGATAAACTGGTGCTGGTGCTCTGGTGTGCTTACTTGTTTAGTTGTTGCGGATGGAAAGGATTGCACTGCATTACTGTTATGCACTTTTATTTTGCATTCATCTTGGTGATATTTCTGAGCTTAACGATGGTCATTGAGGCTAATCATTGAGGTTAGGAGTGTAGCATACTTTTTTATTTCAAGTAACAAGTTCGAGATTATTTTTGTTCCTTGCTTCCGTTTTTTTTTTTTTTTTTTCAATATGAACTTGCAATATCGATTTGACCATCGAGTGCATATAGAAGTTATTTTCTATTCTATAATCTATGCATACCCCAGCTAGATATATGCAATTATTTTTAATGGAATATGTAGGGCAATGATTTGTATAAGCCCTTGAGGGAATAATGAAATGAGTCATCCCTTTGTAATAACCTACCGGATATGAGATCATTATAATATAATTATTGTTTGTTGAGAATGGCTACAATTTACGATAGGTCAGTTAAAGTTTAGCATGATGGGATGCTTTGCCAATTTGGGATAATTTGTTCCAGTTTCCAATTAAGGTATACCAACACTATGTTTACCTCCTATACATAAAGGTTGATATCAGATTTGGGTGATTTAACCTTGGACAAGTGTGGGTTAGTTGATATTTTGAATAAAAGGTATAATACAATTATTATTGATATACTCGACTGGGATATATTTATCATATATCTGACAATTGAGGTCGAGGTGAAATTTTATAATCTTCACAATAATTTGCTTTGAAATTAAAATTTGTTTGTTTTCTGATTTTTAAATGCTGCCAATAAATTTATAATTGATAGTAGAAGTTTGCAATTTTGCTCGAAAAGGCTTAGTCTTATGAGAAGTTTCAATCGAAATCCGTATTACTTGGGTGTTTATGCAATAAGTATCTACCACTTACGGCAATATTATTCACTTTGTGTTTAAATTGACTTTAAATCCAGATTTATTAAATGCTTGTCAAAAATAATCTAGATGCACTTAAGTTCTCTTAAACTGGACTTCCGCGAGAGAAGTTTAAATTCAATTGGATTTATCTATGTAAATTAGATTTAAATTAATATTAAACGAGTGAAACATATTGGGAATTGAGTTTAATGTTTGGATTTAAATTTATTGAAGTCGGGATTAAATTTATAATCTGGATTAAGCTAGTGAATAAAATGGACGTTATTAAACGGCTTGCCAAGTAAGGTGAAATGATATATAGGCACTACCAGATTTGTTTTGAAGTATTTTTGGAAAAGCAGAACTTGGCAATTTTCATACAGTTGTTCTTCTTCATATTCGTTGATCATAATGGTCCATCGACTATAATGTAGTAATTTAACCTGGGGAAATCGTAGTTTGCAGGCAAAAGATTTGGAAAGTATGTTGTCATGCCCACTTCAATTTTTATTTTTCTAAAAGCAAAGGCTTGGCTACCCAGCTTTCTTTACTCCGTGTGAGATTTAATCAAAAGTTACTATAGTTTATTTTAAAATTGACCCATTGTGTGATGGCCCAATAGGATCACAAATCTTCCAACCAAACTTTGGCATTACACTCCATTACTCTATGTGCTCGGTCATGTCTACAGTCCTCAGGTGTGGTTTTGTTCGCCACTTGTGAAACCAATTAAAGCTGTTATCGTTGAATTTGCTGTTTGCAATTCTATTAAATCGTCTATTTCCCAGATTGTATCTCAATCCGTGTTAAATGTATGTATGTACTACGTTTTCATAACAGCGCAAAATGAGGTTATTTCGGTGAAAATTTCTAAATTTGACTCCAAATTATATGATTTCTCATACAAATTTACATTTCGAAATGTTGTCATTATGTGAAAATGTTACGAACACACCCCAGTAAAATCCATTTAAAGTGTAATACACGGAAAATGTCAAAATTTGATGTACATTATGTATAAAAACATAAACAGTAAAAGAAAACGGCCAAATCAATTTAAAAATGAAACTATAGCTGTCAAACAAAATAAGCAAATTTGAGATGTAATCATGTAATTTGCTAAGTAACCTCATTTCAGCTCTAATGAAAAAGTAGTAAGTACCTATTATACTTGGTAAGCTAAATATGAATGCAGGAAGAAGTTGCGTCATTTTATCTTCTACAAGTTTTGCCTTGACATTTTCCTTATTATAAAAAAAACAGCTGTCGAGTTATTTGGTGAAAGGCATTTTTTTTGCACATTTAATGTAAAATCATGTGATGTGGCAAACAACTTATATTTGTAAAATTTTTTGTAAAGAATTTTATAAGCTTCACCATCCCAACCCCAATAATTTTTTGTAAAAAAAATATAGGCGCATAATTTTAGACGATTTAGTACAATGTTTTAACAATTTTCGTGTGATCCTAGGTTAATAAGAGGATTTTCCAAATTTTAAACGAGTTAACATCGTACTATCTTTTTAACATTTTACTTAAGTTAAAATCACCAAGTGCCCATTGTATCTTTTTAGTATAATATTAACTCCATATGTCACTTTGGCAATAAGAAATGTGGAAGAGGTATGTTTGTTTACTTTTTTGCATGAACTCACAGTCACTGTTTTAAATGTGTTCAGCTGGAGTTTACTTTAAAAGATGTGCTTAAGATGGCAAAACAAAGCCCTCCGCCAAATTTAGCTTTGGTATTCCTCAGCGATCAGTGCATGGTCCTATTTTGTTCATTATTTTCTTTAATTTAAATTTACCTGAATCAAAAAAAAAAAAAACAATTGAAAAATTAACGAATCTGTAAACGTCAAAAGTGACAGCAATCATTTTGTGGCAACTGACAGATGAATAATTGTAAAATAAAAGCTTTGCGTTCCAAAGGTTGAGGTTAAGAACAGAAATTTTAAAAGGGTAACTCGAAATAATCCCACTTTGTTGCGTCCCGACCTGACCCTTTAATGCACCTTTTTATCCTTCTTTATATTAATTATTCTTTATATTATTTATCATCGTGTTACAATTTTTTTCGTCACATTACAGGATCCACATTTTGTACATGTGTCATGTCAAAACTGTTCTGCCCAAAATTACCATCTGCCTTCATTTGTGTCCTGTTTTTAAAATGCAATTTAATTTAATTGTTTTTCCACACTCGGCCATTTTCTGATTCGGTTTTTCTTTTAAAATAATAATTTAAACATGAGTAAAATTGCTGAAAATTTCTTGGAAAAATGAATGGCGTCCAATTTTAAACAGCCTGATGGTATTAAGGTACACGATATTAGAATGGTACTACTAAAACATTTTTTAACTTTAAAGTTCTTTACTAAAATGTTCTTAGTGTTAAATAATTTTTAATTAATTGATACTAAGCGAATTTTCTTAATAAACTCCAGCTGAACACGTATAAGACAGTGACAGTTCGTGCAAAAAAAGTAAGCAAACATACCTTTTTCACATTTGTAAATGTCAAAGTGACATACGGAGTTAGTATGATAGCAAAAAGATAAAATGGGCATTTGGTGATTTTAACTTTAATAAAATATTAAAAATATATTGCGATCCCCATAATGATCCCAAAAATCAACTGTCAGCTGTCAAATGTCACTAGAAAAACACTTTTTAGTAGTTTGATTCTAACACTTCTTTCCCGACAACAAATAAGTTAAAACCCGAATTCAATGTCATTTTAAGTAATTATTTAAACCAATAAGCAGTTATAAGTATTTTATTTTCTAAAGTGCTTAAGTAAATTAATGCTAAACAAATACCATAAATGTGTGAATTAATGCTAATGATCATCATCATTTATTATTAATAATAATAATCAAAGGAACATATTGAAGATTGTAAAGCACTTTATAATTTAAAGAAAAATGATTTATGTTTGTGAAAAAAAAAAAAAAAAATAAAATAAAGTCAGCAAAAAAACTGACTACATATATGACATAGACTTTCTAATATAAATTACAAATTCTAATACACAACAATACAATTAAGTTCATAAGGCGTATCTAACCGCAGGCCATATTCCGTCAGAAGAAATATATATTTTATGCTGAATAATTTGTATTTCTCTGTTTTTTTTTTTTGTATTTTTTTTTGTTGCTATAATCATTTTTTGATTTAATTTATGGGTTAACAATCTGATTTCGCAAGTTTGACTTTGTACACAATAAACAAAAAATAATTCATTGAAAAATCGTTTTAATTTTTATATTGATATGTTTGAAAGGAATCTAATTAATGTATGATTTTGAGAGAGAAAGATAAATTGCGAAATGAATTAAGTCGGTTGTTAACCTTTCGCACACAAAAATAACAATGCTGACATTTTTTTTTTTAATTTATTTCTGCAATTTTATTAAAAATTAAATTTTTAAATATGGATTTGGAATGATTAGATTTGTTTGTCTTTTTGTTTGTTTTGAAAATTTACTAAAGTAAATCAACAATGAATCAACAAAGTCTAGCGTAATCGGATGATATTGGAAGGCTGAATAAAATATCAACAACTTTAGTATCCACAAATACCAAGTAAGGCTGAAATTGAAGTTATTTCAAGGCTTGATGATGGGTGGGCGGTGACTGGTGAAGTTATGTAACTAAATTTCTTTACGATTACGTACAACCTAATTCAATAACTGGCCCGAATTTCATAAGCATTGCCATAGGGCATACGTGAGAGTTCATACTTTATACAATAGGTACCTACTATTATAGGTGATAAATTAGTCAGTTGAATTATATAATTGATTAGTTAATTTCTCTATACGCGCTGATATATTTGTCCTGGCAAAAATTGAGCAAGCTCCGTGAATCTTGAAAAAAATCTCAATACTTTGACGGCAGTTGTGGGAACCTTTTCTGACGAATCGTGTAGGTGTTTCTGAAGCAGAAATAGAACCACCCTGTTGAATTCACATGTCGTTGGTGTCCATATCATCCAATTCAGGCCGAAAAAAAGTTGGTAATAGCACTCGCCATTGATGGTGATGGCCTGGCCAACGTCGTTCTGAAAGAAATATGGACCAATGACGCCGCCAGCTGAAAGTCCACACCAAACAGTGACTTTTTCGGGATGAATTGGACACTCTTGGATCTCATTCGGATTGGTATCGTCCCGAATTCGACAATTTTGACATTCTCATTCCTCCAGAAATTGGTCTTATCGCTGTAGGTTAAATGGGCGAAGCGCGCGGAACGTTGCCCGAAAGCAATACCCATTTTGGTAAAACAATTTTATCAATTGCACGTGTTGTTGACCGCTATATCCGTCCATGGTGATTTGACAAAACAGACTGAATAAATGACAGCCAATTTGACAGATGTAGCTTGAACAATATGGCAGCTATCAACTATCAAAGTCTTATTGGAAGTCCCTTTACATATGTAAGCTTTGAGCAGTAGTCACATGGAATTCTTTGAAATTTTACATACCTAATATGTAAATTTTATGTTAATTAATACTCAGTGAGATAGTGTGGAAGGAATTTAAGCAAATAAAATGCTTATAAGTATTTGGTTTTTTTTTTTTTTTAAGAAGCATAAGTGGAGGTGTTAATTATTATCTTTGTTGTCAAATTTGGCAAAATCATCTTCGACCTACATAATTTATATGATTCCAAAATACCTAATTTTACCATTTTAAATTGAGGCATTAAATTAGTTATGCTAACTTCTTCGTCATGCTATGGTTAAGAGCAAAACTAATTGCTTTAACATTCTAGCTCCAAAAATGTTAATTTATTGATTAAACCTATTTAGAATCATAACAAATCTGTAAATTGTTCATAAAAAAAACCCACAGCAATATGTATTTTATTTGGATCAGCCATTCATAAACACTTAATTAAAACACAAATTTTGATGTCACTATGTATAAGTTAAAACAATTTTTACGACTTATGTAACAGAGGGCGTAAGCTTTCATTTTTGGTCATTCATGGCCTAAGATGATTATACAAATTAATAATGTCCAGAAATATTTTAAGGTTATCAACATTTTGTGAAGGACTTAGGAGTCAAAAGAAGTTCGTCAGCTATAAAATACTATAGCGGGCAAAAATTAAAACCTTAAAATGAGAAAGATGTAATTTCTGAATCTATTGGGCCATCACACACTGGCTCAATTGAGCCTGGCGAAATCGAAGTTTGTAGGCGAGAGAGGTGAAGAGTTCGGAATAAAACGAACAAAATGTTTTTCCTTAATTCGAAGAAAGTGGCCGAGTTCAACGCACATCTGAATATTCAGAATTCTGAATTTTTGAAGCTCTTGATTGGCCAGCTGTCAGAAAAAGTTCTGAAAATTCAGATGACTTCTGACAGCTGGCCAATCAAGAGCTTCAAAAATTCAGAATTCTGAATATTCAGATGTGAGTTGAACTCAGCCAGTTTAACAACTAATACAAACAAGTTGTTTGTTTCTAGGCGAAAAAAAAAACAATCGGTTGTCATGACCACTAAATTTTTATTTTTGTAAAAGCAAAGGATTTTTTGTAGTTTAAATTTAAAAATTGAAACAAAAAATACACATCCAAATACAACGGTTTCCTGTACACAAAATGTTCTCCCAGCTTTCTTCATCCCGTGTGCGATTGAAGCAAAAGTTAGTAAGGATTAAGTCTCGTTCAAAATTGAAACAGTGTGTGTGATGGCCCATTTGGAAGAACATTAAAACAACGAAAAAATAAGTATGTTATAGCTTAAAAAATGGAGGAGTCCAAACATGGAAGTGATTTTCTAACGTATGTCGTGCTGTGCTACCATCTGTACCTACATCTCTATTAATAAAGTGGAACTCTTGCTATATGTTTGTTTGTTCGGGCTAATCTCAGAAACCATATGTATGTCCGATTTCAAAAATTCTTTCTGTGTTTTAAAGGTTGTTTTCAGGCGATGGTTAAAGGCATATGTTTTTCAAAATTTTGCTATTTGCAGGGTGAAATCGGGTAAAAATTAAAAAAAGTTGTCCGATTTGAGAAATTCGTTTTTGTTTTGAAGGTTTTTCTTAGGAAATGGCTTGAGGGATATTTTTTCCAAATTTTGTTATTTGTAGGGTGAAATGGGGTAAATATATAAAAATTGTCCGATTTAAGATTTTTTTATTTTTTCAAATTTTGTTATTTGTAGGGTAAAATGGGGTAAAAATACAAAAAATGATAGATTTCAGAAATTTTTTTTTTAAAGGTAATAAATAAAAAAAAATTCCAATTTAAGATTTCTTTTTGTGTCTGAAAGGTTGATTTTAGTGAATGGCGTAAGGGATATCTTTTTTAAAAAATTCGGTATCTATTAGGTGAGGTGGGGTAAAAACAAAAATAGGATATCCGATTTCAAAAATTCGGTTTTTTGAAAAAAATTACTTAAAAACTGCTATTAATAGAGTGAAATGAAATAAAAAGAAACAAATAATGGTTTTCGAATACAAAAGTTATTTCTGTCTTTGAAAAGTATAATAAAGCTTTTATCTACTTGCATAATCATATTTTTACAAATTAAGCCATTTATAACGTGAAGTTGGTTAAAAGCCAGAAATTAGTATTTGATGGAGCTTCAATATTTATATTTCCTTTTGCAATTTTTATGCGAAGCTTAGGTTTGTCTACCCGTGTGGAGACGGGCCGGCCAGCTCGTCAAATTACAAACCTAAATGGTTAGATGGATTTCCTTTAAATTATTGTAAATTTTTGGATTAACTCATATAAAACGGGTAAAAACGACTTTGACAATTATTTGGATTATTATTCGTAATTTATTGTTATTTCCAAAGGAATTGCAGTAAATAAATAATACTAAGATTTTGACGTTTATTTTGAGGTTATTGATAATATATATTGGTAGTGGCCTAACCGATTTTTATAAAAAAAAAACAAATAAATAGTTTTGAGAAAGTGTGGCGCAAAATTTTAAACAGCCTGATATTAAAATATTAGCATGATACTATACTTAACAATATTCTTAATTTAAATCGTTTTACTAAAATGTTGTTAGTTCTGTGTATGATGTGTAACTGCAATCAAACTAAACCTATTTTCTTAATAAACTCCAGCTGAACACATCTAAAACCGTAACAGTTCGGGCTAGAAAGTGTGCAAAAATACCTTTTTCACATTTTTAATTGGCATGATAAAAAAACAATAGAAAAGGCATTTTTTGGTGATTTTAACTTAAGTAAAATGTTTAAAAGGTGGTAAGATGCTAACTCGTTTAAAATCTTTGGTTATATATGATATCTGAAAGACAGCGGAATTCGGTTCGTCATTGCCGTTATAAAGCTTACAGAATTTGTTCTTTAATGGCTTCGCATACCCAGAAAAAAAAAGATAAAAGCAAACAAACCTACAGCAAATACTCTTAAAGTGCTGTAATTAAAAAACATGCTTAAAATGTCTGCATCAATATATTTGCTTTTTAATTGAAATTTTGTAAGTGTTACTGAACTGGCCTTCAATTCAATCATTAAGTTTCATCACGAACCGTCTCGTCGTTCTATCAAAAAAGTTGTTTGAATAGGAATAGGTCTTGCCAAATAGTTTTTTTTTTTAAATAAATATTCCACCCGCAAAAAATATTAAAAAAAAAACCTCCTAATGAAAAAAAAATGCAAAAATATAAATTTGCAACATAATCATTAGCATTTCTAATTTCTTTAAAATTTAATTTATAAACTCTGTGACACGTTCATCAAGTTTATGGCTTACAAAACAGTCGTTATGAATTAATAAATTCCTTCAAATATTGTTTTTTTTTTATATTTTCAATTATCATGTTAATAGCTCCCCTTTTTTGTTGTTAATCTTAAGAAATCAACACCGTACAACAAAATAGCCATTCTCATTTGGATAAACTCCACCATAAAAAAGCCACAAAAAAAATTTTATGACTAATCAACATCAACATACTCTCAAGAAACGCTAAATCAACAGTTCATTGTGCGATCTATCCATTTCCGGATTCGATATACTTACTGAAATACGTAAACAACATTCACCTTATACTCGTAGTATAGAAGAGACATATCCAATCAGTCTTTCAATCTATTTATCTGATGATGGTTACTCCGCTTATAATAATCACGGAAATCGATTTAGAGTCATTTCTATAATGGAATTCGGTAGTAGGTTTGGACACGCGTAGATCCAGTTGGAGGTTTGTTGGTTTATTTTTTTCTCAACACCTCTTCAATATCATTTGGCATTGATGCTGGATGCGGCTGCTGCCACTGCATGCCGGTGTTGCACACAGCTCTGGGTATATAGCTTCTCCAAAACAAACTCTCGTGGGTGGCTCAAATGATTTCTAATGAACTTCAGTGACAACGATATTTGGAATCGGCGTAAAAGACAACTATACCACCGATTGATTGGAACAAAAAACAGTGGGGCACATGATTCAAACATTAAATTCAATCGACCAATAGAAATATATAATTCAAACCCAAGAGGCGAAGACATTTATGAAACAAATATACATTAGGGCGAGATTATATTGTTAAATAAATGTATGGAGATTTCTCAATTTAACCTCTAAATTCTCAACATATGCTTTTTCTGACATCTGTCACATAGGCTGACACATGTCGTATCATTCAGCCTACATCCCAAAGAGTGCATTGACTTATCGAGTTTACTCTTGAAACATGTTTTTCAGTCCATTTAGATGTTGTTTACTCAAAAAAATTGGTGATTAAGCTCTGAACTAGCTGAAATCAAATTTTTGACAGATACATGTCAAAAATCTATATCGTAAATGAAAAACGACACTTATATAGAAAGGGCGATTTCTAAAGTAGCACTATTCCGATAGTAAAATGGAGATTTCTATATAGTGCCACTTCGATTTCGGAAGATTTCTTTACAACTAAAGATTAAATTTAATCCTCCACTGAAAAATAGCTTGAACTAAATCGAGTTATTCTCAGGATAAACTAACTCTGGCTTTACTCAGAGCTAACTCATCATTGAAAAACTGGCCTTAAGATTCTTTTTTAGTTTTATTAATAAAATGCCAAAGAAGTGTATTCAACTGTTTCGAGATAAAGCTACATTGCAAAGGACCCAAAGATGTTTTGATTAATCGCACCACAACTAAGTACGCCTGCTTTTGGACCAAACTTATGAATAGTTTTCTTAGTTCTTCATAAAATTTGTGGATTGAGTGTTCAAAAACATAAACTTCATTATATCATCATTTCACCAGCATCATTCTTTACAACAAAAAAATCACTGTTAAATATTATAATACAATTTTGGGAAAAATGTCCCACTGTTCGACATCAATGGGAGACGCAGAAGACATTGACGATGATGATGATGTTGATGGTGACGTTCGGGGATAAAAACTATATGGCCCACATTAGTTGTTAAATGTGAGTTGTGACTCGAAATGAAGCGAAGGCAGACGATCGACCGTGGCGACGCGAGAAAGAAAGGAAATAATATGTTGTCTGTCTATTGAGGATTCGGGGCATTTCATCAGTAGGTATAATAAATTGAACAGAGTTAACTTATTTATCTCGTCTGGAGCTCGAGATGTTGTTTTCGACACGATGCGTGGGGGTTTTCCAACTTTTGCCGGGAAGGTATAGGTAAAGCTTCTAACAGAACCAAAATGCATGACAGTTGACAAACTATGTACATATATGAAATCGAATTTAATTACTTGTCTGTCACACATGTTCAAATGGGAGGCTTGTCTATGTGGTGTGCTTTAACTTTGAGTTGAACGAAACAACTATCGTGCAACAATCAATATAAAGATCATTTATAAAAGATCAGTCCCCGGCTGTCTATAGTAGGTATAGCTGAATAGAGGAAGATGACAATATTATTGAGGCATATATTGCATTTTATTGATTTTCTGTCGACTTTTGATGTGGGATCGTAAAATTACTGTCGATGATGGAAGATTAAAGATAATTTCCGATACTTAGGAGAAAAATATTTATATCGAAGATGAGTTAAGAACAGTCACGAAGGCGGGAAATGAAATATTGTTATTATAACATAGTTTTAGTGGCATATATAGGTACAGGGACTTGTTTTTAGATTCTTTGGGACATGGCTATTATGTATTTGCATGAAGAGATCGCATTAACAACTCCAATAGCTGAATTAGTGCAGTTCCAAACATTGGATATTTTTTAAGAAAATTTTACATTCATTAAAGGTAAGGAGTAGTAAGAGGTTCCCATCCGAGATGTTCTGTCAGTTGGCACAGGTGTTTTTTTTGCAAAAATATAACTACTTAGGTATACTTCTCAAATTTTATGATTAAAACTGGTAGGTCTTTCAGAGCCGTTTGCTGATATGAAACTTAAATATTTAGGTTCAACTTACAACGCTTATGTTCTAGTTTTTCCTCAGCGTAAACTGTCACATAAGGCTTTATGCTGCATATAAATTCTTAAGTTTCGTTTCAGCTAATGGCCCTGAGTGTTCAAAAAATTAATGTGGCTGTAAGTATTGTGCTTCAGACGCCATTTTGAGTAATGGGCTTTGGCCAAGATCTCGAGAACGACAGAAATTGTGTAAATGGTCTAAAGTTTGCCATTATTTTTGTAAAAAAAGGAGTGACAAGTTCAAGTGACGGTTAATTTTATCTATTTTTAAATAAATGACAATAAACAAAAAAGATAGAATCTCTTTTCTTCTTTGCCACTATAATATCATTATATTTGACTTCGAGTAAATGCATGTCATTAAGACATTATTTTGCAACTTTTGTGGCAGAATCGAATGACAATTTGTCAGTCCAATAAATGCAGACAAATGCTGAATGAACACGACCGACAAAATGTCATTATTTCTGTCAAATCTTAGCCATGATTTCCTTTTATGGAGTAAATGGTCTAAAATCTGACAGTATTTTTGTCATTAAAAAATTCAGACAAACACGACTGTCGTTTTATTTAGTCATCAAAGTAATATCGTGTTAATAATATTATGCTGATGCCAATTTGGAAATTATGATAAATTATAAGAAAGAATGAACCTGCTAATTCTTTCCTGGTACATTGCAAGTATATCTTCAGAGCGCCATTATATGACTTCGTGTAAATGCTTGTTATTAAGAATGGATTTTCCCATTATTTTGCCTGTTTTAAACGAACTTTTTTGATAGTTTGTTAGTCAGTAAATGCAGAGTACCTAAATCTCTAGTAATTCACTAAATCTGTTAGACCAGTTTATTATACCAGTCTATATCAAAAAGTTTGAAAATAAAAGATACAAATATTAGTATGCGGGTGGCTGGTATAACAAACAAAATCAAGTGGCTAGGAAACGAATATACATTAGAAAAAGCTTTATTTATGTATCTGCTGGTTGGTAGAAATTAGTCTAACGTACATGTCGAATTAAAACTTCCCTGATTTTCGCTATAGGGTAAAGTTGGGTTAGGTGAAACCACGGGATATATTATTGGACCTTTCCAATATTTACCACTTAGACCAGTTGGCTGAGATAAAAAAATAAA
Source organism: Leucozona laternaria (assembly GCA_932273885.2). NCBI lineage: Eukaryota > Metazoa > Arthropoda > Insecta > Diptera > Syrphidae > Leucozona > Leucozona laternaria. Next base: position 23,044,763 of record OW026367.1, on the reverse strand, counting down.
TTATTAAGACACAATCTTTTAGTAATGCGACATTTAAGTTAACCCCGACTAAACTCCTAAATTTGGTGAGTTAACTCTGGATTAATTGGACAAATGCTTTTGATGTTTTATCCTCTGAGTCTTTGAAAAATTACTTCAGTAGTAAACTGTAGACTAATGTTAAAATTTCCTTTTAAAACAAAGATATCAGAACATCATGAACGTAAGACGGAAGCTCTCGATGGGTGTGGGGGAAATATCAGAAGTTAAACTTCTATAGCCATATTAATAAAAACACTATCCGACCTAAACACGCCGTGTTAGCTGGCACATAAGGGATAGAGAATCGTTTAATAGCTTTTTTTTTATTAATAAACATATTTTTGCTTTATTATATCTTCCTAGCCTTTATCACTGAAAGTACGGCGAATCGTTTTTGATGAAATTTTGGATTCACATAAATAACACACTGATTTTATGCTTTTTGTAATCAGCGTTTTTTTTATTGAATGTATGCATGTGTGTATCAAGAAGTTATCCGTTCCTTAAACGTCAAAATTTTATGAGTTAAAGTTATCCACTATAGCTCTCACAAGTCATATTCAAGCCATTACACATTTATGGAAGTTAGTACCTCACTGTTAAACTAAATTGAAAGGGTGTAGTTGACCCTGTGTAATGGTTAGCGTGTACTGTTTAGGGCTGTCACATCCGAGGTTTGGCAATCGAATCACAGCATCTTTCATCTTAAAAAAAATAATATTTTTCCTGGGGTACTGTTTCTTGCGATAAAGTGACAAATCCTCCAAAAATATCTCTTTTCATGAAAAAGTGCCTCTTATGTTGGCCTTTCGGATAAAGGAGAAAATTGTAGGTCCGCTCAATTCCTGCTGACTTAGAAAACACACACATGAATGGTTGAGATTTCTAAGTCATTAGGGCCTGATGGTTACACATATAAGCCCCCCTCCCATACTCTAAAATTTTATGTATTTTATGTTGTCACTCTACTAGAATCCGTCCTTGTTTTACAAGGCCTTAGTTATCGTCGCCTTCTCTGCTTTCGTAAGTAAAAATAAAGCCAATTTTCCTCCTTTTGATCTACCTTAAAACTGTTACGTACATATTAGCGAAACCAGCTACAACATATCATCATAGCAATTACACAAAACATCAATAATTGCCTTGTACTCCTGTCCAGCTTCACTATAACTTCCGTTCACACGGAACAGCATTAAGTCAGTCTTTAAGTCCACTTCAGGAACCCAACAGGCATGCAGACAATTAGAGAAGAAAAAAAAAGTTTCGATCCAAGTGCGATGGGAATTACCTATATACGTTGTCGTTCGTCGTTCTGTTTCTTTTTTTTTTATTATGCAAACACATTTAGCATCTTAACATTTTGGCTTCTTGTTGCAACAATGTAAATTGTATTGACATGCAAAACCAACATTTATTTATCTCACTTTCCTAAGAGTCAACAGGAGCAACAAAATAATAATACACAAAAAAACACCGCTCGCAGCCAGCTGTATTGAAGTGAGAGCAAAAGAATGGTAATTGCTCTGGGAAAATGTCACGACAATGGCAAATAGATGGTTTCATCATTGTATCATTATTACCACCAGAAACCAGGGCTAACGTTGTTTTATTTTCAAACTCTGAATTTAGTTTTAAAAGGAAAATTAAAGCAATATAAGCAGTATTCACTCATGCACTGCAAAAATTGATTTTATTTCTTTTCGATAACATTTTCTACATTTCGATGATATAAATATTTCGAAAATTTCGAAATTTTTGCGAATTGTAATCAAGGAATTTTAATTGTTCTTCATTTTTGGGAAATTGTGAAATAATTACGTCACATGAAAGTAAATGCAATAACGCTGGCAATTTTAAAGAAAAAAAAAAACAAACAGAATTTTCTGAGGAGAATGCAATGAGAACAAGACGAGGACCCATGTTCTGTAACCCTCGCATCGATAAAATCAGTCGAGGAACGATGACAATGGAACAAAACCTGCACAAATGAAATAAAATTAGCTGAAAAGATGTCGATCTTTCATAAAATGTATTTATTTTCAACTTTAAGTTATGGCAACCCTAAATACCTTTAATTTTACACCATCGTCAAAATCATCATCATTATCATCACCAGAAGCGCTTAGTGGCAGTAGCTCTTTTTTCAACATTCGAAACAGCACAACTGTTGGTGGGTTTCATTATTAAATCGTTCCACGCCGATGGAGAAAAATTAAAAGAACTTACATTGAATCAGCAAGGGCGAGCATTAGCAAGTAATGAAAAAAAAAACTTACAAAGCCGTCGAGCGCCATTTCATCCATCTTTGGCAACTCTGAGAGTAACCCGACGCGAGATGCTATCATGACATCATCTTTAGAAGACAAAGTCAGTTAAACATTCCCACTGTGCTTGCCGCACATAACTTTATTTACACTATGAAAGCAGAGACAATTTTCTGCAGCGAAACTTCAACGTAATATGATGGTAGCTTCAATTTAACGGTATCAAAGAGCAACACATCATTGACTATGACCCGTCTCGACTGCGAATATAGGTGCATACAGTACATAATGTATAAAGCGAGGTCTCTCTCACTCCATCTGGTGGCTGATCAACTCACTAATTGGCATTTGAACGAAATCATTGGACTATTAAATGTGAAGAAATTACGTAAGCGAAAGGAAACACTCGACGTTCGACGATGATGGTGGCACACGTCGCGTCGCTGATGCACGACAACAACGATGACGACGCAACGCGAAGGTGGCGCCACTATCTAAAGGAAGTTTAATAGTTAATAATTTTTGTCAGTAATTTATTGTTATTGGTGTGTAAAATTATTTCGGAGGTTTAATCAATAGATATTCGCTGATTGAAATTGATTGCTATTTGGTGTGAGCATTTGATTTGCAACAAGAGTGTGAACATGGTCTTAATATTGTATTTTACCTGTGGCAGAAATAGGATTTATTAATGGACACCGAAGTTAATATTTAGTTGGCACCTACGTGAAGGTATTGTTGAGGTACAACAAAATGCTAAATTAATTGAGATGATAGTTTGACTATATTATAGAACTCAATTGAAATAATTTGAGAGTCAGATTTCCAATGGTATTAGAATTGCAATTTCCTATAGGGAAGACAACTTTTTATTGACATCGTTAGGTTAACGTACTTAAGAGCAAGTATTAGGGCATTTGGATTTCTTCTACTTTGGCCATCAAGTTCAATTTAAGTATTAAAATCAATTATACTGAATATTTCGGTAAACTATTAAGACAAAAATTATTAAAATTGTCAATATTTTCAAAAAGTAAAGAGTAATGAATTTTGTACTTCTAATCTTGTAAAACTTTTTTTGAAACACAACTTTGAAAATAAAAGCATTTACTACGAAAGAGCAAATATAATATATTCAATTCTACTGTCCTTAAGAATATTTTGACATTTGACAGATCAATAATTCTGTTCATTTTAAATTTCTTTTCTCGACTATTGGTTCTGTTCGTTTCTTTATTAGAGTAACATCCGATTGAGAATTAAATAATTTAAGGAGAGACAAATTGACGAATTCATTACTTAATATGTATAGAGTTTTGAAGAATATTCTTCTTCAACTTCTCCCTATTTTGTTGCCCTGTGCATAATAGCCAAATTAGCTATAAGGTACGTAAATATAGCTCTGCGCACATTTTACATACAGCAACGTAAAATTTAGATAGAACTTCAATTTTGACATTTAGTTAACTACGAACTTAAAGAGAATAGAATGTAAATTAAATTTGATCAACACCTTTCAAAATGCAAACATTGTTCAATTTTGTTAGTTATGAAGTTGAAATGAGAGAGAAAATTTCATGATATTATGTAAAAGATGCAAACAAAATTTTGACTTTGGGGTAAATTTACTTAAATTCTGATTTAGTGGTGGGTGGAAACGAAGTATAATGATTATTCCAATGACTAATCCGTTAAACTATCACTCCGGACTTCGAATTCATCTAAAATGCTTTTGATGTGTAAACATCTATGCTGGAGGTAGAGTGAAAAAAAACGTGAACGTTCGTGTGCAACGTTACGTCGTGCACTTTACGTTGTAGCATGTTACGTTACGAAATCTGATTTGCCCCGACCAAAACAAATTGTTTTTAGCGCGACCGACCATTTTATCATTTTAACACTTATATTTTTTTCTTTAATTTTTAATTATTCCCCGAACAAAATGGACGCGACACTAGTAATTAAAAAGAAAACAAAATCAAAACAAAAATAATAATAGTCAGCTGTAGGGATTGACAATTGACTGTAGGTATGGTAGATCAATGGCTGTAGGTATGGTAGGATATCGGGTGCGTTCAGTGATACAAATCTGAACTTAAATTCTACGTTTACATTATACTGCTTTTAAACGATGCAATTTCTTCTTGCAATTTGTAGGCTGTGATATACAAAATAGCTGAGGTTGAACAAATTGCAGAGTTATCGGCTACCTTTGTACTTGCACAAAGTTAACATTCATTAAAAATCACTGCGTCCAATTCCATAGGCGATTGATTGTGTCAATCGATTGAACCCACGGTTTTAGTGCTCTCCACTGACAGTAGTTGTTGTTTGTCGATGCTCAGAGAGTGATTACCATAAACAATAACCATGTGTAATGTGAAGTCATCTTAAAGTTGAGAGCGAACTACGAAGCAGGACCTTTCAGTACCGAACCATCACCGTTCGTTGGACACTTCACCACCAGCCTTTTAGTGCTTGGACATTTCGTTACAGCGGTTCCCCCACTGGGTATTTTGCTGCCATTCTTTCAACACTACGCTTTTTAAGCACTGCCTACAGATAGGTAATGTAGTGTTAATTATTCAATATGTTTCTTTTGATGACTTTCAGTAACAAAAATTAGGCACTTGGACAAACGTTGATGTTTACACATATTTAACCGCGAGTCCCGGCACTCACATATTTTTATTTTGTAAGGGGTAATGGCACGGAAAAAAGCATGTCCTCCATTAATAGTAGGGTAAACTCGTGGATCACGGTACACAGTGAATCACTTGCATTTAAACTGCCACTTTGTATTTAAGAGCCAAACTGTAAAAGAGAAAAGAAAACATTTCTATTTTCACTCTTTTCCCTCACAAAAACCCAAAAGCCTGGACGATCCTTTTACCGAGGTCAGTTTTTCGTGAGTTTTTGTATATTTTACACCGATTTTTCGATTTATTTTGTTTTCGATCTTATTATTTATTTGAATGTGATATAAATATTATATTATAGTTTTTAAATTTCATAATTTTCTTTTCATAAGTCATACAGTGGTTTTGTATGGCTTGATGATGATAATTTTTTCTCTTACATATTTAAATGTTGAAAATTTCAAATATATTTATTTTTCCAATAGGAGAAGGTATACATAGGGTCTTTCATTAAGCGCTTCCTGTCTTTGAATTTAAATAAAACAAAGTGTGTTTCAGATATCATCGAATTTTCTTTTTTGTTTGAAAGGCTTATCGATGCCATTGTGTATGGAATATAATACCGTTCAAATGACCACCGCGGCTTCTCTGGGTGACGCGCATCCGAAATGTTCAATTTTCCATGACTCTGGCGTATAAATCAGGCTGAATTTGACCGATGGCATGGGCTATGTTGGCTTCGAGGGCCGCTGTGGTTTGTGGCTTATTCGCATAGACCTGCGACTTCAGAAAACCCTACAAGAAAAAGTCTAACGGGGTCAAATAGCACGATCTCGGTGGCCAGTTCACATCACCTCTATACGTGAGATGACTATATGCCTTTGAATCAAACTGGGCGAAGCGCGCGGAACGTTGTCCGAAGAGAACAACCATTATCATTAAACAACTTTATCATTTGCACGTGTCGTTGAACACTATATCCGTCCATGGTGATTTGGAAAAATAGGCTTAATAACTGACAGCCATCTTGACAGATGTAGATTCAACAATATGGCCGCCATCAACTATAAAAATTCGGAAGTCGTTATTGGAAGATCCTTTACTTGAAGAGTTCTTATCTTTTTGGTTTTTTGAAGGAGCGATTAAACAAATGTTTTTTAATCAATTAACCGATTACTATACTCTTTTTCATCGTTTTCCAATACAATGATCTCCCACCAATGTTACACAATGAATCTCAAGAATGGGTTATGTTCAAATTAAACTTTTCAATTTTAAAAATTGTTTATTTTTAAATTAATTCCGAAACATTAGGGAATCTATAGAAAAAGCTTCTCTTCTTCCATTATGCTTGTGGGATCAATAGTATTTAAACCGAAATTCTTGACAAAACACACGAACTCAAATTACGGAAACAGGCCCGTTATATTAACAACAAAATGTTTTACAAATTTCTTAAAACCTTTATCACTTCATAAAAATTTATCAACCATTATCTGAATTAAGGTGCGTACATATCTATAAATATTTAAATATAAATATCTTTTTGAATCCCCTCATAAAAAGGTTATACAAAGCCTTTTAATCCGAAACTTCCGTAACAAAAATACTACGTATTTCCTAATTTCTATATTGAAATTCCTGACCCTTCTTCATTATTATTTGTTAATCAACGTATTCTGCCTCGTAACTTAAATTTCTCAATGAAATATTTTATGTAGGTACCTAATTAAAACCGAAATCAGAATCTATTGATAATCTCGCTCCTCAGCTGCTTTATGGCGGATGCACAGCGGCAGTGGCGCCCACAACAATCCGTATAGGAGCGTGCATCTGTATAGTCTACATACATAATCTTGTTTTTTAACACCCAATTTTATGAAGCACAACAAAACTGGAAACAAATCAAAACCCAACTTCACTTTCACTTTTGCATAAATTAATACCCAAACGCTACGCAAAGCCGATCGAATTCGAATAAAGATTGTTGTGTATATTTATTTTTAATTGCAACATCTGATCGGTTAAAATATGTGTTTCCAGTTTGCTGATCACTCTAATTGACCAAACCCGGATTGAAAAGAGGATTACGATGCTGCTATGTACGATTCGGAGCCTTTCTTTTAACGCAACAAATCAATGGAAAGTCAATAGGAGAGAATTAGAGAGAAATTATTATAATATCCTCTTTGAACACAAAATGGCTCCCTCGTTTCGTCTGCAAATGGCCGACTTCCTCGCAAACCCAAATCGTTTGGTCTCAATTTCACATTGTACATTAGGTATAGAGGTATCTGATCGGAAGTGAGTGAAAATGTTTCCTTGCTGTGCGATAGTTGTTGCTGTTGTTGTAGCAACATGTTCCATAGTTCGATAAAAAATGATGGTGGTGTTGAAAAACAAGCCTCTGTGACATCTTTTAAAACTTTTACCTATTAATTTTAATGTTGTTTCTTCTATTTTTTGTCTTCTGTAGTTGATTTCTAAAGTTAAGCCAATAAACATTTTTATTCCGGTTCGTTTTTTTTTTTTTTTGGTGTTTTTATTGATGGCAAATAAAATGGGAGAATTGAACTTATGAGGCTTTTAATAAATCTTCAAATCGAAGAAAAAAATAATATGCAAAACTTAAAAAAAATAAACCCGTTCCGGTGAAAATCAACATTCAAAAAGATACAGGTATATCTATACAAAATTTATAAATAAATTACTAAGCCTTTTTGTTGGTTATGGTTGATTTTTTTTTTTTTTTGGCAGAGATTCTCCATAATTTCCATCGATCTTGAAAGAATTTAAATAAATGTCACATTAATAATGTTTGAATATTTCTACGCTTTTTATCAAAGCGATTAGATCTTTGTGTTAATTAGGTGACTAGATTGAATTTGTGTCAACCTGTCGCGTATTAGAATAAATTATGATTCGAGTATAGCGTTTTATCTCTTCTTGGTTGGCATTGTATACCTATGCATAAACATTTCAAACAACATTGTTGTTGTAAGCCCTTTATTAAAATTGAATAAAAAAATAAAAGTTTGAAAATACTAGAATTGGACCCAATTAATTAAAATGAAAGTGGAAGTTAACCTTCACAAACATATGGTATCAAATCAATGAGACAGATACTCGTGTATTGTATTTAGCTTCTTTTTATATTAATGCGCAAACTAAAGGGGTTTTCACTACCCTAAATATGCTCGAACATAGTGCGAGTGTTAGGAAAATAAGGAAGGATTAAAACGGAGACACCGATGCACATTGGCTTTGAAGGTCTGAATATCGAAATGAGAGGGAAAAATAGAGCTAGGTAGAGTATTCCACATTCGTGAAGTGCGACTGAAGAAAGAATATCTGTACTTTACACTGATGAGCAGTCTTGGAAGTGCGAGAACTCCGGTAGAATTGTTTTAGGGGAGGAAGGCAACTTGCTATTTCAATAGAACACTGTTCATAAAAATATCGATGGAATAATGATAGACATGAAGCTTTGCGGTGGTGTTCGAGAGGTGCAAACGTTTCCGTTTGAGTTCTATCACCTATCAATTTTAAAGCTCTGTTTTTTGAATGCCGATCCAAGAGACTTAAGTGCGTTAAAGGAGCACTTGCCCAGATATCAGAGTTATAATCAACATTTAGAAGCGTTTTTGTGACGTCGAATCTGTGGTCATTCACTTAAAAGTTGGTATCTGACGCACATGCCGAGAACTGGAAGCTGTTCAGTTTCTTCGATGCAAATACCACTCATAGATAGGGGCATGGGGACCGGTTCCGCTTTTATGACAGGAGGCAGCATTGAGTTTTTGAAGCAACAAATTCTACATGGTTTTCGATTCCTAATTCTTCAATGCTCTCGAAATCAGAATTTAATGAGCTTATCATACGCTGCCGTTCTAGTTTCACATCCGAAGGACATGGATGTTAATGCAGAAACGAATATGAATAGCTGAGTGTACTGTCGTCTCGGATCAGAAGTTTCAGATAAAAGATCATTAATGAATATAAGAAACAAAGTCGGAGGCAAACCGAGCCCTGGGACACACTAGCATTTATTTTGTGAACTTCAGACTTGAAACAGTGTAAAACAACTTTTATTGATTTCTTATCAAACGAAGAAGTGATTCTCGATTAGAGATCTTGATGCCAAACTCTATCAAACGCTTTTAAGATATCAAGTGAAATTATCTTACATTCACCAAAAAAATCCATCTGCTAAATTTGATACTGCAGAGTCGGTTAATAGTTCTACGAGCTTTTGCAATCGAGGTGATTTTGTTTAAACCTTCTACTACTACCCGTTTTGCAGCTTTCAAAAATCAATGCCTTGGAAATTTCTTAAAAACCGTTTTATCCTTTTATTAGGACACTTCAGAAAAAGAGATCTCAAATGTCAAATATAGGAACAGAATTCCTCACCAATATTTCTCAGTTTTGCTGTCAAATAGTGGACGTACAATGTTTTTCTAGTTAAGGGATTTCATTCATATAGAATGAAATATTATAAGCCCGAGAATTAAGATATCCCTGAGGCACACCGGTGAAATCACAGTATCTGAACTTTGCCAACAAAATCTTTCAACATTTTATTTAAATAGTAAAATGCTTCTTATTGACAAAAGAAACCGAAACCATTTTCTATTCTTTATATTTGATTCCGATATCCGGGAAAAACGCTATAATTTAGGGACTTCCCCTTATTTAGTATAAAAAAAAAACTTTTTTACTTCTAATTTCCGGACTGCAGTGAAAAACCTGGGACCTAGAAGATTTCCCCTCCCACCTTCTCTGCCGCGCTGATGCTATACTCCTAAGAATAAGAACTTTTTAAAGAAATTGCAACCATTTCAATCGCCGATGATGGAATCAAAAAATGTTTCTTAACTAAACCTGGTGATCCGAAAGTTTCTACTACATGGTTTAATATACAGTAGGTATCGCACGCAGAGGAAACTAAATTAGAACCTCTATCAATCGTGGGACGCAATATAACGTTCTACTTTGGTCGAACTCGTGTGATTTGGTTCACAAGAATTTGGTCTAATGTATTAATTTGTGGATTTATAAACCACAAATCACCTGTCCAAAAAATGTGAAGCTTTGTCCTGTAGTCAAGGCCTTACCACTCCGCCAAAATATATTTTCACATAGGTATATATGTTGGATAACTAATTAGAAACAAACCCCTCTTGTTATAAGATTCACTATGTGAGTTTTACCAGTTTATACCAATTAGCAAAATGAATTAACAAAAACAAGTCTTTACTTTTTTGTTAAGGAACGTACTATACTTATATACACAACTCATGGGCTCTTCACATGTAAACATATTTTGAAAATTGGTATAACGTTTTTGTTTGAAGAAAGATATCTATAGAAAGATATTAGGTTTATACCAGTCAAGATAAAATTACATATGCTAATAAATACTTTCGAAAACAATTGTTGTCTAAACACCTACAGATGTTTCCCTCTGTATCCAAACGACACTATATTGAAATTGGGTTATTTATGAAGACCTACATATTTTGTCTGCAGCCCGCAATTCTATTTATAACCACTTTTCTGGTGGGCAAACAACTGGTGTAAACTGTCAGTGTTACAAAATCATTTTTCCTGTGAGTTGTTTGTTCAATCCCCGTTCTGTCTGTAATCAAACAAATTGAATCTGTCATATCTGAATAATTTAATATGCATACAACTTTGACTTATTATAATATTCTTAAAGTCTAAAAGCGCGTGGGTCCAGCTTCCGACATCAAAGCATGTACCCTAGTGCGCCTAGTATATCACGTATAGGTACCTAATTCACTTACCAGCTTACCTACCACCCAAACTGAGTAAATATCCATGTCTTTTAGCTTTTATTACTTTATTTAAATTGCTGTTCCTCCACCTCCATTCAAAGGCGCGAAAAACATTTTGTTATAAGCCGAAATTGTGAGCAAAATGTTAATAGAGAAGCCTACACCATAACCATTAATGTGGCGATAGCGAGGGTTATAAAAAGTGTCATTCTGTGTGCCCAACTTTTGACAACGACTATTAGTCCTGACTTGGTATAGTATAGACAATTGTAAAATGACTTAATTTTTGGTCACAAAATTATACCACCTTCAGTGATGGAGATGGAAAACATGGAAAAGCGATTTTCCATTCAAAATTGACTAGACTATGTAGTAGGTATATGATTTTGTGGATGGATGTTTTGACAAATTTGGAGCTTTATATATAATCTGTTAAATTAAAAAAGACTAACTTGTTGCGGTCGTCGTCGATTGGGTTGTGGCATTAAGTTTTAGATTTTCTCAGTGGGGGGCTCGGCATTAAGATTTATGGGCCGAGCCAAAACATAGACCTTAACGCATTAAGTTATTTAATTTGACGTTAATAAATTATCTATTTCTTCTCTTTGGAAATTAAATACCTATATCACACTAAATGTTGTTCGTTCTTTATTTTTTTTCCTTTTCAATTTATCTTACAGGTTTAAGGCGGATTTATATCGCATTAGTATCTATATTGGTAAGTTAATTGATTGGATAATAATTATAATTAACATGATGAATAAATCAAATGGAAATCGATAAGCTCTCGTATACAGATTAAGGTATATTGGGTTGGGCTCTACTTGACATACCTAACAACTTTTATCATATTATATGGCAGAGGGCAATATTGTGTAGTAACTTATTTTTTCTTTTTTTATTTCATGTCAACATATAGGCAGTTTTTCAAGACATTTGAATGACAGAACACCTATGTATATCTGATTTTGAAGAACTTGTAGCTTTTAGATTAGCATAAAGCATGATCTCATACTATTAGCTGGTTTAGGAACATTTTGTCAATGGAAAGTTCTTTCAAGCTTAAAATATTGTGACATTTTAAATCGACCATATTATTCTATAAACTTATTTTGAAAAATGAAAAGCTGCGCGGACTAGAAACAAACATTATTCACAAATTATGAAGAATCGGAGTTGGCGGAATTCAACTTTTCGAAGCTTTCTCATGAAAATTATTCAGACGGTTGTAGTAATAAAGCTTCCCTTATACACTTTTGTAAGTGGCGCCCGGGAAGAATTTGAAAATTGCTTGAATTTTTACAAATTTCTTCTAAGAAACTTGATAGGAAATAAAACAATATCGAAAAGAGTTTGTTTCTCTTGAGCACCATCGTAACCTTTCATGCTTCTACATTTTCTATAGCTTCTTTTATAAACAGGGCCAATTGCGTTCCTCTCCTAAAACAATTCAACGGTAGTACTTAGACTTCTGGGAATTTGGACATAGGTTAACATTTGAGCCCAATTTCAGACCTATGTATACCGTTAAATTCACAGATTCTTTCATTAGCCGCACTACACGAAAGTGTAATGTTTTGCCTAAGTCTACTGAAATAGGGAGTTGCATTATTCAACTCATTAAACAATTCATCCATGCTAATCGGACTCGCGTTTCTGGGAATGTGTACATCAGTTTAAATTTGAGCCCAATTTCAGGCCCATACCGTTAAATTCAAAGATTCTTTTTTCGCCGCACTACACGAATGTTAAACGCTTTTCCCAGGTCATTTATTTTCTCTCATTGTAATGTCTTGGAAGACAAAGGCGATTAACATCAAGGTAGGTGCGGATCTGTATTTCAAAATCATACCATGTCAATTAAAACAAAAACAACATTTGTCAAAAAATGTTGACTTTTCCAGTTAGAAGAGTATAAGACGGAGACAAACACAGAACACACCCTATAAAACATCAAAAAAATACCCTTCAATGAGTCACCTCGTTCATTGTCGTCCATCAAGAAGAGTATTCCCATATTAATAAATCATCTTAATCGCCAGAAATGACATGAAGAAGTCAATCTTCTAGAGGTTACTGGCATATTCCCATCCCGTTGTGCACGCACCTACTGGGAAGCTTGGAACCTTCATTATTTTTCACATGAATGAGATATTCTCATGAAATCTGTTCAGAATCATTAAAAATTGCTAAATAAAATAAAAATTGATTCTCAAGCCTTCATCGTATAATTATATACCCACCTCTAATGTATATTTGCCAAAAGCCCACAAGGAGTTTTAATACCTCTAATGCACACATTATCATATTAGATGATGTCCATGATGCAGGTTGCTTCAGATATATATTTATAATTAGCTGTGTGTTGACTGGCAACAATGTTTTATTCGACACAACCGACGCGACGACAGACGCGATTCTCATGCTTGAACTTGCTGTTGCTGTTAAGAATTTTCTAGGTGAAATATTTATAACGAAATATGCATTTATAATTAAAATGTCGGGTTTATTACAAAAAAATATATAAAAATGCACAAATGTATGGGTATCTACTTGCATTTAGTTCTTTTTTTAATTCTAATGAGGCTTCACACTGAATTTAATTGTTGGAAAATGAGTGTGATGAACTTCGGTATAATGTCTGTGGTATTTTATTTAAAGGCTTCTGGAACGTTATTTTTAATTAAAATGATGCTATTAATTATTTCATTAGGCAAAGTAATGGAGCACAACTGGGACAGTGGTATAAGGAAAAAAACCCTTGATTATATAGGAATGCATGAGGAATGCGCTTAGTAATTATTATTGTCGAAGGTAATAAGGAACATAATAACTGGTATTTCGGTATGCTGTTATATTTACCTGAAGCTTATTAGAAAGGTGTTTTCATTAGAGCAAATTAAAATTATATAAACTCGAAGATAGGCTCAATTAAAGATTTCTAGTAGGTACATGTACGTATTTTTTAATGAGTGGAGTCTGCGGAATTTTTTTATAAGCTAAACTGACAGGAGAAATGCATTTGGCTTTCTATTACAGATATCCAAGGCAGGGCAATCTAAAGCATGGACACGTTCAGAACGAGATGATTAGGAAATTATTTTACTATATTATTCGGATAATTTGTGATGAAAAAAAAATATTAAAACATTTATCTATAGGTACTAACTTCCTGTGCCTACGTTCTTTAACTCTCGCATCGATAAAATATGTCGAGAAACGATGAAAATTGAAACCAATTTTCTCGACCAATTTTAACCATGCGAGAGTTGCAGAACGTATGCACTGAATATTAATGTATTTATATATTATTTAGAAATAAAAATATTTTAATTTGTTTTGAAAATTTCAATAAAATCAATCTTCAGAAAAATGGAACCTGAAATTAATCAATATTTCCGAAAAATCAGTTTACCGAGATTGGCCGCTTTCAGATTTGTATCCAAAACGATCAGGATAGCTTTCCTTGTTAAAACACATCTGATGACAAAACAGCTGTTTTCAATGAAAAATATCAAAAACAGCTGACATTTGAGTTTTTTTGTTTGCCTCATAATCAATCAAAAAACAATTTTACCAACAAGAAAATATTTAAATTTAATTTTTCATGTCAGTTATTTTGATTTTGGCAGCAAATATAACCTATCAATCCAGTTTTGGTCGTTCAGAAACGATGAGCTATCCTAAAGAATCCTGATTCATTGTGGAAATTACGGTTGTAAGTTATCAATACGATACTTGACGATTAACAACAAAATTGATAAATCGTTATAATAGTTATTTACCCCTATAACACGACACGAAGACGAACTACTGCACAGTGTTGGGACTTCTACCACTTAAGTGGTATTTCCACCACTTTTTGCTGTTCATGAAAATCTACCACCTAAAAATCTAATTCTACCACTTTTTGCAACTCACCATTCATCTATCTTTTTACTTTACCATATACCATACAACCCAACCACACCTAAAACTATTTATAACTAAATCGGTATGATTTCACCTGAGTACTTTTTCACCTCGCAGTTCTCTTTCTTTGTTTTTGTGTTGGTGGTCTGTGATCTGTACAAGGAAGCATTATCTTATTTGTCTGATTTTTTTTAACATACAAATAGATTGTTAACTTTTGCCATAGAGTATTTATAAAGAAGAAGTTTCATTTAATTTTCCATGTATTTAATCTATTCATTAATTATCTTTGGAGTTTAAATGTTTTGGATTTTGGGATTGGCTTTTGGCTAGGGTATAACAAAAATTGTAAAAACATGCGTTTTTCCAAAACCAATAACGTAAATAAAGCCAATTGTTAATCTTTAATGCATGCTTATTGTTTTGTTTATCTATTTCCTCGTTTATTATAGTGAAAATATTTGAAATCAGTTTTAGGTCTGACGAGACATTTTTCTAAAAAAATAAAACGAACCTAGAATTGATTAATAATGAGTGGAGAAAACTAATTGGAGAAAATCACTTACTCCAATTTTTTAAAACTACTGACATTGTTTCACAATGGCGTTTGATACAAAATTTAAAAGATGGTATGGACAATTTATTATTTGAAAACATTTCTTCATATATGTTGGAGCTTTTGTTGCTAACCGCATAGCAGTGCTGCTGTGGAACGTAAATTTTCCGATTTGAAAAATATAAAAAATGAAAAAATAAATAAATTGGAAACAACAACTGTTCACAACATTTTAGCTGCAAGGGAAATTTTATTCAATGATCATAATTTTATTAGTAAAATATGCTTCAAGAGTTAGATTTTCTGTCGGTTTTTATAAAAAAAATTTATTGTAATTTTTTGAAGTCTTAACTAATTTTATTATTAATTCAAACGGCTGTTATAGATTTAAGTTTTTTGTTTGGGACGAGTTTAAAATGAAATTGTATCTGTATTGATCTTAGAAACATAAAGAACTGAAATGTTATTTATTTTATTTCAATTTTTGTATTTGATTTATTTTCAATAAAGTTATTGAATATGCAATTTGTTACCTTGAAAATGGCTTTTAATTTCTACCACTTTTTAGACAACCTTTGTACCACTCTTTGGCTTCTGCGAAGTCCCAACACTGCTACTGCATCGATTTACAGTGTCGGCAAGGTGTTTTTCATTTTATTATTTTTAAATTTGTGTGAAAGCTTATGAAAGGATCTTAAACAGTAAACTAAAAATTGAAAATAGACCAGGCAAGTGTGTGTGGGTTCATTCTGAAATAATAATTTAACTAAATATAATATAGAGTTGACAACTATTCGATTTGACAGCTGTTTTTGACATATAATTATTATACGTCGACGTATTGGCCTGTTAATTCCCATATATCGGTTGTGGCATATGTCTGGGGTAATTAATCATCAACATTTTAAATAAAGTATGAATTTCAATCAGATTTGAGATCTATTACTTCTATTGATTGATTTCAGTCAATTAAAAATAAAGTCAGCTGTTCGAAAACCCAAAACGAAATTTTTATGCAAAGCATTATTTTCGATAACGCAGTTTGCTAAAGTCTTAATATCTTCGATAACATCACCTTCAGGATAAACATGAAGTTGACGACAAAAATATTGAGAAGTCACGAGGATAGAATTATATTTTTTTTTGTTTGAGTGTGGGTGAAAGTTGCCGCCGTGCAGCATATAGCAACTGAGCGTGCTCGTAAACGTCTAATTTGTTTGCAAGAAAATTGACAGACGTTGATCAAACAGATTTTGTGTCACCAGTACACGATTACATTTTTTGACGATAACAAAAATATATGCGTCAAAATATGGTAATCGTTGCAATCAAATTGATGTTGATTTGATATTATCGAAAACGGCCTATATTTTAGAATTCAACATTCACACAAATAATTTTTAAGTGAAAAGAACTGATTGCGATGTCACACACCTAATTAGAACACTTTGTATCTGTTTAACGTGACCCGAATACCCTTTTAATATTAGGCCTGTTCGCGTACCAGTAATATAATATAATAAAATGAGCGCAACGCACGTATCGTTGCCCCAAAAGTTTTTTATATTAAAGTTTTATCATTTGGATCGTGTTACTTGTCATGGTGATTTGGCATCACTAACTAAATAATAAAAAACTGATTTGACAGATATCACCAAAACAACATGGCCGCCAAATTATACACGCGCCAATTGCTAAATCCTATATAAGAAATTTTATTTTCAGAACTATCCAGTGTTCGTAGTAAAAAAAAACTTGAATATGAGCTTTAAATTTCTTGAATTTTCGGAGTTTCTTTTATCCGTGTCTTACTGTAATACAAAATAATAACTATCAGCATTTACTACTATTCATTTGATTGCTTTTTTTTCCATATAGAACTTGAACTTATTTACATTTCTTTTCGCAATTACTATTCAGATGGAAAATAGGTAGAAGTTTTTGTATGCAACAACAAAAATGCAAAATGTATCTATATTCATCACAAAAAAAAAAAAAAATGTTAAACAACAGTAAATTATGTAAAAATTAGCTTGACATGCAGATATTTTAATTACAAATTCCAACAATATTGGAAGTAAGGTGGAGTTAACTCTTACAGAATTAAGGTGCAGTCAAATAAATATTTTTATTAATATTCAAATAATGAAGCAGGTATTAAATATTGAAAAAGTTGAACATAGTATAGCATATAGTAGGATATTAGGTACGTTCAGTGACAAGAAATCTGAAGGTCCCCTTCCGTTTAGGATCCGTGTATACGTAGTTAACAACGTATGGACGTTTTCGTATACGGATCCAAATATTATGGATCCTCAAAACTGCGCTTGGAGAAACGTAGACTTATTAACTGTGAGTCCCGGAACTCACACATTTTTTTTTATTAATTTGTCTACAGAACATGAAATTCTTCCTTACACTATCAAAAACCCATTAAAGTGGTCTCTGGTATTTAATTTTTTTTTTGTAATTCTTCAGAATTGCTCTTTCTATTTCATTTTTCAAAAAAAAATATTAAAGAACTTTACGACGTAGCGAAGGCCGTAACGTTGCCAATTAACTGCAATTCTTCTGTCAATTGGCAAAGTGAAAGGTGGACTCAGTGGCGCCCCGTTTTGCTTTTGTCCGCTCTATCAACCCTCAAGGGACATGATTTAGCAGCATCATCAAAATGTCTAATCGCCATCGTCGACGTCGTCATAGTCATCGTCGTCGTCGTATTTGGCATCTTTGTTGTCGTCACTATATGAAAAACATGGAAGTTCTTACGTGTTTTTATATATTTTTTGTTTAATAGCGATACAACTCGGCGCAGCGGTGCGGTGGCTGCTGCTCATGTTATTTGTGCTTCAAAAAGATCTCACAAAAGCCCGACGCGAACACTTGGCCACCATCATCACCATCATCAGGCACTCTATGATCTCTGCTCTGCCACAAAAGATCCTGCGCATATATAGATGCATGAAATTGCAAAATGCTCCATGAAAATACAACTGGTCCCCTTTTCCCCTATACCTTCGCAAAGCGATGAATGAACACGACACACGCGCGCCGCCGCCGAAGCGACCAACGAACGTCGTCGCGACGACCGACCGACGCGTTGTAGATAATATGTGTGCTCCCCCATTATGGTACTGTGACTCATGTCTGCCTCTCGGACCCTAAAGCTATATTCAGTTGGGACTCTTAATTGCATTATAGACCTGGGATCGCAATGAATTGCAAACATTTTCCCACGCTCTTGGTCTTTGTTTCTTGCTCCACACGAATGAGTGTCCGGACTACACTCGCTGACAGTCGCTTTATTTTTGTTAGATTGTTTGTTTGTACCATACCGTATAACTCCACGAAACCTATTTAGAGATACTATACGTTCTCCTACTAACTGATGACTTTGCGTTCGCTGACGCAATAAAGTTCTATTGCAAAGCTGATTAGATGACACTCTCAATGCCGCGTCTAGATTAAGATTTAACAATCGAGGTACCTTCTTTTTTTTCAACATCGTTATATGGCCCATTTTTTTTTTCTATGAAGCCGCATCTTCTGGCGAACATGCAAATAGCTACACAACAAACAGCTATATCCACTGTCATTTTGAATTTGAATTGAATGGGCGCGCGCTTCTTTACAGAAATATGATTTCTCTTATTTATGGCGTGGCGCAGCAGTTAATCCAGTCTTAAATAGAGTGTGAGAAAGTCTTTGCAAATCAACATTTTATAGTGGGAATATTTTGGGTCATAAAAATTGATGAGGAAGTGTGTTTTTGACATTGCCAATGAATTGATTTGAGTTATATTCACATTAAGCGGTCATTCGGCAGGTAGTTTTCAGTTTTACCGTTTTTTTTTTTTTTTAATGACAGATAGATAAAATGACAGATAACTACTTGGAGATGTCAGATGGAGGTATCGGATAGCAGAAATTGTGGACTTTCAAGCTATGATGGAAGTAATTAGCACAACTTAAATTTCTTTTGAATAATTTAATTCAGTAGAAAAGCATGTTCTTCGGTTGAAAATAGAAAACCTCGGGTCATTTGACAGAATATTTTAATGTCACTTTAATATATATCTAGAAAGTTGAAACTTAAAACAGTCAGAGGCAAAAATATTTTTAGTATTTTTTTTGTTGTTGCAAAAATACATGTTTTAAAATATTTGTGATAAATCACTATATTTAAGAAGGAAAACCCCTCGAGGCGGCATTAACAATTCCAACATTTAAAAAAGGTCAAGTTTAACAACAACAACTGTCAAGACTAGATAGTGTGTTAATAAATCCAAACCAAATTGTAACTTAAAAGAACACACCAGTGCTGCCATCGATAAACTATTTACTGCCGCAGATTTTTGAAAAAGGAAGTATATAGGTATTGTAAGCTACATTTTATGTATCCTGTTGAATTGGTTCGGATAGGAATTGTAAATAATAACTAAATTGCTTTTAAAGTTAATAATATTGTTTGGCTTGTGAAATTTGACAGAAGGAAAAGGACTGAAACTGGAACGGACCATTATTTCAGACATAGATATGAGGAGTATGTGAAGTGATTCCGATTAAAGGTCTATTTGCCACAAATAAGTTTTCATTTATCCGGTGAACTATAGTGAACTTCGGATAACTGAAAGAACCACCTAACAAAAATAGGTATACAAGAAATACCAAGAACAGCTAATGTTACTAACAATGTGTGCTTGTTCATTCGATAATTAAGAGTACTTATATAAACTATCACGAAAACAATGATAGTTTTTCCAATTGTTCAGTTTCAGCAGCTGTCAAAGTTCGAAATGACATTTATCTGTCAAAAAATTCAGTTAAATTTGCCATTTTATCATGCATCGTCTCACGCTTGCCAGAACGTGTGAAAATTAATAAAAAAATATTATCAGTTCTAAATACGCAGCGTGAATTTCGTCGTGAGGTCGGTCGTCATCTTGTCGTCATTTCACAGGCAATTCTTCTTCTTGTGAGTGAGTAAACTCTTTTGGACTTTAAGCCACCAACCAGTCAGATATTGGTCTGTACTGAATAACCAGAAATGTGTCGATTCGGCGCTGATCAGCTGAATTGGGCATAGCCATAGAGAGTCAACGCGGCTTATTTTGCAGTTGGATTTGGACATGAATTGAAGCCGGAAGACATTAGATAACACCTTGAGTTCGCTAATTAGGCGTCGTCGTAGTCATGTTTCGATGGAATTTGATAGTGAGAGAGCGCCCATTTTGTTAATTGCAATACTTTAAGTTACTTCTACCAATTTCTGGGCAACTTTTGAGTATTTGTCGTTTTTGTTTTAAATCCATTGAAATATTACAAACCGATCGTAGATTTATCATTTTAGATCGATTTTTGTGGGATAATTGCTTTCCATTCTTCACAAGAGCGCCTTATATGTCAGTAAAATTTATATTTCAATGGGTTGAACAAAATTTATAATTTTTGTTTTTCTCTCAATGAAATGCAATAAATTGGCAACGCTGTAAAGTACCTAACCAACTGCGGCTTAAAATAATTACTTACATATGTACCAACATTCATGATCTTTATGGAATTTTTTAACATCAAGCTTTGGGTATAGAGGTATGTTATGCCGGTATAAAAGACGTTGACCTTAATTAACCAGATGATGTTTGATTAAAATTTTGTCTATAGTTATACAAAGTCAATGGTAGTGGTGAAGCATAATGTTGAGTGATATTAGTAGTCTTGTGCGCTTAGCGCACGTAATGCTGATGTCAGCATTTCTCGTATATTTGAATTGGAACGCGAAAATACAAATATTGTATTGAAATGAAATTTTAGGAATTTTTGGTTTTTTAAGCGGTAGCCTTTTGATGTAGGTGAGCTTAAGGATTCCAATGATTTGGGATGGGCTCTTTGGCTGTGGCATTTTTTTATGGCGTCATTCTCATTGTTTTAAAAAGATATATACCTTCCTGTATACAAACTTATTGAAGTGACAGAGATTTAGTTTTCCAAGAAGCAGTCTTTGGATTGTTTGGATAAAAGTTCAGATAAATGTTATGAATATTTTGAGAATCATTTGAGGTTGATGATAAAAAAAATGATTTTATCTCGGGAATTCAAGCAACAACTTCTGAGTTGAAATTATGAAACACATATTATACATTGGAAGCTTATACATGTTGTATGTGTAAATATCTATGTCGGCTGTAGGATAAACTTAAAACGTGGAACTTACATGCAGCACGTTATGCGTATTATATTCCGTGTTATAGTTTCCTTTTGATAGATACTTAACGTGTCACAGGTATACTTTACGATATGGTTGCATTATGTATATTGGGTACGATCAATAACAAAACATTAGTGTTTGCACATCTTTACTGAGAATCAATGCACTCAAACGTCAAACATAAAGTGTAATATGTCTAAATCGGAAGTTACTACAATTAAAAAATGTATAGTGACCTCATTGGTTAAGTAATGGGTGATTTTAAGCTGGTTTGGTTTTGGCAACACTGGTTTTGACAGCTGACGTGTGTTTAGTACCTTGTGTCACTGTCAAACAGCTTCAGTTTGGTTTGCAATTTAACCATGGATCGTCTTACAAATGAACAACGCTTGCAAATTATTGAATTTTACTATCAAAATTCGTGCTCGGTTCGAAATGTTCATCGCGCGCTGCTTGTGTTCAGCGATGAGGCTCATTTTTGGTTGAATGGGTACGTAAATAAGCAAAATTGCCGCATTTGGAGTGAAGATCAGCCAGAAGCATTGCAACAGCTACCAATGCATCCCGAAAAAGCCACTGTTTGGTGCGGTTTATGGGCCGGTGGCATTATTGGGCCTATTTCTTCAAAGATGATGCGAATCGCAGCGTTACTGTCAATGGTGAACGCTACCGAGCGATGATTACAAACTTTTTTTTGCCCGAAATGGAAGTTTTTGACTTGCATGATATGTGGTTTCAACAAGACGGTGCCACATGCCACACAGCACGCGAAACAATGGCGCAATTGCGAGGCGAGTTTGGTGAACAGTTAATTTCACGTTTCGGGCCGGTCAATTGGCCGCCTAGATCGTGCGATTTGACACCATTAGATTATTTTTTGTGGGGGTATGTCAAAGCTAATGTCTATAGGGACAAGCCCGCTTCGATTGACACACTGGAAGCCAACATCCATGCATTCATTCGTGAGATACCGGCCGATATGTGTGAAAGAGTATGCCAAAATTGGACTCAGCGGATGGGCTACCTGAGACGCAGCCGCGATCAACATTTGCATGAAATTATCTTTAAACATTAAATTGCAAGGTTCAAACTATCGATTCAAATAAATATTTCATTCATTTTTTCGAATTTTTTGTGTTTTTTTTTTAAAAAAAGTTCTAAACCTCTTAAAAAATCACCCGTTACAAGGAGATATCTCAAAAATTATCGATAGTTAATACATCTGTAGCAAAGAAAATAAGAAAACAGCAATTGGCAACATCTCCTCTTGCTTTTACTTTGCGGTTTAGAAACGATTTTTCGTGGCAAAATCTAAAATTTTGAAGCTTATGCTAAGGGCTATAAGATGCAGTGCGCCTGAATTAAGTGTTTGATTTGTTTTTGGTTAAATGGGATGGAATTTAACACCGAGCATTATCTACGTCCAGGTATTACTAAGAAACTAATTTTGAATTCCTTTCAACAAAAAATCAATTTTTTTCTGAACCGAATCGATTGGTGTCTGTCAACTGAAAGGCATTTGTAAAAGAATCGATTTTTTTTGTGTGATTGTGTGTGTTTTACTTGACAGCTACAATTAATTATTTGTATGGCTACATATATTAACCGTGTTTTTTTGCAAGCCTGGCGTTATTTGGTTGAAAAAAAAACGACATCGGGGATAAGCGATGCCATTACAGAAACAAAATGGAGTTTCCATACAAACTATCGATAACAAGTGTGCGATTCACGCCGGTAACACAGTTTTCACCGTTTTAAGCCTCGAGAATTCTCAGCGTTTAGCTAAGCCCGAAGTTGGTATTAGTTGTTGTTCCATCTGACATGTAAAAATTGCTTAGACCCGATGTCTTTTTTCGACCAATTCCCTCAGGGCTTACAAAAAAACACCGCTATTGTTGGATATTTTGCTAAATTATGCAGAATTCGTTGCAACAAAAAAAATACAAATTGTCTTGCCAAAGTTCTGCGAATTTCTTTTTGAAGTAAAGGGTGTTTTTCTTAGGCGTGTGGTTTTTAAGAAGAAATAAAACGCATATAATATGTTATTGCCAAGAACTTAGCTTTATTATAAAGATAATGTTTTAAAAATGATTTCGGACAAGTGGTCGGCGCGGCTGGCTCGAAAAAATTCCAGCCGAGAGGCCCAATTTTCGACCACTTTTTGCAGCAATTGGGGCCGTATGTCAGCAATAACGCGCCGAATATTCTCTTCTAAGGCGTCAATCGTCTCTAGCTTATCTGCGTAGATAAGCGACATAACCCCACAAATATTCCAGTGGTGTTAAATCGATTAAAAGTCATTAATCATGGCTCTATAGTGTTCCCCATTGACTGTAACATTATGGCCGGCTTCATTTTTGAAGAAATATGGACCAATGATTCCCTCTGCCCGTAGACAACACCAAACAGTGACTTTTTGAAGATGTAACGGCGTCTCAACAATGGCTTGTGGATTATGATCACTCTAAATACGACAATTTTGCTTATTAACGTACCCATTCAGCCAAAAATGAGCTTCATAGCTGAATACAATTTTCTTGTGAAAATCGGGAATTTGGGATCAACAACGATCTCGCTTCGAGCCCAATTTGCACGATTTGCAAACTTTTTTCAGGAGTAAATCTTTTTATAATGCAATGGCAAACCAAACTGAGCATAAATCAAGTGACATCTATCCAAAAGACCTACTCTGAAAAAAGTATTGCCAGATTGAAAACCACACGTTTAAAAAAAAAACACCCTTAACTTGAAATGTCAAATCTTTATAGTGTCTGCGCAAATCGGTGTTAAATCTCGCTAAAAATGCAAGATTTGTTTTGACAGAAAAGAATCGATTTTGTTTAGAAAAAAATCGGAACATAATCGATTCAGTTGTTGAAAGGAATTCGACATAAGATGTTTTTAAGGCTCCAGTTATAGCTATCATTGAAAATTTTAATGATTGGTTTTGAGGCACTTAAAAGGCAAAATTAGCAATTATTTTGATGCCAATATGTAGGTAGTGACTTAATTTTTAATATGTGCCGAAAAAAATTTTCATTTTGGACCAGCCGTCCACATAAAATGACTTTTATTATTTCAATGAATGAACTACCTTATCAATGATCATTGAAAAATTAAACGTCATTTTATGGCGAAGTGTGGACCCCATTCAATTTTTTTTTTAACAAAAATTATAATTTAAGTCATCAGCTTTATTTTTGCATCAAAATAATTACTGATTTCACTTTCTAAAGGTACCAAAATTAGTCATTAAAGTTTTCAATGATGAGTTTCAATGATAGCTATAACTGGGGCCTAAATAAGACCATTTCCAAATCTGTCAATGCCAAAAGTGACAACCATCATTTTTTGGCAACTGACAGATGCGAAATTACAAACCGAAAATAAAAGCCAATTTGTGTACCTTTCGCTCAATTTTGATTGTAATGTAATGTTAATTATCATAATCATGCTATTTACAATAATATACATATGACAAACAATTTGTTTTCAAAAATTGATAAACAAATTGTCAGTTGCCACAAAGTGATGATTTTGACAATTGTGACTATAAATGAAAGAGGGATATAATGCTACTACACACAAAATTTGCGTCCCTTAAAAGCCTATCGGCTTGCATATCCTATTATATCTACCGCTTTATACAAGACGCACTTCTTCTCTACTTTTGCTACCAATTAAGTCAAGTTTTTCTTTAATAATTATTGAAATAAATATTATAACCAGTAGGAAAGTTCTGCTTTCTAACTTACCCACTTAACTTGGAAGAACGTAATAAATATACATATTAAAAAAGTTTCACCTCTTACATATAATATACATACTTACCTAGTATCTTTAAGACCTCAATTTATCACCTTCACTGGCCATTTAACGTCATCGTTCCTTTATTTAATACGCCATCCGGCAGGTCATTATCTCTTCTTCCTGATGTCTAGGTATACGCAGAAGCGCTATAAGAAGATTTTAATGAAAATCCCTTTAACCATTAAAGATGTGCTCCTCATCATATTATCGTCCGTCTCGTCTCATAACTCACCTTGGATTATACTTTCACTTTCCATAACACCAACGACGCGACGGACAATGCATAAGTATATAAATTCTCATTCTCGTGCAGCGGCGCACATTGCGCACACGCACCCCGGCCATCATAATATGGCTGCAAAGTATATAGGTACTCGGTGGTGGTGGCATGGCGGTGGCAACTGCGGCGAGACCTCGAAAAGACATTCCAATTCATTGGACTCAGAAAAATCCAACTTGAAAATGGAAACTTTTCAACTCCGCACTCCAGAGAGCTCTAGAGATCAAACGACTTCTGTGACCCACATCTTTAATAGGTTATTCGTCGGTCGCTTGGTCTTCTTGATATATCGTGAGCACTTGCCGCAGATAGGTGCAGATATAATCATAACCGACCGACTACGACTACCTAGTCTAAATCTGATGGATCTTAAAAATCGAAAACTTGTATTTTATTTTTATAGCGGCATGGTAGTCTACCTCAACGGTGATGGAGCAGAAAGGTGCGCACACCATGCGGGTTTGAATTAATTAATTATTATTGTTTATTTTTTTTGTTCTTTATTAAAGATGTTTTCAGTGAATATCTAATAATCATTCAAAACAGTCGATGCGTTTCATAGTAAAATTATAGCGTGAATTATTGCTAATAAAAACCACCAGTAGACCTGAAACTTTGGAAGCTTCTGGAATACAGATAGAGTATCAGAAATTTGTTAGAATTTTATTGCTTCATTATTTTGTACTTGTAATCTTATCTTTTCGAAACCGCTGTCACTCTTTATATTATTTGGGATTTATGTCACTCAATAAGGGCCAGTTTTTCAGTGCGAGATTAAAGTTAAACCCGAGTTAACTCATAAAATTTGGTGTGTTAACTCAGGATTAACTGATGATGTTTTATCCACCGAACTTGTTTAGTCGTTCCGCATCCATTTTCTAACCGAAAAACTGCTTCCTCAGTTCACTCTGGTTTAAGTAACGACTGAAAAACTCGGCCTTAGTGATTTAGTTTTTATTATTTTAATCCTGATGCTGTTCTTAATAGATAAGAGACAAAAGTACCTAGAATTATCCGAGACGATTGATTACATTAATTAACTCAAATAATTCTATAAATACCAACATACCACCATACAATTTACAAATAAGAAAGGTGATTAACGTCTGCTATCCGGAAACCTATTTTATGGCTGCGCTATTCACTCCAGGTTTAATAATACTTGTTTAACAGCATTTCCAAGATGGTTTATTATGCCATTTTCGATATTGGAATGAGGAACAATGTTATAGTGTCACTTAATACAAGTTTCTTCTAGGTACACATGGAATATATTACCATTGCTTTACTGTTTTACAACACGAGTAATGAATTATTCTACTGCTTGTTGGTTCTTATGATTAGCACCTACCTCTTTTTTGTACCTAAATAAAATTGTAAGATAGCTAAGCTATTTGTGTTTTAAAATGTAATAGTTTATTTGTTTCGTGTACCTAGAAAAAAAAATTGAGGTTATACGGAGTTGCTTCAAATTTAAATCTATTCTTCCTATAACTCATGGTTTCATTTTTGGAATTGTGAAAGGGGTATGTTTGCTTCGCTTACTTTTTTGCATGAACTGTGCCTGTTTAAGGTGGGTTAAGCTGGAGTTTATTGAAAAAAAGGTTAAGGGCCAGTTTCACAGTCAGAAGAGTGACACTCAAGTGGGGAATGTGAAAGATTAATTCCCAATATCACAGACCACTGTAACTTGAATGAGTGGCACTTAAGTCTCCGATGTTAGTGACTTAAGTTCCACTTACGCTGGCTATGAAATTTAGCTTAAATTCCTCATATGGAAAACTTAAGTGCCACTTATTCTGGTAAGTGTCGACTGTGAAACTGGCCCTAAGTATGATCAAAATTGAAACAAAATTCAAGCTTAAAACAATTTAGTAAAGCGCTTAAAAAAGTTAAGCTTAAATTGTTAAGTAGTTTCAAGTTAATACCTTATCATCAGACTGTTAATATTGCGCCAATATTGTCTAAGTCCCGAGTTCATTTCTTTCAATACATCAGTTCTTAAAGCTCGGAAACTGAGCGACAAGTTCAAGCGACAACTGGGCCATTTATTAAGCGCCAATCCTCTTAAGAAGCTAGTTGTGAATTTTCCGAAGATTCCCGACCCAAAGAATACGTCGCATGCGTTACCTATTTGTCGCTTCTCATAAGAAGATGTGCATTGGATCGAGCTTTTACTTGTATACGTCGTCATCCAACGTTCTACAAAAATATTTTTTTTTGGATAGCAGACTTATGACCCTGTGCCAATAACTAATTAGACCTTTACTCTGATATTGTGAAACGGACGTTATAAGAGTACAAAATCTGGCGCTTCCTTCCAAATAATATGAAAAAACTTAAATTAATTCAAGTTGTTTTAGAGATCATCATCATCATCGTCGGCTCGACAACCGGGGTCCGGTCCTGGCCTCCTTCAACAAGTCTCTCCACCCATCCCGGTCTCGAGCCACCGCCATCCAGTTGCGCACCCCAAGGCTCCGGGCGTCCTGGTCTACGCCATCTCTCCAGCGCAAGCATGGTCTACCACGCTGTCGTCTACCATAGAATGTACCACAAAGAACTTTCCGAGCAGGTTCCTCTTCGCTCATGCGAGCTAGGTGCCCTGCCCACCGGAGATATATGAAATTAAACGTGTATTAATGTTCCTGTAAATTCTGAAAAAAAAATCTTTCAGTGTGGATTTGGTGATGGTAGCCTATTTGACAGACCCTTCTATTATAGCCCTCGGTTTTGTCTGTGTTGGTTTTATTGAGAAATTTGTGTTTTTTGATAAATAATATTTGTCATAGGCTGAGGTATGGTCGTCGGGTCAAGGGTTTTACCAAAGAAGCAACAAACTTTAGTGTATTCGAGGTTGTTTTTATTCACCAATTGCCGGTTTTTTCCGCAGTTTCTAACTTGGGTTTAAATAATTCAAAACGTTTAACAGTGTCTCCTAATTTAACGTCTGAGATAGTAGTCACTAAAGTACTGTCTGAGATAGCAGACGTTACTAAAATATAGTCTGTAATAGTAGACGTCACTTAATCACTGTCTCAGATAGCAGACGTCACTAAATTATAGTCTGTAATAGTAGACGTCATTTAATCACGTCACTAAATTACAGTATGAGATAGCAAACGTCACTAAAGCACAGCCTTAGATACCAAACGTTACTAAAGCACAGTCTGAGATAGAAGCCGTCACTAAATTACAGTATGAGATAGCAGACGTCACTAAATCACTGTGTGAGGTAGCAGACGTCACTAAATTACAGTATGAGATAGCAATGAATAGGACACACAATTTCCTGCCAAATTTCGATTCGGATAGGCGCCCGAAATTAAATATTATGAAATATTTGTGCAGGAAATATACATTCTTCACTGCATGCCGGACTGCACCCATCTTATGATAGTTGGTTTTTTTTTCAATACATGCTAGAGCTAGTGTTCTAGGCTAGAAATTCTAGCCCATTATTTACCGGAAATAGAAATCCTTTCATAAAAGAGATTGAGTGAGGTTTTAGGTTTCATTTAACATATAACGGTGTATAATACAACTCACAACAAAGTCTAAATGCTTTAAAGCTGTTCCAGTTCTTTGTCCATCAAAAGAACTAAAGTGTTTAAACAGATCATGTCATTTAATCTTCTTTGTTGACTTTGAACGAGTACAATTGATAACTGAGATACTTTATTTGGCAAAGAAACTACAACTGAAAATGTATACAAAAGATTTTCCATCATCAGCTTTATGACTTCATAGAAGCATTTTCAAGACGTTTCTTGTTTTGGCAAAGTATCTTAGTAATTTGAGGAAAAATAAAAAAGAAAAACCACAAACTAAAAATATATACATATGACCAAGAGATATTTATGTAAAACGTGATCTTGCCATTTAATGATTCTTCAACTGATTCTAAGACAAACTTATTCTAAGATGAAACTCTTTCATTGTTATATATGGCTTGGCCGGGTGTCTTCTATGTATATATACTTATAATGAGAGTTTCCCTTTGGGGCTGCTATCACTTCTAATCATCTCCTCGGTGCAACTATAAGTTTCTTCGAAGTCCGCCGTGGAGCATCAAGCTCGTAACCATGACCAAGACCATATCTATGTAAAAGGGTAAGTACCTTCCTATACCTACGCGCAATTTAAGCCTCTCCAAGCCACAGCAAAACGCGGGCTCGAGCAACAATGGCCAGCCAAACAACCTATCATATTATATTCTCTTGGAAAATTCTCAGTAATGGATGGTTATGGTTGGCTTGGCTATTTCCATCGCTGATGCTGCTGCAACAAAGCCACCATCAAGAGAGGTGGGAATAGAATTGTATTTCAAGTGGATGATCCTCTCAAGATTTCCTTTGCTTATAGCTCCTTTGGGGTTACAGATGATTCTTTATTGTTTTTTGTAGCGACTGGATGGGTTTCACTGATTTTTGTTGTTGTTGTTGTTGTTGTAGAAATTCGAATTTCGGACCGGAAGAACTTGTAATTTTACGGCTAACGATTGTGCCTCCTAAAAGGTATATATTTTCTTGGCTTGTGGTGGAGTACGAGTATAATTCCATGTTATGGTTGAGCTAAGGAGGTGTTTTGTTTTTTTCTTTTTATTAGAACAACAGATTCACCAGAGGTGAAAGATACTTTCAAGTTGTTACCCTTTGTGAATGACTACGGGGCTCAAAACAGCTTTGAAAAATTATTTTTGGCTATGAAGATGAAGGTTTTATGTGAGAAAATCAGATACTTCAAGTGGAACGAACAGAGCTTTATGGATATTCATAAAGAAGCAAGCTCACCCCATAATATTTACATGTAGGTATGTGATCCGGTTTTTAGAGTGACTAATTGTCTGTGATCAGTCTATTGATCTAAGGTTCATTGCAATTATTTTTTGTATTTTGTTGTTCCCATAAATGTGTGTGGTGTGTTTCGATATTGAATGAGTCATTCTAAATTGTCCGGGTATAATTTTAAATCCAATTATTTGCTATCCTATATATGATGATTTCCGTTTTGTTAGATTGAATAAAATAAAAAAAAAAAAAACAAAAGCAAAGGAATTCCTAAAACAGTTCAAGCTTCAAGGTAAAGACTACATATAATATAATGATCACTTTAGCTCTGAAGTTTAGCCAATTCCGGATTTGATTACTATACAATTATTGCTCAATTTTCAGATGGTTTTATGGTAATGAACTTCGTTATAGATTTACAATTTGGCTCTAGAGTATCTAATCTAAAGCGAACATTGTTTTGTGAATTTAATTAATCAATTAAAGTTAATTAAATAGATAAATGAAGATGAAGAGAAAGGTTTTTGTTTTGTTGTGTTAATTGAACTTGATTACTGATATATGCGAGAGTTATAAGATTAAATATATTTGGGTTACCTCAAGGTTGGGCTATTTCACTTATTTTATTTCCTGAACGAATCAATTGAGCTTTTTTTTGAAGTTTTTTCTCTTAGGCCGATAGGTTAGGTTAGGTGGGGTGATGCTACGGCAAGCCGCATCATCTCTCTCTAATCTCCATGGATCCATTGCGTTCCCCGGTGTAAAGGTATGTTTTGAAGGTGGGTAGGGAGGGGAGTGAGTGGGACTTTTAATTATGGGTATGGGGAGCCTCCCTGAACCATCCTGAATTCTTGATGAATTTCAGGATGCTATCCAGTGGCAAGGTTGAGATGTCGCACATTTCATCGAAAAAGTATTCTCCGAGGTTAATTTTTCTGTTTCTGGCTAGGCTGGGGCATTCACAGAGAAAGTGATATGAGCCCTCTTCCGACTCTTCATCATTACTCCCTCTGCATAAGTCAGATGTGCTAATGCCCAATCTGCTACTATGGGTTCCCATTGCGTTGTGACCCGTAAGGATTCCAACAAGAAGGGATAGTTGAGGTCTGCTTAACTTGAGTAGATAATCCGTTTTTTTTTTCTTGGAGACATTCGGCCAAACATTTCTTGAAACCTGGCAAGTGTCCAGTGATGACCACATGTCGTTTGCGGCTTTGAGAAAGTTTTGGTGAATTCTATTCTTTTCTTGCTCCAGTGGCATGAGTACCGATGACCGATACTTTCATGAAAGTTTATATTAACGGCAGCAATAGTTAGTAACTTTTAACAACTCATATGGCATCAAAATGTTGCCAGCAGCGACAAGTCAAACAGATGGGTGCCAATATATCGTAAAGTACTCGAATCAGGACCAAAACAAGTAAAGAAAAGTCATAAGTCCGTCATTTTCGAAAGGTGCTATACATAGTGAGTTTTGTGTGTTAAAAAAAAGAATGCCTCAATGTTACCAGGGTTCTATAGTGAACCCTTACCCTACGGGACCAGGGTTCTTTTAACTTAAAGAAAAATCAGCCAAGTGAGGGCAATCAATCAAAACAAAACAATACGATAATAGACAACTCGAAAAAAGTGGGTCTCCCAATTTCTTCTGTCAGTCTGTTTGTTTGTATGGCTGAATGTCTGTCTGAAGATCTGCATGTCTGTATGTCTGTCTATCTATACCTTGGAAATCTTGGAACTTAAGATTATTACGTGATTCCCTATAGAGGTGAAATTGACGGCTTTTCATGTTTCATATTGAGGGCCTGACAGTAAAAAAAAATTATGCTTGCATGAGCCTGGTAACTCTGCAGTTGACAGTGATAGAAAATACTTGACGAGTAATGGTCGATTTTAGACAATAAGTGATAGAATTGGTTATTTCCTTATTATTTTTCACTAAAAAAATACTATATTTCGTTTAAATAAAATTCGTTCCTTTCGACTTTTACAGAGTTATCGACACAATATCACTTCGCTGATCCAAACTTATCGAAATAAAGAAATTTTGGCGCAGTTGCTTGACAATTATTATGCTTCCATGATACTTTTCTTCACAAGGCTTTTCAAATCTGTCAACTATATCGAACTTATTGATGGAAAAATAAATGAAGCTTGCTTTAAGCTTTTGTAAGCAGGCCTCCCACACACTCTTTGACTAACTTTTTAACTAAAGCTTTAAATTTTCTTATATTTTACGCACTTCTTAAAACAAGTTTCAGGCCGCCGTATGCAGGCTAGTGCTCCGTTTTGAATTCATAATCTAATTTATCTCGAAGAAGCTGTACATAGAAAAAATATATATACAACTTCGATGCACAAACTCAAAAGAAGCTCTATAAAAACACTAACTTCAAGAACTCACTAACTTAAAAAAAAAAAAATTGTATTATTTGGACGATAGTGATTCGATGTGTGTCTGTCATTGGCCTTGTTTTCCAAAATAATTTTACTTGATTTCACTTTGGGAAAGTGAAGTGACCAATTGTAATTAAAATTGGCATTTATTATCTACCTAAGTATGAAGCAGCACAATTAGAATGAAATAAAAAATTAGGTGTCTTTACCCCTACCACGATTATCAATTATTATCAATACATTTTGAAACTTGGTACTTTAAAACTCAATTTATTTAAAAAAAAATTATTCGGTGATAACTATCAGTTTCCTTGTAATTTACAACGGTCTCTATCATTGTGAGAAATCAAAAGTTTTAACAATTTTGTGGTCAAATATCGATAGATATTCAATATTTATCAACTATCAATTGATAATTGACAATCATAATAGGCGTGTTTAGCTTATATAAAAAATGTTTAAAACTTTATAACGGTACAAGTTTCTAGCATAAGCTATTCCAAGGGCCAGTTTTTCAATGCTTGAGTTAACTCCGAGTTAAGCCAGAGTTAGTTAATCCTGCAAATAAACTAAACCAAGTCAGAAGAAGTTTTTCATCGATGTATATTAACTTTAGTTCCTATAGTTACCAAAAAACTACCTAAATCGAAGTGCGAAAGTATAAAAATCAACGTTCCGCTATCGAAATCAAGATGGCGCTAGTGTGTAAATCACCCTTTCCATAGTGTCTTACCTCGATTTGTGTAGATTTAAGACTCACGTCTGTAAAAAGCACCTATTTACTTAACTAAGAGTTAACTCATCAAATTTGTTGAGTTAACTCGGGGTTAAAATTGACTGGAAACATGTTTTATTAGTAAACTCGTGTTTAACCCCGAATAGTGTTAAACATAAACGACTGACATAAGAAAGTGTTTTTTTCTGTTATCAGTTCCTCGTTGTTTCATTTTGTTAAAAATACGAATGATGGATTTCCTCAAAAGCAAACAAAAACAAACTGAGCTTATGATTGATAAAAAAAAAAACAATAATAATCACAGCATGAATATTGAACTTTGATGTTTAAGTTTCCTTCATGATCATTTCAATATTTCGATTTCACAATATCAAATACTCTGAGGCAACTTTGAAGATTAGGTCTTTAACATGGAAGACTACTCTTAAGCCAACAGTAAGTCACAAGATTTTTATTTATCAAATGGAAATCTATTACTTTTTGCAAAACAATCCAGCAAGATTTTCTTAGTAAAACAACTTATAATTGCTGACGTAAAAGCCAAAGTTCATCTAGACTTTTAATCGATTGCGAGTCAATAAGATGAATAAATAAAAATTACACAATCAAGAGAGAAATATTAACTTCATCATCCAACATTCTGCAGATTTTCCGGAATGCAACCTCTGAGATCACAGTAAAAAAAAAAACACAAACCCTATAAAGCAGTTAAGACACAGACTGTATTTTTATGCGCAATTACCGTTAATTATACTTGCAAAAAATCAATAATTCATAATTCGTTAGTTAAATGTAATTTTTTTTCCTACAAACATTATTTATGTTTGAATCGCACGATCGAATGATCAGGCATCAGGGCAACTTTACTAGAAAACGTTGTAAAAAAATAGAACAGTAACACATTCGTGCAGCACAAGTTCATAATAAAAATGAAGAAAATACAGTCAGCCGATTGCAATTAAATGCGATTAAAGCATTTCATTCGTTGCAATCAATTAGGGTGACGAAATCAATGCAACGATGAACGATGCGTGTAGCACAAGCGATGCAACTGAATCTTAATCGACGCACACGCGTGCTTCAAACATTCCGCTCATACGGCAGGCGAGGGATTCTTTCGCTGAGGAGTGACATTCCGCTTCGGCGCGCGCGGCGGCATGGCGAAGTGCCCAGATATTCATACCTCACTCCTCTAGCACTGGTTGGTAACACACATGCGGGTAAGATGTGAGAACGAAACATGTACATATGTATGTATGCATGTAGCCTGGGAGAAGGATTGGCCGTGTGACATGATGTAAAAGAACTTGTGATTTTGTGACTGAGGCAAGCGAACACACACACAAGGTGCAATGGAGGGAGAAGCAAGTGCTTCCAAACCAAATGGAGGCTTGGTGACTTGGTACTTGGTATGATGGCATATTATACTCGCAATCTGTTATTTTTGTTGATAAAAGATGAAATTACGTTTTCTTTTCTTGTGAGGATAATATAAAAAGAATCTGACAGACATAAAATGTCAAGTGGATTGACATTGTGCGTTAAGCTTTTGGAGGTTTTGAAAGGCGAATCTTCTTTTGATGTTTTGCCGCAATTTGAAAGTTCTAAGGTTGGGCTTCAGTTCTCTTTCACTATAGTTAAGTTGGTTTGAAATTGGTATAAGGGCTCTGATTGGCATGATTGAACCTATCCCTAGCAAATAGTTTTTGTTTTAATGAACTAATGATGAAGCTCAGTAAATGTATAATAACTCAACCTTGCAAATACCTACACCTTCTTTATGTAATAGGTGGAGTTCCAATTTTAAATGACGCTTTCAAACATTTTGAGCGGTATTTAGCGAGCTTATCCATGTAGACTTTGGACTTTGCGTATAGTCCTAAAGGAGAAAATCTTAAGGTGTTCCATCACATGATCTAGGCGTCCGAAGCGTGAAAAGAACTGTTACTGTAAACCCCCGATTCAACCAAAAAATGTGGAGTTCACAAGCAATAATGGCAAAGGGCCGCACTATACATTCCATTTTGATTTTTGAACTCCTAGAAAGTGTGCTTCGTAGTTACTGTAATCCCCCGGATGGGTAAAAATTCTATAATTGACCAATAAAACCTGAAAGCTCCCTCAGAGACCATGGCAAAAGTTTGAAAATTCATAACCTATATTCCATATTCTTTTGTGATGCATGGGGTGATATGGTAAATACTAGTAGTTTATCTCAGCGTGACCATACAGTACAACCTAAGTGATGTACGAACACATAACTCACATCACCAGATGCCGCTCTCTATTGTGCCAATTTTTCTTTTCTTGAATTGAGAATTTGAGAAAGAAAATCTAAAACAGTTTTTCTTAAATTTGCACAGAGCGTAGTGAAAGATCAATTATTCCCGGGAATGGAATGAAGTGAATTTTTCAACTTTTGCCATGTCTCAGGTAACTTTCAGGTTTTACTGGACAATCATAGAATTTTTACTTATCCGGGGGCTTACAGTAACTACGAAGCACACTTTCTAGTAGTTCAAAAATCAAAATGGAATGTATAGTGCGGTCAATCACAGAATTTTGACCAATCCGGGGGTATACAGTAACTATGAAGCACACATTTTAGCAGTCCGAAATGTAATGTGAAATGCGGATCTTTGCCATCATTGCTTGTAAATATCATATCTATCAATCTTTCGTTTTGGACCGATTCGGGGGTTTACAGTAACAGTTATTTTAACACTTTGGACGCCTAGAGATCATGTAATGGCACAGCTCAAAACGTTTTGTTTTAGTGTTACGTTTAGTATAGATTTTGACAAATCCGGGGGTTTACAGTAACATATTATACATTTGAAGATGCAGATAGATATTACTTATGCCTTCAACGAAGACATTTTTTTTTATTTTTTTCATTGCTTAATTCTGGACTTATGACCCACTTCATTTTAAATGTTAGGGATCATGATTCACTTCATTGTGAACTTTCGAGTCACAAATTTACAAGCGATTTGTCGATTTTATTTTAAATATGTGTTTCAAAATCCATTATGAACTTTTGACCCGTGGGGTTGTGACTCTGCGCCAATTTGGTACCTTACAGTGTTAAAAAAACATGGAACTTGGTTTAAAATCATCAGATATTTCATCATATTTGAGTTTTAAAGTTATGTTGAAATCAGTAAGTCTCGATGTAAATTTGGAATCAAAATATAAAAATTATTTTCCAACTGAAATTTGACAGTCGCATCTCGCATAGAATTGTATAACACTTTCATTTTGACAATTGACAATTTTGTAATATACTGTAGACTTTTACAGACGTGCAGGTTTCTTAAAGAGCACATTCTTAACCTAATGCTCCATTTATAAATAGCTCTATGGGATAGAGGTATAACGTGTACCTACTTTGTAAAAACTTGGCCCGGAAGTGGCCAATTTCTGACAAATAAACATGACAAATGGAGTCAAAGCCGCTGTTTCGTAAATGTTTGCGAGATAAGTAATTGAATTACGGTCACCTCTCGTACTAAAAATAGGCTTATAAATTGTCTTCAGATCTAAATAAGTTTTTGAATGGGAACTTCCCTACAAAGCAGTATAAAGTACTGTATCTATTTATACGATGAAATTATTGTGTGAGCTGTGAGCTATAGTCTCACAGTTAAAAGTTTAAAAGTTTCCTCATATCCACTTTGAGAGTTCAAGTAGCAATTTCAAAGTTATAAAAAAACAGTTTTTTTATTACAATTTTATATTAAAACAAGTAATTTATTACATTGCATCAATTTCACTACCCCGTTATCATCATCATCATCATCATCTCAAAGTCTAAGTCACGTATATATGTTGGTATACTGCCAGCGACCGGTATATACTTAACCTTGTCTCGTTGTGCGGTGGTTTACTACCGTCTGAAGTATGTATTTGAAAACAAAAAACTTATCTCAGATCTTTAACCGAGAAATTCCCATAAATGTGATGGCAAGCATTTATATCATGTTATTCAAAAAGTCTTTTTCTTTTATACTTGCTCTGCTCTGATCCAATATCCGGTTTGAGTCTTGGTTTTTTGTTGTTGTTTAAGTGTAGATAATTTGTTTGGTCGTATCATTCGGGCGCGTAAATTTTGTTAAAAGTATTTTTGGATGTTGGTGTTTAAGTATAACAAACAAACAACACTATTTGCGCTGTCAAAGTTTCCCACACCACCTTGCCACATTTATGGATTGATGTTGTTGACTTTTCTATAAATGCAAAAGCATATCTAATGAATTCGCATATTTTGTTCTTACTCAAATTAATAAAGTAAACAATGTAGAATCTATCTGTGAGTTATTTATGTTAAGCTCATTGTTGACTTCTTTCAAGAAGTAAGAGATTATTATTATACCAGGCAAAGTTTGTAACGGGTGATTTTTTGGCTGGTTTGGTTTTGGCAACACTGGTTTTGACAGCTGACGTGTGTATAGTACCTTGTGTCACTGTCAAACAGCTTCAGTTTGGTTTGCAATTTAACCATGGATCGTCTTACAAATGAACAACGCTTGCAAATTATTGAATTTTACTATCAAAATTCGTGCTCGGTTCGAAATGTTCATCGCGCGCTGCTTGTGTTCAGCGATGAGGCTC
Organism: Leucozona laternaria; assembly: GCA_932273885.2. Lineage (NCBI taxonomy): Eukaryota > Metazoa > Arthropoda > Insecta > Diptera > Syrphidae > Leucozona > Leucozona laternaria. The sequence continues at coordinate 23,006,738 of OW026367.1, read as the reverse complement.
ATTTTTGGTTGAATGGGTACGTAAATAAGTAAAATTGCCGCATTTGGAGTGAAGATCAGCCAGAAGCATTGCAACAGCTACCAATGCATCCCGAAAAAGCCACTGTTTGGTGCGGTTTATGGGCCGGCGGCATTATTGGGCCTATTTCTTCAAAGATGATGCGAATCGCAGCGTTACTGTCAATGGTGAACGCTACCGAGCGATGATAACAAACTTTTTTTTGCCCGAAATGGAAGTTCTTGACTTGCATGATATGTGGTTTCAACAAGACGGTGCCACATGCCACACAGCACGCGAAACAATGGCGCAATTGCGAGGCGAGTTTGGTGAACAGTTAATTTCACGTTTCGGGCCGGTCAATTGGCCGCCTAGATCGTGCGATTTGACACCATTAGATTATTTTTTGTGGGGGTATGTCAAGGCTAATGTCTATAGGGACAAGCCCGCTTCGATTGACGCACTGGAAGCCAACATCCATGCATTCATTCGTGAGATACCGGCCGATATGTGTGAAAGAGACGCACCTGAGACGCAGCCGCGGTCAACATTTGCATGAAATTATCTTTAAACATTAAAATGCAAGGTTCAAACTATCGATTCAAATAAATATTTCATTCATTTTTTCGAATTTTTTGTGTTTTTTTTTTTTTTAAAAAGTTCTAAACCTCTTAAAAAATCACCCATTATATGGGTATACATAGCTACATAAATAATCTATGTGAGAATAATTATTTGAAAGAAGTTTAAAATCGTGATGAGAAAGTCTTTGGCATCCTCTTCTTTTGCTGCGAAAGAATTTTTTTCGCAATGTAAAAATAGACATACGTTCATCAAAGAGCAACAGGTATATAAACTCAACGGATTAAGGTTATGCCCTCGATTGGAGTTACCCTTTAGCCTAGCCTCCGGCGCGCGGGTGCTAAAGTGAAAATTGATTGTATGTTTTTTAAAACTTTCTGTCTTGTATACCTTGCTTAGTTGAAAGTTGAATGGAACAGCTATTGGCGTTTTAGCCATGTTATCAAGAAGAGTGTACCTACATTGATGAAAGGAAAATCATAGATAGTGAATTTAATTCTTTTGTTTATGTACAGTTTAGTTCTATACTAACTACTTTCTTATTTAATAGATCTTTAGCACTCTGAAGAAGATGTCAGATGTCACGTCACTTTCTTAGTTAATTTTGTCTTTTTTTATGCGAGAAGCATTAATAATTCGTTTTTCTTTTCTTGAATACAAAATTTACATCCAGTCTTATGTGATACTTCAAATGCTTGATTCAATAATATGAGACGTGGTTTTTGGTACGAATCACATAGATAAAAAAGGAACGCTGAATATGTCGACAGCTTTTGTTTTACTAGAATATCTCAAAAACTCTTATTTAAATTTTAAGCTTATATTTTCCGGCAGCAGCAGCTCTATTCTGTTTGAAACAAAATATAGCAGATAACCTACTTAAAAATAAAAATGGAAAGGATTTTAAAAAACTGTAGCAACAATAATTTCGTTTGATCTGAGTTCCAGGTCTTGCTTTTTAGTGAGTTTTTGCTCCCTGACATATCTTAAATTAGACAAGAAAGTTTTTCTGACATTTGATAATATTTGTATAGCAACATAAAGAGAGAGCCAAATTAGCCTTATGACAATGTTTTATAAAAAAAAGCATAATTTGTGTTCTAAAATTCTAATTTAAAGTAGGTACTCACCTTAAATATATATGTATTGACAAATATAGTTTTTAGTTTAGTTCCTTTTTGTATCCACTATAATTTATTTTAAACCCCGTCCGTCGGTCTGTGCGTCCACTGTAATTTGAGTTAGAGCCCAAACGGGTCAACCGATTTGCTTCAAACTTGTTACAGAGCATTTTTACGTGATTCCCTAGAGGATAAATTCGAATTTTGGATTTAGCTCATCTGGAACGGTTAGCTGCCATACAAATATTTTATTTTTTTTAATTTTCTCGAAAACGGCTCTTACGATTTCGATTAAACTTCGTACCTGTAATAACTAAGTCAATTGTAAGAAAGCTGCGTGTCAGGTTTTTCTAAAAAAATCCCATAACGGAATTTGGTATTCCACGGTTTTTAGAAAATGGTCTTATTTCTAGGTTATTCAAGTATAACTTTTTGATGGTTTGACCGATTTTGTTATAATTTTTCAATCTGGTGCTTCTCAATAGTATGAATAATATTGCATTTAAACATTTTGAAAAATATTGATTTATAAACAACAAAATATCAAACAAAAAAAATCAATTTTTTAGTGGTTACTTTTGATTCTCTTAATATTTTCTCGTTGAATATATACACTATGCATCTTCAATGCGTGGTTTTACACACAGTTTTTCACCACAAAAAAATTTCGTGCGATCAAGTCGTGCACATTTTGTACCCGATAATCTATCTTTCCTGGTCCATATTCATAATAAGATGTCCTTAGATTTTTTTTTGTTGATTTTTAAGTTTTTATATAATTAAGTACACTTCATTTTATATCAAATTAAAGGTAATAAAATAATCTTTTCACTAGAGCTAAAAAAAGTATATTTCATAACTGAATTTTTTGAAATATCGGTGTGACAAAGACCGCAAAAAAAAGTGGCTTCTTTACAAGCTAAAACTCAATATCTCAAAATGTGTTTAACATATCAAAATTATTCCTCCAATTACAGAGAACAAAATCTGAAATCCTTATTTTGCAATCGTCAGCTCCAAGCCCAAATATCTCGACTTTCCCATGAACGATTTTGAAAATATTTTACTCATGCATCGGACTTCACGTCACCTTCCATTTGATACCAAACTCGTTCCTGTACACTCTGGGCAGAAATGAGCAATTCCCTTTAAGAATAAAAGCTAACTTTAATTTGAGCATAAAAGCTAAGATCAAATAAGTATATAATGGGTGATTTTTTTAAGAGGTTTAGAACTTTTTTAAAAAAAAAAACACAAAAAATTCGAAAAAATGAATGAAATATTTATTTGAATCGATAGTTTGAACCTTGCAATTTAATGTTTAAAGATAATTTCATGCAAATGTTGACCGCGGCTGCGTCTCAGGTAGCCCATCCGCTGAGTCCAATTTTGGCATACTCTTTCACACATATCGGCCGGTATCTCACGAATGAATGCATGGATGTTGGCTTCCAGTGCATGGATGTTGGCAATCGAAGCGGGCTTGTCCCTATAGACATTAGCCTTGACATACCCCCACAAAAAATAATCTAATGGTGTCAAATCGCACGATCTAGGCGGCCAATTGACCGGCCCGAAACGTGAAATTAACTGTTCACCAAACTCGCCTCGCAATTGCGCCATTGTTTCGTGTGCTGTGTGGCATGTGGCACCGTCTTGTTGAAACCACATATCATGCAAGTCAAGAACTTCCATTTCGGGCAAAAAAAAGTTTGTTATCATCGCTCGGTAGCGTTCACCATTGACAGTAACGCTGCGATTCGCATCATCTTTGAAGAAATATGGCCCAATAATGCCGCCGGCCCATAAACCGCACCAAACAGTGGCTTTTTCGGGATGCATTGGTAGCTGTTGCAATGCTTCTGGCTGATCTTCACTCCAAATGCGGCAATTTTGCTTATTTACGTACCCATTCAACCAAAAATGAGCCTCATCGCTGAACACAATTTTTCGATAAAAAAGCGGATCCTCGGCCAGCTTTCCAAGAGCCCATTCACCAAAAAAACGGCGTTGTGGTATGTCGGCTGGCTTTAGTTCTTGCACCAGCTGTATCTTAAAAGGCTTTACGCCCAAATCCTTCCGCAAAATTTTCCACGTAGTGCTGTAACAAAGGCCTAACTGCTGGGAACGGCGCCGAATCGACATTTCGCGGTCTTCTGTCACACTAGCTGATACGGCCGCAATATTTTCTTCACTACGCACAGTACGTAAACGTATTGGTGGTTTAATGTCCAACAAAGTAAATTTGGTGCGAAATTTGGTGCGAAATTTGGTCACAATCTTCCGAATAGACTGCTCAGAAGGTCGAGAATGCCGATCATAAAATGGAAGCAGCGCGCGATGAACATTTCGAACCGAGCACGAATTTTGATAGTAAAATTCAATAATTTGCAAGCGTTGTTCATTTGTAAGACGATCCATGGTTAAATTGCAAACCAAACTGAAGCTGTTTGACAGTGACACAAGGTACTAAACACACCTCAGCTGTCAAAACCAGTGTTGCCAAAACCAAACCAGCTAAAAAATCACCCTTTACATTAATACAATAATTCAATTTAAAAAAAAAAAATATATATTTATATATAATAATTAATATATAGCGAACAATATATGTAAAAACGAATTTAACTTGTGTGTGACCTTATATCTAGAAACCGACTAAGTGGGTTTTATATTTTTATAAAAAAGCTCGGTAAATAACACATACAAAATGTATCCGCACAGTTAATCCTGAGTTAACTCACCAAATTTGATTAGTTAAATCGGGTTTAACTTTAATTTTGTACTGAAAAACTGGACCTAAGAAAGCCTTCGTATCGATAATGCGGGGAGTCAAAGGCTTCTTAAAAGTTTTTACGAATAAAGCTTAATTTTTGTAAACTCTATGGGCCTAAACACACACAATAGGGAGCTCGATGGAAAGTGACACAATCGGAATCCACCTCCATTTTCATCTGGGGAAAGTATATGAAATATGAGAGCAAAGAGAAATTATAACATTTCAATTGACATACAAATTTGAAGAAAAAGGTTTAAAATTCAATAATAAAAAAAGTACACCTACGACCCAGAAAACGGTTAAATTCTGCTCCTTGATTTAGTAACTAGGTACTACTTTTCCAAGAGGTTTCTATTGCTAGATTTTTATTGGTTATATATTTAAAGTAGTTTATCGAATATTATGTTTGAATTCTTGTGTACGTTCACCAACACACTCACAGTTTGTGAGCATTGCTTTTTAATGCGTAAACATCTAAGCCGGCGGTAGATTGAAATAAAAACGTGGACTTTTCTCTATGCGACAATACGAGGTCACACTTTACGATGTATCACGTAACGTTACAAAAATCTGCAAAGTAGGATACTGGGTACGTGCAGTGACAAAATTCTGAAGATCCCCTTCAAGCAAACTAGTCCGTTTTGGATCCGTGCTTCAACAACGTATATACGACTTTGCTTACGGGTTCAAATATGGATCACGGATATTAACCGTAAGTCCCGGCACTCACACAATTTGTGTTTGTTGGTTTTAAAGCGTTACCACTGGTCTATTGCTCTTGCTCAATTTTGTGGTTTAACAAAATTATGGTGCCTGTTGTACACCACTTACCCATATGAGGCGATACAAAATTTAATCTCGTTTTTCTTGAATTTTAAGTAAAAATCAAATAATGATGCTTTGGCTCACATCCAAATATAAAATAAAAAAATTGGTATCCCATTCCTTCTCGTTAAAATGTCGGCCAGCAAATAAAACAGCTGTACCCTACCTTATCGACTTTGGGTACAATCTTAATTGAACTCGTGTGAGTTGAGTACCTTACCTAGGTAAAACAAATTAAATTTAATTGACTCTTTCCCTTTTCACATATGCAACACAAAGCGTAATAACAATAAAGTAATAAGGTATAATGACATTTCATAATCATCACCCACAGTTTTGTTTTATATATCTACGTATACCTATACAATCCCACATGAAAAAGAAGTCCAAACGCACAATTATAATTTTAATTTTTTGATTAATGACCCTTCACAAACATTCACAACATTCAACACACCATACACAAAACAACAAAATATCCAACATCATGCTCCATTAAGAGTAATGCTTTTATGGTGCGATTACATCGTGTCCTACATTGTCGGCTCTTAACATGGCAGCATAAAGCTAAAGGTCATCATCACCACGCGAAGAATAAGAAAAAGAAGAATTTGTTCCAATCAAAGTCACACTTTTACGTGGAGTGAGTTTTTGTTTAACTGTTTATTTTAGCCATGCTATATGCATACATATATTGAAGATTTGCTAAAATACTGAATCAAGACATCTCTCACAAGCTGTGCAATTGATGTCTTTGAGCCCTACCTACACCATATCAACAAAACAAAAACAAAAAAAAAAAACTTAAAATAGAACGAAGGAAAAACCAAAATGACTATCGCAGTCGGTAAGATTTCATTTTAAGATCTAGGTAAACAAACATAAGAAACGGTTTATTTACCTCATACATAAGGGTAAGCCGTAAAAACACAAACTGTATATCGGGTTTGGCGACTAGAACTTAATATTGGACAACAAGCGTCATAATGACGTGAAAGCCTCATATTCATGGTTACCACTTTGGTAGTCATCTCTTAATTTTTATTTTTAATGTTTATTTTATCTACAATTTGTATGGATTAATTACATAATAGATTATTGAAATAAGACTTAAATGTATAATCCTGGCCGTAATGTGATGTAATGTTATTTTGAAGCAGATAGGCGAGGGATGTATAGAGTGACCGGGGTAGACAAAATTGCTGTGATTGAAAAATTAATCAAGTGGAGTAAAGAGTGCAGAGAGATGACACTTTTTCACTTGCACAAAGTTAACATTCATTAAAAATCGCAGCTTTTAAAATGACCTTTTAATTAGAAGGAAACTAAAACAGAAATGAAGATTTAAAATCGCTCTCGTCTTAGATATGACACTTGACAACTGATGTCGTGTTCAAAACAAAAACACTCTATATGAAGATACCAATCTTTCGTACGTATCACCCTCCAAAACCCATTTGTTTACATTGTTGTTTTTGTAATTTCGTTTTGTGTCCATGAATAGATGTGAATTGCAACAGCAATTTAACGGGGTGGGATTGTTCTGTTTTCCCAGAACAACCATTTTGTATGTGCAAATAACGCAGCCATCTTTAAAAAAATTTCAACTCACCAGCTTTTCAACATGAAAATGGCGGATGTTAGGTGGGATATCGGGATGTGTTGAAAAAAACACCAATTTAATGGTGCTAAGTCTGCTATTACACTCCGAATTTCACGTGATGAAACTTCTTTTAATTTTTCTTTGAAAATTCATCCTGTAAGTAGTTCGCTGTTACACAATGATTTTTAAATCTTTGGCATTTAACAGAAAAGTATGTAATAAAATAAATAACGTGATAAGTTAGAATTTATACATTGAAATTTCGGTCATTGATAGTTTTCTATTGGTTTCGCATATAAATAGCATAAAGGCTGTCCCAAACCAACGCGAAACATTCGCGCGAATATGCGACGACTGAATAATGTTCGAAGATTCGCATCGCGCCAGTGTGGGTACTCCCATTAATCTCCATGTAAATAAATTAAGACAGGCTAAAGTTTCGTCGTCGTTCTGAAGTATTCGCTTTGGTTTTGGAGAGCCTTAATGCTCTTAAAAGCCGTGTTTTTTTTTTGCAAGCCCGGAGGGATTTGGTTGAAAAGAAATGATATTGGGGACTATCTATCGACGCCATCACAGAAAACAATGGAGTTTCCATAAAAACTATTGATTAGAAGTACATATGCAATTCACGCCGTTAGAACAGTTTACCCCCGAAAATGATGTGCTCTTAGCTATGCCTGGAGGGGATTAGTTGTTGTTGCGTTTAACATGTAAATTCCTTAGCCCCGACGCGACATAGTTTTTTTTCGATCAATTTCCTCTAGGTTTGCAAAAAGGACGAGACTAGAGACATGCCAATTTATAACAGTTATAACAATTTTTGGCCATTAAAAGCGGGCGTACGTTTACGCGCTTCGCACTACTTAAAAAAACTTTAGGTGCTTGAATTATGCCCACCGGCGGAGGACCCTGGACCTGCGGGGCCGCATAAAGAGTAATTTTATAAACAAAAACTGTTATAATTGGCATGTCTAGTCACTTCCTGCAAAAAAACACTCCTAAAGTTATCTTACAACTGTTGCGTTGATTCTCTGATTTCTCATTCGTTTTTTTTTTGTCATGTTCACAGTCTGTTTCAGTAATTCGAGAGCAAAATACAATACCAAACAATCGTAGAAACAAAACAAAAAATGACAAAAGACAATCGAATATACTTAAAATTTGTTTCCACAAACTTAATCCTTATAAGGTTGGGTTAGCACTTGATAACTCGTAGCTCCTTTTATTATACTTTTTGAACATTCCCATTGAAACTCGTAAATAACCGACATTTTGGTGGTGAATGGTGAATGTACGCTTACTGCATGTGTGTGCAAATAAAGCGTGGTGGATGTACGCTTACTGCATATGTGTGCGTGTTTCTCCTGAATTTCCCCTATATGAGCTTGTAGGCAAACTCGGATGACAGCCGAGATTGGTATCTTCATATAGTGTTTTTGGTTCAAAACCCTAACGTTTAATCGAGAATTGTCAAAACAACAAAACGTGTTTCCCACCTGAGTGACAATTTAAGGTTTGTGATGCTGGATTTAAGTGACTGACATCTTGTCATACTTTCTTCAATTTTCCTACTTTTTATGACTTCAACGTGTAAATGCGGTCTTAAATCTGCCCAACCGACAAGTGCAACTGACATGACGTTTAATTTGCAATAATACTGGCAAATGTTGTCCATTACGCTGCATTTACACCGATGTCAAAAATATTGTTAATCAGGGCAATGTTTCTTCACCATAAAAGAGCAGGCGGGCTAGTTAAGGTCTTGTATAGAGTCTCCTCGGTAGTTTGAGAAGGGTGTCTTTTTAGTCCGAAGAGTATTTTTTTCTTGGTGTGTAATATTATTTTTTGAAAAGTTTGGTAGAGATATTTTTCATTATCTGTGGTAATCATGGTCATGTGCAGCAACGAAGGGAAAACAAAAGAGAAAGGGCTCTTTGACAGACGCGGACGGTTAAACTTTTTTTAAGAAACCACATCCATCCAAGACTTGAGGCTATTAAATCAACAGGGAGGTGCGAACACGTTATGTTGTAGCTTGACATTATGTGTGTATGTATGTATATGTGGGGGACAAATGTCAATTTAACTGTCAGTTCAGTGCTGCCAGCAGGCAATTTAATTTAATTTAATTTAAGTTTTCTTTTATTTTGCCAATTTGCCAACAACCACAACCAGACAGACAATGGTCCATTGACCTACATAACTGGTTACGTTTACAGTTTCTCAGCTATGACTTATTTTGTGAAAATTGTTTGCACTTTGTGCTATAGTGCTATTGTGTTGTTGGTTATCCATTTAGTTTGTCCGGGTGTCAGTGGCAATTTAAAATCACTTAGGTAAGATCTGGGTGCGACTGATGGGTGAAAGAGCATAATAAATTGACATGAGGTTCCTTCAAGGTGCACATCAATCAAAATTTGTAAATTATCACCGATTGGTGATGTAGAAGAGAAATTATTGCAAGTAAAAGTGTTGACCATGAAGAATAAATTGTATTAATATCGAGAGTATAGTGAGGAATTATCTGCATGTGTGTGAAAGTGGCAGGTATGTAAAGAAATTCTTAACAAATTATAAGACTTTTTATGAGGCCAGCTAAGAATGGCAAGTGAGAAAAACAAATAAGGTGTTTCTCTTATTATGATAAATTACACTGGTCTGCTAAATTTACTTTAAGATACCATACTATATTTACACATATAACGGGTGATTTTTAAGCTGGTTTGCTTTTGGCAACACTGGTTTTGACAGCTGACGTGTGTTTAGTACCTTGTGTCACTGTCAAACAGCTTCAGTTTGGTTTGCAATTTAACCATGGATCGTCTTACAAATGAACAACGCTTCCAAATTATTGAATTTTACTATCAAAATTCGTGCTCGGTTCGAAATGTTCATCGCGCGCTGCTTGTGTTCAGCGATGAGGCTCATTTTTGGTTGAATGGGTACGTAAATAAGCAAAATTGCCGCATTTGGAGTGAAGATCAGCCAGAAGCATTGCAACAGCTACCAATGCATCCCGAAAAAGCCACTGTTTGGTGCAGTTTATGGGCCGGCGGCATTATTGGGCCTATTTCTTCAAAGATGATGCGAATCGCAGCGTTACTGTCAATGGTGAACGCTACCGAGCGATGATAACAAACTTTTTTTTGCCCGAAATGGAAGTTCTTGACTTGCATGATATGTGGTTTCAACAAGACGGTGCCACATGCCACACAGCACGCGAAACAATGGCGCAATTGCGAGGCGAGTTTGGTGAACAGTTAATTTCACGTTTCGGGCCGGTCAATTGGCCGCCTAGATCGTGCGATTTGACACCATTAGATTATTTTTTGTGGGGGTATGTCAAGGCTAATGTCTATAGGGACAAGCCCGCTTCGATTGACGCACTGGAAGCCAACATCCATGCATTCATTCGTGAGATACCGGCCGATATGTGTGAAAGAGTATGCCAAAATTGGACTCAGCGGATGGGCTACCTGAGACGCAGCCGCGGTCAACATTTGCATGAAATTATCTTTAAACATTAAATTGCAAGGTTCGAACTATCGATTCAAATAAATATTTCATTCATTTTTTTTAAAAAAGTTCTAAACCTCTTAAAAAATCACCCATTACTTTGACGAAGAATTGCTCCTGAGTTTCCTGCACTAAAATAATTAAGTTTTTGATTAGTCCCTATGGCTTTTCTTTTTTTTGAAGAAGAAGAACAACTGTCATTTTGAGGCTTTGAGATGACCAATCGAAAAAGCCATACTTCAAGCAGTAATAAGACTTCGAGATATTAACCAGGCCTCAAAGCAGTTAAGAGACTTAAAAAAAAATCTAGGATTTTTGTTCAAGTCATGCGTTGGTGCAGACCTATTTTTAATCTAAACAAGTGCTCAAGCTCAAGATCAATGGAGGAGGGTTTTATTGCAATGGAGTTAAATTTATAATATATTCTTTGTAAATGGGTCCTATTGGGAATTTTGAGAGATATTTGGCTCAATTGTCTAGAAAAATTGATCTTTTTTTCTAAACAAATCAATTTTTTTTCTAAACAAAATCGATTTTTTAAATTCGAGATTAGTTAACTCCCTGAATCGCGTTTGTGGCTGCAGCTTCAGCGTATTCACTTCACTCTAACGTGAATCCAACTTGTATTCTTCAGACACAACCTAATGTGAACATATTTTAAAAAAAAAACGAAAATCTGTGCTCGTCAAAGGATTAATAAGATTGACAGATATCAAATTATGGGTTGTAGCCTCTTCCAGGTAGGCAGCTTAACATACAAATAAGGTCAGTTAAAGTTATCTTTACAAATAATATGAGATTATGGTCACAATTCATATCAAATTCACATTTTATCTTTTTTTTCTAAATTCCAATATTCATACACCGAAATATACCAGCTGTAAGAATACAAAGAATGCTTCATAAATATTTCATTTGAATAATAAAATATCTACTTATTTCTTGCTTATGTCATAAAGTAGACTAAACTTTTCAGACTAAGTCACTTCTCCATCACTATATACCTTCGACAGCAATCTTGTTTAAAATTTGAAAAAAATACTGACGTCATTTTAAAGTCTTTCGTTAAATTATGCATTTCCGAAGATCACTTTCATTTTCATTGTCTTCATCAAAATAAAAATAAAAATAAAAATAAAAAAACCTTACTTAACTTACTTTCATTAACGTAGGCTTGTATCTTGAAATAATTTTTTTCCATTTCAATAAAGTGCATATATTTTACCTTTTTGGATTTTCTAAAAAAAAAAAAAAAAAAAAAAATTCCAAAGATAAACTCTTGCATATGCATCCAAATTATGTAAATCTTCCGAAAGCCCTTATGTGCCCCCATCAGTTCAGTTTTTCATTTTCAAAGTCAAAACCTGAAACAAAAACTCCACTCCAGTTGAATGAAAATTTCCATTAATTTTATTGTTATAGAAGTCGCGACACCGTAACGTCTGCTTGACAACGGCGCCGCACTGCCACCGGACTTCTCGTCGTATACTCGTAATACATATTTTTTTACACTCATAATAATTAATAAATTTTGACAAATGTTAATACGGATTTTGCATGCATTGCGCAATCAATTAGCAATCATACACTATAAATCAAATTTTTTACAAAAAAAAAGTCCTTTCATAATAATTTTTCTTTGTATCTTTTTGCAGCAATTCGAATAAATGGACAGCTCAATCCAAAACTCGTACAACAAACAGCGAGGTCACATTCGCTCCGCATCGCTGGAGAATGCGAATTCATTTATATCGAAGAATACCCTAGGGCTGCCGCTGGTGCAGCCAGGCTTTACAGGCACACTCAAGTCACGCAACGAGCAGAAGCGACTGCGCAACAAATTTGGCAGTCAAAGTAATTTAGAGGATTACGTGCAGCAGAGCCGATCAAAGTTTCAAAACATACGAAGCATGTTCGAGGCAACTAAAAGTAGTGTCAGTGGTGGCGGGGAATGCGAACAGCAACCACAACAACAACAACAATCACAGCAGCTGCAGCCACCGATACCGCAGCAGCAGCAACAACATCAACAGCAGCAACCACAGCAGCAAATGCATCCAATCAATCAAACATCTCATTCCCAATACCAGCAAAATATTCACTTGGCGACAGTGATGCATGCGCACCCGGAACTGGGTCACCGAGGAAGCAGTGCGAGCAACTATAGCAGCAGCAGTAGCAATCACCATCACCACCCGCAGCTGAAGAGAACCACAATGGGCGGCGGAATTGAGTACAGTGACAGCCTAAATATCGTCGAAATGGACAGTGGCAGCACTGATCGTGTAAATCGCAGGGAAAAAGCAGATCAGGTGAGGTCATCATTATTGCTCTAATGGTGCTTTAGCATGAGCGTTGGTAATCATGATCACGATTCTACATTAATTTTCCACCATTTTTATAGGCAACAAATCTTCTCCGGCCCATCGCATTCAAGCCAATCCCCTTCGAACCAGATTACAGCATTCCAGTGAGATATAACGAGCTTGGAGATCGTTACGGATCAACGCCATCGTTGGCACCAGTTCAAGGTTCCAATCTCAGATTCGGAAGTAAGTCAAATTCGTTTTTTTCTATAAAATATTATGACTCATTAGAGACTTTCTTTGTGTGTGTTTAACTCAAGGTACCACCGACCTTCGGCATGGCTACTCGTCCAGCAATAGTTATTGCAATAATTTAATGGCACGTCGAAGGTGTTCCAGATCGTTGAAGATCAACGATAGTATGGAATCAATTCGACATACACCCGACTCAGATGCAATTAGCCAAAATAGTACTTTGTGAGTATAGAAGTTATAATTTTGTAAAGGGTGTTTTTTTTTTGTTCTGATTTATTGTTGGCTGGCGTCAAAGGCGAAGTTTATCAGTGCGAGATTAAAGTGTAAATTTGATTTAATTCACAAGGCCTATAAATTCTACACAAAAGTTATCAATTACAAAGTAATATCCCAAGATTAATCATATTATCAAAACGGAGCCCCAACATATAGGAAACAAAAAAATTCCTTTCTGCATAGCGGGATGACATAAGCCACCATTTTGTTTTTGTTTTTAACGAATGGCAGTTAATTTTGTGTTATATTTTATTTCTAGAAAATCAAACTGTGTTAATACTAAATACATCATAAGTGAACAATTCGATATGACACCATCGCCATCGGATTCAGGAATTTCCGAATTGGAAGCTGCTCTAAAAGATCGCGACTCTGAGCTCTCGTATTTGCGACAAACAATGGAACACAATGAAAAAGTGATTTTCAAAGTTCAAAAAGTAAAATTTTTGAATTCCTTCAACATTTTAGCTAATTCTATGTTTTTTCTATGTTTTTTTTTTCTTCTCTCGTTTATGTGTATTTCGTCTATAGGATAAAGAGGCTTATTGGGAAAATGAGACAAAGCGTTTGAAGGCTTACTATGAGAATCAACAAAAGGAATTTTTGCTAAAAATAAAGAAAATGGAACAGATGCTGACACTGCAGTCATTCCAATTTAAGCAGAATAAACTTCGAATAACGGATAATACAAATCGGCTGAAGGAACAATTTGGCGATTTGAAAAAAGAGAGCGAACTTTTAAAGTGAGTATAGAGTTTATTTTACCACCGTTTGCGTTGCTGAACTTGCAAATTCTGCTGGATCTACACAAGTGTTAAAATGCCACTATTTAGACGAATGTCAGTTGCGTAGGTAATGGAATTTTATCACTTTCTAGATCAAGCTTAGAGAAATTTATTAATCTGTCAATGTCAAAACTGACAGCAATCATTTTGTGGCAACTGACAGAAACAAAATTAGGCATTTTCAGGAAGTTGAGATCAGCAATCTCAATTACATAATCAGGATTCCTCCACAAAATTTCTCAGATTTGCTGTCAAAATCCTGAGGAAAAACAATAACTTTGGAATCGTGTGCTCGATTTTTGACAGAGCAAAATATCGTGAGATCTCATTTTCCTGAGCCCGCCTATTGTAATGCAAATGTCAGTTGCCACAAGGATATGATTTTGACGTTTGTGATAATAAACGAGAGAGGGATAGATAGCTATTTGGTAAAGATTTCTATCAAAGTTGCAATAAACTAGCTGTCAGATTAAATCGAAAAAGCACTTCAAAAAGTTGAAAATAACATTTCTAGTACATAGTAGATAACTTAAAATTTTTATATTGGTGTGTTTCAGAAGTGAAAATGAAGGTCTTAAGACATCAGAACGCTCAATAAGGGACTGCATCAGCCAATTGGAAGAAAAAACCAGCATTATGGATGGACTTATAGGAAATCTGAAGGCACAACTAGAAGAAAACGAATGGACTGTCTGTCAACGGAATGGTGAAATAGCTTTATTAAAAAACCAACTCAAAGAGGCCAATGTAAGTTCTCGTCTCGCTCTTAAATAACCTTCTTCGATATTATTATTTTTTTAATTTCATTTTCAGCTTGAATTAACCACAAAAGATCAAGAAATCCTCCACCTCAAGCACGATCAAACTGCTGCTGCAGTCGATCCTGTTCCTCCATCGCCATCTGTTCAAGCTCAAGAAGTCGAAATTAGTCAACTTAATCGTATTATTATTCTAAAAGATCAAGTAATTTTGGCACTGACAAATGAACTTGGAAAATTACGCAAAGAACTTTCCGATTTGGCAATTTTTCATGAATACGGCGAAGAGCCGTCGGGAAAATTAAGCCGGCTGAAGTATCAAATCGACAAAATATCCAACATCTGTCAGAAAAACCAAATGAACAATGAGGAGAAGCAAAAAGAACTCTCACCAAAGACAATCGATGATTCAAATCTTGAGGTGATTATGAATTGTCTGCAAATTGTCCCGCCATTTATTGAGCCACCACAGAGGCCCTTGGAACGACACATGACACCTGAATCACGTTTGGCACAAATGTCAAACGATATACAGAATTTCGTCTATGGAACTCTAAATCTTCCAGACATTGCTCAAAATTCACCACAATACATAGACGAGAAACCAGCGTCGAAAGATGAAGTGAGTGTGTTGCGAAAGGAGTTGGCTGAGTTGAGGAATAATTTCGAAAAGGAACGGCATCAGTGGGCCGAAGAGAAGGAAAAAGTTCTGAAATATCAAAAGCAATTGCAAATGCATTATATCAATATGTATCAGAAAATCAAAGACTTGGATAGCAGTAGCAATGGCTCTGAGGCTGTTTAAGAGAGGTCAACTTTTAAGAAAGAAAAACAAAAATTTAGTTACAAACTTATTTAATTTATTGATCGTGTGTTGTAACTGTTAAAAATGTGTTTTATTTTTATTTTTGTATTTTTATATTTCTGTGTTTATTTTTTAAAGTTTTTTTTTATAAGGGAAATGGAGGAGTAAATAGCAAAGATATTCATATAAGAAGAAAATAAAAAAAAATACCAATAACTTGAATGTGTGATTTTATAAAACTGACCTGGTTGGCGGCTTATGAGCTATGACGGTATCTTGATCCTTGAAAAATATTCACTGTGTGCTCAGTTACACACTGGGCCATCTTTTGCTTTTCGAAAATTATAAGTCTGTAACAAAAAGGATTTATTTTTTGCCAATTCATAAATCGTGGTCTGATAACTATTTTATCTGGAAAACTGGAATAGCTTTCTGACACATTAATGTATTACTTGAATATTTGTGGAACGCAAAGTTTTTTACTGGGAGGATTTAATTTTCGGGTAATGGATACCTATACGTTCCGAAGACACAAATGACTACATATGTGGTCAAACGCATTAATTAAATGCAAATTTAACCAATGAAACTAGTTACCTTTTGAGATGTCATAAATGCCAAACTTGGAACTTTGCTTCCAACCATTATCTGCCGTTGATAATGCAGAAAGTAATATACAAATATATTTTATCTTAGATTCTACTCAAATATTTTAAGCTACTGATCCATTTTTGAATCAAATTTTTTCCATAAATTTAATAAAGAACCCCTTCACCAAAAACAATAAAACAAACGTGAAAAAAAGAAGTCACCAGAGCAATGAAGTTCAGCCTGCTATTGAGTGACAAAATATAGCCAGCTGATATTTTGACACAAATATGCCCTTGACTTGATATGAAGAGAGAAATTTGTTGACTAGGTTGCCAGTCACTTTCCAATAAAAGTTACCTTAATTGGAAAGCATTTGACAGCTGGTCAATCAAAGATGACCTCATCCCTTCTGAACGTACCCATTGTAACTGTCAAATAAGTAATATGAAATTTACTCAAACACTGTGAAACAAACACTTAGGTTCAGTTTTTCAGTGCGAGATTAAAGTTAAACCCGAGTTAACTCATCAAATTTGGTGAGTTTACTCAGGATTAACTAAACAGTTGCTTTCGATGTTTTATTCACCGAGTTTGTTTAGTCGTATCGCATGCATTCTTCGCCGAAAAATTGTTTCCGCAGTTCACTGTGGGTTAATTTGCTTCTGGAGTTTGCTTACCTTGGTTTAACTCAACATTGAAAAACTGGGACTTAGAGTTTTAAACTTGAAAATTTATTACTTGATTGAATCAAGGTATTTAGATTTACGTCTACAAATATTGCTTTTTCTTCGACATTTCTACATATACTCAACTATATTCAGAGAATGCATTAGGTAGATTAAATATGCACTTGTACAAATTCTAACAAAGCTTTTTAGTCGATTTACTACTCCACCCTCCTGCGAAATCTTGAGATACATATTTGATTTTGGTCAAAAAAATGCTTATTGATAACTCCCTTTACTTTCTCTGGCATTCCACAGGGTAGACATTTAGGACTTGTTCTTTTTATTATTTTATCAATGATTTAACATCAGATTTAAAACATTCCCAGTGAATTAAATATGCTTACGATTTGATATTATTTTTGGCGACCAAAGGATTAAAGACTATTAGTCTGATATTACATATACCTACCTACTAGTGGAATGGTGTACCTAATTTGAAAAGATTTCACTGTTTTTTTTTTTTAATCTTATACCAATTCAAACTACAACTACTTGCTTAACTCAATCTCTCGTGTTTTAAAATGTACGATCAAATGAGGGTTTTCACTCGATGTAGTTTATGGTCGATTTGACAAAGGCCAGAATCCACACTGGTAGACACTGGCTGATTTAAGAGTTACAGAACTTCTTAAGACGTAAGCAAGCAAGTAATAAATAAGTTGGCACCTAAGATCCGCTCCTGAATTCTGACTTGGTCTATTTACTGAAGTTCTGATTTTAAATCTTAAAAGAAAATACCATATATGTAATTACTTTATATCTCAAATATCATAACTCACAATTCAATGATGACAAAACATCAACGAACGACGCAACGCAAAGATTAAAGCTTTAAAGATAAGAACTTATTTTAATTCCATCGAAAAGTTGTTAGTCGGAAAATGAAAGTAACAATATTCGGGTGCTTGATATTTTCTCTTATCATCATGGGACATATTTTTGATGCAGCGGAAATTCGGACACCTCAAAAATTTAACCGAACCATTGGAGGTCGAAGCATTTTGTTTCTACCACCTAGATGCAGAGTGGATAATAAAGGCCGATGTCGTAGGGTAAATCTGATTTGCTTTTATCTTTGTCTTTGGAAGATTAATAAACTTTGAAACGCTTATTTATTTTACAGAAGTTACGCTGAGAGGAATAGATGAAAACAAATTGCAGCGACGACGACCAGTTGAAAAGTGTTGAATTTATTTTAGTTGAGTTCAAAAAGCAATCTGCATGTGATTAAATTTCTATGAATTATCTAATAAACAATTATTGTTTCATCATATATTAAAAGTTTACATGGTTTTCTGTTGTATAAATTGCAAGCTTGAAATATACGGGATCTTTGTAAGTTATGTTTTTAAATATAATTAAGGTAGCTGATATGATATTTAACGAAAAGCACTTCTCCACTCTTCATTCGTTGAAAATATGGCTGCAATCATATATATCAGAAGACCTTTTTACACGACTAGCCACTCTTTAAAATTTATAAAAATTGTGTCGAATGACGTAGATTAAGCAATTTATTATAAGAAATACATATGAGGTTATAGGAAACTTTTGTTTTTGCACAAATATTAATTTGAAGACTAAAAATGTACGTAAAAGAAATTTAGGTACGTACTTAAACATTACTTAAAACTTGTTTAAATATAGTTCCACCTTAAATGACAGCTTATATTTCCCAGTGGAATAACTGCAACTGTTGGGAAAGTGCCCGAATACTCTGTAAATATTAGCGGTGTTCTTTTGGAGGTGGCGAACTATTCACGAGTATAGATCCAAACGATAATCTAGTACTGCAAACTATTCGTGCTGTTATGGCGAGTAGATGAGATTTGTAGGGAAATTAATTCTGTACCTTCCATTGAAAATTGCTACAAAAGAACTCGTGAGGACAGAATTAATACGAATAAGGTTTTTACAAGCTTCTATTAAATACATATATAATTTACATTTTTTTTTTTCAGATGTTTGGTTTGATAATCAAATTAAAATCTCTCTTAAAACGTGAATTGACAACCCATCTTAACATTGAAACACAACTTGTCTTGTTAGCTTGAGCTATTGTCATTTGTCAGCTGGGTTATTTCCTTCCGGAACAGTTTTAGGCATGTAATCTTTGTATGCGTAGGATTCTATAGGCTTGAAGTAGCATCCATGAAACCTTTGTCTATGATAAAAACACCATTTTCTCTAATAGAACGCCTCATGTTCGCATATTCATATCTGAGAAGATTTTATATAATTATTATTATTAGTCTGTAAGATAGCCGTTACAGATTTCACCATAAAGGGTTTAACTTTCTTTTTGCCAGAAAGTATCAATGCCCGCGTTCGGGTTGTAGTGAGATAGGCTTTCTTCCTTTATCCAAACATTGTCAGATAGCTTTGATTTATTGATTGTTGCATCAGCTTTGAGCAGCTGTTTTTTTTAACAAGGAATTACAACAACAGAAACCTATCCGGATAACTTTGAATATATACCCGAACGCGGCCAGTTATAAAGATAAGGAACCTCGGCTGTCATTCCGGTTTCTCTACAAGCTGAAAACAATGGCTGACCGTCATGAATTCATATTTTCGCACTTGTGTGCGTGTTTTAACGTATACTATTGCAAAAATATGAATTCACCTCCGTTAATGAACAAATTGACAGTTATTTTAAAAATGTCAAGTTTCGATGGGTGTGTTCAAAAAAGTATAAAAAAGAGGTTTGTTCGTTGAGCCCTGAAGTCACCCTGGGGTCGCCCCAAAGCGTTTTTTGAAAAACCTTTAGTCACCCTGGTGAAAAAATTGTGTTTTTTGAGACCTGAGATCGCCCTGAACTCGCCTTGAAATAGAACTAGTTATTTTGCTGTGGCGAGTTGAGGTAAAAATAATGTTTTGTTGCGGATTCATGTGCTGAAGGTTATTGTTTATTTTTGAAGAATAAATTGAAACAATACACGAATTAAATTTAATGCTAATAAACAGAAATAGAAAGTGGAAACGTTAGAAGTTGTTTCTTATTCATTTTTAAGACATATTTGTGACAAATTTTAAGTTTTAATTATCAAAGCACAGAACGAATTACGAAACCAAAGGCAAAAAAAAAAACGATACCCAAGAAAACGATAGTCAAGACAGCTTGGCATCACTTTGAATGATACTATTAACGTCTGTCATAATTTTGTTTGTATTTATTTTTCCCACCAAAATGTTTGCAATGTAAACAAATTGGTTTTGAAGGATAGTAAAACGTGGATAGTTTTTGTACATGAATCGTTTATTGTTCTTAAGTACAATAATTGTATTCCTGCTACTTGGTGCGTTCAACTTTTACATTCTTGTTTTTTTTTTTCATTTTAAAAGGGTTTTTGCATGACAGCTTTATTTTTTTCATTTTGTATTCATTTTTTTAAGAATAACTGCTTCAAACGGCATCATATAAACTTCACTAAGTTTTACCCTCTCACTGCAAAATAAAACATACAAAATGCGGTATGAAAAAAAAATATAAACTAAATTAAGAAAGGAAAAAACTTACCCAATACTGTGAGGAGATTTACTTGTCAACAAAGTGTATTCAAATACTGTTGTATCATCTTTCGCACTGGCAAGGTATGGACCCACACTTTCCACTTTATTTCCGAAATTTGCTAAAATGCGATATTCTCCCGTTAAGTTACCACTGCAAAAATTGTAGATCGTTAAGTTTTTAAAGATCATTGGGTTAGAGTGTAAGCAAAGCACTTACCGAATTACTTGAAAAACATTGTCATTCAAAGCTCCATAGCGAAAACCACCCTCGTCCTTAAACTCCTTGAACGCTGCAGTGTGTTTTAGATTTTGTGAGCCTTTATAGACGTTCAAAGTACTCCTCGCAACTCCTCGCTGAACTTTGACATTGACTTTTTTATAATTTTCAGCTATTGGCAACCAAGTATTAGTTGATGTAGAAAATCCAGCTGATACTTGATCGCTCCATTGGAATGGAGATCGATTGAAATTACGTGTTTGATCATCTCCACAATTCGGGCAATCGTATTCTACATTGATCATTCCAATTTCCTCACCCTGAAATGTATTTAAAATTTTGTATTTGATACAATTTGATACAAGGTTTAATAAATTTACGTAGTAGGTAATTGTAGCACCAGGTAGAGCAGCAATTAGAACATTTACTAAGTCTTTTAAATCATCACCGATACGAGATGCTACTCTTTGCAAGTCATGATTGCCAACCTGTAACGATCAGAGTATAATTCAATTTAAAATATACTTAAATCAGATATTTGGTTTTGGTTATTACCACCCAGTTGGCCATTTTGTGAGCATTCCACATTACATCCATCCAACTGCTGACAACCATGTGGAAAGTCTGGGCATTTAATACTTCTTTTATTGAGCCAAAATTAAAGTTGAAAGGCAGGTGGGCACCAAAATGTGTACCGTTACCAAAATACTGCACAAGAGTATTGATGTCTGCATAAGCTTCTGCTAAAAGTACTCTTCATAAACTTATCATTGAAGTCCATCAGTGAGAAATTGAAAAAATTTCAACCTTCTTACCTTGAGTCTCCTCCGTTTTTATTTTTATATTCTTCCAAAAATTCCCGCCACTTATAAAGCAACTCAACCGTTTCATATTGACCTTGAGTGTAGATGTGCCTCAGGTAATATTGACTATTTGGATCGTTTGATTGACCACTAAGAGGTTCATCGGGATAAGTGCTATTTTCGAAAAGCTTTTCAAACATATGTGGAACGGCATCAATACGGAAACCATCGACACCACGATCCAGCCAAAATTTTAACACGTCCAACATGACTTTGTGTACTTTTGGATTTCTGAAGTTCAAATCAGGCTGCTCTTTCAAGAACTGATGCAAATAGAATTGCTGACGTTTCTCATTCCACTCCCACATAGAACCTCCAAATATGCTTATCTAAACCAGAAATGCATTAAGATTTAAAAGTATTCTTACTACAAAAGTTCAGAAGAATGTTTTGTCAAAAAAAGAGAACATGGATTCTATCATAGGATTGGTGACATTTGGTCCCAATTTCAGTACACATTTTTGATTATTTCCAAGAAATCTCTATTCTTACCCAATTTGATGGTGGAAGTTTTTTCCCTGGGTTCATTGGGTCATCCTTCCCATCATCCCAAACGTAGAAATCATCATATCCATCCTCCCGATTAACAGACTTAATGAACCATTCACATTCATTACTCGAATGATTTGGAACAAAGTCCAGAATTATTTTAAGCCCGATGGTTTTGGCCTTCTGCAAAAGGGCATCAAAGTCTTCTAAGGTTCCGAAAATTGGATCGATGTTGGTAAAGTTCGAAATATCATACCCATTGTCTGCCATTGGAGATTGGAAAATGGGCGAAAGCCATGTTGCAGTCATGCCAATTTCTTTCAGATAATCTAGCTTCTCAGTTATTCCTGTAAGAATTCGTAATCTTAGCAAAAATAAGGACAAATTCAAATGCCTTCTTCTTACCTTTCAGGTCTCCGATTCCATTTCCATCACTGTCTTTCCATGATCTTGGATAGATTTGATAGAACGATGCATCTTCCCACCAATCAGAATTCGCAGCCAAGCTGGATACACTTAGGAGAGCTACAAAGAATGCAGCAAATGTAATTTTTAACATTTTGGTCTTTCTGGGTGACAACCAAGAATTTGACTAAATATAAATGCGGCCCAAACAAACCATATAAACTCCCGGTAATCTAACATTTTTTTGTTAATATCATGGTGATCATGTGATAAGGTCTTAGTTTTAATTAAAACTTTAAGATTAACAATAAAATGTTTTGATTATGATTTCTCAATTCCAAATATGACTTTTGAATATAAATTTAAATGCACGAATTGATCGCTTGAACTCGCTGATCGTTTTCAAGCCTTTAACTTGGAAAGGCATTGGAAAAGTAAGGTATTTATGTACAATAGTAAGTTAATTCATTGGCCTATTTCTGAGGAGAACTCGTGACCAAAAGAACTTACAAACAAATAAACCAAAAACATACCTATTTGTATAATTTTAGGAATATTTTATTCAAATTAAATTGATGCACCGTGTGTAAGATTTTAACAAAATCGGTCTAGTTATTCGCGAGATATATCGACAAAACGGAAAAATATGGGAAATTTCTTTAAATAAACCTAAGAACTATTGCCGTTACATAGATGTATGAATTTTTTTTGCCAAAGCCTGAAACGCCGCGCCGTTTGACTCCAGCTGTTTTGTGTATTATATTAGCCCCTTGACGAGGAAATAAGTTGCTGGATATTTTTTGAAGTTTTCTCTTAATTTCTTCTTGAATCCCTTGTTCATTTCACATGCGGAATCTAACTCGAAAGAGATTTTCCGTTATTACTTCTAAAGTCTCTTGGTTGAACGCAGACTGCAGAAGTGTAAAAAGGAATGTCAAAAAAATCTCCTCAAATCATTGACCGGATATCACAAATCAAATCACCCCTTTGCGCTCTAGCTCGATGATCTGCGACGATATAATTATGACGAAAAACTCTTCCATGGACTACTCCATCATCTTAATGTTAAGTTTGATTAAAAAAACGATTTTTCATGAAACCAATACTTGTCCTTTGGAGGAAGTAAACATTAATGACTCAATCCACTGGCGGGTTAAGATAGAAATGGGCTTTACAAAATCATATTAATTACCTATCGAAATACCTATAAGCTTACAATTATTAATTACTATATTATTAATGTACCTTTCGAAAGTCGATCCTGTGTATTGAAAGAATGAAATGTTTTTGGAATCGTAGTTTAAATTGCACAACGCATGGGTACGCCTGTTTGCCATTCGCAAATATACTTGTTCATTGTGATGTGCTTGTGCACGCTGTTCATTTGTTTTAATCAGACCTAAGTTAGCCACCCGTCGCGTTTTTTTTATTGCGAGTTTCAATGTTTAATCATAATCATCTTATATACCTAAGATAAGATATATCACTGATGCAGAAAATTCCTAAATGTAAAATGTCACAACCATACGTCAATCAATTGCATTAAGCATGAATTGGTCGTTGACAAAATATATTATTAAAATTCATTCTCCACAAAATAAATGAATAATTAAAATTTTAAAATCGCAGAAAAACAATGGATGAATAAAACTCCAGACTGAATGCGCCGAAAACCTCACTTTTGGAAATCACAATGTTCTGGTAAATAGCGCGAAAATCAACACTAATCAATTGAATTTCACTTGGTCACTTGGGTAGATATTCATTCATCCACTGTCACTCCGTTGATCACAGAACAAAATACTTTCGTCGATTTAAAAGTAAAAAAAAAAACACCAATACTACTACTACTTAGCTGTCAAACGTGAGTCTGGGAGCGTAACGCCATCTATTGGCTATCCCATTTGTGCCAGAAATAATACATTAGTCGATTGTCAATTGTATTTCCTTAGAATCAATATTTTCTCCTTCCCATACAAATTGCAATTTTCAGATATCGCAACCATTCTCCCCTGAAAGTTTGCAATTTCAGGTTTTCACGATTATCCTACTTTTCCGTTGGATATTTCCTTCCTTTTACCTGTTTCCTCTTTTCGTAGTGACTCTAGATGGAAAACGATGGATAGAGGCAGAGTTACAGTCCAGGACTTCGACTAATAAACGTCTTCCAGCTTCCACCCATCTCGGTCCCTAGCTGGCTGCGTCCCGTTTCACATGCCACTTTGGTTAAAGATTCTCTTCTACTCACATGGTCCATTTGAGTCACTGTCTTCCACCACATTGCCGCCCGTAAAGAGGGGATTAAGGATTCACAGATTTCCCGGGTCAGATATTTATTTCCATTCGTTCTAAATGGAAGCCAAATCCACCTCCCGCGTTGGCCTTTTAATTATTTTTTTACTAGGTTGTTATCGCCTTACAGTGCATACGGTTCGTTGTTGTGTCTTATCTTTCATCCCCTGTCCATTCCAAAAATCAGGTGGAGAATTTTTTAAACTTACGACTTTAAAATTTGTCGAAGTGTGAACATTTGATTAACGTTTGATTTGCGAAAATTTCTAATGTAAAGTGCACCGACTGTTCTCTAAATAGCTCTAGAGGAAGATCCGTACAGCATTGGTTGATAGACTTCGTTCCGAAATGTATGCGGCATCAAGCCCTGTTCTTATCGAACTATCGGCATTGTGACATCATGTATATCCGCATCCATACTCAACTAGTGCTCTGAATCTTTGTCGGATATGTATTGGACACATGCCCGGTGTATATTAATCCAAACATTAGCTTTTAAGTTGATGGTACGTTGATCTGTAGACCGCAAGGGAATCGATTGTTTCATATGGTGACATTTTGAGCTGCCACAAAGTCGATAAGCCTGCGTCCCAGTCCATTGCTGGAAGTGTTCACGTACAGGCTGTGTCTTCCAACCATCGAACCAAAGATGCCTTCCCTTTTTCGAATTCAGCGTTGAAGCCGCCAAGAGTAATTTTAACGTCGCGTCGTACTGCGAACACTTATCACAAAGTCTTTTCAAGTAGATCGTTTAATGCGTCCTTCTTAGAGTGGCCTTTATCTTCCAAAGAGTACAGGTTAACGTTATATTTTAAAATTTAAAACCTAATGTGTATTATGTATGACCAGGTTATCGCATCGCGTACATTTTGGAAGGCCAAGACTTTTATCATAAAAGAATCAACAACCTGAAAGCCTTTGACCACTTTCCTTGCAGCACTAGCCGAAAAAATTATCACAGGATTTCATGTTCCGCATGCTATCACACTTCCTGGATGCTTGTGCACATCAGCTTTGAGTAAATCCAGGTTTGAAACTTACTGCTGGGATGGATAAGTGGTCCCGACATTCCACGTGCAGATCAGAGATTCATTGTCCTCGTTACGTTTGCTGGGGTCTTCAACATTTAAGACAGCCATAGTTATTTCGGAATCTAATATTTTTCTGTCGTCGGCAAATTATCACGACGCAAAATCCTCAATCATGCAAGCATCGGGGTCCTTCTTTAGCCGGATTTTTCAGATGCCAGTAGCTAGCACATTACGGGAATGTGAGAGCGCGTTCACTGTTTCTATTTTTCTGAACTCTGACTATGGTCGTATGTAAATCCTTAATAACCTCAGCACTATTGCCATGAACGATGCTTGCATAACGAACATGTCTGGAAAAAAAACAATGGAGGCACAAAAATCCATGTCCGTGCAGCAACATGTCGACGAAATATACTTTTTGAACAAAACATGACCGCTGTTCAAAGCTTGGGCATGTGATTTGACATTTCACGTGTGTCAGAGTTTTTTTCTGGTTCTCACTGAATGTGGTGGTAAATGTTGAAGGCAAAAGGTAGAAGTAGGGGTGAAACGACATGACATAATTTGACCAGCGGAAAAAAAGATTGTTTGTTGATTGGATTGTAGTTTTGATGTTGGGCATCTGAATGCCCTGTGGAGTCAGGGTGTAAGGTCTTCTTTCTCCATTTTGTCCTCTATATTCAATACTTGCGCTAGCGTTTAAGGCTTAAGTTTATTCTGTTCGCTTAATTCAAGCTAGTTATAATAACAATAAATAAATTAATAAATAAATAATAAAACTTATTCTAACTTAATCTAATGAAATTGGGGAATTAAGGGAAATTGGAGTATAAGATCAATCTAAGGGATGAGGTACTATGATTAAAATCAAGGATATGCTGTGCGCTGTTGGCTAAGCGTAACATTCTTGTGATAGGATTAAAATTGGCATAGTTGGTGCGGTGAATAGGAAGGCGGAAGAAAGGAATGGATCTAAGGTTACGTGGATTAGTATTAAGGAAAACCAGTTCTAAAACTGCCGGAGAATCGATGGTGCCAGTGATTATTTGATGGATGAATACTATATCCGCGACTGCACGACGTTTAGCAAGGGTGTTTAGGTTTATTAATTGTAAACGGTCTTCGTAAGGGGGTAAACAAAATGGATCGGACCAAGGAAGATTGCGTAGAGCGAAACGAAGAAATCTGCGCTGTACTGCTTCTATTCTAAGTGATTGCGTGGATTGATGGGGTGACCAAACCTGACTGGCATACTCAAGAATAGGTCTTACATATGTGGTGAAGAGAGATTTCGTAACGTAGGGATTTAAGAATTCTTTAGACCAGCGCTTTAAAAAGCCGAGGGAATAATTTTCTTTAGCAACAATATGATCGATGTGGGAACGGAAATTCAGTTCCTTATCACAAATAATGCCAACATCGCAAATAAATGAAACGACGGGAACAGGGACATTGCAAAAGTGATAGGTTCGAGGAAATGAAGGCAGGCGTTTACGAGAAAAGGTCATAGATTGACATTTACTTACATTGAGTTCTAGAAAATTTTGATTACACCAATTAAGAAAAGAATTGAGGTCTTGTTGAAGCAGGGAAGAATCTAACGATGAGGATATTATTTTCATAATTTTCATATCATCGGCATAATTATATAGATATGTCCGAGAAGGAAATGATGTTCTCAATATCGTTTATGGCAAGGACAAATAGAAGTGGGCCAAGATGGCTGCCTTGAGGGACACCTAAGGTTGCAAAAATTGGATCGGACACAGAACATCTAAACACTACATTATAAAGGCGGTTCTCTAAATAGGATCTGACCCATTGGATGAAAAATGGTGGAAAACCAAAGGCTTTTAGCTTGATATAAATAATTTGATGAGAGATCTTATCAAAAGCTTTACTGAAGTCAGTATTAATTACATCAACATCATAGCCTTTCTCGAAACTATTGATCTGCAGTGAAAGCTATGAGAGTCGTAGACGATGCTTTCAAAGAGCTTGGGTATTGAGGAAATTTTAGCTATTGGACGATAATTTGATATTTCAGTCTTGCTGCCTTTTTTATGGATATGGAAAATAAATGAGTTTTTCCATAAAGTAGGGAAAAATGCTTGCGAAAGTGAAAGTTGAAAAAGATTTGTGAGGGGTTCACATAGTGCGTTGGCACATTCTTTAAGAAAAATGGCTGGGATACCATCTGAACCAGGAGAAAAGTCATCATTAAGTAAGTCTAACTTTTTACGAACCGATGATTGACTAACAGCAAGAGAAACGAGTGAGGTATGTGGACTACTTGACAAGTAGCTAAAAAAATCAGGGTCAGGATTATTGAGAGTAACGCTGTATGATTCACTAAGGAAATTAGCAAAAAGATTAACAATAACTTGGGAATCAGAAGATGTTTTATGGTAGTAATTGAAGGTAGAAGGGAGACCATCAGATTTTCTTTTAACATTTATAAATTGGTAAAATCGCTTTGGTTCGGTAATAAGACTAGTCTGAATTATGTCGAGATAGTCACGGTAAAGGGATTCGGAAAGAAAAGTAAAATTGGAGAAAGCTTAAGCATTAGTTAAGCAAGTAAGGCAATATAGAAACTATCAATGTGGTTGATGGAATTCCTTTCATCTATTTCTATATTCGTGACTGATATATGTAAATTATTTTATTTTTGTCTTTCGACGTATATAACTTAAAAACAATTAATTTTTTCTTACTGTTTATTAAAAGATAAGATACTACACCGTTGAGTATGCTTATGTATATACGAGTCAATTCAAATTGAAATAAAATTATCGTTTTATAGGTACGCAACGTGCTGCAAGATATCATAAATATATCAGCATTTACCATTTACTCATCGGCTGACTCTGTGGCGCATTGGAAATGATCACGATTAATACACATGGGCCGCGTTCGGGGATCAATCCAAACCTATCCGGATAGCTTTGTGTTGTTGTAATCCGTTGTGAAAAAAACAGCTAACGCAACAACAATTCAAGGTATCAGAACATTTTTGGATGGGTTAACTCCCTTTCGGATATAGATTCTCGAACCCAAGGATGTTCTTTGATTATAGGGAACATATGATTTGTTGTTGCTGATGACGAAAATGGTCGTCGAGACTTATACATTGCCCAATTCTTACAATTGCGATTTTGCTTTATTTTTATAGTCGTGTAAGATTTTGGGATACAGTCAACATGTTCATTCCATTCAGCGCTGGAAAAATTAGTCAATGTAAATCCCGACTAACGAAAGTGGTGACGACTCAAAATAAGGGTCAACAAATCAACAACTTGAAGAGATTTTCAATGCTAAAGCCTAGTACGCTGCTGATGCGAAACGAAAAATCCCATACAAAAATGACACAACGAAATCATAAACGAAAAATTTCGTCCTCCTTTTCGTTTTGCAGTACGCTGTTCGATGAGCGAAATCGATAATTGTAGCAGATTATTTGGAGAGGTCTCCGCTCTTTTTCGCACTCAATTAATTGCCCGGGATATTAATTGTGTGCGGAAAAGTGACATTTGAGGTTGGTTCGTGTTTGTATTTGTTGTTTCTTTCAATACAACATGGCTTTCTGTGATTTTTTTGCGCTTGTGTTTGTTTTTTTTTTTTTGCTAATGGTGACGCTTTCAATTGTCACTTTTTCGCTGAGGTTTTCGTAAGCGTTTCGCTGTCGTGTTGGAGACCACCTAAAAATTTCGTTTCGCATCAGCAGCGTACTAGGCTTAAGTTATTTTTCAGTTAAAGTTAAAATTAGTTCCTGTGTCGGGATTCACAGTGACTGATTTTTCCAGCGCTAAATGGAAAAATCGTGTGATACTGGAAGGAACATGTCGGCTGTACTTACACTCGGGCAATGTTCATCCAGGCTATTTAATCCTCTAATTTATAACTGAATGCTAAATGCTTCACTGGTGATTGAAAAATGGGCTTTAAGACGTGTTTGTTTTTCGAGAATAAATTTAAAACTATACAAAAAAAACATATTGCACCTGGAACATTTAACTTGTTATACTTTTTTTTTTATTTTAAGAAATTTCTTTGTTTGACAGGTTTATTTTTTTCATTTTTTTACAATTTTTTTAAGAACAACTGCTTCAAACGGCATCAAGACAACATCATTTAGTTTTACCCTTTCACTGCAAAATATAAAACATATACAAAATGTGTTATGAAAAAAATTCAACTTTTGTTTTAAAACAGAAATAATTTACCCAACGTTGCGACGAGAATGACTCGTCACCAAAATGTATTCGTAAATATTTGTATGGTCTTTCAAAGTTGTTGCAAGCTGTGGACCGATACTTTCCAGTTGATTTCCGAAATTTGCCAAAATTCGATATTCTTCCCTTGAATTGCCACTTTAAAGAAATTATTTAACCGTTAGTTACGAGTACATGTATGTTGTAAAGGCTTTTTGATTATAGATAGATACTAACCGAATTATTTGAAAGATGTTATCATTCACAGCTCTATAGCTAAATCCACTCTCAACATTGAACTCTTTAAATGCTGCACTATGTTTTAGCTTTTGTGAGGCTTTAAAGACATTCAAAGTACTCCTTGCAACTCCTCGCTGAAGTTTGACATTGACCTTTTTATAATCCTCAGCTATTGGTAACCAAGTTTTTGATGAGGAAGAAAATCCAGCTGACACTTGATCATTCCATTGGAATGGAGCTCGTCCAAAAATTCGAGCATCACAACTCGGACAGTCCATGTTTATATTGGTCATTCCTATTTCCTCTCCCTGTAATTTTTGTTTATTTTTAATAAATGAAAATCCACTTAAACGGTGGTGTGACGTGTGAGAATAAACTTACGTAATACGTAATTGTGGCACCAGGAAGAGCAGCGAGGACGACATTTACTAAGTCTTTTAAATCATCACCGACACGGTATGCAACTCTTTCTAAGTCATGATTGCCAACCTATAACAATAAAAACATTAAACTTAAAACATTCCTTAATGCTGCTCCTATTTATTTTTCGGTCATTACCACCCAGTTGGCCATTTTATGGTTCTTCCACATTATATCCATCCAATTGTTGGCATAACTCTCAACATTTCGGGCATTTGATGTTTCATTTAATGAAGTTAAGACAAAATTGAAAGGTAAATGGGCACCGAAATGTGTACCGTTGCCGGCATATTTGCCAATGGTATCGAGGCTTACATAAGCTTCTGCTAAAAGTACTCTTTAGAAAAAAACAATCAATTGGAGTCAATTATTGATAAATTTAAATATTGCCATCTCGTTCTTACCGTGTGTCTCCACCATTTTGTTTTTTGTATGCTTCTAAAAATTCCCGCCATTCATAAAGCAACTCAACCGTTTCATATTGTTCTTGTGTGTAGATGTGTTGAACGTAATGTTGACTATAAGAATCGCTTGTTCTACCACTTAGTGGTTCATCGGGATAAGTGCCATTTTCGAACATCTTTTCATACATATGCGGAACGGCATCAATACGGAAGCCATCGACACCACGATCCAGCCAAAACTTCAACACGTCCAACATGACCTTGTGTACTTTTGGATTTCTGAAGTTCAAATCAGGCTGCTCTCTCAAGAACTGGTGCAAGTAGAATTGCTGACGTTTCTCATTCCACTCCCACATAGAGCCTCCAAATATGCTTATCTAAACCAGAAATGCATTAAGATTCAAGAGTTATATAATAACAAAAGTTCAGAAGTGTGTTTTGTCAAAGAAAAGAACTTGGATTCTGTCATAGGATTGGTGACATTTGGTCCCAATTTCAGTACACATTTTTAATTATTTCCAAGAAATCTCTATTCTTACCCAATTTGATGGTGGAACTTTTTTTCCTGGGTTCATTGGGTCATCCTTGCCATCATCCCAAACGTAGAAATCATCATATCCATCCTCCCGATTAACAGACTTAATGAACCATTCACATTCATTACTCGAATGATTTGGAACAAAGTCCAGAATTATTTTAAGCCCGATGGTTTTGGCCTTCTGCAAAAGGGCATCAAAGTCTTCTAAGGTTCCGAAAATTGGATCGATGTTGGTAAAGTTCGAAATATCATACCCATTGTCTGCCATTGGAGATTGGAAAATGGGCGAAAGCCATGTTGCAGTCATGCCAATTTCTTTCAGATAATCTAGCTTCTCAGTTATTCCTGTAAGAATTCGTAATCTTAGCAAAAATAAGGACAAATTCAAATGCCTTCTTCTTACCTTTCAGGTCTCCGATTCCATTTCCATCACTGTCTTTCCATGATCTTGGATAGATTTGATAGAACGATGCATCTTCCCACCAATCAGAATTCGAAGCCAATGATGACACACTAACCACACTTACAAAGAATGCAACAAATATAATTTTTAACATTTTGGTCTTTCTGGGTCACAACCAAAAATTTGACTAAATGAAAATGTTCCCCAATCGAACTATTAAAAGCTTTGGTAATCTTATATTTTAAGCATAATTATATCTTGTCTCATGTTTGATAGGCTATAATTTGAAGTTGATTAGGTGATAAATTTTTAATTTTAATTAAAATTTAAAGATTAACAGGGAAACAATAATTGGATTAAAAAAGATCTCAATTGATGTGTCGGATATGGTAGGAATAGAGGGTAGACAATATCTGCATTATCTATTAATACAGAAATAAAAACGGGGACACTATACTATGCCATGAGATCAGCTACTTTGGTAACTAAGGATTTTCGGATAAACAAAAAGTACATACTAAAGTGTATCTAGAGGCAGAGTTGGTTGCCAGTTGGATCTATCGTTTGTAGAACGGAACAAGTCTTAAAATCAAATCATGGAAAAATTAAACACAACATATAGTCACAGAGCTTGTTTTTAATTCAAAATTGTTACGGAGGCATAAGATCGTTACATGTAGGGCTGGCCACGAGTCATGATAAGATATGTTGTAAAAGAAATATCGAACTTAAAATTGAATCTAGAAGCATTATCTTTTTTTAATGTATGTAATAGTCTTGTTTTATTTTATCAGCAATCTTTTTTAATCTAGTTTTTTTTTTATAAATTAAAATGATTAGCTTGTGAGCTGGTAGCCATAGTCACATCAAAAATGAGCTATACAATATACATGTATGAATAAAACAATATACTGCCACCTCAATAGAAATTAATGGCCTTATCGATTGGGAGAACGATTTGATACGTGTGAACCCCCTGGAATTATTCTAAAAACAAAATCAGAAGCAAATTTCTTTTCTTTTTAAAAGAATTCTTTTTAAAAGAAGAACTGTCATTCTGACTCCAATCGAAAAGGCCATAAGAAAACAAATTTCAACAAATTCGGTGAGTTAACTCTGAATTAACTGAACAGGTATTTCTGACAGATGCGTGTAAAAATCTATTGAAATTGAGGTACGACGCTATACGAAAAGAAAGATTTTCATAGTAGCGCCATCTCGATTTTGGCAATGAAACCTTCATTTATATAAAGTGTCGCACATCGATTTTGATAGATTTTTGATAACTAGGAATTCAAGTAAATACGCCATTGAAAAACTGCTTCTGAGTTAAGTCGGGTTTAATTTTAATTAACTAATTATTGTTTAACTCCGAGTTAATTCAGTACTAAAAGTGGTCGTGTGAGTGTTTTACATGGTATTTCTTTATTTACGTTAAATTATCGTCACTGTTTTTTGTTTTTTATTTTTATGGAGATTGTCTTTTTCTGTCATTTTTGTCCGTGTGTTTAGAAATTCATTAATTCTAATCACGAGTCGTTAAAGTTTAATCAACGAGGGAAAGATATCTGACCAGAAGTTCAATTTGAAGATAAGATTATGTGGGATTTTATTAAAGAAAATTTTTGTTATCTTTTTCCATTCAAAAAAGATCGAAATTCTATTGAAATGATCTTTAAAGGCTAAGTAGACTTCTGTCAAATTGGCAATATCTTTTATTTAGTTGTCTGTGCAACAATTTTAGGTATTCCACATGAACAGTTCAGAGCGGACATTCTGCATTTGTTCTCAGCCAAAATATAGCGTAAATAGATAACACTGCCAAAAATAATTTATTATTTTTCATCGAATTATTTGTGTTTGTGATTTAATTTAGACAAATTTTTTCTAAAAGTGCATTTCAATAAATTTTAACATTTTCTGCCATCAATCATGTCCTGCGTTTCTGTTCTTCTCTACTTTGGTGCCCGTTATAGCTTTAATTTATATGTTTACCTGAAATTGAATTTTTGGGACGTTTGTAGAGCCAGTTTTTCAGTGCTGAGTTACTTCTTAGTTAAAACAGTAGACATGGGTAACTCAGCAAAATTTGCTGCGCTGATTCACTAACTCAAGCGCACTTTACTGTATCAGCGTAACTCACTAGCGCATTTTTTTTTTTATTGCTTCGTTTGATACACAATAAAATACTAACTCAATTGCGCAGTGCGCAGGTCTTCTGTACATTTTTTGCGAGTTACAGAGAGAGTTTTGTGTTGCGTCAGATCTCAGATAGATAGATACTTTAGCTTATTGTATATATAATATATGGGTATGTATCTACATACTGTTTGTGTTTGACCGATTGAAGAACTTTTTTTGTGCACGCTGCAAAGTGCGAGTCGCTTGTTTAAAGTCACCTTCTTTGCAACTGAATGGTGGAAAGATTTTGTTTGTGAAAAAACGTTTGTTAATAGAGTGGCTGTGTACAAATGACACGCAGTGTATTTGTCGTCGGATCGGAAACAAGCATTTTGGTTTGAGAATTGAGACATTTGGGAAGAGGTTTTAACGTAAACAATTGAGCAATTGAGTTACATATAGAGAAATGTGCGTTAGTGTGTTAGTGTGTTCCAACAAATAGACATGAATTCTTGTATGGCATGGTGTCTGAAAATATATGGTGTGTTACTACCTACTGTTTGTATGCACAGAGCGATTCACTTGTTTAAGGTCAATCTTTTTGCAACCGTAGTGGCAGAAAGATTTTCTTTATGAAAAGCAGTTGTGAAATGAGTGACTGCAAACAAGTCACACGTAGTGTTCTAGTTTTGGCATCGCAAACGAGAATAATTCCGGTATGAGAAGTTTTAGAATGGGTTATATTATGTATCTTATCTTTATGTATCATTTGAATACTGATGAACAGAAACTGTACCTACTTATAATATGTAATGCGTTTTTGAACACAATTTATTGTGTTAATGTGCCATTTAAAGTACCTGAAATCTCGAAGACAAAATTAATGAGAATTGAATGCAAACATAAGGGTGTCCTGTCAATCAGACTGTCAAGACGCCTAAATCTAAAGTTCATATTCTTCCCTACTTTAGAACACAAAAATATGGAAAAACATTTTCTGGAGCACCCTAGTGAAAAACTGTTTCCATAATTAATCAAAAAACAAACCATTCTAATATACACATACTAATGACCACGTATAACACATTCAGACTGGTTTCCTCATTCTTTGCAACTTGCATCAAAAGCACACAAAGCACAGCGCACTGGAGAACCATACCAACTCATATTTAAAATGATCTACGCACAGCCCTTTTTTCATTTGCTTCATCTGTTTGTGTGGCGCATCTAGTGCTGCGCTCCCACAGATAAAAAGCGCTATTCAACTATTGAGTTGGAGAGTTGACATATTGCGCGTTGGCGCTTTGGATTTATTGAGTTATCGAGTTACTGAGTTGCTGAGTTACATATTGCTGTATCATCGCAGATAACTCAGCTGCTGCTTCAACTCACTGCGCCAACTCAGCGCTGCGTTACACATATCTATAAAACAGAGTTAGTTCAAATATTGTTCAGTGGTTCAGCAATTTTAACTCAACGATTTCGGAGGATTAACAGAGTT
Source organism: Leucozona laternaria (assembly GCA_932273885.2). Classification (NCBI taxonomy): domain Eukaryota; kingdom Metazoa; phylum Arthropoda; class Insecta; order Diptera; family Syrphidae; genus Leucozona; species Leucozona laternaria. The sequence continues at coordinate 22,971,160 of OW026367.1, read as the reverse complement.
TCAACGAGTTGGTCCATGTAGGTGATAATAGCCAATTATGTACATGCTTGAGCCATCTTTGAAAATCAGTTAATCCACCGAAATGGGGGAGCTAAAATTGCTGAAGCAAGCATCAAATTAAAACCACTCACGTTTGTAACTTTTGACAGGTGAAAGTTTCTTTGTCGTTACGAAGTATTCGCGGTGGTTTCGGAGAGCCTTACATCTTATTAGGGGAAGTGTGGGCAAAACTGCACACGGGGGCAAAACGGTTTTTGTACTATTTTGTATGAAAAAATAAGATTCAATTACAAAACTTTTAATGTTAAAACGTGGCAAATTGAATGAAGCATCTTTGAAGATAATGTAGTTTGTTGAAGACGTCAAAAGGTTACAGTTTTTTTTTGTGGTTTTTGGTGACGACGTTATCGCTCGTGTGAAATAATTGTAAATTGTTTTTTAACAAATAAAATAATCAAAAAGATTAATGTTTTCTTTTTTATTATTGCAAGGTGGATATTAAAAAGTAATAACACCTAAACAAAATCGACAAGAACACCAATTTCAGGTAAGATTATGTAGCAAAACCGCATATTAATTTTTTCTTAACATGATTCTATATTATGTATGCCCTGAATGTGCTCATGAAGTATATGTATGTCTGTTACTTCTGTGTCTAACTTCTTATTTGAGAAAAAAAAAATGGTTTTGCCCCCAGGATAATTTAGTATGGCTATCTTGCCCCGAAATAGGGAAAAACCGTTTTCTGTGATTATTTTTAAAAGTTATCAATTTTTTTTTAGAGTAATTTATTTATTAATAGTATTGCTCAAAGAACCCTAATGAATAAATAAACTTGCAAAATAAAAGTTTAGGCTTTAGGCTGGCCGCATATTGGACGCGCTTTCGTACGAATTCGACTCGTGCGAACACTTGCGAACAATCCCAATTCCCAACCTTCCAAGTATTATGGGAGCACGCACACTGGGTGCGAGTTAGTCGTGCGTATACGTCGTGCAGTTGTGAAACGACGGCGGCGTCAATTACATACTTGTTATCGATAGTTTTTATGGAAACTCCACTTTATTTCTGTAATGGCGTCGCTAAACTCCCGGTGTCAGTTTTTTCAATCAAATCCCCCCGGGCTTGCAAAAAAAAAAACATAATATTTTTTAAACTTATCCCCGACTAACCGGTCTTATGGCAGCACTGGAGTGCTGCCTCAAGGTAATCAATTGATCTTACAAAAACACAAACATAATCTTTATTTATGTTTATTAGGCTTCTGAATTTAGCTCTGATAAAATATTTCAGTTTTAATTAAACAAAATCTGATCAATATTTATGATATTTGTTTGCCTTTATCGAATAGATTAAATGAGCGCCCCTGCGTAGTATAAAAGACAGAACACAGCTAATTACCGTAAAACTATTTCTGGTTAAGTTAAAAACCTTTCTTATTTAAATGGGAAAAACAACATTATATTTGGTCGTTCTGGCCTTAATCGGTCTGACGACGTCATCAACTGCCCCTGATTGGTGGGAAGATTCATCATTGTACCAAATCTATCCAAGGTCATGGAAGGATAGTACTGGCGATGGAACTGGTGACATTAAGGGTAATTTTAATTTGTTGAACTTAATATGACAAAACTGTTTAAACATCTTTCTTTTCCTTCTATAGGAATAACTGAAAAACTTGATTATCTCAAGGAAATCGGTATAACAGCCACTTGGCTTTCGCCAATTTTCAAATCTCCGATGGCAGATAATGGCTACGATATCTCCAACTTCACCGAAATTGATCCAATTTTCGGAACTATGGAAGATTTCGATGCTTTGATGAAGAAAGCTAAGAAAATTGGCGTAAAAGTTATTCTGGATTTTGTGCCAAATCACTCGAGTGATGAATGCGTATGGTTCCAAAAGTCAATTAACCGAGAAGATGGATATGATGACTTCTACGTTTGGGATGATGGTTTGGATGATCCTGAAAATCCTGGCAAGAAATTACCTCCATCTAATTGGGTAATATATTTGTACCCAATCAAGAGAAGACTTTAAAAAAAAATATCAATTTACTTAAGATTGGTATTTTCGGAGGATCAATGTGGACATGGAACGAAAAACGACAACAATTCTACCTTCATCAATTCTTGGAACAACAACCAGACTTCAATTTCAGAAACGAAAAAGTTCACAAGGAAATGTTGGGAGTTTTGAAGTTCTGGCTTGATCGAGGTGTTGATGGTTTCCGGATCGATGCTGTTCCTCATTTGGTTGAGAAGATCAATGAGGATGGTTCCTATCCTGATGAAGACCCAAGTAACACTAACAGCACTCGAGATCAGTATGAAAATGTTGAGTTATTGTACGAGTGGAGAGAATTTTTGGACTCTTACCGCAAACAAAACGGTGGAGATACAAGGTTAGATAGCCACAAGGTTTATAACAGTTGTTGGTTTTTGAATTTTGAATTTTCTTAGAGTCTTGCTAGCCGAAGCTGGCTCCCCAAAAGCAATGATTGATAAATATTGTGGCAATGGAACACACCAAGGTGCCCATTTACCTTTCAACTTTGACATGGCGTATCTTAATCGAACGTCAAATGCCAGGGACATACAAAATATGATCGATGGTTGGATGGATGTCATGTGGAAGAAACATCAAATGGCCAATTGGTTGGTAGGTTCAGTCCAGTTTTTTTTGATTTTAAGTTTTTCTTTCTCAAATCATATATGATTTCTGGTCTTAGACTGGCAACCATGATAAGGATAGAATTGTAAATCTTGTTGGAGAAAACAAGACCGATTTAATGTACTTCCTGCTTACTGCGTTACCAGGTGTTACTATCACTTACTATGTATGTAAATTGTTTTGTGGCTTTACTTAACTGATTTCGAATGCTTAAAGCTTTATTTTTTAGGGCGAAGAAATAAGAATGTCAAATGTTATCACCTGTCAAAATTGTTCTACTTCTGAAATACGTGATTTCGCAAGGAGTCCTTTCCAATGGAACGGCGATGTGTCAGCTGGATTCTCTTCGTCCAACAACACTTGGTTGCCAGTTAACGAAGATTACAAAACTGTGAATGTTAAAAATCAACTAGCCTCGCCTAGAAGCCCATTGAAAGTTTTCAAGGCCTTGCAAGAACTTAAATACACAGCTGCGTTCAAAGCATTTAAGGATAAAGATGGTTTTAGCTATGGTCCTGTTAATGATCAAGTGTTGCAGATCATCCGGTAGATATTGAGTTTTTTTTGTTTTGCAAATAATTAAAAATAATCTTATAATCTAAAATAGTCGATCTTCAAATGAGGAATATCGTTTCTTGATCAATTTGGGCGACAAAGTAGAAAGAATTGGTGAATTCGTTAGTTCAAGAAAAACAAGAAACAATTTGATGGAATACAAGGTTGTTAGCCAAAATTCTCCACACACTATTGGGTAAAATGTCTTAAATCTACATCTAGATAACGTTTTTAATGTTTTTTTTATATTTTTAGAAATAAAGTGAAACTGGGTAAAATCAAACTAATGCCATACGAAGGACTTGCTTTGAGAAGAGTTTAAATGTTTTAAAATGAAAATGTTCCTGATGAAAATTTAAGATAAATTATATGTTTTTTACTGATAAAGCATTGTAATTGATGGAAATTTAATTTTGTTTGAATAAACATATTTTAATATTTCCTTATTTATGTCAAATAAGGTATAAATTGATATTAGCTGTGTTTTTTTGCAAGCCACAGGAATTTGGTAGAAATAAAATGATGTCTGGGCTAACCAATTTACATGTTAAATGCAACAAACATCTTTCCCCTCCGATGATAGCTAAGCGAAGAGAATTCTCGGGGCCTAACTTAAGCGCGGAGAAAAATTGTGTCACCGGTGTGAATTACATACTTGTTATCGATAGTTTGTGTGAAAACTCCATTTTATTACTATAACGGCGTCGCTTATCCACGATCTTGTTTTTTTTTCCACCAATTTTCTCTGGGCTTGTACAAAAACACGCCTATTTTGTGCAAACTTCTTGTGTGCCGTGTTAATCAATGATCATGTGCATTTCTGTTCCGCTCTGCTACGGTCGTTCACTGAATAAACATTTGAACTGACAGTCATTCACCTCGGGGTTTCAAGTTGGTAGCGCTGGCATTTGACACCTGTCAAATTCAGCTCTCATTTGAAGTTTTATCGATTTCCTGGCGTTCGCGGCGTGAATGAAAACTGTGTTTCATGCAGAATATAACGTAATATAAAGTTACTCTTATCAAAATGTAAGATCGCAGGGACGAAACACCAATTTGTATGGACAAAAATTCGTTAAAAGCTATTTGGAATCAATAAAATGAGATTAGACACAAAAATGAGCAATCATTTGTTTTATATTTCTAACTTTAACTTCATGACGAAGTGTTATTTGACTAAATAATGACTTTGCTATACCTAGTGAAAATGTTCTTCATTTATACTTGAATTTTTGAACAACAACAACAACTTAAAGGTGCTACCACCAATTGTTTACGAATTAATTTATAATTCGTTTATTTGGCTAGAGATACACAGCTGTTTCAAGGGGTGCCAAGCCGCCTATCATCAGTCTCCTCTTATTAGTGGTGCTGAGCTTTAATCCAATTTTATTATGAAAAACTTTCTACATGCCCACCATAGGGATCGAACCCACGATATCAGATTCGTTCAGTCTTAGAAGCCGTATGCACTACGCATTCCGCCGCCGCCTAAGAGCACTGACGTCACAGATCGAAAATGGGTTGTTTTTGTTTATCAAGTGCATTTGGAGCATCAGCATTTTTCTGAACGCCTTTAAGTGTGCTGTCTTGTTCCGCCTCCATTTTCTCCATACCTTGTTTCGATAGACTACAATTCAATTTCTAGCCAAAAGAAACGAATTATAAATTATTTCGTAAACAATTGGTGGTAGCGCCTTTAAGTTGTTGTTGTTGTTCAAAAATTCAATGCAATTGACGGAATAAAGAATGGTCAAGTCTAATAAACTGACATTCTAGGATGAATAGTACAATAAATAATAATAAGTTCTTCATTTACTTTTGTTGATAATTTAATTTATAATTGCAAGTGCAACTCGATTAGAAAGTTTCGGAAATTACAAACTCTAACAAAAAAAAAAATTATAAATAAAAGAGTTTATTATTATTATTTAAAAATAACGCATGGGATATGACGTATGGGGTATGAAAGAAGTCTTCTCATACTCTTAACTGCCCTTGTTTTTTCACCACACTTTTGACTATATATCAAAATCCACCACACAAAATATCAAAATTCATAATTTTATTTTGTATCATTCTCAATAATATTTGAAAATGATACTTAAATATTCTTGAATTTCGTTATTTAGGTTTTTGTTCAAGTAAATTTCATATTTTAAATTATTTGAACTTTTCTACCACTTTGTTGTGTTCGGCTATTCACCAAATCAATCTATCTCATCCTTATACCCATTCAAAACACATGAAAGTATGCAACGTACAACAGAGGTTCTTAAACTTGAGTGAACCAAATTAAATATACCAAATACGGTACAGAATGCCAACTGTCACTTTAGCTCGATTTCTATTGTTTTTTTTTTTTTTTTAACTAATGGCGAATTCCGTTCAACAAAAAAATCGAATTTTTTCCTAAACAGAATCGATTTTTTCTGTCAATTGAAATGAATTCGTATTTCGTAAAAGAATCGATTTTTTTTTGGTTGATTGTGTTTGTGTTACTTGACAGCTGCAATTGACCCAAAACGTCAAGAAATTTTTCACAAAACTATTACGGTTGTATGTTTTTGTTGTAAGAAAAATTTTTTACCAATAGAATTAAATTAATAACTTAATATAACAATTCTATTTTAATAATAAAAGATGTAGCCAGCTTATACGGGGGCAATTTACTGGTGCATTTTATTTGTTTGAACTTATACTTGCACATATATTTTTAAGGAAAAAAGTTTTCACTTGCACTGCAAATTTTCACTTTCACTCGCGAAAGGTATTTTTTTTTGTAAACTTTTTTTTTTGCTAATGAACAACGCACAATAAATTATTTTTATAGCTATATTGACTGAATATATTGTTGAATATTTTGTTAAATTATGTAGAATTCGTTGCAACCAAAAAATAAGCAACTCGTCTTCCAAAAATTCCGCGACTTTCAATTTGACGTATTAGAAATGTTAAGTCTTCGTAGTGTATGTGCAAATCAGTGTGAAATCTTGCTAAAAACGCAAGATTTGTTTTGACAGAAAAAAATCGATTTTGTTTAGAACAAAATCTGAGCAGAATCGATTCTTTTGTTGAAAGGAATTCGACATAAGTCCCCTTTCACACAAGGAAACTGCTGTCGAATTCCTTTCAACAAAAAATCGATTCTGTTCAGAATTTTTTCTAATCAACATCGATTCTTTTCTGTCAAAACAAATCTTGCGTTTTGAGCAAGATTTCACACCGATTTGCACACACACTATGAAGACTTAACAATTCTAATAAGTCAAATTGAAAGTCGCAGAATTTTTGGAAGACGAATTCTACATAATCAAACAAAATATTCAACAATATTTCCACTCAATATAACTACAAAAATAATTAGTTGCAGCTATTCGATTCTTATACGAATTCCTTTCAAGTGACAGAAACAAATTGATTCGGTTTAGAAAGAAATCGATTCTGTTTAGAAAAAATTCGATTTCTTTGTTGAAAGAAACAATCGAACACTTTCTCTGTAACTGCCCAGCCCTGGCCAGGTCTCGCTTCCTGGCATTTGGAAGCCCTTTTCTCGATAACCTAAACGTGCTGTCGATGAAAAGGATAAACGATTTTATCTCTTTTCTAAACAGCACCAGATGGATCTAAAAGATCAAACAATATCTTCACCACAGCTCTTACATTGGAAGTGTACGGCCCAATTCACATAGAACGGGCTTGAGGTTTTGGTGTGATTCTGGCGTGGTGCATACATATTCCACGTTGTGGAATTTACATGTTCTCTTATGGCATAATACACTCACAGATGACGAGGCGAGGGTATAATGTCACCTGCCATCGCCACGCCATATTGAAAACCCCAGTGGCCTACGTAAACGTCACGCCACAATGAAATCTCTCATTCATAGGCTCATAAACGCATTCATCAAGCAATAATTGTGAACATTAATGAGCGCTAATGAAAGTTATGAGTGGTCACGACCACTGTAGGGGAGCACTCTCATCGAATCTATCGACTTTTCACTTTTGAGTTGTCAAAGTTTTTTTTTAACAATTCAGTATCGTTTATTATCGCTTCTGTGTGAATATAGGTCATCGCACCCTCTCCACGCCCGTAGCAGACCAAAACCACACCAGCATCATAAGCCACTTCTGTGTGAATTGCGTCTACGGACTAGCAGTGGTCTACCGGGGTTCGGTGGATCGGTAGTCGTGGACTGTATCGCTATTGACTCCGGTTTCGGGCCGATTCCCGATAGACTATTGCTGGCCTAATAAGTTAGGTAAAAACACTACAAATACAAAATTCATATACAAAAATCGTCACTAACTCGACGGACAACCACTTAATCCATAACTGGTGAAGGACTTAAAACCTAGGTAGGTTTGCCTTGACTTTGAAAAAGCCCAACGACAAGCAGATCTACCTGGCACACAGTGTGAGCTTAACATTCCCTTTAGGTCGAGGGCACAGACCAAAACCTAGTCCCTTTCAATCAACAAACTCGTAATTAACTTTTCGGACAATCACCAACTCTATAACTGGTGCAAGCCTTAAAGCATTGACATATAACTAGTAGGTAAACAAACCGGAGCCGGCATGTTACGAATGCGTGGAGCGACAATTCAATTAACTGTGGTTTCCCTTATCTTTTGTGTATGTTATTGCCTAGTTTGTGTAATTAAATTGAGCTTCTGGAATTATTTCTGATAAAATCTTTGATTTTTAATTAAAATATCTGATCAAACTCTATTTTAATTGTCTGATTTTATCGACAATTCAGCTTCTGCTGAATATAAAAGGCAAGTCATACTCATCATAAGTATCTTTGAAAAAAAAAATATTCTACTTAGTTTAACACCTTCCTTACACAAAGAAGGAAGCTTAATATGGGAAAAAGTACGTTATGCTTGGTCGTTGTGGCCTTATTCGGTCTGACTTCGTTGGTTTCAAGTGCCTCTGATTGGTGGGAGGATTCCTCGTTGTACCAAATCTATCCGAGGTCATGGAAGGATAGTGATGGAAATGGAATTGGTGACCTTAAGGGTAAGTTAAATTTTTGAAATATTATTTGACAAAATTATTTAAATGATTTTTGTCTCATTTGATCAGGAATCACGGAGGAGCTTGGTTACCTCAAGGAAATCGGCATGACAGCCACTTGGCTTTCGCCAATTTTCAAATCTCCAATGGCAGATAATGGCTATGATATTTCCAACTTCACTGACATTGATCCCATTTTCGGAACTTTGGAAGATTTCGACGGTATGGTGGAGAAAGCCAAGAAAATCGGCTTGAAAATCATTTTGGATTTCGTGCCGAATCACTCGAGTGATGAGTGCGAGTGGTTCCAAAAGTCAATTAACCGAGAAGATGGATATGATGACTTCTACGTTTGGGATGATGGTTTGGATGATCCTGAAAATCCTGGCAAGAAATTACCTCCATCTAATTGGGTAAGTTTTTTCTGAAAATAATAAGAAAAAAAAAACACTTAAAAAACTAAAAATGTACTTAAGGTTAGTGTTTTCGGCGGATCAATGTGGACCTGGAACGAAAAACGACAACAATTCTACCTTCATCAATTCTTGGAACAACAACCTGATCTCAATTTTAGAAACCCAAAAGTGCACGAGAAAATGTTGGAAGTTTTGAAATTCTGGCTAGATCGAGGTGTTGATGGTTTCCGGATCGATGCTGTGCCTCATATGTTTGAAAACATCAATGAGGATGGTTCCTATCCTGATGAAGACCCAAATAACACCTACAACACTCAAGATCAGTATGAAACTGTTGAGTTGATGTATGAGTGGAGAGAATTTTTGGAATCTTACCGCCAACAAAATGGTGGCGACACAAGGTTAGATTGAAATGAGGCTTAATATTTTTTAGTGCTCATATTGATTGATTTTAGAATCTTGCTAGCCGAAGCTTACTCCTCAATTACAATGCTTGATAAATATATCGGAAACGGAACTCACCACGGTGCTCAAATTCCTTTCAACTTTGCCTTGTGGGGTTTGGATATGACGACAAATGCCAGAGATTTCCAGGGCATGGTCGATGGATGGATGAGTATTATTTGGAAGAAGCATCAAACAGCCAATTGGGTGGTAGGTTTTAATCAACTAAGGTTGCTGCAAAATAAAGTTTTTGGTTTTAACAATTTTTCCTGAACTTAGACTGGCAACCATGATATGGGAAGAATTCTCGATCGTGTTGGACAAAACAAGACGGATCTAGTTCATTTCTTGGTTACTGGATTGCCTGGTGTGACCATCACATACTACGTAATTTTTATTGGTTAACTTAAAGCATCAAAGCATAAAACAAAATATTTCCTTCCAGGGAGAAGAAATTGGAATGTCTAATGTGGTTACTTGCCAAAACTGTTCCTTCGTTGAAAACCGTTCGTTGAGTAGGTCACCCTTCCAGTGGAACGACGGAGTATCAGCTGGTTTCTCTTCTTCCAACGAGACTTGGTTGCAGGTTGCTGATGATTACAAGACAGTCAATGTTAAAAATCAGCGAACTTTGCCTAGGAGTACATTGAATATTTTCAAAGCTCTGCAAAAATTGAAGAACACATCTGCATTCAAGGCATTCAAGAACAAGGATGGTTTTAGCTATGGAGCTATCAGCGATAATGTGTTCCAAATTGTTCGGTGAGTTGTTTGTTTTGATTTTAATTAATAAACGCAATTATATCTCATTTGTATGTAAATAGTCGAACACGAAATGAGGAATATTGGTTCTTGATCAATTTTGGCGATAATGTTGAAGAAGTCGGTAAACTCATTAGCTCCTGGAGGATCAGGAACATTTTGATGGAATACACTGTCGTGAGCAAAAAATCTCCCCACAATATCGGGTAAAATTTATAATAACAGCTTTTTATTGTCTTAAAATTACATAATTAAAATTTTTTGTTTTATAAAATTTTCAGTGATAAAGTGAAATTGGGAAAGATTAACTTGATGCCAGTCGAAGGAGTTGTATTGAAAAGAGTTTACAAAAATAAACCATTGAAAGGCTTTTGAAAATGCTGACGTCTTATGACGCAGACATTTCTTAAAATTCTTAAATTGTATATATTGATGTTTTGAAGTTTTGGTATTAAAATAAAAAGAATTGTGTAAGCAGCAAATTAATTAAGTGTTTGATTTTTTAATTTAACTTACTTAACAGTAAGTCGGACTCATAAAACTCGGTACATAAAAATAAATCATAACAAAATATTCCAAACCATCCTCCATCCATTCATACAATACGCGTCCATGTGTTGCACCTGCAATTATAGAACTGGAGCTGGAATAGCTGGCGAAAATAGTAGTACGAGCACGTGTCCAGAGTGCAGCTGCTTTCTGTGTAATAAAGAACAACAAAACAAATACTCACGACTGGGTCGAACGAACTTGTTCATCATGTGCGATCATACTGATGTGGTTCTAAAGTCTGAAATAAATTAGTTATGATGGGAGCCTTTATTTTATTCATTTAAACATATAGTTTAGTTGGCGGTGGTATTATGTGAGTATTCTAAAATTACGTTTTCTGGAATTTATTAACAAAATTTTGTCAAGACTATAGTATGGACAAAGTGACATACAATAACAACGTACAAAATGACATACCTAAGCATGCTCCAAAAGGAACTTATATTACTGGTCAAGGCAAAAAGAAGCGAAAAAGTCGACTCTATCAGCTTGTATTAACATATTAACACTTTGGGGTTAACATTTTGGAATCCCCCCGGGGTCGGGATTTTCTAAGAGCCTGGAAAGGACCATGGGCATTTTTGGCATTGATGAAACTTAATATGTCATATGAAAGCTTGTGAGGAGTACTTTATTTCAATATAATTATGGAAGCTATAAGCTTTTAATAAAGCCTAAAAACATAACAATCACTTAAGGATTTTAAGAGGAAATTGTCAAAAATCAATCACGTAAGAAAAAACAAATTTTAACAGGGAATAAATGGAAAGGACGAGACTAGAAACATGCCAATTTATAAAAGTTATAACAGTTTTTCTTTATTAAAATTGGGCGTGCGTTAACGAGCTTCGCGCGGCTTGAAAAAAAAACTCTGGGTGCCCGAAGTATGCCGACCGGCGGAGGACCTAGCCCTGTGGGCTCACTTCCAATTGCAAAATTAAACATACCACACAATTTATTGTTTTAGTATTTTGTATTAGCCCCTATATAGCTCTAATTAAAGCTTATAGAGGATATTTCATTGATCTGATGAGTTTTTTCACTGTTTCTTGTGATATTCTTTTGCATTCGTCTACCAGTGGTGCTTTCAGTTAATTAATTCTTTCAGGAGCTGGATTCCTGGCTTCAAACCTTCTCTTAAGCTCATCTCACACATGCTCGATAGGGTTTAAGTCAGGACTTAGCAACGGCCAGTCCATCTTGGCAATACCGACTTCCCTAAGGAATTCGGCCGTTCCCCGAGCAGTCTTTCATCCAGCCTTATCGTGCATAAGTACGAAATCATTTCCAGCAAATCCCGCATAAAGGAACTACTAAATCCAGCAGTATATTGGAGATGTACTGACCTCTTCAACCACCACCGGGCACACAAACTAGTTCGCTTTTACCAGCGTAATTGAAAAGTCTGCTTATATCATACAAGATCCTCCCCCATAAGTCACGGTTTCTGCAAAACAGCATTGTGCAAATCGCTCGCCGGGTTGTCTGCATAATCTGTCATTACGATTGTTTCCATGCAGATACATTTTGCACCCATCCCAGAACATAATTCACCTCGACTGAGCAACTTCCCAATTTCTTCCTCTTCCTCGTACCTGTCTGAACTTTTTTCGGACGTTACTGACAATTCTTTTAGTGGTACACCTGCGACTTTCAGATTCTGGCTTTTGAATAAACTCTCCACATTTGTGATCTTTGATATACCAGGTTTGGCTTAGATGGAGCTGCCATCGGCAGGCCTCAGCAAATTGGCTCATTCCTTGTCGGAGTAGTATGACAACTTGAGCAACGTCCTCAGGCGTGATATATATTTGTTTCCAAGATTAGGAGATCCTAATGAATCACAATATCTAAAAAATCACTTGAAACGACATACCGATGAACAAAAACCAATGATGGGCGCGCATATTTCGAATCAATGGTTCCTAATCGTTAATATAATTTTTTAAGTTCTTAATTATGACGGATAACACGGAAATTATCCAATGGATTTCCAGCTTTAAAATAAGACCTTAAGCATAAAAATATTGTATCCATCGAGATTGTTGTGTTTAGAAGTCGTAAGGGGTGAATAAGGGGCGGTCAGCCATCAGCCGAATAGGGGGAATAACATGTAGCATACGAAAACATGCACGTGCCGTAACTACTCGGACTGGTGGAAGTGTGATCATAGCCTCTTCGCGGCGGCCGCTAGAAACAAGCCCTTAAAAAGGTTTGGCTTATATGATCAGGCTGGTTCCACAGGTTGGCAACAGGTTAATTCCCTGTTCCGTAAAACTAGAAGAATTACGAGACCAACAACAAGCCTCGGAAACGCACTGATCTCACGACGACAACCCACGCAAAGAAAACGGAATAACGATTTACGAATTTTCTTATGGAACGTACGATCGCTCTATAGAGCTCGAGCTGCTCAGCAGCTAGCCGATGCCCTGTCAAAATATAAAGCTGACATAACAGCACTTCAAGAAATAAGATGGACAGGGAATGGTGTTCTACAGAAGAAAGATTATGACTTATACTACAGCTGTCATACAAAACACCATGTGCTCTGGGTAGGCTTCCTAGTCGGCGAAAAAATGAAGTCTGCCATCATCGGCTTTAACGCTATAAGCGAAAGGCTATGCACCCTTCGCGTGCGAGGCAAATTTAAGAACATCAGCCTCATTAACGTTCACGGACCTACGGAGGAGTCCTCAGACGAAGAAAAAGAGACTTACTACGAACAAGTCGAGAGGGCCCTCAATGCCTGTCCAAGGTATGACGTAAAAATCATCCTTGGGGATTTGAATGCAAAAATAGGTCGGGAGCCGGTATTCAGGCATTACGCAGGCACCCATAGTTTGCATGAGAACACTAACGACGAAAAACATGGTCGTTGCGAGTACCAGGTTCCCGCGTAAGGATATCTACAAAGCCACCTGGGTATCACCTGATCGAGTCACTCGTAACCAAATTGACCACGTGTTGATAGACCGTCGCCACTACTCGAACTTGATGACGGTACGAACGTACCGAGGTGCCAATATCGACTCGGATCACTATCTTGTTGGTATGGTTTTCCGAGGGCGGATTGCCTTGCGAAGACGTATTGCATCCGCCGATCAGGTTCGAATCAACACGGCTGCTCTGCGCAATGAAAACACCAGTAACACCTTTGGTAATGCGTTAGGACTCGCCCTAGAACTGGGTAGAGTAAGTCCTGGAGCCAATATGCTGGGCTTAGATGAGAAGAGGACCCGCCTTAAGAATACTGTCATTAGTACTGCCAACTCCATCTTAGGCAGCAGTCGTAGAAATCGGAACGACTGGTTTGATGATGAATGCAAGCTAGCGACTGAACGTAAGAATGTTGCGTACCGAGCAATGCAATAATCTCATAGAACGCGGGCACGCGAAGACGAATATAAAGAGCTCAGAAGAATTGAAAAACGGCTTCACAGACAGAAAAAATCAGCCTGGGAGAAGAACATAATCTGTGAAATAGAGAAAAGCCGAGAGCGAGGTCCGCACCAGGCGCGGAAGTTCTACCAATCCGTCCGAAACATGACGCAATACACACCACGCTGCACATACTGCAAGGACGGAGAGGGAAATCTGATCACCGATCCTCAAAGCATACTGGAGCGATGGGAAGTGTACTTCAATGAATTGCTAAATGGTCAGCTCACTGCAGAAGTGGAGGCTCCACTACTTCAAGAAGAGTACCCTATGTTGCCGCCACCAAGCATAGAAGAGCTTGAGAAGGCTATAGGCCGGCTAAAGAAAAACAAAGCCCCGGGAGCCGATGGTATACCAGCCGAACTATTTCAACACGGTGGGCCAGCTTTACGTCAAGCAATTCATGAGATTATAGTGCACGTGTGGGAGCATGAAGAAATTCCAGAAGACTGGCGAAAAGGTATAATTTGCCCCATACATAAGAATCACGTTGTTGTTGAGTACCGTTGTTGAGTACCGCCTATGAGATACTCTCCTCTATCCTACAAGACCGGATAACCCCATACGCTAAAACCATCATCGGACAATATCAGTGTGGTTTCATTCCAGGCAAATCAACAACTGATCAGATCTTTACCCTTAGGCAGGCGATGGAAAAATGTCTAGAATTTAACATCCCAACATACCACCTGTTTATAGACTTTAAGGCCGCCTACGATAGCATAGCCAGGGTAGAACTTTACAAAGCCATGAGAGAATTCGGCATCCCAAATAAATTGACACGACTATGTAGGTTGACCATGACCAACGTAACAAGCCAAGTAAAAATAGCCGGATTGCTATCCAAACCAATCAACATCTTTAATGGACTCCGACAAGGGGATGGTTTGGCCTGCCTCCTCTTCAACCTGGCAATCAAGGTAGCGGAGCACGAATTTGAAGTGGTGCAATCCTTTAAATACCTTGGGTCAATAGTAGCAGCCGATAACAATATAGAAGAAGAAATACGCGGGCGGCTTCTCAAATCCAACAGAGCCTACTATAGTCTGTCAAAGCTCTTCAAATCCAGAAATCTCACCATAACTTCAAAACTGCTGCTGTACAGGACCATGGTCCTGCCAGTACTCACATATGGAAACGAGACTTGGGTGCTTAGCAAAAGGCACTCCGACCTCTTAGCCGCGTTCGAGAGAAAAGTCTTAAGGAGAATTGTTGGCCCCATATGTGAGGAAGGACGATTCCGGAGACGGTACAATCATGAATTGTACGCAATCTACCTTGAAGCAGATATCGTGACAAAAATTAAGCTCGGTAGACTCCGGTGGGCAGGGCACCTAGCTCGCATGAGCGAAGAGGAACCTGCTCGGAAAGTTCTTTGTGGTACATTCTATGGTAGACGTCAGCGTGGTAGACCATGCTTGCGCTGGAGAGATGGCGTAGACCAGGACGCCCGGAGCCTTGGGGTGCGCAACTGGATGGCGGCGGCTCGAGACCGGGATGGGTGGAGAGACTTGTTGAAGGAGGCCAGGACCGGACCCCGGTTGTCGAGCCGACGATGATGAAGGGGTGAATCCAGTTTAATGCTCGCGAGTGTATAATGTAAGTAAGCTCCAAAACTTCAAAAACTAAAATAAACATCATCAGATAGGAAATGATATTTGAAATTAGTTTCTATCTAACCATCGGAACAAAATTCGTACAATCATCATGATTATTGCTAGATAATCATCTTAATTTAAAGTAGCTAAACAAAAAATTTCAGCTTAGTCATAAAAACAACTATCTTAAGAAATTTAATTGAGATAAGAAATGGTTTAAAGATAGATGACGTTGTGATCGACAAAAGTTTTCTTCGCTTTTTGAACAAGACATTCTGTTTTAGTTTTGAGTTGAACATACCCAAGGAATGTTTAACATGACCCAATACACGCTGTTTGTGGCCATTTTGGCTTGTTTAAGTTTAACTTCTTGCTTTGCAAAGAAAACCGATTGGTGGGAAGATGCATCCATTTATCAAATCTATCCCAGATCCTGGAAGGACAGTAATGGAGATGGAGTTGGTGACTTAAATGGTAAAGTTAAGGGTGGCATTTGCATCTTCTAAAATTTCTATTTAAACAGGAATAACGGAGAAGTTGGACCATCTCAAAGAGATCGGCATGACTGCCACATGGATTTCTCCCTTTTTCAAGTCCCCGATGGCTGACAACGGCTATGATATCTCGGACTTTTATGATATCGATCCAGTTTTCGGAACCATGGAAGATTTCGATGCACTTATGAAAAAAGCCAAACGCATTGGTATTAAAATCATTTTGGATTTTGTACCTAATCATTCGAGTATCGAGTGTGAATGGTTCAAGAAATCAGTCAACCGTGAGGATGGATATGATGATTTCTATGTGTGGGCCGATGGTATCGAAGATCCTACCAATGCCAGCCGAAAATTGCCTCCTTCCACTTGGCAAAGTACTTTTGGAGGTTCCATGTGGGAATGGAATGACAAACGCCAACAATTCTATTTGCATCAGTTTATGGACGAGCAACCGGATTTCAACTTCAGAAACCCGAAAGTTCATGAAATTATGCTGGATGTGTTGAGATTCTGGCTGGATCGTGGTGTTGATGGTTTTAGGATTGATGCCCTCAAGCATATTTATGAGAAAGTCAATGACGATGGTACTTATCCAGATTTTCCACCAAATGACGATCCCAATGATACAGTGAATAAGGCCAATAAAGTTTACACCCAGCATCAGTATGAAACTGTAGAGCTTTTATATTCGTGGAGGCAGTTATTGGATGATTATCAGAAGAAGAATGGAGGTGATACCAGGTGAGTTTTTGAAAATGAAATCAAATTTAAAACAAGAGTCGCGTTGTTTTTTTTTTGTGGGAATTAAAAAAAAAGCTCAAGCTGCTTATTAGTGGTGATAAAAAATTTTCCTTTTGAAGTTAAGTTATGTTAATTCTGACATTCGGTCTCAAATTTTAGCAGAAAATTGATTTTCAGGTGTAATGTCTTGAATTTCACAATTTTTGTTTTCAGTTTAAGAGAATAATGGCAAAATTCTAAAATATCACCTCATTAAATGAATTATTAAGCGCTGAATCTCTTGAATATTTAAATACAAGCTCAGCTGTCAACTTTTAAACTGATCGAAATTGTATCGTGTGATATGGGCTTGTGCAAGCAGTTAAACTTCAGCAAGTTGGATATCCACGAGCCAAATTGACTCCGAGTCAAATGTATCGATCACTTATGGCCAGCTTTACAAAAACATTAAAATAGTCCATAAAATGCCCAAATGGAAAAGTGGTACTAGCTTACTGGAAAAACTAAATAATAGTACGCCTACTTCCAGACGTAAAATATTGCGTCCTTACTAATAAAAAAACAGTTATTCCACGAGTTTACTAAACCATGGAATAAGATTTAAGTTACGGGTTAAAATTTTCCATTAATAAAAACAAAATATTCGTGGAATAGTAAAGTGACGTTTATAAAATATACCTTAAGAAAATCTACTACAAAAAGTAAGATGCCTGTTTGCAAACCTGAAATTTTCTCCATGGTTTGAAAACTGTCCAATAATTGCAAATAGTTAAAGAACTCCATAAATTTAGTAGGCAGTATTATTTTTATTCAACATTAAATTTGCAGTCTTCACTTATATTTTTTAATTTCATAATAAATTTGACACATCTGGTACTTATTCCTTCGCTAAACCACTATCTTCGGTGGTAAACGTCACTTACATATAGTAGCACTTTTTTGTTATAAAAAACATTTTGCACATAGTCCACGGAATAAGGCCTAACCCTTCGCTATTCCACGTTTATTAATTTGGCTGTTTAATTTGGAAAGACCTCTTTATTCAATACTTTCATCTTTTTGCTGTACTCTGTTTCATTGTGTAATTTTAATGTTTCTGTTTAGAATACTTCTAGCTGAATCTTATTCTCCAGTCGAAATTCTTGCCCAATATGTTGGCAATGGAACACACTCCGGTGCTCATTTACCTTTTAATTTCAATTTTAATAATATGGATTCAACATCTAATGCTCGTGATTTTGAAAAGGCTGTCAGCGATTGGATGGATGTTATATGGACAAAGCACAAAATGGCCAATTGGTTGGTAAGTTCAGACAAACAGTGATTTCTTCTGGCAGTTAGAGACAGTTTTAATATGACAGGATGTTCTTTACAGTTTAGTAATCATGATGCCCCGAGAGCAACAGATCGAATTGGTACAGTTAAAAAAGATCTGTGTAATATCTTTCTCACCTCACTGCCTGGAGTCGGTATCACTTACTACGTAAGTATTATAGCAGTTAATTTAAAAATAATCCTTTGGGTACGAAGTAGTGCATTTTGTTTTGGCTATAGGGTGAAGAAATCGGAATGACAAGCTTAACCTGCCAGCGCGAAGAATGCGCGTGGAGTGAAACCCGTAGTTTTGGTCGATCACCATTCCAGTGGAATGATCAGTTATCAGCTGGATTTTCCAACACTACAGACACATGGCTGCCAGTTGTCGATAATTACAAAGAGGTCAATGTGAAAGTTGAACGAGGCTATGCCCGAAGTTCATTGAATATTTTCAAAAAGATGCAAGAACTTAGGCGAACAGCTGCATTCAAGGCTTTCAAAAACCCCAATGGTTTCAGCTATGGTGCCTTAAATGATCAAGTCTTCCAAATTATACGGTAAGATATTCTTAGGCCCATTTTTTCAGTGGTGAGTTGAACCAGAGTTAGCTAACTCTAGAAGTAAATTAACCCACAGTTAACTGAAGAAGCAGTTTTTCGGTGGATGATGCATGCGCAACGACTAAAAAAAACTCGGTAGATAAAACATCAAAAGCATCTGTTTAGTAAATCCTGAGTAAAGTCACCAAATTTGATGAGTTGACTCACGATTAACTTTAATCTCGCACTGAAAAACTGGACCTTAAGCATAGAAAAAGAAAATTATTTCTAAACATCGATATCTATAGATCATCTCGATTCGAGGAATATCGTATCTTAATGAATATGGGCAACCAGACGGAGACAGTAACTGCACTTGGTAAATCTAAAAGTGAGATAGCTAATATGTTAAAGTACACCGTAGTGACAAGTAACTCCCCACACGATATTGGGTAAATAGTTATTGAATTAGTTTAAATTATACTGTCAATATTTTATGTCCTCTTTTTTTTTTTTTGTAGGGATAAGGCTGACTTAAGGAAAATCGTGTTAGGACCATATGAAGCTGTGGTTTTAAAGAATGTTTTCAAGCTTTTGTAAACAGAAAAATATCACTAAAAATCTTTCTATTTGTTATCCTACTTTTCTGTAACAAATACGCAGTATTTTGGTTAACATTTTTGAAAAAGAATTGAACAAAAAAATATCAATAGTATAATTTTAAAAATTTTGTAAATTAAAAATTTGGACAAGTTTGAAGTTTGATTTAAAAGCTTAAATACAAATAATAATAAAGATTGAAATAATATTGGTTTCGGTTTTGTTTCAAAATAAAGTTGGTTTTTATTTTTGATGTGTAAACATCTATGCTGGCGGTAGAGTGAAAAAAAAAACGTGAACGTTCGTGTGCAACGTTACGATCTTCATACTAGGATGGATGCGTTCAGTGAAAAAAATCTTAAGATCCCCTTCAAGCAAAAACAAGTCCGTTTTGGATCCGCGCACGTTGATGTTTACAAATATTAACCGTGAGTCCCGGCACTCACTCAATTTTTTTTTTTTTAAACTGACCGCATGAACATTTAATTGCTCCATATGCAATATATATTAACAAATAAAATAAATAAAACCTTAAAGTTTTTATACTAAGTGATTGATTCCATGTTTTTTTTGTCAGGAATCATCAATAATTAGGATAAATAATAAAGTTGACTTCGTTTTTTAAGAACTACCAAAATAATTCGTTTATACATAGCGAGTAATTCAAAAAAATTGGACACGTGTAGCATTTTCAATTTTTTCTATTTTTTAGAACAAAATCAACAGTGATATATGATATTTATTAAATTTCCTTAAAACACTCTTGGGCAGTTTTATGCTTAATTTACACGACTGATAAAAAGGCAGTATTCTGCCAGTAAACTGGCAGAAGAATGGAAAAGTTCATTCTTTTGGCAGTTTACACGGGGTCTCCACCTGAAATATTTCATAGATTACGATCTGTCACTTTGGATAGAAAGAAAGAGCGATAGTATGCCGTAAAATGTTGGTTGGGCATTTTCATAGCTTAGTCCCCTTTCACACGAGGAAACTGAGTTGCCAGCAACATTCAGTTTGTTGGTGAGAAGGGCAAGAAGTAAGAGGGGAAAATGAAATCTCCCCGGTCAACTATTCGAGGGGATTTTTTTGACATTCCTCTACACTCACACAGTAGTGTGTTCAACCAAGCTATTTTAAAGGAAACTGCAAAAAGTTTCCACGATTTTGTTTCTTCGTATGAAAGGTATGCGGGAGATTTTTAAGGAAATTAAAAGAAAACGTCAAAAAAATCACCAGCAACTTGTTTCCTCGTGTGAAAGGGGACTTACTATTTCATTTGCGAGAATAGGACAAAATCACACAAAACAAACAAAATTCAAACAAACCCACAAATATCAAACGAAAAATTGCTTGCTCATAGAATACTATCCAATCCCGCATTATTTACTTTTGTACACGGGGAGACGAATCCGAATTCGAGTCCGAAGTGCAACAGGCGGCAAAAAAGTGCTGCCACCACGACTGTGCTCAGTAAAGTGCTTTGCACATGAGACACGACCTGCTAACTGCAAATTGCCATTCGTCGCGAATTTTGATATTTCATTCACATGAGTAGACGCTGAAAACTGCGAATTGTCATAAAACATAAGGAAGTAAAATGAGTGTTTGAGGGTAAACTCGAGCGAATTTTGTATTCGCCAGTTTGTGGAATGTGTCCAGATGTTGTAAATTGTGAATTTTCTTTTGACAGTTCGCAGTTTAGTATTTAAATGTGTTCATTGGATTAGATTAATTATTTAGTTGTCGGACAGTAAAAAGAAATAAACAATTTAAAAGATTTATTCGTATTCGCGGGTCGCCGTTCATGTGCAAGGCACGTAAGGGGATGGGTTCATTTTGTATACTTTTTTTAGTACATGAATGAATTACGTAATAGTTATCTATAAAAAAAAAGAATTAGTTAAGACTACTTACTGTGTAAACACAGGGACGTATCTGAAATTAATTAAAGGGTGCCAGTGATTTTTTTGGTGAAAAAGGAAATCACAAACCATCGGAGTGGAACTGACCGCATTTTGTAATAAAACCATGAAATTATGTATATTTAAAAAAATATGTAAGTATTTTTAATGAAATTTAAGTTGCTTGGGAAACCTTACAAGTAGAAGTAAAACCTTAGATCTTTTAAAACAAAGAGGACAAAGAAAAGTAAAGATTTTAACACTCGGTCACAAAAGAATACCTACTATTATTTTCCTCCTTCCTAGTACCAATTTTCTCTCGTGATCTTTCACGAAATCCCTTCCACAATTTTCATACAATTTGCCACATTTTTTTCTTAAAAATCCTGTTTCCAAATTTTCCTAATAATATACCAAACTCAACTCTTAGTTTTCTTTCTCGTTGTCCCCTGTTACATGGATCGTCATCATCATTGAATTCTTTTGAAACCGAATTTCACACGTGGAATTTTCACCCTGCAGTACTAAAAGAAAATAAAATTGTGAAAAGTTGCGGAATTAGTTAAATCAAGTTTTTAAAAGTTAGAAAGGAGTTTGGCAAAAAATTTCTACATAGCGAATTTAATCTACTTCGTTGGGGGCTTGTGCATATTTGGGGAATTCGGTCCAGTGGTTAACGTTCCACCTTGTATAATTGTAAAAATTAAAGAAAAGTTTTAGGTTGGGCACGTAGCCATTCTCACAAAGAGTTATTTCAGCAATCGGGGACCAAGTGTCTTCCGTGCTTTATATAGGATTTATTATGACCGTCTGTCAATTATTTGATAAGTTTGGGGACCAACCGCCACCCATGCTTTGGTATTGAAGCAGACCGTCCGTCTGTCAATTTTATCAAAAACACTCTATATGAAGATACCAATCTTTCGTACGTATCACCCTCCAAAACCCATTTGTTTACATTGTTGTTTTTGTAATTTCGTTTTGTGTCCATGAATAGATGTGAATTGCAACAACAATTTAACGGGGTGGGATTGTTCTGTTTTCCCAGAACAACCATTTTGTATGTGCAAATAACGCAGCCATCTTTAAAAAAATTTCAACTCACCAGCTTTTCAACATGAAAATGGCGGATGTTAGGTGGGATATCGGGATGTGTTGAAAGAAACACCAATTTAATGGTGCTAAGTCTGCTATTACACTACGAATTTCACGTGATGAAACTTCTTTTAATTTTTCTTTGAAAATTCATCCTGTAAGTAGTTCGCTGTTACACAATGATTTTTAAATCTTTGGCATTTAACAGAAAAGTCTGTAATAAAATAAATAACGTGATAAGTTAGAACTTATACATTGAAATTTCGGTCATCGATAGTTTTCTATTGGTTTCGCATATATATAGCATAAAGGCTGTCCCAAACCAACGCGAAACATTCGCGCGAATATGCGACGACTGAATATTGTTCGAAGATTCGCATCGCGCCAGTGTGGGTGCTACCATTAATCTCCATGTAAATAAATTAAGACAGGCGAAAGTTTCGTCGTCGTTCTGAAGTATTCGCTTTGGTTTTGGAGAGCCTTAATGCTCTTAAAAGCCGTGTTTTTTTTGCAAGCCCGGAGGGATTTGGTTAAAAAGAAATGATATTGGGGACTATCTATCGACGCCATCA
The DNA here is from genome assembly GCA_932273885.2 of Leucozona laternaria. Taxonomy (NCBI): domain Eukaryota; kingdom Metazoa; phylum Arthropoda; class Insecta; order Diptera; family Syrphidae; genus Leucozona; species Leucozona laternaria. The sequence goes on along the minus strand of OW026367.1, from coordinate 22,948,428 downwards.
CAGAAAACAATTGAGTTTCCATAAAAACTATTGATTAGAAGTACATATGCAATTCACGCCGTTAGAACAGTTTATCCCCGAAAATTATGTGCTCTTAGCTATGCCTGGAGGGGATTAGTTGTTGTTGCGTTTAACATGTAAATTCCTTAGCCCCGGCGCGACATAGTTTTTTTTCGATCAATTTCCTCTAGGTTTGCAGAAAGGACGAGACATGCCAATTTATAACAGTTATAACAATTTTTGGCCATTAAAAGCAGGCGTATGTTTACGCGCTTCGCACTACTTAAAAAAAAACTTTAGGTGCTTGAATTATGCCCACCGGCGGAGGACCCTGGCTCTGCGGGGCCGCATAAACAGTAATTTTATAAACAAAATCTGTTATAATTGGAATGTCTAGTCACTTCCTGCAAAAAAACACGCCTAAAGTCTTACAACAGTTGCGTTGATTCGCTGATTTCTCATTCGTTTTTTTTTTTGTCATGTTCACAGTCTGTTTCAATAATTCGAGAGCGAAATACAATACTAAAAAATCGTAGAAAGAAAACAAATAATGACAAAAGACAATCGAATATACTTAAATTGATTATAAATTTTCACGTTCAATTTGTTTCCACAAACTTATCCTTATAAGGTTGGGTTAGCACTTGATAACTCGTTGCTCCTTTTATTATACTTTTTGAACATACCCATTGAAACTCGTAAATAACCGACATTTTGGTGGTGAATGTACGCTTACTGCATGTGTGTGCAAATAAAGCGTGGTGGATGTACGCTTACTGCATATGTGTGCGTGTTTCTCCTGAATTTCCCCTATATGAGCTTGTAGGCAAACTCGGATGACAGCCGAGATTGGTATCTTCATATAGAGTGTTTTTGAATTTTATGCTGAGTTGGCCAACTATTCACCCGAACTGTCAAGCTTGATATCCACAAACGACAACTATTGTTTCTTCAAGATACTGAGAGAGTGAATTAAATGGCTGATGGACCTCTCTCTCTCTCAGTAGGTTGAAAGAAACATATGTGAAAATAAATATGGTGAGATAGGAACCGGGGAAAGGAAACTCAAAGAATAGTTTTTGTTGCGGTAAGTTTTACCGTAACATTATACTTGGCAAAAGTGATAAAAACTTGAAAAAGCCATTTTGTGAAATGGTGACATTCGGTAGAGTTTTCGAAATTCGATCGAAATCAAAAAGTAATAGAATAATCTGAAAATTAAACTGAAAACGACATCAGTTTCGCATATTTTATTTTTTAAAACATCACATTTAAAAACGATACCAATTCGAGGCAACGCAAAGTAGGTTTTGACGCAAAAAACGCAATGCTAAACAGACCAATCCATTGTATAACTCAATACTTAATGCCCATGTTGCGTAATACGGACAAAATAAAAAACCTCTCACTCAATTCAAAATACGTATAATAAATTCATCTGCCATAAAGCGTTAATGCTATTACAAATGTTAGTGACTTTTTATTCAGCAGAATAAAGAAAAAGGGAAATGCCTGATGCAAAATTTTGTACCCCCTCGTCCCACTTTTAAGGCCAACACCATACTTACGACAGAAACTCGAATAAAAAAGTATACATTCAATTAAACCCGGTATCTTTTTTGGGTCAGATTCTATCTAAGATATTAATTTTAGTTTTTGTAATCAAACAATATTATTTCAAATTACAATTAATTGATCATGTTAACAAAATTAACAATGATAATTTTGTACAGGGTGTCTCGAAGGTTACAAATATTTTAAGTGTAACTGTATTCAATTCTTTGTGCCTGATTACATGGTCGTTTAACTGAAGGATTTTCTTCAAATTTTACATGTGTAAAATAGGGAAGGTAATATTCTCTTCTCTTTTCTTTGCATGTAAAATTTAATCAATCTTTCAGTAAAACAACAATGTTATCAGGCATTGAAATGGAATTAAAATAACTCCAATAAATGATTGACTCATTCATACCTATTCAATTTTCATAACAATCCAAGTAAGCCAAAACAGAATTCAACTTTGGATAGGATTAACACAAAGCTCGTTCAAAGTTGAGTTTTTTTTGAAAAAGTTCAGTTATAGATTTTTAAACACACTGTATTACGCCACCAAAGGTGTAAGTCTGTCCAATTAATATAGACGACAGATAATATTATCCTAGATCTATAAGTTTTTGATTCTTAAAAAAAATAAAATATACTATCTTATCAATTTAAATTAACGTGCTATGCATTGTGGAAAAAAATCTTCTTCTAGAGTGCTTTTCCAGACTATCGGTTAGTTGAGAGTTGACTTCAATAGAGAAAGGTAAAGAATGAGAAAATACGTGGTTATTTTAGCCATATTGGCTATATCAAATTTAATGGTTGCTTTGGCAGCAAAAATGGATTGGTGGGAGGATTCATCCTTATACCACATTTATCCGCGATCATTTAAAGACAGTGATGGTGACGGATATGGAGACCTTAAAGGTAACCAAAAATATATACGATTTTCTTGCTATCTCTATTATTTTTTGTTTTAAATATTCCCAGGTGTTACTGAAAAGCTGGAATATCTTAAGGAAATCGGAATTTCAGCTACATGGCTGTCACCGATCTTCAAATCTCCAATGGTTGACATGGGTTATGACATCTCTGATTTTTACGATATTGATCCAATGTTCGGAACAATTGCTGACTTTGATGAGATGATAAAGAAGGCAAAGCGACTTGGTATTAAGATCATTTTGGACTTTGTCCCCAATCACTCGAGTGACGAATGTGATTGGTTCAAAAAGTCCATCAATCGCGAAGATGGATTCGATGATTTTTATGTCTGGTCTGATGGCAAAGATGATCCGCAAAATCCTGGAAAGAAACTTCCTCCATCAAATTGGGTATAGTTATTTTTTTATCAAGAGACATTACCAATCTAACCTATTAAATTTACTTTCTTGTTGATATAGGAGAGCGTTTTTGATGGATCTATGTGGACATGGAATGACAAACGTCAACAATTCTATTTGCATCAGTTTTATGAACAACAACCGGATTTAAATTTGAGAAATCAAAAAGTCCACACAATTATGCTGGATGTATTGAAATTCTGGCTCGATCGTGGTGTAGATGGTTTTCGAATTGATGCCGTCCCGCATATGTATGAAAAGGTCAACGATGACGGATCGTATCCCGATGAACCTGTTGACGAGAATAATCCAAATAAATTGAAAAATATTTACACAAGGGATCAGTATGAAACTGTAGAGATATTGTATGAGTGGAGAGATTTCTTGGAGGCATATCAAAAGCAACATGGCGGTGAAACAAGGTAAAAACATGACCCCCAGATTGTCATTTGAATCTTGATTTGTTATGTGAAATACAAAACCATTTCAGAATATTGCTGGCAGAAGCATTTTCCCCAGTCAAAGTTCTTGATCAATACTTTGGCAATGGCACTCATGTTGGTGTTCATTTGCCATTTAATTTCAATATTAAAGATATGCCAACCCCAGCCGATGCCCGGGTCTTACAAACAACAATTGACAACTGGATGTCAGTTATGTGGAAAAATCATAAAATTGCTAATTGGGTGGTAAGAATGTTCAAATATTTTAGTTTCCAATTTCATTTTTTAAGCAAATTCCGAATTTTAGTCAAGTACACACGATGGGGCAAGAGTAACCTACCGCTTAGGAAAAGAAAAAAAGGATTTGATTCAAATTTTAATCTCAGCATTGCCAGGTGTTTCCGTTAATTATTACGTAAGCCATAGTTTAATTTCTTTGACACACTTAGTCAATTTTTTTACATATTTTTGTTTTTAGGGCGAAGAAATCGGAATGAGTAATATTCGTACAGATTGCACAGATTGCCCAGATAAAGAATTTCGAACTTTTGGGCGATCCCCGTTCCAATGGAATGACGAAGTTTCAGCAGGATTTTCGAACTCAACCAACACCTGGTTGCAAGTTGCTGATGATTATAAAACTGTCAATGTAAAAGTTGAACGCAGTATCCCAAGGAGTTCTCTGAATATTTACAAAGGCATTCAGAGACTTAGGCACACGCCTGCTTTTAAAGCTTTTAAGGATGTTGGAGGATTTATTTATGGAGCTCTTAACCAACAAGTTTTTATGATTGTTCGGTGGGTAAACCATACATACGATTGATTATTGGGTTCTTAGTTGAATAACTTTCTGATTTATGACAGATCTGCCCCAGGTGAAGAATACCGTGTTTTGTTGAATATGGGTAATCAAACAGAATCTGTTAGCCCTGTTAGAGAGACTGCCGATGCAAGAGGCTATATTTACGAATACGTCCTGGCGACCGACTATTCCCCACATCGTCTAGGGTAAATATTTTGATGTACATTACCTAAGTTCTAATGAATTTTATTTTCAACAACTTCTTTCAGCGAAAGATTTGACGCCAGAAAAATAACTTTGATGCCATATGAGGGTGTTGTCTTGAAAAAAGTTTTTACTTTATAATTGTCTTAATTTGGTATAAAAAAATAATAAATAAAAGATTATTATTTCGTTTTTTTTTTGCTTTTTTTTAAGTGTTAAGACATTTGTTATGGCCAACTATTTGTGAATGTCTAGACTTGATCTGCTTTGAACGCACTCTTTGCTAATTAGTTATTTGAACGCACTCATCTTTCATTCCTTTTTTTAAGTTGTAAGCCTGAAAATGAAAATTTCATTCGGTTGTAAAGGATGTTTTTTTAGACGTGTGGTTTTCAATCTGGCAATCCTTTTTTGGAGTTGGTCTTTTTGACAGCTGTCACTTGATTTATGCTCAGTTTGCTTTGCCATTTCATAATGAATAGACTTACTCCTGAACAACTTTTGTAAATCATGCAAATTTATTACCAAAATAATGGTTCGGTTCACGCGACGCATCGCGGGCTGCGTCCAATATCCGGTCGACATAATCGCAAAATCGCATAAATTCGAGCAACCTTGGATCGGTTTCGCACCACGTTTACTCTAGTGGTAATGCGCATCCTCAGAGACGCCGTATAGTGCGCACCGAAGACGCTATTGATTGCTGCTGTGGAGCAGAGTATCGAAGAAAACCCGAATGAGTCCATCCGCCATCGCGCGCAACTATTGAAGCTGTCGAAAATTGGGCCGCGGCGGCTACTTGCTCGAAATCATTTTTAAAACATAATGGCAAACCCTTATATTTTTAATGAAGCTAAATTCTTGACCATAACATTAAATTATATTCGTTTTATTTTTTCTGGAAAACCACACTTATAGCCTTATCACACCAAACTGATAAAGCGTTCACACCCAACAATTTCCTGCCAGTTGTCGTTTGACATTTCAATTGTTTTTAAATCGAAAATTGGTTTTTAATTCAATTTGAAAGCGAACTGCCACGTTTATTATTTAGGACGAGCGTCCCATCGCGTCTACTGTGTTTAATTTCAATTCCCGTGACGGCCGGCGTCCCGCTGACTTTAGTTTTGACGTTTGATTGAGTGTTAAATGTATCGAAAGGTGTGTTTGTTTAGTTCAACTCTGAGTTCCAACTGGTTTTCGAAAGATTTTATCTTAAACTTGTAGTTTACGAAAAATTGTGGTTTACAAAAATTTATGAGAAAACTTGTGTCTTTGATGTTGGTTTTGCGCCAAAACCGATATCTTTGCAAAAACGGCGCTGCGTTTTTGGTTTGGTGTGAAAAACCGAAAAGGCTATTAAAGTTAGTAAATTGTTAATTAGTATCATACTAACATCATGCTGTTTTAAATTTGGCGCCAATATCATTAGCGTGTTCATTTTCGTTCAGTTCTACGAATCTGAGAAAATGCCGGATCCAGTGACTCTTCACTTGTCAAATTGTTAATATTTGTTGTTGTTTCTTGCCATGTGCAGTTTTTGAGGGTTCTCGAGCAGCAATGTTTTATTTCTTCAAATTTGACAACCTGCGCAATATATTACCTAATGCTATGAAGGTTTATCTCAATTTAGATTAAATAAATCTATGTAGTGTTTCCACCGCACAAAAAGATAAGAAAATAGATTAACTTTGACAGTACCTTTCACAATGCAAATTTTGTTTCATTTTTCGTATGAAGTTGAAGTGAGACAGAAAGTTTTATTTGTCAAAAGAAGCAAAAAAGGTTGAATTTTCCAATGAATGAGTTCAGCGCGTGACATAAAAAGGCTTGTTCGATTTGTAAAACTATTGGCCCTATAAATATTTAACAAGATTTATTTGTTTTACTAGATTTAAGAAATAAATTTGTGTGGTAAATCTTCAAGATTTGGAGGAGATTATGGACAAATCTTATTAAATCTCTTTTTTGTGGTTGGTGGAAACTAAGTATTTATTTTTGTACTATGGATTATCACATTATCACCGAAAAGTTAGATGTTGTGGAGTATGTATATTTCGAACTAGAACATTTATGTATTATGCTAAAGGGAATGATATATACCTACTCCAGATTGTAGATGGAGTGAACAAATCTTATTGTCAAGATTGAATACTTTGAACTTAGGAAAAATGACAGAGCAAAATTTTTTGTTTTAAATGAGTACTAGTGATAATTTGCAAAATAGAGTCGTTCACTGACCAACGAACGGCAACGTTTGACATTAAAATACGCCGTTAAAACCAGAGTGAATAATTGAAAACGAATGCAGAAAACGACAAATAGAATGCAGATTTCGTGTCTTCGTATTACGACTTTGATAAAACCAAACCAAAAACTCAAGGACGGACATAGAAATGAAAAAGGCTTATTTATTGATTATAGAATATCTAGGTATATTACAATATACAACTCCATTATTTGGCAATCACTTTTCTCAAGACAACGCCCTCATATGGCATCAAAGTTATTTGTCTTCCATCAACCCTTTCACTGGAAGAAATTTTAAAAATTCGTATGTAAGTATTTCATTAAACAGTAGGAAAAATATTTACCCAATACTGCGCGGAGAATGGTCTGTCACGAGGCTATATTCGTAACGATAATCATTGACCAAGCTAACAAGTTCTACTTGATTGCCAATATTCAACAAAATACGGTATTCTTCACCGGGGCAAGATCTGTCATAAATCCAAAAGTTATGCAAAGCTTGGGGATGTTTTCTTTATCTTCCAACAATTTATATTGTATACTCACCGAACAATCAATAAAACTTGTTGGTTAAGAGCCCCATAACTAAATGCTCCAACATCCTTAAAAGCCTTAAAAGCAGGCGTTTGTCGAAGTTTCTGCATGCCTTTGTAAATATTCAGCGAACTCCTAGAGATACCTCTTTTTACTTTCACAATGACTTTTCTATAATCGTCAGCAACTGACATCCAGGTGTTGGTTGAGTTCGAAAATCCTGCGGAGATGTCATCATTCCATTGGAATGGTGATCGTCCAAACGTACGATATTCACTAAATGGACAATCTGAACAATTTGTACGAATATTACTCATTCCTATTTCTTCGCCCTTAAAAATATAAATAAGTACAATAATGTTGTAAGAACTAAACTTAAAAAAAAAACCTACATAATAATTAACAAAAACACCTGGCAATGCTGAAATTAAAATTTGAATCAAATCTTTTCTTTCTTGGCCCAATCGGTGGGTAACTCTCGGCCCATCATGTGTACTTGACTAGAATTCAAAATTTATTACTTCTTAAAATGAAATTTTTGAAAAACGATATTTTAAACTTCTTATACCACCCAATTAGCCATTTTATGATTTTTCCACATAACTGACATCCATTTGTCGATTGTTGTTTGTAAGATACGGGCATCGATTTTCTTTGGTTAATCCTTACTAATACCGAAATTAAATGGCAAATGAACTCCAAAGTGAGTGCCATTGCCAAAATATTGATCAAGCACATTTATTGGGGAATATGCTTCTGCCAGTAATATTCTAAACGATTTAAGAAATATGTATATTCAAATGATACACCCAGGTTCTTGATTTTACCTTGTTTCACCGCCATGCTGCTTGTGATATCTCTCCAAAAAATCTCTCCACTCATACAATATCTCTACAGTTTCATACTGATCCCTTGTGTAAACATTTTCTAATTTACTTAAATTTTTCAGGTCAACAGCTTCATCTGGATAAGTTCCGTCATGGTTGACCTTTTCATACATATGCGGGACGGCATCAATTCGAAAACCATCTACACCACGATCGAGCCAGTACTTCAATATATCCAGCATTACTTTGTGTACTTTTTGATTTCTCAAATTTAAATCCGGTTGTTGTTCATAAAACTGATGCAAATAGAATTGTTGACGTTTGTCATTCCATGTCCACATAGATCCATCAAAAACGCTCTCCTATATCAGCAAGAAAGTAAATTTAATAGGTTAGATTGGTAATGTCTCTTGATAATAAAATAACTATACCCAATTTGATGGAGGAAGTTTCTTTCCAGGATTTTGCGGATCATCTTTGCCATCAGACCAGACATAAAAATCATCGAATCCATCTTCGCGATTGATGGACTTTTTGAACCAATCACATTCGTCACTCGAGTGATTGGGGACAAAGTCTAGAATGATCTTAATACCAAGTCGCTTTGCCTTCTTTATCATCTCATCAGTCGGCAATTGTTCCAAAAGAATTTTTATTGAAAATGATAAGATTATACTATTTTAGTTTTGATTTACACAAGTTTATATATAAGATAACATTATCTGTTCCCGATTTAATTAGTCAGATATGTTCAGTGCTGAAGTGTAGTTCCGCCGAGTGCGGTCCTAGCTTTAGTCCTTTTTTTATTTATTCTAACTCTTTCATATTGAACATTTCTATACCTTTATATGTTTAAGTATAAATTCAAAAAAATATTATGTTTAATTTTAAGTTCAGCTTGTATTAAGCTTATAATAAAATAAAATTAAATTAAAATTAAAATTAAAATTAAAATTAAATTAATCTAATGGCATTCCAGTCGTTACTAAATTGAAACTGATTCAAGCTCTTTTTTAACATCTAATTAATTACAGCCAAGTCGTTTACAGTAAGCCTAATGTAGCTTCTTTCCAAAAGTTAAAACTTGCATTTGACTTTAAAATACGTTATATGTATGTATGGACTTGACTCGATGTTCTCTCAGGTAACATTTAAACATACCAAATTGCATATTCTTTCAAAATATCGTTCAGAATCATCAACCAGCCTTTCTGTTTGAAAAAGTCTACCGAATTTAAAATATAAAAATTCTTCGTATTAGCAATTTAAGTAGCCAATGACTTTATTTAAGAACACTAAGGCTCAGTTTTTCAGTGCGAGATTAACCTAGTGTCGGGGTTTAGCCCGAGTTAACTCCCAAAACATGTTATTCAGTCAATTTAGATCCCGAGTTAACTCTGGATTATCTGAATAGGTATTTCTGAAAGATGCGTGTCAAAAATCTATTCAAACCGAGGTACGAAACTATCAGCCCTATTCTGCTAAACGTTCGCGTGAACGAAACGTAAAAAAAATTGTGTGTGTGCCGCGACTCACGGTTAATATGTGTAAGCATCAACGTGCGCGGATCCAAAACGGACTTGTTTTTGCTTGAAGGGGATCTTAAATTTTTTTTCACTGAACGCACCCATCCTAGCATGCAGATCGTAACGATGCACACCGTAACGTTGCACGACGTAACGTTGCACACGAACGTTCACGTTTTTTTTTCACTCTACCGCCAGCATAGATGTTTACACATCAAAAATATTGTTTTTACTCTGGCGGGTAGATGTCTTTTCAGTTTTGTAAATGGTAAGGTAGTGTAAACTGCAGTGTTCGGGCACAGAGTTATTTTTCAAGTCTCCCAAATGGCGATAATGCACATTCACACCTGTTTTTAATGGAGATAAACTTTTGTAACTGTTATAAATTGAAATTATTGTATAGTCTCGTCCTACCAATGTAGTAAACTAAACAGGAAGATAAAAAATAACAAATACTACTTTTTGTTTAAAGTTATATTTTTAAATAAAAGTGTTAATTCTATTTATGTACATTTCATTTGGGTTTTGAAAAAAAAAATCTTAGCATTTTTTTCCATATTATTAAATATAACTTGCGATTAATCTATGATTTACAATGATTACAAACTAGTTTAACAAGACTATTCTAAAACTTTTAATCATTTTTATCAATTTCATTTTTTTTTCTTTAACTTTAGAGCTTACCAAAAGAATTTTTTAAATAGAGAATTATAAAATGTATTTTTAAGTGCATTTCATCACATATAAGTAAATAATTTTGAAAAAAAAAAAATTTTAATAAAATAAATTGATCTTCGAATTCAATTCGATATCAGATGTCAAAATAAAAATAAAAATAAAAATAAAAATAAAAAAAACGAGAAAGGTCAAAAACTTAGACCCATTTTGAATAAAGAACAGGCAGTTAACATGGAAGACAATCCGGCTATTTGATTTTAGCCACAAGAATTCCCCCATTTAAATCAGTCTTGGGTGAATTCTTCCACGTAAGTGGCAGGAAATATTCCGACATTGTTCCGTAATGCCCCTAACCACCAGCCATCTTCTTGCTTTACATGTACTTCGATTATATCGCCAGGATTCAGTTCGAGTTCATCGTACAGTTTTGGTGTATAGCTGTATAGAGCCTTGCATCTACTTATTACCACCGAATGACAATTATTTTTTTCATCTGCAGCTAACGAAGAATCATCTACTGTGACTGTGGGTGCTTGTCCATTGGTCAGAGATACCGCCATCAGCCCATTGGGTTTTGATTTAACAACTTCTTCCTCATTATCGTCGCCATCTTGCGAACTAAATTCATCAAAATCTGAGTCTGGTTGGTTGGAACCACCATCGGCTATGCCTCGATCGAAGAAGGAACTATCCAGAACTGTCGTGGGAATTGTATTGGCTTTCTCGCCAACACAGATTTGGGTAGATCCTTTATTGCTTATGGTTTCGAGATTACTTTGACTCCGCTGGAATTGTTTAACTAAAATATCGTTTTTCACATCGGAGCAACTGCCATTTTCTTCGTTAATCGAATCGTATTCATTGTCACGACTGTCGGGACTGTTGACTTTATCGTTGTTCTTAAGCCATAGTGGAACTTTAAGAATGCTTTGCTGCAGGCCAGTACGATCACGGGTAATCTAAAAAAAAGAAAAAAGGGTTAATACAAAAATAGTAAAAAAGTCAAAAGGATACAACGAAATATGAAACTCTGGGTTAACTTAATGAATTTGGTAATTCAACTCTGGTTTTACAGATTAGACATTTCTGACAGATGCCTGTCTACACACTATCGAAACAGAGAGGTTGACACTGTTGAAATTGCTTTTCCCATAGTGCCGCTAGTGTCGCCATCTCTGTTTTGCTAGTGGAAGTGCACTCTTAGTTAAACCAGAGTTCGTTAATCCTGCTATGGAATTGATCCTTAGTTAGCTCAGAAGCAGTTTTGCAGTGTAGGATAAGTTTTTAAAAATCTATGAAAGGCCTCTTTCTATTCCCCGAGGAAATCGGAGGAAAAAAACAGGTCTGTCCTTAGAAACTTAAATTTTATCTAAATGCACCAACAAATAATCCACTATGGCCTTAGTTTAGCTCAGATAATTTTCGGAGCTTAACTTAAGGGGGCAGATAAACTGTGTTACTGGGGTAAATAGCATGCTTATGTTATCGACAGTTTGTTAGGAAACGTACAATTTTTCTGTGATGGCGGGTCTAATCACCGAAGTAATTTTTTTCATCCGGTTAGCTCTGGGGTTGGAAAAAAACACGCCTATTAGTTAATCAAGTCCAGAGTTAACCCATTAAAATTATTTAATTAACTTGGGATTTAAATTGACTGAAAAACATTTTCCAGGAATTTATTCGGATTTAAATCCGAAACGGGGATGATCTCACACTAATGGATTTCTGACAGATGCGTGTCAAAAATCTATCGAAATGGAAGTATGACACTGTAAAAAGGGCGATTTCTATATTGACACCATCTCATTTCAATAGGTTTTTGACAACTAGGAGCAAAAGCTAATACTGCACTAAGAAACTGCTTCTGAGTTTAATTAATTTGTTGGTTTAACTAATTCTGGTTTAACTCAGAGCCCTAACAAATGATTGACAAGGATGTTTAAAAAACAAACAAGATTATTAAACAAGATGCTCACCTGTATGTGTTGGGCAAGTGGATGTGAGTTTCTTGGTTGATGGTCCAATTCAAGTAACGCTGAGTGAAGTTTAAAACGTGCGCCCTCCAGATATGTCAACATTGATCGAATCTGTCAAAAGATTATCATTTACAATTTATTCCACAAAAAACTTTAAAAACTCACGTGATACAATTTGTCTGTGATATTTTGATTTTCAGAATTATTCAGCGAATCTGAAATTACTTTCAAGCCATTCCGAGATCTGCGTTCCCTCTCCAAATCGGTTTTGACAAGCTGCAATAATTTTATCAACGCATGCTTCCTTCTCTCTCTATTCATAGCTAACGTTGTATGTTCACAATAGAAGTCCGGCAATAATTGTTCACTTGGACCTTCAGCAATTCGTCTGATATTTTTTATCACACTTAAATCTTTCTGAACATTGCACGATTCTACTGTGGGCGTAAGTCTCTGAACAAGTCCGTCCAAAATCGGATTCATATTTTCTGTGAGTCGTAGATAATTTGTAACGAACATTTTCATGCTGGCCAATCGTTGGGTTTCGACATTTTGTAAAAGCGACGATCCACGCAACACTGACATCTCCCAATCGACACGGGCCCGTTCAGCACGAACACAAAGTGTATAATACTCAACGTCAGCACGTTTGACAGCTTCTTCGGCCTTACGACGTTTGTTGTCGAGTTTTGCGCAGTCTTTTTCGGCAGATTTGATTTCTTTTTCGGCAGCTACTTTGTTAGGACCCTGATGCAACAATGCAATGGAAGGTGATTTTTGTATTCGAACATCTAGCATTCCATCTTGAAGCTTTTCATTTTCACGAGCAGCAGTGTGGGATGTTTTTTTACCTTTAGCCTCACTAATTCTCCATTCGGCAAGCACACGCGAACTCTTATCAACATTATTTTCAACCTAAAGAAGGAAGAAAATTAAGGTTTTGAAATGTTATTTTCGAAGACCATTTATGTAGATATACATATATGTACATATTTCGAAGTACTTACAGATTTTCTTGTTTTGTGGTGATTTTCGATTAGAGTTTTTAATGGCTTAACCAATTCGTCTACCAATGAACTTGACAGTTGTCTGTGAATTTCACTGCGACTTTCCATTTCAGTAGCAACACCACGCCAGGCATCAGCAATGCTTCCAGGCAATTCTCGACATGCTTTGTTTAGTTTTGTAGCCATTTTCGAAAGTGATTTCGAATATAATTGCTCAGATTCGACTCTATTATGAAAAGAAAGAATAAAAACTGTCAAATTCTTGATTATGTTGAAGTGTGAGCTGTGTCAAAAATATAAAAAGCTATTTTGACTGCAAATTAGGAATTTACTTTATGTAAACTGTGCTGACCTAATTTCGAACTTATATTCGAGATTTCAAATTATGATACCAAAATTGACTAGAATTTGTAGTCTTTTGACAGATACACATCCGTGCTGTTAAATAGTCTACTGTTACACGAGTACTCTTGAGTTGAGTCATGAATTTTTCGAACTTCGAAAAGCTCAGGCACTTTCATCCATCACTCGTGTCTTCTTTCTTCTTCGCACTCGTTATGTTTCAAAAACAGTCATGACGCAAAAGTCATCGTGTAGACAAAACGTCAAAAAAATAATTACCTTTCTTGAAGTATGAGTATGAGTTCTTTTCCAAAGTCACCGCCTTGTTTGATGTATCGGCGCAATTCCTCGAAACCATTTTGACCCTGTAAAGAAAAATATAAAATTTCAACTAAAGTTTCGAAACAGGAAATTCTTAAAAAGTCAAATATTATGAAAAAAAAAACAAAATATAACTCTGACACACACACACACACAATGCTCTTCATCCGCTCACCTCCCATTTCTCTTTGAGCCGTGATTTCTTCGAAAATGGCGAAATCTCTCCATGTTGGGTAGCTGTCACCGAAGAGTCCAAATCATCGTTGTCTGTCCCTATAACAGTTGACGTATTAAGAGCGCTGAGTTGAGGCAAAAACAACGAAGATGCAGCAATGGACTCTGAGTCTTGGTTTCTTTCCACCGATTCCCCTCGTACTCCTCGAACAGGTGATACCTTTGAATCTGACGAGAAATTATGCCCGACTCTCTGTGTCGCCGCCTGCTTCTGAACGACTTCTTTAAATTTAACACTCTCTTCGCCGATCCAATTTTTTAAACCACTCCAAGCATTGTTGATCTTTTCCTTGTTCTGATTGAAATTTATCAGGCGCGAATTCTTATTCTTCATCAATGTGATTCTTCTTTCGCTGGGCTTCAGATTATCACGATGAGTGCAATACTCAAAGTCAATTTCTTTGTTAAACTCTTCAGACTCATTGATCTGTCGGGTGATTTCATTAAGTTCATCGATCGAAATGAAAAGATTTTGTGCGGTCAATGACTGACAGCTGACTGATTTCATATCGAAATTTTCTATAGAACTATCACAGGCTACGCTATCTTTACTGATGCCATGATTAATGCTGATATTACTGGCAAAATTGGTGCTTCTTCGATTGTTCTTCAGAGCAATATTTATGGAATCGGCACTCTGGTAGTGATGTGGTGGACCCAAAAGAACTTTTTCCGGATTGAGAGGAGTATTTGGCTCACTTTTGCTCAAAACTGGTCTGGCATTTTCTTTGTCCTCTTCATTAGAATCATCTATTCCAATATTGGCTTTTATAAGTTGTTTCTTATTCATTTCCAACGATGGTGCTTTCTTAAGAAAAACTTTGATTTCTGATCTATGAAGACTTTGTACAGATTTTGAATGGTTCTTCTTCATCTGAATCTTTCTTGTTTTTGGAGTTTCATAATAATTATCCATTAAATCGTTTAGATCCGCCGTAGAAACTGTTGTATCATTGATTTCTGGGGATGATTCTTTGCCAGTGGTGATCGGTGATCTTTCCTGAAATTCAAATTTTATATCTGGCAATGCTGAAATGCAATCCACTGCATCAACAAACACCTCATTTTCACTACCCGAAGAACCTGGATGTGGTTCGTTGTTGATCGGAAGAGTTTTATATCGGCCGCTCATGTCCTCCAAACGATCAGCATTGATCGTTGTCGTCGATATAAGAACTGGTTCACCGATTTCCAAACGATGATCTTCCGAATTCGAACCAGTCATATTATAGCTGCCAGATATAACTTTTGCGGGTGATACTCCTGTCCGCCCGGGCGATTGTCGTTTGATGATTTTATTGCTGAGCGTTGAATAGCGCTTGGTGATCTTGGTAAAGAGACCACTGCTGCTGCCATCCTGATTGGTTTTGTACTTGCCGGATCGTAGTTTGTTCATGATGAAAACGATGGTAATGATTCAGAAGTATTTCCAACAACAACTGTGGAAGTGTGGAACGTAAGTTAAAAGCGTTGATAAAATTAAAGGGTTAACAAACACTTGTGTCTTTGATTTCTTATTATATGAGGGTGTTCTAATGATTTCAAAACATAGATAATATGCAGTAGCATTTTATTCATTATCAGCAATTAGTTGTGATGAATTTTAAAAATTTAGTTGAAAATTGAATTTCAGCAAGAAAATGTTTTCAAAAATAGCATGCAATCAAATAGATACTAAAATAGCCTGTTTCACAATATCCGAATTAAGTTCTCATAAAAAAATATCTGACACATACATTTGAAGGAAGGGTCTTACGTCCACATCCACATTAAGTCAAAAGTATTAATTTGTGGATTTATACCCCACTCAGACGGTTCCACAGCATCGTTAATTTTTCTCTTGTGGACTTATGGGACTGAGTTAGTATTTATGTGTAAGATAACTAATCAGAACTTTTACTCAAAGTTCTTGTGAAATAAGCCCTTAAAATAAAAAGCTTGAGATTCAAATATTTTTAAAAACAGGTTAATTCTTAAAACTTGACATTACACAATTTATGATAATTTAAGAGTCATTTATTTTTTTCAGTGTAGCTCCATTCACTTGAAGTCGCATTTTATCCGACATCTATCAGTAATGCTTTTCTCGAAAACAAATATTTCCCTCCTTAAAATAAATCTACAATTATTACAGTTCTTCAGACGATGACCTACATTATGTATTTAAAAAAAACGCAAACGCTTAAATAGAAGACAAAACAAAACACACGAAAATATTGAAATGGAAAGTGCACGAACAGCACAAAAAAAAAAGTCGAAATCGACTTTTCATGGAAGAATGTAAAATGCAAAACTAACCTACCACACCAAATCAATTCAATTAAAAAAAAAACATGCCTCATAGAGCTACTCTCAAGAAAGCAAAGCAAACTTTAAAACCATCATGCAGTGTCCGCACATACACTTCAACACGCACCTACCTTAATTTTTACCACCCACCCACTGACAGCTGCTTAAGCATATTGTACTAGATGTAGGCCCGACAATAAGATATATGCGAGCACAGAAAGTACAAAAAAACACCGAATCCAATTATAATTCACTCCCACTTCGTAGCTTCTTCAGGTGGTTGTAAAATAGAAGAAAATATGTGTACACCTCAACAACCAAACAATATAGAACGGTCAACGCAAAGTGTTGACGTTTGCTTAATTTGTCATCAGCTGTGGCCGCCAGACCTTTAAGTCTCTTACGACGATAGTGATGATGCATTTGGGGTTGGTATACAGGCTTTATTGAAGGAGGCTTTTCTTTAGTAAAAAGAGAACAAACAAAAATAGAAGAAGAAAAAAAAAACGTAAAGTTAAAAAAAAGAGATCAAAATAGAAGAAGAGCAAAATTAAAAAAAAGAGCAAAATTGAGAAGGCAATAATGTTATGACTTATGACCTTAGAATTTGAGAATTTTGAAAATACAAGTTCAATGCACTTTAAGCCTTCCTTAATCTAGACAACATCTATGCAGCAAATATTCTGTATTTTAAGTTTGTAAACTCAAAGTTTTTGATTCGTTTGATTCTAACCAAACTATAAATACGTCATTTAACAAAAATGAAAAAGAAAATAACACCCAAAGATGATTGTGACGTCATAAAAGTGCCAAGATGGCGACTTAAGTGTATCTAATGAGCATACCTTGTATATGTTTATCGTGGGCCGATGCTGACAAAAAGCTGCTCTTTTGTTTACCAATCTTATCGAAATTGCTCTTTCGTCAGTGTTGCGAAAGACTAACTGGCTAAACACAATGGACGCGGGTCATGGAACGCGTTCTTAATTGTCAAAGTTATGAGGTTTTCCATTGGTAAATTCAGATTTCAATTTAAAAATTGATTTTTTTCGTTGCGAATGCAACACTTTTTCAAATTGATTTATTTTTGTCATTGCATTCGTGTAGTTTCGTTTCTGTGTTTATATTTCAAAAGAAAACTTCATCCCTTGATGCACTTTTAGAAGATAAAGATGAGCTTAATCAAGTTACCGATTAATTTTAAAGTGGTTTTTGATATTTGTAGCGTGAAATAGGGTAAAAATAAAAAATATCCGATTTATGAAATTTTTTTTGGGTTTGAAAGATTATTTTTAAAAAATACTATTTATAGAGTGAAATGGGATGAAAATAAAACAGTGGTTTTCGAATACAAAAATTCTTTTCGCATTGGGAAAGCAATAAAGGTTAGACTTATAGAGTATCATATTTTTACAAATTTAGCCTTTCATAACGTGAAGTGGGTTAAAACCCAGAAAGTAGTACATATTTGATTACAAAAATTCAAAAAATTATATTTTCTTTTGTAATTTGTATGCGAAGCTTAGGTTTTTCTACTCTCGTGCGAAGCCGGGTGGGCCAACTAAAGTGATTAATAAAATAAGAAAAAGTTACAAACACAAACTTTACTTCAATTTGTTTTTACAACTTGATGACAAAATTTCACAAAAACGTATTCGTTGTTAATTATATTAAGATAATTAACGTTTCACAAGTTGACAACAAAATTGATAACTTCTATAAAAGATTTCGATCATATTTGTGTGCTTTTTGACTTTTATCCCTCTACATCCAAAACACAACATTTCCATTTCAAAAATGAAAATAAATAACAAATCGCAACAAAGACGTATCTTGAGTTATCTAATTTTTATACACTTTCGAATATTTAGTAACACATTGTTTTATTTTTAAAAAATGAACATGTTTAAGCCTTAGAGTGTGGAAAAAATTATCAAGACGTGCTGTTTTTTTTTTTTAACTCAAGTTCATGATTTTTTTTTGCACATGTTGTTCGAAAATGCATCTTCTTTTTCAATCTTACCACGTTCTATTATTTAACACGTTTTAATTTACTCACTCTTTCATCTTTCTTTCAACCCTACTTTCCAATGAGAAAGAGACTTGAACATAGCTCAGAACTGGATGACAACACGTTTGAAGTCTTTTGCTCTCCTTCAGAAGCAAACCAAACTTTTTGTCGAATAGAAAAAATACCCCTAAAATTTTCATAAATGTCCGTTATTATTTCATCAAAATGTTAAAAATTTCGCTCACACAAGACTTAAACCAAGAAATCAATTATTTAAATAAAACATTTGAATAAGACAGGTTTTCATATAATTTAAAAGCGGATTAACGAAACATAAATATTTATGTTCTACACATTTAAAATGAAAAAAAAAAATGAATTTCTGTCACATGTCTGTCAAAAATACATTAACATCGATTTTCATAGTGGCATCATCTCAATTTCGGTAACGTTGATTTTCTTAGGTCTAGTTTTTCAGTGCGAGATTAAAGTTGAACCCGGGTTAACTCATAAAATTTATTGAGTTTAGTCAGGATTAACTTAAAATATGCTTTTTAAGTTTTATCTACCGAGTTCGTTAAGTCGTTCTGCAAGCATTACCTACCGAAAAACTATTTCCTCAGTTAACTGTTGGATAATTTACTTCTAGAGTCAACTAACTCTGGTTTAACCCACCACTTAAAACTGGGCCTTAGAGTCTCACTTTGATTTCGATAGATTTTGAAAACTAGGAGATTATAAGTTTATAATCCACAGAATAACTACTTCTGAGTTAACTGGGATTAAATTTGTTTGCAGGATAACCTTAGTCTGGTTTAATTCAGAATTAAGTCAGCACCTAAAACCTGGTCCTAAGAAACAACTAGGAAATTTCGTAAACATATTCAGAAATCGTATACAAAAGTGAATTTTTGACCAACAAAACAGCTTTTTCCCAAAAAACCATTTAATTTTTCTACTAATGATAAATAAACAAAATCACTTCGATACTTGATGGTGATCAGTGATCACATAGCTCATAGCACGTAGTAAAGGTTATATCAAGCTTCGGCTTCCTTCTCGTGATAATGCTAATGTGTCGGAAATCGAATATACCTTTAATAAATCGAATGTCAAGCAATTAGTTGCTTTCAAAATGGCTTAGCAAATTAGATAATTCTTTCTAATGTATCGAAAGTACAAACTCTATTAAACAAAAAAACAAGTGGATAAACGTTTGTTTGTATCCAAGAATTCTACACTCACCTAACACTCCTATACCGCACTTGCACCGCTCTATACCTGGTATGATGAGTTACGTAACGTTTGCGGTCATCTGTAATTGGATTTCTGATGTGTATTTGGTGATTATTTATTTACACAGCACACATTAAAAGATTAATAAACAAAAGCTGAAACTAGCACAAGTGGAAGTATGTATGTATATGTGTATAGAAGAATGACTGAGTTTAGTCAGGTTTCCCCGGACTGAATTCCGTATTAGCCGTTTTTTTGTTTTGTTTTGTTTTCACACTGGCTGGCCATAGACACTACAATACTATCAAAACATTGAAACACTATCCAATTCATTAAGCAATATCAACTAATCGATGCGAATATGCGAACGATATCGCAAGTAAAAATGAGTGACGGCAATGACTATTACGATGGCAAAGTGGGACGAGACATGTTGGGTCGACAATTAAAAAATTTAAGCGTTTTGTATTTTTCGGTGGCACAGTTTTAGAGAAGTAATACGAGACACGAAATTCTTCTCAATTTCAAAATCAACATGTGAGTTGATGAAGTTGTCGCACTCGAAAAAGTTACCAACTTAATATCAAAATATTAAAAAGTAATAATTGCTGGTAAAGTGACGAGTAATTTATTTAATGACATTAAATGGCGGTGTATTAACACGTCTGATGGTTTAATTTTTTTTTTTGAGTAAATAATAGCTGTCATGTGCTCGAACTGATAGGTCACGTTTTTGTTGACAAATTCAAAGAGCTTGGCTTTTTGGCCTTGATGACTTAACGAAAGATTGTGCGTTATTGGATGTTTTGAAATGTGTGTACAATTATTTTCTGTTGACAAATTCAGTTTTTTTTTAACCGAACCACTGTGGGTAATTAGAAAAAATTTAAGATACAATGAAAATAATAAAATTGCAGGTGCTAGTATCATTTATTGCATTTTGGTTTAACGCAGTTGGGTAGGTACTGAGGAATTTCGGAAATTCTATTTTTGTACGATATACATATATAACATAGAAAAAAATTATTCTACTATCTCCGGTTAACGGCATATTAGTAAAATGTAATTTTGGTAGTTAAAAATTTGAAATAAAAATAAAAATGCACTTTGCAATTTTCAATGATTTTTGCTGATTTTACAAAAAATATAGATGTAATCAAAACTACTTTTTAAAAATATTCAATTTTAGAAAACTATTAAGGCCCAACTATACATATAATACTGATAAGCTAGCTTATTCGCGCATAAGTAAACGAAAGAATTCATGCAATTCTTATTGATTAACCATACCTAATGGAGTTCAGCTCTGATTAGCTCAGTTTCGCTCACATTGGCCCAGTTTTTCAGCGATGAGTTAAACCAGAGTTTAAGGTAACCCTAGAAGTAAATTAACCCACAGTGAAAGCAATTTTTCGGTGGAGAACGCATGAGGAACGACTATGTAAAAAAAACTCGGTGGATAAAACATCAAAAGCATCTGTTGAGGTAATTCTGAGATAACTCACCAAATTTGATGAGTTATCTCAGGTTTAATTCTAATCTTGCACTGAAAGACTGGGCCTTAAGGACGGATTACATAGTCATTTTACTGAAAGGCGCATTCGAGTGAGACAAGTAGATTTTACGTTCTTTAAACAGAGAAGAGTAGATTCCACCCAAAATACACCGATCCGACAGTTTCAAAAAATGTTGTCGGATTCAGCATGGAATTCTTTTATTGTGTGAGTGCGATATAATGTACATATATATGGTGTAAGTTTCAACTCATTCAGATGGTTAGTTTCCGTTTCAATACATATTTTGAGATTTTGTTGTTCAACCACATCTATCAGAAAAAATTAAAACTTTTGATTTTATTGAACTTCTTACTTTATAAGGAAAAATAAATGAGTAAGTTTGAACCTGAATTACATGGTTAGTTTTTTAGATTTAGCTGATTTTGATATTTTGGTCTCTGGTACCATCTAGCGACAAATTTTAAAACGTACATTTTATATTTCATTAGAAAATGGTCGACATGCAACATCGGAAAATCATCCTCAACATCATTAACGTTGGAAAGTTTACGACATCGTGAAAGAAATGTCAAAATTAGTATGGAAAATTTTTTCTAATAATCGTAAACTTTCCGGCAAGAATCTTTGTCGTAAGAGTTGTAAATGAAGATGGTAATCGTGAACAATTTTTTTAATATGGTATTATGACATTATGACTGAATCAGCTGATAGATTTAACACATCATTTACGCAAGATGTCTTAAAGGGTGTTCATGGTACGTGTGTCGGAAACCTTATGATTTAACGATGTCGGAAAGTTTCCGACGTTGCATGAATACCCTTGTTGTAAACGTTTCAACTCAATCCTTTTTTTTTTTTTTAATTTTGTTTCGAGCGCCATCTGTCTAAAAACTAAAAAAGTTTTTATTTAGTTGCACTTCCAACTAAACAACAAATAGGTTTATTGAGTATGTTTCAGCTTAATCAGTTTGTTAGTTTTTGAGTTTTTAGAACATATACGATTTTTTTAGATAAATACATAGGTAGGTAAATAAACAACTTAAAACACTTCATATCTCCACGCTTATCCACCAAACAAAATTTCAAAATTCTACCAGTAAAATTAACAAAATTCAAAAATAGACGTTAGAGAACATTTCTCCTTGCATGCCCTACGAATTATTGACTATCAAACAATCCAACTTCTTTGCTGGACACTAAAAAAAAAACCAAGAAAGTTTCGATATCAAAAAAACACAACCCTTTTAACCGAGCTAACGACACCGCCTAGGCCAATAAATCAATGTACAGATGGACGCTCTGACGCACTGAGCAAAGGAAATTGTATTTATGAATTCGATATCAAAATTTTCGAGATTTTAATATTGCGCGATTTCGAAAATGCGAGATTTTCAAAATATGATTTTGAAATGCGGTCAGTTTTTCACAAACTCTCTAAAGAATTATCACAATTTCATTCCATAATAAACCATTCAATTGGAAAATATTCTATTACTATGCCACACGTGAAATACGTCACATATGCAACATTCAGCTGATTTCGCCTAATAACTCATTAATGAAATTAAAATTCTAAAATCAGACTATAATTATTAGAAAGAACATTATTTCATTTGCCATGCTACCATCAGGCATGCATTTCTTCAATCAGTCCTTGAAAATTGCCCACTATCTTCTCGTGTGCAGCAACAACACAGACACACAGTTCAAGTGGATTGCATAAAAATAGCCCCAGATGTCAAAATTAGAAGCAAGATCATTACGATTGAATAATAAGCCACATCAAGCCACACGCAAGGAGTATATGCACCAGCTATAAAAAAAAGACCCCCAGTCTCCCCTCAGTATCATAATCAAAATAATAAATTCAAAGACACCAATCTACCGAACAGACCAGGCGAAGGCGAATGATGGCTTAAGATTGTCATCTGTGTTTTTTTTTTGTCCTTTTTTCAGTGATCAAGTGCATCGATCACACACAGAGAGCGGTAAAACAAAACAAACAAAAAAAAAACAACAACAATGTGATGGGAAAATCACATCTATCTATTATGGTGGTATAATTATCTTGTGTATCATGATCATGTATCTATATAGAAGATATTTTTAGTTCACGATGCAAAAGAACCAGATCTCCAAGACCAAAGACCAAACCGAACCAAACCACATGAGAAAAACAATTTAATTTTCACGACACAGATTGTTTTGTGGTTGCTGACGTTTGCTGATGCAGTTGTTGTTGATCTGGTTGTGTCGTATGGGTTCGTGTTGGAAGGCTTATGCGTCGTGTGAGACTTAAGTATTTTTTTATGGGGATATTTGCACTTTTTTAAGTGCGCACAATGTGTGCAGAAATTAACACTTCACCTTAAGGGTTAACATAGTTAATGAAATGAGTTCATATAAGTCGAACGTCGTTGCATATTATGTGGTCGGATACCTGCAACAAAAGCAGTCAGCAGTTTGTTTTTATGCTACCCAACTCATACCTACGTCTAGTAATAGCGCAATTGAAAGTTGTTACGACACCAAAGCTAACTCAATCTAGCGAAATTTCCACACATCATGGCATCGGGTCTATTCTTTTAACTTTTCAGATTCTCAGACATAGTAGGGGTTCCATTATTCTATATTTAACAATATACTTTTGTGCTTTAGTACAATATTTTGTTTGTGTTTAAATATTTGGTTTACAAAATGGCATCGATAAGATCGTTGTTTGCTTTTGCGAAAGATATTAAGTCATATTTTTTCTGACGTTAGTGTTCACGTTCTACATTTTTAAGGTTACAAAGTTGTAACTTATATGATCTCGATAAAAAGATTCAGATTATATTGGATGATTGCGTGTTAAGAACCCAATTGTTCGTTTAGCTGTGTGTTGTGTTCAAAGCACACACGAGAACTCTCCCAACTCTCGAGTACACATTTTCAATAAAACATAGATATCTACCTATCCGAAAAGTGTGAAATCGAATATATGTGGACCTTTTCGAGAATTCGAGTCTTCTTGTAAATTGATTTCAGTTATAAAATAAGATAAGTCACTCGACGAAACTTAGCAAATGGAGTGTAGTGCAGTGCAAAATTGGTTTGTTTCTTTATAATAAACTGATTGTTTGTATGTTCGAGCTAATCTCAGAAACCGCAAGTCCGATTTTAAGAATTCTTTTCTTGTTGGAAATATACAAAGAAGATTGCTAAGAGATACCTTTTTTTCAAAATTTGGCTATTAATGGGGTGAAATGGAGTACACAGTTGTTACTAACTTCTGCTGTCTATCTCTTTGCGTGGAAAAGGGCTATAATAATTCCAATTCTCAAAATCATTGCAATCCTGAGTACAGACCAATTACAATCCTATACCATTTTATCTAAAATATTTGAAAAAAAAAAAACATTTTAGAGCAGATGCAAGTGCACTTGAATAGTAACAGGCTTTTAAGTACTGACCAATCTGGATTTCGTGCAGAGAGAACTTGTAAAACTGCAAAACAACATATTCGTCAAGATCTAGATGGCAACTAGAACGAAAACCAGATTGAAGGGCACTTTCATCTGCGCTTGAACTTGTTGTGAACAATATTCGTCTAGATCTAGACGGCAACTAGAACGGTTGGCATTTAGATCTTGACGAATATAGTCGACAACAAGTAGAAGTGCAGATTTTTCAAAAGCGTTCGACATGGTTTACCATTCTATTCTCTGTAAGAAGCTACAGTTTTGGATTATTTTATCTGGCAGTTCAATTTTGTATTATTACCTAAATGATTGTCAGCAATGTGTAGCTATTGAAAACAATACGTCAACATTATTTGGAGTACCTGCCGGAGTCCACAGGGTTCTATTGTCGGGACTTTACTATTTTCACTTTATGTGAACGAATTCCCTCAACGACGTTCAATTATTCTTGAGCTATCAACTGGATATGATGATGACGACTATTTGAAGATCATTCAGCAGTGGGCACTCAAGCATAACTCATAACTTAATCCAGAAAATTCAAAGTGTCTTTGGATTTATAAGACAAAATTAGATACTTCTACTTTTCCACCTATAAAATGGGGGCAATAATGCAACAAATACGTTTCTAAGATTCGCAACTTAGTGATACTCTCACCTGGTTAGATCACGCTGCTGTTACAATAATTGGAAAGATTTACAATGGTTTTCGATTATCGTCCACACAAAGTTCAGTACATACCTGCTAAGACAAAGACGCTTCTATTTAGTTAAATCTCTTTTATAATCCAAGTTATATGGTTGCGAGGTTTTTGGCTATATTCATTACAACACGAGGCGTAAATTAAAAATCATCTACAATAAACTAGCAAGATGTGTCTTTAAAAAAATGTCGTTTTCACCACACATCAAGCTCCTCTCTGAAAATCATACTCTTTAAGGCTGATTGTGAGTTTTACCCGATAAATGTTTCACCTTAAAATTTTTTGGTCGCCCGGAATTTTAAAAGCTATTGTGAGTTTCGCCCAAATGAAATTTTGTTCGCCTGCAAAAAAAAAAGTGGAAATGACATTACATTCCGGCCGAAATGAATGTTCACAATAAGGGGAATTTTTCGATCATGAAATTTCGGGGAAAACTCAAAATAGGTGAAAAGTCAAATGTCAAATTTTCCGGGTGGAATGTTGTACAAGTGAAACTCACAATAAGTCTAGCTGTTTGTTTTTTAAGGTTACACTTTAAAAGGATCGCCAAATGGCTAATTTTTTTCAAAACTAAGTTAATTATAGGGTGACATTTGGTAAATGCTGCAGTACTCTTCTAAAACCAAAGAATTTTGTCGATGGTAACCGAAAAAAATACTTTTTATTAAATATAATTTTTACTAATTGCATGTTAGGGCTAAGGTCTTTTAAATGCAACCTGAATTGCACGGCATTAGTTAGAAGGAATAGAAGGATAAGAATGAAGTTTTGCTGGCACAGTGGACTGAGAAATGAGGTATTGATTATCTCAAAGAATGCCACGGATGGCATCCAGTTGTAACTGGGGAAAAAGGGAAAACAATGCTGCCTAGAGTGGGGCTGAAACCCACACCTCTAAGTTAGGAGTCAAGCACTACATTCACCGCCCCATTGCTACCCGTTTGCCATTTAGCAGCATTTGGCACGCTATTTACTTTCTTTCTAGAGGAATTTCTATAGAATTTCTATACAGCATAGGACCTCGATAATTTGAATGCTCGGTAAATCGAATAATCCACTAATTCGAAGAGCTATTTTCTTATACTATGTATCTTGTAATTCAAACAATTACCAAAATTAGTACTCTATTATTCGAATTTTTTTCCGTTGTTGGTTTGCTGAGGGTTTTTACAATGGTAGAATTAAAAGTATTTTCCTATAGATAGATTAGGGTAAAAAAATTTCTAAGAAAAGGGCGCATCCACTCTAGTTCAGTTTTCTTTGAGACAAGCACATTTACTTAAGGTTTGCGGGAAATTATCATTTTTGTGTCAATTGGCTATGTAAATGGTTTGTTATTATAAAAATTAACTACGTTTTAAGTTAAACTATGATTAGACGGTCAATGTTAATGGTCAACGCATTGACTCTCTGACCTCACCAAAAAAAGTCATCAACACACTGCCAATGGACCGTCAACTTTGACCATGCCAACGCATAACACATTGACGATCACACGAATGACGCTGGTCCGTCAATGTCACATGGAAGTCAACGGACACTACGTTGACGTGGCAGAAAAGCATGCCATGTCCAAGTTGGGATTATAGACAACGCTTTGCGTCAATGTGTCCGCACATTTGCTCAGGGTGGTTACACGTTCAACGAAAAAAGTCATTGCGTTGAAGGTAAAAGCAATGTCAACGTCGGTGTCAACGCAGACTTCAACGCATGGACAGTATTCTGCGTTAACGATCACACGACAAGACAACTTTTGGACAGAATTTGACGTCATTTTGACGTCAGAGAGTCAACACTTTGACCATTTTCGTTGACCGTCTAATAGTGGCTTAACTCTGAATGCATTATTTTTTACAGAAAAAAACATAAACCGAACTCAAAAGCACCACAAGTTTTTTATTCTTAAGCGTAAATGCTATTCATTCAAAATATTGGCTTGCGAAAAAAGTATCAAGCTATTCGAAAAGCTTCGTGTTTCGAATTAGGTTAGTTCTCTAACATTTGGAATTAATAGAAAATGTATTCTTAAGAAAAGGAGGAAATCATGGGCCAGTACATAAATTGACCATGTACACATTCTTATATGTTACTTATTTTTGGCCAGCCTTTTTTCAAAATTAATATTTATCTTTTTTTGTTTGATAGAAAGTATGTACGTACAAGAAAATGTAGTAATCCTTAGTGGGCTTTGGCATAACTACATTTTTATGTACAAGTGCATGTAGGTTCAATTTCTAGAATTATCTTTAATTTTATCTCATTTCAATGGAAAATAACTTAATTTTCTATAAGAAAAAACAAAAAACTTCAGCTGCATAGTTATACTTGTCTAAATTGCTTGCCAATTTCCATGCTATTCTTCCAACGAAATAAAAGAAAAAAATCCCCTGCCCATCACGTAGTTTAGGAATATCCTATACCAATAACAATAAATATAGTTACCCTTGGACATACTGCGAATACCAATTGTCCGTAGATCGACCAATAACATACCTGATGTACCTCCTATACTCTTCCAATATACAGAGAGTGGTTAACTACATACAATTTGCATAGGGAGTTCCTTTTTAAGTTCTAGTATATAGGTAAAGGTGCCTGGAAGCGGCAGAGCGGCTATTTCCGATTACCCTTTGAAGGCGCAGAGTCAGCGATAGCGATTTGCCGTGTTGCAGAGAGCCTTTGCGTTCATTGATTCCTATTTTGCTGAGACCTTAAGTGAAATAAATAACTCCCGAATGGAGCATCAGCAACAGCAACTTAATAACCTAGTCTAAAGTTACACCATATCATACCTGATCCGATGTTACCTCGGCCAATATAATTTTTTGTTTCTGTTTTATTATTGGATATGCACAACAAGATACGTTTTGAAGATCCTTTGAATAAGATTCTTTTTGACGACTATTTAGTGTTTAGATTTTTTTTTCTGAGAAAATCAGCTCCAAGGGTTCTGGCCGACCACTAAGAACGGGTATATGTTAGTTTGTAAGTGTCCAGAATGTGCAATTATATTGTTGTAAGTATCCTTTGTTGTAAGAGGTAATTGCTGCGATCAGAAGATGAGAATAAGAACTTGTTTTTTTTTTATGGGTGGAGGATAATAATTGTGAAAAAAGGGATGTTGCAAGGATTCGCACTTGAAATTGAAGGGAATGGTCAGATAATTGTTGATACCATATAATAACTGGGAAGGTGAGGCAAGGCAATTTAATTATAAATTGGTTTTCGTTGAAAATTGATCCCAGATTTTCTTAAAGCGCCACCTACCCGTTGAATATAATATAATCCACGACAGGGTCGCATGAACTCTCTCTTATGGTTCAAGTGGCTATGAACTTCAAAGAGCTTATGTTTAAAAATTTGCAGTGGGCTAGTGGGTAGCCGAGCTAAGAAAAATGGAATACTTTTAATCAGAATCCAAAACAACAAATTGGATTTCAACAATGCAAGATGCAAAAGACTTTTGAAATCTGTGAACAATTTAAAAGGAATTAAACCAAAGATTAACAACGATATAACAGTTCAAGTCTAAGAAATAACTTTCAAAATCTCTTAAGCCCATCTCACAAGAAATCATACTTCCTTTTCGCGAAACCAAACTATTCGAATGAAAAGATAGACAGACCAATCTCTATATCTGAAGTAAAGGAAGCATTAGCTAGAGCGAAAGATCTTAAAGCGTCAGGCTTAGACCGAATACCCATTGAATATCTTTCTACAATATTAATAAAGCGGAACTCTTGATTTGTTTGTTTGTTCTCAGAAACCACATGTCCGATTTCAAAAATTCGTTTTCTGTTTTAAAGGTTATTCTTAGAAAATGCCTTTAACGATATATTTTTTCAAATTTTGTTATTTTTAGGGCGAAATGGGGATAAATTAAAAAAATGACCGATTTAAGAAATTCTTTTTTTGTTTGAAAGGTTGTTTTTAGGGCATGGCTTTAGGGATATTTTTTTTTTTAAATTGTTAATTGTAGGGTGAAATGGAGTTAATAAAAAAAAAATATATCCGATTCAAAAAAAATATTTTGGTGTTTGAAAGATCATTTTGAATAGATTGCTTTAGAGTTAGTTTTTTTTCGAATATTTGGTACTTTTAGGGTGAAGTGGGGTAAAAACGAAAATTCATATACGATTTTAAAAATTCTGTTTGTGTTTGAATGGTTATTTTTAGTGGATGGCTTCAAGGTTTTTTTTTTAAATTTAATATCAATAAAAACAAAAATAGTAGATCCGATTTCAAAAATTCTGTTTTTTATGAAGCTGAAGATCGCTGCATCGCATGTTTTTTTTTTTCATTTTCTTAAGTAATTTATTGATGCATAACAACAAATAATATCAAAAAGAGTAGTAAAAAAAGTATAGATACACAAAATAAGTAAGAGTTAATATGAGAAGCATGGTTTTTTAATATTCGGCGATATAATTGAATACACAGCTCAGCTGCTGCGCTGACTGACTGTTAAGCAGGCAAATAAACACCTACGGGCCTGCTTTTATAAACAAAACTGTTATAATAAATTGGCATGTCTAGAGTCACTTTCATTCTTTTTATTATGAATATGAAAATCTTTTTTGTCTCTGCTGAAGTCAGCCAACCACGATGAAAAGCAGGCCACCCTTCCTAAGTAGGCAGGTTCGTGATGGACTATCGGAAATAGTAGGGTTTTTTGATTTAAGAATCGATATATTTATTTATTTACATAGATCTTTATTTAGGTGTTCGGTGTACCGTGTATAACTATCATGGACCATACTCTTCATATCTTCGAAACTTGACGTCTGGTTGTTGGAGTCATCCGTTGTTAATACTTTCCCTAAACATTTTTGTTTGTGCGTTTCATGAAATTTGTGATGCTTTTTCTTCGTGGCTGAGGTAAGCTCACCGGTGTCCAGGATTCTTCCCAAAGAAGCAACGAAACTTGGGCTTGGAGGGTCTTTAACTCCGAATGAAATAGTTTAATTTCCTTTGATTAATTTAATTTTCATTAATTTTTATTTGGTCGAAATTTAGAACATAGTATTTCATATAACTTGGTTAACAATAGTCTGTCTCTTAAGATAAAATAACGCGGTATTTCAAATAATACAATATTTTGTTATCCTATATAACTAACACGGTATTTCATATAATGTGTCCCCAGCACGCAACCTGGGGAACGAAACGGTCGGAAACTCTCGGAGGACAACCTTGTCCAGTTCTTGAAGAGGGGCCCAAAGGAACAAAGCGTTCGGGGATTCTAAAAGATAACCCTTGTCCCTAGAACACAACCTAAGGAACAAAGCGGGTGGAACTCACTGAGGAGAACCTGTCCAATGAGCTGCTTGAAGAGGAGCTCAGAGGAACAAAACGGGGTCGGGGGATCTTACAAATAAATAATACTTAATAATACCAAATAATAAAACAATAGTGTCTGTTGTATTCCATATCTAACGCCCTAAAATTTTATAAAAAAAAGTTAGGTTGGCTTCTCAACTGAGTAAACTCTGCTAAGCAATGCCTATCTGTCACCGAGGACCCTATAAAGGCTTTTGTTACGGCCGATCTTTGATTCTCTATACACTAGATTGGTACCCGCACTGGACGAGGAAGAAAGACAAGTTTGGTGTTTTCTTTACCTCGCCTTATGACCTCTGCGGCCATAACATAGTGTGAACCATGAAAATTAAACAGTAAAGTTGTACGTTTATTTCTACACTAAACTGGTAAACTAGTGACTGGTAAACTACTGACGTATGGCATGCATGAGATCGTATAGCTAAACGATTAGGGTACCTGCAAGGGTCGTATGTAGTTGCACAGTAAATTGTGCTTTTATGAGATTTTGTGATTAGGGTACATGTATACTGTATAACTAAAATACTATGATTAGGTTTATATGTAGGAATTGTAACGCTTCGTTACAAATTTTGTATGTCATAATATTAAAGGATTGATACATCATCCCATTTCTTATCAAAAAAGCTAAAAGGTCCTATAGATATTCCAATGCAAAATATTCATTTAAATGTTTAGCCTTTTTCTATAATGTAAGAAGAAAGAAGAATAACCCCTTCAAAGGTCAAAGTGATGATATAAAATCTAAGCAAAAACTCCTTCTAGCCCTTGCCGCATATTCAACTCCAGTGAAGATACCTACCACCACAAGGGCTATATCCCGCCAAACAATTCATATTATATTCTTCTATAACCATCACAATACAATTCTTTTTATACAAGTACCTATATAGACCTATTCAATGAGACAATGAATGTGTTCTACTACAGGACGTGGCTAAGTACCATGTCTCATTACACACGCAATCTTCTTGGCATATTGCACCCATTATGTTGTGCTCTTCAGTTCCACTCTACGTTCGGAATTGATTGATTTATATGAAAACTCAAACTCAAGTGAAGAAGAAGTATGCGCGCAAGATGCTGGAGCATAAGTATACATACGAAGAAAAGAAGATAACAGAAGATAGAAAAGCTGGGAAATCATACTGCAAGGGTATTTTAGCCTCCTGCAATGCCATCAACCATCACTGATATCTCTTTTCCTTATAAACGATGCAATGGGAAATATTTGCCGGGAAAAAACTTCAAATACAAAAATTTATGAATTTGTGTAGAAAAACTTTATATTTTGTTTGCTGCAATTGTTTTTGATGTGGAATTTTATATGCGAGAGCGTTTTTTCTCCACCACTTCTGTGATAGTATTATGTTCAGTCGAACCCAGTTAAGTGCACCTAGATTGATTGCTAGTTTCATGTAAGAAGTTAATACCAAATAAATAAGCTAATTGAAAATTGATTATTAGTACAAATTTCTCTGAAAATAATAAAAGCAGGCAAATTGTGGATGGTTCGTAAACAGAAATGAAAAATTTGGGAGCACTTTATCAAGTGAACACGAAATGTCAAGTAGAAAAAAAACTATTAAATGGGGCTGAAAATAAGCAAAAGCTTCACCCTTATTGTGACAGTGACTGGCCAATAAGACGAGACTGGATAAATGCCAATTTATAAATATATCATTTATAACAGTTTTTCGCCATTAAAAATAGATGTGCGTTAAAATGTTTCGCGCGACTTGAAAAAAAAAACTGTGGGTTCCCAAAGCAAGCCCACCGTGCGTCGTTATAAATTAGCATGTCTTAAGTCAGTTTCATTTTTAAATGCATCCATGAATCATTTAAGCGGGACATGATGTTACTTTTTGATTGATTTAAATTTTAAACTATAAACTCATATAACTGGAGACTACTGTAGGTATTTATTTTTCATGTCTCCCTGTGCCACAAGATCATTCAGCATTTTTGCATAAAATCACCAGGGAAGTAACTAGCTATGACAAACAAACAATAAACAAATGAAAAATGCCCGTGGGACTTCTAGTTTTCATTCAATTCCACAGTTTTTTTTTCTTCTTCAAATTGACAGCGTGTAGCACATTTTACATTTTGTAACTAAATCTCCAGAACTGAGACCATAATTTGTCGGCCCCTTAGTCTTAATACGTAACTTTATTTAGTCACATATTATTTGTATTTTGAAATGTCGCAGAGAATATAACATAAATAAATAATATTTTAAATTTTCACTGCTTGTGATGAAGTTTACTTTTATTTCTCTCTGATAAGATAAGCTTTGTTGCGGCTTGCAGATGAGATTCTTAAAGGCTGAATAATAATTATAATTGCGATAAGGAATCTTTGAACGTTTTGTCTTGTAAATTATTAAAATCATATTTTCGTTTCCATGAGTAAATTTAAGTAAATATATAACTAATTCGTGTGTTCACATTCCATAGTGCAAAAATAAACGTTTTGACGTAAGTAATAGGTATGCAGGCGCCTTCGAGATGCTCAGAATTTGAAATCCGGCGCGCTGGTTGTCATAAAAGCACATTCGATAACTTATCAGGAAAACCCTGTTCGCTAAGAGCACAATCAACTACAGTACCCCCTACACACAAATGACGCGCGGTGAAAAAATCCTTTAAGCTCCCCATTGCCCATGAGTTGCTCAAATCTGCTCATGCTCGTGAGTGAGTCATGTGTTATATTATGTTCTTTGAAAATTTGCACATAAGTGACCATTTTCTTTTTCTAGGGATGCTCACACTCACAAACGATTAGTTTTTGAAAACTGCTCACGCTCGCGAACAAAATATGACCAAAGAACTGTTAATTGAGGGCTCATGAGCGAGCATTTTCGTGAACTGCGAAACTTGCCCTTAAATCTTCAAAAATAAAATCTTAAATTAATTCGAATTAAAACAAAAGGTGATATGAGTTTTGAACACAAATAAAAGACAAAAGACTGGAGCATATTACAGCTATACAGTTTAGTCCACCTGTTGGTTATTTAATTGTTTTTTTTTTTTGCATATTTCACCTCAAGAATCAAAAATACCTGATGACGAATATGAGGTATGCACAGCCCATGTGCGTTAAAATGAATAAGACTTTGTTTTTTTATTTCCATTTAAATGACTCACAATAATTGATCAAACAAGCTCAAGAGTCAATTTGTTCATTGAGATTCGCATATTTATTTACTGACAGCAGATAAAAATTTGAATCCTTTTCTGATATTAATCAATATTTGCACCGTTGAAAAATGTGCCAGTTGAAATTTAAACAAATATACCAATTTTAGAAAATTAAATCAACTTTTCAGAAAATAAGATTGTTGAAAAGTTTCAAAATCTTCTTAAAAGATTTTTTTTACTTTTAAAGCAATACTACGCACAAAAAAAATGTAGGGAACAACATTTTTGACAGTTTTTTTTTTTTAATTATTTCTTGACTAAATCCATTTGAAATGTATTCGTTTTAAGATCATACGAAAAACATTATAAAGATTCATGTTTCATGTTTTGAGATTTATTAGCAAATCATTTTTTAACAGTATCAATTTTGTGGAGCCCTAAAGCTA
This sequence comes from Leucozona laternaria, assembly GCA_932273885.2. Lineage (NCBI taxonomy): Eukaryota > Metazoa > Arthropoda > Insecta > Diptera > Syrphidae > Leucozona > Leucozona laternaria. The sequence continues at coordinate 22,914,249 of OW026367.1, read as the reverse complement.
CGATTCAGAGAGTCAATGCGTTGACCATTTACATAGACCGTCTAATCATAGCTTATGAGACAAACACTTTTCAATTTTTTTTAAGAGTGTCATTTTTTGTAATTATGTAGTTTGTTTGAATCAATTAAATGAATCGATCACATAAATTACTTATTCAGCTTTAATTTAATTTAATTTTTCCATCTAAAATCTTGTTTGCTTGAGATATCTGAATAAAGTTTGAAGCAACAAATTAAGACACAGAAAGTTTTGAAAATTTGAATAAATTTCCCTACAAGACCGCTTTTCAAAAGTTTAAAAAAATGCAATTTAACAAACTTTTGGTACATATTTCGCAGCTTTAAAAATAATGACTATAAAACAAATTTTGCTATGAGGTTTTCCATAAACTAATATAGGCTATGTTATTCCTGTTTTTTAAATTCCAGGTCGTTGAAAACAGCCAGTCAACAACCAAAAGCATCAGAGCAGGTGTTTGCCCAAGGATCAAAGCTCTATAATATTTTCACATGGGGCCAACCCAACAATTTGGACGATTCCCTTACATAGGTACCCACGCCAAATCATTGTAGAAGACAAATGTCTGTAGGAATTTTAAAAAGGATAAGGCATCAAAGTGAACTCAGCCAAATCAGAGTATCTGGGTATCAACCCCTCATGCGGAAAAGAAATGGACTCAACCAGAAGACAAATTTTCTGTCTACAAGCAACTTCTCAGACCCTTCGTCACGTTCTGTTTTTCTTTGGCTGCTTTACTATATTCCAAACCAGCATGAAGAAGCTTAAAGTGTTCGAGAGGAAAATCCTGCAGATTTGCACCGGAATTTATTTTGACCGCCAACGACGAATGCATGTCAGCAGTCATAGACTCTACGAAGCATCAGGAATCATACAACTGGACAAATCATCAGCAAAGAGAGACATTACCTACATAGATGTGACGGCCCTATACTAGAAGAAGGGATTGTTGTGCTCAATGATGACGATTAAATCCAGGACGCAGCGTCAATTTATCATCGTGGCTAGAAGCTACCCCTCCCGAACATCACACCACAATGAACAACAGATTTGAATAATATAAAAGAACCTATATCAATTGTAAATATTTCGGTTTAATAAAAAAAATTAAACCGCTAAAAGTTGGTCAAGTCAACCTTGAAGGTCGGAATATTAAAACGTAAAGACTGTTTGGTAACGTAAGATTTCTTACAAATTGTAAAAAAAAAACAAGGTACAACGGACCTCCGTACACTTTTCAAGCCATGTGGAATGAGTATAGGTATACCAAATGTTAACATAAATGTACGCTTGTAGATTTTTAGTGAATTGAGAACATTTCACATTTAATTACAAATAAAGCACTGGACACAAAGAATCACGCTTGGCAGGGAATCATCGATATAGAGACTCATTTATACAAATAGTTTGTTGTACGTTGCAGATAGGATACGTAAGATAGCCCCTAACAGAAGAGCTTAACATTAATACTGATCTATAATTCCTATCTTAGTAACCTTTTATAGCCCTACGAATTAACTCCCGCTCGCTGGGAGCTAACTCTTTTGGGAGTTAGTTCGTAGAGGGCCGTTTCTTACACCGAGAGTATTTTTGTATTTATATATTTGCATGTGATTACATTTTATATTATGTAGATGTATACTTTATTGCACTGTTGAGAGTCCGAAAAGTCCGAAAGAAATCAAGAAGCCCACTAGTTAGAATTCAACTCTAACACAGTAAAAATCTACTGAAAACATCTGCAAACTCTGGTTCGCATCTTAACTCCGATATATTTGATAAAATTCATTGGGATTTATTTAAGATCTTTCTCCAACTGAAAAATTTGGTGGGAGTTAATTCATTTTGGCAAGTGGGAGTTAGCTCTATTGGGAGTTAGTTCGTAGAATCCTTTTTTTTTTTGTTTAAAAAGTTTGACTACAATCAGACTTATTGACTTTCGAGAGTGATATAACTGATCACCTTCTTTTGTAATTATTTTGTCCATTTAAGCTTCATTAATAACACGCTTTATATTATTCTTCTAATTTATTATTGTAATTCTATATGATCATAACCTATGTGCAACAAGAAACTCAAGACATTTTAAGGTTTATAAGAGGATATAAAATGTCTCCATCTCTTTATGATTTAAAATTAATAAAATCTCTCAACACTCCTATAATTCTGTTCCAACAAAAATGTGTTCCTTATAATATAACAAAAATAAATGATGACACGAAGAAATTTCATTTCAAAAATAAAACTCTTACCAAAAACAAAAATTGTGTATTTTCAATGGCGTAAAAGAAAAAACGCATTAAGAAAAAAACAAACAAGAATTCAGCAATATCAGATGAAATTTAGTGAACAAAAAATAATAAATAACAAGAAATTCAAAACTAAGCACAAAATTGTCGCATGACAAGAAGAAAAAAATTAATAAAAAAAAAAAACCTTCAAACTTCTTTCATTTGTTTATAAGCGCACATTTAACTTGTTTTCAGGTCAAAATATCCACAAATTTTTTTCCCCTTAAGAACAGAATTCAAAAGAACACACACATTAATTTCGAATCAATAACACAAGTTAAATAGAATTTTTTTAATTTTATTTATGGAACACAAATTGCATAATAAATTGGATTTTTTTTTTAATTAGTTTTTGCAACATGTATCTAAAGGTATAATTATTGCAGTATTTATATTTTTTTTAATTTTCCTTGACTCTTGACACTCACTTTTTTTTCAATTGAATTTTAATTTAGATTATAAGTGCATTAGCTTTTGTTTTTAAATGCTTGCGTGCTGGTCCTCTGAGAGATCACTCATTGAACCGTTGCAACAATGATGCAGCAACATACATATTATTCACTGATCATGTATATTATTTTTTTTGTATTAAATCGCATGTGATTATTCGGGATTTTCACTTTTATTTCGTGATTAATTTAATATGAAAATATTTTTACCCTGGCGGAAAATAGAAAAAAAAGTAAAAACAAAACTAATTTAAGACCGAAATGTTGCCGACACATCAAGTACCGCGCAAGTTATTTGCAAATAATTGCTCGAAATTCTATTTTTAATAATTTTTTTTTTCCTCAGCTCTTTGTGAATTTAATTGTTATTTTTCTTCTCCGTTAGATGAGATAAACAAATAAGGAGAATCTCTACCTACAGAGTTTTATTTGTTTAAAAAAAATACATCGCACATCGGGTTGCACCTACATATATAAATGGCTGATCTAGTCTGGCGATAGGCTTGTATCACGCCCGGCACAAAAATTGATTTTTTTTCGAGTGGATTACGAGTTCACTATTAGTTTCGATTCGGATTCAATGTGCAACTGGGAGACATGGACAGAATTCTAGTGTGCAACAGCCGCGGCAGCTAGAGATCGGAATCTAAAGAGACTTTGTATAAAGCGCACGCACGCCCGATTGGTTCTCCGTCTGTTCCAAGAATAAAATCGTATATGACACTGACTATTACACGACTATTGAGAGAAGCTATACTAAGCATGAGATTCAAGCGTTCAGACTGTCGGTGGTCGATTGGAGTCGACAGCAACGGCAACAACAACAACAACAACAATAACAACTGGGAACAGCTTCAATGTCGTCAGTGCACGGTGCGAGTAGGTACTACAATTCTCTTGCTCTAGGTGGGCTCGTTTGTATGTTGTACTTGTGGTGCTTGGAGCTCGTGAGGCTATGACTATAAGGGGAGGCAAAATAGCAGTACACCCAGAAAAATGTGCGAAGAAAAAAATATCGTTAAAAATAGATTTTTTATTGGTAGATTATGTTAAATTGAGTATTAGAAAATTTAAATCTCTAAACGGCAACTAAAAAATTATTAATTTCCTAATTAAGTCATAATTTAATGATCACTATTTCATAAATTTAATAAATTATCTCAAACAAAAGGGCTACTTATTAGAGAAATAGTCATAATAGAATTAATCTTTTATGATTTAAAAATAAGATGTTGAGTTGAGAATGGTGTCATTAAGAACAGTTTTCGCCGTTAAGAACAATGCGAAGACTTTTGAGCAAAGTTTAAACTTGTGGTTTAGCTTATAACTTCTTTAAACTGTTAAAATATAAATTAATAGCTTTTCACGCGCCTGTATTCAACGGCTTTTGGTAAACTAAAACAGTAATGACAGGTTGAAGTGTGTGTAGATTAATTCTTCCGAAGTGATAAGCGAATTTGACGCATGAACTATTGAGGTTTCAATGTTACTTCGTAGTTTGTTCGTAGTCATCGTTGCTTTGTTCTATCAGTGTCTATATGCTTTTTAAAATAACGCCAAAGCTAAAATTATGGCAAATGAGTTCAACATTTAATTGAATTTTTATTCACATTCAAAAGTACAAGAACATTGTCAACTTAAAGTGCAAGAACATGCAAAACATTAAGGTCTTGTTTCTCAGTGCAAGATTTAAGTTAAACCCTATGTATCTCATGATTAACTGAACGCATGGTTTTGATGTTTTATTCACCACCGAGTTTGTTTAGTCGTGCTGCATGCATTTTCTCAACCGAAAAACTGTTTTCTCAGTTCACTCTGTGGGTAAATTTACTTCTAGAGTTAGGTAACTCTGGTTTAACTCACCACTGAAAAACTGGGTCTAAGGGTTTGATACAGATTGTCGAAGCCGTTTATATAGTGACAAGAGATACATAGACACTCTTGAAGGATTTATCACTTTTTCTCAAGAATATCTAGCTATAGATAGAAATAAAATAGAAGAAAGGTGGGCATGGTACTGGATGGATTTGATTAATAGAGCTTTTAAACTATTTTCAGGCTAATATTTTTGATCAAAATTTCACTCTCAAAGGTAAAAACTTCGAAAATACAGGAAATTCTGTAATATATTATCAATTCTTCACTTTGAAAGAAAATTGTTATTAGTTTGTACCTTTTCATTCATTCATTCTGTTTTGAATTAAAATCAACCAGCTTAGTTTAATTCATGTATTTATTAATGTTTTTTTATGAATTGCATAACATTGATTGAAAACAAAACTCAATTTACACAAAATACAGTCCACACTAAAATTAATCTAAAACACATTCATTGTATCTGTGTATGCAAATACTTTGTTTCAATGCTAAATTTTGATAATCCAAGATTTCTTAATGCGACACTTTCGAAATGAAATTTTGAATTTCGTTCAATCTTACCCATATATTATTTATTATTTATTCTCAAGACTCAAGTAAAGAAAAGAACCAATCGTTTGGTTTAAGGTCCAACCTTTCCATACCAATGAAGCCATTACTGGTGAAGTGGATTGCCATATTAACATTAGTTTTTCTGAGAAATTATATTTTACACTTAGTTCGAATAGAAATATAGATAAGATATCGAGGACGAGCACAAGAAGATCCTTCTCTTACATTTTAGCAATAGTACCAATCAAGTGTACTGTTTGAGCCTCTATTTTTAAAAGACTTAGCTTCCAGAAGTCGTGGTAGAAGCCCAGATTTAATGTAGCTGGCAAGTAAACTAAAAATGGTTATAATTAAAAAAGGATTTTAAGGGTTAGTTTTGACATTTTTTAGTAGCAATAATACTTTTTTTTATTCAAAAACGAATTGTTAAGAATATTTAACCCCTTAAAAAGCGATTTACAGCATTTGTTGTTATTAAAATCTATCCCGAATATTTCTGACTCCAAAAATGTACAGATGTTAGGTACGTCTTTTTCATTTAACATGGTAGAATTGACGTCTGTTAGCTCAGACTATAATTTTAGTGGACCCTGCTATCTCAATCAAACATTCGAATTTCGAATTGTATAAATAGAAGGGAATTGACCTTACCCATCCCGATATATAACAGTTTTGTTGTGGCCCCGCAGGGTCAGTTCTCTCCGCCTGTGGGTATACAGAGTTTTTGTTCCAAACCGCGCTAAGCTCTTTGAATATTTCATATTTTAAATGGCGAACAATTGTTATAACTGTTATAAATAAGGCTGCCGCTGTAATATATGGCATATCTCTAGTCTCATCTAAAAAGAAAATGAAAATTGGACAGAAATTGTGAAGAACCAGTGATTGATGTATAAAAATAGCCCTCGACCCAAGGAGCACTTTTTGTTCTTCTGACAAGTAGGAAGAATGGCTGACTGGTCTTCTAACAGGACTAGTTACTCGCAAGATAATAACATAATGATTTTCAATCAAACCCATTTTCCTTCCCTGAATAACGGTAATGAAATCGAAATGCTATTAATGCGAACGGGAACAAAATTCTGTGACTGATAACGAGTCTTTGTTATTCTAAGACTCCAGTCTTGAGTTGAATCAGAGACAGCTAACTCTAGAAGTAAATCAACCCCCAGTTATCTGAGGAAGCAGTTTTTCAGTGGAAAATGCACGCGGAACGACTAAAAAACCGTTATTCAGTTAATCCTGAGGCAACTAATAAAATTTGATGAGTTAACTAGAATTTAACTTTAATCTCGCACTGAAAAACTGGACCAAAATTATGGAAATAGTCACAACTGCGAATTAGTCGATAAAATAAATAAAAACTTGAAGAAAGGGCTTCAAACTGGTGTATTCTACGGTGGCTTAATTAATGCTTCTTTTTAAACTAAACCGTTATGTATTTCCAAACTTGGATATTATCCTATACCTGAAAAACAGGACCGAAAATATGTCAAATTGAAAACTTCATCTCTAAAACTATGAACGTCACATCGTATCTGGAGCTCCCCAAAGCAGTCATGTTGGACCCATTCTTTTTATACTTTTCTTCAATATCATACACACTGCTCTCTTGTATAGTAAGATTTTGATGTTTGCTAGTGATTTTAAAATAATTTATTTTTTAAAAACTCCTAATGATTATCTGTGTTAACAACATCTCATTGAAAAGGTGTCCAAATTGTGCTCACAAGTAACAAAACGGAATACATTAATAAGTGCAAGATTAACTCTAGGGATTAATATCTGAGTGAATCCTTCCATATCGTTGATACTATTCTTGTGAATCGAGTTGATTTGTTTAATGATCTGGGAGTACCTTTCAACTTTTATTTAATCCTCATACCGATACATTAATAAGCAAAGCAAGAACACGTTCACATCGTTCCCTAACCCCCAATTTGTTGTAAGTCTTTTCCTGAGCTTTAAAAGCAATCCAATCCATTTTCAGTTAAAATAGTGCAAGTATCCAAAGATTAACGAATTTCAAGACTCACTCACTTATTTCATTGTCCGCTTCACGGATAATCTCCATATTTGCCAATAGAAAAAGATTAAAATGATTCTATATTTGATACAACTATGCGGATGTAGAATTATATCCGTTAGAATAATTTTTAGTACTATAGAAAGTGGCTAGCCTCCCCTTGTTGGGAATTGGCAATGATAACATGCGCGACGGGTGTTCAAAATAAAAGTACTTAAGAATGACATTGCGCAAAACGAGAGATATGGTGTAGCGAAAAACTGTATCACTTTGTTGACAATAATATAAACTTTTTAAACTACCATAGGTACCCATGTGGAGCTATCATCGTTTCTAAATGTATTTCAAACAAGATATCATTACATAAATAAACAAATTGGATCGAATTTTTTTTTCCAGTGCATCATCACATATAGATAGGTACACCACCCAAGTAATCACCGCACACTTTGCGGTAGTTCAATGAGTTTGAGTTGTTTCTTCCTCTCTTTCCAATTAGCGTTTATCACTGCCCATATTCTTCTTCTATACAATACCTATTCATACAATGTTCGCGCCACAATGAAAAAAAATATACTGTACGTACAGCAGCACTGAAAGGTACAATATTCCCTCTTTCACTTTTAACACTTAAAACTTGGTACATATAAGCCTTATTCTGCAACCCTTTAGGGTTTAAGTTGACTTTTAAGGAGCTTCTAGCAAAAAGAAAAATATCTACAACTACGCGAAGATGTAGGTACGCATTTAACTCTTAGGCTAAATGAAAATATGGGCACATTTGCACATCTTTGAAAAGTAAAACCCGTTTAACGGTTTGGGCAATAAATTGAAAATATCTGGCACAATTTTTCAGAAAAATATGAATTAGCTGGGAACAAAATTTGATACTAAAATCTCGCTTTTTCAATTACAAGAGATTGATTCAAAATTGTTTTATCAGCCAATTTTCATCAAAATTCAAAACGTTGCAACAAAATCCCGAAAACCAAAAATCTCGAAATCACGAAAACTCTAAATTAAACTAAAAATTATTTATCACGAAATCTGAATATTCAGAAAACATAAATTAAAAATTCTGGAAACCAAAATTGCAAATACATACCCGAAAACCTAAGATCCAGAAATTCGAAAATCCCAAAAAAGAACCCCCAAATGTATTTATTTTTTTTTCAATTTTACTTATCGGATTTTTATTGTTCAAGAATTTGTGTTTTCTGTTTGTTGAGGTTTCGAGATTTTGAAGTCTTGAGATTATGCATTTTCGACATTTTACGCTTCTGGGATAATGGGTTTTCGGGATGTTGGGTTTTCTAGACTAAAGATTTAGTCTAATTAATACATTAATGGCGCAACAGCTCGTAGAGAACCAGGGTCTACAGCGGCGGGAATAGAAGGAAACAACAATTTTCTGTCGAAGCCAAACAGCTTCTTCATGTCAAAAGAAACTCTTGGAGGATTTGTCACTTCCTCCTAAGTACCCTTAATACAAAAAAAATTGTGTGAGTGCCGGGACTCACGGTTAATATGTGTAAACATCAACGTGCGCGGATCCAAAACGGACTTGTTTTTGCTTGAAGGGGATCTTAAGATTTTTTTCACTGAACGCACCCATCCTAGTATGCCGATCGTAACGTTGCACACCGTAACGTTGCACGACGTAACGTTGCACACGAACGCTCACGTTTTTTTGATGTGTAAACATCTATGCTGGCGGTATAGTGAAAAAAAACGTGAAGGTTCGTGTGCAACGTTACGTCGTGCACTTTACGTTGTAGCACGTTACGTTACGAAATCTGATTTGCCCCGACCAAAACAAATTGATTTTAACGCGACCGACAGTTAGATTATACTTTATCGCGACCACTCATTTATATTCTTTTTGCCAACGACGAAAGCAAATTGTTTTTAACACTTATATTTTTATCTTTAATTTTATTTATTCCCCGAGCAAAATGGACACTAGTAATTATAAAGAAAACAAAATCAAAACAAAAATAATAATAGTCAGCTGTAGGGATTGGCAATTGACTGTAGGTATGGTAGGTCAATGGCTGTAGGTATGGTAGGATATCGGGTGCGTTCAGTGATAGAAATCTGAACTTAAATTCTACGTTTACATTATACTGCTTTTAAACGATGCAATTTCTTCTTGCAATTTTTAGGCACGTAGGCGAGGGACGTAGGTGGCTGGGATATACAAAATAGCTGAGGTTGAACAAATTGCAGAGTTATCGGCTACTTTTGTACTTGCATAAAGTTAACATTCATTAAAAATCACAGCGTCCAACTCCATTGGATTGATTGATGGTGTCAATCGATTGAAACTGCGATTTTAGTGATTTCCACTGACAACAACTGCAACTAAATATTCTAAAAACTCAAGATATATAATTCGCCGGCTATCTCATAGTGACATTCATTTGAGGTTCGTTCAGTATAAAATTAAGATTGAACTTTTTGTAAGTTTTACTCGATGGAAAGATGGAGTTTCATAAGGGTTGCAAGTTCATTGACAGTTTTAACTGGATATTTTAATTCGGCCCCTGTCAGTCAAACCATTAAGTTCCTTAGGAATTTGTGTTTGGTGTCATTTAATTGAAACCACGGTCTTAGTGCTCTCCGCTGACAGTTGTTGTTTGTCGATGCTCAGAGAGTGATTACCATAAACAATAACCGTGTGTATTGTGAAGTCTTCTTAAAGTTGAGAGTGAACTACGAAGCAGGACCTTTCAGTACCGAACCTTCACCGTTCGTTGGACACTTCCCCACCAGCCTTTTAGTGCTTGGAAATTTCGTTACAGCGGTTCCCCCACTTTGTATTTCGCTGCCGTTCTTTCAACACTAAGCTTTTTAAGCACTGCCTACAGTTTCTTTTGATGACGTTCAGTAACAAAAATTAGGCACTTGGACAAACGTTGATGTTTACCCATATTTAACCGTGAGTCCCGGCACTCACATATTTTTTTTTTCACTCTACCGCCAGCATAGATGTTTACACATCAAAAATTAAATGAAATAAGTTGGATTCGAGCACACAGATCTCCGTGCAAAGGACACTTGCTCAGCTGATACTTTTCCTTAATTTATATATATTTTCATGTTATAAGTGGTTTCAATTATGCGGGCACTACTGTAATCACCTGTGTACACTTTTACTCTCTCATTAGAGCCAAAACGGCAAGCAGTGACAATTTGTTGTTATTTTGTAGTATTTGCAGAAAAAACATTGCCCATAAACATAACACTACTTCTGGATAAATAAAAACAAACAACCTCCTCTGTCGGCCGTTCATTGAACTAAAAAAATATATATAAACCCTGCAAAACAAGTGTGCATCTGTGCATGTGCATTGTGCATACACAGACACACATGTATGTACAAAAAAAAGCTGTTCTAGGCCACAATTAGATAGTTGTTGTTGCCGATTGACAGGCCGATATATTAAGAGGAGGCACATCAACTAAGGTTGTAATAACAGTTTCGACTATTTACGGCAATAGTCTTCGAGTCTGAAGTTTTGTATTGGGATTGCGATTATGGGAGAAGACTGCAAAAGCAATAATTATAACGGCAGAAAGCATAAACAAAACATAAGCGTGCTCTCAAGAGGAGAAGCTGAAGATTGACATAGAACTAGTTGGTTTTGATTTTGATGCACTGCTGAACGAAGGATGATGGTTGGTACTGTACTATACAAAAGGGTTGCCTTCCATGTGTACATCGCATACACGACGTAATGTATACTGATTAGATTGGCTTGGATTAGGTAACCACACCGTTCTCACTTATGATGGAAAAATGACAAGTTAAACGGGAGGATGGCATTTCCCCCAGATGTGTCATTTATAATGTTTTGTAAAATGAGTCGAATCTAATTCTAATGGTTTGAAAGTAATTTGTGTGTCACTGGCAAAGCAAAAGAAGTGTGGTGTGCAGGAAGTCTGGGAACAATACAAATATGGAAGGTTAATTTATACTCTGTGTATGGCCTGAGGCTTTGGGAGTTGGTTGGAACATGGTTTAGGTTTGCATTTCTTACGTTTGAAGTTAGTTAAGGTGTCTTTTACAGAAAGTTATTATCATTGAAACGTGGGTTTCAGAAGAAAAGTCTAGGAAGGTTTTAGAAAATTATTTTAATTTACAGCAGTTGGTGTTTACCTACTAAAATGAAAAAGCCTTAAGCTAGGAGCAGACGGCATATGAAAAGTCGCAAACGTTTGCTACTCTGACGTCACGTAAATAGTCGCAAATGTGTTGCAAATTCTATACCTACATCATTGCTCGCAAACTTGCATATGGCGGTGTTCACACGATATGCAAAAACTGTCCCAAAAGTCGCAAATGCATTTGCGACCAAGGCACTCGCACATCATGTGTCCGCAAATGTGGTCGCAAATGTTGTGATGGATATGCGAGGTGTTCAGACGATGTGCTATAAAGTCCGCATATCACCCAATTCCAATCATATGCAGGTTTGCGAACATTCATATTTTTTTGGAACTGAAAAATTCTCATCTGAAAATTCATAACAAATGAATTGTGGTGGGGAAAATATTAAAAGCAGCCAGAATCGGAAAATTGTGGAATAATTTTTTCTTTGAACTTTACATAGTTTTGCTGTATTTTGTCAATAAAAAGATTAAACAAAAATAGAAAAAAAGATAATGTACTTCATATTATAAAAGCAAATTGATATTTATAAAACCCCGTTGCTGCTTTACATTATAATATCATCCCCAGAACTACCCACGCTTAATTTTAAATTTACGAATATACCTAATAATTAAAGTTCCATTTTATTTCGTTTAAATGTAAATCCTATAGGCTATAGGTATGTACATGCAAGAATTTGACACAACAACAACACTACTAGTAAAATGAAGAATCACAGCAGCTGACATGCTGCATATGTGGAGATGTGCAATGTTCGGTTTTCGTGTCATCGCAAATTCTTGGGATGGTCGCATATGGCCGCACATGATCGCAAACTGTCACAAATTATATGCGAGGGTGTTCACACGATATGCAAGAAAGTCGCAAACTTATATGCAATTTGGGTGTCGCACATAATCCGCAAATGGTTTGCGAGCATATGCGGACTGTCCCAAAAGGGTGTTCAGACGATATACTCTTAAAGTCGCAAATGATGACGTAAAAATGACGTCAGAGTCGCAAACGTTTGCGACTTTTATATGCCGTCTGCTCCTAGCTTTACAGACAAAGTATTCATTTCTGTGTGGCAATTTTAGGTCTAGCTTGCCTGTTAAGGCGTCAAGTTGTTCTTTTCCATAATGAATGGGCTTCAGTTCGAAATTTATTGTTTTTTTTTTTGCCAGAGCTGTGACGTTTGGGATACATTTGATCACTTATTTTGGGTGTCAACGTCTACATTTCGTAACAAATCAACTCCGTTGTTAAATTGGTGAAAAGCTAAAACCCAGACTCAAGCTTTGCTAACAGCCCTCTTTTACGAGTAGATATGAACAAATCAACCGTCCTATATATTTCATTCCACTAAAAGTTTTTTCCTGTATTAAATAGCAAATATTTCTGATTTGGATTTGGGGAGTTTCCATTGAACGACGATGACATGCAAATTCCATAAATATGTACACCTGAATACAAATCATTGCTTTAAAGCCAGTTTATACAAATTGTACTCTACCAATTCCCACTCTCACGTAACTTGGCTAAAAGCAAAAACAAAAATGGTAAGAAAAATCGAGTCTAAACGAAATGTAGGTACAAAAAATGTGTGATGGGAACTTGATAACGATCTTAAGAGATGTGATTTAAATCGGTTACGTTTGTTTTGTTCTATAGTTTACCCAAAAGCTACAAGTTGTATGTGATATTTAGCCATTTATGATTAAGATCGATGTGATTATATATGTACATATGTGCGTTTCGACTTCATTAATTTGACCTTGACAAAAAAAAAATTCTTTAAATTCTTTGTTATTCTTAGATTTACAAATAAAAGAAAAATTTGATCGGAACTAAAAGAATTCTTATGGATGGAAATAAACTTAAAATTAAAGAGCTACCAAAAATATCGCAAATTGAAATCTTGATTTGATTCTTTATATTATAGCTTCAGCTATTTACCTACAAGAATTTTAACTAAAAACTTAGTTAAAAGAAAAAAAAATTAACACTTACGTATTGTTAGATTTTATAATTAAGTAAAGGGTGTTTTTTTTATTAATAGAACTTTGAAATGGAATAAAACAATGACGGTTTTTTTAAATTGACATGAAATTTACTTAATTCGAAAGTTAAGCTTCTGGCATTATTCTTTAAATATGATTTCTGGCATATGACCGCCACGGCTAGGTCAGACGTATTCTTAGCTGGAGGTCCAATTTTCGATGGCTTTTTCCAACATTTGTGGCCGCATATCGGCATAACGCGGCGAATGTTTTCCTTCAAGTGGTAAATTGGGTTTATCGGCGCAGACTAGCGACTTCACATATCCCCACAGAAAATAGTCAAGCGGCCTTAAATCGCACGAGTCCGTAACGTGAAGCTATGCGGATACCAAACGTTTCCCTCAAATGTATCAATTGTGGCACGATCTATGTGACATGCTGCGCCGTCTTGTTGAAAGCACAGCTCCTGCACATCATGGTTGTTCAATTGATGAACGAAAAAGTCAGTAATCATGGTTCTACAGCGTCGTTCTGGTCAGCATCGTTTTTAAAGAAGTACGGACCAATTATTCCACCAAACCATAACCAAACAGTCAGTTTTTGTGGATGTAACGGTGTCTCAACATACACTTGAGGATTATCATCACTCCAAATACGGCAGTTTTGTTTATTGACGTATCCGTTCAACCAAAAGTAAGCTTCATCGTTAAACAAAATTCGCTTATGAAAATTGGGATCTATTCATGTTGAAATTCCAAACCAAACTAAAAATAAATCACTTGACAGCTGACAAAATGGCCGCCAGTTAAATAGTGTTGCCAACTTTAAGTTCTATACCTCTAAAAAAACAGCCGTTATTGCATTATGTAGTTTATGTGTGCTTCAAAATTTAATTTTTTAGCAATAACTCCTAAGTACTTTATTTCTTCAACTTTTTCAATTGCTTCTTCATTAATAATATATATTTACTAATATGTTTTTTAAACAGAATCTTCATTTATTGTAAATACTTTTGTTTAAGCGTTATTGTTTATCATCAGTTTATCAAACTTAAAATAAGTTTCAATATTTTTAAATCAGCATTCAGTAGATTGATGCACTCTTCTGCAGAATTTCCATATAAATACATAAAGTAAAGTATCATCAGCAAGAGTCTAGTCTTTGCATGTCTAAGTGCACTTTCCACATCGTTAATATAAATTATGAAGAGAAGTGTTCCCAACACTGCCCCTTGAGGTATGCCAAGAGTAACCGCCAAAACTTCCGAAAATTAATTCGTCAGTTTGTTTAGTTGAGTTGTGTTCGATAAATAACTTTTGAACTATTTAAGTTCTACTCCTAGAATACCATATCTTTTCAGCTTCTGTACCAATATATTTCGATAATTTGTCTCGAAAGCCTTTTGTTAGTCCAGAAATACTGTAATTTCTTGTCGTAAACCTAGGTTTTCCATTGCGTTACTACCAGATTCGAAAGTTCCTCACAGCGGTTAAATTTCTCAAAAATTTTAATCTCTGTCATGAGCAAATTGAAGGGGCGTAATTCAGCTGGATTTACAGCTTTATTAACCTTTTATATTGGCACTACTATTGATTCTTTCCAGTTGGCTGGGAAAAATACCAGTGCCTCACGATTCATTAATTATATTCATTCAGAAATAAGGTTCTATACTGTCATGCTTCTCGCAATGTTCGTTAACTCACTCATGTTAATTTCTTTAAATTTAAAGTTGTTTTCATTGTTACTATTTATCAAATTGGTAGGAATAATGTTCAAATGCTATTTTATCATTTATTTCCTCTACACTTCTTATAATAAATATATGTATGTTCAATTTGTTAGCAATATCAGTCTTATTTTTTATCACATCTCTACCACATATTCAGCCTTTTTTGTGAGTTTCACCCGAACAACATTCCACCCGGAAAATTTGACATTTCACTTTTCGCCTATTGTGAGTTTCACCCAAAATTTCATGATCGAAAAATTCCCCTTATTGTGAACATTCATTTCGGGCGGAATGTAATTTCATTTTCACTTCTCTTTTGTAGGCGAACGAAATTTCGTTCGGGTGAAACTCACAATAGCTTTTTAAATTCCAGGCGAACAAATAATTTTAAGGTGAAATATTGTTCAGATGAAATCCACAATAAGGCTGATCGAATTTTGCCTCAATTTCGATGAATTACAGAATTTTCGTTTAACATTTTATTTTTCGCATGGGATCTGTAAACTTTGCTTTAAGCAAAAATATCTACAAATTCAGTTTTTGTAAGCAATGTAAATATAAAATTATGTTCAAACTCTATAAAACGTTCACCTAAATAGCATCGAGAAGGCCAGAGGTTTGGATCTTCGTCGGAGTCAATATGCAAAGATAGAACTGTATCTAATTTCTATACACAATATGTGCTCAACTCTTTTATATCGCAAACAAAAAACTTCAAAAGTCAATTCAACATAATTATTTTTAAAAATAGAAAACTATTCAGATCAAAACAGACAACAAAAAAAAAAAACAAGAAGGTACATAAAAAAAGAAAAAATTAACATCAAATCCCAAATACAATCGAGTTGTTGGTTTGTATCCAAAATTCATCGAATTCCTATACAGCCCATGTATACCAGAAAAATACGTCGATTTATTTTTATCTCTCTTAGAGCTTTGTCTAATAAAAGTCATTCTATTAAAAAGTAGGTACGATGAAGTTTCCTCCTTTATAATTGAGAACATTTATTTATGCACGACCCCATGGTATTTAAAATCCTCGTTCCTAGCAACACGATTAGATGAATGCATATAGGTGTATCGTATGTATGTGTATGTTTCAATAAATGCACCCATTAATTTATTAAGTGATGATACTTCTCAGATTTTATGCGATAACAATGTTATGACACTAAAACGAAGAACTTCTTGCTTTTTTAACCTCATTATATAGCGTCATTCATTCGGATTTGGATTGAACTCCGCGGAAGTTTGTAGAATATTGTAGACTCAGTTACAGAGGTAATAAATCCAATTAGTATGTTCAATTTACAAGAGTGCTTTCTGTGTCTTTAAAAAAAAAAAAAAAAACATAAAAAGCACACCCTAAATTGGAACAATGTTTACAAAACAAACTCACTAGACAGTGGTGGATTAATCACCATTAATTAAAGCAGGGGGCTACGCTCAACGTTATCTATAGTTATGGGATAGGCCGGGTAATGACGAGTTCAGTTCGACAAGGTTACTTTCATTTTATTTTATTTTTGTAGATGATTTTGATTTATTCTTTTTAAACAGGTGACTTGAAGTAAGTATACCTTGAATTCTGACCCTTTGTTAGTGCTTATGTCTTCTTAAAAAAAGCAAAGTGCTCTCATTTTTGGGTTTTTGATCTTCATCGTTAAAATGTGAATGTTATTTGTATTAATTTGTATAAATTCACAACCAAAGAAATTAAAAATGACACTTTAATTGCCTAAATACGTTGTTCTAATTGGCTAAATCCAGCCTTGTCTCTCGGCAACATGTTGCTAACGCTATAACTAGAGCATAGGTGAAATGTAATATAAGTTAATTCAATAAAAAGAGGGTTGGATTGTTATAGGTGCAAAATAAATCATTTCCTGTGTTAAATTAATCTGCCATCATTATTTAGATCGATGAACTCTATACCTACAGAATTTGCCGATATATTTTATTAACTTTTCTATTTTCATTGCAACATACATAAGAATATGTATACCTAAGTGAATTTTACCTTTTAAATCAAAATCTAGCTCATGAATGTCTCCGTAAATAAAAAAAAAAAATCCATCAAAAGGCAAAACTGCGACTGCTTGATTTTGCACCGGTTGGACACGCAATTTAACCAAAAATGGTAAAAGTTACTTTATCCATATATGTAAACTGTATATATACCGTATAGGTACATAAAATTCATCTGGAAATGAATATTTTTTTCACAAGAACTTGTTTCCTTAGAATGGCGCAAGATAACTTTGTGGAGTTTTGTTTATTTTCATTTTCTATGTGTGTTTTTTTTTTATATCTATTTTGATTTGTGAAGAGTTTTTTTTATGAACAACTTTATTACACCCATTGCGATTCACTGGAATGGGAGTGATTAAGGTGTTGCAAGAGAATTTTGAATTATTTGTTCTTACAGGCATTGTTGTAGGTGTGTATACCTACTTTGAATGTTTGATGGCTAATTCCTTTAATAGTTTGCTTAATTTATTTGCAGTGATTTTGAAAGGAGAAAATAATATATCCAATCTTTATTTGGGTAAGGAAACATCGGCTGGAAATTTAGCTTTTTGGTCACCTATCTCTACTTGAAATCTTGAACGAAGCATTTAGTATGAATCTGGATGATCTCCTTTAGAACTATTCATAATTTGAAAGCCAATACATTACTTATGCTGCATTTACACGACTGACAAATTGGCATTTTTCTGTCACTATACTGCCAAAAAAATGTATTTTTCTATTGTTCTATCATTTTTTTGACAGTTAAATGCCAGAATACTGTCAATTTGTCAGTCGTGTAAATCCAGGACGGTGTTCACATTGGACTCACTCCGCGCGACTCATTTTGACATCTCTTTCTTTTATCTCACTCTGCACAACTATATTAGAAAGTGAGGTAGGATTTTTGATTTTTTTGAAAAAATCCTGCCTCACTAGACTCTCTCTTTCTCATCGTGAGTTGGAGTGAGATAAAACAAAGAAATGTCAATATGAGTCGCGCGGAGTGAGTCTGATGTGAACACCGTCCAGCATTACTTTGAACTGAACTGGAAGAACGAAGGCGACTACAATAATAGGCGTTTTTCTTTTTTAGTTCAGAATGGAGCTCTGAACAGAGTCCGAGCATGTCGAGCATGTTCTGAACGTCCTCTGAACGAAGCGTGTTCTGAGCACTCTGAAATATTTTTGAAACACACCTAAACACTTACAGCTGTCAAATGATTGTGTTCAGCATTTAACTCTGTCTGCTCAGTTATTTTTTTTCTGAGCTCATAGAGAGCGCTCTGAACATGCTCTGAACATGGTCAGAGTGAAAAAAGAAACACAAAATTGGAGCTCCGAATGCTCTGAGCTAAAAAAGAAACACAATTTTTTGTTTGACAGTTCAGGCTCTGCTCTGAACTAAAAAAGAAAAATGCCTAATGTCCATATCTCTTTGACAGGAAAGAAAGTGCTGATTATGGGATGACACAATAAGATTCAAAAGAAAAACTTAAAGAAGACGGTCTTCACCTCCCCTCCATGGACGGCACGGCGATGACGCTGTCCGGCGTTCGCTTATCTATTCCCCTCTCGGCAGTACGGCGATGACGTTGTCTGACGCTCGTCCTCTCACCCCTCCCTCTACTTCTCCACAATCTTGCCATATGGGGCTGGACCAGTAGCCGTGCTGATAATCTGAGGACCCAATTCGCTATGGGTGAGAACAAAAATGAATAAAAACATATTTGAACCCGATGATTTCTGCAGAAGCTCTATGGATGAAGAAGAGGAAGAATCGATTCCTCATCTCTTCTGCATTTGTCCTACTCTATCCCAAAGACGTAAACTCCATCTCGGAGATTACTACTACAACTATACTATAGTAATCTGGCAAATGTTGACATAAGTAATCTAGCACGCTTCGTAAGGAGATCCAAGTGGTTCAGTGAATAGGGAGGAAAGTTCCTAGATTCTTGTGGTATCACAATGGGCCAACTCATGGCTTGGCAGCCACCTTAACGTATAGTATAACCTATGTATTTGAAGAAGATGTTCACTATATGAATTATTTTTTTTTACAAAAACATATAAATGTTCTGTAGAGCAATAAAGCCATAAATCAAAATCCATCAAGGAACAGAAATGATAGGTGATAAGTATGTTCCTTTGGGCTCCAGTTTTTGTGGTCGAAGTAGTTTGACGTAGTTCAGTAATGTAGTTACGAAATATATCCACACAAGAAAAAAACACCATCAGTAAAGAGAAATTAATCCGTAAATTACTGTTGTTGACGCTTCTCTAATTTAATGTGAAATACAAAGAAAAGAACTTAAATTATATTTATATTTACATAAATTTTACTTCTAGCAGACGCAAAATGAAAGCGTTTCTTTCATCATCTACTGGGAATTACTAAAAAGTACTTTGCCAGTACATATATAATGTGAACAAGCCTTAAAACACGGAACGAACGAGCAAGACATCTAGTACAAATTTATTTTTCCTGAAGGCACTTCGTCGGTTATGACTTTATCTGTCGACTGTCATGTGTAAATCAAAAACTATTCAATATTAAAAAAAAATCGATCGTCTGTCATGGTTTAAATACTTAAATTGGCAAGTTTTACTTGAAATTATACAGGATGATTCGCATATAAGGTGTGATAAAAAGCTAGAGCGTGTAGATTGGGTCCAGACAAGGAAAATATCGTATAAGAGCGGGGCACTAGTTCCCCCCATTTAGCAGCGAGGGGTAATTTAAAGAAAAATAACTTAAATCAGACAAAAATTATTAAAAAAACACGTAACAGGTAACACGTAAAATGCCATGCTACATCTTTTTGTAAAGCCAGAAATCTCTTATTTTATTTGTATTTTACATAAAGTCGTTTAAGTGTTGATTTTTTGAAAAATTTATTTTCCAAAAAATCTTCACTAAAACAACTTTATTTAAAAAGAAAATAAAATAATAGATTTCTGGCTTTACAAAATGGTAAAGCTTGGCAATAGAAGTGTTTTTGTTTTATTTTTAACTTGTGTTCATGTTATTTTTTTCAATTAAGTAAGTTTTTTTCGAATATGAAATAATATAAAACTTCAAAAGAATTCTTTCTTCACATACCTATCCGAGTTTTATTTAAGTGAGTTTCAATTTAAGCGAAGTAATTTGGAGGTAAATTGTTGAAAAATACACAGAAGTGAGTTAAATTGTTGAGTTAAGCGGGATTTTTAGTTCAACGGGTTTCATTTAACTGGGCTTAACTGTAATTAAAAACGGCAATATTTATATTTTATAAAAGTGCTAAAATTTTCACGTGTAAAAAAACTGTACAAAAGTTTTTTTTTTCGAGAAATTGTGCAGTTTTACCTAAAATAATTCAAATCAAACAAACAAACTTACATACAAAACTTTTTTTGTTGTGTGGATCAGAGTTAAAATCCCCAAAATATTAGAAATATTTTAAGCTCACCTGAAAATACATAAATAAATAAAAATTAGAATTACTAACAGATAAAAGTTATTCAAGACAAATAATTGCATATTAATAAAGCAAAACAAAATGTTAGTTGGGCAAAGATCTGCAGTGGAATTGAAAATACAAATTGATAAGCACCATTCGAAACACACATAAAAAAACACAATTATTGACAAAAAAAAATGATACATCATGATTGCAATTTCAATGGCACATCTACGGGCAGAGTTTTTGTAAAATAATTGAATGACTTTTTGTCAACGATTTCATTTGAAGTTTCATTCTAAATTCATTAATTTATATTCACTGTTCCAATTCAATGTGAAAAAAAATTCATCTAAGTTATTCATTTTGAATAAATTGAATTCAAATTGATAAACAATCGTATAAAACCATCTTGATTTGATCCTGAACTCTGAAATCATTAATGTCGATTATGGAACTCTCAAATCTAAGGGTGTGTTTATGTTGGAGATTCTATAATCGGTGCCAAGTCGTTTTTAGCGAAGCTCCAACATAACCCTGTGTATATTATCGATTTCCGTAACAACTTCTTTGACAAATGATAAAGTGGTTCGGGAATCGATAATGTAGTTCAGTCGTCAATTACAATAATTAAAATAAAATGAATTCAACTCCTCGCTTCAAATATTTTTCCAAAATCAGCGTCATCATCGATTTGAACTTATTTACTTGTTTTAAAGTGAACAGAAATGAATGAATTGAATGAGGAAGTCAAATGAATGCATCGTAAGATTCAATTAAGTTACAACTCATATTATGAGTATTTTAAAATATGTATGATTGCATTTTCAAATCTCCAATGCCAAGCAAGTATATGCGCTTCACCTGTTTTATTTGAATTAAGTGCAAACATCGTATCCAAGTGTAAGGCCATGGACCAATCTAAAATAAATAAATAAAAATGTATCACTACAGTGTTTAACAATATTAGACACAGCTTTCCTTAGCCATCACAAAAAAATCAAAAAAAATCTAGGTATACATTATTCGGGTATAATAGGCGTAACGCCCCAAGTAACATTTTTCCTCTCATAAGACGCTCCGAGAGCGCTACGAGACTTATTTTAGGGAGCTAAATGCACTCTTGAGGAGTTCTTCTAGATTCTTATAAGATTGTTAAAAGGTTTAAATGGCCTAGTTATGGGAGCCTCTTGATCCTATAGGAAGAGTTTTATTCTTCTTATGCGATTATAGACGCCGCTTTGTAAATCTAGTAAAGCTCGCTGAACTCTTCCTATGGGAGTGCGTCTCTGCCTACAGAAGTTGTTAAAAAGAGTACGAGTGTGTGTAAACTTAAAAAAACATATATCTTTCGCATTTTTAATTTCTTTTTTTGAAGAAGGTAGGCGAATAGTTTTTATGTGTGTTCGTGATTCTCTCATGTCAAAAAATAATGTGTTTTTGGTGCGAGTATTTATCTCACAAGTTAATTGACGTATTATATTTGTAAAAATCATGGCATATGTAGGCTAAATTCTTGGTGCAATTAAAATTGCATCTACTAATTTCCACATTTTGCTTCGAAAAATAACAACGCGCTTCCAAAATTATGCAGATTTAAAATATTTTGTTATTAATTATAATCTTATTATAGGGTTACCATTAATATTTTTTTAGGTGCAAAAATCACCAAAGTATGTTTTTATACAATTCACAAAATGCGATCATTCATACCATATTTTTTTCCAATTACTGTCTTTATCGTGCTTTTATGACAAAAATTGGATCTAGAGGTGTACAAAATATGACACTTTTTCATTATTAAGATTTTTTGAGATTTTCCAATATATTTGTCATTAAAAACTGACAAAAACAACTAATTTTTAAAGATGCCATTTTACTTGTGTCGTGTTAGTATACTGCTCTCACAAATTTTAAATAATGACATAACACAAAAAATAATGTCCCCGCTGATTCTTCTCTGGTATAGTAGCTGTATACTAAGTTATACAAATCCATTTTTTATACAACTAATATCATAAGCAAATAAGAGAAAACAAGATGAATATGACGTTTTGGTCAGAATGGAAAACCAAATATGATAATTCATTTAGAATATTTTTTTTAAGCTACGGTAACCCTCAAAATATATTGAAAACATTTTGTTCATATTGCAACATGGCTGCTGTTGATTGATACTTTAACTCTTGTTTTAACATCTCTATGAGATCTTTGAATGATGATGAAGTCCCATTACAACGCTTGAGCTCCCGTAAGAAGTGTCGCTCTCAGTAAATATAAATTTTCTCTGAGAGACAGTACTTCTTATGGGAGCTAAAATACTCTTATGGGACTTAAATTTGACATTTAACTTTCAAACGCAACACATTTGTCTGTGGGGCGCTCCTTTTATTGCAATTGCCAACTTTTATTAAGAAATTTAAATGAGAAAGCAAAAAATCGATAATTGTGTTAGATTAACATTTTGAAACAATGGAACTAAATTATAACCTAATAATTTTTCGAATAAAGTAACAATCAAAGTTAACTGGATATAGCTTGGTGTTATTTAAATCACTCCAAAGCTGATGACAGCCGATGCAACAACAGTATATATATATATACCATAAACATTATGTGATACTCATGGTGATTTCCATTAGTACAATTAATAAGGTTGTTTCGATCAATTCTATCAAAATAATGCTTTTGAGATGGATTTTTCGGCAGATTGTTTCCTCTTTTTAATAATACTAATAATATTGACTACCTTAAGTTTGAAATGTGTGCTTTTTGTTTAGTATATTTCAGTGCTAAAAATTGTTGTTATAATAATTGTAATCAAATTCACTACTACCCCCAAATTAGGTAAACAAACAGAACAAAAAATCGACCAAAGAAACTTGCTCGCAAAGAAAACAATCAAACTTTTCTTTGAAATCTAAAATTACATCTTCCACCACCAATCAAATAACCAATCCGATAGAAACATGAACAGAAGCAAGTTTTGTGAACAAAAAGAACGCACTGTTCAATTCAACTACAACATCTGTTCGTTTGAAATTCAAAGCTGGCGTCGTAGCTCCTATTAGAATCTTGAAAAAAACTTGAAGTATTATTATGGGATTATAAAGACTAAAAATGACGTTTAGAGTTTTTATGAGACTTAAATAGATTTAGATATAGGATTTAAATACTTTCAAATTTAAAAAATGCTTAGCTCTTACAATAAAAATGCTATGAGACGAATTAGAGTTTCATAACAAGAGATTCATTCTTAAGTATAGCAATAGGATTTAAAAGAATCTTATGGGAGCTTTTTTCAGATTTGAAGAGCTTAACTCCGGGAGTTTGTTAGTTGGGGCGTAATGGTTGTTTGATTGTATATTAAGTCGGGTATTATATTGCTAAAAAGTATTTTATACTGATTAATTCGTTTAAATTTAACTGCTTGATTTTTTTTTTCAAAGAAGACATTCAGTACGTGGCTGCGTAGCTGGATAGCTCATCTAAATCTGTATGTGTATTTTTTTATTCATAAACCAAATTCTTGTAGCATTTATAAAATCCCATCATGGCTGGGATGCAAGAGACATTTTATCTCTTGATGTTTGTTTTCTTTATTTTGAACATGTATGCACCTACTTACGAACATTGGGCATATAGTTATGCCTCCCAGTCAGTATAGTCGGTGGCAGATATTTATTCAACTTAATTGGTGGCACTAAAGTTTGGATTTTATTAAAATCGTTTTACACTGGAAATGAGGAATATTGCGTTAGGAGAATTAATGCAACATAGCGGTTTTATTATGATGCTGCGTTAAATGCATCCTCCACACGACGCGACGTAACGTTGAAAATTCTTCTTCGTTCGTCGTCTTCGTTTAAAATAAAGTCTTAATATTTTGCTATATAGGCAACGTATAGAGCTGTGCTGTGCATGGCACGAGCCTGTGTGACATCATGTGGTGAGGATTAAATAAACAAATTATGTTTTAGTGTGCACTATAACGTAGATTGTATTCAATTTGAGTTAAATATGAACTTAACTATTGGTGCTAAGTTGTGAATGAGCTGTTAGATTGTTGCAGTCAAGAATAGTTTGATGTTTAAACATCTAGGTATATAATGTATGTCTATAGAAGGGTAAGCGAATAATGTGGGCCTTACGTGTAATACATTTCGTTTACGTTGTGTGTCACACGTAGACGTTAGGATAATATTGCTTTATGTGTATACATATATTGGGTACGTTCTAAGGGGTGTTTTTAAGAGGTATAGAACTTTGAAATGGAATATAACAAAGACGATTTTTTTAAATTGATATCAAATTTACTTTCTTCGAAAGACAATCTTCTGGCATTATAATTTAAATATTATTTTTGACATATGGATCGGACGTAGTCTTATCTGGAGGTCCAATTTTCGATGACTTTTTCCAACATTTGTAGCCGTATATAGGCAATAACGTGGCGAATGTTGTCCTCCAAGTGGTCAATAGTTTCGGGCTTATCGGCGCGCGTAGACTAGCGACTTCACATATCCCCACAGAAAATAGTCAAGCGGCGTTAAATCGCACGATCATGGAGGCCAATTCACGGGTCGGTAACGTGAAACTATGCGGTTACCAAACGTTTCCTTCAATAAATCAATTGTGGCAATAACTATGTGACCTGTTCTTGTTGAAATTACAGCTCCTGCACTTCATGGTTGCTCAATTGATCAGCGAAAAGTCAGTAATCATGGTCACCATTGATTGTAACGTTCTGGCCAGGATCGTTTTTAAAGAAGTTTACTAACCAATTATTCCACCAAACCATAAAGCACACCAAACAGTCAGTTCTTGTGAATGTTACGGTGTCTCAACTTGAGGATTATCATTACTCCAAATACGGCAGTTTTATTTATTGACGGATTCATTCAACCAAAAGTGAGCTTCATCGCTAAACAAAATTCGCCTTTGAACGGCAATCTTGTTTTGGGCCCATTGGTCCACAATTTGGAAGCGTTTTTCAAGCGTCAGTCAATTCATGTTGAAATGCCAAACCAAACTTAAAATAAATCACTTAACAGCTGATAAAATGGCCGCCAGTTAAAATAGTTTTGCAAACTTAAAGTTTTATACCTCTAAAAAAAAACACCCTTTATAAAGAAAATCCGGCACTCTGACGAAATTTGCCCCTCTATTCATAAACGGCGAACAACGGCCGCTGTGTTATAGAAACTGTCAATTTGTAATTCATATTTATAAATGTGGTTTTTGACACTTTAACTTGTAAAATTTGTCGTTTAACGTACCTACCAAAAAGTTCACTCAAATTCATTCATTATTTACAAATTACAAGTAGGTTCATCTGTCGTATGAGGACAAATTTGGAAACCTGAAATGGCTAGTGCATGTCCAAGAATATACTAAGGAAATCTATAAAATATGACCGTTATTGTTTACCTTTACTGCAAGTTTAGTCGATACGGTTGTAAAAACTTAACGAAACGAAAAATCCCATTAAAAATTACACAACGAAATCATAAACGAAAAATTTCGATTCGGAGTATACGCTGTTTCATAGAGTACCTATATTACCTAGAGAACCGACCGGTACCCCTCTTGCCTTAAACACCCGCAAATTTTATTTGAGGTGAGTAAGTGAAAACTCTCTTAGTTTACTCTTTTTTCCTTATCCGTGAATCCGTGTGAATGGTGGATATAAAAACAAATTGGCGCATTAGTTCAAAAAGGTACGTGTCTGCGGTTTAGTGAACAAAGTGGTGGCATTAGCTCAAAAAGGTACGTGTCTACGATGCACACCTAAATCGTAGACACGTACCTTTTTGAGCTAAGAAACTAGAGTGCGCTTCCAATTTTCGGTAGGTGTTTTTGTTTTTTTTTTTAAACATAAATATTCAAAAATATTATTTAATTTATTACCCGGAGGCAACAATGACCGATATTCTTCATAGTTTAGGTTGACAAAAGGTTAAAAAAAGAAATTTGACTACGAAATTAATAAATTTCTCAATTTTTGAATTTAACGGATTTTTTTTTTGAGTCCCTGGGCGGTCTTATCCACCTTATTGAGCACTTTGAGCAATTTGAGCGAAGTCCTTTCAATTGAAGCCATGTTGGTTCGGTCCCATTTAAAATGCATTGGACAACAACCCCATACAAAACTTAATGGGCATTTTCCTCTCAGTACAGCTTGTAGGGTGGAAGAGAACGACCGCCTAAGTCGGTTCTCTAGGTAATATAGGTACTCTATGGTTGATAATCTGATAATAACTTTGCCTTTTTAGTCCAGTTCCGGTTATCAAAAATGAGAAGAAGTTGATATAAATAAAAACCTCTGCAATCTTTTTAAATAATATTTAAAACCGCTGTTCAAACTTACTCTAGTACAATATTAAACTGGGCACAATATTGAGCCCACCATATTTGTATTTTGGTTTGTGTATTAGCTTATCCAAGAAACTTTTAACTTATATCCTAACCAATACTGGTAAATTGCTCAAAAGCTACCTCGTTAACTTTTGCATCTTTTTCTTGATTGTAATAGAAGTGCTTTACAATTGCACTAGTTTGTTTCAATTTAAATATTAACGAATTTAAATTTAAATTTAAACAAACAAAGACAAAGAGCTTTTAATATTATAAATAATGAAATAAAGTTAATAATTCATTAACGTGTGTGTCGCATTGATCGTGACACTTAACACACACATATAGAAATTGATTTATTAGTTTAGGTACTAACCGGAAACGTTGATTCATTGTTTAACACATAGAGTACCTATATTACCTAGAGAACCGACTTAGGCGGTCGTTCTCTTCCACCCTACAAGCTGTACTGAGAGGAAAATGCCCATTAAGTTTTGTATGGGGTTGTTGTCCAATGCATTTTAAATGGGACCGAACCAACATGGCTTCAATTGAAAGGACTTCGCTCAAATTGCTCAAAGTGCTCAATAAGGTGGATAAGACCGCCCAGGGATTCAAAAAACAAATCCGTTAAATTCAAAAATTGAGAAATTTATTAATTTCGTGGTCAAATTTCTTTTTTTAACCTTTTGTCAACCTAAACTATGAAGAATATCGGTCATTGTTGCTCCCGGGTAATAAATTAAATAATATTTTTGAATATTTATGTTTAAAAAAAAAACAAAAACACCTACCGAAAATTGGAAGCGCACTCTAGTTTCTTAGCTCAAAAAGGTACGTGTCTACGATTTAGGTGTGCATCGTAGACACGTACCTTTTTGAGCTAATGCCACCACTTTGTTCACAATTAAACCGCAGACACGTACCTTTTTGAACTAATGCGCCAATTTGTTTTTATATCCACCATTCACACGGATTCACGGATATGGAAAAAAGAGTAAACTAAGAGAGTTTTCACTTACTCACCTCAAATAAAATTTGCGGGTGTTTAAGGCAAGAGGGGTACCGGTCGGTTCTCTAGGTAATATAGGTACTCTATGGTTTAACAAGCAATTTTCTTACGAATTACTTTATGAGACACTCGGAATTTAAATGGTCAAAGTTCATCATTACAGATTTTTTTTAAATAGGAGATTGAAAATACAAGGGAAATTTTAATAAAATATTACTTCAGACCAAAGGCAGAATATTTTATGAGTTATCTACATTAATGTGTACCCTGCATTTTAATTTTATTTTGCATTACCACTTTTACACCAACCACTACCCACTTTTGTCTCAAATGGACGTCTTATCGAATCAAATGTCAGAGAAAGTATTTTATTTATACAGATAACCATTTACAACTTCTTTACATATGACCATGGGATTCTCAATAATTATTTATTTCTTATGTAACTGTAATTGAAACATGTTTTACAAAATTTGCATTTTAAAGAATGCGTTCACAAAGAAAATACATATTTTTTTCTTAAATAACCGGAACACTGAATAGTAATTGATATTGTAAATTATTTATTCCATGCACCTATTGATCAATTTTTCGTGATGAGAATAAATTTTATAAGAGTTTTTCAACAAATACAATTATTTAAAAAAAATAATCATGTGATGCTATAAATAACAGTAAGGTAAGAGCTGATTCGGAATGTAGTTTTATAATTTTAAAATTAAATGCTAGACTCAAAACATGAACTATTTATTTGTAACTATAATCGATATTTGGTTTTATTAAATTTAGGGGGATATTTATAGAGCACTATGAGGTTATGAGTCTAAAAAGTCAAATATTTTGTGTGCTATACACAGTTATGAAGAGCTGGGCGATGGTGAATTCTTACTTCAGTTTTACAATTACAAACGAAAAACATTTTGTTTTTTATTGAAGTTTTTATCTTTATTATTTGTTTATACTTTCCTCAGTATTTGACAGCAAAACTATGGAATTTTTATTTATTCCTCTGAAGCCTAATGATGGATTTAAATGTATCTGCGTCTGCAAATTTGAAGAAAAGTACAGCGGGATAGTCTTATGCCAAAAAACGAATAAGTGAAAGAGTATACCATGAAGATGAACAAGTACGTCTTCATATCTTCCTGCAATCTTCATCTATGAAGATCTCTACATTTTGGTCTTCTCTCTCTATTCAACAAAAACTGTAACTTTAATATCTTACATCCCTGTTTTTTTTGCAGAGCTCGCACGTAAATGTAAATCCACCATAAGAATAAGAAATATAAACCACAGATTAGCCATATGAAGATGAGAATGTTTCGTACGTTTCACCCTCCAACAACAATTTAACCGGTGTCTGAAGATCCCGACTGTCTATGTGTGAGGTTTCTCATTTTGTATCTTTTATCTGACAGCTCAAGCTTGTAGGCAAATTAAAATGGCTGCCGGGGATTCTCATCTTCATGTGGCTAATCTGTGATATAAACCAGAGATTATGAATTATAAAGATGGGAAACCTTCGTACGTTTCACCCTCCAAAACCCATTTGTTTACATTGTTGTTTTTGTAATTTCGTTTTGTGTCGATGAATAGATGTGAATTGCAACAACAATTAAACAGGGTGGGTTGGTTCTGTTTTGACAGTTCGACCATTTTGTATGTGTAAAAAACGCAGCCATCTTTAAAGAAATTTCAACTCATCAGCTTTTCACCACGAAAATGGCGGACGTAAGGTGGGATATCGGGATGTGTTCGGAAAATACAGATTCAATGGTGCAAACAGAATAATTAAGGGTGCACCCATATTGTTCATAAATCTATAGCTGGCCATTCACGAGTGAGCTTTAAGTTAATATTTTTTAAAGAAATCGACACTTGCAGCTTCCTTAGGGTAAATTCATCAAACAGAAATAATTAGTTATTATCGAAAGTGATAAAAATATGATGCAAAGAATCCAGATGATTAAATAACGACACAGATCTTACTAAATATACATTATATGTTGTGGCAAAGATTGTGATGAGCTGAATTTGAATATTTTGAGTTTATTTAAAAAATGCTAGAAAAATTTTTTTGCTACAAATATTGCTAACTCTTCTACTTGGCTGATGTATTTCAGTAGTAAATATATAGAATTTGTATTATAAACCCTTCATATACAACAGTTAAAGCCCAAACCAAGCAACTCTCGTTTGGTGTGTTGTGGAGTCATGTGTCTACGTTGACAGATTAGTGAATAATTAGGTTACAGCGCGGAAATATTCCATAAGAATATTGAATTCATCCGGTGTCAACGGGGTATGAAATTCTGGTGGAAAACTATAGTGCCATCTGTGCGTTGAAAGGGGTAAGCATAGAGTACCTATATTACCTAGAGAACCGACTTAGGCGGTCGTTCTCTTTCACCCTACAAGCTGTACTGAGAGGAAAATGCCCATTAAGTTTTATATGGGGTTGTTGTCCAATGCATTTTTAATGGGACCGAACCAACATGGCTTCAATTGAAAGGACTTCGCTCAAATTGCTCAAAGTGCTCAATAAGGTGGATAAGACCGCCCAGGGATTCAAAAAAAAAATCCGTTAAATTCAAAAATTGAGAAATTTATTAATTTCGTAGTCAAATTTCTTTTTTTAACCTTTTGTCAACCTAAACTATGAAGAATATCGGTCATTGTTGCTCCCGGGTAATAAATTAAATAATATTTTTGAATATTTATGTTTAAAAAAAAAAACAAAAACACCTACCGAAAATTGGAAGCGCACTCTAGTTTCTTAGCTCAAAAAGGTACGTGTCTACGATTTAGGTGTGCAAATCGTAGACACGTACCTTTTTGAGCTAATGCCACCACTTTGTTCACAATTAAACCGTAGACACGTACCTTTTTGAACTAATGCGCCAATTTGTTTTTATATCCACCATTCACACGGATTCACGGATAAGGAAAAAAGAGTAAACTAAGAGAGTTTTCACTTACTCACCTCAAATAAAATTTGCGGGTGTTTAAGGCAAGAGGGGTACCGGTCGGTTCTCTAGGTAATATAGGTACTCTATGGGGGTAAGGGTAAACAGAGTTAAAAAGTAGTAGATGAGGTTTGGCGAAATGTCAAAGAAAGAGTGGTAGATACAGAATACACATACAATTTAATAAGAGAAACAAATGTTAGAACAGATCGGTTCGGATGATGCAAACGGTGTAAGAGAAGGAAATAGTAATAATATAAAAAAATATTGTATGTTCCATGGCTAAAATCACTTTGAGGAGTTATCCGATGAAAGGCTTTATATTTATGTACATTTTTGTTAAATCAGTGTTCAGCATTTCTAAATGATATAGAAAAGCAAAGAACACTCCTAAAGCATCACTTTTAACAGCAAATGGAAAGAAGACTTTTTGCAATATTCTGTTCTCTCACTAACCGATTAAATTAAACTAATGCGTTAATAATTATGTATTGATTTATTGTCAATTTGCAATTTTGATTATTATTTTACTACCCTTTAAATATAATTGTTCAAAATCCTCCACGCAACTTTAAAACCAAATGATTTTAGGTGTCGTGAACACTTGATAGTTCGTTTCGCCATTTTTATTAGTTTTTGAACGTGCCCATTGAAACTCATCAAGTTTTCAAAATATCGTGGTGGAAATCAGCAAGTTGCACTAGTATGAGTTAAAACACGCATACTAATGCAACTTACTTACTTCACCACGGGCAGCCATATTGCTTAGCTTGTAGGCAAACCCGAATGACAGCCGAGGTTTCCAATCTTTATAATTCATAATCTCTGGATATAAACAAAGAGCCTATTTACACTATTCCTTTTTTCGGTTATTTCGTCTTTTGACAAATTGGGTGAAAGGTGTAGGAATGAAGGGAAAAAGACGAAACAACCGAAAAATAGAATCGTGTAATCAGGCTCTTGTAGACTTTGTATTCCAATAAAAACTTAGGTACTGATGAAATAAAATAAGAATAACTAATATTTCGGATTTCAGTTTGTCACTTTTACATTCGCCATTGCACATAAAGGTGTTTTTGCTTTTTTTATTTTGTTGCACGAACTGTCACTGTTTAGACGAGTTCAGATGGAGGTGTTTTATTTTCAACAAAATGGATTTCTACGATATTTTTTTGGAAAAACATTTAAAATTGTGAAAAAGTTAGTAGACTAAATCTAAAAAGAAAACAGGGTGGTTTGCATGAGGTGTGAGAAAAAGGTAGAACGTGTAGGTTGGGTCGAGCCAAAAAAAAATAGTATCGAATAATATGGCCCAGTTTCACAGTGCATTCTTACAGGAATAAATGACACTTTAATTTAGTTTCAAAATCTGAATGAGTATGGTACCTATGTAAGTGGCGAATATGGGAGATTTAAGTACCACTTATTCAGGTAAGCTGTCAAATTGTGAACTAGTCTATCATATTGGCCACTTAAGATCAACTTACTCCGACTGTAAGACTGGTTCTAAATATTTTAAATTTATAAGGGTTTTTTGCATTTAACTCTCTCAGGTTGGGTGGTTGTTTGAGCATATTACGTTTTTATTATTTTGCATGAGACAAAAATAATCTGAATCTAGTGACATGTCGTTTATCTTTTACCTGAGACGAGACTTAGTCGACAATACCCTCGACGAATCCAAGACAAATTCGTATGGTTTTGACTAAAACCTGCCAAAAGTCTCATTGGTTGGAAAATTGCAGCTTTAAATCATTATCTACATATCTCAATATTTCTTCAACAAAATCCACACAAAAAACGACATTATTTACATTTTTTTCGATCTGCTGTCATCTTGCCTCATATCTAGCCCTTTTACTGGCATCATTTGAGTCAACAATTACCGATAAGATGTCGCCATGACAGTTTTAAAATATTTAGCGAATTAGTATAAAATCACACAAATGATTGTTATTTAATGAACATTATGTGAGAGTACCAAAGTGATAATTAAAAGAAAATTGTGGGATACAAAAAGGTGAAAATACTAGAGAAAAACAAAAATACAAACTTGAAACAAAAAAGAAAATCAAAGGTGGTAAAGCATTATTTTAAGTGTTAAGGCATTTTATTAATAGAGGAATAGTTGTAAGTGATATCGTTCAATTTATGGCAGCGTTCCCAAAATGAATGAAAAAAAAACTTGATTGGCCATCTTCTATTTAGTTGTTAACATGTTAATCCAAGTTTTTTAACGTCAAAAATAAAAGTTACAAACGAAAAACACGTTTAAAACAAACAACAGTGTCATCCAAGCCGCCATTATATACCAGGCGCAGGCACAGTTAAAGTGGGGATGATGCTGCTGGCTGCTGTTAGACGTCTTACCTGAAGTTTGTTTTGTTTTCCCCGGCCAAGATTATCGGTTGAAAGCGAACGTGATCTCGAACGGCTTGTTGTACATCTGAGACTCATCAGGACGGATTTTGACCGTGAACTTGCCAGCTTACATTTTTTTGTTTTTATTTTTTTATCGATCGTTGTTTGAATTTTATTTTTATTGGTTTTTTTTTTTTATTTTATTTTTATTGTTATTGTGTAAGATCACGAATAAAGGTAGATGATTTAGAGGAGAAAAAAAGAAAGAAAAAAAAAGAGAAATGCAAAATTAAACACAAATAGGTACAAATTATTGTTTAACATTTTTCAATGTAGATATTATAACGGCGAATACTAAATATAAAGGGGGTTATTAAGGTGGTAAAATAGCTGTCTTAATAACTTGTGAGCAGGTTAGACATGACGATAAGAAGTGTCAATATTGATAAGAAGTTAATTTTTTGTATCAAAATAAATCTAGTAAATTATGGTTAAAATATAAGGTAGACATATGTATATGTACTTATAAATGCTAATATAATTCTAACCAGGTTTAGACACAATAAAGCCCTGTATAGTGAGACCGATCTTTGAGTTACGGATACATTTAAATTGACGAACTTCTGGAGTCATTATGCTGCCATAAATGATTTTATTTTATTTATAATAAAAGGAAGAATATACTACTTTACCTATGTACCTACATACATAAAAACACTAAGCTTCTACTATAAATTAAACTTAAATAATTAATAGTAGACGTAAGACTCTAAAAGGGCTTAAGCCAGATATTAAAATAAAAAAAGGATCCGTGCCACATTTTAAAGCCCCTTTCTATTGACAAATCCTGACTTCCCTTATTTTAGCGCACACATTTGGTTCGAATCAAATAATTTTCTAATTCGGATTTCGTAGCTTTTTAAATGCAAACTTGTTAGATTTTTTTCGCCAACTTAAGGCTTATTTTGGCAAAAAAATTGAATTTCAAATAAAAGAATATCTTCAAAAGTGTAGTTCATAATTTATTTTGAGAGGGAAATAGTTAAACACCAATCTGATAATGCCATTAACAAGATTTTCGGTTTTGTAGGTAGGTTCTTGAACTTGCGGAAGCTTAATGATTGAATTGGCAATAGCCAACACATCTGTTCCTAACGTGTAAATGAAAATCGTTGGAGTTAAAAGGTAAGACGCATTGTGTTGGGAAAGGATAAAAATAATAAATTATAAAGAATAAATAAGAAAGTCTATTAAATAAAAACATTCTTCAAAAACTACAAAACATTGATGTTGCCCTAACAAATATGTATCTAAGGGCCATTTTCAGAAACAAAACTTAAGAACTTATCTTCTAAAGGGTGATTTTTAAGCTGGTTTGGTTTTGGCAACACTGGTTTTGACAGCTGACGTGTGTTTAGTACCTTGTGTCACTGTCAAACAGCTTCAGTTTGGTTTGCAATTTAACCATGGATCGTCTTACAAATGAACAACGCTTGCAAATTATTGAATTTTACTATCAAAATTCGTGCTCGGTTCGAAATGTTCATCGCGCGCTGCTTGTGTTCAGCGATGAGGCTCATTTTTGGTTGAATGGGTAGGTAAATAAGCAAAATTGCCGCATTTGGAGTGAAGATCAGCCAGAAGCATTGCAACAGCTACCAATGCATCCCGAAAAAGCCACTGTTTGGTGCGGTTTATGGGCCGGCGGCATTATTGGGCCTATTTCTTCAAAGATGATGCGAATCGCAGCGTTACTGTCAATGGTGAACGCTACCGAGCGATGATAACAAACTTTTTTTTGCCCGAAATGGAAGTTCTTGACTTGCATGATATGTGGTTTCAACAAGACGGTGCCACATGCCACACAGCACGCGAAACAATGGCGCAATTGCGAGGCGAGTTTGGTGAACAGTTAATTTCACGTTTCGGGCCGGTCAATTGGCCGCCTAGATCGTGCGATTTGACACCATTAGATTATTTTTTGTGGGGGTATGTCAAGGTTAATGTCTATAGGGACAAGCCCGCTTCGATTGACGCACTGGAAGCCAACATCCATGCATTCATTCGTGAGATACCGGCCGATATGTGTGAAAGAGTATGCCAAAATTGGACTCAGCGGATGGGCTACCTGAGACGGTCAACATTTGCATGAAATTATCTTTAAACATTAAATTGCAAGGTTCAAACTATCGATTCAAATAAATATTTCATTCATTTTTTCGAATTTTTTGTGTTTTTTTTTTTAAAAAAGTTCTAAACCTCTTAAAAAACCACCCTTTACATAAAAGCTTATGTGACAATTTACGCTGAGGGAATAGTTGAACATAAGCGCTTAAGTAGAACATAAATATCATATAAATGGGCCTAAAAGCTACAAATTCTGGGAACTTGAATGAAAAAATATTCAAAAATCGGGATTTTTGCACGATAAATATAATGTAGAAATACTTCTGGCAATTTTATTTTCTCATTTTCTTAGATTTCGACTATCAAAATAAAAAAACACAGCAGAGCTACAAAATTAGGGTTCGCCCAACAAAGGAGCATTTAATTAGCTACAAATTCAGAATATTAAAGCTATAATATTCACTGAAAATTTTTATTTTACGGATGGCCAGCAAAACTGATGGGCGTGTACCCGCAACTTTGTACGCAAAACTGACATTCATAAATAGTGTCAGTCCGGATCAGAATCGATAATATGTGTACCATTCTTTGAGGCCGGTATTCACCCAACATTCATAAACCAATTCACCAAGCAATAAAGTTAATATTTATGAGCGCTCATAAGCCTTATGAGTGGTTCCGACCGCTCTTAAGTTATGAACGCTCTCACCAAAAACTTTTGAAGTCCACTTGTCAACATATCATATTGCTTGAGGTTTTTTTTTGTGTAAATTTATTGTTTTTAGATTCAAAATTCAGTAAAGCAAAACGTCATTGAAATTAATAAACAGAAAATAAGTAAACAAATGGCAACATTTATTGCAAAAAATACATATGTACATAACTGCAAAAATAAATGTGAAAAGGTTTTAAATTTTTCATAAAAAAAGAAACTTGATTTCACAGTTTGGGTGTGTCTGGTTGGGAAAGAGTGGTTCTTATTTTCGGACTTCGAAAAATGCTTATGAGTGATTGGTGAACACCACAAATAATTTGCAAGTTATGAGCCTCATAAACTCAAGAGCGTTCGGTGAATACAGGCCTTAATTTCTAGAGTAACATATTAACTTAAAGTACATTCGATCGCTTTTTCAATGGCGCCTTATTTTATTTTGAAAACTATATTTCATTTTTCCATCGCGGCCTAATTTCATTTTCAAAATTAAACAAGGCCGCGCGGTCTAATTTCATTTTTCGATCGCGGTCTTATTTCACGCGGCCTTATTTCACTCAGCAAAATAAATCTCTCCATCTGAATTTAGCTGTGGTGGATTTGCTTGAAGTGAAAGCCTAATTTTCCTAAGATACACAATTTAAAAAAAAATCACATTTAAAAAAAGGTTAGGTAACTTGTGTTATTTTTTGTTGTTTTTTGTTGTTTTTTCATGTTTCCTTTTTTTAACATTAGCCGTGTTCCTTTGTAGGTGGCGAACTACTCATAAGTAGATGCAGAATTGCAGATGATAATCTAGTTACTACTAACAACTCGTGCTCTGATCTCGTTGCATTGAAAATGACAGCTAGCAAAATACTCATGAGTAGGTACTTCGCCACCTCCAAAGGAACACGGCTATTATAATTATGTTAGTACTTCAACAATGGTGTTTGTCTACATATATTTATATTCGATAATGAATGTGTACTTCTTATCTGCGAAGTATACCTTCATTTTAGGTAGGTACATCCATAATTAACTAAATAATTAGAATGCAGGTTCATTTATACACACATACATACATATTATATTCAAAAATTCTTTCCATACTTAATTCTGTCTATTGTTTAAGATTTGCCTTATTAGCATCTTGCAGTTTAAACAAAAAAAAAAAACTCCCGCCATTCATAAAAAGAAACAATAAGCCCTCAATCTATTAACTTTCTTTCACTTAATATGAAAACACCGTGTTAACCTTTACACGCTGCCGACATGACTGCTATTGCATTGATAATTTGAAAATGGAAATTGAAGAAGATAAACAACAACGAGTCATAAAAATACACAACATTGATGAATGATGATCTTGTTTTACAAATTCGCAGTTGAAAAACATTGAATATAACTATAATGAGTTGCAATAAAGTATAAAAATGAACTTAACTAGGTTGTGTGTAGTGCACACCTTCGGAAGCAAACAATACAAACAACAAAAAATTCAACAACTGAAAATGGATACGCTTCATTAGATCATGCAAATTGAATGAATGAATGAATCAATCTTTTGTACAATTTTTGAGTTTCGTGCGGAGCTGAACAAAATTAGTATATTTATGTTTTGAAACGAATAGGCAGTAGTATACGGAACAACTTTTTCGGAACATGAATATAATTGAGCAGGAAACCTTTCAACATGATAGAAATTTATTTCACTTTTTAGCAGAAACTAGAATAGTTACCTATAGTAAAACATAAAGATGTGATATGAAGTAAAATAAATATATCATTTTTAACCAAATTCTCTGACCTAGGATGGGTTTCCAGCACTTTTCAGTTTTCAGTAGAGAAGTGCACGAAGTAAGAGAAGTGAATAAAATCGCCCAGTCAACAATTTGAAGAGATATGTTTGACATTCCTCTTCACACTTCACGTAGTTTGCATTCATCCATTAGACTTAGAAAACTAAAAAAAAATAACTTAAGATTTTGTTTTCTTTTCTGTAAGGCACAAGAAACTTTTAAGGACATTAAAAGAAAACATCAAATAAATTCTCAGCAAATGATTTTCTCGTGAGATATTTGGTATATCAGACTTTTGCTTTTGAGAAGTCGTCGATTTGAAGTGGTATGACTTCTATTATTTGTTACGTGTTCTTTTTAATTTTTAAGTTGTATACCTTAAAAAAAAAATACCATTGATATAAAGCAATA
This sequence comes from Leucozona laternaria, assembly GCA_932273885.2. Lineage (NCBI taxonomy): Eukaryota > Metazoa > Arthropoda > Insecta > Diptera > Syrphidae > Leucozona > Leucozona laternaria. The sequence goes on along the minus strand of OW026367.1, from coordinate 22,875,967 downwards.
TTATAATACCAAAAGTATCTACAAAATATCTCTTACTTACCATCTATTTATTTATGTATGTTTGTCATAAAAGTTCGCAGGGTAAAATAGTACCATCTTTTGCAACAAAATTGATTTAAAATAAATAAGAGTAGACAAAGTGAGACTTCAGATAGAATTCAGGGCGCAATTCAATGTCGTCATAGAACAAACCTACCTATCGACAACTAACGATTTAAACGAATCTGCAATGCCGACCTAATATACTAATGCTGGACTTACACGACTGACAAATTGACAGTTTTTTGTCAGTAAACTGCCAAAAGAATGAATTTGTCCATTCTTCTGACAGTTTTTTGACAATTAACTGACAGAATACTGCCGATTTGTCAGTCGTGTAAATCCAGCATAACTGAGAGAAAAGTTATAAACGGTGTTTATATTGGACTAGCTCGTCCAACTTTTTTTTGACGTCTCTGGTATTTACTTTATCTCACTCGCACTTCAAAGTGAGAAAGAGATGGCAAAGTCAGAAAGGATTTTATTTTTTTTTAACTTGTGTATTTCTTTTGTGACATCTGAACAATTAAAGAGTTATTCACATCAAAATAATTCGGTTGAGTTAGTCCAATATGTAAACACCGTCAAACGTTCAGCTGGTTTTCCATTGGGTCCGGCGGATGCGATGCCTATGTATTAATCAAGCTGTCAGTGCTATATGCCAACGCAATGCATGCGACGGATATGATTCTATTTCTCGGAGATTTTGTCAAAAATTGAGTAAGTTAATACATAATTTGTTTTTCTCATTATTTGACCGCAAACCTGAAAAAAAATTGCTTCTGAGATCTTAAAAATCTTAGTCCAGTCAACGAAGGAAAAATAAATGCGAAAAATCATGTAGTCTGGGTTATTATTTTAAAGGGTAGAGGTTACCCCCAGGTACAACATACCAAAAGTCCCCAGCCCATGTCCGCGAGCTGTACAGGACGGGGGGGGGGGGTAAAGGTACCCTTTTCTAGTATTTCACAAATATTCTGAAAACCAAGGGTATTAGCGGAACATCGCGTACATCGATAACACGCCGGTAACACAGTTTTCTCCGTACTTAAGTAAAGCCCCGAGAATTCTCCGCGCTCAGCTGAGCCCGAAGGGGATTAGTTGTTGTTGCATTTAACATTTAAATTGCAGGATAAGGACATCAATTTCCTTCACCAAAATAGAATGATTGTGGTTGCAAACATTAGTTTTCGGGGGAGCAAATCATGCAAAACTTTTTTATTCACTGAATAAATAAGGTATTTGTAGGATACGTATCACAAAAAAATCATAAAGTTTAGCTTGTAGAGCTTGTCAAAGTAGATTAATTTGTATGGTCACAAACAAATTTTTTTTCTCAATTTTTTTTTTTGAGTGTTAAAATAATTTGAAAAAAAGCTATTTGTTTTCTTTTTGCTTGATATAACCTGTTTAAAATTTACAATTTTTGCAACCAAAAAGTCAACATGGGCCACTGTGAGACCATAAAATCTATTTTAAATCAATATCTAAATTCAATACATTTTTAAAGCTATCTATATGTTTGTATAATACTTTACGTAGACTTATGGAATAAATTCTATGACTTTAAGAATAAAATCAGTGACTCGACAAATAAAACATGATGTGTTTTACGTAAATTAATGAAATATTTTCATTGACTCTACAAGAAAATATCTAATAATAAATAAAATTACTCGAATTTACGTTGATAAATGAAATAATTTCATTGATTCAACGAAAATTCATTCTTTAATGAACATATTAGCAACCGTAGGTATGAATAGCGGAATGACAGCATATTCATTAAGCCAAAGAAGTTTAGCATCAGCTGAATTTTAATTAACAAATCGTTAAATAAATGAAATTCAGAGAAACAAATGTTTTAAAAAATAATTTTCTATCTTTTTCAGACTAGTGAGTCTTTTTACACAACAAATTTTAAGGATGTATACAAATATTTGACAAAATCAAAATTGAAAAATTAGGTTAACCATGCTTTATAAAACAAGCTCTAGATATATAACTAGGCCCTAACAATATTTATCTTAATTACTTATGTGTAAAATATTTTGATTTCTATCCGAATTAACCTCACTCACTTGTAATTACTTACCGCCATATTATTCACTAGATACATCCAGATTAAAACTTAAATGTATTTACATTGAATTTGTATGCTTTACATCTGGATTTGAATTTTTAATCTAGACGAATCGAGTGAATAATATGGCCGCAACCTACTACTCATACTTCATCTACTCAGTAGAAACTATTTTTTTTGTTTTAAGTAAAAACAAAAATAAATATGTAGTAATTAGATTTATAAATGTTTTTTTTATATTTTGCAGACGAAATGAGTAATTTTGATGAGTAAAACTATTTTCTGAGAAAACACAGCATTCCTATTTAAAAAAAAAAATACAAAAATTGAAGTAAATAGATTTTTTTTCGCATCTTGCAAGCTCTTGTTGTACCTATACCTACCTAAACTCGTGCTAATGACTTAAAATGATCTCACGCGCGCGCGGTGGATCTTATTGTTTTGAGAGAACTGCGCATTAAGCTCCAAACAAATTAACACAATTATTCATAATCTAAACCATTATTGCAGTTCACCTGTTTGCCAATATATACTTCAGATTCAGAGCCATTTCTATGAGCTCGTTGTATGAATTATTGTCGATGATCTTAACCAACAAGTGTCTGGCCTGTCAAAACTCCCTCCCACTTATGACTAAGTTAGTAAATTTTTTAAGTCAGTGCAGTAGCGCGGCGTGACCATAATAAACACAAACATCATTAAATGAAATAATAGTGAAACCATTGTCAAGACAAATCGTTTCTTTGTGCATTCGCGAGAAGGCCGCTGCAAAATTACACGATGCATCGCACCACCACCACACCGAACCGCACTCGGACTTTTGAATATCGCGCGGATTCACTGAGTGAGCACTTGCACTTGAATTTACAATAAAAAAACAACAACAACAATATAGCTGAGTTTTGTTAGATAAATGGTTACTTTGAAGTTGAAGCTGAGAATTAATTTAAGTTGTTGTTGTTATTGTGTAGAGGCTCAAAGATTCCCATGTAGGTCAGTTGGTGGTAGTTGGGGGATTTATAATTGGACGCGTGGGGATTTAACATGGGCGGTGAAGTTGGGGCGGAATTTATAAAAAGTAAAATATAACCCGCAGAACGAAGCAGACACGGATGCTGTGTGTGAAAAAATAAATTGAAAACCATTTTATTTTTCTTATTTCATGAAGGTGGAAGCTCACTTGAAGTGTAATTAATGGGAATTAATTATAATTTTTTTTTCTTTTTAATCTGAATGCAATTATTCAAGACCCATCTATAGGGTCAATTATTTAAGATTATTATGTTCATTATAAAAAAAATAGATCCCACAAAAAGCGGGCATAATTTATTTGTAAAAGCTGACCATAGTGTGAGTTCACAGAGCTTATGAACAATTAAAGAATTCAATGAGGAATGTACAGTAGTCCCTCTATAATGTGAACTAATTAAAACAAGGCGTTTCCGGATTTAGGAGGGATTCACATTACTGGAACTTTTATTCAGTTCTTACAAACGGATTGAAACAATTTTCCTATGCATTTTCAACAACACAAAATAAATTCTTAGAGCACAGTTTCAACACTTATTCTGTTAAGAAAAAATAAAAATAAAATAGTTCAGCTTCATAAATGATTTGAGAAACAAAATGATCAAACAAACCAATCTTGAACAAAAACAACGAATCGGAATTGAAAACCAAATAATTTTGACTTTGACCAAAATTCAGAATCTGAATTTCTTGTGGTTCTGATGGATTCTGAAATTTGGTTAGCCCTAAATATTTATTGTGACTAAGGCGTATGAAAATATCAAGCTTTCGAAAGTCTTAATCCGCCTCTGATTCTCCAATATAAACACGTTATAGTATCCAACAACAATAAATAAATAATTTATCGAGCACAGTAGATTATAAATGAAAGTGAAGATGAGATTCATGTATGTATATATATGTACAATGTACATCAACGTTAGAAATCATAAATCATTTAACGTGTATTTGAACTTTTTTTGTAAATTTTTGTTTTTCTTTATTTTATAAGTAATGGTGATGCGGGCATAGGAAGAGCATTCAACTTATCGCTTTTGTAGCCAGTCAAGCATTTGTACCAATAAGAATTTGTGTATGTTTTTATTAGCAGTGGAACAGTGATTTGTAAAGACATGTTATGGATTCGAAAAAAAGTCGATTTTTTTGAAAATAGATATATTCGTACCAAATAAGAAGAAGCTTATAGTCTTTTTTACTTATAGCTTCATCATTAATCCCATACAGTACCTATATCATCTAGAGAACCAACCGGTACCACTCTGAAACAACCTCAAATTTTGTTTGAAGAAGAACGTAAACACGTTTGAAACGTCGTCTATTCAAAGAAAATATTAATAAACAAGACCTAAAGCCCACTTAGGAGAAGTTCAAATTTTGTATGAAAAAGGTCACGAAAACTCTCTTAATTTTATTCATTTTTACTGTCTGTGAATACATGTGCAAGGGTACGAAGCAGCAGAAGTAAGTAAACACAGAGCAAAACCCAGAAGAATATGTCCAAAGGTGGTTCGGTCCCATTTAAAATGCAGGGGACAACTACTCCATACAAAATTTTCTGGGCATAATCCCATCAGTACAATTTATAGGGTGGAAGAGAACGAAAGAGATAGATAAGAAAATAGCTTTACATATTATGATTATTTCCGTTACCTATTTTAGAAGGAGTACCAGACTTTTCACAAAACAGGCCCACAGGTGCAACTTCAATTGAAATATCGTTCAATAAAAGTCGTGTAACTGAAAGGAGCAGTGGAAACGGAACGCAATGAACATATCGCGCCATATAACATTGGTTCACATGTGCATCATCCACATTGTTATCGCAACTACCACCGCCATCGCCTGCGTCGGTTTGCGGATGGCTTAAAGAAGAGAGTATATGCAAAACTAAAGCGACATTGAACTACGTTTTAGAATCTTTTTATACGATCTGAGTGTGCGTTGAGTTGAAATGGGTTTTTTGAGGCCCAGTTTCACAGTCAGAGAAAGTGACAATATGGAAGAGTAGAGTGCAATATCACAGAACATATGCACTTACCTCAATAAGTTAAGTCCGTCACTTAAGTGCCCCTATCTCATGCTATGAAACTGAGCCTTAACCCCAATATGGGAAACTTAAATGCCCTTTATTCCGGTAAGTGCGGATTCTGAAACTGGCTATAATACGACCCTTACACCACGCAATATTATTGCGCAAGATATTCGCCAAAAATATTGTGTGAAAATGCGTCGTCCTTACACGATCCAATATTATTACAAAATATTATTGCTTTCCTGCAGTTTGTTCTGTATCAGTTCGTTGCTGAAATATTATTCGTTATTAAATATTGAACAAGTTCTAAAAAATATTAATATATAAGCTCTTACACTGTCAATATAACTCCACAATACCGAGTACTGTGCAATAATATTGCATGGTGTAAGGCCCGCATAAGACTCAATTCCTCGCTCAGTAGTGTTGAGTATTGAGTTTCAATTTTTCTATTCGGAACTTCCACCTTACTTCAGTGTATTATATCTGGAATATAGAATGTAGACCGGGTTGTATAGCAAAGTTAATTCCATTTCAATTGGACTTTTCATGTAACTATACTTTGTCCAACAAAAATAGGCAGTACACGTCTTATGGGAGAGATTTTTCAAAATCAGTAGCGTGCCATATTTTTGCACCATATTAAATTGATATAACTCCTCCACAAAAAGTGTTTGCCCGCCCGTGAATTTCCAATAGCATCTGACACAAACCCAACGTCCTATTCAAGGCACATCTGAGTGTGCACTGAATTGCTGTGGTTAATGGCGATTCGCTGCTGTTTGATGTACATTCAGAGTTACCCGTGTCCATTTGGTAATTCGTTCAGCTTTTTTTCCTTGAGTTTCTGTTAACGTGCTTTTGATTTTCGAACTTTAAAGCTCTCACTGTCTTGAGGGATTTAATACCTATAGAACCCATCTGTAAAAGAGAAACAGAAATGGCTAGCTCAATAGAACTTGATAAACACGAAGATGGAAAACACGAAGAAAAAGCTTTTAATGATGAGTTTTATCGTGTACACTACGACAACCCTGTGAAAGCTTTAATGAAGGACAGATTTATGCAATCCACTGTAGCCAGAATGAAACGTCCTATCTTGCCTAAGCTGCCAATTTTTGTTGGACAGAGTATATATATGTTCTTTCTCATTCTAAATTTAACCTTTTAACAACAATGTATGAAAATTGTATAATCCAACACTGCAAAATTTATTTAATGATTTAACGATCCCCGATTAAGATCATACATATTTGTATTTGAATGAAAAAGAATACGTTAATAACCCAGATACCATACTCTTACTAAAAAAAACTGTATTTGAGAAAAAACCCAAGAAATACATCTTGAAATTTTGTGCAAAGTCATGAAAAAATTGTCTTGAAAAGATTGCAACTTTGCAAATCTGCGAAAGGATGCAATACAATATTTTAAACATTTTTTCTATAAGTTTAAAATGAAATCTGTTGATATTCGCCAACAGATACATGCGGCACAGTCAGTGCACTTCATTTTTTTTGTATCATCATAAATAATGTGGTTTGCATCTATGCATATTTACAGGATACGCGAGTGTATTTACTTTTAATGAAGCGTATACACCACTTTTATTCGAACAAAAATATCCATTGTTAAAATGTCAGTTAGTGATTGATGTCACAGATATAATATTATTTCTTCTCAACGAACTATAGCAGAAGCAGTGCGTCCGTTGAATGATATTAATTGAAATACTAAGCAGCAAAGCAATTTATTCAAAATGAAAAAAAAATCTATACACAAACCAATTAAAAGTTTTTAAACACAATTTGCTCAGTTAAATAAATAAAAATAAACATTGAAAGCTTTAAACAGCCATACAAAAGTTTTATTTAATGAATGTGGAGGAGTGACCTTTAAAGGTTTTAAATTATGGTTAGAACGCTGGCGTTAGTCAATATGTTAGGTGTTGCATGGTAATGAGATGAATAAATAACAATGAATATACGCTGTTCGCGTAAGAAATTATTGATTTTAACTATAATTATAATTATTTAGCTCTTTTAACAGCCCATTCCACGATTTTTTTTTTTTTTTATTAACAGAAGAAAGATCTTGCCTAGAATTAATAAATAAATTGATATATCCAAGATTTATTGAACAAATTTAAAACTAGTCTTTTATTGCAGAAGCAGAGTAGTGAAAAACTCTTTTAAGATTATTTCCTTGTGTGTTTTGATAGAAAAAATGTAAAAACAATCTTTTTATAAAAATCAAAAGCTTTCCAAAAAAGTTTATCTGTTTAATATAATGAAATCAGCTTACTCAATTTACTCGAATTCAATAAAACACGCCATTCATAAGACTTAAACTAAGTAAATGTTTTAGCTGGTTTAATTTTGGCAACACTGGTTTTGACAGCTGACGTGTGTTTAGTACCTTGTGTCACTGTCAAACAGATTCAGTTTGGTTTGCAATTTAACCATGGATCGTCTTACAAATGAACAACGCTTGCAAATTATTGAATTTTACTATCAAAATTCGTGCTCGGTTCGAAATGTTCATCGCGCGCTGCTTCCATTTTATGATCGGCATTCTCGACCTTCTGAGCAGTCTATTCGGAAGATTGTGACCAAATTTCGCACCAAATTTACTTTGTTGGACATTAAACCACCAACACGTTTACGTACTGTGCGTAGTGAAGAAAATATTGCGGCCGTATCAGCTAGTGTGACAGAAGACCGCGAAATGTCGATTCGGCGCCGTTCCCAGCAGTTAGGCCTTTGTTACAGCACTACGTGGAAAATTTTGCGGAAGGATTTGGGCGTAAAGCCTTTTAAGATACAGCTGGTGCAGGAACTAAAGCCAGCCGACCTACCACAACGCCGAATTTTTGGTGAATGGGCTCTTGGAAAGCTGGCCGAGGATCCGCTTTTTTATCGAAAAATTGTGTTCAGCGATGAGGCTCATTTTTGGTTGAATGGGTACGTAAATAAGCAAAATTGCCGCATTTGGAGTGAAGATCAGCCAGAAGCATTGCAACAGCTACCAATGCATCCCGAAAAAGCCACTGTTTGGTGCGGTTTATGGGCCGGCGGCATTATTGGGCCATATTTCTTCAAAGATGATGCGAATCGCTACCGAGCGATGATGACAAACTTTTTTTTGCCCGAAATGGAAGTTCTTGACTTGCATGATATGTGGTTTCAACAAGACGGTGCCACATGCCACACAGCACGCGAAACAATGGCGCAATTGCGAGGCGAGTTTGGTGAACAGTTAATTTCACGTTTCGGGCCGGTCAATTGGCCGCCTAGATCGTGCGATTTGACACCATTAGATTATTTTTTGTGGGGGTATATCAAGGCTAATGTCTATAGGGACAAGCCCGCTTCGATTGACGCACTGGAAGCCAATATCCATGCATTCATTCGTGAGATACCGGCCGATATGTGTGAAAGAGTATGCCAAAATTGGACTCAGCGGATGGGCTACCTGAGACGCAGCCGCGGTCAACATTTGCATGAAATTATCTTTAAACATTAAATTGCAAGGTTCAAACTATCGATTCAAATAAATATTTAATTCATTTTTTCGAATTTTTTGTGTTTTTTTTTTAAAAAAAGTTCTAAACCTCTTAAAAAATCACCCATTATTTGGGGTCTAGTGCTGCATGCAGCGATGCATGCATTTTTCCTTAAAATCGGGTTTAACCATGTCTTTATGAAGCGATTCTATGAGGAAATTTGAGTTGTTGGCAATTGTATCATATAAGCTTATTAAATTGAAGTGGGAGCATTTAAAACAACATGCTCACCTGCTGTTAGATACTCCATATGGATGGTTTTATTTATATGAAAGTTGTCTCATGGACGCACTCCAAATATAACATTAACTGCTTCTACTCGAACCGTAGCTTAACACCTGTCAAAACACCCTATTACCAAATGTGAAGCCGGTCTTAAGAATAGGTAATCGGCCCTTAAATCTGAGCTGGTTTGATGAATTTGATTGGAATTGCTTAATTTTACCGGTCCGGTTTTAATAAAAAAAATAATAAATAGATTTATTTCTGTAAACTGATCTATGAAATAAATTTTCAGGTCAAAAAACCCAAAACAAAAGAAATATTAGATATGATAAATAAAAGATCAAGGTCTTTTTGTATCTCCACATTTTATAATATTTACAAGAAGATGTTGCTCTCATAATAGATTTCCTCCATCAAATAAGAGCACAATACAAAACCCATCCGCCCAATCAACATAAACGAATCTGCCTTCTTAACAACAACTACTGCCTGGTGTAGCTATATATGAATTCCCATCAGTGTCCTCACAAAATCTTTTAAACTTAAACTATAAATTTGCATTAATAAACTATAAATAACAAAGCCTGCGTTTTTAATGTAGTCGTGGTCGTCGACGTCGTTGAATCTTTAACCTTGATATATAGAAAATAATTTGCATCTGGAAAAAAACTTGAATAGTTTAATATTTAGCTTTTGAATAGTTTAATCTCTTGGCGTACGACAAAAATCCAACATGCTTTTCAAAGTTAAACAACTATGTATATATGATGGGGAACGCGATTTCGATAGAAAGCAAAATGAAAGTGAAACCTATCGCAATGATTCTTTTGCTGTTATCCCAGCTGTATTGACCTTCATTTTATACTCTATCACTTAAATGGCTTTACCTACCAGTAGGTGTATAATTCCGGACTAGTTTTGGTTTAATTTTTTTTTTTAGCTGGATTGTTGTAATTCCTGTTCCTGGTTGTTGGGACTGGTTATCCACAATTTTGTTTTATGTGTTTTATCATTATGGTATTAACCCATTGTAACTTAAGATAGAGTAGGTAAAGTCTGTAGCGAACCAAATGGTCGATTTAAACGGTTTTTCCTTGGTTAAAGGTGAGCAATTTTTGTTTTAAGTTAATTTTCAGTATCGAATATAGGTGTACTTTGCCAAGCAGGCTGGTTTAAATTATTTTTTTTGTTTTTGGTTTATTTTAAAATGGGCGGTTTCGTCGTGGGAAATCAGATAAAGAACAAAGTAATTGACTTTAAGGCGATGAGTATAAGCACATGGATGTGATCGGCATCAAAATCTTATATGCACACTTGCCCCTTTCGATGAATCTGAATAACCTATCAAGGATTTTTATAACCTCTTGAAGTTCCTATAGACCAGGGTTGTCACTTTGAAGCAATTGAAGTCGATCTACTGCACTTTTTTCGAAAAATAAATTTACGGCCTTTAAATAAAATCTAATGTAAAGGGTGTTTTTTTTAGAGGTATAGAACTTTTAAATTTAATAAAACAAAGTTAATTTTTTTTTAATTGACATGAAATTTACTTTGTTCGAAAGATAATTTTCTGACATTATAATTTAAATATGATTTCTGGCATATGATTGCCACGGCTCGCTCGGACGTAGTCTTATCTGGAGGTCAAAGTTTTCGATGAGTTTTTTCCAACATTTGTGGCCGTATATTGGCAATAACGCGGCGAATGTTGTCCTCCAAGTGGTCAATCGTTTCGGGCTTATCGGCGGGCGTAGACTAGCGACATCACATATCCCCACAGAAAATAGTCAAGCGGCGTTAAATCGCAAGATCATGGAGGCCAATTCACGGGTCTGTAACGTGAAACTATGCGGTTTCCAAACGTTTCCATCATATTAAATCAATTGTGGCACGAGCTGTGTGACATGTTGCGTCTTGTTGAAACCAAAGCTCCTGCACATCATGGTTGTTCAATTGATGAATGAAAAAGTCAGTAATCATGGCTATATAGCGGTCAAAATTGACTAACGTTCTGGCCAGCATCGTTTTTAAAGAAGTACGGACCAATTATTCCACCAAACCATAAAGCACACCAAACAGTCAATTTTTGTGGATGTAACGGTTTCTCAAAATACAATTGAGGATTATCATCACTCCAAATATGGCAGTTTTGTTTATTGACGTATCCATTCAAACAAAAGTGAGCTTCATCGCTGAACAAAATTCGTTTATGAAAATTGGGATCAACGGAAATCTATTTTTGGGCCCATTTTGGCACAATTTGGAAGCGTTGTTCAGGCGTCGGTCTCTATTTATGTATGTTGAAATGCCAAACCAAACTTAAAATAAATTACCTAACAACTGACAAAATGGCCGCCACTTAAAATAGTATTGCCAACTTAAAGTTATATACCTCTAAAAAAACACCCTTTACTTTTGGTTTTACGAAAAAAAATCCTTCAATAAATAATCCATAAAATAATTTTTCAATTCTGTCATTGAAACCCCCCCCCCCCTTTAATTTATGCATAGATACAGTTTTGGCTATCAACTTTGTTTCTATGACAATTGACAGGTGTCACAGCAAATCTTTCAAGGCAATGTTTTTATTTATTTGAGTTTGTTTTTTGTTTTGATTGTGAGAAAAATTAAGTGGTTGGGCTGCTGAAGAAGAAAATCAATGTGTTGATCAAGTTCCTGGTCCCAGCAGAAGTTTGTAAGTTTATATTTTTAAGTACTTTTAACATTATAAAGGGTTTTCCAATAAGAGGTGTTATTTTGATATTCAAAGAAAAATGGCATTTTTTGAGATAAATGATCCGATGTGTATTTCATTATAAAGAGGAAGGTATGCCGTTAATAATGGAACACAACATTAGCCAAATGGCCGCCACGACCACGCTTACAGGACCATATCCTTTTCATGAAATTTTCCATAACCAAATCGCAAAGTGGCTGCCCTATGTCCTCGATAGCCTCACGAATTCCATCTTTGAGGTCTTGAATCGACGCTGGGCTATTGGCGTAGACCTTATCTTTCACGTGGCCCCAAAGGAAGAAGTCGCAAGGTGTTAAATCACAATATCTCGGTGGCCAATTGTGATCACCTTTTCGAGAGATAACACGGTCCGGAAACTTTTCCCGTAAAAGATCGATGGTTTCATTGCTTGTTTGGTACGTAGCGCGTTGAGGATGGAGAGGCTTTTCAACAATAACTCTTGGGTTTTCCGAGCCCCAGATGCGACAGTTTTGCTTGTTGACGTAGTCTCCGAGGTGGAAATGGGCCTCATCAGTCAAGATGATTTTTCGATGAAATTCCGGATCATTTTCATGCATTTCAAGGACCCAATCAAATCAGCAAAGACACGACGTTGTTGATGCTCAGCCGGCTTGAGTTCTTGTGTTAACTGAACTTTATAAGCCTTAAGACCCAAGTCTTTATGCAAAATACGGTGTAATGACGTTTGTGGAATGCCTAATTCCAAAGAACGACGAGGAATGGACAAACCTTCAACACTTTGGGCTACAACAGCAATATTCTCAGTTGTTCTTGAGCGACGTGCACGGATTTTATTCTTCACATCACTAACTTGTCCCAACAGCTCGAATTTGTCCACCAATTTCTGTATTGCGGTCCGACAAGGTGCATCACGACGACCCAAAATTGTTTTAGTTTTACGAACCGTCTCTGCCAAATTTTCACCATTTTTATAGTGAATTTTAATAATTTCAATGCGTTGTTGAAGCGTGTATCGTTCCATTTTTATTAATGGTGTAGTTTCTACTTGTGAAATGTCAAAAAATGACAGCTTCAAAAGTGACAGCTACCGAAATAGCGGGCTATTCAAAATAACACCTCTTATTGGAAAACCCTTTAATAGCCAGGAATATTTTCTCGGTTAGATTTAAAAATAAAGCGTTTTTTTAATGACAGATTCGATGACGTTGAGGAGTATTTTCAAGACCAAACCCATAAAAACATTGAATTTTTCTGCAAATAAGCTTCGGAAAATTTTTAAAAAAGTGACAACCCTACTCTAGATCTGCCAATTATAACAGTTTTGGTTTATAACATAGATATTTATGTCGGGCTCTCCACCGCCGGTGGGCATACTTCGGGCACCCAGCGTTTTTCTTAAAGTCGCTCAAAGTTCTTTAACGCACGTCCACTTTTAATGGCAATAAAGTGTTGTAACTGTTATAAATTGGAATTTCTCTAGTCTCGCCCTAATAAAAGTTTATGTTTATGGGGCCCCACTGGGCCACGGCATATACTTCGGGCAATCAGTGTTTTTTGGTATTTTGAGACTTATTTGATTGATATAAAATCAGGAAAAAACAAAGACAAGCTTCTGAACTGTATCCTTGAATTAAGTTGCTTTATATATTTCAGTTTAATCCATCACTCTGATCAAATTGCACTCTTCAATAAAAAAAAAACAACACTATTAAATCTTTAAATAGCGAAGAGATTGTATGGTTGTTTAACTATGAGTTTGCCTTTAAGCAATTATACCTGCTTGGGTAAAAAACAATTAATAAATCAATGCCAGTTACCTTGATTTTGCTGTTTTAATAATATTGTTACCATTGGGGACATGATATTTTATTTCAATACTTTGCCATTCGTATTTAACTAATTAACACTCATCATTTTACAAGAATTCAATAATACGCTCTCTGCAGTCTGTCCGTAAAATCGGAAATACCTTTTTTGAAACGCACGAAAAAATATAATGTCATAAATCTATTAGACTATGGCTAAGTAATAGTCTGGGATTTAACGTTACCAGTGTTGAAAGTTATTTTATCCTTGCAAGATTTTTTGTTCATATTTTTACTGTTTTGGTGGTAGTTTGTTTTATATGTTGAAAACAACAAAAGCTATTGAACTTTCAGCATTAAATTTTTCATAACATTTGTTCCAAATTTTGAAATTGAATTATCTCGAAATCGGTTATCCTCATGAAAAAAATATTACAAAAAATGGTCTTAGCCTAAGCTAAAAATAAGCCTCTAACAACTTTTTCTGTAAAAAGAACCGCTAGAGAGTTATTCATGAAACATAGTTTTGAGGCCTTTTGGCCCCCGTAAAATTGTTGGCGGTGCTGATATCCATAGAGACTTTTAAGCAGCCTCTTGAAAACACCTAAATTTAGGTTTCCCCTATATTTCCCGAGATCATTTACTGGATCGTACATCTTTCCTGATGAAGAACATTGGTACCTCCCGGACTGTTACATTGTCGTTTAAGCATAATCAATAGAAAGAAAATCTTAGCCAAATCGTATTTAATTTTAAACGATAATCCAAGCGCTGTCAATTATATTAACGGTAGCAATATAATATGTTGCGGTTGGTAATGCAGTGGTCGCATCTATACATATGTACAAAAACATGAATCTGCCACAATGGCCACAAGGAGAAAGTGATTTATCTCGTTTTCATTCATCGAATGCAATAAAACGTCGACAGTATGTACATTCTACATAAATAGTCGCAGTTGACTGAGTGAAAATCATCTTTTGTGTAAACATTTTTATTATAGTCAACTAAAATAATTAAAATTTTGTCTAAATAGCCTATAATGTTTGTTTCAACTATATAAACACTTTTAACTATTTAAACATAATGCAAGTCATTTTTCCTGCCACATTTCTCACAGAGGTTTATTTTTCTAAGCCTGGCTCATTTCGAGTGATATTACCGTGCCTGAATGTTGTAACAATTCAATTTTTTTTTTTTTTTTTTGTTATGGCTCAGAGATGAATGGCCGACCTAGGGGAGTTGTATTGTAAGTTTATGTATTTTTTTGTTTGTTTAAAGTATATTCGTCAACAATTATAGTTTATTGTGATTATATCTATGTATGTATGTATTTTGCTATTAAACAAACATATGCGAAGGCATTTAAATGGTGGTTATTATGATAGAGGTGCTTTCTAAAACAACGCCATATGTTTAATTTGGTTCCTTGGGGTATTATTTTAGTGTTAATTACATGTAGGTATATAATTAGAAGTAAGATTTTGTAAACATTAAATAATAACAAAAAAACTGAGCAAATTGGATTTAACAAAATGCTAAAAAGTTTTTTGAACTTTTGCTTCAGGTGAAACAAATGCTCTTACGTGTATTTAATTATTTCCGCCTGATTACATACGCATTTTAAAGCTTTATGGAACTGGTGGATGGCAGTGTTTTATTTAAAGCAAAGTAAATTGAGGATACAACTGGAAATAATTACCTATCTTTAATTTTCTCTATAGTCAATAAATATATGTATGAAGGTAGTCGTGTTATCCAAGACAAAACATTAAAATAAAGTTTAATGCCATAATTTCACAGAGTATCAGATACAAAAATGTTTGTGAAGTGGTTAAGTAAACTTTGGAATAATAAACATTCTAAAGTTAAATTATAATATATTTTTTGAACATGATATTTGAATTAAAAAATAAGCAAAACATTTCTTAACAATTTTAAATCTAAGATGAAATCAATACAACTTCACACAACTCAATGTAACGTAATTAACTTAACTAAACTTAATCTATAAATTCCATTTTAATTATGTTTCAGCTTGCTTCTTTACTCAAAAACCTGCTAATCTGCTGGCCGTTTCAGCTTTTGAAATCTTTAATTTATAATTCAAAATTAAAGAATATTAACTTCAAATAAACACACTATTTTAAACATTATTCCCAATAGCCTGAATTTCATCGCGGCTATTGTGTAACTTATTGATTTTCAATTTTTTTTTAGAAAAATAAATGTAAATCTAATTTTTATTTTAAGATTCATTCATTGAATAAAACTTCATAAATCAATTTTTGGAAAAATAGTTACATACATACCTATTAATTAAATAGAACTCCGAACTTATTTTACACAATAGATACTACTTACTCGCCCTATTGAACAGGTTTTGTTTAAAGCACGCATACGCCACAGTAAACGAATTGTAAGAAAACATTAATAATTAAAAATTATATTTGCAACCTGTGACTAGGTTAGGTTTGGTAAGAAGGGGCGATGATGCGGCAAGCCACACCCTCTCACTTGGATCTCAATGCATTTTTTGTGCTCCTCAGAATGTAAGGAAGGTGTGAGGATGGATAGAGAAATGAGTTAAGAGTTATAGGGAGCCCCCCGAAACCATCCCGAATTTTGTTTGAATTCCAGGATTTTTCTTAGCGGCAGAGTTGAGATGTCCCCCAGTCCCCCTACATAGGTCAGATATGCTGGTGCCATTTCTGCCCATATGATTCCAACTATTGGAGAAACAACTGAGGCCTGCTAATCTTAAGTAAGTAATCTGTTTTTTCCTGGAGATATTCGGCCATAGATTGTTAGAAACCCGTCAGGTATCCAATGATGACCATCTGTCATTTTGCGGTTATGAGGAAACTTTCGAATTCTATTATTTTCTTGCTCCAGTGGAATTAGTATCGATGATTCAGTTTAGCTTGGGTCAAAATATGTTCCGCTTTTGGTCAATTAATCTGACATTTCGTTCCCGTGTAGATCACAGTGTCCTGAGACCCTTCTTAGGATAACTGTGTTTCTGGCGTTGAGTAATATTAAGTTCCCAGTCTTGATTTCGTGATAATTTAGGAAATGGCTTTGAGTGCCGCCTGGCTATCTATGAAGATATTACTTCAAATGAATCAAGATTTTTTGTGGCTTCGCAAAATGCCAGCACTTCAGCTTGGAAGATGCCTTTCCAATGTTAAGCTCTTTTGTTATCAATAAATATCTACTAATACAAAAACTGCAAAAGATTGGAAGCTATATTGATCTATTGATGGGTGGGTTATCTAAGTAGACGCCTAACCCTACCCCCTGGATTGTCATTCCAGAGATCCCTTGTCGGGATATCTACTAGAGCTACTGGGTTAAAATCTATAAATGGTGAGATGTAGTCTGTTTGAATGTCTATGTAAGTGAAGTTCATTATAGTTATGTGCCCGTAATGATCCCTTGTCGAGTTATAGCAATGTTTAAGTCTTAAAGCGCTTTTGGCCGCCAACTCTTTCGCAAATAGATCGAGCGGGGCAAGTGAAAGGAATGTTTCAAGGGCTGCGGTTGGAGTAGTTCTAATGGCCGATAAACGCTGGTCTTTGAATTTTTGTCATGGTTTTAAAATTGGTTACCTTGTCTAATCCTGGCCATCAGACCAAACATGCGTACATCTACATAAGTCGCATAGACACATGCACGGACGACTGGATAGCGCACAGTAAACAAACGCAATGGCTATAAAACCAATTCTGTTTGCGTTCTAAGTAAAAAATATTAATCGTACCTGGAAAAAAACTGTCATGATCAAAGTTGTAGAAAATAAATTAAATTCAAATTCTTAAATTCAACACAAATGAGCGTGGATCCTAAAAACTATAATTTTGACTCGTTATGAGTCCCTAACAATTGGCAACAAAAAATCCATCCTTCAAAATTTTTCAAACATTACAAAATAGTTACAATAAGCGACTTCCACCCGAACCTCATCTAAAACAGACATTTATTAACACGTCTTCTAAGTATTGAACCAGTGGCGTTGATGAGAGAAGCTTCAAAGGCACCAGTTCCCCCTAAAAGTCTTCAACTTAAACATAAATAAATGGAAACAAACTCCACATCATTAAAGAACAGCGTAATCACTGTAGCATCAACTATGTTGACTTACTTCGATCCTCAAATCATTTTCATTCCTCTATACCTGCCCCAACAAACACATTGATTTCAGGCGTTTTTGCTGCAACAGACGATATTGATGGAGTTAACTTGTTGAGGCTACACGAGCAAGTACTCGCTAGGGATCGGCTACCTAAATTGACTGTCAAATTCCTTTAATTGTATTTTTAACTTCGAAAAAGGAAGGACAGTTGAGGAGCGAGTTGACAGAAACTATATGGTGCAGGTTAAGGAGCGTATTGTTTAAGTTTCCGTATTTAAAAAAAAACTAAATTTGATTGTATTGTAACTTGCTGGCGAGTACTCGCTCGTGTAGCATCAACAAGTTGGCTCCTTCATGTATTTTATAAAAAAAAAAACATGAAAAATAATTTACATTTGATCAAATTTCAATTACTAACTATATTTTTAAACGTAATTACAAACTGCTGAATAGTACTTTTGTAGACTTTATTTCAATATCTCCTAAAATTCAAAAAGTCTAACAATGCAGTGCATTTTTGAAAAAAAAAACATATTTAGGAGCCAGTTATGTTTTTCATTGAAAAAAATCATTGAAAAATTAAAATCTTTAATTTTGAGGAAATTAAAAACCAAAGTTACTAGTAAACCATTAGTTATTAGTGACAGCTATAACTGCCCGAAAATATCCTGATTAAACAGCAAAAAACACACCCACCTACGAAACCTCATTCAAATTACTCCTCAAACACTATACCTATACCCATTTGCTTAATCCAAATACCAATAACCAAAACAGAAGCTTTCACTTCATTTAGAATGACCAGCGGCACTCGATCTTCAGTGAATAGCACTCGAGTCATATTTTTTAAGACGCCTCTTGTAAAGCAAACAGAAAAATACAAATAAAAACTCGCACAACAAGTGTATTTTAAAACCAAATCAGATTGCAAGCGGCCTGCATACTAAAATCAAATCGGCATTGAAGGATTGAAGCCAACCGAAGAGCTCCAAAGAAAGAGCCTTGGATGATATAGACGCATGTTTACTGTGATAATAAGTTTGGTTTGGCATGTTATATAGATGTATATCTCTGGTTCTATTGGCGCGAGCAATGCATGACACTTTTGTTATAGATAGATTGTATGCAAGTTGATGTTGCCTTGAGCATGGAGTCAGTTTGAATTTTCCTTTTTTTTTTTTTTACAACACGTCTACCGTGAATGAGGTCAGTAGTTGAACTCGAAACTGAGTATTCACGATGAAGACCAACAGACCGCAAGCGTAAGCGTAAGCGTAAGCCCCAGACCCAAGCCAACAAAAAAAAAATTATAAAAACATCATGTGTGTGTGTGTTATTTGTTACCACATCTTTGAAAAGTGACATATGGAGCAACACAAGATCACTAACCGCACTTGGAATATTGACCAAGTTACTGTGCTAAACACGCTTACCTGCTTGACTTGTTCTTAAAGTGTAGTCAAACAATACTTGACTTGACATCAAGGGCGGATTTGCCAGATTATGGGAGATATGGGCGTCTTGTTAGGGCGCTAAAATTAGGATTTCTATCTGTGTTAGGAGAAATTTTAGATATTTAAGATTTTGTGTCAACTAATCAACCACTTTCTATTTCTGAAATCTCAAAAATTTTCTTCCATTAAATATATTTTCCTCAGTTTTTAACATCAAAACTGGAATATTTTTTTTTGGCAAATGTTGTTCAAATTTCTGAGACTGTTGAGATATACATGCATGATGTCTGTTGCAACCTACAGAATGACACTATTACACCCTTAAAATGTCGCATCAAACCCCGTACTTATCAAATGTTAAGGTGTCAAGCTGTCAAAATCATTTTGTTATGTCAAAGTCAATTTTGTTAAATCATCAAATTTAGTGTTGCGACACGAAAGCTCATGGAGAACCACGGCCTTAGTTACTTACAACTCTCGAGTCTTGACCATATTCTTATGTGTGTGTGATGTTATTCGGCAGGAATGGAGGCGATGAAATTTAAGTACGGATTATTTATATATACAAATATCCAGAGTCAGTAAGCTTTAAAAATCCGCTCCTGTCTAAAGTAATTAAGTATGCTTGAGAATCTTTCGTCGTTTTTTTTTTGTGTTGTTGTCTGTCCCAAGAAAAAGGCGAACTTTTAAAGTGGGATTCTCGGTCAGGAAGTTTATAAAAGTCGTTAATGCTTCTTCTTTCTTTAGCGTTGTTAATGCTGGAAAGTAATTGTTATTGCATTCTAGTGTTAGGTGAAGATAAAAAACGAAGGTAGTACCATAGACATTCATACATTTGTCCCAGATTAAGATTGATGGGACATCAAGCTTTTTATTTGTTTGTTTTTTTTTAATGTTATAGACATTTGTAATTACAGAACGTAGTATACTGTACATATGACAGAAGTATGGTAATCGATTGCTGACGAAAAAAAAATGCAATAAAGTAGTAAACATTTTTTTAACGATTTCTGTCATTTGTTCAGAGTAAATCCTATCGATTTTTAGTCAAGAGAGACCCTCACTTTAGCCGTTCGGATTCGGGAAAAAATAGTAGGTCCCCTTGGTTCCTGCAGATAAATAGCTTAACGGAATGGGTAAGAGTTGTATAAATCAAGCTTTCAGGCCTCCAAATTTATATTTATTTCACATTATGATGATGGAGAATAACCGAATAGCGGTCTTCGTCGTACCGGTATGTGCGTTTATACAGGTGTGTTTCCATTAGTATAAAGCGTTTTAATATAAATCATAAGATGATAAATTTGATTTTTTTTTTTTTAAACTCCACTTTACAATAATCTTGATTTCTACGCATTTTCTTAAAAACGATTCTTTAGATTTTGGTTAAAATGTCAATTTTGTTGTCTAAAACAAATGAAATATAACTGGGTTAAACTCCAGCTGAACATATCTAAAACAGTGACAATTCGTTGAAAAAAGTAAACAAACATACCTGTTCCACATTTCGTATTGTCAATGTGACTTATGGAGTTAATATTATAATTACTAAAAAGATAAAATGGGCATTTTGTGTTTTTAACTATAGTAAAATATTAAAAGAGAAAGTATACGATTTTAACTCATTTTAAATTAGTAAATTTCTGTTTTCAGCACAAAATTTTGCGCCAAAATCTGGACCGAAATCACCAAAATTCTGATTCCAATGCTCGAAAGAGTGGACCAAAACAATTCTTAGAATATAATCTTCCATAGCTTTGGTTCGAATGCTCGTTTTAAGATCGGGACTGGCCACATCAATTATTTCTGAATCTCTAATGTCAAGTGTAGTAGTAGTAGCATTAGGTACAAGTCTTATTTGTAAAGGGTCCGCCATCTAACGTTTTTTTTTTCAACTAGTGCTTATTTCGTGAATGGTAACACTTAGCTCATATCTGATTTGACAGATAATTAGTTTTATCCTTCCGCTGACCGAATATGGTTGTGTATACGCTTCGCTAAGTGGGCCTCTGCGATCGACTTAGAGAAGATGCCGATGTTGCCAAAAAAATCATTTTTTTCAGATGAAGCTCATTTTGATCTTGGCGGGTAGTAAACAAGCAAAATTGTCACATTTGGGGCACAGAAAACCCGCACGCATACATTGAAAAG
This sequence comes from Leucozona laternaria, assembly GCA_932273885.2. Lineage (NCBI taxonomy): Eukaryota > Metazoa > Arthropoda > Insecta > Diptera > Syrphidae > Leucozona > Leucozona laternaria. The sequence goes on along the minus strand of OW026367.1, from coordinate 22,854,730 downwards.
CCGATACACCCAAAACGAGTCACTGTTTGGTGCGGATTTTGGTCCAGAGGCATAATTGGGCCATTTTTCGAAAATGAGCAAGGAGTGGCCGTTACAGTCAATGGCGATCATTATCGGGCCATGTTGAACGAATTTTTGTTCACAAAAATTGAAGAGGAGGATATTGGCAACATTTAGTTTCAACAGAACGGCGCTACGTGCCACACAGCCGAAGCTACACTCGATGTTTTGCGCAATTTAAAAAAAAAAAAATTATTTGGCGGACCCTTTATATTGTGCCCCCACCAGTAGGTTGACCCTTTTCCTCTATTACTTTTACTTAAATCAAAATGTATGTTAAAACTCAAAAAACATATATCGGAAAAATATAGAAGATACTGAATAGATGTAATTGAACTCGCATTTTCTTGAATCAACATCTTTTACTTTTACATTCTATTAATAATTTAGGACGAGGTTATAAAAGCCATATCGAGCAGAAGTAGTTTGATTGTGAAGTGCGCATGGAAAAATTTAGTACACATCATGCGCCAACTGTCAATTAAAATATATCTTAACATAGATATCTATTTATATGTACAAAAAACACAACTTCACTTGTCCACGCAATATCTTCGCTTAGCTGATGCTGATTCTATAGGAAAATATGATGAAACAATATAAATGTAGTGCCTCCTAGACATTTTATCCTCTATCTTGAATATGAACAAATTGAAAGGCCATAGTTCATCATTTTATTACCAATTAGACTCACATTCAGCACATTTACTATCTCTATATCTCATTAAGCCCGGCAGCAGCTACAGCAGCAGTAACAGTACCAGTGCAATAACGGGCGCAATGTTGCGTTTCATTGATGCTTTTTACCCTAAAAAAAAACAAACTCAACTTAGACATTTCTATCATAAAAATGATTACACTTCAACCAGATAGCACCTAGTCATCTGTACACCGGTTAATGATAAATAATTCACAGGTTAGGGAAATATTTCGGTCATACTCTGGCCGCCACAACCACTGCGCGCCGTACCCATCCCATGTGTATACAGCTTAAAGGCTTCACTAAATATTCATCGAACCATGTAGCTACACCTTAAGAACGATCAAACTCGTTTCTTTTTAGGTTATGCAATCATAATTCACATGTCTGTCGGTTGGTAGGTATAGATAGGTAGGAATGGTGTAACATTTTTGAAAACAAAACATAAGGCTGAGAGTCTACTTGTGATAGGTGTTTGGATGGGTGGATTGATGGATGTTGTGTTGGAATCTGAAATGTAATCTTGGAAATGGGAAGGTATATCTTCAGCGGAGTATCAAATAAGTGTTATGGTATAGCAATATGTAATTTAATCTAGGCAAAGTAATGAGTGGTGTTAGATTACGCATCAGACTAAAAAAACAAACACATTTTGATGTATTGAGCAATTGAGTAACTGGCATAGTTTATAAAGAACAAATAAAAACAACGGTTCTTTAAGCTAAGGCTTCTAAGCAAAAGACAATAATATGAGTTATAGGCGCCAAATTGAAGGAGACTTTCAACTTTCAAGAGGTAGGTAACAACTTGACGATCTTTAGGTAATTGGTACTTCCGGGTTATGTTTTGACAGATGATGGTCAGCTTCGGCTCTTCACAAAACATTTAAAAGATGAGTGAAACGCGTCTGCCAAAGTTGAAAGCCTTTTTGATTGAGGAAGTCATTTGCGAACCCCGTTAAATTCTTTGCACTTTCATAGATAAAAGCAAATGACCGAACCATTGCCATAACCCATAGCTCGCCACATCAATGGCAAATAGTTTAACACTCACGTTCATGTTCGTCAATCAATTCCGCAGTTAATGATGGTTTTTTTCTTTTGTTTGTTTCGATAAACAATCAGTCACTCGTATTGCACTAAAGAAAGCGTGCGTTCACTCTGTTAAACAACAAACAAACAAAAAATATGCGGAATCGAAAGCGAAAAAAAAAGAAGAAAAGAAACAACAAGCCCATAACAAAACAACTCTCCCAGACTCGGAAGTTAGCCATTATACATTATTCAGCCATATGCCACTGTTTGTCGAAATCGAAACACTACATCATACAGTACAATCTTGTTTGTTCACACAGGTGGCATTTCTTTATACAAGCACTAACTTTTCCTTCTATACTATACGTGAGTTTTAAGTTTGTTGGTATTTGTTTTTTTTTTTTAATTTTTAGATTTGTATAATGGAAAATGCGTTGGTAAATTTAATTGTGTGTACCTTAGCTGATGTGCAACAAATGTGCAAAAGAAAAGTTTAATAGAAGTTTAACTCCTATATCCACATACATTATAGTGTTTATGTAGGTATGTGTGTGTGTTGTGTGGAAAGGTTCGTTGACCAGGAAAGAAGGTATAATGTCTTATGGCTGGGTTAGGTTCCATTTAAGGCAAAGGAAATCTTATAAAGTTTTAAAGTAAAAGAAAACTGGAAAAAGAGATTTCCAAGAATAAAAGATTGCAGAAATGCGCTGGCCAACAACTAACGGTGGACACCAAGCTATCTTTTGAACAAAAGGCGTAACATTATGGGAATATAGAATAGTGTGACAGAACTCAGAGTGACCTATATATTAATTTATGGTGCTTGCTTGCTAAGATTCTTGTTAGGAAACTTAATAAAAACAATAATTAAACTCATTATTGTAAACTCTTTTCAAACAAACTGAACAACCGGTTGTCCATAAAACTTTAGTTTATTGCAAATCATATTCAAAATTTAATATTGGACTGTATACCATCAGCATAGAGATGAAATGTTACACAAGATGTAGACAAAACTGACAGCAGGTCATTAATGAAAATTGAAAAGACAATTGAAATGCAGCCTTGTGGCCCATCGTCAGTAAAGGTTGTGATAGGTAATTTTACACTGCGAAAAGAAATGTTCTGTTCACACAATATTTATGTTAGTTTTTAATATAAAGAACATCATTATGGTTGACTTTGAAAGCCTCCGGGAAATCTAATAAACTTACTTACTGTAAGTTGAACTGTAAGATGAACGGAAATTCATCCATGGCAGCGTATTCATTAACTTCATCTACAGCAATGTCATTCAGCTGACGAGATGATCCACATTACATATATGTGCATACATAATCCTATCCCAGGCGATTATTTATTTTGGTCCAAGTCTTTATTCAAAAAAATAAAATACGCTTATAAATTGGCTTTTAAAAACAAAAAAAAAGTCGAACTATGCCTTGAAGATATTAAAGCTTTCAAGAAATTGCAATAAATCGAGCATAAGGCTTGGTTAAGAGCTAAGTGACTTATTGCCCACAATTGAGTGTATAAGATGCGATGTTCAAACCGGTCAGTTTAAGTAATAGTTTGTTGCTAAGCGATCTGCCTGATCTTAACCTCGTCAATATAAAGGAAGCAAAGATTGTTTTTGATATCATATTCGAGTTTGAGTTGTTCGATTTGGTATTTATCTAAAGTCTAACCAAATGCATCACTAATTAATCAATTGCCTGAAGATTAAAAATCATTATAAGCATCTCATTAGCCTTCTAGTATTTCCTGCAGTGGGTCACGTTTTTTTGCAGTCGTTTTTTTTATTGTTTTTTTTTTTTTTGCATACAAAACTCGGTCAATAGAGAAGGTCTATTGATCATTAATAGCGCTGACTTCAACTACAAGTATCTATTTTTTTTTCTTGTTGCAAACTATTAAAAAATAAGCACAATCTCTGGAGATGTTTGTTTTTTACTTGCAGCGCCAAATTTATGCCATTCCTAATGAAAAAGTATTCTCTGATGCATAAGATCTCAATAAAACGGATATACAACAATCGAATTTCGCATCCATTATAAGAAAATCACTGTCAACACAAAAAGCAACTCTCCAGGCATCAATCTAGAGACAGCCGCAGCCGAGCCGCCAACCCACAACCGGGCGCAAACAGTAGGTATAGGTACTTATCCACTGTAGAGAAATTTTTCATGGCCATATACAGCACTCTAGGAGCACACGCTGGCAATGCCATCGTCATCGTTTATACTGCCGTCTCTACTCCTCGCAACAGGTGCAGATGTGCATAAAGCTGAAGACGTAGTGTAAACAACACACAAGTGAGCAGATATGCTTCTGCAAGGCAATAAGTAAACGATAACGGGTGTTGTATACATTCATACGTCTAACTAGCTAAGCTACTCCATCTTTGGCGCATCCTACAGCATATAACCACGTTCATTCATCCGTATGGTTGGTTGCATGGGAGACTGCAACTATGCACGAGCACGGTACATTAAATGCATATAGAGAGAAAATTCACTGCACCACCAAGTGTCAAGTGAAATTCGCTGAAAATGCGATATATGATGATGAAGCATCAACAACATTGAATTTTTCACATCAGACTGATATGTTTATGAACATTTTTGTTGAGGACGCCACCATCGAGGATGCTTCAAACTTCAAAGTGACGATTTGATGATTAACGGATTTCCTAGAAATTCGGTTCCAGGTAATTCACCTTGACTTCCGGACCCGCATTAGGAAAAAGTAAAAGTTTTTTTTGCATTTTTATATACATTTTCTTTACCATGCGATAATTTTATTTGTAAATTAAAGTCGCCTCGACTGTCTTATGGCGCGGCCGGCGCGGCGCGTCAGCTTGGATACAAATCATTTTCTCAGGAAAAATCGCCATAATTTTCACACAATTATTGTACAAGTATTTCTATACCCAGTATAGATGACTCGTAACGTCGGCGTCGGTCGCTTTGGTCGGTTGTAACTCGGAAGTGGTAATGAGTGTTGGGTTTGTTAGAAAGAGGTAAAGAGAGAGAGAGACAACCTTAACTTGTCACGATCATAAATTTATTGATCCTATGCACTTATTCGAATTATTATAATGCGTACTAGACATTGCATTCGACAAATTTGTAATACAAGTTACCAATAACGGAAATCTTCACAAAAACATGATGGTCATATCTATGACATGTTTATATTGATACGTCAATGGACTTGAGCTTTTGGAGACAGAGAGAAAATGATGTTATTCCAGTTGATGTTGTATTGATTTGTTTGATGATTGTAAACTTGCACATTTGGCAGAAGTTGTAGTAGTTAGATGTTAAAATTAAATGCCTGAAGAGATCAAATTAAGATAAGTTTCTGTGATTTTTATTAAAACGAATTAACTGCTATAATATAATAGTGTGATTAGTTATTAGGTGTGTTCCATTGGGCCTTCCAAAGTACTTTTTAGGACTTCATCATCAATTTCAATATCAATTTTATTTCGGTTATTTGTTTTTTATATTTTATTTTTAATGGGAAAAATGTCAACAAAATATAATCTACTACGTAATTTCGTTTGACTAGTGATGTCTCTTTCTTGTTTGGAAATATTCTGCAACAAGGATAATTAACTACCTACTTTGAACTACTTCGAACAAAGAGTAGCAGTAGTTGATTGCAGCCAGAAGTACTTGACAGTGTATACTGGAGCCCAAAGGAACACACCTATTAACACACAAGCCTGTTAGATGAAAGAAGGTCTGAACTAAAAATTTATCATGCCAGGTAATACTCTAAGTGCAGGAATATTAGACTTTCACTTCGGAACAAATCCGACGAACCTTAATTTTGGTAAAGGGCTTTATTTTTAAGAATTAAACTTATTCACTTAACAAAATTTCCATATAAAATGCCGAATGCGTTCATAGAATTGAACCAAATTTTTGAAAATAAATTTGAAGAATTTGCAAACATTGTTCTGGGGTGAGTCTATTCACGATAAATTGTCAAACTTAAAACATACCTCCTCAAAACAATTGAGAACTGTCAAATCAGCTGTCACAGAAAACAGTTTTAAACAATTTTAAGTTCTCCACCTACAAAAAAAAAAAACAATCTTTATAATGGTTTGAACTTTGGTAAACACAATTTACCAAAAATATGTTTTCAATAGAAGCTTCATATCTGCCACAGAGCCATCTTTTTTCTTAAGCGACAATTTTGATCAATGAAGAGCATATTCTTGCATTAATCTGTTAGGTACTTCACCAAAATGTTTACGTTAAAATTAAGTCTAGGACTCCCTTCAACTTAAAGGCTTTTGAAGATAAGTTTGTTCGAGTAAAAAAAATGTTGGTGGTGAGAAATAAAGCTTCGGGCGTCTGATCGTCTGTGCGTCGGTGCGTCTGTGCATTCACTGTAATTTGAGCTAGACCCTAAACGGATGCACCGATTTGCTTCAAATTTGGTACTGAGCATTTTTATGTGATTCCCTAGAGGATAAATTCGAATTTTAGTTTTAGCTCACCTATAGAACGGGTAGCCCTACAAAAAAAAATATATTTTCAAATTTTCTCAAAAACGACTCTAACGATTTTGATTAAACTTCGTACCTGTAATGACCAAAGTAATTGTAAGAAAACTGCTATGACATTGCTTTGCTCGAAAAAAAACTCTAGCATTTGGTTCAACAAGCTATCAAAGGATTTGGAGAGTTTTTTAGTTTTAACTTTCAATTCTAAATGATTTTTTTCAGCTGAAATGTTGGGCACAAAACAACATGAATCTTTTACTGTGACAACCACCAAGACCACAATCATAACCAATAACCTACTCCACTCATCATTTGAGCGAAATCAATTTGGAAATTAAAATGCGTTTAATGTACAATGACAGAAATATCAATTTGTGTGGCTTCTCATAGCCACAAAATTATATAAAAGCCTTGAATATTGATATTATGTGAGGTATATATATGCATAATGTAGCTCTCATAGCAAATCCATATTTATAATTTGAGTGCGCGGTAACGCAATCAAATAAAAACGCATTTATTTATAGAAACCAATCTCAATTGAGTGACCTAATTTTAAACACAGAGATCACTATACTTAACAGTTGAATGCACCCCACATTTATGAGTATACAACAAACACTTCATCATTATTCCAGGAAAATAAATTGCGGCCGAGGGAAGTTTATACCCCCTCTGCCATATAGTTAATTGGAAAAACCACGAACAATATGTGGCTTCTGTTTGTCAATCAAATTCTATTTATATCAGAAAAGCAGTAGCCTAAGCTCTACTCATTTCTATTGCAAGAATTTTATAAAATTGGCTCTCATGCATCAAAGCATTTTAAATCGAATTGAAAATGATTTGTAATTGAGATATTGTTGGCTTTATTGATTGGAATTGATTTTCTTTTTGAATATAATTAAAATTCTGATATACTTTAACAAGTGAGATATGTTATATAGAAAGTACTGAGGCAAAATTGTAGACGATTTAGTACGGTTTTAAAGCATTTTTAGTACGATCCTAAGTTAAAAAGAGGATCCAAATTTTAAACGAAATAGTTCAGTACCCGGCCTTTATAACATTTTATTAAACTTAAAATCACCAAATCCCCATTTTTATTTTTTTTGTATGATACCAACTCCATGGTATGTCACTTTGACAATAACAAATGTGAAAAAGGTATGTTTGCTTACTTTTTTGCATGGACTATCACTGTTTAGGGCGTGTTGAGCTGGAGTTTATTGAGAAAACAGGGTGAGTATGGTACTAGTTAAAAATGTATTAAAACTACGAACAGACAACAGTAAAGAGCTTTAAAGTTAATAAATTGTTTACTAGTATCATGCCAACATCAGGCTGTTTAAAATTTTGCGCCATTTAATTTTTAGACTATTTAAGAGCTATAAAACAGAAACTTTTGCATCAAAACAATTTCAGTTGATTCTTTTTCACAGATTAACCATTTTATGTCTCATTTGACTGGACTTTAAGTGTTGATACCTTTTCACATAGTTCTTTCCACGAAAAGTCTCCGAGAGTTCATATGAAAGCCATGTTCGAATCACAGAAATCGAATTCCTACAGCAACTCACAGTTCGTTTGACAATTTGAAAGAAAGTAATTTTTATTGGTACTTTTATTTCTTCAAAGTCACGTTCTTTTTTTCCAGCCTTTTATTTTGTTTTTTTGTTTTGTATTTCAATTTTTTGATGGCATTTAATACTTACAATTTTTTTTAATGTAAAATGGAGTTAGTATTGTTACTTCTATAAAATCACTATCGCTATAGGTATATCGTTGTTTGTTGTTCTTCTTCGTAGCCGTCTTTGGCCGACAATCGTGACAAACATAAAATAAACGAAATTTAATTGTCTTCGTAGTCTACGTCGTCGTCGGTGTGTCGCGTCGTCGTTTATTTTGTTGTTGTTGGCCTCGACCAGCAGTTAGTTTAAATAGATTTTTTTCTCTGCAGTTCAGAAATTTGTTTTTAGAGAAAGGAAAACGTTTCGAATTTCTTTTATGGTTTCTTTTGGAAAAAATTGGCACAAATTCAAATGCATAAAGCATTCATAATATGTATATATTTTCCATAAGTAAAATTTGAAACGCTGATAATATTTGGAAATAATCTATGCAAAAGCTTGATTTATTTTATTTCCTATTCAAAATTAGTAGATATCTATTGGCAATATTTTTTCAAAGTTCGAATAATATTATAGTTGATTAAAGAAAAAGTATTTATTTTAGTTTGAAGGTCAAGCTGCGAAGTCCAGGCGAACACGCCTAAAACTGCGACACTTCATGCAAACAAGTAAGCAAACATACCCTTTTCACATTTTTAATTGTCAAAGTGACATATAGGGTTAGTTTGATACTAAACAGATAAAATAAAATACTAAATCGTCTTAAATTGTGTCCCATTGTTTTTCGTATAGGTTCTCAATTTCAAAGTGTTTAAGCTTCAATGTTCTAGCCACAGATTACCCACATGAGGATGAGAATCCCCGGTAGCCATTTTAATTTACCTACAAGCTTGAACTGTCAGATGGCAGATAAAAAAACGAGAATGTGTGCATAAAAACCTCACATATAGACAGAAGGGATCTTCCACACATCTGGTTAAATTGTTGTTGCAATTCACATCTATTCATCGACACGGGATTACAAATACAACAATGTAAACAAATGAGTTTTGGAGGGCGAAACGTACGAAACATTCTCATCGTCATGTGGCTAATCGGTGGTTCTGGCGAACAAAAGCTGACCTGTCAGATTAATTGTTGTTGGATTTGGTTGGATCTACGAAAATCGTGCCTACGTGTGTATGTTTTATTTAAAGAAGAGAATTGCTCATCTTGATAAAGCCGCCAGTCACTTCACTTAAACAAAAAAATAATCAACTCCCGACAATGAAAAATGACCTTCAGCTATTGATTCAAGGCTTCGATTAGAATCTAGTTCTTGAATGTTCAAAGGCTCACAACCGATAAAGTTCACAATAAATCCTTGATCTTTTAAAATTACCTATAGCTGAATAATCATATCATGTAGAAAACAAATCCTATAACAAAAGCAAGCTGATGGTGACACTGTGTCTTTCAGAGAAGTGCAATCGTAGTTAGATTAAACATTCTTAGTTATGTTATCGATGTTGATTATAAAAACCAAACAAAATAATAAGCCTTAAGAGTCAAGTAGGTAAACAAAATTAGTCACCACTCACTGAGTGGTTATAAGGTAAATATGTAAAGGAATTAAAAAAAGACAAACACTATTGCATCTATACCTACCTTTGTTTGAACAAAAAAGAAAAAAATAGGTCGATTGCGTGACAAAAGTTTATCGAACTTTGAAGTTTTCACTCACTGCCTTTTTATTGAACAACAGATACTTGAATGTTGTTTTGTTTGAAATTAAACGGTATTCATATATCCAATCTAAAAGTGCGCGCTTAAATGTCAGCACAATAATTGCGTTGGTAATAATAGATTTTAATATTATTATCGCGATCATCTAATCGAAAGGAAGTACAAATGCAGATATACCTATGTATGTATATCGATTTCATTGTGAAGAAGTCTTTGTTATCACTGACATTGTGGGCATGTGGTCATTTTGATTCAAATGCCAAAATCGTTTTATCTTTATTGAGCATAATAAAAACAGTTATTTACACAGTTAATTAGAAAAATATGAAATAATTACGAAATTAATTTCAATCCAGTTATTAAATTTTAGTAGGGCATACTCTCTTGCCATAAAAGCTTAGCTTCGAAGAAATTTTTAATTTGTTCCCAATTTAAACTTTCGCTGATGAAAAGCTATAATGATTTCGATTTTGACAGGAGTGGAACTTTTTTTTTCTTTACAGTAGATTTGAATTTTAAACCCCTTAGTCCCCTTTCACACGAGGAAACTGAGTTGCCAGCAACATTCAGTTTGTTGGTGAGAAGGGCAAGAAGTAAGAGGCGAAAATGAAATCTCCCCGGTCAACAATTCGAGGAGATTTTTTTGACAGTAGAGTGTCTTTAACCATGCTATTTTAAAAGGAAACTATAGAAAGTTTCCACGATTTTGTGTCTTCGTGTGAAAGGTACGGGAGATTTTTTAGGAAATTAAAAGAAAACGTCAAAAAAGTCTCCAGCAACTTGTTTCTTCGTGTAAAAGGGGAGTTAGTTGAACACACTCTACTGTGTGTGAAGAGGAATGTCAAAAAAATCTCCTCGAATCGTTGACCGGGGAGATTTCATTTTCCCCTCTTACTTATTCTTGCCTTCTCACCATCAAACTGAATGTTGCTGGCAACTCAGTTTCCTCGTGTGAAAGGGGACTTATGAAGGATTGGGCGCGTTCGAATACCTAGCTAAAATAACCTAAACATTTTTTGATATCCACATAAACTAATTTGGTTTTCGTTTCGACCAAAAAAATCGATTTTTTTTTTATTTGTGACAAGTTTTTCCTTTCCTTTCGACCAAAAAAATCGAATTTTTCTCGATCTGAAGTCGATTTTGCAGATCTCGATTTTTAGCAAGATTTACACAGATTTTCACTTTTACCAGTGTTGTTTTAAAAAAGGCACTCATTCAATCATAAAACAAAATAAAATCACGTTTTGTGTTCGTTTTGCCAGTAAGATTTAAGATCTGACACCCAAATCTGAATTGGTTACATAAATGTCAGTGATCCACACAACACCAATAGAGGTCTTTCAAGATTTGTCTTTTCTCTTTCTAATTTGACATCTAAAAACAACAGCAAAAAAAGTCCCTGGTTGGAAAATATTTACGTGCTCTTGGCAGTGTTAAAAATCCGGTCATTTGATTATTTATTGTGTTTGGAACTGAAAACTTAAATTTGCGATCGAATTACCTATTAATTAGTATTTAAACATTTTAGTGAATATTTATTGAAGTGTTTGATACAAAAAAAAACTAATTTTATTACATATTAATCACTATTATTAAGCACCCGACTTTTTTGGCTCGCCTTCGGCATTTGGTTTTCTGTTCCAACCAGGGAGTGCTGTCAGATTGTTTTTTTTAAATTTCACACTGGCACTTCTGACATTTGGTGGCAGAGATCCATACTGATAGAGATCATTTAAGAAAATGTTGCCATGTCATGGTTTTAAGTCCTGCATCTGTCAGAATTAACTTTCTTCTCCTTTGCCTTGTTTTTTTTAGTAAAAATATATCTTTTGAAACATGTTTTTTATTCAGTCAATATGACATTACTTCTGCCCTACCTTGTATTTCTGAAAGATACTTTCGAAGGTTTGAGTCCAATATAAAGACTGCCACTGATTTCATCGGCAAAATACGAATTCGCCTGGCTTGTGTCGGAAAAATTGTGCTACGTTTATACATTTTAAAATTATTTAAAGAATAAACAACTGTCAATAATAATAAACCGACAAAATTGAGGCCCAGATGTTAGTTGTCAACCGTGCTGTCAGACACAAGTTTCAATTTTGATAGTTTTTTGACAGATAAATCGATAACTTTATTGTGATAGCTATGCATAAATCTCATCATTTAATTAATCCTTCCTTAAAAAAGTGTTTCATGAGCTAAATTGAGATTAATTTATTTGCAGGATTAAGGGCCAGTTGTACAAACGCTGTTCTTCCTCAGATCAAGATTTTCTCGCATTAACAAACGTTCAACCAGGGTTCTAGTATGTAATTGGGTATTAATTAACCTTGAAACCTAGTTGAACCTCCGTTCATCCGTCGGTAATCTGTGGGTTCAAATTTTCTATCCGATAAAATGAATCTTGTTTGTGTAACTAGCGCTACCTTATTTTGATTTAACTCAGCAGTGAAAATATAGTTTTGAGTGGTTGAACCAATCAAACAGACTCTATTCAAGTACAATTTGATTGAGTACCATTTGTTTCAGAGCACTCTCACAAGTGTTAATGCAAAAAGGCAGACAAACTATGAATGTTGTGAAGAAAAAGCCCAAACAACTATTTGTTTTTTTTTTTTTTTAAGAAAAACACTGTTTAAAAATGTTCTGCTGTATTGCAGTTCCTCTAGATAAGGTCTGCAATTTACAAATCTGTCAATGTCAAAGGTGACAGCAATCATTTTGTGGCAACTGACAGATGCGACATTGTGAGGTTTCGCTTTAAAAGGCGGATTTTTTTTTTAATTTTTAAAGCAGTTTGTGATTGACTTTGATATTTATAGTGAAATTTGAATAAAAAATAATCATGCTTTTCATATAAATATATCGCACACAATGCTAGTACTTGCTTTCAAAAATAGATAAGAAAATGTCAGTTGCCACAATGAGATTATTTCCACGTTTGTGAATAAACTTTAACCTCTTTACTGATTCAGCTCTTTTGATGATTCATATAAATCCAATTTGTTTGTGCGGTTAAATTATTTAATCGTTTTGTCAGCAAATAAAGTCGTTAATTCAGTCTAAGTTTGTTGAATGCCTGTTTCTTTAAATAATAAAATAAACTGGACCAATAAAAGTGCATTTTATGGAGATTTTTTTCAGTTAAAATAAGCAATCCTTTTAAAATTATGACTTTTTTAGCTAGTAGATATACAGTATAACTATACACCCACTTAACTGTGCGATATAAAGGTCAAGTTTCCTTAAAACAACAACTTTTACATAAATGGTTTTATTGTCCGATCAGCATATAATAATCGTAAAATCATCTTAGGTCAAAAAAAAAACAAAACTACGTTATATATTATACCACCTACCATCATATACTAGGTCGCCGGATCTTGCCTTATAAAAATGCATCTATTCCAATTTAAACTGGTTTTTTTCAAGGTTATATACAAATTGATTTAAGTATAGGTATTTAGACTTTTATTTATAATATTTTCATAAGTATGCATTTATGCCGCAAACATGTTAAATTAAATCTAAGAAACATTAAAATTAAACCATTATTCTGATAGCTAAATACATACCTACATATAATTCAACTCAAAACATATTTTGTTGCTATTTTTGGGTACCGGTTTTGTTTGTTTGTTTTTTTTTTTTTTTATTTATTTAGATTATTACCACTGTTTTGTTATCAATTTATTTGCTTGTATTTATTTTATAACTTTTGCGAAATTAAAGCAAAAAACAAGAACAAGACCTAGTATACGGAAATCAATTTATTAAAATTAAGTTGGAAGACTTATCTCAGCGAGAAGAACAAAAAGCTGAATTTAATTGGTGCAAAACACAAGAAGGTGAGACATTCATTTTATTCAATCTGAAAGCATTCAAAACTTAATGAATCTGAAAGCATTCAATTTTAACTTTATTATCACATTCACAATACAATATGAAAATACTATATACTTGAATTGAATGTTCAGTCATCTTTGTAGTCATATGAGTTCAAATTCTAGAATTTTTCCCAAAACTGTTTGCCAATTTATTATTTTTCAAAGATTTGCTTCGCATTCAAAAAATGTACTTAAATCTGCATACTATTACAGCTCTCTAGTGGAACTTTCAAACCATGCTGTTATTTTTTTGAGTTCTTTGAACCATAAAATTTGTGCTAATTAGGTCATTATTTTAATTGCAGGTTTCTAAGACCTCTTTGCAATCTTACGATTCCCCACAAAAATGTATGGGTATGTATGTAGTTCAGGCGATATTTAAAAACATTTTATATACAATTAAATTCTCATATATATCTCATTAGACAGCAATCAATCAATCACTTAAGGTCTGTTTGAACTGCAAAAGCAAGCCTTAATATCACTGACAATTTTATCACTGTTTAGAGTAAATAGAATTTTCTTCCAGTGCAATCATAACATCAAACTACACTTTTTTTATATAAATGGCGCCCAATACAAGTTTTTTTTGTTTAAAATAAATGATATCCAATACAAGATTGCAATCTGATACACTTTCTACTTCACTCATATCAAAACTAAACTCATTATTCAAATTGTATCAAACATAAACCTTTCTTGAAATTAATTTCAACCTCCTTTTTTGATGCAATTTTCGTCAAGAAAAACCTGCCTTAAAATCCGTGTATAAATTTAAGCCCTCACTTTCTTATTTTTCATCTAAAACACTCAACTCTCAGTTATACCGGTAATAACTTCTTAACTTTAAGTGTTAATTGTGTTATTTGCAAAAACAAAAAAATACTAGTTATAGTTCAAAAAAATAAAAAAAATGTCAAAATTAACAACAGCAACGAATAACAACAACAACTTACCCATGAGTTATCTCGAAATTGTGACATCTTGCTCCAATTTATATGCAAACAAAAATAGTAATCCAACAGAGAGTGGTTGTTGAGTTTACGGTTTCGTATTCGTAGTTGAAATTTTATTCACTTCACTTTCTGGTTCTCTCTTTTAAACTTTTCACAGTGCAATTAATAATTTATACACAAACCAGTTGGTGCAATAATAATTTATATTATTAAAATATAATACGCACGCCACCGGCAGCGATTACTTACAAAAACAGAAAATAAAGATTCAAACCCGCTAACAGGTTGCAGGATGGAAACATGCAAATATCGCACTGAACACGATCGTTTTTTTTTTTTTTTTAACTTTTTTATAACTATGTACATGGGTTGTACTAACTTTTTGCTTTTATTTTTAATTGAATCTCATAGCTCACGAGAAGGCTTTTTGTGACCACAAAGCCATAGACCCGTAAAAATAATACACGAAAATAAAAACTCTATGGAGCAAACGATCTTTTTCAAAGTAACTATCGAACCGTGACAAATAATGTGGAATAGATTATTTTTTTGTAATGAGTTCGGTTATAGGAAAATAGAGAAGCGCATTTCACTAGGTTGCTCATCCGCAACAGTGTACCTATTCGTGAATCGGTACCATTCACTGCCACCACACCCTCTCTGGCTTGGCTTTATGTTATCGATTTGCTGAATTTCGTGTTCTAAATTCAAAACGATTAATTCGATTACTCTGATTACATGCGATATTGACAAACAACTGATATTGCACGATGATTACTATGTTGTGTCAGATTGAGCTTCAATTTTTCACAGACGAATGACACACACGTTGAAACTAACGGAACTCTCGACATTGACTGAAGCTTGCACAGTGAGTTGAGTTCTGGTGGAGTTGGTGCCAATCCCACCGGCATCGACATCGTCTATCGGCATGGCACAGCGGCCTTTACTACTTGCATTCAAACATGTTTGAAGTGTTAGCTTTGTAGCTACCTGAACCTGGACCTGTTGGTTCGGAAAGAGAAAGCTTCTACAAGTATATTTGGTTTATTTGTTTTGAAGCTTGAACAGCTGGTTATGTTTGACAGCTGATCGTGTTATTTGTGAGCTTTAAATGAAAACAAGTATGTAAACATTTGTGGTGTGTAGGAGTTTTAACAGCATCTGTTGAGTTTATTCTTTAGAACGTGACGTCAAGTGACCGTCGATTATTTTGACTTGGTTGTTTATTTATATCGCACCTACATAATATTAAAAATCAATAAATATTTTATAGATATGAGATAAGATTTTTTTGATTAATCATGTTCATGGAGACAACTCCATAAACAATAATTGAATTAATGAATTTATTATTATTGATGGATTTATATTATGGGACGATATGTAAAGGGTTGAATTGATAAACTTAAGTGCGTTGTTGAAATCTACAAATAAAGCGATAATATGTACAATGTACATATATAGAAGAAAGTTATAAGAGTAATCGTTTTTGTAATTAGGTACCTACAGGTACATCACTTGAATCAGTTTAAGCTAAGTACAGGGTGGCGCAAAAATTGTAACCCAATGCAAAAGTCATCACTCTATCGAAAAATGCTATAATTTTTGAAAATGATGGAAAATGTCAATTCTACTTTAACATTTGTGAAGTAAACAGATACACAAAAAAAAAATAAGACAAAAGCACAACTACAGTTTTTCATTCATAAACAATTATAGCCACAGAGCATCGGGTGACAACTTTTGCGCTAAGTAATTGTCAGGTATCTTACAATCGTTTAAAGGTGCCGTGACATAATCCCAAGAGTGATACATAGTCAAATATATGGGTGCTTGGCACTTATGACATAAGACCTAACTTTACCATTTTGCCTTATGTCGTGTTCGCAAAGCAACATAATTCCAATTTGGCTCTATGTAACTTCTCCTTACATTTTTTTCAAATGCTAGGTAATTTATTATAATCCTTCCATGTAGCGTCATGCATATTCAAAAAGTTGTGTGGATTCAGCCTCCACCACTGGTTGGGTTTGAGACTCACAGTAATTTATGTCAGGGGATTAAAATACGCATTGTTCTATTTTGCATTCAGCGCAAGAATTGATTTACAAATTTCGTCATTTTTCCGCTTAGCGTATGCTCTTCAGACGCCAAGCAGGCGCCGATATCAAGGTTTTCTTGTTCAAAATTTGCTCTTATGTCTGAAATTAATTTGGCCTTATGACGTTTTATACAATGCGAAATAAGGCCAACTGTTACCTTATGTCACTTTCTTAAAGTGTCATAGTGACAAACACCCATTGTTGGCTTTTTATCACTTGGCCTCGTCTTAATATTGTCAGACTCATTTGAAAGTGTCATATGTCGTTGTTTAATATCGTTTTTGTTTGGTCATCCGGAAGCATTCCCAGCTTCTGAAAGCGTTTCTTTAGCACTAGATGACAGTTTATTTTTGAAAAAGAAGATTAATTAGATTGTGGATTTGATGAAAGCATCATCCTATCTCTCTCATGCATATTGTCACTGAGTGACGTAATTCACTTCGCATTTGTATTTTTTTTCTGTACGCAGTTTTGTCACTCAGTGACGTTGATGTGCAGAACGAAAGAAAACTTCAACGTTGAATATAATACCAGCTGTTCTTTATACAATGGTTTTGAACCACAAGAACAAGTTTATGCGATACAGTCTTGAATTTTATGTGATCGCTGTGTCGCCGCTGAGCACAGCCAATACCAGCGTGACCAATCCCGTAAAAATAAAATTCAATCACCCTTATTACGGTTGGCGTTTTACTAAAACGACAATTAAACGACGTGGCTCTAGAAGGTACAATTGACGATAAAATAAAACTTAAACTTCATTGTTTTCACCGCTCTTCACCCTTCTCGCTATTTTAAAAAAATATGTTTATTTTACAACGCCAATTGGAGAGCCGAGTCGTTTTACTGTCGTTTTGGAAAAACGACAACCGTAATAAGGGTGAATAAATGTAAATTACATATTTTGAATTGCCTATTTTTACTCCTCCGTATCCAGGATTGCCTTTTTAAAATGTTTGTGCATGCGCCGCTGATACTGGACAATCTTTACTGGCAGAATTTATTTATTAACAATTTTTATTTTGCCCATGGCGACTTATTTTATTTTTTTTTTATTCATAATTTTACACCAAATAAAATATATTTTAAGTAAAGGTAACTTATTTCAATTAAAATAAAGTGCACTACTGGTCGGTACATCCTAGCTCACATGTGATAATCCAAAAGCAGAACCAAAGCTTTTCATATATAAAAAAAAATTACAGCCTAAGAACATCGGGATACAGTTTTTGCGCCGAGTGACAACTTTTGCTCCACCTTGCACAGTAACATTGTGGGTTTGTTTGAAATCCCGAACATAAAGCTATTCATCTGATTAAAAAAAAACTACTTAAGGGAGCTTTGACTTAATGCCATCTACACCCAAATATGGGAATGCTTTATTTAATGTTTTTGTTTCTGCCAAGTCGACTTTTTATAAAATAACCCCTCCAACCTAAACAGGGGTAAATAGACGCCCCTCCTTTACGATTTTGTTCTTCGACCTAGCCTAAATGCCCTAGCCTTTTGCCGCATCATATGCAACCAACAAAATTAATCGTACACTAGGGCGTATACGCATTTTTTTTAAATCCAAATTAGCTGTGATTTGAATGAATTAGTTGGGATATAATTGCACTGCGACCTGCAGATCTATTTTGCCCTAGCTGTGATTTTAACTGTGACTTTGACTCTATCTTAATTTTAAAACTACTTTTTTGATTTTTGTTAGATCATGGGAATCCTCTGAAATACGACAACAGATAATTTCTTTTAATTACGGATTCTATTAAGGCATTAACTAATGTATGTTGTTCCGAATTGTTTACGATAGGGCTGAATAGCGGTAAAAACTAAGTACATTTAAAACAGATTTTTAAAAGAAAATTACATAATTTATTTTTGCCACATTTATTTCTTTCACATTTTTAAAATTTAAATTTAAAAATAATTCAAGCTAAAATTATTTCGTTGATTTATTTATAATTTTTTTCCAAAATTTAAATTTTGTATTCAGCTTTGTTTTTATTTATCTATGATAAAATTTATTAAAATAACAGTTCATAGTTAAATTACAATTTCATTTATTTTTACTTAACAACTAAACAGAACTCATTCCATTGAAAAAATTCTAATTATTTAATTTTCAATAATAGTACATAGTTCGCAGCACATTTACAGAATAGGATTATAATTATAAGAATAAAATATAGGTACACATATTCATATGCATGTCTGTACAATGTACATACTGTGTATATTTTTTTGGTTTCAATTGTTATTGAATTGATAATTTGTATTAATTGAAAATTAATAAATTAGAGTAAAATTAAAGTATCTTTGAAAAACTAAATTTGAGGCAGAGCTTTGAGTTTAATATTTTTGTATATAAATAATTTATTGTTTCATTTAATATATTTTGTGAGTTCCTTAAACAAAAAATATTTAAAAACAAGAAAATTGATATGTGGAATGTTGTAATCGATACTCATTATCAGTCCTATTCTGCTAAACATTCGATTGTTCCACAATGCGTATAAATTGCGATGAAAATATAATCGAGACATTAAAATCCTTTTTAGAATTTTAAAACACAGTATTGGTTAAGATTTGAATAAGACATAAGTTTTAAATAAATAATTTGAGGCAAATTGAATGAAACATTCAGGGGAAGCTAAAGTTTGTATCGAATCGGATAGTAGAATAGGGCTGAATGTTTTTTTTTTTTATTTATTTTAATCTGTTTTTGTAATTCATTCAAATTGTGATCTTATGTAAATAATTAATAGATATAGTATTTGTGCAAACAGTTACATATAACGGTAAATGTGCGTGGAAGGAAGTTTTCAGTTGTTGGTTTAGTTTTTTTTTTTTTTAAGTTAGAAGCAAAAAACAGCCAGACATATTAATACATTATAGCTTAAGAAATTTAACAATAGAGTAGGTTTAATGTTTTTTTTTTGAAAAGTTGAAAGATAAATTGTAAATTGAATACATAGTTTAAGAAATTTAACAATAGGTAGAGTAGGTTTCATATTTGTTTTGAAAAGTTGGAAGGTGTATTTAATATTTGTAGTTATAACAAGAGAAATATATGTCAAGTGAAGTCTTAAAAAAATCAATTGTTGTGTAATAATTTCCGTTCGGTGTGAAGAAAGAATATTTGAATATCATCCATTCATTGATTGATCAATTGAGAACAAAATGTAAATGATTTATTATTTCACAAATTAAAGAAGGGTTCTATGAATGACTGCATAAATAAATACATAAAATAAAAACTAATTCATTAAATTCGAATTATCTTATCATCGATTTTATGTTTTTGGAAGTCTAAATAAATTCGAGTAGGAGAAACTAATTGGTAGGTGCACGGCGAGCCATTAAATAAAAATACCTAAAGAGTGAGAACCCGGTATATCCTATTCGAAATAATCATCAGCCCTCCATCACGAATTCCATCGTAATCGGAATCTTCCCGAATCCCGAAAAAAAACCATCATCGAAACCGTTCGTAATGGCAATTTGTGTAGGATTTTCCACAACGATGGATTCTGGGATCGTTTTTTTCGGGATTCGTTGTACGCTTCCGATTACGATGGATGGCTGAATCATACAAAAAGCCTTTTCAAAAATATAAATATACTACATAGCAGGACAATTTATTTTACTTCTCTTGAGGCTCTTTAACGTAAAACGATCGAAAGAATCTCGAGGGGAAATTTATTTCTCTCGGAATAATTTATTTCATTGAAAGTGTCTTGTATCGTGAATCGGCTTAAAATCGGAGGAAAACTTTTGAGCATCATTTGAGTTCCCAATGTTCGAAGGACGGAAACGTTTCCAAGGAAATTTTTATCAGCGACAACCTACCATACTTAAAGAGTTATCGTCTCTTATATTGGTAATCCCAAAAGTCGCACTTGAGAGTCATAATAGGTGTATATTAGCATCAAGAAGTTTTTTTGTCACCGCTCTAAAGATAATTTAGAGGACTTCAAGCCTTTTTCGCAAAAATTTAAAATTTCTTATCATGGTCAATTTTTTGATGCCAATTGAGCTGTTAAATTTATCCACTTTGGATTAAATCCGACCAATGGGTTGATATGATATAGCCTTAAAAGAGTGATGTTTAAAGACCTTACAGGTCATAATAACCATGTTGAATAAATCGATTTGGCGTCTAAAGTATTTTAAATTTATTTTGATTGACAAATTGCTCCTCTAACTGCAAGCTGTTGCCTTGCTGGCATGCATAATGTGAACGGATGAAATATATGTATACAGGGTGTCTCATGTTTCATTAATTTTAACTCGAATTAGTTTTTCGAATCTTCTATATTTCACAGTGCAAATTGTTACCACTTTTTGTTTTCAAAATTACCTAGAGCTTACATTACATACATTACCTATTTTAATAGTATTTTTTTTATTTGGAAAAAACGATTCTCTTTGAAAGATAGCCGAGTAAAACTTTTCACTCACAATAACAGAATAATTCTGTTTTTCACTTTCTCGCGAAAATGAGTACCTCTGAATACAGACCTCCAGGATAGTCCAACCTGTTAATGATAATTATCTACTTTCTGAATATTACTTTGAATAATTCACAGCCGTCACTAAGAATTGACACTCATATCAGGTCATTTCACAATGGTTTCACTCCGAAATGTACTCCAATAGAAAAGTGCTAATTTTTTCTACTTAGTATCGTCGATACAGCGCTTAACCTCCAGATCGTGCGGTTTAAAGCCATTCAACCACTTTGAGGCTTTCTGAAGTCTTAAGTCAACAAGCAACCTGTATCAACGATATTCAACGTTCATGGAAAATTTTAACAAGAGTCCGAATTTACAGCAAAGCCGTAGAGGACACTTACTCGTTATTCTATTTTAAATTCAAATCCAATGTTTCCTATCAAAATTACTTCTTGTGTTAATTTTGGGAATTCCGTTATTTCTTGCAAATCGAAGTACGATAATAAATAATAATTATGGATGTTCAAACTGCCCGACGACGATGTTATACTGAAGTTTATGAACAGTAGGTACTGCTGTTGCGCTACGATAGTTCGATTGCAAATCTGCCATATATGTCGTTTTCCATTGGACGGCCAGAACCAATTGATGTGTAAGCAATTCAGCTCTTGGTATGAGGAAACTGAGAATGCAACAGCAACGGATATTTTAGAAACGAAACGAAAAAATCATTTTTGCTAAAGCAAAACGCAGTTCGTTCTCGTTTTGCCTTTCTTTTGTTCCCCTGGGACATAAAAGGATTTTTACACTTCTTCCCGCGTTCCCAGTACGCACCCATTTTCTTTTAATTTCCATTTTAAATAATTTTTGTTTCACTAATTTATTACATTCAACACTCAGCAAATAATTTCAATAATTGACGATTCACCAATACAAAGGCAAAACTTCAGAATAACGTGGTAGTAGTAAATTGTATAGAAATTTGCTCTTTTTTTGTATCCCTTCCAGGATTACCTTTGGGGACACTTTAGTGTCATTTTGACACCTTTTCAGCACCCGGACACCAGGACACCTCTTTTTAAAAAATATATCGATTTTGGACACTTTTTTGAAATCTAGCAACCCTTTGGACACTGTTTAAAAAAAAAACAATTTGTTCGAAAAATTGAACGGAAAACGTTGTCAATCAATCAAAAAAATAAAAATACCTACACCACACAAATATATCTATGTATTTCTGGTTCCATCTTTGATACTCTACATCCCAAATTAAAGATCATAAAGTACTTTTAATAAAAACCAATGTTTTGAAATATTATCAAAAAATATGTATGTGTGTATGTGAAAAAGTCACAGCTAAAATTTATATTAATGATAAGAAATTATCTGGGTAACGTTTCTTGGACCCAGAAATTATAAAATTGGGAAAAGAATTAAACTATTTTGATTTGGTTTCTGAATTTAAAAAAAAATGTATAATCTCGAGAAAGAGTACCAAAGCTTGGAAGTTAAAAGCCAATAAAATGATATTGATTTTGAAAATTGTTTTAAAATTAAAAATATGGAACAGTTTTGGTTCAAAATAGTTAACTTAAGAAACTGTATTAAAGAAATAATATGATGAAATTTAAGACTTTTTAAAACTTTTTACGCAATTTCTGAAATACTTGTTTGTTCATTAAAATTTGAATTTAATCTTGTGTTTTAATTGAAATTTCTAATGGACACCTTTTTTCCTCTCGGACACCTTTTTTGACACTTTATGAAAATTCTCAGAGGTAACACTGATCCCTTCCCAATGTCCTTCTCGAATGACCTTGCTCAACACGATAATCGGCTAAATTATGAGAATCCTTAAATGTGTACTGTGTATCACCAGTCTTTGAACTAAGTGTCTAAACTTCAGAATAGCGTAGTAGTAGTAAATTTTATAGAAATTTGCTCTTTTTTTGTCAATACAGATTTATGTTGTTTTCCTTTTAACCACTTCAGATTTGAGTGTCAGATCTCAAATCTTTACTCGCAAAAAGAATAGAAAACACGATTGTATTGTTTCGTAATTTTGTGAGTGCCGCTTTTGAAACAACAACAACAACAAAGATGTATTTTGTATGGAACAAACGTCACTTAAATATTTAAAAGCCTGTTAAACAGTTAAAAGGGCTTTATGAAATCGGCCATCACACTTTTAGATAAATTTCACTTTTCTTTGATGTGTGTGTAAGTACGTGTAAAAATCCTCAGGTCGAAAAAAATTGATTTTTTTGGTTGAACGAAAAGGAAAAACTTTTCCCAGATAAAATTAACACAATTTTTTGGTCGAAAGGAAAACCACAGTAGTTTAGCTTATATTTTTTGGTGACTTTGCATTGAACTGACCATCCTTCACATTAAATTCACTTTGATTTTTGTTTTTAGTGACAAATCGAAATTAATTGAAAGAAACTCAGTCTGCTATAGGTATAAAAATGCATCCTATCAACAAGACCAAATCGTACTTTAAGAAAACTTCTCAGAATTGCGTAAAAGCAGGTTGTTTCCAGTTTATTAGTGCTTCTTGAGTGAATTTTGATATAAAATTCCTTCTCAGAATCGTCAGAATACTTTTTGCACCAACGGAATGGTTCCAGAAAACTTCTCTTCAATTATTACCTTAAAACTGAGGTTTCTCCCCTATTAGCCGACGAACACGAATGTGGCGAAAACTAAAGTTGGAAGTAAATAAATATGTAGATCTTGCAAGAGTCGTCCCACTCACCCCTACATCGCACTTTATATGCATCTCGCTCACTTTGGACCTGGCCGTTGCCTGTCTTCACCGTTATCACTCAACGACTGAAACTGAACATAATGATGGAGCTGAACATATGGCTTCCGTGACGTGGCGGGTATTGCAGTGGTTTCTGTAATCAGAAATGATCCATATAGATCCATTTATGCTCTCTATCAGGATCACGTTTCATGAACCAAAGATTTAGTTTCTACTTTTTAGTTTTCCAAATGGTAAGGTAGTGTAAATTGCAGTTTAAGGAAAAAAGACAAAAAAACACATGCAAAATAACCAAACGTACGAAAAAAACAGATAGGTAGGTAAATTATAAAAGGAAGTTGTCACTATGATCAGTATGGTTTTATTTTCATGGATGATAAGCGATAATAAAATGCGGCTATTATAATGAAAGGGGATGTTTTAAAAAAAAAAGATGGATGAATAAATATTTTGTTGTTGTCAAAAAACATCTCATCAACTAACCAGTTACGTTTTGTTTTGTATGTTTTTTTTTTTTCTAAATTAAATTTCATAGAAATGTTTATTATTTTTGTATTTATTTGGTTTTATTTTAAATAACTATTTAAATGTATATTTATTTATATCGGTATGCATTAAATGTTTTGTTTAACTAAATGTGTATATGATCAAAAATATACACTACTATGTATGTATATAATATATTCTCTTCTTTTTTTTTGAAAATAGATTCTATTTTTTTTTTTGTAATTGTTTTCTTATTTCCTAAGTAATCTTACATCCAATGTTGCACAACAGAGGGCGCTTAAAGCCTTGCACGGAAAATAAAATCTTGTTAAATTGAAATACATGTATAGTTTTTTTTTAATATATTTTGTTAACATTTGTTATGACGACGGATTATGAATTTTTTGTTTGTTTAAAATTTTCTCACTCTTAACTTTTCTAGTTTCATTTTTTTCATTAAATTTATTTTTATAAGTGATTTTAAAATATTTCTATCAACAAAATAACTGTCCTTATGAGACGCCTGCGCGAGAGTACCTTCTTTTTAAAGCTTAATTTTCGTTTAATATTTTTTTAGTAAAGGTTTTATGCTAGTTTCGTATCTCTTGTTTTTTAAGATAGTTTTGGAACTTGCCGTTAGATGTCGTTAAGAGACAATTTAGTTGTGGAAACAAATTTACCTTAGAAACACAGTAATTGAAAAATAAATATGTATATATGTATGTATGTATGTATGTATATATGTATGTATGTATGTATGTATGTATGTTTGTATATATGTTTGTTTTTTTGGATGTTTTTAGTTATTGTGGCTACTACTTGAGTTACTGGAACTGGTACGTCTTTGCTCTAGTGACGATGTTGGCATAGAGGATGGGTTGAAATCTGATTCGATGTATACAAAATAATTGTAATATCATAGATCGTCTGTTGTGGTGGGATGTTCTTTTACATATTCCTTAGGGAAATAGCCAACCTGAAAAGATAAATAAAAAAAGAAGAATGTAATAATTAAATAATAATTACTATTTTTAAGGCACAGAACAATAAATGTGGTTTCTTCTGAATGTTACTTTTACTAAGCGTTTTTCATTGGAGGCTCAGATCATTTATTAAATTTACGAACATTACGAAGATTCTTTTTCTCTTACCGTTTCGCCTATCCGTCCTCGCCACCAGCCTTTGCTATCGCCATCCTTTCCAATCACAACAACCTGGCAGCCTTGTTTAAGTTGAAGTTGATTAGTGCCTTTGGGTTCGAATTCATAAATTGCTGTAGCAATAACTTCTCGAAATGGCCACAAAAGAGATTGATTTAAGCTGCAAAATAATATACAAAATGTAAATAATTCAATTTTTGTATCTTTTTTTGTTTTTTTTTTTGAACACGTACCCAGCAAAATTTTCTCCCAAATCATTGCGTTCGTAGTAGGAGACTAATTCAACAATAGTCTTGAAATGCCGCCTAGTTGAGAGGCAATAGATTACATGATCACCATCGGTACCTTGATTGATTTTCATGTGTTTTATCACATTGTCATCGGTTCTTAAGAAAAAAATGAGATTTTTGTTTAGGATTAGGATTTTTATTATTATTGAAAAACATCTCAAGCTATTTATACTCACTTCAAACTGACAGCATACATTGTTTCGTGGGAATTTGACGCACCTTGTGGTCTAACTCGCAATAGATAAGTACCAACTTTACGACCTTCCAGTCTTGAAGCTGCTGTATCTCGATCCATTGTCCCTACAAACCTTAAGATATGAAAATGAAATAAAAATAAACAATAATTTTTGGTAAATATTGAAATACAATGAAGAAAATATTTATTTTACCAGTTGAATTCTGCTAATTGTCGATCACATACCGGAGGAGGTATACTTATAGGATTTTGTTTACAACGACCTGTTGAGGAGATACAGCCTTTGTGCACAGGTATTTCACAGACTTTGCATTTATAGCCCTAAAATTAAATAAATATACATATGTAAGATCAGTAGGAAGAAGGAGAAAAAGGAAAACAATTAAAAAGTTATTAATTTTCTTTAAGTGGACTGTAATAATGGAAAGGATAATGGTTTTGTGTTTAAGAATTGTGCAAACAGTTCGCTTCAAAATCTGTTGTAAGGAGAGAGGATTAAATCAATTGCACTCATAAGGAAGCTCTATACCCATCCAACAACTTACCTGATGTATTCGACCTTTTAAAAACTTCGAACAGTGCGTACACTGTACAGGTGCATCAAAGGTTGTTATTTCCATTTTGTGATCCGTAGTTCGACATCCAGGCGGATCTAGATTTTCCCTAAAAAAAAAAAAAACAATAATTTTAAAACATATTGGTCAACCACAAGCATCCATCAATCAATTCGATTTTGAGGTATGAACCATCATAACTTACATTGCTTCACTAAGTGCTTTCCTCCATTTATCTCTTTCTGGTTCAGATTTCAGGTATAACGTAAATGCGGTTTTTTGTGACTTCCTTGCCAACAATAGTTGATATTTAAAACGTGTATCCCTTCCCAATGTCCTTCTCGAATGACCTTGCTCAACACGATAATCGGCTAAATTATGAGAATCCTTAAATGTGTACTGTGTATCACCAGTCTTTGAACTAAGTGTCTTAACTAGAATTAAAATCTTATCGAATACAAATGCATATCTTAGTTTAGTCTTTTGATCTTCATGGGCTTTGATGTGTAACTCTCCGTCCAGCAGGAGTCGACCATATTGAGCCAAATCATTGCCATCTTTTAGGCCTTGAATATCGATTATACTGTCCTATAATTTATATACATATATTGAAAATATTTATCGATTTAATTTTTTTTTAAATAAATATAAATTTTACCTTGACTTTTTGTATAATAACCAAATGATCAGAATCACGCTTGACTTCGTTAATATATTGAGCAACATCAACCATTGCTTCTTTGGCACGCTCCAAACCACGAAAGTCTTCGTGTACCTAGAAATAAATGATTTTTTTTTGTTGTATTTCAATTTAAAAAAAAAAAAAAACTGTTTTAAACGTTTCATGTAACTTACAGGAGAAGTTTCCTTGACTAGTTTGTCCAATAACAGGTGATATTTCAATATTCGCTGCATTGGCACCGAGAGAATATCCCGTAGTTGCAACTTTCCAACATTATACTCTTTCTCGCATTTCTTTTAAGAGAAAATCAAATCTTAAAACTTTTCTACAAAAAGCGAGTGAAAGAAAAAAGCAATTTACCTGAACTAACTGATCAATCAGACTATTTCGTTTACAAATATCACCCAATGCATCAATGCCATTTATTAGATTCGAGCAATATTCGCCGTATATTAGAAAAGGCTCCCGAAAATCTAAAAACACTTGACTTAGTTTTAATGTGGGACTTGGCGACACTGCTTCGCGAAGTTTTTCCAAGAATTTTCTATGTATTTCCGCTAAGTCCTGCAAGGTGAAATTTTTTTTTTTCATTTCTCAAATCTCTTTCAAATTTGAATTTTTACCTTAATTCTTGGAAATATTGTTTTGATATCCTCCGCTGTTAGATACTTTTCCATTGGCTGCATAAATTTGTTCTTGAGAGCGTTTAGGACGTCCAAATAATTTGACTCGGTGTCGATCAGTTCTCGTATAACATAATCACGCTGTTCAAAGCTTGTCGTCAGCTAATTATCATGGCAGGATGGTAATTTTCAAAAGAAAAAACATACATTTTAGCTCATTTAAACAAAAATCACAAAAATCAATCGTAGTATTGAGCTGGAATTGCTCGCATTGAAAAATGCAACAAGTGCATGCTTTTCATTTCAGTAAAACACAAAATTACAAAATTCAATTCAAAGCACGTAAAATAAAATAAAACTCCTATCACAGAGTTCATCGAACGGATTTTTTGATCCGTAATTCCATTAACGACAAATTCGGTGATAGATTTCGAAAAAAAAAAAAATAAATAAATACCTGGCTTGAACGTTTTTTGTTAACTACACAGAGGTCCTGGTAGACCTCTTCTTCTTTTGTATTCAATTCTTCAACGGTTGCATTGCACGCCGAATTGTAGGTCGTACTAATATTTATGTGATCCAAACATTTTTTTTTTGTTTGCATATATTTTTTTTTGTATTTTAAAAATTTAAACAATAACGTAAAACATGGGTGCATTGATTTTTTTTATTTTATTGTTGATATAACACGCCACATGAATGTCAGCCAAAAGCCAATAGTTTTACATAAAAATAAATAAAAAGAAATCGAAACAACAAATAAGAAAAAATTTTCAATAATAATAAAAAATAAAATAAATTAAATAAAAAATATAATTGTCCAATACAATTGTTTTTTTTTTTTTCTCTGTCAAGCACACACCCTTTTTTTATTTTTTTAAACAAAGATGAAAAGCTGAACAGAGGGATGCAGGAGAATAATGTCGCTTTCGAGTGGACGTTCGGAGCTACTCCTTTTTCACTCCTTTCACTCCAAATTTTCCAGTTACGATAGGAACGGAACAGTTCCGAAATCCAACCGACAACGACATTAGGTATATGAAAAAAGAAGTAAGGCAAAGGCGGAATGGAATGGAATGGAATTCAAATTTAAAAAACATATTGTGCGTTAGTATTAAGATGAAACAACAAGTTTAGGTTTTTAGATTGAAATTTAGATTTTTATTTCTCATGCATTTAAAGACGTCAACTTTTAAAATTCGATCTCTGATTAAAAACTTCAAACTTTAAAGTAAATTTTAAACTAAAACGGTTTTTTTATTTGTGGAAACTCCTTAAAAGTGAATCTACCGGCTCTCCTGTTGGAGAGTAACAGCTGTAAATCCTCCGTTAAATTTGCTATCTGATATGTGTTAAAACTGTTTATATAAGTTATAAATAAAAAGTTTTCTAATTACATTTTCAAATGTTTAACGAAACTATTTTGTTAGATTCGGAACTTTTACCATCCCTGTTATTTTCCATTTATCATGTACACAAACCATCAATAAAAAGAAAAATAGCAATTGTGAATTCACCATACAGCACATTCTTCATCTTTCAATCCATAAATTTTTTTTTCTTTCTGTCACTTTTTTCTAGCTGTCAAATGCGCACATTTTTCAGCGATTTTCGATTTTGGGTTCCTGTGTGTTTTCTCGTGTTTTTCTCTCAAAATAATAGAATCAACATTTTCAATTGAAAATGTTAACATTAATCGAATAATTAAAAGCTCTCTAGTCAAGAATTCTCAATTGTCTTGCCGATTAAAAACAGACACAGAAAAAAAAAACCACCACCATGGAACTCCATTCGTATGCGAAATTACGAGGGTATAAAAAATGTGGGTTTTCTGATTTTCTTGTGAAATATTATTTGTTGAGGCTAATGTTTAATTTTACTAATATTTCCAGGGACTATCCAGCAGAAACGTAAACTAGTTGAGGCTCGCATCAACTATGATGGAATCTTCTCAAAAAAATCTTCGAATTGTGTTGATTCCTGGAAGAAAATCATGACTACTGCGAAGTTGAATGATTTTAATGTTTGCTTCGTGCGCAAACAATGGGCCAATCTTTTGGCCAAATATAAAGCTTATAAGGTAAGCTAGAGGAGGAACTCCATGACGCATTATTGATTTTTTTTTTATTTTATTTTTCAGCGAACAAGGCTAAGACAACTTGGTAAGAATGGCGAAATAGACGACCAAATAGCTAGAGAAATCAGTGAGGAATGGGAGTTCTTCTATCCCATTCATAGTTTCATGTCAAAGAAACCGACAAATTTTCATTCCTATGCCCAGAATCCGTACGAAGCGGATGAAAATGGCAACGCTCACGACGAAGATGACAAATCTGAGCTGAAATCTTCCCCACCGCTACCAATTCCGCCGAACACAGATCACGACTTTTATTCCAAATCTGCCAATCGTGAGATTCAAGACATTAAAATGGAGCCAGATGAATCTTCAACACCAAATCTAGCCGCAGCACTAGCAGCAGCATCAGCAAGATCTACTACTGAGAACACCACGCATAGTATTAAAATCAAACCCCAGAAAATAGTACAAACAATGATTGCCGGCGTTTCGGTCAAGAAAAGCGACAAGAAACGGAAGCCATCCGAAAGAGCCAAGTACTACAAACACAAGAGACGCTATGACCGTAGAAATGAGCGGCGATTCGATGCTCTGCTCAATGTCTTCGGCCAGATGGTGAAGGCACACTTCCCCAATGTGAACACTAGTAAGTTGGATGCACAGTCCGACCAAATATCAACTGAGGACGACAACGAGAGCTCAACGTCCGAGACCGTGTGCATGGAAGAAGATTTGGAATCTTCTTGCACAGATCCGTCATCGGTAGAACCACCGATATCCGACGAAAGTGGACTATAAACTATAAATAAGTCAGTGAGGATAGAATTTCCAATACGAGGACGAGGACAAGGACTGCTTTCTTTTTTTGTAGACTGAATCTATGATAATTTTATTGCTAAACTTAAATAGAGTGCGCTTTTCCTATTTTGTGGTTTGTTGTGTGTTTGCTGTTCCTTCAATACCTACATAAAGTCAAGCTATTATTAAAGTTTTATTTCTTTTGCATTTGAGAATTGAGTTTGATTGATGCAATTTTGGTGGATAGTGAAGTTTTGAAAACATATAATGCATTTTCTTGTTAGAAAAAAATCCCGCGATAGGTCAACCTTCTTTATTCTCAATGAGAGGTATAAGATACCATTGTTTAGCGCGCGTCTGTCTATCTGAATGTGGCCAAGACATAGGAGCCATGCCGGTTGGAGGAAAAGGTGGAGTTTTCGTTGATTCGTTCACGAGCGGTGAACCAATTCCCGCGCAAACTGTACGGGAACTCTTCGGTTAGCTGAACAAAGAAATCTATTACTGTGCTTTTTTGACCACTCTATTTCGCAAAACTGATGACCGCTTAAACCTTAGTACGCATTTGAAGAAGTCTCCGACCATTCATGGTGTGCGGAAAAGTGAAATTTGTATTTTATTCGTGTTTGTATTTTTTGTTTCTTTTATTTTGCTTTTTTTCTTTTTTTGTTTGTTGCAATTAGTGACATCTGCAATCGGTAATTTTTCACTGTGGTTCTTGTAAGCATTTCGCTGTTGTTTCAGAAACCACAAACAAATTTCGCATCAGCAGCTCATTAGGCTATACCTGTACTACAAGAAGAACTAAACGGCATGCTCTTGATACTTAAATCTTTTTTAACCTTTTAAGCTAAGGCTAAACAAACATAATACCAACAAAATTTCTACAAAGCCAAATTATGGTGGAGACCTTTATTTGTATGCATTAAATTAAGTGCTCTTAATTTGGACAAAGGCTCAAGTTTTTTTTAATTTTGAAAAAGTGTGTAGATAAAAACTCTAGCTTATGCAATTCTACAGAAAAATGAATGTAATTTTTCTTCACAGAAGTAAAAGATTTGGAGAAAAAACTTGCGAAAACGTTACAATCACCTCTATTTATCGGGGTCAATTTTTCTTGAATTTTCACAAATCACTATTCTACTATTCATTCGAACTGAATCTGGGTTTAAGACGGTAATGTCGGTACATACTCCCTAATTTACCTGAACGCAATCATTTTATGCTATTCAGATGAAACGTGTTTTTAATTTTGATTGGAATGTCTGCCTGCTAAGCGAGTAGTAAAATTTAAGTAAAAACTAATTTATAAATATAAACATTTTAAGGTAGAACAACAAATAGAGATAAATTCACTGCAGGTTTCATCCGGCATTCCATTATATCTTCTTTTCGATAACCTTACGTTACTGCGAAGTTCTCTCTTTGAGAATTCTTTTATTCCTCTCTTTAAACATGTCTAAAAAAGTCCAACACTATCCATACCTGTTTCTATTTTTGTTTTCTATTTAAAATTGATAACCAAATTTCCTAAGATTTTCACATGAAAAGCTGTTTACAGTTCACCTGATGGATAGCTGAATGCAAAGGTAGAATGAGAGTGAATCGAATGGGTGAATCGGGTTTACTATTCACGTAAATAAGAGAATTGGACTGAATATCAGTTTATTTTTCTGTGCTAGGCCGTGTGTCAATTGCGTTAAAAGTGTGGTTAAATTTGAATACATGGCTAAATTTTTACATTACTGAGGTAAATACAGACGTCAAAGTTTAACCTGCTCTAGAGCTCGTTAAAATTTTAACCACTAGCTAATTTTTCAAATTTTTCAATGCTCTTGAAAAAAGTGAAGTGAGGTCGTGACTCGTAGGTAAATTTTATCTTATAAATAAAACTTAAATGATAAGATCAAGAAAAATTAGCAAACCATTAAATGTAAGTAGAAAGAAATTGAAACGAAATCATTTTATTTATATATGTATATAGTGTCTCATTATCACAAAATAAAATTGATAAAACTAAAGATTAATTGCGATGATATTTTCACATCAAAAAATGCAAATATGAACGATAGATACAAATATGGACCTAATTTGCTATTTTAACTTCAGTGCCGTTGAGTTGTTGAAATCCCTTGGATGTGAAAAAAAAACAGCTGATGAAACAACAACTCAAGGTATCTGAACATAAGGTTTTTGCCCTGAAGTCACCCTTAGGGGATATGAATATGGAGTGCTCGTTTCTATCCCTAATGCATTGAAGTGCATGGCGCCCATGATACGGGACACTGTTTCACTTCCGATAAGATAAAATCTTAGAGGATATCCTACAGCTGCTATCAATTATATGTCATAATTTGCTTATTTTCTCTCTAAATTGTTCTACTTTCGAGTAATTCTTGAAATTAATTAGTGTTTGTTTATTATTTTCAAGATATTGGAATGTTCTTTTTTAGTTTTTTTTTTCTCCAATGTGCAGAAAACTGAGTGTGCCTTTAACTTTCCGAAACTTGAACAGCGACCCTTATTAAAAACAAGCACTCGATGTAATATATTCTCTAAGGGTCGCCCTGAACTGGGATCTGGGGTCGCCCTGAACTCGCCCTGAAGCATAACTAGGTATTTTGATGTGGCGAGTTGAGGTAAAGAAAAAACTGCCAAGCCCCAGTGACATGAGTTGTTATGCATATGTTTTGTTGTGGATTGGAGGTTATCGTTTATTTTTAGTAAGCAAAAGAATGAATACACAAATTTTATTTAATGAAACGGTAGAAGTTGTTTGTATTCATTTTTAAGACATATTTGAAACAAATTTTAAGTTTTAATTATCTTAGCACAAAATTTTTTGTTTCTTGCTTTAAATGTCAATAGCCCTTGAGCAGTTTTTTGAGAACCGAAAAACCCAAGTTTTTTTTTGACAATTCTAGGGGTTGTCAAGAAAACCTGGGTCAACTCTGGGTAAAGTTCAACGAACTAAGCTATTTTTGGATAGGTTGAAACCGTCTCGGATAGGTTTTTGAACACCAAGAAGGTCATAATTCAATTTATAATTTAATTTAATTTATGTATGTATTTAAATAAATCAATCTAATCTGAAAAATGAATGGCACATCTATGTATGTTTTCAAAAAAAATTCATTTAATACAATTGACACAGCAAAAAGCTTAAATTTTATTTACCCCTATTAAAATATGGTTACAATTTAACTGCGATCAAATTTAACCAAACTTTGAATGCAACTCACACACGGCCTTAGTGTTCAATGTTTCACATGACCAAAGGCGTAGAGAAAACTGGGCGCGTTTGTTTTGTGTGATTTCCACAACAAGTCTAGTCCACGTTAAAAGCCAAAAGTAACAAAAATCAGGGGCCGAATTACCGTATCAGTTATCGAGTAATACGTGACTGAATTATATGAGTTTGGCATTACCGCTCATGTTATGGAGTCATCATCCCCATAGGTTTTACTCGTTCATTCGATCACTGATGGCACCTACTCGATCAGTCACTGATGCCGTAATTTGGCCCCAGTTATTCGTATGCACAATAATTACTAAATAACATTAAAATAAAAGGTACCTAGCTAAAGGGTTTTCCAATAAGAGGTGTTATTTTGAATAGCCCGCTATTTCGGTAGCTGTCACTTTCGAAGCTGTCATTTTTTGACATTGGACAAGTAGAAACTACGCCATTAATAAAAATGGAACGATACACGCTTCAACAACGCATTGAAATTATTAAAATTCACTATAAAAATGGTGAAAATTTGGCAGAGACGGTTCGTAAAACTAAAACATTTTTGCGTCGTCGTGAAGCACCTTGTCGGACCGCAATACAGAAATTGGTGGACAAATTTGAGCTGTTGGGACAAGTAAGTGATGTGAAGAATAAAACCCGTGCACGTCGCTCAAGAACAACTGAGAATATTTCTGTTGTAGCCCAAAGTGTTGAAGAAAACCCAGGTTTGTCCATTCCTCGTCGTTCTTTGGAATTAGGCATTCCACAAACGTCATTACACCGTATTTTGCATAAAGACTTGGGTCTTAAGGCTTATAAAGTTCAGTAAACACAAGAACTCAAGCCGGCTGATCATCAACAACGTCGTGTCTTTGCTGATTGGTTCCTTGAAATGCATGAAAATGATCCGGAATTTCATCGAAAAATCATCTTGACTGATGAGGCCCATTTCCACCTCGGAGGCTACGTCAACAAGCAAAACTGTCGGAAAACCCAAGAGTTATTGTTGAAAAGCCTCTCCATCCTCAACGCGTGACTGTTTGGTGCGGTTTAAGGTCCGGCGGGGTCATTGGACCTTACTTTTTTCGAAAATGAGGCTGGAGCAACAGTTACCGTCAATGGATTGCGCTGTCGAGAGATGATTAATGATTTTTTATGGCCGGAATTGGATGGTATTGATCTGGACAACGTTTACTTTCAACAAGACGGCGCTACGTGCCACACAAGCAATGAAACCATCGATCTTTTACGGGAAAAGTTTCCGGACCGTGTTATCTCTCGAAGAGGTGATCACAATTGGCCACCGAGATATTGTGATTTAACACCTTGCGACTTCTTCCTTTGGGGCCACGTGAAAGATAAGGTCCACGCCAACAGCCCAGCGTCGATTCAAGACCTCAAAGATGGAATTCGTGAGGCTATCGAGGACATAGGGCAGCCACTTTGCGATTTGGTTATGGAAAATTTCATGAAAAGGATATGGTCCTGTAAGCGTGGTCGTGGCGGCCATTTGGCTGATGTTGTGTTCCATTATTAACGGCATACCTTCCTCTTTATAATGAAATAAACATCCGATCATTTATCTCAAAAAATGCCATTTTTCTTTGAATATCAAAATAACACCTCTTATTGGAAAACCCTTTACTACCTATTTAAACTTTCTGAATGTTCTGTCAAAGTAACAAAAACTATTTTAAAACCAAGATACAAATATCAAAGTAAAATAATCTACATAATATTTAAAATCCCGAATAAAATAAATTTGAAACAATTTATGACGAATTCAGCTACCAAATATATATAAATACATATTTATTCTTTTTTTACGGTACCTCACTCTAAAGACAACACATAAATCTTTACTTGTTTCTCTCAGAAAATATTTGCACAGAATTTTCTTGATCACATTGCTCGAAGTCTGATAGAATCATAACTTATCCCATGTCATTAACACATAATTTCGACAAAAGCCTCACAAAATCACCAAAATAAGTTCTCACGCATTCGGCACTAAGCTGCTTACTGTATTAAGACATTATTCATTGTTGTTCTAATAAAAAATCACAAAAACATCATCAAGCAGATGTCATGTTATGTGTGTATGTATGTAGGTATAATCATATCAAGTATTAAGTTACAAAATTAAATTAAAAAAAAAAACAATGAATTTCCAAAAAAACACATGAACAAAAAAAAATATAAAATTCAATATCGTCAACATTGAGTGGGGGGGGGGGGGATAATAAGAATAAGTGTGCATGATATTTTAACCACAAACGAAATTATGAAAATAAACAAACAAAAAATGCATTCAAATCTACGGAAAAACACGAATGGCACGAGCAATGAACGAGCAGCAACAATTATGAAGGAGTAAGGGGATTAAGTTAAACAAAGTACTCGAGCATCCTAAAGTAGTCCGCAGGAGAAGAGTGTGTGTAAACAAACAAGCCTTTTCCACGGGTATTTTCAGTTAAACGCGGGAGCGCAATTTAGTGTTCGAACAATCAAATCCTCGTATCTGAATTTTGTATACTTATTTTCAGCTTAATCAATCATAAACACAAGTAACAATGGTTTTTGCCATGAAAATATACGAATCAAAGCTTCTTCAGGGTAAAATGTACCTAATTTGTCTCCACACCACGGATTTCGGTTTCTCAATGAATTTATTCTCGCCTAGAAAATGCATTTAGAATTTGACAAATGTTTTTATTGTGCCGCGAGAAGTCCTTAGTTCAAATTTAATAGTTTTGCATTACAGTGGGATAGGGTACTGTAGTCTGTTCCCATTGAGCCTGAAATTGCGCAATTTCGAGGACTCAATTTCACAATAAAAACAGTACCCACACTACAAGTGAGACAATTTTATTTGACGTCTTCCTAAAGGGTTGAGGATGTTGTTTGGGACATTATAATGACTGCACTGCAAGTTTTTATTGCACTGTTGTGCGAGAAATTTTAAATTTTTTTTGTACGTAAAAACTTAAATATTAGAACAAAAATGCAAATAAAAATGCCAAAACAAAATAATAAAGTAAATACAAACTGACAGCGAGTATTTGGTCACACTTTCGAAAGTTCTGTTTGTTTAATTTATGGGAAATCTGGTATAAATTACTCGCGTTCGAGAATCTATTCGAAGGTGTCAACCTATCCAAACCAATTCACAATTGACTACAACAACACAAACCTATGCGGAGAGCTTTGCATTGATCCCCGAACGCGGCCATTGCTATAAAACACAACATCTGTTATTTTACTTTTTTAAATTGCCATTTTCTTCCAATTTTAGTCCAGAGTTCTGTCAAAATTCATTAAAAAAATTAAATTGTACTAAATATTGGTAGACATTTGTAACTCGATTAATAAAAACGATTATTCCACCTTTATTCTACGAGTTAACTAAACCATGGAATAAGAGTGAAGCTAAGGGCTAAAATTTCCCATTAATAACAACAAAATATTCGTGGAAATAGTAAAGTGATGTTTACGAAAAATCTCTTAAGAAAATCTACTATTTACAATAAGTAAGATGCCTGTTTGGTAACTTGAAATTTTTACCAAGTTTCCCAAACTGTGGTTTTTTTTTGTGATAATTTATATAAGAAAAACCTCACGACACCAAACACACCTAAAAAATTTTCTTGTTTTTGACACAACTATGGTTCTTATTCCTTCGATAAACCACCTTCTTTGGTGGCCTAGCATAGTAAACGTCACTAAATAGAAATTTTATTTTATTAATAACACTTTGTACTTGATCCACGGAATAAGGCCTAACCCTTCGCTATTCCACTTTTATTAATATGGCTGTGGTAGTTTAAGGAAGTAAACGAACAGACCTACAATTTCAATTGGATTGAGGTAATTTTATGTGATTATGAAATTTCGAAGAAGATTTAAGAAAATATCTTAAAAGTGCGGAATTTCGTCCGGTGAGAACATAATATTAAGGCGTAGAGAAGACTAACAACTAACTAACGATGTCTCGAAGAAGGAAGAAACCCGAGTTTTGATGGAAAAGATTAGTATGTATATCAGATGTTGTAACTGACATAACCTAAAATAAAGGGTCCGCCATCTAACTTTTTTTTTTCAACTAGTGCTTATTTCGTGAATGGTAACACTTAGCTCATGTCTGATTTGACAGATAATTAGTTTTTTCCTTCCACTGAACGAATATGGTTGTGTATACGCTTCGCTAAGTGGGCGTGCGATCGACTTAGAGAAGATGCCGATTTTGCCAAAAAAATCATCATTTCAGATGAAGCTCATTTTGATCTTGGCGGGTAGTAAAAAAGCAAAATTGTCGCATTTGGGTTACAGAAAACCCGCACGCATACATTGAAAAGCCGATACACCCAAACCGAGTCACTGTTTGGTGCGGATTTTGGTCCAGAGGCATAATTGGGCCGTTACAGTCAATGGCGATCGTTATCGGGCCATGTTGAACGAATTTTTGTTCACAAAAATTGAAGAGGAGGATTTTGGCAACATTTGGTTTCAACAGGACGGCGAAGCTACACTCGATGTTTTGCGCCATTTTCAAAACAAAAAAAAAGTTATTTGGCGGACCCTTTATGAAAAACTGTTTGTTTACACTTCCGGCGATTAAAGGTTTTTTTCATTTTTTCCCATCTCTGTAGCTGCAGGTAGACTAATGAACACAATGGAATAGCTGTAGCTTTAGCAGAAAGATGAAGTTTTCTCAGCTTTCTATTATCATACATCATATACATTTCTTGGTACAGCGACTACAGATGGTAGACGATTTGCTATCCGTTTATTCCGAAGAATGTTTTGTGGGTGGTTTTCCGTGTTACTCGGTTAAGAGCCATTCCATTGGCATATATACATAAACTAGTCGACAGAGCTTTTTTTGTCGCCCCTGCCTGAGTATGCAAACAAAATGGCGGGGTTATTACGTTGTTGTTCAGTCGCCATTTTGGAAAAAAACTCTTTTTAACGAATATAAAAGAATGACTGAAAGAATCGGGTTTAAATCCAAAGCATATTATAGCAATACTGTCATGTTGGGTACTTTACACCATAACTTTGTTTAACTCGATAATGACGGTGATTCAAAGGGCTTTGCAAAATTTATTTTCGTCCCTGAATGTTCCGGTTACTTTTGTTTTTTTTTTGTATTTATTTTATTTGTGTTCTACTTTTAATGATGATTTTAGCTTACGAAAAATCAAATACGAGGCTTTTACTGTTCACTATCGAGAAGAAACTTCAACACTAAAGGTATAATGTTCTTCTTTTCAAAATCAGGAAAGAATAATTCAAAGAATAAAAAATAACGAAAGAAAAAGTAATGCAAACAACATAACAACAACAGAGAGCTAGACAATATTATATGAATAATAAAGATATAGACAAGACAGCTAGTTAATACATAATTGTATATATATGTAGGAGTCTCAAGTAAAGCACCTCGCGTAAATTAGACGAGAACGTGACATAGCATAAGTCCTCGTAAACTTTTTCCTCCTCGTCAAAGTAAATATCGTTGACATCAACTCCCCCACCGGCGTGTGTTGTATAGGTCCATATTGTCGCCTTAGCAGCGGCACTATGTAGCCTGCTGTTGATGCTCGACGAGGAAGAATTTATGGACGCCACCGATCCCACAACACTCGATTGACCATTCAACGAGGAGCTGTCATCTTCGAAGCATGTATCGTTGCCCGCCTCAACGGTTATGTCACTGTTGTCATCTTCCACGGAAAGTGAGCTACTACGGGCGTCAAGCTCATGTTGGTTTTCTATTTCGTTTGGAGCCTCTGCATCCGTTGCCGGTGTTACCGCCTCGTTGGTGCCATTAGTTTGTCTCTCACTATCGATAAATAAACGACATGCGGACGGGGACGGTTCGTTGGCCCAAGGGTGTGTGTGTGGGAAGTAGTAATCGATTTTCAGTGGGTTGGTTGGTAGATGGTGCAAGAAAATATTTAGTTTTTTGTCCCAGGAAGGTATAGTTTTTTTTTTTTTACAAAAAAGATAGACATACAGAGCAGAATAAATCAAGAGGAAAGAGAGAATAAAGAACAAGGATATGTTTTTTTGTATTCATAATAAATTAATCACCTCATTATATCGCTCCAAATAAAAATAAAAACAAACACAATAATAAAAGTCGGAGGACAACATGGAATCAAAATACACTTCCATCATTATTAATAAAACGAAAATAAATACAACTTAAACAAAATAAATTATGACAAATTGGTTAGGATAAAAAAAAATGTAAAAATAAAAAATCTTTTTGTTTTTGTGCAAGAAAAAAATTCTACTCACGTTGAATGCAGATCCTTGTATATTGCCTCATCCGAGTGACTCCTTTCAGTGTGCGACAGTTGAATGTTAAATCCTCTGTAAGAAGGGAAGGGTGTGGGTAGTGAATATAATGGCTTTGTGTCACAGTTGAAAATCATTTTACACTCAGTCTCATTTGATTAAGGACAAATAAGTTATTTTTTGGTTATAGAGTAAAAAAATTCGGTGGTTTTAAAGTTTTTACGTTATTTTAATATTTATAACACCAACAGCCAGACTTACTCCGGTTCTAGACAGGCGATTACCTAGAACTTGGAGTGTTTATGTGTGCTAGTGTGTCTACCCGATTAATAGCATTGATAGCCCTATAGGAGGAGAACGATTTTTACAAAAAAAAAATGTCCTCATGTATTCACTAACATCCCTGTAATCTGTCGATTTCGTGAATTTTTGGATGCGTTCAATTTTCATTCATTTCAAGATAACTCTTCAATTCCGAACTAGAAACTTGCCTCACTTTTTTCATTGGACATACCCTCTTTAGAATTCAATTTTAAAAGTTTATAAATAATGTATTTATGTTAAAACAAGCAAAATTTAGCCAAAATCTCACCTTAATAATATTGCTTTATAATTCAGTTCTCACAACTTGAGAACAAGAAAAAAAAGAAAATAAATCTGTCTTTAAGCATGTGAGACGGAGTGTATTTTTTTTTTTTTTTTTTGTATTAACTTACTCAATATCCGGATGAAGTTGTTGTACTTTACGGCAGTGCGATAACTTTGACAGGGTGATGAGCACTCGATGGAAATTGGTCAAATCATAAAGCATTGTCGGCTCAAATAAATCCGACTCACGGATGCCAAAGTGGTTTTTGCATACATCTAGGAAAAGTTTAATGTTTTTGCAACAAAGGAACTGAAAATGGAATACAAAAAAAAAGAAGAAAAAAAAGTGAGTTGGGGATTATATCTGTCAAAAAAATTTGCTCAATTCTTGATATAGGCATCCGAACCGAGAGCCATTGAAACGTATTGACATTTGATCTTCTTTTTTGCATATCTCTTTTTGGGTTGGAGGTTGTTTAAAGACAAAAGATACCTTAACCCTATATAAATGTACCTTTACGTGTACTATTTCTTTTGCAAAAGTTGTTTGCCCACAGAAAAAGGATTTTCAAAAAGGAATGAGTCAAATTTTATTAAAGAACTTGCATTTCGAATTCAGATCATGATTTGGACGATTTATGTGTATACTATATTAGGTATACTGAATTCTCAGTTTTTCTTTATACAGACAAACGAAACAGATTTTATTAATGATGGATATTAAGTCTTGATGGGTGGGTTTTTTTTGTTTCCAACAAACGATACCCTTTAAGTTTATGAAAACATTAATCTTTAAATCCATATATGTACATATATACAAATACATACATGGACATACATATTCAAATGAAATATTAGGACTGTTTGTTTTAAGCGTTTCTCATTCAACTTTTCAGGCTTTAATGAAGACATATAATTTAATAGTTTTTCGCTGTGTAATAAAGTAGGTATAGGGTTTTGCAATTGGCTTTGACACGGGTAGATTTGGGCGGCCTGTGGCGGCCATGTTGTTTTGATGACATCTGTCAAATCTGTTGTTTATTGTTCAGTTACTGATCCCAAATCACAATGGCAAGTTACACGATTGAACAGCACGTCAAAATGATAAAACATTTTGGGGCAACGATACGTGCGCGTTGCCCCCATTTTACGGTTTACATGGTTGTCCTTCCAAGTCGATTATCTAAAGTTTGGTGGTCAAATTTGAGTCTTCCGATTCAGTGAACAACGTCCAACAGAACAGCGCTACGTGCAACACGGCGAACGCTTCAATGTTCCATTTTAACATCTGCACGCCATTATTGAAAAATCAATCATTTTTTTGAGTATGGTGTAAAGTCCCAAAAGCATTGAAGTCTGAAGAAATCGTAATGCCGAAATAGTTAGTTTTCAGGTCAGAAAATTTAAAACGCAGTAAATATATATATTAGTTGTTGTGTACACATTCATCAGAAGTTTTTATTTTATTCGGGTTTGATGGTGATAAACAAACAAAAATCTGCAATTCTGTTAAAAATTAATAAAATACCCAGAAATGCATGCCCCCTGCTTAGAGAAGGACTATTTTTAGATAGTGGGAATTGTAAAGTGTATGATTTCACCCTACTGGTTCGGACTAAAATTCTTTTTGTATAAATAATCTGTGCGGTTACAAAGATGCTATTTAAGTTCGTATGAAACGCTGATTACATGAACAAGTAGAATAAAA
Source organism: Leucozona laternaria (assembly GCA_932273885.2). Lineage (NCBI taxonomy): Eukaryota > Metazoa > Arthropoda > Insecta > Diptera > Syrphidae > Leucozona > Leucozona laternaria. Next base: position 22,812,171 of record OW026367.1, on the reverse strand, counting down.
TTTTCTTAAGCCAGATTAACCTGCCAAACAAATTGCTTAAATAATTTTATCGTCATCGTTAAAATAAATAAAAATATATTGCTGGACCCGCTCAACCCATTTCTTTGTCTATATCGTAGGGTAGGGGACCAACAATTTTGAAAAATTTTGTGAGAGAGATCCGAATAGCTGAGATTAGAGGCGCTTTAATATGACAAGAAATACTTTTGGAAGATTCATTACTTTTTTGCAAGGGGCAGTACCCCTGTGAAAAAACAAAAAAACATTTAAAGTAAAATATGCAAGAATCGAAAATCAGATCTCCGTCGTTATAGACCAAACGCACTAACCACTACGCCAAGAAAGAGGTAATACGGCTTCATTGTTTTAATGGTAAAAAATCTATTACATCAAAAGGTCATTAAAAAACTGACAAGTAAAACTGGGTTGATTAATTTCTTTTTATATTTTTAATCTCAAAAGTTCGGAAGTAACTTTGTGGTCAGTGTTAGATATTTATTTTAGTGACTTTTATATATTTTCTTTATTACCCAAAACAAATCATAAAAAAAAGAATTAAAAAAATTGGTCTTTTAAGCTTTTTTAAATGAATGATTAGATTTCATTCATGATAATCGACACATACATAGGTACATATACCTATATACATATGTACATACAATCATACATAGGTCATGCCAACTCGACGTTCGATAGAATTTTTGATTTGAGTGAAAAAAGAATTGCAAAATTTTCTCTACTCACATTATTATATTAACCCACGTTGCTTTGTTCTGCGAGTAGGGTTACCATCAACAGAAATTTAAAAGCCGGACGGTTAGGGAAAGAAAAAAAAACCTGGCAAGCTTTTTTTTCAAAATAAATTTTATATAAAATTAAAATTCATAAATAAACTAAAACTATTAGTCCGGGACGCAACCGTACGATGACATATATCATCGAGGCTGTTAAAAAAGATATCATTTGATGCTCCTTATGGGACAATATTTGAAAGTTGTATAAATCCAGCATTAGGTTCTTTTCTATACTTAAAGTTGTGCAAGAACAATTTTCAATAAACAAAAAAAAACCCAACCATTCAAAAGAAAAACAAATATAAATAATTTCATAGGAACTTATAAACACCGTTAAGTGTCTCCACCAAGCTTCTTGTTTGTGTTTTCTTTTTTTTTTTTTTTTGTCAACATTTTGAAATCCTTAAAAAGATGTCAGCTCCATTAAAATGTTGTTCCATCAATTTTGGTGATTTATTTGCTTTTATTTCATCCCCAAAAACATTGTCTACGGCGATATTATCATCATCAAAATGATATCAATCTATCCGTTTTCCCAAAAAAAAAAAAAAATATACAAAACAAAAAAAATAAACACAAAATATGGGAGTGACAAGTTAAGTAGACGATGAAAACGACAGCGAAAAAATCCGATATTTAAATAAACGTGATTTCGACATTCATTGTTTTAATGTCAAGAACTAAACAGTCATGTACATCATCTATACCACCAGTGCTGGATTTCGAAGACTTGACGCCCTAAACGTTCTATTTTTTTATGCTCAGAAAAGGTGTGACAATAAAAGGAGAAAATAAAGTCACTACATTTCTGTCGTGCGACTAAAGAAGACAGTAAGTCCGAAATTTGGTTCAAGGGAATTTGTGAATGCTTGGAAGTGCGAAAATTGCATTGGAACTAGTTTGAAGTTTTTTCTCACCAAACCAAAAACACGGTTTTGGCAAAATAAATTGTGTAATCCAAAAGTTCTCATTAACATCTACAAAGCTAGTTGCAATTGCCAGATAAATTTATTAAGCAAACACACCTTTTGAAATATTCAGCGCTTAATCAAACGTCAAAAAGTAAACAGTTGAAGGGATGCTGATGGTAATGCTAGTACAATATTTTGTATAGAGATTTTTTATAAAAATAAATAATAATTGTTTTTTTTTATCAGTGCCGTCATCCATCGGGAGGTTTTATAACAGTTTTATAATATGATTTAATAAAAAATTAATAAAATGTTTAAATTATTATTGAACAAAATTTGTAGTAGGTAATGAAAATTATTGTGAACTGATCTTACGAAATGTTGGGTGAAAGAATGGAATAACGTCTTTTTATTTCGCATTCAAAAATCAAATAGATCAAAAGAGCCCAATAAAAATCTAATCATCAAAAAAATTCATAAATAATTGGTCAACGGAGGTTCTTATTGGAATTAGGGGCAAAGAAGTCCGACCATAGAGGAAGCCGGGAAAATGACTAATTCAATGAAGAAATGTCAATGTTATAAACGTGAATAGAAACAAATATGGAAAATACTGTTTCAGGCAATAAATATGAGAATGAGAATTGGAGGCAATACGTAGCCCTGGTGCAATGCTATAAATGTTTCCCCCGAAGGGTTACCTCAATTTAGATTAAATAATTCAATGTTTAGTGTTTCCACCATACAAAAAGATGAAAAAATAGATTAATTTTGACAGTAGATACCTACCTTTCAAAATTCAAATGTTGCTTAATTTTTTCGTATAAAGTTGAAGTGAGACAGAAAGTTTCATGTATATAAAGGGTTTTTCAACAGGGACGCTACAAAAGTAGAGCAACAGGGACAGCAAACAACGCCATATTTCTTGCCGCTCTTTTGACATTTCTCTTTAGTAAGGTTTGCCATTTTATGATGGAAAGATATAGGAGCCAACAACGAGTTGAAATTATTAAAATTTACTACCGAAATTCGGAGTCAGTGGCCTCAACGTTAAGAGCGCTAAAAATCGAAAAATCATCTTCAGCGATGAGGCTCATTTCTGGCTGAATGGCTTCGTCAATAAACAAAATATGCGGTATTGGTCAGGCAGCAATCCACACGTACTCCATGAGTCATCATTGCATCCCGAAAAAATTACGGTTTGGTGTGGTTTATGGGCAGACGGCGTCATTGGGCCGTACTTCTTCCGTGATGATCAAGACCGGCACGTTATACTGTGAATGGGGATCGCTACCGTTCAATGATAACCGAATATTTTTGGCCCCAATTGGATGATATGGACTTGGAGGACATGTGGTTTCAACAGGAAGGCGCCACAAGCCACACAGCTAATGTCACAATCAATTTATTGGAAACCAAGTTTGGAGAACGTGTTATCTCACGAAATGGTCCAGTCGCTTGGTCGCCTCGGTCGTGCGATTTGACGCCGTTAGACTATTTTCTGTGGGGCTACGTCAAGTCTATGGTCTATGCCAACAAGCCAACGACGATTGATGAACTTCGTACGAATATCGAACGTGAAATTGCAGCAGTATCAGACGATTTATGCTTAAAACCGTCGAAAATTGGGTTCAGCGTCTGGACTTCTGCAAGCGTGCCCGTGGTGGCCATGCAAAAGAAATCGAGTTCCATACATAATGGCATTGACATACTTTCACAAAAATAAAGAATTTCATTGATATTCAAAACCGTTTTTGTTTCATTTAAAAAAAATTTGGTAGCGCTCTTATTGAAAAACCCGATATATCAGAAGAAGCTAAAAAGTTTGGTTTTTCCAGTGAATGCGTCCAGAGCAACATAAAAATTTTTGTTCGATTTGTAAAACTTTTGGCCCTATAAAGATTTAACAAGATTTATTTGAAATTTACTAGATTAACGAAATAAATTTGTATATAATTCGAGATTTGAAGAAGATTATGAACAAAAGCTATCAAATCTGTGTTTAGTGGTCGGTGGAAACTTAGTATGAGACTCTTCACCATTAATCGAATGTGAACAAAACAGTGCTTTCTAGTTTGTTTAAATTTTTCCAGTTTCCCTATTCACAGCTAATTGTTTTTAGCTGTATACCAAAGCTATTAAACCACCGCTGGAGTTTCTATTAGAACTTTTATTATTTACATGAAGTTGGTTCGGTGCCCCCTCAAAAGCTATGAACTTCACAAATTTTATTCTAAGTTAATCTAGCACCGTCTGCCAGCTGAAGAGTAAGACCATAATAAAGCTGGCGTGACTAAATGGCGCCTCATAATTCGGTAAGTGACTATATTTTGTTTTATTATTTGTCTTTATTGTATAATTAGACAAAAAGACGGCAGGCACGTGCTAAACCAACATATAACTATACAGAGAAAAGACGAACTCAATTAAGATTCAAACATTAAAAGCAAAATTGAAATTAATTCCTTGGAAATCCTTGATGATGTTTATCATTACATTATGAATATAAATTTATCTATCCACAGCGCAAAGTAGTTCACATTTATTATAACAACAACAAGCTTTACAATTTTTCTTTTTTGTCTGCAAAACAATTTTAATATTCCACATTGTTCTTTGTACAAAATCCCAGCCATCAAGCATCACTTAAAATGCTATATTTCAACTTAAGACTCTCCTCGAACAAATTGAACCTCGTTTCAATTGCAATTCTGTGAGTTAGCAATTACCTTGCATTTAAATTCAATGTGCTCTGTTGTCTCGTATATATAATCTCCACACACATAAAGTCGTAATGTGTGTGTGGGGGGGGGGGTGCTTGGCTGGTGGCAAGGACACAAGATTTCGTTCGTTCCTCTTCCTAAGGTAACCTTAGCCATGGAAATGCAAAAAAGAACACCATAGAAACGAAAGGACGCATCAGGAGAAAGCAATTTGTTATACGTCAAGAATGTACATACATACATATGTATATACAGGGACACGAATACTCTTGAACTTGCTCTTATCATTGTTGTCATCTTATACCTAAACTTATATAAGAAGAAAAAGTTGTTGACATGAGTAGAGCACCCTTTTTCAAACGCAAGGGCTTTCCCTTTTTTCGTTTCCCCGTATATCCTATCCTATCCCATCTCATCCCATTTTCACTGCACAAGAAGCAAAAACAATTATAAAATTTACATAACTTTTAACCAAACACACTTTAACCATCCTGTGTGTGTGTGTGTGCTATACCTAAACGATAATCCCATCAATGGTTCTTGGGGGAATTCGAGTGAGTTAATTAAGTCAATATCGACATCCACAATTGAAATCGACTCTGATGCTAAACAGAAATGACGAATCACCTTCATGACAACACACAAACTGTCTTTTAATATTAAATTAAATTTGTTTGAGAATTTATAAGAATGAAATTTTTTGTACGTCTATGTATGTATGTATTCTTATCAAAATCAGGCCAGACAAAGTCTTAGTGACACTTTGTTCATTATCTGAAAGCTTTGAGATTAATCCAGAGATCATCCTACTTTTGTGTGTGTTTTCAAGGATAAAACAACAAAGAAGAAATCCTGAAAGGTTAATTTACTCAACATTTAAATGCATGAACCTTAATTGCGACTAAATGAGACCGCACGTGAAATTAAAAATTTACTTTAAAAGATAGAAGCGATAAACGTAGCCGGCTTTATATATAGGTAGGTAGAGGATTAGGAGACGGAGGGGATTATTGATTTCATTTTTTAATTGTTTCGTTTTTGTTAATTGAATATGAATTCATGCGTTGAACGCAGGGGGGCTATATAGGCTGGCGTTTTATATACAAAAAATTAAATTACGGTCTTCGGGAGTAAAATTATACAGAAGTCTAGGTCGTGTAGGTTCAGAAGAGGGAAGAAAAATATCCTGTGGGAGCTGGTGGTCTCTCTTCATTAATTCGGAAGATCAAAAGCCTAAATATCCCCAATTGCCGGATCCCCTTCCCCAGCACTTCTCCCTGCCTTTCTCATTTTTTTTAAAGAAATGTATTTACATATTTGGGATCCTTGGTCGGAGAGAAAAGTGTAGACGAAAAATGCTCAGCAGACGGTAACCATTTTTAATAGATGGGTGTGTTAGATGGGAATCTTCAACTTTTGGTTGGTCTTACGGAATTATAATTCTAAAAATTTCGAGATTTTAATCAAATCAAATATTACGATGGTAAAGAAGTTCATAAAAGTGAGTTTCTTCAAACCATCCGTCGTCGCGTACGTGTCTGATTGTTTGAATTTTGAAAAAAATCATCATAATTTAATTTGTAGAGGCGAATATTTGATTTTTTTTTTCTTTTCTGAGCGTTGTCACTATGAGGGTTGTGTTTTTTTTTTTAGAAAAGAGTGCAAACACATTTATTTGTATCGATTGCTCTTGGTCAACCTCTGGTTTAAATTTTGATAGGAAATGTTTCTGTAAATGCTTTGATATGCTTGCAACCATTGGCCCGCTTATATTTATGTATTTCGACCTTTAATTTGATTGTTGTTTGCGTAAAGGTATTTCTTGCGATTGCAAGAACAACGCAATGTTGGCTAATTAGCCATTTTATATGGTAAAATTTTCCATTTTCCTTAATTTGTTTGGATTTTTTCTAACGGATTTTAAATCTTGACTGACTAAATGCTTAAGAACGCATTTTTAAAATGCTATTTTGTATAATCACAGCACTCACGAAAAAAAAAAAACAAAATGTTTCAGATAAAAAACCAGGTTTATTTTCGCGGGTTCGCAGGTAGGTATTAGCTTATATTCATAACGGTTCAATGTATAATTTCTCATATGAGTTCGACCAGGAGGACCAGTCACATTAATTTTTTTTTTTAGTTGAACTTAAGATTTGACTTAAAAAATTTATATGTTTTCCAACTTTTACTTTTTTTCTATTTCTGTGTGTATTATACCCAATAGAAGAAAAAATAACCAAAATAAAATCGTCTTTGATGAACCTATGCTCATTTTTTTGCCTAACCCTAGAACCCCACCCATATTTTGAGTGGACACACTGGTTTTTATTTCAAGATATTTTATTACATAAAAGTCTTTTTACATTTTTAATATTTATTTTATTAACTTTTATTAATATTTTAATAAAAAAAACACGTCTATTTAAGATGGGTGTTTTGCACTTGTTACAAAAGGTCTTACCTTTTTGGTCTTTCGAGTACGGACAAAACCTGCATTTTCCTTGTTTTGGAACGTCAAGTTTCCGTGTTTCTGATGGGATATCAGGTCATTTCAAAATTCCATTGATCATTTGGTGGATATTAGTGTGTAAATTGGGCCAAGTTTTTCGTTCCTCAAGCCACGGTGTTATAAGTTTCATTGCTAATGTCTTCATGTAAGTTCTTCTGTTATGAATTTTGTCTTTGTTTTCAGCCGAACTTATAACTTCAGCAATATCATAGAGCTTATACCCACTGTATTCAGTAGGTCATAAAACATTCATAATGGCCATCGTCGTGTTTTTCGGGATACTGAGTACCTGTGGATTTTACTACCCAAAGGTGCCAAAGCACCCGGCACTAATTATTTACATAACTTACCGGTACAAAAGCCAATTGACAACTAGCACAAAATGGAGGATACAAACTTAAATGAGAATAGAAAAAATAACGGACCTGTGCTGCCAATCGTTAAGAAAATATTATCAATCAAATAAAGCACAGGGTGATACAGCACCCTATGGGTATTGTTCTTGGGTTAAAAATCGCAAATCTATTAATTTTTAAAAATGTTCATAAATTGAAGAGCTTTGATAGTTTAAAATTACCAATAGAGGCTTGCATTTTTCCAGTGAATAGTTCCCAAAATTGCGTCTTCCGAACCGACTTGATATTGCAAGTGAAAATCATTTAATCGACACATCTTTAACAGGCAGGACAGGTAAATTCTATTAAATTGAAATTGAATTCAAAACAATAATGGATTTTATTCTCATGGCACTTTGAAGAGTACGTAACTGCTGTTTTTAATTGAACCATGTTGAACAACGTTCTATTGTAAATTTTCTTTCTTTCGTCGCTTGATAATAATGTTATATGAGTTAGGCTTAGAATTTAAATTGAAAAAATGGGGAAAATAAACCAGAGATATTTTTTCTTTGTACATATTTTTATTTAGAAATATGGCAGATCGTTTTTCATTAGGTCTTATTCCATTTTAAGAAACAACATCTGAGTGTGGAGAATACTTTGTTTAGTACAGTAAAATTTAACAAAATAATTATTACAACCAAAAACAATAAAAAAAAAACCCATGACAATATGATTTTCGCATTTAAAAGGCTCTGTTTTGACTTGTGGATAACTCATTGGGGCCGATTCTGGTTCTGTGAGAAAGTGAAACCAAGTGCTAAGAATATTCACCCAAATATTTTTCTTTCACGCCTTCATTCCATGATAAATGTTGGAAATGAAACTATGAAAATATTCCACGGTGAGTATTTCGAAAGGATTTTCATTGTGTCTCAAGTTTCGCCTGACAATCGTCAATATTTCTCCTACAAACGAAATGGTATATTATAATACAAAACATGTAGGTACATATACATATTATGTTCATACGTACATTAATATATTCACATAGAACACAAATAATTATCGATTCTTTGAGCATTTCTTCAATTTGTTTCGATAAGAAATCTTATAATATGTTGAATTCATTATAAAAAATATAAAAAAAAAACAACAAAAAAATACATACATAAGTTGATATCATTAAAAAAAGTAAAAAAGTATAAACGCTTTTCTTTTGACTTTTGACATTTAGCATTCACAATAGTAGATAAATTCATAAGAGACAACAAAAACTTATTCACCACGGCGCGGCGGCGAATGATATTGAATTCACTGAACCAGAATCGCTTTTTGTGCCAAATGAATCGACAAAGTGAAAACAATGTTTGTCAGCGAATTTGGAAAACATTTATTCGATTTGAAACGAAATCGGCTCCCTGGTTGTACCTACCAAATGAAAAAAAAAAAATGTGCCGAAATTCTTTTCCTGAATGAGACAACTTCAATCTCAAATATCCCACAAACGATTTTGGAAATATTTTACCCAAATAATGTCCTCAACATCTTTTTTCATTTGATACCAAATTAATAAGTGAACGCACCGGGCCCAGGTTCCCTAAAGGCAGTGGCGGATCCAGGAATCGGTCAAGTGGGGGGGTCCTGCACTCAGCTTTTTTTCGACAGGTAAAAAAAAACGTATTTTTTATAACGATGCCAATGCTGCATCTCTGCACCAAAACCATCAGGAAAAGTTTATTTTATTTTATATTTTGTCGGCTTTTGCTATCCATATCACACATTCCGATCACAAAAAAAAAATACAGACTGCCACGCCAATTGAGAGTGAATCATTTGAAACGCTTTTTTAAACATTCATTACGGCTAAAAATCTCTCAAAAATTATTGAAACACAGTTCTTTCACAACTATTTCGGTCATTACAGGTCTGAAGTTTAAGCAAAATCGTTAGAGCCATTTTCGAAAAAATAAGAAAACTGAAATAATTGTAGGAATGGCACCGTTTTTCATTAGTTAAACAAAAATTCCCATTTCTGCCCTAGAAAATCAAATAAAAATGCTCTGTACAAAATTTAAAGCAAATCAGCCCAAAGCTCTAGCTCAAATAAAAGTGGACACATGCTTGCACAGACTTACAGCCCGACAGAAGATGTGATGAAACCCTTTTCGGGACCGAGTAAAAATTTGAAATCGATTAATTTTTAATTTTCAATTGCATTTTATACCGAATCTTCAGTTGAGGTTTTCATGACAGTGAGGTTATCCGAAGTTTATTAAATTTTAATTTGCAATTTTAATAAATAGTGTCAAGTGAAAGTAAGAGCTTAACGAAAATAGTTCGAGAAGTTAAAAAATTATTATATCAGGAAAATGGGCTATCTCCTTTGAATCTTAAATTTGGAAATTATGGATTTACAGAATTTTGGATTAATAATGTTTCGAATGTTGGCACATACAGAATTATGATGCCCAAAATTTCGAAATTCTTAACTTTACTGAATTTTGAAACACAGTTTTGGAATGCCTGATTTTTGAATACCTAAAAGAATTTCGAAATAAAGAATTTTGGAAAAACAAGTTTTGACACACACAGAATTACAACTTCAACCCTATTATAGTGTACTACATTCAACTCAACTTGTCAACTATTTATATAGGTGTGTATTGTATAGTATATGTAAGAGCAAGTCACACTCGTGCATATTAATTAAACGATACTTAAAGTTCTAGTTTAATAGTAAATACATATTAAATAATAATCTAGATTGAGCCTAGGAGATAAGAATCTAAAGGGTGTTTTTTTAGACGTGTGGTTTTCAATCTGGCAATACTTTTTTCGGAGTTGGTCTTTGTGACAGCTGTCACTTAATTTATGCTTAGTTTGGTTTGCCAGATCCTAATTAATAGACTTACTCCTGAACAACGTTTGCAAATCGTGCAAATGAACATAATTTCAAAATCGCATAAATTCGAGCAACCATGGATCGGTTTCGCACCACGTTTACTCTAGTGTATAATGCGCATCCTCAGAGACGCGCGCCGTACAGTGCGGACCGATGATACTATTGCTGCTGTGGAGCAGAGTATCGTAGAAGACCCGAATGAGTCCTTCTGCCATCGCGCGCAACAATTGGAGCTGTCGAAAATTGGGCCTCTCGGCTGGAATTTATTCGAGCCAGCCGCGGCGCGGCCTTTTGCCCGAAATCATTTTTAAAACATAATGGCAAACCCTTATCTTTATAATAAAGCTAAATTCTTGGCCAAAACATTAAATTATATGCGTTTTATTTCTTCTTGAAAACCACACGTCTAAAAAAACACCCTTTACTTATTTAGATACAAACATTTTCGATTTTTTATTTTTTCAATCATCTTTAAGTTTGCTCAATTTACTGATTCGAAAATATTATTTTACGGTACGATACATACAAAGAATGTCCCAAGAATAATTTTAGTGAAATTTCACTATATGAAAAAAAACCGAATTATTGATTTTTGTTCTCCCATTATGAACTTCTTTGCAACCAAAGTGTGCATGTGTGATGAAAAGATCCATATCCTTGGGTTGTTGTCCCTTCTTTTGAACTTTTCAATCAATAAACAAAACCACTTGTTTAAAGGATGATATGAGTTTACAAATTCCTCTGGTGAATGTTCATATTTTTTTCTTTATATTAGATGCTTACCAAAATCTAATGTATAATGTATTTTCAATAAAAAAAAAAATGTAAGATTTTCCAATTTCCTTATGATTCCTTTTTAGATTTTTCATCAGTAGGAGTATCCATATGTTTTCTTATTTTTTATATGCTCAGGCTCACCCACACATTTTTTAATCGAACTGGGTGTGAAGACCTTCAAAAATATATTTTTCATTTCACGAAGGTATCGGGAAATTAATCGTAAACCTTAGGTACGTGATTTCATCTCACAAGCTAGTATTTATAATAAACTTGTCTTTGCTTCACTTTTAACATAGATTTTGGTAACAATCTATAATCTAAAAAAAAAAAACCTTTATTAAGCTAACACGTATATTCTTAAAGGTCTTTCTTTTTTTGTAATTTAAATTTGTCCAACATTTGTGGTTTTATCTAAAGTACAATCTTTTACATTCATAAGTACGTAGATACATAACTAACAGATAAGCGTATGCCTGCATACATATACGTATATAATGGTCGTATGTAAAATGTCAACATATGGCTCTTCATCTGCTACAATTTCAATACGATTACCTGTCGAATGTTTACTTACTCCAAATAAGACTTTCGATTTCAATGTAAAAGTGAAGAACCTTGAATTCAAAAGAGTTTTCAGACGGTTTTTTTTTATTTTATTAGGTTTATTTTATTGTTTATGTTTACGATTACGCTAGAGATACGTTCTATTGAGAGTTAAAAAGGTTGTTGATTTTCAAGGACAAACATCAATCTGATGATAGAATACAAAGCTTTTAAAGGAGATCTTTGGTCTATGAAGCTATACAATACATATATTTTATTTGCACAGCTAGGGGTTTGCTTTAAAATAGCTGTCAACAAGGGATGAATTCGATGTGCAGTAAAAATTTATTCCTTAGGTACGTATACATTTTATGATAGGCTTTTTTCATTGGATTCATGGATGTGATCTCCCGCTTGGGTAAAATTATAAATTACAAATTCGCTTACAAATTTCAAAAAAAAAATATAAACAAATATTTAAGTTAATTTTTAAAATAGAATATGTAGTACTTTATGGGTTTTAACCTGCCTCACGTTATGAATGGCTTTATTTTTTATAAAAACAACATGATCCTTTAAGTACAACCTTTATTACTTTCCCAACAGATATACAATTTTTGAATTCAAAAACCACTTTTTTGTTTTTATTCTTTTTGATTTTATAAATATTTTTGAACTTTTGAAATCAGATGCCACTTTTTGCTTTTCCTCAATTTCACCCTATAAATGCCAATTTTCTGAAAGAAAAATCCCTAAAGCCATTCACTAAGAAACAACCTTTCAAACACCAATAGAATTTCTTCTTTCAAAAACCAAACCCTACAAAAACATTAAAATTTTAAAAAAAGAATATCCCTACAGCCATTTCCTAAGCGCCACCTGTTGAGAATTTTCGGTTCGCGTAGTAATTAAGAACAAACCCGCAGAAGGAAGTATCCAATTTGGTCAAGTAATTTTTAAGTTTTAAGCATCCGAACACACCACGATCCATTTTTGTATAAATAGAAGAAGAATAAGATAAGGTGATTCCTTTAAGATGCGACAAAAAACTAGAGCGCGTATAGTTTAGGTTAAGACAAGACAAAACAATAGGAGGCGTTTTTTTTTCCCTGTTTGGCCAGGAGGCCTGGGGGTGACAGCCTATCTTTTTTTTTATTTTGGGATCAAAAAGTTGCATTTGTATTTAGTTCATTGCCATTGTTCGAAAAACTAGTTTTGGAAACTTTGCCATCATCTTTATTTGTGTGGAATTTCAAAGTATACCTTTTTTTTATTCTCCGCCCAATAAAAGAATCGAATTAAATTTATTTAAAAAAAAAAATCCATGATTATAAATGAAATAAGTCAAATTTTAACTTTATTTTCTTAAAACTTGAGACAGCAAATGTTTTAGTGCGATATTTCTGGATTTCTTTTTTTTGCTTCTCTTGGAAATTGGCGTTTTTTTGGGTTGTGACGTTATTACTCTCAACGTGCAATATGTTTATTAAGTGCGGCCTGAATTGTTTTGCGTCAATGCTGTGCCGAGTTCAAATTTATAGGCATTTTATTTGGCGCTGATTTTCATATACATATATTTGGAAGCTTTAATTATTAAAATGGATAATTTCAATATCAATTTTTATTTTTTTTCTAGCTACTTTTCTAATGATTTAAAAAAATTGAAAAATGCTCACTCTATAAATAAATTATTTCGTGAAGCGGTTTTGCGAATTTGAAATTACGTCAAGACCGTTCAAATCGGTGGAATATTCTGAGATATATTTATTGAGTGGAAAAATTAATTTTTTTTTGGCGAATTGTATCGGTGTTAGTTCATGGGTGTTATGGTAATCATCCCACACCTGCCCCTCCTTTTAAAAAAAAAATTACCCTTTCACCACAGATATTTTTATGGACTCTGTTGAGTGTTGATTCATGTTTCTAATGACAAATTTCATTATCGGTAATTTTGTACATGTCGTAACTTTTTTAGGGTAGCTGTACTGGTATTTGGTTGTGGTTTCATTATAGAATCAGCGTTTAAAGGTATACTACTCTTAAATCATGTGTCATTCATGATTATATTGTGTGTCAAAACAAATAAAGGGTCTTCTAATAGGGACTTCCGAACTTTGACAGTAGTTGATAGCGGCCATATTGTTGAAGCTACATCTGTCAAATTGGCTGTCATTTATTCAATCCAAGCGTCCCCAAAAAGTCACTGTTTTGTGTGGATTTTGGGCTGGCGGCCGGCGTCATCGGTCCATATTTCTTTGAGAACGACGTTGGCCAGGCCATCACCGTCAACGGTGTGCGCTATAGGTCGATGATTAGCAAATTCTTTTGGTTCATCGAGAAAAGGGCTTCCAAATGCCAGGAAGCGAGACCTGGCAAAGGCTGGGCCAGTTACAAAGAAAATGTTCGATGGTTTATTTCTCAAGAGGGTTCTTGCAGTTACGGCAGAAACTATTAAAAGGTACGCGTAACTTAGCCGCATGTTCTCCTATTCGCCGAATCCCAGTGGAAGGTCGACTTCTTCTGCCTGAAAGGCGAGAAGAGCTCATCCCTGCCTGGCAAGCTTATCCGCTTGCTCATTATACCTTGGATGTCGCTATGGCCAGGGACTCATATGTGTGAGATTTTAGTACTATCACTAAAGCCTGCGAGCTCAACTCTGCATTAATTTACTAACTTTGAGCTACCAGGCAGCTATCAATTGCTTTGATTGCAGCCTGGCGATCTATACAGATGGCCACATTGTGAATATTTTGGTGAGATATTGTGTTTTGTTTAAGTATCCTACAGGCTTCTTACAGGTTTTTACAGGACGGACATTGATAATTCTGCACGAGTGATTCGAGGGCATGGTCATCTCACGTGGAGGTTATATCATATTTCATACATATTGGCATTGGCCTTTCAACAAAATAAAAAATTTCGATGATATCTTCACTTACAATTTGTTTTATTTAAATTTAAAGATAGGAAGCGCTTAATGAAAGACCCTGTAGTTCAGTTTGATAAACTTCCACTTTTTCCCCCTCTAAAAAGCTTACAGCGATACAAAAAGCAAAAGCAGGGAATTTGAGGGCGACTTTGGATATGCTGTACGGGATCAACAGGAGATTCTGCGTCGATACCAATCATAATATTTTAGGAATTAATTTTTTCAATCTATAACCTACCCTTCTAGGGCTAAAAAGAAATCATTCAAGTTTCATGAATTTTTGATTTCAGCCCTTATGGATTTGTAAAGCACAAAGGCACACACTTTTTACAAATCTCAAAATCGTATACATAGATGAGGGATGATATTGATTTATTTATATGTATATATGTATATTTAATGTAAAATTTGTATTTGTTTGCCGCTTTCAAAACCCTGACGTTGTGTGACAATAACACTAGTAGCGTAGAGGGAATCAAACTCAATGAAACTGAAGGAAAGAAGTGCCTACTGCTGGTTCTTCTTCATCGGTTTCAACAATCTTAAATTTGAAGATTGTGGTGCCAATGCAGTTATCAAAATAAAAAAAACCAACGTTTTGTTAAAAATTGAGTTTGCCTCACATCCCTGGATACACAAAATATGTTTCTGTCCCTCTCTCACATACGAAGTGTATGAACAAAAAGTGAAAAGGCATTAGGTATTCGTAAATACAAATGTCATGAAATGCAAACAAAGTAAAATTGTTGTTATTTCTTTCACAGACTTATGCCCGATTTCATAAAGGACTTTTAAATATTTTAAAGCCCATTTAGAGTTAAAATGGGATTTTTTGGTTTCACCAAGTGCTTTTAAATTTAAAATGCTCTTAAATGCCCTTATAAACTAAGAGCTCATTTTCCTCTCAATAAATTTTAAAAGTGTGATTTGTGAAGTCTAAGGCCAGGCGCGCACATGCAACTAAATAGTTTGGTTGCGATTTTGAGCACTATGGGATTATATGAGAGTCCGCGCACATACACCGGCGGACTCTCATATAATCCCGTTGCATTGTTTAGTTGCATGTGCGCGCCTGGCCTAATATGTCAGATGTCAGCCGACGAGTAAGAAAATTATAGATGATATTTTGCAGTCACTTTTTTATTTAATTTCTTGCAAATATAAATTGTGAATAGGTCGAAACAAAAATATAGGTTGTGTGTAAATAATAATCTTTTAAGGCTCTCCCAAGCCAACGCGAATACATCCGAACGACGACAAGACTTTCGCCTTTTTTAATTTATTTACATGGAGATAAATGAGAGCACCCACATTGGCGCGATGTGAGTCTTCAAACATTGTTCACTCATCGCATATTCGTTCCGAATGTTTCGCGTTGGTTTCGGAAAGCCTTCATAATTTGTTTGTTTGTAGAATAATTGATTGTTCATCTGAGGACGAAGAGCAACATAAAATAAGACGTCCAAGAAAATTCCGACTTCATAATGGAATCCGTTCTCCAAAATATTTTTTTTTTCGTACCATTTTTTTCTACATATATAATGCTTTTTCACGTGCATTTCGAATGTGAGAAGGAAACAACCTATTTCCATATCCAGGGATGTGAGGCAAACCCAATTTTAACTAAAATTTCCCTAAAATTTCCTTTTTTTGGATGGTGAAACTGAAAATATTTAAAGGTCTGATAAAATTTAAGAGGACTTTAGATAAATGGGATTTTAGTGTTTTTTTATGAAATAGGGCATTTTAATGTTATATTTATAGTTGTTCTTATCGCGATAATATCCTGTGCATTTAAAATAATCTCGAGCGTTTAGCTCTGAACGTCTTCAGCTTCAAATAATTAAGTAAGACATACAGGGTGTCCCATTTAGAATGGTCCAAACTGAAACTAGTATTAGGCCAGGTTATGGGCTCTCAGAATTTTGTACCTTGTCCATTCCGAATCACACCGGTTTTTGATTAACGGCTGTTTTTTTTTTTAATTGGGAAAACACCTACTTTGAACCTGATTTTTGATCACCCCCTTCATAATTGATTTAACTAGGTATTTGCCTACTACTAAGTACTTGTTCTGAGGGCAGACGAAAACGAGCATTTAGTTTAAAAGCATTTTAAATTTAAAAGCACTTGGTGAAATCAAAAGAAGTAATTTTAAGGGTCAGTGGCTTTTAAATATTTAAAAACTTTTTATAAAATCGACCTTCGGGCTTACAATATGTATGGTGTTAAAGAACTAGACCTTGGCAACGGCCCACGACGGACACGAAAACTCTTAACTTTCAAAGAATATTATTTACGCCTCTTTAAAATCTTTTAAATTCTAAAAGGTTAAAAGAAGTTAATTGAAAACAAGAGCTTATTATATAGAAACAAAATACAACAAATCAAAAATTTTTACCTTTTTCATTTGTTTCAATGGAAGAAAATTGTTGATCTTTTCTCTATTTCAAATCAGACAAATTAAATTATTGTTTGACTGTTAAAGCTTTCTACATATATTTTGATTTAAAGACAAATTGCGTGGTTTCAGCTGAAAAGGACGACATAAAATCTATATCTATATAGATTTCAACATAATAAAGGAAGAGTTTATTTCAAGTACATAATTCCCAACGGCAATAAAATGCTCGTGGAAGTCTTTGAAAGAGGCAAAGGTTGTGTTTTTTTTCTTTTTTTTTTTTTGGTTTCTATCAAAAAACATTGACATGATGGGTATTTCCATTTTCCTTTGAAATAGCTCTGAGCTGGAAAGTGTTATATTTTGCGAATGGTGCGACAATACAAAAAGCTAAGCTTATGTTTTTTTTTTTTTTTCTTCACGCTAAAAATGATTGTTAAGGCAACTGAAAACATGAAAACAACACAATACACTTAAAGAAAAAATCAACTAAAATGTTTATTATTTATGGTAGAGGATTTAAATAATAGATTTGAAGAAAAACTTCCCTATTTTAATAAACGAAAGGCATGGATGGGAAGACTAATCAGTGAACAGGGTATCCCCTTCTACACTGATGGTCCAAAAATTAAAGAAGGAACAGGAGCTGGGGTGTTCTGTGAAGCCCTTAATATTAGAGAATCATATACACTCCCAGATGAGTGTAGTGTCTTTCAAGCTGAGATTTACGCTGTTGAAAAAGCGGCTGAAATAGTTCACAAGAAAAAAAACTGAACTCCTCGGAGATCACATTTTTTGTGGACAGCCAAGCTGCCATCAAAGCATTACCCAGTGAGACTATAAGATCCAAGACAGTAGCAAAATGCCGAGGCATACTAAACAATATTTGCAACACCAACCAAGTCAAACTCTGCTGGGTTCCTGGACATAGCAATATAGGAGGGAATAACATAGCAGATGAACTGGCAGGCAAGGGCTCAGTATCAAATAGGGAAAATAGAAGCCAACAAGATATGGGACTAGACGTCCTGATTTGCACGATTAAAAGGAAGATATACATAACAACGAAAGAGCAACTCACTCCTGGATGTCCAGGAACGTTGCGTTATCTCCAGAAACTAAGCTGATGGCCTAGAATTAATGAAAAGAAAACTCCGTATATTCTATAGCTGAGTAAAAAGAATATTAGAACCTTGATAGGTGTACTAACGGGACATTGCGCCACTGGCACAGTGGCCACTAGATTGAGTCTATTAGCACCCGTTTTCTGTAGGAGCTGTCAGGATATCGAAGACATTGAAACCATTAAAACACCTGCTCTGCGATTGTACAAACCTTCAAACAAATCGCTTCCGATATTTTGGAAACATAGATTTGTTGGAGAACTGGACGATCTAGCGCAGGTCTCAATTGCAAACATGAGAAAATATATAGAGAGAGCACAGGCCGGTTCACAGACGAACCCCCTCTTAACCTAACCGAACCTTACCTAACCTATGGCAGAGGATTTCATTTTACTTGAACATCAACTGTAGCTAATTTAAAAGAGTTTTACAAAAATAAAAATTCAGTTGGTTCAACCACTTTATTTCAAAAAAATTGACAAGTTTTTTGGACTTAAATGGAGTTAACTTGCAAAAACTGTAAACTATGCCATACTATGTAACTTTATTATCAATGCTTAAAATAAGTGGTAATATGTATATGTACAAATATAGGATCATAGTAAGTGCTTCCGAATTTTCGCCACAGATTCTGCAATTAGCGCTGTTCTATTTCAGTTCAGTAAGCGCTTGCAATAGAATAAGAGAGTCGAGATTTTGTGAATTCGAAAGTTTTTATTGTAGAATCGAGTTACATAATTGGGCCCCTGTTAATGCAGCCCCGCAGGACCAGGGCTCTCGGCCAGTGGGTATACTAAGGGCAGTCAGTTTTTTCTTCAAGTCGCGCGAAGCACGTTAACACACTATCACCACTTTTAATGGCGATAAACTGTTATAACTGTTAAAAATTGACATTTCTCTAGTCTCGTCCAAAAGCAACACTTACATACAGCAGCCACGTCATTTGTTTATTTTGTAAAATAAATTTGTTTTATGAAAGGACGAGACTAAGAGACATGCCAATTTATAACAATTATGACAGTTTTTCACCATTAAAAGTAGGCGTGCGTTAAAGCGCTTCCCGCGACTTGAAATAAAACTCTGGGTGCCTGAAATATGCCCAATGGGGGAGGGCCCTGGCCCTGCGAGGCCGCACTTTTATTTTTATAAACCAAAACTGTTATAATTGGCATGTCTGGAGTCACTTCCTTTATGAAAATCTTTTTTTGTCTTTCTCGCCTCTCAACAATGCCCCGGAAAGTCTTCACCATTTTTTTGGAAACATATTTTACAATTTTACTGGAGATAACAATAAATAACTGACTGACTTCAGACATCAGCTTAGTTCAAATACAATGTAATATTAAATTTATTTATCGTGTTAAAATGTCGGCGACAAAAATTGCATAGCTTCATGAGACTACAAGTTTTGGTTTTATTTTTTTTTTGTGCAGTGTATAAAGTGTATGAAACATTAAGGTATAGTACTTAGGTAGCTTTAGAGCAGATGAAAACTATAACAACATAAAGTTCAAAGACTTAATTTACAAAGTGAATGCTTTATCATCCACGCATTTCTATGAATTTTATATTTTATAAAATTGAAAAGTTGAAAACCTGTGTTTATAGTCTATAGTGGCATATAAATTGGTGTATGGAGGGAGTATTGTACAAAGATAATTGATATTTATTTTCTAAAAATATTTTCAAAGCAAAAATTTATATGGTATCTGACAAACAAACCAATATTTTGTTTTAGAAGTAGATAATTTTTTCGGGAAATCATACAATTTCGGTTTGGGACTTCCGAGTATGAATTTTAATTAAAAACTCAGCAGTCGAAATTCGAGGCAGTTATCGATTTTATTTGTAAATATATACAAAAAGTCCTAATAGTTATGTACATGCATATACCTGTCGGAAGTGTAAGGGCGGCAAGCTCAATATACGTCATATTGCACCCACTCAAATGTCAGGTGGGTAAGTTGATGCATTATTCATATAGAAGGCTAAGCATTTAATTCTATAGGAGGAATTGTTTCCAAATGTTTCTGGGAAAAACAAATACCAAAAAGAAGAACATGCCTATAGTAAAATGGACACAGAATTCGTTTGAGGTCGTAGGAACCGTTTTCCAGAAAAAAGAAAACAATTTTTTCCTAAAACTGTAAAGAAATTTAGTTTTTCAGGAAGGTTAGCGTTACACGTTACTCTTTCTCCTAAAAGAATTTCAAAAACATGCTCAGTGGCAAAAAAATGATATATATACTTACATACATAAGGCGATTTCCTTTGGAGGTGGCGAAGTACTTGTGAGTAGATGAAAACTTAAATCTAGTACATTCATCTACTCATGCTTCCATCGCGAGTAGATGAGGTTTGTAGGAAAACTAATTTTTTGCGTTCCATTCAAAATGGCTAGCAAGGTACTTGCAAGTACTTCGCCACCTCCAAAGGAAAACGGCTATAGATGCAACAATGCTAAAAATAAATCGAAACAGATGTTCAAGCTGTTTCGCCTACGCTTTGCGTGAATTTTAAGACATTATATTCTAAGTTTTCATTCTTAGTACAATAGTATCCATTGCCGCCTGGAAAAATGGAATTTTTTTGCAGCTGCGGCCTAATTTCAGTTTGAAAATTTAGATTTTGACTAAACTTGACATTCTTGCCATTCTGTCCGTCTGTCTGTTCGGCTATAGCATAAACGGTTGGCTTGGTACCTATCGCTTTTTGAATTTTTCCCCGAAGGGTATTTTTGATTTTTTTTTTTTTAAGAACCAATAATAACGGTATCCTCATACAAAAATCTTTGGCCAAAAACAAAAATTTTATTTTTCTCAAAATCTGCTCGAGAAATTAAAAAAAAAAATAACTTTAATAAATGGTTATAATGGGTGATTTTTTAAGAGGCTTAGAACTTTTTTAAAAAAAAAAACACAAAAAATTTGAAAAAATGAATAAAATATTTATTTGAATCGATAGTTTGAACCTTGCAATTTAATGTTTAAAGATAATTTCATGCAAATGTTGACCGCGGCTGCGTCTCAGGTAGCCCATCCGCTGAGTCCAATTTTGGCATACTCTTTCACACATATCGGCCGGTATCTCACGAATGAATGCATGGATGTTGGCTTCCAGTGCGTCAATCGAAGCGGGCTTGTCCCTATAGACATTAGCCTTGACATACCC
This sequence comes from Leucozona laternaria, assembly GCA_932273885.2. Classification (NCBI taxonomy): domain Eukaryota; kingdom Metazoa; phylum Arthropoda; class Insecta; order Diptera; family Syrphidae; genus Leucozona; species Leucozona laternaria. The sequence continues at coordinate 22,791,040 of OW026367.1, read as the reverse complement.
CCACAAAAAATAATCTAATGGTGTCAAATCGCACGATCTAGGCGGCCAATTGACCGGCCCGAAACGTGAAATTAACTGTTCACCAAACTCGCCTCGCAATTGCGCCATTGTTTCGCGTGCTGTGTGGCATGTGGCACCGTCTTGTTGAAACCACATATCATGCAAGTCAAGAACTTCCATTTCGGGCAAAAAAAAGTTTGTTATCATCGCTCGGTAGCGTTCACCATTGACAGTAACGCTGCGATTCGCATCATCTTTGAAGAAATAGGCCCAATAATGCCGCCGGCCCATAAACCGCACCAAACAGTGGCTTTTTCGGGATGCATTGGTAGCTGTTGCAATGCTTCTGGCTGATCTTCACTCCAAATGCGGCAATTTTGCTTATTTACGTACCCATTCAACCAAAAATGAGCCTCATCGCTGAACACAAGCAGCTCGCGATGAACATTTCGAACCGAGCACGAATTTTGATAGTAAAATTCAATAATTTGCAAGCGTTGTTCATTTGTAAGACGATCCATAGTTAAATTGCAAACCAAACTGAAGCTTTTTGACAGTGACACAAGGTACTAAACACACGTCAGCTGTCAAAACCAGTGTTGCCAAAACCAAACCAGCTTAAAAATCACCCTTTAAATGGCACCTCACATGTACCTAAAAACATTTTTTCAATTTTTTTTTGAATTTAAAAAAAGATATTTCTAACTTTTTTGAAAATCAATATTTCAAAAATGATTGCGTCGATTTTTATTAAACTCAGCAAAAACCGGTTTGTTTAACATTATTTATAAGAAGATTTTACTTCTTTCTCTTATAACTAAAAATAAGGTTTACAACCCGTTAAGGAAAATCTTATTTTGCTCGAAAACGATTATAACAATTTTGATATTAAATTTTTGTTCAAAAAAACGATCTACCGTTAAACATTAGGCGAGCTAGATCAACAAATACTTCTTACACGCAAGCAACAACAAATAAGAGTGAACATAGAGTGTATATATGTTTGTAAATTGTTAAAATATTGAGATGTTAAGATGGCGCTCAGTTCGGTTGTAGAAGAATATACGTTTCCGAATAGTTGGTAGCAATAGATTTTTTGACTTACAATGGAATATGTTCTTAAATGCATCCCGGATAAAAAAAATTGGGTTTATATACTTTTTTCTCAGACATGCGTATCATGTTAAGGCATTTCATTTCTAAATAGAAATTCACTTTTATACGAAACTTGACATTTCTTGACAGATAGGGGACAAACCTTATTTTTTGGCCAATATTCATTACAAAAGTCTAAAATTGCCCTTTTCAAAAAATAAAACCTCAAATTTTTTGGAATTTGAAAGGTTTTTAAATCTTTTGACATCGTAGCCATCCTGCAATGGAATTTGACAGTTGATGGTTTGACAGATGGGGAACAAATTATATTTGATGGTATCGAAAATATTTCATTCTAAATGTCAACCTGAAACCTGAAAATGCATTTTTCGTAAAAATGTCGAATTGTTCACAGGTTTTTTAATTGAAATCGTAGCCATCCTTCAATGAAATTGGAGATTTTATTGTTTATTAGTCTACATTAACAACAGTGTGTTGGAATTACTGTCTATGTTCTAAAAAGAAGAATCAATACTTTTGAATTCATGTTTAATGGACATTAACTATGCCCCGTGTAAAAAAAAAATGCAAAAAGGTACCTTTGAACGCGCCCGAACACATTTAAAAACATAAAACGAATATTGGTTATATTGGACAAACATAATTCGTAGACAATTGGTGGCAGCATCTTTAAGTTGATGTTGTTGTTCAAAAATTCAGTGAAAAGTTTATTGTTAGGTTCATAAAGTATTATGCTGTTACATCTTTTGTTTCGTTATCCATCATATTATTTATTAAAGTTTGTTAATTTTGTGGTTGTCACTGATTATTGTTTGTGAAAGATAAAGCGGGATATACATTTTTCAAATGCTTGTCATGCATGTGGGAATGTATTAATACATTTTTAATAAAATTTTTATGCGAAAATGTGAATATGCATGATCAAGCAATCAATCCTGGCTATCTGATTGAACAAAATTCAAAACATTTTGATTAAACTTCAAGCATACACACAATTTATACGTGTTTCATTTTTACTAGTACACTCTCTTATGCATGACAAGCACTTGAACAATGTATATATCCCGCTTAAGAAATTTTTTTTTAACATCGAATGTCATTAAATTTTGAACGATTAATAACTTTAAAATTACAAAAGAAAAGTAAATAAAAAAGTTACTTTTAGCGTTTTATTCATAATTCATTACTGCACTGGCTATAATTTTCACCAAAACACGGCTATACAATATACATAACACGTATATCAAAATTTAAAGAAAATATTTTTTTTTTTAAATTCGATATTTCATTGACGGTTGGATATTTTTTTGTTAATTAAATTTTTTACTTCACATTTACAGTAAATTAAAAAAAAAAAAAAAAACACGAACGAATTTTAAATTTTTTTCTCATAAATTTATATTTGTTAAGGAAAACTGATGGTGTAGGCCTTTGATGTCAGGAGAATTTCAATAATTTTTTGTATTTAAAAGAAATCTCCGTACCGTTTTTTTTTTTTTTTTTTGGAACTACAAACGTTTAAATTTCCTCTCTAGGGAACCTTAAATACCAAATTTTAAGTAAATCAAACTTTGTTTTATAAAACTACGTCTTTTTGCAACATTTGTATGAAGCAAACAACACCATTTACCTTCGACACGCTTACTAACTTAAAGGATTGTAGAATATCTATCTATCTATTTGTGGTCCTGGTATCATGCTCTATGAACCAATTTTAAATGGGCGCATTCACTAATGTAGTTTCTACGTAGTCCAAATTCAACACTAGCTTTGTGAATGCAAAATTGCACTACAAAGCTAGTCAATCCTAAACGGTCATATTAATGTCAGATGTAGAGATGTTAAATAAGAAACATTTGTGTTTTGGGAACTTTTAATAAACTTTTTTTACAGTTTAACTTAAACAAAATGTATATTTTCATATTGCACCATTAGTTTCATTTTGAAAATATCTTCCACCATTAATTAAGCTTGTATTTTCATCGAACAGCTGATCGTGAAATGTCAAAATGATTATCAACTAACTTTGATGCCGAAAATTTTACACTAGGTCGGAGGGGAAATTTCAACTAATGTCGAATTCCTTTCAACAAAAGAATCGAATTTTTTCTAAACAGAATCGAATTTTTTCTTTCAATTGAAAGGAATTCGTAAAAGAATCGATTTTTTTTTTGTGTGATTGTATGTGTGTTACGTGATAGTTGCAATTAATTATTTCTAAAGTTATATTCACTGAAAATATTATTGAATATTTTCTTTAATTATTTAGAATCCATTGCAACAAAAAGAAATTGTGTGAGTGCCGGGACTCACGGTTAATATGTGTAAACATCAACGTGCGCGGATCCAAAACGGACTTGTTTTTGCTTGAAGGGGATCTAAAGATCTTTTTTCACTGAACGCACCCATCCTAGTATGCAGTTCGTAACGTTGCACACCGTAACGTTGCACGACGTAACGTTGCACACGAACGTTCACGTTTTTTTTTTCACTCTACCGCCAGTATAGATGTTTACACATCAAAAAAAAAAAACAATTTGTCTTCCCAAAATTCCTCGAGTTCAATTTAAAATATTAGAAAAGTGAAATATTTATAGTGTGTGTGCAAATCGGTGTGAAATCTTGCTAAAAATGCAAGATATATTTTGACAGAAAAGAATCGATTTTGTTTAGAAAAAATTCGATTCTGTTTAGCAAAAATTTCATTCTTTTGTTGAAAGGAATTCGCCATAAGTTTTTAGTTGTTTTAAGCCAATCAGAGTGAGTTGACTACGTAGAAACTACATAAGTGAATTCGCCCAATCTTTCCAATCCTTTCATTTCTTTCCTCCTCTTCGAGAAATAGTTGGTTACTTGTAAACTTCGCGTGAATTTAATTCTCGAAAGCAACGCCATTACAAAGTGAAGTAGTGTAATGGAAATGGAGGTAATGAAAATATTGGAAAAAAAAACTCCAAATAATAGACTTTGAAGAGGAGAAGTAGTCCACTCTTCATAAGATAAAATTGTTATTATCAGTTGTACCCCTCCGGTAAATCTAAATAAACGCTTCAACACTTTTCATCACCATTAAAAAGTCTGCTAAGTTGCCCTTGGGAGTTTATTTTAAAGTTGCCTAATTAATGGATGTTTGTTGGAATTAGACCTCACTATACCTTACCTCAGTGTCTGGCAACGCAGAAACATCATTCGCGTGCGATACTGAAACCTCTAATTTATTTATCCTCTCTAATATTATTATTAATGCTCTTCTGTTCTTCTAAATTTCATTAAAAATTATTTAAAATTTTCGAGTTTCCATGTTTTTAAAGAGATTTTGTGGTGAAATTTGTTCATGGAATTATTCCAGGAAAATGTACATATAGCTGCTGCTATAGGTATTTTTATTGAAAACATTTGGTCACTGCCTTGGCTACTACAACTTTAATAAATACAATATACTATACAAATATTTTTCGATAGGGTTTTTGTTTGTGTGGTGTCCGTCTGAAGGTCGGTCTGTTGGGGGTGTATATAATATGTATAAAAGGGATAAAGTTTATTTTAACCTTTTTTGTCCATATCACACAAAAGCATTTTCCGTTTGAACACATTTTTTGGATGCTTATCGTTTCTTTCATAATTTTTTTTTTCATTTTCCTACTTTCGATCATCAGCAACATTACCTTGGGACCAAGTCAACTGTGTACACATTTTTTGAAAGAAAAACTTTTCAGTTTCAGGGCTTTTTTGTGTCCTTCTTCTCTACTATAGTTGGGAATTCATGTAGTACCTATATCTAGATTTCGGCCCTGACCTGATAGAAGCTCTTTTTTTTATGTAATTTGTTTTGCTGTATGATGTAGTTACTATGCGGTATAGATTGTGCAGATTTGCAGTAAGCCATATCATCAGAAGATTGAAATTACATCCATATGTCCTTACGTGAGAGTTCGCTTTCTCTTTAAGTTTGTATATTGTATTATGGTTTGGACACAAAAAAGATGAAATTGTACAAAAATGTAATGAAATCATGGTTGGTGTCCATGAAGCTGCCGCCTTTTATCCGTTTATAGTTGTGTCAACAGTCGAACACAGTGAAATGTGTTCATTAGGAATTTGACCAAATTTATTTTTCTTCATTTTTGTTTGAAAAGAAAATAAAAGTAAATTATTGGGCAACGGCTGTTGGGTCCTATGCAATTTAAAAGTTGAATATTCTTTTTAAATAACAGTGGACAAACGAATTTTTTTGATGGACAATCATAATTATGAGCGTTGGACAAACGAATGAACTTTGTCCGATCCTTCTTAGTTAAGTTTTGTGGGTGTTAGAGGACTTTTTTGTTTTGTAAAAAGTTGCTATACAAAATAAGAAATGTTGAATAATTTTTTGAACTGATTGTTATAAAGGGTTTTCCAATAAGAGGTGTTATTTTGAATAGCCCGCTATTTCGGTAGCTGTCACTTTTGAAGCTGTCATTTTTTGACATTTGACAAGTAGAAACTACGCCATTAATAAAAAATGGAACGATACACGCTTCAACAACGCATTGAAATTATTAAAATTCACTATAAAAATGGTGAAAATTTGGCAGAGACGGTTCGTAAAACTAAAACATTTTTGGGTCGTCGTGAAGCACCTTGTCGGACCGCAATACAGAAATTGGTGGACAAATTCGAGCTGCTGGGACAAGTAAGTGATGTGAAGAATAAAACCCGTGCACGTCGCTCAAGAACAACTGAGAATATTGCTGATGTAGCCCAAAGTCTTGAAGAAAACCCAGGTTTGTCCATTCCTCGTCGTTCTTTGGAATTAGGCATTCCACAAACGTCATTACACCGTATTTTGCATAAAGACTTGGGTCTTAAGTCTTATAAAGTTCAGTTAACACAAGAACTCAAGCCGGCTGATCATCAACAACGTCGTGTCTTTGCTGATTGGGTCCTTGAAATGCATGAAAATGATCCGGAATTTCATCGAAAAATCATCTTGACTGATGAGGCCCATTTCCACCTCGGAGGCTACGTGAACAAGCTAAACTGTCGCATCTGGGGCTCGGAAAACCCAAGAGTTATTGTTGAAAAGCCTCTCCATCCTCAACGCGTGACTGTTTGGTGCGGTTTATGGTCCGGCGGGGTCATTGGACCTTACTTTTTCGAAAATGAGGCTGGAGCAACAGTTACGGTCAATGGATTGCGCTATCGAGAGATGATTAATGATTTTTTATGGCCGGAATTGGATGGTATTGATCTGGACAACGTTTACTTTCAACAAGACGGCGCAACGTGCCACACAAGCAATGAAACCATCGATCTTTTACGGGAAAAGTTTCCGGACCGTGTTATCTCTCGAAGAGGTGATCACAATTGGCCACCGAGATCTTGTGATTTAACACCTTGCGACTTCTTCCTTTGGGGCCACGTGAAAGATAAGGTCTACGCCAACAGCCCAGCGTCGATTCAAGACCTCAAAGATGGAATTCGTGAGGCTATCGAGGACATAGGGCAGCCACTTTGCGATTTGGTTATGGAAAATTTCATGAAAAGGATATGGTCCTGTAAGCGTGGTCGTGGCGGCCATTTGGCTGATGTTGTGTTCCATTATTAACGGCATACCTTCCTCTTTATAATGAAATAAACATCCGATGATTTATCTCCAAAAATGCCATTTTTCTTTGAATATCAAAATAACACCTCTTATTGGAAAACCCTTTACTAATAAATTTTCTGGACAATCATAAATGAGCGTTGGACAAACGAACCCACTCAATCCCATCATTCTAATTTATCAATTCGGGGCAAAAGACAAGTTTATACTTTGTGAGGATGTTACTAGTTATAAAATCGAAAAGTTGAACATTTTTGAACTAAGAGTGAACAAACGAATTATTTTTTTGGTAGACAATCATAAACAAGCGGTAGACACACGAATACATTTGGATCCATCCTCCTAAGTTATCACTTGTCGACATAAGACGAGATATTTTTTTTGTTTTTGGGAGTGTTGCTATAAAAAAGGAAAGGTTAATAACTTTTTATCTGAGGGTGTACAAAACGAATATTAGAGTATATAAGAATTTTTGAAGACAATGAGCCAAGTTTTTGTACTATTTTTGACGATTATATTACATTAATTTAAAAAAGTGGGCGTGTCAGTGGGTGTGAAATGAGTGTGATGGTTTTTGTACCTCTTTCATTGCCATGAATGAAAATTTCATGGTAAAAATTGTTTAAATCGTTCAGTTGTATATGGTATTTTGGGCGCTCTCCCAAACAAAATGCACCACTGTGCGTGGCAGCGCGTTTTTGCCGGGCAGGGGCGCGACGTCATTGCTCAGTACTACAACAATGACGTTGCCTGGCGTTTATGTATAAAAGTTTCACAAGGACCTTGACCCACTCACAATTTTAAACCTCACGTTAAAAAAAAAAGCCAATTAAGGGAAGTTTAAGAGGATAAAGGACAGATACAAGGAAGGAAGGAAAGACGGAAGCGATATTCTCTAGCTTATTGAGGAATTTTGTTTGCCACGAACACCGATACACGAATACATATGTACCTATACATCATGACAATGAGGATGGTGATAATGGATAAATATTAAATGTAGGTACACATTGTCCGGAAAAGAGAAGAAATGAGAAAATCTTCTTTTATCCTTTTATTGAACCGGAAATCAAATTAGTACAATATTGTGTAATCGGATTATCTTTAGGGTAAACAAATTCAAGGTTGATATTATATATATAATCATTAGCTTTGGGGTGTGAAGTCCTGCATGCTATTATAAGAAAGGATATAGGTAGGTGCTTTTATTTATTTCGAAGCAATGATGTAGTATCCATATTTGTTGATATAGTGTGAGAAATTAAAATGGGTATAAGAGGGAATTTTAAATAATTAATTTAATGTTCTCGTAGGCGTTTCCAGAAGATTGATTGAATTATTAATATTCTGCTCTGGCTTCTTTATAGCAATAGCTTAACCCATACATATATACATTTTGTGTTGGAATATTTAATTGCTACAATCATACATAGATGGATCCTTTAAAATGTATTTTATCTGAAACTATACAAATCCACATCCATCAGCCCATAGCCAACCAGCATTATGCTTCTCTAACATTATTATTGTAATAAATGATACTTTAATGGGAATTACGTACTTCAAGGAACATTCAGCTCCGGAGCTATAACTAAGTTTTATTGATCGAAATAATAGGCAAATAAAGTTATGTTTAACTTTGCGTGTTTTTATACATAATATACATAGATACATAGCTCTGCATTGTGATGACGAGGATGGTTATTCTAAGAAATTCTATAAGGATGCGGAGAAGGCTCCTATATCGTAGGATAACTTTCGGGTTTAATGTTTTGCTTTTGGTTGAGATAAGAAGTTAGTTTCGTTTGCTCAGAGAGTTAATGAAAACAGATGGATTAGAAGAAGAAGAACGAGATATGTATGGACATAGATACAACCATAATATATTATGTAGACATTGTTAAATTTCAAGATGTTAGTTTTGAACTGAAAGAACGAGGCCACACGTGTGTGTTTCTTCAATTTCGATTGTTATATACAATGTCAAAGTTAAGATGTCAAAGGAGTGGCATTTTGAAATGGCTACACATTAGGACAGACGTAGACGTTGATGTACACTCGGACTTATATACTTGAACGTGTCTCGTTAGTTATTTTGTATGAATTGTATTTTGTTATTTGAGTATGGAGTCCTGAAAGAATGAATTTATTTGATGATTGCATCATTTGACTTCAGAGTAGGTAGACAGGAGACAGGATCATTAATTTAGAATTCAAGGAGAAGCGATTTTTTTAGAAAATTGAGTCACAATAAAAAAAAAATAGAAATTAAAACTATGGAAGCACTTTTATTGTGTATTTAAGCAAGAAATGTATTCTTTTATATAATTTTTAGATTATGTTTATCAAAACTATAAAGACAGTTACAAATAAAATTTGAAGTTTTATGAAAGATAATAATCCATACCTATACACTGTCGTCGTGTCGTAACAATAAAAAGCACATCTCTCAACCCTATTAAGATTGTCCATCATCAATTGATAGTTGATAAATATTGAAAATCAATATTAAACAACCAAACTGATAAGAAATTTGATAAGAATGAAGAAGAAAAACGAACGATAGAAAATGTATCGTTTTCGTCTTGTGTTTAAGTGGATTATATCGAATAAATTCAGTTGAAAGTTGTTTACGTTCTCTTAAGCACAATACATTTTCTATTGATTTCGTTGTTCTTCTTTATTCTTAAACAAGCCAGACCACTGGTTTATACAGGGTGTCCGCCGGGAAGGTATACTACTTTGTTTTGCCGCCATTTTGGTAAACATTAGTCTTGATAGTTTATATTTGGCAGTCGTGAAGTAGACACGTGGCAAATATATTAAGGAAAAATATTCGATAAACCAACGTGTTTTAATCGTTAACACATTTTATCAAAATCAATCATCGATTACTGTGACGATGAGAAAGTTACGTGAAATTTTTGGAACGTGCCAACAAAACTCACTATTTATCGTGTAGTGAATGATTTCGAAGAAAGATGGTCTGTAGGTGATAGGCCCAAGCATGGACCACAACGTACTGCAAGATCGGCTGAAAACATTACTGCTGCTCAAGGAAGTGTTCAAAACAATCCTAAATTCGACTCCGTTCTCAGGAGCTTGGTCTTCAAAGAACAACTTTGGCCACTTTTAAACGCCACAACTGCATGCTTTGGGCTTGATTAACATGTGGTATCAACAAGACGGTGCCATATCGCATACAGCCAAGATTACAACGGAATTACTGCGAGACCTCTATCCACAACAAGTTATTTCAAGAAATGGTGATGTTGATTCGCCTCCACGGTCGCCTGATTTGACTGCTTCGGACTTCTTTTTGTGAGGATATCTGAAAAGCAAGGTTTATGCAAACAAACCAGAAACGCTTGAGCAACTCAAACAAAATATTCGTGATGAAATTAATGAAATACCGCGTGAAATGTGTGAGAATGTAATGAAAAATGTGCTCAAAAGGGCTCGCATTTGTGAGACTAACAAAGGCGGACATTTACCTGATATTGTATTCCATATACATAATTGCCGACATTAAATAAAACATTTATCAATATAAGATCCATTCTCTTTCATTTAATCAAAAATTATAAACAAACAAAGTAGTATACCTTCCCGGCGGACACCCTGTATTTCTAGTTGTCTTAATAATTTAATCTAATTCAACTAGAAAAATATAATTTACAGCGTATCAATGCCATTTGTGTAGGTTTATTCATCGACTAAAATCATGCGTCATAGAAGAGACCGACAGCAACTAACTGATGATCCCAACTGTCGTGCCTGGGCAAAACGCATTGGGAGTAAACGTAGCAAAAAACTTTCAATAAAAAGAATTGATCGCTTAGAATGGTGCAGAGCGATATAAAGTGCAGCAAAATTGATAATTATCACCGAATAGTAGTTAATTTCTTTAAAAATTTGAGTTTTAATGCAACTAATTTAAATATTTACCAATTTATCAATTGATAATTGATAATTAACAATCGTAATAGAGGTGTCAGTTTTTGAATTTCACTTGTAGTTGGAAATATGACTTTTAAGCTTCACACAAAAATTAGGCATTGTTTAACGGAAGCAAATATATCACCAACTCAAATTTTGACATTTACACTCTTCTTCCACACAATAGTACACATAGGTATAAAAAAGTTATCGAAATTGTAAGAGCTATTTTCAAAAAAAAAAAAACGCATTTTCTGAACGATTAAATGCCACATACAAGCATCAAACGTTTCTTCTTGAGCTAAAAAATAACATAAGAGAACTATCTTCTAAGACTCTAATGCCCGATTTCATAAAGGACTTTTAAACATTTAAAAGTCCATTTAGTGTTAAAATGGGGTATTTGGGTTTCACCAAGTGCTTTTAAATTTAATATGCTTTTAAACGCCCTTATAAATTAAAAGCTCATTTTGCTTTTTATAAATTTTAAAAGTGGCATTTGTGAAGTGTAATGTCAGATGTCAGCCAACGAGTAAGGAAGTTGTATTTAGATGATATTTGATAATATTTTGCAGTCACTTTTTTTATTTAGTTTCTTGCTAATATACAAATTATGAATAGGTCGTCGATACAAAAATATTGCTTGTGTGGAAATAATAATCTTTTGTGATTTAGTTTTTAGAATAATTGATTAATCATCTTCATCTGAGGATGAACAGATAGTAAGAAGTCCAAGAATATTCCAAGTTCATTTTTTTTTTTTTGGCATTTTTTTCTGCTTTTTTACATGCATTTTGAATATGAGAGGGAAACAACCTATTTTTATATCCAGGGATGTGTGACAAATCGAATTTTAACTAAAAATTCCCTCAAATTGCCTTTTTTTAAGATTGGTGAAATTGGAAATATTTAAAGGTTTGATAAAATTTAAGAGGACTTCAGATTAAAGGGTTTTTAGTTTGAAATTGGGCATAAGGCTTAGTTTTTCAGAGCAAGATCAATCAAGTTCCGGGATTCAACAGCGAATTAACTTCTGAAACAAGTTTTTAAGTCAATTTCTCGAGTTCAATGTGTGTTCAATATTCGAGTCCAAATTTCGAACTTAAATATGACTATTAGAAACATTTTTTGATTTGTATTCATACAACCTCTAGTGTATAAAAACAAAAAATTGTACACCCGCTACTTCCCAATGTTTCGTTAGAGCAAATGAGATAGTTTCCTTGAAAAATTCCAAATTCAATTCAAAATCATCCCATATGAGGTAATTTCACCCAAATATTTACGAAATTCGGTATGAAATTACGTGCAAACTTGACGGACACACGCCAGTGGCATCCCTTCAAAGTATCGAATCTATTGAAAATGTCAAAATTCAATGTATGAAAACCATAAAGAGATAACAACAAAAAAGCGATTAACAGCTAAATCAAATTACAAATAAAATGTGGTGTCAAAAAAAAAACACTTTTTCAGAAATTTGAGAAATTAGCACAAACAGAAAACATAGTAGATCCTGTAAATAAATTACTCCTGTAAAGTCGAGTTAACTCAGAAGCAATTTTTTTGGTGGAGCATTAACTTTAACTTTTAGTCAATTTCGGAGTTAAACCCGAGTTAACTCCTCAAATATGTTTTTTTTTTTTCAGTTAGTTTAGATCCCAAGTTAATTCCAAGTTAAGTCAACGAATTTGTCGAGTTAGGTTTGGATGAACTAAATAGATGTACGCGTGTCAAAACACTAACGACATAGAGAGGGCGACACTATGAAAATCACCATTTCCATAGTACCGGATGCCACTTTCTCTGTTTCGAAAGTGAAAGTGCATTTCCATAGTATCGCTATTTGATTTCGATTGATTTTTGACAACAGAAAGTTTTAGTTAATCCTACACTGAGACACTGCTTCTGAGTTAAATCGGGTCCAATTTATTTAACTTAGACCTAACTCAACACCGAGAAACTGGCCCATATTTATCAATAATTCATCGAAATACTGTGGAAATATCGAATTCGAGAACTGTTGAATAGCCCACATATTGTACCAAAACTGCTCTGAGTACTAAATATGGTGTTGGGTGGCGTATGTGGAACATTTTTTTTTGTGTTTTGTGTCAATATTTCTGAATAGAAAAATTATATTTTTGTCATATAATTATGCTTTAAGTATCCAAATACAATTTTTGTCAATTTTTTATGCTGAAATCTCCACACGGGTTTCTGCCTTTTTTTATTTTAAATCACAACATAAGATTACACGGTGACACACAAAAAATACAAGCAATACAGTGCTTCGTCAAGTGTAGGCTTACCCTAAAAAGGTGGGGTGAATTTAAATTTAGAAATGTTATTTCTTATAAATATAAAGAACAATTTCTGCCTTAATTTGAAAGACGACGATACTTTTATTGAAAATTACTTATTTTAATAAAAATAATTTAAAACTAAAAAAATTACTATTAAGTCATATATTATGAGTTTAGAAGCAAAGAGATATCCTATCCCCTTTTCGATTCGGCTCAATAAAAATGTGCAATTCTGTGAAATAAATTTACTGGAAAAATTTCGATGGGAATTTCAACCCCATCTTTCACTTAAACGATGTTTTTTTCGACCTTAATCTCGAAGGAAAAATTCTTTTCTTTTAAACACACATTAATCATAAACTTTTGTTAACATTTAATTTAAGTCAAAATAGAGATTTTTAAATGATGCAAAAGATTTCATTAAAAAAAAATGCAAAGAAAGAAAATACTTAAATTATTATTATTCGAAACCTGATGGCAATGAATCATAGAGATAAATGGACAGTTTTTCCTAAACCATATACTGACAATGACTTAACTATTTGGAGACCGAGAGTTATTTTGGAGTAATCTATTATTTTCAGCTACATAGAATACCTATTTCTATTCTCTTTTATTTTTGGACAGGAAGAAAACTTTTTTAAAAACTTTTCTGTTGGGTGTTTTGCTAAATTGCTATCTGTTTGAAGTTAACTGATTTTTTTCTTCAGAAAAAAACTTTTTCTGGGGTTCTTGGAAAGTTTCTTGGAGTGAGATGAATTTGGCAATATTATGACATAATGTTTTTACAGTAGGTTAGGTATGTCTATTTATGTACCTACGTTGCTTGAAACTTGTATGTTTAGTTTAGTGTGCATAGAATTTTCATAAATACATATATAAATATTTTTTTATTATTTTATATACTTACCTACAACTTTTCTATGCATTATCATTTTTGTATAAGATTTAGTCCCAATGGAGTGTTTTAGGGGTGAAGAGGCAACGCTAATTCTGCTATTCATCTTAAAAGTCATTGGCAGTAGTAGTATGTATCTTTGAGATCTTTGAAGGAAAACTCGAATTGCGTGGGGGATGTTTCATGAGCTCCTAGGAGCTGAAGGGCTGTTATCTTTTAAAAACGCAACTGGGATTATTTAACTTTAAATAAAACAAAGTATAATCAATTTTGGGGAAAAACTAGGGGTTGAATGTTTCGGAATTTAAAATACCTACCCATGTGCATTAAATAAAATTCTTGGGACCAAACTCAAATATTTGTTTACCTACTTTATTATAGTTCCATATATGAATGTTGGTTGATTTTCAAGCATTTTTAATTTTGAAAGAAATGTGGTTTATAAAAGAATAAGAGTTTTAAAGGGAATGCCCATTTTACTATGGAGCTTTGGCCCAGAGTGTACACGAACGAGTTTGTTACCAAATGAAAAGTGACGTAAAGCCCGATACAAAATTAAAATATTTTCAAAATCGTTCATGGGAAAGCCGAGATATTTGGGCTTGAAGTTGTCGATTGTCTTTAAATTATTACGAACATTATTTTGATATGTTAAACACATTTTGAGATATTGAGTTTTAACTTCTAGAAAAGTCACTTTTGTTGCGCGGTCTTTGCCACACCGATATTTCAGAAAATACATTATTAACATATACTTTTTTAGATCTAGGGAAAAGCTAATTTTATAACCTTTAATTGCATATACAATGAAGTTTACTTAGTCACATAAATAGCTAACTGTAAACAAAAAAACAATTCTTCAAAAGAAGAAAATATGAAGGTCGTTCGTGGAGAAAATGTATAAAATAAAATACTAGTAAGGCTTTTGTTTGTAACTAACTAGTAAAATCTTTTAATAAAAACAGAAACACATACGAATTAAACAAAAAAAAAAATAATAAATTTGGTTGCAAAATTACAAGCTTCTTAACCTACCTCTTAAAATGATTAAAATCAAAACTCGCTAAAATTCAAATAACCATTGTACATAGTTTTTAAAATTTAATACTTTTCTACTTACAGGATGAAAAAATGTATTTTAATTTTAATTTAATATTTCGTGCCTTTCACGAAAGAAGTTTGAACAAATGCTCCTCCAACAAAAATATTCTTGCAAAAACATACAAAATGGCAACATTTATTTTAAAAAGTTTTCATAAAGAAAAGTAACCCATCCTCCTCTTTCTTACATCTGCTGTCAAATATCATCGTTCAGCCAAGCATTGAACCAGAAAACCCTTTGACATATCAAGGGCCCCATTCAAGCAACAAATATAGATACCTACCATTCACAATCTAAACTACGATAGCAGTTCACAATTAATACATTTTCTAAAAACATAACAGTTCACAATTAATACATTTTCTAAAAACAACACATTTTTTTTTAATTATAAACTTCATAATGTCCATTGCAAATGATCAAAAAACTTTAAAATATTCCTTGACTAAAAATTTGGACAACAAATAACGTCAAATATGTTCGTATCTTTCGGGGTGCTGCACCAAATATGTTGACTATTTTCTTAATAGTTATTGTATGTATGTTTTCTTTTAAGAGAGGTGTCCCTTCATGGAAGAATAATCAACACAACAAGGAATATTAAATTTCCTAGAAAAGACAATCTATACAAGGTGACTCGCATACGGTGTGACAAAATGCTAGAGCGTTTGAGCCAAGACAGGAAAAAAGATCGTACGGGATGGGGGGTATATTCTCCCCGTTTAACTGGGAAGAGCAATTTTCAAAAAAAAAAAAAATGATATAAAAAACAACGGTTACACTTACAATGCCATGCTATAGCTTTTTGTAAAGCCAGAAATCTCTTCTTATATTTTATTTTTTAAATAAAGTTTTTTTAGTGAACAGTTTTTGAAAAATCTATTTTCAAACTCAAAATTAAATTGTAAGTGTTACTGTTGTTTTTTAATATTTACTGTCTTAAGCCAATTTTTTTTATAAAATTGCTACTTCGGCTAAAAAGGGGGGGGGGAATAGACCCCCTCCCATACGATGTTTTTCTTGTCTCGATCTAACCTATACGCTCAAGCTTTTTGTGACACATTGTGCGAATCATCCTGTATAGAGGATGGCAGCAACTCGTTAACTTCTTTTATTAGAGGCATCACTTGAGGGTTTCAAGGAGGATTTTGACCTTATTTTGATAAAATCAAAATACAAACATTAGAGGTCTTTTGCGTTGGAGAAGAAGCTTATATCCAATTACAACTACCCACTGTCTTATATTTTGTCATATATAATTTCTAGACAGAACTTTGTCTCCCTTCGGCATTTCTTATAACAAAAAATATTTCTGCCCTATCTTATTTAATTAGTAATTCTGAAAAAATTGTCATAGTTACAATTTGAACAGATGAAGCATTACTATACACAGGCAAGCACGTACATACTTATGTATAAACGTAGTAGAAAATATTTGTATTGCTTGCTTATTGTCAGAGACCATTAGGTATTCTTAATCAACGAAATAAAATGTAGTTTTGTTTTACCCCCCAAAAGGATATTAATTGAATAGTAATATTTAATATTAATATTAATTATCATAATTGATGGTTTTTAATATGCTCATGGGGTATACCTATAAAAATAGACTCACTTTTCGAATTGTGTATATGTAGATACGTATTTTGTCTGTCTGAAGAAAACAAGTTGATGCTATAAGTAATAACGGGTGATTTTTTAGCTGGTTTGGTTTTGGCAACACTGGTTTTGACAGCTGACGTGTGTTTAGTACCTTGTGTCACTGTCAAACAGCTTCAGTTTGGTTTGCAATTTAACCATGGATCGTCTTACAAATGAACAACGCTTGCAAATTATTGAATTTTACTATCAAAATTCGTGCTCGGTTCGAAATGTTCATCGCGCGCTGCTTGTGTTCAGCGATGAGGCTCATTTTTGGTTAAATGGGTACGTAAATAAGCAAAATTGCCGCATTTGGAGTGAAGATCAGCCAGAAGCATTGCAACAGCTACCAATGCATCCCGAAAAAGCCACTGTTTGGTGCGGTTTATGGGCCGGCGGCATTATTGGGCCTATTTCTTCAAAGATGATGCGAATCGCAGCGTTACTGTCAATGATGAACGCTACCGAGCGATGATAAGAAACTTTTTTTTGCCCGAAATGGAGTTCTTGACTTGCATGATATGTGGTTTCAACAAGACGGTGCCACATGCCACACAGCACGCGAAACAATGGCGCAATTGCGAGGCGAGTTTGGTGAACAGTTAATTTCACGTTTCGGCCCGGTCAATTGGCCGCCTAGATCGTGCGATTTGACACCATTAGATTATTTTTTGTGGGGGTATGTCAAGGCTAATGTCTATAGGGACAAGCCCGCTTCGATTGACGCACTGGAAGCCAACATCCATGCATTCATTCGTGAGATACCGGCCGATATGTGTGAAAGAGTATGCCAAAATTGGACTCAGCGGATGGGCTACATGAGACGCAGCCGCGGTCAACATTTGCATGAAATTATCTTTAAACATTAAATTGCAAGGTTCAAACTATCGATTCAAATAAATATTTCATTCATTTTTTCGAATTTTTTGTGTTTTTTTTTTTTTTAAAGTTCTAAACCGCTTAAAATATCACCCATTATAAGTAAGCCATTGGCGCTTCGTAGAAAAATTAATAGCCCCTGACTTGTTCACGTTGTTTTATGCCACCTAGTCGACTGACTCATCTCTGTGCTGTGAGATGGCTACGAAAGGCAGGATTTTTTTTAAACTAGTGGTTTTTTTGTTGACGCTTTCTTTTGTGTTTTCTCTGTCTATCTTTGGCACTTAAATCCTACAAAATCTCTTTTTTTTTCAATTGAAAACACGCATTTACTTAATTAAAATTATATTTTGTAAGTGAAAAATTTCTTATTAATCCTTCAACGAACACAGATTTTTGATTTTTTTTAACGACTGCTGACAAATGTTTTGCATTGAATTACATTGTTTAATTTTGACAATTAGATTTACAGTCATATGTACACGTACATATTTGTTTTCGGTTCGTGCTTCTAACAAATCCTTGTGTGACTTTTTTTTAATTGCCGCATGCATTGAAACTGAATGTTAATGACATTTGACATTGTTATGATATTTTATGACAGCAATAGACGGTGTTCACATTGGACTCACTCCTCTGACGGGAACCGGGAACCCAACTTCTTTTGTTTAGACGCAAGCTAATGTGAGTGAACACATTCGACTCACTTAAACCTTCAACAGTCGTTAAATCAAAAAACAGTTATATGTCGCTGAAGGATTAATTACAAATTGTTTTATTGCAAAATATTGTCACAAAAGAAAACGTCAACAAAAATCCACAACAAACAAATTTAACAAATTAAAACAAAAATCCTGCAATTCTTGGCCATCTCTTTCTAATTAAAAAAAGTGTATAGTGAGAACTAAAAAATTCGCCCAGGTTTTTGAATTTACGACTTACAGCCCGATTCTCCCCTTGTAAGGAGTCACAAGTCACAAGCTCTTGTGACTATTCATTTTGAGGATTGTTGTGACTCGATAACATTTTTGGAATTCTCCCCCAATCATTATAAGAAAGCTCACAACTAAACTCACCACAGCAAAGGTGAATTTTGTAGTGCCATAATTGCAACAGTTGATTATTTAAAACATAAAAAAAGATTTGCAATTGGGCCAAATAAATTTATTTAAAACATACAAAAAATAAAGTTTTCATCCATTTTCTTAGCAATAAAGTGAGTAAACAAATTGTTTATATTTTATGTATATGTTTGCAAAGTGGAAGTGAAAAAACTATTAAAAAATATTGTTTTCGAGAGCGAATGAATCATTTGTTTCCTGCGTTAAGCCTAGTATTCACCTCTTTGTGAAATGAAAAATAAAACCGCTTCAAAATACACGTGATTGATGATTATGAAAACATAATAAACTCTCCACGTGTAGTTCCGATACTCAGTTTGTAATTTTTAATACTTACTTTGAATGAAAAAAGAAAATGATTGATTGATGAATAATTATTTGACAGAACTTAAAAAAAATTCCAATAAAGATTGTTTTGATCCCGTTGTTTGTTGTTTTCAGCATTTTGCTGGCAATAGATTCACAAAAAGAGACGATGGTTTCATCGAAGAATAATTTTTAAGGTATATCTTTTTATTTTTCAGAACTTTTTTCAAATTAATTGACAAATGTAACACTTTTCCACATCTCATTAGATTTTCCTAGTGGTTGTACGCTACGAAGTGAAAATTATGATGTGAAATTGATTACGAACCGGTTCATATTCCGATTTCACATTTGGGTACACACTTCTAGTTGGGAATTACACCGTTGTGAACTAACTGTCAGTTTTATATGGAAATTTCATTTCCACTCGAATTGAGTACTAGAGTTTAGAAAAAAAAAAATTGTGTGAGTACCGGGACTCACGGTTAATATGTGTAAACATCAACGTGCGCGGATCCGAAACGGACTTGTTTTTGCTTGAAGGAGATCTTAAGATTTTTTTCACTGAACGCACCCATCCTAGTATGCAGATCGTAACGTTGCACACCGAAACGTTGCACGACGTAACGTTGCACACGAACGTCCACGTTTTTTTTTCACTCTACCGCCAGCATAGATGTTTACACATCAAAAAGTCTGTGCTATTGTGAAAAATCTTGTTTTTTTCGGAAGAAAAATACCGAAGAAGATACGCACAATAAAATTCACTTTCAATGTTGTTTAAAAAAATAAATAGATTATGATATCAAAGTTTTAAAACACTTGTAATTTGTAAGTTGTGACCTGCTATGCTGCTATGAAGGTGATCACAATTTCGATTGTTTGTGCGACTCTCATAAGTTGTGACTCTGGGGGAGAATTCGAAAAAGTCACAATATTAATTTAACCAATTCTTGTGACTTGTGAAATATCAGTGATGATGGGGAGAATCGGGCTATTATTAGGTGCGTTCGCGTACTAGTCCGAAACCACCCAAAACTACTTGATTTTACCAGATTTGGTCCAATCCTGTTCGCGTACTTCCATTTCGTGTCATTTTGGGCAAAAGAGAGTCCTCGCGAGAGAGAAAACTATTTCCCCTTCTTGCCAGTTTTTACCCGAGAAATTTCTTCGGGCAGAATCTGGTAAGTTCTGTTTTCTGTCAAAAGCCAGTAAAAGAACAACAAAAAATTACAAAATGGCTGTTGTTTACTTTTGCTTTAAGTTTTATTTTCAAGTGTTGAAGTGAAGTTCGTTTAAAATTAGTAAAATAATTCCCAAAAAAATGTATATAATAAAGAAAATCTATTTAAAACCGGTATTTGTGTGCATTGTTCAGTGCTTTTTTGTTTACAAAAAAAAATATTGAAATTAAAATATTTAACTTAAGAAATCATGCTTTGGTGTAGTTTAAATGAGTGCTTTTTAATTTAATTTTGGTTGAATTACGTTTTTTTTCAAAAATAACATTGAATGGCTTTCACTTTTGTCGTTTTCTTCGTTTTAAAATTCAATAAAGAAAGTAAAATTACAGAGGTAATTCCAATTTTGTCGCTTTGTTTACTTTTTTGTTTGCTATGGGGCTCTTTTTTGTTTACTTTTTGTTGACGTTTAAAAAGTGGGCAACTTTTTTGGTTCCAAGCGTTCGTGTACTTTTGGGCAATTTTACTTCCCCCTGAGAGAACTTCATTCCCTCTCCTATGAATTTGACAGATTGCCATTTTTAGTCCGGAAAGTACCCGAACAAACCTATTTTTTTGTTTCCAATAAAAAAGTTTAAAAGAGACAGTCCTATTGAAAATTAAGTAAAAAAAATCCCAAACTCTCGTGGTGAGTGTAAAGAACCTTGGGCACAGTACACACATCTAAGGTAATGTTTTGCGCAGGTTGTCAAACTTAAAAGTGTCAGAAATTAAAAATGGCTTCTCGGGTGCCCTCAAAAACTGCACATCGCATTAGAACAAAAAATATTAACATTTTTACAAGTGAAGAGGCACTGATGGGTCCGCCTTTTTCTCAGACGAGCAGAACTGAACAAAAATGAAAACGCTAATCATATTGGGCACGTTCAATCACAAAATCTGAAAATTCAGATCTGAATTTATGTTGTTGAACGCACAAGAAATCTGAATTTTCAGTTGAAGGTTGTTGTGTCAAATGCTAGCATTTACCTAAATGATTTACATTAAAACGAAATAAAATAGAACTTTAATTATATTCTTAAACTCAAAATTAGGCGTCAGTAGTTCTGGTGATGATATATGTAACTAAATCAGCAACAAAATACAGCAAGACAATGTAAGGTTCAATGAGAAAATAATTCCACAATATTGCGATGCAGAATTCTGGGAACATTTTTATAAGAATAGTCAATCGTCTGATTTAAAAACTCACTTATCAATAAACAATTAGTTCTTCTATGTAAAAAGTATTAGTTTGTTCGTGATGAAAATTAATCATCACAAATCAAGCACTAACCAGATCGAAAATCATAAAGTTCAACTTCTATGTATAGTACTTCAAAATTTTCCCCACCACTATCACTTTATTCTGAATTTTCAGATGAGAATTTTTGGCTGAAAATTCAGATGAAACGTAACTGAAAGTCACTAAAAGTCATCTAACTTTTTATGGCAGCTGGCCAATCAGAAGCTCCAAAAATTCAGAAATCTGAAAATTCAGATGTAAAACATAATGCGTTGAACGTACCCGTTACCTTTAAAATGTGTACTGTGGCCTGGGGTAGTTTTGAAACATAGTTTCGTTGTGGTGTTAAAAGCACTTTATCAAAAGTGCGTTGAAGTGTGCGGATTTTTGAAATAATCTAATAGATGACAAAACGTATCCTGCAGGATCTACATACAAAATTTAACATACGTAACGTAACATTTTTTTTTGGAAACGCAGAGTCATGTCGTTTTCGTTTCATTGTTTTCAGAGTTTTTCTGAAAATCGGTGTCCATGAAAACTGACAAAAGTTTCCAACTTTTACAAAATGTTGATGAAAAATTTAAAGTCGTACCGGTAAACTCTAAAATATAACTGAAAATAGTTATTATAAGACCAATTGAAGCATCGACTGCAACAACCTGACTAAATATGTATTCTGATTAAGGTATTGACTGATACCTGATATTACTTTTGAGCAGTTGGGTAAAACAATGAACTTTTAATGCTCCCACATGAGGTAAGTTCATGAACATTTTCAATATACAAAAGTATAGGAATTGGCTACAAATCAAATCACCCTATACCAACGCAGTAATTCTATTTAATTGGAATTAAGCAGGGCTAGGACAACAAAAAAATAATTTCATGATTATTCAAAATTCCATTGTTCTGTACAACAACAATTATTTGCGCACGTTCATAATAATCAGATTTTCCAAATCAGTAATTTTACCCAGAATCAACATGTTGGCATAACTGAAAAGGACAATATTTAAGAGGAATCGTGAACAGAAGAATTGATTTGGCATGAAGGATTGTATGTAAAGGGTGTTTTTTTTAAACGTGTAGTTTTCAATCTAGCAATACTTTTTTCGGAGTTGGTCTTTTTGACAGCTTTCACTTGATTTATGCTCAGTTTGGTTTGCCATTTCATAATTAATAGATTTACTCCTGAACATTTATTACCAAAATAATGGTTGGGTTAGCGCGACGCATCGTGCGCTGCGTCCATAATCGTTCGACACAATCGCAAAATCGCATAAATTCGAGTAACAATGGATCGGTTTCGCACCACGTTTACTCTAGTGGATAATGCGCATCCTCAGAGACGCCGTACAGTGCGCACAGAAGACGCTATTGCTGCTGTGGAGCAGAGCATCGAAGAAGACCCGAATGAGTCCATTCGCCATCGCTCGCAACAATTGGAGCTGTCGAAAATTGGGCATCGCGGTTGGAATTTATTCGAGCCAGCCGAGGCAGCCACTTGCCAGAAATCATTTTAAAAACATAATAATGCTAAATTCTTGGCCATAACATTAAATAATATGCGTTTTATTTCTTCTTGAAAACCACACGTCTTAAAAAAAAACACCCTTTATATGAATTTCGTTTATAATGACTTACATAAGGATTTAAACTATATCATACATTTTTAATCTATTCACAATACACAAGTATTTTTTATTAAGAAATGTTTTGGCTAGTCAAATGAATAGAGAGAACTAAGTATGAGTGTCAACTTTGCGAAACAACATTCACCGATCGAAAAGTGGTTAGGTGGATAATTTGTCATTAATAAGTCGATAATTAGTTGTGATAATTTCAAATTTTTCGATGTTCTATGTTTTTTGTTGCTGCTTCGGTAAGTTGATATCAACGCACCCTCCCAAAAATAGGTAAAAACTTCTTAAATCGAATGGTTTTCTGCTTAATAATTTGACGTTAAGCCTCTCGACTTTAATATACCTTTAAATAGCTCTTACGTGCGAAATCGGTATCTTTGATCAATTCTCACATTCAAGCAACGTTGCTTTAAGGCCTCTTAACTTAAACGCCATCCAACGCATTTAAAGATTACCTACTCAAAGCCATCTTAAATATATTTTGAAATCTGAAAAGAATTGTTTTTTTCTTTTTTTGTATTTATTAAAGAAATTTGAATGTAGGTAGAGTTTTCAGTTTTTTTCTTTTAATAAAAAGAGATTTGTGAGTTTTAAAAAAAATTGGTTCAATGGTTTATTAAGAGGTTCATATAAAAAGGCAAGGCGTGAAGCTTAAAAATATACCACAGAAATTTACGAACACAAAAAAAAAACATCATAAAGCAAAATGGAGTGTGGTTTTATTTCAATGGCTTTGGACTTTACATCCAGTTGCTTCTCTTTCTCTCTTATTTGTTAATGAGCCAATTTGAGAATTTTTTTGCGTTACGTTACTTAACGATTGTTTAGTTAAGTACAAATAGATAAGCGATTATAGGTAAGAATTTAAGGAACGTTATTCAAAGGCAAATTTACATAATATTTAAACAAACTTAACTAATTAACCTTTAAAAGGCGTTTTGAGAAAATCTATAATAGATACGGATGTAAATGTTACCTATATTAATCAATTGGTGGCGCTAAAGGTCGTGGGGAACTCTCAACGTATTTTGGGTCGACAGGAATTTACGAGATCTACAATTTTCTTCCAAACAAACATGAAGAGACTATAGACAACTGCCAATTTATACAAGGTGGAGCAAAATTAATCACCCTATCAGAAGATTTTATAATTTTTGCAAATGGCTTCGTACGTCAATCATATTTGACATTTGTGAACTAGTGACAGCTGAAGAATACAAACAGACAAGCAATGGAGCGCTATACTCTACTGTCAAGCCATCCTCAATGTCAATAACGAAGAGGACGATTTTGTGTCGAAAATCATCATGAGCGACGAGGCGCATTTCAACTTAAGGGCACTGAAAGTCCGCGTGTGATGCACGAAGAGCCATTACACTCACACAAAGCCACTGTGCGGTGCGGCGATCACGCGGGAGGAGTGATTGGGCCGTTTTTTTTTTTTTTGAGGACGCCATTGGCAATACGGTCACTGTTACTAGCGAACGCTACAGGGCCATGATAAACGACTTCTTACTGCCGGAATTGGATGAGCGGGGCTTGGCGAACATGTGATTCCAACAAGACGGTGCAACTGCACACACAGCCCGAGCAACAATATGGATATTGAAAAAGAAGCGTTTCCTGGTCGGGTAATTTCCCGTTTTGGCGATTTGGCATGGCCAGCAAGATCGCCCGATTTAATCATCCCAGACATTTTTCCATTTGATTGGAATATCTTTACTTCGCACTCCAGTGCTTGTCAAACTTTTTCTTTTATTTTTTATTCTTTTTCAATAATTATTATTTTTCTTTGTATTTTCTTTATATTATCTATTATTTTAACTATTACACCTTTTTAACTCTATTTCTTTTTTTTTTTTTTTTCTCTTGCTTTAAATTAATAAAAACAATACTGTACTACATTATATCTCCTTTATTAATTATATATAACTTTCTTCAGGATGATTAAATTTAATAATGTGCTTTTGATTCTGGTAAAGCCCTTCCCTCGTTCTTTTGTGTTTCTTATTATTTTTCTGCTACTATATGATAGCCATGAATCATAATGATTATAGTGTAGTTTCTGCGGTTGGTGGTAGTGATGGAAATCTTCGTTCAATGATTAAAATTTTAAGCAAACAGTTTATTGGTATACAGATTTGTCATTTAAACGCACAAAGTTTATATCCCAAAATTGATGAGTTTAGGGATGTGTTCGAGGAATCTTTGGTTGACGTAATTTGTATAAGTGAAACTTGGTTTTCTGATTCATATAGTGATTCAATGTATAGTCTGAGTGGATATAGACTTTTCCGCGCTGATAGACATGGGAGAAGAGGTGGTGGAGCGGCTATATATGTCCGTAATGGTATTACCTGCAAAATAAATTGTAAGTCGGATATCGACTCTGAGATGAATTATTTGTTTTTAGACATGTCTAACGATGAAGGTACTCTTCTAATAGGGACCGTTTATAGACCCAATAATTACATCGATGTAAATCCATTGCTAACCATCTTACAGGATATATCCCTCGGTCCATCTAAGATTATTGTATGTGGTGACTTCAATAGTAACCTTTTGGAACAGACCTCGCTAATTGAAAGTATGGGTATATTTAACTTATCTCCGGTTAACTCGACGAATGCAACACATTTCCTCAGGGATTCTCAAACACTTCTCGATTTATTCTTTGTTAGTGATATTAGTGATGTTCAATTATATGACCAGTTGTCAGCATCAGCATTTTCGAAACACGACCTCATCTTCCTTTCCTTTAAATTCAAATTCAAAAATTGTGCTACATCGTATGAATACAGAGATTTCCGGCACATCGACTATGGTTATTTGGAACATGACACCCGAAGCATTGATTGGGAACATATTTACTTTTTATCCTCTTCTGATGACCAAATCGATTTCCTTAATGGAAATATTGTCAACTTATTCAATAGAAATGTTCCTTTACGATCCAGAACAATCAGGGAAGGTGAACGACGTTGGTTTTCCAATGAAATTCGTAGGTTGATATTTGAACGCGACCTGGCCTACCACAAATGGAAACGTTACAGACTGAACATTGATCGTCAAATCTATCGCAGGTTGCGCAATCAAGTAGTTCGCAAAATAAGACTCTCTAAGATTCAACTATTTAGGTCCAAGTTAAATCCTTCAATGAATGGGCGTCAATTGTGGAAGAATCTGAAAGATATGGGTCTAGGAAAACAAAATCAAAATTGTAATGAGAATATCAACGTTGATTTAATGAACCATAATTTCGTTAATATACCCTTTCCTACCCTTCCCTGTAGTTCTCACCC
Organism: Leucozona laternaria; assembly: GCA_932273885.2. NCBI lineage: Eukaryota > Metazoa > Arthropoda > Insecta > Diptera > Syrphidae > Leucozona > Leucozona laternaria. Next base: position 22,764,728 of record OW026367.1, on the reverse strand, counting down.
TATGATTGAGTCTCCTGTTGAGCCCACTTCCGATATTATTTTCGATTTTAGATGCGTTGATAGTACTGAGATTGTTGAAAGTATTTTGTCTATTAAGTCCAATTCAGTTGGTTTCGATGGAATACATCCTATCTTCGTCAAATCTATTTTACCTGTTGTCCTTCCCTTTATCACACATACCTTCAACACTATTCTTATGACAGGTATGTATCCTACCCAATGGAAACTAGCTAAAATTTTACCGATCCCGAAAGGAGGAAGAGGGAGTGAATTCAGGCCTATATCGGTGCTTCCTTTTTTGTCCAAGGTTTTTGAGAGGGTTATGCAAAAACAGCTTAGTTTCCATCTTAGAGCTCAGAACATCCTCTCCTCTAAGCAGTCAGGCTTTCGTAAGAACCATAGCTGCATAACAGCTATTTTAAATATTGTTGAAGATCTCAGGCTTGCTTTGGATGATAACCATGTCACTTTTCTTGTGCTTCTTGACTTCTCGAAAGCATTTGACACTGTGGACCATGCTAAGTTGTGCCAAAAACTTGTAGATTATTATGGTATATCATCTTCTGCAGTGCGTCTATTTGCATCCTATCTTCGGGGAAGAAAACAAGCAGTTTCTGTTGGTAACACTACTTCAAATTTCCTTCCCATCACAAGAGGAGTCCCTCAGGGTTCAATTTTGGGACCCCTTCTTTTCTCACTATATATCAATGAACTCCCTAATATGATTACAAGATCTTCAATCCAAATGTATGCAGATGATGTGCAACTATACAAAAGCTGTTCTCTTGGGCTCATTGAAGATTGTGCATACAGAATTAACAAAGATCTTGAAGACATTTCGCGATGGTCAGCATGTAATGGTCTGTTTCTTAATCCTCTAAAATCAAAGTGTCTCGTTATTAGTAAGAAAGCTCTAAACACTGACTACTTTCCCAGTTTATATTTGAACAATTCGCCTATATCATATGTTTCAACTGCGAAAAACCTTGGTATGTTGTTCAATAACACACTGACTTGGGATAACCACATTAACGCCACCGTTGGGAAGGTTCATGGTGTGCTCCGCTTGCTATGGTCCTCTCAATTTTTCACTCCTCTGAAAACTAGAATGCTGTTAGCCAAAACGCTTGTAATACCCATACTCACATACGGATGTGAAATTTTTTGTCACTGTGATGCAATCAGTAAGAGAAGGCTAAATGTAGCTTTCAACAATACTGCGCGCTATATTTTCGGATTGCGTAGATTTGATCATATATCTAGCTTCTCAAGACAAATCTTTAATATCTCACTTGATCACCTTATACGTTTCCGAACCTTGTTATTGCTATTTAATATAATCCAGTCCAAGCAACCATGTAGTCTTTTCAATAGGGTACATTTCGGTTCCTCCAACAGGTCCTTAAACTTAATTCATCCGCGATATTCCTGCTTGACTTCTCAGAGACAGTTTTTTGTCAATGCTATCCAACTGTGGAACTCCCTGCCAAGACATTTAAGGAGAGTGAGGGGCGAAGCACAGTTTCGTAGAGAGCTACGGATTTATTTTCAAAATTATTCCTGATTTTTGCATACAAAATTTTTTTTTTTTTTTCTCTTTCTTTTCCTCTTTACTTTTAACTCTTACTTTAATCCTTTAATGATTTTTACTGTACTTACATAGTAAATCTTTTTGATATTCTCTATGTGGAGGTATATTGTATTCTTTTCTTTTTTTTCTGATTTTTTGTTTTCTTATGGTGTACATAGGTAGTCCCTTAAGGATGATTATATTATTTAAAAGATAAACATGAACTTTTTGTACAAAAATATTTTCAATAGTAGCTTTCTTAATTACATAATTATAAGTTTTGCACTAACTTATAAGAAGAATATTCTTAATGTGTAAGCATACATTGTTAACGATTAAATAAATACTAAATAAATACTATTTTTCTTTGTAGCAACTTGAATTCACGGGTTTATGCCAACAAACCTCAGACAATCGCAGCTCTTAAGGAGAATATTCGACAGATATTGGAACAATTATCACCGGACATCTTGCGGAAAGTCATGGAAAATGCGATAAAACGGGCACAAATGTTTATCAACACTGGCGGCAGCCACTTGACGGATATCATCTTTTCCACTTAACAGAAAAAATTGTAAAGGTCCAAATAAAGATTTCCATCACTCAAAATTCTTTTTTTTTTTTATTTAGTAAGAAAGTAATTCAAAAACAAAATTTGATGATTAATTTTGCGCCACATTGTATAACAGTTATAAAAGTGTTTTGCCCTTAAAAGTGGGTGGTACTGTACATCAACGCGCTTCACGCGACTTGAAAAAAAAATTGTGTGATTAATATGTGTAAACATCAACGTTCCATCCAAAACGGACTTGTTTTTGCTTGAATGGGATCTAAAGATTTTTTTTCACTGAACGCACCCATCCTAGTATGCAGATCGTAACGTTGCACACCGTAACGTTGCACGTCGTAACGTTGCACATCAACGTTCACGTTTTTTTCACTCTAACGCAAGCATAGATGTTTACACATCAAAAACCCACCCACAGTTTTGGTTTATAAAAGAACTGTTTATGCAGCCGCGCAGTGCCAGGGCCATCGGCTGGTGGGCATACTTCAGGTACCCAGAATTTTTTTTTTCAAGTCGCGCGAAGTTCGTTAACGCACGCCCATTTTTAGTAGCGAAAAACTGTTAGTTCGATATAATGTATTAGTTAAAGAAAAAGCTTTATGCACTGTGCTGCCATTGAAAAAAAAAAAAAATAAAAAAATCCTATTTATGACCAGCTTTTGGTATGAAATACCGCACTGTGGGCCCGAACAAATCTGATATTCTGGATATTGCATGGAATGAATATACAGTAGAGGTGATTGGGTCTGGCATTCCAGGTAAGTAGGTTGGCTTTTATATAGTCAAGGAATTCTGCCGACTCAGTTCAAAATCCTTGAACCTATGTAAAACAAGTCAATCCTGAGGCGAAGAAACGGTGACGTTCCTATAGTACTCTGACCCATTTGTCCATTTCCACTTGTTATTTAATTGTTTGAAAGAATTTTCCACGAACAAATTTGATTGCTAGACTTTTTTAACAAGACAGAAAACATCTTGTTTTGTCTGCACCATTAGTAGAATTAATTTTGTTTACTTTGAATAATTTTTGTTTTTTTTTTTTTTTTTTTTTTAAATAAAATCCAACCTAAAGAAAAGAAAGCTTAATTTATGTGTACATATGAATTAAATCTATCTATACCTTAGAATACTTGGAATTTTTGTTTAAAGAAGAAGCATTACAATGGGTTGCACGTACTTGCTTTTACATTTCAAACGGCTTAGAATTTTAAAGATTTTGAGCTCAAAACAGAGAATGGCCTCTTTTCTTTACTCTTGGCGCCCACTAGGCAACTTAGTTGCCGGCAACTTTTAGTTGTTTGGTGTTGCCGGCAACTCCGAGCAACTAAAGTTGCTTGCCCTCGCCCACTAGGCAACTTCCGAGCAACTTTTGAGAATTAATATTTGTGGTTTTTTGTATTTAGTTCTCTATAAAAAGATGCTATACCTAATCCTATCTCAATTTGACCTGTCTAAAATGCAAAATCAATGTAACATTTCAATGGACTACAAATAGAAACGTTGATTTTCAAAAGTTTCTAAAAGTTGCTCTGAAGTTGCTCGGAAGTTGCTCGGAAATTGCTTTGTGGGCGGGGGTCAGCAACTAAAATTTGCCCGGAGTTGCCGGCAACTAAGTTGCCCAGTGGGCGCTCTCCCATATAAGCCAATGTAATTGCATCGGGAGCAACTAAAAGTTGCTGGGGTGAGCAACTAAAAGTTGCCTAGTGGGCGGCAGGCCTTAATATACTAATCTACGCAAACAAAATTTCGAAATCGTCGGAGCAGAGCAGTTTTTGTATGTACCTGTGTAGAAACAAATTAACAAAATACTTAGAGCTGTTTTTTTTTTTTAAGAAAAATAAGCTTTTTCTTAGCGCTAATCTTAGACTTCAAAAAGTAATATAATTTTCCTTTATAGCCAAGGAAAATTAGATTTCCACTTTAAAAACATTCTAAAAATGCTTCAAACATAAAATAATGCTCTCCATCAAAACTCAGCTTTGTCGGATTAATTTTTTATGTTTGGCATTTTCTTAATTCTTTTTCTAATTTTCCTGGACTACATGGGAATCACATATATACTATAAAGCTAAGTACAGACGATTGGCAGTTCTTACAATATTGTCAGATCTGTCAGTAAAAATACTGTCCCAAATGTCTTAAAACCGTGTGAACTTACAATAGGTGTGTTCGCGTACTAGTCCGAAACTACCCATTTTTACCATTTGTAGACCAATTTTTTTATATGAACTTTGACAGATCTTCGGACTAAAACTGGTGGAAAATGGCAGGTTTGGAAAGTAAACGAACAGAGGTAATTTTGTGTGACAATATTGTCAGATACGTCAATTTCAGCTACTGTCAGACGACGATCTGACAGTGAAATTGTCTTTTTGTGTCAGTTATATAACAATCGTCTAAACACACAATTTGTATCATTTTCAGACGATGAGGACATTTTCAGACGCGTTTGATATTGTCAGATGTCGTTGCTTAAGACATCTGACAATTTCTTCATTTTTATGTAATAAATCTAGCTGCGCGGTTGGAAAATTGAAGTTGTTTTAAGTTTTTGTATATTTAGAATTAATTTTAAAATGTTCTGAAGTGATTAAGAATGCACCTTCACAGTCACCAAAGCCACTATCTCCCAAAAAAAAAGAAGTCGTGCAGAAAGAAAGTGGAGAGTGAATGGAGTCACAATGTGTGGACTCACAAAAACAAGAAGATCATCGAATTGCTTGGAGTCCATTCGCAGAAATTTGCGATACAACTCCGGCAATTTCGAATAAAATCCCTCCTTCTGTGGATGAGCCACCCAAATCCTTGGGCCAAACACTTCGTTTTTTTGTGGCAATTCCTCCTCTTCGGTGTCTTCCAACACTAGGCAATGAAAATAGTCGCAAGTGCAATATTTCAATTTTTATTAATTTTTAATTATTTTCACTTTTCTTATTTCTCCACTGACCACTGCCTACAAACAAAACCTTTAATTTGTGTCCTGTCAAAGGATCGACAAATTTTTCGTAAACAAATATCTCTTTACCATATTTGAACAGACAATTTTCACCCTGACAATATTGTCAGAAACGTCATTTTCAGGCAATTGTCAGCTAACCATCTGACTTTTGGAAAAAATTGTGTGAGTGCCGGGACTCACGGTTAATATGTGTAAACATCAACGTGCGCGGATCCAAAACGGACTTGTTTTTGCTTGAAGGGGATCTCAAGATTTTTTTCACTGAACACACTCATCCTAGTATGCAGATCGTAAAGTTGCACACCGTAACGTTGCACGACGTAACGTTGCACACGAACGTTCACGTTTTTTGTTCACTCTACCGCTAGCATAGATGTTTACACATCAAAAATCTGACAACAGTGCGAACAGACAATTTTTCATTGTAAAGTATTTGGCTATTGTCAGCTCATTGGCTACTATTGTCAGAGAATTGACAGATGCGACAATATTGTAAGATCTGACAATCGTCTGCACTTAGCTTAAGTCCAAAGCTTGAAGCAAATCTATTAAGTTATTAAGGCTATAGTTCGAGGTATAGAAAGACAGACATATGGATAGAACTCTGGAGCTCCTTTATATGTTTTCTATCATCGATTTAACTATCGAATTGAGTTTTTTTTCACAAATCCAAAACTTGTCTTATAGTACCTATACTCACATACATATGTATATATATTATATCTTAAGTAAAAAGGTACAAGGTGGACATAAGCCACTTCCAAGTGATGCACAACGCGCTGATGGATTATTTTATATCGTTTCCATAATCCTATTTGGTATTGGAAATCGCTTACAAAACACTCAATGAACCGAAAATTTCAATAAATTATGTACTTCAAGTGGGAAATTCAATAGCTACCTATATTTATATCTATATACAATTATATTCCTTTGCTACTTGATTCCTATATATACATTTATGTATAGAGCTTTATTTTATCTGTCAACTAAGCAAAATTCGAAGAACATAAAATTACATTCACAAAAAAAAGTGGCGTTAATGCAAACTTTTTATTGAGATGTCAGCATTGTTCCATATAGGAATGAAGTGAAGTAACTTTAAAAGCATTTTATTGTTTACCCACATTGATATATTTAAATGGTGTTTTACAATTTATGTGTTAGAAAGACTAAAAGATCTTTCGCTTGAATTCATTTTTTATGTCGTTAAAAATGTATGACCCAGCCACTTAAAAAGGTATTTACCAATGTATTCAAGGGAACAAAATTCCTTGTTGGTGCGAGGGTAGTTAAATTTTACATTAACTATACTTACGTTCTGAAGGTGTCGAAAGACGAATTGGCGGATTTTAGCAATAAATGGTGTAGCTGATAAGAAAAAGTGATGATTCGGTGGTTCTTTTAATAGACGGTTTAATTCAATAAGGAAGGGTCTAAGTGTTGCCAAAGGCGAGTTAATCCCAGAAAACATTTCATTATTTGAAAAATATTTATTTTCGTCATAGAATACCTACGGATTGGTACAATATTTGGTTTAAAAAAATATAAAAATTGAATTTTTGTTTGAAAACAGACATCGAAAACCTTAGTTAGAAGTAAAATGCATATATAGGTATAATTTCCTTTTAATTTTTGAGCAATATTGAGCTATAAGCACTTCTGACAGAATATTTTAAAGATCTTTAAAGTTTTATGTGAAATAACCAGTGGGACTCTTATACCCAAAAATAATAAATAAATAAAATAACTTGTAATAAAATTCACTTGTGTTAATGGAATTCAGTTTTCTTTTGAGCAAAAGTTCAGATTTATGCATACTCTCAAGTACAGATATTCTTTCTTTAGCCGCACCGCACGAATGTTATCTCTTTTAAGATATGTACATAATTTCATTTTTTAAATCCAATCTAGCCCAGTAAATTAAAAACCCTAGATTTGGAAAAGGGCGTACGCCCGATGGTTTGAAAAATCCAAAAACCACGTAATTTTCAAAGAACATTTTGGCAGCATCGTCAATGGACTAAAAGAGCTTTCTATTGAAGGAAATTCTTTAATAAAACCAACTGCTTTTAAGTTGCATTGTGTTCTTACACAAACATGTCTTAATAGCAAAACATTCAGCTTACCTTGAACCAGTTGTGAAAGTTTGTCCTCCTTGGGTGCACGAAAGAATTGTGCAGTTATTTGAATTTTGTCAAAAACGACTGGCATAAAAATATACGTCTATTAATATGCGTACAAAAATTTTATATAAAATAATGCCATTTAAAAATGTTTTATACATACATATATATTCTTGGAAGATTTTTGATAATTTTTTGCACAAAAAAAAATATATGTAATAGCCGTTACAGTTATAGGAAAAAAACATTAATATTAAAAAGTTCAAAAACTCTATAAATAATTGTATGGGAAATGTATGTCTTTAGAGACACAGGTCAATGAACTCAGACAAACTATTTGTTGGCCAAAAAATGTTCATTAGGATATAACCCTTGATTTCTGATTTAAACAACTAAGTTTGGCAAACAATGCAGTCCCCTACGAGCAGAATTCGAGTACTCATGCCATTTTCGAAGATGGAACCGTTTCAAACTTTTATTCATTTAGGGTAATTCATTTCGTGGTTTCAAGTTGGCAGCGCTGGCATTTGACAGCTGTCAGACTCAGCTGTCATTTAAAGTGTCATAATATAAGTTCAATGTTTGCCATTTACAATAGTGGATCGCTTAACAATCGCACAACGAAAACTAACTACAAAAGTGGTGATTCAAACGCAGCCACTTTTTCACGCAATACGCCATGATTATGGTCGTCATAATCGACCGACTACCCAAGCAATCGGTAACATTGTGAAGAAATTTGAAGAGAGTGGACGCGTTACTGATGTCGTAAGGTCTGTGCATCATCGTAATGCACGCTCAGTCGAAAATATTGCTGCTGCAAGTGCAAGTGTTGCTGAAGATCCGAATTTATCGATTTCGGATATCGGAGCGATATGGTCGAATATAAACCGATTTTTTTTGGGGAGCGATTGAAGATCATGACTTGGACGTTCTAACAATAATACGGGCAACAAGCCACACAACACGAACAACCAATTATGACATTAGTCGTGTTTTTTTAAAGAGTGAAACGGCAGCTCAGCAGATTTTTACACACAAACAACAATAAAATTAAGATTAAGAGTGAACATAGAGTGGATATAAATTGTTGAAATGTTGAGATGTTTAGGTGGCGCTCAATTCGGTTGGAGGAAAATATTTGTCCCCGAATGGTTGGTAGCCATAGATTTTTTGACTTACAATGGGATGTGTTCTTAAATGCATTCCGGGTAAAAAAAGTCGGCTGTATACACTTTTTTCTCAGACATACGTTTAGGCATTTCATTTCGAAATAAAAATTGACCAGAAAGCTCTAAAATTACCATTTTCAAAAATAAAATCTCAAAATTTTCGAATTTTACAGAGGTTTTTTAATCCATCGTCATCGTAGCCATCCTTCAATGGAATTTGACATTTGATGATTTGACAGATAGGGGACAAATTATATTTGATCGTATCGAGAATATTTCATTCCAAATGTCAACCGATTGCCCTGAAAATGCAGGGAGCAGAAAAAAAATGCAAACATTTTAGAATTTTTCAGAAAATGTTCAAGTCATCGTCATCTTAGCCATCCTTCAATGAAATTTGACAGTTTATTACTTGTCTAGTCTACATAAACCACGATTGGTTTCCGAATGTTTTGAAAAGAAGAATCAATCCATCTGAATTCAACCAAAAGCGTTGACAAATATGGAATTGATTGTTCACTGCACATTAATTATGTCCCGTGTAAGCAAAGTGCAAAAATGTACCTTCGAACGCGCCCGAACACAATTTCAAAATATAAAACGAATGTTGGTTCCATGTGAATATAAATTTTCATCAATTGGTGAGTGATGTAGAAGTGGTAATAAGACCTATTTTATTGTTAGGCACATAAAGTATTATGTTTTTATTTGTTACCTCTTCTGTTTCGTTATCCATCATATCAATTATTAAAGTTTGTTAATTTTATGATTGTCACTGGTTATTGTTTGTGAAAGATAAGAAATTTATTTTGACATGCAATTAAATTTATCACGATTACCAACATTAAAATTACAAAAGAAAAGTAAATATAAAATTGACTATTACGGTATTATTCATAATTCATTACTGCGCTGCCTATAATTTTCACCAAAACACGGCTATTATTGCGTGAGAAGTTTCCTGGCCGCGTATTTTCACGTTTTGGCGACGTCAATTGGCCACCGAGATCATGCGATTTGACACCGATAAATTTTTTCTGTGGGGCTATGCAAAAGACCGTGCTTACGCGAATAATCCCCGAACTCTAGACGCATTAAAAACCTACATTGCTCAAGTTATGGCCGAGATACCACCCGAAATGTGCGAAAAAGTGGCTAAAAATTACCTCAAAAGTGTCGCATGCTGCGAATCTTTCCGATTCAGCCATTTGAATGATATTTTTTTTGCACACTTAATGGCAAAGTCCAAACTTCATAATGAAATAAAATTTTCATCGAAACCGAAAAATGAATGACCCTTTACATCTATATGTAGTACCACAGCCCAATTTTTAAAATTATACTTATTTGAAAGACAGAAGAGTTGCGTCCAAGAGTTGTATTTTTATCAATTTAAATAATAAATCCTGTTTAGTATTCCAACAAAACTAAACATCCTTATCAAAAACCAAATTGAGAAGGCCCGTAAATAACAGTCTCTAAAGCCTATTTTGTTATGCTAATCCAAAGGCACATTGTATACGTTTTGCTTTTTCTAAATTCACCTCAAGGCACATGTCGCAAACATTTGGGAAATGCCATATAAAAGTCAATAGAAATGCCAAACATGTTTGTGTCTTGTCTTGTATTTTTTAAGGTGAGGAAAAAGATTCTCTTAAATATATGTACGTCCTTAATTTTGTCACATTCGTTTTACAAACAAGCAAAACTAAACGGATTTAAAGTAAGTTGAAGATCCTTGTTGCTAGGCACCTATATATTTACATCCTGGAAAAAAAGAAAACAAACAAGAAGAAATACTAAACAAAAACGGCACAAAGTTAATTAATTTTTTTCTTTCAATTGGATGTTTGTCTTCGCTTTCTCATATATAACCAGATTATCCCAAAAACTGCCATCAATGTAGACCAAAATATATGGAAGACATTATGGCGGCGGCGGCAACGGGAACGTCAACGGCGACGACCTATAGAATTCCCCGTGACACCTTTAGCAATTGCCAGTCTCGGATTTGCGAATAAATGGACTGTGCCGAATTTGAGGCTCCTCGAGTTCGACAAAAAACAAGAATTGTTTATCACCTGAGAGATAACAATTAGAACAAGTCAAAGTACAGGGAGAAGAAAATCGTCAGCCAAGAAGACGAAGAGTATTTAATTGGGCTTGTTGAATTATTTAATTATTCAAAATAGCTTTTAACGACTTTTAGTCCACCAAAATTAGCGTTTTATCCGTTTTATTTAGACGAACTAGATGCCGTTAAAAGTTATAATAAGCATATAAATTGTGTTAAGGATAAAGACTGTCAGACTTGAGATTGTCGATTAGTTTACTGCTTTTGTTTTGTTTTTGTTTTTTGAGGAGGAGGGGGAGTGGGGGGGGGGGGGGTAGATCAGCTTTGTTTGTCCACCGTTTATCCAGGCAAAAAAATCGTTTATCCACCCTCAGGTTAAAAGTTATTAAGCTTTTCCCCCAACAAAATTTTGAGTTCTGGCTTTACACAGTTCTTTTTGTTGGCACTTCTGGACATTTTTCCAACATTTTTTACTTGCGATATATAGGTACTATATGGAAAGTTATGAATTCGTACAAAAAATCGAACTCGAGATTTTGATCAAACTCGATATTACGATGATATAGAAGACGTCTCGCAAAAACGTCCGTCTGTCTGTGTGTCTGTCAGCCTCAACGGGTGGGTCGATTTTCTTTAAACTTGGTACCTAGTGTTTTTTGCACATTCCCTTCACCCGTTTTTGTTCTCTTTTTTTTAGGACCAAAACTAACAGTAGCTGTCATACAAAATTTCTTGGCCAAAAACGAACTTATTTTTCTCAAAATCAGCGCTACAGATTTTTTTTTTAAGAACTCAATAAATTTAAATAGCCGTTGAATAAAAAAAAATGATTCCGAAAAATGGATATTAATGGTACGTCCCAGAGAACCATTTTTTTGATTTTTGCTTTTCTTGTAAACTGTTCAACAGGTTTTTTTTTGAATTTTTTTATGAAGAAGAACTAATAGATTTGAAATAAAATTGTGTATCGAAATTTTCAAAAAAAAATATTTTTTTGGATTTTTTAAAAAAGTTTTAAAAGTTTTTTTTTTAAACTTAATATTTCGAAAACAACTTAGTCGATTTTTACTAAACTTGGTAAAAAGTAGTTTTTTAACTTTATATAGAAGATTTTTAACAGAAATTATTGTAACACTCAAAAATAACGGTACTTCCTATACAAATGTTTAAAAATCATTAAGAAAGGTATTTTTTTTTTTTCAAAAACAACTCTTAAGATTTTGACAAAATTTTGTTTGTGTATTAAAATTAGTACGGTCTACCGTTTAAAATTTTTTAATTTTATATTTTACGTTTACAGTGCCACTCATAGAACGGTTTCTTTGATTTTCGACTATCTCAATATCTGATTAATTGAATAAAACTAGATTTTTCATACAGAAGCTTATAACAAATACAATTAAAAGTGCATATCAAAATTTTCTAAAAAATGATTTTTGGATTTTTAAAAAAGAATTAAAAATTATTTTTTGAAAATTCGATATTTCGAAAACGGGTAGCAGATTTTTTTATAAAGTTCAATTTTTAACTCAAAATTAATAAATACTTAAAATTGGCGTACCAATTTGTTTTCTCAGAAATGTTAACGGAATTTTATATATAAAAAATTAGTTATTTTTAAAACCGCTCCTACGATTTTAAAATTTTTGTTCTCATAAATTGAGATTTATATAAGCTATCAGATGGTGTACATCGCGTTGGGTTAAAACAGATTTAAAGTATTTTAATCAATTTATTTCTAATTTACCACAATTACAATTTACCAGTTTAAATAATATAATTTTCTTTTATGCATATTGCATATGTGCAAAACTACGATATATTGTTTTATGTATACTCACATAATACCACCTGCAACTAAACTAAGTTTTGGCAAATGGATAAAATATAGAATCCCATAGCTAATTTATTTCAGACTATAGAACCACAATGTGATCGCGCATAAGAGCAAGTTCGTGCGACCCAGTCGTGCATATTTTTTTATTTAGGCTATTCATGCAGAAGAGAGTAGTTGTTGTTTTTCCATCTTCAACCGACGAGTTTCAGCAGAGAATGGTTAATTTCGTGTAAATCCTAAAAACAGTCGATATGAGTGCGCTTATAAGCCCGTCGAAATATAAATGTTAAAGTCAATAACGGCTCAAATGCCAGGCTACAATTCTGCATCCAAATTATTTCCGAAAGGCACAAAAATTCATACTAGAAACTTAATTGAGTTTTTTGAGAACCTAGATATCTCATTCCGCAGGCTCGGACGCTGTAGCTGCGGAACTCTTCAAGTATGGAGGAGATGTCCTGGTAGGGTGCATGCACCAGCTCATCAACCAATCGTGGGAGGAGGAAAGTATGCCCGACGATTGCGGTCAATTAGCTCCATATGCCCAATCTAAAAAAAAGGCGATCCTATGTCCTGCAAAACTACAAGGGGCATATCCCTGCTTAATGTTGCCTACAAGATCCTATCCAACGAACTATGTGAGCGTCTAAAGCATATACCAGTGTGGCTTCAGGCCAGGCAGATCAACGATAGACCAAATCTTCACATTGAGGCAAATCCTGGAAAATACCAACGAATTTCAAATCGAGACCCACCATCTTTTCATCGACTTCAAAGCCGCATATGATAGCATAAGTCCCCAAGAGCTTCTATGGGCGATGTCGGAACTCGAGATCCCAAAAAAATTTATCCAGCTATGCCACATGACGTTACAAAATACGCAGGACAAAACGTCATTGTTGGTAGCAGTAATTTCGATGTAGTCAAGGAGTTCGCCTACCTCGGAACTCCTTTCTCGAAAGACAAAGTGCGGGATATAGAAAACGCTAGTTTTATCAGTTCGACTGTACGGCGCCAAGTGTTGGACGATAAGTAAAAAATGGGAATTGATTCCGGGCACTTTCGAGCGAAAAATTCTTCGGCGAATATTTGATCCTATAAGCAAAGAGGGCCAATGGAGGCATGGCAAATAACGTAATTTTTTACAAAATAAAAAAAAAACACGCAAAAACAAAAACATGTACAAAAAAAACACATGTGTATATCAAAGCAAAAAAAATAAATATGCACGTCTGGGTCGCACGAACTTGCTCTTATGCGCGATCACATTGTGGTTCTATATTCTGAAATAAATTAGCTATGGGATTCTATATTTTATCCATTTGCCAAAACTTAGTTTAGTTGCAGGTGGTGTTATGTGACACATAACAATATAGCCTAGTGTTGCACATATGCAATATGCAGGAAAGGAAATTATATTATTTAAACTGATAAATTGTTTTAAATCAGCAAAATTAGAAAGAAATTGATTAAAATACTTTGAATCCGTTTTAACCCAACGCGATGTACACCATCTGATTTCTTATATAAATCTTTATTCATGAGAAAAAAATTTTGAAAATCGTAGGAGCGGTTTTAAAAATAATTAATTTTTTATATGGGTGATTCTCCACTAAAAGCTCCTTTTCGTGATCCCGACCAAAAATGGTAAAAACCATCAACAAATCAAAAATATTTTAATGTCAATAGCAGCGTAAGCAACGTTCCCAACTAGCCCACTTCTTAGTTTGAGATATTTGTAAATGTTTAATAAAAAAAAAAATAACATTAAACGGCCAAACGTCATTTCCGTAACGTGAAGACACCTCGTTTTAGTACAGAAAAACTGTTTTATTTAGCTTTTAAATAAAAAAATATTGTAATTTGATTGGATTGCCGTATCAAACAAATGTACATACTTTCAATTGTCCTTAAAATAAATTTTGTTCATTTATAACAATTAACTTACACATTTACAAACATGTGTAGCCAGGTATTTACATCATTTCCGTACAAAAAAATCAAATGCTTTTAAATTCAATTAAAAGACCGGCAGTTAATAAAATTCAAACTAAATGTTGAAAATCAATCATGTTTTCTTTGAAATATATTCAAAAAAAGAGATAATACAACAGTTTCGTGTGTAATTTTCAAGTGAGTGTTTATATTCATCTCGTGTTCCATTAAATACGTCATTTCCGTAAGTGAGTATAATTTTTTTAATTGGTAATAAAAAAAAAATATCTTGAATAGTTTTGTGGCACTATGTTGCACAATTCTTCATACCAAATATGAAAAAAATACATTCTATTTTGCATTACTAAAAAGTTAAAAAACATCGATTTTCGTCATTTCCGTAGCGTCATTTCCGTACCCTATCGTTGAGTTACGGGAATGACGTGATGGTTACGGAAATGATTTTAATGTGTTTTTCCTTTAATATGTCATTGATAAGTTCCAAATATATAGTTGAATTTTTTTTGACATTCAATGAAATGGTTTTAGGAAATAAATGGCTGGTCTCAAAAATAAAACTGCTGCTAAAGCAAAAACCAAGACTCTGAAAGATATAGTCACTGAATTCGAAAAAGACATAGTACCATTTTTGGAATATGAAGGAAGAATTTGGCATCAATATAGCGCTATCAAGAAATTGAAGTCTAATTTACGCGAGAACGAAGCCGTAATCCATATGGATTTCAGCAAAAATTATAATCTAAAGTATGCAAAGGAAACTCAATCGTTTCACTTTGGCGGTTCGAGGCAACAAATTACACTGCACACAGTAGTTGTGTATACAAAACTTAATGGAATTATAAGTACTGAGAGTTTCTGTACACTTTCTGAAAGCCTGCAACATGGCCCTGCTGCAATTTGGACACATTTAATGCCTGTACTTGACAAATTATCAACTAGTACTGTTGACACCTTACATTTTTTAAGCGATGGCCCTGCCACCCAATACAGAAACAAATCTATGTTTTTTTTACTTTGTTCAAAATTAAAATCAGTATTTTCCAATCTTAAAAACTACACGTGGAACTATTTTGAGTCAGGACATGGGAAGGGAGCCGCTGACGGAATAGGAGCGGTTTGCAAAAGAACTGCTGATCGTATAGCAGGGGAAGGAAAGGATGTCCATAAATTCGTCACATTGATCCGAGTCCTTAAAGAAAACTGCAAAGCTGTCAACATATATCCTATTTTTGAAGAAGACATAATCAGTTTTGCAAAAACTGCCAACTTAGAACAATCAAAAACTTTTGCTGGGACAATGAAGGTTCATCAGGTGACTATACTTTTTGTTTCTCAGAGGACGATAGATTTAATGGTCTTGTTTTCATATATGTAGGTGTTAGGAAGTGCTCATAAAAGTACCTTGTGGTTAAGGTCATTGAGTTGTTTTGAATGCCAAGAGCCATGTGTCCATTTTCATTTGGGCGTCTTGGATTTTCTTAAAAGCCCGGAAAACTCTGACGATGATGTCCCTTTAAGTAGCCTCAAGCTGCCCAGAGTAAATTACAGTGAAATTTACTCCTCTGACGAGAACCTACAGTTTTTAAATAAAATTTCCCAAAAAGACATAAATTGCGGTACCAATATACTCATTTCAATAGAAGGATTAAGGCGCAAACAAAACTTTGCTGCTGTTTGCCAACGCGATATGGAGGAAAACGAGGTAGAGGTTGTTTTCTACAAACGGTGCAATGAAGGTAAAGATGAGCAACTTTACAAGCTTGATGAAACTGACAGCTTATATATTAACATCGAACAAATACAATCTATTTTGCCAACGCCTAATATTGTATTACAAGGAAATCGAGTATTTTATAAATTTTCCTTAATGGAATCAACAGATTAAAAATATTGACTTTTGATACCTAATATACCTCCCTTTGTTAAATACTAAGTACCTTAAATAAAAAATATGTTATTGAATTGAAAATATGCTGCTTTTTCTTAATTTTAGTAAAAAACATCATTTCCGTATATGATATTATCATTTCCGTAACGAAGTCGTCATTTCCGTAGCAAGACAAAATTCGTAAAATCGCTTAAAAACAAGTGGCCACACTTTTAAATGATCAATTATTGCGTTATTTAAGTCAACAATCAATTGGGCATCATTTTTTTCTCAAATTTAGGTAGGCACCATTTTCGATGCAAAAAGGAGCTTTTAACAGAGAATCACCCATATATAAAATTTCGTTAACATTTTTGAGAAAAATAATTGGTACGCCAATTTAAAGCATTTATTAATGTTGCGTTAAAAATTGAACTTCACAAAAAAATCTGCTACCAGTTTTCGAAATATCGAATTTTCAAAAAATAATTTTGATTTTTTTTTTTTAAATCCGAAAATCATTTTTTAGAAAATTTTGATACGCACTTTTATTTATATTTGTTACAAGCTTCTGTATAAAAAATGTAATTTTATTCGGTTGATCAGATGTCGAGATAGTCGAAAATCAAAGAAACCGTTCTATGAGAGGTACTGTTAATAAACGTAAAACATAAACTTTAAAAATTTTAAATGGTAGATCGTACTAATTTTAACACACAAAAAAACTTTTATGAAAATCGTAGGAGTCGTTTTTGAGAAACAAAATATTTTTCTTAACGGTTTTTTAACATTTGTATGGGAGGCACCGTTATTTTTGGGTATTAGAATAATTTTTGTCAAAAATCTTCTAGATAAAGTCAAAAAACTTCTATTTACCAAGGTTAATATAAATCGAATAAGTCGTTTTTGAAATATTAAGTTTTCCAAAAAAAATATTAAAACTTTTTTTAAAAATCTAAAAAAAATTTTTTTGAAAATTTTGGTACACAATATTATTTAGAATGTGTCAATACTTCTTCATAAACAAATTGATCAGAATCAGTTTGACCGTTTTCGAGAAAAGCGAAAATCAAAAAAATGGTTCTTTGGGAGGTACCATTAATAACCATTTTCGGAATTTATAACTATTTCAATTTATTGAGTTCTTAAAAACAAATTCGGTAGCGCTGGATTTGAGAAAAATAAGTTTTTCCTTTTTGGCCAAGAAATTTTGTATGACAGCTACTGTTAATTTTGGTCCTAAAAAAAAAGAGAAAAAAACGGGTGGGGGGAATGTCCAAAAAACTCTAGGTACCAAGTTTAAAGAAAATCGACCCATCCGTTTAGGCTGTAGTCGAACCGACAGACAGACAGACAGACAGACAGACAGACAGACGGACGTTTTTGCGAGACCCACTTTTTTTGACTTCTCTATCATCGTAATGTAAAGTTTGATCAAAATCTCGAGTTCGATTTTTTGTACGAATCCATAACTTCCCATATAGTACCTACATATATTGCAAGTAAAAAGCGGGGTTCATTCAAACTTTTGGCCAAACTTAATATTTTAAACAATTGGTAAACTTACGACGTTCCATGAATAACTTTATTATTTTATTTTAATTGAATGTTTGTATTTCTTATTTTTGTATATTTTAAACACATTGGGTCAAATTATGTATTCGGATTTATAATCCGTTGCGTTGAACGCAGAAAATTCATATTAAAACCTTTTGAGTTATCAACTTGTAAGCCTTGAGTGACTGTCTGTATTAACACAAAAGCTTTTATGTTGAACTTAAATATTTGAGATTCGTTTCAGTAAATGGACCTTAATATCTTACAATTTGAAATAAAAAAAAAATATCTTAAAAATTCAGAATTAGTTTGAAAATTAATTTTTCAAAAACTGTATTCCTCAAAACTTGATTTGAAAACAAAACAAAAGAATTTAGTTCTACCTCTGAAAAAATTATAGTATGATATTTTAAGTGTTGTTATTTTATTATCTTTATTTTCTATATTTTAAGTCAATTTTTTTTGAAAATTGGAAAATAGATGGATCTTATGCAAACCACCCTGTACCTTTATAGATTAATTTTAGATATTAGAGCAATTTATTGAGAATGAACATTTTTTGTTGCCATAGTTTGGGTACCATAGGAGACTTCATCAATCCAAATTTTCGACTATCAACTTCTTGACAAGAAGATTGATGTCGAACTTTTTCAAAATATGACCATTTTCCATGTTTGGAATTTTGAACGAGTGGATGACCAATTTAATAAAGATAGAACTGACAATTTTTCTGGTGAATAATGTGTTTTTTTTAGCAATATCGCACTAAATGATCTCTGGCCGTCACAAACGATGAGTTTGACATGACCTTTATCTCTGTATCACCTATCATCGATCAGATGAAATCGTGCTATCAATATCGCTCATGTGGATAACCATAATCAGGATTTTTTTTCTTAAAGTTATCACTTTAGTATTAAGCGGGTATTTTTTCGCATCATAGGATTGGTATGTCATTAAGTTTTAATCAAATTTATAGATGACGCGGATAAACTACATCACATTATGTATGTATAAGGAGTAAAAAACAAAATTATCAAAAGGTGGTTAGCTTAACTTACCACCTAACCTTAAAAACGTATACCGGTCAGACGCATAAAGTGAATATTACTTAACAAAAAAAAAATTAAACAAACTGTCAAACTCATTTGAAATTGTATGAAACTGGCTGAGCAGTCAACACACGGACAATAACATAAATCTACACATTTATGTAATACAAATTTTATTGAAATAACGTAGAATAACATTAATTAATTAAATCTAAATTAAGAATAAAGAATAAAGAAAATTCTATGCTTTGAAAACTCAAGAGTTTAAACTTTAAAATTTACACTCCTTAAATCCTTTTTTTTTTTTTTTTAGTTGGTAAGACCTTCAAAACCATTATAAGTTATTTTCTGGTATAAGCGCAATCATACAGAATTTGTATGTTTTTATAATTTCGTATGATTATGCTTATTCCTGGAATAAGTTTATAATGAAATCTTTAAGTCTGTTGTGGGTTTAAATCCGCCACTGTTCATAACAAGGAACAGCTTAGAGATTGCCTAGAGAAAAAGACTTTTTGTTGTAAATCAATGTTTTGTGAAATAAATCTTTCCCAGTTTTTTTTTTTTTTTTTTTTTTTGTATCTCTTACAAAACGGGGTGGCTTAAGAATAAGGCATTTCGCACCTTTATGGTTAGTGTTCCGTTTAATAATAAAAATTCTTTGCTATGGGGGAGAGACACCAAAGCTTATAAAATATATTCTTCGTTATCCATAAGAGTATATCTCCATCTCCATATATAAAATAACAAAATGATGACAGTCGTCGAAAAAATAAAACGGAATTTCAATTGAAATAAACTAAAGGGTTTTCCAATAAGAGGTGTTATTTTGAATAGCCCGCTATTTCGGTAGCTGTCACTTTTGAAGCTGTCATTTTTTGACATTTGACAAGTAGAAACTACGCCATTAATAAAAATGGAACGATACACGCTTCAACAACGCATTGAAATTATTAAAATTCACTATAAAAATGGTGAAAATTTGGCAGAGACGGTTCGTAAAACTAAAACATTTTTGGGTCGTCGTGAAGCACCTTGTCGGACCGCAATACAGAAATTGGTGGACAAATTTGAGCTGTTGGGACAAGTAAGTGATGTGAAGAATAAAACCCGTGCACGTCGCTCAAGAACAACTGAGAATATTTCTGTTGTAGCCCAAAGTGTTGAAGAAAACCCAGGTTTGTCCATTCCTCGTCGTTCTTTGGAATTAGGCATTCCACAAACGTCATTACACCGTATTTTGCATAAAGACTTGGGTCTTAAGGCTTATAAAGTTCAGTTAACACAAGAACTCAAGCCGGCTGATCATCAACAACGTCGTGTCTTTGCTGATTGGGTCCTTGAAATGCATGAAAATGATCCGGAATTTCATCGAAAAATCATCTTGACTGATGAGGCCCATTTCCACCTCGGAGGCTACGTCAACAAGCAAAACTGTCGCATCTGGGGCTCGGAAAACCCAAGAGTTTTTGTTGAAAAGCCTCTCCATCCTCAACGCGTGACTGTTTGGTGCGGTTTATGGTCCGGCGGGGTCATTGGACCTTACTTTTCCGAAAATGAGGCTGGAGCAACAGTTACGGTCAATGGATTACGCTATCGAGAGATGATTAATAGTTTTGTATGGCCGGAATTGGATGGTATTGATCTGGACAACGTTTACTTTCAACAAGACGGCGCTGCGTGCCACACAAGCAATGAAACCATCGATCTTTTACGGGAAAAGTTTCCGGACCGTGTTATCTCTCGAAGAGGTGATCACAATTGGCCACCGAGATCTTGTGATTTAACACCTTGCGACTTCTTCCTTTGGGCCACGTGAAAGATAAGGTCTACGCCAACAGCCCAGCGTCGATTCAAGACCTCAAAGATGGAATTCGTGAGGCTATCGAGGACATAGGGCAGCCACTTTGCGATTTGGTTATGGAAAATTTCATGAAAAGGATATGGTCCTGTAAGCGTGGTCGTGGCGGCCATTTGGCTGATGTTGTGTTTCATTATTAACGGCATACCTTCCTCTTTATAATGAAATAAACATCCGATCATTTATCTCAAAAAATGCCATTTTTCTTTGAATATCAATATAACACCTCTTATTGGAAAACCCTTTACACGATACTTACCTCAAAATTCAGCCCAATTGAGAATTTGCTAGCAAGCAATAACAAAAGGTATATAAACTTGAAAGAATGTAGTAACGAAATAGAAGGTTAGCCAAACACACGTTTGCTTTTTTGATGGTTTTGTTTTTTTTTTTTGTTTTTGAGTTAAGCAAATGTCTTTTACATGAAGAGGATAAATTTGATAGAATTCGATGATTTATTAGTTTATTTATCGACTCAAAGCTTCCGAATTAAACAATCTTGTTAATTAAGTTCACCTTGCTATATTTGAGATGTAACGGGTGTTTTTTTTAAACGCGGCGAACTTTAAATCGAAATAGAACACAGAAAAATCGATCCAATTTCGGAAATTCTGTTTATTGACATAGCCATTCAACCAAAACTGTGCTTTAAAATGCACGTAATGCCCGATGATAATCTCGAAATGAATCATGACCTTTAAAATAAATTTTGTACAATTTGCAAACGTTGCTTCGGCGCGACTCTATTCAGGATTTATTGCCAAACAAAACTATCGTCAAAACAACCGAGAACTCTGTCAAATCAGCTGTCACAGGAAACAGTGTTGCCAATTTAAAAAAAAATTCTATGTAGGTATAATATATCAACATATTTATTTTTCGTGATTGGTCTAAAAGATACCAACATATAGATTTTTTTTAAATTTAAGCTCATATTGAAATTTTCTTTATGATTTCCGCTCTTGAAAAAAAATTATTAAAATTAAAATATATAGTATAAAAAAAATAAATTATTTTCATGCATTTTTACATATTTGTCTAAAATTAATTAAGGGTTTTGAACTGTTACAGGAAGTACGTGCGAACCATTCGTGTACTTTCGTTTTTATTTATGACTGTGTAACTGGAAGTGCAATTTTATTTCGGTTGAAATTGTCACGTCCATGTTTAAAGTAGGATGTATGTACATTTAATAAAATAATAAATTTATTATCCTATACCATACATGACACCCAAAGTTATTGATTTTTTTATTCAGCCCTTTGACCTTTCTATTCAAAATATGTGAATTTTTTGAAAAGGCGACAATTCTTTTGATATTCGAGGAATGTCATATGTTGATTTTAGCAATCAAACAATTAGGTCGCCTGAAAAGGGCATATTGCACATAAAGATTAAAAAATATAACGAGAAAAGCGTGACATAATAAGATTTAACTCACTCCTCACACAAACGGTGGCAGAAAATGAGGAGTAAAAGTTATTCAATTATAGGTCCATCAGGATGAAATGGCAAAATTGTGTATGGATTTAAAGGCCGTTGAATTAATTGACTTAACCATAAACTTTATAAATGAACTTCTTATATTAAGCCGTGTGTTTATTATGTTCCTACATTCTGAATATGACCTTCAATAAAATTGCATTCCTACTTAATGTTTAAAGAAATAAAGAATCTCGTTTAAATACGGTTACATCCGAACTATTGGTGTCATTCAAACAAATCCCAATGATCAGAATCAAAATACCTGGAAGGCAGTTTTTTTACAATCACTTTGAACATTCAAGGTAAAAAGTTTAATCAAAATCGTTTAATTTTTAAAAGACAAAAGCATTTTATTGGAGCTACCCACATGGAGCTATTCATAAACAAATTTCAAGACCCGAGGAAATTTGTCGAAAAACAACGACTTCCGGCCTAAGCAATTTACATGTTAAATGCAACAAAAACTTCTCCCCTTCGGGCTTAGTTAAGCGCAGAGAATTCTCGGGCTTAACTTAAGCACAGAGAAAAACTGTATTCCGGTGTGAATTACATGCTTGTTATCACTAGTTTGTATGGAAACTCCATTTTGTTCCTGTAATCGCATTGCTCATCCCCGATGTCGTTTTTTTTTTTTTCAACCAAATCGCTTGCAAAAAAAACACGTCTTAAATTCAAGACAAATTTCCAGCAACTTTTTTCTTCTTATGAAATGGTACGTCAAAGTATCTGAGCCATAGAATCTAACAATAGGCGCGTTCAGGAAAATGAAATCTCAGTGATTTGGCTCCGTTAAAAAGTGACCAAGTGAATATAAAATTTTTTTCTTCAGGATGTTGACAGCATTGTTGAGAAAAAATATCAATTCTCTTACCAAAGGAGAAAAAAAATTCTACCTTACAATATTTGCCTACAATTTAAAGTACACTTTGCAGTATTGCCAAACTTTTACATTTATGAATGACCATTTTCATATCAAATGTATGTACGTTTACATTTATTGAATGTCTAGCTCTGTATTTTCAAAGGTCGTCAATTTGTTAATACTTTCAATTGACACAGGAACAAGCTTAAATCTTGTTAACACCTGTGAAACCTTCAAACATTAATTACGAAATTAAAATCTTTTAAACATCATTTAGAAGAAAATAGACACACAAACTTGCATTCTAAGTTATTTCTATTCATATTCAACTAACTTAAAAATCACTCAAAACGAGAAAAAAATAGTTCTTCTCCGAAATTAACAACGCATCGATAAGAGCATGTACATTCAAATTATTTAAAATAGTTTAAACAACTGTGATAGAGGTCAATTGATATTTCAATTATTCCTACTATAATATTCACAGTGATAGTGAATCATATCATTTATTCTGATTCAAATCTTATTTTCAAGTCTTAGCCTAGCAACAAAATAAGAACAAATAATGAATGTAGTATGTTCATATAATTTAAGTGTTTGCATAGAGATACATACTTACATAGAATAAAAAAGTAAATATTTATATTCAAAAGAAAATATATAACATAGATCTTGGATAAGTAGACACATACATACCTACTTTTACTAGAAAACTAGATTATGTATTTAAATATGTTAAAAACTTGATAAACAAACATGAATGTATACATAGCAGATAGTTTGCAACAATTTATGATGAAAGAGCAAAAATAGTGTACATAAATATGTACGTACAGTGAACACCAAAAGTAATTAATTTCATATATATTCGTTAAATCATTAGGATGTGGTTGAGCTCCCAGGACATTAATTAATTTAATTTAATGATATATAATAAGGAAATTTAATGCAACCAAACCACAACATAGGTGTACATTTAAAATGTCCAAGCGATAACGTTCCAGTAGAATACGCAACCTTAACATTAAAAGTAACAATATGGAAGCAATCAACCTTGCCTTGGGTCTTTTTTTTTAATTAAGTTTAAAAGAAATTAAAACCACCTTGTTAAAATTTATCGTCCCATTTTTTCAGCAATACGGCAAAATGTGAAATCTCAAAGAATTATTTTTGTTTGTGTTGGGATTTATGAGAATTATTTACATAAATCTCTTTAAGTCTGATCGAGTTCAAACAATAAGCACCGTTTAAATAAAACTTGCGATAGTGTCATTTCGATCGATATTTGTTGGTGGCAAAACGAAAATCTCAGATATATCTGGATTCTTTTAAATGACGACGGACGGAAGGCAAAGATACAGTACATGTATGTATATAAAAAGTAAGTTGGAGCACGTAAGAATCCAAATCAGCATCAAGTCAAAGTTTTTAAACAGATTCAAAAAAGGAAAATACCGATATGTCGCCAGTCAACAAGAATTGAAAGCGACAAATTAAATTAATTAATTCAAATGGAAGGTGGTTTTTATTACAATTACCCTCGTAGTTGTTTTCTTGTTAGAACGTTAGGTGTTCCGAACATTCGAATGTATTTATTTGTCTCTTAAATAATGTATATACCTTTCGGATAAGAAATTCATGAAGGCATTCATTAAATGCCGTACGAATGTGGGCTTCTTATTTATTACCCAAAAAGTGCTGAATCCAATGTTTCCACACTTCCTTTTTTTTTTGTTGATGCCTAGGAAATTAATTGTTTGTATTTAGCAATAGGCTTCATGCCAAAAAGAATGAATGTGCAAAAATATTGAAAAAAAAAAAAAATTAAAAAATGTGAAAAAATGAATATGAGATAAAGTATCGATTCATTTAAATAGCCTAATCGATATTTAAAAATATTATATTTCCTTCGATAAACATAAATGGGATGAAACGAAATACTGCAAACCAACTGAAAAAAAGTAAGGTAGTTTGCACATTCATGCTTCTGGCACATGAGGCTTCTGGCTTGCGAGGCTCCTTCCCGTATATGCCTATGCACTGTGAAGCAGACCTTCTAATTGTCAGGTAGGTTGGCCATCAAGCATGAAGTTTAAATAGGAAACCGATATAAACTGAAAAATGGATGCGTCGCTACATGAGGGACTGTACTTTGACATTTTATGATTAAGCTTCAATAGAAGGAGGTTTAAATTTATTAACCTGAATTATACATTTGTGTAGAGAAATAATAAATTGTCAAATTTTATATTAGGGGTCGTTTGAGAAAAAATACACCCCTCCTGCTTACCTCAACCCGCTAGTATTTCGATAATCGCAATTTAAAGTTGAAAAATTTCCGCTGATAACCCTTTACATAATTGGGCGTATTTATAGTCGCTTGATAAACTAGTGTTTTAAACAACAGTTTAAAAATGAATCAATGAATACAGCTTTGATTCAAAGGCAAATTGATATGAATTATTCCACTATTGAAATAGCTAAAGATACAAATATGCCATAATGGGTCTCTTTCTTTACGTTTTGTGGAAAAGTTCGGGAAAAAGTTTGGGCTCGAGCTTTTTGATGTTTTTGTTATAATTTTTGACCAGAAATAAAAAATAAGAAAACGCATTTGGGATGTTTCTGATTGGCGCTTACCATTTTGGACCCTTTCAAAGGAAAAAAGAGAAATATTTACTGTTATATTTGTTATTTAATTTATTTATTTTTTTTTGTATGTATACACTACCTGACAAATTAAATTTCATATTTTACGATCAGCTGATTTCTTGTTTGACAAGCAAGAAAGTGCAGTTGGTTAAATGTTCGGGTAGATTCGGGTAGCTCGAGGGGAAATGAAATAATTAAAAAAAGTCAAAAGCTCTGGCATTTTCGTGCCAGAAAAAAGTAAAAACAGTAATAAAATAATAGAAATAAAAGAATCCATACAAACATTTTTTTTCATGACCCAAAAATGAGATTGGAGAAAGCATATGTCTGTATATTTGCCAGTCTGTCTGTCTTAAAACCTACAGTCTAAGATATTATGG
Organism: Leucozona laternaria; assembly: GCA_932273885.2. Taxonomy (NCBI): domain Eukaryota; kingdom Metazoa; phylum Arthropoda; class Insecta; order Diptera; family Syrphidae; genus Leucozona; species Leucozona laternaria. The sequence continues at coordinate 22,738,750 of OW026367.1, read as the reverse complement.
TCCAGTTTTTCAGTGCGAGATTAAAGTTATACTCGAGTTAATTCATAAAATTTGGTGAGTTAACTCAGGATTAACTAAACAGATGCCATAGATGTTTTATCCACCGAGGTTGTTAAATCGTTCCGCATGCATTCTCTGCAAAAAAACTGCTTCCTCACCAACGGTGGGTCAATTTACCACTGAATAACTGGGCCTAAGAGTATCTCTTGTAATGTTAAATGACTCTCTCCTAAGGCATTTGTATACGGCAGAAAAAGGTCGGTACCATCTATTCTTGTCGAGCAACAACACGCACACTTAAGTGGTTGAGAATGTAAGTCTGGATAGGAACTTTGGTTCTCCACTAATTTATTTACATATTTATACATACTTATTCCTCTACCTACTAATTTTCGAAATATATATTTGCCTGCCAACCAACTTACCAAACCGCACCCCAAGTCTTCACTTTTTACTTCTAGCATTGAACTGTCAGTGGTGTGAATCTCCCGAAGCTGAATAAATAATCGTTTTTGTGGTTTTTTTTTGTTGTTACGTACTTTCCTTACATTTCATTTCCAACTAAAATTTTAGTGATATTGTAAACAATTTCACAGAACAAAAGCAGAATAACAACACAAAAACGAAACCCCAAATTCAATGCTCCAGCAGCACAAGCACTCTAGCTCTCTTATGTGCGCTGATGTGGGTCGAGTATGTGTAGTGTGTTGTCCTTGATAAAGAAATGCCCCACACTGCAAAACTAGGGCATTCCTAATTTATTGTTCTACGTGTACAGTGTGCCCCTGGACAGAATTAATTACATTCCCATTAGAGCGGGTTAACTACTCCCAGTGATAACGGGTGTCAAGTGAATATACATAGATACATAATTTGAAACAATTTAGCGCCAGTTAATCGGCGACAGAGAAATACAGAAAACTAATAAAAACTTGTGTGGCAGGTTTTTTGCGGACCGGGACTGCGGGCCTCTATTGCTTTATCCGCTAAACCGGAAGGAAGTGACATAAAGAGATACCCAGTCACAGCATTGGTTAACAGAATAGGCAGACGAAGACGTGCGTCTTTTCGATTGCCATTTTTGCCTGTTGTCATAATCATCATCTCTTACTTACCTGTGCCATTTGTGGTTTGCGATTGAAGTCGCCTTTATCCATGGAAGTCGGATCCAAGAACAGGATGAGGTTACACAAGAGTACACCATCGCGGAGGGTCAGAGCGAGCACTCGAATTTCAGATACTGGCCAGTTGGCTTTGTGATCAACGGGGAGAATCTTGCAGCGAGTTAACCAGGCGACACACTCGCGCCATAAATCATTGGCCATTGCCATGTCGATTAAAGAGTTGAGTTCAAATGGGTTTTTGTTTGGCGAAAAGAGGGGACGCAACTCAGTGAATTCACATATAAATTTGATGCATTTAAAGCACACACCACCTGTATATGTGGTGGCGGTGGAACAACATCCACATTCAACTATTTCCTAAGGGAAAACTCACTTATTTCGTCGCCGTGCGCGTTATTTGGAATATTTTTTTTAAGTTTTTTTTTATTTTTCGACTAAAATGCGATTTCACTTTCTTACGCGCGCCTTCGTAAACGAAAATGAATTAATTAAATACAAATAATATATTACAATTGAGAAGAATTTTCCACAGAGAAAAAAAAAAAAAAACAAATAACAAAAATAAAACGAAACCGAATAAAACTGGAGAGAAGGGCGATGGTTTTTGTATCTTTTTTTTTGCTTTCTGGTTCAAAGATTAATACGCTTTTTTCCACATTCACCAATTAATAAGATCTGGAACACAAAATATTTTATTTCGATTTTTAAAGAAGAAAAACTGTGATATTTATGAGATAATATTTTCAAGATATCCCAGGAGTCGCGACGTGATTCCTGTTTCCTACCGTCCAGGATGGCGATTATTATCAAATTCAAAACTCTCCTTTTCGGGAAGCGAGCAAGTGAACGAATGAAGAAAAAATTACTTTTTTTTATTGGGGTGTTTTTTTCTGCCGTCTTTTGAACGAATGTCAAGTTAAAACGGAATGGTGTGATTAGGTTGGAGGAGTTGTGGTTTTTCGATAACTGTTTGAATTTTGGTAGTTATCGAGGTGTGTTCGATTTTAAATTTTAAATTGATGGCTGTTGGTATTAAGGTAAGGCTGCACTCAGCGAAACTCCACTGCAAATGAATTTTACGACACGATGCACAAAATATATTTATATGAGTTTGAATGAGATACATTAGACCGTTTAGATTGAAATAAAAAATGTGGGGTGAGGAGTGAGGACTCTCCTCAGGCACGAAGAAAATATAAAAATCGGACTTATTTGGTGAGTGTTTCGGCGAAATACGAACAAAATTTTCAAAATTTAACGTAAAAACAATGTTTGTGTTTGATATTCTTTTTAATTTTCAGTCAAATTAAGAGGTTGGTATTGATTTTAGTTTATGAGAAAATTGAATATTACAAAAACTACTTTTTTCTAAAAAAAAAAAAAACATTTTTTTTATATTTTGTCTTCTAGAGTTCATATATGAGAAAAATGTGTTTTGAAAAATTGGGCATGCAGAGTGACAACAAGTTCTCAAGAACAAAAATACGAAGTTAATGACTCTTTGATACCTCTATCCATTATAAATTCCTATCCTATTTAAAAAAAACTGACCATTACTGCTTAGAGAAAAAAATTGTCCTAAATCAGGTACAAAAATACTTCATACGAAGATGAGAATGTTTTGTACGTTTCACCCTCCAAAACCCATTTGTTTACATTAGTCGTGTTTTATTGGTAATTTTATAGCTAGCGCAGTAAAATTTCCCTCGGTATACAATAACAAAAACGAATAGTGCCGATAAATTAGCCAGCAAATTAGTGAATATAAAAGTGGGCAAATAGTGTTGTGCAGTTCAAAAATATTAAAGACTTAAACCTTAAATGTCGGTAATATAGATTGTTTTTCACTTAAAAAGGGATGTGTTCTAAGATATTTGTTATTTAAAAATACTGAAGCGCGTCTTCACACGTTATTGCCCGAATGAAAATCCCAAAATTATGTTAGTCAAGATAAAACTAATTTTGTAGTATCTCGTTGACGTTTTGGATTAAATATTCTATATACGTCAAAATATAGTTCGTTCCATATCTGTCAAGCAATTAACTGCAACGCAGGATTGCTGAAACATCATAGCCACGACAAATTTCACGACTTGTTGATAATCATGACTTAAAGTTATGTACTGTGGAAACAAAGAAACAAGAATACGTTGCGAACACAGCCACAAAAATAAAGAGTGTACATAAAAGTGGATATAGCGTTTTATTGGTACTTGGAATGCTGCGCTAGCTATAAATGACCAATAAAACACAACTATTGTTGTAATTGTAATTTCATCCCGTGTCGATGAATAGGTGTGAATTGCAAACATTTACCCAGTGTGTGAAGATCCCAACTGTCTATGTGTACACTTTTTACACACCGCATTCTAATTTCTTATCTGCAATCTGACATTTCAAGCTTGTAGGCAAATTAAAATGGCTTCCGGGGATTCTAATCTTCATATGGAGTGATCAGATATCTTGCGATACACATTTGTATTAGGTGTGTTTGGTAACGGGAAATTTTTCACAATTTGCTGTCAGAAACCATTTGAATCAAAAAAATCTCCAACGATTTTGATTAAAATATTCGTGTACTATTGTAGGTATGATTTGCATTTTGGTAAAAAAAAACTATTAACGGTATCTGCCATAGAACGGTTTTATCGCTAACGGCTTAACCGATTTCTATACAAATAATATTACATATACAAATTTTCAACAAATATATCTTTTATTAAAAATAAAATAGTTTTTTTATTAAAAATTAAAAAATATATTAAAAAAATATTTTTTCAAAAATTCAGACGGCGTTCTTTATTTTTAGCTGTTTTAAAGTACGAATTTCGTGCTTCTTAACCACTTCCTCTGTTCTATTATATAATGACTGCTATGTAATATAAAATCATAAAAATTCTACTTGAACCACAACAGCAATTTAGCGGGATCATGCGGGGCATGCATTTTATTTAGATTAAATAAAAATAAAACCTTTAATTAGATCGAAAACGTTTAAATTTATTTAATTTTTTCATAGTTGATTTCATAATAAAAGATACATAAATAACAATTATGGTTTAATTTTAACAATTTTGTTTTACAAGTCCTACATTTTTATTGTATATGGGCCAACATCTGCGTCCTTTCCATTCATCAGATATGCATTAATGTATAACTGCGACAGAACTTTTACTCTATTTTCCATAAGGACGGCATAATCGGCCGAAGTTAGAGGGGCTTTCTTTACATCGACAAAACAATGTGTGGCAAGTCTTATCTGATCGGAACTAGAGTATGGAGATTCGACCTGAAGTATTTTCCCAAGTCCAGCTTTCATAACATTTTTTAAGGATTCCTTGTGGCGTTCGGAGATTCGAAGAATAGCATGGAAGTCACTGAAGGCACCTGCATTTGGTTCATCCGAATCGGTCAGTTGCTTGCGCCAACGATGTGCAGCATTGGCAATTACTTGCTCTTCTTTTGTCAATTCTGGTAAGTTGAATGCCTTTGGATTTCCCCACTCAAAAAGCTCCTCGTTCACGAAGCAGTTCTGGGCAAAGCACTCTTCTATATATGCCAAACCTAAAACCCATTTTCCAGATGCTATAGAGCCTAGCATCTTTTCACCACGATTGGGACGCTCGCACAAAAAATGTGTACACTCTGGATCGTAGTTGATCAGGTTCTCAGAGATCTCGCCTCGAAGGCGTTGAGTTTTTTCAATAATTTCTTGGCGCATCGCATCACTGGAGCATGAAATGCTGAATCGCGGGGTCCCAATGAATTGCATGGACGCACTCTTGGACCGTCTAGAGACCGAGAATTCAGTAGGATCTTTCCATGTCACCATCTCTTCGGTGCCACCTCCAAACTGCTCCGACTCAAACCTCAGAACCCGGCCATCTTCTTGCTCAGTGTTGTCGAACATTTGCGGCTTTTTTGGCTTTTGGACACTCTGACGGCGAGACTCACAATTTTTAAGATATTCACTGATCTGCTTTAGCTCTGGTGTCTGAGCAGAATTGTTAGTTGAACAGTCTTCGAAATCCATTTTCTCTTGGAAGGATGATTTTTTGCGAGACAAAGTTCCCGCAAGTGGAGTGGTTTCATTAACACTTACTGCAAATGGCTTTACCACGCGTGTAGTTGAGGCAGGGCTCTCAGTATCACCCTTGTACTCAATTCCAATCATTTTACAAGTTGCTCGAAGCATTCTCTTGCGAATTTCTTCGATTGGAGTATTAGGTTTGAGTTTTTTTGTCGGTAACCGCCAACGACGTTCGATCTCTTCAGACATTCGCTTTTCGAATTCGGGTGTAGTGCAAAAGTCAGGGATGCCTTTAGGTGTTGGAAGTTTTCTATTAATTGGTGTACATGCTTGGCGTCTGATTCTTTCGAGCTCCGGTGTCTGGTTGTTTTTCATATCGAGAAAAACTTCTCTCAGACACTCTCTTTCATCTTCGTCTTCGATTTCGGCCAAAATTTCGTCCATCAGTTCGAAATTACATGATGGTCTTCCAGCGCAATTTGTTGGTGTTTGAGGTGACTCTGATCCAAGACTCTTTCTGCTGGGTCCTGCCAGTTCAGTGACCCGTTTATTTCTCAAAGGAGTAAACTCCTTTGTGACATTAAGAGATGCCACGGGCGCCACTGCTCCCGCTGCAATATTTTCAATTGCATCAGTATCCATTCGCACAGGTGCTTGGGGTGTTGCAGCTGGAGTCAATGTGCGAGACAATTCATTTGAGTTCTTTTCTCGTAGTGCTGGAGATGCTGGAAAGTCTAGAGGACTATCACCAACAAGATAATCATTATAAGGAATTTTGTCGCCAATTTCAGCGCAGTCCAACAACCATTTGGATGTTACTACAGGATATTGCCACTTAATCGCTCCCTCATATTTCGAGCCTTCCGGCTGGGGACATATAAGTAGGGGCTTTTCACGTTTAACGAATGTTTTGTTAACAGTTGCTCCCAAAAGTTGTGCCATAGCATCAACGTAATCACGTTCAAGGCCGGCATAGATACTCACGACTATTGTCATTCCCTTGAGAGGGGATGAGTCTGCAGTACTCGGAATGTGCCGATGGAAGTACTCAATGTGAACAAGTTTGTTTTGCTTCATGCACTCTTCCTGCAACGAAACATTATTTATTTTTAATTTTTGTTAATGTCAGTGTTATATATGTATAATATTTATTAACACATAATAGAAAAAACCTATTTTAATTTTTACTTATTTTTTACATATCACGCAGCCGTGAGCCCTATTTGTTGGAGCCAAGACAAAAAAAGAACGGTAATTTTTTAACTAAAATAAAAAATATGTGCATATATGTATAAGCACTTCTTAAATAAATAAATTGTAAGGATATATTATTTAAAACTTTTTTCTAATTTTAATGTCAAGTCGTTAACACATCACGATGCCAAAACAAAATTACTCTCGGCAAAATAACGGCTTAAAGGATGGTCTTATTCTTGAAGCACGAAGACTCTTCGCTGAAATATATATCAATTCCAGTATGCGGAGTGATGGAGCATCAATAAAGATTAAGATGAAGATCAACTGCTGAATCAACGGGGATATGGTCCGATGGAATCCCTCCTTAAGCATGTAGATAGCTACTTTGCATCTAGTATCGCACAGCACAGTGTATGGAGTGCTTCAAACCTAAGATTTACACACAAGTAAAAAAATCAAACTAACTTACCACATAAAGTTCAGTAACAATATGGTTAGCCTTAACTGGCAGCTTCTTCACATCCAATGTCTTCTCGAACGAAACAATCGCATAGTCAACTGGATCCCTGAAATTGCTCTTCACCACATTGCCGTGAGCAGCTTCACACTCGCACACCAATTGCGTATGAAATTCATCATCAAAGTTTTCCGGATCAATATAGACAGACATTCCTTGAAGGAAATTCAAATTCTCATAGTCTAGTGTTGTTAGCCCATTGCTCATCTCTGAGTCTGTGGTCAGGGGAGCAGATGTAGAAACTGGGGGAGCTCCGATTCCCACTGAGTTTGATTGGGTTGACATACTTAATGGTGGTGGCAGTCTTAGTGGTGTTTCATCTGCCCTCGGCGTGGCAAGAGGCGGTGGCATCAGAACAACTGGTGTGTCCTGTGAGTACTGCGATATTAAGTCGTCCTCTTCGTTCTTCGAAATCGTTGAACTATTTTCAGATGATGGGGGATCTGGCGTCGCAGCAGGAGCAGCAGCAAATAATCTCTTCTTCGTTGGGAGATCTGGTTGTTTGAAACTGTGATTCATAGATCGCAGAGTTTTCTTACTCGATGGAGAAGGAGCATCCGGTTCACGGTTAGTTGGCAATGAAACTCGATAGATATTCTCACTGGCCGGCTGCTTCTGGTTGATACTTTCCAGAAGCCAATCTAGACGAACTATATTGACCACTGAAAGCAGCCCTTCACTGCGCCAGGTGCGAAAATCTGCCTCATCTAGTTGCCCAACGATTATGTGAGTCAAATTTTCATTGATTTCATCGTAGCGTGTCGCTCCTCCAGAATTGAGGATACGATTCAGTTTGTCCTTCTCTTCTCCTCGAAAGCCGCTCAAGTAGATGCAGCAACCATCTAAAAAGATTCCTGCCTTCTTCGACTTCTTGGGACAAATCTCAGCCAATATCGTTTTGTACTGTTGGCCAGCGGAATTCGCTTGTTTGGTCAGAACTGCCTTGGCCATACCTTGAGATCGACCAGTCTCGTTTAAACTTGAACAGATCGAGTCATTGACTGTGAGGTCCATGCGTTTGCTGGCATTCATCATGGATATTCTAGAAACATCCGATAGCTGTGTGTAATCACTCACACTGTGGTCAGACTTGGTTGGTGTTGACGCCTTCATGGTGGTAACCTTATAGCTCTTTGTCGGAAGAGCGAATCCCTTGGCTACGCTGTCGAAGATCCATTCGGGGACCAGGACATCTTTCTTGTACTTGATAGCTGCCTGATATTTGTCCGAATTCGCCTTGTTTCTCTCCGTAATTACAATGTCTGTGTACTGAGATCTGAAGGCTCGATTGTATGTCCCACCATTTTCCTCCACCAGCCGCATTATCTCCGTCTTCTTCTCGCTATCCAGACCCGAGCAAGTGATGTTCACTTCATAGAACACTGGCAACTTGTACTTATCAAACTCTGGATCAGTGGCCAAGACAGCATTTCTGGAGCAACTTTTTTGCCATACATGATGAACCCAATCCACGTGCATAACTGGAATCCCATTCAAACTTGCGTGTTCGTATTTCGTTGACTTTATGGTGTTCGATAGCAAATGCGTAATCGTTCGACCCAAATTCTGAAAATAAGACCCACCCATCCATGAAACCAACACTCGTATTTTCTCTTTGTCGGTAGCATTAAGTCCAGAAGCTGATATATTCAATCCTCTCATTGCCGTGGTAAAAATCGGTGATGAACACAGTGGAATTGGCTCACATCTATGCAAGCAGTTAATCAGGCATTTGGGTCCAACTATCAAACACTTGGTCGATTGTAATTGTTCAAAAAGCTCACCTTCGAATTTAGCAAATATAAAAACATCTTTTTTGGTCAATTTGCCAGATTTTATTAAGGAAAAACCTTCTTGCGATTGAATCCATTTGATGTGTTTTTCATTTTTTATGTGTTCCTTCAGAGTGGCAAAGGCCGAGCTTAATTCGGATGGTTCATCATCGCTTTCTTCGTCGATAAAAAAATAAGCGTTTAGCGTTTCATCAAAACTCATTTTGAAACTTTTGCTTTAAATGATTCTTTTTATTATTTTAAAAACAAAATTTTAACAAAAATTAAAAGAAACTAAAAGATTTTTGGCCATTGAAACAACTTTAGGCGGTTTTTTCTTTCTCTACTGTCACTTTAAACTTTGAAGTTTTCTCGACTTTGGCACTGAACGCACACAAATTAGGTCTGTTTGGTTTTTCACAAATTTTCACAATTTTTCACAAATTTCACAATTTGCTGTCAAAACCACAGATTAGCCAAATGGAGATGAGAATGTTTCGTACGTTTCACCCTCCAAAACCCTTTTTGTTTACATTGTTGTATTTTTAATTTCTTCCCGCGTCGATGAATAGATGTAAATTGCAATAACAATTTAACCAGGTATGTGAAGATCCCTACTGCCTATGTGTGAGGTTTTTATACACACATTCTCATTTTTTATCTGAAATCTGACAGCTCAAGCTTGTAGGCAAATTAAAATGGGTGCCGGGGATTCTCATCTTCATGTGGGTAAACTTTGGTCAAAATTATAGGAGAAAAATCCAGTTTTGCGAAACTTGGCATATGGATTTGTCGAAAAAAAAAACAACATCGGAACTAATAGTTTTACACGTAAATACAACAACAACTTAAATCCATATGTACTTAGCCAAGTCCAGATAATTATCGGGACTTACGTACTGTAAGTAAGAAGTTCCTAAGTCCCGATGTCGTTTTTTTCGACAAATCCATATGGACTTGCAAAAAAACACGCCCAATGAATCTGTGATTCCAGCAACTTTCAGTTTGTAGGAGAAAAGGGCAAGGAGTAAGTGGGGTGAACAAAATCTCCCTTGTCAGCAACTTGTTTAATTCGTGTGAAAGTGAACTAACAATTTTTCATAATATGTTTGGTAACGTGAAATTTTTGCAATATTTCACCGATTTTAACAATTTACTGTAAAAAATCATAGGAAAAAAAGAGATTTGTGAAACTTGGTGAAAGTTTAAGTAACAGCACAATTTGCCAATCCGTTTACACTAGACTTGAAAGCCTGGAGATAATTGGTCAAAAAAACGACATCGCTAAAAAATGAAGTTTCTATACATAATAACCGAAGTATGTAACACAGTTTTGTCCGTGTTTTAGTTAAGACTAAGCAGTTCAGGCAGCATGCAAACTTTTAAACGAATAGCACTTTTGTGAAACTTGATAATTATTTGGGATGACACAGTGGTCGTCCGAAACCAAGACTGCTTCTAGACGATAGCGATTTTTAATCTCGTTTCTCTTTTGGTTTCCTTCTAACTGCAAATACCTTTTAAACGCTGTGATTTTTAATGAATGTTAACTTTGTGCAAGTGGGGAAGTATCATCTCTCTGCGCTCTTTACTTCCCTTGATAAAGCGAAGTTATTTGAGTGGAAGACGAATGTTAATAAAGCACACAAGAACAATAAGATAAAGAAGATTAAGCGATATCTCTGCAATTTATTCAACCTCAGCAATTTTCTCTACGACAACCAGCATATAATTCCCTCGTCAACGTGCTTAAAAATCGCAAAAAGAAAATTCATTATTTAAAAACAGTCCAATTGAAATTTCAAATCGAACACAACTTAAATGTTATCGAAAAAGAAAACCTTCATGTAATCGATAACGACAAAAACTGTCAACAGATGAGAAATATTTTTGACATTTCCCTACAAAAAAATTATCGAACACGTCAGCGTATTAAAAATCTTGTAGCACTGCAGTAAATTAAGTAAATTTGCTTAAATTCTGGAAAATATACAATAAAAGATCATTTAAAACAATCCAGAAATAATAAAACAATATGGTAAATATAAAAATTAATCAAAAAACCTTTCAATACTACCAAAAATACCAAAATTTTGTGTGGCAAATTTTTAGGTTCTCATAGCCTCAGCGGTATGCACCAAGAATGGCAAAGGTAAATACATTTTTTGAAACTTGTTTTCTGAAAAATTATAATAACTTCATAAAATAAAATATATTTCAACAATAATTCTAGTGATCATATCACGACAATTTGTCGAAATGACTAAAGCCCGTATTGAAGGTCTACTAGCTGCATTCCCGAAACTCATGACTTCCGGCAAGCAACATACATTCGTGGAGACAGATTCTGTTCGCTATGTCTATCAACCCATGGAAAAGCTGTACATGCTCCTGATTACAACAAAGGCTAGTAATATCTTAGAAGATCTTGAAACTCTGCGTTTGTTTTCGAAAGTTGTAAGTTTTTTGTTCTGCGATCAAATGCTTGTTCTTCCTAACCGAATCATCATAATAGATTCCAGAATATTGTCACTCCCTGGAGGAAAAAGACATCCTTGATAATGCATTCAACTTAATTTTTGCTTTTGATGAGATAGTTGCTCTTGGCTATCGCGAAAGTGTGAATTTGGCACAGATCAAGACATTCGTTGAGATGGATTCTCACGAGGAGAAAGTCTATCAAGCTGTCAGAGAGACTCAAGAACGTGAAGCTCGCCAAAAGATGAGAGAAAAGGCAAAGGAACTTCAACGGCAACGCATGGAATCGGCCAAACGTGGAGGAAGTTTAAGTCATCATATCAGTTCGAGTTTGGAAGGATTCGGGCCGTCTGGTGGCATAAGTAGCCAGTCGATTACTACACCAACAATTGATTCAACCGAAATCAAGTCCGCTCCAAAGGCACAGTAAGTATCCCCGACTACTTCATTCCGAACGTCGGCTAAAATATTTTTTAAAGGAAACCTATGCCTCGGAAAGCACTGCAATTGGGTGGCAAAACAAAAGATGTGGACAGTTTTGTTGATCAGCTCAAGAGCGAGGGTGAAAAGATTGCCAATTTAACTCCAAACCTTGGAGGGGTAGCCTCGACCACAACTGCTAGGCCAAAACTTATTTCTGATGTGCACACAGAGAGGTATGAAAAGTCAAATTCGACATGGTTCGCTTTTATATTCAGAAAAATCTTTTGCAGCGTTCATCTCAAGATGGAAGACAAGTTGGTTGTTCGTCTGGGTCGCGATGGAGGACTACAAACATTTGAACTCTCAGGCTTGCTCACGCTGAGAATCTCAGACGAGTCATTTGGACGGATTAAGGTTATTTTGGAGAACAAGGACAAGCATGGAATTCAATTGCAAACACATCCAAACGTCGATAAGGAACTCTTCAAAACACGCTCACAAATCGGTCTCAAAAATCCAGCCAGGCCATTCCCATTGAACACAGATGTTGGTGTGCTCAAATGGCGCTACACTACACAGGATGATTCGGCTATTCCTCTTACAAGTATTTTCAGAAAAAACGTGACTTGTGAAATAAAAATTGACTAAATCCATTAATTATTTTCTTTCAGTTAACTGTTGGCCTTCAGAAAATGGCGATGGTGGCTGCGATATCAACATTGAGTATGAACTCGAGGCACAGCGTCTTGAATTGCAAGACGTTTGCATTGCTATTCCCCTGCCGTAAGTCTTAGTTGATTCCGTCTCAAATTATTGCCTTGATAAAAACACGTCTTTCCAGAATGAATATTCAACCATCAGTTGGCGAATATGATGGAACCTACAATTATGATTCACGAAAGCACGTTCTTCAATGGCTCATCCCGATCATTGATGCTTCCAACAAGGCAGGATCAATGGAATTCAGTTGTGCGTCATCCATTCCAGGAGATTTTTTCCCATTACAAGTAAATAACTATTCAACTAAATGTCTCCCAAAATGTAGCTTCTACTGTCAATTTTCAGGTTACTTTTGTTTCCAAAACACCTTTCGCTGATATTCATGCCAAGGATGTGGTTCATGTAGATGATGAAACACCAGTAAAGCACTCGTCCGAATCGGTTTTGTTTGTGGATAAATATGAAATTGTCTAAAAAATTTTAGCTATTGTTTCTAATTTTTTGCCTGTTATATTCGTATTCTTCACTATACAAACATAAATATATATAAATATACATATTCTCTTATTTTTAATACACACGTAGGTACAATATTACAAAAAAAATTATCAGAAATGTTTATTATTAAGATGAAAATCTGTGTCTTACGAAAGCAGCACATCTGTAGCACTGTTTTAAACATTTTGTTTTCCTCGGCGCCATTGATTGATTAAAAAAATAAAATATTATGTACATCTAGAACGATAAAAATACCAATTGATACAAATATACATTTATGCATTACCGAGCGAGGAACACAAAAGTATTTTATCTTGTAGAAGTCTAAAAGGTTTTTAATCTTATTTCAAATAAAAGAAGTAAAATAGAAAATAAAGTTCTTAAATAAATCTTGTAACTTGGCCCGAACGTTTCACGTACTTAGGACAAAATTCGTTTATCGATAAACAAATGACACTCTAAATGCTATCTGTCTGTCTAAGGGGTTTTTTGGGTGGTAAATGGCGAGAGACGTGAAGTTATTTGTCATCAGAACCATAGAGTACCTATATTACCTAGAGAACCGACTTAAGGGGTCGGTTATCTTTCACCCTACAAGCTGTACTGAGAGGGAAAAACCCTTTTGGCTTGCATGTATTAGTTGTCCCCGTGTATTTTAAATGGGAGCTCAATTTTCAAAAAGGGTATACGTTTAGTGCAAACGGGATGGGTTATTGCGCTCAAGTATTTTAAATTCAGAACTCGTTAAATTCAAAAAGTTGAAATAAAATTATTTTTTAGTTAAATATGTTTTTTTAAACCCTTTGTCGACATAAACTATGAAGAATATCGGTCATTGTTGCTCCCGGGTAATAAATTGAATAATATTTTTGAATATTTATGTTAAAAACAACAAAAACAATTACCGAAAATTGGAAGCGCACTCTAGTTTTAAGTGTGCACAAAATGGCGGCATTAGCTCAAAAAGGTAGAGGTGTCTACGATTTAAATGTGCAAATCGTAGACACGTACATTTTTTAGCTAATGCCGCCATTGTGTTCACACTTAAATCGTAGACACGTACCTTTTTGAACTAATGCCGCCATTTTGTTTTTATATCCACCATTCACACGGATTCACGGATTATTTTTCAAGTCGCGCGAAATGCGTTAACGCACGTCCACTTTTAATGGAGAAAAACTGAACTATTCAGCCTTATTGTGAGTTTCACCCGAAAAATATTTCACCTTAAAATTTTTTGTACGCCCGGAATTTTAAAAGCTATTGTGAGTTTCGCCCGAACTAAATTTCGTTCGCCTAGAAAAAAGAATTTCCGCCCGAAATGAATGTTCACAATAAGGGGAATTTTTCGATTATGAAATTTCGGGGGAAACTCACAATAGGCGAAAAGTGAAATGTCAAATTTTCCGGGTGGAATATTGTTCGGGAACGACCATGCGCGTCGAAAAGAAATTTGTAACACAGCTCTACGAGCAAGAGCTTTTACAAACAAAAAAAAAAATCAATATCTGTAGCCATGTTGGCAGTTCCACATTCTATCATAAGCGAGAGCCATACATTATAGCCTCCTATAATATAATATCTATATTCAATACCCTAACCTAAGTAAAAAATATGTCGTATTTCAATAGATTTTAAATGTAATTGTATCTTTTATTAGTCTCAATAAATGAATCTGAATCTGAATATTGTTCGGGTGAAACTCACAATAAGGCTGATGCTATTATTGTGAGTTTCGCCCGAACGAAATTTCGCTCGCCTAGAAAAAAGAAGTGAAAATGATATTACATTCCGCCTGAAATGAATGTTCACAATAAGGGGGATTTTTCGATTATGAAATTTCGGGGGAAACTCACAATAGGCGAAAAGTGAAATGTCAAATTTTCGGATAGCTTGAGATTTATTTTTTGGCAACAGCTGTTTTATAATCAGATGTGTTTTTACAAGTGATTACAACAACACAAAGCTATTCAGATCGCTTTGGATACAATTTTGAACGCGGCCAGTGTAAATCCTTAACTGGTTGAACACAATAGACGCTCGTTGGATTGCGCGTTCGCACCTGTCAAAGTTAAATTACGTGAAATCTTGTTAAAGTGAATACAATGGAAACGCAGCCACGAACGCGACTCTGGTAGTTAAATAAGTTTTAATAATCACGCGCGTGCGAATGCGCCATCGAACGCGCGTCTATTGTGTTCAGCCATCAAATCCACCAAATTCAATAAGTCCAAAAATTAAAAAAAAATGTTTTGGTCGCCCTATGTGGCTATGTCAGCTGATAAATCAGTTGTCAGCTTTGCGTCAGTTTTGTTTACGTTTTTTTGGGTGCAATCAGCAATTCAATTTTCAACATTCAAGAACAGACAAAGCGCAGATAATTTTTTTAATTTTTTTAAAAATGGAACAATCTTTAGAAAAAGTCTTAAGTGATATGTAAGTAAACACAATTATAATTGAAAATATTTTCCTTATTAATTTCTTTTTTAAAAGTGTATCAGCACCTGAAACAACAGCATGTTTGTTTGCCAACAAACAAGGCCTTTGTCTGTGCAGTAAGTTAAAAAATTCAATCTTTAAAATTACTCTTTATTTATTATAATTAATATTTTGAACAATCTACTTGAACCCAATAGCAAAAGGAAAAATTAGCTCAGAAATGGCTGGAATTGGTATAGCTATATCTGAGCAGGCTTGCAAATTGGAACCGAATTTAAATCCACCAACAATCTGCATGTACAGTGGAAATAGGTAAACTTTAAAGGAAATGTATTTATAAAATAAAGAATTTTTGCTATGTTACCTTAGGAGATGCATTATTCAGAAAGACGGTGAAATCACAGGAGTACTTTACAAGCAATCACCAAATTAAAACAAAAAAAGTTCTTCCAAAAAGACTCGATTGCGTTTTCAACAGCTTAACATTTATTTTGTTTACGATCTATTTAGAAATGTATATTCAGTTCAGCATCCTTAGTATAGCTCTGCATATGAGTGCAGTCATCATTTATAAATAAAGTGGCTTAAATAATTCTTAATTATTCAAAAATCATTCTTATGAGTTATAATAACAAATAATATGCGTATTGCTTATAGCCTTCTCCAAAAACCAAAAGTGTATTAGTAAATGCATACTTTTTACTATTTTGCAAACAATCTTACGCTATACTTAAATTTGATACCTAGTATGAGAGCCAGCAACGTCTCCAAAAAATAATTTCAGGAAGGCTAGTTATGTGATATCCAATTTCTATATCTCGGTAGGTACAAACAAAAGAATTTGGTTTAAATGAATTTCAGACGATTCTCAGTTTCAAGTTTGCTATGATTGCAGATGGTGTCGAATACTCCGGTCTTACACATATAACCTGCATCTTAACCAAAAAGGCCTAAATGCCTTATCAAATACAAAAATATCACGGAAGTCAACAACAGGAATATGTCGAGAAGGTCGAACAATGAGGTATTCTATTTAATCGCAATCTTAATTGGGATGAAAATGGATGGCTATCAGAAAAGTATATATGAATTCATTCGTAGTCTCAAAAGCAAAAAGTTAATCCGATAATCACATACGCCAAGTTGTAAGTAGTTACACATAACTCAGAAACGGAATGAAACATGAAATACTCGTTCGGTTAATAATCTTTTGTGCATAATTATAATAAATCCCGATGTTACCATTGCTCTAACTGTACAAACAACATATTTTTTGTTGTGGTCTTTAAAGATATTTTTATTTTGCTGATTTGAAAGTTAAATATTAAAGCTCAACTTTAAACTTTTGAAGGAAGAAGGAAGAGTCAGTTCCATTGAAATAATACACATTTATTTTTATGTTAAAAATATATATCGTAGCACACGTACACAGCCCTGCTTTGATAAATTTTCGCGTGAACGTTTGTATGTTGCTATTCGTTGGAGGAAATGATTGTTCCAAAATAAAGTAAAAAGTATATTAATGGCGATCAAAATAAAATTTAAGCATTCTACCGAGAACTTAAAAAACAAATATCGGATTTTTTGATTTTGGTGGGCGCAAATAACTCCTTTTATTCGGCTAAGCTAGGCTTACACTCTTAAAATACAAGATTAAAACAAAATCATTTAAAGCGAATTGAATCAGCATTATACTAGCATACGTTCATACTACATCATAAACGTTCTGTCTTCAAACATTAGTTCAAATATGCATGTAAAATATTACTGCCTTTCAACTTAAAATACAAAATTGAAAGACTTATTTATTGTTTATAAGAGTTTGCTTTAATTCAAAATAATCTTCTTAAAGAAAAAAATAAGTTATGTTTGTACCTATTTGTACTATAAATACTGGCTGCCATTATAACAATTCTACTATTGCACATTTTGAAGTATATAATTAAAATCTTCAATCCTAATTTTATCTAAAGTTGTTTTCGAAGAAGATTCTTTCTCCAGTGCGCCTCTTCTGTATTCACCACAACAACATCATCTTTGCCATTTGGCTCTTCATTCGTTTCTAAATCTGAAGCTTCATCATCAGTATCCTCACTTAAGTTTCGAAATTTCGTTAAAACCTGTAGAACTTCCGTTCTAAAGGCAATAATATGTTCATCACTAATTCTCCGAACCGAACTTAGAATGCTTTTAAAAAAACAATCATGCTCATCGATGGCATATTCAACTAGTGGAAAATCTGAGTGGTTATCACTTGGATGGTGTTTCTTTTTTGGTGGACTTCTATCACATTCAACTGGTAAGTGATTGCCATAGCCGTTATTATTTGAATTGAAATTTTGCTGTGCTGCCATCTGCATTGCTTGATAGAACTTCAAAAATTCCATATTTGAAATAGTACTCGTATCTTCGGGAAGATGATGTCCCGAAACAGTTGTACTACTACTAATCCTGGATCGATCACTGCCTTCACTGCAGATGGATTGTGTGTAGATAATGTCATCATGGCTGTTCAATGTTTGACTAGTTACTTCTTCAGTTGAAATTCTCTTCATTCTACGCCGAGTAGAAGAGAATGGCTTAAGAAAAGACAATCTATCATAGAATGGCCAATAGCTTCGCTTTCCGCTAAAAGTTGCCCCTTTTTTCTCACCATCGTCGCTTTTGACAACATTAATGTCTTCAGTGATGTGCAGTTGTCGAACAAAGTAGTCCCTCAAATACCTCCAGCGCTTCTGACAAACCGGAACTGCAAATACAAGATAAACCAAGATTAGTGGCATTCTTTTCAAATGTTTCTCTCCCTCTCTATCCCATTGCACGGGCTGCTGTAAAGTGATCGTTTTGCAAAATGTATGCAAAAGCGGTTTTTACGCAAACGCCAAGGTCGCCGTTACTATATATATTTGTGTGTTCACTTTTTTACGAGCAATCATTAACATAACATCCGTACTTCGGTCCGCTATTGCAGCTAGTCTAACTAACTGGTCGGTTGTTTATCATCAACCATTTGATGTGAACATTCACTATCCGCGTAACGTTAGCATAAATTAAATTGAATCGGTGCGATTATCTTGTCTAGCCGCGCCACATGCAGTGGTCTGGGCTGGGCTTCGCACCCTACTCACCCTCCTGTTGCATTTCGCCAGCGATCATCTGCCAAATGGACCGTACATGCTCCTTGTTGCTGTAGAAGATGTCTGTCTTATCATAGATTGAGGGTTGTGCCTCGACGAGGTCGATTAATTTGGCATCATTCATTTTTTGGCTAATGATAGATTTCTTAATTGTATAACTATTGAAAGCCTGATATTTAGCTTATGACTGCGTCCGCCTGAGCCTGAAATATTTTCACGCGACTTCTCTCGGAAAGCGTACACGTCCAACTGACGTATCGATTCATCCGCTTTACGTGCTTTGCTATGAGAATCGAAGCTGAACATTAGATGACGACGACATCTCTATGAACAAAATAATAAAAAGTGAAGGTGGCTTATGTTTTGTTGTGGTTAAGTGACCAGGCCAGGCCAGTCTAGTTAAAGACTGCGATGCGAGTACTGAGAAACTAAGATCGAGATGCTGCTGTTGTGCAGAAAGCGGAGAGAACTTATATCGACTGCGTTAATGAGAGGGAATGAGAGGCATTAGATTTGTATTTTTTTTTGTTGCTATTTTTCAGGGTCATCACGAACCGTACACTGATGCGGTGGTACCCACAGTTGGCAAACAGGCTACAGCAGGTGGCTAATTTATACATTGTTTTGATGACGTTTAGGTTGGCTTCTTGAATATATGTATTGATATTACGTCAGAGATTAAGCGCATACAGCATCACGGTCTTTGTTTTGGTCGATGAATTCGCGTGAATAAGTTGGATAGATGGATGTAAGTCCAAGTGGGTTAGTAGGTAGTAGGTAAAATTCTAATGGAAACAATGCTGTTTACGTTTCATTTTATGCAGAGCTTTTGTTGTGGATTTATAACTTTTGACCTTTGGTTGATGATAGGTGGGTAGCCTTTACGTCGGCTTGAAAAAGAAAGAATTCTGAGAGGAATGATTTTGAGTCTGAAAAGAAAAAGGTTTTAATTCTTTTTAAGATGTTGGTTGCTTAAAACCCGAAGAGTAATGAGGATATTTATAAAACCGTGATTAGTAAGACTTATTTATTGTATAATTGTATTTTTAAATACCACGATTTTATGTAAATTGGTATTAATTTTATGTACCTACTATTGGTTTAAAAAAAATTTCCAAGAACTCGTAAAGGACTTCACATATTTTGATTATAAAAGTTGAAATATTAGGTATGTATGTATGTACCTATTTCATATCAAAAATTAAATTTTTGTTTTTGAAAAATCAAACATCTCAAAAATGGCGTTTTACGACCCATTTGCTGATTCGCTCAATTTAAATACCTTATGCTCCACGTAAACTGTCACATGATATTTTAAAACATAAGTTTTTTGAATTATCTACTATATAGATACATATGTAGGTACTATAAAATATATAGACAATTAATCTCAGCGGAATTCAACTTAACTTATCGTTGGATTCGAAAAGCAAAACCCATTCAAGGTATTCATTTCGGAAAAGGATAAATGATTAAGAATACAAAATGAGTAAAAAAAATGTTGATTATATTTGATCGAAGAATAAGTCCGAAATACGAATTATTAACCCTGGATAAAAAGTTCAACGAACGAAGCTTACGAGGACTTCGCTTATATCAAATTACCATTAATGTTAAGTTTTTGTTTTCCAACAATGCCAATTTATCAGTTTATTGCCATTAAAAGAAGGTATGGTTTAACGGGCTTCGCGCGACTCGAAAAAAAAACTCTCGGTGATCGAAGTTTGCACATCGGCGGAGCCTGGTCCAACAAGGCCGCATAAATAATACCAAACTGTTTTTTTTATCGTCATGTCTTTAGCCATTTCCTTTATTTTTAAGAATTCCATACTGATCCACCCAGGTGAGTCAAAAGTCCATTGAGGGTCCCAACCCAACTATGTATGTAACATAATTCTACTTTCGAATCTATTCAAATGTTGTTTTCCATGTTACTTCTTAAGCGTTTTAGTAAAACGACACGGCTCTAGAATTGGAAATTGGAGTTTTAGTAAAATGACTACCGTTTTTATGGTTATAAGGGTGAAGAAAGAAGAGAACGGTAAAGTTTTAGTTTTACCTAAACGCCAATTAACACTTCTGGAAGCGTAACGGAATAAGGGTGCTTTATTGAAATAAAATCAAAATTGTTAGCCTTACTGTGAGGTTCATGATTGGCGATGATGATTTGTACATGATTCCGCTTCCGATCGCATCAAAAAAAAAAAAAACAATTGGAAATGTTACCTATTCCGACTTATTGCAAGCTTCAGCGAACAGGATTCCAATTCCACCCGGAATTACTGGCATTTCGCTTTTCGCATTTTGTGAGTTTCACCCGAAAAATGTGAAATATTCGATTAGTTCCCCTTATTGTGAGCAGTCACTTCTGGCGAAATTTAACGACATTAAGAGGTAAAATGTTCACTTATTTTTTGGATGTGAACGGAATCAGCATCTTCAGGCTTTTAAAATTCCGGACGCACAACAGATTTTAAGGTGAAATATTTTTCGAGTGAAACTCACAATAAGGCTGACTATTAATGGCATTCAATTTTGGCCGAAATAATTGCTCACAATAAGAGGAACTTTTCGAGCATTTAATATTTTTCGGGTGAAACTCGCAAAAATGCTAAAAAAGTAACTTCAGGTAGCGACAAAGGACTCTTCTAAACTTAGAATTCAAATTGTGTACACAAAAATTTAGTTTTTCCTTCGCACGACCGGCAAACTACCGTTTAAAAAAATACTAAGCAGCGTGTCTTTTAATATTGACCTATTAATCAGTCTTTTTTTCTAAAATATTTTCTTTAAAAAATAAACTTACAGTTTGTGTGTTTATGAAGCATTTATTTAATCCTCTGGCGGTTATTATCAATTAAAATTACTTTTATTTTTATAACAAAGAAACGCCTTTAAAATATGTATGCGAAACTTTCTTTAGTAATCTAACTTAATAATTAGTTATTGCATTGTTACAACTGTTTTCTTTTTCTCTCGTTTCTTTTTTTTTTGATTTCTTTTGGAAAAAATGTAAAAAAGATTTTATATGTTTTTATTCATATTGAAACACAATTTTTGTTATGGTTGTTTTAATATCTCACTATTGCAGCTGAGAATGGATATACAATTGTAAAAAAATAACAATTATCTGCTTAAGAATATATAAATCTGGCAAAATGTAACAAGGATTTTTTTGTTTAAATACATATTTTTAAACAAACTAAACAATAGACAAAAAACAAAAGAAAAAAACAATTTAGATGTGTAAGGGATAAGATGAGAATGAATAAATATTTTTTTTTCTTAATAGTCCATGGTTTTGATGAATTGTACCACCGAACAAAATTGGGTCCAATAGAACTGCTCCTCGCCGTCTAATTTTTCACCGATGAAACTTGTAACATATTCGATTGTTGATAACAAATAGGGCGGATTGGCCTGTGAAGAAATGAATAAATTGTTTACCGGAAATATGTAGTTAGGATATTGAATTTAACTTACCTTGATCACAACATAGATGAGAACTGGTAATAAATCATCAGCCGCCGGTATACGATCGCATGCCATTTGCAAAAGGTTCATGATATTGGTGATGCATCTGAAAATGATTAGGTATATAGTTTTGTTATAAAATAATAATCAAGAAATTTGATGGTTTGTTTTGACGTAACAGCTACGATAATGTGAGTCCTAACCTGACAGAGAGATAAAAAAGAGAGATAAAAACGTTACCAGTTTGTCTTACCTTATAACACACTGCAGCTTTTCCTGTGGGGTGGTATATGCCGAAATATAATATAACTGCTGTTGAGCAAACGTCCATGGCGCTTCCGTAAGATACTCCGGTGGTATACGTAACGCTGGATGAGATGGCTTTATTACTTGCTGAAGTTTTCGAATGTGTTCATTCAAAACTCTGCAACAAAAACAAATGAAATAAGAAAAAAAAAAACTTAAAAATGAATTTCCATCACTAACTTATCCCTATTCAAATCAACTTCATCGTTTGGAAACATCACATGCTGATACAATCTCTGCAATAAAGCTCTCTCTATTGAAATTCTCGCCTCTTGTAGCTGCCATTCTGCCATTCCATGTAATGAGCCACCATCGGCCAATTCACTCATCAATTCCTTTATAAAAACATCGAGCAAATAAATCCTATCGTCAACCGCAGTAAGTTTGATGAAATCTTGATGGAAAGTCTCAATTCGTGTTTCTCGTTTCTCCAGAAACAATCTCACACACACAGCTACCAAATGCCTGTTGCACATTTTTGTTTCACTTCGTAGACGTCGCTCGAACTGACTGATGTTCTCAGTTATCAAGAGTAAATTCTGGCGATACCTCATTAGATATTGTAGGTAACTTTGACGTTTAAGAATGTCACTTTGTAGTTCTTCCATTAGCTGCTGATGCTGTGGTGCTTCTAAAGTCGCCAGGCATCGTATTGCCTCAGATACAAAAGATATTTGCTGGGAATTCTGCAAATTAATTGCTTGTGCCATTTGAATTTGCATATATGTGAGCAAGGGAGAGGCGTTGGAGAACTAAAAAAAAAACCATTATAATTTATAATTTTAATAATAATTTTTTTTTTTTTGAAAAGTGCGATTTTGTTTTGCAATAGCGACTTACGGTGGTGTGTCGAAAATCACTAGTATGAAGATCAGTTTTGGATAAGACTTTGCGTATTTTTCGCTTAACCATATTAAAAGCCACCACTTTGTCATGCAAAACGACACTAGGAATTCTGAAATAAAAATTGATTGAGGTTAGGAAAAGGTAAATTAATTTTGGTATAAGCACGCAGATAAACCACTTAACCAGTTAAAATGTAATTGATTAAGGCTCGCTTGCTTTTTCGATTTATGCGACTCGCCGGATTTATCAAGCTGCTGTTCTGGCAAAGTAAAGACTTTTTGTGATTATGAAACATTCACTTTCTCAATTCTCACAGACAAATTTTCGTTTGTTTACTTTTACTTGTGGTTATTGCCTTTCGTATGACCAACTTTTTAATTTTTATTGAGAACAGAAATTAATTAAACTTACCTATTGTCACTGTCAGAGGAATTCTTTCGATTAACATGACAACTATTATCGGTCGAAATCGAATTCGTTGTCGAATTTGACGCATAAGCTTTTGTCCGATACTTGGCTAAAATATCTTCGTTGTTATCACAGTATTGCGGGTCATTTGCTACAGAATCGACCTGCATATTAACATCATTGAACTCCAGCGTTTCGGCATTTGTACAAAATGACACATTGCGGCTGGGAAAGTCGTCGGTGGTGGCGTGATGTTTATTGCTACGACGATTTTTAAACAAATTTTGTTTCAGTTTATTGAATATCCCAGATCCATTGACGCCATGTGTGACAGCGGTGCTTATGCTCGTTGTTGGGATCAAAGCTGCCTTTAGAGAGTGTTCCTGCTGTTGTAGTCGACGCAAGTGCATATTGCGCGCTGATTTATCAGCCGATGCATCAAAACTGATTGACTTTGGAATCGCGCCCGTGGATTTAGTTGGTTTTGCGGTTGATGAAGAAGGAACTTGTGGCACTGGAACCACATTTTCCATAGATGAATGAGAGGGACCATTGATAGTTAGCTCTTCTGTTTTAAGGGTGAGCATGGCTTCATCAGTAAGATGTTCTTGTTGCTGTTGCGATTTCACATCGTCGCTTACGGATGATTCTGTCATTGTGATCCTCTGAGAGATTGTATTTACAATTATCTCGTGGTTTTCATAGTTTAAACTCTGATGGCGTCGAATTTTCTCCAGGG
Source organism: Leucozona laternaria (assembly GCA_932273885.2). NCBI lineage: Eukaryota > Metazoa > Arthropoda > Insecta > Diptera > Syrphidae > Leucozona > Leucozona laternaria. Next base: position 22,714,642 of record OW026367.1, on the reverse strand, counting down.
AAGATTTGGTTTCCGAATTCTTCGACTCTACCATAATGCCATTGCGACGCCCATCATCACATGGGGGTGATCTTTGTTCGTTGGCCGACCTGCGGTGAACAACGACTGCTTCAAAAATGTCACTAAATGACTCGTTTTCATCTTCATTCATTAGCCTATTCTTCTCCTCGATGCCAACAGCTCCGTCATCAAAGTCAGAGAAGTCTATGAGATCCTTAACAGATGCTGCTGATGTTCTGTTCTGTCTTTTCTTCTGCCTCGATGTCGATGGTTTGTCTTCCATGTTGAGACTCTGACTGGAGATACTGCTTTCGGCTGAATTCTGGCGTCTCATCCGGGGCGATAGGAATGATTCCTTGTCACTCTTGTAATTCTGCTGAAAACTATTCTCTCCTGAGTACTGGTTTGTAGTGCGAACTGAGCTTCGAGCTAGTGAAGATACCGCCTGCAGACCGGTTCCATCGAAGAATGCAGAGTCCTGGGCAGGTTCTCCATTGGGCACTTCAGCAGCTGCCTCAGCAGGAGACTCTGGCGTGTTATAGTTGACATTCATGGCGCGCGGTGCAAAAAATGGAGAGTCAGGAGTGCAAAGATTTTCTGCCACCGAAGCATTTGTAATGTCTGATTTAGCAGTAATGCTCAAGTTGTCATCTGTATCGACTTCCGCAAGTTTTTCCGAATCACTGACTAGCACATCGGTGCTCCAATTCGACTCGGAACGCGTCTCAGAGCCTTCTAAATAGTTAGCCTGAGGAATTGCATTGGATAAGGGATCAAAATTGTTATCGCCCGGTAGGACCACTGCAGATGGAATGAGTGGTGTAGAGAAGTTCCGATCTCGTTCATTGGCATCCAGGGTCTCTGAATCACTGGCCAGCACATCTGTACTCCAGGTGTCCGAAATTATTGAAACAGTCTCATCACCTTCGATAAGTTTTTTTATCTCGAACTTGCAAAACTTATCTTCAATGTCCGATCGGGCTTTTGACAGCAACTTGGCCATCTGGGGAGTAGGAATCACATTTGTAACTGATTCACCGTCTGTAACCTGGGATGAAGGCGTATCTCGGCCGGAAATGTTTGGTGTTCCACGGCCCGAAACATTGGCCGAAACCATATCGGAAAGATTATCATTCTGGTCATTTTCTTCCAGTTCAAGAGAGCTCGTCACAGAGTGATTGCTTGGAGCCTCACTCACTGCCTCAAGATTATCTGAGTTTCCGATTGACGCATCGTCGTGTGAAAGCGAAAAACGCGTTGCTTTGGCATGCAAAGGCCTCAACAAAGGTCCACCCATTCCATCCGTTTCTAGTTTTTCAATATTATTGGAATCGTCGGTAATTTCTTGTCCAATGGCATTCATCTTGAGTACCTCTTCCTCAGTAAGCGGTTGTAGAGTGTTGTCTTCGGAAATGCAAATGCGAAAAACTAAAACTTGTTCATTATCTTCCCCAGCATGCGATATCGGGAGAGAATTAACCGGAGGATGCCCATTGGTCAATGAAGCTGCGCCATTGCTAAGACTTTTTGAGAGCTTATTTTTAGTGCTTTTTCCCAAATTGATAAGGCCATGTTTGGAACGAAGTGGAAATTCTGATGGGCTCGTGCTGGGAGCATCACCATTCACTTGAACATGTTCGGGCAAGTGATCGATAATTTTTTTGAGCTTAAGACGATCTTCTTCCAACAGAGCAAGTTCATCGCTTTGCAAAAGCACTCTGAAGAACTCAATGAATGTATTTAACTCTGATTGTGTGATGAGCAGATGGGCCCGTTCGAAATCACTCTGTTGGGATCTTATTGCAACAACATCTTCTCCAGAATCACTGACAAGAAGCAAGTCCAACAGTTTACTCACAATATTCGCATCAAAAAGTTGATATACTTCGCTGAATTTGGGATCCACATCTTGATATTTCATTAAAGCCAGCATCTGTATGATTTGACCGATTTGCATGAGATTAAAACGAGCTAGCTCGGAGATTGGAGCATCTATGATGCCAAGTATGTCCGGACTGACTATAGCTGGACAAATAAAATGCGTAAAAACCATATCTGTAATGATCTCGTTGATATCCTTCTCATTGGTTCGCGCCTGCTTAAGTTGATGGCACATTGTTTGAATGAGCCATCGAAGAGTAGAAGGGAAAAGCGACCAGTTTGCGGTTATGTTCGCAATAAATGAACTGGCAAGCTTATGCAGCTTGGTTATGATTTCTTCACGAAATTTCTGTACTTTTTCTTGATAGTCCGGAGATGTTTCTTCACCAAATCGTTTAAGCCTCTCTTTGCTGTTGAAATTCTTAACCACCTTGTTGGGATCAACATCCAACATCGTCTCACTATCAACAAGGACATTCATAAGTGGTTCATATAACGCTGCTGTGAGGAAAATCTTCGCCGAGAACATAGATTCATTAAGTCGATGGAAAAGTCTTGCAAACGATGATGATCCTGCACGAATCATTCTTCTGGGATTTTCACTGACAGCGATTTGTATTTCTATAAGTTCTCGCAGTAGTTTCAGTAAAGTTTCCACATCCTTAGTATGAATTGCATTCCCATAGAGTCCAGTTGCTATGGTATGATTGACGGAATTCATTTGACTTGGAGTGATCTCTGGAATGCGATCGCCAGTGGATAGTGCCATAGCCAGGACATAAGGAGTTCGGTAAAGATAGTTGAACAGTTCCACATATGCAATAGTGTACTAAAATTGAATTATATACCTAATAAATTACTGAACACAAGTGGCTTTTTATCAAAAAAAACTTACCTCATATTTAAGAAACTTGACTTTATTTGCATCAATGAATTTGGTGTTCTCAATGTAATTAGCACGATTGCAACAGACCGACGGACCCGATTCTGGGCGTGATATGATAAGATCGTTTAGGTTTTGTCTTTGTTGTGCACAAATATAGGCGAGCTAGAAGAAAAAAAAAAGCTTTGTAAAAATTGTTTTTCATAAACTGTTTTTCAAAATAAACAAACCTCAGCTATTTGTGATGAATTCAAAGCCAACGACTCGGTTAAAGTTGCAAAGGCAGCTTGTTCATTCTGGATAAAGAGTTGCTCTTGGCGCAACGTGCGGGCAAGATCCATTATCTCCAAAAGATTACCTTCGCCATCTCCGTCCATGATGTGTTTTGGTGTCAATATATTTTTACTTGGAAAGCTTAGATAAATTGTGCAGATCTAAAATTTTAGAAAAAAAAGGATAAATAACTCTCTTTTATATTTTAAATGGCTTATTAGTCCTATTCATGTAAAATGGAAACGATGAAACGATATCGTTTTGAAGATAGCGATTTTTATTTTTCTCTACAGATGTTATAGATATAGCAATGGTGAAAACAATATCGTCCGATCGTTTTCGTTTTACGAACACCCTATAGACTCATTTTCGAACAAGGGTCTTATAAATTTAAATTTCTCTTAGCATTATGTAGAAATGGTCTAGTTTTTGATGAAACAAAATTCAAAAAAAATAGTTTTTCCATACTTCTTGGTTAAAGGCTCAGCCAGTAGTTTTTTGATAATGCAATTGAGATAAATGCGAATAAAAACTTCGTGTTCGTGAAAAAGATATAGAAAAACCACAGTAATGCAACACAAGATAGGAAAGTAAATCGAAAAAAATTGTACGCACAATGATATAATAAACTCAAACCCGCCATATTTGGAGTTATATATGACGGTATTAAAAAAAAAGAGACAAAGGGGGCTTTCCGAAGAAAAATTTGAATTTTATTTCTTTTATAGTTAAGACAAAATTAAATTTATTATTCATTGAACGTGTTTAATAAATTTTGTCAAACATGACATACATACTGACTTGCTTGGCAGCCAGTTTTACGGCAAAACAAGTTCTAGGTTTCGAGTTTCAAGTTTTGGCCAGATCGGTATTATTCAAAAATGCTTCCATAAAACCTGAACTATCTTGTTTTAAGAACTTCCAATCGAGTTTTGACGCTGATCTTCTAAGTTTCATATTTTCTAATATTTATATTGATATTGAATGATGGATCTCCACACCTGTGAGTTTGTTTTCCTCTAACCGTCGACTTACTATCATTCATTCCCTTCCAAGAAAATCTAAACAACTCACCTATTTTTTTTCAGTTTAGAGAAGCGCAATATGCAATGCAAATTTTTGTTGTCATAGGAATGACATAAATAGAAAACAAACAAAATTACTTCGAAATACACAACTGGTATATTATCTTATCAGTTAACGCGAATTTTTATTTGTTTCGTCACTGGCGATTCCTGACTAACGTTCCTCTTATATCTCATTCCGAACCACTTGTTACAATATGAAAGTTAAGAATTTGTTTTGTTGAATGTCGATCTTAATTGGGAAGTCTTTACCACAGATACATTAAAGAATATAACCGCATAAGGGTTCCGTGACAGATGTTCTTGTTAGGAATCTAATAGGACGGGTGATAAACATAAATTCAGTGATTCATATGATAATGTGAGTAAAATTAAAAAAAAATAATGATATTTATCAAAGTATTGTCTATTACTCAACCATTTGAATTCGAATTCATACGTTAAAATTGATGAAAATTATTAAAACACACAAATTATACAGATAAGAAATAAATAATTTCAAATGGAATACGGTTACAGCTTTCTAGCCAAACTGTTAGAAGTGCAATCTATTGTGATTTGATTCCAATACAATAGGCAAAATATGAACATTGGTCTATTGGTATCTAATTAATCTATTTGGTTTTTTTTTATTATAAAATCACGGAGAAGATGTGTAAACGTACGTTTCGCTTCAGGAAAACGAAAACGAATTGCGTTTTAAAGCGAAAATATTTTTTTCGTTTCCGTTTCCCAATGGTTTACAAAAACTTAGATGTTATACGAGATTGAAGCTCGCTTCGACCCTTTGTAAACCTGCATCGAGTTGAAATGAGCTTGACAGACAACATCCAAGCGAAGGAAGTTTTCATATTCATAATGTAGTATTTATGTATCCAACAGGGTTGCAAAAGCTCTTTTTATACTTAAGCCCTTGATGGTTTGAGGAATTGAGAGTGGAAGTGGCGAACCCTCATTTTTTTTCGATTTTCTTTTAAATCAATACAAATTTGTTTGATTTGATTGTTTCTGCAAGGAATTAATCCTGCGAAAGACATTTCTGCATCACAATAATCTCAAATATTGCAGCTACTGCACTCAATGCCTCGTTTGATCTCTTTAGAGGTCCTAATAAACTCATCTTCTTCGTGAGGTAATGAAGAATCGCTAGTATCTATTGCCGTTTCTTCGGGATAAAAAGGCATTGAAGTAATAAAGTCCTCTCCCCATCGCGAACAAAGGACAGAGGTGGCGAACTACTCGTGAGTAGATGCAAACGATATTCTAGTACTACCAACTACTCGTGCTTTCATGGCGAGTAGATCTGATGTAGGAAATTAAATATGTGCGTCCCATTGAAAATGGGTAGCAAAGTACTCGTGAGTGCATCGCTACCTCCAAAGGAACACGGCTTTTGTAATTTTTTTTTAAATATCCCTGACTCAACACCAAATCTAGAAGTTTTGTAACCAAAATATGAGTCTGTCAGGGATTTTCCTCAGCCTCAGGGGTGGAGGAGGTAAAGTAAGTATCTAGGAAATGATGATCCGTCTTTTTGCCTAAGTCTAAAGATCATAAAACTTTTACTGAATTTTGAAACGCGAATAATATAAGAGAAATATTACTGTTCTAGTCTCGCATTTCGGCATATGTGTCTAGGTACCTACTCGTCAAGCTATATCAAATATAATTAATTGAGTTTTATGTCGTCTCCCCATTTATGTTTATTTACATCTATCTGGGAATGAGATGCGCTTTTCCAGGAATTTAAAAAGACACACAATCTTGGCTAGACTTTGAGTTTTGTTTGTCTTAAAACAAAAAAATACAAACTTATTTATGTTTTAAGGTCATTTGCATTCATCACGATCTGAATTGGTGCACAATAACAATTTATTTATAAATTATAAATTTAAACCTAAATATATTTTTTTAAAGAAAAACCAACAAAAACATTTATTTTTTAAAAGGTTACTGCTCCATTTGACGCTACTTGAGCTGTTTTTGTTGTTGCGTTGATATTTAATGCATTTCAGACTCAGTCGTATACAACAGCGCATTATCATCAGTCATTAATGGCAGTACCAGGCACATAGCTACCGCTCTGCCCCCTCCCTCCCATCGCACAAAACGCCCACTTCCAAGCAAAACGAACGAAAAATGTTCATTCTTCCGCGTTTCGCTCGCTGGACCACAAATTCATTTTATCCCACATCAATCATTAATCCACCGAATAATATGCCCAGACAATGGCATGAACTGGAAATTAATCGCTCCAACTGATAGCAAAGGCAATGGAGCTTCAGATTAATTTCACGGCGGAACTGTTGACCAAATTCTTGCTTAGTTCGACGTTATCTTAACAAAGAGCGAACTTCGTTTCAAAAGGTGGTACAACTAGATTATAATCACCCCCATCAAGTGTTCCGAGTGACGGAGATGGAGACGACGACGTCGATCATTGATGGTAATAGAATATACATACATGTATATAATACTTTTCCCCAGACTGCCACCAAATTAAATTGATTTGTGTAGCAACTTACCTAGATGATAATTTATTTTCCTCATTAGAATGTCGTGTTTGTAAATTAGGTTTAGGATTAGGAATATCCGCACTAAGTTGTTTTGTTTTGCTTTGATGAAGCCAATAAAATTCTTATGATCCAGCAATTTTTCATCACATTATTATTCACAATAGAAGAAACCAGACCCAGTGCACTTTAGATGAATGTTTGTTGTTTTTGTTTTCACATGCAATGAAAAAATTCGTTTTCTTATTGAACTCGCATTTAATGCATTAAACCGTTTTCATTACTTCCTGGATTATCCCAACCGATTTATAAACATTACAATAGACAAATTATTGAATTTTATATTTAGGAATTTGTTGAAAAAAGTATTAAATATTTATGGAAAAAAAATTATGTGTGACTTCGCGTTCGCACAGTGAAAGTTTTGACAATTAAAAATTTTCTGCAAATGGAAACTGTCAAAGTATATTGGTGGGCACAGATTAGCCATATGAAGATGAGAATGTTTCGTACGTTTCACCCTCCAAAACCCATTTGTTTACATTGTTGTATTTGTAATTTCTTCCCGCGTCGATGAACAGATGTGAATTGCAACAACAATTTAACCAGGTTTGTGAAGATCCCTACTGTCTATGTGTGAGGTTTTTATACACACATTCTCATTTTTTATCTGATAACTGCCAGTTCAAGCTTGTAGGCAAATTAAAATGGCTGCCGGGGATTCTCATCTTCATGTGGCTAATCTGTGTTGGTGGGCATAGGCAAAAAAAAAACAACAAGCGTCATTGTTGAAAGTGCTTGGCTATAGATGGCGCAAACGAAAGTGTTATACGAAACACACTACTCACAAAAAATTACGAAACCAAATTTATTTGTTAAAGGTCCCTTCACACTATGTTACATGTTTTTATTTTTCACTTTTCCACCTTTTTCAAAAAGTCTGGAATGCAGCTAAGCTATAATTATGTAGTTTTCGATTGGATTTTCGGTCTATTCTACTCCTTTTCAATTCCAATCGAATATGAAAATACTGACTTTCCTAAATGTACACACACACTACCTGAGGCCACCATTTAACAAAATGGCTTCTTCAAGTATTTATCACTTTTGACAAGTAATTCAACGAAAAACTTTATATGTATGTGTGTGTTCCTCGTCTGCTTCAATATGAAATTGGGAACAGAAGAACACTCCAAAAACATTACTCACAACAGCCAATGGAAGGCTTTTGGAGTAGTAGGAGTGAAAAAGGAGTGGAAAAGGAGTACTCCGAACTTCTAAAGGAAAACGACATTAGAAGAAGAGCCATTAAGCAAATTTTTTTCGGATGATAGTATCACTATCCCCTTTCACACGAAGAAGCGAATTGCTGGAGATTTATTGGTGTTTTCTTTAAACGACCCCTACAGTTAATTGCTTGACAGATATGGAACGATCTATTTTATGACGTTTATAGAATATTTAACCCAAAACGTCAACGAGAGACTTGAAATCAGTTTTATCTAGACTAAAATAATTTTCGGATTTTCATTCGGGCATGTCAATGACGTGTGAACCGCACTTCAGTATTTTTAAATAACAAAAACAATCTATATTACCGACATTTAAGGTTCCAGTGTCTAATATTTTTGAACTGCACAACACTCTGCCCACTTTTATATTCACTAATTTGCTGGCTAATTTATTGGCACTATTCGTTTTTGTTATTGTATACCGAGGGAAATTTTACTGCCCTAGCTGTAAAATAACCAATAAAACGCAGCCCACAAATTTTTCAAACAGACAGTGTAACGGGTTCATTAAAACACCAAGGTCATTCAGCATCCATTGTGAGTGCTGAATCTCATTCACAATAGCATTTGGAGCAGTCTGTCAAAATAACATAACACCTGTCAGCTGTCACTTTATTTCCTTTTACAACTTTCACGGCCTTTGTTTGTTAAAAGGTAAATTTGACAAAAATCTTTGGTTTATAATTTAATTATATTCTTTTCGAAATTTTTTACCAAACAGGAATCACTAACAAATATGCCCAAAGTAAAACGAAGCAGGAAACCACCTCCAGATGGGTGGGAATTGATTGAACCGACCCTAGAAGAATTGGAACAAAAGATGCGTGAAGGTAAAGTTCATCTTATTTAGTTTTTCATTCATCTTAACTTTAAAATTTATATTTTCTCCACTCCAGCTGAAACAGAACCACACGAAGGAAAACGTATAAACGAATCGTTGTGGCCTATTTTCAAGATTCACCATCAAAAATCCCGGTACATCTATGATCTATTCTATCGGCGAAAGGCAATAAGTCGGGAGCTCTACGACTATTGTTTGAAGGAAAAAATTGCAGATCCCAACTTAATTGCCAAATGGAAGAAGTCCGGCTACGAGAATCTTTGTTGCCTGCGGTGCATTCAAACGAGAGACACAAATTTCGGAACAAACTGCATTTGCAGAGTGCCGAAATCAAAGCTAGAAGAAGGACGTGTGGTCGAGTGTGTGCATTGTGGGTGTCGTGGATGTTCTGGATAATGTGATTTAAAAAAAAATAAATTCTTTTTTACAATTCTCTCTTTTATTAATCATTAAACCTTAATAAATGAATTAGCTAATTAAGATTATTACAGGATAACTGGATTTGTTGCTATTTTGTTCGTTTTTATTTTTACAGGTGTATAGAAACTAGAAACAATCTGAATCCGATTTCTCGAAATCAATGTTCTTGGGCAAATCTCTTCTTCTACTGAATGATCAGAAGAAAATCCGACCTATATAACGGTTCACGCTTTCAAGCGAGTAATCCAGTGAACTCATTTGCAACCTTCAAAACTGGCATAACTTATACATTTTGTTTATTTATATATTTTGATAAAATGGGTCTGATGCAAAACGCATACAAAACATAACATACAACATTGAAGCGTTGCTCTATGTTTAAATCGTTTATTGGCCTAAACCAGTTTCACTTTAGCTGGGAAACAACAACGTGTTGCATTATTTCTGTCCATTTTTTATTCGATCTATAAAAATACAATTTTTTGTTAAATTTTAATCAAATCAAACACTGCAATGATGGAGAAGTCCAAAAAAACGTGTTTCGTCATTTTACCTAGTTTGAAGCTATTGTGTATTCCTCGTTAATGACCCGAAAGCTTGGTCTACATTTTTTTTAAATAGGCACTTCTATGAAATTAAAAAAAATGCTGTTTAATATTCCTTTGAACTCTTGTATATTCTTTTGGATATGTTGTCTTCAGTAATACTAAACTGTACTTTATAGCCTTGAATCATAAAATCCAGCAAACACGATCCAGTAGTGCATTTTATTTTTATAGAAAGAGACAGGCAAGTAGTCGAATTATAGTGGTCTGTAGCACTTTTAAACTATGGGGAGTCGAGATATCCAACTGTTTGGATAAGTTTGACTCTCTACCGTCTCATTTTTATCAAGGATAGCTTGAGTGTACGAAGAAGAAGAAAAACGAAAACAGTAGAAATGCATTGTTTTTGTTTTAGTGGACTGCAATAAATTGAATTCAATTGTGTTTTTTTGCGACTTTTACTCCAAATGCTTTTCGCCCAGGTACAACAGTTGGGCTCCTCAGTTAGATACTGTCGTACCCTCCTAAGACGCTAGATTTAAGTCCATGATTATAGTATATGTGTCAATAACAATCGACTTAAATCTTGCGTCTGTGGTGGGGTACGACTTCATCTAACTGATGACAGTGATAACTTCATTTAATGGGCTCAGTTTTAGAGACATCAGGTACGATTGGCGCCACAAAAAGCCTCATCACCTTGGCATATTGCAATATTTACATGTTTTGTTTATTCATTTTCAGAGCGAACACATTTTTGTGTCAATTTCTCGCAATAATTTTCAAATTCTCGAATTTCAATAATTTAAAAATGGAAAATACTAAAACTGATGATTGCACTTTTAAATGTGAAAAATCCTTAAAAGATTTGGTCCTGGCATTGGAAAATAGATTTAAGAAACATTTGGCATTTTTTGAATCTAATCTCGACGTACAAAAGAATATTATTGACACGATGTGGGTGATAAGTCAGCGTTTTCTAATCCTAACGAGGTACGTGCAAACCTTATATTTTATATACATAGGTGCACACATAATGTATGTATGTATATAAACATACATATATAGATCTATACTAATAGACACAGATAATATTTTACTTTACCAAACAAATATACATAGGGGTGCCGTCTGTGTATGTCCATATCCTCGGGAACAAGCTGCTCGGGAAGAACGAGAAATAAGAGTAGAATTTAAAATAAAAAAGGACGACCTTTGCAACTCTAAGTAAGTGATTCTTATCTCAGGGACATTTTAAAGACTTATTCTGATAATCTTTGGGGAAATGCGGAAAAAATTAATAATAATAATAAATTATGATTATTTTAGTTGTTCTTGATCCTTTCTTTCAGCTGCAAACTGACTGCATCATTGGAAGTTTTAAAACAAAATTGCAGAGCATTCGACATGGCCTTGGCAAATACTATCGATTTGGGTCTACCAAGTCAAATTATTGATGGCAATAAGGAACGCAAACCAATATTTTATTACATCGAATTCTACGCTGATTTCTTAAAGTTCTTTCAAAACATTCAAAACCAATTAAGACTGTTGGGAAAGATTTTGTATGTCGATGATATAAAATCCATTCTAGAGTATAAACGTAATTTGGAGCCAGAAAAAACTGAAATGGATTATTTTGAAAAATCTGTGCATGAGTCTTTAAGCGGAAATCATTAACACCCTTATCATGGTATCCGTTCGGAACGGAATTTTCTCCGATTCATACAAAATTGATTTTGTAAAAGTAAAATGTTTCATTTCGTCATACGATTAAAACTTTTCTATATCATTACCTACAAAGGTAAAAGATTAGCCAATAAAAAAACTATAAGGCTTTTTTCGGAGAAAATTCCGTTCCGATCGAATACCATGATAGGGGTTTAAAGAAAAAATTAATATTTGATCTTCAATAAATTTTGTTAAAATTCTACCTATTTTCTATACCTATTTACCTTTTTTTTATATTCCAAAATAAATAAAAACATCCGTAGAGAATAAAATTAAACATTACCTATCATTAATGTTTGCCGTTTAATAGTTTAAATTCAACGATAACCACATAGGTAGCAGGTATTAAAAGCCAAAACAGAACCAAACCTTCGTTTCGTGTCCTCATAGCTGCTGGAAAATTTATGATGCCATCCATCTTCGGGCTGTCCTTGTTCTTGGTCACATATCCTTCAAAAAACTACGACGACGACGTGCCGTTCGTTCGTGGCGTTGGTATGGCGATGATGCCAATGCTCATTTAAAACGACAGTCATGACTGCAAGACTACGACCACCTGCTCGCTCGTAAAATTTGGTTCAATATGACGTGATAAATTCACCTGCAGATTCCTGTTTGCACTCATGCCACACTCGAACAAACACACACACACACACACACACATATACATACACACACAGTCAAATACTCACTCACTCATGCTGGTGGTCGCTGCGGGAAAGCTGACAGAAGATTTATGCTTAGTGCAAACATTAGCGTTTGGAAAAACCCTTCGTATGTGATGTAGCGACGTCTAACAAGGATTTCGCTCTGTGTTACTATAGCTAACATGTATTGCTGTCAAGATTTTGTCCTCTGGTGAAGACATTGCGGACAAGGGCAATTTACATTTGTTATACACCAGCTAGAGGATATTATGTGTGACATGTCTGTCATGCTATTGTACATGTTGGTACAGGGAAGAGTGATGTTTGGTGGCCTTTTTGGTGAATAATTCAACGTCTTTGACATATTTTTTTTACTTGTTAGGTATATCGAATGGAAGTTCAATTCCATTCTCATTCAATGGATTTTTTAAAGTAGGCACATATGTATTGAAATTTAAAAAGGATTTTTTCGCATTTCCTAAAAGGTATATGTATTGAAATTTGAAAAGGATTTCTTCCCATTTCCTACAATGTTACGGTTTAAATTTTGTATATAAGCGTGTATTTTAAGCCTTAAATTTATTAACGGTCTATTGAAATGTTAAAACTTCAGTTCGTTAGTCCCCATTCTTTTGAAATGGGGCATTTTTGTTGGGGGAAGGTATAACAAATAATGTTGAACTCTAATTGTGGCTTCCAGTTGTATGTATGTTCTTGGCCATAAGTATTATCAGCTGTGAAATTTCAAATTGTGTATTTTATTTTTCTTCATTTTTCAAAAAATCTTATGAGTAAGATGCATAAGTAAATATAAGGGACACTTTCGAGAATTCAGATAAAAAAGTAAGTACTAATTAGCTGCTTTTAGTTGCTAGTTAGTTAAGTAAGCAGGACACAAAATTTCTCGGAATTCGAAAGTGCCAGCTGATTACTACATACTTTTTTATTTGAATTCTGAAATTTTATAAACCTTAATAAGTACCTATTCTTTGCAAATTTTAGATTTTTATTTTGCCAAGCCTGACCATTTTGCCAGTTACTTGTGTTGCGTTCTTTTTCTAACTAAAGTTAACTGTAGTAATAAACTTTTATTGTTCCTTTAATCAGAGCTTGAAGCTTTGTAAGCCTGGATTGAGTTGAAATGAGCTGGAACTGACTTGACTTCACTTCAGGAGGGAAGTTGAGTCGAAATTTGTGCTAAAAAACTTGGGCTGAGGAGTTGGTTTGAAATTATGTACCATTTTAAGTGTGTGGCTCTCGTCTAACCTAGTGGCGTCTCGTGTTTTTATTTTTTTGTTGATTTTATTGCCGGATTTGAAAAATTAAAGAAAACTATACAAATATATAAATTAATAAATACAACTCAACTCCAAATCGAGCACTCAACACTAGGAACGAAAAACATGGGTCGAAAAACCGACCGTAATCCAACTAGAGCTCTCGATCCTGCATATAAACGGGGTACCAATAAATATAGGTTTGTGTTGTTAGAATGATCGCGCGTTCAGGATTGTGTCCAAAAAAAAAAATACACTCGATGAATTTAATTTTGTTTTGATTTATCAACCAAGAAGGTGACTCTCAATGGTACACTGTGACGTATGCGTACTTTTGTATTTATTTATATATTGTTTTTTACTTTTTGACCCTTAGTATGAGCGTTTTTCAACGTTCGACGAAATAAAAGTCAGTAGTATCAAAAGGTCGGCTACATACAAATTGGTAGTCAAAGCTATCTGCATAGTTTTATTTTGTTCTTTTCCCCTGTGAAAACAGAGCTGATGATGATGACATCTCATGACAACAGCCGTGTTCCATTGGGCCTTGCAAAGAACTTTTTAGTACTTCCCAGTAGATGATGAATGGAATGCTTTCATTTTGCGAAAAGTAAAATCTAACCTCAATATCAATTCAATTTCGGTTTTGTTTTCTTATTTTACTTTAAAATGTGAAAAATGTCAACAACAATAATCTATTACGTAATTTCTGTTGATTAGTGATGTCTTTTTCTCGTTTGGAAGCATTCTGTTACTAGATTAATGAACTACTTTGAACTACTTCGACCACAGACTAGAAGTCACAGATAAGCCATATGAAGATGAGAATGTTTCGTACGTTTCACCCTCCAAAACCCATTTGTTTACATTGTTGTATTTGTAATTTTTTCCCGCTTCGATGAATAGATGTGAATTGCAACAACAATTTAACCAGGTGTATGAAGATCCCTACTGTCTATGTGTGAGATTTTTGTACACACATTCACATTTTTTATCTGATAACTGCCAGTTCAAGCTTGTAGGCAAATTAAAATGGCTGCCGGGGATTCTCATCTTCATGTGGCTAATCTGTGGTAGAAGTAGTTGACTGCAGCCAGAAGTACTTGGCAGTAGATACTGGAGCCCAAAGGAACACACCTAACATAAGATATTAGGTGTGTTCGCGTACTAGGCCGAAACTACCCATTTTTATCATTTTTAGTCCAATTTAATTTTTTTTTATATGGACTTTGGCAGAACTTCGCACTAAAACTGGTAGAAAAGGCAAGTTTGGAATGTAATACTACGTTTTCACCAAGAGATAATCCGGGATTTATGGTATGAGATTTAAAATTTATCTTGAAGTGTTTTCACCACAAAAAAGGAGATTAAATTGACGTTTTCAGTCTGAATTGCCATTCAATTGTCAACTCAATTTGACAAGAGTAAAACAAATATAATCGTCAAACGTATAGCGAACGGAAAAAACAATTTTTGAGCAATAAAACAATTAATTTTGAATAAACTATTTATTAAAAATGAGTCTAGTAACCTAAATCTATTGTTATCACACCATTTTATTCTTCAAAATAACATTAGAGTATAGGAGAATCCATAATTACAGAAAAAAAAACACAATTTTTCGGCCCACTCTTCAATGAGAAGCTCCCCATCCTCCAGTGTCTAGGTCGTCCGTTGTTTTTTGTGTGTTTTGGTTGTTGCATTATCTGGAATTTGTATTGTTTACCAAAATATTATTATAAATATGAAACACATTGTAAATACTTGCATTTTTATTCCTACAGCCAACGCGCAAAAATATTTTATAATTTTTTTTTATTTCAATGGAAAAACTGACGTTTAAAAGGGTGCGTTCTACAAAATTAGGATTGTTTGATTTGAAAATCTCCTTCTTGCAAGAAGATTTCAATGAGATTTATTTTAAATCTTCTTTTGAGGAGATTTCAATTTGTATGGTAAATCTTCGAGATTTGAAGAGGATTTATGCTAAATCCACTTAAATCGCGATTTAGTGCTCAGTGAAAACGTAGTATAAACGAACAGAGGTATTGACTTGTTGACTCATTGATTTAAAATAGCCTTTTGACCTTTACAAACAAAAAATTGTGTTTCGTCCCGGCGATTTCACTTGTACTCATAAGTTGACTTTAGTGAAGGCCTTGTCAATACGCAATGTTTTCTTCGGTATTTTTGAGGTTATTTTTAATCCCGATGTAATTTTTTTTAACACAATTGTAACGATTCTTCAAAGAAATATTTTATCCTTTTTTAAAACTGAGTTTAAATCTTTTCAATATTTGTTCTCTTATCGAAATTTATGTTTTTCGCATATTATACCATATTGATTAATTTTTTTTAAATAGCTATGTAGGGTCAAGTGCGAAGACTAACATCTAGTTAAGGATTTTTCAGAAATTCAGGATATGAAAAACATTCCGAAAAGTGTTCCTTTCGTTTCGGCAACAACAACAAATTTTGTCCATCATAAGTGTTATTGCTAAATTGAAGTGATCTTTTCTTTCTCCTATCAGCGTGTCGCCGGAATTTTGCTTCAGATATAAGTGTTTGTCCCCCACCGTGTTGGTAACTTATCACCAGTACAACGTAAAAAAATATTTTTTAATCATCAATTTTGTATCCCCTTCGGGGCTACGGCCCCGAATGACAGTTATGTAGATTGACTTTGTGTAAATCCATCATACAAATTAATTTGTAGAGTGACTATAGGAACTATTAATATAACTCCAAGCTCGGAAAAGAGAACAGTCAAATCCAATTCATTGGTAATATGGTTTAGTTTATATGAGTCTGTGAGTGCTTAAGTGTTGTAACCCAAATTTTCGAAAATTCGCGAATATGTCTCTAATTTGTTTCTTTTATTGACATCGTTGGTTTACCAGGAGGCCACACGAGCCAGTACTCTGGCTAACCAGTCGCAATACACTAAAATCTTTTTACAGTAATGCCACTTTAGCACTCACAACTTCATATTGTATGATATTTAGATTAGAGTATTTATGTCGTTTTCGATTGGATTTTCGGTCTATTCTACTCCTTTTCAATTCCAATAGAATATGAAAACACCGACTTTCCTAAATTTACACACACTACCTAAATCCGCCATTTAACAAAAGGGCTTCTTCAAGTGTTTATCACTTTTGACAATTAATCCAACGAAAAACTTTATATGTATGTGTGTGTTCCTCGTCTACTCCAATATGAAATTGGGAACAGAAGAACACTCCGAAAACATAACTGGGTACAGCCAATCGAAGACTCTTGGAGTAGTAGGAGTGAATAAAGAGTGCAAAAGGTGTACTCCGAACATCCAAACGAAAACGAAATTACTGTGCATTTAAAACACCTTAAACTAACCAGCACTTAGGGACTTAGGTATGTATAGGTACCTACACAAAAACCATATAAAGATTCTTCCTCAGAAGTCAAAGTTATTTTCTAATTTCAAATCCATCACTCTATACAAATATAATTCTCTTCAAAAAAACCATTGAGATATTTATTCAATTTTCGTCAAAAGTTTGTCCTCTCTTTGGAATAAAACAAAAATGTCATAAAATATAATACTTTTCGAGTGCTTAGCAAAGAAATAGCTAACTCGGCAAAGTATTTTTGTAAAGTGGAGATACTCAATTGATGCAATTGACCTGGGTGTGTGGATGTGCATGTGCATCAAAATATGGACACACTATTTATATAAATGTATCCCAACTCCTCCGCTTGTATCCTTCGGTGCAAAATATATGATGTGTCCTTCTCCAGGATCTCATATTTATTGGATAAATTCTAAAAAATTCTTATTTTGATGTTACCGTATACCGGTATACCTTTACCAGAAAGAACAAAAATAAGTATGTACATAGGTACTTTGTACCTACTTATTAGTTGTTGTTATGGTGACCATATGACATACAATACAAACAAAAGTAGGGGTTTTATATTTGTTTGCTCATAAATTCCATTTGCCAAATTCGTTATTTGAATATACTTCAACTATTTGTAAACCATCTTACTTAATTCCTCTGAAATTAAATAGTACAGAAAAGATATATTAATTTTTGGGGAACGAAATAATAGTATATATAGATATTTTTTTTCATATCTGAAGAGGGCTATTATAAAAGTTTACCTCAAGTTTTTCGGGACGCCGCTACGCCATACCCCTGGGGAAATCCTTCCTTTTCAAAATTAAATTTAAAAAAAACGTGAATTGATCTATGTACACACTATACATACATATATCTTAGAAACTATTGGTTTTGAATGAAAAGTTTTTAGGAAAAAAGTTTTTGGAAAAAAAGTTATTTCTATTTTATCTATCATGCGTGGCTGAGGCTAAAATTTTCGAGCTTATTACAGTTTATTAATTTTTACTGTGTTATAGGAACTGTTTTAAAATACTGAACAGATGGTCACACTACATCTATTGTAAATATAAAAGTAGGAACATCAATTGGGTTTCAAGTGAATTGATCCAATAGGAAGAAGGGAATGGATATTTTTTGAGAAAATTTAACCACAAAATTATTGAAGCATTTGCCATCAAAGTTTTGGAAAAAAACAAACAAAAGGAAATACAAGTTGAAGTTTGTTAAACTTTTCGATTTCAAAAGGGGAAATAATATTTTTATTGCAAAGTTTTGTTTACGATGGCTATATGGTTACATTTATAATTTGAATTTTCATAGAAAATTACATGAGTTTGTGAGTTATTTCTACCGGGCACGGCTACCTCTACCACTTGAAATTTTTTGTTTGTATTTTAAATATCATATTAAGAAGGACCTTCTTGACGAAAACAAAATACAACATGGAGCTTGGAGCAGATTTAAAACGTGAAAGGAAGCCAAACGTTTCTATGTTTTAAGTGGTTCTAGGGTCAAGGTTATAACGAGTTTGGTGTTCTCAAATATAAAATGTGACACTCGAAGGTATTATCCACACTTTAAAGCTATGTATAATATACATACATTTATAAAAGATTTATTAATTAATATAGATTGTAGCATTAATTAAATAGGAAGTGACTCTAGACATGCCAATTATAACAGTTTTGATTTATAATAAAAGTGCTTATGCAGCCCCGCAGGGCCAGGGCCCTCCGCCGGTGGGTATACTACAGGCAACCAGAGTTTTTTTTCAAGTCGCACGCCCACTTTTAATGTCCAATTAAATAACTGTTGAAAGAAAATTCGAGAAATATACCACTCGAGAAATATGATACCTTAACCTATATGTTTTTGGAAAAGAAGATTATCCGCATGCCTTATTTCTCGCATGAGAAGGACAATTCCTATAAATAAGTAACTTTTCCGTTTCCACTTTATTAAAGGGTGATCCAATAGGCACGCTCGAAATTTATCAGGTTATAGTGGCCATTTTATCAAAGCAGCATCTGTCAAATTTGTTCGTGAACTGCTTAGTTTTGTACGGCAATTCCCCAAGTAAGATTATGGCATTGAACAATGTGTGAACATTAGGTCTGTTTGGTAACGTGAAATTTCTTGCGAATTTGCACAAATTTTCACAAAAATGCACAATTTGTCACAAATTCCTGTTTGTTAACTCGAAAAAGTTGCAACGAGGGAGCACATCGAGAGAGAACAAAATTTCCCCCCCATTGGATAACTTGCGGATTTGGGCTACAGAAATTTCTGTGTGCAAGAAGAGTAAAAACTGTCAAAGCACCCAGCTGTTAGCATCTTTTACGTTTAATTTTAAATTGTGGTTTCTGATATGTGAAAATTAACTTTATAAATAATAAACAACTTGGGAAATTTATAAATTATGTAATATTTTTTTTTTTAAATTGTTAACAAAACCAGACTTTTGGCATGTGATTGTTGATGTGAGGAGTAAATTCTGACGTTTTGTACACAAAAGTGGTTCAATGCGTTTGCTAACTTTCTTGTAAGCTTCTCCATTTTTGATAAATTTGTTCTCACTTTGGTGTTTTGAGAGGTCAAACAGACCTATTATATACATATTTTCAAAATCAAAAGAAATTGGAATGCTGCAGACGATTTGATTTTCCTTTGTTTGTTTTTGATATATCAGACGTTGAGGAAAGTTCTTCTGATTAAGCTCCCAGACTTCTCCTACCCGATCAATATGAGTTATGTAAAAAAAATGTATCATGTCCTCAAAGAATTAGCTCTTTCAAATTTGAACACAAAAAACGTTAACGAAAGCCACTTGAAAATGGTTGTATAGATTCTATAGTTAAACTATTTGCTTGCATTACTCTAAGGTTCAGTTTTTCAGTGCGAGATTAAAGTTAAACCCGAGTTAACTCATCAAATTTGGTGAGTTAACTCAATATTAACTGAACAGATGCTTTTGAAGTTTTATCCACCGATTTTCAGTGGATCTAGCTTTATCCAGTCGTTCCGCATGTATTCTTCACCAAAAAACTGCTTCTGAGCTAACTGTGGTTTAATATACTTCTAGAATTAACTAACTCTGGTTTGACTCACCACTGAAAAACTATGCCTTACTATGATATTGATACAAATTTAATTTAGGTCGAATAAATATGGAGGTCCCTACTTTTTGTTGATTTTCGCCTTTCTCCATAAATAAAGAAGAATTTATCTTCAGTAAAATAGTATTTCACAACAGTAAGGCAATTTTTTTGAATACCAGCATCAGGTTAAATTACAAAATTTGGTTTATTGCACTACTTGATTTTTACAATATCCATAACATTCAAAAAAGGTTTGTATTAATGACTCTGGTTCAGGGAAAACCCAACTTTATTTTTCAATTCACATGTTTCAGATAAAAAGTTTGACAGGTAGATAATCTATACCTACCCTAAGTAAATTAACCCTATATATGCAATTTTAGGGTGGGTGAGAAATAAAAGAAGGGTTTTGCATCAGATAAATAAAATAATAAAAATACAGAACATCTAATTTTATTGGATTATTAAATTTGATATTAAAAAAATACCTATTTTATGTTGGTCAGAGGTATACGCCGCTGGACATCATAAATATCAATAAACAAAATTATAGGGTTCTGTATCTACATATATTCTGAAAATCATAAATTAAAAAAAAAAAAAACATTTTTAAAATATGTAAAAAAGTTTGTTCGTTTATTTATTTTTCAATAGAAAATAAAAAAAATTGGGAATTTGAAAAAAAAAAAAATATTTTTCAGCCGAACTGATATAGGAGTTTTTGACACTTATACACACAGTTCGGGGTGGTTTAAGAAAGAATAAAGTTTTAATCCGTTCAGCTGCAATTAATAAACTGTCATAAATGAGCAACGCTA
Source organism: Leucozona laternaria (assembly GCA_932273885.2). NCBI lineage: Eukaryota > Metazoa > Arthropoda > Insecta > Diptera > Syrphidae > Leucozona > Leucozona laternaria. The sequence continues at coordinate 22,693,952 of OW026367.1, read as the reverse complement.
AGAAGAACTATTGAACAAAATCTGCTTAAACTTTACAGCCGAATTTATAAATGCATCATAGCGAGTGCATAGAACTATTCACTCCTTATAATTCAACTAAACGCAAAAATGTTATTCATAAAACTTATGCAACGTTGAAAAGAGGCATTAGGAGCTAAACGCGTTTGGAGGTTGAATAGTGCATACATAAGGATGTTTAAGTATCGAAATGTCACTTTGACTCATAAACAGACGAGAATAAAATACAATGTTATAAGGGTGGCACTTATTTTGGGAATGCTTATATATATCTTTTTTGTCCCCTCCTGAAAGTGATCAAGCTTTATTATGAAACTACTTTGTACAAACCAAAATGTTGTTAAATTTTTTTGAAATCGGCTAAGGGCGACGTATCCCACCGAGAAGTTAAAACTTTTCATTAAAAATGCACGCAGTTTTCCGACTTTTACTTAAAATGTCGGTGAAAGTATAAAATTTGATGGAAATTCTTTATTTATAATATACATGTGCTTAGATGTATGCCAAAATTGAGGTTTATTGAATATTTTTAGTGGGACACACAGAATAAATAAAAAAAAAAACATTGCAAAAATAATTGCCACCCTAATAGATGTTCCTATATTCTTCTCAATTTGATCGCACTGTCAGTGAATGAAACAATTATTTCAATAAAAACCATGAATTTTTTGTTCTAAAATATTAAACTATGTTTTCTAACACGGCACAAAAGAAACAGTAACAAGAATAGGTACATTATGCAATATTAAATGAAATTTAAACTAATCCAATCGGTGCAGGAGAATTCGTTTATTGACTTTTCACTTTCAGAGCTTTGTTTTGTTAATCAATTGTGGCAGTAAAACGTAATAGATTTTCCCTTCTTGGTACTTTATTTGACACAAGCGCATTATAACTATAATGTGTAGGGAAATATTTTATGAATTAGGATTTATGCAACTTTGAATAGTGGCTTCATAAATGCTTGTGCACTATATAACTATTCAGCCGTTTATAGGTGTTTAGCGAATTCTAATAAATTAGGCTGTTATTTACAGAAACAAGCATAATATATATGACTCATCTACCCAATACTTCAATATTTCCAAATGCCGTTCAAATTCTTATCACGTTTAAAAGAAGAAAAACAAATATGCGTCAGCAGATGTCTCAAATGTGTTAGCATTATTCAAAAGTTGCGTCTAGCTTATCTCACAACAACTCAAAATTACAATTATCTTTGTCTTCTTTTTAACGATAACAAAAACAATATGTAATTTAAAATTACTCAATTTTCAATTCAAATGCTTGTTATTTACGCTGATGTCCGAAATTCCACCCCAACTTAACTATAGACACAAGATTAGAAAGACATTATACATTTATCTCATTGGTTCTTTAAATTGCATCCATGTTTGTACATCACAACATGTTTGTGTAAGAAAAACGAAATCATCAAAAACACTATACCTAATAAATGTTTGCTACGCTTAAATCAACAACAACAACAATTGGGTTCATAGCTATTTGCTAAGAATTTCTCCAAGACACACATAATGAGAATACAAGTATTGTCTAGTCCTGTAACTGTAACTATCGTAGTCATCAAAACAACATTTTTATTTGTTCGTAAACAAAATGCAGCGTGTGCGGTAGTGCGCCCAGATTAATAAACAATTTTTATTGCATGCGACGCACGATTTATTGGCAGGCAGAAAACATTTTCCAATGACTAATAATTGATCTGCTAAGTGGCAAAGGGCTACCTGGTAATCCCCTTTGAATGACAGCAGCCTGGATTCAATGACAGATAAAAAAGATGCATGTCTATTTTTATGACAGCTTTGTTGCAAACAATAACAACTTTAGTATGCTTAGGGAGAGGGGATAGTGATGGATGATTGCGCGCGGTTTAAGTCAGTATATATAACCTATTAGGACAAGAGCCGATCATCACAGTCTGCCAAGTGACATAGAAGTGACAACTTAACTGTCAAATAGTGTTTAAACAAAAATTGACTTTTAATTCAAAGGAAAATCAAAATGCAGCACGAAATGCAACTTCAAGCCTCTAACAATTATCTTTCGGGAGTATTTTTACAAAAAATGTGCCCCACAACGTCGGAGCCTATGGACCTAAAGGCGTTTGCCTGTTACCATGAACTAACACCAGAAACTGTTGATACCGTCATCGATTTCGAAATGAAAAAGGTCATGGCCAAATACACCGCCGAAGAAGAAAGCTTCGTCGACCAGAAGTTAGTGGAGAATCCAGTAATTTGTGAACGTCGACCATCGAATCGATCGGGTTCTGAATCGAGTTCATCAACTCGTGATCCATTGCAGCAACAAAGAGCCGAATCGTGTCGAAAATCGAGAATCAATAACAAAATCAAGAAAGCCAAATCCAAATTCCGTCACAAGTTCATCACAATGAAATTGGCCCAAAATGCCGCTGCATTGGAGTGTATTAGGGATGTGATTGCCCATGCCGAAGCCAAGCTTAAGAGTACCGGATATAGTGAGGATTCTTTGAGAAAACTGCGAAATGCCATGGGCGTTGATCGAATGGAAATTGATAATTTATCAGATATAACTCGGCAGTTGGGTAATGTTTCTGAAAATAATTGAGAAAGATTTTTGTTGTTTAAAAAAAAAAATGTAAATATGAAGTAGATGTATGTGCTTGTAAATATTTAGCTTATAAGATAATTTAAAATGTAAAATATTATCATTATTATTTATGTACATGTTTAAGAATAGATATAGCCAATAATAAAAGAACCAATAAATGTGATCTAGAGAGACAAAAATTATTTTTTTGGTTTGTAACGATAAGAAACACATTGTTTTTGTTGGAGTTACCACTATTCTTCAACAATGTTGCGATATACATGGTGCTTAACTTAAGCACGGTGAAAAACTGAGTTACCGGCGGCATGTTATCGATAGTTTGTATAGAAACTCATATTTTTCTGTCATGGCGTCACTTACCCCAATGTCGGTTTTTTTTTCAACCAAATCTCTCCGGGCTTTTAAAATGAAAAATGAATGCATTTCCCATTTTTTTAAGAGCCAAAAATTCAATTTATGAATACAATCTTGGTTGTGTAAAAAGTGTTTAAATAAAAAGCTACAGGGCGATGGAATAAATAATTTGTTTCATTTCCACTTCAACTATATGTACGTGCCCCACAAAAGAAACCTTAAGAAAAGCAAATATTTGCTAGGTGTGTACGAGAACTTAATATTTTAAACTTCATTGCAATTTTGTATAACTAAAACACACAGCCATTATAAATATCCCTAAAAATATTTCTAAATATAACCTAAAAACAAAAAATGTAACCAGCAATCTAAACAAAAATCCCCTTAGCAACTGAAAATTGAGTTATTAATTAAAAAAAAACCGAATATAATAATCATTCTACCATACAAAAAAATTCCCCATCATTTTAATCCTGAAGTCCTGATTATTAAGGTAAGTTATACGAAACAACAAAGTTGCTGGCCAGAAAATACTTAGGTAAGACAACATCGGAAAATATCAGCCGGAATATTCATGACAGCTTAAGTGTGTGTCCTTTTAAAGCCATGACAAAGATGAAACTTGAGAAAATGTTCCTTTTCTTTAATTAAATTTCCCACTTCCACCCGAATAAACTTTCACTTTTCTCTTGTTTGTGCTGAAGCGCCTTGGTTTCTACCAACAGCACCTATTCATAAAGCTGTGTTGATGTTCCTTGGTAAATTTCAAGCTCCATAGGACGGTATTATATTATTATAACAGGTATGTGTGAATAACGTTGAGCTTGATAAAATTGTCTGATGAATGAAGATGAACAGGGTGTTTCAGGTTGAAATTGTGACTTCGGTAGTTTTAAGGAAGATATAATTCTCTTGTGATTTTTATTTTTACCACAAAGTAAGTTATATTTCACAGAAAATTTATCCAATTGGAATATATTAGGCTCCGGTTTCCATTAGGCACATTCACAAATAAATATGAAAAAATGTTTTTTAGATGTCAGCTGAGCTACAAAACACAAAAATAATAATTGTTTTGCACGGAAACTATTATTAACAAAGTTATTAACAATTTAAGTTTGTATTGTTCCTTCCTATGAAACTACTAACCTATACCAAAAACTATTAAAATGCTGTTTTCCTAAATGTATGCAACTCTTTTGATTTGCATCATTTTTAGGAATATAGAACACGCCAAGTGAGCCTTTTATCGTTGTGTTTATTACAAACAAGTTGAAATCAAACCAACTGACGACATAGGCGCCTGCCTGGCGACTGGACATACCCTAAGCGGACCAACGGAGTTGCGTGAGCGGGTGTGCCCCCGAAAAAGGGAGTTAAAATCCTTTGAACCCGCGAAGCGGGCCACCTACCGTACCCGTTTATTTTGATACCAAACCAACTAACACAAAAAAAAAAACTTTTTCCGACACAATTATATCAAAAGTGTAGTATACTCTTAGGTGAATTGCACATTTGCTTTAGTTAATGCTCTTTGGTTATTATTTTTAGTCAGTCAATTTATATTCACTTTTAATTCATTAAAATTGTTAATAGGTTTAACTTTTAGTTAACATTTACAAAAAGTTGCCTGCCACTTGAATTAAATATTACCGTACCGAACCGTAAGCATATGGTGGCAAGACGTTGACAGATGAGCGTACAACATTGACATTTTGATGTTTGCACACTACAACGGTGATGCGCTGTTAATCCTCCTCTAAAATAGCGTAATCTAATGAGGAACATTTGACTTGATATAGGTACCTACCAGTCCCGGGGGCAGTGGAGAAGGTACGGACCTACATAAGTTTATTTATTAAAAAAAAAAAAAAATACAAAGTGTGAGAAAAATCCATTTTGACCTTAACCTTTGGAAAAATACCAATGACTGTTTTAAACACCCTGTCAACACTCTAAAGTGTGTTTGCTTGTAACTGACAGATAGAAATTTTCTTTTTTCAACGAATGTGACACGCAAAACAAACACCCTTCGTTAACCAAGATGAACCCGAAATGAGTCTGAGAATTGTGGAGGAACCTTAATTAACACCTTAGCACCAGCAACAGCAGCAGCAGCTCAAGCGTCGAAACACCAGTCAAGCCAGCACACCACTTTTTTTCTTTTTTTTTTGTTGCTCATAATTTTCAATTGCTTCTGGGATTTTCGTATACATTTTCACAAAACATTGAATTAAATTTACTGGAAATAATATTTAAAACCAACAAATAAAAAAAAAAATAAAAGGTTATTAAAGGGTTGCCTGCGCTGTTGAACTCAAGGGAGCACATTTTAACGAAAATGGTTTTTATCAAGAAGGAAAAAAAGGGAAAATAAAAAAATAATGTAGGTTGGTATAACTGACGACAATAAATGGGCTGACATAAAATCTTCATTAGAAACCATAATGCCGTAAACATTTAAGTACCCATAATTTGAGGTGTACTCTTGGGAAAGTACAATATTTCATAACCATTTTTTTTATGTATTTGAGTTAAGGAAAGTTTGACACAGCATTAATCCACTGGTTGACCATTAAAATAACATCAACGTAAAAGAAACGAAGAATATCTTTTTTAGTGGAATTGAAATGACATTTGAAGGAAATTCTTCTCTTATATGTACGTAGATAAACTAGAAATGTATTGATGTTTGAAACGCAGTCTATATTATTTTGGTCAGAAACTCATCTGTTAAAATTGGACTTTCAGTTCGGAAAAATTCCAAAAAACGGAATTTTGAAAATGGAGAGCTTTGTTTTTATGTGTTAAGTATTTCCTTAAAAGTAGGTACACTAAATTTGGAACAAGGCTTTTGAATTTTTCTGGTAAAAGGGGCAGAATTTAGTTTTTTTTTTGTTAATTTGGTCACATTGTTTAAAGATAATAGTCAAGGCAAAAATGCTAGCTTTTGAAATTTTACTCAATCAAAATTATATCATTTTTTTTCTTAATAACAATGTGTTTCAAAAAAAAAATGTGCGTTAACCCACCAAGTTCTTAATACCGTTGTGGTGTCGAAAAAGGACATTAAAACAAAACAACTACGATATTGTAACGTTCGAGCACTTTTTTCTCAAAATCTATTGCTTTTACGGAAAAAAATGTCAAGATCTTTTTTGTGGAGAATCTTATAAGCTACAATTTTTCCAAAAACAGAAGATAATTTTTGAGATATTTAAAAAAGACTTGGGCCGTCTTTAGGGTACTTTTTAAGAAATGCTTATGACATACAAATAAAGCTCTTCACAACAATTCAACTTTGTCGGAATTTTGTCTGTCTAATTTTTCAGAATTTGTGCTAAAATTTGAGCCAATCTTCGTATCAAGAAATTAACTTGGGAGGATTACTTGGCGGATTCCCTGATATCGAATATTACATGTAATCCTGTGGATTTTACAGTTTCTTTAATACAGTTTGTGTTTCTTCCTTCAATAAGAATATTATTGTGAATCCGCCATTATTTTTCCAAATGGTGTCAAATTTCATTGTGTGTTCACATTTATGTAAGCCGTGTTCCTTTGGAGCAGTGTTGCCTTTGAAAAAAAATTAAAAGGGTTCCAAAAAGGGGCCCGAAACAAAAGAAGGGACCAATATGCAACAATTCGACAATAGAGAAAATACGTTCACAAAAAATAAAACAGTATACATGACTAAAATGTATTCAAAACCTAAAAAAAAACAATTTAATTCACGTAATTTATTACGAATTTTTAATTCTATTCGAATTAAATTGTAATCAAAAAACTTAAATTTTTAGAATATCTAAATGAAAATTATAATATTATGAGTAAAATCATAAAAAGGGGCCGATTGGGCAATATCTAAAAAAGTTGGGCCACGGGGACCAAATCCAAAAAGGGGCCATTTCGACGTGCTTTGGAGGTGGTGAGCTACTCATGAGCAGACCCAAAAGATAATCTTGTTCTATCAACTACTCGTGCTCTCATGGGGAGAAGGTGAGATTTGTAGGGAAATTTATTTTGTGCGTTCCATTGAAAATGGCTAGCAAAGTACTCATGAGTACTTCGCCACCTCCACAGGAACACGGCTGTTGTAGCCGTCTGTTTTTTGCGGTCTGCTTTTTCAACTCATTGTGAATTCCGTCATCGTTTTCCTCGTCGTTCTGCACCATTTGCGCGAAGAATTAAGCAGTTGGTTGAATGTCTCAAAAACAAGCTAAGTCTGATAGAGTTATCGGAAGAAGTAGCCAGCACCGCATAATGATATGATGAACGAGATAACGATATGAACACAAATTGACAGATGTTAAACGAGTTTTTGTGCTGCTAAATTGGGCAGCTCACTTAACAATGGAGATTTTGAAACACAATGGTTTCGGAATGTATGATCTCTCGTTTTGGTAATTTGAACTGGCGGCACCAGATTTCTTCCATTGGGTTTTTTTTTAAATCGCACGTTCACCATAGGAAACCAACCACAAACCTCAAAAGTTTTATGTCATTTTCGGTTGGATTTCGGAACTATTCCATTCCTAATGCAAATGCACGATTTGGAGTTACAGGTATGTAAAAGAAGTAACTCCGAACGTCCACTTGAAAAGACATTGAAATCCAGCCCTAGAGAGGAGAGGAAATCACCAATTGAGAGCCAGATGTTTTGCGAGAAACAATTCAAAAAGCTGTGATTTGAGCACAAATGTACATCCACTTATGAGAGATGGTCATTTGACGATATATAATTTTATTAGCTTTATGACATCAACTTTATACCTCAAAATAAACTTTCCATGAGAACAGAGCACAATTTTCTTAATTTTTAACAAAATGGCATCCAATTCACAATACCTCTGTTTGTTTACTTCCCAAAACTGCTAAATTCTACCAATTTTAGTCCAGACTTCTGTCAAAGTTTTCATATAAACAAAATTAAATTGGACTAGAACGTTAGATTAGGGAAGTAAACGAACAGACCTATTCTGAAATTAATTTTACCCTAAATAAGCAGTTTGGAAATCGATAAAAAGGTGGTGAATATTGGGTAAAGACATTAAATTTATAGGCTTTCCCCACACCATTGACGAATTAGTAAATATCAGATTTTCTTAGAAACCAATTAGATAAGATCAGCAGGAAAAGGCGTTCACATAATCCGCTGCTTCTTGATAGTAAATTGTCGGAGATATCATATTAACGCTGGCCGGAAGGGTGGAAATTAAATTTTGGTGTAAACACCTGATGGTGTGGTCTACAGGTGCTTTCCCTCGCTTGATATATTGCGCGATACAGTACGTTGCGCTTTCACAATTACGAGAATATATTTTGAATGTACAGTTCCACAATAACAGGTGTCAGGCTGGCTGTCATAAGTCGATCTCAACACAGATGTAAAGGTTATAGGCTTGCCAGATGCTGAAGGTTTAAGTGACCTACATACCCAAAAGACTGACCTTATAAAGAAAAACGGAATTTGTATTTGTAACAAGCACCAAATAATTACCTTCACATTTTCATGTCAAATATCGTGTTGAACGTTGTAATCAGGATCGAGTGTTTGATAGGAGTTGCACCAGGAATCCAAACGGCTAAGATCATGACAAGAGATTAATAACATCATCACAGGAGGCAGTGATGAAAACATTTTAGGTGCAAATAGGGTGAATTCAAACCCAGACCTCCAGGCCACTTTACTTACCAATAAGCCAAAGGGTACTACAAGACTTCTTACATTCTACGTGAAAATGTAAAACTCGTTCTCCACTGCTTGACATGTGAACGGTCCGTACTCAGAGCTGTTGTGAAACCAAATATCTATATACATAACCTTAACCTCTAGGCATACATACATCCCCAAAACAATTTTTCCTAGAATTAATACATAAGTACTTAAAATGTGAAAACAACAACTCTCATTAACAAGTCATCATCTTTCTCATAATGGTAACACATTTACAATAGCAAAAACTTATTATTATTTTTATTTTGAAGAGAACCCTCACCCTCAGTCTCAGCTTCCATTTTTTGTTTTGCTTCAATAAACAAAACTTATTTTCTTGCAAGATCTCTAGCTTTTTATACTTTTCCTTTTCCAGATTTCTTTGACCCAACTGTGGGTGCATCATACATAAATTGGCTTAACATTGAATACATTAACCCCCATTTATATTATTTTTCATTAAAGTCCCATAAAAACGAAGCTCACATCTGTTGCTCAGTAATAAATAATTTCATCCCGGCCGCCTTGTGTGTTATGTGTGTGTCCCAAAAGTAAGGATTATAGCCTTAATGACTGCAAGGTGATGGAGAGTTACAACAACATGGTTGAAACCCGTGCCGGCACGACCACTGCCGCCGCCGGTAGGTAGGTAGGTAAAAGTATACATTCCACCCAAAAACAAAGTTAGTCTCTCATTAATAAATTGGTCTTTAATTTATAGCCGTAAAGCTGGTTGAGCCCTTTTGTGCCACGACAGCATCAGCAAAGCATTGCTATTTGAAGGTAGGTACGTGCTTTACGGAATTAAACAAAAGCCAAAAACAACAACAGGAAACAACTACATACAAAAAAAGAGTTGTCAACTTCGAATTATTCCTGCCACGAAAATCCTCAAGGAAGCAGTACAAAACTTTTCGTTCAAATAAATCGGTTTTTAATTATAATTGAGGCTTTTACTTTTACATTTTTTTTCTTGGCTGTGTCGGTCGTTGCGGAGTGCCGCCGCCGCCGCCACGCCGTTTTGACTTTTTATTGCTGCAAGTGAGACATCAACTTGAATGTCAAATGAATTATTATCAGAGCGGAATGAGGCGTTCCGCAATTTCACCGTTGATATTTATATATTTCTTCGTTTAAATTGATTGCCAAAGAAGTATGCCAAACTTAAGCTGTAAAACTTTTTTGAAGCAATTTTTGCAGTCTCCGGTGGCATATTATACAATGAAGGATTTTCATTTCCCATCACATTCTTATGAAATTGCTGTCGTGGAATTTAATTCCCATGCCATATCACATCGTGGTTGCAGAGGGCTAGTACATTGCGGTTATCTTGATAGGACTCAGTTAAACATTTGTATATTTAGATGACAATTTTTGTTTAATATTTTGTGCGACTTGTTTGTGAAAAAATTGTATAAAGAAGACCAAACATAACATTGGAAAAACTTGTACAAAAATAAACCAACTGATATATAAAGTAGTTATGTAAAAACAGGGTATTTAATCCGCATCCGGGCGCCATTTTAAAAAGTTATCGTATTTCGACCAGTTATAGAGGCTGTTTTGCATAATATGAAAGCGGTCGCCTGTTTTCCACTGTTTGACTAACAGTTAATGACGTACAACTTAAAAACTATTTTTTTTTCAAAATTTTGGGTTTGAAAATTTCTCAGAAACTATATGCTAAAACCATTTAATATTAAAAGATAATAGATTTCTGGCTTTAAAAAACGTTTCATATGATATTGTAAGTTTTTCCGTAGTTTTTTGAATAAGTTTTTGATTTCAAGTCGATTTTTTTCGAACATTTCCCCTAACGCCAGGGGGAAATATACCCTACATTCAGTAGATTTTTTTTTCTTGGCTTGACCCAATCTACACGCCTCCGCCTTTTCTTATGCAAAACGTCTTGTATAACTGGTTGAAAAACTCGTACTTTTTTAAATGGCGCCCGGGTGCAGATTAACAATATTGATATTGTTAATACTACCTTTTGATACAAAATTCAGACAGAAATATTTTTGGAAAAAGAAAGTAGAATTTTCACCAAAAACAACATAAGGCCCCTATAGGACCAGAATGATGAGTGTCTTTGAAAGAGAGAGAGAGAGAGAGAGAGAAAGCTTTGCTAATCAATTGATTTTTTAGCTCAAAAAAGAAGCTATTGCAAAGAGTTATTCTTCATTTAAGCGCTGTTATTGTTGTATGAGTTTATTATTTAGCCCAGCTTTTATATAGACAATTTCCTTATAGCTATACCTTAAAGTTAAATGTGGTTAGAGTGTACGGTGATTGGTGCCATTGTGTCTGAGTAGTGTGGCTATGGTGCATTTTCTTGATAACACATTTGCTTGGTTTTACCTTCATTGACATTTAAATATAGAAATATCGTCAGCATATGCTAGTAATTGAACGGATCTTTGAAAGATAGACCTCTGGTTCTGGCACGAAAATTCTTCACCCTTCTTCGTCTTTTCAATTCAGTTCAATCAAATTTGATTCAATTCAATTCTATTCAAATCAGTTCAGTTCAGTTTAGTTTAGTTCAGTTCAGTTCTTTTTAATTCAATTCAATTCAATTCAATTTAATTCAATTCAATTCAATTTAGTTCAAATAAGACTAGTCTTTTGACTAACAAAATCATCGGTGCATAGAATCGTGTCTACTCTCATTATAATTTGAACTGCAAGAACAACATATCCAACCAAGTTAACCGCACTGTACGTATGTATACAACTTTTTATTTATCGACCAGAATGCCAGAAACTTTTTTATCCTACCTCTTTGTTGGGATTTGTTTCTTGCCGCATTGGGCTTTGTTAGGTGTTAATTTTTTTTGTCGTTCTTTTTTTTTTGTTTTAAATTAAAATTATCCCACGAGGAACTCAACTCAATTTAGTTCAAATAAGACTAGTCTTTTGACTAACAAAATCATCGGTGCATAGAATCGTGTCTACTCTCATTATAATTTGAACTGCAAGAACAACATATCCAACCAAGTTAACCGCACTGTACGTATGTATACAACTTTTTATTTATCGACCAGAATGCCAGAAACTTTTTTATCCTACCTCTTTGTTGGGATTTGTTTCTTGCCGCATTGGGCTTTGTTAGGTGTTAATTTTTTTTGTCGTTCTTTTTTTTTTGTTTTAAATTAAAATTATCCCACGAGGAACTCAACCGAAAAAAGGGAAACCTCCAAACCGGAAAAGGACATCTCTGAAAACAGAAAGATATAAAACTTTATGACTATAAGCATTAGATGGAAAAGTTCTTAAATATTTCATATACATATTTATAAATAAATGTAGGGTAGGTACCTCTACCTACTTTGAGGCAGGTTGAATGCTTAAAAAAGATGGCGCAGAAGAATTAAATAGCCTCTTGCCCGGAACGCATTACCGGCATTACAGAGGATGACTATGGTCGGGACGATAAATCTTTTTATTATCATTTAAGCTAATTTTGTTTTGTAGTAAGAGTGTTTTATGATGTCGAATGTATTTTTGTGTTTTTATATTTTTAATATTATAGATATAAATAACAACAAAAAGATTTAGTATTGGGTTCAAATGTCTTGGGTAGAATGAAATAATTTCAAATCGGTGGCAGGTTAGTAAGCTGGTTTATGGGATTCGGAAACAGATTTAACTGCCAAGAAAGCTATTTAAAATTTTGAATTTGGTCACTTAATATTCCATGTTAAATAGGCATAATTTTGACAGGGTGTATACTTTTAGCATGAAGTATCGTATTAAGTATATCTGAAATATATAGCGGTAGAGGTTATACAAAAAACTAGCCGAATGTGGCAGGCGCATAAACAGTTTCAGTTACTCCTTTATTGGAAATTTGGAACAAAAAAAATTTTGCCTTTCGAATTTGTTTGTAAAACTATTTTTAAAGATATTACACAGTTTTCGACTTCAAACTTTTGCCAACAACTTCGGTAGTTACATTTGAAAGAATTATTATTTAGTTTTGACGAATTTTAAGATAGAAATTGGGTCCAATTTCGGTTGGCCACTGTGAGATTAGGGGAATTTTGTTTGAACACATACATTTTTTAGACAGCTTATGTAAGGGTTTCCTTTATTTCCCAAACACATTTTGTTTGCACTTTTGACGTTTTATTTTGTTCGCCCTGGCAGCAGTAGCAGGGAATAGAAGCCATAGACATCAAATGATGGTCAATAGTCTATGGCCAAGTTTTTTTTAGAAGTTAAGAACTTTATCTTGGCAACACTATTTTAACTGGTGGCCATTTTATCTTCTATCAAGTGATTTATTTTTGGTTTGGTTTGGCAATTCAACATGAATAGATTGACGCCTAAATAACGCTTCCAAATTGTGCCCAAATGGGGCCAAACCAAGATTGACACCGTTACATCCACAAGAACCGACTGTTTGGTATGCTTTATGGTTCGGTGGAATAATTGGTCCGTACTTATTTAAAAACGATGCTTACCAGAACGTAACAGTCAATGGTGACCGCTAGAGAGCCATGATTACTGACTTTTTCGTTCATCAATTGAACAAGCATGATGTGCAGGCGCAAAATGTCACACAGCTCGTTCCACAATTGATTTATTGAAGGAAACGTTTGGTAACCGCATAGTTTCACGTTACGGACCTGTGAATTGGCCTCCAAGATCGTGCGATTTAACGTCGCTTGACTATTTTCTGTGGAGATATGTGAAGTCGCTAGTCTACGCCGATAAGCTCGAAACGATTGACCGGTTGGAGGACAACTACATTCACCGCGTTACTGCCGATATATGGCCACAAATGTTGGAAAAAGTCATCTAAAATTGGACCTCTATATTAGACTACGTCCGAGCCAGCCGTGGAGGTCATATGCCAGAAATAATATTTAAATTATAATGCCAGAAGATTATCTTTTGAATAAAGGAAATTTCATATCAATTTAAAAAAATCATCTTTGTTTTATTCCTTTTCAAAGTTCTATACCTTTAAAAAAAAACACCCTTTAGTTGGAACCCAAAAGGGTTACAACTCAATGGGAACAAATATGAGCAGAATTGGCATTAGCACATCTGACTTAATATTCAGAGGAAGTCAAAATGAAGAGGCGGAATGACGCTCACCTCACTTCCTCTGCGAATACCCCAGCCTAGCAGGTATAAGAAAAGCTAACTTCGGAGAATACTTTTTCGAAGAACTGTGATATTTTGAGAAATATCCTTAAGTCCATTCAGCGCTTTATTGTATACCATTCAGCGCTTTATTCTACAGATTTGTTTGTTTAAGCTTAACTTAATTTGTTTTCTTAAGTGATTCATTTGCTTATCTCGGTGAAGGCTGTTAAATCGTGTACAAAGTTTGAGTTAGGCAATAAAGCAAACAAATTTTCGTTTTCCTGCTTTATTTGCTTTATTCATTGTGGGCAAAGACATTTAAATGGAATGTTTTGTTTGTTTCAACCAATTTTGTTCTATCCAGTGTGGATCCACCTTAAGATGCGATGAACCAACTGCAAAACTCTACCACATGAACGTATGAAAGTCGGTACGGTACCATTGGCCACCGAAAATTGATGGATGGACATTTCACCACAGCCGCTCAATATTTGAGTGCCACCTATTTAAGTGTCAGATTTTTCGTGTCTGGATATTTTGTTTTCGTGTTGGAAAAGTAGTGTATATTTTATTAGAAATGGTTAATTCACAATAAGAATTCATTTATATTGTTTTCAATAACAAATCGTATTCTTCTTCAGCTTATTTAATCATTTGCATTTTATTTGGCAAATTTTGCAGAACAGGAACTTTTGCTAAATAAAACACGAACACTAAAAATAAATGATGCAATTTAATAGAAAATCGTTTATTAACACTATTTTTACTGGCGATGGCGGGAGGCAATTGTGACATGTTTTATTGTCAATCATAGCAAATTGAAATTTGCGTCAAAAATTGAAACAGAATACAGAATTCGCTTGTTTAGCAAGATTTCACTTTACATTGCAATGAATAAAATGTTCTAAAATGTTGCACCATGCAAAAGTTGTCAAAAAAACATGGCTATAACTGCCAAATCTATATTCTATTGTGACTAACCACATTTTTATTCCAAAGGAAACAATGGCCATATGAATAATAAGCACTTCATTGTTCAGTACCTGTCTGTAGGCATTGGAAAAAAGTCTAGTGTTGAAAGATCGACAATTATCTACCCAGTGGCTGAACCGCTGTAACGAAAATTCCAAGCACTAAAAGGCTGGTGGTGAAAATCTGCTGGTGAAGTGTCCAACGGTGAAAGTTCGGCACTGAATTGTCCTGCTTCGTATGAAAGTACATACATTATGTCTGGTTCCTAATTTTGTTGTAAGGAAATTTGAAAAATAACCTTAAAAATTTTCATGTAATTTGTTACATTGGCAGCTTTAAATTAATAACATTTTGTTTGGATCTTAAATATTTTTTGATTTATTGTTTTTATTAATATTTTAAAGTCAAAACATATTCGATTCGTGTAAAATTGCTGTTGCTGTAGAATGGAATATGTTTTCAAAAAGTGCTCGCGTTGGAGGTAATCATATATGCTATTTACCTATAAACAAAATTTCAGATATTCTTGATTTATTGTTGCATCTGTTGTCATCAACTGTTAAAAACAACAACGTAATTCTTTTCTGATAGCTGGATATTTATTCGAAAGCAACAGAGAGAGTAGAGGTCTGAATACACCGGGTTTCTCCTAAAAATGAAAATAAGTTATGCATTTTACAAAAAGAAGAATAGTAAGTTGTTTTAAATCTTTTAATTTTATCATATATTTTAAATATTTCACAGGATTAAGTTTATCATATTAAAAAATTAACAGTCATCATATTTTATTATTTTTAAAAAGTAATCACTAACGCGTTGGCTAAACGTCGTATTTTCATATTATTCTACAGCCCTTTCGGCAGCTCTGAAAAGCATCCTATTGATTTCCGGGAGATTTTCAACTCTGACTCGATCGATTCCCATTGCCTCGCGAAGCTGTTTCAAATCATCTGCACTTCGTCCATTACCTCTTAAGTTAGCTTCAGCACCAGCAATACAATTTCTTAGATTTTGCAATGTGCCGGCATTTTGTTCCAACTTCAACATCATAAACTTATAGCGAAGTTTAAATTTGGCCTTCTTGATCTTTCCCAGCATTTTACATTTGCTACAATCAGAGATTTGTTGTAATTTAGCTGCATTTGAAGTACTTGGTTTGGAACTATTTGATGATGATGCTGATAGTGGACTTATTGATATTGGATTCTTCCAAATGATTGGATTTTTGCGTAGATTTGTATCCACGAAATTTTCTTCTTCGGCACGAAATTTTTTCAAAAGTTTTTCAATTTCGTATTCGATGACTGGATCGACAATTTCTGAGGTGAGATCACTGTAGTCGCCAAGGGCCCCAAAATCCACTGGTACTGGTGATAGTGGTTTATCTGAATAGTCAATCTTCTGGAAGAAGATGTCGGGCAGATAACTTGGTCTTTGTTGTTGCATTTCAACAATAATTAAATCAAAACTATTCACTGCGGTTGAGTAAAGTTGCCACTTGTATGATGGTTCTTTGTATACTGATTTCTAAAATCCAGATTGAGGAGGTTTTATATATCACAACGTTTCCATACCTCTGTTCTTGCTTTGCTAATGTATGTATGTGCAATAAACTCAGGCCGGGTTTCCTTAAATTTTTTTTTTATTTCTTAGAATTAAAAACCATCAGGTAGATTCTTTCGCATAATGTATGCATTGCATATGCATATTAATTACGAATATGTGTACCCTTTAGTATACTAACACCTACAAATGTTTTTTTTTTTCTTTTTTAATATTTTTATCGTTCCCTTAAAAACTTATGGAAATTGTTTTTATGAAATTAATATTTTGTTCAAGATAATGTGATATTGAAGTTCGAAGTTATAGCTTCGGATAGTTTATAGCGTGATATCGATAAGAACCTTATAGCTTTTAGAAATCCGATGATACACCAATTGTGTCAATATGAATGTTTTTGGAATCCAACGACGCGACGATGCCCTGATAATTTCTGGCTGTAATTTTGTACAGAGCGTTCAATCGTGTGTCTATATTAAACATTTTTAGAATTGTTCATAATTTTGCTATCAATTGCTTAGATATGGCTGTTTATGAAAAACAGATGATGCCCTGAAAAAAGTTGACTGTATAATATTGTAGGAATCGTTGAACCGAATATAAAATTATCGGAATTTGTATGTAAATACAGTTACGTTTATAGTCCTGGTCTCTTTAATATATGAGTCTATACAATTTTTAAAGGAAAAAATATTAATGCAAATATAAATAGAGAATTATCATGAAGAGACTTCATCAGCCATCATTCTTTGCAAAATTTTTTTCTTAAAATTGTCTCTACTGATATTAATTGAAAAGAATTCAAAATATTTATTGTATGTCTTCGAGCATCGATTAAAAGTTTTATGAGAGGCATAATTAGTCCTTGAATTCGATTCCTTTAAACATTTCACGTGCCGCAAGTTGTGAGCATTTGTATTTACAGATACATTAGAGCATAAAAAAGGTGAATCTATATTACCTATGAAAAGATCAAACGCGAATAAAGCCTCAGACAATTCTCTACGCGATTAAGAAGACTACACATATCAATAAGTTTTAAGCGATGAGAATACCGAGGCAACAAAAAACTTTCAGAGCTTTTAGAGTGTATTATATCGATATGGTGTTTGAAAATAAGTTTGTTGTCAATTAGATTTCCTAAGTCTTTTATTACGTCTTTTATTACGAACTAATATTTGTTCGTCAACGGTGTATTCAAACTTATTTGCAATTTTTTTTTCTTACAAAACGAAATAATATATTGCACTTATTCACATTTAGATTCATTCCGTTCATTTTACACCACTTTACAAGTGTGTTTAGGCATTGTTGTAAAGACTCTCCGTCAAGTGTGTTATTAACATATTGAAATAATTTAAGGTCATCTGCGTAAAAAAGATATCTGCACCCTCTGAACAACAAGGGTAAGTCATTTAAAAATTATAAAAACAAGAGGGGTCCAAGATGACTACCTTGGGGTACCCCAAAGGTGGCATACATTTGGCAAGAAATAATATCACAAAACCTGACACACTGAGTCCGATTAGACAAATATGATTCAATCCACTTCAACAAAGTTACCATGTATGCCATATCAGGTTGCGTGGTCAACTTTATGGAAAGCTTTGCTAAAGTCAGTTTAGATAGCATCAACCTGGTACCCTTTTCCATTTCCAGAAGAATATGAGACGTATAATCTGCAAGATTAGTAGTCGTGGATCTACCTTTAAGGAAACCATGTTGATGCTGACTAATGACCGACTTCAGTTCAACACTCATAACTTATCAGTGACAATTTTTTTCAAATAATTTGGGAATAGTTGATAAGATTGCAATGCCCCGATAATTCTGTATTTTAGAACTATCACCGTTTTTAAATATAGGTATCAGAAAAGAATTTCGGAGAAAAAAACCAGTCTAAAGAGAGAGATTGAAAAGTTAAAGTAATAGTTTGGCAATATTCTCAGCAGTTTTCCTAAAAAATGATGGTGGGATGCCACTACCCCTGTTGACATAATGCCCTTAAGTTCCCGAACAAAGGTCAACCATCGTTATTGACATAGCACTTAAGTCAATATTGTTATCATGAACATGATGGAAATTATTAATATCAAATGTTAAAGAATCTTTATAAACTGTTTCAACAAATAAAGCAAATAATTCACAAATTTCATTTGATTCAGAGCTGGGACCACTCTCCGAATGCATTGATTATGGAAAATTGTTAACATTACGCTTATAAAGGGTCCGCCATCTAACGTTTTTTTTTTCAACTAGTGCTTATTTCGTGAATGGTAACACTTAGCTCATGTCTGATTTGACAGATAATTAGTTTTATCCTTCCGCTGAACGAATATGGTTGTGTATACGCTTCGCTAAGTGGGCCTGCGATCGACTTAGAGAAGATGCCGATTTTGCCAAAAAAATCATCTTTTCAGATGATGTTCATTTTGATCTTGGCGGGTAGTAAACAAGCAAAATTATCGCATTTGGGGCACAAGAAAACCCGCACGCATACATTGAAAAGCCGATACACCCAAAACGAGTCACTGTTTGGTGCGGATTTTGGTCCAGAGGCATAATTGGGCCATTTTTCGAAAATGAGCAAGGAGTGGCCGTTACAGTCAATGGCGATCGTTATCGGGCCATTTTGAACGAATTTTCGTTCACAAAAATTGAAGAGGAGGATATTGGCAACATTTGGTTTCATCAGGACGGCGCTACGTGCCACACAGCCGAAGCTACACTCGATGTTTTGCGCCATTTTCAAAAAAAGAAAGAAGTTATTTGGCGGACCCTTTAGTTGACAAATTAATAGAAGTGACGAGGATTTCTCTTTATGAAAGATCCTGTTTTAAAACCTGCAAACTACAAACTAGGCACATTAATGGGTATCTGCTACTAATCACTTTTAATATAACCCAAACCAAAACTATTAGTTCAGCACAATGAAGATGAGAAAAAACTTAAATATTAATATTCCCAATTTTACATTTGCGACATCCTGTGTTCCTGTATTAAATGATATGAAAAAAAAAAACAAAAATTCTTTTTCAACTTAATTAACGTTCCCAAACTATCATTATCATCATCTCCGAACATCCTTATGGCCCACCCATTCATAAAATGCTGCTTTCCATAAGCTGCCTCTCCTAATGACCCAACATTATATCTTCGGTCTTATGTTTGAAACTAACCCCAAACTATATGATGGTTGTGTGCCATTTCTGCCTTATTAGAATTGCTAATATTGTAGCTACTGGCTACAGTGTTTTCGATTAAACCAACCACTCTATATCGTTGGCAAAAATTCATTCTAACCCATAAAAAAACAACACAAAAAAACCTCATATTAGGTACCTTGTTATATCCCCTGCTATTTGCTCTTCGAGGATCTTTTTTGGTACAAAAAAAAAAACACAAAAATTAGACAATTTACATTCATTCCGGGCAAAGTCAGGCGCTTCTGTAGGGCTCGGTTGGAATATAAATGATGGCAAAGTATCTGTCACACAATTTTACTGCCGCAACTAATAAAATCATTTTATCATCATAAGGCAGAGCATATGAATTGAGTATCCTGCCTGATGTCTAAGGATTAGCCATGCATTCCCTTAGTTCTTTTAAATTAAGTCAGAAACAACACCAGGTAGGTATTTCCTATCTGTCTATCTATTCACACAACCTCAATTAAGTAACCAAAGCTTTATGGTGCTACCTCTTTCCTGTGAGTGTGAGCCTGTGAGCTAATCATCAGCAACAGGAAGGACGAAGGACACAAACAAAAAAAAAAAAACAATGGCGTTCCATCACATGCCGTTATTTACCTACCTTCCGCAACCTGTGTGATGCCTCTGTTTGCGTAATAATTAAGTGGATTATATGAGTCATTTACTCTATGTGTTACGTGTGTGTATCTATGTCTAAAGTGTGGTCCTTTGTTTCTTCGTTTTCTATCCTTTTTTTTTGTGAGCGTCATCCTCCTCATCAGTCGTGGTGATTGTTTTCCATTTATTGTCACAAATGCGGGTTTTGTTTACTTTCGTTTTTTTTTAAATGTATCCTTTTGTTGTTTAAAATGTAGATAGCTCCCGGTTCGGGGTACCTGTACCTGTCCTTGGGATTTATTTGAGGGGCCTCTCTGCTGACATAAACACAGGGATAAAAATATAAATTGAGGATTTGTTTTTTAATTGCGGAGAATTTTGTTGTTCTTTCACCTCGAACATTCTGATGAAATTGTTTATTAAATGGATTAAGCTTAAAAACCTTTGTTTTATAACTTCTTATGGGTTAAGCCATACCTATACATTCTAAAGGTATAGCAAGGTAGGTTTATAGGTAGCTGTCTTTTTTAGAATAAAGGAGGGTGCAGTAGCAAAAAATCATTTCGGTTATCGGGGAGATCTAGAGGATTTATCGGAGGTTTTTTTTTTTGTTCTGTGAAAATGTTATGCAATATTTTCAGATCGAAATCATTAAGAACTGCGTGCTATGGGTTTATTAAGGTCATGAAAAAAGATTTAATTTTCAGATCATATACATTTTGGTAAAGTCACATATTATGGGTAGCCCTGCTTCAGACAAGATTTATTAAGTGAATGGGGAACCTTTTTTTTTCTTTTCTGCAGAGTGCGTGATGAAGTATTAAATTTCGATTTATAACGTAACAAATGTTTTCGTTTTGCACATAAATTAGATTTTAATAGCTACTGGCTTTAATCAAGAGGAACAAGGTTAAATGGGATTTTCATATACTTAATTTCTTTGAAGCTATAGGTATGTAAGTTAAACGATTTGAATTGCTTCCTTTTGCTTTTTCATTTTAACCTTTTCAATAATCAAACCTAAATCTAACATTTAGAGACGTCAACAGAAGTGATTTTCATCATCGTAAGATCTATAGCGAGCGGGTAGTGCAATAAACCTGCTGGGAGCACATTAATGTATTCGGAAAAAGTTCATAACAAACAAATCCCTATATTAAAATGTACTAAATCTCCCAATTGAAGTTAACTTTTGGAAGGATGATGTTATGTAATGAAAATTATAATTTTTAAGTATTTTTTGAAGCCAAAAAGTGTGAAATCAGATTATATTTTGTTAACAAATTTCACATAGCTATTTTCACAATGACAAAAATGAATTATCAAGCAATTGATTTCACTGCATGTACAAAGACTATGGGGGGGTTTACGACTTCGTAAGTCGTAAAGTAGATTTAATTATTTACAAATGAGGTGCTAAAAAACTTTAAAAATACATTAAAATGTGTCTATGGCTAACTAATTTCATCCAGTAGTTGACTTATGACTATTTTGTGATCTTTTCAGATGGTACACTTGGGTTTGTAAGCGCAGACGTTCCAGAAAGTTTCAAGAGATCAGTAATATTCGCCTTACACAAAAAAGGATTCTATGATGCACCAGAAAACTATAGAGTAACTTCCGTCAAGCTTTTTAGTAGTCTGATTTTCAATTGGCTTACTCAGCGGATTGAAGATAAGAAAATTCTGAAAGATTTTCAAGCAGGATTAAGAAGAAACTATTTGACTCTAGACCAAGTATTCAGCCTGTTAAATATTGTGGAGAGCTTCAAAAGAAAGAAACAGAAACTTTACGCATTTTTCGTCGATATTCGTGCTGCGTTCGATTGAATTACCCGTGAAGCACTTTATTATAAGCTTTATAAGTTGGGAATATCTAGTAAAATTGTTGCCTTACTCAAAGCAATGCATACAAATAACGCAGCCTACGTTTGGGATGGTGAGTTTATTTCTGAAGAGTTTTCAACAGAAATGGGAGTAAAGCAAGGTTGCGTCTTGAGTACGTTACTATTCATCAATGATATCGTGGAGGAGATTGGAGGAGGAATCCAGTTTGGAAATATCGGTATACCAGGTCTTATTTTTGGGGATGATATCGTATTCTTTTCTGAATCTGTGTAAGGAATGCAGCGTATAATGAACTGGCTGGAGAAATATTTTGAAAATTGAAATCTGTTAGTTAATTTGCAAAAATCTAAAGTTATGGTATTCCGAGATGAAGGTGGTAGATATGCAAACAACGAAAAATGGACATATAAAGGCGAAAATGTCGAAATAGTCCGAGAGTATAAATATTTGGGTGTACTTGTCTCTTCAAATCTCAATATGAGAAAACACTTTGAGTTAAAGCTAGCACTCGTTGTATCGAAAATAAATGTATCGAAAATAGTTCATGCGACGTCAGCTTCTATATTGCTTTATGGGGCCCGAATTGTGGGATACTCCCAATTTGAAGAGGTTGAAAGGTTCCGTAGGCACTTTTTAAAACGCATTTTTCGGTTACCAATCAGCACACCAAATTATGTATATGCTCCATTTGGAAACAACCGAACCGACATTGTTGATGAGCACCCTAAAGCATTTTGATTATATAATGAAGGTGATGGAGATGGAAGAAAGAAGGCTGCCTAAACAAGTTCTTAAAATGATGTTATCTTCCAGGGCAAATCTCATCAAAAAGTGGGAGAAGCTGGCTCTTCGTGTAGGTGAAAACTTCCACTTTTTACCCGACATGAACCCTTCGGACTTAAGACAAAAGTTTGGAATAATATTAGAGAAAGTGAGCCACTCAACATACACAAATTTCAAACAAGAAGCACAGTTTTCACAATATAGATTTATTTACAGCCAGCTCAATATTATTAGCTATATTCAATCTAAAGATGGAGCCACAAGATGTTCACTTTGAAGAACATAAAAACACCCCATTTTTGTTTAAAATAAGGAGTTTTAGTTTTTAATGATTTTTATAAACAATAAAAAAAAGGGATTATGAAAACAGAATCGAATTGAACAAGATCGTTCTTTATCAAAAATAAATATAAATAAAGATTGGAAATAGAGAATCAACGCTTCTTTGGCTATATACATGAATTTATTCTAGCAATATAGATCTTCGAGAAAGCACATACTTACTTAACCGATACCACATAAATATGATAAATGTAATATTTAAAGTTAGTGGCGAACTAATAAATTTAAATTACATTCCACATTGAACCGACCTGCCAATTCTATGCGACGTTTGTAACCTCAAGGAGAGGGAAGGTGTTTATCATTTCATCGCCAGATGTCCCATTTTAAAAGAGTTTCGTGTAAGGTACTTTGGAGTAGCTCCGACGAGAATTAGCGACATATTGGACTTCCTGAATGGAAAAGTAGGTTGCGAAATTTTATATAATAATATTACAAGTTACAACCACACTCAGTTATAGGCAACGCATACTCGAAGAAGAGAATTTTAAAATAAACGAACAAGTTAATTATACATTTAAGCTTAAACAAATTGTCAATCTGGTAGTCGGCCATTGGCCAAACCATATTAAACTTAAGGTTATTAAAATTGTAAATTTTAAAGATATTTTTCAAATAAAGATTTTTTTAACTAACTACCTACTTGGGTTTTAAATTCCATTGATGGAGGACTAGCAATCTTAAATGACATTAAAAAGTTTTAACAAATCGCGATCTTTGTTTCAAATTCGGTACAGAAAATTTGTATGTGATTCCCTAGAGAGGGAATTCAAACTTTTGTTTTAACTCATCTAGAACGGGTAGCTGCCATACAAATATTTTGGTTTCTTCAAATTTTCTCAAAAACGGCTCTAACGATTTTGATTAAACTTCATAACTGTAGTAATCAAATAAATTGTAAGAAAACTGCGTTGCAGGGTTTTCTCAAAAAACTCACATACCGGAATTAGGTAGGTATTCCACGTTTTTTTGAGAAAATGGTCTTATGTTTGGGTTATTCGCGTATATCTTTGCCGTGGTTAAACCGATTTTGTTATTATTTTATGATCTTATGCTTCTCAAAAGTTTAAACAATAATGCATTCAAAAATTTGTTTAAATATTTTTTTATAAACAAAAAAAAAATTAACCAAAAAATCATTTCTTTAGTGCTTTTGACTCTTTTAATATTTTCTCTTTAAATATAATATATATACATCATGTATATTCAATGTCTGATTACACACAGTTGTTAACTACAAGAGCAAGTACGTGTGATCAAGTCGTGTATTTTTTTTTTATGGTTTGATTTGGTGATGATTGGTAAATTTTCTTGCATAAAGTCGTGTTTTCTATAAAAAAAGTTTAATACAACTTATTTTGTTCGTTCTCGAACTGATTATTTTATATAAATGTAAACAATACTTTTAAAATGTAAAATTTAAAACACTTGTTAAAATATTCGCTTCTTTTATTAAAGATAATGGAGCAAAATTTTAGATGATTTAGTATCTTGTCAAAACATTTTTAGAATGATGCTAAGCTAAAAACACGATTTTCCAAGCATTTTCGGGTTAGCATCGAACTATCTTTTTAACATTTTACTAAAGCTAAAATCACCAAATTACAATTTTATCTTTTAAGTATCATACTAACTCCATACCTATGTCATTTTGACAATACAAAATGTAAATAGGTTTGTTTGTTAACTTTTTTGCACAAACTGTCACTGTTTTAGGTGTGTTCAGCTAGAGTTAATTAAGAAAACAGGTTTAGTTACTAATTAAAAATTGCTTAAAACCAACAACATTTTAGTAATAAGCTTTAAAGTTGAAAATTCTTAACTAGTATCATGCTAAATCCTTATAACATCAGACCGTTTAAAATCTTGCGCCAATGGAATCACAAATACTTTCCATGGAAGATGGGGATATTATTAATTTAATGGCCACAGAAACAAAATTTACGTGTCTGGGATAGCTAAGAAGAGCAAAAAAGGCTTACAATTTGGTTAGGGAAATTTTAATTTT
This sequence comes from Leucozona laternaria, assembly GCA_932273885.2. NCBI lineage: Eukaryota > Metazoa > Arthropoda > Insecta > Diptera > Syrphidae > Leucozona > Leucozona laternaria. Next base: position 22,668,830 of record OW026367.1, on the reverse strand, counting down.
TATTTGACAGCTACCCTTTCTAAGTGAGCTAAAATATAAATTCAAATTTCTGCTCTAGGAATCACATAAAAATGCTCTGCACCGAATTTAATGAAAATCGGACCACTCATTTAGGCTCTAGCTCAGTTTACAGTGGACACACAGACGTACCAACGCACAGACCAACGGACGGAATAAAGAAACTCACTTTTTTAGACTTCTCGATCAGCGTAGTGTTAGTTTTGACTGCAACGTCGAACCAAAACTTGCAATTAAAAAATATAAATCATTTTGTTTACTTAATTAATTTTTTATTTTCGTAGCATTATAATAATTTTAAAGTATATTTCACAGGAACTAGTATATATTGGAATATTTCAAAAAAATCTGACGATAACTTCTTCTCATCATAATTTATAGAGATTTGAATTAAACATTTCACAGGAATCAGCATGTTGTAATAAAAAACTGTTCATAAGGTATTTACTGTTCTGGTAGTGTCTTTTCAGCGTTTTTGAAGAAATTCCTATTAATATCAGATAGATTTTCAACTTTCACTCGGTCAATGCCCATCGCATTGCGAAGCTCCTTCAATTCATCTTCACTTCGTCCTTTAAGCCTTAATTTCCCTTCAGCACTGGCAATGAAATTTCTCAGACTTTGTAATGTCGAAGCATTTTGTTCCAATTTCATCGTCATAAACCTATAGCGAAGTTTAAATTTGGCCTTCTTGATTTTACTCAACATTTTACATTTATTGCATTTCAGGGTTTGTTCTAGTTTAGCCGAATTTGAAGTACTTGCTTGGGAATCCTTGAATGATGTAGTTGGAGTCGGAATTCGATTGTACCAAATGACTGGATTTTCACGTAGATTATGATCTACGTAGATATCTTCTTCTGCACGGAATTTCTTTGTGAATTTTTCAATTTCTTTTTCGATTACTGGATTTACAATTTCTGCGGTCAGGTCACGATAGTAACCAAATGCATGAAGATCAACTGGAGCTGATGCTGGTAATTCGTCTGAATAGTGAACTTTTTGAAAGAAGACATCCGGCAGCGGATTTGGTCTTCGAGGGAGCATCTTTTCGTGCTAGGATTTTGTTTGGAATTTATGGAAAATATTCACTGGTAGAAAAGTTGTTAATTATTGTGTGAGGTAGTTTTAAGACTGAATTGAAAAATGCAGCTTGAGAAGGTTTTATATACTCATACTCAGTTGTTATTATCTTACACCTAAGAAAGGAAATACGCAACAACATCGTAATTAAATCGGGCAGAGTTTGAGTATTTTAGTGAAAGTTCTCGGAATCCGGAACGGCAGGTAGTTTCTTTTTCAGTATGTTTTCCAAATTAATTATTAGGTATTTTTGAAAAACAGTTACGAATTTACATTTTGTATGCAATAAAAGTCGTCAATCCTTAAAATTTGAAAATAAGATCATTTTGGTATTTACCAGTGTCAACTTGCAGGCTTACATTTAATTAGGAGAATTTCATGTCCTATACGAAGGGGAATATACAATAATAGAACCTCTAATCGGTACAAACAGTATCAAGTCTATACTATAAACAAACACATGAGTAAAGGGGAAAGCATACCTAATCCCGTGCTCCAGAGATTGTTTAATTTTATTAGCTTAAGACGAGTAAACACTTAAGGCTACCCTAACGACTTACATACAACTCGTAGGTATTAATGTGTAATAAAGTGGACTATGGGAGATTTTTAAGGAGGAATAAACTGAGTAATGGGAGGGTCTGTAAAGGGGGATTTTAAGGGTATTTTTGCTTAATTTGAAGTAGTCGAATGAGTTGAGTATGCTATAAGTGGTTATGCACACATTCTTTGCTTTTATAAGTGAGATGATTGGTTTTCAAAAGTTTTACAGATTTCAGACATTTGCTTAGACTATGTACATATACTGAGAGGTTTTTTGTTTTTTAAACAACTAAAGTTATCGGCTAAGTAAAGGCTGGAAAAGATGACAATTTTTGAGGAATTGTATGTTAATACCTTGGGCAATTCGCCTTATATCGTAGGAATATAAACTTATCGGATCAGAGTGGGAAACGTAAGCATTTAATGTATTGAAATAAATAAGTCAAATTTGTTGAAATCCATAGACATAATAAAAGTTTGGAGTATAAGTAGATTTAAAGAGCCGATAGAGAAGTAAAGGGTTTTTCAATAGGGACGCTACGACGCCATATTTCTTGCCACTCTTTTGACATTTCTCTTAAGTAAGGTTTGCCATTTCAAGTAAGGTTTGCCATTTCATGATGGATATAAGAGCCAACAACGAGTCGAAATTATTAAAATTTACTACCGAAACTCGGAGTCAGTGGCCTCAACGTTAAGAGCGCTACGTCCAATTTATGGTCGTCATAATCGTCCTAGCAGATCAACAATTGAGCGTCTAGTGGAAAAATTTGAATCCACAGGCACAGTACAAAATGTTCCCGTGCCAGTGAGACAAAGAAGTGCCCGTAGTGTCGAGAATATTGCTGCCGCTGAGGCTTCAGTTGCAGAAAGCCCAAATGTGTCTCTCACACGTCGTTCTCAAGCGTTGGGCATCTCTGTGACGTCGTTGTGGCGAATTTTGCGAAAAGATCTTGGCCTACATCCTTACAAGATTAAATTGACGCAAGAACTGAAGCCGCTTGACCACCAGAAGCGTCGTATGTTCGTGAATTGGGCTGACCAACAACTTGAAAATGATTCGGATTTTCACCGAAAAATCATCTTAAGCGATGAAACTCATTTCTGGCTGAATGGCTTCGTCAATAAACAAAATATGCGGTATTGGTCAGGCAGCAATCCACACGTACTCCATGAGTCATCATTGCATCCCGAAAAAATTACGGTTTGGTGTGGTTTATGGGCCGGCGGCGTCATTGGGCCGTACTTCTTCCGTGATGATCAAGACCGGCACGTTACTGTGAATGGGGATCGCTACCGTTCAATGATAACCGAATATTTTTGGCCCCAATTGGATGATATGGACTTGAAGGACATGTGGTTTCAACAGGAAGGCGCCACAAGCCACACAGCTAATGTCACAATCAATTTATTGGAAACCAAGTTTGGAGAATGTGTTATCTCACGAAATGGTCCAGTCGCTTGGCCGCCTCGGTCGTGCGATTTGACTCCGTTAGACTATTTCCTGTGGGGCTACGTCAAGTCTATGGTCCATGCCAACAAGCCAGCGACGATTGATGAACTTCGTACGAATATCGAACGTGAAATTGCAGCAGTATCGGCCGATTTATGCTTGAAAACCGTCGAAAATTGGGTTCAGCGTCTGGACTTCTGCAAGCGTGCCCGTGGTAGCCATGCAAAAGAAATCGAACTCCATACATAATGGCATTGAACGTACTTTCACAGGAGTAAAGAATTTCATTGATATCTAAAACCGTTTATGTCTTATACTTAACTTTGGTAGCGCTCTTATTGAAATATACCTCTGGCTATAGATTCTTCATCAGCAATGCTTTATTAGAAAATCGTTTGAGAACAGTTGAGAAGATTGTCCAAATAAAAACCAGTTGTCCGAAATGATTACCATAAGGAAGGGTTGTAAACGAATATAATCTTTTGTGAGTGTAGTCTTTAAAAACCATTCATTGAATGCAATTAAAAGATTGCGTTCATTTAATTCACTATGAGACTTCTACCTTGAATTATGCAATCATTATTCGTTTGATCCCGAAAAGATTGCAATTATTTTGTTTCCTCATTCAATTTACATCATCCAATCGAATGCAATCTTTTGAAAATGCATGTACTCTTTGCAGTTTTCCATTCTTTTGAAATAAGAATGCATTCTTCGATTTTTCATGCAACAAAAATGTTTTACTTTTTTTTTAGTTCAGAGCAGAGCCAGAGCCAGAGTTTGTGTTTCTTTTTTAGCTCAGAGCACTCAGAGCCTAAAATTAGTGCTTCATTTCAATTGAGACCATGATCAAAACTTATTCAGAGGGTGCTCTATGAGCTCAGAAAAAAATTACCGACCAGTCTGAGAAAAAAACTAGAATGGAAAAAGACGCACTGAAAGAAGGGGAACTAGGGAGAAATATATAAAAATAAATTGAAACTTGGGACGACAAATACATACATATGTTCAAGTGGATTTTTTAAGCAAAAAGGAAAAAAGATGACAGCTAAGCTCAAGTTTGTTTCAAAAACAAAGCAGAACGATCAGAACACCTTCAGTTCAGAGGGTATTAAGAGCATGATCAATATGCTCGTGTCGGGTTAAATTTACAAGGTGCACTTTCCAATATAAAGTTGCAAGATACTCAGAATATTACTGGATTTGAATATCATTGATTAAATTAACATGGCATTTTTTCTGGTATGTTATTTGCTTAGTTGATTTAAGAAGATACCATGTTACTTCAACAGGAATTTCTTATAAATACAAAGTTGGTAAGATTTTAAAATTCAGGAAGTGTTTATTTTTGCCAAGATTGTGTTATTTTAACATGGTCTCTTGTAAATAACAATTTTACAACATAATTGATTTAACGTTTGATGTACTTATTTTTACAACTGGATGAACCTGATAAACTTATCCTGGTTTTGAATAAAATTAGTCTGTTTAGTCATATTACTATATCAACTCAAACAACTAGATCATCTTGTACCGACAAAATTTAGTAAATTTTTTTCCTGTTGAAGTTCTCCGTCATCTGTATTTGTCAGCACTGTTTTACAACTTTTTTATCCAAAGCAGTTACAGTCAATCGGTTTGACGGACTTTAGATCCACGGAGGCAACAATTTCACCAAGATTTTTATCATGTTCATTTTTCAAGCAGCTTGTGTTGGTTTAACACGGCTTTAAAATTTTGTATCTTTACAAATATTAAGCATGATCATGATCAACCTTGTGAAAAATATCAACCTTAATTAATTCCTGGTTAATTTAACCTTATAGTATATTCCCTGAGTTGCCTTGTAACTTAAATATTAAGTTACAAGTAAATATGTAAATTTGGTAGGTAAAACAACATACTAGTGGGTAATTTTAGATATTTTGATTTCATAGTGAGTGGTTTTGAAAAAAAAAACTTAACCCAAACCAATTTTATAAATCGACCATAGAAAACCATACCCAGAAGTCTATGCCACCATTCAAAGATCCACCTGTCCGAAAAATAAGCTTTGATGCCAAAATGACTTTAAAATTTAATACCAAACTGTTTATTGACATATTTGTCACAGCAGCCTTTCAAACTAAAGCAAAAAATACACAGAGTCAGCAGATAAAATTTGAAGTAAATTGCATGTCAATTTATTTCGTTTCTTGTCAAAACGCAAGAAATCAAATTACAAAAACTATAGCAAAGGCAACATGTTAGCTCAACGTAGATCCATTTTAGTAGTATATAGTGATTCACGAATACGTTATTGGATTTCTGGCAGTTAGAGGATATGCAATGCAATGAATTTTTGTTTCTTTTCTTACATGCACAATACAGGGCAATTATTGGTTTTGTGCAAAAAAAAACTGGAGTTTTTAATCAAAATACCTTACAAAAGGTCTGTTCGTTTACTTCACAAAACTTCAAATTTCTACCATTTTAAGTTTTGACAGAACTAAGGACTTAAACTGTTAGAAATTGTCAGTTTTTGGAAGTAAACAAAAAGAGGTACTGATGTGATGATGGAGAAGTCGTCAGTGGGTTCTTCTTCTTTTATCTCTATTTTTCTGTTAAAATTTCAACAAAAAGGGAGGGAATTCCACCATATACCCTCTCTCTTCTTTTATGATGTGCTAAATAATTGTAATGCTTAATAGAGACGTGTGTACTTTAACTTTTTTTTTACAGTTTAGGACTTCCAACTTTATTTTGAGGAGATTTTGTCATTATCTAGCTTTTGGTTCGATGTGAAAAATCTATAATACTCTGAATGGAAGCGGGTGCACTTGGCTTTTTTCACATTTTCTCCTCAACTATGTCCTTATTGTCTTAGTAACTATAACTTTTTGAAATCTTCAAGGCTTTATGTTTGTTAACTCTTCTGCCAATAAAAGAGCAATTACAAACGACGCAGTCCTGAATTTTATGTCTGTGCATTTGTTCCTTCCTGAAAATGGATATTTTGTTCTCATGGCTCTTTCCAACATGCAGCTCCATTAGTTGCAATGACATGCATTTCCCAAAGGACCTGGTCGATGGAGATGATGCTATAGACGAAGAGGCATTGACGGCGAAATGGCGGCAACCGACGACGATTGGGTAAAAAGTTCTTCCATGACATGCTGGCTCTGGCATTGAGTTGCAGTTGCATTGCATCCAGTAGGTATTCCTATATATCTTACAGAGAGTAATTCAATTCGTTTCGTTGATGGTTTTATAGTAACATTTGATTTTTTTTTTTTATTTTATTTTTTAATATATTCGATGAAAAATCTACAAACAAGCAAAATTTCAATTATTTTCAAGGACAATGATCGAATGGAATTTTAACTACTTTTTTTTCGAGTGGTGTGGTCTTTCAACTTTCATATAGATGAAGTTTGATTTAAGTTGAAAACTGAGGGTTTTTTGTTTGGATTTCATTTGACATTTTCATTAGATGAAGTAGGTACATAGAAGAGAAAACTATTATTATTATTTTTTAGAATGTCCAACATGAATTCAATATGAATTAAATAAAACCAAAATAAAAACACTTGGCACTAGTGAGTTTGACATGATGTATATGTGAGGAACGTTTCTAAAACCCAAAACTACTTTTTAAAGTTTCAGCTAAACTTGTACTTCCTAAACAAAACATATTGCAGAACATTATTGAATTAATATTTTTCACAGTTTAAGTATCTACGTACATAATATAAATCATAATCTGAGTGTTCTAGCTTTCCACTTGTAACAAAATTAAATTTGGGATTCAGAGCAACACTTGATGGGTTGTAATTTAAAAAAAAAAATCAAAACTTGTTAATTTGGAAAATTACTTAGTAATTTGTAGCCATTTCTTGTTGTGTTAGTTAGATGTTTCCTGTTGTTGATAATACCTAAATATTTGTTTGATTGGTGAAATTTTTGCGAATCCAAGAATAAGGAATTCCAGAACTTCAAAATCCCGATTTCAAAAGAGCTCAAACATCCAGAATTTCATATAATGGAGAATTCTTATTAGTTGAAGATTTTTTTCACATTTCGAATAAAGATAAGAATGCATAACGAACGTAAATATAAATTCCAACCTCTTTAGATGACAATTGGTGAGCTGAGTTTAAAAAAAGAGTTATCATCGATTTGTAAACACTAAATCACGGTGGAATGCAGCCAATAGAAGAAAAAGAAAGACTATTTCATCAAGGAGAATGGTGATTGGTTGTAAAAACATCTATTTACCGGACATTGAAAAGACAGACTGATCTGGTCGCAATGTTTCATGTCTATCATTATTTTACCGCTATTTCTATAAACAGTGTAAAATAGCCAGTCGCATTCCTCCCCTTAAACAATTCAACCGTAATACTCGTGCTTCTAGGAATGTCCATCAGTTTACCCTTGAGCCCAACTTCGGACGTACTGTTAAGTACAGAGATTCTTTCCTTAGTCGCACTACACGAATGTGGAATGCTCTACCCAGCCCAATTTTCCCCTCCCATTGTGATCTTCAGACATTCAAAACCAATGTGCATCGGTATCTCCTTTTCAACCCCCTCCAATCTACCTAATCGCTCGTGCTGTGTATATCATTTTAAGGGTAGTCACAACCCCTTTAGTGCGCGCTTAATATAAGAAAAAAAAAAAACAAATATTTTTATTAAATTTTCTAGAGGAAGGCCAAGGAAACCCACTTAATGTCTCACTGGACAGTGCAAGCTAAGGAGACACCCCAATATCCCCAACGCCCATGAGGAGACACCGGACCACATCATGTTAGGCAAATGTGATGCACTTATGCACTAATGACATATGCATCTGCGTTACCACCTGAACCTGACAGAAGAGAGCAAGCTACAGTCTCTAAAAGTACTCTAAATACTCGAGTTCCTTAAGGGAATTCATTTGGAGGATGAGCTGTCTGTAGAATGCGCCATCTCATCCAGCTCTATAGATGGAGGCATAATAGATCTGAAGGTTGCAGTGCACTTAAAGCTAGTAATATTCATGTCAGAATTGAAGCAGATCTCAAAGCACTATACCTCTACTCTCAAGAAATGAGTAATTTATTAGAAATTACCCTAAGCTTTAATGAAAGTTTTTCAACAAATTTTATAAAGAAAAATAAAATAAAAATTATTGCGAAATTTTTAAAATTAAATTGTTTATAAAAATAATAATTTAATTAAAATTTTCTATACTGTCTAAATTGATGTGCCACAAAATTAAACATTGCATAACATTATTAACCATTAAAACGGCTCTTCAATGTATGGCTATATTACAGTCTTGCTTACCACAAGAATAAGTTCGTTGCTTTATTTTTCACTCACATTGGGTGATATGAATAAAACGGAGCACGTACTCAGAGCAGGTGCTCAATAAGAATTAGAGAAGGTGCTAAAAAAAAGTACCTACTCCCATTTCGTATGAATAAAATTATGCTCTTACCAGTGAGCACTTCCTCGTTCACACGGAGTACGTGCTCTCGTAAAACGAGTCAAATTCAATTGTTTTTTGTATTTGCAACTCATTTCTATGATTTATAAAAAATCCAACGTAAAATTTTATTTCATTCGGTATTTTTTTTTTTATTGAAAATCAGTTCTTCTTTAAGAATTAGGGGTGTAAGAGACTGAAATTTTCCTATTTTGACTCGCATTTTATTGTAAGTAATGGGAAAATGTTGCTTGACTTGTGCAAAACATCGTTCAATTATAACTAGATCGCGAGTTAGGCACTTATCGAAAGAATTGTTTTCAGGAGTATCTGGATTTTGATACAGAGCTAAAAGCCAAGTAAAATGACGCTAGCTTCATTCCATTACATGATTTTAAATACGCGAGAATTTTTCCCAATTTGTGAATCATGCACTGATCCTGGCCATGAAAGGTCAATATTCGTAAATTCATATCTGGAATTGCATGTTGCCTGATTATTAATGCTCTGGAATTCTTTTCTGTTAACCTACTTGTCCCCATGGACAACTGGTTTGATGATAGGAACATGAATACAATCAAATTGCTGAAGGAAAGTTGTATTTTTCTTGCCATTCGCGTTTTGAATTCTGCAGTTCTTCAGTAGTTGTTGGGAATTTATTCCAATGGTTTGACTTTTGGATTATTGCCACACTTAAAAGGGAAACAGTTTTAGAGACCGTGGACTGGTCTATAATCCAATGTCTTCTTCAACTGGAGTTTTGTAAGCCTGGATCACCTATGTAGCGAAGGAAAATTCTTATTTTTGTCAATGCTTGTTAAGGCACCACCTCTTGTTTCTGAACTATTCCCAAGAAACTGATTCGCCAAGACATGCACATTTTCTTTGTTGAATCTGTACCTATAGAACACGAAAATCATTTGAAAATCCTTTTAAAAAATATGACCCTGCGGTTTAAAATTGGCATGAACTCCCCATTTATAGAAAAAAAAAAATGAAAAGCTATTTACTTCAACGTTGAGCAATCAAATGAGCTAACTTACAAATAGGAGCAGGTACTCCTCTTGATGGAGTACAGGTCTTGCTTTATTCATAGCTTATAATGGAGCAGGTGCTTATTTTGAGGAGGTTCTCATCAAACACGTAGATGCTCAATCCTTGAGAACCTGCTCAAGTGTTTTATTCATACCAAATGAAGCACCTGCTCTTAAAAATTAAGTTTTTAGGAGGTGCTCCTTTTTATTCATACCACCCATTGTAATAACTAATTTAAATAAAAGTTTTAATATACAAAATTTATACGGGTTTTGGAATCCACAACTTTTATGTATGATTTTATGCTGTTAAAAGCGCTGTTCACTTTGGTAAGCTATTTCACATGACTTATGATGTCAAAGTTTTCGTTGCTTTCATCGTTGCTGTGCTAATCTATTTCTCGCTTTTTAATCGATGTAGAATAGAGGTACCGACTTTATGTTAAGCTTGATTAAAAAATCGAATATTTTTTTTACACGAAACCACTTATCTTATAGAGAAAGTAAAAATAAGGTTTTAGAGCTTATAGTAAATATATTGTTTTTGGTAAAATTATTAAGAAAAAAATCCTTGAAAATGTTAACCTTAGTACACATTTAAGTGATCCGTACTAAGAAACCCCATTGAAATTCATTGAATTGCTATGTATACATAACAAACAAAATTAAATTCTTGAAATAACCCGCTCCAATATGTTCAAATACTTATAAATTTAGAAGGTATCATTTTAAAATGGGTCTACAAAAACATATTCAAAGCATCATCGTTTCCATTTGTTTGCATTATTTCTATCAACAATTATTCTTACCCAAAACTTTCAATACAAAAATTGAAATTCCTTAAAACTTGACCCAACAATTAAATTAACGGGCAATATTTCACAGTTAGACGAAACTCCCTACTTTCATTCACTTTTAAATTCCCAAAAGAACCCGTTAAGCCATTGACAGTCCTTAACCAAAACCATTTGTCTAACAAACATTCCTCGTTTGCCAACATATGACACTTTTTAAGATTAATGCGATGTTCAACCGAAAACAAAACAAACAATCTTTCCCAACTTTGAAACACTATCGAAGACGCACGTTGGAAGTATTTTTGTTTTTTTTTTTTTTTGTTTTTGTTTCAAATCTAAATGGATGACTTCTATGCATCCCCAATCTCATTTCCATCTTCCGATAAGGGAAACAACAAATCTAGTACGTGATTGAGGAAAGTTTTGGATTTGTGTTTTTATTTTTTGTTTACATAGATAGATAGATAGATAGATAGATTCTTTATTTTTTCATCATAAAGTTTAAAAATTTGTATACTTAAGAATAAGGACATGGCAATACTGCCGTCTGCCTGATTGTTTACATATAAACGAAATGCATAGTTTTTTTTTTTTGTTTTTGTATGGTTATTTAAATTGGGTAATAAAACAAACAAAGGTATAGCAATATAACAAGTTCCCAGTTGGGCTGTGTTCTTGAACCAGGGACAGCTTCTTTTCTACACACTTTCAAGTGTAGAAATTTTTACTTGCGATATAATTTAGGTTCTTTCTTTAAGGTTATGTATTGGATTTGTATAAAAAAAAAAATCAAAATTGATGTTTCAATCCTCCAACCGACGAGAAGCAAACTTGATGGCTTAATATTTTGATGTGTAAACATGAAGTAGGGTAAACTAAAAACGTGCGTCCTACGTGTACTTCGTTCAGTGAAGAATGTTACATGTAGAACGTTACGTGTATCACATTACGTGTAATACATTCCTTAATATTGGAAACTTTCAATAGCGAAAATCCGACACTTAGACGAACGTTGATGTTTACACGTATCTTAAAACATTTTTTCAAAATGTTATGCTCTTCAATTTTCATTATGAATAAAATTTAATAATGTTTCTAAGGCCCAGTTTTTCAGTGGTGATTTAAACCAGAGTTAGCTAACTTTAGAAGTAAATTCAATCACAGTTAACTGAGGAAGTAGGTTTTTTTTAGGTGGAGAATGCATGCGGAACTACCAAACAAACTCGGTGAATGAAATATCAAAAGCATCTGTTCAGTTAATTCTGAGTTAAATCACCAAATTGAATTTGTTAACTCGGGTTTAACTTTAATCTCGCACTGAAAAACTGGACCTTAAGGAAAGAAAAATCCGAAAAGAATAAAAATATTAAGAAAAAAAACTATGTAACTTTGAAAATATTGCTCTAGTTCGGAAAAAATGGATGTACCGAAAAAAGAATATTGAATTTTATACAACTTTGTTTTGAAAAACTTTTCCGCTTAATATAATAGTTTTGGAGATATAGGTATTGGTCTTAGAGGTATGAATAAATCAGCTTTCCTGTATTTCGCTACACATAAAGCGGGTATTTTTTTTTTTGAATAATGTAAAATGTATATAAAATAAATCTTCTTTCATATTGCAGAGTTGTCGAATTCTGAAGCAAGCATTTTGTTGCTATAATTCTTTTAACGAAAAGTCCTAACAGCTTAATATGTATTTTTTTTTTTTTAACTATGTAAGCAAGTACTTGCTATCTAGTTGTGCACTTAATTCTCTTAACTTGCGTTCTATTGAATTAAAATTTGTTTTTCTTTGTTTGTTGTTGGTGTTCTTTTTTGAATATACGTGCAAGGAAGGATGAACAAAATTGATTTCATTTGGGATTTTCCTTTTCCCAAAAGTTTGATCCAGCTTCCCATGTTTTTTATTACAGCAGAAGAAGTGAGAGCACACAAAACCAACTTGAGAAAGTTGGTTCCTATATTTTACGAAAAGAATGAAAGAAATAAAACATTTTCGAAATAAAAAAAAAAAAAAGTTTTAAGCAAGAGTTAAGTGAAATACTATTTTTAGCCACATAAACACTATACCCATAAATTTGTGGAGAAAGTTATTTATAGTTTTAAGTGCGGAAAACAGTTTGTTTTATGTTTAAGATGTTTTTGATTGGTGTTTTAGGTGGCTAATGTTTTGAAGAATCATGTTCAAAAATCATTTAGCCAGAAAACTATGCATGCTGCAAGAAATATCGTCTTTTTATTTTAGGTTATGGTTTGGTACAACTAATATGTTATACATTTAAAATATTTTGGAAATCTTGGAACACACGTTAAGTTTTTCAAAAGACTAACAAGAAAGAAAAGAGCTCAAGAAATATATGTGGTTAAAGAGTGTTTTTATTATCAAATTCAAAAAGAAAAGAAGTCCATACAACTATCTTCTTTAAATAAAAGTTCTAACATAGTATACAGGGTCTCCGCCGGGAAGGTATACTAAAGGGTTTTCCAATAAGAGGTGTTGTTTTGATATTCAAAGAAAAATGGCATTTTTTGAGATAAATGATCGGATGTTTATTTCATTATAAAGAGGAAGGTATGCCGTTAATAATGGAACACAACATCAGCCAAATGGTCGCCACGACCACGCTTACAGGACCCATATCCTTTTCATGAAATTTTCCATAACCAAATCGCAAAGTGGCTGCCCTATATCCTCGATAGCCTCACGAATTCCATCTTTGAGGTCTTGAATCGACGCTGGGCTGTTGGCGTAGTCCTTATCTTTCACGTGGCCCCAAAGGAAGAAGTCGTAAGGTGTTAAATCACAAGATCTCGGTGGCCAATTGTGATCACCTCTTCGAGAGATAACACGGTCCGGAAACTTTTCCCGTAAAAGATCGATGGTTTCATTGCTTCTGTGGCACGTAGCGCCATCTTGTTGAAAGTAAACGTTGTCCAGATCAATACCATCCAATTCCGGCCATAAACAATCATTAATCATCTCTCGATAGCGCAATCCATTGACCGTAACTGTTGCTCCAGCCTCATTTTCGAAAAAGTAAGGTCCAATGACCCCGCCGGACCATAAACCGCACCAAACAGTCACGGGTTGAGGATGGAGAGGCTTTTCGACAATAACTCTTGGGTTTTCCGAGCCCCAGATGCGACAGTTTTGCTTGTTGACGTAGCCTCCGAGGTGGAAATGGGCCTCATCAGTCAAGATGATTTTTCGATGAAATTCCGGATCATTTTCATGCATTTCAAGGACCCAATCAGCAAAGACACGACGTTGTTGATGATCAGCCGGCTTGAGTTCTTGTGTTAACTGAACTTTAAAAGCCTTAAGACACAAGTCTTTATGCAAAATACGGTGTGATGACGTTTGTAGAATGCCTAATTCCAAAGAACGACGAGGAATGGACAAACCTGGGTTTTCTTCAACACTTTGGGCTACAACAGCAATATTCTCAGGTGTTCTTGAGCGACGTGCACGGGTTTTATTCTTCACATCACTAACTTGTCCCAACAGCTCGAATTTGTCCACCAATTTCTGTATTGCGGTCCGACAAGGTGCTTCACGACGACCCAAAAATGTTTTAGTCTTACGAACCGTCTCTGAAGCGTGTATCGTTCCATTTTTATTAATGGCGTAGTTTCTACTTGTCAAATGTCAAAAAATGACAGCTTCAAAAGTGACAGCTACCGAAATAGCGGGCTATTCAAAATAACACCTCTTATTGGAAAACCCTTTACTTTGTTTTGCCGCCATTTTGGTAAACATTAGTCTTGACAGTTCATATTTGGCAGTCGTAAAGTAGATACGTGGCAAATTTATTATGGAAAAATATTCGATAAATCAACGTGTTTAAATCGTTAAAACATTTTATCAAAATCAATCATCGATTACTGTGACGATAAGAAAGTTACGTGAAATTTTTGGAACGTGCCAACAAAACGCACTATTTATCGTGTAGTGAATGATTTCGAAGAAAGAGGGTCTGTAGGTGATAGGCCCAAGCATGGACCACAACGTACTGCAAGATCGGCTGAAAACATTACTGCTGCTCAAGGAAGTGTTACTTCTTTGAAAATGAAAACGGCGTAACGGTAACTGTGAATGGGGAGCGATATCGTTATATGATTGAAAACTTTTTAACGCCACAACTGCATGCTTTGGGCTTGATTAACATGTGGTATCAACAAGACGGTGCCACATCGCATACAGCCAAGATTACAACGGAATTACTGCGAGACCTCTATCCACAAACAAGTTATTTCAAGAAATGGTGATGTTGATTCGCCTTTTCGGTCGCCTGATTTGACTGCTCCGGACTTCTTTTTCTGGGGATATCTGAAAAGCAAGGTTAATGCAAACAAATCAGAAACGCTTGAGCAACTCAAACAAAATATTCGTGATGAAATTAATGAAATACCGCGTGAAATGTGTGAGAATGTAATGAAAAATGTGCTCAAAAGGGCTCGCATTTGTGAGACTAACAAAGGCGGACATTTACCTGATATTGTATTCCATATACATAATTGCCGACATTAAATAAAACATTTATCAATATAAGATCCATTCTCTTTCATTTAATCAAAAATTATAAACAAACAAAGTAGTATACCTTCCTGGCGGACACCCTGTACTATTAGTGTTTCAAAGCTCAACTACAATGATTCTCAACATTCTATTTGATTCAGCCCTAATTTCATAGTCTACATTTACTTAAATTAGCTGCAGTGAAGTTTTCCACAGGCTAAAAACACACTCGATCACTCAAAACATGTTTTTTTTGTCTTATGAAACAAGAATCAATTGATTCTAATGAAGCAAATCACACCAACCAGGCAGCAAAGCAAAGACGAAACAGAAAAACTTGTTTCGCTGTCGATGGCTTGGACTTTGTTTTCAGAAACACAAGCATTTTAATAATAATTATTAAATTCTCGTTGAAAATTGAGTTTTGTTTTATCTCAACACTCGCCAAACGAAACAGAAAATCGAAATGATTTTTTTTGGTCCATTGTGTTTAGGTTGGTTTGTTTTAAAACAAAACACATTTTTTCTTTATGAAACAAAATTGTTTTGTCTTGCATCCTCTGTGTTTTCAGCTATGTATAGTGGTCATTTATGCTGAAAAAACACCAACATTGTCACTCTACCACCATCTCAACCTCGTTAATAAGTAAATAAAACTGTATGGCACATGATCCTTAAAGTATTATTGATGTAGTCGAAAATTATCAAAATTTCTACATGCACATTTAGATTAAAACAATCGGTTATGTCACATTTCTATAGCACTGACAAGTTGTTTTAATATTTTCCATTTTATTTTCAATTAAAATCTGTCAATAGAAACATCATAAGTGCAACTGACGCTTTATTTAGTCCGTTATACTGTCATACATCGTATAAATAGGTATGGTATACATACACCATATTGCAAATTATAAGAAACACAAGAAATAATGAACTTGTTCCTTCTATTCTGACTGATTGCCAGTACACTGAACTACCTACTACTATACTGCAGTTGCTATAGAACCAGGGCCCAGTGATTAACAATTCTAACCTAACCTACAATTTTCTGCCGAATCCGAACGTCTAAGTCCAAAGACACTAATTCTTGATAAAACATACTCTTGGGGAATTTGTCACTTCCTCGCAAGATGCAGTATGTAGCCGTGAAAAAAAAAAACATTTTAGTTTTTAGGTAGAAGAGGCTGGGAATCGAACCCAAACTTCTGGCATAATAGTCCTACGCAATAACCATTCTGCCCCAGATTACTATACTGTATTCCAATAGAAACAAAATCAGGAGGATTCAGGTCGTTACTTCATGGAGGCCACAAATCAGATTAATGGTTGCCACATTACCCGCATCACGATTTCATTCAATTACAATACAAACATACTTGGTTATTATGATATCATAAAACCAAAAATGATGCCAATTAAATATTTTCTCCCGCAACCATGTATTTATTCCGCTATTTCATCTATGCATCCTTCCACACGTTTCACTATTGGCACACCTTGAATTTCAAAACTATGTAGCAATATTGAAATGAATAGTCTTTATATTATTGACTCCTTTATAATCATGAATGTTATAAGTGAAACACATGATCTCGTTTCCGATTTTATGCTTAAACTAGCTCCATATCACGTCTCGACCATACCTATCACAAGCACACCTATAAAATACATTTAAATTTGTATCCCATCGTATCTCGAACAATGTTGGGATATTTCAGTATATATATACACCTCCCCTACGATACTGCATCATCATCAAAACTTAAGCTTACCTCGATTTCCGCCCAAAGTCACGTTTCCTATTTCAGTGAATTCCTCTCTGAATGGGTGCAATAATGAAATTATAGATAAATTGCATGTACTAAAATTTAACTGGTACTTGTCCTTTATATAAATAACTTTATATATCCCTTAAGTTATGGTCTTCATTGGCATTATTTGGAAGTAAAAACTTCAATGAATGGAAATGCGTTTCATTCTCACCGTGCTGTGCAGTGTGCAGGGGAGTTTTAATTGTCTTTCACTGATGTATAGTGTCCTTGTCATGTTTTTTTTTTGTACTCGTTGTTCGTCCGAAAAAAGATTGAGAAATTCACTCTAATTAAGTTTGCTTGATAAATTTTGTCTTCTTTATCCTCTTGATTATGTGTTAAACAAGACGTATACTCCCTGTCCCTTTAAGTTCGAAATTATTTTCTAGAGCTTAAGAGCTTAAGTTAGAAGAGGTGAATTTCATTATTGCGAAGATTAAGGATAACAAGTCATCTTTAAAATACATCCGTATAATACTATTAATCATTTTTATTAGAAGTTATGTCTAAAATGGAATTTGTCGGGGGTAATCCTCAAGGAACGAAATTCATCTCTATTTTTCGACGGAATTCCAATTAAGCTCGATACACTTTGCTCAGAGATATCGGGTTTTTCAATAAGAGCGCTACAAAAGTTTTAAATAAAACGAAAACCGTTTTGGATATCAATGAAATTGTTTATTCCTGTGAAAGAACGTTTGATGCCATTATGTATGGAACTCGATTTCTTTTTCATGGCCACCACGGGCACGCTTGCAGAAGTCCCAACTTTCGACGGTTTTCAAGCTTAAATCGGCCGATACTGCTGCAATTTCAAGTTCGATATTCGTACGAAGTTCATCAATCGTCGCTGGCTTGTTGACTTAGACCATAGACTTAACGTAGCCCCACATGAAATAGTCTGACGGCGTCAAATCGCACGACCGAGGCGGCCAAGCGACTGGACCATTTCGTGAGATAACACGTTCTCCAAACTTGGTTTCTAATAAATTGATTGTGACATTCGTTGTGTGGCTTGTGGCGCCGTCCTGTTGGAACCACATGTCCTCCAAGTCCATATCATCCAATTGGGGCCAAAAAAATTCGGTAATCATTGAACGGTAGCGATCCCCATTCACAGTAACGTGCCGGTCTTGATTATCACGGAAGAAGTACGGCCCAATGACGCCGCCGGCCCATAAACCACACCAAACCGTAATTTTTTCGGGATGCAATGATGACTAATGGAGTACGTGTGGATTGCTGCCTGACCAATACCTCATATTTTGTTTATTGACGAAGCCATTCAGCCAGAAATGAGCCTCATCGCTGAAGATGACTTTTCGATGAAAATCCGAATCATTTTCAAGTTGTTGCTCAGCCCAATTCACGAACTTACGACGCTTCTGGTGGTCAAGCGGCTTCAGTAGGCCAAGATCTTTTCGCAAAATTCGCCACAACGACGTCACAGAGATGCCCAACGCTTGAGAACGACGTGTGAGAGACACATTTGGGCTTTCTGCAACTGAAGCCTCAGCGGCAGCAATATCCTCGACACTACGGGCACTTCTTTGTCTCACTGGCACGGGAAAATTTTGTACTGTGCTTGTGGATTCAAATTTTTCCAGCAGACGCTCAATTGTAGATCTGCTAGGACGATTATGACGACCATAAATTGGACGTAGCGCTCTTAACGTTGAGGCCACTGACTCCGAATTTCGGTAGTAAATTTTAATAATTTCGACTCGTTGTTGGCTTGTATTTCTTTCCATCATGAAATGGCAAACCTTACTGAAGAGAAATGTCAGAAGAGCGGGCGTCGCTTGCTGTCCCTGTTGCTCTACTTTTGTAGCGTCCCTGTTGAAAAACCCTTTACATACCTGCATTGAGACAGAGGAACTGCTTTTAACCTCTTCAAACCCAATTTCCCCTGTGAGTCGACTGTTATTTGTCTAATGTGTGAACTAATTAAATAAAGTTTAATCCATATGGTTATGGAATGATGTACATTCAGAGTTACCCTTGTCCATTTGGTAATTCGTTTAGCTTTTTTTCATAATCACTGGTTATGTATGAGTCAAGGCAAAAGATGGGCTCAATCGCTCTAAAATAGCGCCAGACACATGACCCAGCCTCAAGTTTCACACTTGCAGCAGCCATCACAGCACATTTTTAACTTGTTTTAAAAGCTCTTTTTTTATTTGAAAAATTATACTTAGAGAATGGGAAAATGCAAATAAAGTTGTATCTGATTCCTAAAAGGTGGTATTTTTTCCTAAATAGAGATATTTTTCAAAACTATTTTTATGCTTGAAAAGTAGGTAATTTTTCATTTTTAAAGAATTCTTTTTGTGTGTTAAAGGTAAAATTTCTTAAAATTTTTCAAAATTTAGCAAAAAATTGGGTGAAATAATGTTAAAACAGTACCTGTAGAGGTCAAAAAGGATAATAGAAATGAAAACGCTTTGAAAGCGGTTTGTTTCACCGTTTTCCATGTTCGATTTTGATAATTCCTATACCTTACCTTACCTACAATGGTTGGGTTAAATGAGGTTAAAACGTCAGATTTCAAGAAAGCTATACTACAAATGAAAACGCCATCAAAATGAAACTCTAGAGTACATACATAGTTTTATTTGTATCTTTACTAAGTGTAGGATATAATCGATAATGCCTTTGAAAAAAACATTAATCGGGAGGAAAACCCGTCAGCAAAAGGAATCAAAGGCCAACATGGTGACAGAAAGCATCAATTCGTGCACTCAATCAAAAAACAAGATCGGTTGAGATGACCGATCAACATATGAATCATGAATTAAATAAGCTTGAGCCAGAGCTACTGAAACGTCAGGCTAGTATGAATCACACCTGGCACAACTTCCCCAACAACTCTAGTTTGAGAGTGATACAACGTTCGACAGGCCCCGCTATGTTTTATTTGTAAGTTTTATGCGAAGCTTAGGTTTGTCTACCCGTTTAAAGGCGGGCGGGTCAGCTAGTAATTTATAAACGTTGTCTAAATAACTTTTAGATAAAATAAACAGTTTTATAGTTGTGTGTGACAAATGTATCTATTCAACATTTGATTATTTTCAAACAAAAATATCTTATTAAGCTACGATAAGACGGTAAAAGCAAATTGTCAATGCGTTTGACTCTCTGATCTCACAAAAAAAAATTATAAAACGCTGCCAACGTTCACCGAGTCAACTCATAAAATATTAACGACTACACGAATTATGCTAGTCAGTCAATGTTGTCCTATGTCCTATGGACACGTCAAAAATTGACGATCACACGATGTTTTTCATTGTAATTGATTCAGAAAGAATATGGATGACTATTAACAGACTCCACCGAAAATTTCAGAAGAGAAGATCCAATTAAAGAATTCAACAAAGGGTATCCAGTTAACCATTCAAACAATTATTCATAAATCTAGAGAGGATTTGAGATATAAATTTAAGTTGAAGTGCCTCAAGAAACCAACTTAGGAAATAAAACAGAACCTTGTGGCACACCACCTCCCTTCCATATCCCGATGAAATCATGTCATTCTCAAAGTATCGGTAAATAAAGAGTGTGGTCTATGGGCACACAACACAAATCTTTTACGAACACTCGCTCCCGATTGTAAAACAACTTGTAACGAACCGCGGGTGTTGTCGGCAAGGAATCCCAACCTAGACTCCAAGAATAGGTGAAAATTAACTCTTCCCAATCACCTGTCTAAGTTTGAGAACCCTTCCTCTCCCTCCTATACAACCGTTACAACCCCATGCCTACAGGAGCATGAGGCTGATCCGGGCAGCAGGGAGGAGAGGGCGTCCAGGCTACGGCAGCTTGGCATGCTTGCTTTATGCACAACCTAGCTCGTCGGCGGGGGGGTTCTTGCCACCGTAGCACTGAACAGTTGTTACGCAACTTCATGCCGGAAAAAAAAATTAAAAAAAAATATTTTGGGTTCAACAAAAAAAAAAATGTTGAGCCCGAAGTCGTCTCATTATTTGGGGTGTGATTCCTACAGGGGGAGAGAGAAAGGAAGTTGTTTATCCCTCTGGAGGTTTTGCCCACCCTTGTATCCTAGGATACCACCTCGGCTACTACGTCCTCCATTGTTGAGTAGTAGCCCCTAATCTCCCTTACCCGGTCTTCATCTTAGCCCATCTTCTCCTCTCAAGGCAGCGCCTTCACCTTCGACTGAGCTTAGTCTGTCATGTTGGTTATAGAATCCATGCTAAAATAAATGAAAAGAAAAAGATAACTTCCCATCAAAAAAAAAAACTTCAATCAAATCCAGGAGAAACCAAGCAGGGTCTTCACTTGGGATGAATAATAATCATTCCCAAAATCATAACAAAATTCGGGTTACGTTATAATAGTAAAGAACCAGTGTTTATTTAATAGGCCGTTTAAAAATAATTAAATATTACACAAATAAAATTTTGAAAATTAATTAAAAAAATTAAAAATAAAATTTTAATCTAAGCTGGCAACCAGGCCCTAAATATAAAAAATGACAATAAAAAAATGTTAAATTAACTGATCGTTACGAGTAAAATAAATCTATTCAATCAAGGTAAGTATATAATTCGTTTCGTTTGCTGTTATGTAGGTATTTTGATTTTGTTCTATGTTTTTTTTTTTCTCTAGTGATTTGTAAACCATAGTATAATTCACTGTTTAGATTTTATTTTTGTTTGTTTGTTATATTTTGTTGTGTTTCTTATTTCTTTTATTTCTATTTTTTTTTTTTCAGGTATTGTATATTTACTTTTTTTTTGTATTTAGGTAGGTAATTTATCAATTTTCTTGTAGCATAAAAAGTAATCCAAAAACAAAATAAAATTATAGAAAGAAAAAATGTTCTCAAAGATAAAAAGAAAACTTACTGCGATATTTTATTTCCCATCTGCCAAGGTAGTGCACCACATAGGTAGGTAGGTATTATTTGCCTCTAGACGACGAAAACACTTGAAAAGAAATTAGGAATTTTGTTTTGTTTTTGGTTTATAAATTAATTAATTATTTTTCCTATTAGGACTTTCTTCAATTTTTTTTTTATTTTTTTATTTATTAATCTTAATTTGCTTTTCTTTAACTTTTCTCTATTTATCTTTTTTTTTCCAGAACTATACCTTGCTCTTAAAACACTCGTTTCTTGAATTTTTGTTCTCTTTTTTTTTTTTGATTAGCTGTATGGCCACACTGATTAAAAAAAAATTGTTTAATTACAATTTAGCATTTATAATTTAAAAAAAAATAAAACACCAAACACCACAATTGACACAGTAGGAGAGAAAAGGGAAACCACAAGTAGGGATATGATGTGCTGGAGGAAATGTAAGAATACGGTACACTGGGGATAAATAATTATTTTCACAGGGAAAAATAGGTAGGGTATCCAATCCCGTAAGGCGATGTTTCCAGGCGATGTCTTCAGGTGAGTATATGGTAGGTTGATTCGTTCCAGATTCTTCTCAGGTAAGTTGACCAATTGGTAGGAATTCAGTCGTCGTATTTCGGGTTTTTTTTTTTTTTGTCTTATTCCGGTTAAGGTAGGTAAGTCTTTTTTTTATTTTTTTATTTTTTTCCAGGTCTCTTTTTATTTTTTTCAGATTTAATATAGGTGGTACGTATAAACTTTTTTTTTTTATATTTATATATATGTATATATGTGTAAATTTAGGTAATAAGGTAGTTTTAGTGCAGAAGTTTTTTGTTTTTGGGGTGTCGTTAGGTTTTCCCGCTTTTTGTATGCAGGGAGTGGGGTGGGGATGGTAAGTACTTTTTTTTTTGGATTTTTTTTCTTTTTTTGTTATTATTATTTAACTGAGTAGGTAGTTATCTACGCCACTATATATACTTTAATAGGTAGGTACACTATTAATTATAGGTTTAATTGCTTTAACTTTTTATTATAGTTTTCTTAAACTTTTTCTTTCGATATTGTTTTAATTTCTTTTATTTGAACTTTCTTTATTACTTAATCGGCGCGATGACTATCCGTATCGTCGATATTTTTCTGGTCTCACGCAAAATTAGGTAGGTAGTTTTTTTTTTTTTTTTTTTTTTTTTTTTAAATACTTCGGAATTTAAAAAAATTATGACGAAATCCAATATCCCGATGACCCGCACCGCTTTGAGAAAATCTATTGACTGCCTTGCCTAGCAACGGGAGCTATCCTATGCAAGTCAAATTATTTCAAGCTCCGCCTCTTTTCTAGCAGATTTTTGCAATAGCGGGCCATGCTAGAGATGAGGTCGTGGACAGAAGGTTAAACTGTCACCCTATATACCTACTGTTGGCAAAAAAAGTAGAGGTACTCCATGTGGAGTATGGGTACAAGACAAAAATTCTTTAATGCCGTTGACCTACATACATATGTCGACCAAATCTTTCGATTTATAAATTTTTTTTATATATTGTTTAAATTACGCATTAAATAATAGTCTGGGCTATTAAGTTGTCGTTCTGATTATTAATAGGTGTTATAAGTTTATTTGATTTAGTATTTTTATTATTATTATTATTCTTATCATTATTATTATTATTATTATTATTATTATTATTATTATTATTATTATTATTATTATTATTATTATTATTATTATTATTATTATTATTATTATTATTATTATTATTATTATTATTATTATTATTATTATTATTATTATTATTATTATTATTATTATTAGTATTATCAATATTATTATTATTATTATTATTATTATTATTATTATTATTATTATTATTATTATTATTATTATTATTATTATTATTATTATTGTTATTATTATTATTATTATTATTATTATTATTATTATTATTATTATTATTATTATTATTATTATTATTATTATTATTATTATTATCAATATTATTATTATTGTCATTATTATCATTAAATATTGGTATTATTTTTTCTTAGATATTATTATTATTTATATTATATATGATTATCATTTTTTATTAGATATTATTATTATTTTCATTAGATACTTTTATTATTTTATTTATCGTTTCCCACAAAGCTTGTTCTTTCAATGAGAACTTTCGAGTTGAAAGAAGAAGGAAAGAAGCGACTGAATTTTTTTTGTTCTCTTAATGGAGATCTCATGCACAGACTGCTGCCGGGCATCCATATCTATTTCTTTAGATCTTTACAGTGGAAAACTCCCACTTTCTTTCCATTTAGGTCTTCTAGCTCGTAGAGATTGTTGCCGATAATTTTGCAGACTTTCATTTTTATGAACTTAGGGCTGAGTTTCGCACAAAACCTCTTTGATTTGTCGCTCAGAGCGAAATTCCTACGGAAAACCAAGTCTCCAACGTTGAATTTGACATCTTTACTCCTCAGGTTGTAGTTGTACTCATATTGGGTATGTGCATTAGCCAGTGAGTTTTTTATATAGGCATGCAGGATGTTCATTTGCGCCGCTTTTGATACAATTTCTAGATTCGTGTTATTGAGACCATTGAGTTTTCGAAGCAACTTGTAATCTGAGCCATGCTCCATACAGCTCTGGCCAAATAAGGCTTCATAAGGCGACATATTTATCGCCGAATGAACCGTAGTATGAAGTGCGCTGGCTATGGATTGCAAATTGCTGTCCCAATTCCTTTGGTCCGGATCAATGTAGGATCTGATGGCCGCAAGGATTGACCTGTTTACTCTCTCGCTAGCGTTTGCCTGCGGAGAGTAAACAGCCGTCCTGACGTGATTTATCCCCAACAACGACATACGCTTCTCAAACTCACGGCTTGTGAATTGTTTGCCGTTGTCGGAGAGAATTGTTTCCGGGACTCCAAAAATGCAGAACACCTGCTCGTGTAAAAACTTCAGCACGGTATCAGTTGTTGCCTTGCGAAGTGCCTTTACGACCACAAACTTGGTCAGCTGGTCCAACGCAATAACAATGTGTGTATTCCCGTCTCTCGAGCGTGGATACGGGCCAAGAAAATCGATGTACAACATCTGGAAAGGTCTCTCAGCCACAAATGCTTTGCCCATCGGAGGCCTCAGGGTTGCATTTGGGGCTTTCGCGGCCTTGCAGATGTCGCATCTCCCGATAAACGCTTTTACCTGGGCTGCCATGTTAGGCCAAAAGAATTGTCGCTGTAGCCGGAACAGGGTTTTTGCGATTCCACCATGCGAAGCTCGAGGTGGTTGATGAGCCAGAGCGATCAAACGTTCGCTCAGCGGTTGCGGAACCCAAAGCTTCCATACTTGGTCATCCTCTACAGGACTCCCTGTACGATGTTTGACCTTCTTGTAGACGAAATTTTCCGACACTTGAAGATCAGGAAGCTTATCATTTTGTTCTTTGATGCTGTCAATGAGCTTGAGATATTCCGTAGATTTAAAACTAGGGTCCTCAAGATCAATGTGCAACACATCGCAGGGATCGGTCAACATCGAAACTTCGCAAACCAGAACGTCCACCCCATGCACTCGCGAAAGAGCATCGGGTACAACGTTCTGGGATCCTTTACGATGCTCGATGGTGAAATCGAATCCCTGGAGCTTCAGGCTCCACCTCGCTAACCGACCACTGAGATCTCTCTGGTTCATCAACCACTTCAAACTCGCATGATCTGTCACAATTTTGAATGCATGTCCTTCCACGTAGGCTCGAAACTTCTGGACTCCCATGACCGCAGCCAGGCATTCACGCTCGGTCACACTGTAATTGCGCTGGGCCGAGTTGAGTTTCTGTGAGTGGTAGTAAATAGGACGTTCGTTACCACTCTCGTCCAGTTGGCTCAGCACACAACCAATTCCTGTGTTGGAAGCATCACAGAGGATGATGAACTCCCTTGAGAAGTCCGGATTCACCAGGAGCGGAGCGGATGTCAGGGCGGCCTTGATCTGGTTGAATGCTGCCATTGCCTCATCAGTGAACATAAATTTCTTGCCCTTCTTCAGCGTATCGGTGATGGGAGCCGATAGAGAAGAGAAGTCCCTCACAAATCGCCGATACCATCCCGCCATACCCAAGAATCGCCGCACTTGTTTCACCGAAGTCGGAGTGGGAAAATCTGATATTGCGGTTACCTTATCCGGATCCGTTTTTAGGCAACCATCTCCAACAATGTATCCCAGATATTTTAATTCCTTGAAACAGAATTTCGATTTCTGGACGTTCATCGTCAATCCCGCTTCCTTCAGTCGACCGGCCAAAATCTCCAACAACTCGATGTGCTCCTCGAACGTGCTCGATACAACCAACAGGTCATCCAAGTACGGAAAGATTTTTTCTCTCAGTTTATGTGGTACCACTTTGTCCATTAATCTGACCATGCGTTGTGGCGCATTGCAGAGGCCAAATGGCATTACCGTAAACTGCAACAGGGGCATACCGGGCACAGTAAACGCCGTCTTTTCCCGTGACGATTTCTCAAGCGGGATCTGCCAAAAAGCATCTTTCAGATCCACACTTGAAATGAAATGAGTATCTGGAAGACGCGATAGCAATCCTTCTATATGAGAAAGTGGATACGCATCTTTCTTTGTCTTGGCATTAACTTTCCTGTAGTCTAGGCATAAGCGATTTTTGCCGGGCTTTCGCACTAGGACTACAGGAGAGCTCCATGCACTGGTACTTTCCTCGATAACTCCGAGTTTAAGCATACGTTCCAATTCCTCATATAGCAGTTTCTGCACCGCTGGAGAAATCGGGTAATGACGCTGCTTAATGGGCTCGGCATCACCTGTGTCGATGGTATGTACCTCTAGCGTGGTTTTTCCTAAGCCTTCAACAGCAGAGGAAGGAAACAAGCTAATGGCATCTTTTAACCGTTTGGACTGTTGTTCGGTAAGTATATGAGCATTCGAATCTGTTTCTGTCGGGCTAAGAACTGAAAAGATTTCGGAGATTCCAGTGATCAACTGAGGAGCGATATCAAACTCCCTCCAGAAGTCAATACCCAGGTACAGTTTCTGTTGCAATGACGGAACAAGATAAAGGGGAATAGTCTTCGTCATCCCTTTGTAGGTAACCTCCACATGGATCCTTCCCACTATGGCCTGCTGCTTCCCGTCCGCGGTTTTCACTCCAGAAGAAAGTTTCGAGAAGTTTTGGCCGTGTTTTCGAAGGAAGTCAGAGCCACCCGCACCTAAGCAGCTTATGCTGGCCCCACTATCGAGTAAACCTTGAAGGGGTTCACCAAAAACGTAGACCGTTGCATAGGGGCGCGGATCTTCCGAGCTGCACAACGTAGTGGCTTCAATGGCTCTGAACGCTTCCTTCTTCTCTCGAAACCTCTTCCGGAGCTTAGCCACTTTGTCCGAAACGATGGTGTTTTGTCCGCCGAATATTCGTTTCCGAACCTCGATGTAATTTTGAAGCCTCTCATGCAAGGTTTTAAGCGGTCTTCTCGGGGCAACGGGTGGTGGTTGGACATCAACTGCTGGGGGTATACACGGTCGCTGCAAAATTCTGACGGCGGGAATAGGGGTTGGTGGTGGAGTGGATTTAGAAACTGGAACGGATTCAGAATTGCTGATGGAACGGGGAGAAGTAGCAGGTATTTTTACTTGGACTCCGGGTTCTTCTCCAGAGAGCAATTCCCCCGGGGCTTCAAACTGCTCTTCGGCTCGTTTCCCGAGCATCGAGGACATTGCGGAGAGGTGGTATTGTCCCAGCCACACTTAAAACAGAAAAGGGATCTCTGGGGGTCAGGACATTCGAAGAACGAATGTCCCTTACCCTTGCAATTCCAACAGGTGAAATTACGAGTATCTCTTTCCTTTCTAAGTTGGAATGCCTCTATCTCGGGAGCGAAGTCCTCTTCTTCCCTTCCCTCAGCAACGAGCTCGGAGACAGCACTTCTACGAGGAGGTGGTGATGGTCCAATTCGTGGCTTAAGTGCTCCAGCTTCGCGGTCGAGAATATACTTCTCAACTTTCCGACAGACATGGACCATCTGAGCCAACGTGCTGGTGTTGAAAGTGATGAGAAGCATTCCCATCTGCCGTCGGACATTATTCTTCAAAATGTCGATGATTTCCGCATCTGTTTTGGGAACCCTCAACCTACTATTAAGTTTTTGAATCGCGGTGTAAAAATCGTCGAATGTTTCAGTTTGGCCCATATGTCTGTCGTAGAGCTTCCTCGACAGCTCCGAATCCGTTTCCAGACTCCTAAACTGCTCTATTAGCGCATCTTTCAAAGTTAGCCAGGGAACGTCCGGATTCGCCTTCAGGTACACCCAAAACCAGGTTTCAACCGAGTCGGAAATGAAGTGATGAAAGTTGATGACAACTTCCTCCCAGGTCGCGTTGTAGCTAACCTTCAACCTCTCCAGCCGGAACAAAAAGTCGTCAACGGTCATCGCCTTGTTATCAAACTTCAACCCCCACTTGTGGAAGTTTTGAAGTCTGTAACCCGAGTGACGAGGGACTGACCGAGTGGTGTTGACGGGGTCACTCAAAGTCAGGTTGTGTAGATGCCGTAGGAAATCATCCATATTAGAGTGATCCGTTACTGCATTTCCACGTGGAGGTGAGCGAAGTCGAGAAGGAGTTTCGTTCCGCGTTGGGGAATGGTTGTGAGGTGAAGATCTTAGAGGCACGTTAGCAGCAGTAGACATGGGCTGTAGCCCATGACTGGATCTCCTTTGGGGTGTAGGGTGGGGATTAACTTCAGGTGTTGGTGCCATCAGCTTCTCTCGCACTATCCCTGCCAGCTCATCTCGCAACGCATTCCTGGTTCGCTCCATCTCCCCAGTGAAGAAACGAAAATCTTCTGTTCTACTCGCACCAACTGCAGCCATGACCACATCCTGAATGTATCCCGTTAGCTGTTCCTCGGTTGCACCCCCTATCGACTCACGTGGTCTAGGAGTAGGTAGTGGTAGCTGGCTTTGAGCAATACCACCCATAGCTTGGGCTAGTAAAGACGACGCTGCTTCACTGCCCCTAGCCCCATCTAAAGAAGGTCGAGGAGGTGGTGAAGGTGGACCCTCAGCAGAAGCCGCTAGGTCCGCAAAAGAGTCTGTGAGCAAGCCAGATCGTAGGGCACGGCCTACGCCAGTATTTTTGCCCTTACTCTTTGGCATTCGACTTGGCAATTATACCGATAAAAAAAAAACAAGGAAAGGAAGAAGAAAAAAAATTAAAGAGCTATGGACAGTTGGACTGTCGAAGAGGGAACAGAACAGAAAAGAAAAAAGGAAAATCAAAATGAGAGCGAAGAAACGTAAAAGGGTTGAGAGAGAGAGAGAAAGAAAAAAGTTAACCGTTAAGCTAAAAAAAAAAAATATTACAAAATAAAGTTTGAGACGAATAGAAAGAAAATTTTAAAAATCAAAAATTGGATGCAAATAAAGAACAATAGAATTGTTAAAGAAAAGATAAAATTCAAAAAAGTTGTAAATAAAAGTAAATTAGACTTTTGTTAAATCGAAACTAAAAATTCATTAAAATTTTAAACTAATAAAAAAATCAAATTATATAAAAAAAACAAAATAATTCATAAAGTCAAGGTGAAAGCGACACCCTATAAGAAAAATTGAAGACTGAAGAAGATGATGCCGGGTACCTCCCGAGGAACCACTTAAGTTTGACCAGGTTGCAAACAACTACCCTACACTTGCCATAATGCATTTCGGACCTTGGACGTTATTGCAAAACAGTATTTTTGCCTGCTATGTTCGATTGGCAAACTCTGCCAAACTGACAGCCAAGTCTCAGAACACTGCGCCAAAAAAAAAAAAACAAAAAAAATAAAAAGTTCCGAATTGATTTTCAACAACTGAAGCATGACTTATGAAATCGCAAAACTTAGGATTAAAAATACTTGAAACTTTATTTAATCGAATTTTATCCGCTTGGTCTTCGTAATTGCAACAGACTAAATGTGGGTGGAAAAACCCATTTACTGGTCGACCGAGCCAACGGAGATGTAAAACAAAATAATAGTTTAACTTTTATATGAATATGACTTAATACAAGAACAAAATCCAAGGGCCAATCCACAATACGCGTCTGCAGAATATTCACTATCGCATCCCTGATCAAACTTCCCCAAAAAGATGTTAAAAATTTAGACGATTCGGGCCCCACGTTGGGCGCCACCTGTAACGAACCGCGGGTGTTGTCGGCAAGGAATCCCAACCTAGACTCCAAGAATAGGTGAAAATTAACTCTTCCCAATCACCTGTCTAAGTTTGAGAACCCTTCCTCTCCCTCCTATACAACCGTTACAACCCCATGCCTACAGGAGCATGAGGCTGATCCGGGCAGCAGGGAGGAGAGGGCGTCCAGGCTACGGCAGCTTGGCATGCTTGCTTTATGCACAACCTAGCTCGTCGGCGGGGGGGTTCTTGCCACCGTAGCACTGAACAGTTGTTACGCAACTTCATGCCGGAAAAAAAAATTAAAAAAAAATATTTTGGGTTCAACAAAAAAAAAAATGTTGAGCCCGAAGTCGTCTCATTATTTGGGGTGTGATTCCTACAGGGGGAGAGAGAAAGGAAGTTGTTTATCCCTCTGGAGGTTTTGCCCACCCTTGTATCCTAGGATACCACCTCGGCTACTACGTCCTCCATTGTTGAGTAGTAGCCCCTAATCTCCCTTACCCGGTCTTCATCTTAGCCCATCTTCTCCTCTCAAGGCAGCGCCTTCACCTTCGACTGAGCTTAGTCTGTCATGTTGGTTATAGAATCCATGCTAAAATAAATGAAAAGAAAAAGATAACTTCCCATCAAAAAAAAAAACTTCAATCAAATCCAGGAGAAACCAAGCAGGGTCTTCACTTGGGATGAATAATAATCATTCCCAAAATCATAACAAAATTCGGGTTACGTTATAATAGTAAAGAACCAGTGTTTATTTAATAGGCCGTTTAAAAATAATTAAATATTACACAAATAAAATTTTGAAAATTAATTAAAAAAATTAAAAATAAAATTTTAATCTAAGCTGGCAACCAGGCCCTAAATATAAAAAATGACAATAAAAAAATGTTAAATTAACTGATCGTTACGAGTAAAATAAATCTATTCAATCAAGGTAAGTATATAATTCGTTTCGTTTGCTGTTATGTAGGTATTTTGATTTTGTTCTATGTTTTTTTTTTTCTCTAGTGATTTGTAAACCATAGTATAATTCACTGTTTAGATTTTATTTTTGTTTGTTTGTTATATTTTGTTGTGTTTCTTATTTCTTTTATTTCTATTTTTTTTTTTCAGGTATTGTATATTTACTTTTTTTTTGTATTTAGGTAGGTAATTTATCAATTTTCTTGTAGCATAAAAAGTAATCCAAAAACAAAATAAAATTATAGAAAGAAAAAATGTTCTCAAAGATAAAAAGAAAACTTACTGCGATATTTTATTTCCCATCTGCCAAGGTAGTGCACCACATAGGTAGGTAGGTATTATTTGCCTCTAGACGACGAAAACACTTGAAAAGAAATTAGGAATTTTGTTTTGTTTTTGGTTTATAAATTAATTAATTATTTTTCCTATTAGGACTTTCTTCAATTTTTTTTTTATTTTTTTATTTATTAATCTTAATTTGCTTTTCTTTAACTTTTCTCTATTTATCTTTTTTTTTCCAGAACTATACCTTGCTCTTAAAACACTCGTTTCTTGAATTTTTGTTCTCTTTTTTTTTTTTGATTAGCTGTATGGCCACACTGATTAAAAAAAAATTGTTTAATTACAATTTAGCATTTATAATTTAAAAAAAAATAAAACACCAAACACCACAATTGACACAGTAGGAGAGAAAAGGGAAACCACAAGTAGGGATATGATGTGCTGGAGGAAATGTAAGAATACGGTACACTGGGGATAAATAATTATTTTCACAGGGAAAAATAGGTAGGGTATCCAATCCCGTAAGGCGATGTTTCCAGGCGATGTCTTCAGGTGAGTATATGGTAGGTTGATTCGTTCCAGATTCTTCTCAGGTAAGTTGACCAATTGGTAGGAATTCAGTCGTCGTATTTCGGGTTTTTTTTTTTTTTTGTCTTATTCCGGTTAAGGTAGGTAAGTCTTTTTTTTATTTTTTTATTTTTTTCCAGGTCTCTTTTTATTTTTTTCAGATTTAATATAGGTGGTACGTATAAACTTTTTTTTTTTATATTTATATATATGTATATATGTGTAAATTTAGGTAATAAGGTAGTTTTAGTGCAGAAGTTTTTTGTTTTTGGGGTGTCGTTAGGTTTTCCCGCTTTTTGTATGCAGGGAGTGGGGTGGGGGATGGTAAGTACTTTTTTTTTTGGATTTTTTTTCTTTTTTTGTTATTATTATTTAACTGAGTAGGTAGTTATCTACGCCACTATATATACTTTAATAGGTAGGTACACTATTAATTATAGGTTTAATTGCTTTAACTTTTTATTATAGTTTTCTTAAACTTTTTCTTTCGATATTGTTTTAATTTCTTTTATTTGAACTTTCTTTATTACTTAATCGGCGCGATGACTATCCGTATCGTCGATATTTTTCTGGTCTCACGCAAAATTAGGTAGGTAGTTTTTTTTTTTTTTTTTTTTTTTTTTTTTAAATACTTCGGAATTTAAAAAAATTATGACGAAATCCAATATCCCGATGACCCGCACCGCTTTGAGAAAATCTATTGACTGCCTTGCCTAGCAACGGGAGCTATCCTATGCAAGTCAAATTATTTCAAGCTCCGCCTCTTTTCTAGCAGATTTTTGCAATAGCGGGCCATGCTAGAGATGAGGTCGTGGACAGAAGGTTAAACTGTCACCCTATATACCTACTGTTGGCAAAAAAAGTAGAGGTACTCCATGTGGAGTATGGGTACAAGACAAAAATTCTTTAATGCCGTTGACCTACATACATATGTCGACCAAATCTTTCGATTTATAAATTTTTTTTTATATATTGTTTAAATTACGCATTAAATAATAGTCTGGGCTATTAAGTTGTCGTTCTGATTATTAATAGGTGTTATAAGTTTATTTGATTTAGTATTTTTATTATTATTATTATTCTTATCATTATTATTATTATTATTATTATTATTATTATTATTATTATTATTATTATTATTATTATTATTATTATTATTATTATTATTATTATTATTATTATTATTATTATTATTATTATTATTATTATTATTATTATTATTATTATTATTATTATTATTATTATTATTATTATTATTATTATTATTATTACTATTATTATTATTATTATTATTATTATTATTATTATTATTATTATTATTATTAGTATTATCAATATTATTATTATTATTATTATTATTATTATTATTATTTATTATTATTATTATTATTATTATTATTATTATTATTATTATTGTTATTATTATTATTATTATTATTATTATTATTATTATTATTATTATTATTATTATTATTATTATTATTATTATTATTATTATTATTATCAATATTATTATTATTGTCATTATTATCATTAAATATTGGTATTATTTTTTCTTAGATATTATTATTATTTATATTATATATGATTATCATTTTTTATTAGATATTATTATTATTTTCATTAGATACTTTTATTATTTTATTTATCGTTTCCCACAAACTCAAGCAAATTCATGTTAAGTAGAAAATATAGAAAACGGCACCAATAATAAAGGGTTTTCCAATAAGAGGTGTTATTTTGAATAGCCCGCTATTTCGGTAGCTGTCACTTTTGAAGCTGTCATTTTTTGACATTTGACAAGTAGAAACTACGCCATTTATAAAAATAGAACGATACACGCTTCAACAACGCATTGAAATTATTAAAATTCACTATAAAATGGTGAAAATTTGGCAGAAACGGTTCGTAAAACTAAAACATTTTTGCGTCGTCGTGAAGCACCTTGTCGGACCGCAATACAGAAATTGGTGGACAAATTCGAGCTGTTGGGACAAGTAAGTGATGTGAAGAATAAAACCCTTGCACGTCGCTCAAGAACAACTGAGAATATTGCTGTTTGTAGCCCAAAGTGTTGAAGAAAACCCAGGTTTGTCCATTCCTCGTCGTTCTTTGGAATTAGGCATTCCACAAACGTCATTACACCGTATTTTGCATAAAGACTTGGGTTTTAAGGCTTATAAAGTTCAGTTAACACAAGAACTCAAGCCGGCTGATCATCAACAACGTCGTGTCTTTACTGATTGGGTCCTTGAAATGCATGAAAATGATCCGGAATTTCATCGAAAAATCATCTTGACTGATGAGGCCCATTTCCACCTCGGAGGCTACGTCAACAAGCAAAACTGTCGCATCTGGGGCTCGGAAAACCCAAGAGTTATTGTTGAAAAGCCTCTCCATCTCAACGCGTGACTGTTTGGTGCGGTTTATGGTCCGGCGGGGTCATTGGACCTTACTTTTTCGAAAATGAGGCTGGAGCAACAGTTACGGTCAATGGGTTGCGCTATCGAGAGATGATTAATGATTTTGTATAGCCGGAATTGGATGGTATTGATCTGGACAACGTTTACTTTCAACAAGACGGCGCTACGTGCCACACAAGCAACGAAACCATCGATCTTTTACGGGAAAAGTTTCCGGACCGTGTTATCTCTCGAAGAGGTGATCACAATTGGCCACCGAGATCTTGTGATTTAATACCTTGCGACTTCTTCCTTTGGGGCCACGTGAAAGATAAGTTATACGCCAACAGCCCAGCGTCGATTCAAGACCTCAAAGATGGAATTCGTGAGGCTATCGAGGACATAGGGAAGCCACTTTGCGATTTGGTTATGGAAAATTTCATGAAAAGGATATGGTCCTGTAAGCGTGGTCGTGGCGGCCATTTGGCTGATGTTGTGTTCTATTATTAACGGCAAACCTTCCTCTTTATAATGAAATAAACATCCGATCATTTATCTCAAAAAATGCCATTTTTCTTTGAATATCAAAATAACACCTCTTATTGGAAAACCCTTTAGGACTTCATACCCCAAACAACTTTAAATTTGTAGTTACTGGTTAAATCCACCTTATTTCATCAAGAAACTGAACACAATGGTGTTGGTGCGAACACTAAATCTGTCAACAGCAGCAGCGGAAACATCAAGCACTGGTGCCACTAAAGATGAAGACAAAAAACAAAGTAAGGCACTTTTAAGCTAATGCATTTAATAAAGCTCCTCGCCCCGCTCAACCTCCGCACATTGTTAGTATAAAGGAACAGTGTACACGAGGAATTTCGCATCCTCAAGTGAAGTAATGAATAGAAGGATTTGTATCTGGCAGGTCCTCCTCTAGCTTGTACACAATCCGCCGCTATATTATACAACACCATGCAATAAGCTGTGCGTTGCTAACACCACGAATTCTTGAGTGGATTCTTTTATATTTTTTTTTTTTTTTTTTTAACTTCTGGGGATTTTCATAGTTGACAACATCAGGGGGAGTATATAACAGTAGTGATGCCCCACCATATAGTGTATAGAAACATTGAGGAGAAATTCAAATTGGATTTGGGATTGGGTAATATCTCCTGAAGAAGAGAACTCTGCTATCTGAAATCCAATTTTCGCTATCCAACCTGCAAAGGACGAGAAATAGGTGCAGTGAGATTGTGTAGAATTTGTGTCGTCGATGTTGTTGACGAGACTTCAGATTAGACTATGTGACTTTACAGCAAAAGCATCAGCAAAATGGTTGTTGTTCATATAGGTACCTATAGTGTTATTCCTTGGTTTGGCATCAATATTATGCCATTTGATGATGCGTACATTTTCGTTTCCTCTTATATCACTCAAGGAGATTCAGAAGATGCAATTTTTCAATGCAAATTGTATACGTGCAACACGGTTACAAATTGTGGTAATAAACTAGATGAAAGCGCTCCGTTTCTACGTGGGGGAAAATAATATAATATTTGAAAATGTATATGGGTAAGGTACCCAACTGTGAGTAGTATAAGGTCGGTTGGAAAATTATATTTGACACTTCTTCTTCAAACACACAATTTCAAAGCTTAACGAGATTTATAAGTTACATAGATTATTATATTGCTATATTTTTTTGGTTTCTATTAAAATTAAGTTTATGTTCCGAGGTATTCAAAAGTGTACGGAGGCTTTCCGGAGAACGATGTCAAAGACCGAAGACTACATACATCTTGGGTGAATTAGTTTGTAAGCAGCTTTCACAAAACAACAATCGATAACGGCTTTCGACTAAAAGACTTTAAGGAGCTGACCTATTCAATTCGTTGCATGCGTTGCGTCGACGTATATAACTAACAACTCAACTACATAACTACACAAGTTCTTATGAGAAGTGATCCATAGCCAACGCATGCGACGGATGCAACGGAAATTCTGTCTGTGGTAACTGACATCAGTTGCTAATCGTAATTTGCAGTTTTTTGATTTTTTGTCTGCCGTTTTAAAATAAAATAAAAGAAAATACAATGGGTTTATTTTAGACGTGTGGTTTTCAATTTTGCAATACATTTTTTGAAGTTTGGTCTTTTTGACAGTTGTCACTTGATTTATGCTCAGTTTGACTTGCCATTTCATAATGAATAGATTTACATATGAACAACGCTTGCAAATCGTGCCCAAACGGGCCCAAAACAAGATTGCACGTTGATCCCAATTTCCATAAGTGAATTCTGTTTAGCGATGAAGCTCACTTTTGGTTGAATGGGTACGTTAATAATAAAAATTGTCGTATTTGGAGTGATCATAATCTACAAGCCATTATTGAGACGCCAATACATCTTCAAAAGGTCAATGTTTGGTGTGCTCAATGAGCAGAGGGAACCGTTGGTCCATATTTCTTCAAAAATGAAGCCAGCCATAATGTTACAGTCAATGGGGAACGATATAGAGCCATGATTAATGATTTTTTCGTGATTGAATTGGAGGATGTTGATGTGGACGACATTTGGTTCCAACAAGACGGTTCTACATGCCATACAGCAAACGAAACAGTCAATTTATTGAAGGAAACTTTCGGTGAGCGCATTATCTTGCGTCGTGGGCTTGTGGCGTGGCCTCCCAGATCGTGCGATTTAACACCGCTGGACTATTTTTTGTGCGGGGTTATGTGAAGTCGCTTGTCTACGCAGATAAGTCCGAGACGATTAACGCCTTGGAAGAGAATATTCGGCACGTTATTGCTGACATACGGCCCCAATTGATGCAAAAAGTGGTCGAAAATTGGGCCCCTCGGCTGGAATTTATTTAAGCCAGCCTCGGCGGCCACTTGCCCGAAATCATTTTTAAAACATAATGGAAAACCCTTATCTTTATAAAAAAAAGCTAAATTCTTGGCCATAACATTAAATAATATGCGTTTTACTTCTTCTTGAAAACCACATGTCTAAAAAATACAACCTTTAGTACCGCGATAAGATCAAAAAGGTTGCCAAAACTCCCACCTGAAGGAGATAAAAAATCAGAATAGTATCGCAATCGAAACAATATCTAGGGATTTTATAAAAACCCAAGCAACTGGCTGCTGGTCTTAAAACCGGGACGCATGAATGGCAACTATTTACGGATGAAGCAGGAGAATAGAAGTTGTATTCAGCAGCTACTAAATGGGAATCATATAGATGCAGTGAAAAGGGAAGAAGAGAACAAACCTGTGATAAATAAAGACTCTGTTCAAGTGGTCAATTCCCGATCTATGAAGTTGTGAAGTGATAAAAAAAATATTATTTCAGTTTTCACACAGTTTTTTTTTTCATTTTATCACTTCATGAACACGCCTTAAGCGATTCTCGAACACTTTATGATAAATGACTGTCAAAGTGTGTACTAAAATGTACTAAATGATAAATTCTGCCAGTTGTCTGTCATATTTATTTATTTTTTCTGAGAAGTTAAACTTATTTCATTTGCACATAATGTCCGGAATTATAATTAGATTAATTATTAACAAAAGACGCCGTAGTGAAAAAAGTTATTAATTATTATTAAATCGGCATTTTGTTTCGAGCAATAATTATAACATAATGTTTCCATAGGAATAATGTGAGGGTATTGAAGCATTCCCTTCGAGATGGGTAGAATGAGTAGATGGGTTATTGAACTACATCCCGAAACACTTATGTGGATATATTTAATAGAGGAACTAAAGCCATTCCTTAATAATAATTCTCAATGTAGCTTCCTTGTCATGTTGAGTGCGATTTTTTGTTACGGGTAGTTTGCAATGTACTTCGCGCTTATTTTTTTATGTCACTAATTTCTTCACTTCTTACTTCACAGAATGATTTGACTGTGATAAAAAAGTTATCATATCAAAAAAAAATTTGACATTTGACTTCACTTTTTCACACATCGAGAATAAAATTATGAGTGAAGTTGTGATAAAATTTATCACTTCACAGGTTCACACATCGGGAATTGACCCCAGTACCCATTAAAGAAGAAGAAGTAGATGCTACTCAACTTACTGCACATAGTAGGAAAAAACCAGCAGATCGACCATAGATCTTCTCCCTCAGACAAATCCTGGAAAAGGATTTCACAAAAATCAAAGCCGCTTATGATAAGTATTTTATTTCGCGATGGCAAAACTCAAGATCCCGGAAAAACTGAATCGGTTGTGTCGCATGACACACAATGTAAAATAAGGGTTGTGGGATTTGAAATTAAACTTTAAAATTCCTTAAACTAAGAGTACTTATGTATTGGTATCTCTAGATTTCTCTATTTGGGAAAGAATCTAAGATGGAAATTATTTTCTAAGCGTTCACGTTCAAGAAACACATCTGATATTGTTTTTAAATCACTATCGTTGCCCATTTTACAAATTCTAACAAACCATATAGAATCATCTAAATCTTGTACAACTCAGCAGATGTCCATGCACCATTTTCTGATACTGGTTGGTACCAGGGATGCTTAATCCAATGTTTTTTCAACCGCAATCATTCACCCAACCGCATGGTGCTAGCTAAGGTCCTTGAAACGTGACTGGAATTTTTCTGGACATGCTGTAACGCTGTTTCGGCTGCTTCCATATATTTTGATTTTTGTTGGTATACTTTTGGTTGTACACTTGTGCAGTATAGTTAAATGTTTGTTGAACGCATATTTCCAGAAATCTCAAACACACAGTTGGTACACTCGCAGTCGTCGTTATGTGTCCAACTTCCTGAAAAAAAAAAAATTATAAACTTTCAATGAAATCGGCAATTTCACAACACCCACTTGGTGCACTTAATCTTTGTTCTGTTCTCAATCTGTGAAGTATCAGCATTTGCAGCATAACCCTGCTACCAAACGATGATTTGTTAGCTTAAACTGCCATCCATCCCATAGCCATCATCGACCTTATGCTCTCATAGTTATCCCCACCAGCCCCCGCCGCCCGGTGACTCCCTCCAGTAGTGACTTAAGGCAGTATCCGCCGCAACATCCGGCTCTAACGTCATACATACGTATATAGGTTTATACATATTTTGCCACTGATGGCTCCCGATGCCGAAGGCGTTGGCCATGAATCGTCGGCACGTCATTGCAGTGCCATTACATTTAATTTTGAATTGTAGTTCACCATCACCTCCTGTAGAAGCTGCAAAACAGTCAATAGGGGTGGATTGGTGGCATAAAACACAGAGAAACCATTTCAAGCCATCCCATAGCGAACACATTGCTACAACAGCACAAGACCAAGACTGAGAAATTGAAAAAGATTAAAAATTATACCCAGCCAAGCTTAATGGTATCGGCACCAACAACCGGAGCAGGACGCGAAAGCGAAATATCCTTGATTTTTTTGTAATATCCCGAACCAGAGCCCAGAAGCGAGTTGCGAGTCACAGGACTGGGGATTGGGTATCCACATAGGAAATGTGGATATACACAGGCATAGGATATAGGAACTCACTTGCCACCACTTGCTCTCCGGGGGATGTTAGAACAACAATAAGGAAGAAGTATGACGGCTTTAAATTCCAAAAACAGAATGTTTGGCCTTGCTCGAAGGGGACTAAGTATTGTTCGGAGGTGATGACAGGGATTTGGATGTAGGATGTTACCCTATATACATATATTGTGGCAGTGGCTGTTGGTAAAAGAACCCGACGCGACGACGGCGACGTTTTGCTTGACATAAATAAGGGGGCTATACGGCCGATTACAAGGCTTTTGTAAATTAGTTTGCAGATTATCTGATTGCCGAAAATTGTTTAATTTTCAGTTCCATGATGAAGATTAATGGCATTTTGTCTATGAAAGTTTTGAAGACATTTGTATACCTAATACCTACCATTTGAAGAGTATATATGTAAGAATAAGGAACACAACTTGTTACAGAAAGTTTGAAAGTTTTGTTTGAAATAATTGTTGAAACAATTAAATGGCGTTTCCTTTGTCATTTAAGTAAAGTTGTCGTTAATGAGGGCAAAGGTATAATAAAATATTTTGTTGACAAGTTGAGAAAATACAATAGATTGACACTTTTGTCATAAGGTTGTTTAACTTTGTGGAATAAGTGGGGAAGTTTTCCATCATTCGTAAAACAATACCTCTTGACATTTTAACGAAGTGAGTACCACAATTTATATGTCTGATGTTTGTCTATCCTTACCTTTGTATAAGCCGTTGATTTTTTTTTACTTTTAAGTTGGTACATAAATCAAGAAGATTGGATACATCTCTACCATGATTGTCAATTAAATTTCGATATTGCGTAACTCAATAATTGATAAAAGTTTCGATAATTGTGAATGATTTTGATCGATGTGAATTGAACTCTATTTTTTGACGTTTTGACGTGAAGGTGATCCTTTTACTTTATAAAATATAAACAAACAAGTACAATGGAAATTAATTATGAACTCAGTGGAATTGTGGTTTGTCGAGGATGCAGTAGACGATACGCTTTTGGAAATATCACAAAGAAGAAAGGATCTCAGAGATCCTTAAAGTCTCCTAGATTTAGAAAAAAAAACCATTGACCGAAATCGAATGTTCTTGTAGTCCAACTAAGCCTTTAAGGGTTTATACAAAATTTTCGTCTATCAAAGGCAGTTTTTTCTTAAATCTTATCTGAAATACAACCAAAAATTAAAGCATCCAAAAGATGCACATCACTCCCCAATCTTATAAAATTGTGCACGGCATATGGCTTTTATTTGCACAAGTGTCGTACCGATTAAGCGTTGGGATCGATTTTTAAATTTTCCTGGCACAGGGCAATATTTTAAAAGGATGTTGTAAATGCATTGGAAGAATGTGTTTGCCCAAAATGGATGAAATATACTTACAGCGATGTTAAAAAACGTCGTCGTCGTGCGTCGTTCGCGTCATCGTCAGGGCGGGTTCCAGGAATTCCGGGGGTAACAGGCTGGGTGGAACAAACACAAATCAAAATTGCGTCTCCAAACAAAAAAAAAAACAGTTCCAGCACGTTTATTATTTTAGTTGTTAAATATTTCGGTTGTGGTATGCGATGATAAAAAGAAATTAAGATTGTTCAATGCTAAATATCTCGGTTCTTCGTTTGGTTTAAAGTTATTAGTTTATTATGGAAAGAGAATCACATTAATCAATCAATTTTATAAAATGGTATTGTGAGCGTCAACTCTGCCAATGACCCATTGTAAATTTTTCATTTTATTGTGAACAAAAATTTTCATCGACTTTCTTCTTCATCTGTCAATTTTTCTTTCAGTTCTAAATTTGTAGTCGATGAGTCGGTGCTCAATAAAAAAAGAAAAGAACAAAATTTAAGTTTCGAATTGTATAAGTGATAAAATTGTTAATTTGTATTTCCAAAGGTCTCGAAAAGTAATATTAATAAGAAACAAAAAATAGTTGTACAGATTAGTCCGAGTGATGGAAGAAAACTTTGAACTGGCCAATGAGCTGAAGCACATATAAAGTGGGAAAGCCTAGCAGCTTAGGGCCCCTAGAACGTGTACTTCAGAAAAGTGTCCGAGAGTATGGATCAATACAAAATGCAAATTAAAAAAAAAAAGAAAACTGAAAACAAAATAGAAATATCACTGGTGGTGGCCCAAATAGACTTCACCACTTCAGCAATTGGGAAGGAGTTGTTATAAGTTTGTTAAGACTGAATACATGCGTTAATCCATCTGAAAGAGAATTTGGTTTGGAAAATGTAAACACCTCCAGTGAAAATATTTTTTTTTAAATTTTATAAATGATTTGCTTTGCACGTTCCTTAAAAAAAACAATCTTCTGTCAGACGCACATCCCCATTCACAATACCGTGAATATTTTGAAGGCATTCACAATAGCACTATATTTAAACAATTCATTTTCTCAATACAGATTTCGATTTCAATTGATAAATTCTATCAATCTTCAGTCGGTTGATAGAATATTTTCGCAATAAAGCCTAGTACGCAGATCGCGCTAAACTAAATCTTATCTCTACTATTTTTATCTCTACAAACGTTTGCTAAAAGCTTCGATAAATAATAAAGTGAGCAGAGATTATCCACATCAAGACAAGAATACTCGGTAGCCATTTCAATTTGCCTTAATACTTGAAATGTCAGTTTGCAGATACAAAATGAGAATGTATGTATAAAAACCTCACACATTTACAGCACCGTTTTTCACACAGCTCGTTGAATTATTGTTGCAATTCGCATCTATTCGTCGACACCAGACGAAATTACAAAAACAGTTTATTTTGCAGGGTGAAACCTTAAAAAACATTCTCATCTCTATATTGAGTATCTTTGGTCTTGATTGACAAATGTCAAAAATTATCTGTGAAAGAATGTGTTCAGCGTTATTTCGCGCGCTAAATTAATTGGAGACTTTTTGACAAAGTACTAGATGACATTTGGAATTTAGCTCGTTAACTGCGTACTGCTCGGCTAAGAATCCGCGCTTAAATTTATCT
This sequence comes from Leucozona laternaria, assembly GCA_932273885.2. NCBI lineage: Eukaryota > Metazoa > Arthropoda > Insecta > Diptera > Syrphidae > Leucozona > Leucozona laternaria. The sequence continues at coordinate 22,626,311 of OW026367.1, read as the reverse complement.
TTGGAGGAAATTTGTATGGAAGATAAATTTTAGAGCGATCTATGTACGTACTAGGCTTAAGGGTGAATATCTAAATAGACAGTAAAATATTTAACGGGTGATTTTTAAGCTGGTTTGGTTTTGGCAACACTGGTTTTGACAGCTGACGTGTGTTTAGTACCTTGTGTCACTGTCAAACAGCTTCAGTTTGGTTTGCAATTTAACCATGGATCGTCTTACAAATGAACAACGCTTGCAAATTATTGAATTTTACTATCAAAATTCGTGCTCGGTTCGAAATGTTCATCGCGCGCTGCTTGTGTTCAGCGATGAGGCTCATTTTTGGTTGAATGGGTACGTAAATAAGCAAAATTGCCGCATTTGGAGTGAAGATCAGCCAGAAGCATTGCAACAGCTACCAATGCATCCCGAAAAAGCCACTGTTTGGTGCGGTTTACGGGCCGGCGGCATTATTGGGCCTATTTCTTCAAAGATGATGCGAATCGCAGCGTTACTGTCAATGGTGAACGCTACCGAGCGATGAGAACAAACTTTTTTTTGCCCGAAATGGAAGTTCTTGACTTGCATGATATGTGGTTTCAACAAGACGGTGCCACATGCCACACAGCACGCGAAACAATGGCGCAATTGCGAGGCGAGTTTGGTGAACAGTTAATTTCACGTTTCGGGCCGGTCAATTGGCCGCCTAGATCGTGCGATTTGACACCATTAGATTATTTTTTGTGGGGGTATGTCAAGGCTAATGTCTATAGGGACAAGCCCGCTTCGATTGACGCACTGGAAGCCAACATCCATGCATTCATTCGTGAGATACCGGCCGATATGTGTGAAAGAGTATGCCAAAATTGGACTCAGCGGATGGGCTACCTGAGACGCAGCCGCGGTCAACATTTGCATGAAATTATCTTTAAACATTAAATTGCAAGGTTCAAACTATCGATTCAAATAAATATTTCATTCATTTTTTCGAGTTGTTTGTGTTTTTTTTTTTTAAAAAGTTCTAAACCTCTTAAAAAATCACCCATTAGAGCGATCTACGTACTAGGCTTAAGGGTGAATATCTAAATAGATAGTAAAATATTTAGTTATGATAAACTAAATGCGCAGTTGGTGTTTTGAAGAACCAATTAAGATGTTTGCTTAGAATTGCATTACGCTCATCGAAAGGCTACGGAAATATATTTTTGGAACTTTAGATGATGTTCGTATTGGTTTTAATGTTCCAGAACTGTTAAATATTAACAGTTATCAACTATTTATTTATAGTTTAAAAACTGGAATGGCTGGATGGAAAAATTTGGTGAGCTTTGACCTGAATGCGTGAAGTATTTGGCAAAAAAAACATTTATTAAAAATAACTTTTTGAAAAAAATGTTAAGTATTTGGGTAAATTAGTATAAAATAAAGAAATGCTAAGCCATCAGACTATAAAGTTGTTTTTTCTGGGTCTCTAGCGGGTAAATTTCTGTAAAATAAAAAAAAAATACAATTTTTATAAATGCACAAACTTTTTTCTTCCTTCCTTTGTTTTCTTTTTAGTAAGTTTTTAAAGAAACTCAAATTTATCTACCCTTAATCTTAATATGTAAATGTTCGTCCGTCAAAATCTTCCAAAATTCTTTTCCAATTTCTTTGAACCTGTACCAGAACGTTGCATTTGAAAAACAGTGCCATCTGTTTGGTCTAAATGCAATACACTATCTTTATTGAGAATTAAGCAATCTCAGTTACATGAGCAGAGTTCCTCACCAAAATTTATCAGTTCTGCAGTCAAAACAGTGAGGAACAAACAGTTTGTATTTAAAACACAGCTAATTATAGGGAAAACTGGGGCAAAAATAAAAAAATGGTATTCAATTTTAAAAATTCTTTTATTCTTGTTTTTGAAGATAATATTTAAAGGATGGAATTCAAGTATTCAAGGGCTAAATATTTTTTAAAATTTAGCAATCTATGAGGTTAACTAGTGTGAAAATGACAGGATATATTTTTAAAGGACGAGACAAGAGAAACATACCAATTTATAACAGTTTTAACAGTATTTCGCCATTAAAAGTGGACGTACGTTAAAGCGCTTTACTCGATCTAAATTAAATACGAAGTGTTCTCACCTGCAAAGGAACCCGGCCCTACGGGGCCGCATTTTTGTAAACCAAAACTGTTATAATAGGCATGTCTAGAGTCACTTCTATCTTTAAATAAAAAAATAATTTTAAGCACGTCTGTAGGGCGTGCTTGAAAGGTGCTTGAAAGGGGTAACAGCTACGTATACAAAATAATAACATTCCGAGTTATTGACATCGCTTGCCTAACATAATAATGTTATATCTATTTAAGTTTTCTTTTTATAATTTTTTGTTTTTTCTTTTTGACTTTAGAGAAATAAACACAAATATCTTTCAGGTATTCTCTTCGAAATATTTCTTTACAAAAAACTCTACTCCCTAAGGTTTTCATCATCATCATCGTCGGCTCGACAACCGGGGTCCGGTCCTGGCCTCCTTCAACAAGTGTCTCCACCCACCCCGGTCTCGAGCCGCCGCCATCCAGTTGCGCACCCCAAGGCTCCGGGCGTCCTGGTCTACGCCATCTCTCCAGCGCAAGCATGGTCTACCACGCTGTCGTCTACCATAGAATGTACCACAAAGAACTTTCCGAGCAGGTTCCTCTTCGCTCATGCGAGCTAGGTGACCTGCACACCGGAGTCTACCGAGCTTAATTTTTGTCACGATATCTGCTTCAAGGTAGATTGCGTACAATTCATGATTGTACCGTCTCCGGAATCGTCCTTCCTCACATATGGGGCCAACAATTCTCCTTAAGACTTTTCTCTCGAACGCGGCTAAAAGGTCGGAGTGCCTTTTGCTAAGCACCCAAGTCTCGGATCCATATGTGAGTACTGGCAGGACCATGGTCCTGTACAGCAGCAGTTTGGAAGTTATGGTGAGATTTCTGGATTTGAAGAGCTTTGACAGACTATAGTAGGCTCTGTTGGATTTGAGAAGCCGCCCGCGTATTTCTTCTTCTATATTGTTATCGGCTGCTACTATTGACCCAAGGTATTTAAAGGATTGCACCACTTCAAATTCGTGCTCCGCTACCTTGATTGTTTGACCAACTGTTCCTCTCGCATTCGACGCCACCATGTACTTTGTTTTACCTTCACTAATATGCAGCCCCAAATTTTTTGCCGCCTGCTCGATCTGGATGAAGGAATCATGTACAGCTTGCTCGGTTCTTCCGATGAAGCTAAGGTTTTACCAATATCAAATACTGTATAAAGAAACCATTCAGCTGAGCTTAAGTTAAAAGTCATTAAAGCTGACGGCTATGAATGCTAACACTTTTTCAATTCATTTTTTTTTTTTTATTTTATTTTAAATTTTAATAATTATTATAATTTTTTTTTAAATTTGGGGAATTCTCTTTCTTCGATATACCTACACAAAACACAATTTGATTAAAGTATCGAGCTCATTTGTTTTTTGAAACATCCCTTTAGCCGTATTTTATTAAAATTGAAAAACAAAAACTGTTAACTTCCTAAAACGGTTACGACAGGAAAACTCCTGTATGTTAGTAAATATGTAATTCATATTCTCAAAACTTATTCATTTAAAAGCTTCATTAAGCAAAAAAAAGTACACATATGTAGGTATTTACGATTTTTGTTTAATATTTTTAAAAGCATACTATGGTATGTTACCTAGAGGAAATTTCTCAACAATATCCTTGAATTGGGTGGCATAGTGACTTCACCAAAAATATAAAAAAGTACACCCCATTATAATTCCATATTTTCGTAAATACAAAAATGAAAAAAAAGTGTAACCAGCATCCTTTTGCCAACCAACACACCAAACGGAGTGTCGTGGAGTGGGATGCTGTAAAGACAGAATACTGGAAGAATGGCAGTGGGTACTGGTGCAAAACAAAAAAGGTCAAAACACTGAATGAAATGCATTTTGTATTGCTTTTTTGTAGGGAAGAAAACAGCTTGAAGCGAAAATAAGTTTGTTTTTGTTTTTTACAAAAAGTAAAACAAAATTGTTCTTTCAGAAAAGTTTTTTTTTTTTTTAATATTCTTATGGCCTTTCTCATCGCTTTTCTTCACAACAGGTCCTTGCCGAACACGTTGTCTTGAGTGAGTTCTTTTAATAACTTTTAAAAGTTTTCCCGGCCTTTTTTTTTTTGTGTTTGTTCATGTTTTGCAAATAAACAAATGCCCAGGACCACAACTGGAAGGACGATGAACATGAACATAATACAAAAATTTAGATACAAATTTTTTTCTTACTTACTTTTTATTTGTAGGTGTATGGATCTTTTACTTCAAGTCAAATTAGAAGTAATTACATCTAAATAAAAATAATGAACATTTGACCGGATGGGTTGCGTTTTTTACTTGTTTCATAATGAATCATCATTTGATAGTAGTTGTTGTTGTTGCTGTTGGGTAGAATGAAAGAGTAAAATTTTTATATACATAAACATATATTTTCTCATGAGAATCGAATCAAAAGGAAGAACAAGAGAGAAAAGTTCAACAAGTAAAATTCTTGTGTAAAAGTACTAAAGGATATATAGCATGACTTGCCTACCCACAAAAACTTTGCTTGATGATTGTTTATGGCTACGTGAACAAATAAGCCAAAGGACTCCATTTGCTTCTTCTCTTCTTGTGTGAGTTCATTATTTTCAAGAAGTGAAATGGTAAAGTTATTATAACTCTCTTGCAATCAAATTAAAAGGAATTTATTTTCAACTGAGGAAGACTTGGAAGTCCTTTGAGAATGATGGCAAAAGTTTTATATATATCATTTCCAAGAGGATTGTCAAATATTTATTACTAGTCAAATTTTTCTTAGTAAAAACTATCTCAAGCAAGCCTGTCGGTCATAAAAAGGAGTCGACAAAAGTATATCACTAATTTTTTTGTAAAAATACATTTTTTGGAGAATATTTTATTTTTTGTATAACGTGGCAGTAAAATTGAAACGCAAAAATGGTGTTTTAGATCATTTTAAAAAAAAGTTTTTGAAATGAAAGAAAACAAATTTAAACATTTACTTAAAAACTGTTTTACCTTTTTTGAAAGCCTGAACTGGCATTACTCCTTTTTATTATATTATTGTCTACGTTAATTTATTCTTATATACTCTGTTTTATATTTATTATAGCTACTTATTCTTCTTTCCTCAATTCAAAACAATAAGTTATCTGTGGGCTGCAACATTCGAAAAAAAACTTTTAACCAAATGTAACCTCAGTGATCAAAAACAACGTCAACGTTTTGTTTTTAAAAATATTTCGCATTTGTATTTTTGGTTTGCTTAATGCATGATTTTCTTGCTTCATTTTAATTTATCTATCATGGAATGAAATAAAAAAGAGACACCCCAAGTGCTTTCATGTGACATAGATTTCATTACTGTACTTATTTCACAGTCTAAAAAAATTGGCATTTAAGTGCCCAATATGGGAGGTTTGAGTGCCAATTATTCTTGGACTTGGAAACTGAGCCTTTATCTATTCATCATTCATTAACTTCAAGAAAAGTACATGTTAATACCCGATAATATACATAACTTCTTATAAAAAGGACCCAGTTTTTGGAATTTTCCTAAAAAACAAGAAGAAATTAGACAACCTGGTTTTCAGTGTTCAATCAAGAATCAATAGAAGCTTGTGAATACTAAAAGCGAATTCACAGTTTAGTGTTTAAAATTTTCGAAAAAATCAGAATTAAATTTTTTTCTTTTCAACATTTTTTAGTTTGAAATAAATTTTTAAAAATAAAATAAATAAAAAGATTTTTATTTTTTTAAATGTTTTTTTTTTTTTTGTTTTTATCCTATTTCACTCTATAAATGGAATTTTTTTTTAATAACCTCTTAAACTTTTCATTCCTATCCCATTTCACCCTATAAATGCCAATTTTCTGAAAAAAATCTAAAAAACTAAAAAACCTCCTTTCAAATCGGATATTTTTTTGTTCTTACCCCATTTCACCATTTCACCTTTTAAATATTAAAATTTTGAAAGCCATTTCCTTAGAAAAATCTTTGAAACCAAAGAACAATTTCTTAAATTGGACAATTATTTCATTTTGACCCCATTTCACCCTGCAAATGACAAAAGTTGAAAAAGAATATCCCGAAAGCTATTTCCTCCTGTCTATGGACATCATCAGGTGTGAATCAAAGAAGAATAAAGTAGTTACATTAATAATGTATTGCATAGACGAAACGTCGTAAACACAAAAAAAGAACTTGTTTTATTTATTGACCTGAAGCCCAAGAACAAACAAAGAAATACTTCATAATATAGGTTAATAAATTTTAAATCAAAATCTTACAAAAGTGACAATAATTAAAATTGTAAAGCCTGGGGTCCTAATCACATAAAATGAATTGAATGAATCTTAGAATTGCTCAATTGGTTCTTGTTGATGTGTAAACATCTATGCTGGCGGTAGAGTGGATAAAAAACGTGAACTTTTTTGTTCAACGTTACGTCGTGCACATTACATTGTAGCACGTAACGTTTCGAAATCTTTAGCCCCGACCGAACAATTTGTTTTTAACGCGACCGACGATTAAATTATATTTTATCGCGATCACTTGTTTATAATTATTAACTATCATGTATATACCGATAAGTTTGAACTTTTTTATATTATTTTTCTTTTATTTTTTTCATATTCGCCCGATACACGACACTAGAGCCTAGATAGAAAACTATAAACAAAAACAAACCAAAAATAATAATAGCTTTAGATATAGTAGGATATAGGGTTCGTTCAGTAATACAAATCTGAAGATCACTTTACTGGCTGAACACAAGAGACGCGCGTTCGAACGCGCGTTCGCACATATTCAACGTTCACATATACTACATTTAAACGATGCAATTTATACGTATATGTTGGCTGGGGTACAAAATGCTGAGGTTGAACAAATTGCAGAGTTATGGCTCTTCTTTTTGCATTTCCTTATTGTTAGAGTGTGTTGTATTATCTTTCGTCGTCCACTCAAGTGGAGGGAAGAGTGCAGAGAGACGATACTAGCCGTGTTTTTTTTGCAAGTCCCGAGGAAATTGGTCGAAAAAAAACGACGTTGGGACTAAGAAATTTCAAGTTTAATTCAACAACAACTAATTCCCTTCGGGAGAGGAGAATTCTCCGGGCTTAACCTAAACACGGAGGAAAACTGTGTTACCGGCGTGAATTACATACTTGGAATGTTGGAATGTTAGCTAAATGAAGGTAGCACGATCCGGTACTGGCTAGACTATTGGGTACATAAACCACATATCGAAATCGTATCTGTGTACTTGCTGTGGCGTAGGTGGCACCCCATTTGCCAATAAAGTTGCTTGCAAGTGGGTCTTCTAAAGTTAACTATGTTTGTTCTCAAAAAAAATCTATTGAACAAAAATCAACAATTAATATTTGGAATAAATTTAAATCTAATGCTGCATTTAAACGACTGACTAATTGGCGGTTTCCTATCAGCAAACTGTCAAAAAACTGACAGAAGAATGGACCAATTTATTGCTTTTGAAGCCTACTCACAGAAAACTTCCAATACGTAAGTCGTTTAAGTCCAGCATAAACCTAATGCTTGATTTATACGACTGACAAATTGGAGGTTTCCTGTCACAAAACTTTCAAAAAACTGACAGAAGAACCTACAAATTCATTGTTTTAGAAGTCTACTGACAGAAAACTGCCAATACGTCATTCGTTTAAGTCCAGTATAGACCTAATGCTTGATTTATACGACTGACAATTAAGGGGTATCATGTCAGCAAACTGACAAAAACTGAATGGACAAATTCATTGCTTTTGAAGTTTACTGACAGAAAACTTTCAATTCGTCAGTCGTTTAGGTCCAGCATAAACCTAAGACGGTGTTCACATTGGACTGACTCATCCGATTTTTTTTGACGTGAATCCAACTTGGTTTGTTCAGACACAAACTAATGTGAACACATCGGACTTACTTTGACTTCTAGCAGTCGTTAAAACAAAGCAGAGATCTGTGTAGTTTGAAATATTAATTACAACTTTTTCACTTGCACAATGTAAATCTTCTTTAATAAATATGTTTCCAATTGAAAAAAATTGGATTCTGTAAGATTTAAGTGCCGAAGATAAATCACAGACAGCGAAAACAGATGTCACAAAAGAAGACGTCAAAAAAATCCTGCCTTTCCTGGCCATCTCTTTCTCACCATGAAGTGGAAGTGAACAAAAGCACAGAGACGTCAAAAAAATCGGAGGAGTCAGTCTAATGTGAACACCGTCTAATGCTTGATTTATACGACTGAAAAATTGGCGGTTTGCTGTCAGCAAACTGTCAAAAAACTGACCGATGAATGGACAAATTCATTCATTGTTTTTGATGTGTAATCATCTATGCTGGCGTTACCTTTCCCGTTACGAAATCTGCACAGTCCACAGTAGGATATTGGGACTTTCAGTTCCTCAAAACTGCGCTTGGACATACGTTGATGTTTACACATATTAACCGTGAGTCCCGGTACTCACAAATTTTTTTTTAAGATATTCGAATGCAAAAGTTGAAAACTATATAATTTTTTTTTTAAAAGGTTATGTTCCATCACAAATAAGTCTTTCTCCAGAATGTATGTAATATTATTTGAAACTAATAATTTTTATCTTCAAAATCCTTTCCAATAGTTTCAAAAAAAAAAAATGTATTACTCTCGCAGATGTCCACTTTTGAAATAATGTTTTCTAGTGTTCACTTGGGCGTATGCGTACTTTTTTTACTATAATAAATTGTGAAGATTACATTACGATTGTTTATTCACTTGAAATTTGATTACATATTTAGGTTTCGATAAATCTTTTCTCATATTTTATTATGATTATTAGTATACAAATTAAAACAAACTTTATTTAATCAAAATTGTTAAAACCGTTTTCAAGAACATCAAAATCGTTGTAATGGAGCTTCTCGTTTTAAATGAGCTAAAACGAAAATTCGAATACATTTCGTTTTGAGATTCACATAAAAAAAGGACAAAATTTGGGGTAAAATACACAGTCACTCGTTAAGGTCCTAACTAAATATGTAGGTACTTACAGTCAGAGGGTATAATGAAAACCACTTTTGTTGAGTTTCTCCATGTTTGTAATGTTTAATTAAATTTAAATGTAATTTAATTAAAATCACGAGTTTCCATTAAAGCAATATTACATACAAACATGTTTTGAAGGAGGGACATTATTGTGAGAACGTAATTTGCACTGGGAATTAAAATAAGGTACAATTTGTCGTCATTCCCCTTCATAGATTTGACATAAATTTCTAGATTTTTGAAGTACTTTTAAGAAAAAGGACATAACCAAAAATAGTAGAATTCATACTGAAGTTTATTTGAATGTTCTATAAAGATGTTGTACACCGAACAAAAAAAATTGGTGTAGAAATGTTGAAAAGTGTTATTGATTCAACTGTATTTATTGCCATAATCGACTCGACAACCACTGAAACATGGTTGTGAATTCAACAGCAGAATTGCTAAAATTACAGCATATATTCTAGATCTTACTACTACAAATGTTGGGGATAAAAAGCAATCATTGTTAAATGTATATCAAAATACGTAAGATACACAAAACTTACGTGTAGAAATTACAGCTTTTGTTGTATTTTTCACAACGTATCGTGGGTCAAAATGTAATTAATATTTTCAAACAAAAATTTTAGACTGTTGAATTCAAAATAAATGGTTAAGTAGTTTAACTTAGCTACTTACCTACGGTAATTTAGTTTGGTGGAATGCGACTGAGAAAACAACAAACCTGAAAAGTTTAACAAAAGTTCAAATATTAGCATGCGTAGGTATTACAGGGGCGTTGAAAACCACCCCCACAGCGGGGCTGGAAGCCATACTCAACTTGAAACCCCTAGATCTATTCATGCAAGAATCAGAAGCTTACAGAGCCCTGCGACTAAGCCAGACTAATTGCTGGAAACAAAGCACAACGGGTCATACTCAGATTCTTCAGAGATATGTGGGAAATAATGTTTGCACAGACTACACAATACCCCATTTAAACTTCAATAGACCATTCACTACCTCTTTTAATAATAGAGAGGAGTGGAAAAACAACCAACCTCTCAGTAACGAATCTACGATAACTGTCTTCACTGATGGTTCTAAGATGGACACTGGAGTTGGTGCAGGAATTTTCTCGGAAACTCTGGGACTAGCTAGTTCCTTCAGACTTCCGGAATTTTGCAGCTTCTTCCAAGCTGAGGTCCAAGCAGTGACCAAAGCAGCTACGCAAATATCAATGATGGCGATACCACGAGCTGGCATCACCCTCTTTATTGATAGCCAAGTAGCAATCAAAGCAATTTCTGCCACCGAGATACATTCGAAGCTTGTAACTTGCTGTCGCGAAGAACTTAGGGTTCTTGGTATGCAGCATAAAATTAGAGTCTGCTGGGTTCCTGGTCACAGTAATGTGCAAGGAAACGAAAGAACTGATGAGCTGGCGAGAACGGGATCGTCGCTTGATTCAAGTCAAGGAGAACGATAAATTACCAAACTGTAACATCAAACAGGATATTAATAACAAAATTTCAGAAAAAAACAATAAAAATGGAACCTGCTTGAAACATGCGCCACAACCAGAACATTATGGCCAAATTTCAAAAAGCAGAAGAAGGACAAAATTATGCTAATGAACAAAAAACATCTTCGTTCCCTTGTCAGCATAATCACCGGACACAACCTACTGGGAAACCACAAAAAGAAAATGGGGCTCAGTACTGATGACCTTTGCAGAGAGTGCAGCGATGAAGAAGCACATGAGCATACCTTACACTTCCTTTTTCACGGCCCTGTCACTTAAGAAAGAAACACCTAGGAAATCATTTCTATGATGACTTAGAGGATCTTTCTAGAATTTTGGCGAATAGCTTTCTGAACTTCGTCGACGCCTCTAAATGGCTTGACTGCTAAAAAAACACATAGGTTTTTACATTTAATGGGATACAATTTTTTAGGGTATCACAACGGTAGTGTGACGGTAATAAGATCAACTGTAAGCCCTTCTACCTAACCTAACCTTAACTTACCTACCCATCAGTTTATCAAATGTAATAGAGGGACTGTTGCTGATTGCTTCATTATTTAAAGTACTGGATTGAGGGTTGCAATAAAAAATGAATTGTATAATTTTCATCGTTCTTTTGGAAAAATAATTATTAATTTAGACTAAGAGAAATTATTCAAAAGTCGACTAAGTTATCAACTTCATACTTGATAATAAAGGGTCTTCAAATATGGACTTTTGAACTTCGACAGTTGGTAGTGGGACGTGCAATTGCAAATGATAATAAAATTGTTTAATCAAAATGGGTGTTCTGTTCGGGCAACGCCATAATCGTTCTACCGAGAGCACTATTCGCACTGTGGTGCATAAATTTGAGTTCATTCTGGTTCACTTAATAATCAACCAACACCGTAACGTCCACAAAACGCAAGATCTGCCAAAAACATCGCCGATGTCTGTGAGAGTATGCAGGAGAATCCGAGGCAGTATATTTCGCGTCGCTCACAAGAACTCAGCCTTTCGCAGACCAAAACTTTGCAAAATTTGCATGCAAAATTGAACTGATCCAGGAGCTGAAGGTAAACGACAATAGACAACGGAGTGTTTTCACTGCATAGGCTATGGAGCAGTTGCAAACTGATCCTAATTTTCATCGAAAAATCATCTTCAGCGATGAGGCCCATATCTGGGTGAATGGGAACGTAAAGAAACAAAATTGTCAAATATTGGACATTACCGATCCAGATTAGTTCCAAGAGCGTCAAATGCATCCTGAAAAACTCAATATTTGTTGTGGATTTTGGGCTGGCGGCGTTATCGGTCCATATTTATTTGAGAATGACGATGGCCACGCTATCACCATCAACATCAAGCGCTATAGGTCGATGCTTAGGTACTTCTTTTGACCTGAATTGTATGATATGGACATCAATGGCATGTGGTTTCAACATGATGGCGCAACGCGCCACACAGCTTACGCCACATTGAAAATTCTGCACGAGCGATTCGAGGGTATGGTCATCTCACATAGAGGTGATGTAAACTGACCACCGAGATAGTGCGATTTGACTTCGTTAGACTTTTTCTTGTGGGTTTTTCTGAAGTCAAAGCCAACACAACCCATGCCATCAGTAAAATCCAGCCTTTCAAAAAAATTTTAATGATATCTAACACACACTTTGTTTTATTTAAATTTAAAGATAGGAAGCGCTTAATGAGAGACCCTGTAGAATTACCATTGCTTAACTCCAAATAAAGTTTGCATTAAAATGTTGGCTGGATGAGCTATGTCATAATTATTCATAGCTCAACGTAGTTTCAACATAAAGTGGTTTTAGATTTCAATACAATAATTGTTGTGCGTTTTACAATATTTCAGGTTCTACAACTTTTTGTACTTTCAACAATTTGGTTGTGGTTTTGACATTGTTTTCGTTTTTTATATTGTCTACTGCAACTCGTGGTTTAACTACATCATGTTCAAGATCGATTAGACACTTTCTGTAATTTCTAAAACGACTGTTAATTTTACAACTTTGGGTTGTCTATTTTACAAATTTATATTTGTAAATAATAACAACCAAAATGAACAATCTGCTGTCAAATTTACAACAAGAAACTCTGATCACATCAATTAGTTTCTTTCTTGTGATAGAGAAAGCAACACTCTAAGACTTGCAATTAATGGTGAATGTGAGCGCTTTGCTCTTAAATACACAAAGGCATTGTCCATTTTTCTATGGTGCTTTGGCCAAGAGTGTACACGAAGGAGTTTGGTATCAAATGCAAGGTGACATGAAGCCCGATAAATGAGTAAAATATTTTTAAAATCCTTTATGTGAAAGTCGAGATATTTGGGCTTGAAGTTGACGATCGCAAAATAAGGATTTCAGATTTTGTTCCAAATAATAATTGTCCATAACGGGCGAAATAATTGACGTAGAAAAATTATATTGATATCAAATGAAAGGTCTTCAAAATAGTACCAAAATTGTTTTGATATGTTAAACACATTTTGAGATATTGAATTTTAACTTCTAGAAAAGCCACTTTTTTTGCGCGGTCTTTGCCACACCGATATTTGAAAAAAATCAGTAATGACATATACTTTTTTTTAGCTCTAGTGAAAAGCTTATTTTATTACCTTTAATTTCATATAAAATGAAGTGTACTTATTAATACAATATCATTTTTCTACGTCAATTATTTCGCCCGTTATGGACAATTATTTAGAACAAAATCTGAAATCCTTATTTTGCGATCTTCAACTTCAAGCCCAAATATCTCGACTCTCCCATGAACGAAAATATATAACTCATCTATCGGGCTTCACGTCAACTTTTTTTTGATACACTCTGGGCCAGAAATGCGGGCAATTCCCTTTGGAAGGAATTGTAAATTTGGATGCCACATTTTGTTAGACTTATAACGAATATTTGTTTCGGTGTATGAAGTGAAAAAGCTTGTTTTCCCCAGTAAAATCATCACCCTCTCCACCATTTTATAGTCCTCTCATTGAGAAAATTCATCATTTATCATCCGAAATGCTTTTCAATCAAAAAATCCATTTGTCACGTCAATAAATTTATATGTCTCTCATATGCGAGTTTTCTTGCCGCCTTTACAATAAAACTCACTTTATTAAAAGAAATTTTACCAGACAAGAATGTCTCGTTGTGTTGATCCCCGTTGAGCAATCGTCTTCGCACCAAATAATCATCATCTTAACTGCACAAGAATCATAAATACTCTGAGCTTGGTCTGGGAATTATCCCTGAGGAGTTTCCGCTTTCGATTACTCACAGCCCTGGCATATGGATGATATTATTTCATAAATCCTATATTTTACGGATGAGAGGAGGATATTAATATGTATATAAAGTCGTTTGTTGTTTTTGCTTATTTTCTTCACCTAAAAATGCAAATAAATACCAAATGCATTTAGATTTATGTGATGCTCCTTGGAAGTTATTGCTATAAACCTTACATATTGTTGGTACTAATAGGTTTTTGAAACGAATATCTTTTGCATAATCATCTTCTAGTGGCTTATGATTGATACAAATACATGAATAGGGTAAAGGAAATCCAACGTCACCTTACCGAAAACTTCTCATCTTTAAAACAGAATCTTCAATCTTTAATCTTCGCTTTAATTTCAAAATACACAGGTGTAAGCACCTAACCTACTCTATGAGATCAAAGCATTATCTTGAAAATAATTTGAGTGACATCATCAACTTCACACATCTATTTCCGGCAACAAAGAATATAAATACCTTACCATAGAGCTAAAGGTATCCAAACCAAGGGAAATATATATAGCAAAGCTTTTCCTCATTTTCTTTAATGTTAACAAAACCTCGAAATGGGGGTAGCCATTTTGAAGACCGGAAATAAAATGTCAGACAAGCACAAAAAAACCTTTTCAGAAAAATACAACCAGTATAACCTCTCTAACCTCAACTACTGAAAATAAGTCCTTAGGCATCATTCTTCACTGCAAATAGTCATGGTTGGTTCGCCTTCTAAAAACATTGAGATTTAACAGGAAACTGGGTGGAAAGATTGATGGCGTCATTTGTTAACGCTTTCAAAACATGATTTTTTTTTTTCATCTTCTTCTTGTTACTCGTATTTTAAAACACGAATTCACACAGAAACCAAAGCACACCGAATTCAGCCCTCTTTAAATTTTCTTTCCAAAAAATTAAATTAAACTAAAGGTATGTGTGTAGAGGTATCCGTATAAACGAAGATGAAGTCGGTCATTATTGACACACAAAGTCTATCCCGTCCTCGTCCATTTTCCTGTTGTTGTTGTTTTTGTGGAATGTTAAAGAGAAAACATTAACTTGAGGTTGTGAGCTTATGTACTACTAGTGCAAACAATAAATTTAATCCCAACAAACATACATAGATCGAGGTTATACCTCAATGGTTTAAGTGATATATAGACTGAATAATATGCATTCGAATGCATGTGAACAGCTGTAAGGAGGAGAATCAGTTAACACTTCAACTCATCCGGTTTAAATTATATTCTCCATTGGTTGAGGAAGTTTATCTTTTTTTTTTTTTCTCATGTGATGAAGAGGTAAATTTATGCAATCAGAGATGTTATATTGTGGGGTCCGTCAAATGAAGTGTTAGCAGTTTGATCATAAAACTGTAGGTTCTTCATTTGATTTTAAGAGAATGTTTAAAATAGCACGAATGAAGGCATCCATCTTTTTTTCATTAATGTGCTTTTGTTGTTTCCGTCGGTATTGCCGCTTATTTCATTTGAATACTAAACTTTAATATTTGAATTGTTGACTTATCCTCCAAAAAGAACTATAAAAAGAAGTCTATCAGATTCAAGTCAAGAATACGAGTATTAGAGTATAGGCTCTTTTGTGTGAGAGACCGGAGTAAGTAAAAACATTTCAAAGACATAGTGGGGTACCACAAGAAATTGTTTTAGGTCCAATTTTGTACTTCTCATTTACATGCAATATTCTTCAAACATAAAACACTATCGTAGCCATTGTTGATAACGACACCTCAATACTGCTAGAGTGGAGAAAACAATACCAATGAAGCTTCAAGGAAATACCAAAACGCTATTTATAATAAAGGGACACAAATTTATTGCAGAGCGGTCAACGAACTTTAAACAGTCACGTGAACTTTACGTATAAAATAAAATAGAAGACTGTGTCGCTTGAACTTACTCATTCAATAAACAATTTTGGTGACTTTTTATATAATTTTTTTTTTAGTTGTTATTATAAAACTTAAAAACAAAATCAATTTTCAGTACTTTTACTTTTATTTTATATTATAAAAATAGGCCTTGTATTAGCACAAAAGGATTAATTGCCCATTTCTGGTCAAGAGTGTATACACGAACGATTTTAGTATCAAATGAAAGGTGAAATTGAGCTTGTTATATTAAAGAAATATTTTTAAAATCGTGCATGGGAAAGTCGAGATACTTGAGACTGAAGTTACCGATTTCAAAATAAAGATTTCAGTGTTTTTTTTTTTCCAAATAATTGTTCATAACGTGGGCAATAATTTACGTAGAAAATTGATATCAAATGAAAGGTAGAAAACTCGTTAATGTTCACTCTTGGCCAAGGCTCCATAGTAAAATTGGAATCAAGAGGGATCTCTTCCAAAATTAAACTACATCAGTCGATGAAGGGTGATTTTTGCGACTTTTTGACGGTTCACTTTTCTTAGCCTTTGAATTTCTACATCAATTTCTTCTGTAATTAATTTCGAATTAGCCATAAGTTCTTCAGCTCCTGAGTCCATATTCTTTCGATGATCTTTTGCGAGCTTTATGATTTGGTAAATATGTTTCGTGCACTCAAGGAGGTCTACATTTTTTTATTGCAGAATATTCACAACTGGTTCAAGGTAAGCTGAATGGTTTGCTATTAACACAATCCATGTAATAAATATTGTTTGTGTATAATAGCACAATGCAACTAAAAAGCAGTTGGTTTTGTTAAAGAATTGCCTTCAATAGAAAGCTCTTTTAGTTCATTGACGATGCTGCCAAAATTCTCTTTGAAGATTACGATGCTTTTGTAGTTTTCAGAACATTGAGTTTCTCTAGCGCGAGGGGGGGGGATAACCACCCCTTGCATACACCTTTGAATTAATAGATTACCTGTATCTGTAAATAAAACTCTAGTTCCGTTCTCAAATAAGACCAAATATCTCGGAATGACTCTCGGCGTGAAATTTAAATGGAAGACGCATGTTAAAAAAAAGCGAAGAATTAAATATTAAATGCAATGATACATCCTCTGCCTTTGATATAAAAATAAGTCACATATTTGTTAATTTTTTCCAACAGACTTATAATTCGTGCAATTCCATTAGTACTGAACGAAAATGGTTAGAGGATCTAACAATGCACTTTATACGGGTTGCTTCAAAAATTCGATGAAAACACAAAGAATAATATCTTTGGTGTATCGAAATCTTAACCGCAACCTTGACATACATACATAATTATTTCAACTCCTCACACAGCGAATAATTTATATAGGAACAACATTTAAGGCAAGAGTGGAAATGATTCGTTTCAACTTTATGCCGCACAGAAGTGATACCTCCCACAGTTGTGATCTATGTGCAATTTAAATGAACTCGAAACTTTTGACGTCTCTGTACAAAATGTATTAAAAACTGTGACTGTATGACTGTATAGGTCAATATCTAAACAACATTCTATTTTTTCTTCTCTTTTGGTGTCTTTTAGTATCTCAAATAAAAATAGAAAATTTGTTTCTAAGAAAACTATACATTTATGCAAACAAAAGTATATAACATCCCTGATTCGAATGCAATTTTAAGTTAGCATATCATTGTGGAAATGGCCTTAAGCTGACATTTGCAGAACACAACTCGTTCCTTTAGTGCATTTTATTCGAAAGAATGCTAGCAAAAGATATTGCCCAGGGAATCGGTTGCTTGCTGTATTGTATATGCTGGTGGAATGTATGGGGCGGCATATGGACGTAGTTTTGCCTTTGTTATAAGCAAAGAGGATTATCGACATAAAATCGTTGGTTTGGTAGATATTTTACGTTCCAACCAAAAATGCTTAAGGGATTTATCTGCAGCCGCTGCTGCTGGGTTGATTTTTATTATTATACATATACAAATGTTTCCACACACACAAACATATTTTAATAATGAATCTCTTAACTTTTGTTAAATTCCCCATTGAAGTCGTTTGAAATCGTTATCTGAATATTTTGAATTATTTCCTTATCGACTATACGATAGCAAATAACTACGTCGTAAAGCTATAGTTCGCCCACCTATGTATGTTATTTGTCTCGTAAATATAAAAGTTAATAGCCGAGAGAAGGTTCAAAATCTCCAGGATATTCGTATATAGGTATAAATACAAAAATATTTGCTTGTAATTATAAGGACTTATCTTATTGCTTTATGGCTTTAAATGAGCTATTCTTTTAGTTATGTATGTATATATATATAATTGGTTTCTGTAAAACGGCTCTAACTATTTTGATGAAATGCACAAAAAAAAACTTAAAAAAAAATAGTTTAAGTCAAATCCACCCACTGCCACGCCCACTCCTTTATTTCATATTTTCTTGGAAATTCCTTTATTTCTTGGAGATGACCCAATCGATTTGGATGAAATTCTCAGAATTTGTTCTTTTGTGCAAGAGAAAAATTAAAAAAAAAGTTTAAGTACAATACGCCCATTGCCACGCCCATTTTTATCATTTTTTGGTTTCTCGGAAACGGCTCCAAAGATTTGGATGAAAATATCAGTTGCTTAGGCAAGTCAAAAAATTTAAAAATGGCATAATTTAGATCCGTCCACAAACTACTTTTCTTATATCTTAGTTTCTCGGAAAAGACTCTTAAAATTTTGGATGGAAATTTTCAGTGTTTACTTTTATGAACAAGAAAAAAAATAAAAAGTACTTATTATTAAGGAACATCTGCCCACTGCCCACTGCCAAACCCACTTTAATGATTTCTTGGTTTCTCTGAAACGGCTCTAACAATTTGGTTAGAATATCATCAAAAATTTGTTTCCGTGGGCGAGCTAAAACCAAAATTTTAAAAATATTTTAAGTTAGATCCGATCGCTACCTCACCTATTTTTCATATTTTCAAGTTTCTCGGAAACGACTCAAGCTATTTTAATGAAATTTTCCAAGTTTATTTATGCACGAAGAAAAATTTAAAAAGTTTGATTAAGTGAAATCCGCCTACTGACACGCCTACTTTTATGATTTCTTGATGTCTCGGAAACGGTGTTAGAGATTCTGATGATATTTTCAGTTTTATTCTGTGAGCGTGAATAAATTAAGAAAATATGGTTTTAGTAAAATCCAAACACTGCCACTTTTCTCATTTCTTGCTGGTGTATCGGAAACTGTTTTAACGGTAGTGAACTTCTTTTACTAATGAGCGATAGTAACAAAGTTTAAAAACAAGATCTTTTGATGGATTGATTTTGTGGGTTGAAAAGAGCAATATTTAGCTTTTTATAAGTCGGAATAAATATCGAGGCAGACAAAAAAAAACCTTTGACAGAATTTTTGGTATCGAGCATTCCTATCGAAATTTCCTTTAAATTAGAAATTATCCTAAGTATAGCTCAATAGACAGATTGGATGGTTTCAAGTCAAAAATGCTCACAGTAAAAAGTATCTTCTAAAAAATCTAAAAATACCTCAAAGTCCAAACTAATGATTTCACTTTTCATTCATTCATATCAGAAAACTCTCATATTTCTCAGAAAACAAACAAACAAACCCACCAAGCACAAATAAACGATCAGTGCATAAATAAATTACCGTCTGTAAATATTTTACACAAATACACCACAAATTAGCACAGCTAGCTTCTAATTTAACCAGAAAAATAACCAAAAGCCCATAATATCTATCTACATTATATCAATTGAAAGGAGATTGAGGGGGGTACCTAGTATATAGAAATATCTAATGTTGATGTAGTTATATTGTTACAGCATGTGTTTTGATGAGTTCCCAAAAACAGAACAATTTTTTTTTAATTACTTTTGATTTCTAGTTCAGCGGCTGCCGATATATTGTAAATTGGGATGTTTGCTTTCCATCGCTCTTAAATATTTACTTTCAACTTCCTTTATATGTGTGTTTAGCTGGAGCAAGAGTTTACAGCCAAAAATCAAAATAAACAGAACTGTAAAATCGGAAAAAATTATTCTAAACAAACAGACTTTTTTCTGGTTTGCTATAGTTTTTTTCGTAAATGAGTTTTTGGGCTAACCGATATGGAATTCATAGGTTTTTAACTCAGTTCATCGACATTCTCGGTCACGGCTCACCAAAACTCCATATTCTCATTAATGGTCATGAAATTGTTATTGCATTCTAAATACGGAACTCAAAATAGATCTGTGGCGATGAAATACAATAAAAAAAAATATTAACTTATTTTTGTGTAAGAGAATTTTGAAATATTATCGTCTCAGGTCACTGATATCTGTTAATGCTGTGAAGATTTTTTTTTTTGATGTGTAAAAATCTATGCTGGGGGTAGAGTGAACAAAAAACGTGAACGTTACGGTGTGCAACGTTACGATCTGCATACTAGGATGGGTGCGTTCAGTGAAAAAAATCTTAAGATCCCCTTCAAGCAAAACCAAGTCCGTTATGGATCCGCGCACGTTGATGTTTACACATAATAACCCTGAGTTCCGGCACTCACCCATTTTTTTTTTTTTAAATAGAAATAAATGAAAATTTAAAAAAAAATACAACCATGAAAAATGATTTTAAGAAATATGTACAAACTATCTGTACTTCCATTATAAATCGAACTGAAGCCAGAGCTGGTGAACCGATTTGTTTCTAATTTGGTACAAAAGTCACAGTTGCCCAAAGGAGGAACATGTGCTCATGCACAGCAGATAGCTGCCATAAAAATATCTTTTATTTTCAAAATTTGTTCGAAAACGGATCAAGGGATTTTAATTAAACTTTGTACATATAATGAATACAACTGTTCCAATAATACTGCGTTTCAGATTAATCCCAAATAATTTCTTAATGACTAAGTTGATGTTCTTATAACTAGCAGCTCGGAACTTTTATAGCAGTTCAAGTGAATATGCATTACAAAATTGTAATAATTATTTATTTTTTTATTAGTAACAAAAATCAAAGATATTTGTAGAGTTTTGCAACTGGGGCGGATAGATTTTGGCAGCCTGTGGCGGCCATGTTGTTTTGGTGACATCTGTCAAATCTGTTGTTTATTATTCAGTTACTGATGGCAAATCACCATGGCAAGTTACACGATTGAACAGCATGTCCAAATGATCAAACTTTAATATCAAAATCTTTTAGGTCAACGATACGTGCGTTGCGTCCATTGTACGGTTTACCTACATGGTTGTCCTTCCAAGTCGATTCAGTGAACAATCAACTAACGCTCTTACGTCAATGAAACGTAAGATGAACCTAAAACATCGTTGCTTTCAAAAAACGTTGAGTGTGAATTTTTTGCCAAAAATTTTGGTGATTACAGATACAAAGTTACATCAATATCATTAGAGCCGTTTTATCACCCGCTTTCAATGAGCTAAGGCGACAAATTTGAATCTCCCTTCTAGGCAATCACATAAAAATGCTCTGTAAGAGTGTCGAATTTGAAGCAAATATAAGCTCATCCATTTAAGCTCTAACTCAAAATTAAAGTGGAACGACGGACGCACAGACCGACGCGACGCACGGACGGCATAACGAAATACACTTATGTTAACTTCTCGATCATCGTAGTGTTAGTTTTGATCACAACCTCGAACTATTTGTTTTTGTTTTTATGTCGGTATGTAAACGTTGAATGACTTTGACATTTATCAACCGATTGACCTGAGAGTAAAAATGTTTTTGAAACGTCAATTTAGTACAATTTTGACTAAGAATCGGTACACACCGTGAAAATAGTCATTCAGTTGTGTTAACTCAACGTGAATAATTATATTGCCGAAAATATCGTATCGTGGCCAACAAACACCGTCTGACAACACTATTCGTCGTTTGGTGTCGCACGGAAAAGTGGGAGATCGTCGATATGCCGTTCATCAACGCCTAAGACGTTTAATCGAACTGGTTGAAGCCGTAAGAAAGAGTGTTCCCGACAAACCACGTGTGTCGCAAGTCGTATACAGGTTTAGAACCTCAGTAGTAAAATTTCGGAGCAGATTTGTAAAAAAAAGTTTCTGGAGTAGAATTGAAAACGAAAGAAGAAACCTTCAAAAATTGTATTTTTAACAACTGAATAGAATTTTAAATTTAAACGTTTAGAGCCAGAGTTCGAGTTGGTTAGAAAACTGAACAACACAGCCCTTTCATATAGTTTGGCTAAGGAATTAGTGATTTTTTTAGTGTGGGAAAAAAGGAGTAGATTTATTTTCTTTCTCAAAATTGGAGTAAATTTACTCCGATTGGAGTAAGGTTCTAACGCTGGTCGTATATCATCACCAAGCTCAGCATTTCGCTCAAATGGAATCACCTTGAAGCCCATTTGTTTCCGTATAAAGTGCAATTGACTCAACGAATATTGCCAACAGACCACGTCCACGTGGCTTGGAATACGTCCAAACAATCACATACCGACTTATAAGATGGCGCACCCTGTACAAAAAGAAATTTGAATGCTGGTACTCACGGTTAAGATGTGTCTGATTTTTGAAACTGTACGTAATCTATTACACAAAACGTGCTTCACTTAACTTGCTACACGGAACCTAGGTATTACACGTAAGCCCAATGTTTTTATTAAGTTTTGTAACGAAGTTACACCTTTTCATAGCAGCGCCTATCCTCCAACTCAACATCTTCAACATCATCAACTCGATTACAATTTCATCACATACCTCAAGGCGCCCAAGAGAATTGTGACGAGGTTTGCCGACAACAACAGCGCACGACAGCACAACACAACCAATGCGAACGACAACAATTCAACGACTTATATGAAATTAATGGGTAGTAATTTTCTTCCTCACATGATTCACACTTCCTTGTTACCGCCGAATCTATAAGGAAGGGTGAAATGGGCACTGCAAATCGAGGAAAATTTTATCCTCCGTGTTTCTGCTACTTCAATCCTTTGAACTTAGTGAGTACCAAGAAGCAAGCTGCTGGGTGTGTATTACACCAGTTAGAAGTTTCAATTAATTTTTGGCTTTAAGCCAAACTTCTTGTTGCGGCTAGGGATTAATCCCAAACCAATTAAATCCCAAATAACATTTTTGCCTTAAGAATCGCTTGGAAGCTAGGGAGTTTATCCCACCGCCTGTCGTCGTACCGTGCCTTCACTTCGGTGTCGGCTAGGGAACCTATCCCACCTTCTGCAGCCGTATATGCAATACCGTGTTATTTATTTAAGTTATAATACAATTGTAAGATTTATACGAAAATAATCTGTTAATCTAGTTTTAAGTACAACTGAAATAAAAAGTGTCTAAAGAACTGGAGTTCTGAACTTTCTAAACCCGAGTTTTATTGCTTTCTCGCTGACCTACCTCAGCTGGAAACTAAAAAAGCATCACAGTTTACCCTAACGCCGCACTATCCAAGGTAGTTTTTTTGCTAATAGTTTCGTATTTCCGTATATTTTTGTAAGTTTTTCTCACCAAAAATGGCTCAGGCCTTAACTAAGATGTTAAGTACCATATACCAGTGTCTTCACCGGTGTATTAAAACAAAAATCCATTCCATAACACAAGTAACACACATATAGCCACACCAACACACAAAACTAAGAATTTCGACATAGAAATATTAGAAATTGGTATAGACACTATCCTGCCCTAATACTAAAGTTTTCACTGGTGGAAGAGTGAGATACGAACAAAAATTGTATGGATCAACTTTTCCAGTGAGGTGCACTGAAAAATAAAAATACACATTTTCATTGCAGAACTGTTTGTTTATGTTTTTTTAATTTTTTTTAGTTTTGTGCGTAAATTTTCCTACGGTAAGTTATAACATTTCAATGCCAAATTCCTAAGCTCCCGAGCAAAACTTGGTCTCCCAAGTATTTGAAGTTAAACACTTCAAACCCTGGGGGCACACATTTGTGTCGTGTTAGTCTGTTTTTTTTTTTTTTTTTTTTGAAACGAATTACTCATCCTTTATTATCAACACAGTTTTATACGTGTATGAAAATACCTTTTAAGAAATTCCTTTTTGAGGAGTTTTCTTGTATATACGTATACATAATAAGGTATACAATTAAATTTCTTATAATCCCTAAGGTGTTATCAATTGTTAGGCCAAGTATCTGATACTGACTTGAAATTAATTTTTAAACTTTATTATGGCCGACGATGCCGAAAGGACCTATGAAACTTGATAAAAGAATAGCAAAGAAAATTACGAAAAGTATATAGAAAATGTGAAGCATTTTCTTGATTTATATCGAAAAATGTTTTTAATTGAACCCAAAAAAAAAAGAAAAAAAAAAAAATACAGAAAGGTGGAGTCTGTGGTCATTAAGAAAGATATCGATTTATTTAATTTTTTTTTTAAGGCACATAACTTAGGAGTAGGTCCATTTCAGAGTCAATTTTCGAATAGACAGGTGTGGTAAAGTTTCTATCCCAATCAGGGAAGGATGCAAAATAGCTAACAAAGATCGAAACTCGTCCTTCAAAATCAAACCTCTTCTGATGGTAGGGACAAAAAGGTAGCTAGTGAGACGACTCTTCTAAATTGCTTCATCAAATGCAATGTTCAAGTAAATAAATAAAAATAAGCTCTCACACTGTTAGATCTACATTTCAGTCCTTCTAATGTAATCCTTTACAGGCTTTTGTTCCCTTATACCTATAAGCCATTGCTTATAATTAGTTCATTAAAATAAATCAAAGAAATTACGTTTGCATAACTACTTTCGCAATTAGCCCAGAATAGTTAAATACAATTAAAGTTGTTCTTAATTTACTCGTAGTTTTTAGAAACGTTGCGAATTTCAAAGACCCACCAACCCACACACATCCTTGATGGCTTACAAATAGAAAAGCAGAAATTACATAAAACTTATATATAAATTCAGTGCGACTTGACATTTGTTTTAGAAATTCCTATTCAAGCGATAAACTTTGTAGGCATTTGCATATGAGACTGTCGACTTGTTAGATTATCCTCCATACACTTTACAACAAACATTGGCCTGAGCACCTATAGCTGTATAGCTGTTTAGAAGAGCACCCACACCAATGGACTTAAATAATTCCAACTGCACGCGTGAAATTAAATTAATTTCTCCTTTATGAAGCCTGAACTTTGTGTGTGCTTTTACCTTCACCTCGTTTTTATTATATACACAGTCTGCTCAGCCAGCCAAGCAGTCTTCATTCCCAGGTACAATTTGCTTATAAAAGGATACAGTCAGGATAGGGTAACATGGTTAGTTGACTCTGGTCAAAGTGTTGTTCAATTAGAATAATTTATTTAGTCAGAATGACCCTACCGCAATCATGTGGCAATACGATGGTGTTGTGTGTGTTTGTTTGTTGATGAGACAAATTAAGGTCTCTGCAATTGCAGTATACTTAATTCAATCCCTGTATACAAAGCCATGCAGCAACTGGAACCGCAATTAAACAGAAAGTATATTTTCGGCAAAGAGAGAGAGAAAAAACAAAGTTAAAAAGTTCAAGGATATGGACAAGGACATGAACAACATTCAGACAGAGTATAAATCCTCCCCAGAACCCAACGCAGAACCAACAACTCATTCACCCCATCATACAAGACTCAATCACGTCACCAAAAAAAGCAACTTTTAGTGAATTTAAATTGAAAACAATATAACCTTACAGAATATGCGGACAGAGAGGTTCAGGTCCAGGTATACAAGTCCAGCCAGCAGTATGATGGTTTTTTGGGTTAAATAAATCCAAAAGTTTCATTCACATAGAATCCTTTGAAGAAGAAGTTGGTGAGCAAACTTTTTGACTGCCAGAGACGTTGAAATCCTTTGTACACACATTCAATGAGAACATGAAAGGATACTGCTCACACAATACCTTTACATAGAGTGTTTCTTTTTTTTTTTATTTTGGAAAAGAAGCCAGGTGTCTCCTTGTCCACTGACCGACCAAAGACGACGACGGAGATTATAGCTACCGTGCAGCAGAGGACACGACAATAATTATTGCGTACGAGATATAAATTGGAATTGACTTTGCAAAAGTTTCTTTCTTTGTTTAATTTGTTTTTGTTTTTGTTTTTGTTTTACTATATTAAGTTCAAGTTTTGTATGAAAACTTTTGTTTTAATATAAAAGTTATACAAGAAAGAAAAAAATGAAATTCGTTTTTGAATAGAAAACGATTACGACAGTTTTCAGGGGACATTTTTTTTGTGGTGTCGTTTAAATGAGTTTCTTCAATGTTAATGAAATGAGGTTTATGAAAATTAATTAAAACATTTAATTGCAGAGTAAAAATTTTCTTTCAAAACGTTGGGTTGATTGGAAATTGAGTAATTAAACAAGAAAGCGTTACAATTCTACATACGCCATAATCATTTAGTTTTACATTATACATAGTGTACATGTACCCCAATCATAAATTCTCATCAAAACACAATTTACTGATCAACCACCTACAACCCCTACCGGTACCCTAATCATTGAGCTAAACATCCTCATATAAAGCATATGGCACAAGCACAACTTAACATTTACCCCGTGTAAAATAAGAGACGAGGAAATCTCAAACGATTTTGTAGTTTATGTTTCATAGTTCACACTATGTTAGAGCCGCAGATGTTATAAGGCGAGGTAAAGAAAACAACAAAATTGTCTTTCTTTCTCGTCCAAGTGTGGGTACCAATCTAGTGTATAGAGAATCGAAGATCGGCCGCAACAAAAGCCTTTTAATAGGGTGTTCGGTGACAGATAGGCATTGCTTAGCGGAGTTTACTCAGTTGAGAAGCCAATCTAACTATTTTTATAAAATTGTAGGGCATTGGATATAACAGACATTATTATTTTATTATTTGGTATTATTTAGTATTATTTATTTGTAAGATCCCCTGACCCCGTTTTGTTCCTCTGAGCTCCTCTTCAAGCAGCACATTGGACAGGTTCTCCTCCGTGAGTTCCGCCCGCTTTGTTTCTTAGTTTGTGTGCTAGGGACAAGGGGGATACAGATTCCCGACCGCTTCGTTCCTTTGGATTCCTCTTCAAGAAGTTCACTGGACAAGGTTCTCCTCCGTGAGTTCCGACCGCTGTGTTCCCTAGGTTGCTTACTAGGGACATAGAGTTTCCGATAAGGATCCCCGACCCCGTTTTGTTCCTCTGAGATCCTCTTCAAGCAGCTATAGGGTTTCCGATAAGGACCCCCCACCCCGTTTGGTTCTTTTGGACTCCTCTTTAAGAAGTTCATTGAACAAGGTTCTCCTCCGAGAGTTTCCGACCGTTTCGTTCCCCAGGTTGCGTGCTGGCGACACATTATATGAAATACCGTGTTATTTTATCTTAAGAGACAGACTATTGTTAACCAAGTTATATGAAATACCATGTTATAAATTTCGACCAAATAAAAATTAATGAAAATTAAATTAATCAAAGAAAATTAAACTATTTCATTCGCAGTTAAAGACCCTCCAAGAAAATCCGGATTTTGGCCAAAAAATTATCTTTTCAACAAGCGAAATGGCCCTTATTGGAGCGAACACAATTCACAAATGTTCGACCACCAAGCATCACAAGAAAGATTGACTGTTTGATGCGGTTTATGGCATGGCGGCATCATCATCATGGAGGTATTGTAAATGGTCTCATATGTATAGAGCGATGTTTACAAACTTTCTGTAGCCAGATCTTGCCAAAATCGAAATATTCGACCTGTGGTTCTAACAAGACGGCGCTACATGCCATACCACCGACGCAATGGTCGAAGTTGTGAATAAGGAGAAATTTGGCAACTGGGTCATCATCTCATGGCTTCAACTGGCCTCCGCAATCATGTGATTTAACACCACTCGATTGTTTTCCCTGGAGATACCTAAAGTCCTTAATCTACGCTAACAAGCCAATCAGTTAAGACGAGCTCGAGGCCAATAACTGTGTCATCAAAAATTGGCCCGACCCCTTAAATCTGGAATACGATCCCAGACCTCCGGGATGACGGTCCAACAAGTTAACCATTCCATTATGATAAGACAACTGGACACTACATATTATTTCTTACTTCCGCTTTTTTTCCACTGGGTATAGGTAGATATATTCAATTAGAGTTAGAGTTTATTATTGATTCTCGTTTTCAAATTTTTAAACTAAATCCAAACAGTTTGTTGTTATATTTCTACAGGGTCTTTCATTAAGCGCTTCCTATCTTTAAATTTAAATGTAATAAGGTGTGTGTTAGATATCATCGACATTTTTAATTCGTTTGAAAGGCCTGGATGAAATTATGTATGGAATATAACATCGTTCGATTGTCCACCGCAGCTTCTCTGGGTGGCGCGCATCCGAAATGTCCAATTTTCCATGACTCTGGCGTATAAATCAGGCTGAATTTGACCGATATGGCATGGGTTTTGTTGGCTTTTAGGGCCGCTGTTGTTTTTGGCTTATTTGCATAGACCTGTGACATCAGAAAAACCCACAAGACAAAGTCAAACGGGTTTAAATCACACGATCTCGGTGGCCACTTCACATCACCTCCACGTGAGATGACCATGCCCTCGAATTGCTCGTGCAGAATTTCCAATGTGGCGTGAGCTGTGTGGCACGTAGCGCCGGCCGTCCTGTTGAAACTACATTTCGTTGATGTCCATATTATCCAATTCAGGCCAAAACAAGTAATCATCGACTTATGCCGGTCTTCCACTACATGCGCACAAGTTCAACCAACTCTTTCGTTGGATAAACAAAATTTCAACCTCTTACACTAGTGCAGCAACTTAGGTTTTTCACGTTGAGAAACGAAAGTTGAACAAAATGGTTTGGAAGCCCCGTACACATAGTTTTGACCAACTTACCCAAATGTTGAATAACCTCGTACACTAGTTGATAAACTTGTTCGATTTTGACAGAAAAAAAGTTTTTTTTTGAGTTGATCAACTGCGTTTTCGATGTGGTTGCTCAACAAGTTGATGGACGAGTTGATGCCTTCGTACACTTAACCAAGGATCACTCATTGGGGAACGCGTTCAACGCACCACGATAAACAGAAACTCAAACCTGACATCATCACAGATTACCCACTTGATGCAATTTATAATACATTGAAAAGCGATTATTTATTGAAGGTAATTTTTTTATTTAAGAAATTATCTTGTTTCCAAAATAGACGACGACGAGGAAAAGTCATCAATTTTAATATCGTGAGGGAAGACAGGTTGTGCTCTGGTATTAATTCTGAATGAACTTCTTGGTTATATGTGAGTGGATCTTGGCAGATAAGCAAGTTTTGTCTTGATACCAAGGGTGAATCAAAGTCTTCCATCACCAGCTGCTCCACCAATCGGTTGACTATAAAAAAAAAGTGTTTGGATAGCCTGTCATTAGTGATACAATATATCGAGCCCAAATATGCTTGGAACAGAGCAACAACTGCAAGTTGACGACAACTGAATACACGTACACACACAAAGTTCATCGCAACCAACGCAACGCAAGAAAAATATCATACGTCTACCGCAACGAACCCCAGAGAAAATTAAAAAGTTGATCAACGAGTTGAACAAATAATGTGCAACACATTATCCTAAAAATGTTGCTCAATGCGTTGATCGAACATTTTCAACGAGCAACACGAGCTCGTACACTACGCGTACACTTGTTGAGCAACGGTCAACAACTGAATCCAACTCGTTGGTTGAATAGAATTGAAGGCACCGTACATTAGAGTTGAGTGCGTTGAATTTGAAATTTGTGCGTTGAGCGCCTAGTGGACGACCGGGATTATAGCGCTCGCGTGCCGTTGACGGTGATGGTATATACTGGTCAACATCGTTCTCAAAGAAATATGCACCGATAAGCCCACCAGCCCAAAATCCACACCAAACAGTGGCTTTTTCAGGATGCTTTGGATGCTCTTGGATCTAATGTCGATGGGTATCGTACTTTAAATTTGACAACATACCCGAATTCATCCAGAAATGAGCCTCCTCGCTGAAGATGATGAAGAATGAGCGAAACGCACTAAACATTGCCCGAACAGAACACCCATTTGGACAAAAAAAATTGTATCATGTGCACGTGTTTTTGAACGCTATATCCGTTCATGGTGATTTTGCAAAACAGACTGAATAAATGACAACCAGTTTGACAGATGTATAGCTTCAACAATATGGCCACTATCAACTGTCAAAGCTCGGAAATCCCTATTGGAAAACCCTGTATAGAGAGATTGATATGTAAAAATTTTATCTTATTCCTGAGAAGGTAAATTTTATTTCTCCAATTCCATCTTGAAGTTCTGAAAATGCAAAATAAAGTTTTATATTTTTTTTTTACCGGAAATTCTAAAAGTTATCCTGACCTAACTAGAACTTATAGCATCACAAACCACTTAAGGAAAAAACTTTAAAAAAGTCTTCATACTTCTTATACAATTGCTTTTTAATATACACAAACTTTCAAATGCATTCGTTCTACCTTCAAACTTTTCTTCTCCTTTGATATTTTGAGTGTTTGAACATATTCAAATTTCTTCTATAGCCATGGATACATATACACTCACACTCACACTCACATACATTATATGAAATACATATAATTTTTCACGCTTTAAAAGAGACCCACTTTATAATCTACTTAAAAAAGTCCTTCGAAAGTATAGAGTTCCTCTCTGTTCATTGGGTTTGATGGTCTAAGAAAAAATAAAAAAAAAATAGAAAAACTCCATAGAAAAGTAAGATATACTACATCCATATAATACTCTATGAATTTCCATGAAATAGGAGTAATTCACTTTCCTTTTATAGTCGGCTATATTTTTGCTTCACGTCCGTATATGTATATATATATAAGAGATCATACGAGCGGAAAGCCTATCAAACTTTCTGGCAGCCTCGTTCATTTCATCGACGACTGGTTTTCCTCCTTTGTGCCATTACAGGGATTATTACCCTTATTTTCATTTTTTTGATTAACTTCATCCGGACGCCAGATGCCTAGTCAAGCTATATAACCATCCAACTCGCCACCCGGTTAACCGGCATCATATTCTCGGCCTCTTTTGGCCTTAAGAGGCCAAACTATATGCATAGTTCTACTTTCTACTTTTCAGCTTGGTGTTCATTCAATGGAAAAAAAAAACTTTCCACCATACATTCCTTTTCTCTTCACTTCTCTTATATTTATTTTATTTTTTTTTGGTGTCGGATCCTTTTCGTTGCTTTATTTTCTGAATATTTCCGAAGAGAGAAAAGTGTTAAAGGCAGTCGTTAATTTTATTGAAAACCATAGAACCAGGAGAGCAACATAATTCTTCTGTATATAGCATACGACATTTATATTTATTTTTTGGATCAGTGATTTCTGAAATGAAACAGAAAATACATCTTTGTGATATTATATGTAATTCAATTAAAATGTATGTTACTACACACGGTATGGGGGCCAATTCTTGATTTTGATGGTCCCATTTTTATTTTTGAAATGCTTAGAAGCAAAGTAAAAGTAAATAATAGTCAAAAACTCATATAGAAAATATATACATTCATATATAATGTAGAAAAGTTCAAATTCATGTTTTTCTTAGAAAGTGCTGCTCACACCTGTAGACCGATTCAAGGCCGTAAGAGGGGGTGGGTGCTGAAGGTTCAAGAGATTTATCGGGCGCTAGTAAAAATGCCAGTGGATTGCTTTACGAAAAAGACATACATACATATACATTGTGATGGAGGTCATTATGTGGATTCGGTGGCATGGCGTGTAGTGGACTGACTTATAAGTTAGCTTGACCTACGTTCAAATCAAAGTGTCGGAGAAAATGTTTTGCAATAAAAAAAAATATAACAGACTATAGGTTTACTGAAGGATAGTGGGATGATTGTGTTGTCTAGCCTGCGAAATAGCTTTTACTCATACCCTAGGTCCTCTTATGGCTTATTTCTCAGTTTGACCTTGGGTTTCATCAGGATGCGTTTTGAGGATGAGATGTGTTTTCCATTAGACTGAGAGTTAATAGATGTTTAAAAGTTGAATATTTAAGTTTTCCAATGCAACTTGTAGACTTTGGCATATATACGTACAGCTGCGAGCAAAAAATAGCAGTGCAACATAAAAATAAGTTTAGACAAAAATGAAAAATCAAAAGAAGTTTGATTTTAGAAATCATTGTTGGTAAAACTTTGTACGTTTTATTGAAATGTTTTTTTTTTTTTTTATAAATTAAATGATAATTTATTGATCATTATACATATATAAATATACAAATATTTTTTAAAATAAAGAGAGAAAAATAATAGCAGTGCTTGTCTCATTGTGTATAATTAAGCCCAAATAAGGGTTCAAAAAGATCAATTTATTGTAATTTTAGTTAGTATTTAGTAGCATGACCATTATTTTTAAACACAGCTTCGCAACGACGCTCTATTGAGTCGAAAACCCCATCACATCTTTGCAGTGATATTTATCTCCAAACCTGCTGAACTACGGTCAATATCACTTTGTAATTTTTTGGTTTGGCATTCGAGACTTTTTTTTTATGTCAAAGATTTTCAATGGGATTGAGATACGAAAACTGAGTAGGCCATTCCTAGACCTCAATCTTCTAGTCCTGAAACTACTGTTTAGCTGTTCTGCTGGTGTGCTTTTTGTCATTATTCTGCTAAAAGACCCATTTAAGTGGCATTTTGATGTCTGCATATAGTAGCATGATGTTCTGCAAAATTTTGATCCAATATATTGGAGCAACTCCATAGTATGAGAAGCATCACCATACCATGATACGAGATCCTCCGTGTTTTATCGTTTTGGTGGTGTATCTCTAGGATCATATTCGGTATTTGTTGATCGTCTTACATACTGCCGAGATCCTGTACCACCATAAAGTACAACTTTAATCCCGTCAGTCCAAAGAATATTCCTGCATTTTTCTGGAACCCATCCCAAATGATCTCGCGCAAGCTTTATTCTTTTGGCTATGGGCATTTTCTTCAGAAGTGGGGCTTTTCTTGGACTGCGAGCATTCAAGTTGTGATCCCTCAATCGTCTTCTTACAATATGGATACCGCGTGGTATATCAAGTTCAATCACAATCTGTGTAGCTGCAACAGTAGGATGCATTCTTGAAAACCAAACTACACGGTTTATGTAAGATGTCGTAAGAACTTTTTTACGCTACCGTGTTTCCACTTTCCCTCAAATGTTATGTAATTTCTTGCCATTTTCGCCGAACACCCAACAAATTCCTGAAATTCCTCATAGGAGTGTTGACGTCCGTAATTAGGTTTTTAATGAGTTGGCGCCTTTGTGGTGTCCAATGTTTTACACAACCCACTTTATAAGACCAAATTATTAATTGTTTAAACAAATTCGGTTGAAATATAAAGTAAAAGAATATAGGGCTTACTTTTTATAACATCCAAATCATAATTGAAGGAAACACAATATTTTAAATTGAACTTGACGATAACACTGCTATTATTTTGCTCGCTTAAAATACGGAAAGACACCAGACAAAGTGAGATTTAATCAAAGCATTAAGAATATCCATGAGAAACACACTACAACAGAAGTTAGAAAAAGTGGCTGATTTATAGAGATATGAAAAATTATATTTTTTAACAGATTACACTGCTATTATTTTGCTCGGCACTGTACCTATAAGTCACATAAAAAAATATTAAAAAAAAATTTGTCCTCAAATAAAAAAATATTGCAGAAATTCATTCTCAAAAACAAAAATTAGGAATGACAGTGTAAAATATTTTATAATATTCATCCAATTTTTCAATTTCATTCTAATTCATTAACCCTTTTTCAAGATATGGATTTAAAAAAAACAAAAACATTAACAATTTTTATTTTACATCCAAAATATTTATATATTTTGCAGATTTGTGTATGTAATTTTATTTTAACTTAAAAGAACCTCCAGTATACAAATTTTGATTGAAACCAATTGAGTCGTTAACGAGAAAGTCAAAACAAAATTGAAATAAACGTTTTTATTGCAGCTACACTGTTCCAGTTTTTGGAAAATAAATTGTTTTATCATAAGTATTGTAGATCAAACCATCATGCACACCCATTTTTATCTAAATCAATAGAGTCGTTTCCGAGATATGTATGTAACCTCTAAGGACTATGTTTGGTTTTTGAAGCTTATCAAAAACTTTGGATTTCGCCCTCAAAAACCTTAAGCTTAATTTTTTTTATGATATAGCTTCAGTGATTTAAATTGTAGCTTGAGGTAAAGACAGGCATAATGTCAATAAAGACAAATAGAATTTTGGTACCCATTTTTTCGTGTTTCTGTCTGTAAATTCTGAAGTCGATTTTTTCTACGAGTCCAAAATTTACCTATGCACATAATCACAAGTAAAAATATGTATGCGTTTAGCAACCTAATGAAAAATCTTATTTCTGTTTTCCCTCCGGAAATATTTTCACGGTTACGGCCTTGCTCAAAGTAGAAAAGCAAAGAAAGTTCAAGGACTTTTATCGTTCTTTGTAGTTGTTCCATTTTGCTCCCACACAAACGCGACGCGACCGACCGACGCGACGTACGGTGGTGGCGTGCGTTGGCGGTGGTGTGACTTGAGTTGTTAGTTTTATTATTTATTTGGAGTTATTAGGTTTTTATTATTGTGGTTAAAGGATCCTTATTGTGAGCTCTGAAAGTTAACCTAAAGGAGCTAAGTTATTAAATCTTTTTGCCTTTGACTTGGTTAGCTTCTATTAAGAGAGAGAGATAGAGGGTTAAGCATTTTCGTGAGAATTTAAGTTATAATAAGTTAAGTATAGTATTATTTATCTATGCATGGTTGATGAGGTTTGTCGTAGGTATATATAGACTGGAAAATTCAGAGATTTTTTTTTTTATGATGATATTCATTTAAGCAAGTACAGAATGTTAAACTAGTTAATGGTACTTTATTGAATAATTTAATTACATAGTAAGTTGTAGTTGTACATGTAGTCATTTGTCGAAAATTGACAACAAATTTAAACAGTTATTATTTAACAAGTCAAAAACGAAAAAATGTAGCTGAATTATACATATTTAAAAATGTTCATTTATAATTCTGTTTTTATATTTAAGTGCTGTTTGGCAGTATGAAGCAAGGGCAATCTTTGTACATATTTGTATTTGTTATCCCATTTATGACAACTTTGGGGAAATCAAAAAGCTTCACTTGACTTCGAGAACAAATCATAGTTACCTAATGTTTTCGACGGATTAAGGTTGAGTTTGTTAGAAACGGCCCATATTTGTATGCTGAGTAGAACTTCTTTAATTCGAGCAACACAATCTTTCATAAAACCCAATTCATGAAAAATATATATAATAACAACACACAATAACGCTTACATTGTGTAGGTATACGGCAGCTAAGAACGATTTCAGGAAGATCATCTATAAATAAAGAAAAAAGAAGGAGTCCAAGTACTGATACTTGTGGAACACCGCAGTCAACTAACGGGAGTTTTTTTTTTTAAGAGGTATAGAACTTTAAGTTGGCAACACTATTTTAACTGGTGGCCATTTTGTCAGCTGTCAGGTGATTTATTTTTAGTTGCGTTTTTGATTTCAACATGAATAGACTGATGCCAGAACAAATTGTGGAAATTCATTTTGAAAATCATGGTTCTGTTCGAAATTCGTATCGCGCGAATTTTTTTCAGCGATGAAGCTCACTTTTGGTTGAATGGATGCGTCAATAATCAAAACTGCCGTATTTGGAGTGATAATAATCCTCAAGTGTATGTTGAGACACCGTTTCATCTACAACAAAATGACTGTTTGGTGTGCTTTATGGTTTGGTGGAGTAATTGGTCCGTACTTCTTTAAAAACGAAGCTGGCCAGAACGTTACAGTCAATGGTAACTGCTATAGAGCCGATTACTGACTTTTTCGTTCATCAATTTAACAACCATGATGTGCAGGAGCTGTGGTTTCAACAAGACGGCGCAAAATGTCACACAGCTCGTTCCACAATTGATTTATTGAAGGAAACGTTTGGTAACCGCATAGTTTCACGTTACGGACCCGTGGATTAGCCTCCAAGATCGTGCGATTTAACGCAGCTTGACTCTATTTTCTGTGGGGATATTTGAAGTCGCTAGTCTACGCCGATAAGCCCGAAACGATTGACCACTTGGAGAACAACATTCGCCACGTTATTGCCGATATACGGCCACAAATGTTGGAAAAAGTCATCGAAAATTGGACCTCCAGATTAGACTACGTCCGAACCAGCCGTGGCAGTCATATGCTAAAAATCATATTTAAATTATAATGCCCGAAAATTATCTTTCGAATAAAGTAAATTTCATGTCAATTTAAAAAAATCATCTTTGTTTTATTCTTTTTCAAAGTTCTATACTTCTACAAAAAACACTCTTTATATATATATTTATTCGAGATATGGAGGTTTAAAAATCGAAAGACAGCGTTTTTTGGAAATATTTCCCCATATATCAGAGTGAAAAGGGGATACACATAATTATTAGGATGCATTTTTAAGAAATTTGTAGAAGATAGACGTGGAGAGTAAAAAAAAAAAAAAACATTAATTTATGGTCAGTGTTTGGGGCTTTTTATAATATTTTTGGAGTTAAGACACCACTTCCTAGTACGAAACAACATCCTTCCAATTCTTAGGTTAGGTTTTGTTTTCCCAAATGACCTCTATTAGTTGAAGCAGAATGCCGCCAGTTTTGGTTGGAACTGCTTTCAGGAACTCGACGCCATCAAGTCGCCATCTGGTTCGCTGTTTCTAGTGAGTTTAAACTCAAAGCTTGAATTTCTGATATATCATCTGATGGTTCGCTAATGCGTCAATGACTCTGTAGGATATTTTATAAAATAGGAACCAACATTTTTAGAGGGTCACTATAGCCGGGAAGCAGGTGTAATGCGGTTTGAGTTTTCACTTAATTTGACTGTTGCATCGTCAATGGAAACAGAGAAAACCAGCCCATGCAAAGCCGGATAATTTTCGTAAGCGTCAATTTATCACCTTCTTGTCAATCATCTTCATCGTCAAGAATAAAAAGCGTGCAATTAAATTTAACAAGTTGTGTTTTATTTTCTTTCTTTTATTTGCCAAAACTTAAAAATAAGTAAAAAATAATAAAAAGGCTTTACAGCCAATACATTGAAAATTTCTTTAGACCAATATCTTGGAAATTTCAACAAAACTAAAAATTTAACAATCTATAACGCAAGAATTGATTCACCCTTAATTTTTTCGGAATCTGGCTATTGCATATAAGAGCAAGTTCAAGCAATCCATTGGTTTATTTAATTTTATGTTTTTTTTTCACGAGAACTTTATTTTTGACGATTATTATTGTGTCCAATTAAATCGCAAACAAGATAATATAGACGTGATGTAATGAATCCGGTGAAATTTTCCCAAACCTTCAACTTTTTAGTTTTGAAATACCTACATTAAGGTTTCCGCTATCTGATGGTCAATTCGACTTTCCGTTGTCAACATAATATTTTTTTTTTTTTAATATTGATCAATTTCCCACTCAAGTGTCATGTTTCATAATAATTATTATTTTGCCAACCAGTAATTTGCAATTTATTTTATGTTTTTTTATTTTTTAATCACATTCAACTCAAACAACAAGAGATTATTGATTTTTGTTTGTTTCGTGAATTACAAATGACAAAAAAAAAAAAAAACAATTATTACAGTATTTGTACGCGAGATAATTCCCATGGATCATTATAATAATGAAATTCCATTGGAAATAATTATTTCATAATTATTTTTTCACTTTGCGATGGTTTTTTTTTATTTAAATTCCTGGGCTTAAAAAGTTTGTCTTCTTTTTTGTTTTTTATTTTATTTCATCCTTAACAAATCTCTAGCTTTATACGTTCGTTGCATTTTGCTGCCAATCGCCGCACAAAAAGTTTTATGAAATTATTTAAAAAAAAAGGAAAAAAAATAAAATAAAAGCGGAGTTTATTTTCTCACTTTATGGAAATATATATTTGTTTAAAGGGAGAGCTTATTAATGGGTTAGAATTCAACTAG
This sequence comes from Leucozona laternaria, assembly GCA_932273885.2. NCBI lineage: Eukaryota > Metazoa > Arthropoda > Insecta > Diptera > Syrphidae > Leucozona > Leucozona laternaria. Next base: position 22,588,469 of record OW026367.1, on the reverse strand, counting down.
GTATGCAGAGAGAATAAATATTTTGTTAATTTGCTTTGTGTGTTTGTGGCCGTGTTGCCAGAAACACCGATTTATTGTATTTATCCCGACTTTAATAGCTATTTCCGATTACCCGATTTTTAATGTAAATATGACATTTTATCCCGATTTTTAGTTATACACAGTACAAGTTTTTAAATATATTTTCTACATTTTCCTCTCGCTGATATTCAGAAACAGCCCAATTTTAAACATTCCCCGGGAAAATAACTCCCCGGGAGACGTTTTCTCTCGGGAGTAGTAGTACCTACTCTTATTCCGAATTCCCCGAGAGAAATTCCCGGGAAGTTTTGGTTTAAAATACGGGAGTAGGGAAAATTGAAAAATTTCCCGGGAAATTTTCATTTATACGTAGAATTGGGCTGAAAGAGTTTAATATTTTTATTTGATTTGAAATATTTCAAAAATTGTTTGCTCAATCAAAAGTCCAATAAAATTAAAGAGTATCGATTAGTGGCTCAATTTATGGCACTGATATTAACTTAACCAAATTTTTCTGCCGATGCGATGTTAAGAGAACTTTTTTTCGGTAAACTTTAACAAAACAAAAATTATAAATGAACTTGAATTTAATATTTTATAGGGATTTTTCGAGAGCTTTATTTTTGTGTTTTATGCACTTTCTTAAAATCTAAATATAACCTTCAATTTGGACCAGGGATGTTGTTTTTAGAAGGAAGTGAAATGGGTGAAATTCCGTCTTCTGTATACTTAAATATATTTATGACTATGTATGTATGTATATAGGTATTCAGGTATTCGTATATATATTTTTTTTTTTTTTTGAAAGAAGTGTGAACATAAAAATTGTAGCTTAAGAGATTCTAGACAATACTTTTTTCGTCAAAGCAATAGGTTTTGAAAAGAAAACTTGTGCAAAATCTGCAGTGTCCCTTTGATATGTTAATGACAATTGTAACTTACATTTTCAGTGAAAGTCTATTGTTCCTCTCTTTTCCTTAAAAAACAGCAAACTATATATTTCAGATTTCAACTTTTTTTTTCAACTGATTCCCCGATTAACACCGATTTCTGATGTGATAATCTCCCCATTTAAAAAAAATATCTTATGGCAACACTGGTTTGTGGTTGAACTACAATCATATTATTGTGGAGCTTAAATAAATTAATGCTATTTTATCAAGAAGTTTTATTTTTGAATTAACATGCACTTATCGATATAAAGTTTTCAAAAATAATTTTTTTTTAATGGTTTGACTCGAAACAAAACTGGAAATTTCGATGGCCTCTATCCCTTTAGGCACAATTTAACTGCAGACAGTTTTACCTAAAGGGCTCTGTTAACACTTGAACATGGTACGAGTTAACTTCGTTCGACTAAACTCCGCTAAAAATGAAGCCTAGTGCTAACTAAACTACTCGAGCTTTGTTATCCATCGGAAAAATGTCATTAGGGTGTTTTTTTCGCAAGACCGTAAGAAATTGAACGAAAAAATAGTCGTCGGTGTTAAGTAATTAACACATTAAGTCCGCTTCAAGACTTAGCTAAACAGAGGGAATTCTCGGGGCTTTGTTACTGGCGTGAATTACATATTTGCCATCGATAGTTTGTATGAAAACTCATTTTTTTTTTCTGTAATGGCGTTGCTAATCCCCGATGTGGTTTTTTTTCAACCAAATCCCTACGGGCTTGCAAAAAATCACGGCTTTATTGTCGCTTTTAAATTTATTCTTAAATCAGCAAACAATTTTTTTTTTGTAAGTTTAGTTTTATGTGATATCACACTCGCAGTTATGCTGCAAAGCTTACGCATCATCATATTAATATTTTAAGTTTTGAATGAAACAACAACCACCTGAGTGAGCTACCACCAAGTCATTATAGGCTGGAGTGGCAGCCATGAAATAGTTATCATCATCATTATCATCATCGGCTCGACAACCGGAGTCCGGTCCTGGCCTCCTTCAACAAGTGTCTCCACCCATCCCGGTCTCTAGCCGCCGCCATCCAGTTGCGCACTCCAAGGCTCCGGGCGTCCTGGTCTACGCCATCTCTCCAGCGCAAGCATGGTCTACCACGCTGTCGTCTACCATAGAATGTACCACAAAGAACTTTCCGAGCAGGTTCATCTTCGCTCATGCGAGCTAGGTGCCCTGCCCACTGGAGTCTACCGAGCTTAATTTTTGTCACGATATCCGCTTCAAGGTAGATTGCGTACAATTCATGATTGTACCGTCTCCGGAATCGTCATACCTCCAGCCTATAATGACCTTGGAGGCTATATGGTTCAGTCCAAAGGCCCAATAGGTTTTTACAAGTTACTAAGCCAACTTGTAGGTTGAATGAATTGGGGGATGGGCACACTTGCTCGGTAAGTAAAACTCGTAGTTGATGTTCCTTTTTTAATTTGTTTATTTTATTTAGACTTAGTATTACCATTCGTCCGTTATAAGACTTGGAATTAAACTGTATCGTTTTTACAATTTTCTAAACGACTTAAATACTATTTGCTTACACTATCTTAATGTCTATTAGGGTAATTACACTTCATTCCTGCATAATCAGCTTCTTCCTTCTTACTTCTTACTTCTTACTTCTTACTTCTTACTTCTTACTTCTTACTTCTTACTTCTTTCTTCTTACTTCTTACTTCTTACTTCTTACTTCTTACTTCTTACTTCTTACTTCTTACTTCTTACTTCTTACTTCTTACTTCTTACTTCTTACTTCTTACTTCTTACTTCTTACTTCTTACTTCTTACTTCTTACTTCTTACTTCTTACTTCTTACTTCTTACTTCTTACTTCTTACTTCTTACTTCTTACTTCTTACTTCTTACTTCTTACTTCTTACTTCTTACTTCTTACTTCTTACTTCTTAGTTCTTACTTCTTACTTCTTACTTCTTTCTTCTTACTTCTTACTTCTTACTTCTTGGTCCTTGTTTTTCTCTTCGCTCCGCAACATCAGCGTGTCCTCTACTTCTTGGTCTTTGTTTGGCTCTTCGCTCCGTTATACTTTTGTGTAGTTAGTGTGGGTTACGTAGGTTACGTAGGTATCTTGGTCTGAATCTTGGTTGGTATCCACTTCGTCACCTGTGGTCCTTCCTCTTTAATACCTCGGTACACTTACTGTTGTCTCAAGATCTTGATTTTTTAAATATTTTTTTCGGTTTATCCCGAAAATTGTGTACTACTGTTTCGAAATTTGTTGTACAGCCCTATTCTGCTTTTCACGTGAATTCTACATTCGATTCCCCTTCACTCTACCTTTTCATTCTGCTATCTGTCGGGTGAATTTCATTATCCCAAACCGATTTGACGTTCACGTAAACAGCTGTTCATGCGAAAATCTTAGGGAATTTGGATAATTTTTTTTGGTTAATCAATTTAAATTAAACACAAAAATAGAAACAGTTGTTGAACTTTTTTTCCACTTCAAAACAGTGGAATGAAAAAATCAACAAACAGAGAACTGTTTTTTGGCAAAACTTGATTTAATTTCATTGCAGGAAATAGTGGGATGAATTGATCTCTATTTGTTGTTCTAAACCGAAAAATGTTAAATAAGCTATCATTCACTGATAAATATTCTAAATTAAGCAATAAACTTGATTTTACTTATATTTTACTTATCACTTCCCAGACAATAGAATCAAAATGAAAAAATCCGCAACATTTCATATGCGGATCTGAATTGTATAGGATGAATGCATTCACGTGAATTAGAGAATACCACGCAGTATTACCGACTTTAGCCCAGATTCACTTTGAATGAATAGTAGAATAGCGATTAGTGACAATTCAAGAAAAATTCCCCCCGATGAATAGCAGAATAAGGCTGGTTGTTATTCTGTTGTTGTATGTATATCGTGAGCGTTTTAGTTATGCTCCGCCTCGTTTCCACTTTACATCCAGTTTCTGGTTCTTCTCTTGATTGGTGGCCTTACCATTTAATTGCAAGTTGCGCATGATCAGTTTTGTATAACCGAATTTGATTCTACATCACTCCGCGTCATATATGTATAATAGCCGGGGATAACTTTTAAAGAAAGTAAATTACACCTACATAATGTTTTATTTTAATCCACTCTGCGTTTTTTTGGGCATTCTCCTTTAGTAGGTTCACTGGTCAACTTTTCAAAAGCTTTAAAATTGTGAGTAATTGAGTAATTAAAAGTAAACTTGCCAAGTAAACCTTCCAAAATATAAAATTAAAGAAAAGAGGTCCCAGAATTGACACCTGTGGGACTCCTTGCGGTAGAAAACAAATGTCTAGAAAGTAAATTATTAACATATCAACTTGTTGAATTAAAGAAAGCTTTTTTAGTGAAATTGGAAGGTGGACAAAATTTTGCTTAAAAAATCGAAAAATTGTTAAAGTATTAATGGTAAATTCCGCAATAACTTTTTATTGATTTTTGACTTTCACGCAAACGGTTTATTGATTTTAATCATATTTTTTTTGCAGAAGTTTCAAGAAAGTATCAATAGTACCTACCTGCAGTACTAATAGCAACATTTTCATAAACATATTTTTTTATTATTTGAAAAATTGTGTTTCGAAAACGATTAATTCAATTTTTTTCTCCAAAATGACACTTTTAATTTGAGACATCCAGAAACTTTGAAACAAAGATTTTGTAACCAAACATAATTGTTCTTTCCATACAGCTGTTGAAATATTACAAAAGAAAGTTTTAATCGAAAACGTCTCCTTCGATTTTGATAAAATTTTGTCTGGTGTGCCTTAATTTGTCATCTAGTAAGAAACAATTTACGTTAAGCCATTATTGATAGTTCCTTCCATAGAATTAAATTTTATGTACAGAAAAATAAACGACATCTTTTGGACAGTAAAAGTAAAATTCTTGTTTTAGTCTTTTTTTTTTCTTTTTAATAAAATCAGTAAGAAGAAACTTCTCTTTCCTGAATACGCGAATCCTACGTTTTTTTGTGAAAACTTTGCTGTGTGTTACCGATGAATGTACCCATTTGGTCTTAATTAAGGAATTCCATTCCCATATCGAATATGGAGTATTGACTAAACAGATGTACCTTTATAAAAAAACGATTACATAATACTATAAGCCTCTTTTTACCAAAAGACAATTTTCAAACAAAATCGATCCTTAAACCTTCCTTATTATGTATACATATGTAGGTACTTATGTAATTGTTTTTTTATCTTTATACCTACTTGAAAGTAAGTATATTCAATATGATTGTGGGAACATCACATCACGTTCGATATTAAATGGAATTTTCTTAAAAATCTCTTTTATGAACGAAAATCGAAATCTACCACACATCAATCCAAACAAAATGGATCCTGGCTCTAGGCTTATCCACTTTAAGTCGAAAACATAAGAACATCTAAATATATACATACACATCATGGAATATGTGTATACCCATATAAATGGAAAGTATATCCTCACAAAAACCCCAGAATCGCTTTGGAATTTTCATAAAACTCAAACACACACACCCCTATCAGCAACAAGGAAACGATAGACAATAAAAATCGACTTGGCATTTACACAAAAGGATTCCTCAGCTTTTTCTGCATGCTGCCTTGCTTACACACCCTCATCATGACATGACACCATGCATAGATGGAGTTGCTTTGACCTTTCGACATTTCGTATAAACCAAGAGTATGATCCTTTTTGTGGCAGGAAGTTGATACACTAGATGAAAATCTATTGACATTGCGATGGTTGTGGTGTATCGTTTCATATAGCTAAATTCAGCAGTGATTGGGACAGGTATTAGTTTGGATTTGTATTTCTTTAAGGGAGCCATAAACATAAGCGTCCTCAAAAATTATTTTAATTCGGGGATAGATAGATAGATTAGATAGTTGACTTAAACATAAAATTAAATTTTTATTAGAATATAACAGTGTTTTGTAATATTTAGATATTCCATTAGGAATTACCCATTTTTGTTTGTGTTTTTAAGAAACCTTTAACTACCCATTATTCATTTTAAATTGAAAGTAAATTTTATCTATGTGTATTGTGTAATCGCTGGTGTAATTGTTACAACATAGAACTGTTATAACAGAGGCCTCAAATCCTCCAAGATTATCTCTTGTCATGAATAAGTTCTTCTCACTTAAGTGATTTGGATTTGGCAGAAAATTGTAGGTCCCCTCCATTTCTGCAAACAAATAATACGCACACAAGACTGGTTGAGAGTTGTAAGTCACTAGGCCCTGGCTCTCTACGACCTGTCTCCACACCAAATTTGTTTATTTTTGTTATTGAGTGCGCATCACCGTTAGAATTTCTTTAGCGTGATACCTTTAACAATTTAAGTCATGTTTTTTTGCAAGCCCGGAGGGATTTGGTTGAAAAAAAAACGACATCGAGGATTAGCGACGCCGTTACAGAAACAAAATGGAGTTTCCATACAAACTATCGATCACAAGTATGCAATTCACTCCGGTAACATAGTTTTTCTCCGTTCTTAAATTAAGCCCCGAGAATTCTCCGCGGTTAGCTAAGTCCGAAGGGGATTGATTGTTGTTGAATTTAGCATGTAAATTGCAGGACAGGATGTCGTATTTTTTTTTTGACTAATTTCCTCGGGGCTTGCAAAAAAACACGGCCTCCCAAAAGTCCCTTCTACCTATTATAAAAGCAGCCACAAGACACTGAACGGCCACACTGAGTTTTTGGTTGATTTTGAGTTAGATAATGTTTAAAAAGCCATATTAATGCTTGTTGGTAGCGTACAAAAAGTACCAAATGACAGCTGATTGGCCAAGATTATAATGTATATAAGTGTTTATTTTATTAATTTTATTAAAAATTTGCTTTTTTGTATTATCAATGCCTCTGATAAGCCATTTACAAAACTCAACAAAGTTAAGGGAATATACAATAATTTCTAAAATTTTTGTTTGGTCTGTTTTGAAGAGCTGTCTTTATCTGAAGGGGTCTATGGAGATATAGATAGTATATAAATAGATAGAACAAATAATACTTATATGTTAAGATAATAGATTGAACTAAAATACTCTACCCAGACTCAACTGCGAAGCTCTGTCACTTTCATCCAGTGCTAGATATGAAATATTGTAGGGTTAAGAGGGCCTGCATAGCTTTCTTTTTCTTGAGCAAAACCTTTAGTAAAAAGTGGGGCCTAAAGTCAAAGATGATCTTATGGACGTACACAGCAGTAGTACGACCAATCATCACATATGGATTGATTGTATGGTGGCCAGCTCTAATCAAGGCATATAACATCAATAAGCTTAAAAAGATTCAAAGAGCAGCTAGTGTTGGTACCACAGGGTCCTTGAGGTCTTGCCCATCGGATGCCTTAAACGTTTTTCTGCATCTTTTTCCACTCAATTTACACTTTAAATATCTATTATCTTTCAGAGCGATAAGACTTAAAGAATCTAATTCCTTCTTTTTCAAATCCTATAGTCATGGCAATTTCGCAAATTTAATTCCCAATGATATTTTTTCGACTCCTACCGACTACTGCACCCCTTCTTCATCAGAGGGGATTTTAAAGTTTAAATTCCATCTAGAGAGGATTGGAAGAGTAACGTCTTGACGAGAGACTTCGACACAACTATCTACACTGATGGCTCAAAGATGGAGTGTAGTGTTGGTTCAGAAAACTTCTCTGAGTACTTTAATATCTCCAAATCTTTTCGACCTCCTGAATATGCTAGCGTTTTTCAGGCAGAATTACTGGCTATAAGGGAAGCATGCAAAATACTCAAACAAGTCTCAATCCAAAATCGAAATACTGCAATTCTGACAGACAGTCATCAGGAGGCTACGTCATCCTCCAAATTGGTCCAGCAATGCGCCGGGATAAGCTTGCAAGCTTGAACGTCAATCTTATTGCCACTCTTATCTTGGCACTGGGTCACTGTGGCATTGAGGGAAATGAGCGGGCATAGACGAACTAGCTAGGCAAGGATCAGCCCTTCATAGCTCACTTGCGGTATAAGTTTACATTCCTCTCGGAGTTGTGAAGGGCAATACACTTTCAATTTTTCTCACCAATCAAATCGTAGGTGGAGCAGTCTAACAACTGTGTTATATTTACAAAGACTTGGCCTGGCCCTAGCCCGTTTTAGGATACAATCACTTGAAAAAAGCCTTCTTTGACTTGAAAAACTTTCCGAACTGGATCCGAAGCATACTTCTCGCTTGGTTAAATCGTGTTTAGAGGATAGTTTTGCGAATGTTTGCAGTCGCCGGCTCAGTCTCCCGATCTCAACCCGATTGAGAACGCCAAATCGAAGGTAAAAATCTTAAAAAAAACTTTGATGAACTATGGGAAAACATCAATAGTACTTGGTATGCAATACCAATAGAACGCTGCAGGAAATTGGTCGAAAGTTTGCCAAGAAGATGTCAAGCTGTGATTTCCAACTAAATATTAACTTTAATGTTCACATTTAAAGGTAAATTTACTTTTGCAGGTTATGTGCTAATTATTTATGTCCAAGCTACTATGTATTAATTGTGCGGTATTTGTATCTATTTACTCACAGAAATGACTTCAATACGTCAAAAGATGGATTCTTATCCATCATAAAATATGCTAATTTCCTAAAAATAACAACAATAACATATTTGTATTTAAACATTAACTATACTATTCCTTACAAAAACTTTAATACAAAATACAAATTAAAAAAAAAGTGTGCTATTTCCACCACTGTATATTGAGTTTTCAAAAAAAATTTCAAACTTTTTATAAAAATTCGAAAAATAATAGTATAACAGTTGCTCAAAGTGTCCTCATTTTTGAAAATACGCTTTCCTAATTCACTTAAAGTCACTATTCCTGTTGAAAAAAACAAGTTCTTTCATTCTTCCCCATTCACAAAATTTAATATTGTAAGGTCAGAAGTCAGAAGATCCTATCCAACGATTACCGAACTCTTCACTTAGCCAATTCTTAACATCTCGACCATAGTGGCCTGAAGCACCATCCTGTTCGAAATATGATCAAACTAGTTGCATCAGTGAAATGTCCTCTAATAGTTCTTTTAAATGGTTTTGCAAAAATTTGTAGAATTCAGCCTGGTTGGCAGTTTGAATGGGCCGATTAACTTGTTTCCAATTAAGCCTACCCACATATTGACCCTGAATTTGTGTTGAAACGATGATTGTCTCCATCTCTGTGGATTCTATGCAGCCTACATTTATGTTAAAGAATTGTGAAAATTTGTTATCCCATCTCCAGCAGTTCCTGCACAGGTATTGGTGGTATGTAAAAAGATTTTCTCCATACAGTGCATGAGAAATTTTTTATCAGGAAACATCGAATTGCACAGCTTAGCGTCGCATCTGGTGCTGATTGATGGATAAGATATAAGAACTTCCAGCATTCATTCATCACCAGAAATTCTTCTTACTTGCGAATTTTCCGCTTTAGGTTGTGTATTTGAAACTGATCCCGATTCTTCAAGCCTTAGATACCTATTTTCAAATACTCATTCACTAGAGAGGCAACAATAAGAATAAGGTTCATGGTATCTTTGTTGCACACTAGTTTAACAGCTCTTATGCGCTACAAAAAATTCAGTATTACATTTCCACGGTAACAATACGAAATTGATCGATTTTCACTTGAAGAACGTTGGAAAGTATTTCAATATTGCAAAGTTAAACTTCCAAAGTGGAGGCTGTATTGCCAAAGGAGTATTTATTTTATTAATTTATTTATTACAAGCTGTTACCCGCCCACTTCGCTAGGCGTAAATTTAACTTTATCAATACTTTGATATACAAAGGTTGATTTTTTAGTTGGTTCCTAGCTTTGAACATTCCCCGAACACGCTTCTTGTAGGAGGAAATATAACAATATTTGCCATATAAATTTGCTTAGCTGTACTCAAAAAATTGTTTTACACAGAAAAAGAGTCCTCTCGAGAGACTTAAAAACTTTCCCTATTTGTGATTTGATGTCGTCCTATATCCCTGGCGAAACCCACACTGGTTTTTAAAAAAAACTATTTGATATCAGTGTGTTTTAAAGAATTTGGTTCTTCATAATTCTTTCACATACCTTTGAGAGTGCTGGAAGAATGCTTATAGGCCGGAAGTCAGATGGCAAAGAGAGTTTATTGTTTTTTGGAACCGGGCATACTCTAGCAGTTTTTCAGGCAAAATGAAATACTGAAGTGGTAAGAATAAAATTGATGAGGAAGAGAAACTGTTCTTCAAATGCTGGAAAAATAAGCTTTATAAACTTAATAGGAATTCCATCAGTTCTAACTGCATTGGATGTAATAGCAGAAAGCGCTTCAAAAAGTTCGCGACCAGATATTTGTTGCGAAAAGAAAAACTATTTCCAGTCTCTGGGTACAAAACATCAGTATGAAAAGTATAACTAGAAGAAGAACACGATGCAAAATAAGCATTCAAAGAATCGATATCTGTGTTAGTACTATGGTTTGATGCAGTATTTTTGATTCCAATATCGTTCCAAAAAAAATTGATTTAAAAAATAAGATGCTTTCTTCTCGTAGCATATCAATTGTTGAAATCTGGCTTTTTGAAATAAAACCAAAAAAAAAAAAAAACAATTTTAAATAAAAAAACAACTCGATTTTACAAATTAAAAAAGTTCCAATGCCTTCATCGATGTACAGACATCTAATGTCCATTGCGAAACCAAGTGCGCAAACAAAGTTATTCCAGTTTCCAGGTTACCTTAATGTCAAAAATATCGTTTTTTTTCGAAAATTACTTTTAATCGTTAAACGCTATGAAAAAGTACTTTAAACAAAATGTATAGATCAGGCAATTTTATACAAAAAAGCTTTTGATACTTTTATTCCTCCGACGGATCGTTTGGAAGATATCAGCATTTAAAAAAAAAAACATCAAATGACGAAAAGGTTAGGTTTTCGTCTATAACTTGTAGCATGTCCCTTACCAATGAAAATTGTATTTAAAATGATAGCATTATATTGAACCACAAATTTTAATTTTTTAACCGAAAAGAATAGTTCAGAAAACGGATGCAGGCACACTAATGTATTTGCGCTGCATAGTATTGTGAATGGTTCAGGAGAATTTCGAAGAAAGTTTAAACATCGAAAGTGCTAAGGGGATATGCGAATTTTGCCATATTGACATTCTTACGCTGAGCTTCATCTGAGCTGGTTGGACCCTTCGGGCGATGTAGTTTGATTTTTCGGTGAAAATTAAAAGAATTATTAAGCTCTGATAGAGGATAAGCCTAGATGATTTGCAATTAGAGGGATAAAAGCAGCTTATATCCGCATATACATGCGACAAAGAATTCCGATAAAAAAAAACCAAAAGTAACGTGGATGACGTTTGGAAAACAAGTACCTCATCGTGGCCAAATAAATTTGGTCACGCCAAACACAGCTAGGGAGAGTGTTACACGTTTTGAACGCATCCACTCCGAGAAAAGTGGACCCCCACGAGGTTCCATAACCTTTCTTTTTTTTTCCTTGCAAACGCCTCTGGCTGACCACCGAAAGTCACAATCGAACACCTTAACCAGATACACATGAAGGTTTCATTGATGAAACGAAGTCTCACTTAGCTCCGAGAATTCATAAAAAAAATCGTAAAGCACGCATCAATAGCTTGATTTTTGCAGCGTTATACCTACTGGCCGGCTTCTTCAGCCAAGAAGATAAATTAATTGCACGTGCCCGATTTAAAAAAAAAAAGAAAGAAAACTTACAAACTAAAAACTTTGCTTGAAAGGAATGGTAACAGGAGTGTTTGTCTGAAAAAAAAAATAAACTAAAAATTATAAAACTATAAGAATAGAAAGAAAAAATAAAAAAATTGAATTAAACCTGTATTAAGTAGCTTGAAGTGGCCTTAGAAAAGTGAAAAAAAATATATCTCTGATCTACCTTTTGTTTGAAAAGGATCATCTAACTTCTACTTTTCATCTTCTTTCTGTTTTGGCACGAAAATTTTATAGCGCAGGGTACGCAGCAAGATCCCACCCCACGACGAGCTGATGATGAGCACTACAAGCGTGCCATGTGCTGCAATTCTTGAACGGGAATCCATGGACTTGTTAAAGTGGCCTTAGCCAAAGATATGTGATACCCCCTGTACGCTACAAACTATACTGAACGGGAAGTATTGTCAACAAATTGAATGCAAAGTTCTCTCATTATGTGACTTTCCAACAAAAAAACCTTATTTTTTTTATTAAAAGAGAAGATGAGATATTTGTTATAAAAATTTGCACAAAAAAAAACAAAAAAAAAAGTATTTTAACTTAGGTTAGGTTAGGTTAGAAGGGGTGATAATACGACAAGCCGCATCATCGCACTCGGATCTCAATGGATCCGGTCCCCAGGGTAGGTGAGGTGAAAGAGGATGGGTGAGGAAGGGATTTAGTATGGAGCTTAGGTGTGGGTATAAGCTGCCTCCCTGAACCACCCTGAACTCTTGATAAATTTCATTTCAGGATGTTCCTTAGTGACAGAGACGAGATGTCATTCAGTTCTTTAAAGAAGTGCACTCTCCGAGGGCTATTTTTCTAGTTCTTGTTAAACTAGGGCATTCACAAAGGAAGTGATAAGAGCTCTCCTCCACCTCTTCATCTTGACACCCTCTGCATAAGTCAGATGAGCTGATGCCCATTCTGCGCATGTGGGTTCCCATTGAGTTATGACCTGTAAGGATTCCAACCAAAAGGCTTAGGTCGAGTAGGAAGTCTGTCTTTTTCTTAGAAAGGTTCCGCCATAGATTCCTCGAGACCCGACAAGTATCAATCGCTGATTATCTATCGTTTGCGGCTTCGAGGAAAACTTTGTGAATTCTGCCTTTTACTAATTCTAGTGGCATGAAAACGGAGGATTCAGTTTGGCTTAGATCAAGAGAAGATCCTATTTTGGCCAATTTATCCGCCATTCTATTTTCATTTACGTCACGATGTCCTGGGACTCATCGAAGGGTAACTGATGCAACTTGATGCACTGATTAATTTTAACTCGTTACGGCAACGGTCTACTAGTTTAGACTTTGTGACAATTGAAGAAATGGATTTAATTGCCACCTGAGTATCAATGAAGATATTGATGTTCCTATTTGTAAATTAAAAAGCGAAAAGACTTCTTGGAACCTCGTAAATTGCAAGCACTTCCGCTTGGAAAACACTGCTAAAATCTGATAGTTTTATTGATCTATTTAGGGGTGGGTTGTCTGAGAAGATGCCTGACCCTACCCCCTCAACCGTCTTGGAACCATCTGTAAAAACCGAAACATGATCAGTATTTATGACCCGGTTGGCCACCCACAGATCTCTTGAGGGGATATCTGTAAGAGCCACTGGTTTGAAATCAATGTGCGGTGCAGTATTGTCTGTTTGAATGTCTTCGTCCATGAAAGTCGTTATGGTTTTGTGTTCATAGTTGCATTGGTTAAGTCTTAGAGCACTGTTGGCCTCCACTTCTTTTGTGAATAAATCAAGTGGAACTAGTGATGAAAGAAATGCTTTCAAGGCTGCGGTTGGATTAGTTTTCATGGCACTAGTAGTGCCAATACATGCCAGTGTTTGAATTTTTGCCTTTTTTTAAGGCTGGCCACCAAACCAAACATGCGTACTTAACTTAATGGTAAAGTTGTCAAAAAATAATTTATACTCACTTTATACATCATAATATTCTCTACAAAAATGTTGCTTTTCAAAGAGACAAAGTGTCGAAAGTATAGGGTTTTGGCATATAACTTTTAATTTTTTGCACAATTAAATTTGTACAATATTTGACCCTTTTATTAAAAAAGTTAATTTCTAAAAGCTTTAATTTAAGCAAAATTTAAGACGATTAAGTACGATATTAGAGCATTTTTAGAATGATATGCTTGGGTAAAAAGAGGATTTTCCAAATTCTAAACGAGTTAGCATCGTAGCATCTTTTTAACATTTTACTAAAATTAAAATCACCAATTGGCTATTTTGTCTTTTTAGTATCATACTCCACCTCCACATGCCACTTTGACATAAACAAATGTTAAAAAGTTATATGTTTGCCTACTTTTTTGCACAAAATGTCACTGTTTTTTGTTGCCCACTTTTTTGCACAAAATTTCACTGTTTTATTTGCGTTTATCTTGAGTTTCGTAAGAAAATAGGTTAAGTATGATACCAGTTAAAAAGTGTTTAAGACTCAAAGTTCAAAGTTAGTAAAGTGTTAACTTGTATCATGCTTACACTTTAACATCAGGCTGTTTAAAATTTTGCGTTATTTATTTTAAATATTTCGGCTATTGTAAATTTAGCCTATAACGATAACGAATATAAACAGGCCTATTTATATTTTTGGAACATTTCAGCAAAAAAAATCAACTTAAAAACACCTTTTGATCAGAACTATTCATATTCATCTTCGTCCCCTCTGCTCCTCCAATCGTCTACGGCCATGATGAGTGTATGGTTGATTGATAAAAGGGTCATGCTGAGTTGTCCATCAATTCATTCAGTTATTGGTCTATTTGAAATCATTTTCTGACCATCTCAGATATTTTTTTCACAGATAGGTTAACTATCAATTTGCAAAATAGATCCAAGTCATACACACACTTAGTGCGGTGCGTATTGAGGAAGGATAGACAATAGACATATTGGATTTTCTTATATGACATGTGTGTCGATGAGTTTTGCCCTCTGGGTTTGTCTGCCTTTGTGTCAAATTTTGTTTTCTTCAAAAATAAAGCTATGACTTTATTATTTCGATTGCAATGACACACAGATGACAGATGAGTTTGTTTTTATAGAAAAGGTGATAAAATCACATCTATCATTCAATCTCCAACATGTACACATGTGAATTGATTTAACATGAGAAGAAAATGAAAACCATTTATGTATTTTCAATTTGAATAGATTGTGCTTTGAATTCAATCCGTGATAATTTAAATGAAGCATTTATATCGGAAGTGTATGATGGGGAGGTCACTTTGTCTTTTGTCAAAGAGAAGCTGCTTTTGGAATCTAAATGTTTAAATTGAAACTTTAATAGAGTAAAATGAGTCACGAAATTGAACGGAAAGTCATATAGTACAGCCCAATCGATAAATAATTTTTCACAGCAAACAAATTGAGTACAACACAGATTTTGTCGTTTGACAGTTCGGTTTTCTATTTTAATTTTTTCTTAAGTATACCTTCGTTAAGCAGTCTCTATGAAAAATTTAGCCTTGTTTTTTTATTTCAGCGAATTTTTTTCCGCTGGGCAAATTATGTCACGTAGTTTCATTTTGTAGCTAAACTCCACTAATGAAAGTTAAAGCCAGAGAAACATACAGAAATTCCTTTCTCCACTACTTCTAACTTTTTCCATCAAAATTTACCACCGCATTCAGCGAGAACCAGATAAAAACTCTCGCACACGTGAAACGTCAAATCTCATGCTGAAGCTTTGAACAGCAACATCTTGCTGCACGGACATGGATTTTTCTACTTCCATTGGATTTTTTCTAGACATGTTCATAATCCGAGCATTGTTCATGCCCAGTGGAGATGCCATGTAATGGTTAGTGCGTACATTTTGAACGCACCCAAGTTACATGCAGCCAAGTGACAGTTCAACGATAAGCACCAAAGAAATTACTTCAATCTGACAGAGATCAAACGGTCATGGCAGAGCTGCAAGTCTAAATTAAATGTTCGCCTATCAATCCGATTCCCTAACCAAACTGGGATTATTTACAAAACAGAGGTGGGGGGAAGCGATATAAACTTGAAGGGGGGGGGGGGGGGTAGGGGTAACATTCGGACATCCCCCTTAACTAGCTAACGAATAACTTTTTCGCGTAAATATATTTATAAGGTACAGTGATATTGGCAGCATTGAAAAACAACATTGTTGACTTTGTTTCGTTCAGTTATCGTGTATTCTCTGAATTTGGCGTTGGCTTGCATTTTTTTGCATCAAAAAGTAAGTTTCAAGCATAACATTTTGACAATTGATGATGTCGTACTCTTCTAAGACGCATGATTTAAGTGGGTGGTTATCGACACAATTTAATCTAATCTAACAAGTTTTTACTAGCAGGGGCCTCACGACTGGTTTTCTCTAGATTTTCCTTGACTTAGCTTGGCAAACACTAAGATATTGATTCCATTATGTTTATTTTTTTTTTTCAAACTGATCCATTTTTACGATGCTGCGATGGTGAATGTCAAAAATATGATGTTTAAAGTCTCTGCAAAGCTTAGGGTCATCTGTTATAGCGTTATGGCAGAAATAACTTTAAACTACACTAAAATGTTACGTTACAAAAACCACTTAACGTTCAATGGAAATGCCCTCTAATATCACTCCTTGTTATTCCCAAACAATTGGCAATTGTATGTACTTTGTATTTACAAGTATGTTTTTTCGTACATGTACATATGTAAGTAGTTATATTCGTACATTTGAATTGAATGGAAAAAAACCAACTATTATAGCGAGTTTTTGAATTTAATCACCCCAAAACAGGGTGCCATAAGCTTATCAAACATTACCATCATAGCTATTTACTATTACAACAAATCCAATGCTGCTTTTGCCTCACTTCCACTCCCCTCTTGACCATTCTCGCGCACTCTTGTATACAATTCGGCTGTTTTCATATCATGAAGTTTGCACTCTTTGAATGCATTTAACAAATTTCGCGTTTAAGGGTTTTGGGTAAATTATAGGTATGTTTAGAATTGAAAACCGCCAGAAGGAATATTCATTCGGGTTAACATCAATATACTATACATACATATATGGCAGCAGGCACTCGCAGCCAAATATAGAAAGTCCAAGTTGCTCGTTGGAAAGCAAAATACAAATCGTGTGTAGCGTATACTCTCTATAGGCAATAGTTTATTTACACTCGAATAAATACGCACCACGACCTCTGTGTTGTTCAATATGTGGATAGTGCTATCGGGGTCTTTTGAAGACCGCCAACTAAATCCACAACATTGTGGACTCTATGTCCAGAGGAATCTCTAATCTAATAGTTTGTATGGTAATGTTGCAAATTATAAAGACTTGTTTTTAATATCATGGGTAAAACTTTATTAACACGCCCACAAAGTAAATGTTTTTGAAATTAAAATTTCTTACAACTTTTAAGTGTCAAATTGTAAAATATCTATCAGAATCGATAAAATTTGGTCTAAAATTAATGTTCAATAAAAAATATCCACTAGCACAAAAATTTGTAAGAATAATCTCTTGAAAACATTACGCAAAATTTTGGACTTACTTTTCTAAATTTGGTACAAAGCTCTCTGCCTTAAAATCACTTTCATATAAAAGTATCAATTTTAAGACATTTCAAACATTAAGCCGACAAAATTCCTGACTTTGGCTATGCTTTTTTTTAATTTTGAAATTTTGTACCAGATTCTGACGTCTGGCCTTTTAAAAAAAAAACCCCATTAAATACAAACAACTGTGCACTTCCACTGAATTGAATGTCCTCTAATTATTAAGTGTACCAAATTTCAATAGTTTTTGTCAAGAATTGGTGTGGGAAATGGTTTTTGACGACAAAGTTCAACAAACGGACCACTGTATACCGCCCTTAGTTAGATATTCTCGAAAATTCTCAGTACTGTTTTTTCAGAATCTTTGAAAAAAATCAGACTGGCCAAGTTACGAGTAAGTATGTAAGGTGTAAGTTTCATCTCGGTCTCGTCTCGGTATCATCTGGTTCTCGTTGTTGTTTTATGTTTTTGTGGAAGAAATTTCTTCCTGAAGCTATAGAATTTGATAAATATGAACATAGAAAAAAATTCAACTTTATATATTTATATATCTATTTTTTTCTGGTGAGACTACTTTAACCGCTGATACTCTTGGTGAAATTCAGTCTAACAAATACGGTCTCGTCTGCACTCGGTTGCTTTGGAAGTCAAGGTGGATTTTTGTTTAGACGTGTGGTTTTCAATCTGGCAATAATTTTTTTCGGAGTTGGTCTTTTTAACAGCTGTCACTTTGGTTTGCCATTTCATAATAAAAAGCCGGCCATAATGTTAAAGTCAAAGGGGAACGCTATAGACCCACGATTAATGACTATTTCTTGCCTGAATTGGAAGATGTTGATGTGGAAGACCTTTGGTTCCAACAAGACGGTGCTACATCCTACATACCATACAGCTAACGAAACAACAATTGATTGAAGGAAACGTTTGGTGAGCGCATTATCTCGCGTCGTTTGACAGCAACTTGGCCGAGTTTTCTATCGTCACGTAGTAAGCTCTATGTAAAGATAATTAAAATTTAATGGATTTTTGACAAAACCTATCTACAATTTGCAATCTTACTTCCCAAACTATTATTATGTATCTGTTCTCCGCAAAAAATTCTTTTACAAAGGCCTCTTCACCGCAATGTTCCAATATGTCTAGTACACACACCAGGAGTTCATTCCAACTCCAATATAATTCGATTGAATTTAATGCACTACGCACACACGCCAAGCAATCTAAAGTCCAATTCAATAGCGTTTTGTTTTAACGCTAATAAAATAGCGCAATTAGTGCGAAAATTATTTTCCCATTAATGAGCATTTATGTAATTTTGTGTTTTATAATAATTTTGCTTCGAATCAGGTCGTGAAGAACAAAAAGAAATAAATTAGAATAAATTAAAACCATTTTCACCTCAAACTATATAATTATTATTATATTTGAATATTATTTCATCCATACATACTTATACCAGTGGCGGTGCGGTTTATAAAAAAAAACCCAATGCAGAGGGAGCCACTTTCTTCAAAGGAAGTGACTCTAGACATGCCAATTGCAACAGTTTTGGTAGATAAAAGTATACTGTTTATGCGGCCCTCCGCCGCGCCGGTGGGCATACTTTAGGCACCAAGAGTTTTTATTTCAAGTCGCGCGAAGCACGTTAACGCACCCCGACTTTTAGTGGCCAAAAACTGTTATAACTGTTATAAATTGGCATTTCTCTAGTCTCGTCCTTCTTCAAAATGAAGTTGCATTTTCAATAGTAACAAAATATGAAAGCGATTGCTAACTGCCTCATCTTACATTATTTAATTACTTATGTCTTTGAGATTTCAGGTAGATAAATAAATAGAATTAGAACCAAAAATCACGAATATAGTCCATACAAAATGAATGAAAAGGTATAAATGTATTTATTTCCAACAAATCAACATAAAACCACTTGAATTTAAATATGGCGGTATAAAGTGAAACTCTTAACTTAACACAAATTGTTCTTTCATTTCGAGTTAAGGTCCCAATTTGTGTGTCATGTCTTTGAGGCACATTCTTTGAATTATTTATTTTCTTACCAATACGAGCAAAAACAACCGAAGCTTAACTTACTCAATGACAAAATTTTAATCCTTGATTTTTATAAATATCCCAAAGGAAATTACTTTGGTTTATTTGATTCATTATCACCATCTTGACAAAATGACTGTGTTGGTGCATACTGTAACTGTTTGCAGCCTAACGGCCGGAACTTAATAGAATGCTGCAAATAGAGCTGGAGCTGGAACAGCTGGCAAAATGTGTCGTACCTCGTACGTCATTTTTTGATGTGTAAGTCCCCTTTCACACGAGGAAACTGAGTTGCCAGCAACATTCAGTTTGTGGGAGAGAAGGGCAAGAAGTAAGAGGGGAAAATGAAATCTCCCCGGTCAACGATTCGAGGAGATTTTTTTGACATTCCTCTTCACACACACAGTAGAGTGTGTTCAACCAAGCTATTTTAAAAGGAAACAACAGAAAGTTTCCACAATTTTGTTTCTTCGTGTGAAAGGTATAGGAGATTTTTAAGGAAATTAAAAGGAAACGTCAAAAAAAATCTCCAGCAACTTGTTTCCTCGTGTGAAAGGGGACTAACCATCTATGCTGGCTGTAGAGTGAAAAAAAGTCAACGTTCGTGTGCAACGTAACGTCGTGCTATGTTACGATCTGCATACTAGGATGGGTGCGTTCAGTGAAAAAAATCTTAAGATCCCCTTCGAGCAAAAACAAGTCCGTTTTGGATCCGCGCACGTTGATGTTTACACACATTAACAGTGAGTCCCGGCGCTCACACAATTTTTTTGCACGTGCCCACTAGCTGCACAGATTGTTGTGTATTTTGAAGAAGAAAATACAAAATGGGTGGATACTGCACATCACAGGCTTAATTATCAATATTTTATTAGCAAATCAGCAATCCGGACGATGTGAAACGTCAAAAGTGAAAAGTTAAAAGTTGGTAAACTTTTCCAGCTCCAGCTGCAGCTCCGATTACACCTACGCTTAGTTGTGGTCGTTGCATTGAATTTGTTTGCATTCAATATTTTGACAGTTGTTATTCCACCTGCATTTCCAGTTGGATGAGACTAGAGACATGCCAATTTATAACAGTTATAACAGTTTTTCGCCATTAAAAGTGGGCGTATTTTGACGCGCTTCGCACGACTTGAAAAAAAATCTGGGTGCCTGAAGTATGCCCACCGGCGGCGGAAGGCCGTTTTATAATTGGCATTTCTAGAGTCACTTCCTTTCCAGTTACAGCTCAGTCTCCATTGAGTTCTTTCTGGCAGTAATGATCGAGTAAGCGCACCTACGATAATCGAGAAGTTAAAAAAAAAGGTTTCGTCTTTCCGTCCGTCGCGTCGGTCTGTGAGTGGGCGCGGCGCGTGCGGCGTGTCGGTGGGTCTGTGCGTCCGCTGTAATTTGAGCTAGAGCATAAAGGGGTGGTCCTATTTGCTTCAAATTTTGTACAGAGCATTTTTATGTGCTTCCCTACAGGGTGAATTCGAATTTTTGTTTTAGCTTATCTAGAACGGGTAGCAGCCATACAAATATTTCGGTTTCTCAAAAACGGCTCTAACGATTTTGATTAAACTTCGTGCCTGTAATAACCAAGCCAATTGTAAGAAAACTGAGTTTCAAGTTTATCTAAGAAAAATCATATAATGGCATTAGGTATTCCATGTTTTTTGAGAAAATGCGGCCTTATTTTTGGGTTATTTGCGTATATCTTTTTGATGGTTAGACCGATTTTTTTTTATAATTTTGCAATCTGATGCTTCTCAAAAGTTTTGACAACAATGCATTTTAACATTTTTAAAAATATTTTTTATAAACAAAAACAAAATTAAACAAAAAATCAATTCTGTAGTACTTTTGAATCTTTTAATATTTTCCTGTTAAATATATACCTACATCAATCATCTTCAATGTGTGGTTACACACAGTTGTTAACCACAAGATCAAGTTCGTGCCATCAAGTCGTGCATATTTTTTTATTCAGTTCTGCTCATCTGTGCAAATGGCGGATCCCAGTTCCCCTTTACTTGTCAAAATGTCAATATTTGTTGTTTCTTCTAATGTAATGTGCAGTTTTTAGGAGCACTCGAGCAGCCATTTTTAAATCTGACGCTTTCAATTTTGACAACCTGAGCAATGTATTAACTTTTGTGCACTGGTGTCCAGGTATTAGCTTGGGCCTCACTTAACAAAATCTCGTCGTTTTTTGTTTTCTTGTGCAAATTGAAAAGTGTTATCTTGTCTCGTCTTATTTTGCGGAGATTTTTGTGGCATAAGTATCGAGATAAGGTTTAAATCTCAAAGCTCAATATTACTGGGGTTAGTCTGGTTCAAAAATCGACTCAATGTTCGATGGACGAATGAACTTGTTTGTAGCCCTAACATAAATCCATTAATTTATTAAATGAAACAAATAAGCGGGATAGTAGTTTCAAAATAATAATTTTAACTTAAATTGATCTTAAGGACCCCATCGGACTTATCGGGACCCTTTAATGCGTCGCAACTGCTTTCCACCCGCAAATGTATACATAATTTTGGATAAGTTTTAATTTCTGTCCACGGCGGAAGCATTAGCAAAATGGATTCGAAACTATATTAGGTATGCCTATGTAATCATTGTACATTATGTATGGTCATAAATGTAGGTATATATGCTCAGTTCTTCTCGGCTTTGACTAATTATTAATAATATTATGCGTGTGTTGTTTATTTTGAATTTTGCATAATTAAAACGCCACAAGGACTCTTCAGTGTTTCCCTAAAGTGTATATAACCGACTCTGAGTCGCTTCAATTTAATTGGCTTCGAAATTTAGTTAACAGCCTTCATAGGGTGGTAGTTGTATCGCCATGACCACGCACCGTGCGTCGTTGGGTCTGTGCGTCGTCGCTGCCGGCCCCGACCCATAGCAATGAGTTTTGATAGAGAGAGAGAGAGAGACAGATCGGATATGACACTCCTAATGCCGGATGCATGGTTAAGCAAATCTATTATTTCGAAGGACATTAATCTTTGTCATCCCTTGCTCTCTCTCTTTCTCTGCCTGCAAAGAGTGAGTGTGAGGAGTTTTATCCGGTTGATTTAAGACGGAAGTCCTTGTCGAGAATACAAATTATGTGCGAATGCACGTTCTAGTGATGCGTTAATAAATATTCCGCTCAATTTAACCATGAATAATGTCAAGCAGTTTTTTTTTTCATGCATTGGCGTCGCGCATATGGTTTTCACTTTTATGTCCTTAAGCCCCAAAGGGAGATGAGATCTTCTTTTTGGTTTTTTGTATTTTGTATTTTTTTTTGAAAACCGCGTTAACGATAAATTTTCCGAGGCAAGTGAAGAAAGTATGAAAAACCCATCCGTATTTTGTTGTATGCTCGTAAATTTTGTAATATACCTCCCCTTGCCATCTTTTATATAATGAATATGGTGTCCTTCGAAGAAGCGAAAGGGGTGGTTATGGTAGTGAAAATAGGAGCTATGTATTTATGTGATCACAAGGGAGTTGGATGGAAAAAAAGTGCAACTATATTATATGCTTCATGTGTATATAGATGAGGTTTTGTGTTTGCATTTTTATGGCTTTTTGCGGAGCCACGGAGATGATAGGTTTATTATTATACCTACCGCTGGGGACTCGGTGTTGGCTGATATGATGGAACCTTATGGGAACCTTGTTTCCGTTAGTTGTTGGTAAATTTATTTTTAGATGTTAAATTTATAGATTTGAATTTTAAATATATTTGTGTGTTGTTTTTTTTTTTTTTTTTTAAAAAAGGAAAAAATATTTATGAAGATTTTGTATTGAATTTAAAAAGTTATAAAATTGTTATTGAGGCTAAGAAAAATATAAATTTTAGGTATATGCGAAGTGCTTAACATCAAGAAAGGTCAGAAACAAGCAAAGCATTTTAATTTATCGACCGTAATTTTTCTCGTTTGCTGCCAAGAAAACTAATAAATGATATTTTGTCTATAACTTGTGCACATTTCACACAAAAGGGATTATGTAATGAGGGTTGTCAAGGATTTAAGAGGAGAAACATTGCCTTTGAAATATTTGTAGGTACTGTAATAACAGTAAAGCAGATATCGAATTTGGTGAAGTAAACTAGAAACTTACATACGTGGAGTGCGGCAGATGAAACAGTCTCTATTTTTAACGAAATTGGACTAATTGATAAACTGATGATGGGCATTTTTGGCTGAAATAGTGTTGCGGGGAAATTGATTTAAGAAACCAAAACTAATGTAACTATATAGCATGGCGTTTCCAAGAAACTGTTTGTAAAAAAGCGATAGAAAAGCGAAAGACAGGAGGCATTTTTACGGTATTCAAGAAGTCGATGTCTTCTATGATAGTATCATTATATCATATATGTACTTATCTTCATCTTCTCTTTTGTTTAAGTGACCGAAGGCAATGTTGGGCTTTTTAAGCAATAAATTCCCTATTTAACAAATGTGCTGAGAAAACCGATAAAATTCTTTCGAATTTTTCATTTCATCACATATATTGGTATATTGAGTTTGATCAAAATTCATCTCACTGTGGTTAAATCAAAAAACGGATTCGGCAGAAAAATGATCCAGAAATGATTCATATTTATCAGATATCTTTTGAACAGTCAATTTGAAACCGGATGAGTCCATTCTTTGCATATTTTTTAGGAGATAACTGAAATATTGCATATGCGGATGTATTTCCTTCTAAAAACCGTTCTTTAAGGGACATTAGAGAATTCAAGTAAGGAACGAAAGTTGATGTTCTAAAATAATTTTCGGGTGAAGACGAATGCCAATTGGATCGGTGAGTTTGTTTCTTTACAATTTTCGGAGCAGCTCAATTCAATACCTGATTCACTCAAATATTTTGTCAATTGTTTCCCAAAGCGTTTTGAAGGAATTCTCAGCATTCTCGCGATCTTCTTCAAAATGCTTGTTCTGATATTTAACACTTAATTAATTCTAGTCAACTCTCTGTAAAATATTTGCGACTAGTTCAAGTATCGATGATTAATGAGCCATTATGAACAAGCAGACTAAAAAAGTCGATTTGAAACACTAGCAATAAAGTTGAAGGGCTCGTTGTTTTGTAACACGGTTTCCCTCATCCCCAAGTTTTTGAAATGCTTCCATTACAATGACTATGTTTTTCCTGAGTACTTGTAGGCTTTTGTATTTTGCTGTCTATTTTGTTTCACCGAACAGGGGGATGCTGTGAATATATTTTCTTCGCAAAGAACTTTCCGGGAATAAAGTAATTATTTCTTTTATTGTCCCAACAGAATTTCCGGTCTTGGACACTTCGTTTATATCATTATCACCAAAATTAATTTGTGTGCCTTTCGATTAAAATCTTGTATTCTTTTCCACATACCCAACTCAATTTTCCAATATTTTTTCGCATGACTTATACGTTTAGAGTCAAAAAGCTATGTGTACAATTTTTCAACATGAAATGAAAATTTAAATCCATTTTTGTGATTTGTAAACGATTTTCATTAGCTTTTCATTAGGAGGGGGTGGGGGAATATTTATTCGACTAAGGTCCAGATTCAGAGGGGGGAAACCTATAGAATTTGACGAAAAAAGTGAAAAAATGACCTATAATTCAAAATTCCCTGTTAATAACTGATAGAATGTTGGTAAACAAAAGTCGTAGAACAGAGCCAGGGGAGGGCAAGTGCCCCCCTTGACCCTTCCCCTGCGGGCGCCTATGGACATAACTCAACAAAAGTCATTTTCAAAATAGGAGACAAAAAACTGCTCGGCTCGTAAGACAAGAGCGCCCGAGACAAGAGCAAGTGGATTTACTGCTCACGAGTAACGAATATTTTAGATTGATAACACATTGAATAATTATTCCTAAATTATTTGCAATTTTTTATTAATATAATTTTTTCACAATTTAATTTATAAATGAGATTATTATCAAGAGATTTTGTTGAAATTTCGTCCTGAGCTTTGTGTTATATTGTGAAACGAGCCTTTAATTTCTAAAACCCATTTTGAGCACAGTACACCTGCGAGAATAAAAATTAACTTAACAGTATACCCTAAATCTTCAAAAATTCAAACATTTTTTAATTATTAATAATTCGAGTTTTTCCTATGAAAGTGCAAAGCAAACATTCTGAGATCTATACCTTCTAGAAGAAAGAATTCATAATATAACATAGCCTGCCTTAAAGATACATGAAAAAAAAAAGGAATTTCTTTTTTGGAAAACCCCTTTATTTGTTATGAGCATGTTAGTTATAAGCAGTATCTACTGTACTGCTCATGCACACAAATGACTCGCGGTGGATATTCCGATTTCGTGAATAAGGGAAACCAATTCATAAGTGTGTGTTGTATTAAAAAAAATCTGTACGCTCACCATATTACTCACGAGTTGCTCAAAAACTGCTCATTTTCGTGAGCGAGTCGTGTCTCATGTGTTAGATATGTGCTCTTTTTAAATTTGCTCATGAGTGAGCATTTCCCATTTCTGCCGTTGCCCACACTTTACGATCATGAGTTTTTGAAAACTCAGAGAGGTGTTAAATGAGCGTTCATCAGTGAGCATTTTTGTACCCTGATTTTAAATCAATGTTTAGTATTGGCTTTTCACTTGAATATCAACTTCAATAGATATTCTTACCTCAACAAAAACACCTCAACTATAACAATAATTTGGATCTGTTCTCTTCAAGGAAGTCCACTGCTTTTAATGACAAAACCTCTCAAACATTTTGGCTCCCCTTCCTACCCTAACACTAACACTTCTCATATACGTAAACTTAGTGTCGCATACATAAACTTAGTGTCTTGTCTACGTAACTCAAGCAATCATCATATTTAACCCTCTCAACCAAAATTTCGACTTCTCAGATAAAAGTAATTGAAATTAATAAAAAAAAAAAAATAAATTTATTCCAGCATCCTTTTAAGTCTTAAAAAAGAATCTTTAATTAAATGCTAAGAAAAGGAGATTATTTAATTCGGTTCAATTTGCTTATCGTTCTACTTGGAAGGTTTTATATATTCTTCCACCAAATTACGACACTCATAAAGCATTTAAAATGAGTTGTGATGCTACTAAAAAAAATCGACCACACAAAAATGAATTAAGCCCGTATTTGGCCAAAGGACAAACATTTGTTTTATACGCCTAAAAAAATAATCCATATAGAATGATGCTAATGCGAATCATATTAAAATGAAATGTTTCCATTTGGTTAGAAAGATTTTCCATTTCTAAAAGGATATAGAACAGACTCAAGGACATTAGTCCTTTGATATTTGTTGTCTTAATATTTAATTTGCCTTTGACAGAAGTTCATTACATATATGAAGAGCAAATCCATTTGATATGACTACAAATGTTGATGAGGATGTGCGCAGTATTTGTGTGTATTTATGTATGTATGTATGTATACAGAAGGTAAGTATACTCTCTATACTTGTATGCAAACACACACACAATTTTCCTATTTATACTATATTGCTCAAGAGGAGATATATCCTTTGATGACAAACCTACCTACATAATGATGCAAGTCCTTGAACGATTCAAATTACATTTCCATTGAAATATTTGATTCTGAGACATTCCACAAGGACAACTTCATTTCAAACATGCTTAAGTGATTCTAATTTGATATTGTGATATCCTCTAAGGAGCCATCAGCAAACCAGCAACCAGCAATACAACATGTCAAAGTTTTCATCTTCTCAACAATATTGCGTTGGCATAATGAATTTAAATTATACCTATATCCTTTTAAAATTTAAGATCAGTTAAAAGGTCCTTGCAGAACATACACAGACTATCTTGCAAAGTCCTTATTCAATGAAGTATAATAATTTATTCACAACACCAAAATAAGACCAAAATGCTCCCGCACTAAGCCATTCAATTCAATTTGCCAAAGTCGCTTTAGCTGACAAAAAAAAAAAGAAGAAGAAAACCACATCCTTTCAATCGTTCGGACAAAAATTGAATTTTGCTGACACCTCTCAACCCAAATCGAAACTAATTTCTCGGTTTTAAGACTTTGTTTTTTTTTTTTTTTTTTTTTTTTGTCGCTGATGGTTAATGCTTCACCATTTTTGTTTTGCTCTCTGTTTCTTGTTTTGTTTCATTGGAGCTGCCAATGCAAAAAGGACGAACAAAAATGGTAATAAGGACAATCAATTGGAGCTCATTTGCATTTTAACCCTGACCGTTGTGTGGCGTTGAGTTGCGGAAATCAGGGCCGTTGTCAGAGGGGGCTAAAGAGCAGAGCTTGGAATACACATGGAAGGTTAGACCCAGGCAAAAAGTGTAGACAAATTATCTTTATAGAAATAAAATTTGTGTATATTTGTAGTCTTTACTCTCGGAAACCACTCGACGCATTCGAATGAATGAAAATTTCAAAGTTGCAGGAAGGTAACAAATGTCTTCCTTATAAAACCTTTAATTTATTCTATTGAACCCCCAACAAGGAAAACCTTAGCTACGGACACGGAAATGTTGCTGATGCGCTGTTTGCCATTTTAGGATTTTGTTTTTTTTTTTTTTTCTTTTTTTTTTTTATAAATTCTGAGCTTTAAGGATTCTATAGGATGTGTTCTTGACCCTTCTACTCCTTCGATCGTGGGGGTTTTCTTGTTTATGTATTATATTTTTTTGTTGAGCAGAAAAGTCGAAAGAATTTATATGCATATATTCTTATTTGTTTTGGGCTTTAGAAAAACAGCCAGAGGGTCCCATTACCCACGTCCTCAATGGTTTGTGTTTTTTTTTGCTGTTGATGTTTGGTGAATAATTTCCCAAATTGGTCGTTAACGAGCGTAAATTTAACTGATGGTTTTTATAGCAATATCTGTTGGGTATTTTATTTTATTTTATTGTTTTTTTTTTACTTGTGCAGTGAATATTTTATAACAAGGCTAACGAATGTAGGTTTGGTTGTTTTGTTATTGTTTGAAGGATGTATGAATTATTGGATCTTATGATTGAAAATTGATGTTTTTTTTTAATTCAATTAAAATTCAATGCATAGTTTATGTTCAAATTAAATAATTTGTTTTAAGGAAGAAACTGGACTACTTATAACACAGGAGAAAGGAATTTTTCTTAAAATATTTACATTTAGAATACCAGAAATGACGTTCATTCGATTTTACTTTGTTTTTTTTTTGTCACCTATTCCCAACTCCCTTTATGGTGTTTAGCATGATTAGAGCTCTCGGAAGCAAGGATATTCCCACTAAGATTCTCTCGAAAAGACAGTGAAGGAAGATTTATACGACGCTACGTATTCGGATTTCGGAGCTCAAGTCTATATGGAGTCGTTTATCCGGCTTCTCATCCTTTGGGTCATACTTATACCTCTACAGGTATAGGTTTGGACGTGGCACAGTGGCAAATAATTGGTACTTTTATGATATTATATAATTAAATCAAATTTGAAGCAGAAACAAGAATATTTTTTAAAATGAGAAAAAGCCCCTTTTCCACTGAGTGGATGTTGAACAGTGCGAAAGATTTTCATTTATCAAAAATTATAGCGATTTCTTAAAGTTCTAATCTTTTTCTTCAAAATTTAGTTTAAATCTTTCGAAAATCATTTTTTTTATCCGAACATTTTTGGCGGAAAACCCGGATAAACCTCATCAGAAACCAGATAATTTTATCTCCGCAGAAACGAACTGTCAAAATTTTTATGTGAATATTTTTCTGCAGATCTGATAAATTTATCTCATCAATTTGATGCGGAAAGCGTAAAGATAAAAAAATGATAAATTTAGAAATGACATTTGTGGTGCGTTTGGTGTGACATTTCACAAGTATTTCTAAGGGGTGTTCATGCAAACGTTCTGCGGAAAGTTATATTTTTTTCTGCAAAGCGGAAATTTATCTCGTTGCATGGATACCCTTTGTGTAAATATTTAAACTGAGTTTTGAAGGAAAAGTAATATTATTTTCAGAAACCGTTACAAATTAAAGAAAAAAAAATACCTTATTTTGAATAACCTCAAAATTACCTAAAGGCGTTTTTTTTTTTTTAAAGGAAATATCTCCAAAATCTGAACTTATAAAGCAATTTAGGTTCAGATCGGAATTCGGCACATCAAAAACTTTCTGAAATATGTATATATAAAACAAATTAATAAATCTATATCTATAATAAAAATAAAATGGTTGCCGTAACACTATAGTTTCGGATTCTACAGTGGAAAAAATTCAAAATTCAATTTTTAAGCCTTGAATATAATATTGTTAACGATCCCATTTTATTTAAGAAAAAATTTTAAAATTTGTGACGCAAAAGTTTTTATTTAAGGTCATCTTTAGCGATAAGGTCCATTTTTGGATGAATGCGTACGACAAACAAAATTGTCGAATTTGGGACGATACCAACGCACATGAGATGTAAGAGCGTCCAAAGCATTTCGAAAAAGTCACTGTTTGATGTGGTCTCCAGATCAACGAACCGTCAACCAAATTGATCATGGGGATATCCAATCATTCCGATGGGCCAACATGGACACGGACCACGGCCCCTACGTATGTACCTTAATAGCTACGAATTTAATATCCATTACAACACAACTCCTAGCAGATGCTATCAGCAAACTACTTTATAGCAAGAGACCACAATTTTTTTTGATCGATTCTCTTTTAATTCTTCGGGAAGTCTACCATCAGCATCAAGTTCAGAGCAAAGATTAGCCACATGAAGATGATAATCCTCGGCAGCCATTTTAATTTGCGCTTACAAGCTTGAAATGTCAGGTTGTCGGATAGAAAATGTGAGTTTATATAGAAAAACCTCACACATAGACGGTAGGGATCGTCACACAACTTGTTAAATTGTTGTTGCAATTCACATCTATTCATCGACAGGAGATGAAGTTATAAATACAACAATGTAAAAAAATGGGGTTTGAAGGCTGAAACGTGCGAAACATTTTCATCTTTATATTGAACATCTATGGTTCAGAGGACCAGTAAGAAAATACCGCCAATGATGTGGTAGGTTTCACGGGGCGATCACAACGAAACTCCTGGTTCAATGAAGATTTCTGGCTTAAGCATGCAGCCAAGAATAAGGCCTACCAATCAATGCTGCAGACTAGAACCAGAGTGGCTGAGGGAACAGCCTAGGAGCTGTACCTATGCAATGAAGAAGAGAAAAACACCGACTTCTTTGCAAAATAGAAAAACAGATACCACGAGAAGCAGGTGGTCCAGTCTTGTAGTTATAGGAGTGTGTAGTTATAGGAGTGTGTTCAAAAGTAAAAAACAGCTGAGATGAATTATTGGTTGAAGTGTTGAATTGAAGGCGGTGAAAATGGGTTAAGGACAAGACGAATTATCGTCAATCCTCGTATAAGACATCTTGATGGATAGATACAACTTTTAAGGATTTGAATGAATAAGTAATCCGAGTATTTGGTGTAGTTAATGGCTTTTGTATACCTCCACAAAATACACCCCACAATTAACCTCTCAAAATGACATCTGTGCAAAGATCAAACGAAGAATGCTCATTCCAATCGCTATGTCTTCAGGTTAAGAAGGTATTTAAGTAGTTAAACACTCTCCCAAAGAACCAAGGAAACCATATACAGGGTGTTTTTTTGACACGTGTGGTTTTAATCTGGCAATGCTTTTTTTGGAGTTGGTTTTTTGACAGTTGTTACTTGATTTATGCTCAGTTTGGTTTTCCATTTTATAATCAATGGAGGTATTTCTGAACAACTTTTCCAAATCGTGCAAATTTATTACCAAAATAATGCTTCGGTCGCGCAACGCATAGCGCGCTGCGTCCAATATTCGATGAAGCTCATTTTTGGTTGAAGGGGTACGTTAATAAGCTAAATTGTAGTATTTGGAGTGATCATAATCCACAAGCCATTGTTGAGACGCCATTACATCCTCAAAAAGTCACTGTTTGGTGTGATGTATGGGCAGAGGGAATCATTGGTCCATATTTCTCCAAAAATGAAGCCGGCCATAGTGAAAGAGTCAATGGGGAACGCTATAGAGCCATGGTTAATGACTTTTTCGTGCCTGAATTGGAGGATGTTGATGTGGACGACCTTTGATTCCAACAAGACAGCGCTACATGCCATACAGCTAACGAAAAAATCAATTTTTTATTGAAGGAAACTTTTGGTGAGCGCATTATCTCACGTCGCGACGTGGGCCTGTGACGTTGCCGCCAAGATCGTGCGATTTAACACCGCTGGACTATTTTTTGTGGGGTTATGTGAAGTCGATTGTCTATGCGCAGATAAGCCAGAGACGATTGACGAATTGGAAGAGAATATTCGGCGCGTTATTGCTGACATACGGCCCCAATTGCTGCAAAAAGTGGTTGAACATTTTACCCTTTCGACTGGAATTTATTCGAGCCATCCGCGGCGGCCACTTGCCCGAAATAATTTTTAAAACATAATGGCAAACCCTTATCTTTATAATAAATCTAAATTCTTGGCAATAACTTTATATTATATGCGTTTTATTTCTTCTTGAAAACCACACGTCTAAAAAAAACACCCTTTACAAGACATTGATTATCCCGATCGTGCTGTTCGGGGCTGGTTGCGTTGAGAAAACTCTTCCATTTGTTCATATACATGGTGCGTTTCAAGGGGTTGTATAAATATTTCCAACAGCAATACTGTAATGACTGTCAATTAATGTTCAATATCACAATTATATCACAAATTCAACTATCAACGTTTGATGTCTGAGAATATCTAAACTTTGGTCAAAATTTTCCCCAAAGAATTTGGACTTATAATATGCTTCATGCCTTCACACCCTTAGTTTATTCAAACATCACACAACCAGCAAAAGTATTTCCTACAAAACACAACATATTGACAGACAAAAACGACTTTATTATGCAAAACAACACTGTCTGTGCATCAGCATACGACCTCGACAGAAAGAAACTTAAGCTTTGCCGGTTGTGTTTCTGTCTTTACAATAAGTTGGTGAAATTTCACGACAGGACTCAAGAGCCTAAAATGCTAATTTCCAGATGAATTAAGCAACTTCACTCAGTTTCCTTTTTTCCAGCCAGAAACATTTATGCTAATAAGCATAAGAAAAAAGCACCAGCTTGGGTAAGACATTTTATATAAGATTCAACATTCAAGCCAACAACTTGTGTTGGAATACCAACAAAAAAAAAAAAAAAAAGTAAGTTCAAAAGCTTTTAGGGGCATTCGTTTTTTTTTTGTTGTTGTTGTTTGGTTGATGATGAATTTGACATAATTTTCTTTTTATCTTCACTCATCCCTGAGCTTCATCTTATCTATATGTTTGAAGTCCAAATAATAAGGACTACGTGCGTCCCGATCTCGAGCGTCGTCGGGTCCATCAGGACTTATTTCTTCTTGTCTTGTATTTTTTGTTTCGCATGTTTTGAATTATTATCTTTCTAACACATTTTATCCTGTCTATCTTTCTCATAGCATCCGCATATATACCCTCAAAATCAACTGAGGATGAAAAAGCGTTGCCTGACAAATCGTTATCATTTTATATCCAACAGGATTCATTTAATTGTCATGCATAATAAATTTTGTTCAAAGGCCGTTTTTTGGTTCGTCTTTTGTCTCCTCCCGGCACGCGGCGCGCAGTTTCGTTTGTCCACCGATAGAAGTAGAAATAAGGGAAAGGGACATAATATGACGATGGTAAAAAGTGATATGGTGCGTAGAAACGAGATTCCGATGAACCATCACCCAAAATATCCGAAAAATTAATCGAAATATTATTTTATTTTATTTTTTTCTTCACGTAAATTTGAAGAGTCTGCTTAGAATTTAATTTCCTTTTGGATTAAATTTAATTGAAATTTGAGGAAACTTTAAGATGAAAAAGTAGGTTCTGACTCGTCAGTCGTCGTCTTCGACGCCGTCGCCATCGCCGTTGTCATCATCATCATCTTTGTTGTAGGAGCAGGAGGACGGAAATGATTTTATGAAGGTAAAATCCTTCAACGCACAAAATAAAAGGATCTTCTGAAACATTCCTTTTCATTTTCCATCTCCAGTTTTACTTCTTCTTTCAAAAGATAAATATATTTACGGATAAACTTAATACATCAAAATATTAAATGGACTCTACGTGAGTAAAATTATTGTGGGTTTTCGTAAAGCGAGGGAATGAGGATTTTTCTTAAGTTGTGTGTAGGAACATAGGAAGGAATCATGAGTTCACAGGATGTTTTCCGTTGTGACTTTAAAATGCACAAACACATGTTGGATATAATTGTATAATTTATAAATTAAAAGGACGTTTCTCGAATGAAATAAGTCTGCGATGAAAAGTAGTGTCAAACGGCAAAACGGAGGAAGGAAGAAGAACTCAGTTCAACAGCTTGAGATGTAGGGGGCCTAGATAAATGTGTATATGTGAAAGTATAAATACATAAGCAGGAATTTATCAAAAGTTCTTGGATGAATTGTTCGAAAATTTCAACAATCACAAAAACTTCCGAGTGCTGACTGAGTTCACTGGAATTGTAATGTGAAAGGGAAGGTAAAATTTGACTGCAACAATCCTTTTAGGAAAATATATCTGAAATGAATTTGTTTTGCATGTACTGGGCACTCAATTGGTTATGACACGGCTGCTCAACGAAAATATTTCTAAAGCTCATTCCAAAACAAAATTGGAATATATAGGGTGTTTTTCTTTAGATGTGTGCGGTTTTCAAGATGAAATAAAACGCATATAATATAATGTTATGGCCAAGAATTTAGCTTTGTTATAAAGATAAGGTTTTACCATTATGTTTTAAAAATGATTTCGGGCAAGTGGCCACCGCGGCTGGCTCGAATAAATTCCAGCCGAGAGGGTCCAATTTTCAACCACTTTTTGCAACAATTGGGGCCGTATGTCAGCAATAACGCGCCGAATATTCTCTTCCAAGGCGTCAATCGTCTCTGGCTTATCTGCGTGTAGACAAGCGACTTCACATAGCCCCACAAAAAATTGTCCATTGGTGTTAAATCGCACGATCTTGGAGGCAACGTCACAGGCCCACGACGCGACGTGAGATAATGCGCTCAATAAAAGTTTCCTTCAATAAATTGATTGTTTCGTTGGCTGTATGGTATGTAGCTCCGTTTTGTTGGAACCAAAGGTCATCCACATCAACATCTTCCAATTCAGTCACGAAAAAGTCATTATTCATGGCTCTATATCGTTCCCCATTGACTGTTACATTATGGCCGGCTTCATTTTTGGAGAGTTATGGACCAATGATTCCCTCTGCCCATAGAGCACACCAAAAAGTGACTTTTTGTTACTGTAACGGCGCCTCAACAATGGCTTGTCGATTATGATCACTCCAAATACGACAATTTTTTTTTGAGCTTCATCGAATATTGGACGCAGCGCGTGATGAACAATTTGCACAATTTGCAAACGTTGTTCAGGAGTAAGTCTATTTATTATGAAATGACAAACCAAATTGAGCATAAATCAAGTGACATCTGTCAAAAAGACCAATTCCGAAAAAAGAATTGCTAAATTGAAAATCAACGTCTATAAAAATCACCCTTTATAAAATTTTGTAAAATTTAAAAAAAAATTCCGACACCAATTTTTATTATTTATTAATATCGAGTTAAAAATTTAATTTAAATAAAAATGTAGAATTTTCGAAAAATAATTTTATTTTAAATTTTAAATTTTTAAAAAATAATAGTTATTTTTATTTCAATTGCTTAAACGGATAATGAGATACATAGTTGAAAATAAAAAAACGCTCTATAGGAGGTACTGTTCATAATGGTAAAATATAAATTTATTATTGTTGTACAGCGGATCGTACTTACACATGCCATACAGCCAACGAACACAAACAAAATTTTACCAAAATCCTACGAGTCGTTTTTGAAGATTTTCATTAACGATTTTTAAACATTTGTATGGGAGCTTCCGTTAATTTCGTTTATAAGAATAATTTTTGTTTAAAATCTTCTAGATAATGGTAAAAAACCAGGAAAAAAATTTCATACTTTTTTTAAAAATCCAAATAATATTTTGGAAAATTTTGGTAAACAATATTGTTTTGAATATATATGTTCAAATCATTCTTTATGAAAAAATTGATCAAAATCAGTGCAATCGTTTTCGAGAACAAGGAAATTCAAAAGAATAGTACTTTGGGAGTTGCCATTACCAAGGTTGTAACGGGTGATTTTTTGGCTGGTTTGGTTTTGGCAACACTGGTTTTGACAGCTGACGTGTGTTTAGTACCTTGTGTCACTGTCAAACAGCTTCAGTTTGGTTTGCAATTTAACCATGGATCGTCTTACAAATGAACAGCGTTTGCAAATTATTGAATTTTACTATCAAAATTCGTGCTCGGTTCGAAATGTTCATCGCGCGCTGCTTGTGTTCAGCGATGAGGCTCATTTTTGGTTGAATGGGTACGTAAATAAGCGAAATTGCCGCATTTGGAGTGAAGATCAGCCAGAAGCATTGCAACAGCTACCAATGCATCCCGAAAAAGCCACTGTTTGGTGCGGTTTATGGGCCGGCGGCATTATTGGGCCATATTTCTTCAAAGATGATGCGAATCGCTACCGAGCGATGATAACAAACTTTTTTTTGCCCGAAATGGAAGTTCTTGACTTGCATGATATGTGGTTTCAACAAGACGGTGCCACATGCCACACAGCACGCGAAACAATGGCGCAATTGCGAGGCGAGTTTGGTGAACAGTTAATTTCACGTTTCGGGCCGGTCAATTGGCCGCCTAGATCGTGCGATTTGACACCATTAGATTATTTTTTGTGGGGATATGTCAAGGCTAATGTCTATAGGGACAAGCCCGCTTCGATTGACGCACTGGAAGCCAACATCCATGCATTCATTCGTGAGATACCGGCTGATATGTGTGAAAGAGTATGCCAAAATTGGACTCAGCGGATGGGCTACCTGAGACGCAGCCGCGGTCAACATTTGCATGAAATTATCTTTAAACATTAAATTGCAAGGTTCAAACTATCGATTCAAATAAATATTTCATTCATTTTTTCGAATTTTTTGTGTTTTTTTTTAAAAAAAAGTTCTAAGCCTCTTAAAAAATCACCCATTAGAAACTCGACTAATCCGTTTAGACTGTAGCGGAAGAGACAGACAGGCGGACGTTTTTGCTAGACTCACTTTTTTTGTCTTTACTATCATCAAGTTTGATCAAAATCTCGACTTTGAGTTTTTTTTAAGAATCCATAACATATGAATACATAGCACCTATGTATATATCTCAGGTAAAAATGAATAAATTATTACACCTTGAAAATATGTGCACAATTTGCGACAACAACAAACATTAAAACCTAGATAGTCTGCTTGATTTTTAATTCCATTCAAGACCGAGATTGTATACAGACTTGATTTAGTGACGTTTCCGTTTCTCAAGGACAGTTTCATTAGTAGTGTAGGGCACAGTGATAGCGTATTATATTATTTGTGTAAGGAGTTTTGCAACCCACGCAGAATGGCTGGTCAGAGTATTTCCTTCATAATTGCAAGGAAATTTCATTATGTTCCTAGAAATCCATTTAAGTGTCACCTTCTGCGATTAAATGCTTATAATTAAATGTCTGGTTAGCCTGTCACTATTTGAATTAACTATTACCCCCCTCACCAGCAAAAGTGTTTAGTTCACAACATTGGTTTATTAAAAAAAAAAAAAAAACGGTTTTAAAATTAGCTTTTCTCTAATTTACATTTAATAAAAACATTTAGCTAATAGTAAATTTTTATTAAAAGCAGATACGTTCAACCCAACTGTGCCCTTTATTTCACAATTATCCTGCTGCCATTCTTCTTATATTGCCTTGTATAATTTATGTGTTAAAAGAACTTCAAATTGCATTTCTTTATCATAAGAACTCTGGAAAAAAACTAACTATTGTATTCCATAACTAATTAAGAATACAAATGAAAGATATTTCGAAAGAAATGAAATTAAAAAAAAAAAGAAAGTTAAATAAAATACGAAAACGTATTTGCACCATTTCGTGATCGAAAAAATTGTTCAATAATTTCGCCAATCAAGTGTTAACATTATCTCCATTTTAATTAAGGACATATAAGAAATGAAGAGGAAGTAGAAATCACAGTTGAACTTTAAGACTTTCAAGAAAGGTAATTATAAAAGAAAGAACAAAAAAATAAAACAAAAGAAAAGATAGTAGGTACAACCAAAAAAAAAAAAAACTTTTAAAACAGGCTCTCTAAGGATCTCCGCTATTCTCTTCGGTCTATACACGAGTACCAAAGTTGCCTTCACAATTCTGAAAAATTCTTCCATGATTGGACCGGACATAAAATAAGAAGGAACCGGATGTTCAAACAAAAGATTTTCTAGTTTTCCGGTTGATGGAGAGGACATAATATCATCATCCATCCTCCATCCTCCATCCATCCATTCAACATCGCCACAATGAAGTACAAATGAATGAAAGGAACGAAATTTAATTAAACAAATATTTTTTTATATTTTTTTTATAAGAGTAGTCGGCCATGCTCCATGATGGTGTATTGGAAATTGAGTTTTTGACAGCAAAGAAATATGATTTTGAATGCAAGGATGTGTGTGATAAGATATAATTAATGTTTGAGAGTTTTTATTATTTTTTTGTATTTACAAACGCGGCGTTATCAAATCATTTCGCTGCAGGGGTTGGTTGTTTGAAGTGTCTGTCGACAACATGAGCTATTCCATCAGATGAATGTTTCATTCCCAATGTATTTAAAATAAATTGGATTCATTTGCAAAGAAAACTATTAGTCTAAGAGCCGACAGCAAAATTTGTGAGTGTATGTACTTATAACGGGTGATTTTTAAGCTGGTTTGGTTTTGGCAACACTGGTTTTGACAGCTGACGTGTGTTTAGTACCTTGTGTCACTGTCAAACAGCTTCAGTTTGGTTTGCAATTTAACCATGGATCGTCTTACAAATGAACAACGCTTGCAAATTATTGAATTTTACTATCAAAATTCGTGCTCGGTTCGAAATGTTCATCGCGCGCTGCTTGTGTTCAGCGATGAGGCTCATTTTTGGTTGAATGGGTACGTAAATAAGCAAAATTGCCGCATTTGGAGTGAAGATCAGCCAGAAGCATTGCAACAGCTACCAATGCATCCCGAAAAAGCCACTGTTTGGTGCGGTTTATGGGCCGGCGGCAATATTGTGCCTATTTCTTCAAAGATGATGCGAATCGCAGCGTTACTGTCAATGGTGAACGCTACCGAGCGATGATAACAAACTTTTTTTTGCCCGAAATGGAAGTTCTTGACTTGCATGATATGTGGTTTCAACAAGACGGTGCCACATGCCACACAGCACGCGAAACAATGGCGCAATTGCGAGGCGAGTTTGGTGAACAGTTAATTTCACGTTTCGGGCCGGTCAATTGGCCGCCTAGATCGTGCGATTTGACACCATTAGATTATTTTTTGTGGGGGTATAATGTCTATAGGGACAAGCCCGCTTCGATTGACGCACTGGAAGCCAACATCCATGCATTCATTCGTGAGATACCGGCCGATATGTGTGAAAGAGTATGCCAAAATTGGACTCAGCGGATGGGCTACCTGAGACGCAGCCGCGGTCAACATTTGCATGAAATTAAATTGCAAGGTTCAAACTATCGATTCAAATAAATATTTCATTCATTTTTTCGAATTTTTTGTGTTTTTTTTTTTAAAAAAGTTCTAAACCTCTTAAAAAACCACCCTTTATAACCAAAAACATGAGTGCGATGAAGGTTTGAAGGTGCATGCGTCGTGATATCGAATATAAAAGCCGAGTAGGTGACCTTTCTGAGTTTTTGATTTTTAAAATTTTGTTTATGGAAGTAAACATACATTGGTAGTAGCCGGTGGCATGATGGTTAGTTAGGGCTGTCATGCCGGAGATCTGTGTTCAATTCTCAGCCTCGTCCACCTAAAAAAATTCGGTTACCGCCTCTTGCGAGGAAGTGACAAATTCTTCAAGAGTGTGTCTAGTCATGAATAAGTGCCTCCCACCTTAGCCGTTCGGATTTAGTAGAAAATTGTAGTTCCCCTCCATTCCTGCAAACAAACAACACGTACACAGGTATGGTTGAGGCTTTCCACGAGCTGTCGCACCACCAAATCTATTTATTTTTATACATATATTGCTTATATTTATGCTCTTTTACCATTCTAAGAACTTAAGACATGTTCCAAATTTAGGTTTCTTTTTAGAAAATGCTTAAGGCGCACCAAGGAAAAGCTCTATACACCTGTTCTCAATATTTGATGTTGACGACATAGGAGAGGACACCTC
Organism: Leucozona laternaria; assembly: GCA_932273885.2. NCBI lineage: Eukaryota > Metazoa > Arthropoda > Insecta > Diptera > Syrphidae > Leucozona > Leucozona laternaria. The sequence continues at coordinate 22,548,849 of OW026367.1, read as the reverse complement.
AAGAGGTTATTATAGAGACTCGACTTAGCGATCTCTTGCGATTGTAGCCATCTAACGTCGAAGTTCTAAGCATTTAATCACTTACATATCTTCCATCTATGGTTTTTAGATTATTCAATTACCATTTAAACGATTTTCGTTCATGGTTGAAAGAAGCCAAGTTTGACTCTTCTAAAGGTACTAAAGGTCTTTTTATTCGAACTGGTGGTACAAGGTGGTTCTAGGGCAATATGAAGTGCAAGTTTTTTGTTGTATATTGCTGTTGTTAATTGAGAATGTGGGTCACTGAGATTCTTGAATTCTCTTGAGCAGCCATATGAAACACTATAGAGTTTTGTTTTTCTAAATTCTGACAGCGAATCACTGAGTTTCTCGAAGATGTGCAATATATGACCTTTTTTTTTAGATATTTAGCAACAGACTCATGCGGAGAGAGGGGGCATGACCCCCTCCCGTCCAAAGAAATTGTTTAACTTTATTAGCTTAATACAAGCAAACTTACGGCTAAATCTTAAAATAACTTACGACTAACTACAAAAAAGCTTAATAACTACTTACCTAAAAGGGGTTTGGGGTTAAGAATTTTGGTATAGAGAGATTTTTAGGGAATTTTTGGAGGAGTGGAAGTCAAAGGAGTTTTGCATACTATTAGCAGCACGTAGCATGCGATTCATAGGTTCGTTACATCCGTAGTTGGTGCGGTGAAAGCTGAGATCAAAGAGTGACGCCGATCTGAGACTTCTAGGGTTGGTGTAGAGTGAAATTCTTTGAAGAAGTGCAGGGCAATCGATATTCCCAGATGGACAAAAACAATATCTGCCACTTTCCTGCGTATATCAAGGGGTTGCAAGTCTAAATGCTTTAGGCGATCAACATAGGGTGGGAGGTTAAAAATATCAGGCCATATGGTAACCCACGAAGAGCAAAACGAAGGAATCTACGTTGGACGGCTTCAATTCGAAGTGAATGAGAAGTATAAAAAGGAGACCAAACCTGACTAGCATATTCAAGAAGGGGCCTAACAAATGTGAGGTAAAGGGATTTAGTGACATAGGGATCTGAAAATTCTTTGGACCATTGTTTAACGAAACCGAGTGCGGCGTTGGCTCTATTAATAGAACTAGTGATATGGGATCGGAAGTTCAGTTCCTTATCGCGTAAAACTCCAAGATCACGCAACGATTTTACTTGTATAACCGGCTCATTATTAATAAAATAGGTACGAGGAGGAGGGAGTGGGGAGCGTTTCCGGGAGTACGTTATCGCTTGACACTTGGTAACGTTTAACTAGAGAAAGTTTTTCCGGCACCAGGTAGAAAATCTGTCTAGGTCGAGCTGAAGGAGGTCGGAATCAATAGGGGAGGATATACATTTGTATATTTTCTTGTCGTCGGCATATAGAGAAATAGAGGAGTCTTTGATGACGCAGTCAACATCATTGATTGTTAAGATAAAAATCAGAGGGCCGAGATGGCTTCTTTGTGGAACACCCGAGGATGCTATAAGATTGGGTCGGATTCTGAGTTTCTAAAAAGGACCTTGTACTGACGTTCATATAAATACGATTGAATCCATGCAATAAAAGAAGGTTGAAAACCAAGTGCTTTTAGTTTGAAGAGAATTAAATTGTGGGATATTTTATCGAAGGCTTTACTAAGGTCAGTTGCAATAACATCAATTTCTTTGCCACTTTCCATTGCACAAATTGCTTCAGAGACAAAATCAACTTAGTTAGTTGTAGTTGATCTACCACTGAGGAACCCATGTTGAACTGGGGGAAAAAATTTGCTTACAGTGAAAGAGCATTGTGTCATAAACTATGCTTTCAAAGAGCTTGGGGATGAACGAGAGTTTAGCGATAGGGCGGTAATTAGAGATATCTTTCTTGGGGCCTTTTTTATGGATCGGGATTATAAAAGAGTGTTTCCAATGGGAAGGAAAAATACCTTGAGAAATTGAGAGTTGGAAGAGAGCAGTCCAGGTGGTTCAGTAGGGAAGAAGAGCATTTTTTTTTTTAAATTATTGAAGGTAAACCATCAGGGCCACCAGTGTATTTATCTTTAAGTTTATTGATCTTTTCATCAACAATAGACGAGGGAATGACAATGGAAGATAAAGAAGTTTGGGTGCAAGTTTTTAAGTAAGAAAAATAATCTGAGTCCGGTTGAGAGGTATTAACAGAGAAAGATTTGACCTTATGTGTACTATGTGCCTATAATGAAAAAATACAATGGCAAGCTAATTGACATGGGGTTAAGTTAATTTTGGTTGAATTTAATTCTTGAGTTAGCTAACTCTGATATAATATCTCACCACTGAAAAACCGGGCCTTAAAATCACAAATCGTTTAAATTATCTATTTTAATTTAATACAAAATCTTTGGGGGGCAACGGCCAAACTGTAATAAACATAGCTTTCAACCCCAATTTAGTCATATGACTTAATTTTTGACGTTTTAAGTATGAAGTTTTCGGTCTCTTTGATATAATTTGTACACAAAAATAATTTGCATAATTTGCAAAAAAATGACTGTTCTTATTATTTTACAAAAAAGCAGCTATTCTATCTCGTCGGTTGATGATTAACAATTACCCACATAATACATACTCATAGTAACCAAGCAAGTATTCAAAAACAAAGAAAACCCTTAAATAGGATGGAATTCTGTGCATTGACGCTTGACCCACACTCTGCAATCACGGCGCGCGTTTCACAATTTTGAAAATTCTTTTGCAAATTATTGTTAATAGGTCTGTCTCCTCTTATACATTTTCAATGTTTAAAACTTGATTAAAAACAAACCAATACGCAATCTCGACACTCTAGAATTATTGTCCATGCAAAAATTCAATTTTCGTTGAATAAACATTGCAGATTGATGAAAATGATTATTATAAGAAATGTCTGTTAGAATTAAAAAATCTAAACGAGCAGACGTTATGTATACGATAGAAAGGCAGGCAATTTGTACCGCATTTTGTTCTCCATGCAAGAATTAAAGTAATAAATCACAGTATACGAGAACCATAAGCCATTCATCAAATGCAAATTCTCCCATCTGAACCATCAGAGTTCATATAATAATGGAAGGACATTATGAAAACTGAAACTGAGCATGATTCAAATTAATCAAAATATTTGACGCGACAATTTGCGACACACCAAATCGCGTCGCATTTATAAACCATATTTCTATTCTCAACCAAAGTGAATGCAATTTCTCACAAACTGTTTTGTTATGGAAAAGGACATTAATTCTAACATGAAACGATTTTCAAATGTAACGTGAATTCGAACATCATTAGCCATACACTGTAACTACAGCCGTGTTGTTTTGCTAGCCCGGAGGGATTTGATTGAAAAAAAATTACATTGGGGATAAGCGACGCCATCACAGAAAAAAAATCGAGTTTCCAACAAACTATCGATAGCAATTATCTAATTCACGGCGGTAACATAGTTTTTCTCCGCGCTTAAGTTAAGCCCCGAGAACTCTGTACCTCAACTAACATGGGTCCCTCATGAACAACAGGGCCGAGGTTTGCCCTGGTAGTCGGATTGAGGTTAGATAACATCGAGTGATATACTTTACCACTTATTATTTGCAAATAAAGGGTCCGCCATCTAACGTTTTTTTTTTTTCAACTAGTGCTTATTTCATGGATGGTAACACTTAGCTCATGTCTGATTTGACGGATAATTAGTTTTATCCTTCCGCTGAACGAATATGGTTGTGTATACGCTTCGCTAAGTGGGCCTGCGATCGACTTAGAGAAGATGCCGATTTTGCCAAAAAAAAAATCATCTTTTCAGATGAAACTCATTTTGATCTTGGCGGGTAGTAAACAAGCAAAATTGTCGCATTTGGGGCACAAAAAACCCGCACGCATACATTGAAAAGCCGATACACCCAAAACGAGTCACTGTTTGGTGCGGATTTTGGTCCAGAGGCATAATTGGGCCATTTTTCGAAAATGAGCAAGCAGTGGCCGTTACCGTCAATGGCGATCGTTATCGGGCCATGTTGAACGAATTTTCGTTAACAAGAATTGAAGAGGAGGATATTGGCAACATTTGGTTTCAACAGGACGGCGCTACGCGCCATCACACAGCCGAAGCTACACTCGATGTTTTGCGCCATTTTCAAAAAAAAAGAGTTATTTGGCGGACCCTTTAGTACTTTTATAGGCCTAATAATTGAGTATTCACTGTAACTTAATTTTTATTTGAGTAAATGTTAAAAAGCTCTTTCAATAGGTTAAAAGCTAGATTTATTGGTTATTATTGAGAACACAAACATGTGTTGTCCACTTATGCTCTCATACATTTTTATTTTTTTAGAGATTGTCAAACATTGGTGAAAAGAGAGATTTTATCATTTTTGTATTAAAAAATTAATTTTAAAAATTAAAATTAAAAAAAACTTCAACAACTAGCGTTTAATTTGACTACCTATCTATTAGTACAGATATTCTAAAATATTTATTATAAAAATAAAAAACAATGAGTATCATTCACTGGTGGTCGCAGTGTTCAGATATTTGAAAAAAGTCTTTTATTTTTTAATTTTTAGAAAATACGTTATAACATGGAGACCTCATGGGCAATATTTTTTTTTTAATTTTTTTTCTGAAATGTCTTAAGGCCGGCTTTACCAAGTTGTAACGTTATCCATTATTGACAGGACACCCGGTGTGTAATTTGCAGAAGTACAAAATCGTCTTTCCTGGTTTGTTTGAATTATTATTTAGGGTTGGGGTATGAATGAATAAGTTTGGGTATGGTTTCATTGTGACCTACAACCCCAACTAACAAACTCCCGGAGTTAAGCTCTTTAAATCTGAAAAGAAACTCCCATAAGATTCTTTTATATTCTATTGTTGTATACTTAAGAATTAATCTCTTGTTGTAAGACTCAAATTAATCTCATAGCATTTTTATTGAGAGAGCTAAGCATTTTTTAAATTTGAAAGTACTTAAATCTTATATCTAAATCTATTTAACTCTTATTAAACTCTAAACGTCACTTTTAGTCTTTATAATCCCATAATAATACATCAATGAGACTATTCATAAATAAGTTTTTTCAAAGATTCTTATAGGAGCTACGATGACACCAGCATTAAATGTCAAACGAACATCGGTTTTAGTTTAATTGAACGGTGCGTTCTTTTTGTTCACAAAACTTGCTTCTGTTCATGTTTCTATTGGATTAGCTTTTTGATTGGTGGTGACTTTTGTAATTTTAGATTTGGATCAGAAGTTTGATTATTTTCGTGTCGAGCAAATTTCTTCGGTCGATTTTTGTTCTCTTTATTTCGATGTGCCTAATTTCGTGACTGTGGAACTGGTAATAGTTAATTTCAAATCATAAATTTTACAACAACCATTTAAACCAACGAAATATACTAAACACCAAACTAATCCAATTCACTTTGATTGTGCCTTTATTCCAGAAATTTTGAGGTTATAAAGTTGTTCCTTTGTTTCAAAATTTAAATAATCTAACAAAACTACCAATTTTTTGCTTTCACATTTAAATTTTTTGAAATTCATCAATAAATAGTTGGCAAGTACAATGTATAGGAACGCCCAACAGATAAATGTGTTTCGTTTGAAAGTTAAATGTCAAATTTAATTCCCATAAGAGCATTTTAGTTAACATAAGAAGTACTGTCTCTCAGAGAAAATTTATATTTACTGAGAGCGACACTTCTTACGGGAGCTCAAACGTTCTTATGGGACTACAATTTGACTTTTAACTTGAAACACATTTATCTGCGTTGGTTTCCGTTTCATCATCATCCAAAGATCTCATAGAGATGTTAATACAAGAGTTAAAGTATCAATCAACAGCAGCCATGTTGCAATATGAACAAAATGTTTTCATTATATTTTGAGGGTTACCGTAGCTTAATATTCTAAATAAATAATCTTATTTGGTTTTCCATTCTGACCAAGACTTGTAAAAAGTTTTATACGCCGTATTCATGACATGACACAAGTAAAATGGCATAATTAAAAAAATCTTTTTGTCAGTTTTTAATGACAAAAACTATTGGAAGATTTCAGAAAATAATGAAAAAGTGACTGACAACCCGTCATATTTTCTGCCACTTTAGATAAAATTTTTGACATACAAGCACGACAACGACAATAATTTTAAACAAATATGGTATGAATGATCGCATTTTGTGAATTGTATAAGAAAACAGGCTTAGTGATTTTTTCTTCAAAAAAAATATTAATGGTAACCCTTTTTTCTTATTATAATTAAAAACAAAATATTTTGAATATGGATAATTTTGGAAGCGCGTTGTTATTTTCCGAAGCAAAATGTGGAAATTAGTAGATGTAATTTTAATTGCAACAAGAATTTAGCCTACATATGCCATGATTTTCACAAATATAATAATTCAATTAACTAGCTTTACTAGATTTACAAAGTTGCGTCTATGTTCGCATAAGAAGAATAAAACTCTTGCTCCCATAACTAGGCCATTTAAGGCTTTTAGCAATCTTATAAGAATTTAGAAGAACTCTTCAGGAGTGCATTTAGCTCCCTAAAATAAGTCTAGTAAGGCTCTCGGAGCATCTTATAAGAGGAAAAATGTTACTTTAGACAGATCTATTGTGCCTCCAAGTTTATTTCTTTGATGAATTTTAATATTTGGCTTTGGCAACTTATATTCTTGTCAAAAAACACAAAAATTGACACCTTCAGAATTTGTTGGCTAAGGTCAAGTTCTTAAGTGTGCGATTAAAATTAAGCCTTAGTTAACTCATCAAATTTGGTGAGTTAACTCAGGCTTATCTAAACAGATGCTTTTGATGTTATATCAAATTTCATCGAAAAACTGCTTTGTCAGTTAACTGCGGATTAATTTACTTTTAGAGTTAGCTAACTCTGATTTAACTAACGACTGAAAAACTGGGCCTAGGTGTGTTTATTTAAAAAATAGATAAATTTGGTGGAGCAACAGCTTGTGAAGAACCAGGGCCTGGTGACGTAGAACTTTCAACCATATTCCTAATATGTGTATATCTGCAGGAACATCTTTATACATATCAAAAAAAAAATTAAACTGCGGTCAACAGTAGCATTTACAAAAATACAAAATTTCTGAGATTCTAGTAATTTTTTGAAGCTTTTACACTTAAGCTTTTCATAATCTATATCGAATTTCGATAAATGTTTGACCAAGAAAACTTCATAAATTAATATTGTGAGCTAATCGGCCAATAACGGACACTCTCGGGACGGTAGGACTTACCTATAGCCTATTTATCTACACCAAAACCGAAAGGAGACCCATTCAAAGCCTTGCTCCTGGAAACCAATTTCCGCCTTTCCCTCCCTTCAATAATATCAATTTTATGAAATAGACAAGAAAACATCATTAATGCATTCATCCACAGCAATTGAGTTTCGGTTAGCTCCGGAGGAGCCCAGAAGAACAAGACAAACCCCCACGCCACCGCCGCCGCCGACAGTCATGCAGGTGGACCGGACCACCTTTAGGGATATCTTCCTACATAACATAGTTATATTTATATCTCTGTTATAGACAATCCAAGTTCTTCAGTGTGTTTAAGTATAATTCTCCTTGCCATCAGTGAAGTGTACCTTCATACGTATCTAACTACATTAATATTGTTTTAGGAAAATCTATCTGTTTCGGAAATTTGCTGCTCAAAACGATTCCCACAAGATGAGGGCAAGCCAAATTCCTTATTCACTCTATGTTGTTGCCAAATTATGGCTTCATGTGATGTCCGGGTTTTTGTTGTTGTGCTATTTTGTGTGTTGGAATAAGATTGAATCAGGTCGATTGCAACGATCAATCTGAAGCGTATTTTTTCGTCAGAATTGTTGTAATGGGTCAGATGAGGCCACATCAGATATCCTGCAGGTTACACTTGGGTTTATGTAGGTTGTATAATAATAGGGTCTTGAATCACCGCACTGTGAAAAGGATATGGATTATATACGATGAGTTTCAAATTCAATAATGGTTTTAACTCATCCTTTTTATAAGATTTGTTTTTTTTTTGCTGAACTTGAGATAAAGGTACATTAAGGATATGTTGTGGATAAGGAAAAAAACGAAAATGGGATTTTCGTCAAATATGATATATCAGGGATAGTGAAGACGAAGAAAGTTGGCGCCACAATATTTTTTTAGTTCCGATATACATACAGGTGCCTATGTTTAGTCCAGTCAACGAAGGAAAAAATATTCGCGAGACACTACAAAAGGGGACCTTTAACCCCCCCTCTTGACTAAAGCTCGCGTGTCTGGGCTGGGCACTTTTAGTATGTTGTACCTGAGGATTACCCCTACCGTTTTAAACAATAACCCAGACTACATGATTTTTTGCTGTTATTTTTCTTTCGTTAGAAAATTGACGGTTTGAATTTACTATAGAACTTACTGAAAAGAAAGAATTTTTTTAAGAAAGTAGTAGTTTTCATAATCTTAATTTTTCTCAAAAACTAAAAGACCTACAACTCTCAACTCTCTAGTTTTTAGCCTTCGACTAAAGATTAATGACAGCATCAAAAATCAAATAAAAATTTAGTACCTTACAACAAAAAAAAAATTGAAAAAAATCAATACAAATTAAAATTTTTTTTTTTTCAAAATTTTTAATTCAAAATCATTTTTTTTAATAAACCGTTGACTGAGATAACTTAATTCAACAATAAAATAATAGAATAGGTTTTTCGATTTTCAAAAAGCTATAGTATAGTATTCTAATTGTTGCCGTTGTTTCCAAATGATTGCATATGCAGTTTAAACCAATGTTTTAGAAAATGGTCTCTTCCTTATAAACGGGGCAAATAGGCGCCCCTCTCTTAAGTGATTTTTTTCTTAGAATAACCCCCAAGATCATTTCACATAGTATTGTTCAATAACTTGGAAATAAGCTGTAAGTTTCTTACCTTTGAAAATACAGTGTTTTTCATTTGACAACAAACACTGTATCAAATAAATTAAATACCGATATTTTAAGCCCCACCACCTACTTTTACTACATGCCATCTATCTCATCACGTTAATGGAATTATCATGAATGAACATGCATTTACTTTTTTTAATATTTTTGGGTTGATTGATCAATAAAGATTAAATTTGTAACGCAATATCATGATTTTTCAGATTTTTTGACATTTATAACCCCCGCATCTCCCTTACTATTGCTCCAAGTGAAAATATGACTAAAGCTTTTTTTGTAGAAAATTTAATATACTTTCATTTTGTAGTGTATACTTTTCAGCTTATACCCTTGGTTTTCAAAATATCGCGAAATACTAGAAAAGGGGACCTTTACCCCCCTCCTGGCTAAAGCTCGCGGTCCTGGGCTGGGGACTTTTGGTATGTTGTACCTGGGGGTCACCCCTACCCTTTAAAATAATAAACCAGACTACATGATTTTTCGCATTTATTTTATGATTTAAGATCTTCGTTGACTGGACTATGTAGGGCAAGTTTAGGATTCGTAAACAGAAATCGAACTCGAGATTTCATTCAAACCTGACATTGCGATAATAGAGAACACGAAAAAATAGTAAGTAAGTAGGTATGTCTGTATTTCTGTATGTCTGTATGTCTGTATGTCTGTATGTCTGTATGTCTGTATGTCTGTATGTCTGTATGTCTGTATGTCTGTATGTCTGTATGTCTGTATGTCTGTATGTCTGTATGTCTGTATGTCTGTATGTCTGTATGTCTGTATGTCTGTATGTCTGTATGTCTGTATGTCTGTATGTCTATCTGTACCTCGACCTACAGCCTAAACGATTAAAGGTAATTTCTTGAAATTTTGAACTTAAGGTTTTTAAGTGATTCCCTAAAAGGGCAATTGAATATTTTTTAACTCTAAAAATAACGGTAACTGCCATACAACCGCTCTGACAAAAATAATTTATCATCAAAAACGAGTCTTAAAATTTGTATGAAAAGTTTTGTGTGTACTATTGTAGATTTTAACGAAGTTACACATTATGTTGTGTGCGCCTAATTACCAGCTCAGTATCAGCGACCCACAACAAATCAACTGCAAAACATTGCATACTTCAAGGCGCCCACGAGAGTGATGGTGAGGTTCTGCTCAGTGTTACCGCAGGCCAAATTATTGTTGTGTCCCTCTGAATGAAAAAATGTGTCCTTTTGCAATTAAATGCGTCCTTTTGAAAATAAATGTATATTATTTAAAAAAATATGAATTTAAGTAATATCAAAAACTTTTTATTGTTTTATTAAATAAATACTTAAGACGAAATCAAGAATAATGTTAAAACATTGTAATATTAGTCTAACATTACATTATGAATAATCTTATTTGAATATACTTATTTCATCTTCGTTGTTTGTTTTTTTTTTTGTAAATTTGAAGTTTCTTGAGTTTAAATGATCGTGAAAAATGTGTCCTTTTTTAAAAAAAATGTGTCCCGAGTCCCCTACGAAAAAAAGAATCCCCGGGGTCACTATAGTGTCCCAGTGGTAGCACTGGTTCTGCTGCCAAGCAACGAACAGCACACGAAAGCACAACAACCAATGCATACAACAACAAATGCATACAAAGAATTGATGGGTAGTAGTAAGCTGCTGGGTGGATTCTAAACAGTTTTTGGCTTTTTATCTGAAACCCCGTTCCCCTTTATTTTGCCTCAACCTCGTGTTAAGGTTTGGGATTAATCCCAAACAAGCATACCACGCCCTCATTCCGATAAAGCTAGGGAGGGATTTAATCCCGACATACGTTATTGCTTTAGAATCGAATGGGGGCTAGAGAATTTTTCACCATCGTCCACCGCCGCCGTACCGCACCTTTAACTTCGATTTAAGGCTAGAGAATATATCCCAGAATTACCTCGGTACCGTAATAAATAAATTTAAATGAAAGTAAAATTGAATAAAAAAGTGTTATTTCGAACTTTAGTTCGCTTAACTGTTTCGCTGATGACAGCACCCTTAGTTTTTCATACTCCTTTCCAGATTCACCTCCCGGTTCTTCAAACGTGGAGCAGCAGCGACTGAATATGTTGAGCTCATTAAACTCAGATTTAAACAGCATTGTCAAATGGGGTTTTAATAATCGTGTAGAGTTTAACGCATCTAAAACTCAAAGTTGTCTTCTGTCGTTAAAGCGCAATATACCCCCTTTACCATTACACATGAACGGAACATGCATCGAGGAAACTGAAAAGCTTTCGATTCTTGGAATGCGCGTTACCGATCAACTCTTATGGAACGACCATATACAAGATATCGCTAAAAATGCTGCGAAGTGCCTAGGTTTCCTTAGACGATGTAAGAACTTTTTTTCCCCTTCTGATCTAGCTACCATATATAAAGCATACATACGCCCAAAGCTAGAGTATAACTCTCATTTCTGGTCAGGTGCCTCTAAAACGTCACTGCACCTACTGGATAGAATCCAAGATAGAGCTTTAAAACTGATAGGTGACAGATTAATCTCGGAAACATTTGTTGCATTGGAACACCGTCGAAATGTTTCTTGCTTATCTTTGTTTTATCGCTACTTTTTTAAACGTTGCTCTGTTGAAATAGCTAGCTGCATTCCTCCCCTCAAACAATTTCAGCGTAATACCCGCTCTGCTGGGAATGCTCACCAGTATACCCTTGAGCCTAACTTCGGACGTACCGTCAAGTATAGAGATTCTTTCTTTAGCCGTACCACACGAATGTGGAATTCCTTACCAAACTCTGTTTTTCCTACCCATTTCAATATCCAAACATTTAAAGCAAATGTACATCGCTATCTCCTACTCCATTCTCCCTCTATTTCCTAAACGCTCGCACTGTGTGAAAACATTTTAAGGGTATTCATAACCCCTTGAGTGCGCGTCAATTATAAAAAAAAAAAAGTTCAGAATCTTTCTTAAAACCAAGTTTGTCTTGCTTTCTTCGGTAACGAACCTTAAACACACTGCCCTACCTCAGCTGGAAAATAAAAAAGCATCACAAGATAAAGGTAGTACGCGTTGTGGTAAAAAAAATGTTACCAATAACTGTTATTAACAGTACCTACTTGTTTCTCGTTAACTGCTTAACCGATTTCAATTGAAATTTTGAGACAGGAATTGACAAAGAAATTATTTTTCGATTTTAAAATAAAAGTAACGTAAATTTTGTTTATTTTAAATCAATAATTTGAAAATGGCTAAGGGGTTTATTTTTTTAATTTGAGTTGTGGTGATATATTTCATTTAATTCTTAAAAATCGTTTCCCAATTTGTTTTTTGAAAAACTGTTCAAGAAATTCTAAAGGGTTTTTTTTTTAAGAGGTATAAGACTTTAAGTTGGCAACACCATTTTAACTGGCGGCCATTTTATTAGCTGTCAAGTGATTTATTTTTAGTTGGGTTTGGCATTTCAACATGAATAGATTGACGCCTGAACAACGCTTCCAAATTGTGCCCAAATGGGCCCAAAACAAGATTGCCGTTGATCCCAATTTTCATAAGCGAATTTTGTTAAGCGATGAAGCTCACTTTTGGTTGAATGGATACGTCAATAAACAAAACTGCCGTATTTGGAGTGATGATAATCCTCAAGTGTATGTTGAGACACCGTTACATCCACAAGAACCGACTGTTTGGTATGCTTTATGGTTCGGTGGAATAATTGGTCCGTGCTTCTTTAAAAACGATGCTGGCCAAACATTCAATGGTGAGCGCTATAGAGCCATGAATACTGACTTTTTCGTTCATCATTTGAACAACCATGATGTGCAGGAGCTGTGGTTTCAACAAGACGGCGCAAAATGTCACACAGCTCGTTCCACAATTGATTTATTGAAGGCACCGTTTGGTAACCGCATAGTTTCACGTAACGGACCCGTGAATTGGCCTCCAAGATCGTTCGATTTAACGCCGCTTGACTATTTTCTGTGGGGATATGTAAAGTCGCTAATCTACGCCGATAAGTCCGAAACAATTGACGACATGGAGGACAAAATTCGCCGTGTTATTGCCGTTATACGGCCACAAATATTGGAAAAAGTCATCGAAAATTGGACCTCCAGATAAGACTACGTCCGAGCCAGCTGTGGCGGTCGTATGACACCCTTTATAAATATAAAATAAGTTATTTTTTTAAGAAAACCGCTTCAACGATTTTTTTCCAAAAATTCATTTTCTTTCTAAAACTCAGAAGTCGTTCTTTATTTTAAGTTTAACACATTTTTAGAAGTATTTACAACTTAAGGAAAGAGTTTCATGCACATTTTCAATTTTCTCATATAAATAAATATAATAAATACTATTATTAATTATTTACATATTATATCATATTCATATGTACATATTTGATCTACACTATAATATTTGAAATTTCAACCAATTTGAACCACAAAAACAAGTTCGTGCGATCCAATCGTTCGTATTTTGATTTGTCAATCTGTTTGTCTATATCAGGATGTCCTCAGAACCTATCCGTTGCATTAAGATTTTCCTTAATCCTTGGACACTATTCAAGCTTAAATAATTTAAAAATATAAATTTAAATATTTTAAGGCTCACTTGAACGAAAGTTTTTTTTTTTTTTGACAGAAATATCCATACCTTAAGTCGGTGGTTTCTGCTATAAAAATAAACTTTATCTCAAATATGCCTAATTCTTACAAATAATCAAAATTAAAAAAATTAAATAATTTTATTTTTAAAACATTTGAAATGGAATAAATTTAACGATTTTAATAAATCTTCTGATACTTTCAGTTATTTAAGCAAAACAATGTGACCCAGCACTGGGCTTTATGTTTTCAACATTGAATATACTTGTGTCTGGTTCTGTTATTTTTTCATTCATCAATTTGCTTATGTATGTATATTTTTTTCAGAATATCCTTCAACCGTTATAGTACCTATGTATATATCGAAAAAAAAGGATTTTTATTTTGATTAAGCTATAGATGGAAAATTTATTGAAGCATCACTTTCGATTGTGTGAGTTGTATATGGAAGTTGAAAGAAGAAAACAAATGAAAATGAATTTGCATTTAATTTAAGAAGATTCATTTTAAGAATAAATCTTATTGTTCATTGAATCAAGAATATATACTCTTTGGGAGAGAAACAACAAAGATTGCAAATTTAGAAGAAAGAATTTAAAGGTTTTTTTTTTGTGCAAAATTAACTTTTTGCTTCATTGATTTATGTTATAAAAGATTTGGGAATATTTAAATTTGATTCACATCACAAACCTTGCTTGTTTGTGAATTCAAATGCCAACAGGCGTGAGCTTAGAAAGTATTGTACCTATTGATTTTGAGAACAGTTTTCGGTCACAATGTAGTTGATTGAAAAAAGTAAAATGGTTATTTTTAAAATTTTGTGTAACTTAATCTTTAACACAATTACACGTCTTAAACGATTAACAAGATTCCACCAAAAAAAAAACAAAAAAAAAACCAAACCAAAAAAAACCAAAAACCAACCAAAAAAAAAAAGAATTTGTTCCTAATTTATAATAGCTTTCGTCCTTTCCTTCACGAACTGACACAAAACCTTATATATCTCATTTAAGAAACGCGCCTAAATTATAGATATTTATTTTTTTGAAACCATTCAATTATTCATTTTTATATTCATCTTAGCTTCGATTCGCAATATTGTACAGGGTGGTTAAATTTTAAGGGCCGATGTTGATTTTGAATAAAACACAAATTTTTTAGGAAATTATTGTCATTTCTTTTTATTATGATAATATTGGTATGGTTCAATTGTGTATGGAACAAAATATCGGCCAAATGGCCGCCGCCGCGACCTCGGCGGCACACCTCCATCCGATGGTCCAAATTTTCGATGACGCTGAGGCATAATTGAGGTTCTATGCCGTTAGTGTGCCAAATTATCTCATCCATTAGCTCTTGAATTGTTGCTGGCTTATCGACGTACAACTTTTCTTTCAAATAACCACCAAAGAAAGAAGTCCAACGGTGTCAAATCACATGATCTTGGCGGCCAATTCACATCGCCACCACGTGAGATAACACGGCCATTGAATTTTTCGCGCAAAAGAGCCATTGTTTCGTTAGCTGTGCGGCAATTGGCACCGTCCTGTTGAAACTACATATCGTCCACATCCATATCTTCCAATTCGGGCCATAAAAAGTTCGTTATCATCTCACGATAGCGAACACCATTCACAGTAACTGCCTGACCGGCCTCATTTTAGAAAAAAAAAGCCCGATGATGCCGCCAGCCCAAAAACCGCACCAAACAGTCACTCTTTGTGGGTGCATTGGTTTTTCCACAATCACTCTTGGATTATCATTCGCCCAAATGCGGCAATTCTGCTTATTGACGAATCCACTGAGGTGAAAATGTGCCTCATCACTGAAGGTGATTTTCTTCGAAAATTGATCATCATTTTCATAATAAGCCTGAATAACTTTAACGCACTGCTCGATTGTGGTTCTTTCCATGGTTCAAATTGAGTTTGTCTGAAATTGAGAAATGTCAAATGAAATGCAGAAAAAAACTTGAAGTTTACGTGTGGTTCACATTCAACATTGGCCCTTAAAATTTAACCAAGAAAAGAAATTTTTTTTCAAATGGAAAAATAATTCGAGGATAAGATTACAATGACTAAAATTTTGGATATTGCCAATGGAACTCTTTATAAACTGAGAGAGTTCCACACACATCCGATGACAACTACTTTAGTTACAAGGAGTCAAAGTTTTAAAATGTAAAGGGTTTTCCAATAAGAGGTGTTATTTTGAATAGCCCGCTATTTCGGTAGCTGTCACTTTTGAAGCTGTCATTTTTTGACATTTGACAAGTAGAAACTACGCCATTAATAAAAATGGAACGATACACGCTTCAACAACGCATTAAAATTATTAATATTCACTATAAATATGGTGAAAATTTGGCAGAGACGGTTCGTAAAACTAAAACATTTTTGGCTCGTCGTGAAGCACCTTGTCGGACGGCAATACAGAAATTGGTGGACAAATTCGAGCTGTTGGGACAAGTTAGTGATGTGAAGAATAAAACCCGTCCACGTCGCTCAAGAACAACTGAGAATATTGCTGTTGTAGCCCAAAGTGTTGAAGAAAACCCAGGTTTGTCCATTCCTCGTCGTTCTTTGGAATTAGGCATTCCACAAACGTCATTACACCGTATTTTACATAAAGGCTTGGGTCTTAAGGCTTATAAAGTTCAGTTAACACAAGAACTCAAGCCGGCTGATCATCAACAACGTCGTGTCTTTGCTGATTGGGTCCTTGAAATGCATGAAAATGATCCGGAATTTCATCGAAAAATCATCTTGACTGATGAGGCCCATTTCCACCTCGGAGGCTACGTCAACAAGCAAAACTGTCGCATCTGGGGCTCGGAAAACCCAAGAGTTATTGTTGAAAAGCCTCTCCATCCTCAACGCGTGACTGTTTGGTGCGGTTTATGGTCCGGCGGGGTCATTGGACCTTACTTTTTCGAAAATAAGGCTGGAGCAACAGTTACGGTCAATGGATTGCGCTATCGAGAGATGATTAATGATTTTTTATGGCCGGAATTGGAAAAGTTTCCGGACCGTGTTATCTCTCCAAGAGGTGATCACAATTGGCCACCGAGATCTTGTGATTAAAGGTCTACGCCAACAGCCCAGCGTCGATTCAAGACCTCAAAGATGGAATTCGTGAGGCTATCGAGGACATAGGACAGCCACTTTGCGATTTGGTTATGGAAAATTTCATGAAAAGGATATGGTCCTGTAAGCGTGGTCGTGGCGGCCATTTGGCTGATGTTGTGTTCCATTAATAACGGCATACCTTCTTTATAATGAAATAAACATCCGATCATTTATCTCAAAAAATGCCATTTTTCTTTGAATATCAAAATGACACCTCTTATTGGAAAACCCTTTATTTTTTGTTAATATCTAAAAAAAATGGTTTGTTTTAGAGGATAATTTTGGTGCGCAAATGATCCTTAGATCCTACTGTCACCTCACCTCTAAAGCCGCGTCCATATCTATACAAAATTAAGTTGGGCACCTTGAAATTTCTATTCGCCGCAAAAATATTTCAAAAACTTGTGTGCGTTCGGAAGCCCGCACTGACGTATTTTTTTTTTAATCTACACAAATAGTTTCGCCAAACGCACAACTTAATTTTTTATTGAAATGGATGCGGCTTGAGGTGGTGTGGAAGAAAGTGGAAAACTTTTTAACGGTAAATGCTATGAACTTATATCCTTAGAGACTTTTGACCCCTTGTAACTTACCTAGCGGTCATCGATCGTATCAAAGAGGTACTCTATCAGTATCACAACAACTTTAACCTGCGTATTCTATTTTCTCCAATCCAAAATCCTCGTAGAGTTCAGTTGAAACGTTCTACCCGTCCGCCAGAGCCCTGCTCTTAAAGTATTTCGTAAAAGCAACCAAAATAGATTTCGTTGTTTCGTAGTTTCTTTATGTGTGGGGATGGCCCACACTTACTACAAATATTGTATTGTGTGACGGGTGTTCCACAAAAGTACATAATTTGTGCGACAGGTGGCCGAAATTAACTAAATTCATGTCGTGTGACACATAGTTCACACTAACCATTATTAATCGTGTGACAGATGGTCGACTTATACCAACAAAAATATGCGTTGTATGACAGGTGGTCCACAAGATCGATAAATGCGCGACAGATGGTCCGCCCAAGGATAAAACATGAGGAGTCCGACCCATGTTCAACGACATGTGTGACACCTGAGGAATTGATGGCATAGACGAGCCAAATCCGCCATTTCTGGATGACTTTGAAAACGGTCACAAAAGTGGCTGGTTGACAAAAGTATAGCGAAAAATCATTTACGAATTTATCGATTTATAATTTATCAGAAAATTGTAGTGTTGAAAATTTCACTTTGGGAAATTGAGAATACAATAAAATAGAGGAGCTATTTTTTTGTAACTCACAAAGCTCTGCTTGATTTTTGGGTTGTTTATTTGCATACCTTTACAAGTAGAATATTCATAAACTAGATTTTGAAAAAAATATTTAAGAAAAAGCTGTTAATTATTGAGAAAGAAACGTGAACAGCTGGACAATTTGGGGGCTTTTGACCCCATGCCAATTAGTAAGAACCGGTCATATTGAAGATTTTAGAGCAGTTTGCTGATACGACATAAGAACTCTATAAATATTTATGTTCAACTTAAACGCTTATATTCTACAGGGTCATTCATTTCGCGGTTTCAAGTTGTTAGAGCTGGCATTTGACACCTGTCAAACTCAGCTGTCATTTAAAGTGTCATAATATTAGTTGAATTTTTGGGATTTAGTTGAATGTTTGTCATTAACGATAATGGATCGATCGCGTTAAAATTATTAAAACTTACTACAAAAGTGGTGATTCAAACGTATCCACTTTTCGCACATTACACGATAATTATGGTCGACATTATCGACCGCAATCGGTAAAATTTTGAAGAAATTTGAAGAGAGTAAAAGCGTTATTGATGTCCTAGGGCCTGTGTAGTGTGTATCATCGTTATGCACGCTTAGTCGAAAATATTGCTGCTGAAAGTGCAAGTGTTGCTGATGATCCTAATTTACGGTTACAGTTAATTCGGAGCGACAGTGCCTGATTACATGAGTCTTTTAACTGCAGGTCGTTGTACTGAACTCGTGTTTACACAGTTCAATCTAGCCTTCTCTATCTCACACCCTTAAAATCCATATATATCTCACTCACACGTTAAAAAATATTAAATGAAACTGGCGCATCGGTGAAGTTTTGGTGGAAACTACCTTCGCACATAAAATTTACCTGTCTCACGACCCATGTAATCAGGCACATATGGTTGAAAGATAACCGATTTTTTTTTAGCCGGCGATTGAAAATCATGACTTGGACGATATGTGGTTCCAACAAGACGGGGCAACAAGCCACACAACTCGAACAATTATGGATTTATTGCCTGAGAAGTTTACTGGTCGCATAATTTCACGCTTAGGCGAAGTCAATTGGCCAACAACATCACGCTATACCGTTAGAGTTTTGCTGTGAGGCTACGCAAAAGACCATGTTCACGCAAATAATCCCCAAAATTTAGACGCATTAAAAACCAAAATTACTCAAGTTATGGCCGAAATACCACCCGAAATGTGCGAAAAAGTGGTCAAAAATTACCTCAAAAGAATCGCATGCTGCGAATCTTCCCGAGGGGGTCATTTGAATGATATTGTTTTTCACACTTAATGGCAAAGTCCAAACTTTATAATGAAATAACATTTCAATCAAAAATGCATCGAAAAATGAATAACAATTTACTTTTTCCTTGTCGTAAACTGTCACATTAGCTCTTATGTTGAACTTAAAAAAATTAAATTTTTTTTTCAGAAAGTGGACCTTAGAGGATTTGTAAATTCCTCAAAAGAAACAGTACTTGTGAAAAAAGACAATTTTTCGAAGAAACATAAAGACATTTAGAACCTTCTGATTTTTGAATTTTTGACAAAAACTAAACAATAAAATAATTTTTTTTTTCTAATTTTGGGTTTGTAAAAAGTCTTAACTTCAGAACATAATAAACACTCTTAAACACTTTTGAAAGCTTTGTAAATATTTTTGAGGGTCAATAAAATTTAACGCTCTATAAATGAATCGTTTTCTGTTTTGTGCATACAATAATAGAATTCCTACAAATTTCAAACTAAATTAACAAAAAGGCAAAAGTTAATGAGTAAGTTGTAAACTTTAAAAGTTCAAGGGTTCAAGTTTCCATATGAGTATGTACGACGAAGTAGTAAAACAAGAATAGTACCTTTGCAGCCGCATTATATTACATTTTTAGGCCTAAAGGATGAATGCAAAAAATGGGGTCAATGGGAAAACTATCTCAGATGTTCATTAAAGGATACCAAACAAACCGCATGTCTAACCTACCCAACCACCCACCAGCACTCCATAATGCCATAACCTTTTCCTGTGAGACAAAGAGGGAAAGCGAAAACTTTAATCTTTTCTGAATGTTGAATAATTTTATTGCCTTTGGGTGTAAAGTGTGGCAGGAAACAGTAAAAAGCTACGAGATAAGGAAAACATAAATAAAAGAAGAGTAGTTGTAACACAAACAAAAAGAAGTTCTATATAGATACGAGTATAAAGGACATTTGAGAAATGAACAAATCCACTAGTAGGTATAGTAAAAGGAAAAGGCCATTTTGCAAAAAAAAAAAAAAAAAACAACGATTGTTCGTGTATCCTTTGCGGAACACCGGCAATGGTGTATTTCTTCACTTTTTGTTTGTATGTAGCAACACATGTTGCTCTTGCAATTGTGAATTTTAACGAAAACAATAGCAAGTGCAGGACATATGTCCTGCATTGAATTCCATGCCTCTTTTTTTTTGTCGTATCTTTATTTCTATATGCTTCGCTGAATACCAAGTGGCAATTGTGTGGTTTAAAGGACAATTGCTTTAGACTTAACAATCCCTACCGCTGCTGTCAACCTCCTCTCTCATTTCATATAGATCTGAGAGTGTTACTGGTAAATGCACTCAAACAATAAGGTTGAAGAATAAAGGATTTGCCCTAATGGAGATTTTCAATAGAGACAACGATTCAACTTCGAATTTTCCGAGATATTTTAACATTTATTATTTTTCTATATAAATATGTAGGGTAGATAAGGTTTTAACAAAAAAAAAAAAAACAAGGAATTATAAGATAAGGTCATCTTTTCAACCATATTTTAAATTACAACTTAAGTTATAAATTATAAGTTGAACCATTTATCACTTTGTTTATCACTTTAAACAAGACAGGAAAAAGAGCATCATTCTTTCTGTAAAAAAAAGCTAGAAACATACAAAAAAGGGTGTTTTTTTTAACGTTTGGTTTTCAAGAAGAAATAGAACGCATATCATTTAAAGTTATGGCCAAGAATTTAGCTTTATTATAAAGATAAGGGTTTGCCATTATGCTTTAAAAATGATTTCGGGTAAGTGACCACAGCGGCTGGGTCGAATAAATTCCAGCCGAGAGGCCCAATTTTCAACCACTTTTTGCAGCAATTGGGGCCGTATGTCAGCAATAACGCGCCGAATATTCTCTTCCAATACGTCAATCGTCTCGAGTTTATCTGCGTAGACAAGCGACTTCACATAACCCCACAAAAAATAATCCAGCAGTGTTATATCGCATGAACTTGGAGGCCACGCCACAGGCCCACGACGCTAGATAATGCGCTCACCAAAAGTTTCCTTCAATAAATTGATTGTTTCGTTGGCTGTATGGTATGTAGCTCCGTTTTGTTGGAACCAAAGGTCATCCACATCAACATCCTCCAATTCAGTCACGAAAAAGTCATTATTCATGGCTCTATATCGTTCCCCATTGACTGTAACATTATGGCCGGCTTCATTTTTGGAGAGTTATGGACCAATGATTCCCTCTGCCCATAGAGCACACCAAACAGTGAGTTTTTGAAGATGTAATGGCGTCTCAACAATGGCTTGTAGATTATGATCACTCCAAATACGACAATTTTGCTCATTAACGTACCCATTCAACCAAAAATGAGCTTCACCGCTGAACAAAATTTCTTGTGAAAATTGGGATCGGTGGCCATCTCCTTTTGGGCCCATTCACCAAACGTGCGACGTGCTTGATGGTCGTTCGGCTATTTATTATGAAATGGCTAACTAAACTGAGCATAAATCAAGTGACAGCTGTCAAAAAGACCAACTCCGAAAAGAGTATGGCTAGATTGAAACCACACGTCTAAAAAAAAACACACTGTATCAAGACTGAAGCACTTCAATTTTGAAGTTTCCGAATTTTTTTTTAGACTGGAATCGCTGCCCTAAATGTATAGGGTGACCAGATAAGAACAATTAAGAAAATAAATTTAGATGAAACAACAACGGTGTGAGATGTAAAATTGATTCTGACTTTATTTTAAAGTTACATTCATGCTATTATGTAAAAAAGCACATTATTTTAAGTGGTCGGACCAATTTTGGATGACTCGGTCCAATATTTGCTGCGTATATGCCATTAACCGCACCAAGCAGTCAATCTTTGTGGATGCATTGATGATTGGTCAAAGATTTGTGGATTTTGTTTGCTCCAATAGCGGCAATTTAGCTTGTTGGCCCTCGTCTGAGAAGATGGTTTTTTCGCCAAAATCCGGATCTCGGGCTCGGGCCAACATTTCAGTGACCCAGTTGGCGTTCAAATCTTGCGTTATCACATTCTTATACGGATTTCGGCCCAAATCAAACAGCAAAATAAGCCGGGTTGACTCTCTGGCGATGCTCAATCGGCACCGCACCGACATTTCTGGGTCTTCTTCGATACTGGCCGCTGCGGTGGTGGCTATGTTTTCTTCATTACTTATCAATCTCTATGTGGTTGATGACCTAAGGTCCAAAAGAGTATACTCACACCATTTACCATACAAAATATTTGACATCTTATTTTTATTTTTGTATTATTTTAATTAATTAAAACAAAAATGAACATTAAATTTATGAAATAAAAACAATAAATAAAATTAAAAAAAAAAACAAGTAAGAAAAAAATTGAAATAATTTTACATTATTAAATAAAATCTAGTTGAGCTATTTTCTTCAAATTATCATCGTGCATTTAGAAAAAGGAAAGCCCTATTTGCGAGAAAATGTCACTAACTGGCAACCCTTAGACGCTTTGTTCCGTCTTTTTTGTTCAAAATCATCAAAAAAAAATATATGGTTTTATTTAGAAGCTTATAACTTGAGTTTTAATGGTCGGGGATCTTAAATTACGGCAAACCAACCACTAGGTGGCGCAAAAGTATCTCGAGTATTCTGGTTAAACTCTTGGTCAGTAGGTACTGCTAAAACTAAAACCCTTAGAGATCTTTTATGTCAAAATATTCGTACCTCCTCTTTTAAAAATTATAGGAAAAGTCTTAATTCATCAAAACAAGTTGCCTCGTTTTCTGTATGTGTTTTTTTTCTTTATTTCGTCCATATTGGATTTGTTGTTGGTCGATATAGTGCCATGGAATGGATATGATTTACATCCTTCCATGCTTTCGTAATTAAGGAATATTGTTCACTTGTAAAGAATGAGAATGAAAAAGTGAAAATCTGCAAAAATGGCCAATAATTGCAGATCAATGATTATACATATACCTATGAGTGAAGTAAAGAACATGAACATGAACACCAATTTATTTAAGTACTTCTCTCCGATTTGTAATCGTCGTTTAACAAGAATGACTATTGTTATCTTTATTTCTTTCAATGAAGATGCTTTTTGTATCGGCAAATCTTTTTTTGTATACGCTTTTCTCAAAGCGAACCATTAAATATTAAATATTTTTAAATAATAAATTGAGATAGAAAACATAGGTTTTTAATAAAAACAATTACTTGTATATTGATTCATAAAGTACACAGAATAAGCGGGTTATGCATGGGATATATTACCGGGCCCGGGTAAGTGTCCATATGAGGATTATCATGTTAACATCAAATATTATTGCTCGACCAGCCACGTTCTGATGAATACAGTCCAAAATTCCAGACACCAAACAGCGACACGTTGTGGATGCAATTGTTTCTAAATAAAACAGAATTCCCTCTGATTTCTTCTATTTTTTTTTTTTTTGAAAATAGTCCAAGGACCCTGAAACATTTAAACATGCAATCTGGACCTCGAAAGATTTTCAAAAACTTTAAAAAAAGGCTTTGGGAGTGTATGCATTCTAGAGGGAGCCATTCGACCTTCACATTAATTAAAACCATGAAAACTAATGTTCCCAAAAAATAAATATATTTTAAAATTTTGTTGGGGCAAAATATCTATCTAAATTCTAAATTCCCGGAGGTCTGGAAACGAATCCCAGACCTCCTTCGCCTTTTTGGGGTACTGCTACGTGCCAGAGTTGTAAAGACTGCAGTCTTTTCAGTACTGCAGTTAATTGAATAAAAAAACTTTTTTCTTTAAGTCTTTTAACTTGCCAAAAGAATTTAACTGTAATACAATAGTCAGCAGTCAGTACTAACATTCCGACTGTGCAGTTAAAAAAAAAGTTAATTAACTTTAAGTTAATTAACTGCAGTACTTTTGACTTGATTTTAGTATTTTAGTCAGTTGAAAGTCATTTGTACTGCGATGGTTCATCTTTTAGTCAGTAAGTCTTTTAACTGCAGTTAATTAACTGTAAGTCTTTAAACTTTGTTTTTTGTTTTTTATCAAAAATATTTCACACTTGTACATCACGCCGTACGCATATAATGCCAAATAAATAATGCAAACATTTTAATTTATTTTCATTGTATCCTGTTGTGTTATAAGTATAAATCTATAGTATTTTAGTTGAAAGACTTACAGCTCATTGACTGCAGTTAAAAGACTTACTAACTAAAAGATGAACCATCGCAGTACAAATGACTTTCAACTGACTAAAATACTAAAATCAAGTCAAAAGTACTGCAGTTAATTAACTTAAAGTTAATTAACTTTTTTTTTAACTGCACAGTCGGAATGTTAGTACTGACTGCTGACTATTGTATTACAGTTAAATTCTTTTGGCAAGTTAAAAGACTTAAAGAAAAAAGTTTTTTTATTCAATTAACTGCAGTACTGAAAAGACTGCAGTAAGTAAGCTTTGCAGTTAAAGTACTTACTCACAGTATTAACTTGCATTCAAAAGTTAAGTTAATTAACTGGGACTGTATTAACTGCAGTACTGAAAAGACTGCAGTCTTTACAACTCTGCTACGTGCGAGGAAGCGACAAAATTTCCAAGGTTAGCTCTTGTTATTACAAAGTTCCTCTCATATTAGCTGTTTGGATTCAGAAGAAAATTGTGGGTCCACCAGCAACGTTCCGTTGTGCTTATAGTAAGGTGTACGATAAGTTTTTCTGCAGTAAAATTATCTATTCCTGTGTGTTAAGACGTTTTCAACTCAACCAAAAAATCGATTTTTTAAAAGTCGCAGTTAGCATTCGACCAAAAAAAAAATCGATATACAGTAGACGCTCGATATAGTGAAGTACCTAATTGAAACCAGACATATTGACTATTTCGAGATTGTTCACTATTTCGAGAGAGAAGCTTAAAAGGTTTTCCAAAGTAGAATTTGTTTCTAAATGAATATTTTGTCCGGTGTAAAGTAAAAACAAAAAAACAAGTCAGCATTAAAAACAACAAAATAAACTTTTTTATTCATACAAAAAAAAAAAAAAACAAAATATTCCACGCAGAAATTGTTTTTTTTTTTTTTAAATAGGAATCAAATTTTAGAAAAATATTCTATCGTTTTTGTTTGTGTCTGTAAAAACAAACTTCATCGTTTGAATGAATTTCTTTTCATAATTACAATTTTTCATAAAAGTTGGAATGCACGTTTAACTTGTGTTATACTTTGTATAATGTATACCTACTTCCGTGACTGAATTTACAACCCGCATCTAGTATAAGTGAATGGTAAAACTTCTTAAAAGTCAGTTCACTGAACTGTACACGAATTGCAGCTGGAATATTCTTGATAAGTTCTGAAAAAAACATGTGTTCACTTTATTGAGATTCACTATATCGAGCGTCTACTGTGTTTCGATTTTCTTTGATTTGAGGTCGAGACTTCGATTTTCAGTCTCAAACTAGAATTACACGCATTTGTAAGTTTGAATCAGGCATTTTGTAGCCTTTTTACTTTGGATAAGTACATAGGTGGTGTCGAGTCGGGTCTTCAATAGAAAAATACTACCAACGCGATTACAAGCTTCGTAACCTGAACCTAGATTTGAAAGCATATATTTATATGGGCTGGTTCAAGAAGAAATCGTGTGGTGGAGGGGGGCAATTTCATGAAAAAGAGTCTTAAAATGAAAATATTAAACAAAAGCGACTCTTACTATATTCCGTTATAAATTTTCCTAAAGCTAAAATTAAATTTATCAACGTTCTTTATGAATCATACCAATACTTTTTGTGAAATTCATTATATTTTTAATCTGATTTTTTTTTTTAATTTCACTTTGTTAAGTAGGTACTACCTCCGTTTTTACTATTCACTTGTCTGATCAATTCAAAGTCAAACACTGAAAACTCTTTCTTTCTTTTATTTTATTATATCTGTTGTATTTTATTTTATTTTATTTTATTTTATTTTATTTTATTTTATTTTATTTTATTTTATTTTATTTTATTTTATTTTATTTTATTTTATTTTATTTTAAAATAAAGTTGTTTTAGTGAACAGTTGTTAAAAAATTAATTTTCAAACTCAAAATTTTGAAAAAAAAATATTATCTAAATTTTTTTCAAAATGTTACGTAATTAACTACTATTTTTGTTTTACAATTTCAACACTTTTATAAATTTTTATTCAAAAACAATAAACCGGATTCTTAAATGTCTTGTAGGTACCTACTTTTTGAGAAATTTGAAAACAACACTAAATCTACTTTACTACCTAATTAGTACAAATAAGAAATACAAAATATAATAAAAAAGAAGAGATTTCTAGCAAAAGGTATAGCATGGCATTCCTAAATCACCCCCCCCCCTCCCCCGAGAGAAAAATCCTAGTAACGCCTCTGCTTCAACGAACTGCCGAATGATGGTCCGAGCCAGAGGTGCGCTGAAGTAAGAAGAAGACCCTGCTTGGAACATTTTTCGTTACTTTGAGTAAGTTGATCTGATTTTTGTAACAATGTTTTTTTTTGAGATTAATAAAAGAACTAAAAGAACTTTGGATATAACGTATGAAAACTAACGTTTTGCTAGTTTTTGCAGAGAACACCTGCGTACCTTGGAATAAACGTCACTGGGGTCCACACAGAAATGGTTTATAGTGTAAGTTTCTAAGCGCTGATTCTTCAAGAGTTCTTATTCGTAACTTATTTACTTGTTTCTAATTCGAACACTATCTCTCATATCTTAAGCCTCAAAAAATGCATTGCCAAGAATTTAAGAAACAAGATTTAAAGCATATGAATTAATACTCTGCACACATATACTCAAAGAAAATCCTATACAATTCGATAATGGCTTCCATTTCGTTTGGGAATTTTCAGAATTTCCTTTTTACTGCGCTGATACACTTTTATGCTAAAGGTTGTATTGCTCATTTTTAATTGCCCATTTATTACCCCCAGAATTTGTGTATTTGTGTATTTTGAATTTAAATTCTCTGATGTAATTTCCATATTTACAACTACAAACTACTGTTCCATCATAATCAACAAGAGCTTACATAGAGCAATTACCTTTAGCTCTAACACACTAATAACACGATATGAAATCCCCACCGCATAATTACACACTAGTTTGCAGAACAAACCCCTTAAAAATGAAGAGACTTATTTTCATTACGAGTAGGTGTATGGGTATGTTCACAAGTCGTGGGAAGATTTGTAATTAAATTTAAACCAAGTGTTACCACGCACGATACATCCGCCACAAACAAGTCAAAATTCACAACTTGCATGGAAACTCCGGGCGGCGCGGCGCACACCAAACACCCTTCCTCCCACTGCACACCACCGTCCTTCACTACTTTCCTGTATAATTAAAGGTGATAACTATTTGTATTGAATGGATGAGCCCTGGAATTATCTGAAAGTCAGGAAGCCATAGGTAGGTTAGGTATACTCCGGCCTTCCACAAGTAAATGTTATACTTTATGCCATCATATACACCTTCAAACCTCACCTCCCCATCAGCAAACAATGCTACCTTCGGATCACCGTTTTGTTTCGAATATAACAAATCCGTTTCACGTCATATGAAACTTATTTAATGTGACAAGGGTGGCAATAAACCGTTAACGTCGTATAAGGTTTGTGCTGCTTGCTGCTAGAATCTAATGGTGTTAAGCTTTCCGGTGGTGCGGCGTGCGTGGCGCGTTGGTTAGGGGTTAAGGTTTGGGTCTACTATTTCGCCTGGAGACGGGGAGAGATGAAAGTGTGTAATTAATTTTACTGCGACGTAAATTTTGATGTAAAAGTACGATCCTTAACAAAAACACACACAAGCTGGTGTATATTCAAATTTGCAAGAAGGCAGAATTACTGTGAAATAAAAGTTAAGGGTTAGGGATGAAGGATTGGCATATAAATAACAAGCACTGAAATTAATAAAAAAAATAAGACGTTGTTGAAAGAGCCCTAGATTAAACATTAAAAATGTAATAAAACTCACCACGGTGTTGTACTTTCTTACTTTTGTGTATACACGCTTCACACTGTTTGTGGTTTAAAATAAATCAATTTTTCAATTTCTATTGGTGAGAGAACAATTTTGAACGACTTTCTGTAAAAAAAAGCGCTTTAAATAGACAGCGGCGGAGTTTTGTGATCGGCGTTATATGCTTCAGCAAACAAATCAAAGAAAAAATCCATTCTTTTAAGCTTTACTTTTGACTTTTTTACGCTTTCCCGTTACTACTAGAAATACATTATCAACAATTTCCCTATACCTATACATCTTCAATGCCTAGTTTATTCCTTTGAACATCAAGAGCAAGAATACGGAAGGCAAGTGAAATTTTAAGAGAGCAGAGTTGTAGCAAAACCTCATGTTCACAAATATTGGTTATTGGTTCCTTCGTCAGTGGAGGTCATTTTGTACTTCATTCTCTTAATTGTTCTTTCCCTAACTCAAGTCAATTGATCTTTTTAAATATTTCTTTTTTTAAATATTTCTTTTAAATAAAAAGTAGCTTTTACTTACTTAAATCTAGTAAAACCTATATTAAAAAAAATACGGCCAATGAATCGGCCCCCTTCTGTGTTTTGGGACTCAACTATGTGGTGAGAAAATTGTGCCGCAAACAAATACCTTAACATTGCACTGTTTAAAAATTTGTGCCTTTATACCTGTAAGCAGTGTTGCCGCTGAGGAATTTTAGCACAAAAAAGGGTCACGAGAAAGAAAAGTAACATTTTGGCGTTTGGGGCGAGTGATATAATGCATACTCAGTTATTGTAATAACGAATTAGTTCGTTCGCAAGCTTTTTGGGTGGCTTCACCAATGGTAAAGAGGTTCTTAATTAATTGTTATAACAACTATTAATTAAAATCTTATGCTAAGCCAAAGAGATCCGCCCATTTCCTAATGGATAGATATGAATCGTCCAAATTCTCCAAGTTCCGCTGTGTGACTATTAAAATTGTGGAATACCATTAGATTGCTGTTTTGAACTACAGTAAATTTTATAAAAATTTTGTCTAGAAAAACAATCTAGAACAACTAATTAAGATCATGCAATTTTTTAAAGATAGGGTCAGAAAAGTAGCACAGTTCTGATGCGGTGATGTTTTTTTTGTCTATAACTGAGGTAGTTCAGCGGATCGCCGAGGGTCAGACCGAAGAAAGCGAGGAAAACTCGTTTTTTTTTAAGAGTTCAGAACTTCAAGCTTCAAACATTCGTCAACTTTATTTGGCTTTCGAGTTTTACAATTTAATTTTACTTTAAATAATCTACCAAGGTATTTCATATAATTGGGATAGAGTCCCCAGCTCCAGTCGAAACCAAAGGCACAAATACTACTGTGGGATAGAGTTCCCAGCTCCAATCGAAACCAAAGGCACAAATACTACTGTGGGACAGAGTCCCCGCCCAGTCGAAACTAAAATACTTTCCCCAGTCGAAACTAAAATACTTTCACAGCCCGAAAGCCAAAAACTTTGAAACTAATTACTACCTAATGCACGACGCTCTCAGCAGCGTGTTTCATAGTACTTCTCCTTTCGTACTCGAGAATGGTACGCACAACACTGGTAAAGGCAGAACACGAATTTCTGTATAAATTACACCTTCACTTATCATCTCTGTGGGCAGGAGTAAGTGTGAATAACAAAAGTGCAGAAAAACTCGGCCAACATTTCATCAAATCATATGTTCGTATATCTGGCTTATGACGATGAACTGTGTATCCGGTGGTCATTATTATTTGAATTTGAAAATCCAAAAATAGTTGAAGTGACAATTGGTTCGTTGTTGGGGGCGATGTGTGGTGGTAGGTAGAATGATGGTTTGTAGATGGAGGAAAAATATGTAACTTCGCTACAGTTTTTAAAATCAATTTTTTTCAAATCGTCTTATATGGCCTAACAAGTGGTAAAACTGCGAATTAAGTCGCCTGGTAGGACTTATGGTTTTTTAAATGTAACCCTGATTGCACTGCGCATCCAAAGGCTAGGTTATACAGAAATACATAGATCAACTGCACCATTCCATTTGCAGACTATTTTGTAATGAAGCCCTATAAAATCCTCTCAATTGTTAGTCATAAAACTAAGTCATTCACCCATTACCTAACAGAAAGAAGAACTAGAGCTGAACAAATATTTCTTAAATCCAGATATTAATCCTTTAAATTTCTTTGTAAATTCAGTTTGTTTTGATCAAAGGGCACTATGTGGAAAATTAATTTTCAATTGTCAAAATTTGAAAGACAAATGAAAAAAATTACGAAAAATGGAGCTAGATGAGCATTCTACATTCGTAACGTATGGCTAGAAACAAAACTCCATTAATGATAGCTAGTCTGGAATGGGGCTCCGCGGAGTAGGGTGATGAGTTTTTAAGAAGTGCGAAGGGAGGAGCACAACTGGCTATTTCACTGGAGCGCTGTTTATTAAAAGGAGCAACAAATGTAGAGAGACATAAAATATTACGACCGACGCGATGGTGAGCGAGGAATTAAATCGTGTCTGTTTTTGGTCAACAATAATATGTAAGGCTATATTCTGAATTCTGTTTAAAAGTTCATGTGGCCTTACTTCCTTAACTATCCCAAAAGATCACACGCTTACTCAAAGTCCTACATCCCCATACACATAACCCCTACCTACACTACGAACCTGTTTTTGTTGAATAAATGGAAATACGACATGATAACGTAGCATATGCACACTACCAGCGTCCAGCCACTGGCTAGCAAAATGACAATTGGCTTATCAGTACAGTCACTAACTGCCTAAAAGGCAACAATATCAAACACTGGGTGTGGTGGAATGTTGCGATGTTCCAGAACATCGGCGGTGAGCTATACAATCGACAGCAAACAAACCTCTCTCCGTTCACCCCTTTTGTTACCATGATGACAACAAGAGATGCAAAGAAGACAATACTTGTAACTCGTGCCATTGTTATTGGATAGGGGACACAGGATTGCATGAAGGCTAGGAAATGATGACGAGAAATTTATACTCTATTACCTTACAGTTCACATGTTGTTTGGCCATGGAAGAGGATTAGAGGTGGCCATACAGAAGACAAAAAGCAGTCGTGTCACCATAGTATGCTTTCTGGATGTCGAGAAAGCACTCGACAGCATATGGATAGAAGCCTTTATCCATAAACTGCGAATACTTCAATTACGTTCGCCACTAATAAAAATATTATTTTATTTTCTTTCTTTTATAAAATTTTACGTTCAACTGGATAGCTGCAAGTCTTCAACCAAATCCACCAAAACCGGAGTTGCCGAAGGATCGAAGCTGGGTACCTTCCTATACAACCTAATGACGTCTGATCAACCGGCGCCAACTGACTGCGAGAACTTACTTTTCGCTGATGACTCGCTTACCTACGCCTCATCAATAGCGCCAACAATTGCAGCTCGAAAAGTGGAAACTCACGTCTCCAGACTGTACGAATATTACCAAAAATTAGGAATCAAGATTAACACCCCCAAATCGGAATTTGTGTGTTTCAGGAGACCCAGCACCAATGGAAACAGCTGTCGTTCTGCAGCCACTTGCAGAAATCTGGCCTTGAAGCTTCCTGATGGGTCAACGATAGCAACCAAAAAGGACGTCAAATACATCGGAGTCCACTTCAATGAGCTGCTTAAATTCAACCCTCACTCAAGACAGGTACTAAGGATGGCCAACTCGCTTGCACCCATTGCTAGCTAGCAAGCAGCTAATCAGACCATTTCGAAGACAGCAATGCAGAACCTCCAGCTGTTCGAGAGGAAAATACTGAGGATAAACACCGGACTTACCTTCGATCGACAGCGACAGAAGCACTACAGCAACCAAAGAATCTACGAAGAAGCAAAAATCAAGCCACTGGACCAGTTTCTCGTGCAATTATGGCAAAGAAGCTCACCTATAACACTGCCAACCACCCTAACCCGCTGAAAAAAGGATGACCACACAGGAACGACATCCAGAGCCTAGATACTTCAGTGCTCTGGATATAATAGAAAGGATCCCAACCGACAACGAAGAAGAAGTTCAATTCTATACTGACACAGAGTCAGCCACAAACCGTGGCTGAGCAATTGCTCCAACCCCTAAACAACACCAAACACACCAACTGGACAACCGGGACGGAACACCCCGCGATCATCAAGTCAACCGACTTTTAATTTTAAGCAAACCATCCATGTATAATAAATATGTATTATTATTATTATTTAATTTCAAAACGCAGTTTCAGAGGACCTACCCTGCCAAATAAAGAAGCTACCAGACCAGCGGGCCCCACATAAGAAAAATACTCTTATTAAACCCGAAAAGCTGTTGCGACTTAAAAGACCCCCCCCCCCACCAGAGATAAGGGGTCTATTATTAAACTGGCAAACGATTTTTTTTACCGGCTTTGTCCTAGATTTTACCAGTTTAGCTGTGATTATTACCAGCTCAAGCTGCGATTTCATCGGATTAGTCCGCTATTTTACCAACTTTGAATGCGAATTACCAGCTTCACCCGTGATTTTAATAGATTTTATCAGTGAGTATTTGAACCACCGATTGATAACTGAGAGTATCCAGTTGTTGTACGAACTCGATCTGTAACCAAGAGAACCGGGAGGAACGACCGCCGAATAACTAGTTGACACGCAAGGGTGTGATCAGCACTCGACCCAGAGATACCAGAAAACATCAAGATATACAAATTTAAGTTAATAAAGTTGTAAATTAAACAAGATTTTAATCAAAATAAACGGAAATTAAGAATTAAATCTGAAGTTCTTACTTCTTTAGATCGAACCCAGGTAGACCGGTGAGCAAAACCTCAGCCTTAGATATAAAATCTTATTACTTAAATCAGTTTTAAGGGACATAAATTTCTAAACTAAAAGACATTAAATTATCTCCCAAATCCAATACAATTCCCTAAAGCAGTCTTTCAGTTACAAATTAAAGCTCAACCGGAAGCAACATGCAACCATTAAATGATTTTAATACAAGCCCCCTTAAGAAAAAATGTGGCAGTAGCGTGTTTGGGTTTTTTTTTTAGAACACTGAAAATATTGTTCGCAGAGATTTATTGTTTTTCATTTTAAATTTGTGCATATTTTGTGTTAAAACTTACCTGCACGTATGGCAGGTTATACCATAAAGATAGGGTGAAATAACTACTGAAGGACATAAAATACTGAAAGTGTGGGGCGTGAAATTCTATGATGACATGCAAATTGTAAGTAAGTACATCGACTTATCTAATGGGTGATTTTTTAAGAGGTTTAGAACTTTAAAAAAAAAAAAACACAAAAAATTCGAAAAAATGAATGAAATATTTATTTGAATCGATAGTTTGAACCTTGCAATTTAATGTTTAAAGATAATTTCATGCAAATGTTGACCGCGGCTGCGTCTCAGGTAGCCCATCCGCTGAGTCCAATTTTGGCATACTCTTTCACACATATCGGCCGGTATCTCACGAATGAATGCATGGATGTTGGCTTCCAGTGCGTCAATCGATGTGGGCTTGTCCCTATAGACATTAGCCTTGACATACCCCCACAAAAAATAATCTAATGGTGTCAAATCGCACGATCTAGGCGGCCAATTGACCGGCCCGAAACGTGAAATTAACTGTTCACCAAACTCGCCTCGCAATTGCGCCATTGTTTCGCGTGCTGTGTGGCATGTGGCACCGTCTTGTTGAAACCACATATCATGCAAGTCAAGAACTTCCATTTCGGGCAAAAAAAAGTTTGTTATCATCGCTCGGTAGCGATTCGCATCATCTTTGAAGAAATATGGCCCAATAATGCCCCCGGCCCATAAGCCGCACCAAACAGTGGCTTTTTCGGGATGCATTGGTAGCTGTTGCAATGCTTCTGGCTGATCTTCACTCCAAATGCGGCAATTTTGCTTATTTACGTACCCATTCGATAAAAAACCGGATCCTCGGCCAGCTTTCCAAGAGCCCATTCACCAAAAATTCGGCGTTGTGGTAGGTCGGCTGGCTTTAGTTCTTGCACCAGCTGTATCTAAAAAGGCTTTACGCCCAAATCCTTCCGCAAAATTTTCCACGTAGTGCTGTAACAAAGGCCTAACTGCTGGGAACGGCGCCGAATCGACATTTCACGGTCTTCTGTCACACTAGCTGATACGGCCGCAATATTTTCTTCACTACGCACAGTACGTAAACGTGTTGGTGGTTTAATGTCCAACAAAGTAAATTTGGTGCGAAATTTGGTCACAATCTTCCGAATAGACTGCTCAGAAGGTCGAGAATGCCGATCATAAAATGGAAGCAGCGCGCGATGAACATTTCGAACCGAGCACGAATTTTGATAGTAAAATTCAATAATTTGCAAGCGTTGTTCATTTGTAAGACGATCCATGGTTAAATTGCAAACCAAACTGAAGCTGTTTGACAGTGACACAAGGTACTAAACACACGTCAGCTGTCAAAACCAGTGTTGCCAAAACCAAACCAGCCAAAAAATCACCCGTTATAAACGTATGTATGTATATGTATGCATATTTTAATTTGACTCAGTAATTATTTATTCGATGAAGAGGAAACAGTCACATCGCCATCGACATCAACATCAACATTTACATTTACATTCAAGAGTTAATGAACCAAACTCACGATAAGCCGCAGTTATATGCCACCGGAAGGTGCGAAAAGAACGTTAGGAAGTTAATTGAAATGACTGCCTCACCACATGCAAGTAGTGCCCTGCTGCTGCTGCTGCTGCTGTGCTTGTTGTTAATAGTGTGCATTACTCAAGTACACAATTTTATTGCTACAAGGTAAATACATAAGGACTAAAGGCAGCAACCAACAGTTTGTATGTGACACAACACAGAACACACAAGTTAATGCGTAACTGCTTAAGTGAGGTATTTCCTTCTTTGGCAAGGATAATAATGGGCCTTTTGGGTGGCAATGGCAATAGTTGCTTATAATAGGTGCTGTTTCCCATTATATTGACGCTGATTGTAAGGTTGTTGTTTGGTTTATTCTGATGTGACGTAACGATGACGTGTGCCACAAAGGCTTACATACCTATCAGAGAAGTCGACATTTATAAAGTAATCGATTTGCAAGAAGGTTAAGTCATTGGCTATACTTAGTGGTCAGATAACATGCACCATATGCGATTGCCTTATGATGGTTGTGGTGTACAACTGAAATTGATTAATTGTCTTGTATATCTAATGGTTATTAATAGTTGTTGTTGGCACTTTAGCATGTTTGCAGTTTGGCAATTTTGCTTCTTCAGCTTGTTGATGGTATCAATACAACCGACAAATACATATTGTTTGTAGAACAACCATGAATGTTGTGTTTGTTGAAATAAAAATTTAAAGTATTAAAATGGAAGACTAAAAACCATACATCTTAAGAGGATTCAGTCCAAATTATGGTAGACATTTTTTTAAGGTATAGCTAAAACTACCACAAAAATAAGAGCCTTTCTTATTATTAACCACCTCGTATGAAAAAGAAATAAAATTTCAGTAAGAAAACGAAAAAACGAAATTTTATTCATATTTTTTCTTTACAAATAGAGATATTTTTTTAAAAACTTGTTGATTTTTTTTTAGTTTGAACTAACAAATTTAGGTAGTAAAATCCATTCTCCTTTTTTTTGATTAGCTAATTGATTCACCACTTCAGGGATTACATCCATTTCTTTGTGAATATTCAAAAAAGCTTATCCGCGCGCCGCTACAGCCACATTTTTAACTGTCTCAAAGTGGAAAACAAACGTTCGGGCTCTGATGACGTCACTGTTAAAAAGAAGCTACAAAAGTTTTTGGCACACAGCCTTCCACATTTGTTTCAATAATCTAAATATTGAAAAAAAAAACCTTTTTGAGAACAATGCGTGTAATACATAACCGCTTACCGCTGCTGTTTTCGATGAATAAAACTTTATTTTTAAATATTCCGAGATGACAAAAATCCTCTTTTATCGACTCGATTAACATGGAATTTCTTTTTTTCTTTAACTGCCAATTTCTTCACAGAGTCCTAATGCTAATACCGGTAATAGTCCTAAAATTAGTACTCAAATCGGTATCAACTCATTTCTTCACACAAGTGCTAGTCCCAAGTCCTGTCAATTTGGTACCGAGTATCAGTTAGGACTTGGTACTAGCTGGCTCCTCAAAATCAGCTAGTACCTGGTTATTATACCAGTTGTTAGTACTCAAATCGGTACCAAGTGATTTCTTCACATAAGTACTAAGCCCAAGTTCTGTCAAGTTGGTACCGAGTACTATTTAGGACGCGGTATTAGCTAGGACTCTCAAATCGGCAGTCTAGTGGCGCTATTACCTGAATCAGAGAAATTTCATTCATTTTCTTCAATGAATTCGTTGCTGACTTTCGATATTTTTTTAGTTATTGTTTAATAAATAGGTAATAAATTGGGCTTTCATTGATTTTGTGGATTTTTCGTTTTATTTTTTTTAAGGTAGGTACATACATTATGTATGTAGGTGTAGCGTGTAGGTGTACCTATTTTGTAATGGGCTTATAAGTGTAGAGACTGAATTTAATTGTTTTTGTTCGCAATTCAAAATATTTGTTTTGCCAGCGGACTTCGTACTCACCCGGCCTTTACTTTAGTACATTTTAATAGTTGGACCATAATGAATTATATTTTTTTCCAACTCCAACTGCAACTTAACGTTCAACTGTAGAGTGAAGAATAATTGTTACATTTATATACGTGGGATGACATAATAAGAACGGATATATGTATTGTACTGCATGGACATTAATGTAATCGCAAAAGTATATATTGCCACGGTTTATGTCGAGAAACAAGGTCATATCTAAAACGATTAATAGTGTTGTAGTTTGTAGATAGTTTCGACAAGGTATTAAAAAGGCCTTCCGCATATATCCCAAAATTTTCAGATATGCATTGTTTTTGCATTAGCTGTTTTCATAAGGGATTAAAACAAACACAAAATCTATCCTGATAGCTCTGGATAGTTCCCCGAACGCGACCAATGCATTGCATAAACCGAACATGAAATGCACACAATAAATGGTATTTCTCTAAGCCTTTCACAAACATACATACCTAAACATAAAAATGTCCAGAACTCCACAAAAAATAACACACTTAAATCAAATGCTTCATCTGGAAGCTGATTCAAAACAGAGCAGCACTGATCACTCCTGTAAACATCGGTAGGACTTTATGTGCATTCTTCATCTTCCCACTCTCTATAGGTTTGTAGCAACGACGACGACCGTTTTGCTAAATTGAAGACCGGAAAATTGTGGGTCACAGTGACAAATTTCATAGTTGATGTTTGATGAGACAGGTATCGTCGAATGGATATTATGTCCCCTTTTTTGAAAAATTGACATAATTCATTCGAAAATTGAATAAAATAAAAATCTTTCAGTCAAAATAAATGTCAAAATAATATTTGAAATGCCAAAATATTGTCAAAATCAGAATTAGACCAGTTTTAGACGAATTAAGTCCTAGTACCGCTTGGTGAACTTAGATCCGGTACTAGTGATGTGAAGAAATGCTCAGGTACTTACTTTTCATTAGGACCGAGTACCAAAGCTAGTACCTGGTCTAGCTAGACTGGGTACTAGGCTGGCTTAGTACTTCTGTGAAGAAATTGGGCGTAAGTGATCTTATACTAAATAATGTTTTATATTATAATTTAAAGTAGCGCATGTTACAATTACAATACAATGAAAAAAATCAAGTATGAATTTACAGAGGAAATTCTGTTAATAGGAATTTTTAATGGGGCGTATTCATAGTGGTTTGTTAAACTCATGTTTTACTTAACTACAGTTTATATTAGATCAATTACTACAAGTTCTTCCAATTCCATTTCTGTATTTAAAAACAAGAAATTTAATAACTTATTCGACTTCAAAAAAAATCCATTGACCAAAATTAAAATAAATTCAAATTAAAGGTTTAAGTTTAACTAAGCAATAGTTTAAAATGACTATAGCCGTTTTTATGATGATTTATATTTATAAGATGATTCATATGTATCATCAAAATACATGGATCACAACAAGAATATGAGATCCTGCCCTCTACCAGGATTACGTTTCATGAACCGGAAAAGGGCTTTGGCATGCTTGCTCTAGCTCGGCTAAGCTCAAAGGATTGGGGCTGTTCTGTTTCCTAAGCTCCTCCAATCAGCAAATATATTTAAGACATCCCGGTATTAAGGGTAAGGATGGGAATAGTAGAAAGGATATCAAATTAGAAAATTGGGAAGCAAAACAATAATTATGGAAACGAACAAACTCAGCTACCTATGTCACCGCATTGGTGTAAGGGCGAGGTTTTAGTAAATTCTTAAATTCTTCAATGATCCATCGAATACACAAAAAAAAAAAAAAAAATCATTAGTGAAAAGTAAACCCCAACCTAAAACTAAACCCTTAAATTTAAAATGTATGTCTAAAGGGTTTTTCAACAGGGACGCTAAAAAGGTAGAGCAACAGGGACAGCAAACGACGCCATATTTCTTGCCGCTCTTTTGACATTTCTCTTCAGTAAGGTTTGCCATTTCATGATGGAAAGACATACGAGCCAACAACGAGTCGAAATTATTAAAATTTACTACCGAAATTCGGAGTCAGTGGCCTCAACGTTAAGAGCGCTACGTCATCTTCAGCGATGAGGCTCATTTCTGGCTGAATGGTTTCGTCAATAAACAAAATATGCGGTATTGGTCAGGCAGCAATGCACACGTACTCCATGAGTCATCATTGTATCCCGAAAAAATTATGGTTTGGTGTGGTTTATGGGCCGGTGGCGTCATTGGAACGTACTTCTTCCGTGATGATCAAGACCGGCACGTTACTGTGAATGGGGATCGCTACCTTTCAATGATAACCGAATATTTTTGGCCCCAATTGGATGATATGGACTTGGAGGACATGTGGTTCCAACAGGACGATGCCACAAGCCACACAGCGAATGTCACAATCAATTTATTGGAAACCAAGTTTGGAGAACGTGTTATCTCACGAAATGGTCCAGTCGCTTGGCCGCCTCGGTAGTGCGATTTGACGCCGTTAGACTATTTTCTGTGGGGCTACCTCAAGTCTATGGTCTATGCCAACAAGCCAGCGACGATTGATGGACTTCGTACGAATATCGAACGTGAAATTGCAGCAGTATCGGCCGATTTATGCTTGAAAACCGTCGAAAATTGGGTTCAGCGTCTGGACTTCTGCAAGCGTGCCCGTGGTGGCCATGCAAAAGAAGTCGAGTTTCATACATAATGGCATTGAACGTACTTTTACAGGAATAAAGAATTTTATTGATATCCAAAACCGTTTTTTGTTTTATTCAAAAAAAAACTTTTGTAGCGCTCTTATTGAAAAACCCGATATAAGGATATTTTTACTCAATTCTATATCTAACCCATGTGATATTTTTATTTTGTTTAAAAATATTTTTCAAATCGACACAAGGAGGTGTTATGTCCGTAAAAGGTTGCCTTAAATGGCGTAGGTATTGGCAGCCCAATGGCTTCTCCTACGTAATTTAGTGCATGGTTTCAAATTAAATCTTAGTATTTCAGTTTCCTCCAACTTTTCAAAAATGCTTGCTAATTGGTATTTGATAATTCTACACAACCTTTACTTCTGATGCTATCCCTTTATAATTTATAATCATAGTAATCGTCAAAATCTTCACTTTGTTCGGACTGACATTTGTTTATATCTTTTTTAAGCAAATACTGGCATTTTGTAGTTAAGATTACACCTTGAGAATTAAAATTACGCACAAATTTCTTTAAGTAAAGGGTCCGCCAAATAACTTTTTTTTTTTTGAAAATGGCGGAAAACATCGAGTGTAGCTTCGGCTGTGTGGCACGTAGCGCCGTCCTGTTGAAACCAAATGTTGCCAATATCCTCCTCTTCAATTCTTGTGAACGAAAATTCGTTCACAAGATCGCCATTGACGGTAACGGCCACTCCTTGCCTATGCCCTATGGCTCTGGACCAAATCCGCACCAAACAGTGACTCGTTTTGGGTGTATCGGCTTTTCAATGTACGCGTGCGGGTTTTCTATGCCCCAAATGTGACAATTTTGCTTGTTTACTACCCGCCAAGATCAAAATGATCTTCATCTGAAAAGATGATTTTTTTGGCAAAATCGGCATCTTCTCTAAGTCGATTGCAGGCCCACTTAGCGAAGCGTATACACAACCATATTCGTTCAGCGGAAGGATAAAACTAATTGTCTATGTCAAATCAGACATGAGCTAAGTGTTACCATTCACGAAATAAGCACTAGTTGAAAAAAAAGTTAGATGGCGGACCCTTTATAAAAAAAAAACTATTTTTCTTTCGATATATAAAATTACACCCTCAAAACAATAATGGTTGTCATTTTTGACACAACTGAATCTACTAGAATTTACGGACAATAACGTCTCATATAAAGGGTGATTCACATAAGGTCTGATAAAACGCTAGAGCGTGTAGGTTGAGTTGAGACAAGAAAAAATCGTATAGGAGGGGGGTCTATTCCCCCCGTTAATAATTGCGGGGAAATTTTCTAAGAAAAATACTTAAAAAACAAAAAAAAAAATATTAGAAAACAACGGCAACACTTACAATGCCATGTTATAACTTTTTTAAATCGAGGCATCTCTTCTTTTATTCTAGTTTTAAACTAAGTTGTTTTAATAAACAGTTTTTTTTTCTTAATTGATTTTCAAACTCAAAATTTTGAAATAAAAATTAAAACTAATTTTTTTCAAAATCTTACTCAAGTAAGTATTTTTTTTGTTTTCAAAATTCAATGGTCTTATACATTTCAAGTCAAAAACAAAAAATACGGATTGTTTTGGAGAAAATTGAAAATAACTAAATCTATTTTACTGCCTAAGTAGTGGAAATAGGATCTTTAGAGCATATTAAGCAACGGAATTGGACCTAAATTAAGAAAATTTATTTCTGTTATTTCCAATGATTTTCTAAAGAACTAGAAGAGATTTTAGCATCCGGTTTTTAGTAAAACAAAAATACTATTTAGTAACGTAAAATTTTGAACAACATTAGTTTGAACAAAATTAATTAAGTTTTGTTTTCAAAATTTTGAGTTTGAAAATTATTTTTTTAAAAATTGATTAACAAAACAACTTTATTTGAAAATAAAATAAAAGGAAAGATTTCTGACTTTAAATAAGGTATAACATGGCACTGTAAGTATTACCGTTGTTTTTCAATAATTTTTTTTTCTGTTTTAACTTAATGTTTTAGAATATTGCCCCTGCCGGCAAAACGGGGGGAATAGACCCCCCTCGTGTACGATTTTTTTCTTGTCTTGGCCCAGCCTACATGCTCTAGCTCTTTGTCACACCTTATTCGAATCACCCTGTATATAATTACATGTAAGGGATTTGACCCGTTCTCGCATGAAGTTCATCATTGCTGGCGATAAGGTTAAGGCAGAAAATCCTCATTATGTTTCACACAAACCTGGCAACTATACTGCTGAAATATTATGTATGATGATGATTCTATAGATTCTAATACACAAATTTAGTTTTATAATATATATCTGTACCTTTTCATAAATTTTAATTAAGGTAAAATGAAACTAAATGGCTTAAAGAGCCATAATCCAGAGATTTAATATCCTTTTTGTTCATGGCACCATGATTTTTATTACCATTTTATTTCTATGTATTTGCATTTTGCACCCCATTAAAATATTTTGCTTACACCTTTGAAGGACTGTTAAGTTATATTTTAATTGTTCACCTGGAGATTTATTTCAACAAAAAAAAAGAAGAAGAAACTTACAAATCTAATAAACCTCTTGTTTGCCTTTTATAAGTTTATGTGTCGTTTCTAATATTTCAATTTTGAATTTTATTTGCTTTAATATATAGTCTGTGAAGTAACTCTGCAAATTAATTCAAATTTATATAGTTAAATTATTTAATCAAGCATTAAAATTGCTGAACTTTCCAGAAATAAAGGGGGATATGCAAATTTTTGTATTACCTATCATCTAAATCTAGAATCTACAACAATTTTGTTTTTTTTTTGTCAATGTTTTCGAAAACGACTTTAACTATTTTGATTACCTAAGCTTCGTACTTGTAATGAACAAAGTGATTCTAAGAAAGTTGTTTTTGTTTTTGTTGTTGAAAAATTGTCTTATTTTTGGGTTATTGGCGTATATGATGGTTTATGGCAGTTTGGTGTTTGTAAATACAGTAGAAGCTCAATATAGTGGAGTAATTAAAAGCAGGCATGTTCACTATATCGAGAGAGAAGCTAAAAATGTTTTCCAAAGTAGAATTTTAATTAAAAATAACAAAATAAACTTTATTATTCAAATAACAAACATAGGTACTCCACGTAGAAATTATTTTTTTTTTAAATAGATAAGAATTAAATATTAGAAAAATCATTTTTTTTCTCTGTAAAAACAAACTTCAGCATTAAAATGAATTTCTTTTCACAATAATTAAAATATGTCATAAAAGTAAGAACAAACTATTAATTTGAGTTTTACTAGATCTAGTGTAATTGTATACCTACTTTCGTGACTGAATGTACACACAAATTTCAGCTGGAATATTCTCAAGCTAAGTTCTGAAAAAGAGATTTGTTTGTTCTTTATTTAGAGTAGCTTGTATTAAATTTTGTGCGTCCACTATATTGGATAGTCCACTCTACCGAGATTCACTATATGGAGCATCTACTGTAGTTCAAACAATATTGCATTTTTAAAAATATTGTAATTACTTTTTTTTTTAAACAAAAGAATAAGTTATACTAAAATCAATTTTTAATAGAATTCTTGACATCTAATAGTAATTGCAACGCTACCTCTTCAACTATACCTGTCACATCTGCCTGGACCTAAGCCGACTTACTTAATGCTGAAAAGGAACCTAGAGGTTCACTTGACCGCTTTTAATCTATTCGTTTTCGCCATCTC
Organism: Leucozona laternaria; assembly: GCA_932273885.2. Classification (NCBI taxonomy): domain Eukaryota; kingdom Metazoa; phylum Arthropoda; class Insecta; order Diptera; family Syrphidae; genus Leucozona; species Leucozona laternaria. The sequence continues at coordinate 22,505,666 of OW026367.1, read as the reverse complement.
TACCAAGACTGGCAAGGACTCTTGTCCAGATAGAAAACTACTGCAGCGAAAAATAACTAACTTTTTTCTCATTGTGGTTTGAGATTGTTCAAACCAGGTCCAAACCATATTATAGGTACCTTTACCTATGTGTACACCCCAATCCGAGGTATGAGATATTTTTTTTTTTTCATTTGTCGTCAAGCAATCAGGACTTTCTCATTAATTTTTATTACACGAACTGGGTTAACACCCAAGACTGCTGCAGCTGGAGTATTCTAGATAACAAGCCGAAGAACCATAAGAACGAACAGTTCTAGAAGTATTCGAAAAGAGGAGTATGGGTTGGTGAAGGGGTTGAGGGTGAAAAGTGGAAGCTGGAAGCTGCAGGGTGTAGATGCTTAAGTATAGTTAACATAGAAATTGCGGATCCTAGGCTCTTCTTGTTCTTGTCCTTCTATTCAATGCTATTATAGGATTGTAAATAGAGGCACATCCCTTTGTTGTACCACAGAGAGTTTTACGAGCGCGATATGTATAGGCACGTTGGCTTTTACCATATAATACGAGTATGTATGTATATATGTCTGCCTGAACTTCATTTATGTAATTGTTGTGATTTCCCATGCAACTGGCAATAAGGAGACAATGGATGTCATTGAACATCCTCAACTAGAATAGAGAATTCATTTTAGGCTATAAGTTTCCATTCATATATTGCTTTGATAGTTGAGTGTGTCTTCGGTCTTGTATGTTGTGTAGGTATATGAATGATGTTTGTTTTGTATTATTATTGCCTTGCCTTTTCTAGTGCAGTCGGTATAGGTATATTGTTCAATGCCTTTGCCTGGAATACAATAATTTGTCTTTCACTGTATTGTTCTCGATTGTGATGCAAGAGACGACGACAACACCATCAGCTTCAGCTACCAGATAGCTATAGTGATAGCTTGAATGTGCTTTTGTTAAGATATAGTGAAATTAGAATCGTGTTTTCTTTCAACAGAAAGGAAAATATAATTAAAATCGTTTCGTCTTCTAAAAGGCACTCAGAGACAATAACTGAAGGCATATATATGTATGTAGGCATACCTACATCCTTTTGTTTACTTTGATAGCAAAAACTAGAGAACATGGAACCGGAAATTGAAGATGCTTAACTTTCGAAAATAATGTTAATTTTAGTTCAATTATAATTACTAACGAAAGGGTTATATGTACACACGGGCTATAATTGCAATTTGTATAGTTGTTTCGTTTGTTAAAGATGTGCACATAATTATGTATGTTTACATATTGTTTGTTGGAGCTTATTTTGTGTCCCTAGTCATTTTGATTTTTTTTTTTTTTTTTATCAGGAACTGACTATACAGAGATAATAAAAGATTTTGAAAATTCAATTCTGATAGGTAAGGTTTTAATATCGTCTTATTAATAAAAATACAAAACTTCCTACTTGGTTTTTTTCAAACCATGATTGGTCAGTGGAAGAATTCCGTTATTAAACGCCCCTATTCCGGGGAGCCCCTAAAGCTTAAGTCACCCGTATAAAGATAGCCCCTGCCTGTCCGTGAAAATAAAAACTTTGCCGCGCTATTGATTCTCCCCCAAAAGGTCCAAACAGAGTTGCCATTTTGGTGGAAAAATTTGTTTGAATATGACATATTGTGCAAATAAACTAATGTAAATTTGACGTGAAAACAAAAACTTTGCCACGCTACCGGTTCTCCCACAATTGGGCAACAAAAATTGTAACGTTAACTTTATTTGAAATGTTAGTATGGCAACACTTTTTCGCCATTTGTGTATTAATTTATGGATTAAGAAAAAAATTTTAGTGAACATTTGTGGTATCGTTTTTGAGTAAAGTAAGATTTCTTTAATGGTGAAAAAATTGATATGTCATCGATTTAAATACCATTATTTTTGAAAAGAACAGAATTGCGCGAAACCCTTTTATTTTTGCTTTCTTTATTATCTGAATATCAGGTGTATCAAAATCTTGAGTTCAATTTTTTTTGACAGTAAATTTTTCAATTTCTTAAACAAATTAGGGAGCAGCTATTTCATTGCTTTGCAGTCTTGTGGGTCTTGCGAATAAAAAAAATATGCACGACTGGGTCACACGAACTTGCTCTTATGTGCGATCACATTGTGCTTCTATAGTCTGAAATAAATTAGCTATGGGAGTATATATTTTATCCATTTGCCAAAATTCACTTTAGTTGCAGGTGGTATTATGTGAGTATATAAAAACTAACAATATAGACCAATGTTACACATATGCAAAATGCATGAAAGGAAATTATATTATTTAAACTGGTAAATTGTTTTAAACCAACAAAATTAGAAAGAAATTGATTAAAATACTTTAAATCTGTTTTAACCCAACGCGATGTACATCATCTGATTTCTAATATAAATCTTAATTTATGAGAACAACATTTTTAAATCGTAGAAGCGGTTTTAAAAATAATTAATTTTTTATATATAAAATTTCGTTAACATTTCTGAGATTAAAAAATTGGTACGACAATTTTAAGTTTTTATTAACGTTGAGTTAAAAAACGAACTTCACAAAAAAATATGCTACCCGTTTTCGAAATATCGAATTTTCAAAAAATAATTTCGATTTTTTTTTTCAAAAATCCAAAAATCATGTCTCAGAAAATTTTGATAAGAACTTTATTTATATTTGTTTCAAGCTTCTTTATAAAAAGTCTAATTTTCTTCGGTTGATCAGATATTGAGATACTCGAAAATCAAAGAAACCGTTCTATGAGAGCTACTGTTAATACACGCAAAATATAAAATTTAAAAATTTTAAATGGTATATCGTACTAATTTCAAAACACAAAAAAATTTTCATCAAAATCGTAGGAATCACTTTTGAGAAAAAAAATATTTTTCTTAACGGTTTTTAAGCATTTGTATGGGAGGCACCGTTATTTTTAGGTATTCGAATAATTTTTGTCAAAAATCTTCTAGATAAAGTTAAAAAACTGCTTTTTACCAAGTTTAACAAAAATCGAAAAATCCGTTTTTGAAATATTTAGTTTTCAAAAAAAAAAAATTAAACTTTTTTTAAAAATCCAAAAAATATCTTTTTGAAAATTTTTGTACACAATATTATTGAGAATGTGTCAATAATTCTTCATAAAAAAATTAATCAGAATCAGTTGAACCGTTTTTCAGAAAAGCGAAAGTCAAAAAAATGGTTCTTTGGGAGGTACCATTAATAACCATTTTTCGGAACCATTTTTTATATTAAACGGCAACTTATAACTATTTAAATTTATTGAGTTCTAAAAAAAATTCTGTAGCGCTGATTTTGGAGAAAAATAGATTTTTCCTGTTTGGCCAAGAAATTTTGTATGATAGCTACTGTTAGTTTTGGTCCTAAAAAAAAAAAGAAAAAAACGGGTGGGGAAAATGTCCAAAAAACGCTAGGTACCAAGTTTAAAGAAAATCGACCCATCCGTTTAGGCTGTAGTCGAACCGACAGACAGACAGACGGACGTTTTTGCGAGACCCACTTTTTTCGTCTTCGCTATCATCGTAATGTCAATTTTGATCAAAATCTCGAGTTTGATTTTTTGTACGAATCCATAACTTGCCATATAATTAGTAGCTATATACAGTGTTACCATGTCTTGAACTAGTTCGATAGCCCAATTTAAAAATGTTTGTAGCCTAATATCGGAGCCAATAAAGTAGCCCAAATAGTAGCCCAATATCAATAAAAAAAAATTTCGATAACCTCAATCACAATTTATTTAAAAAAAACAACGAAAAATAAAATACATTTTTTGTTCATAAAAAAAAGAGTTAACAATATTATCATATTTAACTGCGTTGAAAATCGGACTAATAAATGTGATATACTCATCAGAGTCATCGTCATTGTCCTCCTTGTAGTCATTGTTATCACATTGGTACATTGTTCGTTTAATATACTTATCATTTCAAATGAGGGTAAAACGTTTTTACAGCAAATTTTTATAACCATGGACTGCGTTAAGGGTATGTTTAGGGGGAGAAAAGTGTTTTAATATTTCCTTTTTCGTGACCTAAAGCCCACTTAAGAGGACTTAAAAAGTGTTTTATTTATATGATTTATTTGTACGAAAAAAAATATCGCCCAATATTAGATTTGGGCTTTTTATAGCCAAATTATGATGGGGCTGGCATACTGAAATTGTTGCCGGCAATTTTGGAAAAAAATAGCCCAATTTCTGACAAATAGCCCAATCTGGCAAGCCTGCCTATATACATATATCGCAAGTAAAAATCAATCGAAATCGCATTTGGAATAAAGCGACCTTTATTCCAAATGCGTTTCGCCCAGGCACGGGAGTTGGGAGTTGCAGTTAGATGCTCTCGTACCCCTTATGTCGTACCCCTTATGTCGTACCCCTTATGTCGTACCCCTTATGTCGTACCCCTTATGTCGTACCCCTTATGTCCCTTTATGTGTCATTTTACCTAGAGGAGAAATTTGAAATTATGTACATAATGTAGATTGTATTCGTTTCTTTTCAAGATAATTGCCTCATTTGTGATTTATGTATTCCAGTGTATTTCAATAACCACTCGCCTTGTTTTGATCCTACAAAAAACTGAAATTCAGGTGCACTCGGATAGCTCAAACCATCTGTAACTCTTCTCAGAAGTCGGTGCAACTCCTTTACGCTCTATTAAGGTCTCTAGAAAGTAATCAGAAAGTCTCCTTCATTAAATTCCTACCGTTTCTAATAAAATTAAGTTTTTCTTTAACTCTATCATACTTGGCCATATTTGCAGCATAATTATAACAATAAGGAATAGGTTTCTAGTATAACCACACAAGCCTTAGTTCAAGCACTAGCAAAAGCTTTATGAAGTAAAGTAAAAGCTAGGTTTTTGGTGAATAAAAATAAGCTTAAGCTATCTGAAAAAGTTGTCTTTTAGTAAGAGCTATTTTAAAATGGCCAACGCTAAATTCATTCAGTTTTAACTTGTTTTTCCCGCCTAAGCTTCAATTTGTGTAAATAAAAATAGCTTAAACTAAAATATTATAGTTAAAGCTACAAAGAAATCAATTTTTTTTTTTACCTGTCTAGAAACCTTTGACTAGTTCTTATTTTTAGTATTGTATTAAGTTATAGTGCGAATATAGCCGAGTTTATACGCGTAAGAAAACCAAAATTGTATAAGAAACGGTTGGAAATTAGTGATGAGGATTTTCATAGTTTATTTCGGTTTTCAAAAGAAAATGTTCAGTGGATTTTTGGTTGCTTTTTAAGAGATTCAACAGAGCGTATAGAGAAGGTGCACTGACCTCTGAGCAGAGAATGCACATATTTTTGAGATATCGGAGTGAACCTGGATTTCAGTGAGCTGTAGAACAAGATCTTGGATTTGAACGCTCTTCTGTATGCAAGACTGTTAAGCACGTGGCCAACAAGATTATGGAAAGGGATCACATTCATATTAGATTTCCGTCGAGTCGCAGAGAAATCGAAACTGAAATATCAGAACTGTTTTATTGGAGCTATCCGGCCTAGATGACTTATAAAATCAAATTTCTCTTCTAGAGCATTACGCAGGAATTTGAAACAGTGAACGCACTTACGCAGAGACTGATGGACAATATGATAAAAAGATTTGTACCCGCAACCAATACTAGAATTTTCCAGTTCAAGCTATTAAGCGTTTTCATTTTTGTATTCGTATAAAACAAAGCTTAAGCTGGAACTGTCTAGCTTTAGCTGATAGTAAAAGCTATGACTAGTTGGCTTTAGCTTTCTTCAAAAAAAAGTTTTACTTTTTTTTTATTCACAAGACCCTAAGGCTGGCATTTTGAAAATTGCGATTTCTATTAGTCGGGTTTTTCTTATTACAGCTAAGGCTTTATTTTTGAAAGCTATAGCTTTTCGTTTTAAATCCAAGTTTGTTCTTAATTTTTTTTTTCAAAAACTTTTCTAAAATATGAAATATATTCAGCTTAAGCTAGAATTTTCTAGCACATAAACGATATATGACAGAGATCAGAGAGTATAGTGGTCCAATTTAATCTTCAACTGTCATGGATTCGACGGTTTTACGGATATTTGATGACTTTTACCTGTGTTTGTCTCAATTAGGGTATTCGTATAGTTGACCCTGGCGATCCTTCGAGACTTTAACTTTTTCTGCACAAACCCTTATAATACCCTTATATCACATTTATCTCATAGCTTATTACTGCTTTATATACTTAACAGATCTTTTTAAACCTAATTAAGTTGGAAAATTTTCAATTTGTATAAATTCCCGCCAAAAATCCTCACTAACTCAAAGTTCACCATACCTATAGCTTTTCTCATTTTCAATTAAAATCAGTTTTATACATCTTTTGCATCTTTGCGTGATGTGTGTTCTCTAAGTGAATTTACAACTTATGTATGCAGCTTTCAGCTTTTTTATGGGCAAAATTCTCAATTTTACTCTTGGTAATCGCAAAATTGCCGAAACTTTTCATTGAATAGTTTAATTTCATGAAATTTCCAGATGGATGAATGTTACTTTTCAAGAGTTTCCGGAACAAACTCCATTAACACTGGTTACTTTAACTTTTGGGTTGGTGCGGTTTGCCATATAAAAACTTTCAGTCAGGTTATCCTATATAATGTAGGTATATCTTTGGAAAGAGACTTCCTAATGCAATTTGCGGATTGGGAATGATAATGAAATGAATTTTCAAGCAACTTTTCTCAAGTAAGTGTACTGCTGCCGCTGCTGCTGCTGCTGCACATCGTTCGCCGCTCTGGAATTTCTAGCTGAAAATCCAGCATTAAAAATTCTTGCTGAACAAATACCGAGTGGGTTAGGTATGGAAGAAGAAGAATAGTTGAGAAGATAGGAAGATTGACGACACAGCAGCTAAACTTTCTAGAGTTCAGTTGATGAACAACTTGAATGCTTTACCTACATCCGAGAGTGAGACACACGTTTTTTTTCGACATCGCATCAGGTTGTGCGAAGTGAGAGATGTTCCGTCTTTATACCAAAAGTTTGTTAATTATATGGTTGTAGTAGGTTGGGTACCTCAAGAAGACAAAAGTGGCAGAGTGATTTGATTTGGGAATAAACTAAAAGTTTTCTAAGGGCTAAGAACTCTTCTTATTAGTTGGAAGTGCAAAGAAGATGCATTGTCGGTTTGGTAAATGAATTTATTTTAGAAGCAGAAAATTTGTTTCTAATTTTTAATTAATTTTTGAATCGAATAAAAATTTTAAAACTGAAATTATCAACGTATTCAAGAATAAAGTGCAAAACGTAGATACTTTACTCAAAGAAATTAATACATTAAAGATTGGATAGTCTTAAGCCTTAGGGCCAGTTTCAAAGTGCACACTAAGCGGAAAAGGTGGACAAAATTCCAAAATTCGGACTTAAGGCTCAGTTTCAGAGCCTAAGTAAGTGGCTAACGTCGTAGACTTGAGTGTACCACTTATTCAAGTAAGTGTACACTGTGATAAGGCACCCTAATCTCTCATGTTGGCGACTTAATTGTCACTTTCTTTGACTGTGAAATGGGCCTCAAAGTTTTTAATAGGCAATTTATGGACAGCATGATGGTCATTCATCAGCAATTTGGTTATGTAGCAGATTCATCGAAAATTACAGAAATTCGGTTTACATGGGTAGGTACAGCTTTACATTTCGGACTAGGAAAAGTAGACTTTCACTTCGAAAAATTCTGCCAAAGCTTTTGGTGGGGGTGGAAAGCCTTCTTTCTATGGCATTTCATGAATAAGTTCTCTAAGTTAGGAACAGGGATTTTGATTTTGTGCTGTTAAAGAGGGAGCATTTAGTTTTTTGTAAATTGCATACAAATTGACAGTTTTTTTTGTTAAAAGAAATGTTCAGACAAAAGTTGTAGCTTTGAAAATTCGACAGAAAAAAAAAATTTGACACTTTTGTTCGTAAGAAAAATATATTTTGAGAAAAAACGGGCACAATCGCTCCCATATCTTAAAACGCGTTAATGTGTACAAAACTGCAGTAAAAACAAACAGCTGATAATGTTAAATTTGGGCAACTATTTTTTGAAATCAACTTTCTAACGAAAAAAAGGTCGGAATATTTTTTATGTAGAATTTTATAGGCAAACATTTTTTGTTTGATTTTGTTCCTAGAAACCTGATAGCTGTGCAAAAAATCTCGGGAACAGACCTCTTTGTTTATGTAATTGAAGTGTTCGAAATTATTTTTTTCACTTTAATAGCTATGTACATGAATCACTTTGCTGATTAAAGTGAGTTTTTTTTTTTAATAAAGTTGTTTTAATAAGCAGTTTTTGAAGAAATATTTTCAAACTTAAAGCTTGCATGTATACCTACTCGGATTTTCCTCAAAAATGTTCGTTATTATGTGCTGATATGTCTTATTTGTGCTCGGTAATTGAAAAAAAGCGATATTTTTGATCGAAAATTCTTAAATACTCTGCATTTTGGATCCAATTTGCTTATACCCTCCCCGAACGCTCATACCCTTACATAAGTCAATGTTTAAGAAAATTTTCACTCTCACATAAACTTGGGTAAATAGACTCTCCCACCAAAACCACTCTTTCTTAGAACATACTAAATAATCATTTCATTGTTCATTAGTTAAGAAAATAGGAAACACCCTGTAAGTATAATCAGGCACTTAAGGCTGTTTTAATAAGTGGCATCATGGGTTTCCAAATGTTTAAATTTTAATTTAATGACCCCTCGTTTAAAGTCTGCTGTTATGTCTTTCAGAGGACACAAAACCCAAAGTCCAGCCTGTAATAAATTTTGTGGATCTTAAATCCTTTATCGACTTTCAACTTTATCGATGGAAATCGCTTTATTTTTAGTTGAAACACACAAAACATCATTATTTATCAAGTCAAAAAGCCCAACATGCTTCTATTCGTGTTTTCCAAAAATAAAATAACAATAATTTTAACTGTTTTACTGGTAATCAAATCCTTACCTATGAACATAAACAATCGATTTAATGCAACCACAAGTGGAGAGGGGTACATACTCGTATACTCACATACAAAAGTTTTCTTGTAAAACGTTTACCTAAGTATCACCAATTTTCCACGACTTCAGCATACATTTTACGAGGGATTTCCTAGAAAACGAATTAAGACCACCGACCATTAAAACGAAAGACAACACAAAGCGAACATGTTCCAAACCAAAGAACACGCAGCGGTCTTTATCCTTCCATTTCTACATACACAATTCTATTGAAACCCACTTAATGGGGCGAAATATTCGTCGGACTTTACCATAACCACAAAACATCAGCACTGCAGTTATTACAACTGTTAGGAATAATGGGGAGTGTTGAAATTGAGAATGGAATTTCATGGCTCAGAGACATGACTTTTAGGAAATTCCGGTGAATTTTGAGGTAACAATGTCGAAATATCCAAACCGAAAACAGAGGCTGACCTTAAAAGAAAAGTAATTTGTGTGATACGTATTCGTAGGCATGGGTTTTGGACCCTGTTTTCAAACATGTTTTTAACGTTTTTTGAGAAATCTGCATTGCTTGAATGTGTTTGTGGCTTAGTAAAGTTATAAACTTGAGTAGCTTTAGAAACACAAATGCAAAGCTGTGTAACGAAAACTGGGGGTGTCCCTTGGAAAACAGAATTGCAATAGATTTCCAGAAAAACTTGGGAAAACCTTAGATTTATCAGTTTGCTGTGTGTTCAAAGTCCAGGGTAATCCCAAAGAAAGCCATTTCCTCGTTTCAACTATTAGTTTTTATTTTATTAAAAAATTGGTAGAAATCTTACATTTTATTTAAAAACCGGAAAAAAAATGGCAAGTTTTTGCCAAGTTTAGTCAAGGGCTCGAAAAGTATTCAGTATTGAAAATCTAGATGAGTTTAACAATTCAACAACAACTGTTATAATAATAGTAAAAATATATATTTTCGGATTATTCCGCGTTATAAAATTATTCCAGAGTGTGATTTTGTACTCACCCCGAACGTTTCACAACAAATTGCATTGTGTGTGGTCACCGGGAAACTGATGCAAAAATGTTATTGAAGAGCATTGGACAGGCTACGAAGGTTGTAGTGGTGCGTAGGCAGCTCAATCTCTTGATGTTCTTGTTTTTGTTGAAGTAAGCTGTATAATGCAACTAAATGAGATGCTGACGTACATAATTCTTCTAGATTCTACATGTAGTCAAATTTTGTTTACCCGTGTTAGTTGCATCGCCGACTTAATATAGAGTGCTAACAACGGTGTAGCTAAGTATTTTATTAACATTTAAAGATATTAATCTTCAAGACCTAACCAAAAGGACTCTACAGTTATAAATCTAGCTGATTTGCCCGTGTCAGTTGCTTATCCAACCTTAATTTTAAAACCTTATTCTTGAAAATTCGACTTAATGCTCAAACTCAAATTTTAAATCAAGTCAATTTAACCGTTATAATCACTTCGCTGACTTAATTCTTTATGAAGCTTAATATTTTACGAAAATTTAGAGACCATTGCCTTCAAGATCTGACCATTATAACTCAAGTTATAAAGGCATGCGCACCATTCGCTACATTCGATTTGCATTTTTAATTGTACCAAGGTTTTTCCAATAAGATGTTCCATTTTGAATAGCTCGCTGTTTGGGCAGCTGTCACTTTTGGAGCTGTCATCTGTTGACATTTGAAAAGTTAAAACAATGCCATTACTAAAAATGGAACAATAACGCTTCAAAAACGGATTGAAGTTGTTAAAATTCACTATAAAAATGGTGAAAATTTTGCAATAACAGCTTGCAAAATTAAAGCACTAGTGAAACTGGCTGGAATTGGAAGATATTGATGTGGATGACGTTAATTTCAGGAAGACCGCCTGGAGCTACATGCCACACAAGCAACGAAAAAATCACAATTTTGCAAGAAAAGTTTCATGACCGTGTTATTTCTCGATGAGGTGATCACAATTGGCCACCGAGATCTTGTGATTTAACAGCTTAAAGCTTTTTTCTTTGAAGCCACGTGAAAGATGAGGACATACAGCCGTAAATGTGTGAATTGGTCATGGAAAATTTCATGGATAGGATATGGTGCTGCAACCGTAGCCGTGGCAGTCATTTGGCTGATATCGTTTTCCATACCTTCCTCTTTACAATGAAATAAATATCCATTCATTTCTCTTACAAAATTCTCGTTTTTTTTTTTTCTAATAACAAAATGAGTTCTCTTATTCGAAAACCCTTTTATTTTTACCTACCATTTATCGACCTACATAAATATGAAGGACCATGAGCATAACCTCCTCGTCCCATGTTCATAATTAGACACTGACCAATTTGATATTTCTGTTAGATTTTTGTTTTTTTTTTTTTTTGTAGGTACTTGTTGTTGTTTTTTTTTTTTTATTCTGTGTGAAATTACGTCATTTGACGTGAATGAAATTGATTTTGAAAAATACTCAAATAGCCAAACTTTCTTCTATCCCAAGCTCTGCGAAAGCATTGTTTCTGACTCCCTTTATACTTTCACTGCAGCATGGTTTCCTTAAGGGTAAATCGACCACAACTAACCTAACCTGAATTTGTCTCTAGGACACTTATTGCATTAGAGAAAGGTAAACAAGTTAATGTCATAACCATGCCCTTGGATTCCTTCCTTTTTACTTGCGATATAGGTACTATATGGGAAGTTATGGATTCGTACAAAATATCGAACTCGAGATTTTGATCAAACTTTACATTACGATGATGGAGAAGTCAAAAAAAGTGGGTCTCGCAAAAACGTCCGTCTGTCTGTCTGTCTGTCTGTCTGTCTGTCGGTTCGACTACAGCCTAAACGGATGGGTCGATTTTCTTTAAACTTGGTACCTAGCGTTTTTTGGACATTCCCCCCACCCGTTTTTTTCTCTTTTTTTTTAGGACCAAAATTAACAGTAGCAGTCATACAAAATTTCTTGGCCAAAAAGGAAAAACTTATTTTTCTCAAATCCGGCGCTACCGAATTTGTTTTTAAGAACTCAATAAATTTAAATAGTTATAAGTTGCCGTTTAATAAAAAAAATGGTTCCGAAAAATGGTTATTAATGGTACCTCCCAAAGAACCATTTTTTTGATTTTCGCTTTTCTCGAAAACGGTTAAACTGATTCTGATCAATTTTTTTATGAAGAAGTATTGACACATTCTAAATAATATTGTGTACCAAAATTTTCAAAAAAATAGTTTTTAGATTTTTAAAAAAAGTTTTAATATTTTTTTTTGAAAACTCAATATTTCAAAAACGACCTGGTCGATTTTTATTAAACTTGGTAAATAGCAGTTTTTTAACTTTATCTAGAAGATTTTTGACAAAAATTATTCTAATACCCAAAAATAACGGTGCCTGCCATACAAATGTTAAAAAACCGTTAAGAAAAATATTTTGTTTCTCAAAAACGACTCCTACGATTTTCATAAAAGTTTTTTTGTGTGTTAAAATTAGTACGATCTATCATTTAAAATTTTTAAAGTTTATATTTTAGGTTTATTAACAGTACCTCTCATAGAACGGTTTCTTTGATTTTCGACTATCTCAACATTTGATCAACCGAATAAAATTAGATTTTTTATACAGAAGCTTGTAACAAATATAAATAAAAGTGCGTATCAAAATTTTCTAAAAAATGATTTTTGGATTTTTTAAAAAAAAATCAAAATTATTTTTTGAAAATTCGATATTTTGAAAACTGGTAGCAGATTTTTTTGTGAAGTTCAATTTTTAACGCAACATTAATAAATGCTTTAAATTGGCGTACCAATTATTTTTCTCAAAAATGTTAACAAAATTTTGTGTATAAAAAATTAATTATTTTTAAAACCGCTCCTACGATTTTCAAAATTTTTTTCTCATAAATAAAGATTTATATAAGAATTCAGATGGTGTACATCGCGTTGGGTTAAAACGGATTCAAAGTATTTTAATCAATTTCTTTCTAATTTTGTTGATTTAAGCAATTTACCAGTTTAAATAGTATAATTTCCTTATATGCATATTGCATATGTGCAACACTAGGCTATATTGTTAATTTTTGTATACTCACATAATACCACCTGAAACTAAACTAAGATTTGGCAAATGGATAAAATATATGCTCCTATTGCTAATTTATTTCAGACTATAGAACCACAATGTGGTCGCGCATAAGAGCAAGTTCGTGCGACCCAGTCGTGCATATTTTTTTACTTGCGATATAGGTACTATATGGGAAGTTATGGATTCGTACAAAAAATCGAACTCGAGATTTTGATCAAACTTTACATTACGATGATAGAGAAGTCAAAAAAAGTGGGTCTCGCAAAAACGTCCGTCTGTCTGTCTGCCTGTCTGTCTGTCTGTCGGTTCGACTACAGCCTAAACGGATGGGTCGATTTTCTTTAAACTTGGTACCTAGCGTTTTTTGGACATTTTCCCCACCCGTTTTTTTCTTTTTTTTTTTAGGACCAAAACTAACAGTAGCTGTCATACAAAATTTCTTGGCCAAAAAGGAAAAACTTATTTTTCTCAAATCCAGCGCTACCGAATTTGTTTTTAAGAACTCAATAAATTTAAATAGTTATAAGTTGCCATTTAATAAAAAAAATGGTTCCGAAAAATGGTTATTAATGGTACCTCCCAAAGAACCATTTTTTTAATTTTCGCTTTTCTCGAAAACGGTTAAACTGATTCTGATCAATTTTTTATAAAGAAGTATTGACACATTCTAAATAATATTGTGTACCAAAATTTTCAAAAAAATATTTTTTAGATTTTTAAAAAAAGTTTTAATATTTTTTTTGAAAACTCAATATTTCAAAAACGACCTGGTCGATTTTTATTAAACTTGATAAATAGCAGTTTTTTAACTTTATCTAGAAGATTTTTGACAAAAATTATTCTAATACCCAAAAATAACGGTGCCTCCCATACAAATGTTAAAAAACCGTTAAGAAAAATATTTTGTTTCTCAAAAACGACTCCTACGATTTTCAATAAAGTTTTTTTATGTATTAAAATTTGTACGATCTACCATTTAAAATTTTTAAAGTTTATATTTTAGGTTTATTAACAGTACCTCTCATAGAACGGTTTCTTTGATTTTCGACTATCTCAACATCTGATCAACCGAATAAAATTAGATTTTTTATACAGAAGCTTGTAACAAATATAAATAAAAGTGCGTATTAAATTTTTCTAAAAAATGATTTTTGGATTTTTTAAAAAAAAATCAAAATTATTTTTTGAAAATTCGATATTTCGAAAACTGGTAGCAGATTTTTTCGTGAAGTTCAATTTTTAACGCAACATTAATAAATGCTTTAAATTGGCGTACCAATTATTTTTCTCAAAAATGTTAACGAAACTTTATATATAAAAAATTAATTATTTTTAAAACCGCGCCTACGATTTTCAAATTTTTTTTTCTCATAAATAAAGATTTATATAAGAAATCAGATGGTGTACATCGCGTTGGGTTAAAACGGATTTAAAGTATTTTAATCAATTTCTTTCTAATTTTGTTGATTTAAAACAATTTACCAGTTTAAATAGTATAATTTCCTTTTATGCATATTGCATATGTGCAACACTAGGCTATATTGTTAATTTTTGTATACTCACATAATACAACCTGAAACTAAACTAAGATTTGGCAAATGGATAAAATATATACTCCTATAGCTAATTTATTTCAGACTATAGAACCACAATGTGATCGCGCATAAGAGCAAGTTCGTGCGACCCAGTCGTGCATATTTTTTTATTACATAGTTGAGATTGTACCTAGAACAACGTCAGTACAGGGTTCTTTTCAGGTTCTTAATTTTTGATCCCGTTAACGCCACGTCAGGCGTCCCTCAAGTTAGTCACTTGGGCTCTCTTATCTTTGTTCTAACAATAAATGATGCTGAAGGTATAATTAGTGACTCATATCTGCCTATTTACGCAGATGATATGAAAATCATTAAGGTCATTTCTACCCCCACTGACATTTGCTAACTCCAAAACGACCTAAACTTATTCTAAACTTGGAGCTATAAGCTAGAACTCAACGTTGCTAAATGTCAATCTATAATCTTCTCAATCGATTCACCTATTCTGTTGGAAATGATCCCGATTTACACTAACCCACGTTACCTCAGATCCACTCCACTCTTCAGCCCACCTCACCATCGTGCAAACTACGGCTTCTTTGAACCGATTTCAAGAATGTTGCATTT
This sequence comes from Leucozona laternaria, assembly GCA_932273885.2. Classification (NCBI taxonomy): domain Eukaryota; kingdom Metazoa; phylum Arthropoda; class Insecta; order Diptera; family Syrphidae; genus Leucozona; species Leucozona laternaria. The sequence continues at coordinate 22,490,453 of OW026367.1, read as the reverse complement.
GTCAGATACTTCACAGTACACCCTTGACTTTTACATCAGTATATACTCTCTCAGAAACTCTCTCTACAACTACTAAGAAAAAAATTCACTATCACTACCTTATCCATGCGTCCTCACTAAAAAGCTCTCTATATCCCTTATCTTCCTCATTTAATAATTTAAGATTTATTTTTAATTTTTTTCTTTAAAAAACTGGTGAATGGGCCATCAGGCCCAAACCAATTAAAATAATAAAAAAAAACAAAGAACAACCCACCATAGAATAAATGTAATAATAACAATAATAATTTTAACTATATGCCTGTAAGACCTAAGGTCTTTTAAATGCAACCTGAATTGCACGGCACTAGCTAGAAGGAATAGAAGGATAGGACAAAATTTTTGTTGGCACAGTGGACTGAGAAATAAGGTATTAATTGTCTCATGGAATAGCACGGGTGGCGTCCAGTTGTATAACTGGGGGAATATAGAAAAGAATGCTGCCTGGAGTGGGACTCGAACCCACACCTCTAAGTTAGCAGTCAAGCACTACATCCACTGCGCCATTGCCCCCCCCCCCCCGTTTAATTTTGAGAATAATAACAATAAGTTTCGCTTCTATTAAGCTAACATACCAACTAGATTGTTTTTTCCAGGGAGGTACTTCATATATTGCAAAGATTATTGTAATGAGCTTAAAAGAATTGAATCAAGAACAAAATGGTGGGAATCTGATTTTTGTCATGGGCTTATCCGAGGGAAAAAAATTTGTTGCTAAACCAAAAAGATTGATTTTAAACAGCATCTTCACAAATCCAACAAACAAGGCAACCTGAAGCGAAACACTCACAAACACAGTATGTGAAACACATAGCCGCTCCGTAGGAAGGTAGATTTTTAAGTTACCTTTAGGCCAGGCGCGCACATGCAACTAAACAGTTTGGTTGCGATTTTGAGCACTATGGGATTTAATGAGAGTCCGCACACATAAATCGGCAGACTCTCATGTAATCCCGAGTTCTCAAAATCGAAACCAAACTGTTTAGTTGCATGTGCGCGCCTGGCCTTATAGTTTTAGAATGAGGCTATAGTGTCTGAACAATCGCTTCGGATAATTTAAAGGCCAAAGTAAGCTTACCTGATTTTGAAGTTGATTTCTATTATATCTGACATACACATCTATTTATTTATGTATCTTCTATATACAAGAAAACTTCAAATAATTTTTTTCTTTTTTTTAATTTTTTTAATTTTATTTTTTTTTTCTCCATTGATGAGTATTCTCATCAAGTTTTACACAAAGAATTTTATAATTTTACTAAGTTGTTTGTTTTGTATTATTATTTTTGTTTTTCAAATATATTCAGTTTTAAATTTTCTATATCATATCATCTCTAACAACAATAAATTATCTTTTATCCATTTAAATAATAATTCATCTTCTTAAACATTTAGTTTATTTTTGAATGCATGTTTTTTTTTTTTTTAAATTAAATTTATTATATTATTATTAGTTCACCTTGATACAAGTACGATACAATTTGTTTTGCTTTTTGTTTTTTTTACTAAGAGTTTTGTTTTCAAGTATTCATTTTTGTTAAATATATATATATGTTTTTATTTTATTTTTTTTTTATATTATTTTCCTGTTTATAAATAAGGTACTAATATTACATCTATTTGTAAAAATAAAAATCTTCTAAAACGAGATTTTTTGATTTTATTTTATTAAATATAATTTTTATTACAGTTACGAATGTTATTATTTTAAATAATTAAATTTAAAATAAAAATAAAATTTAAACAATATACAATTAATGTTATTTAAAAATATATATGTATATATTTTTTTTCATATGATTTCTATTAATTGTTCCTTTTTTATTTATTTTAATTTTTTTATTAAAATTTTTACTATATGGAAATATACATCAAAAATTGAATTTTTGTATTTATTTTCTGTTTGGGGGAGGAATACAAAAATTTAATTTGCAATAATTCTTTTTGTTTTTAATAAAATATTCTTCAAACTTTATGTTCTTACTTTTAGATATCATTTTGATTTTGTCTAAAAATATATGTTTTTTTTTTTTTTTACATTTAAATTTTCTATACAAATAGATGGTCAATTTTGTGTTGATTTAGTTTTCTATTATTTTAGTTACCAAGTTTTTTTATTTTAGTTTTAACTTTCATTTTAATTTGTTTGTTTATTATTTGAATTGTTGGTTTGGCATTTAACAAGTTTATTTTTATTTACATGTTAATTTTTTTTTTGATGATGATTTCCACATCCAGGAAAATTTTCAATTTTTTTTTTATTAAATTAGTGTTTTCAAGGGTGGGCTGATTTTATATATTTCGACTAGGAAAAATTTGGATTGGAAGTTTTATTATTTTTTTTTTTTTTTAAAGAGGATTGGTGGAAGCTGGTTGATTTTAGAGTTTTTGTTTTTTTTTTTTTTATTAAAGCATCTTTATCACAGTTTGAGATAAAGTTAAAAAATAAATAAGGGATTGTGAAGGAAATAATAATTTATACTAGATTTTTGCGTCTGTTAAAGTTTAGGTGCCAACAAATGTTATATATTGTTCGTATGAATAAAATAATTGAACGATATTTTATAGAAACAGATGAAGGGATATTAATAAAATAAACCTATTATTCACTTTTGCCAGTGGAATTTTTTAAAAAGAATATAAAATAAATGAGCAGGGAAATAAAATAATTTAAATTATGTACCTATTTAAATTAATTATATCATCCCTGGGTTGATGCCCATTTGAGTTCGTTTTACATCATATTTTTAATAATTGCTCCAGATACATCTGCCTTTAAATTGGTTACTCTTTTTTCAAAGTTTTTTTATGACATATATGCAACGTTATTTTTTTTTTTTAATAAAAATCGATTTATGTACATATTTTATTAGTCGGGGAGAAAGTTAGAAATTTTTAACATTTCCAGTCGTATTTATAACATTTCCTAAGATCGCTATTGTCTTATTAGTTGGATATTTTTTTATTTATAAACGCATTCCAACAGTTGCATAAATATCTTAGAGGATATATAATATAGAGTGCTCGTTTCTATCCCTAATGCATTGTAGTGCCTGGGGCCATGATAGGGGGCGCTATTTCACTTTCGATTAAGATAAAGTCTTAGAAGATCGTACAGCTGCTTTCAATTGTAAGTCATAATTTCCTTGTTTTCTTTCTTAATTGTTCTACTTTGAAGTAATTCTTGAAATTAATAAGTGTTTGTTTATTATTTTAAAGATTTCAATATCTTCTTTTGTAGTTTTTTTCTCCAATGTGCAGAAAACTCAGTGACTGAAACTTGAACAGCGACCCCTATGAAAGGTTCGAATTCGAATAAAAACAAGCACTCCATATTATATATCCTCTAAGATAAATATATATCCAAATATTCACTGACGTCTTTCAATTTTGTGAACTTTTGAATAGGTACCTATAATGAACATTTTTCATTGATTTCGACTCAACTTTTAATAGGTCAACTAATAACTTTGTTCAAGTTATACATTCGATGGAAAATGTTTATAAATAAGGTTTTGGAATTGGAAAGCTATCTAAAGTTAGACATATTTTGGAATGGCTTTATAATTATGACTTTCCTTGTCTGAATTCAAACTCTCTGTAAAAAGTACCCAAAAAGCTCTGAGTTTTCAGTTTTGTTTAATGCTAAACATGAAAAATTTTAATTTTAGAAACTCTGAAGCCCTCTGTCTCAGTGTTTTCCGGTTGGTTGTTTTCAAACTACATTGAACAAAACTGCTCAGCAATCGATATATTTTCAATTTTCTCAAAAACTCGAAGACTTTTAAATATCTGGTTTTTAGTGTTTGAATACAAATCGGTATAAAAAATTAAAAAAAAAATGAAGTTAAGGTATTTTTTTTCGAATTCGGGAGGAATTTTAAAAATGTCATCTGGCATCACTGCTCTATATCTTTTTCGGGTCCTAATCTCAACTACATAGATAAAAAAATTTGAACATTTCAAGCTATATCTACATTTGATGTCTATACACTGTTTTCTCGTCGTCAAATAGGAATATAGCTGGGCACGAGGTGAGAAAAGATTGGCTCCGGGATTTTAGCACTCCATATTACATATATTCACAAAAAAATAGAGGACATTTATGTATTATTAGACGACTGTGGTTCCAACAGGATGGCACTACGTGTCCAAAAAGGATAATCTGCACAAACGATTTGAGGGCTTGGTCAAGTTTATTTCACGTAGAACCTTAGGTGACGTGAACTGGCCACCAAAATCATCCTTTTTGATCCCATTAGACTTTTTCGTAAGTCGTACATCTTTGCCAACAAGCTGCATACGACCGGCACAGTGGCGCCTTCAAAGTCAAAATAACTCAGGCCATCGCTCAAATTTAGTCTTATCCATATTCACTAAATTAATTGAAACTTGGAGGTCTCCGATGGGAGCTCAGCAGCAAAGCCGTTGTGCAGCTGTTTGAATGATGCGTGATATTCCAAACATAATGTCACTGATATTCCCTTCCAATAAAACAAAAATTATTTATGTATATTCTTTTTTTAACATCTTTACTAGTCCTCATTAGAAGGACGACAAAATTGAACTATTTCTGGCATATGATAGCCACTCTTTGACGTATATGTGTTTCGTGATATTCGTGAAAACGTTTCAAAGAATCTTCTAAATTGTTTTCCAAAAGGGGCGGGTTGATTTTGACAGCTCATGGCGGCCATATTGTTTCTTTTACCTTCTGTCAAAATATCGTCTTTTAATCATTTACTAAAGACAAATCATCATTACCAGTAACAGCATCGAGCAGCACGCATGCAAATGATAAAACTTTTTGGTTTTGGAGCAGTTGGAAGTTGATCCCAATTTTGGTCGAAAAATCATCTTTAGCGATTAGGCCCATTTTTGGATGAATGGGTACGTGAATATGCAAAATTGCTGGATTTAGGACGACACCAATCCACGCGAGATTCACGAGGTGCCAATGCATCCAAATAAAGTTACTGTTTTGTGTGGATTTTGGGCTGGAGGCGTCATCGGTACGTAATTCTTTGAAAATGATGCTGGCCAGGCCATCAACGTCAACGGCGATCGCTATAGGTCGATGATCACCAACTTCTTGTGCCCTGAATTGGATGATATGGACACCGAAGAAATATGGTTTCAACAGGATGGCACTAGACACAATCGATATTCTGCACGATCGGTTTCATGGCATGGTTATCTCGCGCCGAGGCGACGTGAATTGGCCACCAAGATCGTGCGATTTGACCCCCTTTGTACTTTTTCTTGTGGGGCTTTCTTAAGTCGCAGGTCTATGCGAATAAGCCGCAAACCACCGCAGCCCCCAAAGACAACATAATCAATACAGCCCGATTTATGAGCCAAAGTCATCGAAAACTGGACCTTTCGAATCCGCGCCACCCAGCGAAGCCGCGGTGGCCATTTGAACAATGTTATATTTCACACATAATGTCATTGATACGGCTCTCAAATAAAAATTAAAACTTATTGATATACAACTTGTTTTATTCAATTTTAAAATCGACCCGCCCTTAATGGGAAACCCTTTATGAGTCCTGTATTAACCAAAAAATGATATCCGCTCCTTAACACATGTGTTAGCTGGGACGCAGATAGGGAATTTATCTGCTTTGTAATTTTTCTTATCAATGAACATATTTTTGGAACTGGAAGCACGGCAACACTTCATCAAAATGTAACAATATTCCAATACGTCACATACATCACTGATTAACTAATTTATAAAAATTATGACTGTAGTAGTAAACGGTCTTATGAGTTATATGCATGATGTGTGTGTAATGAAGTTATCCGTCACTTCGACACCCCCAAATTTGGCGAGTTAAAGTTATCCGCTCGCTATCACATGCAGAGGCTATTCCACATTTATAAATATGAATTACCAGTTGGCAGAAGTGTAAGATCTATCTCACCATTATTTACCGTTTATTAATAGAGTCATATTTTTTTTAGTTGTTTGTTTCGGTTAACAAAAACATCACCAATAAGTATTATTCATATAAACAATATAAAACATTTATCATTTGACGACAAAACAAAATGATTTAATTAAAAAATTCTTTTTGGACTCCAAAGGGAAGGAAAGCACCTACTACAATTTTGTTTTAACTATTTCTTCTTGAAAAAAAAATCCATCTCATAGTCTTTTCTGGAAGGTTAATGCGGCAAAATACAATTTTATCATAAAATCAATTTTAGTTTTTATTGTTGCTATTATTTAGTGTTATTTTTCTAAAGGAGCACGAGTTTTTTTTTTATTTTTTTTTTTGTTTGTTTTACTATATTCTATATATTTTTTTTTTACTTTATTTTTTAAACACTAAAATTTTCTCTATCTACATTCATAAGTATTTTTTCTTCGCTTCTTCTCAATTTTTTATCATAAGGATATTTTTTTTTGTCTGTGTTACTATTATGGAATAAAAACAAAAAAAAAAAATACAAATTATAAAAAATGATATCAAGATAAATTAAATAACATCGATTTCACTTTTTTATACTTTTTTGAAGATATTTTTTTTGGGGGGGGGGGGGAGAATTCTGTTCTAAGATTGTTGGGGCTTCGATAAATGTTTGTTTTAAATGCAAAAATAGACAAAAAATGATCTATAGATTTAACAACAAGAACATCAACAACGAGTTTTTAACTGTTTAAAGTTATAGTTAATAAGTTTTTGATTGGAAATAGACAAACGGCACAGTTATAGTTCAAGTCTTGAAAGCTGACAAATTTTTTTCGTTTATTTTTTATTTTTCCTTTTCGACAAATAATTTTTTTTTTCTTTTGTTTTTGTATTGTTTATAGGACAAAAGTATTTTATTTTGTTGTAGTTTTATTGATAAAATTCACATTTTCGTTTATTATGTTTTTTTATTTGCATAACATTTAGTACAAGATAGGTTTTACTTTTTGTTTGGTATTTTTTTTTTCTCTTATTAATATAGGCAAACATTTTTGATTTAAAACAAAATATGTTTGTTTAGTAAAGCTTTTCCATTGATTTTCAAAATAATATTTGATTTTCAGTTAAGTTTTTTCTTGTTTTTTTTTTTTTTTTTTTTTAATTTCTTTTGAACAATTTTAATTCCAATTTTGAGTGTGGTGAAGAGTTTTCCAAGATGATGTTGTGTGAGTGTTAGGTGGTGTTGAGATTTGCTGTGATATGGACCACTTAAGAAAGAAAAGAAAGTGATAAATGATGAATTTTTTTTTTTCAGGCGGATTATAGAGGAGGAAAAAGAAAATTGATGTTTGTTGGTTTTTTTTTTTTTTTCTTTTTTTTAATTTAATGCCAGACCGATTGGGTCTAATTTTTGTATTTGAAAATCGGGAGAAGGTATGGATTTTTTTCTATATAAATTGTGCGTGGCTTAAGAGAAGCAGAAGGATCATTTATAAATGACTTTAAAGAGTGATTGGATAAGCTTTGCCTTAATGGTTGATTTTTTTTCTTAGAATTTTGGTATTTTCTATATTTCTCATTATTTGAGTGTGAAAACAATTAAATTTACCATTATGGTGATTGCAATAAATAAATCGATAAATTTCAATATTAATTAGTTTTCATCAAAACAAAATAAAACAGGAGCCTTAAAGTGGATTAGGAATCTGAATTTTATTATAAGAATTTTTAATGTGATAGGTAAATATGTATAGGTGAAGAAAATTCAATCTTCATACTCTATTTCTTTATGTTTTTTTAATATTTTTATTTATTTTTTTTTACTGAAGATGTTTTTTTGGTCTCCAATGAGAATGCAAATATGTATAAGAATGTGCCAAGAAAAAAAGTTTTATTTTATGGAGATGCATTTTCCTCACACTTTTCGATGTTTTTTTTTTGGTAGATATTGCTAGACCGTTGTGTTTTTTGGTCGTACAAAACTTTTGTAGAAACGTTGCCAAAAATGCCAACCACATTGTCATTTATATGCTTGAAACACGTAATTGTTCATATTTCCTAGAGAAAGTTAAGTGAAGATTTATTGTATAAATGTGAAAATATTAAATGTCGGGTAGTGTTTTTTTTTTTTTTAAGACAACTCAAGTTGGATAAAAGATATTAGGGGAAGGAGTGCACATTTGAAACAGTTTTTGGTCTAAAGTCACTGTAAAATTAGTTTTATTTGTCTGTAAATTATTCACAGTTTTTTAAAGGATTCTAATTTATTTTTTATTAAAATAAAAAAGATATTAAATATGTTCAAAGGAATCTCTCATGTGGGTCAGTTTTGAATTAGCTTTGGGCACTTTTGTACGGCGGAATTATTGTAATGGCTTTCAAAAGTAAATGAAGGGTGGTTTTTTTTAGACGTGTGGTTTTCAAGAAGAAATAAAATCGCATAAAATGTATTGTTATGGCCAAGAATTTAGCTTTATTATAATTATAAAGGTTTGAAATTATGTTTTAAGAAAATGATGATTTTGGGCAAGTGGCCGCTGCGACTGGCCGAAATAAATTCCAGCCGAGATGGCCAATTTTCTACCACTTTTTGCAGCAATTGGGGCCGTATGCAAGCAATAACGCGCCGTATATTCTCTTCCAAGGTGTCAATCGTCTCGGGCTTATCTGCGTAGACAAGCGATTTCACATAACCCAACAAAAAAATGGTCCAGCGGTGTTAAATCGCACGATCTTGGAGGCCACGCCACAGGCCCACGACGCGAGATAATAGGCGTGTTTTTTTGCAAGTCCATATGGATTTGTCGAAAAAAACGACATCGGGACTTAGAAACTTCTTACTTACAGTACGTAAGTCCCGATAATTATCTGGACTTAGCTAAGTCCATATAGATTTAAGTTGTTGTTGTATTTACGTGTAAAACTATAAGTCCCGATGTCGTTTTTTTTCGACAAATCCATATGGACTTGCAAAAAAAAATATGTGAGTGCCGGGACTCACGGTTAAATATGTGTAAACATCAACGTTTGTCCAAGTGCCTGATTTTTGTTACTGAACGTCATCAAAGAAACATATTGAATAATTAACACTACATTACCTATCTGTAGGCAGTGCTTAAAAAGCTTAGTGTTGAAAGAACAGCAGCGAAATACCCAGTGGGGGAACCGCTGTAACGAAATTTCCAAGCACTAAAAGGCTGGTGGTGAAGTATCCAACGAACGGTGAAGGTTCGGTACTGAAAGGTCCTGCTTCGTAGTTCACTCTCAACTTTAAGATGACTTCACATTACACATGGTTATTGTTTATGGTAATCACTCTCTGAGCATCGACAAACAACAGCTGTCAACGGAGACGGAGAGCACTAAAATCGTGGTTTCAATTAAATGACACCGTACCCAAATTCCAAAGGAACTTAATGGTTTGACTGACAGGGGCCGAATTAAAATATGCAGTTAGAACAGTCAACAAACTTGCAACCCTTATGATACTCCATCTTTCCATCGAGTAAAACTTACAAAAAGTTCAGGCTTTTATTTTATTTGAACGAACTTTATACTGAACGAACCTCGAATGAATGTCACTATGAGATAGCCGGCGAATTACATATCTTGAGTTTTTAGAATATTTAGTTGCAGTTTTTTGTCAGTGGAAATCACTAAAATCGCAGTTTCAATCGATTGACACCATCAATCGCCTATGGAATTGGACGCTGTGATTTTTAATGAATGTTAACTTTGTGCAAGTACAAAGGTAGCCGATAACTCTGCAATTTGTTCAACCTCAGCTATTTTGTATATCACAGCCTAAAATTGCAAGAAGAAATTGCATCGTTTAAAAGCAGTATAATTTAAACGTAGAATTTAAGTTCAGATTTGTATCACTGAACGCACCCGATATCCTACCATACCTACGGCCATTGATCTACCATACCTACAGTCAATTGTCAATCCCTACAGCTGACTATTATTTTTGTTTTGATTTTGTTTTCTTTTTAATTACAAGTGTCGCGTCCATTTTGTTCGGGGAATAATTAAAAATTAAAGAAACAAATATAAAAATATAAGTGTTAAAATGATAAAATCGTCGGTCGCGCTAAAAACAATTTGCTTTCGTCGTTGGGAAAAACAATATAAATGAGTGGTCGCGATAAAGTATAATCTAATTGTCGGTCGCGTTAAAATCAATTTGTTTTGGTCGGGGCAAATCAGATTTCGTAACGTAACGTGCTACAACGTAAAGTGCACGACGTAACGTTGCACACGAACGTTCACGTTTTTTTTTCATTCTACCGCCAGCATAGATGTTTACACATCAAAAACACGGCTAATGTGCTCACTAAAAGTCTTATTCAAAAAAATGATTGTGTCGTTGGCTGTATGGCATGTAATGTAATGTAATGTAATGTCATCCACATCAACATCTTCCAATTCAGGCACGAAAAAGTCATTAATCGTGGCTCTATAGCGTTCCTCATTGACTGTAACATTATGGCCGGATTCATTTTTAAAGAAATATGGACCAATGATTCCCTCTGTCCATAGAGCACACCAAACAGTGACTTTTTGAGGATGTAACGGCGTTTCAACAATGGCTTGAGGATTATCTACACTCCAAATGCGGTAGTTTTGCTTATTGACGTAGCCATTCAACCAAAAATGAGCTTCATCACTGAAAAAAAATTTTCTTGTGAAAGTAGGAATCAACAACGATCTCGTTTCGAGTCCATTTTGCACAATTTACATGCGTTGTTCCGGAGTAAGTCTATTGTCAATTGTCAAAAAGACGAATTGAGAAAAAAGTATTGCCAGATTGAAAACAACACGTCTAAAAAAAAACACCCGTTACAAGTACTGTCATTTGCTTATGTTTTTTTTTTTATTTAAAGAAACTGATTTAATTTTTTAATAAAGAATTTAAAATGATTTTAATTACACAAAAAAAACATACACAAACCTTAAAGAACTTAGCTACTTTTTCAATGTTAGAAATCTGGCTTTATTGTCGTTAGGCTACATGCTTTCCAATTACAGTTCGCAACCGCAGTTCAAATTTGTTTTCTTAGTTTTCTTTAACTCAAATTAATTCTTTAAGCAGATTCCAAAAAAAAAAAAAAAAAAACACAATCAACCTCCATTATATAATTATTGACAACATCTCTTTATTATTTTCTTCTGCTTCAATTAATAACTCACATTTACTATCTAATTTATAATCTCCTTTTCCTTCCCTAAATGTTGTTTTTTTTTTTGTTTTATAGATAAAGGAACTTCTAAACCGTGAGTTTAAATTAAAACAAAACAAAAATAATTAAAGTATAAATACAAAAAATAACAATAATTGAAAAAAAAAAATTAATCAAAAACTTAAAATGTATGACTGACTGAACTATTGTTGTTACACATAACCTATACACGTATTCGATTTTTATTATTTTTTTTTTTTTTTAATTTATCTACAATAACTAATTTAATAATTTAAACTATTTACTAGTTGTTTTTATACAAAAAATTATTTAATAATAAATTACGCTCCCTAAGGTATGAATATATATATATTTTTATTTAATAACTAAATGTGTGTGGTCTTGTGTGGGTGTATTTGTTTTTTGTTAAATTTTTAATCTTGAGTGGATTAAGCAAAAATAAAATAAAACGTTTAACTAAGAAAGCTAATTTTAAAACAAAAATAATTAAAATAAAATAAAATGTTTTCTCCCGGCCAGAAAATATGCTGTTCCGATTTTGTTTTATTAATTTTTTTTTAAGGCATCCTGGCAGTTTGCAGATAATGATTTTTTAAACAAAATACATTCGACTTGATCTGCTAAATGGACACAAAGTTTTGTTTTACTTTAATTTTTTTTTTCTGGCCCTTGTGTGTGTTAAATTGACTTCAAAATCGGGTTTTCAACCACTCAGACTAAGAACTTTACATATTTCTATTTGTGTTAAGTAGATTTTTCTAAAAAATTATAATAAAACAAAAAATTAAATTTAAAAACAAAAATAGAAATAATAAAAGAAACTTAATTTAAAAATAATCACATGTGCTATGCTAACACGACACACCCTGCTTGGCCACTGTATACCAGGTCCGCACCTTCACCAACGAGGGTGACTCCGGTGTTTGTTGGTCTAGCTGGCCACTTCTAACACTACTCCCACGGCCGCTACGACTCGACCGATTTGAACTTGCCCCACTTACCGTCAACAGGTTTGGCGTCGTGACACTTAAGTTTTGATTAAAGTTTTGATTACGTGACAGGTTGAACGCACCGCCACCTTCTGATTCTATTCGTATCGTTGTCGTTGTTGTGGGCTGCGAATAGCGGTGCAAAAGACGTTGGCGGCCAGCCGCCGTAGACGTATTCGTCGTCGCGGATCCCCGCCCGCCGGATGACATTCGATGTGATGTGTGCTGTGGTTTAACGGTGGTGACAGGTCTCGATGACGTGGCTGCAGCCAAACGTCTGGAACTGGAGCGACGGCCCTTCATCGGCTCCGATGACAGTGCTGACGGCTGCATTATGGCTAGCTGATGTTCAGGGGGTTGAATAATTGGCAGCTCGTGTTGAATGGGTTCGGGCTTTTTGTGGCGTCGATGACGTACGTAACGTAATTGCAATTCCCTTTGCGGACGTAAGCAATGACGGCAAAATGACGAAGACGACGATGAGGAAGCACTTGCCCTTGACGACGTTGTTGACGACAAGGATGTGGATGACGCTGATCTTGATGTCGGCTTAGAGCCCAGTGATGGCCGGCGCCCTGGTGAAGACTTTGTGGATGAAAATGATGGGGGTGCAGGTAAGTGGTGTGTGGGTGACTCCACAACTACTACAATGTCCTTGTTGCTGTTCAAATTATCATCTTTGGAAGGGAGTGGTGGTGATGTTGACGGTCTTTCAACTTTAATAGCTAAACTCAGCTGTCGTCGGTCGGTTGGTTTATCTGTAGTTGTTGCTGTTGCAGAAGCCACTGATGGAAGTCCTTGTTGGGTCTCTTCAATTCGACGTTCTTTTGATTTGATTCTTTTATTCGTTTTACTAGAGGAATTATTATTAACATTTGTGACGGTGGTGGTGGTGTTGGTTCGACTACTTCTACTATGATGATGCCGATGATGATTATGATGATGATGATGACGGGTTTCTACTGATGATGGTGATGGTTGTTGCTGACTTTTTATATTGCTCTGGCTATTTTGTGTTTCCTTTTTCAAACTTTTTTTTGAGCTATGACGATGTAGCCGCATAGCGCGGTGGCGGCAGTGACGACGTTCCTCGCCATCATCGACAACATCGCCTGGATATGGTCAGAATGATGTATCGAATACGGACATTGATCTAGAAATTGCTTCGTCATTGTGGCAACAATCGAGAAATTCTTCGAGAGTAACAACGCCATCGTGATTGGTGTCCATTTTCTGCAAAGAAAAAAATATAATCAAATATGATTTTTAGTTAGTTTGATTGAAATACAAAATAAATACATATGTAAATACAGTTGGACTTACAACAAACTCTAAACCACTCCTTTGTTTGTTTGCAGGAGTGAAAAGGACCTACAATTTTCTGCTGAATCTGAACGGCTTGGGTAAGTGGAACCTCTTGAAGGCAGTAGCCTGTTTTTTTTTTTTTTTTAGGTAGACGAGGCTGGGAATCGTATGAAATGACAGTCATACGCCACAGGCAACAATTTACAATTAATTACATAATAAAGACATAAAAGTCTTTAATCCTGCTTAAAACTCAATACTACTTCATGTAGTATTGACTTCATTTAGTCTTCGAATTTTAAGCCTAACATGAAAGTACAAACAAAATTAAAAAGTAGGTACAAGTAGGTACTTTTCTCAGGCTCAAAACGACCTAAATCACATTCAAGCGAAATAACTTGTGTGATAGCTTTGTTTCCAGATCAATACGATGTTGTTAAAAGGGCAAACGAAAAACAGAGGAAGTAGTCAACTTCGAACATTTTTAAGTAGGTCATTAAGTCTGCACTTTTCAAGCTCGTCAAAATTTTCCATAACTCCATCACTATCCACTTGACAAAAAGAAAACATTTTTCTTATATTGCAAACTTAAAAATAATGATTTACCTTTCGAGTTATAAAAACTCTTTGAAGTCACTTTTCCAAGAGTAAAACGAGAAAAGTACGCAGACATTTTCTGTTAAATATGCAAAACTTTGAACTCTCATGTCGCCGAACTGTCGAAAGTGTTCTTAACTGAGTTTTTTTATTTGTTTGTGTGCATTTGCCAAAGCCACTTAAAAAAAGTTCCCCCCCCCCAATCATAAATGTATTATTTATCTACCTGTACTAAGTGGAACTCTATAGAAATGTATCAAAAGAATTTTCCCTCCCTAACCGGAAAAATAAAAAAAAAAAAAAAAAAAACAGAACTATGAAAACTCAGATAAAAATAACTTCTGAATCACCAAGTTGGCAGTTTTCACCCTTTTCTGAGAGGGTGTTCGTTCACAACAAAAAGAGACATAAAAACACAGGTAGGTAAATACATACATACATACATACATAGATAATAAAAAAGTTTAACAAAAAAAAAAAAATTCTTCCAAGCTCACCCTAAATATTCGCTCGACTTTATGGCGAATTTTTTCTTCCTCAGGACAGTCGTCAGGTACACGACCCATTAGCTCATATATGGCAGTCACAATGTCAGTCATTTCGTCCCTAGTAATAAAGCCATCACCATTGATGTCATACAATGAAAACGTCCACCGGAGTTTCTCTTCAACCGATCCACGTGACAGAACCGAAAGTCCTTGAACAAAGTCCTGAAAATATAAAAAAAAAAAATATACAAAAAATAGCTTGGAATTTTTGCTAGAAATAAATTATATTTTTTTTTTATTTTATTTTTATTTTGAAAAGGGATGGTTTAATTAATTTATATTATTTTTTCATTTATTTACTATTTTTTGTTGTTGTTTTTGGGAATATATGTACAAATATATAGCAATCTCGAAATGGTTAAAAATACCTTTTTGTGTGTGTGTGTTTTTTTTTTGTAGAAAAACGTAATGGTTATGCTGGGCATCATGAAGGACAGCCGGGGTTGAATTTGAGGAATTTTAATTAACTAATCGTTTTGAGTGGGCCTTTCACATGGGAATATAATATCAAATGGACGAAGGTTGAAAGTAACGCAGGTCAGGGTAAGTTGAATTGATATTTATGGTATCACATCATTTTGTTTATAGGTGGTCGCTGGCCGGTAGAAGATATTATCCATTGTTAAGGAGTATCTATAGGCATATAATATACCTTTCGTATCTTCTTAAGGTGGTTCTAAATTCTGGAATAAATTTGGACCTCAACCGAGCAGCGCATTCAAACAGCTTTGTCCTTAGCTTATATTCTATACCTATCTACCTTATACATTATTAATAAGAAACAGTCTGTGTAAATCTACATACAACCCTTACGCTTTGTCCTCTAAAATTAAAGCTTGAAGGTTTTCATGGAAAATTCCTATTTTTTCAAACTCTAAAAACAAAGCTATTAGCCAATGAACACGTTTAATATTTACTTAACCTTTTAGCAATAAAAACTAACACTACGATGAATGACGAGGAGTCCGAAAAAGTGGGCTTCATCGTGCTGTCTCTCGGTCTGTGCATCCACTGTTATTTGAGCTAGAGCCTAAACGGGTGGACCGATTTGCATGAAATTTGCTACAGAGCATTTTTAAGTGATTCAATAGAGAGGAAATTTAAACTTTTGTTTTAGCTCATCTAGAACGGGTAGCTGCCATACAAATATTTTGGTTTCTTCAAATCTTCGCAAAAACGGCTTTAACGATTTTGATTATACTTCATACCTGTAATAACAAAATAAATTTTAAGAAAACTGCGTTTCAGGTTTTTGGTGAAAAATTCACACAGCGGAAATAGGCATTCCACATTTTTGGAGAAAATGGTCTTAGTTTTGGTTTATTCACTGATTTTATTATAATTTTTCAATCTGGTGCTTCTCAATAGTTCAAACAATATTGCATTTAAAAATTAAATTAAAAAATTTTAATTGAAAAAAATCCATTTTTGTGTTACTTTTGACTTTTGACTTTTTAACATTTTCTCGTTTTTTTGTACTCACTTGTTCACTTTAGATAAAAGTGCATAGAAATACGTCATCTATGACAGTTATAGTACCTACTTATTATTCTGTTTTAATATGCTCCGAGTTCATAAACAGAGAAGTTTAACGCAATTATCTAAGCGGAATTGTTGTTGTATTTTACATGGAAATTATTTTTTAAGCAGGTATACATATGCAGGCACTAAAAAATGCGCCTATTATTCAAACATTTACATTTTTCTTCACGGTCTCTCCCACTACGTGAAATGAGATATTTAAGTAATAACCCGCCATGGTTTGATCCACGGAAAAAAAAAATGTGTTAATAGCAAACGAAAATTTGATGGTTATCCGGCTAGTATGAACTATAATGTTTCTTCAAGTCAGCATCCAGAAACGATATCAAATATGTTTGCTGATTATTTTAAAAGTGCTTCTTCTTTTCTGAAATTTTCGATTTCTGACTCATCTATACATGACAATATTTTAAAACTTGATGAATGTTTTAGACCTGGCCCGGATGGTGTACCATCATTTATGTTTAAAAAAAATGTGTGTCTTATCTGTTATTTCTTCTCTTCAATGAATTGCTGAAATTTAAAAAATTTCCTGCTCTTTGAAAAAAATCATACTTAACGCCAATTCATAAAAAAGGTCCTGTAACATCCCACATCCCAAGCAGGCGATGAGGATAAATAGTGTTCCTATCCCATCTAAAATCATTCTTAGTAGGATATGAAAACTAAAAATGAAAATATATGACTGGTACAAAAACACTTCATCCTGAGCACTGTTAATGTAAAGACGTTAGGTTATTGTTTAAATAAAATAACAAAAAGTAAAATTAGAAGCTATTGTTTCAAATTGATTAATTTATAGCAGGATTCTAATAGTCCTAAGAATCTAATAACAAATTATCGTCCTATTGCTAAGCTATCTGCTATTCCTAAACTGTTCGAGACTCTTGTCTGTGACATACTTTCATTTAATTAATCTTCTGTTATATGTAAAAATCAACATGGATTTGTAAAGACAAAATCAACCGTCACTAGTTTATTACAATTCTCCACATTTTATTTAGATACTTTTGAAAACCACTCACAAGTAGATTGCATCTTTACAGACTTTAGTATAGCTTTTAACAAATTACTAAATACTTTTAAATAAATTAATGAAAATTGGACTTAACGATCGGTTTGTTCTGTGGGTATCTCGTATCTTCATACCTTAATTATAGATTTTATAGTGTTATGGTCAGAAATAACCGTTCATGTCAATTTAAAGTTAATTCTGGTGTACCTCAGGGAAGCCATCTTGGTCCTTTGCTGTTTATTTTATTTTTAAATGACCTTCCTTCTATATTAAAAAATTCTATGGAATTAAGTTATGGTGATGATGTTAAAATATTTAGAACAATTAACTCCATCAAGGATTGTGAACAACTGCAAGACGATCTTCACAGATTTTGGACATGGTGCAATAATAACCGTTTTTTTTTTTTAAACATTGACAAGTGTAAGACAATGTGTTTTTAACGCAAACGAAATTTATTTATTTATGACTATCAGTTAAATTTGTCTCAATTTATTTAGAGTTTCTATAGTTTCTCTGACCTTTGAGTCTTATTAGACACAAAATTATCATTCACTGATCACGATAACTCTATTGTTAAAAAAGCAAACAAAATACTTGGTTATGGTTTCGTCAAAAGATTTTCCCGTGAGTTCCGTGATCCGTATGTAAGTAAAATTCTTTATGTTTTATTTATTAGGGCAATACTTGATTACGGATGCGTTGTCTGGGCGCCATACTACTCTATTCACATACATAGAATAAAAAGTATTCATCGAAGATTTTTAAGATTTTCTTTTCGATTTTCCGTGGTCAGATAGTGTTCCATTACCTCCATATACTCAAAGACTTCAGTTGATAAACCTCCCATCTCTTTCTGTTCATAGAGAGTATTTGCAGTTCTGTTACATAACTGGAATAATAAATGGATCTATTTCATCTCCTCAGATTCTTTGTTGGATTAGTTTTAGGAGAAATCTATCTCTTCGCACTATTTTTAGCAGATCAAACTATGGCGCCAGTAGTCACGTGTGTCAAGTTAGCACTACACTTTAAGAAATTAAATAAACTTAGTACAGAGTTAATTGTAGCTTTTTAGTAGTAAATTAGTTGTGGAAACAAAAATTTGTAGCTTTGCTATTTAAAAAAAAAAATTGGTATGTAGTGCTAACTTGATATCAAGTTAGCATTACACTTTTAGTAAATAAAAAAACTAATAACACAGTTAATTGTTGTTTTTTTTTTGTAAATTAGTTGTGGAAAGAAAAAAATTGTAAAATTTTTTTGACGAAGTTTTCAAACAAAAACTAGGTAGGTAATGCTAAGTTGACACTCTGCGTCCAGAAATTAGAAAATGAAATTAGAAAATATAAATACGGCATTAAATGTAACTTTTTTGCTGTAAATTATTTGTGGAGGGAAATAAATTCTTAAAAAATTTTTGACGAAGTTTTAAAACAAAAACTGGCTTGGTAGTGCCCAGTTTTTGTTTGAAAACTTTTTCAAAAAAATGATTTAAATTTTTTTCTCTCTACAACTCATTAACAACAAAAAAGCTACAATTAATTGCTTACTTCTTTTTTTTTTAATTTCCCAAATCTAGTGCTAACTTGATATATATACCTACTTACAATTTTTAGAATTTTTTTCTTTCCACAACTAATTTACAAAAAAAAAAAATTCAATTGACTGTGTTATTATTTTTTTATTTTCTGAAAGTTTAATGCTAACTTGACAAACGTTTGGTCAGGGCAAATGTTCCATGCGTTGGCTCTCTGACGTCAAAATGATGACAAATTCTATCCCAAAGTTGTCAATTCGGGTGATCGCTAACGCAGAACGCTGTCAAATCGTGGACGGTTAGGTTAAAACTCGCGTTGACACCACTTTTGGGTTCTTTTGAAATTTTCTTTATTTTGTCTCAAAGCTTTTCTATGAAAAATAAAATACCAACTCCAAATTCCCATTCTTTCAATAGTTTGACAAAATTTAATTCCAGCCTGAATGAACTTCACTTGAAACACCCACCACCACCATGTTTTATTTCGTTAAAATCATTTTTCATTCTAAGAAAGTTTTGGTAACACGCATTTACATAGCTATACCTATCGATAAAATATAATCAAAAATCTATAAATAAATCCATCCAAGTATTTCAAAAAGAACAAAGAAATAATTTCATTTCTTATCGCAAATTAGTATCCACACTAATTCACACTTCGCTAACTTGCAAAAAAAAAAAAAACAAACAGAAAATTGTAATCCAATCACCTCATTGCCCTTTCACTTACACTTTAAGCTGATGGCGAATAATACCGACGTTTTTTTTTTTCCAAACGACAAAATGAAAATTTGTCTACAGCAAGAGTTGGTATAGCTTCTATATCTATATAAAGACTAAGTAACAGGTACCTACCTCTTATATAGCTTTCATCCTTTTACTTGTATTTGTATGTCCTCATTTGAAAATGGCTGCATTACAACATACCACAGTTTTCTCTACCTCGCTTCAATGAATACAATCAACAGGTTTTCCGATAGGTAGGTACCTAGAATCAGAATCATAAATATCAAAACCCTCTCAACCGCAACCCCCTTTGGTTCACACATTGACAATTCTAATGAGAATCGACGATGACGACAACGACGATGACAACGATGACGACGGCGACGGGGACCAATAATTTCATTGGCAGACTTAGGTCTCTAGGTTGTCAGTCCATCGTCAGAGTTGAAATTGATTTTCACAGGAGTGAACATTGATAAAAAAACTGAAAAAAAAAAATAAAATCATCCTTCGAAAGATTTCTTTTGCTATGAATTTGGGTGAAGCAGTGCAGGGAGGGGAGGGGGGTGCAGGCAAACAGTGTGCTGATTTATAAAGCGATTTAACAGTGTTTGCCATGAGCACTTCCTCTAACACCAATCTGAATGCAAATTTCCTACTAGGGAGCAGTTAGCTAGTACCTACTCTACCCACCTGTGAGCCTACTAAAAATAACGACAAAACACCATGCCATAGTGACGACTATAACAACAACAACAACAACGATAACGACGTTGAAATTATGTAGTGAGGGTGGTGCTAAGAATTCATTGCCTTAAATCACGGGAGGACTGATATAACGTTGGCTCGGTTACGGTGGTAAACTGACTAATGACAAAATACCTCAAGAACAACAACAAAAATTGTGTATATTAAGTGCCATCATGAAATGACGCCACCCACAATGACAGAGGGTTGCCAACTGCTTTAAAAATCGAAGGTATAAATGACAAATAATTATACTTGTTGAAAAAATGTTAAATTTAATGCATTCCTTTTTAAATTAATTAAATAAATTCTAAGAAAATATTTAACTCAAACCGAAGTACGCCATTGGACAGTTTGAATGTATGAGAAGTAAAATGAAAAATTGACATAAAAATTAACATAATTAAAAATAAGTTACTTAAACTAGTTCAGACATTGCGTCTTAACACCAAAACGCAAAGTAAATCAACTGAGTTAAATTAATGAGAAAACAAAATTTACAACTCGTTGGAGTGCTTTTTGTATACAAAATTTATGAAAAACTTTTAAGAAACAAATTTAGTAAACCAATTTTAAGTATTTATTTATGTAGAGTTAAAAATCAAATTTCGAAAAAAATCGAAAAAATATCAACTTTTGATGTTGAGGAAAAATTGCCTGGTGTTAAGTTTAATAAAAATCGACGAAGTTCTTGTCTAAATATTGAACTTTTGAGTTTTCAAAAAAAAATATTCCAACTCAAGAAAAAAAAACACCTACATTATCGGCTGTGGGGGGCTTAATGGGGTGTGGTGGGTTGTTTGTCGGAGGCGGGTATTTAGCTCCTATAGCCCCTCCCCAGGATCTGTTACTGGTTGGATTTATTAGAAGTAAAACAGCCCTACAACTCTATGTAAGATACTGAAATCCAAAGCCACAGCTCTATAAAATATAACTAGACTACATTTTATTTTTAAACGCTTCATGATTTAAAAATATGCTGCTTAACTCAGTTCATACGATCTTTAAACGAGCACACTCTCACATAAAAATACATACATTGTAGTACTGCTTATAACGCATGCGCAAAATAATAACACATAAAATTCAGAAAAACGCGGTTTCAGAACTTCACCAAAAGCGAATGAAGAGTTGAATTACTAATAAATTTGCACACAAATATTTCGTTAAGGAAAAAACTAATGTAACTGGATATAGAGCTGAGTTCTATGGTGTTCCAAAGTGTTAAAATAGAGACAAAAATTATTTCCAGATGAAAATTAATTAATTCCTTTCACTTTTTAGACAATACCAAGTTTGACACTTTAAGGTCACAAGTAGCACAAAATAGTATAATTTCGATATTAGATTTCTTGATTCATACTTTATTCAATCTTAAATTGGTATACCAATTTATGGCTTCTTTATGGCTTCTTTATTTCTTCTTAATTAGGTATTTTAATTAAAAACTTAAATTGGTATGTTTACTTCTTCTTAAAGCATTCTTAAATACTCCTTAAATTGGCATTTCTGAAATCGGTGTTCTTTTACTTCTTTAATACTTCTTTTATCCTTCTAAAAATGATTTTTTCTTAAGGAATTAAACCGGCATTTTTGTAATTCTTTAATACTTCTTTAAGTCTTTTAAAAATAATACCAAAACAAATAAGTAATAATACAAAATAAATAAAAATAAAAATCGGCTTTTGAAGGGAAAGAAAATTTTATACCTATTTAAGAAGGAGTAAGGAAGTATTTAAGACAAATGGAATTCCTAATTAAGAAGATTTTAAGAATCAATTAAGTTTCTTAGTTCCTTCTATCGGACCGCCCACTTGCGCCTTTTATCTACCAAATAAGAATTTAAATCCGTTTCAAAAAAGAATGCAGGCACCACTAAAGAATTCTTAAATTCTTCTATAAGTAATTCTATCCTACTTGTGGTTCGAACTATAGACACGGAGTCAGTTTTTCAAGGTGCTTGAGATCCATTTGCACTTAAAAATTAGTTTTATATTAGAATTAATTTAGAATTATTCAGTACACATTCTCCAGCACTGAAGGCAAAAATGACATTTTGTGGCAACTATAGGTCTACAATGAAAAAACACAACTCTTAAAGCTATAGTGATAAGCATTGTAGTGATTTTTGGGGAAGTCATGCAGTAGAGACGGGAAAGACGCCTCTGATCTTACTGTATTATAAAATGTTATAACTATGTTAAATATGCGCATTTTTGAAGAGTAAAACTGTATAGAAGTTTTTTTTCATTAATTTAAATAACAATATGCCATATACTTTCTGAGTCAGATGATCATGGTGCTCAATAAACGCTAAAAAACATTTTCTATTAAAAATGTTTCAACAAAAATTAAAAAAAAACGACTTGTCAAACGCGTGTCTGAGTTAAGTATTTGGACAATATTCTCATCTACAGAATTAAGAAAAACAAATAATAGCATTTACTCATTATATGTAAAGCGTACTTGACGCTCAACGCAGACTTTTTTTTGTTTGAACTTCTAAATGTCGCTTTTTCAAGGGGTATCTACTTTTTACAAAACAAAAATGGTTAAAAAAATCGATCCATCCGTGAAGGCTGTCACTAAACAGACAGACGATTAAACTAATAAAGACTGTTAAATTTAAACAAATAATAAATTTAATACAGAAGTCTGCTGAACAGTAAAAAAAAACTGACGCAATAACTTAATTACTTTTAGTATTTAGCGAAACAGTTTGAAAAACACAAAGCAGTCAATAACGCGCCAACGTCAGAGATGTTAAAATTATGTTTGTTTTTAATGGTTTAACATTTGTTATCAATAAATACGCATGGATTTTACGTGTACTACGTTGTACTATACGATGCACAAAATTCCGTCATTTGGACGAACGTTGATTTGTACACATTTAAAAAGTCGCGTAAGTCAGCACCAACATATTGTTTTACAAAGCGTGTATCAATAACAAATATTGTCAAACCATTGGTTCAAAACCCCATAAAAAGATCCCAGCAGAAAAAAAACTTAACAACTTTAATTTTTAAAACCTTCATTGGGAGTAAAATAAAAGCAATTACTTACCTCAAAACTAACTATTCCACTATGATCCTGATCCAATGTATTAAACACATAATGTGCATACAGGGCTGGATTCGCTATTTGAAGAGAAATAACAAATACAAAATTGATTAGAAATTATCTGTGCTTGAAAATAGAAAACTGCAATTGCTTAGAACATGTTAGTCCAGTGTGATTATTTAACAAAAAAAACAATGTACCTACATATTTAAACAAACATTATTGAGCTCACATTCAATAAAGCTGATCACAAACAACCACATTTATCTATTTTGGATTACCTCCAAATGCAAACAAAATAAAATCAAAAAAAAAAAAAAAATAGTTAACACTGCGCCACATACATAAATGGTAAGACTGATTCTTAACAGTTAAACACAAGATAAATCATTCATGCAAGAGACGAGTACATAGTGTTTAGAGAAGATCATTCTAGACGTGGGTAAAATGATGTTCACATATATGTAACTGATTACCCCTAAAAACGAAGACATATAATGTACTCATCCGTTTTAAAAATACAGACATATAAAGCCGGGTTCTTGTAAAAAAAGCGCATAGTGCATATTACTATCTTCGAAGCATACTAAGCAGGTTGAAGCGAAATGCATAGCAGGAAGCCAATGTGCATAAAAAAAAGCAAAATCCATTCATACACTCGTATCTTGTTCTCCGGACATTATCCATTCATACTTAAACTCAACTGAAAAACGTGTTTGTTTTGGGTCTGTGGAAAATAAGCAGGACATTTATATAAAGCCACTCTGATGGTCCAAGGGAACCTACACGAGTATCAAGTGAAATATGTACGTAAAATATGGAAGTGCAGAAATGAAATGAACACCTGTGTGCAAACAGCGAATGCATTTTTGTGTCTCGATGCCGCATCGGCGAATCCCGGCCATATTCCATTACCTATCGTATCATCATTGTCACATAAAATTTCTGCCCAAGTTAATATCAAAAAACATGATTCAGGATGTGAATGGCATTCAAAAGAGTTGCGAAAATTCTAAAGAAAAATACGTCCACTATGGCGTATACGTAATTTTTTTTTTATTTTGTGTTTGTGTTCTTTGGTTTATTTTTGTTTGTAAAAGGTGAAGGGGAAGTGAATTTTTCCAAGAAAGAATGTGGTTTTGGGAAATTTATTGGGTTCACGTGTCTCTGTGTCCACTGTAATTTGAGCTAGAGCTGAAATGGATGGGCCAATTTTGTTTTTTTTTCTAGTTTTTTTTTTTCAAAATTGCTCTTACGATTTTGATTAAACTTCGTACCTGTACCTTAGCAAAGTTACTGTAAGAAAATTGAGTTTCAGGTTTTTGGACATAACAGGAAAAGCCATATGCCGCGTGTTTTTGAGAAAATATATATAAATAGTTTGGTTTTAGTCGTTGCGTATATCTTTACAATGATTGGACTGATCTTGTTATTATCTTGTAATCTGGTAATAAATAGTTCCAAACATATTTTTTTTTTTACTACTTTTGAATTATTTTTAACATTTTCTCGTTGAAGATTTCATGATATTATTAACCACTAACATGGATCTTTAATGTGTGGCTGTATTACAGTTCTAAACCAAAAGAGCAAGTTCGTTCGATCAAGTCGTGAATATTTGTCTTTATAGTATTTGGAGATTAGAGAAAAAAAAATAATATTTTTGTGAATTTAACCTGCTGCAGGCTTTTCCAAGTTTATCATAAGATCTGTGAGTTTTTTCGCAAATTTGTTTTGTTTTTTTTTATTATTGATGCGTTCATAAGAAGAAAAAAGCAAAACGTTATGTTTACAACGCATTTTCTGGAGAAAATTAGCATATAGGGAAGAAAAATAGAACAAACATTTAAATTTAATATCTGAAGATTCAAACAAGGTATCAACTTTATTTAAACAGAGTTACAAAGGCTAGTATTTATAATTAAAATAAAGTCCATTTGTATTGACAAAAAAATTTAAGTTAACATTCGTCACGGTTCACTAGAGTGTACCGTGAATGCCCGATAAATGATGTCAATATCGGAGTTAGACTTCTTTATCATCGTAGTCGATTTTTTGTATAAATATATTTGGATATATCTATGTATGTATGTTGTAATTTATATGTGTACTTACTTGCTTGTTGAAAATACCACAAAACGAACTTACCACTCATTACTTTTTATGGGAATATTGTTTTTTTTTTTTAGTGTTTTTAGTGCAAATATTAACTTTCAGTTGATCGCATAGTAGATACATTTTTATACAGAAAAAAACAAAATAGAGCTTTATATTCTTAAGTTTGATCATTTTATTAGAAAAAACTTCAGAGTGCATAACAAAAATATTTGTAATATTTTCACTTGACTTAACCTAAGTTTATGCCTCCGAATACGTTAAGGTTTCCGCCTAGGGCTCCATCTAGAAGTCCGGCTGCGGCTGCTGTTGCTGCTGTTGCTGCGTTTACCACTCCGCCTCCGAGTGCACCTGCTGCGTTTAACACTCCGGCTCCAAGTGCACCTGCTGCGTTAGCCGCTCCGGCTCCGAGTGCACCTGCTGCGTTTGCCGCTCCGGCTCCGAGTGCAACTGCTGTGTCTGCCACTGAGCCTGCGGCTCCAACTACTCCATTTACGATGCCGCTTGGATCTAAGTTTAAGTCTAATTCTCCGTTTACGCTTAAAGTTTGGACTTGCGCTGGTTCTTGAAATTCATTTGTCTGTTGTACTACATAAAAGCCTTGAATCATCGAGAGTCCGATGAGAACAACCAAAAGGGTGAAACTGTACTTGTACATTATTGTGTGGATGTTTTGACTTAAACCTTTCGACAGATAAGAAGAAACTGATAACTTCTACTTGAAACCGCCTTCCTTTAGGAGAAAATTCCAACTTACACAATAAATAGATATTTTTCAATTTTCGAAAAACAAAACAAAAAAAAATTTTTTTGTTTAATCAACTGTGTGCTATTACATAGTTCGAACACGAAAATATAGTTTATGTTGTTTTTTATTTTCGTATCACATAAGAACAAGGAAATTATATAGGCGCACCTGAGTCAATAGACGCGTGTTTGAGTGCCAAAAAATGAAATTTACAGCGCAATTGAATGGAAAATTTTATATATAATTCAAGTGGCTCAGAATTTTTTAATTTTAATTTTAATACGCAGGTAATTATATTTATAATAACAGAAAAATGTACCCAAATTGATTGAAAACACGTCTGCTTATAGTTTTGAGCTTAAAACGATGTTGAAACTTATATGTACACACCATGTGATCTCTTCAATAACATGATGAATTTATTGAAAAATAATTTAAAAAATGGATAGAGCATACATTTTTCATACATATACTATAAAAATGGTGTTCAAAGTGTAGACACGTACGTCATGTATCTATATAATACTAATTATTAAATATTCACTGGGCCACCAATGTCTATTAGCTCTTGCTATAAACTCCCCGCAGTAAAAACCGGGTGACAAGTACCTTTACTGGGAGTTTTTTGTTGCAATTAAGAAAGTAATTGACTGTAGAAATGTTAATTATTAAAGATTTGGTTTATAAAATTGATTTTTTTCGCTTTTTTAGAAGTCCTCTCAATTTTCCATACAAAAACCGTCCTCTTAGTTGAAATCCTTCTAAAAGGAGTCGAAATTCCTTTTAACTCGAATACATTCTTTCAATTCTTGGCCTTTTTTAAATCCCTCTGATTCGATTTTTTTGCGGAGTGAATTAGGCAACTGTCTTGCTTCTTGTTTTTAAGAAGTTATCATTGCTAATGCATGCTTCCTATTTTTGACGCTTTCATCTACAACAATTTATAGAAGAGATTCCAAGCTTAAACTAACAAAACACTATCTCAAAACTTCTGTGGAACAAAAACGGGTTATCGAAATTATCACTTTTGTCCAAAGAAGCTAAAAATCCGGAAAAATGATTGCAGTAGAGTTCAGCTATGAAAGATTTATTTGAATCATTTGGAGAAAAAAAAAACAATAAAAAGTTTTAATACGAGAAACGTTGATCCTTAAATATGTTGATACAAGTGCTTTAGCTTATTTTGTTAGAAAAGCACTTATAATTGTGTGCCCCAGTCAGGAAAAGAGGCCCACAACAAATTGTTTGATACGGGGCCAAATCCCTCGAACTCGAACTAATTTTGATATCCCGTGAAAAAAACGACGAAGAGAGAGTCGACTGTATATTATTTTGTAGAATTATTTCTTCTTGTTCTTGCTTAGATCAAACCCTTATAAAATAAAATAAAATAAAATAAAATAAAATAAAATAAAATAAAATAAAATAAAATAAAATAAAATAAAATAAAATAAAATAAAATAAAATAAAATAAAATAAAATAAATTAAAATAAAATAAAATAAAATAAAATAAAATAAAATAAAATGAAATAAAATAAAATAAAATAAAATAAAATAAAATAAAATAAAATAAAATAAAATAAAATAAAATAAAATAAAATAAAATAAAATAAAATAAAATAAATTAAAATAAAATAAAGTAGGTGGTGCAAAAGCTCGTAGGGTACCAGAGGGGCTAGTGACTTACAACTCTCAACTATTCGTGTGTGCTTGTTATCAGCTGAAATGGAGAAGACCTACAATTTTTTGTCAGTTCTCTGTCTTGCAGGGTTTTAACATCTACAGTCAGTCGAATAATACAGTCTTTAAAATGACATTTAATATGTGTAGACTAAAATTAAAGTTGTGGGAGAAGAAAATGCCGATTTTATTTAGAATGATTTGGATTTTGAGGAACAATAAAATGCAAAGTTCAGCCCGTTACAAATTATTCTATTGTGTCTTTCATTGCTTCTCTAGTCTCACTGTGCTTAAGAACTTCGAAGTTGAAAATTACTTTGGATCTTAAAGTTAAAATTATTTTTCAATATTAGTTCCCTTAAGTAAATAAAGAGATACAATAGATAATATGATTAGTAATTATATTTAATTGACTGCAGTTTGGTCCAATAGAGTAAGTTAAAGGAATTGGAGATATTTATTTGTGTTGATTTCTTGTTAATTTTGGCAAATATCGCTAAACTTATTTGTTGTGGGAAGAAGCCATATACGGCGCAGTGTCAAAAGTCCACAAGTCAAAAGTCCACAATGGACTTTTGATTCACTTGGATGAGTTACAAGTCCACAAATAAATCGTTAACTTTTTACCCACTCAAGTGGGCTGTCCCCCTGCAACCCCCCTACTTGGCCTTACTATAGGATTTGGCGTAGGTGCGAGGTTGGTTATATGCAAAGTTTTTTTTTAAGTTTCATTTTTAAAAATGTATAAAGTCATAGTGTAAAATTCGAGTGAATTTTGTTGTTTCTACACTAAAATGACAACTTCAAATAGCTATGGACTTATGGCCCACCTAAGTGAGCCATGAGATCAAAATCTATGTGTCATTAGTCCATAAAGCAATTCTGTGGACTTTTGCCCCACTTGGGTGGGTTGAAAGTTCACAATTTATTCGTAGACTTGTAATTCATCCAAGTGGGTCACAAGTCCATTGGTGACTTTTGACTTTTGGCACTGCGCCGTCATACACATCAGTTTATAAGGCTTTGAATGGAAAATATATTTTTTAATGATTTATCACTTTTTTTTGGGTAATTTGCGAAATTCCCCTAAAAACCTGTAAACGCGTCCTTGGTGACTTTATGAAAAAGAAAATTATGAAATAAAGAGCACATACTAATGCTAGCGCTCAATGAATAGCTATGTATTTTATTTTATTTTTTCACCCTGTTGCAGTAGTTATTTTAGGTCTCTACGTTTATATGTGTACGTACATTTGTTTGGTTTTAGCTCCCCCCCTTGTCCTGTTCTTACCCATAGTAGAAAAAGAATGTAACACTATTGTTTTGTTAATGGTTTTTCTCTATTTTCTTGCTAGCTGTATTCGAAAGGACCAAATGCTTAAAACTTTGTTTTTCTTTTTCAACCGGAATTGGTGATGAAAGAAAGGAGGAAGAAATTTAATTGGGATTTTTTCGTTTGGTTTTCGGAGTGGTTTGTGTGGTTCTTTTTTTTTTATTTTGTTTTGTTTGAAAAAAAAAAAACTTGATAAAGTTATATGAAAAGAAAAGTTATTGTAGGTGAGTATTTTTCTTTTTTCTTTTTGAGATATAAGTTAACAAAAATTTAACCTTTTAACTGGGAATTTCTTAATTAAAGGAAATTCAAATTGAATGGAGGCAGTAAAAAGGGTCAAACTCAAACGTCTATGGCGGATACAGTCTTATGAGTAACTCATTAATATATTTTTTTTTTATTTTTGCGAACATTGAATAATAATCCTTAAAACAGTTTTATCAAAGAAAAAGGTTGGTTTTATTTACTGGTTGTTGAACTTAAAAAATAAAATTAAAATAAAAAAAGAAAAGAAAATTAACTACTGCCTACATAATTATAATAAACAATTTTTGAGCTTTTTAAAGGCAGAATTTTAAATTTATTTTTGAATTACATATTTTATCCAAATTGTTTTTTTTTTTGTTTTACTTTTAATTGAAAAATGATTGTTTTGCTAAGTATTATTTGAGGCATTACGTTCTATACAGCTTGTGTTGAAGATCGTTGTGTTTAAAATATTATTTATTTATGTTAAAGTGAGGTATTCACATATGTATGTAAGTCTGAATCCTTGGAAATTAACCATCAACCCTTTTTCAAGCCCTTTAAAATTAATTGGCACAAAATTTTAAACAGCCTGATGTCAAGGTTAAACTATGATTCTACTTAACAATTTACTAACTTTCAAACTCATTTAACAATATTCTTAGTTTTAAGTAATTTCTAACTATTGTCATACTAAATATTGTTTCTTACGACACTCAAACTGAACAAGCCTAAAACAGTGACATTTCATGCAAAAAAGTAAGCAAACACACCTATTTCACATTTGTCATTGCCAAAGTGACATATGGAGTTAGTCTTATAAAGGGTGTTTTTCTTAGACGTGTGGTTTTCAATCTGGCAATATTTTTTTCGGAATTGGTCTTTTTGACAGTTATCACTTGAATTATGTTCAGTTTGGTTTGCCATTTTATAATTAATAGAATAATTAATAAATTAAAGTTTGCAAATCGTGCAAATTTATTACCAAAATAATGGTTCGGTTTGCGCGATGCATCGCACGCTGCGCTTAATATTCGGTCGACATAATCGCAAAATCGCATAAATTCGAGCAACCATGGATCGTTTTCGCACCACGTTTACTCTAGTGGATAATGCGTATCCTCAGAGATTTCGTACAGTGTTCACCAAAGACGTTATTGCTGCTGTAGAGCAGAGAATTGAAGAAGTAGTCCATCTTCTTCAGTCTTCAAAATAGAAATAAAATAAATATTGATTCAAAAATAGCTTTTAACGGCATTTAGTTCTGCTATTTTGAATCAATTATAATCAACAAGTCAAATTAAATAGCTCTAAGTCCTCTACTTGGCTGATGTATTTCAGTAGTATATATAGCATTCCTATTATAAAAACCTTCATACAAAAACAATGCCTTGAACTGGGCTAAAATTTTCCAGCTTAATGATTAAGAATATCAATCTTTTAAGATACAGTTCACATTGGATTTTTGCTTAAAAAAAAACTCATGTAAGTTGAACTGAACTTACATACAAAATTGCATATTAACCAGGCCCTCACTAGTCAACTGATGCGTCCAAATGAGATCGTTGGGGTGAAACGCCAATTTTTATGGACTAAACGCTGCTAAAAGCTATTTTCGATTAAATATTTATTTTATTTCTATCTTGGAGAAAACTTCCTTAGATATAGAAAACGTCTTTTATAACTACAAAATTAAAAAAAAAGGTCTTAAGTGTTTTGGTAAAAACTATAGCCCCATCACTTGACTTTCACACAGTTCTAAAATGTTCGTAAGAATTTTGTATGAAGTTATAAGCTTTCGATGTGCAAGTGTGATTCTTTTATTTCCTCAGTCAACATGGCTGCTTCTTGAAATGTTGATCTACAATCATTAATCCCATTGAATTTAATCTTTTGCCTTCTTAGCTTTAGAGAAAGATATTGGAGTAAACGTTATTATGACCAATTTATGCCGATTTGGTCTTTGATTAAAGTTTACATAGATTAATACTCATCAAGCTATTCTTCATCTTCTTAGATCAGTCACGTATTACTCGATAACTGATACGGTTATTTGGCCCCAGGTCTCTCCAATATACTCCCATCTACTTCCAACGTCCCCCAAGGCAGCCAATTAGGACCCCTTCTTTTTATTCTCACTTTTGACGATATCAAAATGGCGATACAAAATTCCACTTTATGCCGACCGATTCATAGGATCTCAAAAATTTAGCAGCCTGAAAAATTGTGTGGAGATTAAGGCCTTCTGCATCTGCCTACCAACTGTCTCGTCATAGGCGCGAACGATGTTTGATTGTAGCTTATGTTTAGGTTGTGTGTAACTCAGGTATATTTTGAATAGAGAAACCGCAAACGAGGCATGAGTTGCATAGATTTACCACAGATCCCAAGCTGTAAGTAGTATCAGTTGTCAGGCGTACAATTTCAAGTATTTATTGAACACTTTAGTGGAAATGACGGATACATTGTAACAATGTTTGAAAATAATTGAAATTGTCAGGGTTTGTCTATGACTAAACGCTTCGTGTGCTTAATAATATCAGTTGAGAGAGAAATTGATGCTGCATGATGAATTATTCTTTAAGCTGCTGTTTTAAGTACCCAAAGCCTTACATAACCAAATGCAAATCAATCAAGCATCAAGCATGAAATCACTTCTTTCCACATAACCAAATCATTTGCATCTCGGATTTGCGTGGAGATCTTGGCCTGCTCTGTTACTAGGAACTCAATTTCGTAACACTTTAAGACGAGATAATTCTTAAAGCCAGGCAATAAGCAGATAAAAGGATGAACACAAACAGTCTAGAAGTAAGAGTCTAAGGCCCAGTTTTTCAGTTGCGAGTTAAACCAGAGTAAGCTAACTCTAGAAGTAAATTTACCCATAGTTAACTGAAAAAGCAGTTTTTTTTTGGTTGAGGATACATGCGGAACTTCAAAACCATCTGCTCAGTTAATCCTGAATTAAATTACCAAATTTGATGAGTTAACTCGGGTTTAACTTTAATCTCGCACTGAAAAACTGAACCTTAGAATTATTTTTTTAATCTAAATAATAAAATAATGAAAGTAACCGCTAAAAGAGGTGGTTGAGTTGGATTCTACAAAAATCTACCTCCTTTGATAAAATCTTGGATGCACCGCACTCCTCATAATGCATTTGCCATGTATTTGATGATTTTTCCGGAAAATGGGAATTTTCAACATGAAACAGAAAAGGATTTGTGGGATTTCTACACCTAAAGTTTTTCTTGTTTGAAGCACCAGTAATAAGAAAAGTTCACAGACCACATTAATCATTAATTTACTGACACAAATAACCCAATTTTCGTGGATTACTATAACTTTTCCTTAGGAATTTAACTTCAAAAAGTTAGAACAATTCCAATTTATTCCAGAAAACTTGCAAAAAAAAAAAAGTAAAACAGTGGCTTCTATTTTCCTATCAATACTTCTTAAGACTGTTCTTTTTTTTGTTGGTGTTTACATTGCTTTGAAAACATTCTATCTTTTTTCCCATATGGCTGAAGATTTAATAAAATCAAAATAAAACAAAAAAAAAAACAGAGAAAAAAAGAAGTTAAACTAACATATACCTACACGTAGTCAACTCATAACGTGTTAACCGAAAGAAAATAAAAGCTCTTAAACTGTCTAAAAAAGTAATAATAATTCTATCCACCCAATCAGGATAAATACAAACTTCAAACTAAGTTAGAAGCCCTAATAAATTCACATATAGATGTGTGGCTTAACTGTGCTTAATAGATCCCAAGCACGTAGCATTTCACTGTCTGTCGTCCTCTTATTATGTTATTTCAAAAATTCTCAACACTATCTTAGATTTCAATAACAGGGTGATTCCGTGCAAAAAAAAAATCTGTAACGAATATTTATAATTGTGTACTAATTTTGTGTACATTTTTGTGACGTTTATAAATGTCAGAGTGTCATATGGGGTTAGTATGACATTATACAATATCTCTTTACTACTTTGGCCTTTCTATTTTTGACTTATAATGATTCAAAACGTTTTTCCAAATAGCAATACATATACCTCTCTCTCTCTCGATTATTAACAAATGTCAAAATCTTCACTGTGCGTAAAATGGCATTTGTGAAACTATTTTAAAAAGCAAAAACTGACATTCTGTGCGGCATTGACATACTTTATATGACGGTGTTTACATTGGACTATCTCCTCCGACTTCTTTTTGACGTATCTGTACTTTATCTCACTCCCACGTTATTGTCAGAAAGAGATGGCGAAGAAAGGCAGTTTTTTTAAAAAAAAACCTAGTGGATTTTTTTGAAAACATCTGTTTCCACTAATTGTTCTTTTTGTTTGGCACTAGAATAAAATTTATAATTAAACCTTCAACGAATACCTACAGTTTTTTTTTAAAAGTCTCCTGAACTTCAGTGTGAGTCGAATGTGTTCACGTTAGTTTGTGTCGAACAATAAAGGCTGGACTTACGTCAAAAAAGTCAGAAAAATGAGTTCAATTTGAACACCTTCTATGAACTGCTACTACCAGTCGAATGTCATTTCCATACAACAGCTCTATTGAAATTGATTTCACCTCTTCTAAGCGACACTAGTGCTTTTGGATCAAAGTGACAAATAAAAGTAGTTATTCTCATCGCCATTTCTTGCCACTTGTCCTGAAAAAGCATATCTGTTTTAAAGTTAAGCTATGATTAGACGATCAACGAAAATTGTCAACGTATTGACTCTCTGAAGTCAAAATGACGTCAAATTCAGTCTGAAAGTTGTCTTATCGTGTGATCATCAACGCAGAATACTGTTCATGCGTTGACGGCTACGTTGACACCGACGTTGACATTGTTTTTACAATTAAAAGAAATTAAGTGGCAGTAAGTTTTTCAACCTGAAGATGGAACATTGATTCCGAAACGCGTCGAAAAATAACAAAAACTTAAAAAAGCAATAAAGATTTTTCTTTCATATCAAATTGTTTTTACCTTCAACGCAATGACTTTTTTCATTGAACATGTAATCATCCTGAGCAAATAAGAGGTCACATTGACGCAAAGCGTCGACCATAATCTTAACGTTGACATGGCATACTTTTCAGCTGTGTGACATTGACGAACTAGCGTCATTCGTGTGATTGTCAATGTGTTATGCGTTGACATCGTCAACGATGACGATCCATTGGCAGTGTGCTGATGACTTTTTTGGTGACGTCAGAGAGTCAATACGTTGAGTATTTACATTGACCGTCTTATCGTAGCTTAGCTAGGGATATCTAGTATTATTTCTAATTAAAAACAGAGACATCTGTTTAAATTTAAATGTAGAGTTTAACTTCAGACGCTGGCCATTAATAATTTTATTTGGTGCCATTTTGCCAAACACAATTCTTTGCAATACAATTCTTAAAAAAATATGCACTCTGCCGGTAAGAATATGTTTATAACAACAAACACCAAACCAAACGTATCAAAAGTTATACTCAATGCTTTCTGCTTTTCTCCAACTGGTGCGCTTGTGACGTTTATTGACAAATGAAACCAACGTGGCTTCTAGCAGTCCATATATAGGCCGTCTTTTTTTTGCAAGCCCAGAGGGGCTTGGTTGAAAAGAAAGAAATCGGGGATTAGCGACCCCTACACAGAAACAAAATGGAGTTTTCATACAAACTATCGATAGCAAGTATGCAATTCACGATGCGACGGTAACAATTTTTTTCCGTGCTTAAGTTAAGCCCCAAGGATTCTCACCGCTTAGCTAAGCTCGAACGATTTTGACTTTGTCAGATTTGTAAATTTCCTTATAATATTTTGTAAAAACGGATTCACTTTTCCACAACCCAGTTGGAGTTTTTTTTTTTAACCTTCCAGAGAAAATGACGTTTGGTGGAAGTTCCAAAGACTTTTACCCAAATTCAATTTATGAACGTATAAAAAGGGAGTAAACGCAATGAAGGCGTTGACCTTACAGTCAGACACACAACGGTATGATTAAGTGGCGTTGCATATAATCAAACTAAATAATTGTAATTTTAATGTAACTTTTAAGTTAACTTAAAACTTTATTTAGGTAAGAGACACAAACAAAAATTACACAAGACGTGTGAAACATCAAAACAAAATGATACTCATGTTGATGCACAGCTCATAAGAAATTTACTAATTCGATAACTCGAGGATATTGATATTTATATTCAAATTATCGATAGCAAAAAAAAAAAAACATGTTTTGTGCGGATGTGAATTGAAAATATTTGTTTCAAGCGTGGAGGATCTATGGATTTGGTAATCATAATCGTGAGTCATAAAAGTGAGTCTGAATCGTTCCACTGCTCATTCATTTGATTCAATTCTTCAATCTTGTGGTGTATTTTATTTTTGAAATATTTTTCTATTTTAAATCAGTTTTTAAAAAGGAGATTTTTCTTTCGAAACACCCTTTATTTATAATAATTGAAATATTATTAGGTTTTGTCTCAATGAGTATCCTGAAATTGTCTTGTCAAACGAATGTATTTATTTTTTTTGTTGGGAAATAGAACTATATAAATATTTAATTTAATTTTTCTTTCGACGAGTTACGCAATTATTGTGGTGTGTGGCAGATGATGATAAAATGATAACTCAGCATGAGAGTTCTATGTCTATTTCGTTTTAGTTTGCCTTTGGGTTGAGGTATAAGTAAAAGTTCCAATTAGAATGAAGAAAAGGGACTCAATAATAAACCAATAATGCCTATGGTCTTTATTGGCAAAAAAAAACTTCTTGCTTGATAAGCAATATCAAAGGATGAAATAAAAAAGTATACATAAACTTATACCTACACAAAGTTCTTGGAATTTTTTTTTAATTTGTCAAAATATTTTTTTAAATTTTCCAGCATTAAGGCGATATTACACTGTCATATATACTACCACATAACATATGACACAATAGTTGTTGTATGACAAAGTAGTATTAGGCTCCATATATTTTGTGTCATATTAATTTGACTATATTAGTCAAGTGAAAATCTATGTTTACTGAACTAAAAGGGGATGATTGCACAGATATTAAAAATAAAAAAAATGAAACATTTGCTTATAAAGGGTCTGCCAAATTACTTTTCTTTTTTTTTTTGAAAATGGCGCAAAACATCGATTGTAGCTTCGGCTGTGTGGCACGTAGCGCCGTCCTGTTGAAACCAAATGTTGCCAATATCCTCCTCTTCAATTTTTGTGAACGAAAATTCGTTCAACATGGCCCGATAACGATCGCCATTGACTATAACGGCCACTCCTTGCTCATTTTCGAAGAAAAATGGCCCAATTATATGCCTCTGGACCAAAATCCGCACCAAACAGTGACTCGTTTTGGGTGTATCGACTTTTCAATGTATGCGTGCGGGTTTTCTATGCCCCAAATGTGACAATTTTGCTTGTTTACTACCCGCCAAGATTAAAATGAGCTTCATCTGAAAAGATGATTTTTTTGGCAAAATCGGCATCTTCTCTAAGTCGATCGCAGGCCCACTTAGCGAAGCGTATACACAACCATATTCGTTTAGCGGAAGGATAAAACTAATTATCTGTCAAATCAGACATGAGCTAAGTGTTACCATTCACGAAATAAGCACTAATTGCAAAAAAAAAAAACATTAGATGGCGGACCCTTTACATATTATTTACATAATGTCTAAATCGATCGAAAGAAAAGCAACTACCATAAACCTAATTGTGTCTGTTTTAAGCGAATTTTTTTCGAAGTAATGGAGTTGGCCCATTTTCCTAGGGAGCCTCTGGGCCCACTGCTTTTAATAATTGATTTGGTATCATATGAAAGGTGATGTTGAGGATATTATGTGAGCCAAATAATTGTTTTTGGTCTTAATTCGTGCCTTATATCACAAGATATAAGTAAAGAATGTTATTTTTAGAGGTATGAACTTTGAAATGATATAAAACAAAGACATTTTTTTTTAAATTGGCATGAAATTTACTTTATTCGAAAGATAATCTTCTGGCATCATAATTTAAATATAACCACCATGGCTGGTTCAGACGTAGTCTTATCTGGAGGCAGGGCCGTAGCCAGGATTTTGTTTCTTTGAACAAAAAATATAAAACTATAACATATTTCAATTCATAGATTTTTATTAGTTTTTAAATAAAAAATGTATGTTAAGTAGGTACATATAACGTAGGTACATATTGAAATTATTTTTGTATACCTACCTACACATTTTTTTAACAGCATGAAAAGTCTTGATTTTTTTATATGAGACCAATCACCTCATCTGGATCGACATCAATATCCGAATGAACAGATATTATAGAAAGTGCGTTAAGTCTTGCATTTTTCATATGGCTTATTTGGCTTCGAGACACTGTTTTAATAATTTTCATCGTTAAAAAGGTTCTTTCAAGACGCTGTTGTCACTGGAAGTGTGCCCAAAACCGTGAGCAAGAAATTAATACCTCTAAAGTAAGTAAGATATTTTTGCATTTTGTTTTGCCCTCTGGTGTGGTTTTTTATGATATTTTGGAAAGTTATTTTGCAAGCAATGGCTTCCACAGTGTACATACCAAGCGTTTGGATACTGTTTTCTAATCCTGCTTTATACTAAATTTAAGTGACCTGTCGTATTGGCGGCTCCGCGTCGTTGCCTTGGCCAATACAATTGCCAACGAGAACAAAACCTACAAAACTTCCCGAAGCATGCAACATTTAGGTCTGTTGAACAATAAACAGTCGCCATATCGAAGGAATCTCGAAAGTTGTTCAGTGCCAGAAACATCCATTGTTTCGTCAGCGAGGACATTGAAACTACTTAAACTGTAATTTGTTTATTTCAGTTGTGACAATATCAGAACATGTCTCCAATATGTTATTTTGTATAGCTGAGCTCAAATAGCCTGTGTTTTTAAAGCTGGTAGCGTAATTCTTTAAATTATTGTCCACAGATTCAATTCTGAACTGCAGGAGAGCCCTTAGTTTTCCATCTTTTTTTGTGGGCAGAGTAAGATATATAGCTCCACTATTGTCGTCACCTCTTGTTCTGCACAAAATAAAATAGTCTGAATAATAGGTCTTATTACAGCTCTATTTTTAGCTATTGCTTTTGCATTGAGCAGCAGCATCTTTTTGTGTTCCAGCAGAAACGTCTTCCAGTCACCCATATCATTATTTCTATTCATTTTTGGTTTTTATTATTCTGACATTGTGAGATCTTATAATTTTGTTTTTTTTTTTATTTTCTAGTATGTTGGCTTCTTTTTCTTGATATAAACGAAGATAATAATTAAAGTCCTTAACTGATCTCAAATCAAATTAACTATACCTAGATAGTCTTCGTATTTTTATAAATTTGAATTGATATTAAAAATTTTAAGGTTTTACTAAATTTGTTAAGATACAAATCATTTCGGGAAGGGCTTCAGTCCCTCAAGCCCCCTCCCCTGGCAACGTGCCTGTCTGGAGGTCCAGTTTTCGATGACCTTTTCCAACATTTGTGGCCGTATATCGGCAATAACGCGGCGAATGTTGTCCTCCAAGTGGTCAATCGTTTCCGGATTATCGGCGTAGACAAGCGACTTCACATATCCCCACAGAAAATAGTCAAGCGGCGTTAAATCGCACGATCTTGTCAATTTTGGCACGAGTTGTGTGACATATTGCGCAGTCTTGTTGAAACCACAGCTCCTGCACATCATGGTTGTTCAATTGATGAACGAAAAAGTCAGTGATCATGGCTCTATATAGCGGTTACCATTTACTGTAACGTTGTTGCCAGCTTCGTTTTTAAAGAAGTACGGACCAATTATTCCACCAAACCATATAAAGCACACGAAACAGTCAGTTTTTGTGGATATAACGGTGTCTCAACATACAATTGAGGATTATCATCACTCCAAATACGGCAGTTTTGTTTATTGATTTGATTCAACCAAAAGTGAGCTTCATCGCTAAACAAAATTCGCTTATGAAAATTGGGATCAACGGCAATTTTGTTTTGAGCATATTTGGGCACAATTTGGAAGCGTTGTTCAAGCGTCAGTCTATTGATGTTGAAATGCCAAACCAAAACTAAAAATTAATCACTTGACATCTGACAAAATGGCCGCCAATTAAAATAGTGTTGCCAACTTAAGGTTCTATACCTCAAAAAAAGAAAACATTCGCTATTTTTTTTTCGGAAAAATAAGTGAAATTCATTTTCTGAATAAGCCAACTTCAAGCTCAAATGTCTCAAAAATCCCACAAAGATTTTAGAAATATTTCACCCACATCTCAACATCACCTTTAATTTGATATTAAATTCAATAGTGAACGCACTGGGCCCAAAAGTGGGCCATCTAATTTTTGTGTCCGAAGCAGATTTGGTAAGATTTTTAATTTTCACTCAAATTATAAATATAAATTCATTTAATTTCTCTTAAAAAAAATATATAATATTTTTAACGTTAATTTATTAAAGTTTACACAAATATTTTCAAATCTTTAAAGAAGTTGAATTTGATATAAAAAAATTAATTTAAAAAATTTAATCATAAAGAATTTTCTATCAACTGGAATTTTTTTTTAGAGGGATCAGATTTTCTATACCTACAGTTATATTTATCTTATCCAAAATATTGATTAGTTTTTTTTTCTATTTAAATCTGATTTATTCAATTTTCATAAGAATGCCATTTTGTGTGTCCCTAAGGTAGCTATGGCAACTACTTTTGGAAAAAAAAAAACACAAAAAAAAATGTTTTCTTAGACGATAAATGTTGATTTTCTTTTGTGTATGGGAATTTGTGACACTTGATACATCAGCTTAAGGATATTTTTCGATTTATTCCCGATATGGTTCGTTAAGTCATTTTTGTTCGCATATATTGCTTTTTATTTCTAATTAACTGTATTTCATCGCTATTGGCAACGCAGCATGGATGTTTGTTAGCATATTGAATGTCGTTTTTTATTGTTTTTTTTTTGTGTTCTTGTCAAAAATGGTGAGAATTTATATTTTTTATTCATTCTATCTGTCACAAATGAATTTTCACAGCATTCGCACACACATACACACATCGATAAATCTTAAGCACTTACATCACTATCATTAGAGTTTTTGTTTTTTTTTTCATAAGAAGAAATAACAGGATAAGCTCTTCCATTACTCCTTCTATCTGTCATTGATGGTAGGTATATTAGTTCTGAAAAGCAACGTTGATGACCATAATAAGAGAAGAGAACTTGTCAGGACAAACACAAAATAGCCACCATATAAAATACCCATAGTTAAGATAATGACTAGTTGGGCTAGGGTTTGTGTTACAAATTGTCATTAACAGCAGAAAGTAGGACTTATGCATTATCATTCACATATTCACTCCCTTTCATCAGTAAAAAAAAAAAAAAAAAAAAAACATCATCAACAAACAACAACAAAGCATTCGACCCCGTTATTATTGTCTGGACACTTATTTTGGTCCTTAAATCCACAATATACATTCTCCGGTCAACAACAAGAAGAGATCTGCACCATTCTCACTTCTGCACAGATGAACAGACAAAAATCAAATTATGGCCATGACATGAAATCACATCTTCGCTATGAATATGTACATAGGTATGTGTCCTTCTCGCAGCTTGACGGCAAAAATGTCACCTTGAGAGGCGGCCATTGCCGCGACGACGACGATGACGACCACCACCACTACGATAGCTCATGATGGGTTGAAGCTTCCGGTGATGGTGGGTGGCTATGGCTTGGTAGTGCGATGTGGAAAAGGATATCAGAGATCTTCTTCATTCCCGATGGTCACTTGAGAGAATATGATGCGCCATATACACAAACACCAACACATTCTATCTATAGCACTTCTCGCAGCAATCAAATTTAGCTTTGCCAGCGAACAAATGAGATTTGATTCTGAAGGATGACGCTGATGGAGATAATGGTGGCGGCGATGATGTTGATGGTGATGACCATGATTAAGGCGGCGGGCGGCTGCG
This sequence comes from Leucozona laternaria, assembly GCA_932273885.2. Classification (NCBI taxonomy): domain Eukaryota; kingdom Metazoa; phylum Arthropoda; class Insecta; order Diptera; family Syrphidae; genus Leucozona; species Leucozona laternaria. The sequence continues at coordinate 22,449,115 of OW026367.1, read as the reverse complement.
GGGACAAGCGTGTAGTAGATGTAGTGGGGGACACACAAATATAATGCTGGTTTGATGACAAAAATGAAATGAGATTGCAAAATACACTTTATAGCAGAGGTATAGATAGCTATATACGGGAGCAGATAACGAAGCCAGTTTCAACTTAAATTAAATCTACTTGAAGGAACACACTTAAAAGTATAGCGTATAGGTGTAGATAGATATACATAAAGCATCATTTGTAACAGCTTAATAATAAAGCTGTTTATACGTATCTATTTATTATATCCATTGAGTGAAACATTTTTGCAGTACTTACGGTAACTTTTTGATTTACATATATTTTTGTTTTTTTTTTTTTGTTAATTATGTTAAATAAAGCATGCAAATGAAATTATAAACTAACAACAAAAAAAAAAATTAAAATGTTTTTAAAAATAGGTTGAAAATTGAATCTTTGTCCATGTAGACATGTGGAGGTAGAGCACATATCTAATCTATACAGGGTAAAATTTATATTGTTTCTTAAAGGTGGCGCGACACTCGGAACATATTTTCAACATTATTGCACAATGAAAAGCTTCCAGAACTGTCATATCCTTATGAGAAAGTAATTTACGGATGCCTTACAATGTTCTTGCGAATGATTTACACGTAGATGTGTGAGCTTTGAATATTTATATTTTTATTGAATTTCTAAAAATCATATACAGACTTAAAAATTCAAAAGCCAAACCCCAAACAATATACCTACCTACTTTCTGAAGCGTTCGCTCCTTTTAAGATTTATATGTGACAAAGCCTTTTCCAAACAAGCCTTTGACAAACTTGGCTCCGGGATCTTAGCACCCCATATATGTGGAAGATATACGCCAAAAAGTATGCCGTATAAAAATTTATTAATTGATGGTTGAAAAAAGTCAACTAGTATCAGTAATTACTCAGCCTCAAAATTCTACTCAACTCAAAATTTGCTTTGAAATTTCCACCCTTTGGAGAAAGTAAAATAGAAAATGCCATCAGCTTGACGTTGGATTAGGACTTGTGTACGATTGATCATTAGAATGTACCATAGACACGGCTTAGCGAAAGATTGTTCCTGATCTGCTAGAGATTTTGGCTTAGCATTTCTATGTTCAATAGCTGTGGGGGACTTTTCGTTGAGCTCGAAGAGTCTCAACTTGGTGCTTAGAGATATGTATTACCGAAGTTCCTCAGAGGATAGAGATTCAAAATGCATCACAACAAGCTTTTTACTTGTGATATATAGGTATAGGTACCTACTATTTATGGCAAGAATTGGATTGATAAAAAAAAAACGAACTCGAGATACTGATCGAACTTGTCCTAAACGAATCGTTTTTTTTTATCTTTTTCAAACTTGGTACCTAGCGTTTTTGCTGACATTCTCCCGACACATTTTTTTTCATTTTTTATAGGATCAAAAATATCGGCCACGACTCGTTTTTTTTTTTTTAATTTTTTAGGATCAAAACTAACGGTTACTTTCATAAAATATTGTTGTCTAAAAACAAAAATCTTATTTTTTACTAAATTAACACCATAGTCTAAACTTTAGTTTATCTTAGACTGGGGTTAAGTCAATTTTATTAAGATAGGATAAACCCAGGTTTAAGATAAACTGGAGTTTAAAAGTGACTATGAATTTGCCCCACTATCTCTTAACATTTTACTAAAGTTAAAATAGTCAGATCGCTGTTTTATCTTTTTAACATATTACTAAATCCATATTATGTCACTTTGACATAGAAACATTTTAAAAAGGTATGTTTGCTTCCTTTTTTTTCACGAAATGTCACTGTGTTAAGCGTGTTTAGCTTGACTGGTTTAGTATGATACTAGTTAAAAAGTGTTTAAAATAAGAAAATTTTAGTAAAGAACTTAAAAGTAAGTAAAGTGTTAACTAGTATCATGGTAACTCCTTAACATCAGGCTGTTTAAAATTTTGCACCATTGTTTTCAAAAAAAAAAATAAAAACTTTGTTTTAAATCCCGATTGTATTTTTTTGAAAAATTTGATTTGATAGTACAATAGGTATGTATTTCAAAAACAACTCGCTCGATTTTTTTTTAAACTTGGAAAAATGCAGGATTTTAACATTATAAAGAAGATTTTAAACACAAATTATTCTCATAACCAAAAATAACGATACTTCCAATACATGTTTTTAAACGCACGCCATTAAGAAAAATCCAATTTGCTCAAAACCAACTACCACGATTTTGATAAACATTTTTCTGTATGTCAAAACTAGTACTATATTACTATATAAAGGGCATTTTTTTTTTAGAAGTGTGGTTTTCAATCTGGCAATACTTTTTCCTGAGTTGGTCTTTTTGACAGCTGTCACTTGATTTATTCTCAGTTTGGTTTGCCAAGAAACAATCAATTTATTGAAGGAAACTTTTGGTGAGCGCATTATCTCGCGTCGTGGCCCTGTGGCGTGGCTTCGAAGATCGTGCGATTTAACACCGGTGGACTTTTTTTTGTGGTGTTATTTGAAGTCGCTTGTCTACGCAGATAAGCCCGAGACGATTGACTACTTGGAAGAGAATATTCTGCGCGTTATTGCTGACATCCCGCCCCAATTGCTTCAAAACGTGGTCGAAAATTGGGCCTCTCGGCTGGAATTTATTCGAGCCAGCCGTGGCGGCCACTTGCCCAAAATCGAAATGGCAATAAACCCATATATTTATAATAAAACTTAATTCTTGGCATTGACATTACATTATATGCGTTTTATTTCTTCTTAAAAACCACACGTCTAAGAAAAACACCCTTTACTATACCTTCAACTAAACTATGAGTTTGTGGATAAAATATAGGCTCCCACAACCAATTTATCTCAGACTTTAAGAACATTGTGATCGCACATAAGAGCATGTTTGTGCTACCTATTTGTGGATTTTATTTTATTTGTCTTCGGTTACCATCCGATTCTGTTAAACATGTCATTTAAAACTCTCCAGATCGTTAAGTTATAGACTCTGCTTAACCTCCTCTATGGTCAACATACTCTACCTTAGAATATTAATCTCCTGTTGTGTGGTTTGTGCATTTTATTATAGTCTTATTAGCGTTTTAACTTTGATTCAAGGACCATTCCGTTAACATCCAGCAATTGACAAATTTGATAAAGGTCACAACTGATATTTATGCCAGGAGATAGATTCTATTGGCTTAGTCTATAGTGTTCAAATGAATTGTATTCAATTGCTCCACCATCTTCGCATCTTCGTTATGTGGCTAGGCTTATCAAAGCTTTTCGTCTATATATTTCCATTAAAAACAGGCTAAGTGACACAGAACATCTCGAAGGAATTGGAAAGCTCTTTCTTGTGCAAAACAAAACAATTTGTTCACAAAAACTATAGTTATGGAACTTGAAAGTACTGATTTGATCGTCTTATTTTCCCCCTTCTAACATGGTCTCAAAGATTTCATTTAAAAGAAACAAGCTTTCATAAAACAATAATTAATTTAAATAAATTAATTTTTAAAACAAAAAAACATATGTAAATCATAAAGTTTAAAATATTAATAATAAATGAGATCTGCTTTAAGAAAAAATTATAATATTCATTAAATTCATATAAATATTTTTATAAATTAAAAACAATAATCCACATTAAGGCAGTGCAATACCATAAAACATATATATTTATCGTTTAAACCGTAAATTTTATTGTTACGTTCAGTTCCACATAAAATATAGATGGCCGGTCACGTTGGCATATCACATCGTATAAGTACATATTTTAATGGATAGGATCAATCAATTCAAAATCATAATTATCGAAAAATTAAAATCAATTATTATTATGAGGAGGATAATAATTTATTAGGGATGTGAAAAAAGATAGAAAAAAAGAAGAAATACCAACAATTATTAGTACACTATGTCCGATTAGAAAAATGTTAACAAAAATATTTATACTGTACCGCACGAACCTCCCTGAGGAAAGAATGTCGCATAGATTACTTTGAAGGTATCCTCTTTGACAACGCCCGTCGGACACTCAGCCTTAAATCCCCGATAAATTCGTTTGATTTCGTCTTCAGTAAAACGTGTGGCACGAATGAGGGCACTTAGTGAATCCGGACGATATCGTGCTGGCGTTTCGAATTCTTCTAATTCGGAATCTGGAAAGAAAGAAAAAGTAAAAGTGAAAATTTTGAGAACAAAGTTGAGTAAATTATAATTATCAAATATAAAGTTTGGAATTAATTATGAAAGCAATATACTATGGATCCGTACCAATGTTATTGGTTAAGACGCAAAACACAACACTTAAGATCACACCATTTTATTTGAAAGCTCAGAGACTTGTCTTTGAGCGGTATTATGAAAAATCTTTTTTGTGTCTTCTTTGTTGCGTATTTATGACCTGATGACATTAAAGCGTTCAACTCAAAGTACATGGAGCACAATTTGATTCTGCCCTTAGCATAAGCAACTAGGGAATTCATAGATAGTTATTTTGAAAATTTTACTCTGATTTTTGTGATTCAATTCACGTTCATCTTTATTTTGCAAAACACTTTTCTAGGACGATAACACCACTCGAATCGCTTCCGCACTACTGTGCGTGCGCACAGCCTTTGTCTTTTTGAATTATTTATTCTTTTATCAAACAACGTTGGTCACTTCATTAAAGGTAGCTCTAAACGACAAACATGCTCGCCGGACTTGTGTGTGTTCGTGTTCGCTATATTTTCGTCGTGAGGGGCTGGTTCGTGAACGGTTCGCTGTTGGCGAAAAATTTCAATTTTGTCGTGTTTGTTGGCTTCGATGTTCGCCGTGTTGGGCCATGTTCGCGAGAAAACCTCATTTTTGCTGTGAAAGTGTGAACCTTGTTGTGTGCATATCACGGATTAAACACAATGACCACAGTCAGCCACGATTTTATCGATGTGTATTCTTTGAAGAATCAGAACGAGATGAATTTTCGCCTAATGTTTTCACCGTGTAATAGGGCCCATACACCACACATGCCTGCATGGCCAAATAAAAGAATGCACAATCACGTTTCAACATACACTACTCATGCAAACTGTACAATATTTAGTCGTGTGTTCATCGCTGAGTTGACAACTTCTTAATATTTCAAGCTTGACTGAGCAAATGTAGCACACACACCACACATGCTTGCATGCACAAACAAGAAAATATCAAAATTTTTTGAAATCACTCATGCCGCATGCACAACCACACATTCAACACCATACACTCGCAGTTTGCATGCGCAATCACTCTATTGCGCATGCAGGCATGTGTGGTGTATGGGCCCTATAAGGGAGGGGATAACGCAAACGAACAAGTTCGGCGCTCATGTTCGACGTTTAGGGATAACTTACTTTAGCCAACAATTCTTTGTGAAATGGTTAGCCTCTAGAGCTGTGTAAATCGTTCATTTCAAATGATCGAATCATTCAAGAATCGATTACCAAAATGATTCGATCATTTTAATCAATCGATCATTCGATCATTTTCATTCCACTCAATTCATTATTTCACACTGTTCCGATTCGATTTTTGATGTGTAAACATCTATGCCAGCGGTAGAGTGAAATAAAAACGTGGACTTTCTTCTATGCGACGTTACGATGTACAAGGTTACGTAGCGCGTATTCTCGGAAATGATTTGACATTTTCACACTTGTCAAATTAAAAGTGTTCTAATGGACCTAGAGAACCCAGAGAACTCGTGTGACTTTAGGTAATTTCCACCTCCTTAATTGGCGTACTCCGTTTTTCGATCCGCCGGCCGTACCAAAAATTTTGACATATTTTGACACCTGTCAAACTAAGACAATTTTTTTATTTCGGTTTCGATGAAATTCAATCTCCGAAGTTAACGAATACTGTACCAATTTTGATCGAACCCAATCGGACCCATATTTCTTTTCTCCGATTATTATATATATTTAAAATTCAGCAGAGATTGATATCGAAAATCGAGATTCATTAAAATGATTGAGATTGGGATGGAAAATCGAGAATCATCGAAATGATTGAGATTGGAATGGAAAATCGAGAATCATCGAAATGATTGAAATTGGGATGGAAAATCGAGAATCATCGAAATGATTGAGATTGGGATGAGATCGAGAATCGAAATGATTGAGATTTGGATCGATTGAAATGAAAATTTGTGATTTCAATCATCAATACTTTTCGATGATCTGATCAAAAAAATCGAATCGTTCCTGATTGACACAGCCCTAGTTCAGCCTCGTTTATTCTTTGACCAGCTGTAGAGGAGAACGTTCAACTAGGTAGGTATACGAATTTGACGCGACATAGTACTAGACATGCGAATACTAATTCATGGGGTCAGGCGGCTTGAACATGTTGAGCGAATGCATATACCAATGCTACGATTCATTAATGAATGCATGAATATTGGGGGGTAATTGCACTGCGACCTAAGGATTTTTTGTGCCCCCATCTAGAGCTAGTTGATCTTTCTAATTATATAGCTCTTTCTCCAGATTTATACCTTTTAAGAATTTGAGTATCTGATGGAATTCTTTCAGAGAGGGAAATTCGCTTCCATCTGTCTGCTATTGTCCAAGGTACTTTTTTCTTTGATGCATAAGTGCATCGCATTTGCCTATTATATATTGCCTATTATATTGCAGAATCTGCATGTGAAACTGCTTTCAATGCCAAGAATTCTAAGGTATCTTCTGAATTTGCAGTGGCCACTGAAGAGACCCGTTATTACTCTAAGGTTGTTCCTACTTAAACTGGTGCAGTTCTTAAGACGATCTTGGATATAATTCCCAAGTAATATTTTTGCCTGCCTCAGATTGGGGAATTCCTTCCAGTTTTTGGAACTTTTGGCCACCTCCACTTTTTTGATTTTTGAAGTTGTATCTTTACTTGCTCTATATAGGGCAAGTATTGGTTTCGAGTAAAAATAATTTTGAGGTTGTAATCAAAACTAGCACTACGATAATCGAGAAGTCCAAAAAAGTGGGTTTCATCATGCTGTCCGTCAGTGTGTGCATCTGTGCGTCCACTGTAATATTTGAGCTAGAGCCTAAACGAGTTAACCGTTTTGCTTCAAATTTGGTACAGAGCATTTTTATGTGATTGCCTAGAGGAGAAATTCCAATTTTTGTTTTAGCTCATCTATAACGGGTACCTAACCTAGCTATACAAATATTTTGGGTTTTTCAAATTTTCTCGAAAATGGCAATTATTAGAAATTTGCATTATATATTATCTTCACCATGGTTACACCAATTTTGTTCTTATTTTGCATTTAAAATATTTTTAAAACAAATAAAAAATCAAACAAAAAATCAATTTTTTAGCATTTTCGACTCTTTTAATATCTTCTCGTTAAAAATATTCATCATGCATCTCCAATATGTGGTTACACACAGTTTTTAACCACAAGAGTAAGTTCGTGCAATCAAGTCGTGCCTTTTTTTTAATCATTTAAAATTTAAAATGAAGACTTTTTCTTTGACTTGTCAGTGCCAGTTCCCTCTCTGGGTGAAGTCTAAGGGGGACAGATGCGGAGAATAACCTCCATCGCCTTTGTAGGGCAAGTTCTCATTCATATATAGGCTTGTACGAATTTGATGAAATGGGGTAAATATGAGAGTTGCACATTTTTGGAGAAATTTGTTGTTGATTTTTTTCAATTGCAATTTGTCGATTATGCCCGCTTAAAAAGCTTATATTTTGAGTTTTCTTAATCGCATCATCAAGCTTAAAGTACTTAGACTTAAGAAAAATGGCAGAGTATTATTTTCTATTTAATCAAAGAATACTCCTGAAAAGTGTTTTCCAAACCAATGGCGCCAAAAAAAAACCTGCCAGAATTTGGTTTTCGATTCGGTATCACGACGCAAACACCTACAAACTTTCTTGGTCATACAGGGTGTTTTTTTAGACCTGTGGTTTTTAATCTGACAATACTTTTTCGGAGTTGGTCTTTTTGACAGCTTTTACTTGATTTATGCTCAATTTGGTTTGCCATTTCATAATAAGTAGATTTACTCCTGAACGACGCTTCCAAATTGTGCCCAAATGGGCCCAAAACAAGATTGCCGTTGATCCCAATTTTCATAAGTGAACTATGTTTAGCGTTGAAGCTCACTTTCGGTTGAATGGGTACGTTAATAAGCAAAATTGTCGTATGTGGAGTGATCATAATCCACAAGCCATTGTTTAGACGCCATTACATCCTCAAAAAGTCACTGTTTGGTAAGCTCTATGGTCAGAGGGAATCATTGGTCCATATTTCTTTTAAAATGAAGCCGGCCATAATGTTACAGTCAATGAGGAACGCTATAGAGCCACGATTAATGACTTTTTCGTACCTGAATTGGAGGATGTTGATATGGACGACCTTTGGTTCCAACAAGACGGCGCTACATGCCATACAGCCAATGAAACAATCAATTTATTGAAGGAAACTTTTGGTGAGTGCATTATCTCGTGTTTCGTGGGCCCGGGGCGGCGCGCGTGGCCTCCAAGATCGTGCGATTTAACACCTCTGGACTAGTTTTTGTATGGCAACGACATTAATAATATTTTGTTGGAAGAGCGTACTTTGGAATTTTGTTTGTGTTTATTAAGCTGTTCCTTTCATTATATGTACTATATATATACTATTTGGTTTTCATTTTCGAATTGATATAGGTACAACTCTCAATTAATATTTGTGTGCTTTGTTTGTCATTTTTTGGAAATTACAGACTAATTTCGTTTCAGTTGTGAACCATATAGGCTTAACTTTTTTTAAAGTTTGAACGCTTTTCGAATTAAATTTGTATTTCTTCGTTAGTAAAACTGATCATAGCAAGTGTATATTATGTATTTCAATAGTTCTCAATTTACCTGCAAATATCTAAAAAAAAAAAAAAATAAACAGATCTATACGTACTCCCTATTGAGTTATCAACGCAAGAATGTTCTATTTTGTTCGCACAAATGTGTTTGAGAAATTGAATTTTTTACCAAAAAAATTCATTTGTTAATACCATCATTTTGAATTTTGGATCTAAAATTCACTTCGAAAACAGATGAAAATTAAAAACCTCAAAAACCGCAGACAAAAATTGTTATTTTTCAAAATAATGATTGTTTTTTGATAAAAATTAGTTGAATTAAATTTAACAAAATGTTCGTCTTATTTAAAATGAATTTAATTCCTAATTACCTTCTTTTATTCTATCTCAAATTCAAACTGATAAACCTAACAGGCCCAAGAATTCGATATCGCACTGTGAATAATATTAATGCGTACACATAAACAATTTTAGATCTCTATACTTCGTCTCATCAATTTGTCCACCCTTATTGACGTTCCGACATTCTCCGAAGAACATAGATATCTTTATCTTATTCGCGCATATCCAAATCAATTTTATTATGTCTTCCAGACAATTAATTGGTATTCATTTGGGACCAAATTGATAGCACTGCTTGAGTACCTACGGAATAAATATTATATTAAACGTGAGCTTTATTATATGTATAAAATAAAGATAACGAAGTATTATAAATACTAAGCGACACAATCGTGATGAATGCCAAGAGATATTATTTACAAGATTTCTAAGAATTTTGTTAGATTTCTTTTACGTTATTGCGGGCGGGGGAGTTTACTTTGATGGTGATGGTGATTACGAGGGTAATGGTATTAAATTATGTCCCGAAGGAATTGATGATAATGAATTACTTTTTATAAATTTAGTGTAAATTATTGAGCCGCCATTTTCCAAAAAATAATTGGACGGTTTTTTGTTCGCTATGCGATCGTGTAGTACTCCATTATTAAATTTCCCAATCTTTGTGTCTTAAAAATAACAAAAATAATTTGAAAATATCGATAAATAAAAAAAATTATTCGTGTTTAACATTGGTAGGTCTTATTTGGCCCGGCAATTGTTTTTTTGGGGAATTTTTCTAATTTTTCTAGAAGGATTAATAAAATCCCCAATGACACGCCCTTAACAAATAAATAAATTAAATATGCTTGAAGGCACGACAGTTCGTGTAGAACCAGTGTCTATAGTGACTTTGACTTACAAACTTCCAATCATTCTTGCGTGCGTGTTGTTTGTTTGCAGGAATGAAGGGGGCCTACAATTTTCTTCCGAATACGAATGGCTAAGGTGCCAGGCATTTTTTTAACGGATGTTTTTTTTAGACGTGTGGTTTTCAATCTGGCAATACTTTTTTAGGAGTTGGTATTTTTGAAAATTTTTACTTGATGTATGCTAAGTTTGGTTTTCCATTTTATAACGAATAGATTTACTCATGAACAACGCTTCCTAATTGTGCCCAAATGGGCCCAAAACAAGATTGCCGTTGATCCCAATTTTCATAAGTGAACTTTGTTTAGCGCTGAAGCTCACTTTTGGTTGAATGGATACGTCAATAAACAAAACTGCCGTATTTGGAGTGATGAGAATTTTCAAGTGTATGTTGAGGCGCGCGCCGTTACATCCTCAAAGGGTCACTGTTTGGTGTGTTCTATGGTCAGAGGGAATCATTAATCCATATTTCTTCAAAAATTAAGCTGGCCATAATGTTACAGTCAATGGGGAACGCTATGGAGCCATGATTAATGACTTTTTCGAGCCTGAATTGGAGGATGTTGATGTGGGCGACCCTTGGTTCCAACAAAATGGCACTACATGCCATACAGCCAACGAAACAATCAATTAATTGAAGGAAACTTTTGGTGAGCGCATTATCTCGCGTCGTGGGCCTGTGACGTTGCCGCCAAGATCGAGCGATTTAACACCACTGGACAATTTTTTGTGAGGTTATGTGAAGTCGCTTGTCTAGGCAGATAAGCCCGAGGCGATTGACGCCTTGGAAGAGAATATTCGGCGCGTTATTGCTGACATACGGCCTCAATTTCTGCAAAAAGTGGTCGAAAATTGGGCCTCTTGGCTAGAATTTATTTGAGCCAGCCGCGGTAGAAATTTGCCCGAAATCATTTTTAAAACATAATGGCAAGCCCTTATCTTTATAATGTAGCTAAATTCTTGGCCATAACATTAAATTATATGCGTTTTATTTCTTCTTGAAAACCACACTTCTAAAAAAACATCCTTTATTGCTCTGAGAGTAACTGTCACTTCCTCTTAAGATAGCAGTAGCCAATTTTTTTTAGTTAAACGAGGCTGGAAATCGAAGCTAGTCCTCCGAAATAACATTTATACACGCACTGACCCATACGCCACGGACGAGACTAGAGAAATGCCAATTTATAACAGTTATAACAGTTCTGCAGCCTTAAAAATTGATGTGCATCAACGCGATTTGAAAAATAAACTCTGGGTGCCCTAAGTATGCCCACTCTGGCGCCCAGAGAGCCCTGGCCCTGTTGCGACGCGCGCAGTACTTTTATAAAACAAAATATTTTAAATTGGCGTGTCTAGAGTCACTTTCCTTTTATAAACCAAAACTGCTCTATAATGTCTAGAGCCACTTTCAATATTAAAATATATCTGCCATCGGGGAACATTAGAGTATAATGTTTTCATCAACCCCAAAGGAAGACTTTCACTTTAAAAAAAAAAAAAAAAACGTTACGAAAACGGGAACAATTAAAATGATACTACCTAAACTTTATTCATTCACTATCTTAATTGGATTTCTTCAGATTGGAATTTCTAATAACATCACATCATCAAACCATTTTCCCCATAGAAATGATACCTACTAACTTTCGTCTATTATTATTTCTTATCTCCCTTTGAATATCAAAATCCTTGGAATATAATAATTTGATACAATGAACTATGCTATTTTCTATTTTTATCTGGGGTGCTCATTAGAAATGAAAGTGAATTCCTTATCTTTGTGCCAACATCGCATTTTTGCTGGCTCCTTCTGCTTTGCACAAGAATAAAAGAAGCAGAAAGAAGTGTTCTCTAGGACAACACCTAAAATTCGTATTCACTTCTTTTTGCCAACAAAAGAAAAAAACACATTCCGCTTGAAGGCTTCTCAAGTCGTATTCAACCTTTCAACGCTTGGCACCGCCGCGCCGCACCGCGTGCCCCAACCTTTATATGCTATCGTCATTATTAACGGTATCTTTGCGCCCACTTAATACACGCGTTAGATACGAATACGAAAGCAACTATACTGACTTCTAGCTCTATAACTGTAATGAGGGTGCGCATATTTAAGTGCCCCTCAGCATTTTCATAGCCGTATTTCAATTGAAAGAATGGCCAACGGTATAGGCATTCCGCTGATGTACCTACTACAAACAATTCAAATTATTTTAGTTGAAGGTTGTTAGCCCGGAAAGAAGATGAAACCGTAGTTCATCCTTTTTGTTTTTTTTTTCTCTTTTGTTTAAAAAGAAGAAAATATCCTAGAAGAAGACGAAAATAGAAGAAATAAGAGATCTGTTGATCCTGAGGGTAGTTAGTTGGTTTATATACCTATCTACGTGGGTGTAAGCCCGTTGACTTGCGGGCTGGAACGTGAGTGGAATTTTCTAATAAATAATTACGAGGTAAGTTCAACTCAGCTGAAAACAACAACCAACTCTATATACCAACTATAGAATGATGTGAAAATTTGGGGCAATGTTATTAGCCTCACTGTGGTAATAGATGTCTTAGCGAGCTCCTCTATAGCTGCCTCAAAGGAGGTGAAATGAAAGCAAGAAAATGAGGTAGTTAAAATTTTATAAATGATTATGGGCGTGAATAGCAGCATAACAGTAGGTATACGTTGTAGTACACCCCCCTTATTCAATACTCACTCTATTCTTTACAGTATAGTTGCATAAATGGCTTCTTGTTTTTGTTCTGTTTCCAATTCAAGTTTAGATGATAGTCTATGAAGTTGAGTTGCCTACTCACTTTTGATTTTACAACAATTTGTTTGTATTTAATTTAAGTAGAAAATAGTACGCAGAACACGCTTAATTTTTGTTTCCACTTTTTTTCTCCAAACAATAGCTTAAACATTCCAAAAATCTCTCCGAATATCACTTAAGAGAGAATGGTATCTATTTGTCACAAAAAAAAAACGGTTATTGTTCCCTTAGAAAAAAAAATATCTTCAACCATTTCAATGAATTTGTTTCGATTTTATTTGAAGTGAATTTAATAATATAAATTGTTTTTTTTTTTTCTCTGCCAGAAAAATATTTTATGCCTTTCGATTTTTATTTTCAGAAAAAAATGTTCACACAAAATTCAAGAATCACAAAAATCTCTCAAAATTTAGCTCAAGATTAAATGTACCCCAAGTAACATCGTTGGAGCTATTAGAATCAAAACTGTTCTTCTACAGCTCCTAGATAGTGAAATCCAAAGCTACAGCTCTGTTGGAGATTATTTCACAGCTCCCTACATTAAATTTTAAAATAATGTTCTATATTCGAAGTTTTAGAACACTTTTAGCTCTATTAACTTTACAACGCTTCCATATTTAAATATATGCTCCCTAACACAGTTCATGATATCTTGCAACGAGCAAACTCTAAATATCAGCATACATAGAGGCATTGTAGAGCTGCTAACAACACATGCGCAAAACACTAACGCATAATCTGTCAAAATATCAAAATATTGCTTTTACAGAGCTACACTGAAAGCGGCTGTAGAGTTGGATTACTAATATTCTCACACAAAATTTGGTGTCAAAATAATTCATCAATAGAGCTACAATAATGCACAGATAAAGCTGAATAAATACTAATCCTCTTTCAAGACAATTCTCCCAATCATATTATAGATTTATAGGGTGTTATAAACTAGAACAAAAATTATTTCAACTGGAAAACTTGAAACAGTGGAAAATAAATTAATTAATTTCACTTTATAAGGGAAATCTTAAGATTAAAATTAGACACGGGCCTGACAATTTTTATTAAAATAAATTAACTATGCAGTTTCCTAAAAAAATTAAAAAGCACTTGCTCCTGTAATTTAAGGTGCTTATAAAACTTTATACACTTCAATGGAAAGTAGGTACCTACTCTTCGAATTAAAAATTATTTCTACAATTTAAAATTACTTTCAATTGTCAAAACACCCTATTTTCTAGAAAGCCCTGAACGACGAACTGACACATTGCTCTCAGAGCGATATTGCAGCTCTATTAAAGAGACATTTTTTCCATAAAAAAAAAATGGCGACACAAATGAAAATTATTTGAAATATTTGTTTCCATTCATTTAAAAACATTTAAAATCTTCACTTTAAATATAAAACACAATATGTATTGCAATGTTCAAAGCTTTTTATTTCATGCTTCGATAAATTTATTTACCCAATTTTTATATTGTTCAACTTAATTTTCTTCACATTTCATTGCATAATATACACAATTTGGAAGGCGCGTTATAATTTTGCGAAGTACCTTCAAAACATTTATGAAAAAACTAAGCGGGCACTTAAAATTCACTGGCATTAACTCGAAAAATATTGATTAGATACATTATTTTCTCTAGGAATAAATAATAACTAGCTTGTTGACATCAAATCCTACCATTACACACATGAATTATAGTGTGCTACTATTATATTTATTTATCATTTGGATTTCACAAACTAATACAAACAAAAATCTTTCAAAAGTGCTCCTTTTAGGATATCATATGATTATATTAAAGAGCTTCAAAGTCACTAGTCACTGATAACAAGCTGATAACGAGCAAAAATGTGCTCTCAAACTCAATGAATTAGCTGTGAGAAAGCTCTACAATTGCTCTAAAGGTGCATTGACAGAAAAGTATATACCGTAAGAAACAAAAAATTGATTTTTGTTCTGGAGCTGCGTACCACCACTCTGCTTAAATGCTTGGCTAAATTTTGGAGAGAATTTTGTATGGAAGCTTAAATATAGCGTTATCTGCGTTCTATGCTTGATATAGTAGTAAGTTTAAAAGTGTATTTTATTATTTGAAACATTACTTCCCAGACTATATTTCAGTACCACATAAGAATTTAATTACATAGTATAGGTATAGTTACCCTATATAGAATCTTTAAGATGATGGGAATGCGTACCTCCCAATGGAAAATTGGAGAACGCACTAGAACTATAGAGGTGAAGTTTTTTTTGTTGCTTTGTTTAATAAAGGGTGATTTTTTAGCGGGTTTGGTTTTGGCAACACTGGTTTTGACAGCTGACGTGTGTTTAGTACCTTGTGTCACTGTCAAACAGCTTCAGTTTGGTTTGCAATTTAACCATGGATCGTCTTACAAATGAACAACGCTTGCAAATTATTGAATTTTATTATCAAAATTCGTGCTCGGTTCGAAATGTCCATCGCGCGCTGCTTGTGTTCAGCGATGAGGCTCATTTTTGGTTGAATGGGTACCTAAATAAGCAAAATTGCCGCATTTGGAGTGAAGATCAGCCAGAAGCATTGCAACAGCTACCAATGCATCCCGCCAAAAAGCCACTGTTTGGTGCGGTTTATGGGCCGGCGGCATTATTGGGCCTATTTCTTCAAAGATGATGCGAATCGCAGCGTTACTGTCAATGGTGAACGCTACCGAGCGATGATAACAAAGTTTTTTTTGCCCGAAATGGAAGTTCTTGACTTGCATGATATGTGGTTTCAACAAGACGGTGCCACATGCCACACAGCACGCGAAACAATGGCGCAATTGCGAGGCGAGTTTGGTGAACAGTTAATTTCACGTTTCGGGCCGGTCAATTGGCCACCTAGATCGTGCGATTTGACACCATTAGATTATTTTTTGTGGGGGTATGTCAAGGCTAATGTCTATAGGGACAAGCCCGCTTCGATTGACGCACTGGAAGCCAACATCCATGCATTCATTCGTGAGATACCGGCCGATATGTGTGAAAGAGTATGCCAAAATTGGACTCAGCGGATGGGCTACCTGAGACGCAGCCGCGGTCAACATTTGCATGAAATTATCTTTAAACATTAAATTGCAAGGTTCAAACTATCGATTCAAATAAATATTTCATTCATTTTTTCGAATTTTATGTGTTTTTTTTTTTAAAAAGTTCTAAGCCTCTTAAAAAATCACCCATTACATAATATCCCTTTGTTCGAAGTTCGAAGGATAACAAAAGGTGAAAATTATTTTAGATTTTGTTCGCATAAATTGGTGATAGGTATACCCTCTTCCTTCTCCTAATTATAGGAACAAATAGTGAACATTTTGTATAGAAGAAGGATGTTTGTTTTTCTCCTTCTCATAAATAGCCAATTAATTCTAATTCTGGTTTATTACAATCAATTTGCTTATACAAGCACAAAATTGCTTCGTTTAGTTTCTTTATTACTTTTTGGATTTGAGGAAGTAAAACGAAATCTTTGCAAAATCTCGGACTTTGAGATTGTGTAGGCAATTCCTTTAGAGATGTTTACAGATTTCTAATAGAGTTTATGTTTGATTTGATTTATTGAAATATTTGTTTTTATTGAAATATTAACTTTTTGAAGAATGTTTTAGGTATGAACAATTTTGGGTCCTTTTTCAATATTGCTCAATAGTGATGAAATTTTTGTCAAATGAAAGTTTATGGAGAGTATTTTATTTCATTATATGGCAGCTTAATTGAAATCGAGCGACAAAATGGTGTTTCGGGGCATTTTTTTAAAAAAAGTGTTTAAAATGAAAAAAAAAAAATTATTTAAAAAAATGGCAACACTTACTAAAAAGTGTTTTTTTTTTCGCTATCAGTACTGCTTAATGCAAGCATTTTGTAACAGTATTTATTTTCTTTTCGGGGTTTTTCGCCTGGGAAAAACAACTTGTCATAGTCATCACTTAGCGCGGTGTAAGTTGTTAGTAGGTAGATAAATTATATAAGTCTAACACACTACAAGACAACTGGACATTTATTACATCATTAAGAAAAATAAAAATTTACAAAACTTTAAGAAACAAATACTTATACATATAAAATGAAGACAATCAATGAAATGACAGCAAGAATTTTAATTATAAAGGGTCCGCCATCTAACGTTTTTTTTTTCAACTAGTGCTTATTTCGTGAATGGTAACGCACTTAGCTCATGTCTGATTTGACAGATAATTAGTTTTATCCTTCCGCTAAACGAATATGGTTGTGTATACGCTTCGCTAAGTGGGCCTGCGATCGACTTAGAGAAGATGCCGATTTTGCCAAAAAAATCATCTCTTCAGATGAAGCTCATTTTGATCTTGGCGGGTAGTAAACAAGCAAAATTGTAACATTTGGGGCACAGAAAACCCGCACGCATACATTGAAAAGCCGATACACCCAAAACGAGTCACTGTTTGGTGCGGATTTTGGTCCAGAGGCATAATTGGGCCATTTTTCGAAAATGAGCAAGGAGTGGCCGTTACAGTCAATGGCGATCGTTATCGGGCCATGTTGAACGAATTTTTGTTCACAAAAATTGAAGAGGAGGATATTGGCAATATTTGGTTTCAACAGAACGGCGCGCGTGCGCTACGTGCCACACAGCCGAGGCTACACTCGATGTTTTGCGCCATTTTCAAAAAAAAAGAAAAGTTATTTGGCGGACCGTTTATAACATTAAGAGCGTGGTACACTGGTCTTTAATGTATTTTTGAGACTACTCTTACTTACATTAAAGTCAAAAAGGTTTGAGTTCAAATTCAAAAGTTTGCCCATGCGGGTAAATGGTTCATGCATGCCATAATTAGTACGGTGGTAAGGTAGATGCATTAATTCAAAACTAACGGGTGATTTTTTAAGAGGTGTAGAACTTTTTAAAAAAAAAAAACACAAAAAATTCGAAAAAATGAATAAAATATTTATTTGAATCGATAGTTTGAACCTTGCAATTTAATGTTTAAAGATAATTTCATGCAAATGTTGACCGCGGCTGCGTCTCAGGTAGCCCATCCGCTGAGTCCAATTTTGGCATCCGCTTTCACACATATCGGCCGGTATCTCACGAATGAATGCATGGATGTTGGCTTCCAGTGCGTCAATCGAAGCGGGCTTGTCCCTATAGACATTAGCCTTGACATACCCCCACAAAAAATAATCTAATGGTGTCAAATCGCACGATCTAGGCGGCCAATTGACCGGCCCGAAACGTGAAATTAACTGTTCACCAAACTCGCCTCGCAATTGCGCCATTGTTTCGCGTGCTGTGTGGCATGTGGCACCGTCTTGTTGAAACCACATAGCATGCAAGTCAAGAACTTCCATTTCGGGCAAAAAAAAGTTTGTTATCATCGCTCGGTAGCGTTCACCATTGACAGTAACGCTGCGATTCGCATCATCTTTGAAGAAATATGGCCCAATAATGCCGCCGGCCCATAAACCGCACCAAACAGTGGCTTTTTCGGGATGCATTGGTAGCTGTTGCAATGCTTCTGGCTGATCTTCACTCCAAATGCGGCAATTTCGCTTATTTACGTACCCATTCAACCAAAAATGAGCCTCATCGCTGAACACAAGCAGCGCGCGATGAACATTTCGAACCGAGCACGAATTTTGATAGTAAAATTCAATAATTTGCAAGCGTTGTTCATTTTAAAGACGATCCATGATTAAATTGCAAACCAAACTGAAGCTGTTTGACAGTGACACAAGGTACTAAACACACGTCAGCTGTCAAAACCAGTGTTGCCAAAACCAAACCAGCTAAAAAATCACCCGTTAGAAGAACACGATCGTTATCAGATGTAATGCCTTTGAAAATGTTCATATCATCCGCAAAAATAAGTATCTCACTATAACGTATGCAGAGGTGCACATCATTGATAGCTAAGATAAAGAGAAGGGGTCCTAAGTGACTTCCCTGAGGAACTCCCGATCTGGCTATGAAGGTAGGATCTATTTTGGAGATAGGATGAAAACCAAGTGATTAGTCCAGGATGAAACCCATAAACTTTTAATTTATATAAAATAATTTCATGAGAAAGTTGATCAAAAGCCTTCGAGTAGTCCGTATAGATGCAGTCAAGTTCTTGTCCACGTTCTAATGCATTAGAGCACTTATTTAAAAATGTTAGTAAATTTGTTACCGTAGATCGCTTTTTCATAAAACCATGTTGTTGTTTGCAAATAATACTTTTACAGACAAAACTCAAACCATCACACACCAACTGCTCAAAAAGCTAAGGAATACAAGATAGTTTAGCAATGGACCTGTAATTGCATATGTCAGATTTACTACCCTTTTTAAAAACAGGTGTAATAAAGGATTTTTTCCATATACAAGGAAATTTACCCTAGCTTAGGGATAAAGAAAAAAGTTGTAGAAGAGGGGAATCTAATATTGTTTTACATTTTTTCAAGATTATTGGAGGGATTCCATCTGGTCCAGATGAGTAATCAACATGAAGTAAGGACAGAGAATATAAGGCTTTGTCTGTTGTGATTGTAATATTATTGAAGGTGGATTGAGGAGAATCTCCTAAGTAGAAACAGAAGTCTTCGTCTACGGTAAGAGGATTATCAATGACATATTGACTTAAGTTATTTGCAAAAGCATCATAAATTTTTGGGGTACTATTTTACACATTATTGTTATAAGTATATTGACTGGATAGCCATCAGATTTCTTTTCAAATTAACAAATTTCCAAAAACTTTTTGGGTCTAGCTTAAGAGAAATTTGCATAGTATTGAGAAAGTCAGTATATAGACTATTCGAGAGGGTTTTAAACTCATCAAAAAGTAAAATATACACATTTTTATCCTCAGGGACATACTTTTTATGAAAATCTTCCAAGCTCTGTTGCTTTTGTTACGAAGAATCTTAAATTCTTTTGTATACCAGGGATGGGAAAAGCTTGAGTATTTTGAAGTTTTTTGAGGAATTATGAAATTCATACAATTTAATACTTGATAAAAGTTTAAAATTGCAATGTCAATGTCATCTAAAACTGGTATATTTTCAATACCGGAATTTTTTAAGAAATTTTTTTCAGAAAGCTGCTGAAAATTCGCTTTCCGAAAGTCAAGTGTGTTACTTTTTTTGAATGCCAGAAATCTGTTCTTTTATTTTACTATTAAATCAACTTTTTTCTATTAATTGTTTTCGAAAAAAATACTTACAAACTAAAAAAATGGCGAAAAATATATATTTATAAGTAATTATATAAAATAATGAATACTGATTTTTTTCACAATTTTAATTATCTTTTATTTCGTATTCAATCATTAATATAAAGACGAAGCTAATATTATAAGCCAATTTAGAACTTTATTTTAAAAAATTGTGAAAAATCGGTATTAAATTTTTTTGGATTTTTGAGTTTGAAAGTAAATACCGAATTCTGAAAAAATAACAACATTAGTTCAGTCATTAAAAAGTGCAGTTCTCTCAAAAATAGCTAAAACAGTAATGAAGTTTTCTTACAATCACTTTGATTTTTTTTTCAAATACGAAGTTTGATGAAAATCTTCACTGCGATTTTCAAGAAAATTTAACAAAAAACTAAAATTGTTGTAGTAGGTTAAACGAAAATTCGAATTTCCCCTCTAAGAATTCTGTACGAAATTTTAAGCAAAACACCGCCCGCTCATTTAAGGCTCTTGCTGAAATTACAGTGGACCCACGAAAGCAGGCACCACAAACCGACGCGAAACACACTTTTTCGGACTTTTCTATCATTGTAGTGTTAGTTTTGATTGCCATTTAGCGCAAGTAAACATTTAAAATGGCCATTAACGTTGAGATGATCGTACGGACGGTCGTAAGATTCTTAGAGATTTTTAACTCACCTTGGATCGCCATGGCACGAGGCCCATTAACTATAGAAACTGTAGGTTTTCCATTGAAAATCTCTTCGGACCTTGTGAGGGTTTTTTTTTCACGACCGTCTCAACGCGATTGGCACCATTTGTGTACACATTTTGTATACATGCGTCAGTGGTTTTTTTCGTAGGTATTGATTCATGTGTGAATATGTAGGCTAGGTATACATTTTTTGAGCAATTTTCTAACGGTATACGCATATCCAGCTGAATAACAAAAAAGTTTTGTTGGTTTTTCATTTGACAAATCTGAAAATAAAAATAATAGTTTGCACACGTCACACACACGCAAATGACACCAGATGATTGCCTATAAAAGGCATGCGATTTTAGGTAGAAGATATCAGTTTCTTTTTTTCTTTAAAAAAACTAAAATAAAAACTAATAAGAATGTACAAGTACGCTCTCGCCCTTTTGGTCGTTCTCATAGGACTCTCATACTCAATCACTGAAGCCAAGCCCGAACCAGGAGCTATAGATGCATTTGCTAGACTTTTGCAAACCGCTAAAACTAAGATGCAGGGTTAGATCAATTTAAGTAGACACTTCAAAATAAAATATATTTGTATACTCTTTGAAAGTTTTTGTTTTGTTTATAATAACATTTTATAACTAATATAGATTAAGCTTGTGTTTTTTTTATTTTTTTTTTTTTTTTAATTTAGCGCGCACTAAAGGGGTTGTGACTACCCTTAATATGATATACACAGCACGAGCGATTAGGTAGATTGGAGGGGATTGAAAAGGAGATACCGATGCACATTGGTTTTAAATGTCTGAAGATCACAATGGGAGGGGAAAACAGGGCTGGGTAGAGCATTCCACATTCGTGTAGTGCGACTAAGGAAAGAATCTCTGTACTTAACAGTACGTCCGAAGTTGGGCTCAAGGGTAAACTGATGGGCATTCCTAGAAGCGCGAGTATTACGGTTGAATTGTTTAAGGGGAGGAATGCAACTGGCTATTTCACTAGAACACTGTTTATAGAAATAGCGGTAAAATAATGATAGACATGAAACATTGCGACGGTGCTCAAGAGATGTAAATGTTTCCGTTATAGTTCTTTCACCTATCATTTTCAGAGCTCTCTTTTGTATTCTATCCAATAGGCTCAAGTGAGTTTTTGGTGCACCTGCCCAAATATGGGAGTTGTACTCAAGTTTTGGACGAATAAAGGCTTTGTAGATCACAGCCAGATCAGAAGGGGAGAAAAATTTCTTGCATCGACGGAGGAAACCTAAACACTTAGCAGCGTTTTTGGCTATGTCAAATATGTGGTCGTTCCACAAAAGGTGGTCTGTGACACACATACCGAGTACTGAAAGCTGTTCAGTTTCCTCTATGCAAGTACCGCTCATGGATAGCGGCATGGGGGGCGGGTTCCGCTTTAACGACAGGAGACAGCATTGAGTTTTAGAAGCATTAAATTCTACACGGTTTTTGATTCCCCATTGGACAATGCTGTCGAGATCAGAATTTAATGAGCTTATCATACGCTGCCGTTGAAGTTCCACATCTGAAGAACATGGATGTGAATCTAGAAACGAATATGAAAAGCTGAGAGTACTGTCGTCAGAAAAACAGTTTAATGGACTAGAAGTTTCAGATAACAGATCATTTATGAATATTAGGAAGAGGGTCGGAGACAAAACGGAGCCCTGGGGCACACCAGCATTTATATTGTAAATATCAGACTTGAAACCGTCCAATACAACTTGTATTGATCGGTCCGAAAGGTAATTTCTAATCCAACGAAGAAGAGATTCATCAATACCAAATGCACGCATTTTCGATAAGAGAGCTTGATGCCAAACTCTATCAAATGCTTTTGAAATATCAAGTGCAATAATCTTACTTTCGCCAAAACGATGTAAAGATTTGTTCCACTGTTCGGTGAGATATACCATCAGATCACCAGTGGACCTATTGCTACGAAAGCCATACTGACGGTCATTTAGAAGCTTTCGTTCTTCGAGATATTTCTTAAGCTGATGATAAATCAGCGTTTCCATGACCTTGGAAAGAAGGGACGTTAGTGCAATTGGTCGATAGTTAGAGGGGGAAGAAGACACGCCTTTTTTAGGGACAGGCTGGACAAATACTTTTTCAATAAGACACTTTTCGGACTTACCACGATTTTAATTTTTTGATCATAGAGATCGACTACCCGACGTTTCGACAGGGTTACACTTGTCGTGGTCACGGGTTTACTGATGGTTTATGGATGGGTGTTGTTTTGTCTCTCATTTCTTCTTGTGCGAAGATTGTACCGGTGTGTTGTTTGTGCTTGCATTTGAGGAGGTACTTGCTCTAACTGCATAGATTGTTGTTGTGATTCGATGTATGCTTGAGAACATGCAAAGCTTATCACATCAGCTGGCAGATTGTTTTGATTTTTGTTTTTGTTTTCACTATTTATTTTGTTTTTCTTCAATTTGTTTATGAGAGGGTCCCATGCAGAGGAAAGATTAAAGCTTTGATCACGATTGAAGTTTTTATGTATTTTTATTTCAATAGCTTCTCGTACCAGTCTTGGCACATAAAACCTTTCCGTAGCAATCGATTTTGCTTTATCGAATCTTATAAAATGATCCTGGTTATAAGCTAAATGCTCACATATCGCGGATTTGGTTACTTCGTTCTTTTGAATGGCTTTTATGTGTTCATTTAGTCTTCTTTCTATTGCTCGTTTTGTTTCACCAATGTGAACCACAACTACAGGGCACAGAATATACTCCCGGGTTTTGCAATGGAATTTTGTCTTTTGGTGATCTTAAAATTTGGCGAATTTTCGCTGGTGGCTTAAATATCGATTTTATGCCATGCTTAGACAAAATTCTTCCAATTCCTTCAGAAACCCCTTTTCTGTATGGAAGAAAGGCTCTTTTTTCATTCTGTTGAGTTAAGTTCTCTGTAACTCTTTGCTTCGGTTTCCACGATCGTTTTTTGTAGTTGTAACCATTTTTCAAAAGAGCGTCGTCTACGTGCTTTAACTCTTCTTCAAGGTGATCCCTATCACAGATTGCATTTGCTCTGTTTACCAGAGCAGATACCACGGAAGTAAAGTTTGACGGATGGTGATGAGAAGCTGCATTTAAATATCTGTCAGTATGAGTGGCCTTTCTATATACCGTGTGTCCTAGGCTACCATCTTGTTTTTTTCATAATTTTAATATCCAAGAATGCCAACGAATTATCTTCTTCAATTTCCATTGTAAACTTGAGTTTTGGATGCACCGAGTTTAAGTGGTTGAGAAATATATGAACTTCATCTTTGTTGAGAATACAAAAGGTGTCGTCAACATATCTCTTCCAAATAGTTGGTTTTATTGGAGATGCCTCTATTGCCTGTTCTTCAAAATGTTGCATCCAAATATCTGCAATTACTGGAGCAACTGGTGCACAAATACTGTTTTCCATCCACTCGGAAAGAAACCAGTAGAGTAGGACAGATGGAAAAGCTTACGCAGTGGTTTTGCCAGCATTGAAGAACACCTCTTCAGAACAATGGGAGGGATACTATCCGGGCCAGCGGATTTGTGAATGTCGAGATCTTTCAGAACTCTAGCAACTGCACGAGTGCGAAAGAAGATTTGCCCCATAAAATCGTTTAGGCTCTCAAGTACAGGTGGAGTCATATCTGTGCTGCAAGCAAATTGGCTTTATCGAGTGAGCTGACAAAAAAAGTATCATTGAAGACGAGCGTAACCGAGGACGAGGTGGTATTTCGCACGTTTTTTACAAATGACCAAACATTTTTACTACCTTTGGGACATTGTAGTATTTTTTGCCGTAATTTTTGATCATGTAAAAATTTGGTTCGTCGAATGTGAACGTTGCAGGTCTTTCTAGATTGTTGAAACTTTTTCCGGTTTTCCTCAGAAGGGTTGGCTTTATAACAACGGAAGCTTACTTCTCTGATCCTAATAACCTCTTTGCAGCTCGAATCAAACCATGAGTTTTCTTTGGGTTTGATTGATTTTACCCTGTTCGGGATAAAATTTCTCATTCCACAAAGAATTAAGTTTGCAACCATATCTGCGCTGGAATCTACGTCACTATGGAGGAAGCATAGTGACCAGTTAAAGTTCCTGAAGAAAACATTTAGACCGTCCCAGTTGGCTTTCTCGTACTGCCAAACGGTTCTCTTTGGAGTTTTTTCTTTAACTGGGTTTTGTTGACACGAGAAATTAGCAGATATGATGCAATGGTCTGATGTGCCTAGAGGCGATAATACACTAATAGTGTATTTATCAGGGTCAGAAGTAAGGAACAAGTCTAGAGTGTTGGCGGATTGACCTGCAACGTCAGGAATCCGAGTGGGCTCGTCAACAAGCTGAGTCAGGTTGTTTAACTCAGCAAAAATCTCGGCATACCTTCCTTCGGGTGTTGTCTGATCCGAATAGTGTAGCCACGAAGAATTATGTACATTGAAATCGCCCGTAACAACGATTTCACTGTGCGGAAAATGTGAAATTGATTGAATTGAAAGAAATGTACCGAGTCGAACATAGACGGAATTGCGGCCAGATCAAAATTATGATTTGATTGTTTTCATAAAAAATGTTAACATATCTGGAAAAAATAAATATTCCTCTGCAATTGCGTAAGCTAGCTAGATAGTTGACAGCGCGTGACTTTTCTCAATAAGAAATTCGGTACTTACTTAAGATGGCGCTACGGTCCGGAGTGGACCAGGGCCTCAACCAACAAACTCATTCTAGTCAACTCGGTCCCTAGCTAGCTGTCTCTTATTTTGCACGCCAAGATGGTTGAGGTCCGCTTGCACTTGCATGTGCCACCTGAGTCTTCCGGTCTTTTTCTACTGCTCCGTCCTTGAGGTTGGATTCGAAGGCTTTTCGGGCTGGAGCTTCGGTTTCCATTCGTTCTTAATGACCCAGCCATCCCAGTAGTTGTCTTTTTACTCTTTCGGCTAGGTCAGTGTCGCTGTATAGCTCATACAGTTCATTGTTGTACCTCTCTGCTCAACTGCCCATTAATGCAGACGGGATCAAAAATCACCCGGAGAATCTTCCTCTCAAAACCTCCTCAAATGTTCTCATCCACCTTCGATAAGGTCCATGATGCCTCTGCACCATATAGCCCGGGATGATAAGCGTCTTGTGCAGAGCCCCAAGAAGCAGCGATTGGCGAGAGTTATTCTTCGTTTGATCTCAGCGCTGGTATCGTTGTATGTGTTGATAGCGGGGCGTAGATAGACAAAGTCTCTAACTACCTCAAAGTTTAAAACATCTTCAATCTTCAATTTTTATATAAACTTGAATAACAGCAGCAAGTTTGTGCGATTCAGTAGGATATTTCATTTTAAATTCAAAAGTATATATATAGGTATTATATATATGCATGGTCTAACGGATTCCTAACATAATCTCTTTCTTTTCAAAATTGTGCAAAATCGTAAATTTTTTGTTCCTTCCAATTTTCCCTGCATCATCGTTGATTCTATAATTTTTCCCAAAATCTGAAATGTAAGATTCTTGCTATTTTGCATATCATTATTATTCTCCTTGCGGGACAGAAAAGAAATGAATACAACAAAATGAAAAAAAAAAAAAAACTGTACAACTGCCAGCAAAAATTCAACTACAAAACGATTATTATTCTATAGGAGAGCTGATGCTCTACATATTCTGCTATGAAGTTTCATTGTCATCATCCCCTTTACAAAACAAAGTGCTATCATTTTGTAATTTCCATAGAAAATGTCTCCTATCACTTCTTGTCCCGGCCAAGATGACAGAGACAGTGTCAGGAAGAATGAAAATCGCACCATCATCTCCTACCCGGAGGACCATATCCAGATCCAGATCCAGTCAGCCGGCAGGGACATTGAAAAATAAGTGGGTGACGCTTGCTTGGTGAAGATGCGATGATGGTGATGAAGATGACGGAGGCGGTGGCGGCTTAGAGGGCGACAGAATGAGTACGTGAATTTTAAACTTTATTAATGGTGTAAAATTTCACTTAATTAATGCTTTGGATATAATGAACTCAAAAGGGTTATGGCTTCCATCATCTTCAATCTGATGATTTTAACATTTGGTGCGGTTGGGGGATGATGTTTGTGGAGAGATGAAAATGCGAAGATGTGGCAGTGTGGTGGTTTTGAGAACAAACACAGGACAATATGACATGAGCCAACGATGAATATGAATGGAATTTCTGTTGCTGCTAAATAAAATCCTGCAGCGGTGGCATATTTTATCTGGCATTCATTTTTTTTTTTTTTTAAGGATAATGTTTCCGTCAATCATGTGGGTGTGTAGAATGTACATGAATTAATTTCTTTCTTGTTTGACAAAATTTTAAAATTGTTCTGTCAGTAGATATATCGGGTTTTTCAATAAGTTGGTTTTAGTTAGGTTTTACAAAAATTTTTTTAAATAAAACAGAAATGGTTTTGGATATCAATGAAATTCCTTATTTTTGTGAAAGTACGTTTGATGCCATTATGTATGGAACTCGATTTATTTTGCATGGCCACCACGGGCACGCTTGCAGAACTCCAGACGCTGAACCCAATTTTCGACGGTTTTCAAGCATAAATCGGCCGATACTGCTGCAATTTCACGTTCGATATTCGTACGAAGTTCATGAATCGTCGCTGGCTTGTTTGCATAGACCATAGACTTGACGTAGCCCTACAGGAAATAGTCTAACTGAGTCAAATCGCACGACCGAGGCGGCCAAGCGACTGGGCCATTTCGTGAGATAACACGTTCTCCAAACTTGGTTTCCAATAAATTGATTGTGACATTCGTTGTGTGGCTTGTGGCGCCGTCCTGTTGGAACCACATGTACTCCAAGTCCATATCATCCAATTGGGGCAAAAAATATTCGGTTATCATTGAACGGTAGCAATCCCCATTCACAGTAACGTGCCGGTCTTGATCATCACGGAAGAAGTACGGCCCAATGACGCCGCCGGCCCATAAACCTCACCAAACTGTAATTTCTTCGGGATGCAATGATGACTCATGGAGTACCACAGAAATGAGCATCATCGCTATAAGATGATTTTTCGATGAAAATCCGAATCATCCGAGGCGTCACATCAAGTTGTTGGTCAGCCCAATTCACGAACATACGACGCTTCTGGTGGTCAAGCGGCTTCAGTTCTTGCGTCAATTTAATCTTGTAAGGATGTAGGCCAAGATCTTTTCGCAAAAGTCGCAACAACGACGTCACAGAGATGCCCAACGCTTGAGAACGACGTGTGAGAGACACATTTGGGCTATCTGCAACTGAAGCCTCAGCTGCAGCAATATTCTCGACACTACGGGCACTTCTTTGTCTCACTGGCACGGGAACATTTTGAACTGTGCCTGAGGATTTAAATTTTTCCACTAGACGCTCAATTGTTGATCTGCCAGGACGATTATGACGACCATAAATTGGACGTAGCGCTCTTAATGTTGAGGCCACTGACTCCGAATTTCGGTAGTAAATTTGAAAAATTTCGACTCGTTGTTGGCTCGTATATCTTTCCATCATGAAATGGCAAACAGTACAGTACAGTATGTCCGCATTTATATTGCCCGATTTGTCCAATGCCAATTTTTCTTTGTTGTTGTAATCGTGTGAGATTTTGAGGGAGAGCCAACATGTTATTCACGATTTTTCTCTCTTTCACACGATTGCAACAACAAAGAAAAATGGGCATTGGAAAAATCGTTCAATGTACATAAAATCAGACTTTATCAATGTTTTGTGAATTTTTATTTCACAGACGAAATTTTACTTTTACACATCAAAGTTATTAAATTTAATCAAAATCATTCAAGCAGTTTTGGAAAAAATTTCAACAACTCAAAATTATTCTTTGCGTAGCCTTTTGCCTGATTCTTCTGTTGTTCGTTGGTTAAGTCACATCTAGTCTCGTTTTATCTATTTCAAATGGTCTTTAGCACAGAACGGTTAACTCGTCGACTTTCTTCAGCTTTTTGTTTGTTATTGAACAACTTAAATGAAATTGTTAAATTTTACAACTACAAAAAAAAAACAGCATATCTACCTATTCAAAAACAAAAAAAAATTGTATCCCTCATACAGATAAAGTTCACAAATGTTTTTTCCCCAAAACACACAAAATTATCTTATTTTCTGCGAAGGACTACTCTGGACTCCTCCTTTTCTATGTATATGTGTAGAGGGAGATTTTATTTTTATTTTTTTTGTTTGTGGTTTATGCGTTAAAAAACATTTTAGAGGGCATTTTAAATGAAGTAACGATATAACCTTCCCATGGAACTGATGGGTATTTTTTCAGCTTTCCATTTTGCAAACGATTTCTTCTGGCGATATCTCTCTATCTTTTTGAAATTTGAATAAATAAACAAATCGTGGAGAAACAATCATCATCAATATGTATGAGGAACATATGGTAATGGCTCAACAAGGTTATGTGTTTTTCACATTTGCTGTGTGGTGGGCGTGGGATGGGATAATCTTTTCGTAAAATAGCGCAGGTATTCAGATCATCAAGGGAAAAACTGTTTTTTTTTTTTGGTTTAGTAGGAGAAGGTTTTCTTTTAATAGTTTGAGACAACGTTGATAGGTAGAGTGTGAAAGGGGTTAAAGAAAATATTGCTTTTCATCAAAATAAATTTACGAAAGGACTGAAATTGCTGTATTGGATTGATTTAGATTTTTAAAAGTTGATTTTTTTGAAATTCAATTAACCTAATATGGGCCTTTTTTTAAATATGAATGAATATGTATGGGCTCAGGCTTCCTTTCTGCTTACCTTCGAAGTGAAAATAATGGGGTTTGCCATTGGTTAAATAAATTTAAATTTTATTTGATCGGTCAAAAGCCGATTTTGACCATTTTACTATATTGATTGATTTTTGACTTAAAATCAATTTTGCAGATTGAAGTTTTTCGGCAGTTTTTTGATTTATCTAATTTTTATCGGGTGTGCAAATTGTTTTCAAAATATGTGAGAAATAATTGGTTACTCCATAAAACTCATCTTTCCCTTCTAAAATTGCATTAAGAGATGAAGATTCTTTCGAAATATTGACACAGAAACAAAACTTCGCAAATACAATAACAAAACAAAATTATTTGAAATCGTATTCCATTCGCCACAAAAAAAAAAACTCAATTTTTAAATTGAAATCTGAATTTACAAATGAAAAACCCCATAAGTCGGATTAGTTTGTATCAGCATTGCCCGATTTTCCATCACTAAGATTTTTTTCAGAAATTGGGGACCATAGAAATCCAGAGAAAATGGCGCATTATAGATGGTAAAAAACTGCTAACAGAATCTCAAGGCTTTATGTAGCAACACATTCTCCAGCAGAAAGTTTGAAAATACTTGCAGATTATACACTACAAAACTGTATGCTGGCTCAGTTTGGTTTAACATGAAAAAAGACTGTTCGTTCAAAAATTAGCCAAACCATGTTTTCGAGTTAGTAAATTTGTCGAGATGCTTCAGTTCTAGTGTAAGAGACATAATTGATCCCTTTATTGAACGCAATTCGTATTTTGCACCCTCAGAAAACAAATTCCTCGCTCTGTTAAATGATCAGAGGCGAGGCGTCACATCAGAGAATTGGGGTTAAGACGAACCATCGCTGCCCGGAGGAAACAAAGCAGAAGAATCTTTAAACTGCCTGAATTAAATTTCAAAGCAAAATATTATCTTGACTTGATTATATGGTCTGAATCTCAAGTCACATCTCCTCCATTATTGCATATAATTTCAGTGACTTGAAATTAGAAGAACTGCTGTACCACCAAAGCTCGCAAATTAATATTATACTTGAACGATGTGTAAAGGTGGTGGGCAAAGCTTCAATAACAGTGGCTGGACAAAAGGTCACAAACGGGCGGATAATAAAACAAAAATACACTCTAGAAGAATGTTGCCATTAGTTAATTTATGTTTAATTTATTGATTAAGTAGGTATAAAGTTTAGAATTTAAGATTTATTGTTTACTTTTATGTAAAGGGTTTTCCAATAAGAGGTGGTATTTTGATATTCAAAGAAAAATGGCATTATTTGAGATAAATGATCGGATGTTTATTTCATTATAAAGAAGAAGGTATGCCGTTAATAATGGAACACAACATCAGCTAAATGGCCGCCACGACCACGCTTACAGGACCATATCCTTTTCATGAAATTTTCCATAACCAAATCGCAAAGTGGCTGCCCTATGTCCTCGATAGCCTCACGAATTCCATCTTTGAGGTCTTGAATCGACGCTGGGCTGTTGGCGTAGACCTTATCTTTCACGTGGCCCCAAAGGAAGAAGTCGCAAGGTGTTAAATCACAAGATCTCGGTGGCCAATTGTGATCACCTCTTCGAGAGATAACACGGTCCGGAAACTTTTCCCGAAAAAGATCGATGGTTTCATTGCTTGTGTGGCACGTAGCGCCATCTTGTTGAAAGTAAACGTTGTCCAGATCAATACCATCCAATTCCGGCCATAAAAAATCATTAATCATCTCTCGATAGCGCAATCCATTGACCGTAACTGTTGCTCCAGCCTCATTTTCGAAAAAGTAAGGTCCAATGACCCCGCCGGACCATAAACCGCACCAAACAGTCACGCGTTGAGGATGGAGAGGCTTTTCAACAATAACTCTTGGGTTTTCCGAGCCCCAGATGCGACAGTTTTGCTTGTTGACGTAGCCTCCGAGGTGGAAATGGGCCTCATCAGTCAAGATGATTTTTCGATGAAATTCCGGATCATTTTCATGCATTTCAAGGACCCAATCAGCAAAGACACGACGTTGTTGATGATCAGCCGGCTTGAGTTCTTGTGTTAACTGAACTTTATAAGCCTTAAGACCCAAGTCTTTATGCAAAATACGGTGTAATGACGTTTGTGGAATGCCTAATTCCAAAGAACGACGAGGAATGGACAAACCTGGGTTTTCTTCAACACTTTGGGCTACAACAGCAATATTCTCAGTTGTTCTTGAGCGACGTGCACGGGTTTTATTCTTCACATCACTAACTTGTCCCAACAGCTCGAATTTGTCCACCAATTTCTGTATTGCGGTCCGACAAGGTGCTTCACGACAACCCAAACATGTGTTAGTTTTACGAACCGTCTCTGCCAAGTTTTCACCATTTTTATAGTGAATTTTAATAATTTCAATGCGTTGTTGAAGCGTGTATCGTTCCATTTTTATTAATGGCGTAGTTTCTACTTGTCAAATGTCAAAAAATGACAGCTTCAAAAGTGACAGCTACCGAAATAGCGGGCTATTCAAAATAACACCTCTTATTGGAAAACCCTTTATATAATGTGTTATTTTATTGTACTTTATAATCTAAGAACTATAGCCTAAAAATCCAATTTTTTACCAAAAAAAATGAAACTTTAAGCTCAGGTAGAGGGCTTAAGACCATATCGAAAACAAGAAAACCAAACACCAAAATATTAAACACAACCAAATGCAACAAAATCGAGGCATTCAAAGTTCGCACAAACAAAAAAAAAATTGTCTCCATACATTGACGCTTCACCCTAATGTATGTACAATTGTACCTACATAGGCTTCATCGTTCAATTTTTTGTTTGCACTTGGAAAAACTCTCTATGAATATTTTTCAACTCGGTTTTGGTAAGCATTTCTTCGACTTGTTGGAAACTACAGAATACATTTCATTTTGCATTAGCAGCGTACTGCTAATATATAGGTATATTCTACCTATCCGTTCGATTACTGATTTAGTTAGATGCTTTTTGGTTACGATTAATTCCTTTTTTCAAAACTTTCAGATGAACATTCTCAAGTGAAAATTAATTAATATTTATGTTTCATTTGTTTTGTAATTTCTCAAATATTTTTTTTTTCAAAATATTAATGTAGTTGAAGACTTATGAATATTAAAAAAAAGTCCATGTTATTTTTAAAGAACAAAAGTGGTTAACTCATTTAAAAAGTTTGTCTTAAACTGATTTACATCAAAATTTAAATAATATTGCATACAAAAAGTATGCACAAATATACATCGGTATTTTGGATTTTAAATAGTAAGTTAATATTTTTTGGAAAATCAATACATATTTTGAAAACTATTTTATTAATTTTTTTCTTACGTTTCTGAGTGTACATTATTAAATACTTTAAAATGGTATACAGTTTGATTGATTTAAATGTTAAATATATGTATAAGTAAAACATTTTCAAATGTCATTTTGCATAATTTCATATTTTTCCAGAAATCAGTGAGGATTTTTTTAGGAGTTTTTAGTCGGTTTATCAATTTAAAGAAGGAGTTTTATGCTTCTGTTCTATTTTATTGAATTTATTTTCCATATATGGATGTTATACAGTTTAAAACCTTGAAAAATCTTTAATCAACTTGAACCCCGAGAGTAAGTTGGTGAGATCCAGTCGTGCATTTTATTTGATATAATGATATATTTTAATACAGGGTCTTTAACCAAACGCTTCGTATCTTTAAATTTAAATAAAAGAAAGTGCATGTGAGATATCAACGAAATTTGCAATTTGAAAAGGCTATATTGATGCAATTTTGTATGGAATATAAAATCGATCTAATGTCCGCCACGGAGTTTCTTTGTGACATGCATTCGAAATGTCCAATTTCCCATGACTCTGGCGCATAAATCAGGCTGAATTTGACCGATGGCATGAGTTATATTGGCTTTGAGGGCCGCTGTGGTTTGTGGCTAATTTGCATAGACCTGCGACTTCAGAAAACCCCACAAGAAAACGTGTCACTGGGTCAAATAGCACGATCTCGGTGGCCAGTTTACACCACCTCCACGTGAGATGACCAGACCATGGCCTCGAATCGGTCGGGTAGAATTTCCAATGTGGCGTGAGGTGTGTGGCTCGTCTTGTTGAAACCACATGACGTGGGTATCTATATCATCCAATTCAAACCGAAAGAAGTTAATAATCATCGACCTATAGCACTCGCCGTTGACATCAGTGATGGACCTGGCCAAAGTCGTTCACAAAGGAATATGGACCGATGACGCCGCCAGCCCAAAATCCACACCAAACAGTGAATTTTTCGCTTTGCATATTGGACGCTCTTGGATCTCATATGGATTAGTATTGCCTCAAGTTCGACAATTTATTGTTTTTTTTGACGTACCCATTCATCCAGAAATGGGCCTCATCGACCGAAGTGCGCGGAACGTTGCCTGAACAGAACACATATTTTGATAAAAACAATTTTATCATTTACACGTGTTGTTGAACGCTAAAACCATCCATGATAATTTGGAAAAACAGACTGAATAATTTAAATAAAATTTGACAATTCTCACTTCAACAATATGGCCGCTATCAACTGTCAAAGTTCGGAAGTCCCTATTGGAAGACCCTTTAGTTAATTTACATGTATCTGCAAATTTCAAGTAAAAAAGAGCGGGATAGACGTAGATGAATATTTTCGTCTTTTTATTTGCATTATGGCTTTTTCATAACATTTGAAAATACATTTATAGTATATATATAGTTGTTAAAGAAAGTTAATTTAAATTTACTTGACAAATTTAATGTATGATCAAACAAATTAAAATATTTATTATTGAATAAGTTAAATAATTGAGACATTTTATTTAAAGGAGCAAATCGTTCATAATTAGTCCGATAGTTTGAAATATGTATGCATTCGGGCAAATTCCTCAAGTTTCGTTGGGGAATATTAAACTTAATACGAGACAAAAGATGCAAAGAATCTATTTTTCCATTTATTATTTTAAAAAAGAACACAAAACATAAATAAGAACGTCTGCTCTCAAGACTAGGCATATCGATAAGTTTAAGTCTGTTGTGATAAGGAGGCAGATCAAAGGGATTATTCCATCCTAACCCTCTAAGTGCAAATCTCAGAAACCTTTTTTGCACCTGTTCAAGTCTGGCTATATGACAAGCGTAATTTGGTGCCCAAACTTGACAAGCGTATTCGAGAATGGGTCGCACAAATGTTATGAAAAGCTGCTTTGTAACAAAAGGATCAGAAAATTGCCTTGACTCTCTCTTTATCCAGCCAAGAATTGAATTTGCTTTATTAGTTATTGAGTTGATGTGTCGTATGAATTCAAGCTTCCCATCAAATGACACACCAAGGACAGACATTTCGCTCACACGTGATAAGGATACGCCATTAAACAAATAATTAAAAGAAATTTCTGAAAGCTTTCTCGTAAAACTCATAGCTTTACATTTATCGATGTTAAGACACAAACAGTTACGAACACACCAGTCAAAAAACGCATTAAGGTCACACTGCAACTCAGCACAATCATTAGAATTTGAAACAGTTTTACATTGTTACATCATCTGCATAAATGAGACATTTTGAATACTTCAACACATATGGTTAGTCATTTATGAATAAAATAAAAAGTATAGGACCTAAATGGCTACCCTGAGGTATTCCAGAGTTGACGCTAAACATTTTAGAAGTACGACCATTGAAAAGTACAGAATACGATCTATTAAATAAATAAGATTGAAGCCATTTAATGAAGTGGTCACTGAATCCAATCTTTCTAAGTTTTAATAGCAAAATTCGATGTGATAATTTATCGAATGCCTTACTAAAGTCGGTGAATACACAATCCACTTGACTTCTGTTTTTGAATGAATCAATACAATTTTCAGCCAATTCAATAAGAAAGGTGACTGTAGAGCGCCCTTTTGTAAATCCGTGTTGATTTGGAACAATAATTGATTTAACATAGAAAGATAGAGTTTCACAAATTAAAGCCTCAAAAAGTTTTGGAATTACGGATAATCTTGCAATAGGTCTATAATTGCTAATTTCATTTTTATTGCCTTTTTTATGCAGAGGGATTATAAATGATTTTTTCCACATAGATGGAAACATACAAGATCAATGTCAATCCACCATTATATTTATGACTTTTTCATGAATATATGGCTTTTTGATGTCTATAAAAAACGTATAGGGAAGATGATATAGGCCCAGTTTTTCAGTGATGAGTTTAAACCAGAGTCAGCTAACTTTAGAAGTAAATTAACTCACATTTAACTTAGGAAGCAGTTTTCCGGTGGAGAATGCATTCGGAGCGAAAAAAAAAAACACGTTGAATAAAACATCGACAGCATTTGTTCAGTTAATCCTGAGTTAACTCACCAAATTTGATGTGTTAACTCGAGCTTAAGTTTAATCTCGCAATGAAAAAGTGGACCTTAAGGTTTAAATAATAAGTATGTGAGCAAGAACGTGCGACTCAGTTGTGCATTTTGTTTTTCTTGGATTTAAAAGTGCTAGATTCAGTTAAAAAAAAAAATAAAACTAAATATTTCGATGTCATACAAAAAAAAAAAATCCACATTCAAAGTGATGTAACCTTGCCGTATAACAATACACTTGTACATTAAGCACTTTATCCATTTTAATAAAGAACTATCTTCCCACTTCCACTTAACCGATTTCATGATTCCGCAATTTAATTCAATTAAGTTTCTGCCACATTTCCCTCCATGCATTGTTAACTTTAATTCATTATACTCGCTCTCTATATCTAGCCGTTCGATGTTTCGCCATTTCGACACGTTTGTTACGCACACGTTCAGCCATTCAGCCATTTCAATTTATAGTCAGATTTTTGCACTTAGCCAGATCCAGATCATCATCCGCCTTATTTGCCATTCTCAACTACGACTACCCTAGCTATTCCTACCTACCCAGTACCCATCCCCATTATTCCACAACAACACAGTTTATTTGTTGATTACATTTTGGCCATTTAATATTTTTATTGGCTGGAAAAACAAAATGAACATTTTATGGATCGTAAACTTTTGTGATTGAGAAGTTGAAGGAAGAATGAATTCAGTTTTGTTTACTTTGTTGTGTGAACGTGGAGTTTTTTTTTTTTTTGTTTTTGGTTATTGGACGGTTTCTTATTTTTAACAATGGAATCCAAAAAAAAAATCGAAAAGCATCATAATTTGGTGTCCTCGCGTTGATTTTGCTGAGAGTGTGCAATGATAAATGGAAGGATGTTGACCATACACTACATGATTATACAAACGAAATTAGCAACTTTGAGATGAAAATGCTTTTTCTGTTAAAAGTCTTGAATGAAACAACAACCACTTTGACTTGAATGAGCTATAATATCACCAATACAGTATAAGGGGTAAAAGCTTTTTCACGATTGCCAGGGCGATCATCAGTAATTTGCGAAATAACCTCATTTCGGTTCTAATCAAAATAATGTAGTATTACACAAAAACAAAAAATTAAAAATATCGTTCAAATCCGTTAGGCTCGTTTCACACTCTTTCGGTTCCACTAGGTACGGTGCGTATTCGTTTGAGTCCGAAAAGTGTGTGGGGATCACTACGTTTTCCCGCAAATCAGTTGCCCGTTTAACGTTTGCCCGCCGATTTGAAAGGTAGTTTTTTTGCTACAATCCCGCAGCACAATATCCCGCGGAACGATTACCTACACAAAACTTTTCACGTGATTGGCGGCGGGATAGGCAATACTAGTTAGTACTTTTTGACGGGATCGTTACGAAAGCCCGCAGCACATGATCCCGCAGCACAAAATCACGCAGATTACTAATACAACAAAATTATTTATTTCATTGTTTAGGTGGGTCTGGTCCTGGACAAAGGTGGGTTTACACCTGGACGGAGGTGGGTCTGCATCTGGGCGGAGGTGGGTCAGGATATGGAAGGAGGTGGATCTGGATCTGGACAAAGGTGGGTTCGGACCTGGACGGCGATGAAATTTTTTTTTTGAAAAATATATTAAAAAATTAACTTTTTTTTGAAAAACTAAAAAAAAAGACTTTTTTCTTAAACTTTTTTTTCGTTTTTAAAAAAAAAAAAAAAAATAAAAAAATAATGGACTTTATAAAAATACATAACTTCCGGCCAAATAAATTCTATATTTAGACAAAATATAAAGATTACGGCAACCCTCTGCTTGGCTTCAAAAAAGGAAACCTAAAGCAAATTCAAAAAAAAATCTATTACTTCAAAATAATAATTTGTTTGAAAGTTGAAACCGTGATGTTTCTTTAAATCCAAAAAAACTTCATATAACCAACCTCGCACCTATATCCCAAATCCTTTAGTGAAGCCAAGCAGGGGGGTTGCATTACTGTTTGTTTATATGCCGAAAACTTTTGGTACGTTCTTCGGAATTATTCAAAAACGAAATAATGCCCGACGGGCCTTATTTCATAGCAGTAATTGAAATAATATCACATGACTTGAACATTTATTTCCACTTATAAATGGAGATAAGGCCACATAAGGCTTCTATACCAAAATATTTAGCAAAAAAGGAATTTTTTCGGATTCTGTAAAAAAGTTTATAAAAAAGTTGATACCAGAAAAAAAAATGTCTTTTGTCCCCGTTCCAGATCCACCTCCAGAACCTTTCCCCCAGTCTGTGTGTCCCCGAAAAAAGCTGTTCAAACAGCCACACAGGCCAATGTGATCTTACCTATCTTCCCAAGAACCACCTTATGAACCCCTCACCCTAAAATACCCACGGCCACCACCAACCAACCCAACAACTAACCCCTTACCTATACCGACAACCTATACCAAAACCTAACAAACCTATAATATTTAACGTGGCCACACAGAACCAAATACTATGGAAATGAATTTTGTTCATGCGCTGTCGCTTTGTATTGAAAAAAGTAGAAAACGGCGGGCAAAAGTGACACATGAAAACGTGACGCGGTCAAACGTAGTCAACCCTCCAAAAAAAATTCAATTATCTTAAACGGGAACCACATAAAAACCTTTAGATCCAAGTTTGTAAAAATATTGCTTCAGTGGTTTGGGTTGAAGGCAAGTCGAGCTGCAAACAGAGAGGCAGACATATAGACTGAATTGCGCGATCCATTCCTTTTTTTTCATAATGTCAGTTGATTCAAACATCGAGTTCTATTATTCTGACGAGTCCAAAACTTGCCCTATCCTAAACCTCATAATATTGTCTTTTTGACAATTGTGTCATCTGTCTTTTCTAAAATAATAAATTAACAATCAACCATCCAATTCCACCCCTGATTTTTTGTATTTGGGAAAACCCAATTTTTAAAATTTTCGCACAAGTCGACGCATACCGATACAGTTGGTTTTTTTTTTTTTGAGTTTGTCAAACATAAACATTTTTATGTGGAGCATATGTACGCATATCTTCACTTATTTGTTGACGTTTTTCCCCAAAATGTCTGTTTTTTGTTTGTGTTGTTCTTATAGCAAAATTTGTTCTGAATTCGAAGTCTACGTTTGTGTTTTTTTATGAACTTTTTTTGATGAAAATGAGAATATTTTGACTTTGGGTCTTTTTGATTTGGAAATCGGGCAAAAGGGGTCTTAACCGAATTTTAATTTGATGTTTGCTTAAATATATGTGTCTTATTTTCTCGGTTTTGTATAAAATAACATTAAGTCCAGGTCAAGACCAAGTGAAACAAGACATTTTTTGGTTTAAGGTGAAAGAAGCATTACGAAACACTAAAGTCCAGTTTTTCAGTGCAAGATCAAAGTTAAAATCGAGTTAACTCAACAAATTTGGTGACTTAACTCGGAGTTAACTGAACAAATGCTTTTGATGTTTCATCCACCGAGTTATTGCTTAGTCGTTCCGCATGTATTCTCCACAAACAAACTGCTTCCTAAGTTAACTGTGGGTTAATTTACTTCTAGAGTTAACTAACTATGGCTTAACTCTGCACTGAACCACTATTTTTGATTTTATGAGCTTAAGTTGTTAAAATAAGGGCAAGTTTCACAGTCGACACTTACCGGAATAAGTGGCACTTAAGTTTCCCATATTGGGACCTTAGGCTAAGTTTCACAGCCAGCATTAGTGGAACTTAAGTCACCAACATCGGAGACTTAAGTGCCACTTATTCAGGTAAGATTGCACTTTGATATTGCGCCTTAGTCTCTTTCACATTGCCCACTTAAGTTCCACTTTCTGACTGTGATTTTATAAAAATCTCGTAAATTGTTATTTTTTTTGAAAGAAGTATGAAAGCCAA
Source organism: Leucozona laternaria (assembly GCA_932273885.2). NCBI lineage: Eukaryota > Metazoa > Arthropoda > Insecta > Diptera > Syrphidae > Leucozona > Leucozona laternaria. The sequence continues at coordinate 22,409,357 of OW026367.1, read as the reverse complement.
AACGGAGCTTTTAAAATTCTACAAAAAAATAAATTTAGAGAAAACCTCTTGCATCAAGAGTCTCGGTAAATTAAAGAAGTACAGGGGAGGGTAGACAATACTGCATTAAACAGATATTGTAACGTTTTCGCACGTTTTTCTGCAAATCTCATTCTCGACAAAAAAAGTTGTTACATAATTGTATGTGTAAAATTTTGCAAGCTAGAATTTTGTCTTCACGCTAACTTCAAAAGGGTACGCCATCTTTTGTGTCGGTATATAAACATTGAATGGCCGAGTTCAACGCACATCTGAATATTCAGAATTCTGAATTTTTAAAGCTCTTGATTGGCCAGCTGTCAGAAAAAGTTCTGAAAATTCAGATGACTTCTGACAGCTGCCCAATCAAGAGCTTCAAAAATTCAGAATTCTGAATATTCAGATGTGCGTTGAACTCGGCCAATAATTTTAACATTTATAAACCGATTGACATGAGTAGATTTGTTTTTGAAACAGTACAATTTTAATTGGTTCACACCGTGCCGTGACGCTGTACATTGAAAATATTCGTTCAGTTGTGTTTTAACTCAGCATGCATATCGTCGTAAATATTGTGGTAAATAAGCACCGTCTGACAACATAATTCGTCTTTTGGTGTGAAATTTCGTTGAAACATAAAGTCCTAAACGAAGTTTCTACCTCTAGAATTATCAGAGCAATTTTTGTAAGCGTTTTCTTAAATCCACGATAAATGATGTCAAAATTGAAGATAGACCTTTACTGTAGAACGATTTAATTCTTAGAATACACCCAAGAACCACACCCTAAAATATTACTTCCAACCAGGCCCGGGATACCTTGTATATCGCAAGTAAAAACAGTTGTAAAAAAAAATAAATACACAACAGAAAGCAGCTGAAGGCTGAAGCATTTGAAAGTTAAATACAAAATATGGCGCACCATTATTCATCTCATTGCAACGAAAATATTAAGACAAAAAGCTAAAAGGTAAGAAATTGATTTTTTAATAAAAATTAATGCGTTCAGATTCCAAAGAAGTTTTTACGCAGAGGAAAAATTGCAAAGAGTTTTTTAATCAGATTAAAATTGAAAAATTATGAAAAAGGAAATTTATATTTATACGTAGATATATTATTCTGGAAAACCGTAAAAAGAGCCACGCCTGAAAAAAAGAACCAAAGTATAACCACGAAGGCAGCCCTGATCCCAGGATCCGCCACAATTAATAAGAATATTTTACAAATTTGGCTACAAATAATAGTCTAGTTTTTTTTAAAAAGACTGAAAAGGCAGCTCAGCTGATTTTTACACACAAACAACAACAAAATTAAAAGTGAATATAATTTTGATCAGTAATCAGAGTGGATATAAATTGTTGAAATGTTGAGATGTTTAGATGGCGCTTAATTCGCTAATAGAAAAATATTTGTTTCCGAATGGGTGGTAGCCATAGATTTTTTGACTCACAATGGTACCTATGTGCTCTTAAATGCATCCCGGTTAAAAAAAAGTTGGTTGTATACACTTTTTTTTCAGACATGCATATTATGTTAAGTAAGGCATTTCATTTCGGAATAAAACTTCAATTTTATATGAAACTTGGCATTGCTTGACAGATAGGGTACAAACTTTATTTTGACGAATATTTCGTTACGAAAGTCACCAGAAAGCTCTAAAATTGCCCTTTTCAAAAAAATTAAATCTCAAAATTTTAGGATTTTTTTCAGGTTTTTTAATCTAACGTCATCGCGAAGACATCTTTCAATGAAAATTGATAGTTTATTACTTGACTGATAGGTAGAAACTGTATTCTGACGTCGTTACAAAAAACACCAGAAAGTTCTTAAATTCCATTTTCCGGAAACAAAAAAAAAATTCAAAAATTCGGAATCTTAGGGATTTTTAATCCATTGAAATCGTAGCCATCCTCCAATGGAATTTGACAGTTGATAGTTTGACAGATCATATTTGATCGTATCGAGAATATTTCGTTCCAAATGTCAACCGTTTGCCCTGAAAATGCATTTTCCGGAGCAGAAAATAGAATGCAAGTATTTTCGAATTTTTCAGAGGATTTATAATTCATCGTCATCGTAGCCATTTGACAGTTTATTACTTGATAGTCGCTACATTAACAACGAATGGTTTCGGAATTACTAGTCATGTTTGGAAGAGAAAAATCAATCCGTCTGAATTCAATTTGCAACCAAAAGCGTTGACACAGTCATATGGAATTGATGTTCACTGGACATTAACTATGTCCCGTGTAAGCCAAATGCAAAAAAGTACCTTCGTACGCGCCCAAACACATTTCAATACATAAAACAAATGTTCGTTTCATGTGAATTTATAAATTTTCATCAATTTGTGAGTGTAGAATTGGTGATAAGACCTAAAGGGTTTTCCAATAAGAGGTGTTATTTTGATATTCAAAGAAAAATGGCATTTTTTGAGATAAATGATCGGATGTTTATTTCATTATAAAGAGGAAGGTATGCCGTTAATAATGAAACACAACATCAGCCAAATGGCCGCCACGACCACGCTTACAGGACCATATCCTTTTCATGAAATTTTCCATAACCAAATCGCAAAGTGGCTGCCCTATGTCCTCGATAGCCTCACGAATTCCATCTTTGAGGTCTTGAATCGACGCTGGGCTGATGGCGTAGATCTTATCTTTCACGTGGCCCCAAAGAGAGAAGTCGCAAGGTGTTAAATCACAAGATCTCGGTGGCCAATTGTGATCACCTCTTCGAGAGATAACACGGTCCGGAAACTTTTCCCGTAAAAGATCGATGGTTTCATTGCTTTTGTGGCACGTAGCGCCATCTTGTTGAAAGTAAATGTTGTCCAGATCAATACCATCCAATTCCGGCCATAAAAAATCATTAATCATCTCTCGATAGCGCAATCCATAAAGTTTATTGTTACATAAAGAATCATGTTGTTACCGCTTTTGTTTCGTTACCCATCATATCAATTATTAAGGTTTGTTAATTTTATGATTGTCACTGATTATATTGTTTGTGACAGATAAGAAATTTATTTTGACATCGAATGTCATTAAATTTGGCACGATTACCAACTTTAATATTAGATACAAAAGAAAAGTAAATATAAAGTGACAAGCTATTAGCGTTTTAATCATAATTCATTACTGCGCTGCCTATAAATAATTTTCACCAAAAATACGGCGGCTAATATCTAATCTAATCTGATTTCTTATAATTCGAAGTCAAGGAAAATGGAACTGCTAATGTGGTATATAAATGCTCATCTTAAAAGCATTTGTAGTTTCCTAATGTTCTCTTTTAAATTTTCGTAGCTAGTATGCGTCAGTCGTGTAGACTGACACATTGGCATTTTTCTGTCACTATACTGCCAAAAGAATGAATTTTTCCATTGTTCTGTCATTTTTTTGACAGTTAAATGCCAGAATTCTGCCAATTTGTCAGTCGTGTAAGTCCAGCATTAGTATCGTCTAGGTTTTAAGAGAATGAAGAAAGTGTATGTATGTATTTAAAACAATGGAAACGACCAGGGTTGACACCTTTTACAAAATTTTCCGAAGTAGATTTTTAGAAAAAGTGCAGTAGATTCAATGTTTTTGCACTAGGTTTATATTTTCAGGAAACAAATTATGATGGGTTAGGTCCTGAAATTCCTCATCGATTGTCATTAAAAAAAAAAGGTTTAGTCCCCTTTCACACGAAGAAATAAGTTGCTGGAGATTTTCTATAGTTTATTCTAAAATTCTCTTGGGTGAACGACTACAACATAAAGTGTGAGAAGGCATTTCAAAAAAATCTCCTCAATCATTGACCGGGGAAATTTCGTTCACCCCACCTACTTCGTGCCCTTCTCTTCTACAAACTGAAAGTTGCTATGGGAAATTCAGTTTCCTCGTGTGAAAAGGGACTTAGTTTTCGAAAATCTAACCAAAGAAATATGCCTGCCTATTATAATGTTAAAAGAACTTAGAAATATAAACTTACAAACTTGAATCACTACTAAATAAATTCAAATAAACTTATATTTACATCAATTTTCAACCACTTAAAACAATTTTACATTTTGCGTGCAGATTTAAATAATATAACATAAATTTATCCATCCTTTTCCTCTTTTCTCACAATAAAAAAAAAAAAAAAAAAAAAAACTCAAATAAATAAAATCGTTACGTCTACAGATTTCCTGTGACATCTGTCAATTGTCATCAAAACAAAGCCCGATTGTCGAAAGCTGTATGCATGAATAACAGGGTGGATTTCATGAAGAATTAGAATGAGAATGACTGCATTCAATGACAGCATTGAGAAATTATTTTATGGATTATTTAATGAAGGATTTTTTTCGTAAACCAAAAGTGCAGTAGATTTAATTTAAAGGTAGTAGATTTATTTTTCGAAAAAAGCGCAGTAGATCTACTGCAATTGCAGCAAAGGGACAACCCTGGAAACGACTAATCGAGTGACGGAACTGAGCTCACCGCCCAAAAGTATGTTCTTCTTTAAATATCTAGTTATTCGTAGATAACCTTGTGGAATTTGGTAATTCCATTTCACAATAATACATAATTTTGGAATCTAATCGCGTTGTCAACCAACGCAATAAAAAAAAAATCGATACACTCATTTATGAAAAATAGAAATTCCCATAAGTCAACTTATCCTTCAACACCACATTATTTATTGCTCTGATTTACAAATACCTAACCCATGTTGAGAATAATCTTAATCCAAAAATATGTCAGTGGTTATTATTTGCGCATATTTGTTTTTGATATATGGAAATGAAAATCTGTACGGTATGCCTACTATTTCTTCCTTACCTTCGTATGGTCTATGGATATCGCAGAAAAAAACATTTGTTGACATTTTTGTTTGCTGAATTGATCTTAGATAAACCATGAACGATTATGGCTTCATGTAAATAACCTTTCCTTTGCATAGAAATCGACTAAATTTTAATTCAAAGGTAGCTGTGTGTGGGTATTTTATGTTTGAACTTATTTTGTGATGTGTGTAAGGAGAATGTTGGAATTTTTAATTCAAAATGTTGCAAGGTAACGCGTTACAATATACCCTCAAGCTTAAAATTTCATACAAGTTTGAATTTCCCTCCTTTCAGTTCGCATTTACTTTTGATGAAAAATATAACATGAGGAAGACAGGACAGGAAAACAGCAAAAATATCTTTTAATCTCTAGTTCAGTGGTGGCGGTGGGTACCAATCTAGAGTATGTATTTAAATAATAAAGGGTCCGCCAAATAACTTTTTTTTTTTTTTGAAAATGGCGCAAAACATCGAGTGTAGCTTCGGCTATGTGGCACGTAGCTCCGTCCTGTTGAAACCAAATGTTGCCAATATCCTCCTCTTCAATTTTTGTGAACGAAAATTCGTTCAACATGGCCCGATAATGATCGCCATTGACTGTAAGTCTGTAACGGCCACTCCTTGCTCATTTTAGAAGAAAAATGGCCCAATTATGCCTCTGGACCAAAATCCGCACCAAACAGTGACTCGTTTTGGGTGTATCGGCTTTTCAATGTATGCGTGCGGGTTTTCTGTGCCCCAAATGCGACAATTTTGCTTATTTACTACCCGCCAAGATCAAAATGAGTTTCATCTGAAAAGATAATTTTTTTGGCAAAATCGGAATCTTCCCTAAGTCGATCGCAGGCCCACTTAGCGAAGCGTATACACAACCATATTCGTTCAGCGGAAGGATAAAACTAATTATCTGTCAAATCAGACATGAGCTAAGTTTTACCATTCACGAAATAAGTACTAGTTGAAAAAAAAAACGTTAGGTGGCGGACCCTTTAGTTTCCGTTCAACTCGTTTCCCCATATGTTGAATAATAAGTAAATAATCAAACAAAAATAAATTTGTACGTATTCAAAACCAAATGCAGCTATATATGTATAATTATATTATATATATATTATATATAAACAAATTAGCACATTTTGCGTAGTGAGGGTGGCATGAGTCCGGATTTTGGCCTATAAAAGGCAGGAGTTTTTTGGTAGAAGGCATCAATTTTTTCTGTTCTTTCAAAGAGTTTAATTCAAAAACAAAAAACAAGAATGTACAAGTACTGTCTCGCCTTTTTTGTTGTTCTCATCGGACTCATATCACTGATTGAAGCCAAGCCCCAACTTCTAACTGGTGATCTATCAGGTGGCCGCTTAGGTGGTATGTTAGGTGAAAATGGACTCGTAGGTGGTCTATTAAATGGAGATGGACTCGTAGGTGGTCTGGGGGGTTAAAGTTGCAAAAATATTGTTATGCTTTGAAGTTTTTTTTCCCAATAAAATGTTATAGCTTATAACCTGAGCTTGTGTTTGATGTTATAAATTTATACAAAATATCTATGGTCGAACCGGGTAAAATTGTGTTAAGTGGAATAGGTATCAAATTTATTTGATATTTGAGGTGCGGTGAATTTATTCCACGGGAATCGGCTTCGCTTAGGGTATGTTCAATGTTCAGTCACCAGGCAGGCGCCTATATCAAGATTTTTCTCCAACAACAGTACCTTGAGTTGTTTGATTTTCTGTTTTTAGAAATCGATAATCCCTCGAATTTCAGGTATGACAGTATTCCACAAAATGTAAGCTTTAAAGGTGTAATAAATTCTCTGTAGGTACATTTAACTTTTTAACTTGATATTCAGGAAAAGTAGGTAGAGATATATTGGTTTCATGTAAGCATCAGAATCTTAGAGGTTTTAAAATCAAACCTGAAATGACGATGGTAAAAAAAGACGAAAGAAAGAAATTGGGTTCTGTCTGTCTATATAGGTGCAACCATCATGATCAAATAACAACTGGATCGATTTACTTAAATATTTGCACCAAGTACATTTTTATATATTTTGTTGGTTTTCCCTAGTGGAATTTTTGATTTATTTATAGGACTAGCTGGCCCGACCGGCTTCGCACGGGTAGATAAACCTAAGCTTCCCATCTAAACTACAAAAGCAAATATAAATTATTATTTCAGCTAATTTTTGTAATCGAATACTACTTTGGCTAAATCTGTAAAAAACATGATCCTCTAAGTCAAACCTTTATTATACTTTCCCAACACAGAAAGAATTTTTGAAATCAGATGTTACTTTTCGTTTTAACCCCATTTCACCCTATAAATGAAAATTTTACTGAGAAAAATCTCTAAGACCATCCACTAAAAACAACCTTTCAAACACCAAAAGAATTTCTTAAATTGGATAATTTTTTTTCATTTTTACCTCATTTCACCCTAGAAAAAATAAAATTTGAAAAAGAGTATCCCTAAAGCCATTTCCTAACCACCTACAGCACTACCTGTTGAACGGTAATTGAATTGAACTGACAAACTAAATGTGTGCCTACAACGCCACCTGTTGAAAATGAATTTTCCGACTTTTCTCTTTACCCAAACTTTTGAATTTTTATTTTGTCCCTTCCCAATAATTTGTATACATTATATGCATATGAATATAGAAGTTGTAAGGCAACCACATCAACTGTATTCGAAGATTTTACGTAATAATTAACAGGACTCTCTTCACTTTAACTCGTTGTCGGTAAGTGACGATTAACCAACAAAAATCAGTGTATAATTAATAATAATAACATTAATGTAAAGGGTGATTTTCTAGCTGGTTTGGTTTTGGCAACACTGGTTTTGACAGCTGACGTGTGTTTAGAACCTTGTGTCACTGTCAAACAGCTTCAGTTTGGTTTGCAATTTAACCATGGATCGTCTTACAAATGAACAACGCTTGCAAATTATTGAATTTTACTATCAAAATTCGTGCTCGGTTCGAAATGTTCATCGCGCGCTGCTTCCATTTTATGATCGGCATTCTCGACCTTCTGAGCAGTCTATATTCGGAAGATTGTGACCAAATTTCGCACCAAATTTACTTTGTTGGACATTAAACCACCAACACGTTTACGTACTGTGCGTAGTGAAGAAAATATTGCGGCCGTATCAGCTAGTGTGACAGAAGACCGTGAAATGTCGATTCGGCGCCGTTCCCAGCAGTTAGGCCTTTGTTACAGCACTACGTGGAAAATTTTGCGGAAGGATTTGGGCGTAAAGCCTTTTAAGATACAGCTGGTGCAAGAACTAAAGCCAGCCGACCTACCACAACGCCGAATTTTTGGTGAATGGGCTCTTGGAAAGCTGGCCGAGGATCCGCTTTTTATCGAAAAATTGTGTTCAGCGATGAGGCTCATTTTTGGTTGAATGGGTACGTAAATAAGCAAAATTGCCGCATTTGGAGTGAAGATCAGCCAGAAGCATTGCAACAGCTACCAATGCATCCCGAAAAAGCCACTGTTTGGTGCGGTTTATGGGCCGGCGGCATTATTGGGCCATATTTCTTCAAAGATGATGCGAATCGCTACCGAGCGATGATAACAAACTTTTTTTTGCCCGAAATGGAAGTTCTTGACTGGCATGTGGTTTCAACAAGACGGTGCCACATGCCACACAGCACGCGAAACAATGGCGCAATTGCGAGGCGAGTTTGGTGAACAGTTAATTTCACGTTTCGGGCCGGTCAAATGGCCGCCTAGATCGTGCGATTTAACACCATTAGATTATTTTTTGTGGGAGTATGTCAAGGCTAATGTCTATAGGGACAAGCCCGCTTCGATTGACGCACTGGAAGCCAACATCCATGCATTCATTCGTGAGATACCGGCCGATATGTGTGAAAGAGTATGCCAAAATTGGACTCAGCGGATGGGCTACCTGAGACGCAGCCGCGGTCAACATTTGCATGAAATTATCTTTAAACATTAAATTGCAAGGTTCAAACTATCGATTCAAATAAATATTTCATTCATTTTTTCGAATTTTGTGTGTTTTTTTTTTTTTTAAAAGTTCTAAACCTCTTAAAAAATCACCCATTATATCTACGAGTCATACGTAGGTTCAAAGGAATTTAGTAGAGCTGTGTAAATCGTTCATTTCAAATGATCGAATCGTTCAAGAATCGATTACCAAAATGATTCGATCATTTTAATCAATCGATCATTCGATCATTTTTATTCCACTCAATTCATTATTTCATACTGTTCCGATTCGATTTTTGATGTGTAAACATCTATGCCAGCGGTAGAGTGAAATAAAAACGTGGACTTTCCTCTATGCGACGTTACGATGTACAAAGTTACGTAGCGCGTATTCTCGGAAATGAATTGACATAGAGAACTGGCGTGACTTCAGGTAATTTCCACCTCCTAAATTGACGTACTCCGTTTTTCGATCCGCCGTAATAAAAATGTTAGTGTATTTTGACACTTGTCAAACTAAGTGTTCTAGTGGTCCCAGAACGTCGGCCTTGAGACTAGGGTTATACCCACCTCCTAAATCGATTGGCGTACTCCGTTTTTCGATCAGCCGTACCAAAAATGTTGGCATATTTTGACACCTGTCAAACTAAGACCTGTCATAAGGTGTGTTCCTTTGGGCTCCAGTATCTACTGCCAAGTACTTCTGGCTGCAGTCAACTACTCGCAAAATGAAAGCATTTCATTCATCATCTACTGGGAAGTACTAAAAAGTACTTTGCAAGGCCCAATGGAACACGGCTATACTAAGAACAACAGATTACATTGGGTGGCTCTGATTGACTTAGCTATTAATTGCATTTTTCCACACAAAAATAAAATTATTTATAATCCCAAAAGTATATTTTATTTTTGTATTGCTTGATGGTAAAGCATGTTACTATACTCCCACTAATACATTTTTCATTTTAATCCCAAAATTATACTATGAAACAATTTAACCTTTTGATACAATGGCCGAGTTCAACGCACATCTGAATATTCAGAATTCTGAATTTTTGAAGCTCTTGATTGGCCAGCTGTCAGAAGTCATCTGAATTTTCAGAACTTTTTCTGACAGCTGGCCAATCAAGAGCTTCAAAAATTCAGAATTCTGAATATTCAGATGTGCGTTGAACTCGGCCAATAATAAGTGAGGAGTGGCGATGAAATGCTTTCAGCGAGGAGGAAAACTGTCAAAATTTCGGTAACGGTTTGCGCACTTCTTTGCACTGGCCACATTCACTAATGTAGTTTCTACGTAGTCAACTCACTCTGATTGGCTAAAAACAACTAAGAACTTAGTTGAAATTTCCCCTCCGACCTAGTGTAAAATTTTCGGCTACAAAGTTAGTGGATAATGATTTTGACATTTCACGATCAGCTGTTCGATGAAAATACAAGTTTAATTTTTGGTAGAAGATATTTTCAAAATGAAATTAATGGTGCAATATGAAAATATACATTTTATACATTTTGTTTAAACTGTAAAGAAAGTTTATTAAAAGTTCTCAAAACACAAATGTTTCTTATTTAACATCTCTACATCTGTCATTAATATGACCGTTTAGGATTGACTAGCTTTGTAGTGCAATTTTGCATTCACAAACCTAGTTGAATTTGGACTACGTAGAAACTACGTAAGTGAATGCGCCCCACTGATTCGGACCTAACGTCAACATCAGACTCGACTAGAGTTGCCGTGGATTAATGATAAATCGTGATCAAGAAAATAAATATTTACAAAAAATAAACGTACCTACTAATAATAATAATAAACGAAAATTCATTCAAAGGCGGAAAACCCGGATAAACATCAGAAACCAGATAATTTTATCTCCGCAGAAATGAACTGTCAAAATTTGCATGGGAATATTTTTCTGTAGATATTTATCTCATCAACTTAATAAGCGGAAAGATAAACCTGATAAATTATTTAGAAATGACATTTGTGGTGTGTTTGATGTGACGTTTCACAAGTATTTCTAAGGTGTGTTAATAAAAACGTCCTGCGGAAAGTTATATTTTTCTGCAAAGCGGAAATTTATATCGTTATGAAGCTTATGTGATAAATAAAATACACTTTTTTTCTTCAAAAAACACTACAATACAGGTTATAAGAAATACACCATAGTGAATTTTACATTTTCTTCTTCCGAAGCAGTTAGTTTTGCCAAATGGTATACATTCTATAAAAATAATTTGATTGAATAAAAGATTATTAAAATAATATAAAACATGTCCAACTACCAAAAATAAAAATAAAATAAAATTAACACTGTAACTTTTGGTCAACCTTGTTATTTGAATTCAACCCCGACATCTGTCACATCATATGTCAACCTGGCATTTGACAATCAGCAAGAAATTCCTCGAACTAAAACAGGTAAGGAAGGAGGGAAATATTTTACGGTCACTTGAGTGCTCTCTTTAGCAAATAAATAGCACAATTTTTCACGCGTGCAACAACTTTGAACTAAAAATTGCTACCTAAATCTGCTGGTCTGAAACTATTTGACACTTCTAGGCGCGAAACACAGGACACAGCTAATAACGGCCGCGGCCACGCAGCTGCAATTTGTCGACCTTGGACTTTTGTTTTGTGAAGTGTTATAAAAGATCGATACTACTCGACGAACAATCCATAGACTATTAGGTCCTTAAGAACAATAAGTTTTTCCGTATTGGTAAATATATTCGTGAAATACGAGATAAGACCGTAAAAAATGTATTCTAAACTGTGTTGACAACATGCCGTTCTTTGGATACAAAATACACGTCGTATTTTTTTGTGGAATAATTCGTCGGTGGTCTTCAACTTTTGCGCCAGGTGAGGTGACAATCACTTTTCATCATCATCATCATCATCGTCGGCTCGACAACCGGGGTCCGGTCCTGGCCTCCTTCAACAAGTCTCTCCACCCATCCCGGTCTCGAGCCGCCGCCATCCAGTTGCGCACCCCAAGGCTCCGGGCGTCCTGGTCTACGCCATCTCTCCAGCGCAAGCATGGTCTACCACGCTGTCGTCTACCATAGAATGTACCACAAAGAACTTTCCGAGCAGGTTCCTCTTCGCTCATGCGAGCTAGGTGCCCTGCCCACCGGAGTCTACCGAGCTTAATTTTTGTCACGATATCTGCTTCAAGGTAGATTGCGTACAATTCATGATTGTACCGTCTCCGGAATCGTCCTTCCTCACATATGGGGCCAACAATTCTCCTTAAGACTTTTCTCTCGAACGCGGCTAAGAGGTCGGAGTGCCTTTTGCTAAGCACCCAAGTCTCGGATCCATATGTGAGTACTGGCAGGACCATGGTCCTGTACAGCAGCAGTTTTGAAGTTATGGTGAGATTTCTGGATTTGAAGAGCTTTGACAGACTATAGTAGGCTCTGTTGGATTTGAGAAGCCGCCCGCGTATTTCTTCTTCTATATTGTTATCGGCTGCTACTATTGACCCAAGGTATTTAAAGGATTGCACCACTTCAAATTCGTGCTCCGCTACCTTGATTGTTTGACCAACTGTTCCTCTCGCATTCGACGCCACCATGTACTTTGTTTTACCTTCACTAATGTGCAGCCCCAGATTTTGTGCCGCCTGCTCGATCTGGATGAAGGAATCATGTACAGCTTGCTCAGTTCTTCCGATGATGTCGATGTCGTCTGCGTAAGCCAGTATCTGGCTGGACCTGTTGACGATGGTCCCTCTTGTTGCCGTGCCAGAGTCACGGATTGCTTTCTCCAACGCCAGGTTGAAGAGGAGGCAGGCCAAACCATCCCCTTGTCGGAGTCCATTAAAGATGTTGATTGGTTTGGATAGCAATCCGGCTATTTTTACTTGGCTTGTTACGTTGGTCATGGTCAACCTACATAGTCGTGTCAATTTATTTGGGATGCCGAATTCTCTCATGGCTTTGTAAAGTTCTACCCTGGCTATGCTATCGTAGGCGGCCTTAAAGTCTATAAACAGGTGGTATGTTGGGATGTTAAATTCTAGACATTTTTCCATCGCCTGCCTAAGGGTAAAGATCTGATCAGTTGTTGATTTGCCTGGAATGAAACCGCACTGATATTGTCCGATGATGGTTTTAGCGTATGGGGTTATCCGGTCTTGTAGGATAGAGGAGAGTATCTTATAGGCGGTACTCAACAACGTGATACCTCTATAATTGCTGCACGTTGTGACATCTCCCTTCTTATGTATGGGGCAAATGATACCTTTTCGCCAGTCTTCTGGAATTTCTTCATGCTCCCACACGTGCACTATAATCTCATGAATTGCTTGACGTAAAGCTGGCCCACCGTGTTGAAATAGTTCGGCTGGTATACCATCGGCTCCCGGGGCTTTGTTTTTCTTTAGCCGGCCTATAGCCTTCTCAACCTCTTCTATGCTTGGCGGCGGCAACATAGGGTACTCTTCTTGAAGTAGTGGAGCCTCCACTTCTGCAGTGAGCTGACCATTTAGCAATTCATTGAAGTACACTTCCCATCGCTCCAGTATGCTTTGAGGATCGGTGATCAGATTTCCCTCTCCGTCCTTGCAGTATGTGCAGCGTGGTGTGTACTGCGTCATGTTTCGGACGGATTGGTAGAACTTCCGCGCCTGGTGCGGACCTCGCTCTCGGCTTTTCTCTATTTCACAGATTATGTTCTTCTCCCAGGCTGATTTTTTCTGTCTGTGAAGCCGTTTTTCAATTCTTCTGAGCTCTTTATATTCGTCTTCGCGTGCCCGCGTTCTATGAGATTGTTGCATTGCTCGGTACGCAACATTCTTACGTTCAGTCGCTAGCTTGCATTCATCATCAAACCAGTCGTTCCGATTTCTACGACTGCTGCCTAAGATGGAGTTGGCAGTACTAATGACAGTATTCTTAAGGCGTGTCCACTTCTCATCTACGCCCAGCAAACTGGCTCCAGGACTTACTCTACCCAGTTCTAGGGCGAGTCCTAACGCATTACCAAAGGTGTTACTGGTGTTTTCATTGCGCAGAGCAGCCGTGTTGATTCGAACCTGATCGGCGGATGCAATACGTCTTCGCAAGGCAATCCGCCCTCGGAAAACCATACCAACAAGATAGTGATCCGAGTCGATATTGGCACCTCGGTACGTTCGTACCGTCATCAAGTTCGAGTAGTGGCGACGGTCTATCAACACGTGGTCAATTTGGTTACGAGTGACTCCATCAGGTGATACCCAGGTGGCTTTGTAGATATCTTTACGCGGGAACCTGGTACTCGCAACGACCATGTTTTTCGATGCTGCCAATTCTAAGACTCGAAGTCCATTGTCATTAGTGTTCTCATGCAAACTATGGGTGCCTGCGTAATGCCTGAATACCGGCTCCCGACCTATTTTTGCATTCAAATCCCCAAGGATGATTTTTACGTCATACCTTGGACAGGCATTGAGGGCCCTCTCGACTTGTTCGTAGTAAGTCTCTTTTTCTTCGTCTGAGGACTCCTCCGTAGGTCCGTGAACGTTAATGAGGCTGATGTTCTTAAATTTGCCTCGCACGCGAAGGGTGCATAGCCTTTCGCTTATAGCGTTAAAGCCGATGATGGCAGACTTCATTTTTTCGCCGACTAGGAAGCCTACCCCGAGCACATGGTGTTTTGTATGACAGCTGTAGTATAAGTCATAATCTTTCTTCTGTAGAACACCATTCCCTGTCCATCTTATTTCTTGAAGTGCTGTTATGTCAGCTTTATATTTTGACAGGGCATCGGCTAGCTGCTGAGCAGCTCGAGCTCTATAGAGCGATCGTACGTTCCATAAGAAAATTCGTAAATCGTTATTCCGTTTTCTTTGCGTGGGTTGTCGTCGTGAGATCAGTCCGTTTCCGAGGCTTGTTGCTGGTCTCGTAATTCTTCTTGTTTTACGGAACAGGGAATTAACCTGTTGCCAACGACAATCACTTTTGCTTCACCTTAAATACCTAAAAATGCGATAAAATTTTGCCAACTTATTGCTCGCACTGGCGCAATGGTTATAGAAATATTTTTTTTTTTTTTTTTTTTTTTTTTCAGCCAGCTAGTATTTCATAACTAATCGGAGTTTGAATTATTCATCAATAAAAACAATTTTGTCTGGAAAACTAGACACATATAATTAATTTTAAGATAAATTGTGAAACGTAAAGTTTTTTACTGGAAGGATTTAATTTTTGGGATAATTTAAATGTCGAGTAAAAGGGCCAACCCATAGAATTCGTCACATGCGTTGCGTCGACATATACAACTGACAGCTTGATTAAATACACACTCACTTATGAAAAGTGAAAATTGAAGTGACCCATAAGCAACGCATGCGCCGAACGCAACGCAAAAAGTAGCCGCACTTTACAGGGTTGCCACCTTTTGAAAAATTTTCCGAAGTAGATTAAAAAAAAAATGCAGTATATTCAATGTTTTTGCAGTAGATTTATATTTTCAAGAGACAAATTTTGATTGGTTAGTTATTGAAAGTTCTTGGTCCTCAGCATCGTCGAAACTGTTATCAAAAAAACGCTTATTTTTAAAAATCTAACCTAGAAAATCTGCCTGCCTATTAGAATGTTAAAAGTACATACTTAAAACTATAAACTTACAAACTTCTGCTGGGACCAGCAACTTGTTCAACACATTGATTTTCCTCCTGCAGCCATTTTTTTGTTAACCACTACTAAATAAATACAAATAAACTTATATTTGTATCAATTTTCAACCATTTAAAACAATTTTACCTTTTGCGTGCAGATTTAATAAAAATTATTTAACTATCTTTTACCTTTTTCTCAAAATCAAAACAAAAAAGAAACACAAATAAATAAAAACGTTGCGTTGACAGATTTGCTGTGACAGCTGTCAATTTTCATCAAAACAAAGCCGATAGCCGCAAGCTGTAAGCTGTAGGTAAGCATAAATTAAAGGGTGGCTTTCATGAAGAATGAGAATGACTGCATTCAATGACAGAATTGAAAAATTATCTTCTGGATTATTTATTGAATGATTTTTTTTCGTAAGACCAAAAGTGTAGTATAGATTTGATTTAAAGGCATTAGATTAATTTTTCGAAAAAAATGCAGTAGATCTACAGCAATTGCAGTAAAGTGACAACCCTGGAACTTTTAACTTTTCTCTCCGGCAGATCCGTTGACATTGACATCAGTTGTCAAGAGAAATTGAAAAAAAGAGGGTATAGCTAGCTGTTGTTGTTTGTTATGTTTGTTGTTCAATTGTTCATCGACGAGCTTAAGTGGAGAATGGCTGGTTTTGTGCAAAAACCTTAAAACAATCGGTGTTAAATAATGGAATGGAATTACAATTAAATCCAAAATGCCAGGCTAAAATTGTGCATAGAAATTATTTTAAAAGCCCACAAAATATTATACTAAAAACTAAAAACGAAATTGAGTTGTTTTTATAATCAATTTCATTCAGCGCAAATGACGTAACTTCGCACAAAATAGAAAAAAATAAACAACCACAAGCACAAGGAAATAAATTAACAGACAAAGGAAAGGACGTATTCATTGGGTCACTCTTATCCGTTCCATCCGTCCGCTTCAAAGCATCCGTTGCCGCAACGCAATCGACGTATTCTATGGTTCGGGGCCTTAAGTAATGGGAACTTAACTGAGACATTGTGAAACAAACCCTTAATATCCCTACAACTTAAACACAAACATAAAAAAAAATAAATAAATAAACTTTGTGCGAAATGCAAACAAAACAGCAAGCACAAGCGTTACATTGTATTTTGGTGGGTTCGGCAGGGGGAGGGGGGGTTGCTCTAACATTTTTTTTGTGTGCTTCATTTGGCCAAATTTTGAGATAAAATTAAACTCTCCATCAAAAGTGAGGCTAAATCTAAATCGACTCTTAAAAATGTCTCTGCCATGCTCTTTTCTTGTTTTAATCATTTCATCTTTTGTCTATATGTATATCTATTTATCTGGAAAAGCATGATAACCGCAAAGCGTTTAGGGCAATTTAAAAACTCTATAACCTCTCTGTTCTTATTTCCACTTGATAAAATATTCTCTTCGGACGTAAAATACACTTAGCATAAAATATAATACACTAAGCACAGGTCCAACGCAGCAGCATTAGCAACCCAAACTATTTGTATACCCAGATCGTCCTTCTATATACCTACACGCCCTGTAAGTTTGCATTAATTTGGCCAAGTTAACACCTCCGAATCGTTGAGAACCCACCGCAAACCTCATCAATTCTCCGTAATGCCTAAATCTAATATGTGTGTTACTGGAGCAGCCATCCACAGGGCTGGCTGGCAAGGCATCTTTTTTTCTCTGGTCGGGTCGTGTCGTGTGTGGAGTCGGACTCCTCTTGCTCATTTGCATTTAAGTCGCGTTAAATGAATCCTTCAAAAAGGGGTCCTCCTTCTGATTTACAGGTAGGTAATTAAATTCCAGGCCACCTTGGTTCAGCACAAAAACACATAGCATCGGCTGTCGTTATATACTACCTACGTGAGGCACTGGCATTAAGCTACCTACCTATCTAACTTGCTTCAGCCTCAGAGATCTAAACATTTAGGCTTCTCCGGATATTTGAACATATTTTAAACACCCAATCCCTTTCCCAAAGTGTCAGAGATAGCGAAGATTTACACAACATCGTAAGGTCGGTAATTAGATTTAGATACTAACGGGAGCGGAATCCAATAGAGCCATATAAGGTTCAAGGACGTCACGGCGGCGCGGAGCCTTTGGCCTTATTTTCAGACTCAGATTCCTCTAGTTGTATCGAGGTTAAGTATAGAATAGGATAGGATAAACAATGGTCGGGGTAATTGCTCATAAATCATTTCTAGCTCTCCGATAAAATGGTGTCAGGTGTGCTTGCAGACTTGCGGTACATCAGAGAGATACACAGAGTATGCAAAAGCACTTATATACCTATAATAGCCTTCGAAAATTGGAATGGATATATTTTCTATAGGAGCAAGTGCAAACTGTTTGCTTAAGGATACGTGATAGGCATGTACAGGCAGTGATTTCAGATTCATTTGGTAGTATAATGGTATTATTCGGCTATTATGCTCAAAGCCACGTAGCCATCAGCGCCGGCCGGCCGTAGACGTTGCCTTTGGTTGGTTGGTTGGTCAGAGAACGATGCATGTTCATGTAATAAGGAATATTACGCCAGTGATAATAGATTGACGATAGGAATACTAAAAGAGCATTAGGAGAATTCAAACTCACATAGATAGGTATATTGTTATGTGTGGTTATTAAGCATATGTGTGTAGTTAAATTACCTTATATTTCGTCCTATGGAATCATAATGTTTGAATTGTTTGAGAGGGGGGGGGGGGGGGGTTACTATGGCGTATACAAATTTAATTATTGTCAAAGTTTTTTTTGACTCAATAACGTTATAAGCTTAAGTGGCCATCAATTATACCTCTCGATAAAATACTACCCCAAATACCTATATAAAAAAAAGAAAACTTCTTTGAATTTTGATAACATAGTTTTGTTCACACAGAATTTGAAATAGAGATCTATGGTCATTATATAAAATTGTGTACAACCATTGTATATAGAACCTATAGTACTACCACGAGACTGATTTTTTCTTCTTTATATGTGGCCGTTACGCGGCGCTGGGCTCGTCGATTAGTTGGCAGTGGAGACTTGAGACAGAAGGAAAAAGTAAGAATTAAAAGAAAAAAATAGAAGGAGAGGGTTGTATTTAATTGTTCTGACAACAATAAGGGGAGTAAGGGAGATAACTAAATCAGACATTTTTGCCATGACAACGACCAGAATATAGGAGAAAAAACGCTATATGTTTACATTTGTATGTAGGTATTCTATCGTTTATTATTTTTTACAAGGAAAACTTGAGTAGGTAGGTATTTGAATGTATAAGAATTAATTTTTTTTCTATTGCCAGGCTATAGGCATATGTTTATATATAATTACTTCATGATTTTATTTTTCAACACAATATTGAATTTGTTTTTAAATTTTCAGTTTAGATTTTCAAAGCAACGTTGTTAAATTTCACTATAGCTTAGTGGAATACAACGTTGCTACATTTTGAATTATGGTGCATAGGTAGGTATACCCAATTTTCAAGTATAGTAGGTACATAGGTATAGCTACATATATTTAATAGATTTTTGGTAGGATTTTTTCACAGTAGGTATGTTATTATGTTTGTTATTCAAAAAGAAGAAAGGTAATTGGAATTTTGAATAACAAAATTAATAATAATTATGTAGGTATTCGGTAGGTAGGTATAATTTGTTTTTTAAAGTTTAGGTAGGTATGAAGGTATAGGTATAGGTACATTATGTAAATATCAATGTAGGGATGTAGGTGGGTGGGTGGGTGTGTATGCACAGGGTGGTACCTATTAAAACATTTAATTTTTAAACATTTGAAAGAAATGTAGATAAATACCTAACCTACATACATATATATGAATGTATTTGGTAGGTAGGTAGGTATGTACGTAAATTTTAAATATTAACCAACCACCCACATATTAAAAATTATTTTTCAAACCACATCAAATACCTAATAGGTACCTACAACCTACCTAGCTTTCTTTTTCGAAAAAAAAATACAACCTAGGTATCTACCCATTTATGGGTAAAAAAGGTACCTTTCTGTCAAAAAAAAATATTTTGTAGGTACCTGACTAATTATACAATTTAGACAAAAATTAAAAAAAATCAATTTTATTTTAAGTCAGTATCTATTTATGTATTTAGATTGAAAAAAAAAAAATGAAATGAAAATAGGAATACATATAGGCAATTTAGCAAGATTTGAAAAAAATCAAATGTTTTTATTGGAAAAAAATTGCTTTCATCAGCAGACAATTTTTCGAAAATTAAAACAAAAATTAAATTTGGCTAGTCAATTTTGAAAATCCATTGAAATGCACCTAAAAAAATACTTTACATTACATTTTACAGTACATTTTTTCCGAAAAAAATAGTTTATATTTTTAAAAAATTAAAAAAAAAAATAAAAATTTGGTGTTTTAATTTAAAAAAAAAAACAATTGCAAAGCTCCTTAAAATACTTTTTTAAAAAAATTAAGGAAATTATTTCTAAAAAAATAGTTTTTTGAATACAAATGATTTTGAAAAATTAAAAAAAGACAAAACTTTGGTGTTTATTTAAAAAAAAACAATTTCAATACTCCTAAAAACTATTTTTTTAAATAAAATTAAGTTAAAAAGAGTTTTTGTGAGCAAAAATAAAATTAATTATTTCAAAATGAACTCTTAAACTTATTTGCAAGCAAATAATCCCACTCTAACACCCACTTAGTCGTTACTATAAGAAACAAACCAACCCATATCCCAAATTTTACTAGAAAAAAGGTCAAACTTATAAGAAAAAGTAAAACATGATTACCACATTTGTTAATTGTTTAGCATTCCAAACCGATTTCTTAAAAAATTTAACTTAATTAAGTATTTCCGAAGCCGAATGCAGAAAAATAAGTGTTTTGTTTTAACTTTCCAGAACATTTATAATTAATTTTCAAGAAAAAACACATTAATTTTAATTTAATTAGGATACTTTTCTCTTCTTAAAGTCTAAACTATAAATTTGTCTGAATAAAAAACCTAAGGCCACATGAATTTAAAAATTAAATGAAAAACTGCACGTAATATATTCATCAGATGATATTCAGGTATGATGGTAAACTTAAAACTTCTCAAGTTTCAGCTTAAACGGATTATTTTTTCTTCAGTTTTTAACTAATTTTTATATTTCGATGTTCAGCTCAATTTATAGAAAAGTTTAAACAAATTACTTACGTGAACTTCTGATTCATCAACAATTGCATTGTCTAAGTTTCAGCTCAATCTGATGGTTAGTTTTTGAATTTTACAACATAACGAACAATCATCTGTCAATACCCTTCCATATATACCTACCTAGATACTAACCTGATTTAACCTGATATCACAAAAAAACCTTAAATAGAGCCTTTCTAATATATTTATACCTATGTATTTACTTAACTTAAATCTCAACGGAAAACCTACCTACAAAGGCGTATAACATCCTTCGCCATACAATTCAGTCAAAAAGTATTCATTTACAACAACATTATTATTCTTAGTGGTAACCGAGTTTGAATAATTTGCATGCATATTATACATTTCCTCTATTCCCATACTACGTCACAGGCAAAAGGCAAAAGCCAAAAAATCAAGCCTTCTTTTGAACAATATTTATTTTCGTTCTTCCTACACCCAAAAAACAAACAAAAAAAAACATTTTCCCCTTTCTATAAAAAATAATAAAAGCAAAAACAACCCCTTCCTCTGCAAAAAAACCAAATCCCATTCATAAAACAAAAAAGCACAAAATTGTTACTTCCTGCCTCCCTCTAACTTTCATAAATTTAGTGGGCTCTTATTTTTGTATTAAAAAACTATTCTCCTTTGTTGGAGAATTCAAAATCTACACTTTCCTTTGCAACAGTTGTTAGCAACATTAGCTTTATGTGTGGCCGTATGGTAGCGCGTCGCACAGTGGTGCGAGAGCGGAAAAAAGTCTTTTGAAAAAGTCATGTCTATCGTTTTAAACTTTATGTTTAAGTACTCTTAGATAACCGGAGCGTATGATTTAAAAGTATTTTTTAACATACATATTGTATGTTCTGATTTACAAGCCCTCAAAGTTGAAAAATAATTTTACTCAAATCGCGAACCGTATTTTCAACAAATTTTGAGATGTTTTTTTCCGAAGTTCCTGTAGATAAATTCTCTAGCTTCTTAAATAATTTAATTGGTCTATTTTCGATTTTCTAAAAATAAAAAAAAATATTGATTATTTATAAAAGATACCTTCTATAAGTAGCCTGAAGCTTTAGTACTAAGAAAAAATGCTTTTTTTAAAACTTTTTGATTTAAAAAAACAGCTCCAAAAGATACCAAGAAAGTAAGTATGCCACCATATGCTCCATACATTCATGTTAAAACACAGAAAAAATCAGCTGCAGATACGTGCAGATGTGGAAGTTATGCTCAAAAATGTTTCACTTAATCGGATTTCAAAAAACTCCGTCTTGACGGTGGTGTTTACCAAAAAGTTTGATTTCTTCGGTATTAATTGTCAGAATGAACTGGTTAAGCCCATTATTTTATTAAAAAATGTCAAATTTTATTTTAAAAATAAAACAAAATTAATACATTGACCCAGGGCTGAGAATTTCGATTTTTGCGAAACCATTTATTTCTGCCTGGAAAATTTTTCAACTTTCAACTCAATTTTCTTGAAAGCAACACACGAAAAATAATATAGTTTTATGATATTTTGAATTATATGATAGAGCTTAATACAAAAATAAAGAAAAGGATTAGGGATAATCTTTTATTTTTTTTAATTTTTCGCTAAAAGTAGGGCAGGTAAAAATTAAAAAGGTGTTCTTTTTAAAGTTTTATTGCTTTGTTTTTGTTCTGTATTGCGCAATTTTTTATTACCTGTAAGGATTAGTAATGGCTTTTGCGACGAATGAATGAAGATGTGATGCATCATATACTCATATCCTCAGATCCAATAATAACAGGTTTAAGGCCACAGGCAAAAAAGAAAATACTTCCAATCAGCGCAGACACTAAAAACCTCATTCTAGCATTATAAAATTACTACTTCATAATTGTTTTTTATTTATTTTTTTTTATGTATTTATCTATTTATTTATTTAATTTTATAATATACAAAGTTAATAATAATATTTTATTCAAAATAAAAAGTTAAGATTTTACTAAAAAAAACTTTTATTTAAATATATCATCAAAACGCTCAAATTTTATAAAAATGTCAATAACTTTTTTTCTAACAATTTTTTCTTGACCAAATTTTGACCAAGCATGCATAAGACTAATCTTAACATGTTTGTCAAATTTCATTAAAATTCGTTTAATAGTTCAGATTTTACAGACTTTTTTCCGCTCTCCCATACAAACATCAAAACACTCAAATTTTAGAAAAAAAGTCAATTACTTTTTTGCTAATGATTTTGTCGTAGCCAAATTTTGACAAAATGTGTATAAGACTAATTTAAAAATGCGAATCAAATTTCATCTTAATCCGTTAAACAGTTCAGATGTTACAGATTTTTTTTCCGCTCTCCCATACAAACATCAAATCCCTCAAATTTTAGAAAAATGTCAATAACTTTGTTTCTAAATATTTTTTTTCAACCAAATTTTGACCAAATATGTATAAGACTAATATAAACATGTTTGCCAAATTTCATTTAAATCCGTTGAACCGTTCAGATAAAACAGACTTTTTTCCGCTCTCCCATACAAACCGAACCACTGTGCGTCGGTCGTTCGTCATCATGATAGTACTATAGATTATATATACAATGGTACAACTAGAATTTAGGAAAACCGAATTATGACCCACTTAAAATTTTGACCCCATCTCGTAGAGCAGTTTTCAAAGAGTGATCTAGGTTAAGCCTTAAACAAAATATTATCTTTTACGAGCTAATTAAAAAAAAAAGTTTTTTTTTTGTTTAATTTTTGTTTGTCAAAAATTTTGAATGGAATATTATCATTGTATATATAATCTATAGTACTATCATGATGACGAACGACCGACGCGCTACCATACGGCCACACATAAAGCTAATGTTGCTAACAACTGTTGCAAAGGAAAGTGTAGATTTTGAATTCTCCAACAAAGGAGAATAGTTTTTTAATACAAAAATGAGAGCCCACTAAATTTATGAAAGTTAGAGGGAGGCAGGAAGTAACAATTTTGTGCTTTTTTGTTTTATGAATGGGATTTGGTTTTTTTGCAGAGGAAGGGGTTGTTTTTGCTTTTATTATTTTTTATAGAAAGGGGAAAATGTTTTTTTTTGTTTGTTTTTTGGGTGTAGGAAGAACGAAAATAAATATTGTTCAAAAGAAGGCTTGATTTTTTGGCTTTTGCCTTTTGCCTGTGACGTAGTATGGGAATAGAGGAAATGTATAATATGCATGCAAATTATTCAAACTCGGTTACCACTAAGAATAATAATGTTGTTGTAAATGAATACTTTTTGACTGAATTGTATGGCGAAGGATGTTATACGCCTTTGTAGGTAGGTTTTCCGTTGAGATTTAAGTTAAGTAAATACATAGGTATAAATATATTAGAAAGGCTCTATTTAAGGTTTTTTTGTGATATCAGGTTAAATCAGGTTAGTATCTAGGTAGGTATATATGGAAGGGTATTGACAGATGATTGTTCGTTATGTTGTAAAATTCAAAAACTAACCATCAGATTGAGCTGAAACTTAGACAATGCAATTGTTGATGAATCAGAAGTTCACGTAAGTAATTTGTTTAAACTTTTCTATAAATTGAGCTGAACATCGAAATATAAAAATTAGTTAAAAACTGAAGAAAAAATAATCCGTTTAAGCTGAAACTTGAGAAGTTTTAAGTTTACCATCATACCTGAATATCATCTGATGAATATATTACGTGCAGTTTTTCATTTAATTTTTAAATTCATGTGGCCTTAGGTTTTTTATTCAGACAAATTTATAGTTTAGACTTTAAGAAGAGAAAAGTATCCTAATTAAATTAAAATTAATGTGTTTTTTCTTGAAAATTAATTATAAATGTTCTGGAAAGTTAAAACAAAACACTTATTTTTCTGCATTCGGCTTCGGAAATACTTAATTAAGTTAAATTTTTTAAGAAATCGGTTTGGAATGCTAAACAATTAACAAATGTGGTAATCATGTTTTACTTTTTCTTATAAGTTTGACCTTTTTTCTAGTAAAATTTGGGATATGGGTTGGTTTGTTTCTTATAGTAACGACTAAGTGGGTGTTAGAGTGGGATTATTTGCTTGCAAATAAGTTTAAGAGTTCATTTTGAAATAATTAATTTTATTTTTGCTCACAAAAACTCTTTTTAACTTAATTTTATTTAAAAAAATAGTTTTTAGGAGTATTGAAATTGTTTTTTTTTAAATAAACACCAAAGTTTTGTCTTTTTTTAATTTTTCAAAATCATTTGTATTCAAAAAACTATTTTTTTAGAAATAATTTCCTTAATTTTTTTAAAAAAGTATTTTAAGGAGCTTTGCAATTGTTTTTTTTTTTAAATTAAAACACCAAATTTTTATTTTTTTTTTTAATTTTTTAAAAATATAAACTATTTTTTTCGGAAAAAATGTACTGTAAAATGTAATGTAAAGTATTTTTTTAGGTGCATTTCAATGGATTTTCAAAATTGACTAGCCAAATTTAATTTTTGTTTTAATTTTCGAAAAATTGTCTGCTGATGAAAGCAATTTTTTTCCAATAAAAACATTTGATTTTTTTCAAATCTTGCTAAATTGCCTATATGTATTCCTATTTTCATTTCATTTTTTTTTTTTCAATATAAATACATAAATAGATACTGACTTAAAATAAAATTGATTTTTTTTAATTTTTGTCTAAATTGTATAATTAGTCAGGTACCTACAAAATATTTTTTTTTGACAGAAAGGTACCTTTTTTACCCATAAATGGGTAGATACCTAGGTTGTGTTTTTTTTTCGAAAAAGAAAGCTAGGTAGGTTGTAGGTACCTATTAGGTATTTGATGTGGTTTGAAAAATAATTTTTAATATGTGGGTGGTTGGTTAATATTTAAAATTTACGTACATACCTACCTACCTACCAAATACATTCATATATATGTATGTAGGTTAGGTATTTATCTACATTTCTTTCAAATGTTTAAAAATTAAATGTTTTAATAGGTACCACCCTGTGCATACACACCCACCCACCCACCTACATCCCTACATTGATATTTACATAATGTACCTATACCTATACCTTCATACCTACCTAAACTTTAAAAAACAAATTATACCTACCTACCGAATACCTACATAATTATTATTAATTTTGTTATTCAAAATTCCAATTACCTTTCTTCTTTTTGAATAACAAACATAATAACATACCTACTGTGAAAAAATCCTACCAAAAATCTATTAAATATATGTAGCTATACCTATGTACCTACTATACTTGAAAATTGGGTATACCTACCTATGCACCATAATTCAAAATGTAGCAACGTTGTATTCCACTAAGCTATAGTGAAATTTAACAACGTTGCTTTGAAAATCTAAACTGAAAATTTAAAAACAAATTCAATATTGTGTTGAAAAATAAAATCATGAAGTAATTATATATAAACATATGCCTATAGCCTGGCAATAGAAAAAAAATTAATTCTTATACATTCAAATACCTACCTACTCAAGTTTTCCTTGTAAAAAATAATAAACGATAGAATACCTACATACAAATGTAAACATATAGCGTTTTTTCTCCTATATTCTGGTCGTTGTCATGGCAAAAATGTCTGATTTAGTTATCTCCCTTACTCCCCTTATTGTTGTCAGAACAATTAAATACAACCCTCTCCTTCTATTTTTTTCTTTTAATTCTTACTTTTTCCTTCTGTCTCAAGTCTCCACTGCCAACTAATCGACGAGCCCAGCGCCGCGTAACGGCCACATATAAAGAAGAAAAAATCAGTCTCGTGGTAGTACTATAGGTATACAATGATATTATTTAAAAATGCAACTTTGATGTGTGGAAAATATTGTTAACTAAAGGGTGTTTTTTTTAGAGGTATATAACTTTAAGTTGGTAACACTATTTTAACTGGCGGTCATTTTGTCGGCTGTCAAGTTATTTATTTTTAGTTTGGTGTGGCATTTCAACATGAATAGACTGATGCCTGAATAATGCTTCCAAATTGTTCAAATTTATTTTGAAAATCAGGGCCGTAGATCCCAATTTTCATAAGCGAATTTTGCTTAGCGATGAAGCTCACTTTTGGTTGAATGGATACGTCAATAAACAAAACTGCCATATTTAGAGCGATGATAATCCTCAATTGTATGTTGAGACACCGTTACATCCACAAAAACTGACTGTTTGGTGTGCTTTATGGTTTGGTGGAATAATTGGTTCGTACTTCTTTAAAAACGATGCTGGCCAGAATGTTACAGTCAATGGTGAGCAGTATAGAGGAATGATTACTGATTTTTTCGTTAATCAATTGAACAACCATGATGTGCAGGAGCTGTGGTTTCAACAAAACGGCGTAACATGTCACACAGCTCGTGCCACAATTGATTTATTGAAGGAAACCTTTGGTAACCGAATAGTTTCACGTTACGGAGCCGTGAATTGGCCTCAAAGATCGTGCCATTTAACGCCGCTTGACTATTTTCTGTGGGGATATGTGAAGTCGCTAGTCTACGCCGATAAGCCAGAAATGATTGACCACTTGGAGGACAACATTCGCCGCGTAACTGCCGATATACGGCCACAAATATTGGAAAATGTCATCGAAATTTGGACCTCCAGATTAGATTACGCCCGAGCTAGCCATGGCGGTCATATACCAGAAATCATATTTAAATTCTTCTTCTGGAGTTATAGAAGATTATCTTTCGAATAAAGTAAATTTTATGTCAATTTAAAAAAACATCTTTGTTTTATTCTATTTCAAAGCTCTATACCTCTAAAAAAAACACCCTTTACAAGAAGAAGTTTGGGCGATCCAGAAACTAAGGGAATAGTAGGTATATTATATTAGCTCTGTGCTAAATTTAAAGCAAATTGGGCTGCCCGTTTAGGCTCTTGCTCAAATAACAGTGGACGTACATAACGACGGACACGGCATAGCGAAATACAATTTTTTAAACTTCTTGGTCATGGTAACTAGTGTTAGTTATGATCACAACCTCAAACTTTTTTTTTTTTTCCCTAGTAATAAGGGCGTATTTTTTTTTTAATTGGGGAAAACCTTTACCCATATTATGCCCCCACGAGGCAGCCTACTGACGCTTTCAAGTTTGCCAAATATAAATATTTTTTACTGGAGTGGAGCATTATACATTAAGTATACACTTGGGTCAACATGAGCGAAACCAAACAAAACTACAGCCTTGAATAAGAGTAGAGTTTAGCAGACATTTTTTGCAATTTTTTTCATTTAGAATTTTTATCAAAATTGTTGGCCCCCACCATTCCTGCAAACAAATAACACGTGCACATAAATGGCTGGTTCTCCGTAAGCTGTCGCGCCATCAAATTCATTTATTTTTTATTATCTAAAAACAATTTTTTTTTTGTTAAAAATTCCAAATGAAAAAAAAAAACAAAAAATGTTTGCTAAACTCTACACACCAACAATTATTCAAGGCTGTAGTTTTGTTTGGTTTCGCTCATGTTGACCCAAGTGTATACCTACCTAATGTATAATGCTCCACTCCAGTAAAAATATTCATATTTGGCAAACTTAAAAAAGAAATTGTACATGTGTGCCTCAGCGTCATAGTCGGTTGCCTCGTGGGGGCATAATATGGGTCCGGGTTTTCCCCAATAAAAAACATACGCCGTTATTACTTGTGTTAAAGGCATCAATTTAAAAAAAAAAAACAAAAAAACAAAAAGTTTGAGGTTGTGATCAAAACTAACACTACGTAATGCGGTCCTTGCGTCGTTGGTCTGTGCGTCCGTCCGTCCACTCTAATTTGAATTAGAGCTTAAACGGGTGAGCTTATATTAGCTTCCAATTTGACAATTACTTACAGAGCATTTTATGTGATTCCCTAGAGGGAGATTCAAATTTTTCGCTTTAGCTCGTTGAAAGCGGGTAGCTGCGATACAACAATTTTGTTTTTTTTTGTCAATTTTTTTTTTTCGAAAATGGCTCTAATGATTTTGACGAAACTTTGTACCTGTAATCAAAAAAGTAATTGTAAAAAACTGCTTTTTAGGTTTTTGCCAAAAAATTCACACTCCACTTTTTTTTTAAAAACGACTATGTTTTCGGTTGATCTTGCGTTTCATTGACGCAAGAGCGTTGACCGATTGTTCACTGAATCGACTTGGAAGGACAACCATGTAGATAAACCGTAAAATGGGCGCAACGCACGTATCGTTGTCCCAAAAGATTTTAATATTAAAGTTTGATCATTTGGACATGCTGTTCAATCGTCTAACTTGCCGTGTTGATCTGGCATCAGTAACTGAATAATAAACAATAGATTTGACAGATGTCACCAAAACAACATGGGCGCTTCAGGCTGCCAAAATCTTTACCCGCGCCAATTAAAAAACTCTACACCTTTGATAAGTAATTTTTAAAATTTTGTAATTTTCCACTTTAACTGCTATCTTTTATAGCCAAGCTTCTAAGTTATATGCACATCGATTTAGTCATTAAGGAATTACTTGTGATTAATCTGAAAGTTTTATTCATTAGATGTAGGTACCTAAAAAGTTTAATTAAAATCGCTTGAGCCGTTTTCGAACAAATTTCGGAAAAAAAAGATATTTGTATGGCAGCTATCTGTTGTGCATGAGCTACATTTCTCCAGGAACAGTGACTTTTGTACAAAATTAGAAACAAATCGGTTCACCCGCTCTGGCTTCAGTTGGATTTGATTTATTCTCTTTAATAAATCTTTAAGAAGGTCAATTTTTCCCAATCTTTGGAAAAGTGCGTACCTAGCCCCAATACATAAAAAGGGACTGAAAACCGAGATCATAAACTACAGGCCGATCGCCAAATTATCTGTAATTCCAAAATTATTTGAATCCATTGTTTGTAATGTTCTATCGTTTCACTGTAATTCAATTTTGTGTAGTATAGTCAACACGGTTATCTCAAACAAAGTCTACTGTGACAAATTTATTTAACTACATAAAATCCTTTTGTTTAGACGCTTTTGAAGATCGTGATCAAGTTGACTGCATCTTAAACGATTTCAGTAAGGCATTTGACAAGTTGTGTCACAAATTTCTTATATAAAATAACTTTTTAATAATAATTTTCTTAAAAGGATTACAGAACAGACATTATAGTGTAGCTTTTCGCAATGTATGTATATGTTCTGATCAATTTATTGTTAATTCAGGCGAACCTCAGGGTAGCTATTTAGGGCCTATTTTGTTTATCCTTTTTATAAATAATATCGTCTCAACTGTCCAAAGTTCTTGTATTCTTATTTATGCTGCTGACATTAAACTTTACAAAATAATAAAATCTGAAACAGACTGTTTACTATTACAAGACGATCTTTTATAATTCAAGGACTGGTGCTGTAAAAATAGACTTATCCTAAACGTTGACAAGTGTAAGGTTATGAGCTTTACACGCACAAAAAAGCCCTTCACATATAACTACTCATTTGAATCGGACCCTTTGAACTAAGTTTCAGTATTTTCAGATTGAGGAATTCAAAATTGACCTTTAACGATCACTTAGATCACATTATTAAAAAGCCAATAAAACATTAGGATTTATTAAACGATTTTCACGTGACTTTCTTATGTGTTCTCAAGCTTCTATTTATTTCGTTTGTGAGACCCATTCTTGAGTACGGCTGTATGGTCTGGGCACACCTCGACCTCACTTGGTCTCAGGAATCAGCGCTTCCCTTGTATTCGTATAAATTGGTTTTGATAAATCTGCCTTTACTTGAATACCATCGAAAATATATCCAATTCTGTTTCATTGTTGGTTTAATAAATGGAAAGATCTCGTCTTCGTCAGTTCTTTGCAGAATGAATTTCAACTTTAGCCAAACAACCTTAAGATTGCGGCAATCTTTGAGCCAAAAATTTTTAGTAGGTCAAACCATGGTGCAAAAAGTCCTTTGATCCAATTGATTCCAATATAAAGGGTTTTTTCAACAGGGACGCTACAAAAGTAGAGCAACAGGGACAGCAAACGACGCCATATTTCTTGCCGCTATTTTGACATTTCTCTTCAGTAAGGTTTGCCATTTTATGATGGAAAGATATACGAGCCAACAACGAGTCGAAATTATTAAAATTTACTACCGAAATTTGGAGTCAGTGGCCTCAACGTTAAGAGCGCTACGTCAAATTTATGGTCGTCATAATCGTCCTGGCAGATCAACAATTGAGCATCTAGTGGAAAAATTTGAATCCACAGGCACAGTACAAAATGTTCCCGTGCCAGTGAGACAAAGAAGTGCCCGTAGTGTGGAGAATATTGCTGCAGCTGAGGCTTCAGTTGCAGAAAGCCCAAATGTTTCTCTCACACGTCGTTCTCAAGCGTTGGGCATCTCTGTGACGTCGTTGTGGCGAATTTTGTGAAAAGATCTTGGCCTACATCCTTACAAGATTTAATTGACGCAAGAACTGAAGCCGCTTGACCACCAGAAGCGTCGTTTATTCGTCAATTGGGCTGAGCAACAACTTGAAAATGCTTCGGATTTTCATCGAAAAATCATTTTATAGCGATGAGGCTCATTTCTGGCTGAATGACTTCGTCAATAAACAAAATATGCGGTATTGGACAGGCAGCAATCCACACGTACTCCATGAGTCATCATTGCATCAGCGAATGTCACAATCAATATATTGAAAACCAAGTTTGGAGAACGTGTTATCTCACGAAATGGTCCAGTCGCTTGGCCGCCTCGGTCGTGCGATTTGACGCCGTTAGACTATTTCCTGTGGGGCTACGTCAAGTCTATGGTCTTTGCCAACAAGCCAGCGACGATTGAATATCGAACGTGAAATTGCAGAAGAATCGGCCGATTTATGCTTGAAAACCGTCGAAAATTGGGTTCAGCGTCTGGACATCTGCAAGCGTGCCCGTGGTGGCCATGCAAAAGAAGTCGAGTTTCATACATAATGGCATTGAACGTACTTTCACAGGAATAAAGAATTTTATTGATATCCAAAACCGTTTTTGTTTTATTTAGAAAAAAACGTTTGTTGCGCTCTTATTGAAAAAAACCGATATAATAAATTTTATTTTCTCATATGTTCTGCAAATGACAATTTGAAAAGTATACAATTCAAGACTATATTTTTAAGAGCTTTAGATTATAACTAGATTTAAGAGATAATTTATGTAAAGTTAGCATTTAACGGTCTCCAGTAAATATAATTACTTAAGGGAAATACAGATAGTTTGTACATATTTCTTAAAATCATTTTTCATTATTGTATTTTTTTTTAATTTTCATTTATTTCTATTTACAAAAAATCTGCACAGCATTAAAAGAATAAATGTATATTTTTTTTTTGTATTTCATCGCCACAGTTGTGTCTATTTTGAGTTCCGTATTTAGAATGCAATTACAATTTCATGAGCACTAATGAGAGATGAGACTATTGCGTTTTGGTGAGTCGTGACCGGGAATGTCGATGAACTGCGCTTCAAAACCTATTACTTCCATATCGGTTAGCCCAAAAACTCATTTATTTTCCCTAAGCTAAAACGAAAACAACTATAATAAACCAGAAAAAAGTCTGTTTGTATAGAATAATTTTTGTCCGATTTTACAGTTCTGTTTATTTTGATTTTTGGTTGTAAACTCTTGCTCCAGCTATACACACACAATATATAAAGGAAGCTGAAAGTATTTAAGAGTGATGGAAAGCAAACATCCCAATTTACAATATTATGTCGGTAGCCGATGAATTTAAAGGGTTTTTTTTTTAGAAGTGTTGTTTTCAAGAAGAAATAAACCGCATATTATTTAATGTTATGGCCAAGAATTTAGATTTATTATAAAAATAAGGGTTTGTCATAATGATTTCGGGCAAATGGCCGCCGCGGCTGGCTCGAATAAATTCCAGCCGAGAGACCCAATTTTCGACCACTTTTTGCAGCAATTGGGGCGAATAACGCGCCGAATATTTTCTTCAAAGGCGTCAATCGTCTCGGGCTTATCGGCGTAGATAAGCGACTTCACATAACCCCACAAAAAATTGTCCATCGGTGTTAAATCACACGATCTTGAAGGCCACGCCATGCCATAGGCCCACGACATGAGATAATGCGCTCATTGAAAGTTTCCCTCAATAAATTGATTGTTTCGTTGTCTTGTTTGGCATGTAGCGCCGTTTTGTTGCAACCAAAGGTCGTCCAAATCAACATGATCCAATTCAAGCACGAAAAAGTCATTAATCATGGCTCTATAGCATTCCCCATTGACTGTAACATTAAAGCCGGCTTCATCTCTGAACAAAATTTTCTTGTCAAAATCGGGATCGGTGGCCATCTCATCTTAGGCTCATTCATTAAACATTCATTAATTTTGCACGATTTGCTAACGTTGTTCAGGAATAAGTCTATATTTATTATAAAATGGCAAACCAAACTGAGCATAAATCAAGTTACAGCTGTCAAAAAGGCCAACTCCGAAAAAAGTATTGCCAGATTGAAAACCACACGTCTACAAAAAACACCCTTTAGAAATTAAAAGAAATTACAAAAAAATTGTTCTGTTTTTGTGAACTCATCAGAACACTGCTGTAGCAATATACCTACATCAACATTAGATTTGTCTATATGTAAGTACCCCCCTCAATCTCCTTTCAACTGATATAATGTAGATAGATATTATGGGCTTTTGGTTATTTTTCTGGTAAAATTAGAAGCTAGCTGTGCTAATTTGTGGTGTATTTGTGTAAAATATTTACACACGGTAATTTATTTATCCACTGATGGTCGTTCATTGCTGCTTGGTGGGTTTGTTTGTTTTCTGAGAAATATGAGAGTTGGCTCATATGAATGAATGAAAAGTATTTATAATCAGCTAGTATAACACTAGTTTGGAATTTGAGGTATTTTTAGTTTCTTAGAAGATACTTTTTATTGTGAGTGTTTTCGACTTGAAACCATCCAATCTGTCTATTGAGCTATCCTTAAGGTAATTTTTAATTTAAAGGAAACTTCGATAGGAATGCTCGATACCAAAAATTCTGTCGAAGGCTTTTTTTTGTTTGCCTCGACATTTATTCCGACTTATGAAAACCTAAATATTGCTCTTTTTTTAAACCACAAGATCAATCCAGCTAAAAATTTTAGGAAATCCTTAATAGATACATTGTATATGTATGTTGCTTTTTGCAATTATTTCAAACATTGAGTCTAATTTTTTTGGGCTAATACGTGTACCTACTTATTTGATAAGAAAAAAATGAATTGTCTATCATAAAATAAAAGATATCTAATATCCTTGTGGGCCTTAAGCTCTCCACAGATTTAATTGTCTGAGATTGGATTTCTGTTTAAACTTTTGAACATTCAAAGAGAAACACCATTGTCAACTTTCTCGCACCCAAGACAACCTGTACCTATAGGATACGTATTGTGTTTCGATCAAATCTCTGCATCAACCAACCCATTTTCATTGTAAAATGATTTCCTTTCAACGTGTTGTATAATGCTACATGAAAAGGATATATGTATGTACAATTGTACATCAAACAGTGCTTCTCTTTTAGTGTACCTTTCAGCAGGTACATGATTTCAATTTGATCCTTTTTTTTAAAAATGTTTTTTTTTTTTTTTTTTTTCAAAAGCATTCTTTGCTGCTTTATTCCATATGTACTTGTATTTTAATATAGTTTTGCGGCAAGAACCTTTATTGTGAGGACTTTTGTACGTGCATCAGATTTAATATGACATTTATGTGAAGAGGAAAGGAATCTTGATATAATTTTTCTTCACTTGTATTTTCTTTGAAATTGAAGAGTAGATTTTTTGATTGTTATTTTGAATGGTTTTGGCTTTGTCATACAAGTATTGTAGGTTTAGATGAAATAAAACACACACACATTTTTGGCAACTTTGTAGAACAAAAAAAAAAATATTGCGCATGTAATCTGAATCGATTTATGAAACCAATTAGACTTTAAAGGTTTTTTTTGTCGATTTGAAACAAAATATAAAATATCTAGAGAGCACAAAATTTTTACAGCATAATTTTAATTTTAATTATAATTTGGTTTTTAGAATACAAAATTGTTGTAAGGTTGGTAGGTACTTACTTACGAACTGATTTGAATTTAATTTAACTGAAGAGACTTACCTGAAAAGAAAGAAAATATAAATAAATAAAATATTTATGAATTTTAAGTTTGAAGATAAAATAAATAATTTAAGGGACTATTTATTTAGATTCCATTAAATCATACTTTATAGGTCATTTATAACACTCAATTAAGTTTTCTATTCATTGACTTCCCGCATTAGTTGAATGATTTGCTTCTAATGGCACCTTTAAATGTTAAATGCACTGTTAGGAAATTGTTTGTTATTGCGACTGGTTGCCTTTCAATGAGGTTTAATGGAGCGGAGCGTCTACTACCTTATTAGACAAAAAAAAGTACTTCTCCGAATTTTGTTTTTTTTTTTTTAATTTTGCGCACACTCAAGGGGTTTTGACTACACTTTATAATGAAAAAAAAAAATTGGAGAGGATTTAAAAGGAAATATCGATGCACATTGGTTTTAAATTCCTGACCATCGATATGGAAAGGAAAAATAGAGCCAGGGAAGGCATTCCACACATTCGTGTAGTACAAATAAAGAAAAAATCTCTGTACATCTGAAGTTGGGCTCAAGGGAAAACTGATGCGCATTCCTTGAAATACGAGTATTACGGTTGAATTGTTTTAGGGGAGGAGTTGCAATTGCTTCCGTTATAGTTTTACCACCTATCATTTTTAAAGCTCTCTTTTGAATTCTATCTATACTCTGTTCAACAAAAATTGTCAGTACAGGGAATATAGGACGTTTGCCTCTCAGTCTGGTTACTAGGGCTTGCATACATTTGTCCCTCTTTAAAGCTCCCACAGCTCAAAAAGCTTCAAATCAAAAATGTTCCATAACAAAATACACAGAAAAAGCTCTAGAATTTGCCTACAGTTGGGAAAGGTAACTCTGTTTGGGTGAGCACAAACATCGTAGATGACGACGACGAGCCCACGATCGTTCATCAGTATCCCATATCCCTTCAGCAGTGGGATACAACGGTCATAGTGGAATGTACGACTTTTTACGGAGGATTACAACAACAATTCGCAAACCTAAGTCAGTGGCTTGCTAATTTGTTCAATAGATTTTCTCCCAATTTAGTGTCTTGAGCGTGCATCAGACGCCACTGCTTTGGAAAAAGCTCTCCCATAAGCCCTGTACTGACAATTTTTGTTGAACAGAGTAAAATAGATTGAAGTGGGTTATAGTTGGAGCACCTGCCCAAATTAAGAATTGTATTCCATTATATGAATGAAGGCTTAATAGATTACAGCCAGATCTGAGAGGGAGACAAATTTCTTGCATCAACTTAAAAAAACCTTAACACTTAGCAGAGTTTTTGGCAACATCGAATATGTGATCATTCGACAAAAGGTGGTCTGCGATGCACATACCAAGAACTTAAAGCTTTTCAGTTTCCTCGATCCAAGTGTCATTCATGGATAATGACATTGAAGGTAAGTTTTGCTTTAACGAGAGAAGGCAGCATTGTATTTTTGAATCATTGAATTCTGCGCGGTTTTGAGATCCCCATTACACAATGCTATCGAGATCAGAATTTAATGAGCTTATCATACGCTGCCATTGAAGTTAATCTAGAAAAGAATATGAAAAGCTAAGAGTACTGTCGTCAGCAAAACAGTTTAAACTTTAAGAGATTAGAAGTTTCAGTCAAGAAAGAGAATCGGAGACAAAACGGAGCCCTGGGGCACACCAGCGTTTATTAAATGAGTTTCACTCTTAAAACCGTCCAATACATCATGTATAGATGGGTTCGAAAGGAAATTTCTAATCCAACGAAGAAGAGATTCATCGATACATGCCAAACTCTTTATCAAATGCTTTTGAAATATCAAGATTTCGAGGTCGGATTTGAAATTAGTCCATCAAAAACACCCGAAGAAGCATATCATGACAATTTTTAACTTAATGGAGAACTATTGAATGCAAAGCGTTCCAATTGCTATTGGGCTTTCATACTGAAATTGTTGTTGGGAATTAATTGAAAGGGTAGTCCAATTTCCCATGAATAGTAGAATCTCGCAAACCTGGTTGGTGGCTGGCGGTGTTACCTTCATTTGCTTTTTTTGTTAATTTTACGCGATCACAAGCTTAAAAGTTGGTGACTTTCCAAAACTCAGCTTGGTTTATCCCGTGCAATAGCTCAGTGAAAGAAAGACTTAAAATCTTACATGTAAGTAGTTTAGCCAGGGTTGTAGATACCGCGGTATCATCCGTATCAATGGAACGGGGTCTTTGAGAAAAACGTGGGCTTTACTTTCAATACGTTACGTGTAGCATATTATACCTGTAAAACGTTTAATAACAAAAATTCGGTACTACGACGGACATTGATGATGTTAATCTTAACCGTGACTCCGGTACTCTCATATTTTTTTTTAACTGCTTAGAAATACGATTTATCAATATTACGAACCCTGTTTGTCAACTATCGGCATCTTCAGACTATCTGCAACCAGGAATTTATTGAACTAATTAGATAATAGTCTTATTTTCTGTTAAGAAAGAAAGAATTTTCTTAGATGGAAAAAAATATAAAGCAAAAAATGTTTGGAATAAGCATAAAAGGCTAGAGCGTGTAGATTGGGTCGAGACATGACAAAAATCTCATAAGAGGGGGGGGGGGGGTCTTTTCCACCCGTTTAGCCGGGAGGAGGAATCTTAAAAAAAAAAATATTAAAAAACAACGGTAATACTTACAATGGTATGCTTCACTTTTTTGTAAAGCTTGAAATCTCTTCTTTTATTTTCTTTTTAAATAAATTGTTTTAGTGAACAGTTTTTGAAAAATAAAAATTTCAATCTCAAAATTTCAAAGAAAACAAATTTAAAAATTTTGTTCAAAATTGTACGTTATTCATTAGTATTTTTGTTTTTGATATTTAATGCTCTTATTAGTTTTTTGTTTTAAACGCCAAAAACCTGAAGCTAAAAGTTGCTCTAAAATCCTATTTCCACTACCTAGGTAGTAAAGTAGATTTAATAAGTAGTTATTGTCAATTTTCTCTAAAAAAAAACAAGACATTTAAGCATCCGGTTTTCTGTCTTCGACTAAACATTTATAAGAGCATTGAATCTTAAAAACAAAAATAATAATTAATAACGTACATTTTGGACAAAAAATTAATTTGAAATTCTTTTTTCATTGTTTTTTTAAACTGAGTTTGAAAATTAATTCTTCAAAAACTGTTCCCTAAAACAACTCAATTTAAAAAGATAATAAAAGAAAGAAAAAGTTCTCAGTGGTTGACCTTGAATTGATAGGAGCATTGAATAGTA
Organism: Leucozona laternaria; assembly: GCA_932273885.2. Classification (NCBI taxonomy): domain Eukaryota; kingdom Metazoa; phylum Arthropoda; class Insecta; order Diptera; family Syrphidae; genus Leucozona; species Leucozona laternaria. The sequence continues at coordinate 22,371,389 of OW026367.1, read as the reverse complement.
AAAACGGAAGCAGTTCTTAATATAGTGAAATTTTGAAAAAAAAAAACAAAATTAGATAAAAAATAAAATTAATTTGACAAAAAGTATTCAGTCAAACAAGTTGATTCAAAACGAACGTTGATAAATGGAATTTTACAGCTTTAAGAAAAGTTAGAACGGAATATATTGAGGGTCGCTTTTGTTTTTGAATAATTGTTTTTTTTTTTATTTTAAGACTCTTTTTCATAAAATTTCCCCCCTTCCACCATACGATTCCTTTTTTCTTCGTTTTGAACCAACCCACATACTTAAGGTTTTTGAAGCATTTTATGCTCTCACCCAGGATATGCACCTACAAAAAAAATGTTTGAGTTTGAAGACCAAAAAGAAGCAGGACAATATGGGTACAGATACAGGAGTTTTTTTTTTAAACTTTATGATAAAGTTTAGTCATATTTGCAACTCTATTCCTTAAAATGTTTATTTATTGATTTATTTTGTATGGTTCTGGGGGGGGGGGGGGGGGCAATTACCCCCTTGCCCCTCCCCGTAGTTACGCCGCTGTGTATAGATATACACATATCTAATTACTTAGAGGATATATAATATGGAGTGTTCGTTTCTATCCCTAATGCATTGTAGTGCCTGGGGCCATGATAGGGGCGCTATTTCACTTTCGGTTAAGATAAAGTCTTAGAAGATATCGTACAGCTGCTATCAATTGTAAGTCATAATTTGCTTATTATCTCTCTAAATTGTTCTAATTTGAAGTAATTCTTGAAATTAATAAATGTTTGTTTGTTATTTTAAAGATTTCAATATCTTCTTGTTTAGCTTTTTTCTCCAATGTGCAGAAAACTCAGTGACTGAAACTTGAACAGCGACCCCTATGAAAGGTTCGCATTCGAATAAAAACAAGCACTTCATATTATGTATCCTCTAAGCTACTTTATCACTAACTAGCTGATTCCAGCGCCACCTATTGCAAATTTCTTGACACACCTCAAGCACAAATTTTGTGTTGGCCTGCACAATTTACGCAATATGTATGTACATAAAAATGTATATAAAAAACACAACAGCTTCATATCAATCGAAAAAAGAAAGATCGAATAGTTAAACTCAGCTGTCAAACGTGAGTCTGAGTTCCATTTTCTTCAGGGACTAAATTTGCCGATTGTCAATTCTACAGTGTTTGTCATTCCTTAGAATCAATTGTTTCTCCTTTTCTCATACAAAATGAAATTTTCAGATATCTCCTCCATCTACCCCTGAAAGTATACAATTTCGGGTTTCCACGATTTTCTGACTTTTCTGTTCATAAATTCTAATTTCCGGCTCCGTAGTGTGTTTACCTGCGGTTCAATACTGTAATGTTCTACCTAGGTTCGATAATAAAACTTATTTCCTTTAAATAATAACTTCCACTTATTTTTACTTTTCAAAATAAACACACTTTATTTGACTTCAAATCTATTTTATTATTCTCCACTCACAATAGTATGTAATTTAAAATTCACTGCTGGATACACTTTTACTTCTTACTTTACGTTAGCCGTGTTTTACTATCTTGTATCGGGATCCGGATCCGGATCTGGATCTGGATTAACTTTTAACACGTGTTACAAAAACAATTTTGAAAATTTCCCAGTATTTTGTTTGTGTATTTCGGGTTAAAAGGAAATCCAGATCCAGATACGGATCCCGATAGAAGACAATAAAACACACCTGTTATCACATTCAAAATTAAAGTGTCTCTACTCGCCAGAAAACATCTCATTATATAGGGAATTAAATAGTTCTAGCATTCACTAGTATCCACTGGAATATTCGAGTGTATCTCTTTCTAGTAGTTTCCATTCCAGTCGCTGACAGATGGAACATTGGAATTGATACTCAGCTGAATCACAAGATGGCGCTGTAAACGGTTGAAGGTTTTTGGCGCTGCAAACGGTTAGAGGATTTTCTTTTGTTTCAAATTCAAAGTAGTTGGGTAATTATTAAATCGTTACAATACAAATCCAACCCATGCAAATCGGATGATATTCAGCGCGAGTTATGCACGCACGAACAAAGAAACAATTCATTTTAATATTTACATTATATCTTATAGTAAGTATAGTGTGTAAATTTTATACTCTCTGTTTGATGAAAATAAATAATATAACTAAACAAAGATTGCCTAAAAGAGATATTTTAAATTTTGTAACTGCTTGCATAATAATTCATCCACTAAAGTTTTAACCAACTTTATGATTCATATATACAACACTACCTGCCAGACTATAACAATATAGAACTATTTTATTCGAATAAAATTAATATTTGATTGATTTGTTGAAATGATAGATACACACATCTCGGTGTGGTGGATTGGAATCAAATTGAATCCGTCCGTCGACATTTTATGCTCTGTTTCTGAATTCTGACACACAATTGACGTTAAAGCTTTTTCTCAAAAGTCAATTAAAATATTTGCTGGATCAATGTCCTTGTCCAGATCCGGAGATTTAAAAATAAAATAAAATAAAAAAAACTATAAAAATGCATCTTTATATCACAAACATTGGTCGGTGGCAGTGGATCAAAATAAAAATCAAAGTGGAGGCGTTTTTATTTAGTGGTCAGGTTTTGTGTGTTTTTATGCCAAACACATGCTCCCGCCCCTACCTGTAACTATATAGCATATGATGATGATATTGGCATAGCAGGGAAATGTTGTGGTCAGAGTACATCGGTGGTAAGTTTTATGGGATTTAGTTAGGTAGTTGTTATTGCAAGCTTGTTATAGTCTCGCTATAAAATCATTGGAATTAACTTTGAAATAACAATGTGGTCTAACAAATGTATGTTTAGTGTTTTGAATATTGGGCAACGGCGCGGGCGTTATCTTCGAAGTACTTTGTGTTTTTTTTTTTTTTTTGTATATTTTTGTTTGATGAGAATACAAATTGAAAATAAGTTTCTACGGGTCTTGACCCTGTATTCACTTAAAAAAATAAATTCTCCATCTAGTCCATTCAACTTAAGTGATTTCATAAAAAAAAAAAAAAAAAACAGAAATAGAAATAGAATAGCATAATCCGAGATAGAATTTTGCATATTCCAAGTGCCCAGCCATTGAGTCCACTTTTCGACTTTCCATATGACAAAATGAGCCACAGCAGCATTGGGTTTGGAATATTGTGTGTCAAAACAATTTTTCTATAGACTCTCTCCCCAGCAATAGCAACCACTCTGAGTGAGAGTACTGCTACTACGGCCTGTATACGTATAGTGTCCTCTTTTTCGTATTCAAACTGTCACTACGATGAAGTTAAAATTAAATTGAAAAACTTTTCTACTCATGTGGCATTCAGGGAAGTCAATAGAGGGTTACAGTCTTTTTTTTTTTTTTTTTTTTTTATTTTCTTGTTTCCTACTCTTTTTATACCTACTTTTTTGTTCACTGTCTATATCCTTTCCCAGGATTACCTTCATACAAAAATTCAAATAAATTCAACTTGGCATATACGTACAGAACACAGAGCTTAAGAGTGGCGCAATAAAATAAAAAAAAAAAATATAAATGTGAAAATAAATGCAATATCACTAAAAATCCTTTTATTAGCTTATTATACTAAAAATAAAATCTGTAGTGAGAACAGGACATTTGCACAGATGGTAGAATAAAAATGAGAATTGAGATAAAAAAACAAAAAAAAAAAACATCTTTCCAAAGGCCACTCTCTCATGGTATACCTACTATAGAGGTGGGCTTAAGTTCAAAGGCAATGCTTACACAAGTTTATGGGCTTGTTGTAGGAGGTCCTTTTACATAATTTGCCTGTTGGTGGAGGAATGTAAACAGAGGTGGATTGTTAAGCAGGACGTCAGTATGTACATATTTTTAAAGTGGACTGAAGTGTATATATGTATGTAGGTATATGATTTTTTTGTTGTGTTTGAAGAGAAATTATTATCCATTTGAAGGAGTGAATCGTTTGAGTGTGTTATATGTGATGTGGAAGCACAAAAATAAAACATGCAAATTGTTAGTGATTTAAACTACTTGATCTTTATGTTTAAATGGCAAAATTGAAATTCAGATTATTTAGCTGTTAAGCTTTTTTTTTTATAAATCTCGTGTACTAGAATTAAATAAGGTATGATTTACGTACAGATAAGAGGAAAGCTGTTATTTGTTTATTAACTAAGACAACATCGTTAGGAGGATGAGATGTTAAATGATTAAAATACGAATGTAGGTACTAAAATGAAGGTCTGTAGGCTTTTTATGCAACGTTATAAGAATAAATAATAAATTATTACAACTAAGCTAAGCGGAGTACTTCTCCATAAAAAATATGTATAAAAAACCATTCCGCCAAGTATAAATTCAGAAGCTTTAATAGATAGCTGAAAGATTAGAAGACCTAAATGATTTCCTTGTGGGACACAATATGTTAAGTATAAAAAAGTTTGCAGCTGCAGTTTTTGGTGCTGAAACTAAACTTAACTTTTTTTTCAAATACGTTTGATGCGCTTGATATAAATATGACCTCATTTAAATGGACTTTCAATCCAGATTTATTAAATTCAGATTTTCATTTTGAATATTAACGACACTGACTGTATCATAAAAGACTCTTTTATATCAGTCTACGCCAACGTCAAGAAAATATTTAGGTGCCTTAACCGATTCTCAATATGGTGCCTTAAAAACTTTCTTGAACTCAATGTTGACAAGTGTCAAGCTATCACCTAATCCTGTAAGCGCTTTCAACTCCCTCCTAGGACGTATCTAATCGATAATGTGCCAGTCCCCACGGTTGATTCACTGTGTGATTTAGGAATTATCTGTGACAGGGAATTGAACTTTCGTTCTCACATTGATACTTCCATCAAGAGAGCTAACTCTGCACTCGGCTTTGTAAAACGATGGTCAAAGGAATTCTCTGACCCCTATATGTCACTAAATCTCTCTATATCACATTTGTTAGGCCACTCGTCAAATTTTCTAGCCAAGTCTGGTCAGTGGTCACCCTTTTACCTTAGTCACTCGCAGCAAATTTAAGCTGTTCAACGTAGATTCCTTCGTTTTGCCCTCCGAGGCCTTCCCTGGTCTGATCTGCTTAACCTGCCTCTCTGCGAACATCGTTTAAAATTGATTAATATGGAATAGCTTGAATACAGCTGCCGGGTGGCTGATATTGTCTTCTTCCATCAGCTCTTAGCAGGTAATATCGACTGCCCATCTCTACTTCAAAAAATCTCCCTCCAAACCAATTCCAATAATCTCCAATTCATACTCCTCTTTCAAATCAAGTTTCATCGCACCTATTATGGTGGCAACGAACCTTTGAACCGTATGCTACATACGTCTAACAGCGTCTTCCATTTAAGTAAAGACAGCCTCAAACCGCCCTTTACAGTGCCTCGTACTAGACTTACCCAAAAATTTCGAATAACCAAAGTCAGCCTCAAAACCTCCCTCCACAGATTAACCTTCCTTCCCGATAATTTCTAGTATTTAAGAATATATGTTAATCTTACATAAGTTAGTGTTAGTTAATGTAAGCGGCTTGCTTAAGCTAATAAAGTGAAACAAACGGATGGAGGTGCGAGGGGCCTTCTCCCCTCTCTTTTTGGGTGTTTGTTGCTATAATAATTTAACTTTAGAACGAAAGGATAAACCCACCCAGTACTTATATGGATGTACTTCTCATTCCGAAAATGAGCTTTTAAAACGATGCGTACCGCATCGCAGAGTAGTAGCAACATGGCACTGCTTTATAAACAAACGAAATATATCCCTTAGTACTAAATGGAAACTATTTAGTATTTTTGATAGTTTGCAGGGGCCTATTTCACCAAACACTTTTCACTTTGCAACTTTGCAAAAAAATAATTTCGTGCAAAGTAAAAGTGCGAAGTGTTTCACAAGTTTTGCAAAGTATAAAGACTTTGCAATTTTCAATTTATCAGACTATTTTTGAAAAGTGAAAAGTAAAAGTGTTTCAACAATTTAAAATAGAACTTTGCATTTGAATTCGTATTTTGCAAAGTTGCAAAGCAAATCGCGTTTAAAAATAAACATTGGTTTTTCGTTTCATGCGATACGTTGATGCTTTCCATGCATATTGAAAACAAAAAAATTGCAAGGCTAGTTCTAAAGAATTTTGTGTCCAACAAATGGTGTTTGGGATAAATTCATCTACTATGATTACATTCGACACTCGATGAACTACTCTACAGACGTTGGCTTTGCTTATTTTGCGCATAGATGCAACACCATGATATTGGGTTCCATTCTCAGCCATTTCTCTTTGCATATTACTGAAAAGCTTTTCAAAATTCTGAATCAAATTTGCAAAGTTTGTTTGTTTGGTGAAATGAAAAGAACAAATACTTTACAAACTAAGAAAACTTTTCACTTTGCAGAATAGAACTTTTCACTTTGCAAATTTGCGTTTGGTAAAACGTATTTTGCAAAGAGGAAAACTTTTCTTCTTATCATTCGAATAATTTCCTCTTTGCAAATTTGAGTTTGGTGAAACGAAATTTGCAAAGTAAAAGTGAAAAGTTGCAAAGTGAAAAGTGAAAAGTGTTTGGTGAAATAGGTCCCAGGACTATTCAAATTTATTGTGCTTAAGTCTTGGTATTTTTAATATTTGAAGAAGTGGATAAGTTGTAATGTTGTTTTTAAAGAGTTTTTGAGTTACCATAAGAATCTCCAAACTATATTTTATCGATTTTGAGACTGGATCGGAAGAATGACACATTTACACACTTAATCTACGTACACCTTAGGTTTTTCAAAAAAAAAAATGTCGGGATATGATGACACTAGATAGGTTATCTATTAGAAAAACAAATATTTTGGGTTAAGGGTTAACGGAATCGAAAATAGATTCGGGATACACTGGAATCAGACAACATTATTGGAAACGGAATGGAATACAAAATACGAAGGACTTAAAATGTGTATTCGACATGAAATGAAATGAAAGGGTCAGCTTTATATTAACAATAATTTCAACATCAGTACCTACAATTTTTAGAAGAGAAGAAGAAAGTATTCAATATTTTCTAGGGATAAGGCCCTTTTTTATGATAAGTTTGTAGGCTGTGTTATATTCTACAAAAACTATTTAGTTCGAAAATTGACATTTTTTAACATTGCATCTTCTATATTCTTCTTGCTTTGTTTGTTTGTTCGGGAAAATCTCAGAAACGACAAGTCTGATTTTAAAAATTCTGTTTGTGTTTGAAAGGTTGTTTCTAGGGGATAGTCATAGGCATATTTTTTTTCAAAATTTTGATATTTGTAGGGTGAAATAAGGTACAAATAAAAAAAGAAAACTATCCGATTTAAGAAATTATTTTTTTTTTTGAAAGGTTTTACTTAGGAAATGCTTAAGGGATTTTTTTTCAGATTTTGAAATTTGTAGGATGAAATGGGGTAAAATGAAAAAGGAGTATCCGATTGAAAAAAAACTCTACCGGGATTTGAAAGGTTCTTCTTAGCAAATGGCTTTAAGGATATATTTTTTCAAAATTTTGGTATTTGTAGGGTGAAATGGGTTAAAAATAAATAAAATTCCGATTTTAGATTTTTTTTTGTGTTTGAAAGTTTATTTGTAGTAGATGACTTAAGGGATATTGTTTTTTTTTTTCAAAAATTCGATATCTATTAGGTGAGTTGGGGTGAAACCAAAGAAAGGATATCCGATTTCAAAAATTCTGTATTTTTGAAAGATTATGTAAAAAAAATTGCTATTGCTATATAGTGAAATGGGATTACAAAAGTTCTTTTTGTGTTGGAAAAGTAATAAAGGTTGGACTTAGATACTTAATCATATTTTTATACATTTAGCCATTCATAACGTGAAGTTGGTTAAAATCTAGAAATTAGTATTCAATATTTATTTATATTATTTTATTTTGTAATTTTTATGATATGCTTAGGTTTGTCTACCCGTGCGGAGCAGGGCGGGCCAGATTGTGTCTCATAAACGATTTCTCGAAGGAAAACAAATTTCTTCAATTTTTTTTTATCTAAAATACATAACCTCCAAACTTTGTTCAACTGTTTAGGAGTCATATACTAAAAACCGATATCTGCAAACAAAAGGTTAAAGGTCTATACCACAAATCGGTTCAATCTTTTGAGTGTTAAATTTAAAAGTAATTTAAAAAGTTGAATGTCAAAAATATCGATTTTTAGTATATAACTCTTAAACGCATAAAGTTTATGTAAAGTTTTTAGGTTTGATGGGAACTTTCGACAGTTTATTTTGAATGATAATGCAAAAGGCCAGTACCAATTTTCAGCTCTATAAAAAATTGTTCAGGGGGTATTCTTTTTTGACTGGACTATAGCTTTATACACTCTGGTTTTAAAATCACAATGTTATCGTACGTCAGAGCAACTATGTGTGACCCAGTCTTGCACTATATTCAACCTTGAAAATGAAAATTCAGACTTAAATAATAATCTCGAAAAGGTTCAACCACAACTTGTTGCATAACCCCACCAAACATTTTACATTCTTATCAATTACTAATATATTATTGAAATTAGGGTTATATATTTAAATATTATATGGGATTACAAAAGGTATTTGAAAGTGACATAACTAAATCATTTATGTTGTGATGGGTACAGTTTTAGAGGAAGTGCTTGAACTTTGACATTTAGATTTTCAGACACAATCACCCATTTTCTGAATGGAAACATTTGATTTAGCTCCCACGGTACTTTAATATTCTATTATGAGTTTTGCTCTGGTTATTACAGATATTTTATCCGTTCAAAGATATCGAGGTCATCTCTGATTATATTTTTATTTGGGTTCAGACCGCCAGTGTTGGGATTTGGTTTGTTCTTCGTTTTAATGTTGGTCTCGTTTTGTTATTATTTTATCATTACTCGGGATCATCATAAAAGGGACCCATTTTTATTTTTGTAAATATTTAAATAAGGACGATGGATCAAATGTTTTTTTTTTTTTGTTCCACATACGCCCGAGTGAACTTTCAATCTGAGATATTTTTTATTTTAAAAATAATTATGATTTGGATCTTTGAAAAAGGTTAAATTTCAAAAGAGAAAACAAAATACGAATAACAATTATTTTTAATGCAAACAAAATATTTTGAATTTTCAAATTTATAAAAAAAAAAAAATACAAATCTTACCATTTGTTGTTGAGGAACCTTGAAATAGACCCCTCACATAGTTAACTAGTCTTCGTAATATCGGTCGATGTTTGTGGCGCACCTTCCGCTGCCCTTGCTCTACATCATCGGATTTAATTGATTTTGTCGCATCGACAGTTATTTCAATATTACTATGAGATCCAGGAACGATAAGTGCATCACTACTGCTAGTGCCAGGTCGGCAAAGCGCTGTATTACCAGTGCTTTGTTGGGTATTTTGAGTCGAAACACTACCGCTGACTCCGCGGCTAATAGTTGCCGCTCCGGCACCGCCATTGCCACCATTACTGCAATGCGGCAACGTCGATCCGCGATAGATCAGGTCGTTTTGATCGGATATTTGACGCAAGGCATGCAATCCCGCACTCGATGTACTGGTGCTGGCTATGCATATAGTATTGCCACCGATATTATCACCACCACCCATTCCACCGCCGTAGGAGGTGGGGTGCCGTTGTTGGAGTTGCGGACCCGCCATTTTTGATTTTTTTTTTCGTCACTTTTTTCGTATAAATTTTAATTTTTTTTTAACAACTTGACAACTATTTTTTTAAAAACAACATTTTTCAAATTTTTGCTTTCGATTTAAAATACAACAATAAGAAAAAACTATTCAACCAGTCTTCTTGTGGCCGGTTGAAAAATTGCATTGATTTCTTGCAAAAAGCAGGAAGTCTTAAGATTCGCCATTTTGTTTCATCGTCAATATTTGACGGTATAACTGTAAAAATAATTTGTTGACGGTGAAAGAGATACAAAAATAAAATTAAACAATAAAAAATAAACACCTCGCACTTATACACTCGATGTTTTGCCTAAATAGGCTGCATTTTTTTTTAGCCTCTTTTTATTTTGGCTTTGGGTTTAGTAATTTGAACATTGTAGCAGCTGCAGTATTGAGTAGTTGTAGCAAAATCTGTAAGATAAGATGCGATAAAAAATACTTTGTTAGTGGAAAGCATTTAGTAGAAGCATTTTGAATAGTAGATTATGTTATATTAAACTTTACAACATTGAAACTTAAAACAAAACAAAATATCAGCAAAACACACACACATTTTATCGATATATCTGCTCCAAATTCTTAGTGAAGATTTCAACCCGGTTGATTCTATATAAACAACTAATATGCACAAAATATCGCTACAGCAAAATATCTACAACAGCATTAATTTGTCATTTCTAAAATGTTGAGAATTAAATTTGATATTACTTATTTTGTAACCTGACTCACCTCCCATTTGCAATTTTATTGCTTGCCTATTTTTGAGAGCAGTTAACTTTTTTTTCATTATTTAAACTCAGATCACATTTTTCTGTTATTTGGTAAATCAGTAGGAAATACATAAAAAGTTTCAAATTTGTTTGATACTGTAAGTGTTGCCATTGTTACATCGGCTCTATGAAGCCAGTATTGGTTATAATCAGAACTTATACTACGATGATCAAAGGATCCGAAAAAGGCTTTGTTATGCCGGCCGTTCCGTGCGTCGATTGGTCTGTGCGTCGGTCGGTCTGTGCGTTCGTGCGTCTCTGGGACCACTGTAATTTCAGCAGCCTGACAAGTGAACCGAATTGCTTCAAATTTCGTACAGTGCATTGTGATTCCCTAGAGGGGAAATTCGAAAGTTTTCGTTCATCTAAAACGACCTTCTTGGTAGTCAATGTCAAGTGATTCTACATCCGTAATATTGGGGTACCTCAAGGCTCAGTTTTGGGACCAGTTCTGTTTCTTATTTACATAAATTCCATATTCCGATGACGTAGCATTTTCATACTTGAATAATAGTAACTTTCTTGAATCGGTGATATGTTTTCAAAAAGACTGACAAATACACAACTAAATTCATGGTTTGTAACTTAAGAGGTCCTTGTCTGGTTAACAGTGACCATATCTTTCATTCTTCTTCATTCCAGAAACTATCCCTCTGCCCTCATTTTTGTGGTAAGCTAAATTATGTTGATGATCTTACGTGTTCTAATAGCTGTTTCACAATAGGTGGATGAACTTTTTTGTAGTCTTCAGATTTGTCCAATAAATCTAAAGTTTTTTGTTACGTAGTGGTTATAGATACACAGTCTGGAGTTCAAATTTGTATACTTTAAGAGTAGTAGTAGCTTGGGACTTGTTCAAATTTCTTTTAGTAATAAAACTTACTTCTCACATTTCTATACGGCAACCGAAAACACGCTCCTTAGTTAATTATTGCACGAAATAAAAATATTAAGAATCTTCACATTATTCTTAAGAAAAGTAAAAATTTGGCTTTTTGGTCTGGAAAAAGTCAAATTATTACTTTTCTCTATTTAGTAAAATTTATAAAATTTCATGGCTCTATTCGTAAGTTAACATTTTCTATTTTTTTTTTTTTTTTAATTTATTTAATTTTTGAAATTTCTGAAAAGCATATAGAACCAATTTCGCTTGGACCCATCAAACATTGTTAGATGAAAAACGTGGGCAAATGCAATGGATTATAGTAAGGAGCGTAAAGAGTAGCATCCATGCGCCCCCTCGTCCCTTGCTTATCAGGAAGTAAGTTTAAACTTCCTTACAATCTGGGCAAACGGACAGAGAAACGACTTAATAAAAACTCAACAAAAAAAAAAACACTTTCTCAATCCTCACCCGATTCTATTGGTGAATGGAAACTTAAAATTAAACAAATTACGAAATGTAAGCCTTTTTTTATATCAAAATTTATTGTTATGGATTCTAAGAAAAATTATACATTTAATTTTTTTTATTTTATTTTAATTTCATTTTTAACTGCATATTAGTTAGCGTTTCCAAAATTTTACTTAAAAATTAAAAAAAATCGTATGTTCAATTTTTTATTCATAAATAAAGATTTATCAAACACATCAGTTGGCTTAAAAGCAATTTCAAAAGTCATTTAATTAATTTATTTCTATTTGCGTTGAATTTTAAAAAGTTTCTAGCTTAAACTTCCGTTAATTTTTATATACTGTTCGTGGTTGCAAAAATTAATGACTCCCATAACTAAGTTTTATTATTTTGAAGTCAGTTGCAGCTTTACTTGTCAGTTTTGCTTAAAAAAAAAAACAAACAAACAAATTATGTATACCGTAAAACGGGGTTACTTTGCTCCGCTTTTTGGACATTTTTTATAAAATTTCCTAAAAATGATAAAAAAAAAGTTAAATCTTATTTTTTTTCCCATCGCCGTTATGAACAATAAATGAAAGAATATATGTATGATATGATAACTATTTAAATGACAGTTTTAATATTTTTTTTTGTAAGTCAAAAAGTGGAGCAAAGTAGTTCAAGGAACGGGGTTACTTTGCTCCATTCGAAACTTTTTCTTATAATGCCTTTATTTGAAGAGCTGGAGCAAAGTTAATACTGTATATAATTAACATTGATCCACTTATCATATCAGTGAAAAAAAATTTCAAAAATATAGAATACTTTTTTTTAATACAAAAAAACAAAATAGTCGTATTTTATTTCATTAAAATCTTATGATATTTAAAGAATTTAAAAAACAAAACATAAAAAGAACATCATTTATTCAAAACAAACAATTAATAAATAAACATAAATAAGAATTTTTAACAAAACAAAAAATAATTCAATTAAAAATAAATAGAGAATTCAAAAATAATAATTATAAAATTAAAAATAAAAGGTTTCAAGTAAATATTGCATTCAGCTCCTGTACGGAAAAGGTTCCTCTTTTAGAAGAGTATTGGTGGTGGAATGGAGCCTAAAACATTGCTCCATGGATAAGTTAGTTCATCTTTTGGAGAGGGCCACTTCCAGAGTTTCCAGGATAAAGTTGCTCATCATATATGTATAAAGGCAACGAATTTGCATACCTCTTGGCTCCGGCGCAAAGTAGCCCCAAAAATATGAAAAAAGCGCATGGTCACAGAAAAAAAAATGTAATAATTATATTTACCATTTGAGCAAATGTATTTCATGCGTAAAGTACTAACAGAGCATTATTTTAACTAGAAAATGTGTACTTACTTAATCAAAGTCCACTAAATTGTTAGGACACAACAAATTTTCCACTTAAGAAAAAACACAAATTTACTAGCCGAACTTCACACCTCATTTGCTTCTTACCAAGAACTGGTAAAGGATCACTTGGAACTTGTAAGAGATGTTTATATGTGTGTGTGTACGTTACGGTAGTTTCGATTTATAGAACTTAATATGTCTAAGTGTGAATCAAGAAACAAACTCTTTTCTACAATGGCGCAAAGTTACCCCTGCAGGGGCAAAGTAACCCCGTTTTACGGTACCTAACTTAAAATTTTTATAAACAAAATATATTTTACAATTTATCAAAACAAAAATCACAAAAATATAATTTTGACGAAAAAATACCAAAGTGAAATAATTCAATAACACATAAAGCCAATCTGTTATTTTAATGATAGCTATCCATAAAAAACATACACAAATTGAGATCCCGTTTCAACAAAATAAAACACAAAAAGTGTTGAAAAACGAGCACATACCATACCTATACCTATCTACGAGTTCTTTGCACAAACATCAAGGCCTATCAGAATAAAAAACAAACTGCATGTTTTTTTTTTAAATAGAGAACTGAAACAACAAAGAAAATAAACTTTGTGTATGCGGAATGAGTACAAGAGTATAGTGTGTAGGTATTTCCATATTCACTTTCCAAAGCAGCTGTATCACTATTTCTGCCATGAATTTCAGATGGATTTAGCTGATGAAATTTTGTTTTGCATTTATTTATTTTTATTTGCGTAAAATAGCAAAATAAGCAGCAGATGAATGTGTATCGCTTTGTATGTAGCTGTTATATGTACGTAGAAAGAAAATGCTTTGCGAACGAAAATATGTACTTTTATGAGTGCCACCTTTACCCGAAGGATACGAATGAGACTGACAACGCGAAGCTGACGAGGAAAACGACACCGAGACCGACACGCCAGCAACAGATCATTTTCAAATAAAACTCATCATCCGGCAATGGCGGTGGCAAAGATAACAAACGCATGAACCGCCACACAAGCTGTCCCAAAAATGTTAATTACGGAAAAAAATTCCTAGCCGGAAAGTCTCCTTTGGTGTAGAAATATGACTGCCAAGTAAGTTAAATTAAAAAAAAAAGAAAATAAATTTTAATACCTTGAAATTAGTTACCTACTTCAAATTGGCGTCATTAACAAGTATAACGTCATTACACGAACTTTAAGTAAAAATCAAACAAACATAAATTAATTTGAATTTTTTCAAAATTCACTTTCGACGCAAAGTTACATATCAAGATGTGTATTTATTTATTTGGATTTTAAGGCATTAAAACCCTTAAGCATTTATTAAGGATGACAATGTGAAATAATGAAACCCTGAGTGGGCTTATTCTTTTCATTTGCTTTCATAAATATTTAAAAAGAAGCAATGAGAACATCAGGATGAAAAAGGAAAAAAAAGTATATGTTTAACTGGCGCCCAACGAGGGACAAGTTTGTTTGATTTAGGTGGAAGAGACTGAGAATTGAACCCAGATCTACTGGATGACAGTATTACGCACTAAAAACATTACGCTACCGGCTGCTACATGAATAAAGCTTATAGCTAATTTTGAGGCAAAAAAATTGTTAGGCATTTCTAAACTCTTCTATTCTTCTATTCTCGTATTCTTTTTATTTTTTTAAATAAGAAGAAATAACAGTAAAATTAACAAAAAAAAACAACTTATATGCATAATTGGCGCCCAACGTGGGGCTAATTTGATTGATTTTCAGACTGAAAGAACTTCTTACTTAAATTACATAAATAATCGGTATGAAGTTCGTTTTAACTTTTATACCTTTAAACGATTATTATTACATATATTATGTGAATTGTGGAATCATTGCCATTGGACCACAGCAGTGATCTTTTTCTTTTAATGAATGGCCCGTGGTTTTGTTCTCAATCTTGAATATGGCATTGGATTGGGAAATCAAGGTAACATGACAAGATCAAGAAGAAACCCTCTTGCAGAGGGGCCAATTTTTGTTATATTCCAATTATGGGTAAAAACAATGCGTTGTAAAAAACCAAGCATTGCATTGGCAAAAATAAAATACATCGCTGGCGCCCAACGTTGGGACACATCTTACATTTACTTACAGATTGAAATAGGCGAATAGAAAATTTGAATGTTCATTCGTATTCCTATTCTTACAAAAAAAGCAACATTAAAAAAATGGACGAGACTAGAGCAATGCCAATTTATAACAGTTATAACAATTTTTCACAATCAAAAGTGGGCGTAAATGAACGCAAATTGAGCGTTTTGAAAAGAAATATAATTGGCCGAAGTATGCCCACCCGTAAAGGGCAATCGTCCTCCAGGTCCGCATAATCAGTTTTTTTATAAACAAAACTGGTATAATTTGCCAAGTCTGCGGAATCAATTCAATCAATAGAAAATTGATGATTAGGAAATGAAATAGGAAGTATGTCTTTGGATGAGTTACAGCATACACATAGTGTAAATAAATAAAAATCGTTTTACAAAAGAAACCAAATAAAGATTAAAAGAACTTTTTTTTGTAATTGTTGTCAAAGTTGGCAACCACGTCAAGCAGTGTTATAAGAACTTTCACTATGCTTTCGCGTCGTTCACACCATTTTACAAGTAGGTAAATACACATAGTTCTTAAAGAGACAGTTTTTATTTGCATTTTAAAAATAGCATATATTTTTCGCATCGTTGCGTTGGTTGGTAAGATCGGCAATCCCACTGCCAGCATACATGCGGGCTTTATATGTATATACCAAGTCTAAGTGCTGTCCCGACCTGACACTCATGAAGCATGCACATTTTTGGCATAGAGACACTAACAAATTGATGCGACACACTGCTGCAGATGACAATTTCTTGATAGGATGTCTTACCCAATGGGGTCAATAAACCATCGACTACGTACTTAGGAAATAAATTTTATAAGATTAAAATTATACCTGGGGGTTGTGAGTTATTTTTAAATAAGATTCTGTCCGGAACTAGACAGAAATTAGACTTTCACTTCAAAAATATTCTAACAATGATGAATTTAGGTGGAGTACCATAAAATTATATGTTGAAAGGGACAAAGTTAATTGTTTTATAAATTGAAATAAAAATATTTAGTTTTACGTGCCATTCAATGCCAACCAAATAATCAACATCAGTCAGATCAAGGAAAGACGAGATAAACGGTAAAAACCATTTTGACAGGTTTTTGACGATATTTTTTTTTTTAATTTAAAAGAGTTGTCAAAATCATCAAGCACACAACCGAAGTTCACGAATACAGAGTATAGTGCGACGTCATCATTAAAAATAATTTTTTTTTTTTTGTGAACTTTACAATTCACACTTTCTCTTTATCGGAAATATAACAAGGTGACGGCGCCTTATGAATATCCGAATATTTCGAAATTTTTAGACTCCTTTGTAACGGGTAATTTCTGATTTAAGATTTGAAAGTAGAAAGTTCCGGTTGATATTAGTTGATAGATAGCAACTTTGGTCGCATTAGTCTGCATTTTTCTGGTGTATATGCGTGTATGACTTACAATCAACCTTTTTGGTATTGAAAACTGTGTTGTTTTCCCATGGATTAATCTTGGACAGGATTCATATTCCTACACTTTAGCACGAAAAGTGGTACCTTTAAGTGCGCCGAGCCTACTCCTGTAGCTCACTACATAAACAGCCTTATTGTGAGTTTCACCCGAAACGAAACTTAACTTCAAACTAGAAATAACACATCGAACAAATAGTTGGGATATGAGCTGTGATGGGATATATAAATAAAACTACGATATAAAAGAAAAATCCCAAATTGTTCCCTACACCAATGGAATTGATATAATTATTTTATTTATATTTATTTACTCCATCTCACACAATTTTTCATGATTGTGCTGATACATGAACATTTTTAGGATTTTTTTGAAGACCATCCACCCCTTGTAACCCTGTTTAAGTTTTGAGGTTATGTTGAAACTGATTAATAAATTAACAAAAATTTATTTTGATGCAAGTGTGGAAGCAAAATATGATTATCGGAAACAGCTTTACTTACAATTAGAGGCAGACAATGACAATGAATTTTTGATTATAAACAAAAGATAAACCTTAAAGGATTTTTTCCCTACATCTACCATCACTGGATATAGGTGATTTGACATTTGAAAGCTCTCAAAAAAAAAAAAAACAAAGTCCCAACTACACAAATTTCATAAAATTTTGTAAATATAAGCATCGCGCTACTACTAATGAAATTATTGTTAAATAAAGAAGTGATAATTAAATAAGATTATTCATTTGTATTGCAAGTTAGAAGGTGTTTCAGGGTATATTTTTGGAATATACGATGTACCTTAGTTTATATATTGCTGATTTTGTTATTCACAGGGCCGACTCCAGCAAAACTTGCGCCCTATGCAAGATTTGAAGAAAGCGCCTTTTTTTAATATTTGCATCCATACATACATACACTCATACACATGTATAAAACTTTTCCACATTACCCAGGAGGTAGACTCTCAATGCATAGTTCTAGTGTGATCTTTCATTTTACGATACCTATTTTGAGCTAAATTCTCCTTGAATGCAACAATGAAAGTGATGTTAGTTAGTGTGCAAGAAATAATTTCGCACAGGGATTATTTTGAAAAAGTTTTGTGGTTAAAATGCAGATGGCAGTTCATATTTGTTTGCGCAAGATCAGATTACTTTTTTTTGTTCCTGGTAATGCGCCCCCAGAATTTCGCGCCCTGTGCATTTGCACATCTTGCACATATGGTTTGTCTGGCCCTGATCCTAGAATAAAGAATTTTCCAGCATGATATCGCTTGTTATTTTTTCGTTCGCCTCCAAAAAATAAGTGATCATTTTGGCAATTAATTGTGTTATAAATTTCGCCCTAAATGACTACTTACATTGTTTGAGTCTCATAATAAGGGAAATTTTTCGAACATTTAACATTTTTCGGGTGAAATTTACAATAGGCGAAAAGTGAAATGTCAATTTTTCCGGGTGGAATGTTATTCAGGTAAAACTCACAATAAGGCTGAAAGTCTTGCAATATAATATGTGATACCATTTTATTTACCATAAGTTTGGAAGTCTTACAGCATAACCCCGAAGATGGATTCTTTAAATCCGAAACGTGTCGATTTAATATAAATCTTAATGTTTTGGTATAGTTATTGTTTTATTCGTTATTAACTTGGACTACGATCAGCTCTCACTTTGACAAAAAAAAAAAAAAAACATCACAATTTAGAATTGCATAAGCTACAATGAGTATTTTCAGTATTTTTTTTTTTTTTTTTTTTAAATATTGAGACTTTGGCTCTGGTCCAAATTTTTGATACCTACTTTTTAGAAAACAATGCGAAGACTTAAAAATTAAGCTTTACACAAAACATCAGCTTTGTCGGAATTTTTCAAAGTTTGGCGTTGTTTTTTTTTCTAATTTTTTTGGGTTATTGAAATTTCAAGACCAAGCTTCTATTATTTGAGTATAAGCTAGATTTGCTTGAGTGTACGAGTAAGGTTGTGTTTATGTTGGAGCTTCGATTAACGATTATAGCATCGATTCGAGCAACAAACAACAAGAGTCATTACAAAATTTTCTAAAATATTCTTGAATCGTTTATCGAAGCTAAAACAATAAACACACCCTTACCATGTTCTGTTCTTTACCAGTCAAAGTCAATACTTAATCCTCTTTCTTTTTGAGTATGGCATTTTATTATTTTTATCTTCTAACTAAATCTTTTTTTTTTAAATTAAAGGAAAAGCTTTATTTTGTTATTTCACTTGTTAATGATTTTCAAACACAAAAATAAAAATCTCATAACGATCGTTTCTGAAAAGTTCCTCAAACTTGCTAAAGGCATCAAAAAGTGACAAATACAACTTAAATTTGCACTACTTACACCAATTCAAATCACAAATTCCTTTTGCACAATTCTTTATTATGCATATAGCTTTTTTCTCGTTTTTATTCTCATTCAATCTTTTATTGTAGGAGAACACTCTTTATTATTTATTATTTTTCTTTTCCCATTCCATACCACTTCGCTGTCAGGTGGAAATTAACAAAACACATAAAAGAAGAAATGAAAACATTTCCACTTCAGCTTCAGACTACCGGAAGACACTTCACTTCCGTTTGTATGACTGTCTGGAGCAGAGTTTTTTGCTGTTATTTGAATGTGTATGTGTGTGTGTGGGTTGATGTGAATAAAAATGACAACAAAAATGAAGAAATAAAAAGTTTTGAGATTTCGATTTTGTTGGAAAATGCAATTGACGCATTCAATTTGATTTAGTTAGGATGCTAGTGGCAGTTTTATTTGTAAATAATGGGTGATTTTTTAAGAGGTTTAGAACTTTTTTAAAAAAAAAACACAAAAAATTCGAAAAAATGAATGAAATATTTATTTGAATCGATAGTTTGAACCTTGCAATTTAATGTTTAAAGATAATTTTATGCAAATGTTGACCGCGGCTGCGTCTCAGGTAGCCCATCCGCTGAGTCCAATTTTGGCATACTCTTTCACACATATCGGCCGGTATCTCACGAATGAATGCATGGATGTTGGCTTCCAGTGCGTCAATCGAAGCGGGCTTGTCCCTATAGACATTAGCCTTGACATACCCCCACAAAAAATAATCTAATGGTGTCAAATCGCACGATCTAGGCGGCCAATTGACCGGCCCGAAACGTGAAATTAACTGTTCACCAAACTCGCCTCGCAATTGCGCCATTGTTTCGCGTGCTGTGTGGCATGTGGCACCGTCTTGTTGAAACCACATAGCATGCAAGTCAAGAACTTCCATTTCGGGCAAAAAAAAGTTTGTTATCATCGCTCGGTAGCGTTCACCATTGACAGTAACGCTGCGATTCGCATCATCTTTGAAGAAATAGGCCCAATAATGCCGCCGGCCCATAAACCGCACCAAACAGTGGCTTTTTCGGGATGCATTGGTAGCTGTTGCAATGTTTCTGGCTGATCTTCACTCCAAATGCGGCAATTTTGCTTATTTACGTACCCATTCAACCAAAAATGAGCCTCATCGCTGAACACAAGCAGCGCGCGATGAACATTTCGAACCGAGCACGAATTTTGATAGTAAAATTCAATAATTTGCAAGCGTTGTTCATTTGTAAGACGATCCATGGTTAAATTGCAAACCAAACTGAAGCTGTTTGACAGTGACACAAGGTACTAAACATACGTCAGCTGTGAAAACCAGTGTTGCCAAAACCAAACCAGCTAAAAAATCACCCGTTATAAGGAAGCCTTTAAGCGTGTAGACTGTTCTATTTCAAATTTATAACAAACCATTTATGTGTATTTCTCAAAAACAAAAATTCAAATTTTTCCTAAGCTCCGCTAGAACGGATCTTACTCCCATTCAAAGGTTATGAATCTAATTTTCTCAAAAACGGGCTTAACGACTTTGATTACACTTCTTGTCACTTGTCAAATGCCAAATTTGATGCCATTGTACTAATATGAATATCATGTTGACAGATGTGAAGGTAACGGGTGGGCCATCTAGTGGTTTCTTTTTAAATCATAATATAGGTTATTTTGACACTGACAGCTGTTTCCCGCTCGAACTCTGGACAGAAATTCAGTATCATACCTCCGCATTCGCTTCTTTATCGCTTCGCCGTTTGGGCCCTAGAACAGCTTGAATTGGACATCGTTTTTCGGTGAAATATCATCATTTCTGACAAGGCGCATTTTCATCTCGGCGGCTACTTTAACAAACAAAATTGCCGCATCTGGGGCTCGGAAAACTCGCACGTTATTGTCAAGAACCCAAATGCATCCACAGAGAGTGTGGATTGTGGTGATGGAACATAGAAATGAGGCTGGGAACAACGTTTCGTTCACCGGTGGGCGTTACAGAGCCATGTTAACTGACTTTTTTTTTACAGAAATTTAAGACATGGACTTGGACGATGTCTGATTTGTGCAGAATGGCGCGCCATGCCACTCAGCCCATACCAAAATTCGATCTTTTGCGCACCTAATTCCCAAATCGTGTTATCAGCCGTCTTGGAGATGTTAATTTGCCACCTCGGAGCTGCGATTTTACCCCTTTGGACTTTTTTTTTGTGGAGAACCGTAAACGGCCGATGTTATGTCAACAATCCGGAAACGATTCAAGTACTTAAGGCCAATATCATCCAAGCAATCCGTGAGCTACAGCCCGAAACCATCAACAAGGTCTTGGAAAATTGGAGTGACAGAATGCGCTACTGCGAAGCCAGCCGAGGCAGCCACTTGAACGACGGCGACGTTGTATTCCATAATTAATGGGAATATTTTCTCTTCCTAATAAAGCCATAATACATGGACAAATTTAATTTTGTTCAATTTATTGTATTTTTAAAAAGAAACTTGTATTTGGCCCACCCTGTACTATCATGCCGTTGTTCGTCGTTTATTAATATGGTTGTATGATTTTTAAGTAATTAAAAGTGAAAGATAACATTTTAAACAAAGAACTTAAAGGAACAATTTTGTTACAATTTTTGCGTTGAAAATACAAAATAACATTCTTACTACCAATTGCCACCAACTCCTTAGCTATACGTAATCTTCTACTTCTTGTGGTGCTTAAATTGAATTCGTAGATTTGATTCCATAATGGTCGAAATCGTTTTTGATAATAACAAAAAAATATTAATAATGTTTCACATCCTTGGTTTGATGGTGAGTTCCGTTGGAAGAAAACTACATTATGAAAGAAGCTTACAAAAATTCTTTCACCAGAAAAATGAAATACATTTATAATAAAATCGGAAGTGAGCAATATAACATGCAACAAAAAAAAAAGGAAATTATTTTCTATTAAAAAAAGGACATAAAGGACAAATTCATTTCTTTATCATTTAAGATGTACGTATGTATGTATGTATATTTTTCTTTGCATCCATTATTTCAACTACATCAAGGAATTATTATTCCTAAAAGAAAATTGAAACAAAATACCACTGCATCGTACACTACGATTCGTTAGATTAGGTTTATATTTACATTATAGTATTGAATCACAACAGCAAGGACATGCGATCAAGTCATGCATTTTATTTATAGAAAGGCAAGGACAAAATGATATTGTAATTTTTGTTTCCAAAATTAAACCTTTCATAATTACAACTACTATAACTGCTATGTCATTTTCTGCAATTATATTCTCCATTAAATTTAAAGTCGCCATTAAAATTTAATTTATTCCACCTCACTTATCAATTTTAATTATTGTTGTTGCCTCCATTAAAAATCTGTCCATATAATTTAAAACCAGCTTATGCTACCAGCTATACGACACAATACTCTTTTTAAGATGTATTTTTGAGAATGAATAAAAAGACGCTACATTAAACCTCATTTAAGGCTTAAATTACATTATTTATTCATCAATCATTCACAAGAACAAAAAAAAATTCTTTGGGATTTTCTTCTGAAAAAGCATTTAAATTTAAAGAGGCCTTTATAGTGAGCTATTTAACTAAAGAGGAGTGAATGAAAAGAAATTTTTATGACATTATGACATAGTTCTTAAGAAAGTGCGATAAAATTGGGCCTAAATTTGCTTAGTAACTAAAAAGCAAACATTAATCTCTGTTCAACATCTTAAATCTCCGAAAGTTTTTCAACGATTGCTTTGAAATTTTGACACAACATTCAATCTAACCTGTAATTTTATATTATTTTTTCAAAACAGAGCCATCTGGTGGACGTAAAAGGAGCAACACAAGCTATACTGATATCTCAGGAATCTCAATTACATGAACAGCATTCCTCAGTTAAATTTCTGAGTTAATTTGTTAAAATGATGCTGAGGAAATCTTTGAATTAAAAACTAAGCTATAAAAAGGGTGAAATGGGGTAGACACAAACGAATGGCACCCAATTTTTACATTGTTTTTCAGTTCAAAAGGTAATATTTGGTGGATTTTAAAAAAATCTTTTTTTATTGTTTGAAAATTAATGTGTCGATGATGGACTTTGAGGATCATTTTAGACCAGATATTTGTTCACAATTAAGCATTTTATAGGGTGAATTGGGGTTAGACCAATTGGATATAACTATATGTATTTAAAAATACCTCCGTTTAAAGTTGTATTTAAAACTTTAAACGAAAGAGCCTGATATTCCTCAAGCTGAGGGTTCATAATGACCATATTGAGTGCTCATTTAACTGCTCCTTGCTCATGTTTCGCTCATGAGTGTGAGTGTGAGCAATCGTAGAATAAGGAAATGCTTATTCGTGGTATAAAAAATAATCCGAAAAATTCACTTGGTAGGGTAAAATTGGGTAAAATGAAAAGGACGTATCAGATAAAAAAAAAACTGTAGGTGCGTTTGAAAGTTTATTCAATTTGTAGGGTGAAATGGGGTAGAAATAAAAAGATTGTCCGATTTAAGAAATTATTTTTTATTTGAAAGGTTTTTGTAGGGTGAAATAGGGTAAAAATACGTAATTGACCGATTTAAGAAATTCTTTTTTTGTTTGAAGGGTTGTTTTTAGGAAATGGGTGTAGGGATATTCTTTTTCAAATTTTGTTATTTGTAGGATGAAATGGGGTAAAAATAAAAAAAAATGTTTGATTTTAGACATTATTGTGTTTTTGAAAGGTTATTTTTAGTGGATGGCTTTAGGGTAATTTTTAAAAAAAAAAATAAGTTGTTATAGTATTTAAAAATAAAATGTTAAAATAAAATATTGTATTCGATTTCAAAAATTCCTTTTGTATATCAAAGGTGGTTTCTAGGCGATGACATAGAGAATTTTATTTTTTACAAAATTGATATTTATAGGGTGATGTGGAGTAAAAACCAAAGAGGGATATCCGATTTTAAAAATTCTGTTTGTGTAAAGGTTATTTTTTTATAGAGTGAAATGGGATAAACACAAAAAAGTGGTTTTTGATTAACAAAAAATTCTTTCTGTGTTGGGAAAATGATAAAGGTTGGACTTAGATGAACATATTTTTAAGAATTTCGCCATTCATAACGTAAAGTGAGTTAAAACCTAGAAAGTTGTAGGTATTCAATTACAAAAATTAGCTTAAATAGTGATTTTTATGCGAAGCTTATGTTTGTCTACCCGTGCGAAGCCGGGCGTGCCAGCTAGTTAATGTGAAATAATGTAAATCATTTTATTCAGTTATATCAGGGGCAGTTATAAGATATAAAATAAAATTTCGACTTTGGAATTATTGACATCGCCTCCTCAACATGTACCTACCCAACACTGTTATATTTATTTTTATTTTGTTTAACTTGAGAGAAGCTAGAACGGGCCAGCTAGTATTAAATATAAAAATTTATAAAGTTCTTGTTAGTCATTTATTAATTGATGTTAAACAAATATGTTAGCGATGTAGCCTACATTTTTAGGAACATACGTATTGAGTCGAAGTAGTTAATTAATACTTCCGAGTAAATAATTCCAACACTTGAAATAAGGTTGCTTAAATATAAGTCCTTAATCCAGTGACGATGATTGAAAAAAAAGTCGAAAAAAATTATTCTAATGTGTTTATACCAAGCGCATATCGATATCTACTTCTTCAGAAAAACTTTTAATTTGAACAAAAAAAAAAGAGGATAATTCTCCTTTTCGACTTTGTTTTATTCATTCTCTCATTTCCTTCTCTGCCTCAAGTATCAATATTAAGGAAGAAAACTTTAGGTTTTTCTTTTTGTATAATACAAGTCTCAAGGCTGGCAGCGCAAATAAGTATTTCAACTTTGGAATACTAAACAAGTCTAAATAAAAACGATGTTATATTTTTGCAGTTGCTGAATTTCGAAGACTTGTCTTTTGTTTTGAGAGACGACAAAATTACTATCTAAAATTTAACTTAATTAAAAAAAAAATTTGAGGATTGACAATCTTAAATGGACACTTATTTAATACGCAAGTGCATTTTGTAAAGCATTTTATAGACAAATGCATTTCTCGTGGCAAATGAAATCTTAGCTCCGGATTTGCTGTTGTCTTATAAGCGTGTGTTTCTTATAACAATCCAAATTCAACTGATGCATTGGTTTGAGTGAATTTAATACCAACAAAAAATATTTATTTCAGTAGTATGTAGTTTTTCCAATTTTGAATTAAACCAACGTAACATGTCTATTTCTATTTGGTTTCTTAAGATCAAAAAATAAATTATAAAAAATTGAAAGCTGAACTGGAAATCAAGAAAAGCAAACATTTTGTAAATTTTTTTTTTCATTTTTTTTCCTCCAAATTTTGAGATCGAATAAAATATTTAAAAATTTTTCCACTGGAATAATTTCATTTAAAAATAAAATAAAATAAAATAAAATAAAATAAAATAAAATAAAATAAAATAAAATAAAATAAAATAAAATAAAATAAAATAAAATAAAATAAAATAAAATAAAATAAAATAAAATAAAATAAGGGATTAACCAGAAGATGAGAAAAAAATTTCTCGAAAAAGCTCGAATATTGATTTAAAGCAACTTTTGTGCGGTTTTGGTCTATTTTTGCAGGAACAGGGTCCTGTTGAAAGATCAATTTTTCTCCATTTGAAAAGATAGTGGTGTAACACCTTTTAAAAAAATCTTCTTTGTGAATATTGCACCTCTTTTCACAATAATGGAGGAATATGACACCTTGGTGATAGAATCCCATCAAACTGTTATTGATAAAGGCTGATAGCCATCTTGAACCTTTACACAACAGACTTAATATATTGAAAATACCACCAATAGCCCGATAAACAGCCATTCCCTTGATTCAAATAGTTTTAACGACTCAAAAATTTGACCAGGACAACAATGTGAGGCCTTATTACTTTGATTAAACTTTCCTCAACGTTCATCTCCTTATTAATATGTATAACACAAGGTGAAACAAAACTGGTATACACGAACATTTCTTGCAAAAAAAAATGGTTTTTTTCAAAAGGATTATTGGAGCTATTCTGCTTGAAATTGGGTAACAGGACTAATGGTAGGTAGAACTAGGATTTGAAGTGAAATAAAGTGTGTTAATTTTGTAAAGCAAATAAGTGGGCGTTGTTATTTAAAGGAAATAAGTTTTATTAGTGGACCTTGGTAGAACCTTACAATACATAAGAGTGGTGTTGACTCTTCACGCCACTATAGATTTATTTATTTTTTTTCTAAGCTTTTTTTACTGAAAATTTCGTCTCCAGTTCCAGTCTAGGAGGGAAATGTAACAAAACTGTTATAAATTGTAATTTGTGGAAACATAACCTTACTTTTGTATAATTAGTTGTGATTTAATGACGTTTTACAAAACATTGGGCGTGTCAGTGGGCTCTGATTTACAATATAATTATTTATTGTGCATGAAAATTTCATCAAATTCACAAAGTGGTTCACATTTTATCAAACCATGACCTCCCCACCAACCAGCACTGTGCGATTGCGAGCGATGTAAGGGTTTATCCACTTTTTATTTTAAGGACAAGTTCTGCACAGGTAAAGATTTCACTAATGTGAAAGAAATATCCCTTAAAAAATGAATCAGATACTATCTAGATGGCTAGCAAGTTGCCCATTTTCTTCAAGGAGCGGAAATAAAATCATTTTTCAGGATCCTCACAACACCCTCTTATTAAAATTTCAAAAGATCGAAAAAGATCCAATGAACATATTCCAAAGAATTAAACAAAATAACCTCTAGCCCTATGTTAACCTACTTGCAAGAAAATTGCCAAGTGAAATAATGTACTAAACTCCCATTCCTTGAATTCTAACAAAAGTTTAAAATAGTTTCAACTATACAAAATATCCTTTTTCACTGACCAAGACAAAAAAAAAAAACTATCTTTCACCATCAACATTGTGTCATTCTCTTCCACCGCACAATATCCAGCAAACAAAAGGATGTTGACATAATTTTTCAGAAGGATAATGTTCTTCTTTCTTAAAAAAAAAAAAACAAAAATAAATAAAAATAAAAATAAAACGTAGGTATAAATGTATAATTCCAAACAGCACATGACTAAAATAGCATCCTCTTATATGTTTAAGTTATGGCGTCTCACGTATAAGTAGTTATAATTATACTCTGCAAGTTGGCATTGTTTAACTTACTCGGCACGGATTGGTTTTTATCCTGGCCCTACTTTCAGTAGATACAAGTATACTGTATAGTTTACTCTGCGATTTTGCTCTGCGTACGTGTGTTGAACATAGAATGTTTATGTCGTGGAACGTCTTGAATGCAAGTAGTGGATTCAAGAGATTATAGTTACTTCAAGTGTAACACGGATTCAAGGACAATATATTTTTTTGAAAAAGATACACACACAGCAATATCTTGGTGAAACTTTATACAAAAAACATACAAGCGCAGCTATACGTAACGTATACCTACTATAATACGTATGATTACCACAGAGAATATCCTTAAAGTTGAAAAGAGGAATTATGTGTTATCATCATACCAAATAATAAATTAATTGATACATTTAAAAAAAAAACATCAATTATTTGAGAAAATAATATTTAATTTGTCCTTGTATCATTAAACAATATTTCACTGTGAGGCTTGATGAATAATGATTTATGGACTTCTGTTTCGAAAAATGACAATTCGAAGTAGATACGTATCCACTTCAAATTGTCATTTTTCGAAACAGAAGTCTCTGTCTCTTTACATTAAAACTGCTTGCGTATTAAGACACTCCAACTGACAAATTCTGGAAAACAAAAATTCATTTTTGTATGTACCTTACCTGACAATAGTATACATAGGGTGTAATAAACCTAACCAAGTCATATATTAAGTAGTCCATTCAACCTGTGTGGAATGTATACTTTTATTTAAATTAATTGCCAACAACTGGGTAAATGAAACACACAATGTCGTATTTATTTGATATACTTTGACCACTCTTGCACAGTTGTCCACCTGACCATATTTATGGTTGGACATTCTTTATTTATAAACGCATTCCATCAACAATAGCCGTGTTTTTTTGCAAGACCGGGGAGATTTGGTTGAAAAAAAACGACATCGGGGATTAACGACGCCATTACAGAAACAAAATGGAGTTTCCATACAAACTATCGATAATAAGTATGCAATTCACGCCGGTAACACAGTTTTTTCCGTGCTTAAGTTAAGCCCCGAGAATGCTCCGCAGGCCAGGACATCGTTTTTTTTCGATCGATTTTCTCGGGGCTTGCAAAAAAACACGGCTAATGTTGTTTAAATATGTCCTCATATATTCAATGACACCCCTGTAATCTGTCAATTTCGTGATCTTTTGGATAATGTGCAATGCATCCTTCGTTCACCTCAAGATAATTTTCATTTCGTAACTACAGAAACTAGTCTTAACTTCTTTATTGAACCATTGAACGTTCCCAAATTAGAATAGGTTGTGATAATCGTTTATAAATAAGGTTTGGTGGTTAGACAGTTGTGAAAAGTTAGGCATATTTGGGAATATGGGCTTATAGAACAGACTGAAAATGGTTTGTTTGCTGAACTGGTAGGTTAGTTTTAAGCAAACAACGTCCTTAGATCTTATACTGGAAGGTTTATCTAAACTCATTAGTGGTGGTGGGGCACATTCGACTTTCACAATTGTGGAAAGCCAGTTGGTTCCTAAATAAAACTTTTGATGGCATTATTGGTCACACTATTTTCTCCTATCGCATACGAATTTTCACAGTTCTCTTTCAACAGCTGTGCTGTCAAAGTATTTTTTTTTATATTTGAGTGATTTTGTGTAACTTTACTCATGCACGAGGTAAGCGATATTTAATTTTTTGATAACGGAATTTGATGGGAGTCCATAATTCAATTGTTAGCGTATATTTATTATCATAATATGTTTTAACTTAGCATTTAGTTATCTGTACAATTTTTTTTTAAATAACATTTTTTTTTATAAAAACAAAGCATGGGGCACTTTCGACGAAAGCACGTGGGGCACTTATGACAAGTGACATTCTAAGATTATTTTCTTTGAGACGATGAGTCCTAACAAGGAGCAATGAATTCTTTTACACCAAAAGTTTACCTCAAATAAAAAGTCTCGATACCTTGATCGATCAGTTATGTTTACCATGTGATTTTATTTTATATATTGTCGTATGAAAACTGAATGTGAATTTCTGAAGTTCCTCATTTAATTTTTATATTTTTTTAATTATATACCTAACATTGATTTATTTAAATATTATAAGCTGTTCGCCACAACAGAGCAAACAAATAAATGTTATTTCTTCTACTTTTTGTGTCATCTGAATTCGTGTCGAAAGTGCCCCACGAGTACCATATTTTGAAGTATTATCTTAAAACTACTATTGCAGTTGAGAAAAGTCTTCAAGTTTGTGAATTCCTTTAGTTTAATTATTGAAGCTTCAAATAAAAAAACTTAGATCTATTTTGCATTTTTATAAAAGTTATAGGGAATCTTGAAGTAAATATTCATTTGAGTTCAGTTTTTTCGAAAGTTAAAAATTGTTTTCTTTAAGTAAGAATTTAAAAAAAAATTACTAGCGGAGCCCCGGCGAACGTTCTACATTATAAATTATGTTGGTTTTAATAAAATATGGTTCAGAAAAAAAGTGGATAACCCACGCGTGTCTACATAGTTATACTTTATAAGAATTTACGATAAAGTGTTTTGCCATAGAATACATTTTTTTTTGCAACTGCAATTTTTTAAAATAGAGAAATGTTGGTGTGTCAGTAGGCGGGCTCTCAAAAATATTACATATATGGCATGCTTTGTTTTCAAGAAATGTTTTTTCAACTTTCTACAGTTCTTCATATTAAAGAAAATACTCAGACATAAGAAAAGTGGGCGTATTAGTAGGTGGATTTCCAAAAATATTATACCCATGTTATACTTCGTGTACGAGAGAGGGTAATTACAATTTTGTTTGCCTTATAATATGGACTTAGAAGAAAATTCAACTATATAAGAAAAAAAAAAAGTTGACATGGCAATGGGGGTAGGTTGACTGGAAAAATTACACAATTCATGCATAAGTCTTAATCCAGATTACTTACAAAATGTTTTCCTTAATCACCGTTGGGTACCAGAAAATTAAAAAATTAAAAATTTAGAGGTATCAGTGTACTGAAACTATTCTTAGTAAATATATACAGGGTGTTTCCTAATTAATGAAAAATGCTTTGAGAAATGATTCTTCAGCATGTTCATAGAACAATATCGTTGAGGAGTGAGGTTCTGGTTCCCCGGTTTATTCGCAAAGGACAATTTTTTTAAAGCAATGATAAATAAAATAGTGCATACAAATTTCATGCAACAGCTTTTTTCAAAGCCAGAAACTCTAATTTCTAATTTTTCTTAAAAAGTTGATTTAATAAATAATTTAAGAAAACAAATATTTTCCAATTCAAAATTTCCAAACAAAAATTGAAAATATTGTATCTATTCGGATTTTTTTTTTCAAAAATTCTAATTTGTCTTTTAATATTCAATGTTGCATAAGAATCATTTTTCAAAGTATGGATAAATAACCTTGTACATATTAAGGGTCTTTCATTAGGGATTTTCGAACTTTGACAGTTGATAGCGGCTATATTATTGAAGCTACAAAATGTGAAATTGGCTGTCATTTATTGAGTCTGTTTTTATCAAATCAAAATGGATGGATATATCATTCCAAATGCAAATGATAAAATTGTTTCATCAAAATGGGTGTTCTATTCGGGCAACGTTCCGCGCTGTTTTCATCGTAAACTCATCTTCAGCGATGAGGCCCATTTCTGACGTACTTCAGTTTATCTATGCTCTAAAAAACTCAAAACCTAACCATCTGACTAAGCTGAAACTCACACAATAATGTATTTCCCATTAAGTGAAAAGTCCATGATTGTCAAGTTCATGATCGAAAAGTGGGTAGGTTGATAATTTGTGGATAGTTAAGTTATGGTAGTTTCAAATTCGTCCTTGAATGTTTTCTATGTTTTTTTGCTTCTTGCTAAAACCAGAAGTTGTTATATTCATTATTAGATTGCTTAGTAAGTAATTTCTCGTTTGTTAGTTGTACAAATATAAATTTTCTAGTGCGATGTTTTTTTCGTACAAAATTTATATTTTCTATGTATTTTTTTCCCAATTCATATGAACTAAACAAATATCCTGTTTTAGGTTTTTTTTGTTTCTTTGCTGAATTCATCAAAATTAACTAGTATATGAATTTATTTATCTCTTAAGCAAACAAAAATATAAAAAAACATAAAAAAACATCAATTTAGAAAAAAAAAAATTAAAACACCGCATGACAAAATTGAGATTATTACAACTAATTCATGACTAAAAACCAAATTATTGGGTAATAAACCATTAATTATTACAAGGATATACGTCCTTTCGACTTCGCTAACTTGTTATCAACTTAGAAAAGCAGCAACAAAAAACATAGAAAAAATTTAATTACAGTTTCGAAATTATCACAACTAATTATAATTATTTCGATCGGCAAACTAACTTGCCATTCATAAAAAGTTCACATACTTCAACAGTCTTTTTTTTTAATTTCTGATAGATGGCGCTAAACACCGTAACATCAAAACAAGCTAAAACTCAAAAACTATCCATTCGATTGTGTTGAAACTTAAACAATTATTTTTTACAGCGGAGCGCAATGGCTTACAGCTAATTAAAATAAAATTTACTTTTTATGCATTAAATTCTATGTTTTAGCAGTATTTCGATAAGGACAAAAGCATTAATGAGTGTTTGGACAAAAATTGTTGAAAGATTAAGGCGAGATACTATTAATTGTTCAAAATAGCTTTAAATGGCGTTTTCGTTATTTGGGATTTTTGTCGTCGTATCTAAAACCTTAAAAAAATATCTCAAAATGTCAGAAAACCTATCCAAAAGAGGAAAGAAAATTGTAATAAAATGTTAATTTTGATAATTTGTTCACGGAGAAGATAACGAAGGCTGACCCTGACCTATGGTGCATAATTATTGTTGAACAAGTTTTGTGTGTATGTTATTTGAAACACATAGCTTTTTATAAAGGGTCCGCCATCTAACGTTTTTTTTTTTTCAACTAGTGCTTATTTCGTGAATGGTAACACTTAGCTCATGTCTGATTTGACAGATAATTAGTTTAATCCTTTCGCTGAACGAATATGGTTATGTGTCTACGCTTCGCTAAGTGGGCCTGCGATCGACTTAGAGAAGATGCCGATTTTGCCAAAAAAATCATCTTTTCAGATGAAGGTCATTTTGATCTTGGCGGGTAGTAAACAAGCAAAATTGTCGCATTTGGGGCACAGAAAACCCGCACGCATACATTGAAAAGCCGATGCACCCAAAACGAGTCACTGTTTGGTGCGGATTTTGGTCCAGAGGCATAATTGGGCCATTTTTCTTCGAAAATGAGGAAGGAGTGGCCGTTACAGTCAATGGCGATCGTTATCGGGCCATGTTGAACGAATTTTCGTTCACAAAAATTGAAGAGGAGGATATTGGCAACATTTGGTTTCAACAAGACGGCGCTACGTTCCACACAGCCGAAGCTACACTCGATGTTTAGCGCCTTTTTCAAAAAAAAAAGAAGTTATTTGGCGGACCCTTTATATTGTCAAAAGATTTAAAAAATCATTTCTCAAAAGGTTAAATAAAAAAAAAAAATCCATAGCACCCTGTATTTGTGCTTTCATATTGAAAGTAGGTACCTACCTAAAGCTATACAAAATAAAATGCCTGCTTCCATTCTGAGTTTCTGATGTCTGTCCATTGGCGACATCGACAGTGTAAATATGTTAAGCGATGTCGCAATCAAAAGCAAAAGGAAAAACCTACAGTAATTAATATTTTTTTTATTTTATTTCAGATACTCACATTAAATTACAAGCAGTGCATAAGCCCAACGGCTATTCAATTTAATTAACATTATAATTAACAAAGGCAGACAGAAAAAAAATTATATTAATGAAGGCGAACTAAGAGACCACATTTCCCTCATAACTTTTTGCAAGAGTAGTACTATTACCAGTCACTGAGTGTTTATTTTTTTTTTTTGGATTGAGATATAGTAATATACACAAGCAAACAGTAATTATGCCCTGATGAAATACAAAAAAAAAAAAATCATCTCAAAGGAAAAGTAGTGCATCCTCGCTGGTGGTGAATGGGTGAAGTTTTATGTTCACATAACTTCAGCCCTATTCTGACGTCATACTTGATTCTGGCGTTTTCTTGATGGACCAGAAAAAGCTTCGGAATGAAAAATGAATGAAATTATATGAATAATAAGAGGGGTAGATATGAAAGCCAGAGTTGGCAAAAATCAGAATATTAAAAAGAGCTTTGATGTTTTGAAAGACTGTGCTTTGTTTTCTAGTATCTAATTTTTTTTTGTCATTGTTTAAGCTACATAAAGTTGGTATAACTACATAGAAATCATGTTGTGTATTTTGACTGAGATAGTCATTAATCAGTTTTAGGCTTAAAACCAAACCAGATGAAACAAAACGTTTTTGTTTCATGAGGCAAGACAAAGTGTTTTTTTTTTTTATTAAACACACATTCATCAATCGAAACACAATAAATCAAACAAAAATCTTTCACTTTTCTGTTTCGATTTGTGTGTGTGTTTAGGTAAAACAAAACACAATTTTCAATGAGAACGTCCAAATAATTGAAATGCCAGTGGCAAACACACACAAACAACAACATTTTATTTCTGGAAAACAATAAGTTTCAAACATCGACATCAGCGAAACATTTTTTTCTGTTTTGCCTTTGTTTCATGTTTGTTTTGTTGTGTAAACGTTGTGGGTTGGACCATAAGGATGTGTGTAGAATAGGTGGCTTACAACGAAATGTTGTGCAAAACCATGTATTTTCGACAACCACTCATAAAATCATAAAATAAACAGAAACAAATTCATGTTTTTTTGTTTCGCCAGTTTCCTATAGGTTATGTTTTTACATTGGGTCATTTGACATTTTTATATTTTTTAACGATCTGTCACACCCGACTGAAAATAAAATATGAATAACTTTATATGTACTTTAATTTTTCATACCATTGTTTGGTAATTGTTATATGTTATAAATGGGGTACATATTTCAGACGGAATAGCAAAACTTGGACGGCAAAAATTTTACTAGCAAGGGCCTTACGAGTATCTCTCTAGTTTTTCTCCTCCGCTGAAAACATTTCACGGCCTCGACTTCACTTAGCGAAAAGTTGCCATTTTTTAGAGGTGGGTATAGTTTTTGACTAAATTATTGCAAATTTCGGTCAGAAAGATGATAGCGGTCATCTCTGAGTAACAAATAAAAATTTGATTATTTTTATATTTATCGTGTCCATTTAATTAAAAAAAAATAAAATCAAAGCTGGATGCAAGCATTCATCTATACATGACAATATTTTCAAACTTGATGAATGTTTTAGCCCTGGCGCGGATAGTGTACCATCAATTATGTTAAAAAGAATGTTTGTCTTATATGTCTTATCCGCTTTTTCTTTATTTCAACGAGTCGCTGAAATTTTCAAAATTTCCTGCTCTTTGGAAAAATTCATACTTAACGCCAATTCAAAAAAAAAGGTCATGAGAATCTAATAACAAATTAACGTCCTATTGCTTAACTATCTGCTATTCCTAAACGGTTCGAGTCTCCTGTCTGTGACATACTTTCATTTAATTGTTCCTCTGTTATATGTGAAAATCAACATGGATTTGTAAAGAAAAAATAAACCCTCACTATCTTATTACAATTCTCCACATTTTGTTCAGATACTTTTGAAAACAACTCATAAGAAGATTGCATCTCTGCAGGCTTAAGTAAAGCTTTTGACAAATTAAGTCACGAAATACTTTTAAATAAATTAACGAAAATAGGACTTAATGATCGGTTTGTTTTGTGGATATCTTTATACCTTAAGGATAGATTTTATAGTGTTATGGTCAGAAATAACCGTTCATGTCAATTTAAAGTTAATTTTGGTGTACCTCAGGGGAGCCATTTTGGTCCTTTGCTGTTTATTTTATTTTTAAATGACCTTCGTTCTATATTACAAAATTCTATGGTATAAATTTATGCTGATGACGTTAAAATATTAAGAACAATTAGCTCCATCACGGATTGTGAACAACTGCAAGACGATCTTAACAGAATTTGGACATGGTGCAATAATAACCGTTTTTTTTTTAAACATTGACAAGTGTTATACAATGTGTTTTTCACTCAAACCTTATTTATTTATTTATGACTATCTGTTAAATTCGTCACATTTATGTAGAGTTTCTATAGTTTCTCTGACCTTTGAGTCTTATTAGACACAAAGTTATCATTCACTGATCACTATAATTCTATTGTTAAAAAAGCAAACAAAATACTTGGTTATGGTTTCGTCAAAAGATTTTCCCGTGAGTTCCGTGATCCGTTAGTAATTAAAATTCTTTATGTTTTATTTATTAGGGCAATACTTGAATACGGATGCGTTGTCTGGGCGCCATACTCAACGAAGATTTTTAAGATTTTCTCTGCGATTTTTTCCCTGGTCAGATAGTGTTCTATTACCTCCATATACCCAAAGACTTCAGTTGATAAACCTCCTATCTATTTCTGGTAATAGAGAGTATTTGCAGTTCTGTTTCATAACTGGAATAATAAATGGATCTATTTCATGTCCTCAGATTCTATGTCGATTAAATTTCAATATAAACCGGATTAGTTTTAGAAGAAATCTACCTCTTTGCACTATGCACATTTAATGCATGCAATTAATTTCTTTTTACACCCAACACTGGCAAAACGTAGTAGGCCAACTACTGTTGTTTTTTTTTTTTTGAAGTTTCTTTGATAGCAATAATTGTCAGTCAGTTTTTCGCGGTCTTTCGAGTTGGTGTTTTTGAAAAAGTTAAAATTGATAAAAATATGAACAAAAATAATACCAGGATTATTCTTAATTCAAATAAAAACCTTATAGTGAAATTAATACCACAAAATGATGTACCTGCTGCAATTCAAGAATTGGTGACACAAATTCTATAAAAGAACCTGCTTATCAAATTGCTCCTTTGGAAAGTCTGGAATTTCTGGCTCTAAGCTCTGTTTTTGTATATTTTTTGTACTTGTTTTCTTTTAATAAAATACTGAAATCTTAATAATGTGTTATTTTATCCATTTTCAATTGATTTCGCTAAGACTTACGTGGCAAATTGAGTGTAAAAACAACATAACTTAACGTATTTGAGTTGTTTTGGCTCTCAACAAAACGTTGGGTGTTAAAACAACACAAAACATAAAGTTAGTTTTTTGAAAATCTTTTCTACTAAAAAAATGTTTTTAAAACTTTTAACTGTTTACAACTCGCAGAACTAACCCTAATCAGATTTAAAAGTTAAAATTGTCAATGCGGCCGCGTCCTCAAAAATATAAGGTCTTTTTTTCTCTCCTGTAAAAAAAAATTAAATGTCACTTATGTTGTTTAAACAATCACCGATTCACTTCTACAAATGTCCAAAGTGTTGAAGAAAACCCAGGTTTGTCCATTCCTCGTCGTTCTTTGGAATTAGGCATTCCACAAACGTCATTACACCGTATTTTGCATAAAGACTTGGGTCTTAAGGCTTATAAAGTTCAGTTAACACAAGAACTCAAGCCGGCTGATCATCAACAACGTCGTGTCTTTGCTGTTTGGGTCCTTGAAATGCATGAAAATGATCCGGAATTTCATCGAAAAATCATCTTGACTGATGAGCCCCATTTCCACCTCGGAGGCTACGTCAACAAGCAAAACTGTCGCATCTGGGGCTCGGAAGACCGAAGAGTTATTGTTGAAAAGCCTCTCCATCCTCAACGCGTGACTGTTTGGTTCGGTTTATGGTCCGGCGGGGTCATTGGACCTTACTTTTTCGAAAATGAGGCTGGAGCAACAGTTACGGTCAATGGATTGCGCTATCGAGAGATGATTAATGATTTTTTATGGCCGGAATTGGATGGTATTGATCTGGACAACGTTTACTTTCAACAAGATGGCGCTACGTGCCACACAAGCAATGAAACCATCGATCTTTTTCGGGAAAAGTTTCCGGACCGTGTTATCTCTCGAAGAGGTGATCACAATTGGCCACCGAGATCTTGTGATTTAACACCTTGCGACTTCTTCCTTTGGGGCCATGTGAAAGATAAGATCTACGCCAACAGCCCAGCGTCGATTCAAGACCTCAAAGATGGAATTCGTGAGGCTATCGAGGACATAGGGCAGCCACTTTGCGATTTGGCTATGGAAAATTTCATGAAAAGGATATGGTCCTGTAAGCGTAGTCGTGGCGGCCATTTGGCTGATGTTGTGTTCCATTATTAACGGCATACCTTCCTCTTTATAATGAAATAAACATCCGATCAATTATCTCAAAAAATGCCATTTTTCTTTGAATATCAAAATAACACCTCTTATTGGAAAACCCTTTATAATTCCTTTGCTCAAAGTCAATAAAAACAATGATTGTAAATTAAGTTAGATATTAAGTAAGAATTGTAATCTTAACGTTAAGTTTAACGTATTGAAATATAATCGAATCAAATGAAGCATTTTTGGCCAGTGTTCAAAATGGGAGAATTAATTACTAAAAATGTTCTTAATGCTTTCAAATTGCATTCCATTCGTCTAATCAAAAGTTATGATTTTTCTTCTAACACTCTCACCTCCACGATAAAACCAATTATGGTACCCATACATATTGCATATTATTAACTTCATTGGGGCATATTCATGTTCCATTTTGAGCTCCAGTTTATCCTAAACTGGGGTTTATTCAATGTTATTTAGATAGGATAAACCCAGGTCTAAGATAAACTGGAATTTAAAACTGACTATGAATATGCCCCATTGTATTTTTTTTGGCTTGGTAAAAGAACAATAACTATGATATCTGGTATCATTTTACTAAACAATCGAAAACCTAATTTGAAAAATAACCCTTTGTTGGCATGTCATCTTTAAATATGGTTTGTACAGCTCATTATCATTTTGCCATGGCTTAGACTGAGAATCATGCTAAAAATAATAAAATTAGATCTCTTCAAACTCTTTGTCGCTATACATACATATTCAAGGTTCTTTGTATTTCACTTTATATATAAATAAATTAATTTGTCACAAACACAGAATATACATTATTTTTGCAGCAGGAAGCCTCCTTGCAATTCCTATTATATGCACTTAATGAGTTTTTGTATCTATATTTATTCTCTTCTATCTTCCGACTGAACTTAAAAATCGATAAATTCCATTTTGGACCATTTTCGAATTTCCACAAAAGTCAGATATATATGTACCTTCGTATAACTTACACATCAGATGTAGAGTAAAACACGAATGCATATTTTATGGCGAATTTACCAAAAAAACTAAATATATTATTTCAATGGAGAAACTCATTGGCTTCAACTTGTTGCTTTTTGGTGGTGGTAATAACTCTATTTCTTGACCCAAAGAGCTCGAGTATTTGCCTTCAAAATATTCGTGAACAAATATAGTCAAACCCGCTTAGCTTCTGAACGAAAACTCGGATAACCAGAAAATTATTAAGTAAAGCCAACATTGGATAAATAAAAAAACAATTCACTAATTCAACTAAGCGTAGACCAAGAAAGATACAATTTTTTGGGAGCCAGAAAATGAAAATAAATATCTTCAGAAATTAAATCTAGTACTGTCAATGTCTTCAGAATTTAAATTTAGTCCTTTCAACGATATAAATAAATACACAAATTCATGTAGTCTGGGGTTATTGTTTTAAGTGGTTGGTAGGATTGCACGAACTTGCTCTTGTAAATAGTTTATAATTATATAAAGTTCTTTATCGAAAAAAATGTTAAAAGTACTAAAAAAAATATTTTTTTTGTTAATTTTTTTTTTGTTTCAAAATATTTAGTAAAATGCAATATTTTGTTGACGATAGGCGTTTTACTTTGGAGGTGGTGAAGTACTTGTGAGTAGATGAAAGTTAAAATCTAGTTCTTTCATGTACTCATGCTTTTATCGCGAGTGTAGATGAGGTTTGTAGGAAAACTAATTTCTTGCGTTCCATTCAAAATGGCTAGCAAAGTACTTGCAAGTACTTCGCCACCTCCATATGAAAACGGCTTATATAACAAAATCTGTCCACCCATATCGAAAAACTATAGTTAATTAACTCAAAAATTAAACCATTTTCTCAAAAAAAAAACGTGGAATGGCTATTTCGGTTATATGAATTTAATGCCTTAAAACTGAAACCCATTTTTCTAACAATTACTTTGGTCATTCCAGTTTGTTATCGAATCAACAACTGGCGTAAAACAAGGATGCCTCCTAAGCCCACTTCTCTTTTCAATATATCTGGATGACCTCAATACTTTTCTGCCCGAAGGAATTTCGTTTGATGGAATGGAAAAATAAAAGTCCTACTTTATGCTGATGGAATTGTCATACTGTCCAAAACCCCAAACATGATTCAAAACTTATATTGAGGTAGTTTAAGACCACCAGGCCTTGTTGAATGATTGAAATTTAGCTTTCTATTTAGATAATCAGGCAGTTTTGTTTGAAAGATTTCATGTAGATTGCTAGATTGCAGACAAAGCGGACAAATGTTGTTATCTTTATGCGATAAACATCTAGTGGCTGAGCCCAAGTTGCAAAAATGTCCAAAATGTAGACTTATCAAGAGTACATCATCAGCGTAGGTGTAAATTACTCAAACAGTGTTAAGCAACTTGTGGTAGCTAGTTTATATAAAGTGTAAGAGAACTGGTCCACGGATAGAGCCCTGTGGCACTCTAGTTAAAACATTGAAAAGAAGATAGAAGCATGTCTTTTATAAAGTTGAGCCAACTGTTGATACTGGAGAATTAATAAATGTAACAACTTTAAGGGACGCGGACGGATGTCATCAACTAACCGTAGATCGTAGAATGTCTGCTGATACTGATTTTTGCAGGTTTTCCTTAAACTTTTGGCCTAAAACTAAAGGGCTGTGATTTGTTCGTAGTAAAGGCTTTTTGCTGTTCTGACAATAAGATTTGTGTGGAGGAGTTAGTTCGTATCGCCTCCATTGACTCTAGGCGGTATCCATTTCCAACCTCAGCCCAGAGATGTCGCCATTCAGCCATGGTGGAGTCGTTTACTTAACCATATGGTTTTTTTTTTATGGAAAATGATGAAAAAGATGATTTATGCTATGCTCCAAAAATAGACTTGTTTATTTATACATTTAGCATGAGGTAAAGTGATTTTCAATCTATGCAGTCGAGAAAGTCAAACAAAAATTCCATGGTATGTAAAAAGGGTTTCAAATAAGCAGGTTCGACTGTATGCATATAAACAAATATTTAGATTGGTAGAAACTTATAAACAGGAATTCAGGTGCTTAGCAGATTCTATATAACACGTTAGTATGTCAGACGGTTAATTTCGTATGCCTTGCCCTTTTTTGTTTCACACATATTGTATAGGAAGCAGCAAATGTCTTTCACGTGTAATGCGGTTTCACAGAGGCGTTTATGTGTTTTCTGTTTTTCACCCAGGTTTAGGTATTCACTTTGTCCTTGAAAGTTTTTTTTTTTTGGAAAGAGTAATTAATTTTTTTTTGTTTTTTCTTTGAGGTTGTAATTGGTGTAAACTACCATTTTGGGAAATAAAGCAAGTAAAAAGGTTTTTAGCTCGTTAGTTTTTTTGTTAGGCTTAAAGACATAATAAAGCTTTTCTTGTCCCTTAAGGGTTAGCAAAGTAATTAGTCAAAATGAGTAAAAGTGGCCATTGTATCATTGTGTATGAAAAAAAAATAATGATACCATCATGTGACGACAATAATTGAAAGTTGTATCAGAAATGATTATAACCAAACGTTGAAATAAGTGGCTACGGGATGTTAAATGCAGTACCTCATAGATATTTGGGAACAAAATTAAAAAAATTCATCACAAAAATCTATGGCTAGCTCATTAGTCATTATGAGTGAAACTAGTTAACCTTTAATGACCATTTACTGACAATTTAGATGGCAAACTTATTTTTTTTTTG
The DNA here is from genome assembly GCA_932273885.2 of Leucozona laternaria. Taxonomy (NCBI): domain Eukaryota; kingdom Metazoa; phylum Arthropoda; class Insecta; order Diptera; family Syrphidae; genus Leucozona; species Leucozona laternaria. The sequence continues at coordinate 22,330,128 of OW026367.1, read as the reverse complement.
GAATATCCCACACATGTCGGAACAGGGATTTTAGTACCCCATGTGTATGGGATATTCGCGAAAAACATATGCCTGTCTAAAATGTCAGTAGGTAATTGGTCAAAAAAGGTCTATCAGTTTTAGAAAGTAGTAGCCATAGATTTTTTTAATACCGCAATCAATATTTTCTCCGAATATCCCAAAAATGAGGTGCTAAGAAGTCGGCTCCAGAGTCTTAGTACCCCATTTGTACGGGATATTTGCGAAAAACGTATGCCTGTCTAAAATGTCAGCAGGTAATTGGTCAAAAAAGGTCAATCAGTTTCAGAAATTAGTAGCCATAGGGTTTTTTAATACCACAAGCAATATTTTTTCCGAATATCCCAAAAAATGAGGTGTTAAAAATCTCTATGACCTTGAACAAATAATAAATTATTTAAAAATCGTATTACTGGACAATTATTGCAACTAGTTGACATTTTATGAGGTCACTAAGGCCAACCATTCAGATGGAATACTTTCTTTGCAAATATCCCACATTATGGGGTGCTTAGATCCCAAAACCTAATATTTTGAAGATAATATTTTTAAGGTTTTTTTTTTTTTATTTGGTTGCAGCTTAAGCTTCGAAAAAGCGGATATCGCTTTCGTTTAGGATGATTAATAGAACCATACAGCTATGAGGCATCAAGTATAGACTGGGGAAGAATGAGCTTGATGCACTTTTTAGCTGATTCTTTGAGCACAAGCACAAAATGTTTAATATTTCATTGGGGACGACATTCTTGTGTTCTTAGTTTTTGAGAAACTTAATTGAAAAATAGCAGGAAGCATAAATCTAAGTTTTCAACCACAAATCCCTTGCACAGTTTCCGCTATATTGATTCAAAGAGTGAACTTGGTTTTGGCTATATTCTGAACGGTCAGATGATTTTTTAAAAAATAAAAACTTAGTAGATATAAAAAAAATTGGAAAAATCTAGGAAAAATTGCTCCTTCAAATTTTAAACGCAAATGGTCAAATGGGCTGTTAAGAGTTAAACTTAAAGTCTTTGACAAAAATAATAACAACCATTGTCTATTTTTTTTTACAACCACATAGCATAGCAACATTATGTAGGTATATATACATATGTATGTGTTATGACAATAATTATGCTTTGTATCCAACGAAACCCCCTAAAGCTTTTCATCCTTCTTCGCTTCTGGATTTACATAACACCTGTTTTCAGGCTTTCACAAATGAATTCTTGTTGCAGAAAAAAAAAATTAAAAGTGCTCTTTTGTGCTCAGAAAATTACCCGCAGCATGTTTTGCCTCCCCTTTCCATCATTTGTACGTTATGTATATGTATAAGTATACTGTATGTATTTGAATCCTCAAGCAATAGCATGGCAGTGGCTCTGACGACTCTTTCCACGAGTGGATCAATTGTCGTCCCAAGGGTGTCTTGCATTTAAGACTTGCTTTTCGTGTCCCGTTTGCCGTTCGGAGTTAGGCGTTCGGCGTTCGGCGTTCCGTCCCTCACTCGCTGATATGATGGCTCGTTGGATGATGATGGTTTATTATTCATTCATGCACAAAGCAATGGAAATGATTACCATAATAAGAGGTCAGGATCATCATCACAGCAGCGGCAGCGGGGCCTGAGAGTATTATGAATGTAGCTACAAGCCGGATAAATTTCAGTGCTCCAGATTACATTCACAGTGACCTGTGTATACACCGAGATTATTTTTGTTATAAGTCAAGGGTTTTCGGGTGTAAAGGTGGAATTGTATGTTTTTAGAGAGACTCAACAATCAACAATGTAAAAGGCAAGGAGCACTCTTTTTTTTTGTATATGTCGGCCTATTTGCACAGCAGTTTTTTTTTTTCTTCAATTTCTTACAAAGGACGAAGGAGGCCAAAGCTAAGTGCTTTTAGGAACATTCTCGGTGAGACAGTTAAAACGTTTCACTTTGAGTGTTGTATTCCGTAGAAGTGGTATTTAAAAAATAAAAAAAAAAGTTTTATTTTTTGAGAATTAAGGCACTTTATGACATTGGATTGGAAGACTTGGCACGAGATTGTGTTCAAAGAGAAATTGATTGTTTGGATAAGTATACCTATACCTGCAATTTTTTTTTGGTTCTGAGTGGAATTCTTTTGGGGAAAATTAGAGAAGTCTTTGAAATAAAAGTTCTAATCAAAAGGATATATAAGAACGTATAAGCAATGAGTAAAAATGAAATGGTATGTTGTATCGTTGTGTTCATTATACAATATGAATTTTAAAGTTTTTATATATATATGTACATATACATTGAACATGAATTTATTTATTTATTCAGCTTAATACAAGCTATAACTTAACACTATACACTCAACACTAACTTGTTCTTGTTATCAGTTTTCAACATTATTTCATGTGGGCCCTAAGGATTTCGAAATGTTAAAGTCGAAGACTAGCATTGCAGCATTGCAGTGACGAAGAATTCTGGACATTGGTTCAAAGTGCCCGTAGTTAGTGCGGTGATGAGGGATATAGAAAAGAGAGACATAACGCAGATTCCGAGGGTTAGTGTTAAGATGAATTTCATTTAGGAGTGCTGGGGAATCTATATTGCCCATTAACAATTGGTGAGCAAATAATATATCAGCGTTTTTGCGTCTTATATATAAGGATTGCAAGCCTATCAGTTTTAATCGATCGGCATAAGGAGGCAAGTTGGATGTATTATCCCAGGGGAGGCCATGAAATGCAAATCGAACGAAACGTCTTTGAACATTTTCAATTCTAAGTGAATGGTTTTCATAAAAGGGTGACCAAACTTGGCATGCATATTCTAGATGAGGTCGGACTAGGGAAATGTAGAGCGCTTTTTTTACATAGGGATTGGAAAATTCTTTTGATCATCTCTTAATGAAACCAAGAGATCTATTAGCTTTATTAATAACTTGGTCAAAGTGGGAATGGAAATTTAAGTGTTTATCACACAAAATACGAAGATCACTAATAGAATCGACTACGGTGACGGCATCGTTGAGGAAATAGTATACCCTATGAGATGGGATTTGCTTGCGCGAAAAGGTCATTTGTTTACATTTACCTACATTTAGCTCTAGGAAGTTATGCAAGCACCAAACAAAAAAGATATTGAGATCATTTTGTAAAAGTAAGGAATCAGTTGGAGTTGAGACAATTTTGAAAATTTTTTTATCATCCGCGAACATTAGGATATCTGAGTTTTTTTTAATTTAAGACAGACATCGTTAACAGATAAGACGAAGATTAGGGGGCCAAGGTGACTACCTTGTGGGACCCCGGAAGTGGCATGAATGGATCTGGAGACTGAGTTACGGAAGAGGACTCTATAAGTTCTTTTCTCGAGTTAGGAGCTAGTCCAGTTTATAAACACTGATGGGAAACCAAGGGCTCTGAGTTTGAGATATATTATCTCATGAGATATTTTGTCGAAGGCTTTGCTGTAATCAGTGTATACAACATCAACTTCATTGCCATTCTCGAGGGCTAGTAAAACTTTGGATGCAAATTCAATTAGGTTAGTCGTAGTTGATCTTACTTTAAGAAAACCATGTTGAGCGGGGGAGAAAATGGGCTTACAATGAAAATAAACGGAATCATAAACTAAGCTTTCAAAAAGTTTTGGGATGCACGAAAGTTTAGCAATAGGTCTATAATTGTTAATTTCAGTTTTATTGCCTTGTTTATGGATCGGAAATATAAATGAATCTCTCTCCATATATGAGGAAACACACCTTGGGAAAGAGAGAGCCCAAAGAGTGCAGCTAGAGGCTTCGACAGAGATTGCATGCATTTTTTCAGAACAACTGATGGGACTCCGTCGGGACCAGGGCTAAAGTTTTCTTTAAGGCTTTTGATTTTGGCAAGTACCATTTCTTCAGTTATTGTAAAAGATGAAAGAGAGGTTTGAGTGCAACCATCTAAATAACTAAAATAATGAGGATCAGGGTCATGAATATGTTCAGTATACGATTTGCAAATTTAAGTAGTTAGCAAATAGATTTGATATGGTTGTTGGATCTGAGGAGATTATATTGGAAAAACCCATTGAAGGTGGAAACCCATCAGATTTACGTTTGACATTTATAAACTTGAAGAAGCTCCCAGCATCAGAAAGATCTTTAGATTTGTAATTTACTGATTGAATGCACACCCCATCCTATCTATAATTGTATGACAGCTTAAGGCTTATATTTTAAAAGGAACTATAAGTTTTAAACATTTAAAAAAGTCTCTATTAAAGACTTGATTATGGCAGTTCTGAGAGCTAAGATAACGGTGATTTAATGTCAGATTGTATGTTTAAAATGCTTTTTGAAAGGCTATAAGGGATGAGCAGGGTTACCGCTCGACCTTGTAACATAGGTTTTACTGTAAACTAAATTAAATCCAGAAATCCATACTTCAATATTGTTTTTTAATCATACCGTTTTAATTAATAATTTTTGAAAAATTACATTTCAAACTCAAAGTTCTGAAAAAAAAAATTAATTTTGTTCAAACTAATTTTTTTTCTTCAAAATTTTACCTTATTAAGTAGTATTTTATTATTAAATATTCAATGGTCTTTTTAATTTTAAGTCAACACTTTCATTATTCCAGACTACCTTTTACGGATGATGAAAGATTATCTCAAGAACCGGAAGCTGATTTACGAAACCGCACAAAAGGCCCACGAAGTAAAAAAAAATCACGGATCAGGGATCAATTCTTTGACCCGATCTCTGGAATATGTCCTTTGATGGTATTCTTTGCATGGATATCCCGGAAGATTATTTACTGGTAGAGTAAGCAGTTGATAATGCCACAGCTAAAGACATCGAAAGTGCGCAAAGGAAGCTAAAATCAGGTCATGCGACGGGTAAATTTCTGGATGGACAAACACGGCCTCTTTCTGACTTCAGAAAAAACAGAAAAAGTCCTTCTGAAAAAGAATTAAATGAAGTTGGTCTGTAAGTCATTCGAAGCCGAGAGGCTGTGAAGTATTTGGGAGTAACAATCAACACTAAGCTCACTTTCTAGCACCAGATTAAGACCGCGGCGGAACAAGCTTCAAAAAGTTGCCACGTCACTAAATAGGTCTAACGGCCATCAAGCGAAGACTCTTGATGTCGATCACGCAAGAGCAAGCCATTCTCCTCAACGGATGTGAGATCTGGGCAGAAGAGAAGTACTGAAAGCAGATGGCAGCAGTGCAGAATTGCAGAGACGCGAAACTATACGCGTAGCAAGCTCCTACAGAACGGTGTCGGAACCAGCTGTGTTTGTTGTCGCAGTCGTATTGCCCATCGATTTTCTAGCGGCACAAAAGAAATACGTCCGTGATAAAAAGGCGGAAATTGAAGTGGAAGCGTTAAAGGCGTGTTAAAGGAGCACCCAGAAGAAAGAGTGCTGGAGCTCGGAAAGCAGAAGACGCTGGACAGAGTGGTGCGAGAATAATAACAAACGTGGCAGAGTGGAATTACAGGAAATGCGGTAAGGTCAACTATTACATCATTCAGTTCCTCACCCGACACGGATATTTCAAAACTTTCCTCCACAAGATCGGCAAAAAGAACATCCCAGCCTGCCAGTGCGGCATACAGGCGATGCACCTCACACGTTCTTCGCCTGCAGTAAATGGGAAGCTAAACGTCGAGAACTGGAGAGTAGCCTTGGTGATTTCACGCCATAAAACATAGTTCAGAAGATGCCACACAGCTAACAAAACTGGCACAAAATCTGTACGCTTACACAAAATATTCTCAGAAGAATAAAAAGACAAGAAGAAAATGATCGGGAAACGGTTGAGCCCGTAAGTTGGTCCCGCAAGGGAAACATGATAACCATCTTGAAGTAATGCAAAAAACGTTCCCAGTGGGGTGGGACAGACACCAAAACGGTTATACGAGTCTGAAACACGGAGATAGTCAATGAGTGAGCAACGCTGAAAAGGCCTCCTTGTGTTGCATAAAGCATTTCTACCGCTTCCCTTAAAAAAAAAAAAAAAATATTTTTAATCCACCAGATGCTTAAACGTCTTTAATTGTTTTTGTAAAAATTGAACAGGAATAGAGGGGCAGGGGACCACCAATTTTCTGCAAAATCCAAATGGTAACGATATGATAGGCACTTTATTAAGACATTAGATACATATTCGACGAATTGTCACTCTTTGTTTTTAGGTGGAAGAGACAAGGATTCGATCACCAGACCAGCCCTCTGTCATAACAGTCATATGCACTTAGCATTACACCACGCGGGCTACTATTGGACAGTGTTTTGTTACAATTTTGAGCTTCAAAGGGTTATAATAGGTTCAGGAACATGCACACAAATCAGCTATTTACTTCAACACGGTTGTAAAATATTAATAAAATTAAAAAGTATTAAAATCTTGTCTCTAAAATTCCTTTGAGGTGGCTTATTTTGTATATCTTTACTGGTAGCAACTCGCTCAAGTTAGACAAAATGGTAGACTTCATCAACTTTTAGCCTTCCATCCCCACAGAGCCAACCCAATTACTCACCAAAGATTAAAAAAAAAAAAATCTAATATTTCACAACTCACAACTTTATGGCACTTGTGCTAACCTAGTTCCAACTTGAAGCCTGGCATCACATCCGTGCAAATATTTTCTTCATCTTATCCTTTTATCATGATGCTTGTAGTGTACACTATACTTGCATGATATGTGATGTGAATGTGAGCATAGATTTACGAGATATACAGGGTGATTCGCATACGGTGTTACAAAAAGCTAGAGCGTTTAAGTTGGGTTGAGACAAGAAAAAAATCGTAACGAGTGTCTATTCTCCCACGTTTAGCCAGGAGGGTCAATTTTCTAAAAAAAATTGACTTAAAACTGAAACAAAAATATAAAAAAAAACAGTTACACATATAATTCTACGATACACCTTTTTGTAAAGCCAAAAATCTCTTCTTTAATTTTGTTTTTAAATAAAGTTGTTTTAGAGAATAATTTTTGAAAATTTAATTTTCAAACTCAAAATTTCGAAAAAAAAAATTGAAAACATTTTGTTCAACTAATTTTGTTCAGAATTTTACGTTATTAAGTAGTATTTTTGTTTTCAATATTCAATTTTAAGTCAGACACTAAAAGCCGGATGTAAAAATCTCTTCTAATTCTTTAGAAAATTGGAAATAACATAAATAAAATTCCCTTAATTTGGCTCCAATCCGTTGCTTAAGTTGATCTAAAGATTCCATTTCCCTACGTAGCTAGTAAAGTAGATTTAGATGTTTTCAATTTTTTCAAAAAGTACAAGACATTTAAGCATCCAGTTTTCTGTTTTTTACTAAAAACTAATAAACAAAGTGAATTTTTAAAACAAAATTACTACTTAATTATGTAAAATTTTGAACAAAATTAGTTTGAAATTTTTTTTTTATTTTTTTTTCCAAAATTTTTAGTTTTAAAATTTATTTTTTAAAAACTTTTTTTTTGTTTAGTGAGTTTATTTAAAAACATTATACAAGAAAAGATTCCTGAATTTACAAAAAGGTATATCATGGCTTTTTTTATATTTTTTTCTGTTTTAAGTCGTGAGGGAATAGACCCCCTTCTGATACGATTTTTTCTTGTCTCAACCCAATCTACACGCTCTAGCTTCTTATCACACCGTATGCGAATCACCCTGTACACATTTTTTTCTATAGTTGGGTATTTTGCTCCATGCAGCGCAGCATGTCATTTATTTGACATTTTTCTTACAAGTTATAAAACTTCTTTAGTGGACTGTTTATCACACTAAGTTTCTCAGAGTGCAGGCCGAGAGTATATAAAAAGATGACAAAAAATCTACCCTAACTCTCTTAGCAATAAAGTACTTTACTTAAGGGAAAAAAAATTCAGTTCTATAATCCGGAACGAACCCCCAATTCCACCTCATACATTCGTTCAAAATAAATTGCGTCAGTTTTCTTAATAATTTATCTTCTTTTTTTTAATTCAGTCGAAAGGAAATCACGTTAATCATATGAAGCTACTTGATTCCTTTTCATAAATTCGACATCTGGCACGTTGCTATGGTTGATGGGATGTCACTGCGTTTCGAGAGGATGATTTATTATGAGAGTGCCCTAGTTTTCGCATCCTGACATAAATGTATAACAGCTTAATCTCATTCAGAATCTAATACAAATACTGTACAAAAAAAATGACACACACTTCTCTATTTTTAGAATTATTATTTATGTACCCAGAAAGGATATATATAGGCAAAGTGATGTATATATACATAGGTATGTTTAAGTGAGATTTATATACAATTTCGCAGCTCGAACGGAACTAAATACGTCAATTCAAAGTTGTTCGGGACAAAATAAACACACACACACTTCCAGGAAACTCCTCTTCATGAGCTTGATAAGTACCGTTAGGATGTTATTTCTAGACTAGAAGTGAGTGTTTACATAGTTTCAATACAAAAGTTGTCTTGTTTGCTCTGTCAAGAGTGAATATAAACTATAACATGACAGAGCGAAGAAATGCATCACATCGTTTTCAATGAATCGACTTTTCAAAGGATATTTTTAAGTGACAGTGATAATGGTCCTTTTAAAATCCCATACAGAATACTTAATGTGATTTGTATTCTTACACTGTAAATACATATACATTTTATTATTGTTATATTATTTTGTTAAATTACACCTGTTTAATGCTAAAACGGTGAGATTGCCCCATAATGTCCTTATGAAGTGAAAATGTAAAAAGGCTGCCATTTTATTTGTTTCTAAAGTCGTTGTGAAAAATAATTCTAAGCTACTTTGGCGGAACAAACGCTTATCTAACTTAAATAATAAAAAGAATAATTCTTATAAATTATATCGAAATTCCGTTAATGATGTTGCACTCTGGAGTAACTGTTTACGTCTTCAGAAATAATTCGATTTTTTTACAGAAATTCTTGTACAAGGATTATCTGTGTCGTGCTGAATTTTGTCTAAAACAAAACAGTAAAATAGAGATTCATCATAGAAATATCAAAAATGGTTTTCAAACTAATGTTATATTTACGGACTTTTCCAAGGCTTTCGATAGACTTGAACATTTTTTATTATTAAAAAGGTGGAGTCCTTTGGCTTCTATTCAAGTATATTCTAAAATGGTTTGCATCCTATTATATCTCAACGGTAGAACATAGTTCGTCAGCATTGATGATTTATTTTCTGAAGTAATTCAGGTTAACTCTGGTGGTCCTCAAGGTTATCACTTGGGGCCCCTTCTGTTCCTGTTGTTGATCAATAATATACAACAAGACGGCACTACATGCCATAGAGCCACCGAAACAATCAATTTATTGAAGGAAACTTTTGGTGAGCGCAATATCTCGTGTCGTGGGTCTGTGGCGTGGCCTCCAAAATTGTGCGATTTAACACCGCTGGACTATTTTTTGTGAGTTATGTGAAGTCGCTTGTCTACGCAGATAAGCCCGAGACGATTGACGCCTTGGAAGAGAATATTCGGCGCGTTATTGCTGACATACGGCCCTAATTGCTGCAAAAAGTGGTCGGAAATTGGGCCTCTCGGCTATAATTTATTCGAGCCAGCCGCTGTAGCCACTTGCCCGAAATCATTTTTAAAACATAATGGCAAGCCCTTATCTTTTTCATTTTATTTCTTTTTTAAAACCACACGTCTAAAAAAAACACCCTTTATATGCTCGGTATAGGAAAACGCGATCCTGTGTTCTATTTCATGAATCTTATCATCGGGTAAACTATGGATTCAATATGAGCCTCTAACTCGATGCCTGTTTCACAATGTCTGAGTAAAGTTCTGATTAGTAACTCTAGTAATAACTATTGGCTCAGGGTAATAAGTCCACAATACCAACAAATTTATTTTTAATTTTGAAAGTACTCAGGTTGGTCAAAAAACAACAGTGAATTTTTCTCCTGTGTTGGACGATGGCCGTGTAACAATATTTTTATGTGTCGAGCAACTAATCAGAACTTTACTCAGACATTGTGAAACAGGCCCTTAGGGCTAGTTTCACAGTCGACACTTACCGGAATAAGTGGCACTTAAGTTTTCCATATTAGCAATTTCAGCTAAATTTCATAGCCAGCGTAAGTTGAACTTAAGTCACCAACATCGGAGACTTAAGTGCCACTTGTTCAGGTAACAGCGCACTGTGATATTGGGAATTAATCTTTCACATTCCCCGCACTTAAGTGTCACTTTTCTGACTGTGAAACTGGCCCTTAGTGTTTCAAAATAAATAATTTGTAAAAACCATTTCTAACATATTATCTCTTTTTATGTGTCTATCCTGTTGCTACGGTTTCCCGCTAGAGTATTGCCTCCCACCCGTCAATAGGGCCTGTATTCCTCCGAACCTAAGGTTTTTTTTTAATTCTGAGGTCACAAATTAGCATCGCCCTTTCTAGAAACGGCTGTCTGCTCTTTTCTTATTGTGTTATTAATTTTACTGATATACATACATACATTATACGATTCTTTCCGTTAAATATTTTTCTTCAAAAATTGTTTTTTAAACAAATACACTTTGTAATTATTTTCAAAGAAAAAAATGAGCTTAGATAAATTGAAAAATTAATATTTCTGCAACGTTTCTCTTCCTGATGATTTAATTATGTAGATTTTGAAACTTCTTTCCAATAAATTCAAAGGGTTCATAGGTATTTATAATGTAGAAAAAGTTGTAGCTAGTATATGTAGGTATATGCCACAAAACATTCTATTTCCTAAGGCACTTAAAAAGTTTTTGAGAAGTTTTTTTATTTTTTGTTTCACCTTCCAACTCGCTGCAATTTCTTTTTCGTACCCCAAGGACGATTCTTACCCTCGAACAAATAATTAACAAGAAAAAAACGCAACTTTTCACCACCTACATCCATCTTGCAATCTACGCCCCTTCCACCCACACACAACACGAAGGTTATAAAAAAAAACGTCAGCTATCAATTATGCGCGAACGCATAATATAAGCTTCGAGTATAGGAGTGCATATGTGAAGTATCTATATTATTCTGGTGTTGTTTTGTCCTTTGTGTTCTGTGTTCTGTGAACTAATGTTGGAGGTTGAACACACAAACTCAAGAATTTGCATAGAGTGTCAAATTAATTATTATTATCATCATCGTTTGTTGTTCATATACTCGTATTATTGCAATGAATTTCTTATACCATACATTGCCGAGCTGTCAAAGGATTGTGTTCTGTGTGTCCTTATTGATGTTTTGGCATAATTTTTTCGTTGTTCGTTGTCGTTGTTGATATTGTAGATGTATGTTTTTGCTTGCGGCTTACGAATAATTTGGTTTGGTTTATTTTTAGAAACAACACAACAATTTCTATGAGGAGTTGGTAGGCTCTTGAAAAGGTTGTATATTGGGAGGTCCTTGTGTATATATGTGTACATATATACCTACTTGTGATTATAGAGCACAGTATTTTGAATAATGAAGTTGTTTGGGCGTTGTTGTGATTGTCAATGATGGTTGTTAGTATGAAAGCATTATGTATAGATAATTCTGTCATTAACACAATTCAATTATCGAATTATCTGCTTTGTTGGCACACTGTATTCAAACGAAATACAAAGAAAGATTTATATTTTATAAAATTACACGCAATATTTTAATATGCAGTTAAGTTTTTGATGTTTAGTTTTAATGAATGACCATGGGCAAATAAGTATGGACTTTGGGCCCAATTTAAATATTGCTTGACAGTGATGAAACTTATGTCAAATGAAAGCTTATGGAGTGTAGTTTATTTCATTATTATAGCTGCTTATTTGAAATCGAGAGCGAAAATGATCTTTTGGCGCATTTTTTATGGACAAAAATTATTTAAAATATGGAAAAAAAATATTTAAAAAAATGTCAACACCTACTGAAACGTGTTTTATCTTTTTTTGAAAGCCACAAAACAAATCTGTTTTTTTATTTTATTTTATTTTATTTTATTTTATTTTATTTTATTTTGTTTTATTTTATTTTATTTTATTTTATTTTATTTTATTTTATTTTATTTTATTTTATTTTATTTTTTTTATTTTATTTTATTTTATTTTATTTTATTTTATTTTATTTTATTTTAATTTATTTATGAATCAACTTATGTCTATAAATAGTAATCGGAAAAAAAAATACTTTCAAACTCAAAAAAATGGTGAAAAACAAAACATTGAATAATGTTATTTTTCACATTTTTAATTCTCTTTTATTTCGTATTCAATCAAGAATTAATAGACGTAGTGAATACTAGAATACTAAAATCGAATTAAGAGCTTAGTTTTTAAAATCACGGCCAACCCATCGCAGGGTAGCCTATATTTTTGAATTAAATGTTGGTTCAACTTGCACGAATAAGTCCCGTATTTTTGAAATTAACGAAAAGACAGCCTTAATCATAATTCTTTGCCTGTTAATCGAGTAATAATCAAAGAAAAAATATTGCCAAAAAATTGCCATCATTTCAATTTTTTTTAATGTGACGAGAGACTTCGACACAACTATCTTCACTGACGGCTTAGTGATCCTGAGTCCTTAAATATCTCCAAATCTTTTCGACTTCCTGTTCCTAACTCTGCTAGCGTTTTTCAGGCAGAAGTACTATGGCTGTAAGGGAAGCATGCGAAATACTCAAACAAGACCCAAACCAAAATCGAAATAATGCAATTCTGACAGACAGTCAGACGGCTGTTAAGGCCATTGCTGCGGTCACATCATCCTCCAAATTGGTCCAGCAATGCCGGTATGAGCTCACAAGCCTGAACGTCAATCTTAGTTTCATTCTTATCTGTGTATACCAGGTCACTGTGGCATTGAGGGAAATGACCTGGCAGACGAACTAGCTAGGCAAGGATCAGCCCTTCGTGAGGAAGGAGTTTACATTCCTCTCGGAGTTATTGAGGCCAATTTACTTTAAATTTTTGGAGCAGTCTAAGCAAACGTGTGGCCCGCCTACAGTAAAACCCGTACAAAAGATCTAATGAGTAGAACAAGACAAGACATTGCCAGGGTCGTTGCAATATGCACCGGGCACTGGCCAATAGGAGAGCATGCGGAAAAACTGGGTATTTCCTACCATACCCATTGTCATATCTTTGGGAACCAGCAGGAAAAGCCCGCTTTAGGATACAATCACTTGGAAAAGGCTTTCTTTGACGGCCTTTCCGAACTGAAGATCAAAGACTTGATCTCTTTCTTAAACGCGACGAAATGGCTCTGAGAAGAAATTCGGCTTTTTGCTGTCTAACTCGGAGCTAGTCGGCTCGTTGGCCGCCATTTCTACCAACCTACCTACCTAGTGACTCGTCAAAAATTCGCAATATGAAAAAGTTATTGTCAAAATAATTATAAAATCCAATTTTTTCATTCGATGTTGAAAGCGGTTTGAATTTAAAATCACCAAAATCTGTTCTGAAAAAACACACTTTCAAAGATGGATCCCTTAAAAATTGAAATGGGATTGCAGCTTAGAGATGTAAGGCTGAGAGATGTTTCGAATTAGCTGCGAAAACATTTTAGAGAAGATTGGAGGTCCATTGAAGGGCTCAAGTTCTTCAAAAATATAGAAGACGTGATAATGGTTTAAGGCACATAATGAAACAAGGCTCATAATGAAACAAGACAACAGCGTTAATTAATTTCCAAGGAACTCCGAGTATGAGGTTAGGTTAAGCTATTTGGCTGATAGAAGATCTTATTCCTATCACACTTAGATCAATGTAGATCCCTTGCGATACCCTGGAGTATTAGATGCTCCCAATAAGTTAACCTATAGTTTTCATGGATTATTAATCCATCTAGAGAGGTTAATGTATTTCGCAAATTTCACACCAAATAAGTTGGAGAGCTCTTTTAAGTTATTAAAGAAATAGATTCCTAGTTGCTTTTTTCTTAGTAACGAGAGTGCTATGCAGTGACATAAGAAGTGAGAAGAGTCTTCATGTGCTTCTTATAATCGCCACAACCTCAACATAAATCATCCGTGCTGACACGGCCAAAGTTTTTTTTTTATTCGCACAAGAGTCTAGTTTATTGTTTGTTTTTTTTTAAATAGTATTTTCTTTGCCACAGGCTGTTTGAAGAAGCAGATTGGTGCGGATGTGTTTAGTTTTACCTGTATAGGCGCTAGGATCTGGAATTCCGATATGCCCTGGATTCCTATAGCAGAACCTAACGTTATGAAGAACCTTGAGCTCTTCACAGCAGCAGCAGTAAACAAACTTTATTTCGATGGCAGAGATTGATTTTATGGCTGCTTCGCTGTCAAGGATGAAAATGGCGCAAAACATCGAGTGTAGCTTCGGCTGTGTGGCACGTAGCGCCGTCCTGTTGAAACCAAATGTTGCCAATATCCTCCTCTTCAATTTTTGTGAACGAATTTTTCGTTCAACATGGCCCCATGACGATCGCCATTGACTGTAACGGCCACTCTTTGCTCATTTTCAAAAATGGCCCAATTATGCCTCTGGACCAAAATCCGCACCAAATAGTGACTCGTTTTGGGTGTATAGGCTTTTCAATGTATGCGTGCGGGTTTTCTGTGCCCCAAATGCGACAATTTTGCTTGTTTACTACCCGCCAAGATCAAAATGACCTTCATCTGAAAAGATGATTTTTTTGGCAAAATCGGCATCTTCTCTAAGTCGATCGTAGGCCCACTTAGCGAAGCGTATACACAACCATATTCGTTCAGCGGAAGGATAAAACTAATTATCTGTCAAATCAGACATGAGCTAAGTGTTACCATTCACGAAATAAGCACTAGTTGACAAAAAAAACTTTAGATGGCGGACCCTTTATATGTATTTGTTTATACATTTGAAAAAATTACATTAACCATTAAAGATTCCAAGCATGGATTAGAACTTTTAGTTATTTTATAAAGAGTTAATATAGGCGAGTTTTTACTTATCACTTTTTTCGTTGACTTAATACACGGTCTTAACCTTAAGAACCCGACCACTTAAACTCAAATTTTCAATCTAAGCATTTATCCGTGGAAGTCACGTCGTCGCTAACTTTATTATTTATGTAGCTTGATATTTCACCTGAATTCAATGACATAAACCTTCAATATCTCCACAATTGAATCCCAAGTTATAAGTCTATCTGATTCACTTAGCAGATTTGATTTTTAATGTAACTTAACCTACATTTTAAGATCTCAAACTTGAACATCGGGTTATTAAAACCTAAGTTATTGGCTTCCAAAGGCACGGACCAGCGACTATTTTCGATTTTCATTTTTTTTTTCACTACCTTACCTACAAAACAATATTTACCGACAAACATAGATGTCCGAATGCAAGCATAACCTCCTCGTCCCAAGTGACCAGTTTGATATTTCTGTTGGATTTTTGTTCTCTATTTTATGTGAAATTATATACATATTTGACATGAATGAAAATTATTGTAAAAAAAACACTCAACCACCTTTTCTGTATGAAATTTGAAGCGCTTGTACAATTATTTGTAGCACAAAATTGTAGCGTTATGTTTTACCTTCAATTATAAGGTTTGATATTGATAATCTGATAATTCCAACCAAAGTTAATAGATTTTAAGTGCACAGATATTGAAGGTTTTTAGGAATTTGCCATTCTCCACTAAAGCTCGTCCACTACCGACTATCCTCTTTTTCCAATCTGTCTTGATTTTGATGTGTGAAAAAAAATTTAAATATTTTTCTGAACAAATGATTTATTGGTTGGAAAAACAATGGACAAACGAACCCTCCTCAATCCAGCCAGAAATTTTGAGTTCGACTTATTGGAATCTTATTGAATGACACAATATTCAAAAGCACGAACATTTGATTGATTTTTTAAGCTGGTTTGGTTTTGGCAACACTGGTTTTGACAGCTGACGTGTGTTTAGTACCTTGTGTCACTGTCAAACAGCTTCAGTTTGGTTTGCAATTTAACCATGGATCGACTTACAAATGAACAACGCTTGCAAATTATTGAATTTTACTATCAAAATTCGTGCTCGGTTCGAAATGTTCATCGCGCGCTGCTTCCATTTTATGATCGGCATTCTCGACCTTCTGAGCAGTCTATTCGGAAGATTGTGACCAAATTTCGCACCAAATTTACTTTGTTGGACATTAAACCACCAACACGTTTACGTACTGTGCGTAGTGAAGAAAATATTGCGGCCGTATCAGCTAGTGTGACAGAAGACCGCGAAATGTCGATTCGGCGCCGTTCCCAGCAGTTAGGCCTTTGTTACAGCACTACGTGGAAAATTTTGCGGAAGGATTTGGGCGTAAAGCCTTTTAAGATACAGCTGGTGCAAGAACTAAAGCCAGCCGACCTACCACAACTCCGAATTTTTGGTGAATGGGCTCTTGGAAAGCTGGCCGAGGATCAGCTTTTTTATCGAAAAATTGTGTTCAGCGATGAGGCTCATTTTTGGTTGAATGGGTACGTAAATAAGAAAAATTGCCGCATTTGGAGTGAAGATCAGCCAGAAGCATTGCAACAGCTACCAATGCATCCCGAAAAAGTCACTGTTTGGTGCGGTTTATGGGCCGGCGGCATTATTGGGCCTATTTCTTCAAAGATGATGCGAATCGCAGCGTTACTGTCAATGGTGAACGCTACCGAGCGATGATAACAAACTTTTTTTTGCCCGAAATGGAAGTTCTTGACTTGCATGATATGTGGTTTCAACAAGACGGTGCCACATGCCACACAGCACGCGAAACAATGGCGCAATTGCGAGGCGAGTTTGGTGAACAGTTAATTTCACGTCTCGGGCCGGTCAATTGGCCGCCTAGATCGTGCGATTTGACACCATTAGATTATTTTTTGTGGGGGTATGTCAAGGGTAATGTCTATAGGGACAAGCCCGCTTCGATTGACGCACTGGAAGCCAACATCCATGCATTCATTCGTGAGATACCGGCCGATATGTGTGAAAGAGTATGCCAAAATTGGACTCAGCGGATGGGCTACCTGAGACGCAGCCGCGGTCAACATTTGCATGAAATTATCTTTAAACATTAAATTGCAAGGTTCAGACTATCGATTCAAATAAATATTTCATTCATTTTTTCGAATCTTTTGTGTTTTTTTTTTTAAAAAAGTTCTAAACCTCTTAAAAAATCACCCATTATAACGTTTAATTTTGAATTGCTTTTGTAGAAATGGTTTTACAAAATGTTCAATGAGTTAATTTATGTGACACAATATGAACAAATAAATCTTATTCTACATGTTTGCGTGTTTCAAAAGAATGCTATAATAAATTCTTACATCAACTTCCTTAGCCACTTAATAACCAAGCTCTAGCACACCGAAAAGGAAGTGCAAATGTACATGAAAACAAATTCATCTCAATTATATCTAAACCGATATCGACAAAAAGGATCTTTATTTTATTCATTCAGTTGTTTTTCAAATTGTACGAGTACCAGTTGGAAGAGGAAAAGCGTTACTATACGTTCTATATACATACATTATATAGTAGACGATTTTACTGACATTTGTCAGGCGTTATCCTTTTAGCCAATTCACTATTTCACAAAGCGGGTATCTCTCTCTATTTCTCTCTCTTGTGAATGTTGAGTCCTGCTTCTGCACAAACACTATAATAAACATTATTATCTGACTTTCAACATCTTCTTACTTCTCTGCCGATGTGGTTGTTGCTGTTGTTGATGATGAAGAAAAAGTAGAAGTAAAATACTTTAGTTCTGGAAAACTAAAGTGAACGTGAGCTTACTTAAAGTCACGCGATAAGGACATTGTCGGTTAGATATATAAATTTTTCAGGAAATTGTTTTTATTTTTCCTTGCACTTTTCTTCTTTTCTAGATATTTGTTTTTGTGTGGTGCTGATGATGGAACTGATGGAAGTGGGAGGAACGTAAAGGGATTAGTTTGTTTTTTTTTTCCCACAGCCCAGAGGACATGAATAATCGTCTTGAAAGGATAAACCTAGAAGTCGAAAGGAGGTTCCATTCAATTGTGGTCGACACAACACTGAAAGAAATTTTTAATAACTCTGCACTCAGAGAATATTCGCAATCTAAAATTCAGTATAAATAATTGGGATTGTTTTAAAATTTTTGTTTATTCTTTAGTGGTGCAGTTTTATAATAAACGAATAATTCTTAATACAACAAAAAAAAAATCTAGAAACAAACTTCAACTTTTAAATTAAGAAAAAAAACATACCTATAGATGCATTATGTTGAATTTAAAAAAAAAAAATTAATTTATAAGCAAAAATTTCAAAATTTGTTGGAGCGTTTTTTTAAATATTTATAAAATTTGTTCAACATTTTCTAAGAAAAAATATGATGCCATTTTTAATTTCACAAAACTCACTTACGCGTTTTCAAAATATTGTTTTTTGATCAAAAAATAAATTTTTTTTAAATCCAAAAACTAAATACATATATTTTCGAAATGTTTTGTACGCAATATTATTTTAATTTTTAAGAAAGGGTTTTTCCCATTTCTGGCCCAGAGTGTATACGAACAAGTTTGGTATCAAATTAAAGGTAACGTGAAGCCCTATACATATGTAAAATAATTTAAGAATCGTTCAAGGGAAAGTCGAGATATTTGGGCTTGAAGTTGCCGAATTCATTTGAACATTTGACGTAGAAAATTGATATTGATATCAAATGAAAAATATTTTTCTTTTCTATAGTGCTTAAGTTTGATATTATGATATAATATAATGTTAAACACATTTTGAGATATTCAGTTTTAACTTCTAGAAAAGCTACTTTTTTTGTGCGGTCTTTGCCACACCGATATTTCAAAAAATTCAGTGATGACATATACTTTTTTTTACTCGAGTGAAAAGCTTATTTTCATCATCATCATCGTAAGCTCGACAACCGGGGTCCGGTCCTGGCCTCCTTCAACAAGTCTCTCCACCATCCCGGTCTCGAGCCGCCGCCATCCAGTTGCGCACCCCAAGGCTCCGGGCGTCCTGGTCTACGCCATCTCTCCAGCGCAAGCATGGTCTAACACGCTGTCGTCTACCATAGAATGTACCACAAAGAAAGCTTATTTTATTACCTTTAATTATATGTAAAATAAAGTATACTTAATGAAATAAATACCATTTCCTACACCAGAACACACACACATTTTTAACAAAAACCTTTGAGGCCCTTCCCGATCCGAGATAAATGTTTTTGTTCAAAACGATTGTATGACAAGTACCGTTATTTTTGGAGCTAAAACATAATTTAAATTTCCACTCTATAGGGGACGATTTATTAAAAAACTTAAATTTGAAAATTTCAATAACATCGATTCAGTGACTAAGGCTGTAGGTCGGGGTACAGACAGACAGACAGAAAGAATTGCTATACCCACTTGTTTTGTGTTCTATATCATCGTATAGTGTCAGGTTTTATTAAAATCCCGAAGTCGATTTTTACGAATCCTAAACTTGCCGTATACGTAGTACCAGGGCTGCCAATGCTGAGCCAAAAAACGAAGTAGATTTGAAAAAAAAGTATACCCGATAGTGAAAAAAAATTGATAAAAAGAAATTTATATAAAAAAACGTGTATTTTATATTCAGATCGAAACACATTTTAAATGAAATTTTGATCGCTAAATAAAAATGAGTTAAACGAAGTAGAAATAAGTTGCTACGTAGCAGACACATACAAACAAAATAAATGAAGTAGATCTACTACATTATGAAGTACATTGGCAGCCCTGCCTAGTAGGTACCCATACCCAAGTAAAATTTGGATAGTGGAATTAGGGTTCTGATGTACCGTATTTTGGGATGATTCACGAATATCCTTTCAAATTCGGGACCACAAATATTTAAATTAATTTTTATAAACAAAAAAATATTAATTTATTTTATTACTTTTGGATTTTTTAATAATTGTTCGTAAAGATGCATTACATTGTTAAACCTTTAAGTAATCAAATACGTAGCTATAAATTATAGTTTTAAAACATCAGAAGTGCGAATTCGTGCGTTCGATTTTGCACTTTATTTTAATTATTTTCCTACGTACATTTTTTATTTTGTTCGGTGTAGGAAAAGTCGTCGTCATCGTATTCAACATTTTCCTCGAGCATAGTTGATAGTTTTAGGATTCGTGAGGTAGGAATCTTAACTGTTAGTAATGGTTACCTTGTAGAGCAATTTGTGACTTCGTGAACATTTCAACAATCATGTAATAAAATTAAAATAATTCTTAACGGTATAATAGATTGGGTTGTATCCTGTTGGGTTGTTTATATCGAACTGTTATGGAGTAGGTTATAAATGGAAATCCAATCAAAGTTGGTTTTCTTAAAAATGGGGAAGGTTTATATTATACTAATTGGAAAGAGGAATTAAACTTTTATTGTTCTTATTATCAAAGAAGGATCTATATTCTGTGGGAGGTGGTTTGTAACCTTTCAAAGTAATTTAAAAGACAAAAAATTATTTGCATGTAGTCTGAATATGTCTCCGTCTTCAATAAATATTTATGGAGAGTAAATAAATAAATACATTTGTTGGCACCACCAGACAGCTCGTATAGAGAGTCAAGGCCTAGTGACTTATAACTCTCAACCATTAACAGAGGCAGTAGCCGTTTTCCTCTGTCATCTGTCCTCTGTCCGCTGTCCGCTGTCCGCTGTCCGCTGTCCGCTGTCCTCTGTCCTCTGTCCTCTGTCCTCTGTCCTCTGTCCGCTGTCCGCTGTCCGCTGTCCGCTGTCCGCTGTCCGCTGTCCGCTGTCCGCTGTCCTCTGTCCTCTGTCCTCTGTCCTCTGTCCTCTGTCCTCTGTCCTCTGTCCTCTGTCCTCTGTCCTCTGTCCTCTGTCCTCTGTCCGCTGTCCTCTGTCCTCTGTCCTCTGTCCTCTGTCCACTGTCCTCTGTCCTCTGCCCTCTGTCCTCTGTCCACTGTCCCGCTCACGCAATTCCGTTTCTCCGTTAAGAGATGCTCAGTTGCAAGGCAAGGATCAATATCAACAGTTTTATTGCAACAATATTACTTTGAGTGTCCCAAACAGTCCGTCTAGAACAGTTAGCTGCCATACATAGCCCAGAAAAAATGCACTTTTACTTCCAAAAAAAAACAACAAGTTAAGACTTTTAAACGCAATTGTCTGTTGGTATCAGAAATACGCTGACTAAAAATTCCGAACTTTAATCAAAATCGTTAGAGTCGTTTTCGAGAAAGTTTTTAAAAAACCGATATTGTTGTAAAGGGTTTTCCAATAAGAGGTGTTATTTTGAGTAGCACGCTATTTCGGTAGCTGTCACTTTTGAAGCTGTCATTTTTTCACATTTGACAAGTAGAAACTACGCCATTAATAAAAATGGAACGATACACGCTTCAACAACGCACTGAAATTATTAAAATTCACTATAAAAATGGTGAAAATTTGGCAGAGACGGTTCGTAAAACTAAAACATTTTTGCGTCGTCGTGAAGCACCTTGTCGGACCGCAATACAGAAATTGGTGGACAAATTCGAGCTGTTGGGACAAGTTAGTGATGTGAAGAATAAAACCCGTGCACGTCGCTCAAGAACAACTGAGAATATTGCTGTTGTAGCCCAAAGTGTTGAAGAAAACCCAGGTTTGTCCATTCCTCGTCGTTCTTTGGAATTAGGCATTCCACAAACGTCATTACACCGTATTTTGCATAAAGACTTGGGTCTTAAGGCTTATAAAGTTCAGTTAACACAAGAACTCAAGCCGGCTGATCATCAACAACGTCGTGTCTTTGCTGATTGGGTCCTTGAAATGCATGAAAATGATCCGGAATTTCATCGAAAAATCATCTTGACTGATGAGGCCCATTTCCACCTCGGAGGCTACGTCAACAAGCAAAACTGTCGCATCTGGGGCTCGGAAAACCCAAGAGTTATTGTTGAAAAGCCTCTCCATCCTCAACGCGTCACTGTTTGGTGCGGTTTATGGTCCGGCGGGGTCATTGGACCTTACTTTTTCGAAAATGAGGCTGGAGCAACAGTTACGGTCAATGGATTGCGCTATCGAGAGATGCTTAATAATTTTTTATGGCCGGAATTGGATGATATTGATCTGGATAACGTTTACTTTCAACAAGACGGCGCTACGTGCCACACAAGCAATGAAACCATCGATCTTTTACGGGAAAAGTTTCCGGACCGTGTTATCTCTCGAAGAGGTGATCACAATTGGCCACCAAGATCTTGTGATTTAACACCTTGCGACTTCTTCCTTTGAAGCCACGTGAAAGATAAGGTCTACGCCAACAGCCCAGCGTCGATTCAAGACCTCAAAGATGGAATTCGTGAGGCTATCGAGGACATAGGGCAGCCACTTTGCGATTTGGTTCTGGAAAATTTCATGAAAAAGATATGGTCCTGTAAGCGCGGTCGTGGCGGCCATTTGGCTGATGTTGTATTCCATTATTAACGGCATACCTTTTTCTTTATAATGAAATAAACATCCGATCATTTATCTCAAAAAATGCTATTTTTCTTTGAATATCAAAATAACACCTCTTATTGGAAAACCCTTTATATAACTTAGGAAAAAAGTAAAAAAAAAAAAGTCCATTGCAAAATTGTAAGCCCGTCAAAAGCTATTCAAAGTGAAATGTCGAAAATTTTAGTTTTCCGAAATTAATAGGTACTTAAACGGTAAATGCTATCGAAAATCATGTATGTACAATTTTTTCGACCGTGCAATCTTTCACAAAAAGAATCGAAGCTATTTTTTTATCTCACGACTAACTGATTAGAAGATATCACCATTTCAAAAAAGGGTTTTAAATAAAGGGAACGTCGGTTTTTCCCGTAAAACTTCTACGAATGTTGCAATTTAATGCAACTGAATGCAATTCCTTATATAAAAATATTTCCTTTTTTTTTTTAAGAACAATCATTAAGAAGAAATAATGTTTGTTTTTAATTTAAGTCAAAAGCCAAAAATACTGGTATTTTGCTCTTAAATGAATAAGTTCGAAATTTGAAGATAATAATGTTCTCTACACAAACAAGATTTTGAAACTTTTTTCTATACTAGCGATCAGTTATTAGGTACAAGATAATGCTACTTCCAAAGAGCCAAATGTCAAAAATACAGGGTTTTTGGGTACAACAATAACTTATTCAAAATAGTTTTAGCTGACTTTAGTCCATAAAAATTGGCGTTTCGTTCCGGCGATCTCGTACTTGGACTCATCACTTGAACTTGACTAGTGAAGGCCTTGTCAATACGAAATTTTTATTAAGTTCAGTTTAACTTAAATAACTATATCCAACAAGACAAAAATGCTTAATCATTAGGCTTGAAGTTTTTTCCTAGGGCGGCAATTCTTTGTTTTTATATGAATGTTTTTATAATACTGTAATGTTCTACCAGGATTCGATAGTACAACTTATTTCCTTTAAAAAATAACTTACACTTATTTACTTTACAAAATAAACACACTTTATTTCACTTCAAATCGTTTTTATTATTCTCCAATCTCAATAGTATACAATTTGAAATTCACTTCCGGATACACTTTTCCTTCTTACTTCACGCAATCGCATTCAAATTTAAGCTTTGTCCACTCGCTCGAAAACATCCGTTTATATAGGGAGTCTCAACTAGTATCCACTAGAATATACGAGTATCTCCTTCGAGCAGTTTCCATTTCAGTCGCTGACAGTCGCACTGGAATTGATATTCAGCTGAATCACAAGTTTGCGCTGTAAACAGTTGAAGGTTTGGTGTTTAGCTTTTCAAAAAGATGGCACTGTAAACAGTTAGAGGATTTTCCTTTCTTTCAAATTCAAAGTAGTTGGGTGATTATTAAATCGTTACAATACAAATTCTATATCAGCAAAACTGAAATACATCAGCCAAGTAGAATCTCTTAGCACTCTTTAATGGGACTTGTTGACAAGGCCCTCACTAATCAACTGATGAGTCCATGTAAGATCGCTGCACCAGGACGAAACACCAATTTTTATGGACTATGTCGGGTTAAATTACAGACAGCCCGCTTAAACCCAGCTGCAATTAAATAAAAATTGTGATCTGTGAACCAAGGTTTTTTTTAGTAGTCCTAAGCGGGCTTAAGGTCTTTCTTAGACAGAATTTTAAATTTTAATAGAAGTTACAAAATATAAATTGTTTATCTAACAATCAAAAGCTTACGAAAAACTTCCATATCAAAGCAATCGTTTAGCCACCATTTTTCACTTTTACTTTATTGGTCATACATCCAGGCTATAGCAAACTTCTTTTCCTTTTTTTCTATGGGTCTAATTTTATTTGTCAGCTTCTATAAGCCATTTCTTCAAGCCATTTAATCATTTACAAAGTGTTGTTATAGCTATCTACTAAAATAAATCGAGAGCTATATATGAATTACACATAAAACCACTCAAAGCTTTTATTGTTTCACAATAAAATATGAAAACGCATAATGTTTCTATTGCTTTAAGTGCTAAACAGTAAGTGGGATTTTTACGATCGATTCTACTTCTGTATACATTTTTGCAGAGAGGTTAGTCCATCTCATAAATATCATAATTGTTTTCAATACCTTCCATAAAAGCCTGGAATTCTAACTTAAAGTTGATGTTATGTAAAGGTCATTTGAGAAGGACATGACGAAGGAAACGAAAGCGTAAGTTCAATTGATAATTTAGAAATATAAATTTGAAATGAGGATGATTTTCTCCTCACCTTAGTTGTTAAGACTATAGTCTGTGCATCAACAGCCATGTTTTTTTTTAAGTATATATGATGGCTAGATATATTTGCAGACAAGTCTTACACGCAAACATAACAACATTTTTAAATAGACTTTTTGCTTTGAAGGCACACAATACAAAATTATTTTTTATTATTACCTTTTTGTCTTATTATTATCTAATGTTTTTTTTTTACTTGTGGTTTTAAATCTGGCAATACTTTTTTAGGAGTTGGTCTTTTTGACAGCTGTCACTTGATTTATGCTTAGTTTGGTTTGCTTTTTTATAATAAATAGACTTACTTCTGAACAACGTTTGCAAATCTTGCAAATTTATTACCAAAATAATGGCCGCTCGGATCCCGATTTTCACAAGAAAATTTTGTTCACCCATGAAGCTCATTTTTTGTTGAATGGGTACATCAATAAGCAAAACTACCGCATTTGGAGTGTAGATAATCCACAAACCATTGTTGAGACGACGTTACATCAAACTGTTTGGTGTGCTCTATTGGCAGAGGGAATCATTGGTCCATATTTCTTCAAAAATGAATCGGGCCATAATGTTACAATCAATGGGGAACGCTATATAGAGCCATGATTAATGACTTTTTCGTGCCTGAATTGGAGGATGTAGCTGCGGACGACCTTTGGTTCCACCAAGACGGCGCTACATGTCATACAGCCAACGAAACAATCAATTTATTGAAGGAAATTTTTGTTGAGCGCATTATATCTCGCGTCGTGGGCCTGTGGCGATGGCGTGGCCTCCAAGATCGTGCGATTTAACACCACTGGACTATTATGTGTGGGGTTATGTAAAGTCGCTTGTCTACGCAGATAAGCCCGAGACGATTGACGCCTTGGAAGAGAATATTCCGCGCGTTATTGCTGACACACGGCTCCAATTTCTGCAAAAAGTGGTCAAAAATTGGGCCTCTTGGCGACCAGTTGCCCGAAATCATCTTTAAAACATAATCGCAAACCCTTATCTTTATAGTAAATCTAAATTCTTGGCCATAACATTAAATTATATGCGTTTTATTTCTTCTTGATAATTACACGTCTACAAAAAACACCCTTTATATTGCTTTCGTGTGAAAAATATGTAGAAGTTATCAACATAACTAACACTGCTATTTCAAACCTTCCACCGCACAGTGGTGCCGAGGCGGAAAAAAATACCAAAAATGAAATTTGTAATATGGATTCGTTTCTTTTATTTTTACTTCCCTTATAGGACAAGTATTGGTTTCGTGTGATAAAAAAATTGGGGTTGTAATCAAAATTAACACTACGATGATCGAGAAGTTGAAAAAAGAATAGTTTTCTTAATACCACCCGTGCTTTAGTCTGTGGGTTTGTACCTCCACAGTAATTTTAGCTAGAACTTAAACGGGTAAGCCGATTTGCTTCCAATTAGGTACAGAACATTTTTAGGTGATTTTTTAGAGGCAAAATCCGAATTTCATTTAATATCATCTAAAAAGGGTAAAGCTCTGTCATAAACAGGGTCTTTCATTAAGAGCTTCCTCTCTTTAAATGTCAATAAAACAAAGTGTGTGTCCAAATTGTGTACTCGTTTCAAAGGTCTATCAATGCCATGTCCGCAGCGGATTTTCTGGATGGCGCGCATCTGAAATGTCCAACTATCCATGACTCTGGCGTATGAATCAGGCTGAATTTGACCGATGGCATGTGTTATGTTGGCTTTGAGGGCCGCTGTGGTTTGTGGCTTATTCGCATGGACCTGCAACTCTAGAAAACCTCACAAGAAAAAGTCTGACGGGGTCAAATCGCACGATCTCGGTGTCCAGTTCACATCGTCTTCACGTGAGATGACCAAAACATACCCTCGAATCGCTCGTGCAGAATTTCCAATATGGCGTGAGCTGTGTGGCACGTATAGTGCTGGCCGTCCTGTTGAAACTATATGTCGTTAGCGTCCATATCGACCAATTCAGATAAAAAGAAGTTAATAATTAATCATCGACCTATAGCGCTCCCCGTTGACGGTCTTTCTCAAAGAAATATGGACCGCCGACCACACCAAGCAGTGACTTTTTCAGGATGCATTGGACGCTCTTGGATCTCTCATGTGGATTAGTATCGTCTCAAATTCGATAATTTTGTTTGTGGACGTACCCATTCATTCAGAAATGGCCCTCATCGCTGAAGATGATTTTTCGATAAAAATTATTGTCAATTTCCAACTGCTCCAGCACCCATTCAGCGAACGCCGAACACATGTCGTTGTCTATGATCGTTTACCTTCATCTTCTGGGTCAGTTGAATTTTGTTCGGGTGTAGGCCTAAGTCACGATAAAGAATTCACCAAGTTATTGTCTTCGAAGAACCAATTTTTGTTTGTAACGCGAAATCGATTGCCTCCGATTCTCCTGCACACTCTCACGGACAGCGGTAATTTGTTCAGCAGATCTTGCGTTTCGTCGACAAACGGGTGTTGGTTGATCGTTTACTGAACCAGTGAACTCAGAATTATCCCATACACTGCGAATATTCTTCCTGGTGGGACGATTATGTCGATCGTAAAATGGGCGAAACGCGTGCAACGTTGCCCGAAGAGAACACATATTTTGATAAAATAATTTTATCATTTGTACGTGTGTTGATTAACGCTATATCTGTCCATGGTGATTTGATAAAATGGTGTGAATAAAAGACGACCAATTTGACAGATGTAGCTTCAACAATACAACCGCTATCAACTGTCAAAGTTCAGATGTCCTTATTGGAAGATCCTTTACCTATTCCATTTTTGGTTTCTTCTTCAAATTTACTCGAAAACGGCTCTTACGATTTTGATTAAAATTTGTACTTGTAATGAATGAAGTAATTGCAAGATAACTGCCCTTCAGGCTCATGGACAAAAATCCACATAACGGAAATAGGCATTCCACGTTCTGAAGAATGTTAATTTAGTTTTTGTCAGGATTTCTTTATCAAAAATCAGGCGTTTTTTCTCCTAACTGGTTAAACGTTCATATTCACAATGAATTTTCTGCAGCTACAATATGGAAAAAATTGAGGATTTAAACTTGTGTTGATGGTAACCCTAGTTGTAATAAGTAAAACAAATTATTTTATTTTATTTTATTGCCTTACAGAAATTATCATGTGTCCTCTGACTACTACTATAATTATACTTATCTCAACTTAAAACAAATGAAGTTGTTGACATCCGAAAAGCCTTTCATCATCACTCATTTTTATCATCGCACTATAAATTTTATAAAATGAAAAAAAAAAAAAAAAAATTCTCTTCGTAAGATTTAATCACTGCAAAACTGAAAATTTATTGAGCTCTTCCATGATGATTAATGGATCCTAATCCAACCTCTTTTTCACTCAACTATTCGTCAAATGAATGAAAATAAATGCTAGAGCATAAAAAAACACTTAATTAGAAATTAATCTTAAAGCTGAAATATACAATCATAGTATAGCTTACTTCCAGAGGAAAAAGTAAGCAAGGAAATAGATATTCATTGCTTGGAATTAGCTTGAAATTTCTTCTCAGAAATTGGTGTTTTCGGATAAAAGGATATCCATGGGAATGTTTTTTGCGTCTTTATAGTTTATTTTTATATAGTAGGTACTTACATATGTACATACATATCTGTTTGCGGAGATTTTCTATTCAAACAAAATGCGTTTCCATGTAGTGGTAATAGATTTAATTACGGAAGCTGCTATAATCTATAAATTTGTCATGTTCAAACAACAATTTCCACCTACACATAATATTATCTAGGTACATAGGTACAGGGTGTTTTTCATAAGATGCGACAAAAAGCTAGGGATTGTAGGTTGAGTCGAGACCAGAAAAAAATTGTATGAGAAGGGGGCTTAGGTCGGGATGGAGGGGGTATTTTTTTTTTAAATCGACTTAAAATAAAAAAAAATCATTAAAAAACAACGGCAACACTTACAATGTCATGTTATACCCTTTTGAAAGCCAGAAATTTGAAAAATTACTTTACAAACTCAAAATTTTGAACAAAAATTTCAAAATCTTTCGTCATTAAGGCCAATTTTCTGAAACGAGACTTAGTTAAATTATTATTTTTCTTAAAAAATTTAGAGTTTAAACAAATTTATTTAAAAAAAAAAACTATTACCCAATTAAGAAAATTTGTTTTAAGAACAGAATTAAAGAATGGATTTCTAGCTTTAAAAAAAGTAGGTTTGACATGACCTTGTTTGTGTTGCCGTTGTTTTATAATAATTTATAAAAAAATTTTATAATAATTTATTATTGTGTTATGTTGAATAGCCCGCTATTTCGGTAGCTGTCACTTTTGAAGCTGTCATTTTTTGACATTTGACAAGTAGAAACTACGCCATTAATAAAAATGGAACGATACACGCTTCAACAACGCATTGAAATTATTAAAATTCACTATAAATATGGTGAACATTTGGCAGAGACGGTTCGTAAAACTAAAACATTTTTGGGTCGTCGTGAAGCACCTTGTCGGACCGCAATACAGAAATTGGTGGACAAATTCGAGCTGTTGGGACAAGTTAGTGATGTGAAGAATAAAACCCGTGCACGTCGCTCAAGAACAACTGAGAATATTGCTGTTGTAGCCCAAAGTGTTGAAGAAAACCCAGGTTTGTCCATTCCTCGTCGTTCTTTGGAATTAGGCATTCCACAAACGTCATTACACCGTATTTTGCATAAAGACTTGGGTCTTAAGGCTTATAAAGTTCAGTTAACACAAGAACTCAAGCCGGCTGATCATCAACAACGTCGTGTCTTTGCTGATTGGGTCCTTGAAATGCATGAAAATGATCCGGAATTTCATCGAAAAATCATCTTGACTGATGAGGGAGGCCCATTTCCACCTCGGAGGCTACGCCAACAAGCAAAACTGTCGCATCTGGGGCTCGGAAAACCCAAGAGTTATTGTTGAAAAGCCTCTCCATCCTCAACGCGTGACTGTTTGGTGCGGTTTATGGTCCGGCGGGGTCATTGGACCTTACTCTTTCGAAAATGAGGCTGGAGCAACAGTTACGGTCAATGGATTGCGCTATCGAGAGATGATTAATGATTTTTTATGGCCTGAATTGGATGGTATTGATCTGGACAACGTTTACTTTCAACAAGACGGCGCTACGTGCCACACAAGCAATGAAACCATCGATCTTTTACGGGAAAAGTTTCCGGACCGTGTTATCTCTCGAAGAGGTGATCACAATTGGCCACCGAGATCTTGTGATTTAACACCTTGCGACTTCTTCCTTTGGGGCCACGTGAAAGATAAGGTCTACACCAACAGCCCAGCGTCGATTCAAGACCTCAAAGATGGAATTCGTGAGGCTATCGATGACATAGGGCAGCCACTTTGCGATTTGGTTATGGAAAATTTCATGAAAAAGATATGGTCCTGTAAGCGTGGTCGTGGCGACCATTTGGCAGATGTTGTATTCCATTATTAACGGCATATTTTCCTCTTTATAATAAAATAAACATCCGATCATTTATCTCAAAAAATGCTATTTTTCTTTGAATATCAAAATAACACCTCTTATTGGAAAACCCTTTATGATTCCCTAGAGGGGGAATTTTTGTTTTAGCTCATCTAATATGGGAAGCTGCCATGCAATTTCGTTTACTTTTAAATTTGCTCGAAAACGGCTCTAAATATTTTGATGAAACTTCGTACCTAGAATGCCCAAAGTAATTGTAAGAAAACAACATTTCAGGTTTTTAGAAAAAAATACATATAACGGAAATAGGAAATACACGTTTTTTTTGACAAAATGGTATCATTTTTGGGTTATTCGCCTATGTCATATCAATGGCTGGACTAATTTTGTTTTAATCTTGCAATCTGGTGCTTCTCAATATTTCAAATAATATTGCATTTAAATATTTTGGAAAAAAAAAATCTAAAAAAAAAATTATTTCTGTGTTGCTTTTGACATTTTAATATTTTCTCGTTAATAAAGTTATCATAGTATTATGTAACATTTTTGTACTCACTTATTTGCTTTAAATAAAAATGCACAAAAACACGCCATGTTGGTATAATAGTTATAATAAAAGGTGTTTTTTGTAGAGATATAAAACTTTGAAATGGAATAAAACAAAGATAATTTTTTTAAATTGACATGAAATTTACTTTATTCGAAAGATAAAATAATTTAAATATGATTTCTGGCATATGACCACCACGGCTGGCTCGGAAGTAGTCTAATCTGGAGGTCGAATTTTCGATGAGTTTTTCCAACATTTGTGGCCGTATATCGGCAATAACGCGGCGAATGTTGTCCTCCAAGTGGTCAATCAGTTCGGGCTTATCGGCGTAGACTAGCGACTTCACATATCCCCACAGAAAATAGTCAAGCGGCGTTAAATCGCACGATCTTGGAGGCCAATTCACTGCTCCGTAAGGTGAAACTATATGCGGTTACGAAACGTTTCCTTCAACAAATCAATTGTGGCACGAGCTGTGTGACATGTTGCGCCGTCTTGTTGAAACCACAGATCTTGCACATCACGGTTGTTCAATTGATGAACGAAAAAGTCGGTATTCATGGCTAGCAGTCACCATTGACTGTAACGTTCTGGCCAGGATCGTTTTTAAAGAAGTACGGACCAATTATGCCACCAATCCATAAAGCACACCAAACAGTCAGTTTTTGTGGATGTAAGGGTGCGTCAACATAAACTTGAGAATAATCATCACTCCAAATACGGCAGTTTTGTTTATTGACGTATCCATTCAAACAAAAGTGAGCTTTATCGCTAAACGAAATTCGCTAATGAAAATTGGGATTGTTTTGGGGCCATTTGAGCACAATTTGGAAGCGTTGTTCACGCGTTAGTCTATTTATGTTGAAATGCCAAACCAAACTAAAAATAAATAACTTGACAAATGACAAAATGGCCGCCAGTTAAAATACTGTTGCCAACTTAAAGTTCTATACCTCTAAAAAAAAACACCCGTTACTTATTATTCTGTTTTTATATAATGCTCTTAGTTCATAAGTGGAGAGGTTAATAGCCATTAACAAAGCGGAATTGTTGTTGTATTTTACATGGAAATTTTTTCTTAAACGGATATACAATATACATGTACTAAAAAACACACCTATTATGGAACCATTAACATTTACATTTATTCACGGTGAGTTGCAGTTGTTAACCACAAAAGCAAGTTCGTGGGATCCAGTCGTGCAGATTATTTCTATTTAAAGTCAATTTTTTAGAAAATTGCAGCTCCCGGTCTATATATTTACATAGGTGGAAATAGACCACCCTCTCAAACGATTCTGTTCTGGTCTCGACTCAACGCTAAACACCCTGTATAGCATATAGAGGTATTTATAAATTTTCTGCAAACCCTCGTCGCGTCGCCCTAGCAACATCCAGTGACAAAAAAAAAGACCTCCTACCAAATTTCCCTTCTAAATAAAACCAATCGAATTTGTGAAACATATAGCTAAAGGACTCACTAACACATATGCATAACTCGATAAATAATTCAAAAGAATAAGAGCCGACACACAAAAATAGAATTGGGAAGATGCTTCAGGGGTTTGTTCTCTATATCCTTCCTCCCGCACAGCTTCTCTATGTACATAAAATCGGATAAATTTGACATTTGTTTTTTTTTTTTTCGTATATTCGTCCTGGCTATAGGGCCGAAGTTGAATTATTGATTTAGGGGATTCGTTGTTGTTTATTTTCGATTAATTTATGGATTTTCTATTCCATTTGCTTGCATATGACATCCACTTACTATCGTAAAGCTGCAAGAGTACAGCCATTAGCGGTATGTGGACGGTCGGCGCAGGGTGGAGTTTATTTCGTATGTTAGAGCAGATAGGAGTTTATTACAATACTTAAATGTGTAATACAAGCATATTATTCATCTACACGTTCAATTAATTAAAACCAAAGCAAATTTCAGGAGTTGAATTGTTTCTTAATGAATGTTAATTGGATATTTCCATCTTAGCCTGGTTGAATGGTTATTTTGAGATAAATCAATTAATTTTCGATTTGGATTTGGATTTGCGTATATTGCATTAAATTGATAGGTTTTTCGAGCATATACTTATAGGTACACCAGGAAATGCTTTTTGTTTTTTTAAGAAATTACGATAGACATTAGGTTAAGTTTGTATATTTAAATAAATTAGAATATGTGACAAAAACTGGCCCTTACTGTTTAACAATAGAAAACCTAAAAAAAAAAAAAAACTATTAATTACTCACACAAAATATGCCAGTTCACTTAATTTTATTTAAGATTTTGTTTAAGATTTCCCTAGGTACCTTCATATGTATGTACATTGCGAATGAAAAATATTAAAATAAAGTATACGAAATATATGTTTCCTTGTTAAAAAATATGGTGTTATAAATTAAAAAAAAGTTGCTCCTACACTTAAATCAATTGACGTACTATTAGTATTATAATACTTTCTTGTAAAAAAAAAGAACACGGCAATACTTAACTTCGAAGGTTAAGAGCAAATTATGACAGTTCCTGCTTTGTTGTTTTTTTTTTTTTTGTTATGTTGTGTCTGTGTTGCAGAAAATGAAGTTATCCCAACAAAAAAAACTTAACAAACAAAACGTCAATCAACATTTTCATCAGCTTGCTACAAATGCAATCGTCCCGGCCATTATGCCCGTTACTGTAATTCTGGGCTCCGGGATTCACGTGAGGGACGAGATGGTGGTGGCGGAGGAGGTAGAGGCAACCCGGAGAAACGTTACAAATGCAACCAAACGGCATTATACGCTCGTGCATGCCCAGATGAGTCGTTCCAACGGAATTGGTCATATTTCCAAATCCTGCACCAACATGCTTCAAATGCAACAAATTCGGTCACTGGGCCC
Organism: Leucozona laternaria; assembly: GCA_932273885.2. NCBI lineage: Eukaryota > Metazoa > Arthropoda > Insecta > Diptera > Syrphidae > Leucozona > Leucozona laternaria. The sequence continues at coordinate 22,296,579 of OW026367.1, read as the reverse complement.
GCAACTCTCCCGAACAGATGAACGATAGTCCTAGCTCCTCCAACTCCATTTTATCCTGTTACAAGTGCAACAGATCCTGTTACATTGCCAAGTAACAAAGACTTGCTACAGCTGTGGCAAGAGCGAGCATCTGAGGCGTGAATGTGACGAGAAGGGAGCACCCAACTAAGCAGAGCGATGGACTTACTATGTTTTTTCGGTGGCTGGCAAGAGCGTTATCCTCCGAGAAGTAAAACTTCGCCTTTTTTGTCAAATATTGTACCTACTTGTACTACCTACACCTACCCCCCAAATATTTCCAAAAAAAAAAATAAGAAAATCTGACTAAAAAATAAAATATCGCAGTGATTGTTTTTTAATTGCAATTTAAAATTACAAGACATGCTGTGATTGAAAAAATATAAAACCAACTTGTGTTTTAATTTTTCCTTCAGCAAACGGCTTAATTAGTTGATTGCCTCCGGTTGGAACTTTGACAAACTTTCGTGGAAATTCTGACAGATTCTTCAATTTTTTTTTCTCATTTGTAGTAGATTTTGTAATAGATTCAAGGTAAGTCTGGAGACTAGTTAGTGAAAGGGTTAAATTGTTAATTAATATAATTAAAGCTCAGGACTTTGTTTTAACCTTCCAGTTAACTAATAGTCGACATTGAGGTTTGATTATTAGTAAGGCCCAATATCTACATATAATGTATACCTTACTTTTAATTTCCTACAATCTTTTCACTACCACGCGTATCTATATTTAATTATAATTTTCATAAAATTATCCAAAGAAAGTTGTTTCATAATTCCATGTAAGACGAATATTTTATTTAGTTAATTTTGATACCCCTTTCGGCGAGTGTTGCGAAAACGCAACGTGATATCTGGAAAACAAGAAGCTATTCCAATTTTTTTTTTTTTCAGATTGTCTCTAATTACGCCAAAAATAAATATATAGCCGCTGGAAATGGGTTAAGAAAATATGCAGGACTTGCTCTTATGGTTTCATAACTGAATGCATCCATCACACATTGAAGATACATGGTGCGTTCACAGAAAAAATGTAAAAAAAGTAAAAAGATGAAGATGATGATGATTTTTTTGCCAAAAAAATCTTCTAGGACGCAGTTTTCTTAAAATCTTTTTGGTCATTACAGGTGCAAAATATAACCAAACGGACGAACGACGGTATGAAACCCACTTTTTTGGATTTAAACCGCGATAATTGTTTAGACTTTAAAGAAACCAATACTTGCCCTAAAGAGCCAATTAAAAAAAAACTATATATACCATCTGAAAAATCACTTAATCTTCATAAATGGTCAACTAGTTTCAAAACTTGGTGAAGCTTATGTTTATATTTTGGGAATTTTTCAAGTTTTTTTATTTTCGTTTTGATTGTGACCTTGAAAAAATTCGCTAAGAAAATTACATACTGATCATTTTCTGAAACAAGTTGATCTTTTTTGATCATTAACTGACCTTTTAGATGGCACAATTTTATGCGAATATCATAGAAATGGGATACTTTTAATCCCAGAACCGGCCAAAGGCTTGAAAAAAAAAAACTAAAAATTGTGTGGTCCGACCACGGAGAAAGTACCTACTCTCCTCCTTATTACGGGTCTACTATTTCTACTATTCAGTGTGTTGTTGGGCATTTTAATGAGAATTCGTTTACTTACATAGAATTTAACACACCCACACAAAGGATTGTGAAAGTCATAGCCGTTAAAGTTTAAGCTGTAGATAAGGACAGATTTAATTGCGTGGTCAACTATTTTCGCGTTAACTTCATCGTTATATCAGAATCAGGTTTAAATTTAAAACCTCTAAGATTGTGTTGCTCCACATGGGAATTTATTCAACTTTTAAAATAGGAATCTGTTCTACTTTTAAAAGTGGAGTTAATTCTCACCCAGGCCAAAATCCGGACTCATGCCGCCCGCACTACGACACTCGAGACGTGTGCAAATTTGTTTCAATATTACCAAAAAAAAAAACAAACAAAACAAATTAGTTATTCAGCTGCATGTGGTTTCAAATCCGCACAAATTCAGCTTTCTTTGATTATTCACTTGTTAAACATAGGTATGCAAAAAAGAAATGAACGTGTCGCATAATATATGTACAAATATTTAAACTTTATTTTGAAAACATTTTAAAGAAACATCAAAATTTGTTCCGTGAGCAATCAAACAAAACTGAATTTGTGCGGATTTGAAACCACATGCAGCTGAATAACTAATTTGTTTTGTTTGTTTTTTTTTTGGTAATATTGAAACAAATTTGCACACGTCTCGAGTGTCGTAGTGCGGGCGGCATGAGTCTGGATTTTGGCCTATAAAAGGCAGGAGTTTTTTGGTAGAAGGCATCAGTTTCTTCTATTCTTTCAAAGAGTTTAATTCAAAAACAAAAAAACAACAATGTTCAAGTACTGTCTCGTCTTTTTGGTTGTTCTCATCGGACTCATCTCGATGATTGAAGCCAAGCCCGAACCACAACCACAACCACAACCAAATCTTCTAAATAATTTACCAATCGTAGGTCCCCTTTTAAGTGGAATTTTGGGATAAATTAACAATTGGCGTGTTCAAATGGAAACTTTAAAATTACAAAAATACTGTTAAGCTTTGAAGTTTTTTTCTCAATAAAATGTTATAGCTTATAACCTGAGCTTGTGTTTGATGTTATGAATTTATACAAAATATCTATTTTATCATATTATATCGGAATCTGCTCCGCTTAGGGTATATTTTCAGTCTCCAGGCACCTTTGCGCCTTTGTTAAGAGGTTTTTCCAACAACAGGACCACACAATTTTTAGTTTTCTTAGTGGGATACTTTGATCCCGGAGCCGGGAATATTCGCATAAAAATATGCCATCTTAAGGGTTATTGGGCTTTTCGGGAAACTATCTTTGTCTTTTCTCCTTCTTGTTTTTACAGTTTCTCGAATTTAACTCAGAGGGTATACAAGCAAATTCAAAAATACAACAGCGAATGATATTTTCAGCGCTATTTAGTATTCGATGTAATTTATCTGCGTAGACAAGCGACTTCACATAACCCCACAAGAAAGAGTCCAGCGGTGTTAAATCGCACGATCTTGGAGGCCACGCCATAGGCCCACGAACCGAGATAATACGCTCACCAAAAGTTTCCTCCAATAAATTCATTGTTTCTTTGGCTGTATGAAATGTAGCGCCGTCTTGTTAGAACCAATGGTCGTCCACATCAACATCTTCCAATTAAAGTACGAAAAAGTCATTAATTATGGCTCTATAGCATTCCACATTGACTGTAACATTATGGCCAGCTTCATTTTTGAAGAAATATGGACCAATGTTTCCGTATGCCAATAGAGCACACCAAACAGTGACTTTTTGAGGATGTAACGGCGTCTCAACAATGGCTTGTGGATTATGATCACTTCAAATACGACAATTTCGCTTATTAACGTACCCATTCAACCAAAAATGAGCTTCATCGCTGAACGAAATTTTCTTGTGAAAATCGGGATTAACAACGATTCGTTTCGTTTCGAGCCCATTTTGCACGATTTGCAAACGTTGTTCAGGAGTAAGTCTATTCATTATGAAATGGCAAACCAAACTGATCATAAATCAAGTGACAGGTGTCAAAAAGACCAACTCCGAAAAATTAAAATAGAAAACCAAACTGTAAAAAAAATAATATCAGTGTTGTACCCAATTTATATAACTTTAAGTTGGCAACATTATTCTAACTGGTGGCCATTTTGTCAGCTGTCAAGTGATTTATTTTTAATTTCGTTTGGCATTTTAACGTGAAAAGACCTTAACAACAAGGCGTAGATTCGGTGAATGGCCCCAAAACAAGATTTCCGTTGATCCCAATTCTCTTAAGCTAATTTTGTTTAGCGATGAAGCTCACTTTTGGTTGAATGGATACTTCAGTAAACAAAACTGCCGTATTGTATTTGGAGTGATGATAATCCTCAAGTGTATGTTGAGACGCCGTTAAATCCTCAAAGAGTCACTGTTTGGTGTGCTCTATGGGCAGAGGGAATCATCGCTCCAAATTTCTTCAAAAATGAAGCCGGCCATAATGTTACAGTCAATGGGGAACGCTATGGAGCCAAGATTAATGACTTTTTCGTTCATCAATTGAACAACCATGATGTGCAAGAGCTGTGGTTTCAACATCACGACGCCACATGTCACACAGCTCGTGCCACAATTGATTAATTGAAGGAAGCGTTTGGTAACTGCATAGTTTCACGTTACGGACCCGTGAATTGGCCTCCAAGATCGTGCGATTTAACGCCGCTTGACTATTTTCTGTGGGGATACCTATGTGAATAAGTCAGTCTACGCCGATAAATCCGAAACGATTGACCACTTGTAGAACAACATTCGCCGCGTTATTGCCGATATACGGCCACAAATATTGGAAAAAGTCATCGAAAATTGGACCTCCAGATTAGACTACTTCCGAGCCAGCCATGGTGGTCATATGCCAGAAATCATATTTAAATTATAATGCCAGAAGATTATCTTTCATGTCAATGCATGTCAATTAAAAAAAAAAAAAAACATCTTTGTTTTATTCCATTTCAAAGTTCTATACCTCTAAAAAAACACCCTTTATACACATAATATTAAAACTCTAAAATCTTTCACCCGCTAAAATATGAGTTGAAGAACATAGAAGAGCCAGAATATATTTAGCTTATTTGTTTGTATACCCTTTTGTGTCAGATGGAAATCGAAAGGCTTTAACTGCCCATATCCTTTCCTAATGAAATGCACATCGTGCCATCCCTGGTTTGTGAATCGTGACAAACGACTAAGCTTTGCAAACATTGATGACGGATGGGATATGGCATATTGAACAAATGCATTGTCCCGTGTCAGATCGGATATCGATGGACAAAATGGTTTTCGATAGATGACGATAGTTTAAAAATATCACCTTCAAAAGATAAAAACAACAACATACAACCCTCTGGACTGTTATACATTATACATACATATCAACATAGTAAGATACGTTATAGTGTTTTTGTATATTTTTGCGATGTGAGTTATGGCGCACGCTTAAAACTCCAATCGTGCAAGGATTTATGACCGGAAATTTATTGGAAATTTTTTTTTTGCAGCATGTTTATATATGTACATAGTATGCACATTGCTGATTTTGTTTGTTGCTTCATAAATATTTGATACGTTGGTCTGTTGTAGTTCTCTTTTGTATTGGTAATCATTGATTGAACGGTTGAATGAACTTATATTATTTATTTTCGACATTTTTGAGGCGAATTCCATGCATCCACTATAGTTTAAAGTGGGCAGTATTTAAGTCGTGTGCAAATAATGGGTGACTTTTTAAGAGGTTTAAAACTTTTTTTTAAAAAAAAACACAAAAAATTCAAAAAAATGAATGAAATATTTATTTGAATCGATAGTTTGAACCTTGCAATTTAATGTTTAAAGATAATTTCATGCAAATGTTGACCGCGGCTGCGTCTCAGGTAGCCCATCCGCTGAGTCTAATTTCGGCATACTCTTTCACACATATCGGCCGGTATCTCACGAATGAATGCATGGATGTTGGCTTCCAGTGCGTCAATCGAAGCGGGCTTGTCCCTATAGACATTAGCCTTGACATACCCCCACAAAAAATAATCTAATGGTGTCAAATCGCACGATCTAGGCGGCCAATTGACCGGCCCGAAACGTGAAATTAACTGTTCACCAAACTCGCCTCGCAATTGCGCCATTGTTTCGCGTGCTGTGTGGCATGTGGCACCGTCTTGTTGAAACCACATATCATGCAAGCCAAGAACTTCCATTTCGAGCAAAAAAAAGTTTGTTATCATCGCTCGGTAGCGATTCGCATCATCTTTGAAGAAATATGGCCCAATAATGCCGCCGGCCCATAAACCGCACCAAACAGTGGCTTTTTCGGGATGCATTGGTAGCTGTTGCAATGCTTCTGGCTGATCTTCACTCCAAATGCGGCAATTTTGCTTATTTACGTACCCATTCAACCAAAAATGAGCCTCATCGCTGAACACAATTTTTCGATAAAAAAGCGGATCCTCGGCCAGCTTTCCAAGAGCCCATTCACCAAAAATTCGGCGTTGTGGTAGGTCGGCTGGCTTTAGTTCTTGCACCAGCTGTATCTTAAAAGGCTTTACGCCCAAATCCTTCCGCAAAATTTTCCACGTAGTGCTGTAACAAAGGCCTAACTGCTGGGAACGGCGCCGAATCGACATTTCGCGGTCTTCTGTCACACTAGCTGATAGGGCCGCAATATTATCTTCACTACGCACAGTACGTAAACGTGTTGGTGGTTTAATGTCCAACAAAGTAAATTTGGTGCGAAATTTGGTCACAATCTTCCGAATAGACTGCTCAGAAGGTCGAGAATGCCGATCATAAAATGGAAGCAGCGCGCGATGAACATTTCGAACCGAGCACGAATTTTGATAGTAAAATTCAATAATTTGCAAGCGTTGTTCATTTGTAAGACGATCCATGGTTAAATTGCAAACCAAACTGAAGCTGTTTGACAGTGACACAAGGTACTAAACACACGTCAGCTGTCAAAACCAGTGTTGCCAAAACCAAACCAGCTAAAAAATATTGCTTTTGAATATAATGCCATAGGTACCTACTCAAACTTTACTTTTTTTTTTTTTTGTTTCTGGTTTCTTCGTCCATATAAAAGTGTGGTTCTGCATAAAAATGAGATTATTAATGCACGATGGAAAAATATTTCGCCTTCGGGAAGTTAAAAAATTATTGATGGTTTTTTTCCACTGATTTTTTGATAAGATTTTCTTTTCAGAAAGGTAAGGAATTTTTTGCTTGGTTTAATCGCCGTTACCTGATGCTTGTGATGAATTAACTGGTGGTTTGAATTGGGTTTTGATAAGTAAAATATTTATGACATTCATGGAATAGCAGTCTTTTTGTTGTTGTTGTTGGTGTGAGGAGAAGTTTCAGATAGGTACTTAGAAGATTTGAACGAATGTATTTCGTAAATTGTACCAATATTGTACCAAATGCATTCGTTAATAGCTATTACGAAACTTTCGTATATTTGCAAAATATTAGAAAGAAAATTTATAAGATTGTACGAAATGTTTTCTGAGATTGTTTTTGTGCATTCTACGAAACGTTTGTATTCAAAATCATCTATAGTCGCGAATGAGCATTGTTAAATATTACGTAAGTTTCGTATTTCTTCCAAAATATTGTAAGCAACATTTTGAAGAATATAATCTACGAAATATTTTGTAATACTTTTTTCTATTCTACGAAATTGACTTTTAAACATTTTTATTCCATTTAAAAAAAAAAAAATTGTTGAATGTTTTGGATATTAAAGTATGACGAACATTAAGGGTCTTCTGAGTAAAATAATTTAAAAGTTTCAAAATAGCGTCGAACGGCTAATATTCTATATAAATTGGCTTTTCATAAATTGGTGATCTCACTTTGACTCATAAGATGACTAGTGAGGGCTTTGTCAATACTCAATTTTTATTAAGTGTCGTTCTACTTGTTTTATTTTTTTTGACAAAAACCAAATGTGAACTATATTCAACAAGAATTCTGAATCACTTAGGTGGAAATGTATGCCATGGCTATCAGATACAAATATACGGTTTTGATAAATTTACAAAAAGTTTTTTATTTTATGAAATCTTTGGTAAAGAAAACAAATACAATAATAAGCATAACAGGAGGGAGCTTAGTTTAATGTATATTTAGTAGAATGAACGAAATTTTTCGTATCTACATATAACTAAAATTCGTGTAACAAAAGTTTACGAATTTTTTTTCGTAGATTTTACAAAAATTTCGTAGTACAGAAATTATCAATTTACAAAAATTTCGTACTTTGAATGAAAAAATGATTTACGAAAGTATTTCGTAGTGATCTTACGAAATATTTTTTTGGGTGTACGAAATTTCATAATATTAATCTTTTTTTTTCACATCATGACTTTTAAGCAAAGAAACCAAAAACAAGAGTGATTTTAAGGCACATCGCACAGGAACAATTTGTTCGTTGAAGTGCGGATCGGGTATGTGATATGTGGAACACGAATATAGTTTGATAGTTAGTTTGATAGTATATTTAAACATTATAATAATAAATTATATTTCTATATGATTTTGTCTTGAATTTTTTGAAAAATTAACAAAATAACAAAAAAAAAATAATAAAAAAAAAAAAACGAAAAACGAAAAACCCACCATAGAATAAGTTTTGTTTTAAGAACAATAATTTCATTTGTAAAGGGTTTTCCAATAAGAGGTGTTATTTTGATATTCAAAGAAAAATGGCATTTTTTGAGATAAATGATCGGATGTTTATTTCATTATAAAGAGAAAGGTATGCCGTTAATAATGAATCACAACATCAGCCAAATGGCCGCCACGGCCACGCTTACAGGACCATATCCTTTTCATGAAATTTTCCATAACCAAATCGCAAAGTGGCTGCCCTATGTCCTCGATAGCCTCACGAATTCCATCTTTGAGGTCTTGAATCGACGCTGGGCTGTTGGCGTAGACCTTATCTTCCACGTGGCCCCAAAGGAAGAAGTCGCAAGGTGTTAAATCACAAGATCTCGGTGGCCAATTGTGATCACCTCTTCGAGAGATAACACGGTCCGGAAACTTTTCCCGTAAAAGATCGATGGTTTCATTGCTTGTGTGGCACGTAGGACCGTCTTGTTGAAAGTAAACGTTGTCCAGATCAATGCCATCCAATTCCGGCCATAAAAATCATTAATCATCTCTCGATAGCGCAATCCATTGACCGTAACTGTTGCTCCAGCCTCATTTTCGAAAAAGTAAGGTCCAATGACCCCGCCGGACCATAAACCGCACCAAACAGTCACGCGTTGAGGATGGAGAGGCTTTTCAACAATAACTCTTGGGTTTTCCGAGCCCCAGATGCGACAGTTTTGCTTGTTGACGTAGCCTCCGGGGTGGAAATGGGCCTCATCAGTCAAGATGATTTTTCGATGAAATTCCGGATCATTTTCATGCATTTCAAGGACCCAATCAGCAAAGACACGACGTTGTTGATGATCAGCCGGCCTGAGTTCTTGTGTTAACTGAACTTTATTAGCCTTAAGACCCAAGTCTTTATGCAAAATACGGTGTAATGACGTTTGTGGAATGCCTAATTGCAAAGAACGACGAGGAATGGACAAACCTGGGTTTTCTTCAACACTTTGGGCTACAACAGCAATATTCTCAGTTGTTCTTGAGCGACGTGCACGGGTTTTATTCTTCACATCACTAACTTGTCCCAACAGCTCGAATTTGTCCACCAATTTCTGTATTGCGGTCCGACAAGGTGCTTCACGACGACCCAAAAATGTTTTAGTTTTACGAACCGTCTCTGCCAAATTTTCACCATTTTTATAGTGAATTTTAATAATTTCAATGCGTTGTTGAAGCGTGTATCGTTCCATTTTTATTAATGGCGTAATTTCTACTTGTCAAATGTCAAAAAATGACAGCTTCAAAAGTGACAGTTACCGAAATAGCGGGCTGTTCACAATAACACCTCTTATTGGAAAACCCTTTATATTATAAGCTAAATAAATAAATATACTTTATAAATTGTTCAAAATCACATTTTTATTCGTTCATTCGTCGGTCTTCGGTCGCTGAGGAATAGTCCTTTGAGATTTTATTTGTTACCTACATTTCTTGAGTATTTTATAAAAAAAATAACTATACCTACTTTTGGTCTTATATTTATTAACAACACCGGGGCCCTATTTCTCCAATAACGATGATTTTTTTGCGTTGTCCTCGGTCATAACTTAAAAATAAGGAAATATTATTAGATTTTCGGTGTAGACTTCGCACTCGAGTATAAGCCTGTCGAATTTTTGGAGAGATTCTATTTTGTACTTGCTCTATAGGGCAAGTATTGGTTTCGTGTAAACAAAACATTTTAAGGTCGAGAAGTCCAAAAAAGTGTTTTTTTTTCAAGCCGTCTGTCGGTGTGTGCGTCGCGTCGGTGCGTCTGTGCGGTCTGTTCGCCCACTGTAATTTGAGCTAAAACCTAAAGTTAATTTCGTAACTGCAATAACCAAAAGTCAATTGTAAGAAAACTGCGTTTCAGGTATTTCTCAAAAAATTCACATAACGGAATTAGGTGTTCCAGGTTTTTTTAAAAAAAATGGTCATATTTTTGTGTTATTCGCGTTTATCTTCGCCATAGTTACACCAATTTTGTTATAATTTTGCAATTTAGTGCTTCTTAATAGTTGAAATAATATTGCATTTAAAATTTTTTAGAAACATTGTTTTATAAACAAAAAAAAAAAAAAAAATCAAAAAATAAATTTTTTAGTAGTTTTCTCGTTAAATATATACATCAAGCATCTTCAATGTGTGGTTACACACAGCTGTTAACCACAAGAGGAAGTTCGTGCGACCCGGTCGTGTATATTTTTTCTGATTAAGAAAAATTATACCATCAAGCCAATCAAGCCCTAAGAAAAAGTACATCCGTACATCACATGTTTCAGGTACATTTTAATTTTTTTTAAATTTTGTTTTTTCAAAACGACTATAACGATTTTGGTCAAACGGTGCAAACCAAAGTGATTGTATAAGAATACTGCGGAAATAGGGGTTTGCCTTATTTTTGGGTTGTTGGCGGATATATTTTCAATGGTCAGACTTATTTTGTTAAAATTTATAAATCAAGTGCGCTTATAAATAGCGCTTATAAATGGGCATAGTCAACGGATTTTTTTTACACTGATGGTGGACGATAGCAGGCAATTTCGATGAAATTATTTTCTCCTTTTTTCAAAAAAACAAAAACAAAATCTAATTTAGCCATCGAATACTTTTCAAGAAATGCTTATGCCCTATATACATCAAATAAAGTTCTCCATAAAAAATCAGCCTTGTTGGAATTTTGTTTTTAAATTTTGGCATTTTGTTTGTCTTGTTTTTGGGACCCACATGAAAAAATATTGTCTCGTTCTTGTGTAAAGAATGGAAGTGCTCTAAGCAACCGTTCTAAAAAATTTATAGAACTTATTGTATAGCTACGGAATAAGTACACGTATAGGTACAGTTGAATAATCAAAAAGTTTAGCTTGTTTTGCAAATAATTTAAACAATTTTCACATGTGCTGTTATAAGATGGGATTTTCCCATAAACAAAATGTGTGTTTTTATTAACTAAGACTATATATCCATCGAGAAGTTTGAATTAAATCAACAAAACAACAATGTGCGAGTACCTATGAATCTATACCTACACTTTTGCAGTTATTATTGCACAAAATATGGCATAGTCGAAACCAGTTATGTTTACCCCCAAAATATATGAATTTATTTAATTTAATTAAAAAAAATAAAGTCGTGTTTTTCGGGACGTCATACTTACTTGTGACGAAATCCGCCATTTTGGAAAACTATGGGTTTTGACTGAAAAAAGTTTTCAAGACCCCACAGTATAGATAATTATTATAAAGGTAATATCATTAGCATTTTCATTTTTGTTCAGTTCTGTGCGTAAGTGAAAATGGCGGATCCAGTGCCTCTTGGATTATCAAAATGTTAATATTTGTTGTTGTTTGTGTAGTTTTTGACGGTACTTTCTGACACTCTCGATCAGCTTTGGCAACCTGTGCAATATTCAGGGTGATTCGCATAAGGAGTGACAAAAAGCTAGGTTGGGTCAAGACAAGAAATAAATCGTGCAGGAGGGGGTCTATTCCCCCCCCCCCCCCCATTCAGCCAGGAGGGGAAATTTTCTAAAAAAAAAATTATTAAAAAAACAACGGCTACACTTACAAAGCCGTGATACACCTTTTTGTAAAGCCAAAAATCTATTATTTTATTGTGTTTTTAAATAAAGTTGTTTTAGAGAATATTTTTTGAAAAATTAATTTTCAGAGTCAAAATTTTGAACAAAAAATTTCGTTTCAGCCAATGGGCCTAAGAAACTTACTTACGTACAAAATTTCCAATCTATAGGTAGATATATATAAAAATGGATCGTGGTGGGTTCGGATGCTTAAAACTTGAGAACGACTGGACCACATTGGGTAATTCCTTCATTCGTAATTGTACCGCAAAGGCTTAGGAAAAAATAAATGTCGGAAAAGTCTCCACAGGTGGCGCTGTAGGCGAAAATTCGTTTTTCAGTTCAATTCAATTACCGTTCAACAAATGGCGCTGTAGGTTGTTTTTTTTTTAATTTTGTTATTTATAGTGTGAAATGGAGTAAACATAAAAAAGTGTCCGATTCAAGAAATTCGTTTTTGTTTAAAAGGTTTTTCTAAGGAAATAGCTTCGGGGATATTCTTTTTTAAATTTTTTGAAGGGAGTAAAAATAAAATCAAATCGGGTTAAAGTAACTCTTTTCGTAATTAAAAGGTTGTTTATTAGCGGATGGCCTCAGTAAAAATTAAAAGTGGCATCTGATTTCAAAAATTTTTTTTTTGTGTTGGAAAGGTTATTTTTAAAAATTTTATATTTATAGGGTAAAATGGGATAGATACAAAAAAGTGGTTTTTGATAAGAGAAATTTTTCTTGCGTTGGGAGAGTAATAAATGTTGGACGTAGATGATCATATTTTAAGGAATAACGATAACGTGAAGTGGGTCAAAACTCAGTAAGTAGTATTCAATTAAAAATAGTTGCTTAAATATTTATCTATATTTTCTTTTGCAATTTGTATGCGAAGCTTAGGTTTGCCTACCCGTGTGAAGCCGGGCGGGTAAGCTAGTATTTTTATATATTTTTGATGATTATACGATATCGGAACCCAAAGTTTAGCTCTGGAAAATTATGAGACACGTAAATCATTAATAAACTTACGCATCAGCTTACGAGAGATCAATACCTTTAACTATTTCATTATTGAACCATTAACATCGGGCGTGGATAACCGTCAACAGTTTCAACCAGGCTGAACTTAACAGAATGAACACCATATATGAGCTAGTACTTCACTCACATTCGGAGCTTAGGCTTATAAGAAGAATCCTTGGATTAAGTTGTCAGACAGTTTTCACGTACACCACACCATTCAACCTATAGGATCGACCTAACAATTCCGGCCAGCCGATCTCGACTAAGTGAAAATTGCCATATGATGTAAACTTAAGACCAATAAAGCTATAGTGGAGCTGACGGGCTTGGTTGCCAAGCTACTCAAACCGGCAGGCGATGTCTTGGTAAGAGGTAAGGAGTATGTACCAGCTCATCTGCAAAATATGGTTGCCCAATAACACATCCCAACACAAAATTTCAAAGCAATCGGTTAAGAAGTTTCAGAGATTACCGATTAGGAACAAACCAAAATTTAAATTTTTATTTATATAGATAAATTACATCGAATACTAAACAGCGCTGAAAATATCATTCGCTGTTGTATTTTTGAATTTGATTGTATACCCTCTGAGTTAAATTCGAGAAACTGTAAAAACAAGAAGGAGAAAAGACAAAGATAGTTTCCCGAAAAGCCCAATAACCCTTAAGATGGCATATTTTTATGCGAATATTCCCGGCTCCGGGATCAAAGTATCCCACTAAGAAAACTAAAAACTGTGTGGTCCTGTTGTTGGAAAAACCTCTTAACAAAGGCGCAAAGGTGCCTGGAGACTGAAAATATACCCTAAGCGGAGCAGATTCCGATATAATATGATAAAATAGATATTTTGTATAAATTCATAACATCAAACACAAGCTCAGGTTATAAGCTATAACATTTTATTGGGAAAAAAACTTCAAAGCTTAACAGTATTTTTGTAATTTTAAAGTTTCCATTTGAACACGCCAATTGTTAATTTATCCCAAAATTCCACTTAAAAGGGGACCTACGATTGGTAAATTATTTAGAAGATTTGGTTGTGGTTGTGGTTGTGGTTCGGGCTTGGCTTCAATCATCGAGATGAGTCCGATGAGAACAACCAAAAAGACGAGACAGTACTTGAACATTGTTGTTTTTTTTGTGTTTGAATTAAACTCTTTGAAAGAATAGAAGAAACTGATGCCTTCTACCAAAAAACTCCTGCCTTTTATAGGCCAAAATCCGGACTCATGCCGCCCGCACTACGACACTCGAGACGTGTGCAAATTTGTTTCAATATTACCAAATAAAAACAAACAAAACCTTTTGGTTATTCAGCTGCAAATTCAGTTTTGTTTGATTGCTCACGGAACAAATTTTGATGTTTCTTTAAAATGTTTTCAAAATAAAGTTTAAATATTTGTACATATATTATGCGACACGTTCATTTCTTTTTTGCATACCTATGTTTAACAAGTGAATAATCAAAGAAAGCTGAATTTGTGCGGATTTGAAACCACATGCAGCTGAATAACTAATTTGTTTTGTTTGTTTTTTTTTTTTTGGTAATATTGAAACAAATTTGCACACGTCTCGAGTGTCGTAGTGCGGGCGGCATGAGTCCGGAGTTTGGCCTATAAAAGGCAGGAGTTTTTTGGTAGAAGGCATCAGTTTCTTCTATTCTTTCAAAGAGTTTAATTCAAACACAAAAAAACAACAATGTTCAAGTACTGTCTCGTCTTTTTGGTTGTTCTCATCGGACTCATCTCGATGATTGAAGCCAAGCCCGAACCACAACCACAACCACAACCAAATCTTCTGAATAATTTACCAATCGTAGGTCCCCTTTTAAGTGGAATCTTGGGATAAATTAACAATTGGCGTGTTCAAATGGAAACTTTAAAATTACAAAAATACTGTTAAGCTTTGAAGTTTTTTTCCCAATAAAATGTTATAGCTTATAACCTGAGCTTGTGTTTGATGTTATTAATTTATACAAAATATCTATTTTATCATATTATATCGGAATCTGCTCCGCTTAGGGTATATTTTCAGTCTCCAGGCACCTTTGCGCCTTTGTTAAGAGGTTTTTCCAACAACAGGACCACACAGTTTTTAGTTTTCTTAGTGGGATACTTTGATCCCGGAGCCGGGAATATTCGCATACAAATATGCCATCTTAAGGGTTATTGGGCTTTTCGGGAAACTATCTTTGTCTTTTCTCCTTCTTGTTTTTACAGTTTCTCGAATTTAACTCAGAGGGTATACAATCAAATTCAAAAATACAACAGCGAATGATATTTTCAGCGCTATTCAGTATTCGATGTAATTTATCTATATAAATAAAAATTTAAATTTTGGTTTGTTAATAATCAGTAATCTCTGAAAGTTCTTAACCGATTGCTTTGAAATTTTGGCACACCATTGCATTTGAAAAAAAATAATAGGCATGTAAAGGGTTTTTCAACAGAGACGCTACAAAAATAGAGCAACAGGGACAGCAAGCGACGCCATATTTCTTGCCGCTATTTTGACATTTCTCTTTAGTAAGGTTTGCCATTTCATGATGAAAAGATATACGAGCCAACAACGAGTCGAAATTATTAAAATTTACTACCGAAATTCGGAGTCAGTGGCCTCAACGTTAAGAGCACTACGTCCAATTTATGGTCGTCATAATCGTCCTAGCAGATCAACAATTGAGCGTCTAGTGGAAAAATTTCAATCCACAGGCACAGTACAAAATGTTCCCGTGCCAGTGAGACAAATAAGTGCCCGTAGTGTCGAGAATATTGCTGCCGCTGAGGCTTCAGTTGCAGAAAGCCCAAATGTGTCTCTCACACGTCGTTCTCAAGCGTTGGGCATCTCTGTGACGTCGTTGTGGCGAATTTTGCGAAAAGATCTTGGCCTACATCCTTACAAGATTAAAGAACTGAAGCCGCTTGACCACTAGAAGCGTCGTATGTTCGTGAAATGGGCTGAGCAACAACTTGAAAATGATTCGGATTTTCATCGAAAAATCATCTTATAGCGATGAGGCTCATTTCTGGCTGAATGGCTTCGTCAATAAACAAAATATGCGGTATTGGTCAGGCAGCAATCCACACGTACTCCATGAGTCATCATTGCATCCCGACAAAAATTACAGTTTGGTGTGGTTTATGGGCCGGCGGCGTCATTGGGCCGTACTTCTTCCTTGATGATCAAGACCGGCACGTTACTGTGAATGGGGATCGCTACCGTTCAATGATAACCGAATATTTTTGGCCCCAATTGGATGATATGGACTTCGAGGACATGTGGTTCCAACAGGACGGCGCCATAAGCCACACAGCGAATGTCACAATCAATTTATTGGAAACCAAGTTTGGAGAATGTGTTATCTCACGAAATGGTCCAGTCGCTTGGCCGCCTCGGTCGTGCGATTTGACGCCGTTAGACTATTTCCTGTAGGGCTACGTCAAGTCTATGGTCTATGCAAACAAGCCAGCGACGATTGATGAACTTCGTACGAATATCGAACGTGAAATTGCAGCAGTATCGGCAGATTTATGCTTGAAAACCGTCGAAAATTGGGTTCAGCGTCTGGATTTCTGCAAGCGTGCCCGTGGTGGCCATGCAAAAGAAATCATAATGGCATCAAACGTACTTTCACAAGAATAAAGAATTTCATTGATATCCAAAACCGTTTGGTTTTATTTAAAAAAACTTTTGTAGCGCTCTTATTGAAAAAAAAGAGAGCTGACATCAAATTTTGAGTGGAAATAAAGGGTTTTTTTTTCAGACGTGTGGTTTCCATAATAAAACGCAAATAATTTAATGTTGTAGCCAAGAATTTAGCTTTATTATAAAGATAAGGGTTTTATGTTTTAAAAATGATTTCGGGAAAGTGGCCCAATTTTCGACCACTCTTTGCAGGAACGGGGGCCGTATGTCAGCAATAACGCGCCAAATATTCTCTTCCAAGACGTCAGTCGTCTCGAGCTTATCTGCGTAGAAAAGCGACTTCACATAATCCCACAAAAAATAGTCCAGCAGTGTTAAATCGAACGATGTTGGAGGCCACACCACAGGCCCTCGCTGCGAGATAAAGCGCTCACCAAAAGTTTCCTTCAATAAATGGATTGTTTCGTTGGCTGTATGGCATGTAGCGCCGTCTTGTTGGAACCAAAGGTCGTCCACATCAAAATCCTCCAATTAAAGTACGAAAAAGTCATTAATTATGGCTCTATAGCGTTCCCCATTGACTGTAACCATATGGCCAGCTTCATTTTTGCAGAAATATGGACCAATGATTCCCTCTGCCCCTAGAGCACACCAAACAGTGACTTTTTAATGACCTAACGGCGTCTCAATAATGGTTTGTGGATAATGATCACTCCGAATACGACAATTTTGCTTATTAACGTACCTATTCAACCAAAAATGAGCTTCATCGCTAAACAAAATTCGCTTATGAAAATTGGGATCAACGGCAATTTGTTTTGGGCACAAATTGAAAGCGTTGAAATCAGGCGTCAGTCTATTTATTATGAAATGGCAAACCAAACTGAGCATAAATCACGTGACAACTGGCAAAAAGACCAACTCCGAAAAAAGTAATGCCAGATTTAAAACCACACGTCTAAGAAAAACACCCTGTATAATTTTAAGAAGTAAAGGGGGTGACCGCCTGCAATCCGTTGCATACGTGTGTCGCTTTAAAGTATAGAACATCTATTAAATACAAACGTTCTTATGAAGAGCGACCCATAAGCAATGCATACGACCGACGCGGTGGGCGACCGACGAGGCACGGCAGCAAAGGAAAAAAATACATGAACTTCTACGACCTACTGATCTGTTTACGCAACGCATTCGACAGATTGTATAGATGAGTGCCTTAACCGGCAAACTGCCAAGATGCAATGCAACCATGTTCGATCGGTCATTATCGGACGTCATCGGAAGATGTTAGTTGAAGTAGTGTATGCGCTTTCTTTCTATTAAATAAGTTTAGTTCGATCTTCCGAAGACACCTGATACTACGGCTACGCCCGATGACGGATTAGAAGAAGGTATACGTGAGCCGTCAAGCAATTATCACCCCAAAAATGCCCGGTATCGGTATGGTGCAAATGCACGGAGCATTACGAATGTGTTCGTTGAATGAGATACAGGTTTTGGTTGTTCATAAAAGATTAGTTTAGTTAGCTATTTTGATTTCCATTTGAATGTTGGACTTGTCTTTTTAGACGTTCAGTAGAGAGGAAGATACAACAACTCGAACAATTGTTCGAGCTCTGTATCTGTACAGTTGTACAGTCACTCCAACTCCAACCTATGTGAAAAACTTTTTAAAAGCCCAAGGAATGGCTGAGGTGGCTGAGTCATGTAAAGCGGATATAAGACACCAATGATTCTTTGCCGGAAAATATTTGAGTATAAGTATCCCCCAATGGAAGGTGCAGTATAGAGGAGAACAAGTGCCAGGTTATTTCAATCAAATTGGCTTGAAAAACTGGAGAATTTCACTTAAGTAAGTTACATTATACATCTTATCAGTGGTTACACAAAGCCAATACTTTTCCTGAAGATCGACATGTGCAGCAGTGCCGTCATACATATTTGGGTACCTATCGACTTTTTGCTTTGAATAAATAGCTACCAATGCAGGAAACTATTATGGCATCACTTTTGTCAGGGAATATTTTTTTTTTATCTTATCGATGAGAATACCGCTGTCAAGTTTATTTTTTTTTTTAAATATTTAAATAATTCTATAGAATAGCTACCTGATTACAAAATAGTGTCAGCAAGTTCAACGATAAAAAATATTTTATACATTGCGTTTGATACAAGCTCAAGTTATAACATTTTATTCGGGAAAAAAAAAAACTTCAAAGCTTAACAATATTTTTGCAAATTTTAACCTCCCAGTCCACCTAGTAGACCACCTACGATTGGAAGTCCACCTAATAGACCACCAACGATTGGAATCCCGGACAGTAGTCCTACTTGTTGTTGTTGTTGTTGTGGTTCGGGCTTGGCTTCAATCAGTGAGATGAGTCCGATGAGAACAACCAAAATGACGGCACAGTACTTGTACATTGTTATTTTTTGTTTTTGAATTAAACTCTTTGAAAGAAAAGAAGAAACTGATGCCTTCTACCAAAAAACTCCTGCCTTTTATAGGACAAAATATGGTCTCCTTCCTAGCCCATACGCCGCAACGTGACGTGTGCAAATTTATTTGAATATTGCCAAATATGTAAAACAAATAACAAACAAAACCTTTTGGCTATTCAGCTGCATGTTCCGGCCGTTTCAAATGCGCAATAATTCAGTTTTGTGCATAATATATTATTTTTATCTCCGTAACAAAGAACAACGAAGTAATTTTTGTTAATGGATCATACTTAGGTACATAGGAGTATATCTGGTGCAATATGAAGTCATTAGAATAAGACGACTGTGTGACAATATTAAATATAAATTGATCCCAAATATGCAATTACCCGTTTTTGAATTATTAAGGTACATCTAGCTACTTGTTTAAGAATTTTTGTATGCAATAAATAATAGGTGTAAGTGGCTTAGCCGCAAAAAAAAAGTCTGGAGAATTTTCCAGAGTTAGGTAGCTAACTGCTATCGATAGTTTGAAAAGAAAAGTTGCTGTTGTTTTTTGTCACCAGTTCGGTATTGCAAACATAAAAAAAAAAAAACAAGTTTATTAGTTATACGATCTTAAACGGTCTTTTTTGTAAGGAGCATAAGGTGTGTTAGTTCTGTTGGAAATAGGTACATACGTATAGAGGTGTCGTAAATAATGGTTTTTAGTTAAATTTAACTCCAACAAAGGTACAATATGGTCTACATGGGTAGGACATTGTTAAAATGGAAGTTTTAATAAATAGACACTCTATATTACTGTGTGAGACTTGACAGGAGAAGGATGTTGAATGGGCTTTTTGAAAAAAGCGGAAAACGCTGGAAGAAGTTGGGACTCAAGATGACAGTTGTATCAAATTGCCAAAGAAGTTTTCGGGAAGGAAAGCCACACTAACTCTCCGGTACTGGATTTGGATGGCACATTTTTGGTATCAATTTTGGATCAGTTACGCAGATGGAACACCGACACAACGGCTGGGATTTTGCTTCCGTTATTGATACAATTAGTTTAGCAAAAGGAAACCTATTCCAGGCACTTAAAGGACGGAGTTATTGTCAAGTTGCCAAAGAAATGCTACCTCAAGAACTGAAATAACTAGTGTGGTGTGTTTTTCCAAAATTGATGGCAACGATCATTCCCGAGCGGATCAAGGGCCGAATAGAATTTACACTCAAGAGACATACAGCGGGCTTTCACAGTGGTCGAGCGTGTGTGGACCATATTAACATACCATTCCAATAATTTTTGTCTGCCGAGTATCAATCACCCCTTTAACTTATGTTTGTGGATTTTGAGAAGGACTTTGACGGAGTCCATCGTGAATCCATTCCATACGACGAAACACTCCTTGGTAGAGGAATTCCACCAAAATTTGTTGCTCCTATATAAACACGCAAGGTGTTTTATTTTCCACAATTGCAATGGGCAACTCTCTGGCTCTTTCGAAGTGCCTCAGGGAGTAAAACAAGGGGATGTATTTTCACCAATACTTTTTCTACTGGCGATAGATGATGTATTGACTGCCACCGTAGGTTTATGCGGATGAAAGATAAGGTATTCAATGGAGACTGTTTCAAAAGCTGAGTCATTTAGATTATGCTGATGATATAATGTCTCCTGGCAAGTAATATCAATGGGATTAATGGGATGTGTCATTCACTGGAATTTAAAGGAGAATTGATCGGCCTCATGATAAACGTTAAAAAGACAAAAGTAACGCCCACAGGCTGGTCCACTGTCCACACATCAGGTGGAGGTTGAGCACAGTTCAACTAATTACCTCAGGAGCATTGTAGGATGTAGGTATCAGCTGATGAGGGCACACATCTGGACGTTAAATGCAAAATAAACAAAGCCTTCGGTATTTACATCCACTTAACTTAGTTGAGATCGTTCCTAAAAATTCGTTGGTCACAAACTATATCGAACTAGGAATTGTGGCGCACGACGAATCAAAAGCAGTTGGAGGCAGACATCAAGAGGCGTAAGTGGAGATGGATTGGCCACACACTGACACACTGAGGAAATTTAACGACAATATCGCTAAGCTGTCTTTCGAATGGAATCCTTACGGTACACGGCCGGCGGCGGCAGGTTGGAAGACCAAGAACAACGTGGATATCAACTATCTTAGCTGAAGCGGACTCTCAAAGGAAGACGTGGCCGGGCCACAGTAAAAGTGTCTAGCTGCAGACCGTGAAGGATGGAAGTGATTTGTCAGCGGCCTTTCCACAAATCGGGGATACAGGACTTGATGATAATAAACAACAGAACTTATATATCAATTCTTGAAATCGAAAATTACTTAAACTTCGATAACTTACTACATCTTTACCATCTACGACATCTACATCTTTTTCCTCTTCTTCTTCAAATTTCACTTTTAACCTTAACAACTGTGACATCAGTGTTATCTTCCTTATCAAGTTCATATGCGCCTACAACCAACAAAGTACGATAACTTCGCCTACTTTAACTTCAACATTCTTATAGTAAATATTAATGTAGAGTTTTCTCATAGTGAAATTCAACTTAAAGCAGCAGAACGTTTGAATTGCATTTTTTTTATCAACTTTTAATCCTTAAACAATCTGCGATGATATATCAACAATCAACATACATAATCGCGTTTTAATACCAAACTTAAACTGGAACAATAGCCAACTGAAAGCATGGAGTAAGCATCGTTCAAACTGTTTGTTACCCAGAAAATGTTCAATCATCACCTACTTGGATCATAAATATTGGCCTCAAGACATCATCTCTCATGAGTTCGTGAACAAAAGGAAAACAGTTCATAATCCTTTTTAGAAATCACTGACAAGCCAAATAAATCGTCGCCAATTATTTGATTTGAGGACTACAGAGCTTTGCACATGAGACACGACCAGCGAACTGCGAGATGCAAAAAATTTCATACGTAAAATTTGCAAAGTTGCGAATTCTTCTTAAACTATTTACGGCACAAGTTGCGCATATTACAACACAACTTTTTTTGTTGAAAATCCAAAATGCCGATGCTTACTTTACGCACATGAATTATGTATGAAATATTACGCTAGACAAATGTCCACCATTTTGCTCGATACAGGTACTGGGCTCTGTTTAGCACGTTTTCCATTACACCACGTAATGTTTCGATTTCAGGCTCCATATTTCGTGTTGAATATTCTATTTTTCAGCAGTAAAATAGTTTCCGGTTCATTAACATAAGTTTTTTCTTAATTTGAAATCAAATGTTCGGCAAAAGTTCTACTCAGCAGGTCCTTAGTTTGCCTTGCAGTTTGTTCAGTCGCTCCATTTTGTTGGCACCACAAACTAAGATGCTGCTCCACTTTTGGACGCAAACTGTTGTCGATCGTTGTTCTGTAAAAAGCCCTGGAAATCGTTTCCAGCATTTTATTGAAGAAATAGGTATGGGTCGATAACTTTTTTTTTTTGTCATAACACCGCACCAACCAGTGCATCCGGATGGGTGAAACTGATGATAATGTGTTGCCCATTTTCAGAGCCCCATAATCTACAGTTTTGCTTTGGCGATACTTGTTTTATATGATTCTCTAGGGAATTACATGAAAATTCTCTGTACCAAATATGAAGCAAATCGGCCTTGCCGTTTAGGCTCTAGCTCAAATGACAGTGGACGCACAGATGCACAAACCGGCGGACGGCATGACGAAACCAACTTTTTTTTAACTTCTCGTCCATCGTAGTCTAAGTTTTAATTACAACCCCAAATTTTTTTGCACGAAACCAATACTTGCCATAGAGTAAGTAATAATGAATTGTTTTACCTTGGCTGAACATAATCCAATTTTTGTGTTTGATTCATATTGAACCAGTTAAGCACACTACAGTTCCGAAAATTGGAAATTTAAATCGGGATTGCATACTTTCAGGGCTGGATGCTGTGGTGATATCTGAAAACTCCATTTCTTATGGGAAAGGAGAAAATATTGATTCTAAAGAATGACAAACACTACGGAATTGACAACCAGCTAATTTTGTCCCTGACGAAAATGGGATAAGCAACAGATGGCGTTACGAACTCACACTCACGTTTGACAGCTGAGTATAGTACATATTATTCGATCTTTCCACATTGATATAGTTGTGTCTCGTCTCAATATTATTATTGCTGTTTCTTTAACTTTTTAATCGACGCGACGAAAGTTTTTTGTTCTGTGATCAACAAAGTGAAATTCAATGGATTGTTGATGAGTTTTGTACTTTTGATGTCTAAACATCTAAAATAAAATAAAAACGTGGAATTACCTCTGTGCGACGTTACGAAGTCACACTTACCATTTCATTATTCAGATCCAAGGACAGGAGCTTTGATGCCGTATAATTGTGGTGTTTTTTTTAGACGTGTGCGGTTTTCAAGATGAAATAAAACGCATATTATTTAATGTTATGGCCAAGAATTTAGCTTTATTATAAAAATAAGGGTTTGCCATTATATTTTAAAAATTATTTCGCGCAACTGGCCGCCGCGACTGGCTTGAATATATTCCAGCCAGAGAGGCCCAATTTTCGACCACATTTTGCAGCAATTGGGGCCGTATGTCAGCAATAACGCCCCGAATATTCTTTTCCAAGACGTCAATCGACTCGGTTTTATCTGCCTATAAGACCGATTACATAACCCCACAAAAAATAGTCCAGCGGTGTTAGATCGCACGATCTTGGAGGCCACTCCACAAACCCACGATGCGAGATAATGCGCTCACCAACAGTTTCCATCAATAAATTGATTGTTTCGTTGGCTGTATGGTATGTAGGCTTATTGGAACGAAAGGTGGTCCACATCAACATCCTCCAATCAAGGTCATTAATCATGGCTCTATAGCGTTCCCCATTAACTGTAACATTATGGCCGGCTTCATTTTTGAATAAATATGGACCAATGATTCCCTCTGCCCATAGAGCACACCAAACATTGACTTTTTGAGGATGTAACTGCCGGCGTTTCAACAAAAGCTTGTGGATTATGATCACTCCAAATACGACAATTCTGCTTATTCACTTAACCATTCAACCAAAAATGAGCTTCATGGCTGAAAAAAAATTTCTTGTGAAAATCGGGATCAACAACGATCTCGTTTCGAGCCCATTTTCATTATTTGCATGCGTTGTTCAAAAATAAATCTATTTATTATAAAATGGAAAAAATCAAGTGACAGCTGTCAAAAAACTAACTCCAAAAGAAGTATTGCCAGTTTGAAAACCACACGTCTAAAAAAAAACACCCGTTCTTGTCAAATTGTTAGACAATTATTTTATAGAAAGAAGCTGCGGTATTAGCACTATTAAATCCCTTCCTCTATAGAAGTCTCTATACGGCCTTTTATTCAGGGATATATTAAGTCATCTCACCAATGTGGACACAATAAAGCCCTTAAAGTCTTAAACCAACAACAACAACAAAAACTAAGTCCTTTCAGTTCGATGTTTTACATTTGCTGAAACAAGAAATACGAGATGAAAATTTCAATGGTGTCCTTGATAAAGTTTATGCGACATCCTTTGCTATTCCGTCAACATGATGCTGTGTGAATATATTCCTCGAAATGAAATTATTTCCTTTTCCCTGAGCTACCCAATATCTATAGCTACATCTGGACATGGACATGGACATACTGGGCAGGGTGAAACGACCTATTCAAAGATTGAAATAGGTTGAATTATGGCCGTTGGTGGTCCGTGGAAGTTGTGCGCATATATTGGAATGTATTACAGCCAGCTCTACATCAGTTCATCTGACTTAGCTGAATTTCGGTGTAGGGTGGGGGGAGGTGGCAAGGGTATCAGTAGGTTGGGTATACCGATACACTCCTCCTTATGCTGTTTATTTTTTATTTTCTTCGAACGGAAGGACTCTCTGCTCGGCAAATTGTCGCCATGGTGTTCGAATTTTTTTTTTTATTATTTATTCTGCCAGCATGCCACCACCTTCACCTACACTTCTTTGGGTTTTGTGTTTCTTATTCTTTTTTTTACCAAAGAAATTACGTTTTTATTGTTAAAGAGGATATTGAAACACCAATTTGGATTCAAGGAAGTAGTATGCAAGATTTGTGGCTTAGTGTTAATGAAAAAGGATATTTGTTTATGATGTGGATTTGATTTTATTTCGATTTTTATTTTTCATGAGACAGCGAAATTTTATAAAAAAAAAAAAGAAAAGAAAAGGAAATTGGGGGGTATTTTAGCAGATTTTGTGGTTTTGTTCAGCCTGTTGCAAACCAGTGGCTATAGTTATGAAGGATGTTATGGTATATATACCTATATGGTTAGATGTTATTATGAAAGGTCTTTGTGAGATGAAGTTTATGAAGGTTGTTTGTTAATAAAAATAAAAAAATTATATTAAAGCTTTATTGAAAAAATTGATTTTATTATAAGTCAGTGATGCCCTTCTGTATTTCGGTGATATTTTTAGTAGCTATATAAAGGGAGAGTAAACTTTTTGGTTTCGTGTAAAACAAAAATTTTGAAGTTGGTATCAAAACTAACACTATAATCTAAAACACTATAATGGGAAAGCTTTTTTTTATTTTTTATTTATTTATTTATTTAATCTACAAGCAATATTACAGCTAACAGATATAAGCACTCCAAGAGACAAATTAAAAGGTGAATAAATACAATACTTCAATTTTAAATTTTATACGATTAATATTACGAAAATCAATGTTTGCAGAGGCTTCATTGAAATATACAATGGACCTTGATAGAGTTTCATTACAACCATAGTTTGTCATATGAGTTCTTTGAAATAAGAATACCCTATAGCTCTCATAGACCTAGCGGGAACATAGATAGGTATTAAAGCAAGAAGCGATGGACATTTTATATGATAGCATAGTAAGTCTCTATTACACTATGAATTTTTCTTCTTGAATGTAAAGACTTTATATGCCAAGTAATTGGCATCTAGCCTCATACCCAGGACTGAAGTTCCAACCCATTTTTTTAAATATTGTAACGATTTAATAATTACCCAACTACTCTGAATTTGAAACAAGAGAAAATCCTCTAACTGTTTGCAGCGCCATCTCTCGGGAAAACTAAACATCAAACCTTCAACCGTTCACAGTGCCATCTTGTGATTCAGCTGAGTATCAATTCCAATGTTCCATCTGTCAGCGACTGGAAAGGAAACTTCCAGAAGGAGATATTCTCGAATATTCCAGTGGATACTAGTGAAGACTAGAACTATTTACTTCCCTATATAAGGAGAGGTTTTCGAGCGAGTAGACACAGTTTAATTTTGAATGTGATAACGTAAAGTAAGAAGTAAAAGTGTATCCGGAAGTGAATTTTAGATTGCATACTAGTGAGATTGAAGAATAATAAAAACGATTTGAAGTGAAATAAAGTGTGTTTATTCTGAATAGTAAATACGTGGAAGTTATTATTTAAAGGAAATAAGTTTTATTATCGAACCTAGGTAGAACATAACAATATATATTTCGTAAATCGTCTTTGAATTTTTTCAATCCCATCAGAATGGACTTTATATGCGGGACTCCAAATAACATCTGCGTATTCCAAACGCTGACAAACTGACAAGTGATATAAACAAGGATAATAATACGAAGGGATCTGAAAAGTCTTTTGCATTTCGTTTTATGAAACCTACTAACGAGTTTGCCTTAGGGACCAAATAATCGAAATGACTTTTAAAAGAAAGAGGGGAATCAAGAAAAACACCTAAGTGCTAAGTCTTTAATACTTGAGACCCTATGTAAAGCTTCAGATTCAATTGCATAGTTGAAAAGCAGACATTGAGATTTTCTGGAAAAAGAAATAGCATTACATTTTTTGATATTCAATTTGAGGCCATTGATGTGACACCAATTTGACAGAGAATCAATATCAGATTGAATAATTGAACAGTCATTAAGACTCGAGACTTTTAAAAATAGTTTTAGGTCATCCGCATATAATAGGCATTTATACAATATTTAAAGACCGATACAATATCATTAATGAAAATTATGAAAAGGAGCGGACCCAGGTGACTAACTTGTGGGACGCCTGATGTACACCGAATTACCTTTGAATATGTATCTCCAAGCTTAACTCGTTGTGTTCTAAAAGTTAGATATGAGGATAACCATCGAAGAAAGTGTGAATGAAAACCAAAAATCTCAAGTTTTTTCAGAAGTGTTTGGTGATTTATCGAATCAAAGGCTTTGCTAAAGTCAGTGTGAAACTGCGTCCACCTGAAATTTTTGTTCCATTGCATTAGTGACGTACGACGTGAAATATGTAAGATTGGTAACAGTAGATCGACCGGAGACGAAACCATGCTGAACTTCTGATAAATATTCACTTGTAAGAAAATCAAGCTTATTTTTCACCATACTTTCAAATAATTTGGGGATTGCAGAAAGTTTACAGATACTCCTGTAATTCTCAACATCATTTTTAGAACCAGATTTATGAATAGGAACCAAGTAAGACATTTTCCATTCTTCAATGAAATTCCCTTCTTCAAGAGACTTAAATATAATATATAAAGGAGTACAAATGGAATCACAACAATTTTTGAGTGCTGCGGCAGGAATGCCGTCTGGACCAGAACTATAGTTAGATTGAAGTGATTTCATCGCGGAATTAACTTCGGCGCTACTTAACTCGATCGTTCCAATATGTATCCTACTTGTAATGTTATTCAGCGAACTGTTATTAAATCCTGCATACGAGTAAACAGACTCAAAATAATTAGCAAACAATTCGACTGAGGAGTCTAAATGTGATGATTCAATACCTTTGAAAGACATGGTATTTGGAATACCTACTGATTTTATTTTTGAATTGACAAACGACCAGAACGATTTGCTATTGTTTTTAATATTACTTTCAATTTTCAAGATATATGCTCTGTATAAAAACTTACTAAGGACTACAAAATCTTTTCGCAATTTGCTAAAATTATTATAATCAGACTGATTTTTTGATTTATTGTATATCACGTGCTTTACTTTTCTTTCTTTTTAAATCACGAAGCTGCTTATTAATCCAAGGTGAAACCGAATAAGGAACGAATCTTTCAAAACCCATTTGTACAATTTCAATGAAGCGGATGTACATATTATTTAAGTCAAGAAATATAAATTCATTTGACCAATCAATATTTAAGAAATAATTATTTAGTTGAACAAAATTAGTTTTAGAAAAATTATACGATCTTACATTTTGTTCAACATCATTTAGCGAATAAGTATAAAATTCAATTTCAAAGAATAGTTCTTTATGATGAATAGATTCGTTTAATAGAGAAAAAGGTGCATTACTTAAATTAACTTTGAATTCATCACAACAAATAAAAATCAAATCAAGTATTTTTGTTAAAGAATTTTCTATATCATTTAATTGCACTAAGTTTAAAGAATATAAATAATCAATAAATATTACTTACTCTTGTTTTATATTAAATGGAAATAACATTTTGTCTAGAGATGAGCTAAACTGTGATTTTATAATCACAGGTATAACTGTGATTGTGATTTCTGAATCACTGTAAGTTTAACCTGTGATTGTGATTTTCAAGTTTGGAATATCTTTGAGGCCAAAAAAATAAAAAATTCTCAGTAAAATATAAAGTGTGTAATTAAATGAGGACAACAAATAAGGAATTATAATTAGCTCGTAGGATATAACAATGAATACAAAAATGCTCAAAATCTCAAGTCCCGAATTCAAAATTATCGAATAGCAAAATCTCCAAATGTCTAAAATATCGAATGCCCAAAATTTACAATACATACATACGGCGGATCGAAAAACGGAGTATGCCAATTGATTGAGGAGGTGGAAATTACCTTGTCTCGCCCAACTCTCTAGCTCCAGTGGAAACCCGAAAATTTGCAATGTCAAAATTTTAGTTTCACTTTTCCTTGTCCTTGTGTACAAAATCATAACCAAGCTAGGACCTCAGTTCACAATTCAGTTCTACCTTCTAGATCGTTTCTTTTTGTTGTGATTTTACTACAGTTGTGATTTTCAATCACATTAAGGGCACTCACAGGTTTATTAAAGAGTAGCTCACAGGTAGTGATTGTGATTTTGGACTCACAGGTCGAAAATCACAGGTCGTGATTTTTTCCTCATCTCTAATTTTGTCAGCTTCGGACCATTTTCAGTGCATATCGGATAGATTAAAATCACCTAAGACACACATGTTATCAGATATTGAACCAATATTATTTATAAAGTCAATATTGTTAATATGTTTTTCATACAAATCAAGAGAGCTGCAGCTTGATGTCCATTCAGAGTAACCTTTGTCCATTTGGTAATTCGTTCAGGTTATTTTCCTTGAGTTTCTGTTAAGGTGGTTTTGATTTTCGAGCTTTAAGAAAAAGCTTTTAATGATGAGTGTTATCGTGTACACTACGACAACCCTGTGAAAGCTTTAATGAAGAAAAGATTTATGCAATCCACTGAAGCCAGAATGAGAGGCAAAAGTCCTATCTTGCCAATTTTTGTTGGACAGAGTATACGATGATCGAGAAGTCGGAAAAAGTGAGTTTCGTCAAGTGGTGTGCGTCCGCTGTAATTTGACCTAGAGGCTAAATGAATGGCTCGATTTGCTTCAAATTTCCCGATTTTCAGGAAAAAATCATAATGAGTGCGGAGGCACATTTTCTTTTGAATGGATATGTGAATAAACAGAATAGTCGGTTCTGGGCAATGGAAAACCCTCAAATTATTCATCAGTCACATTTGTATCCATTAAAAGTTACAGTCTGGTGTGCAACTTGGTCAGGAGGAATCAACGGACCTTACTTCTTTGAAAATGAAAACGGCGTAACGGTTACTGTGAATGGGGAGTGATGTCGTGATATGATTGAAAACTTTTTAACGCCACAACTGCATGCTTTGAGCTTGATTAACATGTAGTATCAACAAGACGAGACCTCTTTCCACTACAAGTTATTTCAAGAAATGGTGATGTTGATTGGCCTCCACGGTCGCCTGAAAAGCAAGGTTTATGCAAACAAACCAGAAACGCTTGAGCAACTCAAACAAAATATTCGTGATGAAATTAATAAAATACAATAAATAATATAAGATCCATTCTCATTTAATCAAAAATTATAAACAAACAAAGTAGTATATACCTTCCCGGCGGACACCCTGTACTTCTGCAAACAGAGCACCCTGGCGGAAATTCTGTATAGACATTGACGTCCAGTTTTTCAGTGCAAGACTTAACTCCGAGTTAAATCAGAGTTAGTTAATCCTGCAAATATACTTTAATCCCGAGTTAACTCAGACTAGTTATTCAGTATAGAATAAAATTTAAATCCAATAGTGAAATGTAAGCTGAATATTTTGCTAGCTCTTTTAGTACATTGGCGATGCTGCCGAAATGCTCTTTAAAGATTACGATGTTTTTGTACTTTTCAGACCATCGAGTTTAATGTTTTAAATCGAGATTTCTTCGAAATGATTGCTACTAGTAAAAAAGTAAACTCAAAGTTTTTTTTTTTTTGAAAACATCAAAGTCTATAAAGTAAATTATAGCGAAATTGGTTGAGTCATTAAAAAGATATATTCTTGAATAACTCAAATATAAGACCATTTTTTTTCAAAAAAAAAGGTGGAATAGGTTCCTAATTCACCTAATTTCATGATGTGAATTTTTTGAGAAAAACCTAAAAACGCAGTTCTCTCACAATGAATTGACTTGGTTATTACAGGTCCAAAGTTTAGTTAAAATCATTAGAACCGTTTTCGAGAAAATTTGAAAAATAAAATATTTGTATGGCAGCTAACCGTTTTAGATGAGCTAAAACAAAAATTCGAATTTTCCCTTTAGGGAATTACATAAAAATACTCTGTACCAAATTTGAAGCAAGTAGAATCACCTGATTAGGATTAACTCAAATTACAGTGGACGCACAAACCGACAAACGGCATCACGAAACATACTTTTTTCGAAATTCTTGAACATCATGACATTTATAAATTTTTAATGAAGAATGATTGGTATGTTTTAAATAATTTACCAACATTTTCGAAAAAAAAATGTTTTTTGAATTTTTAAAAATTTTTTTTTTGAAAACTCAATTTTCACAAGAACCACTAGAAAGATTTTTATTAAACTTAAATTAAAAAGCATTATCTAGAAAATTAAATGTTTTTTTTTTATTTCCGACTATCTCATTATCCGGTTAATCGATACAATTAATTTTTATAATGAAGCTTATAATAAGTTTAAGTAATATTGCATAGTTAATTTTTCTAAAAAAATTATTTTTGATTTAAAAAAAATTTAATTAAAAATAATTTTTGAAAATTCGATATTTCAGAAAAAGGTAGATGATTTTTTTATGAAATTCAATTTTTAACTCCACACTACTAAATACTTAAAATTGGCACCAAATTCCTTTCTTAAAAATGTTTACAAGATTTTATAAATAAAAATCATTAATTTTAAAATAAAACTCTCCTACGATTTTTTAAAATTTTGTTCTTATAAATCACGAGTGATTATAGAAATCAGAAGGTCTACCTGTAGGTACGTACATCTCTTTGGGTTTAAAATAATTGGTTTCAAAAGTGATTAAATCATTTTTTTTCTAATTTTGATGAATTAAATCAGTTTTCCGATTTAAATAATATAATTTCGATTTATGCATATGTGCAACACACTACTAAATTTTTCATTTTTGTATATACTCACAGAATACAACCCTGAACTAAACTATGTTTTTGGCTTAGCGTGGATAAAATATAGGCTCTCATAACTGATTTATTTGAGACTTTACAACCACAGTGTGATTGCACATAAGAGCAAGTTCATCGCCGACCCATTCGTGCATTTTAATTCTTTTATTTTGTAATTTTGTTCCCGATAGGTGAGGTAAGGTAGAAGTATGGTTGTCGACGGAGAGTCGGAACACTTAGACCAAATGTTGGCCCGTTTTGATGCAACATGAATCTATAGGAAATTTGTTCATTACTCGTTAAACCATTTTTAGCTCCTTATGAAGTGTGTAAGACAACTTATATCAGTATTTGCCAGATCACTGGGATTGTTGTAGTAGACGTTACCCTAAATGCATTCTATATGTCTTTGGGATAGAACTAGATATGTACAGAGTAGGTGAGGAACTGTTTCCTCTTCCTCTTCATCCGTACAGCTTCAGCAGAAATCATTTGAGTAGACGCCAAATCGCGTGGTGTCATAGCCACCTATCAGGAAGCTAATATGCAATCTGCTTAAAGATAGATATATCAATCACTTAAAACGCTTCATGTTAATCTTTGGCTAGATCTGTTTTGTCGCCAAGCAAGTCGTGATGTTCTCCCACCTTTAGGTTTGTATTTATTATAACATGTAGCGATGGGTATCCCAGTATCTGTCCTATAACTTTATCACCAGCTATTGTAGTTCCCTTTTTAGCGAGTTCATCAGCTTTACTTGTTCCAGATACAAATTGACAATTGTTCTACCTAGGTAAATATATAAAGGGTGTTTTTTTTTAGACGTGTAGTTTTCAAGATGAAATAAAACGCATATTATTTAATGCTATGGCCAAGAATTTAGCTTTATTATAAAGATAAGGGTTTGCCATTATGTTTTAAAACTGATTTTGGGCAAGTAGCCCAATTTTTCGACAGCTCCAATTGTTGCCCGTGATGTCGGATGGACTCATTCGGGTCTTCTTCGATACTCTGCTCCACAGCAGCATTAGCGTCTTCGATGCGCACTGTACGGCGTCTCTGAGGCTGCGCATTATCCACTTGAGTAAACGTGGTGCGAAACCGATCCATGGTTGCTCGAATTTATGCGATTTTGCGATTATATCAACCGAATATTGGAAGCAGCGCGCGATGCGTCGCGCCAACCGAACCATTATTTTGGCAACAAATTTGCACGATCTACAAACGTTGTTCAGGAGTAAGTCTATTCACTATAAAATGGCAAACCAAACTAAGCATAAATCAAGTGACAGCTGTCAAAAAGACCAACTCCTAAAAAAGTATTGCCAGATTTAAAACCACACGTCTAAAAAAAAACACCCTTTACTTACTTCTTTGTTGGGAATGCCATGGAAGCGAACTTACCACTTATCAATTTTATATGGAAATACAGTTTTTTAGTGTAGGTATATATCTATCTACTGCAATTCAAAATGTATCCATTTTTATTTTGTTTATGGAAATAAACAAACTTTAACTTTCAGTTGATCGCATAATAGATACATTTTTATCTAGGTGCGAATGTATAATATTTTGCATTGATTCATCAAGGCAAAAACAAAGTAGAGCTTTATTTTTATAAGTTATATCATTTTATTAGAAAAAACTTCAGAGTGTATAGCAAAAACATTTATAATATTTTCACTTGACTTAACCCAATTGAAGGCCTCCCATTATGTTTAAGCCTCCGTTTAACAATCCACCTACGGTTCCACCTACGGTTCCACCTACTGCGTTTGCCACTGCGCCTGCGGTTCCAGCTACTGTGTTTGCCACTGCGCCTGCGGTTCCAGCTACTGTGTTTGCCACTGCGCCTGCGGTTCCAACTACTGTGTTTGCCAATCCGTTCACGATTCCCCCTACGTCTAACTCTGCGCCTACGTTAACGCCGCTTGCGACTGCGGGTTCTTGATATTCATTTGTCTGTTGTACTACATAATAGCCTTGAATCATCGAGAGTCCGATGAGAACAACCAAAAGGGTGAAACTTGACTTGAACATTGTTGTGTGATGTTTTGACTTAAACCTTTCGACAGATAAGAAGAAACTGATACTTTCTACTCAAAATCGCCTTCCTTTTATAGGAGAAAATTCCGACTTATGACCTTCATAATGAATAAATATTTTTCAATTTTAGCTAAAAACAAAAAAAACGTGTTGCTTATTTAACTGTATGTACTTATGCCATATCAAAGTTCAAACAAGAATAATTAGTTTAATGTTGCATTTTGTTTTCGTATCCATATAAGAACCAGGAAATAATATAGTCGCAACTGAGTCAACAGACACGTGTTGGAGTGACAAAAAAAAAAATTTAAGGCACTACACTGGATGGATAATAGATATGTGTACGTACAAGTACCTACATACTTGCTTTCAGGCATTGAATTCAAGTGGATCAGAATTTTGAAATTTTAATTTTTCAATATGAGCATCAGGTAATTATATTTCTATTAGAAAAATCTATCCGAATTGTTTGAAAACAATTCTTTGAATAGTCTTCAGCTAAAATCGATGTTTAAACTTACTCTATACATAACAATTATAACAGTTTTGGTTTATAAAAGGGACGAGACAAGAGACATGCCAATTAATAACAGTTATAAAAGTTTTTCGCCAGTAAAAGTGGGTGTGCTTGAACGCGCTTCGCGCGACTTGAAAAACAACTCTGGGTGCCTAAAGCATGCTCACCGGCGGCGGAGGACCCTGGCCCTGCGGGGCCGCATAAACAGTACTTTTATAAACCAAAACTGTTATAATTCACATGTCTAGAGTCACTTCCTTATAAAAGTACTGAGGTCCAGGGCCCTCCGCCGCCTGTGGGCATACTTTAGGCACCCAGAGTTTTTTTTTCAAGTCGCACGAAGTGTGTTAACGCACGCCCACTTTTAATGATGAAAAACTGTTATAACGGTTATAAATTGCCAAGTCTCTAATCTCGTCCTTATGCTTTACACATATACACCTTGTGATTTCTTCAAACAAAACATGAATTCATGAAAAATCTAATTTCAAAAAAGATTGATGGATTAGTATAGTTGTATACATTTTTCAAATTTGTATTTTTAGACTTGTAAATAGACATGTATCTTTACATATATTCATGGGAACACCAGCGTCTACAGGTTGTTTTTTTTTTAAACTCATTTCTGTCTATCAGCTATTAATAAATATAAACTCTCCGCGGTGAAAATCAGTTTAAATTAAGAAAGGAAGTGACTCTAGACATGCCAATTTAGAACAGTTTTATTTAAAAAAAATACTGTTTATGAAAACCGACAGGGCCAGGGGCCGAGGGCCCTCCGCAATCGCTATTGAAAATACTACAAGCACCCAGATTTGTTTTTAAGTTGCGCAAAGTTCGCTATCGCACTCACTTTACTTTTAATGGCGAAAAACTTTTATAACTGTCATAAATTGGCATGTCTCTTGTCTCGTCCTTTTTTAAAATGAAAATCCCCTTCTTAACATCGGCAATTAGGGCATAGGTGTATTTTGATTTTGAAGGTAACTCTAGAGGGTCAATCAATGGGAATTGAAATTTTTCAAAGACCAAAGTTACTAATTTTAACAATATGGTAGGTACCTACATTTATTTTGGCATTTTTATAAAATATCTTTATAATTGTAGAAATATTCAGCCGTTACGTTTGCGTACTTTTCTGACATCCGATATATCAAAATAATTGTTCATTATTAACCTTATAAATAAATTAAATACAAATTTAATAAATAGATGAAGAAATTAAACAGCGATTTGCTGAAACATCAAACAACTTTAATATGCAGTTTTAGTTTAAATCATAAAAACATACCTGCTGGAGCAATTATTGCAAAAAAACTTCTAATTTGTAAAAAATGCTCGCTGAAATTACGCTAGAATTTTTCTTTGAAAAAATCGCTACAATATTTTTTTTTTTTTTTTTTTTGTTAAAATTGGAAAAAAACAGAAATTAATAAATTGTGAAAATATACCAGAAATGTTGGAAATAATGCCAAACGAGTGTGGAAAAAGAGCCTGAATGTTAAATGGAAACTAGGCCAGAAAAAATGTTCCTAGCAAAAAAGGTCAGAATTTTGTTGGCAGAATTTTTTGGAATTTCTTCCAATAAAAATTCTGGTGTAATTTAAGGAGCCTGTAAAAGATATCCAAATGGCATGGCAAACAAACAAACGCCAGAGGGGCAGAACCGACTTTTGATATACCGTGCTTTATTTTTGGTTACATATAAAATATAGCTGTTTATATGTAGGTATCACCCTAAAACGCAGTTTTTCAGTGGTGAGTTAAACCAGAGTTAGTTAGTTCCAGCAGTAAATAAACCCCCAGTTAACTGGGGAAGCAGTTTTTTGGTGGAGAATGCATGTAGAACGACTAAACAAACCCGGTGGATAAATCATCAAAAGCCACCTGTTGAGTTAACTCACCAAATATGATGAGTTAACTCGAGTTTAATCTCGCACTGAAAAACTAGACCTAAGTTCCAGTTTTATGCAGCTGGAGTTAACTCTGAGTCCAAGCAGAGTTATAAATATAAGTAATTAAACCCGAATTAAATCTATATTATCATACGAAATAGGAACTATTTTTATTATTGAACGTATATCGCTATAACTGCTTCTAACTTGGTCCGTTCTGAAGCACATATTTTTTTTAATTTTTGAAAAAAAATCACCCAATTAAAATGCAAGAACTTATCAATATGGAGCAAAGTAGGCACTCTTACCTACATTATGTATGAAGTGTAGGTGCAGTGTTACCAGATGAAAAAAAAAAATCCCCCCAGAAAAATTAAGAAACCCCCCAGATTACCACATTTTATCAACAAAAACCCCTACATTTTTTTTTCAACTTTATATTTCTATTCACAGCTCTTAAATTTGTTTTTAATTTTAAATTTTATTAATTCACACAGCTATACAATAAAAAAACATTTGTAAAAAAACTTAACGTTTCACATTTTTTCGAAATAATAAATGTATGTATGTATGTAAGTTTTGACTGATGAAAACTGGAAAAAAATAATGAATAATATTTAAAATGCCAAGTATATAAATTTGCTAATTTTAATCGACACTTAATCGGGCCATTCAAATACTTTGAACGTTAATTATAAGCTATACTGTTTAGATATTGTGAAACATAAGGGAGAGGTTGATATTTGATTAAAAAGTTCCAAATTGCTTATTTAGAACTTTAATTCAGTCCAGCTCCAGTTTTTCATTGCGCGATTAAAGTTTAACCCGAGTTAAATCGTCATATTTGGTGGGTTAAATCAGGATTAACTGAACAGGTGCTTTTGATGTTTTATGCAAAGAGTTTGTTTAGTCATTTCGGGTACTGAAAAATGGCTTCCTCATTTCACTGCGGGTTAATTTAGTTCTAGAGTTAGCTCACTATGGTTTAACTCACCAGAAATAAAAATATAAAGGAATTAAAATTTTTGTTTGCACTTCCTTAAAAAAGTTCTAATACTTTATCGTCATCTTCGTTTTGGCTGTCGCGTTGGTTTGATACATTTTCTCACTTGTGAAAGTTTTCAGCATGTAAGGAACTCGTGGAATACTGTCAGCTGTTTAAATACCTATACGATTTCTCAACCTTTAAGCTCTGAATTAATCCCCCCAGATTTCCCCCCAAAACATCTCGTCCTCCCAGATAACCCCCAACGACAAAAAAAAACCCTAAATCTAGGGGGAAAACCCCTAAACTGGCAACCCTGGACATCTCTGATTAATAAAATAATACGAGTTGTCTAAGAGAACATCTGTTGGTTTCTAAAGGGTGATTTTTAAGCTGGTTTGGTTTTGGCAACACTGGTTTTGACAGCTGACGTGTGTTTAGTACCTTGTGTCACTGTCAAACAGCTTCAGTTTGGTTTGCAATTTAACCATGGATCGTCTTACAAATGAACAACGCTTGCAAATTATTGAATTTTACTATCAAAATTCGTGCTCGGTTCGAAATGTTCATCGCGCGCTGCTTGTGTTCAGCGATGAGGCTCATTTTTGGTTGGAGTGAAGATCAGCCAGAAGCATTGCAACAGCTACCAATGCATCCCGAAAAAGCCACTGTTTGGTGCGGTTTATGGGCCGGCGGCATTATTGGGCCTATTTCTTCAAAGATGATGCGAATCGCAGCGTTACTGTCAATGGTGAACGCTACCGAGCGATGATAACAAACTTTTTTTTGCCCGAAATGGAAGTTCTTGACTTGCATGATATGTGGTTTCAACAAGACGGTGCCACATGCCACACAGCACGCGAAACAATGGCGCAATTGCGAGGCGAGTTTGGTGAACAGTTAATTTCACGTTTCGGGCCGGTCAATTGGCCGCCTAGATCGTGCGATTTGACACCATTAGATTATTTTTTGTGGGGGTATGTCAAGGCTTATGTCTATAGGGACAAGCCCGCTTCGATTGACGCACTGGAAGCCAACATCCATGCATTCATTCGTGAGATACCGGCCGATATGTGTGAAAGAGTATGCCAAAATTGGACTCAGCGGATGGGCTACCTGAGACGCAGCCGCGGTCAACATTTGCATGAAATTATCTTTAAACATTAAATTGCAAGGTTCAAACTATCGATTCAAATAAATATTTCATTCATTTTTTCGAATTTTTTGTGTTTTTTTTTTTTTAAAAGTTCTAAACCTCTTAAAAAATCACCCATCATAATAACTTAAACAAATTTAAATTTCCAATATAAGTGAAATATTCTCTTAAAGCATGTGTGCATGTATATACCTAGAAGAATTTAAATTTTTGTTCGTCGTGGAAAAAAAAAAATATTTAAAAGAATTGTTCGTTTATGTCACATTTAACATTCAACAGCCAAACAATTTACAAACTCATTTCGTTTTCTGGCACGCCAACTCAATTTATAATCTACTCATATAGGTATGTAAAGGTATACCTATACCTATAAGCTAACATTATTTCCAGCTGCTTAAACTAAACTCTTAACGATTGTTTCGGAACAAATTAAACCTACAAAACTACCGTCGTCGTCCTCCTACAACCTAAATCCTCTGTGGTGCTCTCTCATTTCTGTACCTGAGTGAGTCTATAGCTACAAAAATATAGGTATACCTACTAATAACCTACTCCTTATACACATGCATATGCATACATATACCTACAGGACTTATGTAGCAAACGTTCATTCTTCCATGTGGTACTATAGAATGGTTTTTCTGTTTTTTTTTTTTTGTTGTTGTCATTTGAAAGTTGAAACAATGTGATTCTAAAAGGATACAAACACACACTCATATAGGTATACAAAATCTAATGTTGGCATTGAGCACCTCTACTTAGAGCTAGAGCCTTTAGCACCGCGTGAACGTCAGTTGGTAGCAATTGCACGAAGGATAATTTAGTGCCTAAGGAGGTGGATAAATACATATCTACTCATCCTGTTTTTCTGTTCGTCGTGGGACCTGTTTCGTTAAGTTTCTGTTCAAGGAGGCTTAAAATAATTTTTTCACTGATTTCGTTCTTTTTTTTTCCTTTCTCATTTTGTCCACATCTCAAACAGAGAAGAGAATGATATTTTTCTTTATTTTTCTAATTATAGGATGAAAAGCGAACAAACCAACTGACACCACTTGAAAGACACCATTTTAGGGGGGCGGGGGGGGGGGGGCTGGTACCTTATACGTCTATAATATACGAAGTGGTGGACTGAGGGTGTAAACAGTAAATGAAAAAGCAGATCCTGTTGAACCATCATATTTAGTAGGTATAGGTACACTCCATTCACACACAGTTTTCACTTGGTTAAAAATATCGTCGAACAGTAAAAACCTCATATATTATCAATAACTTAGAAGGCTGTACCTGTACCTACCGAATGATATCCTTTTTTACTTGCTCTTATAGGGCAAGTTTTGGTTTCGTGTAAAACCAACCTACGATGATCGAGAAGTCCAAAAAGTGGATTTCGTCATACCGTTCGTCGTCGGTCTGTGTCAGTGTGTCCACTGTAATTTGTTCTAAAGCCTAAACGGGGAAGCCGATCCAAATTTGTTACAGAGCATTTTCATTTGATTCCCTAGAATGGAAATTCGAATAGCTCAACAGATAAAATTTTATCGAAAATGGCTCTAACGATTTCGATTAAGCTTCGTACCCAAAATGATTAAAGTTATTGTAAAAAAAAAAATTTCATGTTTTGGGAAAAAAAATCACCCAACAGAAATAGAATTTTGAGTTATTTATGTAACTAGTGGATTCTTTTTAAATCATAGGTTGTTCTGGCTCTGACACTGTTTCTCGTTAGAAATATTGACAGAAAGTCAGTATTATACCTCCGAGGAACGAAATGAATCGCTTTACGCTTGAGCAACGTTGGGAAATATTGAAAACTTAATTCTTAAGTGAGTGCTGTGAAGCCCAAACTGTTTTTGGGCGAAAAATCATCTTTTCTGACGAGGCGCATTTTCATCGCAGCGGCTACTTTAACAAACAAAATTGTCACATCTGGCACTCGGCGCTCTCACACCCGCACGTTATTGTCGAAAAGCCAATGCATCCACAATGAGTGACAGTTTTGTCCGGATTGTGGAGTGGTGTCGTCATTGGACAATTTTTCTTCGAAAATGAGGCTGGGAACAACGTTTCGTTCAACGGTGGGCGTTACAAAGCCATGTAAACCGACTTTTTCTTACTGAAATTGAAGACATGGATTTGGACAACCTCTGGTTTGTGCAGAAAGGCGCGCCATGCCACTCAGCCCATTCCACAATCGATCTTTTGCTCACCAAATTCCCAAATCGTGTTATCAGCCGTCTTGGCAATGTTAATTTGCCGCCTCGGAGCTGCGATTTTACCCCTTTGGACTTTTTTTTTTTGTGGGGAACCGTGAGGTACCAATGTTAAGCCAACAATCCGGAAGCGTTTCAAGCACTTAAAGCCTTCAATATCATCCAAGCAATCCGTGAGCTACAGCCCGAAACAATCAACAGAGTCTTGGAAGATTGGAGTGACAGAATGCACTGCTGCGAAGCCAGCCGAGGCAGCCACATGAACGACGTTGTGTTCCATAATTATTTGGAATGTTTGCTCTTACTAATAAAGCCATAATACACGGAAAAAAATTTGATGTTTGTTCATTTTATTGCATTTTTTGAAAGAAACTTGTATTTGGTCCAACCTCTACTTTTGTAGGTATATAAAGGGTTTTCCAATAAGAGGTGTTATTTTGATATTCAAAGAAAAATGGCATTTTTTGAGATAAATGATCGGGTGTTTATTTCATTATAAAGAGGAAGGTACGCCGTTAATATTGGAACACAACATCAGCCAAATGGCCGCCACGACCACGCTTACAGGACCATATCCTTTTCATGCAATTTTCCATAACCAAATCGCAAAGTGGCTGCCCTATGTCCTCGATAGCCTCACGAATTCCATCTTTGAGGTCTTGAATCGACGCTGGGCTGTTGGCGTAGACCTTATCTTTCACGTGGCCCCAAAGGAAGAAGTCGCAAGGTGTTAAATCACAAGATCTCGGTGGCCAATTGTGATCACCTCTTCGAGAGATAACACGGTCCGGAAACTTTTCCCGTAAAAGATCGATGGTTTCATTGCTTGTGTGGCACGTATCGCCGTCTTGTTGAAAGTAAACGTTGTCCAGATCAATACCATCCAATTCCAGCCATAAAAAATCATTAATCATCTCTCGATAGCGCAATCCATTGACCGTAACTGTTGCTCCAGCCTCATTTTCGAAAAAGTAAGGTCCAATGACCCCGCCGGACCATAAACCGCACCAAACAGTCACGCGTTGAGGATGGAGAGGCTTTTCAACAATAACTCTTGGGTTTTCCGAGCCCCAGATGCGACAGTTTTGCTTGTTGACCTACGTCAACAAGCAAAACTGTCGCCAAGGTGGAAATGGGCCTCATCAGTCAAGATGATTTTTCGATGAAATTCCGGATCATTTTCATGCATTTCAAGGACCCAATCAGCAAAGACACGACGTTGTTGATGATCAGCCGGCTTGAGTTCTTGTGTTAACTGAACTTTATAAGCCTTAAGACCCAAGTCTTTATGCAAAATACGGTGTAATGACGTTTGTGGAATGCCTAATTCCAAAGAACGACGAGGAATGGACAAACCTGGGTTTTCTTCAACACTTTGGGCTACAACAGCAATATTCTCAGTTGTTCTTGAGCGAAGTGCACGGGTTTTATTCTTCACATCACTAACTTGTCCCAACAGCTCGAATTTGTCCACCAATTTCTGTATTGCGGTCCGACAAGGTGCTTCACGACGACCCAAAAATGTTTTACTTTTACGAACCGTCTCTGCCAAATTTTCACCATTTTTATAGTGAATTTTAATAATTTCAATGCGTTGTTGAAGCGTGTATCGTTCCATTTTTATTAATGGCGTAGTTTCTACTTGTTAAATGTCAAAAAATGACAGCTTCAAAAGTGACAGCTACCGAAATAGCGGGCTATTCAAAATAACACCTCTTATTGGAAAACCCTTTAGGTTTTTAGTGACTGGACCAATTTTCTTCTAATTTTTTGATCTGATTTTTCTAAATAGTTCAAACATTATTGCGTTTAAGAAATGTTAGAGATATTTTTTATTTTAAACAGAAACAAGTCAAATAAAAAATTGATTTTGTTCGTTTTTTTTTTCGTACCTATTCACGCTTTTTCTCTCTGACGATAGCGAATCATATCGTTATTGAACCATTACCATATATTTGCAGCCACAATTTAATTCTGAACAACAAGAGTTATTCATATTTTTTGCTTAATTTTAATGGCAATAGTCGAATAAATATATAAAAATAAATAAATTTGGTAATACATAATGACTGACAACTGCAGGAATGGAGGGGACCTACAGTTTTCTGCCAAATCCGAATGGCTCAGGCACTTAGCCATGATAGAAAGTACTCTAAACTTCCTCGCAAGAGGCCGCAGAGAAAAAAATTATATTAGGTGGACGAGGCTGGGAATCAAACCAAAACCTCGAGAATAACTGTCCTACGCACTAACAATACGTGACGAATGAAGAAGGATGGACAGCAACAATTGCTTAACTTATTTCCCTAACATTTGCAAGAATTATCTTTTTTAATTAGATTTAATGTCTCAAGGTACATATTAGAGCTGTACCTATACCTCCAATTGAAAAAGGTTCGTCGAAAATTATGATTTTGTGTGAGTTCGTTCATTCATAGAATCATCAAATTCAATAAATACTTCCATATCTTTGGTATTCTGATCTAAAGCTAAAAATTATTTCAAACACATTCCATTTATACTTCGTGATTATTTGACGCCCACTCTTGAGGAACAAAAATCTTGGAATATATTCAATCAACGCCGAGTAAGCTAAAAAAAATTAAAAACTTGCAGATATGCGGTTTTGACTGTGTTTGATGGCACACACGAAGAGAAAAAAAAATGACACCGACATCGACACTACGATGACGACGACGACGACGTTGAAAATGATGATGATGAGAAGGAAGCAGTAGGAGTATACATGAGCAGAAAAGTCCTTTTTGTGCGCTCATTGCAAACATTGGCAACATCATTGCCATCCTCGTTTACCATGAGCCTGAATCCTTTTTTCTTAATTTTTTTTTTCTTTCTTCTATTCTTAGAATAACTTTTGTGTAGAATTTTTATTTTTCATTTTTTCTATACCTATATACAATGTAGGTACTGTATTTGCAGTTGAAATTGTTTATGTAGCTACATCTATATTTTCTTTTGTAACCAGCAAATTTATGGGATGGTTTAATCTTTAATGGGCTCAACTGTAGAAAATGAAAATAGAGTTATATTATCTTCCGAAGGATTCTTACCTTTAACGTCACAAAAATTCCAAAAAAAAAAAAAAAAAACATTGAAAAAAAGAAACGTAAAATGGATACTCTTGTTGATTGAAATTCTAGACATTTTTGTTCGAGATTTTTCTGTCATTTTAAAGACGTAGATGTTTCGGGATTCATTTTCTGACGTCCACAATTCTTGTTTGATCAAACTCAAATGTCCGATGATTTTTTTTTTTTTAATTAAATAAATTTTAAGACATTGAGTGATTTATGTACATAATGTTTAGTTGTCGTTGCAGTACTTGAATTTCTA
Organism: Leucozona laternaria; assembly: GCA_932273885.2. NCBI lineage: Eukaryota > Metazoa > Arthropoda > Insecta > Diptera > Syrphidae > Leucozona > Leucozona laternaria. The sequence continues at coordinate 22,252,743 of OW026367.1, read as the reverse complement.
GATCAATTCAATAAAATCTTGTAGGCTGAATGATGAAAGAATTTTTAACTTATGTTGTTTAATTTTTTTTTTTTTTGTGTTACATTTCTAATAATGAGAGGCACTGCCAAAATTGTTGAGACAAAAACCGAAAACAATTACAGACAAGGTAATCCAATTTGATGGATGCCAAGAAGAATTTCGTCGGTTATAGTAGCTTGGTATACTCCCGTCTTGTCTGAAGAACGTGTGCCGAAATTTACATATTTGTTTTAGATTTTTAAAATTAAATGGATTTTGGTGATTGTGATGTCATAATGATCTCTAGATTTTCGATACATTAAATTTGCAAACAAAAATGCTAGGTACGAATTTTGTTGGTGTATCTAGGATAATATCCACGTACCTACTTGCTCAATATGGTTTTAGTATTAAGTGGTTTATAATTCAAAATTTTAGGTAATGCTTTATTTTTTTTTTTTTTATAAGAAACAGCTGTCCCACCTAGCTTCGCACGGTAGGTTAGGTTAGGAGGGGTGAAAATGCGATGAGCCGTATCATCGCACTCGGATCTCAATGGATCCATTGTGCCCAGGAAATAGTTGAGGTGAAGGAGGAGGATGGGTGGGAAAAGGAGTTAAAGGAACATTGAATAAATTTCAGGATGTTTCTTAGTGGCAAAAACGAGATGTCGCTCAGTTCGTCAAAGAAGTAATCTTCGATTGCCATTTTTCTAGTTCTTACTAAGCTATTCACAAAGGAAGTGATAGGAGCCCTCCTCCGCCTCTTCATCTTGACACCCTCTGCACAAGTCGGATGAGCTGATGCCCATTCCGCGCATGTGGGTTCCCATTGAGTTGTGACCCGTTAGGATTCCAACTAAAAGGGACAGTTGAGGTCTGCTTAGTTTGAAAAGGAAATCTGTTTTTTTTTTTGAGATTTCTGGCCATAGATTCCTCGAGACCCGACAAGTATCAAGAGCTAACCATCTATAGTTTGCGGCTTCGAGGAAACATTTGCGAATTCTGCCTTTTTCTTGTTCTAGTGGCATAGAAACGGAAGAATCAGTTTGGCTTGGATCAAGAGAAGATCCTATTTTGGCCAGTTTATCCGCCTTTTCGTTTCCATATATGTCACGATGTCCTGGGACCCATCGAAGGGTAACTATGTATTTGATGCTTTGAGTAATTTTAACTCATTGTGGCAACATTCTACTAGTTTAGACTTTGTGACAATTGAAGCAATTGATTTAATTGCCGCCTGACTATCAATGAAGATGTCGATGTTTCTATTTACAAGTTCAAAAGTGGCAACACTTTTTTCCGCCTCGTAAATTGCAAGCACTTCCGCTTGGAAGACACTGCAAAAATCTGGAAGTTTTATTGATCTATTTAGGGGTGGGTTATCTGAGAAGATGCCTGACCCTACCCCATCAACCGTCTTGGAACCATCTGTAAAAACCGAAACATGTGCTTATGACCTGGTTGGCCGCCCAGAGATCGCTTGAGGGTACATCTGTTAAGGCTTCGCACGGTAAGCTTCGGATAAAAATATACCACGTATGGCAGAGCATTACATATATGTACAAGCAAACAAATATTCATTGTTATCTATTAGATTTTTAGGTATAGGTATAGTCTGGGAAAATGGAAAATTGATTTTTTAAATATTTTGTATTTGATACTTTAACCATTTTAGAAGAACCTATTTTCTTAAAAAAATATAATTAAAAATGTTTCGTTTATGTATATCTACGTACAAATTGATTAGTTTCTAATTAAAAGCAAATTCTTTCAGCCGCTTTGCTCAATGTACGAAGGTACAATATGGGCGCCTAACCTCACTGACAGTGGGGCAAGATAGGTCTTTTTGTGATAATAATTATTCTCACTAGGAATCGAGTGTTGTTTTCCACCTTTTTGTGATTTTATGATGAAAACGAAGTTTTATCTTGAATTTAAGTAAGTTTTGTATAAAATAACACTATTTTTAAACGCGAAATAGGCACGAAAAAGTTGAGTTTTTTTTTTAATAAATAAATCGCAGATGATATTTTGCAGAATTATTATTGGATAAAAAAAAAAATTGTATGGGAAGGGGGATTCAGCTCCCCTAGTTTAGGTAGGAGGGGCAATTTTGTGAAAAGTTGACTTAAAGTTAAAAAAAAACATTAAAAATTAACAAAGGTTGTACAGTAATCCGCTATAGCTTTTTGAAAAGCTAATACTGTATTATTTAATTTGCTTTTTCATTCAAGTTGTTAAAGTGAAGGTATAGTTTTTGAAAAATAAAATTTTAAAGTTAAAATTTTGAAAAAATAATCGTAGTTTTTTTTATTTTGAAGTTGATTTTTTTCAAAATTTTACTTTCATAAGTAGTATGTTTTAACTAAATTTTCAATGTTCTTACAAATTTTTAGCAAGATTTTGAAAACCAAGTGCAAAAATCTTTATTAGTTTTTGAGTAATTCGAGAAAAAAACTTTCTACCAAGAAAATCCAAAAATCTCAAGTTTTACTGTTTTTGATAAAATGAAAATAACATACATATATTTATATTATTTAGTTCAAACTTAACTTCACTTGATTGAGTTATAAATAAAATACAGAATTGATGAAAAATTAAAGAAATAATAATATATATTCAACTTTTATTTTAACTTATTTATGTATTTTTAATCATTTTTAACTTAAAAAAATCATATTTTCGGAATTTTTCAAGCATTTTTCTTTTTTGATTTATATTCAGCAAATATATGTTCATCTGGCAACACTCACAGACCTGGTTGAAAAATTCCGAAACGGAAGATATTACTCTAACAGCCATATTATTGACTGATTTCAAAACTAGTTTTACGAATATTTGTCGTTTTATCAACGCTTCAGGTTGACAAAGCGCACTTTTGAGCGTGTTGTGGATTTGGTGAAGCCACACCTAGAAATACCAAATAGACTATGAGAAGCAAATATAAAGTGTACAAGCTATTTGAATTTAATAGGGAAAAGTGTCCTTCAACAGATCTTGTTATCTTGGCAGAAAGTAATGATTCTGCTCCGGTTTATGGCTTCCGGAAGCTTCGAATAAAATGTTGGAGATACAGTGCGGGTATCCCAGCCTACCGTGAGCAACTAGGCCTATAGTGTGTGATGCGTTGTTTAAGTAAGTTCCCACATTTATTCGAATTCCAGAGACACAAGCGGAACGGCAGTTGAAGGGTGATCGTCCGTCCGCCGTCAATTTTTTTGATTTTTTTTCCATAGGCCTGATTTGTGTTCATGTTGCAGGTGGGGTTAAGTTTCATTCCATCACAGCTTTTTCGAAACACTTTTCTGCTGCGTGCTTTCACTTTCACGTTGGCCCCTTTCGGCCAAAAATACCTACTGCTGTGAATAGATGCAACTTGTATAGGGTGTTCAGCGGGAATTTTTCAACTTTTAAATGCGATTATCGAAATACTATTGGGTTAAGGTAAGCAGGAGGGGTATCATTCAAAGCGCAGGATTTGCGGAATTGTTAGTCGCCATGAGTCACGTGAGCGCACCGCGCGTTTGCGGTAGAGCTGGTACGTGCGCATCGCGCTTTTTGTACTCATTTTAATATTCGACGACTAAGTGATGGTCCGAGCACGTCGTGGGTACAAATATTCAGGCGAGAAGGCACAATGGTCAAAAGAACTATTGCTGGACCATCAACGTCAGCAACAACACTAGAACATGTTGTTCGAAATGAAATTATTTGACCAGTGCCTCATGGCGACTAATAATTCCGCAAATCCTGCGCTTTGAATGGTACCCCTCCTGCTTACCTCAACCCGCTAGTATTTCAATAATCGCAATTTAAAGTTGAAAATTTCCCGCTGGACACCTTATATGTATTTTAATTTAAGGCTTCCAAACTACATTTTTTTTTATTTTCTTCACATGAAAATGACGTAAATAATAATTTTAATTTCAATTTGTTGTCAAACTACGAGAAAACTAGTTTTATGTCTGAAACTAGAAATGAGTTTGAAAATTAAAACTAGTTTTTTTTTCCAAAGTGAACAATACCGATTTATTGTGAAAACTAGTTTTAACACATTTTTTCAAAACTCGAAATTAAACTAGTTTTAACGAAATCTAGTTTTATTTCAAGTATTACAAATTGTCAATAATATGGCCGTAAGAGACCTTAGAAAAAAAGCAAATTTTTGTAACCTTGCCATTATATACTAAAACAAGTTTTTCTAAATTTTTCTTCTTAAAAAAAAAACTTTACACTTTCAATAATATCAGAAATATCACTTGATATTTTTTGTCACTACTCTTTATAATAAAAAAAAATTAAACAAAAAATTCTCTCAAAAATCTGTTTGTTTTATTTGCTTTCTCGCACCAACTTGAACAGCATGGTATAGTTAGCATAGGTGACTTACCAAAAAAAGTTCTTCCATGTCTTATTAAAAATACCGTATTAATTGAGAACAACAACATTCTTTCTCGTTGCTTAAAAATTTTGAGATGGACTTTATAGCACGGCTCTCTATAGAGCTGCCCCACTGTGCGTCGCCTTCGTGACCACGGCGGCGGCGCGGCGCAGCGGTGAGGAAGGGCTAGAAAACCACATATTCGTATTTTTGATTTAAACCTCGAACGATTTGTAGGTAGGTATACCATATTAATACAAATATTTAAATTGTTACTGAATAAATATTTTGTTTTCCTTTATTTGATGTTTACATAATTCTCAGGTGTAGTTTAACATACAAGATAAATACAAACTACAAATAATTGCTTACAATGCTCGTAATAATTTTTTAATGTTTACTGAGTTACTGGGTACACCCGCCCCGATTGAACAAACTGTTTTTTCCACAGAATGCAAACTGAATGTGTTCTGAAGGGTATTGTGAATTGACCTTATGGCAAATTTGCTCAGTTAAAAGGATCGCGGATCGCAGCAGAAGTGGAAAAAGTCTACCCATATTCTATAACAATTTTAGGAGAATTCAGAGTAATTTTATAATTTAAAATTAACGAAAACAATAGGTTCTTGAAGGTTCACTAATTTTTCGCTTAACACAAATTGATTTTGTTATATATTTTTGAAGGAAAATTAAATGAAATCTTGAAGATCCTACAGCAATTTTCAAATATAAGTTTATTGATGAAACCATCCTCATTGTTTTTTTTTTTTTAAGAACGAAACTAGAGACATGCCAATTTATAACAGTTGTAACAGTTTTTCGCCATTAAAAGTGGACGTTAACCCGCTTCGCGCGACTTGAAAAAAAAAAACTCTGGGTGCCTGAAGTATGCTTACCGGAGGAGGCCGCATAAACAGTACTTTAATAAACCAAAACTGTTATAATAAATTGGCATGTCTAGAGTCACTTCCTTTGTTCTCAGACTTTCATAAAGCTTCATCATTTTCTCTTTTGGCAATTATATATATTGGAATTGGTAAAAAGATTATTTTAAAGGAATGTAAGGACAGGTGCTCTGTGATGGGAAAAAGAAAAGTTAAAGAAAGAATTAAAAACAACTTATTAAAATATTTTTTTTTTAATTCTTGAATTTTCGCCTAGAAGAAAGTTCACTTTTTTTAGTGTTCCTATTCCGTATCATTTATTATGCAATGTCAAATTTTTATTTTTAATTTTTTTGAAATCTTTCGTTCGATACGATAATTTAAAACAATTTAAAAACTTAAAGTTTTTACATTTTTATTTTATAAAAAATTACTTCATATTTTAGATACAAAAAATTGCACAATGATATAAGTGAAAACAAGTCCAAAAGTTGCTTTCACAAATATTATAACGTACAACATGAATATAAAACAAAGTCCTAAAGACACAGAAAGAGAAAAATAAGGAGTTGTGAATAGAGCGTTTCAGACACATAAATTTCAATCCATCAGCATGTTTTAACAAATAGGCTACCTTCAGGAGGTTGTTTAAGTTTTTAAGAAGCGTTTAAGAGCTTAAGCTATGATTAGACGGTCAATGTAAATGGTCAACGCATTGACTCTCTGACGTCACTAAAAAAGTTATCAACACACTGCCAATGGACCGTCAAGGTTGACCATGTCAACGCATAACACATTGACGATCACATGAATGACGCTAGTCCGTCAATGTATCACAAAAGTCAGCGCAGACTACTTTGAGGGGCAGAAAAGTATGCCATGTGAACGTTGGAATTATGGTCAAAGCTTTGCGTCAATGTGTCTTATTATTTGCTCAGGGGGATTACACGTTCAACGAAAAAAGTCAATGGGTTGAAGGTAAAAACAATGTCTACGTAGGTGTCAACGCAGCCGTCAACGCATGGACAGTATTCTGCGTTGACGATCACACGATAAGACAAATAAAGGCAGTAATTGTGAATTTTTTATACGACATGGCTTCCAGCTTTTCGAGTGAAGAGTGGGCTATTGATGCGTGTAATAATAAGCTTCCCAATTGCTCAATCGTATAGTCGGCTTATCACATGTAGACTTTGGACTATCAGTTGTAGTCATTAAGGAAAAAGCTTAGAGGTGTGATATAAATTCATCTAAATGACCAATTCACCGGTCCAAAGTGTGAATTAAACTTTTTACCAAATTGCTCGCACAATAAAGTCAAGGTTACACGGGTTATTAGGTCATGTAGCGCGGGCGTCTTGTCGTCTTGATGGAAGCCAAATGTCATCGAGTTCACAGGTTTCTGTATTAGGACATTTTAAGGGTAGCCAAACCCCCTTTAGTGTGCGTATAATGATAGTAACTAAAATTGGCCTCAGCGGTTAAACAAGTTTTAATTGAAAACAGTTATGGTCAACATTTTGGAAGAAATATAAAATTAAAAAAAAAAATCATATTGAGAACGGTTCTTTTGGAAGATAGTAGAGTTTACCCGATACAAATGATTTTTATATTTTTGAAAAAGTACCTACCTCTAAGTGAATGACCCATTATAATAACATTTCATTCAGCTTTCGAAGTAGTTCATCTTTTTGAGATTCTGAGATTCTGACTGTAAATCGGGTTTAAAAAATAAAAGGGCTAAAATAGGGATAGAAGTGGGGTTTCAATTCTGTTGACATAGCAATTTTGCAGAAATTGTTATACGAGATTTAAGTAATGTAGGTTTTTACTAATATAGATTTATTTTAGGAAGTCAATTTATAACGGGTTTTTTTTCCTAAGAATAGAGTTAATGCACCTCCACAGGGCCACTCCGCTGGTAGACATACGTTTGGGGCACCCGCATAGTTTTTTTTTTTAAGGAAGTGACTCTAGACATGCCAATTAGAACAGTTTTGGTTAGCAAAAGTACTGTTTATGCGGCCCCGCAGAGCCAGGGCCCTCCGCCGTAGGGCATACTTCAGGCAACCAGAGTTTTTTTTTCAATTCGCGCAAAGCGCGTTAACGCACGCCCACTTTTAATGCCGAAAAACTGTTATAACTGTTATAAATTGGAATTTCTCTAGAGTCGTCGCTTATTTTAAACTTAGATTCCTGAATAATAGATACTGGATAGTAACGGCTTCAAGATGTTATAGCATATACCATGTGTGGGATATTCCCAAAAAAAGTATGCCTGCTAAAAGGTCAGTAATTAGTCAAAAAGGTTAACTAGTTTCAGAAATAGGTCATCAGTGATCTTGAACTAAATCTTTAAAAATTCAGTAAAAAAACATATGGCTGACAAATTACTACAACTAATTGACCTATCTTGACCAGTTGGTAAAAAATTTTTAAAATGAAATCATTTTTCGAATATCCCACTTATGGGGTAATAAGATCCCGAAGCAAATAGTAACGCCATTTGACAATATTAATTAATTAGTTTTACATAACTTAAAAATTTCTCAAAACAATAATTTTGTTTGCTAATCAAAATTACAAAATAAATTGTTCCTGATTTAATTGTATGTTAATTAATTATTCGGGGGTTCTGGATCCCCATGACTGCCATACTATTTCACTTTAAAAACAAAGACTTCAATTTTTTTTTTTAATTTGAGATTTCTTGGTCGTAAAGATATCATATAGGGCAAAAATCTAATGTCAACACCTACTTTATTTATATAATTTAAATCAACATTATATTTAATAAGATAAACACTTAAAATAAATTTATTCAAAAATCAGAGTTGATGTTAGTTTCTTTCAAAACAATATACATTTTCATCACTTTCACGTAAAAATTCATTCATGCTGTCAAGCAATTATTTAATTAATACAAAAAAAAAAAACAATATAATTTTTTAATAGTTTTGAAAATATTATTTTCTCACCTATAAGTTTATATTTTCAGAACTGCTTACTATACCAATCTGTCAATAAATATCCCGTTGCTATCCGTTGTTTAAGTTCAATTATGATTTCGTTATTTTATTTATTATGATTACATTTAAAACAGCAATAATTTTTGTTAAGTATTTTAACTTAATTGTTTAATTTTCTATAGTTAAATTAAAATAAAAAAAAAAGACTAATCATTATTTTTCAATTATTATTAAAGCAATGAAAGAGTAGATAATATTAAAAATAACAATTAAATTAAGTAGGCACACCATTATGTTATAGAAAAATAAAAAAAAATAAAATACCTAATTATGAAAAGGGTTTTATTATCTAATGAAATTTATTTTTGCTGCGGAAATAAATCAGAAAATTAGAAGACAATAGCACTACTAAATTGGACTTGTTGAAAAAAATTAAAAAAAATATTTTTGGAATATTTTACAAGTTTGAATTAATTGTGTTTGTTGCTTTGATTTTTTTTTGTAACTTGTAGTTTAATTTAATTCACCCTTTGTTAAGGACCTTATTTTTAGTATTAGTTGACAAAATAAACTCCAACACAAATTTCAACTTTATAAACCGAAGACGATTTTTCACATAAACCGATTTATTATATTTTATTTGTTTTCCCCATTCAAAGCACAATTTAAACATTAATAATTTATTTTTATTTTTTTAAGATGAGAGCATTATACAGCCAGCAGTTTTGCCAAACTAAGCACCATAAATAAATTGACAATTAAAAAAAAAAAAAAAAAAAACATCACACTATCAGCTGGGAATTGGATTCTCAAAAAAAAAAAAAAACAGTAATACATTACTGAACACACCTCTTTCCATGCACATCAAGTGTATTTAACACACACTCTTTTACACTGCCAATATAGGTAGGTAAATAATTCACAACGACATTGTCCTTTTTTTTACTTGTCGAGTAAAATTATATACTTTTTCAATTTTCACTTGGTCGAGGTATTTTTATGGCTATTTTTATTTTTGCGCACATGAAAAACTCAATTTTATGTAAATTTACTATTTTATTTTATTTAACTTCATTAAATATTTAAAGAACACAAAAATGACACATACATTAAGGGGCAAAGAGAACACAAATTGTAGACCCGAAACGCCATCAGGATCATCAGGATTCATCACAGGGGAGTTAAAATTCGTGTTTCTGACACACACGAATATTTTTCACTCAAAATTTGTGAACAAAAAAATTGTCGAAAGTGAATACAACAACAAAAAAAAAATTAACGTCCTTTTAGTCGCACAGCTCGAATTCGTCGTCGTCGTTTTCGTTTTCGTCCTTGTCCTCACCTCCCTAGGGATCTCTCCTCCTCAGATGGCTTAAATGGATTGTGTTTGTTAACTTTTTGTTTTGTACACTTAAAAACTCATTCAAATTTTTGATAATTTAATCGTTTGTTTTTTTGTTTTTAGTAAAATTTGTTAAACAGTAATTTTATTTTACGTTTTTTTCATCTTATATGTATCTATCCATCCATCTTTTGTGCTCCTGAAAATTTAAGAGGAATTCGATTCCTGAAAATTCTCACAACCTCCTCAATTTTTCCCTTGCGGAGGCAAAAATTCACTCAACGGCGACAAGGAGTGACGGTTCATACACAAGACGACGCGTCATTCCGATGAAAAAGCTGCCCGAAAACTGTGGTAGCAGAATTTTCGAAAAACGCATCTCGTTGTCGTTGTTCGGTGGCGGTGGGTTCGGTATATTCTTTTGCTTTTGCGAGAGACAGGAAAAGCTCTACTAGGATCCTTTTATTTGTTTTTGTATTTTTGTTTGAGGAAATTTTATGACCGGCTATAGCAAAGGCATAGGGGTTGAATTTTTTCCGAGAAATTCACCTCACAAGAGTAGGTACCTACGTGTTGTTGGAGTTGTGTTTGTGTGGTTTGGTCTGTGGTGTACGAAGATTCGAAAGCTTTTGTAGCTCAATTCTCTCGCGTTCTCTCTCTATCTCTCGATTTAAAAACCATTTTCATTTGCTCAATTTGCTCTGGGAAATTTTCGTTGAGTACCTTTCTCTAGTAGGTAGATATAGTTTTTTCTTTCATCTGCATTTTGTGTGTGTTGATTTTTCCAGATTCATGCGTGTGGGAAATAAGGTGGGCCTAATGGTGCTACCTGTTGCTAAGCAACAGCAAAGTTATCCAGAGAAAAGTAGGTATTGTTTTTCTATCTTCAAAGAGCAGCTGTTTTGGAAACGAGTACAGGGATGGAGGTAGGTGACTTGTGGAAAATTTATAAAATCAATGCGTTTAGTGAACCTGTATATGCTTTTGTTGTTGTTATGTATTTTAATGGAGCAAGATATTCTTGTGGTTTTCGTATAGGAGTTTTGAATAATTAGACCCTGGTCTATCCTATTTATTTATGTGGAGTGCCTTGTTTTATAAAGATTTTAATAAACAAGAAAAACAGTTACACTGAATTTAGTTTAGTTATTCAACATTTTAGATTCGACAAAAGTAAAATAACAAGATTTTGAAGCAAATGAGCATTTTCACGATATCTAATTTTCTATATCTATACATAGGTAGATATGTAGGTATTTCATTTTTATACTTTTTGTTTTTTTTTTATATATTTTTAATATAATTTGTTAGGGACTTTTCATAAGAAGATGATATTGAAAATATTCCGATTTAGGGATATTTTAATATGGAAGTAGAGGCACGCAGTATTTAAGAAGCTTTAACAGAACTTAAATGTTGTTGTTGGATTTAATATAGCAAATGTTATCAATTTTTTTTGCAATTCGGTTTGATGATGTTTTTATTAAACGCCGCATACAGTCGTTGTCTATTTTGAAAATGCACAATTTTTCGCTTTCAAAAAAATGTATTAAACTATGTTTTAAGTGTTGCCGTTGTTTTTAATATTTTTTTTCTATTTTATTTAGAAAATTGCCCTTCCTCTAAAATAAAGGGTCCGCAAAATAACTTTCTTTTTTTGAAAATGTCGCAAAACATCGAGTGTAGCTTCGGCTGTGTGGCACGTAGCGCCGTCCTGTTGAAACCAAATGTTGCCAATATCCTCCTCTTCAAATTTTGTGAACAAAAGTTCGTTCAACATGGCCCGATAACGATCGCCATTGACTGTAACGGCCACTCTTTGCTCATTTTCAAAAATGGCCCAATTATGCCTCTGGACCAAAATCCGCACCAAACAGTGAATCGTTTTGGGTGTATCGGCATTTCAATGTATGCGTGCGGGTTTTCTGTGCACCAAATGCGACAATTTTGATTATTTACTAACTAATGAGCTTCATCTGAAAAGATGATTTTTTTGCCAAAATCGGCATATTCTCTAAGTCACAACCATATTCGTTCAGCAAAAGGATAAAACTAATTATCTGTCAAATCAGACATGAGCTAAGTGTTAGCATTCACGAAATAAGCACTAGTTGACAAAAAAACGTTAGATGGCGGACCCTGTATGTGACGAAAGATTGATGTCTCCCCCTCCAATAGTAAAAATATCTATTATAGGTATTTTACCCTTCTACAAGAATAAGTTTTTATTTTTCGCCGCTTTAGTTATCGTACTCTACCCAAATTTGACGACAGCATCTCTTTTGATATGTATTTTTGCAGGGGAGCAGATACAAAATATTTTCGCGTAAGCATACATATAAATATTATGCACTGTGTGAACGCCTAAAACCTTTTATTAATAACCTGATCAGCCCTTTTTCACTGTATAGTTTCAGGCTAGACAAATCAAACTCCACACAGTGAGGCCGATGGTATACAAATTTGGCAAACATTAATTTTGCACGTGAAAAAAAAATGAAGAAATGTAAGACATGTGGAAATAAATAGTTATGATTTAAATAAAATTGGACATTTTATGAAAATAGAAAAAAAAAAAACAATTCAGTATTTTAGTATGTGATGTAGATATACCTATTCCTTAAAATAGGCCCCAAAAATTACTTTTTTTTTTTATCAGCGCTCACTAAGGGGATTTTGACTACCCTTAAAATGTTTTAACACAGTGCGAGCGTTAGGAAAATATTGAAGGATTTAATAGGAGATACCGATGCACATTGGTTTTGAATTTCTGAATATCAAAATGGGAGGTAAAAATAGAGCCAGGCAAAGCATTCCACATTCTTGTAGTGCGACTAAAGAATGAATCCCTATACTTGACGGTACGTCCGAAGTTGGGCTCAAGGGTAAACTGATGAGCATTCGTAAAAGCGCGAGTATTACGGTTGAATTGTTTTAGGGGAGGAATGCAGCTGGCTATTTCACTAGAACACTGTTTTTGGAAGAAGCGATAAAATAGAGAGAGACATGAAACATTACGGCGGTGTAATTTAAATTTAAAGCTCTTTTTTGAATTCTATCCAAGAGATTCAGATGAGTTGAAGGAGCACCTGCCCAGATGTGAGAGTTGTACTCGAGCTTTGGACGGATAACGGCTTTGTAGATTACAGCCAGATCAGAAGGGGAGACAAATTTCTTGCATCGCCGAAGAAAACCTAAACATTTAGTAGCATTTTTGGCGACGTTGAATATGTGGTCATTCCACAAGAGGTGGTCTGTGATGCACATACCGAGAACTGAAAGCTGTTCGGCTTCTTCAATGCAAGTACCGCTCATGGATAGCGGCATGGGGGGTGGGTTCCGCTTAAACGACAAGAGACAGACTTGTGTCTTTGAAGCATTAAATTCTACGCGATTTTTGATTCCCCATTGGACAATGCTGTCGAGATCAGAATTTAATGAGCTTATCATACGCTACCGCTTTAAATCCACTCAGTAGTAATTTTGATTAAGTAGATAATAGCCGATGGAGTAATGGTTAGTACGCAGGAGTGTCATTCTGCCAGCCTAAATCGTCCACCTAAAAACAATTTTAAAAACTGCTACTGCCTCTTGCGTGAAAGTCAGAAATCCTCCTACGTTAATAAATCGGTTAAACAATATAATAAATACAAATTTTTATTCTAAACGACAAATTGGTTCAAGCTTTAAAGCGATAAAGGGAATCATCAATTTCCGACCCAGAGTGTACACGAAAGAGTTTGGTATCAAATCAAAGGTGACGTGAAGCCCGTTACATAATATAAATATTTTCAAAATTTGTATTTGTATTTATTGTAGCAGAATATTCTTACATTTTTTCTTAAACTTTATTGCACAATTTACAAAGTTACGGTATAAATCTACCTTACTACTGACAAATAATAAAATTTTTAATACAAGTAATGAAAAGCAAATAACAGTATATTGAAGGAAAAGCTACATAAAAACCTTCATTAAATTGTTTTGAGGATTTAGAGAGGAGAAGGGTGGGCGGTGAGGTATTTAAATCAAACCCAACTTAAAGTTTTACATATATTCATTTTATGATAAATAGTTAACAAATGAATTAATAAATAAATAAACAAATAAATAAATAAATATATAAACAAACAATTAAATAAATAAATAACAAAATATATATAAGACAATTCAAAAACAAACAAAAAAAAAATGAATAGTAAATAAATTAATGAACAAACAATAATAAACAAAAAATAATAAATAAACAAAAAATCAAATAAATTAAATAAATTAAACAAATAATTGATAAATAAATAAATAAATTAATTAATTAGCTATCAAATAAATAGATAAATAAATAATTAGATATATAAATAAATAAATAAATAAATAAATAAATAATAAATAAGTAAATAAATAAATTAATAGATAAAGAATAAATAAATAGAAAAATAATAATAAATAAATAATTTAAAAAGTAAATTATAAAATTAATATCACAAAGTCAGTCTTAGAAAAAGGAAAACAAGAAAAAAGAACGAAAATGTACTTTCAATAATAATTATATATAACTAAGAAGCTAGGTTTGAAATCAATATGTTATCTGAAGATAAACAAGATAAATTATAGCGTACATTGATTTTGTCAATTCTTTGCAATACTGGTTCTATGTTTGACATAGCGTGAAGTTCAGCTGTTGAAAACGACCATGGAAGCTTCAGAATCATTTTTAAAACTTTATTTTGAGCTATTTGAAGTCTTTGAATATGGCTTTTTGCACATATCCCCCAACACGGTGAACCATAAAACATAATTGCTTGAAAAACTGCTTTAAATATCAGGAGCTTATTATCATTACTCAGTTTAGATTTGCGGTTTATAAATGGATAAAGAGTTTTGATAGTTATATTAAACTTCTTGATTACTTCTTGTACATGCAAGCCAAAAGTTAAAGTTTTATCTAAATGAACTCCAAGATACTTAGCACTTGAACGCCATTCTGTACTTATTCCACCAACTTGAAGATTATTGCTTGGCAAGAAACAGGCTTTTCTTTTTCTTGAGAAAAAGATAGCCTGAGTCTTTGAGGCATTTATTTTTATCTTCCAATCAAACAAATAATCTTGAACTACATTAAGTGCAGATTGCAGATTTGTTTCAATAATGAAACCAACTGAATCTGATGAAAAGATACAAGTATCGTCAGCGAATATAGCTTTATCACAGTTTGTTAAACATGGAAAGTCGTAGGTAAAGATAGTGTATAAGATTGGACCTAGCACCGAGCCTTGAGGTACACCTGCCATAATATTGTAAAATTCAGAAAACCAATTATTTATTGAAACCTTAAACTTCCTTTCAGACAGAAAGGATTGAATGGTCTTTATAAGGTACATTGGGAAATTGAGTCTTAAAAGTTTGTGTAATAATGCATTATGCCAAACAGTATCAAATGCTTTTTCAATGTCAAGGAGTACCATGCCCGTACTTTTACCCATTCTAAAATTATTTTTAATGTGTTTGGTAATTCGATGAACTTGATGTACTGTGCTGTGGTGAGCCCTAGAGCCAAATTGCTCAAGCGGTAAAATATTATTTCTAGTCACTTGAGACACAAGTTTACTTTTTAGAATCTGTTCAAAACATTTGCTTAGTGAGCTTAATAAACTTATTGGTCTATAATTGCTTGGTAAATTTGCACTTTTACCAGGCTTCAAAATGGGTATTATTTTGGCTGTTTTCCAAACATTAGGAAAGTAGCTCACCTTCAAACAACAGTTAAATAGGAGTTGTAAGAATTTAATTCCCGATTTTGGCAAATTCCTTAAATACAAATTTTTAATACCATCAAAACCCGCAGATTTTCTTGTTTTAAGTGCCATAAGTACATCTTTGACGTCTTGAAATGAAACATGCCCATTAATATCATTTGTGGTACTTGAGTTTATAATATTGATTGAGTCACTGACCACTGACTCAACTGTAGTATTACAAGGGATACCTGTAGTAGTCAAATGGTTTACATAAAAGGTTTCAGCCAAGGCATTCGCTTTTTCAACACTTGAAATCATTACATTATTCCCAACTTTGAAAGCTGGAATATATGTATTTTTCTTTTTGATTATTTTGACTAAATTCCAAAAAGGTTTACTCCCTTTGTCTAATCTCTGTAATTTTTGATTCCATGCTTGGTTCCTATAAGCTAAAATTGAATCCTTTATTAAGATATTAAGTACCTTAACTTCTGAATTATAATGAGGGTCTCTTGTTCTTATCCATTTTCTTCGGTTGCTGTTCCGAGTTTTTATTAGATGTAAAATGTTAGGTGGTAATAAGTTGGCCCTGTCATGACATAATATTTGTTTTTTAGGAACTGAAATGTCAATACTTTCTTCAACAGCAGTCGTGAAACAAGAAACTCCAATGTCTATTTGTTGCTGATCGACAACATCGATTGAAGGTGCATGTATACATGTCAACTTGGATCTAATTTCTTTTTTATATCTAGACCAATTAGCATTTTTAATCTCTAATATTTCATTTTTGTTTTCCAATGGTGAATCAAAAGATTTTATTAGAACAGGTAAATGATCTGAACTTAACTCGTTAATGACCATAGGTTGGTTAAAAAGATTAGGCATATTACTTAAATATAAATCCAAAGTTGATGGGTTTGATCTATTATTAGTAGGATAGTAAGTTGGGTGAGGAGGGTATAAAATTTCAAATTGATGCCTGGAGTTAAGGCTAGCAAGAATATTACCCCATGTATTTGCTCTTAGACAACCCCAACTTCTATGCCTACAATTAAAATCACCCCCAATAAGATATTAATCATTTATACCTATCATCTTTCTCAAGTCGTTATTCAAATGAAAACGTTTTTCCGCACTAGCTGAACCTCCCGGAAAATAAACAGAAAATATTTTTAATGCACTTCCATGGGCAAAAGGTATTTTAATTCCCAAGTTTTGAATTATTTTTGTATTTACAATTGGAATTAATTCATGTCGTATTGTTTTTTTAACTAACACGGCAACACCGCCCCCCCTTCTCTCATCTCTATCAAGACGATAACAAGCATAATCTTGATTATTTAATTTGTCACCAAAACTTAACCAACTTTCGGACACTAAACCTACATCTACATTATGCTTTTTAAGAAAAGCAAAAAATTCAATGGATTTGCATCGAATGCTTCTAGCATTCCAACATATTATATTCATGGATGTCCTATTCATTACTTATTACTACTATTATAAAGAAACTTAATTGCTAATTGTGCAATAGTATTAAATTGGTCTATTGTTTGGTCTTGCATTTACCCAACAAAGTTATCATCTCCGCAGTAAGCTGGTTGATTTCATCCATAGAGAAGAGACCACTGGTGCTATCATCAGTAAAAGTATTGTTGTTCGACCAAGCACCACTGCCAGTGGGAGCAGAAAGAGGCATAGAAACCGGTTTTACTTGCAAGGGTCCTCTCCGGTGAGTTGAGAGAGGTGGGAAATCAGAGGTGTTTGGTTCATATATGATGACTGATGCGTGTGGTGCATTGTTTTAAGAACTTGAGTTTGACGTTTGTTCTTGTTAGAAAGCTTTTCCCTCATATCAAAGAAGGTTTTACGGCTCAAGCATGAGAGGTCATTGGACTTGTGTGTTGCACTGCAGTTTGCACACTTGATATTGGTTGATTTGCACTTACTTGTTTCGTGATTTTCAGAACAGATCGCGCAGTGGGTCTTGATGTGACAGTTTTTTTCTCCGTGTCCGAACATCTGACAGTTAAAGCATTGTGTATACTTTTGCTTTTGACGTCGGGCAAAGTCCCACTTCACTTGTGTTTTAAATACAGATGGAATTTTTTTTTTGAGATCCGCAAGCTTAACTGAACCGCGTTCGAGAAAGACTATATAGAAAACATCAAGGAAATTTTCATATTGTTTTTTTATTAGTTTTATGTTTTCACATTTTAAACCAAGTACGTTCAATTCAGTTTTTAATTCTTCAATTGGCATTTCATCGAGCCCAAAAAGAACAACTTTAAATGACCTCACTGTGTGAAGGTCATGAGTAAAAAATTGCCAGTTTTATATTTTAGTTGGGAACACACACTTGCATGGTCTTCACTTTTGTTCCAGTTTATTTTAATGCCAATGGACATTTTTTTTATACAATAGTCATGGACTTTAATTTCTTTAAGCATAGAGTGTATACTTTGGGTTGTTTGTTGCAATACACAAATAGAAGGTTTTTTAATTTTTTTAACTGTTGGAGTAGCTAACACTTCTTCACATTCAATATCAGTGTCTGAGTCGGGAAGACATTGTAGGGGGGTAAACCGCCCATATTTAAGATTATGGTCATCCGCACTCATTTTACGATTTTTAACGTTGAAAGACAAATGAATGTCTTCAACTAAAGTTGGTGATCTATTTCTTTTTTGAATGTTTGCTTATTAGAATGTACCGCACAGAGAAACGTCTCATTAGATCAGACAGCCGATGAGTACTGATATTTTCAAAATATTCGTGGGAAAGTCGAGATATTTGGGCAAAATAATTGACGTAGAAAACACAAAATTCAACTTTAAAGAGTGGAAGCTCCCTTTGGTTTGAATAAAACACTAGAGAAGGTGCTCAAGGATTATGAGCGTCTACGTGGTTGATGAGCACCTCTTCAAAATAAGCACCTACTCCATTATAAGGCATGAACAAAGCAAAGCACCTACTCAACCGAGAGGAGCACCTGCTCTTATTTGTGAGTTAGCTCATTTGATTGTTCAACGTTGAAGTAATAAAATCCAGAAGTCAAACCATTGGATCAAATTCCCTACAACTAATGAAGAACTGCAGAATGCTAAACGCGAATGGCAAGAAAAATACAACTCTCCTTCAGCGATTGTACTCATGTTCCTATCATCAAACCAGTTATCCATGTGGACGAGTGTACGTTAACAGAAAAGGATTCCCCAGCGTTAATGATCAGGCAACATGCAATTCCAGAGATGAATTAACGAGTATTGAATTTGGAAAAATTCTCGCGTATTTAAAATTCTGCAATGGAATGAAGGTAGTGCCGTTTTACTTGGTGATTCACGATACGGACTTACTCCCTGATGGCTTTTAACTTCGTATCAAAATCCACATACTTCTGAGAAAAATTCTTTCAAAAAGTGCCTAACACACGAACGAGTTATAATTTAACTATGTTTTGCAGAAGTCAAGCAACGTTTTCCCATTCGAGCGCGAGTCAAAACAGAAAAAGTTCCGTCTTTTAAACTCCTAATTCGGAAAGAAAATCTGATTTTCAATTAAAAACAATACCGAATGAAATAAAAGTTTAAGTTTGCTTTTTTTTATAGATCATAGAAATGAGATGCAAATGAAAAAACACAGTTGAGTTTGACTCGTTGTTTGAGAGCACCTACTCCGTGTGAAGAAGTAGGTGCTCACTGGTCCGAGTATAATTTTATTCATACGAAACGGGAGCAGGTACTTTTCTTTTTAGCACCTTCTCTGATTCTTATGGAGCACCTCCTCTGAGTACTTGCTCCGTTTTATTCATATCACCCATTGAGTTTTAACTTCTAGAAAGGCCCCTTTTTTGCGGGGTCTTTGCCACACCAATATCTAAACAAATTCGGTTATGACATAAATTTTTGTTATAGCTCTAGTTAAAAGCTCATTTTATTACCTTTAATTCATCTAACGTTTTTTTCATCAACTAGTGCTTATTTCGTGAATGGTAACACTTATCTCGTGTCTGATTTTACAGATAATTAGTTTTATCCTTCCGCTGAACGAATATGGTTGTGTAATGTGTATACGCTTCGCTAAGTGGGCCTGCTATCGACTTAGAGAAGATGCCGATTTTGCCAAAAAAATCATCTTTTCAGATGAAGCTCATTTTGATCTTGGCGGGTAGTAAACAAGCAAAATTGTCGCTTTTGGGGCACAGAAAACCCGCACGCATACATTGAAAAGCCGATACACCCAAAACGATTCACTGTTTGGTCCGGATTTTGGTCCAGAGGCATAATTGGGCCATTTTTCCAAAATGAGCAAGGAGTGGCCGTTACAGTCAATGGCGATCGTTATCGGGCCATGTTGAACGAATTTTGTTCACAAAAATTGAATAGGAGAATATTGGCAACATTTGGTTTCAACAGGACGGCGCGCTCTACGTGCCACACAGCCGAAGCTACACTCGATGTTTTGCGCCATTTTCAAAAAAAAAAAGAAGTTATTTGGCGGACCCTTTATCAATTTATAAAAACGAGGTTAACTTTTGTGTGTGATCTTATATATAGAATCTGGCTGGGTGGATTTTTATTATTTGATTTGTAGATACATAGTTTAAAAAAATATATTTTTAAATCCTTCCAGCTGAAGTTCTTGTAGCCTATTTTTTAGAGCTACTTCTTAAAAGTCTGCTTTATTGTTGTAATGTTTCTGTCGATTTTCATCGAGATAAATAACTGATTACCCACGTTTCATTAATTAAAATTAAAATTTGCAAATTAATCCGGATATTCACAATGGCGCTCTAATTTTGATTGACGAAATTTGCAAATAAAGCATTATCTCAGTTGGAATTGATAGCACCTAATCGTTCGGCCCAAGATTTATTCAACACCGAAATGCGACGTGAATTAAATTATGATTGTTTCGAAATGGATACATTTGTCCAGTAAAATGTTCGAAACTTAAATGTTGAATCATGAATGCTGTTCGTAATGAAAGATGTGGAGTGATTTTTTGACTCACCTGTGAGAATTAGAAAATCATTTTTGATTTCATTACTTCTAGCGACCATACGATCACTAACCCAAATTGGATTGGTACTCGCAGTGTATTTAAAAATATAGCAAAATAATTAAATATTCATTATTGCTTGAGTAAACGAGCAATTTTGACCGAAAACAATATAGACGTGTATGGATCAGCCTTGTTGTGAGTTTCACCCGAACAACATTCCATCCGGAAAATTTTACATTTCACTTTTCGCCTATTGTGAGTTTCACCCGAAATTTCATGATCGAAAAATTCCCCTTATTGTGAAGATTCATTTCGGGCGGAATGTAATGTCATTTTCACTTCTTTTTTTTTGTAGGCGACCAAAATTTCGTTCGGGCGAAACTCACAATAGGTTTTAAAATTCCGGGCGAACAAAACATTTTAAGGTGAAATATTTTTCGGGTGAAACTCACAATAAGGCTGGATATCAATGCAGCCAATTTGAATAAAATACCAACTCAATTTTTTCCATACAAATCGATCGACACAGCTATGAATCAAGATGATGTCCTGAATTATCCCACTGAATTTTTTAATTCTTTTGATTTGCCGCCACATTATCTACTATTGTAGGTTGACGCACCAATAGTTTTGATAATCATCCTCGGCTTTACAATGTGATTGAATCAATAATTTTAAAAGGGAAATATAGTGGTGAAGTTGTTTTAATGCCGAGAATTTTAGTGATCCCACCAGATTTATCCTAAGATTTCAAACGTCTTATTTAGTGGTTTCAGTATTTGCATCACATGGGCAACCGCATGTTGCATATTCAAATGCAGGCAAATCGCCTTAATAATTTTCCTAATGGGATACACAGCTCAAAAGCACAATTAAAAGTTTGTACAATGAATGAAGCTCTCGGCTGTTACCGAGAACAAAAGCAGCATCTTTTAAGGTGGTCTGTTGTTTGATATCTACATATGTATCGTTACTTAAGCCCAACAAAGCAAAAACAGCTGACTTCCGAGCTGTTCAAAGTTCGGTTAAAAAAGTATGCAACAACTCTTCTGCAAAATTATGGTTAGAGGAAAACATACCCTGGTAATGAAAACTCAGCTCAATATCAGTCCTCAGGAAAAAAAGTCCCTCGGATCTCTAAACTGTACCAACTGTAAAAAAATCAGTCTTCTTAACATTGTCTACGCAGTTTTTTCAGCCACATTGTGTGAACGCTTTAAATTATTCCTCAACAACCTGATATATCCATGTCGAGTGTGGCTTAAGGCCAAAATGTTAACATTAATGCGGATCGTGGAAAAAAACCCCACTAAGTTAAAATCGAAACCCACCAACTTTCCATTTAATTCAAGATATTTATATTGATATGAACTCAAAGAAATTCTAGTTATCAAGTTTTAAGAAAATCGAGCCATCTATTTAGAATTTACAAGTACATAGTAGAACGGAGAGACATCAGACAAACAGACGGTCGTATTTGTGAGACCCGCACTTGTTTCGGCTATCATCGTAATGTTAAGTTTGTTCAAAATCTCAAGATGGATTGTTTTTCCGAACTCATAACTTGCCACAGTGCCTTTATATGTACATATGTATGTATATATCGCAAATAAAAGTGTTAGAACGGTCGAACAAAAATCCAATTAATCATAAGATCGAATCTGATAGAGATATAGAAAAAGTCATAAATGACGTGTTTTTTGATTAATTAGTTTCGGTAGGTATAAAAGGCAAAGTAACCAAAAAAATATATATATAAAAAATATAAATTCATACAGCCCTATTAATAAAGAAGAAACCCTGCCACTCTTTAAGCCAAGTGTTATCTGCCAGACGGATAGGGGACCTCTCCGCTAGATAAATTTTCTTATAAATGAACATATGTACATAATATTTATGTTTTATGATAACTTTCCAGTCATAATACAAGGTGTTTTTTTTAGACGTGTGGTTTTCAATCTGGCAATACTTTTTTTGGAGTTGGTCTTTTTGATTTCTGCTCAATTTGGTTTGCCATTTCATAGTAAATAGACTGACGCCTGAACAACGCTTCCAAATTGTACCCAAATGGGCCCAAAACAAGATTCCCGTTGGCGGTGGCCGCTTGCCCGAAGTCATTTTTGAAACATAATGGCAAACCAGGGCTGCCAGAAATCATGATTTATCATGATTTTCATGTTTTTTGGACCCAAAAAATGATTAAATGATTTCGAGTCCAAAATCATGATTTTTCTAATTTCAAAAAAAAAACATGTTATTTTTTATAATCGCTTAAAAAAAAACATGTCTAAGCTACACTATAACCTGAAACGACGAAAATCAAAAACATTACAAACGCAAACATAGCTAAAATGACCCTTTGACTCAAATGCATAACTAGATTTTTGTGTCTGCAATATAATTTCTTGTCTGTGAATATATGTGAATTCACCATACAGAAATTCATAAAGAAAGGAATACATACTATTATAAAGCTCAACATTTTAGCTACTCACCACACACACACTTTCTCAGCGAAAATAATCCAGAGATTATGCTTCTTTTCATTTCTCCATGCTGAAATTCATGTTTCTAACTTACTCTTTGGCTTTTAGCATTTCACTATTTATAATTTTTCGATGGCGATATTGGCTTGTCCTGACAATTTATTAAAGGTATGTTTTTATTTAATTAAAAATGAATGTTGAATGTTGAAATGTTCTTTTGTAAAGTTTTTATTGTTTAGAAACACAATATTAATGTGTAAAATATGGATAAATTTGTGATTCGCCAAAAAAAAAGCGAATCAGGCAAATATGCGCCTTCAAAAACAACAAATACAGTTCTACAGGCAAGCATCAAAATAATTTAAAAGTTGTAAGGAAAAACCAAAACATCGAAGATATGGCATGGATACGTGTGCCATTAAGAAGAAAAGTAGCAGAGGCAGAATTAAAATTATGCGTGTTAATAGCGGAGCACAACATAGCTTTTAATTTCATGGAGCAATAATATTGATTATAAGTCTAATTTAATTGGTTTTGGTGCGGATGGTGCCGCAGTAATGATGGGGGTCAATTCATCCGTTCGCAGGCATTTAACAAAAGATGTTTCGCATTTATTTGTTATGAAGTGCATATGTCACTCTTTTCATCTTGTGGCTTCATATGCGTGTACAAAACTACCAAGTAGTGTGGAAGATCTGTGCCTTGATGTGTACAATTACATACAACTAATCCCAAAGAGAATTTCTATATACAAATCTTTTCAGAATATTTTAAACATAAAGCCAAATAAACTTCTTCGCTTCTGTCAAACTCGTTGGCTTTCATGGCTAGAGGTTGTGAATTCTGTTCTTACGCAACATGATGCTTTTAAAGCATTTTTTGAACAAGAAACAGTAAGCACGGATAAACTTTTATCCTCTCGCACTATTTTGAATATGTTGAACGATCCAAGGCATTATATGTATTTGAGCTTTCTTAGTTTTGTGTTACCTTTTTTCACAAAACTCAATAAATGTATGCAAGCTGAAAAGCCAAAAATACATCAAGTTCGTTCAGAAGTTTCTTCATCAATAAAATCAATTTTAAGTTGTTATTTAAAAAAAGAATATTTAGACAAGACTGGAATTTTGAATATGGACTATATTAATCCTCGAAATCAACTTCCATATAACGAAATGTATTATGGTATTAAAGTGGGTCTCTTTTTGGAAAATGTGGCAATCGAAAAAAGCGTTTTACATAGCTTTCAATGTGATTGCTTGAGTTTTTTAATTGAAGCTACTAAGCAAATTTTTCTCAGATTTAATTTTAAGGAAACTATTCTTAAAGACATGGAGATTCTTGCTCCACAGAATATTTTAGAGAGTAGCTCCATTATTTTACTTGTTAAACACTTTCCAAATTTAGTGAAAAAAGATCAGCTTCAAGAAATTGACAATGAGTGGAGAGCATTGAAACACATAGATTTAAATTTTAGTCAAGATGCTGAAGAATTTTGGAAATCCGTGAGCAAATTAATGCAAGCAGATGACACTCCAGCTTTTCCAAAATTGTCGCAATTCATTTATGAAATATTTTCACTGCCACACTCTTCTGCCAATACGGAGCGCATTTTTTCTGAAGTTAATATGGTAAAAACAAAACTAAGGAACAGCCTTGAGACTGATTCACTAAACGGCTTGTTGCATGCCAAACATATGGTTAAGAACCAGACATGCTATGACTTTAAGGTTCATACAGAACTTCTCGATAGATATTATACGAATATATACAATAAGGAATTCACATAAAAAAAAGTTTTTTGTAAACTAAAAACTTAAAAAATATATTTATACTTTTTATATTTTTGATTTTCAATGTGCTATATAATAGATATGTACCTGAAATTGTGAAAAAAATAATATAGCACAAATGAATATGTATAAATTTTAATAATTCATTTTATTTTTATTTATTCCGTCCATTTTTGTATTTTTTTTAATAAATGCTCTCAGTTAATTTTTGAAAATATTTGTTTTACTGGTTACGATTTGGTTTTTAATATCTCTTTTACTGTTTTCCAACTCAGAACTGCAAATCATGTTTTTTGAACTAAAATCCATTGCATTAAATTATATGCGTTTTCTTTCTTCTTTAAAACCACACGTCTAAAAAAAACACCCTTTATATTGAAGAACGGCAACACTTCATCAAAATGTGGCTACATTCCACTACGTGTGTCACATACATGCACTGATTATAGTAGTAAACGGTTCTATGACATGTATGAATGTTCGTGTTAAGAAGTTATCCTTCCCTTAAACGCACAATTTGGCGTTAAAATTATCCTCTCGTTGTCACATGAACAGAACATTCCACACTATAATTACAGATATGTAAATTCTATCAAGCCGTTGTTTGTCGCTTATTAATAGAGGGCTTGATAATTATTTTAATATAATGTTTTTAACAAGCTTAGTTAAAATATTCTTTAGTTCGGGTAGTAAAGTTTATCGAAACATGATCAAGGATCATAAATAAAAAGTATGTTGGGCATGAATGTAGAATTTATAGCTACCTAGACTTACATTCGTTTTTTAAATTTAATTTGAAGGTTAGCATAATCTTCAAAAAAAGAAATATTAACAAGTGTCTTTTCATGGGTAGTGTCTTTTCATCTATATTTAAATTTTGAAATTTCAACTTGAAAGATAATAGGAGATTACTTTTTGGTAAATTAACTATTCATCAAGTATCTTTTTATATTTATTCCTGAAAAGAGTTTAATAAGAAGTTCGCTCAGTTGTTATTATTAGATCACCAATAATATTTCCATAGGTAGGTCTAAGGGCCCACTTAAGTCAATCTTTATTTTTAAGTCTGATCTGACTCAATTATTATTTCAATTTTATGTTCATATTCCTATAATTATATACAAGAAATTTACTCACAATCATAATATTCATAATTTTCTTCTTCACTTGGTCCGGTGCTTCCCATGATTTTCCCAATAACTAAAATAAATCAACACAAAAAAAAACCACATAAATTATAATTGATTGAATTTTGATTGATTGATTGACTAACGTTTAAAAAATGCTTCCTGAAATCGAAACAAGCAGGCAAACCGACTGTGTGTGTGTGTATGTGCAGTACTTCTGGATTTTCTTCGTGTATTTTGTAGACTTACTGCAACTGAAGATTTTCTACGCTCACTACTGCTTATAATTTCAGGTTCGAATGAGATTGTTGTATCTGAAATATAAAAAAAATATTTAAGTTTACATTTCTAAGCAAATATGTAGATACCTATGTAAAACACTATAAATATTAATAAAACCATACATCATAAAAAAATAAAACAATAATCTTTGATTAAAATAGTTTTCTTTCTTCTAAATATAAAGTAAAACATTCCAGCGATTTTATTAATAAACAAAACAAAAAATAAACTCTTTATACTAAAGGTTAAAAGCAAACTTGACCTAGCAAAACATTCAAACGTTCATTTATCATTCAAAATTCTATTTATGTAGATCATGGACGTGAAAAAAAATATTTTCCCCGCCAAAAGCTTAAAAGCTTTGAACCTACATCAGCATTAGCCATTTCTATCTTTTGGTTTCGTAAACTATCACCTGAGCTGTCAAACGTTGACAGTTGACACTGCTAATCACTTTACAAATAACGTTTTACGAACACACATAGGTATAATATATCTACCTACTAAAACCCCTTTCAGCTGTCAATCAAGAAAAAGTTTGCGAAAAGTGAGATGACATTCGAAAACTCTTGGGAAATCTTCAAATCTACTTATCCCACATATAGTTTTACTTATATAGTTTATAACAAAAAAAAAGAAACTCTTCATCGGAGGGTGTGTTTTAATGACAACTAAGTGTCATTAAGATACGACACAATCCTGAAACACACCAATCTTCTATCCTCTTCCAAGACTTACCATTCCTTCAGTTTTTTTTTTTTGTTTGGCTTGTTTTTTATGATGATAATCATTTTCGGCCCCCTGACCGACTTCCTACCTATCATTAGTGCTTCATATGTGTGTGTGTTTTTTTTTTGTCGATGAATGGTGAAATTGTTTATCATGGTTTTGGAAGGAAGACGCAGAAGATGATGTAGCCATCGACATAATATCTATACACAGGGTGTTATGGTATTGACCATTTTTCTTTAAGGGATGGCTTTTTCTCATAATTTCAGAAAAAAATCAATTATTCTATAGGGGTAGTGAGCTATCTTTAATGTGTCGGAATCTTTAATTTCTAAATCTCTGGTAGTCTAGTATAATAGTGAAAAATTACCCTGGTTGAAGATAGATATCCATATCTTACTACGATGATTTCGACAAAGTCAACCATACTGTTCTTTGTCAAAAACTTAAATATTACTTTGGGTTTTCTGATTTAGCTGTTTGCTTCATTAAAAGTTATTTGTCAAACAGAACACAGAGTGTTGCAGTTCAAAATGATCTTTTACTACCTACGACATTAACGATGGGCGTACCACAAGGCTCTATTTTGGGGCCAATTCTTTTTTGTATATTTATAAATGACCTGCCATCTGTTTGTGAGCATGTATTTTTTCATCTGCATTCTAATGATATACAAATTTACCTTTCACGGAGAATCGGCCTGATAGATGATCTTGTCATTCGCATTAATGAAGATCTTGCACAAATCTGTAAATGGGCTGAAGAAAATGGTTTTATGCTTAACCCTGGAAAAACCCAAGCATTAGTGATTTCTAAAAAATTACATATTAAAACTGATCTACCATTGATAACCTTATATAATTCAACCGTATCTTATGTGAACTCTGTGACCAGCCTAGGTTTTAAAATAACAAATGACTTATCTTGTAGGGATCACATTAATTTTGTTGTTGGGCGCATTTATGGAACTCTTAAAAAACTTTGGATTGCAAGCAGCTTTACTCCTCAGGAAACTAGACTTCGCTTAATCAGAACCTTACTTATGCCAATAATTTCTTACTCTGAAGTCGTATATCCCAAACTAGACTCCTTGTCTGAACACAAGTTCCGTGTGGCATTCAACGATATGACAAAATATGTTTACGGCCTTCGAAGATATGATCATATATCACCGTATAAAACTAATATCCTCAATTGTACTCTGCTTCAATATACATCTGCATCTGCATCTTTCTGCATAAAATAATTGAAACGAGGACACCGCAGTACCTTTACGAAAAAATTCGTTTTTGTGTTTCCTCAAGAACAAGAAACATAATGGTGCCTTCTTTTAAGTACTTGAATTCATCACGAATGTTCTTTGTAAATAGCATACGCCTATGGAATTCTTTACCTTACAGCATCAAACAAATTAGAGGGACAGCAAACTTCAAATGTGCAGTATTTAAACACTTTTCTAACCGTCTATTGCACTAGTTGTATCATAGGGAAGAGAGAAAACAATGAAAATGGGAAAGTACATAATAATAATAATAATAATATTTAAAAAAAAAAAAAAAAAAAAAATATGGAACAGATATGTAGTTAAATCTTAATTAATAGGTATTAGTAATAAGCTTAACTTTCTCTTTGAATTTCTTTTATTTCCAATGTATAAAAATACTATAAAAGACAATGTCTTACTATATTATCCAAAAATAAACTTGAACTTGATGGCCTCTGAATTCAAATTTGAACTCAGATCAGATTTGTTCTATCGCGTCGGGTTTTCGTTATATTTTTATATCTACAGGGTCTTTCATTAAGCGCTTTCTATCTATAAATTTAGATAAAACAAAGTTTGTGTGAGATAACAACGAATTTTTTTATTCTTCTGAAAGGCCTATTATCGATGCCATTATGTATGAAATTTAACATCGTTCAAATGTCCACCGCGGCTTCTCTGGGTGGCGCGCATCCGAAATGTCCAACTTTCCATGACTCTGGCGTATTAATCAGGGCTGAATTTGACCGATGGCATGGGTTATGTTGGCTTTGAGGGTCGCTGTGGTTTGTGGCTTATTGGCATATAGACCTGCAACTTCAGAAAACCCCACAAGAAAAAGTTTAACTGGGTCAATTGGCACGATTTTGGTCACTTCACATCGCCTACACGTGAGATGACCACGACCTCGAATCGCTCGTGCAGAATTTCCAATGTGGCGCGAGCTGTGGGGCACGTACCATCACCGTCCTGTTGAAACCACATGTCGTTGTTGCCTATATCATCCAATTCAGGCCAAAAATAGTTGGCAATCATCGACCTATAGCGCTCGCCGTTGACGATGATGGCTTAGCCAACGTCGTTCTCAAAGAAATATCGACCGATGACGCCGCCAGTCCAAAATCCACATCAAACAGTGACTTTTACGGGATTCATTGGACGCTCTTGGATCTCATGTGGATTGATTTTTTCCCAAATTCGACGATATAATTTGCTGACGTAACCATTCATTCAGAAATGCCCCTCATCCTTGAAGATGAGTTTTCGATCAAAAGCGAGAAATACATTTTTTCATTTGCGTTCAACGCTATATCCGTTCATGATGATTTGGCAAAACAGAGGAAATAAATGATAGGCAATTTGACAGATATAGCTTCAACAATATGGCCGTTATCAATTGTTAGGAAGTTCCTATTGGAAGTTCCTTTATAAATGGGAAAAAAATTTTTTATTCGCTATATGCATATAAGTATATTTTTCCTTGGCAAGTAATTTTTCCGCATCTGATTTTATTTTTAACCTTTCCCGACCTTTTTTCCCTCTTTGAGAATTTGTAACATTTTTGTTATAGTCTTCTCCAGGTCACATTTTAATCACGAATACCCTAGTCTTGTCAAAAACGCACATGTTTAAGCTGAGGAGATCTCCGAAAATAATCCAAATGGATCTGGATATAGGTGGGGAAAAAAAGGTAATTTTTCGAAAAGAAGTTTTCTTCAGAAAAATCACTATCAACATACAAAATAGCGGAAAAAGGTATATTTTTTATAGTTACACTTAAATACAAAATTCCCTAATACTTGACTGAATGGAGCAATCTATCACTAGGAATGCACTTAAGAATTTCTGTCGTTACGAATTAAAAATCTCGATCACATCCTTTATTAAAATCCCAAGTGTAGGGGGAGGGGGGCAGTCTTATTTGATTCCAATTGCTCTGTTTAGTTTTTCGAATGAAAAAAAAATTAAAAACATATATTGTTTGCGTTTTGTAATTGCTGCGATTTTTCAGTTGCGTGCATGTGTGCATTCACATTTAAGACCGTTCGTGTCCCATTTGTCTCGACTTAAAATTCGTGCAACTGAAAACTCCAGGTAAAAGCATATTCCTTGGTGCACCTAAGAATTTTTTTGGCTGTCAAAATTTTAACCGAAAGTGTGAGCTTAAACGCGAAATTGCATGATTCATTTAAATTTGCGACAATCGCATCACCAGAAAAATGGAACAAATTTCGGTCTTTTAGACTATAGGAAACCCACTTGCGATTTCAATCGCGTAACAATTCAGTCGCATAAGAAAAGAACATTTCAGCTTCAATGTGAATGACTCCAAATGATATCGAGAAATCGCATCGCTAAAAGACTGAAATTTGTTTGATTTTGCAGCGATTACAAAAATGAAACCGTTTTATTTTTTGCGTTTTTTTTTTTTGTCGATAAATTAAAAAGGTATAATGGAATCAAATGAGGCGGCGAATTACTAAAAGATTTTTACTAAGAAATATTGTTTTTTAGCCCTTCTGTTCAACAAAAAAAATCGTCAGAAAATAAATAATTTCCTTAGGCCTGGTTTCTCAGTAGTGAGTTAAACCAAAGTTATAGTTAACTCTGGTAATAAATTTATGTACAGTCAACTTAAGAAGCAGCTTTTGGCTTTTCAGTAGAAAATTCATGCGGATCGACCTTGAAAAATAGGCGAATAAAACGTCAAAAGCATCTGTTCAGTGAATCCAGAATTAACTCATTAAATTTGGTGGGTTAACTCGGATTTAACTTTAATCTCACTATAACTTTTTTTTTTTATTGGAACAAATGCGTTTTGTATTTGTTTGTGATTAAAAAATCCCATGACAGAAATCCACAAGTGTGTGTATCATTACGATTTGCTATTACTATTACCGATTGCGATTTTTTATTCCAACGACAGAAAATTGCCTTAAGCGTCGTGAAATCAATTGAAAGTGGAATTATAAGGTGAAAATAGGAAGTTCCTTCAAGTGGGATAGGTAGATAGAAAATTTGGCCAACAAGAGACCTGGTGCCGAATTACCGCATCAGTTATCGAGTAATACCTGACTGAATTATGTGAGTTTGGCATTACTGCTCACGTTTATGGAGTCATCATCCCCATATAGGTTTTACTCTTTCATTCGATAACTGATGAAACTCACTCGATCAATCACTGATGCGGTATTTTGGCCCCTGTGCTGTGGTTAAAAAAAAGTGTTGTTGTTAAAAATAATCTTGATATAACTCCGAAGCTCCAAGGCAAAAGTATGCCAAGCTATGCATTTTCAAAAGGTATCGTAGCCACCTTTAATCCCCAAATAGATCGTGAACTTACTTGCTTGGATTTTACACTTCATATGGAGGCTCAATCCACATATAGACGTACAAATAATACGATGATTCGCATGTTAAGGATAAACTCAACTGTAGGTATTATGATTAAACGTGGATTTTTTGTATTCTTCGGATAGTCAAGGGTTAACAATCAGCTTGAGGTGGTCTATAGAGGTCCTTCAATTTATCGACTCAGAAACAAACTAGGCTGTGCTTTACTAAATATTTGAGTGATGACCTTGGTTTATGTTCACCCTAACGTTATCTGTCGATTGTGGTTTATTCGCATAGATCTGCGACTTCAGGAAACCACACGAGAAAAAAGGCTAGCGTGGTCAAATTGCATGACCTTTGTGGCCAATTCACATAAATTCTGCGAGAAATAACCTTAGCCTCAAATCGTTCATGCAGAATGTCAATTCTGCCGTCTACTGTGTAGCACCTGGCACGTAGTGCAGTCCGGCCGGAACCACACTTAGTCTAGCGTTAATTTGCGGGTTAATTGGTTATCATCGTTTTTTAGCGCTTGCCATTGATGGTGACCGCCTCACCAACGTCATTTTGGAAAAAGTACGGACCAATGACATCGCTTGGCTAAACTCCTCACCTAAAGTTAACTTTTTGAGGGAGCATTCTCACCTGGTGAAGCTCGTGTGGGTTGTTGTCGTCTCATATACGGCAATTTTCCTTGTTAACATAGCCATTTACCCAAAAGTGATTGGCCAAAATTTGGGTCCTCTTCCAAACGCTTTGAAGACCAGTCAGCGAACAAACGGCGGTGTTGAGTGTATGGTTATGAACTTTGAGCTCCTGGGTGAGTTGGATCTTGTACGCGTGAAGGCCCAAGTCCCGACGCAAAATACGTCTAGTTAAAGTCCGCGAAAAGCCGACTTCTTGTGCATGGTGAGGAATCGACTACCTCGGGCTCTGCTGTAGACTTTCACGGACCGTGGCGATGCTCTTGGCCGAACTTGCGTTCCCTTGACGAAAGTATATAGGGTGCTTGATTACCAAACCGGTTGTCTTAAATTTGGCGACCAAACGTTGAAGAGTCTACTGCGAAGGGCCACCCACCAAGCTTACCGTAAAATTCGCACAACGTGCGCAATGTTTGCACTAACGAACGATCAAATATTAAAACAATCGCAATAATTTCTTAAACTTTTTTCCGACAAATTAAGATCTATGAAGGAAATCAAATATGGTGGACTTACAAGTTACAACTGTTTAAGAAGTATTTTAATCAATTTATTTCTAGTTTTATTGACTTGAAATAATATAGCTTCCATGCATGCACATGTGCAACACGGGGCTATATCGTTCATGTTTGTATACTAATGGATACAATATTGGCTCCCACCACCAATTTAATTCAGACTTTAGAACCACAATGTGATCCCACATAAGAGCAAGTTTGTGTGACTCAGTCACTTGCATATTTTTTTTTTTTTTTAAGAAAATCATCGCTCAAAAGTTTTATTTCATAGCACCCGGTAAAAATAAATAGTTTTCCCGCGTCTCTGCTGTGCTGAGTTATTAACTGGAGCCATGCCAATCAAAAGTCTCGCTTCTATGCAAATACATTAATAATTATGATTATCTGAATCTTTTGGTGAATGGTAAATCATGTTTAGTTAATATTTGGTCACTCGGTGCTCGGTGGGTGGTAAATATTTGCGGGAATGGATTTTTAACTTTTTTTTTTTATTCTACAATTTTTGTTTTGGCAATTTATGGTCGAACAAATTTACAAGCAAGCATGAAATTGTTTTTGGGAGAGTGCAAAGAAATATTAAGAATGTGCGGAAATAAGTATTTTGATGGTAATATTAGTGGTGGATTTGTAATTACAAATTGAAGAATAAGATTAATGATATTAAATTTACTGTATGAGGCAAATATATTTTTAAATAAAATTTTTCGGTCAACGATTGCTCAAAACTCTGTTATCGACAGAAATTTTAGTAAACATATATTTGCATGTGCGTGCAATCCTTCTTTTTTACTACTTTTCGCTTAGCGTAGACAAAAAATTTGTAGTCCTTTTCCGATTAAAACCATTCACATGTTTTTATTCGTACATTTGTTTGTAAAGGGTTTTCCAATAAGAGGTGTTATTTTGAATAGCCCGCTATTTCGGTAGCTGTCACTTTTGAAGCTGTCATTTTCTGACATTTGACAAGTAGAAACTACGCCATTAATAAAAATGGAACGATACACTCTTCAACAACGCATTGAAATTATTAAAATTCACTATAAAAATAGTGAAAATTTGGCAGAGACGGTTCGTAAAAGTAAAACATTTTTGGGTCGTCGTGAAGCACCTTGTCGGACCGCAATACAGAAATTGGTGGAAAAATTCAAGCTGTTGGGACAAGTTAGTGATGTGAAGAATAAAACCCGTGCACGTCGCTCAAGAACAACTGAGAATATTGCTGTTGTAGCCCAAAGTGTTGAAGAAAACCCAGGTTTGTCCATTCCTCGTCGTTCTTTGGAATTAGGCATTCCACAAACGTCATTACACCGTATTTTGCATAAAGACTTGGGTCTTAAGGCTTATAAAGTTCAGTTAACACAAGAACTCAAGCCGGCTGATCATCAACAACGTCATGTCTTTGCTGATTGGGTCCTTGAAATGCATGAAAATGATCCGGAATTTCATCGAAAAATCATCTTGACTGATGAGGCCCATTTCCACCCCGGAGGCTACGTCAACAAGCAAAACTGTCGCATCTGGGGCTCGGAAAACCCAAGAGTTATTGTTGAAAAGCCTCTCCATCCTCAACGCGTGACTGTTTGGTGCGGTTTATGGTCCGGCGGGGTCATTGGACCTTACTTTTTCGAAAATGAGGCTGGAGCAACAGTTACGGTCAATGGATTGCGCTATCGAGAGATGATTAATGATTTTGTATGGCCCGAATTGGATGGTATTGATCTGGACAACGTTTACTTTCAACAAGACGGCGCTACATGCCACACAAGCAATGAAACCATCGATCTTTTACGGGAAAAGTTTCCGGACCGTGTTATCTCTCGAAGAGGTGATCACAATTGGCCACCGAGATCTTGTGATTTAACACCTTGCGACTTCTTCCTTTGGGGCCATGTGAAAGATAAGGTCTACGCCAACAGCCCAGCATCGATTCAAGACCTCAAAGATGGAATTCGTGAGGCTATCGAGGACATAGGGCAGCCACTTTGCGATTTGGTTATGGAAAATTTCATGAAAAGAATATGGTCCTGTAAGCGTGGTCGTGGCGGCCATTTGGCTGATGTTGTATTCCATTATAAACGGCATACCTTCCTCTTTATAATGAAATAAACATCCGATCATTTATCTCAAAAAATGCCATTTTTCTTTGAATATCAAAATAACACCTCTTATTGGAAAACCCTTTAGTACAATAAATAATAATAATAAAAAAAAACAGAATCGTTGTGTGGGAGATACCCTAGATGAGTTTAAACAGAAATTCGAATTTCTGCTATATTAAAATGCTTTACTCCAAATTAGAAGCAAATCGGATTATCCGTTTATGCTCATACTCAAATTACAGTGTAGGCACGGATGCGCAGACCGACGCGATGGACGGTATGACGAAACCCACTGTTTCCGACATCTCCATCATCGTAGTGTTAATTTTAACTAAAACCTCGACAGTTTTTTTTCAAAACTAAACTCATTTTTATTCTACAACACCTGCTTTTGAAGAAGCTGAAATCTTAAGATAGTTAATGTACTTTTCGGACTAGATATGAGTAGAAGTAAAGTTAGCTTGTTTCAAAGAAAATCAAAGCTATAGTAACGGGCGTTATAATGGCATGATAGCTTTTCTTTCAAAACTGTAGGTGATTCTCATGTATTTGATAATATGAATCATTTGGCAAGGTGGTGCTTACAAAGTGATACTTAAGTTGTTCGAGAGAAGGCTAGTCTTTTCTGCTCGGTTGAATTTTAAGCCCAAAGAAGCGAATTCTTAGACCTTTTCTTCGTTTTATATCAGCCCTTTTAAGGTTGTCTGATTGGATAGCGAAGCTAAGGTTAACAAAGTCCCTTACTATTATATAATCAAATAAATTTTGTATCGTGATAGCTCGCTTGGAGAGCCAGGGCCTATTGACTTACAACTCTCAATTCTCAACGATACCTGTGTGCATGTTGTTTGTTTGTAAGAATGCAGGAGACCTATGATTTTTTGCCAAATCCAAACGGCTTAGGTAAGAGTAACTTATTCTTGAGAACAGTTACTTTAGGAGAGTTTTCACTTAATCGCAAGATGCAGTGGTCAGTTTTTTTAAGTTGACGAGTCTGGAAATAGAAACCAACCGGCTACTATTAAAATCCCTATCTACCTAAAGTTATAGATATCTATTGAAATTTTTTGTCAAGACGTCGATGTAACGTATTCTTGTGCGTTGATTAAAGCATTTGTGTATGTAGTTGATACTTTCCTCATTGACCGTTAAACAAATCTTCTTTGTTTCCGCCTTGAGACTCACGAAAGTGCCACTGTCATCGGGGCTTGTTTTTTCTGGTTATGTGTAGTGCATGTTAATATGTGTTGGGAAGAGAGTTTTGCACTATTCTTTCAAGACCGATTTTAAAGAAATCGCCTTTTTCTAAAACCTTTTTTGACATCAAGGGTATCGGTGTAGTCCTTGCCGACTTTGGTGTGTAATGGGGCGTACGTTCTCCATCGTCATCCTGCACCCAGTTTGGTGACCATCTCAAAACTATACATTGCCCATTATAGTATCTCGTACAGATGATGTTAAGGAGATAGCGATGCCTCTATTGCTAAGGCAATTCTTATATTGGGGGTTGGGCAAATAATTCAGAAATTAAATTGAGACACACAGAGGTGCAACGTAAATTGTCCACCGACATCGTTGCGATTCCTTGTTGGGTTTTCTTAAGTTCCATCAGGATATGCCAATAAGCTGCAATCAACCTGTGCCCTTAAATTAAACATAACCCATGCCATCGTCCTTGTCTATATGCACCAGTTATCCAAAATCAGAAGACCTCTCGGATGCGCGCCACCTAATGATGCTGCGGAGGTCGTTTGAACGATAAAAGTCATAATCTATACCCCCCTCAAAAATCTATAGAAAAGGATAAACACAAAAAGTCATCCTTAAAACACTCTTGAACAGTTGCCCAAGGGATACTGAAATTAGGACCAAACAAAATTCTTCAATTCTTTTTACTTCATCACAAAAATGTATCAAAATATTTATCAGAACAAAAAAAAAAAAACAAACGGCGACCTTTTTATCTAAGGGATAAACCACTGGTGTGGCCCTGTGACCAAGTAGAAGAAGATTTTCATCCACTTGCTTTGTAAATATCAACTATTCATGAAAATCCGTCATAAGTGAAGCCTGATTCTCAATGCGACGAAAAACCAAGACGTCAGCGTGACAATTTATCTTCGTTATGTTGTCGCATATATCATAATAACTACATAAATGCTGAGCAATCTTCCGCATGTAGGAAAATGTAGCACTCTGTTCTCAACTTGGGAGGGATGAAAATTGCGAACAAAATGGCTTCCCTTCATTTAAGAACAAAGCCATGACTAATCGAAAACAAAAAAAAAAATTGGTACTGCAACAGCTCATGCCATGAAGAACTAGGTCCTACTGGCATAGAACTCACTTAAATTTTCCTGTGAGCGTATTGTAAGTTAGTAGGAATGGAGGAGACCTACAATTTTATGGCAAATCCGAACAGCTAAGATAAGAAGCAGTTTAACCATGACAAGAGATAAACTGCCTCCCAAGAGACAGTGTTCCTGAAAAACAAAAAGACTAATATTTCTGATTTGGTATGGGCTGGGATTTGACCCCCGACCTCCAGCTAACAGTTCCACCCTTTACCTTTTATGACGAGGGACACTTTACTTAAATTAAACCAAAAACATTATTCATGCTACCCAAAATAACCAAAATTATAACAAGGTAATTTATTTTACATAAATAATTGACATTTTAAAAATATGAATAAAAACTAAATACTGCACTCAATTTTATTCTTTTCTATTTTCACCTCACATACATTGCACTGCAACTAAAAATAGTCATTAATTTTCTAAATAAATCTTCTCCAAACAAATTAACACAAATCACCCATAAAGAAGAAAAATATTATTTCGTTTATATAAATAATGGTCTCTATTTAGCCCACTGTACCGCTATGCAATATACACAAACAGAAAATAGAACATAAACACAGAGAAGTAAAAAACGCGTCAAAACAAAATCAACAAAAACACACATTTGCAGTGTTAATAGTTTCCGAACAATTTGGCTTCATCGCATGAAACAATAAGATTTTATGATGTGAATATAAATTTTTGTTAAACAGAAAAAAAACACCGAGTTTTTTATGGACAACTTACGGAAATCTGTGATGTCTTGAATTGAGTCATCCATATTTTGTATTTTTTTTAACTTGTTAAAAATCCCAAAATCACACGAAAAGTTTTTAAAAAGCAACTTTCTTTGAATTTATAATAATTTTCTTTTTTAACCCGACCGTTTCGATCTTTTATATGACGTTTACTATTTTTTTCAAAATACTTGTTCAAAATTCTACCGCAAATAATATTCGTGCTTGACGTGCGATCAACCGAACGTTTCTGACAGTATCTGTCAAACAATGCTCATTATACAGAATCCCAAGATACTGTGCTTTTTTTTTAACGGGCTATCTTTGTGTGATTCTCTTGGGGGCGAGAAAATTTTGAGAGCAATGCGTTTTCAACCTCTCATTGTGGATTTTCCAGTGATACTTAGATAATTTGAAAAATCTCATTTGAAAACATCGAAATTTCATTCTCGTAAATTGGTATTCTCGATCTCAATCATATTCCGAGAGAAATACGGGAAGTTATGGTTACCTACACCTGAGGCAAAACACTTTTGGTTCCGCATGTATTATAAGTTTTGGTTTAATAAAAATATAAGCAAAATGTGTTCAAAAAGAAATTAACAAAAAACATGTATGTACATAGGTATAATTGTTTGTCAGTGAGTTGAATCAGTGGTTTTTGAGAGGAGACGCAAAACAAGATGTCACCATGACTTTCGGCATCATTTTTGTCGTCTCACATCTTGACGATCTTGGGCTATATAAATTGTTTGTTTTCAAAACGTTTGACGACACGTGACACATCGCATATGGAATAATTAAAATGTTTGTATGATGAGTCGTGACAGCGAGCAGAGTATTTATTATGATCGGGGCAATACAGTGCGGCAGGAAAATATTACGTGGGCTGTGGGGACTTTTGGTGTCTTTGTTGAACGCCGCTAATTAAAATGTTATTTAGTTAGTAAAGTGGTTTATTTTAAGATTTTTTTTTTTATTTACTATACAAAGAAAATTAAGCATTTTTATGATCAAATTAATATTCACATTTATTATGTTTTGATCATAGGGGAATAACGTTTACTGTAGTTTGAGTTAGTCATTGTCATTGTCCCGAATCAAGTTGGTTTTACGAAAGGTCGCTCTACTGTGACCTTTCTTATGGAGCTAACCGAATTTTGCATTGAGGTATTTAAGAAAAGGAAAGATGTAGACTGCGTCTTTACAGATGTAAGTATAAGGCATTTGATAGACTCTCGTAAATATCTTTTTTAAAAAAAAATAAGTTTTCTGGGTTTTAACGAACATTTTATTTTGTGGCTTCAATCTTATTTATTAATCAAATTCTTCTCAGTGTTGTTTAACGGTTTACCATCAAATTATTTTATTGTAAATTCTGGAATACCATAGGGCAGCCATTTAGGTCCTCTTTTATTTATTTTATTTATTAATGACCTACCATATGTCTTAAAGCATTCTAATTGTCTCATTTATGCGGACGATGTTACAATTTTTAAAACTATTTCCAGTATTCGTGACTGTGAAATGTTACAATGTGACCTTAATTCATTTTTTGACTGGTGTGTACGTAACTGTTTGTCTCTTAATATCAGTAAATGTGGTTTTATGAGCTTTCCAAGAAAACTGACAGTCACTCTTTTTAAATATTTTATAAATGGATTTTCCTTGTCATATGTGGAAAACGCATCTGTTCTTGGCATCTTATTTGATCGTAAGCTTGAATTCGTTCAAAATATCAACTCAATATCAAATAGAATTAATTTACTTCTTGGATAGATTAAGAGAGAGTCACAGCAATTTTCAGACCCCTATGTATAAAACAGCTTTTTATTCGACCTATTCTTAAATATGCTTGCCAGGTTTGGTCACCTTATTATGAGTGCCACATAGCAAGACTAGAACGTGTCCAAAAAAGATTTTTGCGGTTTGCCTTAAGAGGCATAGGCTAAAATAATCCCTACGAGCGTCCCACATACATCAATGGACTAAAACTCATTGATTTATACCAAGTATTGAGACGCTCATATTTAAGTTTCGTTTTTATTGTTAAAATAATTAATGGAAATATTGACTCTTTTTACCTTTTGTCCCAAATAAATTTTTATATGCCTCAAAAAAACTTGAGAAATATACCCAATTATATATATATTTCAATCTTTCGTACTTATTATGAACGATATTCTCCTTTTAATAAAAATGTTTAAATTATTTAATCTTCTTAATAATAGATTTATTTAATTACGTATTTGACCAATCAGTGAATTATTCAGCTAAGTTCAAATAAAATTTTTATTTAATTTTTCAATTTTGTATAATAGATATAAGCATTTATGTATGTTTGAGCTACTCTTTAGCTATATGTGAATAAATAAATAAATAGAACCTAAACGGTTGGGCCAATTTAATTAAAAATTTGGCACCGAACATTTTCTCATGATTAACCTTGTAGTTTGGCAAAGATAGAACCAGTTAAAATTAAAAAAAAAATCAATTTGAACAAATTATTTTTCAAAATTCTGAGATTGAAAGTTACTTTTTCAAAAACAATATAACAAAACAACAAAAATAACTTGATAAAGAATATGAAATAATCGATTTCTACCTTTAAAAAAAGCTTAAGCATTATACTGTAGTTTAGCCGTTTTTTTTTAATAATTTTTTTTTTTATTTTAAATCAGTGTTTTTGAAAATACTGGGAGAAATTCACCCTCCTCCAGTACCATTTTCTTTCTTATCATAACCGAATCTAATCCTCTAGCTTTTTGTTACATCTTATTCAAATCACCCTGTATAATTTGTTACTTTTGTGTCAATATAAGGTAAGAAAGTTCTTAAAGGGGACATTTGCTGCAATTTTACTTTTTTTTTTCAAAAATAGTGGTCGTCTTTCTTATATAATGTCAAATAACATTTTTTTTAAGAATTTACTTATGACCCAAAATATTCTCTCATTATGCCATAAAAATATGCAGTATTTTCATTTTCTCTACAATCAATGGTAAAACAGTGGTGCACTTGGGCGTATACGCACTTTTCCTACTTATTGAATTTTTAAATAATTTTCTTCCATTTTTGCGAGTAGAGTCTCTCGTGAAAGCGAATGCTACACTGAAAACAAAGTAGAATCGGGGACAAAAGGCAGATGCGCCCTGCATCTAGGGGTAGTCCGCGTTGGCAAACCCTGCAAACTCAGAAGAAGTGAAGGGTGGAATGTAGCTGTTTGAGCGAATCCTTCCTGCCCCTTGCACAAAACTAGAAGAATAAACAGTGAACTGCCGTTGAGCGATCAACTCTGCTCAAGTATGGCCTGGAAGAAGTCGAACAACGGAAGAAGTAGAACAAGGGAAAAGGCAGAAGAATACCACTGTGCGGTCCATTTTTGACCCTATCCCCGAGCTAAAAGAATAATAGGTGAGCGGCACTCGGAGCTAACACTTCCCATACGAACCAACAATTAAAAGAAGTTTAAGCTTCTTGAGAATAACCGGGTCTTTCGAAAATCTCCATCCATGATACAGTTGAGAAGAAATTAGATTTCAGAAATTAACTTTTTCGGACCAAAAACTAAAGAAACTTCTTTTGGATACACTAGTGGGTTCCCATCTTACAAGTCGGCTTTTAATTATGAATTTCTCTATTATAGTAATTTGGATTATAGAAGATAAATTCTTTTAGATAAAAGACACACATCTGCTAACTTCTACTCAAACCAAATTTAAAGGAGGACAAAAATATACTTCCTAGCGCAGCGCCTTTCTAGTATGCAATAGTTTATTTAAAAACGTTGTTGCTATATGTTTTATTCCATACTTGGGGGCGATATTAGCATTATTAATTGTATTCGTCACAGCCAGCGTAATGCTTCGAAAAACATTTATGCCTTCAAAGTAAACATAACGAATGCCATCTAGCTAATTCAGCCAGTCGCTTAATTTCGCATGTTTGCCCAGACAATTTTACAGGACCCCGTTTAGGGGTGTGAGTAGTGCCCCGTTTAGGACGCCAGGACCGGACCCCGGTTGTCGAGCCGACGATGATGAGTAGTGCCAGGACTCACGGTTAATATGTGCAAACATCAACGTTTGTCCAAGCGCAATTTTGTTATAGGGGGTAATACAAAATACTAAAACAGTAAATTACACTTAATTTTGTTTTAAATGTTTTATTTTCCAACTACTCCAAGTTTTAATTTTAAATTTTCGTTACATTTTTCATTTATGATGACTACCTTTTAAAGTCCTGAAGTGATTTTTATGTTTTTAGACTTTATTTTAAGCTAATGGTTCAAGCTTTTTAACAAAATAATAACCATTCATGTATGTCAATTACATCGAGAGTAATTATTGTCTTTGCATTAATCACCAGGGCGATTAAATTTATCGCTCGAGAGTGTATTTCTTAATGTAAAAAAACACACAATCAAACTCAAGCCATAAATCCAAACATTCACATTAAATTGGTAGTAAAAACTCACCAAAGAAAAAAAAATAATTTCATCATTAATTTGAAATCCATTAAATAAAAATTAAAAGGGAATTAAGATAAACAAAAACTAATTTATTTACAAAAATATGACACTACTTACTATTAATCGACAAAAAAAAATTGGGCGTTTGTCCAAATTATTTAAAAACGTACCTACGTTAGTATATTGGCGTTATTTTTCTCCTGAATCAGATTTGTAAACTTTAACCTATTATTGGTAGCGGTTGGACATTCCCAAAATACTTAAGAAAGTTTTTAAACTTTTTGTTTCACAATGATTAAAACATCACTCGTCGGATATTTTTCTCACACGATATTTATTAAAAGCAAATAAAAAATCACAAAAACAATAACAACCACTTTGTAAATTATTTATTGATGGATTAAATAAATAAATCAAAAAGTACCAAAAAACAATTTTTTTCCAAAAGAATCACAAGCTCTTGTTTTAATAGAAAACAAAATTGAATAATTTCAAAATTTTCTAAATTCCTTTGCGAAGTCTTTTTTATACACCATTGTCAAAACGAAATTAATCCAAAAATACTGTGGGCCTTTTCAATAGAACACTAATTTCAATATTGTTGAATAATCTCAAAAATCAACTTTGCTATCAAAATATACACACTCGAATGATCAATTGGAAATCCAAACCGGAGAACGACTGACTAACGACAAAATACATCCGCTGGACCGATTAGACGACGATGTCGACTATGATGACGACGATAGAGAGGACAAACCGACACCGAGTGGGAAAACTCTCAACGGAGAAAATAATTTAGAATTAAAAAAAAAATTTCATTGAAATTGAGATTTTCTTTTGTTGGTTTTTGATATAAATTTCAATACATCATCGTGCGCGTGATTTGGAATTCAAAATATTAAAAATGGTTCTGTTTGAGAAAACTAATATACCTACTACTCGACAGCAAGAAAAAAAAACAAAAACTTGAGGAGGTTGTACCATAAGGCATTTTAAGCCCAAAGATTTTGAAAACTTATTTAAAAATAAAATAGAAAAAAAAACACATTATGAGAAATGATGGAGATAGTTAACAAAAAAAAAAAAAAATTCAATCGAATGAAATAATCGGTTGTGTTCTTTTTTTAAACATTTCCATCGATGCAATTGGACGGTTTGTTTGGAAAAACAACATTTACAAAGTTTTACAGTTCATTTTTTTTTTAATTTTATTTTTGTTGATTATGATGAGATGCGAAAGCAGTTTGTTTGATTTTATATTGCTGCGTTTTTATTTGTTTGTTGAACTTGATGCGCTCAATTTATTAAAATAGCTGTTATTTTTTGTTTCACTTTCATTTTGGAATTTTTTTTTTGGCAGTTAAGAATGGTGTTATGCATCAGATGAGTGGAAATATTTGTTTGGCTACGTGATCCAATCTACATACATATTAAGGGTCCGCCATCTAACGTTTTTTTTTTTAACTAGTGCTTATTTCGTGAATGGTAACGCACTTAGCTCATGTCTGATTTGACATAAATTATTAGTTTTATCCTTCCGCTGAACGAATATGGTTGTGATCTTGGCGGGTAGTAAACAAGCAAAATTGTCGCATTTAGGGCACAGAAAACACGCACGCATACATTGAAAAGCCGATATACCCAAAAAGAGTCACTGTTTGGTGCGGATTTTGGTCCAGAGGCATAATTGGGCCATTTTTCGAAAATGAGCAAGGAGTGGCCGTTACAGTCAATGGCGATCGTTATCGGGCCATGTTGAACGAATTTTCGTTCACAAAAATTGAAGAGGAGGATATTGGCAACATTTGGTTTCAACAGGACGGCGC
Organism: Leucozona laternaria; assembly: GCA_932273885.2. Classification (NCBI taxonomy): domain Eukaryota; kingdom Metazoa; phylum Arthropoda; class Insecta; order Diptera; family Syrphidae; genus Leucozona; species Leucozona laternaria. Next base: position 22,208,706 of record OW026367.1, on the reverse strand, counting down.
TAGGTGCCACACAGCCGAAGCTACACTCGATATTTTGCGCCATTCTCAAAAAAAAAAGTTATTTGGCGGACCCTTTATATTATTATCTGTTTTTTTTTTTTTGTACACGCGTATACGAATAAAATAAGAGTCACATAAAAATGACATTGCCGCTTAAGAAAAAAAATAATTATAATAACAATAGAGATTTCTGGATATACAAACTGTAACGAAGCGTTACAATTACAACTTATCCTCACGTGAACCCACTTACAAATTTAAACTTCCCCACATTTAAGTTCAAATTCACTTGTGGCCAATAATTTATCATGAGGAAGTGAAGAAATTAGCAAAATTGTCTTTTAATCTCGTCCAGTTGTTGTGGTGGGTACCAATCTAGAGTATAGACTATAGAGACTAGAAGATCCGGTTGACTTTAGACCATAAAAGACGTCACCACTGAAAAAGAGGCAAGATATTTTGATGTTATTACATTTAGACTACTCAAGAAGCCACTCTAATTTATACTTTAGAACTATGATGATAGAGAAGTCCGCAAAAGTGGGTCTCGGAAATTCGGTACAGAGCATTTTTATGTGGTAGGTACCCTAGAGGCAAAATTCGAATTTTTATTTTTGGCTTACCTAGAACGGATAGCTGCTATATAACTATTTTGTTTGTTTTTTTTTTCAAATTTTCTCAAAAACGGCTTTAACGATTTTGATTAAACTTCGTTCCTAAAATAAGCAAGGGGATGAATGTAAAAAACTGCAGCATTGAGAAAATGGTTTTATTTTTGGGTTATTCGAGAATATATTTTCCACTGTTGGACCAATTTTGTTATAAGTTTGCAATCTGGTGCTTATAACAGTTCAAACAATATTGAATTTGAACATTTTGAACAAAAAAAAACAAACTGAAAATAGTTCATATTTATGCTATTTTTGATTTATTAACATTTTCTCTTCATGTAACTTCATAACCTTAAAGGCTTATCACCATTATAAAAGCGGAATTGTTGTTCTATTTAACAAAGAAATTATTTTTAAAGTGGGTGTACGTGCACATGCATTTCAAAACACACCTATTATGTAATCATAAACATTTATTTATTAACTACAAGAGCAAGTTTGTGCGATCCAGTTGTGCATTGTTTTTTTTTAAGTATTTTTAGTAGGGTTGTTTAGATAGGCTTTAAGTTCTTTCCTTCCTTAGTTTGCTTGTTACAGACAAGGATTCCTTAAGAGGATTTTGTCAGTACTTTCCTTAGACTACCTCTTCAAGGCTCCTTTGGACAAGGTTCCCCTTAAAGGTTCCAACCAGAACTTTCCTTAGTTTGGTCACTAAGGACATAAGGATTCTCTAAGAAGATTCTGCTTGCACTTTCGTTAGACTACCTCTTCAAAGTAGCTTTGGACAGAGTTCCCCATTGTGGTTTCTGACCTGACCTTTCTAAAGTTTGAGTGCCGGGGAAAAATATGTGTATTAAATGTGTAAAAAAGGAAGTCAAGGAAGAATTATTAAAATCCATAAATTATATAAAATATTTTGTTAGTTATTTTAAGTTAATGAACATTATAAAGCGGTGTAACCAAAAATAAAGTTTAGTAATGGATTTGTTATTTCGGTGTAAGACCTTCAGTTCAGTAGGTTCTTTGAGAAGAACCCTGGACACCGGCGGCACGGCGTGCTTACAGGCCCGGCAGGTAATATGGTTAGTGTATGGGTAGTAAAACCCACTCGAAAGTTCAGTACTTTTCAGAGAAGCTTAGAAATTTTCAATCCTATTAATGAAAAAAAAAATTAAATAAAAAAAAACGACCGACGGCAGCAGCATGGAATACGCCGTCTTCCAGAGAGAAATTATATAACAATTAAGAAAATTTGATTTTAAATTGCCCGCAGTTTATTTTTCTAAGAATTTGACTTTTCATTTTGCTTTTATTCAAATTAAATGTTTAGATCCTTTTTAGGGTTCCGTACCCAAAGCGTAAAAAGGCCTAAGAGACTAAGACTGCGCTATCCGTCCGTCCAGGCTGTATCTCATGAACCGTGATAGTTAGCCAGTTGAAATTTTCACAGATGATGTATTTATATTGCCACCATAATAAAAAATACTAAAAAATACAATAAAATAAATTTTTAAGGGGCTCCCATACAACAAACGTAATTTTGTTTGCCGTTTTTATAGATAATGCTACGGAAACCTTCGTGCGCGAGTCCCACTAGCACTTGGCCGGAAACTGACAGTGCGGTGAAAAATTCCATAACAGCGGTTGCTGACCTGGAAATTGAAGAACCCCAAATTCCCCGTCAACGAAAAGCACTAAAACGTAGCGATGAAGGTACCTCAGAGAATTACAAATTCAAAACACCGAAATTTTTTTACAGAAAATCATTTTTTTTTAAATATTTGACCAATTATTATCATCACTAAATGCAAGATTCATAAATGATTCTTCTCGTTTCTTCAAACTACTGGAACGATTCGCTGTAGGCCAAAAAGTAGATGTCTATGATGTAGTTAAAATCTACAAAGATGACTTTGATAAACAAAGACTTATTAGCGATAGGGACTATTCCTACAACTTTTGAAAAGACAGAATGAGCAGGCAAAACATTTAAAAGAAGTAGTTGATTTTTTGCAAAAATACGCCTGGAGTCGAGGGATTATTCTCGAGTTTGTACGGTTCTTCCGGTTGCTAATCACAATCCAAGGATCATCTTGTTAAATGAACGAAGTTTCTCCATTCTTCGTCGTTTAAAATCTTACCTTAGGTCAACAATGTGGCAGGTTCGGCTCAACAATATTGCATGTTTATTCTGACCACATGGAAAATCTAAATTTGAATGAATTTTGAAATAAATTTATTTCAAATTATTCCAAATGAAGTGGGGTTTTTGCATTAAAAAACTAGTGTTTCATCAAAAGAATAAATAAAAAACTTAAATTGATAAAAATTTTATGACTTTTTTTTGTATTTGTGAATTTAAGCTTTTACTTCTTACACCAACTACCCACTCAGGCTTAAGCTGTTCTGCCGGGCCTGCGTGTTTACCTTAGCTACAAAACGAATTGATTTTTTTCTTAAGCTTTAGCAATAAGTTATGAATATATGGCTTTTCATAAATTTTGATATGGATTTTAACAACTATAACCATAAAGATTTGACCTTTAAAGTTCAAGTTTCAAGCTTTCTTATTTTGGTTGCAGATTTTAAAGCATTTTTAATTGTGATATGCAGGGTGTCAACTAATTAAGTATGTTTTGAGAAAATAAAACGTTCAAAAGTAATGTTGATATCATTTATCGAGGATTTACGAAAAAGCTTGCTCTGGTGTACCCTGACCCAAGTTAGCTGAAATTGTTTTGTTAATAATACTGGCAGAAAATGGTTTGGAATTTCTTTTAGAAGAAATAATAGCCTTTGTAACACCCAGACACATAGAGCTTACTGTCTCCAGTTTCACTCTTCACATTTTTGAGCTCATTTCAACTTCTTATCATAACAAAATACTCAAACCCCAATTGGTTAGATTAAACGAAATTGATTGATCCATGCAAAAGACATCATCCTTCCATAAAAATAAATCCCCTTAGCTCAATCAATCTGGTTTTGAAAAAATCTTCTCCCAAAAGTTACATGCTCGGACAGAATTTAAAGTTTAACACTATTAATCAACAAATTCCACAGTGAAAATATGTCCGTACACCAAGATTACACTAAGTTATACACCTATACTTTCAATTTTGCTCCCCTTAACTCAGTACAGTATACACACTCTATCAGGACCACATATTCTAGTCCTGCTGCTATAGAGATTTTATGCAAACGAAGAGTGCCTTCGGTTGAAGGAGAGATGAAAACCAAAAAATCATTCTCAACATCTCGGTTGGTTGTCGTTCGAGATGTTACGCTGCAGGGTGATTCTATGGTTAAAGCTGGGAACTCCACTGTTTCCAAGTTCACGCATCAGCAGTTTATTTGAAAATCTTCCTACATCAACTTCGCACCAACCAATAAGGAGTGAATTTACGTTTCGGGTGTTACGGCACGGCCGGCGAGCATCCCTAGAGCTGATTTTCCTCTGCTTCTTCGAGCATGTGAATATCTGGGATACCTACTCTTTTGCTTAGTGCAATAACTGTGTTTACTCCATTTCTACTCACACAATAGTACAAATCCAGAACTGATACCGACTCTATCACTTGGTACTCGAAGGAGCGTACAAAATTGCTTCATTATCCTTTTTTGCATTGCAAACAGATTGCATTTGAACGGTTGGTTGCAGGACATTCGTGATGGTGGTGACGACGTCGGTGACGGTAACGGTGGCAGTATAGTGGGTGTAGCATTAAGTCGGATGTATATGGTTGAAACGGTTTGCTGCCGATGAAATAGGCGGTTAGGAATTTTTGGGAAATATTTGCTCGTTTGAATTTTAGATTGGCAGTACATAAATCGTTTTTGACGCCATTCGAGCAGAACAAACTATTAGTGGAGAAAATCCCATACTGATCAGATAAATTCCGTTTTGATATGGATTTCTAGTTGCTTTTGTAAGTAAATTTTCTGATTCATTTAAAATGCGGTTAATATAACGTTGCTGCGGTGCTGGACGGGACCGGACATGGGATTTTCCAACTTCCGATGGAATTTATTCATGAGATGGTTTAGAAAGTTATCCAATAAACTTCACATAGGTAAATTGTATGTGTGAATATTTAAGCTGCGAAAGTTTTGTGGTATTTTAAAATGGAAATAGATTTGGAACTTTTTTATCATCTATTTTGTTGAAACATAGGAAGACCGAAATTGATTTTAAAGCGGATTTTATGTGTCAAAGTGGATTTAGGTTTTATTTGTGTGTTTTTTATCAATGGATTTTACAAATTGATATAAAGGGTGTTTTTTTTTAGACGTGTGGTTTTCAAGAAGAAATAAAATGCATATTATTTAATGTTATGGCCAAGAATTTAGCTTTATTATAAAGACAAGGGTTTGCCATTATGTTTTAAGAATGATTTCGGGCAAGTGGCCTCCGTGGCTGGCTCGAATAAATTCCAGCGGATGGACTCATTCGGGTCTTCTTCGATACTCTGCTCCACAGGAACAATAGCGTCTTCGGTGCGCACTGCACGGCATCTCTGAGGATGCGCATTATCCACTAGAGTAAACGTGGTGCGAAACCGATCCACGGTTGCTCGAATTTATGCGATTTTGCGATTATGTCGACCGAATATTGGACCATTATTTTGGTAATAAATTTGCACGATTTGCAAACGTTGTTCAAGTATAAGTCTATTAATTATGAAATGGCAAATCAAACTGAGCATAAAGCAAGTAACAGCTGTCAAAGAGACCAACTCCGAAAAAAGTATTGCCAGATTGAAAATCACACGTCTTAAAAAACACCCTGTACAAACATGCAGTAAAGCTTGTTGAAAATATTTAGTTATTTTATTTGGAATTTTCACATGATTTACGAAAATAAATTATGAACACGTTTATGAAGTAATCATTAAGTCATACTGCGGTTGAAAGTGGAGCTATCGAAGAAAAAGTTGGATACATCAGGAGTTTTTTTTTTTAAGTGGGAAACCTTTAAACTTAAATGGAACACTACAAATGTTTTAAGTTTCTATAAAATTGGCTTCATTTGATGGATAATTTGTTGACATTGTTTGGCTGTAAAGTCAAAAAATAAAATAAAATATTTATTTGAAATTATTTAAAATATTTATTTGAAATTATTTTAAACCACCCACAAAAATTTGTTGTAGAAATATTGAAAAATGCTGTTGATTCTACTGAATTAATTGTCATAATCGACCAGACCACCAGTATTTTCAATTAAACAGAAACATGGTTGTGGATTCCATTATTGTGAAAACTATAGCATCTATTGAAGATTTTACAACTAAACAAGATATATGGATAAAATAGCAGTCATTGATGAATGTACAATACAATTCGTAGAAACTACAGATTTTGTTGTATTATTCACAATTTTCTGTCGTCAAACCTTTAGCTCGATTTGGAGAAACTGCAATCATTTGCTTTCATTTTTAGATCTCTTTGCTATCATTCACACACCATTTTCTCAAAACCTATGCTCAAAAATAAAAAAAAAATACACAAAATAATTGAAAATTCTTTTTTTTTTTATTTCAGTAGTTAATTTTAAATAACTCCATAATTGATACAAATAATTTTATGTTAAGTCGAGTGAATAAACTATTTACTTCGAACATTAAAAGTGATTATTATATATCTTGTTTTTCAAAAGCTAATCAAAAAGCAAGAGAATGTGGAAATAATAACAAAAATATTAAACCATTGAAATTGCCTAACCTAGGTTTCTATTGCTTTTTTTATTTTCAACAATTTGCTTGCATTGTTTTGACTATTTTTGATAGTTTTATATTGCTCATGTCTGTACTGCAACTCGTTTAACTACAACATGTTGTATATTTACTGCAATTTTTTTGTAGTTTCTACAACCTGTTGCAATTACAACAGAAAATGACTGTAGATTTCATAATTTCACGTTGTCAATTTTACAAATTCATATTTATACATTCAACTAGCTGGCGCATCTGGCTTCGCACGGAAGATAAACCTAAGCTTCGCATAAGAATTAAAAACGAAAATATAGATAAATAAATCTGTAAGTTAAATTTTACAATTGAATACTACGTTATGGGTTTTAACTTACATGCTTCACGTTATGAATGGATACAAATGTAAGAACGGGATCCTCTTAGACCAACCTTTATTACTTTCCCAACCCAGAAAGAATTTTTGTAATCAAAAACTACTTTTTTGTATCTATCCCATTTCACTCAATCAATAGGATTATTTTAAAATAAACTTTCAAGCACAAAAAGAATTTTTGAAATAGTATATTTTGTATGTTTTAACACATAACACCCCATAAATAACAGAATTTGAAAAAAAATCCCTAAAGCAATTTCCTAAAAAAAACCTTTGAAACCAAAAACCAATTTCTTAAATCGGGCAATTATCTTATTTTGACCCCATTTCACCCTACATAGATCAAAAGTTGAAAAAGAATAGGTATCCCAAAAGCCATTTCTTAACCGCCTACAGCGCCACATGTTGAACGGTCATTAAATTGAACTGAAATAGGAAATGTGCGCCTACAGCGCCACTTGTTGAGAATATTCTGAGCATTTACGTGTAGCAATTATGAAGAAAACCCAGAGAAGGAAGTATACAATTTGGTCCAGTCGTTTTCAAATTTTAAGCATCCGATCAACTAACAAAATTGCTACCGATTTCCGAAATTAAAACATTATTTGCAGCCATAGTGCTTTTATAACCATTCTGGCTGGAAGTCTAATAGTTATAGGAGTTAAACTTGATATAATTCATCGCTAAGATAATCTTTGGAGCTTCTTATATCATTGTTATAGGCACAATGAGTCAGTTTTTCTATAATCACACTATATCTATACTATAAAATGATATAAAGTCTTAATTCCTGTATCGCTTGTATAATCAATTTTAATATGCATAAATCTGCGAATGTATACGGCATTTGTATAAGATATCTTTATAGAGTTATTCGAAGGGTTATTGAAAGAGTTTTAGCAAAGACACTAAACACGTCGGGTTGTTATATAAGAATATGGTTCATACATAGGGTCAATAACCCGCGTGAATAATTGATAAAAACAATTATTCACTAACACTACCGTCATCGAAAGTAATTTTGAACTACACTAGAGGATATATAATACGGAGTGCTCGTTTTTATTACTGTCGATAACAGTAGTGTTAGTGAATTATTTTTTTTTATCAAGTATTCACGCAGGTCATTGAACTGACTCATTGTGCCTATAACAATTATACGAGAAGCTCCAAAGAATATCTTGGCGATAAATTATATCAAGTTTAACTCCTATAACTACTTGACTTCAGCCAGAATGGTGACATATAAGCACTATAGCTACGAATAATGTTTTAATATCGGAAATCGGAAGCATTTTTGTTAGAACTTTATACCTTCTTTTAAAGCCAACATTTAAATAAGATATATTTTAAATAAGGTAATTTCAGTAAGTAGTGCCCGCGTTTCTATCTTTTTGAAAGGGCTTATGCGAATCAGTTTTATAAGATCATCGCTTATGAAACACTGTATGTTCTTTCTTCTATAACGATAGTATATACTTATGTATATAATAGTTTTGAAAGCATCTATAAGGAAAGCCAATGTGGCTTTATAGGAAAGAATTCATGATAAAAGTGAACCCGATTCGACGCTAGGTTTGTATATTCGAGATTAGCGGAGCGGTTATCGAGCAAGACTATTAGTGCGAAGGGACCAAGGTTCGAATCCTAGACCTGCCTACAAACGTAAGTAATTTTTAAAATAATTATAATAACAATAATCATGACAAAAATAATAAGATAATAATAAAATATTGTGGAAAAAGCTGTCAGAAGATATGAAAAATATAAAAATAATAAGTACGAAATAATATTTTTTTTTATTTTCTACATTTTTCTATAAGCGTTATATACTTGTAACAGTAAATCTTCTCTTCATATCTACAATCGAAGCAAACGGTGCAATAAACCAAACATTCTCCGGTTCTTGTTATGGTAATATATAATCCTATAGTACCTCTATAGCATAACTTATAAGTGTATTTCTCGGAGTAACAAAATTTACTCCATAAAGGTGTAATAGGAGTGAAAAAATGGCGCCCTTTTAGCTCTTTGGAGTACTATAACAAGTTTATATACGTGTGATAAATAATAATAAGAAGCTTCTCTAGATAAATATAGAAGTAAAATTGTTAGTTAGCGCTCGCCCACCACGATCCATTTTTATGTATAAAGATGACATCTCGCTGTCAAATTTACAACAAGAAAATTAAAGCAAACGTTATTAAGGCCAATGTGCTCACAGCTGATCATCTTCAATGAAGGATTAATGCAACTGGTTAATCAGCAAACGTTCATGTTAACCAAAATCTATATCAATGAATCTTTAATTTGAGTTGTTAATCATGGAAATGGCATATATCAGCCGATTTTGGTTGATTAGCGCAATTTAATTAGAATTTTTAAAATTCATGGTACAAATGTACCCCAGTGTGAACAAACTGGCCCTTAGGCTTGCAATTAATTGTGAATGTAAAAGCATTTTCTGTTAAATACACAAATTTGAAAGTAGCTACATAATTGTAAACTTGACTTCCACATTTTGTAAAATTTACAGCGAAGATTTCTTTGGGTGAATAAACTTAAAAAAAACATGAACAAAACTTTTTTATTTTTGATGTGTAAACATCCATGGTGGCGGTAGAGTGAAAAAAAAAAACGTGAACGTTCGTGTGCAACGTTACGTCGTGCAACGTTACGGTGTGCAACGTTACGGTCTGCATACTAGGATGGGTGCGTTCAGTGAAAAAAATCTTAAGATCCCCTTCAAGCAAAAACAAGTCCGTTTTGGATCCGCGCACGTTTAAGTTTACGTTTACACATATAAACCGTGAGTCCCGGCACTCACACAATTTTTGTTAAACGCAGCAGGTGAACTAGGAATGATATTTGACATTTCTGATTTGACATCTAGCCACAGAACATTTACTGTATAGATTTTCAGCTTTGTGATGACATTGATTTGTCAGCTTGTCTTTGGTGCTTCGTATTTCGTTGAACAATCACCTTATTTGAAGTGGTCGGCACACACAGTAGGTGAGTTGGCTGCCTTCAACAGGTGTTCGAATATTATTTTGGAAATGTAGCGCGTACATGGCATATAATCCGGAGGTCCAATTTTCAAACACTCTTCGCACTTTTGCCAAACATTGAGTTGGGTTCTAACCATCCAAATTTATGGTAAATAACAAGATATTTCATGTAAATCAAAACTTATTGTAGTGAGCTACAGGAGAAATTTAAACCACTGATATCCATAATATACTGGATAGCGTATTTTCTAAAATGTATAACAGTTTTTATGACTAATAAAGTATTACATTAGGCAAAAAAGGGCATGTTTTGACGTCTATTCTATTAATCTATAAATCCTTCGCAATGCTGCTTCACTGGCCAAAAATTGATTAATAAAACATGTCGGATTCCTGGTTGAACCATTTCAGATCGATTTTTATTTTATGTGATAGTGTGTGTACTATTTGACAGGCATTTAAACACAAAAGATAGCGCACTTACAAATTGACAAAAAAAAATCAAAGTACAATTAATTTACCACGTCCCTTTAATAAGATTAAATAGAAATTTATTTGAGTGAATAGTTGCAAGACGATTGTGCGTTTATCCACGTAACAATTTATTATAATTCATTTTTTTTATTATATCGGGTTTTTCAATAAGGGCGCTACAAAAGTTTTTTTTTTAATAAAACAAAAACGGTTTTGGATATCAATGAAATTCTTTATTTCTGTGAAAGTACGCCATTATGTATGCAACTCGATTTCTTTTGCATGGCCAGCACGGGCACGCTTGCAGAAGTCCAGACGCTGAACCCAATTTTCGACGGTTTTCAAGCATAAATCGGCCGATACTGCTGCAATTTCACGTTCGATATTCGTACGAAGTTCATCAATCGTCGCTGGCTTGTTGGCATAGACCATAGACTTGACGTAACCCCACAGGAAATAGTCTAACGGCGTCAAATCGCACGACCGAGGCGGCCAAGCGACTGGACCATTTCGTGAGATACCACGTTCTCCAAACTTGGTTTCCAATAAATTGATTGTGTCATTCGCTGTGTGGCTTGTGGCGCCGTCCTGTTGGAACCACATGTCCTCCAAGTCCATATCATCCAATTGGGGCCAAAAGTATTCGGTTATCATTGAACGGTAGCGATCCCCATTCACAGTAACGTGCCGGTCTTGATCATCACGGAAGAAGTACGGCCCAATGACGCTGCCGGCCCATAAACCACACCAAACCGTAATTTTTGTCGGGATGCAATGATGACTCATGGAGTACGTGTGGATTGCTGCCTGACCAATACCGCATATTTTGTTTATTGACGAAGCCATTCAGCCAGAAATGAGCCTCATCGCTATAAGATGATTTTTCGATGAAAATCCGAATCATTTTCAAGTTGTTGCTCAGCCCATTTCACGAACATACGACGCTTCTAGTGGTCAAGCGGCTTCAGTTCTTTAATCTTGTAAGGATGTAGGCCAAGATCTTTTCGCAAAATTCGCCACAACGACGTCACAGAGATGCCCAATGCTTGAGAACGACGTGTGAGAGACACATTTGGGCTTTCTGCAACTGAAGCCTCAGCGGCAGCAATATTCTCGACACTACGGGCACTTATTTGTCTCACTGGCACGGGAACATTTTGTACTGTGCCTGTGGATTGAAATTTTTCCACTAGACGCTCAATTGTTGATCTGCTAGGACGATTATGACGACCATTAATTGGACGTAGCTCTCTTAACGTTGAGGCCACTTACTCCGAATTTCGGTGGTAAATTTTAATAATTTCGACTCGTTGTTGGCTCGTATATCTTTTCATCATGAAATGGCAAACCTTAGTAAAGAGAAATGTCAAAAGAACGGCAAGAAATATTTCGTCGTTTGCTGTCCCTGTTGCTCTACTTTTGTAGCGTCCCAGTTGAAAAACCCTTTATGATCTGAGAAATATGCCCCAGGAATTCAAAGTACGGACTTCTTAAAATCCGCCAAGGAACACACCGACGGCGTTAGCGTTCTCCTTATTAGTTAATCGTCTTTAATGATTAAGAATTCAAGCTCTGATATTTCTTATTGTTTGCAAACCAACCAACGCCAATTTTTGTTTATTTATTTGCATTTGAAATTGTGGAATTAAACAGCCTTGAACATTTGTTTTCTTTTAACGCGAAAAATAAATGTCAAATCTTCCTAATGTGTATACAAATACGCGTAAGCCTTATTAAAAAGGAAATATTTCTTTTGTCTAGAAAAATTGATCGTTTTTTTCTAAACAAATCAATTTTTTTTCTCAACAGAATCGATTTTTTGGTTGGAAGGAATCCGAATCGCATTTGCGGCTGCAGTGCCAATGTATTTACTTGACAGTGGGAACGTTCAATAACAAGATCTGAAAACCACAAAAAATCTGAATTTTCGGTTGAAAGTTGTTGTGTCAAATTCTAGCATTTACCTAAATGATTTACATTAAAACGAAATAAAATAGAACTTTAATTATATTCTTAAACTAAAAATTAAGCCTCAGTAGTTCTGGTGATGATATATGTAACTAAATCAGCAACAAAATTAGTTCTTCTATTTATGTAACAAAGTATTAATTTGCTTGTGATGAAAAATTGAAAATTAATCCTCTCAAATCAACCACTAAGCGAAAATCATAAAGTTCAACTTCTATGTATAGTACTTCAACATTTCCCCCACCACTATCACTTTATTCTGAATTGTTAGATAAGAATTATTGGCCGAGTTCAACGCACATCTGAATATTCAGAATTCTGAATTTTTGAAGCTCTTGATTGGCCAGCTATCAGAAAAAGTTCTGAAAATTCAGATGATTTCTGACAGCTGGCCAATCAAGAGCTTCAAAAATTCAGAATTCTGAATATTCAGATGTGCGTTGAACTCGGCCATTGGCTGAAAATTCAGATAACACGTCACTTAAAGTCATCTAACTTTGTATGGCAGCTGGAAAATCAGAAGCTCCAAAAATTCAGAAATCTGAAAATTCAGATGTAAAACGTAGTATTGACGTGAATCCAACTTGTATTGTTCAGAAAAAACTATAAATGTGATATGTGAACACATCAAAATTATTTTGACGTTCAGCAGTGTTGTTGTTAAAACAAATCAAAAATCTGTGCTCCTTGAAAAATTAACTACATCCGCCGCGCTGGCATAAATGTTTACACATCAAAAACACTCTTTACAAACAGAGAAGAAGCTGTTTTCCTGTCGACGCGACGCTGACACTGGTAGTAGTTATTGCCATTTAAAAAAGCAAATAAATAAAGGTGTAGTTTCTTTTTATTTTGAGAATTAACACCCGCGGGCCTTATTGCACTGCACCAAAAACGACATCTGGAATTAGCGACCTAATCGCAGGAAGAATTTTATGTTTTCATACAAACTTTTGATACCAAGAAAATTAACACGGTTTCTGTCCGCGCTTAAGTTAAGCACGCACAATTATCTGGGCTTAGTTAAGCCCGTAAAGGATTATTTGTTGTTGTATCTTTTATTTAACATCTAAATTATCTGGCACTGACCTATTTTTTTCATTCAGTTCTTTCGAGGATTGGAAACAAACACACCTTCTATATTATTATGTCGATGAATTATAATCTCGTTAATTTAAAAAAAATACTTATAAATATTTCAGTAACCTAAACTTTCTCTCCTCAGATAGAACTTCACTGTCACAAAGATAGAATGAGGTTATTGTGATTTAGAATCTCCTATGGGCGTATCTATACATACTGGTAGTATATGTTATAGTATAGTTTATGCTAGCAAAGAGAGGAAGCTAATAAATTATGCAAAAACGTTTTCGAGGCAATTCTTCTTTGTATATCGTGACAAACTATAGATACATGGTGCATAGTTTGCAAGAAAATATGTATGTAAACGGTCTATCTACAGAATCATAAGTCACAAAACAAACAAAATTTTAGATGGTTTTTGTAGATAACTAGACTATAAAAAGTTAAGTGAAGATTCTTTTCACCTTTAAATTAAATATATGTACATACAAAATAGAAAAACATTTTTAAGAAATATATTGTTTAATGGTTTAAAAGTGTATTTATTGGTTTAATGATATTTTTAATATTAAATTAACATTTAACAGGCTGACATTTAACATTGTGCAGACGCTGTATAATATTTTTTATTTAGATTTTATAAGAACAAACTTTATAGGGAAAAAAACAAATTTTATACATTTAAGTTTTCTTTTATTCTAACGAAGACTCGCCATCCATCCCTATTTCCCGCTTCTGAGTCCTGCATTGAGTCCTCCACAGCCTCTTCCGTTTACTCCAGTGAGTCCTCCGCTTCTTCCAATTCCTCCGGTGAGTCCTCCGTTTCCACCGATTCCTCCGGTGAGTCCTCCGTTTCCTCCGATTCCTCCGGAGAGTCCTCCGTTTCCTCCGATTCCTCCGGTGAGTCCTCCGTTTCCTCCGATTCCTCCGGAGAGTCCTCCGTTTCCTCCTATTCCTCCGGTGAGTCCACCTTTTCCTCCGATTCCTCCGGCGACTCCTGCGGCGAGTCCTCCGATTCCTCCGGTGAGTCCTCCGTTTCCTCCGATTCCTCCGGAGAGTCCTCCGTTTCCTCCGATTCCTCCGATGAGTCCACCTTTTCCTCCGATTCCTCCGGGGACTCCTGCGGCGAGTCTTCCGAGTCCTCCGATTCCTCCGGTGAGTCCTCCGTTTCCTCCGATTCCTCCGGAGAGTCCTCCGTTTCCTCCGATTCCTCCGGAGAGTCCATCTTTTCCTCCGATTCCTCCGGCGACTCCTGCGGCGAGTCTTCCGAGTCCTCCGATTCCTCCGGTGAGTCCTCCATTTCCTCCGATTCCTCCGGTGAGTCCTCCGTTTCCTCCGATTCCTCCGGTGAGTCCTCCGTTTCCTCCGATTCCTCTGGCGACTCCTGTGGTGAGGCCTCCGTTTCCTCCGATTCCTCCGGTGAGTCCTCCGTTTCCTCCGATTCCTCCGGTGAGTCCTCCGTTTCCTCCGATTCCTCTGGCGACTCCTGTGGTGAGGCCTCCGTTTCCTCCGATTCCTCCGGTGAGTCCACCTTTTCCTCCGATTCCTCCGGCGACTCCTGCGGCAAGTCTTCCGAGTCCTCTGATTCCTCCGGTGAGTCCTCCGTTTCCTCTGATTCCTCCGGAGAGTCCTCCGTTTCCTCCGATTCCTCCGGAGAGTCCTCCGTTTCCTCCGATTCCTCCGGTGAGTCCTCCGTTTCCTCCGATTCCTCCGGAGAGTCCTCCGTTTCCTCCGGTGAGTCCACCTTTTCCTCCGATTCCTCCGGCGACTCCTGCGGCGAGTCTTCCGAGTCCTCCGATTCCTCCGGTGAGTCCTCCGTTTCCTCCGATTCCTCCGGAGAGTCCTCCGTTTCCTCCGATTCCTCCGGTGAGTCCTCCGTTTCCTCCGATTCCTCCGGAGAGTCCTCCGTTTCCTCCGATTCCTCCGGTGAGTCCACCTTTTCCTCCGATTCCTCCGGCGACTCCTGCGGCGAGTCTTCCGAGTCCTCCGATTCCTCCGGTGAGTCCTCCGTTTCCTCCGATTCCTCCGGAGAGTCCTCCGTTTCCTCCGATTCCTCCGGTGAGTCCTCCGTTTCCTCCGATTCCTCCGGAGAGTCCTCCGTTTCCTCCGATTCCTCCGGTGAGTCCACCTTTTCCTCCGATTCCTCCGGCGACTCCTGCGGCGAGTCTTCCGAGTCCTCCGATTCCTCCGGTGAGTCCTCCGTTTCCTCCGATTCCTCCGGAGAGTCCTCCGTTTCCTCCGATTCCTCCGGTGAGTCCTCCGTTTCCTCCGATTCCTCCGGAGAGTCCTTCGTTTCCTCCGATTCCTCCGGTGAGTCCACCTTTTCCTCCGATTCCTCCGGCGACTCCTGCGGCGAGTCTTCCGAGTCCTCCGATTCCTCCGGTGAGTCCTCCGTTTCCTCCGATTCCTCCGGAGAGTCCTCCGTTTCCTCCGATTCCTCCGGAGAGTCCTCCGTTTCCTCCGATTCCTCCGGAGAGTCCTCCGTTTCCTCCGATTCCTCCGGTGAGTCCACCTTTTCCTCCGATTCCTCCGGCGACTCCTGCGGCGAGTCTTCCGAGTCCTCCGATTCCTCCGGAGAGTCCTCCGTTTCCTCCGATTCCTCCGGAGAGTCCACCTTTTCCTCCGATTCCTCCGGAGAGTCCTCCGTTTCCTCCGATTCCTCCGGAGAGTCCTCCGTTTCCTCCGATTCCTCCGGTGAGTCCTCCGTTTCCTCCATTTCCTCCGATTCCTCCGTTTCCTCCGATTCCTCCGGAGAGTCCTCCGTTTCCTCCGGAGAGTCCTCCGTTTCCTCCAAGTCCTCCGCTGAGTCCTCCGTTTCTTCCGATTCCTCCGGCGACTCCTGTGGTGAGTCCTCCGTTTCCTCCGATTCCTCCGGTGACTCCTCCGGTGAGACTTCCAGCGAGTCCTCCAAGTCCTTCGGTGAGTCCTCCGTTTCCTCCGATTCCTCCGCTGAGGCCTCCTAACCCTCCATTTCCTTTGGGTACGCGCGCCCCGGTTCCTTGTAAAGCTGAGTTGCCGGTTGCTCCCATGCTTCCTGAGTATCTTCCGGCATTGCCTTGTAACTGTCCAGCTCCATTGAGGGCTACATTTCCAGTTGTCTGTATGGCTGGCATAAAGTTACTATTTACGGTATTGTCTTCATATCTGAATATTTGTGTTCCGGCTACTCCTGTGCTATAGTCTCCACTACCGTAAGCGATTTGGTTGTCGCCATTGCTTGTGGTGTATTCATGCACGGTCTGGGTGTATACTACATTACCCTGGGCTTTAATCATTGAGAGTCCGATGAGAACAATCAAAAGGGTGACACTGTACTTGAACATTGCTGGTGTTTAACTTAAAACTTGCGACAGATAATAAGAAACTGATGCCTTATACTCAAAAACGCCTTCCTTTTATAGCAGAAAATTTCGCTTTATGACCTTTAATAATACATAATCAGTAAATATTTTTCAATTTTAGCAGCAAAATCAACAAAACTTTATGTTTATTCAACTGTATGTCATTTCACATAAGTACATTTATTTATGTTGTTTGTCTTTCCTGTTTTCGTATCATGTATACGATACCTAATAATAATAGAAATAGTCTTTGATGAATCATATAGACATATACATACATACATACATATTAGTCAAAAGCTCGTGTTTGAGAATAACAAAAATTTAAAGCTCTACTGGATGGCTGGATCCCAAATTGGTAAGATCTTGCTTTCAGGCATACATAGTTAAAGTGGCTCAGAATTTTAAATTTTGAATAAATCTACCAAGATATAAAATTCTTATAAGAATATGTACACATACCAAGGAATGTGGAAATTCTAGAATTTACAGGTAAAACTTAGAACTTTTTCGGTAACATCGGTTTTGTCTGTGTAATTCATTCCAGACTTTACCATCTTGCATTTATAGTAAGCGGGCCACCCAATGTTCTGTTGTCCAAGAAAGCTGTCGACAAAATTCCGGAATTAGTTATGGGAATAAAACATTTTATGTATAGTGAAGAAATTTCCAAAAAAAAATCTCCATCCACAGTAGCCTATCAAACGACTGTCATAAATAATTTGAAATAAAAACACAAATAAAAGAAAATTTGCTACAGATGAAAAGAAAACAAAAAAAATTACTTTAACCAAAAATAAAACTTATTAACATAAATTGGACAATTCCATTCGATACTCGAATAAACGTCACAAGCCCCATCCTCAATAGGATTCTAAAAAATCATGCCCTGTTATTTTTTCTTAGTCTAAAAACTTTTATATTGACTATCCGATTTATAGAACTCTCAAGATATAAGCATTTTAAGCGAACCTTATCGGTTTTTTTTTGGAGACTTTGGTTGTTGATTTTTTGTGATGCATAAAATCTCCAAAATATAGCCGATAAGATTCGCTTAAGAAACTTTTATAACTTGAATTTTATTACTCGGATCGTCAATATAAAAACAAGATAAAAAGCAAAGATGTATACCTATACATACCTATTTCCTTTAAATTTAGTTTTCACTTTTTTTTATATTAAAAAAAAAAAAAGAATTTAAAACTTACATAATTTCGTTTATAGATTTTTTTTTTTAATTAAGTACTTTTAAATTTTTTGTAATTTCTTAATGTAAAATTAAGAAAGCGGCAGACGGCTTATAGCCATGCTTTAAAATCTTATAAAAATAAATTGTATGTAAATTATTAATTTTTTTTTGTTAACCCTCTACTGTATGCATTATGAATAGATATGACCCTTTTAAAAAAAAATTAGTCATTTTTCAAAAAAAAAAGTAGCCATAAAAATGGCGTTGTATCGGTATCAGCATTTTTTTCACCTAAAAAATACTTGCCATATATGGTGCCTCATGCTGTACCTAACGATTTTTTTACAAAAAGTTTAGTTTGTGTTTTTATTGATTATTTTATTGAAATATTTATATTTGTATGCTTCAATAATTACATAAATCATAAAAAAAGGTAATGGATAACAAAGTATTATAAAGTATGAAAAGACATAAAAAAATTTCTGTCTTTGTTCAAGCAAAGGTAAACACCGCATTTCGGACAAAATACGAATCTTCGAAATTTGCAATCATTATGGCATTGCTGCCTGCCGCTTTTTCATTTATGTAAGATGATCCACTGAATCTGTACGGACTTCATTCAGAGGGGTAAAACGCACCAAAGAGTTCTTAGTTTTTTTCTGATGAATGGAAGTCGGGGTCGATGGATTGGAAATCTGAAGTTCTTTTCGTGCTTTTTGGAGTAGCAGTGTTGGAAGCTGGTCACACGTCGCTTTTCTTACGCCATAAAATCCATCTATTTACTACGCAAAGGTCCAAGAAATAAAAGAAAATTCGTTTGGAATATTTCTTATAATCGGGTTCTTATCTGGTAAGGCCCAAGCATCGAATCAGAAGATCCAAACCTGCCCTGTATCTATTGCATACATCTATAACTTTTGGACAGTCAATTTCGATACACTTTTTTTCCTTTCTGCAGTTTCATTTTTTTTTTGAATTACATCCTACAAAAATTAATAGCATGTTTACGACTTTGTTGTCGTACCAGGATTCAAGTTATCGATCTCTGCCACTCTCTCGATCATATAAAATTTTGTTAACATTTTTGAGAAAAAAATTGGTACGCCAATTTTAAGTATTTGTTAATGTTGAGTTTAAAATTGAACTTTACAAAAAACTCTGCTGCCGTTTTCGAAATATCGAATTTTCAAAAAATAATTTTGAATTTTTTTTCAAAAATCCAAAAATTATTATTTAGAAAATTTTGCTACGCACTTTTATTTTAATTTGTTACAAGCTACTATATAAAAACTCTAATTTTATTCGGTTGATCAGATATTGAGATAGTCGAAATTCAATGAAACCGTTCTTTGATTGGTACTGTTAATAAACGTAAAATATAAAATTTAAAAATTTTAAATGGTAGATCGTAGTAATTTTAACACACGAAAAAACTTTTATCAAAATCGTAGGAGTTGTTTTTGAGAAAAAAATATTTTTCTTAACGGATTTTAAACATTTTAATGGGAGGCACCGTTATTTTTGGGTATTAGAATAATTTTTGTCAAAAATCTTCTAGATAAAGTTAAAAAACTGCTATTTACCAAGTTTAATAAAGATCGACAGAGTCGTTTTTGAAATATTGAGTTTTCAAAAAAAAAATTTAAAACTTTTTTAAAAAATCTAAAAAATATTTTTTTTGAAAATTTTGGTACACATTATTATTTAGAATGAGTCAATAATTCTTCATAAAAAAAATGATCAGAATCAGTAGAACCGTTTTCGATAAAAGCGAAAATCAAAAAAATGGTTCTTTGGGAGGTACCATTAATAACCATTTTTCGGAACCATTTTTTTTATTAAACGGCAACTTATAACTATTGGTAGTTGCTGGATTTGAGAAAAATAAGTTTTTCCTTTTTGGCCAAGAAGTTTTGTATGACAGCTACTGTAAGTTTTGGTCCTAAAAAAAAAGAGAAAAAAACGGGTGGGGGGAATGTCCAAAAAACGCTAGGTACCAAGTTTAAAGAAAATCGACCTATTCGTTTAGGCTGTAGTCAAACAGACAGACAGACGGACGTTTTTGCGAGACCCACTTTTTTCGTCTTCGCTATCATCGTTATGTCAAGTTTGATCAAAATCTCGAGTTCGAGTTTTTGTACGAATACACAACTTGCCATATAGTACCTATATTCGCAAGTAAAAATTGTTAAAATTGCTTTTTTCAAACCCTCAACCCCACCCACCACTACCTGGCAAGCTTTTGCTTTCGATATGACTACGCATACACCTACAAACCCCCGTACTCAATTTTTGACGTTGTTGTTGGTGTTTGGCAACGCCACTGATGAATTTTTCCGCTTAAAAAAACCGAAACAATTATTCTGCGACTTTTAAGAGTTTAATTTTTCATGAGTTGTTGACCTGTATTTTGTATAACAAAAGTTAAAGTCATTTGCAAAACAGGGTGATGGCTTTTTCGCCACTTTTTATTTAGAGAAAAATGTAACAAAAATACATATAACAACATTGATAGAAATCAATTTAAACAGTGTACCTGAAGGTACCTACGGTGATCTATCAACTACTTCTCCCACTTTCTCGCGGTGAATATCGGGTGAGGTGGGGATTGTTGTATAGCACCTCAACTGTAGAATCCTTTTGACAGCCCATGTATCTTAGCAAAAGGCATACAAAGTGACAGCTGCTGATGCATGGAAGGAACTTAAAATTCTGGTGTGATTGGCATTTACAAAAATTGAGATTTAAAAAATTGTATTAAGTCAGCAAATGCAAAAAACACAAAACTTCTAATCAAAAGACTTATTGAACTTTTGTATCTCACAAAACAATACAAATGTCACTTTTATATCCTCTTCTTTATCTCAACGCTTCAATTGTGTTTTTTCGGTCATGAGTTCAATGAAAAAGTTTATTTCATACAAAAAAAGGACGGAATATTAAAATACATTGAATTTGCTACCACAGTGTGAGCCAAAAGTCATTTTTCTATGCAAACAAATAATTGCCTTTTTATTTATAGATATTTTCGAATAATTTTGTATCATGTTTATTCATGATATTTAATAATTTAATACTACACGATCGCTCAGCGAATAAAAACAACAAATCAAAAGTTAAAGCTACACAATCTCCAGAATAAATCGATCTGCATTACATTTGCGCTAGGGGTACTAGAATAATTCCAAATTTCCCACTAATAACATAATATTTCTGGTGTACGTACTACTAGGTTTTAAATTTGGCAAACAGAATTAAAAACTAAAATTACTTACATATATGCTTAGAAAGATCTTTCTATGGGAAATTAAAAAGGCAGAAAATAAATTGTAAAAGAGGAATTTTGTCTATGACTTGGTGGGATTTTTGCGAAAACTATCCCCTAACACTTGTCGATTTTGTATGGAAACATTTTCTTGATTAAATTCTCTATTCTTATCATTGCTTCAAGCCTGCTGAGTGCCGTGACTATTGTTCCAAAGGATTTAGTTTTTTTTGCGGTTTTTTTCGTGATACTTATGTACAAAATAACGGTCCTGAGTAAGTAGTAGAAGAAAGATCTAACATGGATATGTCTAACATCATTCCTAACATTCATATGTATGGTCAGTTATTTTTAAATGATAAATTATTATGATATTTTTTATTTATACGTGAACTTTTTTCCTTATACCATAGATCATTTCAATAAAAATCAATTTTTTACGTACCACGTTTTTAAAATGGATTTTATTCTTTAAATAGATTTTTCGTCAGTTAGGAAAGACAAGTTGAAACCTAGAATACCAGCTAGCAACGAAGCAACAAAATGTTGGTAAAAAGAATTAACTCTATGAGTACAGCTGCTTGTTGTTTAAGAAATTCATACATTAAAATGAAAGTGTGTGTGTTAAAATAATCGAAGGCTTAATATTGTACAAATAACATAAAGCGTAAAGCGTAGCAAAAAGAAATTGACTAGTACAGTGGTAGTCCAGTATAACGAATGCCGATATAGCGAATGATCGATATAACGAAGATTTTTTTCAAGTCCATAACAAAGAAATAACGAATTTCAGGAAATGAAAAACAAAAAAAGAACGAAACCCTACAAACAACTACATGTAACGAATATAAAAAAAAAATTTGTTAAGCAAATCTTGACGGTAAATGTGTTAATATCTTTATGATAATATTGGAAGATGCATACACAATTTTCCATTGCTCAAATGTTGTTTGTTTCGTTTGTTTTGTTATTATACCATAAGATATTCGTCTTCGTTAATGTTCAAATTTTTGTTCGTTATGCACAAAACTATAACGGATGGGCAAAATACAGTTTTACTTTCGATTGACATAAAAATTTGAGAGAAAAAAAGTATTCGGTATTACGAATTTTCGATATAACGAATGCACTCTAGACATTATATCATATATTATACTGGACCACCACTGTAATTATGTTATAAGTTTGGAAATTTAAGGCCTTTGGATACAAATTTAAAAAAATGTGGTGTATAGTAAAATTATTTATACATTTGATCATTTTCGAAACAAAATAACAACAGCTGTTGCATAAGCACACTGGGATGAAAAATAAATAAAAGAAAAAAACGAAAGAAATATGAGAACACCATATTTGCTTTATTGATTCATATTTTAAGCCAAAAACATGTTTACATTTATGAACTTAGATTGTTTTACGAAGTTTAATAAACATCCTAAAAGCATTTTAGTGAACATTTGAAAAAAAGTCTGAAAATACGTCATAAGTAGGTGTAGCTTAGGAAGAGATTAGTTGAAATTAAATGAAATAGATATGCAAATTGTAAGTGTAGGTTTTAATAAATTAATTTCTAAACAAATTATAAATAAAGTACCCGCCTTGCTCTTAGGTGGGATCACACTGTGGTTCTTAAGTCTGAAATAATTTAGTTGTGGGAGCCAACAGCTAAAACTTTATCCACCTGCCATAATTAAAGTTTAGTTGAAGGAAGTATGGAAGTACAGGGTGACGCCATTTTGGTAAACATTAGTCTTGACAGTTCATATTTGACAGTCGTGAAGTAGACACGTGGCAAATTTATTATGGAAAAATATTCGATAAATCAACGTGCTTTAATCGTTAAAACATTTTATCAAAATCAATCATCGATTACTGTGACGATGCGAAAGTTACGTGAAAATTTTGGGAGAAACAACAAAACGCACTATTTATCGTGTAGTGAATGATTGCGAAGAAAGAGGGTTTGTAGGTGATAGGCCCAAGCATGGACCACAACGTACTGTTAGATCGGCTGAAAACATTGCTGCTGCTCAGGGAAGTGTTACTTCTTTAAAAATGAAAACGGAGCAACTGTAACTGTGAATGGGGAGCGATATCGTGATATGATTAAAAACTTTTTAACGCCACAACTGCATGTTTGAGCTTGATTAACATGTATTATCAACAAGACGGTACCACACAGCCAAGATTACAATGGAATTACTGCGAGACCTCTTTCCACAACAAGTTATTTCAAGAAATGGTGATGTTGATTGGCCTCCACGGTCACCTGATTTGACTGCTCCGGATCCAGACTTCTTTTTGTGGGGATATCTGAAAAGCAAGGCTTATGCAAACAAACCAGAAACGCTTGAGCAACTCAAACTTAATATTCGTGATGAAATTAATAAAATACCGCGTGAAAAGTGCGAGAATGTAATGAAAAAGGTGCTCAAAATGGTTCGCATTTGTGAGACTAAATGAGGCGGACATTTACCTGATATTGTATTCCATACATAATTGCCGACATTAAATAAAACATTTATCAATATAAGATCCATTCTCTTTCATTTAATCAAAAATTATAAACAAACAAAGTAGTATACCTTCCTGGCGGACAGCCTGTATTTTGGAAGCACCATTTTGTACCTTGTATAATGAACAACACCAACACGTGCATGAAAATTATATATTATTTAAACTGGAAAATAGTTTTAAATTAACCAAATTATAAATAAATTGATTAAACAGTTTTGAACCCAACGCGATGTCCATCATCTCATTTTTTTTAATATTTTATTTATTTTTGAGGAAAAAACTTTTAAAAAATAATTTATGTTTACAATATAAGACTTTGTTAAATTTTTTATTGAAAAAAGGTGAATGCCAATTTAAAGTATTTATTAATGTGCAGATATAAACTGAATTTCAAAAAAAAAATCATCAAAATCAATATTGTAAAATATTTTTTTTTTTAAATTTGAATATGCAATATGTATTATTCAAAAATTTCAACTTAAAAAAAACTTCTGTATACCTCATTTTTGGTCATAAGAATAATTTTTGTTAAAAATCTTTTATTTTATGTTAGAACATGTTAAAAAGCCGGTTTTGGTCAAGTTTAATAAAAATCGACCAAGTCGTTTTCAAAACGAAATTTTAAACTTTTTTTTCAAACAAATTTAGTACGCGATATTAAATAAAATGTATTAATAATTTTTCATACAAAAATGTATCGAAATCATTTGAACCGTTTTTGAGAAAATAAAACGCTTATATGGAGCCGATCTTTAGAAAACTAAGATTTTCACTTGTGGCCCCAAAATTTTTTATGACATTTACCTACCGGTTTTTTTGATCCAAAGAAAAAAAATATGCACGACTTGATCGCACGAACTTGCTTATGTGGTGAAATACTGTGTGTAACCCTACATTGATGATATATGATAAAGATGATTTATATTTAAAGAGAAAATATTAAAGAGTCATAAGTACTAAAAAATTAATTTTTGTTTGATTTTTTTTTGTTTATAAAAAAATGTTTTAAAATTTTTTTAAATACATTATTGTTTAAATTATTGAGAAGCATCATATTGAAAAATTGGTTGAACCATCAAAAATATATACGCGAAAAAACCCAAAAACAAGACCATTTTCTCAAAAAACGTGGAATACTTAATTACGTTATGTGAATTTTTTGAGAAAAACCTGAAACGCAGTTCTCTTAAAATTGACTTAGTTATTACAGGTACGAAGTTTAATCAAAATCGTTAGAGCTGTTTTCGATAAAATTTGATAAAATCAAAATGTTTGTATGGCAGCTACCCGTTCTATTATTATCTATTATCAAATACATATTCGAATTTTTCCTCTAGGAGATCACATACAAATACTCTGTACCAAACTTGAAGCAAATCAGTCCACCCACTTATGATCTAGTTTAAATTACAGTGGACGCACAGACACACAGACCGACGGAAGACATGACGGAACCCAACTTTTTTGGATTCTCGATTATCGTATAGTGTTAGTTTTGATTACAACCTCAATTTTTTTTCACACGAAACCAATAGGGCAAGTCTATATAGAGCAAGTAAAAATCCTAAAAACGCTAGGTACCAAGTTTAAAGAAAATAAAAAATCAATCAAAATTTTAATTTTAAGTTTTCAGACACGAAACAAAGTCAGCGATTATTCTGATGCCAATATAAAGGTGTTGTTTATTAATTATTAATTCTTGCCAAAAAATGTTCACATTGGCCGAATCTTCCACATAAGATGACTTTTATCAGTCAGGTATGCAGTTCAATCATTGAAATAGTGAACGTCATTTCGTGAAATAGGTTGGACCAAAATTGAATTTTTTTTTTGTCAGAGAACTTAAAAGTTATAAGTTTTATTTTATAAATTTTTATTTTTTTAAATATAAATAATATAAAAATAAAATTAATTAAAAATCGAATACAAAAAATCGAGAAAGAAATATGAAAAAAGCATAAAGAAAAAAAAATACTAAGATGCAAATTCTATATACTACTGAAATACATGAGCTAAGTAGAAGACTTCGTAGTATTAAATTGTACTTGCTGAATTATTATTTCAAAACGGCTTTTAACGGTCTTTAGCGCATTAAAATTGTCGTTTCGTCCCAGTGATCTGGCAGTCGCAAGTCCGGGCTGGGGACTTATAGTATGGGAGCCAATCCTACCACTTTAAAATATTACATATTTTTCTTTAACTCAGGTTATTTGAAATGCCGATGCTGGGGAAGAATCCCTCAGAGTACTATACCATCTAAGTTCTCCTCACTCGATTAAAGTACTACGTTTTTTTCCTAACGTAACACACATCCATTTAATTTTTCTCTCAAAGTTGATTCAGTTCAACAACGAACAGATGTGACATTCTAACATATAAACATAGGGACTGGCAATTTGCCAGCGGGTGTGAAAATCCCAACTGTAAAGGATAAATTAAATATTAAGAAAATTATAACAGCTGATGGGGTTAACCGAAAATACCAGAAAGGTCTTTTTGGTTCATTACCGTTGAGCGTCTTAAAACTCATAACTTGTTAATTTTTTTCTCTCTAAGGACGGAGGGACCGAAGAATAAAGAGAATCAAGAGTATTCTCAATCTTGTTGGATCAGAGGGTTTTTTTTTTTTTTTAATTGGATGAAATGGCAAATAAAAGGCAATATTAACCCTTTATGGAACTATCCTTCCTTACACATATACCTAATATAGGTATTTATTCAAAAAGGGTTAAATTTTTAATTTTAAAAAAAGTCTATGGGGTATTTCTTAACAAACTAGAGCATTAATGCCTATAGAGTCTTACAAAATATGTAAATTTAATAATATTTTTTTTTTTAGAATCATATTTTCTTTCAGCGTCTGATAAAGTATTAATTTTTTTTTTACTAAACAAATTTTGAGCTCATATTTATTGATAATAATTATGGTAGTTGAAATATTGGTTGTAAAGGGTGTTTTTTTAGAGGTATAGAACTTTGAAATGGAATAAAACAAAGATAATTTTTTAAATCTTCTGGCATTAAAATTTAAATATAATTTCTGACATATGACCACCATGGCTGGCTCGGACGCAGTCTAATCTGGAGGTGTAGTTTTCGATGACTTTTTCTAACATTTGTGGCCTTATATCGGGAATAACGCGGTGAATGTTGTCCTCCAAGTGGTCAATCGTTTCGGGCTTATCGGTGTAGACTAGCGACTTCACATATCCCCAGAGAAAATAGTCAAGCGGCGTTAAATCGCACGATCTTGGAGGCCAATTCACGGGTCCGTAACGTCAAACTATGCGGTTACCAAACGTTTCCTTCAATAAATCCATTGTGGCACGAGCTGTGTGACATGTAGCGCCGTCTTAATGAAACCACAGCTCCTGCACATCATGGTTGTTAAATTGATGAACGAAAAAGTCAGTAATCATGGCTCTATAGCGGTCACCATTGACTGTAACGTTCTGGCCAGCATCGTTTTTAAAGAAGTACGGACTAATTTTAACCAAACAGTTAGTTTTTGTGGATGTAACGGTGTCTCAACTTACACTTGAAGATTATCATCACTATAAATACGGCAGTTTTGTTTATTGACGTATCCATTCAACCAAAAGTGACCTTCATCGCTAAACAAAATTCGCTTTTGAAAATTGGGATCAACGGCAATCTTGTTATGAGCCAATTTGGAAGCGTTGTTCAGGCGTCAGTCTATTCATATTGAAATGCCAAACCAAACTAAAAATAAATGGGAACGTTCGGGTATCAATCCAAAACTATCCCGATAGGTTTGTGTTGTTGTAATCCCTTGTGGAAAAAACAGCTGACGCAACAACAACTCAAAGTATCTGAAAATTTTTGGATAGGTTGACACCCTCTCGGATAGATTCTTGAACGCATAAGGAATCATTTGACAGCTGACAAAATGGCCTTCAGTTAAAATAGTGTTGCCAACTTAAAGTTCTATACCTCTAAAAAAAAATGCCCGTTAGTATTCGTTAAAGCATATTTAAGTTAAAAATAATATTTTTATGAAAAGTTTTTGTTTGCGACGATATCACAATATTTTAGGCATATTCAGTTCAATTATTGTTATAGGTATACAATTATACATAGATTAGATGTTGTCGTATAGTCATTTCTTTTTAAGACGTAAGATTTTAGTAGATGGCTCCGGACACACAAATATTTACGAGGCTATACGATGTAAATTATATTTGCTTAGAGCAATTCGGATAAGTTTAGAGACCTTTAAATTAATAATGCCCGCGCGGTGTAGCTTCTGCAATATATAGGAAGAAGAACGAAAACAATAGAAAATGTATTATTACTTGCTCTATTGAACAAGTATTGGTTTCGTATAAAAAACAAATTTAGAGGTTGCGTAATCAAAACTAACACTATTCTAATCGAGAATTTCAAAAAAGTTGATTTCGTAATTCCATCCGTCGGCCTGTGCATCCACTCATTTGAGCTAGAGCCTAAACGGGTGAAACGATTCGCTTGAAATTTGGTACAGAGCATTTTTATGTGATTCCTTAAAGGAGGAATACGAATTTTTGTTTTTGCTCATCTAGAATGGTAATGGCCATGCAAATATTTTGGTTCCAATGTGCTGCTTCTAAAAAGTGTAAACAAGCATTTTTTAGTGCAATAATGTCATTAAATTATTGAATCTTTTCGCGGGAAGAAATAAAATAAATTTGTTTTCCCAGGGACCCTGCAAATTTGATCTTGTAAAATACACGTCTCATTTTCATTTAGCGCCGCTACCTCTGGATACTAATAAAGGCATTTTTTAACATTCACAAATTGCATCAACATCGTTGGCACAAACATTATTTGTTCATAAATGCATGTCTTCATTCAATCATGTGCAGCGAGAAATAGGGACACAATTTAAGTCCTAAAACTGTTCGTGGAATTTTGAAAGATTAATGCTAACCTTCACACTCCCATAAAAGACGATCCCATATACAGGCTAAAAAGCAGTTGGGGAATGTACTTTGGAACGACAAAACAAAAATAATGCTACAGGATTGTTTAAATTGGTAGACCGCAGGCCAATTTTTATTATAGGAATGGCAAAGGAGGTGTATGTTGGCAAACTGCAGAATATGATGCTGTAGAAAGTATGTCACTAAGATGGCAGCATACGGCCTAAATATACGACAAAGTCAACAAAGCTCTGCTTTCAACGTAACAATGCAGTGGATGTTATGGAGTGACTTTCTCAACTAACGTATCTTAATCCTATTGAGAAACTTTGCAATGAGCTGAAAATTGAGGTAAGTTAGCATAACCTCTCAACAAAGTGGATTTTTAGAAAATTTTCTAAAAAGTGTGGTATTCGATTCGCCAAGAGTAGTTTAAAAAAAATATGTTTCAGCTAAATATTAAATTTTCTCTCTAAGGAAATAAATATTTTTAAAACCAACGGTAACACTAACAATATAATGATCTATTTTTTAAAACAAATAAATTAAAAAATACTGGAAAAAAAAGTTGACCAAATTCTATATTTGAATTTTTCTTAAAAATTTACGTAATTAATTACCTACTTATTAACCTTTAAATATTTAATGGCTTTATTAATTTTTAGTTGAACGCTAAAAACCAGACAGTGTTATACATTCTATAGCAATAATAGACAGGGATGCACACTTAGCCCAATTCTTTTTGCGCTTTTCATAGAGGACTAAGTAGACTTCCTTCCATGTGGTATAGACTTTGCTGGAGTGCACATCAAGACTTTACTTTTTGCGGACGACATAGTCATGCTTGCTAAGCTCACCCAATTCTCTTCAACTCATGACTTATAGATTGAACGACTATTGCAAACTGTGGAACCTAAATGTTAATCTGGATAAAACAAAATTTATTATATTCAAGAAAGGTGGACGACGGAGTGGAAATTTGATGGAGGAGATAAAGAGATTGATAAACAGTATGAGTACCTTGGTGTTTATTTGACTTGTAACTTGAAAACTTGGAAACTCATTTGAAGGAAAAACTTACATTAGCCAAAACTGCAATAAATTCGACATGGATGGCATGTTTCATGAACAAACATGTATCACATAGTTGTAAATTTAAATTATTTGAAGCGGTTGCTGAATCCATTTTACTTTATGCGGCGCAAGTACGGGGTCACAAAAGCTATGATACAGTAGAAAAACTGCTTAGATTTTTCATTAAAAAAAATTTTAGATTGCCCCAAAACGCTCCAAGCTACTTGATTATGTTGGAAACAGGACTGTCACCACTATTCATCAAAACATTTAAGCTACAGGTGGATTATATTTTACGCGTGCTGAGCTTACCTGATGAACGTCTCACGGAAAAAGCGGTAATTAAAGTAATCAACAGTCGGACCTTCTGGTACGGTGAGTGTTTGGAGCTTGCAAATAGCTGCGGATTGAGCATTAATATGGATCAATCTGATCTAACTAACACCAAAAAACATTATACAAATTAGTGGGAAAAATTGATGAGCAGTTCAGTAGTAATTTTAAAGAAGAAGCGGCCAATTCACTACACAGAGCAATAAGGATGAGATGATTTTCGAGATGAAATAAAGATTGAAGAAATATCTATGGTGGCAAAACTGCGCGGAAAACTATTGAACTTAAATTTTATTCCACACTGAGATGATCTACCTATACTTAGTGATACATTTCACTTTGTCAGAAAGTGTCCAGGATTTCGGGAAACAAGGCGTCATATTTTTTTGAAGTGACTTCCTGACGGAAGAAAATGTCCTGAAGCTATTAAATGATGTTAATATTTGAAGTTTGTTTAAGTATTGTAAAATTTTCTTAGCCTACAGAGAAAAATAATGAATGAAAACTTTTAAGCAAATAATTAATTTAAGTTTTAAAATAACCAGGCAGACGGAACAGCCATGCTTTCATGATTTTTGTAAATTGAAAAAAAATGGAATGTATTTGATGGTATATATAAATAAAATCTATATCTATCTAAAAAAAAAAAAAAAGTTATAGAGAAAATCGAAATTTATAAAAACTACTTTTTTTAGAAAATCAGCTTTTGGGGTGGGTAATCGCTACATTTGAACCACCATTTTTGATCAACAAATTTTTCAATAAATCGTATTTTGGAGTTTATTGTCCCTTAAGGTTTTAACCATAAACTATCCTCAAGTCATGCCAGTATTTGTGTTCTTTGTATACAAAAATCGGTTAAGTTGGTATGGCAATCTAAAATATTTAATAACATTGGTACACCAAAACACCTCATTTCAAAAATTTACCATCCCCTTTTTCAAAAAAAAAAAAACAATTTAGAATTGAGATCCACAAAAAATATTTTTTTCAAAAATTAAACATTAAAAAAAAAAATAAAAGCATAACACTATTAAAATTAAATATTTAAAGAAGCACTATTAAAATTCAACATTTAAAGTAATTAATAAAATTATTTTAAATATATTATGGACTAACAAAAAGTCACAAACAAACATACGAAAGAAAGAAGTCAAGAGTGAAGAGGTCAATAATACAAATCAAAATGACTTGTTTAACAAGTAGTTTTCAACAAGCAAGCAAGTTTCGCCATGAAAAAAACCTGGTAAAGTAGTTAAAAAAAAATCGTTATTGCTTTGAGTAATTCAGGTATTCATCACATAAACGGAATAAGTGTGCGTTATTTTTTATTTCCATACAAAAATTAATATCTTTTAAATTCACGGTGGCGTATGAGTATCGTTTATTTTTTTTTTTGCAAACATATTGTAAAAATATTTCACATCTACCTCGTTAATCAGATTTTGTTTACCTTTTACATACAAGCACTTACCTCTACGTCATATTTGCTTTTCAAAATGTTGCTTTCAGCGAATTAATTTGCTCAAATTCCTTCCAACTTTACGCGTTCAAACCAAATGTGGCATTATTTTGTCATCGCCATCAGCAAAACCTCATGCATGCAAATGACATGTTTTTGCCAAAACAACCTGTCACATCTATACATATGAACATAACAACACCCCCACACGCGCTCATTTGCACACACTTATTTCATTCACTTGCGGTTTTAACACACAAAAAAAATATATGATAAAATACTTCTCTGCAGCGAAACTCAGAGGATGATGCTTTGTCACAGGATGTTCTGCATGATACTTAAAACTAAACATATGTATGTGTGGTATGTAGGTAGGTGGGTATGTTGAACGCGCGCTGATGGTTTTCCATCGAAATTATGCTTCACTCGAAATTATTTCAAAAATACCAAAACCATCATCGTCCTTGAATACATTGTATAAACCCCTTCTTCTATGATCCTTAAATAGTCCTGCAGCATCAGCACATAGCAGCGATGTTACCATTAGCATCGTCATTGACAAAACACACTACCAAGCTTCACACAGACAACATACCTAGTTATAGAAAGTGGCAAGCTCTGTTTTATGGAAAAACAAGTCATTTTCCGCATAAACAAAAATACCTCCTCACAAAAGTTTGACAATGCTGTCCGGATGGTCCACAGATAGTTTTAGGGTAAAATGGAGATCTGAATGCGTAAACAAGCCAGCTGCCGATACACAGTGAATGCAGCCGCTACCACCTCTGAATTAAATGACAAACAACAAGAACAGACTAATAAAATTTATTCATGAAAATGTGCTTGGAAATTTCCTGAGAGGAGTAGGCACACAATGCCGTGCCTTCTTTTTTTTAACATTTTGTGTTGTTGGAATTTTGCCCTAAGCTTGACCTTAATTTGTGTGTCCATTTTTTGGGGTTTCAGGATTTCGTTTAAAAAAAATTGTATTGTATTACAAATGTGTATCCAAATGTAAAAATGTACATCGAGTGAGAGAGCGTAAACGGATGGACAGATATTCTTGAAATTTGGTACAGAGCACTTTTATGTGATTTTGCAGAAGAAAACAATAGAATTTTTGTTTAGAGCCCAGTTTTTCTCTTCGAGATCATCCAAATATTAATTAATTATTGAACCATTGTTCTTAGTCAATTTAAATCTTGAGTTAAATACACTTAATTTGATGAGTTAAATGATGAGCTATAGTACTCCTAAGCAAATTAAAATTAAAAATTAATTTATATATTTAAGGTGAACGCAACTCTTATTGGACTCACAGTTAACTCGCAATTCACAGTTAACTCTCTCCAGAATAGCATCGTGGCTGATCGATCAGCTATACTGACCAACCCAATTCTTTAGCAGGCCAGTGATTAACTTTCTTTCACAGTAAACTGCTTGCTGTCTTCATCTGTTTTTTATCATGCCTGAACACTTCTTTTGTAGCCCAATACACACAAAAGTTTGGCATCTCGCCCATAAAAATGATACTATACCTTAGATTAAGGCGGAACCAGATATGTCTCGTGTGGTGTGTTGTGGAGTCATATGTGTCGCTATTGCTCTAACGTATTTCATATGCTTTGAACCATATTTGTATTGTGTGATGTGTTGCGTCAAAATCTATGAAATACATTGAAATGACAGCGACATACTTCTCCCCAACACACCACACGAGAGTAGTGTGGTTCCGGCTTTAGAAAAAAACATCAATAACATCCGAAGTTACCGATTTTCCAACTTCTCCCCATTTGATACGTACTACGAATTGTAGTCTATCGAAATAAGGTATGGAGAAAAATGGAGGCGGAATAAGACAGCATACCTAAAGGCGCTTAGAAAAATGCTGATGCTCCAAATGTATTTGATAAACAAACAGCCCATTTTCGACCTGTGACGTCAGTGGTCTCAAGCGGTGGAATGCGTAGTGCATATGACTTCAAAGACTGAGCAAATCTGATATGCGTGGGTTCAAATCCTATGGTGGGCGTGTAGAAAGTTTTTCATTATAAAATTGGATTAAAGCTCAGCACCACTAATAAAGAGGAGACTGATGATAGGCGGCTTGGCACCCCTTGAAATAGCTATACCTATCTCTAGCCAAAATAAACGAATTATAAATTAATTCGTAAGCATTTGGTGGTAGCACCTTTAAGTTTTTGTTGTTGTTCATAAATTCAATCAAAAACATCTGTTCAGTTTATCCTGAGTTAACACACCGAATTTAATGATTTAACTCGGGTTTAGTTCATCTCGCAATGAAAAACTGGATAAAAGTTGACCTATTGAGTAAACTTTTGAACTTAGGCTAGAAACAGGAACTAACATTTTGTGATACCATTCAGCCCTTTTCTAATCTTTGGAACTAGTTTCTGTCAAAAAGAATTCTTTCAATTTTCCAAAAAGTACTGTACCTATGCAGACCACTGTTCTAATATGTTTGGCATCACTTACACTCTCACGTGAACATATTTGGATTTTCCTTTAGACAAAGAAATCAGCAAACAATACAAAGTAGTAGCAGTATATGTGAATGTGAAAGAAGGAGTATGGTAGTACTAAGTGGTCGAGAGTAAAAACATGTTACTATAGTAGTACTTTCGGCAGCACTGAGCAGGCGCGCGCCGCCGCACTATGGGACGAAATGGAATTTTAGCGCGCCAAAAGTCAAGTATACAGGAATTTGTGTAGGTTGGCGCAAGATATGAAAAAAAACGTATAGGAGGGGGGGTCCATTTCCCCATGCTTAGGCGGGAGGGGCAATTTAAAAAAAAAAAAACATTTAAAATACAAAAATTTAATTTTTTTAAGGCCAGAATGCCATTCTTCAATTTGTTATTCAAACCAAGTTGTTCAAGCAAATGGTTTAAGAAAAATTAATTTTCAAACACAATATTTTGAAGAAAAAAAAAATTAATTTTATTTTTTCAAAATTTAAAAAAAACCGGATACGTTTCGATTCCTGTTTCTCGGAGAAAATAAATTTGGATCTTCAGATGTTATTGGCAACACACTTTTTCAGGCGATACTGTTGGGATTCTCCCTCAATGTATCAAATAATGCATTTTTTTTAAATTTGATGCCATTTTGTTATACTGTACCTATATATACCTTCTTAATATACCTCACAGATGGCAGCACTTTACTGTTGTTTGATTAAATATTTGTAACAAAGATGGCAGAATTTACCTGTATAGTGTCCACATGTGATCTTGAAAACTATTTTTCACTTACTTACCAACACTTTTATTTTCCAAATTGTTGAAAAAATTAATTTCGCCTTATGTGTTTATGAAACTTCTGCCTTTTTATAAAAAAATATTAAACACTAATGACAAAATAATATACAAAATTTCAAAAATTAGGCATTGAACAAGCACTTCCTGTTACAAAGCATACCTAAAGTATTTTTGATTTTGATCAATATGATCTTACTGATTTTCTTCTATTGATTGAAATAATAACGATAGGTTGAAAAACAGGAAAATAACACTTAAAATTCAATTTATTCATACTCTTTTGAAAAACGACGAATAACAAAAACATGCATAAAGTTTTACAAAAACTGTTATTGGAATTATTCAAAGTCAAATATTTATAGTCATTCCTGAAAATTTCATACATATCGGAAACCATTTTCAAAAAGATTTTTGGCCCACAGAGCGCCGCAAGGCAATGTTCTTCTTCCGCTTCTTTTTATCTTGGTAGCAAACGAGATGTTGACATTGACATATTATGCCTAAAAATTAACAGCTACATCAGAGTGATTATGCCTTCGTGGGTAAGAGCCGTATCAGGAAAGCATTCTTACGTTTTTTCTTGAAAGGAGTTTAAAACAATATAATATAATATAGAATTTTGACGCAATATAATTTGATATTTTTGAAAGTTTCTATAAATAATTTAATTTAATTGCTTTCAGCCAATAATGAGTACATTGAAAATAACGTTCTATAGGAGGTACTGTTAATATCTAGTTGTTGTCCAGCGTAAAGTTTTTTTTTTATTTTTAATAGTAGACCGTACTTATTTAAGTACACAGACATTTTTTTTAGAAGTTTTTGTATAAATAGGAAGGTTCATAGAACGATAAAATATCATTCGTTCTCTCGTGAAAAATTCAAATATGATTTTCCTTTAATGTGGATCTATAAAATATCGTTCGTTCCGAATTTAACATGAGAGAACTCTTTATGATCCATTCACGAACCGTTCAAATAAGAAAGAAAAATTAAATTTTAAAAAAGTAAGAAGTTTCGAAAAGCCAAAGTTACGGAAGATGAAGTATCGAAGGACTGTTTAAAAAAAAAGTTTAGAAATCCTTTGACCATCATTGTTCCTTGATAGATTTCAAAATTAAAAAAGCAAAAATATTTTCAAAACGTTGCCATTAAGTCAATTAAAAAGTTAGATATAGAAAAGTGTTTACGTATTAATACATACCTACATATATAGATATTTAATTTTTATTTTGATACACAATAATTACTAAAACTTTTTGAATTCAAATTTGCATGGAAAAGTATGGCTTTACCCAAGTTCCTTTTTTTAGGCAATGAAAATAAATAATAAAGCTTAGATAACACGATTTGTGTATACACAAATATTTGTGTATAAATTTGTGTATTATTGACAAAAAAATACACAAATCGTCTGAACCACAAATTTGATGTACACAAATGACGTACACAAACGATTTGTGTATCATTTGTGTATTCAATACACAATTCGAATTTGTGTACATTTACAAATCGTCTGATCGGGTACCCAAATCATTTTAAGAATTATTTGTGTATATTTGGGCACCATTTGTGTATGGCACAGCATTTGTGTATTCTGAAAATTTAAGCATACACAAATTTCGTGAGAATACACAAATGGTTTTGAAAATTCAACTGAATATTTAATATCAGTCGAGTCAATAAAGGTTTTTTCTTCGAATTTTAATGTGCAACTATGATATTAATGTTTTGTTTTGTTAAATGGCACCATAAAGACATGCAGGGTGATTTGTATTAGATGAAATGAACACATTTACGCTAAGCCAAAAATCGTATCGGAGGAGTGGTATTCAATTTTTTGGCATCCAAATTGGGCTGCTCACGGAGACAAAACTCCTATTGGGTTCAGAAAATAGTCTACAAGAACTTTGTAGATTGTATCCAGCACTTCTGGAATAATGGTGGAAATTGTATTCTGTGGAATGCGGAAAAGATACTGGAGCGAGCGAAAACTGTCGCCAGATGCCAGAAAGCGCAACATACGCGGCCAAAACTATTGGCAAGACATTTTTTTTTTGGCATTATTTGATTGAAATTATTTAATTTAACCGGATACACTTCAATTCACTATCAAATAAACAGAATGACATAAACACAAATGAGTACACAAATTTCAGTTGTGAAGAAATACACAAATCGTCTGAACCACAAATTTTTATACACAAATTGATTTGTGTATAGCATATTTGTGTATATCTTTACACAAATGAAATTTGTGTTTTTTTAAAAAAATACACAAATCGTCTGAACCACAAATATTTGTGGCATAAATAAATAGCATTTGTGTTCAAATTTGTGTAGAATTTGTGTATAACATACACAAATGAAATTTTTGTATATACACAAACCGTCTGATCTTAGCTTAAGACTTGAATTAGATTTCGAGTAAATTATTAAACGATTTGAAAATTCAAAACAAAACAAAATTTCGAATTCTGAATCAAACTTTTTCTTTTAAATGAGAAACTTTATTTTTTTCGAAAATCTACACTTTTCATTTGTATGCAAAATTTAAATATTTACTTCATTCAGCCTTATCACGAACTTCATCGTAATCGCACACTTGTTACAAATCCCGCAAAAAAAAAACTCACAGAATCCATCGTAGTGCAAAACTTCACACAAATTGCTATTAAGAACACATTCGGTTATAGTTTTTTTTTTTGGGATTCTTAAACAATCCGATTACGATGGAATTCGTGATATGACTGATTATGAAATAAAAGTGGTAATATCCATTTAAACAACTGACCTAATAGCCCACTAAACAGATCAGCTCTCTTTA
This sequence comes from Leucozona laternaria, assembly GCA_932273885.2. Taxonomy (NCBI): domain Eukaryota; kingdom Metazoa; phylum Arthropoda; class Insecta; order Diptera; family Syrphidae; genus Leucozona; species Leucozona laternaria. The sequence goes on along the minus strand of OW026367.1, from coordinate 22,171,261 downwards.
AATTAAAATTGTATGCTTACGCAATAAAAAAATTATATTAACGTTTATTTTCCAAAGGCTACGATACGTACAACCAATAGGGTTTCAAAGAAAATTTCAAAAATTGCCTACTACTTATTGATTACTAATTACAATTAAAATTTGCTGTCAAAAACCATAGGAGCAAAAAACCCAAGTTTGGGAAACTTGGTGAAAATTTCACTTTACCAAACAGGCATTAAATGTAACAACAATTAAGCCCCAATGTCGTTTTTTTCGTCCGATTCATCTGGTCTTGCAAAAAAACACACCTAATATATGAGCCTGATTACACGATTCGTCTTTTCATTTGTTTCCTCTTTTTAACAGGTACGTACTACGTACCTTCATGATTACGATTACACACAACGAAAGAAGTCCAGTCGTGTTTTTGACGTTCAAAAATTTCAGGTTCATTTATTGGAAAATAGACAGTGATAATAACTAAAAATATTTTAAAATCACTTCCTGTTCAAATTTATACATATTTAATTATTTAAAATAATTATGGCTTATTATTTGAAGTTGATAATCACTTCCCGCCTCTACTCGTTTGTCAAATCATAAACGTCAAAGTTCAGCCGGATAAAATTTTAATGAAACGACCGAAAAAACGAATCGTGTAATCAGGCTCTGTCTCTGTCTTGTTCATTTCTAAACGTCAAACTCATGAGTTTGGCTCTTATGACAATAAACTCCCATTTGCTTTTTATTTTGGAGGCATATACACTCCACTTCAACTGAATAAGAACACACATTTTCAAAGGTAGTTTGTCAATTTGGTTCAAACATTGTGCATTGTCCTTGATTAAATTATTATTAACTAAGGATATTTTCAGATACATTTGGCATGATCCAGAGCGAAGAGGGGGCAAATCATGGAGAGAAGACAAGTATTTGTTAAAATTAATAGTAAAAAATGAAAAATTTGTTATTTGTGTGGTATTGTCCAGAGCCAAGTGCCCCCCCTTGCCCCTACCTCGGCTCCTATGCATACTCGTACATCATTATAAGATCTTCAATGAGATGAAGTTTAACATTTGGGCGTTATTTTAGATTAAAAGTAGTTGGAGATCACGGTGATGGTTTTTCATTCATTGGGAATAACTAGCCAGTCTCTGTCTCTACAAGCTCCTTAATTCGATGAATTTGTAAAAATTCTATGTATTTTACAGAAAAAGTAAAAGTATAAATATAGCAACATGTAAATTGTAAACTTATGGCAAGACAATATGCTTCAATGGACTAAGTGCAACAGAAAATACTATTCCGCACGTGTTGTATTTTGAACTTCAGAAAGGACTTTATGTTGGCATCAGATACGTTATGAATTTGAAAAAAAAAAATATCTTTAAAAATGACATATGTATTATGTACCTTATGAATTATCCATTGTATTATAATATTACCCTTAACCTTTTGATAGAATTGTGCTGGAGCATAGCTAAGAATTCTCGGTTCGATATAAGCAAACACAATGACATTAGCATTGAATAGGCTTCCTGCAAAAGATTCCTGGGACAATTGAAAGCTGAAAGACTTTTCAAAATATTTGTAGGTTAACTTGGTTCGGCCCCCATTCAAACGGTTTAATCTAGAGTATTGAAATCCAGCTGATCTATCTTGTAAAAAAAGAAAGAAAAGGCATTGAAAATGATTTGAAATTGTGTGGTAAGATGCATATTATCTTTGTATAGCCGCAAAAATAATTCAAAATTCATATTAAAAGTCAAGGAGAAGAGCATTTCTCGTTTGTGAAATTATTTTCAAGGATCCCAACGAAATAAACAAAAAAAAATGTTTGTTGGAATTGCCATTATGCAATAATGCTGATTGTAAGTCGAAAAACTGTTACCCTAATTGAAACTTAAAAAAAAAAAAAAACAGAAAACCATCTCGTTTACCCACCAAAGCATACCCATTTGTCTTATTATTTTTATTGTCGACCGGAGAAAGATAATATGGCCGCGGTTTCCTTTACTGCTATAATGACTGAAGGGGAAGATATAAATATTCACGCCAGCCCCCCCCCCCCCCACATCGTCCCATTTTAATGCAAAACAATCAATAAGGGATGATACGAAGCGTAAGAGGAGATGCCCACCTTTTGTTTTGTTTATATAAAATGAATAAATTCCAACAAGCCAATATCGAAAATACAAGGACACGCAAAATAAAAACTAAAGCACCTGATGTTGTCGAACGGACTCGCAGATAAATAATTTGACACTAATTGTCTGATTCATGAAAATTTAAAAAAAAAAGATTGAGTTCTTTTCGTATATGAACATAGACAAATAAATAAAAAAAAACTTCTACTGAATTCTCCTTTTTTACGTCTATAAAAAAAAATCATAAGACGGAAAACGGATTTTAAGCCTGAAATAGAAGGCTAACCTCTTCGAAGAACATTTTGCAGATGTTTTTCTGCATTCAGCATATTATGCCATGTTGATAAAAGTGACGAATTTGAAATTCTCTTTATCAAGCTCAAAGAAGTAAGAAGCATGTGTAAACACAAGTTATTTAAACAAAATCACCAGGCTATACAAACAAAAAAACTTTCTCAGGTTTTGATTCTTAATAAACGCATATTTTAAGCTCCGATATCATCTGTATAATACGGAGAGAAACCCAACGACGTGACGATGGCTGAAAAATCTTTCCTTTGAAAATAAATTAAACACCAACAAAAACTGTATCGTGGGGAAAATGTTAGGAAAAAACCCCAAAGTTTACTGCTTGCCGTGCTGTCAGGCTGGGTCTTTTTTTTCCGACTAAGTAATTTACCCAGAATACATTATTTTGTTCATACAATATTAGAGAGTAAGACAAAATACAGGGTGATTCGCATTAGGTGCGACAAAAAGCTAGAGCGTGTAGGTTTTAGTTGTCTAAGGGCCGTATTTTCAGTGTGAGATTAAATTTAAACCCGAGTTAACTCATAAAATTTGATGAGATAAGTCAGGATTATCCAACGACTTTAATGAGTTGTTCCGCACGCATTTTTCACCAAAAAACTGCTTCCTCAGTTAACTGTGGATTAATTTACTTCTAGAGTTAGCTAACTTTGGTTAAACTAACCACTGAAAAACTGGGCCTTAGTGAATATTTTTTGAAAAATTAATTTTCAAACTAAAAATTTAAAAAACAAATTTTTGCTATCATATTATTCTCTCATTACAGAGTGAAATTATTTGCTGTCTTTTTAACGTAACGCAAATATTTCTTGCACCAAAAAAACTTTCTTTGAATATTAACATTTTTCGTCTTCGTATGGTAACACTCATGGATTTATCTTTCATAAATCGAATTAAATGGAATGGAACAGTGGAAATTGTTTCTACTCAATCATGAAGCATATTTCTTATCTATGGGTTGGTAAATTTTCGAACTGAAATAATTAATATCGAAAGTGGTAAAAAAAGTGAGAAAAGTGATACAAAGCTACACACATAAATACATTTGTAAAACAGCAAGCTATATGTGTTTATAGATTTTCTTGTGCGATGAATTAAATTTGTCCCCACTTCTGATCTGGCTGTAATCTATACAAAACCATTTTTTGTCCTAAATTTGAGTACAACTCCCACATCAAGGCAGGTGCTCCTACAACTCATTTGAATCTCTCGGAGCCAGAATTCAAAATAGAGCCTTTAAAATGGTATAGGTGATAGAAATCTAATAGAAACAATTATAACTCCGGAACACTACCGAAGAGAACACCCATTTTGATAAAACAATTTTATCATTTACACCTGTTGTTGAACGCTTTATCCGTCCGTGGTGATTTGGCAAAACAGACTGAATAAATGACAGCTAATTTGACAGATATGACTCAACAAAATGGCCACTATCAACTGTCAAAGTCCGGAAGTTACTTTCGGAAGACCCTTTTGTTAGAAAACACGCTGTATCGCACTTACTTCGACTTGAAGATCGTCTTAGATATACATTTGTACGGAGGCTAAAAAGAAAAAAAACTTAGCCTTAGGAAGTGATAGTCATCTTTCAATGAGATTTTAAACTAAGAAATAAAAATGGTTTGTCAATCTGTGATTGATTGGTCTTCATTTTCTGGTGGTTTTCATATGAAAAAAACCCACACTATTGGGTACCGAATAATACTGTTCGACCAAAATAAGTGATTGAGGTAATGCAATAATTAACAGGGAATAAAATGTAGTTTTAGCAGAATTCAAACTGAATTGCAGAAATAACGGGTCAGCCAAATAACTTCTTTTTTTTTTGAAAATGGCGCAAAACATCGAGTGCAGCTTCGGCTATGTGGCACGTAGCTCCGTCCTGTTGAAACCAAATGTTGCCAATATCCTCCTCTTCAATTTTTGTGAACGAAAATTCGTTCAACATGGCCCGATAACGATCGCCATTGACTGTAACGGCCACTCCTTGCTCATTTTCGAAGAAAAATGGCCCAATTATACCTCTGGACCAAAATCCGCACCAAACAGTGACTCGTTTTGGGTGTATCGGCTTTTCAATGTATGCGTGCGGGTTTTCTGTGCCCCAAATGCGACAATTTTGCTTGTTTACTATCCGCCAAGATCAAAATGACCTTCATCTGAAAAGATGATTTTTTTTGGCAAAATCGGCATCTTCTCTGAGTCGATCGCAGGCCCACTTAGCGAAGCGTATACACAACCATATTCGTTCAGCGGAAGGATAAAACTAATTATCTGTCAAATCAGACATGAGCTAAGTGCGTTACCATTCACGAAATAAGCACTAGTTGAAAAAAAAAACGTAAGATGGCGGACCCTTTAGTTTATAAATTATAAGTGAAAAACTAACGACAAAACTGTGGTTTCCACAAATTGCTTAATTTTGGGGTTTTCCAAAGCGCTCTATCGGTAAAAACGTGTGTTTTCATGTAATAATTTTAGTATACCTACTTAATTTCTATATAGAGTGTGGTCTAGTTCAAAAAAATTTATGAGATTTTTGGAAAAAACTTAAAAAAGGTTCAACATTTTGAGGTGAATCCATATCTGTGGGAAGTAACAAAGTTGAAATTCGGATTCAGAAACCATAAAAACATAAAATATTGGTGACAAAAAAAAATTTTTAATATTTTTTTCCGCAAAACACCATTTGATTGGACCAAAACTTTTCTAAAAGGTTTCAACATAATATTCAACATTTTTAAATCCAAAATGTCTTGAAGACTCTCAAAAATAAAACTTTGAATGAAAAAGTTTTCAACAAGGAATCGAATAAATTCAAAGGATCTACCTCCCAGACTTTTAGTACAGAAAAATAATAATACTGAACATAAACGACCAATAATTGGCTTAAACTTCTTAACTCCTCATTAAAATCCACTAAAACCATTACAAAATTTTTTTTTTTTCGATTACATAATTTGCCCTTTAATAATACCTACCTATGTCGCAAGTGAAACAAAAAAAAGGCATATTAAGAAAAAACGTATTCGGTAGTGAATTTTTCATCTGAATTGGCCCAATAACGATGTTTCCGGAGATTCGTGTGTGTATGAGTATGAAATGAAACAAAAAACAATCAAAAAAAAAAAAAACCTTGTAATCCAACAGGCAGCTTACAACAGAAGTGATATGATCACGATTATGGCAAGGAAATCGAATTAAATTGCAATTCATCTTGTTATCAATGTGGGCCATCCACCAGGATATTGTTTCGTTTTTTTTTTTCTTTTTTTTTCTGTGCGAAAAGTGATTATTTGTAATCAGAAATCGTTCGTTATCCATTTTCAATGTTGGCACTGAGGTAGGTTTACAATATTGGATTTTTTTTGTTGTTGACTGGAAAGCAAATCGGCTTAGTAATCGATTGGAAGATTTATTTTGTTGGCATAGAATGGTTTGCTTTTCATGGCAAATTCAGGAGAAGAAGGTAGCTAGGTAAGGTGCTTAAGGCTGAGAGCTTCAAGAATCCAATCAAAAATAATTATAACACACAACAGAAAAAAAACAAGGCAAAGCCTGGGTTGTATTATATGAATATTTTTATCATCAATTAGCATCATGATATAAAAAAATCATTGGGATAGTTTGGTTTAAAAAAATAAAAATGTAGCTGTTCGTGTCTACTCTAACACAACTTCAAATACCTCCTGAATCCTTCTTTTTTAGGTGTAACTTCTTGACCATTCTTGGCTTCTTCGCTTAATGGCAATTGGTGTTTTTAACATGCCTCCTTCACTGGGCATAAGCGAAGCTATGTATATATGGAAGCACAAAAATCCTTGTCCGTGCAGCATGGCATGACCGCTGTTCAAAGCTTGGGCATGAGATTTAACGTTTCCAGTGTGTGACAGATTTTTTCTGGTTCTAACTGACTGTGGTGGTAAATGTTGAAGAAAAAGGTAGAAGTAGTGGTGTAAGGAATTTCTGTATGTTTGCTGATTGTTGATTGGATTGTGATTGTGATGTTGGGCATCTGTACGCCCCGTGGAGTCGGGGTGCAACACTGTACTAATTTCCTAGAGTTATATCTGTCAAACCAACTGTCAACTGATTGAAAACTGGTTGTGTCATTTTTATTCAGTAGACTTTGCAACAATTTTACCGTGATGACAGACATGCTTAAATAGTGTTAAAAATTTGGCTGTGGGCCTTATTTAAAGAACTGTTATATTAAAAAAATTGTGTTCAGCCATGAGACTCTTTTTGTGGCATTTGAAGTGACGATAATCGACAGAAATTATCGATAACTTTTTTTTTTTTTTTGTATTCGGCTACTTCCAAGAAATATCTACTACGCGCAATTTTTGAAAATTCACTAACAAAGCAAGTACCTACGTGTTTATAAATACGATTGCATCAAAGCATGAAGCATCTGTGGAACACCATACTTTTCAACTTTGTGATTCTGATTGGCATACTACATTATCTATTAAATAATAGTAGGTAACGTTTCGCTTCGAAATACCTACATATAAAATGCAAATGGATTCCTCCAACAACAAAATTCTCCAATAATTCCAATTGAAAACATTGTTTATAAAACCTTGACAATTTGAAAACGGTGTGATTATTGTTAAAATCAGCAGCACCTCTAAAACACTACATATTGAGTTCATCGGTCTGTACTAATAATTCAAATAGATTACATCAAAGCAAATTAAAACGCAATACTAAATATACATATTGATCCAAAAATATATCATCATCACCACAATAATTCTGTTTAATGTAAAAGAAAGTGTAAGGAGATGTACAAAGTGTGTTTGTCGGTTTATCGAACAAATAAAAATATACCGTATAAAGCTGCAAATGGAATCTTTTTGAAGATGTCAGTTTTTGTTTTTACACTTAGATTCAAACTATTTTAAACTATTGGTGTATAACAGATGGATGGGTGGATTGCTTGGTTACTTCAAGAATCAGTAGGTTCTTACTAGCTAACAGTTCTAACAAGGAAATCTGAAAACGAAAAAAGGCAGAGTTCCTTAGAACCTAAATTCAGGTGAAGACGATCAAAGGATTTTTGAAAAGAATCTGAACGGCAAAAAGTTTACAATAAATCGCAGTCTTCGAGAACTTGTTAAATCAAATAGAAGATAAACTTATGTATGTCGTTTTCGATTGGATTTTCGGTCTATTCTAGTCCTTTTTAATTCCAATCGAATATAAAAACACCGACTTTCCTAAATTTATACGCACACTACCTAAAGCCGCCATTTTACAAAATGGCTTCTTCAAGTACTTACCACTTTTGACAATTAATCCAACGAAAAACTTAATATGTATGTGTGTGTTCCTCGTCTACTCCAATATGAAATTGGGAACAGAAGAACACTCCGAAAACATTACTCGAAGACTTTTGGAGTAGTAGGAGTGAAAAAGGAGTGCAAAAGGAGTATCTAAACATCCAAACGAAAACGACATTAGTTTCCATTACGCAATCCCGGAATTATACTAAAGGGTCCGCCATCTAACTTTTTTTTTCAACTAGTGCTTATTTCGTGAATGGTAACACTTAGCTCATGTCTGATCTGACAGATAATTAGTTTTATCCTTCCGCTGAACGAATATGGTTGTGTATACGCTTCGCTAAGTGGGCCTGCGATCGACTTAGAGAAGATGCCGATTTTGCCAAAAAAAATCATCTTTTCAGATGAAGCTCATTATGATCTTGGCGGGTAGTAAACAAGCAAAATTGTCGCATTTGGGGCACAGAAAACACGCACGCATACATTGAAAAGCCGCCCGATACACCCAAAACGAGTCACTGTTTGGTGCGGATTTTCGTCCAGAGGCATAATTGGGCCATTTTTCGAAAATGAGCAAGGAGTGGCCGTTACAGTCAATGGTGATCGTTATCGGGCCATGTTGAACGAAGTTTTGTTCACAAGAATTGAAGAGGAGGATATTGGCAACATTTGGTTTCAACAGGACGGCGCTACGTGCCACACAGCCGAAGCTACACTCGATGTTTTGCGCCATTTTCAAAAAAAAAAATGAAGTTATTTGGCGGACATATAATGAAGATCTGGATGCCGAAATAAGTCAACAAGAAGTTATCTCAGCTTTAACAAAATTAAAAGACGGAAAAGCATCCGGTTCGAATGGCATTATACCAACTGAATTCTATAAGTATGGCAGATCGGAGCTGAAACAATGTTATTCAAACCGGTCTGATACGTCTGGAATTATTTTCCCGATTCATAGGAAGGGGAGTTTGTGCTAACTGTCCAAGGTATATCGTTTTTAAATGGTCCATACAAAATCTTCACCCAGATTTTTAATTAATGGATCGCGAGAGGAAAACAAGCTTTTGAAGAAGTTTCAGGCAGGCTTTAGGGCTGGTTATTCAAAGATTGACCACATTTTCGTCCTTAAAAGTATTGCTAAATCATTTCTTCATAAAGGAAAGACGCTTAACAACAAACCTTGGGTGGAATCGGCTAAGGTGATAGTTGATTATTAATTTTTTTGATTGTCGCTTTCACGATAGCTGTCTCTGTCCTATCTATAAGGAAAGACAGAGTGAGCAATCGTAAAAACGACAATCACTTAATAGAGCGATCACTTTAGTCTTAGGCAATACTATCTCATAGATTCATAGATTTTATATCAGCATTCGACATAGTAAATAGGCAAGCGCTAATTTACAAGTTTTACAGTCTCAGTCTGTCATGGAAGTTAGGAAGAGTGATTGAAAATCTTTATGAAGACACAATGGCCTAGGTGTGGAACGGTGAACAGTTATCACGAGAATTTAAAACCAAATTGGGATTCAGACAAGGTTGTACATTGAGTCCAAGCCTATTTGACCTACTCGTACCCTGTGGCATCGCTGTTCAGGTGATAAAGGCACTGTTGTTCGCGGATGCCATTAAACTTTAAGCATCATCACCGGAATCGTTATAGCTAATGATGAATCGCCTTGCTCAATACTGTAAGCTTTGGAGTTAGATTTTGAATTTAAATAAGTATAAAATTTTGATCTTCAAAAGTGTAGGTGGTCGAAACTGTGCCAATGAAAAATGGCACTACAAGGATGGGGCTATTTAAGATCGTGACGAAATTTAAATATTTGGGAGTTTACTTCACGACAAATTTAAATATGGAAAGACATCTTAAAAAATAAACTGATGAAGGCAAAAGGTGGAATCAGCGTAACCTGGGATATAATATGTTTCCATAACTGAAGTATCGCACATAGCAGCAAGTTCCGGATATTTGAGGCGATATCAGAATCATTTTTGTTTTACGCAGCCAAATCTTGAGGAGCGAAAAATATGAAACAGTGGAGAAACTTCTTTGTGACTACATCAAGAGAATTTTGTCAGCTGCCAGCTGCCACTTAATTACATAATATCATCCCCTTTTGCGAATAGATTATGTCCTAAAGGTAATGAACCCGAATAGACATCAGCTTCCTAAGATAGCAGCTCTGCATGTTATGCGAATGAAAACAAGCTATGTTATTTCTTTGTGGTCTAGTCTCCATGTTGTGTGCGTATATGTAAAAATAGAAAAAATGTATTCTTAAATAATTTGATATAAAAGAGTTTATTTTAATTTATTTAATAATTTAAAATTATTTTTCACAACATTAATTTCAACAACAACAACAACATTCATAAACGGCAATCATAAGAACTCTTGGCAATACAACACCGCGAAAAAAGTGAAATTGAAGCCCGAAGATGGTTTTATAGAAACCGAAACGCGTCGCTTTTACAAGTTTATAAAAATTAATGTTGTGAAAAATAATTTTAAATTATTAAATAATTTAAAATAAACTCTTTTATATCAAATTATTTAAGAATACATTTTTTCTATTTTTACGAAAACAAGCTGTTATGCTGATAGGATGGATTAAGCCAGAGAATGGGATTAGATCGAAGCAATCTAAGCCATAATGCTTGGAAAATGTCTCTTTAACAGCTCATTCGCTCAGTGGACTTAATGGAGAACTTATCCAGCTTAACTTCATGCCTCATAGAATGGACTTACCCATCATATGCTCTTCATGTATAACTTAAATGAAAGAGATGATTTTCCATTTTATGTGGAGATGTCTCAAAGAAATAAGAGAAATGCTTTTGGAAGCGATATTCAAACACAAAACCAAATTATACTCTTGCTTAACAATATGGATGTTAAAACTTTGTAACAATTCTCCAGAGTTGATCTTCTCTACAGAAATAGAATTATAAATTAATGTTTTTAAATAACATAATCGAAAATTCAATTATTATGTAGGTACATATTAATATTTTTATTACAAAGTTTGATGAAACATATAATTTCAAAGTAAAAATATTATGGACTTGTCAACTAGGCAGACGGCAGTAAAGCCATGATTTTGTTTTTTGTAAGCTTTGTAATAAATTTTAATCAACGTTGCAGAAATAAAAAAATAATCTCATCTAATTTTATTACGACCTTCAATTACCTTGTGGCTAAAATTTGTATGTTTGCTATTCTAGGCCTGAGATTACGAAAATAAAAGCATTTCGCTCCCAACGACATCCGAAAGAAAAATATCATGCGAGAAAAGTCTCATAAGAGAAACATTTCATGCTAGAAAATTATCATGTGAGAAATATATTATGCAAGAATTGTATCATGCGAGAAATATAAAAAAAATATGCACAACTGAACCATGCAAACTCGCTTCGGTAGTTAGCTACAGAAATTTGGCCACACATTGAATTTATATGTTAATGGTTCAATAAATATTTTAATGACAACTCATTAATGAGAAAATTTTAAAAATATAAAAAGTACTTAAAAAGGCATTTTGTGCTTAATTTTTTTCTTTATTTAAATCATTTTTTTTCAAATTTGTAAACACCGGATTGCAAAATTATGTAAAAATCGGTTCAACTATTGAAAAGATATAAGCGAATAGGCCAAAAATAAGAGATATATATAATCCGTTAAGTGAATTTTTCTCAAAAAACCTGAAGCGCAGTTTTCTTGGTATTGCTTTGGGCATTCCAGATACCCTTAGGCAGGCGATGGAAAAATGTCTAGAATTTAACATCCCAACATACTATCTGTTTATAGACTTTAAGGCCGCCTACGATAGCATAGCCAGGGTAGAACTTTACAAAGCCATGAGAGAATTCGGCATCCCAACAACAACGTAACAAGCCAAGTAAAAATAGCCGAATTGCTATCCAAACCAATCACCATCTTTAATGAACTCCGACAAGGGGATGGTTTGGCCTGCCTCCTCTTCAACCTGGATTTGGAGAAAGCAATCCGTGACTCTGGCACGGAAACAAGAGGGACCATCGTCAACAGGTCCAGCCAGATACTGGCTTACGCAGACGACATCGACATCATCGGAAGAACCGAGCAAGCTGTACATGATTCCTTCATCCAGATCGAGCAGGCGGCACAAAATCTGGGGCTGCACATTAGTGAAGGTAAAACAAAGTACATGGTGGCGTCGAATGCGAGAGGAACAGTTGGTCAAACAATCAAGGTAGCGGAGCACGAATTTGAAGTGGTGCAATCCTTTAAATACCTTGGGTCAATAGCAGCAGCCGATAACAATATAGAAGAAGAAATACGCGGGCGGCTTCTCAAATCCAACAGAGCCTACTATAGAATGTCAAAGTCCAGAAATCTCACCATAACTTCAAAACTGCTGCTGTACAGGACCATGGTCCTGCCAGTACTCACATATGGATCCGAGACTTGGGTGCTTAGCGAAAGGCACTCCGACCTCTTAGCCGCGTTCGAGAGAAAAGTCTTAAGGAGAATTGTTGGCCCCATATGTGAGGAAGGACGATTCCGGAGACGGTACAATCATGAATTGTACGCAATCTACCTTGAAGCAGATATCGTGACAAAAATTAAGCTCGGTAGACTCCGGTGGGCAGGGCACCTAGCTCGCATGAGCGAAGAGGAACCTGCTCGGAAAGTTCTTTTTCGTACATTCTATGGTAGACGACAGCGTGGTAGACCATGCTTGCGCTGGAGAGATGGCGTAGACCAGGACGCCCGGAGCCTTGGGGTGCGCAACTGGATGGCGGCGGCTCGAGACCGGGATGGGTGGGAAGACTTGTTGAAGGAGGCCAGCACCGGACCCCGGTTGTCGAGCCGACGATGATGATGATTCCAGATACAAAGTTTAATCAATATCGTTACAGCCGTTTCCGAGAAATGTTGAAAAAATAAATATATTGATTTTCTAGGCTCTAGCTTAAATTGCAGTACGTGGACACATGGTCGCACAGACCGACGCCGACAGATGGTATGACAAAAACCAATTGTTTTGACTTCTCGATAATGATATATGTATTTAGTGTTAGTTTTTGTTATAAGCTCGACATTGCTTACACGAAACCAATACTTGCCCTATAAGCAAGTAAAAAGAACCATTTAACCATAAATCTTAGTATATAGGGCGATTCGCATAAGGTATGACAAAAAGCTAGAGCGTGTAGTTTGGGTTGAGACAAGAAAAAAATCGTATGGGAGGGGGGCTATTCCCTCCCGATTAGCCAGGAGGGCCATTTTCTAAAAAAAATGACTTAAAACAGAAAAAAAAGATTAAAAAACAACGGTTATGTTTAAAATGAAATTATATACTTTTTTGTAAAGCCAGAAATTTCTTCTTTTATTGTGTTATTAAATAAAGTTGTTTTAGAGAATAGTTTTTGAAAAATTAATTTTTGAACTCAAAATTTTGAAAAAAAAAATTAAAAAAAAAAAATTTCAAACTAATTTTTTTTCAAAATTTTACATAATTAAGTGCTAATTTTGTTTTCAGAATTCAATGCTCTTATTATTTTTTAGTTAAACACAGAAAACTGGATCCTTAAATGTCTTTTATTTTTGATAAAATTGAAAATAACCAAATCTACTTTACTACCTACGTAGTGCAAATAGGATCTTTAGAGCATCTTCAGCAACGGATTGGATTCAAATTTTATTGCTGTTATTTCAATTTGCTAGATAACTAGAAGAGATTTTAGCATCCGGTTTTTTGTGTTTGATTAAATATTACTAAGAGCATTGAATACTAATACTTAATTACATAAAATTTCGAACAAAATTAGTTTGAACAAAACTTTGCAATTTTTTTCTTCAAAATTTTGAGTTTTTCAAAAACTATTGTCTAAAACAACTTTATTTACTAGCACTAAAAAAGAAAAGATTTCTGGCTTTTCAAAAAAGTATGTGTATCACGGCATTTTAAATGTAACCTTTGTTTTTTAATATTTTTTTCTTGTTTTAAGTAATTTTTTTTAGTTTTTTTCTTGTCTTGATTTTTGTCACACCTAAAGCGAATCAACCTTTATATGTAAATTTTTGATTTTTGGTTTTCATGGTAAATAAAACTACTTCTTACAGCTTATTTTCGTTTTCTTGTAAGTGATAGTTTTGAACTCCCACCTAGCTTAGATGTCTAAAGATTTTTAATCGAAAGGCAAAAAAAATTCTCTTCTTTATTAATATTTCTGGACTACAAAAGTAAGCGGTTGTGGGTGAAGGAAACATGAAATAACAAACAAGCCACTTTCAATTAATATATGGCTTGCAATTCTATTCACACTAAGATTCTAGGCGGTCCTCTTCTCAGTTTTTGCAAACTCCAGACTCACTACCACCATCAGTGCCAGCGCTCCACTTATGTAAATTCCCTCTAACGAAGGTTATTAATTTTCTTAGACCAAAATTTATTAAAAAATTCTTTCAGTAATTAAAAGAAAAATAATTGCAAAATTTCATAACACAGCAAAACCGCTTGAGTCAATTATACATATATCACCGGCTGCTAGATTAATCATTGTTTTAAAATGCAATAAAAGACAATGGTTGGCCAAACCTAACAATACAAAGCGAAGTTACACACAAGGAGAATCGTAAAAAATATCAAAACGAAAATTTAAATTACATTTATGCAAATTAAATGAACAAACATTAAACTCGGAGAAGAAGTGCGCTCTGTGTGCCTGCGTGTTCGCCTACAGTACCTACATATATGCACATCAACCGTATGAGTAAACTTTACGAATGCCTTCCAAGGACGTATAATATTTGTGAAAACACATCAGAGTCTATGCGCCTCTCACATACATCCATTCCCAGATGGTTAAGTTACTTAAAGCTTCCTACAATAGTCACAAGTAAACTCGTATAGTAGGTTTACGTGGTAAATAAATTCAATGATATAGCTACCAGATATACACACATACATTTATACACAGATGCTATATCAGATGACCAAACAAATAAACTGCAAAATGGACATGATGAAGCCATTTGTTACTTGGTGTATACCCCAGAGTCCTTTGGAACAACTTTATAGCCTTCATTGTTCATACATATTATATAGGAGGACAGACGGCTGCTTTGTGATGCTCTCTGCTGATGTAGGTACTATGTTAGACTTCGAGAGTCAACGTCAACAGAGCGATTTTCTTTGGTAAACGATTAAGCTAACGTGATGAGAACTTAAATTTTCATTTAATTTTGATGTAGGTATCTACAAAATACTTGTCCGGCAAGATAGGGGACTAGATCACAAATGAGTAAAACCACATGGCGTAATGGACTGTCACGTGAGCCGGAGCGGAGTTCTGGGGATCCCAGTCTTCGCAGCCTTTTCCAACTTAAAACAAAAAAAAAGGTTTTTTTTCAGTGGTACTGCCTCTTGTGAAGTATAGTGAATCGGCATGAAAATATTAAGTGTTCCAGCCATAAAAGGGCTGAAAGAATGTATACAGGCACTTCCAATTTGAATGCAGAATTGCACCCCTTCTTTAGGTTTCAGCTACTAAGCGTCTTCTTTTTCTTATCTCATTTTCAGTCATTCAGTAAAAGAGCTTTGATTTCACTCATAAAATGTTTTTATTTAATTTTGGTTAAGAAAATTTAAGTTAAATTTTTAATACTTTATGAATTAAAGATGCCAATTAGTGGTACCACTTTACTTTTTTTTAAACAAATTTTAAATCTAACTTCGTACCATCACCAAAATATTGAAATCTACTTCATTTTAAAAAATCTCTGTTTCAAGCTACTTCAATTTGTCAAAGAAAAGGCCTTCCTTTTTCGCTATTTAACCTCAGCATGTAACCCAAAAATTTCCATAAAAAAAAACCAAAAAAAATAAAAGTTCAAAACAATACAAATATTTTTTTCTTAAAAGTTTAAAAGTTTTTTGAGTAGGTACTGACCATTTTAGAATTTCACTGATTTTTTGAACACAAATTTTCATTTACCCTTAGGTAAAATATTTGTGGGCTTAAAATTTGAGCAATATCAAACTGAAGATGAAATACTGAAAACAAAAATATTTACAAATTTATATTTAATTTTTTGTACTAAATTGAATAAATTTTTTTAAATATAGATTTACATATGTAAAAAAGAGTTAATTTTCAAATCTACTTCGATTTTTCTCAATCAACTTCAATTTTTTCTTCAAATGGCTACTTTGACTTTTTTTCCGAAAGTGGTAACCCTGATGCCAACTTGGCCAATAGCAAAATTGAAAAAGATTTTAAAATGGCCTCCACACTGCCACAGATGAAGGCAACCAATAACCGGTCGGCATTATTATGTACTAGGATATTCGGGGCGTTTGGATCTATTCGTGAAAATTGCAACCGTCTACACAATGGATCGAGTCCGCGTCCCGCTGGCTGGTGCGAGCATTAAGCAGCAGAGAGCAGCAAAGTGCGAACATTTAGCATCTAACAAATCACTTATTTTTCCTTTTTAATATAAACATTCTTCTTCAACAAATGTATTTAAATTTCAAAAGAGTAGGTTAGGTTAGGTTTTTGGGCTGATAGAGGATCTAATTTCCATCACACTTAGATCAATGTAGATCCCTTGTGATACCTTGTGTTTGTGTCTTAGTTGCGAGAGTGCTGGGCAGTGACATAAGAAGTGAGAAGTGTCTTCATGTGCTTCTTCATCGCCACAACCTCTGCATAAATCATCTGTGCTGAGCCTCAGTTTTTTCTTGTGGTATTTCAGCAGATTGTGTCGGGTAACGATACCTACAAGAGAGTACAGTGTTTTCTTGTTTAGTTTTAGGAGCTTATCCGTTTTACCCTTGTCAAAAAGCGGCCAAAGTTTCTTGGTATTCGCACAAGAGTCAAGTAGGGTCCATCTTTCAATTGTTTTTTCAAGAATTTTCTTTTCCACCTTCTGTTTAAAGGAACAGATGGGTGCGTTCACGTTTGGCTCTGCCTGGCTAGCATCAGCTGATGATCCAATACGTGCCAGTTCGTCTGCTTTCTCGTTACCTGGAATTCCTATATGGCCAGGAACCCAGCAGATCGTAACATTGTGCTGCGAGCCTAGAATCTTGAGCTCTTCGCGGCAACAGGAAACGAGTTTTGACTTTATTTCGATGGCAGAGAGTGCCTTTATGGCTGATTGGCTGTCAATTAAGAAGGTAATACCAGCTAGTTGTACCGCTAACATTGACAGCCGTTCAGCTGCTTTGGCTATGGCCAAAACCTCAGCTTGGAAGACACTGCTGTTGTCAGGGAGTCTATATGAGCTGGCTAAGTCAAGAGTTTCCGAAAAGAATCCCGCTCCAACTCCACACTCCATTTTTGACCCATCAGTGAAGACTGCTACCGGTGGGTCATTAATGTGTAGATGGGCGGTATCCCATTCTTGTCTGCTCGGAATACTAGAAGTGAATGGTCTATAGAAATCTAAGTGGGGGTAATGTAGTCAGTGCACACATTACTGCCTATATATTTGTTTAGAATCTGAGCGTGGCCTACTTGACTGTGTTTCCAGACATTTGTCTGGCTTAGTCGTAGTGCACTCTTTGCTGCTGATTCCTGCACAAATAAGTCAAGAGGCTTGAGATTAAGTATGGCTTCAAGCCCCGCTGTCGGGGTGGTTCTCATTACTCCTGTGACCGCAATGCATGCCATTCTTTGAACTTTTGTTAGAGTTTTAAGATTGGTAGCTTTGTCCACCACATTCCACCAGACTACACAACCATAAGTAAGTACCGGTCTCACTATTGCCGTGTACATCCATAGAATGATTTTTGGATTATGTCCCCAGGTTTTTCCGCAAATTCTGTTGCACGAGTAAAGGGCAAACATTGCTTTTTGAGCTCTTTCCTTGATATGCAGACCCCAGTTAAGTTTTTTGTCTAGGATTACACCTAGATACTTTGCACTATCAGAGATCCTAAGTTGAGTACCATCAATCGATGGAATATTGAAGACGGGTAGTTTCCTTTTATTTGTGAAAAGGACAAGTTCTGTTTTTAGCGGATTAACCGTTAGACCACAGCTCTTTGTCCATGTGCAGACCATAGACAAGGCAAGTTCTATTTGCTCACTTATAGTGAGTGAGTGAGTAGTTTCTATTTAAATTTAAAATTAATAAATAAAGTGTTGAGGGAAGGATGACATTTATTCATCAAGATTAATGGAACCCACTCGCATGGGACATACACGAACAAGAACGTTGAAGAATTCCATGTGATATATTTAATATTGTGTCCTCGACTTTTATATAGTTTAATTTTTTATTTTTGAAATATGTACGTATAAAACTTGAACTCAATAAAATTTGGTCTTCGATCACGTTCTTGAGTTTAGGCTGAGAAACATAATATAATAATTAAAAAATGATTTGAATATCAATTATTTTCGGTAAATATATTTATTGATTTAATTTAATTGAATATTCACTGGGCATTTGCTAGAATTTGATTTATTATCGTCTCAATTACATCTCACGGGAGTAATGAAAGAAAATGGTACTTAAGCACAGCTACAGATATAAGTAATTGGTCAATTACATTTTGTTGAATTAGATAACAAGTCATTACATTCTGCTGCTTGAGGTATTATATTTTATTAAGTGGACAATATCTTAGTATTATGTGCAATGAAGAATGTTGTTTTTTTTTTTAAATGACCTTGAGGAGATAAAAGGTATCTTCCGCTTATAACAACTAAGCCGTTGAGGACCTTTAAAGAGTTTCGAAAACATGAGTGTAAGAATATTTTCATATCTATGTACGACGTACGTGTAGAAAAGGTTAAATTAAGACAAATAAATAAATTTTTAAAATTAGGAAATATTCAATTATGATATGTGTTGAAACAAGATAAAACACTGAACAAAACTAAACACTCAATTATTTTGAAATAATTATTATTTATATAAGTAGTTTTTAATATCTATTTATCAATTAGAAAATTTAATATTTTCAATAAAAAATAAAGGGCTTAACAATAAGGTTGTTTCCTTAAAACGGACTTTCGACTTTCATTAAGAAAATCTTATTAGGTTATGGGCCCAGGACCGTGTGAACTGCATTAGAAGAAAATGTCGTCAAATGATTTCAAGGTCTCTTTAGACAAGCTTGAAGGTCCTAGCGGTTGGGCGAAATGGAAATGGCAAATGGGTATGCTTTTCCGTGCATATAATCTCAAGAATGTCGTTAGTGGAGATATTGTATGCCCTATATTAATATCAACGTCTTCAGCTGAAGAAAAGAAAAAAACATTGTGAATGGATGAAAGATGACGCAAAAGCGGCTGGCTTGATTGCTGCATAATTAAGCTCACCAATCGCTGAACTTGTCCTTACATGCGACAATTCAAAGGACATTTGGAATAAGCTATGCGCTCGTTTCGAAAGAAGCAGAATCCAAAGGCTTAATATGTTGATAGACAGTTTCTTTCAAGCAAGAAAGGATGAACAAGAGGACATCAGTGCACATATTGCAAAACTGCAAAAGTTATTTGTAGACCTCAATGATGAATTGGAGAAGCATAAGGAGAATACTTTATCTGAACGAATTTTAAGTGGTAGAATAATGTCAACTCTTGGTAAGGAATTTGACAATTTTAGAGATTTGTGGGATACAATTCCTGCAGAAAAGCAAACCCTGAACCTATTGATCGAAAAATTATGCACCATCGAGACAAGAGAAACGAAACAAAATATGAACAATTCCAGTGATAGGGTTGCTCTGGTTGCAAAAGGAAATTTCAAGAAGAAAAAGCTACCAGAAAAGTCAAGCAAACTAGACCGTGCGAAGATGAAATTTCCATGCAATAAGTGCAAGGCACTGGGACTTTGGGCAGCTGAATGCCCACAGAACAGTTCCGAACAAAGCGACGGCAAGAAGAATCAAAAATACAATGCTTTAATAGCATTTTCCTTGAATTCAACAATTGAAAATTTACTCAGACAGGATCAATGGTATTGTGATAGTGGAGCTTCAAGACATATTACACCGAACAAATCGCAATTCGAAACTTACACGCGATTTGATGTTAGACAAGAAAATTATACAAAAAGAATTCTGGATCGTTTCAATATGGCAGAATGTAATCCAGTAATGACTCCAATTAGTCAGGAGGAAGAAAATTCAAAATTTGAAGACGTTAAAGAACAAGTTCCGTGCCGCGAAGCTGTTGGAAGTTTGATGTATTTGGCAACAGCAACACAACCTGACATCGCCTTTGCAGTAAGCTTTGCAGCAAGAAGGATGGAAAATCCTACCAAGGAAGATTGGAACAGCGTTAAGCGTATTTTTCGCTATCTTCGTGGTACCAGTAAAGCAGCCATAAGATACCAAGGGAAGAGCAAACAACAACTGGCAATTTATAGTGATGCCGACTATGCTGGTGATCTTAAAACCAGGCGATCAACTACAGGAGTAATTTCAGTATTTGCTAAAGGTCCTGTGTCATGGACGAGTCAACTTCAACCCACCTTAGCATTATCAACGACAGAAGCTGAAATTATGGCAGCAAGTGAAGGCGCTAAGGAAGCAATGTGGCTTAAACGTCTTTTGCAAGAATTAACAGGACAGAAAGAACTGGCACCTATATTATATGTCGACAGTGCAAGTGCTGTGAAACTAGAAAAGAACCCAGAATTTCATAAAAGAACGAAGCATATTGAAGTTCGTCATTTGTTTGTTCGGGAGCTTTTCCTTGAAGGAAACTTAAGATTGGAACATATTCCTGGAACTGAACAGTAAGCAGATTTACTGACAAAACCTCTTGAACGAGTTCGATATCAGATGTTAAGGAAGAAAATAGGTATCGACCAATAATCATAATCAATTCAATTTATTTTGTTTAGTGTTTATGGAGGAAGTGTTGAAACAAGATAAAACACTGAACAAAACTAAACACTTAATTATTTTGAAATAATTATTATTTATATAAGTAGTTTTTAATATCTATTTATCAATTAGAAAATTTAATATTTTCAATATAAAATAAAGGGCTTAACAATAAGGTTGTTTCCTTAAAACGAACTTTCGACTTTCATTAAGAAAATCTTATCAATATGTCCCAATGCAATGCTGTTTCTTGATTTATGTCAAGCAAGTGAGGTATCATTTGCCATCGAAAAGTAGCTAGGTGGATATCTTTTTGTCTGCTTATTTGCCATGTTATTGTGAAGTAAGCTAAACCCCCCTTCAAAAAGGTTTTTTGATATTTTAAAATATTATTTCTAACTCTAAATACCAACTGTTTTTTTTTTAAATATTTTTCTATACAAAAAACATAGGGGAATTTCAGTAGGCATAAATTAGTTCCACATATTGGTACAGAGCATTCTTTTCCATATATGTATTATTGCCCTGAGGACAGATTCGATTAAGTTTCTAGCTCATCTGAAATGGGAAGCTGCCGGGCAACAATTTTGATTTTCTTAATTTTCTAATTTTTCCATTGTCATTGTGTTTTGCTGTCCCAAATAATATATTCAATGTTCAATATTTCATTTATAAAAATCACAAAAAAAAAACACAAAACTGATGTTCCAATTGCAAGTATCTAAGAAAGACGATATAGGAGGTGAAAGTTAGAGAATTTTGGAAAGAAATAGATGACAGTAGGTTAGGCAGATTTTTTAGGTTTTTAAAATTTGAGTAGATATTTTGACATTTGCTGTTGTGATTTTCACCATTTTGACAGGATTTAAAAAAAAACTAATGCACAGTTGGTTGTGGATGGACTATTATGTAGTTCAATATGGTCACCAACTTAATCATTTGTATGGGGAATCGTTAAATTAAGAAATTTGTAAAAATATGTCTGCGGCTAATGAATAAAATTGTTCACAAAAGTTCATGCATAAAGTTAACGAACCAATTTTTGATGTTTTTAGCAAGTATTAAAACAGTATATTTTGATTTTGTGGCTCATCGACATATTTTATAAACTTTAGTGACCAATTTTATCTGAAACAGTTAAGGAAAAAAGAAAACACACCAAAATTTTAACAAATATTTCGTTTTTGTTTAATTTATAAAAAAAAAATAGAATACATAACACGTCTTTCAGGTTACAAAAAACAAAAAAGGATTAAGGATTATAATTTTTTTTCTTGTCAACATTCATTCGTATTTTCCTATTTAAGTTTAAAAAACTCTTTTAGTTAAAAAGGAATTTATTCAAAAAGGGGCGTGAAAGTAGGTGGATTTCAAAAATTTAATGTTCAATATAACAATCAGAAAGAATTTGTACAAGATTGAAAGTCCATTTTTTTAACAGTTGCCATTTGAATAAAAAATGGCGTGGAAGTAGGTGGATTTTTTTACGATCAAGATAATAACAAAACGTATTCTAATTTAAATAAGAAGAAAATGTTGCGTTATCAGCTCTTTTGAAAAAGGAAATATCTGAGACATTCCAAGAGTAAATTTGATTTTAAGACCAAAATGTTAAGTCAAAAAATTTTAAGTCAAAATGAACATGTTTTTTTTTAACTAAATTACATAAGGTACCTATCTGCCTCTCTCAAACCATTGCAATAAGCTACAGGTGAAATTTTGCGTTATGGTTTAACCAATAGTTAGGTTAAAATATCCTGGTAATTTTTCAGCGGGATCTAGCGAGAAAAATTTTTTTAGCTCTATTCAAACCTGAAAAACTCATTTTAATGTATTTTTTGTTTGTTTCATTTTATTAAAAATATTAAACTTTTTTTTTAATTTTAAGTTTTGATTTAGTTACAAATAAAACAACCACGTAATATTTAATAAAAGTAAGATTTTTCATAAAATATGCCATAATTGCAAAAAAAGTAAATAAATGAATTCGTTTTTTAGTATTTTTTGTAGGTAGGTACACTCAAGAACAAAATTGCTCAACTTTGAAAACCAAACCAAACTATTTAGCAAAAAATTATTTGGTTTACTGTTTTTGAACTCTGTTTATATTCCAATTAGAAATAAAAAAAACATCGAATTTTGTATTTTTGCCACGATTTTTGGCTTTTTGGACCACAGTGGTCGTGGGACCACCTCCCGGTCAGCCACCATTCGCATACCAGACGTAACACATATGTTTATACCGATCGACAGAACAAGAATACAGAAATATTATGACCAAATTGTGTAATAACTTTAACCTTTTTGTTTTAGGTGGTGTGGCATCGTATTAGAGGCAAATTTCATCTTAATTTGCAGCACTTGCATTTTTTCGAGTGTCAGAGCTTCGAATATTCAAGTGCTTACAAATCTGATTCAAAAAGACTAAAAAATCTGTCTGTAACGTTATTAAGGATAGAAATACTCTGAAAATGTTCAAAGCAGCAGCCCTTTGAAATCGCGCGAAATAGTCGCGAATTCTAATAAATTTCACTAAAAGATAAACTTATAAGATTGAAGTTTAATTTTATCCCTCTAATCTAGATCCTTCCAACTTGAACATTCAGGAAATTCACAAAACTATGCCTGTCATTGCTTTTGTTATAAATATTTTAAAAATCCAATCGAATCATCATTAATATCAGCATTCATCTATAAAATTGATTTTATTTGAAAATCGCATCTCAATAATTTCAATGCAATTTCATAGAAATTTATATATATAATCATCATCTACATCTACACCCAAACTCATCTAGCTATTTATTTTTTTATTTTTTTCGCGAATTTAATTTAATTGAATTTTCTAATCGCTTTTTCTGGGTCATGATTTCAATACTTATGTTTATGTATTTATTTTTGTTTTCATGTGTATACATTTTTTCCACTGGAACCATCCGTATAAGTCTGTTTAATTGCTCAACTTCAAATATTTTGATATTTGCACAGATATTTTATTTATTTTGTTCATTAATTATATTGAAAATGCGGCATGTCGACTTCAACGGATTACATTCACTAATTTAACAGGAATATTTTGTGTTTAATGGTGGACTATGTTGTCATTTTCAAATTGTTTTTCCATTCCTTTTTCTATGTTTTGCATAATATTTTTTTTATTTATAAATACAGGGTCATTCATTTAAGGGTTTCGAAAGTAACGCTTAATAAAACACACACACCGATACATTTTTGATGAAAATTTTATTTCATTATAAAGATTGGACTTTGCCGTTAAGTGTGAAAAACAATATCATTCAAATGGCCGCCTCGGGAAGATTCGCAGTATGCAAGGTAATTTTAACCACTTTTTCCACTTTTTCGCACGTTTCGGGCGGTATCTCGGCCATAACTTGAGTAATGTTGATTTTTAATACATCTTGAGCTCGGGGATTATTTGCTTAAACACGGTCTTTTGCAAAGCCTCACTTAAAAAAATCTAACGGTGTCAAATCACATGATCTTGGCGGCCAACTGACGCCACCAAAACATGATGAAATTACGCGATCGGGAAACTTCTCACAAAGCCATAATTGGTCGTGTTGTGTGGCTTGTTGCCCCGTCTTTTTGGAACCACATATCGTCCATGGCATGATCTTCAATCGCCGGCGAAAAAAATCGATTACGATACATTCAACTTCTCCGAACGCCGGGAAATCGATATATTCGGACTATCAGCAACATCTGCACTTGCAGCAGCAATATTTTCGACTGAGCGTGCATTACGATGATGCACATGCCTCACGACATCAGTAACGCTTCAACTCTCTTCAAATTTCTGCACAATCTTACCGATTGCTTGCGTATGTCGACCATAATCATCGCGTAATATGCGAAAAGTAGCTACGTTTGAATCACCACTTTTGTAGTAAATTTTAATAAATTTAACGCGTTGTTCGATTGTTAAACGATCCATTATCGTAAATGACAAACATTCAACTAATATTATGACACCTCAAATGACAGCTGAGTTTGACAAGTGTCAAATGCCAGCCCTACCAACTTGAAATCATTTAATTAATGACCCTGTAATTTCACTATAGACGATCGGCCGAAAACATCGTGAAAAGGTCATGAAAGTTTTGCACCTGGTCCTGAAACATCTACACGGCCGGCGATAATCAACACAGTTTATAATACCGCATGGCACGATTTTGAAGGAACATCTGCAACAAAATTCCCTAATAAAATTGCAGTTGGTCCAAAAGCTCAATCCTGGTGATCCAGAATAGCGTTTAGATTGCTTTTCAGAGCTGTTTGCATTTTCATAGGAAGGTCCCACCCTGTACAATGTGTGTACAGTACATATTTTAATCGATGCTATCAGCTACAATAGCTGTGCGAAAGGAGGATATATTGTTTCCAGTTTGGCGGGCGCCAAAATTAAATTAAAGTGCATATTCTAGTTGATGAGTTTTAATTCGATTAACGATACAAAAATGTCATTTTTTTATTTTTAATTTACTGGAACAATACGCAGTCAGTTGTGGGATTTTTGTTTTCATTTTATAGGGTAAACAAACCAACAATAATAATTATGAATTTAACAACAACTTTATGTTTGCAAAAATATTTCAGATTGTATCAGTTCAAATTTAATCCAAAAAACGATTTTTTTTCTATAAACCTTTCTGATTATTGAAAGTGGATATGTACATGTGAAATTATAACCCTAGTGTGAACTGACCCTTGGCTGTGCAAGCACACGAAGAAACTGTGCTGACAACAACTTTCTGTTCTTATAAGAAATGTGCCTTTATACAAGAGACTTTATAAGAAAACTACAGAACATCTCTTACGATTTTGTTTCTTCGTGACAGATCCTAGAAAAAATTAAAAGAAAACGTCAAAAAAAACTTCTGCAACTAGTTTCATAGTGTGAATGGGGAATAAGATTTTATTTTAAATTCTATGCTTCAATCATTGCATATGTTACCCTATCGCCTATCATATTGCTTAACGGTATGGTATTATTTTGCAAACACAGTGTATGACAATGCATTAAGTGCTGCACACTCATGTTGTGGCAATTGAAAATAATGTTGCGCTAATCGAGAATCCTTTTTCGTTGGATATATTTTGCATTTTGCTGAAATTAATTTTGTAGCTAGGGGCTTATATGTATATGTGTTTTAAAAGGATTAATATGACAGTCCAAGTGCGATGTTGGACATTTATTTCCAATATATGTTTTAAGCATAATTAAATTCAATATAAATCATTAAAATGAAACGCACTAAAGTGGTGAGTGTAGATGGCTTAAAGAGAGATTAGTTATGTTAATTTAATTAATGAACAAATGTTTGCGGATTTGTTTATCTATAAATTATTATTGACTAGCTGATGCTGATAGCTCGAGTGATGTGATGCCATGTTTATAAAATGCCATTCCCATGGAATGAGTATATGCTTTAAATTAAACCCAAAATATCAATGGCGCAAACTTTTAAACAGCCTGATTTAAAGGTGTTAGCATGATATTAGTTAACAATTCTATATCTTTAAAACTCTTTACTAAAATCTTCTTAGTTGTTGTAAACACTTTTTAACTAGTATCATACTAAACATGTTTTATTAATAAACTCCAGCTGAACGTACCAAAAACAGTGACAGTTCCTGGAAAAAATAAGCAAAGATACCTTTTTCATATTTGTGTATGTCAAAGTGACATATGGAGATAGTTTATGATAAAAAAAAGATAAAATATCCAGTTGGTGATTTTAACTTTAGTTAAATTTTAAGGGTTTTTGCAATAAGAGGTGTTATTTTGAATAGCCCGCTATTTCGGTAGTTGTCACTTTTGAAGCTGTCATTTTTTGACATTTGACAAGTAGAAACTACGCCATTAATAAAAATGGAACGATACACGCTTCAACAACGCATTGAAATTATTAAAATTCACTATAAAAATGGTGAAAATTTGGCAGAGACGGTTCGTAAAACTAAAACATTTTTGGGTCGTCGTGAAGCACCTTGTCGGACCGCAATACAGAAATTGGTGGACAAATTCAAGCTGTTGGGACAAGTTAGTGATGTGAAGAATAAAACCCATGCATGTAGCTCAAGAACAACTGAGAATATTGCTATTGTAGCCCAAAGTGTTGAAGAAAACCCAGGTTTGTCCATTCCTCGTCGTTCTTTGGAATTAGGCATTCTACAAACGTCATTACACCGTATTTTGCATAAAGACTTGGGTCTTAAGGCTTATAAAGTTCAGTTAACACAAGAACTCAAGCCGGCTGATCATCAACAACGTCGTGTCTTTGCTGATTGGGTCCTTGAAATGCATGAAAATGATCCGGAATTTCATCGAAAAATCATCTTGACTGATGAGGCCCATTTCCACCTCGGAGGCTACGTCAACAAGCAAAACTGTCGCATCTGGGGCTCGGAAAACCCAAGAGTTATTGTTGAAAAGCCTCTCCATCCTCAACGCGTGACTGTTTGGTGCGGTTTATGGTCCGGCGGGGTCATTGGACCTTACTTTTTCGAAAATGAGGCTGGAGCAACAGTTACGGTGAATGGATTGCGCTATCGAGAGATGATTAATGATTTTTTATGGCCGGAATTGGATGGTATTGATCTGGACCACGTTTACTTTCAACAAGACGGCACTACGTGCCACATAAGCAATGAAACCATCGATCTTTTAAGGGAAAAGTTTCCGGACCGTGTTATCTCTCGAAGAGGTGATCACAATTGGCCACCGAGATCTTGTGATTTAACACCTTGCGACTTCTTCCTTTGGGGCCACGTGAAAGATAAGGTCTACGCCAACAGCCCAGCGTCGATTCAAGACCTCAAAGATGGAATTCGTGAGGCTATCGAGGACATAGGGCAGCCACTTTGCGATTTGGTTATGGAAAATTTCATGAAAAGGATATGGTCCTGTAAGCGTGGTCGTGGAGGCCATTTGGCTGATGTTGTGTTTCATTATTAACGGCATACCTTCTTCTTTATAATGAAATAAACATCCGATCATTTATCTCAAAAAATGCTATTTTTCTTTGAATATCAAAATAACACCTCTTATTGGAAAACCCTTTATAATGATAGTTAGATGCTAACTCATTTAGAATTTGGAAAATCGTCTTTTTAACATAACATTATACTAAAAATGTTTTAGCACGATACTATATCGTCTAAAATTTTAGGCCAATAATTTTTTCCTTAGAGTTAACCAACCTAGATGAACAGTTTTTTTTATTGAGGAACTAGAAAATGAACGAAGCTGAAGATCGCTGCATCCAAAGTTTTATTTTCTTTTAGGAGAGGATACCTCCATAAGTATTAATAATATTCGAAAAGTTTAAACACCAAAATGTTGGGTGCAATTTTTTCTAGGGGCGATATCCATTACTTTTTTAAAATTGTATCTCCTTATATTTTTAAAAATTAGGAGAGGATATATATATATATAGGATTACCCCAAACGTTTCGCAACAAATTGCATTGTGCGTGGTGACCGTTAAACTGATGTAAAAATGTTATTGAAGAGGACAGTCTACGCAGGTTGTAGCGGTGCGTAGGCAACTGGAATAATTTTAATAATTTTATAAAGCGGAATTATCCGAAAACATATATTTTTACTATGTCAATCAACCGCGAAAGCCTAAAAAGTTATATTTGACTTGTTTTTGGTCCGAATTTAAAATTTTTTTTTTGAATTTTTCAACTGGCTTACGTTTTTGCTTAAGGTAGCTTAACTGCCAACATTTGTTTAACATTTTGTTAAAAAAAAAAAAATATTTGTATCAAATTGAACTTATTGGCAGCAAATAATATTGAAACCAGAAGTTTTTACTGATTCTTAGAAAATTTAAGAAAACCTGGAACTATGATATTTTCACAAATATTTAATTTACTCAACTGCTTTCAACATTCACTCACGCAGAACAAATATATATGTACAATATGCCAGTGGCGGATTCATGGCGGTAGTTTTGGGTCCGGAAACACCCCCCGCTATTTCTATAAACAGTGTTCTAGTGAAATAGCCAGTTGCATTCCTCCCCTTAAACAATTCAACCGTAATATTCGCGCTTCTAGGAATTCCCATCAATTTACCCTTGAGCCCAACTTAGGACGTACTGCTTAGTACAGAGATTCTTTCCTTAGTCGCTAAACACGAATGTGGAATGCTTTACCCAGCCCTGTTTTCCCCTCCCATTGTGATCTTAAGACATTTAAAACCAATGTGCATCGGCATCTCCTTTCCAATCCCCTCCAATCTACCTAATCACTCGTGCTGTGTATATCATTTTAAGGGTAGTCACAACCCCTTTAGTGAGCGCTAAATATAGAAAAAAAATACCCCCCTCCCCCCATGGAACTAGAAATTTTTATATTGCCTTAGTGTTTATCAACCAATTTTATAATATGATAATTTTTAACTTCTCGTTCAATTTTCGTTAAGCTATTTATCTAGTTTGTTCCCCAAAAGTCTTTGCAACCGTGTATCCACTGTAATTTTAGCTAGAGCCTTGGACTGTTTGCTTTAAATTTTGTACAAAGCATGTGATTCCCTAGAAGAGAAACTAGAATGTTTGTTTAACTTATCTAAAACGGGTAGCTGCCGTACCTGCTTACAACGATATAATTTTTTAATTGTTTTTTTTTTTTTCGAAAACAGCTCTTGCGATTTTGATTAAACTTCGTATCTACCTGGAATGACCGAAGTGGTTATGAGCGAAATGTGTTTCAGGTTTTTGTAAAAAATTCGAATTATAGAATAACATAGGATTTTGAAAAAATTGTCCTATTTTTCTACTTTTAAGTTAACCGTAAAATATTTCTTTAAAAAGAGATTTTCAGTCCTAATGAAAGTTTAAAAAAGAGTTATAAATAATTTACTCTCAATTGGTGTGGCCTTGTGTTTTTTGTTGTTTTTTTTTTTTTTTGTTTCGGAATCGGAATTCTGACGGAAAAATAAATTAAACTTTGCCTAACGGTTCTGATTCAGTTATGTGTAGCATTGAACAGCGTTTTTTTCTCTTTTTTACTGGTCAGTTGAGTACAGGTGGATCCCACCCCTTGGACATATTCCACTTCTTAATAGTTTTAATACAGTAATGCAGCAGTCCAAAAAAGTAGAGTGCGATTAGACCCTAGCCTCCTTAACGGATTTCTGGATCCGCCACTGCAATTTTGACACATGTGTAGGTACACTCTGCTTTGAATTTTATTTTGCTTAGCAAAATATATCTACATATCTTCAATGTCTTTTGGAGCGGAAAGGTGTGAAAAGTTAATTGAAAAATCTTCTTAGCGCCACAGCTGCTGCTCCTAATTACCCTGAACCTTCCTAGTTTAAAGTGATGCATCGCACGTTTGAAAATAGTTGCAATATTTCTAGAGGATGGATGGTATGCAATCATGGTCCATTTTTTTTTTTTCATGCATTCCTTGCAAGACTTTTGTTGAAGGAAAAATTACAGACATCCCTTACGTATGCAGGTGTAGCGAGGTATAAGTTGCTCGTTTTTTTTTAAATTAATTTTCTCTGAATACTTAGACTAGAGCGAGTAACACTCTATGGATATGTGGCAGTCTGCAACCCACAACGGTATCGAAAATTTATGGAAAAATGTTGCTTCCGCTAATGAGTGGGTTGATTTTTAAGAGAAAATTCTTGGAAAATATTTTCACTTATTATCCTTGATAAAAGAACACATAGAACAAAGCTGAATGAAATTGGAGGAATCTTATAAAATGTTACAGGTGTTAAATTCGTATAAGGTGACCATTTTTAAAAACAATAAAAAAAATATGGAAAATTAAATTATTTATTAAGAAAGAAAAATTGTGAGTGATTCAAGCTTTTCACTAATTTTTTGGATGGTATTGACATACCTTAACTATAGACAGGTTGGTTACGATTGACCGCATTTAAAAAAAAAAAACTCGTTTGTGTTGAAAATCTCGCTTATCAAAATTTTGTATTACAAAAATCTGATTTTATCGAAATCTCGAAATATTATAATTTTGCAAACATAAAACTCGAAAATTTAAATATTAAATTCTATTCATCCAAATTAACAGATGGTTGGTCACCCCATACGAATATAAAATTCGGTGGATTTTACTTTATTTTTGACTATATCACCGCTGGTGAATAGACGCAAATTATTAAAAAAAGTAGCTATAGCTCTCACTCTCAGATTTTTCTATGTACCTACATTAGCATTTAGCAACATACGGCAAAGTATATAAAATACATTTTAATTTTCATATGAATAAAACATTCCCTATTTTTTGCATAAAAATTGCTTCGCAGATATGCGTTACCAAGTTCTCCGCCACATAGCTTTCATAAATTATTGTTGTTACTTGTATTCCGAAGCATTTTCTTGAATTTGCTTTGAGAAGAAGTAAACTCGTATGTTTTTCATAGGGAATTTTAAATTCGATTTGATTTAATTTATTATAATTATATTATTATTGTTCTTTGAGGGTGTGTTTTCGTGTGTGGCTTTAGCAGACTACATTTACAACCAAAGATACTCAAAAGATGGGAAGCTTTGTTTTTGTAATTTTATCTCGTTTCGATGAAAAGATGTGAATTGCAACAACAATCTAACGGGGTGTGTGGAGATCACTATTGTATATATATGTGTTAGGTTTTGACACCTACTTTCACGTTTTTACTAGCATACTGACATTTCAAGCTTGTAGGCAAATTGAAATGGCTGTCGAGGATTCTCATCTTTATGTGAAAAATCTTTGCTTACAACCATCTTGAGAGTAGTTAATGAAAAAAAACAAGGAATTACATACATTAGTCACGAATTAATTTAAATCAAATAATAAAAAACAAACCAAGACTACGTAAAGAGAGAAGATTCATTTCTTGGAATTTAAAATGATTGCTTGCTCCGGGAGCAGATAAAAGACCGGCCTGGAGTTTGTTATAATTAGCCATACCGCGTTTGTATAGGAAAACGATATTTTGAAAATGAGAAAAATGGAAATTAAGATTTTGTATGAAACCATATTTGAAACCAGAGCGAAGGTGGGTTGCTGACACCGCCTGGGGTAGAGTCATTTTTTTTTTTACTTAACTACAAGGTGGCGCAAAAGTTATCACCCGAAGTTCTTTGACTTTAATTTTTTATATGAATGAAAAACTTTAGTTCTGCTTTTGGATTATGTTGATTTGATGTTCTACGTGACTACGACTCACGGATGTTAACATCGATACAAGAAGAAAACTTCAAAAAATTCAAAAGGGATCCGTTAGCAAAAATGATAAACGACGCAAAATCACTCATGAAAGAAATCAAACAAACTTTTGATGTGCCAGAGTATAAGCTTCGTGTCTCAAATCCAGTCTGTTCCAAAAATGTACGGACTGTGCCAAGTTCACAAACCATTGGAAAAAATAAGGAAAATTGTGTCACTTGCAATTCTCTTTTGGTCAGAATCGGTCGTTGGTTTGTAAAAATTATGAAGCAAATACTATAGTCTGTCAAAGCTCTTCAAATCCAGAAATCTCACCATAACCATTGTATATAGAACCTATAGTACTACCACGAGACTGATTTTTTCTTCTTTATATGTGGCCGTTACGCGGCGCTGGGCTCGTCGATTAGTTGGCAGTGGAGACTTGAGACAGAAGGAAAAAGTAAGAATTAAAAGAAAAAAATAGAAGGAGAGGGTTGTATTTAATTGTTCTGACAACAATAAGGGGAGTAAGGGAGATAACTAAATCAGACATTTTTGCCATGACAACGACCAGAATATAGGAGAAAAAACGCTATATGTTTACATTTGTATGTAGGTATTCTATCGTTTATTATTTTTTACAAGGAAAACTTGAGTAGGTAGGTATTTGAATGTATAAGAATTAATTTTTTTTCTATTGCCAGGCTATAGGCATATGTTTATATATAATTACTTCATGATTTTATTTTTCAACACAATATTGAATTTGTTTTTAAATTTTCAATTTAGATTTTCAAAGCAACGTTGTTAAATTTCACTATAGCTTAGTGGAATACAACGTTGCTACATTTTGAATTATGGTGCATAGGTAGGTATACCCAATTTTCAAGTATAGTAGGTACATAGGTATAGCTACATATATTTAATAGATTTTTGGTAGGATTTTTTCACAGTAGGTATGTTATTATGTTTGTTATTCAAAAAGAAGAAAGGTAATTGGAATTTTGAATAACAAAATTAATAATAATTATGTAGGTATTCGGTAGGTAGGTATAATTTGTTTTTTAAAGTTTAGGTAGGTATGAAGGTATAGGTATAGGTACATTATGTAAATATCAATGTAGGGATGTAGGTGGGTGGGTGGGTGTGTATGCACAGGGTGGTACCTATTAAAACATTTAATTTTTAAACATTTGAAAGAAATGTAGATAAATACCTAACCTACATACATATATATGAATGTATTTGGTAGGTAGGTAGGTATGTACGTAAATTTTAAATATTAACCAACCACCCACATATTAAAAATTATTTTTCAAACCACATCAAATACCTAATAGGTACCTACAACCTACCTAGCTTTCTTTTTCGAAAAAAAAATACAACCTAGGTATCTACCCATTTATGGGTAAAAAAGGTACCTTTCTGTCAAAAAAAAATATTTTGTAGGTACCTGACTAATTATACAATTTAGACAAAAATTAAAAAAAATCAATTTTATTTTAAGTCAGTATCTATTTATGTATTTAGATTGAAAAAAAAAAAATGAAATGAAAATAGGAATACATATAGGCAATTTAGCAAGATTTGAAAAAAATTAAATGTTTTTATTGGAAAAAAATTGCTTTCATCAGCAGACAATTTTTCGAAAATTAAAACAAAAATTAAATTTGGCTAGTCAATTTTGAAAATCCATTGAAATGCACCTAAAAAAATACTTTACATTACATTTTACAGTACATTTTTTCCGAAAAAAATAGTTTATATTTTTAAAAAATTAAAAAAAAAAATAAAAATTTGGTGTTTTAATTTAAAAAAAAAAACAATTGCAAAGCTCCTTAAAATACTTTTTTAAAAAAATTAAGGAAATTATTTCTAAAAAAATAGTTTTTTGAATACAAATGATTTTGAAAAATTAAAAAAAGACAAAACTTTGGTGTTTATTTAAAAAAAAACAATTTCAATACTCCTAAAAACTATTTTTTTAAATAAAATTAAGTTAAAAAGAGTTTTTGTGAGCAAAAATAAAATTAATTATTTCAAAATGAACTCTTAAACTTATTTGCAAGCAAATAATCCCACTCTAACACCCACTTAGTCGTTACTATAAGAAACAAACCAACCCATATCCCAAATTTTACTAGAAAAAAGGTCAAACTTATAAGAAAAAGTAAAACATGATTACCACATTTGTTAATTGTTTAGCATTCCAAACCGATTTCTTAAAAAATTTAACTTAATTAAGTATTTCCGAAGCCGAATGCAGAAAAATAAGTGTTTTGTTTTAACTTTCCAGAACATTTATAATTAATTTTCAAGAAAAAACACATTAATTTAATTAGGATACTTTTCTCTTCTTAAAGTCTAAACTATAAATTTGTCTGAATAAAAAACCTAAGGCCACATGAATTTAAAAATTAAATGAAAAACTGCACGTAATATATTCATCAGATGATATTCAGGTATGATGGTAAACTTAAAACTTCTCAAGTTTCAGCTTAAACGGATTATTTTTTCTTCAGTTTTTAACTAATTTTTATATTTCGATGTTCAGCTCAATTTAT
This sequence comes from Leucozona laternaria, assembly GCA_932273885.2. Lineage (NCBI taxonomy): Eukaryota > Metazoa > Arthropoda > Insecta > Diptera > Syrphidae > Leucozona > Leucozona laternaria. The sequence continues at coordinate 22,136,921 of OW026367.1, read as the reverse complement.
AGAAAAGTTTAAACAAATTACTTACGTGAACTTCTGATTCATCAACAATTGCATTGTCTAAGTTTCAGCTCAATCTGATGGTTAGTTTTTGAATTTTACAACATAACGAACAATCATCTGTCAATACCCTTCCATATATACCTACCTAGATACTAACCTGATTTAACCTGATATCACAAAAAAACCTTAAATAGAGCCTTTCTAATATATTTATACCTATGTATTTACTTAACTTAAATCTCAACGGAAAACCTACCTACAAAGGCGTATAACATCCTTCGCCATACAATTCAGTCAAAAAGTATTCATTTACAACAACATTATTATTCTTAGTGGTAACCGAGTTTGAATAATTTGCATGCATATTATACATTTCCTCTATTCCCATACTACGTCACAGGCAAAAGGCAAAAGCCAAAAAATCAAGCCTTCTTTTGAACAATATTTATTTTCGTTCTTCCTACACCCAAAAAACAAACAAAAAAAAACATTTTCCCCTTTCTATAAAAAATAATAAAAGCAAAAACAACCCCTTCCTCTGCAAAAAAACCAAATCCCATTCATAAAACAAAAAAGCACAAAATTGTTACTTCCTGCCTCCCTCTAACTTTCATAAATTTAGTGGGCTCTCATTTTTGTATTAAAAAACTATTCTCCTTTGTTGGAGAATTCAAAATCTACACTTTCCTTTGCAACAGTTGTTAGCAACATTAGCTTTATGTGTGGCCGTATGGTAGCGCGTCGGTCGTTCGTCATCATGATAGTACTATAGATTATATATACAATGCCATAACTTCAAAACTGCTGCTGTACAGGACCATGGTCCTGCCAGTACCCACATATGGATCCGAGACTTGGGTGATTAGCAAAAGCCACTCCGACCTCTTAGCCGCGTTCGAGAGAAAAGTCTTAAGGAGAATTGTTGGCCCTATATGTGAGGAAGGACGATTCCGGAGACGGTACCATCATGAATTGTACCATTGTATATATAATCTATAGTACTATCATGATGACGAACGACCGACGCGCTACCATACGGCCACACATAAAGCTAATGTTGCTAACAACTGTTGCAAAGGAAAGTGTAGATTTTGAATTCTCCAACAAAGGAGAATAGTTTTTTAATACAAAAATGAGAGCCCACTAAATTTATGAAAGTTAGAGGGAGGCAGGAAGTAACAATTTTGTGCTTTTTTGTTTTATGAATGGGATTTGGTTTTTTTGCAGAGGAAGGGGTTGTTTTTGCTTTTATTATTTTTTATAGAAAGGGGAAAATGTTTTTTTTTGTTTGTTTTTTGGGTGTAGGAAGAACGAAAATAAATATTGTTCAAAAGAAGGCTTGATTTTTTGGCTTTTGCCTTTTGCCTGTGACGTAGTATGGGAATAGAGGAAATGTATAATATGCATGCAAATTATTCAAACTCGGTTACCACTAAGAATAATAATGTTGTTGTAAATGAATACTTTTTGACTGAATTGTATGGCGAAGGATGTTATACGCCTTTGTAGGTAGGTTTTCCGTTGAGATTTAAGTTAAGTAAATACATAGGTATAAATATATTAGAAAGGCTCTATTTAAGGTTTTTTTGTGATATCAGGTTAAATCAGGTTAGTATCTAGGTAGGTATATATGGAAGGGTATTGACAGATGATTGTTCGTTATGTTGTAAAATTCAAAAACTAACCATCAGATTGAGCTGAAACTTAGACAATGCAATTGTTGATGAATCAGAAGTTCACGTAAGTAATTTGTTTAAACTTTTCTATAAATTGAGCTGAACATCGAAATATAAAAATTAGTTAAAAACTGAAGAAAAAATAATCCGTTTAAGCTGAAACTTGAGAAGTTTTAAGTTTACCATCATACCTGAATATCATCTGATGAATATATTACGTGCAGTTTTTCATTTAATTTTTAAATTCATGTGGCCTTAGGTTTTTTATTCAGACAAATTTATAGTTTAGACTTTAAGAAGAGAAAAGTATCCTAATTAAATTAAAATTAATGTGTTTTTTCTTGAAAATTAATTATAAATGTTCTGGAAAGTTAAAACAAAACACTTATTTTTCTGCATTCGGCTTCGGAAATACTTAATTAAGTTAAATTTTTTAAGAAATCGGTTTGGAATGCTAAACAATTAACAAATGTGGTAATCATGTTTTACTTTTTCTTATAAGTTTGACCTTTTTTCTAGTAAAATTTGGGATATGGGTTGGTTTGTTTCTTATAGTAACGACTAAGTGGGTGTTAGAGTGGGATTATTTGCTTGCAAATAAGTTTAAGAGTTCATTTTGAAATAATTAATTTTATTTTTGCTCACAAAAACTCTTTTTAACTTAATTTTATTTAAAAAAATAGTTTTTAGGAGTATTGAAATTGTTTTTTTTTAAATAAACACCAAAGTTTTGTCTTTTTTTAATTTTTCAAAATCATTTGTATTCAAAAAACTATTTTTTTAGAAATAATTTCCTTAATTTTTTTAAAAAAGTATTTTAAGGAGCTTTGCAATTGTTTTTTTTTTTAAATTAAAACACCAAATTTTTATTTTTTTTTTTAATTTTTTAAAAATATAAACTATTTTTTTCGGAAAAAATGTACTGTAAAATGTAATGTAAAGTATTTTTTTAGGTGCATTTCAATGGATTTTCAAAATTGACTAGCCAAATTTAATTTTTGTTTTAATTTTCGAAAAATTGTCTGCTGATGAAAGCAATTTTTTTCCAATAAAAACATTTGATTTTTTTCAAATCTTGCTAAATTGCCTATATGTATTCCTATTTTCATTTCATTTTTTTTTTTTAAATCTAAATACATAAATAGATACTGACTTAAAATAAAATTGATTTTTTTTAATTTTTGTCTAAATTGTATAATTAGTCAGGTACCTACAAAATATTTTTTTTTGACAGAAAGGTACCTTTTTTACCCATAAATGGGTAGATACCTAGGTTGTATTTTTTTTTCGAAAAAGAAAGCTAGGTAGGTTGTAGGTACCTATTAGGTATTTGATGTGGTTTGAAAAATAATTTTTAATATGTGGGTGGTTGGTTAATATTTAAAATTTACGTACATACCTACCTACCTACCAAATACATTCATATATATGTATGTAGGTTAGGTATTTATCTACATTTCTTTCAAATGTTTAAAAATTAAATGTTTTAATAGGTACCACCCTGTGCATACACACCCACCCACCCACCTACATCCCTACATTGATATTTACATAATGTACCTATACCTATACCTTCATACCTACCTAAACTTTAAAAAACAAATTATACCTACCTACCGAATACCTACATAATTATTATTAATTTTGTTATTCAAAATTCCAATTACCTTTCTTCTTTTTGAATAACAAACATAATAACATACCTACTGTGAAAAAATCCTACCAAAAATCTATTAAATATATGTAGCTATACCTATGTACCTACTATACTTGAAAATTGGGTATACCTACCTATGCACCATAATTCAAAATGTAGCAACGTTGTATTCCACTAAGCTATAGTGAAATTTAACAACGTTGCTTTGAAAATCTAAACTGAAAATTTAAAAACAAATTCAATATTGTGTTGAAAAATAAAATCATGAAGTAATTATATATAAACATATGCCTATAGCCTGGCAATAGAAAAAAAATTAATTCTTATACATTCAAATACCTACCTACTCAAGTTTTCCTTGTAAAAAATAATAAACGATAGAATACCTACATACAAATGTAAACATATAGCGTTTTTTCTCCTATATTCTGGTCGTTGTCATGGCAAAAATGTCTGATTTAGTTATCTCCCTTACTCCCCTTATTGTTGTCAGAACAATTAAATACAACCCTCTCCTTCTATTTTTTTCTTTTAATTCTTACTTTTTCCTTCTGTCTCAAGTCTCCACTGCCAACTAATCGACGAGCCCAGCGCCGCGTAACGGCCACATATAAAGAAGAAAAAATCAGTCTCGTGGTAGTACTATAGGTTCTATATACAATGATTGTACGCAATCTACCTTGAAGCAGATATCGTGGGCAGGGCACCTAGCTCGCATGAGCGAAGAGGAACCTGCTCGGAAAGTTCTTTGTGGTACATTCTATGGTAGACGACAGCGTGGTAGACCATGCTTGCGCTGGAGAGATGGCGTAGACCAGGACGCCCGGAGCCTTGGGGTGCGCAACTGGATGGCGGCAGCTCGAGACCGGGATGGGTGGAGAGACTTGTTGAAGGAGGCCAGGACCGGACCCGGGTTGTCGAGCCGACGATGATGATGAAGCAATTTGAAAGATTTGATGGCCTTAGCGTAAAAAATTCCTTCGAGTTCGTAGATAAAATTCAGGGTTTAACACTATGCGAGGGAGAAATTTTCGCTTCGTTTGATGTAACTGCTTTGCTTCCAAGCGTACCAATCCCAGCGTCTATCAACGCAATAAAAAATCATCTTGTAAAATACAGTGTGTCATTTCAACAAATAAATACGTACATCAAAGTACATATCTGAAATTTGCATGTCACATATATTGTTTCCAATTCAGAGATGGATGGTACTAGTGCGAATTTGGAGCAAGCATGGGAAATCCTATGTCACCACTTATTATAAAGCTTTCCTCACTTGTTTTGAATCATCTCTTAAAAATCAAGGATTATTACCGAGAGTTTGGATTCGATACGCGTGGACGATGTCTTTTGTATCAGAAAAATAAACGACATCTCAAGATTGCTCAATGTTCTAAAAAAACAATATGAAAGCATGAAGTTCAATTACGAAGTCGAAAAAAAACGCTCAATCCATTTTTTAGATTTGACCCGAAACAACGAAAACAAAATCGATCTCTCTGTTTATCGAAAGCCGTGGATTCTACCTCCGATCGATACATAACCAGTTCTTCTTTTTGTTCATAAGTCATCGATTGCTTTACACGCTTACAGCAACACAGAATAGCCTCCTCAAACTATTGGCAATTTCTCTAATAATTGCGCAGACTTATAAAAAACGTCACCGATGAGCGAAAACTTGATGCTTACATATGTACAAATACAAAGGCAAAAATTTAATGAACACCAATGCAGGCAACATGATCTCTAATCTTTTCAAATTTTCCAAATAATTGTTGATGTGTAAACATCTATGCTGGCGGTAGAGTGAAAAAAATAACGTGAACGTTCATGTGCAATGTTACGATCTGCATACTAGGATGGGTGCGTTCAGTGAAAAAAATCTTAAGATCCCCTTCAACTGCTGCAATTTCACGTTCGATATTCGTACGAAGTTCATCAATCGTCGCTGGCTTGTTTGCATAGACCATAGACTTGACGTAGCCCCACAGGAAATAGTCTAACGGCTTCAAATCGCACGACCGAGGCGGCCAAGCGACTGGACCATTTCGTGAGATAACACGTTCTCCAAACTTGGTTTTCAATAAATTGATTGTGTCATTCGCTGTGTGGCTTGTGGCGCCGTCCTGTTGGAACCACATGTCCTCCAAGTCCATATCATCCAATTGGGGCCAAAAATATTCGGTTATCATTGAACGGTAGCGATCCCCTTTCACATTAACGTGCCGGTCTTGATCATCACGGAAGAAGTACGGCCCAATGACGACGCCGGCCCATAAACCACACCAAACCGTAATTTTTGTCGGGATGCAATGATGACTCATGGAGTACGTGTGGATTGCTGCCTGACCAATACCGCATATTTTGTTTATTGACGAAGCCATTCAGCCAGAAATGAGCCTCATCGCTGAAGATGATTTTTCGATGAAAATCCGAATCATTTTCAAGTTGTTGCTCAGCCAAATTCACGAACATACGACGCTTCTGGTGGTCAAGCGGCTTCAGTTCTTACGTCAATTTAATCTTGTAAGTAAGTAGGCCAAGATCTTTTTGCAAAATTCACCAGAACGACGTCACAGAGATGCCCAACGCTTGAGAACGACGTGTGCCAGACACCTTTTTTGCTTTCTGCAACTGAAGCCTCAGCGGCAGCAATATTCTCGGCACTACGGGCACTTCTTTGTCTCACTGGCACGGAAACATTTTGTACTGTGCCTGTGGATTCAAATTTTTCCACTAGACGCTCAATTGTTGACCTGCTTGGACGATTATGACGACAATAAATTGGACGTAGCGCTCTTAACGTTGAGGCCACTGACTCCGAATTTCGGTAGTAAATTTTAATAATTTCGACTCGTTGTTGGCTCGTATATCTTTTCATCATGAAATGGCAAACCTTAGTAAAGAGAAATGTCAAAAGAACGGCAAGAAATATTACATCGTTTGCTGTCCCTGTTGCTCTACTTTTGTAGCGTCCCTGTTGAAAAACCCTTTATATGTATTTCGTGACTTTTCATTTATTCAAACTTTATATTTAAACAATAAAAGTTTTTTAATCAATAAGGAACCTAACATTAAACAAAAAACATAAATTAGATTACAAACATGGTTCATTGTGAATTAAATACACACAAATTCGAGAAAATGATATCGGCTAAGTGACCGCCATCAGAATTGATGAATATTCCGACCAGATTTATCGTATTTTTCATCGCTCTTGCGATTAGTCCTCGCATTCTTGACTTGTGCGACCTAAACAAAAAAAAACAAAAATTAGTCTGGAACAGGCGCTCTTGTCGTCCATTGCAAATCGCCAAAACGAGAGATTACGCGACCGACCCGGAAATGCATCCCGCAGAATTTCGTTTTTGTCTCGTGCAGTATAGTATACGTGTCGTTGCTCCATCCTTTTCGAACCACATGTTCTCCAGTCCCTATTAATCCAATTGAGGTAGGAGAAATTCGTTTAGCATTGATCTGTAGCGCTCGCCGTTTACAGTAGTAGTTTGCCCCGAAAAAATAAGGCCCGATGACGCACACCATGCAGAAACTTTGTTAATGGGCGTAATGGCTCTTTGTGGGTAATACCCGGATTTTTTGCTTATTTCCATATCCCCTCTGAGATGGAAATGGGTCTCCTCGCTCATGATGATTCTTTATGAAAAGTTGTCTTTGTCGTGGTCGAGCTTCAGAATGGATTGAGCGTAGGTTACACCCCCTTGGCAGTCAACAGCTAACAGCTGATACGCTGTCTGCACTTTACAAGACAACATCTTCAAATCTTTTAACAAAACTCTGTAAAGACCGCCGATCGATGCATAATTGCGTTGATACTCCGGGGCTCTCGTGACATCTTCGGCCACAGCTTCGATGTTCTCAGCAGAACGAGTGCCCTGGGGCCGGCCATAAATCTGGCAGCATCTCCAACCAGCATCTTGGGCTGTCCCATACTCTCCTAGGCGAGCGGATAAACGTCGTACTGTTTGCCCAGTTGATGTCGGACACCCGGGAAATCTACAGCGAAATGCACGCTGCGCCAACAGCAAAACCACTAATTATTCCACAGAAAAATCGAAACAATCATTGAAAGTATAGTGCAAGGACTTCATGTCTCATTGACGTGTATTTTGAATCTGTTTGCTTCACAAATGTCAAAGTAGAATTGAAAATTCCAGCCATTTGCAAGAATTATAGTATCTTCCGATAGGGTGATGATTTTGCCCCACCTTGTATACAGGGGCCAAATTACCGCATCAGTGACTGATCAAGTGAGTGCAATCAGTGATCGAATGAACGAGTAAAACCTATGGGGATGATGACTCCATAACGTGAGCGGTAATGCCAAACTCACATAATTCAGTCAAGTATTACTCGATAACTGATGCAGTAATTCGGCCCCAGATATTTACTTATTTAGCCATTAACTTTTTAAGTAAAAGAAAAAAAATATTGAAAAGAAATCTTTAAATTTTAAAACTCTTCTTCTTTTGTTTATAACGCAAAATCTTATGATTTTCAGTTTCAATACCAAACCACTCTCTTCTTTCTTGCTCAATCACTCGAAACTCAAGCTAATTATTCCCAATTTTGAAAAGGTTGATTTATCGATTGTTTTCTTATCAACAAATGACTCAACAATTCTACTCATCAATATCAAATACAGTTGAACATGGACAGGGACACACATGGTCAATAAAACCATCTTTCTTTCAAAATATATAAAAATCTGTTGGCCGTTAACAGCGATAGATTGAAGGTCCAGACAAAAATAAAATCAAATTTATGTCCAAACAACCTTTAACCACCACAGCAATATTGTATCTTAAATGACTTTCTCAATATTATCGATTCATTTCTTTCAGAAATAAATTCTCCTAAAAATAATATGTCTCAATTCGTTGTTTCGCCCGGATAAACAAAATGCCAATAACACTTATCATTCGCTTAATACGACCATAATTTAACCCTTAATCAGGTCGTTCTTGAACGTAATGTCAGATGCAGACTCCTTTTCCTCCCTCCTATATATAAAATCTGCCAAAAAACAAACAAAATTCATTATTCCAATTCACTACACCTAACACAATCTTTATGGGTTACAGAAACCAGAAATAAGAGTTAATCCTTTCTTGTTATTTTTGGAATTGGCATGAAACAGGAATTTATAATGAAAACAAGGACAACCCAAACCAAACATCCATATGCGTGGGTGGGTGTTTTTCAAATCGAAGTTAATTTCTTGTTTGTTCTAAGCCCAGAACATATCATTGAGTGGCTCTTAAGGAATTGTTTTATCAACACTGTAACCCTTATAGGTATAGATACACTATCATCAGCAGATCAGAATAAAAGCCTGTTACTGACTGCCCCTTGGAATTGCCTTGAAATCATTTCAACAGAAAATCGATTTTTCGACAAAAAAACATAACAGCCCTGAGATCATTTCCTTTGGTACTAAACGTTATAACTTGTGTTGTGTAAAAACTGTGAAAATTGTTAGCCATTAAGTTGCCTAATCAGCCATGTACAATTGCTGACCCGTTTTAAATTAATGGACTATTCTACGTAATATCGAGCGTTGAAGTCAGAGAAAATTGGATGAGCACAGCATTTAGTTCGCTATAGTGTTGTTCACCGTGGGAGAGCTGCGAACAGAGAGAAGGTACTCAAATTTTAGCCTATTATAGTCTGGGAGGTAAGGTTACAAAATTCACCTATTTCTTCACAGTTTTTTTTTGGATTTGAAACTTATTTAAAATATTTTTAAGGCCTCTTGCATCTGTTGTGTAATAAAATATGAAAACAGTTTTGTCAGAGTGAAGTTTCATAACTTGACATTCCACCTCTTGAATTTCACTTGACATTACGATGGTAGAAAACATAAAAAAAGTAGTTTGTGTCTATCTATTTACTTCAAACTACCTATGGGTACATTAGGGTTTTAGGTGATTCTCTAGAAAGCAAATTAATTTTTCCCTCCAAAAATAACATAGTCCCTGCCATGGGAGGACTACGAAGTCCCGTACCAAAATCTCGAATAACGAAATATCGCATTTATGTTTAAATTAATAATCCAGCTTTTGATTATTTCGCAATAACAATATCCTATTTTTAAAATCTCGCAAATATCAACCGAATTTACGCAAATAAAAATCTCGAATAGCAGTGTGAAAGGAAACTGTTGACATAAATGTAAGTCGTGGAACAACAGAGTTGCATGAGCGGATGTTGTCAAATTGGATTGAATAAATTGTTATCCAGGAATGAGTGACAGCAAGCCTTATAATACAGCAAGATAGAAAGGCCTTGCAGGGGTATAAGGTTCAAGAAGACTTATCCCCCTACCGTTTTCTTTCCCTTCTTCCTATCTCACTTGCCTCCTGGGGAGTGCAATAAGGATTAATTCAGATACTTCTGAAGTGTGGCGGCATGCCGTGTCATCATGAACTTCACTGACATAGCTAGACATTCACACCAGATCACATCTCACCATCCATAGATTTTAACCCAGTGGCTCTAATAGATATCCCAACAAGGGATCTCTGGATCATCTTACCTAAATGCGAAGTAGTTGATAGAAATATTGCGATAGATAGCCAGGTGGCAATCAAAGCCATTTCCTAAATTATCACTAAGTCAAAACTGGTGGACCGTTACAGAAATAACTTAAAATTACTCAGTATCACTCACAAAGTTACCCTAATGGGTCCCAGGATACTGTGCTATCCGCGGGAACGAAATGGCAGATGAATCGGCCAAAAACGGGTCATCTCTTGACCACCCAAGCCAAACCAAATCATCGAAACTAATGCCATTGGAGTAAGAAAAGAATAGAATCCACCAAAGGTTCCTCAAAACCGTAAAACGACAGATGGTCATCAATTGATACTTGTGAAGTTTGTAGCAATATATGGCCTAATATCTCCAGAAAAATAAATAATTACTTAAGTTAAGCAGGCTTCAATTGTATATCCTAGTTGGAATCCTAACTGGTCAGAACTCATCAACATGGGAATCTACATGGGCAGAATGGGCATTAGCACATCTGACCTATGTAGACGGTGTCAAGACGAGGAGGTTGTCCCACTTTCTTTCATAGAAAGAATTAGTAAAATTGCCCTCGGAAAATACATTTTCGAAGAACTGGGTCACATCTCAACTTTGCCACTAAGAAACATCCTTAAATTCATACAAAATTCGGGATTATTTACGGAGGCACCCCATAACTCCTAAATCTATTCCCTATCCATCCTCATACCTATCTTCCATCCTGTGGATCAATTAAGATCCGAGTGAGATGATGCGGCTTGTTTTGTATGTATTATTAAAATTTAAAACAAATTATTTTAATAAAAATTCAAGTTTTGTTTGAAAAATAAATCAATATCTCGAAAACGGGTGAATGCATATTATTAAAATGAGTTTTTTAAGTGAGTAGCTATATTTTCATTAAAATAATAAATATTGACTTTTTTCTTATGGGAAAATGCCTCTTGGTTGCGTAGAAACAAAAATTCTAAATTTTAATCAAAATTAATAAAAATAAAATGGAGAAGTCCGAAAAAAGTGTAATTGCGTTTGTGTGTTTTTCGTCTATGTGTCCGTGGGTCCACTACAATTTAAGCTAGAGCCCAAACAACAGGTGAAAAAGAATTTTCTTAAAATTCAGTACAGAGCATTTTCGTATGATTCAATATTGGAATTTTGAATGTAGCTCATCGTAAACGGGTAGGCTGCCATACAAAGTTTACTCGAAAACGTCTTTAACGATTTTGATTAAACTCTACGCATAAAAGATGTAAAGGAATTGAAAAGATTATGGATTGCAGTTGTTTGTCAAAAATATTCCAATACTCATAATAGAAATTACTTTTAGGTTATTTCCGGGTTATTTTTAGGTTATTCACGTAGATCCTTTTACTGGATGAGCAGATTATAAAGGGTTTTCCAATAAGAGGTGTTATTTTGATATTCAAAGAAAAATGGCATTTTTTGAGATAAATGATCGGATGTTTATTTCATTATAAAGAGGAAGGTATGCCGTTAATAATGAAACACAACATCAGCCAAATGGCCGCCACGACCACGCTTACAGGACCATATCCTTTTCATGAAATTTTCAATAACCAAAACGCAAAGTGGCTGCCCTATGTCCTCGATAGCCTCACGAATTCCATCTTTGAGGTCTTCAATCGACGCTGGGCTGTTGGCGTAGACCTTATCTTTCACGTGGCCCCAAAGGAAGAAGTCGCAAGGTGTTAAATCACAAGATCTCGGTGGCCAATTGTGATCACCTCTTCGAGAGATAACACGGTCCGGAAACTTTTCCCGTAAAAGATCGATGGTTTCATTGCTTGTGTGGCACGTAGCGCCGTCTGGTTGAAAGTAAACGTTGTCCAGATCAATACCATCCAATTCCAGCCATAAAAAATCATTAATCATCTCTCGATAGCGCAATCCATTGACCGTAACTGTTGCTCCAGCCTCATTTTCGAAAAAGTAAGGTCCAATGACCCCGCCGGACCATAAACCGCACCGAACAGTCACGCGTTGAGGATGGAAAGGCTTTTCAACAGTAACTCTTGGGTTTTCCGAGCCCCAGATGCGACAGTTTTGCTTGTTGACGTAGCCTCCGAGGTGGAAATGGGCCTCATCAGTCAAGATGATTTTTCGATGAAATTCCGGATCATTTTCATGCATTTCAAGGACCCAATCAGCAAAGACACGACGTTGTTGATGATCAGCCGGCTTGAGTTCTTGTGTTAACTGAGCTTTTGACGTTTGTGGAATGCCTAATTCCAAAGAACGACGAGCAATGGACAAACCTGGGTTTTCTTCAACACTTTGGGCTACAACAGCAATATTCTCAGTTGTTCTTGAGCGACGTGCACGGGTTTTATTCTTCACATCACTAACTTGTCCCAACAGCTCGAATTTGTCCACCAATTTCTGTATTGCGGTCCGACAAGGTGCTTCACGAACAATTTATTTTAAAGATAAACAAACAATTAATTTCCAATACGTTACTTTTAATAGTTTTTAACCACAAGACCAAGTACCTACGTGCGATTCAGAAGTTTAATTTTCTTTTTTTAATTTTAAACAATATTATAGAGTAAACATGAGCGACCTTCTCGTGCAATTTATTTTCTTCGTATGGGAGATGTTTAAGAATTTGTAATTATTCTGAAGTATGCACCCATAAAAATAATAAAATAAATTATGTTCTGAGTTAAATTCTTGAGTTATAATTATTTTACTAAATAAATACATTTTTAAGCGATGAAGATGAAAGAAGAAATATTGAAAAGATTCACATTTGTCAATCAATTCATTTTATTTAACAAAAGAATCTGTGGAATATACATTTCTAAAATATGAAAAATTATACTTCAATTTCTGGACTATTTTAAATCAATTTAATATTAAAACAATATTCATAAAATTACTTCCATAAATTGCAACATAATGGTGCTTTCAAAATGTTATCAAAAATTTCATAGCAGTCTTGACATCATCACACGCACGCAACCAATATAGAATACTATACAGAATGTCGTCCATGAACTCTAATTGAAGTCATTCCATCAATTCCCTTGTTCTGATGGACAAAAATAATATCCAATGTTAATGCACATCTATATATACCCATGTAAGTATTCATTGTTGTGTGATACGGATTACAACAGAGAGGCAACTAAAAGTAATTTAGTCCCCCTCAATAACAATTGATGAGATTTATATCCTTTTTGAATTGAATTCATAAATCAAGAAGTCATATTACCCACTGCAGCTGTTATACATCAATGAGTGAAACTTGTGTGTCGTCTTTTAGCGAGTCTCGTCGTATGTATAGATATGTTTCATGCCAATAAAACATTTTGCAAGGCTATAAGGACAGTTTTTCCTGAATTGTAATGCCCATTACATTTCACGAGTAAATCGTTACTAAATGTTTGTTGAGAATATATGCATGCATATTTGCTTTGCGAATTTTACACCAAGAAAAGATATATTATGTAACTCATGAGAAAATAAAAAAAAATGTTATGCGGAAGTAAAATTAAATTTGTTAGGGACATTCGTGTAGTGCGGCTAAAGAAATAATGTCAGTAGTCAAGAAATACTTTATTGTCATCTTATAAAGGGTTTTTCAACAAGGACGCTACAAAAGTATAGCAACAGGGACAGCAAACGACGCCATATTTCTTGCCGCTCTTTTGACATTTCTCTTCAGTAAGGTTTGCCATTTTATGATAGAAAGATATATGAGCCAACAACGAGTCAAAATTATTAAAATTTATTACCGATATTCGTAGTCAGTGGCCTCAACGTTAAGAGCGCTAAAAATCGAAAACTCATCTTCAGCGATGTGGCTCATTTTTGGCTGAATGGCCTCGTCAATAAACAAAATATGCGGTATTGGTCAGGCAGCAATCCACCCGTACTCCATGAATCATCCTTGCATCCCGAAAAAATTACGGTTTGGTGAGGTTTATGGGCCGGCGGGGTCATTGGGCCGTACTTCTTCCGTGATGATCAAGACCGGCACGTTAATGTGAAAGGGGATCGCTACCGTTCAATGATAACCGAATATTTTTGGCCCCAATTGGATGATATGGACTTGGAGGACATGTGGTTCCAACAGGACGGCGCCACAAGCCACACAGCGAATGACACAATCAATTTATTGGAAACCAAGTTTGGAGAACGTGTTATCTCACGAAATGGTCCAGTCGCTTGGCCGCCTCGGTCGTGCGATTTGACGCCGTTAGACTATTTCCTGTGGGGCTATGTCAATTTTATGGTCTATGCCAACAAGCCAGCGACGATTGATGAACTTCGTACGAATATCGAACGTGAAATTGCAGCAGTATAGGCCGATTTATGATTGAAAACCGTCGAAAATTGGGTTCAGCGTCTGGACTTCTGCAAGCGTGCCCGTGGTGGCCATGCAAAAGAAATCGAATTCCATACATAATGGCATCGAACGTCCTTTCACAGCAATAAAGAATTTCATTGATATCCAAAACTTTTGTAGCGCTCTTATTGAAAAACCCGATAGTTCTAGGTATCACCTTTTATTTTAAAAGTTCTTTTAAATCCAATTTAAAATATTCAAGGATTTTAAGGCGGAGTAAGTACCTATCGAGAAAGAGGAATTATAGTCAAGCTTTGGCTATCGACTGCGACTATTAATCCAATATATATTGTTTTAAGGGAGGAACTACTTTAAATTCATTCTTCACCATCCTGATTGTGTTTAATTAAATCTCCTTCAAACCATATACTTTGTCAATATCTATGACGCCTGTTCCACTTGAATTTGGCCACCGACCCTCCGAGATTGTGCGATTTAAACGCCTTTAGATCTCTTTAGACATTTTAAAAACATTAAAATCTATTACAAAAACATATGAATGGATATTTCTCACACGCAATTTGTTTTATTTGCATTTACAAATCGAGCGTCCTTATTGAAAGACCCTTAATATCCCTGTATAAATTTGGAAAAAAAATATTTTAAATAAAAAAACATTTTTTATATTGGTGAAATTCACCTAATTTAAATTTGAATAAATTATGGGTTAAAATTTTGTTTTAAAAGGGGCTCTTCACTATTTCATGCGCATCCACTCAACCATTTAAACTTAACATTTGAATTGTAAGAATTTACAACTTAATGGTTCAAAATATTTAGTTACAATATAAGTCCTAAGTTCTCTGCCATTACCATACCATGTCTATAAACGTAATCCTCCGAGGGAGAAAAAAAAAATATAAATTGTAAGGAATGAGTATTTTCTTAAGGACACTTCTGTTTCGGTATACCAAATCTGCATCAAACACCACAGATGACTATACCAAATATTTACAGACAAGAGTAAAGTGAAGTAAATGTAAATAAATCAGAAGAAAATGTAAGTAAAGCCAATCTTGATCCTTTTGGCAGAACTCACTTAGTGATGTCCTTTTATGTATGTATATGTATGTCCCTGCTACATACCAGTAGTTTTATTAAAGTAATTCCTATATTTACGATTACCTACATAGTACATATATACTCGTAGACATTTATATTTTTGTTTTTTTGTATTTATGTATATCTACGTTGTATTAGGCTTTATATTTTATTTGCGGTAGGAAGAAGGATTCATCAGGAGAATGGAACAATTTAATTACATTTATATATCATAATAAAGAATTATATAGGGTTTTGATGTAGGTAGAAGGTTCTTAACCTGAACTTACATAGCAAAATAGCATCATTGTGTTGTGGAAATTAAATTTGGGTTGGGAATTGAAAATATTCATATTAATTTAAGTGATTTGTTGAAAAAGGGATGGACATAGGACTTTGGACAGGACATATACCATGGACATTGTGTAAGAGTTGTGGATAAAGTGGTATGGATGTTGTGATTATTTTAAAAATTTCACTGATGATGTCATTATTTTCTATAAAAAAAAAAAACGTTACGTATAATGATTAATTTTTGGATCAGTCAATGTGATTAAGTCTTAACTCTTAACTCTTAAGTTCAATGCATCAATAAATCTGACCAAGCAGTTTTTAACAACCAGGCATATTTAAAATGTGATATTAATTACAAGGACGTGTAATAAGTTCTTAGACAAAAATGTACACGATTTTCCATTAATAAGAAAAGAAAGAGACACGATAATCTTATGAATTTACAATTTGGTTGACTTTAAAGGCCTTCAAGACACCTGACCATTATGAGTCAAGTTTTAAATCTATCCGATTTTTCCGTTTCAAATGCTTCGCAGGTTCAATTCTTAATCACATGTAGCTTGACACTATTTACCTTCATTTTAAAACATCGACATTACAAATTGGATTGCTAAAACAGAAGTTATTGGTTCCTTCAGGCAAGGCCCATCGACTACTAACGATTTCCATTTTTAATACCTATATACAATCATTATAGACCTTAATTACAACTTTTTAAATAAATATTTCATTTAGAACATGCAGCGGGCACAACATCCATCGTCCATCCGTCCACAATCACTGAATTGAATATTAGTCCGTTATTTTTCCAAACCCCCTGGATTTGGTTGACAAAAAAAATGACATCGGCAATTAGCGAGAGTGTGTGAAGTAAGTCCTCCTATTTTTGAATTTGTTATTTTTGAAAGTTGTTGCCGATTTGTTCCGCATTGCTCCAAATTTTTTTTGAAAAAAAATTCAACAATGATGGTTTTAGCCCCAAAAAATGGTTTTTGACTTAGCCCCTCTTTTTCGAAAATCGAATTTTTGAAGATTGTTCTAGAATGTTCTAGTTGTTTTGAATATTTTTGAAAGTTTTTCGACCTCTATGATGAAAAAAATTCTGTCCCCCCCCCTCTTTCTAAAACTGAACTTTTTATTTTTATTTAGGTTTCAAAAAGTGTTCTGAACATTTGTCCCAAAAAATTAAAGTTGTCAAAGGCCTATTTTATAAATTAAGGCCTTCAAAAGTTTTTTCAAAAACGCAAAAATCGACTCTCCAATATTTTATTTAAAAACAAAACTTTTCATTCATATTTCTTGATGATAAATACATGTGTTAAGAAAATATCGTGTCCCTAAATGTATATTATCATCCGAAAATCGAATTTTAAAAAAACATCGACAAATCCTTTAGCCCCCTTTTTCAAAAATTCAAAAGTTGTTCTAAGTTCAAAATTGCTCAAACCCAATTGTTCCAAAGATTCATCAAAAAATATTGAAAATTGAAGATTCTTTCTTCTTCTTTTTAGAAATCAAAAATTCAAAAAATTGTTCCAGGTGTTTCTAGGGGTCTTCTAAATTGTTCCAGAATTTCATTACCTAATATTGATTTTAAGAATGGAGAATTTCAACTTTGAAATTCATCTAAATTGTTCCAAAATGTAAGAGTGTCTCTTCTTCGCGTCATCGCCCAACATACCCAACACAGGTACAGTTCCATCGATACTTGTGGCTCAGATAGGATCAAAGTAGCTATAAGGAATACAAGCTAATCGACGTTAGTAACTGTTTCAAACCAAAATACACAAGAAACCTTATTAAAAATTATTCTTACTATCGGAACAACATAATTGATTGAAACTTTAAGAAGTAGTGGACTTGGATGCTTACCTTGCGGTACACCAGAGTCTGCGTTTACTAAATCAGGAAGGATCGCTCTATAAAAAAAAACTTGGTATATCCTCCTCTTCAAATATGATTCACCTATCAATTGAAGGTTAGTATTGAATTATCAGTTGTGCCTTTATTTTGCTGAGTACTTTTTTCTTTAAATATAATAAGTTTTCAAGAAAAATCAGTAATATTATTTTCAATAAAAATTTTCTGGGACTTTAGATAAGAGATTCTTTCTCTAACGCAATATTCCACAAAAAAAAGACGATTTGTCTATAACTTTAATATTTCCAAACGAAATAATTTCAATGTATAATTATTTAATAATTCAATACAACTTACCCAACATTATTAATTTGTAGATATATCAAAGAACATGAACTCATCTCTACCATAAAATTTCTTAAGTCTATATACACAGAGCACATACAATTTAATAAAGATAATTTTTTTCAAGAACAACAACTCAACTTTGTCCTGATTTACAATGTAATTATCAGAAAGACAAACATAAACACTCTCATTAATAATCAAACCAATCAATGAAATGACGCCAATCTATAGTAGATATAGGTATACCTATACATTGTGCCACAACATAAGCTTTGCCATTATTGTCATCTCATTTATTATTGTATCCACATTGCTTTATTGTGAGGGCAACAAGTAGGTATAGCCTCCACATGGAGACTGGTTTTATTTCCTGGCAAGACGAGGACAACGACTACGACAGCGACAACGACAACTACGACTACAACTACAATATCGTTGGATAACCAATAAACACCATAAATCACTTTCAGTCTTAATTGCAAGCTCGGCTCCATGTCCAATTAAAATATTCAATTTAATATAATCCCTTCATCAACATATCCTACCAATTAAATCTCATATACCAAACCAAACTATACCTAGACCTACACTCTCAGCAGTGAGCAAGCGAAAAAATAATGGAAGACGAAGACTGAGACGGAGACGGAGACGGAGAAAAATCTTTTTCCAACATATTCCCCATTTAATGAGGCCATAAAGTCATTAACACCACACTTCCGGTCTTCTACACAGAACACAGAGAAAAAGTCTGGGGCAAAACTTGTACTAATTTGCTACTAACAAGCATTTCCTTTGAACGCTCACATAATCGTCGTTATCCTGCATCAGGATAAGGCAAAGGAAGAAGGAAGAACCAGAGGACAAAATGAAACAAAACCAAGCACCACCACTTGGCCAAAAGATATAAATCTACATAACCTATAGTTTCTGTGCAACACGGTATGGCATGGCGCTGTGTCGTAGTGGCCGGCCAGCCTGTCATGCCGGTCGGTATGACTGCGGGATATTGCGCGTCCTGTTTTCTGTGCAATTGGAACCTCATCCGCAAAAATAATTAACTCCTTGGTGCAGTTCATGATATACCCGACAATATAAAATGGGTTGTCGATGGTAGTGTGTTTGTGTTTGTGTTCGTGTTTCGTATGTAGTTTGAACGTATTCACCCTTCACTTCACTTACCATGTCGACCGTTATTAATTACCTACCACGGTCGTAGCCATTTCTCAAACAGAACCACAGTGCCACCAAAACGTGCGCGATACCTAAATGATGAAGTCTTCGACATCATCCGCGGGTGGTAGCCATTTTAATTTCCACTCTACAGTTTCTTCATTTAACTTTAACGATTTTAATGGCCACAGGCAGAAGGATGTGAATTTTGCCAGAATATCGGATGACAGGATTCTAATTTCCCCCAACACAATATTCAAAACCACATTTTTTGAAAATTAAAGGAAGCTATACTCTTAGTTTCTCAAGCCTTACAGACAAAATATCTGACATATTATTCATTAAACAAAATCTTCCTTCCAAAAGTTTATTTTACTATCTACATATATACACAATGGCTGATAAGGGATTGGAAAGTATATCTGCATACATACATTATCTCTAACCGAAATTTTCGTTTTTACCATGTACCTACACAGTTTGTTAGAGCCTGATTACCAAAAATACTTAAATATAAAGATGAAAATGTTTCGTACGTTTCACCCTCCAAAAACACACTATACTCTGTCCAACAAAAATAGGTAGTACACGTCTTATGGGAAAGCTTTTTCAAAATCAGTAGCGCGCCATATTTTCGCACCATATTATATTGAAATAACTCCTCCACAAAAAGTTGTTGCCCGCCCGTGAATTTCCAATAGCATCTGAAACAGACGTGCTAACGTCCTATTCAAGGCACATCTGAGTTCTGAGTGTGCACTGAATTGCTGTGGCCAATGGCGATTGGCTGCTGCTTCATGTACATTCAGAGTTACCCGTGTCCATTTGGTAATTCGTTCAGCTTTTTTTTCCTTGAGTTTCTGTTAAGGTGCTTTTGATTTTCGAGCTTTCAGAAAAAGCTTTTAATGATGAGTGTTATCGTGTACACTACGACATTGTTGGACAGAGTATAGTTTACATTGTTGTTTTTATAATTTCGTCCCGCGTTAATGAATAGATGTGAATTGAAACATCTCATCTACGTGCACATAGATAATCTCTGGGCTGTTTCGTCTTCTTGACAAATTGAGTGAGGGGTGTTAAAATACAAAGGGAATGAAGTAGCGAAAGCAGAGGAATTCAAATTTCAAGACTTCATCCGTATACGAACATTGACGTTTATGGTTTGGTAATCGAGTAGATATAAGCGATGATGGTCATCGACGTTAAAAAAAAAAAAAAAAAAAAATATCGATAGTTAGATCAATTACATCGACTTCAAAAAAATACAAACATGAAAACAAAATGGTTTCTGTAAATCAAATGCAAAGAAAGCAAATTTGGTAAAGATTTTTCGTTGTTGTCTATCGAGTTAAGTGCCTGTCCGTCTGTGCATAATTACGTCCTATGTATATCGAGCTAGAGCATAAGCAAGTCGAACTTTAGCTTCAATCCAAATATGAATTAAAGAATAGTTCTATTGCACGGTTCCCACAGTAAATTTACATTTCAGTAAGAAATGATTTAATACATTGTCAACAGTATAAGTTTAATACTTTAAAA
Source organism: Leucozona laternaria (assembly GCA_932273885.2). NCBI lineage: Eukaryota > Metazoa > Arthropoda > Insecta > Diptera > Syrphidae > Leucozona > Leucozona laternaria. The sequence continues at coordinate 22,116,412 of OW026367.1, read as the reverse complement.
AAAAAAAAACAACCACAAATATTTTGGACGTCAAAATAACGAAAGACGTATCATGTTTGTATAAGAAACAGTGTAATCACGACGACGCAACGCACAGTACGTACCCGTCAAAATGACGAATAACGAAACAAACACAAAAAGGAACGTGTAATCAATAGCTGGAATGTACAGATTAAACTAGAAAAATTTTAAATCCCTTGAAAATGTCCACACGAAGTAGCATGTAATGGTCTTTGGTTGACAAAAATTCACATCAAAAACCTACGAAATACTACTTCGTTTTCGGTTTCAACGCTCGTCTTCAACGACATCCCTTTTGTTATCTCACTAGATAATGCCAATTTGCTTGCAGCACAGTTTGCTTTTAATTCGAGGCTGCCAGAAAATATCACACTCCTCCTGTACTTGAGGAGAACGTAAACTTTTCCATTGGACCAATTTTCTTTCGTACTCGTACAGTTGCAAGAGTCGAATAGTATCCCTCCTATTGTTCTGAAGAGGTGTTCTTTTACGCTGGAAAAACCACTGCGTAAGCTTTTCCATCTGTCCTACTCTACTGGACAATTTCCGAGTGGATGGAAAATAGCATTTGTTCAGCTTGTCCCTAAAAAAAAGGTGAATCTTCTTCACCCTCTCAATATTTTGAAAAAAGAAATCTTCTAAATGACCGGCAGTATGGCTTTCGTAGCAATAAGTCCGCTGGTAATCTGATTTTATATCTCACCCAACAGTGGCACAAATCTTTACATCATTTTGGCGAAAGTAAGATTGTTGCACTTGATATTTCAAAAGCATTTGATAGTTTGGCATCAAGCTCTCTTATCGAAAATGCATGCATTTGGTATCGATGAATCTCTTCTTCGGATTAGAAATTACCTTTCGGACAGATCAATATATGTTGTATTGGACGGTTTTAAGTCTGAAACTCATCTTATAAGTGCTGGTATGCCCCAAGGCTCCGTTTTGTCTCCGACTCTCTTCCTAATATTCATTAATGATCTTTTGTCTGAAACTTCTAATCCTTTATGCTGACGTCAGTACCCTCAGCTGTTCATGTTCGTTTCTAGACTCACATCCTTGTCCTTCGGATGTGGAAGTTCAAAGGCAGCGTATGATAAGCTCATTAAATTCTGATCTCGATAGCATTGTGCAATGGGGAAATAAAAATCGCTTAGAATTTAACGCTTCAAAAACACAATGCTGGCTTCTGTCGTTAAAGCAAAACCCATCCTCAATTGCCGAGTTCAACGCACATCTGAATATTCAGAATTCTGAATTTTTGAAGCTCTTGATTGGCCAGCTGTCCGAAGTCATCTGAATTTTCAGAACTTTTTCTGACAGCTGGCCAATCAAGAGCTTCAAAAAGTCAGAATTCCGAATATTCAGATGTGCGTTGAACTCGGCCAATGCCGCTATCCAAGAGCAACACTTGCATCGAGGAAACTGAAAAAAACTTTCAGTTCTTGGTATATGTGGATCACAGACCACCTTTTGTGGAATGATCATATATTCGATGTCGCCAAAAACGTGCTAAGTGCTTAGGTTTTCTCCGTCGATGCAAGAAATTTGTCTCCCCCACTGATCTGGCTGTAATCTATAAAGCCTTCATTCGTCCAAAAATCGAATACAATTCTCATATTTGGGCAGGTGCTCCAATAACTCACTTAAGTCTTTTATATAGAATTCAAAAGAGAGCTTTAAAAATGATAGGCGATAATACTATAACGGAAGTTATTGAAACTCTCGAACACCGCCGCAATGTTTCATGTCTTTCATTATTTTATCGCTTTTTTTTATAAACATCGTTCTAGTGAAATAGCCAATTGCATTCCTCCTCTAAAACAATTCAATCGTAATACTCATACTTCAAGGAATGCGCATCAGTTTACCCTTGAGTCCAAATGTACTGTCAAGTACAGAGATACTTTCTTTAGTCGTACTACAAGAATGTGGAATGCTTTCCGCGGCTCAATTTTTCCTTGCCATTTCGATGTTCAGACTTCAGACATTTAAAACCAATGTGCATCGGTATCTCCGCTCAAATCCTCTCCCACTTTCCTAAACACTCGCACTGTGTTACTGTGTATTATCAATATAAGGGTTGTCAAAACCTTTTGAGCGTGCACAAAATGTAAAAAAAAAATATGCACGACTGGGTCGCACGAACTTGCTCTTATGCGCGATCACATTGTGGTTCTATAGTCTGAAATAAATCAGCTATAGGAGTATATACATATGTTATCCATTTGCCAAATCTTAGTTTAGTTTCAGGTGGTATTATGTGAGTATACAAAAATTAACAACATAGCCTAGTGTTGCAAATATGCAATATGCATAAGAGGAAACTATATTATTTAAACTGGTAAATTGTTTTAAATCAACAAAATTAGAAAGAAATTGATTAAAATACTTTGAATCCGTTTTAACCCAATGCGGTCTACACCATCTGATTTCTTATATAAATCTTTATTTATGAGAAAAAAAATTTGAAAATCGTAGGAGTGGTTTTAAAAATAATTAATTTTTTTATATATAAAATTTCGTTATAATTTTTGAGAAAAAATAATTGGTACGCCAATTTAAAGCATTTATTAATGTTGCGTTAAAAATTGAACTTCACAAAAAAATCTGTCGCCAGTTTTCGAAAAATCGAATATTCAAAAATTAATTTTGATTTTTTTTTTTTTAAATCCAAAAATTATTTTTTAGAAAATTTTGATACGCACTTTTATTTATATTTGTTACAAGCTTCTGTATAAAAAATCTAATTTTATTCGTTTGATCAGATGTTGAGATAGTCGAAAATCAAATAAACCGTTCTATGAGAGGTACTGTTAATAAACGTAAAATATAAACTTTAAAAATTTTAAATGGTAGATCGTACTAATTTTAACACACAAAAAAACTTTTATGAAAATCGTAGGAGTCGTTTTTGAGAAACAAAATATTTTTCATAACGGTTTTTTAACATTTGTATGGGAGGCACCGTTATGTCAAAAATCTTCTAGATAAAGTTAAAAGACTGTTATTTACCATGTTTAATGAAAATCGACCAAGTCGTTTTTGAAATATTGAGTTTTCAAAAAAAAATATTAAAACTTTTTTTAAAAATCTAAAAAATATTTTTTTGAAAATTTTGGTACATAATAATATTTAGAATGTGTCAATACTTCTTCATAAAAAAATTGATCAGAATCTGTTTAACCGTTTTCGACAAAAGCGAAAATCAAAAAAATGGTTCTTTGGGAGGTACCATTAATAACCATTTTTCGGAACCATTTTTTTTATTAAACAGCAACTTATAACTATTTAAATTTATGGAGTTCTTAAAAACAAATTCGGTAGCGCTGGATTTGAGAAAAATAAGTTTTTCCTTTTTGGCCAAGAAATTTTGTATGACAGCTACTGTTAATTTTGGTCCTAAAAAAAAAGAGAAAAAAACGGGTGGGGGGAATGTCCAAAAAACGCTAGGTACCAAGTTTAAAGAAAATCGACCCATCCGTTTAGGCTGTAGTCGAACCGACAGACAGACAGACAGACAGACAGACAGACGGACGTTTTTGCGAGACCCACTTTTTTTGACTTCTCTATCATCGTAATGTAAAGTTTGATCAAAATCTCGAGTTCGATTTTTTGTACGAATCCATAACTTCCCATATAGTACCTATATCGCAAGTAAAAATATTGTTTTTTATATACCGAAGTTTGTTTTTAATGGCTCTACCGATTTTGCTCAAAATTTTTAAGTTGGTATTTTTACTTGCGATATAGGTATGGGAAGTTATGGATTCGTACAAAAAATCGAACTCGAGATTTTGATCAAACTTTACATTACGATGATAGAGAAGTCAAAAAAAGTGGGTCTCGCAAAAACGTCCGTCTGTCTGTCTGTCTGTCTGTCTGTCTGTCGGTTCGACTACAGCCTAAACGGATGGGTCGATTTTCTTTAAACTTGGTACCTAGCGTTTTTTGGACATTCCCCCCACCCGTTTTTTTCTCTTTTTTTTTAGGACCAAAATTAACAGTAGCTGTCATACAAAATTTCTTGGCCAAAAAGGAAAAACTTATTTTTCTCAAATCCAGCGCTACCGAATTTGTTTTTAAGAACTCCATAAATTTAAATAGTTATAAGTTGCTGTTTAATAAAAAAAATGGTTCCGAAAAATGGTTATTAATGGTACCTCCCAAAGAACCATTTTTTTGATTTTCGCTTTTCTCGAAAACGGTTAAACAGATTCTGATCAATTTTTTTATCAAGAAGTATTGACACATTCTAAATATTATTATGTACCAAAATTTTCAAAAAAATATTTTTTAGATTTTTAAAAAAAGTTTTAATATTTTTTTTTGAAAACTCAATATTTCAAAAACGACTTGGTCGATTTTCATTAAACTTGGTAAATAACAGTTTTTTAACTTTATCTAGAAGATTTTTGACGAAAATTATCCTAATACTCAAAAATAACGGTGCCTCCCATACAAATGTTAAAAAACCTTTATGAAAAATATTTTGTTTCTCAAAAACGACTCCTACGATTTTCATAAAAGTTTTTTTGTGTGTTAAAATTAGTACGATCTACCATTTAAAATTTTTAAAGTTTATGTTTTAGGTTTATTAACAGTACCTCTCATAGAACGGTTTCTTTGATTTTCGACTATCTCAACATCTGATCAACCGAATAAAATTAGATATTGTATACAGAAGCTTGTAACAAATATTAATAAAAGTGCGTGTCAAAATTTTCTAAAAAATGATTTTTGGATTTTTAAAAAAAAAATCAAAATTATTTTTTGAAAATTCGATATTTCGAAAACTGGTAGCAGATTTTTTTATGAAGTTCAATTTTTAACGCAACATTAATAAATGCTTTAAATTGGCGTACCAATTATTTTTCTCAAAAATGTTAACGAAATTTTATATATAAAAAATTAATTATTTTTAAAACCGCTCCTACGATATTCAAAATTTTTTTCTCATAAATAAAGATTTATATAAGAAATCAGATGGTGTACATCGCGTTGGGTTAAAACGGATTCAAAGTATTTTAATCAATTTCTTTCTAATTTTGCTGATTTAAAACAATTTACCAGTTTAAATAGTATAATTTCCTTTTATGCATATTGCAAATGTGCAACACTAGCCTATATTTTTAATTTCTGTATACTCACATAATACCACCTGAAACTAAACTAAGATTTATCAAATTGATAAAATATATACTCCTATAGCTAATTTATTTCAGACTATAGAACCACAATGAGATCGCGCATAAGAGCAAGTTCGTGCGACCCAGTCGTGCATATTTTTTACTTAGGAAATTGGTAATATAGCTATACTTGTGGATAATAAGTATTTATCTTTATCCTATTAACAAAATGAAACGAAATCAGTGTCAAAATTTAAGTTTCATAAATTTCAAATCGGTTGAATTCACCTTGAGTCACATTATACAAAGAAAATGTAAAACATGGCAGCAAAAGGCAACCATGTCGAAGTCAGCATATCGACGACCCACGACGCTGCACTATAGATGTAGAAGTAGATGATGGTGGTTTGCAACGTGTCTGAGTTCATAAAAGATGGACTCCCACGATGAGCCGATTGCTATACCTATAGCATTCCTAAGTGTAAGTAAATAAAATAACATATTGGTTGGTGACTTTGTCCGCCTAACATGGGGTCTTCATGTATACATACATTATACATCCCCTGGACACAATCAGTGTAGCTTGAACGTATAAATTCAGTTTATAGCACGTGATGTAGTAACATTTAATAATTTTTGACATGTTCGATGATTAATGAAGGGAAGCATATGTTATGGAGAAAGAACCTACATATATACATTCATCATATTGGTTGAAGGATACATAGGTATATGGATATTGGAAGAAGTATACTGTTTGAGGCGAACCCTTTTTCAGTTGGGTGGGAGATATGTTTTAATTGACTTATTTGATTGAATACTGAAAGTCATCTCTGCTAAAAGACTTTGAAAATAAGGGTGATTTTTTAGCTGGTTTGGTTTTGGCAACACTGGTTTTGACAGCTGACGTGTGTTTAGTACCTTGTGTCACTGTCAAACACCTTCAGTTTGGTTTGCAATTTAACCATGGATCGTCTTACAAATGAACAACGCTTGCAAATTATTGAATTTTACTATCAAAATTCGTGCTCGGTTCGAAATGTTCATCGCGCGCTGCTTGTGTTCAGCGATGAGGCTCATTTTTGGTTGAATGGGTACGTAAATAAGCAAAATTGCCGCATTTGGAGTGAAGATCAGCCAGAAGCATTGCAACAGCTACCAATGCATCCCGAAAAAGCTACTGTTTGGTGCGGTTTATGGGCCGGCGGCATTATTGGGCCTATTTCTTCAAAGATGATGCGAATCGCAGCGTTACTGTCAATGGTGAACGCTACCGAGCGATGATAACAAACTTTTTTTTGCCCGAAATGGAAGTTCTTGACTTGCATGATATGTGGTTTCAACAAGACGGTGCCACATGCCACACAGCACGCGAAACAATGGCGCAATTGCGAGGCGAGTTTGGTGAACAGTTAATTTCACGTTTCGGGCCGGTCAATTGGCCGCCTAGATCGTGCGATTTGACACCATTAGATTATTTTTTGTGGGGGTATGTCAAGGCTAATGTCTATAGGGACAAGCCCGCTTCGATTGACGCACTGGAAGCCAACATCCATGCATTCATTCGTGAGATACCGGCCGATATGTGTGAAAGAGTATGCCAAAATTGGACTCAGCGGATGGGCTACCTGAGACGCAGCCGCGGTCAACATTTTCATGAAATTATCTTTAAACATTAAATTGCAAGGTTCAAACTATCGATTCAAATAAATATTTCATTCATTTTTTCGAAGTTTTTGTGTTTTTTTTTTTTTAAAAGTTCTAAACCTCTTAAAAAATCACCCTTATAAGCAGAGATTTTAAGTTTTAACATAAACGGGATTTTTTAGGTGAAATTATACCTACATATTTGTTTCTGCTCACAATTGGATCGTATACGTATTTGCATTTATATTTCCAAGCAATTAGAACTACTTTGGTGCTAATTCATTTATGTTCTTTTATCGGAAATTGTTCTTAGACCAAATTTGATCTATTTTGGTCAAGATTTGGTAATTTTGAAGATTAAAAGTTGCCAATTAAGTTTTAGGGCAACGAGACAAAAACACTAAATACTATAATATTTATATTTATTAGTTTTAAAAGTAGGTATCTGTATTGCCACTTATTGCTCTATTAGGCAAGAATTTCTTAGGCGTGTATAAAAATTTTGAGGTTTTAATCAAAACTAACACTACAATGATTACGAAGTCAGAAAAAGTGGTGTTTCGTCATCCGGTCCGTCGCACAGTGATCCACACATTTTGGCGATAAAAAACATTTTTGTCACCAATATTATTGAAATTGTATTCATTTAGGCCTAGTTTGGCAGTGTTGAGTTAAACAAGAGATAATTAACTCTAGAAGTAAAGTAACCCACAGTTAACCGAGGAAGTTGTTTTTCGGTCGAGAATACATCAAAAGCATCTGTTCAGTTAATCCTGAGCTAACTCACCAAATTTGACTCGGGTTTAACTTTAATCTCGCACTGAAAAACTGAACGTTAATGATTTATTGACGACGCTGACTTCAGTTGTATTGAATATATTTGCGTATTCGAAATGGAGGGTTCTTAATTAATGTCAGAATATGGTTCGAAATTTCAAAATTAGAAAAAAACATTGTCGTAGTCAGGAATTGAGTAAGATTTATTCTTGAAATGTCTTAAAGTCATTGCAATGCAGATATATGTAGATATCAATTTTAGAAAAGCAAATCCAAATTTTTGCACAAAGTTTCCATCGGGGGACTATAATAATAATTTTTGTAGTCAAGTTTTTATGTTTTTTTATTTAAAACGTTTTTTTAAAGTATATTTTGGCTTTTGAAATTGAGAACAAAGTTTTAGGGCAACGACTCAAAAACTTTGAATAATTAAAAATAATAAAGTTTTTTAAAAAATCCATTAATTATCTTGATTCTGCATTTAAAACTAACCTGAGACTAAAAATTGTGATAGTCAACAATAGTTGTTAAACAACTGTTAAATTCCCATTAATTTGTCAAATTTGGATCAAAATCAAATTTTTAATTTTTATCAAAAACGCTTCTCATGATTTTTATCAAACTTCGTTAATGTGAAGACATACTTAAGCAATTCGAATAAAAGTGCATTTCAGGTATACCCAAAAATCTCTATACCGGAAAACGGTTTTGAAGTTTTTTTTAGCAAATTCTTTTATGTTGGGCTTATTCTTTTTATTTTTTTAAAGCGATTTTGTTATAATTTTGTAATCCGACTATTCTGGAAAGTTTAAATAAGTGTTATTGCATTTAAAAAAATTTTAAATTATTTTTTTATAAACAAAAGAAATAAGAAGTCAAATTGTTTAGTACTTTTGATTTTGATTTTGATGATTTTTCAACGTTTATTTACATCTTCAAAGTTTTTTTTTACCACAAGAGCAAGTTTGTAAGGCCCAGTTGCCACGACATGAATATATTCTTACCCTATAGAGCAAGTAAAAATTCAAAGTCAAAGTCTAATTTTATTGGATTTCATCTAGAGAATAAGTTGGAGCAATTGAATTTAGTTTGTTTTCATGGTTTCCGTCTGGTTTGGAAATTAAAAAAAAAATTGTGTGAATGCCGGGACTCACGGTTAATATGTGTAAACATCATCAACGTGCGCGGATCTAAAACGGACTTGTTTTTGCTTGAAGACGATCTTAAGATTTTTTTCACTGAACGCACCCATCCTAGTATGCAGATCGTAACGTTGCACACCGTAACGTTGCACGACGTAACGTTGCACACGAACGTTCACTTTTTTTTCACTCTACCGCAAGCATAGATGTTTACACATCAAAAACGTACTTATGCCATAGGTTTTGACATGAATTATCTACTTGTCTTTCTCACACATCGCACTATTGGGGTGTAATCCGAGCAAAACTTAGCCGTCAAGAAAACATATACCACTCTCACTCGTCGCTCAGTGACTGTTCACTTCACACAAAAGACCGCACATATACATCATAAATATATCGATCGACAGATCAAGATTACATTACGACCACAATATTATTTCAAACATTTCGGCTGACTGTTTCAGTTAGAGAGAAATTTGCAGCACTTAAATTCTGTTGCGCCGCATTGATCCCAATTTAAAAGTTCCACGGACGCGATTGATATCTCATTCGTAAGGGCTTGTTAAAGCCCTGCCTCAAACAAATTAACCATAAACATACTCCTCCGAAAATTTTCAATGCAACTGCCCTTTGAAATCGTGAAATAGCTTCATGCCGCCAATGATTATATACATTATGTCGAAATCCACTATAAAAAATCTACAAGTAGACGTAAGGCAGACATGTTACGTGTAATCCATGTTCGGCAGGTGCCACAAAAAAGGTCTACGAGGGGGTGCATTATAACACATAAAACTGATTTTCTTATACATTTTTCTCAAAATCTTTAGCTCCTACTTAGAAATGCATACGCTTCAATTTTTATTTTACTGTTTCAAAAAAAATTAACCGTTTACGAAACATAGGTATAATGAATTTCACTTCTTTCAACCCATCCACCTCTTTAAAAAAGAGTACAACCTTTTAAGATAATGGTTAAGACCCAAAAAAAAGCTTTGTTGGAGTTTTTTTTTTCAAGTTTGGCCTTTTGTTGCTTTTGTTGTCTAATTTTCCTCGACTTTAATGCAATTATAAAATCATTGGATCCGAAAAGCTGTGGGCTTCATTTTATCCTGCTAGTCATATTTCGACTCAATTTTTTTTTTGTAAAAAAAAAAACATAAATACTGAATAAACCACCTTTTTATTATCCACCGCATATAAACAAGCTAACTTATAAATAATATAAAATAAATCAATTAATTTTAATTCCAAGTTCAATTTCAATACAATCCCAGCATTCCACATTTTTAAACTTTTTTTTTTTCAAATTCCTATTAAAGAACATACAAAAAACATAATCGAAAACTCGTTTGACCAAAAGGAAAAAATATCTTTCAAACAAATAGTGACTCCTTCAGCAATAATTATATCTATTTTGTACAGCTACAGCTACATCCGTATCCTTTTCTATTTCTCCTTCAAAGCTATATCATATCAACGCACAAAGAAAAAATATATCTCTGCAAATAGAAAAATATTATATTCACAATATTGTGCTCTACATAGACATCCTTTTCAAAAGCCACAATAGTAAATCCTTATTATCTGAAAATACCCAACAAATCTAAGATGCGAACGGGAAACTTATGAAGTTGTTGGATATAATCTATTTGTTTGAGCTAAAGTATAATATCTTCATCTTCGTGCTGATGGTGGATATAGGCAAACCTATATATCTGTATACAAGGAGTGCAAAAATGAAATCCTTGAGTAGAATAATTTAAATACAAACATCTCCTCCACAGGGATACAAAAATTAAAATTACAAAAAAGTGCATTTAAAAGCAAAATTAAAATGCTACTGAGCGTATCTGAAGTATTAAAACTAAAATAACTTTTCGATGAAGTTTTAGAAGCAAAAAACAAGAGAATTGATGCAAAGAAACCCCTCAGTTCACTTCACTTGAGTGCACATTGTTTGTTTCGCTTAGCACAGAAAAATAATATAATCAACAAAAAAAAAAACATTCTTTTTGCATTGAAAAAAAAATCAAAAATAAAGTAAATTGCAAAACTGAAACAATTTCTTCAGGGGTTTTTATTTCCATTAAATATAAATGTGGACTGTGTAGTGTGTAGGTATGATGAGAAAACAGTGACTTGTTCTAACTTTAAGTTATTTCGTACAAAGGATATTTTTATGTATCTTTAATGTTGGAATTTAACTCTTAAAAACTATTTATTATGGAATCTTTGATTCATTGAATACAATCCCCAAAAACAATGTATCATACGTACTTGCTCATTTGTACGATCACACTGTGTTTTTAAAGCTTGAGTAAACATTTATATTCATCTGATTTTAAATAGATAATATAAGATGCGATACATATCTTGTGTTAAATTTTTGATATTCAATTCAAATAAGCTAAATAAAATGGCACCAACAAATTAAGTCAGTATTTTATTCTAAGCTCTTGAAGTTAGTCGTACATTGTACAATGTATACGGATCTTACAATTTATACAGTTTGAACTTGTTTAAAACCAACACAAGGAAATTGATTGTTTTACCAATTTCTGAAAATCTTTTGACACCAGCGCAATGTAGACATTTTAATTTATGAGAAACAAATTTTAAGAATCATAGGAGCCGTTTTAAAAATAATTACTTTCGTATAGGTAGCTATATAAAATTTCGTTAACATTTTTAAGAAAAAAAAAATTAGTAAAGCAATTTTAAGATTTATTAATATGGAGTTAAAAGATGAATTCTAAAAAAAAATCTTCCATCCGTTTTCGAAATATTGAATTTTCAAACAATAAGTTTTAAACTTTCCGTATAAAAAATGTAGTTTTAATTGCTAAATCATATAATGAAATACTTGAGAGAGGTTTCAAACTTTTTTTTAAAAATCCAAAAATGTCTTTTTAAAAATGTTGGTACACAATATTATTTAAAATGTATTGTTGAATCAAAATCAGTTAAATCATTTTCGAGAAAAACGAAAATTAAAAAACATGGATCTTTTGGACGTTCCATTAATATAATAATTCAATTCTTAATGTAAAGGGTTTTCCAATAAGAGGTGTTATTTTGAATAGCCCGCTATTTCGGTAGCTGTCACTTTTGAAGCTGTCATTTTTTGACATTTGACAAGTAGAAACTACGCCATTAATAAAAATGGAACGATACACGCTTCAACAACGCATTGAAATTATTAAAATTCACTATAAAAATGGTGAAAATTTGGCAGAGACGGTTCGTAAAACTAAAACATTTTTGGGTCGTCGTGAAGCACCTTGTCGGACCGCAATACAGAAATTGGTGGACAAATTCGAGCTGTTGGGACAAGTTAGTGATGTGAAGAATAAAACCCGTGCACGTCGCTGAAGAACAACTGAGAATATTGCTGTTGTAGCCCAAAGTGTTGAAGAAAAATCAGGTTTGTCCATTCCTCGTCGTTCTTTGGAATCAGGCATTCCACAAACGTCATTACACCGTATTTTGCATAAAGACTTGGGTCTTAAGGCTTATAAAGTTCAGTTAAGACAAGAACTCAAGCCGGCTGATCATCAACAACGTCGTGTCTTTGCTGATTGGGTCCTTGAAATGCATGAAAATGATCCGGAATTTCATCGAAAAATCATCTTGACTGATGAGGCCCATTTCCACCTCGGAGGCTACGTCAACAAGCAAAACTGTCGCATCTGGGGCTCGGAAAACCCAAGAGTTATGGTTGAAAAGCCTCTCCATCCTCAACGCGTGACTGTTTGGTGCGGTTTATGGTCCGGCGGGGTCATTGGACCTTACTTTTTCGAAAATGAGGCTGGAGCAACAGTTACGGTCAATGGATTGCGCTATCGAGAGATGATTAATGATTTTTTATGGCCGGAATTGGATGGTATTGATCTGGACAACGTTTACTTTCAACCAGACGGCGCTACGTGCCACACAAGCAATGAAACCATCGATCTTTTACGGGAAAAGTTTCCGGACCGTGTTATCTCTCGAAGAGGTGATCACAATTGGCCACCGAGATCTTGTGATTTAACACCTTGCGACTTCTTCCTTTGGGGCCACGTGAAAGATAAGGTCTACGCCAACAGCCCAGCGTCGATTGAAGACCTCAAAGATGGAATTCGTGAGGATATCGAGGACATAGGGCAGCGATTTGGTTATGGAAAACTTCATGAAAAGGATATGGTCCTGTAAGCGTGGTCGTGGCAACCATTTGGCTGATGTTGTGTTCCATTATTAACGGCATAGCTTCCTCTTTATAATGAAATAAACATCCGATCAATTATCTCAAAAAATGCCATTTTTCTTTGAATATCAAAATAACACCTCTTATTGGAAAACCCTCTATATTTTTATATCTTATAAAACAAAGCTTTAAATTTAATACATTTAAAATTATCATTAACAGAAAAGGTAAGGAAGCAAAATTCATTAAATTTTACAATTAATTGATTAAGAGGGCTATATGCACCATAGTTAGATCTACTTAATAATGGTATCAAAGGCTGTTGTCTTCCAGGGTTGCCAGTTTAGAGGTGTTCCCCCTAGATTTAGGGGCTTTCTTTTGTCATTGGGGGCTTATCTGGGGGGACAAGATGTTTGGGGGGGGGTAAATCTGGGGGGATGAATTCAGAGCTTAAAGGTTGAGAGATTGTATAGGTATTGAAACAGCTGACAGTATTCTACGAGTTAGATATTCCTTACATTCTGTGTGTCAGAATTTTACACCAACAGAAGAAATGCTGAAAACTTTAATAAGTGAGACGATGTATCAAACCGACGTGACAGCCAAAACGAAGATGACGATAATGTATTAGAACTTTTTTAAAGAAGTGCAAAATAAAAAATTTTAATTCCTTTATATTTTTATTTTCATATTTATTTCTGGTGAGTTAAGCCAGAGTTAGCTAACTCTAGAACTAAATTAACCCACAATAAACTGGGGGAGAAGTTTTTCGGTGGAGAATGTATGCGAAAAGCATCTGTTCAGTTAATCCAGAGTTAACCCACCAAATATGATGATTTAACTCGTGTTTTACTTTAAGCGCTCACTGAAAAACTGGACCTAAGGGCTTGTTTCACAATGTCTGATTAAAATTCTAAATAAGCAATTTTGAACTTTTTAGTCAATTATCTACCTCCCTTATGTTTCACAATATCTGAATAGTATATCCTATAAGTTATAATTTAAATTCAAAGTAGTTTAATGGCCCGATTAAGTGTCGATTAGGATTGGCAAATTTATGTACTTGGAAGTTTAAATATTATTAATATTTTTTTCCAGTTTTCATCAGTCAAAACTATTTTGTCTAGAAAACTAGAACATCTAATTGACACATACTTTTATTATTTGTAAAAAATGTGAAACGCTAAGTTTTATTATTTTGAGGATTGATGTCGAGTAAATAATCAGAACTTTATACTCATACATTGTGAAGAAAACTCTAAACAAATTGCTTCTTTTATTACTTAGTATACCTACCTTTTTTACAAATGCTTTTTTTTTTTACTGTTGGTGTGTGAATTAATCAAATTTAAAATTAAAAACAAATTTAGGAGCTGTGAAAAAGTTGAAAAAAAATTTAGGGGTTTTTGTTGATAAAATGTGGTAATCTAGGGGGTTTTTAAATTTTTCTGGGGGGAGATTTTTTTTCATCTGGCAACACTGTTGTCTTCTTAAACTTGACTGACTAAAACTAAAATTTATCTTGCATAAAACTGATGAAGAGCCATTTTAAATTTCAGCCATAAAACAAAATTGAAGATATTGCCCATGTTTCGAGAGTAATGTGAGGTCTATTCAATTTAGTCTCTGAGAATAAGGAATGCGACCAGGGGAGAAGTTGAAAGCAGAAACGCAAAAATCTTCTCTGCACCGCTTCTAATCTAGGTATATAGACAGAGTAGTAAGGGGCCCATATGACACATCCGTAATCAAAAATTATTCTCACAAAAGATACGAAAAGAAACTTCAAAACGTAGGGATTCCAAAATTCACTCGAAAAACCTTTTACAAATCAGAAGACCCCATCAGCTTTTTTTATTATAAAATTAAAGTGATCATTAAATGTCAGTTTTGAATACAGAATTATTCCAAGATAAGAAAATACAGACAGTTTATCCAAATGAGACGAATCGAACATGTAACAATGCGTAATTGTTTTTTTTTACGTGAAAAAAAGATATTTTTGGATGTATTTATATTTAAAAAAATACGATTTAAATTGCACCATTCCCTAAATCTATAGAGGTCATTTTGTAAAAGTATTAAATTAAATTAAAATTTAATGTCATCAGCATAAATAATAACAGAAGGATTTGAAATGATCGAGACTATGTCATTTATAAATAAAATAAATAAAACTGGGCCAAAATGGCTACCCTGAGGAACTCCTGAATTAACGAAGAACCGACCCAACCGCTCAGTTTAAAAGAAACACTATAGCATCTGTTGGCTAAATTGGGTGAGATCCATTTAACAAATCAACCATTAAATCCCTGGTTTCTGAGTTTTAGTAACAGTTTTTTTATGACTAAATTTTTCAAACGCTTTTCTAAAGTCGGTGAAGTTGACACAGTCAACTTCTTCCCTATCTTCAAAAATATCAAGACAAAAGGATGTGAAATGGAACAAATTTGTAGAAGTTGATTTTTGTTTAACAAAACCATGCTGGTTATCGCAAATAATTAAGCTACAGTTGAAAGAAAGAACGTTTCATATAATTGACTCAAAAAATTTTGGAATCACATACATACCCCGTTTACATTAGGTGTTGAAGCGAGCTTGAAGCTCTCTCCGGCACTTTGTAAACCAGCATTGAGTTAACATGAGCTTGAACCAACTCGACTCCACTTCAGAAGCGGAGTCAAGTCGAAATTTGTGCTAAAAAACTTGGGCTGAGGAGTTGGTTTGAAATTATGTACTATTTTACGTGTGAGTGTGTAATTTTTCTTGGCTCCCATTTGAACTCAACTCCAAATCGAGCTCTCAACACTAGGAACGAAAAACCTGGGTCAAAAATCCGACCCTAATCTAACTCGAGCTCTCGATCCTGCATATAAACGGGGAAACAGTTTAGCAATAAGTCGGTAATTATAGTTACTTCGCTTTTTAATCCTTTTTTATGGATTGGATGGGCGTTATAAATGCACGCTTCCATAATTTTAGTAAAATTGACCTTTTTAAGGATTCACTAAAAATAATATATAACGTATATGATATATGTATGTATAAGAAAGACATTTCTCAAAATAAAGGATGGCACGCTTGTTGTTCTTGAAAACTTTTTGCCATCAACTTGAAAGACCTTGATCGATGTGTTTCCCGATTCCAATTATCATGATGTCGATAAAGTCTAGAAACTGGAACAATAAGAACTTCGCATCATAGGATGTCAGGAGATTAACTGATATAAAGGCACGTATAATACGTATTTCAAAGCCCCAGGCCCCAGCATTCGCATATGCAGTACACCCTTGGCAGTTTCCTGTAATTAATTCCTAGGTCGATGAAAGCTTTATCAACTCATGTCCATATATCCTCATTGTCTTCAGATACTTGCTGTTGTCTTCCTTAAGAATCAACTGCGTTTTACCCCCCCCCCCCCTGGTTTGCGTATATAGCCCCAGAGATGGCTCTGAACTAGTCCACGACATCGTCTTTTTGTAGGGAAGCTTACAAACAAATCATCTAGAAACTCTTCAATAGATTCATCCAATCATCTTTCACATCACAGCTTTGTCTTCCCAGCGAACCTCGCTGTGGGAGCCATCAATAAAATTGTCCATCCTTGTTATAATTAAATGTAAATGCCTTATTTTACTGATCCTGAATCCTGACTCACACCTGATTGACGAATTCACAACTTTTCACGCAGTACCTACCCATAAGTTGCAAGTAAAAATGGTAAAGTTATAACTTGGACGTTATTTCATTTGTTCTTCTCCTCTTTTCATATTTATCATACACCTTTCTATAACTTTCGGATCCTTATCAACTTTCTTCATTCTGTCTTTTTATCCATTAGTTTGTGAAATTTCAATTTTCAAAATCGAATTCTTCGAAGTCTTAAAGTCCCTAGCCATTAATACAACTTAAAACCTTTTTTATGTTCTAAGCGAATGCAAAACCATCCATCTACTATTCGATGGGTAAGGCGAGGATATTGACTGAAAGAGTTATATTTTAATCCCATATGTTAAATAATGGGTTTACTGGGTGCTGTGATAACGATAAGACTAAGTACCGTTCCGTTGACTTAATAGAGAACTTAAAACCAAATACCTGGCACATTATGCAAATAATGCAACAACTGTTCTTGCATCGTATACCTGAAATTCTCAGATAAATTCAGTTTAAACACCCTGATCCTGATCCCTGACCCTGTTGGTATTCTTTATTATTGTTGCAGTATACAGCTATCAGCCATAATGACGTCAGTGCTAAATAATGCATTCACAATAGCGTGAAAAGTGATTTTGCATTGTGAATTTGCACTAAACTATAACAAAAGTGAGAACATTGTGTTGCTTATAATACCAACTCTCAATCAAACGAAATAGCGATGAATAAATGTGCAGAATCCGAACGGATGAATCCTCTGGTGTGGTCCTGGCAGTCGGCCAATTTTCTCTGTTACCCACGAAGTGACTACTACATGCTACCTTATGTGTGTTCGGTATACTCGAATGTTACATATAAGTGGTTTTTGGCTCGATAAACACTTCCACACATGGGATTTACGTTCATTCCGGATTCAATTTCATATCGCATCGAGGCATTCCTTTTTCTGACATTTTAAAAGTTTATAACTTATACCTTCTGGATATGAGTTGGGAGTGAGAATAATGTGAATACTTTACTTATTGGAAGTCACACTGATAATCTCTATAGGGAATACAATTTTCCAAAGTGAAATTGGTAATGTGGTTTAATTTAGCCTTAGCAGCGGGAGGCATTATTTGAATGTTTAAATTTTTATTGATTCCATCTTTTATGTCGAATTAAGAATAAATTTTAGAAGTTTTGTTATTGAATTTTCAAAAAAGGAGTGTGAACCTAAACGACAGCAGTCGACAGGAATATTTTTTTCTACATGAGCCACCACCACACAAAGACACTTTGGGTTCGATGGCAAATGCTGCACGCAGTAAGATTGCCCTTAACCCTTAACGATTTTGGGTTGATTAGATAAACTTATTTTATGGCCCTGGCCTTGGGCAAAAATTTCCAGCTTAATGATTAAGAATTTTAATCTTGTTGGATATAGTTCACATTGGATTTTTGTCAAAAAGTTCATGTAAGTTGAACAGAAGTTAATAAAAATTGCGTATTGACAAGGCCCTCACTAGTCAACTGATGAGTCCAAGTGAGATCGCCGGGACGAAACGCCAATTTTTATGGACTAAAGGCCGTTAAAAGCTATTTATTTTATCTACATTTATCAATTTTTAATTAAAATTTAATAAGTTCTGGATATTGAGATCTACAGAGCCAAAAAGTTTAAAGACAAACAGTTTATAATAACAAACTAAAAACCTTTTATAAATAACCAAGTGGATTAGTTATTTTTAACGAAGTATTTACGTTGGTTAGTAGCAACCAAGTTCGTTGGATAATTTCGACCAAATTTTTAACTGAGTAGGTTGGTAATATTAAATCAATAAGATTTGTTAGTTTCAACCAAGTAAGTTGGTTAAATTTAATCAATAAAATATTCTAAAATTGATAAATGTTAGTTAAATTCAACAAAATAAGCTATAGTATAGTATATTTACTGAATAACTTTGTAAAATTAATTTAAATAAGCCATCGGTCAGTTTAATTGAGTCAAGTATTTTTGTTGCTTTTAATAAAGTAAGTTGGTTATTTTTAACTGAATAAGTCATTATAATTTAATCAAGTAAGTATTCTCAAATAATTATAGGTTGATTAAATTTAATCAGATAGGTATATTGATATCAAGTGAATCAATTGGTTAGTATCAACTAAATATGACGGTAACGAAAGCCAGTATTTTCTAAAATTTAACCCATTAGCTTTGTTGTTTCAACCAAGTAATACTGGGTTGATCTAGTTGGTTATTTTTAAATGATTAAAATATCATATCCTGTGATGTTGCTTTTTGCTTTCCAGCCGAGGTTTTGCTCGCCCGGCTTTGCCAGGGTCGTTGTGAAGAAAAACACGAAACTTCAGTAGGAAAAGGTCTTATTACCTTATAACAAGATCTTTATTCAAACAACTCTTAAATAATATATTGGAAATAATTATCTGGATTTCAATTGTATTAATCTTAAAAATTTGGCGATTTACAGGCGGCGGCGGTTATATAAGTATTCCGTGGAACGTCTAGGTCAATCGGCATACGGATATATTCGAATATTCTAGATCTAGTATTCTAGATTCCCTATGTTTACGGTTGACGGCGGACGGTTAGTTCTGGTAAGCTGAAAATTAAAACAATACGTAGGTTTTAATGTGTCTAATAGCTTAGGATCGGCAGGTACCACACCCCTGGTGGCTTTTGGAACTACAGGCTTGCGCACTGGTAGATCAATAGGTTTGGGAGCCCCTAGTAGCTTATGAACTAAGCTAAAGCTTGATAGATCAGCAGGTACCAAAGCCCCTGGTGGCAATTATAAATCAAGATACTGCTTGATAGAGCAGCAGGTACCAAAGCCCCTGGTTGCAATTAAGAAGTTCTAAGCTTCGAACTGAAGACCCCTTACCACGGGTGGAAGGAAGCCTGAAGAACGCAATGGTCGAACAAGCTAAGAGACCGAATCAACTTTACTCGTCAGCAACGAAAGCGAAACTGATTCTATAATCCAGTTTACTATTGCCTTATATGACTTGAGCAATGACCGAAAGGGTGACTTTCCTACATTCGAGCAGGTCCTCATATGATATTTGCTGGTTACAGTTAGTGTAAACTCCATAACGATGAATGCAAATACCATTTCGCGTGACGTCACGTGTTTGCATTGGTTGTGAACTGAGTGGGTTAAAACACAATCGAAGTTCTGCTGATGAAATAGTGGGTAGAGTGCGGTGGAGAAACGTAGCATGGAACTCTTCGTTACAAATTACAATCCATTGATTCTGTTTATTTGTACTAACTAACTCTGTAAGAGCACATAAATACGTAAGAGCTTTATTAACATTATCAGTTGGCTATTATTTACAGATACATGAAAGTTTTTCAATGAGTGATCTTTTGTGTGTGACCTGTTCATATAGATCAAGTAGCTTGCCAAGATAGTACAACATGACAATGATATTGTATAGGGGAATATTAGATATTAGAGATGATAAAGATGAACTAGGTATATACCATACAACAAAAATCAAAATAGTGGTTCAAACTAAGAGTACTTTTTAGTGAGTGCTTAAGTGGGAAAAACAAAGCTCTTCACCAAAATTCAGTTCTGTGGAATTTTTTTTGGAATTTGCGCCTTGATTTTCTCTAATTTAGTTGAGCTACTAAAGGAACAAGCTAATAGATGTAGACGAATGAGAAGAAGATTATACCTTCATGTCGGTGAGATGGCGACGAGATATAGAAAGCCAAATGTTCAAAAATGGATGCACTTGGCACGAAATCGAACTAGCTGGAGACACATTATGCTTGAGGTAGGTACCAATGTGATCTACGGTTGGTTGCAGTGCCAAAAAAAGTATTAGAAGAATCTTGAGATTTCAGAATGGGGTGATCTCTGCAATAGTATATCATTAGTGCTTAAAGCAGTATACCGTCTTGGAACTTGTCACTTTCATACTGCCTGTGGCATATTTCTAAGATTTTCTTCAACTTTCAATACAAAATTTCACAATTTAAACTTTTAAATTCCTCAAAAAGCCTCAATAATATTCCAAGGTAAAAATCTTATTTAACAGAATTAAATCGTAAAAACACACATCCCAGGGTTGGTGGATTTAATTTAAATATTCATTTATACACAGGTACTATACTCCTTCAACATAATGTATGACCTCATTTCCCTAAATGATATCATCAATCAATCAACTTGTAACAGGCTTACAAAAAAAGAAACACATTAACATCCATCCAACCATCACCCATCGTGTCGGTGAAATTTTCAAGTCAAAATATATACAAAAAAAAAATAAAATAAATACAAAGTAGATTGCAATAAAAATAAAATTATGTATCTAAAATTGGAAACATGTAACTTATTGTTACCTCTCGTCTCTGCTTTACATAATAAATACACAATCATTTGTAAATACATATCCAACCGAATATAGATAAATCCTCTTTTTAAGCAAAGCTGACATGACAGGCAGATCCTCGTCCGCCCGCCCACCACCCACGGGCACCACCAAAACCAGGAAAATGGTGCTTCATTCTCCTACCGGTGCGGTTAGTATAGCCTATAGGGGTGCGGCAAAGGGAACCGCCTGACACTTTGGCATATAAATCACCTGACAGGCAAGCCCGTGAAATGTAGTTCATATACCTATGTACATATAGAGGACGTAACACGGACGGAACGTGTCGAACTCATATGCACACGAAAAGGAGATGAGACTCCCATAGGTATGTGATCATAAATTGAAGAGTTAAGCACGCTCGCGAATCATCATTCCTTTATCTATATCCTTACTTCCCTCATTCTTCCTTTGGTGTTATGTTAAAGGAATTTTATAGAAAAACATATGGGGATTATATTTAAAAGAAATATATGCATGAATATCCTTGTGCACTCAATCACGTCGTCGCCATATTGGTCGATGCAAAAAGGCTCAGTATGTAATAATACGTGCTCTGTTAACTGCTGGTAGTAACAGGAAATCATTATACTACCTCTTTTTTTTGTCTATGAAATAGTGACAGGTGTTCTGAAGCTCACATTCCAGCCAACGAAGTGAGCTTCAGCGGATGCATTATTTATGTAACCCTATAATGGCGCTTCTACAGGAATAGGCAGAACAAATCAGGTGGTAGGGAGAGAGAATAAAGGTTTTCATTTGAAATGTTGGATTGAGTGTGAATCGTTTTTTTTATGATAAAAAGTCTGATTTACTGGAACTTTTAAAATAATAATCATTAAAAATGGATTCAATGTGGGCAAATAGGCCAGGAGCTTTGTTACTATGGGGGTATCAGCTGTGTCAAGGATATGGGGCCCCCGAAATATAGCAGCCCCACGATACAGAGGAACCGACTTGTGTAAGAAAATTTGTCATTGTCAGTTTTTAAAATAAAAAGGGTGTTTTTTTTTAGAGGTATAGAACTTTGAAATGGAATAAAACAAAGATGTTTTTTTTTTAAATTGACATGAAGTTTACTTAATTCAAAAGATAATCTTATGGCATTTTAATTTGAAATATGATTTCATATGACCGCCACGGCTGGCTTACGGACGTAGCCTAATCTGGAGTTCTAATTTTCGATGACTTTTTCCAACATTTGTGGCCTTATATCGGGAATAACGCGGTGAATGTTGTCCTCCAAGTGGTCAATCGTTTCGGTCTTATCGGCGTAGACTAGCGACTTCACATATCCCCACAGATAATAGTCAAGCGGCTTTAAATCGCACGATCTTGGAGGCCAATTCAAGGGTCCTTAACCTGAAACTATGCGGTTACCAAACGTTTCCTTCAATAAATATATATTGTGGCACGTGCTGCGTGACATGTAGCGCCGTCTTATTGAAACCACAGCTCCTGCACATCATGGTGGTTCAATTGAAGAACGAAAAAGTCAGTAATCATGGCTTTATAGCGGTCACCATTGACTGTGACTTTCTTGCCAGCATGGTTTTTAAAAAAGTACGGACCAATTATTCCACCAAACCATAAAGCACACCAAACAGTCAGTTTTTGTGGATGTAACGGTGTCTCAACATACACTTTAGGATTATCATCACTCCAAATACGGCAGTTTTGTTTATTGACGTAACCATTCAACCAAAAGTGAGCTTCATCGCTAAACAAAATTCGCTTTTGAAAATTGGGATCTACGGCCCTGATTTTCAAAATAAATTTGAACAATTTGGAAGCATTATTCAGGCGTCAGTCTATTCATGTTGAAATGCCAAACCAAACTAAAAATAAATCATTTGTCAGCTGACAAAATGGCTGCCAATTAAAATAGTTTTGCCAACTTGAAGTTCTATACCTCTAAAAAAAAAACGCCCTTTAGGTACTTATTACAAATAATTGCTTACACAACATCTTTTCAATAGTTTCCTTCTCATATAGTAGAGACAATAGGGAGTTTAAAATGACCAATCTGTACTTTTTGTTGAAAGGATTTGAAATTCATATTAAATATCGTGGTCTATATTGAGACTTAACTAAATCTCAGTTTGCGGGACTGAAAAACGTGTGGAAAGGGGCCGCCATTTTGAAAAAGGTGTTTATACAATTTTCTGGGCTCCTACTTACCTTATAAGGAAAAATACCCCCTAAATCTTTTCTCTTCAATCACCGGTTCTTACCGCTTATATCCTATTTCGTTGATCTGTCTCAAAAAAACGATTAGTATAATTCTTGTAGATCACTAAATTTCCTACATTTCTGTATAATATAATTTTCTGTGCGTTTAATAAAACTTTAGATATAAGCTTAAGAGCAGGACAACTATGTTTATCATGTCGAAAAGAATGGTATCTACACTGTGTTAGAAAATTAAATAAATTTGAATTACTTTTGAAGTGACCTAGTAAAGGTTGTAGGAATGACTGCATAAATCATATTATGGCGCTTGAAAAAAAATGTATACACCCTCAAAATTTAAATTTGTTGTCTAAAACCGTTTTTTTTTTTAAGTTTTCAGACTTCAACGAAATTTTACTCAGTAATATTTCAACAATTTTAATTTACAATTTCGAAAAGAAGAGTGTCCGTCCTTTTTAAAAATAAAAACTTTTATGTTCATACTACAAAAAATTTCTGTAGATTTTTAGAATTGAATTTAAAAATTACCATTTTTATCAAGCTTTTAGACTTTGAAGACCGTTTTAAGATACATTGTGAATTTTGAAATTTTTATTTCGATCTTTAATTTTAATTTCTTTTTTATGCAGAATCAAATGAGTGATTATTTTCCAAGAAAAGGCACACCTTACAAATTCTAAATAAGCATTTATTGTAAGAGTTACCTTATTGAACATTATTTTTAATTTAAATTTCGTTCCCTTCAATTTTTTAAAATTACCGCTGATTTTTTAGATTGATATTATCGATTAAGGCCCAGTTTTTGAGTGCAAGATTAAAGTTAAACCAGAGTTAACTTATAGAATTTGGTGATCAGTATTAATTGAACAAATGCTTTTGATGTTTTATTCACCGAGTTATTGTTAAGTCGTTCCGCATCCATTCTCCACCAAAAAACTGCTTCCTCAATTCGCTGTGGGTTAATTTATTTCTAGAGATAGCTAATTCTGATTTAAGTCATCGTCATCACTGAAAAACTAGGTTCACCTTCACAATTTTTAAATCAAATTCCTACCCTTGCTTATACACACATAATGTACAATATTTATGTATGTTTGTATATTGTATGCATCTACTCTTGTTATGTACGCAGAATTTACTAAGAATGTTTGTCTTCAAAACTGCGAATTGGTTAGTTGTTGGTTAAATATTAGCAAGCTAGGTTAGGACCATATATTGGTTAGATTGTTGGAAATGATTTCAACGTGGATGCAGATATATGCGTTTCGGCGCTTTCCTTTCCTTCATGCATTTCCCAAACAAATAAACGGATATCAATTCATGAGCACGACATTGAATTTTGGTTGCTTTGTTTGAGTAAACATTCGTACACTGGCAATTTGTATGAATATCAAATGAGATTAGATATTTGTACAAAATGTATCTAAAGTTTAAAAGTTTAGCTTATTTTAGAATTTGGAACATGTTTCAAGAACCTATTGACTTTATTAAAAAGAAACCAGTTACTTCGGCAAGAGTTTGAACTTTGAACACAAGTGAACCATTTATGTATTAAGTAAGTAAAGAGTAAGGTATAAACAAGCAGGTACATACTTTAATCTACATTATAAAGGGTCCGCCAAATAACTTCTTTTTTTTTTTTGAAAATGGCGCAAAACATAGAGTGTAGCTTCGGCTGTGTGGCACGTAGCGCCGTCCTGTTGAAACCAAATGTTGCCAATGTTCTCCTCTTCAAGTTTTGTGAACAAAAATTCGTTCAACATGGCCCGATAACGATCGCCATTGACTGTAATGGCCACTCCTTGCTCATTTTCGAAAAATGGCCCAATTATGCCTCTGGACCAAAATCCGCACCAAACAGTGACTCGTTTTGGGTGTATCGGCTTTTCAATGTATGCGTGCGGGTTTTCTGTGCCCCAAATGCGACAATTTTGCTTGTTGACTACCCGCCAAGATCAAAATGAGCTTCATTTAAAAAGATGATTTTTTTTGGCAAAATCGGCATCTTCTCTAAGTCGATCGCAGGCCCACTTAGCGAAGCGTATACACAACCATTTTCGTCCAGCGGAAGGATAAAACTAATTATCTGTCAAATCAGACATGAGCTAAGTGTTACCATTCACGAAATAAGCACTAGTTCAAAAAAAAAACGTTAGATGGCGGACCCTTTATAAAAAGAAAAAAAAGTACAGTGAATCAAAATTAATTTGATTAAAATCTTATTATAAATAATGAAAGAATCTTATTAGACTTTAAACAATTGTGCTCACCTCATCACGCTCAAATTATATAAATACAAACTATTAGATATCTTTTTTTTAAGAAAATTTCAATTTGTTGTCTTATCCTTTAAGGATTTTTTTTTTTTTTATTAATTTACTTCGGATTAAGACCTTTTTCCTCTTGACCCAAGGTGTCAGGTTAGGAAAGATAGACAGAATTCCGGGATTTGTTTATCATTTTGTCTTCGATTTTATTCCAAATGCATATCTTACCCTTATTAACAAGTAAAAAGGGCTTTATATTATTTATTACTGTTCCTCTTCAACAAAGACAAAAGGGCAGACAAAAAATAAAAACAAAAAAATACGAACAAAGGACAAATTTAAGACAATTGAAGGATGCATACATTGAATAAAATCGGAAAAAGTTTGTCCTCTCAGCTATCTCCTTGTGCGTCGTTAAATTCATGTTCGTCCTTCTTATTTTATTTTTCCTATTTCTCTGTAACTGACAGACAGACAGACAGACATCAGTTGAAGTTTATAATGAGATGAACAAAAAAAAGAACTCGCTCATTCACCGAAAAAGAAAATTGAAACATCGGAATGAAGTCAGCGAAATGTGCGGTCCTTCTGATGATTAGTGTGAATAAGTGAAATTAAAGGAATTATGAATACGAGTACACAGCGAGAGTAATGTTTTTTCTATGGTAGTATAAGTTAAATGTGAATTTGTGTATAAATGCAATGCAGCAGTAAAACAGACGATGAAAGTTAAAAAACAAAAATAGAAGAAAATTAATTTCATTATGACGTCCTCGTTGGCGCTGCCGCTGGTTGTGCTGTGTGTTGACATTTTCAAAGATGGAAACATTGTCAGTGATGTCTGATGTGTTTAATTTGGGAGCGTGGTTAAATAATGTAAATGTTATTTATCTTAAAACTAATGAGCTGTAGTTTTAGTTTGTAGTCAGAATGAGGTACTTAGTCACTGTTAAGTGAGTATAGAATGAAATGTAGGTACTTGTAATTATACATTTATGAAGTCTTTGTGTAGGTAAAGATGAGATAATAAATATAATTTAATCTCCAAATTAGAAGAATACATGCCTACTTTGAAATGAAGCTAATCAAAATTTGTATTTTGTATAGTAGTTATAGTCAGGGAGGGAACGATAAATCTTATCTTATCTTGAGTATATCTTACCTATAGCTCATCGAGGCTGTTAAAATGGTGAACACATAACGAAAGCTTAAAGTTAAACAAGTATTAGCTTTATCAAGGTGCTATTTTTGCATTTTTGACTGAGTATATATGTAGGTACCTATCCCATTCCCATAAGGAATTTTTATCAAATGGAAGCTTAGTTATTTTTTTTTTCGTCATAGCTACTAAAACAGCATTTGGCTACTTTGCTGCGGAAAGGGCTACTGTGCTACCCATACCTCAAAATGGCTTCAAAAGTCACTACATTAAAAAATTAATGGAAAAGTAAGTAATTAAAAAATTAATGTGGACAAAATTGAATATACTATCTTAAATTTTATAAAAAAAAAAAATAGTTTTTTCACATCAGCAATAGATTGTACATCTCTGTTAAGTTGGAGGAGGGGATAGTGATATAATGAGCAAGTTCGTGTTTAACTATATCCAAAGCTATCCGGATTGGTTTGAGTTGTTGTAATCCCATAGCTGATGAAAAAAACACCTATTCTCAATAACAAATCTCAAAATATAGTAACATTTTTAGTATAGGTACTAAACGATCAGATGGAAATTTGAGGAACAGCTGATTACAGCTCATTATACCAATCTATAGACGACTACTTATTTTTCTTTGTGGTGCCGTGTCTTATTTTGTTCGTTTAAAGAATAAAATATAAAAATGAGGGTTGAAATTATGTACCAGTATAAAATGGTACTGAATACTTAATTGATACTTCAGAAGAGATTTGAAATAAAATGAGAATCAAATTGTTACGTTAAAAACTCAGTTGTTTTAACTTTTGCTATCTATTCTGGCTTTTAACACCAAATGTTACCTATTCGGTTTTGGTCGTTCTAAAACGAGTCGGACACTGGATAATGCATCACAGATAGCCTATCCGACTACCACCCGAACGCGGCCAATGATGAAGGACCCCTCGAAATGTCAAACTCTCAACTGAAAGTATTCAACAAAGTGTTGTTGTATTTCAGGGCGATTATATGTTTCCTTTTTTCGGTTGTTTCACCTTTTCTAATTTTGACAGATAGGGTGAGAAATGAAAAAATGTAAGGGGAATGGAGTTATGTTTCTTCACCCTTCACCCCAGCTATCAAAAAGACGGAAGACGAAACAACCAAAAAAGGGAATCGTGTAATCAGGCACTTTATTAAAATAATGTAATTTTATCCTTCAAATTACCTATATTTGAAAGAGAGACAAGTATGTAAACATCTCTTATATTTTACTCATATACATTTTGTCAGAACATTCTTAGTTACTCTTTCAATATCGACTTCTGGTTTAAAGTTAAAGCATTCCAAATTGCATTCCGAAAAGACAAAAGAAACTAAACATGGAAAAGTAAATTCTTAACTTCCCAATGCATATAATCTGTATCCAAAACATTTAATCAACAACAGATTTTTGATAAAACTACGAAAAAACACAAACAACTCAACCCCCGAAAAATCATTCCAAGTCCAAAGGAGATCCTCCTCCACCACCACTACCATCAGGAAGTGCAACTCAACCGTTTAATGGCCTCCAGGTTCATTAAAATTACTGATCTACCAGTGCCTCTAACCTTAAGATCTGAAAATTTTCAAGTGCGTAGCACCTAGAACCAGGGACGTAGTAGTAGGTAACTATACCGATCAGACGCCACCACCTGCTGATCTACTATACTGCGGCAGCCTGCTGTACCCAAAGACACCAGATTGTAGTTCCTTTCAATTTGACACCACCAGCGACATTAAACCTGCTAAACTACCAGTGCAAAAGCCTGCTGAGCCAAAAGCCACCAGGTACTTAGTCCAAAGTAGTAATAACCTGGTGATCTAAACCCTTCTGTTAATGATAGAATTTATGTTTCTTGCATTCTGAAGATCAGATAGACGGTATCCCAGAATACCAAAATACCATATGTGCATATAATGACCTTAATTTCAGATTAAGCTGGAAAATCCGCACGCTTACCCACATAACCAGTAAAACCTTGCGTTAACAGGAATACTGCAATAAAAGTATATTTGAAATAACATTTAATATTAACTGATATTGGTATTTCATATTATTTTGAGGTTTAACAGTTCTTTATTGACGTACTATAAATAACAGAGGAACCTAGTCGAAAGGAACCTTGGAGAGGTATAGCCTAAGGAAAGTACTATTAGCCTATACCTATCTAAATAACCTAGCGGCCCTACTAAAAATATTTACAAAAATATTAGAGTGGCTTCTTGAGTAGTATAATAACACCAAAATATCGTGTTTCTCTTTCAGTCGTTACGCCTATTATGAGCCTGTGTAAACCGGATCTTCTAGTTTCTATACCTGTGATTGGTACTTACCACTGGCAGAGAATAAAAGACCATTTTGCTTATTTCTTTACTTCCTCATGCAGGCCTCATCTCATAGTTTTTTTTTTTCTCATAATAGACCAGTGACTTTCGTAAAACGAAATCATCCAAAGTGAAATCATTGACAGGCCCGCATTTCTTCAGTTAATTCATTTACCAAAAACAGTTCATCTAACTGAATTAATGGATTCACGCACTCTAGGTATGTCTGGAACCACATACATACACATAGCTTCTTTCAAATAATAAATGGGTATTATTTTCTTTTTCAGTTTACCCAATATAAGTCTAAGAAACACTTTTTTATGTAGATTATTATTATTCGTGTAAACAAGACGTGTAATCGTCCATTTATTTTAATTGCAAACTAAGCTTTACTGACAAATCTTCATTAAAGACCTACATTATGTAGGATTCACTATATTATGAGTAGAATTTGAGGAAAATTTAGTTTATTTATGTCCCATACTTGACATGGTCACACCTAATGGAATACACACGCATTCTCAAAGATTAATTTAATCCTACATATATTGATGTCACCATCAACATACGTCTCTGCCGTCTTATAGACTTTTTTACACCATACACGAATAATCACTGGATCACTTAAGTCCCTCGAAAGTTCAATAAGGACATGAGGCCAAAAACAAAAAAAAAATGTATAAAAACTAGTGTGCTAGATTATAAGAAAAACCGCACGTTCTGCGAAACTAGGTGAATTGATGTTCAAAGTCCTTGAATGAGAACGCCCACAATATATACATTTACCGAAACACACCCAAACACAAAACGACTTCACATTTGTCACAATCATCTATGTTGTGGCCTGTCAAGCTTATAATACACTCCTAGAACTATCCTCTTTTTGAATTTGTTTCATAATAATCTATGTATGTGACTTATTCTTATTTTCTCCTCACTACACCCTCCCTTGATGACGTACTCTTATTATCACAGCAACACCAACACACATCACATGTCCTGGAAAACCACTATATGATGACATCCTGGATAAATCACCGTCTGAGGTATATATGAATGGATAAATGTCCTCAAAGTCCACATCGCACCGGTCCCGAAACACTGAAATATTCATTTTGATTTGGCGAACTTGTGCACACACACACGACACACCCACCTTGTATAAATTAGAAATAACTCAACACGGGTCAGCCACAATCACGCACGCGGAACCTGACCGTGGGAAACATATACGATTCGATATTATAGATGTTCCTTAATGGCAAGTTATGAATTCGTAAAAAAAAATTACAACTCGAGATGTAAATTAATCATGTTTGGTCATTCAAGTCTCAAATGACTAATATAAAATCGTTTTCTGCTGACATGTACTTGTTGAATGATGGTATGATTAAGTTAACACAAATCACCTCAAATATTTTGATTAATGAGCATTACATTGATGAGTGTAAAGGCTTTTAGAAGGGAGAAGGAGACGGGGTGTTAAAAATAACGATTTGTTCAATTATATGTTTCAGGAGTATTATCACTTAGGTACATTTTTTTAAATAGGGAATGATGCTGTGTTCCTAAATATGTACCAATACTTTTGACTTGACAATACTTTTTAATCGCTTTTCAAGCGGACCTTATCGGTTTTTTTTGTACTCAGACATTTTCTGTTGATTTTTTTACATTTTATAAAATCTCCAAGAAAACCATTCCGCTTTGAATTGATAACCATTTATTTTCTGTTATTTTATATTGATCTAAATAAAAATAATAATAAATAATAAATTGCATTTACTCCAGTACAAGTTTTCATTTATGTTGCTTCAGTAAAACCTCTAAAAAGTCCTCGGACAGTGTCACAGTGACATGACCATAGGGGTTTGATGAAAACATAATATATCTACATATTTCTTATTTTAACCAATCACACTAACATATTCATATCAGCCACGTTTGATATAATGTCTCCTGACTTTTCGAAAAAAATTATTCCATTTTACCTTTTCAAGAAAAAAATTATAGCGAGGGGATTGCAAGTTAGATTTACTTGCGATACAATATACAGGGTGTTTTGCATAAGATAAGACAAAAGGCTAAGGAGTTAGGTTAAGATAATTAAAAAATAGAAAGGAAGGAGGGGTCTATTTCCCCTTGTTTAGAAGGGGGTTAACAATTACAATACCGTGTTATATCTTTTCTTTCAAAAGCTGGAAATCCATTCTTTAATTAGGTTTTTAAATTATGTCGTTTTAGTGAATAGTTTTTGATAAAAGAATTTTCAAACTCAACATTTTGAAAAATATGAAAAAAAAATAATTCAAAAAAAGACTAATTTTGTCTAAAATTTTAAGTAGTAGGTACATATTTTTGTATTTAATATTCAATCCTCATATTAATTGTTAGTGAAAGATAAAAATGACAGTTGCTAAAATTTCTTCTAGTTCTTTCGAAAATTAAAAATTACAGAAATAAAATTGCCTTAATTTTACTCCAATCCGTTGTTTAAGTTGCTCTAAAGATGCTTTTTCCACTACGTAGGTAGATTTATAGTTATTTTCAATTTTCTCAAATAGTACACGACATTTAAGCATCTGGTCTTCGGTTTTTCACATTTATATTTATTAGAGAAATAAATGTTGAAAAACAAAATAGTATAGCTTCTTAATTACATACAATTTTGGAAAAAAATAGTTTAAGTTTTGTTCAAAATTTTTCACCCTGTATACAAAATTGTAATTTACATATTAATTAAGTTAATTAAAGAAAACAATAAATAGCAAGTTTTTTTCAGGAAATTGAATGATAAATTTCCAATTTATCAATATTTAAAAAAGAAATTCATTAAGTTTCAAAAACAGGTGTTTCTGAATTTTTCTGAAAAATCAATATTTTTCTGGAGATATTGGCGCAAAATTTTAAACAGCCTGATGTTAAGGTAAAAGTAAAAGGTAAAGCTCTTTTCTTAAATGTTTTTATTTTTAAACAATTTTTAACTAGTATCATACTAAGGGTTTGTCTCACAATGTCTCATTAAAGTTCCCATTAACCACTTTACATTTAAATTATCCGAAAATTAAATCCTTACAGTAAAATACTTACAGCCCAATTCTAAATATTTCCCGGGAAAATAACTCCCCGGGAAATAACTCCCCGGGAGACGTCAGACGTGTTCTCTCGGGAGTAGTAGTACCTAATTTTATGCCAAATTCCCCGAGAGAAGTTAACGCAAATTTTTTGTTTAGAATACGGGAGTAGGGAAAAGGGAAAAATTTCCCAGGGAATTGTGATTTAGAATTGGTCTGTTTGCGTTTCACAATTTATCTTTAAATTAAATATATCTATGTGTAAGTTAGTTTTCTAGTTTTCCAGACTTAGAACTTTACTTATAAAGCCGCGTCCAGATCAATAAAAGTGTACGTTGTGTGCCGTGCGCCTCTATTCGCCGCAAATATTTCCGGCGAGAATTTCAACTTATTTTGGAATTAATTTTTGCTTAAAGTGCCTCGCGTCAGTGCTCAATTTGCACGGAAAATAATTTAAATAAACTTGATTCATCAATTTGTTCACATCAAAACACCTTTGCGCAGAAAATATTTTCGTGTGCGCCGAAAATCCATCGGAATCGGATAGCGTGCGTTGAATGTGACACAAAAATTTGTGTGCATCCGGACGTCCACACTGACGTATTTTGTTGCGTTTACACAAATATTTGCGTCGAACACGGCGCACAATGCAAATTTTTATTTCTCTGGACGCGGCTTAAGGTTGACTATTCAGATTTTGTGAAACGCAGATGAGGTTGTTAATTGAAGAGCAAGTTCCATGTAGCCTAATTGAAACTTTAAACAGACATTGTCAAACAAGCCCTAAGCCTGATTTTTTAATAAACTCCAGCTGAACACACCTTAAACAGTGACAGTGCAAAAAAGTAAGCAAACATAATTTTTTCACATTTTGTATTGTCAAAATGACATATGGTGTTAGTATGATAATAAATTGCCATTTGGTGGTTTTAACTTCAGTATTTTATTTAAAATTTAGAAAATCGTCTTTTTAAGTTAGCATAATACTTAAAATGCTTTAACACGATACTAAGGGCCAGTTTCACAGTCGACACTTACCGGAATACGTGGCACTTAAGTTTCCCATGTAAGGAATTTAAGCTCAATTTCATAGCCAGTGTAAGTGGAACTTAAGTCACCAACATGGGAAACTTAAGTGCCACTTATTTAGGTAACAGTGCACTGAGATGATGGGTATTAATCTTTCACATTCCCCAAATAAGTGTCACTTTTCTGACTGTGAAACTGGCCCTAAATCGTCTAAAATTTTGCGCCATTGATATTTTAAAAACTGTGTCGTAAAGTGGAGCGATGCAGTAAATGATTATGAGTGTGGATATGATTTATAACTTCAAAATCTAGCTCTACTTAAAACACTGAGTAGTTTTCCTGTTTTTTGATATTAATGTCGAATCAATTATTATTATTATTCGATAAATAAAACTGATAAGTTTCTTTTCTTTTGGCACTGGATTTCGACGAGCTCCTTAAGAACACAAAAGGTAAATGGGTAAAAATGCTTTTACTGTCCAAATTTTTTCTCTACTAGCTGAACTATCGACAAAAACATTAAGCTCTCTTTTCAAAAGTGCGTGTTTTTGGTATTGATGCGGATATTGGATATCATCTTTGTTGGATTAGAACATTACTGCTGTACCGCTCAATCACAAGTCGTATTGGGCGGTTTTCTAGTCTGAAATGTAAAAAAATTTAAAGCTGGCGTGCCACAGAGCTCTGTTTTGCCTCAGACTCATAAATTTTATAACTGATATTTTGTCTGAAAACCAATTAAATTGTCTTGCAGATGACATCAGTACCTTCAGCTTTCAATCAATATTCGTCTCAAAACAACATTCCTGCTCTTCAGGGTGAAACCTTAAACGGCAGCGGATGAAAATAAATTTTGAACTGAACAGAATTGTCCAGTGGTGAATTAAAAACCGCATTTAGAATTTAATGCTTCAAAAACTCAATGTTGTCTTCTTACGATGAAGCTAAATCTTCCACCTATTCCCAAATCCATGCGGGTATAGCACTTGCATGGAAGGAACTAAGCTTCTTTCCATTCTCTGTATGTATAATACCAATCTGCCCATGGCTAAAAATGCTTCAAAGTGCTACGTTTCGTTGGTGGATGCAAGAACATTTGAGTATTTTATGTAGAAAAGCTTTTAAAATGATAGGTGAAAGACCAATAACGTAAACGTTTGCGTCACTCAAACACTGTGTCGCGTTCTAATGTTACTTGTCTACCCTTATTTTATTGCTTCTACCAAAAACAGTAATATCTATTTGCATTCATCGACTAAAAGAATTCCACCGTAATACACATACTTCTAGTTATCCCCATCCGTTTACCCTTGAGCTTAATTTTGGATAAATTCTTTAACCGCACTTCACGAATGTGAAATGTATTTACTTTCTCTATTTTGGTTTAATGTATTGAGCGCCTATTCAACAAAAAAAGTGGTCAACATTTTCGATTGTAAGACCATGAACTGGGGAAAATCCTAGGATCCACCGGTAGGTTATGTTATGTTAGATGTTAGCATAATGTCGATTAGAAAAATTGATTATTTTAAAGAAACAAAGTAGTTACTTCAATAAAATTACTTTTGATGCGGTCTTCTACATGCCAGGGTTTTCTTACGGTAGTTAAATTTGAAACACCAATAGATTTTCTGGTATTACCACGCAAAAAGCCCGTAAAGAAATATTTTTATTTTCGGCAAAGCTAAAAGAGTACAACAAAGCTGATATAGAAATAATTTGTATTTACAATAATGGTTCATCTAGACCACTGACGAAATGCCTTTATTTCTGCCACATTCTAGCCATTTTTCTTTCCACTTTGTAAATGGTCTAAAATCTGTACAGTATTTTTGTTATTAAAAAATTTGAGTCCAAAACAATTAAAACAAAATTAGAAAATATGGCCCCATTATCCATTTTTCATTGTGTAATGATTAAAAATATGAATTATACTTCACTTTCACATCAGTGCAGCTAACATAACGCAAATACGTGCAACCTAGACATGCATCTTTCCTTCGGCTTTTGAAATTATACATAATCACCTTTCTCATATTATGTCAGTTCATGTCTCAGATGGTAGTGTTTTTGAACACGTTCAACAAACTGCGGTTCGAAAAACACACAATTGATGACACAATTATAATAAATGTTGTTGACAATTTATCAGTTGTTGCAACGTCCATCCATGATGTTTGCCATCATGTTTCTGAAAGTATAATCAATTTATTATTTGAAGGCAGCTGATTGTTGAATCGATTCTTTTATGTTTCAGCACATTTTAATTAAAAAATTATAAGTTGACATGATCTCTACTGGGGCGATTAAAATAATGAGGTTTTTTTTTAACAAAGAATATCACTCATTAAAAATGCAGGTTAATACAGGGTGGGCCAAATAAGAACTACATAGCTATATGTAAATTTAAACAGCTCTGAAGTACTCTAAAAACGTTATTCTGGATCAGAATCAGGATTGAGCTTTTGGAACAACTGCAATTTTGTTAGGGTACAAGTGGAGATGTTCCTTCAAAATCGTGCCTCGCGGTATAACCAACTATATTGAAAGTCGTCGTGTCGATGTTTCAGGACCAGCTGCAAGACTTTAATGGATGTTTTCAGTCGATCGTCTGCCCGTACTTCTCACATCTCTAACATATCGCTCAAATTTTATTGCAATATTATTTACCGAAGTCCGGGAAGCTGAAATTCTTCTTCAAATATTTGAAGGAAACGCAAATGTTTTTATTCCCAATGGGAAGTTAATAAAATTTATTTGAAATGTATCTGGTAAACCTTTATAAATCCCAGAATTTTTTCTATCACAAGAAAAGTTAACAATTGTTTTGGAAATTGGCAGAGGGCCAATTTTCCAAATAAAAGAAAGAAGAAAAGTTCAAATTAAAATAAAATGAAATAAAAATATAACAATTGAGTGTCACAAAGTGCACAAAGAAAAATCACTGTGGGAAAGTTCCCGAACGAACAACAGTATGGGAAACGGTCGCGAGTCACGCAATCTCGGGAGAATATAAGAAACGAAACGAAGGCCTAACCGAGGTAAAATTTTGCCACTTTTCTGGCCACAAAACCAAACGAATAAAACTCACTATATTTAAACACTAAGTTCTGGACAAAGCCAACAACCAAATACTTAGCTTTTCCTCAGGATCCTCACTCCTCTTTCTTGTATGCCCCACTGGCTATACCTCCTCTCCTATTGATCGCCTCTGACCAATACTTTGAATCCAAAATAGTTTTTCGTTGAAAAGCTTTAAACACCACCAATTCTCTCGAACCAAAATCCTAAAGTGATTTTTCATCATGGCGGACTTTACTCGTACATGCCGTCAATTCCATAAATATTGCCATCTCTTTCAAACCGCCTGTCCGTGTGTTATTCGGTCACGGTCTAACTGCAATACCCCGCCGATTTTCTAGGGTGTGCGCCGTAGTCGAATCGAGCCACGCATGCGGTCTCTTTCCAAAAGTGACTCAATGGACAAGTTCAGTCCCCACCCGTCAATTCCCATAGATAAAAGATAAACGAAAAATTATTTAATATCGCGAACAATGCCCCCAACCCAAACCGGCCCAGACTACGAATTAGGAGGATAGCTCTTTGTCAGATGGGATCTCCGCCATTTTTCGAATCATATGAGAAGCCAGGATTCCATGATTCACGCGAAAGTTAAAATTACTAAAACCCGTAGACCTTCGCGCAGAATTTAAGGGGATAGGGAAACACATCGCAAAGTGATTTTTTTTTTGTGTTCAGACACTTTAGGGTGGGCACTAAGCCATACTAAATTTAGGTTGGTGTGAGCAAGTTGTCACACATGTCGTTGAACATGGGTCGGGTTCATCATGTTTTCTCCTCTTGTGGACCATCTGTCGCACACTCGATGATTTCGTGAACCGTCTGTCACACGATTAAATTTGTATCTGACAATCTGTCGCCCACTATTTTCCAAAAATAATTGGACAGTTTTTGTTCGCTGAGCGATCGTGTAGTATTCCATTATTAAATCTCCCAATATTTATGACTAAACCGTAATCAACCTTATTGTTAGTTTCACCCGAAAAATATATTCTACCTTAAAATTTTTTGTTCACCCGGAATTTAAAAAGTTATTATGAGTTTCACCCGAACGAAATTTTGTTCGCCTACCAAAAGAATTGAAAATGACATAAAATTCCGCCCGAAATGAATGTTCACAATAAGGGGAATTTTTTGATCACGAAATTTCGGAGGAATTGCACAATAGGTGAAAAGTGAAATGTAAAATTTTCCGAAATGAGTGTTGTTCGGATGAAACTCACAATAAGGCTGACTAATATATGATTCGAAAATAAAAATAAAAAAGTTATTAATTTTTTTGCATAGAAAAGGGACTTTTGGCCCACCCTGTATAAGCTTAGTCTTTATTTATGTAATTTGCTGTGATGAGTTAATTTGTTTCATTCAGTAGATATAACACACTTATTGGATAATTGAATATAATCATAATGTGACTTCGTGAATATTTTTTTCTTAAATATCGGTAAAGAGGCAAATTGATTTGATGATTTTTCCTTTGAATAATAAACGAACCTATATGATTTTTTTTATCGGATTTGAGCAGAAATATTTTCATTAGACCAAGTTAAGTCTTCTATATAAAAGTGTTACGTGTATCTTTCGATTTATTCAATCCTTAAAACCAAAAGTTATAATTATTAACAGCCTACGTTTACTAAAGAGCCTTATCACAATCAACAATGGTTATAACCTTATAACTTATAATTTAAACCCTATCGAATTCAGGAAGGCAAAACGATAAAAATGTTGATCCTACCCCTCTTTACGATAGACGGTTGGTATGGCTTATATGCTCTGGTCATTCCCTATACCAGATACGACCGTCACTAGTACTACAAAGTCTATAGTATAGTATGTATACTCGTAGTAGTATTACCATCTCAGAGTCTGACTGCAATGGCATAAAGATAAAAACCAATGACGATGATGACGGCTCACTTTGGAATTGGTAACTGTTTAAGATAATAAACAACAGTACTAAACATCATGAAGAACGGTTATTGTTTCGGAAGGTACCTACTGTTTCTATGTGCGAGTTGGATTTTCTATGTATACAAACATATATATATGAACATGGGTTATCGGATATCCACAACACATATAGCTATACCGCATACGGATGTACTTAATGGCTAGTGGTCTTTCTGTTGCAAATGGGGATATTTGAATGAATGAACACAAAAAAGTTCCATAATACGAGTATGAAACTGGGTCATTAGAAGGGAGTGTTAATTTGGTCACAGATGTTGTGAAGAGATTTTTTTTATTGATACTTCAAAGTTTATTAGGACGTGCTTTGGGAGGCTGTGACGACGCACGTGGCGGATGAAAAATATAAGCACGATGTGCTCTAATGGCTTTAATTTATATGGTTAATCTCAATTATAAAACAATACCTAGTGAAAAACAAATTGAGTTTTATTAGTTTTTTTTTTTTACAATTTCTCAGAAACTGTACACGTGTACACTGACAATATTAATTAATTCTCGTTTTAGCTCAGGCAAAATGTACTTTTAAAAGATCTTAAACGCAGTTATATTTTTTTATTTTGGCATAAGAAATACTGTCTCAAAAGGTCATTGTGAAATCGTTTGCACAACAAAAGGTCAAATTAATGTCAAATAAATTTTTTTTCGCATATAACTTGAGCATCTAATCATGCTTTATCTAAAAAATGTAAGATAATATAATTTGTGTGGAAAATATAACAATCTTTAAAGTGAGGGTACAAAATTGTTCGATAACTTCGTAATATACTATCGAATGACGAAGTAATCGACGTTATTACAGCAAAAACCCAGTATTTTTGCAATTGACAATTTTTTTGAAATAATAATACCTATACATACATATATTTAAAATTATAGCTATACTAGAAAAAAACATCTCTATCTAACGGGTGATTTTTTAAGAGGTTTAGAACTTTTTTTAAAAAAAAAACACAAAAAATTCGAAAAAATGAATGAAATATTTATTTGAATCGATAGTTTGAACCTTGCAATTTAATGTTTAAAGATAATTTCATGCAAATGTTGACCGCGGCTGCGTCTCAGGTAGCCCATCCACTGAGTCCAAATTTGGCATACTCTTTCACACATATCGGCCGGTATCTCACGAATGAATGCATGGATGTTGGCTTCCAGTGCGTCAATCGAAGCGGGCTTGTCCCTATAGACATTAACCTTGACATACCCTCACAAAAAATAATCTAATGGTGTCAAATCGCACGATCTAGGCGGCCAATTGACCGGCCCGAAACGTGAAATTAACTGTTCACCAAACTCGCCTCGCAATTGCGCCATTGTTTCGCGTGCTGTGTGGCATGTGGCACCGTCTTGTTGAAACCACATATCATGCAAGTCAAGAACTTCCAGTTCGGGCAAAAAAAAGTTTGTTATCATCGCTCAGTAGCGTTCACCATTGACAGTAACGCTGCGATTCGCATCATCTTTGAAGAAATAGGCCCAATAATGCCGCCGGCCCATAAACCGCACCAAACAGTGGCTTTTTCGGGATGCATTGGTAGCTGTTGCAATGCTTCTGGCTGATCTTCACTCCAAATGCGGCAATTTTGCTTATTTACGTACCCATTCAACCGAAAATGAGCCTCATCGCTGAACACAAGCAGCGCGCGATGAACATTTCGAACCGAGCACGAATTTTGATAGTAAAATTCAATAATTTGCAAGAGTTGTTCATTTGTAAGACGATCCATGGTTAAATTGCAAACCAAACTGAAGCTGTTTGACAGTGACACAAGGTACTAAACACACGTCAGCTGTCAAAACCAGTGTTGCCAAAACCAAACCAGCTTAAAAATCACCCGTTAAGATCAAATAATTTAGAATTTTTTTTAAAAATGAAAATTGATAACATTTACCTTACCCGTTAGGAGTTTTACACGAAAACCTTTATTTTCGACACTTCTCGCATTTGAAGAAGCGATTTCTTGTAACTGGTCGCTCGTATGGAAAAAAAAACTGTTATAACTTTTTTTCTAGAGAATATTATAATCTAAAACGGGAGCATACGTTATTTTTTTAATAACTTTACAATTTAGAGGCAAAGATACAAAACATGTATTTTTGGCTTTTGGCCAAATTTTTAAATTAACGATATCTTTTAAATCATCAAAAATTGTTAACATTTTTTTTACAAAATAAAATCAATTTTAAATTTATCTGAGAGTTTTTCTTTGATAAGACTTAGGAGGTATAGGTAGGTACTATTTAGATATATAGTAAAAACGAAAGCTGACTTTTTCGTCAGTCGGAGGAAGAAAAGTGTCAACACTTTTTTATAGAATTTAAGTAATTAGTATGTTGATAGCATTTAAATAACGTTTATATGCAAAAAAAAAACATATTCCTGACGTTTGACCTTTTGTATGCATCACACACGATTTTGCAAAATGAAGGTGACTCCGTTTAAGATTCAGTTGATTATTTTCCACAGAAATAAAATTGAAACCCGGTGTACCACAAGGAAGTTTCCTAGGACGAATTCTGTAATTGATATTTGCTTTATATATTTATAAGGGATATTCCAATAGGCAACAATTATATACACCACCTTTGAAGAAGATAGTGCCGTATAAATGTGCGATATGAAGGCAGCTGGAAAACTGCAAAATGCAGCCGATGAAGTATGAAATTAGACGCAACTATGGTTGAGCAATGTTCATCGATGTTAACAAAGCCTCGAAGTTTGAAAAAAAAACATCGATATTTCAACATCGATGTTAAAACATGAGTAACATCGATGTTAAATCCAAACCATCGAACTCAAAAACAACTCGATTCTGATATAGTTAAATGTTGAGGGACAAAATTATGCCATTCAGTAAAGCACCGCTTACATATATAGTTTTTTGCTTATGACTTCAGTTCACTTCAATTACGCATAATGCTCTGTAAAACACACGTGGAACCTTTTTCTTAGTTATGACCTCATAGTTAATAAAAATTCAAAAAAATTCAAACCGATTTCATTTGTTTTAAATATGTGGCTTCTAATTCGTTCGATGTTTATACATCGATAATCAAAGTTCAAGTATTAAAATCGTCATATAGCAGTTGCAATGTTCAATGAAGCAACGGTTACACATTTTTTTACAAAAAACATCGATGTTAAAAAATATCGATTTTGATGAAAAACATCGATATTTAAAATTTGCAATTCATTTTCTAACTAAATTTATTTTCTTACTAAATTTAAACAAAATTGACTTATATAAATTTTACAAAAAAAAAAATGGTGCGCAAATGTGTGTCTTAAACTGTAGGTACCTTACTCCAATACAGCCAAATACCTTGGAATGATTTAGAATAAAAAATAAAGAAGAAGAACTGAACCTTAAAATAAAGAAAAAGGTATTGGTTATTGGTTAAGAATTCTGAACTATCCAGAACAAAATAATGCTATACAAGCAAGTGATGAAGCCTCTTTTGGAAGTATGGCATCCCACTAGTCTAGTCAAAGAAAACGGCGTTAGGCAATAACGCCCAAAGAAATACCACAAAAATCGATTTATAAATATCGCCCAAATTTTTTCTTATCGCCCAAAAAAAAAAAAAAAAATTGGAAATATCGACTAAATTATTTCAATGTAAATTGTCGTTGTAAAATTTGGGCATTTTTTCCTCAATTTTGGGCAATATTTCCAAAAATTTTTTTTAATTTGGGCGTTCTTTAATAAATTTTGGGCGATATTTCCAAAGTGAAATTTCAATGAGTGAGGTATGTATGGGGACATACTGCCCCCCTGCAACCCCCCTAAGTAAGTGCAAGGCGGGGTCTATGCAAAGTCTCTTTTTTTCCATTTAAAGAATCTGGACTTAAAGAAACTTTACATACAACCAGCTTCGCATTCGCACCTACCCCAAATTCTATAGTACGCCTAAGCTGGGGGGTTGCAGGGCGCAGCATGCTCCCCCATACATAACTCACTGTTTATTTTATTAAAGTGAAATAAAGTTGATTTGATTTAAAACGGAGTTGTTTCAGTACTTATTTGCCAGATTTTACTTTGGGCGATTTTTCCAATTTTGGGCGTTATTTCCCA
Source organism: Leucozona laternaria (assembly GCA_932273885.2). Lineage (NCBI taxonomy): Eukaryota > Metazoa > Arthropoda > Insecta > Diptera > Syrphidae > Leucozona > Leucozona laternaria. The sequence continues at coordinate 22,074,262 of OW026367.1, read as the reverse complement.
TTCAACTTTTAAAAATTTTATTTTGGGCGTTTTTTCCTTTGAAAAAAATGTGATGCTTTTTTATTTTCCAGCTGAGGTAGGTCAGCGGGTCCAGGATTCTTACCGAAGAAAGCAATGAAACTCGGTTTTAGAAAGTTATATATCACTTTTTTTATTCAGTTTTACTTAAAGCTAGAATAGCAATTTATTTTCGTATAATTCTTACAATTGCTTATTATAACTTAATTAAATAACACGGTATTGCATATACGGCTACAGAAAGGTGGGATAAATTCCCTAGCCAACACGGAAGTGGAGGCACGGTACGTCAATAGGCGGTGGGATAACTTCCTAGGCCCACACCGAAGTGAAGGCACGGTACGTCGATAGGCGGTGGAATAACTTCCCTAGCCAACACCGAAGTGAAGGCACGGTACGACGATAGGCGGTGGGATAAATTCCCTAGCCTCCAAGCGATTCTTAAGGCAAAAATGTGATTTGGGATAAGCTCCCTAGCCTTATCGGATTGAAGGGCGGATTAGGTTGGTTTGGGACTAATCCCTATAGCCGCAACAAGGAGTTGTGGTAAAAATAAGGAGGGGAAAGGGGTTTTTACGGCTTAAAGCCAAAATTTATTTAAAACTTCTAACTGGTGTACTACACACCCAGCAGCTTGCTTCTGGTTCTCACTAAGATTCAAATGATTGAACTAGCAGAACCACGGAGGATAATTTTCCTCGAGGAAATCGAGAAAAAAAAACAACAACAATTGTTAAGAATTTTGTCGGGCTATATTTCCAAATCGATTTGGGTGTATCTGCCTAAAGCCAAAGAAAACAAATGCTCAAACTATCCTTTAATTCAAAAACAAAGCTCTTCGTGAAATAAGGGCCCCTTAGCCTTGGTATATATAAGAAATAGCTATTTACATCGTGACCTATAAAAAAAACATTTTTTACTCATACTCTAAACATACCATATAACATTTCTTCAATACCTACCATATTAGTTGTTCAGATCTTATGTCCCTTAATACAAAAAAAAATAAAGAAAAGTCGAGTTTTTATCAATTTTGCTATCCAAAGTGGGAATGTCAGGTCTAGGACGGAACTGTGATGATTCCTTATTGCATGCCTGAAAATAATTTTATCAAAATCAGTGCCTACGTTCTGTAACTCTCGCATCGATAAAATCAGTCGAGAAACAATGGAAATTGAAATCGTATGAGTTTTGTTCCATTTCTCATCGTTTCTCGACCAATTTTAGCCATGCGAGAGTTACAGAACGTAGGCACAGTATTGTGTTTCAGATGTTATTGAAATTAGACTGCCTCTCCATACAACATGAACCACTGTTTTGATGCACTGTACGTTACTAGCTTAAATTATTCTTCAGACTTTCGTTGGTATTCATCAAATTTTAATGAAAATGTTGCCACCGTCATGTCAAAAAACAACCATAACAACTATTGTCATTTTTCTTTCATTTTACTATCCCATCAGCTAGTTTTGTATGCCCCATACTTTTCAACATCGAAAGTTTATTTTTTCCATCCTCGTTTAAACTCTCCTTCTTGGAACTCGGATAATGGTCTACACTATATACTACATACATCAGAAATCGTTTTTTTTTTTTTAATTCTGTGTAGTTGTAGCCCAGTATACATCACTATTCACTATACCCGCAACAAAGAAAAACATTCATTAATTCTCTTTTAAACAACAATAGCTTTGACATTCCTTTGAAGTTAAATGCAAACAACAACAAAAAACAAACTTAGAAAAAAAAATCTGTCACAACTGACAACTATAGCAACATTATATGCATTTTTTTAATAAACTTTAAAGAAAAAAAAAAGAGAATATAACAAGTTCAACACAAATAGATATCCTCTTCGTTCTTGGAAACGTAATAATACAAAAGTGTTCAACCATCCTGAACGATCCTTTAGAAAAATACAAAACCTTCATCACACCCGTCAGCATCATCACCATCATCATCATCACCATAATCATCATCTTAAGCGGTTAAGTTTTTTTTTTTTTTTTGCTTTCGTCTTGTTTCTTATCTTGCAAGTTGCAACTTTTGTTCAGATGCAATTTGCAGCTCTTGGTTTTATTGTTTTTTTTTTATGTTTTGCTCTTCTATTTAGAAGAAAAGGTTGCAAAGTTGTGAATGTGAATAAACTGTTTCAATAAAACTCTTGAAAATAAAAATTATATTTTTTTTTTTCTTTATTTCTGTTTTACTTTTTCATTGTTGCAAGTTCTCTCTCTCTGTCTTTCTGCTCCAATTGCAAGTGTGAAGACACTTTAATGAGTTTTCTGTGTGGTTTAAAGTTTTTAAACGATTTTTCTTTTGTTTTTCAAGAATAATTGTATTGACTTTGTTGTTGTGTGGATCTGATAATGATGAAATAATTAACTGCAACAACGTAAAAAAAAACAAAAACAAAACGAACAACTCCAGTTTGATGCGTGGCTTTAGACAATTTATATTCAGCAAAAATCTGTTTTTATCAAGATTTTCTCGATTTCAGCCCATTGCTGACACAAAACTTGTAAGTTCAACATAAGAACATTTGAAAGTCAGCAGTTAAGTGCAGTGTTGCCAGAAACACCGATTTATCGTATTTCTAGCGACTTCTAGAGCTAACGGATGTATTTTTTTTAGAGGTATAGAACTTTAAGTTGGCAACAATATTTTAACTGGTGGCCATTTTGTCAGCTGTCATGTGATTTATTTTTAGTTTGGTTCGGCATTTTAACATGAATAGACTGACCCCTGAAAAACACTTCCAAATTGTGCCCCAATGGGCCCAAAACAAGATTGCCGTTGATCCCAATTTTCATAAGCGAATTTTGTTTAGCGATGAAGCTCACTTTTGGTTGAATGGATACGTCAATAAACAAAACTGCCGTATTTGGAGTGATGATAATCCTAAAGTGTATGTTGGGACACAGTTACATCCACAAAAACTGACAGTTTGGTGTGCTTTATGGTTTGGTGGAATAATTGGTCCGTACTTCTTTAAAAACGATTCTGGAAAGAACGTTACAGTCAATGGTGACCGCTATAGAGCCATGATTTCTAATTTCTTAGACCATCAATTGAACAACCAACATGACACACAGCTCGTGCCACAATTGATTTATTGAAGGAAACGTTTAATTGGTGAATTGGCCTCCAAGATCGTGCGATTTAACGCCGCTTGACTGTATTCTGTGAGGATATGTGAAATCGCTATACAACGGTGATAAGTCCGAAACGATTGACGACTTCGAGGACACCATTCGTCGCGTTATTGCCGATATACGGCCACAAATGTTGGAAAAAGTTATCGAAAATTAGACCTCAAGATTATACTACGTTCGAGCCAACCGTGGCGGTCATATGCCAGAAATCATAAAAATTATAATGGCAGAAGATTATTAGTAATTATATTAAAGTAAATTTCATATCAATTTAAAAAAATCCTCTTTATTTTATTCCATTTCAAAGTTCTATACCTCTAATAAAAATACCCTTTATAAGTAGTTAAAATGGAGCTTTCTATAAGTAGCATATACCTACAAAAGTAAGGTGTTGTGTCTGATAGTTGAAATTGTCGTCTTATAACGGGTGATTTTTAAGCTGGTTTGGTTTTGGCAACACTGGTTTTGACAGCTGACGTGTGTTTAGTACCTTGTGTCACTGTCAAACAGCTTCAGTTTGGTTTGCAATTTAACCATGGATCGTCTTACAAATGAAAAACGCTTGCAAATTATTGAATTTTACTATCAAAATTCGTGCTCGGTTCGAAATGTTCATCGCGCGCTGCTTGTGTTCAGCGATGAGGCTCATTTTTGGTTGAATGGGTACGTAAATAAGCAAAATTGCCGCATTTGGAGTGAAGATCAGCCAGAAGCATTGCAACAGCTACCAATGCATCCCGAAAAAGCCACTGTTTGGTGCGGTTTATGGGCCGGCGGCATTATTGGGCCTATTTCTTCAAAGATGATGCGAATCGCAGCGTTACTGTCAATGGTGAACGCTACTGAGCGATGATAACAAACTTTTTTTTGCCCGAACTGGAAGTTCTTGACTTGCATGATATGTGGTTTCAACAAGACGGTGCCACATGCCACACAGCACGCGAAACAATGGCGCAATTGCGAGGCGAGTTTGGTGAACAGTTAATTTCACGTTTCGGGCCGGTCAATTGGCCGCCTAGATCGTGCGATTTGACACCATTAGATTATTTTTTGTGGGGGTATGTCAAAGCTAATGTCTATAGGGACAAGCCCGCTTCGATTGACGCACTGGAAGCCAACATCCATGCATTCATTCGTGAGATACCGGCCGATATGTGTGAAAGAGTATGCCAAAATTGGACTCAGCGGATGGGCTACCTGAGACGCAGCCGCGGTCAACATTTGCATGAAATTATCTTTAAACATTAAATTGCAAGGTTCAAACTATCGATTCAAATAAATATTTCATTCATTTTTTCGAATAGTTTTGTGTTTTTTTTTAAAAAAAAATTCTCAACCTCTTAAAAAATCACCCGTTACAAAGAATCTCACGAGTTTTTCGGTATAGTTTCAAACTGACTCCTGCATGATTCTGCAGCATAAAGAGATATCGATTCGGAAGTTGCGAGTAAAACTTTGTATTTTGCACTGAAAATGTCCTTATTATCATAAACATTTTTCCACACCGCTCCGTCCCAATTGCATTCTTTGAAGAGGTTAGCTTCTTGATTTGGTATTTTTCTGTATACTTAAGTTGCTTGTAATATAGTTAAACCCAAGTACTGGTATTCTTTTACAGTCTCGATCAAATCTGTTCCATAGTTCCTCCGAAAGACTATTTTTTTTCGATTTGCTTATAGCCGTGTTCCATTGGGCTTTGCAAAGTACTTTTTAGTACTTCCCAGTAGATGATGAATGGAATGCTTTCATTTTGCCAAAAGTAAAATGTAACCTCAATATCAATTTAATTTCGGTTGTTTGTTTTCTTATTTTACTTTAAAATTAGAAAAATACCAACAACAATAATCTATTACGTAATTTTTTTTGATTGGTGATGTCTTTTTCTTGTTTGGAAACATTCTGTTACTAGATTAATGAACTACTTTGAACTACTTCCACCACAGAGTAGAAGTAGTTGACTGCAGCCAGAAGTACTTGGCAGTAGATACTGGAGCCCAAAGGAACACTTCCTATTGAAAATGGAAAATAGAAGGACAAGATCATCGGGGTACATTTTAATTATATGAACCCATCGATTGCTATGCCACTTGGCATGACTTTAAGTAAGTCTTCAGTGTAAATACAAAAACCTGAAGTGATGAGATTGCTTCCTTGTTTCAATCCTTCCAACGCAAGATAACAATCAGATAGATTGTTGTACTGAATAAAGTGTTTCGTTATAGATGCCCTCAAATATCCTTCCAAGTTACCAAGACAACTTCAACATTAAAGATTTTCTGTCAATAGAATCAAATGCAGCTCGGAAAAATCGAAGAAAAAGCCGTATAATTTTTTACCTCTGTATATTTCTGCAATGTTGGTTGGGCAAAAAATATGATCTGCAGTGGAGTATATTTTCCCGAATCCAATTTGAGATTCACTAAAGAGATGCTTACTTTTAATCCATGTTTTAAGGCGGTATGTTAGGATTTCAATGAATATTTTGAGGTCGATGGGACCTTTAATGTGTCCATTTTATATCGATTTTTTTAATATGGGAAATATAATTATTGATTTCCGGTGCTTCTCCATTCTCAAAATATCATTATACATACTTTTGTGAGATGCTTTAAAAACTCTTTTATCGCATATTTGAAAAAAAAACTCAGTTGCGATTCTATCAACCCCGGGAGCTTTTTTATCTAATAGTTTGTTTACAACCGACTTATTTATATAAAAGAAACCCATAACATCAACCCGGACGTATCTCCTCCTAAATAAACCCCTGAATGTGTGTTGATGTTATTTTAGAGAAGGGTTGGAGCAATAACTGGTTATAAAATTGCTTAACCATGCCAAAAATCGAATTGATTTTTTAGCAAACACTCCTTAATCATTTTTTTGACGTTTCGAAAAAAATTTCACATAATTTATAGACTTTATAGAGGCCAACGACATTGGGGGTTTTCGATAAGATTCCATAAATAACGGGATTTTCTCCATTTATCCAAGTCACGTCCAAATATCTTCCTGGTTTTTTAGATTTTTTTAATTTTGTTTGTTTCTTTAACTATACAGGGTGCTTTTTATAAGATGCCACAAAAAGCTAAAACGTGTAGGTTGGGAAGGGAAGTTTTTTTCCCCTTATTTAGGCAAGAGGGGCAATTTTCTTAAAAAAAACGACTTGAATAATAGAAAAAAAAAAAAAATTAAAAACCAACGGCAACACTTAAAATGGTTTGCCATATTTTTATATTAAGCCTGAAATTCATTCATAATTTCATTTTTATATCAAATTGATTTAGGGCCAGTTTTACAGTCAGAAAAGTGGCATTTAAGGAGGCAATGTGAAAGATTAAGGCGCAATATTACAGTGGAAACTTACCTGAATAAGTGGCACCTAAGACTGACTTAAATTCCACTTACGCTGGCTATGAAACTTAGGGCCAGTTTCACAGTCTACACTTACCGAAATAAGTGGCACTTAAATTTCCCATACTAGCAAATTTCATAGCCAGCGTAAGTGGAACTTAAGTCACCAACATCCGAGACTTAAGTGTCACTTATTCAGGTAACATTGCACTGTGATATTGGGAATTAATCTTTCACATTCCCCACCTAAGTGTCACTTTTCTGACTGTGAAACTGGCCCTTAGCCTCAATTCCTAATATGGGAAACTTAAGTGCCACTTATTCCGGTAAGTTTCGACTGAAAAAACTGGCCCTTGGAGTCGATTTTCAATCATCAGTTAAGCAATCAGTTAACTATCAGAGGATTAAATAGGAACAAATGTTTGACTTATCTTAAGAATAAGTACTATCTGCTGTTTAACTTACTTTTGAAAAATTGGCCCTCAGTCAATAATTTTCGAAAAATTAATTAAATAATTATAATTAAAACTCAAAATTTGGAGAAAATGTTTTTTTAATATTAAGTTTAGAAATATAGTTTTTTATGAAGTCAGTCGAAGCGCGTTGATCGACACCTACTTTTAATGGCGATAAATTACAAATTTCCATTTTTAAGTCTCGTCAATATTGCCTCTACATATTTGTATTTGGTTAAATCTGTCGATTGGTATAAATTCTTAGCCAGTACATCAATAACCCAGTTAAAGCAATCATCAGATAGTGATAAAGCCATCTTGTATACATTATTTTTGCATTTCATTAACTTTCATATCATGTTACACCAATCAAAATGTCTCGTTCTTTTGGCTTAGCTTGTATTCATTTCAACAAGCTTTGTCAAAGCCAAACAAAAGGTCGACTCCCAAAAGGATTTTCATAACTTGCTAATGCGTTTTTGCACTTAAACGCACAAAGCATCCACTCTCATCATAAAAGTGGAAAAGGTCAATAGCTGCAAAGGTTAAAGGTGTAATTTTTTATAATAACATGACAAAAAAAAAACCGTCTGTAGGTACCTATATTAATACCTAGTATGAAACCGTCCATTCTACTAAAGTATAAAGAACAAAATAGCGTTGAAGCTATTAAAAATTGTGACACATTTTAACGGTTTTTTGTTCGTTGTGTCATTGACATTTTCATTTAAGTACATATCTATAAAGGGAGATCAGGTAATGTGTACTTCGACCACCTATAGGATTATAGAAATTCTATCCTTACATTTCATCTGCTGTAAGACTTAAGTAAAAATTAAGTTGTTCATTGTGAGATTATGTTTCTGAACTTGCACTCAAGTGAGAGCCCTATTAATGAAGGATGATATTAAAAAGAGAAAATGTAGGAAAATGGACAGAAGCACTTTGTTGAGTGTGGAAAAATTGTAGCAGCAATTAACAGTAATGATGTACCTAGTGTGCAGTGCAGTGCAGTAGTGCAGCTTGATTTCATTCAAGATTGTTGTTTAAATATTGAGTATTTCAACAATTTACTCGTATTTCCTTCACCCAACAGATCAGTGATAATGTTGTCGCCTCAAGCCATAGCGCACACATCATAAATTCGTAGATGTATGAATTTTCTTTACGAAATATGACAATTGCCGTTTTTTTGTTTTGCAATCCCGGGGGAATTTGGTTGAAAAAACGACATTGGGGATAAGCGACGCCATTACAGAAATAAAATGGAGTGCAATTCACGTCGGTAACACAGTTTTTCTCCGTGTTTAAGTCTTAGAGGATATATAATATGGAGTATTTGTTTTTATTCGAATGCGTACCTTTCATAGGGGTCGCTGTTTGAAGTTTCGGTCTGAGTTTTCTGCACATTGGAGAAAAAAACTAAAAAAGAAGATATTGAAATCTTTAAAATAAAAAACAAACACTAATTAATTTCAAGAATTACTTCAAATTAGAACAATTTAGAGAGAAAATAAGCAAATTATGACTTTGATAGCAACTGTACGATATTCTAAGACTTTATCTAAATCGAAATAGCGCCCCCTACCAAGGGCCCAGGCGTTACAATGCATTAGGGATAGAAACGAGCACTCCATATTTTATATCCTCTAAGTTTTAAGTTAAGCCCGGAGAATTCTCCACTGAAAAGGATTTAGCTGTTAGCCGACGTCGTTTTTTTCGAACAATTTCTTTGGAGCTTGCAAATAAACACGGCTATTGTCACTGTTGAAAATGGAAATGGAAGAATTACGATCGAATCGTACTATATCAACAAAAGGCAACACAACATTCTGCGCTGCAACCTTGGCGGCATTGACCCACCGCAGTGTGGACCTGCGGACTATGTCGAATGGTTATGCATATGGTTTCAAGTTGCAATGCTGTTTGCAATTCCGACCTAACTCTACATTACAATAACACTATCATCATTAAAGAGGTTACCAAGACAGAAGCTGCTTCCATCAGTGCTAACAGATTGATTTAGTTAAACCTTCTTATTAACAAGAACGAGTGTGCTATCCTAGCTACAAAATCAAAATCCGCAAACCTAAATCCATCATAAACCAAAATCCACAAAATTAAAATCCACGAACCGAAATACACAAAACCAAAATCCTTAAGCATATAGATTCCCTACATTTCAAGTATGTTCAAATAACTAAGAAAATGTTGTAGTCAGTGGCGTAATGGTTAGTGCGTAGGACTGTCATGCCAGAGGTCTGGGTTCGGTTCCCAGCCTCATCCATCTGAAAATAGAATCGGCTACTGTCTCTTGTGGGGAAGTGACAAACCTTCCAAGGGTATCCCTTGTCATGAATAAGTGCTCCTTACCTCAGGCACTCGTATTCGGTTGAAAATTGTAGGTCCCCTCCATTCCTGCCAAAAACATGCACACAGAGGAATGGTTGAGCGTTGTAAGGCTCTCAACAAACTGCCGCACCACCTTTATTTATTTAATTTATAACGAAGAAAATATTTTACAGTAATTAAGTCGCTGGAAAGGTTGGTTGTTGGTTTGGTAGCAAATCGATTTTAAAGTTACGAAAATGTCGATTGCTTAAGAAAACAAATATCTTTAAATTTCTTATCGTACGATACTCCCATGGAAACGTAGCCACTCCCAGATTGCGAAAAAATGGGATTTGCTGAAGGTTGTCGTTTTGGGTCTTGTGGTACCTCTAGATCGAAAGGTGACAGTTTCTGTTTCACCACTCTGCCATATTTAGGTCGAAATAATTTACCTAATAAAAATATCAAATTTTGTAAAAATAGAAAGTCATTTCCTATTCCTACCATACAAATTTTTTTGAAATACGCTATTGAAATAGATTATGTATCACCACCTTCTTTTTAAGTTTTTCTGCTGACCTCTAAGATTTCTCTATAGTTTTCACAAATCGGAATGATTATTATGAATCAACATTTTTTTTTAAATGTTAAAATAATATCAAATTTGATTGAAATACAAGAACATTTAAATTTGATAAAGAGCCAAAATTTTCCAAAAGAAGTTAAAATGATGTTAATTTTAAATATGATTTTGTCTTATTTTGTATACTTAATCAATCATTCTATAACAATAAGCTTAGACAGTCAAGAGTTTATAAGCCTTATACGTGTCAGTCAAAAAAAAAAATAAAACAAAACCAAATCCCAACTGAAGGAGAAAATTTTAAATCAAAAACAGACACAATCAGGCAAAATAAAACCATATAATGGAAACATAATATATTTCCAGTGTGAGATAAAAAAAGGAAAACCCAGGAGTGGATTTTTAAGAAAGAAATACTCATAATGGTTTGAAAATCTAAAATAAGAAATTATTTGTGTCAGAAGTGAAAATAAAGGGTAGTTTTTTAAGAGGTTTAGAACTTTTTTTTAAAAAAAAACACAAAAAATTCGAAAAAATGAATGAAATATTTATTTGAATCGATAGTTTGAACCTTGCAATTTAATGTTTAAAGATAATTTCATGCAAATGTTGACCGCGGCTGCGTCTCAGGTAGCCCATCCGCTGAGTCCAATTTTGGCATACTCTTTCACACATATCGGCCGGTATCTCACGAATGAATGCATGGATGTTGGCTTCCAGTGCGTCAATCGAAGCGGGCTTGTCCCTATAGACATTAGCCTTGACATACCCCCACAAAAAATAATCTAATGGTGTCAAATCGCACGATCTAGGCGGCCAATTGACCGGCCCGAAACGTGAAATTAACTGTTCACAAAACTCGCCTCGCAATTGCGCCATTGTTTCGCGTGCTGTGTGGCATGTGGCACCGTCTTGTTGAAACCACATATCATGCAAGTCAAGAACTTCCATTTCGGGCAAAAAAAAGTTTGTTATCATCGCTCGGTAGCGTTCACCATTGACAGTAACGCTGCGATTCGCATCATCTTTGAAGAAATAGGCCCAATAATGCCGCCGGCCCATAAACCGCACCAAACAGTGGCTTTTTCGGGATGCATTGGTAGCTGTTGCAATGCTTCTGGCTGATCTTCACTCCAAATGCGGCAATTTTGCTTATTTACGTACCCATTCAACCAAAAATGAGCCTCATCGCTGAACACAAGCAGCGCGCGATGAACATTTCGAACCGATCACGAATTTTGATAGTAAAATTCAATAATTTGCAAGCGTTGTTCATTTGTAAGACGATCCATGGTTAAATTGCAAACCAAACTGAAGCTGTTTGACAGTGACACAAGGTACTAAACACACGTCAGCTGTCAAAACCAGTGTTGCCAAAACCAAACCAGCTTAAAAATCACCCGTTACAATGGAGCTAAAGCTCTTAATATTCTTTTCTTTGCAAACGAACAATCTTCGGTCGTCGCATATTCGCTGCGAATGTCCAACATTTTTGAAGATCGTCTTGCACTTCAAAATCCGTGATGGATTGAATATCGTCACTGGCATAAATTAATGCCATAGAATATTGTAATGAAGAGGGAAGCTTATTTATAAATAAAACAAACATCCAAGGTCCAAGATGACTCCTGTGAGGTACACCAGATTTAAAAAAAAAAAAAAAAAGGATTTTCAGAGGTATTTAATGGCATAATATGTCAAAAGCCTTACTGAAATCTATAAAGATTCAATTTCCTTATGAGCGATTCTCGAAAGATTCTAAACAAAAAGTGGGGAATTTTAAGAAATTAGTGACAGTGGTTTTTCTTTTTCTTTACAAGACCATGTTAATTTTCAGTTAAGAGTTCTTCTAATACGAACTTTGAGAACGGCCATATTGTTGAAGCTACATCTGTCAAATAGGCTGTCATTTATTCAGTCTGTATTGCGAAATAACCATGGACGGATACAGCGTTCAACAACACGTGCAAATGATAAAATTGTTTTATTAAAATGGGTGTTCTATTCTGGCAACGTTCCAGGCACTTCACCATTTTACGGTCATCTTCAGCGATGAGGACTATTTCTGGTCAAATTGTAAAATTTTAGAATGCAATATTATTTGAATTGCCTGTTTGCAAAATTAAAACAAATTCAATAGAGCCAATTATAAGGAAATGCCCTAAAAATAAGGCAATTTTCTCCAAAAAAATATTGAATCATTTTTTACAAAAAATCTATACCTAAACAAACAAGGAATACCAGATGAGAAAAATTTGTAACATGCTGAACTTTGCATTTTATTGTTCCTCAAAGCCTAAAGCAAACAAAAATGTTGAAGTATCAAGTACCACCATCCCCCCAGCGACCCCTAATCTGTCACCTTTTTTAGGATGAAAATTTTTTGCCTGAACCCCTTTTTACTTGCGATATAGGTACTATATGGGAAGTTATGGATTCGTACAAAAAATCGAACTCGAGATTTTGATCAAACTTTACATTACGATGATAAAGAAGTCAAAAAAAATGGGTCTCGCAAAAACGTCCGTCTGTCTGTCTGTCTGTCTGTCGGTTCGACTACAGCCTAAACGGATGGGTCAGTTTTCTTTAAACTTGGTACCTAGCGTTTTTTGGACATTCCCCCCACCCGTTTTTTTCTCTTTTTTTTAGGACCAAAATTAACAGTAATTGTCATACAAAATTTCTTGGCCTAAAAGGAAAAACTTATTTTTCTCAAATCCAGCGCTACCGAATTTATTTTTAAGAACTCAATAAAATTAAATAGTTATAAGTTGCCGTTTAATAAAAAACATGGTTCCGAAAAATGGTTATTAATGGTACCTCCCGAAGAACCATTTTTTTGATTTTCGCTTTTCTCGAAAACGGTTAAACTGATTCTGATCAATTTTTTTATGAAGAAGTATTGACACATTCTAAATAATATTGTGTACCAAAATTTTCAAAAAAAATATTTTTTAGATTTTTAAAAAAAGTTTTAATATTTTTTTTTGAAAACTCAATATTTCAAAAACGATTTGGTCGATTTTTATTAAACTTGGTAAAAGCAGTTTTTTAACTTTATCTAGAAGGTTTTTGACAAAAATTATTCTAATACTCAAAAATAACGGTGCCTCCCATACAAATGTTAAAAAACCGTTAAGAAAACTATTTTGTTTCTCAAAAACGACTCCTTATATTTTCATAAAAGTTTTTTGTGTGTTAAAATTAGTACGGTCTACAATTTAAAATTTTTAAAGTTTATATTTTACTTTTATTAACAGTACCTCCCATAGAACGGTTTCTTTGATTTTCGACTATCTCAACATCTGATGAACCGAATAAAATTAGATTTTGTATACAGAAGCTTGTAAAAAATATAAATAAAAGTGCGTATCAAAATTTTCTAAAAAATGATTTTTGGATTTAAAAAAAAAAATCAAAATTATTTTTTGAAAATTCGATATTTCGAAAACTGGTAGCAGATATTTGTATGAAGTTCAATTTTTAACGCAACATTAATAAATGCTTTTAATTGGCGTACCAATTATTTTTCTCAAAAATGTTATAGAAATTTAATATATAATAAATTAATTATTTTTAAAACCGCTCCTACGATTTTCAAAATTTTTCTCTCATAAATAAAGATTTATATAAGAAATCAGATTGTGTACATGGCGTTGTGTTAAAACAGATTTAAGGTATTTTAATCAATTTCTTTCTAACTTTGTTGATTTAAAACAATTTACCAGTTTAAATAATATAATTTCCTTTCATGCACATTGCATATGTGCAACACTAGGCTATATTGTTAATTTTTGTATACTAACGTAATACCACCTGCAACTCAACTAAGTTTTGGAAAATGAATAAAATATAGACTCCCATAGCTAATTTATTTCAGACTATAGAACCACAATGTGATCGCGCATAAGAGCAAGTTCGTGCGACCCAGTCGTGCATACTTTTTCTTAGAAAAACAAGGCATACGGCCTGAACATAACATAATCCGATCCTGTGTTCTTCATTTGAGTGAGTGATTTCTTCTATACCCTCAATCCAGTGAAAATTTATTTTAACCAACCTTTATAACTCTTGATATTCATACATCATTTTTATTTGTTTCCGATATAATATATTCCAACCCGATATCCGTTTAGTCAGCACACCATTTGAATTTTCATTGAATTTCTTATTCTCGGCGTAAGGTATAACTGCAAAAATGAAAAAAAAAAAAAAAAAAAAAAAAAGGATTCTTTATTGTCTCAGGAATAAATATCGTAATACCTTTTCTGCCTTTGTTATTGAGTTTATTCATCTAAAAAGGTTTTCTCCGGAATGAATGTTGCGTATTAAGGGTTAAGAAAATACACACTTCGTTTCATTTTTCGTCATAAAAATTTCGAGCTAAGAAAACGTGAGGGTTGATTATTTTAACTTATTACGGATTTTTTGTTGGTAATAAAAAAAAAGAAAATATTTTTGCAAATTATTGACAGGGTTCTATTATACATTACATACATATATGTATTTATTAAACAAGAAAGCAGCCCATTTAATTCTGGGCTATGTGGTGCGAAGGTTCAAAAAGTCCTATAGTTGAAGGCAATTTAAATAAATTTATTTGTTGTTTTCTTTAAAAATTATTTTCGATTTAATTATACTAACATTTGTATTCTAACCCAAGTATTGCGCTCAGGGGGTTTTTTGAACAATCATAATCAACTATTGTTTTTCTTTTTTATATGCAAAACAAAATATTTGGGTTGAGCAATACCGAGAATTAAGAAACTTATTTTGTTAGCAATTATTATGAAACTAGACAAAAATAAAATAAGAAGCATTTCTAGGTATTGTCGATTATGGCTTTCGAAGAAAATTTTACCCTAAGGAGCAGTGACGGTTGAAGAGTATAATAACTAATAAGCAATTGAATTAATTTGCTTGGATGAAAAAAATGCAGACTTGAAAAATTTTAAGTTCTTTATCGATGTTTCATTTAAAATGTTTCATGAAACGCCATTTAAAAGCAGATTTGAGCTAAATACAAAGGAGCAACAATTAGTACTTTCACTGGTTAGTTCGAGTCCATTTTTAAAAAGTGTATGGGCCTTATCATCAATCATTCAAATTTAGTGTTAAGTTAAGAAGAAAATCTCCAGATTTTAGGAAATCCGCATACTATAATAAGGAATTTAATCTCCAGTTTGGTCGTAAGCAAGATGTCAAAACTTTATACATGGAAATCCACACTAAATGAAAAGTGCTGCCTTAGTGCTTAAATTTGTATTTAATACTTAAATCACCTCTCATGTTATCAGTTCGATTTCAATAGGTATGGGTATATTCATCGGTTTGTTTCAATATTCAGATTTTTGTTTTAAAGTGAAAAATATTATTTAGTACGTCTGGATTTTACCATAAATACGTCTTGATTCCAGTTTATACATATGTATTTACATGATTACATTACGAGTTGAAATAATAATGGATTACAGATGACACACTGTGAAAAACTGGCCCTTACTGTTTAACAATAGACAACCGAAAAAAAAAATAATTAAATACTCACAGAAAATATATCAGTTCACTTGTTTTTATTTAAAATAAAGGGTTTTTCAACAGGGACGCTACAAAAGTAGAGCAACATTGACAACAAACGACGCCATATTTCTTGCCGTTCTTTTGACATTTCTCTTCAATAAGATTTGCCATTTCATGATGGAAAGAAATACGAGCCAACGACTAGTCAAAATTATTAAAATTTACTACCGAAATTTGGAGTCAGTCCAATTTATGGTAGTCATAATCGTCCTAGCAGATCAACAATTGAGCGTCTAGTGGAAAAATTTGAATCCACAGGCACAGTACAAAATGTTCCCGTGCCAGTGAGACAAAGAAGTGCCCGTAGTGTCGAGAATATTGCTGCCGCTGAGGCTTCAGTTGCAGAAAGCCCAAATGTGTCTCTCACACGTCGTTCTCAAGCGTTGGGCATCTCTGTGACGTCGTTGTGGCGAATTTTGCGAAAAGATCTTGGCCTACATCCTTACAAGATTAAATTGACGTAAGAACTGAAGCCGCTGGACCACCAGAAGCGTCGTATGTTCGTGAATTGGGCTGAGCAACAACTTTAAAATGATTCGGATTTTCATCGAAAAATCATCTTCAGCGATGAGGCTCATTTCTGGCTGAATGGCTTCGTCAATAAACAAAATATGCGGTATTGGTCAGGCAGCAATCCATACGCAATCCTCCATGAGGCATCATTGCATCCCGAAAAAATTACGGTTTGGTGTGATTTATGGGCCGGCGGCGTCATTGGGCCGTACTTCTTCCGTGATGATCAAGACCGGCACGTTACTGTGAATGGGGATCGCTACCGTTCAATGATAGCCGAATATTTTTGGCCCCAATTGGATGATATGGACTTGGAGGACATGTGGTTCCAACAGGACGGCGCCACAAGCCACACAGCGAATTTCAGAATCAATTTATTGGAAACCAAGTTTGGAGAACGTGTTATCTCACGAAATGGTCCAGTCGCTTGGCCGCCTCGGTCGTGCGATTTGACGCCGTTAGACTATTTCCTGTGGGGCTACGTCAAGTCTATGGTCTATGCCAACAAGCCAGCGACGATTGATGAACTTCGTACGAATATCGAATGTGAAATTGTAGCAGTATCTGCCGATTTATGCTTGAAAACCGTCGAAAATTGGGTTCAGCGTCTGGACTTCTCCAAGCGTGCCCGTGGTGGGCATGCAAAAGAAATCGAGTTCCATACATAATGGCATCAAACGTACTTTCAAAGGAATAAAGAATTTTATTGATATACAGAACTGTTTTTATATGAAGGTTTTTATAATACAAATTCTATATACTACTGAAATACATCAGCCAAGTAGAAGACTTAGCACTATTTAATTGGACTTGTTGAATTATTGATTCAAAATAGCTTTTATCGGCCTTTAGTCCATAAAAATTGGCGTTTCGTCCCGGCGATCTCACTTGGACTCATCAGTTGACTAGTGAGTGCCTTGTCAATACGCAATTTTTATTAAGTTCAGTTCAACTTACATGAACTTTTTGACAAAAATCCAATGTGAACTATATCCAACAAGATTAAAATTCTTAATCATTAAGCCGGGACGAAACGCCAATTTTTATGGACTAAAGGCCGATAAAAGCTATTTTGAATCAATAATTCAACAAGTCCAATTAAATAGTGCTAAGTCTTCTACTTGGCTGATGTATTTCAGTAGTATATAGAATTTGTATTATAAAAACCTTCATATAAAAACAAAGCCTGGCCCTGGGCAAAATTTCCAGCTTAATGATTAAGAATTTTAATCTTGTTGGATATAGTTCACATTGGATTTTTGTCAAAAAGTTCATGTAAGTTGAACTGAACTTAATAAAAATTGCGTATTGACAAGGCACTCACTAGTCAACTGATGAGTCCAAGTGAGATCGCCGGGACGAAACGCCAATTTTTATGGACTAAAGGCCGATAAAAGCTATTTAGAACTGTTTTTGGTTTATTAAAAAATACTTTTGTAGCGCTCTTATTGAAAAACCCGATATATGTTAGGGTTAAGATTTTCTTAGGTGCCTATTTACGTTGCGAATAAAAAATATTAAAATAAAATATAAGAAATATGTTTCCTTGTTCAAACAATATGGTGTTAAAAATTAAAAAAACAATATAAAAGTCACTCCGACGCTTTAAATTCACGTATACTATTAGTAATATAATACTTTCTGTAAAAAAAGAACACGGCAATACTTAACTTTGAAGGTATATAGCAAATTATGACAGTTCCTGCTTTGTTTTTGTTGTTTTTTTGTATTTACATTGGCCGCATTCACTAATGTAGTTTCTACGTAGTCAACTCACTCTGATTGGCTAAAAACAACTAAGAACTTAGTTGAAATTTCCCCTCCGACCTAGTGTAAAATTTTCGGCTACAAAGTTAGTGGATAATGATTTTGACATTTCACGATCAGCTGTTCGATAAAAATACAAGTTTAATTTTTGGTAGAAGATATTTTCAAAATGAAATTAATGGTGCAATATGAAAATATACATTTTATACATTTTGTTTAGTTTAAACTGTAAAAAAAGTTTATTAAAAGTTCTCAAAACACAAATGTTTCTTTTTTAACATCCTTACATCTGTCATTAATAGCTTTTTAGTGCAATTTTGCATTCACAAACCTAGTTGAATTTGGACTACGTAGAAACTACATTAGTGAATGCGCCCATTGTGTCTGTCGTCTGTGCCGCGAAGGAAAAAATAATAATGGAATTTGTAAACCTTCCTAGAATGTTATTAGTGTTTATTACAAACCTGCACCAACAATTTTGTGTTCAAAGTACAAAGTATTCTATCAAAATGATGAAAAATCAAATTATTGAAACCTATTTTCGTTTTTGTCCTTTGGATAAGAAATGAATGATGCTATCGGAATTAGACACTTCAAGGATTCATAAAATGTATCATCCTTGCTATCATATTGCGCCTACAGAAATAGTGTATTCCTTTTTGAAATCCACACGAAGTAAGTGTAGTTCCGGCTTCCCACCAACTTTTTAAGAGTCAATTTCTGCCGTGCGGTCCAGTTGCCTTCTCGAATCTTACGACTACCCGCATACAAGATAAATGGTTGCCTCATACTCACTCCCATAAGTCATAATAGCTTATCACTTTGGCGAACTTATACAGTGAAAGAAACTAAAATCATTACTTAAGAGGTTTTATCGAAAACACTTTAAACAAAATTAATTCTAAAGTAATTGTGACTCATCACATCACTTATCTAACCAATGACCTAAGTTTTCTTAATGTTTAATCCACACAATGTTTGACTTTGGACATCATCAAAAGTCGTTCAATCGCATTCTAATATACCTTAAAAACAAACTGTAAAGTAATTAAGTATATTTGACTCTGACTTGAGCGAAACACTATGGAGAATTTAGAAAAAATTCCACCAACGAAATTCACTCTTGGCGTCACACTATCTTCAAACTGCAACAATTTGGATGACATTTAACAGATTACACTTGGGGTTTTGGTGAGAAAGTTCTTTATGCCATCACTGCCAATGCATGGACGCTCTTTTGCATAGAACAGTGGGACAGGCAATAATACAAATTGGTATTAAATTATTCAATTCTGAAACCTGAACTAAAAGAAATATGACATTTTATTTCCCAATCTTTGAAACACCTATATTTAGACACCCTTACCGACACTTAACTTTAAAAATCAAAGTTAAAATAAGCAATCTTTTATAATGGATTTTGTCAACAGGGGAGGTTAGATTTTGACAGATAATGGCGGCCATTTTGTTTTATATGTTTATAATTTTAATCTTTTTTATTTTTGTTTCATTTTTCAGACACGAAAGAAAAAACCACCATGGCAAGTAACATCTTCGAGCCACAAATGATAAAACTTCATAATTAAAATCATTTGAACAATGTACATATGTATATATACCGCTTTACAACTTCCTTTAAAAATAAACAACATATAAAACAATATGGCCGCCATGTCAACATAAATACCAGTGCCTATAAGAAAACCCTTATTTCACAAGAGAAACTTCCTTCGATCCAGTTATTCATTTTATTTAAATTTAACGTAAAGATTTACGTTTTCATTCGAGATCAACTGGCCCCACTGTGCATAATATGAAATTCGTTTCCTTGCAGTCCAAACAAAGTACAAAATTGCAATAAAAATGAAAAACGAGAATGATTTTTCAAACAAAGTGAATCTTAGCAGAACTGCGAGTGCAGTTAGGACACACCATAGATAGATAAAATAAAATGCTCCCAAACATTCGTGAAGTATTTTTTTTTTTTTTTGTGAAAAACTCGTGTAAATTCGAACTTTGATTTTTTTTTTTTTTTGTAAGGTTATTAAGTTAGTTACATTTAACTTTACTGATTTATTTGCTTGTGTCTGTCAGTTGAGGAAACTTATCTGTTTGCTTGCGTCACTTCGTTTCAAAGAAGAAAAAGAAAATTTAACAACTTAAAATGCTATTATTTGAAGCTTTCAAAACAAAATCAGCAAGGGATGAGATGGAAAATGCTTTTTTCTTGTTCTTCTCTCAAAACTGACATCGTCTATGAGGGAATCTCTTTTGTACGTGGGTGCTTGAATTTACTTTAATATTGAAATGTAAATAGGAGCTCACAAACAAATTTAAGTTTCTCTGCTACTTATTCGGTGTATCGGAATTTATGTGACTACCATTCGAAATATCTGGGAATTGTTTGCATGGTAGAACCAAGTCGCTGGTCCCGTTGCTATTGATATGCATCTAAGGTGCTGGTTTGGCTAGTCGTCATTACAAATATATACATATATATATATTGTTTATTTCTTATAATATTAAGATCAAAAAGTGAACTCTTTAAAAAAATATGGTGCAGGTGAATAATTCTAATATGCCGCAATTTTCCATATACATCTACATATACACGAATTGAGCATAGTTTCACGTTCAAATTAAGCCACATGTTCTAGCGTCATTGCTGACGTTGATGGCCCTGGACGATTTTGTCTTTTCTTCTCTTAAGTTTACGTGCTCGACCCTTTAATCGGAAAACTATCTACTTGGTAGGAAATCGTGTTGGCAGGTGATTTCCTTGCGCTTTTCCTCATCTTCAATGATTGGTTATTTCTTCGGGGCGTTTCTCCCCACAACATTTCACACAACCACAAGCTTTTTCGCAATGTTTGGATGAAATATGCATGAGCACCGAATTTGGAGCTGGATCTTCATTGCTGGCGTGAGGCAGCCAACCCAACAATAGTGTGTTCCAACCCCAATCGCTCAAAAATATTTTTGTCTTGGAGTTCTTATAGATTTTCGGAGTACAATTCAGTAAGTAGAACAATAAGCTCTATGCCGTTTCCAAAGAGGAACACGTAATTATTTAAAGGAGCTTCGCTCCTGATTACTGAAACTAATTAACCTTTTATGAGATCCCTAAAACCTTTCGGATGGTATAATTTTTTCAAGAATATTCCACAAAAGAGTTGCTTAAAATCGGTGATGACCTTAAAAAACTTAAACCATTGAATAAAAATTTCTTATGGCTGACCAATATCTGACCATTTTTTGACCAATTTCTGACCTTTTAGATGGCATAAGAAGTAGACTATAGGGTAGTTTTAGGATTCGTATAAAAAATCGAACTCGAGATTTTAATCAAACTTGACACATTACGATCTGTCTTATATTCTCATACTCCTCTGTGTATCTCGGGGCCCCCGACCTACAGCCTTAGCGACCAAAAAGGCGGATTTTCCTGAAATTTTGAACTTAAGGTTCTTAGTGATTCCCTAGAGGAATTTTTTAATTTTGTTTAGCTTTAAAACTAACGGTACCTACCTGCCATACCTACAACCGTTATGACAAAAATAATTTATCTCGGTAACGGCTCTTACGATTTTGATGAAAAATTTGTTCACTGTTGTAGAGTTATAGTATCCATTTGGTAAATACAAATTAGCAAATAACTGTTAGTAACAGTATCTGTCAGAACCGTTTTTTTTTATTTTAACCTTTCTCGTTAAGTGCCTGACCGATTTCGGTCAAAATTTTAATCATCATCAAAAAATTTTCTAAAAAATAATTTTTGGATTTAAAAAAATTAAATTAAATATTTTTTCTGAATAAATCAATATTTTGCAAATGGGTTAGTGATTTTTTTTTAATTTCGTTCTAAGGGGTATATTATTAAGTATGTACTTAAAAATAACATCTCAATTTTGTTCACTGTTCAATAAATATTTTTTAAAAAAACTGCCCCAAATGAATTTTGAAAATTTTGTATCCAAAAATTCGTTTTTTTTCTATAACTTAGACTGCACGACGTTCTTCATTTTGATTTTGACACATTTTTAGGAGTTTCATGCCTCATTCTCTCATATAAATAATAAATACATTATAAAAATAATTATTAAAATTAATTTCATAAGTGTATAAATATTTAATATAAGTACAATCTGTGCAGTCGTACATATTTAGTTTGGTATTAACTGATGAGCCCTACTGCCGTGCCTGAGCGAAACGCAATTGCCCCACGTGGAGTTTTTTGTTTGATTTTTTTTTTTGTTAATAATAAATCAATGTTTTGGAACCAGATTGTAAAATTATAACAAAATCGGTCGAACCATCAAAAAGATATACGCGAATAACCCATAAATAAGACCATTTTCTCAAAAAACCTGGAAAACCTAACTCCGTTATGGGAATTTTTTGACAAAAACCTGAAACGCACAGAAGCATAGACGCTCAGACTGAACGGGCGGCATGACGAAACCCACTTTTCGGACTTCTCGATAATCGTAGTGTTAGTTTTAACTGTACCTACCCAAAAATGCCAAACTATAATATCATTCACTTGTATAATTAAACCTAAACATTTTAATTTTGCTAAACTTTAATGACCCCCCTTTAAATTCATATTATTTCTATTGTTGGTAGGTGCATGAAAAATAAACTGAAAATCCTTAATGACTTAGCTCATAAAACCACCAGCCATGGAAACTAGAAGCTCTTCACATCACAACTCCAATGAATTGGCTTAGCTCTATATCGCTCTGTAACATTAACGAGACAATTTTGATATAATTGTTCAATCTCTTGCCGTTTTTATAGTATACGTAAAGCAAGGGTGCGCACTACGCAGCGCACAAAACGACATTAATAAGATTGTCTTCTCATTAATTATATTAAATTCTAATTACCATTATTTAAGACATATACAAGATACATACTTATTATTCGAAATTTGTCCTTCTAGAAATATTTTACTTTAACACAGTACGAGCCATCAGTAGATTAGGTAGGTATCTATCTATACAAACAGATCTAAAGCTAATTTATGAGAAGTTATTAGCGTCAGCCATCAGCTTGGTATAAAATGGACGAAATAGTACGAGAGCATAACATCCTTGAACAAAACGACCATTTCTAAATGTTTTCTTGTTATCCGAGGACATCATCAGACGCTTGAAATAAATTGACCAAATTTTATAGAATAATTATTTATTATTCCTGTCCTCGCCTCGGCAATTAGAGACTTAAACGATTTTATAATCAAACAATTTAAAAACTAAAATCGTGCAAAAACTGACCCAAATCTTAGCTTGAGTTTCGTTCGATAAATGACATTCAGTTGTATGTAGGTACATATATTAATATCTCCGCCACTAAATTGCGTTTATGTGACTTTCATTTGTTTTAATTTTAGCAGATAATTCTGTATGCCTGGCCAAGGATTTGTGGTAGCTATGTTCTTGTGCAAATGACTACATACGTACATCTACCTTACCTAGGTACGAGTATATAACCATAAAGCTATATGATGACAAAATATGGTTGAAACAATTTAATGCAAAATACTCCGGACAAGACTTTGCTTGTGTTTTTGATTAATTAATATACCTACAAATGCAATGCAGAACTTTCTTCTTGAAGATATTTTTCAACCGAGAGTTAAAATTTATTCAAGCAGTTTATTTTGTTTAAAGACCAAATCATCCAATTATAAATTCTTAGCAATTTTAAACCTAAAGCCTGTTCTTTTGGAAATTATTATTGGGCATGTGAAAATTGGATGATTTCTAATACCATAATAAATATGTATATGTATACCTACTAGAAATGTTTCTATCTAACGGGTGATTTTTTAGCTGGTTTGGTTTTGGCAACACTGGTTTTGACAGCTGACGTGTGTTTAGTACCTTGTGTCACTGTCAAACAGCTTCAGTTTGGTTTGCAATTTACCCATGGATCATCTTACAAATGAACAACGCTTGCAAATTATTGAATTTTACTATCAAAATTCGTGCTCGGTTCGAAATGTTCATCGCGCGCTGCTTGTGTTCAGCGATGAGGCTCATTTTTGGTTGAATGGGTACGTAAATAAGCAAAATTGCCGCATTTGGAGTGAAGATCAGCCAGAAGCATTGCAACAGCTACCAATGCATCCCGAAAAAGCCACTGTTTGGTGCGGTTTATGGGCCGGCGGCATTATTGGGCCTATTTCTTCAAAGATGATGCGAATCGCAGCGTTACTGTCAATGGTGAACGCTACCGAGCGATGATAACAAACTTTTTTTTGCCCGAAATGGAAGTTCTTGACTTGCATGATATGTGGTTTCAACAAGACGGTGCCACATGCCACACAGCACGCGAAACAATGGCGCAATTGCGAGGCGAGTTTGATGAACAGTTAATTTCACGTTTCGGGCCGGTCAATTGGCCGCCTAGATCGTGCGATTTGACACCATTAGATTATTTTTTGTGGGGGTATGTCAAGGCTAATGTCTATAGGGACAAGCCCGCTTCGATTGACGCACTGGAAGCCAACATCCATGCATTCATTCGTGAGATACCGGCCGATATGTGTGAAAGAGTATGCCAAAATTGGACTCAGCGGATGGGCTACCTGAGACGCAGCCGCGGTCAACATTTGCATGAAATTATCTTTAAACATTAAATTGCAAAGTTCAAACTATCGAGTCAAATAATTATTTCATTCATTTTTTCGAATTTTGTGTGTTTTTTTTTTAAAAAAAAGTTCTAAACCTCTTAAAAAATCACCCATTACAAATACAGTTTGAATTTATTTGCTTAAGGACAGGTATACCTACTCCAGGTCCAGAGATGTATTTCAAAAAAGCCAATAAAAATATACGAACCTATACTATGGATAAAAATTAAAAATATAAATTTTCCTCGATTCTTGTTTTACGTTCGTTATACCTACAAACTTAGAAAAGCAACACGAAGGTTCAATTTAATATGCAATATTTTTCTTTTCAACTGCCTCTGGGTTGGAAACCTCTAAAGCGTATTCATAAATAACAAATGAAACTAACTGAATGCGCGTTGGTCCTTGCTGTTATCTTATTTAGATAACACTAAATGCAAACAGATAATAAATGGTACGATGACATTCAAATAAATTGCTGCACCAAATATCTATACACAAGAATGTAGGATATGAGTTTTTTTTTTTTTTTTTTTTTTTGTGGATATGGAAATCCCCGATTGTATAGACAGGGCTGTTAGTAACATGAGCCTTAATTTCAAAGAGGGCCCAATAATGGTTTTACTTCAAATATAACAAACAGAAATCATTTCGCAAAGAACAAACTTGAGAAAGTCAAAAGATTATGCGATTTTCTAAAAAAGTAACTTAAAAGCCCAATTCTCCCTGGTGTGAATTTTTTGGCAAAAATCTGAAACGCAGTTTTCTTCCAAACATTTTGGTCATAACAGGTACGAAGTTTAATGAAAATCATTAGATCCATTTTTGAGAAAATTTGAAAAAAAAAAAAAAATCGTTGTATGGAAAGGGAGTTTTTTTTTAGAGGCACAGATTTTAAGTTGGCAACACTATTTTAACTGGCAGCCATTTTGTCAGCTGTCAAGTGATTTATTTTTATTTTGGTTTGGCATTTCAACATGACTGACGCCTGAACAACGCTTCCAAATTGTGCCCAAATGGGCCCAAAACAGGATTGCCGTTGATCCCAATTTTCATAAGCGAATTTTGTTTAGCGATGAAGCTCACTTTTGGTTGAATGGATACGTCAGTAAACAAAACTGCCGTATTTGGAGTGATGATAATTCTGAAGTGTATGTAGAGACCGTTACATCCACAAAAACTGGATGTTTGGTGTGCTTTATGGTTGGTGGAATTATTGGTCCGTACTTCTTTAAAAACGATGCTCGAAAGAACGTTACAGTCACCGCTATAAAGCCATGATTACTGACTTTTTCGTTCATCAATTGAACCACCATGATGTGCAGGAAGGAAACGTTTGGTAACCGCATTGTTTCACGTAACAGACCCGTGAATTGGCCTCCAAGATCCTGCGATTTAATTCCACTTGACAATTTTCTGTGGGAATATGTGAAGTCACTAGTCTACGCTGATAAGCCCGAAACGATTGGCCACGTAGAGGACAACATTTGCCGAGTTATTGCCGATATACGGCCACAAATGTTGGAAAAGAAATTGAACCTCCAGATTAGACTTCGTCCGAGCCATCCGTGGCGGTCATATGCCAGAAATTATATTTAAATTATAATGCCAGAAAATTGTCTTTCGAATAAAGTAAATTTCATGTCAATTTAAAAAAAATCATCTTTGTTTTATTCTATTTCAAAGTTCTATACCTACGCACGGCATACGAGGAACTACAAGGGAAGATGCACTACTCCAAGGGAAGGCTACCTTACTCTTTCTCTCTTATTTGACTACACGCAAAGGTCACACACACATGCAAGCAGAATTAATATATTTATAAACAATATTGTGAAATGAATTATATCTTTCAGTTTCAGTCAGTTCGAATAACAAGCTTGACGAGTTAAGTCAGGAAAATAAAATTGGGTTTTTTTCAGAAGCTTTTTCCCAAAAAAAAACCATTGTGTTTCATTTCTTAAAAAAAGGATGAGTATCGTTCACGACTGTTGTTAGTTTATACAGACGCACAGACCCATAGACCGACCGACGACGGACTTCTCCATCATCTTAGTGATAATTTTAATTAACACCTCGAAATTTTCTTCTACCTATATAGAGGAAGAAGTAAAAAAAAGTTTTCCCTCCTGATGGGTATTATGTAAGGAGAATCTTTATCCAACACCGTAAGCCCGGTTTAAAATCCTTTCCAAATTCATGCAATTACGACTAAATTTCTCTATGCAGTATTTTGAATTGATAATACCGACAAGCCTACCCCTCCCCATAATGTAAGCCTTGACGAGATTGGGAGAGGTGCTTACGGCACCTAGAACACTAGAGCTATGCTATCGTGGAACTCGTTTCTGTAGAAGGCCTGCCATACTGCCAAATTATTAGAATAACCAACATTCTCTCGTTCTGGACTCCCAAGTTAAGGGATAACTTTCCTACCATGGAAAATATTACGGTGCCGAAACAATAACAAGCCTCGGATACGGATGATTCAAATGTTGGTGACTCTAGCAAACAAAATAACGACAGGGCTTGGTCATAATCAAATTAAAAGCTAAATTTTAAAATATTTAGCTGATCATCAGATCAGTGAACCGTGAACCAAATTCATCGATTGACGCCAGGCATATATGGCAACAGTTTCCTAGATCTTCGAGTTTTCTGAGTACCCAACTTAGACTCGGACCACTAGCGTCGTGAAAAGAACTTAAATCTGACAGACGAAGAAATAAAACAGCTACAATATTTAAAAAAAAAGAGACCGCCAGAAATTTGGTTGACCACGTCTCTCATGCCAACAAGCCAGCCACCAGTATCAAGTGCAAAGGACCGGTGCGGTGGAAACATTGCTAACATGCGATGGGTTTCACTAGACGACCATAAAGAAACCACTGGTTCAGGAAGAAGCTGAGAAATCAGCCCGGGTACTCTACATGAGAAGAAGTCAAGAAGGGAGAAATATCGACTCGTCAAGAAGAAAAAATAAAAAGCGGGCAGTCGAGTCTCTCAAGAGTATTTATTCAAAAGTACCAACGTTCAGAAGTTGAAGTTAGCTAATCAAAGGCTCCAAGACCAGAATATAAAACAGCTGAGATTACAGAGTGGGAGGACGGGACGGTTTTAGATACACAGCCGGTGCTGAGGATCTAGAATAAGCACGACGTGACCTTTGTAAAGTGATAAAAGGCGAAGATAGCCAACATTCCGCTATTAGGCAGAACACTACATTTAACTTGAACGATTATGGTCAATATTTCGGTCCATCCGAGCAACAAAAAGCTCGGATAGTGATATTTAAACTGACTGGTGCGGATGGCCTACTAACTATTCGAACTATTAAAGCAGTAACAGATTCTTTGGCGCGACGAAAAGGATTATTTCTGGATGTTATGATGTTTGGAGAATGGCTTGGTGATTATCATCGCTACAAATGCGGTACTTATGTTTATTGACATAGCCATTTATCAGAAAGTCTGCCTCCTCATGCCTGATGGTATGCCTGATGAATTGAATTGAACCATATTTTTCAAAATAAATTGGAATAATTTGCGACGTGAATCTATTCATGATAAATTGCAAAGAACCAAACTAACCTAAAAAACACAAAATAACGATTGTATATTCCGATTGGCATTATTTCATTGCGAAGTTTAAGTGTCAAGTTTACTTGTTTGATTTTATTAATAATTTGTTCAACTTCTTATTTAAAAATTGTTTGCATAATTTACAAAGTTTAATCATTACAAATTAATCAGTATGGGGTTTTCAAGGAGATTTCTAAAGTTAAAGTCATGGGTCACCTGGCCCTAGGACCGTGCCAAGTGGAATCATGCATAAATCCAGCACTGATGTGGCTACTGCACAAACTGCTAGAAAGGAGATGTAGCAATGTCCATAAAATTCCATCCACAAGGCACTACACTATACACCGACCGTTTTGTATAGGTACATAATATCTACTGTTTCATGCGACGTGAACTTTTAAGTTATTTATAAGGCTGAATAGCAGGACCAATATTGTATGCAGTCTACCAAAATTGAATAAAAATTTGGTGAGTTGTATCCTGCGCTCATGAACAATGGATTCAAAACACAATGCGCTACATTGCAAATGGATATCCTATAACAGCTGCAATGAATGAGTTTTTCTGTATATACCTACCCTTTTTTGTATTTTTTTTAATTTTCTGTTGCAGGATAAGTGATAAATTTTGTGCAGCAATTTTGTTTTTTTTTTTTTATTTATGGTTTTTCAATAAAAGATAACAAAAGTGTTGATTGCATTGAAAAATGGTTGTCAATGTTTTTTTATTTTTTTGATTTACCATCGCAGTTTGGGCTTATCAACAATTGCATATTTATTAGTTAAAGGTTTTTCTTTTTGTGTTGTTGTGGAGATTTAATTGAAATACCTACCTATATAAATTCATATTTACACACTCTATGTTACTTGGTTGAGCCAAATTTTTTTTAAACAGAGAACAACGAAATAGTTAAAACTCTTATTTTTTAACGAAAAATATGCTGGTATGTACACAATTCTTGGGAAATATCTTAATTTTGAAAATAAAACTGATCAAACATGTTCCTATAATGTGGATTTAAAAAAGTCAATATTTAAGTATAAAATAAAACTGATCAAAACATTCATGTTTCTATTGTGAGTTTAAGTTTATGTTATTATTTTTCCAGTAAAATTACATAATTGAATAAATATTTAGGTATATAAAAAATACTTTTTTCTAATTTAAGCAACAAGTACCTATTTGTTTGAATATCTTGAAAAAGCCGTTTCAAACTAAATTTACCTAAAGATTAAGCTCATTGAAGGAGCTTGTTGGTTAAGTATTGGTGGGGTATGCTCAGATCCACCCTGGTGTATTGCACTGAGTATATCTGCATTTATTACGTCGTTTAGCTATTAGAAAATTAAAAAAAAACAAAATTTTGATAAAATAAACTACCTATAAAATCCATATACCTACATTTTTCTAAAATTTCGTAATTTATCAAAATTTTATAAAATTTAAAAGCGTCATTAGTCACACAGCCAGTGCCTGGTAACTAACCAATTTTTTCAAATTTATTGAAAGTTTATTTGTTGTTAAATAGCTTTTCAATCAATTGATGTGGAGTGTATTTTTATATTTATAGGTATCTATGATTTAATTTCAAAGAAATAAATTGCATTTGATAAAATTATAAAAGCATTTAAAATACAAACACAAAAAATTAATCTTTTATAATAATAATAAATATGGATAAATAAATCAAATAAATTGATTTTTACAATAACACACTCAAAAAGGTTTTTTTTCATATTTTTTTTTAATGTAGGTAGGTAGATATTTATTTTAAATTTAAATAAAGGAAATTGAAACAAACAACTTTTATTGTTTTGTTGTTTTATTTTTTATTTTGTTAAGGTTATAATTAAATAAAATAATCAAAATATGTTTATTGTTATTTGAAAAGTAATTAAAATATAAATAAAATCTATTGCCGTATCCAACGATCTTTCTCTTATGCATTTGAATCGGAAGTATTTGTTCAGTTTCGAACATGTTTATTTAATGTAATTATATTACATGCTTATATATGTACATATGTATATTTATTGAGATACTTAAGAAGAAAGTTTGTAAAAAGTCACAAATCTTTCCTACCGTGGGAGGGAGGTAAATAAAAGGTGGTCTTTAATATTTCATTAGGTAAGGAAACTTCTAGGAAGGAAATCATGCTAGCAGTGATGTTTGTGGGCACAGTACACAAATCTAAGGTAATCCAACCAATCGAATCCAGGTGGTCAAAGTTGAAAGTGTCAGAAACTAAAAATGGCTGGTCAAGTGCCCTCAAAAACTACACATCGCATTAGTAGAAACAACAACAAATAATAACATTTTGATAAGTGAAGAGACACTAATTTCCAAGAAGTGCAAAACTTTTATAGTTAGTAATGACTTCGGTGCTTTGCGACACTTTAAGGAAGTGACATAAGGCCAAGTAGTATTTATTACAGTTGGCCTTATGTCGCTTTTGTCAGGCGTTTCTTCCAAAATTAAATATCAAATTCGCAGAGGAACCATATGAGTAGGCACATATCGGGTTTTTCAATAAGAGCGCTACAAAAGTTGTTTTTAAATAAAACAAAAACGGTTTTGGATATCAAAGAAATTCTTTATTCCTGTGAAAGTACGTTTGATGCCATTATGTTTGGAATTCGATTTCTTTTGCATGGCCTCCACGGGCACGCTTGCAGAAGTCCAGACGCTGAACCCAATTTTCGACGGTTTTCAAGCATAAATCGGCCGATACTGCTGCAATTTCACGTTCGATATTCGTACGAAGTTCATCAATCGTCGCTGGCTTGTTGGCATAGACCATAAACTTGACGTAGCCCCACAGGAAATAGTCTAACAGCGTCAAATCGCACGACCGAGGCGGCCAAGCGACTGGACCGTTTCGTGAGATAACACGTTCTCCAAACTTGGTTTCCAATAAATTGATTGTGACATTCGCTGTGTGGCTTGTGGCGCCGTCCTGTTGGAACCACATGTCCTTCAAGTCCATATCATCCAATTGGGGCCAAAAATATTCGGTTATCATTGAACGGTAGCGATCCCCATTCACAGTAACGTGCCGGTGTTGATCATCATGGAAGAAGTACGGCCCAATGACGCCGCCGGCCCATAAACCTCACCAAACCGTAATTTTTTCGGGATGCAAGGATGACTCATGGAGTAAGTGTGGATTGCTGCCTGACCAATACCGCATATTTTGTTTATTGACGAAGCCATTCAGCCAGAAATGAGCCTCATCGCATTTTTCGATGAAAATCCGAATTATTTTCAAGTTGTTGGACCAGCCCAATTTACGAACATGCGACGCTTCTGGTGGTCAAGCGGCTTCAGTTCTTGAGTCAATTTAATCTTGTAAGGATGTAGGCCAATATGTTTTCACAAAATTCGCCACAACGACGTCACAGAGATGCCCAACACTTGAGAACGACGTGTGAGAGACACATTTGGGCTTTCTGCAACTGAAGCCTCAGCGGCAGCAATATTCTCGACACTACGGGCACTTCTTTGTCTCACTGGCAGGGGAACATTTTGGACTGTGCCTGTGGACTCAAATTTTTCCACTAGACGCTCAATTGTTGACCTGCTAGGACGATTATGACGACCATAAATTGGACGTAGCGCTCTTAACGTTGAGGCCACTGACTCCGAATTTCGGTAGTAAATTTTAATAATTTCAACTCGTTGTTTTCTCGTATATCTTTCCGTCATAAGATGGCAAAC
The DNA here is from genome assembly GCA_932273885.2 of Leucozona laternaria. Lineage (NCBI taxonomy): Eukaryota > Metazoa > Arthropoda > Insecta > Diptera > Syrphidae > Leucozona > Leucozona laternaria. Next base: position 22,042,571 of record OW026367.1, on the reverse strand, counting down.
CTTACTGAAGAGAAATTTCAAAAGACCGGCAAGAAATATGGCGTGGTTTGCTGTCCCTGTTTCTCTACTTTTGTAGCGTCCTGTTGAAAAACCCTTTATATACACAATTGAACATTAATGAGGAACAAAAAGCAACGATTTCGTTCAGGGGTTTTTATTATTAAATATGTTTGCGTCGTGGGACCTTGACCTAAACATGATGATGCCAAGATTAAATGCTACTTACTTTATGGAATGGTCACACTGGTAACATTTAAATATAAATTTAGTATAACCGGAAAACTCTTACAACTTTTTTGTAGAAAATTTGAGAAATCAAAGATTTCAATTTTTTTGCATTCGTTAAAATATTCGAACTCAAGATTTTAATCTTTCACAGTTTAACGTAGAGGAGAAGGAGGAAGAAGATGATAGGGAAATGGGTCTCACAAAAACGTCCGTCTGTCTGTTCGCCTACAGCCGAAGCGGATGAGTCGATTTTGCTTAAACTTGGTACCTGCTTAGAGTGTTTTGCACACACGACAAATTTTTTTAGGACCAAAAATAACGGTGTCTATCATATAAAATTTGTTGAACAAAAAGGTAAATCTTATTTTTCTCAAAATCTTCTCAAGATTTTTTTTTTTTAATCAGTTAATTTTAGTAGGTATAAGCTGCCTTCCAGTAAAAAAAAATTGTTCCTTAAAAAGATTATTAGTGGCACCTCCCAAAAAGTACCATTTTTTGAATTTTCGCTTTTATCGAAAACGGTTCAACTGATTGTTTTAAATAATATAAATAATAATAATAAATAATACTAGATTAAAAAAAGTTTGAATTTTTTTTTAAAACAAAAAGATCTCGGTTGATTTTTATTAAACTAGGTTGAAGTGTTTTTTTTAATTATCTAGAAAAATTAAAACAAACATTATTTTTAACCACAAATAACGATACCGTTCCCATGCAAATTTTTAAAACCTTTAAAGACAATGGGGCATATTCATAGTCACTTTTAAACTCCAGTTTATCTTAGACTGGGGCTTATTCAATGTTATTTAGATAGGATAAACCCAGGTCTAAGATAAACTGGAGTTTAAAAGTGACTATGAATATGCCCCATTTCTTTTTTTGCTTTAAAACGACTTTTTATGATTCCAAATCAGTACCACCGTTTGACATTTAAATTTTACATTTTACGGTTTTTTTTCAACCATATCTCCTTATCCGATTAAATTTAAATTTTGTAAATAGAAGGTTGTTATAAATTTAAATAATATTGCATATCAAAATTTTCAAACAAATTTTATTTTGGATTTAAAAAAAAATTCAAAATTAGTTTTGGAAAATTCGATATTTCAAAAACGGGTGGATAATTTTTTTTTGTATTTAATTTTCTAACTCCGCATTAAAAATAACTTAAAATATGCATACCAAAGCGTCTTTAAAATGTTTACAAAATTTTAAATTTTAAAAATTAATTATTTTAAAACAATTTTCTAGTTTAAATAATGCAATTTCCATGCATGCATATATGTGCAACACGGTGGTTTATTGTTCATTTTTCTGTACTCACATAATACAACCTTTAACATATCTTCTTTTTTTTTGGCAGGTGGGGTATAGGTAGGTATAGGCTCCCGTAACTAATTTCTGAACTTTGGACCCACACTATGATCGCATACATAACAGCAAGTTCGTGCGATTCAGTCGTGCATTTTATTTTTTTTTTTGATATGCTCCGGCAGCACAAGACGGGCACATTCCAGCACATATTGTTTAATGTCGAATTCCTTCCAACCAAAAAATCGATTCTGTTTAGAAAAAAATCGATTTGTATTCAAAACAAGTTCAATTTTTGTAGACACATGAAATCCTTCATTTTAAGCAAGATTTGCACACACACTAGAAAGATTTGAAATTTTTCATCAGGTTGAAAGTTTTACAAATAAACAAGAGTATTTAATTCAAAAACTTCTATGAATAAGAATCCAAATAAATAAACAAAAATGTTGCAGTTGGTCTGCAAATAATATAAAAATTAATAACAGGATTTCGATTCCAAGTGTTTAAAGACAATTATTCTTATCAAGCGTACACCGTCACCGTGCGTCGGCTTCTTCGATGTGTTCGTTTGCGGATTTTAAGAAGCCAGTACTTTGAACCTCAGCTTCTTTCCATCATCGAATTGTATTTTTTTTTCATAAAGGCATTTTTATCAAGTGACACACACACTATCGATTACAAAAATAATTGTTTTCCACAAATTTCTTCCAACCAAAAAAAAAACTTCGATCTGAGAATGTTGAAGGGAAATCATGAAAATCACTGAAACACTTAACGCACATACAGAACCCCAGATTTTATTTACTCGGTTCAGTGACATTATCCAAGCTTCTGTTTAATTTTAGCAGACCTATATATAGTTTTTTAAAGTACTTAATATGCAGTGCTGTCCACCAAAACATATTTTTTAAGGACGAGACTAGAGACATGCCAATTTATAACAGTTATAACAGTTTTTCGCCATTAAAAGTGGCCGTGTGTTAACGCGCTTTCCGCGACTTGAAAAAAAGCTATGGGTGCCTGAAGTATGCCCACCGGCGGAGGGCCCTGGCCCTGCGGGGCAGCATAAACAGTACTTTTATAAACCAAAACTGTTAAAATTGGCATTTCTAGAGTCACTTCCATTTAAAAAAAAAAAAAACAAAAATATAACACTTTTGTGGGGGCCGATCCAGTCACAAAAGAAATTCAACCATTGCCAAAATAAACGTCACCGCAGTACATATGTAGGTATATGTATTAAATTATTGTGTCTCAAAGCGAGATGTGGGCCAGTTTATCAGTGGTGAGTTAAGCCAGAGTTAGCTAACTCTAGAAGTAAATTATCGCAGTTTTTCGGTGGAGAATGCACACGGAACGACTTAAGCAAACTTGGTTGATAAGACATCAAAAGCATCTGTTCAGTTGTTCATCCTGAGTTAACTCACCAAATTTGATGAGTTAACTCTGGTTTAACTTTAATTTCGAACTTAAAAACTAGACCTAAATTTGCTTAAATAGTTTAAAATTCCAAACTCTTATAAGCTTACCTAAAGTTAATGCCTCTATTCAACGTTGTTAATAAAGTTTTATAAATAACGTTTATGAGATTAAAGCCAATATAAAGATTGCATAACTATCAGACTTTCTATAAGGATGCGTTTAAAAATAAGATGTTAAATAAATTAACTTCCATTAAAAGTTACTTTAGTTAATTGCTTTAACTTTCAAATTTCTATTATTATTTCTATATTTCTATAAGGCATAATTTAATCAATAGTTTCAATTCAAATACTCAATCAAAATGCCAACTGATTGTGGTTTCTTAAGGATCCTAAGGCTTTTCGAATCTGTGCAACTTAATTGTAATTTGAGGTTTCGTTTGCATTCAACTTGTTGCAATTGACACACCGGGTTGGGTCACCTGTCAGCTTGTCAATTTGTGGCTAAAACACCTTTTATCGATGACTAATTTAAATGCATTTAGATCAGAATGTATGTATGTACATATATTTTTTTGTTGGCAATATGCAATTAGTGCCAGCAAATGTATTTGCGATGCTTGGTTTGAATTTGGTTTTAGATTCTCGAATACGAATTGCTTTGGTTAGCTTGATAAATAGATTTATTCGCCCATAAAGATGAATATACATACAGCTTCAAATGAAAATTTATCAGCATATCGTTCTTAACACACTGATAAAGTAATTTGTATGCTACAAGAGCCTCTAATTTTTCGACTTAGATTGTTTATTTTGACATTACGGCAGAAGGTGGTTTCTTTTTGTTTATTGGTTAATTTATTACATTGATTGAATACAAACAATTTCTTAATAAAGTTTATTCTTAGTACCTACCTATGTATATCGATTAAATACGAAGACTTTTTGCAGACAACCATAAATTTAAATTCTATTTTCTACAGGGGAATAGATTTAATGACGGGACGCAATGCTTGAAGAACCACGTGGCAAATACTGTTGTTTTTTTTTTGTTCCCAGCTGGAATGGCTGGCATGAATGTGGTTCCAGCAGGATGGCGCAAAATGCCATATCTATACAGCAAACAAAACCATCAATTTTTTGAAGGAAACGTTCTTTGAACGCCAGTGGAGTAGGCAGGGAAGGGGCTAAATTGGCTTGAGCCCCCCAAGCAAAATGACATCCCTCAACCATCAACATAATGAAAGAAACATTCTATGAATGCCAATGTCGTACGAAGGGGGGGCTTGAGGGGCTTGAGCCGCTTGATTTTTGTTATTTAAGAATATTTGAAATATCAAGTTGTTGCAAATATTTGTTCCGCGAACCGACTTTAAACTATAATCGTAATATTGGAAAACGGATTCCAATATCACGATAACAAAACGAATTCGATTAATTAATAATAAGAATTATTTATTGAATAAAACAAACCGAAAGCACGATCCCGGCGTGCAACACGACTTATGAATTTAATTAGAATTAGAAATGAAATTCGAAATGTCAAAATGACAACAGGTTCGTTCGATGAACAAATCAGCAACCAACAACACATACAGTGCTGTCTCCCGTAGCTCAGTCTTAGGGGTGGGTTCGATTTGATATTCCTTTTTAATCCGATCCGATTAAAGAGGAATATCAAACAAATATAAAAATGATATAAAATGAAATAAAATGAAATAATAAACGAGAAGGTAAGTACAGGGGCGTACTTACTTTCGAAAGTGGGCGCCAGGAAACTTTTTATAGGGTAGTTTGCCTTAACCAGTACCTGTAAAATAAACTCCAAAATTGCAAAATAAAATACTGAAATTAATTTCCTAATGGGAAATTGAAAGTTTTATTGATCTGTATGGGGGGTGTCTGGGAAACCGTGGCCGAAGCCTGGATTAAAACCCAGAATCTTTTCAAACACAAAAGAGAAGTTAAACAAAGGTTTTTCGAGATTGGCAGAAGGCAAATTCTCGAAATTAAAAGAAAATAACAACTCAAAAAAAATAGCAAGGACAATTTCTTTGTGTCACAAGAACACGAAGTAAAATCACAAAGGGAAAGTTCCCGAAAACCACAACTGTACAAGGACAACTAGAACGCTCGCGAGTCCCGCAATTTGGGGAGAATAAAAGATCAACGGAACGAAAGCCTACGCGGGTAAAATTTTGCCACTTTTCCTGGCCGACAAACCAAACGAATAGACACTGGACAAAACTAAACAATGTAATACTTAGCTTCTTTACTATAGTGGAATCCTATCTCCTCAATTGTTTTCCCAATCTGGAACTACCTGTCCTGACCGCATCCAGCAAAAAGTTTTCCTTTCCAACAAATTTAGCACCGAAAAATAGCTTCTCTATTTTTCCAACCTTATAGATCCCCAAACTGGGATTTTTCGTAATAAAATTTTCTGTTCACAAACAAAAAAAAAAAACTCGCAAAAATCGAAAATAATTTTTCGCTTCAAATCCTTTCAACTAGCCGCTTTCGTAACCTTTTTCAAAGTCAGTCAAAAATGGCGGACTTAGCTCGTCCATGCCGTCCATTCCACATCTTGCTATCTCTTTCAGATCGCTTGTCCGTGTGTTTTTCGGTCACAGTCTAACTGCAGCACTCCGCCAATTAGCTGAAGTGTGCGCTGTTGTCGAATCGAGCCACGCATGCGATCTCTTTCTAAAAGTAGCTCAATGGACAAGTTCAGTCCCCACCCGTCAATTCCTATAGCTAAAAGATAAGCGAAAAATTATTTAAAACTACGAACAAAGCCCCCAGCGCGAACCGGCCCAGACTACGAAGTTGGAAGAAAACATTTTGTCAGATGGGATCACCACCCTGTTCAAACTAAAATGAGGAGACAGGATTCACTGCCTTTCGCGAAAGTTAAAATAAGCAAAACCCGTAGACTTTCGCGCAGATTTTAAAAGGGGAAGGGAAACACATCGCAAAGTGATTTTACTTTTGTGTTCAAGACACTTTAGGCTGGGCATTAAGCCATACTAAATTTAGGGTGGTGTGAACAAGGTGTCACACATGTCGTTGAACATGGGTTAGATTCATCATGTTGTATCCTCTTGTGGACCATCTGTCGCACACTCGATGATTTCGTGGACAATCTGTCACACGATTAGTTTGTCTCTGACAATCTGTCACCCACCAAATTGTTTTGTGGACCGCCCGTCACACAACTTAAACTATGAAAACCTATTTGTGTTGCTTTTCCAAGATACCTTAAGAGTAGGACTCTGGCTGATGGAAACCAGGGGCCAAATTACGGCATCAGTGACTGATCAAGTGAGTGCCATCAGTGATCGAATGAACGAGTAAAACCTATGGGGATGATGACTCCATAACGTGAGCGGTAATGCCAAACACGCATAATTCAGTCACGTGTTACTCGATAACTGATGCGGTAATTCGGCCCCAGGTTTCAACTGCACTCTACCGGTATTTTGGAGCCGCAACGAAAAAGGAAGGCTAAAAATGGATTAAGGAAAAGAATAGGTTGTTGAAACTTGTTGTGGTAAATTTTACCGCAACAAAGTTTTAGTCATCAAAAAAAAGCTGTGGTAATCCTTTAGACAGCATCAGTGAAAAAGAGGTTATTTAACACGCATTGTCTTCAAAAACTTGTTTTATTTCAATATTTAGATATGCGGAAACAAATGTGGAAGGATGAAACCGAAATAAACTATACCAGAAACTTCTTTAGCTTCACTTCCGTTTTGCAATCCGGATTTGTACCCTAATTTGAGAAAAAGGAGAATGGATTTAATTTTTTCACCAAATTTGTCTTCTTTAAGTTTGTTATTTCAAAATAAAAATATGAACAATTTTTTAAAAAAGATCCCTAGGTATTTGCATAGAAAGGAAAAATTTGAATAAAATTCATTTTAAAACTAGGGATTTTTTTGTGTTTTCCTTTTGTCGTTTTCTTATTGAAATTTTACTTGATTGAACACAAATAGGTACCTACATGGATATTTAATGACATTCTATTCGTTTTGTTCATAATCATAGTTAGTACTGGCTTAAAAAAAAAACACCTTGTAGCTGACCTCTACTTAAATCCCTGGTAATATAAAATAGAAGATGAAATGATTGAAAACTTAGTTAAAAACACCGGGCTAACTATTCTTTTAACAAACTGTAATAAAACAACGGACCTTATATCTCCATAATTGCCCATTCTTATAAACCCCATATTAATAAATATTTGTAATCGTTTTTTTTTTTTCTTTTGTCTTTCTACCTTTCGATAATCCCCACAGATAGCTACCTTATTTTTCTATAGCCTCTCTTCGATATGAAAATATGTTTAATGATGCATAAAACTACCCTACTTATATACACTTAAGAGCTAAGGATTATAATCCCCTAGTGCATCTCTAATGGAATGCAATGTTGGCTTTATTTAAATTTCAAAGAGTACAGGAGGATGTTGGAGGCTGATGCTATAGTCTATAGCATCAGCCTCCAACATCCTCCTATAATGTTGTGCTGCATACCGCTGATAATAATATGGTGATGAAATAAAATCAGAAGATAGCCGTGTTGCAACCCAATCATGGCTTTAGAATGTCGGTGATGATGTGGCATGGTATTAAAAACAAGAATTTTTGGTTGACATTATCATCATCAGCATAATATTTCGTTGCCAGATTTGCACTCTAGATGACATTAGCGTTTTTCATCGGGAAAAGCATTTGCATCTACGTCAACAAAAACTTGAGTTTAAGGAGCTAATAGGTTGATGCTTGTGCAAGCTTCTATTTCGAGTAGGTATACACTACATTTTCATTCACCATTTCATTTTATGTTTTAATTAAATGACTATTAGTATAGCTTTGTTATTTGGATTTTTGTTCTTTCTTCTGAGTAGAAAGAGTTGCATTACATTTATAAATCGGAAGCATTTCTAGGATTCAGGGACACAAGTTTGAGAATCTCAGTGACTTAATGTCAGAATTTACAATAATAATTATATTACAAGTGAATTGTCTCTTCCAATCCTCTCTTTTAAAATCATACGTCGACCTAGAACGAAAATGAAAATTCGGAATATATTACGGTTAATACATACCTATGTGTAAATACTTTGGATTCAACTAACATCAATATTATTTTTTAATATCTCTTAAGATTTTCTATTTCCATGAACACGATTTTCTCATGATGCCACTCTACTAAGCTCAATTGTAATGTGCGGTCAGTGGGTAACGTGCCTGCCATGGGTAAGTGTATTTTGAATACAAAAATGGGGTGGCACTATTCATCATCATAATGACTAAAACTACCTTCTGTCTTGATTTTGATTGTAAGAAACATACTGTATTTAGAAACCAGAATCAGCGCTTATATTTAACATAGAATGACATAAATGAGGAAGGAACTGATAACAGACACGACAGCTTGAGCAAAAATTGCATTAAAATTGGAGTTTAAAATATTACTTCTTCAGTTCAACTCTTAAATACTCCTACATTTGAATACTTTTCTAAGTTTAATTTATATATTTTTATCATTTAAAACCAATTCTTGGCTCAAAACTAAACAAATTTAAAACAAAAACACCAGGGTAATAATTTATGTTACGCATACGCCCGAGTGCTTTTTTTATTTATATTTTATAGTAAACAAAAATCTCGTACCAGATTGAAAGTAAGCACACCTATAGATTAATATAAGGTTTCTTTGAAGTCATCCACTAAAATTATTCGAAGTTATGCAGAATATCTACACAAAAGGAATCATCTAAATAAAATGTTTAAACGACAGATGTACAAAATCCACATGTACAAAAAAAAACAAAGTGTTCTCAGCGACACATGGTTGAAGTATTAAAGTAGTCAACGACAGATGTCCACACTCGACACTATCCCCAAACAAAATGTTTGCAAATGTTTGTTTTTAATTTTTGATTTTCACTAACCGATCGACTGATTTTGTTAGATATACAAACATATATGTAATAATTTTCTTTAAATCCTGAAAATATTATTTATAAAGCGGTCAAAATGATAAAGCTTACAAAAAGGGGATTCATATTCAACGACGTGTTGCCATACCCCAGTTGTTTTCCTAGCATTCAGATTCAATGATTGTCTTACCAACATAATTTTTAAGCAAAACCCTTTCTTTGTTATTGTCTTCGATTGCAAACCATTTAGTTGATCCTTATTTTTAATTTGTATGCTCCCAGAAACTCAAGCGGCTTAAAATGAATTTCAAAGAACTGATTCTTATTCATTCGTAGTGAGTTTTATCCTAAATCTAAACCAATGCGTCCGCAGCGCTCCATACTACTAGAGTCTTACTTGTATCCTTGAAATATCGAAAACATATAAACGAATCGCACTTTATTTTATAAAATTTATAATTTTCTCACGCGTTCTTCGGAAATTATTTATACTTTATACCCAAAAGCTGGATCTTCCATACAATAAAGAGCTATATAATGTCCTTGATACAATTTTCAAAGTTCGACTTAGTACAAAATCATTAAAAGTTTATCTCTAAGGGTCATTATCCAATCATATGAGTTCTTCATAACCTAATTAAAATCACTCCTTACATATAAAGCCAACACAATAATTCCCTAATGAAGTTCTTTTAAATAAAACCAAAATAACATTACACAATTTCTTGGAAAACTTAATTTCTGTAATTAACTAAAGAGCTCCTGTGTGTCTGTGTCGATAACTATCTTGAGTCTCATAACAAAAATACAATGTACATAGTATAGGTATGCAACTGTTTTTACTATCTTTCTTTTTGCTCCAACGAACATCCTTCGCCCACTTTAACGTAGCTTCGATATTGTGTGTAGGTTTTAGTTCACTTGGATTTAAAAGTTTTAAGATTTCACTTCCTTTATAGGTCAAATTCAGGTGCTAGTAATTTTTTAATCTAATTTTCAATTTAGGGGAAACAAGGTCTTTTAGTTGTTTACACTTCAAACAGAGTATAAGATTTTGATTTAAAAATTAAATTTAAAGATGCCTCACACCATAAGATAATAATCAATAAAAATCATTTTATTGCTAAGGACTTGCAGTATTTGAAAGGTTGACGAAATTCAATTACAAATGGGCTGTGATCGATAAAGGAATCCACCTTGTCATCGGTACTCGTACACTTGGACCATATCAAGCACTAAAACAATAAACCTTGTGTAAGTATAGGATTTGCCCTGGATATCTTGGAAAACCTTGGTATATTATATATGTATATCGAGGGAATAAAAGTAAAGAGAATATTTAATCAAGGGGTAGCTAGAACTAAAAACCAATGTTTTGCAAGAACAAAGTTCTTGTCGAGTTATCGGCGAGACTCAGTTTTTATTTTATTTTTATTTAAAAAAATGTTCACATAGCCAAAGAGAAATCAACGTCACGTGTTGTTGAACGCTATATCCGTCCATGGTTATTTGGCAAAACAGACTGAATAAATGGCAGCCTAATTGACAGATATAGCTTCGACAATATGGCCGCTGTCAACTTTCGGAAGTCCCTATTGGAAGACCTTATCGTATTTTCAAAACCATATTTTGTTTGATACTTTTGTTATCCAATGTTATTTAAAAATCGGTTAAGTGGATAATGAGATATTATAAAATAAAAAAAAAATGATATAAAAGATACTATTAATATAGTTGATAAAATTTTAAACTTAACAATAACCTTACTAATTTTGACATACAAACAAAATTTAAACCTGAATTTGGTAATACATAATGTATGTAAATAAAGTAAATAAAAGTGTATTTATGTAGAATTGCATAAGCTACAACTTTAACCCTGTTTTTTTCCAAAACAACTTTCTCGAGAAATTTGCAAATAAAAAATGGATTTCACACGTTCTGTTTAATGCCCTTTCACACTCCCCTTTATACTTAAGCCTTTGTCCAAATTTAAGACATACGAATAAAGCTTTCCACCGAAATTCAAAAAAAATTGACATTTTTTATATAATTTTCTTGGACTACAAATAGGCTTGAATATTTTATTCCGTTTGTGGATTTAAATACATTAATATAATATATACAATATACACAGCTAATCACTTTTTGTAAAACGTAAAAAAAAACACAGTCTTAAAAGGCCTTACAGGGAGGATTTTGTCCAAGCAACATTATACCTTTATTTATCAAATTTGAGTGCACATCGAACCCAATCTGATATAAAAATTTACGTTTTATTCCACAATCACAATGGATGATTAACAAAGCTAATTGCATCAACGTTTTCAGCTGATACTAATCTAAGAACATTGTCAAATTTGATGGACATAATTATAATAAAGGGAAATAGACTACCAGCCTCTAGTAGTTGTGAGTTCATCAGATGGCCAGTGGTGCGTTCTTTTTCTAACTAAAGTTAACTATGGTTGATGTGTCAAAAATAAAAATTGTAATGTCATAGTTAAAAAAGTTACTTTGGTTTACTTTTCATTTAGGAACGATAAAAGTTAAAAATATGATTGATCTGTCAAACGAAATGGGTTTAAAAAAAAAATTGAAAAACATTTGCAATGAAAAATAAAGATAAAATAGTGATTGCATTAAATTTATTGCAAAAATTATTATTTGCACTTCTAAAATGGAAACAATTTGGAAATAAAATTTCTATAAATTAAATTTTTGGACAAAATCGAATCATTACAATGTGTAAATTGTTGTTTCATTCATTATGGGCACAAATTTTTTAAACAAAATTGACCAAATCGAATGAAAAAAATGTCGAAAATAGAAAAATTAATTTGATAATAACAGAAAACAATTCCCAAAATCCAAATCGACAAAAAAGATGAGTTAATCGAAATGCATTTCCAAAATTGAAAACAATTCCAGATCAAAAGAACGAAAAGTAAACAAAAGATAACCACAAAATGAAAACATTGCAATTTCAGCTGTGTTTGACAGATTAACCATTTCAACTCACATCAAGGAGATGAGTTGGAAAAAGTTACTAATGGCGAATTCCTTTCAAAAAAGAAATCGAATTTTTTCTTAACAGAATCGAATTTTTTCTGTCAATTGAAAGGAATTCGTATTTCGTAAAAGAATCGATTTTTTTTTGTGTGATTGTGTTTGTGTTACTTTATAGCTGCAATTGACGCAAAACGTCAAGAAATTAATCACAAAACTATTAAGGTTGTTTGTTTTTGTTGTGAGAAAAATGTTTTACCAATAGAATTAAATTAATAAATAAAAGATATTGGCCGGCTTATAGGGTGTCAATTTGTTGGTGCATTTTATTTGTTTGAACTTCTATTTGCACATATATTTTTAAAGAAAATTGTTATTGAAAAGTTTTCACTTGCACTGAAAGTTTTTAACACGTCTTTCACTCGCGAAAGCTATTGTTTTTGGATGTGTATCTGAGAATAGATAAAGATGATTCTCATCGGCTTTGTTGGTCGTTTTGATGACGAAAATGAAAAAATTAATTCATTTACTTTTTCCCAACGTTTCGACGGTGGTTGCCGTCTTCTTCAGGGGATCTTTATTTGTAAAAAAAGAGAAGTAATTACATAAAAGTGTCAATGTATGTAGGGCGGACGTGGTATACACTTACATTAAAGTTTTAAACAATTATGTATATAAAAAAAAAAAAAAAAAAAAACAAACAATATTTGGAAATATTTAATAATTTAAACTTGAATAATTTAAGAGCAAATTAGTAATTAAACACTTCAGATGAAGTTTAGTCCAATGAGTACAATCAAGTTTTGGATCTACTGTTGGAAACTAAGGAGCAGTAAACTGCTGAGATGTTTTGTGTGTCTTGTTTACGGTTCATGTTGTTCTTGTTATCGATTATGTGTAGTGTTTCTAACGTGTATCGTTTGGAAGTGTGTTTTTCCGTTGCCAAGATCTCCACACCATCAAAGTCCAGTTGGTGGCCAGTTTCAACGCTGTGGCAAGCCAGTGCTGTCTTTCCAGAATTTTTTGAACGTATGTCCGACTTGTGACCCGCCATTCTCTGTCGAAGGAGTTGTTTGGTCGTGCCGACGTAGCATAGATTACATGGATCATTGGTTTTACCTTGGCAGTTTACTTTGTACACCACGTCTGTACAACGGTCCTTTTCTGTCTTCTTTTTTAGACCTGTGAAGAGGGAAGCCATGGTCTGGTTCGACTTGTACGCCAAGTTAACATCAATTTTGTTTTTGCCGATTATTTCTTTAAAGTTTTCGGAAAGCTTTGGGACATAAACGACACTTTTGTAAACACCTTTCCTCTCTTCCAATATATTTTCCGATCGAGCTTTATATTTTTGACGTTGTATCAAGCTTCTTATGATTTCGATCGGAAAGCTATTATCCAAGAGGATTTTCGTAACCTTTTCTTCGTTAGCGGAGTGGAATTCCCGATCACTCATCTTTATCTATTCTCAGATACACATCTAACAATCAACTTGGTCAACAAAATTCACTAAAAGCTATTTTTTTTGTCCAATTTGTGTTCGATAATCAACAACTCACAATAAACTATTTTTATAGCTGTATTGACTGAATATATTGTTGAATATTTTGTTAAATTATGTAGAATTCGTTGCAACCAAAAAATAAAAACTCGTCTTCCAAAAATTCCGCGACTTTCAATTTGACGTATTAGAAATGTCAAGTCTTCATAGTGTGTGTGCAAATCAGTGTGAAATCTTGCTAAAACGCAAGATTTGTTTTGACAGAAAAGAATCGATTTTGTTTAGAATGTAAGGAATTCGCTATTAGTTAAGGAACGATTTTATGACGTCATAAAGTTGCTAAAAGTTACTTTTCTGAATTAAATGAACGATGAAAGTTAACTATAGTTAACTTTAGTTAGAAAAAGAACGCACCACAGATGTATATAAATGGACAGATATTTGTTAACGAAATCAAGACTCGTCCTGGTCCTTTAAAATTTTCGTGTTAAATAAATTTGTGTGAGTATAGACAAAAATTAAAAGCGAATACCTAGTACAAATTCTGCTAATTATAATAAATTAATTTAATGATATTTCGAAGATTAAGGCGCGATATCACAGTACACACACTTACCTGAATAAGAGGTACCTACTTAAGTCTCCCAAGTAAGTCACTTACGTTAAACTGAGTGAATAGGTGTATTTTTGTATGCACTTCTTTTCTTAAAATAAAACTACCTAAAAATCGCCCTCGGCGCTTATAACAGTTATAATTCTGAATATATATCCGGTTAGATCATTAGCGGAGATGTCTATAACCGCTAACAAATCGGAATTGTTGTTGTGTATTATGGGAAACTTGTGCCACTTATTTCGGTAAGCTTGCACTGTGAAACTTACCCTTAAAGTCATATTTTGTGATTTTTTTTTATTAGTTTAGGGTATCACCCATATGTGGTCATGTGTTTGCAAATTCAGTCTTCTACTAATTTTTTCCCTATTTATTTGTCTGAATAAATAAAAAAAAAACTTTGGTAATTAATTTTCATCCCTGATAGATGTTATGTTTTTCCTATAAAGAATGTGTACGCTGTGGAAGGAATTCTATTTTCTTTTTTTTTTTCGGGACGAGCAAACCAAAAGTTCATCATTAACGTGGACAGTGGACATCTTTCAAGAGTGTTGCAGGTAGTGAATTCTTCGCGACTTTAAGAATTTATTTGCAAACTGCAAATATCAAATTTATTTTCAGAGAGATATTTTGGTATTCTTAACTTTATCAACTCTATAATATAAATGCACACAAAAAAGAAACAAAAAGAATTTTCCCTGCTTAAACGGATAAAACGAATTACGGTTTTACCTCAAGGATCTAAGACCCAGGTGTTGAAAGATTTTAGCACTGATTTCATACATTATGTTAAACGAATGCACTTTATTGTATATATGAATGTACATCCTTGCAACCAAGACTTTTTTCGACTCACGACACGACATTATTTTAGAACGAAAATATAGAGGAATAATTTGTCTTGCAAGGTGATGGATTACCTCGAACTTTGAAAGATTGAAACTTCTAAAATTCAGATAAATGGATCAATGTACAACTTTCCAATAATTTATAATATGGGAAGAGATGTAAATTTCACATGGGGGGGGGGGGGGTGTATAGGTACGTATATGGCAAGACAGACAGCCAAACGGTAGAAGGTGATATACGATAATTTGAAATAGGTAGATACATTCTGCAAGTTGTTTGCTTGATCCTTAAAGAACTTCAACGAAACAAAAAAGCTGACATCCAAGAATATGTCAGTAAATTCGTTTTTTTTTCCAAAGACAGACGCAGACAAAATTCACAGTGACGGATTATTTTTAGGGGCAAAGTAGCAACTGTTTCTGGGCTCTTAGCATTGAGGGCCATGTAAGCGACGGATTTCATATAATATCGGACAGATTGCAATGAAGTGGTTTACATCTTCAGTTTCTTTTTTGTTGCATTAGGTACATAGTTGTGTTAGATGATCTCGATGAGGAATAAAGTTTATGTTTAAGATCTCAACTCGTGCTCTAAAAATATAGCTTATAGCATCGGCCGACAATTTGTTATTGAAATAGTTGACTTCCGTAGCAATTGGTTGTTGATATTCCCATATATTATGTTCCTGGATATTGTTGACGTAACTCTGGATAAATGCTGAGCCCAAGATTGTTCATATATTTAAGCAATAACGTCTGCAAACATAGGCTGCCATTCATTCACATTTGTCACGATTCAAGATATACATATGTTGACTATTGGAAAGAGCTAGCTGAAGATGGAAGTACATCTTTAATGTCATCAATGTAAGAAAAAAAAAGAGTATTGGTCCTAAAACACAACCTTGGAGTACACCTTAAGTCGTTTCGAGCCATTTTGAAAATACCACTACTCCATCCCACACTGAGGCAGTTTTTCAGTACGCTGTTCGATGAGCGAAATTGATAATTGTAGCAGATTATTTGGAGAGGTCTCCGCTATTTTTCGCACTCTGTTATTTAATTGCCCGGACCATTAATTGTGTGCGAAAAAGTGACAATTGAGGTTTATTGGTGTTTGTATTTGTTGTATCTTTAATAACAGCATGGCATTGTGTGATTTTTTGCGTTTGTGTTGTAGACAACCGAAAATTTTCGTTTCGCATCAGCAGCGTACTATGCTTAAGGACTGAAATTCAACTGTAGTTATATATGTATTTCAAAAATCTTCGTGTAATAGCAGCCTAAACAAACATAGCTTTTTCACATTTGTTATTGTCAAAGTGAAACATATACATAGTTACGGCATCGACATTCGTCAAGCCCCCAGCAGATACATATCAACCATGCAACATACTTAAAGGCTACAGTTATCGTAAGTCTTTAAATGATTCATAAATAGAATCATAATTTATCTGCATTGTTGACACAAGTGTGCAGCAATCAATATTTATCTCAAGGCTTTGTTTTGTTAAATAAACAAAACAGCCGAATTATAAAACTACGCATTATACTTGATGGCTACAGTTTAGCATAGTCATCAAAGATTCATAATTGAAAACCATAAATTAATCTGCATTGTTTACACAAGTGTGCAGATATCAATATCACATCTCAAGGCTTTGTTTCGTCAGATAAACGAAACAGCCAAATAATTTAACTGCGCAATTGATTCGATGACTACAGTCGTCATACGAATCATAAATATCAAGGCCAAACCAAACTTGTTGACACAAGTCTGCAACAATCATCCTTCTCAAGGCTTCGTTTTGCATAATTGACAAAACAGCCGAAATCATTGGTCAGCATAATGCAAGCCATCTCCATGGTCATTGCAAAAGCTATTTCACCACAATCGGGTATAAATAGCCAGATCCAATTGTACCCGATTCATTAAGAATCAATCCTTGATCAGTTCAGTATTAAGTACTCAGTATTCAAGAGTTCAGTATTAAGAACTCAGAGATCAGTTCTAAACCAGTTCACAATAAATCTGACTTCCCCCCACCAGTGGTAAGGGGTCAGGTTAAATAATTAACAATTCAAAGTTGAAAAGTAAAAGTTAATCTAAATATAAAAATATAAAAAATATAAAACTAAACTTTGTAAAAATTAAGAAGAAATAATAAAGTTAAAGATAAAAAGCTCAGTGAGTGAGCCGAAATTATCTTTTTTAATTCAACGTTACGCTCGGCACGTAACTATATATATGGAGTTAGTATCTGATACTTAAAATACTCATTTAAAATTTGGAAAATCCTCTTTTTAACCTAGAATCATACTAAAAATGTTTTAACATCACATTAAATCGTCTAAAACTGTACACCATTATTTTTATCCTTAACACACAAAAAAAAATCACCCTAACAGTTTGAATTCAAAAATTCCCGCCAATAAAGTAAGCTACGCCAGAAATTTTCTTTCGTTAATTTTATTAATTTAAGTAGGTACCTACATTTTTTATTTAATTTAAATTTTTTTGATTCCATTAAAAATCCCAATTCAAATGGAAGATGTTTATGTATGAAATTTAAATTTTACTATCAGAAAACTATTTTCTAAACAAGGTTCTGAAAAAAAGCAAAGGCAAAGTGAAAAGATTTGTATCGGGTTTTTCAATAAGAGCGCTACAAAAGTTTTTTTTAATAATACAAAAACAGTTTTGGATATCAATGAAATTCTTTATTCCCGTGAAAGTACGTTCGATGCCATTATGTATGGAATTCGATTTCTTTTGCATGGCCACCACGGGCACGCTTGCAGAAGTCCAAGCATAAATCGGCCGATACTGCTGCAATTTCACGTTCGATATTCGTACGAAGTTCATCAATCGTCGCTGGCTTGTTGGCATAGACCAGACTTGACGTAGCCCCACAGGAAATAGTCTAACGGCGTCAAATCACACGACCGAGGCGGCCAAGCGACTGGACCATTTCGTGAGATAACACGTTCTCCAAACTTGGTTTCCAATAAATTGATTGTGACATTCGCTGTGTGGCTTGTGGCGCCGTCCTGTTGGAACCACATGCCTCCAAGTCCATATCATCCAATTGGGGCCAAAAATATTCGGTTATCATTAAACGGTAGCGATCCCCATTCACAGTAACGTGCCTGTCTTGATCATCACGGAAGAAGTACGGCCCAATATCGCCACCGTCCCATAAACCACACCAAACCGTAATTTTTTCGGGATGCATTAATGACTCATGGAGTACGTGTGGATTGCGGCCTGACCAATACCGCATATTTTGTTTATTGACGAAGCCGTTCAGCCAGAAATGACTCATCGCTGAAGACCATAAATTGGACGTAGCGCTCTTAACGTTGAGGCCACTGACTCCGAATTTCGGTAATAAATTTTAATAATTTCAAATCGTTGTTGGCTCGTATATCTTTCCATCATGAAATGGCAAACCTTACTGAAGAGAAATTTCAAAAGAGCGGCAAGAAATATGGCGTCGTTTTCTGTCCCTGTTGCTCTACTTTTATAGCGTCCCTGTTGAAATTCAGGCCGCTTTGTAGCTTAGTCCGACCATAATCAAGGAAGTAGGGTTGGTTGGAATGATAAAAAATAAAGTGTCTATATGACACACACCTGCCTCAAGATGTGAGACTTATAATAATTTTTTATGATTGTGAGTGATTTTAAGAAGATTTTTGCATTATCTTATTTCTTGTGTGTAAGCAAAAGTTTCTTATTAAATTTTTTCATACTTTTGAAGCAATGTCTCTCACATAAATATGATGTATAAATAAGGTAGGTGTATATACGACAATCCTGCATATGTACACTACATACATACATACCTACGTTAAGTATTTTTACATAAACGATTTTTTGCAGAATAAGTTTATAAGAGCCATCAGGCACGGCTTTGACTTGAATGGTTTCAATTTATTTGTATCCCACAGCTTGAAGTCTGTAAGTCACAAATTCTAGTTTCCACTTCGTGGCACATATCATGATATGTATTTGCCACGTGTGTCGTTTATGTTTGCTTATGGCATAAATACATTTTTACATATTATATTTTATTTACGTTCTCTAATCCACCTGCCGCAATTTTATTTTCACTTATGCGGTACTTATAACAATATAGGCATATAGGTAACCTATGGTAGGAATAAGGAAAGTAGGCGTCTACTTTTGGATTCACAAAACAAATCGAACTCGATCAATCCTGACATATTGCTGATTGACTATTGAGAACACGAAAAAGTGGGTCCTCAATTCTGTGTCTGGGTGGACATCATTAAATTTGGCCCCAATGAAAAATGGGCCCAAAACAAAAAATGACCCCAAAAATGTATATGAAAAGCAACAACAACAAAAAAAAAATATAACATTTTGTGAATTGAGGTGATTTTTCATGTTTTTGGGGTCATTTTTCATTTTCAATTTTAGGTTAAAATTTCAGTAAGAAAAATACCTTTTTGTAAAGCCAGAAATCTCTTCTTTTATTTGTTTTTTAAATAAAACTGTTTTAGGGAATATTTTTTTGAAAAATTAGTTTTGAAACTCAAAATTTTTGAAAAAAAAAATGTCAAGCTAATATTCTGGAGTCAAATTTTATTATTTGGTTTTTGATGTTTGACTACAAATTAATAAGAGCATTGAATATTAAAATCAAAAATACCACTCGATAACGTATTATTTTGAAAAAAAAATGTTTAATCATGCAGATTATGGAATTCGTAATTCTATATTCGCAGTGCAGTGCATTCGTTCCTCTTTACTCATTCGCCAAGGAAAGAAAAGAGAAAACAGCGCTGCGAATCACCGCGAATCTTTTATTGCGAATGCCATAATCGGCATGAATATTTTTTTTTTAATTTTAATTAATTTTCAAAAATATTCCCTGAAACATGTTCATTTAAAAACAAAATAAAAGAAGAGACTTCTAGACTTACAAAAAGGTATATCATGGTATTGTGAGTGTAAGCGTTCTTTTTTAACAATTTGTTTTCTGTTTTAAGTCATTTTTTTATAAAATTGCCTTACCACTCGATAACGTATTATTTTGAAAAAAAAATGTTTAATCATGCAGATTATGGAATTCGTAATTCTATATTCGCAGTGCAGTGCTTTCGTTCCTCTTTACTCATTCGCCAAGGAAAGAAAAGAGAAAACAGCGCTGCGAATCACCGCGAATCTTTTATTGCGAATGCCATAATCGGCATGAATATTTTTTTTTTAATTTTAATTAATTTTCAAAAATATTCCCTGAAACATGTTCATTTAAAAACAAAATAAAAGAAGAGACTTATAGACTTACAAAAAGGTATATCATGGTATTGTGAGTGTAAGCGTTCTTTTTTAACAATTTGTTTTCTGTTTTAAGTCATTTTTTTTATAAAATTGCCTCTCCCGGTGAAATGGGGGCGGGGGGAATTGTCACACCATGCGAAGCACCCTGTATAATGAAAAATCAACTTATAAAAATATAATTAAATGTGAATATTGGAAGGATTATTGCGAGGCAATGTGTTCTCCCAAAAAATTATGTGGATCGTAAGCATAAGACACAAAAAAAAATGTCTAAAGAGTTAACAACTTAAATCAAAATAAAATATTTCTTAAATTCTATTCTACTCCCAGCGGCAAACAACATTTAAGTATAAATGCTTCCAAAAATATTCCCCAGCAAAATCTTTTATATTACTTGTCCAGCTTTTATTTTCTGGGACCTTATTCAATTTCTTGCGATTTGTTTAAATGTAATAAAAATACCTAACCTCTATGTGTATCACCTTTTCAAATTTCAACTTCGCCAGCTTTCAATATTTTTGCCAAAAAATCTAGTATTTACTCCAGCGCTCATCTAACAAATGTTAAGGGCAATTATACTTCACTTTTAAAGCGAAAAGTTTGATGTTACAGAAATTAACTTTCTTATTAACTCTTCCTGATAAGAAATTACTTGTTAAAAAGTTAGATTGTTGTTTTGTGTCAGGTCAAACGAGTTATGGCATCAAATCGGTGCTCTGAAGCGCTAATTGAGTCTCCAAGCTATAGTGTGCTAGTGGCCGCCCTCCATGGCCCAACCAACATTTTACTGAAAAGTGTTCAAATTAAACCCAATTTTTAGTTTTTAATAATTTATAATCATGTACATAATTATGTTTTCTTTTTCCAAAAAAATCGTAATAAAATAAATCAAAATTAAAAAAAAAAATAATAAAACTAAATAATGTCTATGTAAATCCGTCGGTGCAATAAAATACAACATTTAAATCTTCAGAAAAAAACCTCTTTTTAATGCATATAACGTTGCACTGGGCATAACTTGTATATGCACGTAATATACGTTAACATTCCTGTAATATAAAAATCTGTTAACGATAGCGTAAAATCAGCTCTGTGGTTTTCGAACTCTAACCGTCATTTATACTTAGTTACAAAATGTAAACTGTATAGAAAACATATCTTTTAATTTTTTCCTGACTATGAACACCAATCGCGCCAATTTAAATTTTATTCACGATAATATTTGTGTATGCTGACAAACGATCCAATTGGTTTTAGAGCTCAGATATAAAACTAAAAAATAGTTTTCTGTCCGGTTAGGAGTCGTTATAATAAATATGTTTGCAAAAACACAAGAATAGATTGTCAGCGTTATTGTGAGTTTCTCCCGAAAAATATTCTACCTTAAAATTTATTTTTCGCCCGAAAAATGATGATAATTTCTACATGATGCTGCTTCTGTTCCGCTAGATGAAAATTTTACCTCTTAGTGTGATTAAATTTGGCCCGAAATGACTGCTCACAATAAGGGGAATTTTCAAAAATTTTAAATTTTTCGGTTAGAACTCACTATAGGCGATGACTGAAATGTCAGTCATTCGCATCTTCGGGTGGAATGTTGTCCGGGTGACTCACAATAAGGCTGAGTATTTAAAAAAAAGTGATTAACAACTTTGTTAGAAAGAACATAAATATTTATGTGGCATTTAATACAACCCATTGCTAGCTATCACTTGTTATTTCAAATGTATGATGACACAATATACAGATATGATCCGAAAAAATGGGGATTAGGGAAAAAGCTCAATCTTAATAAATATTAAGCGCGTGGCACCTTTTGCTTTATAACATATTTTTGATAATATCATTTAAATTGTTTATTTTTTTTTTTATGGAATATCATCGAAGAATTCAGGTCTAATGGGGTAATCCTGTGGCATGTCAATTGAGATTCAGAATCTTATTGCGTCCTTTGTTTTGGTTTTCTATCCGCTTATTATCTAACGGTTTGACCTCTGGAAATGGTATCAATACATTTGGTACAGGTTTATTTATTTATGCAGCTTATTTTGTAATATCGTCTTTTTAATCACTGTCTTCACCGTAGCTTGCTGTCGACGCTTCAGATACACTTCCTTCTGGAACAAATGGTTTTGATGGTTTTACCGTGTCAACCAGCTGGATAAGGTTATCTTCTTCGCAGAATTTAGAATTCGCACGTTGTCGCTCTTTCTCCTGTTGAAGAAATAGCGGATCTTGTGATGGACATTCCAAGTGGACACAATGGAAAATCTGAAAGAAATAAAACCAATAAACCATGTACACAATATTCTGAATGTCAGAAATACAATCTAATTTATTACCTCATTGGCTGTGTTTCGTGTTCCAACAATCCGAATAAATACCATTGGCCTAGGAGGAAATGAAAAGTTCTGCCACGATTTGGCCGACTCCGTGCGTTTGTCAACTACAATTTGCCATTCTTTCTGATTGACAGAAGTCTCAATGTAAAAGTTATAGGTACGTTCGTCGCAATCCCAGAGGAGCAAACGCATCGATCCAATATAATACGGCTGACCTAATCGAACGAGGATCTCTCCGCTGCCTAATTGATGGCACGTGTACCCCGAATCCCAGTCGTAATTTACATAATCTCCATTTAGCAGGGCATTTCTTGTCCGACTTACGCCTTCAACAACAAAAGCGCTCATTTCGATTGTGGCTATATTCGATGTTGGAGCAACAAATCCATCGATAACTTTTGGCATATTGGCTGTGTACATAGCTTCGAGGGAGACGACATGGAATACTTTATTAACAGTATTGTGCGTCCCAACTATCTTTATGTAACGCACAGCTCTTGGCTGGAAATACAAATACTGCCACGATCGACAGTGATATTTGGTGTAATCGATTACAGTATCCCAGTGTTCCTGATTGACAGATACTTGGATGAAGTACGAGTACGCGCGATTGTCTCGATCCCAGAGCAACATTTTAATGTGATTGATAATGCAATTGTTGCCCAGCTCTACGGTTATGCCCATACTATTCTGTTCAGTGATACAATGACGTGTGTAGCCTTTCTCCATATCATAAGTGGTTGCGTCACCATCGAGCAGTGCCGACCGGCATTCCCCTAAAATTGTGACCGAACCAAATTTTTCTGTAGCAACATTTTCTTCGGGCCAAAGGGCTCCACGGTATGGTAAGCATTTGGATGTTGTTTGTTCTTCGATGGCATCTAGAAGTTTATCAGGGTCTAGGATACCCGATTTTCGAACCACTTGCAGTAGACAAAAGACTTGCATAAGCGGCAGACGAACGTAGGATACAACTGACTAAAAGGAGAGAAAAAAAAAATATTTATAACATTTTGTGGAAACATGTATATAACTTATAAATTTTCGAACTATTATATCTCATTGTAAACAGAATTTTGAACATATTTCCGGTCTCACTTCTTTGTTCTAATGACTAATGTGTAGAACTGTCATACTGGAGGCTGGGTTCAACTCCCAGTCTCTTACACCCAAAAATAAAGTGAAAAATCTTCCTAGAGTATCTGCCATGGATAAGTGCCTCTCAACTTAGCCGTTAAGACTCGGCAGACATTTGTAGGTCCCTTCCATTAACGCCGATAACAAGCCAAAAAGGACTGGTTGAGAGTTGTAAGCTGCCGCGATTTCAAATTTAATTGTATTTATTTATTCATTACTCCAGTCATATATGGGGTAAGTTTTGACTAGCATACGCTTTTCGAGAAGAATCTAATGCATTTTTTATGCCAGCAAACTCGCAGGTACCAGCAAGCCATATACAAATTTATAAATTCTCACCAACAGCTCTATGGGAATGATTAACTGGACAATAATGGACTCATTGGTAAATGATTTTACTATAAATCATTACAATCCGATGAATAATAACTCAGGGAAAAGTTTTTTGCTGATTTGTCATAAATCATAATCAATTTGGGTGACTACGTAATAGCTGATTTAACTTGCACTTCACTGGCTGTACATAATGGTATGAAGGAATAGGTGCTGCAGCTTCACATTGGAGCGCTGTACTCAATTTTTTCATTTTCAATTTTGACAGTGCTACAAGCTACGAGAAAATAGACACCTGCCACCGAAGATGAAGATATCTTGTTCTTTTTTATTCAAGATATGACGCAAACATTTCTTTTTTTTAATCTTCTTTGGGAATTTACAAAAAAAACCAAAACTTTACCTACCTCAACGTCAATATTTGAATTCTGCTTGCACCACTCATTGACAGCAACAAATATCTGGACTTCTGGGGCAAAGAACGAATCTCGTTTTAGAACTTCCTCTAAGGATTCCTAGAAAACGAGAAGAGAACTCAACATAAAAAAAAATCTCTACCAGATCATCTAACAATATGCTCACTTTTGACAATCCTCGAAATGTCTCATGTTGAAGAATTTCAGTAGCATTGCGATCCATAAATGTTAAGCAAACATTTACCAATTTCTCTAAATTGTACAACCTTGCCGCATCCAAAATTGCGCAAACATTCGACAGAGATAAGTACTGCCTAAGATACTCGGAGATAGCCAATTCCAATTCGGTGAACCCATATTGATTGGCCAGACCCAGAGTGTCAAGAATATTATTGTCGCCCATTTGGGAGAGGGGCATGTGTCCTGAAGATGAAACAACAAGCAAATACTCTACTGAAGAATCCTTCTCTGAGCGAACTAGTAAGCTTACCTGAATAGATGTACTTAAGAAGTGCCTTGAAGGCCTCCAGGGGTATTTTCAGTTTGATCTCGCTTTGATTTGTCTCAGATAGGCCGCCATAGAGCAGAGCTCGGAAGTACTCGCTTCTGGCAGCCAGAATTACACGATGTGCCGGCAAACGTTGATCTTCGACAATGAATGCAACATCGGAGTAATCATCTGACATGCATAATTGAGCCATTTGTTCGGAGAATCGTTCTGCAAGGAAAGTCAAATCTTTACCCATGGACAAAGGAAGGCCATCTTCCCTCACTTGCTTACCAGTTAATTCAATTTCATCGGTGCGTTGCTTCTTTGGTGTATGACCAGACATTTTATGGTGACTTTGGCTGCTCATTTTCCATTTGCAGCATAAGAAACATAAAGGAAATCTTGTTCCTTTATCCTTTAGCTCTCGAATCTTCTATGGGGGAAAGAAGCACCAGCAATTTGCAATAACTTAACAAAAAAAAAAACACAAAATTGATGTGTAGATTTAAAAAATTTTATGATGGAAAGAATTCTTCCAAATTCAATTATGTTGTCTGTGCTTTCAAACGATAAATTATGAATATTTAAACAGAAATACAAAAATTTGTTTATTTTAATAATGTTTTCCGGCAGATAATTGATATACGCAGTAGATTTTCTTGGAATGGAATTTCTTGACATTTGTTTTTTTTTTCTTCCAGGGATGGTTGTCCCGGGAAGTAAATTATTGGAATTTGGTTTTGTGTACCTTGCTGTCACTCTGGTTGTGGAAGATTGTAACATTTAGGCAAGGCACACACTAAGCAAGTTTAAAGGCTGACAAAACAGAACACGGTCGGTCAGTGCAGTCAAAAATTCACAAGCAAGAAAATAACGCCACGGTCAATTTTTTTTACAAAGAACTCTAGACCGCGTTTTGTCCCTTAAATCTTATTTTTCCAAAAATTTATTTTAATAAGGTAATTTCGCAACAAAATTTTCATCTCAAATTTGGTAATTTCGTTTGTCAGCTCATTTCATTTTGACTTTGTTCTGGCTTGTTTTTGTTGTTTTCAATGAAATTCACATTGAATGGATTTCAATTAATTGGGTGTCTTCATAAAATGTTTACATAATTTCCTACCGAATTTCGTGCAAATTTGGTTGAAATTACTTCATTTCGAAATGTGAATTCGTATGGGAAATGAGTTATTTTTGAATCGAATTTGGCAATTTTAACGTAAATACCTCATATTTGCTCTAAGGAAGACGTAGTATTATTTCGAAATGTAAATTTGTATGTCTGTTATTATACGACGACTTTTGCGTCGTGACTCTTCTTAGAATTCTTCTTTAAAATTTCGTCCTGTGAGTCGCACGCTATTACACCATGACTTTTGAGTCATGATTCAAATTTGGCAATCGTCTATAACTTTTCTTCGGTGATGAAATTCTCGTAGCAACCAAACAAACAACAAACATAAATGAAACGATTTTGTTCTAGCATAGAAATTCTCTATGCTCTACACCTTAGCAACCATACAGCTATAGGTACATGTGTGCTCCACAAAAAACGAAAATAAATAAAGCAATTTGCTAAAATAACAAACAAGAAATAAAATAATGTCAAAAATGAGTCGCCGAAATTTGGCCCACGGCTCACAGGGCAGTTTGTTTTCCGTCTCATTTTTCTTTTCTTTTGCAGTCATTATTTTCGAAAAGAGTCACGACGCAAAAGTCGTCGTGTAATAGCAGACTAACGAAAATAAATAAAGCAATTTGCTAAAATAACAAACAAGAAATAAAATAATGTCAAAAATGAGTCGACGAAATTTGGCCCACGACTCATAGGGCAGTTTTTTTCCGTCTCACTTTTCTCCTCTTTTGCACTCATTATGTTTGAAAAGAGTCACGACGCAAAAGTCGTCGTGTAATAGCAGAGAGACTATGGGAAAATGAGGTAATTTGGAATTGTATTTACAACGAAATTACGTCATTTGCTGTAGTAGTATTAAATTACCTCATTTTGAAATGTTAATTTGTATGGGAAATGAGGTAATTTGGAATTGAATTTGGAAATTTTCAACGAAACTACTATTAAGGCTCTCCCAAACCAACGCGAATATTTCAGAACGATGACGAAACTTTTGCATGCCTAAAGGCTCTCCCAAACCAACGCGAAACATTCGGTGCGACAACGAAACTTCCGCCTGTCTTAATTTATTTACATGGAGATTAATGGGAGCACCCACACTGGCGCGATGCGAATCTTCGAACATTATTCAGTCGTCGCATATTCGCGCGAATGTTTCGCGTTGGTTTGGGACAGCCTTAATGGGAGCACCCACACTGGCGCGATGCGAATCTTCGAACATTATTCAGTCGTCGCATATTCGCGCGAATGTTTCGCGTTGGTTTGGGACAGCCTTTATTCAGTCGTCGCATATTCGCGCGAATGTTTCGCATTGGTTTGGGGCAGCCTTAAATTTATTTACATGGAGATTAAAGGCTCTCCCAAACCAACGCGAAACATTCGGCGCGATGACGAAACTTCCGCCTGTCTTAATTTATTTACATGGAGATTAATGGGAGCACCCACACTGGCGCGATGCGAATCTTCGAACAATATTCAGTCGTCGCATATTCGCGCGAATGTTTCGCGTTGGTTTGGGACAGCCTTAATGGGAGCACCCACACTGGTGCTATGCGAATCTTCGAACATTAAGGCTCTCCCAAACCAACGCGAACACTTCAGAGCGACAACGAAACTTTCGCCTGTCTTAATTTAAGGCTCTCCCAAACCAACGCGAATATTTCAAAGCGACGACGAAACTTTCGCCTGTCTTAATTTATTTACATGGAGATTAATGGGAGCACCCACACTGGCGCGATACGAATCTTCGAACATTATTCAGTCGTCGCATATTCGCGCGAATGTTTCGCGTTGGTTTGGGGCACCCTTTATTTACATGGAGATTAACGGGAGCACCCACACTGGCGCGATGCAAATCTTCGAACATTATTTAGTAGTCGCATATTCGCGCGAATGTTTCGCGTTGGTGGTAACCTCCATGTAAATATATTAAGACAGGCGGAAGTTTCGTTGTCGCGCCGAATGTTTCGCGTTGGTTTGGGGCAGCCTTTATTCATTCCAAAATGTATTTTCATCTTATTCAACCCATTTTTGTTTGACAGATCAACAATATTTTAAAAATTGATCGTTCCTAAATGAAATGTTACACAGTGTATGGAGCTCGTATGGAGCTGTCAGTGTGACATGTCAAAACCAACACTATCTGTCACTTACTGATTTTCCGCGACAGATTTTCCTAGAGCTCTCTACAAAAACTTTTACCCACCAATAAATATTTAAAAAAAAACATCTTTTTATCCCGAAAAAGAATGTTTTTTTTAGCAAAAGAGCCACTTACACTGTAACTAACACTGTAACTAACTGTACAATATTGGAAAAAATAATTTCATTAAAAAACTAAATTTTTTTTTGAAACAAACAAAATAGTTAACTATTGTATAGGAAAACAACGCACAATCTGAAATGACAGATCAAACACAATTTTATCCAATTTTTCGCATACAGGCATTTGAAGCGCATATTTTAATTTTTCACTTTTCAAATTTTTGCAAAAAGTCTTGAATGTAGTTATGCCTTTAGTCATTTCCTAATACACCAGTTATAACTTGCACAGATTAGCCATATGAAGATGAGAATGTTTCGTACGTTTCACCCTCCAAAACCCATTTGTTTACATTGTTGTATTTGTAATTTTTTCCCGCGTCGATGAATAGATGTGAATTGCAACAACAATTTAACCAGGTGTTTGAAGATCCCTACTGTCTATGTGTGAGATTTTTATACACACATTCTCATTTTTTATCTGATATAACTGCCAGATCAAGCTTGTAGGCAAATTAAAATGGCTGCCGGGGATTCTAATCTTCATGTGGCTAATCTGTGATAACTTGCATTTGAAACTAATCATTAAAAATTTACAAAATTCTACCAAATCCATCCGGGCTTGCAAAAACATACCGCTAATATATTGGAGGTGATGGTGACCATATTTATTGTTAGTCATGCCGATTATGGAATTCGCAATTCTGGATTGGCAGTGCAGTGCACTCGTTCCTCTCTACTCATTCGCCATGAAAAGAAAAAAGAACACACCACTGCGAATAACTGCGAATCCATTATTGCAAATTCCATAATCGGCATGATTATTTTCCAAAACAAAAATTCATTTTGACCCAACCACCCGTTAAAAATAACTTTAATTTTTTAAATTAAATTTTCAATGAGTCTTTTTTTAACTAAAAAGGCATCGTGTAACTCCAACCTAAACCTATAAAATAATCAATTTACCATTCACCTGAATGCGTCCATTCGAAAGTGGAACGAAAGCTTTTGTCTTCCAAGTCTGACGACAAAAAAAGAAAATAAACAATCAAAATCAAATAAAAAGAAAACCCTGATATAGAAATCTTTAATACAATTCTACAGGTTAATTAACCAATACAAGTAAAAAAAATAAATGGTTGTGTACCTAAACATTAACTAAATAGGTACCTAATAAATTAAAAGCTTAGATATTATTTTGTTTGTATTAATTTGTTTGTAAACAAAAACAAAATATACCCTTCGCATTTCCACCCTCGTTTTCGGCAATCCATTCTGCGCAAGCACAATAACAATAAATAAAACCCACATCCCACACACATCCATATTTTCCATCTGTCAATCTCACTCAACTGGTATCTCGGTTGTTTTTATGTAAATGTGAAGAAAAGATAAAACCAATTTTTGTGCATTTTTCCCAATGGACTCAAAATCAATTCAGTAAACGAAGCAGCAACAGCAGCAGAAAACAAAGAAGTGCGCTGTAGCGTTGTGCGAAGCGAGTTGGATAGATAATCTAAACAAATTAAAAGAAGAAAAAAAAACTAAAAAGAATAAAATTGTTATTTCCTAGAAAAGATCTCAAAGCAGAACTGTCAAACTCAACATCAAAATCCACTCATTCGAATAAATAGTGCAACAGAAGCAGAGAAAAGTGATTTTATTAAGAAATTATTAATCTTTTGTTCACTAAGTTGTAACGCAGATGAGTAATAATAATTATTGATAAAATATAGAAAGAAGAAACTTTGTGAATTTAATGTGAAAAACAAGAAAACGTGTGAGTGTAAAATATATGTCCCTCTATTGAGTTTTTTTTTTTTGAGACGCACTTTGTCATTTTTTACAAAGTGTATTGCAAAATTTTCTTCTCAATCTTTTTGTGTTTGTTCTTCTATTTGTCGTATTCGTACATGTATCTATTTTGTTTTTCTTGGCGTTCTATTTTCTTGTTTCCTTCTATTTTTCTGGTTCTTTGTTTTTGTTTTTTTTTTTTTGTTTTTATGTCCAACTCCAAGATTTTAATTTTCTTTGTTCGACTATTGTGAGTGTTTCTTTTTTGTTCTACAAAAACACTCATGGGGACGAATACAAAATAAACAACGGTTCTTTGAATTTCGGTGGGCTGCCTGATATTACTCAGTTTACAGTTGTTCTTTTGTTATACCTATTTGCAGCTCTTCAACTTCCCCGTATTAAATAACTGTAAAATTAGTAAAAAAAAAAGAATGGCCACTCTAACGAGAATTCAACAAGAAAAGCTCTAAAAAGAAAAACAAAACAAATGTAATTAGAGCACAGAGTGCATACAATATTATAAACACCAAACAGTTGGAAAAGAGAAGAAGAACGAGAGTGCAGTTCGAAAATTCTAGTTTTTCATAAATTTTACGTTCAAAATGTCTGCTTAAAAATGAAATAAAACAATGCAAAAATGAATCAGTCGTGTGAAACCAAAATACCTACCTACATCTTAAACAAACAACTGATAGTTTAGTTTCCTTGTCCTAGATACAAAACAGTTTGATGTTAATGGATAGAAAACTTTTTTCTATTTTCGTTTTTGTTATTTACTAATTAGGAGATGAAAAGCTGCAACATGCAAGCAAGCACATAAGCTGAAGCTCAAGTGTCAAGGACAAAGTGGGGAAGAAAGAAGTGAACCGAGTAGAAAGTACCTACCTAGATAAGAAAAAATGATAAACAAATTTTAGAGTTTTTAATTGAGATAATTGACAAGAAGTCCCGTTTTTATTTCTTCTCAATTATAAATAATCTTCTCTTGGTTCAGTGAACCCCCTAGAGTGAAGGTCGTGTCGGGTAAAAATACCTACCTATCGGACATAAGTCACCACGCAACAGTAGATAGATAGTGGAAGACGAAACCTGCTGATAGACAAATTGATAGAACATGAAGAAGGGTTTAAGAGAAACAACAAAAAGCAAATGAAAACAGCTGCTGATTTGTTGGCCAGCCAGCGAGCAGCGAGTCAGCCCAGCAGTTTGTTTCTATCATCAACAACTGGACAAACAGCAACGGCCCCTTCATATAGCAAAACGTGTGCTGTGCTGGCGCTGGGGAAACAGGTTTGTGTTCATGCACCTTTGAGAGTGTTCACCATCTCGACTCGCAAGTCGCAGCACCAGCGACCAGCCATCCTATAAACGATAAAAAACTTTTTTTTGTTATTTTACTCATACTCAGCAGAGCGGTGTCTTCTCGTCTTGTCTTTGTTGTCTGACTGTTAACTTCGTCGTGGTGGGGTAGCTATATTATTTTAATAATTTTTCTTCTCCCATATTTCATTCCCCATGCGTTTATTTCTTGTATTCTTTTTGGATTTGGATTCTAATGGAGATTTTCTTTGTTCTAGGATTTGGGAATTCAAAAAGAGTTTTGCAGTTGAGTTAATGAACTAGCTATTAAATTGGAGTTCTAGACGACAAGGCATTTCATGAGGAAACAACATTAAGCTGGAAGCGATTGCAAAACTGAACATATACGTAAATTGAAGCAAAAAGGAAAATTGTCTAGCTGTTCTGGTTGTTATCGGATTTTTTAGTTCATAGTATCACTGTCCGGGTGGTGTATCTATTTTCAGGTGAGTCAATAGACAATCGATAGACGTATTCGAATATATGTAACAATAAATATAAGGGTTGAATTGATAAATTGCTTATATGTAATACCTCGAGTACCAAGGTACTCTTTTTGATATTTTTCAAATACATTTTACTATCTACATCCATATAGGTACCTGCATATGTGCATACTTACCTACCGATATCAAAATCAGTCACATTTTTGTTGTTTTTTTACTGTGACTATCTAGGTATATCGGGTTTTTCAAACGTTAATTTTTGTAGCAGGGTTTTTTCAAATTCTACCATTAATGGTACCGATAATCACCTATAGTTTTATTTGCCTTGGATCTGTTAACCACTTACACTTACTGCCTAAACTGACATCAATTTAATTTCAATAGCTGGAAAGAAGTGGAAAAATACAAACCTATTTCAAAGAATTTAATTTGGTGTTCTAATATACAGGGTGTGTTTTTTTAGCGCACCTACTAACTTTTTCAATTGTTTTGAACTATTATTTGTGTTGAATTACATTCTGCCATACATTGGTCCAATGACTCCACCAGCCCACAGAAGGTAATAAACTTAGTTTTTTTCGGGATGTACCGGCGGCGGGCATTTGGAAAGAAAATCTAATGTGTATGAGCTTCGCTCCAAATGCGACAATTTTGCTAACTGACAAAACAATAATTCTGGCACCAAATTTCTAAAATTTAGTAAAGCTGCTGAAGCTTTTCTGTCATGATAAAATTGTAGGGACAAAATTTGGACTTCGGGCGCATATCACACTTGAATAGCGGTACAACAATTATCTCTGCCTTCCAACTGGTTCAGTCTTTTCCCCTTAGTTCTGTTAGTAATGAAGATTTTTTACTCATACTTAAAAAAATTCTTTATTGTCAGGTTTAGTTGTAGCATCTTCATTATGTACATACACATCATATGAATTCGAGATTTTGGCCCCTATTGTGACTATCGTTCAACGGTCGATGCGATAAAAGTTGATCGTATCAAAAGTTTGGGGTCGTTAAAATTAGAATGCATATCTAACAGGATAACTTTATTTTGTAATTCCGTATAAAAACTATTGATATTCCTTAATTAAAGCAAAGTAAATACCGACTTCCAAAATAAAAAAAAAAAATATTAAAAAGTGTGTTGATACAGTGGAATGAATTTCAACAAAAACACAGTTGATGAAATCTGACATACCAACAACTCATGATACCTTAATTTTTGTATGATCAACTTTCGACAAAATTCGTTTATTGATAATCAAACGACACTGGCAATGAGGGACTTAATGTTACCTTTCAAGCCGATCATAACTTTGAGCCAGCAGTTCAAGGTAAATTCGTCTCGGGCTCATCGGACTTTAATTGATATTGTTTTTCTGTTTTTCACTCCTTAAATAGCTATCCAAGATTATGAACTTATAATAGACAGTGACGTTGTGTATATTCTTCCCATTAAAGGATTTTTTTAATAAAATAATAGTTTCCCCCTTTGTATTATGTCTGTATGAACAGTACATGCATTCATACAAGCCAAAAATAATCTACTTTCCGGAATGACAGTGGATGAAGCACTTGATTGCTAACTTAGAGGTGTGGATTCGAGCCTCATTCAAGGCAGAATTTTTTCCCTTTGGATTTTTCTCAATGTACTTTGCGAATAAAAACTTTTTCATCTCATTTTATACCTTCTAACAAGTGCTAATTCAGGTTGCATTTAAAAATACCAACAAGTCCAACAGGCATATACATAACATATATGTAGTTGAATTAATTAATTAAATTAATTAGTACTTCCTATTCAAATGAATGTCCAGAACAATCATCAACATGTGTAACAAATATTAAAATTTCATTGCAACGCATATTTCTTCAAAATTTTGGGACAACTATGCAAATACATACTTACAAACAATTAAAAAAGAAATGAAAGTTAATTTTTAAGAATAATAAAATGATTTATGGGCTTTGAAGTGATTCCATTAAAATTCATATGTTAACTATCACCAACAAATAACATCGTTCTAATCAAATACCTAACAAAAAGTTTTGTTATGCACAACATCATTACACCGACAAGTTTATTGCGCGTATTTAAAAAGATACCTATGTATATATTTTAGATTCAAATACAGAGATTGTGTGTCAACGTACCAATTGACAAAATTGATAGCGAGTGATACGACACAAGTTCAAAGTGTGATTGAATGCGTTGTGCATCTTTCAGTTATCTATTTCACGTCAAACCTCAAGCAAACAATTTAATTTGGGTCAAACACAAAAGAGAAAGAATTGCGACTCAATTTTTTAGGGAAGTATGTATGTATGTGTCTAGCATAGTACGTGACTTGAGGAGCGTCTCTGTCTACTTAAACACAATTTCCAAATAAACATTTGAATTTTGACGTAACATACTCCTATATATTATGTACATACATACATAGGTTTTTTTGATTTCAATTTCAATAATGTAAACAGAATCTGTTTGTTGTTGAGTTTATTTACCCCTTCTTTTGATAAGACTGTATACAAAATAAACATTTCCCTATTTTCAGATCTTATCATCACACACTGCATTATCGGTGATTTATCACCGCAAACGAATATACAATTACAAACATGGTGAAGACATTTCAAGCGTACCTCCCGTCGACGAATCGAACGTATTCCTGTGTTCACTGCCGTGCCCATTTGGCCAGTCACGATGAGCTTATATCGAAATCATTTCAAGGCAGCCAAGGTCCAGCATATCTCTTTAATTCCGTTGTCAATGTGGCTTGTGGCCAAACCGAGGAGCGCGTCCTTCTCACTGGGCTGCATGCTGTCGCAGACATCTACTGCGAGTGCTGTAAAACACCACTTGGCTGGAAGTACGAACACGCTTTCGAGTCCAGCCAAAAGTACAAAGAAGGCAAATACATAATAGAATTAGCTCATATGATTAAAGAGAATGGTTGGGATTGATTTTACCGTGCGAATCTACAAAGTATATTTTTTTTAAATCGAAATAATTAAAAATATTGTAAATTTGTAACTCTCTTTCGGACCAAAAAATGACAAAATCGAGATGACGATTTCTTTATTGCGAATGAAGCAAATTTCAAGGCTTAAACAGCTTGTTTGACATATTGAGGAGCTAAACCACCAACAATACAATAACAACAATTTAACCACCACACACACACACACTCATTTTAGAAAGAAAAATAGTTGTTTCCTTATCGGCGCATTTGCACTTAAGCCCAAAAATCAAATGACATCGTCTAATTGCGACTTGTTCCTCTTCCTTTACTTTTCTACATCCAATTTAAATCTTTAGATCAAGGGCGTTACAAAAAAAATATTATAAAACATCGATTAAGCTTTTAATTTATGGATAGCTAGCAAATGGCGCTTAATGAGATTTTTGTAGATTAACAAAAAATCAAATAAATTAAAAGTAATTTGGATCTATCAAAATCCTTGGAGAAATAAGAGAATTTATAGAGACTGGAATGGAATTGAGGGTTAAAAGAGAGTTAAAAAGGTGAAAAGTGGGAATAAAGGATTTTTATCATTAAAATAAAAACATTATCTTTAGCTACTAATAACCAATAAACTGCCACTGAGCATGTGATGTTCTTTCAAAAATCGAAAAAAGAACACATGGATAAATAAATAATATATATAAGCGACTGGAAGAGCTAAGAGAGCGAACATCATTGCCATTCTATTGTACATAAACAAAACATACAACTGCATTACATTGCAAATTTATTTCTCTAACCCCTAGAGAATGCATTAATGTGATATTTCAAAATAAAAAAAAAAAAATAAAATAAAAACTATTTAGATAAACAGAAAGCATTTTCGCTAAAAGTGCTTCGCGCGATACTACATGTTCTCTCCTTTATTTTATTTTTTGAGCGCAACACGCTCTCCTTATCAAAATGCAAATCGATACTGCTTAAATACATTCATTTAATGTTTAATCGTTAATTTATTATGCCAAAAAATTTAACAATGCAAACAGCTAGAACTTAACTCAAAAAAGTTAAGTTAAAGAAATGGCGTTTGGTGGGAAAAGCTGAAAGCTACTCTGGAACACGAAGTGAGCAAGAGGAAAGAGTTAAGCGCTCTAATAAGAAAGCAGATATAACAAAAAATAATGACAAAAATAAAATTGATAAAAAAACAAAACACAAACATTTACATTGCATTAAAATAACTTGACCACCAAAACTTAGAAAACAAAATACCGAACACGTTACAAATATAAACTACAATAGATCCTCTTATTTTACTTCTATTAAAAATAAAATAGTATATTTTACTTACTCTTAACTGTGCATACAAAAGAAATAAATATTAAATAACTATCAAATTTAAAATAAAGAAAATAGTTTAACAAAAAATATCCTTTTAGTATTTTTGAATCTACAAGCCATGAAATGTAAGCAAAAAAACAATGGCAGCAGAAGCGCAAGCTTAACAAAATAATGAGTATTTTAACTAGAAATCAAAAATAAAGATCTTTTAAGCTATTTATATTTACATTAAAATAAAGATATTCACTATGGGAAACATACATATTATAAATAAAATACAATATTAATTACATTAAAGAAAACAAAAATGAAAACCAACATCCCAGCATGTAAACACTTGTGTAATTGTTTATTTTTAAATCTAAAAAAAGTGTAAACCGATAAGAGCGAATGGGTAAACACACCTTGGAAAATGTATTATTTTGTTATTAAATATTTTGCTGTAAGAATAATGTAGTTGTTGTTTTTATTTAAGGATGGTTTTATTCACTTTTTTCCTTACCATCTTCAATTATTACCTACTTTCGCTTAACTCAGCTTGTTCTGCAATTAATATAGACGTGCTCTATAGGCTAACACTAATTTTAGGTAATTGTGTACAGACCCATATACTTTCTTAATATTCAATACTCATGGTCGTTCTATAGCTTGATATAGGGCCCTATTATGACTCGCGAGTCACATTAAAAACTGGGCGAATGTGACTAGTTCGCCTTTAATGTCAAAATGTTGGCAGTTTTGTCTTCAAATGCGAACTTCGAAGTTCGCTATTCGTAATACCACGGAACTGTTAATTCGCCAAATCGTTCGACATGAGTCGAACGTTCGACTCGCGACTCATAATAGGGCCCATAATGTAATGGATTTACCAGCGCAAGTTGCTAATTAACTACTGAGAGAAACTACTTTTCATGCAGTGAGCTTTGAATTTGAAGCAGTTTTAAGAATCAATCGTCGTTCTTAAGCCGGAAACAAATTAGAGCTATCGCTCTAACGTATTTCGTGTGATGTGATGTGTCGAAATCTATGAAATACATTGTAATGACAGCGACACACTAATCTCCAACACACCACACGAGAGTAGTGTCACGGTTCCGGCTTTAAGGTAGTGTTGCTTTGCTGATACTCCCTTTGCTGTTTTCCATAATACCGTCCATGCGTCGTCGGTCTGTGCGTATGTGTAGCTAGAGCCTTAAAGGGTGATTATTTGCTTCAAATTTGGTACAGGGAAATTATATGCTGAGCGGAAATTTGAATTTTTCTTTAGGTCATCTAGAACGGGTAGCTGCCATATAATAATTTTGGTTTATAATTTTTCTCGGAAACGATTCTAACGATTTTGATTAAACTTCGTACCTGTAATGATCAAAATAATAGTTTTTCAATGGCTTGACCGATTTCGTTATAATTTTGCCATGTGGTGCTATTTCCTAAGTAGTTGAAACAATATTGCTATTTTTAATTTTTTAACGTTTTGTTGTTAAAGACATTATTACATTATTTAATGCATCTTTCATTTGTGGCTACATTATAGTTGGTAATCATAAGAGCAAGTTTGTGCGATCCAGTCGTTGATATTTTGTATGATTGCCAGGAAAAAAAAATTCAGTTGATGTTTAGCCAAAATCTGGACTTATAGGTCGTTCTTCCGCACCAGACATATCGTTTTATTAATTTTTCTTAAAAGAATTTCATTTAAAAAAAAATAAAAATAGACCGTAATAATAAAACTGACAAAAAACTGCAAAATGTCATCATAAGGCCTTCTGCTCAAGAAGCGTCTCATCATAGACGCGAACTACGCTTGTTCGCATAAGGCGTGACAAAAAGCTAGAGCGTGTAGGTTGGGTCAAGACAAGAAAAAAAATCGTGTTCTACTTAAACGCTTATGTTCTACTTTTTCCTCAGCGTAAACTGTCACATAATTTCTTTTGTAGAACATAAACTCTTAATTTTCGTTTCAGTAAATGAGCCTAAGTACCTACCTACCTACTATTTTTGTTTACAAAATTTACAGCTTTTATAAATTTTAAGTCAAAACCCGGATGCTTAAACGTCTTGTACTTTTGGAGAAAATTGAAAATAACTAAATCTACATACATAGTGGAAATAGGATCTCTAGCTTTTTGATACTTCACCCTGTTTGTTAATCACCCTGTATATTATTATTCGGCAAAAATCAGTTCAAAAATAAATTAATCTCACAAAAATTATTCACTAAAACAAGTTTATTTAAAAAGAACGTTGATAAATGGAATTTTAGCTTTGGGAAAAGTTATAACGGAATATAGTGAGGGTTGCTGTTGGTTTTGCTAATAATTAATATCAGTGAAAAACTTTTTTCTTAAAGTGATTTGAAATGAGCTGCTATATAGTAACTATACAATTGTTTCTGAGAAAGAAATTTAATTTTCATTTATTTATGCTACAAACTTTTTCATAGGACTCTTAAGGTTTTCTTTTCAATTAAAAAAAAAAGTCAGCTTTATAAACTCCTGTGCCCACCATATACATTTTCATAACTCAATATTTAAGAGGCTGACAAGAAGACACCACTACTACCGACGACGTCATCATAAACATAAACTTTAAACAAAGATCAAACATTTTATTTAACTTTAAACTTTTTCAATGTTTGTTTGTATAACGACGGATATAACGATGGCTATGACCGTTACATTCATTAAACATGAACTTTTCTTAAACTTCGAATGAAAACATGCAGCAGCACAAAAGTTAGAACTCGCAACGCAACTGAAAAAGTTAAAAAGTTTCTAGTTATTTCAAAACCCTTTATAATAGATAATAAGTTTGAATCTAGTGGGACGAAAAAAAAGGAAGAAAAAAAAAAAAATAACTATTCGTACATAACTTTTATCCGATCTGTGTCTGCATTTAGTAGTGGTGGAGAGATGATGATGATTCCTTAGAGGACATCAGCATCATTATCATTGCTATTCCGTTTTATCTTGCGCTTACGATTCTATGAGACAAGTATTGGTTTGGAGAAAATTTTCAAGTAAGAATTGTAAATCCTTGTAGATTGTGTGGATAAGAAAGCACACACATCTTAGAGTTCATTCGGAGTTAACTCATAAAGCATGCGTGGTTTTTTGCAAGTCCATATTATGTAGATTTAGACGAAACAAACGACTTCGGAGCTAAGCGATTTACAAAGGTTTGTGTAAATAATGTAATTCCAATGGTAGTAAATACAATAACAACTTAAGTCGATATGGACTAACCAATAAGTCCAGATCAAACTATATTACCAGCACGAAAAGTCACAAAGCTGTGATAGTGATGGTACGTGCGACGCAGTCATGTGTTTTAAATTTTGCTGTTTATTTTTTTTTTTGGCAATACATATTTTCCAATGCCACATCGAAATAAGAATTTTCTGCTTACATGTTCCCTTGGAGAATACGTCTTGCTTGAGGGTGGCTGGACAATGGACTTTTGTAGAAAGTTATGTTGCATGTATAATGAGGATTTCTTTATTTTTGTTGACAATAATAGATCATCGGGTTAGAGCAGAAGTTTAAAAATTGTTGTCATATTATTTATTTAAAAAAAAAAGTTGAAATGTTTGAAAATCTTCTTATAACGAATCGATTTCATATAATTTCTATAGAAATGAATAATAGAAGACATTTGATGTTGTAAAAATGCAGAGTTATTATTTGAAAAAGAAAACTGTGCTTCAAGTGAAAGTTATTTACAATCAAATATTTACAGTCGACATCTATAACACTATAATTGCAGACAATTTGTTTAAACTAGCCGAACTTGGGATAACTCTGACAATCTGACATTTGTTTCATATAAGGGGTGTTCTAAATAAAATCAATAGCTGTGTTTTATTGAAAGCCCCGAGGAAATTGGTCGAAAAAACGATGTCGGAGCTAAGAATTTACATGTTTAATGCAAGAAATTAGTTTAGCTTAGCTTAGGGCTTAGCTAAGTGCGGAGAATTCTCGGGGCTTAACTTAAGCACGGATAAAACTGTGTTACCGGCGTGAATTGCATACTTGTTATCGATAGTTGGTACGGAAACTCAATTTTGTTTCTTCAATGGCGTTGATAATCACCGTTGTCGTTTTTTTTTTCAACCAAAAAACCCAGGTTTTTCGGTTCTCAAAAAACGCCCATGGGCTGTTGACCTTTAAAGCAAGAAAAAAAAATTTCTGTGCTTGGATAATTAAAACTTAAAATTTGTTTCAAAAATGTCTTAAAAATGAAAAAAAAAATCAACTTCTAACGTTTCCATTTTCATTGCTATTTATTAGCATTAAATTCAATTTGTATATTCTTGCAATTTGCTTTCCAAAAATAAACAATAACCTGCAGAACGTGAATCCACGACAAAATATATGCATAACAACTCATGTCACTTTGGCAGTTTTTGCTTTACCTCAACTCGCCACAGCAAAATACCTAGTTCTACTTAAGGGTGAGTTCAGGGCGACCCTAGGTCTCAAAAAACAGAATTTTTTCACCAGGGTGACTTCAGGTTTTTCAAAAAACGCTTTGGGGCGACCCCAGGGTGACTTCAGGGCTCAACAAACAAACCTTGTATTTAGATAGATGAATTGCGTTTAATTTATGTTTTTCTATTGTTTTCGTTTTCTTCTTCGTATACACAACTGATCATGGGCAATATCATTTTTCTAGGTGCCTGCATTTAACCGAACTCCCCTAAATATGCAAGAAGAAATCTATGAAGCTGGACATTAGTTGTGTAGAGCTTACAGGTTATGATTATGTTTCCGTATACCACGGAATTGTAACTGCAGTTGTCACGTTATTACCTACATTTCTTACTTCAAAAATAATGGTTTCAGAGTGTTTTGCAATGGGGGCAATTAAGGCTATTGACGGAAGCCACTATACTCCTTGTGTCAATTTAATAAACGAAAATCAATCAAACAAAAAAAAGTTTCTCGCTCAATACAGAGATCCATTAACATCAATCCAACTCTGTCAAATGCACCTGTCCTATAGCCATATCATTAAACCCAAACTTAAATCCAGGCCATTTGCACATCAATAGCCCTCACTTTTCTGACAATGAATTAGTTGAAATGTGTATATTTATAGGTACTCCCGAATCCTAATGGCTAACAAAAGAGCCCTATTGGATGTCCGCATGCATGATGCTGCCATGTACCTATATACCCGTCCCCGGTCACGACGCAAATACCAATTTTCGATGCAAACATTCCCATCTATAATCAATCAAAGCAATTGGTTAGGTTTTTGGTCCTGGCATCGTTGTCATCGCTATATATGACAGAAAAAGGACCTAGTTGTGCCAAGCAAAGTCATATACATTGACATAGCCGCACCACACTTTTCTGCCATAAAACGATGTAACCTTGCAGGACTCCTCCGAGCCAAATGACACCCAAATCATGATCCGAGAATCACCAAGCAAGAACTGCTCTCGAAACGACAATAATTATATTGTCCTCGCCATGGATTGATGCGACTACTTCCATAAACAACCCACAGTATGATCAGGCGGCGCGCGGCGGGCGCTGGGTGAAAATTGAATTTCCATTTAATGGAAACCACACACACAGGATTAAGCACAGCAATAATATTGAAATTCAATTTAAATTCCAACGACCAGTCGCCGCCGTCGAACTTCCAGCGTAAATGTCGACTATAGAAGGTTACTTTGCGGGGTTGTACTGTACATAGCATACACCTGCTAGTGCCACCTCGAGGCCCCAAATTGCAAATTTAATGATTTCCAGATCCCACAGCCCGGCCGAGTTGATTTCGATGATGACTGAAGTGTAATTAAAAATTTAAAGCGCAAAAATTGTACTGAAGGACATAAACTCCAGTGAGTCATTCAAAGACACTTGCCATACACGACTACTGACCTGACCACATAAAAATTAAGCATCCATCAGGAGGACAACACCAACAACGATGAAGAAAGAGGCGGATGCGGATGATGATGAGAACGAGGAAGAGGACTCCTGGACGAGGACACTATGGACAGGATTCAATGACAAT
This sequence comes from Leucozona laternaria, assembly GCA_932273885.2. Classification (NCBI taxonomy): domain Eukaryota; kingdom Metazoa; phylum Arthropoda; class Insecta; order Diptera; family Syrphidae; genus Leucozona; species Leucozona laternaria. The sequence continues at coordinate 22,000,331 of OW026367.1, read as the reverse complement.
CAAGGATCATTTTTCAGTGGTCGGCAAGTGGTACGGATGAGGGAATTTGTTTCATTTAAATAATTTCGATGAGGAGCAAAGGATGTGCTACAGGATGTGGCTGTGATTTAAAAAAAAAATAATGTTTTTTTCTTTTTTGTATTTAATTGCCAGAGAGGCTGACATTATTTACATTCTGAGCATTCAATTATTTACGCATATACATATGTACACAAACTGTCTACCATGATGGCATACAACACATACATATATGTAAAGGAGTTGGCACATTTATGAGTAGGTATTTAATATCAACAATTACAAAAATTAAATTGCATTTTAAAGATACTGCACATTTTTGCACATAGTTCTCTCATTAAAATGATGCCCTCACTCTACTTGACAAAATTGCATTATTTTGTCATTTTTTTTTGAAATCATCATTTTCGAAAATGAATAATTTTCTATTCATCATAAATCACGTATATGTCATATTATATTATATAAAGCAAATTTATATACGAATAAGGCTGAACACATACTTTCAGCTCTAGGATGTGTTTAGTCTTGGCTTTCATTTAATATGAGTTTACTAAAATTTCTCTTTTAATTAAACAAGCAGAACGAAAAATACCTAGAGAAATAATTCTATCAGATATGGAGTTGGGAGGGTATTTTTTTGGTTTGATAGTTTGGTTCTGAGGTTTACTGCGATTTGATAACGTTTTCTACAATCCTCTCGACAAATTCTTGAAAGCTATTTAAGAAATTCAAATTCAAATATTGGATTTGAGATACTTATCAAAGCTGGCATTAAGATAAAATCTAATGGCCTTTTCGATTGGAGTCAGAGTGACAGTTCTTCTTCTGAAAAGAAGAGAAATTTGCTTCTGATTTTGTTTTCAAAATCATTCTAGAACGGTTCACACGTATCAAATCGTTCTCCGGGATTACCAATCGAAAAGGCCATAAAACCAAAAATGTTTGTCTATTTTGCACAAAATACGAAAAACAAAATGCATAACTGCATCGCACCTTATTACTCTTTTGGTGGCGGGTTTGGTACTTTAGCCACAAAACAAAAATTCCCATACTGAAATCCCCAAATTTAAAATGCCCAAATCCTCAAATATAATAATATCCCCAAACGTGTAACGGCTTCAGGATCTTAGCACTAATAGGATATTTAAAAAAAATATGCCATTAATGGTCACTAATTGGTCACAAAAAGTCAGTTGGTTTCAGTCATGGGGGAATTTTAATAAATTTTCAACGTTTTTTCGAGGTCATAGAGGTACTAAAAATCTTTACTGCGGCCTTGAAAAAAAATTTTAAAAATAAATTTAAAAAACTTTGGGTGACATTAACTGAAACAAGTTGTCTTTTTATGACAATTTGGTGCTCTTTCAAGTGATATACTGTTTTGCTTTGCGAATATCCCACAAATGAGATGAAAAACTTTAAATGTTGGAACCAACTGATCTATTGACTTTTTATGACCTACTACTTACCTCTTGCAAATAGAAAATAGCATAATAATATCCCACAAATAAGTTGTTAACATGTTCTGCAAATATGAGTGAATTTGAACTATTATTAAAAATTTATATGAAATCCCATATCTCCGCCCAATTACTAAAACCAACTGACCTTTTTTCACCGAATAGTGACCTTTCAGATGACATACTTTTTTTTTTTTTTAAATATTTCACATATGGGGTGCTAAGACCCCGAGTTCATTTAGAACCCTCAAAACTAAAATCCCCAAAATCAAAACCCTACCTACCTACATTTGTGGATTTTCATAGTTCAAAAATTTCGAATTTAAGGGTTTTGTGGAATATGTATATAAGCCTCTTATCTCTCAACACTATATATAAACTGCCACGCACACATCTTAGGTGTGTTTGGTTTCACCTCGAAGAAATACTTGCCCTATAGAGAGCAAGTTTAGAACTAATAATCCGCTTATGCCATTCTGTTAAAACGTTAAGTTGCATCAGAGGAAGCAAACTTTCCAATTAATTTGTATCTTAATATCTGATCAATACAGCCACATAACCCTTAGTAGCATAAAATATTCTTATAATCGCCTTATAATGGCATAAATATCACAAAACTTCCATCGTCCTTGAATAATTTCACTTATTCTATTATGTAACCAAATGCACAAAATATAAAACGACACAAAAATTATATAGCCAAGCCAAAGACAAGCCATATCCAAGCTAAACCAAGATGTGTGCTGTATATGAAAATGAAGTTAACACCCACACATAGAAATGTGTCTATATTGGTGGATATAATTCGCCCAGTGGGCCCTATTAGCTGGTATATTTTCTATTGGATTACACCATTATCCTTATCGCAATTCTAGCCAACAGCTGCATCACAAGGATCTTTGGTTAATTTAACTTTATTGCATGTGCTTACATACCTACATATAAAGATACCTATACTTCTATAATAACAGTATACCTATTCCTTTGGTGTAGCCTAATCAAATAAGACACTTGAGGTGTTTTGTTGTAGTTGTATAGTTTGCCAGATTAGCAGATGAGCATACTAACTCGCAAGGATATGCTAACATCTTCCGGTCATATCAACCGAATACAGTAGGTACATAGATACACACAACATACATATTATTTCTAGGAGTTCATGGAATGGGTGGGCAAAAAACAGAGCCGCATTAATTATGGGGCAAATTGCATAAGGGGCTGGAGCTAAGTTTAGGTAGGGCGCCCAATTCCAATATCCAATATTCCAAAAGTTTAAAACTACGCAAATGCGCTTTCACCATTTATGTGTAACTCTTAGGCCCAGTTTTTCACGGGTGAGTTACCCCAGTGTTAGCTAACTCTAGAAGTAAATAAACCCCCAGTTAACTGAGTTAAGCAGTTTTTTGGTGAAGAATGCATTCAGAGCGACTAAACAAACTGAGTACGGATAAAATATTAAAAGCATAAATGTTCAGGTAATCCTGAGTTAACTCACCAATAATTTTGATGAGTTACTCTGGTTTAACTTTAATCTCGCTCAAAGAAACTGGACCTTAACAAACAATATGGAGTGCTCGTTTTTTATTAAAAATGCGAAGCTTTAATTGGAGTCGCTAGTCGCTACTAAAGTTTCAGTAATAAGTTTAAAGATACTCCCTTTTTCAAAAATCAACAGCAGTATTCTGTGTAGAATTTTTGTAAGACGAGATACTGACAAAAGAAAAAAACTGAACGTTGGAGAAAAAAACATTTCAATATACATACATAAATGTAAAACAATAAACAAATATGTACTAACAAATTTCAAGAATAACTTCAAAGGGAAACAATTTAGAGAGAAAATAAGCAAATCATGACTGACAGACAATTGAATTGACAGCAGCTGTTGAACTTTACTTTTACTTCAGCTTCAGGTACTAAAATGAATTACGGATAGAAACGAACACTTCATTTTATATATTTTCTAAGGTCAGCATCAATTCAGTTAATCCAGATTCAGCTCACCACATTCATTGAGTTGATTCGGGATCTAAATTGGCTAAACATTATGTACGAGTATGTTTCAGGAGTTAGCTCGGGTTTAACTCCGAATGATTATAAATTGAAAAACTGGGACTTATTCTTCTCAAAGATGTGTATTGTATTGACTTACATATATACTTTATATACTTTAAGACCGAACTATAATAGTCGGAACGCCTCTTAAGTGGTCCCACGAAACTGAACGAATAGATGGGCTTGATAGGTCGTACCTATATGTACATACATCCAATAATTACGATTTCGTTAACTTTTGCTTTTAAATTGATGTAGGTTTCAAATATACTTTATATGAAGATGCCTAACCTCTTACGTTTCACCCTCCAAAACACACTTGTTTTTATTGTTATTTGTGTAATTTAATTTCGTGTTCATGAGTGGTCATGTGAAGCAGACCAAAAAAACAACGAGTGCATCGACGTTTTTTACACATCAGCTATCATTTTTTACGAGAAAGATGGTTACTAGCATTTACAAAAATCTATTTCTACATCCATTTTCGCACAAACATTCCAAAACCAATACATTTGGGATATAAACAGCTGTTTTTTTTTATTTTAGCAGGTAACTTAAGTGGATTCTAGTTATATGACGTTTTGGAAAGTCACTTTTCGTTCGGTTATGATTTATGGCACATATAAGCATTCCGTTTATTATTAATTTCCTTTAAATTTAATTAATAACTACTTTGTTATTTTTTCGTTAAGTTTCGTTAAGATAGGCTTTCAATCTATTTTATTACATTTTTGCACTATTTAGTTCAGGTTTTATTAGTACTTATAAGAGCTGTATAATTAGTTATTTTGTTAATCTTCGTTAAGTTTCATTAAAAATGATTTTACAATCCTTATACCTACAACAATTGACTGTGCGTCCAAAGACTTCATTCTTCAAAAAGCATTTGTTAAGACTTTCTTAACTTTTGCTTCATTTAAAATTTGGAAGTTATATACCTACCTATATTCAAATATACTTAGGGCCCCAAGATCATTTTGCGTCACGGTAATTAACTACAAAAATCCACCATTGATGTGAAGGAAAGGATACCTTGCTTGCCATTAAAAAGGACATTCTCAGGCATTTGTGAGCAAAACTTTCAACTTCCGTCAAGAAGGACACCGCATAACCAAACCAACATACATACATACATACATATACCTGAAACCTAACTGAACAATAGAGAAAGGATAAAACGAAAGGGCAACTTTCTCGTTCAATTCACCCGCACGAGTCTGCTCTAATTGGCTATTAGAACTAAAAAAAGAAAATAGAAGAAGCAACAGAACACAAATGGCTGTGGCAATAAAGTAGCTGGAAAAGGAAAACTTTGGCGTCGTCCTATTAAGAGCAATAAATGTGACTTCTGTGCTTATTTTTCTGTTGCTTCTTTGGATACATTTAAAGAGAATTAAAAAAAAAAAAAACGGGCAACGAGTGAATGACACTTCCCCATCATACTACGAATAAATAGCCGTTTTATGAATGTTTGCTACACACATACAAACATACACAGCTAACATATGCATTCAAAACAGGTATACATACCTATACAAAACTGACAAAATGAATGAAAGCTTATTTGCAGTCAAAATGACATAAATGTCATAGAGCTTAAGGATAAGAGGATAACTACGACTGCCAGTTAAGCTGAGGATATTTTCTTGATTGAAGCCATTCACACGTGGTGCAGTTGATAGGATGAAAAAGTAAAAATTTCTTCTTTTATAGTTTTCTATTAATCTGGTTAAGTGCTGGGACATATAACCAAGTATATTTAGTCAATAATAATATGACTATACTTTTGTATATACGAGAGAAATCCAAGACCAAGAGCTATAATCTTATATTGGTCATTAAGAGAAGTGTACGTCCTTATAATGTGTTGCAGAATCAGTAATCTGGTTGAATGTCGTATCAACTTTTACAGCAGGTTAAAAAGGCTTTTAACTATAAAGGCTTATTATACTATATAGGCAGCGTTAAACTATGTGGTGAGCTTTAAGAGTTTCAAATTGAACAACATTCAATGGGTATAGGGTAAAAAAATCGTATATACATTATACATGTCCTATGTTGCCCATCCAAATAAAAAAAAGCTTTTTTATGGATCACTTTGGCAACAATATTAGCCAGAACATTAGGTCGGGTTATGCATGTACCTCGTACCTATAGACAGGGCCGGCCCTAGCCAAACTCGCGCCCTGTGCAAGATTTGTATTTTTATATTTTTTTTATATTTGCGTACATACATACATACAGTGATACACATGCATAAGACTTTTCCACATTACCCAGTTGGTATAGTCTTTGAATGCGTAGGTCTAGTGCGATCTTTAATTTTACGATATTTTGAGTTAAATTCTCCAACAATGAAAGTGAAGCTAGTTAGTGTGCAAGAAATAACTTAGCACACTTGTGATGGATGTTATTTTGGGATTATTTGAACAAGTTTTGTGGTTAAAATGCAAATGGCAGTACATATTTGTTTGCGCAAGATCAGGTAACATTTTCTTGCTCCTGGTAATGCGCCCCAGAATTTCGCACCCTGCGCATTTGCACATCTTGCACATATGGTTGGTCCGGCCCTGCCTATAGAGCGCTTTTATTATGTGTTTTAACTTTAAGTTGAATCTGTACTAGAAGAAGGCGCCGGCTGCGCCGGCGCGCGGTGCTCTACGAGTCAAATAATAATGCCCCACCTAAGAGAAATAATGCGAAATATAAAATTTTGCAGAGGCAAGTGCTATTAAAGCTGAGATCGGTATCAGGAACTGCATTAATTTTCTTAACCTTTCTGTATAATTAGTGAACTTGCCTTATTTATAGAAGCAACTTTATTACTGCCATTCGTCGAAATATCCGTTTAGGCTGTGGTCAAACAGACAGACAAATAGAGGGCCGTTTTTGTGAGGTCAACTTTTTTCGTCTTCCTTATCATGCTAATGTCCAGTTTGATCAAAATCTCGTGTTCTATTTGTTTTACTAATCCATAACTTGGCAAATAGTACCTAGATATAGGTATATCGCAAGTAAAAATTAAAACAAAATTGTTAAGCGTAAGTGCAGATTAAAAAAAAATATCAAATCGGTCTACTTTTTTCAAATTCTCGTAGTAAAAGAAGAAAAAAGATAGCCCAATTTGCGAAAAATAGCCCAAGCTGGCAACCATTGTTAAAGCTGATAAAAATCAAAATTGTTTGAAGTAACACAAATCCTTGAATTAAGCATAACCACTCTAATATGTACCTAACGGTACACGCCAAATCATGAGTTATAACTATTTGGCATGCTAAATCAATCATCAATTTATTGGTCAAATAATATAAGCCAGAAAATGCCAGTGAAATAATCATTAAGACTGTCTCTTGCCCGATGATTATCTTACCGGCTTATACATTTATATAGAAAGTGTATATGTATTACTACTACTCCTAAATACCCCCAAATGGATTCCATTTGAATCAGGAGGGTTTAAGCTGAAATTGCAATAGCTTATATACCTGTAAGAACTCTACAACGCAGACAGATGTTATTACCATGCCATCGAAATGCACATAATTAAAACATTCCTCTAGGGATTCGGAACACATCCAGTGGATGTGGATGCGGTATCATATATGCTTATAAAACTTAAGCTCATAGTTTAAGAGAGATAATGAATTATATAGCCAACTACCTGAAGTTGAACACCCACAAAATTGCATTTTCACATTGAAGATTAGTCTTTGTGTAACTAAGACCCAATGTGAAGAAGGATCTTCGTAGAGCGCAGCGCCAGCGCAGCAAACCAAAACAGAAGCATCAGCTCAATAAATGGTTTGTCTAAACCCATTAACGGTGATTAAGTGTATAAAAGGATAACGTAACGGTTTATATATATGTATATCTTCCATCAAATAGGAGGATATATAATATCTGTGATGATTGAGATACATAAGTTGTTGGTTATGTGAAAATGGTCGCATAAAATAAATAATAAAGATAATATAATAAAGAATTTTAAAGGCTTGATGTCTATGCTGGTGTGCTATTTGTATACAAAAAATAGATAAATCCTTCAACCTTCAAAGGATGAAAAAGGAATAGTTTTTTGAATAAATAAATACAATTTAGAATGAAAAGCAAACAAATTTGCACGACTTGATCGCACGGACTTGCTCTTGTGATTAAATACTGTGTGTAACCCAACATTGAAGATGCATGATGTATATATTTAACGAGTGAATATTAAAAGAGTCAAAAGCACTAAAAAAATGATTTTTCGTTTGGTTTTTTTTTTTTGTTTACAAAACAATGTTTTCAAAATTAAATGCATGCCCAAAAGTAAGACCATTTTCTCAAAAAAACGTTGAAATGTGAATTTTTTGAGAAAAACCTGAAATGCAGTTTTCTTACAACTGACTTGGTTTTTACAGGTACGAAGTTTAATCAAAATCGTTAGAGCCGTTTTCGAGAAAATTTGAAGAAACCATTTTGGTTTTTTGTATGGCAGCTACCTGTTTTAGATGAGCTAAAATAAAAATTCGAATTTTCCCTCTAGGGAATCACATAAAAATTTCTCAATACCAAATTTCATGCAAATCGGTCCACCCGTTTAGGCTTTAGCTCAAATAACAGTGGACGCACCGACGCACAGACGCACAGGCGCACAGACGTACAGACGCACAGACGCACTGGTAGAATTTCTGCCAACAGTGTAAGCACACAACTAATTGTCATTTTTGTCAAACTGTTTCCAACTATCAAAAAGTTAAACATAATAATTTTGTCATAAAGTATTTTCGTACAAAACAATATTTATATAATGGAATTGGAAAATAAGATAGCGAACTTGATTTCAAAATAGGCCGAAATGTTGTATCGGTTGCTAGTATTTTTTGCACTCTTTATCTTTCCATGTAGTTTACTATTAATTTAATACAGTAAATTGTTAAATAAAATAAATTGTAAACAATTAACCTCACTGCACCACTAAAACCAACGTCCAAATTCATTGCAAATTTTCTGTCAATGGAAAATTTTATGATGTTAAAAAAAGTACATCTGACGATTTCTTCACTGTCAGAAACGTCAGACAACGATAAAAATTGTGTGTGTATACGATTATCAAATATCTCACAATTTATCGTCTTACAATTAATTATCAGACAAATTTTCTGACAATTAATTGTAATGGCCTTTTCGATTGGTAATCCGGGAGAACGATTTGATACGTGTGAACCCTTCTGGAACGATTCCGAAAACAAAATCGGAAGCAAACTTCTCTTCTTTTCAGAAGAAGAACTGTCGTTTTGACTCCAATCGAAAAGGCCATAAGACAATACGGTTGTAAGACATAGGGTACGTTCAGAAGACGTAGGGAGTTGAAGGCAAGGCAAGTTTCTCGTCTCTAATTGGCCAGCTGTCTCAAAATTGCCTTCGAATTAAGACAACTTTTATTGGAAAGTGACTGGAAAGCTAGTCAAGAAATATCTCCCTTCATTTCAAGTCAAGTGCATTTATGTCAAAATATCAGCTGATTATATTTTGTCATTAAACAGTAAGCTGAACTTGATTGTTCAGTGACTTCTTTTTTGCACGTTTGCTTTATTGTTTTGGGTGGAGGAGTTTTTTATAAAAACTACAGAAAAGAATTTATTAAAAAATGCATCATTAGTAAGAACTAAGAAGTATTGAAAAATTATGATTTAAAATTCGTAATAGATTCGTGTGAGGTGTTTTTCAGATAAAAATATTATTATAAATACTATCTGCACTTTCAACGGAAGGTAAAGGTTGGAACTAGTTTCCGTTGTAAAATTTGCGTTCAATGAATGCACTTGACTACATAATGTAGTCCCTTGTGTTTGCTGAACGTACCCATTGTAAGCATATTTTTCACTGACAGATCTGACAATATTGTAAGAATATAAATATAAATACTTCAAATTAATGCTGGGAGATCATGGAAAAATACCATTTTATAAGACTTGAGACATAACAATTATAATTTACCAAGGAGAATACTGTATTTGAAGAAGATTTATACTCCTACACAGTAGCGGATACAGGGGGGGGGGGGGGGGGGTATAGTGGCTAAAGCTTTTCACAAACCCATTTTTTCCAAAAGATTTTGACAGCAAACTGAAAATTTGTTGTTTTTATTAACTTTTTTCAAGTGAAAAGAAGTCTTCCCTATCAATCCGCTTCATTTAGAGAAAATGCTGAATTGTAAATAAAACAAACTAGAGCAGCATTGTGAAATGGAATTATTTAAAAGTTATACAAACCTCTGAAATTTTGTCTTGCCGCTACTCAAATATAATGCAATCCGCATATGCGAGCAAAACTCCAATTCGAAACAAAATCGTAATAGATTTTCTGAAGTTTCCTTATGAATGCTCTTGGTTAAACGCACACTACCTAGTGTAAAAAGCAATGTCAAAAAAATCTCCGCAACTTTGATCGGTCAGATTTTGTTCACTCCCTTTACTTCGTGCCCTTCTCGACCAAAAACTGAAAGTTCCTGGAAACTTAGTTTCCTCTTGTGATAGAGGGGACATATAGAATCCCAATAGGAGTAGGTAAGGTCCTAAATACTCAAATTTCGGAATTGTTCGACCTTCTGACTGACCAGCTGTCATAAAAAGGCTTTTAGTGACGTTTAGTCACATGAAATTTTCACATGAAAAATTCAGGTGACAACTTGAACGTAAAATCTAGAGTTTTTATACATACATAGCTTTTTGTATTTTATTAATTTGCGTATTGCGTTCAACGATACAAATTCAGTACTTAATTTCAACTTCTTGAAAATCATGGCTTTAGAGAGTTTGATTCCACTTTATTCGACAAAACATGAGTTAGACACAATCATTGAAGCTGTCCAAACATATGAAATCGATTTTAATGGTTGTACCAAACGTGAGTTTAGACAAGAAATAATTATGTGGCAAAAGTATTGCAAGAAAAATGAGTTAGAAAAAGCCGAAACTGCACTGCAGATCATCCAATCTAAAGACAACAATTTTTTCTTTCCAAAAATTGCAATACTTTTTCAAATTTAGACAACAATACCTGTTACGTCTGCAACAGCTGAGCGCACTTTCTCTCACCTAAAAATGTTGAAAACGTTAATATGTCTGAACCAAGAGTCAATGGTTTAGCATTGGGTAACGTTCATAGAGATATTGAAGTTTCAGAAGATGAAGTCGTAAAAACTTTCTGTAAGTTGAAATCTCAACGACTTGAAACATTGAACTGGGCAGAAGAGAATTCTTAAGATTCTAATGCTGCATTTACACGACTGAGAAATTGGCAGTATTCTGGCATTTAACTGTGAGAAAATGACAGAACAATGGAAAAATTAATTTTTTTGGTAGTTTAGTGACAGAAAAATGCCAATTTGTCATTCGTGTAAATCCAGCATAAGTGATTTCATTTATTTTGTAATTTTACATATATTTTATCAAAAATCGATCCTACAGCAAATTTATATTTTAAACGAACATTTTAGGAATCATTTGAAGACGATTCAACAATAAAAAAAAATATTTAGGTATGTAGTTAGAATCTTCTTAAATATAGTTTTTTTTTTTTAATTAGCAATCAGTTCCTTGTTTCTGATGACACTGAAAAGTAAAGGATTTTTTCAATAATAACTTCTGGGATATAATTAAATCGTATTTATTTTTAGCAAAGAATTTAAGTTACTTAAAAAAAACTCCAAATGGTTACTTAATGAAACTATCTTCCTTTTGTTTTTGAGAGACAAAAACGGAATTTTCCGACTGTCTAAAGGGAAATTAATTGTTGATCTGAATGCATTCATCCATATACAGAATTATGCCATTTGATGTGTCAACTAAATGACACGACCAGACATTTCTAACTCAAGCAATCTTGTGCCTTGCATTATTTGTGTTTTTTTTTAAAGACCCAATGTATTTCGATTTGTCCTGATTTGCTAATCCTCGTGCCCGGATAGTTCTAAAACTTTATCTGGCAGCCATACCCCCAGCACTGCTTTAAATATTCGAGTTTCTGAAAGGAAAAAAAACTGAAGGAAGAGTTTTAGAGTGAGTAATCTCATTCAGCTCTAGATAAGAACACAAAAGATCTTTAGCGCCCAGTGCACTTAATCCTTAACTAATTAATTTAAGAGAAAGCCCAGCTGAAACTATTCATTGTTAAATTATTCGAATTGTTAAATTAATGAGTTAAGCAATTTTGAAAACAAATATCATCCATATAGTGGTCAACACGCTCTTAAATGACTAGCACTATTATGTCCTTTAATTTAACCAATTAGATGGATGAAGACTAAACAAGATGTCAATTTTTTTATTTGGTTTTTCTTCTTACTCTCTCTCTCTTCTCTCTTAGCCGCACGCTTTAGCCACTACTCTGTTTTTTTTTGCTGTCATTTAATGCTTGTCAGAAATGTTTACCCATCGCCATCATCTTAACCATCTGTGACAGTTAGAAACGCTCTTAGATCTATCTTCGGTCTTAAAGCATTTTCCCATAAATTTAATCGTTTTATTTTCTGTTTTGCGACAAGATGGCTCACTTAAAACACTTTTTCAAATTAAAATGGGAAAAGGTTGTGTCGTTCGTTCGCCTTAAAACGCAGATAAATCACAATCTTGATGGAAAAATTTCATCTTGTCTAAATGGAATGGAACAGAGTGCGGAGGCAGAATGAAAATGAACGTTTTATTTTCATTTCTAAGTGGATTTGCTGCCACATTTTCATTCAAATGGCAAAAGGGATTCCAGGCATATGCTTTATACATATGTATGTACCTATGCGTATACGGAAATTTTGGGGTTTGACAAAATAAAAAAAATAAACCGTATTTTTATATCTAATTGTGCTCTCTAGTGTAAAACAATATATTAAGCATATCTAATTGTGTTTTCTCTGGATATTATACAATCGTATACCTATCTACCTACAGCTGGGGGATTTGGGAGGTTTTGTTGCGTGAGGGTTAGGTTGGATTTATTTGGGTTTGTTTTTGTAGGTTTGACTGTAACTAACTATTTGATTTTTATCGGACCACCAATAACATCGTATTTTATAACGATGGGTTACAATATAACATAGTTATAGGTAGCAAATGGAACTTTTGAGAGTTTTTAAGAAAAGATTTTGAGCATTTGAGGTTCCTCAAACTACTCTCTAGATAAAATAGTATCTTTTATCGATTTTTTGAACATATTAAAATTTTGGCAGAAGAGCAAAAACTTAGCTGCTACCCGAATAATAAATAAATAAATAGTAGATACAAAAAAAAAAATCGCTCATACGTCATACATAATTTTTTTAAACGTTTTTACTTACTCGCTTTCTTGTGTGTTCGTTCGGTACAAATTAGGCAATAGTCTCTAAACTTGATACATATATTTTGGATAAGCTATAGAGATTAGAATTAGAAGACAACCAGCGCGCTTGTTTAAACTAAAGTTGAAATACATATTTAATTTTCAAAAAAAAATGTTGAAAATATTTTTTTTATCCGAAAAATATTTTTCATATGTAGGTATGCAATATTATTTTAAGTTATTAAAAGCTAATATACAAAAAAACTTAATTTAAAATTGGTTAAGCGCACAATGAGATAATATAAACTGTAAAATCATAGGAGTTGTTTTTGAGCTTAATAAGAATTTTCTTAATGGTTTTTAAACATTTCTATGGGAGGTACCGTTATTTTTGATTAAAATAAAAATTTTTGTTTAAAATCGTTTAGATATTGCTAAAAGACCCGCTTTTTGCCAAGCTGAGTTAAAATCGACCGAGTTGCTTTTGATACATAAAATACAAAAATAATTTTTTTTTTAATTTTGGTACACAATATTATTTAAAATGAATCAATCATTCTTCATAAGAACATTGTAAAAAATTAGTTGATTATCGTTTAAGAGAAAATTGAAAGTGAAAAAAATGTTACTTTATGGAAAATTGCCGTTTATAAACATTTTTCGAACCATTTTTTTTTGTTCTGAAAGGCAATATATAGGTACCTACGTATTAAACTTTACTGATTTTTTATTCTTTATTCTATGGATCCGATTTCGAGAAAAATAAGATTTTCCTTCTTGAGCAAACAATTTTTATGATAGAGGTTTCGTTAATTTTGGTCCTAAAAAATGAAAAAAAAAAAATGTGTCAGGGAATGTCCAAAAAATACTTTAAAGTCCGTAACAGTCACACATTAACTTTTTTCAGAACGGACTTTAAATTATCTAGGAGCAGATATACTTACAAATGTTTCTTTTTTATTTCAAACTAGCTGGCCCGCCCAGCTTTGCACGGGTGGACAAACCTAAGCTTCGCATAAAATTACAAAAGAAAATATAGATAACTATTTAAGTTACTTTTTGTAATTGAATACTACTTTCTGGGTTTTCTTCAATTTCAATTCATGAATAGCAAAATTCGAAAAATATGATCATCGAAGTCCAACCTTTATTATTTTCCCAACACAGAATGAGTTTTTGTAATCAAAAAACTCTTTTTTCTGTTCATTCCATTTCACTCTATAAATATCAATTTTTTTAAAAAATAACCTTTTCAACACAAACAGAATATTTAAAATCGGATTTCCCTTTGTTTTTACGCCACTTCACCCCCTATAAATATCAATTTAAAAAAAAACCTAAAGCCATCGTCTAAAAAAACCTTTGATATACAAAAAGAAATTTTGAAATCGAAAACAATTTTTTTCACTTTTACCCCATTTCACCCTATAAGAATGTACCAAATTTAAAAAAAAATATAACCCTTAAGCCATCCACTAATCTGCGCTTCAAACACCAACATAATTTCCAAAATCGGACAATTTTTTTATTTTTACCCCATTTCACCGTACAAATAACAAAATTTGAAAAACAAATATCCCTTACGCCATTTCCAAAAAAAAAACTTTTCAAAAAATGAATTTCTTAAATAGTATCTACCTACATATTTATGTATGTACCTACCTACAAACAGTAAAAAACTGAGAAGTTCAAAAATGAGCGAAATATGCTTGTTTTTTGCATTTATGTTGAATCAAAAAATTATTTTTTTGAAAAAAGAGCCGTCCTTCTCATTGTTTTTCCGAATAGAGTTTAAAAGAAAACTCAAGTAAATTGGTTGAAAATTACGTGAGTTATACGTAAACACACAAAATATCAAATTAGTTTTATATTAGGTATTTCAAATTAAGAAAGACAAAAATTACTTTTGTTAATTTAACAGATTAGTAGTATTATATTTATATACCTAGCAGTAGTGATTTTATTTGTTTCCTTAAATTGAATATTCTGGTTTACAAAAATGTATGGAAGTGCCCCTCCACGTGATGGGCAAATTTGAGACACCCAATATTGGTACATAATTTCCATATTTGAAAACAGTAATACAAAATCCATGTTTTTATAAATTTTTCAATTGTTCAATTCTACCGAGCACAGCTATACGACAGTCCATTGTGTAAAGATAAGCATCATTTTTTTTTTAAAACAAAAATAAATAAATAACAACGATATCTTTTGTTGAAACATATTAAAATACGTTTTATTTTGAGAGCACGTGTTTACCTTATACACACATTAATGTAAAAATGGCACTTATATCTTGTATAATGTGCAGACGCACCTAAAAAAACATTTTGACATTTGTTGTTTTTTTCTTTATATTTATTCATTTTCACACCACCCTAAACTAAACCTACAGAATCCAAAAGCTCTGAACTCTGATTGATGAATAGAACTGAACGTGCGTCAAATCTATACACCTTTGTTCCTTAAAAAAAAGATTAATTTAAATTTATGTGCGACACGAGAAATCAATTACCAAGCAAAAAAAAAATACACAAAAATAAAACAAAAAATAATACACAAGACGCGCGCCGCGCCTCACCGACTGCCCAGCCGAATAGATATATCCTTGAAAACGAAAAAAGATATATCTTTTTAGTTGCCTGATTCGTGTTCCCATAAATTTTCTGGCTTTGCGTAATAGTCTGTGAGGTAGAATTTTATTTTGGCCAGTGAATTTGCAATGTTTGAAGACGTTTATAGGCAAGAGGGCTTCTTTTTAAAGAGATCTTTGAAACCATAGATACACCATATATGGTGTATCAATGTTTGAAACTGTATCTTCTCAATTGAAACCACTGCACAATATATCATTCATAACCTTACTTTTTTTGTGCGAGATCATGCTATGTTTGGTGTTAAGAAATGTTTCAGTCAATTTAAATCTCTATAGTTAACTCGGAGTTTACCCAGAAAATTTCGTGAGTTATATCTGGATTTAGTGATTTACCAGTACTTTTTGAGAAAATTCAAAATAACTAAATCTATTTTAGTCTACGTAGTGGAAAGATGATCTTTAAAGCAACTTGAGCAACGGATTTTAGTCAAATTAAGGGAATTTTATTGCTATTATTTTCAAGACTAGGCAGGGCTCTGGTGAATACTTTGGTAAGAATACTTTGGTAAAATAATAAGTGCTTACATCAGGTTATCAAAATTCTTTTAGAAAAAAATCAATTTTTTATTGTCAACGACGCGAAATATATCGGAAATAGGTTTTACAGTGCTGAGGAAGCATTTTGAAAAAAAATTCCTTTAATCAGTTCGAAAACTTCCTTTTTATCCCACAAATTTGTACGTTTTCCTTTTATTATTTCCCACAAAACAAATTTTCTTACATAATTAAATCTGTTCAATAAAAAATTAACAAAATCTATTTTGTTGTTTTATTGCAGAATGAAAAAGATTTTTACCTTTTTCTTTAAATTATTTATTGTTTTTTATTGGATTTAAAATTTTTTTTTATTAAATTATCTTTAGTGAATAAATTTCCGATTCTATTTAAAAAAAAACTTTAGCTCAGACAAAAGTGATTCTCACATTAAAATAAACTATAGATATACAAATTTCTTAACAAAATAATTAACTATCTATTTATTAAATTATTATAGACTTATTTCAGTTGTCTTCTTACGTTACGTCTGATCCAGTCATGCACTTTATTTCTGTGTGCTTCGAATGTAATGAAAAACTTTTATAACATCGAAATAATTTCGTTCTCTACTAACTTTGGATAAATAAACGTATAAGGAGAACAATGAAATACACAGGGATGTTATGGACTTTTATTTAAAAATCGTTTAGAATCAAAAATTTTGATTGGAAAATCAATTTTATTTACTAACATGTATGTAGATCACAAAAATTTATAAATGTTTTTGTTATACTAGCAGACCAGTGACCCCGTTGCTTCGCAAAGTTTTAGGAATAATTTGTTTAACAATTAATATTAAAATATCAAAACGCAATCAATACCTTCGTGGACATTCATCATACCTTTTTAAAATGTTTCGGATATTAATGCGTTAAATATAAGAAATATTCCCGACGGTTCACAGAATTTACACACTTCGTGGCGGCCAAGTGGTAAGTTCCGGAAAATCTTAAAAAGTTTAAAAGGAAGAAATATTATTAAAATCAACACAAATAATTTATTTCTTTTATTAATTCAATTGAGAGACAGAAGACGGAATGAAAGTTCTATGAGGCGAAAATATCGACAAATGGTTATATTCCCTTTTTCAACAATATCTTAGGTTGGACAAGTTACAAAAAAATTATTGTTATTATTGCATATTTCATTGCATAGAAATACAAAACAGAATTAACAGTCAGCAAGGAATATCGGTGTTATAACAACCCTGACTAAATAAACGGAGGGCAGTGAAAAAGTGGAGAAAAAAAAAAACAAACTTAACAAGGCGGATATTTTTATCCCACTGGGCAAATATGATAACAAAAAAAAGGATTTCACTTCATTTTCTTCTTGTTAGTGTGCTATTTCTATTCTATGCATCACTCGCAAATCCCCACGAACGACATAAAGTAAGCATTTTTATTAATAAATTTATGTGCTCTTGTTACTCTGTTGCTCTGTTTTGCAGGACAAAAGGCTGATTAGCGCCATAATTTTATATTCCTTAAGAAGATAAAGCCATAAACAATGTTTAAATTGAAATTGTTGTTATGATGAAGTGGACAATATTTAAAATGAGCAGCAAATAAATGTTGTTTTTGTTTTCCCAAATTGAAATTAAAGGAAGATTTGAAACGTGATAGCTGATGATAACGACACTGTTACAGTTCTGGAAAATATTTAAATGTTAAGCTTTTAACAAAAAACAAATAGGGGAGGATATCTGTAGGTAATCGCCATTTTGAAAATGAAACAAAAAAATTAGTAAGCCATTTTTCCTTAGTGAAGTTTAATAATTTGTTCACTTTTATACAAATGGTACATTTTTGTTTTAAGATTTAGGCATCCAGATCCAGAGTTAGAGCGCCTAAAAGAGAACTTGATAGTTTTGAGGGAGTCACATTAATATGAGGCTGAGACCTGTAAGTCACTAGGTCTTATTAATTTTTTACATATTTTTACAAACAATGAAAAAATTTCAAAATGGTTGAGAGGGTGGTTCAGGAAGGGTGAACACCTGACCTGTGGATACTGTAATATAGCCACACACACATTGAAAATGCATTTTAATGTTTCAATAACGTAATGAGAAACCTACTTGGAAACTGGATTAATTGTTAGATTTTATTTTTGTTTAAGATATTTTTGTTTTTCAAAGTTTTTAAATGCACTGCCTATTGTTTGAATTATTTAGAAGTATCAGTCCAAATTAAAAAAATTATAATAGAATCAGTCCGACAATCAAAAAAAAAAATAAACTCGAAAAGCCCAAAAATAAGACAATTTTATCAAAAAAGCTGTAATTCCTATTCTCGACAATAGGTAAGGTCCATTTATATTATTTTTTTTTTTCCCAACGCATTTTTTTTTACAATTGAAATGTAAGCTACCTTAACCGAACAGCGACGGACGACGGTCGAAACACTTATGTCCGTCTAAGGGAGTTGTTCGTCTAAGGAAAAAAAAAAAAATTGTTAGGTACCTATATGAGGAAATATATATTATTTTTATTGATGAAACAGAAAAAAAGATTAAATTCTTTCAACTATCTTTAAGACATTTAACAAAAAAAAAGCAAGAATTTATTTAGAAAATAACAAAAATGAAATTCATTTAGGTTTAAGATATTTTGGACGAAATCTACAGTTGTTGTAAACCAGTTTAGGGTAAAAAACAATGAAAAAGTATTTCTGTATAGTATAACAGTTTTGGTTTATAAAAGTACTGCTTATGCGGCCGCGCAAGCCCAGGGCCCTCAGGCAGTGGGCAAACTTCAGGCATCCAGAGTTCTTTTTAAGTCGTGCGAAGCGCGTTAACGCGCACCCACTTTTAATGTCTCAAGTCTCGTCCTAAAAAACTACTTACTATCATCAGTAGTACCATAATCCAACTTCTCCACCAAAGAGTGTTTTTTTTGTAGAGCTACTGCTTCTTGTCAGAGTGTAGGCCACTAAGCCCTAGTTCGCCACGAGCTGTTGCGCATTCAATTTATATAAGGATTTTGTAGATATTTATGTGGAAGCGACTCCAACTATGCCAATTTCAATTTATAACAGTTTTGATTATAAAAGTATTGTTTCTCAAAAGTGCCATTTCTTTCGACCTGATGGTTATTAAAATAGTTTAATTTACTAATAAACTCATAATCACTTAATTTAGGAAGTGACTCTAGACATGCCAATTATAACAGTTTTTGTTTATAAAAGTACTGTTTATGCGGCCCCGCAGGGCCAGGGCCCTCCGCCGGTGGTCATACTTCAAGGACCCAGATTTGTTTTTTTAAGTCGCGCGAAGTGCGTTAACTTACGCCAACTTTTAATGTCAAAAAACTGTTATAACTGTTATAAATTGGCATGTCTCTAGTCTCGTCAATTAATTTAAATAGTCCAAAAAGCGCATTTCAAAAAGAGATGAAGCTACCTTTATGCGGAAGCTTCTTAAAAAAATTATTTTCATACATCATAACTCCTGCTTTTACCAGGTGACCAACTTAATGTCCTTCAATCAAATGCCAAGTGCCAAATTAAAAATGAAAAAAAAAAGTTATAAAATTTTATTCCTCAAAAATTCCCAGAAGTGACATAAAATCTGAACATCCAGAGAGAATTAACTACTGAAATTGACCCGATTCCTGAACCATGATAACAGCAATTAAAAACTAATCCTTTTCCCTCCACACACAACAAAATAAGCAAAAATGTATGTCATCATCTTCACTGCAAAAACTAACGAGTGCGGCAGCGACGGCCGGCGGGCGGCGGCAGATGATGGCGAGAAGTGGTTTAATGGTTTAATTACAACAAGACTTAAGATTGATCACATCAGATCCAGTCTTGTAAGAGGAGTTTCTTATATCTATTATAGACCAGTTTTACTTATATGCATGAACTTTAATTACATTATATAGCATCTCCAAGAGTCCTTATACATATATAGTTCTCAACTCAAAACAATCGTTCTTGTCTTTTTATTACCCAACATTTATTTCTTTGTTGAAATATTTAGTTCCCAAGAAACTAAGTAAGTTGCCAAGTAAAATAATAAAAAAAAAAAACAATGTAATATCGTTTGAAGTTCATGGCTTGACCATGGTGATGGTCCTCTGATGGTGATATTTGTTTTGGAATGTTTAGTTTTTTTTTTTCTTTTTCTTTGTTTTGTTCTACTTACAGAAAAGTCTATAAAGTGGCAGTAAGAATCCACTTTAACAAAGAAATAATTTGTGTAAGGCTCAATCGCAATCAATTCGCATATTGGTATTTGTGTTCTTTAAAAGTTCATTACTGGGGATCGAAGTTAATACAATTTTTGTTTTCCTTTATTCCCAAAATAGCCTATTTTAACAAATTAAAACTCTTTTGGCTCCCATGTAGCTTTGAAAGAGATCTAAATTGAGCCTATTTCTTATCCATGACTGTAGCTTACGTCGTAAATCGTTTCATCTGATCCTTAGGCCCAGTTTCACAGTCCTAGAAAGTGATACTTAAGTGGCTAATATAGAGAATTAGGGCTCAGTATTACAGTGCAAGCTTACATGAATAGGTGGCAATTATGTCTCCGATGTTGGTCACTTAAGTTAAACTAACCCAGGCTATGTGAAACAGGGCCTAAAATCTAAATATCGGAAGCTTAAGTGCTATACTTAGTCCAGAAGGTGTGCACTATGAAACTGGCCCTTAAGGAATTTTAACATTCCGCATAAGGATTCTTGAATCTAGTAGCAATGTTTAGGTATGATGTTAACATATGGTCGTGCCATAAGTTCTGTTAGAAACGAAAATCCCAATAAAAAGAAAACTCGTACTAACTAAAGGGTGATTTTTAAGCTGGTTTGGTTTTGGCAACACTGGTTTTGACAGCTGACCTGTGTTTAGTACCTTGTGTCACTGTCAAACAGCTTCAGTTTGGTTTGCAATTTAACCATGGATCGTCTTACAAATGAACAACGCTTGCAAATTATTGAATTTTACTATCAAAATTCGTGCTCGGTTCGAAATGTTCATCGCGCGCTGCTTGTGTTCAGCGATGAGGCTCATTTTTGGTTGAATGGGTACGTAAATAAGCAAAATTGCCGCATTTGAAGTGAAGATCAGCCAGAAGCATTGCAACAGCTACCAATGCATCCCGAAAAAGCCACTGTTTGGTGCGGTTTATGGGCCGGCGGCATTATTGGGCCTATTTCTTCAAAGATGATGCGAATCGCAGCGTTACTGTCAATGGTGAACGCTACCGAGCGATGATAACAAACTTTTTTTTGCCCGAAATAGAAGTTCTTGACTTGCATGATATGTGGTTTCAACAAGACGGTGCCACATGCCACACAGCACGCGAAACAATGGCGCAATTGCGAGGCGAGTTTGGTGAACAGTTAATTTCACGTTTCGGGCCGGTCAATTGGCCGCCTAGATCGTGCGATTTGACACCATTAGATTATTTTTTGTGGGGGTATGTCAAGTCTAATGTCTATAGGGACAAGCCCGCTTCGATTGACGCACTGGAAGCCAACATCCATGCATTCATTCGTGAGATACCGGCTGATATGTGTGAAAGAGTATGCCAAAATTGGACTCAGCGGATGGGCTACCTGAGACGCAGCCGCGGTCAACATTTGCATGAAATTATCTTTAAACATTAAATTGCAAGGTTCAAACTATCGATTCAAATAAATATTTTATTCATTTTTTTGAATTTTTTTTTTTTAAAAAGTTTTAAACCTCTTAGAAAATCACCCATTATAAAGTAATAAAAATGTAATGACATTTGGGATCTACACAGGCCTTGAGTCTATTCGGCCAATTATTTACCGCACAACGCAGCCGCTCAGTCAGAGAAATAATAATTGGCTACCGCTCTTCCGGACTTAATTTTAAACTTTCCATGATCCAGACTATTGCGCGATGGTTTACTACAGGCCACAATCTCCGATCAAAACCATGCCCCCTAGTCCAACGGGTCCAAATCAGGGCTTTCTCAGAAGTCAATGAATTCTTCAGCTCTGATGAATGCGGTAATATGTTACTCCAAACATTCCTCAGAGGAATTTGCTCTGTTAGATGGAGCCGAGTACTTTAGAATAACTCAATGCATTTCTACGAAAAGGCCGTCATTAAAGGGCTTCACTACTTTCTAGCACCTAATTCTTGGACCCCTGTTCGCAAAAAAGGAGCGTTATGGTACCTTCATGGCACTTTTATGCGGCTGATACCACACCAAGCAATCAACTGGATTTCTTCTGCACCCTGGCAATTTTCTCTTTAGCTACAAGTGAGCTCTTTGTATATATAGGGTCCGCCAAATAACTTTTTTTTTTTGAAAATGGCGCAAAACATCGAGTGTAGCTTCGGCTGCGTGGCACGTAGCGCGCGCCGGCCGTCCTGTTGAAACCAAATGTTGCCAATATCCTACTCTTCAATTTTTGTTAACAAAAATTCGTTCAACATGGCCCGATAACGATCGCCATTGACTGTAACGGCCACTCCTTGCTCATTTTCGAAAAATGGCCCAATTGTGCCTCTGGACCGAAATCCGCACCAAACAGTGATTCGTTTTGGGTGTATCGGCTTTTCAATGTATGCGTGCGGGTTTTCTGTACCCCAAATGCGACAATTTTGCTTGTTTACTACCCGCCAAGATCAAAATGAGCTTCATCTGAAAAGATGATTTTTTTTGGCAAAATCGGCATCTTCTCTAAGTCGATCGTAGGCCCACTTAGCGAAGCGTATAAACAACCATATTCGTTCAGCGGAAGGATAAAACTAATTATCTGTCAAATCAGACATGAGCTAAGTGTTACCATTCACGAAATAAGCACTAGTTGAAAAAAAAACGTTAGATGGCTGACCCTTTACATCACTGTAAAGTTATCCCATAGGTAAAGTATGATTTTTGTATGGGATATTCTCAAAAAGGTATATTTCACCTAAAAGTTCTTAGGGTCCTCATAAAAGGTCAACTAGTTTCAGAAATTGGTCAGCCAAAAATTTTTTTTGCGATTTTTAAGCTTTGAAAAAATCTTTATTCATTAAAAAAACCTATGGCTGAACAATTTCTGAAACTACTTAGTTGATGTTTTTCAACCAATTAGAGGGCGGATTTTTTTGTTTGCCAAGTCCTCTTATCTCTGTAGCTTTATGAAATGTTGAACGCAAAGAACTATAAATCAGACTAAAGCTTGTTATACAGGTAATTTATTACTTCATTAGAAGCGACTCTAGACATGCCCATTATAACAGTTTTGGTTTAAAAAAGGCCCTCCACCGGTGGGCATACTTCAGACACCCAGAGTTTTTTTTTCAAGTCGCGCGAAGCTCGTCAATGCACGCCCTATTTCAACAGCGAAAAACTTTTATAACTGTTATAAATTGGCATGTCTCTATTCTCGTCCTATTTTATTTAATTTTATAACAACTGATTGCAAGTAAGGTCATAGGAATTTTACACTTTAATACATTTGCAAAAGAACTCAGCTGCTCAGCCTGTTAAAAACAACTCCCTTTCTTGAAAGTCTCTTCTCATTGAACTCATGTGACATAACATAATTTAATGCCCCTTAATTGAGTTCAACAGCAACACATCCTGGAGAGTTTACCAATATATTTACATTAAAAATCATATTTTGCGTCATTTCGTTGGGAGTACTGATGGATACTCAAGTTGTGTAGTCAAGTGTATGTGTTTGAAGTGTAAAGTGAACAATATTGAAACAAGGGAATTTAGGGTACCTATTTATGGTTTTAAATAAAAATAATTTTGACTGTCGACCTTGGGAAATACTCGTAAATAAAGTACAAAAAAGATTGTCTTCGTGTCTTTCGAAAGTCATGCATTTCAAAGATCTTCTTTGATAATAATAGGACTCTAACAAAGACCAGAGATTTAATTGATTCTTGACAGTTTATGTGTTTTCCATAACCAACGGCAATGTCAAGAATATACCACCACTTTGTGTACGCTGCCGCTACGCATCAGAATATTCTAATATGCATGCCAAGGACCATCAAAACTGAGAAGAAATAGTCTTGGCACTCCTCACTGCACAGCACAGTGCACAGTGCATGCATTGCATATCTCTCCACTGCGACGACGATGACGACGACACAAAGAGATGTCATTAACTCATTGGCTTCCTCATCTGAAAACTGAAATCTTGACAAATAACAGTCATTTCTAGTTTCTACTGCATTAACATTAGCATCGTCCTTTTTGCAGGATATTTCCATCTTATTATTTCTGTCACACAGTTTTCAAAAAAAAAAAGAAAACAAAAAAAAATTGTAAGGACACTATTTTGTCCCATTCCAGTGCAGCAGATATAACACAGCAGCAGTTTGTTCTTCCTTTTTGCAAATCCTTTTCTGTTGATTGTATGTGTTCGCTTTTCTGATTTACATTTTCAGAAAGCAAGGAGCAGAGTCAAGGTTATTTTATATGCTAAAAACCCCACCGCACACAGTTCTTGCAAATTTTATATTTCTTTTTAGGCAAAACAATGCTGTTTCATATAATGTATGTATGTACATGTGGAAGTGTTGCAGATGCCAGGACTTGGATAGCTTGATGTGTCATTGTCATGCATTCGCACGTCAGAAAAGATGTCGCGGCTTTGAGTTGGTTTTTTGTCTCTTCATATATGTTGTGTGTCTTGTACCGTTGCGGATGCTTAATTAAGGTGGGAGGCGTTGACGATGATGACTGATGCTTTTTCTTGCGGAATTTTACAGAAATGCCAGGTGCAAGGTTTTTTTTAAATACAAACAAAATTTCAAATATTTATTTATATTTAATTCATGGCAAATATTCATAGCTCATAATAATGGCGGATTTACCTACACGACTGATAACTGCTCAAGCTGGGAAAATAACGGGTACCTACATTAAAAGTTATTTTCATAAGGTAGTGATTATGTTTGGATACAAATTTTAGTTAAAGATTAGTTCTTTCAGGAATCAAATCGTTGCAAATTTTGTTGAAACAAATAATCTCGCGTTTTTACATAACCTCAAAAAATGCGAAAAAAGTATTTCCTAACGGGAATATCTCAAAAGCCCGAGCTGATAGCGGGAACGGATCACAGATTTCAGTTCAGCGCCCAAAAATATGCTAAGAAACTTCTCGTCTTCTCGTGTCCTAAAGCTATGTTTGAGGGAATTGGACTACTATGCCGCTCGAGCCAGCTGCAGGTCTGGATTCAAATAATTCACCTTCTTCCACCTAAAATATTTTTTTTTTCAGGGATCGTATACTCCCTTTATCTTGCCTTGATGAAGTTCTTCTTATCTTGGCCGTTTGGATTCTGCTGAAACAAAATTTCGAATTTTACCTCTAGGCTCTAAGGAGCCACATAAAAATGCTTTGTACCAAATTTCATGCAAATCGGACCACCAGTTTAGGCTCCATCTTAAATTACAGTGACGCACCGACGCGACGCACAGACCCACTGATTTTTGCAATTATTTTTTAAAAAAGGATACAATTAATATTAATAGAAAAAACAAAAATATGCCTTTCTTGAAGCAGTCATAGGGGTGATTCGCACAAGGTGTGGAAAAAAGACAAGAAAAAAGTCGTACAGGAGATGTGATCGGTTCCCCACGTTTAGACTTAAAATTTATTAGATCATTGAATTTTGAAAATGAAATTAGTATCTACTTAATTATATACATAAAATTAAAAAAAAATAGTTTGCAATTTTTTTTTGTATTTTTTTTTTTTCAAATATTGAAGCAACTTTATTAAAAAATATGTACAATAAAAGAAGACATTTCTGGCTCCACAAAACGGTATAGTATGGTATTGTAAGTGTTAACGTTGTTTTTTAATATTTTTTATCTGTTTTGCCAATTTAAAAAAAAAAATATGCCCCTCCTGGCTAAACGGGGGGAATGGAGCCCCCTCCAATATCTTGACCCATCCTACACGCTTTGTCACACCTTTTACAAACCACCCTTTATAAATATTCATTAAAGAAATAGGTATATAACTATTGCAAAAAACTGATTTTCGTTCTAATAAAAATACAAGCTTTCGACTTTTAAAAATTGGTGCCAAAATAAATTAGTCGACCATGGTTCTCATGACCTGGAATATGTGTTAACCGTCCACCTTTCCGTCTTTAAAATAATTTATTAAGAAATACATTCTGGCAACCCTGTACCTATGATCCACTGATGTATTTTGTGACTTTTTTTGTTGAATTTAATTCAAATTTTGTCATGGTTTCACGCATTCTTGAAAATAGTTAGGTACTAACTCGCATCTTCGTTGATTTTGTTCTGCTTGCTTTTCCACCGCTAGCTTTACGCTTCACGCTGCCATTGGCATCACACCCGCCAAATGTAGTTATTCTGATTCTGATTAGGAATGCAAATTATTTCATACGAGAGCAACCAAGGTTTTTTAATTAATAAATGAATACATTAATACAACGTCATATAAACTCAACTCAGTCCTGGGTTCTTATAGTTTTGTGTTTTTTGTTTTGTTTTTGAAAACCTTATCCATGGAATAGCATTAATTTCTTCATCTCTAAACAAACAATTATTCTTCTTTGATGAAGATTTCGATGAAATACATATAGAATCAGTCTGAAGAACATAAACAAAAACTAAAATTTAAATTAAATCTCAGAATATCTAGACTTTATAATAACATCTTATTTATGCATCTTCAAGGCGGGGATAGTGGATAGTAGGCCAAGGTTTCATCATCAGAACGTGTTATTTGTCCTTAGAACCAACACAAAACCTCTTCATTATATGTGTGTATGAAAGAAAAGTCAGGTGAGTGGCTTTATAAAATACACTATGAAGGTACACATATATTGGCATACTCATACTCACATGTCAGTCTCCTATAATTTGTGTTCCTGTCAAGTGTGCCTGGAACCTGAGGAGATATGAATGCAGCTTATTATCTATAGTTTGAGTACCTAGAACTCTTTGCCGTCAAGATTCTGTTGAGAGCATAATGAATGCATCTATATGACAATACAGCTTCAAAATGTGTTTGGCACCTCAAGGTAGGTACATATTTCATTTAGAGCCTAGACATACCAATTGAATTTTTAACGACGTTTTACCCTTAAATGAAGAACCGAGTGGCTCAGAATAAATGATTAATGAAGGTTTGAACTTTGAATTGAAAGGCAATAACTTTGAGCTTGCTACTGATATAGGGTATTGGCTATGTATTTTTAGGAATTTAAACCTATTATTATCCTCAATGGAATGGTGTATAACAGAGATATATCTTTTTTAAACGGGCAGGTTGTTCAGCGGTAAAAATGATTTGCTATCTTTCTTAAGTTTTAACCCTCAAACTGAAAGACTTGTTTTTATGGTTATGTCTCATTATGTCTAATACCTACTTTACCAGACGACTTCAAAGAAATTAAAGTTTTATAGAGAACAGTTTTTGAAAAATGTATTTTCAAACTCAAAATTTTGAAAAAAAAAATTGAAAAAATTTTGTTCAAATTAATTTTGTTCAAAATTTTACGTTGTTAAGTAGTTTTTTGTTTTTATTACTCAAAGCTATAATTATTTTGTAAAGGGTGTTTTTTTTAGACTTGTGGTTTTCAAAAAGAAATAAATCGCATATAATTTAATGTTATGGCCAGGAATTTAGCTTTATTATAAAGATAAGGGTTTGCCATTATGTTTTAAAAATGATTTTGGGCCAGTGGCCGCCGCGGCTGGCTCGAATAAATTCCAGCCGAGAGGCCCAATTTTCGACCACTTTTTGCAGCAATTGGGGCCGTATGTCAGCAATAACGCGCCAAATATTCTCTTCCAAGACGTCAATCGTCTCAGCCTTATCTGCGTAGATAAACGACTTCACATAACCCCACAAAAAGTCCAGCGTAAATCGTACGATCTTGGAAGCCACGGAAACAGTGACTTTTTGAGGGTGTAACGGCGGCGTCTCAACATACACTTGAGGATTATCATCACTCCAAATATGGTAGTTTTGTTTATTGACGTATCCATTCAACCAAAAGTGAGCTTCATCTCTAAACAAAATTCGCTTATGAAAATTGGGATCAACGGCAATATTGTTTTGGGCCCATTTGGGCACAATTCGGAAGCGTTGTTCAGGAGTAAGTCTATTCATTATGAAATGGCAAACCAAACTGAGCATAAATCAAGTGAGAGCTGTCAAAAAGACCAACTTCGAAAAAAGAATTGCCAGATTGAAAACCACACGTCTAAAAATAACACCCGTTAGTTCTTTAGAAAATTGAAATCATAGAAATAAAATTCCCTTAATTTGATAATTTCACTCCAATCCGTTGCTTAAGTTGCTCTTAAGATCCTAAAGACTAAAAACTAATAACAGCATTGAATGTTAAAAACAAAATTAGTAAAGGGTTTTCCAATAAGAGGTGTTATTTTGAATAGCCCGCTATTTCGGTAGCTGTCACTTTTGAAGCTGTCATTTTTGACATTTGACAAGTAGAAACTACGCCATTAATAAAAATGGAACGATACACGCTTCAACAACGCATTGAAATTATTAAAATTCACCATAAAAATGGTGAAAATTTGGCAGAGACGGTTCGTAAAACTAAAACATTTTTGGGTCGTCGTGAAGCACCTTTTCGGACCGCAATACAGAAATTGGTGGACAAATTCGAGCTTTTGGGACAAGTTAAACCCGTGCACGTCGCTCAAGAACAACTGAGAATATTGCTGTTGTAGCCCAAAGTGTTGAAGAAAACCCAGGTTTGTCCATTCCTCGTCGTTCTTTGGAATTAGGCATTCCACAAACGTCATTACACCGTATTTTGCATAAAGACTTGGGTCTTAAGGCTTATAAAGTTTAGTTAACACAAGAACTCAAGCCGGATGATCATCAACAACGTCGTGTCTTTGCTGATTGGGTCCTTGAAATGCATGAAAATGATCCGGAATTTCATCGAAAAATCATCTTGACTGATGAGGCTCATTTCCACCTCGGAGGCTACGTCAACAAGCAAAACTGTCGCATCTGGGGCTCGGAAAACCCAAGAGTTATTGTTGAAAAGCCTCTCCATCCTCAACGCGTGACTGTTTGGTGCGGTTTATGGTCCGGCGGGGTTATTGGACCTTACTTTTTCGAAAATGAGGCTGGAGCAACAGTTACGGTCAATGGATTGCGCTATCGAGAGATGATTAATGATTTTTTATGGCCGGAATTGGATGGTATTGATCTGGACAACGTTTACTTTCAACAAGACGGCGCTACGTGCCACACAAGCAATGAAACCATCGATCTTTTACGGGGAAAGTTTCCGGACCGTGTTATCTCTCGAAGAGGTGATCACAATTGGCCACCGAGATCTTGTGATTTAACACCTTGCGACTTCTTCCTTTGGGGCCACGTGAAAAATAAGGTCTACGCCAACAGCCCAGCGTCGATTCAAGACCTCAAAGATGGAATTCGTGAGGCTATCGAGGACATAGGGCAGCCACTTTGCGATTTGGTTATGGAAAATTTCATGAAAAGGATATGGTCCTGTAAGCGTGGTCGTGGCGGCCATTTGGCTGATGTTGTGTTTCATTATTAACGGCATACCTTCCTCTTTATAATGAAATAAACATCGGATCATTTATCTCAAAAAATGCCATTTTTCTTTGAATATCAAAATAACACCTCTTATTGGAAAACCCTTTACTTAAATACGTAAAATTTTGAAAATACTTAGTTTGAAATTTTTTTTCAAAATTTAGAGTTTGAAAATATAATTTTCAAAAACTTTTCTTTAAAACAACTAATTATATGAAAATACACAATAAAAAAAGAGATTCTTCGCTTTACAAAAAGATATAACATGTCATTGTAAGTATAACCGTTGGTTTTAAATAATTTTTTTTCTGTTTTAAGTAATTTTTTTTAAAATGGCCTCCTGACTAAATGGGAAGGATTAGACCCCCCCATCCCATACGATTTTTTTCTTGTCGCAACCGAATCTGCACGCTCTTGCTTTTTGTCACACGTTATGCGAATCACCCTGTATATTGTATGAAACGATGAGTAAAATTTAGTTTTGTTTAAAATCAAATGAGTCGAATAGGACAAACGTTATTGTCTTTAAAAATCAGAACAAAAACCATTATGGGGATAGAATTCACAGCTAAAATCAGTCATACTTAATTATTAATAAATTACTTTTTGTTGCGATATTAAATTGAGATTGATTGATAGATATAATTATGTACATAAATATAGCTAATGATGGACTGATTTTTAATTAGTTTTGTTTATTCATTTCACAAACAAAAGCTGCTACTTACTCAAAGCCAATAGTTGCGCTAAATCAATTCATCATTAACCAGAAAGACCACCTGTTGTATAATATATTTTCAAAGCATCGTTATCCCGATCTGTGATGAGCACACAATAAATTGCTATCTTCCATTTAGTTCGAAAATTAAATAATTACAAAGTAATTAATATCAATTTGCATCAAAAGTAGAATTAGCCAAGGTAAAAAACAAATTTTCAATTTCAATTTAATTGCATTTAGGAAATGTCCAGGTCCACCAGGCCTACATTTCACACTGTAGGACGTAGCTGATGATACTAACATCTGACACTCACCCGGACTAACTATATAATTGACTACAAATGACAAACATCGTCAATTCCAATCTTCTGTCTGAATAAACAGATTCAAAACCTCGTTCTCTCGCTCACAAATAAAAAAAAGAAATTCCAAACTACAAACCAGATTTCAGTGTAAGTACACTGAGGAAAAATAAAACAAATTTAAAGTTTGGAATCGGTGGATAGGTGTGTCAATGAAAAAATTCAGTGGGAATAATTTGGATGCTATGGTTTCACCCATTTGATTTTCGAAAGTGATCAAAACATGTGTCCACTTGCGGTTAAAAGTTCGAATGTCGAGGGTAAGAAGTGAACTCACCACGAGCTACTCTCGAGGCTTTCTAGTTCGCTCTCGAGAGTGGGTTCCGAGAGCTACTCTCAGTGTATTTACTCTCAAATGCACATATACCTTTCTAACGATATCATTAGAAAAGTATAGCCTGGGCATAATTTGACAAGTAAGATTTTCTCTTAGCCTTGATATTTCCCTTACAAAAATCTCAAGAATTCCATCGAAGTTTGGCTCTACTATGTCACTGGATTAAAAAACCTTCTGAAAACTCGAAAACGTATTGAGTGATATTTGGAGCTAAATATTCCTCATTCAAACGTCAAAATTAAATTTGTCGCGTATTTATCAGTCCATCAACTGTTAAATATTAAAGGATAGCTACTAGATGTCATTTTGATATTTTATGATGATAATTTATTTTTCGCTCCTGATGAAAAGCAACTTTTCTTCATTCCAGTGACAGATGGAATTTTTTGGCATTTTCGATTGGTTGTGCAATCTAATCTCAATTTTGAAATCAAATTAAGAAGCATTTGTGCTTTTTTGCAGACAAAGAACTCTCAGTCAGAAGGGCAAAGAAGAACCAATAGAAAACGCCATATTAACGTAAAAATTAAAAATCATATGTTTTTTTCGGTTTTGCAATAAAAACTACCTACTTAAGAAGTTTTTCACAATAAATTGCATGTTTTTTTCATTCAAACATTTATTTAGGTTTATTATTACATTTTTCTCCGTGTAAAACTAACTATATCCTACTTCAAACGATGAGATGATGTTGATGATTAAATTCACAGCATCACCAGTATCAGAGTTAGTGATGCAGAGTATAGTACATACCTATATAGGCAATATCCTCCTCGATTCCGAATAATTTCAAAATCATTTCCTCTTCAACATCCGGTGAATGATGTTGGCAGTTCTGTCATTCTAACTGCCATACTACCATCACTGCCATATGGCCAATAATGTCAAGCCTATATATATTTATATCTATAAACAAGTAGAATAGTCTGGTATTGCGTGTACCCATAGCGTTGCCATGAAGCATTTTAAAAAAAATCTGTGCATCACCTTTGGTAATACGTTAGGACTCGCCCTAGAACTGGGTAGAGTAAGTCCTGGAGCCAGTATGCTGGGCATAGATGAGAAGTGGACACGCCTTAAGAATACTGTCATTAGTACTGCCAACTCCATCTTAGGCAGCAGTCGTAGAAATCGGAACGACTGGTTTGATGATGAATGCAAGCTAGCGACTGAACGTAAGAATGTTGCGTTCCGAGCAATGCAACAATCTCATAGAACGCGGGCACGCGAAGACGAATATAAAGAGCTCAGAAGAATTGAAAAACGGCTTCACAGACAGAAAAAATCAGCCTAGGAGAAGAACATAATCTGTGAAATAGAGAAAAGCCGAGAGCGAGGTCCGCACCAGGCGCGGAAGTTCTACCAATCCGTCCGAAACACGACGCAGTACACACCACGCTGCACATACTGCAAGGACGGAGAGGGAAATCTGATCACCGATCCTCAAAGCATACTGGAGCGATGGGAAGTGCACCATCTGTCACTTCAATGAATTGCTAAATGGTCAGCTCACTGCAGAAGTGGAGGCTCCACTACTTCAAGAAGAGTACCCTATGTTGCCGCCACCAAGCATAGAAGAGGTTGAGAAGGCTATAGGCCGGCTATGGAAAAACAAAGCCCCAGCAGCCGATGATATACCAGCCCAACTATTTCAACACGGTGGGCCAGCTTTACGTCAAGCAATTCATGAGATTATAGAGCACGTGTGGGAGCATGAAAAAATTCCAGAAGACTGGCGAAAAGGTATAATTTGCCCCATACATAAGAAGGGAGATGTCACAACGTGCAGCAATTATAGAGGTATCACGTTGTTGAGTACCGCCTATAAGATACTCTCCTCTATCCTACAAGACCGGATAACCCCA
Organism: Leucozona laternaria; assembly: GCA_932273885.2. Taxonomy (NCBI): domain Eukaryota; kingdom Metazoa; phylum Arthropoda; class Insecta; order Diptera; family Syrphidae; genus Leucozona; species Leucozona laternaria. The sequence goes on along the minus strand of OW026367.1, from coordinate 21,967,492 downwards.
TACGCTTAAACCATCATCGGACAATATCAGTGTGGTTTCATTCCAGGGAAATCAACAACTGATCAGATCTTTACCCTTAGGCAGGCGATGGAAAAATGTCTAGAATTTAACATCCCAACATACCACCTGTTTATAGACTTTAAGGCCGCCTACGATAGCATAGCCAGGGTAGAACTTTACAAAGCCATGAGAGAATTCGGCATCCCAAATAAATTGACACGACTATGTAGGTTGACCATGACCAACGTAACAAGCCAAGTAAAAATAGCCGGATTGCTATCCGAACCAATCAACATCTTTAATGGACTCCGACAAGGGGATGGTTTGGCCTGCCTCCTCTTCAACCTGGCGTTGGAGAAAGCAATCCGTGACTCTGGCACGGCAACAAGAGGGACCATCGTCAACAGGTCCAGCCAGATACTGGCTTACGCAGACGACATCGACATCATCGGAAGAACCGAGAAAGCTGTACATGATTCCTTCATCCAGATCGAGCAGGCGGCACAAAATCTGGGGCTGCACATTAGTGAAGGTAAAACAAAGTACATGGTGGCGTCGAATGCGAGAGGAACAGTTGGTCAAACAATCAAGGTAGTGGAGCACGAATTTGAAGTGGTGCAATCCTTTAAATACCTTGGGTCAGTAGTAGCAGCCGATAACAATATAGAAGAAGAAATACGCGGGCGGCTTCTCAAATCCAACAGAGCCTATTATAGTCTGTCAAAGCTCTTCAAATCCAGAAATCTCACCATAACTTCAAAACTGCTGCTGTACAGGACCATGGTCCTGCCAGTACTCACATATGGATCCGAGACTTGGGTCCTCCGACCTCTTAGCCGCATATATATACTCGTATATATGTACATACATACATATATGTTTAGGTCTATGTCGGAGAAACGGTTCCAAATAATTGTGCAGTGTACATCATAAATATGCTTTGTATTCTCACTCTACTAGTCAGTTTTAACTCTCAACAAAGACTGTGTGTTTAAAATTATTTTGGTTTGAAATTGGCAACACTTTTTCCATTGACAATAAAATTAAAAGCTGACAGATGAAGTCGTCGGAAAATTGAATAAACTTTCAGATTGTGCTACATTCAAGCCTATGTACCTAAAATTATTTTTTAACACTAACACCTTGAACATATTCAAACCCAGTCTAAAATATATCTGACTTAAGACAGGTATCTGACTCTACAACCTTGTTGATAAACATTTTCCATCGATTGTCTAACTTTTATAAATGAATTCCAATTGCTGCCTTAAAAATTCCCTCATATATTCACTCACATCCCTGTAATCTGTCAATTTCATGAATTTTTAGATTTGTTCCATGAACATTTCATATATTTCAAGTCAACTTTTCAACTTGTAACTAGAAACTTGCCTTTCCTTGTATATTGAACGAACCCACTTAAGGATAGGTTTGCACAACCAATTGCAATGTCTTAGTTAGATAATCGATGGAAAATGTCTATATATGTATAAAGTTTTGAAGTTAGACAGCTGCTGTCTAAAGTTAAACATACTTTGGAATGATTGTGGCTGTCCAAACTTATTCTAAAGTTGGAACTTTCAATGAACAATGGTAAGGCAAGCTTCTAGTTACGATTTGAATAGTCATCTTAAAATGAATGAAATATTTATTGAATTCATCCAAAAAATTACGAAATCGACAGGGATGTTAGTGAATATATGAGGATATTTTAAGACAACTGTTGGAATGCGTTTATAAAGAAGGAGATATCTAATTATTCACATACAGTGGCTAGCTATAAACTGTCCAAGCGTTATAATCCACTTTTTTTTGATCTGTTAAAATAAAAAGAATTCAAATTGAATTAAAGCAGAAAATGTCCTAGATACTGGCAACGCTATATGTTGCCGGCCAAAACCAATATTATCCGTTGAGCTACTATGGCTGGATACAAAATGTTGCAAACAATCAAACTTTGGAGTTGAACTAACAAAAAAATTGACAATATAATCAGATTTGATTGCCAAACCGGAATGTAAAAGTTGGCACAAATCGAAAGGCCTAAGATTAGAAATCCAGATCCATCACACGAGAGTGTGATTATTCATAATAATCAAAAACCCCCATCAGGCACTCAACGCAAAATGGTATTCCCAATCCCATCCCAGTAGCTTATGCGATGGTTTGGCAGGGTTGCGTATGGTCAACAATCCAATATTTGATCAGATAAAATATTTATAAGCTGATTAGTATAGAGATAGAACATTGTATTTGTATGTGTACATATATCACAGTCTGGCTGTGTTATGAGCAGACATTTAGCATCCGAGTATGGTGTATAGAGCACCAGAATTTATTTGAAGTGTTCTCCATCAATTTGAGCTATGGAAATGATATTAGTTTTGGAATTATTCGGAGTTTGGCAAATATTAGTTCAGCACCGCACACAGTTGCTAATTATGAACACAGGGAGTGCGGGTATTTAAGTGCAAATGAAGTCATGGAATTTGTGTTTTGCTAATTGCTAATGAAACTTTGTTGGCAAGTTTTCAAAAAATTAACGCACACAACATCTGATGCTTCTGATGAAGTTTTATGTAAGAAATAAAGATCTAATTTGGAGTTGCAGACGTTGCGATGCGATGGTTGGTGTGTTACTACATTTTTGGTGTTATGTGAAACATGGTAAAAGGAATCATAATAATTCAGGAGAGATATTGTCAATTTAAACGAAACACAAATAATTACATAAATCCTTAAATAAATATCTATTTTCTTATAATTAAAGGCATCTTCCTTTTTCCATTAAAATGAAATGTCTTAAATTGAATTTGATGAAATTTTATTGTTTTTCTTATTAGCTTGACGATGGTTTAAAAGTTTTTGTATTATAAAAACCGCCACTACCACTCTGTTGTCGTCATATTTAAAATGTGTCCTTATTCAGCTAACACAAAGTAAAAATTATGATAAGAAATGACAGAAATATCTTAAAAAAGCTTTTCTATCTGTCCTATTATAGAAGTATATTTTTATAGTAGATGGAAAACATCATTTTTCCAACCTCTTTCTATAAAAAAGGCAAATCTTCTTCCCCAGCTTTCACTATCGTCTAATAGCACTTCGTCCCTCCTTTTCAAGGACATTTAAATTTATAGATTAATCTTTAGCTTAAGAAATATCTGGAAGAATGAAACCACCTTCTTAAAGACCATCAGTTTGGCTTTCGTGGCAATATGCCCAGTAGTGATCTAACATTGTTCTGGCGAGAAGGCAATTTCATATTCCACTTGATATTTGAAAAAGCTATTGATAGAGTTTGGTGTTAAGGTTCATTATTGAAAATGTATGTTTTTGGTTTCGATGAATCTCTTCTTTGTTGAATTTTTAATGAAATTTTAATAGTTCCTTACAAAGTGGAATTGTGTGTTTTCAAGTTTGAAATTTATAATATAAGTGCTGGAGTGCCACAAGGCTCCGTTCTGTCTCCTGCTTTCTTTCTTATATTCATTTAAAATGGTGCTAGCAGAAAAAAAACTGCACAAACCAATCAATACAATATGAGCCCATGGGAAAACATCTATGGAATAAAGTTTTAAAAGGAAATCCTGACCTTTGACAGTTTTCTTTACAGGTGCAGAAATGGCGGCCACTGCATTAATCGTGTTCCAATTAGTGCTGGAGTGTGCCGTTCTGATACCATATCTCGTTTGACTAGTGGATGAAAAGTGATTTAATATGGGGAATTTGTGGATAAAACGGTTGCTGTAAAACTAATACTTTTTTTGTTGATTAAAACTCCATGATAAGCTAGGACATCTCCTTTTCGATTTCATAGCTCTGCAAATGGCAAGTTCGGACAAGTTCTCCATCCGTGTGTGCCACATGTGTTAAGGAGTGAATAGGTGTTTTTGTTTTTATTAATAGGGCTGCTAGTATTCTATTGAAATAGTTAGTTGCTTTCTTAACTGTTTCAATGTTATACTTGCACCTCTAGACGAACTTTGGGCGTTATTTTAGGTATAGATATTCTTTTTTAAGCCGCGCGAAGACGCTTTGAGTGGCCTTTATTTTGTCCTCCATTTTTATTTTCAGAACTTAAAAAGGACTTGGCATTTGTATCTTCTTTTAAATTCTTTCCTATTTGCCTGTGCTAAGTTAAACCAGATTTAGTCAACTCTAGAAGTAAATTAACCCACAGTTAACTGAGCAGACAGTTTTTTTTTAGAAGAGAATTCATGCGAAATGACTAAACATACTCGGTGGATAAAACATAAAAAACATCTATCTGTTCTCTTAATCCTGAGTTAACTCACCAAACTTGATGAGTCAACTCGGGTTTAACTTTAATCTCGCAAGGAAAAACTGAACTAAATCTCGCTCTGTGCGTCTAATCATTTTGAGGGTAATCAAGGTAATTTTAGTTTTTGCTGAATATACCAAATTGTAGCAAATGTGTTAATGGTATTTCCCAAAAATTCACTTAGCAGAAGTGGGGTTTTGACATTTTTTTTTTTTGTTGAAAAAATTGTCTTATTTTTTGGTTGTTCCCGTGTATCCATCAATGTGTTAACAACTTTTTAGTACTTTTTAATTTGTTAAAACTTTTTCTTTAATAATTTCATTAAAAGGTGTGTTTTTTGCAATATTGAAGGGATTTGGTTGAAAAAAAAAAACATCGGGGATTAGCGACGCCATCACGGAATACAAATTTAGTTACCATACAAACTTCATGTGCAAACATTTATGCCTGCGGCCGGCGCACGGTAGGGTGAAGTTAAAACCTGGCCCATACGTGTAGTAAGTTCTGTGTATCATGTTACATGTAGCACGTTACGGGTAATACCATACGATACGGTTGCACGGGGGGGGTACTTTCAATATCTAAAATCTGACACTCGGACGAATGTTGATGCACTCAGAGAACATATTGGTATTCCAACCGTATTTTCGTGTATAATGCAACAATACGTATGGGCGAAATCGTGACTTCTACTTTTTATAGGAATAATACCAATAAAAGCTTATTGGATATCTAACAAATGTATATGGGTATTGCAAAGTTGTATAGGTATACTTTTTCAATTCAATTCAATTCAACCAAACTGCATTGCTATAAACTCTTGGAGGAATACCTGTCTGTGTTTTTATAATACCTATACTTTATGAAGATCCCAACCAAACTTAATGGAAAAGGCACAATCCAGAATGGGATTTTAACTATAGCTATTGTTGGAAAACCTGGCTCTTTTTCAAAACTGAAATTTGTATGGAAATTGCAACTACTTCTAATGGTTAAACACCAATAAAGATAGTTTCATTACATATCCATTATGGGATTTTAACTATAACTATTGTCGGAAAATCTGATTGTTTTTCGCTATTGAAATTTTTATGGGGGATTCCAACTACTTCTAATGGTGAAACATCAATAATGATAGTTTCATTAAATATCCAGAATGGGATTTTAACAATAAATATTGTTGGAAAACCTGACTGTTTTTCATTATTGAAATTTGTATGGGGATTTCAACAACTTCTAATGGTAAAACACCAATAATGATAGTTTCATTACATATCCATTATGGGACTTTATCTATAACTATTGTTGTAAAACCTGATTGTTTTTCATTATTGAAATTTTTATGAATATTCCATCTACTTCTAATGGTAAAATACCAATAATGATAGCTTCATTTAATATCCACAATGGGTTTTCAACTATAATATTAGCGATTCCAACTTAATTTATTGGGATAATTCCAATAATTATTGCTTTATTTAATATCCAGAATGCGTTTTCAACTATAATTTTAGGGATTCCAACTTAATTTATTGCTATAATTCCAATAATTATAGCTTTATTTAATATCCAGAATAGGTTTTCAACTATAATTTTAGGGATTCCAACTTAATTTATTGGGATAATTCCAATAATTATTGCTTTATTTAATATCCAGAATGGGTTTTCAACTATAATTTTAGGGATTCCAACTTAATTTATTGGGATAATTCCAATAATTATTGCTTTATTTAATATCCAGAATGGGTTTTCAACTATAATATTAGGGATTCGAACTAAATTTATTGGTCGAATTCCAATAATTATAGCTTCATTTAATATCCAGAATGCGTTTTCAACTATAATTTTAGCGATTCCAACTTAATTTATTGGGATAATTCCAATAATTATTGCTTTATTTAATATCCAGAATGGGTTTTCAACTATAATATTAGGGATTCCAACTTAATTTATTGCTATAATTCCAATAATTATAGCTTTATTTAATATCCAGAATGGGTTTTCAACTATAATTTTAGGGATTCCAACTTAATTTATTGGGATAATTCCAATAATTATTGCTTCATTTAATATCCAGAATGGGTTTTCAACTATAATTTTAGGGATTCCAACTTAATTTATTGGGATAATTCCAATAATTATTGCTTTATTTAATATCCAGAATGGGTTTTCAACTTTAATTTTAGGGATTCCAACTTAATTTATTGGGATAATTCCAATAATTATTGCTTTATTTAATATCCAGAATGGGTTTTCAACTATAATTTTAGGGATTCCAACTTAATTTATTGGGATAATTCCAATAATTATTGCTTTATTTAATATCCAGAATGGGTTTTCAACTATAATATTAGGGATTCGAACTAAATTTATTGGTCGAATTCCAATAATTATAGCTTCATTTAATATCCAGAATGCGTTTTCAACTATAATTTTAGCGATTCCAACTTAATTTATTGGGATAATTCCAATAATTATTGCTTTATTTAATATCCAGAATGGGTTTTCAACTATAATATTAGGGATACCAACTTAATTTATTGGGATAATTCCAATAATTATTGCTTTATTTAATATCCAGAATGGGTTTTCAACTATAATATTAGGGATACCAACTTAATTTATTGGGATAATTCCAATAATTATTGCTTCATTTAATATCCAGAATGGGTTTTCAACTACAATTTTAGGGATTCCAACTTAATTTATTGGTCTAATTCCAATAATTATTGCTTCATTTAATATCCAGAATGGGTTGTCAACTATAATTTTAGCGACTCCAACTTAATTTATGGCTATAATTCCAATAATTATTGCTTTATTTAATATCCAGAATGGGTTTTCAACTATAATATTAGGGATACCAACTTAATTTATTGGGATAATTCCAATAATTATTGCTTCATTTAATATCCAGAATGGGTTTTCAACTACAATTTTAGGGATTCCAACTTAATTTATTGGTCTAATTCCAATAATTATTGCTTCATTTAATATCCAGAATGGGTTGTCAACTATAATTTTAGCGATTCCAACTTAATTTATTGCTATAATTCCAATAATTATTGCTTTATTTAATATCCAGAATGGGTTTTCAACTACAATTTTAGGGATTCCAACTTAATTTATTGCTATAATTCCAATAATTATTGCTTTATTTAATATCCAGAATGGGTTTTCAACTACAATTTTAGGGATTCCAACTTAATTTATTGGTCTAATTCCAATAATTATTGCTTCATTTAATATCCAGAATGGGTTGTCAACTATAATTTTAGCGATTCCAACTTAATTTATTGCTATAATTCCAATAATTATTGCTTTATTTAATATCCAGAATGGGTTTTCAACTACAATTTTAGGGATTCCAACTTAATTTATTGGTCTAATTCCAATAATTATTGCTTCTTTTAATATCCAGAATGGGTTTTCAACTATAATTTTAGCGATTCCAACTTAATTTATTGCTATAATTCCAATAATTATTGCTTTATTTAATATCCAGAATGGGTTTTCAACTACAATTTTAGGGATTCCAACTTAATTTATTGCTATAATTCCAATAATTATTGCTTCATTTAATATCCAGAATGGGTTGTCAACTATAATTTTAGCGATTCCAACTTAATTTATTGCTATAATTCCAATAATTATTGCTTTATTTAATATCCAGAATGGGTTTTCAACTACAATTTTAGGGATTCCAACTTAATTTATTGGTCTAATTCCAATAATTATTGCTTCTTTTAATATCCAGAATGGGTTTTCAACTATAATTTTAGGGATTCCAACTTAATTTATTGCTATAATTCCAATAATTATTGCTTTATTTAATATCCAGAATGGGTTTTCAACTACAATTTTAGGGATTCCAACTTAATTTATTGGTCTAATTCCAATAATTATTGCTTCATTTAATATCCAGAATGGGTTGTCAACTATAATTTTAGCGATTCCAACTTAATTTATTGCTATAATTCCAATAATTATTGCTTTATTTAATATCCAGAATGGGTTTTCAACTACAATTTTAGGGATTCCAACTTAATTTATTGGTCTAATTCCAATAATTATTGCTTCTTTTAATATCCAGAATGGGTTTTCAACTATAATTTTAGCGATTCCAACTTAATTTATTGCTATAATTCCAATAATTATTGCTTTATTTAATATCCAGAATGGGTTTTCAACTACAATTTTAGGGATTCCAACTTAATTTATTGGTCTAATTCCAATAATTATTGCTTCATTTAATATCCAGAATGGGTTGTCAACTATAATTTTAGCGATTCCAACTTAATTTATTGCTATAATTCCAATAATTATTGCTTTATTTAATATCCAGAATGGGTTTTCAACTACAATTTTAGGGATTCCAACTTAATTTATTGGTCTAATTCCAATAATTATTGCTTCTTTTAATATCCAGAATGGGTTTTCAACTATAATTTTAGGGATTCCAACTTAATTTATTGCTATAATTCCAATAATTATTGCTTTATTTAATATCCAGAATGGGTTTTCAACTACAATTTTAGGGATTCCAACTTAATTTATTGCTATAATTCCAATAATTATTGCTTCATTTAATATCCAGAATGGAAATTCAACTATCATTATTGTTAAAATACCTAACTGACATTTCTAATTTTCTATAATTTTTGGAATTCCAACTGAATCGATTGGTATAATTCCAATAATTATAGCTTAATTTAATATCTAGAATGGGTTGTTACCTATACTTATTGTTAGAATACCTAACTGTTTCCTCAAATTTCCTATAGTTTTTGGGATTCCAACTAAGCTTATAGGGATCATTTCAATTAATATAGCTCCATTTAATATTCAGAATGGGTTTTTGACTAAAAGTATTGCTTTTCAAACATTTTTTTTAGTTAAAACCTCATTCTGGGTAGTAAATGAAGCTAAAATTATTGGAATTAACCCAATCGATTCAGTTGGAATTCCAAAAATTATAGAAAATTAGAAATGTCAGTTAGGTATTTTAACAATAATGATAGTTGAATTTCCATTCTGGATATTAAATGAAGCAATAATTATTGAAATTAACCCCATAAATTTAATTGAAATCTCAAAAATTATAGGGAATTTGAGAAATAAGTTAGGTATTCCACCTAACTCATTTTTCAAATTCTTTAAAAGTTTTGAAATTCAAATTAAATTTATTGGAATATTTGCAATTATTATAACTTCATTTAATATCCAGAATGTTATTTTTACTAAAATTATTTTGGGAATACCTAATTGATTTCTCAATTTTCTTATATATTATTTATATGTTATACTTACAGTGGATATCATTATACTTACATTCATTTATTTGGACAACACCAAAAGCTCTGTAGGAAGTCTTATGAATATCTTCTCGCATCCAGTTACTTCAAGATTAATCTCCAATCTAAAATGCTTGATAAAAACCCAGAAAGTCTTTATACAAAAATAAGGTCCACAATTAGACTGACAACCCTATATTCAAATGTTCAAAAACCTCGAATTTGAAAAATAGTAGAATCCGAATAAATTTGTATTGTTTCTGTTTACCAACGTATCATAAAAGCAATTCATTTTGTTAAATGTAAAAGCAAATTTACTTTGCTTGTTTCTGCTTAATAGCTTAGTAAACAAATCTTCCCTTTTTTGGTCCTATCAATAATAAAATTTTCATATAAGTGGTTTTCATTTTTATTTTGAACATTATTTTCTATTTCACAACTTAAACTATAACTAACAAGTAAGGTATTATAAAAACATGATATTTGAATAAAATTAACAGTGATGAATTATATTGAGTCAAAATTATTAAAATCTATTTCTAATCATAATTTTATGTTTTTAATGAGTTAATAAATTAATGCGTATTTTAGTTTAAGCATAGCAAATTATGAATCCTGGCATGAATGAAATTATACATGATTACCTACTTCCAATAAAATGTTTCTCTGATTTAAATAGATTAAGTTTTAAAGTTAAATAAAGTTTTTTCTTAACAATAATGAAATTTAACACTCACTTGGGCAAATCAGAACCGAATTAGAGCAATTTTATATGGGAACAAAAATGCAGCAATAAAATCGTTCAAAATAAACTCTACAATACAAAAGAAAAATCCAGTCTATCTAAATTTAAGGTCATTGCTGGGTTTTTTGGCATTGACCTCAACGACACTCAATGGACTGACACACATGTTTTAAAGTTTTAAAATACTAACTAATAATGTAAAGAAAAATATTTAGAGGGAGTTATACTGTTTTTTGAGTTCAAGGTTTTCCTGAAACTTATTTCATTCAAAGCAATCAATTAAAATTAAATCATTGAGACTTATTTGAGCAAAAGAAATAAGCGTTGACCGCAAAGATACGGTTGGACTGAATCAAACTTTGAATAAGTGTAAAAGGAATAAATTTTTCAAAAATAAAAAAGTGCATAGAAATCGTGTAGTGTAATTTAGCTAAGGAATTTGGTTAATTATGAACTTTTACTTCATACTAGGAAAAATGTCGATGTTTCAAAAAAACAATCTCTTGTAACAATGTAACCTCACCATCAGATGAGTAGGAATTAGCTTGTTGAATTTAATCGGAAAGAAGAGAAAAAAGTGGCATTGACTTTAAAGATAAGGCTGCGACTAAAAACACACTTGTTACAAAAAATGTAAACAATAAACGAGTAGTGTAATTCAGTTCGTAGGTAATATTTAAGCCTTACATAAGATCGTTTATGAGCGAATCAACAGTGGTTTAATTTTTGTATATATATTTTTGGATCAGCATCCAAATATGATTGTGTGTAGTCTTAGTAAGTTTATGAAACTATTTCAATATGGTTAATGTTTGACTTTTCACTAAACAAATTTTAAATAGTTATGTAAAACTCTTGGTTAGAAAAGATCACAGAATGAATATTTGTTATATTTAGTTTTAACTCAATGATTTTAAAATGATCAGTTTTCTCTACAACATATCCATAACAATGTCTATCAAAATAAATAGTTTTAAGTAGTTTGCAAATACAAAAAATTTTTGAATTAGACACTACACTTATTAATTCAATGAGCCCAAAGCATGGAAGGTTATCAATATTTTGAAATTCTAATGCCATTCCCACTTTAATTTTTATATCATAAGTTGTTGCCCACTTGCAAAACTTGGTATTAAAATCCAAGTTTTTAAGTTGAGCAATATAAAAAGAAAAATATTTGATAGTGCTTACGCATTTTATTTCTCTTCCAGAAAGTATCTTATTCTCAAAATCGTTTTGAAATTTATTTTGAAAAAATGATAATTGAATCCGTTCAGCTATTGTATGGCAAATATTTATTCGAGATCTAGTTGAATTAGCGATTTGCTTTAATTCTTTATGCTTTGCTTCATGTCGCATAACCCAAAACTGTTTTAATGGCCCAAATTTTCGCATTAACGATGGGTAATGTGTGATAAAGTGATGCTTTGGTTTCAACGGCATTTTAAAGTGTGTTAGATATAAGCTATGGTGTTGTTCTATTAAATGTTCCAAATGAAAAATAATATTTTCATCAATACTCTCCAAAAAAAGTAATTCTGTTATTTCTTTCAAAATTAAAAATATCTCCCAGAGAATATCGGTTTCAGGCACCAGATCTGAAATAATAAGAGGGAGATATTTTATAAGCCATATTAGTTCTGAAGCTGAATATCGTAGCTTATGATTTTTTAAATTATCCATACTGAGCTCTTGAGGTTTATTTAAACCTTCGAATCTCCCATAAAAGAATCCTATAATTCTATTGTTAAAAGTTTCTAAAGAAAAATACTTTTTAATTTTAACGAAGGAATGTAGTATGAATGATACTTCAAAACCACAAATTCCTTCGTAAAGATCATGAAGCAAATCTACACTAAAATTTCGACAAACATGAAAATTGCTAAGTTCATTAAAGATACAAGGTGATAAAATACCAGTTTTTTTCACGTCATCATTTCTCAAATCAACTGAGTAATTGTATGGATTTCTAATCAAGAAAGGATCTTCAGTGGTGGTTATCTGTGAATCGTTTTTATGCATCTTACATATTCTGCAGAAAAAATTGCAAGAAAAACTTTCAGTGAACCCAAGCATCGAATTAAGTCCCAAATTGTCACCTATACAAGTAACAAGAACAAAGTATATTTGTTTATCAAATATATTCAAAGGATTACTTTCAAGATCTTTCAATTCATTAATAAGGGGCCGAAAGACGCTATTTCCATATGTTTTTTTGTCCAAAGTATGGAACAATAATGTCACAAAAATGTTTTCTAATTTAGATCGATAAAGTGGTGAAAGAAATGGAAACGATACATAAACGCCACCTATTTTTTGGTAGCCCGTCCTTGAACCCAGGGGATTATTAACCTCGAAGTCATCAAAATATACAAGTAATGGTAAAACAATACTATGCGAAGGGTATTTAGAGCTTCTATCTTTCCAAAATGGGGTTTGCATGATGTTACTGATAAAGTTTGTTTCAAGTTTAAGTGTGTTTATATATTCCATTACATGACCAAAAACCGAACTATTTTCTAAAAACACAATAAGATTACGTTTCAAAGAAATATATTTTTCCTTTACTGTGATATTTTGAAGTATTGTACGATTTTCAAGATTAAGATAATCCAACCTATTGCCAATAGGGGTAGATGATGATGGAAAATATAATGCATTTTCTGTTAACATGTTAATTCTTTTGTATTGTGTTGAGATATCTTTAAATGGGTCTTTTATAACCTTCACATATTCTTGATCAACATTTTTTAATAATGTCAAAAAAAAATCGCTTTTGAAATACGAGTCAAAAGCTGTTAATATATACTGTACGTCTTTTTTACAAATACTATTTTTTTTGTAAAGCTCTGAAATCAGTTGTAAATTCGCATCGTTCTTAAGTGAATTTATATTTAATTTCACCATGTCTTGGTGTACACTTTCTATTTGGTGTGGGTTTTGCACGTTTACTATTTGTTTATTAAAACCCATGTTAATATTACTTATACCTAAATGTTTGGAGTAACGACTTACAGGATTCATAAAATGCTTGCTAATGTGTTTCTTGAAACTATTAAAAAAAGAAAATGTTCGTTTCTCTGGACACATTTGACATTTATACACATTTTCATATTTGTGTCTTTGTTTCAAATGTTGAACATAAGTTTTAAGGTTTTCCTGAAACAAATTACATTTGAAGCAATCCATTTAAAAAGGGTGATTTTCTTTTAACAAAATAATAAAAAATAATTTATTATATAACAAAAGACAAATTCAAAACGTAGCGTAGGTAATATTTAAGACTTACATAAGATCGCTTATGAGCGAATTAACGGTGGTATAATTTTTGTCCCACTCTGTAGTGATTTTGTATATATATTTTTGGATCAGCATCCAAATATGATGGGATGAATCCGGAAATTTAGCGTTCAACGCCGTGTAGCTTTTAAAGCATGCGTCTATTGCTTCGATCGGCCCTTCGCATTTGTATAGGGAATCATCTATAGCTAGATACGCCTCCGTAATTTCAGCTTTATTTTCTCCGACTAGGATAACGTTGGGTTGCAACGTCTGTTTAGTTAATTGTAGACATTTCCTTGCATTTCCTAACTTTTCCTTGATTTGGATTGAACTCTGAAAGTATAATTTGTTTACTTATTAATTTACAATTTTGCTGCAGTTGAATGTTATTTTATCTAAAATATGTAAGTTTGGTTGTATTAAACTACTAGAATAAAAACGCAACTATTTTAAGTCTTGAAATTTTAGGTATAGAAATAGTAAAGAATAAGAAAAACAAATTTAAATATGCAAATCTAAATAAATATATGTAGATATTCAAATAATCGTACCGTTGCAAAAATTATAAACGAATTAGCACTTTCAAGCTTAGTGTTGCGTTTCGTCTGTGAAAGTTTTCTTTTCCCTAAAACTGGTGTAGATAAGAGGTGTGGCAGTAGAAAAAATCCAACTAAGTTACTTTTTTGTTGTAAAAGGTCTCTTATTTCCGGTTTATTTTTCTTTTCAGCTATGTTTATGAGTTTTGTATTTATTTCAGGCCATTTTTGTAGCAGATTATTGGAGTTATCTCTGTAGTAATAATCAAAATCTATTTTATAGAGCTTGTAGCCTTCAGCACTTTTTAAGAAAGGAAACTTATCAACATACAAACTTATTGTAAGATTTGATTCCGATTTCAGAAGCTGAGCTCTGGCTTCTACAGTATCTTTCCAAAACTCTACAATCTTATCATACGGTTCTAAATAGTTAGAAAGGAATTGTAATTTTTCATTTAATTCTTCATTTATTTCAATAGTTTTAACAGTAGTTGAATTTGAAGGTTTAACCTTGATTGGTGTTTTAGATCGTCGAAATGTTTTTTTAAAAGTTTGCAATCTTTCCCACAGTTTCCCAGATGCCTTTCGTTTTGTTTCTTTTATATACGGGTTAAAATATGTGGATGAAGATTCAGTGGGGAAAACGTCAATGATTTCTTGAGTTAGTTCTTTGAATCTATCGGTGGATATTCGAAAGTCACTTTCATTCAAAAATTGTCCGGACTCAAACTCTTTGGCGATGACAATAGAAACTAAGCGATTTCTATGAAATTCGTCTAGTCTTCCATGGGCTTTGAAAAAGGTTAGGGGCACTTTTCCTTCGCCATGAGATAAATATTCCTTTACTGTTCCTTTAGGAAGATGAATCTCTTGTTGGTAAAGATAATTTCCATTTGATTGATCATCAAGCACCTTTTCAAAGAAAATAAGGAAACAAAATTATGTTTTATTTTTTCGTTAAAATTAAATGTGAAAATTAATTTTCTAAAGTAGTCATTTTTACAAAATATTCTTAATTGTTGCATATAGGCGGATATGTTATGGTCATAAAGTTTTATTTGTTCGGTCAAACCTAGATTTTACTCGCCAAAGCTCATCAGTGAGTAAAAAAAAATAATTCAAAGTCCGACGGAAGTTTAATTTTTGAACTTTGACCTGAAACCAGATTTAAAAATTGATTTATAAGATTCCGACTTTAAATAAAGCAAAAATCCCGAGAAGCAATTTTAATTATTTTTGTTCATGACTAAAATTAATTGATTCTCGGTTGGTTGGGGGTTGGCTACGAAACTCCCAACTAAAATTCAATTAATTAACTCCACAAGCAAAACAAAAACGAATATTTGTTATCAATTTACCCACTTATCTAGTTAAAGGCGTATTGTTTTCAGCGGTCGTGCGCAACAGATAGATAGATGCATACAATTTTATTTATTTGTGAATTAAGTGAACAACAAAATTAGTGATTTCTTTATTTTTTTGTGAAATTTACTGCTTACCATGTCAAAGCAATGGTTGAATAACCTCTAGCGAAGAAAGCGGAAACAGGGGGTATGCGGGATAGTGTCGTCCAAGAAATGCTTTATCCCCAACAACAGAAGAGCCGAGACAAATAAATTCAAAAACGATCTTCCCCAGGAGTAGGGCCTTCGACAACCTCAAGAAGTCATTATGAACGGAGTGAACGCCATGAGAAATCTGATCGACGTGAACACATTGATCATTCTGATAAATCTGAACGCCAAAAATGCTCTACATCTCAAAGGAGTTCTAGGCCTCCAGGAGGACAATTCGAAGGAGGTAGACAAGAAAGACGCTTTCGTTACGAAATCGTTCATACTCGTCCGCAAGAAATCGATTATAAATGTGGAAAGTCAGGTGCACCAATTATTCTCCAAGCTAATTACTTCCGACTGCTTACAACTCCAACTTGGCAAATATTTCAATACAATGTTTATTTTTCTCCTGATATCGAATTGCGTCGTGTTCGAGAAGGTGGCTACATTTACGATGGTATGAAAATGTTTAGCACAACGGAACTACGTGAAGATTTAATGAAATTGGAGATAACAAATTAATTTGGAGAGAAATACATAATAACTGTCAAATATGTTGGAGTTATTTTTATGAAATATTGGCAATCACTCCAAATTATGATTTTGATTCTTCATCGTGGAATGAAAGGTCTTAAGTTACAATTAGTTTGAAGAAATTTCTTTGATGCTGTCGCTATTATTAACTTGTAAAAGCATCGAAAGCAACTCTGGCCTGGCTATCAGACATCTTTCAGACAACAAGAGCAGGATATATAGCTGTGTACAGAAATCACACTTAAAGTAATGCGTACTGAGACTATTTGTGATATCTTGATGAAGTGCACACAGGACGACTCCTGTGATTATCAAAAAACATGTATGTTTTTGGGCTTACTGTGTTGACTGACCACAATAATAAAACCAACAGAATCAACGACATTGATTTCGCTGCTAATCCAAAGAAGACATTCAAATGCAAAGGAAAAGACATATCCTTCATCGACTTCTACTATCAGAAATATAAAATTCGTATCAGAGATGCCAAGCAACCACTTTTCATATCAAAGTCAGAAGATCGTCAAAAACGAGGTGGAAGTGATGAATTCGTGGTACTCATTCCTGAGCTTTTCAGAGTAAACAGATTAAGAGACACTATGCGCTCCAATTTCCCACTTATGAAAGCAATGGCAGATCATACTGAAATGAATCCAGACCGTTATATTAAAAGATTGCGTGTGTTCAATCGAGGTCTTCTTTGAACAGAACCTAGTGTTAAAGTTTTAACTGACTGGAATATGATATAAGATGGCAATATGGTGCAAATCAAGGGGAGAGTTTTGAAACCTAAGGAAATTGTCTTCTTTAACAAGAGAAAAATTACTGTTGGAAAACAAGCTGATTGGACAAGATCATTTCGGGATAATGCTATGTTTACAACTACTTCTCGAGCATTACCGATCGTTGGGCAGTTATTGCCCCGAATCACAACTCACGTGATGTTCGAAACTTCGTTGACAGCTTAGTTCGCGCAGCGTCGGTGATGCAATTCCAAATTCATAGCCCAAGAGAGATTCCAACGTTAAGGCCATTGAAGATTATGATAATGACGATCCCCAATTAATTCTATGTTTGGTGCCCAACAAAAACGGCATATGGAGCTCTTGTAGCTTCCATGAACATGAAAACGAAAATGCTACATTCTACAGTACAGTACCTCCTTGCCACAATGCTGATTCTAAGCTTACTATTAGTGTTATGAAAGCACTGAAACAATACCAAAGGGAACAAGACAAACTACCTGCTCGTACTCTCATGTACCGTAATGGAGTTGGTGAAGGTTCACTCAATCAACTTATTGAGCATGAGAAAATTTATAAAGAACAATCGGAAAAACCCCTTATGTTTTCCTTTACTGTGGTTTTCAATCAAAAAAATACCCGCTTCTTTTCTAGAGGTCGTAATCCTCCACCAAGAACAGTTGTGGATGATGTCATTTCAACATCTTAGCGGTATGACTTCTACCTAGTATCTACCAGTATATAGTAACATTTAATTAACATTAGACCAACTGCAGGTTTGAACATACCAGCTGTTTGTCAGTACGCTAAGAAGCTTCAACGTTTGTATCACAGAATATATTTAAGGTCCCATCTAACGCATTAGAGAAGAAATTATATTACTTGTAATACTTTTGTCTATTTAGTTGCTAAAAGTTTTTAAAATATGATTTCCAACTTAATTAACTTCCATTTTTTTATTCAGACCAACTCGAAAAAGGAAACAAATGAAATATAAAAAAACTGTGCTACCATGTGAATTGTGTAAGATCGGAATTTTTGTTTTACTCAAAATAAAACATATAAACAATGAAAAAAAGGCCGAAGGTAGATAATAATTGTATATTATTTCAGTATGACTGACCAACAAAAAATTAACGTCGAACTTTGACCAAAATGGCAAATCTGGGGATCTTGTTGATATTTATTTTAAATCTATTACTACATTTTAAATTCAGAAATAGAAGGTGCACTTACCAACTGAATAGTTTTATCCAAATCTTCTGTGCTGTCGATCGCTATAGATGTTGAAGTCCAAGGAGAAGATGATAGGGTTGTATCAGATATTGTGCTTTTAGTTGACAGACCATCAATCTGATAAAATATTAAATAAATGCGGTTTTAATATTATGTTTTTAAAAAATAATTAAAATAAAAAAGCTTTGATGTAAACAGTTATTATTAAAAAAAAATGTATATAATGTTGTCAGTTCATAACATTTTTTTTTGGTAGTTTAAAGTTATTTTTTTTTTAAAGAACCATAAATTGCTCAATTTACTCAGCATCATCTGTTAACAATAATTTATCTAGCGCTACTTAAGGGTTACTTCTTTTACAAAAGAGTATTTCCTACTCAAAAATGAGAAATGATTACTCTGGTAATATTTTAAAATATGTCAATATTATAAAATATTATGTTAACCAAAATCAGTTAATATGTTAACATGCATATTATATGATATCCAAACATATTATATAAAACAATTGCAAATTTGAGCTCTTACTACCTACTTAACTTAAGACATGCCTCATTTCATTACATGTTTGGGTTTCTTAAACAATTTGTATACGAAAAAACACATATTCGTATTCGGATTTTTATAACTCAATAATTACAAGTCTACAAAATAACCGCAGTACTATGCTTTTTAAAGAAAATTGAGCGAAATACAAAAAAGATCTTGAGAAGTTTTGCCGTTAATCAAACCATTATAAAATTACAGCTAGTCAAAATCATCTAATTTAACTAACCTCGTATCAAATAACATCAAATTTTATTTTTTTAAGAATATAAAGATATACTGGTAACTTATATCACTGTCATCAAAACATCTGTAAGAAATTTTCCTATTGAATATATACTTTTGCTTTATTATAATTGCAATTATATTTCGGAAATCATTCCCTTTCTCGTTATTGAAAAAATACTTTTGAATTTCAATTGATGATTTGAATTTCAACTGTGTGACAAAATTTTGAATTCTTGTCAATATCATTTTCGATGGGCTGAGCTCGAATCTAGTCTAATAATTGTTCTATTTCTATATTATATATCTGAATGTTAGTAGTAAAGCAAGGACAAAAAGTCCCGGCAATTGGGGCAAACCTTTGAATTAATAATAACACCTTAAGTTTCTACAGACGTTTCGTTCACTTATCTAAAACTTTTTAACCTATTTGAAATAACATAAAAAATATATTGCTTACAGAAGCTTAATACAAATATGCATATATGACATATGTCCAATGTTCATATATCAGGCCATCAGAACTATAGTGGCCTAACTAATTTTCGCACTAATTTTTAAAACCGTGAAATCTAATTTTTATGTTCGTACAAAGCATTTCATTTTTGAAAAATCTACATGATTCATCAATCTATAGTTATTAGTTATATGTAACTGTTTGAACGAAGGTAGATTTTTGTTATACAAAATTAGTTTTCATATTTTAAAGAAAAGTGAAAAAAATCAGTTAGGCTTTTCAGCTTATTGTTTTGGTTTACAATGCAGCATTTGCTTATTGTCTTGAAGCTTATTTTTAAATGGGGATGCACCAGGCACATTACAATTGTATTGGTCAATAGGTACGAATACAATTTTTGTTTTGTTTTATATGCATATATGTATGGTTATATTTTTCTAAGTGTATTATAGGGTACTATAGGTACTTAATTTACTTTATTAAAAGTTCTCATTCAAAAACGCTTTAAATTTAAAAAAAAGAAGACAAGATAGTAGAATATACTTTCGTAAAACATAAAAGGAAGGGCGAAGTTTAACTACTTAAATTACTGACGCAAAATTTACAACAGCCTGAGGTTAAGCTATTAGCATCATACTAAATACTTAACAGTTTTTGTCTTTAAAGTTCTCTACCAAAATGTTCTTAGTTTGAAACACTGTTTAGCTAGTATCTTAATAAAATATTGACAGCTCGTGCAACAAACTACACAACCATATACTTTTTAAATTTGTAAATGTCAAAGTATAATATAGCATGATGATACGTTAAGAATAAAATAGCCATTTGGTGAACTTTAGTAAAATGAAATGAAGTTTAGTGATATGAAAGTCAGTACGATGATTAAATTGCTTAAAAATTTTCAAAATCCTCTTTTGAATCAAGTATAATACTCTAATAATGCTTTAATATCGTACTAAACCATCTTAAATTTTGCACCAACATCTGCATGTTAAATTCTCATTATTGTTTTAATGACTATAAGGATTGATTGAAAAAATTATTTTTAATTCAAAATTAATAAACACTGAAATTATTTCCAGAGTTTCTGACTTTATAAAAATTGTTTATACCGATCAGAACTGTAGGTATTCAATATTATTTATGCCAACCAAAATGAAAAATATATCTGATATGGAAATGAAATAATAAAAAGTTTCTTTTTCAAATAAAATAGGGTTTTGTGGAATTTTCTTCCAATTATAAGAATATATGATTAATCTTACGTTTTCATTCTTCTTATATTCAGCTGCATATTTACTCCAAAACTTAATTCTTGGGCCAGTTTTCTTAATAATTTCACAAACGTTTATATACTCTAATTGAACAAATGCTTCATCGTCGATTTCTTCACCTAGCAGAAAACGTAAAATGATTTATAAAACAATTATTATAGAATAAAAGCATTGAATTGTAATGGAACATAATATTTTGTAAGTAATGGATTAAACTAAGTGAAACAAATATTATTCTTATAAAATGACGTTTAACGTATTACCAATATTAAAAAAAAATTGTGAGTGAGAAAACGGTTAAGATGTGTAAACATCAACGTTTGCTCAAGCGCCTAATTTTTCTTACTAAATGTACTCAATATACATAACTACATACATGCTACATCGTAACGTGCTACTGCTACAACGTAACGTTGCACAGAATAAAGTGCACGTTTTCATTTCACTCTACCGCCGGCATAGATGTTTACACATCAAAAAATGGTGGAAAAATCTAGACAATAAAGGCATTATCTCGGAAAAACCATATTAAATACAAAAGCATTTTCATGCAACGAAATTAAATTCCAATTTGCTGAAAGCTATAACTTTCAACCAGACGTTTCTTAACAAAATACTTGCGTAAATGTGGGAATCAATCAGTTGTTCATTAATTGTCAAAGCGTGCTTATGAATACGATAAGCTAAGCGGATATCCAAAAAAATGTTAAAATACCTAAAGTTGTTTGGTATCCAGTTGACGTCAATTGTTGTTCCCATTAGAACAACACAAACCTATCCAGATTGCTTTGGAATACTTTGTAAACAATGTGTTGAAAATGTTAAAACCTTAAACTGAGTTTTTTCGGTAAAAGAAATGGGAGGTGGTCTTTTGCTCTACTTAAACTTCAAAGTTCCCAGCTTTAAAGGTTATTTTGTTGTACTCCTATTTCTACGAAACGTTTTTGTTGGAATAGAGCAAGGGAGCAGATCGCGTTCTATTTGAAAATATTTTTCAAATATTTTGTGTGTTTCACTAACATCGCACCAGAACACACGATTACCCTTTTTCTTTATACCTATAAACTTTTATAGAAAGATAATTTGAAAGAAATGTATAAAAAATACATATTAATATAACTGCAGTATTTGGGCAACGATTTTCGTCAGTACTTAATCGAAGATAAAGTAAGTACAAAGTGTTTTAAGATAGTACAATTTAGCACAAAATTCTACCGAAAAATGCTAATAAAATCAATTTATTTGAAATTTGTTCACGTGTTAACATTTAATACTCACTCATAAATACTTCCGTTAAGTGTTCCATGTTCCAGCACCTTAATTTATCTTTAACTAGTTCCATGTTTGTGTATGTATGCCTTTTTTGATTTCGACTGCTAGCACTAGCATTAAAAAATAACAAAAAATATTTTAATTTATTATAGTTATTGTTGGATACAAAATATAGGACATAATATATTCACTTCAGAAGCAAAGTGTAATAAGTTAAATGTTGAAATATTAATTACTAGTAAAGCGATTAAAGATATATTAAATAAAAGTTGTTGGATCGAAAAGAATGTCGTTAAATTTGAAACAGTCTAATGTTAGGGTATAAGCATGATACTACTTAAAAATATGGTTTTTACTTTAATAAAATGTTAAAAGATTGTGCAATGCTAGACTTTTTTGAAATTAGAAAAATCCATATTTTAACCTAGTATCATACTTTTTTTGCTGCAAGAATTCGTACAAACTTAACAAAAAACTTAAAATGTTGACTTAAGTTTTTTATATCAGGCAAAACGAGCAACTGATTTGAAAAATAGGCATATATAGGTGGGAAGAGATATGGAGTTAATATCTAAAACACCAGCTTTAATGCGATATTGTATTTTTTCAAAATCATTAATGAATTTAAAATTGCATTTTCAAATTCTTTTTTTCGTGTCGGAAGATACATACCTATGATAGAATAGAGATTTACTTCGTGGAAGGCTTTCTTTTGACTTTTGTTGTATTATTTGCAGATTTGTTGATAGAATTTTGAAAACACATTCAGCTTTCATAATTATTTTTACATATAACGAAAGAATCACCCTGAAAACTATTTGATTTCTCTGCAAGTTGTTTAAGAAAAATTTTAAAATTTTGTTATATGTTTTTGTAACATAATTATTTGGTTAAGAGAAATATTTTAAGAGAACTTTGAAAGAAAATAAATAAGAAGATCGTTACTTTGGAAACAAACTCCGCTTTGAATTTCGTTTCGCTAAAAATTAAATTCGTAACAATTTCCATTTCTTCTTAAGTAATTATTAAAAAAATTCTTTTAACTCGTCAATTACTGTATGATCTACAAAAAAAATTGTTTGTTTATTCCACATCAACATTGCCACAAGAAGTTTAAATCGATCAAAGGTGAAATTAAATATTATGTATTAAATTAAATATTAAATATTATATATTAAAATAAATATTCCCACGCCTCTTTCCCCCCCAGATACCGCACGCGCTGGAGTCCATCTTCACCCAATACGACGGCAATATCCATTGCATGTCATATCAGAACTTATTTAAATTATTTTAAGTTGTAATACAAAAATTAAACCAGCTACTATGAAGCCAACACAATAATTTGTTTTATGTACGATACGAATATCATCAGAAGATAAAAGATTGGATCTGCTTAATGCAAGCAGAGTTTAAAAAGTATATACAAAAGACAAATTTTAAAGTAGAAAAATTAATGAGTGATTTTAAAAAGTTTTTAATAGATTTCATTAATTATTTGACATTAATAAAACGTAACAAAATAAATCGTTTAAGAGAAATAAAGTCTGTTTGGAACGAAACCAGCACAATCAAGAAATACATATTGAAAATGCGTACAGAAAATTATACGCTAAAAAACAGGCTCTGGAATTTAAAATCTTACTTCATGGTACAAAATCAAAAACCGATCTCTTAATCGAATTTCTCATCAGCGAGATTTATTTAAAGAAAAAAATTAGTATGAATGTTTAGAAAACGTCATAGGACGAAAAATTTAAATTCAACAAAAACAAAATATTACATATGTATCCTTTTTTGCCTTAGTACCACTTAAAAATAGGTCGCTGAGCTGTGTCGGTTTCATTTCAAGGGACGATATAAATACCTTTCATCTATAACTATACGTGACGGAGAGAATTGACGAGTTAAACGAAAAAGAAGATTTCCTTAAATTATTTCCCTGTTAACATAAATACAAAAATTGTGTTAAGTTCATACTCTGCAATAATGGCTGTCTTACTCTACCATTATTTAATTTTATTAACGCAATCAAATGTTTTTTTTTTATTGACAGCTGATCCTCAAACTGCTCTGCGAGGGTAGAGTGTTTAAAGTATTGGCTTAATCTTTTTTAAATAGATGAACTATACCAATCAGTATTGATAGATTTTATTGTCTCCACTATTGGGTATATCTCTTTGTTATTTGAACTATAAAAACGAAAGCTAAAATGCCAAGTTGTATTGGTATATAGCCAAAAACATATATTTGCCATACAAAGTAATAATTAATATAATTATAAACCAATGTTAGTTCTTACTCTTCAATTAATACCCGTGATATTTATTTTTTCTTGCACACTCAAATTTTGTTTTAATTTCGTTTTTGTTTGCTGCTACTGATTGCTGTGGCTACGTGTTCACTCATGTAGGTCTATAGGTATTAACTAAAGCTTATAACTTAACTTCAAACTGATCTGTATTGGTAGATTGTCTAAAATATTGGCAATTATTCTTTTATAATAGTTGAAATATACCAATCAGAACTGTAAAGTTGTCTAGGTTATTGGAATAATCCCTTTGATTATTTGCACTATACCAAACGAATGTCAAAATACCAATCTATATTGGTATATTGTCAGATATATAGGCAAAAAATCTGTATTTGTTTGCACTACCCAATGCATGTCCTATTATCAATCTATATTGTTGGATTATCTATAATTATTGGTCCAACGAAAACAAAAATACCAATATGAAGTGGTATATTGTATAAATTATTGGAAAAAACCCTTTAATTTTTTTAAATATACCAAACAAAAGGCTAAAAACCAATCTGTATTGGTATATAGCCTACCTACTGAAAACTTAATTACAACACTAAATTACGTATATCGTTGGCGTTCAATAAAAACCCCTTATGTCTATTTTCCAAGATATTGACAAAATAAGCAATATTTAATCAACTAACAAATTCTTAATTCTGTTAAGCAATACTAAAATACAAAAAAATGTGATTTTGATTTGATTCGAAGCAGACACAAACCCACGCTGGCACAAAAAGTGTAACACGTGGCCCTTTCTAAAAGAAATAATGTATAGCACAAGAAAAAAGTTTTCTTAGGGAGTTTTCATTGAATGACCATGATATTTTGTTAACGTATATTAAAACATAATAATAAAATCAATATTTGTTCTTACCCTTCCAGAAACACTCGAAATATTTAACTTTTTAACGCACTAAAAATGTTTTAAGGTTTTTTTTTTTTTAATTTGCAGCTGCCAATTGTAAAGGCTTTGTCCACTCACGTTGGCTTCTTTGTATTAACTGAAGACGCTGTCAGCTGAATTGTCTGAAACTTAAAAAATGCTGAATTGAAAAGCGAACGGATGTGGTGCGTTCCTTTTTTCTTCAATTATTAAGTAATGTTGATGTGTCAAAAAAATGTTGAAATGTCATTGTCAAGAGAGACGATTAACTAATTTCATTTGCGTTGCTGGTAATATGCCATTCTGTATTGGCATATTGGTGACTATATAAGCAAAAACTCTATAATTATTTGTACTTTACCTAATGAAAACTAAAATACCAATCTGTATTGGTAAATTTTCTACCTTTTGAAAACGTTATAACAACAAAACACATTTTGTAAGTAATTGAGAATATAATCAATATAACAAATAACAAACTCTGATTTCTATTAGAAACTACTCCGCTTACAACGCAACACATTAATCGATACCCACAAACTCAAGTCGACACCAAAAGTGTTATTAAACGTATGTCGCTTTACAAAAGAAATAATGCATTACACAAGAAAAAAAGTTGACCTAAGGAGTGAGTTTTCATTGAATGACAACGATTGACGTTAAAATTAATAAGACAAGATAAAAAAATCATTGTATGTTCTTACCCTGCAATAAACACTCGTTATGTTAAATTTTGAACACACTAAAAATAATGTTTTTTAATTCCAACTGTTGATTGTGGCAGCTTCTTTCACTTCGTATTGGTAGAGTGTCTAGGTTATTGGAATGCTCCCTTTGATTATTTGCACTATACCAAACGAATGTCAAAATACCAATCTATATTGGTATATTGTCAGATATGTAGGCAAAAAATTCATATTTGTTTGCACCACGCAATTTATGTTGTTGGATTATCTATAATTATTGGTCCAACGAAAACAAAAATACCAATATGAACTGGTATATTGTATAAAATATTGGAAAAATCCCTTTAATTTTTTGAAATATACCAAACAAAAGGCTAAAAACCAATCTGTATTGGTAAATAGCCTACCTACTGAAAAC
This sequence comes from Leucozona laternaria, assembly GCA_932273885.2. Taxonomy (NCBI): domain Eukaryota; kingdom Metazoa; phylum Arthropoda; class Insecta; order Diptera; family Syrphidae; genus Leucozona; species Leucozona laternaria. The sequence goes on along the minus strand of OW026367.1, from coordinate 21,941,212 downwards.
TTAATGACAACACTAAATTAGGTATATCGTCGGCGTTCAATGAAACCTCCTTATGTCTATTTTCCAAGATATTGACAAAATAAGCAATATTTAATCAACTAACAAATTCTTAATTCTGTTAAGCAATACTAAAATACAAAAAAATGTGATTTTGATTTGATTCGAAGCAGACACAAACCCACGCTGGCACAAAAAGTGTAACACGTGGCCCTTTCTAAAAGAAATAATGTATAGCACAAGAAAAAAGTTTTCTTAGGGAGTTTTCATTGAATGACCATGATATTTTGTTAACGTATATTAAAACATAATAATAAAATCAATATTTGTTCTTACTCTTCCAGAAACACTCGAGATATTTAACTTTTTAACGCACTAAAAATGTTTTAAAGTTTTTTTTTTAATTTGCAGCTGCCAATTGTAAAGGCTTTGTCCACTCACGTTGGCTTCTTTGTATTAACTGAAGACGCTGTCAGCTGAATTGTATGAAACTTAAAAAATGCTGAATTGAAAAGCGAACGGATGTGGTGCGTTCCTTTTTTCTTCAATTATTAAGTAATGTTGATGTGTCAAAAATATGTTGAAATGTCATTGTCAAGAAAGACGATTAAATAATTTCATTTGCGTTGCTGGTAATATACCATTCTGTATTGGCATATTGTCGACTATATAAGCAAAAACTCTATAATTATTTGTGCTTTACCTAATGAAAACTAAAATACCAATCTGTATTGGTATATTTTCAACCTTTTGAAAACCTTATAACAACTCTAAATTGGATATGATATCGTCTTCGTTCAATGAAAATTCCTTTAACACATTTTGTCAGTAATTGTGAAACAAATTGTAAGCAATATAATATATAACAAACTATGATTTCTATTAAAATCTATCTTGCTAACAACGCAACACATTAATCGATACCCACATACTCAAATTATGATTTTGATTTGGCCAAAATTATTATCAAACATTATGCCGTATTTCACAATAAAAAAATTGTCTTTAGGGGTTTTTTATTGAATGACAACGATTGGCGTTAAAATTAATAAAAAAAGAATAATAAATTGGATGTATGTTCTTACTTTTCAATAATCACTCGCTATATTAAGTTTTTTTTAACGCACTAAAAACTTTTTTAATTTTTTTTTATTTGCAGCTGCCGATTGTGGTGGGTTTTCCACTCACTTCGGGTTTTTTTTATTATCTGAAGGAGAACTGTCTGAATCTAAATTATTGCTGAATGTAATGGAGATGACTGTGATGCATTCTATTTCTCTACAAATATTAACAATTGTTGATGTGTCTACAGAAATGTTGAAATGTCATTTCGCTTTGCTAATATACCACTCTGTATTGGCAAAAACTGAATAATTATTTGTACTTTACCTAATAAAAACTAAAATACCAATCTGTATTGGTAAATTGTCTACCTTTTGTAAACTTTATGACAACACTAAATTGGATATAATATCGCATTCGTTCAATGAAAATTCTTTTAACACATTTTGTAAGTAATTATGAATATATGTAAACCATATAATATATAACAAACTATAATTTCTATTAGAATCTATCCCGCTAACAACGCAACACATTAATCGATACCCACATACTCAAAATATGATTTTGCTTTTCACCAAAAGTATTATCAATCATTATGCCTTATTACACAAGAAAAAAAATGTCTTAAGGAATTTTCATTGAATGACCACGACTGGCGTTAAAATTAATAAAAAAAGAATAATAAATTGGATGTATGTTCTTACTTTTCAATAAACACTCGCGATATTTAATTTTATAACGCACTAAAAACTTTTTTAGTTTTTTTTTTTTAATTTGCTGCTGCCGATTGTGGGGTTCGTCCACTCATTTCGGGTTCTTTGTATTGTCTGAAGCTGAACTGTCTGAAAGTTAAGTATTGCTGAATGGAATAGCGAACGAATGTAGTGCGTTCCTTTTCTCTATGAATATTAACTATTTTTGATGTGTCAAAAAAAAGGAGTTAAAATGTCATTGTTAGAAATGTTACGTTGTGTTTGCTTTTATTTAGGAATAAAAGATTAGGTACCTACTAATGAAAGAAAATTTGTATTATAACATTAAGTTTAATGGAACAATTCTTAAGTTTCTTGCAAACTAGCTTCAAGAGAATAAAAAATGTGAACAATAGGTAAATGACGAAAGGTGTAAAACCTGAATTTGATAGTTTATCTCACACAACTGAACATCTCCTACAATTTGACATGTTTTAATAGGTTCATGGAAAAATTTAAGATAGGTAGTTTGAAGTTATTATGAAACCGATTTTTTTCGATGCAAGCGTGGAAGCAATATATGAAAATCATTTTCAACACACAAATTTTGTCGTGGCATTAAATATTATCTTACTTTTTGTTGGAACCGGTGTTGATACTTTGTGAGATAATGAGGAGGTACTTTGATTAACATAAGAAAATGCATATAATTTCCAAATATGTAAAATTTCTATAAGTTTTTTTGGTGCACAAAATCGAAACATAAAGCTAAATGTATGTATGTATAAATGTATTGTTCATTCAATACGGCATAAATTCCATTGTTAAAAGTCGACTGAAATGAAATTTAATGCAAAATGAAGCTAAGTAGTTCGAAAAGCCAAAGTCAATCATCATAATAATTAAAAAAATAAAAATAAAAAACAAATTGAAAAAAATTGAAAAAAATTATAAATTCAACTATTTTTGACAAGTAACCATTTAAATTCATATCAAGGAGATGAGTTGGAAATTTTAACAAGAATAATAATCAGACGGTTCAATATAAAGCTTACGATAACTAATGACCATTTGGGGAAAAATTACGCTTGCGGAATTGGGCCCCTGATGTTGGACATCTGTATGCCGCATGTAGTAGGGGTGTAATAATTTGTCATTGAAAAAAGAACGAACTTCTGCATTTCAGCGTATGAAGAATATGCAAGAGGGAGAAGAGTATCATGCACCTAGCATGTCACTTCGTGCAGCAAAGCGAGCAAGAAAGTTTGCGAAAAGTCTTAATAATGTGTAAAAAAGCACAACATTAGGTCATGATGTTGTTGTAGTTCATATTTATTTAGATGGCGGGAAGTGAAAATACAAGACACAAGATGGATGCATTAGGTGCGTTCGAGTTCATTACCAAAGCTAGCCCAATACGTTTGTGTTAATTTAAGCCGAGTTTACAGTTCTCATTGGAATAAGTTATAATTTCCAAAACAATTTCTAAATCATGTGTGTATTATATCTCTTTTTAAATATTCAAGGCCAACAATGAAAGGCTACGCGGAGGCAAGCTTTCTTATTTTTTTTGATCAAGTTCATAAATTAAATGACTAGAAATGGAAATTTATTTTTTTTTAATTTTATTTTTCAAAAAAATGTTAGCTTTAGGTATAATCTCGCATAAAAACAATCACTGTTCAATTGTTTGAATGTTAATAAATGTATTTAGACAAATGTCATTAAATATAGGAGCTAACTAATCAAATTTGTTGAGTTAACTCAGGATTAACTGAACAGATGATTTTGATGTTTTATTGACTGAGTTTGTTTAGGCGTTTAGCAATCATTCACTACCGAAAAACTGCTTCCTCAGTTAATTGTGGAGTGGGCCTTAGAAATCAAAATGATTGATTATTTATCTTTTAAACAAACACTAACAAATTTCAAGAATTATTTCAAAGGAGAACAATTTCGAGAGAAAATAAGCAAATAATTAACGACAATTGACGAAAGCTGTTGAACTTTACTTTTGCTGAAAGTTAAACAGTGCCCCTTATCAAGGCTTCATGCACTTACGGCTAGAAACGAGCATTCCATATTACTGTCCTCTAAGTTTGCCACACAACTTTATTTCGGTTCATTTTGTTTAATATTTTATTTTGTATTGACTGAAGAAGCAAAGAAAAATCAAGTAAATAGTCATGGACGTGTTAACATACAAAATGCAAGACGGTATGAATTGAAGAAATGACATTTCATTCGAGATATCGTACAAAAAATATAAATTAAAGTTCATGTAAAGTGGCCTTTAGATACGAAATAAAATGACTATACATTTGTAATTTAACCTTTAACAAAAATTACTATTGTTGATTGACTTATGGTTAGGTGTACAGAATTGTCTCCGAATGACGTAATTCAATTCACATTTGTTTCACTTTATTTCTGTGAGCCATTTTTTCATTAAGTGACGTAGATGCGCGGAAGGAACTAAACATTCAACGTTGAATATCATACCACGTGTTCTCTATTCCATGAGATTGTGGTTGGTTGTCTGAATGCCTTATGAAGTAGGGGTGTAATAATTTGTTTCGAGAAAAAGAACGCACTTCTGTCCTTCCTCGCATAATGAAGAAGAAAGAGCGAGAGGAGAATCTTGTGCATGTCATGCTGCCAGGCGCGCTAGAAAAGAAAGAGTGTATACTACATCTTATTATGGTGTTCTTTAAGCTCACATCTATTCCGATGGCGCGAAGTGAAAATATATAACAATATGGCGGCAAAGATCCATTGGGTACGTTCGTGTTCATAATCAAAGCTAGTCGAATAGGTTTGTTTGAAGTTAAGCCGAGTTTACATTTCGCATGCGAAAAAGATTTACAAATTCTCAAAACAATTTTTTCATTCAGATTTCGATTAAATGATTGATATTTTTTATGGCAAATGGAATAAGATTTTAGGTTGAATAATTTGTGTTGTCATTGTCTTCGTGTATTCTGGTGTGTGTCTTATTGTCTTCATCACTTGATCCACTTCCAGAAGAAAAATGTGAGCATGATGATTTTCAATTGCTTCCATTTTTACAAACGACTATTTCCCACATATTTCCAACACAATTTTCAAAACCAACATAAATTTAAGAAATTAAAACCCACATTCGCAAACCGAATTTTGAATTCTGTCAAATTCAATCTTAGATATTTTTGTCAAGAAGAAAATATAGAGAGATATGGTTAACATTGAATCATTGTCAGAATTTTCTGTCAAAACCCATAGGGCCAACTTTGGGAAATTTGTTAAAATTCGAAGCTATCAAACACAATTATTATTTATATGTTTCTACCATTTCCAATTTTTTTGTTGTATGATTTTACATATGTACAAGAAAGAAGGAATTTATTTGATTCACTAAATATGTAGGTATGTACATTTATATCAATTGATGTTTCTAAGAAAAAAACAATTGACTCGTATTTAAATTTTGTTTATTTTTTAAAATTATTTTTGTGTTTAATGTTATAAATCTAAAGTGTTATAAATTGCGAAATTATTGCAAATATTTACATTTTGTTTTAATGCAAATATATCCACTATGCATGAAATATATATACATATATGTTTGCAATACAATTTTATTTTAAATAAATCATTTAGCGAAATGAATCGATGAAAGGCTTTCTAAAACTTTATTGAGAAGATTAATTATTTATGAATTAAGCTAATATATACCCCATTTATATGCAGGATCGAGAGATCGAGCTAGATTAAGGTCGGATTTTCGACCCAGGTTTTTCGTTCCTAGAGTTGAGAGCTTGATTTGGAATTGAGTTGAAATGGTGTTGAGATTCCATTTTATTTACTATTTTTTAATTTAAAATAGACTAGATGGGAGCCAAGAAGAATTACACACACACGTAAAATGGTACATAATGTCAGACCAACTCCTCAGCCCAAGTCGTTTAGCACAAATTTCGACTCGACTCCGGTCCTGAAGTGGAGTCGAGTCGGATCAAGCTCATTTCAACTCAATGCAGGCTTACAAAGTGTCGGAGCGAGCTTCAAGCTCGCTTCAACACCTCATGTAAACGGGGTACCTAATAATAATTATTATTTATTTTTAACAAAGAAAGTTCTTTCTATATAAAAACACATCAAGAGCGGGCGGGGACGACAAATTTGCTTACAGCAACATTTGTAAGATAAATATTTCAATAATTCACATCATTTTACAATATTTTCTAAATATGTCATGATAAAAACTATGAAAAAATGTGTTGCTTCACCTAACATCAGGTAAACTAAAAGTTACACGTAGTTTTGGTTATGCACCTACCTGTTTAGTATTATTCACAATACATTATAGCTGCACTGCTACTATATCTAAGAGTTTTTACCTATATACGTTTTTGAAATACCCATTTAATAAAGACGTTGTTCCTAATTTATTGTAATGTGCCTATAGTGTTGTTGTTTCATCTATATTTTATTGGAGGTAAAAGAGTCCCAGTGTGAATAGGTGTCTTAACCATACTGTATTGGGATAGCTGCAATAACAAGAATGGATTTCAACTAAAGATATTGCAATGTTACCCAATTATTATAGGTAGTAATCCCTTCTGTTTGGTACAATTGCCTATAAATTATAGGAATATTTTAACTATATGTATTTTTGAAATACCCACCAGGTATAGTTGTTTTACCTAATTTATTGGATTGCGGCCTATACATAATGGTATTGCTAAAATTGATTGTGTCCCTAGCAATATTGTTGTTTTAACTATATTTTATTGGAGTTAAAAGAATACCAATTTGATTAGGTGCCCTTCCCATACACATTGTTCGAATACACATCAAACATCTTAATTTTACCTAGTGTATTGGTATTTGACCTTATTATTATGGCGTTGTTAAGGATTGGATATATTGCTAAACATATTGTTGTTTTATCTATATTTTATTGGAGGTAAAAGAACACCAGTGTGAATAGGTGTCTTAACCATACTGTATTGGGATAGCTGCAATAACAAGAATGGATTTCAACTAAAGATATTGAAATGTTACCCAATTATTATAGGTAGTAATCCCTTCTGTTTGGTACAATTGCCTATAAATTTTAGGAATATTTTAACTATATGTATTTTTGAAATACCCACCAGGTATAGTTGTTTTACCTTATTTATTGGATTGCGGCCTATACATAATGGTATTGCTAAAATTGGTTGTGTCCCTAGCAATATTGTTGTTTTAACTATATTTTATTGGAGTTAAAAGAATACCAATTTGATTAGGTGCCCTTCCCATACACATTGTTCGAATACACATCAAACATCTTAATTTTACCTAGTGTATTGGTATTTGACCTTATTATTATGGCGTTGTTAAGGATTGGATATATTGCTAAACATATTGTTGTTTTATCTATATTTTATTGGAGGTAAAAGAACACCAGTGTGAATAGGTGTCTTAACCATACTGTATTGGGATAGCTGCAATAACAAGAATGGATTTCAACTAAAGATATTGAAATGTTACCCAATTATTATAGGTAGTAATCCCTTCTGTTTGGTACAATTGCCTATAAATTTTAGGAATATTTTAACTATATGTATTTTTGAAATACCCACCAGGTATAGTTGTTTTACCTTATTTATTGGATTGCGGCCTATACATAATGGTATTGCTAAAATTGGTTGTGTCCCTAGCAATATTGTTGTTTTAACTATATTTTATTGGAGTTAAAAGAATACCAATTTGATTAGGTGCCCTTCCCATACACATTGTTCGAATACACATCAAACATCTTAATTTTACCTAGTGTATTGGTATTTGACCTTATTATTATGGCGTTGTTAAGGATTGGATATATTGCTAAACATATTGTTGTTTTATCTATATTTTATTGGAGGTAAAAGAACACCAGAGTGAATAGGTGTCTTAACCATACTGTATTGGGATAGCTGCAATAACAAGAATGGATTTCAACTAAAGATATTGCAATGTTACCCAATTATTATAGGTAGTAATCCCTTCTGTTTGGTACAATTGCCTATAAATTATAGGAATATTTTAACTATATGTATTTTTGAAATACCCACCAGGTATAGTTGTTTTACCTAATTTATTGGATTGCGGCCTATACATAATGGTATTGCTAAAATTGATTGTGTCCCTAGCAATATTGTTGTTTTAACTATATTTTATTGGAGTTAAAAGAATACCAATTTGATTAGGTGCCCTTCCCATACACATTGTTCGAATACACATCAAACATCTTAATTTTACCTAGTGTATTGGTATTTGACCTTATTATTATGGCGTTGTTAAGGATTGGATATATTGCTAAACATATTGTTGTTTTATCTATATTTTATTGGAGGTAAAAGAACACCAGTGTGAATAGGTGTCTTAACCATACTGTATTGGGATAGCTGCAATAACAAGAATGGATTTCAACTAAAGATATTGCAATGTTACCCAATTATTATAGGTAGTAATCCCTTCTGTTTAGTATAATTTCCTATAAACTATAGGAATATTGTAACTATATATATATTTTTGAAATGTGCACCAATTATAGTTATTTCACCTAATTTTTTGGAATGCGGCCTATACATAATGGTATTGCTAACATTGGTTGTATCACTAAAATATGGTTGATTTATCTATACAATATTGGGATTCAAAGTACACCAGTTTGATTAGGTCTCTTACCCATGCTTTATTGGATTACCTTCTAAATTGCAGGTATAATTTTACCTTTATATATTGGAAATTCACCATAAATTTATAGGTTCACCCTGTTTTGGATATGAGCCAATCTAAATTGCTGCATTGTCCATAAATTATGGGATAGTATGTCTTTGCGCTTTCCTCATATTTTGTTAAGGTTTTGTAACAATATTTATTGGAATATCTACAATATACATATGGTATTCCTCTTAATTCTATTGGAATATCTCCTAAATATTATAGTAATTACATGTTTGGGTTGTAATCCTATACGTATTGTTACTTTTAACTATATGTTATTGGAACCACAACTATATATAAAGGAGTCCTCCCTTCATAATATGTTGGAAATCCTGATTTATTTATGGATTGGTTATACTCCTATATGTATAGTGGTTTCGATAATACTGTATAGGGAGCATATCATTTTAGCATAGGAAAACGAGGTTTTTATGGGAATTTCTCTGTTCCTATACATCGAAAAAAAATAATGGCAGGGAACCTAATTTTTATAGGGATTTCACAAATAACGATTGAAATATTACACAATTTATTGTTTTTGCAACTATATTTTTCGTAACAATACTTTATAGGCAGGATTCCCATTCACTTTTCCCTCAGTGTGTTTACAGATCCTTACCTTGAATTTCTGCACTCACACATTTTTGTTGAAGTAGGTACTTACCTAGATTCATAATTAAAAAACTTACCATATGGGTCTTTTAGAAATAAAACATAAAAACCAATTCTTTGATACATTTTTATTCATATTGTTTACTTCATTCAATTTACAAAACAGTCAACATTTTTGTTTTATATTTTTATTTTTGTTTATTTATTCTTAAATGTTATATCATGTTGTTATTATTTTTTTTTAATTTTATATTATTTTCTTAAAACACTAGAATCATATTTCCTAAATTTAGTTTTTCTTTTATTTTGGATTTTGCTTTACCAAAAGATACTGTTTTTTTTTTATTATATTTTTTTTTGATGATATGTTCATAACAATTTAGTTTCTGTTTTAATCTTTTTGAGTCAATACTATATAAGCAATGCATACAAGCAAAGCGTTTTGTGTGTTTTGTTATATTTGTTCTTATTTTATTCAATACAATTTTCATTTTACTTAAATTGTAATTGAATGTATACGAAGTTGAACAAAAATTGCGTAAAATAATACTTTTTTCATTCATTTTATTTTGAGTTTTGTTATGTGTTTTTTTTTTTAATAAAACTACATTTTTTTTTCAAGTTTGCAGCTATTTTATTTCTATAACCAAGTGAGTTTAGTAAGTCAAATTATTATAATTATAACAATTACTGTTTGTTATACACATAATTATACTTTTCCTTTTAAATATACATATAACAATTAAGCTATGGAATGTTTTTCTTTTTTTATTAACATAATTAAATATTTTTATTCTACTGACTGAAGTCCAAAGAAATTCTTTTAAATTTTGTATATTTAGCAATTTAGGAAATATCAATAATTGAATGAACTTAATAATAAAATAATTTGTGTGTCGAGATTCGAGAAACGTGTTAATGTATTTTATAATAATAAATTATTTAATTTCATAGTACACGTTGGGCAGTGCTTAAAAATACTGTATTTCATAATTTATTTTATATATAATAAAAAAATATATCCTGATTGACTGTACAAAATGTTTTTAGATGTAACTTAAATGATAAAACAAAACTCACATTGTTACTTAACCAACAGAAACAGCATAGTAAATCAATTACTAAAGAAATAGGGGCATAATTATAGTCAATTTTAAACTCCAGTTTATCTTAAACCTTGGTTTATCCTATCTAAATAACATTGAATAAACCCCAGTCTAAGATAAACATAATATTAAGGTCCCGTTTTTCAGTAGTGAGTTAAACCAGAGTTAGCTAACTCTAGAAGTAAATTCTCCCACAGTTAACTGAGGAAGCAGTTTTTTGCGGTGAAGAATCCATGCGGAACGGCTAAACAAACTCAGTGGATTAAACAGTTCAGCTAATCCTGAGTTAACTCACCAAGTCTGATGAGTTAACTCGAGTTTAAATTTAATCTTGCACTGCAAAACTGGACCTAAGAAAAATATAATTATTTAAGAATTGTAAATTTTTGTGTGCCTTTTAACTAAAAACATATGATTTTAGTATTGACCGAAATTATTAGGTATTGACATTGACAAATTTTTCAGCGATGAGTGTAAAAAGAATTGAAACAACTTAAAAGAATAAACACAATGAAGGTAAAGGCAGACCCAAGTCAGTGTGTCGTGGCACATTGAGTAGTAATAATAACACTTTTGTCATTCTAATCTGTATTTTTTTTTTTCATGGGATAATCTTAATATATTTATGGAGATTTCAGAAACTTCGATGGAAGTGTATAGTATTACATTTTTCGATCCCTTATTTTGATATTTTCATTTTCCAAGCCCGGAAGAATTCAAAAAATAAAAACGGAACTAAAAAACTAACGTGTTAAATTGAACAACAACTAATCCCCTAAAATAGTAACTAAGCCCAGAGAATTTTCGGAGCTTAGATAAACGGTGTTTTTTTAGACGTGTGGTTTTCATTCTGGCAATACTTTTTTCGGAGTTGGTCTTTTTGACAGCTGTTACTTGGTTCATGCTCAATTTGGTTTGCCATTTCATAATAAATAGACTTACTCTTGAACATCGTTTGCAAATCGTGCAAATTTATTACCAAAATAATGGTTCGGTTTGCGCGACGCATCGCTTCCAATATTCGTTCGACATAATCAGCAGAGTCGATAATTCGAGCAACCATGGGTCGGTTTCGCACCACGTTTACTCTAGTGGATAATGCGCCATGATTAATGACTTTGTTCGTGCCTAAATTGGAGGATGTTGATATGGACGACCTTTGGTTCCAACTACATGCCATACAGCCAACGAAACAATCAATTTATTGAAGGACACTTTTGGTGAGCGCATTATCTCGCGTCGTTGGCCTGAGGCGTGGCCTCCAAGATCGTGCAATTTAACACCGCTGGAGTATTTTTTGTGGGGTTATGTGAAGTCGCTTGTCTACGCAGATAAGCCCGTGACGATTGACGCCTTGGAAGAGAATATTCGGCGCGTTATTGCTGATATACGGTCCCAATTGATGCAAAAAGTGGTCGAAAATTGGGCCTCTCGGGTGGATTTTATTCGAGCCAGCCGCGGTGGCCACTTGCCCGAAATCATTTTAAAAACATAATTGCAAACACTTATCTTTATAATAAAGCTAAATTCTTTGCTTTAACATTAAATTATATGCGTTTTATTTTTTCAATAAAACCACACGTCTAAAAAAAACACCCTTTATTATTCGGGTGAAACTGTGGTACCGACGAATAACTGTGGTTATCGATAGTTTGAATGGAAACGTATTACACCTTATGTCGTATTTTTCTCTTCAAATTTCATTCGGGGTTGCAAAAAACAAGGCTAATTTTATCCCCAAACTATGCAATCAACATTCATGTGACATTGAAAATGATTGCAATCATTTGTTTCCCCATTCAATTCGTAGCAAACAATAATTGAATGCAAACTTTTGGAATTTATGCATTCTTTGTATTCTGTTGCATTCTTTTGCATTCTCCTCCATAATCCTTACGTGCAATCAAACTTTTTCACATTATCTCACCTATGCCTATAGTATTCCAAGCCATATGACCATATGCAAAAGACTGCATAAAGAAGTCAAAAGATTGCCAAGAATCCAAAAGAACGCAAGAAAAGAATGCAAGGAATGCATTTATGCCAAAAGATTGCATTGAATTGATTGCTGTAGTGTAAACTAAAAATAAATGCAATACTGTAAAATAAATGGGGACATAAATGATTGCAATCTTTTCGATATCAAATAAATGGTTATTGCATAAATTGAAGTCGAAGTCTCAAAGTGAAGTCAATGAATGCAATCTTTTTATTGAATTCAATGAATGATTTTTAAAGACTGCTCCATTCACAAAAGATTACATTCTTTTACAACCCTGATCAACACTATATCATGGAAACCCAAGAATAATAGGTTCACTGATGTTATGAAAAATGTATTTGATAGTTAGGTTCCTACTTATAAAGCCTTCCAATTTTTTTTTTAATAAACTCGTTAAAGAGTGACTTGGAAGAAAATGCTTATAAGTTGAGAACCTTGAGGCTGGGGCGGGGAGTGAGAGCTGGATACACGGATATAAAGAAGTAGACATTATTTAAAACGGCCACCACACATGGAACTATATGCAACACCTTAAAGTGTACCAATGCAAATGTCACCACTCTAGCCAATTGCAACCTAAAAACTCAAAAATAAGTTGTAGATTGTTTGGTTGAGTCTACCCACATTTAAATTTAAGCCTTTAGCTCTACACTTATCCAAATTGAAGGTGCACTCACACCCATTTAAAATTGTAATTAAATATTGTGTATTCTTCCAATTCGTTTCAATCCACTCAAAAAAAAAATGTTTTAACAGCTAATAGCCTTAAAAGGTCCTTTGTGAAACCTAATAAAGCAAATAATGAAATTGATTCATTTGCCTTTATAACATTTAAATCAACGCAACGCCCAAATGCCTTGAACCCCGATAATTGAGTTTGATATTTTTTTTTGTGTCATGTTGTATCAAAAATCAAAATGACTTTCTCTTGTTTTCAAAAAAAAAAAAAAAGAAAAAAAAATTATTATTTTTCCTTTTTCAGCATTGTTTGGGCTTTTGTGTCGTAAAAATCCCAACAAAATTTCATTTTGCCCTCCTTCAGTTTATATTCCCTTGCATATTCAACAGCATAAATGCAACTTCCTTTTAATTCTAAAAGCCTGTTCAAAAAAAAAAAATCGCTTTTGAAAATGGCACACTATCGCACTATGTGTGATTTCAATGGATCCCTCTGCAACGAGGACAAAAGCATCAAAATCTATCAGAGTGCAGCGCATATCGCAATACGTATAACAGAGAGTGGGTTAAAAACAAAGCAAAACAAAGTAAGTCATATTGGGATTGGAAGAGTTGATTTTGTATTTTTTTTTTTTTTTTTTTAGAATATCTAGCACCTTTTTGAAATGTTGTTTTACCCCGAACAGATTAGTACCAGTTTTTTTTTTTTCGTTCAATTCTTTTATCCGTGCTTACGACCCACGACTCGAGGGATACAATATTGTGATGACGCGGAACTGGTAAAAATGTGAAGAATTTTTTTGTATCGACAAAGGAATGGAAAAAGGATTTTTTGTAATAGGAATCCCCATATTGGGGTAAACATAAACAAAGCAACAGGGTGTTTCTGTTTTTTTTAGGGAATATCTTTTAATCAATTTTAGTGTGGTAGTTTTGAAGATTAAAAATTTCAATGAAATATCAAAATCTGTGAAGCCTCGTTTAGTAGAATCGCAGTGGATGCTGCGGATATGGAAAAATCATTTATGTTATCTAAAGAGTATTACAATAGGGACGGGTGGATTTTGATGGTTTTATCTGTTGTTAATTTTACTGTTTTTATTTTTTAAACACTATATAAAGACAAATCACCATGGCAAGCTACAGATTCAAGCACCGGGTGCAAATGATAAAACTTTACAATAAAAATCTCTCGTGGAAACGATACGTTTTGTCATCTTATTTATTTGGCTCGAATTGTAACGTTACATGTGATTCTAACAGAACTGTCCGGTGCGCTGTGGGGCACACACCTAATGAGACAATGGACATTCCGTAAGATCGATTTCATATATCGATGTTGATATCGTTGATTTTAACATCTACCCGTCCCTATTTGCAAACCAATCATATAAGCTGGGAAAAATTATTGTCATAATTCAAAATCTCCACCGTTGCCCAAGCTTTATGAGCGGTTGCCCCATCCTGCTGGAACCTACTGGATACTCAAGACCTAATACAGCAACTTATGCCAAAAAAAAAACTCGTTTAACTTCTGTCTGATAAGATATTTGGCAAATTATAAAATTATACTTTTGCCACAACCTGTAGAACGGTGATGACGAACTGAATTCTGCTGACAGACAGGTTATATACTATTCAACCAAGACGACACGTGACTTAGACCAACAATTCTGACCAACCGACCTTGACAAATCTAAGAATCCAACAAAGGTGTTGGAGCTGACGGCTGATGGCAACCGATCTCGCCGAAGCAAAGAATGCTATATATTTATATCGAAACATGAGTCCAATACAGCCGCTGAATGTGACAGTTTTACCGACAGTTTAAAGCGGCAAGCAATTACCCGATAAGGAGAATGCACCGGCTTATCTGGATACTCAATGAATTGAAATTCAACAATGTTTACCCGATCCTCAAGAAAAGAGACCTTCTGAATGCTCGTCAACTACAGAGGCATCAGACTTCTTAACAGTGCCTGTACAATATCTTTTCTGCCGAATTAATTTAATTAATTTAACTGAAGTCATTTGACTACAACCTGATAAGTCCACATCAGTATGACTTTAGGTCAGAAAAGTCATTGAGCAAATATTCACATTAAAGGTAGTCTTGAAAAAAAAATACCTATGTATGTGTTTTATTCCAAGCCAAGCCCGGAAAGTATTTTGGGCTGGAGAGCCAATGCCTATAGTTAATTACAATTCTTAACCATTTCTGTGTGCGTCTTGTTTATTTGCAGGAAATGAGGGGACCAACAACTTGCTGCCGAATACGAACAAGGTAAGATGTACCTATTTATTCATGACACGATGTACCCTTGGGGGTTTTGTCGCACATCCTCGCAAGAGGTATAGTAGCCGGTTTATTATTTTTATATAGGTGAACGAGGCTTGGAATCGAACCCAGAGCTCCGGCATGACAGTACCACGTACTAACCATTATGCCACCGGCTACTAGTCTTACTTACTCCTACCGGCTTAGCTCTTATCCCGGAGGAAACTTTGTTATCGGCGCGAATCTTTTTGTTATCGATAGTTTGTAAGAAAACATAAAATTTCGTCTGTCGGTAAGACCCAATGTCGTTGTTTTCATCCAGTTTCCTTCGGGTTCCCGAGAATAGGGACAAACTATACAGAATAATATAATATCTAGAGTTGTGTCTCTGCCAAATTTGTACTTTGTAAAAAATAAAAGTGGAAAACTCTAGCTACACCATAAAGGCTAGTAAAAACCGCACTACAACCTTTGATGTCAATAAAGGTTGACAAGGCCATGCCGACGATGTACTGACATAATTGGAGGAAGAAAGCGGGATGTCGGTGGCGCTTTTGTGAGTATTGAGACGAAAGCGCAGAAGATGGGTTTAACTTAGGGCAAGATCAAGTATATGCTGTCACCAACACCGATGGCTTGGACAGACCGTTACCATAAATAGCGAAATCAAAAAGAAGGGTAACTCTTATCAATCGATGTTTCTTTCAGCTTTGAAGACAATTGAGTAGCAAAGCGTTCTCTCGAGCAATATACACAAAACATCGTGAACCTGCTATATTTGGTGCAGAGGCATATAGACCTTGTCAATGGTCGATGAGGACGCTCAGGGCTGTTTTGGGAGGACAGTTATCGGGTTAATTTTTTGGCCCCGTCTGCATTGACGGCATAAATGGAGTAGAAGATACAACAATGAACTGTTCGGGCTGTACAGTGTACAGCGACACCGAACTAGACAAATAAGTAAAAAGCTTACGTCAGTTAGTCATCTAGGTGTCCAAATGCTTCAGCCTGGAAAATTCTTGTATCGGAAGACCGTAAATCAGCTGGCGCACGCATCAGGGGAAGACAAGTTCAACCATCTGGGCGTGCAAAACTGCAGTCAGCTGGAAGAAGAAGGAGATCTGGATCAGATCACATGTGTTTCGTAAAATTCGACTCCTACAAAAAACAAGTGTAGGTTTTTTCTTCAATAAATCGTTTAGATGTACCTAAAACATATATGCAATTCTTCAAGTTTTTGAAATTTGTCTCTAAAATCTCTCCAAATAAATATCAAGTAAAAAGAGGCCTTTGATAACTTTTGAAGGGCCACAACGATGGAGATAAATTAATAGCTATGAGGGATTATTGAAAAGCAAAGCCTTTCCATTACGCTAGGGTTTTCTCTTGCACACTATACTTGTATCACCAAACCATATAGGTTAGTGCAATCGAAACCGATTGATTGAAGATGAAAATACAAACGGAAAGTAATCACTTACGATGAACCATATGATCCTCATCCTTGGGAAGCTTTAATGCATACAGCATACACCTCGTATTTCCTTTTTTTTTTGTTGTTGTTTGCAGTCAGAAGGATATAGGCATAGAAAATGAATGCACACACATTATATTGATTCCGAGTATACCTAGACCTACACTTCGAAGTTCCAATCAAAATGTAATCCTTTTTCTATTACCACCCAGATCCTGGCAGCTCTCTCAAGCCTTCTTTTCAGCGTGTCTATTCATAACACAATATTACTTTTCCATCATCGTGAAGAAGGTATAGGTAGTATGAGCATAGTATAAATAGGACCTTTTGGATAAGGAAGTGTATACGTATAGAAGAGCTGAATGGAAATAGAAAAAAGGACAACTTTAGTTGGAGATTTAGAGACAAAGATATATACTTATTGATACATATATACAATAGATAGAGAGAAATCAATGTCGTGTGTCTTATGAGATTTTTGTATATGTAGTGAATATGTTGCTTAAGATTGCCTTAAAGCAAACAAAACACACACTTCATAGAGAGACCTTCATATATATGTCCTTCTTAGGCCCATTGTTTTGGGATTGAATTTCATTTACAAAAACAAAAAAAAATTATGTTAAGGCCAACATTTGTTTTTCTTTTTTTTTGTTCAATATTTTTCTCTTAAACGGACTCTTGGGATTTAAGATGAAATATATTATTTTGGGTGAATAAAAGAAAATATAAAAACAAAAGCAATACGACACAGTTTTTTTTGTTTTTATTTTATTAATCCTTGAGTGTCCTTTGATGTAGTTTCAGAAATAGAATATATATGTAAACAGTTTTTATTAGATACTTATTTAAAGTAAACATTTTGAAAAAAAAAGAAGGAAGTGTCCATATATTTTGAAGGTTTGTTAATAAAACTAAGAAATTCCTGAATAAATAGCTATTAGGGTTTGTTTTTCTGTCCTTTTTTTTATTTTACAAAAAAGCACCTATAGATAAGGGTTAAAGTTTTTGATTTATTTTACGGTTATAAAGGATTAAGTTTCTAGGATAGTTCTTTGATGTTATCTATGAAATGGCCGTTAAAGCTTTTGTGTTTAAAAACTGATGAAGAAATTGATTTTCTCGATGACGTCTTCAAAGAGTGAAAGAACAGGCATATTTTGACAGTAAGAAAGTGTATGTAGATATATGTATATCTATATAAATTAAAGAAGGGTCAAGCAATAGCAGATTTAATCACCACAGTGTGTCTACCATCTTGCTCAATGATGGATGCCTTTAGAGTTTTGTTGTAACTCTTAAAGATTGGCCTTGATATTAAATTCTAAGGCTTATTAGTAATACATATGTGATTTTATTTATTCTTTTGGTACGAATTTTGTATACATGTTGCACAATAGAGCATTGGCTTTTGCCGTCAGCCGAAAAAAAAGAGAATTTTCTTTTTTATAAAAAGGTAAGATCTTAGCTTTTGTCTGATCACTGTCTACTTAAAAATTATTCTATTTATTTAAAAAGCTTCGTTTATTATATTTTGTTGATACGAGAGTGCTGTTTTTATGTAAGGGTAGAGGTGGTTCCAGTTTTCTCAATTTAGGATTTGTATGGTCTCTTCCGCTGATAGAGTGGCTTTTTCCCAGACCGATATTCGAATCGCTTTCAGAACTGGACATCTCCCAATGAAATGCTGGATGTCTTCCCTTTCTCTAAGATTGCATAGAGTACACGTAGGATTTATGTCGGTTCTATATGGCATATAATTTAATGGCAAGAGTTCACTTCTATGGATATCATATCAATACTGTGAATATCGTGAAAATAATTTGTAGGGCCGAGGTCGTGCTGGAGTAGCTTGCAGGTTTCCTTTGTAAAGCTGTGTTGGATTTGCCTTCGGAAATCCGTTATTTGGGCGTTTTCGATTTTTTTTCCAGGAGCACCTGCCGCGACCTACTCCACTCTGCATCTCTAATTTCCACTAGTATAACATTATGTTCTCTGCCAAGTCTCGACCATTCGCTGAAGAATTGTATGTTTCGATCTTGTAGGTGTTTGAAGATTCTATACGTAAGGCGATTCGTTGGTTTCGTCATCACCTTCTGGATGTAGTCGAAGTGTAGCTTTAGTAAGTAAATGTACAGTGGTAATATGCCCATTTCAATGTGTAGTATGTATAGTTTGGGGTGCAATAAGGAAGAATGCACATTCTTTTAATGAAGTATATCTGAGTAGTTTCTCAACTTCTTCAAATTGCCAGATGCCCCAGACTTGTGCTGTATATAGCACATAATTGCCCTCATCACTGCTTCGAACACTCTATACTTGGCGCTCGGCGCAAATTCCTTCTTGTAAAGGATTCCGCTCCAGCTGCAGTTGATTGCACATTTTGCTTTCCTGAGTGAAAGGCTTATTATTCAGTGCGACATAGTCCGAGGTTCGGAGTTATTCCAATGGATTAGGTCTAGGTGGATATAAAGTCGATTAAAGCTTACATTTTCGGTGACAAGAATGTTATGCGATTGTCGCAGTTCACTAAGGAACCACATTCAGTTAGAGTCTTAATGGATAAACAATTCAAGCAGAAGGGCCAATTGCAATATCATCTTCAAAAACTGTACATCAGTTTAAGCTGCAAGTACTAGACTCAAATGAGTAAAGCTCAGATTCAAACTCCCTGAAAATGTAAAATTCAGTGATAAACAGTCTTTAAATTAAGCTGCACACGTTTTTGCTGATAATGATACTATAGTCATCAAAATGGGAGTCTTGAGTGCGTAAGTGCGTGGATCATTAATGCTCTTATAATGTCATTAATAGGGGCTAATACTTAAGGAGGTTTTTCTTGAGGTATCAAGCTTACCGATTTTTTCCAATTGAGAATTTTAAATAAAGAAAGTTTTTTGATTTGAGAATTTTAAATAAAGAAGGTTTTTTGATAAACTTTTGTGTAAGCCTGCTACGGAAATTCCTAACTCTTGGATATATTAGGTGATGGTTTTTTTTTTTAGTTCCGAGCGCACTCTTAGTTGTCGTTTTCAAACAAAAGTTTGTGATAAAATAAGAAGAAATAAGGAGAAACAAATAAAAACAAATTGAATTGACGGATGAGAAACAGTGTTACCAGATAAAAACCAAGTTCTCACATTTTAACAACAAAAAAACAACTTATTTTTTCAACTTCATATTTTGTTTGTACCTACTTGTTTTTGAAAATTCACAGTAGACCCTTGGTAGGTAAAGGGTCATTCATTTCGAGGTTTCAAGTTGGTAGCACTGGCATTTGACACCTGTCAAACTCAGCTGGCATTTGAAGTGTCATAATATTAGTTCAATGTTTTCCACTAACGATAATGGATCACTTAAGAATCGAACAATGCTTTAAAGTTATTAAAACTTACTTCAAAAGTATTGATTCCAACGTAGCCACTTTTCGCGCATTACTTGATGATTATGGTGGTCATAATAGACCCACTACAAAAGCAATCGGTGGTTCCAACAAGACGTGGCAACAAGTCACAGAACATGACCAATTATGGCTTTATTGCGTGAGAAGTTTCCTCTTCACGTAATTTCACGTTTTGGCGACGTCAATTGGCCACCAAGATCATGTGATTTGACACCGTTAGATTTTTTGCTGTGAGGCTACGCAAAAGACCGTGTTTACATGAATAATATCAGAACTCTAGACGCATTAAAAACCAACATTTCTCAAGTTATGGCCGAGATACCGCCCGTAATGTGCGAAAAAGTTGTTAAAAATTACCTCAGAAGAATCACATGCTGCGAATCTTCCCGAGGCGACCATTTGAATGATATTGTTTTTCACACCTAATGCCAAAGTCCAAACTTTATAATGAAATAAAATTTTCATCAAGAATGTATCGCTGTTTGTGTTTTATTTA
The DNA here is from genome assembly GCA_932273885.2 of Leucozona laternaria. Taxonomy (NCBI): domain Eukaryota; kingdom Metazoa; phylum Arthropoda; class Insecta; order Diptera; family Syrphidae; genus Leucozona; species Leucozona laternaria. The sequence goes on along the minus strand of OW026367.1, from coordinate 21,920,674 downwards.
GCTTTACTTTCGAAACCGAAAAATGAATGTAAAAGTTTTTTTTTTTTTTATAAAATTTTGCACTACGCTCAGATAAATTAACGACACCAAATAAGAACAATAGTTTTATTTTATTTTCTCGTCTGAAAAGGGGCTTTATTTTGTTTTGCTTAACTTTAACATCGATTGTAACTGCAGTTCCATTGTATTAACTTTAACGAGATTGTATGTATTTTAATTTTGACAGAGGAAAACGAGCGTCATGTCAAAAAAAAAAAAAAAAAAAAAAACAATACAAAATAACCGACGACGTCGACGAAAGGAATCGTGTAATCAGACTAATCCTGGAAAGAGAAATCGGTCAGTGTCAAAATGACATTTAATGATTCAAAAAGAAACTTTTACGTGGACCAATCATTACATAAATACAAACAAATTAATATAAAAATATGATTTTTATAAAATACATAACGATTGTGCTTATGTTAAGGAAAATATTTTAAAATGAGTGGACCTTAAATGTTGGCACAAATAAAAAACTATAAGTCCATTAACTATATAGATTAAATTACAAATTAAATTTTCTATAAATTATATAAAAACATAAACAATTTGCGTATCGTTCATGCTTTTAAGAAAAACATTTTCGTTTTTTTTTTAAACATTTCACGCACCGCACTTTTTAAAATATTACTTAAAAAATAAGAAAAACAAAATAAAATATTTTATAAAATGCACATTTTTTGTTAATTTAATTTGTTTTTTTTTTTTTTTTAATTTATTTATAATTAACTTTTATTTATTTTTTTGTTTATCTTTTAAGGCATCGGAAAGTGGTTCTGTTCAAAGTCTTTACGGGCGAGTACTCCAGCGTTACCCATGCCCTTTCGTGAGGTTTCTAAGCGCCTATCGGTTATCGCAACGAAGGGTAGTCGTTGTTTTCGTCCGGTTTGTCCGGCTCCCACCGCTCTCGGAGATTCGACCACTCTGTGATAGACAAATGAATTAATGGGCCTTGTCGTACTTGTGGGTGGTGATCTTATGATGGAACCGTAGACATTTGGTCTTCGTACTGAAGCTGCTGGACGTCGTGTTGTTGTTGTGGGGGACTTCACGGGACTGGCGTTTCGATTGGAGGTCTTCCATTTGTGCATGCGACTATGATTCTGATCGATGTAATCCACGTCGTCTTCATTGAATTCCTGATCAAGGGGTTGATCGTTACTGGTGTCTATCGCCCAGTCGTAGAGCTCTCGCGAGATGCTGACATCTTCAGCTGGGAGTTTGTTCTCTTGCAGGAGCTTAAGGTGTTCGTTTTCGTGCTTGAGCAGTTCGTCGAACGGTGAGAGTGTAGTTGATGAAGTTGTCGTCGTCGTTATGATGGTGCTTCTGCTGTCGACGACAGATGGGGTCGGTTTGACTACCTCGCTGTAGACTGTTGTTTTATTTGGATTGTTGGGATTGGCGCGTTGCTCTTCGAACAGGTCTTCAATCTGCCATTTGGAGTTCTTATGTCGATGTGAGCGCTGATGGTTTCGATGTTGTCGATGATTGTGGTGCTTCCGATGTTGATGGTGGTGATTTTGATAGCTTCCATCAATTGGACCAGGCTTAAGAACTGAGCTGGACCATTGTGGCGCTTGAGTTGATGGAGGCTTGGTACCTTCTAGAAGATCCATCAGCTGTTTGTTGCGCCGCCGATATTTTTTGATATAAGGTGGGACATTTGGGTCTTCTTCTTCTTCTTCTTTCCTAGCTGACTTCCTGTCGTCACCTTCAACATCATCACCATCGGAAGATAGAACTAATTCTCCTGGGCTTGAACCACCTTCCACAGGATACAACATGTCAGTATGTTCATCTTCGAACAGCTGATCCTCAACTTGGGCCAGATGTGGCCACTTGGCGTAATACTGTGAGTATTCTTCGATCTTCTTTTCGAGTTCCTTTTGGTGTTTCTGCATGGCCCTAGATCCAAGATGGTGTAAATTCATTCCAGTGTAATCGGAATTGTGTGCAGGATGTGGGCGATTTGTCTTGATTGGTGTGGCACCTATGTGCCTATAACGTCCACCATTACGCAAATGATGCGAATTGTGATGCTGACGTTGTGGTGTGTGGTAACTTCTGAAATTTCCAGCTGAATTTTGATATTTTTTTTCACTATCTTCAAAATTATTATTGTCATCGTCGGTATTTGCAAAGTAATTCACACGTCCTTCATAATATTGTCTCGGAATGTCATCCGAGCTGAAAATCCTATCTCGAGCTATAGTGCCTTTTTCCATAGAGCTTCTGGTGGTGGTAGGCATCGATGTTGATGTTGATGTTGATATTGTAGGTGGATTATAACGCAAGTAATCCTTGTACTTCTTTTTGTGGGTTTTGTGGCCATAGCGTCTATTATTTCGGATGAGTGCTTTATGTTGTTCAAAAGCTGATGTGTAACCGCCTGTAACGAAAAATGCAAATGTTTGACTTAACTTGTTGTTGTTGGAATGGATAAGGAACAGATAGTTGAAAATGTGTAAGCAATTAATGCCATATACTTTTTTAAGGTTTTTCATAGTTCCCATTATATATATAGAGCCCAAAACACTTAAATAGTTTATAAGATTTATTTAAACTTAAATGAGGATTATAGATCTTCGAAATAACAGACAAATCTATACAGTTGTTTTGAAGTTCAAGCAAATTCGAAGTTTTTGAAATCGAAATAGAATTTTTTTTTTCAAAATTGATACTATCCTGAATTCCCTTGTTTGTGTTGGAACTTTCTGACGTTTGACTGATAAAATAAAATGCATGTGGTAGTGGTGGATCCAAAATTCTTTCTTTTTAAAAACTAGACCGAAAGAATTGAAAAAAAAAATGGAGGTTAATCTAGATTAAAGTGTATTTCTTACAGATTTGTATGCGTATACCGTAACAAAATTTTCCAATTCATGCTTATATTGATGTGCATAAAAAATCTAAAGCTACGAGTAATTATCATAGCTCATGTTAAAAAAAATATCTAGATTTGAATACACCTATTTCGAAGACTCGGGATTATAATTGGAATTTGCTCATTTTTCAAAAGTGCCAACCAAAATTTGACAAAAAATCCTAGAGAAAGCTTAGTTTATTTTTTGTATTTAAATTAAAATAAAGTCCAACCACCAACTATAAGGCTGAACACATACTGGAGCTTCGAGCAGGGCGGTGATGCGAGAATTGAGTAGAGCGGCGAAAACAAACAAATGTTTTCTTGTAAGAGGTCTAATACTGAAGCACTCAAAGGACAACACAACACTCAAATTTGAAAAAAAAAGTGATGTGATCTGCGCAAAAAAGTGAAAGAGTAAAAAAGTTTAACTACACTACAACAAATATTAGATGTAATTTGTTTACGAATATTGTAAGCTTAAGATAAATAACAGCACTGCCAAGCAGGCGCGGATCTAGAATTTCAGTTTGGAGAACAGATCACTACCAAAATTATATAAAATGCATGGAATTCCTGGAGACGAGAAAAGTATCAGTCAAAGGATCCAAAGGCGAGATCGTATTTTTTGGACTTACATTTAGATATCGATAGTATAGTTGACCAAGGAGAAGATTCAAAATTAAAACCTTGCAATTTTTAATTATAAAATTGATTTTTTCAATGAATATACTATGCAGTTTCTAGATTCAAACTTTATGGTTCAATATTTCATCCAAAATAATAACAAAAATGCCTCACAACCACAAAATGACACAGTCCAAGACGATACTGAGACGAGAATAAGTTCTAATAGACCGAGACGACTTTGAAATCACAAGGTAGCCTGAATGAAAATAACTACTTTTTTTGGAAACATTCAGTTCACTTTAAGTTTGATCAACATTTCTAAGGAAGTTTTTAATGTTCCATTAATTTCTGGATTAAGAATATTTAAATCCAAGCAGTTATTAGATGAGAGATTTATAGAGGTAAAAAGGTATAAGAGCACATAGCTTACAGAAGAAAGAAGATACCATCAGACCATTGGGACTCATACGAGAACAAAATACTTATTATACCCGAAAAGGCATTGTGACGAGTGTTCCCAGTTCAAAATTCCAAATCCAGTTAAATCTGACTTGTTGACTTGATTTATTTCTTCCGAATCCAGTCAAAAAAAAACAGTCAAACATGAAAATACAGTAGTCCCTCGATAATTCGAACTAATTAAAACAAGTTTTTTTTTCGGATTTTAGAGGGATTCACATTACTGGAACATTTTTCAGTTCTTGCAAACTGATTGAAACAACACAAAATAATTTCCTAAAGCACAGTTTCAACATTTATTAAGTTAAGAAAAAATACAAAATAAAATAATGATCATAAAACATCATAACAAAAGCATGGCAATGTAAAATGTTTCTGAACAACTCATAGGACACACTGTCTGGCCTGCAGTTGCATTAAAAAAGTTACAATATGTCTAGCCAAACAACGGTTAATTAGTCCTTCATATCGCACGCAAAACTAACAAGAGAGAAAAAAGAGAAATATAAAACCTTTAACAAAAGAAATTCACATTTTAGAGTTCGAATACTTCAGAAGTTCACATTATAGAGATGACAATGTAAAGTTTGGGCGGTTCACATTTTAGAGAAATTCACATTAATTATGGGTAATTCACATTATCGAGGGGCTACTGTACGAATTTTCTTTCTAATGAAAACAAAAATATATTTTATGAATATTGGATAGAACCAACCAGCAAGCAGAAGTTCAAAACAAAATTTAACACAAAAACTAAAACTTTGCCATTGGCATTTGGTTGTACTATTTGTTGTTGTCAACTCAGATGTCTTGTCAGAAAGATTCAAAAATGGATGTGTTCGTTGATTTCACTGCATAATTACTCGTTTACACTTGGTTAACACTGACCTGTAAGTGTATTTAAACATTTTTTTTTAAGTTCAAGTGCAAATTGAATTATTAAATCTAGTCGAAAAACCAGTCAAAAAAACAGTTGACTGGATTTGTTTTTCATTTTCAGCTAACACCGATAAAATCCAGTCAAATCTGACTGGAAACCAGTCAAAATGGCAACACTGATTGTGACTCCAATAAACTTACCCATCAGGGATAAGGGGTCTCTTATTAAACCGTCACACTACTTTTATTTACTGGATTCGTCCGCGATTCTATCAGCTTCAGCTGTGAATTGACCAGATCCGCCCGAAATATTACTAGTTTTTCAGAGCTAACTCAAACCGCCCAGCGCCGCCGTTTACTTACCGAGAGTATATCCGATGTACGGAACAATACTGTAATAATGAGAATTGGGAGAACGCTGAAGACCGTCACCCATTCCTAATCCAGAGATACCAGATAACATAAAAATCTGTACTTAAAATAACAACAAGGTTTTGATTAAAATAAACTTCGTTAGATCAAACCCAGCGAGCAAAACCTCAGCTTTTGATAAATATTACATCAAGCCCCCCCAGATGTATAAAATAAGATAATTTGCGTTTGTAGCCACTTGCCTACAGCCTTAAGGATGTGTGGATTTTGTTACGGAGAATTTTTTTTCGGACTAGGTACAGCTTATAAACCTATTTTTAAGTATGTCTAACTTTAGTCAGCTGCATAATTTCAATACCTTTCCTTATAAATATTTTCCATCGATTGTCTAACTTAGACACTGGAATTGGATGTCCAAACCTATTTTAAAATGATATACGTGCAATACCAAATGTAAGTCTAGTAACGAGTTGAAACATTATCTACAAACGAATGAAACGTTCATTGAACGTATCCAGAAGTCCACGAAATTAACAGATTAAATGGATGTTAGTATATCAATAAGAGGATATATTTAGACAACTGTTACAATGCGTTTATAAATAAGGAGATGTCCAACTATTTGGACAATGACTAGTTGTCCAAGAATACGACTGTTTATCTTTTGCTTCAGCCTTCTGGGGGGGGGGGGGGGGGTCATGACCCCTATGACCCCCCCCTCTGGATCCGCCACTGCTGCCAAGGGCGTACGCAGGATTTCGAGCAGGTGCCAAAAATAATCAAGAGAAACGATTTGTCAAAATTTCATGGAATTGCGACAGTTAAGAATTAAAGGTGGTTTAAACAAAAAAAAAAATTAAAGAAAGGTTTTTTTTTTTAAACGATGCAGTGAACTAAATCCCCAGGAAGAACATAATATATACAAAGTCTACTAACAGTATTTTTTTTGTTTTATTCTCACCTAGTCAGAAATAATTACTTTTACTATAAAGTCGTCGTATAACTCATGGAAGTTTTTTTTTTGTTGTAAAAATAGGGGGAGAGAAAATGTTCCGTAACTACCCATAACTGCCCCATTGTTTTAAGCTATTGGGTACTATACAGTACCCTCTTAAGAGTATACAGTACCCCTTTACGAATATATGTACAGACTATTTTTGATCCGGTTTTTAAATCTCAGTTAACTGTCATAGGAATAAATAGGAACCAATTTTAGCTTTATCTGTATGTCTGTATATCTATATGAGTGTCTATACCCCGTCTTATAGCCTAAACGACAGAGACAATTTTCTTTTAATTTACAACTTAAGGTTTATAGCGATTCCCTAATAGCGATTCCCTAGAGGGAAATTTAAATTTTTGAAATCCAAAGTTACGGTAGATACTTTCCATTCAACCATTTTAATTTATCTTTGATTTTCTCTTTAACGGCTTTACTGATTTCGACCGATTCAGAAAGTTCTTATATTTTAATAAAAGTGCACACACAAAGGCATGTTGTAGCCTTGTCTTAATTGCAAAATATTTAGCTTAACTTCAACCAGTTGTGAATATTCTGCAATAAAAAAAGTTAGACCTCCTTGCGTGCACTAAACATAGGCGTTAGGCAATAACGCCCAAAGAAATAACACCCAAATCAATTTGGAAATATCGCCCAAAAAATTGTTGTTGTTGATTTTTTTTCTGGATTTGGTAGTTATTTCCATTTAAAAAAAAAAATTTTCTAGGGAAAAAACTTTTAGAAGTTAAATGGGAATTAACACCCAAAAATTTTAAATATCGCCAGAAAAAATCCAGAAAAAGGAAATAACGTCCAAATGCTAGGAAAAAAAACCCCAAATCAAAATTTTTCCAATATAATTGTACTAGAACAACTCCGTTTTAAATCAAATCAATTTTATTTCACTTTAATAAAATAAACAGTGAGGTATGTATGCCCCCTGCAACCCCCCTGCTTGGGCAAACTGTAGGATTTGTGGTAATTGCGAGGCTGGGTGTATGCAAATTTTATTTAAATCCAGATTCTTTAAATGCAAAAGAGACTTGGCATACACCCCGCCTTGCACCTACCACAAATCCTATAGTTTATCTAAGCAGGGGCGTTGCATACATACCTCACTGTTTATGCGCCCCAAGTTTCATTGAAATTTCACTTTATAGAAATATCGCCCATAATTTAGGAAAGAACGTTTAATTTAAAAAAAAATGTTTGGAAATATCGCCCAAAAATGAGGAAATAACGCCCTAATTTTACAACAACAATTTACATTTAAGTCATTTGGGCGATATTTCCATTTTTTTTTGTATTTTTTGGGCGATATTTCCAAATCGATTTGGTCGATATTTCTTTGGGTGTTATTGCCTAACGCCCGAAACATATTCAAAAAATCATAAATCTTGCAAAAGATCATCGAATGAATGTGGACTCAGGAGCTGAAGAATTTATGGCTGATTCGAAATTGATTGCAGAAGAAAATGATGCAGATGAACCGTGAACCGTCAAAAAAAAATTACAGTTGAATTTTGGAAGAGATTTCTCTTGATTCCAAATTAAGATTCCTTGATTGTAGCGCTTGAACGTAGGTTCCCAGATGAACGTATTTTCTGTTTCTTTTGCATCCAGCGAATATGTTGAAAATTAACATAAACGAATTCAAGGAAAAATCGAAAATTCTTTGCAAGTCCTACACTCTATAAAGTTTTATTCGAAGAGTTGAATTGTGGTACAATATTTGGAAAATCAAAAAAAAAAACAAGGAATAATTATGCAATGTCCTATAAGAAATAGAAGCACCTCATTTATGCCTTAGTGTCACCTTGTACCACCAGTTTGATTGAAAGTACCTTTAGTACCTTAAGAAGAGTCAAAACTTGGTTTGAACAAAGCATGATCGAAAATCGTTTAAATGGTAGGTAATTGAATAATCTAAAAACCATAAGTGGAAGATATGTAAGTGATTGAATGCATAAATTTACAGGAAGTTCACAGGAAAATGGTCATGGAGAATCAGAAGGAAATATAATAAAATAAGTATTGGAAAGATTCGCTGAAGATCCACACCGTCATCGTTAACTTAGATTTAGACATACACCTATATTAATAAAAGCCAATTCATAAATCAAAATTTTAAATTTTAAAAATTATGTTTTAACTAAACTAAATGTTACTTTTTGTAAATATACAATCTGTTTTTAATAGAACTATATATTAAACTAAACAAAAGCCCAAGATTAAAACTATCAAATTTGTGCTAGTAAATATATTAGCTAAATTTTAAGAATCTGAAAGTCACATACGGAACTTATTCAACTTATTTATTTAGATTTATTTATTTGTTCATATTGAAAACTGAAAAATATGCACGACTTGATCGCACGAACTTGCTCTTGTGGTTAAAAACTGTGTCTAAACAAAACACATTGAAGACTCATGATGTAAATATTTACCGAACAAATATTAAAAGAGTCAAAAGTATTTTAAAAATTATTTTTTGTTTGATTTTTTTTTGTTTATAAAAAAATATTTTTAAAATTTTTTATATGCATTATTGTTTATAATATTGAAAAACATCAGATTGAAAAATTATAATAAAATCGGTCTAACCGTGGCAAAGATATACGCAAATAACCCAAAAATAAGACCATTTTCTCAAAAAACGTATGCAATACTTAATTCCGTAATATTAATTTTTTGAGTTGGTTATTATAGATAGATATATAGACAGATAACTTCTTTATTAACAAAAAAATTTGATTCACAATATTTCTTTTCTTAAGAATAATAACATGGCTTATTCTGCCGTCTGCCAGACGGTACGAAGTTTAATCAAAATCGTTAGAGCTGTTTTTGAGAAAATTTAAAGAAACCAACATATTTGTATGGCAGCTACCCGTTCTAGATGAGCTAAAATAAAAATTCGAGTTTCCTCTCTAGGAAATCACATATAAATGCTCTGTACCAAATTTCATGCAAATCGGTCCACCGGTTTAGGCTCTAGCTCAAATTACAGTGGACTCACCGACGCACAGAAGCACAGACGCACAGACGCACAGACCGACGGATGGCATGACGAATTCCACTTTTTCGGACTTCTCGACTATCGTAGTGTTAGTTTTGATTATAACCTCGAAATTTTTGTTTTAACACGAAACCAATACTTGCCGTATAGAGCAAGTAAAAAATGTATCTAAAAAAATCACTTAAATTATTTCTTGAATGAGTTTGCCCCCTCTCCCCTCTGATAAAAATCCTGCGTACGCTCGTGGATAGAAGGCTGCAACGACATCTAACTGATAAGCCCATCAAGTCTGAGCGAAACGCATTTGGACAAAAGGTCACAAACAACTTTCAAGTTAAAATATTCGTACACCTATAATCCTAGCTTTACTAAAAGCTGCTTTCCTAAACTCTTATAAAATGCTATAACAAAAATACCTCTCATAGCCTACATAAAATATTGATTACATAGTTTTTCTTCGGAAAGAATCACAATTTCAACTTTAAATTTCAAACCCATCTCAAAAAGTCTAAAAGTTACTTTCATTTGGGTTAAACAAAAAAAAACTTTCTTCCACCCACCGCCGACCACGCGCGCCGTTACAAAATAAGAATGTCCCTTTCATCTCAAATGTCTCATCTATAGCAAAAACTTTGAAAAACGTTTTCGGAATATTTACAAAAGAACTTCGCCCTGAGAAATTTAATGCTTCTTAATTTTATTCGTGACACTGAATTGAAATTCCTCTAATTAGAACCGTTTCCTGTTCTATTAGAGTTGCTTAAATGTATATCCCAATATAATGCGTTGCGTATAGCTCTTTACAAATTGCTTCATAAAAGAATTTGTATTCCATTGCGAAAAGTTATTTCGTTAAAAGGGCCACTTATTCGTTTTTGATAAAATTCATTAAGCAACTCATCTTAGTTTGTCAACAAGATAATCACATAATTCAACTTAAAAGTAGTCTGTTTGCCACTACTCCGCCTTATCCGTCTTATTACCGAACCCATCTGCTTTGCAAAAAAAAAAAGAAGAAAAGTAGGTTTTGTTCAAACCCCAAAGGTATTATAGAGACTCACCCGACTTAGCACGGTTCGTTACCGGAGTTTCCTTCAGATTGTTTGACCCACTTGACTCCTCATTACGATTCGGATTATATTCGATTGGATAACCAACTCCTGGGTTCATCACACGTCCACCATTATTCGAATGGTAATGATGCTTATCGGATGCCATTACCATGGGCTGGAGAATCTCGTCCACATCTTCATCATTATCATCATCCTGGTCGTCGTTATCGTTGTTCGTATTTCCATCCCATGATTGAGGCTGTGGCGCTATTGAAGTCGACTGAGGAGTACTTGGGGCTGTGATGGAATCTCCCATGTAATCTACTCCTTTCAGGATGTTTAGAATCGATGATCTTTTTGATGATTCCTCTGACTCCTTTCGCTGTGGTAGCACTGCGGCTACTGCTGCTGCTGCTGTTCCTTCATTATTAAATTTCCGTTGGTTTGCAATGAATCCTTCATTGGATCCATCATCGTCATCATCAGCATCGGCATCGTCGTCCATATCGACATCACTTCCCTCATCGGATGGCAATCTATTGGCAGTAGCTCTATCGGACGATAACGAAGACTGAGCGAAGGTTTCGTCCTTATTCTGTCTGCTGTTGAGAGTCGAGTTGAAATTGGTCCTTTGAGATTCCGATAGCTGTGCAAAGACAAAAAGTTAGTTGGGCAAACTTTTCGTTATCCTTTTACGAACATAAGTAAGCCGATTGATGATTTTTTTGTGATTTTATTTTGCTTAAAAGTCCTACTTACCGTATCCTCTGGAGAAGGCGTTCTTTCAAAGGAATCTGCAATGAAACACAAGAGAAGAAAAAATTTATTTATTTATTTATTTATCTTTTAGCTGCAGAGGTATTTTTTGTAAGTGTGTGTAGGTATATGATCTTATGTGTTGTATAGCAGCTATCTAAAAAAAAAATATAATATTGATTACAATATTGAATTCCAGGAAAGGCATCGTCAAGGCAGAAAACCAAACCAAATATTCCCTTTAAGAAGGTTTTCGTTTTATTGATGGATAAACCAAGGTTGGAATCTTAGCCTTAATAAAATTGATCTTAAGGGAGCAATTGGGATGGATAACTGAGTTCAGAGGTTATAGGATTTTATCAGGTAGTAATAAACATATAAATATATGTTAGTCTGACCAATCGGTATATCAGTGGGCAGAGGTAGTGGGTGAGTTCCTGAATGCAGAGTCGAATATGCGACGTACACAAAAATATTGCGCAGAGGTCAACTGGAGTTTTTTTTTTTTTTTTTTTTAAGCCATTGGGAATCATAAGGATATGGTGATGATTGATGATGGAAGTGGCTGTGATATGTGATGATGGTACCATTGGGAAATATCGAAGTTTCCTAAAGATGATGGAGATGGTTAGGCGCATTTTTTTTTTAAAGAAGGGATTCTTTAAAAGTCAAGTTTAAAGACAGTGATTAATGAGGTGATATATGTGTTTGTCAGATATATAATTAAGTGCTTTAAAATGTATTTTGATCTTCATTTAAGCTATTAACGAGATTAATGTTTGAATAAAACAATAGAGAGAGAGAGAGAGAGAAAAAGCCCATTCATACCTACATACATCAATTAATTGACCTTATTTTTGATTATTATATTATTCAACGAGAATTATGGAATCAAATAGACGTGTACCTACTCTAATTAGATATTTAGAATTATTTGCACGAATAGGGAGTACCTCTACATGTATGTAAGTAATAAATTATTTATATAATATTTATATATATGTGTATTTATAAAGGGTGTTTTTTTTAGACGTGTGGTTTTCAAGAAGAAATAAAACTAATATAATTTAATGTTATGGCCAAGAATTTAGCTTTATTATAAACATAAGTGTTTGCCATTATATTTTGAAAATGATTTCGGGGATGTGGTCGCCGCGGCCGGCTCGAATAAATTCCAGCCGAGAGGACCAATTTTCGACAGCTCCAATTGTTGCACGCGATCGCGGATGTACTCGTTCGGGTCTTCTTCGATACACTGCTCCACAGCATCAATAGCGGCCTCGGTGCGCACTGTACGGCATCTCTGAGGATGCTCATTATCCACTATAGTAAACGTGGTGCGAAACCGATCCATGGTTGCTCGAATTTATGCGATTTTGCGATTATGTCGACCGAATATTGGATGCAGTTCACGTGATGAAATGTGAAATGTCACATGTATGAAATGTCACAACTGTCAAAAAGAACAACTACAAAAAAGTATTGCCAGATTGAAAACCACAGGTCTAAAAAAACACCCTTTATAAGTATATAATTTCTTTCGAAATAACTTTCTTAGTTCTTAGCACCTCTTACCACCCCTCTATTGACTGGTAATGAGATTCCCACTGCAGCCCCTATATGTTCATCTTTTTGTTTCTCTGGTGTAAATGATCTTGACGTTATGGAATGCGTTCTTTCAGTAAAATCGAATGCAGTCGGAGTTGACGAAATTAATCCAATCTTTCTTAAAGCCATAATGCCATTCTTGCTGCCTTTCATAACACACATTCTCAACACTGTTCTCACAACCGGTATCTTTCCAAGTCAATGGAAATTGGCTAAGATTATACCCATTCCTAAAAATGCAGCATGTGATGAATTCAGACCGATATCAATTCTTCCCTTCCTTTCAAAAGTTTGCGAAAGAGTAATGCAAAAACAATTAAACGATTATATTATGCGGAATAAATTGTTAGTAGACATTCAGTCGGGATTTCGACCCAAACACAGTTGCACTACTGCGCTAATGAAAGTGGTTGAGGATATCAGGAAGAATCTTGACAACGATGATGTTACCTTTTTGGTCCTTCTAGACTTTTCAAAAGCCTTCGACATGGTAAGCCATTCTCTTCTTCTTAAGAAACTACAGTTGTCCTTTAATCTTTCGTCTGATGCAATCAAACTAATTGCATCTTATTAAGTGGCAGAATGCAGGCTGTGTGTCTAGATAATAATTACTCAGGGTTCCTTCCTATTCCCCGGGGTGTTCCCCAAGGATCCATTTTAGCACCACTCCTCTTCTCATTGTATATAAATGAAATTGCGTCCATTATTTCACAATCATCTAAGCACTTTTACGCCGATGACATTCAAATTTATAAAAGTTGTTCACTCGGCCTAATAGAGGATTGTGTCTCAACAATTAATGAGGAGCTTGGTTTGATTTCTTACTGGTCAATCAGCAACGGTTTAAGTCTCAATCCCAATAAATGCAAATGTTTAGTAATCTCCAAAAAAACCTTGGATTTAACATACTTCCCACCAATTTTATTAAACAATATTGCACTAGAATTCGTAAACACAGCTCAGAACCTAGGAATGACCTTTAACAGAACGCTGACCTGGAACAATCATATTTATTCTATTGTCGGGAAAACTTATGGAGTTCTCCGCACTCTATGGACTTGCCACCAATTCACCCCAATAAATACACGATTTATGCTTGCAAAAACCTTAATCATACCCGTACTTACTCAGGGCTGTGAAATTTTCCTAAACTGTGATTCGTCTTGCAAACAAAAACTAAAGGTCGCTTTCAACAGCACCATTCGGTATATCTACGGACTTAGAAAATATGATCATGTTTCACACTTGAGTATGAGACTTCTCGATATGTCATTTGAAAATTTCCTACAATTTCGAACCCTTAAAATGCTATTTAATATAATCCAATCACGCGAGCCAAAGTATCTATTGGAAAATCTTCGCTTCGCAGAATCAAACCGTGCACTCTATTTAATACTCCCTAGATTTAATAGCCTGATATCTGAAAGGCAGTTCTTCATCGCCGCGATCCGTCTCTGGAACTCACTCCCACCTTCTTTGAGAAAAATAAGTAGCACTAAACAGTTACACAAAGAACTAATATTATTTCTAAACAACCAAAGCAACTAACTTCATCTTTCAGTCTAGAATCATCTTTTTTCATATCACTTTCTTCCTAATTTCTAACTTCTTTATCTATTGCCTGGCCTTCTAGGCAAGCCTCTATTTTTCTGTCCCTGCTAATTGTTTATAACTAAAGTATGTACAATATTATTAACTAAAGTATGTACAATATTATTCAAAATTCTACTTATAATATTAATCACAAACTTGCACTATTTTATAAGATTTATCTTACTGTGTTAGTTTATATAAATACGTAATAAATGAAATGAAATGAAAATGAAATGAAATGAACTGATAAGCAAAATATCTTTGTTGAAGGCCTTGAATGAAACAACAAACACTTGAGTAGGCTATCACCATTTTTTTTATAGACTGAAGTTACTTATATATCTCTTAACGGCTGTGCTAGGCCCATCATCAGACTCCTTTAGCTTTTGTGGTTCTCAGTATATTATGTTTGTTTTAATTGAAAAACTATTTGCCGTTAATGGGGATTGAATATACTATATGTACGATAAACAGGGCGTTTTGACAAGCTTGTGCTTGCTACGCTATCACGTCTTAATTACGTCTATCGCAATGTAAAGTAATACATATTCAAATAATTAGTAATTTGACTGTACAAAATTTTCAAAGTACAAACTTTGAGTTTTTGAAAGGTTGCGATTAAAAGGCATGATTCGATCTTCCGTTGTTCATAGCAAATTATCACTTTTTTGGGACAATTTAGTTCACCTATAGATAACAGCAAACAGCATTCATCCAATTTCATTAATCACTGATTTTTTGTTTCAAGAGATATGCTAATTTGTTAGTGTTGCAATTTTTAATTACCCTCCCCCTCAATCTTGGGGCGGTGGTGGCTTGACTTCAAGCTAGCACCGCCACAAAAAAAAAAATCAAAAAATCCGACCTTATTAGGTGCTGCTAAATATCCCATAAATGAATGCATAGTAAAAGGAATGACATCAAATTATAGGGCTAGCCAATACTTTTTTAAAAAGATGTGAATCACCTTTTATTCCCTTTTACGACCCCATCTAGACGTTAAGTAAGGAACGCCACAAGTTTGAGGGAAATTAAAAATAAGTGCTGATAAGCTAAAATTTTAGCACTAAATTAGTACTTAATTATTAGGTCATACTTCATGTATCTTTAGGTTTTTAAATTTTGTTTGTGGAGGCGACGCGTCGGCACACAGTGGTCAGAGAGCGGAAAAAAGTCTTTGGAAAAAGTCATATCTAGCCTTTTAAGTTTTATATTGAAGTACTCTTAGATAACCCGAGCGATTTCAAAGTATTTTTTAACATATATATCATATATTCTGATTTACAAGCCCTCAAAGTTGAAAAATAATTTTATTCGAGTCGCGAACCATATTTTCAACAAACTTTTATGTCTTTTTCCGAAGTTCCTTTAAATAAATTCTGTAATATCTTATATCATTTTATTGGTCTATTTTTGACTATCTAAAATAAAAAAAAATGATAATTTATAAAATTAGCCTTCTTACTAAGAAAAAATGTTTTTTTTTTTTTTAACTTTTTGATTAAAAAAAAAAAACTCCAAAAGACTCCAAACAACGAAGTAGGTATACCAGTATGTGCTCCATATTTTCAAGTTGAAGCACAGAAAAAATCAGCTACAGATACTAACAGATGTGGGAGTTATGTTTAAAATTGTCTCACTGAATCGTGTTTCAAAAAACTCCGTCTTGACAGTGGTGTTTAACAAAAAGTTTGATTTCTTCGATACTAATTGTGAGAACGATTTGTCTAAGCTCATTATTTTTAGAAAAAAATAAGTACATTTATTTAAAAAATAAAATAAAATTAATACATTGACCAAGGTCTGAGAAATTCGATTTTTGCAAAACCATTTACTTCAGTACAACATCAAAGCCGTCAAATTTTAGAAAACTGTCAATAACTTTTTTATTTAATGATTTTTTCGTAACCAAATTTTGATAAAATGTGAGCCACATTTGATAAGAATCCGTTTAATATTTCAGATTAAATAGACTTTTTTTTGAAATAACAGTACAACATCAACACTCTCAAATTGCAGAAAAATGTCAATAACTTGTTTTTTCATAATTTCTTCTTAACTAAATTTTGACGAAATATGTTTAAGACTAGTCTTAACATGTGTGCCAAATTTAATAAAAATCAGTTGAATAGTACAGATTTAACACTTTTTTTTTAAAATTACAGTACAGCATCAAAACCCTTAAATTTTAGAAAAAATTCAACAACTTTTTTATTAATGATTTTGTATTAACCAAATTTTGACCAAATATGTATAAGATTATTTATAACATCTGTGTCAAATTTCAATTAAATTCGTTTAATAGTTTAGATTTTGCAAATTTTTTTCTACTCTCCCTTACAAACATCAAAACCCTCCAATATTAGAAAAATGTCAATGTTATTTTTTTTTAACCAAATTTTGATCAAATATTTATATGTGCCAAATTTAATTCAAATCCGTTGAACAGTTCAGATTTAACAGACTTTTTTCCGCTCTCCCATACAAACGAAACCATTGTGCTTTTAAGATTTGATGAGTTATAAGTATAGGTTATAGCTTTTGAAACGAAATATAATCAATTTGTAAGTGTAAAATCGTGTAAAAAAGTTGCATTAATCGATAAATTTTTTATAACAGGGTTGAGAAAATAGCTTTGTGGTAGGAAAAAAAAATCAAAATCGAATTGATTGGGCACTCAATCTGCCTTATAGTTTCGAATTTGTATACAAAAAAGTAATCGAATATTTAACCTTTCTTTTAAGATCTTAATTTTGAAGATCAGACAGACACACAGACAGAACTGAAATAAAAGCTCTTGAACTCTGATCCATATCTTTAGATTTGAGTTCCAACGGAATTTTTCTCCACTGAAGTTCATATCTTTCCAAAAAATATAGAAATAGAGACATGCAGCTCTTGGATACGTTTGCCCTCATAAAAACATGTTTTATTTAATTTAGCTGCCTGATAAAAGCTGCACATCTGTTTTGATCATACAAAATATCAACATATAAAGGGTCCGCCATCTAACGTTTTTTTTTCAACTCGTGCTTATTTCGTGAATGGTAACTGATAATTAGTTTTATCCTTCCGCTGAACGAATATGGTTGTGTATACGCTTCGCTAAGTGGGCTTGCGATCGACTTAGAGAAGATGCCGATTTTTCCAAAAAAATCATCTTTTCAGATGAAGCTCATTTTGATCTTGGCGGGTAGTAAACAAGCAAAATTGTCGCATTTGGGGCACAGAAAACCCGCACGCATACATTGAAAAGCCGATACACCGAAAACGAGTCACTGTTTGTTGCGGATTTTGGTCCAGAGGCATAATTGGGCCATTTTTCGAAAATGAGCAAGGAGTGGCCGTTGCAGTCAATGGCGATCGTTATCGGGCCATGTTGAACGAATTTTTGTTCACAAAAATTGAAGAGGAGGATATTGGCAACATTTGGTTTCAACAGGACGGCGCTACGTGCCACACAGCCGAAGCTACACTCGATGTTTTGCGCCATTTTCAAAAAAAAAGAAGTTATTTGGCGGACCCTTTATAACGGGTGATTTTTAAGCTGGTTTGGTTTTGGCAACACTGGTTTTGACAGCTGACGTGTGTTTAGTACCTTGTGTCACTGTCAAACAGCTTCAGTTTGGTTTGCAATTTAACCATGGATCGTCTTACAAATGAACAACGCTTGCAAATTATTGAATTTTACTATCAAAATTCGTGCTCGGTTCGAAATGTTCATCGCGCGCTGCTTGTGTTCAGCGATGAGGCTCATTTTCGGTTGAATGGTTACGTAAATAAGCAAAATTGCCGCATTTGGAGTGAAGATCAGCCAGAAGCATTGTAACAGCTACCAATGCATCCCGAAAAAGCCACTGTTTGGTGCGGTTTATGGGCCGGCGGCATTATTGGGCCTATTTCTTCAAAGATGATGCGAATCGCAGCGTTACTGTCAATGGTGAACGCTACCGAGCGATGATAACAAACTTTTTTTTGCCCGAAATGGAAGTTCTTGACTTGCATGATATGTGATTTCAACAAGACGGTGCCACATGCGACACAGCACGCGAAACAATGGCGCAATTGCGAGGCGAGTTTGGTGAACAGTTAATTTCACGTTTCGGGCCGGTCAATTGGCCGCCTAGATCGTGCGATTTGACACCATTAGATTATTTTTTGTGGGGGTATGTCAAGGCTAATGTCTATAGGGACAAGCCCGCTTCGATTGACGCTTTGGAAGCCAACATCCATGCATTCATTCGTGAGATACCGGCCGATATGTGTGAAAGAGTATGCCAAAATTGGACTCAGCGGATGGGCTACCTGAGACGCAGCCGCGGTCAACATTTGCATAAAATTATCTTTAAACATTAAATTGCAAGGTTCAAACTATCGATTCAAATAAATATTTCATTCATTTTTTCGAATTTTTTGTGTTTTTTTTTAAAAAAAGTTCTAAGCCTCTTAAAAAATCACCCGTTATTTATTGCGGCTGTATTCTTTATTCCGATGCGAATCGTCCTAGTGATTTTTGAAAGGATCGAGTAAGTAACTTGAATTTTTTTTGCAAACAGAATCAATTTTCAATTTTATATATTCAGAATAAAGAAGACAGCAGCTGCACAATAAAGATGACGATCATAATTTCGAATAAATTTCCTTTGGTTCAAATTAATGGCCGAGTTCAACGCACATCTGAATATTCAGAATTCTGAATTTTTGAAGCTCTAGATTGGCCAGCTGTCAGAAGTCATCTGAATTTTCAGAACTTTTTCTGACAGCTGGGGCCAATCAAGAGCTTCAAAAATTCAGAATTCTGAATATTCAGATGTGCGTTGAACTCGGCCAATGATGTTTAAAAGTTTTGTTTTCATAACTTTAGAGTATTAATATCTTTGCTTCACATATAGTTTTTAAAATTGCAATCAATAGATCTTAAATTAGTAAATCTTGAGCTAGGGTACAAAACTGGATTCATTTTTGGTGATTTGCAGATCACTTTTATTGATAAGATTTTAGAATTCAATCCGTGTACTTATGTCCAGTTTCACGGTATACACATCACTTTACACGAATAATTAAGTTTCCCATATTTTTGCCTCAGTTTATTAATAACACTGAAGTGACCAATATGGAAGACTTAAATGCCACTTACTCCTACTTTAAAGATGGGCCTTTAGTTTTTTTTACTTAAAGCCAAGCAACACAATATACAAGTCTTACGTTTTTTCTAAACCAATCTATTTATTTTGAATGGCCATTGTATTTTAACGAACATTTCATATCTATAGATCAAAATTATAAAAAAAAAATCTTCATAAACATGGATAACAAATCCTAATAGCTTAAAAATAAAACCAATTAACAGTTCATCAAACCGACCTTCGCTTTACATCCAAAAACATTTTAAACTAATAAAGATGATACCCAACTTAATCAACAAGTTTTTAAAACAACTTTTTTTAACTTTACAATCTATGGAAAAGGATTCCATGGAATAGATTTTCGCCAAAAAAACCATCAAACTTTTTCATCATTTCGTCGGTATATATAGCTATAGCTATAGGTAGGTAGGTATAGAATTTTAAAACGTTTGCCTGGATGATGATTTGCATATTTGAGCAGAATTCTCTTTTCATCTGAAATGTAAAAGTGTCAATCAGGCGTTTATTTTAACAACAAAGTCGTTCAAATCCTTTTGCTTCTACAAAATATAGCAAAGCAATGTAAATGTCCTTCACGGGTGACTTAACTTTGGCAAAACTTCAAATACTAAAACTTTGAAACCAATATTGATTTCTTGCCTTATCCACAAAAATTCCCAAACAACAGTTACAAGAGCTCCAATCCTTATGTCCATGCAAACAAGACTGATGACAAAACCCTTTCTTTTTTTTTTTGTCCATTTTAATCTGAATAATTCATGCGATGTCGACTTTTGCAAACAACCGTTACCGTTGTTGTATCGACATCGATGTAGTTCTCGTCCTTGTTCCGACCACCATCACTAAAGTTGTATGTTGTTCAATCGCCATTGTTTCATTTGTTGTTGTTGTTGCACAATATAATTTCATTAATGTCATCGTTTATAACCAAGGCAATTAACTTGTGGCCAGCCGGTTATGTGAATCGATATTATATACCTACATTGTACATACATATCTATGAATACGTAAGTATAATATAAATATTATGTGGAATTTATATAAATAATATTGAAGGAAATGGGATATTGGTCAACAGTCCAATAGCCCAATTCAGAATGAGAGTGTTGGGAGAGCTCGTTTCGTAGCCTGAAGCGGCAGCCATCAACAGAGAGAGAGAGTGTTGGCCACAAGTGAGTAATGGCCATGGGTATTCGATTAACTATTATATTACTGTGCGAACCATTTAAGGTGTCAGAGTGTGCATGCCAGAGTGTGTCCTTTTGCCAATGATACAACACATAGGTAGAAGGCAAACAAAATTTATGACTGACTTGAGTTGAATTGACCTAAAGGCTATTTGTATCTATCGTTTGATTGCAATTTTAGTTATATATATCGATTAATTAACTTTATCGTTATCGTTTGTAGTTAATTAACATGTTTGAAATAATAGATTGTGTGGTAATATAATTGGAGACAATTCATCTTTAGGACGGACGTAATAGTGAATTTATTTGCCACTGATTTTAGACTTTGTCTGTTGTTTTCTTTTTTTTAATTTATCAAAATGTTCTATAGAATGTTTTATATAATATTGAAAAAAAAACATTGAATTCAAAAATACTTAAAATAAAATTCAAAAATGTTTCAAACATGTTGGCATTTTTAGGAAATTATTATCATGATATTTTGTATCGTATCTCACAAATTGTATCTCAGTTATTGAACGATTATTTTTTTGTGGGTCCAAATTTCTACAAACATTTATTATTGAAGCAGTTTAATTATGATTTTCAAATATATTCATGCCATATATGGAATCGGTGATATTTTACTCGTGGATTTTTCACATTTGTTTTTAAGACATTTAACATTTAAGTACCAAACCAGTGCTGATGGGGGCATTTTTAAGAGAAATCCCTTCAGTAGTTCGAAAAATTTCTTTTTTTTTCACAAATCTTTTCATGTTTCCCTTTTCATTTTTCATAAAATAAAAGAACGATAATTTTCATTAAGTATTTTCATAATTCGAGTTTTTCGAGAATATTAAATTCCTTGTTTAAAATTCCTTGACTAAATTTTATTCCAGAAGACTTCGATTTTATTGAAATATTACTTTGCTTTTCAGTAGCAATAAAAACGGTGGAAGAAGTTGCCATATTCAAAAATAATAAATTTTTATTTTTTTTTAAGTTTAACTAGTTTTTGAGAAGGAATTAATGTTTAAAGTTCGTTAAAAATTGTTTTCATCTGTTATTTTTCGTTTCGTTGATAATTTAATTGTTTTTAAATAATTCTTAAAATGTTGGCATAAAGTAAAAGGTGTTTTTTTTTTTTAGATGTATAGAACTTTAAGTTGGCAACACTATTTTAACTGGCTGTCATTTTGTCAGCTGTCACGTGATTTATTTTTAGTTTGGTTTGGCATTTTAGCATGATTAGGCTGACACCTGAACAACGCATGCAAATTATGCAAAATGGGCTCGAAACGAGATCGTTGTTGATCCCGATTTTCACAAGAACATTTTTTTCAGTGCTGAAGCTCATTTTGTTTGAATGGCTACGTCAATAAGCAAAACTACTCTATTTGGAGTGTAGATAATCCTCAAGCCATTGTTGAGACACCGTTACATCCAGAAAAACTGACAGTTTGGTGTGCTTTATGGGCTGGTGGGATCATTGGTCCTTACTTCTTTAAAAACGATGCCTGCCAGACGGTTACATTTAATGGAGACCGTTATAGAGCCGTGATTAATGAATTTTTTGTTCCTGAATTGAATTGCCTTGATGTGGGGGAGGTGTGGTTTCAACAAAACGGTGCAACATGTTAGTTGGCCTCCAAGATCGTGTGATTTAACAACGCTTGACTATTTTCTAGAGGACAACATTCGCCGCATTATTGCCGATATACGGCCACAAATGTGGGTAAAAGTCATCGAAAATGGGACCTCCAGATTAGACTACGTCCGATCCAGCTGTGGCGGTCATATGCCAGAAATCATATTTAAATTATAATGCCAGAAGATTATCTTTTGAATAAAGTAAATTTCACGTCAATTTAAAAAAATCATCTTAGTTTTATTCCATTTCAAAATTCTATAGCTCTAAAAAACACCCTTTACATACACTTTATTGATTGCTTATCCACATCCTTGGAACAAATCTTTTTCACCTGACCCTAGGCTTGACACATTTCAATTCCCGGTAGTTGATTCAGTTCGCAATTTTGAACGTTTGCTGTTTGTCTCTCTGTTTCGAAACAAACTGTTAATGTTTTAACTGAGTAATTTTTGGAAATGTTTCCTCTCTATGCTATGTAAACTTTCGCACACAAAAAGCTCCTAGAAGTATATTTTTAAGTCGAGTAGAAAATTCTTTAAATTGAAATTTTCTTACCTCATTGCTTTTCCTGGAAACAATAAATTTATTCAAAACATAATCTGTTTCTTACATTATCTCTTCCATCCAAAAAAACATAAAATAAAATACTCCACTCTACCATCTTAACCGAAATTCATTGCCCTTCAGGCACTGCGTGTAAATGTTTTGAAATTATCTACCCAAGCTGAAATGAATTGATGTTCAAATTTTTCATCGTGGTGCACTTCTCGGCTATCAACAAAACACCATAGAATTCCTTACTTGAATGCAAAATCATCAAGTAATTCCTGGAACCCCTTATGATGGATTTGAACTGAAATGCGGTACCACCCTATTGAACATGAACTGTTAAGATTTTTTCATGGGAGATAACATTGCGAAACAATTTACAAGTCTTCTGAGTCGTGATGTAGCTATAGGTAGCGTCGAGCATTTGTCTTTTATTTGAAGTTAATTGCTCATCTTTTCAAGCCGATTACCCTTAAGCTTCGAGAGCCCTTTTCTAAAAGTCAAACCGTTAAATAGTTTAGTGTTAGTCATGTTGTTCAAATTCTGATTTGTGCAAATATCTTGACCATCATTTCAAAATCACAACATACCTACTTTGTATGCATAACGCTCTAACATAGTTTACCAAAACACCACTATTGGTAGGTATACTAGCACAACATGTAAAGAGTACAATAATGAGATATCATGATTTGAAGCCAAGTCAAACAACCCTCAGTTTGCTTGTTTGATTTGTGGGATTCGAGCATCCATATTGGAGCTTAAGCTTGCTCAAGCCATCAGCCACGAAGCAAAAGCTATAGTTGAAATTCTCATCGAATAATGAAATGCCTTCCGAAGAGAAAATGTGTCTTATGCACATACAGTGTTGATGCTATTCAAGGAGATTCCTCAAATGTGAACCATAACATCTCCGATGTACTGGCTATAACCCTATAACCCAGTAACCCAAAAAGAACCAACAAGGATAGGGATACGGACGGAGCAGTGAATAGATGCAAATGTTAGTGTGGTAGATTTATTTGGCTTAGAGGGATAGCTTTCTCTTATCATGCAACTGTTTTCAATTTCTATGAAATATTTGTGAGAAGGGGATGGACGTGTCCTTCGGTAAAGGATTTTTTTTTTATTTTTTTTTGAAAAAGTGACATCACAAACAAAATATTTAGAAGCCATGTTACCAGTCAATTTGATTTTCATTATGGATTTTTGCAAGGATGCATATATTTGTACTAAAACTGGTGGTATTGATGAGAACGTTTCATACAAAAGTAAAATTTCAGGAGGGAAATTCACCAGACAAATGTGACTTTTGATCTGAAATAAAGGAACAGAATCCCCGAACTTAAGCCCAATCCTGGAAACTCTTAATCCCAAAAACCCAAAATCCAGAAAACCCAAAACTAAAAAAACAAACGCCCATAAATTCAAAATCCAGAAAAACCCAAAATCACAAAAATCCGAAATCCCGAAAACTCAATTTCTGTAAATAGAGTTAAACAATTTTAATAATTAATATAATTGAATTTTTTTAATTTTTCCGAATTCCGGAATTTCGTGGTTTCAACATTTTGTAATTCCTGGATATTTAGTTTTCTGGATTTTTGGGATTTTGGTTTTAAGGATTTTTGTTTTCCGGGATTTTGGGTTTTTCGCGAGTTTTGGTTTTATTGATATTTTGGTTTCTTGAATTTGTTTTTTTTTTTTTTGGATTTTGGGTTTTCGGAATTTTGAGTATTCTAGATATTTAGTTTTCTAGATTTTCGAGATTTTGGGTTTCCTGGATTTCAATTTTGATTTTTTCGAATTTCGTATTTTCAGGATTTTGGGTTTTCTGGATGTTAGATTTTTTCAGGATTTCAGTTTTGGGGAGCTTATAGGATTATTCTGTACCGTTATAAACATCGTCAAGTGGCTGATGCCTATAAGGATCAGTTTTCTAGTAAACTCGGAGTTAAATGAGAATATATATATAAACAAGGTGTATCTGGAATGAGGACAAAAGTGCTGGAGATTGGTAACAACTTTTTTACAAATTCATACAAAATTTCTGGAAGTGGGTCTGGAACTTGGACAAAGTAAATTTTTTTTTTTGGAAACGAAACATTTTTCAAAAACTTTGTTTTACAAATTAAAAAAAAAAATAATTTTTAAACTCCCTTTTTCTGTTCTCTAAACCGCCCACGTATAACTCCGTTCAGTCGCCAGGCAGGCGCCTGTGTCAACAATTTTCTTGGGCAACAGTACCTTGGGTGGCCCACTGCGCAGGTTCTAAGGATTTTAACTCCCTTTTTCAGGTGGTCCACCCGCTCACGCAACTCAGTTGCTCCGCTTAGGGTAGTGTGTTCAGTCGTATGGCATCAGGCACCAATATCAACAATTTTCAACTAAAATTAAACTCTATTTTCTTTAATTTTTTTTCAAAAAACTCAATTTTGTACTCTTTTTTTTTAATTTTCTTTCAAAAAAGAAACAAATCTGACTTTTTTTTGTCAAAAAAAAAAAAAACAAAAAAAGTTTAAAAAAAAGTTGTTTTTTTTTTTTAATTTTTTTTGGATTTTATTTTAAATAATTTTTTCAAAAAAAAAATTCCATCTCTGTCCAGGTCCAGAACCACCTTTTTTTCAGTTCCAGAAAAATATTATATTCGAAATTACCAACATTTTTCAAATTATTGTAATATTTTATTTGAAATCACCTTCAAAATTCTTCCAATCGTATTTTTTTTAAAAAGTATTGCAAATCCCGCAGCGTTCTTTCTTGCGGGATGTTGTTGTGTTTGTAATCTGCGGGATTTTGTGCTGCGGGATTATGTGCTGCGGGATTTCGTAACGATCCTACGGTTAATCTGTGGTGTAAACATGAACGTTTGTCCACGCGCAATTTTGAGGTACCATGTTTGGATCCGTATTATGCCAAGTCGTCCATACGTTGCTTGAAGGGAATCTTCAGATTTTTGTCACTTAACGTAAACAATATCCTTCTATGCTTATTTACGTAACGTGCTTCATCGTAAAGCTTGACCTCATAACGTCACACATAGGAAAGTCCACATTTTTATTTCACTCTACCGCCGGCATAGGTGTTTACCCACCAACAATAACCACTTGAGTGAGCTACCACCAAAATTTGTTCCCGGCTGGGTATCGAACATGGACCAAGCGACTTCAGAGCCATATGCACTACGCATTGCACTACCGAAGTCACGCGATCAGGTCCAATCCAATGTGGGTTTTGCTGTTTGACCATTGCATTTGAATGAACTAGCATTTTTATTAGCAACACACAGGTTGGTTGTTCTACACATTCGGTTTCCTTCTTTTTTCTCCGTACTCGAGTTAAAAGCCAACAATTCGTTAGACACCTTTTTAATAGTTCTGCAATTTGGTTTCGATAGTTTTTTTAACACACAAAATGCACGATCAACTAGAAATATTTGTTCAAAGTTACATAACTCAGAAAATATGTTTGAGTTAAGTCGGGATCAAAATAAATAAAGTCGACATTTTGAAACGCTATTTTCTCCGTTGAGGTTTGGCTAATATTCAATTTTCATTTCCTAGAATAAAAATTCAATCAAAACTTTATTTCACGATGATAAAAATCGCTTTGCTTTTTAAACGTCAAAAAATTAAAAATTTGAATGACGTATGTCAATGATAGCTACAACAGGCCTTCATAGGGAAAAATTCTCGAAAAACTGGTTTGTGAGGCCAGAACATAAAAAGTAACATCCAAATTCAGCTGTCTGCCAATATTTGCCGAATTTTGCTGAAACAATGTCTACTTAATATGACTAGACCATCATCAGGCTCGAAAACCATCAATCATTATATCTATCTGTC
Source organism: Leucozona laternaria (assembly GCA_932273885.2). Taxonomy (NCBI): domain Eukaryota; kingdom Metazoa; phylum Arthropoda; class Insecta; order Diptera; family Syrphidae; genus Leucozona; species Leucozona laternaria. Next base: position 21,894,037 of record OW026367.1, on the reverse strand, counting down.
ATTTAAGAGCTCATTTATAAAGATGAAATATTGCGTCGTTCTTCATTGATTCAACATTATTATTTCCCATAGCACTATTAAGAACAGCTGCAGGCATAATATACCGTCCTCAAGTGGTCTCCTTTTCGTCCAATAACCATCACATAGAACAATACGGACTCATGCAGAAAGGCAATAACAATCAAAAACAAAACCCAAACACTTCAATCCAAATGCAGAGCAATGAAAAAAAAAAAAAAAAAAAAAACAGAATTAAGGGGCATTTTCTAACAGAAAACCCCACTAAATTTCTTCTAATAGTGTATGTGTGCCTGATGGAGACTCGTTTGGTTGCAGGTGGATTTAGACGTAGGGAAGGTATGGATGGGTCAGATTGCAGGCTTTATACTTGCAAAAGTACTGCCAAAGACCCGCTAATTAACATTCACCATTACCTCCTCGTCCTTGTCCTCGCCCTCATCCTCATCTAATGAAATGAAAATGCTTATTAAATTCTCTTTCTTTTTTGTTACCATTGAATGCAGTGTAGAAGAGTTTGTGGGGGACGTTGAGAGTGGTTTGGTCTTTGGTAAGGTGGAAGTTTGTTTATAGGGTTTTGTGGCATGGTATAAAAAAACCACGCGAACATACTCACAGTACCTACCTAGCGTGTGGGCGGCCAGCCAGTGGTTATAGTCTGAGCATGATGCTTTAGGAAGTTGTTTGGCCCCAAAATCCGCCGGGGTAATAAATGCTATATATACCCAAGGGTTGCTTATATATCCGTTCTTTTTCCGAATTCACACAAAGAGGGGTTAAAACCTCTCTAGACCAACACCGCCGCCGGCCGTTTCCTGTCCTGAAGTGGAAAATATTATTCCACCCCCTGAACGCAAGCCCCCAACACAGCACCCTCTGGTGATTGTTCATATGGATTAGTTGTGGCAGCCATTGCCATATTGGCTCAGAAATGATTATAAAACTTCTCCGCAGGCAAACGGATTAGAGCCTGGACTTAAGCGGGAGCTTTATTTATCCGAAAAGGAGGTTAGCATCTGGTAGGTCTACGATGTGATTTTTCCACCGCGAATTATTCTGGTCTGGAGTTAATGTTGTGGTCATAATAATATTTGCAAATGGCAAGGTAACATGGCTGTGGTGCGGACATGGCGGTGGGGTTAATTGAACACCAAACATTAAACACAGAAAAAAATAATCGAAAAATGACCAGAGGTATAGAGTTGAGGCAGTATTTTAACTATAATAATATTGGTTTGTTCAATATGTAATGATGTTCGCTTGTATTGTGCGGCCTAACAGTAGAATCCAGTGTTGTTGTTTTTTTTTATGCGGCTGGGGTTTTCCCTGTTGGAAAATTTATAACTTACGATTGTACAAAAACTTTGTGGTTGTTTTATTTCGGCTTAATTGACCGAATGAGTAGATGACGTATATGTATATATATATACCATTTGAAAGGGGTTTCATTCTTCATGCTGATTGACTTAATGGCATAAGTTTGAAGGTTAGTGGCGAAATTAATAAAAGCTAACCATAAATTCAATTAGATTATTTGAAAAATGGCCTCAGAGCTTAGAAGCATTATTTTAAATTGTTGGTTTTCAATGAAACTGCTTGATTTTTGAACATTGGATTTGTGTAGGTGAAAATAAAATCGACTCTTACGGTTCAAGGCTTTAAAATCGTTTGGCACTAACGGACGTAAATTTCCAACATTCTAATAAGTCAAGACTTTTATTATCTGACACATCAGTAAGTACCACCCCCAAATTGTATTTGTTCATAAGAAGCAAAAATGGTCGGAGATCATTATACCCTGATTTTTCGCACTTGTAAATTAAACCTTTTGGCGGCAATCTTGTTTTTTTTTTTAATTTTTTTTTTTTAAATATCTCGGTTCGTATTTGTTCTACAAAAAACACATTAGAATACAAAAGTGTGAGGAATAATATTTGATATTTTTTGTGTTAAGAACAATTTTTCAATGTTGTTAATATTATTGCACTTTTTGTGTTTAAAACTTTTTTTAAGGGACTAAATAGAACCGATATATGTTTACTAAAAACTAAAATACAAGATGGCAGCCAAAAGTCTTATGTCATGGGTGCAAAAAATCAGAGTTATGATCTATTATGTACTCCCTTTGCAATAAATATTAAAACAATGTTAAACTGCTGGTTTATCGAAATAGAATTATCCAAAATACACTCGATATAATGGAAATGCTTTGAATTTTATTTAAACTTAATCAATTATTTCGATAGGAATCAGACTATTTTTAAAATAACGAGCTCAATAATTGATCTTTTTTGTGGGTGGATTATCTGAAAAGATGCTTGAATCTAACATCTCGTCCGTCTTGAGATCTTCTGTAAAGACCGATAGGGATACTGGATTAATATCATCCAATAGATTAGCTTTCGTTGGGAAAAATAACAAAAGCAATAAAATTGTCAGTGACTTAAATGAACTATTTATACATAAATTATCCATTTAGAATAAAAAAGATTACCAAATTAAATATTATGACATTTTGACTAAATACATACATATGTATTTTTAACTTCGCAAACTTCTAATAAGAACTTTAAAATCATGCCTATTTGTCAAGAAGTCCAACTATAGTGCGACGATGATTAACCCCATCGTTATTATCAACGTGCTGAGTAGGTGAGCCAAATTCATCGTGGATATCTCTGTCCCAAATAGGGATATCGAAGAGCGGACCGAGATCTAAAAACTAAAAATGGACAAACAACTGCTGCTGCAACTGAGCCACCAATGAGCGAAAATACTATTTGATTCGAAAATCTGCGAGCCAATAGTTTATGAGCGTGAATAACGATCGGCACACAAGACCCAGTCCGCTCATCGCCTAAATCTCGGCTTCAAATCCTTAGGCAGAAGTTTGAACAAAGAAATAAAAATTTATCAATAACAAAAAGTAAAGGAGCGACGACGATGGATGGATGGAGTAGTAACTGGCAGTGGCAGGCGCGGCGTGAAAAAAATAATTTCGCATCAACCACCAGCTGGATTTCACACCGACGACGACGAAACGAGCAACAACAACAACACAAACAATCCGTTGCATGCGTTGCGTCAACGTATACAGTTGAAAGCTCGATCAAATAAATACTCACGTTCTTGAGTAAAGTGTACCCAGAGACAACGCAAGTGACGGACGCTATGGAAAAAGTACTTGAGCTTTAAACTTTTCGCTCTGGCAGATACGTTGACATCAGCTTTCAATGGTAATTTGCATTTTTGTACAAATGGACTTGTGACCGGCACATTAAGGAGTGAATATTCAGTCCAGGAAAAGCATTAATTCATTCTACATTCATGTGCTTATATATATTAAGGGTGTTTTTTTTTTAGACGTGTGGTTTTCATGAAGAAATAAAACGCAAATAATTTAATATTATGGCAAAGAATTTAGCTTTATTATAAATATAAGACTTTGCCATTATGTTTTAAAAAGAAAAATGGCTCGAATAAATTCCAGCCGAGAGGCCCAATTTTCGAAAGCTCCAAATGTTGCGCACGATGGCGGATGGACCCATTCGGGTCTTCTTCGATACTCTGCTCCACAGCAGCAATAGCGTCATCGGTGCGCATTGTCCGGCGGCGTCTCTGAGGATGCGCATTATCCACTAGAGAAAACGTGGTGCGAAACCGATCTAGGTTGCTTGAATTTATGCGGTTTTGCGATTATGCGATTATGTCGACCGAACCGAACCATTATTTTGGTAATAAATTTGCACGATTTGTTAACATTTTTCAGGGTAAGTCTATTAATTATTATAAAATGGAATTGAGCATAATCAAGTGACAACTGTCAAAAAGACCAACTCTGAAAAAAGTAAACCACACGTCTAAAAAAACAATCTTTATAAAAATGGATCGTGGTGTGTTCGGATGCCTAAAACTTGAAAACGACTGGACCAAATTGCATACTTCCTCCTGCGGATATGGTCTAAATTATAACACGAAGGCTTAGGAAAAAAAATTGGAAAATACTCAACAGGTGGCTGGCAGGCGCACATTTCGTTTTTTGTTCAATTCAATTACCGTTCAACATGTGGCGCTGTAGGCGGTTAGGAAGTGGGTTTTGGGATATTTTTTTCAAATGTTGTTATTTTTGCGATGAAATGGGGAAAACATAAAAAAAGTATTTAAATTTTATTATTTGTAAGGTGAAATGGGGTAAAAATAAAAAAATATATGATTTAAGAAATTCGTTTGGCGTTTGAATGGTTGTTTTTTAATGGATGGCTTTAGAGTTTTTTTTTGTCAGAAAATTGCCATTTATTGGGTGAAATGGGGTAAAAACAAAAAAAATTGTGGTTTTTGATTACAAAAATTATTTCTGTGTTGCGAAATTAATAAAGGCTACTTTTAGAGAATCGTATTTTTAAATATTTAGCCATTCATAATCTGAAGTAGGGTTCAACCCATAAAGTATAGTAAGTATTCCATTACAAAAATTGGCTTTAATATTTATTTATAATTTGTTTTGTAATTTGTATGTGAAGCTTAGGTGTACACAAAGCTTTAATTAAAGACGGCTACTACGAGGAAGCGACAAATTATCCAAGGGTATCTCTTGTCAGGAATAATTTTCCTCTCACTCTCACCGTTTGGATTCGGGAGAAAACTTTAGGTCCCTTCCATTCCTGGCAATAACACGCACACGAGAATGGTCGAGAGTTGTAAGTTTAATAGACCTGTTGGTTCTCTACGAGCAGTCACACCACCAAATTCATTTATTTATTCTTATTAAAGACATTTATATGCAAATTAGACGAGTCTTTTAACTCTATTCACGCATGACAAACAATAATTAAAAAAAATGTGGAAAAAAGAAGTATATAATAATCATACAGATACTTGGTACTTGACTTTTTAATGTATGCTCATTTTAACTTGATTCTCAAGTGCCACTTAAATTTTCTTAAACAAAAACCTTCAGTTAATATTTTCGTATAATTTTTTTTTTATTAAATTATGAGCTTTAACCAGAAATAAAAATATTGCTTTTTTAATATTTTTTTTTTTTCATTTCAAATAACAAATAAGAACTTGAGACTTCCTTATAGGGCACCGATTTCATATTTTGGAATGTTTATTGCTCTCCAAGAGATTCTTGTGGGCTGTAAAGTGCTTTTCTAAGAGGTTTATATTTGTAATCTTCTTTTACAACATACAAACAAAATCTTATCTAAGAACCTCTTTTATTTCAAACCGCAAACATACACACAAACACAAGTTAATAAAACAACCAAGTAAAAGTCCTTCGAAACCCATATATACAATATACACATTTATACGTAGGTATCTATGTATAGGTATATACCCTCTCAACATAAAATGTTTGCCAATAAAAATAATCATTCCACACAACGATGAACAAAAAATTCATCTTAAGATTAATTTATTATTTGTTTCCTTAAACCACGACAGCGTTTGTATTTTGCCCCCAAAATAACCAAAATAACCCATATGGACATGATTTTCATTACCCCCGAGGATAAAAGCTCCTTAAGTTTGTGGTTTAGTGTCCTCCCACAACATAAAGGCTAGAAACAAAGGTTAAATGTTCGTAAAATGCTACTTGTGTGTGTATCTAAACTAGCATGTGTATAAGTGGGCCAGAAAATAAAGTTGACGTTTTCCTTCGGCCTTCGGCTCGAGTGTATGGATGTAGGTATGTATGTATACAATTTACGTATATTTATCAAGTCAAATGGTGGGTGAAGGGAAGGGAAGGGAAGGGGAGAAGGCAAACTAAAAGTTTGTATAGAGATATATTAGATACATGTCTAATGCTTTGAAGTTGATGTGATGTATGGGGCTGTAGGTGCAGGTGGCGTATGCGTGACATTAATTTTTTTTTTGTTTATTGTTTTTTTCTTTTCTGCAAAAATTTTTCTTGCTTTTTAGGGTGAAATGAAATTCCTTTGATTTACTTATTTTTCATGTGACTGCTTGGGTTTATTAGGGATTATATTATTGTTTTTTTTTTTTCATTCTGTTTGAAAAAGTATTTTTGGTTTTTAAGAGGATTTGTGGGTCCTACCTTCTGGGAATAATGAGTTATGGTTGAATTTTGTTCATAGATGTTACTTTGACATGTTTTGTGCTTTGATTGGGGTTAAAATTAAGCAAATATTTTTTCATCCAAAAATAACTGAGATTTTATATTTTTACAAAAAAATATATTTATTTTCATTAAATGCAGGGGTCTCACAGAAACTAGCTATAAACTTCTGTAAGACTCTGAAAAGTTTGCAGACAATATCTGACACAGTTAAATGACCTTGATTTATATTCCATTAGTTTGATGTAGGTGCAGTTGGATGCAAAGTTTCAAATTCTTTCTTTTGAAACTAAAATTAAAGTCTTATTTAGTGCAAATTATTAAGGAGTTTTTACCCCTTGTGTTTCGCTAACTTGATATCAACAAAATGTTTAATTTCACAGTGTAGCATAGATTTCAGTAAGGTTGAAGTTGTTCTGTGTATTACGAAAACCATTTTTGTTAAGATCTCACTAAGGCTCATTTCAATTTCTTTATTTTGGTTTAAACAGAGTTTATTAAAATTAAGAAAGAAAAAATCCAATAAAAGAAATTTTTCCAAATATTTAAATTTTTTGAAGAGCCAATTCACTAAACTTCAATCGAAACTGAAAAATAAGTAGGAAAAAGGTTTTAAAAAATAAAATAAAATCTTAATGTAAAAGGTTTTTTTTTCTAAGGTATACAGTGTTGGCCAAAACTAAAGCACGGAATGAACTCGCCTTGGAAAAATATATAGATAATTCAAAAGACCTATGATAACTTTATAATTTTTACTTTTTTTATAAGTATAATATGTATGGCTTTAATTCACAATCATTAATTTTATTATAACTCACCACTTATTTAAAAATCAACAAATAATAATGAACTAATTAAAAAGTAAGTGGACAAAACTAAAGCACATGGACCTTATTTTAGCAAAAACTCGCCTGAATTTAGTCAATTTACTCTTACTTCAAATTTAATTGTTTCTTTCTAATCAAGCATGATCTAAATAATAAAAAAAGAATTTATTAGTTGTGTGTCATCGGCCCCGTTTCAGATCGAGTATTATAATTGATATAAAAAGTGATACAAAGTATTAATATATTTATCAATATATTTAATATTCCAACGGATGAAAAGAAAAAGTAGTGTCTGATTTCACTAACGGTGAATCAATACCATTTATTCGGTATGAGTCGTACGGTCATTTCGCAAAAAAATAGCACGATTTCGTACATGGCGAAATGTCAAAACAGTCCATAGTGTAGTGGCGATGGACCTTGAAAAACTTGCCGTCGCCAAGACAAAAGAATCATCAGGGATACCAAAACAGATTCTCTCACATAGACAAAAAGTATGTAAAATAAAAAAAGCTTAGAGATCTCAAGCAGGATTATCTGGGGAAGAGCGATTGATGGCGGCATTCTATTTATCTTACCGACTATAAAAAAGCCATTTATTTCACACAAAAAACGACATGCAAGACTGGCCGCTCCGAAGACGCACTTAAACTGGACTGCAGCAAAATGCAGAACGGTTATCTTCTCTGATGAGTATCCATATTTAATTTATAGGGATGCGCCGGATTTTGCACGGTACGCAGGCCAGAGGGCGAACGCCTAAATCTTTTGTTTTACAGAGGGCCTAGTTGAGCACTGTGGAAGCTTATTATTGTCTGGGGATGTTTTTCCAGTCAAGGGTACGCTCCATTTCACAAGGTAATTTGGTGTAATGAATCGTTTCATGTATCGGGAGATTCTTCAGAACGGTCTGCTTCCTCATGCTGAGGAAAATATTGCGTTATGAAAGCTCTTCCAACATGACAACGATCTTAAATATACCGCTAAGCTTGTGAAAGATTATCTTAATGAAAACCGTATTGTTGTTATGAAGTGGCCATGATAATAAGCTGATCGCAACCCCATAGAGAATCTATGAGAAATTTTAATTCTGAAAATTCATCGTACGAAATTCGATAATTTCGACTCAATTTTTCAACGATCTTAAATTGTCTGGAATAATATCCCCATGCATAAATTGACCACCTTATTGACTCCATGGCATGTTGATGTGCTGCTACGCCACTAAATATTAGCAAAAGAACGTGTTTTCGTATTTATTATTTTATAAAGTCAAGAATGTGCTTTAGTTGTCCATCTAGTTTTTAATAAATTATGAATTTTATTTTTGATTATCAAATAAGGTGTGAGTTATGATAAAATTGTTGATCGTGAATTAAAGTCTTATATATTTAGATTAGAAAAAAGGGTTTTCCAATAAGAGGTGTTATTTTGATATTCAAAGAAAAATGGCATTTTTTGAGATAAATGATCGGATGTTTATTTCATTATAAAGAGGAAGGTATGCCGTTAACAACAACACACACAACATCAGCCAAATAGCCGCCACGACCACGCTACAGGACCATATCCTTTTCATGAAATTTTCCATAACCAAATCGCAAAGTGGCTGCCCTATGTCCTCGATAGCCTCACGAATTCCATCTTTGAGGTCTTGAACCGACGCTGGGCTGTTGGCGTAGACTTCATCTTTCACGTGGCCCCAAAGGAAGAAGTCGCAAGGTGTTAAATAACAAGATCTCGGTGGCCAATTGTGATCACCTCTTCGAGAGATAACACGGTCCGAAAACTTTTCCCGTAAAAGATCGATGGTTTCATTGCTTGTGTGACACGTAGTGCCGTTTTGTTGAAAGTAAACGTTGTCCAGATCAATACCATCCAATTCCGGCCATAAAAAATCATTAATCATCTCTCGATAGCGCAATCCATTGACCGTCACTGTTGCTCCAGCCTCATTTTCGAAAAAGTAAGGTCCAATGACCCCGCCGGACCATAAACCGCACCAAACAGTCACGCGTTGAGGATGGAGAGGCTTTTCAACAATAACTCTTGGGTTTTCCGAGCCCCAGATGTGACAGTTTTGCTTGTTGACGTAGCCTCCGAGGTTGAAATGGGCCTCATCAGTCAAGATGATTTTTCGATGAAATTCCGGATCATTTTCATGCATTTCAAGGACCCAATCAGCAAAGACACGACGCTGTTGATGATCAGCCGGCTTGAGTTCTTGTGTTAACTGAACTTTATAAGCCTTAAGACCCAAGTCTGTATGCAAAATACGGTGTAATGACGTTTGTGGAATGCCTAATTCCAAAGAACGACGAGGAATGGACAAACCTGGGTTTTCTTCAACACTTTGGGCTACAACAGCAATATTCTCAGTTGTTCTTGAGCGACGTGCACGGGTTTTATTCTTCACATCACTAACTTGTCCCAACAGCTCAAATTTGTCCACCAATTTCTGTATTGCGGTCCGACAAGGTGCTTCACGACGACCCAAAAATGTTTTAGTTTTACGAACCGTCTCTGCCAAATTTTCACCACTTTTATAGTGAATTTTAATAATTTCAATGCGTTTTTGAAGTGTATATCGTTCCATTTTTCTTAATGGCGTAGTTTCTACTTGTCAAATGTCAAAAAGTGACAGCTTCAGAAGTGACAGCTACCGAAATATCGGCCTATTCAAAATAACACCTCTTATTGGAAAACCCTTTATTTTTCCAAAATGATACAATTTCTTGCTTTAGTTTTGGCCAACATTGTATATCCTTACTTTGGCAGCACTGTTTTTATTGACAGCCATTTTGTCATCTTTCATGTGATTTATCTTTAGTTTGATTTCCCATTTTATCATGAATTGACTGATGCTTGAACAACGCATGTAAATGGGCTCGACACGAAATTGCTGTTGATCCCGTTTTTAACAAGAAATTTTTGACCAGTTATGAAGCTCATTTTTGGTTGAATGGCTACGTCACCAACCAAAACTGCCGCATTTTGAGTGTATATAATCTTCAAGCCACTGTTGAGAGTTTGGTGTGCTTATGAACCTATGAATCGCATGTTACGTGCTGCTAATAGTATGCAAAACTCCTTTGACTTCCACTCCTCCAAAAATTCACTAAAAATGTCTCTATACAAAATTGTTAGCCCCAAACCCCTTTTAGCTACTAAGTAGTTTTTAAGCTTTTTTGTAGTTAGTAGTAAGTTATTTTTAGATTTAGCCGTAAGTTTGCTTGTATTAAGCTAATAAAGTTAAACAAATTCTTTGGACGGGAGGGGGTCATGCCCCCTTTCTCCGCATGAGTCTGTTGCTAAATACATTTATGGTTTATTGGTCATTAATTCTTTAAAAACGATGCCGGCCAGAGGGTTACAGTCAATGGATACCATTCCTGAATTGAATCGCCTTGATGTGGGGAAATTGTGGTATCAACAAGACGGTGCAACATATCACACAGCTCTTGCAACAGTTGATTGGTGGAAGGAAGCGTTTGGTGAGCGCATAATTTCACGTTTTGGACATGTGAGTTGGCCTCCAATATCGTTCGATTTAACATCGCTAGACTATTTTTTGTGGAGGTATGTAAAGACGCTAGTCTACAATGATAAGAAAGATACGATTGACGACTTGGAAAACAACATTCGCTGAGTTATTGCCGATATACGACCCCAAATCCTACAAACAGTGATCGAAAATTGGATCTCAAGATTGGACTACATCCGCGTCGCGGTACCCATATGCCAGAAATCATATTCCAATAAAAATGGCAAGGAATTATCTTTTAAATAAAGTCAATTTTATGATAATTAATACAATTTATCTGTGTTTTATTTCATTTTATAGTTCTATACCTCTAAAAAAAAACACCCTTTACATATAAAACAAAGTCGGTTTAGTTACACCATTTATAACTCAAGAACGGCTGGACCGATTTTAATGATATCTGATTTTTTGGATTCCTCTCTACCCGTATAGCAGAGAATTACTATTCAAATATCGAGAAAAATAACTAAGTAGGGTGAAATGGGGTAAAATGAAAAAAGATGTATCCGATTGAAAAAACTTTACTTATGTATGTGTTTAAAAGGTTATTCTAAGGAAATGGCTTCAACGATGTTTTTTCTTAATTTTGCTATTTGTAGGGTAAAATGGTGTAAACATTTAATAAATCGTCCGATTTGATGTTTTTTTTTAATTGAAATGTTTTTCTCAGGAAATGTCTTTAGGGATATTCGTTTTCAAAATTTTAATATTTGTAGGGTGAAATGGGGTACAAATTAAAAAAAATGTCCTATTTAGGAAATTCCCTAGGAAATTGACCCTAGGGATATTTTTTTCAAAAATTTGGTATTTATAGGGTGATAGGGAATAAAACGAAAAATGATATCCGATTTCAAAAATTCTGTTTGTGCCTGAAAGGCTATTTTTAAAAAAAATGTTATTTATAGAGTGAAATGTGATTAAAATAAAACATTGGTTTTCTTTCTGTGTTGGGAAAGTACCAAAAAAGGCTCCACTTAGAGGATCATATTTTTACAAATTTAGCCTTTCACAATGTAAAGTGGGTTTAAACCCAGAAAGTAGTATTCGGTTTCAAAAAATCAAAAAATTATATTTTCTTTTGTATGTGAAGCTTATGTTTGTCTTCTACCCGTGCGAAGCCTGGTGGGCCAACTAGTATAGAAATAAACGATACCACTTAAAGGTAGGGACTCAAAAAATAACTCAAACTTCCAGAATTCTATTCTCTAAGATCTTTGCTCCATTTAGTTAAGTCCTATGTAGAAATTATAATCAAGAAAACTTCGGGTAGGTGGGAAGCTCTTCGACAATTTTTGTTCTTTTTTTTTTTTTTTTTTATTGTTGTTGTTGTTAATTTGCGTGGCATTTCCTCAATAAAGTTTGAAAACAATGCCTCAGCTTTTGTTGGCATTTTGAGTGCTCTTTCATTCAGTAAGGCACTTTTTAGTAACAAAACCCAACATTAAATTTGAAAATCAATGTCACTAAAAGTTATACTTTTACTTAACAGACATTTTTTTTTTTATCTCTCTTTCACTCTTAATTTTCCTCTAAATAAAGTACTTTTGTCTACTCTCACTCTCGCACAGATGTGGATTGCTGTGTGTAAACGCCAGATACAGAGAATTTATTTGAATGATTTATTTTTATTTTTACAAGTTCAAGGGGACGACTACACGACGAACCTCTTAAATTGACCTCAAGCATTTTTTATGATGTGAAATAATTTTCGGTTTCCTTCTAGTTAGGATTTTTTTTTGCTGTAGCTCTCCTTATCCCGTAAAGAGGAGGATACGTTTTTTTTATGATGTCAACGTCATGGGTTTATTCACAAAAGAAAGTTCTTAAATCTTATGAGAAAGATTATGAGTGGAAATAGGGAATTGATAACATAAAGGACGAATGTAAGTATAAAATATCTTTGGGGAGAGTTTTAAAAAAAAAAAAAAAATATATAGGTACGCGAATAAGAAACTTTTTGACTTGATTCTTGGTTTATGGTACTTTATTTTTTTCACAGAGTTTTTTACATGATTTGTTTGAATTAGGTATTTGAGGACTTTTTTTGTAACACTCAGACTTCCAACCTAAAATCTCTTAATTATCAATACAGAACTATGTAATTTGCTTTATTATTTTTTCTCCCTTTGCGACTCAGATTACTCACAAGAGGAATAAATTCATCAGCTTTTTATTCATAACTTACTTAATTTAAAAAAAAAAATAATATTTGTTATTTAAATATTTTTTAAAAGTAATCCTCAATTATAATATCTTAATGGAAACTGTTTTCAGTTGGATATTGGGATTGGTATAAGCTCAACCAAGAATAAATTTTTTTTTGTTAAAATAACGGAGAAACAGAAGGAGCTCTAGAAAAATCAACAAAAAGGCAGGCTTAAGGACTTTTAGTTTTCGGGCGAAAAACAAATTGAAGTGAGATTAGCTGCTACCCGTACCCTTCACTGTCTTCCCACAACCATACTAAAAAGTCCATAAAACAAAGCCTTATGTTCTGTTCTATTGAATAAAGCCCAAAACATCTGTTGATATAATTTAAGAGGAGGTTTAGAGGAATTACTATACCTAATGTAAAAGATAGACAGACGATAGACACAAATTGAAAACATGATGGATTATTATTTGTTTTTCCAAAAAATATCCATATCTCTTCAAAAAGATGCAATTATATACCTATCTATGGTCAAGATTAGATAAAAGCAATTTATAAGAGTATAAACAATTTGTCACTAAAGAAATCCTAATTTATAACAGTGAACTAGTTTCAGAACTTAGGCAGCCATAGGTTTGTTTCAAAGTCACATTCCATACGAACTTGAAAAATCTTTAAAAAAATTCTTAAGAAACTGTCTATGACTGGCCAATTTCTGAAACTAGTTGAGACTTTTCAGATGATATACTTTTGTACTTGCTCTAAAGGGAATATAATTGGTTTCGTGTAAAAATAAGGTTTCGAGGGGTTTCGTCATGGCGTCCGTCATTCTGTGCGTCTTTGCGTCGTCCACTGTAATTTGAGCTAGAGCCTAAATGGGTGGACCGATTTTCTTCAAATATGGTACAGAGCATTTTATGTCATTCTCTAGAGGGGAAATTCGAATTTTAGTTTAAGCTTATCTGAACGGTTAGCTGCCATACAAATATTTTATTTTTTTTTCAAAAATTTTCCAAAACGGCTCTAACGATATTGATTAAACTTTGTACCTGTAATAACTGCGTTTCAGGTTTTTCACAAAAAGTTCACATAATGGAATTAGGACTAAGACGTTTTTTTGAGAAAATGGTCTTATTTTTGGGTTATTCAAGTATATCGTTTTGATGGTCACACAAATGTTGTTATAATTTTGAAATCTGGTACTTCTCAATAGTTTAAACAATATTGCTTTAAAAACTTTTGAAAAACATTGATTTTTAAACAAAATCAAATAAAAATCATTTTTTTAGTGGGTATACCTACTTTTGACTCTTTTAATATTTTTTCGTTAAACAAAAGGTGTTAGAGGTTTGGTTTTCAAGAAGATATAAAACGCATATAATTTAATGTTATGGCCAAGAATTAATATAAATATAAGAGTTTGCCTCCGAAAAAACTATTGCCAGAGTGAAAACCACAGCCACAGAGAAAGTCTTGCACTGTCTTCAAAAGCTTTCCCTTTTTTTTTTAATTCAAAAACTGGGGCATTATATCAAATATTGATCTTTCTAGATTTTTGTGTGACAAATTTGTTGGATTCTTCTAAGAAATTTTTACTATGACTACATACCAACATTTTATTTCATAAAAAAAAAAACAAGTGCGAAACCCCAATAGATATATTTCGCAAATAACATATGATATTGTTTATTAAATAATCAAAAACACGTGCGTGTCAAACAATGACGTGTAAATAATTCAAAATTTTACCATTTTATCCAAGCCCCAAACGACCTAATAATTTTATTCAGTCCAAAAATAAATGTAAATATTTTAGGAAATGTAAATAGATAGGGTTCTGATCAGTCCAACATAAAATGCCTGACTGGATCGCATGGACTTGCTCTTGTGGTTAAATGCTTAGAGGTGGCTAAGAATTATAGACATATACCATTCTATTAATAAACGAAGAACAACAGCGTGATAGAACTTACACATTTGTCAACTTGTAATTAATTGTAATTAATGTGGAATGGTCAATACTATAAGTGAAATGGTCTTTACTATAACATGCCAAATTAACCGTTTAATTTACTACCACAATCATAGTTTTCTTAAATTAGTGCATGTATGTAACACACGTATTGGAATGTTGCTATATTTTGATTAATTGAGTTTCCCCGAACCTACTGCACTTTCTTGCTTGAAATCAGCTGATCGGACAATTTGAAATTAATTTGTCAAGTAGTGTACATAAATAAGACGGTCATTGAAAATTAAATAAATACAAAAAATTCAATTTAATAAAGCAATGGCAACAAATATAACAATAAATTAATATCTCTCCCGGTTCCTTTGAAAGAGCTCAAAATGGTAAGTGCCAATCAGAAACATCCCAAATTCGTTTCATTATTTTTTATTTCTGGTCAAAAATTACAACAACAACATCAAAAAGCTCGACCTCAGACTTTATCCCGAACTTTTTCCCCAAATTTAAAAAAAACGTGAAGAAACAGACCTATTGTTTGAACTATATTTACAAGCTCCAGATTGTAAAATTGGAACAAAGTCCTTCTAAATATTGAAAAGATGTATAATCCAATATTTCAAAAATACGACAGTGTTTTCAAAAAAAACTTGGAATGCCTATTTCCGTTATGTATTTTTTTTTTTGTTAAAAACCTGAAAAGCAGTTTTCTTACAATTAGTTTGGTTATTCCAGGTACAAAGTAGAAAAAAAAAAGGAAAAGTAAAAATGCGCTGTTCCAAATTTTTAGAAAATCGGACCACGCGTTAAGACTCTAGCTCAAATTAGAGTGGACATACAGACGCACATACTGACGGACGGAATGGCATGCCGATGCCGAAACTCACTTTTTTTTGGACTTCTGAATCATGTGTGTGTTAGTTTTAAAAAAATCACAACTTGGACTTTTGTTTTTACGAAACCAATACTTGCCCTATAGAGCAACTTAAAAGACAAACTAGAGTATAAATTGAAGGCTAAGTAAGTCGATTGTTTTAGTCTTAAATTATAACTCCTCGATAGCTTTTTTTTTTAGTGAAATAACCTGGATTTTTGGAGCAAATATGAAATCCGTATTCTTTGCGTTTGCTATCGGTGGGCTTAGAACTGTTTTTTTTTAGCTTAATTTTTGTGACATACTCACACACACACTAACTTATAACAGATATTTTTTTGTTTTAATATTTATTTTAGTTGTCATAATGCTATTGACGTGGCCCATAGATTCAGCTGAAGTCTGTCGCATAAAATGTCCTAAAGAAGAATCAGTGAACACATGTGGCAGATCGGGTAATATTTGTAAACGTTTTGTCAACGATTGTGGTTTTCATTTATCAAACTGTTTAAACAAAAATGGTAAGCATTTTATAATTTTGATAATTTTTAGTCGTTTCGTTCAATGGAAACTTATTAAATCCATTTCATTTGTTTTGGCAGATATACATACATACATATGTACTTATTTGTATTTGTAAGCGATGTTCTACTGAGAAGAATTTTAAAATATATAAAGCAACATAGAATAATTTAGAGAATTTTTACAAAACATTAATTTTCACATTTTTTGATGAACTAAGAAAAATTGGTTTAGGAAGTTTCTATTGACTGATGACGATTTTGTATGTATTTAAAACCCATCTATAATTCAATTAGTCACTCTAAAACCTTAAAATGTAGAAATTCTAGTATTTACCCGTATAACTTTGTATTTTCCAGCAACATTGATAAAAGTCCGGAGTGTTGTGTTTTCATAATTGATTTGGTAGGTGGGCTCATCCACGGCAGGCAGGTAGAATAAAATTGTTGGCATTTGTGCCGAAAAACCCCTGAGTAGAGAAAGTTGCGTGAGCGGGATAAAGGCCCCCACAGGGAGTTTAAATTTGTTGAACCCGTGAAGCGTGATGCACCCCAAGGTATTGTTATCCAGATTTTATTATGTGAAAACAAAACATTTCTCACTTTGGAGAGAATAACTAAGCCATCTAGAAGGGTTAAATACCAAAATGTTGTACTGCTAAATAGGGGGGGGGGGGGGGGTGTCTATCTCGCCTCGTTTAGGTTGGAAGGGCAATTTTATAATATAAAAATATATAATATAGTAATACTAAAAACTAGGAAAAATATATTAAAAAAAGCAGCGCCAACAGTTAACACAATATTGTATACTTTTTTTGAAAGACAGACATTTATTTTTGTATTTACGTTGTAAATCAAGTTATTTGTTTCAAAAGTTTTCTAAAAAATTGCTTCCAAACTCAAAAGAAAAAAAAAACTTAAACAAAATGTTTATTTATTTGTGTTTTAGTCTCCATGTTGTGTAGGAATATGTATTATGAAAACAAAATGAAAAATAAAACTTTTAAAGTTTAGTTTTTTAACACCTTGACTGTCCCATGTATCATTTTTGATACACAAATTAAATTTTTTAGCGTGCCGCCTACGTCCATGTATCATATTTGATACATTTTGGAATTCGGCTTCACTGTCCCCATACAAATTGATATGGAAATATTCATACGTCCATTATTTTGTCTTAGAAATAAAATACATCAACAATAAGTCCAATGTATCATTTTTGATACATAAAATTATTTTTGTATAGTGCCGCCTACGTCCATGTATCATATTTGATACATAAACATTTATCATTTTTATATGAACAAAATTGCCTAAAAACTTATTTTTCATATAAACGTGTATAGGTAACGTCTGATACTTTAGGGAAGTTCAAACAAAATTGGAAAAATGTTAAGGAAAAAAACTTATTTCACAAGTAAATCCTTACTTTTGTATGAACATATTTAAAAAAAAGTACGATATTTCTTAATAATTGTGTAAATCTTATTAAATTGAATTATTAGGAAAATAATTAATTTTGATTTTGTATTCGTCTCTTTTTAATAACTCTATATGAACATAAAAACTGAATTTTTTGTTCAATATAAAGCCGCGCAAATATGAATTCATGAGTTAAGTTAACGATTTACTTTTTAACCGATATGATTGAATTAATTTTGATATTATAAATAAAACTTATTATAAATTGGATAGTTTTGATGTTTTTTTTTTTAATTTTCCGGACTTTTAGAATTTTTCTTCATGGTGCCGAAACCCGGGAAGTGTTGAAAATGAGATTTAATAAGTTTTGTTTAAAAGTAATAGTCGTGGTTTTTTTAATATCGAAATTTCCTTTCTCGATCTTTATAATAAAAAATGGAGATACAAACACGTGTTGGTTTTCACAATCAAATTACGAGGATCGTCCCTTTTGGGAAAATTTTCGATCTGCAAAGTTTAATTTCTTGCAATCGGTGTCAACGGACAATGCGGAAAAAACCATAGTAGGTTTTACTCCCTCCGATGCATGTTATGATGGAGCCATTTCCCTATTGCAACAGGAATATGGAGATACGGAGAAGCTTATAGACTGATGCAAACTCTTATGGGTTTGCAGTTGCAAAATCTAGTAGTAAATCCTACACCAATAGAAATTGCCCAAGAAACAATTTTAGCTGTTTAAATGCTTTAACAGCGCTTCCAGAGCAAATCTTGAATCTCGTTTATTTAAGACCGAGCTCTAGATGAACCCTTAGAGCAATTGTAGGGCTTGCTCACAGCTAAATCATTGATTTTGAGAGCACATTTTAGCTCGTAATCAGCTTGTTATCAGTGACTGTGGTGGCTTTGAAGCTCTTTAGTATGTTCATATGAAATCCTAAAAGGAGCACTTTTGACAGCTTTTTGTTTGTATTAGTTTGTGAAATCCAAATGATAAATAAATATAATAGTTATATGTTTGTAATGGTAGGAAGCGTAAACTTAATTTATTGTGAAGTCAACAAGCTAGTTAATATTTATTCCTATTGGGAAAATAATGTATCTAATTGATATTTCTCGGTTTAATGATAGTGAATTTTAAGTGCGCGCTTAGTTTTTTCATAAATGTTTTGAAGGTACTTCGCAAAATTATAACGCGCCTTCCAAATTGTGTATATTAAGCAATGAAATGTGAAAAACATTAAGTTGAACAATATAAAAATTGGGCAAATAAATTTATCGAAGCATGAAATAAAAAGCTTTTTAAATTGCAATACATATTGTGTTTTCTATTTAAAGTGAAGATTTTAAATGTTTTTAAATGAATGGAAACAAATATTTCAAATAATTTTCATTTGTGTCGCCATTTTTGTTTTTATGGACAAAATGTCTCTTTAATAGAGCTGCAATATCGCTCTGAGAGCAATGTGTCAGTTTTTCGTTCAGGGCTTTTTAGAAAATAGGGTGTTTTGACAATTGAAAGTAATTTTAAATTGTAGAAATAATTTTTAATTCGAAGACTAGGTCCTACTTTCCATTGAAGTGTATAAAGTTTTATAAGCACCTTAAATTACAGGAGCAAGTACTTTTTAATTTTTTTAGGAAACTGCATAGTTAATTTATTTTAATAAAAAATTGTCAAGTCCGTGTCTAATTTTAATCTTAAGATTTCCCTTATAAAGTGAAATTAATTAGTTTATTTTCCACTGTTTCAAGTTTTCCAGTTGAAATAATGTTTGTTCTAGTTTATAACACCCTATAAATCTATAATATGATTGGGAGAATTGTCTTGAAAGAGGATTAGTATTTATTCAGCTTTATATGTGCATTATTGTAGCTCTATTGATGAATTATTTTGACACCAAATTTTGTGTGAGAATATTAGTAAGCCAACTCTACAGCCGCTTTCAGTGTAGCTCTGTAAAAGCAATTTTTTGATATTTTGACAGATTATGCGTTAGTGTTTTGCGCATGTGTTGTTAGCAGCTCTACAATGCCTCTATGTATGCTGATATTTAGAGTTTGCTCGTTGCAAGATATCATGAACTGTGTTAGAGAGCATATATTTAAATATGGAAGCGTTGTAAAGTTAATAGAGCTAAATGTGTTCTAAAACTTCGAATATAGAACATTATTTTAAAATTTGATGTAGGGAGCTGTGAAATAATCTCCAACAGAGCTGTAGCTTTGGATTTCACTATCTAGGAGCTGTAGAAGAACAGTTTTGATTCTAATAGCTCCAACGATGTTACTTGGGTGATAATCACCCATACGTCCCATGTATCAAATTTGATACACAAAATTAGTTAGCATACGTCCATGTATCAAAAATGACCACAAAACTAAAACTTTTTTTTAACAGCAGTGACCAATTATGTATGCAACCAACCCCTTCTATGTTGAATCCTACTAAATAATAATGCTTTTTCTTGAAAAAAAGTACCGGACGTATGGGCGTTTTTAAATGATTTTGTATGGGGACAGTAAAGCCGAGTTCTGTTCATGTATCAAAAATGATACATGGACGTAGGCGGCACGAGAAAAAACAAATTGTGTGTATCAAATATGATACATGGGACGTATTGTTGATGTCTTGAAATAATAATGGACGTATGGGTGGTTTTAAATCAATTTGTATGGGGACAGTTAAGGTGTTAAAATAATTTAAAATTTATTAATTTAATTATGACAACATAAGTTTGATGTTTTAAGCTACTCATTTCGGTTTAAAAAACCATCATAGGGCTACGGGTGTTGTGTAGCCAAAAATTCACTTTAAATGTGTTTATACTGATTTCTTCACGAATTTTTTTTAAAACAGGTACTAGTTTTTTTTTTTTAAATAATCACTGCTCCTAATAATTCTTTATAAAATATTGAAAACCAAACGGTTCTATGTGTATTGGTTTTCGAGAAAATTGAAAATTACGAAATCTACTTTCTTATTAGATACTGATTTCGCTGGTCATATACGTGCAGTTTTACAAGAATGAAAGAATCCTTTGGGCCAAGTTCTGTTTTCCAAAGAAACTGTTGGACTAAACATACCCTATGAATGAATGTAATTTTAAAGAGGATAGTTTGCTCTCTTCTATATCTGGTGGTTGTCCAGATGGCTATGTTTTTAGGGCATAAGTGCATCACATTTACCCAATATGTTAGCCAGCGTCTGTTCATGACAGTTGCGCATACCCTAAGTCCGTTGAGCGGAACAGAGTACACAAGTCGGAGTTAATATCTTTTGAACTCGCGAAGTGGACCAAACCTGGGTACTGTTGTCCAAGAAAACTATTGACATAAGAGCCTGCATGGCGACTGAACATACCCCAAGCAGAGCAACGGAGTTGCGTGAGCGGGATGAGCTCCCGAAAAAGGAAATTGAAATCCCTTGAACCCACGAAATGGGCTCCCAAGGAACAGTTGTACAAGAAAACTTTTTGCCTGTTTTTATAAGGATTTATTTATATTCAATTATTATAACCTCAAAGTATGATTACATAAATGCCCAAAAAAAAAAATGTAATAAAAAAGTAGTTTTCGTAATATTTAATTTTCATAAAAACTAGAGAAGATAAAACCATCTGGTTTTCAGTTTTCTATACAAAATTAATAGGAGTAGTAATTAATGAAAAATATTTTAGTTCTTGGTTTCATAATTTTGAAAAAAAAAAATCAATTAAATGGAATTATTTTCACTTATATGGATAAAAATAATTTGATTTAAAAATCAAATAACAGAGCGAAATTCTGGCTTTCAAAATACGTTATTTTTCCATTTTAAGTATTTATTTAGTAAATTGCCCCTCCTGCCAGAGTCAGAGCCAGAGCCAGAGCCAGAGCCAGAGCCAGAGCCAGAGCCAGAGCCAGAGCCAGAGCCAGAGCCAGAGCCAGAGCCAGAGCCAGAGCCAGAGCCAGAGCCAGAGCCAGAGCCAGAGCCAGAGCCAGAGCCAGAGCCAGAGCCAGACCCCCTCTTATAGTAAAAATTGATTGTTTTGTACACTTCTAATTATGTGCCCGGCTTTTTACCAATGTTGGTGATAAATTCTAAGTTTTACCGGTAAAATCTTTCGGAGTTGTACAATAACCCATACATACATACAAACCTACCTCATATATTTACAATGAAGACCTTTATTGACTTTCTATTTTATTTGATTTTGAAAAGCCTATTCTAAGGTAGACCTCTCTGAATGTCGTTATATTGATTTGAATGCTGAACGAATTTGCAATACGGGTATTTATACTATTGGGGCCGGAACTGGACATCATGAGATTCTAAATCCTGGATCGGAGAAAGCTTCACCGAAGATTATAAGAGTTTAAGTATGTGTAAATTATAAGTTTTTGTTTTTTTTTTTGATACAAAATAAAAAAAACCCTTTTTGTTATTTTTATGATTGTATCGAGAGTATTTTGAAAATGAAACATTGCACTGTTGAAGGATATATCCGATGGCAGCTTCAAATAAGCGCATCCTAGGTTCTACTCAATCAAAAAAAAAAGAACTAAAAGGACCGTGTTATCTCTCGAAGAGGTGATCACACCGAGATCTTGTGATTTAACACCTTGCGACTTCTTCCTTTGGGGCCACGTGAAAGATAAGGTCTACGCCAACAGCCCAGAGTTGATTCAAGACCTCAAAGATGGAATTCGTGAGGATATCGAGGACATAGGGCAGCCACTTTGCGATTTGGGTATGGAAAATTTCATGAAATGGATATGGTCCTGTAAGCGTGGTCGTGGCGGCCAATTGGCTGATGTTGTGTTCCATTATTAACGGCATACCTTGCTCTTTATAATGAAATAAACATCCGATCATTTATCTCAAAAAATGCTATTTATCTTTGAATATCAAAATAACACCTCTTATTGGAAAACCCTTTATTAAACCGCCAGCGAAGCATCTGGGATTTATTCGTCGTCAGAAATGTATGAAAATGATAAGCAAACTTTTTCTAAAATGAGAACTGTATATAGTTTGTCGGACTGACGATATTTTAATTTGTACAACCAAAACAAAAGCACCCAACTATTCGCTTTGACAAGAGCTTTAAAAAGATAAATGGTGTCACAATAAACAAACAAAACACATATAATGCGAAATAGACATCACAATTCATTTAAAATCCTGGGATATAAAATAGATGAGGATGATGATGGCATCCGCCCATACCATTCTTAAGTAAAGGCCTTCGAAAACTATCCCAAACCGACGCAAATTACTCAGTTAAAAAGGTTTCTGTCTTGCAAAGTTTTAACCACATTTATTCAATCAGTACAGCTCATTTAATGAACATTTATGAGATCTAAGTGGGTCTATCCACAACTTCGAGGGCACCACAACCCCAGCAGGAAATAGCAAACTTTGATTTTGGTCAAAAGAAACTCAATCTTCTTCTATTCTTATATTAGTATAAAAATTTGTTGTTAGTTAATGCTCTATAAAATTAAAAACTAACAACCCGATTGAGCTCAAACTTTAACAATATAAAGGGTCCGCCATCTAACGTTTTTTTTCAACTAGTGCTTATTTCGTGAATGGTAAAACTTAGCTCATGTCTGATTTGACAGATAATTAGTTTTATCCTTCCGCTGAACGAATATGGTTGTGTATACGCTTCGCTAAGTGGGCCTGCGATCGACTTAGAGAAGATGCCGATTTTGCCAAAAAAATCATCTTTTCAGATGAAGCTCATTTTGATCTTGGCGGGTAGTAAACAAACAAAATTGTCGCATTTGGGCACAGAAAACCCGCACGCATACATTGAAAAGCCGATACACCCAAAACGATTCACTGTTTGGTCCGGATTTTGGTCCAGAGGCATAATTGGGCCATTTTTCGAAAATGAGCAAGGAGTGGCCGTTGCAGTCAATGGCGATCGTTATCGGGCCATGCTGAACGAATTTTTGTTCACAAAAATTGAAGAGGAGGATATTGGCAACATTTGGTTTTAACAGCGCTATGTGCCACAGAGCCGAAGCTACACTCGATGTTTTGCGCCATTTTCAAAAAAAAAGAAGGTATTTGGCGGACCCTTTATTTAGTAAAAATGTTTTTTTTTGCCGATAGATGTCGCTGAACACCAAATTTAGTTAAAACTAAAGAAAATTTCCATTAGATATCTATTATAACTAGCACTTTATATATTTCTTATGAAGAAGAATCTCATCCTTCTAAGTTATCAATTGTGGCCAGTATAGGACTTTTCATTTTGTGGGGGTGTTGCTATAAAAAAGAAATTCTAAATATTTTTCGAACTTGATAACCAATTTATTTTGGTTGAAATCATAAACGAACAATGGACCCCATACTTTTAAGTTATCGATTGGGGGCAGCATTAGACGACTTCTTAGTGTTTTGGAGAGTTTCTAAAAAAAAAAGAAATGTTAAACATTTGTTTTAACTTAAGGTGGACAAACGATTATTTTTGGTGCAAAATCATAAACAAGCGTTGGACAAACGACAAGCAGCGAATCAGTTTTCAATTAGGGTGGTAGACGGATTTTTTTGTTTGCTGAAAGTTGCTATAAGAAAGAAAATTGTTTGAACTAAGGGTGAAACAAATATTTTTCCTTCTGTATAAAAATATGGACAGATAGTGGACAAAAAATGATATCAATAAGTCCAATTGAGCAAAGTTACTTTTGAACTTTTTGTGTGTTGGGTGCTATACAATAGAAAACTGGAATATTTTTCGAACAAAGGGTGGACAAACGAAACCACCTGGCCCCATTCTAAAAAGGTGAATCCTGGACTCGATCATTCCTCAGTTTATGACAAGAAGCATGACAAAATGTTGTGTGTTAGTCCAAGGAAGCAGAAATTCACAAGTGTTGTTCTTCGTTTAATCTATAAGCACTGGTGTTATTGTCTGAATTTATAGGAAAATCTAGATAGATAAAGACGACGCAGCGCCGACGTAAGAATTTTAAACTATTCACAGATTATCGACTCATGATTTTCTTGTTTTCGGATTAGAAGAGCAGGGAATTGGCTGCAATTGCTTTAGATAGGTAACTTTTCTTAGGTCCAGTTTTTCACTATGAGATTAAAATTAAAGTTAAACCTCACCAAAGTGAGTTTACTCAAGATTTACTGAACAGATGCTTTTGATGTTTTATATACCAAGTTCGGCATGCGTTATCCACTGCTTTTTCGGTTAACTGTGGAATAATTTACTTCTAGAGTTTGCTAACTCTGGTTTAACTTACCACTGAAAAAGTGGGCCTTAAAGTAGTAAAACCCTAAAAAGTAGACTATAATGTTTTTTTCCCTCTCGATTAAGTGAGTTGTAGGCAGGGCTGTCGAAGTACTGCAATCGCAGTATTTGTACTGCTTTTATAGAAACCCCGTACTGCCAACACAGCCAAAGTACCGTCTATCTTTCCTGAACTACTTTTCCATACAAAAACTTCATATCAATAATTTTCGTTATTCGTACTGCTCTCTGAACGGAGTTCTTCTCTCATAGCGCAAAAAAAAATATCATGAGTAGATACTTCCATGGTGAAAAATCAGAAAATTTTAAAACTATCTTTTGGCTGTCTCTTGAAGGCGTTGTCAACAGAGTTTTAGAGCAATGAATGCCTCTAAAACACTTTTTTCTTCTTACTGGTTTCGAAGCAGATGCTATTAATATTGAACTTAATTCTATAAATAAAATAATGCTTGACTGATTTATCCTATATTTTAAAACTTACTAACAAATTGTCTGTTCGATTACTTCCCAAAGTTGCCAATTTCTGCCAAGTTAAGTCCAATTTTATTTTTTCATATTAAATTTGACAGAACCTTGGACTTAAATTGGTAGAAATTGGCAGTTTTGGGAAGTAAACGAACAGAGGTAAAAATGCAAAGATTCAAGCTGAAAACGAAGAAGAACACTTAAAGGATTTTTTAAAAACATTTTATCAAACAGGAATATTTAACGGAGCCTAATGCTTATGACATCGATCCAAATGTCGACCATCTTCAATTTTGTATTGAAGATATCTAAATCCACCGATAAACCAAATTGTTAATGATAGCAGAAAATATGTATAGAATTTGCCAGGCTATAAGAAAAAGATTATTGATTTTCGCGACGAAACTCTACTCCAAATGCAAACACCAAATGTTAATGTTTAGTAGAACTCATATCTATGTATATATAGATGTTGAATCTGAGTGGAACCTAGAGAATATCTACTGGACCGATTTAAGTGTTCCTTATGTTTGAAATGAAAATAACGGGTGATTTTTAAGCTGGTTTGGTTTTGGCAACACTGGTTTTGACAGCTGACGTGTGTTTAGTACCTTGTGTCACTGTCAAACAGCTTCAGTTTGGTTTGCAATTTAATTATGGATCGTCTTACAAATGAACAACGCTTGCAAATTATTGAATTTTACTATCAAAATTCGTGCTCGGTTCGAAATGTTCATCGCGCGCTGCTTGTGTTCAGCGATGAGGCTCATTTTTGGTTGAATGGGTACGTAAATAAGCAAAATTGCCGCATTTGGAGTGAAGATCAGCCAGAAGCATTGCAACAGCTACCAATGCATCCCGAAAAAGCCACTGTTTGGTGCGGTTTATGGGCCGGCGGCATTATTGGGCCTATTTCTTCAAAGATGATGCGAATCGCAGCGTTACTGTCAATGGTGAACGCTACCGAGCGATGATAACAAACTTTTTTTTGCCCGAAATGGAAGTTCTTGACTTGCATGATATGTGGTTTCAACAAGACGGTGCCACATGCCACACAGCACGCGAAACAATGGCGCAATTGCGAGGCGAGTTTGGTGAACAGTTAATTTCACGTTTCGGGCCGGTCAATTGGCCGCCTAGATCGTGCGATTTGACACCATTAGATTATTTTTTGTGGGGGTATGTCAAGGCTAATGTCTATAGGGACAAGCCCGCTTCGATTGACGCACTGGAAGCCAACATCCATGCATTCATTCGTGAGATACCGGCCGATATGTGTGAAAGAGTATGCCAAAATTGGACTCAGCGGATGGGCTACCTGAGACGCAGCCGCGGTCAACATTTGCATGAAATTATCTTTAAACATTAAATTGCAAGGTTCAAACTATCGATTCAAATAAATATTTCATTCATTTTTTCGAACTTTTTGTGTTTTTTTTTAAAAAAAGTTCTGAGCCTCTTAAAAAATCACTCATTAGTTATATGAACAAATTTGTATATATTAGTGGCGTACTGCTTTTTTTTTGGAGTACGGCTTTCTCAAAAAATTTAACGACAGCCCTGGTAGGCTATATTTAGATTCCTAGTGTTATTCCTGACTGCCACGGTGGGTTCAAGTGAGACACATGGCATACAATGTAAACCGTTTGATAGGTTTAGTCATACAGACTATGCCAATGGCACTGCTAGCTTGAATCAATAATGTGTCAATCGCTGCAAGTTAATGGAGAGGTGGCTGGTTTAATGGTCAGCGTTAATAAGAACAAAATAATGCACATCAGAGGCCAAAATATATCGCAGCAGGGAACCTTAGTGACGGTAGTTTAACTTTCTTGGTAAGTATAGAGATTGATGGCGGAACAGACCTAGATGTTAACAATAGAATAAACAAAACCCGTTGTGCATTTGGATCCTGTCTCCTGTCTGGAACTCTAATAAAATAAAATAAAATGTATGTAGGTCAACTCTATTGGTGGAAGCTAGGTCTCAGAATGTTCAAACGTGGTCACAACTGAAGCCCTTTGCCTTGAAACGGTACAAATGGAAGGATATTACTGCTGCCCTATACTCCAGATGGAGTTGAAGTACTGCTTAGGCGGCCGGAAACCATATATACCGTTTGTCCCCTCTTACTTTGGCGCACGCAGCGGACCACTTGTTTTTTCCTCGGATTAGCCAGAGGCTGATGGAATGAAGTTACTACTTTAGGTCTAAGTTTACTCCTGCAGTTCATACTAAAATACTTTGTTAATAAGATTACCTCATCCTCGAGAAAAAAAGCTTCACATGATATCGAAGCTAATCTATCGCTTTGGCTTCAGTCGTAAGACAGTTAATATGTAAGTCTTTAATAATCTCAATGTCTTCACACCCAAAGCAGACCAGAGTGACGAGCTGTTGACTCTGAAAGTAAGCTTTTCCTCAAGGGTCTTATGGTAGAAACTATTACATTTTTCCAAGAATGAATAAATATAGACTCTAAAACTTTTAATGCCTCACTAAATCACCATTGTACACCACATCAAGCACCATAATGTCTGTATTTGACAATTACAGTCACATTTTTATAAGCCATAAAAAACTTGTTACCAAGTCACGAATTTTTAAATATTTCTTAGCTTAGTTTTGCTTCATGTCTGTTAGAGAACAGATTGACATCAATGGTGCTTCTTCAAGCTTTGGAAACTTTTTGTATATTCTTATTGTTCATCTTATACAGTAGGTTTGTGTCAGTTGATTTAAGCAGAAACTTACTTAACTTAAATGAAATACAAAAGTTCATGTCTTTGTTGTTATGGTAATGCAGTCGGTAAACTTTTACTCTAACTGAATATAAAATACAGAGATTTGGAAAGGAAACGAAAACCGAAAACAACACAGTGATGATAACTTTTTTTCCTCAAGCAGCTATAGAGAATCCTTATAATAAAAACCTTGAATGACTGATTTAAAGTAATTCCCGCAGTAGGAACTTTGAAAAGTTACATGCAAGTCATTAAATTCGAATTTTTTTATATTTTGTTGTTGTTTTTTTTTTTTTTTTTTTTGTTTTATCAAAGATGGAAAGTTTTTTTTTGTGTTTTTTTTGTTTTGTAATAATACAACTTTGTGTGGTTTTCTTTTTAAAATTTTAAGTAGGTAGGAACCTATAGTAAAAAAAAAAAATCACACAAATGTAAAGGTCAGTGGGATTTTTGGGTTCTTTCAAAACAACTTCTGTGATTAAGTTACATCGTGCTTACATACATAATGATGGGTGAATGAATATAGTCATAAAGTTAAAGAAAAAAAAAAGGTATCATCTTCAATGTAGAAAAAGAGCAGAAGAAAATTTAAAAGAAAAACTTAGTCTTGGCTGCTTTACATTAAAAACAAAAAAGTTTGTAAATTTTAAGCCAAACTTTTAAAGAACATTTTTCAAAGTGTTTTTTTTTTATGAAAGTTCTTTAAGATGACAATCTATGGTGAAAGTAATTATTTACTATCTTTCAAATATACCTATGCTGAACCGAAAAAATCGAGACTTCTTCAACGTTATGTAAGCTTGATCTTTTGAATTTGATATATGTACTTATATTGTCTACTGGCACACAAAGCTAAACAATCCATTGTTAGTCTTCGAGTAGCGCAAATCGCACGTGCGCTTGAAAGATGATAAGATCCAGCATTGCTGTCTGAACACAATAGACGTGAGTCATAGCGCGCGTCCTTACCTTAGAGGATATATTGATAATATGGAGTGCTTGTTTTTATTCGAATGCGTACCTTTTATAGGGGTCGCTGTTTGAAGTTTCGGTCTGAGTTTTCTGCACATTGGAGAAGAAAACTAAAAAGAATATATTGAAATCTTTAAAATTATAAACAAACACTTATTAATTTCAAGAATTACTTCAAATCAGAACAATTTAGAGAGAACATAAGCAAATTATGACTTTGATAGCAGCTGTACGATATTCTAAGACTTTATCTAAACTGAAATAGCGCCCCCTATCAAGGGCCCAGGCGTTACAATGCATTTGGGATAGAAACGAGAACTCCATATTATATATCCTCTAAGGTCCTTACCTGTCAAAGTTAAAATACATAATATCTCCTTAAAGTAACTATAGTGGAGCTGCAGCCGCTAA
Organism: Leucozona laternaria; assembly: GCA_932273885.2. Taxonomy (NCBI): domain Eukaryota; kingdom Metazoa; phylum Arthropoda; class Insecta; order Diptera; family Syrphidae; genus Leucozona; species Leucozona laternaria. The sequence goes on along the minus strand of OW026367.1, from coordinate 21,864,777 downwards.
CGGGACTCTGGGGGTCAAATAAGTTTTAGTAATTACGCTGATTTCTTAAGGGTGTTTTTTTTAGACGTGTGGTTTTCAAGAAGAAATAAAACGCATATAATTTGATGTTATGGCCAACAATTTAGCTTCATTATAAAGATAAGGGTTTGCCATAATGTTTTAAAAATGATTTTGGACAAGTGGCTGCTATGGCTGACTCGAATAAATTCCAGCCAAGAGGCCCAATTTTCGACAGCTCCAATTGTTGCGAGCGCTGGCGGATGGAATCATTCGGGTCTTCAACGATGCTCTGCTCCACAGCAGCAATAGCATCTTTGGTGCGCACTGTACGGCGGCGTCTCTGACGCTCGAACTTTGCGATTATGTCGACCGAATATTGGACGCAGTGAGCGATGGGTGGCGAGAACCGAACCATTATTTTGGTAATAAATTTGCACGATTTTCAACGTTGTTCAGTAGCAAATCTATTAATTATGAAATGGCAAACCAAATTGAGCATAAATCAAGTGACAGCTGTCAGAAATACCAACTCCGAAAAAAGTATTTTCGGATTGAAAACCACGCGTCTAAAAAAAACACTGTTTACTTTTGGGCTAAGGCAACATCTGCCCTTTTACAATTAAGCCTCTCGCAGACGGTTCGTAAAACCAGCTGAACTTTCCCCAAAGCTGTTTTTTTCCAATTGTCATTTGTGTTGCAGGGTGTCATTCTTTTCCGACTCAATCAGTTCCTCCAAAAGTTCAATGAGCTTAACCTTTCTGAAGAATTTTTTGTTTCTTATAGGTGTATTGAAGTGTCAACTAATTATCAACTAATTATGACACTAGGGCTGCTAGGTCCAGTAAGATCTAAAATATAACCATCGGACAGCGATGTGTTTGACATGAGTAAGAATAAATTGCGACTATTTGGTCGAATGTAGATCGACTACATCATTGATGCGGTTGTAGTCGGGTGGTTATAAACGTGGACTTTCCTCTGTGCGATACCGACGTTACGAGGTCACACTTTACGATGTAGCACGTTACGTTACTAAAATCTGCAAAGTAGGATATTTGGGTACGTTCAACGAAAGAAATCTGAAGTTCCCCTTTAAGCAAACTAGTCCGTTTTTTTGATCTGTGCGCGTAGTCAACAACTTATATGGATGAGTTCGCATATGGATCCAAATTTGGATCATAAAAACTGCTCTTGGACAAAAGTTGATGTTTACACAACACATCTAAACCGTTAGTCCCGGGACTCACACATTTTAGTTTATTGTTTAATATCAATGAATCAGCCCCACAGAGCAGTGATTTTTACACTTCTACGATAAAGGACCTTGAATCGCGCAAATCGCGTATTGCTGTGTATTGCATTATATTAATGAATCTATTTGTGTTATCTGAATTATTGTTTACCCAAATGAATCTCCACAACCTGAATTATCCCTACAAATATGATAAACATCAAAATGATATCATAGCTAAATAATGTGTGGTTTTTAAAAGGCCTTGTACTTTTACATGTTTAATTCAACTGAAACAAACTCAACCAGAAGTGATTTAGTTGTAAAATAAACGTATACGAATCCTGTGGTTTCGTAAGTAAATAATTTTATTTTTTTGACAAAGCATAGTCTCCAGGATAATGGAATTGTACATTAGTGACAAGGCGATGAAACATAAACAAAAAGAATGACAACATTAATTCATTTCACGTTTATTCATATTTCCCCAAGAAGACAAGTAGTAAATATAAAGAGTGAGACGAGGCCCGAGAAAAATTAATTTTATATACAAATACGTATAAAAGAGGAAGAAGTGTGGCTCCTCACTGTGCCAGATTGATTTGATTATGTCTTGCTTGTGGAATAATCCTGGGGCTTTATTGTGCCTTACGTTTCCGAGCAAGAGAGAGAGAGAGTCAGAGATGATGAATGGAATGTGGCGCTTCGAAGGGAGTGAGATCTGTTTGTTTTTATACTGAGTGAAGAAAAGCATTAAGTACTATTATCCTGGTGAGTGCAAAGCACTTTGCACTGAAGAAAAAGAAGAAATAGGGGGAAAAAAAAATAACTAGGACATGGATTAAGAATTTATCATGAAATGTTGTTGCGGGAATATTTTTGTATGAGGAGTGAGAAAAAGTGAAGATGAATTAACACTTTGTCCTTTCTCCGCGCGTTTCTTCTCATTAAGAGGTAATTATGAATTATCACTTTCAAAAACACGAGACACAAAAAAAAAATGGATGAAAATGGATAGATAATTTGATTAAAAAGAGAAGGAAAACTGAATTATTTTACGCTTAATTATATCCTTAGGCTCGTTTGCAGAGACTTTTCCTTCTACTTGACAATTTTATTTTATTTTATTTTTTTTTTAGGATAAAAATGATAACGGGGGATTAATGAAAGAATCTGCAGAGGCCTAGTGGGAATTATGTGACAATTTTAATTGGTTAATAAAGTTAATTGGGTGATGATTGAATGAGTTTTTGGCACAGGTTGAAGTTGAAAAATTTAAGTTAGCTTATGATAAAAAGGCTAACCTTACAAGTGGATACAGAAACCGAATATTGTGAGATTTTATCCTGAATACGCATTAGCAACTCATTGGATACCTAATCTTAGAAACTAAATTGCCGATGCAGGTCGAGAGCATCTTCCTGGTTTTGAGCAGAAAGCTTCAATATTTTGGCTGCAAAGTAAATCTCCTTTAAGGAGCTTCTTGCTATAGGGCATTGTCAGAAGTTGTTTAAGTTAAGCGACTGTAATTAATAACGAATATAAGCTATTTTTCTGAGTTTTGAGATTTGGAAGTGTCGCACATATTTAAAGGAGACATTGGGCCTTACTAATAATCAAAAGCTAATGTCGACTATTAGTTAACCGGAAGGTTAAAACAAAGTGCTAAGCTTTAACAAAATGCTACCAATAAACAACTCAACCCTTTCACTTACTAGTCTCCAGACTTTCCTTGAATCTATTACAAAATCTACTACAAATGAGGAAAAAAATTGAATGAACTGTCAGAATTTTCACGAAAGTCTGTCAAAGTTCCAACCGGAGGCAACCAACTAATTAAGTCGTTTGCTGAAGGAACAATTAAAACCCAAGTTGGTTTTATATTATTTCTATCAGCAGGTCCAGTAATTTTAAATTAAAATTAAAAAACAATCACAGCGATATTTTAATATTTTAGTCAGATTTTCTTATTTTTTGTTTTGGGGGGTAGGTAAAACAAGTAGGTAGGTTGTAGGTACAATATTTTATAAAGAAGGCGAAGTTTTACTTCTCGGGAACGCTCTTGTTGATTGATGTTTTGTTTGTTAAGTTTTTTTTTGGATAACTTTATTTTCTGCAACACTGTGACATAAATAAAAAAAAAAACAACAAAGCAGGAACTGTCATAATTTGCTCTATTCCTCCAAAATTAAGTATTGCCGTATTATTTTTTTACAGAATGTATTAAAGTACTAGTAGTACGTCAATTAATTTTTTTTTTTAAATTAATAATACCATATTTTTTAACAAGGAAATATATTTCTTATACTTTATTTTAATATTTTTCATTCGAGGAAAATCTTAAACTTAAAATATTTTCAAATAAAAATAAGTAAACTGGCATATTTTGTCTGAGTATTTAATTATTTTTTTTTTTAGGTTTTCTATTGTTAAACAGTAAGGGCCAGTTTTTTCACAGTGTGTTAACTGTTATCCATGATTATTTCCACTTGTATCAAAAAATCCATAGCTTGAGTTGTCAATCATCGATGAAGCCAATCAGCTGATTTCGGTTGATTTACACCATTTAACCAGGATTTTGAAAATTGTATCAAAAACTTGACCTTTTGTGAACAACTGGCTCTAAGGGTATTCACGCAATGTCGATAAGTCGTCGTAAAATTCGTAAAATTCGTCAAATGCGTAAGTCTATCAAAATTTGTATTCGTTTACGATGACTTTTATGCCTTTGTATATTTAAATTTAGATTATTATCGAAATTCTGATTTCCACAAGTGCACACTGTATGCACAAATAAAACAATCAATTTATGTTGTACATAACTACCTAAAAATACAAACAATAAATAAAGTACTTCTAAATGAAACACTTCTTTTTCGTTTTTAAGAAAAATCTGAAGATTGACTATACCTATACCTATTGAAATCGACCTGATAACATGGGAGTAGAATTAAGTATTAGATACAAATTTCGGTACCATAAAACAGCACTACGGCAGCACTTTTCATTTAGTGTTCGACTTTAAACATGGATTTCCGTGTATTAAATTTTGACATATTGCTAACGACTAAACTGGAGATTAAAGTCGTTATTGGTATGCGGATTTTCTAAAATCTGAAGATTTTCTTTTAACCTCAACACTAAATTTGATTATTAGTAAGGCCCATTGTATTTGCATTAATAGGTCTATACTTGGATTTAGTCTATGCTTTGATTTAAATTTTTCAAGCCATGCAACGATGTAATCGTCTGAGAACTTTGAAGCAAGATTTATGTAGTGTATACGTCAAGTATTGAACTATTAATTACTACTCAAACTTAAAAAAAATGCACGACTTGATCGCACGAACTTGCTCTTGTGGTTAAATACTGCATGATGTATATATTTAACGAGTAAATATTAAAAGATTTGACTTTTTTTTTTTGTTTATAAAATAATGTTTTCAAAAATTTTAAAACGCATTATTGTTTAAATTATTGAGAAGCATCAGATTGCAAAATTATATAACAAAATCGGTCTAACTGTGGCAAAGATATACGCAAATAACCCAAAAATAAGACCATATTTTCTCAAAAAACGTGCAATACTTAATTCCGTAATGCCAATTTTTTGAGAAAAACCTGAAATACAGTTTTCTTACAATTGACTTAGTTATAACAACTACGAAGTTTAATCAAAATCGTTATAGCCGTTTTCGATAAAAAATAAAATAAAAAGGAAATTGCGCGTGACAGCGCACTATGACATCAAATGTATCGGTGAGATTTTTACTGACCTGATATTTAAGGTATTCGCAAAAAAATGGAATTAACAAAGAAAGGAATTAAAGCAAAACTTTAAAAACTGTTAAAATTTTGCGAATTTTATAAAAAAAAGTCTGCAGCTATTCAATTGTTCACAAGATGTTCTAAAATAAAATTATTTTTTTTTCATTTTGTGCGGTTCGTCGACATATCGTATAAATGGTTTTAGTGACAAATTTTATGTGAAACAGTGTAGGATAAAAGTAAACGGACCTAATTTTAATTAATAATTTTCTTAAAAAAAATTATGCATCGCTAGAATTTCAGCAGTCCTGATTCTTTCCAAATTTTGTTCCTCTCACTATCTCGGTAGCATTTTCCTGGGTGCATAGGTTTGGTTAGGTTAGGTTAGGAGGGGCGTACACAGCCCGAAGGCTGTTGCGTTCACGGGGGCCTACTGGTCCATTGTGATCCCCTTAATATAAAAAGCATAGATGCTCCTAAACTAATGACAGCCTGTGCTCTCTATATAATTTCTCATGTTTACCATTGAGACATGCGCTAGATCGTCCAGTTCTCCAACAAATCTGTTTCCAAAATATCGGCGATTTGTTTGAAGGTTTGGACAATTGCAGACCAGATAGAATATACTGAGTTTTCTTTTCATTAATTCTTAGCCATAAGCTTCTAGAGATAACGCAATATTTCCTGGACATCCAGGAGTTATTGATTTATTCTTTCATAATTATGTCTATCTTCTTTTTAATCACTCCATCCTGGGTGTATAACTTTAACATTCTTAATTTTGTTTTCATTGAGTTCTGCAAACTGTTCGCTATAAGAATTAACAAGTCTGGCAAGTGTCTGACATTGCAAAAAACGTGCCTGACGCATTTCAATCAAGAAACAAAAAATAAATATGCGAAGATTCGAATTGGAAAAAAAATTATAAAAGAACAACGGCAACAGTAACAATATTGTACTGTTGATTTGCAAATTTTAAAATCTATACTTTTCTTTTTTAGTTAAATTTAAATTTTTTTTTTTTTTAAATAAAAATTAATAACACGCTCTAGAAAATGCACCATATCTCATCAGCCAGACTTTTCACATTGGAACCGAGATAGAAAGAATACATTTAAGGAACATATTGTTCAAACGCTGCGCAAAGTAAGCATAGCAATCAATATGCTATATCCATTCATAAATAGAAAGTCATGTCTAAACAACACTAACAAAATAATAATTCACAAGGTAATATTCCAAGCAATCCTTCTCTATGGATGCCAAGTGTGGGGAAATTGTTCCAAATGTCATCTTAAAAAACTTCAAATTTCACAGAACAAGTTACTTAAAATGATGCTTAATCTTTCTCGATACCATTCTACACTGGACTTACATGCAAGAGCAAATGTTGAAATGATCTCTGAAAGAATAGTTAAACTTAATAATTCATTTTTGCGAAATTGTGAAATTCCTGACAATCCATTAATTAATCAATTGTTTTCTTAACCATATTTTTGATGTTATCTACTTGTTATAAGATCCTTATATGTTTACATGTTTACGTGTACTTATTTATTTATTTATTTATTTTTTTTTTTTATTATTTATTTATTTATTTATTTATTTATTTATTTATTTACTTATTTATTGTTGTAACTATTTATTTTTCTTTTCTTTACATATTTATTTATATGTTGATTCATTCATGTATCTCGTTCATATTTATACGTTTATTTATTTATTTTTATATTATTTGTTTATTTATTTAGTTATTTACTCATTTGTTTTTGTTATTAATTAACTATTGTATTTATTTAATTATATATTTCATACAAATATGTATATTTATTCATCTATTTACTAACAAATTACTAATATACATTTATAAATTAATTTATTATTATTATTCACTAACCCAATTCATACTAACCTTCTTCATTACTATAGTTTTGAAGTTGAATTTTTAATTCGAGTCCAAATGTACCTGATTTCTTTTTTCTTATTTTGTATTGAAGGTTTTATTTGTACTTTCCTTCAAAGTAAATTCTTTATTTTTTTGTAAACTTTATTTAAATTAAAATACTTATTCAGTAGAAAGATATTATTATAGCATATCAAATCTCTGTGTGTAAACTGTGCGGTAGCTTACCAAATGTATATCTAATTACCGAAAATAAAAATCTAATCTAACAATTTATTTTGTATTATGTCCATTTTAGGGCTGATTCACACCCTTGAAATAAAGGTAAAGGATTTTTCAACAGGGACGCTACAAAAGTAGAGCAACAGGAACAGCAAACGACGCCATATTTCTTGCCGCTCTTTTGACATTTCTCTTCAGTAAGGTTTTCCATTTCATGATGGAAAGATATACGAGCCAACAACGAGTCGAAATTATTAAAATTTACTACCGAAATTCGGAGTCAGTGGCCTCAACGTTAAGAGCGCTACGTCCAATTTATGGTTGTCATAATCGTCCTAGCAGGTCAACAAGTGAGCGTGTAGTAGAAAAATTTGAATCCACAGGCACAGTACAAAATGTTCCCGTGCCAGTGAGACAAAGAAGTGCCCGTAGTGTCGAGAATATTGCTGCCGCTGAGGCTTCAGTTGCAGAAAGCCCAAATGTGTCTCCCACACGTTGTTTTCAAGCGTTGGGCATCTCTGTGACGTCGTTGTGGCGAATTTTTCGAAAAGATCTTGGCCTACTTACTTACAAGATTAAATTGAAGTAAGAACTGAAGCCGCTTGACCACCAGAAGCGTCGTATGTTCGTGAATTGGGCTGAGCAACAACTTGAAAATGATTCGGATTTTCATCGAAAAATCATCTTCAGCGATGAGACTCATTTCTGGCTGAATGGCTTCGTCAATAAACAAAATATGAGGTATTGGTCAGGCACGTACTCCATGAGTCATCATTGCATCCCGAAAAAATTACGGTTTGGTGTGGTTTATGGGCCGGTGGCGTCATTGGGCCGTACTTCTTCCATGATGATCAAGACCGGCACGTTACTGTTAATGGGGATCGCTACCGTTCAATGATAACCGAATATTTTTGGCCCCAATTGGATGATATGGACTTGGAGGACATGTGGTTCCAATAGGATGGCGCCACAGGCACACAGAAAATGTCACAATCAATTTATTGGAAACCAAGTTTGGAGAACGTGTTATCTCACGAAATGGTCCAGTCGCTTGGCCGCCTCGGTCATGTGATTTGACGCCGTTAGACTATTTTCTGTGGGTCTACGTCAAGTCTATGGTCTATGCCAACAAGCCAGCGACGATTGATGAACTTCGTTCGAATATCGAATGTGAAATTGCAGCAGTATCGGCCGATTTATGCTTGAAAACCGTCGAAAATTGGGTTAAACGTCTGGACTGCTGCAAGCGTGCCCGTGGTGGGTATGCAAAAGAAATCGAGTTTCATACATAATGGCATCAAACGTACTTTCACAGGAATAAAGAATTTCATTTATATCTAAAACCGTTTTTGTTTTATTTAAAAAAACTTTTGTAGCGCTCTTATTGAAAAACACGATATAATAACATAGTCTTAAGGTCATGAAGACTAGTGAATTCAAATCTCTGTAAGTATAATAGTGTGAGATTTAATCTCTTTAAGTAATAGTGTAGCACCTGGATTGATAAGAAATTTTGACACAACATTTACACTTATAGATGCCCAATTAATAATAAACATTCTTTTAATATCTAACTCATTATAAGTTGTCTTAGCTAAATACATGTCTGATCGAGGTGGTGATGTACATATACTTATGTAGAAGAATTAATTTTATTTCATTATGACTTTAAGATTTCTTGAAATAAGTTACATAATTGTGAAATTCAGTCATATCATACTGAAATAAAATATTAATGATTTTTGGATGCTGAGCAGAAATATTCATTAGATCTTTTTATTAAAAAAGAAATGACATGAGCAACATTTACAGAAAAGAAAGATGCTAAAGTGTTTTTCTGACTAATTTCAATTATTATTGTTATATTCACCCGCAATCTATAAAACATGATTTACTTGGAATTTGTTTGAGTTGGTGTCAAAGAACTGTTGCAGGCGATTCTTTGTAACAATTTTTATATGTAATTCCCAGTACAGATTATTCTTTGGAAATAAATAGAATTTTGTAAACAATTCCATGAAATAGCAAGTAGAGATTTTTCTTTTTCTTGGGAAATAATATGTTTTTAATGAGCGATACAGTTCAAGAGAATTGCAAATTGTTAAAGTAAAATTATTGACGAATTAAGAATGGGAAGGTTTAAATATAACAAGATGTATCTTTCAAAGGCAAAAATTAAATTAAAAACAAAACTAGGTATCCACCCTTTTATAATGGGTGATTTTTTAAGAGGTTTAGAACTTTTTTTAAAAAAAAAACACAAAAAATTCGAAAAAATGAATGAAATATTTATTTGAATCGATAGTTTGAACCTTGCAATTTAATGTTTAAAGATAATTTCATGCAAATGTTGACCGCGGCTGCGTCTCAGGTAGCCCATCCGCTGAGTCCAATTTTGGCATACTCTTTCACACATATCGGCCGGTATCTCACGAATGAATGCATGGATGTTGGCTTCCAGTGCGTCAATCGAAGCGGGCTTGTCCCTATAGACATTAGCCTTGACATACCCCCACAAAAAATAATCTAATGGTGTCAAATCGCACGATCTAGGCGGCCAATTGACCGGCCCGAAACGTGAAATTAACTGTTCACCAAACTCGCCTCGCAATTGCGCCATTGTTTCGCGTGCTGTGTGGCATGTGGCACCGTCTTGTTGAAACCACATATCATGCAAGTCAAGAACTTCCATTTCGGGCAAAAAAAAGTTTGTTATCATCGCTCGGTAGCGTTCACCATTGACAGTAACGCTGCGATTCGCATCATCTTTGAAGAAATAGGCCCAATAATGCCGCCGGCCCATAAACCGCACCAAACAGTGGCTTTTTCGGGATGCATTGGTAGCTGTTGCAATGCTTCTGGCTGATCTTCACTCCAAATGCGGCAATTTTGCTTATTTACGTACCCATTCAACCAAAAATGAGCCTCATCGCTGAACACAAGCAGCGCGCGATGAACATTTCGAACCGAGCACGAATTTTGATAGTAAAATTCAATAATTTGCAAGCGTTGTTCATTTGTAAGACGATCCATGGTTAAATTGCAAACCAAACTGAAGCTGTTTGACAGTGACACAAGGTACTAAACACACGTCAGCTGTCAAAACCAGTGTTGCCAAAACCAAACCAGCTAAAAAATCACCCGTTATATGTATGTACTTGCACATTCACAAAACTTAAATTTTTGGTTAAGAAATTTTAAATATTAAAATCATGTAGAAGCAAACAACACACCTTCTTTGAAATAATCCTGAAATAAATCTAACACTAACAAGAAGGAGAAACTTTTGCCCCGACGACGACGACGACGCGATCCTTGTTTTCAAAAACAAGAGCGCAAAGAAATTAAACACCATCATCTCCCCCTGCCAGTTTTAAAGTGTCTCAGTTTCTCAGGGCCTTCATATACTACTTTACCTCTTGCTCCGTGCTATCATCTAACAACTATAATACTCCAGTATACTATAAAAGTTTATTGGAAGGTGATGTTGTGCAAAAGAGAACACACCTGCAGCAATACCTTAACATATAAACAAACACAGCCCATATCCTCTGTTTGCCCTTGTATGTTTATTCAGAAAGGACAGGCGCAAAATTAGCATAGGACACCGCACCTAATGCGATTCAGCTTGAATGTAAACAGGAAGTTTTTGAAGTTTCCGCACCGCAGTACTTATGGCTCATATACGACTGACAGCGACCGACGCCGACGTGTTGTTCACCACCCTCATCATTTCTTATGATTACTTTTGTATTTGTATGTACCTTTTTTTTTTGGTGTTGATGGTATGTCCTTGGAGGAGAATGTTTATACCTACATTTTTATTTCATGACTGAAATTTATGATTTCGGGTGATTTACTGTTGCGCCTCCGAATTGAAGCCAATTTGAACCCCAAGAGTTCCTGCTTCTTACATTTATGTACATTTCCGACAGAATTTCGACTAAGCCCTGACGTACATATATGAACCTAATAAATATAAACAAAAATGAAAAATTCCTCAAGCATCTCCCCAGTGACTTTATGTCGAAATCTCCTTGTTCAAGTTTTTTTTTTTTTTATTTTTTTTTTGTATGAGTTGAATTCTAAAACATTGGTCATGAATAGAAATAGATCATAAAACACACACACATGCGGCACACTGGATGAATGCAAAGTCCTGCAAATCCCCTCCTTTCCGATATATGGCTCTTTCCCAAACCGGAAAAGGGATGCGCATACATTTATGAAATTCAAATAGAATTGAGAGTGGATCGAAGTGAGGCTACGATGCGACTGGATGATTACTTGCGAAAGGGCACACAAAACGCCGAAATATAGCAAACAAAAATATCCCAAAATTGGAAGAGACCGATTTATGATCCTTTATGCGGCGCAATGCAATGAAGTGAATTTGAAAATTGTCAGGATACACCAGAATATGTATATACATTGCGATTTACAGTATCTGATGCAAGTAAGAGTCTTTTTTTTTTATAAACAAATTATTTTTCAATTTCAGTCATTGAATGTATCCCGAATTTTTGCAGACACTTGTTGCTTATACATTGTGGCTCAAAATGCGTATATCACCTTATCTGATGATTCTATAAACTTTTGCAGATGCCAGAAAATTTCAGTTTTTTTTTATATATTAGCAAGAAGATGATACACGTTGACAAGTCAAGGAACACTTTACTCCTCAAGATCTCGTGACACTTCAAAATTTCGAGATGGAATACTCGGATTTTGGATAGTCTATAATGTTTCAGTGATTTGCACTGGGTGGAAATATCGACCGATTTGACCATACCCAAGGCTTATTTATCAAGAGTTTTTTTTAGAATCAAGCGTTGTTCTATGAGCACAATCTCCAATAAGCTTGGACCCATAGAATCTTTGGAATGCGTTGCGGAAATAGATCTATTGGCGTGGGTGGGTGGAATGGACAACGGTGACACAGTGAAACTTTGTTTCGACGTAGGTAGGTATTAGAATTATTATATTCATTAAAAAATCCTAAAATAAAATGTCTATATACCTACCTTTATATTCTGTTTTATTTTATTTATTTTTTTATTTTATTTTGTTTTATTTTATTTTATTTTATTTTATTTTATTTTATTTTATTTTATTTAATTTTATTTTATTTTATTTAATTTTATTTAATTTTATTTAATTTTATTTAATTTAATTTAATTTAATTTAATTTAATTTAATTTAATTTAATTTTATTTTATTTTATTTTATTTTATTTTATTTTATTTTATTTTATTTTATTTTATTTTATTTTATTTTACTTTATTTAATTTAATTTAATTTAATTTAATTTAATTTAATTTAATTTAATTTAATTTAATTTAATTTAATTTAATTTTATTTTATTTTATTTTATTTTATTTTATTTTATTTTATTTTATTTTACTTTATTTAATTTAATTTAATTTAATTTAATTTAATTTAATTTAATTTAATTTAATTTAATTTAATTTAATTTAATTTAATTTAATTTAATTTAATTTAATTTAATTTAATTTAATTTAATTTAATTTAATTTAATTTAATTTAATTTAATTTAATTTAATTTAATTTAATTTAATTTAATTTAATTTAATTTAATTTAATTTAATTTAATTTAATTTAATTTAATTTAATTTAATTTAATTTAATTTAATTTAATTTAATTTAATTTAATTTAATTTAATTTAATTTAATTTAATTTAATTTAATTTAATTTAATTTAATTTAATTTAATTTAATTTAATTTAATTTAATTTAATTTAATTTAATTTAATTTAATTTAATTTAATTTAATTTAATTTAATTTAATTTAATTTAATTTAATTTAATTTAATTTAATTTAATTTAATTTAATTTAATTTAATTTAATTTAATTTAATTTAATTTAATTTAATTTAATTTAATTTAATTTAATTTAATTTAATTTAATTTAATTTAATTTAATTTAATTTAATTTAATTTAATTTAATTTAATTTAATTTAATTTAATTTAATTTAATTTTATTTTATTTTGTTTTATTTTATTTTATTTTATTTTATTTTATTTTATTCTATATTATTTTATTTTATTTTATTTTATTTTATTTTATTTTATTTTATTTTATTTTATTTTATTTTATTTTATTTCATTTTATTTTATTTTATTTTATTTTATTTTATTTTATTTTATTTTATCTTATTTTATTTTATTTAATTTTTTTTTATTTTATTTAATTTTATTTAATTTTATTTTATTTTATTTTATTTTATTTTATTTTATTTTATTATATTATATTTTATTTTCTTTGGTTACGTTTGTACAAGATGGGGAAAAAGTAATGCCATAATGTAAATATGTCATAATTTTTGCAGATGGCCTCAAAAGTCATTGTGCTTTCACATTTATTTTGTTGACAGATACATAATATAGAATAAGTTGGCAACATGCAATGATGCGATACACACCTGAAGAACACTGCTTTTTTTGATCAATTTGCGTTCTCTTATTTAAGAGCAGCGTGAATTTCACACCAATTTCCGAGACGTGTGAGTTGTAACCTCTCTTTTTTTATGCGATTTGAATTTTGAAGAACTGGCCGGCCAGATTGACAATTCTGATGGCACCGGACTTCTTCCTTTTATAATTTTTAAAATCTCGTGTGTACCACAACAGACCGCAAGCCTTGCAAAGTCTTGACATCCAACATTGAAGAAGAAATCAACAATTTGGAGCCATATGTCTTGAAAGCATCAATAAACAAAAATGCCCTAAAAAGAGCTCAAAATGTGCATCAATTCAGGAGTTGGGTCATCTTACTGATATAATTTTTTTCATCTCAATTTTATTTCTTCAAAAAACATTATTTTCGTGAAAATAAATGTCGTTTAAAATAAAATGGCAACCAAAAATGGTACAATCAGAACAAGAACCAATTAAATAGATTTAAGACTGCCTCTCCACGCAAAATGAACCACTGTGTGACTTTACTGATATCTTCTTGAAAAAGTAAGCGACATAGACTAAAAGGTTCACTTCACCTTTTATTAGGCTGAAAACACACCGGATCAATCAAAAGTGTTTTTCTGTCTCACGAAACAAGAATCGATTGATTCTTATGAATCAAAAACACCAATCAGGCAAAACGAACAAAACAACTTTTGTTTTTTTATGTTTTTATGACGGTTGTTAAAAATTCCTACTAACCTGAATTTTGTTAACAAGCAGTACCTATTTTCATGCCTTAAGCATTTCCTGAAAAGGAGAAAGTTGAAAAAGTCATATCAAACATCAAAAGCAGACATAAACATGTAAAAAAGTAACGAATCAAATAAAGCCCCAAAAAGACTAACTTTGTGACAAAGACTGTATTGAATCATCTCACATAAAGGCACAAAAAGCTGCCTAATTTTAAGCACCCAAAATAATCCTCAAATTTATTATCTGATGTGGAGTACTTTCATTGTGTATATACATACCTACACATTAGTAAACCTTGTATTTGTATATAATGTGATGTGTTGAATCTCAGTTGGGGAGGGATTTTGAAAATTTTATTGTATCATGCTCCTACGTGCCTTTATATTATTATAATATTTAGTTTTGCTCCAAATCAACCGTATAAAGCTTTAGTAACAGTAAAAAGGATGCATAAAGATAATATGTATGTTGATTTTGGGTAAAATCTGGGGATATTGTGGTTTTGATAATGTTTTGGGGTTAGATGTTCAATAAAATTAATTAAAATTATATATGTACATACCTACCCTGAGTATAATTTCAATACGCCTTTATGCTGCCACAACTATTTTGAATCACATTAAAAAAGAATATCTAACTAAAAAGTTAAAGTAAAAAGAAAGTTTGTTTTGTATACAAATGTATAATATATGTAGATGTCAAAGTTTCTTCTCTTATAATTTCTTAATTAGTCTCACTGTCAATCAATGCAAACAAAAATTTAAATATAAAGTGACTGAAACTTTCACAAACATAATGAACATTAGAGGAATCGATTATATTCTATAGAATCTCTGCTCTACAGATTCACTGTAGGAGGAAGTTTCTAAAAATATACACAACTGAGTCACAAGTACGCCTACTTGATTCTATAATCAAGGCCACACAATAAGTGGTTTACTATTGAGTAATTGAATTTGCAAGGCAATGTGTGGATTTCGCAAAAGAAATCAATGTAGATTCATCGTGTGTCAATGTGTATAAATGGTGTTTTTTAGACTCGTGGTTTTCAATCTGGCAATACTTTTTTCGGAGTTGGTCTTTTAGACAGGTTTGCCATTTTATAATAAATAGATTGACTCCTGAACAACGTTTGCAAATTGTGCAAATTTATTACCAAAACAATGGTTCTGTTTGCGCGAAGCATCACGCGCTGCATCCAATATTCGGTCGGCATAATCGCAAAATCGCATAAATTCTCGCAACTATTGGAACTGTCGAAAATTGGGCCTCTCGGGTGGAATTTATTCGAGCCAGCCGCGGCAGCCAATTGCCTGAAATCATTTAAAAAAAATAATGGCAACACCTTATTTTTATAATAAAGCTAAATTCTTGGCCATAACATTAAATTATATGCGTTTTATTTCTTCTTGAAAACCACACGTCTAAAAAAAACACCCTTTATTTTGCAATGGTTGAGATTATTTTATTTAAAAAGGGTGCACGACAGGATCACAATTCCGACTTGCTCTTATCATCAATCACACTTAAGATCTGATTTTAAAATAAATGAAATAACTATGGGTTATTATACTTTATGCAACCTTCCAAGAATTTAATTAATTATGGACATAAGTATTGTAAAAGGTGATTTTTTAGAGGCAGATAACTTCAAATTGGCAACACTGTTTTCTGTGAAAGTCGATTTGACAGTTCTTGGTTATTTTGAGGTTAGATTGGTTTGAAAGTTCATCAATGAATAGACTCACCGTGGCGGTGGAGGAACGTTTGCAAATTGTTCAAATTTATTTTGAACAATTCGAGATAAACTCATCGGGTATTATGTGCATTTAATGATGCTCATAATGAAGCACAACGGGTGGAATGGATATGTAAATAGACAGAATTGTCACATTTGGAGCAATAATAATCCACAAGCCACTTTTAAAACACCATTGCATTTGGAAAAAGTCACTTTTTTAGAGCTAAGGTCAGCAAGGATTTCAGCACTAGTAAGGGTCCTGAAAAAGAGATAATGGCGGATGAATCCTTTATGGGGCCACCGTATTAGTTTAGTGACATCGGATTTTCTCTGGCTTCCTTTCCTAAGGTAAAGCAAGGGCCCTAATCCCGCGGTGTGGGGGTTGTCGGGAAAACTTCCCTTTAAAGTAAAACTAACCGGTTATTGAGAGTATGTACTTATTGATAGTATGTACATTATGGATATGGATACGTCACATTTTAATTTCCACTCAATAAAGTGGAGACCCGAAATCTCTTCATCGATTTTAAAGCCGCATATGATATCATTCTTCATCGGGAACTCTATTTGGCGAAGGCCGAACTCGGGATCCCAGGAAGACTGATTCAGTTGTGCGGCGTTATACACTTGAAAACAAACGGTGCAATATACAACTTTAGAATATAGCTAGTCCTGTGAAGTTAGCAAAAACATTGTTTAAAATTGAATAAAAAATGAGAGTTCCAAGTAGCAAACAAAGAGTTCTGAATATTTTCCATATTACTTTTTTTTTTCTAAAACTAATTTTTCAAAAGTTAATCGCAAATTTATGTGTCCATTGACTTAGAAAAATTTTTATAGGAAAAAAAAAATCAAAAAAAAGGAGTTCTGATTAGAGTTGCCGATAGCAAACAAAGAGTTCTGAACATTTTCGCAAATTTGCGAATAACTTTTGAAAAATTAGTTTTAGAAAAAAAAGTTATTTGGAAAATATTCAGAACTCTTTGTTTGCTATCGGGAACTCTAATCAGAACTCCTTTTTTTTTTAAATTTTTTTGGATCTTGAAAATGTTTTTTTGGTTCTAAGTCAATGGGCACCTTAAATTGCCCTAGCTTTGCCAATTTTGCAGAACTCTTTCTAAAACCCATCAGGAACTCTAGAACTCTTGATTTTAAGTTGAAAAACATGCTCAGAACTCTTTTTCTCAAAAAAGTCCTTGCTGCGTGAAGTTAGTTAAAAAAACGTTTTTTTTCCAATTTTAACACTTATTCGTCAGAACTATTGAAAACAAGTATGAAGAACTCTAGAACTCTTTGTTTGCTACCGGGAACTCTCATTTTTTATTCAATTTTAAACAATGTTTTTGCTTACTTCACAGGACTAATATGCTATTCCGAATTATTCCAAACATGTACAGGGTTTCGGCAAGCAGATATGCGCTATAATGAGATTTCTTCAATCTCGTTCTGGAACAAATATTGATACGTAGGACACGGAAGGCCCTATCTTCAACAGATTCGTCCAACTACTTTGGTATGCGGACCATAGTCACATCAACGGCCACTTCCAACGCACCGTTAGATCCCTTCGCAGCAATTGAAGCACATGCCAAACTTGTTGGTTTGAAGTAAACGAGGATAAGACAAAGTACCTGCTATCAACAAACAAACAAGCATCTGTCCACCGATAGCAACAACTGCGAGGTGGTTAAGGAGCTCTTCTACCTTGGAGTAAACATCAAGTCTACGAATTGCAATTAAGTGGAAATCCGACGAAAAATCACCTTAGCGAACCTCTGCTATGCTTGGGTTTGGAGAAACAAATAGGTTCAAAACTCCTCATGCGTAAGACAAAGTGCACTCTCTTCAAAACCTTCATACTGCCAGTCCTACTTTACGAAGCCGAGTGATGGACGATAAGTAGAAAGCAAGAGCTGATACAGAGTCCTTTTGAAAGAAAAGATTTTCGACGGATATTTGGTCCTGTGTGCGATTAGGTTAAATGAAGAAGAATATACAACCGTGAACTATATTAGCTATACAAAGATATGGATGTAGACAAACTCCGTAAAACTGCATTGGTTAGGCAACGTCGAGTGAATGGACAAAAATGTTCTAGCCAAGATGGTCTTTGAGGCAACAAGGAAGACCAAACCTCCGGTTTTAAGATCAAGCCACCGAGAATGCCAATGCTATTGGTCTGGATGACTGGAAAGCTGGGTGACCGGGATTGGGGAGGATTGAAAGCTTCCGTATCTCAGGCCAGAACCCCCCACCGGTCAGAAGCCCGTTAAGTAAGTAAGTCTTCAAAATTTGTCAAAAAATTTGTATGTCATTTCCTTCATAATTCATGCAGTACCTAGAAGGTTAAAATAAGAAGACAAAATGGAAAGCCTTCTGACTGAAAACATAGCTTGAAATATAAGATACCTATTTCGTTTTGAAAAAAAAACTTGCCTTTTCTATTACACTTTTTTTTTAAAGCTTCCCAAAGCCTTACGACGTGTGTTGTCCAGAAATAAAAAGTCCTCCCATTGGTTAATATATTTTAATCTGTAGTCATTCTTCTCTTTAATAGACACGAACAAAAGCAGCAACAGTCTCATATATTTTTATGACCAAAGGCGACGAGTTTGCCTCTTTTTGTTTTTCTTACTTTATTCATAATATGTATACGAAAGCACAACAGGTCTTCGGTATTGTCCTGTCCTTCGGTCAAATAAAAATGCCATTCTCTTTGAGTAGAAATTTAGATTGTTGCCGCATATACAAAAGAACGTCACACAGCCGCCACCGCAAGTAAACACACAAATGACAGCTTTTCAGAAAGGAAACAGAAAGGACCCATCATATGGACATAATGTCCTTCCTATATGAATAAACCCAGAAGTGCTTTTCTGCTCATTCATAAAATAACGTGGCATTCACAGAACATGTGTGATACTATTTGCACATAAAAAGCGATGACTATGACAGCACAAACCAAACAAACAAAACAAAAAAAAAAAAATACAGAAAGAATGCCAGTACAAAAAAGTCCTTGAATCCTTTATAGGTATACACAAACACATGAGCTCCTAGTTTAATCCTTAGGTGAGTACCTAAAGCTTGGGAAAAGCAGGTGATTCAAGCGAACAAAAGCCGAGAGGAATGTGTATAAGTAAATTGCACGCTTAGTTAGGTTTAGTGATAAATTACCCGAACCATATAAGAGAATAGAGGAGAAGTAGGTAAATCAGGAGTCTATATTATGTATGTCTGTCTGTATTCCTGGATTTGTCATCGTTTCCTTCATCTCCGTCTCATCTTGATTTAAATGTGAAGAGTGAATGGTACTCGTATTTAGATCTTTTATCTCAGACTTTGAAATTTTCTACATAAAAAATTTTAAGGAAGGATATAAAAATATTGAGAGGGAGTTGAGAAATTATCTTATACTGTTCTCAGACGTTTTTACTCTGCATGTGTTGGTAATCCATTTTGAATTTGATTTCATTTAATGGTTAACAGATGATACCTTCATTATTCTTCTCAATATGCCACATTAAACAAACAAACGGCCACATTGGTGTTTGAAAATACTTTTTTTTTATAATTTTTGGACTACCAATCATTTCACAGGGTTTATACCAATTGGATTATACCAATCAGTTTATACCAATCAGTTTATACCAATCAATTTATACCAATCGCTAAATATTTTCAAAATTATATTTGTGTACATGGTTTTATTTGTTGTTTTTATGTATAGATCGGTTAACTGGTATAAACTGGTTTAATGCACAATACCAAACATAAAAATTGATTTTGATCAAACGGTAGGGAAGACAAAAAATATGCACGACTTGACTTAACTTAAATGCATTATTGTTAAAATTATTGAGAAACATCAGATTGCAATATACACGAATAACCCAAAAATAAGCACATTTTCTCAAAAAACGTTGAATACCTAATTCCGTAATGTGAATGTACGAAGTTTAATTAAAATCGTTTGAGTCGTTTTCGAGAAAATTTGAAGAAACCAAAATATTTGTATGGCAGCTACCCGTTCTAGATCAACTAAAAAAGTTGCGGAAAATTTTATTTTGCTCAAAAAAACTATTATGTAAGCAGATATGTATATGATTTTGATAAAAATTGTTGTACGTATGAATATTAGTACGATCTAGCGTTTAAAAGTAATAAATTTTACATTTTATGATCTCTCATATAACAGTTTTATTTTTTTTTATATTTGACTATCTCATTATATCGGGTTAACCGATTAAAATAAATTTTTATACAGAAGCTTGTAATAAGTCTCAATAATATACATAATTAATTCAAATTTTCAAAAAAAAAATATTTTAGGATTCAAAAAAAATTTCAAAATCATTTTTTGAAATTCCATATTTCAAAAACGGGTCGATGCTTTTTTTTCATGTTTTAACTCTCAATAATAAAAATTACTTGAAATTGACGAACCAATTTTTTTTCGAAATGTTTTCCAATAAGCTCTTATGGTAGAGACGTTGAATGGAATTGTGACGTTCAAAGTGTGGCACTTAATGCCGTTCTGTTCCAACATGTAGTTCACATCCATTATCCATATTATCCAAAATCGATTGGTACTGCTATAAGTTGATGCTGATGGCAATCACAGTTTCAGAGTTCACAAATATAAGGTAATATACTGCGCAGGATGTCAGAATTGAAAATGTAAGATATTAAAAATGGCTGCTTGGGTTCCCCCCAAAAACAGTAGATCGCATTAGAAAAACAACAAAAAGAAATATTAACAATTTGTCAAGTAAAGCAGCACTGGATCCGCCATTTTCACAGATGCGCAGAACTTAACAAAAATGAAAACTCTAACAATATTAACTTTTAATATGTGTACTCTGGATGGCAATGACATCGTCGTTTTGAAAGAACTTTGGATTCTCACAAACAGCGACGATGTTTTCGGTTGATCTTGCGTTTCGTTGACCCAAGGGCGTTGGCTGCTTGTTCACTGAATCGGTCGACTCAAAGTTGGTCACCAAACTTTGGATAATCGACGTGTAAACCGTAAAATGGGCGCAACGCACGTATCGTTGCCTCAAAAGATTTTGATACTAAAGTTTTATCATTTAAAGGTGCTGCTTAATCGTGTGATTTGCCATAGTGATTTTGCATCAGTAACTGAATAATAAACAACAAATTTGACAGATGACACCAAAACAACATGGCCGCTACAGGCCGCAATAATAAATCCGCGCCAATTGAAAATTCAAATAAACTATGGTTTTAGCAAATGAATACAATACATTCTCAGATGACCAATGTAACTCTGACTTTAGAAACACATCGAACTCTTGTGGACGCCTATTATGGGACCGCCAGACACAACATATCTCACTTATATTCAGAGTAGATTTCTCATTCTCATTGAGTGAGTTCAATAGACACAAGGGAATTTAATTTAAAGTTCTACCAAAATCGATTCAATATTCAAATGTGTGTGCCTGTGTGTGCTGCAAATAAGAAACAAATTTTTTCTATTGGGAAGCGTAATTGAAATGAATAGGTTTTTCAATATTATGTATACACATACATATGTACCAAATTATTCTCAGAGTGAAACTGTGAGAGTGCTCTGTCAGACATTCCTCTACAAACATTTAAATATTGATTAAGTCTTTTATCCTGGGATATTATTTTTCGTGCGTGGGTTAAGATTGTTGGATTATATTACACTGAGTTTTCAGATAGATAGCTACCTACCTACTTTTGAATAATTTACTTTTTATAAATTATTTTTAAAGCTTAAGTGGAATTTCTTTAGTTCTGATTTATTTTTACTTGCTTTATAGGGCAAGCACTTATTGGTTTCGTGCCAAAGTTTTCAATCAAATATAACGTTACAATGATGGAGAAGTAAAGAAAAAATGTTTTCGGCATGACGTCCATTGGCTTGTACGTCTGTGCCTCCAGGTGTATAACGAACAAGATCTTCTAAACGTATTGATGGATTTTATTGAAATCTGGAACATAGAATTTGTATCTCATCCTTAATCTATTTTTTTTTAATTTAGCATTATTTTTGCGTTTATTAGTTTAGCTTGCGAATATCTCGATTTTCATATAATTTAATTTTTCAGTCCGATACTTGTTTCACTTTTTCAATTTCTTATTGGAAGTTATTGTAATTAGTCCGATTTGTCGAAGCGAAAATTCAATTTACAGCTTTTTAAAACCAAAAAAATGAATACAAATTATTAAAAAATGTTTTTGTTCTCGAATATCTCGAGAGTAAAGGGTCCAACCTTTGTCTTCATTTGATTGCATATTGAACATCTTCATAAAGTTTTTGAAGATCTTGAATTGGTGATTTTATCATAGCAAAAGAGCATTGGGTCTTTAGATTCCAAGGGGACCAATTGATTGCCACTGTGGGTCACATCCAGCTTATATTCTAGTTAAAAATTTCAAAATTCACGTTTATGTTTCCTAAATATGCCAAATGACCCAATGTCCTAAATATGAGTTCTATACCATTCCACAAGTAGACTTTCTACCCAATTACAAAGCACTTTAAGTTTATTCTACGGAGGTGGTCTCTGAGTTGAAGTGTTTGAAAGCTTGATAGAATTATTAAGTCTGATGAAGTTGGAGAAGTTGAGGTGTCTGTAAGTTTCAATAAAATAATTATGAGCCATATTTTACCCACATGTCTCGATCGCTGGAAGTTAGCTTAAATAATCCTCGTAGCTAAAAACATGCTAAAATACATGCTCTCTTGCTCTAATTTCTCACCGATTAGTATCTTACTCTGCCTGTCAGAGTTACTGGAAGCAAATTCTGACAACTCACCTTCATCACCCTAACGAATTTAACCTACTGCCCCATTTCAATATGGTTTCCGTCCACAGTTGTTAAAGAATTCAACACGACCTGGGCAAATGTGACTGCTCTCTGTTTGCTAAAGCGTTCGACAAAGTAAATCATCAAATATTTTGTATGAAATTGAAGAACTGCTTTGATTTTCCTGATAGTGTGGTTATTCTTTAAGAAGACTGCTTGTAGGTATAATAAAGGGTCCGCCAAATAACTTTTTTTTTTTTGAAAATGGCGCAAAACATCGAGTGTAGCCTCGGCTGTGTGGCACGTAGCGCCGCGCCGTCCTTTTGAAATCAAATGTTGCCAATATCCTCCTCTTCAATTTTTGTGAACAAAAATTCGTTCAACATGGCCCGATAACGATCGCCATTGACTGTAACGGCCACTCCTTGCTCATTTTCGAAAAATGGCCCAATTATGCCTCTGGACCAAAATCCGCACCAAACAGTGACTCGTTTTGGGTGTATCGGCTTTTCAATGTATGCGTGCGGGTTTTCTGTGCCCCAAATGCGACAATTTTGCTTGTTTACTACCCGCCAAGATCAAAATGAGCTTCATCTGAAAAGATGATTTTTTTGGCAAAATCGGCATCTTCTCTAAGTCGATCGCAGGCCCAATTAGCGAAGTGTATACACAACCATATTCGTTCAGCAGAAGGATAAAACTAATCAGACATGAGCTAAGTGTTACCATTCACGAAATAAGCACTAGTTGAAAAAAAAAACGTTAGATGGCGGACCCTTTAGAAGCCATAGGGTAGAGATCTATGAATCTGCAGATGGGAGTTCCACAAGGTTCTACTTTGGTACCTATGTTATTTTATCTTTTCATTAACGGATCTATCTTATTTGTATTCAAGTGTTTTTAATCACTTCTACTTGTTATTTGTGCAGGCTCAGTTTATTTTGAAATATCAGGCTATGAGAACCAAATTGGCCTTACTGATTTTTACACTCAGTTTTAAAATGATTAAACTACATACTTTTACAAAATGGAATATTATGTCACTAAATCCACAACATGCTTTAACCTTCTTTTTCCCTATCATTACCTTGAGATTCCTGGTCTGTTTTTGAGTAGAGATTATTGTACAGTACCTAACTATGTCAACTGGGACTGAGAGTGTACGTGTTGAAGACTTTTAATATACATAATATTCAAAGGACAAATTTTGTTTGTTGAAATTACTGTTAATTTTGGTCATTTATAGTTGAAACACCATCGTATCCTCTGAAAACTGAATGTTTTTTGTTTTAATAAAACTTTAACTACAAATGGCATCGCCAACAATTCAGTGTACCGACATCAGAAGGAATATGATGTTTTTTTTATTGCCAAGGGATTTTGAAGAGATAACTATAGCAAACATTGCCTAAGGACACATTACTCCTCAAATAAATTCTGCAGCAGCAACACTTCATTCGTTATGCTATTAAAATGGAATCATGTCCTTTGAGAGCTTGTTTAATGTGCGCTTTACTTTACCTTATACAATATATCCACTGTATGCGCACTGAGAGAAAATGTATATTTGCATAATGGTCATAATGGCCGATTGAGTGTAGAGTAGGTAAAGGACAAATATATATACATACATATCATGCATATATACATTTTAAGGACATTGAAATATAAATTTAAATTGCAAACACTAGTGGCAAAATTTTAGTAAAACAAAAAAGTTAAGACTCTCTATAGATGCCATGACAAACAAATAGTGTGTGAAATGAGATATAAACTTTTTGGTTTATTTTAATAGATATAATAACGATGGAATACCTGCATGACATTTTGTGGACTTTAAAATGTATGCTGCACAGGAAAGGATGAATTATTGTGATTTGTTTTATTTTAGAGAAAAAAATATCGGTAGAAAATGTTTGCAACCTCGAATGTACCGAATGGTCATCCCAGCTTCGCATGGGTTGAAAAATCTAAGCTTGCAAAACAAAATTATAAAAGAAAATAAATGAATTTAACAGTAAAAGTATAGTATATTTCATTGAATGAACCAACTCATTTTATGTCAGTGACATAATAAGTCTATTTTATTTAAAATTTTAAAGAAATTCTCTGAGAGAGAAGGAATATTGTCAATGTGTCTGGATTGGTTTAGGCACTGATTTGAACTCATTCAGACCAACTGTTAAAATTAATACTCGACTAGAGTTGCCATATAGATTAATGATACATTTTGGTCAACATATATAAAAATTACAACTCAAGAAAAAAAAAGTTTACTAAAAATCAACTAAGTTTACTAATATAAAAACAAAACAAGAAATACACATATAGGGGTGTTCATAGAAAAAATATATCGATGCTTTATTCGATGTATTGTATCGAATCGTTATATCGATGTTCAACAATATATCGAATAAAAATATCGATGTTTTCTGATATATCGAATATGAACATCTATGCATTAGTATTATATGGAGTTAAGAAATATGTTACATATTTAAGATAGGGAAAAAGGGAACACAAAAATGAAATATTATCCAATGTAATAAAATTTAGTTTTATTAAAATAAAAACTTTAAATTAATTGTTCATACATGTATGTATTTACTTTTATTTTTATATAAGATATCCCAATACTTCCTTTCCAAGCATTGCATAAATAGTATTTTATTGACCCGCTTTGCTTGGATTCTGTTACGTTGCTGATTCAACACTTGTGAAGATTTTGAAAAAAGTCTTTCTGATGGGACTGAAATGTTTTGTAATGTTTTGGAAACTGTACTTTTGATTCGGACCATATTTAACACATTACCTAGGTAACAATAATGTTGTATTTCACATACATTCGAATGCATCTTGTGCGTTCTCTATATTCAATGTTTTTGCAACCAACTACTATACGTTTAACTGCAGTATAAAAACAGCGAGTTGGATTTTGAAGAAAGCGATAGCAAGATTTCCACTCAACTTCACTATGCGAGCGCGATCCAATGAAACGAAACTCATTTCAACTCGTAGATGCACAAAATAGTTGATGACACGTAGTTCAAACTTTTATTCGATACATCGAATGAAATATATCGATGTATCGTTAAATATCGAATGTATTCGATATATCGTTTTTTTTTCGATACATCGAATAAGAATACATCGATGTTTTTGATATATCGATATAAAATGTGCAACCCTTATAAACAATAGTCAATCCTACATTTTCTACTTCAGAAACAGGTCTGCTAAACGATATATGTACGTTTTATAAAAATAATAAAAAAAAAACATGCCCATATCTATCAAAACTAAAACTAAAATAAAATTAACACCTAGGCAACTTTGATATTTGAATGCAACCGACAAGTCAATCTCATCTGACATACGTATCAAACTGGAATTTGACAAGCATCTAGAATTAACCAGAAGAAATTCCTCTGTCTGAAACTGGTAAGGAGGTGAAATGTTTTTCTCTCACGTGAGCGCTCTCTTTACCAAGAAATAGGTGAATTTTTTAAGCGTGGAACAAGTTTTGACTTAAAACTATATTTTATGTTTAACGTGAATTGAATATCAGAAAAATTCAATTTGTAGGGTGAAATGGGGTAAAATGAAAAAAATCTACATGCGTTTAAAATGTAGTTTTAGGAAATGGCTCCAAGAATATATTTTTTTTTCAATTTTGCTATTTGTAAGGTGAATTGGGTGAATTAAAAATAAAAAATTGTCTGATTTAAGAAATTCTTTCTTTGTATGAAAGTTGGATGGCTTTACAAATATTTTTTTTTCAAAAATTTCGTAATTATAGGGTGGAGGGGGGGGGGGGGGTAAATACTAAAAGTTATATCGGATTTATAAAAATTCAGTTTAGTTTGAAAGGTTTTTAAAAAAAATGCTATTTATAGAGTGAAATGGAATAAAAATAAAACAGTGGTTTTCGAAAACAAAAATTCTTTCTGTGTTGGGAAAACAATAAAGGTTGGACTTAGAGGATAATTTTTTTTTTAGAAATCTAGCCCTTCGTAACTTGAAGTGGGTTAAAACCCAGAAAGTAATAATCGTTTACAAAAAGTCAAAAAAATAATATTTTCTGGCAAGCCAACTGGTTTTGAATGAAATCTAGTCCTAAAGTTATCCTTAAAATCCATGTTCTAAGTTAAACCTTTCAAACACAAAAAGGATTTTTAAAGTCAGAGACCATTGGTTTTATGTTTATCCTATTTCAACCTAAAAAAGCTATATTTTATAAAAACTGTATCCAAAATTTGTGTAAATTGTATACCATTTTAAATTTTGACCCCATTCCACCCTATTACTGGGATAAGGCTAAGAAATATTCAGCCCTAAAATTATCTTCGAAATTCATCTTCAGCATTTTAATCTAAATACAATAAAAATAAATAGACGAATGCACTAAGAAAAAGGATCCTGAAGCTATTCCAGTTGCTGTGACTGGCATGCGTTGGTTGGATGTTGATGTAGGGTGCTAGTGGTCTGTTAATGCGTGTAGGACTATGCAATTCACAGTCAGTCGGTAATTAAATTAAATGGGAGTAGTCGATTGGGATAGTTCAAAGTGTAATACCTACATCGTTACAAAACTTACCTAGAGAACTAGCCACCAGTCGCGATCCTTACTAATATTGCGACTGTGAGAATTGTAAGGAACATTTATTTTCTGAAATCATTAACCATATAATTATCAAGTAAATATAGGAGGAGTCAAATTATTTGATGATGGGAGCACCAAACTAGCACCCATCTGCGATGCAAGTAAACTTGATTTCTGAGTTTTGATTTTAAAACAAGGATTTGTCGTTACAGAAGGATGAAAAGCTTTTACAAAGTAGTTTTTTCAGATAACTATTTTGTTTTACAAATTAAAAAATCATTTTAATTACCTTTGGGACTTTACTCTATGGGAATGCAAGAACATTTTTTGCTGTATAACTTTTTGAGTTGTTTGAACTTTTACGGTTTAGGTTGGCTTTGTAAAACTTTGACCAAAGTATACCCTATACTAACTCCCAACGTAATCTTTAACCCATTTCAACCACAGAAAGTTCTGATTTCATTTAAACCTGCTTTGCTATTTTTTTTTCTTTTCAACAAAAATCACCTGCCTATGGTGAATTGATTTTTTTTATTTCTTTTTATCTGGATCATCTTTGTTTTCTCAATACTGACAGTTTTATACCCTCAATCCCAACACATCATCTATCTTACTAGCTCGCACCCAACTCACAAATCCCCAATTCCTGTCCATTCTAAATTCTTTTGTAAAAGATTTCAATTTTGATTAAAAAAAAAATTAAAATGAAAAAAATTTCTATTTGACATCTTTCACTCGAGAAAATATTTTCATGCTTCAATAAAATTGGGGCAGCAGGTAAGAGAAGAAGTTGAAAAAAAAACAAATTAAATCCATCATGTCCTCGATGTAATTCTTTCGACATAATTCTAGTCTCTCCTGTATACATGACACACAAAATTCCTTTATACAGATAATACCGTTGGCCGAACTCATATATTATATACCTATGTATATCTGCAATATGTGTAGGTATGTTTATGTAGGTATATTTCTTGTACTCGTATTAAAGTACTCCTTTATTTTACAGCACAAACAACTTGACATGAAAAGATTATGCTCATACTCACTCAAACTCATATGGGGTGGGTGTTCTATTGAAGTCCATTATTCCAGCCAGGGTTGTTTATTTTTTTTTTTTTGCCAGCTTTCGGTTCATATTTTTTTTTTTGTGTTGTTGCGAAAATTACCTCTTGATGTTCTCACGCGAAAAAGTCACGTTCCACGGATGGCTTGCTACGAAATGAGGGCTATCTACTCCAATATAGTTTTTCTTGTATGTATACATACATGGGAGGGGTGGAGACGGAGAGACTTGGAAAATATAAATTATACCCCAAGTAAGCCATCCATCCATATAGTGGCTTTATCCTTCGTATAGGTTAGTTACATGAGGCCTAGTCCTAGCTACTCATTATTTTTCTTCTCTATTCAGTTTTTTTTTTTTTTTTTTTTTTTGGGGGGTTATGAGATTTTATTTTTGCTTTCCAAGCTCATTATAATCATATGTTTGATTTAAGCATACACCCACACACACTCGCATGTACTACATACGTTAACAAAACAATCTATACTTTGAAAGAGAAAATAAGGCAAGTGTGGAGCCTCCTGTAGGGAAATTATAATCGAAAAGCTAAAGTCGTGGGCATAATTCACATTATTTATGATGGTTTACAAGACTCAGTTACATAGCGTCAGAACCCCTACAGCCTACATTGGCTGGTTGTTTTTTTTTTTTTTTTTTTTTTGTCGCCCTAGTTCTATGATTATGGACTTCTTGCGAAGTAATTCTTTTCTTTTTTCTCGTGCATCGTCCCACATTTGAGGATTCATTGTCGTTTCGTTTAAAAAATCAATATTTGGTGTCGAGCTGATTTTCTAATGAATCGGTGTTATGGTTGTACAAACAATAATTTATTCATGGGATGCAGTTGTTTGTCCATCAAACATATGATATGGAAATTTTCTATACTTTAACCAGTCGCATATACCTATAGCATCTGCTTTCTACCTCAAGGCAGTTTTCATTGACCACTAATATTTGTCCTCACAATAAACCATGTTAACTAGGCTTAGAAATTTCCATGTTTACGAATGATGATAAATAACATATTTAAGATAAAAATACTTTTACAAAAACATCCTCAATTTATTTTAAAGCTGGTGCAAGTTGTAAAGTTTTAAAAACTGTTGTCGATATGTATTCAATTCTGTGAATTTTAAGCTGGTTTGGTTTTGGCAACACTGGTTTTGACAGCTGACTTGTGCTTAGTACCTTGTGTCACTGTCAAACAGCTTCAGTTTGGTTTGCAATTTAACCATGGATCGTCTTACAAATGAACAACGCTTGCAAATTATTGAATTTTACTATCAAATGTTCGAAATGTTCATCGCGCGCTGCTTCCATTTTATGATCGGCATTCTCGACCTTCTGAGCAGTCTATTCGGAAGATTGTGACCAAATTTCGCACCAAATTTACTTTGTTGGACATTAAACCACCAACACGTTTACGTACTGTGCGTAGTGAAGAAAATATTGCGGCCGTATCAGCTAGTGTGACAGAAGACCGCGAAATGTCGATTCGGCGCCGTTCCCAGCAGTTAGGCCTTTGTTACAGCACTACGTGGAAAATTTTGCGGAAGGATTTGGGCGTAAAGCCTTTTAAGATACAGCTGGTGCAAGAACTAAAGCCAGCCGACCTACCACAACGCCGAATTTTTGGTGAATGGGCTCTTGGAAAGCTGGGCGAGGATCCGCTTTTTTATCGAAAAATTGTGTTCAGCGATGAGGCTCATTTTTGGTTGAATGGGTACGTAAATAAGCAAAATTGCCGCTTTTGGAGTGAAGATCAGCCAGAAGCATTGCAACAGCTACCAATGCATCCCGAAAAAGCCACTGTTTGGTGCGGTTTATGGGCCGGCGGCATTATTGGGCCATATTTCTTCAAAGATGATGCGAATCGCAGCGTTACTGTCAATGGTGAACGCTACCGAGCGATGATAACAAACTTTTTTTTGCCCGAAATGGAAGTTCTTGACTTGCATGATATGTGGTTTCAACAAGACGGTGCCACATGCCACACAGCACGCGAAACAATGGCGCAATTGCGAGGCGAGTTTGGTGAACAGTTAATTTCACGTTTCGGGCCGGTCAATTGGCCGCCTAGATTGTGCGATTTGACACCATTAGATTATTTTTTGTGGGGGTATGTCAAGGCTAATGTCTATAGGGACAAGCCCGCTTCGATTGACGCACTGGAAGCCAACATCCATGCATTCATTCCTAAGATACCGGCCGATATGTGTGAAAGAGTATGCCAAAATTGGACTCAGCGGATGGGCTATCTGAGACGCAGCCGCGGTCAACATTTGCATGAAATTATCTTTAAAAATTAAATTGCAAGGTTCAAACTATCCATTCAAATAAATATTTCATTCATTTTTTGAATTTTTTGTGTTTTTTTTTTTAAAAAAAGTTCTAAACCTCTTAAAAAATCACCCATTATATAGTAAAATTGCAATCAAAATGAATTTCAATATTGAATCACGTGTAGTAATGAAATCGAAAGTAACAATTAACAATAAATTCCATTCAACATTTTGTAAACGCGTTACTTTATGAACTCGTCAATTTAAAAAAGTTGAACACATTCCAGATTTGAAATTGAGTGGAACAAAACAAATTCATTCATTCGCGATTCAATTCATCAATACTTCATTTCTTGCTCTTGTTTACTGCTGCTAATTGCTCCCTAGCTAAATTTTATTAGTTGTAAAATTACTTTATCAAATTTAATAAAATAAGTTAAAATTTCAATTATATTTAAAACGATCAGAAAGTGTTTCCTTTCATGAGGAGTAAAATAACCACCACTTACGATAGATATAGAATCGTTCTTCTTATTTTTGTTATAAAAAGCTTGATTTAAATTCTCATATTGATAAAAAAAAATAATCATCAAAGCCACCTATTGGACACGTACAGATTCAATGGATTGTAAATTATCTTTCCGATGACCTAGAGACTTGAAATTTTCAATAAAAAAAACACAATCTGGATGAATACAACACGTTTATTTGTAAGTTCCTATAGCTTTTGGAGATTTTTTTTTTTAATTTAAAATAGTTTACAAATCTCACAGCAAAACCACAAAATAATCTTAGAATTCGCCACAATGTCTTAGTTATAATCTTTTCAAGATGTTTAAAATTGATTGCGATAAAAGTAAAAACACAAGACTGAAAAGCTGAAAATAAGAATTTAAATAGAGACAAATATTTAATATAATAATAATAATAATAATAATAATTATAACTATGTACATACCTGTAAAATCTAAGGTATTTTAAATGGACCTTGAACTGCACGCCACTTAGTTAGAAGGAATAGAAGGATTGGAAAGAATTTTCGCTGGGACAGTGGACTGAGAAATAAGGTATTGATTATCTCATGGAATCCCTCGTTTTTAAAACTGGCTTAGGCTTCAGTCACGAAATGAGCGACGAGCGACTGAGCGATTGAGCGACGTGTCGCTGAGCGACGCAAAAAAATTAAAACACATGAAATCACTTGGAGGTTTCCACATAAACCCTGAGCTACTTGCGATTTTGTTAAGCGACAGAGTGACGCCGCTCTGCATTCAAATCTGTTTTAATTTTTCAGTCTATCGCTGAGCGACGAACTAAGAACATGGATAAAATAAACGCAGAAAGTTTGATTTCAACTGTCCAAAGCCGTCCAGTACTATGGCAGGACACCCACGATGATTATAAATGTAAAAAGGATAATGATGACCTTCAATTCTTCAAAAGTGTTTTACCATTTTTGGCACAATTTGACAACTTCGAAAAACTTGAGATAAGAACCGACATTCAAAATATTATTTTGGCAAATCTTAAAAATAAAAATAAAGAATAAAAAAATTAAAAAAAAATTAACCTTGAAAGTTAAACCAAACATTGTTCTGGATTAATTGCTTTCCTTTGTTTTGTTAATCTTGGTCGATTTTTTTTCAACAGCAAATCAAAAGATGGTACTGACATACGACAATATTGCCAAAATCGATCTCGAAATCTGCGAAAATTTTGATATAAGTGATGAATTTCACCATAACTACAACTAATTGCTCAGCAATGACGTTCAGTAATTGGCCACCCATCGCTCAGATTCGTGGCTCAGCGATACGTCTCTCATTGCGTTGCCGAAGCCTTAAAAGTAGGAAATAATTTCTCGTTGCCTACATTTAATACGAAAAACGTGAGGTGCATGCAATAAATAATAGTTAGGATTGTAAAGAATAGCTATCGTTGAAAAAACTCACAAATCTGTTCTTACCATTTGCAGTGAAATAAATTAGTTAGTGACTTAGGCTAATTATTATTCATGTACGAGCATAAAATAAGTACCAGTGTCTATTGCATGCATCCCAAGAGTTTTATATTAATTGTATAGGGCAAGTATAAATAATTTTATACTATTTACATTGTGTTTAAAATGTAGATGATGACCTTGATACTTGAACAAATATAATTTTATAAAACTCTTGAAATTGAAACTATGTCATAGTTTCATTCAACAATTGTTCTTTTCGGTTTGCAAAGGGGTGACACATTTTTAAAAAATAACTTCAATGAAAAGTACAACAATAATTACGCTAAAATAATGCCTATAAGCCTCTCCGTATTCATGGCGTGCTTCTTTGCACATTTATTCAAAGTGAACAAGTGACTATGAGTGGATATTTTTTTTTTATTTTATTTTTCAGTTTGAATTTTTTTTTCAAAATTCTAAAATGCAATATATCAGTCTAACCATGGAAAAGATATATACACGAATAACCCAAAAATAAGACCATTTTGTCAAAAAACGTGTAACGCCTATTTCCGTAAAGCATGTGAATTTTTCGCCAAAAACCTGAAAATCAGTTTTCTAACAACAACTTTGGTTATGTCAAGTACGAAGTTTATTCAAAATCGTTAGAGCCATTTAAAAAAAAAAAGAATGTTCAAGGTGAGCTAAAACAAAACTTCGAATTTTCCCTCTGGGGATTCACATAAAAATTGTCTTTACCGAATTTCATGCAAATTGAACCACCCGTTCACATAGGTAATGACAAAACCCCCTTTTTCGAAATGCTCGATCATAGTATCTAGTGTTAGTTTTGATTACAACCTCAAAATTTATTTTTACACAAAACCAAACTCCCCTTTAGAGCAAGTAAAATAGAAAAATTTAACTTGTATACTTTCGGCGGCTCATAAGGTAAATTTTAAACAAAAATATTCTCCAAGTTTCAAGTCCCTACCATAATATTAACCCATGCTCAATTTTGAAAAAAAAAAAAAAAATGAACAGTTGATGTAGCTGGACTATCTTACGTCAAAGAAAATACCTATTGCAATTTCTTTTATAGAGGTGAAGCTAAAGTCAAGACAGAGAAAAAAAAAACGAAACCATTTTTTCAGAAACTTGTACAAAATTTTAATTTCTATTCGTACTTACTTAAAATGTATGTTAAATATGAAACTTACCTGGAAAGATGAGAAAATATATTGATTAGATCAATAAAATAATATAAATGGAATAAATTATTTTTTGTTTAAACTTATATACATTTTTTTTTTTTAAATAACTTAAATTACATAAATGTTATTGGTTCAATTTTAAAAATTATCTAATAAAGAGTGAGCCATTGTTGGCAACAGTGACAGCATGTAATAATTTGAATTGATCTCGTGACCAGCGCTGCCACCCTATAGATGATTGAGCGCAGTATATATCAGAAAAAAACGCAGTAGATTGCAATATACCGCAGTAGATCTAACAATGTGCAAAAACAAAAATTCAATTCATTTAAAATATATTTTATTTACGAATAAAAACAGGAGACTCTAGAAACTATAAAATTACTTCTGTTTACGACATTTTGTAAATAATTTAGAATAAATAACAATAAATTAAATAATTTTGAAATTCACCACACATAATTTATTATCCGTCAAAATAAATTGCTAATGACATTTTAAATGACACTTGATATAAGGTCTGTTTAGTATCTTTTTTCAGCAAAATGTGTAATACCTGTCAAAATACCAAGGTGAGAACGAATTTCTCAAAAATGGAAAAACTAACAATAAATTTAACATACGAATTGAAAAACTTTTGTGTAGGAAGCGTCAAAATTTTACTCCTCATATCAACAATTCCATGCATCATAAATTCGCAAGTTATCCAATGGAGGTAAAATTTTTTTCACTCTCGATGTGCTCTCTCGTTGCAACTTTTTCGAGTTAACAAACAGGAATTTTTGACAAATTGTTCAATTTTGTGAAAATTCGCAAGACATTTTACGTTACCAAACAGACCTATTACATACTATTGTAATCAAATTTAAATCGTTAATGTTATAAAGTTTAACCTTCATCCAAGAAGTCAATTATAGAACATTCCAACACGACACAATTAAATCGAAAATATAGGATAATTATCATGACGTTGAAAGTTGAGTCTATTCATTTTTTTGGAGATCAACTAGAAATTAAAAACTAACCAGCTCGACACGAAACAACTTCAAAAAACTAACTCTACAGTAAAAAAAAATTCTTAAACTATGTAAATTAACAAAAAAATGACAATTCCTTTGAAGAATTCATATATTCCTACGTATTTAAAATTTTGGATGGACGCGTTTAGAGCTTACTTTGGATAACGATCAAAATTCTTTAAAAAGGAGTAGATTTGTTTTGCTGCGCAGTAGATTTTCATTTGGGACTAAGCGCAGTAGATCTACTGCTAAAGGAGTAGGGTGGCAGCACTGCTCGTGACCAGCTTTAATCAGAAATAGGAAAAAAGCCTTAAACTATTCTTATTGCATTGAGACCTCTCTAAATTATTGCCCAAAAATCAATTTTCTAATGCATGTTATCTCGAAAGGACACCTTCAAAAATTTTAATATAAATTTTACGAATAAAAGAAAACCACATAAATATTCTTGTATACAAATTTTTTTTGTTATTTATAAATATGCATCCAAAAGAAAAGCTTAGTAATCGAAGAGATATAACGGGTGATTTTTTAAGAGGTTTAGAACTTTTTTTAAAAAAAAAACACAAAAAATTCGAAAAAATGAATGAAATATTTATTTGAATCGATAGCTTGAACCTTGCAATTTAATGTTTAAAGATAATTTCATGCAAATGTTGACCGCGGCTGCGTCTCAGGTAGCCCATCCGCTGAGTCCAATTTTGGCATACTCTTTCACACATATCGGCCGGTATCTCACGAATGAATGCATGGATGTTGGCTTCCAGTGCGTCAATCGAAGCGGGATTGTCCTTATAGACATTAGCCTTGACATACCCCCACAAAAAATAATCTAATGGTGTCAAATCGCACGATCTAGGCGGCCAATTGACCGGCCCGAAACGTGAAATTAACTGTTCACCAAACTCGCCTCGCAATTGCGCCATTGTTTCGCGTGCTGTGTGGCATGTGGCACCGTCTTGTTGAAACCACATATCATGCAAGTCAAGAACTTCCATTTCGGGCAAAAAAAAGTTTGTTATCATCGCTCGGTAGCGTTCACCATTGACAGTAACGCTGCGATTCGCATCATCTTTGAAGAAATATGGCCCAATAATGCCGCCGGCCCATAAACCGCACCAAACAGTGGCTTTTTCGGGATGCATTGGTAGCTGTTGCAATGCTTCTGGCTGATCTTCACTCCAAAAGCGGCAATTTTGCTTATTTACGTACCCATTCAACCAAAAATGAGCCTCATCGCTGAACACAAGCAGCACGCGATGAACATTTCGAACCGAGCGCGAATTTTGATAGTAAAATTCAATAATTTGCAAGCGTTGTTCATTTGTAAGACGATCCATGGTTAAATTGCAAACCAAACTGAAGCTGTTTGACAGTGACACAAGGTACTAAACACACGTCAGCTGTCAAAACCAGTGTTGCCAAAACCAAACCAGCTTAAAAATCACCCGTTATTTCTCTATCAAACATTTATTTCAATTTTGAGGAGGGAAATAAAACATCCAAACAATTAATCACTCAGTGCTTCTAAAAAAAAAACAAAAAAACCCAAAAAGATCATCCTCCCAGGAACATCCTCGGTGGCGTCATTTTTTTTCGTGTACTTATGTAAATGTCACTTTTCTCTTTACCCATTCTAAATTCCTTTGTGGAAAGGACACTCTTTGTTTGATCATTTCCATACAAACTAAACACCGCACATCAAGTAAAAGAGAACAACTTATAAGTTTCAATGTAAATAATGTGACTTTATCTGTCCGATTTGATGGGCGGATTCGTATAAAAAGAAGAGTAAATAATTAATGACAACACACACAAGGCATTAGATGGAAGAATAACACAAAGAAAGGTCCACCATGTCCTTATAGTTTACACACACTCCTGAGCATAGTTACATAACGAAAATAAATTGGTACCTGCCTGGCAGGAGTGGTTTGGGACTCTCTATAGTGGTGGCAGTGCCACAAAAAGCAAGCTTGACTTTTTTCCTTTTGCCGCACATAAAAGAACACGACGACAACCTACAAATAGTGGTTGTTGGAATATTTATATTAGTTTACGACGGTTTGTTTTGCTATAGGAAGGAATCATAAACCTACCAACTCTACGGGAAAATGACAAGTTTGAATTATAAGAAGAGTCCTCTCTGCTAAGGGAAATGTAAGGATATAAATTCTGTTTAACTTAATAAAAGTCTGGGGCTTTTATAACTATTGCAAGTAGGTTTTGAGCAACTCCTAGTGAAGTGAATAATTGCTTTAATAATTATAATATGCGTATCGTGTAAATACCTAGAAGCAGGAATAAAACATATTTTATGGTACACTTAGGCGTATACGTAATATTTTTGTTTTTCCTTTGGTATGGTGGTCTTTCTGTATATAAGTAGGTGTCGGCTTTTATTTACTTTAATTATGAATAACAGCAATGTTGATGTGGCTCATTATTTTCCTTCGAAATCATTAAGAAGAAAAATAATTCACAAAGGCAAATGCACGAGAGATTTACGTGGAATAAAAGTTATAGCTTTTCGGAGCCATGGGAATAATAATAATATTAAATATGCTTGTGGGAACGAAAAGTTATAATGGAGATTAACTCTTTAATATGCGATATACTTACTGCGGGAATATATTATTTAAATATGTCATCTGTATTGTTAAGGGTCTGATTGTTTATTTTGAGGAAGAGGCCTTATTGACCGTAATTTTTTGTTTCGTCTCGGTCTCATTAAAATCGAAAAATTATAGTAATGTATCGGTATCAGTCTATGTATATATAGTTGTATAACGAAATCTGGTCTTGGTCTCGTCACTTTTGTGTGTTTTTGTGGAAGAAATATCGAATCAGGTTTTACATTTTAAATTCTATTTAAAATATAGAAAATCAGTTTTCTAAATTTTATGTATTTTACTCAGGTCGCCAAAAATATCATACAGTTCGTGGAAAGCAAGGTGGGCCTAGTTACGTACAACTGAACGGCTAAGGTGAGAGGCACTTATTCATGACCAGAGATACTGTAAAAAAAGATTTGTCAGTACCTCGGAAGAGGCAGTTGATGCCGTTTTTTTTTTGAAGTTTGGTGGACGAGGCTGGGAAACGATCCCAGACCTTTGCAATGCGATAGTCTTACGCACTAACGCAACTTTTTAAAAAAATACGGACTCATGTTGGTATCGTTTTAAATGCTTTGGAGGTGGTAAACTTTCAGTTTCCTTTCATTTCGTGGACTTCTCTTATTTTTACGAACAAATTTTGGTACGTGCAATTACAAACTTAAATTTGGCAAGTTTATTTTGCAAATTTTCTTGACCAGTGAATCTAGCAAATTTGAGACATTCAAAATTTCATCAAATTTAAAATTGCTTTGATAATACCTACTCTGCTTAAAATATATTATATTAGGCCTTTATACACTTAGAACTTCCTATATCTACCCTTAGGATATGCTTTGATAAATCTACATAAGCAACAAAAGAATTTAACATCATGTCTTCAATCAGCCTAATGACATGGAATATTTTATCCATTAAAAGATAATTTCAAACTCAACAAAAAAAAAAAAAACCATTCAGCTATTATACAAATTTTCAAATAAACCCATACTTTTATTACCTACACAAAATTTTCTCTTATGCCAAAAGGAAACAGAATAATTTTTTCTTTTATTTAAATTATCTTGATAAAGTCAAAAATTATGACTCCATTCGAAAAATTTCATTCCACAACGTTCTCCCTTACGTCTGTGACACGCGCGTGCCAAATGAACACGCAAATAATATTCTTATATACATCGAGTCATTCAATCTTGAAGTACGTTTTCAAATTTCAATTTTCCAAAACGACCCATTTGCTTTTCTTCTTTTCAGCCATCATCGTCATCATTATTGTCAAACTTTTCCGCAACCCTTTTATTCCGGTGGCAGCACTGGTGCAATGGTGAACATTGTAATATTTGTAGTCCTACCTACTACACCAAGCCTAGAAGTTTGGGCAAACAAATTTCACACGCCTTGTTCAAACATATGGCCCTCCCGCTACTGCAAATAAGCACGCCACCGTCTTGTACTAAAAAAGCTTAAGATAATAGCAACAATAATACTCAAGTTTAAATGGGTTATGTAAATATTTTGTTCTTTATAAGTAGGGCTATACAGGAAGGTACCGAAGACACTGAAGGGAGTTGATGCGGCAGCACTTGAGCGAGGATGGGGGGGGGGGGGGAGGAAAACATAAGCTTAGCATTAAAAAGAGTTGACGATGACGACGACGACGATGATGATGAAGATGGCAATGACGATGACAACGAAATCAGATAAAGAAAGGCAAGACCAAAGCCAATCCTTGACAACAAGGATGGCAATTATTATTAAAGATGGCTTGGTTATACAATATAGTCAGATATTAGATCTCCGATATAAAGGGTATTACTTTTAACGAAAGGATTTTGTTTTATTTGGTTTGGGTATGTTTATGGTGTCTTGAATTTTGTTTTTGTTTTTTTTTATGAAAATTTGTTTGTGTGATTGTTCTGGTGGAAAATATTTGAATGTTATTGAAAAATGTTACTTATCCCCGTTGACAGTCTGGTTCGAAAGAAAATTCAATTTTAATAAAATAAAGTATGTAAATAAAAATAAATTTGGTGGGGCAACAACTTATTTAGAGGAAGGGCCTTTACTCTGTTCAATTTGAATATGCAGTACAGGGAATATTTGCCTTTGACTCATACTTTTATATATTTCAATAAGCTATTTCTATTTCAAATCTTTCATAGGGTTGCCGTAGTGAGCATTTAAAATTGAAACGAAAAGCTCTAAAA
This sequence comes from Leucozona laternaria, assembly GCA_932273885.2. Classification (NCBI taxonomy): domain Eukaryota; kingdom Metazoa; phylum Arthropoda; class Insecta; order Diptera; family Syrphidae; genus Leucozona; species Leucozona laternaria. The sequence goes on along the minus strand of OW026367.1, from coordinate 21,824,980 downwards.
AGCTTAAATCCTGAAAGTTACATAGCAAAAACCAAATAAAATGCCATATAAATTTCCATCAACTAGGAAATGGTAACTGGGAGCAGATAGGTCACGGTGGGATGTACGTGAGCTCAAAGAAGATTACACAAGCAATTTTAATGTAAGTCAGTGATTCTGTTTCTTATTTCAGTAGCAATTTCTTAAGTTAAGGTGCCGTGCAAGCAGCAGTAGGCACCAGTGTGTTTGAAAAATCTCTGCCATAAGGCCTGTACTGCATATTCAAATTGAACAGAGTATAGTGACATACAATTCTCAATAATTCCTGTGTGCATCTTGGAGGGGACCTACAGTTTTCTGCCGAGTTCGAACAGCTAAGGTGAGAGGCACTTATGACAAGAGATGTTCTTGGATGATTTTTTAATTCCTCGCAACCGCAGCTGCCGGTTTTTTTTTTTTAATTTAGGTAGACGAGGCTAGGAATTGAACCCAGACCTCCTGCATGACAGTCCTATGCACTAATCACCAGCAACTACCGAAAAATTATAAAAGTGTTAAAAAAATGTTATTTTCAGTACATGTGATAGAAGTTTATTATAGGTGTATGTGTTAAATGTGATTTGAGCCAAAGCCTTGACGGGATTTGCACGAAATTTGGTACTTAGCATTTTTATGTGATTCCCTTTAGGATAAATTCAAACTTTTGTTTTAGCTCACTTAGAAATTCAAATTTTCTCAAAAACGAAATTAGGCATTACACGTTTTTTGAGACAATGGTTTTATTTCTGGTTTATTCGCATATATATAGTTTCCATGGTTAGACCGATTTTGTTATAATCCATCAGGTAAAACAATATATTGCATTTAAAAATTTTGAAAAAAATTTCAAACTGAATCAAAATTCATTTTTGTATTGCTTTTGACTTTTTAACATTTTCTCGTTAAAGACGGATTATTTAATGAAGAATTTTTTTTCTATATATTTATATTTATTTAAATAAAGAAAGTTATACAGAGAGAAACAAAGAGAAATAATATTGTTTCTTGTTGAGATATCATCTATGAAATGTTTCCTGAAAAAAATTATGTTAAAACAAAATAATAAACCAACATGAGGTCATTCAAATAATTCACGAAATCAAATCCTTACTGATATGGATGTGTACTGGTATCATCGAAGCAAAACCTTTTAGTCCAGTCAACGAAAACTCAAAATCATAACATAAATGCAAAAAATCATGTAGTCTGGATTATTATTTCAACGAGTAGGGGTGACCCCCAGGTACAACATACCAAAACTCCCCAGCCCAGGGCCGCGAGCTTTAGACAGGAGGGGGGGATAAGACTCCCCTTTTCCAGTATTTCACGAATATTTTGAAAACCGAGAGTATTAGCGGAAAAGTATACACTACAAAATGAAAGTATATTAAATAAGCTACAAAAAAAGTCTAATTCATATTTTCGCTAGGAGCAATACTAATTGAGATGCGGGGGGTAGAAATATCAATAAATCTGAAAAATTATGTTATTGCGTTACAAATTTAGTCTTTATTGATCAATCGACCCAGAAATATTAGAAAAACTAAATGCATGTTCATTCATGATAATTCCATTAACGTGATGAGAGAGATGGTATTTAGTAAAACAAGGTGGTGGGGGTTAAAATATCCTTATTTAATTTATTTGATACAGTGTTTTTTGTCAAATGAAAAACACTGTATTTTCAAGGGTAAGAACCTTAAAGCTTATTTCCAAGTAATTGACCAATACTATGTAAAATAATTTTGGGGGTTATTCTAAGAAAAAAATCACTTAGAAGAGGGGGCCCTATTTGCCCCCGTTTATAAGGGAGAGATCATTTTCTAAAACATTGGTTTAAAGTGCATATGCAATCATTTAAAAACAACGGATACAATTACAATACTATACTATAGCTTTTTGAAAATCCAAAAACCTATTCTATTATTTTATTGCTAAATTTAGTTATCTTAGTTAAAAAAAAAATGATTTTGAATTTAAAATTTTGAAAAAAAATAAAAAAAAATTTAATTTATATTGATTTTTTTCAAATTTTTATGTTATAAGGTACTAAATTTTAATTAATTATTTGATGCTCCCATTTATCTTCAGTCGAACGCTAAGAACCAGAGGGTTGTAGGTCTTTTAGTTATCGAGAAAATTTAAGATTATGAAAACTACTACTTTCTAAAAAAATTCTTTCTTTTCATTGAACTCTGTAGTAAATTCAAACCGTCAATTTTCTAACGAAAGTTATTAGAGATATAAGGCAGTAGTTACCCCCTTTTCCTTGTTTTAGAATAACCGTGACTAAATATATTTTTACTTTTTCCATTTTTTCTAAGTAAAATGGTCAATAAACACTAAATTTGTGAGGTAATTGCCGATTTTTTATATTTTTTTTAACTTCGTTACCCCGCATCCCCCTTAATATCGCTAGCGAAAATATGAATACAACTTTTTCGGTAGAAAATTTAATTTCTTTTCATTTTGTACTACAGATATTTTCGCTAATACGCTTGGTTTTCAAAATATTCGTGAAATACTAGAAAAGGGGAGCTTTATCCCCCCCTCCTGTCTAAAGCTCGCGGCCCTGGGCTGGGGACTTTTGGTATGTTGTACCTGGGGGTAACCCCTACCCGTTAAAATAATAACCCAGACTACATGATTTTTCGCATTTATTTTTCCTTCGTTGACTGGACTATTTGCTTTGCGTTTACGTTTTGAAAACTTTTAACTTTATGCTTTTCAAAAATCAGCAAAATTGTACGTAGGTATTTATATTCTGCCCAAATTTGAAATATCCAGCTTTGTCATTTTATATAGCAACAAACCGGTTTAATTAATTCAATTTTCACCACCATTCTTCAAAGCTATCATTCAACCTAATAAGCTTTGCTCCTAACCAACCTTAATATGCATTTGCCGCAAATTGATGCACTTGTACTACCCCATATGTATTAAATTGATAATACTGATGCACTATCTGTGCTTGCATTTAATTAATTTACCAAACACACTGTGCTAGCTGATTATCCCGATGGCTGCTAATCAAAGACAAACAGCTTATATATACGCCTGTTCGGAATTTATGCCACCATCTGTATGCATTAGCAATTAAATCTCTTTACTCAGTGTTGATGATAGCTAATTTGAAATAATTGTGAATTGAGCGAACAATATGATGCCGCAAAGCATTGAAGTTTCATAGAAAGCTTAATATTTTGTGAAATTCAATTTTTGGTTAAACACACTCAATATGATTAATTTTCTATTTTAGTACTCTTTGCTTTTTTCATTTTGGTAAACAACTTTAATTTACAAAAAATTATATGTATCTTATAATTTCTTTTTCCTCTGTCAGTTATCCTTCAAATTAAGCTTAAATTCCTAAATAAATAAAATCTGTTCATCATGAAAATCTGAAAAATCATCAACCCACTGCATAATATTCATTCCTTTTTCGACCATCAATTGTATTTCGTTTTCGTTTTTTTTTTTTTTTTTTTTTTTTTAATTTTAAAATCAAACATTGTGACATTATTGAATATTTTTATTCGTCCTAAATCTGACAAATTCTCTTAAGGTACCCTATTTCCAATAAAATTGTCGAGGCATAAAAATAAGTAACAACATAAATCAATTTATTAAAGTATGAAAGATATTCAATGAAGATTTGCTCTTGGATTTTTCTCAGGATGGATTTTATTATTTTCATGATTTTAAAACGAGAACTGAGGACACAATAAACAACAACAACAAAAAAAAATACAAAAAAAGAAAAACAGATTTTGAGAAAAATTAAGATATCCCATCGTCATCAATGGTTTGGTTATCCTCTCTCAATGGCAACTTCTGCTCCATTTCCTTTATTTTTCTTCAAATAAACACAAAGAATAAAAGAATATAAATCGACAATAGCTTTTGGACCAATCCGTAACATTTTGCAGAGTTATTTTCGATTGATTGCAGAAAAGATCTATTTTTTTTTTTGTATAGAGATGGAAGTTGTTGGTTTTATTTCCGCTTCTGAGGACACGTGTTTGAGCCGTTTAATACTTTGACTTCAAAAAATCAATTCACCTTAACAATAAAAAAAAGTCCTTTAGAAAAATATACAATGCTCACGTCACAGTGAATCAATACAGTAACGTTACACAAATAGATTGTTGTTGAAAAAAAAAAAATATTACGTGCTCGCCATAGTGAATCAAAAATGTTTCTTTTCATAATATTTCGAAGTACTTTTTAACGACGTAATAGTGGATTTTCTTAAAACTTCCCAAAAGCCTACAATATACATACCAAAGTTATGCATGAAGAGTAGATATCACATTTTTATATTTAAAAAAAAAAAAAAGAAGGGTTGATGTCACGCAAAAATAATTACTTCCTCCCACAAAGAGTACTTTCCATAATCAAGTTTGTTTCCTTAAATATGACAAATATATATAACTTGTCGTCAAGAGGATATTTAAAAAATATTTTATCTTCTTATGAACCATCGAAATCCGATTAGGAAAAGATAATAAAAACAATGCCATCATTCCAATATGCTTTAACTTTAATAACTTAATTATAATAACCTTGACATTATGGTTGCGTAAACGCCTCCGTGAACCACAATTTTATCTTGTTTTATTTTAAGTTCCCCAGAACTAAAATGAACAATGAATTTTGGCTTTAAATATCGAACCCTTACCGCTATTTTGTCGTTTTATCTTGCAGCACTATATTTAAAATATGGTAAATAATGAGAGTAGGTGCTTTTGAAAGTAACTTAAAATCGATTTAATTTAATTCTTAGCATAACTTCAATGAAACAAAAGCGACATGTTTGACTTCTTTGAGTGGCCACAAATTGAAGCCATTTTCAAGAAACAAAAGATTTTCCTAGATTCTCTAGATTATGTCAAAAAATAGCTTGGTACAAAGTTTAATAAAAATCGATGAAATCATTTTTGAAATATTGATTTAAAAATTAAATTTCAAGCCTCGTTTAAATAAACGAAAAATTATTTGCGTGAAAACATTTTGCTGGACAAGAATATTAAATAAAATGTTTGCATATATTCTTCATAAAATATGTTTTAAAAACAATTTAATACTTTTCGAGAAAATAAGAGAATCATACAAATGGTTCTATGGGAGGTGTCTTTAATAATCATTTTTTGACATTTTTGTTACCTACTAAAAACTTAGTCGTAGTGTATTGACTTTGTGGAGTTGTGTTTTTGAGAAAAATAAGATTTTTCTTGATTGAAAAAAAAATTGTGTTGCAAATAAAGTAATTTTTGGCAGTCATATAGAGATGAAAGAACCGGGATGTGGATGAATTATCAATGAAACTTATTGAACCAAGTTTAAAGAAAATCGTAAAATCCCTTTAGGCTGGCAGAAAGACAGACTCTCGGCATTGCGACACCCACTTTAGTCATCTTCCCTTTCCCCTATCATAGCAGTATGTCAATTAAAAGTTTCTACGAATATCCATAACTTGCCATACATATAGTACAGGGTGTTTGTTTTTTTTTAGAGACGCAACCCTTTATACTAAAAACACTGATTTCTGTGAGAGCCAATTTGATAGTTTTCGGTGGTTTTGAGGTAAGTTTGATTTGGCAATTCACCATGAATAGATTTACGCAGGAGCAACGTTTGAAAATTGTAAAAATTATAAAAAAAAACATGGTTCAATTCCATAAACCCATCGGACATAACACACTTTTGGTTAAATGGCTTTCTCTATAAACACAATTACCGCATTTGGAGTGATGATAATCCACAAGCCATCCAATTACATCCAGCAAATGTCATTGCTCCATATGTCTTTAAAAATAATTATGGCCAGAACGTTTCAGTCAATGATAAGCGATACATAGACGTGATTATTAACTTTTTCGTACCCCAATTAATGTTGCAGACATGTGATTTGAGCAGGACGGCCGGCGCCACAAAGCGCAGGGTAAAATGAATTAACTTTAAGAAACATTTGATATAAGATTAATTTTACGAAATGGGCCTGTTAACTGGACACCTCGTTCTTGCAATTTGACGCCATTAGATTATTGTCCCTTTGGTATGTTAAGTTTGATGTCTAGGTCGGTAAAGCAGAAATAATTGAGTAGGTACTTGGAAGTCAACATTTGATCCGTTATTGCCTGCCTTACTGCAAAGATTGTTCGAAAACTGGACATCTAGATTACCCATGTACGCCATAGACGTGGCAGCTATACATAGCCGAACTAATATTTACATTAATCTGTCAAATAAAGTCCATTTAATGGATATACAAACATTTTTCTATATTTTATTTCAATTTAAAATTCTTAGCCCCTGAATTTAACACCTGCTACCTATGTATCTCAATTAAAAAAAGTGGCATCGAATACGTACATTTTGAGTCAGAACAAGTGTTTCCTATCCAAAAAAAAAGATAAAACTGTGTTCCGCTTTCAAGCTAATAATAAATTACCTTGACTATTAACTTACCAAATAAACAAACAAAATATTACGTATACGCAACAGTGAACCGAAAACATTTTGATTCTTTTATTTATTTAAAAAGTAGAATTCAATTAAATTTCCTTCAGTTTGTGCCACAAGTCACAACACTATCTCAATTCAATTGAAAACAAAAACAAGATAACTCCAATTTTAGCCAAAAATAATTTGTTTGATGCAGAAATAGCAAAACCAAATTCCAAGTCGAAAAATGTATACAAAAAACTATAATTTTAATTTTTTTTTCCAAATGAGTAATGAGAAAAGCTGATAAAAAGAATATCAAAAACAAAGGAAAAATAGCAAAGGCAAACTTAAAATTATTAAGATGGCAATGAGGAGGAGTGACTAGGTACAATTCGCAATAACTGTATTTTTACATTATTTTCATTAGTGCCAAAATTGAGGATATCAAACGAGAGGAAGGAATGATTATGATTTAACTGTATCCGGATGATAAGAAATGTTTGTAATAAGTGCCTGTTGGGTCAAGATGGCCATCTTATATATGTATACTTAAGCCAAAAGCAAAGAATATAGTACACTTCCTGTAATTATATGCCTCAAATAGTTTTCGGTTAATATTAACCTGCGTTGAGATAGTAAAAGTATTTTTAAAAGTTTCAATCTATTATTAAACGCACTATTACTCGAATACAATTTATATTGAAGGAATTTGGTAAATTTGTGCTGAACTCTTTCTATCGCATTATTATGGGTTTTATAGATAGGAGATCATACAACAGGATACTTCTACCCAAAATATTAAAAAGTTGGATAAAAGATTCATATTTTTTGAAAAACTTTCCGATTCTAAAGATAAAACCCATGACTTTTGACGATTTTTTAATAATGTAGTCGTAATGAGGTTTATATTTGAACTTAGAGTCAAATATAATTCCCAGGTCTCTTTGCTCCATTACTCTCTTTAATTTGTCTGCGTTTATCCTTTATTCAAAGTCAATGGGGTAAAGCTTCCTGGAGTAAGATAAAATTGAACATTTAGTTATGTTAAGATCTTAATTATTTTTGAGGCACCTAACAAAGTATTGAGGTCTTTTGAAGAAAAATACAATCACTAACAGTATTGATAACCTTAACAATTTTCAAATTGTCTGCGTAAGCTAAAGACATAGAGAAAATACTGCTAGTTATATCGTTAATATAGATATTAAATAATAAGAGTTTAAGAATTGAACCTTGTGGGACATCTGAGAAATGATAGAAAAGGCCTGGAAGATACATTATTTAAAACAACATTGTGTTGCCTGTCTGCCAGATAATTTTCAAACCACATAACAAGGCTTTCGTAGAATCCAAATTTTAGCAATTTCAGAAGAGACATAGCGTTTAAAATTGACACTGGACGGGAATTCATATCAGTTACTGGGGACTTAGTTAGCTCTTATTTTAAAATTTAAATTTTCCCAGAAGGTGTTATTAACTTTTTATCACATTTGAAGTTAATTTTTTTTCCCCTCAGAGAGTACATGATATATATTGCATTCAGTTTATCCACACGCGGGAAAAATTTAATCAGAACCATTGCAATTTACAATATAAATGCTGGTGTGCCCCAGGGCTCCATTTTGTCTCCGACCCTCTTCCTAATATTCATAAATGATCTGTTATCTGAAACTTCTAATCCATTAAACTGTTTTGCTGACGACAGTACTCTCAGCTTTTCTTATTCGTTTGTAGATTCACATCCATGTTCTTCAGATGTGGAACTTCAACGGCAGCGTATGATAAGCTCATTAAATTCTGATCTCGAAAGCATTGTCCAGTGGGGAATCAAAAACCGTGTAGAATTTAATGCTTCCAAAACTCAATGCTGTCTCCTGTCGTTAAAGCGGAACCCGCCCCCCATGCCGCTATCCATGAGCGGTACTTGCATAGAGGAAACTGAACAGCTTACAGTACTCGGTATGTGTGTCACAGACCACCTTTTGTGGAACGACCACATATTTGACATAGCCAAAAACGCTGCTAAGTGTTTAGGTTTCCTCCGTCGATGGAAGAAATTTGTCTCCCCTTCTGATCTGGCTGTGATCTACAAAGCCTTTATTCGTCCAAAACTTGAGTACAACTCCCATATATGGGCAGGTGCCTATTGGATAGAATACAAAAAAAAAACTCTGAAAATGATAGGTGAAAGAACTATAACGGAAACACTTACATCTCTTGAGCACCGTCGCAATGTTTCATGTCTATCATTATTTTACCGCTATTTCTATAAACAGTGTTCTAGTGAAATAGCCAGTTGCATTCCTCCCCTTAAAGAATTCAACCGTAATACTCGCGCTTCTAGGAATGCCCATCAGTATACCCTTGAGCCCAACTTCGGACGTACTGTTAAGTACAGAGATTCTTTCCTTAGTCGCACTACACGAATGTGGAATGCTCTACCCAGCCCGATTTTCCCCTCCCATTGTGATCTTCAGACATTTAAAACCCATGTGCATCGGTATCTCCTTTTCAATCCCCTCCAATCTACCTAATCGCTCGTGCTGTGTATATCATATTAAGGGTAGTCACAACCCCTTTAGTGTGCGCTAAATTAAAAAAAAAAAAAAAAAAAATTGCATGCTTGGGCCACAAAATTTCTACATACTGAAGGGTTATTAACATGTTTTTTAGATTTGATATGTAAATACCTGATACAATTACACATATATGATATCTATTTTTAATTGCGTGACAATGCAATATCTAAAAACCCCATCACAAAAAATATCCCTAAATTCACATAACATACAGTTATACGATTATGTCAAAGAATACTTTTTGTTTAATATTTCAAAAGTCAATAAATGCCCTCCTAGCTTGTTTAATCCATATTCAAAACCACTAAATGTCTGCACAAAATGCAATATTCTCTCTAGTAGTTAGGTACTAATGTCAAACATATTGAATATGCATGCTTACCTATATGTATGTGTGATACGAAATGCATATTGCAGATGTCATAAAGAATTTCAATTTTTGGCAAACAACCAAAACAAAAAAACCCGGGTACAATCTAATATATGTATGAGCATAAATGCTTGGCAAGCTATTTTAGCTTCAAATTTTGTTTCCATTCAGCCCGCCACGACACGACACGCCACGCCGCGCTGCCAGCGGGCAAAAATGTGAACGAACTTCATCTCGACTCTTATCCTCTCCTTCGTCATCATCAGGGTATACGCTGCGATATCAGAGCCCGTTTGAACAAAATGTCCTGTATTTTCCCATATCGTTTCCAATAAAATGGATAATCAAAGGCAAATAAAACCAACCTCCAACTCTACATTTTCATATCACACGAGAAAATATATGAATGTGTTGTAAGCGCTATCGTTATTCTCTTTTCGTTTCTGTGTTTTTTTTTTAATATTTTGTTTTTTTTTTTTTGAAGAATGGGGCTTAAATCAATATAATTGCTATGCAGACATATAGGGCTAGAGGAGGTTTGGTAGAATACCAGAATGAGGTAGTCTGACGACGACAATGACAGTCTGTCGTGGTATGATGATGAATGTTAAATGATGGAAGAGAGAACTTAATATTTTTTGTTATTTATTATGGTGATTGGTGGCATAAGGATCTTGTAGCGCAGACAAAGACTTAAGGGTGAGTGAGTTAAGTTGAGTTTCAATGCAATTGTTTTCCGCTTCTGTCAGCTCAAACCAAATATTAATCTTCTTTTTTGACAGATTCAATGAGTCTTTAATTTATTACTTATGAAAGAAATAAACACTCAATATTATTTTTAAGAAATAAAAAAAATAAAAACATAACACACGTTAGTGAATTATATAATAATATACATAATGTATAGGTAAGAGAAGTTGTACTTTTCAACACCTGAGCATGAAAATTTTAGTGACGGGTCTTTTTGTTTAGAGGTATAGAACTTCCGATAGGGATAACTCTGAAACTAGCTGTCATACTAATGAAGTGTTTCTGACTTTTTTTTTCAGTATAGTTTGGCAAATCTTACACAAGAACAACGTTTACAAATCGTGAAAATTTATTTCCAAAATTCGGTGAATGGGCTGAGAATAAATCCAAATGGAAGTTGAACCAGATTTTAATAGTCAATTCATCTTCAGCGATGAGGCTCATTTCTGGCTTAACGGGTATGTAAACAAGCAGAATTGTCGTCTTTGGAGTAAGCACAATCCTCATGAGACTTTGAGACTCCATTACCTCCCCGAAAATCACGGTTTGATACGGTTTATATGCCGAAGGAGTAATCGGCCCATTTGTCTTTAAATCCGAAACCCGTTGCCAACATTACCATGTATGGCGAACACTACAAGCAAATTATTCGTAATTTTTTCATTCCTCATGTCATTGGAAATCATCTGAAGGAAAAATGGTTCCAACAAGACGACGTAACAACTATCACTTTGTTGAGCCAAACTTTTGGTGACCAAACATCTCAAGAATAGACCAGTGAATTGGTCAGTTCGTTCGTTTGATTTGACACCTTTGGACTACTTTTTGTGAGGTTACGTCAAATATCTGGTCTATGCTGATAAACCAGCAATGATTAATCAATTAAAGAAGGCAATATTCGACACACTATTGACGAAATAAGACCGGTTATGCTCGAAAAAGTGGTGCAATATTGGAACGACAGGTTGGGGACTTGGGGTTCACAAGGCGCAGTCACGGAGGCCATTAGCCAGAAATTATTTTTAAACTTGAAATGCCATGCCAAAATTTGGTGATTCCGTTGAATTTGTTGTTTTTTTTTTTTAAAGTTCTATATGCCTCTAAAAAAAACACCCGATATTACAAAATCTTGTTTCTCTTTGTGAATTAACAAAAGATTTTTGGAAAATACATATTTTTCTATTTATTTTGAATTTTTTAAAAATAAAGTCGAGAAGTGTTCGAAGGCCCTCCAACAAGCTCATAATGGTAACTAGGTGCCGTGATATAAAGCCATGCACTATAAGCTCATATTCCAATGTCCAATGTGACAATGTCTTTTTGTCACTTTGATAAACAGATATAGTTCCATATTTGTTTGCGATTTCAAGGCATACACTGTGACATACGGTATGAAAAAAAGGCCTGAGAAAACATTTTAGGGAAAGGGTGTATTTAACCTTTTTTAAAAAAAAAATGTCTTGAACGATAAAATGTTAAAAAGTCAAAAGCAAGGCATAAATGGACTTTTTGTTTGTTTTTTTTTTTCAGTTTGAATATTTTTTCAAAAGTTTTAAATGCAATATAATTGTTTGCACTATTGAAGAGCATCATCATCATCATCGTCGGCTCGACAACCGGGGTCCGGTCCTGGCCTCCTTCAACAAGTCTCTCCACCCATCCCGGTCTCGAGCCGCCGCCATCCAGAAGAGCATCAGATTGCAAAATTATAATAAAATCAATCTCACCAAGGAAAAGATATGTGTACGCAAATAACCCAAAAATAAGACAATTTTCTGAAAAAAATGTGGAATGCCTATTTCCGTTAGGTATGTGAATTTTTTTGCCAAAAAACCTGAAACGCAGGTTTCTTACAATTATTTTCGTCATTCTAGGTACAAAGTTTAATCAAAATCATTACAGCAGTTTTTGAGAAAATTTGAAAAATAAACAAAATGTTTGTGTGGCGGCCACCTGTTATAGGTGTAGTGAACCAAAAATTCGAATTTTCTGCCTAGAGAATCATATATTAGTATGCACTGTACCAAATTTCATAGAAATCGGACCATCCGTTCAGGCTCTAGCTCAAACCACAGTGGACACACCGTCATCAATGGCTGACATGACAAAAACCCCCTTTTTCGAATTTCTCGATCATCATAGTGTTAGTTTTGATTACAACCTCGAAATTTGATTTACACGAAACCAATTCTTGTCCTTTTAAAGAAGTCAAAATTGTATAAAGTAAGGAAAATGCAACACAAAACTTCTAATCAAAAGACTTTGAACTTATATAAAACTGAAAACAATACCTACAAAATGTCACTTAACTTTTTCTCCATCTCAACGCTTTAATTGATATATGTAGGTTACTAAAGTTACTCAAATTTTATAAGAGTACCTTATAGTTTCGTGAAAATTTAAACTTCCTGAATTATTATGTTTAGACACTTTTCTCATGGCACACGAATTCTTAGACACTCTTTTCATGCTATTTGAATGGCTTGAGCAACAAGAAACCTTTAATTCTTTAAGGACCGTAAGCTTTCTTTTAAAAGCGACTGTACATATATATTAAAGCTACTCTTTAGAATCCCATATTTATGACATTTCATTTTCATAATTAAGTTGAAGTTATAAATAAACTCCTCTTTCTCTTCGCCCACTTGGCACTTCATCATTTTTATCTTTCCATCCAGGATGCAGCATCCTCATGTCATACCTACATTTATGGGGGAGAATATAAATATCGTATGGTTTTATTTTGTATATGATGTGTACAATAAGTGACACTGCAGACTGCACATCGCAGCAGAGCTCAGCATCACAGCCTGAGTAGTGTTATACTGCCAATTAATCCTCCACATTAATTGTATGTCACTGGGTGTTGCACTTATACATATACAACGTTCTGCGGCTCTGCCCTAGAATTTCACTTCCTTTAACTATGTGGAGTAGCAAAAAAATAAGTACATAGCACTCTCTTCAACTCACTAGTCACCATCACCAGTTCAACAGACCACCCTCACCCATAGTGCTGCTGTGTACCCAAACCCAATATGAATGAACAACTTTCATCTCTCACTTCCTCTAGCAATTCTTATGGCCCTCATTTTTTTGTGTGGAAGTGGAAGTGGAAAGTCCTACAAGTTTGAAAGATGAAACAAAAAACAAAATCAACAATAACCAAACACAAACGCATTACTTAACTCTGTCGGTGGTAAAGTGGGGTTCTCTCAACGCTAATTGACATTTTAAGCGTATTTAACAGTCAAAAAACAAAAACAAGAGAATAGCTGTAATAATAACGGAAGCAACTCTTCCATCTTCCATCTTTTAGCCAGGCCAAGCCAACCAAGCCCAACCAATGCAAAAAAGGGTAACTGCGTGCACCACCCTTATTTAACTTTGTGGTACACCGCAGTATTTTACCACACCCCACCACACTATTTGACATATACCTACAGTCCCATATATACAGGCTTGGCTTATTTCTATAGAGATATACCTTCCAGGGACACTCAATTAACAATGCAGGCAAAAATTATAAAAGGAAGCATACGAAATAAAAGGAAAAAAAATATAAACAAAACAAAAATTATGAAACTTGAAAGCTATTTGCTTCCAGGAACATAAGGGCATTGGGTGAAGTGAAGGGTGCAAAACAAAAAGTACGTCAAACTTTTATGAATTTATGTTCACGCTCGTGAAAAAGTTAGCCCTTTAAACTCAGCCAGAGAGAGTTACTTAAGTGTGTGTGTGTTGTTGCATGGAACTTTGATGGGGGAAAAGTTAACACAATAAAAAAATGGAATATATGCATATTTCAACGGATAATACTTTCCATATGTGTCGAACACACATTATTGTCCATATAGCTGGTATACCGTTATACCCGGTGAAAAAAGTTCAACTAAACACAAAGATATGCAAACTTATTAAAAAAAAAAGGGGGCAAGGTGGCGGCACAGTGTAGAAAGATGTCATTTTTTGTTTAAAGGCCCCACTTCGCTACTTTGCTTAATTATTATGATTTTAGCAAAGGAAAACAAAAAATTGGTTTTGAATTTTTAATTCGAAAAGTTGTATTTAAAATTAAGCAGAGCAACAGCTTTTTTGAACTTCTTTTAAAGAACGAGTAAAGAAATGCAGGTATGTAGTACAGGAAAGACATATAAACTTTTCATTTTCGTGAGAAAAAAAAAATATGCACGACTTGATCGCACGAACTTGCTCTTGTCGTTAAATACTGTATATTATTTTCAAAAAAGGTGATGCAAATCTGCCGTGTAATTACAGAGGCATATCTTTTATGAATTCGGTAGCTAAAGTTTTCACGTCTATTTTGCTAGAACGCATAAAAGCATGGATAGATATTATAAATGAGATACTTAGTGAGTTCCAATCCGGTTTTCGGAAAGGATACTCAACTATAGACAATATTTTTGCACTAACGTCTATTTCACAATACTTTTTGAGACAAAAAAGAAAATTGTACATATTTTTCGTTGATTTCAAGGCAGCTTTTGACTCGATAGATCGAAATGGATTGTTTTATAAACTGTCTCAAAAAGGCTTGTCAGCTAAACTTATTCGAATTTTACGAAATCTGTACAAAAACACTCGTCAGTTCGTGTGGAACGGTAAGAGTACGTCCGACTGGTTCGAGACAAATTATCTGGAGCTAAGCAGGGGTGCCTGCTAAGCGCAGTACTGTTCGCAATCTTCATAAATGATATTACTATGCAACTACCAGCTAGTGTACAAATTGATGAGCTTGTCATAAAAGTACTTCTCTATGCTGACGACATACTCCTGCTGGCAGAATCCCCTCAAAGCCTACAGCTCATGATTAACAGACTCTCAGAATTTCGTAAGACATGGAATTTAACCGTCAACATTGAAAAATCAAAAATAATGATTGTGAAAAACAGGCAAACGAAACTTGAAAGAACTGAAAAATTGCATTTTGATGGTCAAATAATCGAAACAGTTACTGAATACAAATATCTTGGTATTCTTTTTCACTTAAACATGAATATGTCTTCCCATCTAGAGCAAAAATTGGTATCAGCAAAAACAATGATCAACGTTTACTGGAAAAAAGTTATATCCCGTGCTGAAATCCCAACATCAGCTAAATATAAGGTATTCGAAGCTATTATGCGCTCAGTCATGTGCTACAGTTTTTAGACATGGGGTTATATTTAATATGAAGAAGTTGAAAAACTACAACGCTTTTTTCTATCTATTTTATCTCCCGTCAAACAGACCAAACTACATCCTCACCCTTGAAACCGGACTTCCAAATCTTTTTATGTATACACTCTTTTTTTGATTATATCTTAAAAGTTCTCACTTACACACCTAAAAGAAAATACTGTGTGTAAGCCCACATTGAAGATGTATGATGTATATATTTAACGAGAAAATATTAAAAGAGTCAAAAGTATTAAAGAATTGATTTTTTGTGTTAATTTTTTTTTGTTTATAAAAATGTTTTTTAAAAATTTTAAATTTATTATTATTTAAACTATTATATAGCATGAGACTGCAAGATTATAACAAAATCGGTCTAACCATGGCAAAGATATACGTGAATAAACAAAATAATAAGACCATTTTCTCGAAAAACGTGGTAACTAATACCGTTAAGTGAATTTTTTGAGAAAAACCTGAAATGCAGTTTTCTTACAATTGACTTGGTTATTACAGGTACAAAATTTAATTAAAATCGTTAAAGTCGTTTTTGAGAAAATTCGAAGAAACCAACATATTTGATGAGATGAGCTAAAACAAAAATTCGAATTTCTCCTCTAGGGAATCACATAAAAATGTTCTGTACCAAATTTCATGCAAATCGGTTCATCCGTTTAGGTTCTAACTCAATTACCGACGCACAGACGCACAGCAGCACAGACACATAGACGCACAGACCGACGGACCGCATGACGAAACCCACTTTTTCGGACTTCTCGTTTATCGTGGTGTTAGTTTTGATTACAACCTCGAATTTTTGTTTTACACGAAACCAAAACTTGCCCTATAGGCAGAGCAAGTAAAAATACAGGGTCTTTCATTAAGCGCTTTCAATTTCTATGTTTAAATAAAACAATAAAGTGTGTGTGAGATATCATCGAATTTTTTTATTCGTTTGAAAGGCCTATCGATTCCATTATGTAGAGAATATAACATTGTTAAAATGCCCGCAGTGGCTTCTCTGGATGGCGCTCATCTGAAATGTCCAATTTTCCATGACTCTGGACTCTGAACGATGGCATGGGTTATGTTGGCTTTTAGGGGCGCTGTAGTTTGTGGCTTATTCGCCTAGACCAACGACTTCAGAAAACCCCACAAGAAAAAGTATAATGGGGTCAAATCGCACGATCCCGGTGGCCAGTTCACATCACCTCCACGTGACGTGAGAGGTTACTTTTTCGGGATGCATTGGACGCTCATGGATCTCATATGGATTGGTACCGTCCCAAATTCGATAATTTGACGTACCCATTCCTCCAGAAATTGGCCTCATTGCTGAAGATGACCGTAAATGGGAGGAGCCCGAACAGATCACCCATTTTGATAAAACCATTTAATCATTTGCACGTGTTGTTGAACGCTATATCAATAAATGTGTGATTTGACAAAATAGACTGAATAAATGAAAACCAATTTGACAGATGTAGCTTAAACAATATGGCTGCTATCAACTTCCAAAGCTCGGAAGTCCCTATTGGAAGACTTTTTATATATCAATAGATACAAGAACAATCTTTGAAATCCCAAGCCATTTGAACTGCAAGAGCAAGTTCGTGCGTTTTAGTCGTGCATTTTATTTTATAATTACAAATTTCTGAATTTCCGACATATCAAAAGTAATGTGAAATAATTGCTAGAATCGAAATCATTTATTTTAAAAACATTCTACACTTTATTTCCATGAAAAACTAGAAACCAACAATTTAGGTCCGAAGATTGTGGATGTTTTGTTAAAGATAAAAAATCTTACTGGACAAATTTGTTGTATTCAACTTTAATTAGTTTTTTGTAGTTTGAACTATTATGTGTAGAATAATTCCAAATGAACATCAACATTTTTAACTTTTGCAAACATTCTTTAATCAAATTATACAATATTTGTACGCAAGTTGATGATGTGATTTATTGTCAACAAAAGAAGGACGAAGAATATACCTATACCTAGTAAAATGTTTTTATATTTTCATATTATAAACTCTCTTTTTTGTCCTTGGGTGCTATCGTATACATAAATAATCTATATGTTGATATTGAGTCAAACCATGACGATGAAACTGATGACCCAGATACCGGATATTCAAAATAAGAAAGAGCACTCAACGTTATAACCCCAGCTCTGAGCACCTTCCCTATAGATGTCTGCTGTTTGCCTTGACTTGAAGTTGTCCGTTGTCGATAAAAAGGATGCACCATGCAGGATGTACTATGCATTCAAGACAACTTATACCTCATCTTATTCAATAGACCATGGAATAAAAAATATAATACAACATAAGGATGAAGCTTGCAGTAGTTTTTGAAAAGAAAACGACTTTTGTGTTCATCATCATCATCATCATATGCTCTTGTATACTTAGCTCTGGAAAATCCTTTTTAAAATATCCGCTTGTTTTTTTTTAGTTCCAGTTTGGTGGTTGAATGGTAAATAACGAATTCGTATAAGCCAACCACCCGTGGCAATACATCTTCATAGCACAAACATATACCAACACCCAGTTAAACTAACTTGAATCAAATGACCCGAGGATGCATCACGCCATTCAAAGGCAAAAGAGAAGCAAAAGCTGAAGCAGAAAATATTTATTTTCCAACAACCTTAGTAATGTAAGAACCTTTCGAGCAAGGATATGCTGCGAACCACAGATAATGGAGATGACTTGCTATGTGATGCCATCCCTAGCAGCCGGGTTCCGGGTCCTGATAGGAGAAGGAGCGCATCATTTTATCCCTCTACATAAGACACTTGCAGAGCAGGAACAGCAGAGAAACCAAAAAGCCGGATAGAGTCATTCAAAAAGTTTGCACTCCTCTAATGGCTCACAAAGGTGCGGTTAGAAGGGGCAGACGAAAAATACGAAAAAAGACGGTTTCGAGGATCATCCACGGCATGGGTCGCTAACAACTCTGATTCAGATGATTCTGATGATGATGCTGATGTAAGTCCAGCCAGCGTGTCTACATTCTATACTCTCTGTCTCTATTGATGCATGAAAGTGCTGGTCTCCTCAAGGCTAGGCTAGGGATGTGTTGATTTTTCTAAATGTGTTTTTGAGTTTTCTTTTTTTTTTCTCTTTCCAAAAAGCCATTAAAAGGTTTATTTTTTGCTCGATGGTTCTTAGTTTCAAATCACTACATTCACATTTCACAATAAGAAGAGAGGCACTCACTGCATATACAAACAGAATACACAAAGAAGCAAGCAACGGATATTTGGCGCTCTACGAATTGTTAAGAATTATCCATTATTCAATGAAAATAAATCAAAAGGGATTTGCGGGTAATAAATTTGATGTATTGGATAAATGCAGGCAGTTTGAGTTCATTTTCAGTATATATGTAGATATGTATATGTATATTTGATGAAAGCTTTCAGTTTATAGAGTTTTTTATAGGCTTTTTCGTTAAGCAGCCATATTTTGTTGCCACTATTTTGGAGTAGTTTTGATCTCTAATTGATCTAAGTTATTTAATTTAGGTACACCCATTAATGTGGAGTTAAAAATTGAATTACAAAAAAAAAAAAAGGTTTTTTAAATATCGAATTTTCAAAATATATACGTAGGTACATTACATTATATTACTTTTTTTTTAAATACGAAAAACATTTTTTTGAAAATTAGAATATGCAATATTATTAAAACTTATAAGAATGAGATGGTCAAAAATAAAAAAAATTTCTATGAGAGTTATTGTAAATAACTGCAAGAAGTAAAATTAAATCATGTCAAATCCTAGAAAAAAAAAAATTGGTAACCCCCATTTTAAGTGCTTACTTATGTGGACTACAAAATTGAACTTCACAAAAAATCTTTCACCCATTTTCGAAATATTGAATTTTAACAAAAAATTATTTTAAAATATTTTTTAAAAAATCAAAAAATAATTTTTTGAAAGTTTTGCTATGCAGTATTGTTTGAACTTATTACAAGCTTCTGAATAAAAAAAATAGTTTTAATCGTTAAGTCAGCTACCAAGATAGGCGAAAATAAAAAAAAATATGTGAGTGCTGGGACTCACGGTTAAATATGTGTAAACATCAACGTTTGTCCAAGTGCCTGATTTTTGTTACTGAACGTCATCAAAAGAAACATTTTGAATAATTAACACTACATTATCTATCTGTAGGCAGTGCTTAAAAAGCTTAGTGTTGAAAGAACGGCAGCGAAATACCCAGTGGGGGAACTGCTGTAACGAAATTTCCAAGCACTAAAAGGCTGGTGGTGAAGTGTCCAACGAACGATGAAGGTTCGGTACTGAAAGGTCCTGCTTCGTAGTTCACTCTCAACTTTAAGATGACTTCACATTACACATGGTTATTGTTTATGGTAATCACTCTCTGAGCATCGACAAACAACAACTGTCAGCGGAGAGCACTAAAATAGTGGTTTGACGCCATCAATCGCCTATGGAATTGGACGCTGTGATTTTTAATGAATGTTAACTTTGTACAAGTACAAAAGTAGCCGATAACTCTGCAATTTGTTCAACCTCAGCTATTTTGAATATCCCAGCCACCTACGTTCCTCACCCACGTGCCTAAAAATTGCAGGAAGAAATTGCATCGTTTAAAAGCAGTATCATGTAAACGTAGAATTTAAGTTCAGATTTGTATCACTGAACGCACCCGATATCCTACCATACCTACAGTCAATTGTCAACCCCTACAGCTGACTATTACTATTTTTGTTTTGATTTTGTTTTCTTTTTAATTACTAGTGTCGCGTCCATTTTGTTCGGGGAATAATTAAAAATTAAAGAAAAAAATATATGTGTTAAAATAATAAAATCGTCGGTCGCGCTAAAAACAATTTGCTTTCGTCGTTGGCAAAAATAATATAAATGAGTGGTCGCGATAAAGTATAATCTAATTGTCGGTCGCGTTAAAATCAATTTGTTTTGGTCGGGGCAAATCAGATTTCGTAACGTAACGTGCTACAACGTAAAGTGCACGACGTAACGTTGCACACGAACGTTCACGTTTTTTTTTCACTCTACCGCCAGCATAGATGTTTACACATCAAAAATGTTCGCTGATAGGTTCTGGTAATAATTATAGTTCAATGTAAAATGTAATAATTTTTAGTGCTAGACCTTACTAATTTCAATACACACAAAATTTGTATCAAAATCGAAGGAGTTGTTTTTGAGCAAAAAACAAACATTTTCCTTAACGGTTTTTAAACATTTGTATGGGAGGTACCGTTATTTTTGGTTAAACAAATAATTTTTGTCATAAATTTTTGAGATAATGTTAAAAAAATGTTTTTTGCCAAGTTTAATAAAAATCGACTAAGTCGTTTTAAAAATATCTAAAGGGTCCGCCATGTAAAGTTTTTTTTGTCAGCTAGTGCTTATTTCGTGAAAGGTAACACTTAGCTCATGTCTGATTTGACAGATAATTAGTTTTATCCTTCCGCTGAACGAATATGATTGTGTATACGTTTCGCTAAGTGGGCCTGCGATCGACTTAGAGAAGATGCTACGTGCCACACAGCCGAAGCTACACTCGATGTTTTGCGCCATTTAAAAAAAAAAAGTTATTTGGCGGACCCTTTAGTTTGAAAAAAAGTCAACCTTTTTTTAAAAATCAAAAAAAAATCTTTTTGTAAACTTTGGTAAACAATAATATTAAGAATGAAATCGTTTTCGAGAAAAGCAAAAATCAAAAAAAATGCTTCTTTCAAAACCATTTTTTTTACTTAACGGCAGCATATTTATGTATCTATTAAAATTTATTGAAGTTTTTTTTTTTTCAAAAAAAAATCTCTATAGCTGATTTGAGAAAAATAAGATTTTCCTTTTTGGTCAAAAAATTTTGTATGACAGGTAGGTACCATTAATTTGGCCCTATCATCGTAATGTTAAGTGTAGCTAATCAAAATCGCAAGTTTTACTTTTTTACGTATCCATAACTTGCCATATAGCATCTACCTACTCGTATATATTTACTATGGCAAGTGAAAATAAAGAGTCTTCCAATATGGACTTCCGAATTTGACAGTTGAAAAAAATTGGTTGTGTAACATTAAATTCATTCAAAGTGCAGTAAATAATCAATATTATGAATTTATTGGATTGACAGTGTGGAGTAATATTATGTTGTTGTGTTCGACAAATAGTAATAACTTAGATGTTTTTTAAACAAAGTTTAAGCAAACAACGGAAACAGTATGAGAGATTTAAAAAAGGACATTATTACGCTTGCCAATGCTTTCAGACTGCGATGCAAACGTCCTATCTTCCCTTTACTGACAACTTTTACTGTACACGATCCAACTTTTCTCGAATTTCATATTTTTCATGCAAAAGAAAATCAATATCAAAAGCTAAAAATATTATATCTTTATTTGATGATGAGTTAATCAAACTATTTATATGTATCTAAAGATAGATAGATAGATATATTTATTGTTTCCATTTAAAAGTTTACATGTTTACAGATTGAAGTCATTGCACAGTACAGAGATATGATAAGTTATATTTATCTTACTACTGAAAATACATTTTTGAATTTAAATTTGCATGGAAGATTTAAGAGCTTGAGTTTGAAGGAAAAATATGGAATTTTAAAAAAACCTTCATATAAATGTTTTGTATTTAAATTATGTTAAGTAAATATTTAGCTTAGATAAAATTTTAAATAAATTGTAAATAAATTAATATATAATAATTAATATATGGGTTAGTAAATAAATCATACATAATGATTATATCACAGAATAGAACTTAAGGGGTTAGTTAATAAACTATAGTAAATTAATACTCACAAAAAAAAGAAGAAAAATACATAAAAATTAATAAATAAATAAATAGATTAATAAATATAAATAAATAAATAATTTAATAAATATATTAATAAATAAGCAAATAAATAAATGAGCAAATAAAATAAATAAATATATATATAAACAAAAATAAATATAAATTTGTACAAAGAACATCTTAACAACAATACATAAATAATTTAAGAATATAAATAAATAAATAATTTACAAAATATAATTATTCAATGAGTTCGACGATTAATGCATTTTCGCTATTTTGACACTTTCTAATAAATTTATCGTTGAGAATTTCAATTTTCTTTTCAACGGTTATTACTCCAGTCTGTTCATGTAAGGTTGATGTTGAGTAAAACCATGGAACACGAAGGATCATCTTCAATACTTTATTTTGAGATACCCGAAGTTTTCTTTTATGCATTTTGGCGCATTTTCCCCAAACTGGTGATCCATACAAAATTATTGCTTGAAAAACGACTTTATATATAGAAAGCTTGTTATGGTTGTTTAACAGTGATTTACGATTTATAAAGGGATATAATAATCTAATTGCTATATTTAATTTATTTAGTGTATGTTTTGTGTGTTCCCTGAAAGTTAATTTCTTGTCTTAGTAAACACCTAAGTACTTAACAGAGTCAACCCAGGGAATGTCACAATTATTAACTTTGAGATTTGTGCTGGGTAAAAACCGGTGCTTTCTTTTTCTAAATGATACGAATGCCACACATGAACAATTTATTTTCTTACTTGTCTGAAAGTAGATTTCAGTATTTTACCGTTTCCCAATTATTTTATTGACGATTACATATTTTATTTCAACGTTTCACCCCCTGTGGAAAATAGTAATCCATAAAGAATGGTGTACAAAATGTTGCGCATTTATGCTTTGAAAATCATTCTTTAGTTCATTTGAATTAAATTGATGGTTTTGTAGAATACAAAGAAAGCAGCGGATACGTTGAAATATTTCCAATTACCTGTGTCCATCATAAATGCTACCCTTCCATCAGTTCATATTTCATAGCCAGGACAATATACATATATATGTATTCCTTATCTAACTATATAGTTCCATAGCACGAAAAATCAGTATTTCACCGTCTAAGAATTTAATTGTATGCCATTTATAAGTGCTTAGCACATCAATGATCCCTGGCGCTTACTAATTTCACTATCAAAACGAGAACAATATGTGAAAATGTTTAACCTTTCACACTTGTTCTATTTACAACTACAATTCTTGTTTGTATTGAACAAATTAAACATGCCCTGCGATCCAATGATCCATTCATCTTTTATATACTTTTTTTTATCCGGAAAATTACGTTCAAAAAATGTGAAATTTGGTTTTATGAAAAACACAAATTTCAGCTGAAAATTGAATGTCCTGCAGAATGACGGCTTTACTCGTTCTCATCTTTTTGATCCAGTATATCAAACACGCACAACATCAAAGTCCCTCCCCACCCCCCACCACAAACACACCTCAAAACTACTGAGTATAAAGTCTGTGTAAAAAATAAATTTAAAAAAAAAAGCATTTTCAATTGAAATTATTTTCCAATATTGAATATTAATTATTATTTTCCACTCGCCACACACCGGTGTTTTGCTATTTCCTGTGATGTTCATGATGATTGCTTTACGAGGATTGAATAAAAAGTTTTTCAATTTATACATAGCTATGTAAATGTACATACCTAGATACTTCTGTTTGCTATTTTATTGAATTGAGATTTATTCATATCTCAGCATCATTCGACTGTGTTTGATGATAACCAAAATTTATATTTCCTGAATTAATGTTAGAGGAAAGATGGACTGTTATTATTTTCGTTTTTGTTTTGTCTGCAACACATTCTGAACTGGCAACTGGGTTGCCAAACTTAAAGAATATGAACCCTAATTATGAAAAATTTATAAATTCGCATTTTAGTACTAAAACATAAAAACAGTTTACATAGATTTAGAGAATCTACAGCTGGTCATTTCAAAAAAAATGATTTTGTGAACCTATAGTGTTTATGATATCTCAAACGGAGTCATAGAAAAGGATGCTCACAGTGCTCACCGAAGCACAGGAAATAGTACCAAGCTGTGCTTAACATCCAGGCTTATGGATATACTTTAGGAAAAATGAATTCGCTTCATTCGCCAGTTGTAAAGGGTGTTTTTTTCAGACGTGTGGCTTTCAATCTGGCAATACTTTTTTCGGAGTTAGTCTTTTTGACAGCTGTCACTTGCTTTATGCTGATTTTGGTTTGCTATTTCATAATTTTTAGACTTACTCTTGAACAACGTTTGCAAATTGTGCAAATTTATTACCAAAATAATAGTTCGTTTCACGCGAAGCATCGTGCGCTGCGTCCAATATTCGATGAAGCTCATTTTTGGTTGAATGGGTACGTTAATAAGCAAAATTTTCGTATTTGGGGTGATCATAATCCACAAGCCATTGTTGATACGCCGGCCGTAACATTCTCAAAAAGTCACTGTTTGGTGTGCTTTATGGGCAGAGGGCATCATTGGTCAATATTTGTTACAGTGAATGGGGAACGCTAAAAAACCATGATTAATGACTTTTTCATGCCTGAATTGGAGGATGTTACTGTGGACGACCTTTGGTTCCAACAAGACGGCGCTACATGCCATATAGTCAACGAAACAATCAATTTATTGAAGGAAACTTTTGGTGAGCGCATTATCTCTCGTCGTGGGCCTGTGGCGGGCGTGGCCTCCAAGATTGTGCGATTTAACACCGCTGGACTATTTTATGTGGTGTTGTGTAAAGTTGCTTGTCTACGCAGATAAGCCCGAGACGATTGACGCCTTGGAAGAGAATATTCGTAGCGTTATTGCTGACAAATCGGCTGGAATTTATTCGAGCCAGCCGCGGTGGCCTCTTTCCCGAAATTATTTTTAAGTCATAACGGCAAACCCTAATCTTAATTATAAAGCTAAATTCTTGGCCATAATATTAAATTATTTGCGTTTAATTTTTCTTAAAAACGTATAAAGGTAAAAAGGTATAAAAAAAACACCCTTTAAAACGTGGTTCAAATCTTAATCAGTGGTTCAGCGAATTTAACTCACCGATTTTCACAGATTAACGATTAGGTTCGACGATAGTTCATGGTTCAAGTATCTGAATTGAATTTTGGTGTGCCTCAAGGCTCCATTTTGTCTTCGATTCTGTTCCTTATATTCATAAATTATCTTTTGTCTGAATCTTTTAATGTAATGTTGTGAACGCGGAAGTTTCAATTATGTAGATGATTTCGACACCAAAACGAAATTGCTAGCACTGAATGCTTTTGTTTAGACCTCTGGCAGTTACCTGCAAACTCGAGGGTTGGTTATGAGTCGATTTTTCTGACTTTTATCTATCGATTTCGATATATTCTCAACCATATTTTGATGACTCACCATGTGACCATACTCCGATATCTGGCCTTCATTTGGGTCATGTTGCAAAATTGACGCATTTATTATAGTAAGCAAATGATTGTGCCCTCAGACCTTATTTTGTTAGTGTAATATTTCATACACCGAATGATGATGGCATATCAGAGCAATATGATTTACATTTTGGTAGACGACTTTAAGCAAAGCGTGTCAAAAAGTTTTTTTTAATCAGATTACTCCCATGTGGAATTTATATTGCTACAATAATGCAAATGGATGTTAACTGCGGGAGTTAAGTATCAAAAAAGGTTGTGAATATTTAAATGGTTTGTTAAATGGTCTCCAGTGTGATCCCTTTACACTAATCTATTAAACTGTTTCGCAGATGACACAACCTGCGTACCTTCAACTTTTCATATTCGTTTCAAGATTTACAGCCTTTTCCTTTGGGTGTGGAATTACAACGGAAAGGTTATTATTTGATAAGCTTATTAAAATCAATAGCACTGTCAAATGGAGAACCAAAAATTGCGTAGAATTTAATGATTCAAAAACACAATGCTGCCAATGTCGTTAAAATGTGTTCGCATTGACCGATTTTGCCAGTGCTTGATGAAAAAATCGTGTGAAATAGGAAGGAACATGTCGGCCTTTAATCGAACTCTCCATCAGGCACTGTAAAACCAGACTTACACAAAAATATGGTTTGTATAAGCAAACTGAATGAACTGCTGAAAGTTGGGAGTGTAGGTTCACTATCGAAATCGAAGTCGAGAGGAAGATTCATTCATTTATGCTCTTTGGCTAGGCTATAGGTACACTTTTGAAGAAAACAAGGTTCATGTTTTTTTTAGAAGTTCTTAACTTTTAAGGAGCATTATATCGTCCAATTTAAAAACTAACTAGCAAAAATTGGGATATACAGAAATTTAAAAGGGCCCGGCTATTGAAAATTCATAGTAAACAAATTAGTGATAAATAGCCCGTCCTGGCAACACCTATCGAAAAGTTTGGTTACCTCAATCCTATTTCAATTATACACAATATATATGAAATGGATTTTTAATGGGTTATGTTATGGTTAATGTATGAGTAGTTAAACCGCACGTAACACAATTCGTGCTATTTTTTTGGTTGAGTCAGAATAAATTCATAGAATAAAGATGATTAATTTCTATACTATAGAGTTTTTGCCCTTGTCAATAATAAAGTAGTGGATTTATTTGTATATGTTTGTATAATTAAATAAATGTAAAATGATAACACTATGATGATGAAGCTCATTAATTACTATGCAAATAATGAATAGTTTAATTTGTATTATTTTTTTTTATTGTGTTTTTTTTTTTTCTTAAAAAAACTGTTTTTTCTCCAACAAATGTATTTTTACAGCATTTTCAATCAAATCAATTAATTCATGCAAAGGTTTAAACTTTTTCAAAAATGGAATTAAATATTACCATTCGATTTAATTAAATTTTAATGTTGAAGTTGATTTAAGGGATTAATTTGAGTTTAAATAGTGACATATGCAAAAGTGATACAATCTGTACCTAGCAAACAAAAATGTATAAATTATTGCAAGTAATGATGAATTCACTGCTGTTTTAAATAATTTGATTGCAAGATGATTTTGTCAGTGATTGTATTATTATTCATTGAACAAACCATCAGCTCTGTAAAAATGAAATTAAATGTCAGCATTTAAATTGTAAGAATTAAAAGAAAAATGAAAAAAAAACATCAGATAAATAAATTAATTTTTGATATTGGGTAAAAACATCAAGTCAATGAACAACTTAAAATTCTGATCCCGTCAAAGTTGAAAGTTATAAAAATAATATGCAGTGCTACAATGGGATGCTATAGCTGAAGCAAGAAATATATTGTGTAGCAGAAATTTGCACAACCTTCAACTTTTATGTTCAGCCAATTGATGGGTTTGAAATAGAGCTACAAAGTATCCGGATATTTCCGATATCCGGAAATCTAAAACGGATTACAAAAATCAGGGTTGAAAGAATTTTTTTTAATTTAACCTGTTCTATGCAAAAAAAAACATTCATCTTAATTTAAAAAGGACTATAACATTTTTTATGGTGATTGTATCATCTTGAAATAGTTTTAATTAGATTCAGCATTGAAAATGACCTTAAAATCATGTTCCATATGCTTAGAAATCATAACAAAATAAGTCTTTCAGTTTTATAATCTCTCACCTCAACCGCCTTACCCCCCCCCCCCTAAGCAAAACTACCTTCCACACTAAATATTTATGTTGATATTTTTCATGGCAAAAAGATTTTTGGTTTTTCCCTTTTTTTACCTGTTACTATAAACTTAATTTATCAAAATACATCCGGATCTGAATCTGGATCCGAGTATTCGACACTATCCGGATAGTTTCGGATCTCAATTGTCTCATTTAACTATCCGGATATCTGGCACTATCCGAACTATCCGGATATTTTCGGATCTCAATTGTCTCATTCATAAGTATCCGGATATCCGGATAGTTTGAGGATTCGGATCTGATTTGAAGCAGTAGTTTGAAAGTCTTTTTTTTATCATTTGACTTCTGTTGATTTATAATTGATAAATGAAACAATTTTTTTGATTTAAAACGATAAACGGGATCAAGAAAGTTTTAATCCTTTAAAAAAAACGATTGATAAATATATTTTTAGAAACCCAAAACCTAGAGACTTACAACTGTCAAAATTTTCTGTGCACGTGATGTTTGTCACGCACCACAGCACGACTTCTTCCGAAAAAAAAATGAATTTTCTTTAAATTTAAGATCATTAGCAGGTCGTAACGCATTATAACTGTTAACGAAGCACGGGTCTATGAATTTAATAAAAAATTGTCAACTACCACCAGAATCGAAAAAAAATCCCCCTTTTACAGTATTTCGAAGACTAGAAAAATGACTTCGTGTCTGTATGTTGCATCAGGATCAAATCAACCATGTCTTGAATGCGACAGAATAAATAAAAATTGTTCATTTTATTTCAAAATTCAGGATAAGTTCTTAACATTTTAATAAAGTAACATATTTTTCTTCATCTTACAAACCATAATTTAATAACCACCACACACTGCTCTCAAAAGCGACCCAACTGTCACTTCAACTATAAATGAATTTTCAAATTCAAACAGCAACGACCGGTCATACAGTTCATCGTCATAAGGCAGATATACGAACGTATAGTATTAATAATTGAGTATTATATTATGATTAAGTGTTGAACGAGTTTTCCTGTACTTTTATAATTCACATTTACTCCTTTCCACAAATATGATATGTGAAGGTGTAATTTGTATGGGAATTGGGAATTCGTCTTCTGCTTTTACCAGTGTTGAGCGTACCATTCTCGAGTACGAAAGGAGAAGTACCAAGAAACATACTGCTGAAGTGCTGAGTACGTGGTGCACTAGATAGTAGTTTCGAATAGAGCCGTGTAAATCGTTCATTTCAAATGATCGAATCGTTCAAGAATCGATTACCAAAATGATTCGATCATTTTAATCAATCGATCGTTCGATCATTTTCATTCCACTTAATTCATTATTTCACACTGTTACGATTCGATTTTTGATGTGTAAACATCTATGTCGGCGGTAGAGTGAAAAAAACGTGGACTTTCCTCTGTCCGACGTTACGATGTAAAGGGTCCGCCAAATAACTTTTTTTTTTAAAGTGGCGCAAAACATCGAGTGTAACTTCGGCTGTGTGGCACGTAGCGCCGTCCTGTTGAAACCAAATGTTGCCAATATCCTCGTCTTCAATTTTTGTGAACAAAAATTCGTTCAACATGGCCCGATAACGATCGCCATTGACTGTAACGGCCACTCCTTGCTCATTTTCGAAAAATGGCCCAATTATGCCTCTGGACCAAAATCCGCACCAAACAGTGACTCGTTTTGGGTGTATCGGCTTTTCAATGTATGCGTGCGGGTTTTCTGTGCCCCAAATGCGACAATTTTGCTTGTTTACTACCTGTCAAGATCAAAATGAGCTTCATCTGAAAAGATGATTTTTTTTGGCGAAATCGGCATCTTCTCTAAGTCGATCGCAGGCCCACTTAGCGAAGCGTATACACAACCACATTCGTTCAGCGGAAGGATAAAACTAATTATTTGTCAAATCAGACATGAGCTAAGTGTTACCATTCACGAAATAAGCACTAGTTGAAAAAAAACGTTAGATGGCGGACTCTTTATATATTAATAATTCAACAGAGATTGATATCGAAAATCGAGATTCATTAAAATGATTGAGATTGGGATGGAAAATCGAGAATCATCGAAATGATTGAGATTTGGATCGATTGAAACGAAAATTTGTGATTTCAATCATGATTACTTTTCGATGATCGGATCAAGAAAATCGAATCGTTCCTGATTGACACAGCCCTAGTTTCGGTTACTCCATCCCACCGCAGTATTTGTGCCTTCGATTACGAGCAGGGCCGGGGACTTCATCCCATCTTATTAATTTGTGCCTTCAGTTTCGACTGGGGCCGGGGACTCTATCCCAATTAAATGAAGTACTGTCTAAGTTATTTAGGTAAAACTATTGTAAAATTAAGGTACGATAGTCAAATAAAATTAACGAATAGCTGAAGTTATGATCTCTTCAAAAAACCAAGTATTTCTTGCTTTCTTTGGTCTAACCCTGGATCCGCTGAACTACCTCAGCTATAGAGATATCTAATCTTAATGTGAAACTATTCTTTTGTAAATAAATAAATAACATCATTAAAATCTTTTAATCTTTTAATATCTCAAACTTTAAGCTTTTATTAAAATTTAAGAATTCTTAAACTCAACATAAAATATATCCATAAAATTCCAAATGAATCACGATAAACTGTAAATAATTAAGGTGGCTCAAAACCTTTTTTATATACCTAAATATCTATATAAACCTCAAATCTATTAAATAACTTCTCAAACTATGTATTTTATATTGTTCGGTTTTTTATTTTATTTTCAAATTGTATATAGAAGCTTTATGTAAAAAGTAACAAAATAATGGCTTAATGGGTAACATCAATTCAAGGCAAAGACAAAATCTTGTATTCAAAATCCAGTTGTTTCTGTTTTTTTTTATGACAAACACCGCGAAGAACATATCTTATATCACGAAAAGGCTAAATTATTCAGGATTTGATTACGTCAATAGGTTTTTGACGCAAAAGCGAGGACGATTTTATTACAATTTTCTGCCATTAATTTGATCACGCATAGGCTATAAAAATCGGTGACAGAGATACATCACCAGATTTTGGGGTTATATTTGGAATGCGTGTCTTACTGTTTTATATACTCATATATACTTCCCGCATACAAAGTTTTCATTTTATTGCCACCAAAACTTCGTGAAATTCAGAGAATGGTCTTATCCTATCTTAAGTATGTATGTATATCAAACGTTTTTCATAATTAAATAATTAAAATTCACTTACGAAAGTGGGATATCCATCACGGGGTGGTTTTTGGGTGTCCGGACACCCCCCCCCCCCCATAAGCACCAGACATTTTTACATTGGCGTATTATTAATCAGTATATTTTATAATATGACAATTTTTTCACTTCTCGAGCAATCGTTAAGGTGTTAGTTTCGCCTCAAACTATTTATTTAAATTGCAAATTAAAATTAAATAAACTTCCGATAACCTCACTGTCATGAAAACCTCAACTGAAGATTTCGTATAAAATCGCAATTAAAAATGAAAAATTAATCGATTTGAAATGTATACTCGGTCCCGAAAAGGGATTCGTCACACCATCTGTCGGTCTGTGGTTGTGTCCCTGTCCACTGTAATTTGAGCTAGAGTCTTGGACTGATTTGCTTTAAATTTTGTACAGAGCATTTTTATGTGATTTCATAGAAGATACATTGGATTGTTGTTCAATTATTATCTAGAAAATTTATTCATTGGCTTAAATTCAAGCAGACTAACTAACTTAAAAAATCTGTTAAACTTAACATTTAACTTATTAATAATAAGTAGGGGGTTTATGGGTAATTGGAGTAGAGGTCTCTTCTGAGGGAGGAGGAACTGGGTTTGACGTCAAGGACGTGCTGTGCACTGTTGGCTAGGCGTAGCATTCTGGTGATTGGGTGCTTATGGCCTTAATTGGCGCAGTGTGTAGGAAGGCGAAAGAATGGGACGGTTCTGAGGTTACGTGAATTTTAATGAAGGTCAATTCCAGAAGTGCCGGAAAATCTATGGTAGAAGTGATCAGCGATCCCACTCTGCTGCAATTGCAGTGAATCTACTGCATTTTCTGCAAAAAATAAATCAACCGCCACAAAAATTAAATGTACTGCACTTTTTTCAAAATATCTGATCTCAAACTGCTGTAGTAAAATTTTTCACAAAGTGATTGCACATTTTCTTTTAATACAGCCAATTTTATGTGAATAAACAAACTCCACAATAAACTTAGTATCAATGGTCTTGAAAATGTTATTCTTTGTATAAGGAAATTAATAATGTCAGCAATGGTTGTTGGACAACAATAGATTAACTTGAGCTCTTCGAGTTTTTTTTTTAAACTATAAATGCATGATTGGAGAGTTCAAAAAACAAATTCAATTTATTAATTTAAGATTTCTTAGTTTTTCAAAAACTTTCTTTAAATTTTTAAAATCAATAAACTTTTAATTTTAATTTTTAAATAAAAAAAATCGAATTGACAACGCTGCAAGTGATTAGTGAGTGGATAAAAAGTAGAAGAGTATGTTGGCAGCAGAACGGCATCGATCGTCGTAGGGGGTAAGATATGAGGATCAGAGCAAGGGAGATTAGGTAAAGCGAAACGGAGAAACCTTCGCTGTACAGTTTCAGTTCTATGTGAGTGGGTGGCTTGATAAGGAGACCAAACCTGGCCGGTGTATTTAAGAATGACGGGTCTTCCTTATATGTTGAAGAAAACCCAAGCAACACAATTGTCTCTTCAATATATCTTGAAAAGTTATTTTCTGAGAGCTTTCAACTCTTCAAACAATCTTAAAGAGGTCATTAACACCCAAAAGGGCCTAAAGGGGAGGAGCTTATTGTATGGGACGAAGAGTTCTTCATAAAGTGTTTGTAAGAGCTCATAAAGATCTATTTTTTGATTGATCTTTAAAGAGTTGCGGAAATGGTTTTGAAGATGTTTTTTTTTCTTGTGAATAGTGTAAACTTAGAGGGATAAAAAGTATAAAGAATTAATTTCTTTCTCTTTTACACAAATAAAATTTAAATACAATTTAAATGAAATGGCACTAACTTACAAAAGACATGACGTTTTATTTATTTTCATTTCAACTAGATCTATAATTAATTATATAAGGGACGTTAAACGCGTTTTATCAGTTTAATGATCGTGTGTTTTGATATGCCAGAAATAATTTACTTCGAAATCGCATATTCTACCCCACTTAAAATAAACGCGCATTGGAATAGAAACGTGTTTATAAGTTAAATATCGAGAAAAATAATGCAATAATAATAAAATTCTATTGACGATAAAAAAGAAAAGTCTTTTAAATTGTCTCCCAAAACCCAAACGGTTACTATACAATTCACAACGATGATAAATTAGATAAATCTATTTAAAAAAATATATTCCACCATTATTAAATTAAATGAAAATGGCAAAATAATTGTTTTGTGTATGCATCGAAAAATAATCTTACCTTAAGGGTGACTCGTTTTCTGAATTCTAACAAGTTTTTTTTTTTAGGAGATTTTTATAATATTATCATGCAACAAAACTTAACACATTGAGCGATTTACATTTTAGGGCCAGTTTTACAGTCGACACTTACCGGAATAAGTAGCACTTAAGTTTTTCATATTAGTACATTAGGCTAAGTTTCACAGCCTAAGTCGAACTTACCTACATCACCAACATCGAAGACTTATGTAAGTCAAATTATGAGCGATTTTTTTTTTATATAAGGTGGTGTGTGAATGGGAATAAAATTGCTGTAAGTTGTAATGAGTTGAATCTGTACATGGAAACGTCAAAATTAATTTTGATAAAATATTCACACACGGCATAAATATAAGTAAAATATGCAAAAATTACTTAAAATATAAAAAAGAGACTTTCCTATAGGAAAATACGTCAACACAAAAGCGTCAATTTCATTTGTCTTCATTCCTTATCTATGTGTCAAGCGAGTGCTTCCAAACTCTAGATGTGTCAAAATCATTTGTCTCAAACATCTGTTTAGTTTAGTTTAGTTAAAAAAACTTCTGAAAATCCGGAAATGTTCACATTATGAACAAGAATTATGCCCCATTTACACTTATATTTGGTAAACAGCCAAAACAATGAATTTTTCCATTCTTCTGACAGATTTTTGACAGTTTACTGACAGAATACTACCAATTTGTCAGTCGTGTAAATCCAGCATCACACATAAAAATATTCGCTTTGCCATTTTTTCATCTGTCAGTTTCATCAAAGTAATGGCTGTCACATTCTTTAGTTCCTTTTTTCTATTGATATTTAGACGGACAGACGAAAAAAAAGTCTCATGGGCTTACCCAATAGTAGAAATTCTATGTAGATTATCTTTTAAACATCGATTTTGACAATTTCCTCTCTATACTTCCTTCTGCCATGAGTTTAACAGCTACGGTGGAGAATGTATGCAGAACGACTAAAGAAACTCAGTGGATAAGACATAAAAAGCATTTGTTTAGTTAATCCTGAGTTTAAGTCACCAAATTTAATGAGTTAACTTGGGTTTAACTTTAATCTCGCACTGAAAAACTGGACCTAAGGCAGAAAAAAAAACAGTCGAAAATCGTCATTTACCACGCATAATATTCAATTTGAGATCAAACACGGAATTAACCAAAGAACCTTCATAAAACAAATGATTTTATTTAAGTTCGATGAAAACAATAACTTCACTGTCTTAACTGTATATGAGAATTTTAGTTACACACACTTTACAATTTAAGTATTATGTGCATTGCAAATATTTATTCAAATATATATATTTAACTAAAACGTTAAAACATTATAAAAAAAATTCGTCTGTCTAATAAATTAAATTTCATCTAACATATACGTTTAATAATGTCACCCTTTAAAGAAAACATGTGTATTTTATATAAATAATCTTCCCATTTCATAAACCGATTAAAGAGTTTGTTAAGAAGTCATTAAAACATCTGAGGTGTGTAAGCACTTTTTCTTAGAGTCGGACTCCTCTTAACGACTTCATGATAAGGTATCAAAAATGTCAAATGAAAAGGACAGATTGAATAAAGTGTCAACAAAGAGTGAAAGAAAAAATATAACTGTAAACAATTGTGTTCGTTCCTTCACATTGAATTTCAATTTCACTGAATCATTTAGAGTTTTTATCGCGATTAAGAGTGATCACCTACAATGATTGTTAAAAGAGCTATGGAAAATCATAATTTCCAGATAGTTAAGTTTAAAAAAAGAAACAAATTTGAATATGAAGTTGTACCCAGTACAAACCCGCAATTCAGAAACGTCAGATGAAACAAAACTTTTTTTCGTCAACCAAAGAGAAAATAAATACTTCTTGAAAATAAATTGTAAAGCCGTCATAAAGACGTTTTTATCTTCATGATGTTTAAGAAAGAGTAAAAACAAATACTCTTAGTGCACTTTAAATATGCTCCTTTTAAAATAGTTTTTAAGAGGGTATACAGAGAGTCAATATTAAACAAAATTGTTGTGAAGGTCTTTAAGACGTTTAAAAGACTTTTTTGTAATAGTTGAAACATGCAACACTTATAAAGAGCAAATTAACTGGTCATAAAGTGGGATGGAATTCAGAAGATTGAACTAACTGCTTGTTAAGAGGTGATAAATTTGTTTGGAATACTCCTTAAGAGTTTATGTGTTGCTTGGGAAGCTTGGTAACGTAAGGATTAGAAAATTCTTTAGATCAACGCTTTATAAAACCAAGGCTAGAATTTGCTTTGCAATTATATGGTCGATGTGCTCAAGAATATTGAGCTCTTTATCACATATTATATACCAAGATAAGATCGCGGATAGATAAAAATACGGGAACAAGTTCAGAGCAGAAGTGATAAGTTCAAAGGGGTAAGGGAGGCGTTTCCTTGAAAAAGCTTCAGTATTGACATTTACTAACATTGAGTTCTAGTAAGTTTTTATCACACCATATAAGAAAGGAGTTTAAATCTTGTTGGAGATGGTGAGAACCAAAGGCTTTTAGTTTAATATAAATAATTTGGTGAGGGATACATCGACATCGTTGCCTTTTCCAAAGTACAAAGTGTCTTGGAAACAAATTGAGTTATATTCGCTGCCGTGGCCTACTCTTTAAAAAACGATGGTGAAGAGTTGAAATTATTGATTTACAGTGAAAGCAAAGAGAGTTGTACACATTAGACAATGCTTTCTAAGTGCTTGGGTATTGATGAAAGTTTAGCTATCGGACGATAATTTGAGATTTCATTCTTACTGAATTTTTTGCGAATTGGTAATATTATTGAATTTTTCCATTAAGAAGGGAACACTTCTTGCTAAATCGAGAGACGTAAATGAAATGTAAGGGGTTCACAAAGTGCACTAGAACATTTTTTGAGAAATATGGCTGTGATTACATCAGGACCAGGTAAAAAGTCAGACCGAAGAAAGACTTAAATCAACAGAATCGAATGACGTTTGAGGATAGTTCGATACAAAGTTAAAATATTCATTTATACCGTCTATTACTATTACTTGAGTATCTAAGACGGGAAGCTGCCGTTCGAATAACAGTTTTTTTTTTTTTTTAATTTTCTCTAACGATTTCTAATGAACTTCGTACCTGTAATGGCTTTATTTTTCCGACTTTTATTTAATCGAAAAATACTTCTTTTAAAAGAGATTTTTAGTCCCAATGAAGGTTTAAAGAATCGTTTCAAATGATTCATTCTCAATTGGCGGAGTAGTCTGTTTTTGTTTGTGTAGTGATCCACTACATGCGACTCCTATAACAACATTAAACATCAATTTCCATTCCCAAGTCACCACACACGATCTTGTATAATATCACTTCGTTGTCATTCGCGCATCCGATCTAAACATTGCGACTCATTAATGTGTCATCTTCCAGAGCCCACTTAGTGAAACCTAATACCTACGGCAATTAATTAATTGTCGCCTGTTCCGTATCTGAGACGTAGCTACGACTATAGCTATTCAGAACATGGAACAGAATGGGCCAATACAAAGGTTCTAAGTAAGGCAAAGTAAGGTTGACCAACATGAGCATGCATTGTTTTTAAGTTCAATGTACTTCATATCGCACTTCAATAATTAGGCCGCTGCACTGCCTGTGTGTATCTGGTACCTCTATGGATAAGTGTATCGATTGAATATGCTTCATATTGGGCCAGTGTAAATGACATATGATCCTCATTGATTTTGGTGCAATGACAATAAATATTGATAATTATGACGAGGATGCATTTTCATATGAGGTTGTATGAAAAATACGATTTCATATGAAATATGCTGAACATCATTTTCATGTGGTTGAATGGTAGGGATGGAAATTATGCCAAAAATTGTAGTATAAATAGGCGTAGGATGATCAGGAAAAAGACAGAATTTGTTCACCATCGAAACCTCTAAGGTCGCAGCCATAAGCATTGAGACAGCGGGCCTTAGAGCTAATAAAAAATATAAGAAAAACTTAAATTGTTTTTTTTTTCAAATTCTCCCCGAGCAACTCTTCCCTTTAAACGTAAAGGAAGCACGGTTGAATTGTCGGGTCATTTCATTTGTTTTTTTTTTTGGATGAAAAGGATACATTATCTTGAAAAATTATTGTTTTTTTTTTTTGAAAAATGTCAAAATATAAAAAAAGTATTGTAGCTTCTGAAACATAAAATGTCAATATCTATTTTTGTGTAGAAAACAACTGCATATTGAGAGGTCATTTTATCAGCACGCTTTCAAAAGTGAATAACTCCCAATAACTCGATTAAAATCTCGACACACTCAACACTTACATATACAACTAACAAAAACTGAAACAAAACTTATACCACATTCAACTAAAGTCCGTCGAACTCATTCATACTATAATTCACTGTACACAGTGTTTGCCAAAAAAAAGGAAAACAATTTCCGTTGCGCTTAGAGACATTTTCCTCTCTAATTAACCGGAAATAAATTAGGAATAAAGAGATAAATTTGAAATCATAAATAAATTTTCCATTTAATCCACTATAGATACATAAAAGAAAGAAAAAAGAAATCAAATCAAATCAAGGGACAATAGCTCCCCAGAAGGAAGAAGAAGAAGAAGAAGAAGTATATCTATAACAAATGCGCATTTTGAAAAGGAAAATCCATAAATTTCCACTCGAATAGATTGGAAAAACGTTGTTTTTTTTCTAAGCGAGAGATACACTATCTTTGCTGATGGTGATGCTGTTGCTCTGTGTGCCTGTGCAGTAGAAAATCACACACATATATGAAGCCAAAGAGTGAAGACTGAAGATATAGATATAGATATTATAAAAGCAGCAAGAAACATGAGAATAAGGTCATATACGTCATCTCAAGACATGATAAGCACTAGAAACTCATTGGCACGGAATGAAGCCAGTAACTTAAAAGTATTACCAAAATTGATTGAAGTTACATCAGACGTATAAATTTTGATTTAGATAACCAACAGAGATAATCGATTCAGTGTTGCTTTTTCAAGAGAAATTAATAAACCAAATTTTATTATGGACATTTTCAATTGAAAAAAAAATATATTTTTTTCAAATTCATTGTAAAATTATTTTGGATTTTCCATTATTTATGCGTATTGCGTATGTAAATTTCCCAGTACCCAACACATAACTTAATACTGTCAAGTTATGGATTGGTAAAAAAAAATCGAACTCGAGATTTCAATGGAACATGATCTTACGATAATAGAGAAAACGAAAAAAAATGTGTTCCGCAATTCCGTCTGTATCTTGGCTTACAGCTTAAACCTGCGACCTATGTGATATTTTCTTAAAACTTAGATCTTTAGATTTTTGGGCGAAATTGCTCTTTTCAAATATAAATCAGCAAATAACGGTAAACGTAATTAATCTCGGAAACGCTTTTAAAGATTTTGATAAGAAAAATTGTATGCATTATTGTAAGAATAAGTATACAAAATATTTTTTTAAGAAAACGGCTATACGATTTTTGAAATTTGTTTCCATAAATTGCCTCATATTCACACTTTTGGTTACAAAAAGCATAACTATTAACGAAATAATTACATCGCTAACATTTTGTTTTCTCCTTAAAGAAAATGCAAAAATTGTGAATTTTCAAAAAAAAAAATATTTTCAGGGTGTTTCAGAATCTTCTGCAGAAATAAGATTTCCATACCACAGAGAAAAGACAAAATATTTTAAATTAAAAATTCTTAAAAGTCCATAAATGAAGCAATTTAAGCATTTCTTAAAGTCAAACAAAGCTAACTCAATGGACAGCGTAGTGAATTAAAGTAAATGAATAACAATCTTCTTTAAAAATGTTTGTGGGTGTGTAGGTAAATATTAAGAGTTTTTTTTTTCGGGGCACATCAGAAGGCAAACAAACTATTTTAATGATACATTTCAAGCCAAGCTGTGGTGGAAAGATTTGAAATTGCTTACAGAAAATTCCAATGTGATAAAATTGATACACTTAAGAAAATTACTCTACAGGGTGTTTCAGAATCTTCGGCTAAAAATGCATTTGTATCCAAAAGGGATAGAATTTTAATTTAAACAAAATTCACGAGTTAATGACTGAAGTAACAGCAGTGTATTTTAGAGCTTATTCTAGTGAAACAGTGGAGAAAAAAACAAAAAACAACAATTGGTCGAACGAAATAAGTTTTGGGATAGCTAGGGCTCAAAACATTTTGTAATTCAGTAGACTTAAAAGTTTTGCATTGTTGGGCCCATCCGGAAATTGATTTTTGCAACCAATTTTGCCTAAATGAGCTACTGTTGCGGCGTTCTTCACTTTAAAATGCTTCATGCATTAAATGTTTTTAGCAATTAACAACAATCTTATTTTTTTAAAATATCTCATTGTCTGTGTAACTGAATAAAAATAATTTTGAAAAGCATTTCATAACAATTTTTTTTTTTAAATAAAACGGTTTCGATCTAAAAAAAAAAATCCAAAATCTTATCTTGAAAATTCAGTTTAAAGATTTTGTTTTGAAATTAATTTTTATCTCAACATTAACACCAAAATGTAAATAAATGTTTATCGTAGCAGAGTGCCTCTTTCATTTGAATACAAAATCTCAAATAGTGTTTTGGATCATCAAAATCTGGTCAAAGATCTTGGGGTTGTTTTTGACAGTAAACTAACGTTTTCTTATTAGCTATTTAGATTACATTGTTGCGAAGGCAAATTCAATGCTTGGATTTTTGAAGCAAAATTGTAAAGTAAAGGGTCCGCCAAATAACTTTTTTTTTTTTGAAAATGGCGCAAAACATCGAGTGTAGCTTCGGCTGTGTGTCACTTAGCGCTGTCCTGTTGAAACCAAATGTTGCCAATATCCTCCTCTTCAATTTTTGTGAACAAAAATTCGTTCAACATGGCCCGATAACGATCGCCATTGACTGTAACGGCCACTCCTTGCTCATTTTCGAAAAATGGCCCAATTATGCCTCTGGACCAAAATTCGCACCAAACAGTGACTCGTGTTGGGTGTATCGGCTTTTAAATGTATGCGTGCGGGTTTTCTGTGCCCCAAATGCGACAATTTTGCTTGTTTACATACCCGCCAAGATCAAAATGAGCTTCGTCTGAAAAGATGATTTTTTTTGGCAAAATCGGCATCTTCTCTAAGTCGATCGCAGGCCCACTTAGCGAAGCGTATACACAACCATATACGTTCAGCGGAAGGATAAAACTAATTATCTGTTAAATCAGACATGAGCTAAGTGTTACCATTCACGAAATAAGCACTAGTTGAAAAAAAAAACGTTAGATGGCGTACCCTTTATATTATGTATATATTTTGAAATTTCATATTAAATTTTAAATTTAGAATATCAAGAATCGAATAATTGATTTTGCACTCAAACACGCTTTATTATATTTTTCTTAACTGGTCATAAATTGTATACTTAGGCGAGGCGCCAGTTATATAGCTATCATTGAAATTCATAATTGCTGATTTTTTTCTTAACGTCTCAAAATAAAAAAAATAAATTTTCAATAATGGTTTTCATTTATAACTATAACGCAACTTAAGTGTAGCCTGACATTTTACCTTCATTTATTGATTTTGAAGCTTATATCTGTTTTCCAAATTGTTTTTCTAATTTTTATTTTATTAAAAAAAAATGAAATCAATTTTTTTGTAAGAATCCAAATAAAATGTCCTATTCCTTCTTTTGCTCCATTAAACCCTAGAAAACCACAAACAGTTTTCTAGAATAGGGCCAGGCCAGTACTTATAATAAATATCGTCTTTCAAAAATCTTAAATTTTTCATTAACTCTTGGATTTGCAAAAGCGAAAATCTCTTTGGTAAGAATTTTTGTTTGAAAATTCCAAATAATTTTTAACATTAATGTGTAGCCTGGCATTGAATGAACGGATGGTCAACGTAGGCATAACTCTATCTGTGTTTCAATGCATTTGATCTTTTTTCCCAAATAAGTAAGTTTGTACTTGAAAGTTTAAATATGTTCAAATCTACCGATTTTTATCTTACATTTGCCATTTGAATTTTCTGGAGATGTAAGATATGAATCTTTTGAATTAAAAATAGATATAAAGTGTTCCGAAAATAGCTTATAACCGATTAATTTAACACACTCCGAGAGTTTTCAAATTATCTCAAATTACCAGATCGGAATTTTATTTCAAAAATGTTTCATCTCCATGATGCATAAATAAAAGTTGATGGATTCTGCTAGAATCTAAATCAAAATAATTTTTCTGATTTCCCTTGAACAATAAATTCCCAGCGGAGTATCCTACTCCAGACAATCAAAACTAATGTTTGACAAAACCCCTTCTGCTATTACATTTTAAAATAAAATCTTCCTCTACATACTCGTACATGGATTTGTGTTTTGCAAAAATGTCCTGACAATCTGAAAAGCAATCCTCGTTTATATTAATTTCGAGAAAACATTCCAATCCTTCGACCGTTACGTGAGCACAAGAAAACATTTTTGTTTTTTGTATTTTATACTCCCATTATTGCATACCGATTTGAAAATTCTTCGAGGATATCCTTTCTTCCGACAGGACAGAAGAAATAAAAAAAAAAAACATTTTATTGGAAATCACAAAACAACTTCAAACAACTCACCATCATCGTCATCATCGAAAGAAATGCCTGCAGTATCACCACTGGCTATGACATTCATACGAGTAGCTGCAGCTGGAGCAGCAGCATTGACATGA
Organism: Leucozona laternaria; assembly: GCA_932273885.2. Classification (NCBI taxonomy): domain Eukaryota; kingdom Metazoa; phylum Arthropoda; class Insecta; order Diptera; family Syrphidae; genus Leucozona; species Leucozona laternaria. The sequence goes on along the minus strand of OW026367.1, from coordinate 21,782,947 downwards.
CCATGGCACTGTTGAATCCTTGAAAAGTGTATTGTTATAAAGACTATAAGAAGCTTAAACACCCATGTCCTGTTGTCACACATTGTCCATTTCACACACTTTCACCTTGTGTTAGATTTTATCAGATTTTTGTTTAAATTCAAGCCGATCAAGCTCTAAATAAACCACACAAATATTAAAACTACAAACAGGGACGAAGCCAAGGATATGTGCAAAAAAAAAAAAAAAACAAAATAAAAACACTCTACGGAAAATATACAAAACAAACCACACAAAGGTTTAGAAAGGACTTTCGAATACTTAGAAGATCTCCTTTTCCTCACTTTTACAGGATAAACTTTTCTTTTTCAACAAGAAGACGAAGAATAAACAAAAATTATTAAGTTGATAAAAGAAAATAACTCAACTCATTCACTATGTATATAATAACCGCACCATCAAAGAATGTGAGTCGGTATAAAAAGGATATTTATTTTTTTTTAATTAAATTTTTTTTTTATTTTTTTTTGTGTAGCTTTGGGCTCTAAAATAACTTCTGATGGTTGAGAAAAATTATTATTTTCTGTTTTCAACACACCACACACTGTGAGTTGCGAACTGCGAGCGAACACAAGGATGCAACTTTCTTAAATGAAAAATATCCTCGCAGATTATTGGTTTTATATTATTCTTGCAATCAGATTCTCGGATTGGAAAAAAGGAAGAACTTAGCACCGGCACAGGAATCAGTAGACTGGCAAAACAATTTTAGAAAAAAGCATGGCTCATAATATTGTCAACAGAGAAATGAGTTTTTTTTTCTATCATAGAGAACATCCTTTTCTCAATGAATTTCCAGTCGACGGAAGTGCGCAGGATTTGGTAAAACTTCCAGTATTTTTCCAGTTTCACGTTGGGCGCCACGCGTCTGTTGAATTTTGCGGTAGTCCATGAATATCATCAACAAGACAAGAACTACACAGGACATGTTATTGTTTGAAAATCAATATTATACGCAATTGGTGTGTGTTTATGTTTCTGTTTATTTCAACCTAATACGACGTAGATTTTATGAAGGATGCTTGAATATAAAAATTTTATCTACCTTGCGGTAGTCATTAAAGAAAATCCTGTCAAGAAAAAAGATTTTCACTGAGTGTATTTGATTTGATTTGATGTAGATATTCTCTTCTATTGGTTGAAGGGACCATTGTCAAACCGAACGATAATAATGGATTCTAAATGAAATCGTTTTATACTAGAGCGAAACTAGCTTCGATTTTTTACATTTTTATGCCTGGGAAAAAATTCAAATTCTAGGAATGGGAAGAATAAAATCGATTTTCCGTCAATTAATTTTGTTGTTTTGGTGAAATTTGAAATTTTTGAAGATACGTTATTTTTTGTTGTATTTTATCTAAGGTTTTGCCAATAGGAAAATTATTTGAAGAATCCTTACACTTTAATATGTCGAATAATTCTAAAGAGTTTTCCAATAAGAGGTGTTATTTTGAATAGCCCGCTATTTCGGTAGCTGTCACTTTTGAAGCTGTCATTTTTTGACATTTGACAAGTAAAAACTACGCCATTAATAAAAATGGAACGATACACGCTTCAACAACGCATTGAAATTATTAAAATTCACTATAAAAATGGTGAAAATTTGGCAGAGACGATTCGTAAAACTAAAACATTTTTGGGTCGTCGTGAAGCACCTTGTCGGACCGCAATACAGAAATTGGTGGACAAATTCGAGCTGTTGGGACAAGTTAGTGATGTGAAGAATAAAACCCGTGCACGTCGCTCAAGAACAACTGAGAATATTGCTGTTGTAGCCCAAAGTGTTGAAGAAAACCCAGGTTTGTCCATTCCTCGTCGTTCTTTGGAATTAGGCATTCCACAAACGTCATTACACCGTATTTTGCATAAAGACTTGGGTCTTAAGGCTTATAAAGTTCAGTTAACCCAAGAACTCAAGCCGGCTGATCATCAACAACGTCGTGTCTTTGCTGATTGGGTCCTTGAAATGCATGAAAATGATCCGGAATTTCATCGAAAAATCATCTTGACTGATGAGGCCCATTTCCACCTCGGAGGCTACGTCAACAAGCAAAACTGTCGCATCTGGGGCTCGGAAAACCCAAGAGTTATTGTTGAAAAGCCTCTCCATCCTCAACGCGTGACTGTTTGGTGCGGTTTATGGTCCGGCGGGGTCATTGGACCTTACTTTTTCGAAAATGAGGCTGGAGCAACAGTTACGGTCAATGGATAGAGATGATTAATGATTTTTTATGGCCGGAATTGGATGGTATTGATCTGGACAACGTTTACTTTCAACAAGACGGCGCTACGTGCCACACAAGCAATGAAACCATCGATCTTTTACGGGAAAAGTTTCCGGACCGTGTTATCTCTCGAAGAGGTGATCACAATTGGTCACCGAGATCTTGTGATTTAACACCTTGCGACTTCTTCCTTAGGGTCCACGTGCAAGATAAGGTCAACGCCAACAGCCCAGCGTCGATTCAAGACCTCAAAGATGGAATTCGTGATGCTATCGAGGACTTAAGGCAGCCACTTTGCGATTTGGTTATGGAAAATTTCATGAAAAGGATATGGTCCTGTAAGCGTGGTCGTGGCGGCCATTTGGCTGATGTTGTGTTCCATTATTAACGGCATACCTTCTTCTTTATAATGAAATAAACATCCAATCATTTATCTCAAAAAATGCCATTTTTCTTTGAATATCAAAATAACACCTCTTATTGGAAAACCCTTTAATTAAAATAAAAAAAAATATTTAAAATAATATTGTGTTCAAAATAGCTTTTAGTGGGATTTTAGTTTATAAAAATTGGAATATATTGTCCCACCTATGATCTCACTTGAAAAACTTGAAAACATCAGTTATTTGTTATTTATTTTGTACCTTTGTTTAAATTTAAGCTCCCGTTTAGATTGTTCTTGGAATTTGCAAACATTTCTGCCGTCGGATCCTCTACCCTTTTGTATCTTATCAAATATCCATAAGCACACATACTTTATTATTTCCCAGAAAACAAACCAAAAAATATTCCTTATATAACTTGAACCCTTGACCTCACGGCTTATCATTGTTTTTTTTTTTTTTTTTTTTTTGTGCAAAACACACTCAATTCAAAGCGAATTTCCTTATTATTATTATTTTTTGCCTGATGCTTTAAGGCGAATATATAACAAACGAAACCCCAAACAAACCAGAGAGAAAAAAGATTTTGTTTTTTTTTGGTTTATTTATTTTTAATTTGGAGTTTTTTTTTTTTGGTCAGAAGGACAGTTGGAAAAAAGTGCTTCTATAGCGATTCCCATGGCAACTAATAAACCAAGGAAAATATATTCAAATACCTCGTCAGGGAGTACAAATTTAATAATTTTCTTTATGTTCTTTTGATAACAATCCAAAGACTTCTCTTTTGTCCTTTTATATTACATTGTTTTTGTACCTATTTTTGTTGGTAAAATCTTTTTTTTTTTTTTAGAATATGAGAAAGGATTTATTTAATTCGTTTGTATTCTGTTATTGTCTGTTTTTTTTTCAGTTTATAGTTGCCAGATAAATCTGTTTGAAATAAGTTTATTTACTTAATTGATCAATTTAATTTAATTTAATTAGATAGATACGAGTACTTGGCTTACTTACTGACTTACTTGCTGTGAGACCGAAACTTGGATAAGTAAAATTATGGCCAAATGAAAAATACTTTGAATGGCCGTTTTCCTAGACTAGACTAGATTTAAGAACCCCATTTGTGGGGTTTTCAAAAAACGTATATGTACCTTTTCAAAGGTAAGAAAATTGTCATAAATGTTCAATTATAAATAATTTTCATAATTGTAATAAATTGTCAAAGATTTTCAATATCATTAGATATTATTTGCAACAACTTTAAAAATTAAAAAAATTGAAAAAAGTATATGGTGAACAATTTTGGAAAACAAAGTAGAACTTTTAAAGTTTTAAATAATTGGAAAATTCAAATATAGGATAAGTGGCTGAGCTAGTGGCACTACACACGTATAAAATATTTGCTTTCATGGCTTGGATTTTAATGAAATTACTTTCTAACCCATCTCCCCGCTAATTATAAATAAAACTGTAAACATTTCAGTGTAAAAATAGATATTCTTACACAATATCACCAAATATCATATGTAGCTAATTTTTGGAAAAATATCTAACTCTTATGCCATTATTAACGTACGTCCTTGCAATGTCACCTTTCAAACACTAAAATAAAATGGGTTACAATTTGTTTGATTTTATCCCACTAAACCCCAGAAAAAGTTAACTTTTAAAATTATAGAAAAGGGTAAGTAAACCTTTGAAGTCATTCTTTGAGTATCTATATAAACTTTCAAGCACAAACATAATTTGTTACTTTGGACCCGTGGTCCCTGAGACTAGTTCGTGGCAAACTGCATCACGAATTTTGACCAAACTTCTTAAAAACGTTCTTGGACTAATATTGAAGATTTCCTGAAATTTTGAGCACATTTCATGTTGGGTATTTGGAGTCCATAGCATATACTTAAAAACATAGGAAAGGTACATACACTGATTTTTATAGATTTTATCAGAAACTTTACATTTTTACTTGCTCTTTAGGGCATGTATTGGTTTCATGTAAAAAAAAAAATTTCGAGGTTATAATCAAAACTAACACTACGATAATCGAGAAGTCCGAAAAAGTGGGTTTCATCATGCTGTCCGTCGGTCTGTGCGACGGTGCGTCCACTGTAATTTGAGCTAGAGCCTAAACGGGTTGACCGATTTGCTTCAAATTTGGTACAGAGCATTTTTATGTGATTCCTTAGAGGGGAAATTCGAATTTTTGTTTTAGCTCATCTAGAACGGGTAGCTGCCAAACAAACATTTTTGTTTCTTCAGATTTTCTCGAAAACGGCTCTAACGATTATGAATAAACTTTGTACCTGTAATAACCAAGTCAATTGTAAGAAAACTGAATTTCAGGTTTTTCTCAAAAAATTCACATTACGGAATTAGGAATTCCAGGTTTTTAGAGAAAATGGTCTTATTTTTGGATTATTCACGTATATCTTTGCCATGGTTAAACCGATTTTGTTATAATTTTGCAATCTGATGCTTCTCAATTATCTTAACAATAATAAATTTAAGAATTTTTGAAAACATATTCTTATAAACAAAAGAAAAATCAAACTAAAAATCAATTTTTTAGTACTTTTGACTCTTTTAATATTTTCTCGTTAAATATATACATCTTCAATGTGGGGTTACACACAGTATTTTACCACAAAAGCAAGTTCGTGCCATCAAGTCGTTTACAATAGAATTATAGTGATCAGTGAATGATAATATCCAAGATCTTTTAAGATCGTCTTGCAGTTGTTCACAATACTTGATGGAGTTAATTGTTCTAAATATTTTAACGTCATCAGCATAAATTAATGCCATAGAATTTTGTAATATAGAAGGAAGGTCAATTATAAATAAAATAAACAGCAAAGGACCAAGATGACTCCCCTGAAGTACACCAGAATTATCTTTGAATTGACATGAACGGTAATTTCTGAAAATAACACTATAAGTCAAAATTTTTGTTATATTTACTTAAAAGTATTTCGTGGCTTAATTTGTCAAAAGTTTTACTAAGTTCTGTAAAGATGCAATCTACTTTTGAGTGGTTTTCAAAAGTATCTAAACAAAATGTGGAGAATTGTATTAAATTAGTGACGGTTGATTTGTTCTGAACAAAACCATGTTGAATTCCACATATAGAAGAAGAACAGAATTAAATGAAAATATGTCACAGAAAAGAGACTCGAACAGTTTAGTAATAGCAGATAGTTTAGCTTTTATTAAAACCCATCAGTAATGATAGGAGTGAAATATTTTTAATAAGCTAAACACAATGCTCAATAGTCAAGAACACCCCATCTTTGAGATCTAGAAACGACTTTTTCTCGCAAAATTGTTAATCATAAGTTAAAATTTTGCTGAACCTTAAACTCATTAACAGTGAATTAAAAATCTTTCTATATACATACATATGTAGCTATAATTAGTTTTTATACTCTGTTAAGTCTTATATTGGATCCCGATACGGGAGCCTTTTCTGCCCTACTTCTTTTACAATGTCACTTATTTCTTCTTTAAATATCTTAAATATTCAATTACGTGTAATGGGTAAAAAATTAAATAATGAAATTTCATCTAATGCAAGTACATATTATGCAGATACATAATATAGTTCCATCTTGAAAAAAATGTCAATTATAAAAACAACCCAATTATCCAAACAGTTCAAAAGCACACACATCAACTATACTCCTGTCATTTGGACTTTCAACTCAGTGGTTACTAATTAGTTTGCTACATATCCCGTCATGCTAACCTACTTCACATTTTTTAACATCAAAGTAGAACCATAACCTGTAAACATATCCTTCCATTTACATTCAATATGCATCCACATTCCACATCCTTTTGACATGGTCTCACCGAATTAAAAAAAAAAAAAAACACACCAACAAAATATTCTAATATTGTAAGGGGTCAATGAATTTTTTATTTGCCTTCACTTGAGGAAGAAGCGAAGCACTCTTGTCTCGTTCAGCAACAACACCCCTTCTCCAAACACAAAAAAAAAAAAATAAATAAAAACAAATACACCACAGAGAGCTAGCCCTACCATCATATCGTACTTTCTGAAGCGACATCCAAAACATCAACAATGTAAAATCAAGTGGTTTGGCCTCCGTCCCACATTACTCTACTGCATACATGGTCTATGTTTTTTAGGGTGCTTAACATGACAGCATATGAGAAATTAGTTAGAAAATAAAGTCTACGACTGGGTTTCACAAATCTGCACAGGTATCATGGTGCTTAAATATGCCGAAGTTTGGGGCTTCGAGATCTTAGTAACTCATATATCGGGTTTTTCAATAAGAGCGCTACAAAAGTTTTTTTAAAGTAAAACAAAAATGGTTTTTGGATATCAATGAAATTCTTTATTCCTGTGAAAGTACGTTTGATGCCATTATGTATGGAATTCGATTTATTTTCCATGGCTACCACGGGCACGCTTGGAGAAGTCTAGACGCTGAACCCAATTTTCAACGGTTTTCAAGCATACATCGGCCGATACTGCTGCAATTTCACGTTCGATATTCGTACGAAGTTCATCAATCGTCGCTGGCTTGTTGGCATAGACCATAGACTTGACGTAGCCCCACAGGAAATAATCTAACGGCGTCAAATCGCACGACCGAGGCGGCCAAGCGACTGGACCATTTCGTGAGATAACACGTTCTCCAAACTTGGTTTCCAATAAATTGATTGTGACATTCGCTGTGTGGCTTGTGGCGCCGTCTTGTTGGAACCACATGTCCTCCAAGTCCATATCATCCAATTGGGGCCAAAAATATTCGGTTATCATTGAACGGTAGCGATCCCCATTCACAGTAACGTGCCGGTCTTGATCACCACGGAAGAAGTACGGCCCAATGACGCCGCCGCGCCGCCGGCCCATAAACCACACCAAACCGTAATTTTTTCAGGATGTAATGATGACTCATGGAGTACGTGTGGATTGCTGCCTGACCAATGCCTCATATTTTGTTTATTGACGAAGTCATTTAGCCAGAAATGAGCCTCATTCCTGACTCCGAATTTCGGTAGTAAATTTTAATACTTTCGAGTCCTTGTTGGCTCGTATTTCTTTCCATCATGAAATGGCAAACCTTACTGAAGAGAAATGTCAAAAGAGCGGCAAGAAATATGGCGTCGTTTGCTGTCCATGTTGCTCTACTTTTGTAGCGTCCCTGTTGAAAAACCCTTTATATATAGTTGGGATATAAAGTATGTCATTTAAAAGGCCACTAAACCATAACCAAAGATCAACTATGCAGTTTCAATAATGAAAAATTTTGTATTTAAAAAAAAAAAATAAACATGTGTGTGTCTGTCCAAGCGCAGTTTTGTGGATCCATATTTGGATCCTTATGCGAAGTTGTCCATACGTTGTTGACTTCGGGACTTATTTGCTTGAAGGGGATCTTCAGATTTTTGTCACTGAACGTACCCAAAATCCTTCTATGCAAATTTTTGTAACTTTACGTGCTGCATCGTAAAGAGTGACCAAGTAACGTCGCACAGATGTTTACACATCAAATAATAACCTCTAAATGAATTACCCTATAATATTCGAGAGAGAAGTGTTCCTGAGACCACACGACCCGGACATCCACTGAGGAGGAAGGTACCATATTTATCGCCGTCGGTTCAAGAGCTTAGCTAAAGAAGGTATACTAAGGGCCAGTTTCACAGTCGACACTTACCGGAATAAGTCGCACTTAAGTTTCCCATATAAGAAATTTAAGCTAAATTTGATAACCAGCGTCAGTGGAACTTAAGTCACCAACATTGGAGAGTTTAGTGCCACTTATTCCGATAACAGTGCACTGTGATATTGGGTTTAGTTCTTTTATTGTTTTTAGAGGCATTTAAGTATAATGCTTCATTACAACACATTTTAACTAATAACCTGATTTTTGCAGCTTCTACGCGAACAACTAGTAGATACTATGAGATTATGCTTCTGAGCATTTTGTATTAAAAAAAAAACTATTTTGTAATGACTCTCTTACTTACCCCTTATAATACCTATGTATGTATATTCAGAGTAAAAATATTAAAATATTGAAGTAAACTAAAAAAAATGGTCCAAACAGAAAAGAAATTTAACAACAGCAAACATGACTTTGCCGCAGTGTGAGGGATGTGGTGGATTTCAGGAGAAAGTCTTACGCTATATTGCTGCAAGCAACGCCAAAGAGTATTCATTTCCAACATCCGGTGCACATTTTTCGAATAATGGCATTGCGGCTTTTCAAATAAAAACAAAATGAGGGTTATTGTGAGCTTAAGATTTTTTTCCAGCTTCGATATGTAAATATTTTTTTTCGATCAGAGTCTCGGTCTACAAACATATTTTGGTTGGTTTTGGCTACTGAGAAAAGCGTTGCCATTTTGTTAGAACTTTTAATGAAAATCACAATAGTTTAAATTGTAAATGGGTTGGGTAATTAATAATTTAAAACGGTGACAAAAATTAAGGTGAATATTTTTATTCAAAGCAAAAAAGATAAGGCTGAACATATAGCGGTTCAATCAAAGTTTACTTTTCGTAAGGAAAATCTTATTACATTGAGGTTGTAAGCAAAATTTCAATAATTTTCGTGATTTTCTTACATTTTTTTTTGGGTAAAATTGCGGTTTTATACCAAAAAATGATCATAATTTAAAAGGCAAAACAATATAAATACATATATATATTTTGAAGTAGTTTTTTTCTCTATGACTATGATTTTTTTACCTTAAAATAAAATTAGAAACAAAATTATGTATGCTTGGTAACTCCAAAAATATCAGAGAATAAATAAAAACACTAAAACAGATTCCAATTGTTAATGCCCCCTAATCCAAGAATAGCCACAGTTCGTCGACATTGTTTACGAACCAACATAAAAAAAAAAAAAAAAACATTTTCTATTGCACTTTGCAGAGTTAGTATGCATATTGTGGCTATTTTACAAGTTTTTACCGCAACACAAACTCTCTACGGAATTTTTGAAATTTCAATTTTTATTTTATTCTATGCTGCCAGAAGGAAAGACAAGCAAAATCCCCATGAAGCATACTGGACTAACTTCAAATTTATAGATGCAAATAAGCTTAAGGCAAAACTGTGAGGGTTCATGGCAATGACTATATGGCTAAATATGAATATATGTACATATACATAATGTTGGAAACGGACAGCATTCCAAAGGGATATCGGAGAGGTTTAACGGTCTTTAAAGCAATCTTGGTTTTTTTTTGCATTTTTTGTTGCGTGGGAAAATTAATTCCAATCCTTTACCAACCATAAAATGGGAACTATTTTGTGGGAATATGAAGTGGCGTTGTGGTTGGGAATAATATTGTGATGGTTGGTCATTGTTATGGGACCGATAATGGACGCCGAATGTCCTCGTTTTTTATGTCATTGCAGTCTGGATTATTTGAGATTAAGTGTGGCTTATAAGTGAGATCTTTTTTATTTGATATTTTCATATAGGCATGGGAGTAAAAAAAATCATTAAGTAAAGTTATTATGTTGGAAAAAAATTTAAAATATTTCATATGCAGGTTTATTAAATTAATAGTACCTAAAAGTCCGAGCTTTGCTCGGGATCTTAGAAATTTGACATGGGAAAGTTTTAACTTAAAGAACATTCAATTATTATGAAAAATAAACAAAGAGTTATGTAATGAATATGTGTTGTCTTTTAATATTTCATTGCGTTGGCACCAGAAAATTGCATGGGCACTTAACATCCAAGTAAAGGTCTGAGCCATTTTTGGTGAGAAAAGTTTACAAGAATATACAGAAATACGCTCGCACGAAACTATCAACAAAAAAGCGTTTAATTTTAATGTTATAGATACCTTTTGCCGTCACTACAGTGGACATTTATATTTATAAGTTTTCTAATTTTTATCTTATTAAGGGGATGGATTGAAATTTTGGGAGATAATGGTTTAAAATTATCAAAATTACTATTTTGATCGATTAAGTAGAATTTCTATAATTTTTATAAAACTTCTTTTCTAATCGTGAAGGTTAAAATATTTAAAGTTCAAGTGTCAAGCTAGGTGTCAAACTATTTAAAAAGTATTGGTTAAAGGCGAAATCATGATTATTTTGAAGGATCAATTTTGCACATCTACGCTCTATCCCAAGTAGTCCCCTTATAGTACAAGAGCCGACAGCACATGTTCATACTTTGTGGATGAATAGCAAAAATATGTGTATGAGCATCAATCTTTATAAAACCCATTTATATAATTTTTCGAAAATCTCAAATTTCTCATCAACTTTTGCATTTTTAAAAAGAAAATCAAATTAATAACACATATGGTTAATGTCCTTAGTCCTTACATAGCAATTCTTATATGTTGCTTGAAATTTCAGCATATAACCTTGAAGATCAGACAATTAGAAACAGTTGATTATTTGGTTTTTTCATAAAAAAAACTTTGTTAAATATACTTTTAACGAAAAATATTAGCGAAACGTGGGTGGATTTTACTTACACTAATTTCTAAATTTTGTCTCGCTCATGAGAAAAACTCTGAAAAATTCATCAGTATCGTTGGTAAAGCCGTTTCCCAAAAACCAAGAAAATGTTAAAGTGATCATTGCAGGGGCAGGATTCAGGATTTGATTTGTGTCCGAGAAATAGATCCGTTAACGAGAAACCAAGAAATAAGACAATTGGTCGATGTAGTCCCCGGCTTTTACTAAATCTTGTATTTAAATTTTTGTATCGTTCATTAGTTAAAGTAGTTCATTACCGTTAAAGCAGTTTCTGATATACCGCTAATAAATGAGAAAAGTGGCAGTGGGTGGATTTTACTACAACAAATTTCTTTATTTATTCTCGCTCACAGAATAGAATGGAAAATGTCATCCAAATCTTAATCGCAGTTTCCGAGAAACCAAGAATTCATATAAGTAGGCATGTAAGTGGGTGGATTTACCTGAATCAAACTTTTTAATTTTTTTTTCGTTCATAAAAATAAGCTCGGAAAATTTCATTAAAATTGTTTGAGTCGTTTCCGAGAAACTTGGAAATATGAAGAGTGGGCGAGGTAGTGGGCGGATCTAACTTAAAACTTTTTGAAACTTTTTTTCTTTCTCATCAAACCAAACTTTGAAATTTTCATTGAAAATATTAGAGCCGTTTCCGAAAAAACCAATAAATGATAAGAATGGGCGTTCTAGTGGGTGAATTTCATAATTTTTGTTCGCCCAAGCAAACAAACTCTTGACATTCCAACAAAATCGTTAGAGCCGTTTCAGAGAAACCAAGAAATCATAAAAGTGAGCGTGGCAGTGGGCGGATTTTCCTAAATAATACTTTTTATTTTGTTTCTCGTTCATAAAACTAAACTCTGAAAATTTCCATTCCAGTTATTCGCATAAAACGAAAATATATAAGCTATGAGCCCATTTTGTCTGAAACTGTCATATTGAGGTCATCATGTATATTGCTTACTCTACAAGTTGATTGGCATAAGATGTGAAGAAAAGCTTGGGTGATGAGAGTTATGTAACAAACAAAAATAATTATGGTGACACGACTGTTCGTGGAGAACTAGGACCTACTTACTTATAACTCTCAACTATTACAGTGCATGTGTGCATGTACCTATATGTGTTTGTTATTGTTTTGTTTGAGGCAGGTTATTACTTGTTATGTTATGATACACTAAAATTTGCCACTTTCTTGCAAAAGGAATTTAATCCCCAGACCACCAATGAGACAGTCAATGAATTACCTAACCACTTCGCCACGAAGTACTACACGGCGTATACGTATTTTTTTTAATTTGATTCAAATCTTCTTCAATTTTTGTTTCTGCAACTGAAATATTTTTATAATATTCTGAACTAAATTGCACCAAAAATTGAAAATATGTAGCTGCCCAAATCTTTAAAGAAATGTCTTTAATAGCTTTAAAAAAATTCAAATTCAGACATTTAAAAATTACTTGTCTAAAGCTCAAATATAATATCCAACTCTATTAAAATAAAAAAAAATAATTCAATTAAGATCACATCATTAACTGACTGACATTGCTGAAACAAATGTTGATAATATTTTCAGAAAATTGTGTCTAAAAAGGTGAACCAAAATAAATTGAAAAATTCAGTTCAAATTCAAAAAAAAGCTTTCTACTTTGGATAAATAAATATTTTTGGCACAATCAATATGTTAAGAATACTCTTGAAGTATTTAAGCAGAATACGATCGTCTAGAAGATTTTGAGAGCATTCGCAAAAGTAAGCACTTTACGAACTTAATCCTGCAAACCACAGCACCCTTTTCCTCCTCCACGCCAACCTTGGAGTTGAATTGAAACAATTGTTTCTTAAATCAAAAGTATTTTTATATTTGGATGAGATTACATTGTATATTAGATTTATACTTTATTGCACTCTTCAGAGTTCGAAAAGTCCAATATAAGTCCGAAAGCCCGCCAGCTAAAACTCAACTTTTGCATGGTAAAAATCTACTTAAAACATCTTAAATCGTACATGTATTAACTCCGCTACATTTACTAAAAATATAAACAATCCAATATTTTGGCGAAACCTGCTAACTCCCAATTTTACCCAATTTTTTGGCTAAATGAACTAACTCCCATTTTTTTTCTCATTGGGACTTATGGTTCTGAACGAACTCTGAAACTAAGTCCCACTGACATAATTTGGTGAGAGTTACTTTACTTCAACTTGCGGGAGCTAGTTCTTTTGGAAGTTAGTTCGCAGGGCCGTAAAAATATCAATTCAATAAAGATAAGCATGAACCATTTCATATTGAAATATTTTGGCATACACCACACTCATACAGAATTTTACAAATGAAATATTTGTTTATCAAGTCATCGACATTCTAGAAATAACCACGGTGACAGACAAAATTAATAGATACTCTGTGTCGTGCAATCAGCTGCCGCAAAGCGATATCGATGCTAAGCGCTAGTTATAGCTTGAAAATTTTATTTTTAAGTTTGGAGGCACTTGAACACTTTAGTCAGTGATTATTTTGATGCCTACATAATAAGCGTGATTACTTAATTATTCACTCTTGTCTATAAAAATGTTAATTTTGGCCAAACCTTCCACCAATTTGACTTTGAAAATTTCGATGACCAGTGCGGTAAAGTAGTTCAACCATTGTAAGAATAAAAGTCATTTTATGTGGATGGTGATTTTTTTTTCAAATATTTAAAGCCCACAATTTTAATAATTTAATCACCTTTATATTGACATCAACATAATCACTGATTTAGCTTTGTAGGAAACTTACAAGTTGATTAAACTAAATTATGCGTTCATCGAATGTTTCCTTCAACAAGTTGATTGTTTGATCGTTTGCATGTAGCGCCATCTTATCATGGCTGTACAAAAAAAAACGGTTGACTATAACACGCTGATAAGCCTCATTTTTGAATTAAATAATATGGTCCGCCAGCCGACAGATCGTACCAAACTGGACATTTTTCAGAATTTAACGTTGCGGCGCTTCAATAATCTCATAAGAATTATCTTTGCTCCAAATGCAAACATTTTCCTTATTGACATACCTACCCATATTCAGTCAAAAATGAGCGTCATTTCTGAACACATTTGTTCTTTCTGTAACTTCATCGAACCAAGCTATAATTTTGTATAACTTTGTTTTCTTTAATACATTTCCCTTCCTCTCTATATCTCTGCGGGACGGTTATTTATCATTCCATGATTTATCAGAACCCAAACGATCCTTTTCCTTATGCTAATAGATTCAACCTTCGAAAAAGTCTTAATCTTTCCAATTAGTTAAACAATATGCAACATATTGCACAGAAAAACTTTTCCAGCACGATATATAGGTATCTACCTATAATAGATATCATTTGAACATCCACATGTTTCCATATCATCTCACACCAGCAATATTTCCCAAACAAAATACTTCCACATCCATAAGTTTTAAATCCTTTTGACCTTCGTTTACCATTTCGAATAAAGTTATACCCTTTATTCAAAAACCATTCAAAAGGAATGGACTTGAATGAATTACGTAAATTGAGACAAAGTCTTTCAGAGTAACCCTTTTGAAAAATTTCCATTGAATTCATTTAAAAATACAAAAAAACTGAAATAAAATAAGAACTGCTGCCTCTTTTAACTCGAATTGTATAACTCCCAATAAAATTTTTCTTTCCTCATAAAGAGATACATATTAGTATAAAGGATATGAGTATGTATTTTGAATTTCAATTCAATTCGACCTTATTCCATCAGTTCGTTTAACTTCTCATTTTTTTTTCATAAAATCATAAAAGGGAAAAAAACCATCACTGTCATCATAATCAACAGACACAAATATATGTGTTGTACGATTGTAGGTAGTACCCAAACCCATACATATTCATAAATATATAATATATAGCACCGCACGTAACCAACAAGAGGAAGATTCAATCTCCATTAATAATACACCACCCGCAGCTACCCACATCCTGCTGCTGATAAGGTTCGTGTCTCTCCATTACGGGACACAAAAACCACTTCCGTTACACTTTACAAATTGAAATGTAATCATTTGTCATCAGATTCCTTGATTTATCTGCATTTCCCTCCAGTATACATCCACCGCATATCTACCACTATAATCCACACAGAACTACGTTACCAGCATTGAAATTATCTTAAAATAAAAAAAAAAAAACAAACAACAAAACAGACAGTGTGAATGAACGAAAAAGGATCAACGACACACAATAAAACGGACCAGAGCAGTACACCCAGCATCAGAATCAGTATACCCTCACCGACCGGATCCTTTGGATGTCCAATAAAATATCACTCGCAATTGTTCCCCCTTGAAATGATGGCATCATGCCGCAGCAAAAGACCCATAAACACTAAAATAGATTCGAGTACAACAAAAAAGGATACGCACAAAATATCCTGCGTGTCAGCAATACAAAAAGATTGAGCATTTTTCTTTGTTGTTGTTCAATATACAAAAAGAAAATGTCCCGCTGGGCAATTGTACATTAAACCAGAAACATACCAGATTTCCCGTTTGTTCACTTTCTTTTGTACGCTTGAAATTTTTATTTTGATTAAAATCAAGGATATACCAACAAAAATTGCCATAAAGGACAGTTAAATTATCCTCCATGGTGCAAATTAAATCATTTCCCCACACAGCACATTTTTATTGTAAAGGAATTGTGTCCTCAAACGCTTTAAATAGAATTTGGCGATAACAATACTAGTAGCACAAAGGGATTTTCAAAAGAAACAAAAAAAAATATAAAATAAAGAAAGGAAAGCTGAGCTTAGGGTAAAAGGATGTCATACAAAAAAAAAATAAATATCTAATATCTTTGCCAATTAGAGATGAGAAAACAGGCGAACAATGAGACTCAAAGTTTCATTAAAATCGCCACAAAAGGATATTTCGAAAGATTTTTAGCAAAAAAGTGTCAAAGAGAATCTTTTTGTTGGTTTCAAAAAGTCATAAATTAGCAGCAAACAGTCTTAACAGTGTAGTATGTTTTTTTTCGGTATTTTTTTTAAATATTATGAGTCGAAGTAAAATAAAACGCACTCGCCTAATAACATAATAAAATTTATCTTCCCTCCAGAGTCCATGTTTGAGTTTCCTTGCAGTGGATTAAACTCATTTCTACCAATCGATCAATTACTCTTAACATTTGAATGTCACTAGAGAGAAGCTTAACAAATAAGTAATCAAGATTATAAAGTCGTTTTGTGCGGTCTTTTTTGTTGCCGTTAGTTTTTCGTATACTAATGGAGAAATTAATATATTTTTGTTGTCCGCTTGATAAAACAAATAAAATTGGTCCCAAAATGGTACCCTGTGGTAATCCTTTGTTTAATTCAATGGTAGGTGGCGCAGTTCAACAAACTGCGTCATACCCAGAAACTTCTGGCCTATCTACATATAAATAATATAATAAAAAATACAGAATAACTGACTTCAGATTTAGACCCAGGTCAGACATATCCAGGGTCTTTGTGACCTGTTACAGTCACTGCCCAATCGGAGAGAATTGCGACAAAGATGGGGATCCCTTATAAAACAATCGTTCATTTCCTCTGTAAATTCCCCGCTCTGGCCAGAATGAGAGTGCAATCATTTGGAAAGGTTTTTTTTTCTACGACCTCAACGAACTTTCGGAGCTGAAGATTAAAGATTTGATCTCTTTCCTCAACGCGATGAAGTGGATCTAAGAAAAACTTCGGTTCAACTCCTGTACTGTATTTGTTTGTTTTTTAACTATATACCTCTTTTATATCCATAAAGGGGTATATCCATAATTCTCTCAAATAAAATTACTTACAGGTCAATAAAAGTTATAGTATCAAAACAGCATGCTAGGTTGATCGGGGCGGCTATTTCTACTTAAATACTTAATACTTTTTAAACTATCCACCCTCGGCTTTGAAACTATGTTCTTCAAATGGATTTTATATTACGTGGATAACATTTATTTTATTGTTTGTTTCAGATCAGTCCTCTCATGTCCTTTCATAACTATCTCCGGGGTCCCACAAGGCAGCAACTTAGATCCTCTTCTTTTTATTCTTACCACCCACTCCACGCCGAGGAACCTAAGTTTTTCAAAATAAAATTCCAATCTTTTCCAACTAGACTGTGAAACTAGTCTGGTGCCTTCAAAATAGCTTGGAATCGATTACTTTTTCACGTTAACTCATAAAATCTTATCTCCGTCTCTATTTTTACCATAATAAACCCATTTCCGACGATATAATTCCGAAAGCCAGTTCAGAACTTGGCTTTGTAAACCGTTGGCTTAAACCCTACGTGACGCGGTCCCTTTACATTCAACGTCGTTTCCTACGATTTGCCCTTAGTGATCTGTCCTGGAGTGATCCTTTGATCTTTTCTTCTCTGGAAAAAGGAACATATAACTGACATCCAGCCTGACTCCTTTCAGGTTTCATTGACGGCACAACTCTTTACAATACTCTATATTTTTTAACACAAGCCTTCGCAATCTAAGAAAATCGTTGTCTCTTCTATCTGCCCACACACGATACATCTTTTTGGAAAATCAAAAAAAGTCACCGTTTGTTGCGCTTTATGGGCCTCTTTGAAGTCATTGGTCCATATGGTTCTTCAAAAATGATTATGGTCAGAACATTAAAGTCAACGGTGACCGGTACAGAGACACGATCACTTACTTTTTTGCGCTTTAATTAGAAGTCTTTAATGTTGCAGACATGTTATTGACATTCTACTCGTTATTGGGAAATTACAGCCTGATTTACTGCGAAGAGTGTGTGAAAGTTGGATATCTCCAGATTACGCCATTTACCAACCCAGCCACAGCGGCCACATGCCTGAAATCATATTCGAACATATTATCTGTCAAATAATGTCAATTTCATGAATATTTTATTAATTGTTTTTATTCAGTTTAAAGTTCTCAGCCTCCAAAAAACAACCGTTATATTTAAAAAGCTATTTAGCCTAATGTTAATACGATGTATGAACTATTTAAACGAGATAATGTTCTTTTCGCGTCATCCTGTTTTCCTGTCTTCTTTAGTTTAAACATTTTAGTGAATTTCTTTAAAGTAACTTAGAATAACAAAGATATTATGTAAGAAATCAATACAAGTCGAAAAGTGAATAAAGAAAAGTATACGCCACCCCCATTTCATCAGACGCAAATGCCCACCTACTCATCACCACACAAATCCTGACACTGAAAATAGAAATCAATGGAAGACATGACTACATCACCACCGCACATCACACCAAATACAGACACAGACATCATAAACATCTGCAAAAAACCGTTATCGTCATCCTTATCTTAAACCCAGCGCAAAGCCATAATAAGAAATAAGAACACGGAGGAGGCTAAAACGGCTGGACGTGATCGGAATTTGTTAGGAAAATAATCGGTGAATTTCGAATCTGATTGGTATTGAGATGCTGATGATGATTTTGAAAGGAAAATATCTTCGTTACTTCTGTGTGTGTTTGGTGCGGTCAATGATTTTGTTAAAAAAAAACTTTTCTTTTTTTTTGTTAGTTGGGGTTCCTATGGAAAATTGAAAGGAAAAAGGGTTTTTCTTTTCAGTTATTTTGGTATAGGAGAAACTATTAACTGGACTTTATAACGGCCATGAAAGTGGACGTGTGGAAAGAATATTGGAATTATATGAAGGATTTTTGGGGTCAGTTTTATGGGTCTATTATGTAAGTTGTGCCCATTGAATGGAAACACGTTCTTGGAATTTACAATGGATGTTGATGTTGAAGGAATGAGATACTCTTTATTGGCCAAATAAAAAAGCCATCCACCCTTTGAGAGAGTTTAAGAATTTGTTGTGAAGTTTCTGTATAATATCCTCGGTTGCCGTAATAGACCAAAAAGAAAGACTATTTCAAACACAATAGAATAATCCGTTGCGGTAACATCATTGGTATGGGGGTGAAGCGTATTATATCTTAATCGAAAGACATGATTATTTTCAAATTTGATTAAGTGATGAAGCACATTGATGTTTGGTATAGTTCAAAAGTTAATTTTTTACTTTATTGGTTTGCTCTAAAATACCAACTTACGGACACAAAAAATCAGGATTTTTGAAGATGATTTTTTTTGGCTGTTGTGATACCTATATACATTGAAAGGTGGCAATTTCTATGTCACCGCTCTGCCATTTTTAGGTCGCTTGATTCAGCTGAAATCGCTTTTGAAGATAAATCGATGTCGTTGCGTTGATCATTTTTGTTAATCGATATCTAGGTACATTGACAAAAAAAGTTATTATAGCTAAAAGCTTGGTTTGGTGGCAAATCAAGTTTAAAGGGGTGATTTGTTACCATAAAAGATATTTTTTAATTTCTTAGGGCTGTTAGTTCAAGTTATGGATTCGTGAAAAAAAATCGAACTCGAGATTTTGATTTTCCGATGACAGGGAAGACGAAAAAAATGGGTCTCGAAAAAACATTCGTCTGTCTGTTCGACTACAGCCTTAACGGATTGGTCAATTTTATTTAAACTTGGTACCTAGCATTTTTTGGACATTCCCCCCACACGTTTTTTTCATATTTCTTGGCGCCAAAAATAATGATACCTGTCTTACCAAATTTTTTCCACAAAAAGGAAATTCTTTCTCAAAATCGGTTCCACATATTAAAAATAAAAATCTATAAATTTTATTATTTATAAGCAACCGTTTAATAAAAAAAATATGCACGACTTGATCGCACGAACTTGCTCTTGTGGTTAAATACTTATGTTACCGCAACATTGAAGATGCATGATGTATATATTTAATGAGTAAATATTAAAAGAGTCAAAAGCAATGCAAAATTGATTTTTCGTTTGATTTTTGTTTGTTTATAAAATAATGTTTTTAAAAATTTTTAAATGCATTATTGTTTAAATTATTATTGCAAAATTATAACAAAATCGATATAACTATGGCAAAGATATACGCGAATAACCCAAAAATAAGACCATTTTCTCACAAAACGTTGAATACCTAATTCCGTAATGTGAATTTTTTCAGAAAAACCTGAAATGCAGTTTTCTTACAATTGACTTGTTTATTACAGGTACGAAGTTTTATCAAAATCGTTGGAGCAGTTTTCGAGAAAATTTGAAAAAACTAACATATTTGTATGGCAGCTACCCGTTCTAGATGAGCTAAAACAAAAATTAGAATTTCCCCTCTAGGGAATCGCATAAAAACACTCTGTACTAAATTTCATGCAAATCGGTTCTACCGTTTAGTTAGGCTCTAACTTAAATTACAGTGGACGCACCGACGCATAGACGCACAGACGAACAGACCGACGGACGGCATGACGAAACCCACTTTTTCGGACTTCTCGATTATCGTAGTGTTAGTTTTGATTATAACCTCGAAATTTTTTTTTCCACGAAACCAATACTTGCCCTATAGAGCAAGTAAAAATGGTTCCGAAAAATGGTTTCAAATGGCACCTCCCAAAGAGGTATTTTTTTATTTTCGATTTTCCCGAAAACAGTTCAACTTATTTTGATCAATTTTTTCATAAAATTTACCAAAATATTTCAAAAATATATTTTTTGGATTTAAAAAATAAAGTTTGATATTTTTTTTTTTTGAAAACTCGATATTTTTTTAACATTTTCTAGAATGTTTCAGACAAAAATTTTTCTTATAACAAAAATAACGGTTACTCCCATAAAAATGTTTAAAAACAGTTAAGGTAAATCTTTATTTTCTAAAAACGATTCATTCGATTTTGATAAAAATTGTTTTGTGGTTTGAAATTAGTAAGGTGTAGCATTTAAAATTACTAAATTGTACATTGAACCATTATTAACAGTACCTTTAACGTTTTTTTTTATTGATTACGACTATCTCAATATCTGATCTACCGGTTAAAACAAAACTTTTTATACAGAAGCTTATATAATAAGTTTGTATTATATTGAATATCAAAACTTTCAAAAAAATTATTTTTGGATTTTTAAAATATTTTCAAAATAATTTAATAAATTTGATATTTCGACAACGGGTGGATTATCTTTTTGTAAAATTCCATTTTTTAACTCCACATTAATAAATACCTAGGATTGGCATACCATTTTTTTTTTTTTCTTAAAAATGTTAACGAAATTTTATATACATATTTACAAAAAATGTCTTATTTTTAAAACCGTTCCTACGATTTTTAAAATTTTGTTCTCAAAAATTAAGTTTTCTTTGGGTTCAAAACAGTTTCAGAAGTGTTTTAATAAATTTATTTCAAATTTTGTTGATTTAAAACAATTTTCCAGTTTAAATAATATGTGGTACATGTGCATCACGGAGCTATACCTACTGCTTATTTTTGTATAGTCACATAATACTTTCTGCAACTTAACTATGGTTTTGGCAAAGGTATACAATAAAGGCTCACATGACCAATTTAATTCAGACTTTAGAACCACATTGTGATCCCACATAAGAGCAAGTGCATGCGACCCAGTCCTGCATATTTTTTTGTATTATATTTAGCATCAATAATAAAAAAACTACATAAATATGTACATGTATAATATACATATTTTTTTAATTGTATTAAATCATTCCATTTGAAAATTATTGTATGCTTAACATACATTCAGGGATTTCAATATTAAAAATATGGTTTTAATAAATTGAAAAATTGAATTAAAGTTGTTCCTTTCATACTTCTTCCTAATTCATGTCTCAATAATATTGCCACCAAAATTATTGAGACAAAATTTTTAATATTATCTATATATTTAATCAACCAATCCCTTCATTTTGTTTCTTTTTTTCCAAGCTTTCCCACTTAGGTCGGGTATGTTGATGGGTATCTACCTATGTATTGATTCCGTCGCTGACAAATTGATATTTTTTTTAAATTATTTTCCTCCCCTAAAAGCTATTTATTTCATAAAAATTCTTCAACGAAGTGTTATAATATGAACATGTTAAACAGTTAACAAAAAAAAAAAAGAAACAAAAAAATTTCCCTCCAATTTCCAATCCTTCGTGGCTCCTGTATACCACAATAACTACCTTATTCGTATACAAAAGAAGCGATTATCTTTACAAAGTGCAGGTGTATACAAATATATTCCAATTTATACATCGTCATAGCCGAAGCGGCCCTACAATCATTTTCATCATTTTCATCATCCACATAATCTTCATCAATATTATCGCACCACCAAGAATCA
Source organism: Leucozona laternaria (assembly GCA_932273885.2). Classification (NCBI taxonomy): domain Eukaryota; kingdom Metazoa; phylum Arthropoda; class Insecta; order Diptera; family Syrphidae; genus Leucozona; species Leucozona laternaria. Next base: position 21,760,584 of record OW026367.1, on the reverse strand, counting down.
TCTCTATTTCAAACATTCCCCCCACCCGCAGTCAATATCATAAAATTTATTCCTTGCGCCATGCTGTGTCAGATGCTGCTACTTCTACTATTCCATCATCAAAAGACTCTAACGTCGTCGTCGGCGTGCTCGTCCTTGTCCTATATTAAAGGAAGGATGTTATCGATAAATTTCCGACAAAATGTCGGATATCATCAGACAAAGCCCCTGAAAGAAAAAAATATGGCAAAAACAATGTTAATATTATTTTTAAAGCCATATTACCGCAGTGCTGACGCTGAATCCTTCGGGCTCTCACTCACTCACTCACTCTATGAGCTGTCATCATAAAATTGACATCGTACTTCATCTTATCTTCTTCATCTTGGCTATTTTGTTGAAAGTCGTTCTTGTCGACTTCTTGTGTTTTTCATCAGTTATTTCTTTGAAGTTCTTGTTTGCATGTTTTATGGTTAGTTGTTGTTATTTTTCTTATCCTATAAGTACCTAGCTACATTGAAAAAAAAAAGCTAAATAATTTTTAAAGTTGGATTTGAATCCTTTAAATAGCATTTCTTTACTTTCCGACAATTTTGACTATTTCAAATGGAATTAGAAAAATGTGCTGCTCTGGTAAATATGGTGCGGGTAAACTAGGTGCGACTAAACTCCACAAACACTGAAACCAAGCTAAGACCAAACTTTTATTATTCTTCCACAAGTATGTCATTTTCTCTTCCAAATTGATTCGAAAATCAATTATGTTTGTAGACATATATATAAAAATTACGGTATATTCTTTTTTGTTTTTGAAAATTCAAACTGACATGTTCCGATGTTCGAATAAACCACTTCGTAGACAGTCAAACTTGGTATGTCAAACACAAAACTCAACCTTCGGTATTCAACCAAATCAAAATTCTTTTGATTTTGTTGATACAACATTTTTGATAGAGTGGCGCCAAAAAATTTATAGTCGAACGAGCCCGCAAAGATATAACATCAAATCGAACATTGTAGTGACACCATGTTCGAGTGGTTCCAGCGGCGGATTTGTAAAAGGTTTTATTCTAATTAGTTGGTCAACTTTCCAGTGATGTATCTTTGGATGGACCGCGATATCGCATCGTTTTCAAAAACATACTAAAATGTTGGAGTTTTTCTGCTTAACAATTTATATTAAGAAATATCGGGTTTTTCAATAAGAGCGCTACAAAATTTTTTTTAAATAAAACAAAACCGGTTTTAGATGTCAATGAAATTCTTTATTCCTGTGAAAGCACGTTTGATGCCATTATGTACCACCACGGGCACGCTTGCAGAAATCCAGACGCTGAACCCAATTTTCGACGGTTTTCAAGCATAAATCGGCCGATACTGCTGCAATTTCACGTTCGATATTCGTACGAAGTTCATCAATCGTCGCTGGTTTATTGGCATAGATCATAGACTTGACGTAGATCCACAAGAAATAGGCTAACGGCGTCAAATCGCACGACCGAGGCGGCCAAGCGACTGGACCATTTCGTGAGATAACACGTTCTCCAAACTTGGTTTCCAATAAATTGATTGAGGCATTCGCTGTGTGGCTTGTGGCGCCGTCCTGTTGGAACCACATGTCCTCCAAGTCCATACCATCCAATTGGGGCCAAAAATATTAGGTTATCATTGAACGGTTACGATTCCCATTCACAGAAACGTGCCGGTCTTGATCATCACGGCCCAATGACGCCGCCGGCCCATAAACCACACCAAACCGTAACTTTTTCGTAATGCAATGATGACTCATGGAGGACTACGTGTGGATTTCTGCCTGACCAATACCTCATATTTTGTTTATTGACGAAGCCATTCAGCCAGAAATGAGCCTCATCGCTGAAGATGATTTTTCGATGAAAATCCGAATCATTTTCAAGTTGTTGCTCAGCCCAATTCACGAACATACGACGCTTCTGGTGGTCAAGCAGCTTCAATTCTTGAGTCAATTTAATCTCGTAAGGATGTAGGCCAAGACCTTTTCGCAAAATTCGCCACAACGACGTCACAGAGGTGCCCAACGCTTGAGAACGACGTGTGAGAGACACATTTGGGCTTTCTGCAACTGAAGCCTCAGCGGCAGCAATATTCTCGACACTACGGGCACTTCTTTGTCTCACTGGCACGGGAACATTTTGTACTGTGCCTGTGGATTCAAATTTTTCCACTAGACGTGTTGTTGACCTGCTAGGACGATTATGACGACCATAAATTGGACGTAGCGCTCTTAACGTTGAGGACTCGTTGTTGGCTCGTATATCTTTCCATCATGAAATAGCAAACCTTACTGAAGAGAAATGTCAAAAGAGTGGCAAAAAATATGGCGTCTTTTGCTGTCCCTGTTACTCCACTTTTGTAGCATCCTTGTTGAAAAACCCTTTACAAGGTAGCTTCTTAAGAAACGAGAAAAATGCGAAAAAGTTAAAAACTAAAATTAAACAACATAACATTAAAATTATTTTTCGCACTGAAAAGAAACTTTCGTACAAATAAACGCTGATTTTTAATTAAGTTTTGACAACTTTAGAAAAAAACATTGACAAAAAACCGGTAATAGGACGGTATTATCAACGCCGAAGGTAATTTAAATTTCCCATTTAATCACTTAAGAACCTTTGGTGGTTTATGTCTTTGTCCTCTCATATAAAAAAAGTAATCCTTTTAGAATATATAATATATTTTTCAAAGTGTATTCTCCCAATGGAGCAAAAATCTTAGTTATAGTAGAGCTTCGCTGTTGAAGGTGCCTGATGTCCTAACCTACATTTATATCCCGCAACGAAGATGATGGAATTATGTAAATTTTTATAGAGTCTGAATGTGAGTAAAATTTGTTTTTATGTTACCGTCAAGAATTGTAACAAGTTGCACAGGATACCGAGCAGGCAAGAAGTCGTGTAAACTGTAAAACAACACAAATATAAAACATTATTCCTTGAATAAATACCTTGAATGAAAATTACTCTAGATTGAAAATGAAAATTTAATTACAAATATTATCCTTTGGTATATGTACATGTACATCAGTAGAGGTGTAGGTAGATTTATTCAGTAAAAGATTGACATGAAGACAGATGTTTTGCTGGAAACTATATCTTACTTACAGCAATCGGTTTGAATGTCAAACTTGTCACAGTCAGGCTATCTGATTTATGCAAAAAGCTGTGTAGACCTATTTTCCGAATTTAATTGTTTCCACACAAAGGAGGGTCGACGTGCCAAAAACATTTGTTTCCCTTCCAACCAAAGATGTTTTGTCTCTGTCTTTCTCGTTTACTTCCGCGTTGATGTCCTTTTACCTATCAGGACTCAAAAGATAGTTAACTAATCTCTTGTACAACTTAAACTATCTACTACTGGGTTAGAATGTAAACCTCAAGCACAAACAGACAAAATGTGGGCAAGTAGCTTTATCAGTCATGATGGGGAGGGATTGAAAACCCGATATATGTTGGTGGGTTCTGGTGTAGTACATTGTACAATACCAACAAGGCATCAACTGTGATGATGGAATGATTTTAGAAGTGTTAACTTCAACCACCAACACTTCGGGAGCTGTCCAAGGGTGGAGTAAGAGTTGCTTTGACTTAGGGCGTTGCGGGTGCGTCTTTATTTTATGGCTTAAAGTTTCACACAACACCTTTGAAATATTAATCACGGTGATGATAGAGCAGAGAGTGTTTAAAGTGAAATTTAATAGTGTTAAAGAAAACAATTTTCTATCAGAAAAGCATGCTGTAGCTTGGGAGAAAGTATTCTGATACTGCTATAGAGCCGACAAAAATTCTATAAGATATTCACAATCACACAATATAAATTATTGAATTAATAGGTAATTTAGGTGTTTGTCAGACATAGATTTTTTCACGAATGATTGTGACCTTGAAAAAAACTTTAAAAATTCATTACAAAAATCTATGACTGACCAAGTAATGGAACTGAAGAGTCTTCCAATATGGACTTCCAAACTTTGACAGTTGATAGCGGCCATATTGTTGAAGCTGTCAAATTGGCTGTCATTTATTTAGTCTGTTTTGCCAAATCACCAAGACGTATATAGATATTATTTTATCAAAATGGGTGTTATGTTTGGGCAACTTTCCACCCGCTTCGCCTATTTACAGTCATCTTCAGTGGTGAGGCCAATTTATAGATGAATGGGTACGTCAACAAACAATATTGTCGAGTTTGGGACGATACCAATCCACCTGAGATCTAAGAGCGTTAAATGTATCCCGGAAAATATTTGAATAACGCTGTATTCCATAGGTAATAACAATGATATCTCACACACACTTTGTTCTATAATTTGTTCTTAAATTTAAAGATAGGAGGCGCCTCATGAAAGAACCTGTATTTGATCTTTTTGTGGCCAATTACTGACCTTTTAGATAGCATAATATGCAATATATGGTGTGATAATATTCCGGAGCCGTTTTAATGACCTTCCAAACGTAATGTTATTACAGGTTTTAACTTGTGAAGGGTGTTTTTTTTTTTTGGCATTATAATTTCAATATGACCTCTGGCATATGACCGCCACAACTGGCTTGGACGTAGTCTAATCTGGAGGTCCAATTTTTGATGACTTTTTCCAACATTTGTGGCCCCACATCGGTAATAACGCGGCGAACGTTGTAATCCAAGTGGTCGATCGTTTCGGTATTATCGGCGTAGACTAGCGACTTCACATATCCCCACAGAAAATAGTCAAGCGGAGTTAAATCACACAATCTTGGAGGCCAATTCAAGGGTCCATAACGTGAAACTATGCGGTTACCAAACGTTTCCATCAATAAATCAATTGTAGCACGAGCTGTGTGACATGTTGCGCCGTCTTGTTGAAACCACAGCTCCTGGACATCATGGTTGTTCAATTGATGAACGAAAAAGTCAGTAATCATGGCTCTATAGTAGTCACCATTGACTGTAACGTTCTGGCCAGCATCGTTTTTAAGGAAGTACGGACCAATTATTCCACCAAACAATAAAGCACACCAAACAGCTAGTTTTTGTGGATGTAACGGTGTCTCAACATACAATTGAGTATTATCATCATTCAAAATATGGCAGTTTTGTTTATTGACGTATCCATTCAACTAGAAGTGAGCTTCATCGCTAAAAAAAATTAGCTTATGAAAATTGGGATCAACGGCAATTTTGTTTTGGGCCCATTTGGGCACAATTTTGTTGTTCAGGCGTCAGTCTATTCATGTTGAAATGCCAAACCAAACTAAAAATGGCCACCAACTTAATGTTCTACACCTCTAAAAAACCCCGTTATAAAGGGTTTTTTTTTGGATATTAAAAAGAAATAGGTATGTGTCTAGTTCTTGATTATATTGTATATTTTATTAAAAATTTCCCTGCTTAATTCAGAGAAATCCAAGTTTCCTAAAATAAACTTAACATAATATAAAGAAGAACGCAAGCTAGAATGTGCATAACTATACTTATGTTTATATAAGATGAAAAAATAAGCTTTAAATTGCAGTAATAAAATTCGAAACTCCAACACAATACAAGACATTCATCTAAAAAGTTAGTTTTCAAATGATATAGCTCCCTAACGGAACGGCACACGAGCCATTCTTTTAGAGAGATATATAGCTACCTATCGAGATGAAAAATAAAAGGAAGTCAGCTAAATCACCTTGGCTGTGTTGTGTATAGTGTAGGTAGTGTAGTTATTATGCGGGGATGGTATAGAAAAGCGTGCATAGCACTAATTGCCTTTACATAGACCCAATTTGGCTTCCATCCAAGTCAACTGCGGCAAAGACCCTCTATTACATCTAAAATATATGTAGTTCCTGGTAGCAGATATCCTCATCCTTCGTTGTCCTTTTTTTTTGTCCCACTCCAAAGTATAGGAAGGAAATGTTGTAGCATCCGCCCGATTTCAATCTAAACACTTTCACACGTCTTTGACTTACTCCTGCTCTGCAAATTTTTTTTTTTTTTTAAAGAAAGAAAAGTCTTATTGCCGTCATTTGCCGCCTTCGTCCCGATGCTACACCTACTACAACTTCAACCCCATCTTGCCAAAGTGGCCATGTCCGTTGTCAAGATTTATGCTTCCATGCTTCTTTCGTTCTCTAATCTAAAATGAATAAAGGAAAACAGGAAAATACGATGAGCTTGGAGAGAAAATTAAAGCAGTATACCTATATGTATGTATGTATGGTATGTACCTAAAGACAGAGAAGCAGAAAGGGGGAGAATGCGCCCCAGCAAAGGAAGTGGGAGAAACTTAGCTGTAGGTTTATACTAGTAACGTGTTGATTTAGAATCCCACTTTGGGACCACCACCTTGTGCTTGTAGTGTACAAGTACAGATTTTTTCTTGTTCGTCCTTATTCGTCCTTTTTAGGATATACCTAGTACCTACTCATTCTCAATCGCTTTGCAACACCAGAATGAAAAAGCTGCTGCATAATAGAGGATTAACGAGACGTTGTTCCAGTAAACCATTTTACTTAGGATGTAGGTAGTCGCATAGTTTTTCGTTTGCTTTGGTTTGGTAGTGTAGTAGGTACAAGCTATAAAGGATGAGGATGTGGAAGTTGAAGTAGTTCCAAAGGAGGCTTGTTGCAGTTAAAATATAAACATTGCTGCACTGTGATGGATGGATGGATGGATGGCTAGAGAAGCAAGGATAAATGGGCGATAAAGGGGGTATATGCAAGAGTTTGTCATTTTGCTGCTGCAGCAATGGTTATATGATGCGACACACTAAATTTAGAGTGGTTGGTTCATACGTGTTGCAAAAGTTGCACAGCAGCAGCAGTAGCACTTTAAGTGAACAAGGAAGTAAATTATCGGGCACCATTTAACATATAAGCGATGGGTTTACTTATTTTATATACATAATTATATGGAGTGGGCCAACTGTTAGTTCCTTTTTTGAAAAGGCTATACAAAAAACACTGTTCAGTATAGGAAATATAGATATTTGCTTTATTGAAAAGAATAAACCTTGCAATTAAATATGGAATAATATTTTGGGGAATAGAAAATTGTGTCAACCCAATTTTTCAATAAATTTTCAATGGTTTTGGTCCCTATTTTGACAATAGCTTCACCAATATTGTCCTTAAAAAATTTGATTGTGCGATAGTATGTGGAGAGCCAGAGTACTTATAGTGAGTTACAACAGTCATCCATTGCAGGGGACCTACAATTTTCTGTCGTATCCAAACGGCTAAACGACTAAGGTTGAAGGCACTTATTCGTGGCAAATGATATCTTTGGAGGATTTCTCACAAGATGCAGAAGCCGATGTTGAAAAACGCATCTAACTTGCAAATAAATGTCTTTACACATATTTAAATGCAAAAGTAGACTATACAAAATAAACCGCATTACACTCGCTCACATTATGTAGATCGAATGAATGTTCTTCATCGACTAAATATTCGCTCCTCACCTAGACTATTGTCTAACCGTTGCTTGTGTGTATATTCATCTTTCAGCCATTCTCCAGGCTTATATTTTTGGTATTGAAATGAAGCTATGGTGGTTGATGAGAAATGATTTTATCGCGCTGCACTGTGGTACAAAAAGCCCAAAAGTCTTGGTAAAAATACGATGTTTTTGTTCTCTTTTTGATTTCTAATAGATATATGAACAAAGCTTCGAAAACAGCAAACTTAATTTTTTCTGATAATTAGTTTGATTTTTTTTGAGCTTTTCAAAGCTGGTCAATTTTTTACTCAAGTGAAGAAACAGCCAATAAAATCGAATTTCTTTATTTTCTATTTTGCAATAAAGGCATATTTCATAAAAATTCTTATTTTATTTATTTATTTATTTTCATCAATAGATAATAATATATCTGCTGATTACATTAAAAATTTATATGGTCTAAATAATAAAATTAATTAAGTTGAACTACAACTTTATACCTATGTACATAAGATTTACAAATGTTTTTAGCTTAGTGCATGTAAGACATTTCGTTTAAACTGGTTTCTATTCATTATAATGTCGATTTCATTGCAAACCGAATTGAACAGTGATGATGAAATGTGCTCATTTAATCTATAATTAGTTCTATGAGTAGGAACACAAAAGCATACACATCTGTTCCGCAGTATTCTCTCAGGAATATAAAATTTTATAAGATTTAATAATTCAATAGAATTTATTCGGTTTGAAAGAATATCTTGTATAAAAATTATGCTTTGAGCCTTTCTTCTGACTTCAAGTGTTTTCATACTAATCAGGGCGCATCTAGAAAAATAATTCGGCATAACACCTGACCAGTTCAAATTGCGAAGAGCAAATCGCGTGAATCCTTTTTTGAATTTGCTCAATTCGTAGTATTTCATTCGCGAAGAAAGGGAACCATATTAAAGAACAGTAGGTACTCAAGATAGGGAAGTACCAGTGAATTAAACAATGTTTAAAATCTTTAAAATCGGAAGCGTTTGGTTTAAGGAATCTTAATAATGAATTGTCCTTAGAAACTATAAAATCCAGATCAGCACAAAAGTCTAATTTAGAGTCAACAAGCACACCAAGATCTTTTACCAATTCAACTCTTAGAAGAGCATCGCTGTCAAGTCGGTAAATATAGTTAATCACGATATGTAATCTAGTTGCACTGAAAATTTTACATTTAGAGAAATTTAATTCAAGGTGATTGTAATTGCACCATTGAAGTAGCAAGTCTATATCCGTCTGAAGTCGTTGGCAGTCTAATATAGAGTGAATGGCATAAAATATTTTAACATCATCGGCAAACATTAGAAAAAGAGCATTTGTAAAAACTGAAGGTAATTCATTAATAAATAAAAGGAAGAGCAATGGGCCCAAGTGACTACCTTGAGGAAGACCTGAGTCCACATCAATAGGATTTGAATAATGTCCACTTATCACGATAATTTGCTTTCTGTTAGAATGGTACGAGTTTAACCAATTGAGAAACAAGCTATTACAACCCAGCTTCAATAGCTTTTGTAAAAGCAGACCATGATGGACACGGTCAAATGCTTTGACGAAGTCTGTGTAGAGGACATCTATTTGATTACCCTTTTCCATTTGGTTTAAGCAATAATTTGTAAAGAGACAAAGGTTTGTGACTGTTGATCGACCCTTAACAAATCCATGTTGAAAAAATAGAACTTATCAGTTTTATAACCTTTTCCAGAAGCTTTGGTATACACGAAAGCTTTGAGATGAGTCTATAATTTTTAATTAAATGCTTAGAAAGAAGTGTTAGGGCAAGACAAATTGCGGAAGAGCATTTTGATAACAGCAGAGAATGTATTTTGTCATCAACTACTTTTTTGGAAACGTCAAGTTCGCATAAAGCAGCTAAAACTCCTGCCACAGATAAACGTGGGGAATCAAAGTTGATCAGTGGATCGATATTTGAATACATAATATTAACGTCTTCTATAAATTCATTGTTGTAAGATGACTTAAAAAAATTTGCAAAAAGTTGACAAGATGATTGGATTGAGGAAAAGAGGAGGTGCTGTTGGGCTTCGAGTTAATAAAAGTCCAGAATGATTTACTATTTTTCTTTATGTTTGATTCAGTGGTATCTATATATTGCTTATATAAGAAACGATTGAGAAAGTCAAATTCCCTTCTGAATTGAAGGAACCGATTTCGATCTTCTATAGACCCTGTTGGTTTAAAACGCTTGAAAGCTTTGTTTTTAATATTGTCTGCATTTTTTAATATTTTATTATGCCATGGAAGCTTAAATGTCTTTTTCTTTCTAAAAATCGGCACGAAGAGTTCTATGCCCTCAAAAACAATACTTTCAAAAGTTATGTACATTTCCGAGAGAGAGATTTATTTTGAAATATATTTTCCCATTCAAATGTCATGTTAAAATTATTTAAAGCAATGAAATCAGCATTTACATAATTAAAGTTTCTTTCCTCAAAGGGTGCATAATACGCATAATAATCTAAATTAACTTGTATTGCAATATGGTGAACGGAGTTATTTAATAGTGGAAATTAAACTGAATTTACATTATATTTTAAATCATTATTTATGAAGATAAGATCAAGAATTCTTCTTAAACTGTTCTTAATATAATTTATTTGAAATAAATCAAGAGAAGAAAGTGAATAGACAACTAAACTTTCAATTTCCCTATTTGCATTAAATGGAACTAAAATTATCAATTTTTTTTAAATTTGTCTGCAAAGTTTTTAATTTGAAAATTATTTTTTTAAAAACTAAACTAAACTTGATTAGAAAAGAAAATAAAAGAATGGATTTCTGACTTTGAAAAAGCTATAATATTATATTGTAAGTGTAACCATTGTTTTTAATAATTTATTTTTTCATTTTAAGTCAGTTTTTTTTTTAAGTCTAAAGTCTCCTGTCTAAAGGGGGAAATAAACTCCCTCCCATACAGTTTTTTTTCATGTCTCAAAGCACTCTACACGCTCTAGATTTTTATCTCAATTTATGCCAATTACCCTGTAGATATATAATTTATTGCATTATTTTTTTGGTCCGTTTACATTTTGCTTACACTGTTGCACATGCAATACATCGCTGAAATAGTTTACAAGATAAATATGGATGCGTCACAAAATGTAACAAAAGTACTGCCTAAATAACTTGCTTTAACATTTCAATAATTTGTTTGTCAATTTTAAACATCCACTGTTGTGATAAATTTTAGTTTGAAATACCCTGTGTACCCCAAAAAAGCCATGAACTTTTTGTATAGCGTATGATTTTGCAACAAAAAAAACGATTGGCTCTGCAGGTTTACGAAGCAGTTCGTATTTTTGCTCATTGACTTCTTTACGGTCCGGTAATGTTGCTGTTTTGCATTATCTCCGGACTGAGATTCGTACCATGGTTATGTACTGTGCACAGTGTTGCCGTTGGCCCATTTTTTGCGTTCGGTCCCCGTGGCGTGGGGTTCCAAAAAAAATCTTATTCATTTATACAGGAAGACAATATTAAAAAAAATTAAACAAGTGTACATTATATACTTTTGCAGAAAGGCTTTACTCTTTATTTACTTATTGTTATTAAGAACTCTTTCTGTTTTGTTTTTTACGTGAAAATAAGTTTTTGAATAGATTTTTTGTTTTACTCCTGTATACTCTCTTTAATTTTTTTCAGCGGCAACACTGCCTGTGCATGGTGTAACACCTAGAACATTGATGATGATGATGGATCGGTTGCAGCTGCAGCTGCAGCTTGGTAGTTGATTTTTAGTTCGTAGATGTCAGTCCGCTGCCAGATAGCGCTATTTGGGATCGAAATCTGCACGATATGGTTGATAACGATGAAGTTTGTCATCGTCGCTCTAGATGGAACTTTTTATATTTCGTGCACCCGTGCACAGTTTTGTTAGTTTTAAGGCTTTACCACTGGTCTGATGCTCTTTTTTTAGTTTTCATTATATTTTTGAACAAACTTGCTTCACAAATTTGCATATACAATAGCTGCAGCTGCTACATTATTTCGATCGAAATTGCTATTCAAATTCGATCTATTTCAGCAACACAGCACAGAATCGAGTTTGGAAGTAACTTTTCAACATTTTCCAACGTTGTTTAAGCGGGAATCAATCTATTTCTCATTGCGGAAATATTAATACTGAGTTTCTGTCAATTTGTTGAGCGCATAAAATCTGTCAGTGTCATAATAATACGTCATTTTAAAATAAACCAACAGAAGGGCAACCCAATATGACTGTGTACTTACTTTCTTCAAGTACTTACCTACCTCGAAAATAATGCCACAACTTTTAAAGGGAAATTGTGATCAAATCAATTTGAACTAATTTACCAACTTTGCCAATAAAGCCTGCCTCAAAATATAGATTTAAAAATTGGTTATGAGTCGTTCTTGCATTTCTTGTATGAAAGAGACTAGAGACATACCAATTTATAACAGTTTTAACAGTTTTTCGCCATTAAAAGTGGCCGCACGTTAACGGGCTTCTCACGACTTGAAATGAACTCTAGGTGCCTGAAGTATGCCCACTGGTGGAGGGCCCTGGCCCTGCGGGGCCGCATAAACAATACTTTTATTAACCGAAACTGTTATAATTTTCATGTCTATAGTCACTTCCTTCTTGTGTATGTACAAGTCTTGAATAGACATGACTCTCTCCATTGAACTAAGAAGTCGCATCAATATGAGCTCAAAATTTTAATTCCCATATACCTACATTCAAAAAGTAACATAAAAACCTTCCTAGGTATACATACATGTACTTCCATTTTTAGAAAGGTAATGTAACTTCAACAATGTTGGCCCACATTATAGAACCAATGATGTTCTTTTCCTTTCTCGAAATAAAAAACAAAAGTATAAATCATAAAAGACAAAAGACATATTTTTTTTTTGTTCTATGTGCCACAAAAGTGTAGTGACTTTGAATTAATATTCTATACGACACTCTAACAAACAACGACTTCCAAGTAAACTGAAAGATTTATTCACTAAATCTCTGCAAAAACATCTCATAAAAAAAAATTCCAACTAGAAACATTGAATAATTAACTTTCCAAGCACATAGAGAGCACATTTAAGTATTATCTAAGAGAACCTGAAAGACCAGAAGCAATATTCAAGATTCTTAGCTTAATCAAATTCAAGATTCTTGTGCAGCTCTTGAGAGGCTAATTTGTGACAATCCAGTTCACGTTAACGCAATCTTATACAAGGACTCAGCCAACATGTAAAGAGATCTTAGGGGCAAAGTAACACTTTGGTTTTTATCACTCGAAGGCAGTAAGACCCAAGGAAATTCCAATTACCTTTGTCACAAGTTCAGGAAGAACTATCTCTTATACCTACATATATGCGCTTGACATATATAAAAGCCAAGCATAAGAGCAGACATTTTTGTGTGCATATCCTGGATTTTATGGCCATTAGCAGGTCTTGGAGTTTTGGAACAAATATCCTGACGTTAAAAGTCCTGATGGTCAAGTCAAGTCAAGTCAAGTCAAGTCAAACAGACCAGAGATGATCTGATTGTATGTGCAGTGCAAATACACTAAAAGCCAAAAATGGAAAAAAAAAATAGAAAATAAAGCAAAAAAAGATACGAAACGAATATCCTTGATTCGATTAATATCGTCTGCTAGGATAGTAGGTATAGGTTCAACTACAACAACAACACTGCTCTGGATGAAAGTTTTTTTAATCTTCTTGAAATTTTGTTTCTTTTATCCGTTGCACCTGCAGCTTGAATACAGTTCGATATAGACTCCTTGTTGACAAACGTGCCCACATTTTTATCCTTCGCCTTCTTTCTGGGTATTTGGAAAATCCAAGTGAAAACTACAAACGCAAAAAACCTGTCTAAGAGTTATTGAGACCAGGAACTGTATGCCGTTAAGGTTGGTTATAGTTTTTGATTTTTTCTTCACAGTTGGTTTGGACAACTGTTGGTTGGTTTGTTGTGTTTTTTTTTTTTTTCTTTACTTTTGAAATTTATTTGTTTAACTTTTTATCTCGAAAGGTAGAACTCTGAATGGACATGAATGTTGTACAGATGGTCATGACAATAAGCACGGACGAAAGCTTAGTTTTTGAGTTTCTGTTCTGATTTTTTAATTAATTTCAGATTGAATATCTTGGGTGTAGGTATCCCTATAAAATAAAATAGGAAATATCGAGAATTCTGATTTTTTTTCAAAACTTTACCTTCATAAACCACAACCTTCCTCTTAAAGTAGAAAAATTCACCTTGAAATTTTGATCCAACTTTCATGGTCAGTAGGTATACGTCTACGTACACACAGCCGACCAAGAAGTGTTGGAATGTCGCTTTGATTTTTAATCAACTTTTTTTTTACGAAATTAAATGATAAACTGATAATCTGATTATCATGAACGAAATTCGAAGATCAATTTAGAATATTTGATTGGCTTTGATGTGCCAAAAAAGACTCGTTGCACAAAAAATTCTCTTTTTAATGAGTTTATATTGAAAAATAAGAATAAGATCAGCAAAAATAAATCACGACTTCAATTCAGTTTATTTAATAACATTTTTACCAATTTATAACCCCAGTAGCATTTGATCACAATTCTAACCACGACTCCCATATCAGTTCCAAACATGAAACCCCTCTCAGTTCTTATTATCTCTTTCTCGTTGTGACATTATACATTGTGGCTGGTGGATATATGCGGGCTTTACGGCAAAATAAAATTGAAATGTTTTTTTTTTGCTATATTTAGTCAATGAAGTTAAATATAAGTTATTTTAACTATCACTTATGTGTTTGGTACAAGTAGGAGGTTAGAATAAATAAAACAATATATTTAAGGTTTCATTTTGGTTATTTTTCAATAATTCATAACCAATTTAAGACTTTATGTTGAATTTGGGTAACTTAAAGGTTGTCAAATAACCGTGATTGTTCGAAATTGATTATAAAAACCGAAAAATAACTATTCTCATTCAAACTGATATTCATAAGATTTTAAACTTCTCAATATTTGTTTACTATAGTTAATTGTACTTTTTATGATTATCCAAATTGAGCGCGTAGGTTTTAATAATCAAGGGCTAATTGAATAAGACGAATTAAATTATAATAGAGAAAAACATGTTTTGCTGAAATTCAATCCAAATAGACCTAAATTCTTTAAATTAGCTGGTTGTTAATGCACAGTTCTCAATATTTTTATTTTTCGAAGATTCATAAATTGATCATATTTAGGGGAGACAAAGGGGCCAAAGCCACCCAAACGACTGCCAAATGCCTTTTTACATATACTTGCTCTTAAAATAGTTTTCATGACATGGAACAAATTCAAATTTCATTTTCGACTCAAATTTTGAAGCGACTTTGAAGACTCAACCTTGTTCTTTTCATAGAATGGACAAAAAAACTTGTAAGATTTAAAAACCAAATTAAATAATTACATAACAACATTTTAACTGTGCTATTTACTATTTAAAGGACTTAAACTATTTCTGATGAGCAACAACTTCATCTACTATGATGGTAATAAGGGCCTGTTTCAAAATGTCTGACGAAGGTTTTGATTATTAATTTGACATATCGGGTTTTTCAATAAGAGGGCTACAAAAGTTTTTTTTTTAATTTTTTGGATATCAATGAAATTTTTTATTAATTTCCTTTATAAAGTACGTTTGATGCCATTATATGTATGGAACTCGATTTCTTTTGCATGGCCACCACGGGCCCGCTTGCAGAAGTCCAGACGCTGAACCCAATTTTCAACGGTTTTCAAGCATACGTCGGCCGATACTGCTGCAATTTCACGTTCGATATTTGTACGAAGTTCATCAATCGTCGCTGGCTTGTTGGCATAGACCATAGACTTGACGTAGCCCCACAGGAAATAGTCTAACGGCGTCAAATCGCACGACCGAGGCGGCCAACCGACTGGACCATTTCGTGAGATAACACGTTCTGCAAACTTGGTTTCCAATAAATTGATTGTGAAATTCGCTGTGTGGCTTGTGGCGCCGCCGTCCTGTTGGAACCACATGTCCTCCAAGTCCACATCATCCAATTGGGGCCAAAAATATTCGGTTATCATTGAACGGTAGCGATCCCCATTCACAGTAACGTGCCGGTCTTGATCATCACGGAAGGAGTACGGCCCAATGACGCCGCCGGCCCATAAACCACACCAAACCGTAATTTTTTCAGGATGTAATGATGACTCATGGAGTACGTGTGGATTGCTGCCTGACCAATACCGCATATTTTGTTTATTGACGAAGCCATTCAGCCAGAAATGAGTCTCATCGGTGAAGATGATTTTTCGATGAAAATCCGAATCATTTTCAAGTTGTTGCTCAGCCCAATTCACGAACATACGAAGATTCTGGTGGTCAAGCGGCTTCAGTTCTTGCGCCAATTTAATCTTGTAAGTAAGTAGGCCAAGATCTTTTCGCAAAATTCGCCACAACGACGTCACAGAGATGCCCAACGCTTGAAAACGACGTGTGAGAGACACATTTGGGCTTTCTGCAACTGAAGCCTCAGCGGCAGCAATATTCTCGACACTACTGGCACTTCTTTGTCTCACTGACACGGGAACATTTTGTACTGTGCCTGTGGATTCAAATTTGTCCACTAGACGCTCAATTGTTGATCTGCTAGGACGATTATGACGACCGTAAATTGGACGTAGCCCACTTAACGTTGAGGCCACTGACTCCGAATTTCGGTAGTAAATTTTAATATATTCGACTCGTTGTTGGCTCGTATATCTTTCCACCATGAAATGGCAAACCTTATTGAAGAGAAATGTCAAAAGAACGGCAAGAAATATGGCGTCGTTTGCTATCCTTGTTGCTATACTTTAATAGCGTCCATGTTGAAAAACCCTTTGTAAATATTGACAAAGGGTCATGAGCTCACAGGAAAAAATTTAGCAATTGTCTTTTGACTCTCCTGAATGGTTTAAAAATTCTATAATTTATATTTTCTGGATTGTGGACTTATGACCCGTGGCAATATTTATGTTTTTACTTATTGTGAAACAGGCCCCAAATTATTTATATTTATTTGGTAAATTGACTAAAATTACCTGGGAAGAGTTTCAAAATATGTCACACTTTTAAAAGGCTGTCAAAATAATGTGCAAAATATACTCTCACAAAACCGTCAATAAAACCCAAAGAAGAAGTTGAGAACTGACGCTAACATAAACGTTATTCAATGCTGGTTATCTATCAAAGATTTGTAAGCATATTCTAACTTTATTAGAATTAATCCAATAAATACTAAATATCAATTAGTGACAATCTTGGTAAAAACACAATTTTGAAGGCAATGAAGCCAATGTCTAGTAGAAAAGTTAAATTACGTTGGTTATAAACTGGTTTACTAGCCGTATTCTAACTTTAAATTGATATTTACGTAATAATTATCCCCGTGTAACCAACAACCGGATACGCACCTCGAATGCCCGTCCAAAGAGTTACCAAAATTAAAAAAAAAAGTTAAGGGCTGGATGGCTGGAGGGCTTGAAGGTATTCCTTCATACGAATTTTCTAGATATAAGAGTGCCTTCAACATCAATCTAAATGCTAACCTCACCCAACTCTAAGAAAAGTCTTTAAAATCTAGTGACGAGAGGAAAAAAAGCTCTTATCAGGGGCCTTGAGAAAAAAGAACTCACACCACTTCCAGGTATATTTTTTGAAAAAAAAACTAACATACAAAAGTAGCTATACATATCAGAATTTTTTAAAATTTATATTTCAATTTTGAGTCAACATTTCAATTAACCATCAAAGCTTTTTTCAACTTCAAGTTTCAATTTTAGCAAAAGCCCATACTTTTAATCAAAACTTTGACCTAATTAAAATGTTTGGCAGAACAACGAACGGTGCAATTATATCGCCCGGAAATTACAACTGAAAAAGTACTAATTACTCGAACATTGTCAATTGCCCACCCTTCTTTATCTTTTCATCATTTAAGTTGTGTCGAAAAACCAACCAAACTATCATGCAACACCTTTAAATAAAATCTTGTTCATAATAGTCGTGAATGGTTGTGCAGCTCAATTATGTGCTTAAAACAAATAAAAAGCAATAAAAGAAAAAAAAAAAACTTAAATGATGTTGGAAAGGATCCGTCCAACTAAAACTTTCTATACCCTTTAAATATAGTCTTCCATTTAATACGAAGCCTTCAACTGATGCACACAATTAAGGTAGCTAGGTAGAGTGGTAGGGGGAATTACTATGGCGTGTTTTCATTGTGTGGGTGAAGGTACCTATGTATAAAGAGGTATCTTGAAAGTTAACTAAAAAGCCAGACACGACTGGAGGCTTTCCTCATCTAAATGAGGTCAATTTGGTCGAAAAATTGTTCAACGCAATGTAGTTACAGGTATAGGTACATAGAAAGCTAAAGGGTTCTCCGTTCTGTCCTGGTTTTGGCCATGGTATAGGTACCTAGTATTTTCTTTAGTCATGATTATACGGATGGATATGCGGGCATGAAAGTAGGTAAAGGTGGGATTTTAATTAAGCTCTGAATAAGGACGAAGCAGTGCACTTGGGTGGATGGAGATTTGTTCAGAATAAATTGAAGATGGTTTGCATTAAAGTTTCATCACACGAAAAGGATTTATGAAGTTTTCCTCGCCCTCGTTCTTGGGATTATTATTATTATTTTTCATACCAAGGGAAATCATATTTTTTTTTTGGTTCTCTGTAAATGTAACTCAAAACGAGGATAACATGTAGTGTACGAGTATCTAAATATATGGGGAACATGGAGAGGAAGGAGTGATAAATTTGGAAATTGCAATTGGATGCAGGCTTATAACGATGGTACATGACTTACAAATGAGGTAGTAGTAGATTGTACCCATAGATAGGTTTTTATTTTGGGTATATAGATTTAGAGACAGAGATTTTTTGCAATCAGCAACTTCAAACTCAAATATCTCGACTTTTCCATCAACGATTTTGGAATATTTCACTCATATAAAAAAGCTCAATGTCACCTTTCTCGTTCATGTACACTCTTGGCCAAAGCTAGAAAAATGGCCATTTCAAGCAAAGATTAAACTGTTGCTGGTAATTATACATTTTACACCTCTTAACAGATCACTGAAAACTAAATTAATTGAAGATTTTTAAACGCAATTACCTTTATTTTGGAAGACATACTAATCTCTAAAAAGTCCATTGCTATAAATCGTGTGCAAATTAAGTTATTCAAGCCAAGGCAAAATGTCGAAAATATCAGTTTTTCGCATATAATTTGACCATCGCAATGTCTTGAAAACGGATGGCTGATGGTACAAAAAAAGAATATCATGTGAAACTATTGCAGTCTGTTGAATAAAGTCAGTTAACATACAATGCAAGTTGAGAGTTCTTTATTTCAAACAAAAAATGCTTTCTCTAAAAAATTCGAAAATTTTTCCATTTTATTTTCTGCTCCAGAAAAATGCATTTTCAGGGCAATTCGATGGTATTTGGATTGAAATATTCTTAAATCGATCAAATATAATTTGTCCCCTATGTCAAGCCATCTACTATTAAATTTTATTGTAGGATGGCTACGATGTCAATGGATTAAGAAACCTCTCAAAATCCGAATTTTTGAGATTTTTTTGTTTCGGAAAAAAAAAAGTAATTTTAGAACTTTCTGGTGTTTTTGTACCGACGTCAAAAAATACAGTTTGTTTCCTGTCAGTCGAGCAATAAACCGTCAAATTTCATTGAAAGATGTCTACGATGTCGATGGATTAAAAAACCTCTAAAAAATCCATAAATATTAAGATTTTATTTTTGAAAAAGGGCTATTTTAGAGCTTTTTAGTGACTTTTGTAAAGAAATATTCGTCAAAAAAAAATGTGTACTATATCTGTCAAGCAATGTAAAGTTTCGTAAAAAAAGTGAATTCTTATTTCGAAATTAAATGACTTAACATAATACGCATGTCTGAGAAAAAAATATATACTACCTCAACAAATCTATGGCTACCAACCATTCGGAAACTAATAGTTTTCTGCAACCGAATTAAAACCCCATCTAAACATCTCAATGTTTTAACAATTTAGTGCACTCTATGTATAAACTATATTAATTTTTCGATTTGTTGTTGTTTGCATATAAAAATTTGCTGATATGGCCATTCAATTTTCAAAAACACACTTCTATTATAACAAAATCGGTCTAACCATGGAAAATATATACGCGAATAACCCAAAAATAAGACCATCGCATTTTGTCAAAAAAGCGTATAATCCCTTTTTCCGTCATGTGTATTTTTCGCCAAAACCCTGAAATTCAGTTTTCCAACAATTACTTTCAACATTTCAGGTACGAAGATTGTTCAAAATCGTTAGAGCCGTTTTTGAGAAAATTTGAAACGACAAAATGGCAGTTACCCGTTCTAGGTGATGTTTAACGAAAATTCGAATTTTCGATCTAGGGAATCACATATAAATGCTCTTTACTAAATTTCATGAAAATCGGATCACCCGTTTAGGCTCTAGCTCAAATTACAGTGGACGCACAGACGATCCGACGAACTGTGGGACGAAATGGGATATTAGCTCGCCAAAAGCTGGGTATATATGATTTGTGTAGGCTTGCGCAAGACAAGAAAAAAATCGTAGGGGGGGAGGGTCTATTTCCCAACGTTTAGGCAGGAGGGGCAATTTAATAAAAAAAATTACTAAAAATAGAACAAAAAATAGTTAAAAACAACGGTAAGACTTATAACGTTATGGCAATTTTGGTTTGAAAGCCAGAATGCCATTCTTCAATTTGCTTTCCAAACCAAGTTGTTTCAGCAAATAGTTTTCGAAAAATTAATTTTCAAACTAATAATTTTGAAAAAAAAATTAATTTTATTTTTCAAAATTTAAAAAAAAAGTTATCGGGAACACATTTTTTCGGGCGGTACTGTTAGAATTCTCCCTCAGTGTATGAAATAATGCAGATTTTTCATCATTTGCCGCCATATTTTGTTATACTGTAACTATGCATACTTCTTAATACACCTCACAGATGGCAGGACTTTACCGTTGTTTGATTAAATATTTGTAACACAGATGGCAGAATTAACCTGTCCAGTGTCCACATGTGACCTTGAAAACTATTTTTCACTTATCAATACTTTTATTTTCCGAATTGTTTACAAAATGAATTTCGCTTAATGTGTTTATGAAACTTCTGTTTTTTATAAACAAATATTAATCACTTATAACAAAATACAATAAAAAAATTACAAAATTAGGCACTGAACAAGCACTTCCTGTTACAAAGCATACCAGCGGCTAGTGTTTGCTAAGGTACACAGTTAATCGAATATCGTTTAAGTCTCCGAGTATCTGCGAATATTTTTTTTTTAAATAGTAGATAGTATAAAGATTTACGAACATAACGAGGTAAAAGTTTGAGGTTGCAAGAGGTTGCATGTTTTAGGCAGGCTCTTAAGCAAATAAAATTTCGGAAAATTTGATTCCATAATATTCACGGCTGTACGAATTTCCATTCGAATTCTATATCCTCGCGTTTTCGAATTTTCGCTGTTCCAAAATCCGTATTCGAAAACGTTTTGCAGATTCGGCAAAACGAACGGATCTAGAATCTGCTAAATTGACGTTTTAAATTCGGTTATCCTTTTGTTGGCGGATTACAATTTCGTTTTTAACAGGTCTTGCATAAATAATAGCTGATTTCGAAAATGTTTTGTTGATCAAGTTGGTAAAACTTAAAAGTAAATCCGACTGGAAATCAAAACAATCGTTTTGAATCCGCACGGATTCAATTTTCGTTTCCGTTTTCAAATTCGACCGAATATCAGAACAGCCGTAATTATTTTAATTATTAATTATTGATAATTAATATACATATTGTTTAGTTTGATCAATTTTAATAAAAACAATACTAGTGGATATGAAAAAAGTGATCTTACCGGTTTCCTTCCATTGATTGGAATAATAATTATAGGTTGAAAAATAGGAAAATAACACTTAAAATTCAATTTATTCATACTCATCTAAAAAACGACGAATAACAAAAATATGCATGAAGTTTTACAAAAACCGTTATTAGAATTATTCAGAGTCAAATATTGAGAGTTATTCCTGAAAATATAATTTCATGCATATCGGAGACCATTTTCAAAAAGACTTTTGGCGCGCTATTCGCTAAAATCCCATTTCGTCCCACAGTGCGACGCACGCACAGACCGACGGGATTGTTCACATAATGGAAATATACATTCCACGTTTTTTTGAGAAAATTGTCTAGGGTTTATGTTAGGTGCGTATAATATAATTTTACAACCTGGGGTGCTACTAAATAGTTCACACAATATTGCATTTAAAAATTTGTAAAATTTATTTTTTATGCTTTTGACCTTTTTTTTAACACCACCTACACTTACCCCCATTATAATAAAGGGTGGTTTTTTAAGAGGTTTAGAACTTTTTTTAAAAAAAAAACACAAAAAATTCGAAAAAATGAATGAAATATTTATTTTAATCGATAGTTTGAACCTTGCAATTTAATGTTTAAAGATAATTACATGCAAATGTTGACCGCGGCTGCGTCTCAGGTAGCCCATCCGCTGAGTCCAATTTTGGCATACTCTTTCACACATATCGGCCGGTATCTCACGAATGAATGCATGGATGTTGGCTTCCAGTGCGTCAATCGAAGCGGGCTTGTCCCTATAGACATTAGCCTTGACATACCCCCACAAAAAATAATCTAATGGTGTCAAATCGCACGATCTAGGCGGCCAATTGACCGGCCCGAAACGTGAAATTAACTGTTCACCAAACTCGCCTCGCAATTTCGCCATTGTTTCGCGTGCTGTGTGGCATGTGCCACCGTCTTGTTGAAACCACATATCATGCAAGTCAAGAACTTCCATTTCGGGCAAAAAAAAGTTTGTTATCATCGCTCGGTAGCGTTCACCATTGACAGTAACGCTGCGATTGGCAGATGGCAGAATTAACCTGTCCAGTGTCCACATGTGACCTTGAAAACTATTTTTCACTTATCAATACTTTTATTTTCCGAATTGTTTACAAAATGAATTTCTCTTAATGTGTTTATGAAACTTCTGTTTTTTATAAACAAATATTAATCACTTATAACAAAATACAATAAAAAAAATTACAAAATTAGGCACTGAACAAGCACTTCCTGTTACAAAGCATACCAGCGGCTGGTGTTTGTTTAGGTACACAGTTAATCGAATATCGTTTAAGTCTGCGAGTATCAGCGAATGATTTTTTTTTTAAATAGTAGATAGTATAAAGATTTACGAACATAATGAGGTAAAAGTTTGAGGTTGCAAGGGGTTGCATGTTTTTGGCAGGCTCTTAAGCAAATAAAATTTTGGAAAATTTGATTCCATAATATTCACGGCTGTTCTATAATTTCCATTCGAATTCTATATCCTCACGTTTTCGAATTTTCTCTGTTCCAAGATCCGTATTGTCCATCTTGAAGAAATATGGCCCAATAATGCCGCCGGCCCATAAACCGCACCAAACAGTGGCTTTTTCGGGATGCATTGGTAGCTGTTGCAATGCTTCTGGCTGATCTTCACTCCAAATGCGGCAATTTTGCTTATTTACGTACCCATTCAACCAAAAATGAGCCTCATCGCTGAACACAAGCAGCGCGCGATGAACATTTCGAACCGAGCACGAATTTTGATAGTAAAATTCAATAATTTGCAAGCGTTGTTCATTTGTAAGACGATCCATGGTTAAATTGCAAACCAAACTGAAGCTGTTTGACAGTGACACAAGGTACTAAACACACGTCAGCTGTCAAAACCAGTGTTGCCAAAACCAAACCAGCTTAAAAATCACCCTTTAGTTATAATTCAATTTTTATGTCCATTTAGTTCTTAAGCGGAGAGGTTTATCGCCATTAACTTGTTGTATTTTACATGCAAATTATTTCTTAAGGGGGTATACATATGCACTATTACTGAACCATTAAAATTTATCTTCACGGTGTGTCTGCAGAGTTGTCGTGATCTAAATTCAGTTCCATCTGAAACTAATCCATATAAAGGGTCCGCCATCTAACGTTTTTTTTTCAACTAGTGCTTATTTCGTGAATTGTAACACTTAGCTCATGTCTGATTCGACAGATAATTAGTTTTATCCTTCCGCTGAATGAATATGGTTGTGTATATGCGCTTCGCTAAGTGGGCCTGCGATCGACTTAGAGAAGATGCCGATATTGCCAAAAAAATCATCTTTTCAGATGAAGCTCATTTTGATCTTGGCGGGTAGTAAACAAGCAAAATTGTCGCATTTGGGGCACCGAAAACCCGCACGCATACATTGAAAAGCCGATACACCCAAAACGAGTCACTGTTTGGTGCGGATTTTGGTCCAGAGGCATAATTGGGCCATTTTTAGAAAATGAGCAAGGATTGGCCGTTACAGGCAATGGCGATCGTTATCGGGCCATGTTGAACGAATTTTTGTTCACAAAAATTGAAGAGGAGGATATTGGCAACATTTGGTTTCAACAGGACGGCGCGCGCTACGTGCCACGCAGCCGAAGCTACACTCGATGTTTTGCGCCATTTTAAAAAAAAAAAGAAGTTATTTGGCGGACCCTTTATATACTATTGCAAACATACAACACACAATCCCACAGTGATAAACTCGATGAAAAACCTTCAAGTCACGTTCAAGATGCAGATCTTTCTATTCATTTTTACTAACTCTCAAAATCACAAGTTAAACACTACCTACAACTGAAGAACTTAGCTAAAAGCTCATTTTGATGATCATAAATAATACTGGCAACAGGTTTAGCTGAATAAACACCATTTCTTTTTCTCCTTCTACTTTAATGAAAAAAATAAAAATACAATTCTTAAGTTTTATAGAAGCTTTTGTGCACTTAAACAATAAATCTGCATGACTAAAAGCTCATTTGATTCCATTGCTTTAAGATATGGAAATGGAAATTCAATTATATTACTTCTTTTATTACCTTAGTATTTTGGTATGATAATAAATCATGTCAACAGGTGAGATATGCCTTATTAACTCATTATGGTTGCCAGAAAAAAAATGTTTTTATTTAACATGTCTTACCGAAGTATACAAATTTGAAATCAAAGTTCTTCTTTTTAGATCTTCACGTTTAGATCTCAGAACCAGTTGGATTAATTGAGACTAACCTCCCTCCCCAACACATTCCAAAAAGCATGACTGATGA
Source organism: Leucozona laternaria (assembly GCA_932273885.2). Lineage (NCBI taxonomy): Eukaryota > Metazoa > Arthropoda > Insecta > Diptera > Syrphidae > Leucozona > Leucozona laternaria. Next base: position 21,735,881 of record OW026367.1, on the reverse strand, counting down.
TCACCAAAAAAAAAAAATGGGTTTATTTGGATATTTTATAGTCTCAAAGCATTTCAGTAAGTGAATTGAAATTATCGCTAGAGGTTGTACATAATATCTCAACATGAGTGCAGAATTAAATAATTCCGTTGGTGCACCAGACTCTCTGGACCTGCGATTCTTTGAGGAAGTTCTCGAAGATACCCTACATAAGGAAGGTGCTGTCATTAAAAAGATAGGAATTGAGAGCGGAAGTGCTGTTGGCGATAACTTCTGCAGTCAAATCTATAGGGTGAGGATTTCCTTTCATCAGCCAGACAGTGATAAACTAGAAGATTTGTCAGTTATAGTTAAGAGCATGCCAGTAGTTAAAGAATTGCAATTTCTATTGGATCTGAAATTCTTCTTGAAGGAGAAGATTTTCTACAATCGAATACTTCCACGCCTGGAGATTCTCTTAGACAATGTTAAGCTTGGAGGAAGACTATACTTTAGCGCGAAAAAACCAATTAACACTCTTGTATTTGAAGATCTTACTTCATCGGATTACATTATGGCAGATCGAGATAAAGGATTGGATTTAGAGCATTGCTTGTTGGTCATGAAGAAGTTGGGGCATTTTCATGCGGCTTCGATGGTTCTACAGAAGAAGGTTAATGCATATTGACTGAGTGTGTTTCTTTGTTCATTTAAAATACTCTTCAAACTAGTTATTAATTGCAACTTTTTACACTATTCCAGGATCCTGATTGTATGAAGATCTTCAATAGTAATCTTCTGTCTGAAGAAGGCTTAAGTAGTTCTGCTACATTCCTTACTATCTTCAGATCATTCTTCGATGGCCTTCTAAAACTCACCAGCACATGGCAAGGCTATGAGAGCATAACTAAAAAGCTTCAAAACTACGCCAAAAAATTCAAACAAAATCTCATAAATACTCAACTACCCATGCCAGGTGAATTTAAAGTCCTCAATCATGGAGATCTTTGGGTGAATAATTTACTCTTCAAGTACAACAACAAAATGGCCAAGCAATCAGTTAGCGATGTGATTTTCATAGATTATCAATTGAGCTTCTACGCCAGTCCTGGCTTTGATTTGAATTATTTTGTCTACACTTCAACGAAATTGGATGTTTTGAAGGAAAAGCGTGAAGAACTTTTGAGGACATATCACACAGCGATGTGTGAAACATTAAAGGAATATAATTACGAAGATATACCAAGTTTTGATGCAATACTCATGGAATTCAAGCGAAGAGAAGGTTTTGGATTTTTTGCAAATTTTGGCGTTTTTCCTGCAATATCGATGGACAAGAGCGAATCAAGTGATAATACCGTCGAGAACTTCATGGATAAGGATATTAGAGACAGTGGGTTTGGAATAATGTTTTCGTCAAAAAGATTTATAGATACTACGAGATATACATTGAAGAGGTTCAATGAGTTGGGAGTTTTCGATGAATTTATGTAATTGTGCTTTAAATTGTAAATGTATCGATTCAAAAATTGTCAAATTAAAACAAATAAATGGCATGACTGGATCGCATAAACTTGTGGTTAATAACTGTAACACCTTGGAAGATGCATGTTGATGGTTCTTTAATGTTATGATATATATACAGAGAAAATGTGGACAAAGTCAAAAGTAGGTACTAAAAAAGTTTAAAAAATTTTAGTTTTCAAAATTTTTAAAGGCAATATTGTTTGAAATATTAAGAAGCAAGAGATTGAAAAACTATAACGAATTCAGTTGAACCATTGAAAAGATATACGCACATAACCAAAAATTGACCTCTGGGTAACCTCTCAGAAAACGGTGAATGCATATTTCCATTATGTGAATAAATTTTCAAAAACTTGACACGCGGTTTTTTAAAAGTTTTTTTTTTGTAGTTTGAGGTACAAATCGTAATAAAAATCTTTATAGCCGTTTTCGAGAATATTTGAAAAAAAAATAATAAAAATTGTTCTTTGGCAGCTATGCGTTCTAGATGAATGAAATCCAAAATTCGAATTTCCCCTATTGGGAATGACATAAAAATGCTCTGTGCGAAAATTGAAACAAATCGATGAACACGTTTAGGCTATAGTTCAAATTAGTTTTAATTGCAACATCGAATAACGTTTTTTACACGAAACTAATAATTGCATTAAAGAGCAAGTAAAAATCGTTTTAATTTTTTTTTTCCAATAAACGTTTGTTAATTTCTTCGTTTCAAAACCCTTTTAACACAGTTTGACGTCTTCAATATACGCACTCATTATTATAATATTATCGAGTGTTTGTATCGTTTGTGATAAACCAACTCCACAATCAAATATCCCGTAGAATATATTGCTCGATTTCTGCCAATTTCTAACATGTGACACAGCGAGTAGCAGGTATGCAATAATTTATTCTCAATTGTCACAACAAACATTTTGTTCATAAAAATCAACAACAATTTAGGTAGGTATTTATTAGTTTTGCTTTTAATTAAATAATAAATTCCTATATAAATCAGTACTGAAAGATCAAGGGAAAAAATCCCTTTTCTTAGAAATTTCGACCTTAACAGGGAAAAATGGAAAATTTACTCTTTTCGTGGGAATTTCTTGTTAATAAAAAAATTAAACCAGAAATCATTCGAAAAAAAAATCAAAATTAGGTAAAAGAAATGTCAAAAGACAATTCAATTATTATCAAATAAGTTACTTTAACAGAAGAATATAAATTCAAAATTCTTTACTAAGAAACTTCTGCAGTTAGTTAAAAAGTGAAAAAAAAACTTTTGCCTTTTTAATGAGCAAAACAAGTCTTCTTCGTTATCGGGAGTAAAAGTTAAATTTAGATTTTTTTATTGAATCACATTTGTTTTATGTAAGAAATAGAATGCACAATTTGAATTACATAATGTACGTCGTACTTAATGAAAATATTTTCATATTTTTGTGAGAAATTGGAAGGCAAAAACGAAAAAAAATGTTTGGGATAAAAAGGGAATTTTCGCAATGGTTGAAGGGATATCTTTTAAAAATGCCTTCAGCACTGGGGGCTTATTAAATAAAACGAATATCGTTTATAACGCCGCCGCATATTCGTTAAATTGCGATTACGAGTAACGAGTATCGTAAAAAAAAAACGGTACTCGTATTTTATAAACGAGTGCCTTCAGCTGTCGTATTGGCTGGCTTTCGTTTTGAGTTTGTTGGCAACATTGTATTTTGGTTTGGTTTTGTGTTGTTTTGAGTGAGGTAAGGAAAAAAGTAAGAAAAATAGCAAATGTAGTATGATTGCATTTTTGTTTTTTATAATCGCACTACGCACTGACTTTCGTTTCCCTGGGCTTCGTTTTTTCTGCCGTGCGTTTCGTAATACATAATAAGGGCCCTGGTATGGATTCGATCTTAATTTCAAAAATGTAGGCTCTGTTCAACAGCCCGTCCTATATTCTTCACTTTTATACATTTCGAATTTCTCGCAGTTTGTTTTTTTTTCTAATAAAGGGTCCGCCATCTAACGTTTTTTTCAACTACTGCTTATTTCGTGAATGGTAACACTAAGCTCATGTCTGATTTGACAGATAATTAGTTTTATCCTTCCGCTGAACGAATATGGTTGTGTATACGCTTCGCTAAGTGGGCCTGCGATCGACTTAGAGAAGATGCCGATTTTGCCAAAAAAATCATCTTTTCAGATGAAGCTCATTTTGATCTTGTCGGGTAGTAAACAAGCAAAATTGTCGCATTTGGGGCACAGAAAACCCGCACGCATACATTGAAAAGCCGATACACCCAAAACGAGTCACTGTTTGGTGCGGATTTTGGTCCAGAGTCATAATTGGGCCATTTTTCGAAAATGAGCAAGGAGTGGCCGTTACAGTCAATGGCGATCGTTATGGGGCCATGTTGAACGAATTTTTGTTCACAAGAATTGAAGAGGAGGATATTGGCAACATTTGGTTTCAACAGGACGGCGCTACGTGCCATACAGCCGAAGCTACACTCGATGTTTTGCGCTATTTTCAAAAAAAAAGAAGTTATTTGGCGGACCCTGTATATTTACATCATTCGTTAAAATTATCAAATGTCCTTCCCTCCACCACTTAATTATTATGTCCTGGATCTGCCACTGATATTTTGATAATTGAAGTACATGCGGATTGAACTAAATTAAAACAATTTTTAAAGATAACGTCACGAATATCAATAGTTAACATTGGGTTTTAAGATAACCATATAGCGTGATGTTTTTTTTTATATTTTATCAGATATTATAAGATATCATTCTAAAGAACCAAGTATTGATGGTGTTTCGATATTGATTTGATGTGTACACTAAAAAAGCAGGAAATTAGTTCTTTTTTTTTTTGCACATACATATGGAAAAGCAAAGTGACATTAGTAAAAATTTAAACTTTAATTCTTCTTTTGCCTAGTTGGACCGAATTGCGCTTAAAGCGGTTTTTCCTATAGAAGGATATTTAAATTAATCAGCATTATAAATTAATAAAATGAAATAAACCAATGGTGCACATAAATTTTTTTTAGCTTAAATGCAGTTTGTTGACCATCCTTGCATTTGATCATCTGCTCTAAAAATCTAACGAAAAATGTTTTATGAGTGCAAGGGAGATAGAGCATTAAGAAATATCAGATGGTGTTTTTTGTTTGAGTTTAATTTGGAAACTTAAAGTCATTTTGTAACATTTTTACTGAAAATTCTTGAATAATTTGGGTATTAAAATAGCAAATTTATTGGCCCTTAGACTTAAAAGTTGTGTAAACGATATATGACATTTTGAATTTTTTATAAAGAGTTTGGACTTGGAAGAACTTGCTGTTAGAGTCAATGGCGCACAATTTTAAACCGGCTCTTAATCACTTTTAAAATGAAGGCCACTCTAAAATCTGTTTTTAAAGCGATAAGCGACTCTTTAGCAATTTTAAACGACATAAAGTATACTTTAACGCTAAGGGACTTTTCTAACTTTAAAACCAGTAAACCACTTCTTTATCTCTTAAAAGTATAATTTATCCAGTTCGCAATTATTCATTTCACAATAAAAAAAATTAACCAAAATGTTTTCGGAAGTTTTCTTTGAAGATTTTGAGAGCTCTGTAAAAAGGCAAACAAATTTTAAATGCTGGCTAATCTATTTAAATGGCTGGACAAGCTTGAATTTTGCAATTCAAGCATTTCAATTCTACATTTCATTTCTACATTTCTTCTCCATCTAGACTCTAGACAGGCCAATTTTTAATAGTTTTGTTTACAAAAGTACTGTTTATGCGGTCTTGCTAAAAAAGCTAAGAAATCTTGTTTTAAGTGGATATTTTGTTTTGTGACTTCAATATTAATTATTATCAAACAGATCTTATTCAGCGTTGTTTAACGCTTGCCAATAAAATTTTGTTTTACTGTAAATTCTGGAATACCACAGGGCAGCCATTTAGAACCTCTTTTATTTATGTATTTATTAATGATCTCCTATCCATCGTAAAGCATTCTAATTGTTTCATTTATGCGGACGATGTTACAATTCTTTAAAAATTTTTTAGTATTCGTGATTGTGAATTGTTACAATGTGACCTTAATTAATTTTTTGACTGGTGAAACCTAAGAAATACTAGAAATATACCCAACAGCATATACATATATTTCCAACTGTGTTGAACTCATTGTGAACAATTTTCTCCTTTTAATCTATCCAATCTTCTTAATAATAGATTTAATATCGTATTTTGCAACTTAGTTCATATAAAATTTGTATTGTACTATAGACCTAAGAACCAACGTACTTTGAGGAATTCTTTAGCTATGTGAACAAATAAATAGTACCTACATTATTTTCTAACTAACTTTTGACGTTTAAAGATTTTTTAGATTAAATTATAAGCTCCATGGTTGGATATGTGCAACAAGGTGTAGTATTGTTCGTTTTTTTGTACTCACATGTGTGTGGTATAAAAAAACACCAAACAAAATTTGTTGTAGAAATGTTGAAAAAGGCTGCTGAAGTGCTGATTATATTGAATATCGACCCGACGACCACTGTTTACAATTAAACAGAGACATGGTTGTGGACTGTACATTTTACAGTCAGAAAATTTGTCTTTACTTTATTTTGTTGAATGTACAGCATAATCAGTAAAATACACACTTTTGTTGTATTTTCACAACATGTAGTAGACGGACTGTAAACTTTCTGTAGTTTCTATACAACCTTCATTATGTAAACCAATTTATTCGTAATTTAATCCCCGAATATTTAGAACGTGACTTTGTGGTCGTGATAATAAATGTTGAAATGGAATTTAGTTCTTTATTGAAAAAAAAGACATAAGAGATTCTGCTGCTTCTCTTATCTAAAAGCAAAAATTATTAAAAACAAACGATAGAGATACAATAAAGTGGAACAAAGCTCTTTCCAGTCTAAAACAACGAAATGTTTTCTATGTGAAAGCAGATAAGGGAAGTCAAGTCATAATTATGAATAAAAGCGACTATGATGAAAGAACGATAAGATCCATTCAAAAAGACAATTTTACAGTTTGTAAAAGATCACCACTGACCAAAATGACCAACGACACCCGCAGCGCCATCGATAATCTGAACCAAGTTTTTGGTGTAAACAAGCATCGTCTACGTATATCAAACCAACAAGTCACTCTTATGTACGGTCTACCAAAGGTGCATAAGCCAGGAGATAAAATGCGCAAAATCGTATCATGTGTTTGCTCACCATTTGCCAACATCTCAAAATGGTAAGTGGCAGAATTAAAACAAGGTTTTGCTGTCAAGAATAGCTTTGATTTCACAAATAGGGTAAAAGACATTGAACTGGAAGAGGATGAAATCATAATTTCGTTTGATGTGACCGCCTTTTTCCCCAGTGTACCGATCAAAGTTCCAATAACAGCTATCAACGAACACCTTCATAAAAAAGAAGTACCTAGTGAGAAGGTAGCGGCATATATCAATGCAATTCAAAAATGTATGTCGCATAATTCATTCCAGTTCAGGAATGTATTTTATAGTTCGGATGTTGGTTGCAGTATGGGTAACATTTTATTACCCTTAGTAGCAGAAGCCTTTGTGTCTAAAATCGAATTTGATTTGAAAAAAGAAGATTTACTTCCTCGTATATGGTGGCGCTATGTTGATGACACATTTGCAGTGGTAAAAAGGATGGATATCGAACGAATTTTGAACATCTTAAACACCAGATATAAAAGCATTAAATTTACATACGAACAGGAATCTGACAACGATTATACTTTGGCTTTTCTTGATTTGAAGGTCATACGCACTGCGAGAAAAATTCAATTTGCAGTATACAGAAAGCCAACATCAACCGATCGTTATATAACCTTTGACTCATTTTGTACACACTAAAATAAACTCGCAGCATTCCATTCTATGGTTTACAGACTTTGACATCTTCCTCTATCTTTACAAAACTTACAAATTGAACATGATTATATTCTTCATTTGGCTGAAGTAAACCACAAGTTAGTAGAAAGATTAGTTAAAAAACATTCAGAAAAAATTATAAGAGGAAACTTTCAACTCTATTCGATCAGAACCTAACCATCCAGAAATCTAATGAGAGACGTGTTGCACTAACATATGTACCAAGTGTCTCAAACGGGCTGCACAACCATTTCAAGCGAGCCAACATGAAGATTGTACACAGCAATAAAAATAAACTCATACTATCATTAGGCTCTACCAAAGATGCTGTACCTATGATTGAGTGGAGCGGAATATATAAAATCAGCTGTAAAGATTGCGAGGCCTGTTATATAGGACAGACAAGAAGAGCTTTGAAGACAAGGGCAGGTGAACACTCGAGAACAATCACCAACAAACAAATTTCTGATGCAATACCGGCACATATTTTTGATTTTGACAACACAGAGCCTCACTCTGTCTCACCAATTACAGATAACATTAAACTCTTAAAAACTGTTAATTATCCCTCCAAATTAGACGCATACGAATCTTTTTATATTCAAACAACTGACAACTTAATGAATTTGGAGCCTGGTGCCATAGAATCTTCTCTTTTTAACTTGTTAAAGTAAATCAAATATCATTTTAACCCCTTACTGCATACGAAGCCAAATATGGCTTGTACACTTTTACCTCTCAAACGAGCAAGATAATATTTTTTTTTTTATAAAAATACATTCGTTTCAAAGAGAATTAGACACAGAATCAGAAATATATTTTTATGACCACTTAACTCACCTAACACCAAAGTTATTATTATTCGAAATAAGAACATTTTTCACACTTCCGTTTTCAATGACAATAAGTAACCGACTGACCTGGAAACATGAATATATTCCTTCATATTTGGAGCACGAGTTCAAAAGTACAGCTATTTGTTCTCAGAAATTCACAGAAGAGGATCCTGTTGTGTTTTGATCATTTGTTTTTATTGAAATGAGGAGAAAAAGGCACATAACTGCAGAAAGCCATATTTGGCTTCGTATGCGGTAAAGGGTTAATACTCTCTTTTGTAATTCCGTTGTACTTTCTTCACTGTTCTCAGTTAACAAATTTGTTGTTGTTTCAAGGTTGTTAATGTTATATTTTGTTAAATTGATTGTTTTCACTTCTCAGTGTATATTATAACGCTCGCTGCAGATAAGTTCTCAATATAGAGCTCGAAATGCATAAGATAATTATTAATAAATATATAAACTAAATTCGTTTTTTGTTTTTTGTTTTATATTTGTATCGATTATTTGCGGTCAATAAAGAATTAAATTGAATTTCAACATTTATTCTATACAACCTGTTGAATTTATTGCAGCAAATTACTGCAGATTGGAAAATTTCACGCTGTCAATTTTACATTTCTACATTTATTTTTGTATATTTAACAACCCAAATTGCCAACCCGCTATTTTTACTTGCGATATAGGTACTATATGGGAAGTTATGGATTCGTACAAAAAATCGAACTCGAGATTTTGATCAAACTTTACATTACGATGATAGAGAAGTCAAAAAAAGTGGGTCTCGCAAAAACGTCCGTCTGTCTGTCTGTCTGTCTGTCTGTCTGTCGGTTCGACTACAGCCTAAATGGATGGGTCGATTTTCTTTAAACTTGGTACCTAGCGTTTTTTGGACATTCCCCCCACCCGTTTTTTTCTATTTTTTTTTAGGACCAAAATTAACAGTAGCTTTCATACAAAATTTCTTGGCCAAAAAGGAAAAACTTATTTTTCTCAAATCCAGCGCTACCGAATTTGTTTTTAAGAACTCAATAAATTAACATAGTTATAAGTTGCCGTTTAATAAAAAACATTGTTCCGAAAAATGGTTATTAATGGTACCTCCCATAGAACCATTTTTTTGATTTTCGCTTTTCTTGAAAACGGTTAAACTGATTCTGATCAATTTTTTATGAAGAAGTATTGACACATTCTAAATAATATTGTGTACCAAAATTTTCAAAAAAAATATTTTTTAGATTTTTAAAAAAAGTTTTAATATTTTTTTTTGAAAACTCAATATTTCAAAAACGACTGAGTCGATTTTGAATAAACTTGGTAAATAGCAGTTTTTTAACTTTATCTAGAAGATTTTTGAGAAAAATTATTCTAATACGCAAAAATAACGGTGCCTCCCATACAAATGTTAAAAAACCGTTAAGAAAAATATTTTGTTTCTCAAAAACGACTCCTACGATTTTCATAAAAGTTTTTTTGTGTGTTAAAATTAGTACTATCTACCATTTAAAATTTTTAAAGTTTATATTTTAGGTTTATTAACAGTACCTCTCATAGAACGGTTTCTTTGATTTTCGACTATCTCAACATCTGATCAACCGAATAAAATTAGATTTTATATACAGAAGCTTGTAACAAATATAAATAAAAGTGCGTATCAAAATTTTCTAAAAAATGATTTTTGGATTTTTTAAAAAAAAATCAAAATTATTTTTTGAAAATTCGATATTTCGAAAACTGGTAGCAGATTTTTTTGTGGAGTTCAATTTTTAATGCAACATTAATAAATGCTTTAAATTGGCGTACCAATTATTTTTCTCAAAAATGTTAACGAATTTTTATATATAAAAAATTAATTATTTTTAAAACCGCTCCTACGATTTTCAAATTTTTTTTCTCATAAATAAAGATTTATATAAGAAATCAGATGGTGTACATCGCGTTGGGTTAAAACCGATTCAAAGTATTTTAATCAATTTCTTTCTAATTTTGTTGATTTAAAACAATTTACCAGTTTAAATAGTATAATTTCTTTTTATGCATATTGCATATGTGCAACACTAGGCTATATTGTTAATTTTTGTGTACTCACATTATACCACCTGCAACTAAACTAAGTTTTGGCAAATGGATAAAATATAGATCCCATAGCTAATTTATTTCAGACTATAGAACCACAATGTGATCGCATATATGAGCAAGTTCGTGCGACCCAGTCGTGCATATTTTTTTTATTACAAGCAATTGTAAAAATTTTAACAATTTTGTTTTGGAAATGAAAGCAAATGTTGCTGCTTGACTTGTCAATTGTCAATGTTTGACATATTGACATATTTGTATATTTGACTGTCTCGCTTTTTTTTAAATTTACTGTAAAGTGTTTTTTTTGTGAAAATAAAGGGTGATTTTTTAGCTGGTTTGGTTTTGGCAACACTGGTTTTGACAGCTGACGTGTGTTTAGTACCTTGTGTCACTGTCAAACAGCTTCAGTTTGGTTTGCAATTTAACCATGGATCGTCTTACAAATGAACAACGCTTGCAAATTATTGAATTTTATTATCAAAATTCGTGCTCGGTTCGAAATGTTCATCGCGCGCTGCTTGTGTTCAGCGATGAGGCTCATTTTTGGTTGAATGGGTACGTAAATAAGCAAAATTGCCGCATTTGGAGTGAAGATCAGCCAGAAGCATTGCAACAGCTACCAATGCATCCCGAAAAAGCCACTGTTTGGTGCGGTTTATGGGCCGGCGGCATTATTGGGCCATATTTCTTCAAAGATGATGCGAATCGCAGCGTTACTGTCAATGGTGAACGCTACCGAGCGATGATAACAAACTTTTTTTTGCCCGAAATGGAAGTTCTTGACTTGCATGATATGTGGTTTCAACAAGACGGTGCCACATGCCACACAGCACGCGAAACAATGGCGCAATTGCGAGGCGAGTTTGGTGAACAGTTAATTTCACGTTTCGGGCCGGTCAATTGGCCGCCTAGATCGTGCGATTTGACACCATTAGATTATTTTTTGTGGGGGTATGTCAAGGCTAATGTCTATAGGGACAAGCCCGCTTCGATTGACGCACTGGAAGCCAACATCCATGCATTCATTCGTGAGATACCGGCCGATATGTGTGAAAGAGTATGCCAAAATTGGACTCAGCGGATGGACTACCTGAGACGCAGCCGCGGTCAACATTTGCATGAAATTATCTTTAAACATTAAATTGCAAGGTTCAAACTATCGATTCAAATAAATATTTCATTCATTTTTTCGAATTTTTTGTGTTTTTTTTTTTAAAAAAGTTCTAAACCTCTTAAAAAATCACCCATTACAAGACCGACTCGTTTTGTAAAATTAACAGCGACAATTTTTTTTGTTGGTAAAAATACAATCTCAGATATCTAACTATTTGTATTTGTGGTTGGATTTGAAATCTTTCTTTTAAATGTAACATTTATAGGTTTCTATGTGAAAAAAAAACTTGACTAAAATTATTTAAAGTAGAATTTATACACCAACATAAATGTTCCATAAAAACAAACAATTCATTTTATCAACAACGCTGCAAGCAAATTTGTATCTTTAATTCGTGTTTGCCTAACTACCCATCCAATTGCAAACCTTTCTATAAAGACCTGTTGTGAAAATATTTCAAATACAAGGTTTGAATTTTTCCAAATCCCTATACCTACTACCTTTAAACATGAGCTACTTAAAAAAAGAGTTTTCCAACAACCTCTTTCAAACCAAAGCCTTCGGGACAAATTCATATTCATAACAAATTTCAGTTAGGAATATATATTTTTTATTTTGAAGTTTTGATTGCCCAAATCCCAGAACAAATTTTATCAGAATTGTACAAAACAATAAGGTTTCTCCTTCTCTCCCTCTATCGATCTAATATTTCTATTTCTGCTCTTGACGTTCAGGATAAGAAAATATCAATAACCAAATTACATAATCCCTTCTTATCCTCAAGGTATGCAGTAGGTGGGTACCACAAAATCGATTTCCTGTTTTTAGAAGAAGCAATATTGTCAACCCCACAATTTTGGCCAGGGCTTATTCTGATTTAAACATAAACACATATAACCTGCCTCAGAAAACACTGCAAGAGCAACCAAGGTTCCACTTCCACAGCGAAAAGACAAACAGTAATTTCAAATCTCAACTCGACCGGAAGAAATTTTGTTCTAACTTTCAATATTATGGGACAGGATAAGACATTTTCACCCATCAATCCTCTTTCCAGATTATTTTCCATCATCCCCAGTACTCAGCTTATAGTCATGTCCTCACATAAACTAAGAGAGCATCGTAAGGTTCATTTGTTGGTTGGATTGTGTGTTGGACTCCTGTACTGATGTCGATGTGGCACTGTGGGTAATATCCGGTTGGTTTGTTCTTAGTGGTGTTTTCACCAAAATTTATGCTAAAGGCGGCTCTTTTCAAATTGCTTAGAACAAATGCAAATCACTATGAAATGATCAGTATCCTTACAGAATAAGTCTTCTTTTGGGTTGAAACACAAAGGATTCGTATCGCAATGCATCTCTTGGAACAATTAAAAATTTATTTCAAAATGCCTGAACTAGATACATATACGTGCTCTACAATCGCTTTGTTTTATGGGCTTTATGTGCTTTATGTTTGCATTTGTGTTCTTATTTTGGGTTGGAAAGCACTAACTGGCTTAAAGCTAAAATATATGCACAGACCAGGATACGAGTATAGAAAACAAAACAAAACGAAACAACTCAAGTCCGTAAACTATTTTCTGAGCATGAAATAGTTTTGTAAGAGTGGTCCTCCTTGCTATACACTATACAGTCGAAGTGAGAGGGAAAGTGAAATGGGATAAAAGGATTAATCTGAGAAGGATAACATTGCTGGGATCAACCACAAATTAGATGGAAAGAGGTAAGTCCTTGTTCTTGCAGCGTTGGTCGCTGGCCATACAGAGTTTTAGCAAAATTTATTCCATTAGAGAGAACAAGCTAAAGTGAAAGGTGAGATAGTGAGACACATGCTTTTAGAAAACTATCAGTGGTTTTGGAATATCGCATTTGGGACAAAAACACAGGCACACAGATACAAACAATGGAGATTTCATTCGGAGAAGAGGATTTGAAGATTTCAATTCCATTTAATAGGAAGGATAAAGTTTTGTGATTGTTGTCCTTTTTGTTTGATTTGGGGTTTTCTGTATTCACTTGCAGGATTTTTGATGTTTGGAACTTCGATTTTTTTTGCCTTTTTTCGATTGGTTTTGGAGAATTATGTTTAGTAGAAGGAATTTATTGTTTCTAGATCAATTGGTAAATTGAAAATGGTCAAAGAGGAAATTTAGTATTCAATGACGCTTGAAAACTCTGGAAAAACATAAGTGATTAGGAAAAGTGAATGACATGTGTCTTTTTGAAGATGAGGGTAAACTATGCAAATCAGGACGTGTTAAAGCAGTTGTTTAGCATTAAATAAGAATTAATAAGGAATCCTTACTCAAATGTAAGCAAAGTGAAACTTGTTTTGAAAATCTTTAAAAAAAAATGTGAAATAATTTAAGAATTCAGTTTTAATAAAAATATTCTCAATCAGTCACTATATCGAAAAATATTTTGAAATTATTCATGTGAGAATCAAGTTTTTTTGTAAAAGACTTTTAACTGGCCAGTGTGGACTCTACCGCCTGTTATACTACCAGGCGAGCCAGTTATGAGGTGAAGATTGACAAATCTTCCAATTTTAAAGCTGACATATAGACATAGCGTCTCTGAGGATAAGGCTTTTGCTGTAAATTGGACTTCAAAGTTGCATTTTAAATAAATTAGTGAAGCGGTAACTTAGGGGTGTTTTTTTTTAGACGTGTGGTTTTCAAGAAGAAGTAAAATGCATATATGATTTAATGTTATGGCCAAGAATTTAGCTTTATTATAAAGATAAGGGTTTGCCATTATGTTTTAAAAATGATTTTGGGCAAGTACCCACAGCGGCTGGCTCAAATAAATTCCAGTCGAGAGGCCCAATTTTCGACAACTTTTTGCAGCAATTGGGGCCGTATGTCAGCAATAACGCGCCGAATATTCTCTTCCAAGGCGTCAATCGTCTCGGGCTTATCTGCGTAGACAAGCAACTTCACATAACCCAACAAAAAATAGTCCAACGGTGTTAAATCGCACTATCTTGGAGGCCACGCCAGAGGCCCACGACGCGAGATAATGCGCTCACCAAAAGTTTCCTTCAATAAGATGATTGTTTCGTTGGATGTATGGCATGTAGCGCCGTCTTGTTGAAACCAAAGGTCGTCCACATCAACATCCTCCAATTCAGGCACGAAAAAGTTATTAATCATGGCTCTATAGCGTTCCCCGTTGGCTGTAACATTATGGCCGGCTTTCTGAAGAAATATGTACCAATGATTCCCTCTGCCCATAGAGCACACCAAACAGTGACTTTTTGAGGATGTGACGGCGTGGCGCGGCGTCTCAACAATGGTTTGTGGATTATGATCAATCCAAATACGACAATTTCGCTTATTAAAGTACCCATTCAACCAAAAATGAGCTCCATCGCTCAACAAAATTTTCTTATAAAAATCGGGATCGGTGGCCATCTCGTTTTGGGCCCATTGACCGAACGTACGATCCGCTTGATGGACGTTCGGCTGTTCATTATGAAATGGCAAATCAAACTGAGCATAAATCAAGTGACAGCTGTCAATAAGACCAACTAAAAAAAACACCCTTTACTTTTGTCTCCATGAATCTTCTCATGTTTTTGACTCCTATATCATAATAGTTATTTTTATATTAAAAAAAATAATCTCTAATATCTCTAGTAATTTAAAGCTCTCAAAAAAGCTAAGATGAAAATATCTGAAAAATATCTGAGTCACCATTTGAATTGGAGAAAAATGTGCGACATCTAGCGTGGTAAGCTTATATGAAAGCTTAAATTATTTTTGAACAGATTCTCAATGGATGAGTTATCATTTCTAATAAAAATCGAAAGATTCGGTTATTCTTTTTAAAAAAAATGTGTTGTATATTTATATCGACATAATATTTTTTAAACTTAAAAATGATAAAAGGTTATTCGTAAAAGTATGCATTTGTCTTAGTTAAATAGTAAACTCAGTGATCATTTACAAAAAAAAAAAACTTAATTTTAACAATCTTAAAGAATACAACACTTAAATATGTATTTATATAACAATCTGATGATGAAAGGTGAAAAATTGTCTCAAACTTAAAAACATTAGGTTTTAATTTCGTAAAATAATTGTTTTTTTTTTTGTATTTAAATAACATTAACGGAATGCTATAATGATGAAGAAAACAAACAAAAAAAAATAATTAAAATTAAAAACAAAAACATTAAATTAATATTTATATATATGTGTGTAGGTATATGTATATCTATACCTAAATCAGTCTATAACGCATACGGACTTTTAAAAATTATAATTTTAACAAAATTAAAATTCATAATAATTATAATATAATGTTTTTTTTCTCAGTACATTTTCTTCATCAATAAATTGAAGAATTTCGAATTTAGCTAAATTATAAAGAAATAAAATATGAAATCTTATTAATCTTAAATTGATTTTCTTAAAACAAAAATAACTGTTATACTAAACAGAAAATTTTCTTCCACAATGGTGGTGTTGGTGGTAGGGTGGTTGGTGCTAGAGCTTCCCATATAGCGGTATCGAAGACATCTTTGACTTTATCCTGGAATAAGAACAAAATTTATTAAATTAAAATTAAAAGAAATTATTTGACGGTTTGGGTCGAAATAAATACTGTATTAAAAAAAAAACTCTAACTCAAAATTCTGTTAGCACAGAATTCAGTAAGAAGAAAATTCTGAATGAATAAAATTCTGTACTTTAAAAAAATCAGTCTTATGTTTTACGGTTTGATTATATGTTTAGATTGAAAAGTAATTTCAAAATTTATCTCAAAATCAGGAATTGAAAACTACTGAACTTTGAATAAAAATGTTAAAATGGCTGAAAAAGGAATGAGCTGTCATGACATTTTTGATTTTAGATTAAACTGTACTAAAACAGAAAAAAATAGGGCTTTCGTTATTTTCTCAAAAATCGGAAAATAAAGGGTTTTCCAATAAGAGGTGTTATTTTGATATTCAAAGAAAAATGGCATTTTTTGAGATAAATGATCGGATGTTTATTTCATTATAAAGAGGAAGGTATGCCGTTAATAATGGAACACAACATCAGCCAAATGGCCGCCACGACCACGCTTACAGGACCTTATCCTTTTCATGAAATTTTCCATAACCAAATCGCAAAGTGGCTGCCCTATGTCCTCGATAGCCTCACGAATTCCATCTTTGAGGTCTTGAATTGACGCTGGGCTGTTGGTGTAGACCTTATCTTTCACGTGGCCCCAAAGGAAGAAGTCGCAAGGTGTTAAATCACAAGATCTCGGTGGCCAATTGTGATCACCTCTTCGAGAGATAACACGGTCCGGAAACTTTTCCCCTAAAAGATCGATGGTTTCATTGCTTATGTGGCACGTAGCGCCGTCTTGTTGAAAGTAAACGTTGTCCAGATCAATACCATCCAATTCCGGCCATAAAAAATCATTAATCATCTCTCGATAGCGCAATCCATTGACCGTAACTGTTGCTCCAGCCTCATTTTCGAAAAAGTAAGGTCCAATGACCCCGCCGGACCATAAACCCCACCAAACAGTCACGCGTTGAGGATGGAGAGGATGCGACAGTTTTGCTTGTTGACGTAGCCTCCGAGGTGGAAATGGGCCTCATCAGTCAAGATGATTTTTCGATGAAATTCCGGATCATTTTCATGCATTTCAAGGACCCAATCAGCAAAGACACGACGTTGTTGATGATCAGCCGGCTTGAGTTCTTGTGTTAACTGAACTTTATAAGCCTTAAGACCCAAGTCTTTATGCAAAATACGGTGTAATGACGTTTGTGGAATGCCTAATTCCAAAGAATGACGAGGAATGGACAAACCTGGGTTTCCTCAACACTTTGGGCTACAACAGCAATATTCTCAGTTGTTCTTGAGCGACGTGCACGGGTTTTATTCTTCACATCACTAACTTGTCCCAACAGCTCGAATTTGTCCACCAATTTCTGTATTGCGGTCCGACAAGCTGCTGCACGACGACCCAAAAATGTTTTAGTTTTACGAACCGTCTCTGCCAAATTTTCACCATTTTTATAGTGAATTTTAATAATTTCAATGCGTTGTTGAAGCGTGTATCGTTCCATTTTTATTAATGGCGTAGTTTCTACTTGTCAAATGTCAAAAAATGACAGCTTCAAAAGTGATAGCTACCAAAATAGCGGGCTATTCAAAATAACACCTCTTATTGGAAAACCCTCTATAAAAAAAACTAGCTATCTGATTTTTAGCATTTAACCAAAAATGTATGAAAACATTAATCCTGAAAGGGAAACTAAATTTTAAATTGGCAACATTGTTTTTTGTGACAGCCGATTTGACAGTTCTACGTTATTTTGAAGTTAGTTTTAGTTTGGTTTGGCAATTCATCATGAATAGACTCACGCAAAAGTCACTGTTTGGTGCACTTTATTAGCCGTATGTCTGAAAAAAAGATTATGTTTAGAACGGTACAGTCAACGGTGAGTGGTACAGTGACAATCTTACAAACTATTTCATGCCTTAATTATATGGCTTTTTGCTGCAGACATTCCACAGAGCGCACGATATAATTAATTTACTGAAATAAACATTTGACGAATGATTAATTTTATGAAATTGACCTCGTTCGTGCGATTTAACACCATTAAATTATTTTCTCTGTGGATAAAGTCGCATGTCTACGCCAATAAACCAGAAACAATGGAGCACATCGACGTTAACATTCGACACGTTATTGCCGAAGTATAGTCTGATTTACTACAAAGAGTGTTTGACAAAAATCGTATGCAAACATTATTGCCATAACATTATCTGTCAAATAATTCAATGTCATTTATATTAAAAACTTTTCTCTGTGTTTTATTTCAATTTAAAGTTCTCCATCTCTTAAAAAAATCACCCGTTATTTTGCTAAGATCTAACCACAGTATTATTCTGTGGAAAATAAAACCTTACCTGGGTATAAGAAGATGTTTCGATATATTTCGCCTTAATCGATGTGGCCAGGTCCCAAGCGTCTGCAAATGATATCGGTTTCTCACCCTTGGTCTGAAAAAGAACATGAACATCATTTGTGCGAATGAAATCACCTCTCAAGTGCTATTAACGTTTCAAAAAAAAAAAAAAAACCTTACCTGAAGCTTATTCAGCACATGTATGTTACTCCTTTGATCGGATTGTGTTCCAACCAATATTAAGGAAGCAGGATTTTTGGAAAATTTCGGTGCCCATTTGGTTTTGATAGATTGGAATGTCTCCGGTTTCACCACAGAGAAACACAACAGGAACACATCACTATCCGGGTAGCAGAGTTCACGCAATGGATCTAGCGTATCCTGACCAGCGGTATCACAAAGGGTTACATGTACTGGACTATCGTTGACCATTACCTCAGCTGTGGAATAGAAGGAGGAGGAAATATGTATTAGTCATGCAATCTAGATATAATTATAGATACAATCACGTTTCACCTTAAGGTGAAGATGAAGACGACAACGACTATTGTAGGTATACCTTGCCGGCAGAAGATTATGATGCCAAGATTGTGTAACCGACGACCGACAACGCAGTAAACCAGAGAAATAGTAGACGAAGAACATTTTGCTTGCCCGGAAGCACTTCACGAGCTGGAACTCTCATGAATTGTACATTTGATATGCCAAAGCTCTGATCCGAACACCACAGACTGTCGTCACTAATATAGCAAGAAGCAACAGATTGGAATTTCATGGAATTTCTACCACAAAATTTTGGTATCACCATAATCGTCATCATCGTCATCACCATCATTACTGTCGTCGTGCTCAGAAGCACCATCGGCACAACCATGACATCCATGCGATATCCCATCCCAATCCCACACACATATTCGACACGACTTTGGTGGAAGCATAGAAGAATTCACAGTCACATCTGTCAGTGGCCAGAGAAGCACCAGAAGCAGCTAAGCAATTGCGATTCCATGTGGCGTTTTGCCATCATCGCCACCGACACCGCCCCTACCACCACCACACATCACCATTCAATTCCAAGGCAGCTTGATTATATATAGTAGTACCTATAGAGAGTTCATATTGCTCTATTTGATGTGCTCTGACACACACTGCACTTGGGCATCGGGCAGGGCTGTGCTGTGCCGGGATGGCAACTTGGCCTGATGATGGCTTAGCCAAGATCAAATCTTGGTCGGTTCGGTCGGTGGTGGAGGTGAAATATAAGACGCAATTGGAGGTTATGTTACGATTTGTTGGGAAGAATGAAATTCGAGAAATATAGAAAATAATAAAAGCAGAAAAAGATGCTGTTGACGACAAAACGACAACGACTATACAATGGAGGCGAGAAAGAAATTGTTTATGATTCAGCTATATAGAAGAGTTGTGCGGGGGGTCGAATGGAACAGTCCACAGAAGTCAAGGATATAGTCAAAAGGGATCTATGTAGGTAGGTATTGTTGGATTCATGAATGGTGAATGCACATGAGGAGGATTGTTACTTATTTGACAACAGCTCAGTCCTCAGTGGTGTTAATTGAATTTCAGATTTCTTAAGAAAAAAAAAAAAAAAAAAAACAAAATAAAATAAAATAAAGACTTGCATTGATGAATAAAGGCAAATCCACTTCAACCCATTAAGATGTTATTTTCTCAGATTTACACGATTGACAAATCACAATATTTTCTGTCATTTTGTATCCATTTTTTTTGCTATACAAATTTTTAAGGCGCACATAATGGTTAAAATATGGCAGATAAAAATTGGCATTTACTGCAAGCCCTAATGTAATACATCTGTACCAATCCACAGAATTTCATGAAATATTCAGGAATAATTAATAAAAAAAATAAAAAATTATCGCAATTAATATACGCCCACTGACACTACTACAATTCAAATAAAAAAGGTCATCTAATCGTCTAGATTGATTCAAGATTATGTTATTAGTTTTTCAGTGAAATTAAAAAAATATATATATTGTTTCTTCTTTCGATGTATTGGTTGTGCCTGGAAAAACCAATATTGATTTTAAAGAGCTAGCAGGGCTACAATTGAATTAAAAAAAAATATTTGTCAATATTTAATAAAATACATATGTTTCCAACTGAAACATGATTCTGTAGTATTTTAGAGGCAACAAGAGAAATTATTCTTGAGCTTTTTTGTTATTCCATTGGAAATTTGGAAGCTGTCATTTAAGGTGGAAACACATACTTATGAATACAAAACAAAGTTTTTGATGTTGGATATTCGCTAAAAAGTATGACTTCTAAAAACTGAAAGGTCTTACGCTCAATTTCTTCACAGCAGTACTAAGCCAGCCTAGTACCCAGTCTAGCTAGACCAGGTCCTAGCTCTGGTACTCAGTCCTAATGAAAATTAAGTACCTGAGTATTTCTACACATCACTAGTACCGGATCTAAATTCACCAAGCGGTACTAGGACTTAATACGTCTAAAACTGGTCTAATTCTGATTTTGACAATATTTTGGCAATATTTGAATATTATTTTGATATTTATTTTGATTGAGCGATTTTTATTTTATTCTTTTTTCGAATGAATTATGTCAATTTTAACAAAAAGGGGACATAATATCAATTCCACGATAACTGTCTCATCAAGCATCAACTAAGAAAATTTATCATTGTGATCAACAATTTGCCGGTCTTCAATTTACGCAGTTAATAGCAAAACGGCTATCGTTGCTACAAACCTATAGAGAGTGGAAAGATAAAGAATGCCAATAAAGTCCTACTGATATTTAAAGGAGAGATCAGTGGTGCTTTGTTTTGAATCAGCTCCCAGATGAAGCACTTGATTTGAGTAGAGCATTGTGTGTTATTTTTTGCGTGGAGTTTTGGACATTTTTCTATGTTGATATGTGTGTGACAGTCTTGGAAAAATGTCCTTTATTGTTTGCATTTCATGTGCGGTTCATGCAATGCATTGGTCGCGTTCGGGGAAATATCCAGAGCTATCAGTATAGGTTTTGTGTTTATTTTAATCCCTTATGAAAACAGTAAATGCAAAAACAACAATGGATATCTGAAAATTTTTGGGATATGTGCGGAGGGCCTTTTTAATAGCTTGTCGAAACTGTCTACCACACTATTAATCGTTTTATATATGACGTTGATTCTCAATATTAAGTCCATAAACCGTGGCAATATGTACTTTTACGACTGCATCAACACACGTCCATGCAACGAATTCATTGAAGAAAATGAAAAAAATTACTCTAATTCAGGTATTAGCGCCATTAGACTGCCGATTTTAAAGTCCTAGGTAATACCGAGTCCTAAATAGTACTCGGTACCAAGTTGACAGAACTAGGGCTTAGTACTTATGTGAAGAAATCATTTGGTACTGATGTGAGTACTAACAACTGGTATATTAACCAGGTACTAGCTGATTTTGAGGAGTCAGCTAGTACCGATTCCTAACTGATACTCGGTACTAAATTGTCAGGACTACGACCTAGAACTTGTGTGAAGAAATGAGTTGATACCATTTTGAGTACTAATTTTAGGACTAGTACCGGTACTAGCATTAGGACTCTGTGAAGAAATTGGCCGTTAAGCTAATTGACTTTTTCTAAGGTCGAATTCACATAATATATTTTTTTTGTGAATATCGCACATTTGGGGTGCTAAGATCCAGGAGCCATAACAAAAGTTTTAGAACCGTTTTCTTCATATATGAGCACTTCTTATAACTATACAAAATGAAATTTTTGTATATTAATTTTTTTCTTCCAAGACTTTCTTTTCTTAAAGACTTTCAAGACCCTCGTTAAATTCTAGTTGAACAGATACAGCCTTATCTCGTACTCTTTTCGAAGATTTTGGAGGTAGTATCGTCTCAGCGATACTCTTTTTTCTCGTCTTGCGGCCATTCCTAATATGTTAGAAATTTATTTAGAAAGTAAAAGAATGCTTTTTTAACAAATTTAATTTTTTTTATGTACATCTTAGTTTTTATTTTTTTTTCTGCAAATTTTGAGTCATCTACACTTGGCCCGGTTTCCCTTAAACCTTTGAACAGAAATTATTCTTAATTAATAATTACAATACTTTCAGTTATCAGCTAATAACATACAATTTTATAATAATACGAATATAGTAGAATGGACGTGCGTGCATAGATTTATTAATATTTTTACTTCAAATACATAATTATGTATACAAAAGTACTATAGTATAGGGCATGTTTTTGGTCCGTAAAAAAAAATGTCCTCGGGATTTCAATCAAACCTGACATTACGATGATAGAGAGCACGAAAAAGTGGGTCCTGCATTGCTATCTGTCTGTCTTAACCTCAACCTACAACCTAAACGACTGAAACATTTTTTTTTTGAAATTGTGAATTCAAGTTACAGTTTTGTATACTTCTTCCACATTAAGGGTCAAGTATTTGGTTTTATGTGAAAAAAAAACATAGTTTTACGTAATCAAGCAAAATTTTTACAAAAAAAAGTGTCAAGATAAAATTGGAGCTTAGGCATATTCTACACAAAAAAAAAAGAAGATTGTTACTCTGATAACAAAAAGAAGCTTAATTTTGAACTTTTTTCTTATACAAAATCAAAAGCTTTGGTTCAAATTTAGCGTGAGTACCTACTTCGTGGGAAATGCATATAACATAAACATTACATACTCCACTAAAGTGCAACTATGTCGGAATGTTTTTCGACTTGAAATTCAAATTTTCTTGGGCTAAATTACAATGGTCGGGAATTAAAAAAAAAGTGGTTTTGTCAAACCAGTCTATGTATGTATGCATGTACCTATAACTAACGTAGAAAATCATACATATAGACATATATTCGATCATGTCCATTTAAAATGCAAATATCTCAAAAGTTATATGGGCTTCGAGAGTTTTCAAATTGAACACAGACGTTATTTTCAATGCTTATACCTTCGCCTTATCCTTGAACCACAAGAGCAAGTTTATCGGCGTCGTCTGATCACAAGAGATTTCTTCTTATAATGAAGTTTCTATACTTTATATTCATTTTTATAAGCTCCCTCTGCAAACTTCCATATTGGACTGTGCTTCTAAAGTTTATGTTTTCATTTTCTGAGTTTTCACATTTTAGATTTTTTAGGCAGATTTTTTTCGTATTTTTTTTACTTTTCCATTCAAGTGCAGTCAACAAAAATCTGAACCCCATTTTCTGTTTATTTCCCTCTCTCTGAATCAAAGAGAAATAAATAAGATTCAAAAAAAAAAAAAAAAACAGATCTATAGACAATTCATCTCTATTTGTCCTGTGGTACATAAATTTCCTCGAAGGCAGAGAGTGGGAGAGTTGAACAAACAACCGTTATACTTATACACAAACACATTCAGACATCAATCGTCCTAAAAAATCAACAACAACAGGACAAAAAATAAAACACCCAGCAAAAAAATGCGATGATATCCTTTTGTACGTAGAAAAAATGGTGTCAGTGAAGCTTGCTATTTCACTTCAAGGACTTCCACCATCAGGCTCCAGGTCCGCAAATTCATATATATTTATTGGTATGGAAAGTTCTTTTGGGTTCCTCTGCCTGGCCGCGTACACAATTGCATGAGCACAACAACAACAACTTAAAAAAAAAATATTTTTAACCATTGAAAAGTCTGCCAGAATGTTGATTCCTTTATAACAATCACAAGGGATATCTCAAGGAGTAAAGTAAATTCTTGCAAATGCAATTTCAATGACTTTTTCTTCTATATAAGGACGACACACATTTGTGTAAGTTGTAACTCCTGAGATGTAGTCAACAGTGCTGTGAACTGATAATTTCTCCCTTTGTTTTGGGTTAAGCTAGAAATATATTTTATTGAAAAAAAGGACCAAAATTTCCTTTAAAATTATGGTGATCAACTATAGTAGTTTGCTAGCAATATCCTCCACAAATGGGACACATTTTGATTTTTAAAATACAACATTATAAGAGAAAAAGATTTCAATAAATGCTTGTTGGCAACCCTTAAATTTCAGACAGCTTAAAAATGACTCAATGAATTCCAACACGATAACATTGATATTAAATCTTATTTCCATCCAAAAAAATTTGCCACGAATTAACAAAAAAGAATATGTGCACCAATTTTTTGCACCCTACTGTGCAGAAATAATGTTGGTTTCTCAGTTGCTTGCCATGAATTATTTATGTTCCTTTTATTAGAGTGTGTACAAATCGTAAGGATTTCCACCGAAGTAATAGTTATATCAATCTATTTCACATTACACCTCCAAGCTCCAACCAGTTGTAGGTACATACATACATATATACGTACCTACAGAGAAGCATGTTCGAGTGGTAGAGTGATGTCCTTGGCAGATACGCAGAGATGCAGAACAATCGTTGTTTTTTTTTAAGAAGGAATACAAAAAGTAGTCGCGCGTAAAAAAAATTGTCGCAAATAAAAGGATGGGTATACCTACGTTTGATGGATTTCAATATAAAATTTGCGCAAGAATTCGTGTGTAAAAGCAGTATAAAGAGCTTTATTCTTTTATATGTGCAGCAAAAAAAAAATAAAAAACATGCCATGACACTTTCGTGTTTCGGGAAGCGAATATATTTGATACATGCGAAATAATGATACCTACATATCTAACTACACATATCAATGTTTCCCACCTATGGCTCTCTCTCTATCTAAGTATTTGTGAGCTTAGATTCTATGTATGAATAATTTGTAGGTACCTGGTAAATGTTAAAAAGGAAACAAAATAAAGGATTCCTCTTAGCTAAGTGGTTTGAAACAGGATATTTTAGATTTTAGTATGGGATTTATGTATGAAAATATTTAACATGAGGAAATGAATGCTTCAATAATGTGGTTTTGAAGTTTGTTCTTTGGTTGATGGTGAAATTGAAAATATGACTTTTTCAAGGAAGACAATTTCATTCGATATTTTGCGGTTTAATCAAAAATAAGAAAAAAAATATTTCATTACAGATTTGTTAGGTAAAAAGAATGAAAAATTTTTGTGAGGATATTTATCTGCAATCAACAGATAAAACATGACTTGAAAGCTTACAAAAACAACAACAGCCGACTTACGGAATTCGATTATTTTCCGAATTCAAAAACTTCACTATGTACACTATGGTTGCTTTCCTAGATAGATATAGAAGGCGCATTTAATAAAGTCGACACATCTGGCAATTGCATCTGCACTGACATGTCTGAAAGTAGATGGTTCGTTTAGTGAACTTAATTAGTCAAATGCTGACTAGCAGGATTATTAATTCAAAACTGGGCGGCTTTTCTGCAAGAAGATCTGTCAGTAGAGGTACTTCGCAAGGCGGTGTTCTATCTCCCCTTCTTTGGAACTTGGTAGTGAATGGGCTGCTGACTCAGCGTTGCACTTTGGCCAAATGGCCCCTGTTTGTGTTCAGTCCCCGTTTCCCCTACTCTTTTAGAAATTGCCCAATCGGCCCTTTTTTACGATTTTACTCGTTTAGATATTCTAAAAATGTAAGTTTTTGATATTAATTTAATTCATAATTGTTTCTGAATAAATTTTTTGTTTTACTCATGTATATTGTTTTTTTTTGTGTACGTATTTTCTCTATTGTCGAATTTTTGTATAATGGCATCATTTTTGTCTCGGGACCCTTTTTAATTTTTTTTCAGCGGCAACACTGTGTGCTGACTAGCCTGGAAGTGGAGAGCTACAGATACAGAGTGATGGCCTATGCGGACTATGTTGCCGTTTTAGGAAAGCTTCTTAACACCTTAAAATAACTCCTACAAAACGTCTTAAACAAGTTAATAAACTGGACAGATCGCTGTGGAGTGGGTGTTAACACTCATAAGACAGATCTTGTCCTCTTCTCAGGGAAATACACATAGACCCTCCGTCTATCAATGGGATTCCACTTAAATTCTCAGACGAAGCCAAATATTTGGGACTAATCTCAGATAAAAAGTTAAGTTGGAAACCCAATATACAAGAAAGAGAGTCAAAAAGCCACTGTGGAACTCTTCTCACGCAAAAAAGCCGTAGGAAACAAGTGGGGACTTAAACCCAGCATTACGCATTGGCTATACACCTCGATTGTCAGACCGTTTCTTACATATGGCGAGACACTGTGGCGAACCGCTTTAGATAAAACTACAAATTGTGAAAAACTAAGCAGGGTCCAACGTTCAGAAACCGATGCAAGGTTGCTCAAATTTATGCGATTTTGCGATTATGTCGACCGAATATTGGACGCAGCGCGCGATGCGTCGCGCAAACCGAACCATTATTTTGCTAATAAATTTGCACGATTTGCAAACGTTGTTCAGGAGTAAGTCTATTTATTATGAAATGGCAAACCAAACTGAGCATAAATCAAGTGACAGCTGTCAAAAAGACCAACTGCGGAAAAAGTATTGTGAGATTGAAAACCACACGTCTAAAAAAAAACACCCTTTATTTGTTAAACAAACAAATGCAAGCAGAGCCATTCGTTTTAAAGCTTCCTTCACAGTGGACTAATAATGACGTTGGTCACTCCATCATTCTGAACCCATTCGGAACAATTCCAAGTAACATTGACTACACCATCCCACAGTTACAATTCCATAAAAAACTTTTAGGTCATCACCATACCTTTCAGATCTATCTGGGAGGATTCGGAATTCCTGGAAGATCAATCAATCCATTTCTAAATGAACGGATTAAAAACTGATGAGGGGGTTGGTGGAGGTGTGTACTCAGACTGGTTGAATTTAAATCTCTAATTTGGCCTTCCCAATCACTGTAGCGTGTTTCAGGCGGAACTTTTGGCGATAAAAGAAGTACTGCCTTGGCTTAGAGAAAATGTGATATCTAAAACAGAGATCCACTTCTTCTCAGATAGCAAAGCCGCCATAAAATCCGTCTCCATCTCTATAACAGTCCTTAACTGTCGATCATTTCTCATTGAGATGGTTTAGCATTTTAATTTTCACCCCTGCTGGGTGCCGGACCATATGGACATTCCAGGAAATTCCAGGGCTGACGAACTCACCAGAAGTGGAACAACATCACCTGCGTGGTGACAAAACAGATGGCCAAAGTTAGAACTGAAGCACCCCAAGAGTAAAGAGTTAAATATCTCTAAGCAGACAGCACATCGCCTCCGTAATAGGTATCACGCAACGCAATAAAGTTCGGAGTATTTTCAAATGATTTCTGCAGAAGCTGTATGGATGAAGAAGAGAAAGATTCGATTCCTCATCTACTCTGTACTTGTCCTGCTCTATCCCAACGACGTAAACTCCATCTCGAAGATTACTACTACAACGATCCTATCCTAATGATGTGGCAAAAATGTTGACATAAATAATCTCGCATGCTTCGTAAGGAGCTTCAAGTCGTTTTTTGACTACAGTACATGAACTGCTGAAATTTTCAACAATGTGAACGTTTTAAATAATTTTAAACCTATTAATAAAGGGAGTTCTTTTCTACTCTTCACTTTTTCGTTTCATTTTTTAAGGTGCTGATCTATGTAAATATAAATCAAGTAGATCTATATGTAAGCTCTCAAAAGTCTTTCAATTTTAAAATGCATAAGGTAAAAATTTCTAGCTGCGCTGTCATACTAACTTTATATTTGCTTAAGACTGACGGAAAGTTAAACTTTTCAGAAAAAAAATAATTTTCTATTATATTGGAAGTTCTATATTTTTAACAAAAACTCTTATTGTTGACTACCGAGTCTCAGAAGTAAGAAAAATCCATTTTCATTGCTTACGCTGATATATGTTTTTTTTTTTTTTTTTTATAACTGCTACTCTTGCCAACAAGGCTGTCAAAAGGAATTACATGAATGTGTGATAACTTTTCCGTCTTTAGGTATTCATGTACAGTAGTACAATACCCTCACTCGAACAATCTCAGGTAAAAACCGAACGATGTTCAGAAATTGAAGAAAAAAGCTCTACAGACCGAATAACAGAATACCTTGAAATTCAAATTCCTCTTTTGCCAAACCATAACTCATGAATTCAAGATATATGTAGATTTTAAATACACTCAGTGTCGTTTGATTGAGATCACACATGTTTATTACTATTCTCGGATTTCTTAGCATGATGAAAATAAAATGCGCAACTGGATCGGGGAAGTACTCGCTCTTATGGTTCAGGACTTAAAAGTTCTACTTCTTATTTTTTACAATTTTGAGAAATTGTAGTATATCGGAGTTTCACGCTGAAGGTGAATACTATTTCACAAGAAAACTATATTTTTTGGGGCCACTGCTTCTTCCAAGTAAGTGACAATTAAGTTTAAATAAAATAAAAAAAAAAACAAAAATAGTTAGGTTAGGTTTTAACAAAACAAAAATATAAACCTTAATCAAGTGATGAGGAGTGTGTTCTTATCTATACACATAGTTCGAGTTGCGGTTGAAATTTAGAAATCCTATGAATTTATTTCCCTTCTTATTTTTTCTACCATCAGCAGCACACCACACTTTTGGTTCGTTTTTTTTTTTCTGCAAAATTTACTTCAAAGGAAATTTAATTGAAGTTATTTTTTTTTTTTTCTGGCGGGAAGAAAATTTTCCGGTAGCTTGATACACCATCAAAGTAAAGTTTTCACCATCACCACCCTTAGCCTTTTCAATTACTCAATGAAAATTAAAATTAAAGAGTAAAATTGGAAGGTACAATTTAAATAATTGTGAAAATGCATAGCTATAGGATAGGGACGAAGGATTATAGAAGAAACATTCTAGACTGGTTGGTATTTTTATTTTTGTTGTTAGAAACTATGTATGTATGAAAGAGGGGGTCTTTCGAGAGAGTTTTGGGACAAGGAATTGAAATAGTTGAACAAACAATGGTGAAGAATTTTAACAACAAGGAGTATTGATATGGGAATTTGTTAACAGGATATCCTTTCTAAGGGAAGGATTCTTTCCTTTTGATATATGTAGGTATGTATGTATGTAGATACCTAATCACCTTACAGGTTGCAAAAATTGAATAGAATGGCTGAGAATGGCAGATTGGTTGCTTCTTGGGGAAGTTGTTGTCAGTGGATTTTAAAGTTTTGTGATTTTGAAGTTTGAACTGATTTAGAAGGAGATTTGAATAGTTGATTTTTGAGGTCCTCAAAGAAAATATTAATTCTTTCTGTGGAAAGATGCTTTTTTATAAAAAAAAAAAAAAAAACGGAATAAATACTGGCCTACACAGAATGAGGTATGCTGAGAAATGTAACAACAAAATTAAAGAGGTTCCCTAAAAGAAGAACCATCAAAAAAGGACTATTTAAACCAAATAAGTAAGCAAAAATTAATAATCGAATTGAAGAATAGGGTGGCTGATGAAAGCCGCCACCAAAAAAAAAATTTAATAACTTTTTTTCTATTTAATCTGGTAAATTTTTTTTTTATTTTACAGACTGATTTTTAGATTTAACAAAACTGGATAACTGGGACACAGAGACAAGAATTTGGATTGTCCGCCGCTATCACGCACTGCAGTCCGTAGTTTCCGTTCAAAGAGAGTATATGCGCACGTTTGGCGGCAATCTTCCGAGGAGATGGACCATAATGAGACTTTGTTAACTATTTTGCCGAGCATGGGACAGTCCAAAGAAGACCTTACCATCGAAACCCTTCAGATCGGACGGAGGAAACAATAGCTGCAGTAGCTGCTGCCATACAAAACAATCCAAGAGTTTCGACAAGAAGCTTATCTGCTCAAATGGGTATAAGCAGACAGTCATTGCAGTCAATTATGCACAATGATTTGGACTTATTCCCATATAAAATTCCAAATGGCCGATTCGCTTGGAATTTTGCCAGAAGATGCTTCAAATGGTAGAAGAAGACGGACACATTTTGAACTGTCTTTTTATGTATGACGAGGCCCATTTCGATTTAAACTGCAACATAAACAAACAAAATTGTCGAATATGGAGTGCTTCCAATCCAGAGATACTCCATGAGACGGAATTGCATCCACTTAGTGTCACAGTGTGTTGTGCAGTTTCATCATGCTGCATTTTGTCAGGCCTTACTTCTTCGAAGAAAACGGTCACGCCGTTACGGTTACTGGAGACCGCTACTTGAGCATTTTGAGAGAGTTTTTCTATCCAGAATTACGCCAAATGAGAATTTCTTTCAACTCTGTGTAGTTTTAGCAAGAAGGTTCTACTCCTCACATATCCCGGCCTGTTATGAAAGAATTGCGACGAAAATTTCCCAATAAGCTGGTATCCAGGAACTCAACATTCCATTGCCCCCCCAGGTCGCCTAACTTTACTGCACCTGACTTTTTCTTGTGGGGTCATTGCAAACAGGAAGTCTACAAAGCAAAACCAACAAATTTGAATGAACTGAAGCAATCCATTGGAGAAACAATTGCGGCTATTCCTGTCTCAACTCTCAAAGCAGTAATGAATAATAACTTTTTGGTAAGATGCCGCACATGCATCAACGAGCACGGGGGGGCATTTAAAATCCATTACTTTTAAAACTAATTAAGCTATCTATTTAATAAAATTGAATGAGCTTTAACATGAATTAGAGAAAAATGAATTCCATACACTGAAAAAAAATTATTTGAGTTTCTTAATATAGCAATATTCATCAGCCATACCCTGTATGAAGACTAACTTTTATGGTATCTACTGTACTGAATAGAGAATAATAATGCGGCGGAACTTAGACACACTTTTGCTATATTCTTCTTAACTACAGAATCTGTAAATGCAGCGCAATTTGCTTTATGCAAATGTTGATCAAAAACAATACAGAAATTCGGTTCGCAAGTAATTTAAAACAATTTTTAAAAGTTCTTTAATTCCTGGGAGTAAAATGTTGCGGATTCAGTAATTGACATGGAAATCTCAAGACGAGGATTATTATTTGCCAAGAACTTAGCGTGATAAAAATGGATCCTGTGGTGGTGTTTATGTGGATGGTGTAAGATGTGCTAAAAAACTGCCTGTTATATGTTCTAACAACATTTATAGCTACTCTCTTTTAAACAAGTATCAGTGCTCTTTTTAATTTTTCCTATTTTAGTTTGCTCTCAACGCTTTGCAGCTCACAGGAAACAACAGCAGCAGAAGATATTAGGGCTGTGTCAATCAGGAACGATTCGATTTTTTTGATCCGATCATCGAAAAGTATTGATGATTGAAATCACAAATTTTCGTTTCAATCGATCCCAATCTCAATCATTTCGATGATTCTCGATTTTCCATCCCAATCTCAATCATTTCGATGATTCTCGATTTTCAATCCCAATCTCCATCATTCCAGTGAATCTCGATTTTCGATATCAATTTCTTTTAAATTATTAATATATTTTATCGGAGAAAAGAAATATGGGTCAGAATGGGGTCGATCAAATCGGTACAGTATTCGTTAACTTCGGAGATTGAATTTCATCGAAACCGAGATAAAAAAAATTGTCTTAGTTTGACAGGTGTCAAAATATGGCAACATTTTTGGTACGGTGGATCGAAAAACGGAGTACGCCAATCGATTTAGGAGTTGTGTATAACCCTAGTCTCACGGCCGACGTTCTGGGACCACTAGAACACTTAGTTTGACAAGTGTAAAAATATACTAAAATTTTTATTACGGTGGATTGAAAAATGGAGTACGTCAATTTAGGAGGTGGAAATCACCTGAAGTCACGCCAGTTCTCTAGGTCCTTTAGAACACAGGTGTCCAAATGTCAATTCATTTTCGAGAATACGCGCTACACGTAATTTTGTGCATCGTTACGTCGCAAAGAGGAAAGTCCACGTTTTTATTTCACTCTACCGCCGACATATAGATGTTTACACATCAAAAATCGAATCGGCACAGTATGAAATAATGAATTGAGTGGAATGAAAATGATCGAATGATCGATTGATCAAAATGATCGAATCATTTTGGTAATCGATTCTTGAACGAATCGATCATTTGAAATGAACGATTTACCACAGCTCTAAAAGATATAAGCTCCTTGGCGCAGCCTCAACTCGTGTTGCTGAAATTTCTTGTAACATTTCCGCAGTCTTATTGACGTAGCTATTTAGTCAGAAATGGGCCCCATCGTTGAATAAAATTTTAATCGAAAACATTGAATTTTCTTCAAGTTTTTGATAGTTCAAAAACTTAGACTGTGCGGGGCTAAAAGCCAGTTTCACCGTCGACACTTACCGCAATAAGTGGCACTTAAGTTTCCCATATTAGGACTTTAGGCTTGTATTTCATAGCCAGCGTAAGTGGAACTTAAGTCACCATCATCGGAGACTTAAAGTGCCACTTGTTCGGTTAAATATGCACTGTGATATTGCGCATTAATTTTTCACATTGCCCACTTAAGTGCCACTTAGCTGACTGTGAAACTTTCCCTTAGTCCTTATTTGATGAATTATCAAACAATACTTAAAAAAAACATCACAAAACCGTTTTTTTTGACACGCCAACGCGCATTACGGAATTCGTATGGCCAATACGTTATATGCCGTTGAATCAATAATTTTATGCAGAAAACTATCCAAGCTATTTAACTTCGATTTTGGTACAACTCAACTTATTTATTCAGACCCGAACCATAGCTAATAGGCTGTCTTCAACAAAGGCTTACCACCCTCGTTTCTAAGCTTAAAAAGAGGTGTACCACAGGGCTCAATTCTCGGATCTCTGATTTTTTTACTTTTTTATAAAAAACCTTCCATTTGCTATCCATATTATGATTTCAGGTAAAAGCCTATTTGTTGAGTCCAAATAAAGGTTTTGTTAAACAAATCTTTGGATTGCACATTTTCGTCCATAGAAATATCAGTCAAGATGATTCTTTACAAGCTACATACATGGAACTTTACACAATTACTTGAACTTTTAATAAATCCACATCGTGACTGATGCACGGATCGAAAGAATTCAACCATTCTTCACTTCACATAAATGGGTACATAATGTACTTAAATACTAAAGTATAAAAGTATAAAGTTAAAAAATATTTAAATTACCATTATAGATATCTGATGCCGTGGGCACGTGTTCCGATATAAACCGATTCTCCAGATACGTAACAATCAGATTCGTTTTCCCAACATCCGCATCACCAACAACAACACATTTAATTTGAGGACGATTATGTTTATTGTTGTTGCTGATTGATAGTTTTTTCTCTGCAAAAAAAAAAAAAAAAAACAAAGAAAATAAAAACACAGACACAGATAAATAAAATAAATAAAATGTCTTTATTTTATATCTTGTGTTTTTTTAAAACTGGAACACATAAAATACACAAAGATTTACAACAAACCTTTTGAGATTTTCTTTGAGGATTTTCGATTTTTCACTAAAAGCTTTGATCCTTTGCCACTATCTCTAGAACTCGAACTGGTATCACTATTGGACTGAAAAGAGAACAAATAGAGAAGGAATTGTAAACAAATGGATATATGATACGAGTATCTCATATAATATTGAACAAAAATACAGAAAATAAACAAAAAGAGGCAAATTTGGGACAAAGAAATGGATGTCTGACTTTTTATTTGAATGAATATTTTATGTTATCAAAAGACCCATTGAACGAAATATTGCTTACAACCGTCTTGTCTACAGATATATATATATATATATATATATATATTTTCAAAGGGTTTTTAGGATCTTTGCAAGTTGCCTCAATTCCGAAAGTTGTTTTTTAAGACCGAAATTTAGTCAATAATATGTCATTGCGCTGGCATAGAATTAATTTACATAAATTAAATTAAATCGATATTCTATAGTTTAAATAACTAACTGTTTAGAAATTATATTAAACTAGGCCAACCA
The DNA here is from genome assembly GCA_932273885.2 of Leucozona laternaria. NCBI lineage: Eukaryota > Metazoa > Arthropoda > Insecta > Diptera > Syrphidae > Leucozona > Leucozona laternaria. Next base: position 21,701,709 of record OW026367.1, on the reverse strand, counting down.
GGCTAGTGCTAGGAAAATCCAAAAACAGTAGGTAAGGGCTTACATACATAAGGCGAACAAAAAAAAAATGAATATTGACCACCATTGAATATTTTATAATTTAAAAACACACACAGACACCCAAACATACCGAATGGAACTTATTTAATATTCATAAATTATATTCCCGCGAACAATGTACAGAAACAGACCGACAAACCGCCAAAATCACTTTCAAATCCCATTCCATTTCCGTTTTATTAGCCTAGGTAACCGCAAACATGTTCCGCCACAACGAATACCGAGCTGTTTGGGTTTATGTATTTTTTTTTTTGTAAGCTGCCCCCAGAGTAGGTCATTTGGTAGGCAAATCGTTTACCGGAACTTATCGCCTACACTCTCTCTCTCTCTCTATCCTTCCTCCTAGGTTTATATTCTCTAGCCGACTCGACTTTAAAGGCCCACGCCAAATATACATACAAATATATAAATTCCCACTGGAAAACATTCGGGTGCACACGGTCCAGTAACCAACCACAAGCTTTACCACCGAATTTACCATTTCAACCAAAAAATCTATACATATATATAATATATCCCAAATCCCATATTGATATGTTGTTACCTTCATCCATTAATTGGATTGGTAACGGTAGATTGAATAAATGCTGGCTTAAAAATATGCACTGCGCTGCGTTCTTCGTTTTATAAACCTAATGACCGATTGAACAGTGGGGTGTGTTTTAAGCAAATATGACCAACTATTTTTTGTTTTAGTACTGTTTTGGCCTACAGTTTGGTGTGTGCCTCAAGCTTCTTCAGCCAGCTCCATTGCTAGCTAGCTGCCTCCAGTTTTGAACGATATGATGGTTGAAGGGCTGATCATCATGATCATCCACTTGCGCGTAAAACTTGAATCACCGTCTTTTTCGACTTGGCCGTTCCTCGGAGAAGATTCAAAGAACTTCCAGGCTGGAGTATTGGTGTCCATCTGATAAACACGTCAGTCACACTATAATTCACTGTTGTATTTTCTCATCCTCACTCACCATCCAAGCAGACGGGAGCATAAAGCAGATAGAGAATTTTCGTTTCGAAGCAGTCTAAAGCGTTCTCATCATCCATTCATAAAAAGTTCATATCTCCACACACTAGGTCCAATATGTCTTATAAAGGACAGCTTATACTTACTCTTGAGAGCCGTTTTTGCTACTCAATTACCTTCATAGCCCGAAGCAGGAGCAAGGATTATTTTCAGGGCTGTTATCGTTGCCTAAGTTGATAGCAGCTTCAAAACAATAGCTGGCTATATTAATTTAATATTAAAACCGTCGGTGTTGGGTGTCCTTTCTTGATGAATGAATACACTTTGAACTTGGACTCATTGACCGTTAAACCCATCTTCGTCTCAAAAGGTGTCTCAATCTGGTGTACCTCAAGGTAGTCAGCTAGGTCCACTATTCTTTATAATTTACATCAAAAAAATTACAACTGAGTTCAATAATTTCCTATTTAAACCTCAGAAAATTGTAAAAAAATACCCAAAAAGGTTCCATCAACATTGAAAATCTAGATATTTAGACCCATCTTTGAAAAAGATAAAAATTAATAAAAAAAAAAAACTCCCAAAAATTTAATTTCTAAAACTGTGTCACTTACTCAAAAATTTCCTATGCCAAAAAAAAAAACCCAAACATCTTAAATTTCTCAAACATGGAAATAATATTTTTCTATTACCCTATCAAAAATATAAAACTCAAAATATCAGCCTGATTTATTGCAAATTCCATCATTCTACTTTCCCGTTTTCGGCTTTTAAAAGTTCATATCTCGATTTTAAAATTTTTCCAAATTGTTCGCTATACTTATACGACTCTGTTCTACTTAGGTAGGTACTCCTTGCGTTTAGAAAATAGCAACAAATCATTTAATTAGGATGGGTGAAACCCTTCAAGGAGTTGATAGTCAGAAACCCAAACCTATAGGAATCATGAATAACTTTTTATTTCTAAAATCAAATTAAATAAGTTTTTTTTCCTTTTTATAAAATTTTTTTTGAATTTTTTCCGTGCCGTCCACACAAATTTTTTTTGATCATGCAAAATTCACAAAAAAAAATTAAAAAAAAAAAACTATTTGTCTTAATTTGATGCCAATTGTTTTTTGCAAGTTTCCCACTGTACTTTTTATAACCGATGATGAATGACAGAGCGAGTCCACATTTGTATGTCGTCTGTGTAAATCTTTCAAAATTGGTCAATATAATTGCTGTTGGCGGCAAATGTTAGTTTTTGTTTATGTTTTGTGGGCGTCCTTAAAAGACAAAAAAAAACTAAACCACCACCACATGGTTGTCTAAAAACAAACAGAACCATTACCATTACCATCTGACCGCACAAGCAACAAATATACCCAAAATCTTTTTGCTCTCAAACCAAAGTTGATGGATGCCATCAGCTATAGCTTCCTTCAACATCCCCGCACTGAACTCAAATCAATTGATCGAGTAGGTTAATGACACATCCGTTTCTACTGTCGTCGCATCGCGTCATCGTCGTGGTTGTTGCTATCGCTATCGCCATTGTGCATTGTGTCGGTCGTGTTGCGGATATATAGAAAGTAGAGATTTGTGTGTTAAGAGAGTAGAACAACAATTTATAGGGTGGCCCCAATTTAAAACGACATTTTCCAATATTGCCAGTCGTCGTAAAACAATTAAATGGAAAATGAAACAAACGCCAAACGCGTTTTATGCAACAAAAAACAACATAAACGTAGATATACGTATAACAAATAACCAAGAATGGTTTGGAAACAGCGGGTGATTTGTGTGTGTGTGGTTAGGAGCGCGGTGGCAACAAGTGGCAACTTATATTTTGTTGTTGTTCTCGCTGATGTTGCTGCTGCTGCATGCAGTTGTTGCAAGCCACATTAATTTTACGATTGGTATGAAATTGAGCAATAAACTGACAAACTCTGAGACTGGAGCGCACAGCGGTTGCTTTTATTTCAGTGTCTATATTTATTTCCCATGGATTGTGGTTAATTGCGCTGCAATTGAAACGTCAGACTTATTTTGACATTGCAATGTTTTGTATGAATATTCGAGAAAAAGGGTAGCTTTTTTTCAGAGCTGAGACATAGTGAAGATAAGAAATTTGATGTCAAATCAAATTTAACTGGGATATGCATAGAGCTGAGAGAAGGTTTAAGAAGTTTTAAATTTGTATACATTCAATGATATGGAAAAACAAGCACAAGTTTGACAGGGCTGTAACGGGGAGGAGCAACTTGATTGAATTTTGTATAGTCCTCGTAAAAAACTGTGTATATAGACGTGAGGTTTTAATTGATTGTCATAAGTTCTATTGGTATTTGTTTATGCGGTTTAAGGCAGGTAAAGAAAAGACCGTGGTTCCGTAGGGAGGTTGTAGAAGGATTTCTGATCAAACCAGAAACCTGGAGTACTTCACTTCTTCATTACTGAATCTTCTGAACATCAGAATGTCGCTATTACAAAGGGATAAAGATTGTTCATTTTATGCCTTAGGAGCACAAAAAAGAATAAGATTAATTAAATCAGTAAAACGAAAACCTCCCACATGGAAGAAGTTTATTTGGTTTTAAGCCAGCACGAAACAGTGCGCTCTCCCCCATCCTAATAATGCCAAAAGCAATTCAATTACTGCAGTTTTAGACTTTGTATAAATGTCATCATTCTAAATGACTCTGGTGTAATTTTCGTTAGACTGGTGCTGTCGGGAGCATATACTACGACCCCACTCTTGATCCAGACGAATAAAGTGAGTATTTATACGATTATTACTCAACAACTCGCAAACATCAAATCTCGATGAAAATGTCATTATATCCACGTTGAAATAAGACCTAACTTGTTTTTTGATAAGGTATCCTATTTTGACGTGGTTTAGTAGCGAGGTTTTAGTAGCAATAAAATAAAATAAAATTCCATTGGAGAGAATGATTTCTCAAATGATTTTCCAAATTTGACAGTATTTCTGAATAATAAGAAGATTGAAGAAGCAATACCTGACCTTTATTCTGGTTTATTAGGTGACGACTTCACACCTTTTTGCACCCTACGACACTAATTGTCTAAAGATTAAGAAAAACAATTAGAATGAGTAAAAAATATTATTCTGCAAAACATTAAATTCGATAATATTACAATTTGTTTAAGTATCACCGTTTTATGTACATGATTTTTTCGAATTTCAAGCTTTCGATACCTAGACTAAAACACTACATTCTTTGACATATTTAAGAAAAAAAAAAATATTTATATCATAACAATTTTGTTCAGCTTTCAAAGCAATTTAGATAATTTGGTGAGGAGGTGGATGAAAGAAAGTATCAAAGGGGTAACACAGGGTTCAGTTCAAGATCCCTTTCTGTTTTTTTTTTTTTTTTGTATGAAATCAAGTCTGATAGACTGGCTAACCTGGTAAAAAATATCCATAAATTCAGCCTCCATTATATGATGGTACCGCACTCAAGTTGAGTTGTTGTTTCATATAAAACATTCAATTGTAAATATTGTTGGTGCAAAAGTCTAGCATTGTTATAAATTTGTTGACTGTTCTGACATGATTGTGCGATTTGCATAAGACAATAGTTAAAAGTGAGGCTAAAGTGAAAAAAAAATTCTATTTTCCAAAAGTGCTGACAATCTGGGCACACTAAAAACCCTTAAATAGAGGTCCCAAGCCAGAATATAATAAATTTTGTGTGATCTTGTGAAAACCTGTCAAGAATGTTACGGCAATGGATGGTAAAATAAATAGGTTTACTTAGAAAAAAATCCCGGATTTTGATCACAGGCCTGGCAGTGTGTCAAAATTAATTGTATTGATTTTTCATCTTATTCATTATCACGCCTGAAAACTTGATTAAAATCGTTCAAGTGCGTTTTACCTTTGATGGATTTTGTTCCCCGCTCATAGGTTAGGTTAGGTTGTTGGGCTGACAATTGAGTTGTTATTGTCACACTTAGATCAATGCAGATTCATTGTGCTACCCATGAGTGTAATCACTCTATTGTGATAAAAACCTATGTGTTCTTTAATCAGTCAAGCCATTTTGAGGCATTGACGAATTTCAATATTTTAATTTCCGAAATATTTGATAGATCTTCTAGATTATCAAAGAAGTAACTACCAAGAAATTTCCTTCTTTGGTGGCAGAATGCAGGGCAATGACAGAGAAAGTGCGATGTGTCTTCATGCACCTCTTCATCACCACATCCCCTTCATATGTCATCTGTACTAAGTTTCATTCTAAATGTATGATATTTTAGTAAATTATGACCGGTGATTATGCTCGTAAGAGAGCGAAGGGACTTCTTACTAAGTTGCATAATTTGTTCTGTTCTCTGCTTATTAAAGCAAGGCCATATTTTCCTAGTAGTATCACAGGTGTCAAGTAGATTCCACCTTTCATTGGATTTCTCTAGAATTAATTCTGAAATTTTCTGTTTAATGTTACAGGGCGGGTGATGACCAGCTCTGCTTGACTAGCGTCAAGCGCTGATCCCTGTCTTGCCAACTCATCGGCATTTTCGTTACCCGGTATCCCGCTGTGTCCCGGGACCAAGCAGAGTCTAATATTGTGCTACGCGCCAAGAACCTTAAGCTCTTCGCGGCAGCAAGAAACAAGCTTCGATTTAATCACATTGGCAGAAATCGCTTTTATTGCCGCTTGGCTATCAATGTAAAAGGTGATATAAGCCGTGGTATCGCCATCATTAATACCTGTCTAGCAGCTGTTGTCACTGCCAGGACCTCCGCTTGGAAGACACTACTATAATCTGGGAGCCTGAGTGAGTTGTTTAGCTCAAGAGGTTCTGAGAAAAAGCCTGCACCAACACCCGTGTCCATTTTGGAGCCATCAGTATAGATCGCTATTGCGGATTCACTGGTGTAGGGTTGGTTGTTCAACCATTCTTCTCTGCCTGGAATGACAATTTTAAATGGTTTATGAAAGTCAAATTCGGGTGTTTTATAGTCTGTAATGATACTATCACTCAAATATTTGTGAAGAATCTGAGCATGTTCTTTTGTGCTGTTTTGCTCAAGGAATAAGTCTGGCTTAGCCGTAAGGCGCTATATGCTGCGGATTCTTGTACGAAGAGGTCTAGGGGTTTCAGGTTGAGTATCGCCTCCAACCCTGCAGTTGGAGTGGATTTCATGGTCCCTGTAATCCAAATGCACGCAAGTCTCTGTACTTTTGTCAGAGTTTTGAAGTTTGTGCTTTTTTCAATTGCATTCCACCAGACCAAATTACCATAAGTTAGTATTGGTCTAATTATTGCCAAATACATCCACCTGATAACTTTTGGACTCGGTCCCCAGGATTTCCCAAAGATTCTGTTACAAGAATAGAATGCAGTCATTCCTTTTTTGGCTCGTTCCTTAGTGTTAAGACTTTAGTTTAGTTTCCTATCACACCTTATCCTTATCTGAAATCTTCAGAGGTGTGCTTTCAATTGAAGGAATTCTGAAGCTTGGTATTTTCGTTTTATTTGTAAAAAGGACTAGTTTTGTTTTCCCCGCTCATAGACCGTATACAAAGTGTAAGACTGTGGTTTCCAAAAACACCAATATCAGCTGACAACTTTGGTTTTGAAATAGTTTAGGAGATATTATGGATCAATTCGCTTGTCTCCTTTAAGTATGAAAAAACCAGCCTAATGCCTTTATATTTCTTTCCATGAAACAGGTGTTTTTTTTTTGCTTAATTTTTGTGTGCTATCAAACTCAAACTCATACTCAAACTGAAATATTCACTTCTCTTTCGCTCTCTTTAATAGTTCTAGATTTTCAGAAATTCCAAATAATGGAGAAGTCTATACGGTCTATGAGTTTGTTCGTCCACTGCACAGTACACATTGAGCTAGAGCCTAAATGGGTGGACCGATTTTCCTCAAAATTGGTTCAGGACATTTTTATATGGCGCAGTGTTAAAGTCCACAGGTCCACTTGGATGAGTTATAAGTCCACAAATCCACTGTTGTTTGAATTTTTGTTTTACAATGGTTTTTTTTTTCTAAATTTTTTCTTGTAACGATATTTATTAAACTTCCTTATGTTTAAAGTTATTTCATTAAAATCACGTACATAAGTGATATATAGAACATTATTTTAGGAAATTGCTGTATATCTCCTTCAAGACTGGAAAGATTTTGTTAGAATTTCATAATCTAGTACTTTCATATAATATGTATTTAAACATTATTGCATTTAATTTTTGCACAAATAAATTGATTTTAGAAAAAAATGAGAATTTAAGAAAAATTCATATTTTTGGAAATTTTGGCTTTTTTTTGTTACTCATTCTCTGGAAGAAGCGAAATAAAATTGGACTTTGACTTCGAAATAATTCTGTTAAGACTAGATTTTCGGTTGGTAGTACTAACCATAATGTTAAAAAAAAAAAATACATAAATTTGTACCACTATCAGTTTTTGTATACTCTATCAGTATTTTTCGCAGAAATTGTAAGAGCAATAGATTTTGACAAAATAGGGCTTAAACGTTACAAAAACAGTTTTTTGTTAATGTAAAGTAGATGGTGGGTGAATTTGTGCATGTTTTTCTCAAGATCTATTCCTCTTACTGGAAAAAGTGTGATATACTTGTATTGTATTTTACAAGCTACAATTTTTGCATTGTAAATTTCTTGAAAAACCTGACTCATTTGGAGTAGTTAAATACAAATTACAGCATTTTTAATCTACAATCCAATAAAAAGCAATATTCAAATTAAGGATTCATTTAAGCTTTGTCGGAAATTTTTGAAGTCTGTTACCGATCTTCCAACCTCTCCCCCTTTGATACGTACTACGAATTGTAGTCTATCGAAACAAGGTATGGAGAAAATGGAGACGGAACAAGAATAAATTAACTTTGGTTATTTAAAGGTGACCATTTCTATATATAAACATATAAACATGAAAGATTTATACAAAATTTTCAATAACTGAATTTTTATTTTAAGGTGCAAACAAGATAAACAGGGAAAAAAACACGTGATTAAAACGTAAGACAAATCACTATTGCTGTGGCTTCTATTTGATTAAATGGATATTTTTTTCGATTTTTTTTATTAGGTATTTTTGCTTTACTACTAAGTACATCATTTTTACTTTTAAACTTCCAATTTGGTTTTCACTATTACATTCTAGTCGATGTTCCTTTGTTAACTCTCAGCATTAAATCCTGTGGTAAGATGTTTCACTTCAAAAAGTAATTTAATAGTTTTCAGGGGAATAATTGAAAAACTCTTAATCAAGATTTTACCATTAATTTAGAGAACAATAAAATTTTACAAAACAAATTAAATCTAAAACAACTATTCAATTTGCAGAGATAGATTTGAATGCATAAAGTTTTGAAAACACGATTACACACATATGTTCAAACCATACAATTAGAAATATTGAAAACTATAAAAAACCTTTTATACTCTTGATCTGTCTCAAGTAGGAATGTGTATTCACGAAGTTGAACATTTTATGCTTAAGTGGCATAAATCCCACTTAAATACACAATCGCTTTAAACACACATAATGCTCCTTTTCTATAAATTTATTCAACCAATTTCACACAACTTCGTCGAGGTATTCTTTTTTTATGTAATTTTCAAGGACAATACAAAACTGGTATGCTGAAATTCCATACCATGTTCTCTATACACTTTCACTGTTTTCTACACCGACAAAGTTTTTTTTTTTTTTTTTTTTCATTACAGAAAAAATAATGATAAACTAGAGGATTGGGTAGTGCGCATTTAAACGACTTGAACAATTGTTTTATTATCCTTCATTGAAACTGATATACAATGACATCCTCACATTTAATTAGGTATAAATGGAAAACTTTTTAAGCCCAACAGGTATTGAAACTTTTCAGCAAAAGAGAACATTAATTTGATTAAGAGAACATGAAAAAAATGGACACTTTTGTTGGAATTTTTGTGAGAGTTTTGGCTTCAATCAAGCTTAGGCCCAGTTTTGTGAGTTAAACATGAACAGCCAAATTAATAAACGTGGAATAGCGAAGGGTTATTCCTTATTCCGTGATCTAAGCGCAAAATGTTAATAATAAAACAAAATTTCTAGTAGTTGATGTTTACTAAGCTAAACCACCGACCTATGTGGTTTAGCGAAGGAATAAGAACCAGATGTGTCAAATTTATTCTAAAATTAAAAAAAAAAATAATTTAATTTCATTTATAACGTGAGCTTTTTGTTTTTTTTTTTTTTTTGTTGTAAATGATGAGAATTTGCTGTCATAACCCATACGAGCAAACATACATCTAACATACTGTAGTAGAAGATTTTCGTAAGGGATTTTTCGTAAACGTAGCTTTACTATTCCACTAACATTTTGTTTTTTATTGATCTAAAATTTTATCTCGTAGCTTAACTCTTATTCTATGGTTTAGTAAACTCGTGGAATAAAAGTGGATTAAGCGTTTAACCCACAGTTAACTGAGGAAGCAGTTTTTCGGTGGAGAATGAATACAGAACGACTTAACAAACTCGGTTGATAGAACTTCAAAAACATCAGTTCAGTTAATGTTGAGTTAACTCACCAAATTTGATGAGTTAACTCGGGTTTAACTTTAATCTCGCACTGAAAAACTGGACTTTAATGTCTCTGAAATTTTTTTTCGGGAGGAATATACCCTCAACAAAGGAAACTACAACTGAACCGTCCGAGATGGGGCCAAATGAATAGACCGCAAATTTTTGGATAAAAACTTACCGAGTGTCTATCGTTAGTTTCGGTGATGATGGCATCAACAGAAAGTATTAAGAAATAAAAATTAAATTATTCAATGTAAATAGCCTTGTTTTATTATCACTAATGATCCATAGCGATCATCCCATGACAATAAAAGGATCAGGTTCTTAGTGACTATAGGTACTGTGTTGTATACCTATCTCTATTTTTCTTTCGTTCGTTCATTTTTCATATATTTGTTGTCTTTTTTCTTTACACTACATTTCACACTACCTAACCATGAGAAGTCGTCTATCCGCAAGAGTGAGAACTAATTATCGGATCTCTAAAATAGATCCAGCTAGAAAGCAGGATCCCGAGTTGCTGTTGTATTACGTGTTAAAAAATGCTCCTGGATCCAGATCCGTAGATAATAAAACACCGCTAATATTAAGCTTTTTCTAGCTTCAAACTCAAAATAGATATTTCTTCTACAAATCAAAGAAAAAGTGTGACGAGACCGAGAGGATATCGATACTATACCCGGACTTGACTAAAGACGAGGATTTTTTGATTTTAATGAGACCGTGACAAGTTTCATTTAAATCTCGTTTGTGTCTTCTCGTGTCGTGTCCTATCCATATCCAGCCCTATGCAAATGACAATTATCACTTCATTCGCTCAAGTAATTAACGTTGTCCATAATCATTCCTCACGAAGCGCTGTTAGTCTCCAAATGTACCATATGATGGACAAGTTCATCGGATGATCCAAATGTGACAAGCATGGATGGCACCGAACGAAAAAAATCAACTGGTGAAACGTTGAAAATCGAAGCAGGAATATTCAGTTCCGAACTTTCACCTTTGGACACTTCACCACCAGATTTTCACCACCAGCCTTTTAGTGCTTGGAATTCTCGTTACAGCGGTTCCGCCGCTGGGTAGTTCGCTTTCGATCTTTCAACATTAGACTTTTTTTTCCGCTGCCTACATACAGGTATTGAACAATGAAGTGCTAATTATTCATATGCCCATTGTTTCTTTTGGAATAAAAATGTGGTTAGTCACAATAGAATACAGATTTGCCAGTTATAGCCATATTTTTTTGACAACTTTTGCATGGTGCAACATTTTAAAACATTTGAACATTTTATTCATTGCAATGTAAAGTGAAATCTTGCTAAGCAAGCGAATTCTGTTGTTTGTTTCAATTTTTGACGCAAATTTCAATTTGCTAAGATTGACAATAAAATATGAAAAATTGCCTCCCGCCAGTAAAAATGGTGTTAAAAAATGATTTTCTATTAATTTGCATCATTTATTTATTTATTTTCGTATTTTATTTTGCAAAAGTCGCTGTTCTGCAAAATTTCCTAAACAAAATGCAAATGATTAAATAAGCTGAAAAAGAATACGATTTGTTATTGAAAACAATATAAATGAATTCTTATTGTGAATTAATCATTTCTAATAAAATCTACACAACTCTTCCAACACGAAAACAAAATATCCAGACACGAAAAATCTGACACTTAAATCGGTGGCACTCAAATATTGCGCACTAAATGGCAGCACTTAAAGATCCAACACTCAATCGGCGGTGGTGAAATGTCCGTCTATCAATTCGCGGTGGCCAATGGTACCGTACCGGTTAAAAATCGATCAAGTCGTTTACCTACGAGAAATACTCGAATAAAAAAAAAAAAAAACACAATTTTCGCAAAAAAAAACCGACGATTCATTTTGGTTATTTAATAACCTAAAATGCAGTTTAAGATGATCTAATTTTTTCTCTAGGAAATTTGATAAAAATGCCATATACCAAATTTAAATAACAAAGGCTATATAGATGGATGTTAAGATGGAGACACAGATGAACAGACTCATAATCAAAAATAAACACATCGACGTCATTAGCTGCCATTTTGATTGGCATTGAAGCAAGTACAATTGTTTTTAACAATTTTTGACTAGAAATTTTGCCCTTTGATTGTGAGAAACACAGGTTTGCATCGCGATAATGCTTAGTTATTTAAATGTCTTAAAGTCTCTAATTGAAATATGGTTTTTATAAAAGACAAGATTGATGGTCACATTCCACTCAACCATGTAACATCAATTACCACAATTCCCCACAATCACGACTAATTAATTTGAAATGCACATCTGATGTATAAAACCACCGAATTGCTTCGTAAACATGTTGCTTCGAAAAAAAAAAAACATATTGCAAAGCATTAATGTCATTACATAAAGCTTCCGCCTTAAAATCTCCTATCTCATCACACATATAATGAAGGTGTAATGTGATGTGTGTGTGTTGATGATTTTGAATGTCATTACATTGTAATTATAACAGCAACCACCTCTAATTACACATTCATCTATCAAAACCACAGTCGTAGGTATACCTATAAGTATAACCCTTTTCTTCACAAATTTGTACCTTCATTCATGCATGATGGGATCTTTACGCTTTAAAGTTACTTCTTTCATGGGGTTTCTTTAGCGGTGGTCTATAATAGCTATAGTCATCTTTTTTTATGCAACCACATCAAAAACGCATTTAATTAGTCTTACGTAACAATTTACGTTACTATTTCTTGGTTTTGTGCAGAAACTAGGTAGCTTTGGTATTTAATTATTGAAGCTGATAGTTTTGCTCGTGTATATAAAATGCTACATACTTCCCCACACAATTTTAATTAACCTAAAAACCCTGATTAGCTCAATGGTCAGTTCTGCATATTATTTCCAAAACAACAGTAGCTATGCCGTAGCTTATAATAAAAGGTATAGAACCTGCTGTGTGATAAACCTCAGTTGTTAATAGGTATACCACAGCAACAAAAGCAAAAATTGAAGAAGGCTAAGGAAATTACTTGCTGGGAACCATGTTTACAATATTTACACAAGTATAAGTTACTAGTTTTATACATACAGCCAGTAAGAAGAATAAGCAAGGTGAATTTAGCTAAGTTTATATTTTTCTTAATATTGGCGTCATTATCCAAAATTGAAAAAAAAAACATTGTTGCTGAAAAAAACTGTAAGACTAAGACGTTTGAGCGACTTTTTTTAAAGCTTAGATACCAGCAGAAGCATCAAAGTTCAAGGGACAAACATTTTCTTTAAAAAAAAAATTGGATGAGACAAGACCAGTAGTAAGATTTTTATGAATGAGGGCAATTACTGCTATCAACACGGCTACGGGATCGTAGTAACTTATATGTGGGATATTCGGCTGTGGGATATCAAATCTCATAAATGTGTGGGAACGGGTTTGTGACCTTATAAAAAGTCAATTAGTTTCTGAAACAAGATGGCCTTTGACTCTTGATTGAAAATTTCCTATGGCTGTCCAATTTCTAAAGCAAACCGACCTTTTTTACCAAATCCATGACTGACCTCTTAGATGGCATACTTTGTTTGCGAATATCCCACTTATGGGGTGCAAATATCCCATAGCAGGGATATTCAGTAAAAAGTGGGTCCAGCAATTCTAACTATCTATACCTCGACCTTCAGCTTAAACTACTGAATGGATTTTCTAGAAATTTTGAACTTAAGGTTTTTGAATGAGAAATTTAAAACACTGGACACAACCGTTCTGATAAAGGACACACCTTCTTGCAATTGTTAAGCACGTTGGCGAGGGACGTATATGTTGACCGGGGTAAACAAAATTGCTGAAGTTGAACAAACTGCAGAGTTATTGCTCATTCTTCTTTGTACTTTTTCTTATTGATTGAGTATGTTTTATTTTCAATTCATCGTCCATACTCAGCTAACTTCGCTTTATTAAGTGGAGTAAAGAGTGCAGATATATGATACTAACATTCGTTAAAAATCGCAGCGTCTAAAAGGAATTTTATAATTAGAAGGAAACCAAAAGAGAAGTGAAGATTAAAAAATCGCTTAGCCGTTAGTCTTGCAGCTTGTGCTCTTTAATTATAATAAGCTTAGTAATAATCTCTGTATTTATTCTGTTAATAAATAATAATAATAATAAATAATAATAAAATAAAAATCGCTCTCGTCTAAAAGCAGTCAAAGGCATGTGAGCACTATTGTACCTATGTTATATGCATTTTTGTAAAACAAATTTTTACAAAAAAAACTGTTATAAACCGGTGCCATAGAATGGTTCTTTTTATTTCAAAATTTTAAATCCTTATAAAATTATCAAAAACACTTTTCGCCAAAATTCTCGGCAACTGATTTTACCTTCGCTAAAGAGCGCGACTTTGTTCAGAAAAATTAACTTAAAAAGCTCGTAAGTGTGGTTTTGATATTTTAACAGATTAATAGAAATTCTGATAAAAAAAATACGTTTTTTTTTCTCATTTTTCTTTTCATCAGTCGGACGATATGTTAAAATCATTTACCCGACCTTTTTATACGGAAACTACTGTGTCTCGACTAAACTGGACTATTCTCATATAACGGGTGATTTTTTAGCTGGTTTGGTTTTGGCAACACTGGTTTTGACAACTACTCTGATGAAATTCTTATAATATACCTATAGTCTCTTTATAGAACTTTTACTCCACGTTTCTGTATATGAGACAACAAAAAGGTAAAGGTACACTCAGGTTACCTAAAACTATCGAGTATAGTGAACCGTAATATCAACATAACTCTTATGTAGATATATAGACAACATAGTTTGCGTACACAGCATACACATCCACATCACGCACATACAAGCTTCATTAACTATAGTTTCATCATCATCGTCATCAAGTTCCAGAGTTTGAGGCATGTACGAAGTTTTCCTTGTGGTTAATTTGTACCCTCTTTTCTTACAGAAGGCTTAATAGAAGAGCACCAAGCTTATAGCAAGTTATGTATTATACCGGCCCCAAATGAGAGGTGATCCAACGACGACGTGCACGTTGCCATCAACATCAACGTCGCGTCGTCAGCACCATCATCATCAACGTTATTGGTCGGCTGGTAAGATTGGCCAGTCATACAGTGGGGCTTTGAACAGAAAAATGTCTCCAAGATATATGTTTAATCGGAGTGAAGAAAATCTAAAGTAAAAACATTTGTCCAGTTAAAAATGTATAGAGGGAGCTTGCATTTTAATTTTTGAAGAGATTTGTGGGATTGGATTTTTGCTTCCGTTAGATTTTCTGCACTAGTTCGTTTGTCAAATTTATAACAATCAAAATCCGAATTAATAATTTTCGGATCCCAATTTCAATGTTGCTCAACAGTGATGAAACTTGTGTCATATGAAAGCTTATGCGAAGAGAACTTTATATTATTTTATTGTATGGTAGCTAAATGGAAATCAAGCGCGAAAATGGTGTTTTGGGGCATTTTTTTTTTTAAATCGAAGAAAAAAAAATTATTTAAAAAAATGGTAAACTTTACTAAAAAGTATTTAACCTTTTTTGAAGGCAAAAGCCTGTTCTTTTATTTTAATTTAAGATCAACTTATTTCTATTAATACTTTTCGGGACAATTACTTTCAAACTATAAAAATGGTGAAAAACAAAAACATTGAATACTGATTTTTTCCCAATTATACTATACGTCTATTAATTCTTGATTGAACACTTAAAACCAGAGGGTCTTATTTAATAGAAATAAGTTGATTTAAAAATGAAATAAAAGAACAGACTTCTGACTTTCAAAAAAGGCAAAACACTTTTCAGTAGGTACATATGTGTTGCCATTTTTGTAAATAATTTTTTTTTCCATTTTTAACACTTTTTTTTTTATAAAATGCGACATTGACATCATTTTTGTGCTTGATTTCAATTTAGCTGCCATATAATGAAATAAAGAACTCTCCATAAGCTGTCATATAACATAAGTTTCATCACTGTTCAGCAATATTGAAATTGGGCTTAAAGTCCATACAAATTTGCCCATTGTCCTTTGTAGACTTATTTCAAATTGATAGATTACCCTGTTGTTCCAAAAGCAGCATCTTCAATGTACATAGTACATGTGATTACACCCACTATTTGATGAGCTGCAAGATCCGGAACAGTAATGCCAAAAAAATGGTATGTGTTGTTCACAGCTATGCATCTTTAATCAAGGATTAGTGCAACTGATAAATCATTTAATGTGCATGTTTACCAAATTTGTTATCAATGAATCCATATGTTAAGCTGTTAATCATAAAAATTGCTGATCAGCTGATTTGGGTTAACTTGAGCAATTTAATTACAACCTTTGAAATTTATTGTAACTTTGTATACTAGACTACTTAATTATACATAAATATTTTTAAAATAAAATTTTTGTATTTCATTTCTTTTATAACACAAACTTTGTGCCGTGTTTTATGGTTAAAAACCTCACTGTATTGGATTGTTGGCCATTTTGGTCGGTGTATGATGATGATGGTGCACTTTTGTTCTGTGTGTGTATATAGAAGAGTGAAACATGCGGTTATTATATTAGAGACATCATTTTAGTTCCGCAGAACGGTATTTTAAGAGCAATTATACCTTTTTTCTTAATGGCTACGAGGTGCAGTTATGCATATTTCATCATTTATGAACGTTCCAATGGACTTAGGGAATCCTAAAGAACTTTTTATTAAACTTTTTCTTGGTGTTTGCCGGGATCGAATAAGAAAAAAAAGAGACAGAGAGAGAGAAGAACTTTTTGCCTATATGATGAACGTTCATGATCATCATGATGATGGTAGTTTTGGTAGGTTTGTATAGTGCGGTTTGTTTATATAGTTTGACCCCCGGAAATGTGACCAATTAATAGCCAAGAAGACATCCAAAAGGAAATTATAACGGCCTAGGGAAAAAGGTAGTACCTATACATAGATGTATTTTACAACCACTGGTGATGGGTGGGTTATGGTACAATGTTAACATATTTTTGTTTGATGAATTTTGGTCTACGGGAAATTTAAATTTTGTTAGAAACTTTTTATGACTGAATTAAAGTTAGGTACAAAATTATGCAATATACATAAGTGGGATGTAAAATACACATAGACATGACAGTTTTATAGAGTAACAAGCAGTTTCACTTTAGAGGACGTGTCTTTTGAACTTAACCGGTCAAGGGTGATTTATAGCACTCTAATCTTCCTATAAGTTAACATAGAGTGCGGTTGAATTCAAAACAAAGGGTCAATATACCCGTTTTTTAGTTAGGTGAGTTGGTAGAAAAGATTTAGTGTAAAACCTTTTGAAAGAATCAGCGAATAAATAAAAAAGATTTGTAGATAAGGTTTTAAGCTCATTACAGATTTGATAGATACATATGTAAGTGTAGTGGCTTTAGCAGCGTTATGGTTAGTGCGTACGACTGACATGCCGGATATCTGGGTTCGATTCCCAGCCTCGTCCACCTAAAATAAAAATTAACTTCTCATTTGAGGAAGTGACAAATCTTCCAATAGTCTCTTTTATCATAACTATATGTCCGTCACCTTAGCTGTTTGGTGTCGGCAGAAAATTGTATCCCCTCCATTCCTGCAAGCAAGCAACATGCACACATAAATAGATGAGAGTCGTATAGGTTAGAAGGGGTGATAATACGCAAACCGCATCATCGCACTCGGATCTCAATGGATCCATTGTGGTCCCCAGGATAGGTGAAAATGAGGAAGGGCGAGGAAAAGAGTTAATGGAGTTTAGGTATGGGTATGAGATGCCTCCCCGAACCAACCTGAACTTTGAATAAATTTCAGGATGTTCCTTAGTGGCAAAGACGAGATGTCATTCAGGTCGTCAAAGAAATAATCTCCGAGTGACATTTTTCTAAGCTAGGGCATTCACAAAGGAAGTGATAGGAGCCCTCCTCCGCCTCTTCATCGTGACACCCACTGCACAAATCGGATGAGCTGATGCCCATTCTTCACAAGTGGGTTCCCATTGAGTTGTAACCCATTAGGATTCCAACCAAAAGGGATAGTTGAGGTCTGTTTAGTTCAAGTAGGAAGTCGAGACCCGACAAGTATCAATAATATATCGTTTGCGGCTTCGAGGAAACATGTGTGAATTCTACTTTTTTCTACTTCTAGTGGCATAAGAACGGAGGGTTCAGTTTGGCTTAGTTCAAGAGAACATCCTATTTTGGCCAATTTATCCGCCATTATGAGAGTCGTAAATCACTAGGCTTTCCACGAGGTCGCGCTACCAAATTTATTTATTTAGATACATACACATAGCTCCGCTGCTATTAAAAACAATTTTGAATATTTTCTTGAATATATTTTTATATAATTGTGGAAAAACTTACGGAACAGACATAGACAAACGGTCTATGGGCTTTTGGCCCAGGGTGGTATTGGTATAGTTCCACTAACATAATATTACTCACTCTTTTCAATCCGGTTTCCGTAAAACCCATAGTTGTACGTGTACATAGCTTAAAGAATTTCAATTTTGAGTCTGTTGGATTTTTCAAATGCCTTTTTGATAATGTTGACCACTATATTCTTATTATAAAGCTTAAAAACAATTTATAGGTACTTCCTAAAAAACTCGCTACTTATGTAATAGGTTTCAACAGTAGTTGTGTACAGACTCTGGTGTCTCTTTAAAGAGTTTTGTATGGTGCTCCTCAGGAGTTCATATTAGGTCCCCTACTTTTTTCGCTCTTTATTAATAATCCGCCGGAGTTGTCATTATCCAACAATGGATCTCTATTACACTGATGATGCTCAGGTTAGAGTCTCAAGGTCTGTTGGTCTTATGTAAGACTGTGTAGCGAGAATAAATGAAAACTTTGAACTTATATATGCGTGAACTCACGTTAATAACTTTCTATTAAATCCACAACCTTTTAAGGAGATAATTTTCTTCAAAAAACTATTCGTTGCTTCTAGTATACCAGGACCATCACTTTTTTTAAATTATTTTATTGGACCATGTATCTAATTGCTATTGTGTAAAACTCTGAAATCGATGTTTTCTGAGAAAGTATTGAAAGCTTATATAAAAACTTAACGAAAGAAAATTGACTGCAACAAAATGTATAATGAAAGTTAAAGTCTTGTAAAAGGGCTCGACCAAAAAAGCAATGGACAAATATACCCATTACGAAATTTGTTGGTTTATATTTTCAAATATTAAAGTTACTGAGCTTCGAAACAGACCATAATGAAGGTCAACTTAATAATTTTGGGATAACTATCAATCGGAAACTCTGAGGCGAAAATCATATTTACATGGTTGTCAAACGAGTCTACTGTGGCTTACGTCAGCTTTACATCTCTTCTAATGCTATTTCCAGTCGTTATTTTATTGAAACTAGAGCGAGCTCTTTTTTAACTTTTACAGTAACCCTGATGAACCTTAACAAAAATTAAAACTTTATGGATTTCATATTGGTCATAAGACCACAATTTACGTGTTCACAGGAGTTTCAGGTGGGTCACCAGGTTGATTTGTAGACTTCTTACCCACTTTATAGTGGTTTAAAAGTCCATTGTGATGGCCTTTGGACTTATGACCCTGCGCTGACAAACGATTCGTTTGGGGGTGCTGCACGTTTTTGTTTTTTAATAGTTGCTATTAAAACAGAAATGTATAAAGTTATCTATGAATATTTTTTTTTTAAATTGTATTTACAAATAATGAACATTCGCACCTGACAACAACCACTCTCATCACTCCAAAAAAAGATTGAGTATCATAGATTACCCCACTTGACAGACACGTTAAAGTGATCAAATATGAATTGAAAGGTGCGTGTTTGAATTCAATATACATTTGACGACAATCAGTTCCATCCTTAGTGCTAGTCAAGCATGATAATAGCAAATATGAATATTTTAACCTTTAAAAAAAAAATCAACATTAAATGCTGCCTTAAATGCGGCTCTAGGGTGCTACTCCAAATAAACCCTGATTAAACTTTAATCAATCCATAAATATTGTATATTACATCCCTTCAAGAAAAACACAAATTTTCTAAAGCAAATACAACAACAAAAAAGTACCAACCACTCTCCTTCAAGTGAATGACTGCTCATTATATTCCTATATATGCTTCGTTCATACATGCAAATTCATCATGCATATTGAAACATAATCTAAAGTGTTCTCAATTTTGTCTAAACAAACCGTCTCGGAAAAATAAAAACGTATGCTTCCATCTACCTTTATAAATATGTAGGTATATAAAATACCACAGAGACTTCATCAACCCACATTTCATCCATCAAAGCATCAGTAGACTGCGTCAAAAAAAAAAAAAAAAAAAAAATAACAACAACAACAACAAAAGAGCAGAAAAAAAAGTAAAACAAATTTTATCTTCATTTGAATTTTAAAGCCCTATACTCTCTTAAAATCTTATTTGAGGACGAAGACAACTCCAAGTTGACTACTGAAGTAGAACATTTTATTTTATTTTTGTTCATTTACCCTCCTTAACCATCATCATCGTTACAGGTGCTCCTGCTCAGTGCTTATCTCGTCTGGATGGGGGATCATCGTGTTATCATTTTGTGTAAATCCTCGATTTAGAAAGATATTCACACCTTTGCAACTGTTTTGCTATTCAATGAGCCGAAAGGATATCCTCGAGCTGAGTTCAACACCCGTAGATATACATTTATACATATCTTTACGTTTAACTACTGTACTATATACCAAAACCACAATATGCAACCTTATGCATAGTCCAAGTGTTAGTGTTGTTATTCATAAAGCGTTTTCTTGATTTTGAAACTTACATCTTCAAATTTGACCGTTGAGCATGCGGGCAGCAATCAATGGAAATATTATTTCAAAGTTTTAAATTTAACTTTAACTGTGCAGCTTCGTCTAAGGTCTGTCACAATAATATTTGTGCATGAGCTCCGACTAGGGCCGACTCTAACCCAATCTTATTTGAGCTTTAAAGTCAAGCTATCCCAGACTTATTGATGAGTTTGAAATGTTTGATTTGTCGAATTGCTTGTCTCATGTCTTAATAAAACCTATGGAATCTAAAGTTTTGAATTTCACGCTAACAGTATAAAATAGACATTTAATATAGGCGAAACGTTTCTATTAAAATAAATCTCTATCTTCTTTATTCTAAAACCAGGTTTCCTATATGATCGGTGTAATGAAGCCAAAATTCACAACCAATAAACACAACACTAAATTCCAGACTGTAATAATGAAAGAATGACAATACCTCTACAACAAAATCAGACGAATAGGAAAATAGCTCTTTGCAGGAAAAATTGTATCTTGTTAAAGTTGAAATATGGAAGTTCTTTCCGTTTGCATAAAAATATAAAACAAACAAAACTAAAATGAATAACTAGGTACAGAGGTCGAATGTAGATAAAAAGAAAAAATGAAAAAAAAAAAAAAAAATCTACGACGAAGGTCAGCTTGCAAAGACGACAAAGACAAGGACATTTTCTCCCTCCGACTCCTCCAATGCGAACATTATAATTTGCAGATATATACTCGTACTACGTATATGCATACACTTTTGCTCCTTAGAAGGTCACCTTCTGTGCGCTTCTGTCGTCTAAACGGGCAATGAGGACATTTTGTGCTGTCTTGAATATTAGCATCTCCGACCTTCTTCATCGTCTAGAATACCTGAACACCGCATCACCCGATGGCTGTTGGTGGAGATTATGCAAACTTTAACAAGCCATTTTTGAGGTCGAGGTGTTACAAGTGTGTACCTACCTAGAGTAGAGGTACGTGTGTCATTTTACTATAGTCGTGGAAATAATAAAGTTTTGTTTTATTTTTTTTTTTGGTTTTATGGTTATGCGGTTTCTTTTTTGATGTCAAAGTTTTTTATAAGATGTGTGAAATGAATTATGGTTTCTTTTTGTTTGGAGGGAAGAGGGGGGTAGACTCTAGACTAGTAAAAATATATAGAGAGTGTTTGAGTTAAGTGCAGGCAGCTTATTGTGGAACTTATATATTTAAAATGTTTGACAATTTATGGGAAAAGCTATCATGATTTTGCGGAAATCTCTCGAGAATGTCTTTCGTTTTTTTTTTTTTCTATAGTTGAAGGAAAAAGTTTTTTTGAAATTTATTTATGGTTTTAGAAGACAGAATTCATATACATATATGGCAATCATAACGAAAAGGAAAGAATAATTTTTCATTATGTTTAAAATCATTCATCATAAAACATTCAAAATTCCAGTTTTATAAAATTCAACCGAACTATACGTATGCATAAGTGCTTAGGAATATGACCAAGCATGAGCATGATCACATCATATAAATTGATGGAATGAATATGGTCAAAATACAAGAAGAACTATGAGATATAATCAGTCAGTGGTAGCTTAAATTTTAAGTTAAGAATCAAAGTTGTTGTATTTTCAACGTGGTGCCACTAAAAAAAAAGCCTTTAAGAGTAAGCCGGAGAAATCGGTACAAGCATCTGGTGAAACTATAATCAGTTCGAAATGGAAACATGAGACCAGATCGGGTAAGATTTAAAAGATCGATCGATTAAACGATCATTGTTTTGACATCAGCTATCCTTTTCATATCTATAGAAATGTAAAAATAGAGAGAGAAAAATTGTCATAACGATGATCTCTGAACTGACCTGTGGTGACCTGTTGCTAAGGATTTGGGTCTAGATAGACTTCACTCTTTCAGTCAGTGGTAGAACATCCATCGAAATGGACAAGCAATTATAAACGATTGATCGTTTTAGTCTTACGCAATCTGAGCCCAGTTAAAGAAGGCAATTACGAAAGCGTATTAAACTTTCATGGAAAACTCTGTGAGGGAATCTAAATATGAGTAGTTTGCTTGGAAACTTGTTTAAATAGCCCTTAAACACCATTTTTGGAAAATTCATTAATTCTCCAGGAAAACCTACAACCCATAGTAAGAAGTCCGAAAATATTTGTAGAGCGTCATGCGGAGCATTGTGCAAAAGCTCTTAACTGTAAACGTCTGTGAAGTTAACTTTATTCACCTACATCAATAAAAGTTGGCAAAGCAAAATTTACCTAAACCACGGTGGTAATTTGTAATTCATCAAGTTTTTATTGTTAACTTCATTTTGTTAAGCTTTCATATCATTAAGCTGACATGACGTTTAAAACTACAATCTCGTGCTGCGGACTTCAAATTCTCCAGACTATAGAATTAGATAATTTTAATAAAAATAGTTTACGGGGTGTTTCCGAAACTTATGTGGAAATTAGTTTTTTTTTCAAAATAAAGGCCATTTCGTTCACAGCTGATCATCTTTAATCAAGGATTAGTGATGCAACTCGTAAAAAAGCGAATGTTCATGTTAAATACATTTTTTATCAAGGAATCCCATAACTTGTGTTATTAATTATGGAAATTGCTATTCAGCGCAATTGAATTTGAACCTCTAGAAGTCATGGTAAAGATTTAAGCCACTATATGTACAAACTGGTCTTAAGAATTTAGCAGAAAAAATATTCTCAATTGATGAAAACAAAGGTCATCATATAAATCATCAAAAAGTTCTTTTAGTGAACTTGATCACAGTGGAAGTATAAAGTAAATGGACCTCTTTTTTTGAATATTCGAACTCAATTAAACAAAAAAAGTACTAAGATGTTAACTTTTCAATAGTGTTTTAAAAATTCGAGTTCTCAATGAATAAACAGCATCTTATCATGAAGGGGCATGGAAGTTGGTGGATTTTTGTTTTAAAACGATTTGATTACCTAGTTTCCTTATACACAATGTCTGACTGTTTTGTAACGGGTGTTATTCTTAGACCTGTGGGTTTCAATCTGGCAATAATTTTTTCGGAGTTGGTCTTTTTGACAGCTGTCACATGATCTATGCTCAGTTTGGTTTGCCATTTCATAGTGAATAGACTGACGCCTGAACAACGCTTCTAAATTGTGCCCAAATGGGCCCAAAACAAGATTGCCGTTGATCCCAATTTTCATAAGCGAATTTTGTTTAGCGATGAAGCTCACTTTTGGTTGAATGGATACATCAATAAACAAAACTGCCGTAGTTGGAGTGATGATAATCCTCAAGTGTATGTTGAGACAACGTTACATCCTCAGAAAGTCACTTTTTGGTGTGCTCTATGGGCAGAGGGAATCATTGGTCCATATTTCTTCAGAAATTAAGCCACCCATAATGTTACAGTCAATCGGGAACGTTATAGAGCCATGATTAAGGACTTTTTCGTGCTTGAATTGCAGGATGTTGATGTGGCCGACCTTTGGTTCCAACAAGACGGCGCTACATGCCATACAGCCAACGAAACAATCAATTTATTGAAGGAAACTTTTGGTGAGCGCATTATCTGGCGTCGTGGGACTGTGGCGACGGCGTGGCCTCCGAGAGCCTGCGATTTAACAGCGTTGGTCTATTTTTTGTGGGGTTATGTGAAGTCGCTTGTCTACTCAGACAAGCCCGCGACGATTGACGCCTTGGAAGAGAATATTCGGAGCGTTATTCCTGACATACGGCCCCAATTGCTGCAAAAAGTGGTCGAAAATTTGGCCTTTGGCTGGAATTTAGTCAAGCCAGCCATGGCGGCCACTTGCCCGAAATCATTTTTAAAACACAATGGCAAAACCCTTATCTTTATAATAAAGCTAAATTCTTGCCCATAACATTAAACGGTATATGCATTTTATTTCTTCTTGAAAATCACAAGTCTAAAAAAACACCCTTAACAAATTTTGCAATCAATACGATCTGATTTTTCCTTTTCGATGAGTTAGAGACTTAAGATTGATTGTAGTTTCAAAACTCTGTCTTATCGAGAAGATAGATTAAAATCGATTGAAAAATCTATACCGAACAGAAAAATTACATCGGAAAATTGTCTGAACTGATAAGACTAAAAAGCAGAAAATATTTAACTGAGCCAAAAATAGATTTTTACAGCCGAATTTATAAACGCATCATAGCGAGTGCATAGAACTATTCACTCCCTCTAATGCCACTAAACTTAAAAACGTTATTCATAAAACTTATGCAACGGTGAATAGAGGCATTAGAAGCTAAACGCGTTTGGAGGTTGAATAGTACCTATATAAGGACAAATTATTATTGAAATGTCACTTTCAATTTGACATCAAATAAAAGAAACAAAAATGCCTTTTAATTTCTCATTCTTTTTAAATGATTGGAATTCTTTAAACGCTGTCCTTACAAAACCGCGAATGCGAAAAGTATACAAGAAAAGATTCAATCCCATGAGCCTCCGAAATGAGGACTTTAAAAAAAAATATCGGTTTTCAAAAGAAAACATGAGAAAAATTATTGAGATGGTACGTTTTGATCTCAACGGGGACAACAGAGGAGGGCACATTCCATTAGATCTGCAAGTAATGGCTGCTATTAGATATTGGGGGCGAAATGAGGTATGTTCAATTAGTCAATGATTGTATTCATTTACAACTACGAACAAAACTTATATATATCTACCTATCTTTTATATAATATATTTCAAGATTCAAGATGATGGAGCAGATGTCCATGGTTTCAGCCAACCCACACTATGCCAAATCTGTAAGCGGGTTGCGAGAGCATTGGCATCAAAAATGAGTAGATTTGTTAAAATGCCGACAACATTATCGGAGCAAATACGAACTATTAACAAGTTCTCCGAAATTCGCAACTTCCCCCAAGTAATAGGTGCCATTGATTGCACTCATATCAAGATTCGCAAAGTTGGTGGCCCCTCAGGTCAATATTACATAAATAGGAAAGGATACTATTCTTTAAATACCCAAGTTGTGTGCGACGCATCCCTAAAAATTAATGATATCGTTTGTCGTTGGAGAGGAAGTACTCACGACTCTCGAATTTTTAGGGAAAGCCGAATCAAACAACGATTTGACAGTGACGAGTTCAAGGGTCGTCTGCTTGGAGATGGAGGCTACCCTTGCACTAAAAATCTTTTTACCCCGCTTCTGAATCCTCGAACGGATGCTGAAGTTAATTACAATAAAGCGCACATATCAACTCGTAACGCAGTGGAAAGATGTTTCGGTGTTTGGAAGCAAAGGTTCCGAATCCTTTTATCAGGCATGAGATGCTCCTTAGAGAACGGAAAAACAACAATAATCGCCTTAGCAGTTCTACACAACTTAGCAATCGATTTTCAGGACCATCTTCCATGCACAGGTATAAGTTTAAATTGACTTAGATAAAAAGATATGTATGTAGGTACATCATGTATACTATTTTTCGAAAGTAGATGATGAAGATGCGGCAGATGATTGTAGTAACCAACCACCAGAAAATCAGGAAAGATTGCAAAATCAAAGTCATCAAAACCTTACACGCCGCGTATTTATAGAACAATTCTTTTCATTTCGTAACTAACCTACTGTACGCAATATAATATAGCTGTAGCTAAGTTTGCTCAGCTTCTACTCCACCATACACTTCTATCTTCACACTGCCAACAACAATTTGATGAAACGCAGCAATGCACAGATGTAGCAAATAAAGCAGCAGCAGCAAACACAACAACAATATAAACAACTAAAGCAGCATCACCCATACATTCAGCAAAAGTTTACAGCATAGTACCCTTTTAGTGCCATCTTCAACTTCAAATAATGTCCATGGACAAACACCTTGCCATTGACGGCAGTAGTAACATAATATCAATATATCTATTCACATCAAAACAATGTAAAAAAAAATAAAATGGAACAATGTTGTATCGATTTGATTTCAGTGGCAATTTATTTGAAAAATTAAATTCATATGGGATTCTAGCAACTAAACAAAAAAAATAACCATAACAATAACAAAAACAAAAACTTAATTCATAAAAACCATAAGAAACTACAAAAAATACTTAGATAACTCATAAAATATTACAAACTAAAAATCACAATTCTGAAAAAAAGAAGGAACTAACAAATTAATAAAAAAAAACATTACATAGCGAAGTTTTGCTCTTCTAGCATTTTCATTTTCTTTCGATGGATTTCTTCTTTGTGCCTTCTTTCCATCTCATACGTTTTGAGCATTTCCGACCGCTCCATTGATATTGTTTTTATTTTTTCCGTGTGCTCCATCTGCATATATATTTTCTCATTCCTCCGGTTGTCCATTGCCAACTCAAACAATTCCTGTTTGAGGAGTTCGTCCTCTTTGCTGGTTATCTGAGACAAAAATAATTAGAAATTAAACGAATGATGGCATTGAAGAAAAGTTAGTTAATAAACTATACGTACCTTCCGTTTGAAGGATTTGGATTTTTTTTTTGAATCCAAACGCGAAGCTGAAGCTGGTGGTAGAGGCGAAGCTGGTGGTGGAGGCGGAGGATTTTTTTGTGAAAATTCATTCTCAAGAAACTCGATATCTTCCATAGCTTCAATATCTTCAGCATCTTCAGTATCTTCATATTGATGAATGGCAATCTAAAAGAATTTAAATTAAATTTTTTTTTAATAATTATAATTCATTAGGTTTGAAAAAAATATTAAGTTGTACCAGTGGGCCTTTCCGCTTGCTTTGACTCTCTTGTTTTGTATTTCTTGAGGTTGTGTCCTTAGGTATATTTTCCTTTTTTATCTGTGTAGTGAGATATAATGATTTGTTTTAATTATTGAATATCTATACATAAGTACAGTTATCTTTATGTTATACAAACCTCATAATCACAGTCAAACTCGTTGTAGTCCTCTTCAAACTCATAAGGAATGAGTGCCATCAATTTACTTTGCTCTGGATCGGGTGATTTAGGTGGTGGCCCCCCTCCTGTTGCATGCAAGCTTTTTTTGTAGGCAGAGGCGATCATTTTTGCTTTCATTTTCGCCCCTCGCCATTGTGCCTGAAGTTGTGCTGTATCCCTTATCGTTGCACTCATATTATTGAAACTAAAATTGTATACAATATTAAAAACAAATGCCATTAACAATTGTTTAGAATTATATAGATAAATATACCTGTTGGTGATCTCCCTCCACACATCCTTCTTCATCCGGGATGTGTTGGTGTCGCAATTTTTATTTTCAACTATTGAAATTTTATCTTCAATCAGTTGTCTGAGGAGTATCTGCAAATTTTGATTAAACGAATATCAATTTCATAACAAGTGTTATGCTAAAGATGCTTACATACCTTATCCGATGAATCCCAGTTTATTGCACGAACTCTTTTTGCTTTAGGCTGTTCCATTTTTTATTATAGGTACCTATTTGTTTATTAAATTTCACCGGCAGACAGAATGTTTTTTTTTTCCCTTGACAAACAGCTGAGCTGTATTATGACGGCTGAATGTAATAGATTTTCAACTTTTGGTACTTAATTTGACATAAGCTCATTATAACTATAATTGGTAGGGAAATATTTTATGAATTAGGATTTATGCAACGTTGAATAGAGGCTTCATAAATGCTTATGCACTGAATAAGTATTCAGCCGTTTAGAGGTGTTTAGAAAATTCTAATAAATTTGGCTGTTAATATTTATAACACATTTTTAAAATATTCTAAAATGTATGAAATAATTTCTGCTAGTCCCATATATTTAAAAGAAAAGAAGTGGGGTGCATGCAATAGATAATAGTAAGGAGTGCAGAGAGAGGCATGCCCCACGTTTTTCGTTTTAAATCTGTTGAAATAATCGTTTTAATTTTTGCTCTTAATGTATAATATTAAACTTATTTTGTACTGTACTCTTATATTGACAGGTCTCATATGGCCTTAGATACATATAACTTAACCTGTCATTTTTGTAAAGCTCTTTCTTTCCTTTTTAATAAATTTTTACAACGAACAGGTTATGGGCCCAGGGTTCTCTGTCTTATTAAATAATTAATTATAATTAGTTAATTAATTTTCTTTTCTTTTTTTTATGTCTGAGAAGGATTTAGCTGCTGACAGTTTTTCTGATTCTTCCATTAATACGCATTCATTCAGAAGACCCAGAAAGAGAAATTAAAAAAGATATTATTGAGACTCCTGCAATTCCGACTGAAACACACGTGACTATGTCTGATCACAAGGTATATCACATTCATCGATTCAATGGGCAGGATTATCATCTTTGGCGGCAGATGGAGATTTATATGAACGAGAACAAACTTAAGCAATATATTTTGGGAACCCTGACTCGTCCGAATTCCGACTTTGCGGCTTGGGATGAAAAGGACGCAGAGGCGCAAGCTTTTCTGATGCGTGGTCTGGAATTGGGCCAATTGAAATATTTGATATAGATTAAGAACAGTGCACGCAGAAAAGAGTGATCAATCTGTACAGGTGCTTTTGGATAGGTTCATCAACTGCAGGATGGAAGATGAAGAAAGCATGGCCGATTACGTCGCTAGGGTTATGTCGCTTGCTCAGCGTTTGAAGGACATGGACCTGGAGCAGAAGGAGCAAGTTGTAATAGCGAAAATTTTAGGTAGTCTACCATCGAAATTCAACAATGTAAGAACTGCTTGGTATGCTGTGCCACGGACAGCTCAAACAATCGACAAGCTAACTGACCATTTGGTTAACGAAGAGGCTCTTCTTAAGCCAAGGTCAAATGGAAGTGAACGTAATAGTTCATCTGAAGCTGCACACATGGCAAGTAGTAGCAGAAAATATTTCACACGTTTTATTTGGCACATTTTAAAAACGTTTTATAAATACTTTTTTGTTTATTTTTAGTGTATGAATGTTGAGAATTTATCTTTGAAAACATATTGTAGCCTTTGCTCCAAAGTTATTTTGGGGTTCTCATTCCTTCAACTAAGGTTAATAGTTATAGTTCAAATTTGATCATCAAATATTTACGTGGAGCGTTTCAACAATAACACCGAACAAAAAAAAAATAAGGGAGATTAAATTTCCCAAGTCCATGTAAATTTTTCCCAAAAAAAATGGTTCTAAATATTAAAATCTGAACCAAATGTTTACCTCACAAGGTTCACTCACAAAAAAAACAACTTCGAAACTGCACAAACAAAATAGACGAAAAATACCATCGAATAAAAAATTAGACCGTAAATCCCAGCACTCTTCAAGCATGTATTGTTCTGCCGGATCTAGTGCAAAAACCATTTTCACAAAATGGCTTATTTTTGTGCCTTCGCCCTTATTGTTTCATTTATATACCCATCAACATCCTTGCTAACTTCGTCCTTTTAATTTATTTATTTTTATTTTTGTTCTGACACTACTGCTGCCGCCATTACATCCCTGCGTCTGCAATACAGCAGCTGTACCAAAATAAAAAAAAAAAATATATGGGTTGGGTCGTGAGTGGCTGACTGGCTGGCTGGAAAGACAGAGGTAAACTACCTTACTCTAGAACTGACCATAAATTCCAAGGAAAGATAGATTACCTGTCTGTCGTGTTGACTGTTAAATGTCTGTCTGACTGACTTTTGGTTCCTCACATTTATAGCTGAGGTTAAATGCCTCTGAACTTAACTCATCAACAAAATCCTTGAGTGAAAGTTTAAACTCACTTTAAGTGTGGGTAACTGACACCGGACGCAAAGTGTGAATTCATCATTTTGAAGACACAACACAAGAACAGCAAAAAAAAAAAAAAAAAACAAAAGTGAAAAACTTGACTATAGCAAGGCTCTAAGCTGAAGTGACGTGAATAAAAAAACCGGAAGTGCTAGTGGACAGCAGCAGTGAGCTACTTCCTGATTTTCTATACCATTCTGTTGGAAGATAGATTATCTGTATACATGGAGAAAAGGGCATCAGGTGATGGAAGAAGAGGATCAGAATATAACTACCGAGTTTGTAACGTAGATACTTCGCCCATTGTTGTGAAAAAGTTTTGTCTAATTTTTTTTCTATTCACCTCCTGTCGACATGACGGGGTTAATTAAGAAGATTTATGTTGGCTAACATCAAAGTTGAGGGTGAATACTTTAGTTTGAGTACATTGAATGTTTTTTTGTTGTCTTTTGTTTTAACATAAAAAGTCATTTAAGCGAGAACGAGTTCAACCGAAGTTGATTTGTGATGTAGCAGACAGGTTTCCATAAATTATATAGTCAAGTACAATAGAGACTCGCTATTCCGGGTTTCTTTGGAGAGTGTCTAAGTCAGACATTTTTTTTTTAGTTTTTCTTACAGTTCAAAAACTGTTCAATGGGAAGAGAACATACATAAGTTTTTATTTTTTTTCGACAGACCCGTTTTTTGCAAATTGTGCAATTGTGCAAGTAAAGCTTCTTAACGCAGGTATGGGGTGGCAAATCAGAAAGGAGTATGATGAAGGAAGTAAATTTAAATTGTATAGAAGAGTTACAAATTTAAAGAAAGTCGTTAAGTCTATTTCTGTGGAGAAACCCGTTTTTTACACAAAATCTCCGAAAAATATCGAATATTCAAAAATAATACGAACAACTTTCTAGGTTAAGGAGTTGAAAATGAAGGGCAACATTTTTTTAGTCTGAATTTCCGTACAAAAATCATTGGAGTATTAAAAATATTTCATACCAGAGGGGTACTTAAGTGGAATTTTTATTCAGCATTTCACCTTCTGCAATATGTCTGAGTCCATTGGGTACCTAGGCCATATTAGGGTCCAGGGTAATAAGGAGACAGGCTCCCTAGGAAAAACCGGCGCAACAACCCCTTCAGTGGGGCCTGAGCCCTATTGCGGAATAGGAGAAAATGTGATTAAAAACAATATCAAAAAAGAAGAGAAGGTCAAAAGATCAAAAAATTGGAAGGAACTTCTCAAGCTTAGGCCAGGCAAAAGTATAACTTCTGAATTATAACCAAAATCGTATCAAAAACTGCATCAGCTTAAGTAGAAACAACCTTAGAATAATTACGGGTCTACTCAGTGGCCACTGTAGACTCACAAGACACCTTAATATCCTTGGTCAAAAAAATCAGCCCCACCTGAAGATTCTGCAATACTTATCAGGAAACACAATCCAAGAAAAAAGTACCTGGGACAATACCAGGTATAGAAGAGAGCGAATTTACCTCTCTGAAAACACTCCAGATACTCAAATTCCTTAAAGGTGTAAATCTGGAGGAAGAGCTATAGAATGAGCAAGATCATCTAGCTCTAGATGGCGGGCGGCACAATAGATATTAAGGTCGCAGTTCAAGTACCCCAATATTATTCATTCATTCATACAGGGAATCTGCATTCAAAACTTGATGACAAACTTCAGAATTAAAAAAAGTTATATATTGCACAGAGTTATGGCCTCAACCTTTTTCCACAAAATTATTTGTGGTGTTTTACGGGTTAGTGCAAAAAATGAGGTTGGTGTACATTTAAAAAATCTAGGACTCTGCGGCCACCATACGAGACCGATGCCGTGACGATATTGACATTTTTCGACTTACAAAAGTCTCATCTGGTCTTGTCTCGTGTCGTGTCTAGTCCTAGATAGTGTATTCCTAAAAAGTAAAAGGTATTCATTGAAAAACACCAAATAGAGGGTCATCGTTTTCGTCGAGGATTTAAATGTCATTTTGATGAATTCAAACTGACTTTCGTGCCGGCTTTAAATCCTACACCTATACTCGTTTTTGGTATTCTTAACTTTAAGGAAAAATAAAATGCAATATCTAGCTTTTTTACAAATTGGTGTGATGTAGCGTCCTCTCTCACATGTTTTGTATGTGCTCGGACTAGTGAGGTTTTACTGTACTTTTTTAATATGTACAACCTGTTGAAGGGTTAATTTGTGAAAATTCAAATTGAAACCATGTAAAGTTTGATATTTATTTTGTTTGTTTTTATTTGTGTTATATAATCATTATGAAAGTTCTATCTTTAAAATTTTTCAAAATTCAAATGCATACATGTGGGTTGGGTTGAATTTTAAATTTGAAAATTCATTTCAAAAAATATTATCTAACACAATAACTCAACCTACACGCTCTAGCTTTTTGTCACACCGTAAGCGATTGACCCTCTGTATGTAGGTACTGTATACAAGTACATATATGATGGTGTTGAAAATGCAAAGCAATTATTAGGATTGCAATGCGTTAAAATTGGATTAATTTTTTTTTTGTTAATGTAGACATTAAACCCATGTGTGTAAACTAAATGATTTAAATAAGTCATGTGTGAAATTTAATCCCGCTGCAAAAAAAAACCGAACCTACCATAGGTACAAGCGTTTTGAAAGAGGTTTTTTTGAAATATCGATTTTATTAAAAAATTATTTTTTTTTCTTGGTATCGCATGTAGGTACCGCCCTACACCGTTGTTTTAGGTTATAATATCAATATAATATCAAAGTTGATATTAATTTACGTAACCTTTTTCTATAGTTTTTGAAACTGGTTGAAGCGGGCTATAGGTCCCAGTTGGACTAAACCTAATCGTAGGCTACCAGCTAGGCACCGAAATGCTTGGTATGATAATGAATGCCTGCACAGAAGATGTACATGCGAAAATGATGCAGCGTTAAAGAAGAGCATCTAGGGAAGAGTACCAACCATTAGAGGGAAAGAAAAGAAAATCCTGCGTGCATGGAAAGAAAAGGGCATACGAATCCTCCCACCTAAAGGAGATAGAAGAGTATCGCTATGGAAATGACACCCCTGACTGCTGGTTTTAAGACTGTATGCACCAAATCATCAACCAAGCATATTGTTGAAAGGAAGTCTGAAGGATTCCCGAAGACTGGAGGATCCATGTTCCATGTGCACCATCTACAAAAAAGGCGATCCTATGACTTGAAAGAACTATCGAGGCATATCCCTGATAAATGGCTCTGCAACACTTTAATCGGCAAATATCTTTGTGGCTTTCGGCCTGGCAGATCGACTTTAAACCAAATTTTCACACTTTCAAAAGATCATAACGAATTTCAAGTCTTGATTCACAATCTGTTGATCGACTTCAAAGCCGCATAAGATAGCATTCACCGTGAGAAGTTTTACTATGGCGATTGGCAAACTCGGAATCTCGAATTGATCCAGTTGTTTCTGCAAGTAGATGCGGTATCTAGTGATTTCTTCAATCTCATTCTAGAACAGAAAATGCATAGGACAGCCCAACTAACATTTCAGCTTCGGTAAGGTTTCACTGAAAAGCCTTTCTAATTTCGTTAAGACCTTTGTAAGCATAAAAAGAAGAATATTATAGAGGCTTATTTAAGCTTTTATAAACTAATGATTTCGATTAAGCTTTCTGCAAGTACCATACGCAGATCTTTTAAAAGTTCCAGCTTCGGAAATGTTTCTATAACATTTTAACACAAGTACTATAAAAGTTTGAATTTTCCGGTAGGGTTTTTATTATACCTATCAGAAGCTGATAATACAAGCCTTACAGAGGTTGAAGAAAATAAAAAAAAAAAAAGTTTTTATTTTCCATTTCTTCGAAGTGATTTTTATTTTTAATCTGAAAACATGTACTGCATTCGATTATTTGTAAATTGATGTATTAATGTATTGGAGATAATTTTGAAACACAAATGTTTTTCTTACTTTTTTAGGGATCAAACTCAGAACTCCCGTGTAATAGTCCACTACTCTACCCACTCGGTCATCTAAAAGATTATTTGGAAGATGCAAAAACTTAATCAGCTTTTTCATTTTATATAAATTCAAAATGATTCCTTACACAAACACAAGCTTCTATAACAAAAAAATAAAGACTTTTTGCAAAATGTGGGATAGATAAAAAAAATATGCGCTAGACATGCCTATGTGCGAAAACGGGTACGAACATTTTGTTTGATCTTGCCAGTTCAGATTGATTTGACAGAAAGAAAACTATTTTTTTCGGACAAGAAATAAGCCTTTAAAGGCTTAACTAGATTGAAGTAAAAAGTGAATAACAAAAACAGGAGCTAGATGCCTGTGTGCAAAAAATCTTAAAAAAATTGTGTTTTTCTTGATGCCTAAAGAGATTTTATACCTTACCTATAAACTGCCGTGACACCGGACTCAATCACCCCAATCTAAATTGCCTCACAGTATGTAGCGTGTAAACACATGTCACAAAAAAAAGTCAAGTGCCGCAAATTCGTTTTTTCTTATTGTTCGAGTGTGTTTTATTTTCATTCATCGTCCACTCAGATAACTTCGCTTAATCAAGTGGAGTAAAGAGTGAAGAGAGATGATATTTCTTCACTTGCAAAAAGTAAACTTTTTATTAAAAATCACAGCGTTTAAAAGGTATTTGCAATTAGCAGGAAACCAAAAAGAGAAACGAAGGTTAAAAATCGCTCTTTAATTTGACATATTCACATAATTTTCGCGTGGTAAAAAAGCTTCCTTAAAACGACTTATAGACTTATATAAGTTTGAGCGTCTTTAGTATAAAATCTGACAGCCTTAGCCAATTCTTCGATAAAGCTTCTAAAAAATTGTAACAGAAGCCTTTTAAAGACTAAATGACAGCAACTTGTATAAAATAACTTATACAATCCTTATAAAAACTACAGCTTCATTTAGCTTCTCTTACTTCATTTAAAGAGGTCTAACCGAAAAACAGGTACTAGCCTCGATTGAGTTTCCTTATCTAGCTTAAAAACAATTTAAAAGAAGCAGTTACTGAAATCATGACTTCTATAAGATTTGTTTTTAAGAAAGCTCTATAGAAGCTTTATACATACTATGACTTGTAGCATATCAATTTTTATAACCTTGAAGAAGCTGAAATGTTAGTTGGAAGGCGCTTATACGAAAGTCACTATCTGCAACAGTTCTATCCATCTACTTGGGTATGCGATCGAAATCACCGGCCGCTCCCATCAATCAACGTGCTGATAGAGAGACTCCTTCATGGCGATTGAAAAACAGGCAAAAATTTTTTGTCTTAAAGTAAACGAGAACAAGACTTGCTATCAACACACGTCACTATTGATGGCATACAACTTCGAGGTAGTAAGGGAGTGCATCTACGCATATCAACTCCACGAACGACACCTTAGTGTCGGGAAGGGGAGCCCGTTAACTAAGTAAATAAGAAAGTAAGTATACTAAATTCATAAAACTATTCTCTTATTTTGTCCAGAATATTTAAAACAATCAATAAATCAAGGTGAAAGTGAAGGGAAAAATGTTTATACCAAATTAACGCAAGCCAAAAAAAACAAATTATAAAAACCTATTTAAAGGTTTTCAAGAGGAAAAAAAAAAATACAAATATCAAATAATCAATAAAACCATTATTTATTTCAAGTGAATATTGTATTTCAAATTTACATCCAAACTAGACAAGATTAAATTTTATACATACCTAATAGGTTTCAATGCTGGCACGCACAGCCATCGACATTATAAGAGATTCGTATATTACCTAATCACTTTCAATCTCTTTATTCAAAACAGAACACACACACACACATACATGTAAATTACCATAACGCCCGCACACTCCTTCAAAATCTAATTCCAAGGTTTAATTTCTAAAGCAAACTTTTAAAAAAACATGAAATCAATTTTCCACTTCCATTTATAAATATATACCTACTTAAATATTAATAAAGAGACATTCTATAGGTATATCCTTTGCATTCCATTATACCTCCACACCTACCGTTGTAAGTATATCTGCGTCTGTGTATGTGTAGCAGATTCGATATCATCATCATGAATATATTCATTCAAAAAAATAGCAACAACAAAAAAAAAAAGAAATATCCTAAAATTACAATTTCGCTCCACAAAGAATTCCATGTAATGCCGCACTGCATATAGCTAGCTATTGAATCAATTTCTACCAATTACCTTTTGCAAACATTCACTTTGAAATGGGATTTCCCACGTGAAATGAACGGAACGTATCCTCGAAACTCACCCGAACTCAACTCAACAGTGTGTGAATATGGAGTGTTCGTGGTATTGTGGGAAAATTTAGGAGTACTCGGCCGGCCCATGGTTGCCAATGAAAATATATTTAAAATTTTGTATTCACACAAATTGTCAGAAGTCAGAAATGTACAAAATCTGTGGCACAAGTTTCATATCAAAATTGGACAAAATGCCCAAATATTTGGGTTCGATACAGATTAATTTTAAATTTTTGTTTAAGATTTTGAAGTCTTAATTCTGTACAATAAGAAGATCATACTTTCAAAAAATGCGTTCTTTACAAATTGGTACCTATGTACTTATATCATTTCAAAATAATGTTCCTATCTAGATCCAAAATTTGTATCCTTATACATAGTAAGTGCAACCAGAATTAAAAAAAAACCCTGTTCTACAAAAATTTGATATTTGGATGTTCAAAAATGTCTCTTTTCCAAATTTTTGTTAATAGGCACTTCTAAACGAAATTTGGTCGTTTTGGAAAATACACTTTTAATATTCTGTCCCTTACCGACGGAA
Organism: Leucozona laternaria; assembly: GCA_932273885.2. Classification (NCBI taxonomy): domain Eukaryota; kingdom Metazoa; phylum Arthropoda; class Insecta; order Diptera; family Syrphidae; genus Leucozona; species Leucozona laternaria. The sequence continues at coordinate 21,664,798 of OW026367.1, read as the reverse complement.
CATTCTGAGTATTTCTGCATTCATTATTCTAAACTAATCCAAATTTGTTTAAAAAATCTTATTCTTAAATCGAAATAAAAACTATTATTCAGCTTAAACTTAAACAAATTCCAAAAAAGTTTAATAATTCTAAATTTGCAAGGTGGTAACCATGTTTTAGCTGTGTATATTATAAAATACAGGAAGTTCATCCTATATGAACACATTCCATATACCTACACATATAGAGACGGTAATTTGAAAAAAAAACCTCTCAGCAATACAATGCAGATTATTTCCAGGCAATTTACCCGCACACATTGTGTGTGGCAAAAGGAAACCACAATGAGGAAGAACTAAAGAGAATAGTCGTGGCACCACGGCAAACTCCACCAAATAGGTCCCACTTATTCGTCCTTCCTCATCGTCATCCTAGTCATCGTCCTCTGTAGTTGTCCCATTATACCATACAACAATTGCTTCTCTCTATATAATGTATATACCTAATAGATCCCTCTATAGCATTCAGCTGCTCCTGATGCTTCTGCTCCTGCTGGTGAAGCTCTCCTTTTGGGAGCAATTTGAATATTTGATTGAGTTACTCGCACCGAAATGTGAAACGAATTTATTTATGTGCACATCAGGGCAGTGCCAGGACCAGGAGAACACATTGCTATACATGTATATCAAATTCGCATAGGTAAAGTTTAATACTCCCATCAGGCTTTTCACCCACACCACCCACTGCTAACAATTCGATCTTATACTTACACACAGACAAATCCTTGATTCAAAAGTTTAATGCCGGCTGGAGGTATCTCCGACTCCATTAAATTCCGTCTAAACTTGCAACTCCATCCAGACGGTGCGGCGACGACGACAACATGTCTGGGAGGCTCTTTCTTAACATTTCATCGAGTTCGTAAATGCAAATGTACAATGTGCAATGTACAATGTGCAATGTATGTGGTGACGCTCTATATCGAGGAGTATATACGAAGACAGATTGTGCAGCAGGTTGTGATTGAAACTACACTTATAGACCCGCGCGCTAATGGTGTACAGAGTATAACCACTTTGGAGCCACCAAATGGTAGAAACCAAATGTGGGCGCATCCATAATTAGCAAAATCGAATTGCCGACGAAGACTCCGTAGCCACAAAGCAATATAGGAATATATAATGGGGGATAGAGAGTGTGGGAAGACTCGATTATGACGACAGCGCTGGAAATGCATTCAAAATGCCACAAAACACACCGGCTCTGCAAGTGACAGAGTAGGTACATCAGCAATTCAGCATCCCAGCAGGCGGAGAAGGTGTAACCTTCTAGTATGTTGTTGTTTTTTATTTTTCCTGCAAATCGAACCTGCGAAGAGAGTGTTGAATGTAGGTATAACAACCAAAACGACGACGAAGGTGATAAAGACGAAAACGCCTCAGGCGAAACAGGTTGCCGAGGATAAATTTTGCTGTATAAATGTTGTAATACCGTTAGGGTGACTAGCTGTCTTTTATTCAAAATGATTCTCTTCAGCGTTGCATAGACTGTTTTCAGACAGGGAGATTTTGTCTCTTGTGCAGCTTTTTTGTCCTTAGACAAGGAAAAAGGGACATTTCCAATATTTAGTGATCTTTCCTCCTATAAATTGAGAGTCAACAAAATTTCCTCATCTGAAATGGGACATATATACGATCGCTGCTGATAAAAATTTTAGTTGCATTTACGTCTTGAAAGAGGTCCAAGCTCTTCTCATGAAATGGTATTTTTTTTTTTATTTTTCTCCGAAAATTCTAACGCCGAATCCTTAAGAAGTTAAATCTTAGTATTTTCAGTTCATTTAAAGATTTTTTTTTAAAATTGTTTACGAGCAAATTAAACAGGGAAACAGAGTCTACAGATTTGGAAACTGGTGCTTCTTCCGGCTACTTCGGCTCCAGGAACTAACTCCTCAATGAAGCACCCTTCCTCATAATTGTATATGGACTTTTTTCATATAGTAGAACCTTTTAAAATTGGGAATTAATACCATGGATTAAAATTATGATTCAAAGTTGGCTGTAAGTTTTCCGGAAATTTGAAAGATTTATCTCCGAAATTGTAGTAGATACAATACAGGGTCAGGGTTTTTAACATTTTTTTTTTCTCATTAATTGTAGGTTCCTTCCATTTCCATTTCCGATAATACGCAAACATGAATGGTTGAGAGTTATAAGTCACTATGCCCTCGTTCTCCACTAGCTGTCGCACTACAGATAATTTATTTATTGTTATTTAATTTTAATCAGTTTAGCTGATAATGAGAAAGTCGGTATAGTTAACGAAAACATTTCTATGGGAAGAATTGTCAGAATCTATGGCTGACACAATTTTTTGACCAATTATTGACCTTTTATATTTTTTTTGTGAATATCCCACATAAGTTATCCCGGAACTAAGGAATTGATCAACCAGAAATCAGTTGAACCGTTTCTAAAAAATTAGGAAAATGTTTCGGGGGAATGACCAAAAAAAGCTTTGAATCCGAACAGACAAACAGGATTCCGAGACCAATTCAAATGTTCACCTGTCTGTGCACAAGCGGAGCACTTCGTACTAATCCCTTCGCTGCTCAGGACATTCTGTTTCATTTGTTACTGTTACCCCTTGACATATTTAGTAAAGAAACGGCAGCAAACACAGCCATTCGTCTTAAGGCCTCTTCACAATGGATCAACAATCAGATTTTCATGTGGGTACCACTGACTACACTATACTCCAATTACTATCAACTTACCATCCCATCCAGGTATATTTGGGAGGATGAGACATTCTTCTAAGACGAATCGGTTAATTTTTATACTGATGGATCAAAAACCAATGACGGGTTTGTTAGAGGTGTGTCCTTAGATGGAATAAACTTAGGTCTCTCATTTCGTCTTCCTAATCATTGTAGCGAGTTTTAGGCAGAACTTTTTCCAATCAAAGAAGTTTTGCCTGGGCTTAAAGAAAAACGTCATATCAGCAGCTAATATCCGTATCCTCTAAGACTATTAAAACTCTGGACTCAGTCTCTACAAACTCTTAAGACTCTTACTCTTACTGTCGATCATCTCTCGTGTAAACTTATGCTAAAACAAGATGCTATAAAGAAAACAAACCTTAGCTGGGACAACATCACTACTTGCTTGGCGACAAAACAGATCTGGCCAACGCTTGAAATGAAGCGCTCTAATTGTTTGATATCTTCAAGCAGATTCCATATTATTAGGTCCGTAATAGGTGTCATAACCGGAGACTGTCAAATAGGTAGGTGACTTGACATCTTCTCAAACAATTTCTGCACAAGATGTATGGATGAAGAGGAACCAATCAGCCTTATTGTGAGTTTCACCCCAACAACATTTTACCTGGAAAATTTGACATTTCACTTTTCGCCTTTTGTGAGTTTCACCCGAAATTTCATGATCGAAATATTCCCCTTATTGTGAACATTCATTTCGGGCGGAACGTAATGTCATTTTCACTTCTTTTTTGTAGGCGAACGAAATTTCGTTCGAGCGAAGCTCCCAATAGCTTTTAAAATTCCGGGCGAACAAATATTATTAACGATGGAAGCATTTGCAACTCTCCCTGCAAACACCTCCGCAATGTTTCATGTATTTCATTAATTTAGTACTATTTTTATAAATAGTGTTCTAGTGAAGTAACCTAATAACTGAAACAATTCAACCGTAATACTCGTACTTCTAGGAATGTGCATCAGTTTACCCTTAAGGCTTGAGCGTTGTGCCCAACTTCTGACGTACTGTCAAGTACAGAGATTCTTTCTTTAGTCACACTACACGAATGTGGAATGCTTTACCCGGTACAATTTTTCCCTCCCATTGGGAAATTCATAGAGAATTAAATTTTTCCCATAAGTTAGTCAAAAGTTCAACGTGTTTGAGGAATTTAAAAAGAAACATTTACCCAATTTTGTCAAAAAATTTATTTTCGAAAAAAAGTTTAAACTATTAAGGCCCCATATCAACTGTATTTGTTTATTTTTTCTCCATAAAATAAGCTAATATGGTCACTCTAAAATTATGCTCGTAGTGTAACACAGGATACATGTTACAGAAGCTGTTGATATATGCATATAGGCAACTTGAATATTGACTGAAAATCAATTTACATGAGACAACACATTTATAATGTATTGTCTATTATACCTACGAGCAGCACTGTCATTTGGGTTGATAGTATAGGTATAAGTTAGCATTTAGATTGTTTGTATTGACAGGTGCAACAAGAACTGAGTATTTTGGAAGCAAGAACATTGTAAAGTAGCTATGTAGAAGTTTGTGGAGATGTGTGTATTGTATAAAGATATTTAATTTAAACACCATATAGATGCTTGTTTCATGGAAGAGAGAAGCATGGTATCACATATTTTATTAACTAAAAATTCTGAGGCAATCTTTATAAAGATATAGAGATAATCTTGTTGTTAAAACTTCTTCCTTATGGTATTATCTAAAAATATTTTAATAAGAGGTGTTATTTTGATATTCAAAGAAAAATGTCATTTTTTGAGATAAATGATCGAATGTTTATTTCATTATAAAGAGGAAGGTATGCCGTTAATAATGGAACACAACATCAGCCAAATGGCCGCCAGGACCACGCTTACAGGACCATATCCTTTTCATGAAATTTTCCATAGCCAAATCTCAAAGTGGCTGCTCTATGTCCTCGATAGCCTCACGAATTCCATCTTTGAGGTCTTGAATCGACGGTGGGCTGTTGGCGTAGACCTTATCTTTCACGTGGCCCCAAAGGAAGAAGTCCCAAGGTGTTAAATCACAAGATCTCGGTGGCCAATTGTGATCACCTCTTCGAGAGATAACACGGTCCGGAAACTTTTCCCGTAAAAGATCGATGGTTTCATTGCTTGTGTGGCACGTAGCGCCGTCTTGTTGAAAGTAAACGTTGTCCAGATCAATATACCATCCAATTCCGGCCATAAAAAATCATGAATCATCTCTCGATAGCGCAATCCATTGACCGTAACTGTTGCTCCAGCCTTATTTTTGAAAAAGTAAGGTCCAATGACCCCGCTGGACCATAAACCGCACCAAACAGTCACGCGTTGAGGATGGAGAGGCTTTTCAACAATAACTCTTGGGTTTTCCGAGCCCCAGATGCGACAGTTTTGCTTGTTGACGTAGCCTCCGAGGTGGAAATGGGCCTCATCAGTCAAGATGATTTTTCGATGAAATTCCGGATCATTTTCATGTATTTCAAGGACCCAATCAGCAAAGACACGACGTTGTTGATGATCAGCCGGCTTGAGTTCTTGTGTTAACTGAACTTTATAAGCCTTAAGACCCAAGTCTTTATGCAAAATACGGTGTAATGACGTTTGTGGAATGCCTTATTCCAAAAAACGACGAGGAATGGACAAACCTGGGTTTCCTCAACACTTTGGGCTACAACAGCAATATTCTCAGTTGTTCTTGAGCGACGAGCACGGGTTTTATTCTTCACATCACTAACTTGTCCCAACAGCTCGAATTTGTCCACCAATTTCTGTATTGCGGTCCGACAAGGTGCTTCACGACGACCCAAAAATGTTTTAGTTTTACGAACCGTCTCTGCCAAATTTTTACCATTTTTATAGTGAATTTTAATAATTTCAATGCGTTGTTGAAGCGTGTATCGTTCCATTTTTATTAATATCGTAGTTTCTACTTGTCAAATGTCAAAAAATGACAGCTTCAAAAGTGACAGCTACCGAAATAGGGGACTATTTAAAATAACCACTCTTATTGGAAAACCCTTTATTTTATGAAAGTTTATCAAAACCTTAAGCTTAAATGCGAAGTTACAAGCTTTTATCACTTTACTTCTAAATATGCATTTCTCTGTAAGAAAACAAAAAATCTTTAAATTTCCTTTAGTCATCATCATTTGATATTTTCCACTTATGGACATTTTTTTTTATTTTCTATCAAGAACTTTGAGAACACTTGCAGTCAGCAGAAACGAAAATCCTGGTGACATCATTGCATTTTCGTCTTGTTCTTCCTCCACTCTCAGTTTCTTAGTTTAACCTAGTCACGTGTTCCTTTCCAGGGTGGGACTGAGACATATAAAAACCTGAAGCTAGAGATTTCTTTTCACATTATTTTAACTCTTTCGACATATTGATCCTCGGGTTAGTAAAATCGTTTAACAATTCTGTTTTTTAGAATCAACTTCTATTTTAGCAAGTTATTAGTTTTCTTTTTTCAAATGTTTATAAAAAGTTCCAACTTTAAGAACTTACACTTTTTATGAAATTCATTTGTAAACCTCATACTATGTAAATCTTACTTCTGAGCCAATGTAACACAGCAAAGAAATTCGAAAAAAATGATTTCCCCGCTTCGACAGCTGTGGTTAGTTATTTGATCTAGTCCATGCGATTATGAAGTTAAATGGTCATTTGAACTCTTTTTAGGATCAAAGTTAGGTATACGTTACTCATGGACATTTATCAAGAAATGAAGACTGAATATAGGCCGATCATATCTATTTGGTGTAATTCGTTCAATATTTTTGCTAAAAGTAACTTACGGCTCGAAATATTTGATCAATGCTCACATAATTAATCTCGCAACTAAAGGGTCCGCCAAATAACTTTGCTTTTTTTTGAAAATGGCGCAAAACATCGAGTGTAGCTTCGGCTGTGTGGCACGTAGCACCGCCGTCCTGTTGAAACCAAATGTTGCCAATATCCTCCTCTTCAATTTTTGTGAACAAAAATTAGTTCAACATGGCCCGATAACGATCGCCATTGACTGTAACGGCCACTCCTTACTCGTTTTCGAAAAATAACCCAATTATGCCTCTGGACCAAAATCCGCACCAAACAGTGACTCGTTTTGGGTGTATCGGCTTTTCAATGTATATGCGTGCGGGTTTTCTGTGCCCGCCAAGATCAAAATGAGCTTCATGTGAAAAGATGATTTTTTCGGCAAAGTCGATCGCAGGCCCACTTAGCGAAGCGTATACACAACCATATTCGTTCAGCGGAAGGATAAAACTAATTATCTGTCAAATCAGACATGAGCTAAGTGTTACCATTCTTGAAATAAGCACTAGTTGAAAAAAAAACGTAAGATGGCGGACCCTTTATAATGCTTACTAGGACTCTAATATATGTATATATGAATCTTAGCAAACGCGTGTCGAGTTGATTTAAGCCCGAACCACACTACTCTCGTGAGGTGTGTTGGGGAGTAGTGTGTCGCTGTCATTCCAATGTATTTCATAGATTTCGACACAACACATCACACATGACTCCACAACACACCACACGAGAGTAGTTTGGTCCGGGCTTCAGGCGTGTCGAACACTGTCAATTGACAGAATTTGGATATATTTAAGTTAATACAATGACTGTTATGTACCTTATTCCATTTTTTTTTTAATTGTCGAAGTGTAAGTTTATCGCTTAATTAACATAACGATATTCATACAAATGTGATCATACAAATTCCAAAGAATCATGGCGCCCAACTAGCGTAGCTTATTTTGCCCTAAAACTAATCCAATACTGCAGCTCCTTCCATATATGTTCCAGTTTATGTGTCCCACTCACGTACGTAACCACCGCAGAGTGAGTACCTACGGTGTTAAGTGTGACAATTTTTCACAAGGATGAAATGCATTTTCATTTTTGTCTCCTAAGTTATTTCTTTTTTTTTTCTCATGTTTTTCTGCTTCAAGATATGCTTCCGGGAATACTAGTATAGCAACAGCACAGCACGATGCAGGATATAACTCAGAAAAATGCTTACACAGGATATCCTATATAAATGTAGGTACATATGTATAGATAATACAAAAGGATATATGACAATGACATCGTTCGTGTGAGTGTTTGTGTGGTAAGTGTGATGATATGCCACATAACCGCAGATGGCAATTTGTTTTCATTTCAAATTAACTTAAAGAAGATGGATTAATATTAGGATGGAATTAAAAAATGAAAGTAATTCCCATAAGTAAGGACACATTAATATACAACGAGTCGTTATGATGAAGATGATGCTTGATTTAATGCGAACGATGAAGTGTGATTTTTTTTTTAACACAATAATTAAAAACGGCTGGCGGGTGATATTATGGTCAATTAAGAGTGACGGATATTTGAACAATTTTAGAAAGAGCAGGATGTAATGAAAGATTAAATTTAATTTTTTTCAACATTTGGCTACTTTTTCAGCGAATTTATCTTTTCATTGAGATACTGCGACTTCATGAATCTAAGAAGCTCACATTTAAGATTAGTTCACACTTGACCAAGTATTGTATCTAAGGCTGAATTGGAAAGATTTTAACAATTTTGATTAAATTTCAGACTTACCTGTAATGTATAAAGTAATTGCAATAACACTGCGTATAAGGTTTTTGAGAAGGATATTGCCGTATATGTCTTAACGGATGGGCGAAATTTGGTACAGACTCGCCTTTTTTGTAATTGGAATTTCTCAATTTAATCGGAATAAAGCCCGAACATTTATGTTAGCCTGTCAAAAATTAACAATTAGTTTTCTTGCTGCCCTCATTTTTCGGACAGAAGTTAATAAACCAATTTAAAAGTATGTCTAACTTAAGACAGCTGTCCCACTCCGTAAAACCTTAAACTTAGAGAGAGACATATAATTTGGCTGTCCAAAGTGTTCGAAATGTACGTTCAATGAAGAAGGTAGGAAATAAAGGGTTTTCCAATAAGAGGTGTTATTTTAAATAGCCCGCTATTTCGGTAGCTGTCACTTTTGAAGCTGTCATTTTTTGACATTTGACAAGTAGAAAATACGCTATTAATAAAAATGGAACGATACACGCTTCAACAACGCATTGAAATTATTAAAATTCACTATAAAAATGGTAAAAATTTGGCAGAGACGGTTCGTAAAACTAAAACATTTTTGGGTCGTCGTGAAGCACCTTGTCGGACCGCAATACAGAAATTGGTGGACAAATTCGAGCTGTTGGGACAAGTTAGTGATGTGAAGAATAAACCCCGTGCACGTCGCTCAAGAACAACTGAGAATATTGCTGTTGTAGCCCAAAGTGTTGAGGAAACCCAGGTTTGTCCATTCCTCGTCATTCTTTGGAATTAGGCATTCCACAAACGTCATTACACCGTATTTTGCATAAAGACTTGGGTCTTAAGGCTTATAAAGTTCAGTTAACACAAGAACTCAAGCCGGCTGATCATCAACAACGTCGTGTCTTTGCTGATTGGGTCCTTGAAATACATGAAAATGATCCGGAATTTCATCGAAAAATCATCTTGACTGATGAGGCCCATTTCCACCTCGGAGGCTACGTCAACAAGCAAAACTGTCGCATCTGGGGCTCGGAAAACCCAAGAGTTATTGTTGAAAAGCCTCTCCATCCTCAACGCGTGACTGTTTGGTGCGGTTTATGGTCCAGCGGGGTCATTGGACCTTACTTTTTCAAAAATAAGGCTGGAGCAACAGTTACGGTCAATGGATTGCGCTATCGAGAGATGATTCATGATTTTTTATGGCCGGAATTGGATGGTATATTGATCTGGACAACGTTTACTTTCAACAAGACGGCGCTACGTGCCACACAAGCAATGAAACCATCGATCTTTTACGGGAAAAGTTTCCGGACCGTGTTATCTCTCGAAGAGGTGATCACAATTGGCCACCGAGATCTTGGGATTTAACACCTTGCGACTTCTTCCTTTGGGGCCACGTGAAAGATAAAGGTCTACGCCAACAGCCCAGCGTCGATTCAAGACCTCAAAGATGGAATTCGTGAGGCTATCGAGGACATAGAGCAGCCACTTTGCGATTTGGTTATGGAAAATTTCATGAAAAGGATATGGTCCTGTAAGCGTGGTCGTGGCGGCCATTTGGCTGATGTTGTGTTCCATTATTAACGGCATACCTTCGTCTTTATAATGAAATAAACATCTGATCATTTATCTCCATTTTTCTTTGAATATCAAAATAACACCTCTTATTGGAAAACCCTTTACTACGTTTTCATTAGAGCTGAAATTAGGTAAAAAAAAAAAGTGTTTTCATCTCAAATTTGCTAATTTCGTTTGACAGCACATTTTGTTTTTAATCCGATCTGGCTTGTTTTTCTTGTTTTTTTCTTTTTGTTGTTTTTATGCATCGAATTTTGACATTTTCAATGGATTCCAATAAAGTGTGTTCGTAAGATTTGTACGTAATTTTCTGTCAAATTTCGTGCAATCAGCTTATTCAAGTCAACTTGCAACGAAATTACCACATTCAACCTTATGAATTCGAAGTAAAAGTTTGTACAGTTACGAATTGAAAAGTGATCTTGAAATTAATAACATGTTCATTGAACGAATCCAAAAATTCACGAAATTGACAGATTACAGGGATGTCAGTGAATATAATGAGGATGTAAAAATTTAACAAATGTTGGAATGTGTTTATAAATACGAAGATGCATTTATAAGAAACATTTCAGATTTAAAATTCAATTTTAACTGACTAGATAAATAGTCAAAAAATACTGCAGTCAAGTAATTGTTAATTAATTGACTGCGTTAGTGAAATACATAATCTGGATAGTAAAAATGACCGTTGACTGATGTTTTAAAGTTAAAGTACTTAGTCAAAGTTTTAAAAATTATACAAAGATTTTTAGTCAATTGACTGCAACTTCATTGACAGTAGTCCTATACCAACTTCAATGACTTCAGTATTATACCGCATGCAGTTTTTATACACTAACATACAGTTTACACACGTGTTCGTGAATTTTAGCTATACCTGATCTGTACTTTACAATATACATACATCCACTAACTGATTTTTTTATCACACTAGGTTTTTTTCGATATCCGGACTGGAGTGTACTGCGTTGCAAACCATATGAACTCCCCCTGAGAGGTGTAAGTGTTACATGTGTGTCAATTTCTTCGCCCGAGTAGATATGCAGTTAAAATTGAAAAGCATTCCTCACTACATGAAACATCGAACAAACCTAACGTCAACATGTTTTAAATCTAATCTCTCTAATCTAAATTAGGGGCTCAATATTGTTAATTTACTGTTGAATATAATTTGTATCCTTTGATCCAAAATATATATTCCCGAAAGTTTTTATTTGTTTAATAAATAGTACAGTGGTGTTCTTGTTGGTTCCGTTGTTTCTTAACTTCATTCTCTCAAAGACGATGTAGGCTGGCTTGATGAACATTATCATAAAGTAAAGCTGGGGCTTAAGTTTTCCAAAGAAAAAAATCTTAGAGGTAACTACTTGTTTGGTTTTCAGATTACTCTATTGGCAATAAATTGTTCTTTATTGACAACGGTTCATGTACCTAATTCACTTAGTTCGAGATTAAAGTTAAACCTGAGTTAACTCACAATATTTGGTGAGTTAACTCAAATTCTATATACTAGTGAAATACATCTGCCAAGTAGAAGACTTAGCACAATTTAATTGGACTTGCTAAATTATTGATTTAAAATAGCTCTTAACGGCCTTTAGTCAACTGATGAGTCCAAGTGAGATCACCGGGACGAAACGCCAATTTTTATGGACTAAAGGCCGTTAAAAGCTATTTTGAATAGATATTTTTTATGTTTTATCTACCGAGTTCAGATCACTGTGGTAATTTACTTCTATAGTTAACTAACTCTGGCTTAACTCACCACTGAAAAACTGGGCCATAGAATACTGTAATGAAGCGCTGCAATAAACACTCATGTGCACCCACTGAGTGATGTTCAATAAAATTTAAGTGATGCTTAAAACTTCATATAATTTTGAACTTTCACACTTTCAATTCACATTTACTTTAGACAAAAACAAATATAACATTACAAAATAATATAGCCTTAATTGGTGTGAAGCCTGAAAGATTGGCATGCTGCAGTGGTCTTCGATGGGCGAAAAGTCCCTTTTCTATATGTAAATCTGTAAAAATAAAATTTAAATTTATTTCTTTAGTTTTTTATCTTATTGATTTTTCTGAAATCGCATATTTCGATAGACAAATTTGTTTGTATGAAACCAGTTTGAGTTCATCTTCTCAATATAAGAAATCGAATTTTTCGGTTAAGAAAAAAGCCGCCATCTTGAGAAAGAATTTGGTTTTATTTGAACAACAAGTTCGCATTTCATTTAACAACAATATCCAACTTAAACCTTGTGAAGTTTTCAAAGGAGAAATATGTATAAATAATTGTAACCCGACATTTCCTTGTACATAATTTTTGTTCAAACAACATTCCACTGAAGAATACTAATCCTTATATGAAGAAATAAATGCGAATTTACGGGATCCTAATTCCATCGGGTCATTTAATCGATCACTATATTTTGAGCTCCAAGATGGATTGGGATTTTTCAATACCGACCAGGAGTAATAAAATACAACAAATTCCGGTCTACCTAGTGCTCTCAAACTACAAGTTGACTAAACCTTCTGCATTAATTAATATTTTAATTTAATTTTCTTTTAAACAAATGGAAAAATGGTTAATTTTAATTTTATGTATTTATTTATTTTGGCGAAACCTATAGAAAATATAATAAAATTACGTAGAGAACACTAGACCTAATAGTTTGAAGTAATAACAACTTTTAAAAACAATTAAAAACAAAAAAAGTATTGTTAAATCAAGTATAACACTTTGTTTGTCTTAATTAAATGAGTCAATTTTAATAGCTCCCGTACAACAAAAAAACTGAATTATTTAGTTTGATTGCGGTTATTCACGTTTCCATTGTTTAACCACAGATTTCAAGCACTTGACTCACTTTTTTTAAAGACCGCATAACTTTACAAAAGATTTAACTTTTTCCCACCTGATTTAATTTTTCGCGTGCGTCATAACAATAGGGCAGTTTTTTTTTAGCAGATTTAGCAGCTGTGATGCCAATGACTTTAAAAATTTTATCTGAATTTTTTCGTCTCGTTGTATTTTCTTTCTTTAAAAAAATATCTCGATATACATGCGATGTATCCATGTAAAATACTTTAATACTTTTCTTAAATAAATCATTTACAAACAACAAAATTGTATTAACCTTGATTTAATATTCTTAAAACCTTTTCCGATATAAAATAATTCAACTTAAATAATAGCTTAGCTCTAGCTACCTCCCAAATAATGTTGACCCTTTTCAAAGTGGATATATCCCTAACGCCTAACCGTATCCTTTTCATTTCATGTGATTAATGTCGAAGTTTGATTCACATTTCATACATCAAACTTAATCAGATAAATGTCATTGTGTACACATAACCATCCCTTAATGTCGTAAACACGCACCAGAGGATGCGGATCCGGATCCATCACCATAAGTGCTACATGATGTTCAGAGTAAACCCTTCAGTATACCTAATCCATGTAATTAACCATAATGCCATGCAATTCATCCCGCCGCTCAGTCTCCTTCGAAACGTATAGCAAAAAAAAGAAAACCCCAATACAACCACCACCAGGAGAAGGTTTCAAAATCAACGGACTCCACTTGGATACAAATTTAAAATTACAAAAAAAAAAAACACCCCAACACGTCTTCCGTAAAGAAAACACACCCGCTTGTGTATATAAAGAAAATTGCTTTTCATTTTCGTCGGAGAGAAATCCCAACGAAAACCCCTTTTTTTAGCGGTTGCTGCTCCTTGCAGTCGTGGCTTCTTTCTGAGTTTTCCGATTGTAAAAGGATTCGTCATCCGACAAGAAAATAAAACAACTTTAAATTCGTTGCAAGATCCAACTTAGCATTACACTACGTTGATGGGGCCAAAATCTTCTTTCAACAATCTCGTCTTGTGGCATCCTTGCTCTTGCATCTTTGCTCTTGATATGTAGGTACTCTTGGCTCTTGCTGGTGGTAGCTATGGTTCTTTGCTTTTCATTGCAGCTTTTGTGGGGATATTGTATAATAAGTATATGGTAGAGGCAAAACGCTAATTGCTGAGACTTTAATTCATCATTAGTCCTAATGCTGGCACATAGAAGATGGTGTGGAATATGCGGAGGGTTACATCACCAACGCTCCATGGCATAAAAAGCGTTGGGTTAGAAAACTTATACTGAAAACCACTTCCAACGGAATGTAACTCCACCGCCTACTGCCTCTCCTCCCTCCCGCTCACCCTCCCAAATAAAAATAAACTTTAAAAAAAACCATAGCTCTTAAATGTGGAACATAAATTAAAAACGACTCAATGCAAATTAAACACGAGATCTCATATTCCTCCAACAATCTTTTGATTTTAATGCTGCGCAACTTTTTCATGCAGAACTTTTTGGCTTCTTAATTTGACTAAGGATACGGATTACTGAATGTTAAACATTAAAGTGAGTACAATGTGTAATTGGGATGACTTTACGAAGGAATCACACGTATGGATATTGTATATAATCAGAAGCAAAAGTTTGAATGTGTTTTTGAGGAGATTTTTTTTTTTAATGTGTCTGCAAACTTTCCATAATTTCACTCCTGTACAGACAACAAAGACAATACAAGACAAGAAAATTAAAAAGAAAATTTTCTCCGTATCATTTCACATGGTTTGTTTTAAAGGTGGTATCTCTATAGGTTCCGGGATTTTGGCACTCATAATGTGAGATATTCGAACAGAGAGAACGTGAAACTGAGACTGAAAACTAGCAGAAGTGACTAAATTGCAGTCTGAGATAACTGGTGTTAGTAAAAAAGAGTCTGTGAAAGCAGGTCTCGCTAAATTACAGTCTGAGATATCAGACGCCTGTAATTAGAATCTAAGATAGCAGACGTCACTTGATTACAATTTGATATAGCAGACTTCACTCAATTACTGAGATAACAGACGACACTCAATTACAGTCTGAGATAGCAGCAACGTTAAATTACAGTCTGAGATAACAGGCGCCCGTTATGACATTCTGAAATAGCAGGTGTCCACAATTACTCACTAAATTACAGTCTGAGATAGCAGATGTCAGTAAATTACATTCTGAGATCTGAGATAGCAGACATCACTAAATTACAGTCTGAGATAGCAGATGTCACTAAATCACAGTATGATATAAAAAAAGTCAGTAAATTAAAGTATGAGATAGCAAAGTCTCTAAACTAGAGTCTGAGATAATATACTAAATAACGGTATGAGATAGTATAAATCACACAATTTCATTTTGAGATATAGCAGACGTCACTATCGAACTACTTAAAATCTGCACTTCCACTTTCCCTGAGCCTTAAAGTACTCTTGATTGGTAAATTTCATACTATAGCAGAACTCTAACGGTAACGGTCTTGTAGGATAGCTCAAATGCAATTTAATAAACAGCGGTGACAGTCAAAGGTGTATACTACATATTAGTTACCTAGGATTGGGAACCTATTAGGAGCTTCGGCTATTGTACTCGTATATCTAATATGATACTAGTGCATCTTCACTGCTAACAGCCTGAGCTCCACCATTCATCTCCTGATTAAAGTTCTTGGAATATGTTAACAAAATTCAGACCCCCTAAAAGGTTTAAGGTGAAATGCACAACATCTTCTATTAATATTGCAGTGGCAGCCAATCTAATTCGCCCATATAACAATTCATCAAATGACTAATTCTGTTCTCAAAATAAAACCCAAGAGCAGCTTTCCGTTTCCATAACACAATTCGCAAATATAATGTCGCAATCGCAATGCAAATAAATCTCGCTCTGTTGGGGGCAGCGCACACAGTCAATGTTTCTGCCACTCCAACGACTAATCTCTAAAATATTCAATCCCTCCCGCTTAACAAAGAATATATTTTGAAAAACCTACAATGGTGTGTGCCCTGAAAATAGTACATTCCTATAAAAAAAAAAGTAAAAAAAAAAATAATCGCAAAACCGCGTCACTTTTACAAGTGTTGCTCATAAATTTAAAGCGAAAAATATGTCTTTCGGGGCAAACCTATGCTGATGTACGAGTATGTTCCTGTAAATATTTTCGGATTTTCTATACTCTTACTAAAAAAATAACACTCAACAGAGGGAGTCATTTACACTACACATACACACTCATGGGTCATAGAGATACTATATGCACACATTTTGTGCGATACAACTCAAAGATTTATTGCATTATTCGCTACGCTATTGCTGAGAGCATATGCAAAACTAAGCCACTTGCAGATGCTCGCAATTTCGGGTTGGGGTTCAGGCTATGTATATGTATACAAACATATGTATGTAGAGTTCAAAACCGAGAGGGATATCACTGGGCACAGGGCGGCGGCGGCGACCGACTACGGTGGTGAAAGGTTGACTTTTTCAAAGCTTTTCACCTGGCGCTACCGGCTAAGCCAGCATCCATAATAAGAGCAACAGCCAAAAAAAATCCAAGGAGCCCTCTACCACACAGTGCAAAATGTAGTTAGCGAAAGAAAGATAACAAAAAATGAATCGCGAATGTGCATATTTTTCCATTACATTGTTTTGCGTTGTTAACTTGCTACGAACTATAATAAACAGGATACCTTAGACAGGATTGTTATAAAGGATAATTTTTCTTCAAAAATTGGCTAGACCTATGATAGATCCCGCAGCAGGTAATAGGATATGGCTTTGATTTTTTCCATCTGTACGTCTATGGGTCACTAACCGGTAAGTTAGTTCCTCGCGATACTAATTTATGGCGTCTTCGATTGATCATACTGAAGCCTTCTGGTTTCGATATTGAAACCGCAAATAGAAACAGGAAAATTAACCCCTCTTTTCAAAAGTTGAACTGTCAGTTTGTTGGGTTCAAGAGTTCATAATTGAAGCTGTGTTAACTTGGCCCTAGAAAGTGTCAATTTTTGTTATTTTTCTTGTAAAGGTTTGCGAATAAAATGACTAATTTTTACCAACCATATAAGCTTTCTTTGTACTTCAATCACCGTTACGGAAAAAATCGATTTTAAAAAAATAGGCTGCCACCAAAAAATAGATTTTTTTTCGAAATTTGATTAATCTTTTAAATCCCCCCTAAAAAAGATTAGATAAATTTAAAAAAAATAACCAATCGGTAGGATTAATTAAGTTTGAAAAAATAACAAGTAGCACAGAATTACTTATAGAAGGATTTATGAGTTTTTAAGTGGTGCCTGCAGTCTTCTTTAAAACGGATTTAAATTAGTATCAAGAAGATATAAGGCGCATCTGGCCGGTCCGATAAAAGGAATTAAGAAGCTAAATTGATTCTTAAAATCTTCTTAATTCGGAATTACATTTGTCTTAAATAATTCCTTACTCCTTCTTAAATAGGTAGTAATTTTCTTTCCCTTCATAATGCCTTCTTAAATACTTCTTTACTCCTTCTTTAAGAGGTATAGCATTTCTTATGTTTTTATTTATTTTGTATTATTACTTATTTGTTTTGGTCTTTCATTTTTATACTTTTATTTTCTATTTTCAACTATTTTTGCTTTTTCCTGTAATATTATTTTTTTACACTGTAGTTGAAGTCAATTTTTTTTATTTTCCTAAGCTTCCACCGGGATTCGAACTCGAGTTCCTTCGCATGCGTGCGCTACCTACTAAGCCAAACTGATATGCATTTCAATGCTTGTCTAAATTAAGAGCTAGCTGAAACCGTTTTCGATTTTCAATTGTGCAAAAGAATTGAGGCATGTTACTCGTAGTAAAAAAGATGCAATTATAATACCGACATCGTATTAAATAAACAAATATGCACAACGAAAACTCAAAGTTCAAGTTTGCTTCAAAGATTGACAAAATGGGATCCTATATTTAAGTATTTAATACACCTAAAAACGTAATTTCAAAAAATGCAGTAACACGTTTTCAAAATATTAATTTGTTGAAAAAAAAATTCTTGTTTTTTTTTTTAAACGAGGCTGGGAATCGCACCCAGGCCTCCGGCATGACAGACATAAGCAATAATCATCACGCCACCGACTACTACTCGTATCAAGTGGTGCAATTGATAATACTATTTTTAGAAGACTTAAAGAAGTATTAAAGAATTACAAAAATGCCGATTTAATTCCTTAAAAAAAATAATTTTTAGAAGGATTAAAGAAGAATTAAAGAAATAAAAAAACACCGATTTAAGAAATGCCAATTTAAGAAGTTTTTAAGAATGCTTTAAGTAGATGTGAACATACCAATTTAAGTTCTTAAAGAAAATACCTAATTAAAAAGAAATAAAGAATGAATATAGAAGCCATAAATTGGCATACCAATTTAAGATGAATTATGAAATGTAATACCGAAATTTTACTATTCTGTGCTACTTGTGAACATCGGTATTTTGGAGGCAGCGTACTTTTTTCGGTAACTAAGTTTGGTGAAAATAATTAAATGGGTCGTCAAATTTGGTCATCATTTACACAAAAAAAAAACATTCTGATACTTTTTGGGACCAAGTTAACACAGCTCATAACTGGCATAGCTGTGGGAACCATCAGCAAGATGAACTTCGCCAACGTCGTAACGTTAGTTTTAATCAAATCCTTGAATTTGTTTTTGATGTGAAACCAATAATTGCCCAATAGTGGATGCAAAATGAATAAGGTATACTTATTTGCAAAAATCTGTCATTTGTTTAAAATATTTCAAAAAATATAGATTAGATGAAAAGACATCTTATATAACAACCCTGAGTTTGGCCACCTAGTTGTGTACACTGGCACAACACTATAACTGACATCATTCATACGCTCTTGTTGGGTGGTGTGTTGCTGATGGGTTGCTATAGCAGTTGTTTGTTGTAGTCTCGCTGATGGTGGCCTTAGGGAGACCAAGTCAGGGAACTACTCTCTGCTGCCGGATCGTATCTGGCACACGTTGTTTTCTGTTCCAAAACATAAACTGAGGCCGCAACTAACAACAACAACAATCTACTATCATAGATACATCAACTTCAGCGACTGCAAGTATCTTTTACTTTATGGCTCCACAGCACCGTTTGCAACCATATTTTGTATATAATTTTTTTTTTTTTTGTATATGCTCTAAAAATTTACGATCGCACTCAAAAGAAGAGAACGCACAGCAAATTCAAGGTGTGGTGCGGTGTGGAAAGGCGCGACATAGCCGCACTAACCCCATTTTCGAAGTATACCTTCTATTATTCTGCATATCGAGTTCCCTACGAGCGTATACATACATGAGGGGTTCTTATACTCTATAGATTCATAGAAAAGATATACTCGTACTCCTTTTGCAGAGAGGTGTTTCCCCCTTCCTATATATAATATTGTGGAGTTTTTGCGCGAGTGAGTATTTCTTATGCGGTAAAACCTCAGAAATAATAATGAAATAAATAAAATAAACTTCGTCTCGGTAGGTAAATTGTTTTTTTTTTTTTTTGAAAATAAAGTTGAGATAGAAAGTGTATACTCATATGCCAGAAAGTCACCAACAGTATATTTCATTTTTATCTCTACCTTTGTGTCATTGCAATAAATACAATTTTGAGATATCTTGAGTCGGCCAGCACGGCGGCCGGCGCCCTCCCTAAATATGCACAAACCGATGACAACGGCCCATCTGTTCGCCCAGCAGATAGATAGATATATTTCTGGACTAAAAAAAAACTGTCAACTTAAATTGAAAATCCTGCAATTCTTTTATCGGATTATGCGTTTGACTTTAATTCGGTTCCGGATGATATGCGAATTTATTATAAGCTTCAAAGAATGTTGGTGTTGGCGTTACTCTTTCTCATTTGAATTGTTAATAGAAGGTGGTCCACAGACAGTGGAACAACCAATACTGCAAAGTTGGAATAAATTGTAAACTTTAATTTTGATCCGGATCTAGTAAATTTTTACATGCAGAAATTTAGTGAAAATTTTCAGAATCAAGTCATTACGGATATCCGAAAGTTATCAAGACTTCCCAGGTAGGGCTTGGTCACACCGCCTTGAAAAAAAAAAAACCACCTCCATCTTGAATCTTTGGGTTCTGGAACAATTTTTTCTTGAAGTTTCCCTTATTACTTAGTAAATTAAGCGACTGAAAAAAGTGAAAACTTTAAAATTTTTTTGATCGAATTTTCTTTTAAAAAAAATTTTAAATTAAATTTTTTTCAAAAATATATTTACTTAATTTTTAAAAACTGAATAAAATAATTACCTATGTTTAAGAATAGAACTACATTAGGGATAAGTTTTTGAATTTTATAACCGATTTAGAAAAAAAAAATAATAAAATAAAAACTGTTCGGAAAAGTTGGGCCTGAAAGTGGGCCTCCAGATGTAATTGTTTAATTAATAAATATAAATTCATTTTTGTGGTTTTCCATGTGTTTAAAATTATTTTTATGGGAAAATGATTCAATACACTTAGAGCCCTATTGATAAAAACACTATCTGCCCCTTAACACACGGATAGGGAACTTATCCGCTTGATAACTGGAAGCACGGCAACACTTCATCAAAATGTAGCAACATTCCAATACGTGTGTCACAAAACATGCACTGATTTATGAAAACAATGAGATTTATACATGTAAGTTAAAGTTATCCGCTCGCTATCACATGTCACAAACTATTCCACATTTATTAATATGAATTACAAGTTGACAGATGTGTAAATTTCATCACGCCGTTATTTATTAAGAGCTTATATTTTAATAAATAGTTAACAATTTGGCTATGAACTAAACCTGTAGTCACTTATCAACTTAATTTTAAACTGCAGTTTAGGTAAACATGAGTTAAACAACTGACTATGAATATGCCCCAATATACGGTGGAGGTATACCAAACCAAGTGGATATATACATTTTTATTATCAAATTGACAACCATAAATATATTTTATTTATTTTTAAAAAATATAACCAAAGCTGTACCTTGTGTACTCACCCATTCGTGAAGTTGAAAAAAAAAATAGAAATAAAAATTTTCATATGGAAGCGGGGATAAAAAGTCATAATATAAATCCACTTCCCTTTTCAGTGGCTTTATGATTTATTGGAAATTTATTAGTTCCTGTGGGAATATGAAGTTAGTTTGGATTTTTTTCTTATTTTTTTGCAGAACGAACGGTGGTGTTGAAATGAGTTATTGTGCTGTACTTTCGATAAACTACAAAAGGATCTCTAGGTGCGGAATGCATAAAACACATATTTCAGATCTTTTATAAATAAACGTCGTGTTTTAAAAGGTAGGTATACCTATACGAACTACGAATATAAAAGCGAACTTTTATTTGTGTTTTTGTTTGTGTTTACTTTTGTATTTAATTAAAACAATTTTTTTTTCAGATCAGGGGGAATAAGTTAGAAATAAAAATCATTGCTGGAAATAGTTTAGATAATTCGTAATTTTGTTGAAATTCTTAAATAGTTTTACATTTCAGAACTATACATAATTAAAAACTGATTAGAAACTATATAAAATTAATTGAAATACAATTCATAATTTAATGACAAATACTTTCTGTTATTAGGTAGATGTAGATATATTAAATTTTATTTTTTTAAAGGACAGGTTTGAATCAAATACAACATTACGGTGATGGAGAATACCAAAAAGTTGTCTTAGCCTTATAAAGGGTTTTCCAATAAGAGGTGTTATTTTGAATAGCCCGCTATTTCGGTAGCTGTCACTTTTGGAGCTGTCATTTTTTGACATTTGGCAAGTAGAAACTACGCCATTAATAAAAATGGAACGATACACGCTTCAACAACGCATTGAAATTATTAAAATTCACTATAAAAATGGTGAAAATTTGGCAGAGACGGTTCGTAAAACTAAAACATTTTTGGGTCGTCGTGCAGCACCTTGTCGGACCGCAATACAGAAATTGGTGGACAAATTCGAGCTGTTGGGACAAGTTAGTGATGTGAAGAATAAAACCCGTGCACGTCGCTCAAGAACAACTGAGAATATTGCTGTTGTAGCCCAAAGTGTTGAAGAAAACCCAGGTTTGTCCATTCCTCGTCGTTCTTTGGAATTAGGCATTCCACAAACGTCATTACACCGTATTTTGCATAAAGACTTGGGTCTTAAGGCTTATAATGTTCAGTTAACACAAGAACTCAAGCCGGCTGATCATCAACAACGTCGTGTCTTTGCTGATTGGGTCCTTGAAATGCATGAAAATGATCCGGAATTTCATCGAAAAATCATCTTGACTGATGAGGCCCATTTCCACCTCGGAGGCTACGTCAACAAGCAAAACTGTCGCATCTGGGGCTCGGAAAACCCAAGAGTTATTGTTGAAAAGCCTCTCCATCCTCAACGCGTGACTGTTTGGTGCGGTTTATGGTCCGGCGGGGTCATTGGACCTTACTTTTTCGAAAATGAGGCTGGAGCAACAGTTACGGTCAATGGATTGCGCTATCGAGAGATGATTAATGATTTTTTATGGCCGGAATTGGATGGTATTGATCTGGACAACGTTTACTTTCAACAAGACGGCGCTACGTGCCACACAAGCAATGAAACCATCGATCTTTTACGGGAAAAGTTTCCGGACCGTGTTATCTCTCGAAGAGGTGATCACAATTGGCCACCGAGATCTTGTGATTTAACACCTTGCGACTTCTTCCTTTGGGGCCACGTGAAAGATAAGGTTTTCTTCAAACGCTTCGTGTCCTCCGGGAAGGTATACTACTTTGTTTGTTTATAATTTTTGATTAAATGAAAGAGAATGGATCTTATATTGATAAATGTTTTATTTAATGTCAGCAATTATGTATATGGAATACAATATCAGGCAAATGTCCGCCTCTGTTAGTCTCACAAATGCGAGCCCTTTTGAGCACAATTTTCATTACATTCTCACTTATTTCACGCGGTATTTCATTAATTTCATCACGAATATTTTGTTTGAGTCGCTCAAGCGTTTCTGGTTTGTTTGCATAAACCTTGCTTTTCAGATATCCCCACAAAAAGAAGTCCGGATCCGGAGCAGTCAAATCAGACGACCGTGGGGGCCAATCAACATCACCATTTCTTGAAATAACTTGTTGTGGAAAGAGGTCTCGCAGTTATTCTATTGTAATCCTGGCTGTGTGCGATGTGGCACCGTCTTGTTGATACCACATGATAATCAAGTCCAAAGCATGCAATTGTGGCGTTAAAAAGTTTTCATTCATATCACTATATCTCTCCCCATTCGCAGTTGCCGTTACGCCATTATGATTTTTTCATGAAAATTGGGATTGTCATGGGCTAGCTGTAACATCCTATTGGCATATGTACGGCGGCGTAAATGGTCTTGTGGAAGAAGCTCTTGTGTCAACTGAATCTTAAATGGCAACAAATGCAAATCCTTGTGCAAAATTGTGGCCAAAGTTGTTCTTTGAAGACCAAGCTCCTGAGCACGGGCGGCGTCGAATTGAGGTTGATGGATTGTTTTGAACACTTCCTTGAGCAGCAGTAATATTTTCAGCCGATCTTGGAGTACGTTGTGGTCCATGCTTGGGCCTATCACCTATACAGACCCTCTTTCTTCTAAATCATTCACTACACGATAAATAGTGCGTTTTTTTGGCACGTTGTTTCTCCCAAAAATTTCACGTAACTTTCTCATCGTCACAGTAATCGATGATTGATTTTGATAAAATATTTTAAACACGTTGGTTTATCAAATATTTTTCCATAATAAATTTGCAACGTGTCTACTAACTTCACGACTGCCAAATATGAATTGTCAAGACTAATTGATTCATTAGTCTTTATTCCATAAAAATTGGCGTTTCGTCCCGGCGATCTCACTTGGACTCATCAGTTGACTAAAGGCCGTTAAAAGCTATTTTGAATCAATAATTCAACAAGCCCAAGACTTATGTTTACCAAAATGGTGGCAATGTAAGGTTTCAAGTTGAATCACCTCCCTCTCAACAGTACTTATTGCCAAAACTACGGTCGAGAGAAACAGATCGTTTGAAGTATACAGAGAATCTTAACCTTGTTGCTAGCAATATCGATGAAAACGAACTTCATTCTATAAGAGTTAGTGTAATGGAAGCTGCTACCTCACTGCAGACAAGGACTACAGGCAAGGGCAAACAATCTTGGTATGACTGGGAGTGTCAGTCAGCAAGAAAAAGAAGAATTAATTCCACTTACGCGAAAACTATGTATCACGAAGCAAATAAAAAGTATAAAAGCTTATGCATAGCGAAGCAAAAGGCTTACACGGAGAATCTGGCAACAATGCTTGTGAACATCAATGATAGTCGGTCGTTCTGGAAGACGGCCAAAATGATAAATGGAGCACAGTTCGCGAAAGGTATTAAAGTGGAAACATTCCTTTTAGCTGAGCATTTTGAAAAATTGCTAAATTCTCCTCCTAAACAAAACCCAATACAATATGCACTACCATGTTTGCAAGATTTGGAAATGGACCGCCCCGCAGACATTCACCATATCAAAAAAGTACTAAATCGATGTGGATCCAATAAAGCCCCGGGTGAAGATCGAATACCATATAAATCCTTCAAAAATGCTACAGACGACTTCCTACAAAAACTAACGTTGACATTGAACTTCATATGGTCTACGGGAGAAGTGCCTGCAAGTTTTAAGAAAAGCGTTATACTGCCAATTTTTAAAAAGGAAATCCCACTGACCCAAACAACTATAGGGGCATATCATTTCTAAATGCGGTTACGAAAATCTTCACAGGAATCTTACTAGAACGTCTTACAGACTAGAATTCCAAGCTGGTTTTCGAAAAGAATACAGTACGATCGATAATGTATTCTGCTTGACAAGCATCGCTCGGACCTATCTGGACAAGGGAAAAAAAACTCTATGCGTTCTTTGTAGATTTCAAGTCAGCTTTTGATTGCATCGACAGAAGAGCAATATTTTTCAAACTAAGCAACCTTGGAGTTTCAACAAAAATGTTAATGATACTGGAAAAACTGTATGAAGAAAACATATCCGCAATATGGAACGGAAACACTCTTTCCAGCTGGTTCCAATCAACAACAGGTGTAAAGCAAGGTTGTCTCTTGAGCCCACTACTCTTTTCAATTTATTTGGATGATTTAACTACGTTCCTGCCTGGAGACATAGTGTTTGATGGTTTTGCAATAAAACTTCTTCTTTACGCAGATGACATTGTCATATTTTCGGAAACACCAAACATGCTTCAAATTATGATAAATAAACTGCAGGAGTATTGTACAGTATGGAACCTCCAATTAAATACGAATAAATCGAAAATTATGGTTTTCCGAAATGGAACAGGTCGCTACGCTAGAGACGAAAGGTGGACATGGCAAGATGAGGAACTTGAAACGGTCAAACAATATAAGCATCTTGGAGTTTTGGTCACATCAAAACTGTCCTTCAAGAAACATCTCGAAGAAAAACTCAATGAGTCCAAAAAAGCAATAAACTGTACTTGGAAAAACGTTTTAAGCAAAGGTGTTATTGCTCCAAGTGTGAAATTTAAAATCTTTGAAGCGGTAATGAAGTCAATTATGTGTATTAAATTATATATTTATGTATCTGCATTTAATGTCAATAAAATCACTTTTACTACTGGTGGCAAAACAAAGTAGTATACCTTCCCGGCGGACACCCTGTACATTGTTACAACAAATTAAGTATGTTAAACTTCTCAGAATTACAAAAGGTAATTTTTCTCATTCCTTTACCTAATTTTTGTCTTAAATCAAACAATCTTAAAGGTCTGTCCATATGGGACCAAAATTAATCAAAATGGGATTTAATATGACTGTGGGGACTTTTATAACGGGTGATTTTTTAAGAGGTTTAGAACTTTTTTAAAAAAAAAACCCAAAAAATTCGAAAAAATGAATGAAATATTTTTTTGAATCGATAGTTTGAACCTTGCAATTTAATGTTTAAAGATAATTACATGCAAATGTTGACCGCGGCTGCGTCTCAGGTAGCCCATCCGCTGAGTCCAATTTTGGCATACTCTTTCACACATATCGGCCGGTATCTCACGAATGAATGCATGGATGTTGGCTTCCAGTGCGTCAATCGAAGCGGGCTTGTCCCTATAGACATTAGCCTTGACATACCCCCACAAAAAATAATCTAATGGTGTCAAATCGCACGATCTAGGCGGCCAATTGACCGGCCCGAAACTCGAAATTAACTGTTCACCAAACTCGCCTCGCAATTGCGCCATTGTTTCGCGTGCTGTGTGGCATGTGGCACCGTCTTGTTGAAACCACATATCATGCAAGTCAAGAACTTCCATTTCGGGCAAACAAAAGTTTGTTATCATCGCTCGGTAGCGTTCACCATTGACAGTAACGCTGCGATTCGCATCATCTTTGAAGAAATATGGCCCAATAATGCCGCCGGCCCATAAACCGCACCAAACAGTGGCTTTTTCGGGATGCATTGGTAGTTGTTGCAATGCTTCTGGCTGATCTTCACTCCAAATGCGGAAATTTTGCTTATTTACGTACCCATTCAACCAAAAATGAGCCTCATCGCTGAACACAATTTTTCGATAAAAAAGCGGGTCCTCGGCCAGCTTTCCAAGAGCCCATTCACCAAAAATTCGGCGTTGTGGTAGGTCGGCTGGCTTTAGTTCTTGCACCAGCTGTATCTTAAAAGGCTTTACGCCCAAATCCTTCCGCAAAATTTTCCACGTAGTGCTGTAACAAAGGCCTAACTGCTGAAAACGGCGCCGAATCGACATTTTGCGGTCTTCTGTCACACTAGCTGATACGGCCGCAATATTTTCTTCACTACGCACAGGACGTAAACGTGTTGGTGGTTTAATGTCAAACAAAGTAAATTTGGTGCGAAATTTGGTCACAATCTTCCGAATAGACTGCTCAGAAGGTCGAGAATGCCGATCATAAAACGGAAGCAGCGCGCGATGAACATTTCGAACCGAGCACGAATTTTGATAGTAAAATTCAATAATTTGCAAGCGTTGTTCATTTGTAAGACGATCCATGGTTAAATTGCAAACCAAACTGAAGCTGTTTGACAGTGACACAAGGTACTAAACACACGTCAGCTGTCAAGACCAGTGTTGCCAAAACCAAACCAGCTAAAAATTTAAATTATAAATTTAAAATGTCTGCAAAGTTATGCGAGTCATGTCGATTTAATATTTCATTCTTCAGTATAATTTTGTTTTCTTAATTCAGGTAGGTTTCAATACCATTTTTAAGTTAACACAAACGAAAACACGAGTATTCTCTAAAATTAATTTAATTTTTACAGTGTCCGTTCAAAATTTCACTCAAAAAAAATCAAAAACAAAATTTACATTTGTTGTTTTTTTGATCAAGTAGAATTTTTTTATGCAACTCTTTTGGTAAGGGCCTTGGGTATATCAATCAAGCAAATTAAAGATAACCTGTAGGTAGACTTTAAAAATTAAACTCACCATCGACTTCTGTCCTTTTTCCATTGAGTATGTCGCATCCTTGTCGCTTATCACAGCTGTGCTATCGAGAAAATCCCTGCCGCCTGGTGGCGCTCTATGATGTACACCGAATATGAATGGTCCGCCATTGGTGGTTGGAATGCCACTGCCACCATCATCGCCGGCTTCCATTCTCA
The DNA here is from genome assembly GCA_932273885.2 of Leucozona laternaria. NCBI lineage: Eukaryota > Metazoa > Arthropoda > Insecta > Diptera > Syrphidae > Leucozona > Leucozona laternaria. Next base: position 21,637,311 of record OW026367.1, on the reverse strand, counting down.
TGTCATTGTTGTTGTTTATTTGTCCAACTACAAAGGGAGCTTGTATGCTATCGAACTGATCATTCCGTCGACAACAGAAGTCGTCTTCAAAGCGCGATGTGTTGCAGTAGTAATTGGTATCGTAGGTCCTTGTGGCAGGTGAACTGCCATTCTCGCACAATGGTTGTCGCAATGAAGGCGCCAGGACTCCTCCACCACCACCACCACCACCGCCACCACTCATCATCTTCGTCGTCGGCATGGTCGTTGTTGTCGTCGTGTCGGAGAACACAAAGTCACTTGAATTAGCCGTGGGCGAGGGGGGACTGCCGTACGGGTAGCCTAGGTGATGACTGTTTAGGTACTTATATTGCTGTGATATGATGTCAAAGTCATTGATGCCCTGAACTTTGACACCGCTCTCACGTTGTTGCTGTTGCTGTTGCTGTTGCTGTTGGACGTTATTCGCACGGCCATTGTTGAATTTCTTTTTTCCAAGCAGTTGTGGTGGCTTCCGGTCGGCAAGCAGGGGTCGTGTCGATTGGGTGGACTGATTAAAGGGATGGTCCCGATTTGTCATTATGGACGTGGCGCTGGCGAACGGCATCGTGAAGGTATCAAATGTTGTTTTGCTAAAGTGGTCGTACGGTTTCAGATAGTGGTGGTGGCTGTCGGCGTTCGTGGTTAGGGTTGCGGTTGCAATGGACGTCGGCGGAGGTGTCAGGAGGTTTGCAATTTTCACCGTCATTTACAAAGCGGAATTTTTGCTGCCGTTGTTGTTAATTTTGTACGTTTTGTACGTCGTCGTTGTGTTCTTCGTCGTCGTCGTTGTCGTTGTTGTGGCTTTGGTGTCGGTGTGTGCAGGAATACGTGATCGTTTCCTTTGAATTTCGCACGAACTATGTTTTTGTTTTTGCTTTTTTTGTACTCGGGGCTTTGTTCTTATGCGCGTAGTGTATCTGAAAAGGAAATAGTCAAACGGATGTATTAATAACGATGCAGTGACATTTTGTAGGTAGGTAAAAGCATAAAGAATAAAGGGATGCATCAATGGCATTGAGAAAAGGATGTAGATGCGGTTGCAGTGGCAACATAAGAAGCATGGTAAATATCGACGACGCAGACTTGCGGATGTGCATGTCAAGTTGGTATACGAGAGCCTGTCCTATTTTTAAATAAGTAAATTCAATTTTGCAATTTTAAATCAGGTTTTGAATTTCATGGTTGACATTGTGCAAATGTAATTCAAACCGCTATATACCTACCTACCCCTTTTTTCTGATAGAAGGTTCAGTTTTTATTTGAAAGTAAACTTTGCAACTCAAACATGTTTAAAAATGAATGAAACACATAATTTTGTGTAACGAAGACTAAATTGTTCCTTATTATTTCAAGGCACCCTTATGCACTTAATAAATGAATCTCCTGAATATAGGGGAAGTGATTTCAATACAATGCAAAATTAGTTTCGAAGTTTGAAAGGATCGTGTTTCAGATAAAATTAATAACAGAACCAAAAGTAACAACAATGTAACAATGTAATCAAATTGATATTTTATAATGTACAACGTGCTATATGTTGGTTTTATTGTTAAAGGAAATACAATGTATGCTGGTATATTTTTATTTCGAAGTAGTTGGGAGGTTTTAATTCGCAATGCAATTTATGTAGGTTACATATTAATAGAAAATTGGATTATATATTGTCAGAAATCTAAAAACTAGGAATTCTTGAAAAAGGGATTTTCAATGCAAAGATGAACAAACTAGTGTTAATTGTTATTATTTCTCCGCGCTATACCACGGCAATGCAAGTACACGTACTAGGCATAGAAAGGATGGGCTGTGTTGTCCAAAATGTTACAATAAAGTCTTTTCCTTCGTCAAATATATCTCATGTATAGTATGGAACAGAAATAATTTTTTAACATGCTTTATCAAATAGATATCAAACAAACGAGTTTTGGTAGAGAAGTTTAATTGATATAGTTTACATAATACATAATAAATCAAAAAATCAAAAATTATTTCAAATTGTGTCACTAACGTCACGAACCTGAGAACCGATAAAAAGCTGATTTTTACTCCAATTTAGTGTATGTTTGTATGCATTTTGAGTCTCTTAAAAATATTTTAATCTCAAAACGAAGAACGCTGCCTAAATAATTGAAAAAAGAAAAAAATTTCTTGAAAAATTGGCTTGGCATTTTTAAGTATGTACGTTTACTCAAAACCGTAATTTCAAAGAAATTCAACAACCAAACAACAAAAAAAAATAGCCATCGTTTAAAAATGTTTGTATGCAATGATGTACATAACTTCCAAAGTTCAAAAAATTGCTTCAGTCTTTAAGGCTGCAGATCGAGATACAGAAAGACAGAATTGCCGGATTTATTTTGTTCGTATTCTTGTTTGATTGAAATCTCCTACTCCTAAACTGCCCTCAGAAGTTACCTATATCGCAAGTAAAATATAAAGACGACTTGATCGCATGAACTTGTTCTTGTGGTTAAATACTGTGTGTAACCCCACATTGAAGATGCATGATGTATGTATATATTTAACGAAAAAATATTAAAAGAGTCAAAAGTACTGCAAAATTGATTTTTTGTTTGAATTTTGTTTGTTCATCAGAAAATGTTCTTAAACATTTTTAAATGCATTATTGTTAAAACTATTGAGGAGCACCAGACTGCAAAATTATAATAAAATCGGTCTTACCATGGCAAAGATATACGCAAATAACCCAAAAATAAGACCATTTTCTCAAAAAACGTGGAATACCTAATTCCGTTATGTGAGTTTTTTGAGAAAACCCTGAAGTGCAATTTTCTTACAATTGACTTGGTTATTACAGGTACGAAGTTTAATCAAAAAAGTTAGAGCTGTTTTCGAGAAAATCTGAAGAAACCAAAATAAAGGGTCCGCCATCTAACGTTTTTTTTTCAACTAGTGCTTATTTCGTGAATGGTAACACTTAGCGCATGTCTGATTTGACAGATAAATAGTTTTATCCTTCCGCTGAACGAATATGGTTGTGTACACGCTTTGCTAAGTGGGCCTGCGATCGACTTAGAGAAGATGCCGATTTTGCCAAAAAAATCATCTTTTCAGATGAAGCTCATTTTGATCTTGGCGGGTAGTAAACAAGCAAAATTGTCGCGTTTGGGGCACAGAAAACCCGCACGCATACATTGAAAAGCCGATACACCCCAAACGAATCACTGTTTGGTGCGGATTTTGGTCCAGAGGCATAATTGGGCCATTTTTCTCCGAAAATGAGCAAGGAGTGGCCGTTACAGTCAATGGCGATCGTTATCGGGCCATGTTGAACGAATTTTGGTTCACAAAAATTGAAGAGGAGGATATTGGCAACATTTGGTTTCAACAGGACGGCGCTACGTGCCACACAGCCGAAGCTACACTCGATGTTTTGCGCCATTTTCAAAAAAAAAAAAAATATTTGGCGGACCCTTTATATGTATGGCAGCTACCCGTTCTAGATGAGCTAAAACGAAATTTCGAACTTTCCCTCTAGGGAATCACATAAAAATGCTCTGTACCAAATTTCATGCAAATCGGTTCACCCGTTTAGGCTCTAGCTTAAATAACAGTGGATCCACCGACGCACAGACGCGCAGACCGACGGACGGCATGGTGAAACCCACTTTTTCTGACTTCTCGATTATCGTAGTGTTAGTTTTGATTATAACCTCGAAATTATTTTTTTTACACGAAAAAAATACTTGCCCTATAGAGCAAGTAAAAACACTAAAATCCTTAAGTTGAAAAGTTCAAGAAATTGCTTCAGTCGTTTAGGCTTTAGGTCGAGGTACAGACAGACGGAATTGCCAGAGCCATTTTTTTCTCGTGTTCTCTATCATCGTAATGTCATGTTTGATTGAAATATCCTAATCCTTAACTGCCCCTAATAGGTACATACGTAGGTATATCGCGAGTAAAAAAATAGTTGCATATACATATATTTAAAATTCACCAACTTACACGCCCACTTTTCTTTTCTTGGAAGCGGCTTCATCGATTTCCATAACATTTTTAGAGTTTTTTTTTTATGAGCGAGAAAAAAATTGGAAAGGAATTTAAGTAAAATCTGCCTGCTGGTACGCCCGTTTTTTTATTCTTCCTTTCTCGATTTTGTAAACAGTTTAAGAGTTTATTATTATGATTCAAAGTAGCTTTTGACGGCCTTTAATCTACTGTGGCAACCAATTACATGATAGCATACTTAAATAGTGATCAGAACAAAATTTAAAATAAAATCAAAAGTGTATATTTTCTTAATAACATATTAGTATCCCGAATACCCCGTTCAAATGGCTCACCATATATTTAGATCCTTTTTTTTTGTTTGACCTTCCAAAGTAATTACATTCAATATTCTTTTTCTTATTTTATACTGACTGTCTAGTCAATAACCAGAGTTTTAACTCCATACAGTTAAATGAAGGGTGTTATTTTGAGAAGTGTGATTTTCAAGAAGAAATAAAACTCATATAATTTAATGATATGGCCAAGAATTTAGCTTTTTTATAAAGATTAGAATTTACCATTATGTTTTAAAAATGATTTCGGCCAAGTGGCCGCCCCCGCGGCTGGATCGAATAAATTCCAGCCGAGAGGCCCAATTTTCGACAACTTTTTGCAGAAATTGGGGCCGTATGTCAGAAATAACGCACCGAATATTCTCTACCAAGACGTCTATCGTCTCGGGCTTATCTGCATAGACAAGCGACTTCACATAACCCCAATAAAATAGTCCAGCGGTGTTGAATCGCACGATCTTGAGACCACACCACAGGCCCACGACGCGAGATAATGCGAGATAAGCCTTCAATAAATTGATTGTTTCGTTGGCTGTATGTGGCATGTAGCGCCATCTTGTTGGAACCAAAGGTCGTCCACATCAACATCCTCCAATTCAGGCACCAAAAAATCATTAATCATGGCTCTATAGCGTTCCCCATTGACTGTAACATTATGGTCGGCTTCATTTTTGAAGAAATATGGACCAATGATTCCCTCTGCCCATAGAGCACACCAAACAGTGACTATTTGAGGATGTAACGTTTTCTCAACATACAATTGAGGATTATCATCACTTTAAATACGGCAGATTTGTTTATTGACGTATCCATTAAACCAAAATTGAGCTTCATCGCTAAACAAAATTCACTTATGCAAATTGGGATCAACGGCAATCTTGTTTTGGGCACAATTTGGAAGCGTTGTTCAGGTGTCACTCTATTCATTATGAAATGGCAAATCAAACTGAGCATAGATCAAGTGACAGCTGTCAAAAAGACCAATTCCGAAAAAAAGTATTGCCAGATTGAAAACCACAGGTCTAAAAATAACACCCGTTATATTTTCAGAAAAGACCATTACCATATTGAAATTAGCTACTCGTGTACATATTTATTTATGTATTTGTACAACGTTTGGCAAAGTCATATCGCAAAGCATATAGACAGAGTCCTTCAAATATAATCGTTCAAACAAGATGTAGAATTATAAATATATTACAACTCTCTCTCTCTCAGAATTAAAGATTTCTTCAATATTTTAATTTTCAACCTCAATCCCAAAACAAAAATAAAGCCCCACATGTACACACATATAAATAGCTATGTACCTACACACAAAAGCAACCTGTCGCACGTATCACGTCGAAGAATTTTAAACATCAATCTTCGAAACACACCTGTTTCGTTCTATAATGTCTGGAGTCGACTTTATTTCAATTATTTACAAACATGACGTGACTGAAAAACAAAGGTTACAAAACCCTTTCGAGCTGCCATAAAAAGAAAAAAGTCAAAGGCAACCTTCTGCCTCCATATCTATATATTAAAGTAAAAGCTCTCTCTCTCTCTCTCTCTCTCTCTCTATGTGTTTCGTTTAAATTGAATTTTTCTGTTACGAATGCCAAAAATTGAATTTTCACTGTCATTGCTGAAAATAGAAGGACTCCACATCCACAGCAAAAGTATACAAAAAAAAAAAAACAAAAACAGCTGCTAGAGAATTTTTGTAACTTAATTTTTCTTTCGCCCAAAAAAAAAAATATCAGTTTTTCTCTCATTTTGCTTAGGAGTATGACGCAGTGATTACCATCGTCAGACAGACCGACATACAGAAAGACACAAAACAGATTTATTTAAAAGCCGACACAGGAAACAGGCTTTCATAAAGTGGCATGCATACACGTCATATAAATATGTACATACTCCTTCATTTATAGGGAATTTCGCTGGTAGAGTGGTCGCTACGCACGCATTGTTGAGATCAATGGACGCTTTGTAAAACGCGAACACACTAAACGCTCGGAAATTGTTGCTCAGAGTGCATTACTCCCAGGTGATGTAGCTTCATAATAATTAATAGTTTCCAACTATACTCACCCACCCAATGCAACTGCACCTTATTTCATTTATCTGGCTGAATGGTTTGATATGGCAAATAGCAGAGAAAAAACAAACTTTCTTTTCAAATGAGTTATGTGTTTTTTGCAATAAAGAAGCCTCCATCTAAAGTCCATTTGCAGACTTGCAGAAGAAATTTTCTTTTTTTTAATTTCTCTACAGGGCAGGTATTTTTTTCTTGTGGAAAAATATGTCAAAAATATTACAACAATCATCGAGAATTTCAAAAAATTGAATTTCGTCATTTCATCAGTCTGTGCGTCTTTGCGTGCGTGCGTCTACTGATGTTATTTGAGCAAGAGCCTAAGCTCGTGAACCAATTTGCTTTAAATTTGGTACAATCCAGTCATGCATACTTTTATTAAAAAAAACTGTAAAGCTAGGAGCAGACGGCATATAAAAGTTGCAAACGTTTTTTTTACGTCATGAATTGCGTTTTGATGGGACAGTCCGCATATGCTCACAAACCGTTTGCGGAATATGTGCGACACCCTAATTGCATATAAGTTTGCGACTTTCTTGCATATCGTGTGAACACTCTCGAATATAATTTGTGACAGTTTGCGAGCATTTGCGACCATCCCAAGCATTTGCGCTAACACGAAAACCGAACATTGCATATCTCCACATATGCAGCATATATCAGCTGTTGTGATTCTTCATTTTACTAGTAAATTTGTTGTTGTGTCAAGTTCTTGCATCTACCTATATAGGATTTAGATATTTAAACGAAATTAAATGGAACTTTAATTATATTTGTAAATTTAAAATTAAGTGTGGGTAGTTAAATGTAAGTTGACAACAAGTTTTATAAATTTCATCAAAAGTCTTTGCTTTTATATGAAGTACATTATTTTTTTCTTTTATTTTTTTTTTTAAATCTTTTTATTGGAAAAATACAGCAAAACTATGTAAAGTTCTATGAAAAAAGTATTCCACAATTTTTCGATTCAGCTGCTTTTGAAATTTCCCCCACTACAATCCATTTATTATTAATTTTCAGATGAGATTTGTTCTGTTTCAAAAAATTATAAAATGTTCGCAAACCTGCATAATGATTGGAATTGGGGGATATGCGGACTTTAAAGGACATCGTCTGAACACCTCGCATATCGACCACAACATTTGCGATCACATTGTGCGAGTGCCTTAGTCGCAAATACATTTGCGACTTTTAGGACAGTTTTTGCATAAAGTGTGAACACACTCATATGCAAGTTTGTGAGCAATGATGTAGATATAGAATTCGCAACACATTTGCGACTATAACTATGACGTCAGAGTCGCAAACGTTAGTGACTTTTCATATGACGTCTGCTCCTAGCTTAACAGATATTTTTTTCTAACATTTTTATTGCTCGTTTCCTGTGGCGGCCATGTTGTTTTGGTGACACCTGTCAATTCTATTGTTTATTATTCACTTTACTGATGCCAAAGCAACATGACAATTTACAGATTGAAAAGCACGTTCAAATGATAAAATATTAATATCAAAGGCGCAGAATTTTAAAAAGCCAGATGTTAAGTTGTTAGCATGATACTAGTTAACACTTTAATAACTTTGAAGCTCTTTACTAAAATGTTCTGAATTTTAAACACTTTTTAACTAGTATCATACTAAGCTTATTTTCTTACGAAACATAATTTGAACGCGCCTAAAACAGTGACATTTTATGTGCAAAAAAATAGGCAAACATACCTTTTTAAAATTGGTCTATGTCAAAGTGACATTTGGAGTTAGTATGATACTAAAAAGGTAAAATTACCATTTGGTGATTTTAACTTTTGTAAAATGTTAAAAAGATAATACAAATTTGGAAAATCCTCTTTTTACCACACAGTGAAAGTGAAAGCCAGAATATTTTAATTCAAAATCTGCCCGCCTTAATTAAAAAAACCTTTTTTATATTTCCTAGATTAAAAATGATTTTTTAAACTAACTCGCAATATATCTAGTTGTTTCGCAAATTTTTTGTTAGTGATGAAATTAACTCAAAAATCAATCATTTCGCAAATGTACCGTCGCAATTTTTTTCATCTTGAGATTTTTTTCAAAAAATTTGTTAATTTCGAGCAACTAAATGCGAAAAAAAACTCCGAAAAATTAGCGAAGTAATATAATGCGAAATAATGAAATGCGAAAATAATGGAATGCGAAATATTAATTTACGTAGAAATATATTGCGAAACCATGAAATGCAAGATACAAATTGCAATATGAAATATGCGAAATGATGATTTTACGAAACGATAACATTAGTCAAGTTAAAATTGCGGAAAAATCAAATGCAAAATTATCAAATTGCAAGACAAAAAATTGCGAAATAATATTTGCGAAGTGAAACAAAAATCCGCTAGATGACTACCCCTAGCCGATTTTTACCTGTACTCAGGACCGGACTAACCATATGTGCAAGATGTGCAAATGCACAGGGCGCAAAATTCTGGGGGCGCATTACCAAGAGCAAGAAGATGTAATGCATTTTAACCACAAAACTTGTTTAAATAATCCCAAAATAACATCCATCAAAACTGTGCTAAGTTAATTCTTGCCCACTAACTAACTTCACTTTCATTGTTGCATTCAAGGAGAATTTAACTCAAAATATCGTAAAACTAAAGATCCCACTAGTCCTACGCATTGAAAGTCTACCTCCTGGGTAATCGTCTAATGCATGTGCATCAATGTAGGTATCAAATATAAAAAAGGGCGCTATCAACAAATCTTGCACAGGGTGCAAGTTTAGCTGATGCCGGTTCTGCCTGTACTCCTGCGAAAATGAGTTCGCATTGGACTAAGAACAGAATTACTTGAGTGAATAACTTTCAAAACATTTATAATTTTAATGAGATTATAAAAGACTTTACCAGTATGACATTTCAGGTTAAGAAGAGGATAAATATTCATGTATTGTATGAATTTTGGACATGTTCACTTGTTTTTAAGTCCACAATACGCATGATGAATAGACCAGTATTGAAATTGTTTAAATGAATTTATTTTCATGCTGAAAATGTAGGTACTTTCACTAAGATTATTTGACTTGGACTTTTGTTTATCCCTCTATAACTCTAGATGCATTTTGAAACGTAATTCCACTTAATTGAGGTTAAATACATTGTTGCAAGCATACCAAGGAAATACTCTAGAGTCTCATTCATGTTTTTTTAAATATTCTGCTAAGCCTTTCATCCTGTCACGATTTATGCTTTGGATAGGGCAAACAAGAAGGAGCAACAATCTGTCTGAGCTGAGGTACCTACTTATGCTGAATGCCATATTCAAAGCCCTGTCGATGAATATCAAAAAGGTTATACATAGTACGAGTATATACATATAGAATTTTTATTAACGCAAAATCAATAATTGATAAAAATAAGTTTAAAGGAAATAGAAATAAAAATACCATAAAGCAAATGAAAAGTTAAAGTGAAAAAGTCTTTGACAACGTCAACGTCAAAGTTATCGTCGGTCGACTCATTCATTGAGCTGCATGACTTTGGTATATTATATACTCACTCTGAAATGCATATACATATAAGTAAAGGGTGTGTTTTTTTAGACGTGTGGTTTTCAAGAAGAAATAAAACGCAAATAATTTAATGTTATGGCCAAGAATTTAGCTTTATTATAAAGATAATGGTTTGCCAGTATGTTTTAAAAATGATTTCGGGCAAGTGGCCGCCTTGGCTGGCTCGAATAAATTCCAGCCGAGATGCCCAATTTACGACAGCTCCAATTGTTGCCCGCTATGGCGGATGGACTCATTCGGGTCTTCTTCGATACTCTGCGCTCCACAGCAACAATAGCGTCTTCGGTACGCACTCTACGGCGTCTCTGAGGATGCGCATTATCCACTAGAGTAAAAGTGGTGTGAAACCAATCCATGGTTGCTCGAATTTATGCGATTTTGCGATTATGTCGACCGAACATTGGACGCAGTGCGCGATGCGTCGCGCGAACCGAACCATTATTTTCGTAATAACTTTGCACGATTTGCAAACGTTGTTCAAGAGTAAGTCTATTAATTATGAATTGCCAAACCAAAACCAAACTGAGCAGAGCAATAATCAAGTGACAGCTGTGAAAAAGACCAACTCCGAAAAAAGTTATGGCCAGATTGAAAACCACACGTCTAAAAAAACACCCTTTATATCTAGCAGGTGAATAAAAGTTGTAGGGATTTCATTCAATTTGAATTCAATAGACAAAATGGGTGAAGGCAAACTCCGGACAACAACGTAAAAAAACCTAGACAGACATAGCTAGATCTGGAAAAAAAAGAAAGAAAAAAAAAAAATAACAGCGTATTTATAGAAAAACATAACATGAATAAAAACCCTTGAAGCGGAACTCAGAATCTTGAGTGTTTGACATAATAAAGTTAATTTGTTTCTGTATATTGTTGGCCATGCTGCGTGTCATTGAATTTATCTTTCCGCAAGAATAATGCACTTATCATGAAAATAGGTCACAAGACCAAAAGCTCACAAGACCAAAAGCTCACAACTTATTTTTGAATATGAAAGATTGACAAATGATGTTGTATTGATTTTATAGATATTAGTATAAGAGAAACATAAATTGTTTTCCTGAACAGAAATGTAAGCCTTGTGTAAGGGAAGCGAGGTTTTATCGTTTTTAAGCTTGGGTAGTGCTGAATGTTCCGTAAAAAAACATGAACAAAATTTTCCTCAATTCTCCCCACACAATTAAGACTTACAGATTTCTAATAGAAATATATAATTTAAAGAGTGTTGTCATTTTTGAAAGTTCTTTGACTATAATGTACAGTATATATTGTCACCAAATCATAATGTATAGCTTGCGTCGCAAGTTCGTCGATCAGATTATTATGCTCTTCCACGGTTCGGAGGCAAAACGACTGGACCAAATTGGAAACTTCTTTCTGCGGGTTTTTTCGTAATTGTTAGGCGAAGGTTTAGAAAAAAGGAAAAGTTGAAAAATTAGCAACAGGTGTCGCAATTCAGTTCAATTCAATAACTATTCAACAGGTGGCGCTGTAGGCGGTTAGGAAATTGCTTTTGGGATATTCTTTTTCAATTTTTAGGGTGAAATGGGCTTAAAATAAAATAACTCTCCGATTTAAGAAATTCTTTTTTTTGTGAAATTATGAAATTTTATATTTAGTTCGGCCAACACGTGATTAATAAGAAAAATGGTACGCATACGCAGGGTTGCCAGTTTAAGGGTTTTCCCCCTGGATTTAGGGGCTTTTTTGTCGTTGGGGGTAATCTGGGTGATGAGATGTTTGGGGGTAGATCTGGGCGGATTCATTTAGAGCTAAAAGGTTGAGGAATCGTATGGGTATTGAAACAGCTGACAGTATTCTACGAGTTAGATTATTCCTTACATTCCGGATGTCAGAATTTTACACCAACAGAAAAAATGCTGAAAACTTTCACAAGTGAGAAGATGTATCAAACCAACGCTACAGCCAAAACGAAGATGACGATAATGTATTAGAACTTTTTTTTTAACAAGTTTAAGATTTATTTCTCCTGAGTTAAACGAGAAACCAGAGTTAGCCAACTATAGAAGTATATTAACCCACTGTGAACTGAGGAAGCCATTTGTCAGTGGAGAATGTATGCGGAATGACTAAACAAACTCGTTGCATAAAACATCAAAAGCATCTGAATCAGTTAATCCTGAGTTAACCGACCAAATAGGATGATTTAACCCGGGTTCAACTTTAATCGCGCACTGAAAACTGGACCTAAGGGCTTCTTTCACAATGTCTGATTAAAGTTCTAAATACGCAACTTGGAACTTATTAGTCAGTTATCAACCTCCCTCATGTTTCCGAATATCTGAATAGTATAGCTTATAATTAAAGTTCAAAGTATTTTAATGGCCCGATGAAGTATCGATTAGCAAATTTTTACTTCGCAATTTAAATATTATTAATTATTTTTTTCAAGTTTTCATCAGTCAAAATTATTTTGTCTAGAAAACTGGAACATCTAATTATTATTTGGAAAAATTGTGAAACGCTAGGTTTTTCAATGGGAGGACTTAATTTGCGGATATTTTAAATGTCAAGTAAATAATCAGAACTTTACTCAGACATTGTTAAAAAAAACTCTAAAACTTTTATTAGTAAGTAGGTATCTTTTTTACAAATGTGTTTTTATTGTGGTTACTCAAGTATTGTGAATTAATTAAACTAAAAATTAAAAACAAATTTAGGAGCTGTGATTAGAAATGAAAAGTTGAAATAAAATTTTGGAGTTTTTGTTGATAAAATGTGGTAATCTGGGGGGTTTCTCAACTTTTTTTTGGAGGGTGATTTTTTTTTTCATCTGGCAATACTGCGCATACGATAAAAACATTCAATAATATAAAACAACAATACCTGAATTACGATTTTTTAATGTACTCTCTATTGAATTTGAAGGTGAGTTTATAAGTTCATAATTTATTGATTTGCTAAAATTGCGTGCTTCGTAAGCAACGTACAAAGTCGAGAATAATAGTAGTCAAAATTTTACAGTGTTAATTTTTACTATAATTAAGCAGTAACTATTGTTAGGTATAAAAGAACATTAAATGAAAGTTTTTTGAATTATGCACTCATATCTTTTTCCTTTCATCGCATTAAATAGATTCATTAACTTTGATAATAATTACTATTTATTCAACAATTATTTTGAAAGTAAAAAAGAAATAAAAAAACTTTTTCCCATCATAATCTACTAAAAAAAAAGTGATTATATTTTTTGCATAAATGCTCGCTTTTATTTTTCACAAAATGATTCCCATGAGAATCATTGCACTTTCAACTTTCTCCATCATAAAAAAAAAACCCTCACACTCTTGGCTTCGATTATTTTGCTTAATTATGATGAAGGAACATTAAGGGCGAGTTATTGATCCGCGCAAAAAATGGAATTCGATGTTATATGCCCACGTCGAAATAAAATTCACGAATGCTTTTTTCTGAAAACACACTTCTATTGGTTAGACAAAAATTCTTCAAGCTTGAGTTTTAAAATCTCTGGATTATAATAAATCGCAAAAAGAAAGTTGTAGTATTATAATTGTTAAACAAATACGAAAATAAAATTAATGATTTATAATAAATAACAAATGAAATAAATTGTTTTTTTTTTTTTTTCTCAAAAACGAGTTTTATCTTTTATAAAAACGAGTTTTGATGTTCAAAAACGATTTTTAACTATTTTTACGAAATAACTTTTAAGGCTTTCGCGGTTGTTTACATAAGACATTTTAAATTTTTCGGATTAGCCGCGTTTTAAATATTTAATATTTAGCGAGTTCAATACAGTACTCACCCCGAACGTTTCGCTTCAAATTACATTGAGCGTGGTCACCGGGAAACTGCCATGAAAATGTTACAAGCGAAACATCTAACACGTGTTAGACAACGTTCTCAAAGCGAATGGCTACTCCAAGAAACAAAGATCATGGAAGCTGATTTCGTTAAAGGATAAGGAAGATAGCCAATTAGACAAAAAAGCCTTCCTGCCATATGTAAGAGGTGTAACAGACAGGGTAGGAAAAGTCTTAAAACCATATTCTTACCACCTAAAAAAGTGACTAATTACCTCCAGTCACCGAAAGACCAATTCCCTCTACAAACACCTGGAGTATATGCGGTGCCCTGCAGTTGTGGGTCTTCATATGTAGGACAGACTCAGAGGAGTATTGCTACACGCTTAAAAGAACATATAAGCGCTGTAAGCAAAAAACAAAGAGAAAAGTCTGCCATATGCGAACATATACTCGACCACCCAGACGAACACCACTGGATTCACTTTGAACAAGCTAAGGTTCTAGCTAACGAGCCGCATTACATCCCTCGTCTGGTACGCGAAGCGATTGAAATTAAACGTCACCAAAATTTCAATCGGGACGACAGTTTCAATCTGTCGAGAACTTGAGATCCCATTTTAAACTCCTCACGGTCGATCCAATTACCGCTTAATACCAACAGAGATGCAGTGAGCACGGTTTGCTCCCAACCTGCGATTCAACAACAACAACAACAGCAAGAGACAGAACCCTCTACGCACCGCTACAACTTGCGTAGCCAACATCGCTTGTAACATTTTCGTGGCAGTTTCCCGGTGACCACGCTCAATGTAATTTGAAGCGAAACGTTCGGGGTGAGTACTGTATTGAACTCGCTAAATATTAAATATTTAAAACGCGGCTAATCCGAAAAATTTAAAATGTCTTATTTTTACGAAATTTCATATTTTTGATATTATTTTAAAGCTAATTGGAAAGAAATTAGCTTAGAGATACGCAAGTTCGTTTCGTTCGACACATACACGGGGCGCAAAGGCAAGCTCTTTTAAGCACATTTTTCATAACAATTTCGCAGACTTCTGGTGTATACCCGGATATTCAGCAGCAGTCTGCCTATCCTGTATGCTGGCTTAATTGCTGCTCAGTCTTTACTTTATCTTTATTTTAAATTAAAAAAAATTACGCTGAATGGTTGACTTGCTCGACACATGATTAACACCAAAAAAGTCGCGTAATTTTCTCCACGTATGTATTTAAATTGAATAATTATTTAAATAAAATGTTTTAATAAATGTCCTCTAAAGTCATATTTCTTCGTAAAATATTATTTTCTTAACTCAATAGATTTTTTTTTTAAATAATAAACATTTTTTAATATTTGTATACTTTACTTTGAATATTTGTAAAATTGTTCGCAGCTACACGAGTTGAAAAAAGTGACTTAAAAATTGTAATTGAAATATTTTGTATGCCTTTATTGAACTTGAAACAAAACTTCCATGAGAATTATTAATTTCCGGTTAAAATCCGGCATGCATCAATGAATATATTATTTTTGCTAAGTCACCTGTCGCCACCACAATCAAGCAAATACATGCAACTCTTACGGTATTGCATTTTATTTATTGGCTTATTGCTCGATCTACATTATGTACAATTTATACAAGTCACTCAAGAGCCAATTCAAGAGAGTGCAAACCATAATATTAAAAATAAGGTCGTAAAACAACCAACAACACTACAAGCTCAACAATAACAACAAGCAATTAAAAACAATTAATGGCATAGCAATTAAACTTTCAATATTCCATCGCCATAGAGCGATAAAAATGGGCTTTGCTTATATGGCCGGCCGGCTCGGATCGGCTGTTCGACGCACGGTTCCGACTCCCTCCGAGCTCCGAGTTGAAGTTGAAATCCGAAGCAATGGCACGAGATGAGCAAAATAGTAATCGCCCAGCAACATGCAGGCAATTTGCATTCGGTAACAAAACTCTGGATTGCCTTGGCCGGTCGTCGGTCGGTGCAGTGCGGTGGTACCTACCTACTTCAAATGGTTTTGCCAATTCATGATAGTGAGAGCGATAGTTGGCTCTAGTATAATGCAAATGCAAGCAAATCTATGCGTGTGCTGTTCTAATTCACCCCCATTGATGGCCATAAGGGGATCGACCGACACTCAGACTTGTCACCGCCTCCCCATTGCTGATGGTGGAAATGGCAATGGAAAGAAAAAGAATCCAATTAAATAATTTACATGATGCACTTCAAATTGCATTCCACATGCAAATGTTGTACGCTGTGCTTTCGATTTTGGATTTGCATGAAAGTTTTAGAAACTAATTTTGCATTAAAAAAAAGTTAGGATTTTCACGAGTACATACCTACGAGTAGGTTATGCCATGCCAATCGATACGTTGACCTCTTTATTCTGCAGAGTGTTATCGAAGTATAGGGTTGCCATGTAATTGGTTTGTATTTTTTTTTTTTTGTTACTGGACAAGCCATTATTTTCTTTTTGATTTCCTTCCTTTTATAAATTTTTAATAAATTACTGTTGGAACGAAACTGTATGAGTTCTAATATTTAGCAGTAGAATGAGTATAGTTATGTGAAAAAAGTGGCTTTCTTTTTATACTGCTAATTCTTTCCTTTAAATAAATTTTGTAGGTTTTATCTAGACTTCGCTTCTAAAAACACGCAATTTTAAGACTTTTGAGTAGGTATTTTACAAAAAGTGCAAATTAATCAAAATGTTTTCTTCTTTTTTGAACGCTAAGGGCCATTTTCAGTGCTCTGTTAACTCTGAGTTTAAAAAGAGTTAGTTACTTTCAGTAAACTCAGAAGCAGTTTTTTTCTTTGTTTTTTTTTTTTTTTTTTAAATGGCACTATGATGGAATGGGTGATGTGGAGATTGCAAAGGTCATACAGATACTCTCACTCTTAGGCCCAGTTTTTGCAGTGGTGAGTTAAACCAGAGTTAGCTAACTTTAGAAGTAAAATATCCCTCAGTTAACTATGAGGAAGCAGTTTTTCGGTGGAGAATGCATGCCGAACGACTAAACGAACTCGGTGGATAAAACATCAAAAGCATCTGTTCATTTAATCCTGAGTTAATTCACCAAAATTTAATGAGTTAACATGAGCTCAACTTTAATCTCGCACTGAAAGACTGGACCTTAGAAAAAGTCTAAATAGAAGCAACAAAGAAGAAATTCTAATAATCAAGAGTTGATTTAAGATGAAAAAGAAAGTTTTGGTGTCGCCAAAAGTAAAACTAAATTTAATTTAATTCTTTTGTATGAATTAAAAGTTAAAGCATATTATTAATAAATTGTTAATCATGGTTTATTAAAGGCTTTTTCGATTGGAGTCAGAGAATGACTGTTCTTCTTCTGAAAAGAAGAGAAATTGCTTCTGATTTTGTTTTCACAATCGTTCCCGAAGGGTTTACACGTATATCAAATCGTTTTCCCGGATTACCAATCGAAAAGGCTATAAGTGCTGCGTTTTCCTTTCATCGTGGAACAGATAAACGAGAGCATTCAACTGGAAAACATAAACATCGTATCGGTAAGAGCGTATAGATTTTCGTAGTGAGAATTTTCCTATAGTGATTCCCGCAGTGTAGGCCTCTCTATTTCGATACTGTTTTGATACACATCTGTCTAAAATATATTTTTTCAGTTAATCTAGAGTTAACACAACAATTTAACAATGTTTTTGAACTCGTGTTTTGTGAAGTATATTTTCTATTGTCTTTTAATTACCTATATATATGTACATAAACTAAACATGGTAACCCTGTATGATTAAATACCTGATAGGTACATAGTTAATCGCTAAAATTGTTAAATTTTCATTTATTTATTGTGCTCTTATTACAAGTACAACTTAAGTTCAACTGGCTGACGTTCAATGACCTTCTTTTTAAATGTCTATACCTTCCTTCATGAGGGCTATAGGCGTATAGGTTTTGTCTAAAATAAAACACTATGCTATGCTACAACACCACCATCATCACCGCCTCCTATAGCCAACAAGTAATATGTTTTTACCTATACATAATACCGCACTTCAAATTAAATCCGCCCGCGATGTCTGCGATCATTGTGGATCACCTTGTGTCATTCTGACATGAACTTGACAGCGAAATATTAATATGGTGTCTGCGGATGTTGTATAACCATATTTGTGTGTGACTTCATTGTGCAAAAAAAAAACAAAGCACGACCAAGAAGGAGAGAGATTTGAATCAGTTTTTTTTTTTTTTTTTAAGAAGGAAAATTTAATTCAAATAAAAAATTAAAGATGGAAAAATTTTAGGATTTTGTTTTCTACTGATGCGGAGGCAATTCATGATGCCAAACTATAATGGAACTTGAAATGTGAGTACTTTTTTTTTTGAGGTTAGTTTAGTGATAAAGATTATTCCTTCATAAGGCGATATAAGTCTAAAGTAGCCATGTTTGTATGATAACACAAAATGATAAAACCTGTGAATTGGGATAGAGGTGATCGTCGTGGTGTTAGTTTCTGAATAAAACTTTGTGTAGGTTCAACTTCCAGTGACGGAAAAGGTATTTCAATTAAAATTAACCTAAAAGAATATAAACCTAAGAAATAAAGCAGTCAGATGATCAGTTTGGTCGCCTTATAAATTTGTTGGTGATGCCTGGTATGGGTGTTTTTTTTAGAGGTATAGAACTTTGAAATGGAATAAAACAAAGATGATTTTTTTTAAATTGACATGTAGTTTACTGTATTCGAAAGATAATCTTCTGGTATTGTAATTAAAATATGATTTCTGGCATATGACCGCCACGGCTGGCTCCAACGTAGTCTAATCTGGAGGTTCAATTTTCGATGACTTTTTCCAACATTTGTGGCCGTATATCGGAAAAAATGCGGCGAATGTTGTCCGCCAAGTGGTCCATCGTTTCGGGTTAATCGGCGTAAACTAGCGACTTCACTTATCCCCACATCAGAAAATAGTCAAGCGGCGTTAAATCGAACGATCTTGGAGGCCAATTCACGTGTCCGTAACGTGAAACTATGCGGTTACAAAACGTTTCCTTCAATAAATCAATTGTGGCACGAGCTGTGTGACATGTTGCGCTGTCTTGTTGAAACCACAGCTCCTGCACATCATGTTTGTTCAATTGATGAACAAAAAAGTCAGTAATCATGGCTCAATAGCGGTCACCGTTGACTGTAACGTTCTGGCCAGCATCATTTCCCTAGACCCGTGTACTGGGCACTCAGTGCCCGATCCAATTTTCAAAACAAATTTAAACATATTTTTTACACTGGGCCATACCAAGTAAATAAATAGTACTTAAATCATAGTGTTTAGATTTACAGAAAGCTACTTTTGAATAGTTTTAGTGGATATTTGCGACACAATGAGACTGTAAACAAAATATACCGAAATCGCGTTCATGGACACTCAGTGCCCACACTCTTTTTTGTATGGAAATCATTGTCTTGTAATGTTTTCGTTATTGATTTTACAACGGTATTTTGATATGAATATTTTGTACAGTCGAACACCTCTTACCTGCATTTTGCTGAAATACGAACAAGAGAAAGCTTTCGTGTTCCAGGATATCGACTGTTTTTGTAGTTGTTTTGTTTTACATTTTACACCGGTAAAAATTGGTTTGTGAAAACAAGTGATTTCAGTGCTAAATCTTGCATAAAAAGTTATTTTTGTTCTTTCGAAAGTTTTATTTATAAACTAAAGTGAGTAAACCATTTCTTTCGATTTCTTCTTGTTATTTACGAGTATTTATTGTGTTAGAGAAATATGGATGCTATAATGGAACGTGTTCTCTATCTGCTAAATGCATCTTCTAACCCGGATTTGACTGCAGCGGAGCAAGAATTTTTTGATGAAAATTACTCTAGGTTGCTGGATGCAGAAGACGAGGAAGTTCAACGCAATGATTCAGAAGATGATGATAACGATGGAGATTTTTCGGATGCTGATGATCCGAGTTATGAACCAAATTCTGCTTTGTTGGATACACGCGTTGCGCAGGTTGAATTTGACATTGTAGAAGAAGAGGAGGCTGAAAGGCAGCAGCAACAAGGCAACCGGCATGAGCAAGAAGATGAAGATCCTGTTGCACCAAACAGAGGCATGCGATATGTTGCAAGGAATGTCAAATTCAACGATATTTGGTAGTCAATGCCGGATGACGATGAAACACAAAGGACAACCAGGAATCGTAATGACAGGCTAAGATGTGTTCCAAGATGTTCGAAAATTTTTTCGGGAAAGGCAGACGTTTTCAAGTCCTTGGTAACACCAAATATTGTTCAAAATATAGTCATCGAGACAAATAGGAAAGCTAAGAGGATTTATGAGGAAAACCGTTTGTCTAGCAATCCACAGCAAATGCGCAGGTGGTACGACACCTCTGAAGAAGAGATGTATGCTTACATTGCGATATTGTTGTATGCTGGTGCTGAAAAAGCCTACGGGGTGGAAGTGAAGGATCTTTTTGATCAAAGCAATATGGCATTCTACCGCGCCGTTATGTCTTTAGAAAGATTCGAACAAATACGACGCTTTATTCGTTATGATGATGGAAGAACTAGAACGTTTCGTCTACAAACTGACAAACTGGCTGCATTTAGGTATAAAAAATAGATTTTTTGATTGGCAGGTGTATTTACAAATAATTTGTTTCATCAATTTACTAGGTACGTTTGGAACATATTTCAGGAGAACCTTGTGGAGTTCTATGAACCATCAAAAGAGCTTACTGTTGATGAACAATTGGTCGGCTCAAGAGGAAGATGCCCTTTCAAAATGTTCATGCCAAACAAGCCTGGAAAATATGGCATCAAAATTTTCTGGATTGTCGACGCCGTAAACAGCTTTCCCCTTCAAGGTGAAATCTATGTTGGCCAGCAACCATCTGAGAGTCGTTCCGGTGGTATATCACATCAACTGGTAAGGCGATTGGCACAGAGATATTTAGACAATGGTTACAATATAACAACCTGTAACTACTTCACATCGGTAGCCTTGGAACTGATGAGTAGAAGAACAACTACCATTGGAACAATAAAGTCGAATAAGCCCCAATTACCTAAGCAGTTTACACCTTCCGATAAGATATTCAAGCAAACAAGGGAGAAATTTTCAACGATATTTTGTTACTCACGGTGTATGCAGTTGTGCAGTTATGCACGTAACACGAAAAAAAATGTACTTATGCTGGCAACGGCTAACCATGAGGACAAAATAGATGAAAGTACCAAAAAACCATCCGTTGTTTTGGATTACAACTCAACAAAAGGTGGAGTTGACACTTTCGACCGTATGTCGACAGTTTACACCTGTAAGAGGAAAAGTAATCGATGGCCTGTTACTTTATTCTATAATCTTTTAGACTGTGCAGGAGTCGCGTCGTATAGAATGTTTGATGTCTGTTAGCCCGATTGGTATACTAGCAAAAAGAGGTCAGAAAAGAGGAAAAAGTTTTTGAAGGAATTGGCCTTAGAGCTTGCAGACAATCACATAACAAAACGGATAGCCAAGCCAACTCTCCAAACCAATGTAAAAACAGCTATGAAATTGATCAGTTACGAGATTCAGACTTGCAAACTTGCCGGAAGTACGGAAGAATAGCATAAAGCAACGCTGTGAAACTTGCAAAAGAGAAAAAAAAAGATAATAAAACTACAGCAGTCTGTGATCTGTGCTATACTGCAGCTTGCACTAAACATTATGTCAGGGTATGTGAGAAGTGCTTTGTTGGTAAACACGCAAATGATAATGAGGACAACGAAGAATATGATGATTTTGATGACATTTCGCTTCCATCCACTTCATCAGGCCCACCAGCAAAGCGCCAAAAAAAACGAAATACGACGTGATTTGATTTATCTGCTTTTCAATTTTGTTACTGTTATTTTGTATGTAAAAGTTATTTCATTGATTAAATAATATAAAAAAATTACAATTTTGTATTAAAATCTACGTTTATTTCAATCTTTTCTAGCAATTCATAGGATAAATCGTAATGGGCACTCAGTGCCCACTTACGCGTGAACTAGATTTGTTTAAGTACACGGGTCTAGGAAAGAAGTACAGACCAATTATTCCACCAAACCATAAAACGGTGTCTCAACATACACTTGAGGATTATCATCACTCAAAATACTGCAGTTCTGTTTATTGACGTATCCATTCAACCAAAAGCGAGCTTCATCGCTAAACAAAATTCGCTCTCGAAAATTGGGATCAACAGCAGTCTTGGTTTGGGTCCAGTTGGGCATAATTTTGTTGTTCAGGCGTCAGTCTATTCATGTTGAAATGCCAAACCAAACTAAAAATAAATCACTTTGACAGCTGACATAATGGCTGCCAGTTAAAAGAGTGTTGCCAACTCAAAGTTTTATACCTCTACAAAAAAACACCCGGTAGTTGTTTCGAAACCATTCTTTTATTATTTTATGATTATTTTATGTATACAAAAAAAAAAAGATATATTAAATTCGTTCCGATACAATGTGTCATTTATTGAGCTACCTACTTTTTTCCAAAAAAAATCAATTTTATCGGGTTGTCTTTGTTATCATATCCAAAAGAACCCTTCCTTACATTTTATAATTTATTTGATTTTATTTTTATTCCATTATATTTTATATAATTTCATTCATGTTGACTGTAACTGCGGCTATTCAATTCAGAAGTTTAATGCCACATTTAGAACATTTCTAGTGGTATTTAGCCAATGTAGCAAACAGTAGGTACTGGCTTCTAATTCTCCAATCTATTACCAAACCATCAGGTGTTAAGTATTTATAGAATTTAATAATCTAAGGAAAAATTATTCTGCAGGGCCTTAAAATCGTGATATATATGTAAAGTCGAGCATACGACATAATCCCACAAACTTAATATCTCAATCATGCAGACTTCGGCACACACCTTTTCCAATTCAAGATCATCATCTTTTATTTCCGTCAACTTCATCATCTTAACTATAGGTACCTTTGCCTAGCAGAAAAAGCTGAATCTTTCATCGAAAAAATATATAAGCATCAAGGTGGCTGTGTTGTACACACAAAATACAAAATAAAAAAAAATTAATCTCAAAAAAATTCTTTCCAAAGACTTAAGTCCACCAAGACAAAAAAAAACCACCCGTTCCAGCAGACAAAAATATCCAATTCATTTTATTTTAAGGAACATTTCTTGCGAAAATCCGCCTGAAAATAAAAAAAAAAATATCTTCAATTTCAATCACATTAATATCTGAAATCTTTGCAACATACTTATACTTAAATTTATGCATTCACCCACTCTCGACCTTAATAATTGTTGAAATAAGATAAATGTGAAATCGAACAATGGAACATGAGAAAACATTTTTTTTTTTACTTTTTTTTTAATAAAAAATGTATCCCCAAAAAAAGATTCCTTTACGTGAATACTTTGATCTTCGTCATTCATTTTATATCCTTATATACCTACATACATTTTCCAACATTTCTCAACTTTTTCTACATGATGTTGTCTTCCCGTCAGTCTGGGTAAATTGATGAAGAAATTGACAAAAAAAAAACTAAGGTATACAAAAAAAATAAACTTTTTTTTTTCAAAGAAAAATATCTTAGCTTTGGTAAAATGAAAAAAAAAACAAAAAGTCAAAAATTCCAACTTCTTCTTCTTCATCATCTCCATCTTGTTTGTTTCTTCCTTCCTGAAGAAATATAGGTAGGTACGACAAAATAAACTGCCAACTAACTAAAGTCACGTAGAACACGTAAATTGTTTTGTAGCCTGTCTACCGTCTGGTTCATTGTTTAACTCTTTTACGTTAAAATTTTATCCACTTAACTTTCAATAAATACAGTCAAAGCTCTCTTTTAGGAAAAGTATGCAGATGACAAATAAAAAACAAAACAAAAATCTTATAGAAGAGGGGGTCTTTTTCTCCCCTTTAAGCAAATAGGGCAATTTTAGTGCCCACGGGGACTACTTTCTATAATAGGTGTCTGGAAATTAATCGAATCCCTATATAGAAAATTGTAAATGGTGAAGCATTTATAATAATGGATGGGACAAATGGCTAATATAAGAGGCAATTTTTCATGACAAGAGATGCTCTTGGAGCATTTGTCACTTCCTCGGAAGAGCCATCAGTAGCCGTGGGCGCAGTGTCAAAAGTCCACAATGGCAAAGTTTTTTTTTTAAGTTTCATTTTAAGAAATGTATACTTCAAATTACTATGTACTTATGGCCCACCTAAGTGAGCCATGAGACCACAATCTGCGAGTCATTAGTCCACAAAGAAATTCTGTACACTTTTGACCCACTTGGTTGGGTTAAAAGTTCACATTTTATTTGTGGACTTGTAACTCATCCAAGTGGGTCAAAAGTCCATTGATCCATTGTGGACTTTTGACTTGTGGACTTTTGACACTGCGCCCTAGCCGTGTTTTTAGGTCGCAGAGGCTGGGAGTCGAACCTAGACCTACACATGACAGTCCTACGATCTAACTACTATGCCAAGAGCTAATGCAGCATTTAAATGCTGTTAATTTTATTTATGTCAGTAGGTACTCCGTAAACTTTTTATTTTTTGTCTAAGGGATCAGCCACGCATTGAGCCACAAGCGACTGAGTGGCAGAGCAACTGAGTGACAAGTTCATGCAAAAACGGGCCATTTATTTAGCGACAGTTATTCTCTTAAGCAGCTTAACTCTATTCAACGGACCTTGTCAGTACAGGGCTTACAGAGGAGTTTCTTTTCAAAACAGTGGTCACAACAGTATATTGCATACTATCACGACGCAAAATCCAAAAAATCGCCACTCAAAAAAATTACCAAGCCACTGAGCACTGGCTTACCCATAGAAAGTTGTTGTAGTTCTTCGTAAAAATTCATACAATCTATCACGACCAGCTGACTGACTAATCGATCTACTCTCCTCATACGAAAACAGTGTTATCAAGTGTTACCAAGTGAAAAAAACTCATAACAACAGGGTTTTGTCACAGAACTTTTGGGTTTCGTTCCTTTTATTAAGCTTTTAAAAATAAAATTATGAACAGATTTGTCGCTTAGAAATGTGGCTTATCGCTCAATGACAGCCATTCGATCTCATTTATTTAATCTTTGTATGTCGCGAGGTCGCCTGTAGCTTGTCACCCACTGTATGGTCGAGCCCTACGTTAGCATCTAAGTGATAAGCCCGTCTGTGTGCTATTGGAGACATGTCTACGTTTTGGGTAAACAAAAGCAAAACTAGTTACATATATGAACTAACCTCCAATTTAATGAGCTTCGACTGTGAATAAAAGATATATTTGTTTGTATGCTTGAAGTTTAAAAACAGGGATGGCTTCTGTACCAGAGAAAGAGGAGCCAAAAGCACATCGGCAGGTCAGAGTCCATTGTCGACTTCATTTATCACAGCAACCAGCCAGCGCAGCGGTGGACGCCCGCGTGCCCTGACATTTTACCTTCCATCGCATTGCGGCAGTAAATTTAGTCTTAGAGAGTGATACGATACCCAATTCAATTTCGGATCCAGGTAAAAAGGATAAAGTTACCCGAAAATGCAAAAAAAAAAATTTATTATGTAAATTAATACACTCATTTTTATTTTGTTTGTATTAGGTGGTAGGTACCTTACCTATCTAAGAATATATTGTTACACAAAAATGGAAGCTGACAATAGAACAACTAGAAGGGTGGTTTGCTCGAATGAAAAAAAAAAAAAAGGTAACTAGGTAGGCACAAACAAACGTATCTTTTGTAGTAAGATAGGAATCATGATCTATTTGAAGGTTCTGTGATTCGTTTTTTTTTCTAACCCAAAAGGTCAAAATTCAATTTTGCCGCACGAACTGCTTTAAATTAGAATCAATTAAGATCAAATCAACGAAACCGTGTTGAACCATCATCACACGTTAGGCGGGTTTAGATTAGGTATACCTACAGATACAGATACACAAAATCTGTTAACCTTCAGCCTAAAGAAATTAAATAACTGTGTGGTATTTGATATTTGATTTTATCTTTGGGGCCAAATCCATTCATTTATTTCAGGGAAAAAGAAATTATTTTCATTCTGTAAAAAACGAAAAAAAAAAAAATACAGCAATCAATTAAACTTACTGTTTTCTATTATGGTGAAGATACAAAACTGAATCTTCTCGTTTGTCGACACTCGCTCTACGCTCTTACCTGAAAGAAATAAAAAGCAAAATAAAATAAATAAATTTGTATGTTCATTTATCATTTTGACGATGAAAAAGGTAATAAAATTACATTATAGGTATGTGAAGGTATTTTTTTGTTGAGAGTGAAAATTAATAGAGTGGGGATGCCTTATTGGGAAAAAGCTGATGCATTTTTTTTGGGTTTGATGGGTTTTTTTTGTTTGTAACTGAAATTATGTATAGGTGCTTGTCAACAGATATATTTGTGGCTCTTTTATATTTTATTGGCCCTTCACACAAAGAAAGATGTAGATAAATTTTGTGAAATCGAAAAGTTTTAGATAGGTACCATATTTCATTCTGTCCGAGATTCAATTCTTTTAGTCTTAAAAGCTTAAAAGACTTCAAACAAGAAGAAAAGAAAGTAATCTTAGAAACTTTAATACGAGTATCAATATCTATCTTTGAGGGAAATTAAAAAAATTCAAGATGATTACACTGATAATAGAAGATTTTTGGTAATTTTTGTGATAAATACGATTGAAAATTATTTTTCGGAAAGAAAATATTCGTTGTGTCCATTATTTTAAAGACAAAGCATAAAGTATTAGCCACTTAATAGTTTGAAAGTTTTAGGATATGCGTGCCCTTTTCAAAGTACTTTCACTAGAAAACTCTTAACAATAACAGTTAATTAACTTCCGTGGGTTGCTTTTGTCACTGTCTACACTTCTGAATTTTTATCTGGAGAGCTTCTCGCTACGCTCAAGTGAACACGCGTCATCTTATAATGATTTGGTTTTATTCGAAATAGTATGAGGCAAAGATTCAACCTAATAAGGTCCAAGTGTGAACGAACATTGGTCATTTGCATTTATTTTGTAAATATGAATAGGTAATGATGGACCCAAAATTTAGAGGGTCTTTAAGTGCTTCCTATCTTTAAATTCAAATAAAACAAAGACGGCATGTTATAGTTCGGTTTGAGGGCCAGTGTGGTTTGTGGCTTATTCGTATAAACCTGCGATTTCAAAAAACCTCACCATAAAAAGTCTAACGGGGTCGAATCGCACGATCTTGGTGGCCAGTTCAAATCACCTCCACGTGAGATGACCATGCCCTCGAATCGCTCGTGCAGAATTTCTAATGTGTCGTGAGCTGTGTGGCACGTATCGCCTTCTTGTTGAAACCACATGTCGTATGTGTCGATATCATCCAATTCAAGTTCAAATAAGTTGGTAATCATTTGATTTGAATTTCAATCAAGTCATTTATTTTCGGAAAGATTTTCCAACAGTGTGCCGGGATAAAATCAATTTCCCATACAATGCTGCTCTAATAGGTAACTTAAATTCGATTTTTTTCAAACAATTAAACTTTTTTCGACACAATCACAGCACCTATACACTATTTTCAGAAAGTAAAAAGTATTATGCAATAAAAGCATGATGCAGTAAACGTTTCAAGTTGTATGCAGTAAAAGTTTTATGCAATAAAAGTATAATGCAGTAAAAGTAAATATCGTAAAATTTTGCTTTTTTATCAACATTTTTATAAGCTTTTCGAAAAGTCTTAACGGAAGACCTTACTTGGACTGAAATGTCGTTTGAGACGCAAAAAGAACAACATAAAAATTATTTCGATTCTCATTTCCCTGATAGTTTAATTCGATTTTTAAATTTCTGTTGGGCGCCATTTAAGATTTTTTTTTTAATTTTAAGGGACTTTGTGCATTTTCTTATAAAAATCTAATAAAAACTACTTCAGCTATTGAGAAATCTTAACTTATAATTACCTATCTTCTCCCAAATCATTTTAAAAACCATTCATCAAATTATAAAAGAAAAAAAAAAAAAACATTTCAAAAGCCCAAAAAATTGTTGTTTCTCATTTGAACCATTCAATTTTATGGCAAGCCAACAACAACTGTTGATTCATCTTCCCATCATTAATCATTCGACCGAAAATAAAAAATATTTGTTATAATCCTCCTCCTTCAAAGAAAGAGAGACAACAAAAACTAAAATTCCCATCAGGTGCGGTGCTTGGCAAACAACAAAATCTTTGCATGGACAAACAAAATGTCCATCAATTCGATACAGCAGGTGCAATATTCAAAAAAAAAAAAAAAACCTGTCTTGGTCCTAATCCGGATATTCTAGATTTTAACATAGCAAAAGCAAAGACTCTTCTGCGCATAAAAACACTCTCAGCCCATTATATTTTTTTTTGGAAGAAGACAAGAAAATAAAAAAAATTGTGAGAAAAACAGAAAATAACGAACTAATGAAAGCACACAAAAGAGCTGAACAACAATCTGTGATTGCATTCGGGTAGAATCGAAAGTAAACATCCTCTGCTCTTCAAATATTCCTATATATACCTTCTATGCGAATGTTATTGGTTTCATTTCTTAGATCTCGTTATTGAGATTTAGCATAGCACAGGTAGGTAAAACTTACTACACGTACAAGACATAGTTAAGACGAGCATCTTTGATTCAAATACGCCCACTATGAGAGCTAACAGACAATGAACACCCCGAATAACTTGGGAATCGTTCACAGAAAAATTATATATTCCCAGACGCTGCTTCACAATGTCAAAGTAAGGTTCCGATTAGTTATCTGACAAATAAATTTTGCTGCAGGGTCATAAGCCCAAAGGCCAAAAACATTAATCTGTGGATTCAACATCATTCAGGTGGGTCAAAATACAGTTTTGAATCTTTTTCCCGTACACTTATGACTCTGCGTCAGTATTTATATGTGTCAGATAACTAATCAGAACTTTATTAAACAGGGCCTTAAAATATGTTGTGTTTAAGAAGTTTTTTTTTTTTTAATGTTTGTTATAAATAACCCTACAAAAATAAGGTATTTAATTTTGGACAGTAAGTTCAGCAATTGTTTTATGCATTCGACGAGTTTATACCGATCGGCAGGGGCAGGTTGGATGAACGTCAAATAAGTATCATGTGAAAATAATAAAACTAACAATACTTTCGGTTATACATACATATCTACATATATAAAGTCAAGCATTTAGTGCTGCGATTATACCAGTCATTTGTTTTATACCAATCAAACAATCAATAATAATAATAGGATTTCACTTTTACATTCTGAATCTGGCAATCAGCACGTACCACATACATTGTTTATTTTATTGTTAGATAGTGGTATAAACTGGTCTAAATCAAAACTTCATAAACTTTATAGAAAAATCGGATTCAATATAGAGATGCGTAGTGTATTTAACTATATATTCCACAGATAGAAGGTTTTTCATCTTTTTTTTCAGGTGACTCATCTAAGAGGAAGAAATCAGACAAACGAAAAAATAATGACCCAGGATCAGCGTAACAAATGCAACAAAATGATAAAAGAATGGACGACAGACAAGTGGAATGAGAAAAAAAAAAAAAAACAGGAACAATCCACCAGCATCTCTTCGTTTCTTCTTCGTCTGCCAAATCTCGACTTTTAATCTTTTCCTTTTTTTTTTGAAAAAAAAAAAATAAAAAAAAAACAACCTGAAATATCATTGTCTAATATAGTTAGTTCGGTTGGACGAAGCCATTTGCCGTCGCATCCAAAGAACGCTGAACAAAGATACCATCTCACTTAGCAGATAAACCGCAAGTTAGATTTAATAGGAAGATAGAATGGAAGGTGGATGGATTGGGACAAGCATTTACCTTGGCCAGAGAACACAAAGAGCTCATCGCAGCAGAACAGGTTCGCCTAAATACAAAGTAAATTGACCATCAGGTTCGAAGACGTGGCGGCTGGCGGGCTATATATGTACAAAGGTTATGCTCAATACTGATGCATTGCACTGCCATCATCATAGCACAAGGCACATGGATCTTTCTCACGTAATAATATTATAACTAGTCTCGCAATGAACCATTCCGTGGGTTCATTGATGCAAACAATTTCTTTTTAATTTCTTTTTAATTTTTTTTTTTTTTTTTTTTTTTTTTTGTTATAATGTGGTGTGAATTTCACCAAAACGATTTTGTATTAATTTTTGTGTCTATAACTTTGGACTTAAGTTGTGAAACGTAAGCCTTTAATTCCTTGAATATACGATTTGGATAAAATTATAATTGAAGAAGAAATAAAAAGAAAACCAGACAGAACTGTCAAAACAACTTTATTCGTTCAAAAGTCGAATTCGAAGTTCGAATTTTGTATTAAGTTCAAAAATTCGAAATTTTCCAAAAAGATATATGTATTAATACAAGTTCGTACATGTTTTGGTTTAATCAATTGCAACTTTATTCGTTAAAAAGTCGAATTCGAAGTTCGAATTTTGTATTACGTTCAAAAATTCGAATTTGAAATTCTACTTTTTGTCTTTAATTTGGAGTCTTAAGAAAATTATCTCATATTTTTTATTAATACAAAAGCACGCGTGACGTTTGCATAAGAAATATCCAATTTCGACTTCGAAATTCGAAGTTTTTATTATACAGGGTTATAACTGTTTCATACGTTAATTTTCGGCTTTTCCAAGATATATGTATTGATAAAAGTTCGTACATGTTATGGTTTAATCAATTGCAATAATGCTGCCTTTCAGGATTTAGTCAATAACGGATATGTGGCTTAAATGTTACACTTCTGCTTTATTTTAACAAAATAAATTAAAGAAAAAATACAATTTTTTCGTTGTATTACATTTTTTCGGATTTTCACTATAACAATGTTATTATTGAAAAATCACGATACATTTTCATAGCCTAGCAACGAAGCTTTGAACTTCATGCGATCCAGTCTTGTGATCTTAACTAGAATCCTGGTGAAATTCATATTGAAATAATTTTCTTTAACCTTCTCGATCCATGAAAGAGGCTGAACCAAATGTAATGATCCGCCATCTTAGCTTCTTTTATTCTCTTATTTTTCTGTTTGTTTATTGGTAGTTAGATGCTTTTTTTTCTAAGAATACTTTTTTCTTAACAAAATTACTTTCAAGCGGTAAATTTACCGCCACCGCTGCCGCGCCACCGCCGCTGGACAATCACGTTTCATACGTGCGATTGTGAAGATAAAAAACATGAGGGAGATATTTTGGATGTGCCTATGTGGGTATGGTCTTAGAGTCTGGAGAAGAATGAACAGGAAAGATTGAAAAGGTGATTCACAATTACAAAAAAAAAAAAAAAAAAACATAATAGGTACCTACAGGGTATACCAGAAGGTTGAACGTTTGGACCAGTTTTCTTTGTTTAATATTTTTGTTGTTTTTTTTCTTTTTGTTACTATCTATATTCCCTTCGTGTTTTTATATGGGAACATAACATATATTAATTTTTGTTCATATGACCGAAGAGCAAAAGGTGATTTCCTTCTTTTTCTCAAGCTTGAAGTTGGATAACTTATGACCACGAGTTAGATGTAATCCAACGGATAAGACCATATGTTATGATGGTGCATTTTTTTTATCGTTTAATCGCATGAACATAAATAAAGCCTCAAAGGGAGATTTTCTACACGGCGAAGGTTAAGGATTCTTAAGATTGATTTTTTTTTTTTTTTTTATTTAATTTATTTTCATGGGGGCTTGAAGTAGGTGTCTGATGGGAGAAGTGCAGTACCTATACTGAATATGGACAAAAGTTATTAACTCTTACATTTTGTTTTTATTTCTTTACTTTAATTGCATTGGATGATGGCGGTACGGTACACGAGTGTTTTTTGTTTTTTTGTTTTGCCGGTCTTGATATAAGTTTATGTAATGTTTTGAAAAGATAAACGAGCCATTAAAGTTTCATGACTTTATATACATACAAGTAGTAGGAAGGTATGTGGAGACAGCGCAAGCTATATAAGGTGCTGAGATTAAAGCACTTTAACATGGGATTACGTGTTGAATGAGAAAGATAAGGGAGAGTAGTTAACGATCTTGAATGGGCGATTTGTTTTCGACAACAACAAACAAAAAAATAGATTGGAACTGATTTTTTTTCATGCAGCGATAAATTTTGACAAACGAATGAAATGATCTTAATTATGTCCATTAAAGTGAAGCAGGAAATCATTTTGGGATTTAATTGGATTTTTATGCTAAAGTGAATTGAATCGATCTTATCTTTTAAGAATTTAGTGAAACATGATAAAAGTTATATCACCAAGCTATGAGAGATTTGGACCTGATGTCATACCTAACTGAGTTGCTAAATAATCTTAATATTGAAATCGATACTATTGTGAGGCTGAGGTCAGCTCGTCATAGTCCAGGGTAATCCCGAAGACCGCAAGTGAAACCCGGGTTAATAAAGTCAGCCTTATTGTGAGTTTTATCCGAACAATATTCCACCCGGAAAAATTGACATTTAGCCCGAAAATGATGAATGTTCGAAAAATTTAATTATTGTTGGAAGTCATTTCGGGGGGAATTTAACACAATTAATTGGCAAAATATTCACTTATTTTTTGGAGGCGAACGAAAGAATAACAAGCGATTTTATGATGAAAAAATATTTATTTTAGGAATTGAATTTTTTATCAGGAACAAAAAAATCAGCAACTTATAAATTGAGACGCATAACAAAAATGCAAATGATCAATTTTATTTAACTATAAGTAACTTCTTTAAAACAAACAAGAGTTGCAACGCGATGCTTATAATTATTTACAAAATATTATGAAACTTGTGTAGTTGGCAGTTTGTTTTTCAGATAATACTTCAAATGTCAAATCAATTACATCCAGTGATGGTACATGTCAGGAAAAATTCCTTTAAAGTTTTATTTTTTGTTTGTAATTAAAAAATCATTTTCATAAAATTTGTCTGCCTCTAAGTAAAACTGTTTCTGATAGTCATATTTTGCTTCCACACCTGCATCCAAACAAAAAACGAATCAGTTTCAACATAACCTCAAACCTTCAAAAGGGATAGAATGTGTGATGGTCTTAAAACAGAAATAATTATCTCAATTCCATTGGTGTAGGGAAAAATTTGGGATTTTTCTTTTATGTCGAAGGTATTTTATTTATTTGCATATCCGCATCACATAACATATCTCAACTATGAAATTTCGTTTGGGCTAAACTCACAATAGCTTTTGAAATTCTGGTTGAACAAAAACTTTAACTAAATGGTAAGAATTTGATTCCTGCCCAAGGCTAATCCACAAGGAAATTACTTTGGCCCAAGATCACACTTAAAAGGAACAAGCACGAAGGTCAACGGCATAAGAATCTGATTCTTGCCCAAAGCTAATTCAAAGGAAAAAAATACAATGTTAAATACCAAAAAGATTGATTCTAACGTTTTTCACTTATGTACCAAATAAAGCAACCTAAAGTTCTATGAACTAATATCAGCTGGAACCTTATAAAGGATGTTTTTTTTAGATGTGTGATTCTCAATCTGGCAATACTATTTTCGGTGTTGGTCTTTTTGACATCTGTCACTTGATTTATGCTCAGTTTGGTTTGCCATTTCATAATGAATAGACTTACTCCTGAAAAACGTTTGCAAATTGTGCAAAATGGGCTCGTAACGAGATCGTTGTTGATCTCGGTCTTCACAAGAAATTTTTTTTTCAACTATGAAGCTCATTTTGGGTTGAATGGGTACGTTAATAAACAAAACTGCCGTATTTGGAGTGATGATAATCCTCAATTGTATGTTGAGAAAACGTTACATCCTCAAAAAGTCACTGTTTGGTGTGCTCTATGGGCAGACGGAATCATTGGTCCATATTTCTTCAAAAATGAAGCCGGCCATGATGTTACAGTGAATGGGGAACGCTATACAGATATGATTAATGACTTTTTCATACCTGAATTGGAGGATATTGATGTGGACGACTTTTGGTTCCAACAAGACGGCGCTACATGCCATACAGCAAACGAAACAATCAATTTATTGAAGGAAACTTTGGGTGAGCGCATTATCTCGCGTGCGTATGCGTCGTGGGCCTGTGGCTTGTCCTTCAAGATCGTGCGATTTAACACCGTTGAACTATTTTTTTTGGGGTTATGTGAAGTTGCTTGTCTACGCAGATAAGCCCGAGACGATTGACGCCTTGGAAGAGAATATTCGCCGCTTTATTGCTGACATACGGCCCCCATTGCTGCAAAAAGTGGTCGAAAATTGCGCCTCTCGGCTGGAATTTATTCGAGCCAGCCGCGGCGGCGGCCACTTTCCCGAAATCATTTTTAAAACATAATGGCAAACTCTTATCTTTATAATAAAGCTAAATTCTTGGCTATAACATTAAATTATATGCATACACTTTTAAGCCCACGTACTTATATTTTGGTTATACTTCCACACCCAAAATTTGCTGTCCGCTCTTGGACAAGGAAGAATAATGCGTATTTTTCTCTTAGTTCATCTAGAACGGAAAACTTCCATACAACAATTTTGGATTTGTTTTCAATTTTGTTGTCAAAAACAGCTGTCAGCTTTGGAATATCTAGGAAATAGCATTTAAAGAGCTATTTACTAAAATTTCAAACGCATAAAAGGCATTCGGATTTATACTATAATCAACACACTAAAGCTATCAGGTTATGCTTATAAGTAGTAAGAGAAACTATACGAACCATTCAATGACCCACATTAGTACATAAGACCTAAAGTCGTTGTCGTCGTAGGTAATAGTTTTCCAACTTTCATTCAACACCAATATCCCCCCGCCAGATTGTGATGGCGAAATCAACGTCAAGAATATTGTCAAGTGCTGCAACTGCAACCACTCTATGTCAACTGCTGTCTTTGGAGTTTAGAGAGAAACCCTTTCACAAACTTTTCCTTTGCACGCAGACAATACTGCTTGATTATCCGCAAAAATTCCTTTTTCACGCCCACACCTCATACACGCCACTTCAAATAATGCTACACCGCAAATAAGATGCATCGCGCTAACATAAAGAAACTTTTCACCACCATATCTATACCAACTTTATGCACGCGTTGAAATTTAATTAGACCCGTTTTCGTTGGAAGCTTTTACGGTTGATACAATGGGGCACGAAGAATGACGAAGAAGTCGTGTCGTGGGAATTTGTATTTTTTATTTTTTTTTTTTTTTCAAAATCAACACTAAAACCATTAATTTTGATTTTAAATTCAAATGGAACGCAAATTAAGGCGGAGATAGATTGAATAGAAGAAATCCGATGAGAAATATTGAAAGTTGGAGAGAGAAACACCGTCGCGCGCCATGTCATCGAAAGACGTGCGGGCTTGACCCACAATCTTTGAATGCAACTTAATGGTGTTTTGTTATGTTTGTTTTTTTTTTTTTGTTGAAATTTTACTTTTATTGTAAATTGTTTTAATTTAAATTTTTGAATTGCGTTGGTTTAAGAGAAAACATTTAGAAATCTGAATAAATATTGGAATAAGTTCGACGCATGTGATGCATGAAATTAATTTTATTTTTTTTTCAGTCATGGGAACCAAAATTTGAAACTTCAATAACATTGTGCCGGCATAGCACACAAATTGAATTAAACACCTAATTAGTCAGACAGGTTCATTTTTAAATTATATCATTTCATTAGTGACACAAGCGTTGAAGAAGGTGCTTCGATTTGTGTTGCTTGCTATAGTGGGTGGATATTTGATATTTAAATCTTTTAACAGGTTTTAAAGTTTGATGACAATAATTATTACTATCCGATTAATTTATTTGGCTATATATGAAAATTAATTTAATATTTTTACATTTAGATGGGCGGAGTTTGTAGTCTTAACCATAATTATAGTTCAGTGATCTAAGCAAAAGTTAATCTTGCACTGAATTTTAATAATTGAATTGGGAATTTGACTTCATCATTTTTTAGGCTGATTTACACAGATTATTTATTTTTGTGATATGTATGCTAACTTATTTAAAGTTGCTCTATAAAATGGGTTGGAATTGGGGCTTAACATAATAAAGGTGCTTGGCCGTACTTAGTGACTTAATAACGACAAGTCTCATAGCTAATTTAAAATATTTTGTGTCGCAAGTCAAAGAATTGTTGACCATAATTTTTTTAAATTTTCTATAGAAAATGTGTTAAGTATATAGAGGGTTATTTTACAGAAATTGAAAATGACAAATTAGATGATGAGAAAAAATAAGATTCGTTTAAATTCTCAATTTTATCATTAACGATTTTTTTCCAATTTTTAAATAAGCTGAAAAAGTGAAAATTAATTAATAAATAATAGCCCAGAAAAATTAGACACCAAAAAGGCCAAACTTTGAGAAAAATTCGACAAAGGTAAATCTTGGTGAAGAGTTTCATTTGATGTCTTAAAATTTCCTAAAATCTACCCTTCATTCGGGCTAGAGCTTAAGTTTTTAGGGGGGTATGGGGTAAAAGGGGTGAAAATTCTGTTTTTTTTTGTAAATACATAGGTACCTATGTAGGTATCTCAGAAATATCTAGAAAATTACTCTATTTCTTAGTGTGGAAATAAAAATTGTAGCTTATGAAATTCTACACAGAAAAGATTGTGACAGTTTTTCTCCTAGGATCAACAGATTTGAAGTAAAATTTGCACAAACGTTACAACAACTATATTATTTGTATGTACAATTTTGTACACCTCCGCTGTGCTTTGCAAAGAAGGTTTTATCCACTTTGAAATACTATTAATAAAAACAATATGCATTTACTCCAAGTCTTTTTTTTAATGTAAACCAATAAAATTAGACTTTGAGTTTGAAAAATTTCCAACAACGCTGAATTTTGATCTCTCGCCTATCCTTAATAAATTAAAACCAATGCTTTTGAATTTGTGGGGTGAATTGGACAAAAATTAATTTTTTTTTTGTAAATATCACGAAAACTATACGTTTTATTGGAGATATGTCAAGGCAAAATTTGAAGATCATAAAATTCTACAAAATGCGAATACCAACAAATTACAGCAACAAAATTAAAAGAAATAGAACTGAATCCGAGAAATAATCCCGATCTCGCACCTCGATTCTATGCAGAAGGCATACCGCATACATGATGCCCAACATCACAATCCAATCTTTTTCCACTGGCCCAATGCCAATTATGTCATGTCGTTTCAGATATTTCGTTGCTAAACTTGACTTTTGAAAGTCAGAGTAAATAGAAACTTTAAAAAAAATCGTTTTACCTCTCTACTTCTCCCTTTTTCGGCACCATTTGCAATCAAACTCAACAAAACCAGAAAGAAAGCTCTCACACGTGTTAAACGCCAAATCTCATGGGCCAGCTTTGAACAGCTGTTCAAAAAATACTTTTTTTTTAATGTTGGATGCACGCAGATATGACATTGATTTTTTTGCCTCTAGAATGTATATTTTCTAGACATATTCAATGTTCATAATCAGAGCATCGTTCAAGCCCATTGGAGGCGCCATATGTCAAGCAGACAAAAATAGAATACAAATCGGATGGACAAAAAATGCGGCTACAATATCATCATTTGGGTTTGCCATAACATTTAATGCTACCTCCTCCGTATCTCTCGTAATGAATCTAACATTACAACTTCAAAATTTTCAGCGACTGTCGAAAAGTTTTTCGTAAAAGAACAACAAAATTTTGCGATCATTTAAGAAAACAAAAATGTTCCCTGGCAATGCTAGCTTGACAGTCAAGTTAGCATTACCACCTCTCAAAATAAACTAACAACACAATTAGGGTTGGAGTTAGTTGGCGTCAATTACTTGTGAAAGATGTTTTTTTTTTTTAAATATTCTCTGGTAGAGTAACTAATTCTAATAGATTATTTGGAAGATGAAAAAACTTAACTATATACTAGGCTACTTAATTATATACTAGCTACCAAATTAGTCCTTCAACATGCCGCTCCAACTGACCATGTACGAAGGCCAATATCACCAACACCATTGAATCAACAATTTTATCAAAGTCGCCGCACTATATATCACAAAAGACAATTGTTATTTTTTTCAAAAGCTTCTTTAAAAGGTCTTAACAAATTTGAGCTTCTTAAGTATAAAATCTGACAAACCTAAGCCAATTATGTTTGATAATAAAATTATAACAGAAGCCTTTTAAAGACTAAATGACAGCAACTTATATAAAATAACTTTAACTACCTTGTACAACTACTGCTTCATTAAGCTCCTCTAATTTCATTTAAAGAGGTCAAACCGATTGAGGTTCCTTATATAGCTTCCAAACAATTTAAAAGAAGCATTTAACGAAATCATGAATTTTATAAGAATTTTTTTTTAAGGAAGCCTTATAGAAGCCTTATACATACATACACGATACTAAATCTACTAAAATTGTGTGCTATTGTTTTTAAAATTCTTGTTGTTTGCGCTAATGCATAATTCTTGTATGTACTCAAATAAGACCCATTCATCGATCGCAGTGACATAATTGTGTTGAGAATATTACAAAACTGCTTTTTGAAATTAAAATTCCTCTATATGTATCGCAATTCAATGAGCTTTTTTTAATAATTTTACAATTTGAATTCAAATAAATTGACAACAATAAGAGACGATTGTTTATTCTGCCCATTGAAATGTTTTTGTTATCAGTTTAGAAACACTTTCATGCAAAACTTATTAATGTGCAGCAGGTAGCTACTTAATAAAACATTATGATAGCGCCATACAAACATGACATGTTAACCTAAAGTATCAACTTATTATTTTCTGGCGCCAGTATTCTGTATTGCGAATTGACCTAGTGGTTGCAGGTAAGCATTGGCGGCTGTCAATGGAGGGTGGGTCCAACTGCACTTAACTTTTTGTTTGAAAATAAATTAGACCAATAAATTATAGAAAAAAGTTTTTTTTTGGGAACACTATTCAATAGATCATAAAGACAGTTATTTCGAGAAAGATGACGAAAATCATTTAAAGTGTTCATTAATTCGGAATCCAGAGTCAGTTTTTAACTACTATCCTTTAAAAAGCTTCTGAAAACCGGACCCAGTGCATACGACATCAATGAAGTAGGAAGAGAAAGAACATGGAGGCACACAATTAGAGGGAGAGGGTCATGAACATCAATTAGTATAACCTCTATCTTAGGTGCCACTTGATAACAGCATTGAAGAAAAGAAATACATCAGGAACGGCTGCTCAAATCCAAGAAAGCCGACTCTTCCTCGAATCAGTTAAATTGACAAAAATTTAAATTAACAATAAGCATAGTTATATTCAATAGTTACGACTGCAAGTTAAACTTTAAGACCTATCTGTAGTGGAATGTGATGGATCTACCGGTCATAGTTACAAGGTTAAAAAATAAAAAAATTTGAGTACCATAACTATATACAGACTTTTGTATACAAAACAAATTAAAACTTTCACTTAAATAATTAAAAGAAATACCCAAATAAATCCACTCAATATATTATTTAAATTTAAAAATTCATCCTGTTCTACGGCGCGCGAGGGCGTCTTGCATAATAGACAGACAGAACCTTTTTGGAAACTGTTGGAAACTGAATTTCCACAACGCGACTAACAAACAAAATTAATAGGATTCAATTAATTTAACTTGTCGTTTCTTTTTTTTTTTTATTATGGAAGCCGAATGGATGATGGGATGGTGAGAGATGGTTGGCACTGACTGCGCGGAGTAGAGGACGACATTAGAACGGAAATGGAAAATGGAAGGTGACGGGTATTTTTCGCGAACGCCAATTGACTGGTTAAGTTTTAAATGGAATAACAAAATTAGCCAAAAAGTTACGAAAATTACTCTGCGAAGATGAAGTTAGCTTAGTTCTCCACGAGAGTCGCCGCATAGGGTTGAGTACAGATTCCTGTGGATGGTGGTAGGTTACATACATATAGTGATGGTAAAGTGGTTTTAGTTGGCTTGGAACTTGGATAAATGGGTATAAGTCGTTAAGATGAATGGATATTTATTTGAATTCATTTGATTGGATTTTCATGGTTAATTGAGAAAGTTAGGGCATTAGGGATATAAGTTTGCTACAAACCATATACATACAATCCCAGAAGGGATTTACAATTTAATGGAGTTTAATTAATGGCATTGGAAAATTAAAAATTTTAATTTAATGGTTCGATGTGATAGTGGTTATTTAAGAAAATGCTTCATTTATTAAAATGCTTTAATCGATTTAAGCACTATCCCTAGCTACAAGTATAGAATAAGAACTTTTTATATAAACAAATTGTCTCTATCAGCAACTTGTTCTCAAATTTGTTTTCTAATGTTCTTTGGGGTCTGTTGTACTTAACCTTCAAGCTGATACCCAAAAGAAATTGTCATTTATTTAAAAGAAAAAAACAATTTTGTTTCTGTAATTTGTGCTTTTTTTTGTTAAATGTATGGAAAAAAAACTCAAAAAAAAAACATAGAAACAGGAATTTAGCCACATCAAAACATAGAAAACATCGCATGGAAAAAATTAAACCTGACATTTATTTTAAAACAAAGTATATTTCTGTTATTTTTGCGTTTTGATAAATTCATGAAAGCCGCAAAAAAAAGATAGAAAACGTCGCACGAAAAAAAAAATGAGATAATCAGAACTAATAAACGACTTATCATGTCAACCGTAAATTAATAATTTTCTATATTAAACAAATTTCTACCCCTTCTTAAGGTCGTGATCCGCTAATTTTTTATCTATTTTAGGAAAACAGTAAAAAAAAAAAAACATAGAAAACATTGAACAATAAATTCGAAATTGTCACAAATAATTAATCACTCTATAGCGGCTACTCTAGCTTCGCTTTACTTGACATTCATTCTGAAGACAAAAAAAACTTGAATAATTCATAACAAAAAGTGTAACAGGGGGGACTTCCCATTTTATTTTTCCTGATAGTCTAAAGTGGTGTATTAAACAACTCTTCCCCCAGCAATTCTTCCCGATTTTGCCCTATCATAACAATCTATTTATTTCGATGATGTGTCAATCTGTCTGTAGATATAGCGCCTAAGAAAATAGATAGCATCATCAATGTTCCCAAAAATAATTTCTTCATGCTTCCACTTAAAAATCGAATTAAAACTTGAAACTTTGCTGCCCTCTATCTTTTGGGCTTAGTGCCAAAACATTTCCACCTACACATAAAATATTTACAATTTACAGCTCAAATTTTTTGTCTACAAACTTTTTCAACAAACTTAGAAACCAGTTTTAATAAAAGGCGCGACCACGAGGAACAATAAAATCCAAATTTCAACCTGTTACCAATGTTGGTGATCTTAAATCCTTTTTCGATTGCACTAGCCAAAGGAAATACACATTCAAAAGTTCAACTAAAAGGTTTATGTGTCTACTCCTTATCTACTTAAAAACTGCATTTTTAATTAAATTACAGTTTATCATTCAAAGCATGACATACTTCGATATTTTTGTAATGAATTGAATTTTTAATCGTCTCTAATGCACCATGCAAAAAAAAAAAATAAAATCCAATAACTCATCCACATTACGATTGATTTTTAATCCAATATCTTTGAGCGGAAATGAAATGAAATTGATTGCACAAAATCAACACACAAATAATAACAATTCATATATGTATATCTAGGTACGTGCTCTGGGAAAGAAAACAAAGTATATAAGCACAGAAAAAATATACTTTATCAGTTCGATGACAAAAATAGCGACAAAGTAAAATCGATAAACTGGAGTAGGTATGTACATGTACATATACATATGTGTTTTATGCCCTTAGAGCATTATGATTGCTTTTACTTTTATACTCAAACTGATATCGTTTTCATTTGGTACCGACTCGACTGTTGAATCACATTCACATCATATCATATCACACCTTTCTTTACCCAGACTTTATTATTATTTTTTTTTTTTTTTAAAGAGAATCCACCTTATGTTTGATTGAGTATATGTGTATTTAATTTTAGCTCAACAACACTCTTCATATCACATTGCATTCTCATGACTAATGAGTGTGAAATTATATCAACAGGTGTTTTGTTAGATATGATACGAGTATACCTGCCTGTTTCCTACAAATTTAAAAAGGGAGCGTTGTCAATTTTTTGATAGTTCTTAGAAAAGCGGTTGAGCTGCATATTTGCTATCAAGTTCAAAATATTAAAAAAAATCACTACTTAAAGAAGCAGAGGTATAACAACTTTTTTTAGGTAAATTGAATTTGACCAAAAACCACACAACATTAAGGATTTCGTTCACCTTTTTTTTTAAAGTTTTCTAATACTTTTTAGAAGGAAAACTGGATAAGAACTTTCAAAAAACTTAACGACTATTTTAACTAATGAATTTTTAAAATGAGAAATGTTTGTTTCTGATGTTTAAAACTTGAAAACGACTGGACCAAATTGGATAGGTACATCCTTCTGCGGGTTTGTTCATAATTTCTACGCGAAGGTTCAGGAAAAAAGAAAAGTCAGAAAATTCTCAGCAGATGGCGCTATGCGCGCATATTTTGTTTTTCAGTATAAAACAAATTGTCAGGTTTAAGAAACACTTAAGTTTTTCTTTGGAGATGGCTTTAGGGATATTTTTTTTCAAAATTGTAATGTTTGAAGGGTGAAATGGGGTAAAAATAAGAAAAGATTGTCCAAAACAAGAAATTCTATTTTTTAAGAAGTTTTTGTAGTGTGAAATGGGTTAAAAATGTAAAGTTCTATTCGATTTCAAAAATTCTTTTTGTGTTTTTTTCAGGCGTTTGCTTTACGATTTTTTTTCTCAAAAAATTGATATTTATAGGGTGAAGTGGGGTAAAAACAAAAAAAAAGGATATCCGATTTTTAAAAATTGGTTTGTGTTTAAAAGCTTATTTTTAAAAAAATTATATTTTTAGAGTGAAATGGGATAAACACAAAAATGTGGTTTCTGATTACAAACATTTTGTCTGTGCTAGCAAAGAAAAATAAAGGTTGGACTTAGATGATCATATTTGTATTCATAACGTGAAGTGGGTTAAGACCCAGATAGTAGTATTCAATTTCAAAAATAAGCTTAAATATTTACTCTATGTATTTATGTATTTTGTTTTGTATTTTTTATGCCAAGCCTATAGGTTTCTCTACCGGTGCGAAGCTGGGCGGGCCAGCTAGTAAAATAATATTAAAAATGAGTAGTATTATATAAAAGATTAACTATTTTTACTTGCTCTATAGGGCAAGTATTGGTTTCGTGTAGAAAAAAATTCGAGGCGGAAATCAAAACCAACACTACAATAATCGAGAAATCCAAAAAAGTGGGTTTCGTCATGCCGTCTATCGGCCAGTGCGTCCACTGTAATATTGACTGGTGGTCCGTTTTTCTTCCAATTTTGTACACAGCACTTTTGTGTATGCCCTTGGAGGGAAATTCGAATTTTTGTTTTAGCTCACCTAGAGCCAGTATAGGGTATAGTTGCCATACAAAAATTTTGTTTTTTTTTTTTTCTCAATGACCAGGATAATTGTAAGAAAAATGCGTTTCAGGTTTTTCGCAAGAAAAATAAATTGTCTCATTTTTGAGTTATTCGCTTATATCTTTGCAATGCTTTGACTTGATTTTGTCATTATTTTGCAATCTGATGCCTCTATAATTGTTTGCATTTACAAATTATCAAAAATTATAATTTTTTAAACACAAAAAAATCAACAAAAAAAATTAATTTTTATTTTACTTTTGATTTTGTTAGCATTTTCTTTTTAAAGATAGAAGTGTCATAATATTAGGTGTTTTTTTTTCTGTTCACTCGTTTGCTTAAAATATAAGTGCACAAAAAAACGCCATCTCCGATTTCCACATTTTTAACAGTTATAATAGTTATAATTCTATTGAGGTATCCTATATCCGATTAGTTCATAAGCGGAAAGGTTTACCTCCATAAACTTATGGGAATTGTTGTTGTATACAATATACACGGTGCCGAACCATGCCTGTAGGCAAAATAGGCAATTGCCTATAGGGCAGCACGTTAATTAGGGCGGCAAAACCAGTACAATAATTTCAAAGCGGAAAAGGGTAACACATCAGTTTACTTCAATAACTATACTTTCCTGTACTTTTTTGTTCTTATTTGTTGTCCGTTCTATGTAATTACTGCAGATGCATATTAAATATCTTCACTTTGTTTATATTTATCAATAAA
This sequence comes from Leucozona laternaria, assembly GCA_932273885.2. Classification (NCBI taxonomy): domain Eukaryota; kingdom Metazoa; phylum Arthropoda; class Insecta; order Diptera; family Syrphidae; genus Leucozona; species Leucozona laternaria. The sequence continues at coordinate 21,593,343 of OW026367.1, read as the reverse complement.
GTTATCAATCTGAACAATCTCTTGAAACAATCGATCCAGATTGAAATTTTAAGCTGATAACGTATATCGATGGTACGCAAAATTTTCTGGAAGGGCGCTTTGCGCAGTATCAATTTTTCACCCAAAATTTCGTATTCCTTTGCGAAGTTTCAAAAAAGGTGGAGTTAAAAACTGCGAGCAACTTAAAGCAATATTAACAGCAACAATTGGCAACGAAGTTCAAAAGTATATTATAGCTATAAGGAAATTAGTATATATGTATGTATGTACCTATATTTATCCAAACTTCAGCTGTCCTATGTCAATTTTAAACTATTTTGCTAATCACTTCTTACTTGAATTGTATCCTAAATTATTAATGGAATTTAAGATACTATTAACCAGGGACGTAGCTAACGCGGTATCAGGCGTATCAATGATATGGGGCCTCCGAAATACACAGAAATTTGTATAAATATACAAATACGAATCACAATGTCAGTTATTTAAAATGTACTTATTACTAGATTCTTCTATCCAACTTGCCGGAAAATCCAAAGTTGGCCAACTTCGGACTTGGTCTCAACTCGAGATTTGATCGGCAAGTTGAAAGTTGTTTTTTTTTTTTTCTACTTTAACTATCAATTTAGAAGTTGAAATTAAAATGTTAGCTAACTCGCAGTTTTGAAAATTTCCCTAGAATATCATGACAAAATAATTTGTCAGTCTCAACTCAATTTCAAGCAGTGAGGCAACGGTCCAAGTGCAGGCTGTTGAAAATCTAGTAGACGATTTGAAAACCACAAAACACTAAAATATAGAGTCAATTTTGTAGAACGAAGGTGCAGTTGTTGACCTTACTTAAATTGTCTAAAGAAAATCAGCAACATTTCGTGGGAATACATAAAACTGAAACTGCAATTTTAGAAAGCGAGAAAGAACACAACAAATTTGAACGCAAACTAGCTGCCTTAGATTGCAAACGAGCTGCAATTGAGTGTGATCGGGACAGTTTGACCATTTAGTTACACCGGGTGAAAAATCAACTTGTTCATAAGAAGAAGTTTTATTGCTTTCGTTTGGTCACTTTTCAAACTAGATCCTATCACAATAAGCAAACAATTACACCAAAACTTCAAAGATTAATTCTTGGTCATCCTATTTATTGAATTCAACACGTTGAAGAATTTTTGTATTGGCATCTTTCAAGATATTTTCTTCATCTTCGCTGCTCGAAGATTAAGGCTGATTCTCCCTTAAGTGAATAAACAAAAATAAAACAAAGTTCCAAGATTGCTACTTAACTCCTACAATTTCGGGGAGTTGAGAAAATTAATTTTTAGATTCTCCCAACTTTAGAATATCGAATAAATAAAATATTTGAGGCGGCAAAATAAGAATTTTTGTCTAGGGCTTTAAAAAACACAACTATTACTGAACCGTTAACACTTATCTTCACAGTGTGTCTGCATTTCATTGTTTTAATTATTTTCAAAAAAAAATGTCACTTGAAATTACAACCTAATTAGAAATTTACAACTTGCCATACTTAATATAAAATTATCAATAATATTGTTGGAGAATCTTTTTGTGCGAAAACTTATATTTTATCTAATAATAGTTGAGTAACTTAAACTAATTTACTTCAGAACGATGCTTGATGACCTAGATTATATTCAGAGATAGATTATAGTATAAATAACCTGTGTACCTACCTGTGCCTATTTATATGCCCTACTTTTCGAAGATATAGACACACTTTCAAATTATTTAACTATAAGAACTTTAGTAACATTTATTAAACAAAGATTTACCTCTTAACATCATACAGATGTTTTACAGTTTGTATATTTCTCGTTTAATTTTATCTCGGGTACACACACGAGCTATCTATAGTCATCATATTATGGAGATATATATATGTATATACATGTTCACTTATAGGGTGCTTGTGCTATATTAGGTAACATAAAACAAGCTTAACAAAGTAGTCTACTTTCAAGGCCGCCCGTATAACTATATACATGGGTATAAATATAATGAAAGAGTATAAAAATAAAACTAGACTTTAGCCATTAACAAGTACCTACCTTTGAAAAATATCTGTTACCTATTGTTCAGATATCACTCTATTATTATTTCATCTGCTGTAAGAAAGAAAAGAAAAAAAACCAAAAAAAAAAAAAAAATACAATAGGAGCACAACACAAAAGCATCAGCCAACGAAATATTAAAAAAAACAAGATAAAATTATGCTAATGTGCAGGTTCTTATGATCAACACCCCCGCCTCTATCTAGACTACAAAACACAACACTTTAGACCTCTTCAAAATGATTCAATTTTATCTAAGTTATGATGATAGAATATTTAACAGCATAATTATACTTACAACAACATGTATCTATGATTATAATCAGGGTAAGGAAACGTTTTGGGTTACTTCTCATAATTCCATGTCCATAAGGCCTTCACAATTTTAACAGATAATCTCTAAATTAATGGGAATTTCAACGATAAATTTATCAGAAGCAAATTTAAAATTCCTTGTGTTTTCTGGAGTCCAGAGAGAAAAAGTAGTTTCCGAAGCGTATGGACATAAAGTCGGATTAATCGTTTTTCTTAAACGCAAAATAAACTTACTTTAATGAAATAGAAAAAGGCACGGCTGATCCCACGTATTCTATTCAAGTTTGGGGTATACAATAATTATTGTGTAGAGTGTAGAGTGTAGACTAAAAATCTGATAAAAAAATATTTTGCAAAAATATTTAAATTAAGTCAATCATAAATGATTTTAAGATTGCAAACTTTATAAAGAGGATTTCCTTGACCCTGGGAGCAGGGCCGCACCAACCAGTTGTGCGAGATGTGCAAATGCAAAGGGCGCGAAATTCTGGGGGCGCATTACCAGGAGCAAGAAATCTGATCTTGCGCAAACAAATAGGTACTAACATTTGCATTTTACCACAAAACTTGTTCAAATAATCAATGTGCTAAGTTATTTCCTGCACACTAACTAACATCACATACATTGTTGCATTCAAGGAGAATTTAGCTAAAAATATCGTAAAATTAAAGATCACACTGTAGAACAACGCATTGAAAGTCTACCTCCTGGGTAATTTGGAAAAGACTTATGGATGTGTATCAGTCTATGCATGTGTATCAGTCTATGTATGTATGGATGCAATTATAAAAAGGGGGTGCTTTTTACAAATCTTGCATAGAGCGCAAGTTTGGCTGAGGCCGGCCCTGCCTGGGAGACTTTAACGCGTATAAATAATAAGCCAGAAGTCTGTATTCTAGTCTTCTGCTGACGGCATCTTTAAGAGTAGCGGAGATCTGAGCGACTGGTTTGATGAGGAATAAAAAATATAGCGATCGAACGTAACAACAATTTCATCGAACGATCGAACGATCGATATGCAAAGAGAACTGATAAGAACTCATAAGAACGGGTGGAAACTCTGAATCGAACCGAGCCAGAAAACTCCAACAAGAGCAATGATGGCATTCTAGAGTCGAATAATTGGAAGCTCCACAATCCAAGAGCACTTAATCTTCTCGGCCAAAAACATTAACTTATTCACAAAATTAAAGCAGACTTATGGGATTATATGAAGAAAGTGCAGAAGACTGACGCAAAGGTAAACATTTGTTGATGCCCAAAACTACAACTACATATATAATACGAAGAGAGCTCTGGCACAGTGGTAAGCAAATAAAGTGACAATATTGTCTCGAATCTACATATATAAAATCCTACCATATCTACTACCTTTTTAAGACTTTAAGACCATTTGCGAGATCATAATTAAAGCCAGGGTCGAATTTTCAAAAATCCACGAATTACTTTTGAATGAAGGTTGACGAATGACGATGACCAACAGAGTGGGTACCTACAATAACATGATTTTATAAACAGATCTTTAGTCTTTGGGAGAAGAATGATAAATCCTCTTCACTTGCACTAAGCTTAAACGGGTAAACCGACTTGCTTAAAATGTATTACCAATATGTACATACATATACATTGAAAATGAATAAATCTTCAAGATTATAGTCTAGGAAAAATCTACAAAGAAAGCCAATCTGAGGAAAAGCTAAGTGCCTGATTATATTTAACTGAAGAGCGCATCGGTGAGACAGGTAGATTTTATGTGCGTAAAAAAGAGAAGGTACATTCCACCCAAATTTCACCGCGCGCCGATGCGCCAGTTTCATTTAATATTAAATTATCACGTGTGAGGGAGATATGTATGGATTTTAAGGGTGTGAGATAGGGAAGGGTAGTTTAAAATGAATGGATTTTTCTTCACCGTGTAATCACGAGTTCAGTACAACGACTTTCAGTAAAAAGACCCACGTAATCAGGCACTAAGTAATTATTTGTAAATAAGCTATCTTTATTTTGGCATTCCAAATACTACTGTCATAAAAGTCCATTGTCAAATGTCAAAAAAATCGGTTTGTCGCAACAAATAACTTGACCATTTGGCCATTTTTAAGTGGCAATATCTTGTAACAGATATTTCGTATGGCAAAAGGTATGATAATATTTTGTGGAATTAAATTGTTTGGCCATTTAAAAGTGAAGAGCAAAAAACGGTAGGTATACCTTGTTTTACCAAACTTATAAGTAAAATAATTTTGTCTTTTAGATTATCGCACTCTTAGTGAAAAAAACGTCAGTTATTTTAACTTGTAGATAATAATTACATAAAGTTCAAAATTAGCATAAATAGGTTTTGATGTGTAAACATCTATGCTGGCGGTAGAGTGAACAAAAAACGTGAACGTTCGTGTGCAACGTTACGTCGTGCAACATTACGGTGTGCAACTTTACGATCTGCATACTAGGATGGGTGCGTTCAGTGAAAAAAATCTTAAGATCCCCTTCAAGCAAAACCAAGTCCGTTTTGGGCCCAAGAGAGAGTAGCTGGCAGATTTACGGTATTTCATCACGATTCATAATAAGTGTAGTCATCCTATTAGACATATGCTGAACATGGAATGGACATTCCAAATCTCATCTGATAGTATCTACCTCTGGGAACGGCGGGATCAAAAATGGCACAAGTTCGGGCCTTTTTTAAAAATTCTTTTAAAAAGGTATGTAAGTACTCCACCAGGTGTTTTCTAATATTTTTTTTAATATCGGGTTTTTCAATAAGAGCGCTACAAAAGTTTTTTTTAAATAAAACAAAAACGGTTTTGGATATCAATGAAATTCTTTACTCCTGTAAAATTTCGATGCCAATGGAGCTCGATTTCTTTTGCATGGTCACCACGGGCACGCTTGCAAAAGTTTAGACGCTAAACCCAATTTTCGACGGTTTTCAAGCATAAATCGGCCGATACTGCTGCAATTTCACGTTCGATATTCGTACGAAGTTCATCAATCGTCGCTGGCTTGTTGGCATAGACCATAGACTTGACGTAGCCCCACAGGAAATAGTCTAACGGCGTCAAATCGCACGACCGAGGCGGCCAAGCGACTGGACCATTTCGTGAGATAACACGTTCTCCAAACTTGGTTTCCAATAAATTGATTGTGACATTCGCTGTGTGGCTTGTGGCGCCGTCCATCCGTCCATCATAAAATGGCAAACTTAACTAAATAGAAATGTCAAAAGAGCGGCAAGAAATATGGCGTCGTTTGCTGTCCCTGTTGCTCTACTTTTGTAGCGTTTTGTAGCTGAATTTGTGACCTTTGTGACCCCACCGCGCCGTTCCCAGAGGTACTGTCAGATGAGATATCGAATGCCCATTCTATTTTCAGCCTATGTCTAATAGGATGACTACACTTAATACGAATCGTGCTGAAATGCCGTAACTCTGCCGGCTACTGGCTCTTGGACTATTTTCATGGCCTCAGATATGAGAAATATAGCCTCCCATGGAAATATTATTTTTTGACTTTAGCTTTTCCCGAAAATTAATGATTAGAAAAGTTTCAATAATACTAACAGTAGGTACTTAATAACTACAAAAAATATTTAAAAAAAATTACAGTGCATTCCACATTAATATTCATACCTATATCAAATCATTTTATTAAATAAATTAATTATTTTTCTAAATAACGGACTTACCTTTTAAATAAATGTACATTAAACGATCATGTTTCTTTGATTGATGATAATGCTGAAAATATCTGAAAAATAAAACATAAAAAAAATTTTTTATCACTCCATATTTATCTTTAATACATACATAATTAATTAATTGATCGAATGTTAAGCTTTATGCGTTTGACTAGGTAAGATAAATGAAACTATCTACTGCCCAGAGTGTCAAATAAATAAATAATTTTGTATTAGTAGACGAAAATATTACTAACATTTTTGTTTAATTGTTTCTAGTTGTCGTAAAGTTGTTTAATGCACACAGCGAATATGACAGGATAATATTAATTGGTATTGGTTAAATCATCTAGAGATTTAATAACTTTAAAAAAAAGTGGACAATAAATCGTTTACCAATAAAATAGGTCTGTAGAAAAAAAAAATAATAAAAAAAAAAAATATGACCTGAAAAAAGGATTTGACTGTTTTACGCTGTTACAAAGACGTAAGATTTAAAAAAAATCAAAATCAATTATTATTTCATCTCACACAAAAAGTCAAACCACATAATTGTATCCTCATCAATCAATCACATATAATACATCACGTCGTCGCCGAAGAAGAATGTATCAGCAACAAAAATAAACCACATCAGTGACCCACAAAACTCGAATGTACAGGAAAAAATTAAATACAACTGGTCCCAAAGTCCCAGCTTGAGGTACACCGTTTATAGTATGGGGAGATAATTGTGCGCACTCTCCAAGGTAAGGCCCAATTAAAGTCATAAACTTTACGTCAAATGCCAGCAACTTTTACTTATACAATCCCTCTGAATCAACATTCCTTGGCAGCTGTTTAAATTCCGCCAAAAAAAACAAAATTAAAAGCAATTTGATTCGTTAAATGAACATTTGCAACTCATTTTCACGCACCCAGATTATTTTTTTGTTTGTTTTTTTTTTTTATTTATTAAAATAGCTCCACAAAGTCTCGTCGGGTCGTAATTCGTATAGACTTGCAACATTTATCACCTACCTATATATATATAAACATAAAGTACATACATTACTTCAATCCTACAAAACTAGGTAAAACGTATATAAGTAACCAAAACCGAGGTTTCACCTAAATCCTCCACCAGCAGTATATATGTATGTACACTTTAATGAAGCTGCAACAACAACAAAAACGCGATTCATTGCTGCAAGCACACATGCGAGAAGTAGCAACATAATAAATCCAGTTGAGCAACAAATCTCTTTCAAGAGACAAGCACCATTCAAGTTCGCATAGCATATTCAATGCAATTTCGCATTTGGTGTGCACCACATGATTCAGCCAATAGTTCCATCCAGCTTCAGCTTCACCATCAACAGAAGCCTTAAGGCTAAAGCATGTTTACCAGGTGCGATATTTTTCAAAATGTTTAATAAAAACCGAAAAAAGAATGGATGTATTGTATATCTATACTGGGGAACCATAAGCTATAGTCGCTTTTTTTCGTAGTTTTATTAAAAAAGAAACAATCTCTAAAAGCACACATATCTATAAGTCCCTCCAAAAATTCCAACCATTCAAAATGAAGCTAGAATTTGAGTTCAAAGCCAAAAGGAAGGCAAAACATGCTGCGTGGCCTAAAAGAGGCAACTCGAGATATTCAGAAATGGCTCAAGAGAAGGGGTGAATTTTACCGGATGGTAAAAACAGAATCTAGTAATGCTCATTGAAGCGGAAAAATGTCCCAAAAATCTTAAATTTTAAATTAGGCTTCAAATTTAATTCTAAGAATAAACTGAGAGGGAAATTAAGTGGTTTAACGAACTAACAAAACTTTTTGGGATATTTATGGGAAACTATTGGGAATTATTTTTTTGTACATATATGTATTTTTCTGACATCGAACATTTGTAGCAATTCTAATCTTGTTCCTCAGTGTTTTAAGACAATAAATATTCAAAATTGAATTAGTCGATGTGTCTAGACAAAAGCCAACAAAGATAAATTTGGAAAAATTGCTGTAACATGCATTTCATCCATTAAATAATAGGCTGCGCCTCCAAGTGGATTTTTTTTGTTAGGTACTAGGTGCGGCTGTAGGTGTTGTCGTAGCGAGGTGGAAGTGGACTCATTGCACAGACGTGGTTCTAAAGATTTGTTTCCTGACAATTGCATCAAAAGTCACACTGTGGTGTGCAATTTCTCCAGCTGAGATCATGGTTTGTTTTTTTTTTTTTTTGAAGACAATGAGGTCACAGTGACAGTGAATTCACATCGGTAATATATATGAACAATGGACATATTGGAGGATTTTTTTTCCACGGCTTGATGAATTGGACTTAGGGGATATTTGGTTTCAAAAGGTTGCAGGATTTGGCACCTGCCGATTTTTCTTTCGGAAAATACCAATTTTCAATCAACCGTCCAACGACCCTGAAAGTCCTGAAAGTCAACATCCATCGGGCAGTTATTGCCACAACATACGCCAGAAATTAGTTATTCGTATATGAGAAATGAGGGGCGTCACCTAACTGACATAATTGTCAAAACTATATTAAATAAAAGTTTTGATAAGTCCCTACGTACATAATAAAAAATTTAAAAAATTCTGATCAATGCATTTTGAAAAAAAAAAGGAAGTTATGTTGCCGAGCCCTGTACTTGACGATAACGACTTGACGCGGGCAATAAACGCACCAATATTTTAGCACTGGGTGTGTACCCTTTTGAAAAATCACGATTGTCAAATTTTATTTCGCAAATATAAAAATTGCGACGATTAAATGCAAAATTATTTAAATGAAATTTATACGAATTTCTGATATGATCATAGCAAAATTAAATTCATTAAAATTTGTTGTTGTCTCCGTTTACGTTTACATAATTTTTATATTCTTCGCAACAACTATCAACAAGATGTTAAAATTGATTTCTCAAAAAGACATTGAAAGTTACTCAAGAAATATCCGGCAAAATATGTTCAACTAAAAAAAATTAACGCCTGAAGCACATACGAGTCTGGATGAAGATGTTAAAAAAACAATACATTAGAATACATATTTGGAAAAAGTAAAAAAAAAAAACAAGAAAACTGATTTAATATTTAAAAAGCGCAGCATTTTAAAAAATGTTGTTAACAATGGTATTTGCACAAAATTAGTCCAACGCTTTTGGCCATTTATGTTTTTAGTCAAAAAAAAAAATAAAACGCAGTTTTCATTCTTAAAAGCTCTATGCGTGGTTAATCAAAATTTGTCGATGAAGTTAGAGTAAAATGTCCGATTAAAAGTTTCTTTTTAAATTTACACAATTTCCATATAACAACATTATCTTCAATACTAAATAATCAAGAGAGCATCTTTGAAAATATTTTATTTGATTTAAAAATAAATCCATGTTATTTTTAGACGCAAAAGGTTGTTAATATGAAAATTTGACACTTTTTGACATGAAAGCAATGTTAATTTTAACTAAGATTGTGTTATTTTAACATTTTCTCTTGTTAATTTTAATTTTATTACATTCCCACCATTGTGACTAAAAGTTTTACATATATAGTTAATTTAAGAATTTTGTACATGATGAACTTAATCCTTATTGATCATCAGATCATGTTATTGGTGTTTAATATTAGCCATTAGTTATGTCTTTACCTGATCGAAGTGTTGAATTTCCCCTATTCAGGTAAAGTGAGATCAATAGTTGTTCCTCAGAACATAGCAGTGAACACAAAATTTTAACAATTTAAAAAGAAAGCTATAACAATTTACTGTCAATCTATTTAATGTGCTTAAAATAAAAAAAAAAATTATTTTAAAATAGCCTTAGATATAATTTAACTGAAAAACAAATAGAAAAAATTCTACTAGATAAATTTAAAATTTTACTTGCTCTACAGGGCAAGTATTGGTTTCGTAAAAAAAAAAAAATTTAAGGTTGTAATCGGAACATTCACGTTTTTTTTTTATATAATTTTTTAGTGTTTACCCTAATGCACTCAATAAATAGATACATTTTAAATTGTTTGTATTTTGCATATATAACTGTACTGTGTACCTACTTATATTTATTTTTAGGTCCAGATAATATTAGAAACGAAAAATTAGTTTTCATAATCGAGTTGAAACTTAATTTTGCCATGTTAATTCATCGTAATTTGAGAAGAGGTCTTGTAAATTATAAACGTGTTAAAAACATTTTAAGGCCCAGTTTTTCAGTGCGAGATTAAAGTAAAACCGAAATTAACTTACCAAATTTGGTGATTTAATTCTGGATTCATTGAAAAAAACAAACATTTGTTGTAAAAAAAACATCAATCAATTTAGGCTCAAGCTGGATGTACAGACAAACATTCATGCCCACAGGAGCTCATACTAACTAACGAAAGGACTAAACTAAATTTCTAGACTCCCCAATAGACAAAGAAAAATAATTCCATACGACTTAAATTTTATTATAGAAATAAGGTATTTCGTTCATGCGTCAAACGTCAAAATGGCATTTGTTTCTTCTTACGAGAAAAAAGGTAATAATTCTTCCAAAGAAAAATTATATTATTTTATGGTGAATTTCTTCTGTCACTGGCGTTTACCTACGTTCATTATTTCTGATGCTGATATGTTACGAACAACGATGACGCTAATGACGTAGTCTAAACGTAACCCTAGAAGAGACCTTATATTTTGTGTACAATTGGTATAGGTATATGTATATTGATGATGCCCTGCCGCTGCCAGACACATCCAGAGATAGAAAAACTTGAAGCGGATTCCGGTCGACACTGATGGAACCACAGAACGCGAGATGGATGCCTAACAGCATCGCTGCGCTGTCGTTGTCGTCATCGTCATCGTCATCGTCGTCGGTGCGTATACCGAGTGCCTCCAGGGTTTCACTTCCAGATATTATGCTTGTTTATCTAGGGAGGTGTGGGGTGGTGTGCTTCTATTGCTGTGCTTGGTGATGAATGAGTGTGAAGCATATTATATATGTACATATGTACCTACCTAATCTATACATATATGTATGTATGTATGTATGGTACATTGTACAATCTATGGAACCACATCATCTGTGCGCCACTTGAAAAGCAACGTAATCCGTTTTTCCAGAGATTCCATTCTCAAGTGGTTTGGTTTGCTCTGCTGGTGCTGGTGGTGCTGCTGCTGCTGCAGTAGCACAAGAGATCCATTGGATATATTTTTCAAAGAAGGAAATGGGATATTTCTAGCTTATTTTTTTTTTTTACTATTTATACAATCTATCCAGGTTTTTTTTTCATTTATTCTGAAGTCGTTTTGATGTCATTTTAGGAAAAAAAAAAAGAAATAGAACATTTCTTGGCAAACGCATGTGGAGGTGTCGTTGGGTGTTTCTGTTTATGTGACGATAGTTCTTTTTGTCATTTAGACTTCTATTAGTACGTTGACCTTGTGTTATTGCTAAGTGTGGAAAATTTCACATTGAAGTACAAGAGTATGTACATATGTATGTATTTTAACTCTCTAGGAATAGTTCATCCAAAAATTGTTATTACAAGCACTTTATAAATATATGTATAGAAAGTATCTCGGCGATTTTTTCTTGGTAAGATAGATACATTAAATATGGAAGTTTTTATGAAACTAGGGATGCATTTAAGATCATTAACAATTTTAAACTTTTATTTAGTGAGCAAAAAAATAATTTAATTTTTGTCTTTAAATAAACTGTTTTCACTCGACTTCAACCCAAGTTAAATATAGAATAAATTTACCAAATTATGAATTCGAAAGAACTAACAATGCCAACTTGAAGCTAAATAGATTGACAGATGACAGCTGATCAATTGAACTGGCAGTTATCAGATAAAAAATGAGAATGTGTGTAAAAAAAACCTCACACATAGACAGTAGGGATCTTCACACACCTGGTTAAATTGTTGTTACAATTCACATCTATTCATCGACGTGGGATGAAATTACAAATACAACAATGCAAAAAAATTGGTTTTGGAGGGTGAAACGTACGAAGCATTCTCATCTTCATATGGCTAATCTGTGGCGATAAAGGTCTAACAATATAAGACAATTCAAAGGAACATTTTTTTAAAAGCCCGGCCATACTAGATACTTATCTGCCGGTATTGTTTAATAAAAACTTTTTAATTACACCCGTAGGGCAAGTAAAGGGTTTTTTCAACAGGGACGCTACAAAAGTAGAGCAACAGGGACAGCAAACGACGCCATATTTCTTGCCGCTCTTTTGACATTTCTCTTTAGTAAAGTTTGCCATTTTATGATGGAAAGATATATGAGCCAACAACGAGTCAAAATTATTAAAATTTACTACCGAAATTCAGAGTCAGTGGCCTCAACGTTAAGAGCGCTACGTCCAATTTACGGTCGTCATAATCGTCCTAGCACATCAACAATTGAGCGTCTAGTGGAAAAATTTGAATCCAGAGGCACAGTACAAAATGTTCCTGTGCCAGTGAGACAAAGAAGTGACGGTAGTGTCGAGAATATTGCTGCCGCTGAGGCTTCAGTTGCAGAAAGCACAAATGTGTCTCTCACACGTCGTTTTCAAGCGTTGGGCATCTCTGTGACGTCGTTGTGGCGAATTTTGCGAAAAGATCCTACATCCTTACAAGATTAAATTGACGCAAGAACTGAAGCCGCTTGAATTGGGCTGAGCAACAACTTGAAAATGATTCGGATTTTCATCGAAAAATCATCTTCAGCGATGAGGCTCATTTCTGGCTGAATGGCTTCGTCAATAAACAAAATATGCGGTATTCGTGAGGCAGCAATCCACACGTACTCCATGAGTCATCATTGCATCCCGAAAAAAATTACGGTTTGGTGTGGTTTATGGGCCGGCGGCGTCATTGGGCCGTACTTCTTCCGTGATGATCAAAACCGGCACGTTACTGTGAATGGGGATCGCTACCGTTCGATGATAACCGCATATTTTTGGCCCCAACTGGATGATATGGACTTGGAGGACATGTGGTTCCAACAGGACGGCGCCACAAGCGACACAGCGAATGTCACAATCAATTTATTGGAAACCAAGTTTGGAGAACGTGTTATCTCACGAAATGGTCCAGTTGCTTGGCCGCCTCGGTCGTGCGATTTAACGCCGTTAGACTATTTCCTGTGGGGCTACGTCAATTCTATGGTCTATGCCAACAAGCCAGCGACGATTGATGAACTTCGTACGAATATCGAACGTGAAATTGCAGCAGTATCGGCCGATTTATGCTTGAAAACCGTCAAAAATTGGGTTCAGCGTCTGAACCAGCGTGCCCGTGGTGGCCATCGAGTGGTGGAAATCGAGTTTCATACATAATGGCATTGAACGTACTTTCACAGGAATAAAGAATTTCATTGATATCCAAAATCGTTTTTGTTTCATTTAAAAAAACTTTTGTAACGCTCTTATTGAAAAAGCCGAATTTTTGTATCTATGGTGTTCTATTCAGTGGTTGCGTTTCCGTTTTTGTTTTTTTATTTTCTTCTTTTTATTAATTAAATTGTATATGATTTCTATTTTGTAGCCGTTGGCAATTGCTATATGTTTTATTGTATTAACTTCTTCTTCTTTAACTTCTTTTTTCATACGGACGTTGAACAATCGGTTTTTTTTGTTGTGTATGTCTTGTCCAAAATGCAAGTTTAATAACACTTTTCAATGGACTAAAAGAGGTGTTTGATTGCACTAGCGGCAGCAGAGCTACACTACAACCGAACTGCACCGATGCGACAAACCTGGTCAGATTATCAACTTTGTCGTTTAGTGATGCACCGTGCAGTTCCGTTGTCGCTTAGTGCCTTAAAGCTCGTAAGATTTCCTACAAATAATATTTTGTCCGTTGTTAAGTTCCGTTGCCGTGCAGTTCTGGCGTCTACAAATTGGAGAATATATCAATCCCTCTAGCAAATATACAAACTCTACCGCATCTAACTTCGCAGCGAACGAACGCAGTCTTATCGGCCTCGGCTGATATGCCGTCCATTTTAATAATTATCCCTATCTAAATTTAGCCCAAGACATGGCAAGCTTCTCTGCAACCTTCTTTCTATTAAATTAAGAAAATTCAGGCAAATCTTATGGGTGCAGTCGATACCTCCAAAAGCTCCAGGAAATGTATGGTTTGGGATGGGTCTATTCCCCCTCGTTTAACCGGGAGGGGCAATTTTCTAAAAAAAAATAACTTGAAACATAAAAAAAATTATTTTAAAAAAATGGTAACACTAACAACACAAAACTTTCAAAACTTTGAGTTTGAAAATTAATTTTTCAAAAACTATATTCACTAAAACAAATTTATTTAAAAAAGAAAACAAAATTGTAAGACATTTCTTGTTTTTCAAAAAATATAGCATGGCATATTGTAAGTGTTACAGTTGTTTTTTTTACATGTTTTTAGTCAATTTTTTTATAAAATGGCCAAAACCCCCCTTATGTAGGTACAATTTTTTCTTTGCTCGACCCAACCTACACACAAAACCAATAGCTTTCACTTAAAAATTAATATTTTACCTTTAACTTTTTTTCGTACAGACCCACTGTCTCAAAAACCAGGAACTTATAATTTATCATGATGGTAATGCATCATAAATTGTGTTTTCTGATTTATAATCGATTAGCATGTTCTATAAGGATCTATTGTCTGAATAAATCTCTGATTAGTTATTCGACGCAAAAACATTGTTACAGGTTCATAAGTCCAAAGGACAAAAATTCACTGTTGTCTTTTGACCCAACTTAATGGGTTATAAGTCTACAAAAGAATTTTTTTGGATTGTAGACTTATGATCCTGTGCCAATATTAATGTATCGGATAACTAATCAGCACTTTACTCAGCCATTTTGAAACAGGCCCAACTCTTGAACTTTTGAAAGTAACAACAAAATCTATAAGAAAAAAATTACTTAAATATCTTCAATAGTGAGCAATGTTGATTCCAATATTTTGGCAGATTTTAATACCTACTTTTTTAATGTTATTCTCAGTTTCTTTTTGTTTGCTGGTTTGTGATTGTTTTTTTTTGAACTAATTTATGTAATAATTGCCTAATTGATATCAGATTCCAAAGTAAATATTTTTTTTCAACTCCATAAATAGTTTCTTCGAAATATGTTTTTTTTTATTTTGTATGAACAAATATAAAGCCTTACATCAGCGCATTACTGATACAGTATGCCGCAAATATTTACATAACTCTTTCTATAGCGCTTCGATAAAAACCACAAAATAGCGAGAGAAAAAATATAAGTATAACCACTTTGATAATAATAATTTATCCAGGCATAGTTTAGCTATCCACTTATTAATAAAGTGATCTCGTTATTGTGCTTCGGTAAATATATCTTATATCTGTGGTTAAAAGTAAAAAAAAAAAAAAAAAAAAACTATTAACTTTGTTTTATAGAAACTAGATTATTTCGTTCCTCTGGAAATATTGGTTAGAAAAATTGCATAATAAATTACGATTGCACTTTAGGGCTATAATTATAATATAAGATATTATATCATCTCTTCTTCCGCAATTCAAGTCAAATCAATTCACCATGCAGCTATATATAAGTTGTAAGTTTTATTCCCACGCACACATTTGATTCGTGTCGTGATTTTATGTCCAAGCGACATCAACTTAAGGTATACGTTCCTGAATAATTTTGATGAATGCACGTGGTAAAGGGTATACCTACTTATGCGTAGGCACAATTTGCTGATTCATTCCTATAATGACTCAATACACAAATATAAATTATTCCTCATTTTTGTTTGGGTTGTTATTTGCATGGTTCAGTTCACTTAGGGACCGTTATTGGATGAGTTTTTCTGACTGCAGAACAGACTTGCAGAAAAGCTTGAAATTTCATATTACCACAAATTACACCCAGAAATAGTACAGAATTCTTCGTGGACAGTGGAACGCAAATGTGTGATAGGTATTAGGCAAAACGCGAAAATATAAATAGCTTGGTAGTGAATTGCAAAAAAAAAAAATATGCACGACTGGGTCGCACGAACTTGCTCTTATGTGCGATCACATTGTGGTTCTATAGTCTGAAATAAATTAGTGATGGGAGTCTTTATTTTATCCATTTGCCAAAGTTATGTAAGTATACAAAAATTAACAATATAGCCCAGTGTTGCGCATATGCAACATGCATGCAAGGAAATTATATTATTTAAACTGGAAAATTGTTTTAAATCAACCAAATTAGAAAAAAATTGATTAAAACACTTCTGAAACTGTTTTGAATCGAACGCGATGTACAACATCTAAATAGTTATGTTAATCTCAATTTATGAGAAAAAAATTTTAAAAATCGTAGGAGTGGTTTCAAAAATAATTAATTTTTTATTTATAAAATTTTGTAAACATGTATGAAAAAAAAAATTGGTACGCAAATTTTAAGTATTTATTAATGTGGAGTTAAGAATTGAATTTAAAAAAAAAATCATTCACCCGTTTTTGAAATATCGAATTTTCAAAAAATAATATTGAATTCTTTTTTAAAAATCCAAAAATATATTATTTTAAAATTTTGATATACAATATTATTTTAACTGATTATAAGCTTCTATATAAAAAAATTTATTTTAATCGGTGAACCCGATAGTGAGATAGTCGAAAATCAAAAATACCGTTCTATGAGAGGTACTGTTGATAAAACTCAAATGTTAAATTTCATATTTTAAAAAAGTAGTTCGTACTAATATCAATACACAAAAGAAATTTTATCAAAATCGTAGGAGTCGTTTTTGAGAAAAAAAAAGATTTTCCTCAACTGTTTTTGAACATTTGTATGGGAGGTACCATTGTTTTTGGATATAAGCACAATTTTTGCTAATAATATGTTAGACAATATTAAAAAACTTTTTTTTCCCAAGTTTCTTAAAAATCGACTGAGTCATTTTTGAAATATTGAGTTTTCAAAAAAAAAATTTCAAACTTTTTTCAAAAATCGAAAAATAATTTTTTTGAAAATTTTGGTACACCATACTATTAACATTACAACAATCCTTTTTCACAAAAAAAATTGTCTAAATCAGTTGAATAGTTTTAGAGAAAATCAAAATTCAAAAAAATGGTTCCTTAGGAGGTACCATTAATAACCATTTTTCAGAACCTTTTTTTTCATTTAACGGCAGCTTATAACTATTTAAATTTTTTTGCGTTTTTAAAAAAGAAATATGTAGAGCCGATTCTGAGAAAAAAAATATTTTCTTTTTTGGCCAAAAAATATTGTATGACAGGTACCGTTATTTTTGGTCTTAAAAAAAAAAAAGAAAAAAACGGGTCGGGGGAATGACCAAAAAACGTTAAGTACTGAGTTTAAAGAAAATCGACCCATCCGTTTAGGCTGTAGTCGAACAGACAGACAGACGGACGTTTTTGCGAGACCCACTTTTTTTGACTTCTCTATCATCGTAATGTAAAGTTTGATCAAAATCTCGAGTTCGATTTTTTGTACGAATCCATAACTTCCCATATAGTACCTATATCGCAAGTAAAAAAAAAATTATTACGACGTGAAATATGCGAAATGATCATTACGAAGTAAAAATCCGCCAAAGAAATTCTGCGAGATAAATCTCTGTCTGTAACAAGCTTACAGTCAAGATATTTAGAAGCAGGTGATATTGGAAAATGAACCTTAAATGAGAAATTTTAAAACTCGAGATATGCAAATCTGTAATTTCCTCTACATAACGGTAAGATACAAATATAAGGTTTTCACCAAAAATCATTAATATGTATCGCTCTTCAAAATTTCAAATTTCTAAACCCATTTTCTAAAATATCGTCCTGTACATCCCAAATAGTCTTGAGCGTATTGCTCTAAAAGTTTTCATTTTAATCAATAAATAAAAAAAAAACTCTTTTCATAATTTTTATTTGCAATAAATACAAAAACTACTCTTGTTCTTAATGGATAACCAGCATTTTATTTTAAAGCTTGTTTAAAAGCATTTTAAATTTGAAAGCACTTGGTGAAAACAAAAGAAGTCATTTTTGGGGTTAGTATGGGCTTTCAAAGCCCAGAGGTTAGTAACTGGGCCATGAGTTGTGGACTGGCTGTTAACCAAAGTAAAACGGAACCTTTTACTACCAAAACAAAAATATCACCCTTCACGCTACCTCGACTCAACTTCCAAATACTCTAACTGTGTTCCAGTGCAAATTATCTAGGCGTTTTTCTTGACTCCAAGTTAAATTGGAAACTGAATATTGAAGAAGGAGTTAAGAAGGCCTGCATAGACTTCTATGCTTGTAGCAAGTCTTTGGGAGATATTTGGACTTCCAATCGGAGATGATACTATGGACCAATATGCAGTCGTGGTACGACCGATCCTCACGTATGATTCTATTGTGTAGCGGCGCTTAACAAAGCGTATAACGTAAGTAAACTTAAGAAAGTTCAAAGCACAGCTAGCGTTGGCACCACATCAGGGGCCTTATGTTCTTGCCCGACGGATGCCCTAAGCATCTTTCTCCAGCTTTCACCAACTGATTTACATATTAAATATTTAGTATCCTGCTGGGCGATGATACTTAAGGATTTAAATTGTTGGTTTGCTAAGCCATTAAGGTCATAGCAATATCACACATTTTATTCCTAATGATATGCTTTCATTAACGACTGAAGGAATTTAAAGTTTTATTTCCATCTCTCCGCATGAGTCTGTTGCTAAATAAAAAAAAAAAAAAAAAAAGGACAAGAAGGATGAAGTCGTGACGAGAGACTTCGGCTACCTACATGAAATTTGGCCACAATGAAAAATGACCCCAAACAAAAAATGAAAATTGGCCCCAAAATTGGGGCATTTTTTCATAAAGAAAAATTGCCCCATTTTCAAATTGGAAAAATCACCCCAAAACAATGAAAAAAAGCCCCAAAATAAATTATTAAATCAAATCAGAAATGAAAAATGGCCCCAAAAAATGTAAATGACAAGCAACAACAACACAAATTGTTTAATACCTATGTGATTTTTCATATTTTAGGGCCTTTTTTCATTTTTCAGTTTGGGGTGATTTATTTAATCATTTTTTTGTTTCAAAATATAAAAAGAGCATTCTAGTTTTTTTTAAACAAATTTTATTAAAGAATCGTACAAAAAAAATCGCCCGATTTTTGTGTACGATTCTTTAATCTGATTTTTCAAAATTAAGAAAGGAATCTTCTATTTTTTCTACGTTTATTAAATCACTATTACAGAATGGTTCTTTTTAATTTTGAAAAATCTGATTAAATAATCGTACAAAAAAATCGCGCGATTTTTGTGTACGATTCTTTAATCTGATTTTTCAAAATTAAGAAAGGAATCTTCTATTTTTTGTACGTTTATTAATTCACTATTACAGAATGGTTCTTTTTAATTTTGAAAACTCTTAAATAATCGTACGAAAAAATCGCGCGATTTTTGTGTACGATTATTTAATCAGATTTTTTCAAAATTAAAAAGGCCCATTCGAGTTTGTTTGTACGATTATTATTCCCTATCGCAGAATTGTCCTTTTAAATTTTGAAAAGTCTAATTAAAATAATCGTTCGAAAAAATCGCGCCATGTTTCATGTTTCATGGTTCGAGGCTTTTTTTTTAAATTGAAGGAAGTTTTGAGGCTATTTTTCATATCCCATTTTTGTGTTGATTTTTCATTTATTGTTTAAGATTAAAAGTATGGGGCCATTTTTCATAATGAAATTTTACCCAAAAACTCAAAATGAAAAATGACCCAAAAACATGAAAAATCACCCCAATTCACAAAATTTTATCTTGTTTTTGTTGTTGTTGCTTTTCATATAAATTAGGGGCTATTTTTCATTTTTTTTTTTTGCGCCAATTTTCATTGGATCCAAATTTCATGTAGTCCTACCCAAACTATGCGTGTATTTCAAGCTGAATTACTATAGGAATTTAGAGAAGCATGCAAGATACTCAAACAAGACCTTAATCAAAACCGAATTACTGCACTATCCTGATTGACAGTCAGGCTTTAGGCTTCAGGCAGCTGTTAAAGCCATTGATTCGGCTATATTATCCTCTAAATTTGTTCAGTAATGTCAGGATGAGCTCTCGAGCCTTAATGATAACCTCAAAGTCACTCTTATCAGTGTTCCAGGTCATTCTCACATTGAGGGAAATGAGGATCAGCCCTTCATAGCTCACTTGCGGAAAGAGTTAACATTCCAGCGCTTGGAGTTTTGAAGGGAAATATATTCACAATTTTTTTTACTGAATCCAATCGTAAAAGGCGAAGTTTAACAATCTGCGTCATATCCAGAAAGATATAGTCCAGCTATGATAAATCCCAAACAACTGACCCAGGCGAGAAATAGCCATTATCATTGCGACCTGTTATGGTTACTGGCCAATCAGAAATAGTATGCAACGAAGCTGGGATTTCCTTACAATACTCACTGTCATAATATATAGTTGTGAGGACCAGCAGGAAAAGGAAACAGTCGTTCAGTTGCTCTGGAAACTTAGGTTTTCTAAGGGTAGACTACACCTTTCAGAGCCCTCTATTAAAACCATTTCCGCATCCGCAGGTCAAAACGAGTTGTGGTATCACAACGGTGCACTCCAGCGGGTAATTGGGTCAGTGCTAGATTTAGGCTTAGGCCCGGGCCTAGGGCGGCAAAATCTTTGGGGGCGCCGAAAAATAATTGATTCTCAAAGTGAGCAATGATGCCTTTCGGCGCTAGTGGGTCACAGGGGGCCGCAACAGACCTGAAAACATTTTGTGTTGAAAAGTAGTTTAGGAGGACTATGGATAATTTATTGAGAAAGTTCAATTTTATTGAAAAAATGACAAAATAATATTTTATATTTTATTTCTTTCTTAGGGGGCGCGGAAAAATAATTGATTCTCAAAGTGGGCAATAAATGAATTGAGTTTGAACTTTCAAAAAAAAAAAAAAAAAAAATGTTTGCACATTTAAAATTGCAATTTAATGTATCAACATGTGAAATGTCGTTGTGAGGTAGTGCGAGCCTGCACAAGTTTTATTTATTTAAATAATTTTTTTAATCGTTTTTTTTTTTTTATATTATTATTTATTATATTATTAAAAAGGATGGATTTTGAAATGTTAGAATTTTCTATGAAAGCGTAGAGACTTTAGAATTATGTTACTAAATTCCCAAAAAAAAAATTTTCTAAATATATTATCACAATTTATTATTAAAATTAAATTTTCAAATAAAATATACATTTTTTTAATGCAAGATATGAATGAATAAGATATGCATTTTTGTAATCCAAAAAATTATTGAATTAAATTTGCATTTTTCAATGCTTACACATTTCGAGTTAAATTTACATTTTTTTAATGCAACAAAATTTCGAATAAAATTTGCATTTTTCTTAGTGCAAAAAATGTTGTTTTTCTTAATGCAAACAATTTTCGAATCAAACTTGCATTTTTTTAAATGCAAAAAAAGTTCCTTTTTTTAATGCAAAAAATATTGTTGCATATTTTTTAATCCAAAGAATTTTCGAATAAAATTTGCATAAAAAATTCTTGCTTTTTTTTCAATTCAAAAATATTTCGAATTAAATTTGATTTTTTTTAATGCAAATAATTTTCGAATCGAATTTGATTTTTTTTTTTTTAATGCAAATAATTATCAACTTGCATTCAATTTTTAATGTAAATAATTTTCAACTTGCATTCAATTTTTTTTTTCAATGCAAACATTTTGTATGTTGCATTAAAATTTTTATTTTCAATAAATAATGCAACGATAAATGCATTTTTACAATTTTTTTTTAATACTATTAAATATTTGATAACTTTATTATTATTTATTTATTTTATACATTTTGTGCGGGTGTAGGGAAAATGTAGGGATTTTTGGTCTATGCTGTAGCTACTTCTTTTGTTTTCACGTAGCATCACTGCTTTTTAGATCGGTTATCTATTAGAGCTTTCGTTTTTAAAAAAAATTTATTTATTTTTAAGTCTTAAAATAAAGATGCTGCCATATAATGTATGGGGGTATCTGAACCCACATTCCCTCCCCTGATGACGGTACATAATATCATATTGTAGGTCAAACTAAAAAAAGCGTGTTAAAAATGTTCGGGCGTTTTTTGGCAGCACAGAAAAAAGGCTCTGCAAGAACGATTAAGAGTATTTTGTTAAAAAAAATATGGGGGGCGGCCGGCGTACTCAACCAGGCCTAGGGCGGCAGAAAACCTTAATCCGCCAATGAATTGGGTCACGGAGCTAGATTACTCTGGGCCTTCATTTCTACCTACCTTTCAAATACATATTTTAAAGCTTTTATGAAATCGGTCGGAAAATAATATAAACGATTTTAAAATTGTATTTTAAAGATTCAATATAAGTTATGATGGTAGTTTTTCAAAGAAAATTTGTTTTATTTAAAAAAATTTTAACTTTTATTTAAATGTGTGACAGAATGCAAAAACCGAAAACCTACAAATTCAAATATTTTCTATATGAATTCGAACAAATTCATAAGACTCATTCACGGAACCTTTTGACGACCGACACGACGCCGATTATGCTATACGGTGTTTGTTGGTATATATGGATTTAACTATTCTAATATATAACAAAACTGATTGATTACCTTGTGTCAATTTTATGTAGATTTAATGTCAAAGCTTTTAAATTGCTTTACAATTTTGCACGCGTTATTCATAAATGTAACCAAACAATTGCATATATTGATTTTTTGTTTTTTTTTTTGGTACTTATATACAGGCGCATACAAATCTGTCTAACTCGCATGCTCTATGACCGCAATAATATTATTTATGTTTGGTAATTTCCATATTTTTGCAAGAGCGGTCAAAGTGTAATTAATTGACGGGGAATGATTAGTTATGGCGAAATGGGTGTTCGTTATTTGATTTTATTTGACTGACTATTCATCATGAATTTTCAACTTAATTGTTTTTTATTTTTTTTTGTATAAAGTTAATGAGACGATTTTATTTGCCGATTAATAATTATTTATAATCGGGTGAAATAGGGAGCTGTGGATACATGTATGTATAGGTAAGAGTTGATATAGAACAAAAGCTTCTCTAAATTGCTTTTAATTACAAGGGAAAGTGAAAAGGCTTAAACAAACTTACCAATAATACTAATTAAAGATACAATACAAATATAAAGTCTCAAAGAGAAAGACACAATAAAACGAATGGCTGTGTTTTTGAAGGATCTAGGTCAACCAACAATGAGTTAGTATACAGTGAATCCGTGAATCGCGCACTACGTGAGGACAAAATTATATCCCATAGGAGATATGGCATCGTTGAAGCAGGACTGAGGAAAATTCTGCGAATGAAGGTTTCCTGTTCAATTTTGCCGGTCTTCCTTTTCGGATTCTCTTTGGATTCCTATCGGAAATGTGCACTGCTGACAGGATGACGAAAACAAAGAGTGTACCAACAGCAATGGATATATGCATATGCATTGTTTATTCATGGCGCGCAATGATTAATGCATTGCAAAGACCGTTGACGCACGTCGACGATAGGATATTTGGTGCATTTTCGCCAAAATATCCCTATAAGCACAGAAAGACTGATGTTGGTACATTAAGCTGGCATGAGCCGATTTTACTTCGGGACCGAATTGTTTGGAAATATAATTTCAACTCTGACGGTCGGGTATTATAGTGGAATATAATGTGTAGCACAAAATTAAGGATATTCTAGGCGTGCATATAAATACATATGTACCTTCTCTGTCTGAAGAATGAATGTAAATTTTGAATCAGGGACTGAATTGGGAAAATGAAAACGATAGATTATTAATGCATGGATGGTTCATAAAATGGATCTCTATGATGTTGATGTGTTTATGATGTAATTGATATATAGGCAAGGTATACCTACTATATGAACAAAAGATACAATACGGAAAAAGGAGTATAAGCGATGAAAATTTAAGTGGATTTTAAATTGACAAAGAGATTTTGTGAATAATTAATTAAATCTTAAATGTTTTGTAGTGAATATAAGGTTATTAACATATTAAATCGGCACATAGTGGCCCGTTTAGGCAAAAGTTCTTGCGAAATTCATTTTTCGGGTGGGTGTATAATGCAAAACTTTTACTTTTTTTGAATTGACAAATGTTTGGAGCTCTAGTAATCGAAAAAATTATTTCATTTGTATGAATGGTCAAGTCAAAGTTGAAAAATTTTTATGGTAAGAAAAAAACTATTTTTTTTTAATTTTTTTTTAATTTTGAGTCTAAAAACTAGGAAAAAGGTGTAAATAAAACTTTTTTTTGTTATTTTTACTTGATATATGTGTAAATTGCTATAATCAGAAATGAAAAAAAAATAATAAATTTTTTTAAACTGCTAAATTTAATGTTTTTTTTAAATACCCATTTTTGCACGCTTTTTCGTCTTTACACTGAGTAGAAAAAAAAGTTTGTTTTGTCAGGTGCAGAAAAAAAATCATGGAAAATATTTTTTCTCTGTTTTGCAGGTATGAGTGTTGGTTTGATATAAAATGGTTTTGAAATTTAGAAGGAAAAACCTACCTAAGTTTTTTAAAACGTTTTTATAGCTTATTTCTTGTGACCCGAAATAAAACTTTTAAGTATGAATGTTATTGATTTCGCGTATGATTAATTACTGCCAGGTAGTTTGATGGATAAGAGTTTTTAACTGGATTAGAATTTTTTTTTAAAAAGCTTATAGGTAAAGCAGATTACCTTATTAGGATGTCATAAATTGAATATTTTTAATGCAGGTATTTAGTTTTATGGTATAAAAAGATGAAACATTGGGATGAAATTATCATTGAAAACTTGAAGGAGCGGTTGTAAATATAAGGAAAAAAACAGATATACCATATAATATTTTGTTTGAACTTTTTGTCAAAAATGAGAGTCTTGAATAGTTTTTTTTTGCCATAATTAGTGAATACGAACTATCCGGTGAAAATTTACCGGAAAATGAAGCAAAATTGCAAAATTAAAAAGCTTTTATTACAACATTAATAAAAAATGGGTCGCAGCCCATAGATCGAGATTATATTTCATTAAAAAAAATGAGGAATGGCTTTCTTCATCTCTCCATATCAAAACCGGACAAATGAGCTTCGACTTGATGCAGATAAACCAAAGCAAGGATTTGGAAATAGCAATGATGTAAACACTTCAACGAGATTTTTGAACAATCTGAGGCAACCGCTCGAATAACTGGAGTCAATAAAGAGGTTTTAACCAGGATCAAAATAATACTTAATGTTTTGAATAGCAGGGAAGTAGTGAATACAATTATATTTGGAGATTACTCCAAAAAAACCGCAGAGTTATTGAAACAAAAATACCCTGAAAATCAACTCACACCTACTCTTCATAAAATTTCGGTTCATAGTCAAAATATTATCGAATACCAATCACTACCACTTGGAGAATTGTCAGAAGAAGCCTAGGAGTCCAAAAATAAAGACTACTAGATATACAGATATCAAAATAAGTTTATTACGCATTACACCGGACTTAGATGATAGTTTCCAAGAAATTTAATGTTTGTATGTAAATTTTTGTTCCTTTTATTTTTTTTTCTATTTTTCTACTTTGTTTTTCTATCAATAAAATACTTTATAAATTTACTCTCTTATAAAAAAAAAATAAAAAAAATGAAAAATAAATTAATAAAAAAAAAAACAAAAACTGATTTTTTCCCACACTGTTTCTCTCAAATTACCTCATAAATTGACTTTCGACTTTTTTAGAATTAAATACCAATTATGTTAACCACGTTAATAAAAACTTCTTATTTCAGCAGCAGATTCTGAAACACCAAAAAATTTTGGCGATATCTTTATTCGTTTAAGAGATATGATTTTTGCAACCAAAAAATTAAAACGGGCCACTGTGCGGCGTAGGGATTGTTTTCGTGAGGGATTACAAAAAAGAACTTACATCGAGTAACGAGGAATTATTTCGAAATAAAAAAACTTTTTAAACGCGAAGAATTTATAGTTTTACTTAAAGAGTGACTTTTCAAAGTATCAGCTTTTACCTTTTTTTCAAATATAAGAAGGAAGTTACGCCGTTTTTGAGCTCGTCATAAAAATGCTCAATATAGCTTATTCAAATTAACTCTCAACTCAAAACGGGTCTAGAACATGGTCTCCAAAATCAAGCCTAAGCCTAAAATCATTAATGTGGAAAGTAAAAATTGTTGCTTTTTTCTGAGAAATTACTACCTACTTAAAGTGTGTATTTATTTACTCATAAAAATTAAATATGTCGAAAAACAAGTTTTATGGAACGAAAAAAAGGTATCAGGAGGCTATGAAAACATATAGCTGTGAAAGAGCGATGCTTTAGACCATTTTGGAGACGCCATGAACCTGGCAAAATACACCACAGTGGAAAACACAAATTGATCGATTCGTACATACTAATATGAAGCTATCATAAATCTATACGTCATCGTGTCGTCAGATTTCCATAAACACTATTAGCTGCGGATTCGTTTGAGGTTCTTGCCTATAATTACGCCGCCGATTTTACAAAGCTATAGCTATGGCCTTTTAGACTTCGATATCATAGCATCTTCAAATACATACCAATATGTGCTCTACAATTTTTATAGAGGGAACAACTTGCGTAAGCTTCTTAAGGAATTTAAGTGTGTAACAGTAAATAAAACATTGTCCGCGCTGAAAAATTTTTATACACCCACATGTAACAAAGTTCTACAAGTAGGTATTTACCTCCACAAAAAAAAACATTTTTTTGCCTGCAACTTTGGTACCAACAGTTTTCCTGCTGAAACCCTGAAACTAATATATTTAGTTTCGGATATTAAGTTCAATGCTGGATTTCACTATAGGATCATGGTGCCTCATGTCGAAGAATTGCACTTAAGCTCGTATAATAGCTCTCTTTCAGGTATGAATCACTCTTTTTATATTTCGTTCCACGAAAATGTCTTATCTTTCCTAAAACTTTGAAGTTCATAAGGCTAGTTGTAGTAGGCAGCTTAGTTGCCGGCAACTTTAAGGTGGTGCTGGGCGTTGTCGGCAACTCCGAGCAAATAAAGTTTCCTGCCCTCGCCCACTAGGCAACTTCCGAGCAACTTTTGAGAATTAATATTTGTGCTTTTTTTTGTATTTTGTGTTCTATAAAAACGTGCTACAACTAAACCTATCTCAATTTGACCTGTCAAAAGGAGGGTTGATTGTAGAGCTGAAGATGAAATGCATCGAAAAGAAATCTGTCTCGAAATGATATTATTGTTTAAAAAGAGATTAAATAAAAATGTTTCATGTTTCTTCTTTATCAAATTTGGCGATTATATTACTTTTATAAAAAAGTGGACGTGTCACTGAGATGTTATCTTTTATAATTCCTGCAAATTTTATCAAATTCAATAGAGTGGTTTAGATTTCATAAATTTATGACCGCCTCACTAATTCTCCATAAAACGAGCCACTGTACGCTGCGCTTTCTATTGAATAAAATATTTATCTTATGGAAAGCCATAAATTAAAGGAAATTTTCTAAGTTTTAATGTATCGTTAAGTTAGTTGTAAAGGATATATTGGAGAAAAACGACGGGAAAAATTTGAGGTGACAAACTGAAAATTCATGCCATGGGTTGCTTATAGCTAAATTTGGTCGCATTTAGCCTAAAACAGATCAATTCTAGTGCACTTTTGATGTGTAAACTTGGCAGTAGAGTGAAATAAAAACGTCAACTTTCTTATGCGCGACGTTACGAGGTGACAATTTACAATGTAGCACATTACGTTACGAAAATCTGCATAATAGGATATTGGGTACGTTCAGTGACAAAAATCTGAAGATCCCCTTCAAGCAAACTAGTCCGTTTTGGATCCGTGCACGTAGTCAACAACGTATGGCCGACTTCACATACAGATCTAAATATGGATCCTCAAAACTGCGCTTGGACAAACGTTGATGTTTACACATATTAACCGTGAGTCCCGGCACTTACACAATTTTTTTCCAATAACTTAGCTCATGGGGTTCATCAAGATTAAAACCAATCTGAAAATGTAGAGCTAAACGAGAGAGATCGAAAATATAGGGTTGTCTTATTTAAATTGGTCGCATAGTCTTGGCAACCCTATTTTAAACAGCCTGATTAGCATGACACTACATCATAACAATTTTATAAAATAAATTGTCTTTACTAAATTTTATACAATTTTTTTTTAAAAACCTCAAGCTGAACAAGCCTAAAACAATTGCAGTTTGTGCAAACATACTTTTTACATTTTTGTTATTGTCAAATTCACATTAATATGCAGCTGTTTGATACTAAAAAGATAAAAAAAAAGGTAGTTGGTGCTTTTAACTTTCAGAAAAATTTACAAAAATAGAACGGTGCTAATTGGCACTAGGCAATAACACCCAAATCAATTTGGAAATATCGCCCGAAAAAAATTCTGAACAATGTTGTTGTTTTTATTTCTCGATTTGGGGGTTATTTTCAATTTTTTTAATTTTTGTTTAAAGGAAAAACGCCCAAAACAAAAATTTTAAAAGTCAAATGCGGCAAATAACGCCCGAAATTGGAAATATTGCCCAAAAAATACCAGAAAAGTAAATAACGCCTAAATCTTAGGAAATAATGCCCAAATGCTAGGAAAAAACGCCTAAATCAAAGTCTTGTCGATATTAACATTTAGAATATGGATTTTTTGAAAATTATGACGGCTTATAAACAGTGAGGTATGTTTTGGGGTAGATGTGAGGCTGGGTGTATGCAAAGTTTCTTTGAATCCAGATTCTTTAATCGCAAAAGAGATTTTGCATACACCCCGCCTCACATCTACTCCAAATCTATAGGGTGCCCCAGCAGGAGGGTTGCATACATACCTCACTGTTTATGCGCATGCCGCTTAAGGAATTCCTTGAACAAGCCTACTTGGTTACCATGATTTTGCTCAAAGTTTATTTAATTGTTGTCAAGAATCTCTTCTAACTTAAAATGAAAAGGGTTCTCTGTTCTACATCGACGTCTGTGAAGTTGGAAAGCTTCGGCATAAATTTTTGAGTTCTGAAATAAACAAATTCAAACAAAATTTCAAATCGTTTTTAAAAAAAAGAAATCACAGTGAAAAATTTGGTTTCACCCTTTCTGCAAGTTCCTAAGTTGCGCACTTGCTGAGACAAAGTATACTGTCATGCTTACTTGACAGTGATATTAGCAGTGGAGTACAATATTCAGAATTGAGGTAACCTACATCAAGATTCTCAAGGTAGTTGACTGACTTAAAACGAATTTAATTTTTTTTTTTTTTTTCATATAGCTACTCGTATTTCACCTGTATGGATGCTGTTTTACTTTATTTAGCAAAATGAGATCAACGTCATAGTTCCATTGTCGTTGTTATAAAACATCCCCATTTATGAACAAACAAAAATCTTAACATCGAGTAACTTTGAATGGCGAATGACAGTCTTAAAACCAACATACTTGGTGATGATGTTGAAACATGTTTTTTTTTTTTTTTTGCGCAGCAGTAAAATTAAAACTAAATTGTATATTTTATTATACAACACTAAAATGTATGTTCCTATTATAAGCAACGTAATAACAGTGTGTCAGTTTTAAAATTATTTATATTTTCATGGAGTTAACTCATCTGCGCTAGACAATGTGACAGCATCATGAACTTAAAAGGAATTCAGCGTAAAGTTATCCCAAGAACCAGATATTACATATAAATGTACCTATAATACATAATTCAGGAAAAATGGAATTTGCGTCAAAGGGATTTTCATTTAAGCCCAAATGAGATGTGTATTGGTGGATGGTATGGTGTAGATGTAATTTTGGTGATAATGCCTGTGTTTGAAATAGGATTAATATAAATATATTACACACAACATCCCACAGAATTTAAATCAAGCCTCAGCATAAAAAAAAAAATTGTGTGAGTTCCGGGACTCACGGTTAATATGTGTAAACATCAACGTGCGCGGATCCAAAACGGACTTGTTTTTGCTAGAAGGGGATCTTAAGATTTTTTTTCACTGAACGCACCCATCCTAGTATGAAGATCGTAACGTTGCACACCGTAACGTTGCACGACGTAACGTTGCACACGAACTTTCACGTTTTTTTTTCACTCTACCACCAGCATAGATGTTTACACATCAAAAATCTTTTATAACATATCCATGTGAATTCTCCTATAGAAAAAAAAAAAAAAGAATTTTAATTTTTTAGTAAGTTAACAAATAAAATATAGGTCATACGCCAATAATGTTGATTTGTTTTTAATAAGACAATAATTCTTAAAGTTTCTTAAGATTGAGTTTCTCATGTTTTTAATTCGATTTCGGACTTACATATGTATCTACATCTTCTTTTACTGGCAAGTTGTCGCTTAGGCATTTTCACACATACCCGGCGACCGGTACAGACTTATTGGTCGAACTAAACACCTATAGGCATAGCCAAAAAAAGAGTAGGTATACACCCGGGTTTGTAGGTTTATAAAGGGTTTTCCAATAAGAGGTGTTATTTTGAATAGCCCGCTATTTCGGTAGCCGTCACTTTTGAAGCTGTCATTTTTTGACATTTGACAAGTAGAAACTACGCCATTAATAAAAATGGAACGATACACGCTTCAACAACGCATTGACATTATTAAAATTCACTATAAAAATGGTGAAAATTTGGCAGAGACGGTTCGTAAAACTAAAACGTTTTTGGGTCGTCGTGAAGCACCTTGTCGGACCGCAATACAGAAATTGGTGGACAAGTTAGTGATGTGAAGAATAAAACCCGTGCACGTCGCTCAAGAACAACTGAGAATATTGCTGTTGTAGCCCAAAGTGTTGAAGAAAACCCAGGTTTGTCCATTCCTCGTCGTTCTTTGGAATTAGGTATTCCACAAACGTCATTACACCGTATTTTGCATAAAGACTTGGGTCTTAAGGCTTATAAAGTTTAGTTAACACAAGAACTCAAGCCGGCTGATCATCAACAACGTCGTGTCTTTGCTGATTGGGTCCTTGAAATGCATGAAAATGATCCGGAATTTCATCGAAAAATCATCTTGACTGATGAGGCCCATTTCCACCTCGGAGGCTACGTCAACAAGCAAAACTGTCGCATCTGGGGCTCGGAAAACCCAAGAGTTATTGTTGAAAAGCCTCTCCATCCTCAACGCGTGACTGTTTGGTGCGGTTTATGGTCCGGCGGGGTCATTGGACCTTACTTTTTCGAAAATGAGGCTGGAGCAACAGTTACGGTCAATGGATTGCGCTATCGAGAGATGATTAATGATTTTTTATGGCCGGAATTGGATGGTATTGATCTGGACAACGTTTACTTTCAACAAGACGGCGCTACGTGCCACACAAGCAATGAAACCATCGATCTTTTACGGCAAAAGTTTGCGGACCGTGTTATCTCTCGAAGAAGTGATCACAATTGGCCACCGAGATCTTGAGATTTAACACCTTGCGACTTCTTCCTTTGGGGCCACGTGAAAGATAAGGTCAACGCCAACAGCCCAGCGTCGATTCAACACCTCAAAGATGGAATTCGTGAGGCTATCGAGGACATAGGGCAGCCACTTTGCGATTTGGTTATTTAAAATTTCATGAAAAGGATATGGTCCTGTAAGCGTGGTCGTGGCGGCCATTTGGCTGATGTTGTGTTCTATTATTAACGGCATACCTTCCTCTTTATAATGAAATAAACATCTGATCATTTATCTCAAAAAATGCCATTTTTCTTTGAATATCAAAATAACACCTCTTATTGGAAAACCCTTTATTATTAAAATTAGGAAATTGTTTTTGATCAAACTAATTAGAAAAAAAATTGATCAAAATACTTCTGAAACTGCCATACGGTGCGCACTCTACGGCGTCTCTGAGGATACGCATTATCCGCTAGAGTAAACTTGGTGCGAAACCGATCCATGGTTGCTCGGATTTATGCGATTATGTCAACCGAATATTGGACGCAGAGCGCGATGCGTCGCGCGAACCGAACCATTATTTTGGTAATAAATTTTCACGATTTGCAAACGTTTTTCAGGAGTAAATCTAAAATGAGTATAAATCAAGTGACAGCTGTCAAAAAGACCAACTCCGAAAAAAGTATTGCCAGATTGAAAATAACACATTTAAAAAAAAAAAAAAAATAGTAGGTACGCCAATTTTTTGTATTTATTAATGTGGAGTTAAAAACTAAATTTTACAAAAAAAAACTCTTCAACCCGTTGTAGAAATATCGAATTTTAAAAAAATTATTTTGAAATATTTTTTTTAAAATTAAAAAAATTATTTTGAAATATATTTTTAAAATTCCAAAACTAATTTTTTTTAAAGATTTGATATGCAATATTATTTAAAATTATTACAAGTTTCTGTGTAAAAATTTAGTTCTAACCTTTAAGTCAGATATTGAGAAAGTCGAAAATCAAAAAAATAAAAACCGTTCTATGATAGGAACTGTTAATAATAGATGAATGTAAATTTTAATAATTGTAAATGCTTGACCTTACTAATTTTGATGCACATAACATTTTTTATCAAAATCGGAGGATTCGCTTTTGAGCAAAAAAAGATTTTCCTTAACGGATTTTAAACATTCGTATAGGAGGTACTGTTATTTTTGTCTAAAATTTTTGTCTAAAATCTTCTAGATAATGTTAAAGAAATGCTTTTTACCAAGTTTAATAAAAATCAACCAAGTCGTTTTTCTCGACTTTAAAAAAAAATCAAACATTTTTAAAAAATCAGTTGAACCATTTTCTATAAAAGCGAAAAACAAAAAAAAAATGGTCATTTGAGAGGTGCCATTAATAACTATTTTTCTAAAACATATTTTTTACTAAACTGCAGCTTATAACTATTTAAATTTATTTATTTATTTTTTAATCTGTGGAGCCGATTTTGAGAAAAATATGATTTTACTTTTTGGCCAATAATATTTTGTATGAAAGGTACCGTTATATTTGGTTTCAAAAAAAAAAAAAATTTTAAAATGTGTCGGGGGAATTTCCAAAAAACGCTAGGTACCAAGTTTAAAGAAAATTGACCCGTTCGTTTAGGCAGTACGTAAACAGACAAACGTTCTTGCGAGACCCACTTTTTTCGTCTTCAGTATCATAGTAATGTCAAGATTGATCAAAACCTTCGATTTTTTGCACAAACCATAACTACTTGCCATGTAGTACTTAATATCGCAAGTAAAAAGTGGCCAAATATTTTTTGTAGAGAATATTAATACGTATATCTACAAATGGTGTAGATATAAATTATTTTTCGACAACTTCATAACTAAAGAGTGGAAAGCAAGAACCCAGCATTTCTGGCTTTTGACCCAATTTAAAAAAAAAAATATTTCTTTTTAATGATTGCTCTCAGGGAGAGCAATAAGAAAATCTTATTGTTTTTTTTAATAGTTTTTTTTTTCTCTGTGTATAACTATCAATAACATATTTAACAAAATAATCCAAAGAATGCAACTCCAAATTTATGTTATTGACGACGTAAATTCCTTAAATCTAGAATTTAATTTCTATAAAATTTCACATAAAAGACTGCATTATATGACTTAAAAGCTTATTTTTCTTTTATAAGACTCCAAAAAAAAACCCTTAACATAAAATTGGAAACTTAACAAACTTCTCTTATGAAATTAAAAAAATAAAAATAAACAAACAAAAATGCCCACATTATAGCTACTTAAGTCTGATGTCTAAAATAAACTATTCAAATTTGTTATAATGTCCACATTGATGATGCCATCCCATCATCAGTGTATCATGCGATGTCTTCAAATTTACATTGAGGTCTTCCTACTTCCTCTATTATAGTATACTTACTCGTAATATAATCTTGATGTAGACATCTCTCTCTTTAAATAACAAAAATTCTTCTTGACTCCAATTTTAATTCTCAAAAGACATCTTCAAATATTTTCATTTCATTTTCATTCCATTTTCATACAAGAAATAAAAAAAAAATATATAATAAAAACGAACTGTTGATTTTTATGATTCAGCTAGCTTCAGGCAATTTACATTTCGGGAATTTATAATATCTATCTTCAAAAAAAATAAAAAACGAGCACTTTAACTTTATCATTTATTTTTTAACTTAATTACAAGGCAAATATTTTGAATATGAGTACAATGATGGTTTAATAAAATAATTTTAATAACAGTAATAAGCTTCTATATTTTTCTGGAAAAAACCGTACTACATATAAATATTTAACTATACCTGTTCTTGCGGGGCCTTCTTCATACTACTTGTCGAGAAAATCATAAAATTGTTCTATGATGGTTGAGTAATGAGTATGAGTAATCCTCCTCCTTCGGGGGATATGTGCACCGATAAGCTTGATTTTATACCTAATTCGCACCTTAGTCTGGAATCTGACAAGGCGTTCGCTTACGGTCTTGCTTCCTTGGCGACAAAAATAGGACGAAGTAGCAATGATGGTAGATACCTTTATGTTATATGGGTGGAAAAATACAACGAAGACCATCAAAACCTTGACCCTCTTCTCCAAGAGAATCGCGTCTCCCACATCAGGAAGGATGAATTACTACACGAGCACTTTGAACGCGTTCATGTAAGTTGTATAATTCTCCAAAATCTAATTAGTAACAACCGTTCAGGTATTCAATATCAAGATTTATCCAACATCGATCGGTGAGGTAGGCTTTTTCCCAAAATACACCAGTGCTCCTATAATCATTTCCTACGTGTGTCTGTTATAACTGTGGGATCTTAGCACCCCATATAGGGGATATCCAAAAAAAAAAATATGTGAGTGCCGGGACTCACGGTTAAATATGTGTAAACATCAACGTTTGTGCAAGTGCCTGATTTTTGTTACTGAACGTCATCAAAAGAAACATTTTGAATAATTAACACTACATTACATATCTGTAGGCAGCGCTTAAAAAGCTTAGTGTTGAAAGAACGGCAGCGAAATACCCAGTGGGGGAACCGCTGTAACGAAATTTCCAAGCACTAAAAGGCTAGTGGTGAAGTGTCCAACGAACGGTGAAGGTTCGGTACTGAAAGGTCCTGCTTCGTAGTTCACTTTCAACTTTAAGATGACTTCACATTACACATGGTTATTGTTTATGCTAATCACTCTCTGAGCATCGACAAACAACAACTGTCAGCGGAGACCACTAAAATCGTGGTTTCAATTAAATGACACCGTGCCCAAATTCCAAAGGAACTTAATGGTTTGACTGACAGGGACCGAATAAAAATATCCAGTTAGAACTGTCAACGAACTTGCAACCCTTATGAAACTCCATCTTTCCATCGAGTAAAACTTACAAAAAATTTAGTCTTAATTTTATACTGAACGAACCTCAAATGAATGTCACTATGAGATAGACGGGGAATTATGTAGAATTCAAGTTCAGGTTTGTATCACTGAACGCACCCGAAATCCTACCATACCTACAGCCA
This sequence comes from Leucozona laternaria, assembly GCA_932273885.2. Classification (NCBI taxonomy): domain Eukaryota; kingdom Metazoa; phylum Arthropoda; class Insecta; order Diptera; family Syrphidae; genus Leucozona; species Leucozona laternaria. The sequence continues at coordinate 21,557,828 of OW026367.1, read as the reverse complement.
TTGACCTACCATACCTACAGTCAATTGTCAATCCCTACAGCTGACTATTATTATTTTTGTTTTGATTTTCTTTTTAATTACTAGTGTCGCGTCCATTTTGTTGGGGGAATAATTAAAAATTAAAGGAAAACATATAAGAATATAAGTGTTAAAATGATAAAATCGTCGGTCGCGCTAAAAACAATTTGTTTTGGTCGTTGGCAAAAACAATATAAATGAGTGGTCGCGATAAAGTATAATCTAATTGTCGGTCGCGTTAAAATCAATTTGTTTTGGTCGGGGCAAATCAGATTTCGTAACGTAACGTGCTACAACGTAAAGTGCACGATGTAACGTTGCACACGAACTTTCACGTTTTTTTTTCACTCTACCGCCAGCATAGATGTTTACACATCAAAAAATGTATTCCATCTTAAAGGTCAGTAATTGGTCAAAAAAGGTTAATTAGTTTCAGAAATTTTTCAACTTTTCAATGTCATAAGCAATTTTAAGCACCTCATTTGTGGGATATTCATAAAAAAAGGTCAACTAGCGGCTTACCAATTTCTGAAACCAGGCGAACTTTCATGAAGTCACTTAGACCTTTCAGATGGTATACTTTTTTTGCGAATATCCCACAATAAGGTGCTAAAATCCCACAGCTGTCTGTTCTTGGGTTATAAAGGGTCCGCCATCTAACGTTTTTTTTTTCAACTAGTGCTTATTTCGTGAATGGAAACACTTCACTCATGTCTGATTTGACAGATAATTAGTTTTATCCTTCCGCTGAACGAATATGGTTGTGTATACGCTTCGCTAAGTGGGGCTGCGATCGACTTAGAGAAGATGCCGATTTTGCCAAAAAAAATCATCTTTTCAGATGAAGCTCATTTTGATCTTGGCGGGTAGTAAACAAGCAAAATTGTCTCATTTGGGGCACAGAAAACCCGCACGCATACATTGAAAACGAACCCAAACGAATCACTGTTTGGTGCGGATTTTGGTCCAGAGGCATAATTGGGCCATTTTTCGAAAATGAGCAAGGAGTGGCCGTTACAGTCAATGGCGATCGTTATGGGGCCATGTTGAACGAATTTTTGTTCACAAAAATTGAAGAGGACGATATTGGCAACATTTGGTTTCAACAGGACGGCGCTACGTGCCACACAGCCGAAGCTACACTCGATGTTTTGCGCCATTTTCAAAAAAAAAAAGTTATTTGGCGGACGCTTTAGTTAGCACCTGTGACTTTTTAAAGAATATAGAGCAGCTTCAGTTCTGTTGCTAAGAATTCTGTGTGTAAATTTCATTGATTTAAATGTAAGCAATGATTTTTTTTCTGTAAAAGTAACTGTAACGATGTATTCACCTTAAATATTTGTGTGCATTTTTCACTGAACACAAAGTTTTACGGACTTTTAGTAACTTAAAGGACAGTTGAACATATTACAACCAGCAATTCTTGTGTCACCTTAATTTTGCAAGCAAAATTACCTCAAGCCCCTGCACAAGGAAGCTACCTTCGGCTACGAATTCATACACACATTATATACGTATATAGCTTTTACCTACAATTTTAATAAAGGTCACGAAAAAGGAATAATTCATATAAGTATGTACAGGAACCGCTTTTTGCGCTAATTGTGTCAGCGAGCTAGTCGGCTCGTACCATTTCTACTTAAACCTTTTTTATCTATTGTGAATTCGTCCCATGGTATATGGGACTGTCAAGACTGATTGATACTTTTGATGTGTAAGCATCTATGAAAAAAATCTTAAGATCCCCTTCAAGCAAAACCAAGTCCGTTTTGGATCCGCGCACGTTGATGTTTACACATATTAACCGTGAGTCCCGGCACTCACAATTTTTTTTTTTTTAGGCTTTTAGGTAAAACGTCACTTAGATCATTTTTTTTTTATTTGATTATAAGTAGACTCTGCCAGACATTATCGACACCTTTCTCTTCACTCTGCACACCGCAAAAAGTCGTATAGAATGAATCGTTGTTAAAACGATGTAATAAAAGTTATCTTATTGATGCAATAACAGTCAGTCAGTACCAATATTTTTCCTGCTTAGGTTAATGTTGGGGGCCCGCTGGTCTGAAACCAATTGTCTCTCAAATCTCAACCTAAAGCGACTACAAATGACAGAATTACAAAATACAAAAAAAATAAAAACAAAAATATTTTCATTACGAAAGATAAGAAAATGCAACCATAAAAAACACCAAGAACTTGTTCGAAAGTTATTTTTGGTGTCGTGTAGCGTGGCGATCGGCGACAGCCCGCGAGTGACGCGCCGCGGGGCGTGTCAATGCAACAAGAAGTTTTAAGGCAAACTCGCTTATCCCATTTTATTGCCTTGTAAATGAGAATGTGAAGAAGTGGAAAATCATGTTTGGATATTTCAATCACTCCGGATTATCAATTCGAGGTGACGGTTTTATTTCTGCCTCTTCTTCTGCTTCATATCCCTCTTTTTTTTATTTGCAGGTATATTCCTAGGAAGTATTTAGATATTCGGTATTCAACAAAGCATGCTTCATAAGTCTGTTATTGACTTAAATATTTTGTCTTTTTAAATAAATTCGAACTTTTATTTCTTTTATAAATAATTTATTTCTTGTCTTTTTGATTGCAGGCACATTGTTTTTTTTGGACGTTTTTTTTTTATTATTATTATTTTTTTTTTGTTAGCCTTTTTGTGTTCAAATTCCTCAATGATCATTATTTGAATTTTCGCAAACGGCATTTAGCTAAATTCGCAACTTTCTTAAAGTAGATCAAAATCGAACTTCCCCTCTAAAGAATCACATAAAAACACTTTGTAAAAAATTTGGCGGGCACTTTCTAAGCTCTTGATTAAACGGAAGTGGACAAACGGACACACAGACTCACAAGTGGATGGATTTGGACAGGCCGGCGAATGGTATGATGAAACCCATTTTTTTTGGACTTCTCGAACATCGTAGTTTTAACTTTGACTACAACCGCAAAATGTTTTTTTTTTTTTCGTCTTCTTGAGAGGACATTACTTTTTCCATTTAGTGTCCTCACTGTTTGTTTTTTTTTTTTTAAGAGGTTAGTAGGTACATACTTTGTCATCTTTTTACTAAATTGTCCTCCCGATATTTCAAACTAAACGAATTAAAACACATTTAATACTTATTTCTGTACTAAATCGCTTAAATATACAAAATAGAAAGCACTGGTTTGAATCATTGAATATATTATTTAGTTTTTACTATTGTGAATTTTTTAACATTCACGGTTAAAAATGTTCTTTCACAGCTGGAAAAGGTAATGTCAAATCATTCGGTTTTAAAACCCAGTGTCAGTGTCAGTGATGGAGCGTTTAACGATGGTTCTTGCTGGTACTTTAATGGTACTTTTGAAAACAGTTCCATCTTAGAAGTCTATTGAAAAAAGCTTTCCAATGTACTGGAATTTAGAGAAGATCTAAAAATCAATAATTAGGAATTATTTGTCGAGGTTATTTGTGTCCAAAGATAATGTTGATAAAGAAAAAATTAAAAAATGGTAAATTTTTCACCATATAAGAAATCCGTTGATAATTTCAAACATTTTAATTTATTTAATTGTTTTTTTTTTTCAATTTATTTATAACTTGGCTGAGTACCTCCTAGCTTTACAGAATTTACACTATGATCAAAGAAATTAATATAAATTTATCATTGAAATAATTAAACAATAAGTGTATTCGGTTAAATTCCTCAGGTTTCTTCGGGGAATATTAAAGTTTATACGAGACAGAAGGTGCAAGAAGTCAATTTTCAATATTTTTTGTTTGTAACATCATCCGCATAAATGAGACACTTGGATCTTGGAGTGCTTCAATACAGACGGTAAGTCGTTTATAAATAAAATAAAAGTATAGGGCCAACATGACTACCCTGTGGAATTCCAGAATTAACTTTAAACTTATTTGATTCGCGAATGAAGAACATGTGAAATATGAAAATATATTAAAGCTAGTTGAGAATTCGCTATCGCGCTTACAAAATATATTACTGTTTTTGCCCCTGGAAAAATTGTAACTATACCTATAGAGTAAGTGTCGCAAATATGGCCCACCCTTAATTTTTTTGTAAATAAAACAGTCAGTTTTTCGGTAATTGACTTGTTTCTTTTTTTTAATACTTGAAGAATTTATTTTATAATCAGCCTTCTTAACAAAAAACATAAAAAAACAACTAAAAATATATAAACAAAAAACTAAAAAAACTCATTTTAACATTTTTCAAAAAAGTGCTGCTAATATGGACCGCCTTGTGTTAAATATGGACCAGGTTGGTGTATATGGTAAATGTGATGGTCCATATTACCGACACTTAGTTTTTTCGCCTGGTGTTAAAAATGGACCAGGGTGGTGTATATAGCGCATGGGGTGGGCCATATTATCTGCATATTGCCTTTTCGTTGTTCTTTTAATTTCAACCCACTTAAAAAAATATATTTAAAATTTTGGTTTCACATAATGAAATATAAATCTAAGCACAACAAAGTCTCAAAAAAATATTAAAATATTTGCGCAAAATTTAGCATAAAAACACTTACAAGAATTTACCAAAAAATTATATGGCCAATGCAAAAAAATTCAAACTTCAAATTCCGCGCACATTTCCTGCTCCTGAGTCTCCACTTTTTAATATATCAAAACCACTAAGATTATCTTCGAAATAAATGCACAGCGGGTAACCTACGCTCTTCCAGTAGCGAAATATTACGGTGGGCCATATTACCAACATGGGCCATATTGCAGCACTTACTATAGAGGAAGTAAAAATGCTTATAAGAACAAACACTAAGAAAAAGTATGTTTCAACGGATGTAGTTCTGTCAATTATTACAAAAAAAAACTGTTTGGATTCGTCATTGCTTGAGCCTCTACTTTTTGTTCATTTAATTTTCTAACGAATATTTTTGCTCAAAAAAGCTTTGGGCAATTTAGCGAAGAGGGTAAAAATCTTTTCTTTTTTTTCTATTTTTTAGGAGGGCTTTTTAACTTTTTTGGCTTAAATATTTTCATAAAAATTTATTAACCATCCATTTTGATAGAAATTCTAATTTCCTTCAAAAAGTCTGTTAATTTAAATTCTCGAATTCAGCATAGATTTCGAGTTATACCACCAATTTTGAAAAGTGACCAGTGTGATCATTCTCTCAGAAATGCATGGGTGAGTTTAGTATTATTCTAAGCATTCCAACAAACATATTAAATTATATAAAAAACTCTTAACGCAATATCAGTCCTCCCAAAAAGGTATATACTTATTCATTAGCTTATAAATCCGTCCATATCTGGTTAGGTTGTAGGTCGATGTGCCTACTATTAAACATACAAAGACGCACAGACTTCCAGACTGTCACAAAGCATTATTTCAAAAAACCGCTTCCCCATAATCGGCGCATGTAAATTTTGATTAAAATCCCGGTTATTAAAAATGTACCATACAGAAATTAAACATTCACTGAAATGAAGGTTGTGATACAATTAATTTCCCACAACTCTTTATCGGGGATTTATTTAATTATTTTGTAAATTCACTTAAACAAACATTTTCTACCAAAACAAATAATAATAATAATAATAATAATATTAAAACTCCCATAGCCCTTGGAATTATCGCTTTTATCATTTGGCCTACTGCCAAATAATAAGTTTAAGCTCCCAAAATGGCCCCGAGAGCTCCCAGAGTCCCAACCCTGTTTTTGTTGTTTAAAATTAAATTTTCCAAATTATTCTGCGAAACAAATTGTCTGCACCTTAACTATACTCATACCACGAGCTCATTTTGAATATACCGTGTGGATGATGGTGTGATGATTTGAGCGCATTTATTGCTGGAAAATAAATTTTAACCAAGATAAGGTGATAAATTATTTTTAACGAGTTTGACTGTGTGTTCATTGTGCAGATTCGTTTTTGTTTAATATTTATCACCAAAAGTGTTATCGTCGTAGTCGTCGTTGTCGCTTTTGTCACTCAAATTAACACTCAGAGATATTGTAGACAGGTGCAGGCATTAAAATATCAAACGTGTGCATTGTTTTTTTTTTTTTGTATTTGTTTTGTTTGATTTGCTAAAAAAATAGGTTTGTTTTTGGCATAATGGCTCTCTTTATCCTATGATTTGTTTTTAATTCGATATAAACGTCCTCGAAGTTGAGTCATGGAATTTTATTTTTATTGCCGTTTGTTTTTTTATTCGCTTCGGCGATAAACATGAATAATCAATCAAATTTTGGTTTACTTTTCATTTGTCAGTGGTGGGGAGTCTTTTCGAATTTATAGAGGAGTGTTCATCGAGCTAAATTTTGAAAATAAATGGGATTAAAAAGGAATTTTGTATGTCAACCATTCGTGCAGTTTAGCTTGCAATACGTTTTGCACCATCAACAAAATTATCGAAATCTTTAAATGAAACACAAACTTATTGAACAGTGGGGCCTATTTAGGATGACAACTTAAATGGGTTCAGTTGTCTCTACGAAAATTCAAATATATAATTTAGTAAACAACACAAACTTGTTCGTATTATGGAAGAAACTTAATTTCAGTTGAGTTGAAAAGATGTACATAGGTATGCTATCCTAATAGGCATTTATCTTATGTCAAAATGTTGTAGAGACAACTCAACTCAATTGAGTTGTCATCCATCATAAACGCATAAATTAGATGATACGTTTAAGAAAAATCTAATTAATATGTCTTTGATAAGTGAATGCAATAGAATTGAGTTTTATTGGTGTTAGTAATCATTATAATTGCTTCAAAAATTCCGCGTGCCATATAGGTTTGCCACCACTGCTGTATACCTATATAGCATGTGTTTTTAGATACACACGACACCGGTACACAAGATGTGTATTTGTTTAAAGTATAGGTATGATGGGAAAAGTAGAATTTGTATTTTTATGAAGTTGTTCTAGAATTATTTTGGTTGTTAGATAATTTTTTTTTGTTTGTTTATAGGTCACGCTTTTACAAACAAATAAATGGTGGCAATTCGAATGGGGTGGATGCAATAAAAAAAATACGTTTTTCGAAGAAAATAAATCTACAATCCAGAATAGCTATAAGATTTTTTTTATCTTGATGGTGATATTATTCTAAATAGATACACGTAACCTACATACTTTTATTTTTAGCAGTATTATACTTACAACATGCGATAAATAACATGGAAATGTACGTATCAATTTGTTTGATTTCGGGAGTGCCAAGAGACGGAATATAATGCCAATTTAAAAGGCCAAAAAGGTTCAATATTTTGTTTCCATAAGGGTTCGTATGTGATTTACTTTAGAATCATGTACCATCGTCTATACTTTCGTTCGTATACCATCGAGCGTATATGATTTCAAAATAAAATAAAATTCACGACTGGATCGCACGATTTTGCTCTTTTAGTTAAACTTAACGTTTTTGAATTACTTAGGCCCAGTTGGTCAGTATGCGAGATTAAAGTTTAACCCGAGTTAACTCATCAAATTGGGAAGATAAGTCCAAGTTTTTTAAGTCGTTCCGCACAAGGCTGTAGTCAGACAATTTTTTGTAGGGATGAAATTTTTCGGAAAAAAAAACATCAATTAGTAATCAAAACCAGAATAGCCCATTAGCCGGAATTCAACCATATCATCATGTTAGGAAACAGATCCTTGTTGCACTCTTTGACCGCTCCGTGTTTAGTGGCACACGGTATAGAAAAAATCAAAATATTTAGAGTTTTTGTGCTGATTTCTCGATTTGTAGCGTGTGCGTGGTGGAATGCCACACTGATATGATGACAACTGTGTGCACACTTGCATAATGTGCATGCGCCGCTTTAGATATGCCGTATGCAGTTCAAGCAAAAGGGGTTATGTCGTTTGCGGTTGTAGTTAAAAATTGTCAGGGTAGAGGTACGGTAGGTACCTTACTATGTTCATTAAAAATTATTAAGAAACCTAGATACCTACTCTTTATACTAAAATCAGAAAATTTTGAGCATTTATTAATAACTACAACAGAAATTTGAGTACAATATCATACCTACTGAAGCGAAAAAGTGTGATTTAGAAATGCCAAAGTTAAGACAATGTTCTCAAAAACGGTAAAAAGGGCCCATTTGCTTATGTCCGTTAGATATATTTTCTTTGGCGAAAATCTGATTGGGAGTGTTATTGCAATTGCCTTAAACATCAAGCTTTAGACAGCTGTTCAGAAGTCCAAAACCATAAACATTTTTTATCGGTTAATGTCTTAGACACCGATATTGGTTGTATAATTTTTTTCTAAATGGCAACATTAAACGAAGAAGTAAGGCATATTTTAAGTTTCTAATTGGGCAACTCTATAATAGCTAGTGTTATCTTAAAACCAATGGAATGTTCATTGAACCCTCACTTTTTCACTTATATTCATTTAAGATTGACAGATAATATCAGGTATGTCAGTGAATTTTGAAGACATGTATACTCGTAGATATAAACAAATATTAAAACGAGTTTATAAATACGGAATGGCTAAAGCAAGTCCGAAACTATTAAGACAGTGACTAACTGGATAACTATCAAAGATGGTTCTAAGGAAATCTCATAAATTCCACTGTAGATAAAGGTACCAAATTTTTAATAAATATCATTAGAATTTTTTTTGAAAACAATTGAAAAACAGTTGTTGTACATCGAGCCGTTTTATAGAAAAGTTTAAACAAAAATTCAAAATTATTCTCACGTTAATTTATTAAAAATGATTTTCCAAAATCAAAACAGAACCGTGCATTCGGTTAAGCTTTAGCTTGATCCACTTCTGGGTGCCCCGGTAGAGAGACTATAGCAGTTCGATGCGAAGATGAAACCAATACTTACCCATTAGACAGACTAAGTTAAAACATTGTATTTTTAGTTATATAGAGTTACATTAATTTGAGTGTTTGGAATTTAGGATTAGCACTTGAGGGTTTGGATAAACATCATCATTGTTTCGATACGGACATATTATAATACAAAAATTATTGATTATTCTTTGTTCTTGGGTTATAAAAGGGTCATTAATTTTTCGGTTTCAAAAGCAAAGCTAAATAAAACACACACAGCGCTGATAGATTTTTGATGAAAATTGTATTTGATTATTAAAATTGCTATTAAGTGTGAAAAACAATATCATTCTAATGGCCGCCTCGGGAAGATTCGCAGCATGCGATTCTTTTGAGGTAATTTTTAACCACTTTTTCACACATTCGTAATGTTGGTCTAATGCGTCTAGTGTTTGGGGATTATTCGCTTAAACACGGTCTTTTGCGTAGCTCCATAGAAAAAAAAAAAAATTTAACGGTGTCAAATCGTATGATTTTGGTGGCCAATTGACGTCGCCAAAACGTGAAATTATACGCGACCAAGAAACTTCTCACGCAATAAAGCCATAATTGGTCGTGTTGTGTGGCTTGTTACCCCGTCTTGTTGGAACTACATATCGTTCAAGCCATGCTCTTCAATCGCCGCCCAAAAAAAAACGGTTATCATTCGACCAATTGCTGTGAACGCCGGGAAATCGAAAAATTCGGATCATCGGCAACACTTGCACTTGCAGCAGCAATATTTTCGACTGAGCGTACATTAAGATGATGCACAGGCCTTACGACATCAGTAACGCTTTCACTCTCTTCAAATTTCTTAACAATTTTACCGATTGCTTGCGTATAGTCGGTCGATTATCACGACCATTATCATCGCGTAATGCGTGGAAAGTGGCTACGTTTGAATCAACATTTTTGTAGTAAGTTTTAATAATTTTAAAGCGTTGTTCGATTGTTAAGCGATCCATTATCGTTAATGGCAATCATTCAACTAAAATTATGACACTTCAAATGACAGCTGATTTTGACAGGTGTCAAATGCTAGCGCTACCAACTTGAAACCACTAAATGAATGACCCTGTATTTACAACAAAGTTATAATGTGGATAATGATGGGATCTATTACTTTACACCTTAAGATTGAGGCTACTAAGTAGTCTCTGTTTGATATTCTACTATGTTTTTGGACTGGACAATAACAAATTAGCAAATTTTGAATATTGTCTCTGAAAAACTAATTTATTTTCAATTAAATCAAAATTTATATTTTTTCTTGGGAATTTATTTAAGAATTTAGAAACCCAGGAGAATGATTTCCAGATATATTCATGCGGGTTCATACTATATGCGGAATAAATGGTCCCCAGAAGTGGTATACCAATACCTACATTAATATGATTTAGTTTATTTTTGAAAACATCTGTTTCCATAAATACTAACAATAATTAAAACATCCTTCTCAACCCAATACATAACAAATTCAATTAATTTACTATCAATTTGATTGCATTTAGTATTATTGATACCTACAAATAAACAGATGAGAATCAGTTGCAAATCAAATTTAAATTTGATACTCCATTCAGCTACTGAGAACAAACTATACACTATGACTATAGCCAAAGGAAATGCCAATTAAAAACATAAAACTAATTACAAATTGTCAAACAATATTAAAATGTTCACACCAAAAATTCAAAAACCAACGTATCTTCATACATGGCGCCTAAATTCTACACACAATATGTATAATGTTATCTATTGCATTCAAAAATTAAATTTTAAAAATTAAAATCAAAATATAGACACATTTACAATCTAAACACAACTGCAATGTTCATCATAATACTAATTAATTTTTCCATTAAAAAAAAAAAAAAAACTCAATAATCGCCCGATATTGTCCGTAATAACACCTCAGGCGGGCACGAAACTATTCTCGCAGCCAAATGATATTTGAAGCAACAACAAAAAGAAAATAAACAAATGGAAAACGTTTGCAATCTAAAAATAAACTCAAAATCGCTTCGTATACTCGTAGTCCCAGGTCCCAGTTGGAATTATTCTATAGAGAGAAATGATGTTTCTACTTTCACACTATATACGAATACAACGGACTCGGTATGCCAACTCAATTCCAGCTGCAATAAAACCGCTGCATGTAACCATCAGTATCAGGGCTGGATTATAAACTTAAAATAATAGAACAGCTCAAGGGCCTCAATCTTTTAATTTTTTCGAAAATGAAAAAAAAAAATGTACACAACGTAATATAATGGGTGTTTCTTTTAGACGTGTGGTTTTTAATCTGGCAATACATTTTTCGGAGTTGGTCTTTTTGACAGCTGTCATTTGATGTATGCTCAGTTTGGTTTGCCATTTCATAATGAATAGATTTACTCCTGAACAACGCATTCGCATTGTGCAAAATGGGCTCGAAACGAGATCGTTGTTGATCCCGATTTTCACAAGAAGAGTTTTTTAAGGAATGAAGCTCATTTTGGGTTGAATGGGTACGTTAATAAGCAAAATTGTCCTATTTGGAGTGGTCATCATCCACAAGCCATAGTTGAGACGCCGTTATATCTTCAAAAAGTCACTGTTTGGTGTGCTTTATGGGCAGAGGGAATCATTGGTTCATATTTCTTCAAAAATGAAAACGGCCATAATGTTACAGTCAATGGGGTCAACGCTATAGAGCCATGATTAATGACTTTTTCGTGCCTGAATTGGAGGATGTTGATGTGGACGACCTTTGGTTTTAACAAAACACGGCGCGGCTCTACATGCCATACAGCCAACGAAACAATCAATTTATTGAAGGAAACTTTTGGTGAGCCCATTATCTCGCGTCGTGGGCCTGTGGCGTGGCCTCCAAGATCGTGCGATTTAACACCGATGGACTATTTTTTGTGGGGTTATGTTAAGTCGCTTGTCTACGCAGATAAGCCCGAGACGATTGACGCCTTGGAAGAGAATATTCGGCGCTTTGTTGCTGACATACGGCCCCAATTGCTGCAAAAAGTGGTCGAAAATTGGGCTTCTCGGCTGGAATTTATTGGAGCCAGCCACGGCGGCCACTTGCCCTAAATCATTTTTAAAACATAATGGCAAACTCTTATCTTTATAATAAAGCTAAATTCTTGGCCATAAAATTAAATTATATGCATTTTATTTCTTCTTGAAAACCACACGTCTAAAAAAAAACACCCTTTACATGAGTTCATTGTACTAACTACATTTTTATATTCAAACGTATGTTGGTATTTAGTATTACACGTGTGATTATGCTTAATTCATTTTGAAGGGATCGTAATGTTGTACAAGAAGTGCTACATGCAATGTTTAAATCACTATTTATCCTGCCCAGAAAATTCCCTAAGGGCATGTTAGTCCAGAGGTAGAATTTTTCAAAAGTTCGTTCAACTACAACCACAGTGACTTTATCGGTATAATGAAGTGTCTTGTAGTTCACTCACTTGCAGCTCCAGAACTTGATAAAGTGATAAAAACCGTGGACTAGAAACACCATCGTACTTAAAACAAACTAAAGACTTCCTGGAGAGCCCTCAATAGCCGTTGGCTTCTAACATCTATATCATACCAAGTCCAGCCCTGAATAATGCCTTTGTCGGGGTGTTATTATCATTGAACTACGTGGCCCCAGGGTTATACCCCTTCTGCAGCCCTTTAGGGGTACACTATAGTCTCATCAAAGTATAATGACACTGCATTTTCATTTTATATTGCTTTTTGTAAATATATGAAAGTCCCTCTGAGCATTCTATAGAATACGTACAGAAGCGATAGAGAGGGCTTCATTTAATTTCGCAATAATAATTGCTCTTTGACAGAACATAGTCACTGTTTACTTTAAATTTATTTTTGTTTTCCTATTTTACTTTTTTTTTTTTATTTTTGCTTCAAATAAAATAAATTTATAGGGATGCTCCAATTTGAATTTTTTTTTTTTTTATTGTTTCAGATTATTTTTTGTTTAGGTTAGGAACAAATTGTTGGTGTAATATGCTGTTGCAACACAACAGAAATGATAAGCTTGTTAGTTTTGTTCGATTAATCAATTTAAATTGCTTGTACTAAATTAAATTTTATAATATTGACCTTAAGGTGATACTGATGTTCTACTTATGTATATTAAACAGAGGGGCATGGTTTCGGGTAAGGAGGCCCTATAGAAATTCTAATGTTATTTTTAGTGGTCTCATTTTCATAATTAACACAGAATTTTTTAGAAAATTTGATGGTTTATTTATGTTTTTTTTTTAAATGGGAAATAAATTAATAAGCGATTTCCTTTAGCAACAATATTTAGAATTAATAATAATTAAAAATGAGTTGATTTTTTGTATAAACGATTTCTTATTTTACGCGTGTGTCGTAAGATATTTTGCTAAAATTTATTTTTATTATGTTTTCTTAGATATAAATTTGTTAGTCTTAGAGCTTAGATAATAAATTAAAAATTAACAGACGAAAATAAATTAATTTAGGTTTGCAGTTGGGGGAGATGATTATTTTTTCTATTTTTTTTGTTGATCTCTTGTATTTTGAAATAATAAAAGAGAAAATAAAACTACCGCAATATAAAATTATAAACATATTATCAAGCTTTGTTGTTATCGGGACAGATGTTATCTGAATTTGTTTAAAATATTTGTATTTTAATTGTTGTCAAACGTACACGTACAATCTTATCTTTTCTTTAATACATAATTGCTTCTTATGTTTTTTTCTCATGGTGTAAAGGGCAAGTATTGGTTTCTTTCAAAAATAAATTGAAGGTTTCAATTAAAAGTAACATAATTTTATTGAGAATATTCATCATCGTCGGCTCGACAACCGGGGTCCGGTCCTGGCCTCCTTCAACAAGTCTCTTCACCCATCCCGGTCTCGAGCCGCCGCCATCCAGTTGCGCACCCCAAGGCTCCGGGCGTCCTGGTCTACGCCATCTCTCCAGCGCAAGCATGGTCTACCACGCTGTCGTCTACCATAGAATGTACGAAAAAGAACTTTCCGAGCAGGTTCCTCTTCGTTCATGCGAGCTAGGTGCCCTGCCCACCGGAGTCTACCGAGCTTAATTTTTGTCACGATATCTGCTTCAAGGTAGATTGCGTACAATTCATGATTGTACCGTCTTGAGAATATTGTGTTACACTTATTGCAAGCAACTTAAACATGATTTGAAGGATTAATGTTGCATTGGAAGGAATGAACGAATCAGAGGATTGTCCAAGTTTTAAATAACGTGTTTTACGAGTTTGTATAGTACCTATCCACATTCAAATTTCAAAAATATACTCCAGTGCATTTATAATCCGACTCAGCAGTTTGTACCATCTCCAACTTTTTCACTCATTTTAAAGAGATTTTTGATCTCCGACATAACTCTAATTTTTCAAACATGAAATTCACCTTTTGGCCGCTATTTTCGATTTTATTAAATATCTCGGTTTCTGTTAGTTCTACAAAAAAGATTGATAAATAAAAATATAGAAAGTTAAATTTTCTCTTTATTATGTGAAATAGATTTTTTCGATAACGTTAATATTAAAAAAGTTAGAGGTCGACAAAGTTAAAAAAAATTCAAATTTTCCAATATTTTTGAAAATTTGCACATTTAGGCCCATTTTTTCAGTGGTGAGTTAAACGAGAGTTAGCTAATTCTTGAAGTAAATTAACCTACAGTGAACTGGCGAAAAGGTATAATTTGCCCCATACATAAGAAGAGAGATGTCACACCGTGCAGCAATTATAGAGGTATCACGTTGTTGAGTACCGCCTATAAGATATATAAGATACTCTCCTCTATCCTACAAGACCGGATAACCCCATACGCTAAAACCATCATCGGACAATATCAGTGTGGTTTCATTCCAGGCAAATCAACAACTGATCAGATCTTTACCCTTAGGCAGGCGATGGAAAAATGTCTAGAATTTAACATCCCAACATACCACCTGTTTATAGACTTTAAGGCCGCCTACGATAGCATAGCCAGGGTAGAACTTTACAAAGCCATGAGAGAATTCGGCATCCCAAATAAATTGACACGACTATGTAGGTTGACCATGACCAACGTAACAAGCCAAGTAAAAATAGCCGGATTGCTATCCAAACCAATCGACATCTTTAATGGACTCCGACAAGGGGATGGTTTGGCCTGCCTCCTCTTCAACCTGGCGTTGGAGAAAGCAATCCGTGACTCTGGCACGGCAACAAGAGGGACCATCGTCAACAGGTCCAGCCAGATACTGGCTTACGCAGACGACATCGACATCATCGGAAGAACTGAGCAAGCTGTACATGATTCCTTCATCCAGATCGAGCAGGCGGCACAAAATCTGGGGCTGCACATTAGTGAAGGTAAAACAAAGTACATGGTGGCGTCGAATGCGAGAGGAACAGTTGGTCAAACAATCAAGGTAGCGGAGCACGAATTTGAAGTGGTGCAATCCTTTAAATACCTTGGGTCAATAGTAGCAGCCGCTAACAATATAGAAGAAGAAATACGCGGGCGGCTTCTCAAATCCAACAGAGCCTACTATAGTCTGTCAAAGCTCTTCAATCCAGAAATCTCACCATAACTTCAAAACTGCTGCTGTACAGAACCATGGTCCTGCCAGTACTCACATATGGATCCGAGACTTGGGTGCTTAGCAAAAGGCACTTCGACCTCTTAGCCGCGTTCGAGAGAAAAGTCTTAAGGAGAATTGTTGGCCCCATATGTGAGGAAGGACGATTCCGGAGACGGTACAATCATGAATTGTACGCAATCTACCTTGAAGCAGATATCGTGACAAAAATTAAGCTCGGTAGACTCCGGTGGGCAGGGCACCTAGCTCGCATGAGCGAAGAGGAACCTGCTCGGAAAGTTCTTTTTCGTACATTCTATGGTAGACGACAGCGTGGTAGACCATGCTTGCGCTGGAGAGATGGCGTAGACCAGCACGCCCGGAGCCTTGGGGTGCGCAACTGGATGGAGGCGGCTCGAGACCGGGATGGGTGGAGAGACTTGTTGAAGGAGACCAGGACCGGACCCCGGTTGTCGAGCCGACGATGATAATGATGAACTGAGGAAGCAGGTTTTTTTGTGGAGAATGCATGCGGAACAACTAAACAAAATCGATGGATTAAACATCAAATGCATATTTTTATCATTAAAATACTGTTTTTCAAAAAAATCAAAAATAACGGCCTTTGAAGCTTGAAATATGTCTTTTAAACATCTAGTCCCGAAATCGTTATTTCACGCAGCATTTGCCTCGTATTTTTGTAAGGGAAAGGGATCAAAATTTCTCAAAACTGAATTAGTAGTTGGCATGACAATAAGTGGCGTTCTAATGCATTATTAAGTTTATTTGAACATGAAACTCATAAACATCGCCTACAAGATTCCAACTGCTCCAACGAGGTTCTGCGATCTCCGAATTCTCCATTTTCTCAGATATTTGATAAAAATTCTTCAGCAAAATTTGTCAACATTAAAGTGTCAAAAAACTAAGATTTAATTTTTGTTTTCGAATTTTTCAGATCAAATATTTTTCTTCGCAGAAAATTAAATTATTAGAAAAGGCTGAAGAAATACAAAAATAATTTTTATTTAGAAAGAACGGTTGTGATTTTGATTCAAAAGTTCCTACCCGGCAGGAAGATTTCAGGGTGTGCGTATTAACTCTCACCTTTCGGATTTTCTTCCAATGAATGCCTCATGGGTCAATCTTTGGCCCTCTGATTTTCTCGTCATTTATAAATGCTCTTCCTGGGGTTCTTAAGTTCTGTAAGATATTAATATAACACCGATGAAGTGCAACTATACCAAGTTATAAAATATGTTCTGGTAGAAGATGCTACTTTTAACATTAATTTTTCATTTGAAAAGGCTTTTTCAGCGAACTGAAAAAAATATCAAAGTTTATACAGAAAGAAAAAGTTTAATATTAATATGGATTATGTATACGAAAACAGCCCATGGTGCATTCAGAAGGGATTGATATATTCTAAAATTTGGGTCCAAAGTGTTATCTTTGAAATTGGGGAATTCTGTTTCAAATCAAAGAGAAAAAATGTTATTCTAAAGGGTTTTCCAATAAGAGTGTTATTTTGATATTCAAAGAAAAATGTCATTTTTTGAGATAAATGATCGGATGTTTATTTCATTATAAAGAGGAAGGTAAGCCGTTAATAATGGAACACAACATCAGCCAAATGGCCGCCACGACCACGCTTACAGGACCATATCCTTTTCATGAAATTTTCCATAACCAAATCGCAAAGTGGCTGCCCTATGTCCTCGATAGCCTCACGAATTCCATCTTTGAGGTCTTGAATCGACGCTGGGCTGTTGGCGTAGACCTTATCTTTCACGTGGCCCCAAAGGAAGAAGTAGCAAGGTGTTAAATCACAAGATCTCGGTGACCAATTGTGATCACCTCTTCGAGAGATAACACGGTCCGGAAACTTTTCCCGTAAAAGATCGATCGTTTCATTGCTTACGTGGCACGTAGCGCCGTCTTGTTGAAAGTAAACGTTGTCCAGATCAATACCATCCAATTCCGGCCATAAAAAATCATTAATCATCTCATCTCATAGCGCAATCCATTGACCGTAACTGTTGCTCCAGCCTCATTTTCGAAAAAGTAAGGTCCAATGACCCCGCCGGACCATAAACCGCACCAAACAGTCACGCGTTGAGGATGGAGAGGCTTTTCAAAAATAACTCTTGGGTTTTCCGAGCCCCAGATGCGACAGTTTTGCTTGTTGACGTAGCCTCCGAGGTGGAAATGGGCCTCATCAGTCAAGATGATTTTTCGATGAAATTCCGGATCATTTTCATGCATTTCAAGGACCCAATCAGCAAAGACACGACGTTGTTGATGATCAGCCGGCTTGAGTTCTTGTGTTAACTGAACTTTATAAGCCTTAAGACCCAAGTCTTTATGCAAAATACGGTGTAATGACGTTTGTGGAATGCCTAATTCCAAAGAACGACGAGGAATGGACAAACCTGGGTTTTCTTCAACACTTTGGGCTACAACAGCAATATTCTCAGTTGTTCTTGAGCGACGTGCACGGGTTTTATTCTTCACATCACTAACTTGTCCACCAATTTCTGTATTGCGGTCCGACAAGGTGCTTCACGACGACCCAAAAACGTTTTAGTTTTACGAACCGTCTCTGCCAAATTTTCACCATTTTTATAGTGAATTTTAATAATTTCAATGCGTTGTTGAAGCGTGTATCGTTCCATTTTTATTAATGGCGTAGTTTCTACTTGTCAAATATCAAAAAATGACAGCTTCAAAAGTGACAGCTACCGAAATAGCGGGCTATTTAAAATAACACTTCTTATTGGAAAACCCTTTATTACGTTTTTTGTAGATATAAACAAATTTTCTCAAGATTAAATAATTCCTCGCTTGTGTGACTCATGATGTGCAATTAAAACAGCAAAATACACACCATGTTTATTTATTATTTTTTCCAAAATAGAAAAACTAAAGTAAGTTAATCTTATCTTATTGAATAGCCCTGAAAACCAAGTGAAACGAATTTATAGAGATAACTTAACTTGTATTAATAGATTCATAAGCTGCATGAAAATTGATTAAAAAACAACAAAAAATTATTTTGAATCTTAAAAAAAAAATATTTAATGCTCATGTACTTCTTATATTTACATACATGCCTTTTCAGAGGACCAGAGTCATGTCTAATGCTATTCAGAAACTCTAAAGATATGTGTTTAATAGCTTTTGTTAGTGTCTTTCTGCAAGGCTATTTGTGCACACAAAAAAAAAGACAAGCTGATAGATAATAAGCCTCTACAAAGTTGTTTAGTTTTAATTATTCTTTGTCATCGGCATCATTCAAATCAAAAGTGTTTCAGAAAAGTGTCAGATTCCAGAATTTCATAAAAAAAAAAACATTATAAAAAAGGAAAACATTAAAACAGATAACATTTAATAGATTAAATTAAAGGCGTGAATAAAAATATATGATCCATAAATTTTGAACCTTAGTTCAGTTACAAAAAAAAAAAAAACTTTGAAGCTTAAATAAATAATGTAAGTACCTACATAATATACCTATACCAAAATAAACGTCACACAAATGTACCACGAACATTATACCTCCTCATACCCATAAGACTTAAGTTCATCTCCAACATTAAAAGATGTATAGAGGTAGGGTATGTGTATAGTATTAAATTTATTAACAAATCAAATTGATACCGGTCTGACAAATACAATGACCATTATCCTGAAACATGCCTTACACCCATAAAAACTCAAGACAAAGTAATAAAATTGTTTCCAATATAAATATCACTGACGAAAATGAGACCCTAATTAATGGCGAATAAGTCACTTGGTTCTCGTCAATTTGACACTTTAATATTGGAAAACATCCGTTATATACCTATACAAAGGGTTTGTATTTTTATATGTTCCATTCACCTTAATTCTAATTTATTCCCCTCGATAAAAACCGAACAAATCATTAAAAGTTGACTTCCGATTTCAATAGGTCGTCGTTGATAGACATAGATAGATAGATACTCGCACTTTAGGTATGGCCGCCTGGCCCGGTCCTTAAACTTTAACAGAATCAACAAAACGAAAAACATAAAAATAGTCATCAAAGAGAAAAGTGCCCATAACACAAAACAAAATGTCTTGTCTAATCAATTTAATCAAACGAACATGGCAACGACGAAGACCGACGACGACCGACGACGACGGCACGGCAACAAAATAGAAAACAAGAAATTAAAACTCTTCTCTGTCAGTGATAAGTAAAGTATCTACCCTAAACTGCCGATATAGAAATACGAGTAAAGTTCGGAACTTTCAATGGGCTTCTCATGTCAAACAATGTAGAGGCGATAAAAAGAGTAAAAATACAACAAAATAATCATAGGTATGTATTATGGCACACAGTGGGGTTTAATGCCCGAATAATTGCAACTTAGGAATAGTTTGTGGGAAAATCTTAAATTTTGTTGATATACCTACAATTAGATAATTTGTTAAGTTCGCTGTTGTATTTCTATTGACAAAAGGAAGAGAATAGAAATGGTATGAATCTACGACGGACAGCAGATGGTCAACGCGTTAACTCTCAGACGCCGAAATGTTGACAAAATTGATTTTTTCTCTTGTCAACTCCGCGACAACTCACAAATTTATCGGATGTGCTCAAGTATGTAGTTTGATCAAAAAGTTGAATCAAAAGGGTAAAAGACACCTTAACATATAAATATAACCCCTCATCGCATTTTGGGACTGCATTAACCGACTGGCGTCACTCGTTTGATCGTCAACGTCTGCTTTGACAGTACCTATGTATCCTATACTGACTATATTTTTTATGAAGTATAATCGTAGCTTAAACTGATATTAAAGCCCGAACCACACTACTCTCGTGTGGTGTGTTGGGAGTAGTGTGTCGCTGTCATTCCAATGTATTTCATAAATTTCGACGCAACACATCATACGATACAAATATAGCTCTACGCATATGAAATACATTAGAGCGATATAGCGACACACTACTCCCGAACACACCCCACGAGAGTAGTGTGGTTCGGGCTTAAGTTGTGAAAAAAAGACCACCAACTAATTTTTATAATTGGATTTTCAAAAAGGTTAAGTTAGGTAGAAGGGCTAACAGTTGATCTTGTTACCGTCACACTTAGATCTATGTAGATCCGTTGTGATACCCTAAGAAGTTGTATCCCACTCAATGTAAATGAAGCCATTTAGACTTTAAAGGCATTGACGAAGTTCAGAAGGCTGTTAGCCGAAGTTCTATAAAGATCCTCTAAGTCGTCAAAGAAATGAATCCCTAGGTGTTTCTTTCTTAAATGACAGAGTGCTGGGCAGTGACAAAGGAAGTGTGAGGTATCCTCATGTACTTCTTCATCGCTGCACCCTCTGCAAAGGTCGTCAGTACTGAGCCTCTTTTTGTGGTTTCGCAGTAGGTTGTGTCCGGTGATTATGCTGACAAGCGAACGAAGAATTTTGTCTGTCCTCTCCTCTGCTTATTGAAATTTGGCCATAATTTTCTAGTTGTGCCGCATGTTTCGAGCAGGTTCCATCTGTCATTGTATTTTTCTGATATTTTGTTACCAATATCCTGTTTGATGCTACAGACTATAGACTTGAATCAAACGATGATCCCGTTCTCGCCAGCTCATCAGCTCTTTTGTTTCTCTGGTACATTTCTGTGACCAGGAACCCAGCAGAGTATAATGTTATACTGCATTCCAAGAATCCTAAGCTCTTTGCGACAGCAGATTACAAGCTTCGAATGTATCTCTGTGGATTTTCAAAAAAAATCATATATTTTGTTTTTTGAACATTTTGAAAAATAATTCAAACATTTTCACCAATATTTTTCAAAATACTTTTTAAAATTTTCGAAACTCTTCTTTTTTTTTTAATTTGAATTTGTAAAATACGACATGTGAAAGTTTCTAGAACGATTTTGAAAACAAATCCAGAAGCAACTTCTTCTTCTTTTCAGAAATATAACAGTCATTCTCCCACCAATGGAAATGGCAGTAAGACTGAGGCTGATAACACGTTTCCTTTTTTTCGGTTGTTTCGTCTTTTTGACAGATTGGTTGAGAGATGTGTAGGAATGAAGGGGAAATGAACCTACGTTTCAACACCGCTTACTCTTTTTTCCAAAAAAAAAAAAAAAACGAAAGACGAAACAACGACGAAAAAAGGAATTCGGTAATCAGGCTCATTTAAGAGATCTAAGAAATTCCTCAAATTTGCTCTTAAAAAGCTGATATCTAAAATTTGTTAAGTTCAGTTGATCAGTTATTTTTGTATCGCAGTTGATAAATTTATAATACACTTAGCTTATGATTTCTCGTGGGAAAATTTAATTCAGTCTTCTTTTTCCTCCCGCGTCAAATTGGCGGAGCAAAATCTCTGAGATATCAGAAACGTGAGAATACTTAGTTAGAACAACTGTTAACGGAAAGTACTAAACACGGGTTTTCTAATGCAAATAAAATGTCATTATTTGTGTGGCCATCCTTGATATTTTGTCATTTTTTGACATCTACCTACAGATAGTAAATAAAGGACTTATTTATAAAGTGAAAAATAAAATGTCAATTTTTAGTCTATTCTCTCAGTACAAAATAAGCGGTGAGTAACGGTTATTTTGCAACAATTCCATATCTGAAAATCTATTTTTTCAGCAAACTTTTTTTCAATATTTACGGATATAGACTTGCTGTGGTTATAGGTTTTTTTATACCTAAGAGGCAAACTTACCTATTAGAATTTTTGAAATTTTTTTTTTTTCAAAATTCTTAATTGTTCACATACATTTATTTGGGAAGAAAAACAAAATGCCTTTTTTTTGTTTAAATTATCATTGGAAAAAAAATTTAATTTTTTTAAATTTATTCCCACTATACGCCCCACTGTACAGACGAAGCAGTAAACTTCCCTAAAAGTACACGAAAAACCCCTCAGATTACTGACGTAGAGGTACTCAATTTCAAAAGGTAATTCCAATTACGGGTCAAAGATTGCAGGTCCGCATTTTTGTAAGGGGAATAAATAAACAATGTCTATAATGGGTATAATTTCGATACATAAAATGTCGGTATTGATTTTCATAAAAGTCTTACAAATGTTGCTCTGTCACATTTAAGACCAGTTATTCAGTGCGAGATTATCGTAGTTTCGGAGTTAAACCCGAGTTAATTCCTGAAACATGTTTTTCAGTCAATTTAGATCCCGATTTAACACTCACAAAATTTGGCGAGTTAACTTTGGATTAGCTGAATAGGTACTACTGAAAAAGTGAAAAATACGTGTCAAAAAACTATTCAAATCGAGGTACGACACTATGGAAAGGGTGATTTGCATAGTGGCGTCATCACGAATTCGATAGCGAAACATTGATTTCTATACTGTCGCACTTCGATTTTGATAGATTTTTGACAACTAGGAGTTATATTTAAATCTCCACTGAAAAACAACTTTTGACTTAAATCGAGATTAAAGTAGATATTTGCAGTATTAACTAACTCTGATTTAATTCGGAGTTAACTGATGCACTGAAAAACTGGGCCTTAGTAGTTTTGTTTTCTTTGGAAACTAAAAGCAAAACTCAAAATATTTTCCATTAAAAACATAAATTTTTTGTAAGCTTTTGGTTATGGAAAACTATAATTTTGCATATTCACAATTATATGACTTAAGATCCACCTTCAATTGTGTACGTCCCTGATGGGAGGCATTTTGCCTCAAAATCAAAGTCAATTTAATTACCACTTGTCTTTGGTTGATAAGGTCCATTATTTATAATAAAGGTAGGAACTCGTATACCTATACATTTATAGGTAGCGATAATGATAACGCACACTTCCGATTCATCCCGATTTGTTGCCCTCGCAGCTCCCTCTTTTATTCCATCATCTCATTAACTATCCACTTAAGTCAAAACTGGACAATTAAATACTTCACTTTGATAAAACGAGAAAAAAAACTATTAAGTAGTCTTTTCGACAACAAAAGCCACCAAGCTAACAGTGGATGTGGTGGACTTTGTGTGTGTGTGATGGTTTGACATTTATCCGGGGATCTGCTTGGATAATTTTAATTAAAAACTTTACCACAAAGGCGATTTTCATCATCGAAAACTTTCTTCATTTTTGTATGGAAATTGAAAAATTAAAAAAAATATACACACACACTCCTTGTAGTTAAAACCCTTGTCAGGAAGAATTTCCTTTTTCCTGACCCTGCCTGTTGTATTTATTGTCATTTGCATTGTGGGCTATAAAAAGTGACACCCTTTTTGTTTTGTTCACAACCTCTCAACTGTTTTTTCTAGTATATAACGTCATTCAGTGACTGACAGATTGATAATAAAAAAAAAATAAAATGGAGTTGGAGATGGAGATGGCAAGGCCATCTGTCAGTCAGATGTAATTGTGGCTTTGTGATGTGCTCAAATTAAGGAGTGGCGGGTGGGGGTTTGAAAAGGCTAATGTAAGGGGAGAATGACACTTCTTCTCTGCAAAATCTTTTTTAGATGAAAGTTTGGTGGACCATATTGATCAATTATGTATTTACATATTTATCTGCCAAATGAACAGACGTTGAGGTGAGACGTGAGACAGAGAGAGATAAGAGGGTTTAAATTCTCAAGATGATGGTTGCTTTAGTATTATATGACTTTTGAAATATTTTATCATTTTATTTTCGGAATTAAATCGCAGAGCTGCTGTACGTGCTTTTGCTTTATTGTGACTGTTTGGTTTTTTTTTTTTTGTTCTTAAATCCCAATTGAATTGCCTGTCAAAATAATTTTATTTAAATTTATGTTTGGAACTTGATTGGGGTGTATTTATGCGATGAGCATTGAGCAAGCAATAAAGGGACTGACACCTTAAGTTTTTTTTATTAATGTAAATTTTTTTGTTCGATATCTTTTTTTTTTGTATTATCAAAGATAATATGTACCTGATAGATTGTAATCGTTACTTTAGAAGTAGGGGAGAGTGGGTACGAAAGTAACATTTTTGACATTTTGTGCCGTAATTTGATAACCAATAAACATATCACAATAAAACATAGTGCAAATTAATGAATGAACATTTAGCTAGCATTAAATACTAATTTGGTTTACAGCTTTGTCTTTGATTTAAATGTATGACTTGAAAATGAAGACAAGGTCAAATGTTATAATCGTCCTTTTCGGTGTGTCGACTGTAACACGCTGAAAGGACGGTTGTAACACCATATAAATATATGGAGAAAAAAACTAAAATGGTAGTTAGACTTAGAATTTAATTCTAAGCCTTTACTATAAATTAATAATGTATTATTATAAACTAAATGAATGCCAATAAAAAGGCATTCTTATCCAGTGCTGATAATAAATGGATTTATGTAGTATAAACATTAGTATAACATTATTTCGAATTTATTTGAAAAAAAAAAAAACTATTTTGATCTCTATCTCCAGCTGTTGAATAAACAAAGTCACCAAAAACTGTGTGTGGACGGTTGTAACACAAATAATTCTACAATAATTTGTGCTTGTATTATGTTACAAACGTCCACTCAAAAATTGTTACAACAGTCCACCCCACACTTTTTTATATTAAAAATCAAAGTAAGAAGAAACCAGTATTCCTATCGTAAAAATATTGAATCTATTCGATTTCAGAAATATTGGATCATCCATTCAGTGAATTGTTTATTTTTTTTTTTTTAAATTATGAAAAAACTCAGGACCAAAAAAATTACGTTTTCACTAAAATTTCACATTTTTTGCTTTTGTTGGTACATTCGACTGTACTGACTTTTGGATTTTTGTGGGTGCATTCAAGACCTAATTGCAAAGATTTGTGCATTAAAAAATGAACGCACACAGTTCTAGTTTTTCATAAAAATTGAATGTTACAACCGACCCACCGTTGCGTTCGTACCCACTCTCCCCTACTTTCTCATGTCGTTAATATGAACTATTGTTAATTTAAATAGAGATATCATTATATTAACATACATATAGCCAACATATTCGATTTTGAAGTAATTTTTTTTTTAGCTTCAAAATTAAACATTTCCAAATTAGGGCGATTTGCAGGAAATATTTTTGATAACAGTAGTACCTTACAGTACAAAATTAGTACATTTTTCAGTACAAAAATATAGATACTATTGGAGAGATCTTTTAACAGGTTTTCGCCATGTTACCAAAAATTAAAATTGTGTATCTACATGCATATTGATTTTTCTACAGTGACAACGAGGTGTTTACGAACAGACATCGAATTTTATTTCAAAAATAAAAGAAATACGAAAATATTCAATGTTCAGCTGTTTGTCTGAAATTTTTAATAATTTCCGGCAGAAGTGTATTGGTTCTGAATTGGATTGCAACTAAGTACAAATTGATGAAATTTTTTATATTTTTTTTTCGTATTGTATAACATTATACGAATTTTTATTTATATGTTTTTAAACGTGTCGATTAAACGCCACCTCCATCAGAGTCCATATACTCTGCAGAAGCATTTGTTTGAAGTTTTCGTGAACTCCTTCGATCATCTAGTCACAGGGGATTGCAGTCTGGGCTTCCATCAAGGTCTTGGAGAGGCTTATAACAAAAAATGCATTTAAGGTATCCCCACAGTAAAAAAAAAATTGCAAGGAGAGCGTAAGAGCCAGTTAGGAATTTACCTGACTTTATAAGTATGAATTGTTCAATGGCAGCTCAAACTTGCTCGATGTTTTCTGAACTAATTGTGACGGTCCTTTTCTGATCGCAGACACATTTCCTATCCTCCTTAATGCGCATTTAGCATTTACGTACCTACTAGATAAGCCAAAACCATTTTCGATTAGGAAGTCGACCGCCGCCGCCGGCCGTGCCAAATTGCAATCTGTAATTCATGTTACGGTTCGCAATTCCACGGCGACGGTAGAGCCAGATTTTACAACATATGTTTTGACACAAAAAGCAAGCTGCTCAACGAACCACTCTATTTTTGCAAATAAAACTTTTGTAAAGTAAATTTTGTAAAAAAAATAATGTGTGAGTGCCGGTACTCACGGATAATACGTGTAACCATCAACGTTTGTCCAAGCGCAGTTTTCAGGATTTATATTTGGATCCATAGGCGTCCATACGTTGGTGACTACGTGCACGGATTCAAAACGGACTAGTTTGCTTGAAGGGGATCTTCATATCTTTGTCACTGAACACACCCAATATGCTACTATGCTGACTTCCCTAACGTTATGTGCTACACCGTAAAGTGTGGCGTCGTAACGTCGCACAGAGGAAAGTCCACGTTTTTATTTCACTCTACCGCGTCGGCATACATAGTACACATCAAAAACTGTTCTCATTCAGTTCATTCTAGTGTCATTCCAAATTAAAAACCAATATGCGTCTGACATGATCCACCGCCCTGTACTTAAAGCAGCATAGTTTTAAAGTTGTTTAGTAAGGTTTCTGTATTTAAATAGCTTTGGCAGCTATCCATTGAATAACTTGGTATTAGGTACCTACAATGTAAGAGGATATTTTTTTTTTAAATTATCTAACCACAATTAAAATCCCAAAAATTCTTTTTCATAACTTAAGTCTTTAATGCATGTACCTATTATGTAGATACGAACATAGTCCAGAAGATTCAAATTCAATACCTACCTTGTTTAAAAAAAAAAATGCAATACAATATTGAATATTGCTGAAGCCAAAACTCATTCCCCGAATATCGAAGGTGTTATTTCAAATATTAACTTCAATACCTATAATGTAATTTTTATCCTACTTAAGTTCTCAAAGAAAGGTGAAACAAAAATACTCAGGTAGCCCTATTATATTCAACAGGAAAAAATGGATAAGCTTCATATAAAAAAAAAAGTAAAACAACAAAAAAAAAACTCAAATTATCCTTTTATGTTTAATTTTTTCCCATCGCTTAAACCAGTTATGAAACTCTTCGCATGGTCTGGTTTAAGTCTTTGTCTTTCTGTCGCTGGGATTTTGCGGCATGTGCTTAATGTGCGTGTCTTGTCTCGTAATTCCTTTTACAGGACAAACAACAAAAAGAACAGTGCTGTCGATTTAAATTCGTAAAGAGTAACTCTGTACCTTTTCGAAATTTGGTCTTATGTGTGGGGAGTGGGGCAAAACCACATATTTAGTGTTTTCCCGCTTTTTAAACTATTGAACAAGTTATTTAAGGAGGATAAAGACTTTATTTTGCAAATCTGTTTATTCATTAAGCTATTTTGAGTAATATTAGCTTCGTTTGTTGAAATTTACCCAGGGTTGACCCAGGTTTTCTTGACAACCCCAAGAATTGATAAAAAACCTGGGTTTTTCGGTTCTCAAAAAACGCTCAAGGGCTGTTGACATTTAAAGAAAGAAAAAAAAAAGTTCTGTGCTTAGATAATTAAAACTTAAAATTTGGTTCAAATATGCCTTAAAAATGAATCCAAACAACTTCTACCGTTTCCATTTTTGATTGCTATTTATTAGCATCAAATTTAATTTGCATATTCTTTCAGTTTGTTTTCCAAAAATAAACAATAACCTGCAGCACGTGAATCTACAACAAAACAGATGCAGAACAACTCATGTCACTTTTGCAGTTTTTGATTTACTAACCAAAAGCCGCTACTCATATGCTTATTTTTTGTGTAATTTGCACGCACTATAATAGTTTTGAAATCAAAATAAATAAATCCTTTTAAGTTCATGAAAAATATTATGCAAACAAAAGAGTTTATTATTGGTGATCTGGATGAAATTTAATATTTTTTTTTGTATTAGGTAGATACCTACCTATTTTTGTCCGAATGCAAATAATACATTTGTTTAATGCTTTTTTCTTCCATTTTCTTCAGGTTTTTTTTTTATTTATTAAGTTTGTGATCAACATTAATGTAGAACAGTTATTAATTACAAATAACAGTAATTTTAAATAATTATTAAACAATTAAAGGGTTTCCCAATAAGAGGTGTTATTTTGAATAGCCCGCTATTTCGGTAGCTTTCACTTTTGAAGCTGTCATTTTTTGACATTTGACAAGTAGAAACTACGCCATTAATAAAAATGGAACGATACACGCTTCAACAACGCATTCAAATTATTTAAATTCACTATAAAAATGGTGAAAATTTGGCAGAGAAGGTTCGTAAAACTAAAACATTTTTGGGTCGTCGTGAAGCACCTTGTCGGACCGCAATATAGAAATTGGTGGACAAATTTGAGCTGTTAGTTGAGTTAGTGATGTGAAGAATAAAACCCGTGCACGTCGCTCAAGAACAACTGAGTATATTGCTGTTGTAGCCCAAAGTGTTGAAGAAAACCCAGGTTTGTCCATTCCTCGTCGTTCTTTGGAATTAGGTATTCCATAAACGTCATTACACCGTATTTTGCATAAAGACTTGGGTCTTAAGGCTTATAAAGTTCAGTTAACACAAGAACTCAAGCCGGCTGATCATCAACAACGTCGTGTCTTTGCTGATTGGGTCCTTGAAATGCATGAAAATGATCCGGAATTTCATCGAAAAATCATCTTGATTGATGAGGCCCATTTCCACCTTTGAGGCTACGTCAACAAGCAAAACTGTCGCATCTGGGGCTCGGAAAACCCAAGAGTTATTGTTGAAAAGCCTCTCCATCCTCAACGCGTGACTGTTTGGTGCGGTTTATGGTCCGGCGGGGTCATTGGACCTTACTTTTTCGAAAATGAGGCTGGAGCAACAGTTACGGTCAATGGAATGCGCTATCGAGAAATGATTAATGATTTTTTATGGCCGGAATTGGATGGTATTGATCTGGACAACTAGAGCTGTGTAAATCGTTCATTTCAAATGATCGAATCGTTCAAGAATCGATTACCAAAATGATTCGATCATTTTAATCAATCGATGATTCGATCATTTTCATTCCACTCAATTCATTATTTCACACTGTTCCGATTCGATTTTTGATGTGTAAACATCTATGTCGGCGGTAAAGTGAAATAAAAACGTGGACTTTCCTCTGTGCGACGTTACGATGTACAAGGTTACGTAGCGCGTATTCTCGGAAATGATTTGACATTTTGACACTTGTCAAATTAAAAGTGTTCTAATGGACCTAGAGAACCTAGAGAACTGGTGTGACTTTAGGTAATTTCCACCTCCTAAATTGGCGCACTCCGTTTTTCGATCCGCCGTACCAAAAATTTTGACATATTTTGACACCTGTCAAACTAAGACAATTTTTTTATTTCGGTTTCGATGAAATTCAATCTCCGAAGTAAACGAATACTGTACCAATTTTGATCGAACCCAATCTGACCCATATTTCTTTTCTCCGATTAAATATATTTATTTCAACAGAGATTGATATCGAAAATCGAGATTCATTAAAATGATTGAGATTGGGATGGAAAATCGAGAATCACCGAAATGATTGAGATTGGGATGAGATCGAGAATCGAAATGATTGAGATTTGGATCGATTGAAACGAAAAATTTTGATTTCAATCATCAATACTTTTCGATGATCGGATCAAAAAAATCGAATCGTTCCTGATTGACACAGCCCTATGGACAACGTTTACTTTCAACAAGACGGCGCTACGTGGCACACAAGCAATGAAACCATCGATCTTTTACGGGAAAAGTTTCCCGTATTCTTTTTGATAATTAACTGAAGAAAGCTCCTCAAATAAAAATATTGAAAAAGAAGAATATAAAAATTTATTAACACTGCACTAGCACAATGGAGAGCAGCCATCTTCTCAGGTGATCAATTAAGCTCATATCAATGTTTCGCATTCACCAATCTATGTATCGTAATATACTGAATTTTTCAACGTTTGCCATGTCTCTTATCTGAAATCTTAAAGTAAGTAAGACTCCGGGGATTTACAGTTACATATATATCTATAATTTTTAAAATCCTGGACCGCTTTGAAGTAAGAGCAAGTTCAAGTGTTGTGTTGTGCATCTAATCTTGTGTACTATTCCTTAAATTCTCAAAAAAACGTTAGTTGCTGAATTGCTGACTGAAGCATATTTAAAGAGGCCGACGGAATGGCATTTTTATAGCTATGGAAAAATTTATTTGAAGATTATAAAATTTAAATTCAAGCATTTTTAGCATGAAACTACGTAAAAAAAAGGTTTTTCAAATATCAAAGCAGTTTAGGATCGTGGGTACTATCTTTTTAATATTTTTTTATTAATAATAAAATCAGTAAATCACCATATATGCCTTTTTGACATTTATTCTCCTGTATTATATCCAAGGGCAAACCCCATACAACTGGTAACCCTAAATTATAATTTATATTACTTCTCAAACAGTTCTCTTAAACAGTTTGTAAGAAAAAAGTAAGGTATGTCCGGTTCCGGTAACGGTTGCTCTAAACCATTTTTGGTAAGTTTTTTTTAAATGACATTCACATTTCACATTAAAGTATTTTCAATATTTAAATGCCAGTGAACAGATCATTAAACTGAAGTTACAGTTTCGTTCAGTTCAAACTAAGTAGTGTAATTTTACTAAGAAATTATCTAGATCAACGAATTTTATTATTAAAATTCGATATGTTAAAAACTGAATATATTATTGACTTTTTATTCGTTATCGAAATAAAACAGAGCTACTGCATAATTCAATATTATGATTTAATTGTGTGGCAAAAAGCAGTCTAGATCAGTCATAATGACGCACAACTTAAACAGACAAAAAAAAGGATCTTATTAACGCTCGATTTCTATGAAAATGAATTCAAGAAAAGAATAATTATGTCAAAAACAACAAAAAAAAATATATTAATGAGTAATTTAAATTCGTAGATTTGTTGAAAAAAAAAACTAAATTAAATAAAAATGTCAACAACATAGTTCTGTACTGGAAGCAAGCAAGATGTTGAACAAATATTCGCAAAAAAAAATGTAAAATCAACTAATTAAATAAACAAAAAAATTGCACAGATATAGATAATAAAAAAGAACATTTTATAAACTTTGTATACTCTTGGTAAAAAAAAAAAAAAACATACCTACCTATAAAATAAATTTAACTAATTAATTCACAATATTTTATCTGTTTTGGATGAATTGCTTTGAATATTTGGGTAAATGGACTGATGGACTTATGGACATGAGAAAGGTAAGTTCACATAAGAAAGGTTTTTATGAAATAAATTCTGCTCAAACCCCCTTAAAAATCAATGTAGCACGAACTGAACAAAATAAAAGTTGCGTAATAACAAGGTTGAAACGCCAATTTTCTTAAGAAGCAATTTTTTAAAGCAGGTACATAAGTTCTCTACTTGAATAATGTCAGCTTTTTGTTGGTAAATGTATTAAGACACGGTTTTCCAAGGATGAGTTAAGCCAGAGTTAATTAACTTATAACTTGGCTAATATTTATATCTATCTACAGTCGATACAATAAGTAGTTTTTTTTATGTACGGATGTACATATGTAGAAGGACCTAACAAACTCGGAAAATAAAACAACTAAGCAAAGAATTTGTTCAATTAATCCAGAGATAAATCACAAAACTTGGTGAGTTAAATAGAGTTTAACTTTAATTTCGCACTGTAAAACTAGGCCTAAGTATGCAGTAAGCTATTCAAATTTCCAAGTACTGCAATTTTTTAGGGACATCTCATCTAAGCAATGTTTATTCCGGTTCTAGCTGGCAACCATCGAATGTGTTCGATCACATAAATTGTGAACACAGAATCCATGGTTACGTTAATTAATAAAATAATAATCATTAACCAGTCGATTTTGATCGGTTTACACAATTTAACCAACAATTTTCTAAAATGTAGTTTATTCATATTTCTATATATTACCATACCAAAGAGTGTGAACAACAAGAAACCAAATAATCTTCTCTTTTTGTGGAAAAACCAATTGCAGCAACAAATAACCCAATTACATTATGGAAGAAAGTTTTTTTTTGATAAAATTAAAAAGCAAATCCCCAAATTGGCCAAGGAAATACAAAAAGCATAAGAACGATAAAATTTGACGAATTGATTTTTTTTTCATTTTTAGAGTTCTGAGACAGAAGTTCACCTTGTAGACAAGACGAAATAATAACACAGCTTTGTAAAATAAAGGCAACATACAAAAACAAAGTTAACCAAAGATCAAATTTGACACTTATGTTGATAGATATACATAAACTGCGAAATGGAGCGATTTGCGGACATATGCTGTGGTTTAGTTGCATAACCATGTCCTAGGCAAAATCTTTGGTTCCTCAATCATTGATTAAACCAGCTGTCAATAGACTGTCCATTATAGATGCTTATTTTGCAGCTTTAATCCAAAGTAACTAGGTACATATTCGCATCTATATACATATGTACTTCTAGTAGGGTCAATGTGGTAAATGTAAACAGAGCTTAAATTCCCTACAAATAATGCAGTCTTGAACGCACCCATTAAATAAACCTTTGGAGGCATTCATTATCTCTGTCACTTCAATGTCAGAATGTCACTCATTCAAGTGATTAAAATTTTCAGTTGGCAGTTGTTTTTTTATGAAATATTCAATAAAAAAAATTCTACAACTCTGGAGGCTTCGGAAAATATATTTTAAACAAAATGCAGAAAATTTATAAAAATTTTTAAAATTTGATTGACATTAAATCAAAAGGAAAAAAATCCAAAATTTCGAAGGGATTTATATTGTTTTCTTATTTAATTTTAGCCTAGAATAATGAGGGTAAATGTAAACAAATTTTTGGGGTTATTTTAATTACATAATATTTTGCTTCAAAATTAAAATTGGCAAAAATGTAAGTGTGTTATTTTAAATTATTTGTTGAGAAATACATTTGATTCGTAAATATTCTTCGAAATTACTATTCATACTCATTGGACGTTGCAAGAAATGCTAAGAATAACAAAATCATGACCTTCAGTTCAAATCTTATATGCTTATCATTTAACTATCATCGAATAGTTGCCCCTGATATAAAGAAGATTTACGGGTTTTGAAAGCCCAATACGTTGTTTATAAGAACATAAAGCCTCTGTTCCAAAACTTCAAGATGATTTACATTGCTGTTTGCATTTACCCCATGAATAAGAATTAAAATATGTAAATAAAGAACTTGGTGAATGTAAACATTTTAGGTACTTATTATTAACCGTTATTTTAAAAAAAATTCAAGTAATTTGTAAAGGGTTTTTCAACAGGGACGCTACAAAAATAGAGCAACATGGACAGCAAACGACGCCATATTTCTTGCCGCTCTTTTGACATTTCTCTTCAGTAAGGTTTGCCATTTTATGATGGAAAGAAATACGAGCCAACAACGAGTCGATGTTGGCACGTTACTGTGAATGTGGATCGCTACCGTTCAATGATAACCGAATATTTTTGGCCCCAATTGGATGATATGGACTTGGAGGACATGTGGTTCCAACAGGACGGCGCCACAAGCTACACAGCGAATGTCACAATCAATTTATTGGAAACCAAGTTTGAGAACGTGTTATCTCACGAAATTGTCCAGTCGCTTGGCCGTCTCGGTCGTGCGATTTGACGCCGTTAGACTATTTCTTGTGTGGCTACGTCAAGTCTATGGTCTATGTCAACAAGCCAGCGACGATTGATGAACTTCGTACGAATATCGAACGTGAAATTGCAGCAGTATCTGCCGATTTATGCTTGAAAACCGTCGAAAATTGGGTTCAACTTCTGGACTTCTGCAAGCGTGCCCGTGGTGGCCATGCAAAAGAAATCGAGTTCCATACATAATGGCATCGAACGTACTTTCACAAGAATAAAGAATTTCATTGATATCCGAAACCGTTTTTGTTTAAAAACTTTTGTAGCGCTCTTATTGAAAAACCCAATATAATCTTTGATACAGAAATATTGTATTTTCACGCTATCTTTCATAGTTTTTCGTTAAATTTTCTATTATAAATATTTAAAAAGTTTTAATTCAACTTTTTCAAAATAATATATGAAATTGTCTACAATTACCCACATTGATCCTACTAGGTTCATAATTGTATCTACATATCTACCTATTGCAAACGTTTTGTTTTTTACTAATTTATTTTCAAATCTTCAATTAACTTGATTTTTTCTCAATTGACTCGTCACATAACATCATCATTGTTAAATGTTGATATTGTTTCTGCAGTTGTTGTCGGTGCGGCGTTGAATTTCAGTCGAGACGTAGAGAAATAACTCTTTTCAAAACTAAATGAATAAACAGATAAACGAGAGTACAAATAAACTTGATAGGTACGCGTCATACCTACCTTCTTTTTCATTTCTTTTGTGAATCAAAAATTTAAAAGTTTGAAACTGTATTTGCCTACATTATCTTTCCAAGGATAATCCCGTATTAATAACTTGAGCAATTTTTGCTACTTAGGATTGAGTTGTTATTTCTTTCCCATCAAATTCCTACCAACCTTTGTACATTATTATAAACTTCATCAGTAATCTTGTTCTGAATTTTATATAAACGACAGCCCTGATTAGAACGTAAACAAAAGCCCAACAGGCATAGGGTTTATTGACGTTCTTGGAATAAGAAAGAAAGACAAAAACAAAAACTTAATAAATTCTCGCCCTTAAAAATTTTCTGAGATCCCAAATACATTTTCAGGTAAGAAACAGAACAGCAGCTGCCTTGTTGATTCCCATTTATTGTTGTTGTTTTGCGAGTTTATATAACGTACCTTTATTGGTAGGTAAAGGTACGTACGTACCTCTTAACACAGGTACCCATACCTCTCATGCAGAAACTGTTCCTTGGGTAGATAAATGCAATGTCTGTAATCATCAACTCCAGAAAAATTTTAAGAAGAAGCAACAAAATGTATCTGTGGGATACGTTATGTTGTGATGTAAAGATCGAACTACCTACATAATCTATATAAATATCTGAAATGTATCTTTCTTCTGTTCGGCCTTAAATTGTATACAGAATCTCATAAAGGTTGATTGGTAATTCTTCGAATATGAAGGGGCGTTTAAAAAAAAAAACAAAAAGTTAAATTACACGTTTCCATTTTTACTTACATTAAACTGTAATTTTGATGAAAATCCGATATTATTCCATGTTTTATATGCACAGCAATAAGATACTATTTTTGTTGTTAATTCTTTTATATTCACACATCTACTTAATGTAGGTACGTTATCTCGAATCCTTAACAACTAAAAAGCGCTTTTACCTTAAAAAAACTATTTTCACTTGATCGCGACTGAAGATGATGGTAAAGGCAAGCAGGTTGCTAAATTAGGTATATAGCTATAGATATATGCAGATATATTGGGATTCGCAAAAAAAAAAAGATACAACAAAAGCAAAGAACTTCACAATATAAAGGTTGCTAACACTTTTGGAACAGGTTAAGTGAAAGGTGTACTAACTAACGTACTGTACCGTGTACGTGTCGTATTTTAGTGGATCTTTTTTTTTTTTTATTTCTATGTCGAAATAAAAAACTTCACACTCTTCGTACCTATCTAGGTATTAAGAAAGATACAATTAAACAGGCCTTGATATTTTTTTTATTTAATTGCTTATACGGATGCACTCACTACTAACTACTAACTTAGCGACGCAAAGACGCCTTGATTATTTTTATTTTTCGTTTCTGATTAGCTATTTTCTTTTTTCAAATAAAAAATAAACAAAACCAAATAAAACAAAAAATATCTATCTGATCACCGACGATATATTCACTGTCTCCAAGACAAAAGCCGATTGCGCCGCGTTAAAGAGTCGAACTCAAACTGAGTAGGAGATACTTTTTTCGTTCGTTATTCGTTTGAAAATACGAAAGTATCTTATTATCCCACTCAATGTAGACTTAAGAGAATTTTTGTACAATAAGAAGATTGAGTGAGTTTTTAATTCGATTGAGTATGAAATTGAGTTTTATTGCTTAATGTATTTTTTTTGTCGAAACAGCTGTTGGTGGTATTGTTTTATTTGACTTGTGTGTGTATGTGATGCAATTAAAGTGCATTTACCTGGATGTTAAAATGTAAATTTTCTTTGGACGATCTTTTATCATTTATTTTGGGGGAAAACATAGATATTAAGTAAACGACACATTTATTTTCGTTAGGGCTGAGAAATACTAGGTACAGGTAGGTATAATGCCTGTATGTATGTTGGTAGGTACCTATTTACATATACAGTATCCTACACAGAGTTTTGTTGACATGTAATGTAAATGTAAATATTATGAAGCTAGACGACTTGAAAATAATATTCGACACATGTTTTTTTTTATTATCTCAGGTTTTTGGGCTAGAGACAGTTTTGTTGGTTTATTTAATTCCAAGAAAGCAAAAGTCTGGGCATTTTGAAATCAAAATCGAAGATAAGCTCTCTCAATTTTGTTAGACATTGGCAATTATTTTCTTGTATTTTTTTTATTATGGAGACAAAATTGAGAACAAAGATGTTAATTTTAGTAAACTACCTAGGTATACACCTACCTACCTATATCTTAATTTAGGTGGGTACCTAAACCAGAATTAGTTAACTCTGGCAATAAATTTATTTACAGTTAACTTAAAAAGCAGTTTTTCAGAGGATCCACCTGCTCCGTAAATCCAGAATTATCTCACCAAATTTGGAGAGTTAACACGGATTTAACTTTAATCTCTCACACGGAAAATTCAGACCTAAGAGTATGAATTCTAGAAACATCGGATTTAATCGCAGTTTTTCTAGAGTAAATTTTAGGGAAATTGCGAATTTTGTTGTTTGGTTTTTATATCTTTTTTAGTAGGTACCTATATAATGCTATGTTAAAAAGACGATTTTCCAAATTTTAAATCTTTCTAGCATTTTACAAAAGTTAAAATCACTAAATGACTATTCTATCTTTTTAAAATCATACTAATTCTATAGACGATGTTTAGATTGGAAATATTGAATACGGTATCACTGCATTTTGTTGGCAAGAGCATGAAGAATACATAAAAACCAGACTCATGAGTCTCATTTGTTGTTTTTTCACTGTGTAAAATTTTGAAATTGTTGTTGTTTCAATTTATTTTGAGGCACAGTACACATATTAAAGAAGGTAATATCATTAGTGTTTTAATTTTTGGTCAGTTCTGTGTATCTGTGAAAATGGCGGATCCAGTGTCTCTTAACTTGTCAAAATGCTAATATTTGTTGTTGTTTCTAGTAATGCCATGTGCAGTTTTCGTGGGCACTCAAGTCGCCATGTTTAATTTTTGACTGGCCTTATGGGGTTTTCCATTGGTTCATTTTTGATTTGGATCTGCCAACAAGTCGATTTTGACCATTTTTGCTTTCCATTGGACAAAATAAATTGATTTATTTTTGATTTAAAATCAATTTAGCAGATCTACCCCTCCCTGTACCTACTTACACCAGCATAATTTACAGCTGTCACTTGGAAAATGTGGTGTTCGATTGGATTAATGTAGGTATTTTAGGAATGAAATTTGTGTTGAAAATAAGTGAGAAATATTCGATTATAAATGGAAAACTTTAAAATGAATCGGTAACTTCATCAAAATCATCTTTCTCTTCTAAGGGACGAAATTTGTAGTGAAATATTGACAGAAAAACGAAACTACACAAATACAATGACAAAAATAAATCAATTTGAAATCGTGTTCCATTCGCCACGAAAAAAATCAATTTTTAAATTGAAATCTGAATTTACCAATGGAAAACCCCATTAGATTTGTGTTTTGTGATTTTGATAGGCACTTGAAAGTTTGTAATGTAAACACGATGAGAGGATGAGACTCACCAGTTCGTACTCAATCTTCGCAATCTTAACAGGGTCATAAAGATCAATGGCTCTGGTGTGTTTCGTAATATATGTCTGTTTGTTAACTTGCAACTTCTTGCTACTTGTTAAAAGTTTGTAATGGATTTGAAACCAAGCTATGCTACTTCGTACGCCCTTTCTAGATATCAAACCGACATAATTTAATCGCAGATCTCTGATCATATTTTACTCAGAGAGCTGACTCGTTTCGCGCAGGCTCTGCTCTGAACGAAATAAAGAAAAATGCCTGTTCTAGTTTTGAATGATCTTTTAGAAAGTTTTACATAAATGTAGATACTAAACTAACAAGGGCCCAGCAAGGTTTACTATTGAAAAAAGCTAAGCCTGCCCAAGTATTTTTGTATATTATTTTGCCTCAAAGGAAACAAAAATGAAGACAGCTTTTTTTATTTGCGATTCGATCCTGGGACCACAGATTAGCCATATGAAGATGCGAATGTTTCGTACGTTTCACCCTCCAAAACCCATTTGTTTACATTGTTGTATTTGTATTTTTCCCCGCGTCGATGAATAGATGTGAATTGCAACAACAATTTAACAAGGTGTGTGAAGATCCCTACTGTCTATGTGTGAGATTCTCATTTTTATCTGATAACTGCCAGTTCAAGCTTGCAGGCAAATTAAAATGGCTGCCGCGGATTCTCATCTTCATGTGGCTAATCTGTGCCTGGGACCTTTAGCTTACTAGTCCCATCAGTCTGATAATCTTATTACTACGAACTTTATTATTTTGCAATACAAAAGTACAATGCAGAATTTCCTCAAGATGTAGGTATGTAACGGGTGATTTTTTAGCTGGTTTGGTTTTGGCAACACTGGTTTTGACAGCTGACGTGTGTTTAGTACCTTGTGTCACTGTCAAACAGCTTCAGTTTGGTTTGCAATTTAACCATGGATCGTCTTACAAATGAACAACGCTTGCAAATTATTGAATTTTACTATCAAAATTCGTGCTCGGTTCGAAATGTTCATCGCGCGCTGCTTGTGTTCAGCGATGAGGCTCATTTTTGGTTGAATGGGTACGTAAATAAGCAAAATTGCCGCATTTGGAGTGAAGATCAGCCAGAAGCATTGCAACAGCTACCAATGCATCCCGAAAAAGCCACTGTTTGTTGCGGTTTATGGGCCGGCGGCATTATTGGGCCTTTTTCTTCAAAGATGATGCGAATCGCAGCGTAACTGTCAATGGTGAACGCTACCGAGCGATGATAACAAACTTTTTTTTGCCCGAAATGGAAGTTCTTGACTTGCATGATATGTGGTTTCAACAAGACGGTGCCACATGCCACACAGCACGCGAAACAATGGCGCAATTGCGAGGCGAGTTTGGTGAACAGTTAATTTCACGTTTCGGGCCGGTCAATTGGCCGCCTAGATCGTGCGATTTGACACCATTAGATTATTTTTTGTGGGGGTATGTCAAGGCTAATGTCTATAGGGACAAGCCCGCTTCGATTGACGCACTGGAAGCCAACATCCATGCATTCATTCGTGAGATACCGGCCGATATGTGTGAAAGAGTATGCCAAAATTGGACTCAGCGGATGGGCTACCTGAGACGCAGCCGCGGTCAACATTTGCATGAAATTATCTTTAAACATTAAATTGCAAGGTTCAAACTATCGATTCAAATAAATATTTCATTTATTTTTTCGAATTTTTTGTGTTTTTTTTTTAAAAAAGTTCTAAACCTCTTAAAAAATCACCCATTATATGCGTACCAAGTTTGTCTTGGTTTTGGCGAATTGGCGTGCTTTTAGTTTCATTTTTTTTTTTCAGCTTAGAATCCAGGGGCTTCTGCTCGGATTTTACATGCTCCCAATTATAGACAATAAAGTTGATGTAGTTTTATTAAAAAAGGTCTAATATCGTTTAAAACGCAGTCTGTCTCTGTTGAATTTGAAGTTTAGATACCTGCAATCCAGGAGATACACATTTTTGGCATATAGATATCTAATACTTTTTTTCTTATTTGTTCTTTTTTTTAAATTATTTTTAATTTTTTTATGACTCTTAGGGCGATGATTGTATTGTCCAATGTCTGCTTCCACGATTTTAGGGAGATGAGTAATCCGAAGCTGAGTTTTGTGGTCTTTCGACCACACCGTAAATACGTATTAACATACATATACCTTATACCTACATTATTATATACTTGTTGTTAG
This sequence comes from Leucozona laternaria, assembly GCA_932273885.2. Taxonomy (NCBI): domain Eukaryota; kingdom Metazoa; phylum Arthropoda; class Insecta; order Diptera; family Syrphidae; genus Leucozona; species Leucozona laternaria. The sequence goes on along the minus strand of OW026367.1, from coordinate 21,517,443 downwards.
ATCTCAGATGCCTTGGGGTTTAACTCTCCCTCTGGGAAAGGAAAGAAGGTAAGGTAAATAGATTGTTTGCGTGCCAACCTATATCTTAAATCAGGATCGGCTTTTTGTGCTGTTTTATTTTCATTTTTGTTTTGCTTTGGTTTGTTGAGATTGTTTTCGGGGCTTACCTATACTTTTTTTTTATATATAGTTCCATCGATTCACATGTTATGTACATAGGTACTTTTGGCAGCAGGTCAGGCTCCAAAATTTGGGGGCAACATTGTCTACGGATTTTATGGTTTATTGGTTGTTGGTTGTATATACTTTTATTTGGAAATCCTTTAAAGTATGACAAATCGGCTTCAATTGGACAACAAATTAAGGTTGTAGGTAGGTATATATTGGACTTTTTTCTGTCTGCGCGAGGTGAGTTCTTATTTCAAAAACCTTTTTCGCGCATATCAGGTTTCATTTATACCTATAAATGTTGTGAAAAGCCGATTTCAACTTGATATAGCTTAGGGTAAGTGTACCAGTACCCGGCCACCTAAGACATTTTCCGACTTTGAGGCTGCATAACTAATTTGCCTGACCATATACATTTATATTTTTTGTGCTGATCAATAATGCTGCATATTATGTTTTGAAAAAAAAAATATAAACTTAAAATTGCTATAATATATTTTTTAATAACAATTTCTCTTTTAAAAAAGTGCTTTTTCACTAGTACCCGGCCAACAAATTTCAGTACCCTGCCACTTTGATCCAGTATCCGGCCAAGTCCTTTTTCTATAGGAAACTAAACATTGACATCAAACAATTTTGCCAATATTTACTCTATTTAGTATTCTTTAGAAATTAATATTTAGAAACAGATCTTATTTTATTTGGGTGCTTAAGGGCCAATTTTTCAATATAGGCAGTTAAATATCATATAGTACGTATTCTTCAGAGAAATCAAACATTGATTGCTATTTTTTCTTCTAATAATTAACTATCGCTGCTTAACTTATGATTGAAAAATCAGCTCTTAATAGATTTTCAGTATTCTTCAATTTTATTGAAATGTAGTTAAAACTACATTCAAATAAACGACATAGGTAGGTTGGTAAGTCAATAGATACCAGGATAAAAGAAGCCAATGGATTTGCTCTTGATTCAATTCCGTTTCCATTATACTTCTTGACAGAATCGGGCTTGGAAGATCTGGTGCCCTGGAGCCATACTCGGAAAACAACTGCTCATTAAAATCTAAATTGTTTCTTGAAGATCTTGATCAGTTTTCGGGGTTGATATCTCTAAAATAGTTAATATTTTTGAAACAGAAATATCATATTTTTTTCAAGTTTGTCCTTGATTTCAAGGACGCTCGTTGCACAGGTTCTGTGGCTTTAAAATCTACAGCCTGTACAGGAACGTTTTCCAGCATGTCATGAACACATTTTCAATAATCGACAGCATCTGAATTGAACGGGTAAAGTTCGCATTTCCGAAAACCAGCAGCTTTCACCATAGCTAGGACTATAATGTGGTCTTTTTCCTCCGAAATTTGTAAGTGGTACACATTTTCGTAACGCTTTGGAGCAACTACTTTTCCTTTTCCTATTTTGGCACAAAGAAAAACTAGTTTCATCTACATTCAATTTGGATCAAGAAGAACATCATCAAAGCTAATTTCATTAAGAAAGGTCGTAAGATCGTGAAACCAATTCTTAATGCTATCTTCTGCCACCACGGCTCTACCGTTAGATATGGTCTCAGCTTCTATTTAAGCTGAAACACGGGTTTCGTTTAAAAAGAATAGCTTAAAGCCACGTTCTTCCTAGTCGATCATCTTTGAATGGATTGTTTCTTTTTTCACTTTTAAAAATGTTTGGACGGTGTCAAAATTTCTTTTATCGGAACCCACACTGCAACATCAAGGTGTGGGTTCCCAATTTGTTGTCTGCTGCTCTTCCTCGAGAAATAAAAAGGATTCAGGTCCTTTGGTTTGACAAGCGTCATCGACCTTACTATAAACCCTCTATCATATAGCGTACTCCTTGATACCTACATTGTACTTTGCAGCCGCTTTTCTGTGACTCAAGTTAGTTTCACGAATATTTTATGAAGCAAGTTTGATTTTTTGGGTTCGCGAAAGGTCTTGTAATTCTTGTTCTACTGTTTCTTGACTCATTTTCTACAAAAAAGTATGAATTTATATACAATAAGTTATGTGGCCGCTTACCGGTGCTTCTTGTTCTAAAAACCGGCCACCATAATGTTTTGACCGAAAACAGTGGCCGGATACTGAAACATTACTCATTTAATGCATTTAAGTGAGTTGAAGTGAGAGACAAATATATTCTGCTTCCTTTAAGCGTAAAAAAGATAAAATATTCGATTTCAGGCAAAAATCTAGTATCCGGCCACCCTGGCCGGTTACTAGAACATCTCAGAAAAATTGTGTTCCAGTATCCGGCCACTTTATTTTTAAGAATTCAAAAAAATTTAATTTTATTTTTTTATATATTATGGTCAATTATTGTATTATTTATATAAAAAAACACAAAACAAACAAATATAGTCTCAGAGAACACTGAAACTTACTTCTTTTGCTTATTGGTTCTACTAGCACTCGTGAACTCTAAAACGCACTTATTAATCTCGCAACGACCTTCAAAGATTCAACAATTTTTTAAGAAGGATCTATAAGGTGCATATCGGTACAACTTTACCACATTATTTAATGGGCCTGGAATTATAGTAACAATGTATTTGCGCATGCAAATAATGTTTAATTTTCTTATTATTAAACATTTTGTAGAAAGTGGCCGGATACTAGTGACTGGCCGGGTACTGGTACACTTACCCTATATGTTTATTGATAAGATTGGCCTATTGAAGGCCACGAGCCGAAGATTTTAAGATGATGATAACAAATACAGAAAATATTTTAGAAAATACACTTTTGTTGGTTTAGTAAAACTCATTAAAAAACAAAAGTAAACATTTGTTTGTATTTTCCCTCCCGTTTTCCTTTCAGCCAAGGTACAGTTAAAATTTATCAGATAAACTTACGTCTATCCTTAGCCTTAAACAAAAAATGTGCACGATTGGATCGCACACACTTGCTCTTTTGGTTAACAACTACTGTAAAAGGAACCACACATTGAAGATTCAATAATGTTGTGAAATCTTTAACGAGAAAATGACAAAATTAAGTGTAAAGTAGGTACTTAACGAAATTGGCAAAAAAAGGGATTTTCCAAATTTTGAACGAAATAGTTTCGTAATCTTTTTAACATTATTTTATAAAAGTTAAAATCCCCATATGACCATTTATTTTATCTTTTAAGGACTATTCACTTGCGAGCGACCAAATACCGACGAATGAACGAATAAATGTGATTTAAAACAATTTATATAAATCTTAATTCTTCACAAATTGTAAACAAAATCATAGAAATATCTAAATTTATTACGTTTTATTATTATATTTAGATACTAAATTTGCTTTTTAATTCCTAAAATAAGATTCATTTGAGAAAACAAATTGGTCGTTTCGAATTCCAATCTGATTGTTCTGACTTACGAACTTTCAAACTCTATTCGCGTTTCACATAAGATCCACACTTCAACGAACAAATTGTTCGCGCGCGTCGGTCGTGGCGACGAATAAAAAAAGCCATGTGAAAGAAATATCAAAATAGAAGAATAATCGTTCATTCGTTGGTAGCTCTCATGAGAATACTCCTTTAGACGGTGTTCACATTGGATTGTCTGCTGCGATTTGTTGACGTTTTCTTTTGTGGTACCTGTTTTCTCTGCTTGTAAAGGGTGTTTTTTTTACAGGTATAGAACTTTAAGTTGGCAACACTATTTAAAGTGGTGGCCATTTTGACAGCTGTCAAGTGATTTATTTTTTGTTTGGTTTGGCATTTCAACATGAATAGACTGACACCTGAACAACGCTTCCAAATTGTGCCCAAATGGGCCCAAAACAAGATTGCTGTTGATCCCAATTTTCATAAGCGAATTTTGTTTAGCGATGAAGCTCACTTTTGGTTGAATGGATACGTCAATAAACAAAACTGCCGTATTTGGAGTGATGATAATCCTCAAGTGTATGTTGAGACACCGTTACATCCACAAAAACTGACTGGTTGGTGTGCTTAATGGTTTGGTGGAGTAATTGGTCGGTACTTCTTTAAAAACGATGCTGGCCAGAACGTTACAGTCAATGGTGACCGCTATAGGACCATGATTACTGACTTTTTCGTTCATCAATTAAACAACCATGATGTGCAGGAGCTTTAATTTTAACAAGACGGCGCAACATGTCACACAGCTCGTGCCATAATTGATTTATTGAAGGAAACGTTTGGTAACCGCATAGTTTCACGTTACGGACCCGTGAATTGGCCTCCAAGATCGTGCGATCTAACGCCGCTTCACTATTTTCTGTGAAGAAATGTGAAGTCGGTAGTCAGCCGATAAGCCTAAGACGATTGACCACTTGGACGACAACATTCGCCGCGTAATTGCCGATATACGGCCACAAATGTTGGAAAAGCCATCGAAAATTGGACCTCCAGATTAGACTACGTCCAAGCCAGCTGTGGCAGTCATATGCCAGAAATCATATTTAAATTATAATGCCAGAAAATTATCTTTCGAATAAAGTAAATTTCATGTCAATTTAAAAAATCATCTTTGTTTTATTCCATTTCAAAGTTCTATACCTTTAAAAAAAAACACCCTTTACTTTATCTTTTAGCTCTTAAATCCGACAGAGTCAAATTTTGTTCAAATGGAAACATGTTAATGTTATAAAATTCGCATGTTTGTAACCGCCATATTATTCACTAGATACATCCAGATTAAAACTCAAATCCAGATGTATCTATTTATTTATTATTTCACAATTTTCTATCTGTAAAATTATGAAGTAATAATAAGAAAAACGTGGAGTGTTCGCATTTACACTCACGTTGTTCGGGTAACATCGAACACCGAAAATTCAAAGCCACTTTGAATTAATTCGTTCTTCATTCCGTGTTCATTCATTTTTCGGTGTTATCATTTAGACCTTCGTTTTTCCGCGTACGACTAACAACGAACACCGTACACGGACGATAACACCGAAGGTCTAAATCCAGCTAAACGACTGCTGGCGTCAAAGTTAGTCAGTTAGATCACTTTGACAATTTAAAATGTGAAAAAGGTATGTTTGCTTACTTTTTTGCACGAACTGTTAGATAATATTTAAGGCGTGTTCAGCTGCAATTTATCAACGAAACAGGTTAAGTATAGGTATGATAGTTAACATTTTTTAGCACCATTCATTTTTTCTTGTTTAAATTTTGTTTTCCAGATTTTTTAAATGCAATAAACAACATTGCATTTAAAAATTCAACTCAACTCAATTAAATTTTTTGTATTGGAAATAATATTTCCAATTTGTCTTACAACTTTTATTAGATACTTTGCATTATTGTTGGCACATAGGGGGCCTAACCTTATACAATGTCTGAAGTGTAACAAATTATATATAAATATATATGGTGATTCGTATAAGGTGTGACAAAAAGCTAGAGCGTGTATAGGTTGAGTCGAGACAAGAAAAAAACAACCTGTGGGAAGAGCGTGTCTGTTCTCCCCCGTTCAGCCGAAAGGGGCAATTTTATAATGAAATGACTTTAAACAGAAAAATATAAATATTTAAAAAAAAACAACGGTAACACTTAAAATGCCATGCTACTATACCTTTTTGTTAAGCCAGAAATCTCTTCTTTTATTTTAAAATATCTAAATTTCTTTTAGAAAATAGTTTTTGAAAATTAATTTTCAATCTTTAAATTTTGAATTTATTTTTTTAACTATTTAGTTACTCCTAAAACAGCTTTATTCAAAAACAAACTAAACCAGGGATAAAATATTCAACAATTTTATATTTTCAAATTTAAATATTCAAATAAATTTAATTCCTCAATCATTATGCCATGAAAGTATAGATGTCACCACATTCTTTTCCTGAGGTATATGTCAAAACTAAACGTGTCGTTGCTATATGCCATCAAATACAAGAACCCTCCACCTACACTGCGAATCAAAACTTTTGTGGTGAATATTGTTATCTACAATACAAACAAAAAAAGTAACTATTCAACAAAACAAAAACAACTACACATGTAAACTTGAATGTTGAATAAAACACCGAATGTCAAAAGAAATAAATTGAGATTTTAATTTTATTATGCCGCTTCATTCTTCCATTTACATTTCTCGTTAAATTCTGAATTCTGATTCACTTCGATTTATTCACTTGTTGATATTGAAAGTTGTGAGGTGTCTTAACATTCCTATTGAGTTATCTAAAATAAAAAACAAATAAATTCTTTAAACTTTCCCGATAAAGAAAAAATATTCGAGCATGTCATCAATCACAGGACGAGCTCTCCATTATGTCTTCAAAGTCGGCGATAGAGCAAAAAATACCTTCTTTTATCGCAGCATTCTCGGAATGAAGGTCATTAATTGGAGTATATTATATTCTACAATAAAATAGCAAACAAAAAAAACCGGATTTAGATAAATCTAGAATTTTATAATCTACATACGTCATAATCATTTAGTGTGCAAGTAAATATTATTAAAACAATATTTCTGTGTAATTACAGGTACTGCGGCACGAAGAATTCACACAGGGCTGTGATGCACAGTGTAATGGGTAAGTTGTCACCTTGAGATTTTTATAATTAGTTTTGAAGCTGGAGGAAATCTACAGAATTTAATTTGTTATGTCAACTTCCAGACCTTATGACAATCGCTGGAGTAAGACTATGGTTGGTTATGGCCCTGAGGCATCTCATTTTGTTATTGAACTCACGTACAACTACGGAGTGAAGAGCTATGAAATGGGTGAGTTGTTCAATAATATTTTATCAATTACATTCAAATTTGGATTAATTAAAAAGTTAAATGTTTTTTGATGTTAAATCGGGCTTATTTTGGTCACTTTCTTCGTTATGCAGATAACGACTTCTTCAGGGTTAGTTTTAATTAAATCTGTTAATAATAAAGAAGAATGTGACAAAAAAGACCCATTTAACATAAAAAAAAACATTCATCAACCAAACAGTTAAGTAAATAATTATTTATTAAAAAATTAAACTTGAATCAACAATTGATGACACAGCCGAAGCAAAAAATGTACTTAAAATAATGTTTAACGGACAGACATTATGTATACCTATTTCAAATCAGAATCAAAGTTTAATCAAGAGGTATTATGTTCCCGTGTTGCTAGAGGTATGCAGATAACTATAGACAGATGAAATAATTGAATATTCTTAAAAAAAAAAAGATTGTGCTAAATTACAAAATCACTTCAAATGAAAACTTATTAAAGTTGTGTGCCTGGTAAAAAAATTCGATTGGAAAACAGTTGTTCCTTAAACTTATTAAAAAGCATGTGATGAGCAAGTTTCCATTCGAAATTGTTTGCTTCGTGTGTCGCACGAAATCGTTGCCACCATTTCCTATCTCTATCATATTGATATCAAAAAAGATAATTATGTATCTTCAAACCGATATCATTCGATCGTTTTAAGTAAGAAGGGCCGTGTGCTAAAATATATTATATTTTTGCAGTAATACTACGGACACGAGATAATCAGCCGCTAAATAGTAGTTTAACTTGTATGAAGAGGCCGGGTGTATAATTGGTAAAATCTGACCCCTTGGTAGGTACTAAATTTTATGAAATTTTCAGACAAGATAGGAAATAGTAAAAGAAATTATTATAACATTAAATTTAATTCCACTATTTTAAAAAAAAGATCATCTTATCCCCAAGGGCGATGACAAAAATGTATAATAATGTTCTTTTCCACAACTTGTCAGTACAAAGTTTTCTGCCAAGTCTAATTTTTATGGGCTTTTTACCATCATTTTGATTTTTACGGATTGCCCAAGAAAAATCAGAGAGAAGTAACGATTCTTCTGTAAACCATTATATTATTACATAATTCAAAATTATAAATCCATACATACTTTACAAAATAATATGACAAAATTCATTCAAACAAGAGCGAACACCTTTCAAATGCGTTTTTTCTAAAATGCAAGAAAAGCATTTGCGTCAGTTCGTGAGATAGGGGGCAATATGATCTGATTTAAACAATTGCAATCAAAATTAAAAAAAAAAAAAATCGTTGGATTATTGACACAAAAACTGAATTTGCACTCAGTTAAGATATCTTCCTTGAGATAAATTGTCAAGTAGTGTGTTAAGTGATTTAAAATTAATTTGTGCGATTAAATAATAATCTTTATGAGTGATTATTCAACGTCATAACAAATCGAATCCGATTTATATTATTTGCGTTTTTATTACGTAGACAGAAACTTGCTCGTTTTAGGAAAACAAAACAAATTAAAAAAAGGCACATGTGAAAATGTACATGTCCATCTATGTTAGCAATTACATAGTTTGAACATTAAAACTGAAAGTACCCTAACGTTTTAGATTTTGCGGTAAACAATCCCTAACCCACATAATTAATATCTTCTATTCCTAATATTCAAATTCGAATAAAAAAATAACAACAAGCAATTGAAAAGTTTTTTTTTTTTCAACTTAAAATCATACCTATACTCAAACCTTAACTCAAACTCCACATTGAGATACAGTCTTTCCGTATCCGCATTGCGCCAACTAAATTCTTTCCTTCTTACTAGAGTCACGTGCAATTCAACTCTTAATTGGTGATAACAACTTACAACTTTGGCTTTAATCGAGAAATATTTAAAGTAAGACTGAAGGTTGGTGATTCTCTTAGTCAAAAATTTGTGGCGCAGTAAATTGATCAATTGAAAAAACCAAGATAGAAAGTGAAGTATTGGCCGAGAAATCGTGCTAAGCCTTCTTTTCCTGCTTCGTTAAAGTGATGATGAAGCAGATCTTGTTATCTACGTTATCTAGCTATACCTAAATGTAATAGTCATTTCTTATAAATAATTGTTAGCACATCGTTCTTTTGATTGTCTGCCATTTAACTTGTCAGTCATTCGTCTCGCACGTTCATAAGTGGCTTCCATAAACAAACAGAGTTATCATTGTCGGGGAAAATAGCAATTCAACAAAATCAACAGCGATACAAAAAAAAATTGAATTGTCGAAGCCTACATATATGTATGTGATTTTGTCAGATTGTTTATTATTTGTTATCTGAGCGCTTGAAATTTTTTTTAGATCTTGCTATGATAGCTTATTTTTTTGTAAGTCTAAATTCCGAATATGGCATCGAAATTAGTCATTTCATATTCTAAAATCAAGATAGAGTTGTGGTGAAATACGGTTAGTAGAGTATTGAATTTCTGCCGCGCAAATTTTTTCTTAACCAGCTTAACAAAATTGTTAGTGATGGTTTGAGGTTTTGACTTATCAGGTTTTGACTTTTGATTGGATGGAACTTTTTTTAGAATTTTGTTACACAATTGGTTTTTATTCCAAGGCCTATTGCAATTAGTTTTATATTCTTCACAGTCACTGGCATTTACCTCGTGGTAGAAATTTTAAAGTGCTATCATGTGCCTTTGGCGTGTTACGGCAGTTGTTATGTTAACGAACTTAACTAATTGCTAGAAAGGAGATTAATACCTGAGATATGGAAGAAATTGTATTTATAGTTTGTCAAAAAATAAATAAGAAAGATAGTTTCGATATGAAAATATCGGTGCTTCTGTTAATTAATTTCTCACAATTAAAAGAATTTTGTTTCCGTAAGTTAGGCTACACACACATATACAAATATCGGTTCCTATATTGGAAGACTACCCATACATACATTTTAAATGTTTTTTTTTCTGATGGAAAGAAGAAGAGATTTTTATATAGTTGGATCCGAGACGATACAACAAAAAATGTTTGCAATTTTCATTTTTTCCTTAGAATAGAAACATTTCAATATCGTTTCGGCATCGTCGCCTTTTGTCCTGGATGTAAAATTTAGATAGATTTCGAGAGCTGCTAATTATTATTGATATTGAATAATATTATAATTTAATAATTTTTTAGCTTATACCCTTCTGCTCTGCTGGCCCTAAGATTAACTTTAAAATAATTGGCCTAAAATGTTTAATATAGTCTGATGTTAAGGTGCTTGATGTTAATGAGCATGATTCTGCTTAAAAATTAAAAATATTAACACCTTAACTGTCCCCATACAAATTGATTAAAAACCACCCATACGTCCATTATTATTTCAAGACATCAACAATACGCCCCATGTATCATATTCCATACACACAATTCGTTTTTTCTCGTGCCGCCTACGTCCATGTATCATTTTTGATACATGAACAGAACTCGGCTTCACTGTCCCTATACAAAATCATTTAAAAACGCCCATACGTCCAGTACTTTTTTTTCAAGAAAAAGCATTATTACTTAGTAGGATTCAACATAGAAGGGGTTGGTTGCATACATAATTGGTCACTGCTGTTAAAAAAAAGTTTTAGTTTTGTGGTCATTTTTGATACATGGACGTTTGCTAACTAATTTTGTGTATCAAATTTGATACATGGGACGTATGGGTGATTATCAGTTTGTATGGGTCTGGAATTTACTACTAGATTTTGCAACTGCAAGCCCATAAGAGTTTGCATCAGTCTATAAGCTTCTCCGTATCTCCATATTCCTCTTGCAAGAGGGAAATGGCTCCATCATAACGTGCGTCGGAGGGAGTAAAACCTACTATGTTTTTTGCCGCATTGTCCGTTAACACCGATTGCAAGAAATTAAACTTTGCAGATCGAAAATTTTCCCAAAAGGGACGATCTTCGTAATTTGATTGTGAAAACCAACACGTGTGTTATTATCTCCATTTTTTGTTATAAAGATCGAGAGAGAAAATTTCGATATTAAAAAAAAAACACGACTATTACTTTTAAACAAAACTTATTAAATCTCATTTTCAACACTTCCCGGGTTTCGGCACCATGAAGAAAAATTGTAAAAGTCCGGAAAATTAAAAAAAAAACTCAAAACTATCCAATTTATAAAAAGTTTATTTTATAATATCAAAATTAATTCAATCATATCGGTTAAAAAGTAAATCTTTAACTTAACTCATGAATTCATATTTGGGCGGCTTTATATTGAACAAAAAATTCAGTTTTTATGTTCATTTAGAGTTATTAAAAAGAGACGAATACAAAATCAAAATTAATTATGTTCCTAATAATTCAATTTAATAAGATAAGCGATGCCACTTTACAAAATTATTAAGAAATATCGTACTTTTTTTTAAATATGTTCATACAAAAGTAAGGATTTACTTGTGAAATAAGTTTTTTTACTTAAACATTTTTCCAATTTTGTTTGAACTTCCCTAAAGTATCAGACGTTACACGTTTATATGAAAAACAAGTTTTTAGTCAATTTTGTTCATATATAGATGATAAATGTTTATGTATCAAAAATGATACATGGAAGTAGGCGGCGTTATAAAAAAATAATTTTATGTATCAAAAATGATACATTGGACTTATTGTTGATGTATTTTATTTCTAAGACAAAATAATTGACGTATGAATATTTCCATATCAATTTGTATGGGGACAGTGAAGCCGAATTCCAAAATGTATCAAATATGCCGCCTACGATAGCATAGCCAGGGTAGAACTTTACAAAGCCATGAGAGAATTCGGCATCCCAAATAAATTGACACGACTATGTAGGTTGACCATGACCAACGTAACAAGCCAAGTAAAAATAGCCGGATTGCTATCCAAACCAATCAACATCTTTAATGGACTCCGACAAGGGGATGGTTTGGCCTGCCTCCTCTTCAACCTGGCGTTGGAGAAAGCAATCCGTGACTCTGGCACGGCAACAAGAGGGACCATCGTCAACAGGTCCAGCCAGATACTGGCTTACGCAGACGACATCGACATCATCGGAAGAACCGAGTAAGCTGTATATGATTCCTTCATCCAGATCGAGCAGGCGGCACAAAATCTGGGGCTGCACATTAGTGAAGGTAAAACAAAGTACATATGGTGGCGTCGAATGCGAGAGGAACAGTTGGTCAAACAATCAAGGTAGCGGAGCACGAATTTGAAGTGGTGCAATCCTTTAAATACCTTGGGTCAATAGTAGCAGCCGATAACAATATAGAAAAAGAAATACGCGGGCGGCTTCTCAAATCCAACAGAGCCTACTATAGTCTGTCAAAGCTCTTCAAATCCAGAAATCTCACCATAACTTCAAAACTGCTGCTGTACAGGACCATGGTCCTGCCAGTACTCACATATGGATCCGAGACTTGGGTGCTTAGCAAAAGGCACTCCGACCTCTTAGCCGCGTTCGAGAGAAAAGTCTTAAGGAGAATTGTTGGCCCCATATGTGAGGAAGGACGATTCCGGAGACGGTACAATCATGAATTGTACGCAATCTACCTTGAAGCAGATATCGTGACAAAAATTAAGCTCGGTAGACTCCGGTGGGCAGGGCATTTAGCTCGCATGAGCGAAGAGGAACCTGCTCGGAAAGTTCTTTGTGGTACATTCTATGGTAGACGACAGCGTGGTAGACCATGCTTGCGCTGGAGAGATGGCGTAGACCAGGACGCCCGGAGCCTTCGGGTGCGCAACTGGATGGCGGCGGCTCGAGACCGGGATGGGTGGAGAGACTTGTTGAAGGAGGCCAGGACCGGACTCCGGTTGTCGAGCCGACGATGATGATGATGATCAAATATGCTACATGGACGTAGGCGGCACGCGAAAAAATTTAATTTGTGTATCAAATATGATACATGGGACAGTTAAGGTGTTAAAATGTTCTTAGTTTTGAAATTTTGTAACTAGTATCTTATGAAACCTATTTACTTAATAAGCTCCAGCTGAACAGTATTTATGTAAAAAAAAAAAGCAAACATCCCATTAAAGAGTTAGTAAGATACCAAAAAGATAAAGTAGGCATTTGGTGATTTAAACTTTAATAAAATGTTAAAAAAATTGTGCAATATGCAAACTCGTCTACGATTTAGAAAATCTTTTTTTGACTAGCATCATACTTAAAATCGTCTTAAATTTTGCGAAATTGATTATGTTAAGAATACTATATCTTTTACCAGCGATTTGCAATTGTTAGTGTGAGATTCACAACGATATATGTACAATAGGATGGTTCTTAACATAAAAAAAAACGGAGATGCCCCCTAAATTGACTCCAAATAAATATAAAAAATGCTCCTTATCTCTATCCCTTACTCTTAAGAATAATAACATCCCTTACTCTTAAGAATAATAACAATAAATATTTAATCTGGGTTTTAACCTTCTTCACGTTATAAACCTTTATGACTTTTCTAAAATCATTTATAATCGAAAACAACTTTTTTGTTTGTTTGTATCGCATTTTACTCTATAAATAGTAAATTTTTTTATATTAACCATTCAAACACAAAAAAATAATTTTTGAAATCAGATACCACTTTTCGTTTTTTCCCATTACACCCTTTAAATACCAAATTTTTGAAAAAAAAAAATACATATCCCTAAAGCCATCTTTAAAAAATAACATTTTAAACACAAAAAGTATTTTTGAAATCGGATAACACTTTTCGTTTTTACCCTATTTCACCCTATAAATGCAAACATTTTGAAAAAAAAAAAAAAAATGCCTATAACCTTTGCGCTAGTGCAAGCAATAAGTTGGCAAAGTTTTATCGCAATCGAATGAACGGCTGCGCATTAAATAGGAACAAACAAAAATATTAATTTTTACATATTAGATAAAAACAATGATTAATTTAATATGAAGCATACTTAAATGCATTTTTAATTTTCAGGAAACGATTTCGGTGGCATCACAATAAAGTCTAAGGAAGCCCTTGAGCGTGCTAAATCAAACAACTATCCAACTACAAAAGAGAACAACCTTGATGTTTTGACCTCGCCAGATGGGTACAAATTCTTTGTCATTAATGAACCTCAACCCAGTGATGCTGATCCAGTGGTGGAAGTTACAATCAACTCAACAAATCTCACCAACTCCAAGAAGTATTGGAAGGATCTTCTCATGATGAAGGTCCTCGAAGAAGAAGACAAATCCCTGCTTCTCTCATATGGCAATAACCAAGCATCCCTTCGAATTCGACAAATCTCAGATCCTTTGAATCGTGCTAAGGCTTATGGTCGTATTGCATTTGCTGTTCCTCTAGATGAGCAGCCAAAAATCGATGAATTAATAAAGGCAGCATCTGGAACGATTCTCACACCCCTTATTACTCTGGATACACCGGGAAAAGCCACTGTTCGAGTTATTATACTCGCTGATCCTGATGGTCATGAGATTTGTTTTGTCGATGAAGAAGGATTTTCAGAGCTGTCCGCAGTAGACCCAGAAGGCGACAAACTATTAGACAGATACATTGGAAAGGATCCATTCCAAGCGAAGTGAACTTAGTTTTTAAATTCAGTTGTAAGATAGTATGTTTTGTTTTTATTCCCGAATAATTAATGTTATGCTTATGCCTTCCTTTCTTGTATAGCAATGTGTGTGCTTCAATAAAATTGATTGAAATTTCTTATTTGATAAAAGGGTTTAGTAATTTGTCTACATTAGATACCTCCACTGTTCACATTCACTTGGCACAAATGGAATACAGAACTAATTGCCGAAAATAAATAAATTTCAGTGTTAAGTAAGAATCAAGTCCTTATATGTAATTCCATTAAATTAAGCTGTGATTACTGCAAGGGTTGGGTTTATGGGGTAAACTATGAAAACAATTTCTTTTGTAATGATAAATGAGCCGGAGAGAATTAACAACAAAATATAATTTAAAGATGTAGCCATAGCCAAGGGCATTAATGTATCTCTAATGAGCGAACGGGTTAAGCGCAAATAAGGTATTTATTAACTCAACTTACTGGGTATTTCAAAACATATGTAGGTCAGCTATGACTGGTCGGTGTGGACTTAAATTTAAATAAATTTTTTAACTACTAATAAGTTACACAATTAATATTAAATTTTACGGCACTAGCCACCAGGACCTTTTGCCGATAGTTAAATATACTTTATTTTTGAGGCTGAATGGCATAGTGACTGAAAATTTCTTATTCAATTTTGATACGATTTAGGAATACGATACGGTCCGAAATGGACTAGGGCCTCAACCAAAAAGCTTATTCCAGCCATATTGGTCCCTGGCTAGCTGTATCCTGTATCCAGTTTCCCACGTCAAGTTGGTTGAGGTCCTCTTCCACTTGCGTGCGCCACCTGAGTCGCAAATAATAAATAATAAATTAAATGTGTGACTAGATAACTTATCATTACAATTTTAAAAAGCCTATAAGATACAGGATTCATTGTCATACACTGTCTGTGGGTATTTGAAAAAAGGTGGTAAACTTTGACCACGTCGTGTCACCCTGTGGATAATCCATTTTTAGTTTATAGGTACCTTCGTTTGTTTCATCACCTGGGTGTGTTAGGGTGGAAGAATTACCTCAATTATCTTGTGAATAATGCATCTATGTTAACCAAATGAACCAAATGAATTGAAATATTTTTATTTTAATATGCGATAATGTTGCTCTAAAATTCAAATTTGTATTTGCTTTAGGAAGGGTCTAATGGCGGTAAAAATGTATTCAGTTAAACCAATGCATGAATCAGTTAAATATTTTACTCTTTATTTGATGTTTAGTTTTTTACTTCAGAGTCAAAATTTCGGTCAGATATCTGACTTTAAGTTAAAGACTTTTCCAAAAGAAAACAAAATTAGAAAAAAGTTTGTTCGCGTGCTATTTTTTTATGATTGTGGAATAATGATAAATGATAATATCTTAAAAAAAAATTGCTAAAAAATTTCAAATTCTTTTTGCTTTATTTCGATAAGACTATTTTTAACTTAAGAACAGCTTTTTAAGATAACATTAAAATAAAGTACAAATTTTCCGTTCCTTTTATTTTGTACAGGAGTGTTGCTATGTTAAAAGTTATTTTTTTTAGATCACTCTAAGATTTAAAAAATAGGCAGAATATACTTATTTTGTTGTTTAATCAATTTAAATCTCATTGTAATGAAATTTTTATCAAAAATATAGACTTACAGGTTACAGCTCTCATAGATATTTTTTTTCTTATAAAATCAAGTGAATAGCTTTATGCTCAGGGTTAAAGACTGCGCAGGTGTCATCTTGGGGATATTTCTAAGATGTTTTTCATTTCGCAATATTATCATTTCGCATTTAATTGTTTGGCTATGTTATTATTTCGCAAAATCATCATTTCGCAAATTAAACATCGCAATTTTAATCTCGCATTTCATTATGTCGCATTGTAATTATTCCCTTAAATTATATCGCATTCCATTATTTTGCATTATATTACTTCGCTAATTAGGTGGTATTATATCGCATCTCATTGTTTCGCAATTTATTATTATTTCAATTTTTATTTTTTCGCATTTTTAATTTATATATATTCGCAACAAAAGCATATGTTTTCATAATTATCTTCTCGAAATCATCAAACAATTGTATTGTTTTTATTTTAAATTTTTCTTTTAAAACAAATAAAAATAAAACATTTAAAATAAGCTAATTTCTGAGCTCCGACATATTTAGCTTAAGTCATCACTCAGCTAATGATGATTTTTCTAAATCTTATAAGTATTGTTTAGAACAAAAGACTTTCTTTGCTCTGGCGTTTTGTGACACAATGACAGATTCAGATACAAAGTGTTGGTAGTATGGTAGTACTCATTAGACCATTGCCCACATCGCATGGTTTGCTGTTATACCCTACCCATTTGAATAGTTTTGCGGCTTCAACGAATTGAATTTGAATTTATTGAGGGCTTTTATCATACGTAAATAATTATTGTTGATTGCTAATGGTCAAACAAATTAATTTTTTAATTTAGATTTGAATTTTGACTTTTTTTACTTGCATCGAATTACTACAAAATAAACATTAAAAACATTTCGTGAGTCTTGTAGAAATATCGTCCAATAGATAGTGATTTTAATTGTCTTAAATACTACACAAAAATTGAATTTTTTTATAAATAAATAAACATAAATTTGGGATCAGTTTACATGCAGATCTGTTGAACTTTTATCAGAGCGTTGTCCATTCAAAACTGCTACATGTGGGGGAAACTGCCTCTGTTTCATTTATTTCTTTGCTAGTGAATACATAAAAAACTGCGGCCTAACTAATATATTTTTGTTTAATTAAAATTCAGTGGCTTTTGTTAAGAATTTTTATGGTGTCAAAATAAAAACAAATAATCGAAAACATAAATTGTAGGTATGTATATTTGGAATTATGGTTAAAGAAATAATTCAGACGTGTTTCATTTTAAATTAAAAAATTTGTTAAAAACAAAAATGTTAGAAAAGAATAAATTTTTTAAATCAATAGCTTCATAAAGTTAAAAACTATACTAATTAATATCTAACAAAGTAGATTTAAACAAGTGGTAAGCAATGTATTCCTAAAATAATGTTGACTTATAAGTTTTTGATGTTAACTTGTTGATGTTAGTGTTTAAGGTGGATGAAGCGAAAAATGCATTCAAAACTCGGGCCAAGAGCCGATCCTTGAGGTACCCCATAGACCATACATCTGCTTCTCAATTATTTTGTTTATTTTTATAACATTTCGGACCGACAATGTTTGAAATAAAAACTAAATTAATTTATATGTAGTTTAGATCAGGTACAATAGAAAGATGAATATTGAAAGTCTGTGCAAAAAGGTTATTATGCAAAACAGTATATCGAATGCCTTTTCAATGTCAAGTAGGACCAATCGAGTAAATTATTTTTAGCATCTCAAAACATTCATATAACATATGAAAATAGGGAGTGACTCTTGAAATGCCGACTACTTATAACAGTTTTGGTTTAAAAAAAGTACTGTTTATGAGGCCCCGCAGGGCCTGGGTCCTTCCTCTGCGCGCCGGTGGGTACACTTCGGGCACCAATAGTTTTTTATTCGAGCAGGGCGAAGTGCTTTAAAACACGCCTACTGTTAATGGCAATAAATTGTTATTACTGTTATAAATTGGCATTTCTCTATAGTCTCGTCTTTCGATCTTATCTATGGGCAACTAACAAAAATATTATCTCTTGTTATTATTCAAGTGGAGAACACTTTTTTTTTCTACTAACAAAAACAAAAGATATGACGGATATAATAAAATCCACCCCTACTATTTTCAACATAATGCACTGTAACTTTTTAACGTGAGTGAATTTTGAAAAAAAAGTTACTTAACATATTTTATATGAAATTAAATTTGTTACAAGTTTGTCGTACAATTTTTTTTTTCTAGGATTAAAAATACGCAAGTTACGTGCGAAAATCAAAATCACCGTTAAAAACAAAATGGCGGCCAAACGGTTTGTGTACTGATACCCTTTTGAATATCCAAGTCAAAATGCGTCTCGGAATTATTTCTTTCTCAGAGCCCCATATAATGAAATCTAAATATCCCGTGCTACATATATGTATATGAAACTTCCAGATTACTTTTTATTTATGGTATTTAACACATCGGTCCATTTATTTCCTCTTACAACCTTATTGATTGTTATTAATGTTATTATTGTATGAGATTTGTCTGTCTTCCATTAGAATGGTTTAGCTATGCAAACCTATGGAAAGAATTTATAATTTATTTCATATTCTTATCTATAAAATGCACTTTTCTTGAAAGTCATTTTGTCCGTTTTTAACTTTTATTTACTGAATTGACTAATAATTTTGTGTACTTACTTCATATTGACATAGGTACCTATACACATTAACAAAATGAAATAGGTTTAGTCTTATCATTGACCACCCATTCCAGATTTTCCTGGACAGTCCCGTACTTGAGTTGCCTGTTCCTATATTTAATTTTTAGTTCCGCGTATTTGCATATTAGTATTTAAGTATTTTTTTTCGTAATATGTCTACCTATAACTGTCGTTGAAGAAAAGCGCAACAGCGATGATTCTCTGAGTAGGTATATAATCGTTTAAAATCTCTCCATAAAATTAAGACAAAATGAGATAATAATCGTAAAGCAAAAATCCTATTAAAATGTTTGACATTTTGAGAAATTGTTCCAAATAAACATTTTAAAAGAATAGAGCTGCAAATATGACAGTAATCTATCATAAACTGTAAAAAAAAACTCCTTGCAAAACTGAAGATTTTCCAACAATATCAATCAAGTGGTTTGGAGTGTATAACGTGTGGGTTAAACTTGAATAGGATTTTTTATTTAAATTATTTACATACTTATAACCTCGCACTTCGTCCGTTGTAGTGACATCAAATGATTGAGCACCTTTGTATATCTGATGGCTTTAAAGACCTACAAATGCCCATGGATCACCTTGAAATCAACTGCAACGTTGAGAAAATATTATATTGGTAGGGTAGGTAGAGAGTATAGAGACTACTGAACTTGTGGATAAAAGTGTTTACGAATAATAGAGTATATACATATATAACTGTGATTTCATAGCTTTATTATTTTAATATTAGTGTCTCCGAATCTACGTTAATATTAATAGTTACAATTTAAATTTTAGTTTAGCCCATAAGCCTGGTGCAACAGTTAGTCATTTTTCTGTGTTTAAAAACATACTGTGTAAATTCGTGCGATGTTTTCTATGTTTTTGCTGCTAATTTGCCAAATTCATATGAAGTAAGCTTAACCTTATCCAAAAACATTTTGCAAAAAGTAGTAAGGTACAAATCTACACACACACTCTAGCGACATCTCTTTGCGAGAAAGATTACCACAATTGTGTTTCGCACTTAAAAGTATATGTCAATTCTCATTTCTTCGAAAAAAAAAAAACAAAATAATAGGTGTGTTTTATTATCTACGGATCTGGATCAGGATCATTTTTTAACACGTAATACAACAACAACTTGGGATCCTGCTCTCTATCTGGATCTTTTTTAAAGATCCGAAAATTAATTCTCACTCTTGCGGGTAGATGGCTTTTGATGGTAAGGTAGTGTGAAATGTTGTGTGAGGAAAAAAGACACAAAATACATGAAAATAAACCAACGTAAGGAAAATAGAGACAGGTATACAACACAATTGCCACTAAGATCCGTTTCGTTTTATTTTCATGCGATGATCTTGATCCAGATCCGTAGATAATAAAACACACCTAATGACCTTCTCTGGTCTTGGTCGGTGTTTTTTTAAAAAACTGCCTAATAAATCCAAAGGCATTTCCAGTGACATCCAACTCATAACACTGGCTTCACATAAAACAACCAACCGATCTTCTCCTACCAACCGATGACCCACAATCCCGGCCGCAGTCGTCTCAAGCAAGATTTCACCGTAGAAGAAAACGAACGAGCCGCCGAAGAACTTCAACAAAAAATCGGCGTTCTCAAGTCGCTGACCATCGACATCGAAAACGAAGTTCGCTACCAAGACAAACTGGTGCGCGGCATGGACAATGACATGGACAGAACGGGCAGCTTGCTGGGAACAACGATAAAACATTCGATATAAAAAGTTTAAAACAATTTTTGGGGGGTGTTTCGCTTATTTCATACGAATTTGGCAAATTAGCAACAAAAACATAGAAAAGATCACACGACAAAATTGAAATTGTCACAAATAATTCAAAACTCCCGAACGGCAGAAAACCATTCAATTTAAGCAGTTTTTACCCCTTTTTGAGAGGGTGCTTCGCTAAGTTGATATCAACTTAGCGAAGCAGCAAATAAAACATAGAAAACATGGAACGACAAATTCTAAATTATCACAATTAATTAACGACTAATTAACGGCTAATTATCCACCTAACCACTTTTCGATTGGTGAATGTTGTTTCGCTAAGTTGACACTTATTTATTATTCTTATCTTTTCTTTTAAAGGCATATTATATGAATGGGGGACTAAACACCATATTCTATCTTACAGGGCAGGAATATCAGCTAAGGGGTTCTTATTCCAGGTTGACAATTTATATTTTTCTTCGTACGACGGAATCCTGATGGGGACTTAATTACCCCCCCCCCCCTCCCCCCAGCTGCCCAGAGCAAAAGATAGACAGGAGTATTTATTAGATTTCTTTAGAAAGCTTTTGGACAACTAGTCAATAGCTGGACATCTCCTTATTTATAAACGCATTGTAACAGTTGTTTAAATATATCCTGTTATTGCAGTGTCTTAGTTAGAGAATCGATGGAAAATATTTTTAAATAAGGTTTTGGAGTTGGGCAGCTGCCTAAAGGTAGACATACTTAAAAATAGGTTTATAAGTTTTAGTCCGAAATATTCAGAAAAAAGTGCAGATGGATGCAAACGCAAAGTATATTGATTTGTACATCTATGGGAACTTGATGTAATTTTTATCAAAGTCTGAAACTTTGCAAGCTGGTCTACCTGGGTTTGATCTAACGAAGTTTATTTTTATCAAAATCTTGTTTAATTTACAACTTTATTATTTTAAGTAGATTTTAATATTATCTCTGGTATCTCTGGATCAGGAACGGGTCTTGTGCGTTCTCCCAATTTTCGTTATTACAGTATGAATTCGTAAATCGGATATACTCTTGGGAAGTAAACGGCGGTGGTTTGAGTAAGCTGTGATAAACTGCTGAAACTGATAGAATCACGGACGAATCCAGTAAATAAAAGTCGTGTGACAGTTTAATAAGATACCCCTTATCTCTAGTGGGGTAGTTTTTTTGAGTCACAACGGCTTTTCGGGTATGATAAGAACTTTTTTTTTATGAGTCCCACTGGTCTGATATCTTCTTTCTTCTGTAAGCTATGTCCTCTTAAACTACCTTGAATTTAAAAAAAAAAAAACATTTTTAATAACCTAAGAAATTTTGATAAAACTAAAAATGAACTGAATTTTACCAACAAAGTAGTTATTTCCTTCAGGTAACTTTAATATTTCATAGTCGTCTCGGCATCGTCTTGGTTGGGGTAGTTTTTGTATTTTTGAAGATGAAATATCAAACCAGAGTTTGAATCTAGAAACTGTTTAGAATGTATATATTCATTGAAAAAATTAATTTATTAATAAAAATGTTTTAATTTTGTATCTTTTCTGCTAACATCACCTTTGTCAACGATACCTACTATCGATATCTAAATGTAAGTCCGATACTTTTCTCATCTCCAGGAATTGCATGCATTTTATATCATTTTGTCGGTGATTTGTCCTCGGACAACGTGACCCCCTCCAAACTGAAATCCTAGATCCGCGCCTGATGTTCAGTCAGGTCATTGAAATCTTTAATGAGAAAATGTTAAAAAAGTGAAAAGTCCTAAGAAATAAATGTATTGTTAAATTTTAGTTCTGTTTAAAATATTTACTTTTGAAAAATTTCTAATTACAATATTTAGAAGCACCGGATTCAAAAATTACTACAAAATCTGGGTGAAACTATTGAAAAGATCAGCTCAACTAACCAAACAATATGACAATTTTCTCAAAAAGAAATGTGGAAGCCCTATGCTTGTTATGTGAATATTCTGCCTAAAACCTGAAACGGAACTTTTTTTTCATTACAGGCACGAAGTTTAATCAAAATCGTTTTAGCTGTTTTCGAGAAAACTTGAAAAAACCCGGTAGCTATATAAAACCCGTTCTAAATGAGCTAAAACTGAAATACGAATTTTTCTTGCGAATCACATAAAAATGCTTTAATGCAATTCGGACCACCCGTTTAGGATCTAGCTGAAATTACAGTGGACGCACAACCGCAGATACCGACGGACGTAATGACGAAACCCACATTTTATGACTTCCCAATCATCGTACTGTAAGTTTTGCTTAATCCTTCACTATTTGTGTTTTACACGATACCAATACTTATGCCCTATATAGAGCAAGAGGTACAAAATTATCAACTGAATCTTAACCGGGATGAAATGACGGTTAAAATTTACACAAATCCCGCAACACAATTTAAAAGTTAAATAAAACTATTGCGAAATGATTGGAATAAATCTATAGGGAGTATTTAATTGCGAAATTAATTAAAAAAAATTCGAGATAATCTATGTATGTATACATCCAAAACCCATAAATAATCAAATTATGATACCTAAGTATAGTACGAATTTTCCACCCCAGGCCGCATTTTCATTCGACAGCCCTGTTCAGTTTACACCTATGCTGTTCTGCTCTCTCATTAAATTAAACACAACTATATTCTCATATAACCACCGATTATAAATACTATCATAAAATCATCGTTAATTTGTTCCGACAAGACACTATTTTGTGTACCTACTAACTTTAAGCTTTGTTATTTAACTTCTGATAAAAAAGACGTGCGACTGTATTGGTGTTCACACTATATCTCTGTCCATACATTACTTACTTGTGTACTTACTCTTGTCCACAGGTTAAATTGATAAATGTAATGGGGTTTCCGTTGAAGAAACTATGTACACAAATCAATACGATCGACGCGACGCACGGTGCAGAATCATACAAATCAAATAATGTTATCAAAAATGTGCAGCAGATAACAATTTGCAACTTTATCGTTTGCATTCGCTAAAATTTAGTTTGGAAATAAGTTCGCAGAGATTATACCCACTCGCAGCTACCAATAACGACGATATAGTTTCAAGTAATAGTGGAATAATGTCAATTCGATTTAGAAGTAGACTTTGCAATTCTATCCTGATTCTCCTAATTTGCGGAGGCGGAATTCTGTTCATCATTCATACTATTAGCATAATACCAGCAGTAAGTCAGTATAAAATTGTAAAGAGCTTCAATCGAAATCAGAAGGTCTGGAAGTTAAATCAAGGACCTCGAACAATACTGCTTTGGAATGCTTTCTTCGGAGATCGTCGATGGCTACTTCCCGGTGATACGTTGGGCCCGGACTATTTCACAGATCAGCGATGTCCAGTGGTAAATTGTGTATTGACCAATAATAGAGATTTCCTGCCTGAAATAGAGATGTTCGAAGCTATTGTCTTCCATGTAGCTGAACATTTTCCATTTCTTCAACCGGTGCCGAAACGTCGAAGTCCCGATCAACACTATGTTTTTGCACTGATGGAACCACCAGGTGAGACTAAACACGTTCTTGGCAATGAGGAGCGATTCTATAACTTAACCATGACTTACCGACTGGACTCGGATATATTGTGGCCTTATATGTTTTTTGAGGACATCGAAACTGGTATATTAGTGGCTCCAGCATTAAATCCAATGTGGCGCAAAGTGGAATCGATGCAATCTACTGATGAAGAATTGGATGCAGTGATAGCTGGAAAGACAAAATTTGCTGCATGGTTTGTTTCGCATTGTGAGACTTTATCACAACGAGAAGAATTGACCAAAAGTCTACAAGAATATGTGAATGTTGATGTGTTCGGTGCCTGTGGACCGTTAAAGTAAGTAACTTTTAAGAACATTAATATTTCTATTACTAATGATTAAATTTTTATTTTTATAAATATTATTTGTTGACTATCCGTACTTTAAACCTTTGTTAAATTATAAAGCCAATTAGCCATTATACGCTCTCGGTTAATCCAGATTAAAAATTAAATCCAGATTTTAATGAATTTAAATCCAATTCCATATTATTTATCTATTCGTTGAATCCACATTTAAATTTAATCCAATGTAGGCAAATACAATTGATTTTAAACTGCCCTCAGTAGACCAGTTTAAATATTTACATCCAGTTTATTTTTTTACAAAAATAATAGGGACTAGGGACATAGATTGACTAAATCCGGTTTTAATAATCCAATGTGAAGAATTACAAAATTAAGTTTTAGAACTCTCAAGTCTCAACCATTCCTGTGTGCGCGTTGTTTATTAGCTGGAATGTCTAAGGTGAGGGGCACCTACTTCTTCATGCCGAGATACTATTGCTGCTGCTACTGATCAATTATAAGAACTCTTATATCTTATAACCCCAGAACGGACACAAAGTCATAAACCTTGTCGGAAAAGATTCACCACAATCTTGGGTGAGGTAATTCGAAGTTGAACACACACTTCATATTAATTTCTGTTAGGGTTCCGGTAGGGTGCAAATAACTATGGTAGTTCAAGATAAATGGAGGCATTATTTCGAAATTTATGACATGCGACAGGCCCCCTATTTTATTTATTTACTAGCAAGTACCCGCCCGCTTCTCCAATTCACAATTAAAATTTGTAGTTGTATGTTCTTTTGAATGAGAAATCTAAAAAATTGTGTGAGTGCCGGGACACACGGTTAATATGTGTAAACATCAAAGTGCGCGGATCCAAAACGGACTTGTTTTTGCTTGAAGGGGATCTTAAGATTTGTTTTCACTGAACGCACCCATCCTAGTATGCAGATCGTAACGTTGCACACCGTAACGTTTGCACACGAACGTTCACGTTTTTTTTCACTCTACCGCCAGCATAGATGTTTACACATCAAAAACATAAAAAATGTGGCACAAAACTATTCTATCTTTCCAGTTGGAACACATTTCATTTACAAAATTTCGTTGAAATCGGTGGGATGGTTTCGGCGATTAGAGTGTACGAACACAGAGACACGTGGATTTTATATTTTAAGATAGATAAGTTGTGTTTTTTTTTTCAATCAAGTATTACATACATCTGGTATTAGCAACTCAATTACAGAAAAAATGGAGTTTCTATACAAACTATCGATATCAAGTATGTAATTCATGCGCGCTGGTAGCACTGCTCTTCTCCGTGCTTTAGTTAAGTGGATGATTCAATGGTTCTAGTTTCAAAAATCAAGGGTTCAAAATATTCCAGAAGATTGACGAATTACAGGATTTGTTTGGAAGTTCAGCGGCGCGGCGTATCAGAAACATGTTTAGAGCCAATAGATGCTTGACAGATGTACCTACTGGTTGTGGTGCAGCTTTGTATACAAAAGAGTCTTTTAAAACCAATTTTACTTTTTCTCCTCCTCCTACCCCGGACTAAACATTCATTTTTCTCTAAACGAATTTACTAGCCTTAGGAATACAGCTCTAAAGAGTGTTATACATTTATTGGCCTTAGGAATAGAGCTATCAAGAGTGTTATCGGTTATTATTATCACTTTATCAGTTTTAGATGGGCTTTAAAGATACGGATAAAGATGGGTAATCCCTTAATGCATTATTGATAAATTGTTTGCCTATATTTTGTTGTTGTAAGAATTTTAATTTTCAAATTCAAACTTTACAAGCATTTAATTAATAGCTTTTTTAAACCTCAATCGATTTTTCGCTGCAGGGTTGGCTTTTGTATGACTGTATCAAAGTATACAAAATTTAAGCTGGCAAATTACATAATTTATAGAATCAAACAAAATATATAATAATTAAAAATTTTAAAAGATTACAAATGAGGTCGGTAACTGTATAGGTATGATACTTCTTAAGTCGTTATAATTTTTTTTTAAATATATTTTCTTATGAGTTTCAACAAGAAGTTTAAAGAAGGGCCAACAAAAGAGTTTTCTAAATGGAAGATGACATAGATTTATTTTGTTTGCGATAGATTTTTGATAATTTGAAAAATTGTCATGCGATGTTTTTACTTTTCTTTTAAAAAATCTAGGTTTCTATGTTTGTTTTGTCCCCATTCATTAATTTAACAAAAAAAAAAAACAAGAAAAACAAATATGTTTTTACTAAATTCATAAGAATTAAGATAAACTGAAATTTTGAAAAAAAAAAAAAACAAAAAATCGCATGTCAAAAATTAAATTGGCACAACTACATAATCAATAATTACTAATGAACGGTAAATTATACAGCAATTAAGTATTACATTAAGCAACTTTTAACATCTCTTTTAGGAAGTGATTCACTAACTTATTAACAATTTTACAAATCATCAGAAAAAAACATAGAAAATATCGCACGACAAAATTGGAATTATCACAACTAATTCAAGACTAATAAATAACTTCAAATTATCCACTTAATCACTTTTCGATCGGCGAGTGGCGAGTGTTGCTTCGCTAATTCTAGATTGGTTCTGAAATCTGAAATTATAAGAAAAGGTCGAATTGGATTTTTTTGCTAAAAAAGGGCAAGAAAAATTCTTATGTGATTCACAAGACATTTAACATTACATCATGGCAAAAAAATTATTTTTGATGCACATTCGATTATATTCTGGAATAATTGTAACAAAGTATTGTTTTGTAAATAAGTCTTTTTATAGCTAATCCGCGGCAACACTCGGTTATAAGGGATTCAGTCGACGGCTGGATTTGGAACGCGTCGAGCGGTGGTGATATATTTAGAATACGAGGGTTTCAGGATTCGGTTCAGACAAAAATACTCTCCCAACAATAAGTTGGGATTCGATTCCCATTCCCGCCATTAGCAAAAGACCAAAGGATAATCGGATGAGGGTCTCTGGATAGTACAGTCTTGGTCCAAGATACACTCAGAAGAAGTGGATCAAGGAATAAACAAGTAGAAGCCAAAGTGGTCTAACTTCTTGCTCCTAGCAGCAAACTAGAAGACAAAGATTGAGTTTATCTCCGTCCGTTGTATTCTTAGAAGAAGAATACCGGGGAATATTTAATTTGGGATTTTCTACCCGCCCCTAGCAAAGAACTAGAGGATAATTGGTGTACTGCCCCCGGATGGCAGACTACGTCCTTTCTCCTTTGGTACACTAAATTGATAGATACTATCGACAGGTAAAAGGCAGAAGACGTTTGCGAATTAACTTATTCTGGTCCGGAATATTTTGATAAGCAAACCGAGGCATGCTATTGGAATTGGGTACGTAGACGTGCTGTACTATCAGAAGTTTCACCTTTTGGGTTCCTAACCCCTACTTTTTTGAGGCATCTCCTCCGTTTGGCGTTATTATTGATTTGGGCGATTCCCAACTGATTATTGCATCTATACTTTCATTTATCGGGTTTTTTAATCGGCAATTATGACTCATGGAGTAGGTACGTGTGGATTGCTGCCTGACCAATACCGCATATTTTGTTTATTGACGAAGCCATTCAGCCAGAAATGAGCCTCATCGCTGAAGATGATTTTTCGATGAAAATCCGAATCATTTTCAAGTTGTTGCTCAGCCCAATTCACGAACATACGACGCTTCTGGTGGTCAAGCGGCTTCAGTTCTTGCGTCAATTTAATCTTGTAAGGATGTAGGCCAAGATCTGAACGACGTCACAGAGATGCCCAACGCTTGAGAACGACGTGTGCGAGACACATTTGGGCTTTCTGCAACTGAAGTCCAGCGGCAGCAATATTCTCGACACTACGGGCACTTCTTTGTCTCACTGGCACGGGAACATTTTGTACTGTGCCTGTGGATTCAATTTTTTCCACTAGACGCTCAATTGATGATCTGCTAGAACGATTATGACGACCGTAAATTGGACGTAGCGCTCTTAACGTTGAGGCCACTGACTCCGAATTTCGGTAGTAAATTTTAATAATTTCGACTCGTTATTGGCTCGTATATCATTCCATCATGAAATGGCAAGAAATATGGCGTCGTTTGCTGTCCCTGTTGCTCTACTTTTGTAGCGTCCCTGTTGAAAAACCATTTTCCTTTTGCGTCATTTTATTTAATTTTTTTACAAATATGTAATCTGGTTTTATAAACAGAACACAAAATTCAACCTTCTGAGGTTTTTGTTTTTGACTTTTTCAAATTTTCCCTCTAACGGTATCATAACTTTATTGAACCATTACCATACGCAAAAGCAAATTCCTACGATCCAGTCGTATTTTTCTAAACTAAGTATTTTTTTATAGTCTCATGGTTTTAAATTCAATTAATTAAATCATTAGAATTACAAAAAACGCTTTATTTTTGTCCTTGATTTCTGCAAACCGATCTTGTTTCTTTAAGCACAATATTATTATTATTTATTAATTATTATTATTGATTAATTAATTTCTCATTCTACTTTTAGATGCCCACACAATAACTCAATTAGATGTAATAGAATGATCGATACGGATTACAAATTTTACTTTGCCTTCGAGAATTCATTGTGCCTTGATTATGTAACGGAGAAATTCTTCAATGCCCTTAAACGGATAGTGGTGCCAGTTGTTTTTGGTGGAGCGAATTATTCGAAAATAGCCCCACCTCATTCTTATATCCATGCAGAAAAGTTCAGAACTGTCAAAGAACTTGCCGACTATCTTATCTATCTTAATAATCATCCCAAAGAGTATGCAAGTTATTTTTGGTGGCGTAAATTCTATCGACTTGCCACACGATCACCATTTTGTGATTTATGTTCTAAACTGAATGCACCTGCTGAAGCTGAGAAAGTACAATTTTATGATGACATTGAAAATTGGTGGCTCGGTAATACATGCTATTTCGAACCAAAAATATTGTTATAGTTTTTTTTTTTTAAGTTTTATTTAAAAATTAGTTTTTTAGAAAATGTATGATATTAAAATTCAAATTATTATTTATTAATTGGACTTAATTCTATTGTTGTAGGTTTTTCATTTTTATCTTGTATATAAATACAATAAAAAATAAAATGCATGAAATTGTGAACTAAAAAATTTATTTTCTCTGTGATTTTTTTTTCATAAAAAAAGTATTTTTTAAATGAACCTCCCTATTTAATTTTTTATCTCAAACTATCAAAATATTAAAGAAGAACGTTTAGTTAAGAGATTCAAATAGTATAGTAAGAAATCAAGATCAAAAAGTCAATTGTTTACTACTTTGATAAACGTATGAGACTTTTGGGGTTTTTTTTTTTAGCTCTGAGCAGATTATGATCAGAATCCTCAGATTTAATTATGAAACACACTTGAGAACCGAACTGTCATTTCATAGGTGTGTCTGTCAAATCACTAAAAAAAAAAAACAAGTGAAGTTGGCTTCGCTGGATTTGCTCGGTCATTTTATTCTGAGCTTATTGAGCAAGCTCTGAGGTCTGAGCTAACTCCGATGGAAAAAACTTAGAGGATAATATGGGGCGTTTTTCTTTTTTAGCTCAGAGCAGAGCCGGAACTGAAAAATCGTGTTTCTTTTTTCGCTCTGAGCATTTTCAGAGTAGGTTCAGAGCGTGCTCTATGAGCTCAGAATAAATTGATAGAGCAGACGGAGTTGAATAGCTAAACACAAATTTAACAAGTGGAAAAAGAAGGAAGGAAGAACTCTCAGAGCAGAGCACGCTCAGTTCAGAGCACGCTCAGAGTATGTTCGGAGTGTTCAGACTCTGTTCAGAGCTCTACTCTGAACTAAAAAAATAAAAATGCCCATGGAGTGCTCGTTTCTATCCCTAATGCATTGTAGTGCCTGCAGCCTAGATAGGGGGCGCTGTTTCACTTTCGATAAGATAAAGTCTTAGAGGATATCCTACAGTTGCTATCAATAAATTGTAAATCATAATCTGCTCTTTTTCTCTCTAAATTGTTCTATTTTGAAGTAATTCTTGAAATTAATTAGTGTTTGTTTATTATTTTAAAGATATTGAAATGTTATTTTTTAGTTTTTTTCTCCAATAAGCAGAAAACTGAGTGCCTTTAACTTATCGAAACTTGAACAGCGACCCCTATCAAAGCTTCGTATTCGAATAAAAACAAGCACTCCATATTATATATATATATCCTCTAAGGGAAAAAAGAAACACACTTTGTGTGCTCTGTAAAGTCTGAGATAAAAAAAAATATAGAATTTTTTTTGACAGTTCCGTGATCTGCTCTAAGTTAATAAAGAAAATCGTCATTTGTTTGTGCTCTGCGTCTACGTTCGGTAACTCTCGCATGGAAAAAAATTGTCGAGAAACGATGAAAAATAGAACAAAACTCATACAATTTGTTTCAATTTTTATCGTTTCTCGACTGAACGTAAACACTGCTCTTTTAAGTCTCCTTTCACACGAGGAAACTGAGTTGCCAGCAACATTCAGTTTGTTGGTGAGAAGGGCAAGAAGTTAGAGGGGAAAATGAAATCTCCCCGGTCAACGATTCGAGGAGATTTTTTTGAAATTCCTCTTCACACACACAGTAGAGTATGTTCCACCAAGCTATTTTAAAAGGAAACTACAGAAAGTTTCCACGATTTTGTTTCTTCGTGTGAAAGGTACAAGAAATTTTTAAGGAAATTAAAAAAAATTAAAAAATCTCCAGCAACTTGTTTCCTCGTGTGAAAGGGGACTAACAAACGACAAGGACGAGATCTTGAATTACCTGAACCATTACCACACAAAACTTAAATTCACAGTTGAAATAGAACATAACCAAAGCTTACCCTACCTAGACATCAGAATTTACAGAACAAGAAACAAAATTAAATTTAACTGGTACCTATTCTAAAATTACAGCATCTGGCAGAATGATTAATTTCCTCTCTACTCAACCCTTACAACAAAAAATTAACACTGCAAACAATTTTATTAACAAAATAATAAATATAAGCGATACAGAATTCAAAGAAGAAAACATAAAAACAATTAAAACAATTTTACACATGAACAATTTTCCACATTACTTAATAAATAATTTAATAAACAAGAATATCAATAAAACTAACGAAAACAAAAATTCTCAACAAAATCCAGAAGTTGGTAACACTATGAGGTACTATGGTATTGCATATATTCCAAATCTTACTGATAAGAGAAACTTAAATAAAATAATAAATAAAGAGAATGTGACATTCGCTCACAAATCAAACTCAACAATACGACAACTATTCACCAACACAAAAACCAAAATAGAAAAAGAACAACAACATGACATCATTTATAAAATTGGGTGCAGTGGTAAGGAAGGGGAGACGTGCAATCTGATCTACATTGGGACAACTAAGAGATCACTGGAGACGAAACTAATCGAACACAAAGCGGATATTCGGAACAAAAGAGAATCCACTGGGTTATCAGTTATCACAACACATACTAGAAACCATAGATACACCATATAAAGATGATAATCTCGGCTGTCATCCGAGCTTGCCTACAAGCTAATTCAGGGGAAATTCAGGAGAAACACGCACACATATGCAGAATTCGTCCATTCACCGCCATTTATTTGCACACATAGACAGAATTCCTCCATTCACCACAAAAATGTCGGTTATTTCAAAAATATCAGGAGTATGTTCAAAAAGTATAATAAATTCAGAAACGAGTTATCAAGTGCTAACCCCACCTTATATGGATAAGTTTGTGGAAACAAATTTTGAAAGTGAAAATTTATAATCGATTTAAGTATATTCGATTGTCTTTTGTTTTTTAATCTCAATTAATTGAAACAAACAGTGAATATGATGAAAAAAAAAAAAAAAACAATAATATAAGAATGAGAAATCAGAAAATCAACGTAGCTGTCGTAAGACAATTTTAGGCGTGTTTTTTTGCAAGTCCGGAGGAAATAAGTCGAAAAACAAAAATTGGTACGAAACCGAGTGAATACAAAGAATTCATATGTTTTGCCCATAATTGCGATTTGGTACTGTTCGTCTGGTTTTCGTTAACTTTTGCCGTCGGACGTGAAGAGCGCTCATCGACCGCTCATTCGCAAGTAGTGGTTGGATGCAATAAAACAAAATGGTGAAAGTAAACTAAAAACAATTTGGCGCATGGTGCTTATTTTTTGACTTTTTTTCTGATTGATGAATGAGTGAAATTTTAAGTTTTCCTTTAATAAATTTATATCACATCAAATTTAAGTGGTTTCGCAAAGTAAATAATTAAAAGCTTATCACTCTGTGCCGTGAAAATAGACATTGAACAAACTATTTGTTTTCTCACTTTCAACCACTTAAGTGCATTATGGATGACTTGTGAAATTGACGTTTCGGACAGAAAAACACAGTTCAGCAAAATGTCATTATGAGAGTAAAAGAATGAAGGCCAAACATGGTGTCATTCATACGGAAATACGAAATACAGCTATTATACACGACTAGTTTTTAGTCATTACTTCTTTTTAAATAAAGAGTGGGTCATGTGGTTGGTAGGCCAAATTTTGGCCAATGATTTTTGACATTTCTGATTGTATTCCTTGTTTATTTAACAAGTCACTTCATTTATTTCTGTTGTTTGTAGAGCGCACATGCATACATGTATGGTTGTTAATATACCTATATACACATATGGATATAGAGAGCATTGAAAATTTTAATAACCAATCAAACTGAAGGGAAATTCCAAATTTGAGTCAAGAATTAAATGTGCAGTAGCGCACGGCTAACAAGATGAATTTTCAAAAAAAAGTTTATAGAAGTTTCATCACGCCAAAGTCGTCGTTTAATAGCGGACTTAGTATCATTAAATTTGTGTGTCTTTCAACACAACCCGATATCCCACCTTACATCGCTCATTTTCATGGTGAAAAGCTGGGGAGTTGGAACTTTTTTTAAGATGGCTGCGTTATTTGCACATACAAAATGGTCGATCTAGCAAAACAGAACAAACTCACCCCATTAAATTGTTGTTGCAATTCACATCTATTCATCGACACGGGATGAAATTACAAATACAACAATGTAAACAAATGGGTTTTGGAGGGTGAAACGTACGAAACATTGTCATCTTTATATGGTGTATCTATGCTAGAAACTGGACACTCCGCAGACTTTGATAACACAGTAATAATGGACAAGGAAAAGAGAACAAATAATAGGTACACACTTGAAAGTCTACGTATACAACAAAATATAGACAAAACAATTAATACACAGGAAGATAGAGACAACACAATAGCTAGTTATTCTCTTGCATTAAGAGCGGTGTAATTTCTAATTCGATTTAAATTGCTTTACTTTCATTTAGTTTTTCTAGAGTGCTGTGCTGTGGGTTTTTTTATTTAATTTTGTTTATTTATTTTCAAAAAATTTTAAATAATTCATTTTTATTTTAGAAAATTCAAAAATTAAGAATTGTCATCGTTCAATAATTATTATTAAATGTAACAAAAGTTTTTTTTCATGTAAGTTTAATTTATAAAAAATTCAAAAGTGTAAATTGTTAATCGTAAGTTTCTATAATATACAGATTTAATAAACTACCCCTAATGAAGTCGAGAAATTACGACGAAACGTAGGGAAAAGTATAAAATAAAGTTTTATTTGCATATAAAAGGAAGTGACCATAAAAGCCCGATTTAACTTAACAATCATAGTTCAAATAATTGGTCAAATTATTATTAATTCGACAAGAAGCAATGTTATAAGAATTATAGAACGAGGTTTTGCGATACCTACAGACAAAGACACTAAGCTTAATGAGTTGTCGGAGAAACCATATATTTGTTTTATTAGTCTGAAATTAAGATTTCTTGACCTTTTGTAGCAGAACAAGTTGTAGACTCGAAGATTGGAATAACTTTGAAAAAGTCGTGGGAGAGTGTGAAGAGGAGTTAAGTGTTACTATACTGAACAGGATGTTTTGTTAATCATAGAGGGGTTAAGAATATGGGAGCTTATGATAAATTAGGGTATTTTGCCCCTGATCTAGGAAATGGAAATTTATATCGGGTGATGGGAAAGGAGACGAAAAAATAGTAGGGTCAGAACAAATGGTTGGAGTAACGTTAAAAGAGACCCGTTTATATGATGAGGTTTCGATGGTGCTGTAGAGCTAGTGGATTTGACTTGAAATTTAAAGGGCGAACGGAATTGGTGAGCTTTAGGAATGGGGTAAGAATTTTTTACATTATTTTCAACGTGTTAACTTATAATATTCTAAAAGCTAGAATGGGAGAAGTAAGGGAATCTGGCCGATTTCTTTCGTGGTCCCATTAGTCTAGGGGAAAATTGTTATTCTAACTTTACTGACGTCATCAACTCATCAGCTGATGGCCTTCAGGTTTTTGTATATGTATTGCGTACTCGAATATAAATTGCGGACTTTAAAATGGTAGCGTAGACAGAGTTAGCTAAATTCTATAAATTCATATTTCGACATAATCCTTTGGCTCTGTCTAATTATACAAAACAATTATTGACATTTTGTTTAAAGAATACAACAAACATATATGTAATGGTTTTTTTTCCAGAATACTGTTACAGAGTTACATAGTTTTAAAATGTCCTACAAATTTATAAGACTCTGTTATTTTTTGTTGTCTACAAAATTCATACACTCTTACTGCGTGGTCTGTTAATTGATCCTATATAATTTCATTTTATTAACTTAAGTTATTTTAAAATGAAATCAATTTGCCCTCACTTCTCTTTGATGCCAAAACATTATTGACCAATTCTTGTTGGGTTTCATTGACAGTAGTGCTACATTTCGATACAACAGAGTCTCTTCTCCAGACCTTCTTGAAACTCCACCAACAGTCCTTGAAATATTTACTGACCTTTAACAAAAGTGAAATAGCTGCGCATTAAATTATTTATTACAGGAATTACTATTCTATTGTCGAAATTACCTCACGTTCTGTATAACAATGAAATATCGCAATGAAAATGCCTTGAGCTCCAGCTATAGAGTAGTTTGTGATGTAGTAAAATTGTTCCGTTTCGCAATTGTCCATATCGGGGCGGATGATTAAAAGCAAAAATTGCATCCCAAATACAGGAAGGCATATCAATGCTGCCCTTAAAGCTCGCCTGTCAAAAAATAGAAAAAAAAAATTAGTCAATAAGCAACTTAGCAACCGATTTCCTATTAAAAAACCTACAAAAACGGACTATCATCTGATTCCTTGGCATTGAAAGCATGCCAAAGTCTTACAGTGATGTGCAATAGAAGAATCAGATTGACACACAGCATCGCCAGTCTTGGCCCATCAAGAATCCAATCCACACGAAAGTCGTCAGAAACCTGCCAACAATATTGATCGTTATAATTTGCCGTAATTGTCGTCCACCAGGATACACTGGCGACGCAAATGATTCCTGTTCCTATATAAAAAGGCATCATCAGAGCTCCGTTCTTCCGGTCGTGAATGCGAAACAAATTGGTCAGCAGTTGGTGAAGGAATATTCCAATTAAGAGCATGCATCCGAAAACAATGTTTCCAGTGAGCTTTTCAAGAACTGTCAAAATGCGACAAAATACTGTATTCTGATACATGGTCGTTGTTTTTGGTTGCAAAGTTGTTAGTTCTGGCATAATTATTATGGTGCGGACGAGAATAACCGTCACATTGTGAATGCAAATGGCTAGAAGAAGAGCTCGAACAATGCGAAGCTTTTGCGAGTGGTTAGCTTTAGTTAGAAACAGAACTAATAAGGCCGGTGTGCAGAAAACTGTTGAAATGGCCAGTATGGCAATGTAATATTGATTTCGGGCTACAAGCGGAGGAGTGATATCACAGGAAGTATAATCTGTTTGTTGATTCCAAGTTGCATTGTGATAACAATTCTTATAGCTGAAATCTGGAATCAAGCGGCAGCAACTAATTGAAGTTTAGATTTTAGTCAAATGGTTTTCGACAAATTCTTACGATGACATCTGGGACCTTCATTGCCGTAAGCAAAACGAGAACAGGGTAATTTGTAGTTCTGTCCAGCTGGAATTGATTGGAAACAGCTCCAGCCATCCCAGACACTAGGGCAGTGGTTATCTTAAAAAAAAAAAAAACAGTAAAAGTGAAATAAAATAGTAAAAGAGAACAAAAATGTAGGTTTTTTTGGAGAAAATGTGCCAAAAATCATACAATTTAATGAACTTGTATCAAATCATTTTCTGGGATATTCACAAAAAAGTAAACCATCCGAACGGTTTTAGACGATTGTGACCTCATTAAAAATCCACTTATTTTATGAATTTTTAAATATTTTTCAAAGTCACAGTAAAGATTAAAATCGTGAAAAAAGTCTTTGGCTGGCCAATTATTGGAACTGATTGATCGTTTATGGGGTCACTAAGACCTTTATAAGTACCTACTTCTTTTTGCGAATAACCCACAATTGAGGAGCGACAAATTTCTCAACCTTAAAAAACCTAGGTATGGCTGACCAATTTCTGAAACAAGTTCAATTTTTTTTTACCAATTACTGACCTTTTAGATGTCATACTTTTTTTTGCGAATATCCCATAAATATGCGGTTCTAAGGTCCCGGAGCCCGAGTTCTTTTAACTTTCTACGTAGGTTGTAAGGAACTTTGTCTTCTTATGCCCCGCTGTAAACTCAAATAACTATGTACCGCAATGCTGTGATCAAACGAATTACAAATTTTTCCAACACTGCTTATTTTTGACATAGCCGGCAACTAAAGGAGTAAAAGTCCTCTCTCTAGAAGCGGTGAAGTACGGAAGACCGTGACTCAGGTGGTACATATAAGCGAGAGGGTATACATCAACCAACTTTGGCCTGTAAAAAATCTTTCATATATGGTTCTATACTTTCCTATTATTAATGGCATCCCATCCAGATTTTATCAAAAAATACATGTAAGAAAAAATAATTTTGTGGCGCGATAGCTCGTGTTGAACCAGGACCTAGTGACTTACAACTCCAAACTATTCCTGTGTCCGTCTAATTCGCAGCAATTAAGTGGGCCTACAATTTTCTGCCGAATCTGAATGGCTAAGGCAGGCACTTATTCATGCAGTGGCGGATCCAGGGGGGGAAGTCATAGGGTCATAGGAGAAGGCTAGAGCAAACAGTTGTATTTATTATATTTCCCTAGAACACTCTTGGACAACTAGTCATTGTCCAAATAGTTGGACATCTCCTTATTTATAAACGCATTGTAACAGTTCTATAAATAAATCCTCTTA
Source organism: Leucozona laternaria (assembly GCA_932273885.2). Lineage (NCBI taxonomy): Eukaryota > Metazoa > Arthropoda > Insecta > Diptera > Syrphidae > Leucozona > Leucozona laternaria. The sequence goes on along the minus strand of OW026367.1, from coordinate 21,479,779 downwards.
TTGATATACTAAAATCCATTTAATCTCTCAATTTCGTGGACTTTTGGATACGTTCAATGAACGTTTCATTCGTTTCAAGATAATTTTTCAATTCGTAACTAGACTTACATTTAGCATTGCACGTATACTCACTTTAAAATAGGTTTGGACATCCAATTCCAGTGTTTAAGTTAGACAATAGATGGAAAATATTTATAAATAAGGTTTTGGAGTTAAGCAGCTGACTAAAGTTAGAAATACTTAAAAATAGGTTTATAAGTTGCAGTCCGAAATATTCCGAAAAAAATTTCTCCGTACCAAAATCCACACATCCTTTAGGCTGTAGGCAGAGACGCCTAAGTATCTTATTTTGTAAAGGGTTTTCCAATAAGAGGTGTTATTTTGATATTCAAAGAAAAATGGCATTTTTCGAGATAAATGATCGGATGTTTATTTCATTATAAAGAGGAAGGTATGCCGTTAATAATGGAACACAACATCAGCCAAATGGCCGCCACGACCACGCTTACAGGACCATATCCTTTTCATAAAATTTTCCATAACCAAATCGCAAAGTGGCTGCCCTATGTCCTCGATAGCCTCACGAATTCCATCTTTGAGGTCTTGAATCGACGCTGGGCTGTTGGCGTAGACCTTATCTTTCACGTGGCCCCAAAGGAAGAAGTCGCAAGGTGTTAAATCACAAGATCTCGGTGGCCAATTGTGATCACCTCTTCGAGAGATAACACGGTCCGGAAACTTTTCCCGTAAAAGATCGATGGTTTCATTGCTTGTGTGGCACGTAGCGCCGTCTTGTTGAAAGTAAACGTTGTCCAGATCAATACCATCCAATTCCGGCCATAAAAAATCATTAATCATCTCTCGATAGCGCAATCCATTGACCGTAACTGTTGCTCCAGCCTCATTTTCGAAAAAGTAAGGTCCAATGACCCCGCCGGACCATAAACCGCACCAAACAGTCACGCGTTGAGGATGGAGAGGCTTTTCAACAATAACTCTTGGGTTTTCCGAGCCCCAGATGCGACAGTTTTGCTTGTTGACGTAGCCTCCGAGGTGGAAATGGGCCTCATCAGTCAAGATGATTTTTCGATGAAATTCCGGATCATTTTCATGCATTTCAAGGACCCAATCAGCAAAGACACGACGTTGTTGATGATCAGCCGGCTTGAGTTCTTGTGTTAACTGAACTTTATAAGCCTTAAGACCCAAGTCTTTCTCTTTATGCAAAATACGGTGAAATGACTTTTGTGGAATGCCTAATTCCAAAGAACGACGAGGAATGGACAAACCTGGGTTTTCTTCAACACTTTGGGCTACAACAGCAATATTCTCAGTTGTTCTTGAGCGACGTGCACGGGTTTTATTCTTCACATCACTTACTTGTCCCAACAGCTCGAATTTGTCCACCAATTTCTGTATTGCGCTCCGACAAGGTGCTTCACGACGACCCAAAAATGTTTTAGTTTTACGAACCGTCTCTGCCAAATTTTCACCATTTTTATAGTGAATTTTAATTATTTCAATGCGTTGTTGAAGCGTGTATCGTTCCATTTTTATTAATGGTGTAGTTTCTACTTGTCAAATGTCAAAAAATGACAGCTTCAAAAGTGACAGCTACCGAAATAGCGGGCTATTCAAAATAACACCTCTTATTGGAAAACCCTTTACATCTGGGAGAACTTGATGTAATTTTTATCAAAGGCTGAGGTTTTGCTCGCTGGCCTACCTGGGTTTGATCTAACGAAGTTTATTTTAATTAAAACCTTGTTTAATTTACAACTTTATTATTTTAAGTAGATTTTTATGTTATCTTGTATCTCTTGATTAGAAACGGGTGACGGTCTTGTGCGTTCTCACAATTCTCGTTATTACAGTATAGATCCGTACATCGGATATACTCTCGGTAAATAAACGGTGCGGCGGCGGTTTGAGTAAGCTCTGAAAAACTAGTAAGATCTCAGGCGATCAAGAAGTAGGTATCTAACTTTTTCTACATATAGGTACATAACTTACAACACTACCTCCCAGACTATTAGTCACACTTTATAGCTGTGTTTTTAAACTTTATCATCTCTGTCGGGCACTTCAAGAAGATAATATTTACCTCTCTACATAACACACAAAAATGTAAACTGAATTCTTATCAACACGACATGCACAAAGCAAACAATAATTATTTAATGAGAGTATAACGATAAGACCCTCGCTCACTGTGCCGCACTCACTCACTCACTCACTCACTCACCAACAGCCACAGCATTGTCCATAACATAAGCACAGCAATCTTCAGCTTCATTTGTACAATCAATCCATCGAGTCAAAGTGCGATTGCTCAAAAAAGACTTTCCCACTTGATGCACCACATATTTTTTTGTATGATGAAATGGATGACAAGATGTTGCATTCTTATGTCTTATGCCTGGAACAAAATATGCCTTAGAGTTCAAGTGCAATGGACATGTTTGCAGTTCCAATGGGGCACCGCTAAAAAAATCAGGCCGAGTGTAAATATAACAGCCCCAACTAGCCCAATACTGAAATATTTCTTTCGGAACGTCCAAACTACGATACCGACAGTCACTGTTCACCTTTGCTATCAGCAAAATAAAAACTCCGAAAATATTATTTATAAACAAATTCATTTTTTTTTCACACAACCAAGCGGTTTTAAAATTTATGACATCGACCGCCCGGCACTTTTCGAAGTCTAGATATAACCAACGAACCATTCACAGGCGGAACTTGTCAAATCCGTTGATGATTTTTTGCTCACGTATTTTTGTTATCATTGAAGAAATTTGGTATCTTATCTTTCGATATTGATATCGAGCAATTAAACACAAGTAAATAATTTATTGTTAATTGAATTTTTCCTGTAAGACAAACTCATACAAACAACCACGAAAGACTACCTTGAAGTTGGAAAATGCTAACCGACAGGAAGTTAAGGGTATTTAAGGACTTAAAATGGTGTAGGAAGCACTTTTTATTTCTTAATTAAAATATAAGAAAACTTAAGACATCCACCTCCATGTTCCAACGATGCGTGAGTCAATTGAAGTTTAAAAAGTTCAACGGTGGTGAAAAGAAAGGTTAACGTCAGTTGGTTTTGAATAGCTTTTGACGGCAACAGTTTTTTTTTTGGACTAGTGATAACGAGTATGCAGCTGATCGCTCATAGCGTAGGGTGGGACCAGCGCTGCCACCCTATAGATGATTGAGCGCAGTATACATATATCAGAAAAAAACGCAGTAGATTGCAATATACCGCAGTAGATCTTACAATATACAAAAACAAAAATTGAATTCATTTAAAATAGAATTTATTTACGAATAAAGACAGGAGTATCTGGAAACTTCACAACTAAGTACTTCAAAAACTAACTCTACAATAAAAAAAAAAATAAAATAAATTTCTTAAGCCTTAACTTCATTGGCCAAAAAAGTGAAAAAGTACAAAAGTGAAAATTTTCAAACTTATTTTGGGATAGTCTTTCTGACTGGAAAACTTAAAAAAATGATGCAGAAATCTTAAATTTTGGATAAAAAAAAAAATGTATATTCTTTTTCACAAAACAACTGCGCTAGCTGGAACAAAAATATTTTTACTTTTGAAATTTTGCAAAAAGTGGTCCATGTAGTTAAGGCTTTAAACTTAAGTAACAAAGAATCACATTTCATTTGGAGAATTCTTATATACCTACATATTTCAAATTTTGGATGGACGCGTTTAGAGCTAAATTTGGATATCGATAAAAATTCTTAAAAGAGGAGTAGATTCGTTTTGCTGCGTAGTAGATTTTCGTTTGGGACTAAGCGCAGCAGATCTACTGCTAAAGGAGTAGGGTGGCAGCACTGGCGTGGGACAGGTGGCTGGCTGAGAGTGAGAATAGTGAAAAAGAAAGAAGACAAAGGAAAGCGAGGGAAAGGAAATAGCCAAAATCGTTGCTTATCTAAATACCTACTTCCCAATATTTGATTTGGCTTGAATGTGGCACTCTGGCAGGGGAGAGTTGCAAAAGTGGAAGGAAGACATTTTTGTGCTCAGCTGAATGACGGCCCCAACTATTTCACACGCACATTGGTTTCCAAAGAGCATTTAAACCGTCAGGCACCTGCCCTGTACAGAAAAAAAGAACGCAGTATAGGTGAAGTATAGTAAAGGCAAGCGCAAATCGTCTGCGCTTCATGAAATAGCTTTAATACCTTGTTGAGTAAATCAGCCCCCACTTTCATAAATTTTAAATAATTATAGATATCACTAAAAAATACAAAAAAAATATTCCCAATTAATTTGTAGGAAAAGACAATTAAAAATCCTTACAGTAGTTTTAAAATACAATTTCGTAAACATTTTTAAAAATAAAATTTGGTACCTACTCCATTTTTAAGTATTTATATAATGTGGAGTTAAAACTTTACTTTCACAAAAAAATCTTCCCACCCGTTTTCGAAATATCGAATTATCAAAAAATTATTTTAAATTCAAATTATTTTTTTTGTTGAAAATTTCGATATGCAATATTATTTGAACTTATTACAAGCTTCTGTGTAAGAAATATAGTTTTAATCGGTTATTCAGATAGTGAGATATTCTAAAATAAAAAAAAAACATTCTGTTAATAATACAAAAATGTAAAATTTAATAATTTTAAATGATAGGTCTTACTAATTTCAATACACACATCATTTTTGATCTAAATCGTAGGAGTCGTTTTTGAGAAAAAAAAAAGATTTTAATTAACGGTTTTTAAGCATTTTATGGGAGGTTCCTACCGTTATTTTTGGTTATAAAAATAAATTCCATTTAAAATTAAAGTTTTTAAAAATCCAAAAAAAATTTGTTTTGAACATTTTGGTTAACAATATTATTTATATAGGCATTTTTCGGAACAATTCTTTTTTTCAATTGAATGACAGATTATACCTATTAGAATGTATTGATTTTTTTTCAAATAAATCAGTGGAAAGGTGCAGTTGTTTTAGGTCCTAAAAAAATGAAAAATGTGTCTAGGGAATGTTCAAAAAACACTAGTTACCAAGTTTAAAGAAAATCAACCCATCCGTTTAGGGTGTAGCCGAACGGCAGGCAGACGGACGTTTATGCGGGACCCACTTTTTTTGTCTTCCCTCTTATCGTTGCGAATCCATAACATGCTATATACAGTGAAACCTCCTATTGAGGAGAAATATTTGACTGTTAACAGTCGAATTGTTTTTTCCTGAACACCGTTTATTTTAATAAATATGATTTAAAATCACGAAAACAAATAAAACCAGCATAAAAGTGTTCATATATGCGTTTCGCCCCGATGTAATGGCTGGGCTCATCAGAAGATGACCATTACACATTGTCTTGACGCATATTTTCCCGAATAAATCGAGATTCCATATAATTTGAACTACAAAGAGCAACTGCGAATTATATAGTCGCTACAAGTCTTCAAAGGAGATAAATTGTAGCTTTTTTTATTGCCTTGCTATGGGACTTTTGAGGACAAGTCCCTTAAGTGGACAATCCCCTTAAGCGGACAACTTCTCACGACCGAGGAGCTTGGATTTAAATACCATACATTTTATGATCTCTTAAGTGAAGATACACTCCCTTACCCAGACCCGGGCATGAATATCAGACGTGATTTGTTAAATTTAATGCTCTTATGGCTGATTTCATAAAGCCCTTTTAACTATTAAACAGGCTTTTAAATCTTTAAATGACTTTTGTTCCATACAAAATACGTCATTTAAAAATTCAAAAGGCTGTTATATATTTGCGAAACCAAACGTTAGGCGGACACAAACTTCTTTTATTTAAGAAATTTCAACCCTAAATTTCAGCAATACTTTTACATATCTTTTCTTGCATTATAAAGGTTCCCATACTGGTTCACAAAGGTTGGGTGTAGCCCATCCCAAAACCACTGGACCCAAGACGACTCATCCCCGACGACTCATCCCAGAAATGAGAACTCATCCCAATTAAAATGTTTTACGTATGTATCAATCTGTATGGGTCAAACTGCCCCCCTGCAACCCCCTGCTTGGGCACACTATAGGATTTATGATATGTGCGAGATTAGGTGTATGCAAAGTTTCTTTTCCATTTAAAGAATCAGGATTTGAAGAAACTTTTAATTTATCCTATATAAGAAATTTCTAAAGCATAAGCAAGTACCTAATACATATATCATATACATATGTATGCATATATATTATATATATCCCCAAGAAACTAAATCACAACAACAAAGTGCTGTTTTTCTTTGCCTCGCACAAAACATCCATGGGTCGAGTTCTTATTTCAGGGATGAGACGTCAGACCCAGTTGGGTCTCGAGATGAATGGTCGGGGATGAGTTATCTAGGAACCAGTTGTCTTGGGGTAGGCTGGGATGACACCGTTCACAGCGATAATAGATTTTTACAAAAATTTCTTAAGGAAAGGCAGTTAAATGAATTTAATTTTAGTTATTTTATAAATGCGATTTTTCTTTTTTTTTTAATGTCTTATAAAAACAGTTAAACCAATTTAATTTACTTGTGTTGCTTAACATGATTTAATCCACCTCTGCTATATAATATCAGGCCAGAAGAAGATTCAACAATATCTCAGTTAATTATTTAAAACGCTATACCTACTTATCAAAACCAGATAACAATTTTTTCAACCTGCAAGTCATCCCAAAAATCTAATATACTCGCATTCATGACAAACTATTATAATGTATAAGTAATAATTATTTTATTATTATAATTTATAATAATTGCTGGTGGCAAACAATTATTTACAAAAAATAACATAAGTTACCGAAAAAAACACTCGACTTTCGTTAAAATATATTTTCACAGAATGAATTATTTATCAAAAATTAAAAAACAATGTTGCAATATTTTGATTTAAAAACAGTTAAACATGTTATTACCATAGAATTTTTCGTAAATATAGGGTAAACCATCGAATGATGAATTGACACTTTGAAAATATTTCATATTGCCTTTGATAGTGTAATTCAGAAATGATTTAATATTTGTACATTAATATTTGTACATTATGATTATATTTCTTTGAAAGATTTAGGCCCAGTGTCACAGTGCTCCCCCCCCCCCACAGAGCCGTTCAAAATACCTATTAAAATTATTGATATAAAGCTCATTTTGAGAAATAGTTCCAAATAAACATTTTAAAAGAACAGAGCTGCAGATATGACACCACTTTATCAATTTTATGAAAAAGAGTCTTAAAATAGAAAAACAACAAGATTCAAAAACAAGAGCCACTATAAGCTCACTATATTCCGTTATAGCTAACTTTTTTTAAAGATAAAATTCCATTATTATTAACGTTCTTTTTAAATCAACTTGTTTGAGTGAATACTTTTTGTGAAATCAATTTTATCTTTAATCCGATTTTTATTCAAAATGACCCTATATTAAGTACTATATCCGTTTTAAATATTCGAAGCTGCTATCAATTCAATGCTCTTATAAAATTGTAGTTAGAACCAGAAAACCGGATGCTGAAATGTGTTGTACTTTTTGAGAAAATTGAAAATATCTAAATCTACTCTACCTACTTAGTGGGAATATAATTATAAGATCTTTAGAGGAACTTAAGTAACGGAAAGGGAATTTTATTTCTGTTATTTTCAATTTTCTAAAGAACAAGAAGAGATTTTAGCATCTGTTTTTTAGCGTTTAACTAAAAATTAAAAAGAGCATTGATTATTTAAAACAAAAATACTACTTAATAACGCAAAATTTTGAACAACATTTAAATTTTTTTTTTCAATTTCTCTTAGTTTGAAAACTATTTTTTCAAAAACTGTTTACTAAATAAATATTATTTAAAAAGAAAATACAAGAGGAGATTTCTAGCTTTACAAAAAGGCATAGCATGTCATTGTAAGTATTACCATTGTTTTTTAGTAATTTTTTTTTTTCAATTCTTTTTAGAAAATTGCCCCTCCTGACTAAGCGCTGAAAGACCCCCCTCCAATGCAATTGTTTTCTTGTCTCTACCCAACTTACACGCTCTAGCATTTTGTTACAACTTATGCGAATCGCCGTGTATAATGTTTTGTTTTATATTTTGTTCCATCTGAAAAAAATTGTTTGCCCCCCCAGAGAAAAATCCTAGTTACGCCACTGGTTCTGTTTACCCTATATATTAACTTTTTTATTCATTTTTAACTAACCAATTTGTAATAATTTCTTAATTTGCAATGAAAAGCTTTGCAATTAAATGGGGCTTACTAATTACAGCTCAATTTGAGCTTTTGTGTTAAGAACGAGTTACCTTTCCACTTATCTATACCTAGCTACCTATATAAAATCGTTTTGATGTTCAAGATATCTTCTAAGTTGCAATCAAAGTGTCATCATGGAACGTTGGCAAAACCGTGTCGCTGTAGTCACCGGAGCTAGCAGTGGAATTGGAGAAGTAATCGCCAAGGATTTGGTAACAGCAGGACTTCGAGTTGTAGCATTGGGCCGTCGACAAGAGCGTCTAGATAAAAATCGATCAGAACTACCGACTTATGAGTTGCAAAAGTGTTTCTTTGGTCGAAAATGTGATGTCTCAAATGAAGCCGATGTCAAGGAAACATTCGAATGGATCGAAAAAAAACTCGGTGGTGCAGATATTCTTGTTAATAATGCTGGGGTATCTCGTCCGGGATATCTTGTCGAGATGGATACTGCTTTGATAGATGAAACTATTAGTACAAATGTTAAAGGTTTGGTTTATTGCACTCAAGCAGCCTTCAAAAGCATGAAGGCGAGAAATTTCAATGGTCACATAGTGCATATAAACAGTATAGCTGGACACACTGTCCCCCACATTCCTCCAAAACCCAGTTTTAATATTTATCCGCCAACAAAATTTGCTGTGACTGCTATCAATGAAACGCTTCGCTATGAATTACAAGATCTAGGCACAAAAATCAAAACAACAGTGAGTTTTTTATTTAAAAATGATATAAGTGTTCATAATTTCTCTGTATAGAGTGTTAGCCCAGGATTTGTGCGGACTAGAATTTTATCTGAGGAGGATTGTAAGGCAGTGAAAGCTTGGTTAAATCCAGAAGATGTATCTCAAACCGTTTTGTTCGTTATATCAACTCCGCCCCATGTACAGATTCATGAAATCACTGTGAAACCAATTGGAGAAACGATTTAAAAATCAGTAATATTTTCATTAAAAAAAATAATAAATAAATTTCTTTAAAATGGCTTTTGATAACCTGCAATTATAGATGTGATAAATGATAAATGAGTTATAGTGCATATTTACTTAAGAGTAATTTGTACATCGTTCGAAAAAGTAATCTTTTTGTACCTAGTTATTAAAAAGAATATATTTGTCGTTGATGGATCTCAGACCAGTGGATCCGGGATCTTAGAACCCCATAATGTGGGATATTGGCAAAAAACGTAGATATGCCATCTAAAATGTCAGTAATTTATGATCAAAAAAGCTTAACTGGTTCCAGAAATTGGTCAGTCATGGTTTTTTTTTTATATGGATTTTGAAAGATATTATCAAGGTCACAATTTATACGACATTGATTCGCAAAAAAACCTTTGGATGACCAATTTCTGAAACTAGTTGACCTTTTCTCAGGGTTAAGTGACTTTTGAGGTGTTACATTTTTTTTTCGAATATAATATATCTACATATCGTCGGCCTCATAAGCAGACCTCGTAACTCACAAAATGTCTCACGGAACTTATTTTAAGCATATCTTAATGTTTTTTTCAACTCATAGAGCCAATAGTCTCCGCAGCTAGGCTCTATTATCTTTTTTTTTATATTATCTTGTAATTTTAATTACATGCTAATAAATAATAATAATAATAATAATAATAATTTCAACTCATATATTTAAAAAAATAATGTGCTTAATTTAAGAACATTTTTAAAACGAAAATAACTAAACTTTTTATTTTATTGGAGTTACGAGGTATTCCCACTAATTTCATCTCATGTTACGAGGTTTTCTGAAAAAAACTTAATAGTCAGCCTTTGTAAATAAATTAAATGAAAACTAAGTTACACCAGAGATATCTTTTTAATAGGTATTTATTGTTTTAAGCAGAAAGATTTGAAAACGGTTTAGATTGGAAATTCACCAAGAAAATAAGAGCTGTGAAAACTAACTTATAAAAGAAAAGGCTTAGTCCCACGATCAACGGAAGAACACTATGGAATAACCTGAATAGGGAAACAACCCACAATTCAAGAAATAGTTGATGTCAACTCAATCAACCAGAATTTTATCTCTTTACCTCTTCCAACCCTACCTAGGGTGCTTGAGATCTCAGAGAACAGCCGCTATCGATGGTTATCGCAATTGTTTGAGTTTTCTCGTGATCGAGAACTGCGCAATGCGGCATACATGAGTAACAAAGGCCTCAAAGAAGCTAAGAATGCCTCAAGCTTCGATTATTTTCCTAACCTGTATCTAAATAATTTCCCACCCACCTATGTACCAAAAGCTCGTAATCTTGGCATGCAGTTCAACAACAGATTATAATGGGATACACACATCAACGCCAATGTTGGAAAAATGTAAGGTGTTTTACGTTAGCTGTGGCCTACCCAATGTTATACCCCTTAAAAAACACGTTTATTTAACTGTGATTCAATAAGCAGGTGAAGATTAAATGTTTCTTTCAACAACGTAGTGGGTTATATTTTTGGGCTACGCACATTCGACCACGTTTCTAGTTACTCGATCCGGTTTACAAATTATCCTTTGATCAGTTTATGCGCTTTCGTACTCTCGTTTTGCTGTTCAATGTTATTCAGTCGCAACAACCCTGCAGTCTATTTAATAGGATACAGTTTGCTTCCTCAAATATAACTCATCAACTCATTCTCCCGCGTTACTCCTGTTAAGCTTCGGAGAGACAATTCTTTATCAACGCTATTCCGTTGTGGAACCATTGTATATATATTATTATAGTACTATTATGAAGAGGAACGAACGCAGCGCCCCCTGGGCAACCGTTTTTCGTTATTTTGAGGAGGGAAGTGCAGACTTGAGTGTGCAGATTTAAGAGTAGGAAATAAGAGGAAGAGCAAAAAATAATGTAGGTTAAAAGAAAAATGAAGATTGAGAAGAACTTATACAAAATGTATGGCAGTTCAAGGGAGACAGGAAAAAAACCTATTTGTTTTATCATTTCTTTTACAAAGGGGAAAACGTGTTTTTTTTTTGTTTTGTAGGTAGAGAAAGAACGAAAAAAATATTGTTTGAAAGAAGGTTGGATTTTTTTGCCTTGCTGTGACGTAGTATGGGAATAGAGGAAATGTATAATATGCATGCAAATTATACAAATGTTTTCCCTTGCTGTGACGTTGTTTGAGATCAGCGCACTTTTTCAATTTGCATGCAAATTATACGAACGGGGTTACCACTAAGAAAAATAATTTTGTTTTAAGTAAGTACCTACATTTTAACTGAATTATATCGAAGGATGTTTTTAGTTTTTGTAGCTAGTCTTGTTGTTGCAATTTAAATATAGGTATGTAAATAGTAACATAAATTTATTAGAATGGCTCTTATTGTAGATTTTTTGTGAAGTCAAGTTAGATGCCCTACATTAGTTTTAAATGGGAAGAGGTATTTATTTTTGTCTATACATGTATGTAGGTATGTACTATGTAGGGAGGTATACACACATGATCGTTGGTTTATGTCGTTGTATTCAAAAACTACCCATCCGATTGAGCTGAAGTTTGCACAATGTAGGTATTTTTGGATCAGAAGTGCACGTAAATAACTTATTAACAAATATTGTGAAACAATTAACAAATGTGGTTATCATGTCATATTTTTTCGTATAAGTTTAACCGTTTTTTGTAGTACAAGTCATTTTGAGATTATAATTTTTTATTTTATGATCATAAGAACTAATTTTTTTTGAAATAGGTAATTTGCATAATTTTCTTGAAAAAATAGAGTTTTTAGGAGTATTGCAATTATTTATTCAAACGAAAACACCAAATTTTTGATTTTTTACATTTTTCAAAGTTGTATATATTTATGAAAACTAATTTTTTCAAAATCATTTGCTTAATTTTTTCGAGAAAATAGTTTTTAGGAGTATTGCAATTATTATTTTTGCAATTATTATTTTTTCAAACAAAAACATCAAATTTTTCATTTGTTTCAAGTTTTTCAAAATTGTCTATATTCATGAAAACGATTTTTTTCGAAATAATTAGGTTTATTTTTTTTTTGAAAATAGTTTTTAAGTGTACCTATTTCAATGGATTTTCAAAATTGGTGAACTATTTTTTTAATTCTTGAAACTTTGTCTGCTAATGAAAGCAAACGTTTTTGGAAATAAAAAGCATTTCATTTTTTTTCAAGTTTTGCTAAATTGCTATTTTTTTTTTCCAAAAAATCATTCAATTTAGTTTTTAAATTATTTTCAAAATTGTATAAGTACCTAGGTCCATTATAGTAGGTACCTATGAACCAATTTTTTTTTAAATTTTGTCTATAACTTACGTAGGCATACCTACCTACCAATAGATAGATAGGTATTATTTTTTTTTTCAAAAAAGAAAGATAGGTAGGTAGGTATGTACATATAATATGTATGTATAAGGTACCTATTTGATTTTCTTTGAAAATAATCTTTAATAGGTGCATGCGGGTGGGTAGAATAGTTAATATTTATAACTGACAAACCTACCTACCAAAAACATACATATGTAGGTACCTAGCTATATTTTTATTAAATGTTTAAAAATTCAATATCTTAATAGGTAGGTGTATCACCCTGTTCATACCCACGAACCTATATATGTAGGTACATTAATATTTATGAACCCACCTACATACCTACCTAAAAGTTAAAAAACAAATTATGAAAATGATTATACCAACCTACCTAATAGGTAGGTACCTACATAATTATTATTTTTGTTATTCAAAATTCTAATTTTCTTCCTTTTGAAAAATAAAAATAATAAAATACCTACCTGCGATATAAACCTACCTAGGTACCTACATCCCTACATTAGTATTTATTCTACCTACCTAAAAGTTAAACAAAAAAACTTTTTTGAAAAAAATATTCAAGAAACTCAATATCTTAATCGGTACCACCCTGTGGTTACCCACCCACGTACCTCCATCCCTACATTAATATTTATGTACCCACCTACATACCTACCTAAAAGTTAAAAAAGGATTATACCTACCTACCTTACCAATATACCTACCTGATTATTATTTTTGCTATTCAAAATTCCAATTATCTTCCTTTTGAATAACAAAAATAATAATATACCTACCTACGATAGGAAAAGCCTAACAGAAATATAATAGGTATGTGTATACCTACCTACTATACTTTAAAAGTGGGTATACCTATACGCATAATTCAAAATATAGCAACGTTGTATTTATTCCACAAGTTATTGAGAAATTTGACAACGTTGCTTTGAAAATCAACAAAACTGAAAATCTAAAAACAAATTCAAATTGTGCTGTAAAATAAAAAGCATAGGTTATGTATAAACATATGTCTATAGCACACAGAAAACAAAAATTCTATTTCTACAAAAAGAAACGTCAAAACCGTTGAATAAGTCTTGACAACAAAATTTAATTTTCTCCTCCTTATTGTCGTTGCCATGACGCAAACAGCTGATTTAATTATCTCTCTCACTCCCTTTATTAATATACGAATTGCAAATAATACATTCCTTCCTTTTCTCGCTTCTTGTTCTCGTTTCCTATCCTACCTCTGCTCTCAGTCTGCAAACGTGAATTTTGTCATCTCCAACGCCACCTTAGGCGACGGATTTGAAGCAAAAAATTCTGTTCCATGAGAGTACTATAGAGTTTATATACAAAGGTGGAACACTTTGCCTAGAGGCGCATTACAGGGGTTGAGGGAACAAAATTCTGTACGGTTCTAACTTAAAAAAAAAATCACTTCTCCGCGGACAAAATGAATGTTATGGAATTAAGATAATTAGAAAAAAACGACACGAATGATTAGACATTGAAAAAGTTTGGGATTCCCCTTTTAATAGTTTTTTGGCGTTTTCCAACGCGGTGGCAATTTAACTGAGTTTAATGGAGTTACGAGATTTGATAACCACGAATAAAAGATTCTAGGTTTTCTGAGAAATCTTTTTGTTGAAGTTACGAGGTCTGCCAGACATCTGAGTAGCAATGGAGTTACGTGCTATGCAAAATTTAAATTTAAGTTTATTTAGAGTTTTAAGAGGGATACGAAGTTGCTGCGCTAACCAATTTTCTATAATATGACATTCAAAAGTCATTTTCGCTAAAAGGTGGAGTAACTAGGTCTGCTTATGAGGCCGACGATATGTAGGTAATATACAAGTTCAATTCAAAGATTTTGTTTTTGCGACCTTTAGCTAGTCCAAATGCGTTTTGCCCATGTACGACAGCTGGGCACATCAGTTAGATGCTGTCGATTTAGTCGATGAATACCAACACTAATATATTTATTTAGCAGCATTTACATGCTTTTTTTTGCATTTATCCCACAAATGATGTGCTTAAAATCGCAGATGACCTTGAAGAATTTTTGACCAATTTCTGACCTTTAAGATGGCAAACCTATTTGCGAATATCCCACACATATGGGGTTCTACAAGATCCCTGAGCCGAATATGCCGTCGATCATAACGAATTTAGTCGCATTTTGACACCTTTTTTTTCATGCATAACAGAAAGCAAAACTGAGAGAATTGTTCAAATGGGACTAATAGGTGTTATACCTACCAAAAAGTCAGCTAAAAAATTGCCCTATACTATAATTATTACCGTTCGAGAAGCGAATTAAAAAGCATTTAAAAATGTTGTACCAAATTTTGATATCAAATGATTAGAAAAAAAATATTCCAGCTTGTCAGTCAAAATTGGTAAAAATTTAAATTAAACTTAAGCTGCGCAAATCCCAGCATAAAACCCAAAAATTAACAAAGAAGTTGTAAGCATCAATATTCCTTTTGATTGTGCCATAAAAGTTGCCATAAAAGCTGCCTTAAATTTGTGAGATGAAAGCTTGCCAATTTCGAATGTTTCTTTCTGCCGTTGCAGTGTACTGACTACTGAGTATGAGAACTCGAGAAGAATCCAAGATGATAAATAAAAAGTCATGATATTTTCTGATTAGATTCTTTGTTGTTAAACATCGCCTTCGCCATGGATAGCGATTAGCGTTATTATACATTTGTAGATGTTGATAAACGAAGCTGTAAAGATTAAATCCAAAGTCAAATTAAAGCTTAACTTTATAAGATATAAGAGAATTCGCCGAAATTTCACTAAGAAGGTATATCTAACTGGTAGATAGAGAGGTATAAGTATTCAGTTTTTATTTATCCGTGATCATGGAACGTTGGGTTAATCGAGTAGCTGTAGTTACCGGAGCCAGCAGTGGAATTGGTGAAGTTGTTGCACTAGGTAGGCGATTGGAGCGTATTGAAAAAAATCACTCAGAATTACCAGATAGAGTTAAAAATATATTTTTCCCTCGAAAGTGTGATGTAACCAATAGGGATGATGTTAATGCGACATTTGAATGGATAGAAACGACACTTGGAGGCACAGATATCCTAGTTAACAATGCTGGAATATGTAAAATAGGAAATATCGTTGAAATGGATCTTGATTCGATCGATCAAGTTATCAATACAAATTTGAGAGGTCTAATTTACTGTACCCAAGCTGCTTTCAACAGCATGAAAGCTCGAAATTTCGATGGACATATAATTCATATAAACAGTGTCACTGGGCATAAAGTGTCCGAGTTACTTCCAGGATATAGCACAAACGTCTACGCTCAATTACTGAAGTAATGCGCAAAGAATTTATAAATTTGCAGACCAAAACTAAGATAACTTTAAGTATCTAGATATCTAAGACAACTTGTTCCTTTCGTTTTTATTGCTGGAATAAGTTTTAAAATTATTGTGTTTTTTTTTTTTCTTTCTGAAGAGCATCAGTCCTGGATTAGTTCGAACAGAGATTGATGGAGGTGAATTATTTGATGCTTTGGGATGTTATTTAAAACCAGAAGATATATCACAAGCTGTGATATTTGCTATCGCAACGCCACCACATGTACAAATTCATGAAATGACTGTGAAGCCAGTTGGTGAAGTTTTTTTTAGTTTTTTAGTTTGTTTTGAGTTTTAGTTTTCAAAAGAATTTTTCTTATAAGGAAAAATGCTCTACTAATGATGTTTAACGAACAAAAATATTTTCAAAATTGTATGTAAGGTACATAGACAATGTTTATTCAGCATGAAAAAAAATATTTGTTTTATAGACAAACGACGAGAAGAATAATTACAAATAAAAGTAGTTAAGTATAGATATATCTCCACTTTTGAAACATGAGAACGACGAATTTTAACGTCAGTAAATAAATCATAAGAACATAAGTATAGTGGAAAGAGTTTAAAATTCATTTGGGTAATCTGTGATTCAGACATTCAGAGCCCCAATTTTGTGTTTCGTTTTTCGCTATGAGCATGTTCAAAGCGCGCTCTATGAGCTCAGAAAAAAATAAGTGAGCAGACAGAGTTAAATGCTGAACACAAGCATTTGTAAGTGCTTAGGTGTGTTTCAAAAATAGTTCAGAGTGCTCAGAACACGCTTAGTTCAGAGGACGTTCAGAACATGCTCGACATGCTCGAACTCTGTTCAGAGCTTCATTCTGAATTAAAAAAGAAAAACGCCTATAGACAGTTGGGATCTCCACACAACTGGTTAAAGTGTTGTGGCAATTCACATTTATTCATCGACATGGGATGAAATTACAAAACTAAGACAGACAATGTAAATCAAATAAAATTAAATATATTTGAACAAAAATTCAAAGTTTATTGATTTCATTGAACTAATTATTCCATTCAGGAAAAACGTGTTTTATTGAAAAAAATAAATTCTTACTTATTAAGGTGGTGTTTTTTTGTTTGGTAAAGTTCAAATTTCTTTTGGGTCTCACTTAAAACGATAAAGGTATGTACAGTTATATACGGTTATAAGAAACACTTACATAAAATTAAAACTCACTTTTAAGAAACGCCATGCAAAACACCGTGTCTTTTTCCTCAATTTTACTTTAAAATCAAACTTATAAGAAACTCACTTGTTAATGCACAGATATTAATATGAAGACTAAAAATGTTTGTAAATATATAAGAAATTTAATATGAAGACTAAAAAAGTTTGCATATAAGAAATTTATTTAATCATTTGCTAATTATTTATTGACCTTTGACAAAACTTTTTTGTATTCACAGATATTATGTTTAATCCAACTCAAATGACAGCTTCCAATATTCCAATGAAATATCTGAAACTTGTTGGAAAGTACTCGAATAATCTGTCAATGTTATGACATTTTTGATTGGTTTTGTCTAAATTTTCTTTCTTATATCCGTTGTTTATATAAAAAAAACTCGGATATAATAAAAAAGTTTCTTGTGTTTTCAGAGATACATAGTTTATAAGCGTACCTAGTTCTTTCAAATAAATTCTATGTAAAATTTTATAAAAATCAAAAAATCATTTTTAAACAATACTTCTTAAACAATATTTATACACAGTTTAAAAACAATATTATTTCTAACTTATGAAGTTTTTTTTTTATAAAAAAAAACTCTAATGTTATTTTAATTCTTATTTTAAACTGAGTATATATTGTTTTAAAAAAAACCAAAACTGAAGACACCAAAAATCAAACCATTGGAAAAATAAGCACTACCCTATATTAGATAAGTTCTCGCATGTATTCTTCTCAATAAAACACGCTTTTTCCTGAATGGAATATTTCGTTCAATTAATTCAATAAACAATAAGAAATTTGTACGCTTCGAAATGAAAATTATGGTGTGAAATTGATTACGAACCGGTTCATATTCCGCTTTCACATTTGGGTACACACTACACAGAAACACTTCCCGTAGGGAATTTCATCGCTGTGAACTAACCGTCAGTTTTATAATTATGGAAATTTCATTTCCACCCGAACTGAGTAGGTACTAGGCCTTACTATAAACGATACCAACAAAATTTAGTCGGCATAAGCCCTGTATACAACTTAATTGGAACAAAAATTGTTTAAATCAAGGACTTATGAAACGTTGTTAAAGGTTACATTCAATATACAAAACAAACATTCCAGAGAGATCATAAAAAAAACATGCGGTTTTTACTCTGGCTGGTATAGAAGCTTTTCATTTTTGCAAATTGTAGGGTATAGTGTAAACTGTAGTGTAAATAAAAATAACAATGCACTGTTGTCACTATGATCCGTAAAGTTTTTTATTTTCATGTGATGATCTATATGGATCGTTAGCGATAATAAACTGCTTGAAACAAGGAAAGCACAAACCGGACTTGACAAATAATGTAGATATTCTGTAAACGGAGCAACATTATTCAAAGAAAATGTTGCTGATGGAGATGCTACATTATTGTCAACAACAAGAATTCTGTCTACCGAAAACTCGATTGTAATAAAATAAGCTTAGCAGTGTCTATGCCTATATTGTACAGGCAATAGGGAGTTTAAAATGACCAAACTGTATACATTTTTTGAAAGTATTTGTAATTCAAATTAAATTTGGTGAGGCAGCTATGTCGAGACTAACTTCAGTTTGCGGGACTGAAAACGGTGTAGAAGGGGCCGCCATTTTGAAAAATGCGTTTATACGATTTTCTCGGCTCCTATTAACCCTAGAACGTATTTTTTTATTTGGATTTGTAGGGAAAAATATTCTCTAAATCTTTTGTCTACAAACATTTTCGACAACTCTTTTAAATTATTATAGTGCTTAAAATTTTATTAAAGTTAGAAGGATGCATCATACGGTTATAGTCCAGTCAAACCGTAATTTATTAACCTTGGGCGCAGAGGCACAGTCAGTTTATTTTTATAGATTGGTAGAGACATAGCTATATTTAAAAAGCATAATTCATAAAAACAAATTTGCACCACCATTTTCTCAATTTTTGTTTAAATAAATACAAGAAAGTTACAGTTAGTTGAAGTGAGTTTTTTATGTTTGTATAAGACTTTATAGGTACGCAGTTATAACAGTTTTTTGTCATTAAAAGTGGACGAACGTTAACGCATTTCGCACTACTTGACAAAAAAAAACTATAGGTGCCTGAAGAATGCCTACCGGCGGCGGAGGGCCCTGGCCCTGCAGCTCCTCATAAAAAGTACTTTTATAAACCAAAACTGTTACAATTGGCATATCTAGAGTCACTTCCATTTAGAAATGCATAACATATCTACAATCATGCACTCGATTTTTTTTATTAATATTTTACAACACATTTTTTGTAAATTATTTTTGTCATGAGGGTTGTATGGCAGATACCGTTATTTTTTAAGCTAAAAAAGAAGAAGAATCACTAAATAACCTCAAGTTGAAAATTTCAAGAAAATCGCTTCAGTGGTTTAGAAAACATTTATTTAACTATTTCGAAAATATTTCATTACTTCTCCGTAAACTTATGCCGGTCGTCCACTACGTGCGCGACAAGTTCAACCAACTTTTTGTTCAACTCTTTCGTTGGATAAACAAAATTTTAACCTCTTTTACACTAGTGCAGCAGCTTACGTTGTTCACGATGAGAAACGAAAGTTGAAAAAATTGCGTTGGAAGCCTTACATTTCAAACAGGAAAAACAAAACGTTGAATTGAGAACAAATTTTAAAAACGAAGCCAACATCTGAGTGAAATGACATTTTTCTTTTATGAAGAATTGTAAGTGCTGCCAAGAACCCAATTTTTCGTGATCGTTTTACATAGAGAAGAGAACAACAATGTTGTTAATAATCAAAAGCTACAATCAAAAGAGAGACACTCAACTATCGCCTTAGCAAATTTAACCCCATCAGCCTATAATTTTAAGAGAAATTATTTTTGTTTAAACAAATAAACAAAAAGATACAGTTAGTAAAATTGAGTTTTTTCTTATGTTGGTAATACATTTTTTCGTGTTTATTGAAAAAAAAAAAAAACATCTAACGGTATTTTTATTTATTTTAAATATAATAAAGGTGAGGGAGCTATCCTTGACAAATAGCTTCAAAGTGTCATTAACAAAAACATATTGCTGCTAACTCAAGTTTATTAACTGCAAGTTAGCTAACGCACTGATGAATTTGGTTTAACGAAGGATTAAGTAAGGAAATTATCAAATTTGTTTTATGAACTTCAAACAAGTTGTCAAATTTGATTATTCTAAAGCTTCGTAACCTTCGTTGGCTTGTGATTCAATTTTGTAACATCGTACTCCCAAAAAAGAATTGTTGTTTCCTTTTATTCATGCTGGCTTATTGGCGTCACCACGTCACCCGTTTTACAAGGAATTGCTGCGTTGCTGGTTGCACGTAAACCTGGAAAATCTATGGAAATTATATTCCTCTTTTGCGCACCATTTTATCTACGTCAAATAATATACACTAATATACATCATCAGTAGTATTTATTAGATTTTCTTAGACAGTTGACTAGTTAGACAGTGTCTTAATTGAAATATTTTATTAGTGTTAAAGTATAGTTTATGTCGTTTAAATTAAGCAAATAGTCGACTATCACTTTTAAAATAGGCTTATGAGGGGACACCATTTCCTTAAATGTTTATATTTGTACCTATGTATGTGTGCCTTTAATTTTAACTTCTACAGTTGGACGGCAGTGTACAAAAAGACAACGTTTATTTAATATGATTAAAAAATGTTTTAACCCTTAAATAAAAATGACACACCCTGTTATGTATTTACATATATATGTGTTATGAACTCTGAACACATATGAAAACAATTATAGTACTAATTATATTGATAAAGAAATCGGAATTTTAGTGGGGCTTGTTCTAAAGATGTTTAGCTGATTAGATTCTTTGTTGCTGTATTGCTGGGTACTGGACATGATATAATTTTATTATATCCAGTTGTAATTATTTCAGAAAATTATAAACTATTATAAGCATTGATCTTTATTGGTATTTAAAGAAGCCAAAATTTCACTTAAATATTCAGTTTTTATTTATCCTTCAGCATGGAACGTTGGGTAAATCGTGTCGCTGTAGTTACCGGGGCCAGTAGTGGAATTGGTGAAGCTATTGCCAAAGATTTGGTCTTAGCTGGAGTTAAAGTTGTTGCACTGGGTAGGCGATTGGAGCGTATTGAAAAAAATCACTCAGAATTACCAGATGGAGTTAAAAATATATTTTTCCCTCGAAAATGTGATGTAACCAATCGGGATGATGTTAATGCCACATTTGAGTGGATAGAAACGACACTTGGAGGCACAGATATCCTAGTTAACAATGCTGGAGTACGTAGAAGTGGAAATATTGTTGATATGGAGCTGGATTTGGTCGATGAAGTTATTAACACAAATCTGAGAGGTCTAGTTTATTGCACCCAGGCTGCTTTTAGGAGCATGAAAGCAAGAAATTTCGATGGACATATAGTCCATATAAATAGTGTCAATGGACATAGTGTGCCTAACAGAGAATCAGGATATAGCTCAAACATCTACACACCAACAAAGTATGCTGTAACTGCAATTACTGAAGTAATGCGCAAGGAATTGATAAATTTGCAGACTAAAGTAAAGATAACTGTAAGTATCTATATGTATATCTAAGTCAACTTGTTCCTTTTGTTTTTATTGCTGAGATTGGGTTTTAAATGATTGTGTTTTTTTTTTCTGAAGAGCATCAGTCCTGGATTAGTTCGAACAGAAATTATTGCAGATGATTTATTTGATGCAGTGGGATGTTATTTAAAACCAGAAGATATATCGCAGGCTGTGCTGTTTGCTATAGCAACCCCACCACATGTACAAATTCATGAAATGACTGTGAGGCCAGTTGGTGAAGTCTTATAGGTCGAAATATCAGGAGGTAATATTAATACTAATAATAAAAGTAAAGCCGTTAAAAATATTTTTGACTTAAAACAAAAAATAAATAATGAATAGATACAAATTTATAAGGTTTTAATTACGGACTTATGATTTAAAAAAAAAACATTAATTCATAAGCTAGAAGATAATTCTTTCAAGTCTTCTAAATTAAAGCATTTGCTAACCAAAAACTTCATAACCTCGGTTTCCTCACTTTCTTGTGGAATAAGCGATGTTGTGCGGCTGTTGTTGCACACATCGCGGAAATAATAAAAAGGATCACTAACTAGCTTATATTTAAGTTTTTTTTTAGTTCATAAGACACTTACTTTTATTCAAAAAAAGAAATAGGTACTTTAAGTATTCTAAATTAGAGCATTTGCTCACCATTTTTTTTTTTTTTCAATAATTCAGACTGCGTTCTGTTTTTGAGATAAGAACATTTTAGGGAGTTGTTTCAGCAATTTAAAGAAAGAGTTTCATGCTTCTTTTTTCATTTTCTCATGTATTTAAATAAATATTTATAATAATTGTTATTATTAGTTTTTGAAATTTCAATCTACTTAAATAACATGACCAATTTCGGGCGATTCAGGTATGTATATTTTTTCTCTTAGAACATTCCCAAAAATCCTTTCTCAAACTATTGCTCATTAATAAAAAATTAATATGAAATTAGGAAACAACCTGTAGATTAAGCGTTGTATACAGGGAACATCTTATTTTTATTCATATATAATACAAAAAATATAAGTTTCTGTATAGCTTTTTAAGTTTAAAAATAAGCTAAACATTTCTAAATGAATTTACTTTGCAACCAAAAACAAATTAAATTCATACAAAAAATTGTAAAAAAAAATTAGCGAAACAAAATGCAGAACATCACTGGGTGCTTCCATTGTTACTGATGTGACACTAATTCTCATTATTTTTTAAATTTGCCAAATCGTTAGAAAAAAACTATTGAAGAAGCCATCATGTCTTTTAAACAGTACATGCATCAGTGTAAGTAGTTATACAAAATTCAAAAAAAAAAATACCAGCTGAGGATTCAAATCCACTTCAGTTGTGTTACGGGTGTGACCTTAGAAAACTAATGACTTGCAAATCGTTAATCTAATTTTCATGTGTTGTTAAAAATACTGCATGAAGACTATCTTTAACCTTTTTTCAAAATTTAACTGAAAATTATTCATCAGTTTAGTTATGAAAAATACATTTTTGAAAAACTATACACAAATTTAATTAGAAATAGTTACGAATGTGATAGATTAACGTTACGGGTGGGACCGAGTATGATTTGTAGGCATTTAAAGAATACAAGAAACAATATTAGTATGGGAAACTGTTGTTTGTAGAACTGTTGCAGTGAAGTCGCTTGCAGATGGAAAAGCTGCGGGTTCTGATAGAATACGAGCGAAGTTTTATAGATATGGCACAGAGGAACTTTTTAAAAATCTTACAAGTATCTACATTTAACCAAATTTTTGAACATGCAACCATCCCACAACAGTTTAAGGATGCTCTAATTTTTCCAATTCATAAAAAAGGCAACATCGAAGATCCAGCCAACTATAGAGGAATCTCATTTCTAAACTCTTCCTATAAAATTTTTACTGCAATATTACTAAAAAGATTAAATTCGTGGATTGAAACAAATAAGCTGCTGAGTGAGTTTCAAGCTGGGTTCAGGTCAGAATACTCAACCATAGATCACATCTTTGTACTAAGGAGCATCGCAGACTCATTCCTTTTAGGAAACAAAAAACTATACACTTTCTTTGTTGATTTAAAAGCGGCCTTTGACACGGTTGACAGAAATGCGTTAATGTTCAAGTTGTTTGGAGCCAGAATGTCACTTAAGTTTGGACGAGTTATCCATAATTTGTACATGGGGACCAGAGCAGCCGTATGGAATGGTATGAATGCATCAGAGTGGTTCAAGACAAACTCAGGCGTGCGACAGGGATGTGCACTTAGTCCAAATTTATTTGCATTGTTCATCAATGACATTATAGAGGCATTGCCAGGAGGTGTAAGCTATGCGGGAATTGTTGTTAAAGCCCTACTCTTTGCAGATGATATTGTTCTGCTGGCATACACACCGCAATCGCTCCAACTCATGATAAATAGGTTGTCGTCATATTGCGTGCGTTGGAATTTGGTCGTCAACTTGAATAAGTCTTAGGTTATGGTGTTCAAGAGGAGGAAGATCCAGTTCAAATGAACGCTGGAATTTCAACAACGAAAGAATAGAAGTAGTTAAGGAATACAAGTACTTGGGAGTTTATTTAACTCAGAATCTAAATATGGACAGTCATCTCACGGAAAAATTGTCAAAGGCAAAAACTGCTATTAATGTAGCATGGAGAGAGTGTTTCAACAACAATTACATCGTCCTTAGCAGCAAATACAAAGTGTTTGAATCTGTATCTCAATCAATTCTGTTTTACGCAGCGCAAGTGTGGGGAGCAAAAAAATACGAAACTGTGGAAAAATTGCTTACAGCCATATTATTGACTTTTTTCAAAACTAGTTTCACGACAAAACTTGTTCTATAGATGTTTGTAGGTGCTCAAATCGGTCTTATTCAAAAATATTTTGACACCTAAAACTCGAAAACATAAATCTTGCTTTGGATAAATCTCTTATATTCATAAAACCGTGTCAATCTTGGGTCTCTAAACTTCTATAAAACTAGTTTAGCTATTGAACTAGTTTTGAAACATGTCAATAATATGGCTGTTAGATTTTATATAAAAAGCACATTTCGCATTCCCACATCCACACCGAACTACATGTTAATGTTGGAAACAGGCTTATCACCACTTTTCATGAAGACGTTGAAACTACAAATAGATTACATATTGAACGTGATGAATATGCCAAGTGATCGTCTTCCTAAGAAAGCGGCGGTACAAGCTATACGAAGCAAGTCAGGATGGGTTAGATAGTGGAATAACTTAGCACAAGAGGTCAATGTTCCTTTAAACATAAACGAACAAAATACATGGAAAGCAACAATGTACCAGGTACTCGCTTGGATGATAATTCTCGTCAAATGTATATGGAAGAGGCATCAAATTCGCTGCATAGGATGATTTACAGTAGGCTGAATCATAATCTTAATGAGAGAAACTATTTTAGAGACGATTATTCCATCGAACAAATTGCAAACATGTTCCGGCTGAGAGGAGAACTGCTGAATATAAACTTCATACCCTATCGGGAAGATTTACCGTTGCTTTGCGACATGTGCAATATGGCAGAACATGAGGACGTTTTTCATTTTGTTGGCAGGTGTCCCGTTCTAAGGGAAACAAGAAGACATATATTAGGCAGCGACTTTTTAACGGAAAACGAAACTATGGTTCTTCTTAACGAAGCTGATGTAGGAAAGATGTTAGCATATTGCAAAACCGCACTTAATTATCGAAAAAGAATACAAGAAAAATATTTTTAGATAACTATATTTACTGTAACTTTATGTAGCTAACTGTATAAAGTATAAGTCATTTAAACTGTGTCAATCAGGCAGACGGCAAATCCATGCTTTATTGATTGTATATAAATTGTGTTAATCTTTAAAGAAAATAAAAATCAATCTAATCTAATCTAGAACTGTTGTCATTTTCCACAAGAAGTTGAAAATACTTCTTCTTATAAAGTGAAGATTTTTTCACTAAAAATTGAGAACATAATCAGCCGGGGGAAAGTGATCTCCTTGGATTTTTTTATTTCCCAGGAGTTGAATACTGAATACCCGAACAGAATCTCTCCCGGAAATTACTTCGAACCAGTTTCAAAGTATGTCCTTCTGAAAGAATTAATTTCGTAAAATGATTTGAATGTCAGAAGTCTATGAATATTGTAAAATACATTTATACATTTTTGAAAATGTCCGTTTAGTTTTTTGAAATGCATACCAGAGAATTTAGATTTACAGCTGAAGAAAGAGATCAGAGAAGTCAACAGAGAGCAATTCGGAGAATTTTAAGAGATCGTTAAAATCCTACTATTAGAACTACCTCAAAAATTGTTAGTTCATTTGAATATTTAAGTTTTGTTTTGTGTAACAAAAAATATATTTTTTGCTACAGATTTCAGCACCAATACTGCATTCACAAACCAGGATTCAAATACTTACTAGATACTTGATGGGATACATAGTAGAATTCGGGGTCCATCATCCATCATTAAAAAAATTAAAAATAAATTCAAACAATTTAAGGCAAAAGCAAAACTCATGCTTCTATTTTGAAAATCTTCCAACTAAACTTTAGAGAATTTTTTCCAGGGAAATGTTATTGTTTTTCCCCCCGTAAATAGATTTCCAATGTTACTATTTTCCTTGGAGTTTTTTTCCTTTTTTCGAAAATCGTTTATGTTTGGAGAGTATGATAAGGAGGAAAAAATCCGGGAGAGATTTTATTCTTGATAAGGCTGAATATCTGACTTAAATTTGAATATTTTTTTTTATATTTAAGCAGGGTAAGGAAACCGACTTTAAGCAGACTTAAGCCCTGTGGAATAGATTTTCATATATATGTAAATAGAATCTTATAAATGTTGCGGCGTTTTGCCTGTTGTTTTTCTGGTGCTTCTAAATGGCTAATGAATCAGTTTAATTTCTCTTTTTCTTCGGCAATGTTTATCCAGTCATATCTCATTTGCAGATCTCATGCAGTTATAACCTCCGTATCTGAGCTTCTGATTTTAAACAGAGGAGTCCCGCAGGGTTCAATACTCGGACCACTCTTGTGTCGCGGATACTGTTCAGAAACCCAAAGGCTTTTCCATGGTATTGATTGAAAATGCAGCAGCTGAAGTTAATGAGGATTTATGCAAGGTTTATGCAATAGTTGGTCAAAAAAAAACTCTGTGTAAATCCACTTAAATCTAAATAATTGGTTATTTCAAAAAAGTCAATTGACATGACCAACTCCCCCAAAATATACTTGAACAATAAGCAATTTGAGTTTGTCGATTTTGCTAAACACTTTCTTGGAATAAACGTATAAGATTGACAATAGGAAGGTTTTATGGAAGGCTCCGAATGCTGTGGACCAATCATAAGATTACACCCTTAAAATACGAATCATCTTAGCCAAAACATTAATTATCCCTAATATATGCTTTACAGTTGCCAACTTTATTACAATTGTGATTATAAGCACAAGCGTAAACTTAATGTTACTAACAATAATATTGCGAAGTATGTTTTTGGATTTAGAAAATATGACCACATTTCTTAATTTTCCAAATACATAAATCTTTTCACGCTTAGAACGTTAACACGACTAAACAGTGTCTTGCAAACACATCAGCCACCTTACCTTTATAATCAGATCTATGTTTCGCGTTCTCTTAGGGCCAGTTTCACAGTCAACCCTTACCGGAATAAGTGTGGCACTTAAGTTTCCCATACTAGGAATTCCGGCTAAAGTTTCATAGCCAGCGTAAGTGGAACTTAAGTCACCAACATGGGGGACTTGAGTGCCACTTATTCAGGTAAGTGTGCACTGTGATATTGCGCCTTTATCTTTCACATTGCCCACTTAGGTGCCACTTTTCTGACTATGAAATTGGCCCTTAGATCTTTGAACACTGTGCCGGTACGTAACGTCTTCTTAATATCTGAGAGCCAATTTTTAATAAATGCGATACGTCTGTGGAATTCTCTTCTCCAATCTAAAAGGATGATTAGGTGTACTAGGCTGTTCGGGATGAAACTCAAGGAGTACTTGATGGAGACAATAACGTATAGTGATGATTTTTTCTTTCTTTTTACTTGCTCTACCTGTAGGGTAAGTATTGGTTTCGTGTAAAAAAAATTCGAGGTTGCAATCAAAACTAACACTACGATAATCGAGAAGTCCGAAAAAGTGGGTTTCGTCATGCGGTCCGTCGGTCTGTGCGTCGGTCGGTGAGTCAGTGCGTCCACTGTAATTTGAGCTAGAGCCTAAACGGGTGGACCGATTTGCATGAAATTTGGTGCAGAGCATTTTTATGTGATTCCCTAGAGGGAAATTTGAATTTTTGTTTTAGCTCATCTAGAACGGTTAGCTGCTATATAAATATTTTGGTTTCTTCAAATTTTCTCGAAAACGGCTCCAACGATTTTGATTAAACTTCGTACCTGTAATAATCAGGTCAATTATAAGAAAACTGCGTTTCAGGTTCGGGTGTGACATGGACTTTAACCTATAAATTTGGGATCAGCATGACCTCAGGCTCAGATAAAAATTTATTTTTGTATGAGCATAATTTTGTTACGAGTATGACATTTACCACTTTATGAATCAAATGCATAATAAAACATTATATTACACCAAAACGTATAGTGCTCTGAATTGATAGATAATGAATAACAATAAACAGTTCTTAAATCAACAACTAATAAGAGTATTGAAAATACAGAATTGCCAACTTATGCAATTTACTATACTAAAAATGGTTTTGATATATGAAAATAGGTAATCAAAAATCAATTAAATAATGTTTCCACTGTGGAACTGAATTATTGAATAACATTTTCTAGTTCTTCGGATTAGCCACGTTATAAATATTTAATATTAAGCGAGTTCATTGCAGTACTCACCCCAAAAGTTTCGCTACAAATTACATTGAGCGTGGTATTTATAACGATGCTAATCCGAAAAACTAGAAAATGTTATTAACAAACGCGAAAACTTTAGAAGTTATAATGAATCATTGAATCTGTTTATTTTTAGCTAGCTTAACAAAACAATACTGCTAACAAGTTTATTATTAAATACTAAAAGAGAAAACGAATTAACTATTTATTCAAAGTTGGTGGAAACTCTAATAAGGGGTTGATGGTTAGAAACTGGCATTCATTTCGCTACAATCACCTTATCTATGTACAGTAATGTCATAATATTCATCAATAAAACCTAGGTACGCTGTGTCTTCGCTATCATTACGCGCCAGAATTTCGTTTAGTTTATATCGATCTATCAGTATGGAACGTTGGTTGAACTGCATCGCAGTAGTTACCGGAGCAAGTAGTGGAATTGGTGAAGCTATCGCCAAGGATTTAGTTTCAGCTGGAGTTAAAGTTGTTGCACTAGGTCGTCGATTAGAACGTCTTGAGAAAAATAAATGCGATTTGCCGGAAGTAGATCAGAAAATATTTTTCCCCCGGAAGTGTGATGTAACAAATCTCGACGATGTTAGAGCGACTTTTGAATGGATAGAATCAACGTTTGGCGGCACAGATATCCTAATTAACAATGCTGGCATCTTGAAGATGGGAAATCTGGTTGATATGGACCCAATAGTGATCGACGAAGTTATAAACACAAATCTGAGAGGTCTAATTTATTGCACACAGGCGGCTTATAAGAGTATGCGAGAGCGGCAATTTAATGGACATATAGTTCACATAAACAGTATCAATGGACACAAAGTCCCTGAAGTTTCATATAGCACCAACATCTATACACCAACTAAATTTGCTGTAACTGCAATCAATGAAATAATACGCAAGGAACTTAACAATTTGGGCACGAAAATAAAGACAACGGTTTGTGTAAAATTATTTTTTTTTTTTTTTTGTCAAATAAAAATACATATTTTTTGTTGTAGAGTGTTAGCCCTGGAGTAGTCCGCACAGAAATTGTTGCAGATGAAGTATTTGACGAAATAGATTGTTGTCTGAATCCAGAAGATATTTCGCAAGCTGTTCTGTTTGCAATTTCAACACCACCTCATGTGCAGATTCATGAAATCATTGTGAAGCCACTTGGTGAAAAGCTTTAATAAGCTTTGTTTTATTTTAGAAAGTGACTCTAGACATGCCAATTATAACAGTTTCGGTTTTTAAAAAAAAGTAGTATTTATGCGGCCCCGCAAGTCAAGGGCCCTCCGCCGGTGGGCATACTTCAGGCACCCAGAGTTTTTTTTTTATCAAGCCATGAAAGGGCGCGTTAACGCACGGCCACTTTTAATGGCGAAAAACTGTTATGAATTGGCATGTCTCTAGTCTCGTCCTTTATTTTATCACTAATAAAGTTTCAGACTTTTAAGTCTACTTGTTCTATTTATGCTGATTTTCAAATAGTGGTATATTCACGGCCATTATAGGTCGCCGCTTTGGAGATGACGGATTCAAAATTGGAATTCTTTGTACACGAAATATTGGAAAACGAGAATCGATATATCGACAGGGTGTTTTGCATAAGCTGCTACAAAAGGTTAGTGCGTGAAGGTGTTGGGTTGAGACGAGAAAAAAATCGTAAGGAATGGTGTTGAATCGACAAATTTTTTGACTGTAAAATTTAGAACAGATGCTGTTATTTTCATAACTCGGTTGTGGAATGCGCAACACTGTCTCTGCTAAATTGAAAACAGTGGTTTTCAGGTCGATTATTACAATTAATGCAGTAGAATGAACAGCGTTTTTCAACATTTCTACGAAAAAATGTTTTTGGTGTAAGCAATAAAATTATCTTTTATTTTAACTTGCTTTTTTTTCGTATTAAAATAAATATCGAAGTTCTAATCAAAGCAAGCAATTCGTTCTAAGCAGTTAACGTCATGCAGTCCGTGTTTGGGCAGTCCGTGACGTGTTATCAGTTTTTCTTTGCGTCAAGGTGAACCACATGCTTTTAGAGCCTAAGATTTTATTCAAAACTGGTATAAAGCATTCTCTGATGGAGGAGAAATTCGGCAGAATCTAGCAGCTGGACTCTGGTGGATAGATTATATGAGTTTAGTTCTAGCTCTAAATTCTAGTGGCTTGGCTCTAGTTTCTAGCGGCCAGGTTAGATTCTATAGCGCCTTGATTTCAGCGTCTAGATTCCACTTTTGAACACATTTTATAATGATAAACATAGTGCGACCGTTAGGAAAATATTGAAGGCTTAAATAGGAGAAACCGCCGATGCACATTGGTTTTAAATTTGTGAGGCCATTCCACATTCGAGTTGTGCGGCTAAAGAAAGAATCTTGGTACTTGACTGTACGTCCGAAATTCGGCTCAAGGGTAAACTGATAAATTTTCCAAGTAGTATTAGGGTGAAATTGTTTTACGGGAGGAATGCAACTGACTACTTTACTAGAACACTGTTTGGAAAAATAGCGATAAAATACAGAAAGATATGAAACACTGCAGCGCGGCGGTGTTCCAGAGTTGAAATTGTTTCTGTTATATTTGTATCACCTTTCATTTTAAAACCTTTATTTTTAATTCTGTCCAAGAGATTCAAGTGAGTTATAGGAGCACCTGCCCAGATGTTGAAGTTGTATTCAAGTTTAGGACGGATAAAGGCTTTGTAGATCATGGTCAGATCAAAAGAAAAGACAAATTTCTTGCATCGCCGAGGAAAACCTTACCTAACGTTGCGTTTTTGTCAACGTTAAATATGTGGTCATTGCACCAAAGGTGGTCTGTGATGTACATTCTCTAAACTGAAAGCTTTTTAATTTCTTCAATACAAGTAGTGCTCATTGACAGTGGCATGGAGGGTGGAATTTCGCTTCAACGACAGGAAACAGCATTGAGTAATTGAAGGATTAAATTCTACGTGCTTTTTGATTCCCCATTGGACAATGCTATTATGCTGCCGCTCTAGTTCCACATCCAAAGGACAAGGCGATCAATCTAGAAAAGAATATGAAAAGCTGAGATGGCACTGTCGTCAGCAAAACAATTTAATGGATTAGAAGTTTCAGACAAAAGATCATTGATGAAAATGAGTAAAAGAGTCAGAGACAAAATGGAGCCCTGTGACACACCAGCATTTATGTTTTGAATATCAGAATCAAAATAATAAGAATTGTATTGAGCGGTTACAAAGGTAATTTCTAATCGAACGAAGAACAGATTTATCGATACCAAATGGATGCATTTTCGATAAGTGAGCTTGATGCTAAACTCTATCAAACGCTTTTCAAATATTAAGCGCAATAATCTTACTTTGACCAAAACCATTGTAAAAATTTGTTCCACTGTTCGGTGAGATATACCATCAGATCACCAGTGGACCTATTATATGCTACGAAAACCATACCGGTCATTTAGAATTTTTTGTTCTTCAAGATATTTCTGATTTCTGATGATAAATCAGCTTTTCCATGACCTTGGAAAGAAGGGACGTAATTGCAATTGGACGATAGTTAGAGGGTGAAGAAGATTTGCCTTCTTTAGGGACAGGCTGGACTAATGCTCTTTTCCATCCACTCAGAAAGAAACCAATAGAGTAGGACAGATGTAAAAGCTTACGCAGTGGTTTTGTCAGCGTTGAAAAACACCTGTTCAGAACAATAGAAGGGATACGATCCGGGCCAGTGGATTTGTGTACATCAAGGTTCTTAAGAACTTTTGCAACTGCACGGGTGCGAAAGAAAATTCGTCCCATGAAATCGTAATCGCTCTCATGCACAGGAAGAGTCATAACACTTATTGGGAACGTCGAATTTACAGCAAGCTAATTGGCTTTCTCTAACAGCTAACAGCAGGGATGTCATTGAAAAAGAGCATTGGAATCGAAGACGAAGTAGTATTTCGTATGTTTTTTGCAAATGACCAAAAATGTTTACTACCTTTGGTACATTGTGGTATTTTTGAGTTTTCTTTGGGTTTGATAAATTTTTCCCTATTCGGGATAAAATTTTTCATTCCAAAAATTTGTAATCATATCTGCACTGGAGTCTACGTCACTAACAAGGAAGCATAGTGATCAGTTAAAGTTCCTAAAGAATTCGTTGAGACTGTCCTAGTTGGCTTGCTCGAATTGCCAAACGGTTCTCTTGGGGGATTTTTCTTTAACTGAGTTTATTTGGCACGAGAAATTAGCAGATATGACACAATTTTCTGACGTGCTTAGAGGCGATAAAACAGTAATAGTGTACTTACCAGGGTCAGATGTAAGAAACAAGATTCTAGCTGCTAAATTATTTCGGCTGGATTCCATTTGCTTAAGTGTAGACGGAAATCTAGCCGCTATCGTCTATAGCGAAAAGAATCTTGCCACTAGAATCCAGCCGGTAGAACTTATTTGCAAAATCTATAGAGTACCACCCAGTCTTCTATTTAAGCTTTTACATCACTATCAACGGTTGAAAAGACAAACACAACACTTAAAGTGGAAGCTTCGTTAAGTTTTCATTACATAAATAATTTAAACATTTATTTTGAATGTTCCAAATTGACAGATGATGACTTTGAAAACCTATATATTTGTTGTTTCTGCCAAGGGATCAAATAAAAACAAACACTCAAGACTGCACTCTATAAAATAATCATGTAATTCAAAGCATATAAGAAGACAAATCAAAAACCTTACAAGCAAACCAAATCTTTTAGAGATAAGATTTGTTATCATAAATTGATAAATTATATCAATATTTGTATTAAGTATATATTTTACAGAAGTTGTATAGATTAAAACGCTTACCTTAGTTAAAATAAAAACTATTTGTGTAGAATTACAGTGTAAAATGGAACGTTGGCAAAATCGGGTGGCTGTAGTTACAGGTGCAAGCAGTGGAATTGGTGAGGCAGTTGCTAAGGACCTAGCTGCAGCAGGACTTAGAGTTGTAGCTCTGGGTCGACGGTTAGAGCGTTTGGATGAAAATCGTTCTAAACTTCCAGCGGACCTCAAAAAGCGCTTCTTTACTCACAAGTGTGATGTTACAAATGAGGCAGAAGTTAAAGCCACCTTCGAGTGGATTGAAAAAACCCTTGGAGGCACAGATATTCTGATCAATAATGCCGGAGTCAGTGGACGTGGTGGGGGAAATCTTGTGACAATGGACAACGCATGGATGGACAAGATCCTACATACGAATGTTAAGGGTCTAGTCTACTGTACT
Organism: Leucozona laternaria; assembly: GCA_932273885.2. Classification (NCBI taxonomy): domain Eukaryota; kingdom Metazoa; phylum Arthropoda; class Insecta; order Diptera; family Syrphidae; genus Leucozona; species Leucozona laternaria. The sequence continues at coordinate 21,445,996 of OW026367.1, read as the reverse complement.
CAGGCTGCTTTTAAGAGTATGACAGCAAGGAAGTTCGATGGGCATATTGTGCATATTAACAGCATAGCTGGACATACCATACCAAATGTTCAACCAGGTACTAGTTTCAACATGTATCCTCCATCAAAGTATTGTGTGACAGCAATCAATGAGACAATTCGCTGTGAATTAAGGAATTTGGGAACCAAAATTAAAACGACTGTGAGTTTTTTTTTTGTCTGTTGTTTGTCCATTAAAGGTTAAGTTTAATATTGGAAATATCATCTTGTTTCTTATATAGAGTGTTAGTCCAGGACTAGTTCGGACAGAACTTGCCCCGAAGGAAGTCTATGATAATATTGGAATTTGCCTTAATCCAGAAGATATATCACAGGCCGTTATGTTTGTAATAGCTACACCACCGCATGTCCAAATTCATGAAATTACTGTGAAGCCTGTTGGAGAAAATTTTTAATAATTTTTAAATGGTGATTGGAAACTATTAAAACTGTAAATAATAAAAAAAAAAAACAACTGAATTGACTTTTTGTATGTTTTTCTTGGATAATTTTTAAATGTGACAATAAGCAGACCGTACTTGCATTGCTTTGGCAAAGTTTTCAGATATAAGATATTTTTTTTAACAACAGGGTGTTTTTTCTTAGATTTGTGGTTTTCAATCTGACAATACTTTTTTCGGAGTTGGTTGTTTTTACAGTTTTTACTTGGTTTGCCATTTTATAATGAATAGACTTATTCCTGAAAAACCTTTGTAAGTCGTGAAAATTTATTACCAAAATAATGGTTCGTTCCGCGCGGCGCATCGCGATTTTTACAATAAAATTTTGTTCAGCGATGAAGCTCATTTTTGGTTGAATGGGTACGTAAATAAGAAAAATTGTCGTATTTGAAGTGATCACAATCCACAAGCCATTGTAGAGACGCCGCGCAGTTACATCCTCAAAAAGTCACTGTTTGGTGTGCTTTATGGGCAGAAGGAATCATTGGTCCATATTTCTTCAAAAATGAAGGCGGCCATAATGTTACAGTCAATGGGGAACGGTACAGAGCCGTGATTAATGACTTTTTCGTCCTTGAATTGGAGGATGTTGATGTGGACGACCTTTGGTTCCAACAAGACGGCGCTACATGCCATGCAGCCACCGAAACAATCAATTTATTGAAGAAAACTTTTAGTATGCGCATTATCTCGGGTACATCGTGGGCCTGTGGCGTGGCCTCCAAGATCGTGCGATTTAACACCGCAGGAGTATTTTTTGTGGGGTTATGTGAAGTCGCTTGTCTACGCAGATAAGCACGAGACGATTGACGCCTTGGAAGAGAATATTCGGCGCGTTATTGCTGACATGCGGCCCCTATGCTGTTGTCGAAAATTGGGCCTCTCGGCTTGCCCGAAATCATTTTTTAAACATAATGATAAACCCTTATCTTATTACCATAGGTAATCAAAGACAAAGGCAAAGTTTTAATAAGTCAAAGTTTAGTATTTAGTGAGGTAAAGCGTCCGCCAAATAACTTCTTTTTTTTTGAAAATGGCGCGAAAAATCTAGTGTGGCACGTAGCGCTGTCCTGGTTGAAACCAAATGTTGCCAATATCCTCCTCTTCAATTTTTGTGAACAAAAATTCGTTCAACGTGGCCCGATAACGATCGCCATTGACTGTAACGGCCACTCCTAGCTCATTTTCGAAAAATGGCCCAATTATGCCTCTGGACCAAAATCCGCACCAAACAGTGACTCGTTTTGGGTGTATCGGCTTTTCAATGTATGCGTGCGGGTTTTCTGTTCCCCAAATGCGACAATTTTGCTTGTTTACTACCCGCCAAGATCAAAATGAGCTTCATCTGAAAAGATGATTTTTTTTGGCAAAATCGGCATCTTCTCTGAGTCGATCGCAGGCCCACTTAGCGAAGCGTATACACAACCATAATCGTTCAGCGGAAGGATAAAAATAATTATCTGTCAAATCAGACATGAGCGAAGTGTTACCACTCAAGAAATAAGCACTAGTTGAAAAAAAAAACGTTAGATGGCGGACCCTTTATAATGGTGGAAAATAGCCATAGTTTACGCAGACCAGTGTAAATAATTTGTGTATCAAATCTTTCTGCAAGCAAATCGGACGGGTTATATACATTTGAACATCATCACCATATGTGTATAGATGTATCCGCTTATTCGAACAAACCTTTGGAAGGTCATTTATAAAAAAAAGAACAATATAGGTCCTAAAATAATCCCATGCGGTACTCCCCTATGCAAATTCAAATATTCAGATTGGTGGCGCAAACTTTAAGAGATCTTAGCCCGATGTTAAAGCATTTTAAGTTTGATGTAAGGCCAAAAATAACAAAAGTGAAAAAGGTATGTTTAGTTAATTTTTTGCACGAACTGTCACTGTTTTAGGCCTTATTAAGAAAAAAGATTTAGAATGGTACCTACAACCGCTAAAACTAAATTTCAAATGAAATATTACCCTCTTAAAGGATGTTCGCTGTTTGCATCATTAGTTGCCCCAAATTGTAGAACGATATATTGTTTATGCGGTTACTAATACGCTGATTAAAAAAGGTAGGCCAACATTTTGTTTAGAAAAACAACAAAAACTAACAATAGGTATCACTCACAACAATGTCAATAAAACACAACAATGAAGTATTACCACACAGTTAATCTGATAGCTTCACTATATAATGACTTATTGCACTTTGAAAAGGAATTTAGGTAATAGCTGCGTTTTCTTGAGGATTATAAACAGCATAGTAAAAGCTTTACAACAAAACGATGGGGAACAAATTGGGTTATAAAGCTCTTTTTGTGTGTGAATTCCATAATTCCAAATTGTTCCCAAGTATTCATCGAAAGTAACATTTGACTGGAGAAAAAACGTAATGTAATTGGCAGCCATTTATTGTTGTTGCATTATGTGTTAAATTTTAACTGGATGGGGTTGGCTGCCTCAACAAAACACGGCTAATGTTTCAAGCCCCCGTAAACATATCTACATCTTTTTGTCTCTAGGAGACGAGAAGCGAAAAATTGTTTTACTGAGTTTCTTTAGAAATACAAACAAATAAAAAGAAAAAAAAAAAAAAAACAACCCATAAAACTACACTTCCTAAAATTCATAAAAGCTTAAAAAAGGCAAAAATAACATGAAAGCTCTGCGATAAAACCAACCGGAAAAGCTGTAACGACTTGCTTTTATTCTGGTATGATAACACAATAATTTGTATAGGTACAGAAGTCAGTGTTTTGTAATTTTTGTTCAGTGGCAATGTTTTTGTATCAGTGTCGTGATAGTGCTCGGGCCGAACCTGCCTGTAGGCAAAACAAGCTATTCCCTACAACATGTATTTTGTCGATTGTCGGTAACTTCTTCTTTATTATTTGATTCGGCAAAATAACAATTTTTTGCCTAGGGTGGCATTATTTCCAGGTTCGACACCGACACCACTGTCTTGAATAAAGCACGCCCATGAGCCCTGACGATTTTTGTTGAACGGAGTATAGTCAAAAAAATTTTTTAAAATAAGAGTATTTTAGAAATAGTTTAAAAGATAGAAAAATGTTTTTTTAGCATCATGTGTAGAGATACCTACCTTAACATAGGGTTGCTTAAACATCGATAGTCTATCGATAGTATCGATAGTAAAAAACTATCGAATGTATTGATAGTTTTAAAAATACTATCGATAGTTTTTCGCCCCACATCTTTATTAGTGGTTTAACCTATAATAAGCAACATAAACTAAAAAATACACACTAACACTTACGGCCATATTATTCACTCGATTCATCCAGATTAAAAATTTAAATCCTCATGTAGAGCATACAAATTCAATGTAAATACACCTGGATTTAAGCTTTAATCTGGATGTATCTAGTGACTAATATGGCGGTTATACATTCATACGAGATAAAAGATACAGAAACTGCAATATCAGCTATTACACTCAAGAGTCATGACTCTTTTCGAAATTTAATGAGTGGGAGTGATAAAAGAGATCGGATCTCACCTTCCAACTCGTTTAATTTCAAAAAGAGTCATGAGTCGACGTGTAACTCTTGCATCGATAAAATTTGTTCGAGAAACGTTGAAAAATGGAACAAAACTCATATGATTTGTTTCACTTTTCATCGTTTCTCGACAAAATTTTTTCGATGCGAGAGTTACAGAACGTAGGCACTGTAGAAAGTTGTATCACCTGTTGTTTTTGTTCTACGTGGTAAGTTTAATCAAATTCAGTGCTTACGTTCTGTAACTCTCGCATCGATAAAATCGGTGGAGAAACTTTGAAAAACGGAACAAAACTCATGTCATTTGTTTCAATTTTCATCGTTTCTCGACTGTTTTTTTCGATGCAAGAGTCACAGAACGTAGGCACAGGTTCGAATTCGTATGGATAAATTACAAACCAACGGCTAGGGCTTTTGAAATAAAAAATACTATCGATACTATCGATAGTATCGATAGTTTTATCTTAAAATTATCGATACTATCGAAAGCGCCGACTATCGATGTTTAAGCAACCCTACCTTAACATCAGGTTGTTTAAAATTTTACGCCAATGTTTTTTGTTCAAGCAGTCATTTTGTGAAACTTGCTTTTGGTACAATTAAGCAAATTGGAATCCTAAACGAGTTCATTCGCCGCTTAGTTACAACACTTATAACTCAAGAACTCGATTTGTTGGATTAGTATCCGCCCGAATAGCAGAATATTTATAAAAATATCGGAAAAATTCATTTTGTAGGGTGAAATGGGGTTAAATGAAAAAGACGTATCGGATTAAAAAAAACTCTATCTATATAAAAAAAAGTCCGATTAAAAAAAAAAAAAATTTTTGTTTGAATTTTGTTATTTTTAGGCCGAAATGGGATAAGAATAAAAATAAATTGTTTGATTTTATACATTATTTTGGTATTTGAAAGGTTTATTTTTAGTGTATGGCCTAAGGGGAAATTTTTTTTTTTTTTAAATTGGTAGATATAGTATATGTTATGGTAAAAATGAAATATTGTATTTGACTTCGAAAAATCTTTTTGTATATCAAAGGTTTTATCTAGGCGATGACTTTAGGAATGTTTTTTTTTTTTTCAAAAAATTGATATTTATAGGGTGATCTGGGGTAAAATCAAAAAAGGGATATTCGATTTTAAAATTCTTCTTTGTATTTGAAAGGTTATTTTTAAAAATTTGATATTTATAAAGTAAAATGGGATTTACAGAAAAAAGGTTTTTTTTATCACAAAAAATCTTTTTGTGTTGAGAAACCCTTATGTAGAGAAACCCTTATGGTTGGACTTAGATGATCATATCTTTACGAATTTCGTAAAACCCAGAAAGTAGTATTCAATTACAAAAAGTATATTAAATTATATCTACACAATATATACTTATTTCCTTTATTATATATATTTGTATGCGAAGCTTAGGTTTGTCTATCCGTGCGAACCCGGCCAGGCCAGCTAGTAATTAATATTTATGAGTTTTCTCTTAAACAGATACTATCTGTCAGCTTTGAACAACAAATTTTTTGTTCAGTATACGCATTGATAGGTACTTATTGTTATGTTCTTAAAAATGCAATTCTTCCACATCATGTTGGCAGCCCTTTTTCGCTGTATCAGTTGATAAACTCAGTACTCTAATAGTTTTCATACCATTAAGGCAAGTAATTTACAACCTGTAGCATTTGTATCTAAAAAAAGTGGTGTTTCATAAAGAAAAAAAATCGAAGAAACAAATCATTAATATCGGTTTCATTTTGTAACGTTTTTATAACCTTCCTGTTTTGAGCTAACTTATTCCTGTCAATTTTGTATAAATTATTGTAAAATATTTTTCTATTCTAAATCCATTTTTCTTTTACATCCTTGTTCGTATTTACCATAAAATCTTTCTATAAAATGTATATGCGCATGTCTTTCTCTCAAAACCAATTCCTGCAATAACGATTAAGAATATTAGGGAATCCAAATGTCAACCGAATGTCAGAATCATGGCCTTTCCTACGCAGAAGTGTTTTTTTTTGTCATGGAAATATATGTGTCACTGGGATGGATTGGAATAGTGATTTTTTTCTACCACCACCCACCGTTTGTTTATGTTGTGAAAAATGAGTTTTGTTTTCTTTTTTTATAATACTGTCGATTGTATAACTGTCAAATATCAAAACAAAATGTGATTGTACCTACCTGCATATGTTAAAGTTTAAAATAAAAAAAAATTATCACAATTGGCAATAAAAAACTCTATTGTTTATTATTCGTAAAAGTCTAAGGTTATGTCAAGTTTTTCCCCGCCACTACGAACTGTAGCCAACTTCAAAGGTGGTGAATTCAAACGCCATTGCCATTTTCGACTTTCGCGAAAAATAGTTCTTCTCTTTGCGGGGAAAATCTTCTTCAGAGTTTTTCCTACACTTGTCGAGTTAAAAAGTGTTCTTGCTCTATTCTTAGCCTAAAGTGGTTTTTTTCTTCACTGATAAAAATTATATTTTTCTGCATAATCATTAAGAACTAAAATATTAATAAAAAGAAATATTAATCACAAATTATAACAAAAATAAGAACTATCCTCTCTGAATAAGGATATACGAAGTTTACATAATTGTGCCGTAAAAGAGACGTAAGTTTGAATAAGTAAAAAATGGCTTTTCCTGCTAAAAAAAAAAGGTTTTTTTTCTATTCCTTACCAATGGATTCTTTTCCATTTGCGGAAATGCTTGAAGTTTGAATAAAATAAGGGTTAAATCATTTCTCTGTTTAACTTTGAAACGGATATCCTGCCAATCCCACGGGAAATCCACTTTTCTTTTTGCTAACACCAAAAATCTCCCGAAGTAAAAAAAAAAACCAATAGAGAAAGAAAATTTTTCTTCCTTGACGATAATCGATTTTTCCCAACTGCGAGAGTGGTAAAAATGGTTTTTTTTTCTCACTCCGCCTATTTCTTTTTTCGCTTAATCTCATGTTGAGAATTGCAGATGATATGGATATTAAAAGCAGTGCTGGTAGGTTTTGTGAATGGTGGTGAATTACCAACTGAGAATGGTGAATTTGTGAAAAATTTAATATAATTTGCCAAAGGGCAGTTTATTTTAATGTGAAATATTCAATCGGGAAAAAGTGTAATTATTACAAAAGTTAGACAATATAAAACTGTAAAAATGGATGTCACTGGAGTGGTGAGTACCATTTTTATTTCTAGTTGTAAAGACGGAAGTATAGAAGTATTTCGTTTGAGCCTTTTGTAAATATTCCTGTTTCATATATTTCTGAAAAAAAAAATCATCTACCTATAGGATGTAACCTATCCTGTATCTTCCCTGATATTAATTTTTCGTCTTTTCGATATTCACCCCTGTTACATTTGTGGTGAATAATGAATTTCATAATCATTAAATCAAATGTTTCAAATGCAATAAAACAAAGGAAATCAAATTACTCATCCTGCGGAGGAAATAGGACTCCTTCTTTTCATCTCTCTTAAGTTGATTCACTTTAGAAATATAGAAAACCCACAGCACGGTAGGTACTTCCCTATAATTTCACCTTGGAGTAGGTTAGCCACCCATATATATGTACCTCTCTATTTCTATAAAGTTGCCTAGTGTTTTGAAAAAAAAAAGAAGAAAAAAATAGGCAAAATGCAATATAGATACATTTTAAAATGCTCCTGTTGTTGTTGGTAAAAGTAGATAGGTATATTGTAGTTTCATTATAAATTGCTGCTATTGCATCCTTGTTTGAACTTTTGATCTTCCTCCTGAACTTAACCAACACCACTATACCAGCATCAACATCAGCCTCCTTTCTTGATTCTTTAGTCAAGTTAGTACGATATTCTGTAATTTTTTTTTTTCATTTTTCTTTTGCTCGCACCACATTTAGACATATTTTCTTTTCTTTTTCTTTTTGAATGACAAGAGAAAAAAATGTTTATAACGTAATACAATATCTGTATTGTATCTTTATGTCAATGTGGGTAGATGAGAATTTTTAGTATTTCAGTTGTAAGAAATTAATTATTGATTTTTTATGCGACCGATGAAACGTATTTTGGAAATAATTAAAATCTACGGAAATTAATGCAGGGAAATCGTGGTAAATGCGGTCTGAGAAACAAAAAAGGATTGTCGATTAGGACTTGATTGAATTGTAGATAGTTGATTGTGATGATTTCTAACAAAATCGATTTTTCAAATATTCTTTTGCAAAGTTTATCGAGCCAAATTGCTTGCTCACAGCAGCTTCCTAAAGTGGTACATATATGAAGCAATCCAAACAATTTTTTTTCTAAAATATTTCTCATTGTTAATTAAGTTGAAAAAAATATAATAATACTCCGCGCACTCAAGGGGTTATGACTAGGCTTAACATGATGCATTGTGTGGGCGTTAGGAACATAGAATAAGGTTTAGTAAGAGATACCTATTTATGCACTTTGGATTTGAGTACAACAATGGAATCAGAGAAAAATAGAGTAAGATACAAGATTCCCACATTCGAGAAGTGCGGTAAAAGAAAGAATCTCTGTACTTGAAATTATTCGTCAGAAATCAGGTCAAATCAAACCATGAGTTTGTTTTTCTTTTTGGTTTGATGGATTTTGTAGTATTCGGCATCGGCATAAATGCAATTTGTACCTAAAAACAAAAACATGTTCAAGAGATGCCTGTGTGTGAACAAATTGTTTTTGATTGGCGGATCAATCTGAAATGACAGATCAAACACAATTTTGTATGCTTTTTCGTGCTCAGGCATTTTTTACCTTTCCATACGTTTTCCCACTTATTTTTGCAAATAATTGAATGAAGTAAAGCCTTTATAGTCTAATCTCTCTTCTAAGGCACATCACACTACTGAGTAATACAGCTGAAAATTTCTCATGCCCCAAAAAAAGTCAGTTGAAGTGAAAACCCACTCGTTTTCGAGAATACCACGATTTATTAAGGAAGTGTAAGCACAGATACGATTGTATTATTTATGGAATCAGATATTTTATAAAATTTAATGCCGCATACTACAAGTTCTATAAAACCAAAAACAAACCCATTGTTCGATTTGAAAAGTCTTTTTTAAATTTTAAAAATCATAGGAGCGGTTTTAAAAATAATAATTATTTTAAATATAAAAATTGGTACGCCAATTTAAAGAATTTATTAATTTTGAGTTAAAAACTGAATTTTAAAAAAAAATTCTTCCAACCGTTTTTGAAATATCGAATTTTCAAAAAATAATTTTGAAATATTTTTTTTAAAAATCCAAAAATAATTTTTTGGAAAGTTATGATATGTAATATTATTTAGTTTTTTTAAATTTTATCAAAAAACGCTAGGTACCAAGTTTAAAGAAAATCGATCCATCCGTTAAGACAGCTTATGCACGAATCCATAACTTGCATAAACAGTGAAAGCTCCCATAGGCGGACAGTGATGGTGAGATTTTTTTTCGCTTATAAGGGAGTTTTCCGTCTAAGGGAAACACATTTTTTTTAGTATAAATTATATTTTTATTCAAAAAAAAAAAAACAAAACAAAAAGCTCAAAATCTCCTTAAATTAATTTTATTTAAGTTAAAAAAAATCAGTGAGAAGAGTTTGTTTTTTTTTTTTTCACGCAGCACTTTGAAACTTCATCAAGATGGGTCTGTAAGCTGATAAGTAGCTGAAGTGATTTTCCGTCATTTTTCTTTGTAGAAAACAGTTTTAATTGTTTAATGGCAGCTTGTGCTTTTTATTAAGTGTTTATAGAATGATGTTTTTTCCTCCACCTCCAGTTGCTCATTTTGTTCCTGGTGCTCCTCAGAAGTTCTATGAATTTCAACGCTTTCTATTTCCGTGTCTGCTGTGACATCGGCAATACGGATCCACTGGTTCAATATCAGATCGGCACTCGAGCGTTCTATTCTGAATGTGTCAGTTATTTTCTTTTTTTTCCACGTAAAAATATTCACAGATGCGTTTGTTATAATGTTCAATCTTTAATGATATGATGTGCTGCATTTTGCAAATTTATGGTAAGAGGTTTAGTTGGGTTAAATGGGAAAGACAATTATTTTTCCGTTTAAAATATTAATTATATTTCCCAAAACATTTGCTTAGTCGAAGGCTATGGATTCAGTAAAAATGATTTTTACTGGCGCGAATTCTCTTTATTCGCTTAGGCAATTGTTCAAATAAACATATTCTCTATCCTTAAGTTTTTGGTAAGGTACATTTATTTTTACTCACGCGTGGCAATTTGATTGCAATTTCCGATTGAAATTGGGTGACAAAATATTACCGAAAACTATTAAAAAGATTAAAACCTTACAAATTTTGGTTGTAAAACTTTTTCAAATTAAAAAATGTAAAATGTGCTAAATTTTCAAGAGTATGTAGGTACTTAGTAAAAAATTTAAATTTTTCAATAGTAACAATATCCAAAAAATGTTATTAATGCCCAAAAAAATGGACATTTAATTCATCACGTTCCTTTTTGACCAACAAACATTGAAGGACAAACAGAAATCGAGATATTTAATAAAAACAAAAATCCAAGATGGTGGACAAAAGGTTACGAGGGCAAAAATTAGGACAATGGTCTCTACCAACTATACTAACATACATGATGACAAACTAATTTGAGGTTGGCACAAACTGCTGGGTCAGATTATAAATAAACATGGACTTTAATGGAGGAACATATTGTAAATCAATAGAGTAGTTTCATACTTATCCATAACCAGCTGGAGCTATTTGTGTAATACGGTCACAAAAACAGTTTGAAGACAGTACAGAAAAGAAGAAATTCTGTTGTCCAAATAGATGTGGGTCATATGGATTTCTTTATGATGTGCGTCGGTTTATATGTGCGTCCGTACGTACACGTACACTGTAATTTGAGCCAAAGCTTAATCGGGTGGAACGATTTTTTCAAGTTTGCTACAGCGCAGTTTTATGTGATTCCCTAGATATTAAGTTCGAATTTTTGTTTTAGCTCATCAAGAACGAGTACAGCTGGCATACACCGCTTTCTTTTTTCTTTTTTTATTTTCTGGAAAACGGCTCTAACGATTAAACTTCGTATATTTGTAGTAAACCAAGTGATTATAATTAAACTGATTTTTGGCATAAAATTCACATTACGGAAAAAGGCATTTCTTGTCAAATAATTTTTTAAATATATTACACCTTTTTGATCTCACAAAAAAACATATATCACAATAATTACTATACGAAGAAATATGTTTTTTAACTTTTCGACTTACTCTGAATGCATTTCGGGATACCTTCATTCCATCATCAGCAAACACGACTATATAGGTACAAGGCTTGTCTTGTTATCTTCGATTAGGTCTCCCTCGTAACGTTATGTTATTTCATGGGTTTAACGAAAAATTTATCATTTATTATTCTGATATGTCCTTTTTATGATTGAACCGATTTTATTTTATAATTTTGCAATCTGGTGCTTTTTATTAGTTCAAAGAACGTTGCATTTAAATATTTTGAAAAATATTTTTCTCTAAACAACTAAATAAAAAAAATATTAAAAATTTTAAGTACCTACTATTTACTATTATTTTAATATTTTTCGTTAAAGACATCATAACATCATGCATTTTAAAAGTGTGGCTTCAACCCAAAGAACAAGATCTAGTCTAGATATGCCTATTTTATATTAAGTATTTTGTTATTTTTATTTTGTGTTCTTATTGTTTGTTTTTAAAATGATATGACGAATCATCATTTCACATTTTACACTAGCATGTGTTGTACCATTTTAGAAAGTACATTATACAGACAACTTTTTCAAATAATTTATGGTCTCGTACATTTTTATTTTTTTATAGATGGTTAACTTTTGTGAATATAAATATTTTATCATTTTTGTATTCAAAAATTTATTTGAAAAAATTAAAATTTAAAAAAATGCAACAACAAGAAATGTTAAATTTGACTGACAATCTATTAGTACAGATAATCAAGAATATTATAAAAATAAAAAATAATAAAAATCATTCACCGTGGTCGCAGTGTTCAGATATTTAAGTAAAGTCGTAGTTCTTTAATTTTTTTTTGAAAAATCCCCATAACATGGAGGCCACATGGGCAATATTATTTTTTGTAAATTTTTTTTCTGAAAGGTCTTAAGTCCAGATTTATCGAGTTGCAAGGTTATTCATTATTTACAGGACACCCTGTATTCAATTTTTATTTGAAAAAAAAAATTTCATATGAAAACGAAAACTGCCAACTAAGGATTGCGAAATTTTTTTTTGTCGTAAATGTCAGAGCAAATTTTTTCGTCTTAAATGCACTTTTTTCCACATAACCACGGTGTACGGTACTGGGAGCGTTTGCACACGTTTTTATCTAAATCTATTGCTCTATAATAAAAAAAAACAGGAGTTTTTTGTTTGTTGAATATCATGTAAACTACAATTTTCGCATAACATTTTTCCAAAAAATAATTGATAGTTTCAGAAAAATTTACTTATTTTACATATACAAATTTTCAAAAAATTTATTTTTTGGATTTACAAAAGCTCTACTGTTTACTTTTTTTTTTGGTATACATATATGTATCTACATTATGTACATAAAGTTACAAATTATTAAATATTTAAAACTGATCTTGCGGATATTGAAAATGTTTGTTTGTCCAAAATTGTAAAATTTGTATGAATTCAGACAGACTGCGTCGGCCTGCTTTATTTTCAGTTCAAATTTTTATTAGGAATTATTTTAGCAAATAAAACAAGGATTTTCATGTTTTCCTATACCATTTTTTCTAATTAATGCATGATGCATGTATTTTATAATACAAAATCTTTAAAATTCTAAGCCACTTGAACCACAAAAAGTAGTTCGTGTGGTCAGTCAAGGATTTTTTTTATTTTCATGAATACAAAAATGGCAAAATTTACCCATATTAGAATCTAGCTATTAAGCTTAAGAGTCATAAGTCTTTTTTTGAATAAGTCAATAAATGCACTTCAAATCCTCTAACATTTTTGAAACAAAGAAACCAGTTAAAAAAAAAACATATGAGTGCATAGTCACCATATTAGTTAGGATACGGAACGGCAGGCGTTGAGCCGTTAATTTTATTTAGTGAACAAAAATAATCATTGTCAATAAAACCAATTTAATTAAGGCCATTGTTGAACTTTTACCACAATTCCCAAAATATACCCAATTAAACCCATGGCCATGCATGGTGTGTGGGATTCTACCACACAACAATGAGTAGGTATCTAAATTAATTTTGAGTTTGTCAACCTTTTGCGTTCATTCAGTTATCGATTTTGTTGAACTTTTGTATTTATACATAGATGCGACAAAAAACTCCAAGGACAGAGCAGTAGATACCTATACTTTGAAAAACAATAAATCCTTATTTTTGAAGTATTGTTAAATTCTTATTTGTTAAAGTATTGTCAGATGATCTTAAAAAATATAAAGAAGTAAATAAAAAAAAAAAAAAAACACTTTAAGATGTTTCATCTTAATTAAGGTCAAACCCACCTTCCATCGAACATAAATGAAGTATAGGTTACACAAACTTATCTCTGGTTGGTTGACGACATTTGACATACAACACAAGAAAAAACTTGGTTTAAGATAACACCTACAATTTGAGATAACCAAACCGCGCGTTTGATATTTTGATAGAATTTTTTATTACCTCGAACGAGAGTCAAATTCACATCCACTTCACGTATATATAGCTACTAATCAAAGTGTCCTTGCCAGATAACCGAACGTTTATTGATATATGTACCTATATACCTATGCTATTTATGTACCGTTATGGTGTCCTGCCATCAGGACACAAACTGAAATGTGGCCTTGTGTGTTGATTAATTTACCTTCGAGTATGGATTCTGGTTTGAAAATAACTCTGATGGTTGCCGTGGAAAATTGCACGCAATGACATTCAGCGAACAGAGAAAATGTCACCCATTTACATGAAAGAGGTGTAGTGGGAGGAGTTGTCATTTTTAGTAAATTATTATGCGCTGTACTTTGAAAAGATGATGCAAGGAATATATAGGAGGCATATAGATACGATGCATGGCTGGGCATAAGGCATTGAACATGTAAATTGCATCTTTTGTTAACAATGTAAAAAGAATCTTTACAAAAGTACAGGATAAAAGAAAAGTAGTAAATATTGAAAATTGAATTTTTAATCGGGTTTTGCTTTGCTATCATAAATGTCAATGTTACTCAGGATAATTTAAATTTTTTCTTATTAAATCGATATGTTCAAACAGGCGCGGTGTCAAAAGTCCACAAGTCAAAAGTCCATAACTCACTTTTGGCCCACTTGGATGAGTAACTAGTCCACAAATAAATTCTGAACTCATAACCCACTCAAGTCCACAATATTTCGAGTCGTAAGACCACAATATTAGGAAGAAGCTGGGCCGTACGTCCACAATAAATTATCGTAATGACCTATTCCAATTATTTTCGAAATTTGGCTTCGCTATAGGATTTGGAGTAGGTGCGAGGTTGGTTATATGCAGAGTTTTTTTTTCTTTAAGTTTCATTTTTAAACATGTAAACAGTCGTAGTGAAAAATTCACGCGAATTTTTTTGTTTCTAGACTAAAATGACAACTTCAAATAATTATGGACTTAAGGCCCACCTAAGTGAGCCATGCGACCACAATCTGCAGGTCATTAGTCCACAAAGAAATTCTGTGGACTTTTGACTCACTTGGGTGGGTTAAAAGTTCCCAATTTATTTGTGGACTTGTAACTCATCCAAGTGGGTCAAAAGTCCACTGTGGACTTTTGACACTTCGCCGCGCCGTTCAAACATAAGGGCGTCATTCATATGTTTCGCTAGTTCCTAAGGTTCAAAATTCACTTTTCAAGTGAAATAATAAACATTTCCCACATTTTGTGCGGTTGGAATTTTTGTTATATTTTTTTAATTTAACCTAAAAATATATTATGGTCCTCATTAGAAAGGAAATACTTCATAATAAGAAGTACGAGGTTTATTTTCGTTAAATAAAAAGTTTGAACAGCAATTTTGTCACCTTTGTTTGTGCCTTTCTTAACTTTAAATTGATTTGGATTGCAAACATGACAGTTGAACTCAACCTAGATTCACTATATCGAGCGTCTATTGTAACGGGTGATTTTTAAGCTGGTTTGGTTTTGGCAACACTGGTTTTGACAGCTGACGTGTGTTTAGTACCTTGTGTCACTGTCAAACAGCTTCAGTTTGGTTTGCAATTTAACCATGGATCGTCTTACAAATGAACAACGCTTGCAAATTATTGAATTTTACTATTTAAATTCGTGCTCGGTTCGAAATGTTCATCCCGCGCTGCTTGTGTTCAGCAGTAAATAAGCAAAATTGCCGCATTTGGAGTGAAGATCAGCCAGAAGCATTGCAACAGCTACCAATGCATCCCGAAAAAGCCACTGTTTGGTGCGGTTTATGGGCCGGCGGCATTATTGGGCCTATTTCTTCAAAGATGATGCGAATCGCAGCGTTACTGTCAATGGTGAACGCTACCGAGCGATGATAACAAACTTTTTTTTGGCCGAAATGGAAGTTCTTGACTTGCATGATATGTGGTTTCAACAAGACGGTGCCACATGCCACACAGCACGCGAAACAATGGCGCAATTGCGAGGCGAGTTTGGTGAACAGTTAATTTCACGTTTCGGGCCGGTCAATTGGCCGCCTAGATCGTGCGATTTGACACCATTAGATTATTTTTTGTGGGGGTATGTCAAGGCTAATGTCTATAGCGACAAGCCCGCTTCGATTGACGCACTGGAAGCCAACATCCATGCATTCATTCGTGAGATACAGGCCGATATGTGTGAAAGAGTATGCCAAAATTGGACTCAGCGGATGGGCTACCTGAGACGCAGCCGCGGTCAACATTTGCATGAAATTATCTTTAAACATTAAATTGCAAGGTTCAAACTATCGATTCAAATAAATATTTCATTCATTTTTTCGAATTTTTTGTGTTTTTTTTTTTAAAGTTCTAAACCTCTTAAAAAATCACCCATTATATATATTATGTATATATTTTCTGGATAATAGTTTTTTTTTTATTCGGAACGGTATTCTTCACCAATCTGTCGTCTTAACAAATCTATCGAGGATTTAATCTGATCTGGGATTACAATGAAAGGGTTGCCCAAAAAAAGTGGTTTTCTTCATGGCGTCTGTACCACAGTGGCCCGTTTGTTGAATTTTGGTAAAAAAAATCATTTTTCATGCCAATTTTTAACGAATATTTCTGAAATTTCGTACACTTATTGATTTAAAATAGCTGAATTCAGTGGTAGGTACTGTCCACTTGTATTAAAAATTGCGCTTCACAATTTAGGTCAGAATATGGTGTACAAAAAAAAAATATTTTCAAAATCAGAAATTTAGTTAAATTTAATTAATGTCTTTAAACTCTATACGAAGAAAAAGACAAACAAAAACAATAGTAAGAGGCAGAGGCAGATTCACAATGCCTATAAGTATAGAGTTCTGATCAGTTAATCAACACATAAATATTGGCAAAGAGTCATAAAACCACAGGAGAAAAAATCAGAGTTGTCTTTTGACTACTTGAATATACATAGGTTATAAAGGGTTTTTCAACAGGGACGCTACAAAAGTAGAGCAACAGGAACAGCAAACGACGCCATATTTCTTGCCGTTCTTTTGACATTTCTCTTCAGTAAGGTTTGCCATTTCATGATGGAAAGATTTACGAGCCAACAACGAGTCGAAATTATTAAAATTTACTACCGAAATTCGGAGTCAGTGGTCTCAACCACCAGAAGCGTCATATGTACGTGAATTGGGCTGACCAACAACTTGAAAATGATTCGGATTTTCATCGAAAAATCAACTGCAGCGATGAGGCTCATTTCTGGCTGAATGGCTTCGTTAATAAACAAAATATGCGGTATTGGTCAGACGCCGTTAGACTATTTCCTGTGAGGCTACGTCAAGTCTATGGTCTATTCAAAACCGCTTTTTTTTATTAAAAAAACTTTTGTAGCGCTCTTATCGAAAAACCTGATAAATCCAAAAATATTTTATTTTTGGATTGTTGACTTATGATGACACTGTGCCAATATAATTAAGTCGAGTAACTAATCAAAACCTTACTCAGTCATTGTGAAACAAAATTGTAAAATTTCTACCTGAATTGATCAGATTTTATCTAAAAACCACTTTCAATAAAATACTATCATAAATCTTAAGCACAAAAATTATTTTTGATCCCTTGGAAAAATTGCTTTTGGACTTGGACTAAATTTGGAAAATAATCTGCATTGGAATCATATTTTCATGTGAATTTAAAATTTTAATTTAACTACATTCCTGACTTCTACAGTGTTCTGTCCCAATTTCTGAAACTCCCTTTTCGCAGTATCACTTCTGCGTGCCTCTCTGTAGCTGTATCCAAATCAGATGGATTAATTTGATTTAAACCTGCTGCAGAGCATTTTTATGTAATTTCCTAAAGAAGAGAAATTCCATGTTTTTGTTTTAGCTCATATACGGATATAACTGTCATTCAAAGATTTCTGTTTCTTTCTTACATTACGCCTCTGACGATTTTTAATAAAATTCGTGCCTGTAATTTTTGAAAGCAATTTCAATATTTGGGGGGTTGTCGAAGGCTAAATTAAAAGCATGGCTGACGCCTCATATCGTGAGTTGCCAATACCTATTTATCACTATAGTCAACTAAAACCTCTTTTTCTTATTCATAACATTCTTTTTCAGACCCCACCTCAGAAAAAAAATTATATGTATCTTTGTACCTTTATTTTAATTTATGTTGATTAGACCTTAATTTAGGTAGATTAGTCTAAATACAACATATTGGATTGTTCCCCTCATTCTCATCCTTTAAACAACTTAATTCATATAGGTATACTATTTTTTCCTATACTCATCCCGGCCCAAAATTTAAACGAAAATTAAACTTATTCTTGCAATAGTATATTTTCGAAATTTGGTCTATTCGAATTTTGTTTTCTTTTTGAACCTTTAAGTCTTCCGGAACTTTGATTTTCGAAATTTTGTCTTCCGATACTTTGTCTTTCGGAACTTTCGTCTTTTCGAATCTTTGTACTTTGAACTTTTATCCTTTGAACTTTTGTCCTTTGTTTTTTCAAAACTCGGAGAGAATATTTAAATCTATAGTGAGCGAAAATTATTTTTGGAAAACCTTATCAATTATCTAAAGTTCAAGAACAAAAAACTGTATTTTGTCTTTTTGACCAAATTTTTAAAATAACCACATTTTTTAAATTATCACTCTTAACAAAAAAATGTATTTTTTTTTTCTTATTGAAGGTCACATAATGTACAAACTTAAAACTATTTTTTGACTTACATTTTAGGAATTATATACGCAAAAAATAGATATTTTTCACTTAATCGACTTTCATGCAGATAATCGCACACAGAGAGTCAATTTGTTCCGGTTGCCCTCACTAATTCTTTTCACTCGTATAGTTAGGTTATGCCCATCATTTTGTGTCTGCCACCGAATTTCTACGTAAACGCAAAATTTCATAAAAATTAAAATATGATATCGAAATTGGTTTCAGTTTTTCATTTGAAAATATTAAAATTTATTTTTTAGACCGATATCGATGTCTCGTATATTAGATAATGCTTAAGCTACCTAAAGGCCTAAAAAAGAAAAAGAAAGGAAAGAAATCTAAAAAAGATCAAGAACTCTTCACCGAAGAGGAACTCGAGCAGTACAAACGTGAGCAGCGTGCCAAACAAGAGGCCGCACTTGAGGCTGCCAAATCAGACGCTGGTGAATCTGACGGTGCCTCAGACGTTGAAAAGGGTTCCAGTAGTGGAACAGTTGGTGGTGCAGCAAAGCCGTTAGAGTCGTCAGCTACATCAGGAGAAACTGCATCAGCAACTAACGGTACAAGCACTGTAGATAAAGCTGAAAACGACGAGGAGTGGGCCAAATTTAAAGCCCTTACCTCTGGAGTTGATTCAGTCCTCCATAAGACTCAACAAGAGCTAGATCACATCAAACAGACATCTTTCTATCAACGCCTTCCATCGGCTGCTGAAAAGAAAAAGCAAGAAGAGGAAGAAGCTGCAGCACGAAAGGCTGCACGCCTTGCAGAAGAACGCCGTTTAGCAGAGGAGAAGGAAGCCAATCGTGATAAATTAGCTGAAGCTGTTGTAGAGCTCTCCGAGTCCGAAGAAGAATCAGAAGAGTTAGATGACATCTTTGCCACTGATTATATAGATGCGATCACAAGTGGTGAGCTACAACTAGGTGTAATCCCTGATTCACCCGAGCTTGAAATCGACGAAGGGCCCGACCCATTTGACACAGCTTACGCCGAAAAGGTTATCGTCGGAGCTGACAAGGCCAAGGGAGGCAAAAAATTAGTCAGCCTTGGTGCTGCAGTTGAGGTACTCACAGGTCGAGTAGACCGGGACCACGCAGTAGCCCTCAGCGGAGCCAAACGAAAGCCCAGGAAAGGTGTTCAAGATCTCTTGCTTGATGATAGTATTGATCTAGAGGCTGTCGCAACAGAAGTCGAAGCAGTTACAGCTACTCCGGAGCCAACCAATCTCTTAGACGAGTTAGCCGATGATATACCAAACGACGTTCCTATCGATTTAACTGCATCATTACACTTGCAGTTCCTCAAAAAACCAAAACTTGAAACAGAGAAAAACGACGAAGAGGAAGAAGGTTTAGAGGGGTTTTTGCCTGAACGCGAGCCAGCAGAAGGTGCTGAAGATCTACCACCCAGTGATATTGTTGCTGAATTTGATGCTTTAAAATACGACGAGGATGATGAGTTTGCAGAATTAGCTGCTGAATCGTTGACCAAAAAGGAAGAAATCAAAGTTATCACACAGGTTCCCGTGCCAGTAGCAGTAAGTGGTCCTATCGAAGGTGATTGGGCCGAATTTGAACAGATCCCAAACGAATCAGAACAAGCAGCCGCAACAGGTGGAAAGGGTAAGTACAGAAACACTACAATTTAAAAGTTCACACGCTATGTACTCTTCTACTCTATTTTTCCACAGTTAAACCTCCAAGACCAGCGGGTCCACCACCTCGCCCAACAGTTGGCCCACACATTGCCCCAGGTGTCATACATCTAAGTGACGACGACGATTTTGGTTTAGGTGACGATCCGTTTGACACAACTTTTGTCGAGGAAATTGTCGCTGTAGAAGAAGACGACGATTTCGATTTCGATCCACGAGCTGAAGAACGTAAAGCCGCCCCTCCTAAAGTTCCACCACCTCCTAAAAAAATTCTCCAGCGTGATCTTTTTGGAGGCAGCAATACAGATTTTTCAGAGGCTAACACATCTTCAAATCTTCTCACATCAAACCAAAAAGATCTTCTTGCCGGCAGCACTACAGACTTAACTGCAGTTGGTGCAGTTCCCATCGCCCCCATTCCTGAACCAAGCGAAGAAGATTTCGATCCTTTCGACACATCAGCAGTTAGTGTTATTGTTCAACCCAAAGAAATTGAACTTAAAGTTCTCGAGAAAGAACTTCTGCAGGACTCAAAACTCAAGCACTCACTCAGCGATCCAGACTTCGATCCACGGGCCGAGGAAGAGCCAGCACCTCCAGTCAGTCAAATCCAAACACCTTCGGAAACTTTTGACACAGCACGCCGTAAGTCTTCCCTCAGCTTAAATCTTCAATCCAAGACAGTTGGATTTTTAGTTCCAAAAGGTCAAGATTTACTTGGTGCAAACAATGATGCTGGCAAAGTTCAAAAGCCATTAACGCCATACTACGCCAAGTCTGAGTCAATTCCTGAGAAGGATATCGAAGACCCATTTGATACATCGTTTGTTCCAGCGAATAAGCCATCGCAGATTGAATTGAAGAACTTAGAGCAGGATCTTTTGACCAGCAATCTTAAACACAGTTTATCTGATCCAGATTTTGATCCCCGAGCTCCTCCAACACCAGTTGTCCCAGCTGATCTCTTGGGAGTTCAAGATAATATCAATATAAAAGTTCTTACGCCAGCTCAGGAAAGTAAAGATATAGTTGAAGAGCCAGCGGAGATAATCGATCCGTTTGACACATCGATTGCAGCAAATATCGCCCCAGGGAAGGCAGAATTGAAACTTCTGGAAAGTGAACTTTTACCAGCGCAGACACCAGAAATCACAACAGGAGTTCTAGATACTCTAACAGACGCTCAAGAGCTCGGATTGGGAGACAAGGTTCTCACGCCTCAAGTAACCCGAAAACAAGTTAGCACTCCCGAGGATATTGATCCATTTGACACATCAATAGCCGAGAATCTCGCACCGGGACAAACAGAAATCAAACTTCTGGAAAACGAATTAATCGAACGTTAAGAAGTCACAAGAAACTTTAGTAAATTCTTTCAAAATGGCAAATCCCTTCCTTATGATGGGCGATGATATGGATGATGGCGCTGATGCTGCTGTCAATCCATTCTTGATGCAAGATGGCCCCGAAGAAGCAGCAGAAGATTTTGAAAATCCTTTTGCGGGACAGACGAATCCGTTTGCGTTTGGTGATGATGCAGATGAGGAGCTTCCGCCAACAACAGTTGCAACAACAATGGCTGACATTTTTCAAGCTAAATCGCAGCCTGCTAAGACAACCAGTGCAAATGCATTTCAATCTATTGATCCGGCGATGAGCTTCTTTGGAACAACTATCGAAGCCGATGATGATGCAATGGATCCTAGTTCAGAAGAAAGTGGAAAGAAAGGGCCTCCACCAAGGCCATCGCCACCTTCACAGCAGACACAAGATCTTATCTACTCTGTGTCAGATCAGCTTGACCAGGCTAGCTCTCAACTACTTGGTCGACTTCCGGCTACTAGATCTCCCAGTCCAGTTTCAATGCGGGATCTGCATTCCCCGAGTCCTACACCGGACTCAGGTTTGGCAGATCTGCTGGATGTCTCTGATAGTGGATCGTCGGCAACTCAAGGCTTTGATATGGACTTGATGGGAAGTAGCAATGAAAATCCATTTGCTGCTCCTACCTCGATTCCAACTATGCAACCAGCAACACCAATGCCACAACAAGCTAAGGCCTTGCCACCGCGACCACCACCGCCGAGACCTGCCCCACCAAGGCCAACTCCACCAGCTATCCCAGGGGCACCTCCAAGGCCTGTTCCTCCTCAGTCGAACCAGCAACAGGCAAAGGAACCTGACGATCTATTTGACATGTTTGGTACAACGGCTCCACCAAAACCACCCCCGCCAAAGAGCAAGGAGGATATTTTGAGTCTGTTCTCAAAGCCTTCTCCTCCACAACCAGCGCAACAAGACTTACTTAGCGGAGACATTGTTCTAGATCCAA
This sequence comes from Leucozona laternaria, assembly GCA_932273885.2. Classification (NCBI taxonomy): domain Eukaryota; kingdom Metazoa; phylum Arthropoda; class Insecta; order Diptera; family Syrphidae; genus Leucozona; species Leucozona laternaria. The sequence goes on along the minus strand of OW026367.1, from coordinate 21,423,626 downwards.
TGCCAGATGGAGAGCAGAAAGCCGAGGAAGCCGCTCCAACAACACCACCAGCCACAACTGGCGAGGCTGAAGCCAGTCCATTGATTCAGACTGAGCCTCCTGTTGAAGAATCTATCGACGATCCTATCTTCTCTTCAACTCTAACGCATCCAGATGAGAGTAGCCATGACATAACCAGCCACCCTCAGGCAGCTGAGGAAACTCCAGCCGTTACAATGAGCACCATAGCTCCAGAAATTCCTAAGATGAGGGCTCCAACTCCGGACATAGAAATTACCACCGTCGAAGATTTACCTCGATCTGACGATGAAGAAGAACCCACACCTGTACCTGCACCTCCTCCAGAAATCGTTGAGATAGAAGCAGAACCGGAGCCGGAGCCGGAAGCCGAGCCTGGTGAAGTCGAAGTGGAAAAGGTCGAAGCTGATCAAAGTCCACCAACAGAATCGGTTGCCACTACTCAAGCTGTTCCTGAATCTCCAATCGATGCCAACTCCAGCTATCATACTAGTGAACCAGAGCAAATGGATACCGGACTAGATTTCGGTCCACCATCAGGAGCTACTTCAGCAAATCCATTTGCAAGTCCTGATGCCGATGAAGAGACTTATCCACAACCAGCAGTGGTGACAAATATCTTTGCTGTGGAAGAACCTGCGGTAACCAATATATTCGCCGTTGAACCAGAACCAGCTATTAACATCTTTGCTGCTGATCCAGATCCCGTACCAGTGGCAACAAATATATTCGCTGCATCAGATGAATTCGATGCTTTTTCAGCAAAGTTCGACTCAGTTAAGAAAGACAATGTGAGCTTACTGGACGGATTTGGAGGAGGGATCACACCAACCAGTACTGGCGGTGGTGATGGTAAGTCACAGTTCTGTCCTTATAATTCCTTTTATTTTACTTTGCTTGTTTGGTTTTAGCTTGGGGTGATACCGATGACTTTGGAGCTGTGACTCCTGCAGCCCCTGATGACGGCTTCGGTGTTGAAGATGGCTTCGATCCCTTCTTGGCCATGCAAGCTCCAGAGCGCAGCGAATCAGTTGAATCTGTAGACAAGGAGTTCAGCGTTGTTATTCGACCGAAAGCTGAAAATGCTCATGGTGCAACTCCAGCCCTAGTTCCACCACCACCACCTCGTGGTTCGCAAAATAACTCAGTGAATTCAGGGGACTCTTCACCTCGGGTGAATCCGTTCGACAAGGGCGAAGAGGATACAGGCTTTCCAGCACCCGCAGTAGCACCAGACACAACGGTACCACCAATGCAACGCACAGACTCACAAGAAACTCCACAGACTCCTCTCTTCGATGAAGACGTTTCACAGCCACTAGAAGACTTCCCAAGACTAAACTATTCCGGACCGGGTTGGGAAATGCAACTTCGACAACCTAATAAGAAGAAGATCACAGGTCAGCGGTTCTGGAAGAAGATATTTGTCAAAATGGCCATACAAAATGATGTACCTGTCATTCAGCTCTTCAATCAAGCGTCAGATAAACAGCCTTTCCAAGAACTACCCCTTCAGCCGTCATATTCGGTCTCAGAGGTCGGGGCACAGCAATACGATCAGTTCGGAAAGATCTTCACCATGAAGCTGCAGTACATCTTTTATAAAGAACGCCCTGGAGTTCGACCAGGCCAAGTGACCAAAGCTGAACGCATCACAAACAAGCTTAGTCAGTTTGCCCAATATGCAATCGCTGGCGACTATCAAGGTGTTAAGGAGTTCGGAAGTGACTTGAAGAAACTTGGTTTACCAGTCGAGCATGCTCCGCAATCTTCGCAGTTATTCAAAATCGGCTCAATGAACTATGAGGATATGAAACAGCTTTCGCTTTGTATTGAAGAAGCACTCTTCAAAATCTCAGCCCATAGGGACCGGGCTTTGAACTATAAAATGGAAGAGGTTCAAGTCACAGCCGTGGATGAGATATATGTTGAACAGGATTCGGAAGGAAAAATTCTCAAGCAGATTGCTAGAGTTAGACTGTTCTTTTTGGCCTTCTTATCAGGTATGTTGTCAATGAAGGTTTCGCTTAAAAAGCCCCTAAAAGATGCCTTGATTTGTCTTTTTTGCTTACAGGAATGCCAACGATCGAACTTGGCATGAATGACATGTGGCGTCAAGGTAAAGAAGTAGTTGGACGTCACGATATCATTCCAGTTGTCACCGAAGAATGGATTCGACTGGAAAATGTAGAGTTCCACAACTCTGTAAACTTGGAAGAATACGACAGGACCCGTACTATAAAGTAGATTAAAATCAAAATAAGTTTTTCGACATAAAATAAAAATTTTTGTCTCCCCTAGATTTCAGCCACCAGATGCTTGTTATATTGAGCTCTTCCGTTTCCGAGTCCGCCCGCCAAAGAATCGTGAGCTTCCGCTGCAGTTAAAGGCCACGTGGTGTGTAACAGGCAACAAAGTGGAACTGAGGGCCGATATATTGGTGCCAGGCTTTGCTTCGCGTAAACTAGGCCAGATACCATGTGAAGATGTATCTATAAGGTTCCCGATTCCAGAATGTTGGATTTATCTGTTCCGCGTCGAAAAACATTTTAGGTATAAAACCCTATCGCAAAAATTTCATCTTTAAAGTTGAATTTTTGTATTTGTTCTTCAAAGGTACGGTTCGGTCAAATCTGCTCATCGTCGTACGGGAAAGATCAAAGGAATTGAAAGAATTCTAGGAACAGTTGATACCTTGCAGGAATCACTCATTGAAGTAACTTCGGGTCAGGCCAAGTATGAACACCACCATCGGGCTATTGTCTGGCGTTGCCCGCGGCTTCCAAAAGAAGGACAAGGTATTGGACAAAAACTTTCTTTTTTTTTTTTTGATTTCTTATACTCTACTTAAATCCTGTTTAGGAGCTTACACTACTCATCAAATGGTCTGTCGAATGGCACTTACTTCCTACGACCAGATTCCCAGTGAATTGGCACCCTATGCCTTGGTTGAATTTACTATGCCAGCAACACAGGTTTCGCATACAACTGTTCGCTCAGTGAGTGTCCAAGATTCGGATAGTGATGATCCACCAGAAAAGTACGTCAGATATTTGGCAAGACATGAGTACAAGTAAGTAATATTAAAAAGGGTTATTATCTTCAAGACAAGGTCGATACAGTGGTATTTATATATATTTTTGCTTAGGGTTGGAATTGAAACAACACATGGTGAATCGACAAATGCATACTTGGCTGCTACCAGACCCACTATTAAAGAGGCATCTCCATCACCACAGCCAGCTGCTTCGCCAATGCCGCCAAGTGATTCTGATTCAGATTCAAATTAAGGTAATTTAAAAATAATTAAATAAATTGCTATTTAAATCTAAGCTATATAGATTATTATAGAAAAATTAAACTGCTGCTGACTTCTGCGCCAATTTGTATTAAAAAAACAGTGCTGGGGGCATTTTCAAGAGAAATCCTTTCAGCCAGTGGCAAAGTTTGTTTCTGGTCCCAGATATCTTTATAGTATATTTAGTGAGATCTGTACGCTTTTTTTTTGTAGTTCCTGTTTTAGTTCGTTGTTGTTTAACACCACTGTATAATTTCGATGGACTAGAGACTCCCTAAGTATTAAATATAATGTAATATATATAAGAAGACTTAATTTTTAATACAAAAGCCAACATCTTCCAAATTATTTTGAATACAATATTTTGTTTTTTTTTTTATAATTTTTTGTTTTTTTCTTGTTTTAGTTAAAAAAAATGTCCTGAAATCGTAAATAAAAAAAAATAAAATTAATCACGTTTAGAGTTTCAAAATCCCGATACAGCAAAGTTTTTCTTTTTAGCCTATCATTTCACAGCTCCAAGTTTAAAGCGTACAAAGTTTTGTTGCAATTTTTCCAGATATCATAGTTAAAAAAAATTAACAGTAAAAAAAAAAAAAACACCACGTCTGTAGATTTAGTCATTCTATTTATGACATATTTTATTTTTTTTCAAACATCAATTGGTGTGACGTAGATTCTCCAACAAAAAAAAATTATGATTTTTAAAAATTTTTAATAAAAAAAAAATATTAAACACTAAAATTAAAAAACATCACGTTTAGAAAAATTTACACCTAATACAATGCTTTTTAAGTTTTTGAAAAATCATTTCAAAATACCTTCAGATTCACTAACAAACGAAATATTTACTTTCGATGCAGCGATCTTCAGCTTCATATGTTGTCAAGAGATTTAGTTTGTAGTGTACTTGTTCTCTGGTAACACTGTTTACAAATGGCCTTAAAATCGATGAATTCGTGGTTTCTGCGTATCATCAATTGAAGTTAATTTCAGGATTCACATTCTATGACCATGCAAGCGTCGAACGTTTGGCATTCAATTGACTGAGATACAAATTCCATTTTTCGAAGATTTAATTTTTTACAGAGAAAATAATCATGAAGGTTAAATTAAAAAGAACACGGTCAATCATTTAAAATATGTATATACAAAGGTATCTACAATATTTTAAAATTTTGTTATTAAATTAACAAAACTACCTCTTGCGAGGAATTGACAAATCTTTTAAGAGTTTCTCATCTCTTATGAAAAAATAACTCTCAGCTTTGTCGTTCGATTTTGACAGAAAATTGTAGATTTCTAACATTCCTACCGAGCAACAACACAAACAGGAATGGTTGAGACTTATAAATACAAGAGTGACCAGGCCCTGGTTCTATACGAGCTGGCGCACCACATTTTTTTCTCAAATGATCAGCAGTTAGGTACTTGAAATATCTATTTGACACCTTAAAAGCTTTTCATTTCCTTCAATATAAGCCATCCTGTTTAACTAAAATCAACATTTACGATTGATTAACTTGGTTTGCTTTTAAACTGACAGCAATTTTGTGTGTAATGCACATGATATTCAATCAGTGGAATTGTTACGCTTGTAATTTGCAATTTGTAATTGTAACTTTAACAAGGGACACCTGTTAAGTTAACATGATTATTTGTCAAATTAAACACATGACAATATTATTATGACAAACCCCATGCTGACCCCAAAAAAAAAAATCTCATTGATAAATTGAACCCATTTAAACGCGTTTGGCAACGATCCGCCAGTTTTAACATTGTGACGGTTGAAGGATAGGCTTTGATTGCCGCTGGGCTGTCTATGAAGATATATATATTCCTATTGACTTGCTCAGATGTGGAAATATATATCACAAACAGCAAACAGTTCCGCTTGGAAGATACTTTCCATCCACAATCTCTTGAAGGAATCAGAGCTGCTACCGCAGCTGCAAGAGTTTACCAAATTTTAACTTTCACGTACAGCATTTTTTGCGTTTTAAATGTTCCGCAGGCATTTCAGCTGTTGTATGTACCTATAGCTTTTTGATGAGGTTGACGTCGATTTTATAGCCCGCAAAGCTCATTGTTGAATGTTCTCATCGACAATCCTTCGATACACGCTGGAACAAAAATATCTTCTTTTCAAAGCACCCAATTTAATTTTCACTAGTTCTTGACATAAGGTCCATGCTTTTGCTCCATTCTACAGAAGGACCAGTTTGTTCAAGGCCTTAATCATTCATAGAATCTCATTGGTTCTTAGAAAGACTACTACTGCCAGTAACTGCTCCCAGGGTACATTTCTTAATGTAAATTGATTTATCAATAATGCCACCCATTTCGTCAATCACCTGCCATCTTAGCAGACTAGCCCTTCATAAATCATTTAAATTTTTGAAAACTAAGGGCAATATAAAAAATAGCCGGATTGCTATCCAAACCAATCAACATCTTTAATGGACTCCGACAAGGGGATGGTTTGGCCTGCCTCCTCTTCAACCTGGCGTTGGAGAAAGCAATCCGTGACTCTGGCACGGCAACAAGAGGGACCATCGTCAACAGGTCCAGCCAGATACTGGCTTACGCAGACGACATCGACATCATCGGAAGAACTGAGCAAGCTGTACATGATTCCTTCATCCAGATCGAGCAGGCGGCACAAAATCTGGGGCTGCACATTAGTGAAGGTAAAACAAAGTACATGGTGGCGTCGAATGCGAGAGGAACAGTTGGTCAAACAATCAAGGTAGCGGAGCACGAATTTGAAGTGGTGCAATCCTTTAAATACCTTGGGTCAATAGTAGCAGCTGATAACAATATAGAAGAAGAAATACGCGGGCGGCTTCTCAAATCCAACAGAGCCTACTATAGTCTGTCAAAGCTCTTCAAATCCAGAAATCTCACCATAACTTCAAAACTGCTGCTGTACAGGACCATGGTCCTGCCAGTACTCACATATGGATCCGAGACTTGAGTGCTTAGCAAAAGGCACTCCGACCTCTTAGCCGCGTTCGAGAGAAAAGTCTTAAGGAGAATTGTTGGCCCCATATGTGAGGAAGGACGATTCCGGAGACGGTACAATCATGAATTGTACGCAATCTACCTTGAAGCAGATATCGTGACAAAAATTAAGCTCGGTAGACTCCGGTGGGCAGGGCACCTAGCTCGCATGAGCGAAGAGGAACCTGCTCGGAAAGTTCTTTGTGGTACATTCTATGGTAGACGACAGCGTGGTAGACCATGCTTGCGCTGGAGAGATGGCGTAGACCAGGACGCCCGGAGCCTTGGGGTGCGCAACTGGATGGCGGCGGCTCGAGACCGGGATGGGTGGAGAGACTTGTTGAAGGAGGCCAGGACCGGACCCCGGTTGTCGAGCCGACGATGATGATGATGAAGGGCAATATAACAGCGCACACTTACCTGAATCAGTGGAACTTAAGTCTCTGATGTTGGTGACTTAAGTTCCGCTATTAAACTAAGCCTTAAGTCCAAATACGTTAAACTTAAAAGCCACTTATTCCGGTAAGTGTCCACTGTAAAAATGGCCCTAAGCGTATTAGAGAAAAATAGGAAAACGCCTAGTTTCACACTCAGAGAAAGTGACCAATATGGAAGATTAGGGCGATATATCACAGTGCACACTTACTTCAATAAGAGATACTCAAGTCCCCGATGTTAGTCACTTAAGTGCAACTTACTCAAGCTATGAAACTAAATGAGTTTGATTTCAAACCCGATTGCTCATACGAACAAAAATTTATAATCTTTTATGTGGAGAATTTCAAATGCTACAAGTTTTTGCCTCAATATTTCTATTAGAAAAAAACACAGTTTCCGGGATATCAAGAAAAAAAAATGTTTTGAAGTGACACCACAAAATAAAATGCTCTGATCCAAATTGTGGTAACTTTTTTAGAAATAATTTCAACACATACAAATAAAGCAACAAATTCAGCGGAATGTTTGCGTAGTGAAAGTTTAATTTTCCTGAGCTTTCACGTTATAAAGGGTCCGCCAAATAACTTCTTTTTTTTTGAAAATGGCGCAAAACATCGAGTGTAGCTTCGGCTGTGTGGCACGTAGCGCCGCCGTCCTGTTGAAACCAAATGTTGCCAATATCCTCCTCTTCAATTTTTGTGAACAAAAATTCGTTCAACATGGCCCGATATGGATCGCCATTGACTGTAACGGCCACTCCTTGCTTATTTTCGAAAAATGGCCCAATTATTCCTCTGGACCAAAATCCGCACCAAAAAATGACTCGTTTTGGGTGTATCGGCTTTTCTGTGAATGCGTGCGGGTTTTCTGTGCCCCAAATGCGACAATTTTGCTTGTTTACTACCCGCCAAGATCAAAATGAGCTTCATCTGAAAAGATGATTTGTTTGGCAAAATCGGCATCTTCTCCAAGTCGATCGCAGGCCCACTTAGCGAAGCTTTTACACAACCATATTCGTTCAGCGGAAGGATAGAACTAATTTATCTGTCAAATCAGACATGAGCTAAGTGTTACCATTCACGAAATAAGCACTAGTTGAAAAAAAAAAACGTTAGATGGCGGACCCTTTATAAGATATTCAAGAAAAAAACTATTTACATCTGCACTTTTCAAATTATTTTTTTCCATAAAATACGAAAATATTAATTATATTCTTAATAAATCTTTATTATCTTTTCAGGTCAAATAATGTCTCGAGAAAACGACAAGAAATCAGCAGATAAATTAATTTATCATAACTAAATTGATATAAATGTAGTATTATTAGCCTATCATTAAACTCACCGAATTAAAAACAAAACTTTCATAAAAATTTTATTTTATTTTTTAAAAATCTTATGTAATCATAAAAATAATAATGATAAATGAACATCGAAGCAATAGTAGATAATATTAATGCTTAGAAAAAAAAAAACCGAATAAGCTGACTTATCACCATCATAATATCATCATCATGAAAGCAATTCGAAGCTAAATCGCTTACTATTTATGATTTTTAGTAAAAAAAAAAAAAACTAGACCTAAAAAATAAAGAAAGAAATACATATAAAAAAATAAGCATAAATTAAATTTTAAAATAAAATGTTGCCCCATGTAATTTATTATTAAGACCTTTTAAAGTATCTCTGACTCATAGATATTTTGGAAAAAATTAGATCTTTCTTAAAGCACAATGCCAAAATTCTACTCAAAATTAGAACCATTTTCGGCTTAAGCAGGAAGCTTAGGACGATCTAACTTTCCTAAAATCAGCCTTGAGTGGATACAAAAAGTTTTTTCTTTTGGTTAACTTGATTTTCTCCTGCAATGTACTTAAAATATCGACATATTAGTTGACAATAAGCATAAACAAAAAGTATAAAACAAAAATAAACATATTTACCTATTTGAATATAAAAAAAAAGAAAATAAGTTAAATTAATATCTCGTACGCTAATGTGTGGAATTGTTATTCGATTATAAATATGTATCTAACTATAATATTACATAAAGAACAGATACAAATATTAAAACCTTACACAGATTGTATAAAAAAAAACTTAATTTAAATATTGTTTTATATAAAAAAATTTATTTAACTAGTACAAATTTTATTTTTCTGCTTTCCTACGTATAAATATATAATTTAAAAAAAAGACAAAAAAATGCTTAAATTAAATATAAATTAAAAATATTATGTATAAATTATGTACCAACCAAATGTGAATGTAAGAAACGATTTAAATATAAGTAAAAACAAATATTTATAAAAATAAGTATTGTACGTATTAAAAAAAAAATAATATGTTTTATTGTTTTAAAATAATAAATTTCCGTTGTTGACATATTTATATCATATAAACCTCAAAAGCTATGTTAAATTTAAATTTAAATTATCATTAAAATAATTACTTAAAAAAATTGTATTATTCTGATTATTATTATTATTATTATATCATCTCGCTCTTAGTAAGTTAATACTGTAAAAAGAATAAGAAGAGATTTAAATATATACATACATATACTCCCGACACTGCAGCTTGCAGCATAGAATATACTTAAAGTTGTTAATAAATTGATTTACTACTCGTATGTGTGGTAGTCCTGTAAACAAAGTTGCTGTTTTAATTGTTATTTTTTTTTTAGGGTTTATTGATATTTTCAAAAATTGCGGTAAAGACTCTGAAGGAAGTGAGCAAATAGTGAACTTTGTCGCAGTATATTCGTTCGATTGTATTTACTTATCAAAAGTAAGATAGAACTTTAGATTTCCAAACACAGATGGAACAGAGGGCTTTTGGAAATTTTATTGAATTCAAAAATTAAGGTTTAATGGAACTTTATAAAATTCAAATGAGGTAAGTAGGGTTATGTATATGGAAATATGTTTTTCTAACACCTTGAATTCTGAGTTTTATTTTTACTTGCTCACAGGGGGCAAGTATTGGTTTTCTGTAAAAAAAAAAACCATAAAAAGTGGTTTTCGTGCGTCTGTTCGTCTGTGTATGCATCCGTGAGTCCACTGTTATTTGAGCTGGAGCCTAAACGGGTAGACCGAATTGCTTCAAAAATGTGGAAAAATTCGAATTTATGTTTTTGCCCATCTAGAACAGGTAGCTGCCATACAACAATTTTATTTTTTTTCTTCAAATTTTCTCTAAAACGGTTCAAACATTAGTAGTTAAACTTTTGATCTGGAATGATTAAAGTACTTGTAAGAAAATTGCGTTTTAGGTTATGGGCAAACAATAAATATAGGTAAATAAGAAAAGGCATTCCACATTTTTTGCAAAAAAGTGGTCTGTTTTTAGGCTGGTGGCGTAGAGCTGTAGTGCTCGTCTACCTAAATAAAAAACATCGCCTATTGCCTTTTTCGAGGAAGTGACAAATCTTCCAAGAGGAAGTGACAAATCTTCCAAGAGTATCCCTTGTCCACGAGCTGTAGCACAAGCAAATTAATTATTATTTATTTTTGTGTACATATATGTATATATCCTTTCAATGGTATCATCGAAAAATTTTGCATTTACAAATTTTGAAAAAAAAAGTTTTTCTAAACAAAAAACAATTCATTTTTTAGTATGTTTTTTTTTTGTGATGGTAACATTAACTTGAATCCCCAATATTTCGAGAATATTTCTCATTTTTGTTCAAAATTAAAAATGAAATTTAATGTTCAAGTTATTTGGCAAACAAATGTGTGTCATATTACCTGAAGTTACCCCATATGGATGACGTAATATGTCATATGTACCTTTGAAAATAATTATGTATAGGTACTAAATCGGGCGTTTTCCCAGGCGTTTGCTTGGCTTATGTTTTACAATATTACAAATTAAAATTAAATGGATCAACGAACACAGGTCCTATTTCTAAAACCATATTACCTCCTTTTTACTTGCAAGTTATGATTTCGTACAAAAAATCGAACTCGAGATTTTGATCAAACTTAACATTACGATGATAGCGAAGACGAAAAAGTGGGTCTTGAAAAAACACCCGTCTGTCTATCTGTTCGACTACAGCCTAAACGGATGGGCCGATTTTCTTTAAACTTGGTAACTAGCGTTTTTTGGACATTCCCCCCACCCGTTTTTTTTCTCTTTTTTTTTAGGACCAAAACTAACAGTAGCTGTCATACAAAATTTCTTGGCCAAAAAGGAAAAAATTATTTTTCTCAAAACCAGCGCTACCGAATTTTTTTTTAAGAAGTCAATAAATTTAAATAGTCAAAAAATGGTTCCGAAAAATGGTTATTAATGGTACCTCCCAAAGAACCATTTTTTTGATTTTCGCTTTTCTCGAAAACGGTTTAACTGATTCTGATCAATTTTTTTATGAGAAATTAGTGACACATTCTAAATAATATTGCGTACCAAAATTTTTTTTTTTTTAATTTTTAAAAAATGTTTTAATTTTTTTTTTGAAAACACAATATTTCAAAAATGACTTTGTCGATTTTTATTAAACTTGGTTAATAGCAAGTTTTCAACTTTATCTAGAAGATTTTTGACAAAAGTTATTCAAATACCCAAAAATAACGGTGCCTCCCATACAAATGTTTAAAAACCGTTAAAAAAAAATATTTTTTTTCTCAAAACCGATTCCTACGATTTTGATAAAATTTTTTTTTGAGTTTAAATTAGTACGATCTACCATTTAAAATTTTTAAATTTTATATTTTACGTTTATTAACAGTACCTCTCATAGAATGGTTTCTTTGATTTTCGACTATCTCAATATCTGATCAACCGAATAAAACTAGAAACTAGATTTTTTATACAGAAGCTTGTAACATATATAAATTAAAGTACGTATAACAATTTTCTAAAAAATGATTTTTGAATTTTTTAAAAAAAATTGAAAATAATTTTTTGAAAATTCGATATTTCGAAAACTGGTAGCAGATTTTTTTGTGAAGTTCAATTTTTAACGCAACATTAATAAATACTTAAAATTGGCGTACCATTTATTTTATTCAAAAATGTTAACTAAATTTTATATATAAATAATTAATTATTTTTAAAAACGCTCCTTAAATTTTCAAAAATTTTTTCTCATAAATTAAGATTTATATAAGAAATCAGATGGTGTACATCGCGTTGGGTTAAAACAGATTCAAAGTATTTTAATCAATTTCTTTCAAATTTTGTTGATCTAAAACAATTTACCAGTATAAAATTGCAGAAAACATTGTTGGCCTTGGTATGGCCCCAGTTATAGCTATCATTGAAAACTTTAATGACTGAAATTGAGACGTTTAGAAAGTACAATCAGTAATTATTTTGATGCAAAAATAAAGCTGGTGGATTGAATTATTACTTTAGTGAAAAAAAAAATCAATTCGATCCCAAACTTCGCCATAAAATTAAGCTTAATTTTTCAATGATCATTGTTAAGGTAAGAAAGCTGATGGTTTCGGAAGTTACTCCTTATATTGTAGGCAAATTAGTTTTTGAAGCTTGTAGATAAGCCTATAAGAAACAGATAACTGTTATTTGGTTCCTTGGTTGCACATCATACTGATTTATGGTACATTTTTTACCGTCTATGTATTAGTGGTGAATTGAACTGTTAAGTGATTTATAAAGAAAAATAATGAAGGCTGATAAATTTATCACTTCATTTAATACGTTTTTAATTTTTCTCCACGAAAAAGTCGATGAGAAGCTCATATTTGTATCTACATTTATGTAGCAACACAGTAACGTGAAGCTTTAAATGCAAATGCTTCATACAAATAGCCAATAAACCACCACATGAGATGGATTCTGTTGAAAGCAGCATACAGTTCAAGGACTCTCGAGGATACCTATACGGTAATGGAACTATTCAACGTGCAAAAGAGGTTGAAGAAGGTGATGTTGTATAAATGTTCTGTAAATATGTATGTGTTATGCCTGTAGTAGATGAGTATAAAGGCAAATTATGGATTCGTGCAAAATAGGTCATCTTGATAACTTGTTGAATTAGATACATATACTTATAAATTAGTACGACTATCATGAAAAGGATGAAATACATATCCATTAAAAAAATAAGGGCCTTTTCACAATGTCTGATAATATATACAACATTCAATGGAAGATGTGAATTTAGTATTTTTAAGTATTTATTGATGATTGATTTTAATCAATTTAGGAAGTTATTGGGTTAAAAATACAAGCTTAATTCGTTGAAACATTCAACTTTAACTTGTAGTTTAGTAATACATGAGTTTAACAATCGATTTTTGATAAATACGCCCTATAAAGTATATATATCACAATTCCCTAAAATAAAAAATAAATTCAATTTGTGAAAAAAAGAAAGTTTAGAAAATTTTTAACATCTGTAATGGTTTTTCAAAGAAACCTCAAAACCTCTTGTAGCTGTTAAGTCCTCTCAGATCGACTGGTAGAGAGTTCCAAAGACCAGCCTTATGCACAAAAAATTGTTGTTTAATATTTCTATACTTAAAAGTAGGAAAAATGAGAAAATTACTTCTTTGAGATACAGGAAAAATAAGTTTTTCAAATAGATATTCCGGATGTTTATTATACATGAGCTTAAAAAGAAAAGTCCAATACAAAATAATCCAGATATTCATTTTACACTAGTATCGCCTGTGGTCGAAATTCAACCATCTGTATTTATATACAGTCCACTCTCCCTAAGTCGTACTCTCCCTGAGTCGAATTTCTCTCTAACTCGTACTTTTTCACGTCTGTGAAGTTGGCATAACAATTTTCACCTAGGCTAACGGGACCATAACAGGAATTTGCAGTTTTTTTGCATTTTTTTTGCATTTCCATTCCGGATTTTGCAGTTCACCAAATAGTGGGTGTAATCCCATGTACTGCTAACTTCACTGTGAAGTTGGCAGTACATGGGGTTTTTTCAACAACCACGCATGCTAGAACCTTGCAGTTAGGCTCCAAATTTGCAGTTTAATTTGCAGTTCCAGAAAAAAATTACCCAAAATTTTGAAGTCCTCAATTGAAAAAAATTTCATACTGTACTGCCAACTTCACTGTGAAGTTAGCAGTACATGGGGTTTTTTAATCAACCAGACAAGCTATCACTTTCAAATAGGGCTCCAAATTTGCAGTTTAATTTGCAGTTCCAGAAAAAAATTAACCAACATTTTGAAGTCCTCATATAAAAAAATTAATCCAAAAAATCAAATTATACCGCCGACTTCACTGTGAAGTTGGCAGTACATGCTGTTTTTTCAACAACCACGTAAGCTACGAACTTGAAGTAAGTGTCCAAATTTGCAGTTTTTCTTGCAGTTCAAGAAAAAAATTATCCAAAATTTTGAAGTCGTCAAATAAAAAAAACATTCATACTAAACACCTAACTTCACTGTGAAGTTAGCAGTACATGGGGTTTTTAAAGCAACCACACAAGCTATCGCTTTGAAATATGTACCCGAATTTGCAGTTTTTCTTGCAAATCCAGAAAAAAATTACTCAAAATTTTGAAGTCATTTAAAAAAAAAAATCAAGAAATTCATATTGCACGTCCGACTTCAATGTAAAGTTATCATATGAAAGTCCTTTTCTCAGCAACAACACAAGCTATAAATTTTAAATAAGTGTCCAAATTTGCAGTTTTTCTTGCAGTTCAAGAAAAAAATTATCCAAAATTTTGAAGTCGTCAAATAAAAAAAAAATTCATACTAAACACCTAACTTCACTGTGAAGTTAGCAGTACATGGGGTTTTTTAAGCAACCACACAAGCTATCGCTTTCAAATAGGGCTCCAAATTTGCAGTTTAATTTGCAGGTCCAGAAAAAAATTAACCAAAATTTTGAAGTCCTCATATAAAAAAATTAATCCAAAAAATCAAATTATACCGCCGACTTCACTGTGAAGTTGGCAGTACATGGGATTACACCCACTATTTGGTGAACTGCAAAATCCGGAATGGAAATGCAAAAAAAATGCAAAAAAACTGCAAATTCCTGTTATGGTCCCGTTAGCCTAGGTGAAAATTGTTATGCCAACTTCACAGACGTTACTTTTTCGACATATTTTAACATTCCCTTCAATTTGCCATACAAAAACCATTCCCTAAGGCGAACTACCTCTAAGTCGAACCTCTCTTTAACTCGAACACATTCTCTTGATTACTGGCATTTTTTTTTTGTCACCCCTTTAGTCGAATTTTGTTTAGTTTTGGAAATGTTAATTGGAAAGACTTTATGGAAGTCGATGATGGTATCGTGACTACCGAAGTACCTGCAAATGAACTTCTTTAAGAAGAAATAAATTCTGAAAATAACCCAAATGAAAGTGAAAATGAAGAAGAAGAAGAATCCGAAGTAGTTAATCTAGAAATGGCAAGTAAAATAAAAATTGAGAACGCTATTGAAATCTTGCAATCTGCAATCGAATAATCAGATAATGTACCGGATAAAGTTCAGAAATGTCTTTTTTAACTTAAATCATTTTTTTAAAAAAACAGAAACTCCTCCTGTGATGAAAAAATCCAAAATAACCAATTTTTTCAAGTAATATAGTAATAGCAAAAAGGTTTTTTTTATTTTTTATTTTATATTTTTGTTTTGTTTCGATAAATTCATGCCTTATTTTATTATTATTTTTTTTTAAATAAGCAAGAAGCTATATTTTTTTGTTAACTTTTTGGAAGTATGTATATTAACCTTTTTTTATTAAATAAAAAAAAATAAAAAAAAAAATATTTCTCTCTATAACTCGAATTTTTCCAAAACTCTCTCTAACTCGAACAAAAATCTTGGTATCCCGTGAAAATTCGACTTAGGGGGAGTCAACTGTATTTAATCAGTAATATCATTAACTGTCGAC
The DNA here is from genome assembly GCA_932273885.2 of Leucozona laternaria. Lineage (NCBI taxonomy): Eukaryota > Metazoa > Arthropoda > Insecta > Diptera > Syrphidae > Leucozona > Leucozona laternaria. Next base: position 21,408,013 of record OW026367.1, on the reverse strand, counting down.
GAAATGGAATCGTTTCGTTCGATTCACGATGTGTTTCATTTTTATTCAATTTCGAGTACCGCTATGTCTCAACTAACCTTAGCGTTAAGGTTAAGAAGAGACAGAAGAAAGAGAGAACTATTTTAAGGATTATTATATGGGAAATTCACATTTATATATCGTATACACGTAGGTGCATGCGGTAGTGCTGGCTTAATTTGATGGGTACCCTATTTCTTTTAGAAGGAATCGCACCAAAGGGGTAACATGAATATTGTTTACCTGTTTCCACCGATTGCATTTTTTTGCAGCTTTTGGTGTTGCATGTGTGCGTAGTTTCCCTATTTATTGTAAGTAGATGTACTCTGTTTGGAACGAAACAACAAATATTGCGTCTAAGCTACGTTGGAAGTGAACATTTGGTACACTACGCTCGGGTGTTGACAAGAAGCCGTGTTTGTCGTGAATTTGTTTTTTTTATTAGACTTTTTGTATGGGAAATCCATTATTTAACATTTTTACATGTAAGTAGTCGACGGATTCACATAATCTCTTCTGATGGCACTTCTAATTAATATTAGCTTTCAAACGGTATATTTTTTATTGTCGGGCGTTCGGTTTAAGTTTAGTTGATTAGATATTATCAAAGACATTTTTTTTCATACAAAGAAAACATGGTCAAATCGACGCAAACCATATATAAATAAAACGGTGTTGTTAAATGCAACTTTAAGCTTCCCCTTCCTTCTACTCACAGAATCCAAACTACAGAAAATGAGGCTACCATAGAACAAAGCAGGAAAGACATGGGTTTTGGCAATCGTCATTTTGGTTGCAATTAGAATACAACTACCAGACAGGTGTAATACGCTCAGGATAGAATAATTATGTTCTTCCAAGAGCACATGCTTAATGACTATCCCAAGTTAGGGTTTGATTAAAGGTTTTGCCTAAGTCTTTCATTTTTCTTTCATAATTTATCATTGAACTATCAAGCTCAACACTTGGTAAACAAGTCGTGTTAAGAACAATTTTTCGAGTTCAGTTTCAAAAGATATTTATGTGACCATTTTACTATATGCTTCATATCCTCTTTAATTCGACCAGTTGCATCTTCAACCATTTCAATACGGTAGCTCAAAAAAATTTGAACGTCATCAGCGTGAATATGAATTTCGCAATTTCTAAGAGTGAAAAGTAAGGGCCCTAAGATTGATCCCTGGAGAACACCAGCGTTAGTGGAAAGGAACTCAGATAACTTGTCGAAAAGCATCGTCGTGTCGGTACGGAAGAAAACCCACACAACTCATCACCTTTTATTTTTTATTAGCAGACGCAAAACAAATTATATTAATGTTGCTAATACCTCTTGTATGGGTTGTGGTTGTAGGTAAATTGTTTATTATTTAAAAAAAAAATAACAAATAATCGTTTTGTTATCAATAATTTTTATGGAAATGTCAACACATACTTTTGAGCACTCTAATTTAAGCTTATATCATAAAAATGTCCAACAATAGTCGTGTTCCTTTGGAGAATCAGTGCCTAAACAAATTTATGCGACCCATTTGTACACTTTATGTACGTATGTGTATTTGTTGTGTTGGTTGTGGCATGATTGCTGAGTGGATCAGTGCTGTGTAAACCCATTTTACATGTAAAAATTCAATTATATGTACATAAATAAATTCGTGTTCAATTGAATCAGAGCTGTTCTCGTTACACTTGAAAAGAGACAACAATATTTCGGACATATCCGTATCCGTTCATTAAGTAGGTACCTATATCATGCAGCCAGAGTTATTAATTTTATATCAATTTTATGTTTGCTTTTGAATACATCCACTGTTCTTGTGAATTATTAACTTTTCGTTATTTATGTTGTTGTTGTAATTAAACCACAAGTACCTGCTCAAATTCATATACATTTATTGTATAGTGATTTAAAGGCTTGAAGTTTATATTATGATTTTCATAAATAAAAAAATAATATTTCAATTTGAGTTGTTCCGTTATGATTCATCATCATCGTCGGCTCGACAACCGGGGTCCGGTCCTGGCCTCCTTCAACAAGTCTCTCCACCCATCCCGGTCTCGAGCCGCCGCCATCCAGTTGCGCACCCCAAGGCTCCGGGCGTCCTGGTCTACGCCATCTCTCCAGCGCAAGCATGGTCTACCACGCTGTCGTCTACCATAGAATGTACCACAAAGAACTTTCCGAGCAGGTTCCTCTTCGCTCATGCGAGCTAGGTGCCCTGCCCACCGGAGTCTACCGAGCTTAATTTTTGTCACGATATCTGCTTCAAGGTAGATTGCGTACAATTCATGATTGTACCGTCTCCGGAATCGTCCTTCCTCACATATGGGGCCAACAATTCTCCTTAAGACTTTTCTCTCGAACGCGGCTAAGAGGTCGGAGTGCCTTTCGCTAAGCACCCAAGTCTCGGATCCATATGTGAGTACTGGCAGGACCATGGTCCTGTACAGCAGCAGTTTTGAAGTTATGGTGAGATTTCTGGATTTGAAGAGCTTTGACAGACTATAGTAGGCTCTGTTGGATTTGAGAAGCCGCCCGCGTATTTCTTCTTCTATATTGTTATCGGCTGCTACTATTGACCCAAGGTATTTAAAGGATTGCACCACTTCAAATTCGTGCTCCGCTACCTTGATTGTTTGACCAACTGTTCCTCTCGCATTCGACGCCACCATGTACTTTGTTTTACCTTCACTAATGTGCAGCCCCAGATTTTGTGCCGCCTGCTCGATCTGGATGAAGGAATCATGTACAGCTTGCTCAGTTCTTCCGATGATGTCGATGTCGTCTGCGTAAGCCAGTATCTGGCTGGACCTGTTGACGATGGTCCCTCTTGTTGCCGTGCCAGAGTCACGGATTGCTTTCTCCAACGCCAGGTTGAAGAGGAGGCAGGCCAAACCATCCCCTTGTCGGAGTCCATTAAAGATGTTGATTGGTTTGGATAGCAATCCGGCTATTTTTACTTGGCTTGTTACGTTGGTCATGGTCAACCTACATAGTCGTGTCAATTTATTTGGGATGCCGAATTCTCTCATGGCTTTGTAAAGTTCTACCCTGGCTATGCTATCGTAGGCGGCCTTAAAGTCTATAAACAGGTGGTATGTTGGGATGTTAAATTCTAGACATTTTTCCATCGCCTGCCTAAGGGTAAAGATCTGATCAGTTGTTGATTTGCCTGGAATGAAACCGCACTGATATTGTCCGATGATGGTTTTAGCGTATGGGGTTATCCGGTCTTGTAGGATAGAGGAGAGTATCTTATAGGCGGTACTCAACAACGTGATACCTCTATAATTGCTGCACGTTGTGACATCTCCCTTCTTATGTATGGGGCAAATGATACCTTTTCGCCAGTCTTCTGGAATTTCTTCATGCTCCCACACGTGCACTATAATCTCATGAATTGCTTGACGTAAAGCTGGCCCACCGTGTTGAAATAGTTCGGCTGGTATACCATCGGCTCCCGGGGCTTTGTTTTTCTTTAGCCGGCCTATAGCCTTCTCAACCTCTTCTATGCTTGGTGGCGGCAACATAGGGTACTCTTCTTGAAGTAGTGGAGCCTCCACTTCTGCAGTGAGCTGACCATTTAGCAATTCATTGAAGTACACTTCCCATCGCTCCAGTATGCTTTGAGGATCGGTGATCAGATTTCCCTCTCCGTCCTTGCAGTATGTGCAGCGTGGTGTGTACTGCGTCATGTTTCGGACGGATTGGTAGAACTTCCGCGCCTGGTGCGGACCTCGCTCTCGGCTTTTCTCTATTTCACAGATTATGTTCTTCTCCCAGGCTGATTTTTTCTGTCTGTGAAGCCGTTTTTCAATTCTTCTGAGCTCTTTATATTCGTCTTCGCGTGCCCGCGTTCTATGAGATTGTTGCATTGCTCGGTACGCAACATTCTTACGTTCAGTCGCTAGCTTGCATTCATCATCAAACCAGTCGTTCCGATTTCTACGACTGCTGCCTAAGATGGAGTTGGCAGTACTAATGACAGTATTCTTAAGGCGTGTCCACTTCTCATCTACGCCCAGCAAACTGGCTCCAGGACTTACTCTACCCAGTTCTAGGGCGAGTCCTAACGCATTACCAAAGGTGTTACTGGTGTTTTCATTGCGCAGAGCAGCCGTGTTGATTCGAACCTGATCGGCGGATGCAATACGTCTTCGCAAGGCAATCCGCCCTCGGAAAACCATACCAACAAGATAGTGATCCGAGTCGATATTGGCACCTCGGTACGTTCGTACCGTCATCAAGTTCGAGTAGTGGCGACGGTCTATCAACACGTGGTCAATTTGGTTACGAGTGACTCCATCAGGTGATACCCAGGTGGCTTTGTAGATATCTTTACGCGGGAACCTGGTACTCGCAACGACCATGTTTTTCGATGCTGCCAATTCTAAGACTCGAAGTCCATTGTCATTAGTGTTCTCATGCAAACTATGGGTGCCTGCGTAATGCCTGAATACCGGCTCCCGACCTATTTTTGCATTCAAATCCCCAAGGATGATTTTTACGTCATACCTTGGACAGGCATTGAGGGCCCTCTCGACTTGTTCGTAGTAAGTCTCTTTTTCTTCGTCTGAGGACTCCTCCGTAGGTCCGTGAACGTTAATGAGGCTGATGTTCTTAAATTTGCCTCGCACGCGAAGGGTGCATAGCCTTTCGCTTATAGCGTTAAAGCCGATGATGGCAGACTTCATTTTTTCGCCGACTAGGAAGCCTACCCCGAGCACATGGTGTTTTGTATGACAGCTGTAGTATAAGTCATAATCTTTCTTCTGTAGAACACCATTCCCTGTCCATCTTATTTCTTGAAGTGCTGTTATGTCAGCTTTATATTTTGACAGGGCATCGGCTAGCTGCTGAGCAGCTCGAGCTCTATAGAGCGATCGTACGTTCCATAAGAAAATTCGTAAATCGTTATTCCGTTTTCTTTGCGTGGGTTGTCGTCGTGAGATCAGTCCGTTTCCGAGGCTTGTTGCTGGTCTCGTAATTCTTCTTGTTTTACGGAACAGGGAATTAACCTGTTGCCAACCTGTGGAACCAGCCTGATCATATTAGCCAAACCTTTTTAAAGGCTTGTTTCTAGCGGCCGCCGCGAAGAGGCTATGATCACACTTCCACCAGTCCGAATAGTTACGGCACGTGCATGTTTTCGTATGCTACATGTTATTCCCCCTATTCGGCTGATGGCTGACCGTTATGATTATGTTAAACTTTATATTGGAATCCAATGACTCTTGTTAAGGAAGCTTGTGATTCAATTGAATATTTTATTTGCAAACATTGATTAACAGCATGTTGACCAAATGTATGAATATAACTTGTTGCCAATTATTATTCAATGAATATAAATTAACGTTGAAAACACAAATAACAACAACTTTTTACTGATATACCCACGTTTATAGGCAGATCTGAAAACGGTGAGTGGCTATTAAACCTATACTCTTTGAGTTGTGATCTTAATTGAGGATTAACAAAATTTTTATCAAATAGCTATTGGGTTCACTGTATGGTTTGACCTCAGAGAACTTCAGAAGCCATCGAAATTATGTAAATAGTATGAAAAATGACATGCGTTGTGTTTTGCATATACGCAATAATGATAGCAAAACTATACAAAACAATATTATTCAAATTGTTTATTTGTGTGTGTTGATATATTTTTAATAGTGAATGTATTTACATTAATTAAAACATATTATAAAGGGTTTTCCAATAAGAGGTGTTATTTTGATATTCAAAGAAAAATGGCATTTTTTTGAGATAAATGATCGGATGTTTATTTCATTATAAAGAGGAAGGTATGCCGTTAATAATGGAACACAACATCAGCCAAATGGCCGCCACGACCACGCTTACAGGACTATATCCTTTTCATGAAATTTTCCATAACCAAATCGCAAAGTGGCTGCCCTATGTCCTCGATAGCCTCACGAATTCCATCTTTGAGGTCTTGAATCGACGCTGGGCTGTTGGCGTAGACCTTATCTTTCACGTGGCCTCAAAGGAAGAAGTCACAAGGTGTTAAATCACAAGATCTCGGTGGCCAATTGTGATCACCTCTTCGAGAGATAACACGGTCCGGAAACTTTTCCCGTAAAAGATCGATGGTTTCATTGCTTGTGTGGCACGTAGCGCCGTCTTGTTGAAAGTAAACGTTGTCCAGATCAATACCATCCAATTCCGGCCATAAAAAATCATTAATCATCTCTCGATAGCGCAATCCATTGACCGTAACTGTTGCTCCAGCCTCATTTTCGAAAAAGTAAGGTCCAATGACCCCGCCGGACCATAAACCGCACCAAACAGTCACGCGTTGAGGATGGAGAGGCTTTTCAACAATAACTCTTGGGTTTTCCGAGCCCCAGATGCGACAGTTTTGCTTGTTGACGTAGCCTCCGAGGTGGAAATGGGCCTCATCAGTCAAGATGATTTTTCGATGAAATTCCGGATCATTTTCATGCATTTCAAGGACCCAATCAGCAAAGACACGACGTTGTTGATGATCAGCCGGCTTGAGTTCTTGTGTTAACTGAACTTTATAAGCCTTAAGACCCAAGTCTTTATGCAAAATACGGTGTAATGACGTTTGTGGAATGCCTAATTCCAAAGAACGACGAAGAATGGACAAACCTGGGTTTTCTTCAACACTTTGGGCTACAACAGCAATATTCTCAGTTGTTCTTGAGCGACGTGCACGGGTTTTATTCTTCACATCACTAACTTGTCCCAACAGCTCGAATTTGTCCACCAATTTCTGTATTGCGGTCCGACAAGGTGCTTCACGACGACCCAAAAATGTTTTAGTTTTACGAACCGTCTCTGCCAAATTTTCACCATTTTTATAGTGAATTTTAATAATTGCAATGCGTTGTTGAAGCGTGTATCGTTCCATTTTTATTAATGGCGTAGTTTCTACTTGTCAAATGTCAAAAAATGACAGCTTCAAAAGTGACAACTACCGAAATAGCGGGCTATTCAAAATAACACCTCTTATTGGAAAACCCTTTATTTTTAAATAAAGTTGTTTTTAAAAAAAATAATTTTCAAATTCGAAATTTTGAACAAAATATTTCAAACTAACTTTTTTTTCAAAATTTTACGTAATTTAGTACAATTTTTGTTTTCAAAATTCAATGCTCTTATAAATTTTTAGTCAAAACCAGAAAACCGGATGCATGTCTTCAACTTTTTGAGAAAATTGAAAATAACTAAATATACTTTAATACCTACTAAGTGGAAATAAGATCTTCAGATCAACTTAAGCAACGGATTCGGAAAAAGTTTCTGCTATTTTAAATTTTCTAAGGAAATACGAGAAATTTTTGCATTTGGTTTTGGTGTTTAACTAAAAATTAATAAGATAAATCAAAAATACTGCTTAAAAACGTAAAATATTGAACAAAATTTTTTAAATTATTTTTTTTTGGAAAATTTTGAGTTTGAAAATTAATTTTTCAAAAACAAGTTACTTCAACAACTTTATTTAAATAAAATAAAAATGTCTGCCTTTGCAAAAAGGTAAAGCAAGCGTTGTAAATGTTACCGTTGTTTTTTAATTATTTTATTTCTGTTTTAAGTCAATTTTTATAAAATTGCACCTCCTAGCTAAACGGCAGGGAATAGACCCGCTCTTCCTCCCATACGGTTTTTTTCTTCTCTCGACCCAACCTACACGATCTAGCTTTTTGTCACACCTTATACGCATGTAATGTACATCGACTAAATGAAATAATGTGCATAACACACATACTTGCTTTTACGTACCATCTGGGGTCTTAAAGCCCAACTATAAGGTTATGCATCTGATTTCAAATGAAATAAATTAGATATAGGACCATTTGTTGTAATATTATATCAAGAAAAATACCGTGAATCAGTATTATACGAGCCTAATTACAGTGTAATGTAGCGGAGGGCCCTGGTGCAATTGAAATTTTCTTTGACGAAGAAATGATATTAACAGTTCATCAAGGGAAATTTTTATCAAACGATGGTAATAAAATGCGTTTCAATGAGATGTTCAAAAAAGAGCTACAAAATGTTGGAATTATTCAAGTAGACCCAGCGGTGAAAATGCTGATCTTCTCACTGTCAATATTGCCTTAGAAATGTCGTATGTTGTAGACGAGAACGTATAGGCCTTTTGGTTTTATTAACAGGCTTGGCAAATGAATGTACCTACCAATGTCTTTTTCCATAAGCCTGGATTGTAGTTGTAGGCTCTATCCTCATTTAAATTCGGAGCAAATGTGGCTGAAAATATATTATTTCTCCATGCATTCATAGTGGTTGTGATACTACATCATCGCTGTTTAAAATGGGAAATACTAAATTTTCAACCACTTTGTACAAAAACTGCCATCTGATAAAACATATAGCTATTTTCAAAGAAAAAAAAAATTTAATAAAATTCAAATTGCAGAAGCTGGCAGCGGTATTTGGCGGTTCTTTAAATGAAATGTCCATCAACAGTCTTTGATATAAACATTTCATAAAGGCCGCAGCAAGAACGAAAGCAAATCTCTCAGCACTGCCCCTTCAAAATCTGCAGTGCGTTTGTATAGTCTTCGAACGTATACAACCTAGTTCAAGCATGGGTTGGGGAATTTTTGAACCCTAAGGAATGGGGTTGGAGTCGGACATCACGGGGATTAGAACCAACAACAAATAACGCACCACCTACAGCAACTTCAATGCTGAAACTTATTTCATGCAAATGTAAGACTAAATGTGGGGTTGCATGTGGCTGCAAAGCGGATCTTAAGTGTTCGATAATTTATTCTAATTGAAGTAGACAATCCTGTGAAAATGTTTATCGGATAGCAAACTTTGATTCCATATTGACAATGATAATGAAGATTTGAAGATGATAACGAGTTAACTCAGACGGAAACAAATTTAGAACTCTTCCAGTCAGGACCATCAAAAAGAGGAAGGTTTGAGGAATTTGTTACGCCTGCACCTCTAAAAAGTTAGATTCTTCAGAAAACGCAATTTAATATTTTGAAAATATTTTTTATTAAAAAAAAAACATAAGAAAATATTTTTTTTTTATGAAACAAACTATTTTTAAAAAGAAAATTAAACATAGCAATACTAATAAAAATGTAAGTTAAAGTCAAGGTAACAGTCATTTTTAATTAAAAAATCTTAAAAAAATGCTATTAAAAAAAGACTCATAGTAGCTTGGAATAAAATTATTTTTTAAGCAGGCTTAATATACCTATCTTCTTTTTTTCTTTGGTGCCAATGGTACTTTAGATAAGTATGCGGACTCTAAATTAATATTTTGCAACTCCTTTGTAGCAGAAGAGCGCCGCTGGTTTACCCTATCGTACACTTACGTCTTTGTTAAACCAAAAATTGAGAAAAAAAAAACAAATGAAAAGTGTCGGAATGCACAGTTACGTCGTTGATTTACTAATCGAAGTAGTTTTTCTTGGAGATTTGTAACACAACTGACAGATAAGGGCTATGTATTTCCGAAACATTATAAATGTAATTTGAAAACGGTGCAACGGTACAAAGAAATATCTGCCTCCCTGGAGACAAATAGAATATTTTCAATTGGGTCTTTAATTTATTGGAAAAAAAAATACTTTTTTGGAGAATTGTGGCATACTTAACTCAGAAAATTTAATATTTGCACTTTTGTCGTTGTATCACTGGAGGTGCGATATGCAAAACTTGTCTCGAATTTGTGTTTCATAATAGAAACCGTTACTGAGATATAAGGCAAAAACTAAACATAGTATACTTTTAGGCGGCTTAACTCTGAAATTATAAAACTTATACAAAAATATTTGATGAAAAAATGAGAGAATGAATTGAAATTTCTATAAAAATATATTTTCAAATTTAATGTAGTATGAGCCGTTCGAGAATCGAGATATTGGTTAAAACGCGTTTTTTTCAAATTGGTCCGGCTAACGCACAACTCTTACAGCCGTGCCATTTTTTTGTTTTACTAAAAAATGACCTACCTACCAATTTTGATCATAAAATTTGATCAGTTCCTATATTTTTGCATTATGAAAAATCTTTTTTTTGCCTCTGCCGTTTGGCCTGTAAGTATAGCTAATGTGTTTTTGGAAAATACGTCTTGAATTTCGAGGTTCTCTGAAATTTAGTAAAGTTAGTTTCTGGTTGAATGTCTTAAGTTCTAGCGCAGAACACGATACTACACAACACGTGACGAGCCGAAACAAGATTATTGCATGCTACTTCCGGTTTCCTAAAGGTAACCTGATTAAGTCTTTTAAGTTGAAAATGTATTTTGTGAACAGAATTTCAACATAAATTTTTAATCTTCTAGATACCTAGTTGATAAATGTTGATATTTAATTAAAAAACTACAATTTCGCGTGTCAGTCATACTTTAAAAATTGTATTATTTTAGATATCGTCTTTTAACTTCAGACGTATTTTAGCGGACACGCGGACACTTAAATAAATACAAAGAGACTCGGATACTTTGAGGTTAATCGTCGGTTGGTCTTGTCAGCAAGACGAGATCGAAATTTGTATTGCATTGGTATCCAGACCTTGTCAGATTAACATCTTACCTACTTTTTGTTTCGGCTATGATAAATGTTTTATTTTACGTGAAGTCTTCAGATTTTATAGTCCATCCCTTATTTTTAAATCCATCACCATAATGGCCTTAAATTTTATCCCGATTATACATATCGCACATGTATTTCAAAAGTGTCACAACTCAAAAATCTTCGTTTTTCAATAGAGTCGAAAAAACATTTTACAACAATAGAAACAGTAAATTTATGAAATAATCAATGTTTAAAAAAGGAAATACACTTTTAACCAACTATACATAACAACCAGCATCAATTCTACATCTTAAACCATGAAAATTCACGTTTTAGAGTTATGACACTTCGTATTTTTTTCATAAAAAAAAATAATGTATTATTTTGAGTTCAGCCACTTTAGTCAAACAATTTTTAGTTTTTTTTTAAGAAAAAATATTTGTCCCAAGGAATTTTTTTTTGGGAAAAAATTATTTCAAGTGATTCCTAATAGATTCGTATCATTTCTATTTTTCAAATTGTAAGCTAACACATTCAATTATCCAAAAGAAAATTTTTCCTGATGCGTTTTCCTGATCGCTATGACCGACCCCTAAGTCTATATTTCTCCACATGGTGGGTCCATTTTTTTTGCAGGAAATCGTTTCTTTGTTTTGATGATGAGACATAAGTTTTTCCCGAATTTCTTAAAAGTTTCACTTTTTTGCCGGCCCAATTTTTGGTATTTCGGTTCCGTTTCCGTCTTTTTAATTCTTGTTCTTCTTCAGGCTCAGAGGAAATATCTCCACTGTTGGAAGAACTATAGTTGAAATGGTATAAGAATTGTGAAAATGAGGATCTGCGTCAGAATCGTCAAAATCACTTTCATGACTGTGTATTGGGGAAACTGAGTAATATTTTTGTTTGGCCTTGGTTAGACGAATGTTGGTTGTGACTTCTGGGTTTTGTGAAATTTCATAAAAATTATTCAAAGCATTATTTGATGTGATTGGCATTTCATCAAAATCTCTAGTTGTTTCGTGCACCTGGTCATCGGTATGAATATCGAAAGTTTTACTTTCCAAAATTTGTATTGGGGATTCGCCTGTGAAGCTCGCTGTATTATTTAGGATTAAATCGTTAAAATTCCTTATTTCAGGAGTGATTAAGGGTGTTGAGAAGCTGAAAACATCTTCAGGGGTCGTCAAAGTTATTAATTCTGAATTCAGTTGGCTCGTTCTGAATCGAATCAGAAAAAGTTGAAATATTTCCAACTGGAAGATGTTTTTTGGTAGGTAATTGTACCAATAATCTTGAGCGACTCTTCGAATTCATTATAAAATACCTACCGAAAAATAGCACTGGTTAACAAAAGTAAAACCGAAGAACAAAACTACCAATCTGGATTCGCGGTCAGCGTACAAAAAATTATAGTTTTTCTTAACAAGTGTGATTTATTCATCTAAAGTGTCATAACTCGGAAAATCATGAAAAAATGTATGAGAAAAGGCTTATTTTCGAATTAAAGTGATTGTTAAATATATGCCATGACAAGATTAAGGTTTTATATAAAATTGGAAGCATTTGGTATTTAATTGAGCTTTAAAAACTTAAATCTTTATTGAAACAACAAAACTGTAACTAAAAATAATACAAATGATTTATAATTACCTCAATCAACCTAAACGTCACAACTCAAAATGAAACAAATATTTTTAAACAGAAAAGACAGCAAAAATGTTTCAACTCAAAATACAACACTTAAACACAATTCAAATTAAAACACTTTTGATATTTATTGCACAACTGTTTACAACAAGAATCGCGTCACAACTAAAAATATGTCATTTTTGTCAAAGCACCTTTGATTTCAATTTTAACATCTAAAACGACATTTTACCTTTTGAAAAAAAAAAACTATTCAATTTATATCAATGGCAACTAGATAGAAAGGTCCCGGAAAATTTCAAATAATTTTTTGGCATCCAAAACTCAAAAAATGTGTTTTTTTGAGTTGTGACACTTTTGAAATAAAGGGTTTTCCAATAAGAGGTGTTATTTTGATATTCAAAGAAAAATGGCATTTTTTGAGATAAATGATTGGATGTTTATTTCATTATAAAGAGGAAGGTATGCCGTTAATAATAGAACACAACATCAGCAAAATGGCCCCCACGACCACGCTTATAGGACCATATCCTTTTCATGAAATTTTCCATAACCAAATCGCAAAGTCGCTGCCCTATGTCCTTGATAGCCTCACGAATTCCATCTTTGAGGTCTTGAATCGACGCTGGGCTGTTGGCGTAGACCTTATCTTTCACGTTGCCCCAAAGGAAGAAGTGGCAAGGTGTTAAATCACAAGATCTCGGTGGCCAATTGTGATCACCTCTTCGAGAGATAACACGGTCCGGAAACTTTTCCCGTAAAAGATCGATGGTTTCATTGCTTGTGTGGCACGTAGCGCCGTCTTGTTGAAAGTAAACGTTGTCCAGATCAATACCATCCAATTCCGGCCATAAAAAATCATTAATCATCTCTCGATAGCGCAATCCATTGACCGTAACTGTTGCTCCAGCCTCATTTTCGAAAAAGTAAGGTCCAATGACCCCGCCGGACCATAAACCGCACCAAACAGTCACGCGTTGAGGATGGAGAGGCTTTTCAACAATAACTCTTGGGTTTTCCGAGCCCCAGATGCGACAGTTTTGCTTGTTGACGTAGCCTCCGAGGTGGAAATGGGCCTCATCAGTCAAGACGATTTTTCGATGAAATTCCGGATCATTTTCATGCATTTCAAGGACCCAATCAGCAAAGACACGACGTTGTTGATGATCAGCCGGCTTGAGTTCTTGTGTTAACTGAACTTTATAAGCCTTAAGACCCAAGTCTTTCTTTTTATGCAAAATACGGTGAAATGACTTTTGTGGAATGCCTAATTCCAAAGAACGACGAGGAATGGACAAACCTGGGGTTTTCTTCAACACTTTGGGCTACAACAGCAATATTCTCAGTTGTTCTTGAGCGACGTGCACGGGTTTTATTCTTCACATCACTAACTTGTCCCAACAGCTCGAATTTGTCCACCAATTTCTGTATTGCGGTCCGACAAGGTGCTTCACGACGACCCAAAAATGTTTTAGTTTTACGAACCGTCTCTGCCAAATTTTCACCATTTTTATAGTGAATTTTAATAATTTCAATGCGTTGTTAAAGCGTGTATCGTTCCATTTTTATTAATGGCGTAGTTTCTACTTGTCAAATGTCAAAAAAATGACAACTTCAAAAGTGACAGCTACCGAAATAGCGGGCTATTCAAAATAACACCTCTTATTGGAAAACCCTTTACATGTGCGATATTAGTAATATCTAATTGTGAATTATGCAATTTTTTTATTTTAGTTTTTATGAAATATGTACATTGTTTACATACATATACATATGTACATCATTAGTCCATATACATTTATTTTCGAAGTCTCCAGAACTATAATTAATAACCACAAAGGAAACCCCCTGAACGTTTATAATTGCAAAGGAAATAATTTGAAAATCTAAATATTGCCGTTACTAGTCTTGAATGTGGCATCCTTGCGGGTATCTTGTCTTGTGTGTTATCTTCACGATGATGATGGTCTGGACTTTTAATGGCCACATGTGCGTATCACACATTCTCTTTAAGACGTTCATCATGTGTCAGTACTGGTGAGGGTAATATCTATGGTGTATAAGGAAGGAGGGCTGTGATTTCTGCGTCAGGACGTAACAGAATTAAGGGCTCATTAAAAGTGTATAATGTTAATGTGATTTGTGTATAACTTTATAACTTTTCTTGGAATTTGCCATACCAAGGATTGTAATAGGTCAAAAATTATATAATATATGAACAGCTATGCCTGTGCGATGTGCGTTTACCCTGTGCATTCACAGGGCACACTGGCTTCATTAAGTTGTTTTATGATGAAAGTTTTATTTCCCTCCGCAAAGATAACAGCTCATAATTAAAGCTTTTCTTGCGTATTAAACAAGTAAGACTGTAATTTATGTTATGTTTATGCCTTATACAATTCATATAGGGTTTTGATGGAATACAAACATAACATAAACGAAATTAAACATATTTGGGTCATAATGTTTGTTCTAACCCCAAAGTACAAAGGTATGTTGGTTGCATTTCAATGAAAAGGTTACTCAAGTTGTTGAATGTTTATAGTTTCTTTTTAACTTAAGTACCTACAATAACCACTAAGAAGGCTGTAGATCAATGTTGACTTCAAATATTGTCGTATGTTTCTGATGGTGTTTGATTAAAGGGAATTGGCCATTTCTGGCCTACTAGAGTGTATACACGAACAAGTTTGGTATCAAATGAAAGGTGACGTAAAGGCCGATACATGAGTAAAATATTTTTAAAATCGTTTATGGGAAAGTCGAGATACCTATTTGAGTTTGAAATTGCTGGTTGCAAAATAATGATTTCACTTTTTTTCCAAATATTTGTCCATAACGGGCGAAATAATTGATGTACAAAAATGATATTGATAGCAAATGAAAGGTATGTTTATGGTCTTTAAAATAAATAATAAATACAAACAGGTCACTATAATGTTAATTGTAGGAATGATGCACTATTTATCTTACATTTTTACTTGCGAATGTTTTTTGTTTACAATTAGATACTTATTTGATTAAGTACACTTCATTTTATATGTAATTAAAAGTAATAACTTTTCATTAGAGCTAAAAAAGTATACGTTGTCACTGAATTTTTTGAAATTTCGGTGTGCCAAAGACCGCACAAAAAAGCTTTTCTAGAAGTTAAAACCCAATATCTCAAAACATGTTTAATATATCAAAATAATTTTAGTACTTTTTTTAAGACAAGAAAAATACCTTTCATTTCATATCAATATCATTTTTTCAGTCAATTTTTCCACTCGTGATGGACAATTAATTGGAACAATAACTGCAATCATTGTTTTGCAACCGGCAACTTCAAGCACAAATTCCTCGACTTTCCCATGAACTATTTTGAAAATATTTTGCTCATGTTTTGGACTTTACGTCACCTTTCATTTGATACCAAACTCTTTCGTGTACACTCTGGGCCAAAAGCCCCATAGTAAAATGGGCATTCTCTTTCCGCTGAACTAACTAAATAGACTTTATAGGAATTCAGCACATACCTATCAAATACGTAACTTAGCTTTAAAATAAACTATATCTATCCAACTAAAAAGTTTCATTTTTTTTAAATCTATACTAGCGGATCCCGGCGAACGTTGCATCGTCCTACTACATATAAACTATGACTGTTTTAATGACCTTGGAGTTTTTTCCTCAGAATACATTGGACTACTCCATAACTGCAACTACAATAATTGAAATGCAAAATTTTCAAATATGGTTGTAGCAGTAGGCCAGTAGAAAATTAAAAAAAAAGTTGGTGAGGCAGTAGAGCAAAAATATTTGTAAATAAAAATCGTGCTCCAAATTTGTATAAAAAATGGGAGGTGATTACTTTACAAAAAATTAAAATAGGCTACACTTTGGATTTCTCTTAGTCTAAAAAAAAATGAAATATATTTCAGCGCTAACCTGTGAGTTTTTCCACTTCTCTTTTATGCAGGAGTAGGAGTATCTACTAATGGCCCTAAGATCCCTCAATCCCATCAGGGGATTGACAAAGTGAGTATAATATGGATTTTGAATATTTTAATCAAGAGAATTAATCAATAGACAACAGGCGTTTCCTAATATAAGGTAGAGATATTTAGTTATAGCGTCGTTGTATCCTATAAGAAGAAGAAACTTATGCTTCCCACACCTCCCCTTCTAATCAAAATTGCTTTAAACATTAAATAATATTTGCTCAAAAATTTATGCGTGGCATTTTAAAGATAACCCTAATTAATTTAAGAGGCTATTTGTATCCCGAAAATCCCGCATCCAACATCGATGAAAACCCCCTCAAAAATATATAGATAGCTATAACAATGAATCCTTCGAAGAGAAATTAAGTTAGTTTCAAATGACATAACCCGTCCGATGCCACCCGCTGCGCCACGCCGCCGCCGCCGCCGCCACCTCGCTGCCGAGAAGCAATCCAGATTAAATTATTTCAACCAAAAATAACCCAATTAAAACGTAAGCCCTATATACCTACAGCACCACCGCCTGCCATACACCAAGTAATTACAGTTTTCCCTCAAACACACAGCGGAAAACCTCACCATATCCCGAACCCATAGATATCTGGGCATTCGACCTGGGTCCTGGGCTGTGTAATCCAGCGAGCGCATAAAACGAGCCTTCGTCGCTCTTTTCGCCGAAAGGACATTTCCATTTAACTTTTCCAAGCATCAAGTCTAATAAACCATAATTTACGACAAATTTCATCGCACGCTAACGCTACCGCAATCAACTACCGCCTGGCTGGACTGCCACCAAAACAACTACAACCATCCCAACGAGCCACGGTTCATAAATCAAGCAGTTTGACTTCGGCTTTTAGTGCGAAGCAAGTGGCATGATGATGGGAACAACTGGCTGCGGATGGGCATGGGAATGGGATTCATATTTGTCCTCCCATCAAAATGCCTCCTCATTTTATTTGTTGTGCCTCATTTTTGTGTGGCACTGGGAAGTCTTTCACACATTCGTGTGCATATTTTATATCAGCAGAAGAACGTTACAAAATGGTTTAATGGAAAGACGTCTCTCGTATTTGTCTGTTCACATCCGAACTCTGGTGCTTGACTGTGAGAAATTTCTCTGGTTATCTGGTTACGTGCGTGAGTGTAAAGACGAGGTTTTCCTTCGAAACACGCGGTTGTATTCAACTTGAGAAGAAACTTAGAGCAAATAAGTATGCCACGGACACGAAGGCCATGTTGAGTCGAAAATATTTTTTCCGTATGTCCCTTCTTTTCTATACTGAACGAAATTGTCATTTTTATTCTAGAAATCTTATTCGAGAAATCTTGTGAAGGGTCTTCCAATAGGAACTTCCGAACTTTGACAGTTGATAGCGGCCATATTATTGAAGCCACACCTGTAAAATTGGCTGCCATTTAGTCAGTTTGTTTTGCCAAATCACCATGAACAGATATAGCGTTCAACAACACGTTCAAATGATAAATCTGTTTTTATCAAAATGGGTGTTCTGTTTGGGCAACGCAACGTTCCGCGGGTTTCGCCCATTCAACGGTCGCCATAATGGTCCTACTGAGAGGACTATTCGCAGTGTGGTCCGTAAATTTGAGTCCCCTGGTTCAGTAAACGATCAACCAACATCCGTAAGTCGAAGAAACGGAAGAGCTCCCGAAAACATCGCTGCTGTCCGTGAGAGTGTGTAGGAGAATCCGAGGCTGTCGGTTTCGCGTCGCTCACAAGAATTTGGCCTTTCGCAGACCACAACTTGACTTGGGCCTACATCCATACAATTTCAACTGACCTAGGAGCTGAAGGTAAACGAGCATAAACAACGACGTGTGTTGGCTGAATGTGATCTGGAGCACTTGAAAACTGACCCTAATTTTCATCGAAAAATCATCTTCAGCGATGAATATGGGTACTACAAAATACAAAATTATCGAACTTGGGACGATACCAATCCACATGAGATCCAAGAGCGTCCAATGCACCCCGAAAAAGTCTGTTCTGTGTGGATTATGGACTGGCGGCGTCAGCGGTTCATATTTCTTTGAGCACGACATTGACCAGGTCATCACATTCAATGGCGACCTCTAAAATTCAATGATTACCAACTTCTTTTGGGCTGAACTGGATGATATGGACACCAACGGCACATGGTTTTAACAGGACGGTGCTACGTGCCACACAGCTAACGCCACATTGGAAAGTCTGCTCGAGCGATTCGAGGACATGGTCATGGTCATCTCACGTGGAGGTGATGTGAACTAGCTAGCAAGACGTGCGATTTGACCCCGTTAGACTTTTTCTTGTTGGGTTTTCTGAAGTCGCAGGTCTATGCGAATAAGCCACAAACCACACCGAACAGTCTTGAAAACTGCTCGAAAAATCCTTGGTAGAAGTCACTAAAGAGCCCACCACAATTTCCCCACTACAAGAAATTTCTAAAGCACCCATTGAAAGGTCATCATGTAAAAGTCGACAAAAAATCTAAGCGACATCAGGCTTCAAAGAATGTTACTGAAAGTGAAGATGAGGACATTGGTGTTCCAGATTGCAGATGCATCTTATGTCTGGAACTTTTTTCCAAATCTAATCTCACAGATGGCTGGATTAAATGCGCGATGTGTCATGGGTGGACTCACGAAGCTTGTTCAGGAAGTGGAGCAGATGAAGACGTCACATATTATATCTGTGACTTTTGCAAATAGGTTGCATTTTGAAGGAAAAACGGTATTGCCTCCAACAAACTTTTATTTGACGATGTTTTTTAAAATTTAATTATGTTTTTTCAATAATTTTATTATTAATTATGATAATCAAAGTTCCTTAAAGAAGTGTAAAACTTAGGTCCAGTTTTTTAATGCGAGATTAAAGTTTAACCAGACTTAACTCATCAAATTTGGTGAGTTAACTCAAGATTAACTGAACAAATGCTTTTGATGTGTTCTTCACCCAGTTTGTTTGGTCGTTCCGCATGCATTCTTCACCAAAAAAACTGCTTCTTCAGTTCACTGTGGGTTAATTAACACCTAGAGTTAGCTAATTTTGGTTTAACTCAGCACTGAAAAACTTGGCCTAAGTGAGTAAAGACTTTATTTGTATTAAAAGATTTTTTTTTCAACGGTCTTAAAGGCAGTCAAACACTAAAGGTGCGGTCTTGCCCCCACTTTTCCCTAAGTTTGTATTCTTTCGAAAAAAAAGCTTT
Source organism: Leucozona laternaria (assembly GCA_932273885.2). Lineage (NCBI taxonomy): Eukaryota > Metazoa > Arthropoda > Insecta > Diptera > Syrphidae > Leucozona > Leucozona laternaria. The sequence continues at coordinate 21,388,605 of OW026367.1, read as the reverse complement.
CCTTACAATTTCTAAAAGTTATTTGTCAACAATAACTCTCGACTATCATTATGTCATTCAACATTCTCTCTATAATAACCCCTCCATACCGTATCCGTAACGCAAGATGTCGTGTATTACAATAGCACAACGTCCTTCAAGATAATTAATCCTTATCCTTGAACTTCACACATGTACTTATATACACAAGCAATTTGTATATGATATAGAAATGACGAACCCATTAAATAGCCATTAGACCAAAATACATATCAAGCCCATTGACATCTCATATGCCTTCTATATATCTGTCTCTCTCTCTCTCTCTTTCACTGGTCTGACATTACAAAACAAAGAAAAGATAAAAATCTGTCAAGTCCAATGTCAAGCATTAAAGAAAGCACACAAAGCATTTTGTTTTTGTGGAAAGTTTACTTACTCAAACTTAAACCGAACGCGTTTTGTTCACCCAATGTTGATATTTACCTGTCAAATACATCATCAGTATTATGATAGAAAAAGTTCCTTTGAAAGGACTTTTCTTCCAATCATCACATCGCATCGTGTTCGTGTTTATTCCCCTAATAGTTACACAAACATACAAGAAAATGAGGTTCACTTTGTAGTCGAAGTTGTTTTTTTGTGTCATGTCAAGTCATGAATGCACTACACACATCATGTCACTGACTGAGAAACTGACCTTTGTGAATGTCTATTTTTGGCATAACATCACATCACATACTTAGAAACACCTGAAACTATGTGACAAATGAATGACACAAAAAATGGTAAAATGTCTGCAACACAAACGACTCAAAAGACAATATACCTATGTACATACCTATGCGCACCCCACGTCCATATACAGTCACCCTCACCCCATAGCAAATAAACTCGCCCCTTTTGGCAGCCAGAGGGGAGAATCAAAACAACAAGTACGGAAAACATTGCCTATAATTAGGGTACGGTTGCATTTCGGATACCGCTAGCCGAGCTTAACATGCAAAAGTTTTCCCATTTAAAGGCAGAGAGAGTTATAGGTGTGTGTTCCATTCCATCCTAAAAGTTTGCAATTACCCGGAAGCCAATGTTTAAAGGATATTAGTGGAGCCTTTTTGACATAAGTGGGTCGTGTAGATATGTGAAACACAAATGAGTACAGGAGTGCTGTACGATTCTGAGCTCTGAGGGGATATTATAAGGATTACATGACGTTAGTGGCTTTTGCTGGTGAGGGTAAAACAGCAGCAGCAAGCAACGTTCTCTATACCTTACCTTTAGGGGTGGACTCTTGATCTAATGAATATGGGAATGTGAAAGGATATTTGTCTAAATAGCTTTGAATGGATTGCCATCATGAGTGTGGCGTGTGTGTGTGTTTGTGTTTGTGAGTGAATGCATCTGTAGGTAGAATATGTTGAATGCTAAAGTCATGATCTAGAATCCTTTTGCAGCGAGGAATATTTATATGGTGAATGACTTTAGAGTGCATTGTCGTGACCGTGAACTTTTCATTTGAAGTAGGTATATTTTGTTTGAAAATATTTTTTTTTTTTTATTTCTGTGTTATTTGGATTGCTGTTGAGAAAAGTGAAGGAGGTTTGTTTTGTGAATATTATACATAGATATGAGATGTTGACAACTATGTATTTAGGTTAACTTGAGAAAAATCTCTAGGTATATATTCAAGGTTGAATGGGTTAATTTTTAAATAAACTTGGCTTTATTTCATCTTAATAAAATATTTAAAATGTTTTTCCTTATTTTCTTCTTCCTTTTATTTTTGCTCGATACGTATGACTGTGTGACTCTGTATGGGTGTAAGTCTATATATTCTATATATGTTGTGCTGAATGTCTGATGTATCTCGACATTTAGTCTAAATCGCAGAAGAATTTTGTTTCAAACTTGGGATCTAAGGTTTTATAGGTGGTTCCCTAAAGCGGAAAATGATAATCTGTGACTCTACAAACAGTTTGGACTTAAGGTACCTACTGTAATTGTCGGAGAGGATACAAGGAAATTATATGATCTACATATAAATATATACAAGGTGGTGCAAAATTAATTAAATTTTGTATATAACTAAATATAATAATATTAAATGATTTTGAGTGATGGAAATTTTTATTTGAACCTATAAAATTTTTTTTCTGAAAAATTTTTTTCTGGAAAAGATGATATCCGTCAAGATACACGTTTGTGCCCGTTTTATCGCATTTTCCATGACTTTCCGGTGATAACTGTTCGAACTTCAGTCGAATATTCTCCTTAAGGGCTTCGATTAACTGAGGCTTGTTGGCATAAAACCACGACAACAAGTAGCCCTAAAGAAAGATGGTTAAATCAGGTGATCTTGCTGGCCTTGCGAAATCGCCAAAATGGGAGATTACGAGACGAGGAAATCCATTGTGGCTCGTGATGTGTGGGTGGTTGCACCGTTTTGTTGAAACCACAACTGTTCACCAGGCCCCGCTCATCGAATTCTGGCAGTAAGAAGTCGTTTATCATGGCCCTGTAACGTTTGCTAGTAACAGTGACGTATTGCCGATGGCGTCCTGAAAAAATACGGCACAATTACTCCTCCCGCGTGAACAGCCTCACCACACAGTGGCTTTGAGTGGATGTAATGGCTCTTCGTGCATCACACGAGGATTTTAAGTGCCCCAGAAACGAAGATTTGGCTTATTGACGTCCCCACTTAAGTGGAAATGCGCTTCGTCGCTCCTGATGACTCTCGACACAAAATCGTCCTCTTCGTTGTTGAGATTGACGATGGCTTGACAGCGGAATAAAGCGCTCCATTGCTTGTCAGTTTGTATATTGCAGCTATAAATCACAAATGGCAAATATGATTGACGTACGACGCCATTTCCAAAAATTATAACATCTTCCGATAGGCGGTGATTAATTTCGCCCCACCTTGTAAAAATATAATCAAATCGTCTATAATTTCAGATTTTTACTATACGGTTATTTTATTTACACTTTTACTTTTCTAAGTGAAGAGTGGTTATGGTATTGCTTAGAAATTATATTTTTAGAGATTTGTGAGGGAAGTACATCTGTTGTTTCTTTTTCTAGAGGCTACAAAAAACACTCCGTTCAATATATTTCAACGATTGTTGTTTTATTGAAAAGAATACAATATCCGATTCATTATCGAATGTAATTTCATTTAAAAGACTGTTTCGGCTGGTTTTCGGACGAGTTTTTCCTGTCAAACTATTTTTTGATACATTTGCAATGATTTGGGCTGCTATTTCACGAATGACTTGACCTTTCTCCACTATAGTTGAGGCGTGTAGCTAACTTTCCGATGGTAAAAGTAAATAAATTAAATTATGTCTGACCAGACATAACAATTACGAGGTAGAGCCTTTTGGGACACAATCATACGGCTGGGTTACCCAAATTGTTATCAACCCAAAGGATAATACGTTCCTATCTGCTTTTTGCAATTAGACCTTTACTGTGGGGAAATTGACTTGTGATAAGGACAACAACCCCCAGAAGCGTCTTTACGGATATTCACATTTTTTCATCAGTGACGTTTACTTGTCATCTGACGGAAACTACGCCCTCTCCGGTTCATCGGACAAGATCCTTCGCCTAATGGGATTTTGCTGCTGGCAAGCCCACTCATGACTTTGAAGATCACACCAAGGATGTTCTCTCATTTGCTTTTTCCGCTGCACAACCGTCAAATTGTGTCTCTGGATCTCAAGACAAGACCATCAAGCTGTGGAACACCTTCGCCGAGTGGAAGTACACTATATTCTTCTTGCCCAACCGCTACTGGTTGTGTGTGGCATACTACCGATCTATTTATATCTGGGATTTGGAAAGCAAGAAAACTGTCGGGGAACTCCGTTTCTTCCACCGTTATTTGAAATTCAAACAGTAGCTCAAGCTGCAGTTTGTTTTTTCAATGCGAGATTGGTATCGTGTCAGCTGGAATAACGATTCTTCTTCCTCAGAGCTCTGTTAACTTGAGCAGCCAAATTTATTTTTTCATTTTCCATATTATTATCTAAGTTTTCAAGTCCCTTCAGGGAATAATTTAAGGAATTAAGGACAAAGCCATCACAGATGTCAAAGCCATTGGCTTAGATGTCTATAGAAGCAGCGTGCTCGCGGGATAATAGAAAATGGCTCCCCATGTCTCAGGCAGAGAAAATTCAGGGTGTCGGTAGCAGGGTTGACCGAATTAACTACACTACATTTTCTACGTCATTAACTATACGCGTAGTTAATTGAATAAACTACAAGCCTCATTTACTACAATTTATTACGTCTACTAAATACGTATGGTAAATACAGAAAAATTTCCTCCTTTATTATCATAGTAATTTTCACTTCGCTTCGATGTATACAAATCTTAAATAATGGCGGATTCCTTTCAACAAAAAAATTCGAATTTTTTCTAAACAGAATCGAATTTTTTCTAAACAAAATAGATTCTTTTCTGTCAAAACAAATCTTGCGTTTTTAGCAAGATTCCACACTGATTTGCACACACACTATGAAGACTTGACATTTCTAATACGTCATAAATTGAAAGTCGCAGGAATTTTAGGAAGACGAGTTGTTTATTTTTTGGTTGGAACGAATTCTACATAATTTAATAAAATATTCAAGAATATATTCAGTCAATACAGCTATAAAAATAATTTATTGTGCGTTGTTCATTATCAAACACAAATTTCACAAAAAAAATAGTGATGAAAACTTTTCAATAATAATTTTCTTTAAATATATATGTCCAAATAGAAGTTCAAACAAATATAATGCACCGTATAAGCTTTCTAATATCTTTTATTTATTAATTTAATTCTATTGGTAAAACATTTTTCTCACAACAAAAACAATAATTTCTTGACGTTTTGCGTCAATTGCAGCTATAAAGTCACAAACACAATCACACCAAAAAAAAAAAAAAATTGATTCTTTTACGAAATACGAATTCCTTTCAATTGACAGAAAAAATTCGATTCTGTTTAGAAAAAATTCGATTTCTTTTTTGAAAAAAATTCGCCATAAATAACTGAACATTTGAGCTCAAAATTCAAACTTCAAAGTGACAGCTGACAGATCATTTGACATTTCATTAAGTACGTTTACTAACACTAACTACATAAACTACAAAATGTAGTTAATTCGAAAAAGTGACAGTTTGGCCAACCCTGGTCGGTAGCCCATTTAGAAGTTAAATAGCAGTAAATTATATGCTGCTACTGCCAATTCATAAAATATCACTTCATATTCTTGCTCCAGTACACTGATTTTTCGACCAACCTTTGTTTTCGTAGACCACCATCAAGTAGTAACCGGTGCCTTATGGTTAGTGCGTATAAGACCTCTATGTCGGCTACTACGTCTTGTGCGTAATGACAAGTCCTTAAAGAGTTTCTCTTTGTCATCCATAAGTGCTTCTCATCTAAGCCTTTTGGATTCGGCAGAAAATTGTAGGTCCCCTCTATTCCTGCAGACAACCAACACCCACACACGAATTGTTGAGAGTTGTGAGTCACGAAAGGCTCTGGCACTCCACTAGCTGCCACGCCACCAAATTAATTTATTTATTTATATCACCACGAAGCTTGTCTTTCCTTCATTAATGCCCAGCCTCAATTTGTATGCCTCCGAATCGATCTTTAGGAGTCGTGAATCTTTCGATGATGTTTCCAATCATTTTTTCTTTTTCAACGATTTTTAAGAATGTCAAGTTTTCTAATCGCTTTCTAATCACATTCTTTTTCTCTTCCCTCTCTGGCTGCTGTCAATAGCAGGTTTAAAGTCTGTTAATATAAAACGCGGTGAACTATTTATTTCTAGACATTTTTCTATCTTCTCTGTCTAGGGGTAAAGATCTGGTCAATTGTTGATTTGTCTATAAGATGAATAACGAATTTTATACCTTGTTGCCATAAAGCTATCGCATTGCGCGGCACCTTAGATTTTATTATATTTTATTCTGCTCAAAACAATAACAAACAAATGGGAAATGCCTGAAATCACACCAACACACCACATACGATCGCTTAATGTGATGGACACAGTCCAATCATTTTGAGACCCAATTAATTCATTATCAGTGTTTTAATTATATTCCGGTAGTATAGAGACTATAAAAGCATTAGTCGATCTAAAGACAAAGTTTAGTTTGTTCTCGGGCGCGAATTGATAAAAATGGAACGCTGGCAGAATCACGTTGCTGTCGTCACTGGGGCTAGCAGCGGCATCGGAAAGGCAATTGCCGATGACCTGGTTAAGGCCGGATTGAGAGTAGTTGGTTTGGCACGACGATATGAACGAATGAAAGAGAATAGGACCAAGCTTCCGGCAGCGGTGCAGTCACGATACTTCATTCGCAAATGTGATGTCTGCGTTGAGTCTCAAGTCAAGCAAGCTTTCGATTGGATTGAGCAGACTCTCGGAGGCACTGATATTCTTATCAATAATGCTGGAATAGTTCGACCCGGAAACATCGTTGATATGAATTCACAGATGATCGACGAGGTGTTCAGTACAAATGTCAAGGGATTAATATATTGTGCGCAGGCAGCTTTTAAGAGCATGAATGATCGTAAGTTTAATGGCCACATTGTGCACATAAATAGTATTCTAGGGCATAATGTTCTTGGAGGAACACCGGAGGCTCCAAGTTTGAATGTCTATCCTCCATCGAAATATGCAGTTACAGCTATAAATGAGACTCTAAGGAATGAACTGAGGGTTCTGGGGACAAAAATTAAGACCACTGTAAGTTGATATACCTACTGAGTCTTCTAAAGTTTGTTTTTATTATTTTAATATTGTGTTCTATAGAGCATCAGTCCTGGAATTACGAAAACCGAAATCGCTCCGGCGGAGATGTATGATTTATTTGACGCCTTACTCATGCCAGAAGATGTATCCCAAGCTGTGCTGTTTTGTATTGCAACACCACCGCACGTCCAGATTCATGAAATGATTATAAAGCCTGTCGGAGAGATTGTGTAGAAATAATGTACCTATACCAATTTAATTTTTTTCATTTTAAGATAGAACGATCATTTTAAGTGAGTGTTTTTAAATTATGTTAATTTTAAGTCGAAATAGGATTCTGTGTTTTTGTTATCAATTTTACTGATGCTTTTTTATTTTTTTGTCTCGGGGAAGAGATAGGCAAGTCTAATTATAGTAAAATATTGAAGTCAGAAATGTTTGTTGATATATTATTTATGATAGATTTATTTACTTGTTCTTAATCTCTATGCATAGAAAATTATAACTGTTAAATTCATTTCAGCGTATCAATTGGGCAATGATTAAGGTGCCAGTTATAGCTTTCATTGAAAACCATCATTCAAAACTTTAATGACTGAATTTGAGACGTTTAGAAAGTAAAATCGGTAGTTATTGTGATGCAAAAATAATGCTGATGGATTGAATTATTACCTTAGTGAAAAAAAAAATCAATTCGATCCCAAACTTCGCCATAAAAATATGTTTAATTTTTCAATGATCATTGGTAAGGTAGTTCAATCATTGCAATAGTAAAAGTCATTTTATGTGGACGGTTGGGCCAAACTTCATATTGGCATCAAAATATGCACTGATTTTGCTCTTTAAGTACCTCAAAACCAATCATTAAAGTTTTCAATGATAGCTATAACTGGGGCCTAATATTTAAAATTGCAGAAGTTTTTAACACAAAAATCCATATTGTTCTATCAAGTCTATATAAGGACTGGACTTGTGGGGTTTAGTTGAAATACAATTTCTTTAACATTTTTAAGTATAATATGCTAATAGACCTAAAACGGTAATTAAAAAAAAAAATTGGTAAATCTGTTTTCAAAAAATTTACATATAAATGTATTGATTTATCGAAAAAAGTTTGAATTTTATATACCTACAATATTATTTCCTGTATAAAATTTTTGATCGAAATCCGTTAACGTTTGCAACAGTTTTTGGTAATCTTATTGTTTTAGCAAAATGAATAGGTATACTTTATCTGTGCTTATTTCGTGAATGGTAACACTTAGCTCATGTCTGATTTGACAGATAATTAGTTTTATCCTTCCGCTGAACGAATATGGTTGTGAATACGCTTCGCTAAGTGGGCCTGCGATCGACTTAGAGAAGATGCCGATTTTGCCAAAAAAATCATCTTTTCAGATGAAGCTCATTTTGATCTTGGCGGGTAGTAAACAAGCAAAATTGTCGCATTTGGGGCACAGAAAACCCGCACGCATACATTGAAAAGCCGATACACCCAAAACGAGTCAATGTTTGGTGCGGATTTTGGTCCAGAGGCATAATTGGGCCATTTTTTGAAAATGAGCAAGGAGTGGCCGTTACAGTCAATGGCGGGCGTTATCGGGCCATGTTGAACGAATTTTTGTTCACAAAAATTGAAGAGGAGGATATTGGCAACATTTGGTTTCAACAGGACGGCGCTACGTGCCACACAGCCGAAGCTGCACTCTATGTTTTGCGCCATTTTCAAAAAAAAAAAAGTTATTTGGCGGACCCTTTATTATAGAGCACACCGTTCGCCTGAAAAATTACTCTTTTTCATAAGGGTTGTATATCAGGTACCGTTATTAGCCATGTTTCTTTGGAGGTGACGAACTACTCATGAGTAGATGCAAACTATAATCAAGTACTACCAATTACTCGTGCTCTCATGGCGAGTAGATGAGGTTTGTAGGAAAACCAATTTTGTGCGTTCCATTCAAAATGGCTAGCAAAGTACTCATGAGTAATTCGCCACCTCCAAAGGAACACGGCTATTGTTACAGCTCAGAAAAAATGTCAATGTCTCTTCTAGGGAATCACTGAAAAGCCTGATGATCAAAATTTCAAGAATATCGAGGTACAGGCAAACATATACAGAATTATGGGAATTATGGGACAGTTGTCGGCTTATCAATCTTATCAGGCAACATCTATAAATACAAATTTTTAAGGAGGGCAATCTTTTCCATGCCAAAAATATAACGGAGTAACAATTGAATTCTGGACATTCAAGAATGAAAATTTGAAGAAAAAATTATGAAAAGTTGTTGCAAAGTTGCCCCAATCCCCAGTTCCATAAAAGAGCAATATGCTTTACGGGGTTAATTACAACAGGAGTGACGGAACAAAACCTTTTTTTTTTTTTGAATTTTCACCAAATAGTGGCCGGGAAATCTGTGGTGAGGCATTTTCAAAAGACTTTCGTCAGTCTTTCATTGATTTTAAAAAATAATCTTTATAAGGACTACTTCCATTACTTAAACGATTGTCCACAAACCACACGAATAATCTTTTACATTAGCACTCCATACTTCATGAAGATTGCTCGCCCCAGGAACCAAACAGCAACAAGTATCCCCCAGGTGGTTTTTGTTTTTTTAAAAGTGCAAAATGGTAAATTTCCAATTCCTTGCAAGTCAACTTTTATAACCCCTTGTTTACGAAAAGTGACAAATATGACATAGCTAACTACAGGCCTATCTTTTAACTACCTTGAAGTTCAAAGCTTTTCGAACAGGTAGCTTTAATAGCTTGACATATTTATTTGCAAAAATATCATTTCCAAAAAACAACATAGTTTCATGCAAAAGCGATTGACTGTACAGAATTTGCTTGTACAGGAAGGTATACTACTTTGTTTGTTTATAATTTTTGATTAAATGAAAGAGAATGGATCTTATGTTGATAAATGTTTTATTTAAAAAAACGAAATTTTCAATCGCATTTATCTCGAAACAACAAATTTTGAGTTATATGTCGGTCTTGTAGCAGATGAGCGTTATGTACTTACTTACTCCTCTAAATGAAACATTAAAATAGGAAACTAAACATTTTGTGTACCTAGATTTATTTAGTCCAAAAAATCATATATTTCATTTTTTTTTTTCATAAAGTTTCTACAAAGAAAGAAGCCACTTTCAGCTTCAACAATCTCTCTAGATTTGCCTTCTTACCCAATGCATTCATTCAAATTTGCCTTCAGAAAATATATATAAAAAAAAAAAAACATTTAAATAACGGGTGATTTTTTAGCTGGTTTGGTTTTGGCAACACTGGTTTTGACAGCTGACGTGTGTTTAGTACCTTGTGTCACTGTCAAACAGCTTCAGTTTGGTTTGCAATTTAACCATGGATCGTCTTACAAATGAACAACGTTTGCAAATTATTGAATTTTACTATCAAAATTCGTGCTCGGTTCGAAATGTTCATCGCGCGCTGCTTGTGTTCAGCGATGAGGCTCATTTTTGGTTGAATGGGTACGTAAATAAGCAAAATTGCCGCATTTGGAGTGAAGATCAGCCAGAAGCATTGCAACAGCTACCAATGCATCCCGAATAAGCCACTGTTTGGTGCGGTTTATGGGCCGGCGGCATTATTGGGCCATATTTCTTCAAAGATGATGCGAATCGCAGCGTTACTCTCAATGGTGAACGCTACCGAGCGATGATAACAAACTTTTTTTTGCCCGAAATGGAAGTTCTTGACTTGCATGATATGTGGTTTCAACAAGACGGTGCCACATGCCACACAGCACGCGAAACAATGGCGCAATTGCGAGGCGAGTTTGGTGAACAGTTAATTTCACGTTTCGGCCCGGTCAATTGGCCGCCTAGATCGTGCGATTTGACACCATTAGATTTTTTGTGGGGGTATGTCAAGGCTAATGTCTATAGGGACAAGCCCGCTTCGATTGACGCACTGGAAGCCAACATCCATGCATTCATTCGTGAGATACCGGCCGATATGTGTGAAAGAGTATGCCAAAATTGGACTCAGCGGATGGGCTACCTGAGACGCAGCCGCGGTCAACGTTTGCATGAAATTATCTTTAAACATTAAATTGCAAGGTTCAAACTATCGATTCAAATAAATATTTCATTCATTTTTTCGAATTTTTTGTGTTTTTTTTTTTTAAAAAAGTTCTAAACCTCTTAAAAAATCACCCATTATAACTCATTCTGTTCTGCCTTCCCTGTTGCTGTTGCTTTTTGTAATTTAAGTGACTTTTCCGCATATTAGATACGCTTCCATTATCTAACACTTCTTTAGCACTCCCTGAGCGCACCGCACACAAACAGACAAAGTGTTATGTCCTGATGCTGATGGTATATGTATTTTTATTGCACCCATTTTACTGTGTTTTTGGCACTGAAAATGCCATTATTTGATTCGGTTGAGTGACGCAAAAGGAAATTAATATTGTCAGACCATCAGAGCGCCTATACCTATACAAAACACATACATACATATAGGCAACCAACGATGACCATATATATACTTTATACAGGGACGAAGAATATCAAGTGCTAGGTCCATCAATTTAAGTAATTTATATCGCATTTTTCTTCTTTTGCAGACACATTTCGGACAAATGGTTAACTCATTAGTTCTTGTGGTTTATATTTTTGTGTGGAAGAAATGAAATCTTTATCGCCTCTTGATGTGGTGTGAAAGTATATGGGTATAAATTTTGATCAGCACTAAGCTTTATGACTATAAATCATTGAACTTGACAATGCCAAGTATAGTATATACTCGTAAATGCTCTCGAACGCACTCAGCCAGAAAATTTGCTGAATGCACGTGTTCGTATATTTAATATACTTAGAAGAAATGATATTTTGTTTTGGAACAGTTTTGCTGATTTAATAAAGGAACTCATCGGGTAGCCTTGTAATTGAAGTGGACAGGTTAAAAAACATTGAAATTTGGCCTCATGACACTTTCGGAAAACGAAATAAGGAGTACGAGTTATTGCTTATGCTTATGGCCCATTGAGTTTCTTATAACATTTATGTATTCCACCTCAATAGTCACAAATGACAAATCGGATTAAGATGAATATTAAATAAAATTTTTGATGGTCCGTTATTTAACATCGGGCAAAATACTTAAGTTATTAGTTCATTTTGAGTTAATTAAATATTTAATTCATAGCCCAGTCGTATTTTAATAAGAAAAAATATGCACGACTGGTTTGAACGAACTTAATCTTGTGGTTAAATACTGTGTGTAATCCCACATTGAAGATGCATAATGTATCTATATATTTAACGAGAAAATATTGAAAGAGTCAAAAGTACTAAGAAATTGATTTTGTGTTTGATTTTTTTTTGTTTATAAAAAGTGTTTTTTTTTAAATGCATTATTGTTTAAACTATTGAGAATCATGGGACTCCAAAATTATTACAAAATCAGTGTAACCTGGCAAAGATAAACGCGAATAACCCAAAATTAAGACCATTTTCTCAAAAAAAACGTGGAATACCTAATTCCGTTATGTGAATTTGTTTGACAAAAACCTGAAACGCAGTTTTCTTAAAATTGATTTAGTTATTACGGGTACGAAATTTTATCAAAATCGTAAGAGCCATTTTCGAGAAAATTTGATGAAACCAAAATGTTTGTATGGCAGCTACCCGTTCTAGATGAGCTAAAACAAAAATTCGAATTTTTCCTCTAGGGAATCACATAGAAATGCTCTATACCAAACATAATGAGCTTCGGGATCTTAGCGCCCCAAATGTGGGATATTCGTAATAAAAATTGGCGAAGATCCCACAAATGAGTTGATAAAAATCGCTCCTGACCTTGATTACAAATTTTGTATGGCTGATCAAATACCTAAAACTAGTTGACATTTCTATACCAATTACTGACTTTTTAGATGGCATTCTTTATTTGCACGAATATCCCACAAATGAGGTGCTAATAATCTATGGTGTGACCTTGAAAAAATCTTAAACAATCCACAAGAAATATTCTATTGCTGACTAACTATACTAAAACCACTTAGTTGAACTTTTATGACTTAATACTGTCATTTTACATGTCATACTTTTATTCTAATATCCCACATTTATGTGGTGCTCAAATCCCAAGAATTTTAAGTAAAATGTATGTTTGAAATGAGTTAAAATATGTTCTTTTATGTTTATGTAGGTACTTTCATATGAAAGTGATTCCATTGCAGAATTCAAATATTTTTCAAATTTTGAAAATCAGTCCCAAAATGTTGCGCAATATTTCCAACAGATTAGAACTATTTTTTGTTTTATAGCTGTGATATTCTATCGTGAAAAATGAAACATCCGATCGATTGTGATAGAAATTTGATAATTTTTATAGTTAAAAGTTGTTAAACAAATTTCTAGAACAACGACTTAAAAAATTGAAATAATCTAAATAAATAATTTTAGAAGTGTTGTCATTTTTACTTGCAAGTTATGGATTCGTACAAAAAAATCGAACTCAAAATTTTGATCAAACTTGACATTGCGATGATAGAGAAGACGAAAAAAGTGGGTCTCGACAAAACGTCCGTCTCTCTGTCTGTCTGTCTGTCCGTTCGACTACAGCCTAAACGGACGGTTCAATTTTCTTTAAGCTTGGTACCTAGCGTTTTTTGCACATTCCCCCGTCCCGTTTGTTTCTCTTTTTTTTAGGTACAAAACTAACAGTAGCTGTCATACAAAATTTCTTGGCCAAAAAGAAAAAACTTATTTTTCTCAAATTCAGCGAGACGGATTTTTTTTTAAGAACTCAATAAATTTAAATAGTTATAAGTTGCCGTTTAATAAAAAAAATGGTTCCGAAAAATGGTTATTAATGGTACCTCCCAAAGAACCATTTTTTTTTTTTATTTTCGCTTTTCTCGAAAACAGTTTAACAGATTTTGATGAATTTTTGTATGCAGAAGAACTAATATATTTGAAATCAAATTGTTTATCGAAATTTTCAAAAAAATATTTTTTTGGATTTTTGAAAAAAGTTTTATAAGTTTTTTTTCTTAAACTTAATATTTTGAAAACAACTAAGTCGATTTTTACCAAACTTGGTAAAAAGAAGTTTTTTAACTTTATATAGAAGATTTTTGACAGAAATTATTCTTATACTCAATAATAAAGGTTCCTGCCATTCAAATTTTTAAAAATCATTAAGAAAGGTTTTTTTTTTTTTCTCAAAAACGACTCCTACGATTTTGACAAAAATTTGTTTGTGTATTGTAATTAGAACGGTCTACCGTTTAAAATTTTTAAATTTTATATTTTGAGTGCCAACCATAGAACGGTTTGTTTGGTTTTCGACTATCTCTTTATCTGATTAATTAAATAAAACTAAATTTTTTATACAGAAGCTTATAACAAATATAAATAAAAATTCATACCAAAATTTTCTAAAAAATGATTTTTGGATTTTTAAAAAAGAACTACAAATTATTTTTTGAAAATTCGATATTTCGAAAACGGGTAGCAGATTTTTTATAAAGTCCAATTTTTAAGTCAACATTAATAAATACTTAAAATTGGCGTACCATTTTTTTTTCTCCTACGATTTTAAAAATTTTTTCTCATAAATTAAGATTTATATAAGATATCAGATTGTGTGCATCGCGTTAGGTTAAAACAGATTCAAAGTATTTTAATCTATTTCTTTCTAATTTTGTTGATGTACAACAATTTTCCAGTTTTAAATAATAAAATTCCAAGAGTTGAGAATTATAAAACAACTGTTAAGTCTGCATTTACATTGACCGATTTTTCCACGAAGATTTTTGAAGAAATCGGGTGAAATGTTTACATTGAACGATTTTTCCAATTCATTGTCGTCTTCTTTTTTCATTGCTGTCCCCTTAATTTTACTTTGAGATTTACTGACACCATCAAATAAACGGCACATTAACACTAAATACACAAAAGAAACTTGGAAGAAAGTGAAAGAGAACGAAAACAGACTGAAATAAAAGAGACTGAGTTTTGAGGAACACACGATTTTGTCCTTTCCCCTCACTTCGTACACCCTTTGCCTAGGAAAAAAAGATCGGCATTGGAAAAATCGTATCAATGTAAATGCAGACTTAATCAGATTCCTTGGAAGATTTTGTACAATAGTAGTTGCCAAATAGCTGCAATTCAGTGGCCAAACATTCATTATTGAGATATAACATTATTTCAACTCTTCAATAAAATAATAGTTATTTAACAGTTGTTTCTGTCAGAATTTGTAGTCTGACTTTAAATTTGTATATTTGTGTAAAACAACAATGTAAAACTAAAACTATTATTCTTGATAATTATCTCGTATTTTTTTAGTCACTAAATATTAATTAAATTTGGTTGACAAAAATAGTTAAAATTGATAGATTTTTATGAGAATTGGTCTAAAAATCATTTCTAATAAAATAATGTAAAAACGTTGAACAAACACTGGTTATTATTCCGTTGAAATTTTGCGCAACATACTGGTCTTGATTTTCTAAATTTGGTACATATCCCATATTTTGAGCCTAAGTATATTTTTTTAAACATAAATTTTAATCAATTCATGACTCTCACGATGCTAATTTTAAAAGTTTGATATTTTTTACAATATTCTTACCTAAATTGTGAAGACTCCATTTGAAGTAAAAAAAAACAATAGGCAGTACCACTTAATTTCCGAATTTATTAAGTGTACCGAATTTCATAAATTTTCGTCAACAATTGGTTGGAGAAATTAATTTTATCACCAAAAAACAAGCAAACGGACCACTGTTCGTCACGTCGGTCGATGCAAATTGGCAACATTATATACACGACGCAGACGATTATAAAAGACAACAAAATGTAATGGGTGATTTTTTAAGAGGTTTAGAACTTTTTTAAAAAAAAAAACACAAAAAAATCGCAAAAAATGAATGAAATATTTATTTGAATCGATAGTTTGAACCTTGCAATTTAATGTTTAAAGATAATTTCATGCAAATGTTGACCGCGGCTGCGTCTCAGGTAGCCCATCCGCTGAGTCCAATTTTGGCATACTCTTTCACACATATCGGCCGGTATCTCACGAATGAATGCATGGATGTTGGCTTCTAGTGCGTCAATCGAAGCGGGCTTGTCCCTATAGACATTAGCCTTGACATACCCCCACAAAAAATAATCTAATGGTGTCAAATCGCACGATCTAGGCGGCCAATTGACCGGCCCGAAACGTGAAATTAATTGTTCACCAAACTCGCCTCGCAATTGCGCCATTGTTTCACGTGCTGTGTGGCATGTGGCACCGTCTTGTTGAAACCACATATCATTCAAGTCAAGAACTTCCATTTCGGGCAAAAAAAAGTTTGTTATCATCGCTCGGTAGCGTTCACCATTGACAGTAACGCTGCGATTCGCATCATCTTTGAAGAAATAGGCCCAATAATGCCGCCGGCCCATAAACCGCACCAAACAGTGGCTTTTTCGGGATGCATTGGTAGCTGTTGCAATGCTTCTGGCTGATCTTCACTCCAAATGCGGCAATTTTGCTTATTTACGTACCCATTCAACCAAAAATGAGCCTCATCGCTGAACACAATTTTTCGATAAAAAAGCGGATCCTCGGCCAGCTTTCCAAGAGCCCATTCACCAAAAATTCGGCGTTGTGGTAGGTCGGCTGGCTTTAGTTCTTGCACCAGCTGTATCTTAAAAGGCTTTACGCCCAAATCCTGCCGCAAAATTTTCCACGTAGTGCTGTAACAAAGGCCTAACTGCTGGGAACGGCGCCGAATCGACATTTCGCGGTCTTCTGTCACACTAGCTGATACGGCCGCAATATTTTCTTCACTACGCACAGTACGTAAACGTGTTGGTGGTTTAATGTACAACAAAGTAAATTTGGTCACAATCTTCCGAATAGACTGCTCAGAAGGTCGAGAATGCCGATCATAAAATGGAAGCAGCGCGCGATGAACATTTCGAACCGAGCACGTATTTTGATAGTAAAATTCAATAATTTGCAAGCGTTGTTCATTTGTAAGACGATCCATGGTTAAATTGCAAACCAAACTGAAGCTGTTTGACAGTGACACACGGTACTAAACACACGTCAGCTGTCAAAACCAGTGTTGCCAAAACCAAACCAGCTAAAAAATCACCCTTTATAAATGCTTGTCTAGGTCATGTTTGGGCCTATAAGTCAGTAGACCCTACTTCTCCAAGATACTGCCGCTAATTTATTTATTTTATTATCTTGCACCTCACTATCACTCAGAAGTCAAAACTACGAGATCACAGAAAACAACATTAATGGCTCATTATACATACATAAATGAAACTATTGACATTCAGTTGAAAAGAATAATAATTTTTCCACATTACCTTGGAGCTTGGACTCTGCAAATGAACTTGTTCTTTCGTTTTTTTGTTTTTTTTTGGTTTTGTCATTGAAGGAGATTATTTTGCTTAGAGATAGCCATTACAAAGTCCTATAAATAATATTCTCTACAAAAGTACACTCAAGTCATCAAAAGCTATTCATTCCTTATCTGGATTCAAGTGAAGCAGAAGCATAAGAAGAACGAACAATGGAACGTTGGCAGAATCGAGTTGCAGTTGTAACTGGAGCTAGTTCAGGAATCGGCAAGGCCATTGCTGATGATTTGGTTAAAGCTGGACTAAGTGTTGTTGCTGTAGCACGTCGTCTGGATCGCTTAGACGAAAATCGCTCTAAACTTCCAGAGAATCTTCAAGCCTGCTACTTTACCCGCAAATTGGACATAACCAATGAAGCAGAAGTTAAGGAAACTTTCGATTGGATCGAAGATACTCTCGGCGGAACCGATATTCTTGTCAATAATGCAGGAATTCTTCGATTTGGCAATCTGCTTGATGTGGACTCGAAAATCATCACGGACGTTATCGATACAAATGTCAAAGGTTTGATTTTTGCCACACAGGCAGCATTTAAGAGCATGACAAGTAGGAATGTCAATGGTCATATTTTGCATATAAATAGTTGGGTTGGGCATCATGTTGTTGGTGGGCCGGCGGCTTGTCCCAGTATGAATATTTATTCGCCATCAAAATTTGCTGTCACAGCTATAAATGAAACATTAAGAAATGAATTGAGGGCTTTGGGGAGCAAAATTAAGACTACTGTAAGTAGCGAAACAATTGATTTTATTATTGTGTTTGTGTGTTTTTTTTTTTAAATTTTTGTTTTGATTATAATTTTTCATAGAGCATCAGTCCTGGTGGAGTACGAACTGAAATCCTTCCGAAGGAAGCATATGAGAATAATTCAACAGTCCTAGAGCCAAAAGATGTATCTCAGGCGGTATTGTTTGCAATTTCTACCCCAGAACACGTGCAAGTTCTTGAGTTGGTCATAAAAGCAGTTGGAGAGCCGATTTAGATGACAAAATAAAAGAACTTTTTCGAGTTTAAGTTTTTATATTTCGGGAATTATTCTGGGTATTATTGTAGGATTTGATAAATATTATAAATATACAAATACAAACATATGTATAGATAGATATACATATAGATGTTTAGCACGCCAATTCTTGACAATAAATCAATGAGCGCTGCCACTGCCTAAATTGCATTTTTCAATTTAGGACAGAAAATGCTACAAATTGGAAAAGTAAAGAATTTATATCTGTATATGTAAGTCATAAATTAAGTCAAATTGATGTGTGACATGTCCTTAACCCTTTACAGCATGAATTGTTGTTTAAAGAGGAAAAAAATAAAAAACGCTTAAAATGACTTCTTTGGGTTGTTTTAAGACCTCTTTTATTAAAAACCAAAAACATTTTTTTTTTTGTTTAACTACAAATTTCTACTAAATTTGCAAATTTTTAAAAGTTTGCTTGCTCTAATGATACTTTTTATTCCAATGAAAGTTTTGTACCAAATTTAGAAAAGCATATGTAGGCTAAAATATTGCTGAGTTTTTCAAATCTAATGTCGAATCCCTTTCAACAAAAGAATCGATTTTGTTCCGAATTTTTATTTAACAAAATTGATTATTTTCTGTCAAAAGAAATCTTGCATTGTTAGCAAAATTTCAAAAATGATTGTGCCTTTTATTTAAAGCGAAGAAAAATAAATCTAATATATGTTCGTGGTTGAATTAACATGGCACTATTTAGAAGAAAAAATGTGGTTGATTTAAAAAGAAGTCGTGTTGTTTCAACATGAAATTCTTGCACATACATTTTTTATAAGATTTTTACATGACCGCAGAGTTAAAATAAAAAACATGTTTGACAGGTTAGTTGAAATTACAGTGTCCCATGTTGATTCATCCTCTGAGTCTCATATTGCAAGCGTAACCTGTTCACTGGTTGAATATGGCAAGGCGTTAGGTAATTTTAAAGGCGAGGACTGAAAAAAATTACACCATGTGACGCCAATTCATCCATGTTTAAAATCAAAGTTAACACGGCTGCTGGTTTTATTAAACCTTTGACTCCTGTTAATTATACTGACAAGTGCTGTCAGTTAAATAGTAGATAGGTGAAGCTAATTTAAACAGACTTTTGTTGTGATTTAATAGGATTTTTTATCTAAATTAAATTTAGATGATGTAATGCAGATTTTACAATTGAATTTTGTTGATTGAAATATTGTAGGTATCCTATTAAAAGATAAATATTTAACACTACTGACGGAGTAGAAAAATTATAATCTAATAATTGCGGTTAATTTGAACTGATATTTTTAAATATTTTCAAGGATAACATTTTTAAGATCTTATTGATGTGGATTAAAAAACAAAATTTCGAAAAAAATATTTACCAGTTATTGTTGAAAATTTTTGAAATATTATTTCAAGAAAAACTATGTGCATATTAAGGAATTCTTTCCACTAACCAAATTTTCACAAACAAATTCTAGCAACACAACAAATCAACACCACATTTGCTCTTCAGGGCATACTAATGGTTAATATGGAAAATTGCGGAATTGGGGCCCAAAACAGTAACCAGCTCAACAAAACACGCCAAAGAAAAAATTCCAGTTTCATGGTAGATCGTATTTATATTAGCCCACAAAGAATTTTAGTAAAAATCGTAGGAGTCGTTTTTGAGAAAAATAGAACTGCTAGAAAAATTGTTATGCCGGTTCCGTTTTTGTTCGTCCTAAAAAAATTAAAAAATGTGTTCGGTGGACTGTGCAACAAACGCTAAGTAGGTAGATACCAAGTTTAAAGAAAATCTACACATCCGTTTGACAGTAGACGAATAGAATTGCAAGACCAAGTGTGCTCGTCTTCCCTATCATCGTAATATTAAATTGGATTAACATCTCGAGTTGTATTTATTTATTACGAATCCATATTACTTTTCATATAGTACCTTTGTATGTATACAGTAAACCCTCTAATAAACGGACAGAGCGTGGAAAAGAACTTTGTATGGGTAAGTTGTTAAAAAGCACAAGGACACTTACTCGATCAGTCATTAATGCTGTAATTTGGCCCCAGGTCTTCTGAACGACGCCGCGCGGCGCGCCGCCGATAAATTGACTTCCCCGGATTGCCGCAACACTCTCACGCACAGATATGATATTTTCAGTACACCTTGCATCAGTGATGAACTGATGTTGATTGATTTGTATTTATCGATTCGACCAACTTGAATGTCGAAAACTTGACTTAGTCCTGTCAACGAAGACCCAATATCATAAAACAAATGTAATAAATCAAGTGTAGCCTTAGTGATTATTTTAAGTGGATAGGTGTCCCCCAGATACAACATACTAAAACTCTCTAGCCAGGGCCGCGAGCTTTAGACAGGAGGGTTGTTAAAGATCCTCTTTTATAGTCTTTGTTGAATATTTTCCAAAACTAACCGTATTAACGGAAAATTTTATAAAACAAAATGAAAAATTTCAATGAAAATGAAATTAAAAAAAATGTCCTATAGGAAAGAAGTTTTGACCATATTTTCGCTACGAGCATACTTATGGAGTTGCGGGCGTTAGTCATGTCAACAAATCTAAAAAAAACAGTGTTATTGACTACAAAATTTAATGTTTATTAATCAATTTATCTAAAAATAATTTAAACGTAACTAAATTCGATCGTCTCAATATTGAAAGAGACTTTACTATCCTGGACCATGTTACATGTTTAACATGGTATTTGAACCATCCCCTTCATTCTGTAAGCGATCTTAATTCTATCCACTTTCTGTATAACATTACTTAGCTTCACCAGTTTTTGAATTTGTCTATGTCCTAAAAAATATTTTAGGTTTTTGGTTCAAATTCAGTTTGTGTTTAAGAATAATTTAATAAAACCCTTTTTTTGGTTTATTCTTTCTGACATAAAGAATCAACGAATCTACATTCGTTGCCTTTTTGACTCCATATCTTTTTTGAAAATAAATTTCATCCCGAAAACTGTTAAGAACACCCAAATTGAATCATATACCTTTTCGCCCTACGACGGCGACGAAATACCTACCTTAAGTCTATTACCCATGTTTTCTTTAAAAAAAAATCTTAGTTCAAATTTATAAATCTTTGTACAAAGTCAACTGAATAATGTCGTCCACCTGCATATTTTATTTGATACCTTTTCTTCTCCGACTCCGGTTTGGGCTTGGGTGTGATTTTCAAAAGCTGCCAAAAAGCCTATTAAACAAATCAATTGAATAAGAAAAACGTTTTGGGGTTGATTTTCTTTATGCTTTTTTTTTTTTGTTGTTGTTGTTGTTCATTTCGCATCGTCCCTTATTTTTGAAAAAATAAAGAGAAAAAAAATAAATAAAAAAACATAGGCAAATTGTTTCCCGAAACAAAATCTGATTAAGCTCTGATCCTGAACATTTATCGGGCGGATTATAGGTTTGTCTTCTTCTTCTTATTCTTTTTCATCTTCTTCTTAAAGGTCGAACAATAAGTGGTACAGCAATAGTATAAAGATGCTTTGATTTACCTATCAATCTCATATAAAAGGGATCTATTTGTTTGGCAAAGTCAACCTCAGAAAAAATACTTATATATGTATAGATACCTATGCATTAACATTTGTGTTTTACCCATCAGGGCTTTCTGGTTTAGTTACAGGATTTGAAACACACAAATAGGGGATTATCGGTGATTTTCGAGAATTTTGTATTTACGAAAATGATGATTTTATTTGGCGATTTTATGGAAAGACTTATTGATTCTTAAAATGAGGGATTAGAAAAAGTAATTTTTAAAATAATAAGCCCTTTCTCCTTAAGTGGTCTATAGAAATCCTTAATCCTCAATCATCAAATTGACTTATGCTAAATGATGAATTTAATGTAAGATCCTTGTTATCGTTGGTTAATAAAGGTTTTGAATTTTCAGTATTTTGTTTTTATAGAATTCAACAAAGACTTGTGGGGAGGGGTGGGGTGTATATACCTTTGACACCTTAGAACTAGTTGGTTAAAATTTCAACTCCACCCAAAGTTTTTATTGAAAAGATTTTTCTCAAAGAATAATTTATTATGTAAGGGCAAAGTTTTTTCACCCGCTCTTTGAAAACAATAATCACGATTTTATAGATAGTCTGATTAAAGATTAACCCGTTGTCAACGTGTGTAAAGAATATAATTATTCCATACTAACGTTTTTTTCATATTACTGAAAGTCTACAAGCAATTCTACCAAAAAGAATAGCGACTCTTTCAATATTAAATTAAATTAAATATGGCCGATGCATTTTTGTGGCGGCATTTTGAAAATATTTAGGAATTTAGTCCTAGTTTAGGTTTTCATATTTTAAGCTACAAACGCAAGGTTTTTATTATGATTTTAATTAAGTTTTAAATTCAATTCAAGATTTTTTTTTTTAACCGCAACTCTAGATCTTAAGTTTTAATTGCATCTTAAGATTTTAAGTTTATAAAATACAATTTCGAGTTTAAATAACCGCTTTTGCTTCAACAGATTGTATTATCTTGATATGTATACAAAATTAAGTTTTAATTCGACCGTTCAAGTCAACTTAAGCAAAAACTATTAGTTGGTTCCTGTATGTACCATCAAATGTCAATAGAAAATTCGTGTATTGAATGCAGAAATTATGTATTCAATACAAATCTATTGAGTAGCTACAGTCCAATGTGGAATAACTACATAAATATTTAAAACCCGCTAACCATCCAAATACAAAAATATGTATTTATAACAGAGCCACCATGAGTTGACTATTGATGTGTTTTAAATACAGATGATATATACGTGGAAAAATAATTGAAACCTGCCAGCTATAGTGCCGTGCAATTCAGGTTGCATTTAAAAGACCTAAGATCTTGCAGGCAAATTATGTAGTTAAAAAAAGAAATAATGTTTTACTTTATTACCTATTTCTCTTTTGTTCAGAAGAAACTTTTGACGATGATGTGACATTGCACTCCAAAGTTTAAGCTCTAGAAAGTCGGGCCGCTTTCAAAACTTAAACAAATTCGTCGTTATACACTTAAAGTGGGCATACGCTAAGAATTGAAGAATGTCTATGGTAAATAGAAGTCAAATTCTCTCCAAAAAGTTTAAAGTTGAAATTTATTGTAGGTATTTATCATATCAAAGGTATAAGGTCCGAATATATAAGCATTGAATGTATGTGTTGTGTATGTATGTATGTTGTGTTGCCGGGTTTGCCCACCGATATTCACAGGCACTTTTAGTTTTTCAGTGTCTACTTCTATTTGTTTTTATTCAAAGGTATAAGCCGTGCTTCCACTGAACTCTATATACTTATGTTTCAATGAAACTTTCTGGTATATGCAACAATAAATTTATCACTGTTTTTTTTTCAGGACTTTTTCGCCAGATTAGTACGGATAACTGCAATCCACTTATTTGAAAACTCCCTTTAGTTGAACAATTTTTCTTTCCCCCAAATAATTATTTTGTCCTGAAACAACTCCGCTTAGGTGAAACACTGAACGCATCCATAATTTTTTTGAAGTTTGAACACACCTGAGACATGACATTTCTCATCGTTTCATTCCATTCTCATCGTTCCAATTCTTTCAACTGTCACAATTATTAAAAGTTGTTTTGTTTGTTGTTCGAGGTTATTTATGTTTTATTTTTCTGTCTTTGTACATATTTCACATTACATCGTTTAAAGGAGAAACAAAGTTGCAGTTATACGAAGTTTGGTTAAATGCAACAAAGTTGGATACATAATATCCGAAGTTCGTTTATATTAAAACTCCGCTTAATTTCAAAAAATTTTCTGCATATTTTGTGTTACAAATAAGCGGAGTCGACTGTACTTACAAGAACGATTTTTTCCAAAAATCCCTTAACCTTTATCATTTTAGAGCTTTATGTAGCTAAGCTAGGTACATTGCTATATTGATCATAAGCTTACAAAACTGCAAATAATTTTTAATGACTTTGCTATGCCAGTGCGACGAAGGTGGATTTGAAAGAGGGTGCGTTGTAATTTTAGAAATATTGTGTATATAATATCTTTTGCATATTACATGCATTTAATCACTTTATCCTACGTTCACTGGGTTAATATTTCTTTGGATAATATTTTAATTTTCGTTGAAGATGAAGTGGGTTATACATTATACCATGTCTGTATAATGGTTTGTTTCATAACAAACTGATGCTCTATAGCTGATATCCTTATATGAACTCTTATAGTACACGCTGCACTATGTATGGATCATTTTATACTTTATTTATCAGTAAACTTTGTAGCTTATTTTTGTATTTCATTGGATTATGCATCAAAGGATTTTCCATAGATAAATCCAAATCATTTTTCATATAGAAGCAGTCGTCTGATGGACACACGGACACAGACTTCATATCAAAATCACTTTCATAAATTGCAAAACAAAATTCACAAAACGAGATGAAGGCGACTCATGGAGAGATGAAGCGATCCCATCTATCAGTGGTCGTCTATCAAGCTATACACAAACACATAGACAGAGAGACAGACACAGTAACAGTATATAGTGCATCCATGTCACATCCATTCTCATAATTCAGACGATACTCGCACAATCTTTCAAGCATTTCGAGTATAGTCAAACTCATCTCTTACCCTTTGACCGGACTCGCTAGCTTTCAAAAGCAAAAAAGACACACACACACACACACACACAAAAAGTTGATATAATAAAAATCCCATCCACTTAAGGCAAAGAAGAACAACTTTAGCCCGGGCAAAAAAAAAAAAAACAAAAAAAGGACGAAGACGATGAGGAGGATGTACGGCGGAAACGGAAACGGATACCACTTCACTTGATAAAGAGCACAGCACAGGGGTACATCAGCCGCAAAGATTTTTCATTCTCATTCCTTTAATTCCCAAATAGTTTTGGCAATTTATCATTTGAAGTTACCCTCCCCCTCATCCTTCAGTTTGTTAAAGCGGGTACAACTACTAAGCCTGGCTCCAAGATATACAAAGGATCACCCAAAAGACCCTTTTGAATTATATTGCATCTTAGCTCACAAAACGAGCGTGGGTGTATTTTATGTGAGGATTTTGAATTTTCTTTTTGGTACCTACCTACTCTGTGTGCGGAGTCTCGAAGAAAAATAAAAACCCAAAACAAATCTACCTATAGGTATACCAAAGACATAATAGGAATAGTGATGGCTTAACAATTAGGGTTGCCATAAAACAATTTCATATTCAAGGAAAATCGTCGAGAAAAAGGACTAGGTTTGCGTTAAATCCAGGTCAATTGAAATTTTGACTGAATTTAGTTTTTGCCTCACATTTTCCACATGGGGTGACCGCCCGCCATCTTGACTTTTATTGAGTTAGTCGAGTTTATTGAGACAGTTATACTAAAACTAATAAACAAGTTATCTGACCAATGAAATTGGTTTAATACAAATATTACAAAAAAAATTATGTAAAATTTTTAAACACAAAAATTATGCTTTTTGTTTCATCGCAAGTAAAACTCTTTAAGAAACCTTTAAGAAAAATTGAAAACATTTTCGTTCTCTTATTTTTTGTTGCGTACTATTAGTTCTTTAGTTTATTTGGTTATTTGTGTAGATCAAATTCGATAGAACCGCAAAAGAGAATATGAAAATAACGATTACTTACTATTTTTTTTTACCAGAAGAATCCCAAAATAATACAAAAACAAAATTTTATCAAATTCTTTAAAATCATTTTCGAGAATACTTATCATTTTCTTTACGATTAATAGTTTACCTGCCTTCCTTCGATTTTTATAACTTAAATTTTGTCATAAATTTAGAGAAATAATTTCTTGATATTAAGTTTTAAAAACTTTACCTAATTTTAAAAGTTCAATTGGTAACCCTTAAGCAAAGCAAAATTTTGTCTGAAAGATATTTTCTTGATTCTGTTTTTCAGGTAACTGCGGTACTGTTGCATTCTTCATACAATACACACATGAAATGAAATGAACATTTTTTTAAGACCTTTTATCCTTTTTACTTGAAACAATAGTCATGACGGCTGTCTGTCTGTCTGTGTCTGGATTGTGTGGTCAAAATCATACCAAGGTGCATAGACATGTGTTTTTTTTTTGTCCAGGTCATGTGTTCACATGGATCACTGTCCAATGTTTGCTCTATGCCCGCATTATTCAGAGGAGGACTCTAGACTCTTGTGTGTAGATGCCAACACTATAGCCGCATCACAAAAACACATACAATTTTGATGTGATTTGTAAATTGAAATTTTCCTCTACTGACGCATTTCAAGGGAAATTTGATTAACGGTAAAATGGCCATTCGAGATTCTAGGGAATTTTTCAATTTCAAAAAGATGGAGAAAACTTAGGTAATCCAATTAACTGCGTGTTCCGTGGACTGCAGCCTTATGAACATAAACAAGTAAAGTACATTAGGGTGGAGCGTAGTTTCAAATGACGGCAGTGTGTTGTATTTTAATGAGTCGAATCATTTAAAATTATAAATAATAATTTTTGCTACAGTTCAACTCTCTACCTTTGTTCAAAGTTTCGTCTTCTTTGGGCAATAATTGTATTTTTCAGTTGAGTGTATATGAATATGAATATGAATATGAATATGAATATGAATATGAATATGAATATGAATATGAATATGAATATGAATATAAATATGAATATGAATATGAATATGAATATGAATATGAATATGAATATGAATACGAATATGAATATGAATATGAATATGAATATGAATATGAAAATGAATATAAATATGAATATGAATATGAATATGAATTTGAATATGAATATGGATAGGAGAAGCATCTGTTTGTGAGTGTTATGGTAATAATAATTGAAAAGAACATCGAATATCAAAGTAGGTAACAATTTAGAGACCTCTAATATTTGAAATTTTGGGTCCATATCTGTTTTAAGAGCTCTAAACAATTAACTTTTCAAGAAAATTGAAGCAATTTTGTTTGATCTGACCCACCCTAATAATACATATATGTACATTGTACATATAACATGGAGTATCCATGGCGACAAACCTATAGAAATAGTAGATATTATCGGAACGTTGTTATAACTTAGAACGAACATTGATTTGAAGTTCGTTTTATACCTTAACGAAACGGATTTGCAGATGAGCGAGAGATGGTTGTTTGTTTTGCGAGATTCTATATGAGATAATGTGAATTGAGAACCTTTTTGGAAAGGATATACATATATATTCTAGTGAAGAACCCCATAAATGGAAGGCCAAAGCCAATTGAATTGACTTGTTCGGGCAACAGCGAAATCGAAAACAAAACTTTGCTAAAATTAATGAACTTTAGCTTTCAGCTGTGAGCGTTGCCTTGAAATTGAATTTTTGAGTGGT
Source organism: Leucozona laternaria (assembly GCA_932273885.2). Classification (NCBI taxonomy): domain Eukaryota; kingdom Metazoa; phylum Arthropoda; class Insecta; order Diptera; family Syrphidae; genus Leucozona; species Leucozona laternaria. Next base: position 21,361,060 of record OW026367.1, on the reverse strand, counting down.
GACGACTGGACAAACGAGGTCATGTGGACAGTCACGCAGCGCACATTCAGTGCAATTGGACATTATACCTCGCACGAAGGTTTTGTTTTAATGACCGTTGGTTAGAAGTACATATGAGTCATTTAATGATGTACCTATACCTAAACAGTTTTATTAGTGCAAGGAAAACTGATGATTGAAAGTTGAGTTTCGATGAATATCGTCCAAGTATGGTTTAAACTTTAAAAGATATCGGGTAGATAAGAGAGATAAGGAGTTTGTGATAATAAATTATGATAGAAAACCCTAGATAACAGATCAATAAAGCCGAAACAGGGTCTTTGTAGTGGAACGTGGGAGAGTGCCTATACTGTTTGTTGAGCTGCATAAGGTTTTACCATACGCAGCTAATCCAAAACGAAAAATCGCATACAAAAATGAAGACGAAAAATTTCATTCTGCTTTTCATTTTGTAGTGATACGCTGTTTAAGGCGGGGGGGGGGGGGTGAGCACTCGCCCTCCCCTGGCTCTGAGCAACTACTTAAAAACGATCATAACAATGGATTTAAATTTTCATATTTCATGATGAAAAATTGTTCACATAACTCCTTAACTCTAAACGTAAAACTATAAAACTAACGGGTGATTTTTTGGCTGGTTTGGTTTTGGCAACACTGGTTTTGACAGCTGACGTGTGTTTAGTACCTTGTGTCACTGTCAAACAGCTTCAGTTTGGTTTGCAATTTAACCATGGATCGTCTTACAAATGAACAACGCTTGCAAATTATTGAATTTTACTATCAAAATTCGTGCTCGGTTCGAAATGTTCATCGCGCGCTGCTTGTGTTCAGCGATGAGGCTCATTTTTGGTTGAATGGGTACGTAAATAAGCAAAATTGCCGCATTTGGAGTGAAGATCAGCCAGAAGCATTGCAACAGCTACCAATGCATCCCGAAAAAGCCACTGTTTGGTGCGGTTTATGGGCCGGCGGCATTATTGGGCCTATTTCTTCAAAGATGATGCGAATCGCAGCGTTACTGTCAATGGTGAACGCTACCGAGCGATGATAACAAACTTTTTTTTGCCCGAAATGGAAGTTCTTGACTTGCATGATATGTGGTTTCAACAAGACGGTGCCACATGCCACACAGCACGCGAAACAATGGCGCAATTGCGAGGCGAGTTTGGTGAACAGTTAATTTCACGTTTCGGGCCGGTCAATTGGCCGCCTAGATCGTGCGATTTGACACCATTAGATTATTTTTTGTGGGGTATGTCAAGGCTAATGTCTAAAGGGACAAGCCCGCTCCGATTGACGCACTGGAAGCCAACATCCATGCATTCATTCGTGAGATACCGGCCGATATATGTGAAAGAGTATGCCAAAATTGGACTCAGCGGATGGGCTACCTGAGACGCAGCCGCGGTCAACATTTGCATGAAATTATCTTTAAACATTAAATTGCAAGGTTCAAACTATCGATTCAAATAAATATTTCATTCATTTTTTCGAATTTTTTGTGTTTTTTTTTAAAAAAAAGTTCTAAACCTCTTAAAAAATCACCCATTATAAGTCATACGCAAAATATTGGAAAATTGAATGGGGTAAGGAAAAGAATATAAGATTTGTATCCAAAGGAACACAAATTAAATTTAGTGATAAATGATAAAAACGATGTATCCAAAATCAGAAATGCTGTTGGGACGATCAAAGAAATAATTCCTTTATTCCGGGACAGTTCTTTGCGATGAAAATATATTCCCAGCATCTTCCTGTTCTGTGGAACAAGTTGGACAACAAAATCTAAAAGTCTACGAGTATTCAGGGAAGACATAGGGTGCTTTCATAAATTCATGGCTGCGAAAGTCTGACAAATGCATAACTTTCATAAATGCAAATGATAAATGTCAGATTTTCATAAAAGCAAACCGCAAATATTTGCAGCGCAAATGTGCTACTATAAAAACTCACATGCAATCTGAATTTCTTTATTAAAGAAAGAGATAGGTATATAGTATAAACGATTTGCTTTTCTTTAATGTTCCATCTGTCAAATTCTTTCCCTATGACTTATGACATATGACGCAAATCAGAAAAAGTGTTCATAAATGCAACGTTAAACACATGCGCAAACATTTTGTATGACGTTAGTATGATTGCAATTGATCGCATGTAAACAAAGCAACCATGCATTTATGAAAGCACCCATAGTCGTTGTAATAGAAGCACTGCAAAAACTGGGGCACGAGGGAATATGTGTTACAAAACAACGAGACCTTTATTACTCGTGTTCGAATTCGACTTTTTTAGTCTGCTTGTTTCATAATAGATCATTACTCGTCGATACTTGAACCAGTCAATCTTAAATATTTTACAGGGATTTGAACCAGGGGTGAATATACTGCCAAAAGAATGAATAAACTGCCAAAAGAATGAATTTTTCCATTGTGCTGCCAGTTTTTTGACAGTTAACTGCCAGAATACTGCCAATTTGTTAGTTGTGTAAATCCAGCATAAGGGTAAATCTTTCTTAAAAGTCCGATTTGCTTGTTTTGACAGATTCGCAAATAGGGCTACAGTAATAGACTTTTTTAACGTCATTAAGGCCTGTGCAGCATGCCTAGAATTAGGATGGGTTTGTAAATGTTGTATAAGCAAAATATACCTGCGATAGATGGGTGAGACGGGAATGATAGTGATTTAACAAGATTCAAAAGGATTGTAATTATGTATTTTGTCAAGCAAAATATATTCGAAGGAATGTACTGAAATGAGGAGTGTTGTACTTTCGAAAATTTTTTAAATCAATTGTATCAAAAAAAGTACAATTGTAAGTCGTTTTGCAACACTGATTTGACCAGAATTTATTAAGTGTAAAAGATCAGATCATTTTTTTTGAACAAGCATTTTGAAGAGGATCGGGCAGAATGCTGACAATTCTTTCAAAACGCTTTGAGAAATAAATGTTTGAGAGTATCAGGTATTGAATTGAGCTACCCAAAAAGTGTAACGAAACAAACTCACCGATTCAATATTCCTTCGTCCTCAGCCTCACCCGAAAATTATTTTAGAACATAAATTTTCGTTCCTTACTTGGATTCTTTGATAAGTTAATACAATACCCATACATGGGATGTGTTGAAAAATGCGGAAGAATTTTATCGGTTTTCGTAGCACTGTCTATAGGACTTTCCATTCCCGTCACAATATGTACAGCACAGCGATCTTTCAGTACATTAAGTAACGTAAAAACTTGGGTAAGGTCAAAAATGAGCGATGAAAGGCTTAATGCGTTGTGTATGATGAACATTCACAAAAATCTAGTAAAAGAAGATACGGAGTCTTATAATAAAATTATATACCGTTTTGGTAAACGACTTGTTTTATGTCTTGTAATGAGCATTATTCACAATTAGCACAGCATTACTTATAGAAGGATTTATGAATTCTTAAGCGGTACTTGCATTCTTCTTTAAAACGGATTTAAATTCGAATTAAGAAGATAAAAGGCGCGAATGGGCGGTCCGATAGAAGGAATTAAGAAGCTAAATTGATTTAAATACTTCTTTACACTTTCTTAAATAGATAGGTATTAAATTTTCTTTCCCTTCAAAAAGCCTTCTTAAATACTTCTGTACTCCTTCTTTAAGAGGTAAGCATTTCTTATAAAAAAAATAAGATTTATTTATTTTGTTGATTTATTTTTATTTATTTTAGTACTTGTTTTTAGTACTTTAGTACTTACTTGTTTTGGTCTTTCATTTTTGTACTTTTATTTTCTATTTTCAACTATTTTTGACTTTTCCTGTAGATATTGTTATTTAACACAGTAGTAGAAGTCAATTTTTTTATTTACATGTGCTTCCACCGGGATTCTGACTCGAGTTCCTTCGCATCATGACGTTCCTGTGCGCTACCTACTCAGACAATCTGATGCATTTCAATGCTTGTCTAAATTAAGAGCTAGTTGAAACCGTTTTTGTTTTTCAATTGTGCAAAAGAATTGACGTAGGTTATTCGTAGTAAAAAAGATGCAATTATAATACCGACGTCGTATTAAATAAACAAATATGCACAACGGAAACTCAAAGTTCAAGTTGCTTCAATGATTGAAAACATGGGATTCCATTTTGAAGTATTTAATACACCTTAAAACGTCATTTTATACATTTTTTCAAAAAAAAATTAATGTTTTTTTGAAACGAAGCTTAGAATCCAACCCAGGCATCCGGCATAACAGACATACGCACTAATCATTACGCCACCGGCTGCTACTCGTATCAAGTGGTGCAGTTAATAATACTATTTTTAGAAGACTTAAAGAAGTATAAAAGAATTACAAAAATGCCGATTTAATTCCTTAAAAAAAAAAAACACATTTTTAGAAGGATTAAAGAAATATTAAAGAAATAAAACACCGTTTTAAGAAACGCCAATATTTGAGAAGTATTGAAGAATGCTTTAAGTAGAAGTGAACATACCAATTTTAGTTCTTAAAGAAAATACCTAATTAAGAAGAAATATGCCATAAATTCGTATACCAATTTAAGATTGAATAAAGTAGAATTAAGAAATGTAATACCGAAATTATACTATTTTGTGCTACTTGAGTTATGGTATTAGTATTAAGGTATTATTACCATAAAAGAAAAATGATCAAGGAAATATATCATCGCCTTAAAAATTTGTATCAAAATATTTTGATAATTTGGAAGAGAATAATGTAAATTAGTCCAAGATTCCAACCCTTTGCATGTTTATATGGTGCACCAAGTAATTCATATAATAATTAGTACATTAAAAATAAAATTAATTCATCAAGACGAAGGGCGCTGTATAAGATTTCTCCCTAGGCATTAGGATGGCTAAGACCGGCCCTGGCCTTATTGCATCATAACTCCCTGGCTACTTAGCTTCTAAAAGTCTCAAGGGAGGTGAATTATACAGCGGCGGAAATCTACGTTTATTATACTTAGCCCAAGTTTAACCTGTCTATATAACAAGCTGACTACTTCCCTCTTTTTCTGGGAAAAATATTTACAAAATTTGCAACTGAGCTGCCACAAAAAAAAAAAAAAACAATATTTTTTGTCTTATATTCTTAGAGAGAACCTTATAAATACCTTAAACGGTAATTTCATACAACTGTTGTTAAATTTATATCTCTTTTTATATCCCAACCCGACCACAATTGCAGCAAAATTACCTACCTCCATCAAAATCCTCCCCAAAGACACTCCAAGTAATGCTGACCCCATCATAACACATACCCGAATCGCACCGCACGCACATCCGGGCAAAGCCAAGTCAAGTCAAGCCAAAGCAAGGCAGGGCATGGCATTTAAACTTAATTTTAAATAATAAAATTATTATACTGTGTGTGCACTTTTCTTGTAGCACATTGCACAATTTTGTGGTTAACCAACACTTCCTTTTCCTTCCCATACACTTATACAGTCTATGCGGGTTCCTTCTATAGTATAAAAGGTCCGGGTATCCGATTTCAAGTTCGGAAAGCTTTAAAATGTGAAATTTGATATATTCTAGAATTCTCAAGCGGTTGTTGGCCTCTTTTGCGTGCAAAGTGATGGTGGAGCATCTTGTGGGTGTAGTTTTCTTTTCCTCCCAACAATAATGCTTAAGCTTACAATCAAAATAAAATTCCAGATGGTTATTTTTATCTTTTATGTTTCAAGTTAACCTCAAAAAATGAAATTTATTTTGCGTCTTTGTATACCAAGGATTATTCTATAGGTATCATATTCTTTTCTTTATTACCATACAGGTTTTTGTATTTTAAACTTAATAAGGATTTATGGATCACTAATTCACTTGTTTAAGAAGTAGGTACGAGGTACCTGTAGCCCTGTAGGAATTCAGATTGTTTTTGTGTGTGACTTGTGTGAACTTGGAATGCAAATTTTTAACATTAAAAATCTCAAATTGCCTAACGTATTTAAAGGGTGGTTAAATTTTAAGGGCCGATGTTGAATGTGAACCTAACGGTCAAGTTTTTTTCTGCATTTCAATTGACATTTCTCAATTTCAGACTAACTCAATTTGAACCATGGAAAGATACAGAATCGAGCAACGCGTTAAAGTTATTCAGGCTTATTATAAAAATGGGAGTTCAAATCAAAATGCATAACGTGCACTTCGTGATTATTTCGGGCAATTTAATCGTCCAAAGTGGGTACAATCGGAAAAAGCGTGCAAAAATTTGATAAAACCAGGTCTGTATAGGAAATGTGAAAACACCAAGGCATGCTGCCGTCCACCTCAACTCGTCGTCGTGCCCAACAATTGCACCTCTCACGCTCGTCGTTGAGGAACATTATGCATAAAGACTTGAATTTACACGCTTACAAGGTGCAATTAACTCAAGAACTAAAGCCTCTTGACCATTTTAAGCGTCGTCAATGGTCAGAATGGTGGCAAGAAATGGCAACAGTGGATGATCAATTTTCGAAGAAAATCATCTTCAGTGATGAGGCACATTTTCACCTCAGTGGTGAATTTAAATATGAAAAATTTAATGAAATTGGATTTGATAGTAAAATTATAAAGATCGTCAATAAGCAGAATTGCCGCATTTGGGCGAATGATAATCCAAGAGTGACTGTCGAAAAACCAAGACTGACTGTTTTGTGCTGTTTATGGGCTGGCGGCATCATCGGGCCGTATTTTTTACAAAATGAGGCCGGTCAGGCAGTTACTGTGAATGGTGTTCGCCATCGTGAGATGATAACGAATTTTTTATGGCCCGAATTGGAAGAAATGGATGTGGACGATATGTGGTACAATGGCTCTTTTGCGCGACAAATTCAATGGCCGTGTTATCTCACGTGGTGGCGATGTCAATTGGTCACCAAGATCATGTGATTTGACACCGTTGGACTTCTTTCTTTAGGGTCATTTGAAAGAAAAAGTGTACGTCGATAAGCCAGCAACAATTCAAGAGCTAAAGGATGAGATACTTTGGCACATTAAAATATAAATAAAATATTTTGTAGTGAAAATTTTTGTTGAGATCAAAAATACGAAAGTTACGTTCAAAAATCAACTCAACCCCTAAAAACAAGATTTCGGCCAATCGATCGATACCAATTACAATTATGAAAATGTGGTTTTCGGCTCGAAGCCAAAATGCGCCTCGGAAATATTTCCTATTAAAAGTCTGCATGCCCCCGTACTATAAAAGTTTACCCAAATATTTCTGACATGTTACTGATGTCGTAAGGCCTAAGACGTTACTGATGTCGTAAGGCCTGTGCATCATCGTCATGCACGCTCAGTCGAAAATATTGCTGCTGCAAGTGCAAGTGTTGCTGATGATCCGAATTTATCGATTTCCCGGGGTTCGCAGCAATTGAACGTGTCGTACTGATTTTTTTAGGCTATTGATTGAAGATCATGTCTTGAACAATATGTGGTTCCAACAAGGGCAACAAGCCACACAACACGACTAAGTAGTTTCTTGGCCGCGTAATTTCACGTTTTGGCGACGTCAAATGGCCACCAATATCATGCGATCTGAGGCCGTTAGATTTTTTTCTTTGGGGCTACGCAAAAGACCGTGTTAACGCGAATAATGTGCGAAAAAAGTGGTTAAAAATTACCTTCTCGATTCTCCACGAGCTGTTGCGCCGCCAAATTCATACTTTAATTAAAAGGAAAAAAATTAAATAAAAGGAATTAAAAGAAATTCCCAAAAGATTGCATTCAAATGATTGCTGTAAAATAAATTGGGGAAACAATGATTGCATTCCTTTGGATGTCAAATGAATTATCCAATTAATATGAAGTTGAAATCTCAAAGTCAATAAATGCAATCTTTGTATTGAACTGATTTAAGATTCCTATTCACAAAACACAACATTCTTTTACAACCTTGTTGCCTATACTTACCTATCTGATTTTTTCAAAAAGTTTTTTGGTGGTTTCTAGTACTATAAATTGGAAAAGAGAGAGGTTCCAGTTTTTGAATTTGCCTTTGCTATAGAATATCAGCTCATTACCGTCAAAAGTATGCAATAGTTTAAACTTAAAAATTCTAATGAAGAGAAATACCTATGATCTTTTCAAAGCTAAAAAAATTACAAAGTCTAATTAAATATTTCAATTAAGTTGAGCAAATTCATTATTAATTCTGGAGGTGCGCCCTCAATCTTTGATAAAAAATAAAAAAAAACAGTCCCAGTGTATCGTTATCGTTAAGCTATAATTTGATTTGATTTAACAAAATGTTTGGAAGCATCAGAGGTTGTTAATTTTACCGCGGGATTTTCGACTCGCAAATGTAAATAAATCAAATTTACTTAAATCATCACAAATTCGCCTTAAATAAGATTCAATATTGATTAAATGGATTTCTGTTCTGCTCTTCGCACTTCAATTAATGAAAATGACACAAGTATTTTGCTTTTCAAATTGATTTCAATTGACATATTTCCATGAATATACCCTTCAACATTGCAACAACAAAAAACTGAGTGCTTTATATAACTACATTGAGAAAGGACACATTTCGGATATTTTTTCGCTTCATAACATTCGTTGTTCTATCAGAACTTCCTTCCTTTAGAATATCGGCATTTTCTGCCATAAGAAAGGAATAAGTAATGCTTTTGAACGGAGGGAATAGATTCCGCTGCCTACCTACTACAACTACACTACCACCTACAACTGCTTATGCTCAGCCATGTTTGTTGAAGTCAATCAAATAAAGTAATCTTGCTTCGGAAATAGAAGAACAAGCTTTAAGTAATCGCTAGTCATTCCATTTAATTTCCTAGCTATGAACTATATATATACTATACACATGCGAAAGCCATGGAATCGAAATCGAAATAAAAAAAAAAAAAAACTAAAAAAGCGATGTTATTGATTGATCCCTGGATATCCTGCCACGGCAAATGCTCCTTTGAATGAATCCCGGTACTCATTTATTTTTCTTCCTTTTAACTGTGCTTAAATACGAACGACTTGTGTCGTCGAGAAAGACATCTATTTTTTTTTTTGTTTTTTTTGGAATGCTCTGAGCCTCGCAGCAGGCGGGGGCAAGGAGGCGATGATGATGGTGCTGCTTCTAGATCTACCGCACCCCCCTCCCATCAGTGCCGCAGCCACATCGCCTTCGGGAAGGAAGCAATCAGTTTGGATTAAGATGAATGACGATGTTCACTATAAATATCTATACACTCTGCTTTGCCAGGAAGAACTTTAATTTTTTAGTCCTGCGAATATGTGTCGTGCCTCGTCTCGTGGCAGTAATAATATTGAAAGGGACACCCTTCGGAGATTTACCATCACCAGCTCTGGCAATAATATCGAATTGGTGTTATCGTAAAAACTAACGAGCGTTACAATGATGCTCAAATGTAATTGACTTGTCACGGAGAGTGTTTGGATTTAATGCCAAATGACAAAAGATAGAATTTAGAATGAAATAACTTCGAGTGTCTTATAATAAACGTGCTTCTAAAGAATATCATTATAACAACGCCAAGGCAAAAGCAAACAATTTTGTATTGGGAAAACTTTGAAGTTTAGAGCCGGAAAAGTACAGGACATTAGTTTAAAAGGGATATTTAATTATAGAGATTATGAGGTTCTTTTAGAATCAGTGTGGTTGTTGTTGTTGTTTATGAGAAGATGAAAAATCGTTTTAAATCAATTTAAATAAGAAATAAAAGGCCCCTAAATAAGTTCCACTTCCACAACGTACATACCTACTTGGTAAGAAGATGCTGATGATAACTGTTGACTGGAACATTATTATTCATAATTTCTGTAATTTTAACTTGATCTATTAGTTTCGTGTCGATATAAATTTCGGAATTTCAATCAAATTTAAAATTACAACAATGAAGAACTCTAAAAAAATGGGTTTCCGACATACATACATATACGTGTGTACGTGCAGTGTAAAGAGTGTTTTTTTTTTAAACCTGTTATGGCCAAGAATTTAGCTTATAAAGAAAACGGTCTGCTAATTTTGTTTTAAAAATGATTTCGAGCAAGTGGCCGCCGCTGCTAGCTCGAATAAATTCCAGCCGAGAAGCCCAATTTTCGACCACTTTTTGCAGCAATTGCGGCCGTATGTCAGTAATAACTCGCCGAATATTCTCTTTTAAGGTGTCAATCGTCTCGGGCTTATCTGCGTAGACAAGCAACTTCACATAACCCCACAAAAAATAATTCAACGGTGTTAAATGGCACGATCTTGGAGGCCACGCCACAGGCCCACGACGCGAGATAATGCGCTCACCAAAAGTTTCCTTCAATAAATTTATTGTTTCGTTGGCTGTATGGTATGTAGCGCCATCTTGTTGGAACCAAAGGCCTTCCACATCAACGTCCTACAATTCAGGCACGAAAAAGTCATTAATTATGGCTCTCTTGCGTTCCCCGCATTGACTGTTACATTATGGCCGGCTTCATTTTTGAAGAAATATGGACCAATGATTGCCCCTCTGCCCATAGAGCACAGCAAACAGTGACTTTTTGAGGATATAACGGCATCTCAACAATGGCTTGTGGATTATGATCACTCCAAATACGACAATATTTTGCTTATTAACGTACCCATTCAACCAAAAATGAGCTACATCGCTGAACAACATTCTCTTGTGAAAATCGGGATCGGTGGCCATCTCGTTTTGGGCCATTCAACGAACGTGCGAAGCGCTTGATGGTCGTTTTGCTTCAATTTTAGCACAAGTTGGATTTTGTTAGCCCTCAAACCAAGATCCTTTCGCAAAATCTTCCATAAAGTGGATGGGCACAGTTCCAATTGTTGTGCGCGATGGCGAATGGACTCATTCGGGGCTTCTTCGATAATCGATACTCTGCGGTCCACAGCTGCAATAGCGTCTTCGGTGCGCACTGTACGGCATCTCTGAGGATGCGCATTATCCACTAGAGTAAACGTGGTACGAAACCGATCCATGGTTGCTCGGATTACCGACTCTGCTGGGCGATTATGTCGACCAAATATTGGACGCAGCGCGCGATACGTCGCGCGAACCGAGCCAATATTTTGGTAATAAATTTGCACTATTTGCAAACGTTGTTCAGGAGTAATTCTATTCATTATGAAATGGCAAACCAAACTGAGCATAAATCAAAAAACCCAACTCCAAAAAAAGCATTGCCAAATTGAAAACCACACGTCTAAAAAAAACACCCTTTTCATAGAGCTAGAGCTTTTTTTTATGTCTAGAACTCTTTCTGGTTTTTTTTTTTTATGATTTTTGTTTCGAACTTCCAATGCATATGTGCCTGATTACATGGGTCGTTCTACTGAAGAGCGCATAGCATGAGACAGGTAGATTTTATGTGCGTAAAAAAGAGTAGGTAGATTCCACCTTCTCTTTTTTACGCACATAAAATCTATCTCTCTCACGCGATGTGCTCTTCAGTAAAACGACCCATGTAATCAGCATAACTGTTTTACACACAGCCTCCAATTGAAATATTCATGTGTGGATTCAGTGGATTCCGTGGATGTGGAATTTCATTGAATTAGCGTAGTGTGGATGCAAATGAACGAATCCAATAAAGCTAATATGCTAAAGATTGTATAACCTACATTCTTGATTTGCGTTAGATTTAGTTTCATGCCACAAAAAGTATCCATTTTCTTCAAAATTAGACAAATTGAAGACCTTCTCTATGCATATCCATAGGTATACCTTACCTCTAGCTATAGTTTTATTTGTTTCACACTTTTCAAAAATAAATCGACACAAACAATGAAAGCACCATCACCATATAAAGGCGCACATAGAAACCTATTTCCTCATATACCAAGACCAAATAAAGGTATCATTGATGTCTGAGAAAGAATACATTTTATTTTATTCATTCTCTTCCATTAATCTTGTTGCAAACAATTTAACAATGAACTTTAAATTTGCAATCAGCAGCATCAAAGTTCCACATCCGTTGTTCCGTTCTTTCTTTTATTTAACAACCAAAGTTTTAAGGCCATCAAATTTTTATTATGTCTCGTATACATTTTGCTTGGTGATGGAATTCAAGTTAAAAAGATTATAAAATGCCCTTTTTGATGATGGAAACATCAAAACCCAAAAACGTGTATGCTTCTTAAGTATTGTGGCGTGCTTGAGAACTTCCAAAATTCTAACAAAGAGCCAACATCGTGTGGTAGATACGTGCCTTTTGTTAACATTATTTCACTAGCCGTTGCCGTCGTCGCCGTCGCCATGTTGTCGTATAACAAAAGAGCGTTTTATCCGTTTCCACGCGGCCATTTACTCATTTATTCAAGCCAACAACGTGCTAAGTATATAGTTATATCAAGTCTTTTCTAACCTAATCCAGAAGATTCAATTCCAATTTCTCATTCCAATTCCCAGTGCTGCCAGCAGGTGGCGGTTATAGTCGAAGAAGTGGGTTTTAATGCAATTCTGCCTTCCACCTTCCACCGTCCTCCATGCTCCATCCCCTCGAACTCAACGATCACAAAGCTCTTTCGCACAATATCAAAAACATACAATTTTTCTCGGCCAATTTCAGACGATGTATCTATAGACAAGGAAATTCGCTGAGAGTGTCCTGAAACTGAGACTGAGACATTGTTGAACACTGAACACACGGTACGCGTAGCGTTATTACACAAGTAAAACTATATCCTTTCATACAATATCCTGATATCAGTGTATCTGTGTAGGTATAGAATAATGTGCAGAAAGCTGCAGGGATTTCCTTTAGGGAATTTACTTTTCCTTAGAGGGCGCGCAATACAATAGCAATATGGAATAGATGGGGAGCTGGACACGGGTAGGACATTGGTTTGTTCGCAAAATGTGGATTGTACGGCTGTTGTGAGTGCCGAAGAATAAGGATAATCTAATGTTGAATGAGTACTTTGTTATTAGTAGGTATATGTTTCGAATTATTGTGTGCGTCGTCTGTGTGTGTCCTTTTGCATTTACGCTGTATTGCAATTCAATTACGGAAAAACTGTTTCGATACGAGGATTGCCAGTAGTTTTATTAGAAAATTAAAATGAAGTTACGGATTTAGTTCACCAATATCAGAAATAAGTATAACTATGTTAGAGTTGGTTATTTGGAAAAATCGTTTTAGGGTAAAAAGCCAATCAAATTTGGATTTCTATTGAAAATGCCAAATAATAAAGATGTTGAGTATAGAAGGAGAAATGCCATTGCTGCTTCGTGAGATTGTTGACATTGGGAACGTTCAATCACAAAATCTGAAAATTCAGATCAGGGGCCGAATTACCGCATCAGTTATCGAGTAATACGTGACTGAATTATGTGGATATGGCATTACCGCTCACGTTATGGAGTCATCATCTCCATAGGTTTTACTCGTTCATTCGATCACTGATGGGACTCACTCGATCAGTCACTGATGCGGTAATTTGGCCCCTGTATTCATGTTGTTGAACGCACAAGATATATGAATTTTCAGTTGAAGGTTGTTGTGTCAAATGCTAGAATTTACCTAAATGATTTACATTAAAACGAAACAAAATAGAACTTTAATTATATGCTTAAACTAAAAATTAGGCGTCAGTAGTTCTGGTGATGATTTATGTAACTAAATCAGCAACAAAATACAGCAAGACTATGTAAGGTTCAATGAAAAAATAATTCTACATTATTGCGATGGAGAATTCTGGGAACATTTTTCTAAGAATAGTCAATCGTTTGATTTAAAAACTCACTTATCAATAAACAATTAGTTCTTCTACGAAAAAAGTATTAGTTTGTTCGTGATGAAAATTAATCATCACAAATCACTAACCAGATCGAAAATCATAAAGTTCAACTTCTATGTATAGTACTTCAACATTTTCCCCACCACTATCACTTTATTCTGAATTTTCAGATGAGAATTTTTGGCTGAAAATTCAGATGAAACGTAAGCAAACGTAACTGAAAGTCACTAAAAGTCATCTTACTTTTTATGGCAGCTGGCCAATCAGAAGCTCCAAAAATTCAGAAATTTGAAAATTTAGATGTAAAACGTAATGCGCTGAACGTACCCATTAACTTTAAAAGGTGTTCTCTATTGTATGTTCCTAACTCAGAAAATATGTGCACTCTTTGAAATTGTCTTGGTGTGAGAAGGAAAGTCATAGATTCTTAAAATTCACAGCGAGCACGAGTGTTTGCTCTCGAAAACTACTCCAACTATTTTGATTTACCTATTTATTAAATATATATTGTGGTTTTATTTATTAAACAACTGCAATAATACTGCGTTTCAGGTTTTTTTTGCAAAACAAAAATAAGGGTTTGGCGTTTTTAGAGAAAATTGCTTCAATTTTTGATAAATTTCCGTATATCTGCTACTGGCTTGATCTACTTTGTTATAACTTTGCAGTCCAGTCTTTCTAAATAATCAAATAAATACTGCATTGGAAATTTTACAAAAAAATTATTTATAAAAAAATGCCAGAAAAAAAATCATAGATAGGGTTAGTAGTTTTTACTTGTATTCTTGTTATTTTTACTTGGGGATGTAGGTACTAAAGGGTGGTTTTTTAAGAGGTTTAGAACTTTTTTTAAAAAAAAAACACAAAAAATTCGAAAAAATGAATGAAATATTTATTTGAATCGATAGTTTGAACCTTGCAATTTAATGTTTAAAGATGATTTCATGCAAATGTTGACCGCGGCTGCGTCTCAGGTAGCCCATCCGCTGAGTCCAATTTTGGCATACTCTTTCACACATATCGGCCGGTATCTCACGAATCAATGCATGCATGTTGGCTTCCAGTGCGTCAATCGAAGCGGGCTTGTCCCTATAGACATTAGCCTTGACATACCCCCACAAAAAATAATCTAATGGTGTCAAATCGCACGATCTAGGCGGCCAATTGACCGGCCCGAAACGTGAAATTAACTGTTAACACCAAACTCGCCTCGCAATTGCGCCATTGTTTCGCATGCTGTGTGGCATGTGGCACCGTCTTGTTGAAACCACATATCATGCAAGTCAAGAACTTCCATTTCGGGCAAAAAAAAGTTTGTTATCATCGCTCGGTAGCGTTCACCATTGACAGTAACGCTGCGATTCGCATCATCTTTGAAGAAATAGGCCCAATAATGCCGCCGGCCCATAAACCGCACCAAACAGTGGCTTTTTCGGGATGCATTGGTAGCTGTTGCAATGCTTCTGGCTGATCTTCACTCCAAATGCGGCAATTTTGCTTATTTACGTACCCATTCAACCAAAAATGAGCCTCATCGCTGAACACAAGCAGCGCGCGATGAACATTTCGAACCGAGCACGAATTTTGATAGTAAAATTCAATAATTTGCAAGCGTTGTTCATTTGTAAGACGATCCATGATTAAATTGCAAACCAAACTGAAGCTGTTTGACAGTGACACAAGGTACTAAACACACGTCAGCTGTCAAAACCAGTGTTGCCAAGACCAAACCAGCTTAAAAATCACCCGTTATAATGGCAAGTTATGGATTCGTACAAAAAAATCGAACTCGAGGTTTTGATCAAACTTGACATTGCGGTGATAGAGAAGGTCTTGCAAAAACTTCCGTCTGTCTGTCTGTCTACCTTTCTGTTCGGCTACAGCCTAAACGGATGGCTATATTTTCCTTAAACTTAGTACTTAGCGTTTTTTGAACATTTCTCCCACATATTTTTTAATTTTTTTTTGTCACCAAAAATAACGGACAATTTCAGACAATTTTTTTTGGCCAAAAAGGAAAATTTGACTAACTGATTTGAATTTAATTTTTTTAGAGAAGCTTGCGATAAGTTCAAATAATATTGCATATCAAGACTTTCAAAAAAATATTTTTGGATTTTTAAAAAATATTTCAAATTTATTTTTTGAAAATTCGATATTTCGAAAACGGGTGGAACATTTTTTTCAAAATCAATATTTAACTCCACATTAACAAATAATTAAAATTGGCTTACCATTTTTTTGTCTCAAAAATGTTAACAAAAAACTTAACTTCTCCTACGATTTTGTAAAATCTTATCTTATTAATTAAGGTTTATATAAAAATCAGATGGTGTACATCGCGTTGGGTTCAAAACAGTTTCAGAAGTATTTTAATCAAATTCTAATATATTGTTTTAAAACAATTTTCCAGTTTAAATATTGCCTGCAACTTAACTAAGATTTGACAAATGGATAAAATATGATTATGCTCCCATAACTAATTTATTTTAGACTTTAGAACCACAGTGTGATCGCACATAAGAGCAAGTACGTGTGACCCAGTCGTGCGTATTTTTGTTCGTAATCGCAATGCAGTAAAATGAAGTTACATTGCTACAATTTTATTTTGATTTTAAAATATCGTATTTGTTTAATGTTATAGATTGCGCATAAGAAAGACTGCTATATTAAAGATAACATTCAAATTATAATTGCACTTGTAGATGTAATTTAAGCTTTAATGAAAGGTTGTTTTATAAATTTTAATCGATAAATGAATTAACCTATATTTAAAGGCTTGGGCTGTACTGGCTAAGCAAATGCTTTATTAGCTAAAACCTTTTATTTTCTAGCTCAATTATACAGATTCACATACCTACCAGTAAAAAGTATTTAACAAAAACCACTACCGTTAGTAAAAAACCTGATTTAAAAAATAAAGAATTGTAATAATAAAATAATATGTAAATATTATATAAACAGGGTGGCTGATGAATATTGCTACATTAAGAAACTCAAATAACTTTTTTTTCAGTGTATGGAATTCATTTTTCTTTTATTCGTGTTGAAGTTCATTCAATTTGATTATATATAGATTAATTAATTTTAAAAATATCTGTGGGTTGGCGAAGCACTATGACAATTTTGTTTGTTTATGTTGCCGTTTAAATCGAAATGGGCCTCGTCAGACATAAAAAGACAGTTCAGCATGTTTCCGTCCTCTTCCACCATTTGAGGCATCTTCTGGCAAAATTCCAAGCGCATCGGCAAGTCTGCTGCGTTCAGTTTGTTGGCCATTTGAATTTTATATGGGAATAAGTCCAAATCATTGTGCATAATTGACTGCAATGACTGTCTGCTTATACCCATTTGAGCAAATAAGGTTCTTGCCGAAACTCTTGGATTGTTTTGTATGGCAGCACCTACAGCAGCGATTGTTTCCTCCGTCCGAACTGAAGGATTTCGATGGTAAGGCCTTCTTTCAACTGTCCTATGCTAAGCAAAATGGTTAACAATTCTGATTATGGTCCATCTGCTCGGAGGACATAAGCCTCCCCTAATGATGTCCATAAATTTCTGTTTTTTGCATCATTTTTAATTATGAAAGATGAAACACAGTTAAGCACTGAACTGTCATTTCGTAGGTGTGTCTGTCAAATCACTAAAAAAAACCGAGCTCGAATTTCTCGGTCTCGGTCATTTTATTCTGAGCTAATTGAGCAAGCTCTGAGCTAACCCCGATGGAAAAAAGAGACACATTTTTTATGCTCTGATATAAGTCTGAGGCAAAAAAAAAACATAGAATTTTTTTTTGACAGTTCCGTGATCTGCTCTGAGCTAAAGAAGAAAAACGCTAATTGTACCAGTTAGAGTTGAATTTATTTAGGTCGTCTTCCCATCTTTTTCCTTAGTCATCGGAAAGGTCTCGTACGATCTGGAATGCATTCTGTTGGTATCCGGTCCAGCGTTGTCTTGTAGCCTAGATATATGCACTGTCCAACTCCATTTTAATTGTTTCGCTCTTTTTACAAAGTCGGTAATATTTGTTCGTCTTTATTTTATGCTCTAGCTCGATGCACAATGGATCCACGGACGCACACACGTTTAGACTTACAGACTTAAAGAAGTACAGATCAACGGAGGTTATGTGACGAACATCACTCTTATGGAATTGTATATAATGTCAGTTTTGGTTAAAACCTCGAAATTTACAGCGAAGAAATTTTTAGGACTGAAAACTGATGGGACAGAAAATAAGTGAAAATTATGATAAATTATATAAAATCACCAAAAACGTTAAATTTAAAAATTTCCCAATAATTATAATTTGTCGTTTATCAGTCGTGAATAACTTGGTTGTGACAATTTAAATTTTATCGTATGACGTTTTCTATGTTTAAATGTTTGTGCTAAAATCATGTGTTTTATATTTTTTTTTTTGCTAACTTCATATGGATTTTAAAAACATAGAAACAAAAACGTAGAAAACATTAAATTAACCAAAAAACATCGCAAAAAACATCGCAAAAACATCTTCGATATTTAATATCAGTTTAGCATATAAATCGAAAAATGTAGAAGATATTGAGCTACAAACTCGATATTCTAATCAACGGCAAATTGTAATACAACTTATCACTTTTCGATCGGAAAATGTTGCTTCCCGATAATTGTGACGGGAATTGCGGTAATTTCGTTCTGAATGTTGTCTATTAGGGCTTTTAGGTTCCATCAGGGACGCGTATGTATACATATAAAATAATGGCTTTCAAGTAGCCCAATACGGGAAAACATCGCACGGGCGACTATTAAGATCCAATCTTAAGCGAGATGAAGTGTAACATCAGAATGGTCTTAGTGACCTATAAAGGCCATGATTTTCCCGACTGACTCAATTTATTCCAGTTTCATTCCAATTTAAAATCAGACTCTGTAGGCTCCAGCAGAAGTTTACATTCGACTGTGTATGCAATTTTCGGAAACCATTTACTCAAAGATAGCAACTCTGTCCAATATACTCTGCCAGTTTACAATATGGCCATTTCTATGCCTTTTAGATGATAACCCATAAACGTTTGAATTAATTTTCAACAGCAACAAGAAGATTCTCTTCCTGTATTGTCTGAAGGGATATGTGTTGTGTATGTAGTTGTTGATATGTATCTATATGCACGAATTAAATTTATATCCAAGAAACAACAACTAATGAAATAAAAACAGTTTGCTTTTGAGCTCCAATATGATGGCGAGTTCAAAGAAAAAACCCACATCCAAAATACCCCATAACCCCTATACTCAATATGCACGAACACAAACTAAGACTATGTTCTATACATCTGATGTTCGAAACAATTGGCATACAAAATGAATTCAAGTGCGATGTGGTGCGTTGCATTTGTTTGAAAATTCAAATTGCGAATGCACAACGAGCAGATTGTTTTTTAGTGCATTATTCTAGACAAAACAATACTAAAACCCAAAGCCAAACGAACTTGTAAAGTCCTGCCGTTAAAGGACATCCACATAACAATACACAAAGCAATTGCAATGCTCTATATATCGTCTTGTCTCTGATGGTATGAGGACGATCAGCTGGGGTGTATTCAGAAGACGCATATTCTTCTTATTAGGTTGGATCAGGTGCGGATATAAGTTTTATGTCTGGGGGATATTTCTTTGTGGATGTTTTAACTTAATGAATACAATTGCTAAAAATATTGTTTTTGAATGTTAACATCACGAAAAACAGGCCACATCCCAAAAACTAATTAAATTCATAAAAAGGCAAAAATGAATAATTGGAAAAAAAAACAAGGTTAAAAAATAATTACTCTTGAAAAAGTACTAAAACATTTGAAAAAATATGCACGACTTGATCGCACGAACTTGTTCTAAAGTAGTGAAAAACTGACACACATTAAAGATGCAAGATGTTATGGTATCTTTTACGAGAATATCTATATTAAAAGATTCAGATGTACTTAAAATTGAATTTTTGTTTGATGTTTTTATTTTGTAAAAAAATATAGGTATTACATATTTTGAAAATTTTTTAATGCAATATCCTTTGAACTATAAAGTTACCCCAGACAGAAAAATTATAACAAAATCGATATACGCAAATAATCCAAAAAATAAAACCAATTAAAAAAAAAAAAACACTGAATGGATATTTTTCTGTTATGTGATTTTTTGCCTAAAAACCTGAAAAGCAGTTTTCTTACAATTAGGTACTTTCCTTTCTAACAGCGTTTTTTTTTTTAGCCAATGCAGTCGGTGTGTTTGAAATAAAAACTTGGACTTTCCTATGGTTGACGTTACGAGGTCACACTTTACGAGCTTGCACTTTACGTTACGAAAATCTGCATGGTAGGATATTGTGTACTTTCATTAACAAAAATCTGAAGATTCCCTTCAAGCAAACTGTCTGGTTTTGGATCAACAACGTAGGGATGTCTTGCCATACTTATCCAAATATGGACCCTCAAAATTGGACAAACGTTGATTCTTACACATTTATTTACCGCGAGTCACGGCACTCACACAATTCGTGTTTGTTTTGATAAACTGAAGTAGCAGCGGTTTGCTAGGGTAATTCTTCGTCGAATCTCTGCTAAGGTGTCATTTGTGGAATTAACGTTTACTTCAAGGTAGATGCACTTCTTAACTTTTTTTTTTTGAACTTTTCCTAAGTGGACTTTAGATCCTTAAAAGCCCACTCAGGAGAAGTTCAAATTTTGTATAAAAAAAAGATCACGAAAAAGGAAATATTGAACTACTTAACTATCTCGAAATTACTGCTATCAATAGTGGCAAAGGCGGTGGACAGATGATTGATACAGATACCTACTTGGTCTTGTCCTCATATACGTCAAGCCAACAAGTTCTGCCTGTTCTTCAATCACCTTGAAGGACTCCAAAACGGCACGTTGGGAGTGGCCAATGATGGAGTGGCTGAATGAAGAAGTCACATGATAGCGCATTTCCTTGTCGAAACCCTGTACATGTTTGGAAGAGTTGTGAAGAGCTTCTTCCCAATTGAACATTAAACCACCTGTTTTCTAATGTTACGCGACAAAGCTGGATCGGTTTTCTCGTGATCCCGAGTTCAGCCATCGCCACATATCCCCTGACGATGACTGCTATTACAAGCGGCTCAAAGGCTTTGAATTCGATGAATAGATAATGGGTCCTGACTTGAAACTAGTTTTTCTTTTCCAAAATTTGTCTTAGTGTAAAGATTTGGTATATAGTCGATCTGCCGGGGCGGAACCCATCACACCGTTATTTGCCGATCAAAGTGTTGCAAAACGGCTTTAGACGCTCACACAGAACGTTGGATATGGATTAGATCATATATGCGACATTTAGCAGGGATGTGCCTCGATAGTTCTTACAAGACATAGGATCGCCTTTTTTGTAGATGGGACATATGAAGCTGATCGTGCAATCATCGGGCATGCTTTCCATCCACCCATATTATTTGTTGATGATTTGATGCAAGATCAGCTTTTTTATAGCTAAGCTTTTTTAGGGAGTTGGATTCCCTGCTTGTCCTATTACTCGCTCCACATGATTTCCACTGAGCAGCTGCTGGAAATGCTGCTTAAACACATCTACTATTCCCTGTGCTTCGGTGACTATATAGGTTGCCAAATTTTAAGTCCTTAAATAAGCCAACCAGTTTAGGCTCTATTTCAAATTATATTACAGTGTACGCGCGGACTTGAATTAAGTTAAGTTTAGGGATAATTATTTGTTTACATAATAAGTTTGTTCATACGACTATTGTCACCTCCTGTTCGTTGCGCGCTTGAATTCCGCGTTATGACAATCCACGGTAAAACATCGTACAATGGTTCTCTAAATTATAAATAGAACCATATCGTAGAAAGGGTAAAATGGTGCACTCTCAGTCCTTAGATCCTTAATGTAAGAGATGCTTCTTCTATTTAATAAAGCAAACGACATCTTTTCTGTATTTATTGCACTCAGTTTCTTGTCAGTATTTTGTGTTTGTTTTGCTTCGTGTTTTCTCCTTTTAACGCTATATACTACAATGTGTATTTGTCTGCTATAAACGTGCAGTGACTACAATAAAACGCGACGAGTTTCACAATTTCAGGACGAATTTGAAAGGAGTTGCAATAATAGTAACTATATATTTATATGCAATTTAAGAGGTAACATCTATTCCAACTCCTTTTAGCAGATGATTTGTGCTGTTATATATCATTGTCGTTATTATATTGTTGTTGTTGTTTGTATAATTTGGTTTGGAGAGAGTCGTTCAATTGAATTTGTGTGTTGTATTTACACTTGAATTGAGAGAGTTAAGTTTATAGCTTTTGGTTTGTAGTTTAACCTATTGTGTAGACCAAAATAACAAAATAACATTAAGAGCTTAGAAAATAGTGTTAAATTTATTCTAACTTTTAGGTAGTTAAATTCAGTGCTGAAATACAATACACTTTAGAGGCATAGTCGACAAGTATGAAATAAACATAAAATTCTGTTAACTATGTATTGATTTATTTAACTTTATTCAACCAAACAACCCAAGGAAATCATAAAGCATATGTAATAGCTTGATGGGTATTGAGAAGTCATGCGGAGAGGAAGTGGGTGGAGAATTTATCAGGCATGAAAAATTGGAGAAAAAAGATGTTCTCTTGTAACTGTTAAAACTTATGAGCAGATGAAGAATTCAAAATATCCATAGCTGTAATCTTGAAAATTTGACAATAATAAATATTTTTTAAAACCCCTACAAATCAAGCCCCTTTTCGAGATTTGATTTTACTTTTTAGCTAAAAATTCACGGTAAGTGAAAATAGTTTTGTATAGTGTTCTAATTTATTTTTTAGTATATTCCAGTATTTCTTCCGCAGCTGAAGTGGTATTTTCTTCAAGTTTTGAAAACACACATTGCAAATAACTTAAGCTTTATTGCATCTCTAAACTTTCCAACTAAACTTTTTATGATCAAAATATAATTAATTTTTTTTTTTGCTTTGAAGGCAGAACCGTCGCACGATTCGCACAAGCACTTTTTTAATATAACGGGTGATTTTTTAGCTGGTTTGGTTTTGGCAACACTGGTTTTGACAGCTGACGTGTGCTTAGTACCTTGTGTCACTGTCAAACAGCTTCAGTTTGGTTTGCAATTTAACCATGGATCATCTTACAAATGAACAACGCTTGCAAATTATTGAATTTTACTATCAAAATTCGTGCTCGGTTCGAAATGTTCATCGCGCGCTGCTTGTGTTCAGCGATGAGGCTCATTTTTGGTTGAATGGGTACGTAAATCAGCAAAATTGCCGCATTTGGAGTGAAGATCAGCCAGAAGCATTGCAACAGCTACCAATGCATCCCGAAAAAGCCACTGTTTGGTGCGGTTTATGGGCCGGCGGCATTATTGGGCCTATTTCTTCAAAGATGATGCGAATCGCAGCGTTACTGTCAATGGTGAACGCTACCGAGCGATGATAACAAACTTTTTTTTGCCCGAAATGGAAGTTCTTGACTTGCATGATATGTGGTTTCAACAAGACGGTGCCACATGCCACACAGCATGCGAAACAATGGCGCAATTGCGAGGCGAGTTTGGTGTTAACAGTTAATTTCACGTTTCGGGCCGGTCAATTGGCCGCCTAGATCGTGCGATTTGACACCATTAGATTATTTTTTGTAGGGGTATGTCAAGGCTAATGTCTATAGGGACAAGCCCGCTTCGATTGACGCACTGGAAGCCAACATCCATGCATTCATTCGTGAGATACCGGCCGATATGTGTGAAAGAGTATGCCAAAATTGGACTCAGCGGATGGGCTACCTGAGACGCAGCCGCGGTCAACATTTGCATGAAATCATCTTTAAACATTAAATTGCAAGGTTCAAACTATCGATTCAAATAAATATTTCATTCATTTTTTCGATTTTTTTGTGTTTTTTTTTTAAAAAAAGTTCTAAGCCTCTTAAAAAATCACCCGTTATAAGTATATACCTAAGCCCTCGGAAGATTTATACTGGGTATAAGTATCACTGAATTATACTGTCAAATAATGTTCTAACGTTTAATTAAGTCAAACAATATTATCTTACGATTTAACATGCTTTATTTTTTTAAGCAAATGAGCAAACATATCTGCAGAAGTCTAATAAATAAACAATACAAAATTAACATTGGAAACACACATTTTAGATAAGAAATTTTAAAAATATACACGACTTGATCGCACGAACTTGCTCTTGTGGTAAACAACTGTGTAAAACCATACATTGTTAGATGCATGATTTACCGAAAAAAATATTAAAAGAGTCAAAAATACTATACAAATTATTTTTCGTTTGATTTTTTTTTCATATATAAAAAATATATTTTTTTAAATTTTTAAATGCATTATTGTTTGTAATATTGAGAAGCATCAGATTGCACAATTATAACAAAATCGGTCTTACCGTGGCAAAGATATACGTGAATAACCCAAAAATAAGACCATTTTCTCAAAAAACGTGCAATACCTAATTCCGTAATGTAAATTTTTGAGAAAAACCTGAAAAGCAGTTTTCGTACAATTGAGTTGGTTATTACAGGTTCGAAATTTAATAAAAATCGTAAGAGCCGCCCGTTCTAGTGGAGCTTAAACAAGAAATCGAATTTATCCTCTAGGGAATCACATAAAAATGCTGTGTACCAAATTTAATGCAAATCGGTCAACCCGTTTAGGCTCTAGCTCAAATTATAATGGACGCACAGACCGACGCCGACGGACGGCATGACGAAACCCACTTTTTTGGACTTCTCGATTATCGTAGTGTTAGTTTTGATTACAATCTCAAGTTCTTTTTTTCACACGAAACCAATACTTGCCCTATAGAGCAAGTAAAAATTGCAAACTTTATATCATAATAGTTAATCTAGCTAGCTATGTATCTGCGTTAGGTGATAAATTTATTATTATTTGCTTTTATTTTTCTAATAAGTATAAATAATTTCATCCGAGTTTTGATGGTATATAAAGACTTTTTTTTAAGACAGATTCACATTGCTTTTGCTTGCTAACGCCATCAAGAAGTTCATATAATTCTTAACAAGTTAACAGAAAAAAAAAGTATCAAAATGAAATTACTTGTTGTTTTTTTCATTTTTGGAATAAGTAAGAATTCTTTTTAAAAGTTTTATTTAAAAATTTATTTTTAATTTCAAATTTTCTTGTAGCTCTCATTTCCATTGACACAGTTCAAAGTGTGAGTTTGATTTCAAAATGCCTGCAAAACTCAAACAACAATATGTGCATTCTTATCAAACCGTCACTGTTAAATGAATATATATCCAAAGGTAAGTTATTATTTTTGATTGATCTCAGCCCCAATCGATAATTTTCTTTTTTTTTTTGTTGTTACTATTTATAGGCTACAGGGAAATCGACTTGTTCCAGTGCCATAGAAAGGATTTTGAAGTCTCTTTTCCTTGCGAGAAAGAGGTCGACAGCATCGAATTGTCTGAGGGTGTCAATTTGTGAAAACCAAATATTCAATTTTTGTTTTAATATTTGAATTTATAAGTAAAGCTTATTTGTTTCAAATACGTAATAATGCAGATTCAAAGCTACTTCAATTCTGTTTTAAATGATGACATCCATTATTCACAGTCGCAAAAAATTTGAAACAAATATGTATAATCCTAACTTAAAATAAAAGAATAAAACAAATTTAAGTGCCTACGTAATGAAAATATTTCTACCAAATAAAAACTTGATGTTCTCAAGAGAATAGTCGCATAATTGCTCCGAGTCTTTTGTTAATTCCTTGAAGTAAACCTTAATATAAAATTGTGATTTGTTTGCAAACTATTTCCAATCAGTGTATTCTGTTGACACTCCTTCTATACAGGACTTACCTCGTATAGAGTTGTTGAAATTGGTTTTATAATTTTTAGTCCTTTTGAAGTTGAACAAATTTTATCTAAATTCGATGTTAATAAAAGTGAGGGGCCTAATGGAATCCCTGCCGTTCTCTTGAAGAATTGCGTTATCGCAATTGCTCAACCACTTACGTGGATTTTTAATCTTTCCCTAGCTTTAGCTTTAGGACACTTTTTGGACTGCTGGAAAATTTCTTATTTGTCAACAATTTTAAAATCGGGGTCGAAACAGGATTTTACCAACGAAAGACTTATATCTAAGATTTCTTCTATAGGTACCAAAAATATTTTAAAAAATAAAAGGTTGTCATATTTATTCCTTAACCATATATCAATTTTTCAAATTTAGCTACTGTAAGTAATGCCATCATTTCTAATACCTATGGAAAAAATATTACAAACGGATATTATATTTACCGATTTTGCGAAAGCGTTCGACAGAGTCAACCATCAAATCTTATTTTTTTTTGAAAATCGAAAGTCTTCGCGGTGGTCACAAACACTCCAACTAAAACCAACAACATCGACTTAGCTGAATCGTGGATCGTGGTCGCGCATTGAGAAGAGATTCAAGGTATTTACGGATGATTTAAATGCGAAACTGTTTCAAATTGCGGCTAATGAAGAAAGAATTCTCAACAGCTTTAGGTGCCAGTTAAAGCTTTCATTGAAAACCATCATTGAAAACTTTAATGACTAATTTTGGTACCTTTAGAAAGTGAAATCAGTAATTATTTTGATGCAAAAATAAAGCTGATTGCTTAAATTATAATTTTTGTGAAAAAAAAATTGAATGGAGTTCACACTTCGCCATAAAATGACGTTTAATTTTTCAATGATCATTGATAAGGTAGTTCATTCATTGAAATAATAAGTTATTTTATGTGGACGGCTGGTCCAAAATGAAAATTTTTTTCGGCAAATATTAATAATTAAGTCACTACCTACATATTGGCATCAAAATAATTACTAATTTTGCCTTTAAAGTGCCTCAAAACCAATCATTAAAATGTTCAATGATGGTTTTCAATGATAGCTATAACTGGGGCCTTAGTCTCTAATCGACTTAAGGCTTAACTACATAAGTCAATAAAGTGAAAATTTTCAAACTCATTTTGGAATAGTTTTTCTGATGCAGAAAGATTAAATTTTGGTTTAAAAAAAAAATTGTATATTCTTTTTCACAAAACAACTGCGCTAGCGGGAAAAAAATATTTTTACCTTTGTACTTTTTCGATTATGTAGTTAAGCCTTTATTGGAAAGACAATAAACCAACTCTGATGCTGTATTTGTAGGTGTTCCCTGCCTCAGACAATGAAGATGAATAGATGTGAATTGCAACAACAATTTAACCAGGTGTGTGAAGATCCCTACTGTCTATGTGTGAGATTTTTATACACACATTCTCATTTTTTATCTGATAACTGCCAGTTCAAGCTTGTAGGCAAATTAAAATGGCTGCCGGGGATTCTCATCTTCATGTGGCTAATCTGTGGTGCACACTGTGATGTGCCTTGAATAGGACGTTGGGTCTGTGCCGATGCTATTGGAAATTCACGGGCGGGCAAACACTTTTTGTGGAGGAGTTATTTCAATTTAGTATGGTGCAAAAATATTTCACGCTACCGATTTTGTAAAAGCTTTCCTATAAGACGTGTACTGCCTATTTTTGTTGGACAGAGTATAACTTCTTTTTATTTGCAACATCTTTTTAATTACAAGTAACTGTCAAACAAGAATTTTATTTTTTCGGCTCTAACGATATATATCTATATAATATCGACTTACTTCGGAGAGGATTATCGCCGTTAACTAAGGGGAATAAATGTTGTATTTTACAAGAAAACTGTTTTTTTTTTTTAAACGGGTATACATGCACTAAAATACACAATTATTTATGAGCCACATTAACTTTTATCTTCAAGGTGTGTCTGCATTACAAGTGTTATCCATCACAAGAGTTCTTGCTAAACAGTCGTGCTTATTTTTCTTCATACTTTTGCAATAATTTTTAAAATTTTCCAAATATTTACCTACAAAAAACTGAATATCAACCCCTTTTATGCCCCTATAAATCTAGGCCCTGATCTAGATTTAACTTTACTTTTTAGCTAAGAATTCACGATAAGTGAAAATGGTTTTGTATAGCGTTTTCCTTTATTTCTTAGTATATTCCAGTATTTCTTCCGTAGCTGAGGTGGTATTTTTTTCCAGTTTTGAAAACATGCACTGGAAATATCTCAAGTTTTACTGCATCTCTAAACTATTTAAATAAAATTTTTCTAATCAAACAATTATTAAGTTTTTTTGCTTTGAAAGGCAGAACCGTCTCGATCTTATCTTCGAAAACCAAGACCGAACGAGTCATCAAATTTATTTGTGTTTGCTTACAATCATTACAAAAACAACAAGTAAAAATGCAGTTATGGATAATGATACCCTTTATAATATTTGTTTTCTTATAATATTTAATTATTTATTTTTAGTAATAATTTTTAATGGTTGGTAGATTACCTACATATTTTCCCCAACTGGTTTGATTGTCAATTCATGCACTTGAACGTGCGGCGGAGTTGATATTGCATAAAGCACTCCACTGGAAATATCTTCTGATTTAAGAATGCAATTTCCGAAGTGACTTTTAACTTCATCTTTTACAATTTCCGTATCAACAAGCCCTGGACTGATACTCTAAATAAAACCAAAAAAAAAAACCAAAAGAATTAAGATACTTTCTTATAAGTCGAATAAAACAAACGTACAGTGATCTTTATTTTTGTCCCGAGTCCTTTAAATTCCTGTCGATAGATCTCGGTAATGGCAGTAATTGCATATTTTGTTGCCGGATAAATATTAATATCAACATGAGCTGGCATAATCGGTATCGAATGGCCCACAATACTATTTACTATCAGAATATGTCCATCGAAATTGCGCTCTTTCATACTCTTGAAGGCATGTTGTGTGCAAAGAACGACACCCACAACATTTGTGTCGATCACTTGCCGAACTTTGGAAATATCCATTGTGGAGAGCTTTCCCGGATTCACCATGCCAGCATTATTCACCAAAATATCAACCCCACCCAATTTCTTGACAATCCATTCGAATGCCGAATTAACAGAACTCTCTTGCGAGACGTCACACTTGAAGGCGTGAATGCGTCCCTGTTGCTCCTTGGCCAAGCCTTTCTTTAACTCTTCGACTCGGTCGACTCTTCGGGCTAGCCCAACTACGATTAGGCCAGCTCGTGCCAAATCTTTGACAACAGCTGCACCTATTCCCGAACTTGCACCAGTGACTACAGCGACGCAATTTTGCCAACGTTCCATATTGTAACTACTCACTCGTAATGACTGAAGTTCCTCGCGGTATTGTGCTCAGTTTTATAAAACTACAGATTGCATTATACAAATATGTAGCTATAGAGGCAGATATGAGCATATAGCCTATAATGTAGTGCATAAATATGGTTTGCAATTGATGTATCATATAAGTGACTTGCTATTTTTACTTACTCTATAGGGCAAGGTATTGGTTTCGTATCAATCAAAACTAACACTACGATAATCGAGAAGTCCGAAAAAGTGGGTTTCGTCATGCCGTCCGTCGCCGTCGGTCTGTGAATCTGTACGTCTGTGCGTCGGTGCGTCCACCGTCCACTGTAATTTGAGCTAGAGCCTAAACGGGTGGACTGATTTGCATGAAATTTGGTACAGAGCATTTTTATCTGATTCGAATTTTTGTTTGCTGCCATACAATAAATATTTTGGTTTCTTAAAATTTTCTCGAAAACAGCTCAAACGATTTCGATTAAACTACCGGTAATAACCAAGTCAATTTTTTAGAAAACTACATTTCAGGTTTTTCTCAAAAAATTCACATTACGGAATTAGGTATTCAACGTTTTTTGATAAAATGGTCATATTTTTGAACAAAGTTCTTAATTATTTTCGTGACCTTTATTTCTTTAATTTTGTTAATTGTTAAAGCGGCTGTAGGTCGACCTAGAGCCCGCTTTAACAATAATTAACAAACGGTCGTATTTTTGGGCTATTCGCGTATATCCTTGCCAAGGTTAAATTGATTTTGTTTTAATTTTGCAATCTGATGCTTCTCAATATTTTAAACAATAACGCATTTAAAAATTTTTAAAAACATTATTTTATAAACAAAAAAAAAATCAAACGAAAAATAAATTTTGTAGTGCTTTTGACTCTTTTAATATTTACTCGTTAAATATATACATCATGCTTCACGCATCTTCAATGTTGGGTTACATACAGTATTTAACCACAAGAGCAAGTTCGTGCGATCAAGTCGTGCATATTTTTAATAATGCACTCGTAATACGATGTGTCGATCTTCAAATAGTATTCTATCACTGAAGCTAGCTATTTGCTTATTATTTACATTCTACACTGGCCGGCCGCTTTCAGTTCTCAGCGCACAACAAACGGTTCGTTATAGAAATTTTAATAAAGTAGGTATACTATTAGTAGTTGTAGACACTTACATAATAATATGTATATTGTTTAGTTGGTAAAAAATAATTGCATAATAACTTTAGTGGCGATTATTATTTCAATCAAGTCATTGTCATTATTGTTATGAAATAATTCAGAACTGTAAGAGCAGATGTGAAAATAGGTCTTTTATTATTATTATTGAATTGAATCATTGAATGTGTTACTTTGTACCTAATCCAGTCAAA
This sequence comes from Leucozona laternaria, assembly GCA_932273885.2. Classification (NCBI taxonomy): domain Eukaryota; kingdom Metazoa; phylum Arthropoda; class Insecta; order Diptera; family Syrphidae; genus Leucozona; species Leucozona laternaria. The sequence goes on along the minus strand of OW026367.1, from coordinate 21,330,738 downwards.
ATATTATAGACTATTCTTTTGAAAAAATTTCGCATAATACTAAAAATTCAAGCATACAGCACATATCTTACAAATAAATAACAAACAAATTCTTAAAGCTATGAGATAACTACAAACTAACTTAATGATAATAGTAAAGTATGTAGTTATGGATGTAAAGTGGGAGAAGAAAAGGATATAAAATGTCCAACAAAAATAGGCAGCATAGATACACCATATGGTGTGTCTATGATAGGCAGTACACGTGTTATGGGAAAGCTTTTTCAAAATCAGTAGCGTGCCATATTTTTGCACCATATTAAATTGAAATAACTCCTCCACAAAAAGTGTTTGCCCGCCCGTGAATTTCCAATAGCATCTGACACAGACCCAAAGTCCTATTCAAGTCACATCTGAGTGTGCTGTGCAGTGTGCACTGAATTGCTGTGGCTAATGGCGATTGGCTGCTGCTTGATGTACATTCAGAGTTACCCTTGTCCATTTGGTAATTCGTTCAGCTTTTTTTCCTTGAGTTTCTGTTAAGGTGCTTTTGATTTTCGAGCTTTAAGAAAAAGCTTTAAATGATGAGTGTTATCGTGTACACTATGACAATCCTGTGAAAGCTTCAATGAATCCACTGTAGCCAGAATAAGAGGCAAACGTCCTATCTTGCCTGCACTGCCAAATTTTTGATAGACAGAGTATAGTTCACAGATTAGCTTTATGAAGATGATAATGTTTCGTACGTTTCACCCTCCAAAACCCATTTGTTTACATTGTTGTATTTGTAATTTTTTCCCGCGTCGATGAATAGATGTGAATTGCAACAACAATTTTACCAGAGGCCGAATTACCGCATCAGTTATCGAGTAATACGTGACTGAATTATGTGAGTTTGGCATTACCGCTCACGTTATGGAGTCATCATCCCCATAGGTTTTACTCGTTCATTCGATCACTCACTCGATCACTCACTCGATTAGTCACTGATGCCGTAATTTGGCCCCAGGTGTGTGAAGATCCCTACTGTTTATGTGTGAGATTTTTATACACACATTCTCATTTTTTATCTGATAACTGCCAGTTCAATCTTGTAGGCAAATTAAAATGGCTGCCGGGGATTCTCATCTTCATGTGGCTAATCTGTGGAATAGTTAGTGGAGAGCGTTCTTAAGGGCGGTTTTGAACAGTTTAGATCAAAAAAATTGAATTGTTGGCTTTTCTATAAGCATTCTTGTCAGTGGTTTGTTTTGGCCATACTCTGTTCGGTGAAAGGGTATACAAAACAGTGGTATTGATCTCAGAAAACGATGATTTATATTTAACTTAACTTTGTTAAGTAAGTCAATACAGTCAATACCTCCAGTTAATAACTGATGCAGAAAGAATAGGTCAGAATTATCACGACGTTTGCTGAGGGGTTGCGTTTAATGAATCCCAACGTTGAATTAGGTCTGTTTATCATCATAATGAATCATATTATGAGCTCGGAAATTCAGCTGATTATCGCGAAGAACCCCTAAGTCACGAATGGAAGTAACAACAGAAACTTGTTCATTATTTATGTAGTAACAACTTTGAGGAAACGGAGGGCGTTTTCGGGAGTAAGTAATGGTTTGACATTTACTAACATTTAGCTCAATTAAATTGTGGCAGCACCAGGTATAGAAATTATTCAAGTCTGTTTGTCTTTGGTAGTGACTGAGAATCTTCCGTGCATGTAATCTATTTGTAGATACGTATGTCATCGGCGTTAATCTCCAGGTCCGATCCTATACTTAACTGGCTGAACACAATGGAGACGGAGCTGCAACTGGAACTGCAGCCGGACTCTCTGTCAAAATATTGAATACAAATAATTTCAATGTTGCGAATGCAATGCGACGTAGTTGCAAACGGAGCCGCAGCCGCAGCAGCAAGTGTTCACCAACTTTTAACTTTTGCGTGCAGAATTTTTGACATTTCAAAGTTGATAGAGGCGAACAAGCCCATTTCAAGTCAGTTAGTGTTTATATGGGGGTTGAAATAAGTTTCAAGCTGTCTTCAATCCTTCATGTTATAGATATCAGTGCTTCTGCTGTCAGAATGTCAGAAAGCTGTACAGCTCCATTGTGGGCAATAACAAAAAAGTACGTACCACACTTTTTGACAACTATTGCAGCTGCAGCTCCAGTTCCAGTTGCAGCGTTCTATTGTGTTCAAGCAGTAAGTAAGATCAACGTCGTTAATACTTAACAAGAAGAGCAGAAGGCCGAGGTGACTCCCTTGCGGGGCACCTGATGTTGAGTAAATAGGGTTGGAGGTGTTAACCCTAAACAAAACTATATATATCCGATCGTTTATATAAGACTGGACCCAAGAAATAAACAGAGATGATCCTGTATGTTACATATGATTTTAATTTGAAAATATTTATACTATGGGAAATTTTATCAAATGCTTTGCTGAAATCGGTTGCAATTGCATCAATTTCATAACCTAATTCCATGGCCCAAATACTATTTGATACAAATTCAGTAAGATTGGATGTAGTCGATCTACCTTTGAGAAAGCCGTGTTGTTTATTCGAAAATAGTGTTTTACAATGAAGAAGTAAGCTATCATGAATTATACTTTCAAATAATTTAGAAATACAGGAAAGGTTCGCAATTGGCCTATAGTTTGAGACTTCACTTTTAGATCCTTTTTTATGGATTTGGATAGTGAAAGATTTTTTTTATTTTTTGGAAACATACCGCGAGAAATGGATAGCTGAAAGAGAACAGCAAGTGGTTGGGCGATTTTTGTAACGCACTTCTTAAAAAAAATAGGGGGAATCCCGTCAGGACCGGATGAATAATCATACTTAAGCAGGTTAATTTTATTAATCAATGAGGTTTGACATATGTTAATCGATGCTAAAGAGGTTTGGTTGCAACCGGTCATATCTAAAGTAATCGAGATTTATTTCGGCGTTGCTTGAAGAAAATGCTTGGCCAAAGAAACCAGCGAAAAAGTTGGAAATAGTGCGATGGTCCGCGGATGAGGTATAGGAGTATTTCATCGTTGAAGAATAACCGTATGACTTTTTTTTTAGAATTAATAAACTGAAAAAAGTGTTTTGGGTTCGAGATGAGGTCAGATATGGTTTGAATAAGATGGTTTGAGTACAGAGATTCACATAATCATGAAAAGTCGTTATACATATCTGTACGGAAACATATAGTTTGAAAGATCTTCATTTGATTTAGACTTAAGATACTTTGTTCCATAGTTTATTTCTTTTATTACTAAGAGTACGAAGATCTTTTTTGTACCACGAGGAAAATTTACTGTCAAAATATACCCATCAATCCGACATAGGCCTTTTTTTTATGACAGGGGTAGTTTTCGACAACTTCTAAAAAGTATAAAAGTAAATACTTTTTAATACAAAAGCACAATTTCACAGTGGTAACTCTTCCTTAAATAAAGGGTTTTTCAATAAGGGCGGATATAGATGTTGAAATGGAATAAAACAAGTTGTGTGTGAGGTATTAAATAACTGTTTTTTTTTATTTGAAAGGCCCATCTATGCCATTATCTATATGGAATATGAAATCGTTCAAATGCCCGTCTTTACTTCTTACCGTCTGGCACGGATCCAAGTGGTGCAAGTTTTAATGACGCTTCCGGATACATCCGGCTGAATTTGAGCGATGGCCTGTGTTATGTACACCTTAAGGACATCGGTCGATTTGGGTTTATTCGCAAAGAAATGCGACTTCAGAAAACCCCACGAGAAAAAGGCTAGCGGGTTCAAACTATACAGATTTGACAGATGTCACCAAAAAAACATGGCCGCCACAGGCTGCTGCAATCTACCCGCGCCAATTGAAAGACCCTTCATAAGCAGTTTTACGGGTATAGATCAGTGACATAGTCGCATTTTTACTTATTTCCAAATATCCAAAAAAAAGTGTGTGGCAGGACAACATCTGCTTGGCGTTCTAGTTGAGTTATAAAATTCCAGGTATGGCAACACGTTTTCTCGCCATAGCTACAATGTACCAAATATACAAATCGTATGGAAAAGCTGTAATTGTGATAAGACAGGCCTTTTAATACTAAAATTAAGACCCTGAAGTTTAGAAGTATAGTTTTATTTTATATTTTATAGTTTTGAAAATGCCTTACATACATAACATTTTATGTTTCATACCAAAATCTACGTGACTATGTATGTATATGCATAATTTTTCTTAAATATTTAAAACTTAGCCAACCAGTAAGCAAGAGGCTAGAGAAATCCCAATATACCTACATACATCTTTTATAACAGTTTTTTTTATTATATAAGCTTGGCGCGACTTGAAAAGGACTGTGGGTGCCCAAAGTGTGCCCACTGGTTAAGGGCCCTTGGCCTGTGAGGCCACATAAACGGTACTTTTATAAACAAAACTGTTATAAACTGGAATATCTAGATTCACTTCCAACCAACAAACGATTCGCACAAGCACTTTTTTTAATATAATAAGTATATACCTAAGCCCTCGGAAGATTTATACTGGGTATAAATATCACTAAATAATACTGTCAAATAATGTTCTAACGTTTAATTAAGTCAAACAATATTATCTTACGATTTAACATGCTTTATTTTTTTAAGCAAATGAGCAAACATATCTGCAGAAGTCTAATAAATAAACAATAAAAATTTAACCTTGGAAACACACATTTTTGATTAGAAATTTTAAAAACATACACGACTTGATCGCACGAACTTGCTCTTGTGGTAAACAACTGTGTAAAACCATACATTGTTAGATGCATGATCTACCGAAAAAATATTAAAAGAGTCAAAAATACTATACAAATTATTTTTCGTTTGATTTTTTTTTTCATTTATAAAAAATATATTTTTTTAAATTTTTAAATGCATTATTGTTTGTAATATTGAGAAGCATCAGATTGCACAATTATAACAAAATCGGTCTTACCGTGGCAAAGATATACGTGAATAACCCAAAAATAAGACCATTTTCTCAAAAAACGTGCAATACCTAATTCCGTAATGTAAATTTTTTGAGAAAAACCTGAAAAGCAGTTTTCGTACAATTGAGTTGGTTATTACAGGTTCGAAATTTAATAAAAATCGTAAGAGCCGCCCGTTCTAGTGGAGCTTAAACAAGAAATCGAATTTATCCTCTAGGGAATCACATAAAAATGCTGTGTACCAAATTTAATGCAAATCGGTCAACCCGTTCAGGCTCTAGCTCAAATTATAATGGACGCACAGACCGACGCGCGCCGACGGACGGCATTACGAAACCCACTTTCTTGGACTTCTCGATTATCGTAGTGTTAGTTTTGATTACAATCTCAAGTTCTTTTTTTCACACGAAACCAATACTTTCCCTATAGAGCAAGTAAAAACTGCAAACTTTATATCATAATAGTTAATCTAGCTAGCTATGTATCTGCGTTAGGTGATAAATTTATTATTATTTGCTTTTATTTTTCGGATAAGTATAAATAATTGCATCCGAGTTTTGATGGTATATAAAGACTTTTTTTTTAAGACAGATTCACATTGCTTTTGCTTGCTAACGCCATCAAGAAGTTCATATAATTCTTAACAAGTTAACAGAAAAAAAAGTATCAAAATGAAATTACTTGTTGTTTTTTTCATTTTTGCAATAAGTAAGAATTCTTTTTAAAAGTTTTATTTAAAAATTTATTTTTAAATTAAAATTTTCTTGTAGCTCTCATTTCCATTGACACAGTTCAAAGTATCTATCGTGGTGGATCTTGCTTTCGAAACATAACCGATAATAAGTGCTTAAAACTCCTTCTATCTATATCTGGACTAGCTGAATTCCAAAGAGAAAACCTAAACGGTAAGTTATTATGTTTGATTGATCTCAGCCCTAAACGATAATTTTCTTTTTTTGTATGTTTCTACTTATAGAATTAAAATACGTAGATCCGGTATTGTGCACTGGAAACGATTTAAATGTCCCTTCTGATTGCAGGAGAAAAGTCGATATAAATATATTACCTAAATTAGATTAAATTAAAGTAAACCCGATTTGTTTCAAATACGGAATAATGCAGATTCAAAGCTACTTCAATTTCGTTTTATATGATGACATCCTTTATTCACAGTTGGAAAGAATTTGAAACAAATAAATATAATCTCAACATAAAATAAAACAACAAAAAAAACTTAAGTTAAAAGGAGGGATGTAAGTAATAAAAATCTTCCTTTTATACTACTTCAATTCAAAGTCGAATCATATATTCATTTTTTAATAAGAACGTGTTTGGTCCCAAATTGTTACGATTCTATCTTTTTTGATTCAAAGCCGGTTTAATTGGTTTTAAGATGTTTTTTAGCTCAATGTAACTTTTTGAAAAATAAAGAAAAACCAAAAAGTGTGGCATTTTTACTTCCATATTGGCAAATCCATTTTCACAGTGCTTTGCTATAAACTCATGTTTTTCAGTGATAGCTAAAAGTGGGGCCTAAGCCAATACATATAGTATGATATGAACTACCACAGGACCATGACAAGACACTCTTTCAGTGTATCAACTGTCAAGCCTACAATTTGGGGAATCACATTGGTTATTTTAAATTTTTAATTTTACAGTTACTTTTTTGTTAATTTTTTTTTCTTTTCTTATAAATTTTAATTTATAGACTTTTTAAGATAAAAGATCAATATTTTTCGCTCCTAGTGTACATGCTATTTTTTATACGAACCACAAATGGTTTAGTTATAAGCTAATGCATTATCTGAGCCGCAAACCGAAAATTGTTGGTAATGTTTAGTGTAGGGTTGATGTTGAAGATAACAGATGTCGGTATGGCAGATATCAGTATGTAGGTAAATAAAAACAAAAAAAAAAAAAGCCAAGAGAATTTATGGGGTATCTACTACCAAAATACCATATACATAGATCATCCCGTGAAAATAAAACGATACGAATCTTACAGCCCTATTCTGGTATTAATGGGGTGAATTTTTCTTAAATTTTCACTAATCACTATTCTGCTATTCATTCGAAGTGAATCTGGGGCCAAATTACCGCATCAGTGACTGATCGAGTGAGTGATCGAATGAACGAGTAAAACCTATGGGGATGATGACTCCATAACGTGAGCGGTAATGCCAAACTCAAATAATTCAGTCACGTATTACTCGATAAGTCCCCTTTCACACGAGGAAACAAGTTGCTGGAGATTTTTTTGACGTTTTCTTTTAATTTCCTTAAAAATCTCCTGTACCTTTCACACGAAGAAACAAAATCGTGGAAACTTTCTGTATTTTCCTTTTAAAATAGCTTGGTTAAAAACACTCTACTGTGTGTGTGAAGAGTAATGTCAAAAAAATCTCCTCGAATCGTTGACCGGGGAGATTTCATTTTCCCCTCTTACTTCTTGCCCTTCTCATCAAAGAACTGATTGTTGCTGGCAACTCAGTTTCCTCGTGTGAAAGGGGACTAACTGATGAGGTAATTCGGCCCCTGGGTTAAAGTAGGTAAAGTCGGTAATACTTCACGGTATTCTCTTATTCACGTGAACGCATTCACTCTATCCTATTCAGAGCCGCTTATAAAATGTTGCGGATTTTTTTATTTTTATTGGATTGTCTGGGAAGTGATTAGTAAATATAAGTAAAATCTAGTTTATTGCCTAATTTAGAATTTAGAATTTAGAAAATTCGGGGTAGAACAACAAATAGAGATCAATTCAACCCTCTATTTTCTGCAATGAAATTAAATCCTGTTTTCAAAAAAACAAGTGCTCTGTTTATTGATTTTCTTATTCCTCTGCTTGGAAGTGGAAAGAAAAAAATTTAATAACTGTTTATATTTGTTGTTTTTTTAGTTGAAAATGATTAACCAAAACAATTTGCCCCAATTTCGCAAGATTTTCACATGAACAGCTGTTTACGTGAATGTCAAATTGGTTTGGGATAGTGAAGTTCACCCGACGGATAGCATAATGGAAAGGTATAGAGAAAGGGAATCGAATGGGTGAATCGAAAGTACGAATCACGTGAATAGCAGAATAGGGCTGTTAGTGACAATTGTGTTTTATACCTATATATCTCTACTTTGCTTAAGTTGGTTTAATTTTCATCTTCTTATCAATTTTCTGTCTTTTTTCTTTATACTAAATTTCACACTACCATACCATAAGAAGCCATCCACCCGCAAGAGTATAAGAACTAATTTTCAGGATTCCAAAAGTTGTTGTTGTATTACGTGTTAAAAAATGATCCTGATCCAGATCGGTTGACAATAAAACACGGCTATGAATTTAATTCATCACAAACAACTTAAGCAAAAACAAAAACATTATAATTTTTACTTGCGATATAGGTACTATATGGGAAGTTATGGATTCGTACAAAAAATCGAACTCGAGATTTTGATCAAACTTTACATTACGATGATAGAGAAGTCAAAAAAAGTGGGTCTCGCAAAAACGTCCGTCTGTCTGTCTGTCTGTCGGTTCGACTACAGCCTAAACGGATGGGTCGATTTTCTTTAAACTTGGTACCTAGCGTTTTTTGGACATTCCCCCCACCCGTTTTTTTCTCTTTTTTTTTAGGACCAAAATTAACAGTAGCAGTCATACAAAATTTCTTGGCCAAAAAGGAAAAACTTATTTTTCTCAAATCCAGCGCTACCGAATTTGTTTTTAAGAACTCAATAAATTTAAATAGTTATAAGTTGCCGTTTAATAAAAAAAATGGTTCCGAAAAATGGTTATTAATGGTACCTCCCAAAGAAGCATTTTTTTGATTTTCGCTTTTCTCGAAAACGGTTAAACTGATTCTGATCAATTTTTTTATGAAGAAGTATTGACACATTCTAAATAATATTGTGTACCAAAATTTTCAAAAAAATAGTTTTTAGATTTTTAAAAAAAGTTTTAATGTTTTTTTTTGAAAACTCAATATTTCAAAAACGACCTGGTCGATTTTTATTAAACTTGGTAAATAGCAGTTTTTTAACTTTATCTAGAAGATTTTTGACAAAAATTATTCTAATACCCAAAAATAACGGTGCCTGCCATACAAATGTTAAAAAACCGTTAAGAAAAATATTTTGTTTCTCAAAAACGACTCCTACGATTTTCATAAAAGTTTTTTTGTGTGTTAAAATTAGTACGATCTATCATTTAAAATTTTTAAAGTTTATATTTTAGGTTTATTAACAGTACCTCTCATAGAACGGTTTCTTTGATTTTCGACTATCTCAACATTTGATCAACCGAATAAAATTAGATTTTTTATACAGAAGCTTGTAACAAATATAAATAAAAGTGCGTATCAAAATTTTCTAAAAAATGATTTTTGGATTTTTTAAAAAAAAATCAAAATTATTTTTTGAAAATTCGATATTTTGAAAACTGGTAGCAGATTTTTTTGTGAAGTTCAATTTTTAACGCAACATTAATAAATGCTTTAAATTGGCGTACCAATTATTTTTCTCAAAAATGTTAACAAAATTTTGTGTATAAAAAATTAATTATTTTTAAAACCGCTCCTACGATTTTCAAATTTTTTTTCTCATAAATAAAGATTTATATAAGAATTCAGATGGTGTACATCGCGTTGGGTTAAAACGGATTCAAAGTATTTTAATCAATTTCTTTCTAATTTTGTTGATTTAAGCAATTTACCAGTTTAAATAGTATAATTTCCTTATATGCATATTGCATATGTGCAACACTAGGCTATATTGTTAATTTTTGTATACTCACATAATACCACCTGAAACTAAACTAAGATTTGGCAAATGGATAAAATATATGCTCCTATAGCTAATTTATTTCAGACTATAGAACCACAATGTGGTCGCGCATAAGAGCAAGTTCGTGCGACCCAGTCGTGCATATTTTTTTCTATTGTTTTCGTTCTTCTTCTTTCTTAAAACACGGCTACTATTACCAAAAAAGAACTCACACAGAACGTAGGACTTTAGGAAAAACTAAGTTGGTGTTTTCTGACGTCAGTAGCTCGTTGAATTGAAAGCTAGGGCTGACCAATCACTGAACTTTTATAACCATTTAGTGACCTTTCGGATAGCATATTTTCGTTCGAATATGCCACAAATTAACCATTCACTAAAAATTGTCGGTGGCTGAAAAATTACTTACTTAATTAACTATAGTTAAGCTTTTTTGACAAATGACTGAAATTTTAGATGGAATAATTTTTTTTTGCGAATATCGTACAAACATATGTTAAAGAACGGAAAATGTTTTTCTTACTGACCGCAAATAATCGATAAAATATAAGAACACTAGATGAAATTTTAGTTTTTAATATTTATTATAATTATCGTATGCATTTCGAACTTAAAATTGAAAGTTCATCTTAAATATTAAAAACTAAAATTTCATCTAGTGTTTTTATATTTTATCGATTATTTGCGGTCAATAGGAAAAACATTTTCCGTTCTTTAATTATAACGACCACAAAATCACGTTCATTTTAATTTCGGTGATTAAATATCGAATATTATTTTATAATCCTACATATGGGCTGCTAAGAAACCGAAGCAGATTTTGTTGATTTTCAGATATTTTAAAAAGTTTGTTAACTTGTCAAATCATCCTGATCTTAACCTATAATTGAGGTTATGTTAGATCACAAATTATACGAGGTGATTCGCAAACATGTGTGTTAGATTGATACAAAAAAAAAATTGAATAGAAGGAAGGCCAGTTTCTACCCGTTCATAAAAAAAAACAAAAAACGGAAATACTTACCTTATTTGAAAAAATTCAAAATCAAGGGTTTTCCAATAAGAGGTGTTATTTTGAAGAGCCCGCTATTTCGGTAGCTGCCACTTTTGAAGCTGTCATTTTTTGACATTTGACAAGTAGAAACTACGCCATTAATAAAATTGGAACGATACACGCTTCAACAACGCGTTGAAATTATTAAAATTCACTATAAAAATGGTGAAAATTTGGCAGAGACGGTTCGTAAAACTAATACATTTTTGGGTCGTCATGAAGCACCTTGTCGGACCACAATACAGAAATTGGTGGACAAATTCGAGCTGTTGGGACAAGTTAGTGATGTGAAGAACAAAACCCGTGCACGTCGCTCAAGAACAACTGAAAATATAATACCCAGGTTTGTCCATTCCTCGTCGTTCTTTGGAATTAGGCATTCCACAAACGTCATTACACCGTATTTTGGATAAAGACTTGGGTCTTAAGGCTTATAAAGTTCAGTTAACACAAGAACTCAAGCTGGCTGATCATCAACAACGTCGTGTCTTTGCTGATTGGGTCCTTGAAATGCATGAAAATGATCCGGAATTTCATCGAAAAATCATCTTGACTGATGAGGCCCATTTCCACCTCGGAGGCTACGTCAACAAGCAAAACTGTCACATCTGGGGCTCGGAAAACCCAAGAGTTATTGTTGAAAAGCCTCTCCATCCTCAACGCGTGACTGTTTGGTGCGGTTTATGGTCCGGCGTGGTCATTGGACCTTACTTTTTCGAAAATGAGGCTGGAGCAACAGGTACGGTCAATGGATTGCGCTATCGAGAGATGATTAATGATTTTTTATGACCGGAATTGGATGGTATTGATCTGGACAACGTTTACTTTCAACAAGACGGCGCTACGTGCCACACAAGCAATGAAACCATCGATCTTTTACGGGAAAAGTTTCCGGACCGTGTTATCTCTCGAAGAGGTGATCACAATTGGCCACCGAGATCTTGTGATTTAACACCTTGCGACTTCTTCCTTTGGAGCCACGTGAAAGATAAGGTCCACGCCAACAGCCCAGCGTCGATTCAAGACCTCAAAGATGGAATTCGTGAGGCTATCGAGGACATATGGCAGCCACTTTGCGATTTGGTTATGGAAAATTTCATGAAAAGGATATGGTCCTGTAAGCGTGGTGGTGGCGGCCATTTGGCTGATGTTGTGTTCCATTATTAACGGCATACCTTCCTCTTTATAATGAAATAAACATCCAATCATTTATCTCAAAAAATGCCATTTTTCTTTGAATATCAAAATAACACCTCTTATTGGAAAACCCTTTACTAAGTGAATGTCCATTTTTGAGCCCAAAAGAGCTGTCAGTGTAGAATTAGACCAACAGATGGCCCATATTAGGCCAAGAAAGTTGAAATCGTATAACTAAGCTCTCTCTTGAGCTTGAAACCAAAGAAAGTTTTGAGTCATTGATAAGTAAAAAACAAAAGCCTTCTTTCCTCGTAAAATTAATTATAGTAAAATGTTTCTGTAGCCAAACCGTTTGTCGGCGTTTGGACGCACTGTATAACAAAAAAAAAAATAAATCACTAGGGGAGACATAACCCAAGGATATATTTTGTTAGAAGTCCTTAACCTTGAAAAGTTCCCCTTGACCTTGCCTCTTTAAGTCTTTTGAAGGTTTCTTTAAGAATATTGTGTACTTTAATTTTGAAACTGTTGCTTAATTCAACGTGAGTATATAATTGAACTTTCTATCACTAATTTTGATTGCTATATGGGTTACTGCTTCGATACTTGAAGTCAAATAATTCAAGAACATACATAAGTAGAAGGTTATTTGGCTCCAAATAAGAGAATTTATTGTTTGAAGGAACTGTGTATACAGTTATCATTATTTTCATATGAATTTGCCAATGAAGTAAAAATGCAAAACTTTTAGGTTAATATAAATTATATAATACATATATTTCACTTTTTAGCAAGAAAATATTTCATCATTATTTACCCTTCCAAAGCACGCATCAGCTTTTGATATTTTGATGTCTATAAAGATTAACAACAAAATAAGAAAATTATCGTTTGGACCTGAGATCAATTATTACAAATTATAGCTTACTGTTTGGGTTTTTGGATTTCTTTTCATAGTATTCTTCTGGTGAACCGATTTTACACATATCCGTCTTTGTGTTCTTAATGCAAATTTTGCCTTTGTTATCGCATTTATTTGAAGAGGCGGGCTTGACAATAACAACAGTCTTTGACGGACCAAACGTACTTTCAACTGTGCCAATGGAAATGAGTGCTACAAAAAAATATAAATTTTAAAATAAATTTTTAAATAAAACTTTTTAAAAGAATTCTTACTTATTCCAAAAATTAAAAAAACAACGAGTAATTTCATTTTGATACTTTTTTTTTTTTTCTGTTAACTTGTTAAGACTTATATGAACTTCTTGTTAGCGTTAGCAAGCAAAAGCAATGTGAATCTGTCTTAAAAAAAAACAGCCTTTATATACCCATCAAAAATCGGATGCAATTATTTACTTACCCGAAAAATAAAAGCAAATAATAATAAATTTATCACCTAACGCAGATAACTTTAGGTAGATATTATATTATAATTATAAAGTTTGCAATTTCTTAAATTTCTAATCTAAAATGTGTGTTTCCAAGGTTGAATTTTTATTGTTTATTTATTAGACTTGTGCAGATATGTTTGCTCATTTGCTTTAAAAAATAAAGCATGTTAAATCGTATGATAATAATGTTTGTCTTAATTAAACGCTAGAACATTATTTGACAGTATCATTTATTTATACTTATATTCATATGGTAAGTCGGTGGTGCGGCGGCGGCGTAGGCGTATGCATATAGGTGTATACTTATTATATGCTTGTGCGAATCGTTTGTTGGTTGGAAATTTTATATTAAAGTACCTACTGCTTATGCCACCCCGCAGGTCAAGGGGGTCCTCAACTATTGGGCATAATTCGCGCACCCCAGAGTCCTTTTTCGAGTCACCCATGGTAAAAAATTGTTGTAACTGATATACATTATGGCATTTCTCTTGATTATTGGTATTAAATATTTAAGAAAAATTATTCTTAGCCGCGTAGATTTTGGTTACAGCAAAAAAAAATTATGAAGGTTTTAATAATACAAATTCTATATACTACTGAAATACATCAGCCAAGAAGAAGACTTAGCACAATTTAATTGGACTTGTTGAATTATTGATTCAAAATAGCTTTTAACGGCCTTTAGTCCACGGCGATCTCACTTGGACTCATGAGGGACAAGGCCCTCACTAGTCAATTGATGAGTCCAAGTGAGATCGCCGGGACGAAACGCCAATTTTTATGGACTAAAGGCCGTTAAAAGCTATTTTGAAAAAAAAAAATTATATTTTATTAAAATGCCTCTTAAAGGTTATATTTTGCCTAAATATTAAATTTTCCTTTAAAGCAACTTTAGATACTTAAATTCTTATCTTTAATCGATTTTGTATTGCTAATTAACTAAACGATTGTAATGTGTTAAGTAAGGCAAGAAAATTCACAAATCAGCTCATTAACAAATAAGAGAGAAAGAGAAGCAACTGGATGTTTATTGTATAGTCCAAAGCGAAAGAAATAAAACCACAGTCCATTTTGATTTTTTGATTTTGTGTTCGTTAATATCTTTGTTTTATGTGTAAGCTTCACGCTCTGCCTTTTTATATCAATAGCCGTGTTTTATTATCTACGGATCTGGATCAAGATCATCGAATGAAAATAAAACGAAACGGATCTTAGTGACAATTGTGTTGTATACCTGTCTCTATTTTCCTTAAGTTGGTTTATTTTCAAGTATTTGTTGTCTTTTTTCCTTACACAACATTTCACACTACCTTACCATTAAAAGCCATCTACCTCCAAGAGTGAGAATTAATTTTCGGATCTTTAAAAAAGATCCCGATAGAAAGCAGGATCCCAAGTTGTTATTGTATTACGTGCTAAAAATGATCCTGGGGCCGAATTACCGCATCAGTTATCGAGTAATATATTAATATGACTGAATTATGTGAGTTTGGCATTACCGCTCACGTTATGGAGTCATCATCCCCATAGGTTTTACTCGTTCATTCGATCACTGATGACACTCACTCGATCAGTCACTGATGCCGTAATTTGGCCCCTGATCCAGATCCGTAGATAATAAAACACTGCTAATATGTTAATCAACCATCGAAACAATATTTTTTACAACTCACTTATCACAAATCTCTTTTAATTAAAAAAAAACTGAAAACTCTTCCTACATTCACATTTCTCTAAAAAAAAAAATATAAAAAACTTGTGAGTGCCGGGGCACGGTTGCCGTTGTTGCGACTTTAGTCGCATTTTTACCCCTTTTTTTGCCTCATGCGACCATGAGACGACTTTTTTAAAAACTAGATTTTTTGATCCTTTTTTAAAAATATTGCGACTTTTCTGACCCTATCTCTTTTTTGCAGACACATTTTAATGTTCGATTATTTTATATTCATTCAGCAAGGAATGGTATTGTACAATAAGCAAACAGCAGAACTTGGAAAATAAAACACGACTTCATGTGTTTAAAATACTTTTCGAAAATAAAATAATTTAATAAGGGCTTTTTTTTTAAAATAGCCATGTTATTTTTTTGCAAGCACCCAGGAAATTGGTAAAAAAAAACGACGTCAGGGCTAAGTAATTTATATGTACCTACAAAAATTTTCCTAATGCGACTTTTTTTTCTCATGACCCCTTTGTGTGCGACCTTTTTAAATTTCTCAGCGGCAACAGTGGTGCCGGGATTCGCGGTTAATTATGTGTAAAAATCAACGTTTGTCCAAACGCAGTTTCGAGGATCCATATATTTATATCCTACGTTGTTGACTACGTGCACGGATCCAAAACGGACTAGTTTGCTTTAAGAGGATCTTCAGATTTTTGACACTGAACTTTTCAGATTTTCGTAACGTAATATGCTACATCGGAAAGTGTGACCTCGTTACGTCACACAGAGGAAAGTCCACGTTTTTATTTCACTCCACCGCCGCCGCCATAGATGTTTACACATCAAAAACAATTCTTTTCAGATGTCAAAATATATTTATGAAGGCTGTGGGTAACGTTTGCAAATCGTGCAAATTGATACCTTTAAACGCGGTGGATGGTGTTTAAGGTATAAAGGGTCCGCCATCTAACGCTTTTTTTCAACTAGTGCTTATTTCGTGAACGGTAACACTTAGCTCATGTCTGATTGGACAGATAATTATTTGTATCCTTCCGCTGAACGAATATGGTTGTGTATACGCTTCGCTAAGTGGGCCTGCCAAAAAAATCATCTTTTCAGATGAAGCTCATTTTGATCTTGGCGGGTAGTAAACAAGCAAAATTGTCGCTTTTGGGGCAAAGAAAATCCGCACGCATACATTGAAAAGCCGATACACCCAAAACGAGTCACTGTTTGGTGCGGATTTCGGTCCAGAGGCAATTTTTCGAAAATGAGCAAGGAGTGGCCGTTACAGTCAATGGCGATCGTTATCGGGCCATGTTGAACGAATTTTGGTTCACAAAAATTGAAGAGGAGGATATTGGCAACATTTGGTTTCAACAGGACGGCCGGCGCTACGTGCCACACAGCTGAAGCCACACTCGATGTTTTGCGCCATTTAAAAAAAAGGACCCTTTATTTGTTATTTAATTTTGCATTCATTGTAACAAGAAAACTACTTTTTTTTTTAAACTTCTCTTTGCCCGCAATATGGTAGCTTTAATTATATAGAGCATCGAATTATTTTAAGTAGACCAAGCCAATACCTCTCTACTGGCTATAAAACTAGAAGAAAACAAAAGAAATTTCTTCAAAATTTCCTTTTTGCCTTGCAAGACAAAATAATGAAGAAAATCAACCACCTATTGGAGTACATATAACCTTTGGGTTGAACGCCTTAGAGATTCACCGCACCATCCGGGATTACATTTCATTGCACTTCAAAAATAATCCCATAATCTTTAATGAAATTTAATCTTGGATTTTCTCCCTCAATAGTTACCGCAAAGAAGAAAAAAAAAATCTGCTTCCCTGTCTATAAAATTTTAGATTCCAATATTCCATCATCATCTTCGTTTAAGCAAAAGCAAACGTCAAAAAAAAAATTAATCTTTACTCAAAAAACTTACTTAGAAGAGGATTTCTTCTCGATAATTCACGACCGCATATACCCCACACAGCAGCTGATTATCACACCAACCAAGGTCTTATTATTATTGCAGGTCCTTTAACGTTACCCTATATACACGATGCGATGATCGTGGAAGCGTTGGTGGCGGCGGCGGGCGACGTGGCGCGGCGCGGCGCGGCAGCACTCAAAAGTCTCCATCAAAACTTTTTTGATTGCAATCAGCAGGCCTAAGTAAGCGTAAAATCGAAAATCGATTATCCTTTTGGAATGGAGTCAATCATCAGCACAGACGAAGACGATGGCAGCAGTGAGCAGCATATCTTGTCTCTGTCATAAGATAGATGCCATTTGAACAAAAAAAAAGTTTTTGGGTAGTGGAATGTGGAAGTGATGATTTTTGACCTAAGATACTTTTAACTTTTAATCGTAAATCACACGAACACCAAAACATTCGTTTATATTGCATCAAATTTTCCCATTTTATTTGCGGCAGCAGAAAACATTAAAGTTACTTTTTTTTTTAAATTTCAGAAGCTTCCGTTTCCGCTTCCGATTGGGGCGAAAATTTCTATAGTGCAGTGTTACCGGGCGCACAGTCAAATACCATCGGATGGTATGGTGAAACCCACAGTACACAAATCTAAGGTAATATATTGCGCAGGTTGTCAGTCAAAAATTAAACATGGCGGCTCGGGTACTGGTTTAATAGGATTTTGATTTGGAAGGCGTGGTCCATTCCAGTACAGAAAATTGTATCGACTACGATTTTTCTCGAGAATTATATAGTCCGCAGTCAATGACACTATAGCAAATATGCGGAAAAATTCACGAAAAGCCTTAATAGCAATAAATAGATTTTTATTAATAATCCACAACATCAGAACGCATTTCACAAATCGGTGCATACAAAGTTCAATCGAATTGAACTTAAAACACTTATGACAGTCCGCAGTAGTAGTTTTCAGCGATCACTCATGTGCCGTTCGCTTGTCGTGTCTCATATCCCTTTTTATAAATTCAATGTGATGCTCATTCGAAAAGAACTAAAAATTACATTTTATTTCAAAATTTTTTCGAAGTTTCTGAGCTAAAAATTGTTGAGGGATACAAATTTTTGGCATAAAATCTGCGGATTAGGCTTTTCAAACCACAATCATATAAAAGGTGTTTATTTTAGACGTGTGGTTTTCAAGAAGAAATAAAACGCATATAATATAATGTTATGGCCAAGAATTTAGCTTATTATAAAGATAAGGGTTTGCCGTTATGTTTAAAAAATAATTTCGGGCAAGTTGCCACCGCGGAATAAATTCCAACCGAGAGGCCCAATTTTCGACAGCTCCGATTGGTGCGCGCGATGGCGGATGGACTCATTCGGGTCTTCTTCGATACTCTGCACTCCGCGCTGTACGGGCGGCGTCTCTGAGGATGCGTATTATCCTCTAGAGTAAAAGTGGTGCGAAACCGATCTATGGTTGCTCGAATTTATGCGATTTTGCGATTAAGTCAACCGAATATTGGACGGAGTGCGCGATGCGTCGCACGATCGGAACCATTATTTTGGCAATAAATTTTGCACGATTTGCAAACGTTGTTCAAAAGAAAGTCTATTAATTATGAATGGCAAACCAATTTGAGAATAAATCAAGTGACATCTGTCAAAAAGATCAACTCTGCATAAAGTATTGTCAGATTGAAAAACACACGTCTAAAAAAAACACCCTTTATAAAGAAATTGAAGAATTTTAGCATCGAAAAGGATAATATTAACACAGTTTACATTAACTCATGTTCGTAAACTTATACAAGTTTGTATGCCTCTGCCGAAATAGTTTTTCTTTTTTTTTAATAAGACAATTAAAAATAAGCTTCCTAATGTCAAGGCTTGCAAACTGATGAACAGCTCTTAATTTTATTGAAACCAGAAATTTGTAAAATTGGCTTTCAAATAAATGTTTTGTTCTGGATGTCAATATTTAAACAAAAAAAATAAATAAGAGTACCTACCTTAGTATAAGACTTTATTAATTTTTGAAATTAATTTATTTTGTGTTAAAGTCCGTCTTTGCTGGCATTTTTTTATATGGCCTTTTTTTGCCTTGGGACCCTTTTTGTGACACCTGTTGAAATTTTTGTCAGTGGCAACACTGTTACGATATCTGTTATGATCTTTATGCCATAAGCCCATAAATTGCAACAGGGCGTTTGGGTGAACTGGCCACCGAGATCATATGATTTAACACCTTTAGACTTTTTTCTTTGAGACCATGTGAAAGAAAAGGTCTATGCCAACGCTCCACAATCGATTCAAGACCTTTAAAATGGAATTTGTGAAGTTATCGAAGACATACAGCCTCAAATTGAGGTTTAGAACTGTTACATCGACCCCCCTATGAGCGCGCCTGTATGAATGTGTTAACCGAATTGTTTGATTCACTCAAGTAAGACTGAATAACACGTATAGTAGGTATGAGCCAGTACCTAGCTATTTCTGATAAAAAATTCGACATCAGGGTTTTCGGTAATACCCCTATCGTTAACAGTTGCTTTTGTGCTTCCGTATTCCGCAAAAGAACATAATCCTTCAATCAGGAAGAATAGAAAATTTTCCAGGGCACATATAAAAGATAAATATCTACTCGATTGGTGATACCTACCTTCATTCAATTTAAAAGTGTTTCTAGGAAAGTTTAGCAATGAAAACTCTTCCTTTCGGAGTGTATTAAAACATGAAAAAAAACTGTTTGTTTTTTAACGCTTTAATTTTCGCATAATCGTCAATAAGCAAAAAAACTCAAATAGACAAAAAAAAGGCGAATTCAGATAGAAAACTTCTCTCTTCATCTTCCACTCGAATAGGCTTCCAAGTTCCAAGTTCCAACGTCTTTAAATAATATCAAAAAAAATGAAATAAAAAGCAGAAGCAACTAAAAAAAAAAAAAAAACATACATAGTTCCTTAGTCTGCATACCAAAAAGGAGGAAATGCAAACAATCCCCCTCACAAACCCACGCTACCCGCTTCCCACCCCCACCAACACACACACATGTTTTGTTTGGCAACTTTATCTGCCGCCATAAAGAGTCCTATCAATCCATCATCCGCATATACAACATACGAGAATAGTACCTACTATGTGGAATGGATAATAACGTCCTTTGATTTTTCTCTCCACTTGACTCGGCGCACTCAAATGTGAGCAAAATGTTACGTGTCTGGAATCCGGGGATATCCTGATTGAGTATTTGCCCATGGATTAAGCAGCTATCCCTCCCCCGCCTCAAACCCCTATAATACATATAGAGGTTCCTTTTCTTTCACATATTTGCCAATCAATACTTCAACAAAATGGAATGATGAACTGTGGAGGACCAAGTGTGGAAAACCCATAGTCTGCAAAAAGGATACACTCACTTGCACCAATCTCCTCTCCTCCCACCAATCCCGATCCCTATTCGAACCCCTTTAGTACGAAGAAGAAAATGTGCTTGTGATTTACCGCTTTTCCGCTTCTCTGATTTTTTTTTTTTGCTACACATCATGTCACTTCTGCACAGGTGTTAGAAGGGAATGTGTTGTACAAGGGATTTAGATTTGCTGTCTGTACTAATTGGTTTTGCATTGTTCCAGGAATACAGATGTTTTGGACTTGCTTTAGGTAGGTACCTTATACCTGCCACGGGGAACTTTCGACAGTTCCATTGTGATTTGTGATACATGAAGCTCTTCAAGGCAATGGGGTTTAGTGTATCAGTTATGGATGTAAATTGCAATCAAGACAATTCCTTAAAGAAATACTTTTGTGTTTGGACTCGCACACAATATTCAAGGATCTTCACTCGAGAAAGGTCTTAAAGAATTGTATATTTTTAATATTCTCTGTTTGACAAGGCAGTCACTTATCTTTCAATAGGATAAAGGTATGTAGGCATTAGTGTTCAAGCTTTTGTTATTATTTATTATGTATGCCACGCCACCAGCCTTGTATTCTTATAATAAATTTAGTTTTGCTTTAAATAATATCGTGCAGATCACAGATTGTCTCAACTAAAAAATATTCAAAACCATACTTGCATAAGCAACAGTGGCAAGCATGGAATAAACTTAGAAGGTTGCTTGAGAGGTTGAAGCCCCCAATCCGAAATTATTTTAATACAAGGGAGACCTACTTATCTTATGAACGTAAGAGAAAAATTAAAAATGGAAGTTTTTCCCGATTTCGCACTTTGCCGTCTAGTTTCTTTGCAGCTCATACGGCCATTAAGAAAAAAAAAAAAACGGTCGCCAAAAAACATTTTTCACCAATATCTCCTTTCGGAATAATTTGAGTACGAAAACAGTTATGAGATAAATTCAAGGGCATGCCCACTTTTTGGGTGTTCTTACCAAATTATTTTTTTTCGCTATAACAATTTTTGCAGGCCTTACCTACTACTAATACAAATGCATACACATTTTTTTGTGACGCGACAGTTTGTGGCTGACCACTATATCAACCATTCATGTGTGTTGTTTGTTTGCAGGAATGAAGGACCCCTACAATTTTCTGCCCAACCCGAACGGCTAAGGTGAGAGGCACTTATTCGTTACAAGTGAAACTCTTGCAGGATTTATCACTTCCTCTTAAAAGGTAGTAGTCGGTTTTTTTTTTTTAAGTGCACGAGGCTGGGAATTAAACCCAAAGCAAGAATGTTCCAAACACTAACCACCACTCCATCGCCTATAAGGTCAATGTGGGTAAATGTAAACAGAGCTCAAAATCCATACAAATAATGCAGCCTTGAACGCACCCACTAAATAAACCTTCGGACGCGTTCCTTATCTGTCACATATTCGAATGTTTACAGTTTTATGTTATCATTTGGTTTTTTTTATAGAATGTTCAATTTAAAAGTGTTTTACAAGTCTGGAGGCTTCGGGAATTATTAATTTTTTTTTTTAAATAAAATTCAGATGTATGTTTTTTTTTAATATAGGTACTTTTTTGTTATGAAATTTGATTGATAAAAGGAAAATAAATCCAAAATCTCGAAGGGATTTATCTTTTTTTTTAATTGTTTAAATTTACCCTAGAAAATATTATGACGAGGGTAAATGTTAACAAATTTTTGGGGTAATTGTAAACATACTATTTTGGTTGAAAATTAAATTTAGTAAAAATTTAAGTGTGTTATTTTAAATAATTTGTACCGAAATACATTTCATTCAGAAATATCCTTCAAAATTATTCATGGGATGACGTTGCCAAACCAAGCATAATGCTGAGAATAACAGAATCATGACCTTCAAATCTTGTGCGGATCCTTTAACTATCATCGAATGGTTTAACCTGAAATAAAGAAGATTTTACGATTTTTGAAATTCCAATACGTTGTTTATAACAACTTAAAGCCTCTTTTCCAAAACTTCAAGATGATTTATATTGCTGTTTACATTTACCCCATTAATTACAGAATAAATAAATAAAAACAGAACTGAGTAAATATAAACATCATAACACAATATTAACCGTTATTTTAAAATTTTTAAACTAATTTTTATAATTATTAATATATACATTTTATACTTTCACGTTATAACTCATAGTTTTTCGTTAAATTATCAATTACAAAAATTAAAAAGTTTTAACTCAAATAAAAAAAAAAAAATAGGAAATTGTTTACCATTACCCACATTGACCCTACTAAGTACAATACATACATACATTGATTAATTGAGAGGTATTATTAATACAAAAGGACTCCATTTTTAAGAAGCCTAAAATATAAAATATTTCGGGGGAGATTTACGATAGCAGAAAAAATTGAAAGGCAATCAAATATTTCGAGGAAAACAAAATTCACATCGAGAATCTTGATAGCGAGCCCAATGTTACTATTAACACTTTGATATTTTCTTTGCTCAAAAGCATAAATAGTAAGTTATCAAAGTATGTCTCATAGGCAGTTTTATCTAAATGGCTATGATCGTGAGCCAGAAAGACGTTCCTGATTCATTCGTTGAACGTATGAAATTTTCAATTATTTTTAGTTCTCAGTAAGTTCTCTTACATTTTGCAAGATGTCATCATCAAAGTGCAGTATGGGGCAGAGTTGTAAAGACTGCAGTCTTTTCCGTACTGCAGTTAATTGAATAAAAAAACTTTTTTCTTTAAGTCTTTTAACTTGCCAAAAGAATTTAACTGTAATACAATAGTCAGCAGTCAGTACTAACATTCCGACTGTGCAGTTAAAAAAAAAGTTAATTAACTTTAAGTTTATTAACTGCAGTACTTTTGACTTGATTTTAGTCTTTTAGTCAGTTTAAAGTTATTTGTACTGCGATGGTTCATCTTTTAGTCAGTAAGTCTTTTAACTGCAGTTAATTAACTGTAAGTCTTTCAACTAAAATACTATAGATTTATACTTATAACACAACAGGATACAATGAAAATAAATTAAAATGTTTGCATTATTTATTTGGCATTATATGCGTACGGCGTGATGTACAAGTGTGAAATATTTTTGATAAAAAACAAAGTTTAAAGACTTACAGTTAATTAACTGCAGTTAAAAGACTTACTGACTAAAAGATGAACCATCGCAGTACAAATGACTTTCAACTGACTAAAAGACTAAAATCAAGTCAAAAGTACTGCAGTTAATTAACTTAAAGTTAATTAACTTTTTTTTTTAACTGCACAGTCCGAATGTTAGTACTGACTGCTGACTGTTTGCTTTGCAGTTAAAGTACTTACTCACAGTTTTAACTTGCATTCAAAAGTTAAGTTAATTAACTGGGACTGTATTAACTGCAGTACTGAAAAGACTGCAGTCTTTACAACTCTGGTATGGGGTACACATTTAAAGGGTTTTTTTTTTAGAGGTATAGAACTTTAAGTTGGCAACACTATTTTAACTGGCGGCCATTTTTTAAGATGTTTTTAGTTTGTTTTGGCATTTCAACATGATTAGACTGACGCCTGAACAACGCTTCCATTTTATTTTCAACATAATCGTCCATCGAATAGATGCGTCAATAAAAAAACTGCCGTATTTGGAGTTATGATAATCCTCAAGTGTATGTTGCGAGACACCGTTAGATCCACAAAAACTGACTGTTTGGTTGTGCTTTATGGTTTGGTGGAATAATTGGTCTGCACTTCTTTAAAAAATTGTGTGAGTGCCGGGACTCACGGTTAATATGTGTAAACATCAACGTGCGCGGATCCGAAACGGACTTGTTTTTGCTTGAAGGGGATCTTAAGATTTGTTTCACTGAACGCACCCATCCTAGTATGCAGATCGTAATGTTGCACACCGTAACGTTGCACGACGTAACGTTGCACACGAACGTTCACGTTATTTTGTTCACTCTACCGCCAGTATAGATGTTTACACATAAAAAACAATGCTGGCAAGAATGTTACAGTCAATGGTGACCGCTATAGAGATATGATTACTGAATTTTTCGTTGATTAATTAAGCAACCATGATGTGTAGGAGCTGTGGTTTCAACAAGACGGCGCAACATGTCACACAGCTTTTGCTTGAAACGGTTGCTAACCGCATAGTTTTACGTTATACGAACCCATGAATTGGCCTCCAAGATCGTGCGATTTACAGCCGCTGGACTTTTTTCGGTGGAGATATGTGAAGTCGCTATATAGTCTACACCAATAAGCCCGAAACGATTGACCACTTGGACGACAACATTCGCCGCATTATTGCCAATATACGTCCACAAATGTTGGAAAAAGTCGTCGAAAATTGGACCTCCAGACTACGTCCGAGCCAGCCGTGGCGGTCATATGCCAGAAATCTTATTTAAATTATAATGATAGAAGATTATCTTACGATTAAAGAAGAATGAATGTCAATATAAAAAAAAATTATCTTTGTTTTGTTCCATTTCAAAGTTCTATACCTCTAAAAAAATCACCCTTTATATCCTCATAGACAGCAACAATTATTTATATTTCTGGAAGGCTTCTTGCAAGTCATATTTGCACATACATATGTTGGTACAGGTTGAGTCGAACGCACTTTGCTGTTGTTGTGTATTCTTGTAAGAAGCATTTTGATTTTTGAAGAAAGAGCTTATCTATACAAAATTTGTTTCCTTAAACTATTTTTATTTTGACAATATAATATAAGTGATACTTACCATTTTTAAAAAATTTTCCCTAAAATTTGATAAGCAAAGTTTGGATACACAATAAGATGCATGTATACGACTGGCGATTGGGTCGAATGTTCTTACTCTTATGGTTGAAATCTGGGATTGGGGTATGCCTATGCAGATTATTTATTATGAAGTATATTTTAATCAAAATAATTAAAGCAAATTTAATAACCCCTCTAGATAAGCTGGAACAGAAGTCTGAATTTCTTACGTATTTATATATTTAAATATATGATCTCTACCAAATCTATTGACTCAATTTACTCTTTCATTCAAATCTAGAAATGTTTTCTTACGCAAAACCAATATAACTACATATTTGCAAATCACTGATATCATTAGTTTAGATTTTTCATTGTTAATTACAGCAGATACTTGCTATCAACCTTATATGGTCATTTTGACTGATTTCAAAGCTTATCGATAAAACAATTTATTTGGTACATACATATATACATAGATACTTACACCTTAACTTGATGTGGTTTTTTGTTTAATTAAATTGCAAACTTGAAAAAATACAACTGCTCTGGTGCAGACGCGCATCTTGAATTTCTGTTTGGAGGGGGTCACGTTACCCGATGACAGATCACCGACAAAATGATATAAAATGCATGGAATTCCTGGAGACGAGAAAAGTATCAGTCGCTTCGCTTCCCCCAAACTACATACCTCCAAGTCTCCAAAATCGAGATCGTATTTCTTGAACTTACATTTAGATATCGAGAGTATCGTTGACCAAGTAGATGTTGGCACAGAAAAGAAAGGTAGAAAATAAAAAGAGTGCAATTTTTAATAATAAAATTGATTTTTGCAATGAATATACTCTAAGCATCAGTTTCTAGATTCAAACTCTAGTTCAATATTTCATCCACAAAAATACAAAAAATGCCCCAAGTCCAAGATGATACTGAGACGAGAATAAGTTCTACTAGACCGAGACGAGTATGAAATCTTAAAGTCGCCTGAATGAAAATAACTACTTTTTTTGGAAACATTCAGTTCATTTTTAGTTTCGTCAAAATTTCTTAGGAAGTTTTTAACGTTCCATTTGTTTTTGAGTTAAGAATTTTTAAATTCAAGAAGTTATTAGATGAGGGATTTATAGAGGTAAATAAAAATGTTTTTTAATCAAGGTAGTTTAAGAGGACATAGCTTACAGAAGAAAGAAGATACCATCAGACCAGTGGGACTCATACGAGAAAAAGGTTCTTAATATAGCCGAAAATCCATGTGACTACAATAAACTAACCCAACAGAGATAAGGGGTCTCTTACTATTATGAATTGACAAGATCCGCCCGAGATCTTATCAGTTTTTTAGAGCTTACACAAACCACCGCCGCCGTTTACTTAACGAGAGTATATCCGATGTACGGATCCATACTATACTATACTAACGAGAATTGGGAGAACGCGCAAGATCGTCACCCATTCCTAATCCATCAGAGATACCAGATAACATAAAAATCAACTTAAAATAATAAAGTTGTAAATTAAACAAGGTTTTGATTAAAATAAACTTCGTTTGATCAAACCTAGGTAGACCAGAGGGAAAAATCTTCCCCTAGATGTACAATATAAGATACTTTGCATTTGTATCCATCTGCCTACAGCCTTAAGGATGTGTGGATTTTGGTACGGAGAACTTAATATTTCGGACTACAGCTTATAAACCTATTTTTAAGTATGTCTAACTTTAAGCAGCTGCCTAACTCCAAAACCATATTCATAAATATTGTTTATCGATTGTTTAACTTAGACACTAGAATTGGATGTCCAAACCTATTTTAAAGTGAGTATACGTGCAATGCCAAATGTAAGTCTAGTAACGAATTGAAAAATTATGTTGAAATGAACGCATCCAAAAGTCCACTAAATTGAAAGATGTTAGTATGTAATGGGTGATTTTTTAAGAGGCTTAGAACTTTTTTTTAAAAAAAAAACACAAAAAATTCGAAAAAATGAATAAAATATTTATTTGAATCGATAGTTTGAACCTTGCAATTTAATGTTTAAAGATAATTTCATGCAAATGTTGACCGCGGCTGCGTCTCAGGTAGCCCATCCGCTGAGTCCAATTTTGGCATACTCTTTCACACATATCGGCCGGTATCTCACGAATGAATGCATGGATGTTGGCTTCCAGTGCGTCAATCGAAGCGGGCTTGTCGCTATAGACATTAGCCTTGACATACCCCCACAAAAAATAATCTAATGGTGTCAAATCGCACGATCTAGGCGGCCAATTGAACGGCCCGAAACGTGAAATTAACTGTTCACCAAACTCGCCTCGCAATTGCGCCATTGTTTCGCGTGCTGTGTGGCATGTGGCACCGTCTTGTTGAAACCACATATCATGCAAGTCAAGAACTTCCATTTCGGGCAAAAAAAAAATTGTTATCATCGCTCGGTAGCGATTCTTATCATCTTTGAAGAAATATGGCCCAATAATGCCGCCGGCCCATAAACCGCACCAAACAGTGGCTTTTTCGGGATGCATTGGTAGCTGTTGCAATGCTTCTGGCTGATCTTCACTCCAAATGCGGCAATTTTGCTTATTTACGTACCCATTCAACCAAAAATGAGCCTCATCGCTGAACACAAGCAGCGCGCGATGAACATTTCGAACCGAGCACGAATTTCGATAGTAAAATTCAATAATTTGCAAGCGTTGTTCATTTGTAAGACGATCCATGGTTAAATTGCAAACCAAACTGAAGCTGTTTGACAGTGACACAAGGTACTAAACACACGTCAGCTGTCAAAACCAGTGTTGCCAAAACCAAACCAGCCAAAAAATCACCCGTTATATCAATAAGAGGATATATTTAGACACCTGTTACAGTGCGTTTATAAATTAGGATATGTCCAACTATTTGGACAATGACTAGTTGTCCAAGAGTGTTCTAGAGAAATATAGTAAATACGACTGTTTATCTTTTGCTCTAGGCTTCGGGGGGGTCAAGACCCCTATGACCCCCCACACTGGATCCGCCACTGCTCTGGTGCATATGCGTGTGGTGGGCATACAATTACCACCGTCATTAGTTTAGTCATTATTATAGTAATTTATTCACTTTATTGATAGATATATCAAAGATAATGTTGCTAAAAGCTATAAAAAGCCATAAATACAACTCGTACATCATCACACTCTATTCGAAATTCATTCACGATGGAGCGTTGGCAAAATCGAGTTGCAGTAGTTACAGGGGCAAGTTCCGGTATTGGAGCAGCAATTGTCAAAGACTTACTAAAGGCCGGCCTTAAAGTAGTTGGCCTAGCCAGACGTGTTGAACGAGTTGAAGGCTTAAAAGCCGACTTAACACCCGAAGAACAAAAGCGACTTTTCTCACTGCAATGTGATGTGACAAGTGAAAATTCTGTAAATCAGGCATTCGATTGGATTATTCAGAAGCTTGGAGGTGTTGACATTTTGATCAACAACGCCGGCATCGTACGACCCGGCAAACTTTCAACCATGGATATTCCTCTAGTGCGAGAAGTTATCGACACGAATATTATGGGAGTTGTTCTTGCCACCAAGAGAGCTTTTCAAAATATGAAAGATAGAAAGTTTGATGGGCATGTTGTGATTATAAATAGTATTGTCGGACATAGTATTCCATGTTTTCCGACTTTGGTTGATTTGAATATTTATCCAGCTTCGAAGTATGCGGTGACAGCTATCACTGAAATCTATCGCCAGGAATTCAAGGGCTTTGGGACAAAGATCAAGATCACGGTAAGATTGATTGAACCTGCATCGTTTGTAACTTTGAGTATGTGTAATTTTATTTTTATTTTATAGAGTGTCAGCCCGGGCTTAGTGAAGACTGAAATCACTGAGGGTTTTGATGCAGCACCAATACTAGCCCCTGAGGATATCTCAAGTGGTGTAATGTTTGCTATATCAACACCACCCCATGTACAAGTTCATGAACTTACAATAAAACCAGTGGGGGAGAATATGTGAAATATATGTATATTGTAACCGATACAGTATTTAATTGTTTTTAGATAAGCATGCAGTTTTCGATTGATAAAAATAAACTTAAACTGATAAGAACAAACATCGCAGTTGAACAAACACCGCAGTTGAATGTTTATAAATTGCATTATCATTGAAGAACTTATAATAAAACTTCAGTTAAATTGAAGTCTGTTTTATTTCAGATGTCGAAATTTTTTAAATTAAGCAAACTCACTATGGCACTTATGCTACATAATATATAGGAACCTCAAAAGCAAATAATAAAGGACAAAAGATATAGTGTGATGAAGTCATGCAGATGGAAATTCTTTTCATAAAGCTTCAATAAAAACAATTTTGCGGAATTTATTTCAAATGAAAAAAAGATGATATTAAGAATTTAGTAATAATGACAATCTCTGTAGATAATTGTATGTGAAGAGCTATGATACCTAGTAATTACTTAAGATTCTCAATCTGGTTTTCGATGACTAAGGTGCTCGAGTTATGTCGATTAAAACACCTTTGATGCGGATACAACTTAAATAAGCGTTTTCATGAAGATAAAAGGGCCGTGCGCTTTGGTAAGTTGGCGAAATAATATCATTTTCTCCGAAGATTTTAATAATACATATTCATGTATTCTATATATACTACTGATGAACATCAGATAAGTAGAAGACTTAGCACTATTTAAATATAACTTGTTGAAATATTGATTTAAAATAGAATTTAACGGCCTTTATTCAGGGCTGTCGTTTCATTTTTGTGAGAAAGCAGTACACATCAGTACGCCAGTTAAATACCAAAATTTTCATAGAATTATTTTTATTTCAAAATTTGGAACACCAAAATCGGGTCAGTTGATATTCTCTAGATAAGTCTATAAAGTTCAAAAGAGATCTCCACTCAGATTCCAGATCCTCAATACTTACGTTCTCCTCCGTCATTAGAATAAGACTCCGTTGAATATTCCTGTTTTATAAAATTTGATAAAATGTTTAAAAAAAAAAAAAACCTTTAACTGTATGCTCATCAACGTATGGATTCTGGGATTTTCAGCTTGAAACTCTATGTCTTTGTTAGTTTTGTTAGTAAGACAAGCCTATTTTATTTGTTGTTCTTGTTTTTAGTTCTACGGAAATAGCATCTATATTGGGTCTCAATCTGGTTCAAACACAGTAAGAAGAGAAAAGGGTCTTAGAGACACTCATTGCTTTAAAACTCTGTTGACAACACCTTCAACAGAAGGTGTCATCTTTCGAAAGACATTTTTCAAATTTAATAATTTTTCACATGGAATGTACTCTTGAATTTTTTTAAAATCTTTTGGCTTTTTTGAGATATGTGAGAAGAACTGCATTCATAGAGCAGTACAAATACTGCAATTGCAGTACTTTGACAGCCCTGCTTTTAGTCTATACAAATTGAAGTCCAAGTGACAACGCCGAGACGAAACGCCAATTTTTATGATGGACTTAAGGCCGGTAAAAGTTATTTTGAATATCTATTTTTAATATTCCGAAACCATTAACAATAAAGTAATGTCATATAAAGGGTCCGCCAAATAACTTCTTTTTTTTTTTGAACATGCCGCAAAACATCGAGTGTAGCTTCGGCTGTGTGGCACGTAGCGCCGTCTTGTTGAAACCAAATGTTGCCAATATATCCTCCTCTTCAATTTTTGTGAACAAAAATTCGTTCAACATGGCCCGATAACGATCGCCATTGACTGTAACGGCCACTCCTTGCTCATTTTCGAAGAAAATGGCCCAATTATGCCTCTGGACCAAAATCCGCACCAAACAGTGACTCGTTTTGGGTGTATCGGCTTTTCAATGTATGCGTGCGGGTTTTCTGTGCCCCAAATGCGACAATTTTGCTTGTTTACTACCCGCCAAGATCAAAATGAGCTTCATCTGAAAAGATGATTTTTTTGGCAAAATCGGCATCTTCTCTAAGTCGATCGCAGGCCCACTTAGCGAAGCGTATACACAACCATATTCGTTCAGCGGAAGGATAAAACTAATTATCTGTCAAATCAGACATGAGCTAAGTGTTACCATTCACGAAATACGCACTATTTGAAAAAAAAAAATTTAGATGGCGGACCCTTTATAAGGCGAGTAATTAATAATGCACCACATTTGAAATGCCTTAAATTACAAAAGAACCACTGTTGAATCGAGTTCAAAAACAAAATCCCTTTGATTTTTTCAGAACGGTTTTGACTTGGAAGGAAGAGTGAACAAAGGTCGATTTTACTTGCTCTATATGGCAAGTATTGGTTTCGTGTAAAAAAATTTCAAGATTGTAATTAGTACCTACTAGCACTACTATGATCGAGAATTCCGGAAAAAATGGGTCTCTTTCATACCGTCCGTCGGTCTGTACGTCCACTGTACTTTGAGCTAGAGCCTAAACGGGTTGTCCGATTTGTTTCAAATTTGGTGCAGAGTATTTGTATGCGATTCCCTAGAGGTTTCCTCAGGTATAGTTTAAGGGATTTTCTTTCTCAAATTTTGCTATTGGTTGGGTGAAATGGGGTAAAAATACAAAAACTATCCTATTGGTTTAATAACTTCTTTTGGTGTTTGAAAGGTTGTTTTTTAGTGGATGGCCTTAGGGATTTTTTTTCAAAAAATTGTCATTTTTAGGGTGAAATGGGGTAAAAACGAAAAGTGGAATCGGATTTCAAAAACTCTTTTTGTGTTTGAAAGGCTATTTATAAAAATGCTATTTATAGAGTGAAATGGGATATAAACAAAAAAATGCCATCTGATGTCAAAAACTTTTTCTGTGTTGGTAAACTAATAAAGGTTGGACTTAGAGGATCATGTTTTTACATATTTAGCCATTCATAACGGGAAGTAGGTTAAAACCCATAAATTAGTAGGTATTCGACTAAAAAATAAGCGTAAATTGTTATTTATATTTTCTTTTGTAATTTTTATTCGAAGCTTAGGTGTGTCCACCCGTGCGAAGCCGGGCGGATCAGCTAGTACTTTCTCAAGGAAATCCATAAATAGCCATCGGAATCAAAAAACGGTGTTATCAAAATTCTTGGGGCTATTTTAAATCAAATCAACTAACTGTAGTTGTAATAGTATAGATACCGTTGCTCTCTAAGAACAATATTTATTATAAATATTCAATTTTTCACAGAAACCACTAAAATCAGCATTTTTTTTATTAATTTTGATTTTGAAAGTTATTTTTCAAATAAAAATTTAAATTATTTAACAAAGTTTTAAGAAAATTTACCGAGTTCTTAAGGCTGCACAGTTCAGCAGACAGACAGAATTGCGAGACTTGTTCGACTTCCATACTATCACAAATGTCAAGTTTGATCAAAATCTGGAATTCGATTTTTTTTAAAAGGATTCATTTCGTGGTATTAAGAAAATTTCATCGAAAAATTAGAACAAGGTTATTAAAATGATATTAAGCAAGAGGCGCGTTCACTTTACGTATCGCCACTTCTTAATAAGAATGACGCACTTATAAAACGTTTGAAGGTTTAGTTGTGGTTATTCTCGACATCAAGTCGAGTTAATGTTAGGTAGGTACGTATTTCTAAAACCATCGTCAGCCAGAAGAAAGTTCTTTCATATGTATATGTAAAGGGTGTTTTTTTAGACGTGTGGTTTTTAGAAAAAAAAAAACTCATATAATTTAATGTTATGGCCAACAATTTAGCTTTATTATAAAGTTTGACATTATGTTTTAAAAAATAATTCGTTCAAGTGGCCGCCGCGGCTGGCTCGAATAAATTCCAGCCAAGATGACTTATTTTCGACATCTCCAATTGTTGCCCGCGATGGCGGATTTACTCATTCGGGTCTTCTCCGATACTCTGCTCCGCACTGTACGGCGCGTCTCTGAGGATGCACATTATCCACTAGAGTAAACTGGTGCGAAATCGATCCTTGGTTGCTCAAATTTATGCGATTTTGCGATTATGTCGACCGAATATTGGACGCAGCGCGCCATGCGTCGCTTGAATCGAACCATTATTTTGGTAATAAATTTCCACGATTTGAAAACGTTGTTCAAAAGATAGTCTATTAATTATGAAATGGCAAACCAAACTGAGCATAAATCAAGTGAC
Source organism: Leucozona laternaria (assembly GCA_932273885.2). Lineage (NCBI taxonomy): Eukaryota > Metazoa > Arthropoda > Insecta > Diptera > Syrphidae > Leucozona > Leucozona laternaria. The sequence goes on along the minus strand of OW026367.1, from coordinate 21,297,585 downwards.
AGCTGTCAAAAAGACCAACTCTGAAAAAAGTATTGCCAGATTGAAAATCAAATGTCTAAAAAAAATACCCTTTATATATTTAGAGAAGTTGATGGGGTGGATATTATTAATTTATGTGTAGGTGTGGGAAAAAGTTTCATCTCGAATATAAAACCAAAAGCAAGGTTTTCCCTCAACTGCAGGGCACTAAACATACTTTTCATAAATTATCTATCTTTGCATACCTTTGCACATAAATCTCTCGTAAAACGCGATTTTTTTTCTAAAGAAAACTTTATGGCCCCCACACTTACCTCATCGCATGCTCCAGTAGAGGCGCCCCTATACTTATAGGTATCTAGGTATAGATGGTAGAGGTATAGGTACTTGTTTCAAGGAAGCGCAGGAATAGATCTTTCATTCATTTGAGTTGAGCATTTTTAGCCCGCTGCATATACCCTTCAAACTTTGGCATTCGCAATTCAACGACGACGCGAGGCACGAGGACAAGATGAAGTTTTTCCATTCGATGCGACGACGAACGACGAGTAACTAGGTATAGCTCGGTTTGAGGTTTTTTTTTGTAGCTCTAAATTAGTTCCAAGTAGCAACATAATCTTCTCAACGATGAAAATGATGGATACGAACGCCAGCTTGAAGTTTCGTGTTGGTTTTATTACCTGTTGTTTTTTTTTGGAAGAATTCGCAGAAGTTGTGTGTATAGGGAAGAAGAAACCCCCGCTTCAGCAATGGGTGCTCCACAGGTCTCTCATATACTATTCGAATATAATGTATGTCTCGAACGTCGTCGTGCTTCCACTGGAGCTAAAGTAATAATAATTAGTTCTCGGGAATGAGCACTTTTTTTCGGTGGGCGGGGAAGCCCTTTTATATAGACGTCAAAGAGCTGTGGGTGGCGCTGACTTGTGAATTAGAGCCCACCCATTACTCTGATGCGGATGTTACATTCTATAAAGAAGTCAACTTAGTGAAGAGTGCGGCATCAGGGTAAACGTGTATCAAGGTAAATGCCACACCACACTGCAAGTTGCAATTCAGAACAGAGCAGAGTCACCTCTTTCCTTCTTCAGAGCTTAAGCTTTTGTCGTTAGCATTTTCCAAACTAAAAGACAACGTGGAGCATTATTTGTCCCGTGAGGAATACGGGTATGCGGAACATAAATTATATGTCCTGGAAAAAGACTGCTTGTAACTTAATAACCTGCCTTACAATTTGTTTCAAACGAGCGTTAAAATTAAAATATTATTCCCCCCGCGTAAGTCATTTGGGTTGTCAAAGTGCTGTGGAGCTTAGTCTGGCGTGTTTCCAATTTGTAAAAAATTCCTATACACTTTGATATTAGGTACATACGTGTAGAACTCCTTTAGCTTTGTGATGGAATGTGGTTTTCTTTGCAATATTTTTTAACACCAAAGGGGTAACAGTTTCTCGTGTTAAAAACATATTTGAAATAAGTATTTGTTCTTTGAAAACATGCTGGGTGCGGGGTGGTTTCACCGTGACTAGTAATGTTCTGAAAAGAATATGATGGACTTCGTACACTGTGTAGATCCAGTGCTTCTTAGAAGTACCAACGTACATTATTAAACATTTGAAGCCGAAAAAAAAACCATCCTGATTGAACACAACGGAAAAATTAAACAATTTGTTATCAATTGTTTGTTTAGTTTTACATAAAAATGCTCCGCATAAGATTTGGATTAAATCCGTCCATCTGTTTAGGCTCTAGCTCGATATACACTCGATGGACCCACAACAGACGGAGGAATAGTGGGGCCGAGATGAAAAAAAAAATCGATTTTACGGAAGTGATGCTGATTTCGACACGATAAAATATTCATGCTTTTCATAGTATATTAGCCAGAGAATCTGGATAAAACAAGGATTTGGGCTGAAACTCAAGTAAAACCCTTTAGCTATGGAAAACCGAAATCAAAGTATTTGAATAATTGTGTGGGAACTTGAGCTACCTCAAGAGTGTTAATTATACGTCAATGTGAGGTGAAATAAAATATAATTTTCTAGAATGCCTAGCAATATTATGCAGAAGTCAAAGCCTGCAAAAACAGTGGTCATGTTATAACTCACATTAAAACAAAAATCAACTATGTAGGTACTTGCACCTACTCCGATTATAACACAGCTATAAACTATAAAATCTGAAGAGCGAAAATGGTTAGATAAAGTTTTGTGTGAGGACATTTCTTATACTCCGTTTAGTCCGTATTCCATACGAAAAAGTTAAAAAAGTAAAAAAAAAACAAAGCAAAAATGTGCATGGAAAACGGTGTAGCCAACCATCTCAAAAAAAAGTTTATATCTATTAAGGTCATCAATTTTGACGACGATATAATATTTTTTTTTTAAAGTGGGCGGATATAAGTTGTGTTAAGTTCTCGTCCTATTTATTATCGCACTTACAAATTTTATCAAAATCAGTAAGGTAGTTCTTAAATTTTTGCTGTGCTCTCATACAAAATGTACCACTGTGCGACAAAAATTACTTTTTGAAATTCTCCATCACAGTAAGGAGAGTGAGATTTAATCACAACTTCGTTTGATTTTTTATCTAAGCCAATAGCTACCTTATTTATTCCCCTATGAGCAAGTGAAAAACCACAACAGAAAACCATTTTAAAGCTTCTCGCTAAAATATCTTATAGGCGCTCGTAAGGCTTAATATATCATACAATTCTGAAACGTAAGAAATTTTATTGTATCAGGTTCACGTGTTAGATTATATAGAATCCTAAAGAGAAAAAGTCGGCCTAGCAAAATTTAAAAATTAGTTCAAAGAAAGTAAATATAATTTTGAACAAAAAATAATTAATTTTGTAACTTATTATAATAGATAAATAATGTAATTTAATTTTATTTACAAAAAGTAATTAAAAAAATTATCCAACGGCAACACTCTTGACAATATTATAATGTTGGGTTGAAATATTTGGGTTATTCGCGTATATCTGTGACATGGTTAAGCCGATTTTGTTATAATTTTGCAATCTAATGCTTCTTAATAGATTAAACAATAATATATTAAAAAACTTTTAAAAACATATTTTCACTAAACAAAAAAAAATCATACAAGAAATCTCGTTAAATATATACTATATACACCATGCATTTTCAATGTGTGGTTACACACAGTTGCAAACTACAACTACGCTTGGCGCTCGTTGTAGGTTTTAGATTTAAAACGTGAGCCTTATGTTTTATACGTTCCGTGTCACACGTAAGGTTACATATTACGTGCAACATGTTCATGTTACGATAGTTTGTATTATGTTCTCTCGCAATTTATTTTGCTTTCGTTATTTTGTAGGTACAATAGAGGAAGATGAGGATTCGTAAAAACAAATTGACATCATGATTTTAATCAAACCTGACATTTTGACGAAACAAAACACGAAAAAAGTGGGTCCCTCAATTCAAAATACACTGGTTCCAAGCAAATTCCAAAAAAAAAAATAGCCGCTTCTAGAAAACCGTTAAGAATCGGTATGGACAAGGTACTAAATTCTGAGAGGTCTTGACCTAGCCTAACACTAGTTTCAGCTTGAACCATTCATTATGCGACACCCTGTATACATACAAATTATTTTTTTTTTTAAAACCGCTCTAACAACTTCGCATAAATTCATATTTTTTCTAATTTTTAAAAACTATTCACTATTTTTAAATAATTTGTTTATGTTGGATTTCAAAGCGATTTAAAAAAAATGTATCTCCCGGGTGGAATGGACCTGTCATACGATATTTTTCTTCAGTCGACCAAAGCAAGTTCATGGATTTTATTTTGCTAAGATCGCGTGCAGCATTTAACACAACCATGCGCCAATAAATAATATCAGTTACCTGCTACTGGGGTTAGTTGTTATTAGTCATTTCAGTGCCATTTAATAATTTTGTTTGTGATTTGTTTCTTTATGACGAATTTTTCTCTTTTGATCTTTTGGTTTTGATTAAGAGAATATCGCTTACGTAATTAGTGTTCCAGAGATTAAATTTAGGGTTTTCGTTATGAATGCCTAGACAATTGGAAGGCAATGCGAAATGTGGAATTAAGCTTAGAATACAAGTTCCCTGACCCCTGGAGGAACTTCTGTTCTGGTATAGCTGGCTATATTAACGCCCAACACGAATGAGTTAAGCCTTCATGTTTACTTCTTTGAGATTTTGAGTAAAAATAAAGAAAATAAATGAAGCTGAAGATCGCTGCATCCAAAGTCTTATTTTATTTTAGGAGAGGATACCTCGATAAGTAACAATGATATTCGAAAAGCTTAAAAGCCAAAATGTCGGGCGCCAGTTTTTCTAGGGGCGATGATATCCATTACTTTTATAAAATTGTATCTCCTTATATTTTTAAAAAAGACTTTATAAATTATGAAAATTAATATTTTTTTGGGAGAGGATATAGGCCACAGTGGTATAGACAAAATACAAAAAATTTCTAGGGGCGATGTTCTTTAGTTTTTTTTTTTTTTTTAATTTAGTTTTTTTAACCATGAAACTTTAAAAAAATACGAAAAAGTTTGAACTCTTATAACTTCGGATTAACGAATGGTAGGCAAGAAAAATACATGGGAAAACTAGATTTTCTAAACCCTAAAGGTTTAGCGACAAATTATCATTTTCAAATTTTTTAAAGTCATTTTTAAAAATATAGGGAGATACAATTTTAGAATAGTAATGGATGTCGCCGCTAGAAAAACTGGTGCCCAAAATTTTGGTCTTTAAACTTTTCCACTATCATTGTTACTTATCGAGGTATCCTCTCTTAAAAGAAAATAAAACTGTTCATGACAATACTTAAAAAGTTTTCTTGGCAAGAATGATGGGTGTGCGAAATCTCAGTAAATCACAATCTCCTATAGTAAAATTTCTTACTTTTTTAAAGAAGATAATAAAAACCATATACTATCAGATTTAAGTGAAGTTCTGTTTTGAAAAATATAAACGTACCTCCTAATACTATTAAAAATAATAAAACTCAATCTCGGTATCAGAATAAAATAAATATGTAGTTTATCTTATCAGCTTGATACTCTTCTTCAACTATTTTGTATTGTTAATATCAATCAGAATCAAAAAAGCTTATATTTTATAAAAAAAAAATAAGATTCTATTAAAATGTTAGTATTTTGATGTATCTGTAGGTATAAATCGATATCTTTCAAATTGTGTGAGTTGCATCAACAAACAAAAAATTATTAAATTAAAATGTTTGTTTTAATCTTCTCCAAAAGTGGATCTTGTTAAATACCTATAGTACCTAAATGAGTTTAATTTTGAATCAATTAAATTTCCAATGTGTATTTTTTAAAATTGTTATTTTTCTTAATACGCGACAATTTTAAAACATTTCTCCAACTGGTTTAACAACGATTTCATGAATCTGTACATGGGGCGGAGTTGAAATGGCAAACATTACAGCTTGAGAAATGTCTTCTGCATTCAAGTAAACACCAATTTCATTGAACAACTCATCAGGGATAATTTCTGTGCGAACAAGTCCCGGACTGACGCTCTAGAACAAAAAAATAAGCAAATTTGTAAAAAAAAAAAAATTATCCAACCACAGAACTTATCTTACAGTAGTTTTGATTTTCGTTCCCAAATCCCGAAGTTCGTTGCGCATGACTTCATTGATTGCTGTGACTGCAAATTTAGTAGGAGCATAGATATTATAGCTCAGTCCAGGTCTAGTTTGGGGTACATTATGTCCGGCAATACTATTTATATGCACAATGTGACCGTCGAAGTTTCTGGCTTTCATGCTCTTGTATGCAGCTTGGGTGCAGAAAATAAGACCCCTAACGTTGGTATTGAGAACTTCGTCCATCAATGCAGAATCAACTTCTACCAAATTTCCAGGTCTAGTTGTACCAGCATTATTAACAAGAATATCAGTGCCTCCGAGACTTTTCTCGATCCATTCAAATGTGGCTTTGACTTCGGCTTCATTTGATACATCACATTTTCTAACAAAGAAACACTCCCGAACACCTGCAGGCAATTCTGAGCGAATTTTATCTAGACGATCTTGTCGACGAGCAAGAGCTACAACTCTTAATCCTGCGGCTATTAAATCTTTCACAATAGCCTCACCAATTCCACTGCTTGCTCCGGTAACAACTGCAACGCGATTTTGCCAACGATCCATGATCAAAGATTCACAAAGACTGAATTTTCAAATAATTGTTGATTCTGTCAGAAGTCTTATTGTTTTGATGTATAGGTAAGGAGCTACAAATTGTTTCAATTAAAAAAAGCTCCATTATGCAAGCCATTGTTACGCATTACTTATAATAAGTATCTATACATTGATATTATTAAAGCTTTTAAATATATCTTTGATGAGTATAGTGCGTGCACTCAGAAAAAAGATATAAACGTCTGTCGTACCTAAATAAATAAATTTAATTTTAAGATTCCTAAATTTATTAGTACCAATTCCGGATAGTTTTGCATTTTTATCTTTTTAGTATTTAGTATTTATTTCAGCTTATTGTGTAGATAATCTGGCTATTTAGTTTAAATGTTTTCATGTAGATATAAGTGAGCGATAATTTAATAAAATGTTTAGGATATAGCCGGAAATACGAACCGCAAAAGAGGATACGTGGTCATAGCGTCGTAGATTAAAGACTTATCGAGCAATGTTGTTATAACCGACATTTAACTTGCTGTTAGTGGCTGAGTCTAAGTTGACAAAAATTTCGCATCCGCATATAACACAATGGTTTCGTATTCAAGCTTCAATGGGTTTTAGACCGATAGATCAAAGATTTTTCGATAGATGGGAAGAGCTGCAGATTTGACAGGTTTTAAGCAATTATGGTTTTTCTTAGACCAACGTGAAATGGAAAGAAGGTCCGGCGTTAGGCAATAACGCCCAAATCGATTTGGAAATATCACCCAAATTTTTGTATCGCCCAAAAGAACAAACAAATTGGAAATATCGCCCAAATGACTTCAATGTAAATTGTTGTTGTAAAATTTGGGCGTTATTTCGTCAATTTTGGGCGATATTTCCAAATGTTTTTTTTAGTTTGGGCATTCTTTCCTAAATTTTGGTCGATATTTCCAAAGTGAAATTTCAATGAAACCTGCGGCGCATAAATAGTGAAGTATGTATGGGGGGGCATTCTACCCCCCTGCAACCCCTCTGCTAAGGCACACTATAGGATTTGAGGGAGGTGTAAGTTAGGGTGTATGGAAAGTCTCTTTTGCATTTAAAGAATCTGGATTTAAAGAAACTTTCCATACACCCAGCCTCGCATCTACCCCAAATCCTATAGTGTGCCCAAGCAGGGGGTTGCAGGGGAGAGCTTGCCCCCCATACATACCTCACTGTTTATTTTATTAAGGTGAAATAAAGTTGATTTGATTTAAAACGAAGTTGTTTCAGTACCATTATTGGAAAGATTTTCATTTGGGCGTTTTTTGCTAGCATTTGGGCGTTATTTCCATTTTCTGGATTTTTTTGGGTGATATTTCCAATTTTGGGCGTTATTTCCCATTTCCCATTTAACTTTTAATATTTTTATTTTGTGAGTTTTTCCTTTAAAACAAAATTTAAAACAAATGTAAATAACGCCCAAATCTAGAAAAAAAACAACAACAATTGGTCAGTTTTTTTTGGGCGATATTTCCAAATTGATTTGGGCGTTATTGCCTAACGCCGAAGTTTCTTATTCATTGATGCAACGGCATCATTCTTGACAGCAAAAGGTCGATTTATCATAAGCGAAAAGATGAATCACACAATGTTAAACAACATGTGGAAGCTCATTTAAGTAAAGAGAGAAGAGAAATTGACCAAGGATAGATCGCTGGGGCACTTCATTCAAAACGTCAATAATTGTTTTTTTCCGTTAAGGCATGAGTGAATTAACTTACGGGACTCTAAGAAAAATCCAAAGCAATTTTGCAGGTTTGTACACAGTGTCAAAGGCCTTTGAGAAGTCGGAGAGCGTTAGAAATGCAATGCGATCGCAGTCCATCGCAGTCCATTGCTGTTCTTAATTCTTCAGTAATAAAAAGTAAGGCGGATTTGAAATTGCGCTTTGGCTAAAACCATACTGACAGGTATTTAACAGGTTATTGATAGATAGATATTTTTGTATCTGCTTCAGGATATTTTTTTCTCAAAAACCTTTGAGTACCACTAAAAGGAGTATATGATGATCGGTCTGGCAGCCGTGAAATAGCTATAACTCCAGCCTATAATGACTTGGTGGTAGCTCACTCAAGTTGTTGTTGTTTCATTCAAACCTTCAATATAAATATGATGATGAGTAAGCTTTGCAGCCTTAATGCGAGTGTGTTATCACACAAAAACCAACTTTCAAAAGGCAGGGATCAGTTTTTTGTAAAAAAACAAAAACAACTCAGGGTGGATTTATTTTATTATTTTGAGAAATTCAATATCGTATGTACACGAAATTTTAGTTAGCTCTCAAGTTCTTCTATCAGATACGAATCTTGCTGCCGGTGGCGGCTCGGATGCGCAAACTGCGAAGTAATTGTATGCGAAATTATCATAAGCGATGTATTTTTATATATGCGAAGTAATGAAATGCGAGAAAAATATTGACACCGAATAGCCGAATAAAAACTTGCCAAACGATTATCTTAATGCAAAATAATGATTCCATTTCAAGAAAAAAAAACATTTGAAATAGATAATTGCGAAATTAAATCCAAAATTCGCCGGGGACCCCTACCCATTTAAAAAAAAAATACGAAGAAAAGAAACGCTAAAGAATATCTATACATTTTGAACATTGAACCTTCAATAAACACACAAAAGTTTATAAAAAAACAAGATATACAATTATTATTATTTTTTTTATCAGACGGTGAACTCAAAATGAGGGTCAACTAATAACAGAACAGAACCAGACAAAACTAATAATTATGTGATCAGAAATATTATGACAAACAAACAAACAAAGTTTAATGAGCATCGCTGGGCCAACAAAAAGTTCAACAAGCCTAATAAATCTACGGTTGCCGTACACTGCATAGAGAACGAACATTTATCGTGACAAAGGAAAATTTAAAGCTCATCAAACATGCATGTATAATGGAATTTTGGATGTACATTATACCTACTAATAATACATATACCTATGTACATACATACATGCATTATACCTACATAATAATTTATTGTTCTTTGTTCACATGTTTATAGCAATTAAAATTGAGTGTTAGTTAATTGCTTTCCTCTATTTGTTAGATCAAAAGCTCAAAATCCATTAGTCATGTTGTCAATAAACAGAAGTACTGAAGATGCTACGAAAAGTAGCGTAGAGAATACAAAACTGATGTTCGTGTTTGTATTTTATGTTGTTATATAAATAAAGTGAGGTCAATTAAGGCTTTTGACTAAAAATATAGGTAGGTAGCTATTATGAAAAATTTCGAAATTCCGAAAAAAAAAAATACTACGCACTAATTTTTTTAAGGGCTTGTTTCACAATGTCTGATTAACCTTACTTACGTTTCACAATCAGCGTTGCCACTTCAAAAAAAAAATTGGGTAAAACGATCACCCAAAAAAAAAATGCAGTAGGTATAGATTGGACCTTTCCGCGGTAGATTTTTTTTATTTAAAAATACAAACACAAAGTTTATCGATTTTAACAATTTTGAGAAAGTTTTTGAAAAACTAAAACGAAAAAATCTTAAATTTATAATTTGAATTTCTTTTACTAACGCGGCATTCGTAAAAATTGAAAGTTTTTAAAGTACTTCAAGAGCCCGAAAGAATGTAATGGTGTCCAAAACAACCATTGCTGACATGCATTTCCTTACAAAGACTAACATTTAAAAGACCATTGACATTGAGCGAAGTTTGTTTTTAACTTGCCTTATGTGGAATATTTACAACAAATTAGATGCGTTTAAAGAAAATGTACGGATCACTTTGTGATTGATTTTACTATATATTTTGAAAAAAAAGTGCATTAGATTTGATTTTTGTGGCAGTACATAAATGTAAAGGGTTTTTCAACAGGGACACTACAAAAGTAGAGCAACAGGGTGAGCAACGACGCCATATTTCTTGCCGTTTTTTTGACATTTCTCTTCAGTAAGGTTTGCCATTTTATGACGAGCCAACAACGAGTCGAAATTATTAAAATTTACTACCGAAATTCGGAGTCAGTGGCCTCAACGTTAAGAGCGCTAAAAATCGAAAAATCATCTTCAGCGATGAGGTTCATTTCTGGCTGAATGGCTTCGTCAATAAACAAAATATGCGGTATTGGTCAGGCAGCAATCCACACGTACTCCATCAGTCATCATTGCATCCCGAAAAAATTACGGTTTGGTGTCGTTTATGGCCGGCGGCGTCATTGGGCCGTACTTCTTCCGTGATGATCAAGACCGGCACGTTACTGTGAATGGGGATCGCTACCGTTCAATCATAACCGAATATTTTTGGCCCCAATTGGATGATATGGACTTGGAGGACATGTATAAACCAAGTTTGGAGAACGTGTTATCTCACGAAATGGTCCAGTCGCTTGGCCGCCTCGGTCGTGCAATTTGACGCCGTTAGACTATTTCCTGTGGGGCTACGTCAAGTCTATGGTCTATGCCAACAAGCTAGCGACGATTAATGAACTTCGTACCAATATCGAACGTGAAATTGCAGCAGTATCGGCCGATTTATGCTTGAAAACCGTCGAAAATTGGGTTCAGCGTCTGGACTTCTGCAAGCGTGCCCGTGGTGGCCATGCAAAAGAAATCGAGTTCCATACATAATGGCATCGAACGTACTTTCACAGGAATAAAGAATTTTATTGATATCCAAAAAATTTCAAAAAACTATTGTAGCGCTCTTATTGAAAAACCCGATATTTCTTGCAAAAAATGCAGTAGATTTACTGGAATTGCAGCAAAGTGGCATCACAATATCTGAAAAGATCTAACTTCCTATAAGAGTTCTAAGTATTTTAATGTCCAGATGAAGTGTCGATTAGCAAATCTATTTGACAATTAAAATATTGATTATTGTTTTGAGTTTTTCATCAGTTTTGTCTGGAAAACTATAAAATAGCTAATTGAAACATAACTATCTGCATACATTAATTTATTTTTATTTCGATGTTTGTGAAACGCAAAGTTTTTATTGGTAAGATTTAATTTAAGGTTAATGTTACTCTCGAGTAAATAATCAGCACTTTACTCAGAACTTGTGCAACAAAACCTGAGCTTCTTTTATATTATAGTAAGTTCAACAGGACTCTGGGTAGGTTTTAAGAATTTTTTTACAAAAAAAACTGATCTTAATTAAAAAAAACTCGATACGTATTTCAAAAACGACTCAATTGATTTTTATTGAACTTGGTTAAAAGTTGCTTTTTGACATTATCGAGAAGATTTTCCATACCACAGCTGAAAGAACAATAAGGAAAATCTTATTTTGCTCAAAAACAACTTCAACGATTTTGATAAAAAATTTCTTTGTGTCAAAATTAGAACGATCTACCATTTATAGTTATTAGCGTTTACAATTTACTAAAGGGTTTTCCAATAAGAGGTGTTATTTTGATATTCAAAGAAAAATGGCATTTTTTGAGATAAATGATCGGATGTTTATTTCATTATAAAGAGGAAGGTATGCCGTTAATAATGGAACACAACATCAGCCAAATGGCCGCCACGACCACGCTTACAGGACCATATCCTTTTCATGAAATTTTCCATAACCGAATCGCAAAGTGGCTGCCCTATGTCCTCGATAGCCTCACGAATTACATCTTTGAGGTCTTGAATCGACGCTGGGCTGTTGGCGTAGACCTTATCTTTCACGTGGCCCAAAAGGAAGAAGTCGCAAGGTGTTAAATCACAAGATCTCGGTGGCCAATTGTGATCACCTCTTCGAGAGATAACACGGTCCGGAAACTTTTCCCGTAAAAGATCGATGGTTTCATTGCTTGTGTGGCACGTAGCGCCGTCTTGTTGAAAGTAAACGTTGTCCAGATCAATACCATCCAATTCCGGCCATAAAAAATCATTAATCATCTCTCGATAGCGCAATCCATTGACCGTAACTGTTGCTCCAGCCTCATTTTCGAAAAAGTAAGGTCCAATGACCCCGCCGGACCATAAAACCCACCAAACAGTCAGGCGTTGAGGATGGAGAGGCTTTTCAACAATAACTCTTGGGTTTTCCGAGCCCCAGATGCGACAGTTTTGCTTGTTGACGTAGCCTCCGAGGTGGAAATGGGCCTCATCAGTCAAGATGATTTTTCGATGAAATTCCGGATCATTTTCATGCATTTCAAGGACCCAATCAGCAAAGACACGACGTTGTTGATGATCAGCCGGCTTGAGTTCTTGTGTTAACTGAACTTTATAAGCCTTAAGACCCAAGTCTTAATGCAAAATACGGTGTAATGACGTTTGTGGAATGCCTAATTCCAAAGAACGACGAGGAATGGACAAACCTGGGTTTTCTTCAACACTTTTGGCTACAACAGCAATATTCTCAGTTGTTCTTGAGCGACGTGCACGGGTTTTATTCTTCACATCACTAACTTGTCCCAACAGCTCGAATTTGTCCACCAATTTCTGTATTGCGGTCCGACAAGGTGCTTCACGACGACCCAAAAATGTTTTAGTTTTACGAACCGTCTCTGCCAAATTTTCACCATTTTTATAGTGAATTTTAATAATTGCAATGCGTTGTTGAAGCGTGTATCGTTCCATTTTTATTAATGGCGTAGTTTCTACTTGTCAAATGTCAAAAAATGACAGCTTCAAAAGTGACAACTACCGAAATAGCGGGCTATTCAAAATAACACCTCTTACTGGAAAACCCTTTATTATTAATTCTAACTCTCATAGAAAGTTTTTTTATTTTCGAATATCTCATTGTTGGTTTAACCGATTGAAATTAAATAAGTATAAAAAATATTACATATCAAAATTTTTTCAAAAAACATATTTTTGCATTTTTAAAAAAAATTTCAAATTTACTTCTTGAAAATTTGATATTTTTAGAACGGATGGATGATTTTTTTGTAAATTGAAATTTTAACTCCACTTCAAGTTGGCATACCAAAAATATGCATTTCAAAAATGCTAAAATTTTTTCCATATAGGTAGGTATCTAGGTAGAGGTACCTATAATAAATAAATTATTTTTAAAAAGGTTCCTATGTTTAAAATTCTTTTTTTTAAACAGTTTCAGAAGTATTTAAATCAATTTATTTCAAATTTTGTTTATTTTAAAAAAATATACATATGAAGATTTTTATAATATAAATTTTATATATTATAGGTACTGAGGTACATCAGCGATTTAGTAGACTTAGCACTATTTAATCAAACTTGGGAAGGTCCACTAAATTTAATTTAATTTTATTTTCAACTATTTAACACTTGTAAGATTTTTTGCATTTTCAATTTAAAAATAAGAAAAAGTATTTATTTCGAGAAATCCGATATTTTAAAAACGGATTGATATTTTTTTTAATTTATTTTTAATGCATATTTATAAACAATTTTTCAAAAATGTATTTTTGAAGAAACCACTCAAATTATTTTAAACTTTTTTTTTTTACATAAATATATCTACATAAATATCTTTTCTTAGGTTACTTAAAGCTACATAATAGTCAATCTGATTATCTTCATTGTTATCGCTACAAACTAAGATTTAATATAATACATCACTACTAGTTTATTATACCTATGTGTGCATATACATACATAGGTATACTTTTCGACATTTAAATTTCTGTCTTCTGTCGTCATATTAAAACGATTGATTTCATCTCTTGGAGAAACTACATTATTTACCGTCTTGAATAGCAACATTTCTCATTTATCTCGATTGCAATCCATGATGAGAAATTCAGTTAGTATATTTCTTGGATTTGGATGTCCCCTTTCATGCATATTCATTTTCAACAAACTCCATAACCGGCAAAACCCAGCAATAGCTTGTGTTTGGGTTGGCACTTGGGAATTAAAGCCAAACTTTTACAATTCATTTTCTTAGATATTCCAGGACAGCTCGTGTACACTTTCTTCAGCCAACTACACACCCCTCTCCCTCTCCTCCCCCTCCCCATATTTCCTTGCCCGATATCTAAATGGCTTATGGTATAAGGATTTTCTACGGTATCACTCTTCTTGTTTGACTCGTCGGTTGGGTCGGGATCGGGACTGCTGCCTGTTGTGAGTCTGAGTGGGGCAATTTAGGAAGTCACTCTGCGATAGAGTTACTCCTAAGCTGGTGGTATTTGCTTAAGGACACATGCAGATGCTGACGAAGCATTTTGGTTTCAAGGATGTTTGAGGCTGAAGGCTGCGGGCTGGTTGGGCTGGCTGGGCTGGATCCTCTGACTGAAATGGTTTATGAATTTTATTTTTTTTTTTCTTGTCTGTTTTTAAGGGTTAACCATGTATAGTTTTGAAACGACGACGAGGACCAGTTTGTTGGACATTTTTGCTGTTGGTCTTCCAGGAATATACATACATACATAACATAGTATATGCACTGAATATAGGTATAAGCCTGAGTGAACGTGATGGATTATAATTAATTGAATTTGACAGATGGAGAGAATATCTGTTTGTCTATTACGTTTTGTGGTTTGTGACCAATTTATGTGCGTCATTTTTGAATGGAATGGAATGATTTATTTATTTTAAATTTAAAGATACTCGTATATTGGTTGAAAGAATATGCAGATTAATTTTATTATATTTCATTTATATTTGAAAGAGTGACATTTTAACTGGAAGTTGAAAAAGATACCAGAGGTTGAGGTGGTAATACTGAATTAAAGATAAAACCTCAATCGTTTCGTCCTATATTTGTTCTTGCTACAAGCAAGATTAGAAAAGATAAGATAGATTTTATTGGACCTTGGTTCCTGGTAGATCCGTTCTTGTGTTGCTTTTCCAAACCAAAAAATCTGAACATTTTAATCCTTCCTTACTTATTTTATTTGTGATGAGTCAGGTACAAATCACCTAAAGCCCGTTTGCTGAATCGAAACTTAAATATTTATAAATTCAACATAAACGTTTATGTAACAGCTAAAGAAGAGGACAAAACAAAAAAAAAAAAAAAATTATATCCCCCAAAATGTTGATTGATCTGTCTCAATGACAAATCGACTAAAAAGTAAATCAACCACTCAAAACGGTTACGGCACGGGTGCTTTTCAGTCGAGGTCTCACCAGGATTGTCCTGATGAAAGTAAGAAATTTTAGAGGAATTGTCTTTAGAATCTTAGTGCAAAAATCTTTATTTTAAACTGATAACTAATGATATTTCCATTTACGGATGGTTTTTTGTGTTTTATTTTTCTGGTAATCGAGTTATTCATTCGTTCTGGTCTACGAGAACTCTGGTTTCTGATGATTGGCGTTTCGGGGCATTATAGTTTTAGTAACTTGATTTGTAGGGTAATCTGCCTTCTGACAATTCGCGTCTCTGAATTTTCAAGCCTCGGTATACGCTGGTAACGGGTAGCCTGGTTTCTTTAACTTAAAGTTTTGAATCTTAGGCAAGACATTGCCAGGGTCGTTGCAACATTCATCTGAAACTGGACAATAGGAGTGCATGCGGTGAAACTGGGCATTTCTTACAACACCCACTGTCGTAGCTGGGCGAACCAGCAGGAAAAGTAAACACTACGTCATTTCCTGAATAAATGCCTTGCAGTACCTCGTTTTAGGATACAAACACCTAAAAGGCTTTCTTTGATGGCCTTGACGAACTGCAGATCAAAGACTTGTTCTCGTTCTTAAACTTGACGAAATGGCTCTGAGACGAAATTCGGCTTTTGGCTCTCTAACTCGGGGCTTTCGGTTGTTTTTCCACAAACCCATTTCTCAACCATAGATTCAAACGAGTTATGGTATCAAATAGGTGCTTTTTGCGCTAATTGGGTCAGCGAGCTAGTCGGCTCGATGGGTGTCATCCCAGCTCATCCCAGCTCATCCCAGCTCATCCCAGCTCATCCCAAGACCCAATTGGTACCAGGGCAACTCAGCTCGGAAATATAAGAACTCATTCCAAGGAAAGTTTGTGCGAGACAAAGAAAAACAGCGCTTTGTTGTTGTGAGTTAGTTTCTTGGGGATATATACATACATGTGTACTACCTTATGGTTTAGAAATTTCTTATATAGGATAAATTCAAAGGTTGTGTTGAATTTAAAAGTTTTTTTGTGAATATAAACGGTCTTTTTGATTTATTACAACTTAATTGGGATCCACAATTTTTGTCTAACAGTTTTTGTCTAGATATTTTTAATTACGTTCTTTACTGTTTCGGACAGAATTACTTGGTGATTTTATACACGATCGCATAATGAACAAACATTATCCAATTAATACTTTTAGAAAATTGCCAGCCAATAAGTAGCAGTAGTAGTACTAGTGAATTTTATTAATCGTCATAAAATATTTACAATTTAATTTTGTTACAATACATTAGAGCATTAACAATAGCCGTCAGCCAGATTGACAGTTAGGGTGGTTCGTGGGTGTATGATATATACATAGTTTGAGAATACTAATTTTAACTTATACATATATACATTTTTGTTATTCTAATAAGTATGTAATTTAAATGATTTGCAACATAAAACAAATTTGAATTTTGATAATTTTTTTTTTTTGCAGCGAATTTCGTGTGGTTTCCAAGATAGATTTTTGGTTTTTTGACATTGTGTCGGTTGTTTTCAATTATCGATTAGTTGAAACATACCTACTTTACCATATTTTTTTATTTTTTCTTATAACTTTGTGACGATTATTGGCAATTTCGATGGTTTGCGGCATAAGATTTAAATTATCTAGTCTTCCATAAATTGGTTTCTATAAGCATATGAATCAGCGACATATTAACTGAGAATTATCCAGTTTGATCTGTCAATATCTCATAACGACTTCTCAGCTCGTCAGAAAAGATTGGTTAAAATGATACCTTCTAGTCTCCTGCAGTATTGGGCATTTCCCTAATAGATGAAAGATTTAATAGATACGAACAAATTGGTCTCAATTCATTTATTAAATTCTTATTACAACTATTTAATTATTACATTGAACGTCTGTCTGATTCCAACTGGATTAACTGAATGCCACTTTTCAGCTCCATGTCAGTATGTATGTACATTCAAGAACATTCGAGTAAGTATGTATATAATAGAACATTCGAGTAAGTATGTATATAATGAAGAAATAGAAAAGGTATCAAACGGAATTATGAAACTTAACAACAGTGGTAATCAAAATGTTTCGGTCGTATATTACAAAAGACATCTTCCTTTTCGCGTAAGTTGCTGAGGTGAGGGTGCAGCGTGTAGGTAAATTTTCTCTATGTGGTCTGAAGTTCAGAGGCAACAGTTCACCCCTTGTTTTAAATATATGATCATCGTGAAAATAGTTCCGCTCTAATAAACTTTGATTGAGTTCTTTGTACACTAAGCGAATTGATGAACTGGCCAATCAATAATTTACACTCAACTAGAATACCGGCAATTTATGTTGTTCAAAATGTTCTAACAGCTCCTACAATTCGTGCTGTGTTGACCAAATTAAGTTAATATGGGAACGTCGGGGATGTGAGGCCTACGGACAGAGACAGACCTCCATATAAAATATTGGCTAGAAACATTCAAGTCGTTCGTGAAAGTGCTACAGCAGGTCTTGAAACATCGACACGACGAAGACGTTGAACGCACTTGGGCATAGCGCATGGAACGGATTCTGAAAAAAAATATCTGCAATATACCCCTTAAAAAATTCAGTTGGTCCAACAGCTCAATCCTGGGGACACATGATTTAGAGCATCAACTACAGAAACGGGGATCACCTTAAGAATAAGTTAACCTAAGGGTTGATTAACAGAAAAAATAGGTATTTGCTTTGATAAAATGGTATATGTATGTTTGGCGGCTCTGGGATATTACTCTATAAACGTATAACGTCTCTTCTAATTGTTATTGTTAAAAACAGATCAATACATACTTAAAATACTTCTTTTCACGCTCAGTTTTTTTTCTAATGAAGAATAACTGCATAATTTGAAATAAAAAAAATAAAAATAATTTAAGCTATAAGAACAAGCAATATAATTATGTACATAGATACTTGCAACCCAGCCGTGCTTATATTTCTTTATTATAACGCATTTTTCGTAAAGCTAAATTTCTCCTGTTCAAACCTATTATTTTCTTTCACATGATGTAAGCAATAATGCTTAGGTACATACGAGTACCTATAAATACATACATACATACATATATTGAATTTTTTCATGAAGAACCTTTTCTGTTTCGATCAAATCAATATTTTTAGAATTTTCTTAAAATGAGTAAAAAATGTTTGACATTTTTAACACAGAAAATTTTAACAAAGAACTTCCTATCAATTCTATGAATTCTTACCTTAAATTTGATTAAGAAAATTCTTTGTTAAGAAAAAACCTTATAGCGATAAACCCTTTCTTATGGGGAGCATAGTTTTAATGCATCATAAAATCACAAGTTAATCATTTAAAAAATATACAATCACACACACAACACACCCTTCAACCCCAGCACAAAGAAAAAATTCAAATTGCGCCATATTCGCAAACAAAGGAACTGACATTTATTATACAGGAATAGGTATAGGCAGACTGGGGGTCTCCCCGAATTTAGATACTCTTCGTCTCCATTCTTCGAAACAGCTATCAATATTGTAAACCACCAAATTCGACTTGACAAAAGACTTCATAATCATGTCCTGGCGAGGCGAGCGCGACCGACAACGACAACTACGACGACGATTCATTGAACAAAACCCAGGAATTTCCTGGAGTCATAACAAAAGTGATTTTCATCCTGAAGAAGTATACTACTGGTACAAAAGCACCAAGCCCCACGGCTGGGGCCTGAGAAAGTCTATTTCAATATCTCAATAAGCCGCCCATCCCAAGAGAGAGAGAGAGAGAGGGAGAGACTTTTGCTGTTTTATTATGCGGGTGCTTTCAATAACCGAAAACGCTGAACAATGCCGAGATTAAATTCCTGAGGCATTGTGCCAGGACGAGACCCCACGCTGGTTTTTCTATGAAGCTTACTGAAGATGGAGTAAGTTGGTTAGTAGTGAAATGGTTGTTTTTTTTTTTTAATTTTTGTGGAGTTCGCCCTTTTGTTAGATTTTAGGTCATCGCTGACAGAGAAAAATTGAAAGCACGTTACCGTTGATGGAAAAAACCCCGCTCTAATGGTGGATAAAGCGGACGCCATCCAGGTGGATAGGCCATCCATAATCCATGCGGAAGTGTAAAGGTAATGTTCGTCAACAACATGTAGCTTTTTGCTTGGCAATGGCCATGTCGTTGCCTAAGTGTGTAGATATATAAAACCACAAAGAAGCAAGTTTTCGCAGTTCTAAAACATACCAACCCAGCTCAGGATCTATTGAAAGGTATTTCGAAAGTTTGCAAACTTTAAAATGTGTTTCGAAAGAATGCTTCTTCAGTGTGTACTGAAAAGGAAATTTTTTTTTTTTTATTTTCTTCTCATTTGATGGAAGAAAGAGAAAGATACATAGTTGAAAAATATAAAAGTTTTGTTAAGGACTTCCTACAGTATAATGGTGGTGTTCCTCTCACCAGCGTATGTTTGTGTGCGTGTGTGTGTGTGTGCGGTTTTAAACGAGCAACTTTTTCCATATATGGATCGAATATGGTATAAGATTGAACGAGTAGGTATAGGTATATAAGGAAATAAAAGCAACAAACATTTTAAGGATGTGAATAAAACTTTCAGTGATGCGTAATCGAGTTTATTTAACACTAGCCACATTTTATCAGACTTGAAAGAATGTTTTAAATCAAATTATTTAAAATAAAAAATAAAACTTTTCAATATTGTTTTAGAAATTGGAAATAATAACAGGCAAGTTCTTGGGTTAGTTGCGATAGACAACTCTTCCAGAAAATTTAACCACATAAACGGTATTTTTCTTTATATTTTTGAAATGCCTTATGTAATAAATTAGAGAGGCGAAAATAAGATTATATTTATTTCATCACGATATCATTCAACGCGAATGAAAACTAACCGAAACCTTAAAGTCAAACATTACCTACAAAACCGATGATCGGATTAGTTTTTTCGGGTAACTAACTGTTGTCAAAAAACGCAACTTCCTTTTGCATTTTTTTTTCAAAGAAGTGTCTAAATTAAATATTAGACTAACCTTTTTACGAATCCCAGCATTGTTTGTAGTGTGTATTTTTATACAAAAAATCATGTTTAGTAACTCTGACTCGATTGGCTTTTGATCGAACAAAATTGATATTTAGAGTTAGGCAAATCTTTTGGGAATTGAGGTTTATTCATTTGAATTTAGCAAAAATAAACAGACAATAGATACAAAAAAAACTATATTCATGGATTCATGCAAAACAAAAAAAAAAACATACATAGCACAACAAAATTAACATTGTCACAACTAAATCACGACTGATGAGCGCCAAATTATTAAGCAAAAAACCATTCAATACAAGAAGCTTTTAACCCTTTTTGAGGGGGTACTTCGCTTACTTTATATCAATTAAGCAAATTAGCAGAAAAAACATAGAAAACATCGCACGAAAACTCTCAAATCGTCACAACTAATTAACGGCAAATTATTGAGCAGTAAAACACTATGCAAGAAGTTTTTACCCGTTTTGAGAGGGTGCTTCGCTAAGTTGACACCAAGTTAGCAAAGCAGCAACAAAAACATAGAAAACGCATGGAACGACAAATTCGAAATTATCATTTTTTTAACGGAAAGTTATCCACGTTACCACTTCATCGATCTGTGAATGTTGCTTTGCTAAGTTGACATTTTGCCACTACTTGGTAGTAGGCCAAGCACCTACTTATTCGGATATCCACGCCACCCCTCAAAAGTGCCGCGAATGATGTGATCGATTTCACTATAGGCGACCGCAAAGAAACACTTCGTTCCATGAAGAGTGCTGGCTGGCTGGCTGGGTTCTTTTGGGGGTTGTAGCGGCAGGGTTGATGTTGGCAAGTTCTATCAAAGGGTACAACAATCTACCAAAGAATCCAAGGCCAAAACAAAAGAATAGTGAGATGAGAGTGGGAATAGGGATATATGGTTGAGGATTTGGAAAGAGCATTTTTCTAAACCGCTGAACGGCAGCGATGATAGCCAATATTCCGCGTCGACGTTGATGGCCAACATTACAATTTACCCGACTTACAAAGTGTGGGAAGCGAAATTCAAACTTGGCCCTCGACCCCTATCATATCAATTTGGTCTAGACCAGATTTTGGAAAAACCCCAGGAATTTCAGATCGATACTCACCATCTCTTTATCGATTTTAAAGTCTCATATCATAGCGTGGATAGGGACGAATTATTCAAAGCCACTTCGTATCTCGGCATCATTGCAAAACTCGTCCGCTTGTGCAGGATGACGATGGAGAAATCTCGCTGCTTCGTCAAAGTCGGCAAGAACACCACCGAACCCTTTGATGTCGAAAAACGTCTAAGGCAAGACGACGCGACTGTTATCATTCAACCTATATTTAAAATCGTTCTTGAAGCAATTTTGTGCAACTCGCAAGTCAACAACAAGAGTTTAGTGTTTCAAGGTGTATGTTCAACCACTTAGCTTATGCAGATGATTCTAACACTATCGGGAGCACGAAGAGAGCAGATGTTACTTGGGCATTAGCAACTAGCAAGTATTGAAGCGGAGAAATAATGGGTTTGGCAGATAATGAAGACAAGTCGTAGTATATGTTATCATCGAAAGAGAAATCTCAACATCATCGACTCGGACAAAACGTCACGATGGATAGGTAAAACTCCGAGGTAGTTATATGGACTTGGATCCACTATAACCTGGCAAAATGACATAAGTGCAGATATCAAACGAAGAATTAGGGCCAGTTTCATAGTGCCGACTTATCAGAATAAGTGGCACTTAAGTTTCCGATATTGAGACTTAAGGCTTAGTTTCATAGCCTTTCAAAGCCTGAGTAAGAATCAGTTTAGCCACCAACATCGGGGACATAAGCCCCACTTATTCGTGTATAAGTCTGCAGTGTGATATTGCTCCCTAATCTTTCATATTGATCACGTAAGTGCAACTTTCTCTGACTGCGAAACCGGGCCTCACTCTTGTCATCAATCGCTATTTTTCTTCGCGCTAAGAAGGCATTTATGTTAGTAGGTATAGTGTAAGCCCTCATTCTGAAAACCAATGATACCTTACATACATATACAAGACCTTAATCATCCAAGTCCAGCTGTTTGGGGCAGAAGTATGGAACTTATCGAACATCGATGCAAATTAGCTTGGGTTCTTTGAAAGAAAGATTCTTCGTGTGATTTTTGGCCCAGTCTCCAGTGAGTATCGAAATAGTGTTGAGAAGAAGATTCAATAACGAGCTTTACCGGCTTTACAGCGACGAGACGTTGACCTGCGAAAAAAGATGAAAATACAGCGACTGAGATGTTTGGGGCACGTGGAGCATATAAACACCGACGCACCAGTCCGACGAGTATTCGAACCTACCTCTGATGGTCAGCGCAGCATAGATGGAAACCCCACCTTAGGTTGCACGCACAGGCATGTAGATGTAGAGCCATCTCAACCCAGCTGGCGGGAAGGGCTTGTTGATTGAGGCCGTAGTCCGTCCTGTTGGACTGTAAGTTCCATAAGTAAAGTATCATCGATTGCTGTGTCAGACTAACCTAGTTTATATCAAACAAGTTGCACTTAATTGCCATAATAGACATTATACATTAATATCTAACAATTTAACGTTTACTTTTATAAACTACTTAAACCGACAAAAATAATTTTTCTTCTAAAGTGGCTTCCCTATATATATACTGCAACCGTTGCGTTGTGAAGTCCATCTGACTTCCCTTGAATCTACCGCGAACCTTCGCCTTCCAGGAAATTGAAAACAAATGCTTTCATAGTTCTCGTTCCTCTATAAATGATGTCACTCGAAATATGCAGTGCACCCGATTAATACGAAAACTTCCCCAGTAAACTATACCCATGCCAGCCAGATGAAACTTTGCTTGGATCCGACCTCTGGCGACAACAAATACATGAGTGTGTGTGTAAATCGTCAAATGCAATAATTGAAGTCGGTTTTGGTTTGTTTATGGCCAGGTTAACTATTTGCTTGTTCGGTAGGATACGCAGGTAGGTATACTTGCAGGCTGCATATGAAACTCCGAAGTTGCCTAATTGGAAGTTTGCGTAACCAATGTAAAGACTATACAGGATTAGGATTAATATCATAATTAATTACTATTTTCCCAAAATTCTCCTGATGCTATTTCTGCGGGACAGTAATTTTAATAAAACTACTCTTTGAGAAAAATACACTCAGCATCACATGGTTAAATCCAGTTTTTAATATTTATTTGTAAAAATATAAAAAATAAGTTTAGGAAAACAATCTCATAATTTCCTTTGTTCTTGATATTTAATACTGTTTTTGTAGGACAAAAAGACTTTTCAATATCGGGTACAAGCACATTCATCTTAAAGTCACATTTTCTAGCAGTCTTCATTCATGTGACGTTAAGCGGGTTAAGTTTTAAAAATATTACAATAAAATGGAAACCCTCCAAAGTGGAACTTGACTTGGCCCTTGGAAAAATGTCCTTGAGTGTCTATCACCCACAACTTACATAGATAAGTTTCTTTCTAAATTTCTCAAAACATATTTTTTGACTTCTACGCTTTTAAAATTAAAAAAAAAGAAAAAGTTGGCAGTCAAATGAAATTCATACAAAAATGAGAAAAACTAATTAAAAAAATGTATAATTTAATCTTTGTGTTGGTGGGTCATTTCACGTGACGAAGAATTAACTTCACAATTCATGCTCTTGTCTCTGAGATGGTATGTATGTACTTGTTTACTTATACGTATAGTAATTTCTAAAGGGAGACATCATACCAGAAGGGGTTAAGTGCATTTTAGTTTATATTCAAGTCACGATTCTTAGGATGTGCCTTTGCATTCGTTCTGATTAGATAATCTTTACTGATGCACACCATAGGTGGATACTTATAGATACTGACGCTGACGCTCTACTGCAGGTGAAAGGAAGGAAGCAAAAGTATAGAAAATGCTCGTGCATCCTGCCTCTCCTAAATAAAACCATCACCTAACCGCACCACTTTACTGTTAAAATGGACTTGCAGTTTGTGAATTTATTTAACCTGTGGTTCTGGGTGTTTTCTTTCCAGTTGATGAATTTCAATTACATATTCACCACCGCCACCTGTGCCGCCATCATGTTCGAGTTCAATTGAAGAACTTTTTGCCAAATGGTTGAAACTTTTATTTTAATGAAAATAAAACTTTATAAATTAAATTCGATTTAATGAAAGATTGAATGAACAATGAATATTTGAATACGTATGTTTCGTTAAATGAAAGTTTAAACTGTCTATATACTTTTTCTTGCAAACAAATAATGAAAAAGCTTCTATGAATTAAAAAAGAATCGGCAGAGATATGTCCTTCTTCAGTATCAGAAAGTGCTGGGTGAATGGAGTTTAAAATCAATTTTCCCAATTCTTTGACGAGTCATTAAATATCGCCACATTATCGTAAAAATTCGAAAAATTCGAAAAATCTTCTTACATTGCAGGTTCGGGTTCGGGATAAACTGGAGCTTAAAAGTGACTATGAATATGCCCCAATGTTATTTCACTTCCTAAATGCCTCAAGCCATGAATTAGAAGTCGGAAGTAATTCTTTGTGTCTCCCGCTACACGCTCCACCATTTTTGTAATAACGGTGGGCGATTCACATTTTCCAAAATTCTGTGTTAATTTGCTCAGATTGTTATTAGGTATATGTCACCGCTTAAATATTCATTAGTCATTATTTTTACTAAAGGGCACTTACACTTTTTACATCAGCAATAAACTCAGGCGATTTCCGAAGCACATCTATAACTTCAATACCAATAAAGTCAGAAGCTTCAAATTCAAAACATTTTTTCCCGACACCGCGAAAAACTTGTAATTTCGCATACAATGATAGGGCTTCCGGTGCATATATTTGTTACAAGCTTCTGTACAACAAATCTAATTTTATTCTGTTGATCAGATATTGAGATAGTCGAAAATCGAATAAACGTAAAATATAAAATTTAAAAATTTTAAATGGTAGATCGTACTAATTTTAACCCACAAAAAAAAACTCTTATCAAAATCATAGGAGTTGTTTTTGAGAAAAAAAAAATTTTTCTTAACGGTTTTTAAACATTTGTATGGGAGGCACCGTTATTTTTGGGTATTAGAATAATTTTTGTCAAAAACCTTCTAGATAAATTTAAAAAAAACTAACAAGTTTAATAAAAATCGACAGAGTCGTTTTTGAAATATTGAGTTTTCAAAAAAAAAAATTAAAACTTTTTTTAAAAATCCAAAAAATATTTTTTTGAAAATTTTGGTACACAAAATTATTTAGAATGTGTCAATAATTCTTCATACAAAAATTGCTCACAATCAGTTGAATCGTTTTCGAGAAAAGCGAAAATCAAAAAATGGTTCTTTGGGATGTACCATTAATAACCTTTTTTCGGAACCATTTTTTTTTACTAAACGGCAACTTTAATTTATTGAGCTTTAAAAAAAAATTTAGTGAAGCCGATTTTGAAAAAAAATAAGTTTTTCCTTTTTCGCCAAAAAATTTTGTATGACATCTACTGTTAGTTTTGGTCTTAAAAAAAAGAGAAAAAATCGTTTGCGGGGGAATGTCCAAAAAACGCTAGGTACCAAGTTTAAATAAAATTGACCAATCCGTTTAGGCTGTAGTCAAACAGACAGACGGACGTTTTTGCGAGACCCACTTTTTCGTCTTCACTATATCATCGTAATGTCAAGTTTCATCAAAATCTCGAGTTCGAATTTTTGTACAAATTCATAACTTGCCATATATGTGGTTCCGATATTCGCAGTAAAAATATTGGGAAATTTTAGGTTTTCATTTTAGAGGGCGTGGTAGGTGGTATTAGCCCATTTTTTATTTATAATTGTGATAATTTGTATGGAATATTTCTGATTGTTGTAGAATGATCAAAATAGTTAGAGCGTTAAATCTGTATAGTGCATTAAAATAATATATTCAAGGGGCTTGGCATCCAATTTTTAACCGACAAAATATAGATTATACAAAAAATCGTTGCAAAAAGGTGAGAAATCACCCTAAAACCATAAAGGTTAAAAAAAGAGCCATCTTCTCCGATCTTTTAAAATATGGGTTGAACTTACTTCCCGATCAAACTTCCGCCTCGATCGGGTCCTCTAAGGCTTCAAAGAGCTTGCATTAAGAAAATTTACTTAAAAAAATCTACATTCATATTAATTGCATAAGTTGATTCATCAAACGAAATTTAATTTAGGTATCCCGTCATTAAATTGAGCCATAGTATTCAAACAATTAAGTCAAACACCACAGACACACAATACACTACTTAAGACCTGCTTGTGTCAGTCAAATAAAGTATTGAATTACTTTTTGCTAATCCCTTCTTATAAGATTGAAACTGGAACAGTTTTATAAACCATACACCATTTCCATTCAACTCAAATTTTCTGTAAATTAAAGAAGGCAGTTGGGCATTAGTACCAGCAGGGGAGGCTCTACCTATTTTGAGAAATAAGGCGACCAATTTCCATCAGGTGAGAAAAAGTATAAAAATGAAACTAAAATTATTGAAAAGGAAAACATATTCCAAGGAACGTTCTGTATGGCATTAAACTACCTTACCGGTGGACAAAAAAAACTTAACTCTTAAAATCAATTTTAAATTTGGGAAAATTGGTCTTTGTTTGGTTTTTATGGGGCAACTAACTATATACATCTATATATGCAACCATCTATATACAACAAAAAAATAAGAACACTAAATTTTAGTGAAAAATAGATCCTCAAATTTGTCCTTTCCAAAAGATCGTTGAACGCACAATTGCTTTAAATTTCATGAAAGTCGAGTATAATCTTCATATTAAAAACTTGTAATTCGCTTGTGTGCGCCTAGAAAAAAAAAAACTCCACACAAGGCGGCCCTGATGCTCTTTAATAGTAGGTGCCTAACGATAATTGAAAAAAGATACTGAAGCCCTCAACAAGATGCAAATTCGATCAGTAATATGCTTTAGTCTTTCGATTGCAGTCTTCAGTTGAACATCTCTCTAGACATCATAACGAGACATTACATATTTATATCATTTCGAAGAATCATCATGGATCGTTGGACTAATTGTATTGCTGTTGTAACTGGAGCTAGTTGTGGTATTGGCGAGGCTTGCGCAAACAAGTTAGCCAGAGCTGGACTGAGGGTTGTTGCCCTAGCTCGTCGAGTTGAACGCATTGTTGAAAATCGATCAAAACTACCACAAGATTGCCAGGAGAGATATTTCCCACGGAAGTGTGATATAACAAATGAAGATGAGGTCAAGGAAACTTTCAATTGGATAGAAGAAACCTTAGGGGGCACTGATATCTTGATCAATAACGCTGGATGCCTTCGGGAAGGAAATATTCTCGAAATGGATTCAAGTCTAATCGACGAAGTTATGCGCACTAATATTAATGGCTTGATATACTGTACTCAGGCAGCATTTCGAAGCATGAAGAAGAGGAACTTTGATGGGCATTTGGTGCACATAAATAGTGTTTGCGGATCTCAGGTTATTTGTTCGGGGCTGGGAACACCTAGTTTTAATATTTATCCGCCGACAAAGTTTTCAATCACAGCTCTGAATGAAATCATTCGACAGGAACTCAATAATCTTAGGACTAAAATAAAGACTACTGTAAGTTTTGGTTTAGTATATTTTGTAATGATAATATTTTTCATTTTATTTCCAATCTTAGAGCATTCATCCAGGATTGGTACGCACTGAGATTTTTTCACCAGAAAAATTCAATGAAATTGGAGGAGCCATCTTATCACCAGATGATGTGGCTGACACAGTTCTGTACGTTATTTCGACACCTCCTAGTGTGTTGATTAAAGATTTGACAGTTAAGGCTGTTGGAGAGGTATTTTAATTCAAAAGTCTGTAGCCACTTAGCTGTGTTCTTAAGATAATAAAATGTTGGCGTTATAGAAATTTTTTAATGGGAATAAAAACAGCTAAATAAAAAATAAATGATTTCATGACATCGACTTCAGGAGTTTTACTTGATCCTTAGGGCAAGTATTGGTTTTATGTGAAAAAAGGACTCTGTAATCAAAACTAACACTACGATGATCTACTACGATTTTTAATATTGAAATTAATGTTCGGTCTGAGCATCAGGAGTTTCTTACAACCGTATTTTTCTCAGAATGAGTATTTCTTCTATCCGTAATATACTGTACTGACATTTGACAACTGAAAAGGCCTGGCAATGAAATGTAATATTTATGGGTTCGAAAATTTCTTCACTCATTACCAATGCTTCAAATATTCCCAATGGAGCCACGGCGTTAGTATAATTAGACTTTGTTATTCCCTTCGAAACAAGGGAGAACAATTTGCGCGTTTCATTCTGCAGCTTCCCAGCTCTTTTGCTTACAAACTTCCCCAGGTTGAATTGCGCCAGTGTGCGATATCCCATTTAGTTCAAGTTGTTTATTGTATCCATTATGGAAACTCAGAGAGGAAATTGTCTAATTTAGAGTAAACCTAACAAAAATATAAAACCACCTAAAGTGATGGACATTTCAATTAACGTCTTAAGGCCGAACCATAATAAACTTATCTGAAATAAACTCAGCTGCAACATTTGCTTAAGTTCAGTGCCATTTCAATGGCTCTTGCCTAAGTAAGCGAAAGTTATATCGAAATTGAGCAGAACGGCTATTATGGTTAACCATTTATAAGAGTGTGTATCAGCTTGGTTTCTTAAGTTGAGTTAAGTTCGCATAAGTCTATTATGGTTCCGGATTTAAGTTTTTCATTGAAATTGAAGAGCCTGAAGTGTAGTTATTGTCAGTCGGTTGGCATAGGCTGAAACACACACTGGATGGAACAAAACTTTTTTGCTTCAAGCAGCCCATACACACAACAATTGCGTGTTGAGACACACGAGCTACCGAAACCAAAAAACAAACATTTTTGATTTTTTGTGTTGGTGTCTCGATTGGTGTGATGTGTATGGAGATGTTTCATGACACCGGTGTGCACACAAGTGTTGTGTGGATGGGCCGCTTCATAAGGCAAGAAAACATGTCTTATTTTAACACACACCAACCGAAAGACAATGGAGAAAATATACTTCCAGTTTTCTGTTCCCGTTTGAACTTCCAAATAATTAAAACGTTAGTATAGCAAACAAACACCAATAAACAAATTTTTGTTTCTGAAAAACGAAGTTCCATCCATTGACAACGAAACATGTTTGTCTGTTTCACCTTTGTTTTTTGTTTTGTCGTGTGCGGGGTGGGTTGTACCATATAAAGACGTTTGTAAGAAATTTCCTTCCATATATATCAAGTTTTCGGGTACTATTCATGTACCTACCTATAATGCTAATTTTGTAAGTCAAACAACTTCGAATATTGGGCTGTGCTTTACGCCGTATACTGTCATGAATCTGTTGATTGAGTTTTGTTTTATTTACTTGTGTTAACAATAATATAAAGGGTCCGCCATCTAACGTTTTTTTTTTCAAATTGTGCTTATTTCGTGAATGGTAACACTAAGCTCATGTCTGATTTGACAGATAATTAGTTTTATCCTTCCGCTGAACGATTATGGTTGTGTATACGCTTCGCTAAGTGGGCCTGCGATCGACTTAGAGAAGATGCCGATTTTGCCAAAAAAATCATCTTTTCAGATGAAGCTCATTTTGATCTTGGCGGGTAGTAAACAAGCAAAATTGTCGTATTTTTGGCACAGAAAACCCGCACGCATACATTGAAAAGCCTATACACCCAAAACGAGTCACTGTTTGGTGCGGATTTTGGTCCAGAGGCATAATTGGGCCATTTTTCGAAAATGAGCAAGGAGTGGCCGTTACAGTCAATGGCGATCGTTATCGGGCCATTTTGAACGAATTTTTGTTCACAAAAATTGAAGAGGAGGATATTGGCAACATTTTGTTTCAACAGGACGGCGCGCGCAACGTGCCACATATCCGAAGCTACACTCGATGTTTTGCGCCATTTTCAAAAAAAAAGAAGTTATTTGGCGGACCCTTTACATATCTACATAACTACATGAAATGTTTCCTTTATGTTTTGCTTTCTTGTCGTTTGCTAAGTCTGGCCTTTCTTAACAAAAATTTAAAAAGTTAATTTTTTGACTTTCTGAAGCCTTCGCTCCGCGCTTATTTTTTTCCATCTTTACTTCATTACATCGTGGAATTATTTGACTGTGATAAAAAATTTATCGTATGAAAAAATTTGGACATTTGACTTCACTTTTTCACACATCAAAAATCGAATTATGAGTTAAGCTGTGATCAAATTTATCACTTCAGAAAAATCGCTGTGGAGCAAAAGGGAAATAAATAATATAATAATTTCTAACAGATATTCTTGTCAAAGTCCGGCATAAGGGAGCGTAAAATGTATAGACGTAGGCAAACCTGAAGTTTGGTAACGAAAATTTGTTCGTCTAACTGATTGAATACAATAGAATGCTGCAACTGGAACTGGAGCTGCAGCTGCAAAAGTTGTCCAAAAGTATCGTCCGTGCTGTTTTTACGTGTCCCCAATGCTGACATTTGATGTTTTGATGTCATTTGTTGGGTCAGCTTTGTGAATCTTGTGCATCTTTTGTGAATTTTGTGAACATGAGGAATTGAAGAGAGCTTGAAGCCCATTTGGACTTAGTTCACCTTAATCAACTTTGAAATGTCAAAAATTCTGCACGGAAAAGTTAAATGTTGAAGAACTCATGCAGCTGCAGCTGCAGCTCCGTTTGCAGCTACGTTGCGTTGTGTTCGGCGCAACATTGAAATTATGTGTATTCAATATTTTGACTGCTAGTCCGGCTACAGCTCCAGTTGCAGCTCCGTCTCCATTGTGTTCAAGGATGAAGGGATCTTTCCGCTTAAAGGAGCTATCCGTGATTGGATATTTCACTGTACCTGGTCGAATCGCAGTTTTCTGGCTGGGATAATACCAATTATCCATTTTTTTAAATTGAAAAATCAGTTAAACTTTGAATGGCATCTATGTATGTAAAACATTCCCTTTTCCTTGAGATGGGGTTTCTTCTCCCGCCTGTATTTTTTTGACGTTCCATTTTTCAATAGACAAACTTCTGTTTTAATTTAAACAAATATACGAGTTCATAATAAGAATAAAATGGCTCTGGTCTATGCAAACTAAAATTGTGGGTGGATTATATTATAATAAAAGAGTTTAGTCACGTTTCAAGCTGACAGCGTTTTCCGATTTGAGTATGTGAGAGCAACTCCATACCGATTTGCGAAATGACAGACTACTCCATCCATAGAGAGATGAAGTCCTGGCCCCGGTTGATGGCATGTGTGCCAAATGGAAATTTGACTTGCAAGGCACACACGTAGGCCGAACACACATTCACTTGCTTTGAATATACAACACACTCTTGAAGACGTGTGTGATATGTTTTTCTTTCTTTGCTAAATATTCCTTATCCTTTGCTTCCCTAAAAGTCGTCAGTTCCAGTACCATTGGCCTTACCTAACACCCACCCTATACCTCCATATATTCCTAAATCCCACATCGTCAACCCTCAACCATATACATGAGAGTTCAAAAAAAAATATTTGTAGATACAGCTCTCACCAGCAGATGGACCTGCTAGTCATGGGACCATTTCAACACAAAACAAAAAGAACAAGCCATACAAAATATATCAGCCCTGATGATGATGGAATTGGAATAATTTATATTTCCTATTATTGGATAACATATGTATTTCGGGCTCAGATAATTGTGTTGGAATTTCGGAATGCACAGATAACATGCTTGGTTAGGCTCATCAATATTATTTTGAAGGAAATATTTGTTTATATTTCTCGAAGTGAGTTATTCTTTTAGGAGATTTTTATTTGCAAAATGATAGAAAGAGAAAATGAATCTTGTGTCAGACTTGTGGCATAGAAAATCATATTATTTTCTATCATATCGAGTACCTATAGCTATACCAATAGCTAAAGTCATATAGTCCTTCCTTAACTACTATAAGTTGCATAAGAATTGATTTGGTAAGAATATAACAACTGGCACACAGAAGTATTATAATAAAACAATAATTAGATTTTGCCAAAGAATATTATACTTACGGGTAGGTATATAGCTTGGCAGATATAGAGGTAGAGGTAGGTATATCGAATATCGAATTAAATATTTGTTTGATTTTGTTTTCGTACGTGTATTTTTGCTTTTTGGGTATTGAAATGTGAAAGTTAGGCAGATTATGATTTCGAAATGAATTTTTATCAGAAAACACAATTTATGAACTTGTGGCTTTGGTCACAATTATATTCACAAATAAGGATAATACAGTGTTTGCATCAATTTTAACTTAAACAAATATTATTTTATTGAAGATGATAACTAATAAAAGCGTATTTATATACAGTCGACTCCGACTATATATGCAGCACTCCCCTTAAATGAAACTTTCGGTTATATGCATCAACCAGAAATTTATTACAGTTTTTTTTGCAGGGCTTTTTCACACAAATTAGTACGGATAGCTGCACTCCGCTTATTTGAAAACTCCCTTTAATTGAAACATTTTTTTTTTCCCACAAATCATTCGTTCGAAGATGTTAACTTGAGTGAATGCGTCGACAAACAGAACATGGGCTACTGAGTTTACACCATCCTCGAGAATTGCATCAAATGGTTTTGAATTCACTTAATTTCACAGTTTGATGTGCCATTTCCTCAGGTGAGATTATTGCCCCTGGATTTTTGAAGAAAATGGGGTCACAGTCACAATTTTCTCAAAAACTAAAAAAAAGATGTAATAATCTCGTTTTAAGTGTTTGATTTAAAAGTGCGAAGAATATTAGAAACAAAAATACTACTTAGAGCCTTACTTACCTATGGTTCGATCGTGTGGTGGAAAGCTATAGAAAAAGTTAGCTATCTTAAAAACCTGAACAAGGTATAGAGACTATAGTCTGTGTAGGAATAACGGGGGCACAAAGATCTACGCCACAAGCAGGGCTGGAAGCTATTCTCAATCTTCCAGTCTTTAACGAGTACATAAGATGCATTGCAGCCAAAAGTGCGCTTCAACTCAAAGAAATTGGCTCTTGGGAGCACAGCAGCTATGGTCATGGGTCTATCTTGCAAAAAGGTATGACACAGTGGCCGGACTTGATGTGACGACTACGACTACGTACGACCCCTAATAGATTTTAACAAAAACTTCTTTTTTTCAATACCTGAAAGGAATGGATGGGAACCCAACTTACTAATCAGCGAACAGGGTATCCAGTTCTACACTGATGGGTCAAAAATGGCAGAAGGAACAGGAGCTGGGGTGTTCTGTGAAACTCTTAATATAAAAGAATCATACAAACTCCCAGATGAGTGTAGTGTCTTTCAAGCTGAAATTTACGCTATTGAAAAGGCGGAGATCACATTGTTCGTGGAAAGCATTATCCAGTGAGACTATTAGATCCAAGGCAGTAGCAAAATGCCGAGGCAATATTTGCAACACCAACCAAGTCAAACTCTGCTGGGTTCCTGGACATAGCAATATAGAAGGGAATGACATAGCAGATGAACTGGCAACAAGGGGTCAGTATCAAATAAAGAAAGTAGTAGCCAATTAGATATGGGACCAGACATTCCAATTGGAGTGATTCAAAAGAAGATAGACATAATTCTGAAGAAGCAAATCAATAACTCCTGCCTGTCCAGGAACGATTGCGTTATCTCTAGAAGCTTATGGCCTAGAATTAATGAAAATAAATCTCAGTTTATTCTATCGCTGAGTAAAAAGAATATTAGAATCTTGATAGGTATACTAACGGGACACTGTGCCATTGGCACAATGGCTACTAGATTTTGTGTATTAGCACCCAATTTCTGTAGGAGCTGTTAGGATGTCGAAGAAATTGAAACTATTAAACACCTGCTCTGCGATTGTCCAAACCTTCAAACAAATCGCCTCTGATATTTTGGAAACAGATTTGTAGGAGAACTGGACGATCTAGCGCAGGTCTCAATGGCAAACATAAGAAAATATATAGAGAGCACAGGTTCGTTTGTAAATGAACAAGTCTATGCAAGTCATTAGCCTAGGAGTGTCTCTGCTTTTTATATTAAGGGGATCACAATGGACCAGTAGGTCCCCGTGAACGCAACAGCCTTTGGGCTGTGCACGCCCCTCCTAACCTAACCTAACCTAGAGCCGTTTGCTGAAACTTAACTTTAATATATGTATGTTCAACTAAAATGCTTTTTCTTTTTCCTCAGCGTAAACTGTCACATAAGCCCTTAAGCTGAACTTAAATATTCAAAGTTTCGTTTCAGCAAATGGGCCTTAATGATGTAAATTTTTGAACAAAAAGTTATTGGACCTAAAGGGCAACACCCAAAGTTGTTGACCTCACAAATGGTCAACTATGTATACATTCAGTAATTAGTCGGTCATATGTTTTTATAATAAATTAAAAAAAAAAACATTTCATGGTCAAAGTTTAGACTTACAATGTGTACGACAGTAAAAAACTTGAAAAATGTCTAGAATGAAAATCTATGGCTGACCAATTACTGATGCTAGCTGACCATTTAGTGACATTCAAATGGCATTCTTTTTGCGCGAGTATCTCAAATAAATGGAAACAAATTATTCTTGTGATTTTGAATTTACTTAAAACTTATTTTTTTGACCAAAATTGCCCTGATTACAGAATCCGAATGTAGTAGTAGATAATATGCACTCACAAAAAAATTGTGTAGAAGAAATGTCCCTTCGATTGGAAAAGGACTAATACATCACTGTTGTCTTTTGACCCACCGAAATAGGTTCTAAATCCAAAAGTAATTTGTGTGTGTAGTGGAATTATGACCCTGTGCCAATATTTATGTGTCGAGTAATTAAGCAAAAGTTTACTCAAACGTTGATATTATAGGTATAATTATTATGAAAGCATGTTTGTTAAAATATTTTTAAAGTTATAACATACTTTTTTTAGAAAACTTAAGGTGGTTAAAATAAAAGCTCCACTTTTGAGTTTTTGACACTGCCAGCGTGCCAGCCTAACATTATGTAGAACTTTTAATACGAAACTAAAATTCATCTACCCGTGCGAAGTTGGGGCGGGACAGCTAGTGGAAAAATAAAAATGCTCATACAATACGTTTAACACAAAAATCCATTTAAATAAAAATGCACCCAACAATAGAACTCGCGGCTATAGTATACACAATAAAAGTACCTTTATTAAAAAGAGAATAATACCTGCACCGACAAAAGTTGACATTTTTCTCCTTTTTTGTCATCCTTAATTATGGAACCACTTAATTCGCCCGACAGGATTTGTTCTGCTCCTGGGTATTCCTCGAACAGAACGGCAGAATAGAGCAAAGCAAAGCAGATCCGGATAGTACCTATAGCAAGCAGCACGCTTTTCATTCTGTGAAAATAAATGTGCACGCGGCAGGAAGAAAATCCCAACCTAACAAGTGCTTACATGGCGAGTATATGTGCTCCCTGGGGGAAATAAAAATGGGATTTACCGTAAATGCACACTTGAGTGGTTTGCTGGGATTACTGTCATGGAAATTAAATGAGATGGTATTACGACAACGACTATGTACAACACGGTGGTGATGTGATGCTGGCTGCTGCTGATGATGATGATGTTGCAAGTGGAATAAAATTGGGCGTTCAAAATAAGAGGGAGTTTCTTCATTTTCATTAAATTAACGCAAAAAAAGCAAAACTCAAACAAACCTGATTTAGAACTTAACCAGGTGACAAGGATATACTACACATTGCTTTACAGCGGAAATATCTATATAAGAGTTGGTAGATTTATCTATCAGTAAATTATCGTGTAAAGTAGAAGTGTTTTGGAATACTAATTATCGAGTATAACATTATCGAATCGGAAGACTCAGTATCTACTGCGTCAATGCTTGAATGAATAAATAAATTATACTCCTTTGCGTTCTTGCTGATTGAAACAACCACACTTACCCTTCGAAACACATTTGGTTGCATAAAGATGCAGATGCTATACAAATCTGCTTCAGAGATATTCCAATATTCATTCATCCCAAAGCCTACACCTATACCTTTATCCACCTTTACACAAGATCACAAGGTTTTGTTGTTCCTGAAAGAGGTTTTTGATTTAATTACGTTTCAAAGTCGGCATCAACAAAATGAATAAAAAGAAGAAAATCCCAATATCCTGCCACAGAGCTAAGTTGATTAAGTTTCCTTTTCCTGAAACTATACTGAATGTGAATCCGGATGCTGGATTTGCATCTTTATCAAAAGGATTCGCTGCTGTGCATTAAGAAAAACTGTAAACAAATCAATGTCTACTTCGTCATTCCTTTGAATAGTTTAATTAAACAAAAACAGTACTATACCTATATACCTTCGTAGACGAAAGCAGCAGCGCAGAAATGAAATAGCCTCAGCAATTTTTCGAAACCAATAGATTTAATTTTAACTTTATTAAATTGTTTTTACGTTCGAATTTTAAACGAATTGGTCCACAGTGAACGCATAGACGCAGAGACTGACGGACAATTTTTTTTACCCACAACCAATACTTGCCCTATAGAACAGATAAAAAGTAATGGCAAAATAAAATGCAAACCAACCTTCCCTTTCGCTTCGATGTATATAAAAACAGTTCTAGCTAAAGCTATCTAAGTCAAAACATGTGAATGAAAAACCGAGATCGAGATAACGAAGCTAAAGCTGTACTCTGTCCACCAAAAATTGGCAGTGTAGGCAGGGTTGCCAGTTTAGGGGTTTTCCCCCTAGATTTAGGGGCTTTTTTTTGTCGTTGGGGGGTTATCTGGGAGGACGAGATGTTTGGGGGGAAATCTTCGGGGATTAATTCAGAGCTAAAAGGTTCAGGAATCGTATAGGTATTTAAACAGCTGACAGTATTCCACGAGTCAGATATTCCTTACATTCTGGGTGTCAGAATTTTAAACCAACAGAAGAAATGCTGAAAACTTTCACAAGTGAGGAAATCTATAAAACCAACGCGACAGCCAAAACGAAGATGACGATAAAGTATTAGAACTTTTTTAAAGAAGTGCAAAAAAAAATTTTAATTCCTTTATATTATTATTTTCATATTAATTTCTGGTGAGTTAATTCTAGAACTAAATTAACCCACAGGGAACTGACGAAGCCATTTTTTAGTGCGAATTGACTAAGCGAACACTTTGCATAAAGCATTAAAAGCATCTGTTCAGTTAATCCTAATTTAACCCACCAAATATGATGATTTAACTCGGGTTAAACTTTAATCGCGCACTGAAAAACTGGACCTGGACTGGATTAAAGTTCTAAATAAGCTATTTGGAACTTTTTAATCAATTATCAACCTCCCTTATGTTTCACAATATCTGAACAGTATAGCTTATAATTAACGTTCAAAGTATTTTAATGGCCCGATTAAGTGTCGTTAAGGATTAGCAAATTTATGTACTGGCCATTTTCAATATTATTCATTATTTTTTTCCAGTTTTCATCAGTCAAAAAAATTTTTTGTTTTGTAAAACTGGAACATCTAATTGGTAGATACATTTACTATTTCGAAAAAATGTGAAACGTTAAGTTTTTTTACTTGAAGGATTTAATTTGCGGATAATTTGAATGTCGAGTAAATAATCAGAACTTTACTCAGAAATTGTGAAGAAACCCCCAAAACAAATTTTATTAATTAGTACCTTTTTTACAAATGCTTTTTATTGTAGCTGTGTGAATTAACTAAATTTAAAATAAAAAACAAATTTAAGATCTGTGAATAAAAATATAAAGTTGAAAAAAAATTTTGCGTTTTTTTTTTTGATAAAATGTTGTAATCTGGGGGGTTTCTGTATTTTTCTTTGGGATTTTTTTTTCATCTGGCAACACTTGTGTAGGCAAGATAGGACGTTTGCCTCTCATTCTTCAGTGGATTGCATATCCACTGCTTTCGCAGGGTTGTCGTAGTGTACACGATGACACTCATTAACATTAAAAGCTTTTTCTTAAAGCTCGACAATTAAAAGCAGCTTAACAGAAACTCAAAAAAAAAAAACTAAACAAATTACCAAATGGACACGGGTAACTCTGAATGTACATCAAGCAGCAGCCAATTGCCATTGGCCACAGCAATTCAGTGCACACTCAGATGTGCTTTGAATAGGACGTTTGGTCTGTATCCGATGCTATTGGAAATTCACGGGCGGCAAAAACTTTTTGTGGAGGAGTTATTTCAATTTAATATGGTGCAAAAATATGGCACGCTACTGACGTGTACTGCCTATTTTTGTTGAACAGAGTATAGAATTTTCCATTTTCTATTTCTTTATTCACATAAAACAGAGCATAAGCTAGAACTGTCTAGATTTAGCTGCTAGTAAAACCTATGACTAGTTGCCTTTAGCTTTCTTCGAAAAATGTTTTTCTTTATTTTATTCACAAGACCGATTGACCCTAGTTCTCGTTCATTCGAATGAAACTTAGCATTCCAATTCTAAATGCATCTGCCGCTATTCCGACGTGTACATATAAGCCAGTTAGAACTATATTTGAACGTACCTATACTTAATATACAGAAAAATTGTGTGAGTGCCGGGACTCACGGTTAATATGTGTAAACATCAACGTGCGCGGATCCAAAACGGACTGGTTTTTGCTTAAAGGGGATCTTAAGATTTTTTTCACTGAACGCACCCATCCTAGTATGCAGATCGTAACGTTGCACACCGTAACGTTGCACACAAACGTTCACGTTTTTTTTAATACTTACACATCAATAATGCAACCATTTTCCAAGTATTACACGTAACGTGCTACAAGTAACATGCTACACAACACAGAACGTATTACACATCAAAAATATAACAATTCTGAAAAGTATCCCTTTTTGATTTCATCTTGCATTATGTAGAATATTGGTTTATTTTTAGTAATTAAAAAACCTTTATCATTAAGAACAAGCATACATTCAATAAACCGTATTGTTTTCCTATTTCCTCTACGTTCTATACACCTTCGCTTAAATAGGTTTTTTCCTGGTGGATTCACAATTATTATTCAGTGAGAAATTTAAGGTCCTGAGAATCCCTCTTCAATTTTCTTCTAATTTACATCACTGATTTTGATGATACAATAATTCAAGAAAATTTATAACTGAACTGACTCATATCTTCATACATATACTATACAATACAAAGGTGCTTTGCATTCATAAATATTTCTTGTCAGTCATTCGGTGGGGCTTTAATTAATTTGTAGCAGAAATTAACAAGGTTTATCCTTGGGTTTAATATCCCTACTTTAAAATATGTTCGTGTTGATTTTTTGTTGCCTATTCAAAATGCATGTGAATGCTTGCGACCTTCCCATTAGGTAACCATCAGAAATATGATTAGAGGGCCAAGGTGTCGGTCTTGATGTTCTTAGGAAATTTATAGGCTGGAATTAATTAAGGACATAAAATGTCCGTGAGAAAATTATGTGGAGGCATGTTAGGCATATGATATGTATAAATATTGGTACACCTATATTACTAATGTCAACGTTAAGTGCACTGATGTGCATGTTATAGGGCCGACCTAGGCTGCATTACGCTATTTTACACTGACTTAAATGCAGTAAGAAAAATTAACTAAGCAATTTCAGTACACCATTGCTGAAGTTCGTTTTCTATATCCATCTAAAGACTTCGACGAACGGTGACGTATGATTCGCTTTATCAATGCTCATGAGAGGCTTCACTTCAGAGCCCTTTTGGAACGCTATACGGATTCAATCAAATTTAACTCTAATGACAAATCATCAAAATAGATAAAAACAAATATGCACGACTGGGTTGCACGAACTTGTTCTTATGTGCGATCACATTGTGGTTCTATAGTCTGAAATAAATTAGCTATATTTTATCCATTTGCCAAAACTAAGTTTAGTTGTAGGTGGTAATGGGTGACTTTTTAAGAGGTTTAGAACTTTTTTTTAAAAAAAAAACACAAAAAATTCGTAAAATGAATGAAATATTTATTTGAATCGATAGTTTAAACCTTATTTATTGTTTAAAGATAATTTCATGCAAATGTTGACCGCGGCTGCGTCTCAGGTAGCCCATCCGCTGAGTCCAATTTTGGCATACTCTTTCACACATATCGGCCGGTATCTCACGAATGAATGCATGGATGTTGGCTTCCAGTGCGTCAATCGAAGCGGGCTTGTCCCTATAGACATTAGCCTTGACATACCCCCACAAAAAATAATCTAATGGTGTCAAATCGCACGATCTAGGCGGCCAATTGACCGGCCCGAAACGTGAAATTAACTGTTCACCAAACTCGCCTCGCAATTGCGCCATTGTTTCGCGTGCTGTGTGGCATGTGGCACCGTCTTGTTGAAACCACATATCATGCAAGTCAAGAACTTCCATTTGGGCAAAAAAAAGTTTGTTATCATCGCTCGGTAGCGTTCACCATTGACAGTAACGCTGCGATTCGCATCATCTTTGAAGAAATATGGCCCAATAATGCTGCCGGCCCATAAACCGCACCAAACAGTGGCTTTTTCGGGATGCATTGGTAGCTGTTGCAATGCTTCTGGCTGATCTTCACTCCAAATGCGGCAATTTTGCTTATTTACGTACCCATTCAACCAAAAATGAGCCTCATCGCTGAACACAATTTTTCGATAAAAAAGCGGATCCTCGGCCAGCTTTCCAAGAGCCCATTCACCAAAAATTCGGCGTTGTGGTAGGTCGGCTGGCTTTAGTTCTTGCACCAGCTGTATCTTAAAAGGCTTTACGCCCAAATCCTTCCGCAAAACTTTCTACGTAGTGCTGTAACAAAGGCCTAACTGCTGGGAACGGCGCCGAATCGACATTTCGCGGTCTTCTGTCACACTAGCTGATACGGCCGCAATATTTTCTTCACTACGCACAGTACGTAAACGTGTTGGTGGTTTAATGTCCAACAAAGTAAATTTGGTGCGAAATTTGGTCACAATCTTCCGAATAGACTGCTCAGAAGGTCGAGAATGCCGATCATAAAATGGAAGCAGCGCGCGATGAACATTTCGAACCGAGCACGAATTTTGATAGTAAAATTCAATAATTTGCAAGCGTTGTTCATTTGTAAGACGATCCATGGTTAAATTGCAAACTAAACTGAAGCTGTTTGACAGTGACACAAGGTACTAAACACACGTCAGCTGTCAAAACCAGTGTTGCCAAAACCAAACCAGCTAAAAAATCATGTGAGTTTACAAAAATTAACAATATACCTCAGTGTTGCACATATCCAATATGCATGAAAGGATATTATATTATTTAAACTGGTCAATTGTTTTAAATCCACAAAATTAGAAGGAAATTGATTAAAATACTTTGAATCTGTTTTAACCCAACGCGATGTTCACCATCTGATTTCTTATATAAATCTTAATTTATGAGAAAAAAAAAAATTTTAAAATCGTAGGAGCGGTTTTAAAAATAATTAATTTTTTATATATAAAATTTCGTTAACATTTTTGAGAAAAATAATTGGTACGCCAATTTAAAGCATTTATTAATGTTGCGTTAAAAATTGAACTTCACAAAAAAATCTGCTAACAGTTTTTGAAATATCGAATTTTCAAAAAATAATTTTGATTTTTTTTTTAAATCCAAAAATAATTTTTTAGAAAATTTTGATACTCACTTTTATTTATATTCGTTACAAGCTTCTGTACAAAAAATCTAATTTTATTCGGTTGATCAGATATTGAGATAGTATAAAATCGAAGAAACAGCTCTATGAGAGGTACTGTTAATAAACGTAAAATATAAAATTTAAAAATTTTAAATGGTAGATCGTACTAATTTGAACTCACAAAAAAAATTTTATCAAAATCTTAGGAGTTGTTTTTGAGAAAAAAAATATTTTTCTTAACGGTTTTTAAACATTTGTATGGGAGGCAACGTTATTTTAAGGTATTAGAATAATTTTTGTCAAAAATCTTCTAGATAAAGTTAAAAAATCAGCTTTTTACCAAGTTCAATAAAAATCGACCAAGTCATTTTTGAAATATTGCGTTTTCAAAAAAACAAAATTCAAACTTTTTTTAAAAATCCAAAAAATGTCTTTTTGAAAAATCTGGTACAAAATATTATTTAGAATGTTTCAATAATTCTTCATAAAAAATTGATCAGAATCAGTTGAACCATTTTTGATAAAAGCAAAAATCACAAAAATGGTTCTTTGGGAGGTACAATTAAAAACCATTTTTCGGAACCATTTTGTTTTATTAAACGGCAAGTTATAACTATTTAAA
Organism: Leucozona laternaria; assembly: GCA_932273885.2. NCBI lineage: Eukaryota > Metazoa > Arthropoda > Insecta > Diptera > Syrphidae > Leucozona > Leucozona laternaria. The sequence continues at coordinate 21,255,062 of OW026367.1, read as the reverse complement.
TTTATTGAGTTCTTAAAAAGAAAATCGGTAGCGCTGATTCTGAGAAAAATAAGTTTTTCCTTTTTGGCCAAGAAATCTTGTATTACAGCTACTGTTAGTTTTGGTCCTAAAAAAAGAGAAAAAACGGGTGGGGGGAGTTTAAAGAAAATCGACCCATCCGCTTAGGCTGTAGTCGAACAGACAGACAGACAGACGGACGTTTTTGCGAGACCCACTTTTTTCGTCTTCGATCAAAATCTCGAGTTCGATTTTTTGTACGAATTCATAACTTGCCATATAGTTCCTTTATTCGCTAGTAAAAAATACATGTATATTATTTCCAATCCCCTGCTATAATGAAGTCCTCAACGTTAACTGTGATTCTACAGTTGCAGCCAGCATCGTGCCTAACGCACATCTCACTTTAGTTATGACTTATAAGCTTTTCTACCTCCCGTCAATTCTCATTAATATTCTATAGCAGCATATACCTAGTTTTGCTTTATCTGCATATTTCGCATAATTTTTGTCAAAAAAAAAAATAATGCTGATGATGTAGTACGCGGGAACACATGACACACATAGACATCTACGAGGAATTTTACTATTATCATATGGGTTCAAAAAAGGACCACCTGTTACGCCCTGCAGGGCCTTGAAATGAACTAATGGAGGTGATATATTTATTAAAATCGGCTTACCCAGCCGGGGCAGTGATGGAAATCGACTTTTTTCAATAGTAGGTACCTATGCTGAATTCCGAAAAAAATAGTACCGAAAAGGTTCAAATCCTACTGATCTCTTGGGATATAATACATTATATGTAAGAGGTTTTTGATTTTGTTTATTCAAATTGTTTAAAGGAACTGAAATTTTGATTTTTTAAATTTTTTTTAGTTAGGTACTAGCGGAGCCCGGCGAACATTGTATTGCCCTAAAACATCGAAGTTATATATGTGTTCTAATAAATGTGTTAAAGAACCAAAAAAACGGATACCATGGTATGCATTTTTACGCTTTTTGGAAAAGGGTTTTTTCTTCGAATGAATTATTTTCTTTATAATTTTTGCAAATTAACAAATTTTAAAGTATAAATAGCCTTATCGTCTTATTTTCAATAGAGTTCCCAAATAAAATTTTAGCTTTAGTGACGTTAAATAAGGAGAAAATTCAAAAATATGAAAAGTGGCAGTATAGGCACGACTCAACGACTGGATCGCACGAACTTCATCTTGTGGTACAAGTTGCTTTAATTTCGAAGACAGCATACATATTTGACATTTAAAAAATGTATTGGTCATAGGCGCCCGCAGGGGAGGGCAAGGGAGGGTACTTGCCACTCCCCTAGCTCTGAGCTAATACTTTTGTCTTGTTGTCTTGTTAATACGAAATTTTGACTAATTGGTCATCCTTGATTGAAATGATTTAATCTCAAAATGAAGAACGCTGTCTGAATTATTGAAAAAAAAAAACAATTTACTGGAAAATATTTCTTAAAATGAGCGGTTTTCTAAAAAAAAATATTTTTGGTACAAGTAAGCACATCAGCATAATCTGTCAGTCACCCGAATTGGATACAGCCACAGGTTGCATCTTCTTCGCCGTTCAATCACCTGACCTAGATACCGACACAGTTTGCGTCGTCATCATCCAGATATGTCAGCAGGGCAATTGTCCTTGTAATCTTGTTGCTAAGTTTTAAGTTAAATTATTGTTTAGCTTATTGTTAGAGAATTTTGTGACACTTTAAGTGAAGCCATTAAACTAAATGGACGCGTTTTATAGTCTCATTTACTAACATACATATATAAAATTTCTTGGACACTTAAAAAGTAATAGTCATGCTATTTTTAAGTATATTTAGTAATATAGATACATTTTAGAGAAATTTAAAAAAAAAAAAACATTTACCCGGACCGACTTTTTTCGTGCTCTCTAGCATTGTTATCTCAGGTTTGATTAAAATCCCTTGGTCTATATTTGTAACGAATTCAAAACTTGCCCCATAGCAGTACGTACAGGGTGTTTTGCATAAGATGCTACAAAAAGCTAGAGCATGTATGTAGGTTGGGTCGGTATAAGAAAAAATCATATAATCGTATTCCTAAATTATTAAAAAAAGAACGCCAGAAAATTGGGGGATACATACTTTACTATTTTCCCGTTTCAGACTTATTTCTTGTGGGTACCTATATACACTCCTACATCATACATAGTCACATTTAGTATATTGGATCAACATAAAACAAGTACCAATCATATAATGTATGCATAGGTATCTGTGCTTTTAAGTATATATAGGTATACACTGATATATAGAATTTCGAACTCATTTCCTGAAGGCCTTTATAAGTCGAAATAATTTGAAAACAAAAATACCTTATCGTTAAAAAAAAATCTATAAAGCAGAATTTTAATCAAAAATTCATTCAACCATATCCTCATCGATTCATTGCAATCGATGCCAAACCTGGATAAACTTCTAAAAGAATTCCAATAAAAATTTCCCAGAAGAAAAACTATTTAACTGCAATAAATCAAAATTCGCTTTCGGCATATCCAATGTGTGCCATCTCCCATGCCGATGCCATGCCACGCCGCACCACCAACAAATGCTTCCTAAAATCCTAAATGAACTTAACTTCATCATCATATCGTCTGTATATATTGTCCTTCCATACCCATAAAAGCGATGGTGATTTGTATCGTGAAATTCAAGCTTCAAGGACGGCCGAGTACCAGAATCTATGACAAATTTCAAAATTTCAACCTTTCCCCCGACTATGACCTTTTTTGTAGCGCCCTTCTGAGAAAAAAAAAAAAAAAAACTACATAAGGACGACGCCCATCCATGATGACGAACAAAGCTGAAACTTTTAGGAAGAGTTCAACTCTTCAAAATTGGGAACTTAGTCAATTGGAAATCAATGCGGTGCTAAAGTTCCTCCCAATCAACATATAAACTGGACGGTTTGGAAATATGGTGGCTGGTATGGAGTTGAGTAAACTAGCTTAGATCGTTTTTTCCAGTTGAATTTGTGTCCCGTTTCGGGTTAAATGAATTCGGATAAGGGAATGTCCTCAAAAATTAACCCTTGGCTCGAGCTATATGCTTCTAGGGTAGGTATAGTATAAGAATAAAAACAAGAAAGTAGAATGCCATTTTCTAATTAAATTTTTTGACTTTTGTGAGTTTTCATTTTTAACTTGTTTTTTTATTTAAGAGTTCTCCACTCTTCTCCCACAGAGAAAGGAGTGCGAGCAACTTCGTTGCCAGGGTGACTGTATTTTAGGCAAAGTTGGCTCGAAGCAATCAAAATGTCAAGAAAGTTTATCACCACCTTGAAGCTCGAGCTCTCTGGGACTGGGATGCTCTGTACGGCTTCCCAAATTCACAAGGATGTCTGATGCTTTAACTAAAAGAATGATTTCCATGGATGGAATGGGGGTATATACGTACAATATTTGAGGCTGGAGATGAAAAAAGTGTGAGTGGAAAAAACCACATGTCAAAATATTGTCGTTTCACTTTGGAAGGGAAGAATCCTTTGAAGCACAATGGATAAAATGTTGAAAAGTTTCTGTAAATAGGAACGTCAAGGGAAGGGAAGTGCTGGGTGGATGATGATGATGGGTGTTTTCGTGCCGTGTATGTTTATATATTTATGTCATGTATAGCAAAAATTGATCCAGAGTGAGATGTTGTTCTTAATTTTGCTTTTTTTTATTTTCTTTTTTACTTTTTTGAGTTCTTCGTTGATTGATTTGATTTTTGATCTTTTTTTTTAGAGAACCTTAATTGGAATACTTTTGATAGAGTGTTTTCGTGTTTCCGTGTTTTTTTTTTTTTTTGGTGTTTGTATGTTTTTGTTTGGATGTCATGTATATGTGAACATTGTGTTTATGCTTTGTGGAAATTGAAGGTAATATAATCAAGATTCTAATTAATACGAGTTTTGATTTGAATTCCATTTAGTTAGTTAGGTACCACATTTTGATTAGAGGGAATATTTATCAAGTGGAATTAAGACGTGTGGGAGCTGAAACAATGACAATTTCCAAGCCCACCCACTTAGGTTAACATTTGAGTTTAATTCAAGTTTTTGTTTTGCTGTAATGTTTTCGGCACAAGGCAGCACAAGTTTAGCACATTACAAAATATTTTTTTTTTAATCGAATAAACTTCACACTAGGGCACTTCGCAAAATTTAATTTCGGCCGTAAAAATTTGCGATTTGTTCAAAAATATTTTCGGAACAAGTTTAGCACATTACAGAACATTTTTTTTTGTTTAAATCCAAAATGTTTAAATACATACTGTGACGCGCTTCGCAAAGTTTTGTTCTTATCGTAAAAGTGGCAAATATGCGAATTTTTTTGCCTCTTCGGATCTTAAGACCAAAACTGAGCACATATCAGCTCAACTTTTGTTTTTTTTTTAAAGAAAATCGTAATTTTGGAATACATTTTTTGTTTAATGTTTATGGCACCATGGTAGCACAAGCTTAGTATATGTGCGGTGCTAACTTCACGCACATCTAGTGGCATTTAATTCAAACTGGGTAGGTAGTAGGTACTCGTAGAAAAGAATCCTTTGCCTAGATTGGGACCCAAACCTGCACGTCTAAGTTATCAGCCCAGCGGGCCAGCCACTATATCCGCAGTTAAATCCTATTAAGTGAATAACAACCGCGCTTTTGATTTTGAACAAATTAAAAAATTATTGTGTCCTAAATTTTTTTTTTATTCCCAAAAAATTAATTCAATCTGTATTCAAAATAGCGGTAACCCTGCAAGGGATGTGTTGGCAGAAATTTGAATTTACGCTGCCGATATGGAACCTTAATAAAATTTTAATACGTTTTGTTACCTATTTCCCTTAAGTAACGGTGACCTCAATCAAGCGACGATGCATAGTGCAGTTATATACTTTTTAAAGATAACGATCTATAATCAATTAAGTCTGATTAATGCTGTATTATGTAAGTTGTAAAACGTTTCCTTAGTGCTCTCTCTCTTCTCTATAACCATCTGTTGTCATCTCATACAATTTAAAAACAGATAAAATGACGAGCGGAGAGCGAATCAACCTTTAACCTTTGATAGCAAAACAAAAGTACCGTAATATTTTATGTTGTGTATCCTTTGGCCCATACTCTTTATCCTGACAAAAGATAAAATGTGTAGAAGCGCAGTGAAGATTTATTAAATTTTAGATAACAACTCTGCACTGATCTGATATATAGTATATGGGCCATCACAATAACCATCTCAACCCCTACCCTGATGAACGCCGCCGCCTTCACTGTCTGTTTGTACTTTTTCGTCTATTTAATGGCCGCCATCGTAATTTCATTGAGACTAAGAGATGCCTACACATTCGCCTTGGCAATATCCTCAGAGACAGGATAAGAATAAGGCTCCATCAACCCCTGTTTTAGAGTTAATTACCAAAATGTAAGTGACCGTTAAAAGGTTGAAATAGCCCCGGAATTGTGCAAAAGATTTCAGAGAATCTTAAGATAGTGCCAAATGCCAAAAGACCACCATCACGTCAGCTACTTTGGTTCATTTTTATTTTTAATGGACGAAAAAACTACCCTCCTCCTTGCGTTGTTTTGCTTAAGTTTTACAGAATTGTGTGGAGTTAAGAAGGAATGTTTACGTGGCCTTGTCGGGTTTTCACAGCCTGCGGCAGATAGCCAGGTTGAAAGCTAAGAAAATGGCGAATGTAATGTCGAATCAAAAAAAAAAAAAAAAAAAAAAACATCTATACAGCCAGACATTCAATAAATAGCCATTAGAACAAGAAAATAACGACGGTCACAGTGACGAAGTGGGAGGAAAAACGTGACTAATAAAATTGTTTATGTTTATGGGAAATTGCAGCGAGATAAGAAGAACATTTTGTAACTTTTTTTACATTTTCAAACTCTCATTTTCTTAAGGTCTGATACATACAGAGCTGAAGAAAGAGTGACCTTACGATTTTGTGGTTATATTTGAAGAAAAAAAAAAAAATATGGATCAGTTAGTGTAAGTGGACGCCTGACGGAAGTGAAGATCTTACGTATTTTTGCGGGTTCAAACATTTTAATGGTAAAACCTCTAGCTTCCATTCCATAAACTGAAAGCAAACTCTATTATGTATAAGAAATAATTATATCATGCGAAAAAAATATCATGCGACAAATATACCATGCGAAAAAGGTATCATGCGAGAAGTAGTATTATGCGAGAAAAATACCATGCGAGCAATATGTCATGCGAAAAATCAAACGAGAAAAATATCATGCGAGAAGTATATGCTGCGAGATATAATATCATGAGAGAAAAATCATACGAGCAAAATATCATGCCAGGACAATATCATGCGTGGAAAATAGCATGCGAGAAAAATATCATGCAGGAAAAATATCATGCGAGAAAAATATCAAGTCAGAAATATGTATTTCTAGAAATGTATTATGCCAGAAATATATCATGAGAGAAAATAACATGTGTGATATATATCATGCGAGAAGTAGTACTATGCGAGAAAAATACCATGCAAGAAATATGTCATGCCAACAAAAAAATCATGCCAGGAAAATATCATGCCTGAAAAATAGCATGGGAAAAAAATATCATGCGAGAAATATGTCATGCGAAAAATCAAACGAGAAAAATATCATGCGAGAAGTATATGCTGCGAGATATAATATCATGCGAGAAAAAAATCATGCGAGAAATATACCATGCTATAAAAAATGTCATGCGAGAAATATATTATGCAAAAAAATCATGAGAGAAATATATGCTATCAATAAATACAATACTAACAATAAAACATCTAATTTGGTCACACTTATTTACTGAAATCCATTCTATTGAGTTAACCTGATATTCAATGTTTTGAATCGAATAAAGATGGAGTCGAAAAAGTGAAACTTATTCCCTCTTTTTATTTGTTTTCAATCTACAGAAGAAACAAAAAGCAACAACATGGTCCTATATACATATATTCCTTGTCGCTTTTCGGCGAGAAAGGAAATCTTGTTTGCCCCAACAGGAGGTTTCCTTCGTTATACAAGGCCAACTAAGACATCAAGATAATTTAATTTTGCCGTAAAAATAAGGTAAGGGACACATTCATCGATGTGTCGTTAAAATAAATAGCATCGAATGTTTGTTTGTCTTGTTTATTTTTTTTTTTTTTTTTTTTTATTTCGATTTTGATACATTTTCCTTGCCTTTTATTTTAAAAGATCAATTTTACTTAACTTATACTTATAAGTTAAAACCAACGACTGAACTGACGCGCGATGCGCCACACCGACACACACAAATAAATAGGTACATACCTATAGGCCTTCAACTAAGTTGTCCTTGCCTTCGTCGTTGTTTTTTTTTTTTTGGGGGGGGAGGGGGCTGTAAACAGCACGGTGAATCGTGCCATTCGTTGTCGGCAGCATTTAATGTTGTTATTTCCGGTGATGGCATTGTTTATTATGTCAAATTAGGTTCTCCGTGATTCGGGACAGCAATTATTTTGTATTTATTGACAGAAGGTTGCTTTAGAAAATCTAAGCCCTGCATTGACCGAACGAAAAGAAAGAATTAAGCACGTGGGGGGTCTTCAAAAAAAAAAAAAAAAAAAAAAAACAACCGGAAGCAATTTCAAGTAATTGGAATCGATGGGTGGTAAGTGATTTTCCAGGTGGATAATGAGATGGAAATATTTTCAGTGGATAATAGCCAGACATCTTTATAATGTGGGAACTCCTGATGTTTTGGCCTTTTGACAATGTTTCTTAATGAATTCTTTGAATAGCAATGGATTTATTGGCGATATGAGCAATGACGTAGATACATATTATATTTACATAATAACATCGGTCAAATGTCAGCCGTGGCTTGTCTGGGTGGCGCGAATCCGAAATGTCCACAATTTTCCGTGACTCTGGCGCATAAATCAAGCTGAATTTGACCAATGGGATGGGTCATGTTGGCTTTGAGGGCCACTGTGGTCTATGGCTTATTTGCATAGACCTGATGCGACTTCAGAAAACCCCACAAGAAAAATTCTAACGGGGTCAAATCGCACGATCTCGGTGGCCAGTTCATATCACTTCCACGTGAGATGACCATGCCCTCAAAGCTCTCGTGCAAAATTCCCAATGCGACGTGAGCTGTGTGGCACGTAGCGCCGTCTTGTTGAAACCACTAAAGCTGTTTATGAGATTGTTTTCATTTATAAATTAATGATATGACTTTGCACTAGCTTACGAGATTATCAATCTAAATGTGTATAAGAATACGATGAAATAAATAAATCTAAATCTAAATCTAAATCTTAATCTAAATCTAAATCTAAATCTAAATCTAAATCTAAATCTAAATCTAAATCTAAATCTAAATCTAAATCTAAATCTAAATCTAAATCTAAATCTAAATCTAAATCTAAATCTAAATCTAAATCTAAATCTAAATCTAAATCTAAATCTAAATCTAAATCTAAATCTAAATCTAAATCTAAATCTAAATCTAAATCTAAATCTAAATCTAAATCTAAATCTAAATCTAAATCTAAATCTAAATCTAAATCTAAATCTAAATCTAAATCTAAATCTAAATCTAAATCTAAATCTAAATCATGTCGTTGGTGACCATACCATCCGATTCAGGCCGAAATAAGTTGGTTATCATCGACCTTTAGCGCTCGCCGTTGACGGTGACGGCTTGCTCAACGTCGACGTTCTCAAAGAAATATGGACCGATGACGCCGCCAGCCCAAAATCCACACCAAACAGAGACTTTTTTGGGATGCATTAGACGCTCTTAGATCTCATGTGGATTGGTATCGTCCCAAATTCGAGAATTAAGTTTGTTGACGTACCTATTCATCCAGAAATGGGACTCATCGCTGAGGATGACAGTAAATTTGGAAAAACAGACTGAATAAATGACAGTGAATTTGACAGATGTAGCGTCAGCAATATGGCCGCTAATTAACTGTCAAAGTTTGGATGTCCCTATTTCAAGAGTCTTTATAAAGGGTCTCTTAATTGGTACACGCTAGAAATTCAACATCTGTCAAAATTGTTGTTAAAGCTACATCTGTCGATTTTGTTGTGAATTTTTCAGTTGTGGATGATAATTATTCATCATAGAAGTAGGATATAGCGGCATTGAACAACTTATGCAAATCATCAAATTTTACTTTCAAAATCAGTTCGAGAAATATTCCACGCAGTATGTGATTTGGATCATATAGTCATCACAGAGGTCCATTTTTGGATGATTTGAAAGACTGTTAAGCGATGTTCTCGTTTGGATTTATTAGTGTGTGACAAATCCATCTCCACTTTTGCCTCCTTATGTCTACATACAACTGCTCTTGTTTCGTCCTACACCACAATTCCTGGTTCGAGGCTGACGAATCCTTATAGGTTATAGGATGTAATGAAGACAATGATTCACAAATACTTGCAATGTTCTCGAGATGTTAGCCGAGACTTTCCAGGTTTCGCAGGCTTAGTGAAGAATGGGTTTAGGGTTTGATTGGAATAATCTCAAGGAGATTTGACTGTTTTCCATATTGAAGACAGAGTATCGAAGGTCATGCGGTTGGCTTTATTTTAAGCAGTTAAAAGAATAAAAGTTTAAAAATACAATACTAAAGACTTTTAAAATATTTGGACACTTGAAGATTACACGAGAAACAGCAGCATCAAATGCCTCCTGAGAAAGAGAAAGTCACTCTGTATGGTGCGGATTTTGGTCTGGTGGAATAATCGGTTCGTATTTTATTTTAAACAAAAAGATGACATTGCCGTAACCGTAAACAGCAAGCGGTTAGAGATCGATGTTAAAGCCACTTCTTTTAGCTTTAACTATAGGTAGGTGGTATGGATACCCACCAATGTTGCGTGCTACATATAACATCAGAGCGGCGCACGACGTGACATGGTCACCTATATCGTGTGACTTAACAATTTAAGATTTCTGTCTATTGTTTCGGGGCAAGAGGATGTGAGGATAGTCGGAAAAAGGAATATAAAGCTCACTCAAATTAGATCGCCAAATTAAGTGAGTTCTTGGCCTTGAAACATATATTATTACTGAAAATCCTCATATCTCTTGCATCGCTACAAAGCGGGCCCTCTATGTTGGGCGCCATTTGTTGCTAGATAAGAGAATGAAGAGGGAGGGTAGGAAAAAAGGAAATAAAGAGGTAAGAGATGGCCATCTTGCTATGCACGGTATAAGTGCACCGAATTTTGAGTGGTGATAGTCTGTCCGCTGTCTTTTTGTGGTTGAGATTCTGGGGCAAGATTGCTCCCATTATTTCCACGTTATAGTTACCTTTTATATTGTGTGGACATTTCTAAATATTTCGAAAACTTACTTGTTCAATATCAGTCTTATGATATGAGGTGTAGTCGATTGACCTACTTATATAAACTTCATGAAGAAATAGACCGCAGCTGGAAAAGGCCTGTCTGCATCGTCTTATCAACTTTATTTTGATTTGCCTTCCAATATTTATGTACACAAAGATGTTTACCTATACGTACTTGTTAACATATATGAAAGTTGTACCTATTTAAGGTGTGCTTCTTTGTTAAAAAAATGTGCATTGCATCTTTAAAGAACTTTCACGTCCTCGTTTACAGCTACGAGGAGTACCTATTTATATTTATAAGACAGCTGGTAGCAAAACAATATACGATGAAACTTTTGTATAAGTATATTATATAACAATGTCTTATGTATGTGTAGTTGCCATATAGTTGCATAAGACTTCATTCATGTTGTGCCAACAAACACAATTGACAGACAGCACAATCTGAATTGGAAATAGAGAAGCTGCAAAGCATTTGGCTTCAACAGAGACGAATGTACTGTACATATTGTTGTTGTTGTTGTTGTTATATATTCTTATAAGTTTTGCATATCCTGCTTACAAGGATGCACCTTCAAGTTAACTTTGTACCTTTTCATTCATCATAGTTTTCATGCATGAACGAAGAGCAGGTATATCCTATTTTGTTTGAACTTTCGTATATACTACCAGAGTTTATAAACATGAGACACTAACGCGAAAAGAAATAAAGACTGAGAAAATGTTGAAAATATGTATGTATACCTATGTATATGTGAACTGTACGTACATTGATAACAAAAGGAGATACAGAGGGAAGAAATGAAAACAAAGTTAAAATAATCGATGCCTGAGTGACAGATTCGACACTTACAAGACAGGATGAAGTTACCATCAATATCTGGGAAAATTCGTTTTGCTTTAAATTGAAATTTTTGTATGTAATGGGTGATTTTTTAAGAGGTTTAGAACTTTTTTTAAAAAAAAAACACAAAAAATTCGAAAAAATGAATAAAATATTTATTTGAATCGATAGTTTGAACTTTGCAATTTAATGTTTAAAGATAATTTCATGCAAATGTTGACCGCGGCTGCGTCTCAGGTAGCCCATCCGCTGAGTCCAATTTTGGCATACTCTTTAACACATATCGGCCGGTATCTCACGAATGAATGCATGGATGTTGGCTTCCAGTGCGTCAATCGAAGCGGGCTTGTCCCTATAGACATTAACCTTGACATACCCCCACAAAAAATAATCTAATGGTGTCAAATCGCACGATCTAGGCGGCCAATTGACCGGCCCGAAACGTGAAATTAACTGTTCACCAAACTCGCCTCGCAATTGCGCCATTGTTTCGCGTGCTGTGTGGCATGTGGCAACGTCTTGTTGAAACCACATATCATGCAAGTCAAGAACTTCCATTTCGGGCAAAAAAAAAGTTTGTTATCATCGCTCGGTAGCGTTCACCATTGACAGTAACGCTGCGATTCGCATCATCTTTGAAGAAATATGGCCCAATAATGCCGCCGGCCCATAAACCGCACCAAACAGTGGCTTTTTCGGGATGCATTGGTAGCTGTTGCAATGCTTCTGGCTGATCTTCACTCCAAATGCGGAGTGAGCTTATTTACGTACCCATTCAACCAAAAATGAGCCTCATCGCTGAACACAATTTTTCGATAAAAAAGCGGATCCTCGGCCAGCTTTCCAAGAGCCCATTCACCAAAAATTCGGCGTTGTGGTAGGTCGGCTGGCTTTAGTTCTTGCACCAGCTGTATCTTAAAAGGCTTTACGCCCAAATCCTTCCGCAAAACTTTCCGCGTAGTGCTGTAACAAAGGCCTAACTGCTGGGAACGGCGCCGAATCGACATTTCGCGGTCTTCTGTCACACTAGCTGATACGGCCGCAATATTTTCTTCACTACGCACAGTACGTAAACGTGTTGGTGGTTTAATGTCCAACAAAGTAAATTTGGTGCGAAATTTGGTCACAATCTTCCGAATAGACTGCTCAGAAGGTCGAGAATGCCGATCATAAAATGGAAGCAGCGCGCGATGAACATTTCGAACCGAGCACGAATTTTGATAGTAAAATTCAATAATTTGCAAGCGTTGTTCATTTGTAAGACGATCCATGGTTAAATTGCAAACCAAACTGAAGCTGTTTGACAGTGACACAAGGTACTAAACACACGTCAGCTGTCAAAACCAGTGTTGCCAAAACCAAACCAGCTAAAAAATCACCCTTTATAAATAGATAAGGAAAATGCATATACAGATACTGATGCAACAACACCAAATGGAAGAACAAGAGGTGAGATGAAACCAAACATAAAGGAAGTATGCAGGATAACCTAATTGTGTAGAGTTTCCATTGGACGATCCTAGGATGTTCCCTGGAAAAAGACCGTTTTCAGATTGATTGTCATGTTTAACAATGATATTATATTTTCCAATACATACGTCTTGATTAGTTGTTGCAGAACGCATATAGACACAACATGGAGATCAATTCGATAAGTGATAAGAGGAATTGTTGACAAAACAAAATAACCTAAAGTTCTCTTTTAATGACTAAAATGCACAATCTTTTTCTCTATAGAAATTTCGTATGACTTTGAGAATATGTTTGACTTTATACTATAAATTGGCTAAACATTTTAATTTGCAGGGTATTATACTAACTTATTTACTAAAGGTAGTACTACAGTCTAGAGTGGACTAGGACCTCCACCAAAAAGCTTCTTCCAGCCAGCACGATCCCTAACTATGTATATCCAATCTCACATTTCATTGTTCAAGTTCGTCTTCTGTCACTTGCGTGTGCCATCTGATTCACAGTCTTACTCTATGCTGCACCATCCCCCAAGTTTTGACTCAAAGACTATTCACGCCGTCGGTGTCATTTCGCTCTAAAAATGTAATAGAGGAAGGTTTCACCCAAATAACAAAAATTAAAAGAAAATTCATTTCTCAATTGGATAACTAACAATTTGTATTTTTGATTTGCTAAAAAGGCAGACTAAAATTTTGTATTTGATAGTTAAAACGTGCCCATACAATTTTGTTTAATATTTGCACTATTTTTAGTTTAATTTTTATTTTTGTGATAAGTTTTTATTTTTCCTAACAATGTTTGCGTTCCCGTGCAAATTATATTGTTTTATTACTGGAATTTGCAAAAATGTTTATACACATGCTAAAAATGCGTACAATTTTGATAAAAGCTAAGTCAATATCAACATAAGTCTTGAAGCGGCCTTGAGCATTTCAAACGAATATGCGTAGAAGCTGTATAGTGTTTAAACATGCAGGGCCGGACCAACCATATGTGCAAGATGTGCAAATGCACAGGGCGCAACAGTCTGGGGGCGCATTACCAAGAGCACGAAAATGTAATCTGAACTTATGCAAATAAATATGTGCTTCCATTTGCATTTTAACCACAATTTTTTTTTTCAAATAATCCCAAAATAACATCCATCACAACAGTGCTAAGTTATTTCTTGCCCACTAACTAACTTCACTTTCATTGTTGCATTCAAGGGGAATTTAACTCAAAATATATATTGTAAAACTAAAGTTCCTACTGAGACCTACGCATTGAAAGTCTACCTCTTGGGTAATGTGGAAAAGTCTTATGCATTTGTATCAGTGTATGTGATTTTTTAGCTGGTTTGGTTTTGGCAATACTGGTTTTGACAGCTGACGTGTGTTTAGTACCTTGTGTCACTGTCAAACAGCTTCAGTTTGGTTTGCAATTTAACCATGGATCGTCTTACAAATGAACAACGCTTGCAAATTATTGAATTTTACTATCAAAATTCGTGCTCGGTTCGAAATGTTCATCGCGCGCTGCTTCCATTTTATGATCGGCATTCTCGACCTTCTGAGCAGTCTATTCGGAAGATTGTGACCAAATTTCGCACCAAATTTACTTTGTTGGACATTAAACCACCAACACGTTTACGTACTGTGCGTAGTGAAGAAAATATTGCGGCCGTATCAGCTAGTGTGACAGAAGACCGCGAAATGTCGATTCGGCGCCGTTCCCAGCAGTTAGGCCTTTGTTACAGCACTACGTGGAAAGTTTTGCGGAAGGATTTGGGCGTAAAGCCTTTTAAGATACAGCTGGTGCAAGAACTAAAGCCAGCCGACCTACCACAACGCCGAATTTTTGGTGAATGGGCTCTTGGAAAGCTGGCCGAGGATCCGCTTTTTTATCGAAAAATTGTGTTCAGCGATGAGGCTCATTTTTGGTTGAATGGGTACGTAAATAAGCAAAATTGCCGCATTTGGAGTGAAGATCAGCCAGAAGCATTGCAACAGCTACCAATGCATCCCGAAAAAGCCACTGTTTGGTGCGGTTTATGGGCCGGCGGCATTATTGGGCCATATTTCTTCAAAGATGATGCGAATCGCAGCGTTACTGTCAATGGTGAACGCTACCGAGCGATGATAACAAACTTTTTTTTGCCCGAAATGGAAGTTCTTGGCTTGCATGATATGTGGTTTCAACAAAACGGTGCCACATGCCACACAGCACGCGAAACAATGGCGCAATTGCGAGGCGAGTTTGGTGAACAGTTAATTTCACGTTTCGGGCCGGTCAATTGGCCGCCTAGATCGTGCGATTTGACACCATTAGATTATTTTTTGTGGGGGTATGTCAAGGCTAATGTCTAAAGGGACAAGCCCGCTTCGATTGACGCACTGGAAGCCAACATCCATGCATTCATTCGTGAGATACCGGCCGATATGTGTGAAAGAGTATGCCAAAATTGGACTCAGCGGATGGGCTACCTGAGACGCAGCCGCGGTCAACATTTGCATGAAATTATCTTTAAACATTAAATTGCAAGGTTCAAACTATCGATTCAAATAAATATTTCATTCATTTTTTCGAATTTTTTGTGTTTTTTTTTTTAAAAAGTTCTAAACCTCTTAAAAAATCACCCATTATATGTACGTATATCAAATATAAAAAAGAGGCGCTTTCAACAAATCTTGCACAGGGCGCAAGTTTGGCTGGGGCCGGCCCTGTATACATGTATTTACTTGTTAATATTAGCTGCTTAGCGATAATACTATAGACACAATAAAAAAAAGACCTTGAAGGAAATTTGAGATAGACAAATTGTTTAGTTGATCAAATATCATATTTGAATGGTTTGTTTTGTTTAAGATCTCAAACGCACAAAACAAAATAAACGAGTCAAGGTTGCATGAGCTCAGATAATAATAAATAAGAACCCAAAAGCTTGGTGTTATAAGCTTCAAATAGTCATAATTTAATTCAGGTCTAACTGTGATGACTCAATGTCCCATCTCTTATTCTTATAGTGGGTGTTTATGAAAACTTTGGAAATAGCTCTATCCCTTAATCTAATACTTCCAATACTTTACGCTCAGGAGATCTTGCAGGCTAATGAACTATAGTCACTTTCTTCCTATCCAATGATTACCATATACTCTTCATCTAGCCAATTCTTAAACTCTCGACCCTGGACCACCATCCTGTCGGAAATATGACGAAGCTAGTTGAATCAGTTGAATTTCTACCAATAGTTCTGGTAAATAATTTGTAAAAAAAACCCAGAATTCAACTCGGGTGGTAGGCTACATATATTGACGCTGAATTTGTGTTGAAATGATGACTGTCTCCTTCTGTGTGGATTCTCTGAGCCCATGTACCAACGAATATTGTGATATTTTCTGAACCAATATTTCTCACAAATCGACAATCGTTCGTCCGTTCAAAGAATTCTGCTAATAAACTCAAGTCCCTTTTCCAAATCATCGGGAAACAGTTCTTACACAGGTGCATGGTAGTATGGATAAAGATATTCTTCATACAGAACATAAGAAATGTTGTTGAATGTCAATGGAAACATTGAATTGCAAAGCTAAGCATCTGATGCTGAATGATGGATCAGTTGTAACAGCTTCCAGTATTCTTTTATTAGCCGAAATTCTTCTTAAGTACCTATACTTGTGGAGTGTGTTTGAAACTGGTCGCAGCAATCAAAACGAATTTGAAAATACTCTGCTTCACTAGAAAGTCGTCAGTAAGGCTAAACGGATGGATTGTCGCATACTATTTGAACTAGCTGCACATCCCATAAATGTCTGCGTATTCTTCGTTTATAAATGCAGACATTTTAAACAACGATAGTTTTTTTTTTTGAATCTTGTATACCATTTTTTTTTGATTAATTTACCAAATAAGCCTTCATACCCAAAGCCTAACTTTTTCTGAGAATTTTTAAGAATCAGGGTGAGGAAATGAGGGTTTATTGGAAAATTACAATTAAATTTTTCCACAAACTTATCATTTTTCATTATTGTTAGGTTCATAAGAAAAAATAATCAAATTTTATGTTTGTAACGAATTTTCTGAATAAAGTTGACCTCAAATTCAAAAGCAAGCATAGGCAAGAAAAAAGGAAAACAGGCATTGAAATTAGACATCTGAAGACTGTAACATGATATCAACTTTATTTAAACGCAGTTAAAAGAGTTAGTATTTCTTCCAAAAATAAAGGCATAATCGAATTTTCTATCATTAGTAATAAGAATAATTTCTGTAACCATAGGTCAAGATACTTGCACTAAACTAAGCAATTTCTTAAATCCCCGATAACTACTGATGTCAACATTGAAGATATATCCTTCCTGTTGAAGGATTTTTTTTTGTAAGAACATACCCAAGAATCATTTTCCAAATTATCTTTGATGAATTTTAGGACACCTTGTAAAGTGTTTTTCAACAGGGACACTACAAAAGTAGAGCAACAGGGACAGCAAGCGACGCCATATTTCTTGCCGCTCTTTTGACATTTCTCTTCAGTAAGGTTTGCCATTTTATGATGGAAAGAAATACGAGCCAACAACGAGTCGAAATTATTAAAATTTACTACCGAATTCAGTGGCCTCAACATTAAGAGCGATAAAAATCGAAAAATCGTCTTCAGCGTTGAGGCTCATTTCTGGCTGAATGGCTTCGTCAATAAACAAAATATGCGGTATTGGTCAGGCAGCAATCCACACGTACTCCATGAGTCATCATTGCGTCCCGAAAAAATTACGGTTTGGTGTGGTTTATGCCGAAATCGAGTTAAATACATAATGGCATCAAACGTTCTTTTACAGAAATAAAGAATTTCATTGATATCCAAAACCGTTTTTGTTTTATTTAAAAAAAAACTTTTGTAGCGCTCTTATTGAAAAACCCGATATAAATAAATAATTTAGGTAACAAAAATATTGCAATTTTTTGTCAAAATAACTCCCATTTGAACCTCTATTTTCGTTATATGAATACCTGAAACAGAGTTTTCTTAAAATTTGTAGCTTGGCAGCAAAAAACGAAAAAATCTGTAACCATCAGATACCTACCATGATGTCCAATCGAAAAGTGTTTCAGTTTTTTCAAGGTCGTATAGATTGTGAGTCTTTAAAAATTCATTGAAGAAACCGATAGCTGCCTAATTATCTACTAAAACTAGTTGACTTTTGATTCAAAATAGCTTTTAACGGCCTTTATTCCATAAAAATTGGCGATTCGTCCCGGCGATCTCACTTGGACTCATCAGTTGACTAGTGAGGGCCTTGTCAATACGCAATTTTTATTAGTTGACTAGTTGACTTTTTACAGAACTTTGAAAGGCTGTTAAGATCCCGGATCCTGTTTTAGCAATTTAAAGAACGAGTCGCATGCTTCCGTACCATTTCCTCTGATTTGTTATATGCATGTTTTATAAAAACATTAAAATTCTAAGCAACTTGAACCATAAGAGCAAATTCGTGAGATCCAGTCGTGTGTTTTATTTTCTACACAAAACCTATAATTATTTAAGGAGTCTAAAAGAACCTTAACAGCATTCATTTATGCATATGGGTTCATAAAAGTTGTGTGTTTTTACGATCTCTGGACAATTTTATTTAAAAACAAAAGAGATCGCGACCAAAAAATTGAATTTCTCTTTTAACAACCACTAATTCGCTGCAAGCTGTACTAATCCCATTTCTGTCACGGCTTTACTCCTAGCCCTGCCTGATTAGGAATGTATTGAAACGAGAAGCTAGATAAATACAGGTTAAGTGATTGTTGTCATTGCACTCATTGCATAATCTTTTTTCATTTGAACATAAAAGTTAAAACCTTTAAGCCATCAGTGAATGTGCTCTATCTGATATTCAATATTCAATTTTAATTTTCAGTTAAAATGGAACGTTGGCAGAATCGGGTTGCTGTGGTGACAGGCGCGAGTGCGGGAATCGGTGCTTCAGTTGTAAGAGATCTGGCTAAAGCCGGTCTTACTGTGATTGGCTTAGCTCGTAGGGTGGATCGTGTGCAAGATTTGAAAAAAGGCATGCACGTTGATCTGGCAGCTCGTATTCATGCCTTCAAATGTGACGTTTCAAGTGAGGAATCAGTTAGTTCTGCATTTAAATGGATTACCGAAAATTTTGGTGGCGTGGACATTTTAATCAATAATTCTGGACTTCTTCTGGATGGAAAACTCTCCACTATGGACATTGCAGATGTTAGAAGAGTCCTTGATACGAATGTGATGGGAGTGGTGCATTGCACGCAACATGCCTTCAAAAGTATGAGAGACCGGAAGTTCGATGGACATATTGTTATTGTGAACAGCATTCTAGGACACTCGATGCCCATTTTTCCGGCACATGTTGGCATGAATATCTATCCACCTAGCAAATATGCACTATCTGCTATTACTGAGATCTTAAGACAGGAGTTTAATGGACTTGGTACGAAAATTAAAATCACAGTAAGTTGAATGACATTTTTTTTTTCGAATGAGTTTTCACTTGTGTTGTTTTTTTTTGTTTTGTTTTGTATTGTATCATTAATCCTCTCTTTTGCCTTTGAAGAGTATTAGCCCTGGTCTAGTGGATACCGATATGGTTGAAAAAATTAAGAACGACATCGGACCAGCTGTTCTGAGGCCACAAGATATTTCTGATGGAATAATGTATGCCATTTCTACACCTCCAAATGTTCAAGTGCACGAGTTGACAATAAAACCCATTGGTGAAAATATGTAAAAAAAAAAAAAAATTAAATAAATTATAGTAAAATTATGCAAAATAGCTATACCTGTGAAAATAACAAATTTAGTTTTATTTTAAAATTTTGTCCGTTATAAGGCCTACAGTGCTATACAGTTGGTAGCTAGGTATATCTGAAAGTCAAATAAGATTGAGATGGTGACGTGCAGCAAACACTTTTCTTATACTAAAACTAATTGATGTTCTGATTCAATAACAGCATTTAATATTTATTTAACCAGGGAGAAAGTGTATACAAATTAAAAATACCTAATATTAAATTTATTTTTTGGTTTACCTAAAGGTGTATATTTTTTGGTATTAGCTTAGGTATATGTAGGTATGCAATATTATTTGCTAATTAAATTTAAGAAAAGCAGTTGATAAAAATGCAGCAAATTGTGAAAAAAATGCATTTAAAACCGATTTTACGTTATTTTAATTTTTGGGTAAATTTATTATTATTGTGTGAGTTCACCTAAAATTTGGGTTGAAGTATAATTTTTTTGTTGTCCATTGGACATGTTAGGTACCTGGTTACGCATTTTGTAACCTAAAATATTTATTTATACAAGGTGTACCACAATTCGTCAAGGATAATTAGGGAATTAATTCTTGGGTTTATCCTGAGACAAAATTCGTTTAACAGTAAGGATCTTTCTTCAATGTTGACATCATTTATCGGGGAAAAGGTTTACTAAAGTGTATACCTACCCTCTGACCCATGTTTACAGAAATATCTCCATTAATATGTAAAGGGTTTTCCAATAAGAGGTGTTATTTTGATATTCAAAGAAAAATGGCATTTTTTGAGATAAATGATCGGATGTTTATTTCATTATAAAGAGGAAGGTATGCCGTTAATAATGGAACACAACATCAGTCAAATGGCCGCCACAACCACGCTTACAGGACCATATCCTTTTCATGAAATTTTCCATAACCAAATCGCAAAGTGGCTGCCCTATGTCCTCGATAGCCTCACGAATTCCATCTTTGAGGTCTTGAATCGACGCTGGGCTGTTGGCGTAGACCTTATCTTTCACGTGGCCCCAAAGGAAGATGTCGCAAGGTGTTTAATCACAAGATCTCGGTGGCCAATTGTGATCACCTCTTCGAGAGATAACACGGTCCGGAAACTTTTCCCGTAAAAGATCGATGGTTTCATTGCTTCTGTGCACGTAGCGCCGTCTTGTTAAAATTAAACGTTGTCCAGATCAATACCATCCAATTCCGGCCATAAAAATCACTAAGCAACTCTCGATAGCGCAATCCATTGACCGTAACTGTTGCTCCAGCCTCATTTTCGAAAAAGTAAGGTCCAATGACCCCGCCGGACCATAAACCGCACCAAACAGTCACGCGTTGAGGATGGAGAGGGTTTTCAACAATAACTCTTGGGTTTTCCGAGAAATGGGCCTCATCAGTCAAGATGATTTTTCGATGAAATTCCGGATCATTTTCATGCATTTCAAGGACCCAATCAGCAAAGACACGACGTTTTTGATGATCAGCCGGCTTGAGTTCTTGTGTTAACTGAACTTTATAAGCCTTAAGACCCAAGTCTTTATGCAAAATACGGTGTAATGACGTTTGTGGAATGCTTAATTCCTGTATTGCGGTCCGACAAGGTGCTTCACGACGACCCAAAAATGTTTTAGTTTTACGAACCGTCTCTGCCAAATTTTCACCATTTTTATAGTGAATTTTAATAATTTCAACGCGTTGTTGAAGCGTGTATCGTTCCAATTTTATTAATGGCGTAGTTTCTACTTGTCAAATGTCAAAAAATGACAGCTTCAAAAGTGACAGCTACCGAAATAGGGGGCTATTCAAAATAACACCTCTTATTGCAAAACCCTTTACTAATGGTAAAAACTTCGTTAAGAACCTTTTTTTTAGAAGCAATACTACCTTTGTACTGCGTTTAAATAAAAGAATCTTCTTTGGGTCTTTACTTCAGGTGGGTGTGCAATTTCCATTTTTTGTGCCCATTCTAGTTTTTTACTTCGATGTCAATTTTATCTAGAAAATGCGTAATAAAAATAATGTTTTACTACTTTTCTCTTATGAACGTTACGAAAATAAAAATAAATTTCAACAACAAATTTGTGGAAAAACTCATTGTTTTTACTTTACTTATGGAAAAACCAGCTTCAGGATTAAAAGGAATTCATAACTTTTTATCTAAGTTTCTGACAACAGTGTTGACAACAATAATAGTTTTCCAAGAATTAATAATTTTCCGATATTAAAATATTAAAATTCCATACCTTAAAAAAATTTGTTAAATCGTGCTCAAATAAAAAAAAAACCCTCATTTCCGTACCCTGTGCCTTAAAGGTTTTCAGAAATACACCAACAAACGCTGCTGGAGCTCCGCAAGTAAGAAGAATTTCGGCCGATGAAGCAATACTGGAACCTGTTACAACTGATATATCATTCTGCATCAGATGCTTAGCTTTGTAATTCAATGTTTCCATAGACGATCAACAACATTTCTTTTGTTCTGTATGAAGAATATCTTTATCCATATACCACCATGCACCTGTGAAAGAACTGTTTTCCGATGATTTGGAAAAGAGAATTGAGTTTATTACCAGAATTCTTTGAACGGATGGACGATTGTCAATTTGCAAGAAATGGGTTCAGAAAATATCAAAATTTTCGTTGGTACATGGGCTCAGAGAATCCACACAGAAGGAGACAGTCATCATTTCAACACAAATTCAGCGTCAATATATGTAGCCTACCACCCGAGTTGAATTCTGGGTTTTTTTTACAAATTATTTACCAGAACTATATTGGTAGAAATTCAACCGATTCAACTAGCTTCGTCATATTTCCGACAGGATGGTGGTCCAGGGTCGAGAGTTTAAGAATTGGCTAGATGAAGAGTATATGGTAATCATTGGATAGGAAGAAAGTGACTATAGTTCATTAGCCTGCAAGATCTCCTGACCCCAAGGTATTTTTGGTATGGGGAAGAATGTAAGAACTTGTCTATTCAACTGAAATAGAAATTTTAAACACACCATAGGAAGAGAAAGGGATAGAGCTATTTCCAAAGTTTTCATTCATCTTTTCCACCCTCTATAAGAAGAAGAGATGGGACATTGAGTCATTACAGTTGGACCTGAATTAAATTATGACTATTTGAAGCTTATAACACCAAGCGTTTGCTTTCTTATTTATTATTATTTGAGCTCATGCAACCTTGACTCTATTATTTTACTTTGCTCCTTTGAAATTTTAAATTAAACAAACTCTTAAAATATGATATTTGATCAACTAAACAATTTGTCCTTCTCAAATTTGTTTTCTTTTTTTTTTAAAAGTAGTACAAGGTCTTTATTTGATCATATGTACAAATATTATCGCTATACAGCCCATGTCAACCAGTACACATATGCCTTGCCTAACACTAAGATCATTAAAGATCAAATTCTCAAAGTCTTAAGCTAATATTGACGAAGCTTTTATCATAAATAAACATTTTTGCAAAAATGTCAGTAATAAATTAAAATAATTTGCATGGGAACCCAAATATAAAATATAACAGAGATAAGACTTACCCCAAAAGAAAGCTTAAAAATAGCGCAACCAAACAAAATATTTATGGTGGAAAAAAGTGTTTTGGCACGTTTGTCTATCTTTTTACCAAATTGAAAATCGGACTTTACTTGATATTGATATGTTTGAGGTCTGGCGGTGGAGAGAGGGGGGTACTCGTGTTCATGTAATCCTCATGTAATCCATATCAAAAGTTGCAGCAACGCATGCCGGGTACCCAAGAAGTTGCTTTTGTTTTTATGTTTGATTTTCTGTATGTTCGGGCTTATCTAAAAAAACACAGGTTAAAAATTCATTTTGTGTTTAATAGGTTTTATTTAGAAGATGACTTTTGGGGTAAAATAGGTTTTTCGAGTTTTAATAGGGTCTAATTGGCTACAATAAAAAAGATTGTATGAATGAATGAGTATTGTTGGGTATATAAGTGCACTGCGACCTTTAGATTTGGTGTGCCATCATCAAGAGCTTGGTAAGACGGCTATTTCTACAGCTCATCCTCCAAAGAATTTCCCTTAAGGAACTCGAGTATTTGGAGTACTTTTAGAGAGGGTAGCTTGCTCTCTCTTCGATCTGGTGGTATCCCAGAGATATCTTTGTCGTTGGATCACAAGTACATCACATTTGCCTAATGTATGTGGTCCGGTTACTCCTCACGGGCGTTGCAGAATCCGCACGTGGCATTGCTCACGATATAGGCCAAGGATATTTAGGTTTCTCCTAAGCTTGCAGTGGCCCGTGAGGAGACCCGTTATTGTTCTGAGTTTGTTACTATTTAATTTGCTGGATAGAAAGTATTCTATGGTTGTATCTCCAACTAGGAGTTTGGCTTATCTCAGCTTTGGGAGTTCATTCCAGATTTTTAGTCTTTTTTCCTTTTCGTCTGTTTTGATTTTGTTCTTAATCACGTTTTCTCCTATTCCGCCCTGCTAGGGGTATTTATTATAATAAAAGGCAAGCAGGATATCTACTTACTTGGTTAAAAAGCATATATTTATTCAACATGCATAATTTCTACGTATTTTATTTTGGATGAAACTATATAGATAAATGCCATTTTTTAACAATTTTTCGCCATTAAAAGTAGATACGCATAAATGAGCTTTACGTGATTTTTAAAACAAAACTCTGGATGCCTGAAGTGTGCCCACCGCTGGAGGGAAATGTCTAGAGTCACTTCATTAAAAAAAAGGAAGTGACTCTAGTCATGCCAAGTCCTGATTATGCGGCCCCAATGGTCCAAGGGCCACGGAGATACTCCGGGCACCGAGAGTTTTTTTTTAGGTCTCGCGGAACGCTTTAAAGCACGCCTACTTTTAATGGCTATAAACTGTTATGCAGGGTGATTCGCATAAGGTGTGATAAAGAGTTAGAGCACGTAGGATGGGTTGGTACAAGAAAAAAATCGTACAGGAGAGGGGTCTATTTCTCCCGTTTAACCAGTAGGGGCAATTTAAAAAAAAAAATTGACTTAAAACAGAAAAAAAATTATTTAAAAATAACGGTAACACTAACAATGCCATGATATAACTTCTTGTAAAGCCAGAAATCTCTACTTTTATTGCGTTTTAAATTAAGTTGTTTAAGGGAATAGTTTTTGCAAAATTAATTTTCAAACTCAAAATTCTGAAAAAAGTGATGATGTCGTGAAGTAGAAAAAAAAAAGGATTTGGAAAGGTTCAATTGAGCTGATATCTGTATAGGTATATAAAATATAGACTGAACATTAAAACTGTAAATTAAATGACATTTTTACAGAGTCTTCACTTCTACAGTCAAACCCGATTAAGTGAAACACGAATAACTGAAAAACCCACTTAAGTAAGCAATTTAGCCAACCACCGTGCATTTAACAACAAATTTTCCTCTGAAATTTAAAAAAAATGAAAAAAAAACATGAGCAAAAACTACAAAAATCAAACAAAACTAATGAGCAAGCTTAGACTGATGCATCTGTGTTTATGTTTTTAAATTCAGCTTCACCACTTTTATCCACATCTGAAAGTGACAGATGTTAATTCGACTAACTTTATGGAGAGAAAAATTCTACTAATACACATAACAGATGCTTCTAACAATTGGCTGAAGAATGTTTTGCCATCGGCCATCCTTCAAGAATATGATCAAGACGATATCTATAATACTGATGAATCCGGGTTAATGTTTAAGACTTTGCCAACCGGAACTTTGATGAATTAATTTGAACAACTTTAACGTCAAAATTGCCGAAAGATTAGTTCCATCATGAAGATTTTTTCGGGCAATTCAATATTAACGGATACTAATTTTTTTTTTTAATAACTGACATCCGCCTGACTTAAATGAAACTTTTTTTCAGCTATGCGAGGTCTACTTAAGTGAAAAAACCCGCTTAAATGAGAAAGTTATTAAGATTGTTGCCGTTACTCTTAAGCGGGTTTGACTGTTTCAAAACAATAAAGAAATAACTGAGCTAGACCCTATAAGAAGGGTTGCTTTTTTACGCCTATTCAAGTCTGAAATATCCAAATTTTGTCTTTTCGCATTCTAATCAATGTGGCAAAATATTTCTAATGAAATTTTGAAAAAACCTGAAGAGCATCAAAAGCTTGAAAGTTGCAAACTCCGAGAGTATAACTCCAATTCAAAGAATCCAACATCAACAGTTTGATTTGTATTCTCCCAGAAAAATACCCTAAGGCCCCTAGACTATATACCTCTACATCTACATTTATTTTGCTAGTGCTTTCCACAGGACAGAGCGTAAACGGAAACATTTTATTAAATAAATGGCTTTTAAATTGAAAGCGTCATCGTTTTAAATGTTTCCATTATTTTTCTTTCCCAATAAATAAATATTTAAAAACAAAAATGAAACGACAATACTTATTTGTATTCGTTTTCTTGTCTCATTTTCATATTGAATAGCTATATACGTCCTTTTAAAAATATTAAGAGCATGCCAGTAGTTTCAATGCTGTGTGTCAATATGAATGAGTGTGCATGAAATGCAATAATGAAATTATATATTCCGATAAAAATATGAAAATCAATACGATATCCTTTGATAAAGTATAAGGGGTTATCGTATACGTACGGAATGAATGTGTGTAAAAATGAAAAAAAAAAAAAACATTATCGTTGAGAAGAAGGGGCGCCAATTTAAATTCATATTTTATTATTGAACACAATCGTCATCGTTCACCTGTGGAGACTGGAGAGTATAAGGAAGAGGGCAGGTCTATATATACATATAGTGCGCCAGGTGAACTTGAATGGAATTGATTGAGTATCGTTCGTCGAGAAACGTATATAGCCAAAGGAGTCCAACAAAATATAATATATCTGACTTCATGATATCAGAGCACCTTTTCCATCGAAGAGATGGAAACAAATATGGAAAAGCGCTCGGAATATTTTCACGAGGAGAGGCTTGAAGAGAAATTGTAATTTTTTTCCGGTAGCTATAGTGTAGGTATTGCTGCAATCTTTTCACAAACGAAATGATGGTAAAGTTACTTTGCATTTCAAAGGCAGTCGAATTCAACCGCTATAAGAAATATAATAACATACTATGGCAACAAGTGACTGTGGGTAGAAAAGGTAGAGCCGATACTGAAATCGAGAATTGGAATAAAATAAAAATAAAAATAAAAATAAAATAAAAATAAACATGTCGCGTTAAATTAAAGTTCCGCTTGAGATGCATCCCGCAAAAAGTTCTTAAATGTTTTATTTGAAAATATCTGCATGTATTTGTATTCTTAAGTAAATAGTTAATAAATAAAAGAGCTCTTAAAATTTGAACCTAAATAAACAGTTTGGATGGACCATAAATTTACAGTTGATTTTACGAAAACTTAACGTTGGAATATAAAACTTATGATTACTCATATTTTGACCAGATATTTGGATTGAAAATAAACAATGCTCTGGACGATCAAACAAGGTCTTTTTTGTCAGAATTTCAATAAAAACCTTAAGCTACTTTTTTTTTCGAGTAAAAATAACTAAATCAGAAAAATATAGCTTTCTTCAATTCAACAATATAATAAGCAGAATTTTGAAAAGCCACCAAAATCTATCAATGGAAGAACCAATACAATATCATCATCAGTGTAAACCTTTGATTTCCGTGCCTATTATCAGAACCAGCTTAAAACCCCGAAATGCTTACCCCTTCCATATTGGTTGTTTTTTCGATATTCATGCGAAATTTATTAACATGAACCAAAAATAGCAAACGGCAAAATAATTTAAAATCTAAATATTTATTTATTTAATTAGCAACAGACTCATGCGAAGAGAGGGGGCATGACACCCTCCCGTCCCAAGAATTTGTTTAACTTTATTAGCTTAATACAAGCAAACTTACGGCTAAATCTTAAAATAACTTACAACTAACTACAAAAAAGCTTAGTAACTACTAAGCTAAAAGGGGTTTGGGGCTAAGAATTTTGGTATAGAGAGATTTTTAGGGAATTTTTGGAGGAGTGGAAGTCAAAGGAGTTTTGCATGCTATTAGCAAACACGTAGCATGCGATTCATAGGTTCGTTACATCCGTAGTTGGTGCGGTGAAAGCTGAGATGAAAGAGTGACGCCGATCTGAGACTTCTAGGGTTGGTGAAGAGTGAAATTCTTTGAAGAAGTGCAGGGCAATCGATATTGCCAGCTAAAAGTTGATGGACAATGTCTGCCACTTTCCTGCGTATATCAAGGGTTTGCAAGTCTATAAGCTGTAGGCGATCAACATAGGGTGAGAGGTTAAACATATCAGGCCATGGTAACCCACGAGGAGCAAAACGAAGGAATCTACTTTGGACGGCTTCAATTCGAAGTGAATGTGAAGTATAAAAAGGAGACCAAATCTGACTATAGCATATTCAAGAAGGGGCCTAACAAATGTGAGGTAAAGGGATTTAGTGACATAGGGATCTGAAAATTCTTTGGACCATCGTTTAACGAAACCGAGTGCGGAGTTGGCTCTATTAATAGAACTAGTGATATGGGATGAGAAGTTCACTTCCTTATCGCATAAAACTCCAAGATCACGCAACGAATTAACTTGTATAACCGGCTCATTATTAATAAAATAGGTACGAGGAGTGAGTGGGGAGCGTTTCCGGGAGTACGTTATCGCTTGACACTTGGTAACGTTTAGCTCGAGAAAGTTTTTCCGGCACCAGGTAGAAAATCTGTCTAGGTCGAGCTGAAGGAGGTCGGAATCAATAGGGGAGGATATACATCTGTATATTTTCTTGTCGTCGGCATATACAGAAATAGAGGAGTCTTTGATCACGCAGCCAAAATCATTGATTGTTAAGATAAAAATCAGAGGGCCGAGATGGCTTCCTTGTGGAACACCCGAGGATGCTAAGATTGGGTCGGATTCTGAGTTATAAAAAAAGTTCGTATAAATAAAATTGAATTCATGCAATAAAAGAAGGTTGAAATAAACCAAGTGCTTTTAGTTTGAAGAGAATTAAATTGTGGGATATTTTATCGAAGGCTTTACTAAGGTCAGTTGCAATAACATCAATTTCTTTGCCACTTTAAATTGCACAAATTGCTAAAGAGACAAAATCAACTAAGTTAGTTGTAGTTGATCTACCACTGAGGAACCAATGTTGACTGGGGGAAAAAATTTGCTTGCAGTGAAAGAGCACTGTGTCATAAACTATGCTTTCAAAGAGCTTGGGGATGCACGAGAGTTTATTAGAGATATCTTTCTTGGGGCCTTTTTTATGGATCGGGATTATATAAGAGTGTTTCCAATGGGAAGGAAAAATCCCTTGAGAAATTGAGAGTTGGAAGAGAGCAGTCAAGGGCTTCAGTAGGGAAGAAGAGCATTTTTTTTAATTTTTTTTAGTTTTTATTTTTATTTATTTTTTAAATAATATAAACTATAAAAAAAAAAACAATAAATGCGAAATAACCATAGGCAAATTTGTATGGACTTTTGGCCCAATTTCAGTATTGCTCAACAGTTATGAAAGCTTATGGAGAGTATTTAAATTATTATATTGCAGCTAAACTGAAAGCGAACGTGAAATGGCGCGGCGGTGGTAACTGTAGCTTGAGCTACCACTTTTGTATTAGTTAAGTTTTAATAATTTTAACGCGTTGTTCGATTGTTAAGCTATCCATTCTCGTAAAAGACAAACATTCAACTAATATTATGACACTTAAAATGACAACTGAGTTTGACAGGTGTTAATTGCCAGCGCTACCAACTACTTGAAACTACGAAATGAATATCCTCATACTATATCAAAGATGTAGGGGAAGTACGTCCAAAATGACATACTGTTAGCTTTTTTTATGAAAAAAAATTATATAGAGTATTTATCTTACTGTCTTGTTTGTAATGTCTTTTTTCAATTTATTGCACACATTAACCAGTACTTTTTAAGAGGTTTAGAACTTTTTTAAAAAAAAAAACACAAAAAATTGGAAAAAATGAATGAAATATTTATTTGAATCGATAGTTTGAACCTTGCAATTTAATGTTTAAAGATAATTTCATGCAAATGTTGACCGCGACTGCGTCTCAGGTAGCCCATCCGCTGAGTCCAATTTTGGCATACTCTTTCACACATATCGGCCGGTATCTCACGAATGAATGCATGGATGTTGGCTTCCAGTGCGTCAATCGAAGCGGGCTTGTCGCTATAGACATAAGCCTTGACATACCCCCACAAAAAATAATCTAATGGTGTCAAATCGCACGATCTAGGCGGCCAATTGGCCGGCCCGAAACGTGAAATTAACTGTTCACCAAACTCGCCTCGCAATTGCGCCATTGTTTCGCGTGCTGTGTGGCATGTGGCACCGTCTTGTTGAAACTACATATCATGCAAGTCAAGAACTTCCATTTCGGGCAAAAAAAAGTTTGTTATCATCGCTCGGTAGCGATTCGCATCATCTTTGAAGAAATATGGCCCAATAATGCCGCCGGCCCATAAACCGCACCAAACAGTGGCTTTTTCGGGATGCATTGGTAGCTGTTGCAATGCTTCTGGCTGATCTTCACTCCAAATGCGGCAATTTTGCTTATTTACGTACCCATTCAACCAAAAATGAGCCTCATCGCTGAACACAAGTAGCGCGCGATGAACATTTCGAACCGAGCACGAATTTTGATACTAAAATTCAATAATTTGCAAGCGTTTTTCATTTGTAAGACGATCCATGGTTAAATTGCAAACCAAACTGAAGCTGTTTGACAGTGACACAAGGTACTAAACACACGTCAGCTGTCAAAACCAGTGTTGCCAAAACCAAACCAGCCAAAAAATCACCCGTATATTAAATAAAAAAAAATAGTTATAAGAAACCGTTAGAAAATCCATTTTGTCCATAAAGTATGGAAAAATGACATACATTTCATATGGACAAAATGACATGATTTCAAGAAATAGTCGGTATGTCATTTTGTCCATATATGTCATTTTGGATGTACTTCCCCTACATAATCATCTACGTTTACTTCCTCTGCATAATTCCGTTTAAGTTCTTCATTTTCAGAATTTAACTGTCATTTTTATTTTATTTTTTTCATATGTAGAATCCACACTTAAAACTTTGCATTCTGTTCCGCAAATTGCTTGCAACATTTCAAAGAACTTATGTTTATTTCATTATAAAAATTCCAAGAACTTAATATTATCCATATTTGAATCCTTTAAATAACTTTCAGAGTTCGTGTAAATACAAAAAAGTGTTTACATCTTTGAAAAACCACTTAAATGGAAGAGAATTATATCTAGGTATATATATAAATATTAAAGTAAGACTCAATCCAAAACTAATAAAACTATTCCTTATTTGAATGCGAGGAGCAATCTCAATTGCATTTGATTTTGATCCCTTTCAAATAACTATTCTCCTTCGATTCTATTTTCTATGTAAACTGTTTCTGGTAATTGTTGAAATGTTTACCATGAATCAATACCTTTTGCCTTCGTATATAATGATTGATTCAGTAAATTCATATCCATCCACTCCACATCCTTGCGCTGCCCAACTTGAACATTATTCAAACAATAATTTATATAGATATGAGAAACTTATGGGACTTCGTTATAGGTTATACATATACATATATGTATGTATATCTATGAGATAGTGAGAATTATTTGAAATGCACAGTGCATTTAATAGATATAATTAAACAACTTGTTGGAGTGTAAACTTTAAAAAGTGACACTTAAAATTCAATGAGTTTTTATTTGACAATTTGTAAATGATCTGTCAATGATAATATATGAAAAAGAACTATTAAATTATAATTCAAGTACTAAAACTATCTATCTATATTCCATATATATGATAGTCAAAGCTAGTCTATATAAGGGTTAAAGACTCAAAAAATTACTCAACCAATTTCACTGAAACTTCAAAAAATTGTTCCTTCTACCAGCAAAATGGTTTGAATTAAATTAAATTTTAGTTTTCTCTTTGTTGAACGTCTATATAACGTTAACATTTTGTAATTAATGTATCTTCAACCTCAAAGGCAAAATATGTGTTATTTGTGGCGCCCACTATCACGCTTATATTTTCTTATATTCGAATAGTATATATGAACTTAATAAATAACGTCCCTAAAAGGCCCGCCCGGCTTCGCACGGGTAGAAAAACCTAAGCTTCGCATATAAGATTATTACTTTTTTGTAATTGAATACTACATTCTGGGTCTTAACCCACTTCACTTTTTAAAAGGCAAAATATTTAAAAAACTATAATCCTCTAAAGTCCAACCTTTATTGCTTTCCCAAAACAAGAATTTTTGTATTCGAAAACCACTGATTTATATTTATCCCATTTCACTCTATAAATAGAATTTTTTTTAAAAAATAACCTTTCTAATGCAAACAGATCCCACTTTTTGTGTTTACCCCTTTCCACCCTATAAATATTAAATGTTTCAAAAAACTATTCCTAAAGCCATATCCACTCAAAATAACCTTTCAAACACAAACATAATTTCCCTACAAATAACAAAATTTGAAAAATAATATCCCTAGAGCCATTTCCAAATAAAAACCTTTCAATCGAAAGAAGAATTTCTTAAATCTGAAATTTTTTATTTTTACCCCATTTCACCCTAAAAAGAGTAAAACTAGAAAAAAATGTCCTTGAAGCCATTTCCTAATAAGAAATTTTAAACCCAGGCAGAGTTTTTTTAATCGGATACGCCTTTATCATTTTACCCAATTTCACCCTAAAAAGTAAAATTTTCCGATATTTTAATAGTTCTGCTATTCGGGGCGGAGACTAATCCAAAAAATCAGCGATCATTAAAATCGGTCGATTTATTATAAAGAAGAAGAAGAATTAATGACAAAAAATGTGTTCTACTTACCTTGTTGCAGTTGCAGAATAGAGTTCAAAACCTCTTGAGCTAAATGTAGGGTAAATTATACATAAAGTTGAATGCCTAGAGGCAACACGTGCTACCACTGACCTCCACCAAAATCGTGACAACTAGCTATAACTCAGTAACTGATGCTGTTACAACTTATAAATCGTCTTTAAAACATATGCGAACTGTTAAGAATTATAAAATTAAATTTTTGGCCAAATGAACTAACTCATGTCTTTACCCAATTTAACACTGACAGTTTGCATTTGACAGTAGACAAAACTGTTTAAAGTTAGTTCTGGGTATATAATAACTTATTCCAAAAGTTTACGGCAATATCTGTATGCAAAATTATTAAGGCTTCAAAAAATTGAAAAAAAAATTGGTGACGATGTTGTATGAGAAAACAGTTGTATTAATTTTTTTTCTAAAATCGTCAAAACCAAAATAAATTATTTTTTTCCTAATCTGAATCATAGCTCAAACCTTAAAATTTATAAAATTTATTTGCAGATGTAAAACAGCTCATGAACGCACAGAGGGCATAAGTGACGTACAAATTAGAGCCATTCCTCTGTGCGTATAGACATCGAAATAAACTACGTATGGTCACCATCATCACAGTACATATGGTCACCATCACAGTAGATAAGTTCATCAGGCATCAGCCTCAGCTAACCCATCTTGTAGAGACAGAGGGCGTATAGTGACGTACAACTTAGAGCCATTCATGTGTGCGTGTTGACAGTGAAATAAAATACGTATGGTCACCATCTATTTTCCGCCTAATCCAAATAACTAAACTGTGCCGCACTTCATCGTGACAACGAATATGTACTCTTTGTGAGCTTGTCAGTTCCTCGCAAAACCAACGCCTTCTTCCTATATGGCCACCTCGAATTCGATCTCAAAACACTACAGAGAAAACTTAAAATTACAATTACGAATTTTGGTCAAAACCCTTAGAGCCTGTTTCCAAAAAAAAAATAAAACCGTTGGAGCTACCCACTCCATATGAGCTTAATAATACTTCAAACTTCTACAAAGGATTTCTCTTTCATCGTAATTTAAAGTTTCGTTTCTTAAACTTGGTTCTTTTTAAATGAAACAAATACTTGGCCGCCTTAATAACAAGAGTAATGTTGTACAGCAATTTTCAGTACGTATACGCCCTGTATACCCAAACACTTTGACGGCTGCCTGACCATATACAATTTCTATTTGATCAATTAATATAAATGACTTAGGGGTCAACAAAAGTGTTGCATCTAACATAAGTAGTTTATGTTCTATTGAACTTGCCCCAGACAAGTTCAACGCCACACTATTCGATCCATAATTCGTGTCCTTCAATAATAAATAAACCAGTTCCGATTTCTGCTCCTGAGATATGTATGTAGATAAGGGAATTTATTGCAGCAACATTGTTGCTGAACTTAAATAAGCTCTTCTCCACAGATTCAGCAAAAATATCCCAACAGCTTTATTGTGATATTTGTTCTGTTTTATTTTTGTGGAGCTCTATACTCTTTCATTTTATTACAAATTTAATTTACCCTTATTCCCCAAATCAGCCTGAAGCCATTAGGATTTTTTTTGGGCAATGCAAGTTTTTAGGGTATTGGAAAGCATATAAGCAACCGTTGTGTTGTTGGGTGAAATTGCAAATCAATCGATATGGAAAAGTTTATACACTAGAGCATATATATAAAGGATCAAGTGGTGAAGGATAAAAGGATATTCCCACCCATCTGTTTTTAGTTCTTTTATTTATATTCTCCGAGACTGAGAAGGTGTTAGGTTTTGGAAAGTTCAAGGCAAAGCACCGACCTATTCCTCTCCCCACGACAATGATCTGCCTTTCTGGAAATATTTGCATGCATCATCCCTGTGATGGCTGCCCGTGACGATTTTGGTTAGATGCCTTAGAGTGTGTTTCATTGTTTGGTTAAAGTAGCAGACGAGTGTAGTTCAGCCTACTCCCCCACCCCAGAAGAGCAGCCGCCCTAAGTTTATTTTTGCCATGCATCATCTTATTTTTGTATATACGAAAATACCTACATATATGAATGTAATGTGTGTTTTTTGGTTCATTCTACATCTACATTGCATAATGTGTTGGTCTTTATTTATGTAGAGTACTCTCACTCCCACTCAAAGGCTACTACCGCTCTACTGAAATAATTTTCTCCACAAACGCCGACGAGGAATATTTTAAGAAAATTTTGTATTCTGACATAAATTTTTGTTCCGACAAAAAAAAAAAAGAATGAGAAGCATCTTTGCTCAAACATAGAAAATTGGGGTCAAGTGTGGATAACAGAGTAATAGGTGGCTTGAAGTTTTAAGGCTAAAACAAGTTACAAAACTTGAAGGATAAGGGCAGCACAATAAGCTACAAACTTGTGGTTGGCACTCATTGCCTGAAGTACCTTTGGGAGGGCTCTTTGTTACATTGTTTGTGGGTATAGTTTGGTATAGCCATTGGCTATTGGAAACATTTTATTGAGTTATAAGTGTGTACTTGTGATATAAGGCACATTTGTATAACAAAAGAGTGTAAGAGAAAAATTTCTTTTCGGATTTATTTATTGATTGTGTGTGTTTTTCTCGGGGGAAATAAACTCAGATTCAACGAAGTCAAGAAGCTATAAATTTTCACTTTTAGACTTATTTTATCTGCTTTAAATTCTGCTAACAGGAAAATTAATTTAAAAGACTTAAAAGAATGTGTGTGCGATTGACTTTTGTTTGGAAAATTTATTCAAAAATAAAAGTTTTGATTGAAGTTTAATAGGGAGAACAGACGTTTTAAATTAGGAGCATCAGGTCTTGGTTAGTCAAATTAACCATGAGAAATCATTGGTTTAAGAATTTAAACAAATATTCTTGAATAGCCATAATTGAAATGTGTCGACCGAATTAGTATTATTTTTTTTTCTAATATTGGAAAGAAATAGAGAGTTCCAAAACTTGGTAAGAGTATTTCAGTGTTTAAGAGCCGTTTGCTGATACGAAACATAAATATTTATGTTTAACTTAGAACGCTTTTTCCTCAGATCTTATGTTGAACATAAACTCTTAAGTGTCTTTTCAGCAAATGACCCTAAATTTCCAAAATATTTATAAAAGCTTCCACCGGCTTCAAATCTATTCAAATTGGCGTTTCGTCCCGGCGATCTCACTGGGACTCATCCGTTGACTTAGTAGAGAGCCTTTTGAATTCGCAACTAACATGAATTTTTTGACAAAAATCCAATGTGAATCCAAGAATATTAAAATTCTTAATAATTAAGCTGTAAATTTTTGCCCAGGGCTAGGCTATATTTTTATGTGAAGGTTTTTATAATACCTACAAATTCTATGTAGGAATATACTACTGAATTGTATTAGAAAATTAGAAGACTTAGCACCAGCATAATGATTAAGAATTTTAATCTTTTGGGATATAGTTCACACTGGATTTTTGTCAGAAAAGTAAATTATTAATTTAAAAAACTAAAATGAGTGGACCTAAATGACTTCCTTGGGGTGCACCCAAAAGATCAAAGACCTATCAGCCTGTCGTCATTCTTTTGAACGACTGATTGATATCCATCTTAGAACAAGCATTGATTCGAGGCTTCTGTCTACGGCTAAGCATGCTTACTGCAAAGAGAAATCAATGGACAGGGACACAGCCTTACACACACTGGTTAGAACCACTGAATACTGCCTCCAACATAAGGAGTACACTATGGTTGCTTTCCTAGATATAGAAGGTGTCTTTAATAACGTCGAGACATCTGCAATAGCATTTGCACTATTATGTCTCAAAGTAAATGGTCCGCTTGGTTAACTGATAAATCAAATACTGACCACCAGGATTATTAATTCAAAATTGGGCGGATTTTCTGCAAGAAGATCTGTCAGTAGAGGTACGCTACAAGGCGGTGTGCTATTTCTCCTTCTTTGGAACTTGGTAGTGACTGAGCTGCTGACAAGCCTGGAAGGGGAGAGTTACAGAGTGATTGCTTCTTCGGACGTAGTTGCTATTGCCGTATCAGGAAAGCATCTAACCCTATAAATGAACTCCTACAAAACCCCTTAAACAAGTTCATAAACTCGGCAGATCGCTGTGGACTGGGCTTTAACCCTCATAAGACAGATCTTGTCCTCTTATCAAGGAAATACAAAATCCCAATCATAGACCCCCCGTCCATCAAAGGAATTCCACTAAAATTCTCAGACGAAGCCAAATATTTGGGTCTTATCTTAGTTATAAGAAGTTAAGTTGGAAACCAAATATTCAAGAAAGATTCAAAAAGGCAACTCTTGTACTCTTCTCATGCATAAAACTATACAAACTACGAAAAACTAAGCAAGGTCCAACGGTTAGCCTAGCGTTGTATGAGCGGAGTACTTCGTACACCCCTTCTTCTGCATTAGATATTTTGTTTCATTTAGCACCTATTGATACAAGTATATGCCAAGCAAACAGCTGCAAGCACAGCCATTAACATTGGTCACACCATCATTCTGAACTCAATTCCAAGTAGCATTGACTACACCATCCCACAGTTACAGTTCGACAAAAACTTTCATGTCACCATTACCTCCAGATCTATCTGGCATTCCTTGAAGATGAATCAATCCATTTCCACACGGACGGCTCAAAAACTGATGACGGGGTTGGTGGGTGGGGTATGTACTCAGACAGGATGAATTTAAATCTCTTCTTTCGCCTTCCTAATCATTGTAGCGTGTTCCAGGCAGAACTTTTGGTGATAAAAGAATTACTGTCTTAGCTTAAAGAAAACTTGATATCTATAACACAGATATCCGCATCTCCTCGGATAACCATTAGCTGCCATAAAATCTCTATAATCTGTATCTACTAACTCTATAACAGCCCTTAACTGTCGATCATCTCTCATTGAGATGGCACAGCAGTTTAATATTCACCTCTGCCGGGTGCCGGACCATAGGGATATTCCAGGAAATTGCAAGGCTGATGAACTCGCCACAAGTTTAACAACACTACCTATTTTTCCAAATAGGGCAAAGGTATACCTATTGCTCCGTGTAAACTAATGCTGAAGCAAGATGCAATAGAGAAAACAAAAAATAAGGTGGAACAACATGCACCTCCTGCGTGGTGAAAAAAAAAACAGATTTGGTCAAAGCTTGATCTGAAGCGCTCCAAGAGTATAATATCTCTAAGCAGGCAGACTTCACATCGGCTCCGTAATAGGTGTCATTATTACCGGGCACTGTCTTATAGGCAAGCACGCATCGAGGCTCGGAGTGTTTTTAAATGATTTCTGCAGGAGCTTTATAGAGTAAAAGGAGGAAGAATCGATTCTTCATTTTCTCTGTACTTGTCCTGCTCTATCCCAAGGACGTAAACTCCATCTCGGAGATTACTTCTACAACGATCCTAAAGTCATCTGGCAAATATTGACATAAGTAATCTCGCACGCTTCGTAAGGATCTCTCAACGAATAGGGAGGAAAGCTCCTAGACTCTTGTGGTATCACAGTGCACCAACTATGGTCCTAGTGTACCAAGCTTTCCTGCTTGGCAGCCACCTTAACCTAACCTAACCAAACGTCAAATGTTTCTATTACATAATCATTATTATTTCTTTTATTTGAATTCATATCATTAAGGATTCGTCTCTGGGTGCCACAGAAATATGCCGCCATCATTTATTAAATCTATGTTAGCATGTTGTATTTCAAAAGGTTTCCACGTCATCTTTCTATAACATGTGAAAAGTTTCCAAATAAATTTGTAAATTTTGCAATAAGCAACATTCTCGAGAAGACAAAAATCTTCAAAGACTAAAATATACGTATGCCCATCTGCATGTTGTGTACCTGCCAAAGTCCCCATCGTTGTATATTTTCTATACAAAATGATATCGCACTTCAAAAACAATCAACATACCACACGACACGCACTCTATTCGGTTTCGGATACCATTAGGGAGTGTTGGATATTGTATGTACATTGTTCAGTACATATGTACCTACTTTGAAGGCTTTTAGACTCATCACGTCATAGTTTTTTGCTCCTTTTTCTCATTAGAAAACAGACAACATCACGGTTGCGTTGCGTTGCCTTGTATTCCTCAAGGCGACCTACATGATGTGATGGGTATAACATCTATACAACGTACCAACCTATCTACAGATCTACACAGATGTTCCATTAGATTCTCTGTGGCAGAATACTTTTCTTTTTTTTTTTGTAAAGAAATAAGAAAACTTCCTTTTTCATATATTCCCAAAACTGCTCCTTAGTTTCCTTGCTCCAGTCCTCATTTCACATGTTTATTTTTTAACTAATTTTCTCTACATGCGTTTCTGCATCTTTATGGGCTTTAAATCTCCCTTTTTTCCTTATTTTTTTTTTTATTTTATATGAAAAGTGTCTTATAAATATTTTTTTGTTTGCATATCGCATGCAACTGCAAGAATGAAATTTCTAAGTGCCAAGATCAGCTTAATAAAATGAAACACAAGAACAAAACACCACCAAGGACAAAAAAAAGGATAATGGGCGAACGCAACACACAATACAGCCAGCAACGTCATACAGAGGGCCTTCAGTTAAATTTACATGAGAAGCTTGTAATCCTTGTTATTGAGAATAACGAGCAATTTAAAATTATTTACTTTGTTGACTTGAATGTGAGACTGTCAGTGTTACCAATTTAATCGGTTTGGAAAGATGACTACTGAAATATAGTTAAAGTTTAGTCTTTTTATGCCATTGATGGCCAATCATTATAAAATGGAATGTACGTACAACTATATCGCCGTCCATTACATTGGAGGACACTTTTTGGTGGGATCGAAAATTGTTGATATCTGAATTTGTAACTAATTAATTGCTAATTTACTGCTCAAACTAAAAATTTGTAGCTCGCATAGTTTATTAATTTTTAATGTTTCACCTAAAGTAAATCTGAAAATAATAATTCTAACGTTATAATGATATTAAAGTTTCATTATGTGCTCAAAATCTAAATAAATGATAAAATACAAACATTTTTTGTACGAATTTGAAACTACACTAAACAAAAATTAACGCGCAAACTCCGATTTGGTACCTCGTATAGTTTTTTTTTTTGTTATAAAATTTTCCGCTAAAATTAGCGAATTTTTAAACTTGAAATTGAAATAAAAAAGTATAGAATAAAAATCTAAAGAAGCTAAAGGGTTTTCCAATAAGAGGTGTTATTTTGATATTCAAAGAAAAATGGCATTTTTTGAGACAAATGATCGGATGTTTATTTCATTATAAAGAAGAAGGTATGCCGTTAATAATGGAACACAACATCAGCCAAATGGCCGCCACGACCACGCTTACAGGACCATATCCTTTTCATGAAATTTTCCATAACCAAATCGCAAAGTGGCTGCCCTATGTCCTCGATAGCCTCACGAATTCCATCTTTGAGGTCTTGAATCGACGCTGGGCTGTTGGCGTAGACCTTGTCTTTCACGTGGCCCCAAAGGAAGAAGTCGCAAGGTGTTAAATCACAAGATCTCGGTGGCCAATTGTGATCACCTCTTCGAGAGATAACACGGTCCGGAAACTTTTCCCGTAAAAGATCGATGGTTTCATTGCTTGTGTGGCACGTAGTGCCGTCTTGTTGAAAGTAAACGTTGTCCAGATCAATACCATCCAATTCCGGCCATAAAAAATCATTAATCATCTCTCGATAGCGCAATCCATTGACCGTAACTGTTGCTCCAGCCTCATTTTCGAAAAAGTAAGGTCCAATGACCACGCCGGACCATAAACCGCACCAAACAGTCACGCGTTGAGGATGGAGAGGCTTTTCAACAATAACTCTTGGGTTTTCCGAGCCCCAGATGCGACAGTTTTGCTTGTTGACGTAGCCTCCGAGGTGGAAATGGGCCTCATCAGTCAAGATGATTTTTCGATGAAATTCCGGATCATTTTCATGCATTTCAAGGACCCAATCAGCAAAGACACGACGTTGTTGATGATCAGCCGGCTTGAGTTCTTGTGTTAACTAAACTTTATAAGCCTTAAGACCTAAGTCTTTATGCAAAATACGGTGTAATGACGTTTGTGGAATGCCTAATTCCAAAGAACGACGAGGAATGGACAAACCTGGGTTTTCTTCAACACTTTGGGCTACAACAGCAATATTCTCTGTTGTTCTTGAGCGACGTGCACGGGTTTTATTCTTCACATCACTAACTTGTCCCAACAGCTCGAATTTGTCCACCAATTTCTGTATTGCGGTTCGACAAGTTGCTTCACGACGACCCAAAAATGTTTTAGTTTTACGAACCGTCTCTGCCAAATTTTCACCATTTTTATAGTGAATTTTAATAATTTCAGTGCGTTGTTGAAGCGTGTATCGTTCCATTTTTATCAATGGCGTTTCTACTTGTCAAATGTCAAAAAATGACAGCTTCAAAAGTGACAGGTACCGAAATAGCGGGCTATTCAAAATAACACCTCTTATTGGAAAACCCTTTATAATTCTTCAAATTTCACACCTTTTTACCACCCTCAAACACTTTGACCTTGCTCCAAATTTAGGGTACTTTAAAAAAAACAAAAAGCTTTTTCCAAATTCAACATTGCAGGTCTTAATTCCCAAAATAAAAGGAAACTACACCAGCGGGCTTTCTTTCCTTTTTGAAATGGCAATAAGCCATAAGAATAAGAATACGAAAAAGAAATTTAAGCCCGCAGATTTTGTTGCCAAGTCAAAAAGGAAACTAAGCCCGTAGATGTTGTTCCCTTTTATTTTGAGAATTTAAACCCACTGGTCCTATTGCACTGCACCGTATTTATCATTGTGGCCTTTAATTTTCATTTATTCAGTTTTTTTTTTTTATTTAGTAGTTTAAAATTAAACAAATTGGCAACATTGGTGTTTTACTGTATGCTCTGTTTGCATACGGAAAGCGAAACTATGCTGACGGAGTGAGCATAGAAAAATGTTCATCTAACGATGTTTTGCTCTACGAAAATGATGTATAAGAACAAAGACAAAGGATATTATGTTCTATTCTATACTGATGTTTTCTAACTACTAGCACATAAGGTAGCGGTACGTTAAACTTTGTGGAAAACGTAGTTTGCTCAGAGTCCTGACGATGATGCACCTCATCTGGGGCAGCAGCGTGGCGCGCGGTGTGGCGAAGGGTGGTGGTAACACGCTCTTGTAAAATTACTTGCGGCAAGGATAACTTTCCCAAATTGTTGTAGCTGTATTGTATTTAATTTATGATTTCGCTTCTAACTCAGGATGTTTAGCTTAACTTTTATTTTTTTTTTTTTTTGCATTCAGTCATTATTATGCACAAAAGGAGAAGAGTTAAGATGGGAAAAGATGAAAGTCATAATATGAGTACCTTTGTGTATGTGTGTTTGAATATTATGTGAGTAGGTATATGCGGTGGTTCATTTATTTGCAAATTTTGAAATGCTGATGTGAATACTTAAAACTTATTTGAATTTGAGTGGCTTCAAATTATTTTGATTTTGTTTGATGTGTTTTTTTAAGAAACTTCTTCGGGGATTAATTTTACTTGTATATGTATATAGAATCGAGTGACAGTAATTTGGAAAAAGGATGTTTAGACTAAAAAACGGATGTTTTTTTCTTAGACTAGGTAGGTAGGTATAGAAGACAATTTAAGTAGGAATTAAATTTGTGTACTGAATGAAGGCGTGAACTTTAAGTTATTTATTTTATTTATCTAATATTTTATGTACCTATATGCAGGTACAAAGGGTGGTTCTTATTTTGATTTTTTTTTAAATTTTGATGCTCTATAAGAGACTTAAAAAGTTTGAAATAAATTAAAAAAATATCTTAGGAATCATATTTTTGGTAACCCTTTGTAGCTTGGATTTCTAATTAAGGTAACATTTTTAAGATAAATTATGCGGTTTTATCAATTAAATGTAAAATAGTGTTCTAATCCACTTTTATTACATACAAAAGCGAGGAATTAAATTAATGGGCGAGCTATTAACTGGAGAATGCTGATGTACTTGCCAAGCTTTGCAGTAACAAAAAGTGGTTTGATAGCAAACAGGGTGTTCCTTGTTAGTGAACAGTTCTTTGAAAAATGATTCATCGCCATGTTCTAAGAAATAAATATGTACGACTCTGGATCGCACGAACTTGCTCTTGTGGTTCAAGTTGCTTCAAAATTCAAAGATTGTAACTACTAATACCTCATAATTATTATTCTATATTCTTTTTTATATGATAAAATGAAAAGAAGTATGAAACGCTTTCTTAAAATTGCTAAAACAACTCTTAAAAATGTTTGAAACTCAAAATAGAGAACACCGCCGTCTGAATTATAGACAAAAAAAAGTCAAAACCGTTGGAGAGGGTTTCTTAAAATCTTTGCCACTTTTAAGTTCTTAAGAATATACACCTAAAATTGATAATAATTTACTAACTTGTTCGCAAAATATTGATTTAAAAAAAAAAAAATTAATTAATTTTTTAAATCCAAAAAAATTTCTCTAAAAAATTATTGTTTGCAAAATTATTTCAAAATAAAATTACATCTTGTATTGGAATTTTGATCTAAATTGGTCAAAACGTTAATGAGAAAGGCTTAAAGGCAAAAAAAGTAATTTTTGGTATATTTTGTACCAAAATACAAATTATATCCAGAAAAGTGCACACAATTTTTTTTATCAAAATATTTGCAGCCGTTTTTTTACCTATTCCGGAGGTAGGTAGAGTTAAATAAAAACGTGGACTTTCCTCTGTGCAACGTTACGGAGTAGCACTTTCCGTTGTGGCACGTTACGTTACGAAATTTCACTCTGCCCCCGTTCGGCTGCTAATTTATTTTTTTTTTTCAGCGACGAAAGCAAATTGTTTTTAGCGTGACCGACAATTAAATTAATATTTTATAGCAACTAATATTGTATTTACCGATACATTTTAACACTTTTTTATATTTTATTCTTTTATTTTAAATATTAACCCGAACAAAATGGACGCGACACTAGAAACTAGAAAGAAAACAATTAAAACAAAAATAATAATAATGTAGGAATTGACAATTGAATGTAGGTAGGTAATGGTAGGTCAATGGCTGTAGGTATGGTAGAATATCGGGTGCGTTCAGTGATAAAAATCGAGCTTTAATTAGAAAAACTGTGCAACCGGCGTTTGTAGTATGTATGGAAACTCCACCTTGTTTCTGTAATGGTGTCCCAAGTCCCCGATGTCTTTTTTTGAACCAAATCAATCCGGGCCTGCAAAAACACAGAAACTGCGATCTTAGTGATTCCCATTGACAACTGCAACTAAATATTCTAAAAACGACTATCTTGACATTCATTTAAGGTTCGTTCAGTATAACATTAAAATTGAATTTTGTGTAAGTTTTACTCGATGGAAAGATGGAGTTTCATAAGGGGTGGAAGTTCGTTAACAGTTCTAACTGGATATTTTAATTCGTCCCCTGTCAGTCAAAGCATTAAGTGCCAAATTCCTTTCTAATTATGCTACGGTGTCATTTAATTGAAACCACGATTTTAGTGCTTTCCGCTGACAGTTATTGTTTAGTTTTGTCGATGCTTAGAGAGTGATGATCATAAAAAAAAAATTGTGTGAGTGCCGGGACTCACGATTAATATGTGTAAACATCAGCGTGCGCGGATCCAAAACGGACTTGTTTTTGCTTGAAGGGGATCTTAAGATTTTTTTCACTGAACGCACCCATCCTAGTATGCAGATCGTAACGTTGCACACCGTAACGTTGCACTACGTAACGTTGCACACGAACGTTCACGTTTTTTTTCACTCTACCGCCAGCATAGATGTTTACACATCAAAAATAACCATGTGTAAAGTGAAGTCATCTTAAAGTTGAGAGTGAACTACAAAGCAGGACCTTTCAGTAGCGAACCTTCACCGTTCGTTGGACACTTCACCACCAGCCTTTTAGTGGTTTGAAATTTTGTTACAGCGGTTCCGCCACTGGGTAGTTCGCTGCCGTTCTTTCAACACTAGACTCTTAAGCACTGTCTACAGATAGGTAATGCAGTGTTAATTATTCAATATGGGCACTTTTCTTTTGGGTACGTTCAGTAACAAAATTAGACGCTTGGACAAACGTTGATGTTTACACATATTATTATGTAAGTCACCTGCTAGTTTATGACTTAATGTTTTTTTTTGTTTAATTCAAAAACTCGTAACCCTTAAATAGTAACGATCTTTAGTTTTGCATTCCCATGGTTTTGCATTTTTGCATTCCCAATCGAATAATTTTATTGTTGTCACGTTACCACGATTATTTTGAAATCAACAGTTAGGAGGACACTTCTACAGGCTGCTCGTCAGTTTAAGTTAACTGTATTCACAGTTTGACATAGCTGAATTTTCTGCCGCGTCTCGTAGCTTGCGTTGACCTTCATTTCGATGTTTAAAATATAAAATATTCTAATCCATTGACGCATTGTAGCCATCATGCAATGGAATTTGACAGTTAAGAACTTGACAGACAGACAGATTGACGTCAATTGGATATTTACAGTTTATATCTAAGTTCTAGCCGCAAAAGATCGAAAAA
Source organism: Leucozona laternaria (assembly GCA_932273885.2). Taxonomy (NCBI): domain Eukaryota; kingdom Metazoa; phylum Arthropoda; class Insecta; order Diptera; family Syrphidae; genus Leucozona; species Leucozona laternaria. Next base: position 21,210,129 of record OW026367.1, on the reverse strand, counting down.
TTATTCATATTCACTGTCTCCAACTTCGCGTCAACGCTCGAAGTGTTTGAATTTGGTCAAGTCGTGTGGTCGTGTCGTAGTTCCACGTGTAAAAACGTTGACACCAAACATTGCATTTTAAGACAGCGTTGAGTGAATTGAGTTATTCGGGTGATCCTCTACGTTACATTATATGACACAGTCTACTTTGACAGTAGATATGTATTTGATGATATTTTGTATGACGTCAAGAAGTCAACGCGTTCACTATCCGCATCGACCGTCTTATTTCTGCTTAAGAATTATTCCGGCTGAAAACAAAAAATTTAATTTTTAAGTGAGAATATCTCACTAAAAAGCATTAAATCGAAATCAGAAAAATTTAAAACAAAATAGAAATTCTTAAGACATAAACCCTTTTGTAATATGAGAACAAGTTTGTTCGATTCGTGTGAACCATCAGTTATCCGTGTTATTTTGTGGTATCAGTGGTTTTGAAATTTAAAACAAATCAGTAAAGGGAAATAACAAAACATTTTTCCAAAATATGCAAATCCATCCCGGATCCCACTTCAAACAGAGTGCAATTGTGCTATCCTTGTTTATTCTTCAGTAAAATATATTAAATCTACCAACTGTATTCTTGTTTATATGTATATTAGGTTGCATGTAATTGTGTTTTTTTTTTTTATTTACAAATGCAATAATAAATAGAATGCAATTTTGAAATCTCAATGAACCATCTTTTTTGAAATTCCAATTACAAAATAGAAAAGCTGCTCTTTATAATCGGAAGAAAAAACACATAATTCTTGTCTATATATCTATATCCCTGCTTCATGGATGTGCGCTTAGAATGCACAAGCTGAAGCTGGAGTACATCAGCCCCGCCCAAATATGGCATTAGCTTTATGCTTTTGATTACTTTCTTGTAGGATAATGAAATTAATATTTGGAAGAATTTCATTGCAAGAATGGTAATAGTGTGGGAATATCCTTCTCTTTAGACTTTCCAAATACTTTTGCTTTGTTTGAGAAGAAATGAAGTTGAGTATGGTAGAATGGATTATTTTTGGAACTTTAATTAAAATGTACTTTTTATTGGTATTTATACTTTTGTTTTGTTGGTGGTATGGTTATTATAGTTTTGAGATGAAAGTTATATAATTTAAGAAGATGACAATGCAGCTTTGAAATAAAAATAAAATAAAATTATATGAGTAGTATGATAAAGGGTGTTTTTAGACATGTGGTTTTCAATCTAGCAATACTTTTTTCGGTTTGGTCTTTTTGACAGCTGTCACCTGATTTATGCTCAGTTTGGTTTGCCATTTCATAACAAACAGACTTACTCCTGAACAACGTTTCCAAATCGTGTAAATTTATTACCAAAATAATGGTTCAGTTCGCGCGACGCATCGCGCGCTGCGTCCAATATTCGTTCGACATAATCGCAAAATCGCATAAATTAGAGCACCCATAGATCGGTTTCGCCCCAAGTTTAAACTAGTGGATAGAGGGCATCCTCAGAGACGCCGTACTATGTGCACCGCTACTGTGGAGAAGAGTATCGAAGAAGACCCGAATGAGTCCATCCGCCATCGCGCAGAACAATTGGAGCTGTCAAAAATTGGGCTTTTCGGCTGGAATTTATTCGAGCCACCGCGGCTGGCCACTTGCCCGAAATCATTTTTAAAATATAATGGCAAACCCTTATTTTTATAATTAAGCTAAATTCTTGTCTATAAACACTAAATTATATGCGTTTTATTTCTTCTTGAAAACCACACGTCTAAAAAAACACCCTTAACATTTCATGTAGGTATACTCAAGTGATGCAATATTGGGTTCCCATATATTTCCAACATCGTAAATCAGACAGCTGTCTTAAAGTGTGCTTAAAACGTCAAATATACCGATTACCATATTTTCTTTCTTAGTTTAAATTAAATTTAAAATATTATAGCATCTTTTTGAAATGACATTGATCATTGTTCAGTTAACATTGAATCTTGTTAAAATATAGTAACATTTACCAAAACCAGCCAGACACTCTATTAGCTCATCTCAATTACTGGCGGATGGAGAAAATCAGAGGACGGATTCAAATTCAGAGCATTGAAAACCTTCATAAAAGTATAGCTTGGGCCCGCATCAAGGAGGATGATCACTTGGACGATTACTTTCTCAATTTTTCCCTGTCGACGTGATAGAGACAGCTATTCTCTGGAGGAAAATGTCATAGAGGGAAAGACGTGTGCAATCATTCATCTTGCAGTAGAGATTTTATAAGTTAATGAATTTTGGTTAAATAAACACGATAAATTGTTATATGAACAGGATCACGAATATAAAATTACATTTATTCGTTCGATTGAATTATGTTGTATTGAATTACTCGTTAATATGAATTATATACCTCGTGAATGTAGATCGATTGAATGTTCTAAATCGGATTAATATTCACTCTTCTTATCTGCTGGTCTTGAACATCACACCGTGTGTGTGTATTTTCTTCCTTCAGTCGATGTGCTTGGTCGTTCCGTCGTTCAAGAATATGCAGCTTATTGTTAGTTTTAAATTATTTTCTTACGCTGCTGCCACTTTAACTACTATTTGGGACCGAAATATATTAAAATGTTGGTCACTTTTGCCACTAGCCAGTCAAATAAGCGAACAAAACTAAAAAAAAAGTTATCAAACCAAAGTAAAAGCCATACCAATAACCCTAAAATGGTAATAAATACGATAGAGAAGAAAATATGTATAGGTACATTAGTTTAAGTATATAGTTATGTAAACGGTTAGTTATTTATTAAGCGTATGTAAACGTATAAATGCAGGTTGCAGGAATATGCCTTATGACTATCAATATCCCCAGATTTGTCTCTAATTTATGAGCTTGTATTTATATTTATTGTTTTCAAAGAAACTATAACATGCCGCGTCCACAGAGCATCAATATAATATATATCAAAATGTATAGAAAAAAACTAATCTCTAATGTAGGTCTCATATAGCAGAAAGTTCGGTCATAAAATACTCTCGTCCTTGTCCTGCGAAAAGTCTTCAAAGTCCAAAAGACATCGGTTTTGACATAGATTGTATTACTGTGTCTTTTTACGTTTCCAAAACATCTCGCTTTCATCATGGATGTTGTTAGACACTAGACACCCAAAACTTGAGAATGCTTTGAATAGTTGATATAAAATTTGCACATCTAAACCATAATCTAATTTAGGTACAGCAGCTAACTTCAAGACATATTTGAACCCTTCTCTAAATCAAATTCAAGTGAATTAAGACATTCTTCTAAGACGACTCCATTAAATCCCACTATATTCGTGGGTACTTACCTACTAAATTCTTTAACTAAAACTTTAAACATAAATTCCCTTTCCACTAATTAGTTGCCTTGCACGTTCTATGATAACAACAAACCCCCCAAAATGGTGGCTAAACTTCCATAATTCATTTTGGTATTGCGACAGCACCGTGAGACCAGAAAACCCATAATACCTATCCCGATTTACCCACTCCCCCAACCACCCCCCTAACCCAACCATCACCAGGGATGAGTAACTTTTCATTTGGAAGGCGATGAACCAAAGAAACTTCATAAATCATCAAAGGGAATTTATGTTTATTGATAGAATCCTTATGCGAGGCTGGTTGGGTCCTGGCGGATTTTATCGTCTTAAGATTTCTTATATTTCTTGGTTTCCTCTTTCACTTGATATTTATTTATTTTTTTTTTTTATTTTTTTTTTGTTGCTGTATTTTTCTGTTTTGTAGCCTTTTCTTTTATCCAGGCGGATTCTTGGTAGATAACTCTCTAAGGCTTCATGTTTTTTTTGTCTGTTCTTTTCTTTTCTATACCCATTTCATTTACTTTGTCGTCTCAAAGCGATTGTAAATCAGATCCTTTCAGTGCCGTTGCTGTCCTAAGGGATTTGGCCTTTTTCTCGACGCATTTCCCTCTCACCCTTTGATTTCCTGACAAAAAAAAAAAAAACAAATGAAAATGAGTCTCTTTTGGTGATGGTATACTCTATAGCTGTATACATATTTAAGTTAAAACGCTATTGCTATGGCTCTCTGGATCATAAACCTCCCACAAATCCTTATGAGGAGACAAAATCCTGTCGTATTACGAGATGGGATTAGCTGATGGCTGTGAAATGTGAAGCCAGCAGTATTTTGTTTCTGTTTACAAAAACACTCACTTAAAGCTTAAAGCCTTTAAACAAAAAAAAAAAAAAAAAATAAGGCAAGTTAGAATTGAACTCTTGATATCCATTAAATTGCAAATTTTGTTAAAAATGCAACTAAACCTACAGAAATATATGGTCGAACTGCCAATCACAATTAATTACCTCTGCAGTGTGTTTGATAGTATAGGTACCATGTATTATAAATTGCAAGTCATCCTTCAACATATACCTGCACCTGCACCTGCACTTCAGGGCTTCATAAACGAAACAAAAAAAAATCATCCCGCCTAGCCTAGGCTCTCAATACTCAGGGCCGCAATTGGGTGCGTATGAATGCCTGAATGGTATAAATTATTATAATTTTACTCCCTATAAGATGCGAAAAATGTAAAAATATTTTAAATATTCAACTGTCAAACGGCCTTATATATATAGTAAAAAAAAGGTGCAAACATATTATAAGTTACCTTATACACTGATTGGTATAATAATGGTCCAAGGAATATAGCAAAAAGTCGAATCAGTTAACTAATTACAATATTATAATTGTAAATGACGTTTGAATTTGAAGGACAACATGACAAGAAATGAAGTCTTCGAAGCTAATTTCTAATAATCGATGAGACATGATTAGTCCTTAGGTTCAAATTATATACTGGTTTGATTGGTATAAAGAAAAATAAATGACTGCATTCAAAGCCAATAATAAGTAATATTACACTCTAAAAAGTAATCATTTTTTCTCAAAAATTCGTCATTAGAAATATTTCCCTGTATTAGGCGCCAAAGATCCCTCAAGCCACCATTGATATTCATTCACAATGCCCTACATATGTATGCCAGGATATGCATTTTCGTGTACATATTTCACATTCGTTGGGTTCGATTTTGATATTTTTGAATTATTGCATTGTTTCTGATGGGCGAATTTGTTGCTAACAAATCAACAATCGTTGACGGCATTCTATGTTCAGAGATTTTTATGAATAAATCACGAATGAATTTCATATCTCGCAAAATCGATTTGCACACACTCGTGTTCGCGTATTTTCATATTTTATAAATTCGCTATATTTTACATATAAATACACCACCGACCTACCGTTAGTTGTTCTTTTTGTTGTATTCTAAGCGCACACGAATGAATGATTACGCGGGTAGTTTTTCATATTTTTTTTTTTGTTGATTTATTAAATCATATAAAATTTGTTGATATGTAATCGTATAAAATATGGATTTTAATTCCGTATATTTCCTGAGTAAACATTGATAAAAAAATGATTAAGGTTAGAATATGAAGGAAATATGACAAAATACAGTACCTATATTTTGTTGCTTTTGTATATGTGTAAGAGTTGGATAAAATGTTAAACTTTTATCCAAACACAAATAAAATAACATTTAAAAATTTAAATGTATAACTCTTCCTTCTTTTTGGGATAGGTACCAGTAATTCAAACTTTAAAGATATCCGATTTTGTAAAGGATGTTTGTTTTAGACGTGTGGTTTTCAAGAAGAAATGAAACGCATATAATATAATGTTATGACCAAGAATTTAGCTTTATTATAAAGATAAAGGTTTACCATTATGTTTTAAAAATAATTTTGGGCAACTGGCCACCGTGGCTGGCTCGAATAAATTCCATACAAGAGGCCCAATTTTCGACCACTTTTTGCAGCAATTGAGGCCGTATGTCAGCAATAACGCGCCAAATATTCTCTTCCAAGGCGTCAATCGTCTCGGGCTTATCTGCGTATAGACAAGCGACTTCACATAACCCCACAAAAAAGTAGCCCAGCGATGTTAAATCACACGATCTTGGAGGCCACGCCACAGGAACACGACACGAGATAATAAGCTCTCACCAAAAGTTTCTTTCAATAAATTTATTGTTTTGTTGGATGTAGGGCATGTATCGCCGTCTTGTTGGAACCAAAGGTCGTAGACATCAACAACCTAGAATTCAGGCACGAAAAAGTCATTAATCATGACTCTATAGCGTTCCCCTTTGACTGAAACATTCATCATCATCATCGTCGGCTCGACAACCGGGGTCCGGTCCTGGCCTCCTTCAACAAGTTTCTCCACCCATCCCGGTCTCGAGCCACCGCCATCCAGTTGCGCACCCCAAGGCTCCGGGCATCCTGGTCTACGCCATCTCTCCAGCGCAAGCATGGTCTGCCACGCTGTCGTCTACCATAGAATGTACCACAAAGAACTTTCCGAGCAGGGTCCTCTTCGCTCATGCGAGCTAGGTGCCCTGCCCACCGGAGTCTACCGAGCTTAATTTTTGTCACGATATCTGCTTCAAGGTAGATTGCGTACAATTCATGATTGTACCGTCTCCGGAATCGTCCTTCCTCACATATGGGGCCAACAATTCTCCTTAAGACTTTTCTCTCGAACGCGGCTAAGAGGTCGGAGTGCCTTTTGCTAAGCACCCAAGTCTCGGATCCATATGTGAGTACTGGCAGGACCATGGTCCTGTACAGCAGCAGTTTTGAAGTTATGGTGAGATTTCTGGATTTGAAGAGTTTTGACAGACTATAGTAGGCTCTGTTGGATTTGAGAAGCCGCCCGCGTATTTCTTCTTCTATATTGTTAGCGGCTGCTACTATTGACCCAAGGTATTTAAAGGATTGCACCACTTTAAATTCGTGCTCCGCTACCTTGATTGTTTGACCAACTGTTCCTCTCGCATTCGACGCCACCATGTACTTTGTTTTACCTTCACTAATGTGCAGCCCCAGATTTTGTGCCGCCTGCTCGATCTGGATGAAGGAATCATGTACAGCTTGCTCAGTTCTTCCGATGATGTCGATGTCGTCTGCGTAAGCCAGTATCTGGCTGGACCTGTTGACGATGGTCCCTCTTGTTGCCGTGCCAGAGTCACGGATTGCTTTCTCCAACGCCAGGTTGAAGAGGAGGCAGGCCAAACCATCCCCTTGTCGGAGTCCATTAAAGATGTTGATTGGTTTGGATAGCAATCCGGCTATTTTTACTTGGCTTGTTACGTTGGTCATGGTCAACCTACATAGTCGTGTCAATCAATGAAACATTATGGCCGGCTTAATTTTAGAAGAAATATGGACCAATGATTCCCTCTGTCTATAGAGGACACCAAACAGTGACTTTTTGAGGATTAACGGCGCGGCGCTGCGTCTCAATAATGGCTTGTGGATTGTGATCACTCCAAATACGACAATTATGCATATTAACGTACCCATGCAACCAGAAATTGGCTTCTTGGCTGAACAAAATTTTCTTGTGAAAATCGGGATCAACAACGATCTCGTTTCGAGTCCATTTTGCACGATTTGCAAACGTTTTTCAGGAGTAAGTCTATTCATTATGAAATGGCAAAGCAAACTGAGCATAAATCAAGTGACAGCTGTCAAAAATAACTCCGCAAAAAAGTATTGCCACATTGAAAACCACACGTCTAAAAAAAACACCCCCTATAAATCAAGCAAATTCCCATATCACTTTTGTTAGCAGTGAAATAAAATTGATGTAATACCTGGATAATTTATTTATTCACTTAAAAATATCTAGTTGTTCAATAAGCAGTGTATAATAAGAAAACAAATACAAAAACAACGATCATAATTACTTACTCTCTGTCTCTGGCTACCATTTAATTTTATTTCCTCCAAAGAGCATATTTCTACTTACAACTACATTATACTACATCCTATTTCCTTCAACTTCAACCAATAAACAATAATTATTACATTGGCATAGCCAGGACCAAAAATACATTTCATATTCATTCAGTTTACCTACTGTTCCGAGAGCTTTAGTCCTTATGCAAGAGTATCTAAAGTACAACTTCAACTTCCTGGGATACCGAATTGCAGTTCTCTCTTCTTAAACTACCGTTACCAGCTGCTGCTATTACTAGAGTAGGTATATAGAGTGCGCACCAAACTATTATTGCGTTATTCCGTATGCCGGCCGTTATGGGGGCCAAACAACAACGATATGTAGGTATTTCACAATGGCGATGGCGAAACTTTTCAAATAATACTCTCCGCCTCCGCTGAAATATTCATCACAAAACCATGTTAAGGAGGTTTGTCTTATTCTTATATTATACTCCCGTCTATATACACAGATTCGCAAATCGCAACACAAAAAGTCGGAACTTCTTGAAGAGTTGCCGCGTTAAGTGAACGAAAGTAAAGGATATGGCTTTAGTGCACAGAAAGGACAATAGAAATATTGTTGTTGAAGTGGGAGAAACTTCCATCAGTTCCTGTCCTCTCTCTTGTTGTTACTCTGTTCTATGTTGTCCTGGATTACAATAAAGTTCTGGGTGTTGATTACTTAGAAGTTTGGTGCTGATGGTACTAGGTATATCTATAGGCTTTAATAGTTAACAGGAAAGGATATACACTCACACTCATGTACCATCAAAGCTACGCAAGTTGGCATAGTTATAGATATGTAGGTAGATACAGTTACATTAAAAACAAAGCTCAAACTAGCTAATGGATTTATTGCTTTATTTTGTGAAGAAGAACTGCTTGCCTTTTCACTACACGTTAACTATTTTGATTTATTTTTATATTTAAGCCGCAGCTTGGGTCATGCCTGTCGGCGAGGAGGCGGGTATTCCAGTGAATAAAAAATTATAATGTTCAAGTACCTAAAATTGATTTGTGGGTAGGGATATAAGTTTGAAAATGGATTTTCTGTGTGCGGGCAATAAAACACAGAAGATTTTGATTCCATTCCTTAAAATAGATTTAGCCATATAGGAAGTCGTTTTGTGGAATTCTATAAAAACAATGGTGAATGTGGGTTTTAAATGTCTGTATGCAATAAAGAAATTCCGTTACCGGAAACCTAGCCAGATGCACACACACCACATAAATCAAAATACATATATATGTACGTGTAGGAAAAGGGGTTTGTAGGTACTTAAGTCATCATAATCGAAGGTTGTTTTTATGTTCATCTATCGGTCTTGAGAAGTAAGGCTGTGTCAATCAGGAACGATTCGATTTTTTTGATCCAATCATCGAAATTATTGATGATTGAAATCATAAATTTTCATTTCAACTGATCCCAATCTCAATCATTTCGATGATTCTCGATTTTCCATCACAAAATCCAAATCTCAATCATTCCAATGAATCTCGATTTTCGATATCAACCTCTATTGAATTATAAATAAATTTTATCGGAGAAAAAAACTATGGGTCAGATAGGATTGGATCAAAATCGGAACAATATTTGTTAAATTCGGAGATTGAATTTCATCGAAACAGAAATAAAGAATTGTTTGAGTGCCGGTTCTTATGGTTAATATGTGTTAGCATCAACGTTTATTTTTACGTACTGCCACGGCCAGCCCTCTAGCTCTAGTGGAAACCCGAAAATTTGCACTGTCCAGAATATTAGTAAGGCGGAGTGCGCGGCGGATCGAAAAACAAAGTACACCAATCGATTTAGGAGGTGGATATTGCCTTAGTCTCACGGCCGACATTCTGGGTGCACTATAGATCACTTAGTTTGACATCTGTCAAAATATGCCAACATTTTTGGTACGGTGGATCGAAAAACGGAGTACGTTAATCGAATTAGGAGGTGGATATTACCATAATCTTAGGCCCAACGTTATAGGTTCACTGGAACACTTAGTTTGACAGCTGTCAAAATATGCCAACATTTTTAGTACGGCGGACGGATCGACAAACGGATTACGCCAATCTATTTAATAGGTGGAAATTACCAAAAGTCACTCCCAGCTCTCTAGGTCCGTTAGAGCACTTTTAATTTGACAGGTGTCAAAATGTCAAATCATTTCCGAGAATACACGCTACGTAACGTGGCACACCATAAAGTCACACAGAGGAAAGTCCACGTTTTTATTGCACTCTACCGCGCGCCGGCATAGCTGTTTACACATCAAAAATCGAATCGGAACAGTATGAAATAATGAATTGAGTGGAATGAAAATGATCGAATGATTGATTAAAATGATCGAATCATTTTGGTAATCGATTCTTCAACCATTCGATCATTTGAAATGAACGATTTACACTACAGCTCTTGGACTCTTGTTGTTTAAGCCTTAAACTTTAAGGAAACGAAGAGAACAAAAATGCTTCTTTTCTTCATTTGAAGATTTGTTCTCTAGGGAGTCGAGTATACATATTTATTATTTCACTGCAAATTATTTCACATAAATATAATTCTACAAGTTATCTGCACTTTTTAAATTGAATTTGATCGTTCAAGTGCCATGTTCGCAATATTTAGGGTTAACATATACAATTTGACTTTTTTGTTTACCATTTTCTATACAATAATCGTCTCGAAAACACGGATTAGATATTATTGTTAAGAGTATAACTAACAGAGTTTAACAGAGGTCAGGTTTCACTGAACCAAAAGTTTTTAACTTGTTGGGAAGAAAATTTCTTTTTGAAGCACCTTAATAATTAACATCTATACTTTTGACATCCACATCAACACGTCTATGTGGGTTCTTGGATTGAAATGTTTCATTTAAGATAACTTGAAAGAAAGTTATAAGCAGGTATACCTACTTACAATATATATGAGCAGAACATACTAATTTGTGTAGATTTTGCCAGAATAACCAAGTTGAAGACGTGTCACTTGAGTTTCTTTCAAGATGTGTCCCCAATCAGGTTAAGAATCCTTCTGAGGATAACAAAACCAACCACAACCACCGTTGTAATAATTTAAACCTAGGACAAAATCATTTTCTTGATGATTTTGATTTATGAAGAGACTTAGAAATTATCGTTCATAAAAAATATAAATAAAACCCTTAAAAAAGAAATCACAGCATAAATTCTTGAAGTTTTAGTGTATGTAGGTAACGTATTTATAACCTTAACCAGATAGTACTAAATATACATAACTAATTTTCCTAAAGATTACAAAGCATAAAGAGAATAACCATGGCATGTCTCAAATGCACACAGCAGCTATTACCATAAAAGAACATCTCGCACAAGATATATACATGCATTATTTATCTTTCAGCTTATTAACTGTGTGTTTCATGCTTCTTCAGAAACTTTTATTCCCCACTCACAGTAAAAACTTCAGCCATGAATCAACCGCAATCCCGTTCTTTTGAAGCAATTCGTCATTTTGTTCATGCTTTAGGTATATAAAACACTCCACGCCACGCAACACACACCACTTGAGTCTTGAGGACCTTCAAGCTTCCTACCTTCTTCCCTTCTTTCTTATTCATCCACGCGCTGCTGCTTCTCGCGCCGAAAAGGAGATTAACGCTCCCTCTCAATTAAGCCCATCAAAGTTCTGTGCAACCGCCAAAAAAACAGCAACTCCCTTGTGCCAAACACAACACACACCAACAGCACACATTCCGCTAACAATGTTATTGCGGCAATATACTTAATCCCCAGGATAACATCGTCGACGTTTCCAATACAAAATGGCTTTTGCCACAAAATAAAACGCTTCAACAAAGTCTGATGAGGGCGTATCGAGGGAGGACTGGGAGCCGGGACCGGGACCGGGAGACTTGACATACAGTGGTCGCCACCGCTTCCAGCGAATGCCAAAGTTAGAAGTCACCATCATATCATGTGTGTGTAGCACGTGTACCTGTGTTGATATGACTTATTTAGAGGAACTATAGCAAAACTTCTACCCCAAGTTCCAATCACACCGAATTGTTGAACACCTCTTCATATGATGGGGGGATCAGATAGTTTGGCCGTATCACCTTTGCACCCGCAATCGCAATAGCCAAGCCAAAGTGTTGGCCAACTGCAAGAGTCCACTTAACCGATGTGTCACTGGCACTGCACTGCACAGTATGACTGTATTTGGTAGTTGAAAGAAAAACCAAAAAAAAAAGGAAGAAAAAGCTATCCCCAAAGGTGCACTCTAACTTGGCAATTGAAAATCAACGTCCCTGAGTAGTCCTTAAATTAAGCACACTCAGGATAATTCGCTTCTCTTCCATTGAGTGCGCGCAGCGACCGCCGGGCTATAACCATTGAGATTGTTGCCACAGCGCTGCTCTGATAGTTTTTGTTTACTTCTCTGTTTCGGCCAATAAGTCCACATGAAGTTAATTTTTTACTCTGGAATGGGAATCCTTAAAACAACCCTACAATTAATGATGGCAAGGACGATGATCAAAAAACAGAAAGTGGACTTTTGCTCTCACCCAGCAGTGAACTAAAATACATTTTCCTATGATATTAAAAAAAACTTATTGTTGAAAATGAAAAACATCTTAACTTTCCGTTGGTTTTAATTTCGTTAGAGGAAATAACTTCTAGTTTATCATGGCCAGGTAGGGAGGCGGGGCAGATGGGCGGCAGGTCCTTTTTAGTTGTTTGCTTTTTCTTAATTTGGACGAGACGATGACGATGATAATGACAATACTGATGATACTTATCAACCATTTTGTTGATGAGATATATAGTTTGGGAGTGCTGGCAAAGGTTTTAAGTTTTAGTTTTGGAAAAAGCAATTAACGAGTTGATGGTAATTTAATTGGTGAGACTATTTAAATGTTTGTATACTTTTGATTTTCTTAATGGGATAGATAGAAATATAGCTTTCAGAAAATAGTATCCCAGAAGGTTAGGTATTTGGGGAAATTACAACTGCTGCAACTTCTATTTGTTCTTTCTGTTTTTTTTTGTATTTTATTTTCATTTTTTTTTGTAAAATTTGAGTCTTCTCTGTTTTGTATAAAGCTTTGATTTGTTGACAGTTTAGGTCTATTGTCTTCAGGGCCGGACCAACCATACGTGCAAGATTTGCAAATGCACAGGGCGAAAAATTCTGGGGTCACATTACCAGGAGCAAGAAAATGTAATATGATCTTGGGTAAACAATTATGTACTGCCATTTGCATTTTAACCACAAAAATTGTTCAAATAATCCCAAAATAACATTCATCACAACTGTGCTAAGTTATTTCTTGCACACTTACTAACTTCATTTTCATTGTTGGAGAATTTAACTCAAAATATCGTAAAATTAAAGATCCCACTGGACCTACGCATTGAAAGTCTACCTCCTGGGAAATGTGGAAAAATCTTATCCATGTGTATCAGTGTATGTATGTATGTATACAAATATAAAAATTTTGAAAATTTGAATACTTCATATACAAATGATCCAACGTATATCCCCTCGAATGGTAGAGGACTTCCTTCTACCTTAGATATTATCTTGACTAACTGTCAAGACTTATAACCTCGTCCTGTTGTAGAAAATGATCTCACATCCGATCACCTTCCGGTAATTTTTGAGATGAATCATCAAGCAACCTTTTCTCTCCCAGAAAGAAAATATAATTTTCAAAAGGCAGATTGGAATAAATTTAAATCAACTTTGAATTGTAAGTATGAATCCTTTTCTCCTTTTCTCAAACTTCTATGTACACCATAGAAGATATTGATGATAGTATTCAAAAATTTGAACTTGGTATAGAAGAATCAGTTAAAATGTCAGCTCCTTTGATCTCAAAATTTAACAACTTCTACGATCCTGTGTTAACTGAGGATCTCAAAAAAACAATTACTTTTAGAAACACGGTTCGACGTAGATACCAAAGACAGAGAACAAATTATCTGAAATTTCAATTGAAACTTCTTAACGAATTAGTGATTAAAAAACTTCAAATTGTTAGAAACAAGCATTGGAACGAAACTTTATCCCAGATAAAAAAACATGACAAACTTACTTGGAAACTGTCAAAAATTTTTAAAAGGCAAAATTCAAAAATTTTGCATTTAAATTTGAATGGCTGCAAATTAAATACTAATCTGGAAAAGGCTACGGAGTTAGCTAAATTTTTCGAAAACAGCCACACTATTACCCAGAGCTTTAATGATAGAAATTACGAATGAAAAAGTCGAAAACAGTTTAATTGAAATTGAACAGCTTTCCGTTGGTCCCCACAATGTTCCAAAAATATCATCCAAATTTGTTAAATATATTATTAAAACAGAACTTAAACCTAAAAAAGCTCCTGGTGATGACAAGATCTCTAAAAAAATAATTAAAAATCTTCCAAAGTACTGCTTTCTCTTTCTTAGTATTCTTTTCTACAACTGCTTCCTGCTAAGTTATTTTCCCAATAGATGGAAAATAGCAAAAATAGTTCCCATACATAAGCCTAACAAACCACTAACAGAGATATCTTCTTACCGGCCGATAAGTTTACTTAGCTGCTTAGGCAAGCTATTCGAAAAAATAATCTGTCTTAAAATGACAGAAGTCATTGAATCCAAAAACATTCTTCCACCAGAACAGTTCGGTTTTAGGAAAGAACATTCCTCGACCCATCAGATAATAAGACTTACCAAAGATATAAAAAAATCACTGAAACAAAAAAAAATCCATTGGTATGGTTTCTTTTGATATTGAGAAAGCTTTTGACAGCTTCTGGCATGACGGTCTTGTCTATAAGCTTCTAATAAATGGTCTTCCAAACTATATTGTTAAGATTATCAAAAGTTTTTTTAAAAGAAAGAAAGTTCTTCGTTGGAATTTCACAAGAAAAATCTCCATTGTACGGTATTAAAGCGGGTGTTCCTCAGGGCTCGACCCTCTCGCCCCTTCTTTACAATATATACGTGTCCGACTTTCCTGCCTTAAGCCACTGCAAGAGATCATTTTTCGCTGATGATACATGTATTTACAGTATTTCTTTTGTTTAACCTCCAAAAAGCTCTGGATGCGGTTCAAAGCTACTTTTATAGCTGGAAAATCAAAATAAATCCTTTAAAAACGCAAGCTTGTTTTTTTTACTAAGAAACGAAAGCAAAGTAACTTGCCACAAATAAATCTTTATGTGTGTAATGCTCCAGTTCAATGGAATCAAAGCATAAAATATCTGGGTGTTACCCTTGACAAAAGCTTAACTTACTCAAATCAAACTTCCGAAAGCGTAAAGAAAGGTCAATTTTTAATAAAAACCTTGTTTCCACTTTTAAACAGAAACTCATATAATCATTGCCGTCCTGATCAGATGAGATTTTTCGATCAATTTCAATTGAATTTGATCTAAAGGACAAAGTATACGTTTCGTGCTAAATCAAAAGTCGCTCATCATTTTTGCCGGTCCGTCCGTTTCACATTAGTGCAAATTCAGAAAAATTTTGAAAAAAAAAGTTGTGATTTGAAGTTACATTTATTATTTTTCTGGTAATATAAGGGCTCAATCTATGTGATACAAAGTTATGATCTACCATTTAACAGGAATGCGTTTTACACTAAGTCTTAATTAACAATAGGAAGGTAGAGGAAGGTACCTCTCATAGATTTTTTTTCTTTTTTGATTTATTATTTTTTCAATATAGGTACAGGGTGATTCGCATACGATGTGACAAACAGCAAGAGCATGTAGGTTGGGTTGAGACAAGAAAAAACTCGTACAAGCGGGGGGTCTATTCCCCTCCGTTCATCCTTGAGGGGCAATTTTCTAAAAAATTTACTTGAAACAATATTTTTTAAAAACAATAGTTATTTACACATACAATACCATGATACACCTTTTTGTAAAGCCAGACATTTCTTCTTTTATTGTTGTTTTAGAGAATAGTTTTAGAAAAATTATTTTTTTAACTCAAAATTTCAAAAAAAAAAATTGCAAAATTTTCGTTCAAACTATTTTTTTTCAGAATTTTACGTTATTAAGTATACAATTTTTGTTTTTAATATTCAATGCCCTTTATAATTTTAAGTCAAACACAAAAAAACGGATGTTAAAATCTCTTCTAGTACTTTAGAAGCGTCACCCTATATTCGTGACCTGCGGTGGTGCACGATGCACTGCTGTTGATGATGATTCGGTGGGTGGGGTAGTAAGTGTCAGGCTTCGTTAAAAGGTAAAAATAAAATACAATTCGAAATATTTTCTATGGCTGACCAATTTATCAAAGTAATTGGCCTTTTATGACCATTTCTAGGTGGTACACTATTAATTCCACAATTGAGGTGCTAAGATCCCGAAGCTGTTTTATAGAATTAGTTAAAATATGTATAGGTATTATGTTTTGGAGTGTGTGAAGTTAGCCCCCCTTTTTTTGAATTTGTTATTTTTGAAAATTGTTCCAGGTTGTTCCCTATTTGTTCCGCATTGTTCCACTTTTTTTTTGAAAAATGAATCTTTGGAACAATTGGGTTGGAGCGATTTTGAACTTGGAACAACTTTTGGATTTTTGATTTTGGAGCAGGGGGGGTTGGGGCGTTTTTTTTTTAATTTTTCATAGTAAAAATCAATATTAAGATACGAAAATCTGGAAAAAATTAGAAAAGCTCTAATTTTTTTATTTCTGAAAAGGGGGGCCAGAACAAGAGTAATATTGAACTTTCATTTAAAGGAGTTGTCTTTGTTTTTTTTTTTTAAATTCGATTTTAGGGTGATTTTATAAATGACACAATATTTTCGAAACACATGTAGTTATGATCAAAAAATATAAATCAAAGGTTTTTTGGGTCTAAAACCCCCATTTTTGAATATTTTTCAAAAAAAAATTGGAACAATGCGGAACAAATCGGGAACAAACTGGAAAAATTTTCAAAAATAACAAATTCAAAAAAAGGTGGACTTCCTTCACACACTCTATATTTTGATAAATCTGTGTATATATTATTGAATGAATCTGAACCAAAAGCTGTTCCTTGCATTTCTTCTTCATAGATATACACCAACTCGCTACACAGCCCTTAAAGCATTATTAAGTCCAATTTTAAATTATCTCAATTTATCGCTAACATAACCGAATTATGTAAGCTAAGGTAATTCCACTCAGCCAATTAGAAAATATAATTCAATTATCTTGATTACCTCTAAAGACATGAAAATGCCTATTTCTTGCAGCTGATAAACAAAATTCTATAACCTTCAATAAAATCCCATCCTTTTTTTTCGAATAAAGAAGGACATGGGATCGTTGCATCCAAGCCAAACTTTCACTTTAAATAATGTAGGTTGGTACATAAAAAAGAAAAATAATTTCCTTTCCAACAAACACAATCATGAAAATGTAAATTAATCCTTTTCTATAAAGTCTCTGGCTCTCCTGAGAATTTATAGAACACGCAAAGTGGCAAACCCATCAGTCTGCCCCTATAACCAGGTGGGAAAGGAAAAAATAAACATCATGACTCGGTCGTACGTATTTGCTCAGTGTTGTTGTGTTGTATGATATAAGGCTAAGTATAGATATTATTTATTATTTTTGAGTTTAGAACAAAAAAAGAAACAATACCAAATTTTGATTTTTGTTTTTTTTTTTTTTAACCCGACCTCCGAGGTAAATTTCGCCTTATTTCACATTTCCTTGAAAATCGGTAAATTCTTGTAAAATATATGGCAAGTTATGGATTCATAAAAAATATTTAAGTCGAGATTTTGATCACATTTGACATAACGACAAAAAAGGGAGTCTAGAAAAAATTTCCGTCTGTCTGTCTATTAGGCTACTAACGAATGGGTCGATTTTCTTCAAAGAGAGGTTTTTCCACATTCTTCCAATACAGGTTTTTTTTTTAAGGAACAAACATAACGGTAACTGTCTTACAAAATTGTTGGCCAGAAAGGAAATTGTTATTTTTTTCAAAACGAAAAACAACTTCAGCTCAATTTAAAAGGCTGCCTTTTAGTAAAAAAAAAAAAAATGTTTCTGAAAAATGTTTATTAATGGCACCTCCCAAACTACAATTTCTTTTAATTTCACTTTTCTCGAAAAAAGTTTAGCCGATTTTGATAAATTTTTTATGACAAGTCATTGAGACATTCTAAATAATATTGTGTACCAAAATTAAAAACAAAATATTTTTTGAATTTGTAAAAAAAAGTTTGAAACTTTTTTTCTTGAAAACTCAATATTTCCAGTTGCGGTTTTTTAACATTATCTGAAAGAATTTAATTAAAAGTTTTTCTTATAACCAAAAATAACGTTACCTCCCATAAAAATGCTTAAAAACCGTTGAGGAAGATCTTATAAAAAACTAATCCTATGATTTTGATAAAAATATTTTGTATGTCTAAATTAGTAGATATACGATCTCATAATTAATACATTTTATTAAATTTTGCATTTTATAATTATTAACAGCAGGTACCTATCATTGAGATTCTTTTTTTTTTATTTTCGACTATCTCATAGTCTGATTAACCGATTAAAACTACATTTTACATACTTTTTGGATTCAAAATTATTTTTTGAAAATAAGATATTTCGAAACGGGTGGCAGATTTTTTTTTTTTTGTAAAATTCGGTTTTTAACTCTACATTAGTAAATACTTAAAATTTAAGGGTATATACCATTTTTCTCCTTAAAAATGTTAACAACATTTTATATATAAAAAATGAATTATTTTTAAAACCGCTCAAAGGATTTTCAATTTTTTTTTCATAAAATATGATTTATTAAAGAAATATAAAGAGCCTGTTTAACTTGAGTTATACAGAAGCTAATTAGCTTATAATCGAAATCAGATGGTGTACATCACGTTGGTTTCGAAACAGTTTCAGAAAAATGTTCATCAATTTAAGTCTAATTTTGCTGATTTAGAACAATTTTCCACTTCAAATAATATAATTACAGTGAATGCGTATATGCAACACAGGGCTATATTCTTCATTTTTGTATTCTCACACAATACTTCCTGCAGTTAAACTTAACTTTTTGACATATGGATACAATTATAGGCTCCCATAACTAATGTGTGATCGCACGTAAGAGCATGTTCGTGAGACCCAGTCGTGAATTTTATTGTAATAGCACAAAGCGCATCAAACGATTTATGCGAAAAAAAAAATCTGACAGGATACGGCGCATGTGGCGTCTACCTATCGGTGAAGGAATCTCGGTTACACAAACCAGGGGTCGAATGGTCGCATTCGTTTTCTTTTTAATGTGGTTTGGTTGCGGATACGAATGCCTCAAACTAATCGAATGATAATTCGTTCAGCTGAATACGTGAACGTTTAAGTAATGCCGAATTACGTATTGTGGCTTTCGTTCACATGCCAAATACATAGTTTCTACACGTTAACGTATATGCGGCGATTCGACCCCAGGTCTTAACCTGCTGATGAGGAGTACATTAAAAACTCGCCGAGCTGGTGAGTCGCTGTCACTATTTAACCATGTCGTCGTTGAGTCTTTTCCACGAGCTATCGATACAAAAAGTCGTTTTTGACAAGTTTCATACTTTTGCTTCATACATCAACACTGGGATTATCTCGGCCTTATAAAGACTTTCATTGGTTGTTTGAAAGAGGACTTTAATTTTTTTTTAATAACGGGTGATTTTTTAAGAGGTTTAGAACTTTTTAAAAAAAAAAAACACAAAAAATTCGAAAAAATGAATGAAATATTTATTTGAATCGATAGTTTGAACCTTGCAATTTAATGTTTAAAGATAATTTCATGCAAATGTTGACCGCGGCTGCGTCTCAGGTAGCCCATCCGCTGAGTCCAATATTGGCATACTCTTTCACACATATCGGCCGGTATCTCACGAATGAATGCATGGATGTTGGCTTCCAGTGGGTCAATTGAAGCGGGCTTGTCCCTATAGACATTAGCCTTGACATACCCCCACAAAAAATAATCTAATGGTGTCAAATCGCACGATCTAGGCGGCCAATTGACCGGCCCGAAAAGTGAAATTAACTGTTCACCAAACTCTCCTCGCAATTGCGCCATTGTTTCGCGTGCTGTGTGGCATGTGGCACCGTCTTGTTGAAACCACATATCATGCAAGTCAAGAACTTCCATTTCGGGCAAAAAAAAGTTTGTTATCATCGCTCGGTAGCGTTCACCATTGACAGTAACGCTGCGATTCGCATCATCTTTGAAGAAATAGGCCCAATAATGCCGCCGGCCCATAAACCGCACCAAACAGTGGCTTTTTCGGGATGCATTGGTAGCTGTTGCAATGCTTCTGGCTGATCTTCACTCCAAATGCGGCAATTTTGCTTATTTACGTACCCATTCAACCAAAAATGAGCCTCATCGCTGAACACAAGCAGCGCGCGATGAACATTTCGAACCGAGCACGAATTTTGATAGTAAAATTCAATAATTTGCAAGCGTTGTTCATTTGTAAGACGATCCATGGTTAAATTGCAAACCAAACTGAAGCTGTTTGACAGTGACACAAGGTACTAAACACACGTCAGCTGTCAAAACCAGTGTTGCCAAAACCAAACCAGCTTAAAAATCACCCATTACCTGCCCAGCCCGTGTCAGAGACCTTCTTATTGTGACTGTCGTTCAATGTTCGAAGCGACAAAAGTCGATCATATAAAAACTTGACCGCGTTAAAATGTTAACCAAACCTACGTGCATAGCTTTATGTTGTCATTGTTGTTGTTGTTATCGCTTGTGAAAACATAGTTAAATGACGTCTAGGGCAACAACAACTTAAATTTTTGACTATCTACTATCGACAAATGTCGTTTATCGGTAAACAAATAACGAATAGATTAATTGCCTACAGCAAAATTTGGGAGTGTATGCACTCAAAAAAATTGAATGTTCATTCTGCATTAATTGTCGACCCGAAAGTCGGTTATGGCAATTAATGCAGTGGAATGAATATTAAAATTAGTTCCAGGGTTTGTATCGGTGTAGGCATATGCATCGCGATAGGGAATGCTAAAGTCCGGAAGGTTTTTTCACCGTCGCGTCGCGTCTTCGTCATTGGTGATTGTGGGGGCGGCTTAAAAATGTTATTCGTCCAATTCTTAAGTCAGTGGTATAACAATGCTCCTTATTGTTTCTACTTTTAAACACCTTAATTTTGACGATCCGATATAAGATATAGATAGATATACGTTTTTCTACAAAGGAACCATATCGGCTTATTTACACAGACTTATTTTTGTTAATTTTTTTTTATTTTATAGAAAATAGAATCTCCAAAAAAAGTTCATATGATTCGCTTAAAATGTGCGTATCTTGAGTTCTTTTAATCGCATCGTCAAGAATAAGGTTATGAATCTTAGCTCAGATTGTAACTCAATTACAAGGCCGACTTTTAAAAGCTTTGACTTTTAACCCTCAATATCGCACCATCCTCAAGAAGGTACATTAAAATTTTTGAAATTTTGTGTTCTACAATTTCATAATGGAAATAATTTATTTAAACTTCTCAGGCTTCGTTTTGTCGTGGTGAGTTAAACCAGAGTTAGCTTACCCTAGAAGTAAATTTAACCACAGTTAACTGAGAGAGAAGGTTTTTGGTGGATAAGGCATGCGGAACGAGTAAAGAAACTCGGTATCAAAAGCATGTGTTCAGTTAATGCTGAATTAACTCACCATGATGAGTTAACTCGGGTTTAACTTCAATCTCACACTGAAAAACTGGACCTTAAGGAAAGAAAAAAATGTTAAGATATAAAAAAGAATAAAATAAATTTAATGAAAAATAAAAGATGATTTTATTGCTTAAAGTCTTAGGGCCAGTTTCACAGTCGACACCTACCGGAAGAAGTGGCACTTAAGTTTCCCATATTTGGACTTTAGGCTAAGTGTCATAGCTAGTGTAAGTGGAACTTAAGTCATCAACTTCGATGTTGGTGACTTAAGTTCCATTTATTCAGGTAAGTGTGCACTGTAATATTGCGCCTTAGTTTTTCACATTGCTCACTTAAGTGCCACTTTTCTGATTGTGAAACTGCCACTTAGTTTCGACAACTTTTCCGCTGAAACTAATAATTTCGGTGATTGGAAGGTAGGTGTATAAATCATCAATTCGCGTTTTCTAAAATGGCGGATTCCGCCAGAGGCCCAGCGTTCAATAGCCAACTTACCCTTCCTTTATTTATTTCCACAAAGGGCTTATCTTTCATCTATACTTAAGAAACCTGCCTTCTTTTGTCGTTTCATTCACAAAATGAAGGCTTAAGGGCAAATGAGAGGTACCTTTAGTGCATAAGCGTTCATGGAGTTAAATGCTAACATGGCGATATGCATTCTGCCATCAGACATGAATTGTACAGCCATGTGGAGACAGAAATAGGAACAACAACAACTAGTTAAGAGGTTCTATTGGAATTTACATTGTTTAGCCAGCTTATAATAACTAATCAAACAAGCCTTATGACAGATTTTTTATTTAAATCTTGCCATTGTTTTTTTTTAAGAATACAAAACATGCCCTAAAGAGCTTATGTACACTTAGTTATATGTACATTATATTTCAAGTTAATATTATTTACATAAGTAATTCATAAGGGGTCGAAGAAAATTCCCATCCAGGAAAAAATCGTCTTTTGCTAAATTCTATTTTTGTATTGACAAAGTAGAAGCCGATGTGTAAAGGGGATAAGGGGTGGAAAAAAATTGAAAAATTATCATCCCGCAATAGCGACAACCTGCGACGATGACGATATGCACAAAGGCGCACAAAAAACGAGGACGAGTTATATGGTTCGATTGTGATAAGAGTGCTGGGACACAATCAGAGTTTCCCATCATCGAACACATTCACCCCGCCCAACCGGCAGCGCCATCGCCAGAACGCAACAATATTTTCGAATCGCAGCCAATCCCCAATGAATTCAGATTCAGACTCCAAGTGCACGCCGCGCCGCAATGCAAAACGATTTATTCATAAATACCTACCTTCCCCCCTTAGCACGTCGAAGTCGGTATAGGTACATATACCATACACTGATACACACATATCTGCGAACTGCGATGTGGAAGCAGGCATATTACAACGGAAATCGGTACGCTTTCGAGCAAACCAAAACATCTCCCCAAACGGAATGTTTACTCCTTCGCTACCATCGAGTCCTTGAACCCCACAATAGAGGGAATGACATAAAAAATATGCTCACCTGGTGGAATATTACCCTATAAAGTTGATTCATTTTTCCACACTTCATTTTTCGCTAAGTAGAACACAACGATGGATAGGCAGGAAGGCGGAATGGGGGCCTTGATGGTTGGTTGGGTAAGTGACTCTAGTCTAAAGGCTTTGAGCAGAGGGAGGCATTTAGAGTGGATAGGGTATACATGTTCGATTTTATTGGCAATTTATATGAAAAAAAAAAAAAAAAAACAGGAAGTCGAACAATTTTGAAATATGCTCAACACCTGTAGGGAAATGGCAGACAGCTTTGAAAGAAGACTCTAGGAATACCTAAACTGTATACACCAGAGGAGGGAAGATAAAATAAACTCAAAAAAAAAAGGACAAACAAGGAAGACAAGTAGAGAAAACCAAATTTATCTGCCCATTAAGAGGGTTTGAATAATATTTATAACCCGGAAATTGCGAGCATGGTGATATATTTTTTTCTCCTTCTTTATTTTCTTATACCTATACAAACATTTGTACCTACATATAGAACATACAAGTATATATTTAAGTGAACGAAATATATTGAAGGATAAAAGGCACAAGGTTAAGGATACAATCCGTCTGCTGTGGATTTGTGAAAATCATACCCCTTAATAGATAGAGAGTAATCGAAAGGAATAAATTTGAAAAGATGTAGGATTTTCTTTCGTTTTCTTCCCCAAAATATTAATGAAAATTTTTATTGAGCAAGATTTTTCATACGGTGACCTACATAATGTGAAATAGTTTTTTGCGCAAAAAAAAAAAAAAAAAACACAACTTTAAAAGATAAACCATATTTATTATATAACTAAATATAATTTGTATTCAAAAGTGCAGGAGGACAGCATTGAATCGCGCGATCTTAGGGCAGTTGCGTAACTAGGATTTTGCTCTGGGGGGGGCAAACAATTTTTGTTTAGATGGCCAAAAATATAAAACAAAATATTATAAAGGTTGATTTGCATAAGATGTGACAGAAAGCTAGAGCGTGTATGTAGGTTGGATTGATACAAGAAAAAAAATCGTATAGGATTGGTGTCAATTCCCCCCGTTCAGCCAGGAGGGGCATTTTTTCTAAAATATTTAAAAAAAATTGTTACAAAACAGCTGTAATACATATTTCCAATGCCATGCTATACCTTTTTGTAAAGTTAAAAATCTCTTCTTTTATTTTATTTTTAAATACATAATGTTGTTTCCGTGAACAATTTTTAAAAAAAATAATTTCCAAACTCAAAATTTCGAAGGAAATTTTTTTTTTAATTTTGTCCACAATCTTACGTTATTATTCAATGCTTTTACTAATTTCTTCTTAGGTAGGTAGTAAAGTAGATTTAGTTGTTTTCAATTTTCTCAAAAAGTAGGTACAAGAGATTTATAAAAGCATTGAAATTATAAAACAAAAATACCAAAATTTTAAGTTTTAAAATTAATTTTTCAAAAACTGTTCACTAAAACAACTTTATTTAAAAATAAAATAAAAGAAAGAAAGAGTTTTCAGTGTTTGATTTTGAATTGATGATGAGGTTGTACCTACTTAACAAAGTAAATTTTTGAAAAAAAAAATGAGATTAAAAATAAAATTAATTTGACAAAAAGTATTTCCTCAAAAAAGTTGATTTAAAAAGAATGTTGATAAATGGAATTTTAGCTTTAAGAAAAGTTATAACGGAATATAAGTGAGTAAGGGTCGCTGTTCTTTTTGAATAATATTTTTTTTTATTTGAAGACTCTTTTTCATAAAACTGCCCCCCCTATACCATACGATTTCTTTTTTTTTTTGTTTTGAAAAAGCCCACATACTTAAGGTTTTTGAGGCATCTTATGCAAATCACCCTGTAGCCTGTATATCTGCCTACAGATACAGGCTAGTTATTAGCGTTACCTAATGGAGGAGTTCTTTTCACAGTTTATGATAAAGTGGTGTCATATTTGCAGCTCTATTCTTTTAAAATGTTTATGTTTATGTTTACAATTTCTCAAAATGAGCTTTATATCAAACATTTGTATAGGTATTTTGTATGGTTCAAGGGGGGGGGGGGGGCAATTGCCCCCTTTGCTCCCCCCGTAGTTACGCCACTGTCTTAGGGGGTAGCGAAAGATTCGTTGCAAACTGGTAGAAATGGAAAATTTAAATGGACATTGCACATAAAACCTAGAAACCAGTTTTTAAAAAAAAATTTACTCTCCAGAATTGATAAACCCAACCTTTGCAACTCTAAATTAGTAGAATCAACGACAAATATTGACATTTTGACAAGTAAAGGGGCACTTGATACGCCATTTTAACAGATGCGCAGAATTGAATAAAAATGAAAACGCTAATGATATTACATAAAATGTACATACATATATACAATATATATTATACATAGGTACTACCTTTAACCAATTAGCGAACAACCATCCCAAAAATGGAAATTATTAAATAATTATTTAAAAAAATTTAAACTATTTTTCTAATTTTAGGAGAATAAGGGGTGTACTCAAATGAGTACACTAGCCTTATATGAGTTTTAAAATATATTTATTGTAGAAAAATAATTTCCAGCGAAAAGAGTGGTTTTGAAACTTAGGCTACTAAATGGTTTTTCTTTTTTAAATTGCTATGGAAAAAGACAATGAATGTAGTGAAAAAGCATTATAAAATGCCAAATTCTACGGAAATTGTACAAAATTGAGACATGAAACCGCGAGGCTTGAGTTTTAGCAAATACGTTACTAGATATCGCGTACTGGTTTTCCCTAATGTACTACTCTCAGTAAAAGAGGAATGTTTAGTAAAGGGTCCCCCATCTAACGTTTTTTTTCAACTAGTGCTTATTTCGTGAATGGCAACACTTAGCTCATGTCTGATTTGACAGATAATTAGTTTTATCCTTCCGCTGAACGAATATGGTTGTGTATACGCTTCGCTAAGTGGGCTTGCGATCGACTTAGAGAAGATGCCGATTTTGCCAAAAAAATCATCTTTTCAGATGATGCTCATTTTGATCTTGGCGGGTATGTAAACAAGCAAAATTGTCACATTTGGGGCACAGAAAACCCGCACGCATAAATTGAAAGGTCGATACACAAAAAACGAATCACTGTTTGGTGCGGATTTTGGTCCAGAGGCACAATTGGGCCATTTTTCGAAAATGAGCAAGGAGTGGCCGTTACAGGCAATGGCGATCGTTATCGGGCAATGTTGAACGAATTTTTGTTCACAAAAATTGAAGAGGAGGATATTAGCAACATTTGGTTTCAACAGGGCGGCGCTACGTGCCACACAGCTGCAGCTACACTCGATGTTTTGCGCCATTTTCAAAAAAAAAAGAAGAAGTTATTTGGCGGACTCTTTATTTGACGTTAAACTTTCATTTAATCTTCATATCGATACAATAATAAGCAAAGCCAGGGTCCGTTTGCTGATACAAGACTTAATTATTTATGTTCAACTTACAACACTTATGTTCTACTTTTTTCTGAGATTAAACTGTCACATAAGCTCTTATGTTGAACATAAAAACTTAAGTTTCGTTTTAGCAAATTGACCTAAAACACTTTACTGTGCACTTGTTTGCCCTGTGTTGATGGAATACTATAATTGTGTTTGGTGTCCAAGTTATGACAACGCTATTAATAAACTTGAGAGTGTTCAAAAATGTTTCCTGCTGTATGCCCTTCGACATCTTCGACAAAAACACGTGTTACTATAAGAAGAGTTGAAGAAAAACTACCAAAGTTCATAACGTTTCTTTAAACCAAATTAGGATTCTTTCACAATTCCAACTTTTTTTCTTTAAGGCAGTGTTCATACCAAAATCCGGAAAGTCAAATGTACCCCGGTGTCAAATGAACCCCAGTTTACCCTACCTACTTACATAAATACATTCATGTGACCGATAATGTATTTTATTTTTTAACAAAAGACTTTTTTCTATATTTTGTTCGTTATAATTCAAAATACTCAAAAAAAAACCCTTCTATCCAAAATAATTTCCACTGAAAACAATAATCTGATTTCATTTCACCCATAATAACTTCATCATAAAACAGATTCCACGTCATAAAATTCAAATTAACTGCTACCAAAGGGATATCCTTTGTGAAAAAATGTACATAGTTTGTTGTCTTCATACAAACTATATCATTCCTTCCAACAATAAATCGAAATAAAAAAAGACTACAAACTGCCATTAGATAGATTCCTTGCTTTTCATAAAACATACTCCGTCAAGGAATAAAATTCGATTCATTACCAAAACAGCTCCGGACAACACAAAAACAAGTGAAACACAAAAACGGTCACACTGAAAAAATAAATCATACCTACAAACCGACATGAACTGAACCCACACAAAGTTCACATACATTTTTCATTCTAAATGAAAAACTGTTTTAGTAACATATAAATTTTGGTTTGTTTAGTTTTTTTTTTTTTCTAAAACATCTGTTTTAAACGTGTCCTGATGGACAAAAATTCTCACACAAACTGCCCTCCCTTGTGAACGTGATGCGGTACCATTTTGATACCTACACAACAGGAAATTAACATAATTTGTTGGAAATGCTTTTGACCACCATCAACAACGACATCCTGTCCTGGTGCGACAGTGTGGTGGATGGCGACGGCGGCGGTAGGCGGGTGGACAGTTTGGAGCATCATGAATCCGAATTATGCGGCACCCAAAGAGTCAGCGATGTGGCGCTTGCCAATGAACTCGAAAAGCATTCCCACATCCTACCACATTGTGTACACTTCATTAAGCACCACTTTCATTTTAGTGTGGGTGGCAATAAAGATGGCTGCAACTCGGCAGGCACTCGCTCATACCTTCTCTATGATCTCACCTTCTGGTTCTGTTCCCTATAATAATTTGCATGTGTGAGTGAGAATAGAGATAGAGAGGAGGTAATGCAAACTTACATTTGTTGCATTTTCTATAAAATTTTTTTTTTGAATTTTTGAAGTTTTTTTTTTTTTGTTTTGTTCAGAATGTTCCCTATTTTTCGTTTGGTTTGGTTTTTTTTTTATTTTTATTTTTCTTCCTTGTGGTCGAAGGTTTTTGTTTAAAGTTTTCCAATTAAAATTTTGCGTTCGAAGCCAAGGTATGGTTGCTGTTGTTTTTTTTTTTTTTCTTTTTGTTTTGTTCTTGCAAATTCCATTTTTCTTCTGTTGTGAAACAATTCAAACAAAAAGTAAAAGAAAAACAACGCGGACAGCAAAATTAAAAAAAAAAAAAACAAATGAGAGAACTTTTGTCGCAGATCCGAAAACTTTAAAGCGGCATTTCCGTATCCGCCATCAGTAATGTATGTCCGTAACTACCTAAATCCTTATGCCAAAAAAAAAAAAATGTATTCCTCAAGCGAAAGTTTTCCTTTGTTAATGCAGTGATTGGTCCATAGAAAGTTTTAAGAAAAGTAACTGCGATGTAGGTAGGTACTATTTTTATGTACTATAGCTATCAACTCAATTTTTTTTAAAGGATTTTTAATGATAATTAAAACAGCTTGATATTTTTATACTTGGGGCTTTTTCTTGTATAATTTCTTGAAAATCTTAATAATAATAACTAAAACTCGGTTTAGTTACACCATTTATAACTCAAGAACAGCTGGACCGATTTTAATAATCTCTGATTTGTTGCATTTGTCTCCGCTCCAAATGGCAGACTAACTATTAAAATATCGGAAAAATTAATTTTGTAGCGTGAAATGGGGTAAAATGAAAAAGACGTTTCCGATTGAAAAAAATCTACTTTTTTTTTAAAGGTAATTCTTAGGAAATGGTTCAAGGATATTTTTACTTGCGATATATGTAGGTACTACATATATGGGAAGTTATGGATTCGTACAACAAATCGAACTCGAGATTTTGATCAAACTTTACATTACGATGATAGAGAAGTCAAAAAAAGTGGGTCTCGCAAAAACGTCCGTCTGTCTGTCTGTCTGTCTGTCGGTTCGACTACAGCTAAAACGGATGGGTCGATTTTCTTTAAACTTGGTACCTAGCGTTTTTTGGACATTCCCCCCACCAGTTTTTTTTTCTCTTTTTTTTTAGGACCAAAATTAACAGTAGCTGTCATACAAAATTTCTTGGCCAAAAAGGAAAAACTTATTTATCTCAATTTCAGCGCCATCGAATTTGTTTTTAAGAACTCCATAAATTTAAATAGTTATAAGTTGCTGTTTAATAAAAAAAATGGTTCCGAAAAATGGTTAATAATGGTACCTCCCAAAGAACCATTTTTTTGATTTTCGCTTTTCTCGAAAACGGTTAAACTGATTCTGATCAATTTTCTTATGAAGAAGTATTGACACATTCTAAATAATATTGTGTACCACAATTTTCAAAAAAAATATTTTTTAGATTTTTAAAAAAAGTTTTAATATTTTTTTTTGAAAACTCAATATTTCAAAAACGACTTGTTCGATTTTTATTAAACTTGGTAAATAACAGTTTTTTAACTTTATCTAGAAGATTATTGACAAAAATTTTTCTAATACTCAAAAATAACGGTGCCTCCCATACAAATGTTAAAAAACCGTAATGAAAAATATTTTGTTTCTCAAAAACGACTCCTACGATTTTCATAAAAGTTTTTTGTTTGTTAAAATTAGTACGAGCTACCATTTAAAATTTTTAAAGTTTATATTTTACGTTTATTAACAGTACCTCTCATAGAACGGTTTCGTTGATTTTCGACTACCTCAACATCTGATCAACCGAATAAAATTAGATTTTGTATACAGAAGCTTGTAACAAATATAAATAAAAGTGCGTATCAAAATTTTCTAAAAACTGATTTTTGGATTTTTAAAAAAAAAATCAAAATTATTTTTTGAAAATTCGATATTTCGAAAACTGGTAGCACATTTTTTGTGAAGTTCAATTTTTAACGCAACATTTATAAATGCTTTAAATTGGCGTACCAATTTTTTTTCTCAAAAATGTTAACGAAATTTTATATATAAAAAATTTATTATTTTTAAAACCGCTCCTACGATTTTCAAAATTTTTTTCTCATAAATAAAGATTTATATGAGAAATCAGATGGTGTACATCGCGTTGGGTTAAAACGGATTCAAAGTATTTTAATCAATTTCTTTCTAATTTTGTTGATTTAAGACAATTTACCAGTTTAAATAGTCTAATTTCCTTTTATGCATATTGCATATGTACAACACTAGGCTATACTGTTAATTTTTGTATACTCACATAATACCACCTGAAACTAAACTAAGATTTGGCAAATGGATAACATATACTCCTATAGCTAATTTATTTCAGACTATAGAACCACAATGTGATCGCGCATAAGAGCAAGTTCGTGCGACCCAGTCGTGCATATTTTTTTTTTAATTTTACTATTTGTAGGGTGAAATTGGGTTAAAATAAAAAAAATGTCCGATTTAAGAAATTCTGTTTATGTTTGAAAAGTTATTTTAAAAAAAAATGCTACTTATAGAATGAAATGGGATAAAACAGTTTGCGAATACAAAAATTCTTTCTGTGTTGAAAAAGCAATAAAGGTGGGACTTTTTACAAATCAAGCCTTTCATAACGTGAGGATAATATTTCCTTTTGATTTTTTATGCGTAGCTTAGGTTTGTCTAACCGTGCAAAACCGCGCGGGTCAACTAGTCAAATAAAATAGGACAGAAATCTCCAACGTCTGACCTTATAGAGTCCTTAACCGGTCGGGTTTTATTTACTGAATTAGATAGAAATTACTATTTTTCCCATAGCATCCATTAGTCTATTGCGGTGGCTGCCAAAACAAATTCACTTAAATATTTACCAAAAGTACTTTCACACTGCTGTTTCACCTATTTTTCAAACCACTTGATAATCAACCGTCAGCTAAACTAAAAACTGAAAATCCTTTCCTCGTCTGCTTTGCATCCTCCTAATAGGGCACCGCGTTTATATGTATTCTATAAAAAACAACAAACCAGATAATTAATTAGTTCAACGAAATTGAAAATAAATCAATGGAAAGAGATCTCTTGTCTAGAACGCTTGGTTGAACTATACCACGCAGTACGTGGATATTTGAAAGTGGCTGGTTTCATATGCAACTCTTTTTGGTCGATCTCACCATTATCTATCTGAAAACGCAACCGAAAACATCAACAGCGGTTGACAATTGAATTGATAACTGCACTCGAACTGCAACAGATATGTATATTATATACGTATGCAAACTGTGAAACAGATTATGTGCAGTGTTGCCAGGTATTTTTATTAAGTTTATTATTTTCTTATTAATAGAGGTGTAATTAATGTCAAAAACCGATATGTCAATGTTTTTAAGAAGTGAAATAAATTTCTTCATGTCGTAATTTTGTGCTGTTTTTGTTGTTCTTAATTTTGATAAGTAAAGGGTGTGTTTTTAAGACGTGTAGTTTTCAATCTGGCAATACTTTTTTCGAAGTTGGTCTTTTTGACTACTGTCACTGGATTTATGCTCAATTTAGTTTGCCATTTCCTAATAATTAATAGACTTACTCCTGAACAACGTTTGCAAATCGTGCAAATTCATTACCAAAATAATGGTCGACATAATCGCAAAATCGTAAAATCGCATAAATTCTATCAAAAATGGATCGGTTTCCCAACACGTTTACTCTAGTGGATAATGCGCATTCTCAGAGACACCATACAGTGCGCACCGTAGACGCTATAGCTGCTGTGGAGCAGAGTATCGAAGAAGACCCGAATGAGTCCATCTGCCATCGCGAGCAACAATTGGAGCTGTACAAACTTGGGCCTCTCGGCTGGCCAGCCACGGCGGCCACTTGATCGAAATCATTTTTAAAACATAATGGCAAACCCTTATCTTTATAATAAAGCTAAATTCTTGGCCATAGCATTAAATTATATGCGTTTTATTTCTACTTGAAAACCACACGTCTAAAAAAAAACCCCTTTGTTTCCTCATTATAATAAATAAAAAAAAAAAGAACAATTTTAGATTACTTTGAAATTTCATTATTTTTTTTTTTAATTATTATTTGAATTCAAAATACTGACAGTTTTAAACTTGATACTTTTGGATTATTTCACTTTTTCCCTACCTTTGAAATTTTATTAATAAACCAACAAATTACATCTTCAATTCTTATCCACTTAGAACGGTTTACTGGTACGGAATTTAAATATTTATGATCAACTGAAACGCTTATGCCTTCTACTTTTTCCTCAGCGTAAATTGTTACATAAGCTCTAACCTATCGAGGTTGTGTTAATATAATTGCGGAAATAGGGTTCTGTCGATAGCTGATAAATTTTATTTTAGTTTTGGGATATTAATTGAGTACGTAATATGGATAAAATATTTTTTTCCAACTATTCCACATAGAAATACTGAGATAGTACAAATAATATTCCGTTTCAAAATTTTAAAAATGACTTTTTTTTAAACATACGAATAATAATTTTTGATTTGTGAAGCAATTCTTTCACCCCTGGCGTTTCAAGAAATCTAAAAATTTATTTTTAAAACATACCTAGTATGGAATATGTGCTAAATTTAAACTTCAATACAAAATTATCTCTAAAACTTAGCCAAGTGTTTTAGCCAAGTGGTAAGCAGCACGAACTGAAAAATCAAATTTTTGTTTCTTACTGTACAAAATTATCTGTAAAAAAAAAATGAAATATCGTTCGGTACAGTAATTCAAGTACTAACTTTTGATAGGTTCTGTAATATATAAAAATATGATCCTCTAAGTCCAAGCTTTCTTGCTTTCCCAACACAAAAAGAATTTTTGTATTCGAAAACCACTGTTTTATTTTCATGCGATTTCACTCTGTAAATAGCATTTTTTTAAAATTAGCCTTTCAAGCACAAAAAGAATTTCTTAAATCGGGACGTTTTTTACTTTTACCCCATTTCACCCTACAAACAACAAAATTCCTAAGAATAACCATTGAAACGCAGGTTAAGTTTTTTCAATCGGATACGTCTTTTTCATTTTACCCCATTTCACCCCACAAAGTACCTAAAGCGGAGACGAATCCAACAAATCAGAGATCATTAAAATCGGTCCAGCCGTTCTTGAGTTATAAATGGTGTAACTAAATCGACCATGTTATATATGTTAAAAAGATGTGAATTTTAATTGGAATATCTACATAATTAAAAAAAGAATGGTCTAATATTTGGGAACAATAGTTTATCAAAACCAAAGAGTATAATCAAAATGGATTAAATTCACTTAAAATAATGGAAGCAAATTCTTTAAAATTGAATATACATATTTTCTTCTCAAAAAACAGCTGTTTTCTGTGACAAATTCTCCACATAGCTCTTTTTTAAAAATTGTGCTTGGGGCATAGGTAGTGTTTGGAGAGAAAAGTGCGGGAGCTTTGGAAGATTTGGCTCGGTCTACGTAGTAAAGCTAAAACTCCCTCCAACTTATGGTATCGTATCTCGTATGCTACATTAATTTTTTTTTAGAACTTTACCTACTACCACACCTACTTTTGTTATATCGGAAAAATACTCTTTACTTAAAATTCTTTAAAGTTTAAGCTACTCTTTTGAAACTAATGCAAGACATGGGTAACTTCTATGAAAATCCACCTTCTGTCACGCTCAATTTTCTTATAATTTGAGTTTTTTATTTATTGAAAGTCCTTTGAAAGTAAACATTTTTTTTAATGCCTTCTTGAATATAACATTCATAAATAACTGAACTAAGCTAGCTTTATTATGCTTTGTTTACGTTGCTCAAATAAACTTAAGAAAAGTTTAAATTTTTGTGCTCAAAGAGGCTGAAGCTGTTCGAAATAAATAAAAAAAAATATTCATCAAATTTCAAAACTTATCTTAATAGTTAATACCAACCCGTGCCGCATGGATTTATAATTTTTTCAGACAAAATACACGTAAGTATCCTATCCTTTTACTATATTAATATAAAAAGTTCTTTTCGAAGATACCCCGAAAAATTGGAAATTTACATGGAATTTTATTTTTTCAATAATCCAATAAGCCTTCTATTATATGTAGGGTATTTTTTGTAACCTGCACTGTCAAATATCAAACGAGAACGCGAAGGAAACCAGATCCGATATCAACATTTTATCTGCAAACTATAATTAACAAATAATAAGACTTAAGTCCTTTAGATTGCTGCACAGAACACGAATCCTTCTACTCAAAATATTTAGCTGTACCCAAGCCAGCGGACGACACAAAAATCATTCATTAATCATCTTCATCTTCTAAGCCAAATATTTAAATTGCCTATCAACTCATAGCACTTGGTTAGACTTTGGTTAATTTTTTTCTTTTTTATTTAATTTAATTAAATTACCCGAATTATTCCATGCCATTTACATCCTCGTAGTTTGCGTCCTCGGCGTGGTTTATTTATGTTAGGGTTTAGTGTCCATTAAATCTGCCGTCAATCAATTGACATAAATCTAAAATTAGCGGAGGCCATTTGCGAGGAATGCCTGATGTTGGGATATTTACCATTTCATTTTTTTTTCCCCAATGTGAAGTGGGGTTATTTCGTGTGACAAATTTAATTTGGATTCCGCTTAAGAATTTTCCAATTCACTAAGCTATTTATTAAACATTGATAACACCATTTTAAAAGTGCATTTACATAATTTTTTTTTTAACTTAATTTAACACATTTAGTGTTTGGTGGACATTTATTTTGATATAAGGATGGTAAGATGATTCGGTAACAAAATAAATTCGTTAACACTTATTCACGCTTATCAAAATAATTTAAGATAACGGCTGCCCTCCTTCTATATGCCGTGTTCTTTTGAGGGCTGCGAACTACTCAGAGAAGATGCAAACAGTAATCTAGTACTACCAACTACACTCGTGCTCTCATGGCGAGTAGATGAGGTTTGTATAGGAAAACCAATTTTGTGCATTCCAATCAAAATGGCCAGTAAAGTACTCATAAGTATACTTCGCCACCTCCAGAGGAACACGGCTATAATTAACTTTATGAGAAGAAATAAACTTAGCTTATATAACAAAACAAGTTCGTAGCCTTTTTTTTGCAGAATAAGGAAGTAGCTTAGTATGGCTAATTTCATGTATAAATACCGATAAATGCAAGGTATAAATACCGATAAATGCAAGGTGGAGTAAAATTAATCATCCAATTTTGTTTTTGAATTAGTTTTTTACTAAATAAAAAAGTATTCACGACTGGGTCGCACGAACTTGCTCTTATGCGGGATCACATTGGGGTTCTATAATCTGAAATAAATTAGCTATGGGAGTCTTTATTTTATCCATTTGCCAAAACTAAGTTTAGTTGAAGGTAGTCTTATTTGAATAAACAAAAATTAAAAATATAGCCCAGTGTTGCACATATCCAATATGCATAAAAGGAAATTATATTATTTGAACTGGTAAATTGCTTTAAATCAACAAAATTAGAAAGTAATTGATTAAAATACTTTGAATCTGTTTTAACCCAACGCGATGTACACCATCTGATTTCTTATATAAAGCTTAATTTATGATAAAAAAATTTTGAAAATCGTAGGAGCGGTTTTAAAAATAATTAATTTTGTATAATAAAATTTCGTTAACCAATTTTAAGTATTTGTTAATGTTAAGTTAAAAATTGAACTTCACAAAAACATCTGCTACCCGTTTTCGAAATATCAAATTTTCAAAAAATAATTTTTTTTTTTAAATCCAAAAATTATGTTTTAGAAAATTTTGCTACGCACTTTTATTTATATGTGTTACAAGCTTGTGTATACAAAATCTAATTTTATTCATTCATTATTCGAAAATCAAAGAAACCATTTAATGAGAGGTACTGTTAATAAACGTAAAATATAAAATTTATAAATTTTAAATGATAAATCGTACTAATTTTAACACACAAAAAAGCTTTTATCAAAATTGTAGTTATTGTTTTTAAGAAAAAAATATTTTTCTTAACGGTTTTTAAACATTTGTATGGGAGGCACCGTTCGTTTTGGGTATTAAAATAATTTTTGTCAAAAAACTTCTAGATGAAGTTGA
The DNA here is from genome assembly GCA_932273885.2 of Leucozona laternaria. Classification (NCBI taxonomy): domain Eukaryota; kingdom Metazoa; phylum Arthropoda; class Insecta; order Diptera; family Syrphidae; genus Leucozona; species Leucozona laternaria. The sequence goes on along the minus strand of OW026367.1, from coordinate 21,174,059 downwards.
AAAACTGCTATTTACCAAGTTTAATAAAATTTTTGAAATATTGAGTTTTCAAAAAAAAAATTTAAAACTTTTTTTAAAAATCCAAAATATATTTTTTTTGAAAATTTTGGTACACAATATTAATTGTTCATAAAAAAATTGATCAGAATCAGTTTCGCCGTTTTCGAGAAAAGCGGAAATCAAAAAAATGGTTCTTTGGGAGGTACCATTATTAACGATTTTTCGGAACCATTTTTTTTATTAAACGTCAACTTATAACTATTTAAATTAATTGACTTCTTAAAAAAAAAAATCGGTAGCGCTGTTTTTGAGAAAAATAAGTTTTTCCTTTTTGGCCAAGAAATTTTATATGACAGCTACTGTTAGTTTTGGTCCCAAAAAAGAGAAAAAAACGGGTGGGGAGAATGTCCAAAAAACGCTTGGTACCAAGTTTAAAGAAAATCGACCCATCCGTTTAGGCTGTAGTCGAACAGACAGGCAGACAGACAGACAGACAGACGGACGTTTTTGCGAGACGCACTTTTTTCGTCTTCGATATCATCATTAATGTCAAGTTTGATCAAAATCTCGAGCTCGATTTTTTGTACGAATTCATAACTTGCAATATAGTACCTATATTCGCAAGTAAATGACTTAAAGTGATAGAAGTCTCTATTTGGACCTTTACAATTTTTTCCGTTACGTGGAAAAGATGGTATTCATCAAGTAGCTGCCGCCAAAAGTGTTAATACACATTTGGGCCCATTTTATCTTATTTTCCATGACCTTCCGCAAGATTTCCGGTGAAAACTGTTCGCATTCCTGACGAATATTCTCCTTAAGTGCTGCGATTGTTAGGGCTTGTTGGTATAAGCACGCGACATTAAGTAGCCCCAAGGAAATAAGTCTGGGATAATTAAATCTGGCAATCTTGCTGGCCATGCAAAATCGCCAAAACGGGAGATTACTCAACGAGGAAATCCATTGTGCCTCGTGAGGTGTTTGCGGTTGCACCGTCTTGTTGAAACCACTTGTTCACCAAGCCCCGCTCATCCAATTCTGGCAGTAAGAAGTTGTTTATCATGGCCCTGTAGCGTTTACCAGTAACAGTTACCGTATTGCCGATGGCGTCATAAAAAAATACGGCCCAATCACTCCTCCCGCGTAAACGTCGCACCACACAGTGGCTTTGAATGGATGTAATGGCTCTTCGTGCTCCGTGCATCACACGCGGATTTTCAGTGTCCCAGAAACGAAGATTTTGCTTTTCGAAGTACCTAACCGCTTAAGTGGAAATGCGCCTCGTCAATCATGATAATTTTCGAAACAAAATTGTCCTCTTCGTTTTTGAGATTGTGGATAATTTGACAGCGGAGTGTAGCGCTCCACTGCTTGTCTGTTTGTATACTGCAGCTGTCTAGTACACAAATGTCAAAAATGATTGACATACGACGCCATTTGCAAAAATTATAACATCTTTCGATAGGGTGATTAATTTTGCGTCACCTTGTGCTTGTACTAGCGAACTGAAAAAAAAATCAGAAATTATTATAGAATCAGGGATTTTAGAATTTTATGCCTGTGTGTAATTTAAAGAAAATATTAAAATCAAATATTTTGCAAAAAAAAGTAATAACAAAACCAGCAATCAGGCTGTATCATAATCGAAATCATCATCAGCTCCTGCTGGCGGGTTTCCAAACAAGTTTATTCCTATTACAAATATAAATATAAATTACACCTAAGTGAATTTAAACAATATTATAGCCGGATGCGGACAATAACACTTACATTATTACAAACACACAAATCATAAATATAGCTATACAAAAAAAAGGATATTTCAAAAGTGTAAAATTTAATATGATTTTGCCAATCAGTGTGGCGAAAAAGTGTGGCGTTACAGAAAGGCATAAACAAAATAATTTAATGGTTGCAATAGCATATAGTTTTCCGGTTTCATCATCGAGAGGAGAGAATGAAAACCGGCAGTGTTAACGAAAAACAAATACAAAAACAAAAACAGCGCTTAGTTTAGAAGTCAAACACTAAACTGTAGGTATAGACAGCATCATGGACGTCGCGTCGGCGAACTATTCATCCTAAAGCAAATAAATATACCGACGTATTTTCAAATGTTTATTAACAATTGAACGCAAAATCAACTGATTAGTAAGTGGAAAGGGGGGGTTAGAATGTGCTTGGATATATTTTTGAGCACGTAAATCCATGGGTCTTCATTTATGGCTGTTGACTGTATTGCACTCTTAGGCTCGATTATTAAATGGGATTTTTTGTTGATTTATTAATATAGAATGTTAGAATGGAGGTGATGTAAATATAATAAGGCTGCATGAGTTTGGGAAAAAGTAACGGATGTAACATTCAATGGATTTGTTTAGAGTGCAATTTAAATATTATGAACAATAACATTGTTTGCTGACTATGATGGTTTCACATTATAGGTAGGCATGTGTTTTGCAAACGTTGGTAATTTTCAAGTGCAGTCTGAGTTTTTTAAGCCTCAAAACAAACTATAAATTGATTCTTGGTAATTTTATTTTAGTATTAGAAGCGGAGTGGGGGTAGGAATAGAGGAATAGTATGAGGAATACACATCACACATCTTGCCACGATTCAATGGGTTGAATGGGTCAAAATTCACTTAAAAATAATTTTAAATTGAAAAACTTGCAAGGAAAATGAAGTTTGTTTGAGCTTATTGTGTATGATAGGATGCAAATAGTAGAGCCTGCATATCAGCTTGCGCACCATCATTTAATTTTTGAAGATTTTGAATGAAACATCAACAACTTGAGTTGATGATATAAAAAGTTAGAGAGCGTAGATTGGGTCGAGACAAGTATAGTATAGGAGAGAGGGTCTATTTCTCCCCATTCAGGCAGGTGGGGCAATTTTTTAAAATGCTGACCTAAAATTAAAACAAAAACTACTAAAATATCGGGTTTTTCAATAAGAGCTCTACAAAAGTTTTTTTTAAATAAAACAAAAACGGTTTTAGATATCAATGAAATTCTTTTTTCCTGTGAAAGTACGTTTGATGCCATTATGTACCACCATGGGCACGCTTGCAGAAATCTAGACGCTGAACCCAATTTTTGACGGTTTTCAAGCATAAATCGGCCGATACTGCTGCAATTTCACGTTCGATATTCGTACGAAGTTCAACAATCGTCGCTGGCTTGTTGGCATAGATCATAGACGTAGCCCCACAGGAAATAGTCTAACGGCGTCAAATCGCACGACCGAGGCGGCCAAGCGACTGGACCATTTCGTGAGATAACACGTTCTCCAAACTTGGTTTCCAATAAATTGATTGTGACATTCGCTGTGTGGCTTGTGGTGCCATCCATGTAATCCAAGTCCATATCATCCAATTGTATCCAAAAATATTCGGTTATTATTGAACGGTAGCGATCCCCATTCACAGTAACGTGCCGGTCTTGATCATCACGGAAGAAGTACGACCCAATGATGCCGCCGGCCCATAAACTACACCAAACCGTAATTTTTTCAGGATGCAATGATGACTCATGGAGTACGTGTGGATTGCTGCCTGACCAATACCGCATATTTTGTTTATTGACGAAGCTATTCAGCCAGAAATGAATCTCATCGCTGAAGACGATTTTTCGATGAAAATCCGAAACATTTTCATCCGAATCATTTTCACGAACATACGACGCTTCTGGTGGTCAAGCGGCTTCAGTTCTTGCGTCATTTTAATCGTCACAGAGATGCACAACGCTTGAGAACGACGTGTGAGAGACACATTTGGGCTTTTTGCAACTGAAGCCTCAGCGGCAGCAATATTCTCGACACTACGGGCACTTCTTTGTCTCACTGGCACGGGAACATTTTGTACTGTGCCTGTGGATTCAAATTTTTCCACTAGACGCTCAATTGTTGATGTGCTACTACGATTATGACGACCATAAATTGGACGCAGCGCTCTTAACGTTAAGGCCACTGACTCCGAATTTCGGTAGTAAATTTTAATAATTTCGGCTCGTTGTTGGCTTGTATATCTTTCCATCATGAAATGGCAAACCTTACTGAAGAGAAATGTCAAAAGAGCGGCAAGAAATATGGCGTCGTTTGCTGTCCCTGTTTGTAGCGTTCCTGTTGAAAGACTCTTTATAATGCTATAGCTTTTAAAAAAAGCCAAAGTCATTTTTTTCAGTTTCGCCTCAGTGAAATTATGACCCAAAATGTGTAGTATTTTTATTTATTTTTATGTGGGAGAGTTTGATGGGATGAGTTAAGAACTTTATATTGGGGTTGAAGGTATTTGTGTTGTTGGCCTTAAGTTGCATTCAAGTCAATGGTTCGGCTAGGCCTTACTCGGTACGGTGTTGGTAGGAAGTGAGGAAGAAAGGAACAGATCTTAACTGTCAGGGGTTTGGAGTCAGAGGGATATTTTGGAGCAGGTTAGGGCCCCATTACCTTAATTGGTGAACAAAATCGATGTCGGCAATATCACTGCGTAATTTGAGGGGTTAAAAGTTCAAAATTTAAAGACGTCTGCATAAGAAGGAAGGTTATAGGGATCATCCCAACTAAGACTCCACAAAGGGAGGTGTAAAAATCTGGGCTGGGCGGCTTCAATAACGTTCTATATGAACTTGATGATAATGGTGACCAGACTTGGGAGGCATATTCGAAAGCGAAAGTCATATAAAGGGATTTGGTTTCATATATGGGCAAGAAAATTCTTTTGACCAGCGTTTTACGAATGCTAGAGTTGAGTTACTTTGCTAATAATGCTGATGTCATAGTGGGAGCCAACATTAATTTAAATGTCACAAATGACTCCAAGGTCGGAAATGGCAGTTACAATAAGAACAGCCACTCTATCAATCGAGTACCGCCTTTGGGACAAGGGAGGGCGCTTTCGAGTGAAAGTTATCGTTTGACATTTCATTTAGAAAAACTTAAATTAGACCCCGAAAATGATATTGGGGTTCTTATTTGCTGGGGCATAATTTTGCGGAGCCTTCATTTTCTTTTTAAAAAAGTATAGATATTTTATTAATTGAAAGTTTTTTTTTTAATTTTTTTTTATTTTAATTTGATCTTTATTTCTTCCAAAAAAACATAATTATCTATAATATTATTACAATTTTTTAAATATTTTTGAATGGCTAGTTTTTTGAAAGAAATAGTTTAGTACAATCTTTTGCCAAAAGACAAGTGGCGAATGTACTTTACTCGTTAAAAAAAAACTATATTATTGATGGGGAAAGCATTCTGATTTAGAAATAATTTTATTTTAAGACAAATAAATTTTTTATATTTTAAATGTTTGGAATAAGTAAATTCTCAATTTTTGAATGGTTCAAAGAAAAAAGCTATTTTTTTTTATTTCTTAGGAAAACTGATCTCCCTCTCACACACCCAAGGTCAACTGGAAGTAGATTAAACAAACGTGGAGCTGTAACAAAATAAAAACTTGAAAAGTGCGTTTTATGAACTGTTGGTATAGTTACGTAGTTTCTAGTGTTGATACGTAAGTTTAAATTATTATCAATAACTCTCACGTCATTATCAAAAAATATTTTCAGAACTTTGTAGCAATACAGATGTCTTAAAGGCAAAACTTTGAGATTTTTGAACAAAACATGATTGGGTGTTAAACGATTTACTTTACAGATTATTCATTTAGCATGTTTTTGTTTAATTAATAACGGTTCAATGTTATTAAAATAAGTGCTATCCCAACTAGAAATTCCTTACTGCAGTTTAGATTTGATTAAACCATTATGAACCAGTTTTAATATTGGAAGATGACAATAAAGGCTAAGATGATAAAGTTGTCTTACAATCCTATTCATGTATTGTTTCAGGTAGGAAGTATATGGTCTGACCAACTAAAATTCTGATATAATATATTATTACCTAGATATTTGAAATTAACAACACTTTCAATTTTAAAACAATTGTGACTTCAGGTTACATGTTCATTATAATTATAATATAGGTTCACATCCTAAACTAAATTTTGAGCAGTTAGGTGAGTGATAATAAAAAGGCAAGCCCTCACAAGTCTTATCCTTAAGTGTAAATAGGATGAAATTTGTTTTCTTGCTCATAATTAAGTTATGTTTATAGAACCAACGATTAAGTACATCTAAATCATAATTTACATCCGAAAATAAATCAAGGTAGCTTTTATTAACATAGGAGAGTGCCGTATCATCAGCAAATGCTGTTACTTTGTCCTTAAAAAGTTGAATGAATAATGAGTTGACATATATAAGGAATAATATCGGACCCAGGACAGAGCCTTGAGGAACACCTAGATTTATAGAACATTGAGAGCTTGAAACATTATTAATTTTTACAACTTGCTTCCGATTACTCAAGTAAAAAGCAAACTTTTTGAAAACTTTGCTCAAGGCAAAAATTGCCGTAACAAAAAAAAATTTCGACATTTTTATCGGAAGGGCAACAGATTTCGAGTATAATGTGCGGAATATGTTACAATATATCAGTAGTTTATTTTAATGTATAGCCATACGTTTTTTTGACATTGGCGCTGTGCAAGGCATTGGGCGTGTTACGCAGGTTTTTCTCAAAATCTTTTGCTTTTACGAAAATATGTAGTTTCGAAATACATTTTGTGTAGAATTTTTAAGCTACAATTTTCGTCTTGATACTTTTTATACAAAAATTATGATATTTTTTTGTTTAGGGTGAAATGGGGTAAAAATAAAAAAAAATGTCTGTGAAAGTGAAAAAAAAAACATTGGACAAAAAATATTTTTTCGTTATTATTTATTTAAAATAATTTTTGCTTTTTAGTTTTCTAGCAAATAACAAAAAACTAAAGTTTGCTCATTTTACCCCAAAGCTGTAAAATTTAGAGACCTTTTTTTATTTTCTAAATTAAATAAATTTCTCAACCAAAATTGAGCTTAATAAGAATTTTTAAGAAGTGAAAATTTAATTTTCCTGAACTATCGTTGGAACAACCCGGATTTAAAACGTGATTAATATCTGTTTATGTGTATGTAAAAGAGAAAGGATTTAAAAAAAAGGATACCCCATAATGTGTTAGTGCTGTTTTTTTTTTTTAATAATTCTGGTTTCCAGTTTTGTACATTTTTTTAAAAGAAAACTGATACCTTAGGAGAAATCTAAGTATTATTGACAGTGCCAGCCAGTGTTGTCAGATGGAACAAAATTTCCCCTCAGAAACATTTAGAAACCCCCATATTACCACATTTTATCAACATAAACCCCTAATTTTTTTTTTTACCTTTTTATTTTTATTCACAGCTAATACATTTGTTTTTAATTTTAAATTTAAGTTATTTAAATATAGTTGAGTAGCTACAGTATAAAAATTTGTAAAAAAAAGGTACTAGGTAATAAAAGAAAATTTATTTCACAATGTCTGAGTAAAGTTTTGATTATTTATTCGACATTTAAATTATCCGCAAATTAAATCCGCCCAGTAAAAAACTTTCACAATTTTTCGAAATAATAAATGTACATATGTGTCAATTATATGTTCCAGTTTTCCAGACAAAATAGTTTTGGGTGATGAAACCCTGAAAAAATCAATTAATAATATTTAAATTGCCAAATAAATTTGCTAATCGGCACTTCATCTGGCAATTAAAATACTTTAAACTTTAATAGTAAGCTATACTTACTATTTAGATATTGGGAAACATAAGGCAGGTTGATAATTGTCTAATAAGGTCCAAGTTGCGTATTTAGAAATTTAATCAGACATTGTGAAACAAGCCCAGTTTTTCAGTGCGCGATTAAAGTTAAACGTGAGTTTAATCATAAAATTTGGTGAGTTAACTCAGGATTAACTGAACAGATGCGTTTGATGTTTTATGCAAAGAGTTTGTTAAGTCATTCCGCATTCATTCTCCACCGAAAAACTGCTTCCTCAGTTCATTGTGGGCTAATTTACTTCTAAAGCTAGCTAACTCTGGTTTAACTCACGAGGTTTAACTATTAGAAATTACAAATTTTTTTTGCACTTCTTTAAGATAGTTCTAATACATTATCGTGATCTTCGTTTTGACTGTCATGTCGGTTTGATACATATTTTCACTTGTGAAAGTTTTAAGCATTTCTTCTGTTTGTGTAAAATTATGCCATTCAGAATGTAAGGTATATCTAACTCGTAGAATACTGTCAGCTGTTTCAATACCCATACGATTCCTCAACCTTTTAGCTCTAAATGAATCCCCCAGATTTTCCCCCAAACATCTCGTCCCCCCCAGATTACCCTCCAACGACAAAAAAAGCCCATAAATCTGGGGGAAAACCCCCCAAACTGGCAACCCTGGTGCCAGCTTTAAAAAGACCCATATTACAAAAAAAAAAAAACTAACCCGTACTCTTCCTCAAAGAAATAGACACTATAATCAGCTTTTATTTCTCGTCACGCAAAGTGCTGTGTGTCCTTTTTCTTCTGGAGAGAAGCTGAAATTCTATCATCTGTCTAGTAAGTTATACATAAATACTCTATGGTATTATTATAAAATGAGATGTTAAACAGAATGTTCTAGCAAAAAACATTTATATCTACACAAGTTTTTCCCTGGAAAGGACACCAAATATTTGCAATTCAAATATGACGTACAGATATGACCAAAAGTAGTATGTTAGAGAATAAATTATCAGCATGTTATCCTTTTTTTGTTGTGAAACACATAGTATACAACACATACATGGCTGTGCTGTAGATGGGTTGCTCGATGACAATGAACCATTTTAATGTCCCGCACACATATTAGTGGCGAGAAAAGGAAATTGCGGTTCTTCTATTACGGTGTCGGTAGTGGTTGAAGGTTTATCCTTTTTTGTTATTGTGTTCGGACAATACCTATACCTACATACATTTTATTTATTTAGGAGGTGGGGGGAGTTCATCATAAGGCCACAAGGCATCAGGATATACTTTCACAAATTTATACCATTAGCTGTTAGATAATGCGGATTGGACTGGAAACGTGTTTTGTTTTCATCATCACCACAAATGAGGGATTCTGGTGCCAATTTCTGGCTGATGACACCGTTGTTATTGTTATTGTTTAAAACATTCTTACAATTTTGGAAAATAAATTTAAATTCCGGTTTATTTCGATGTCATGATGATGATGATGGTGAATAATTTAAACCACGTTTCAATAGCTTCAGAGAAATCCAACGAAGTTATTGATTTAAAATTGCTTTTATTATTCGTTTTCAGCATCTGACTGGTATAAACAAAATAAAACTTAAAACGCAAACGCCACAAAAGAAACTAAATCAAATAATGTTTACATACATAGCTTGATTAATTATTATTAATTTACCTCCATTTTACAGGAACGAACGCAAAGTATATATATATTTATTTAACAGCTGACTGGTATAAACTGGTCTAACTCACATGGTGAATACCAATACAAATATGGTTAATAATTGTTTGCATTGTGTGTATTATTTTAAGCTTAATATTTATTTTCTCGTGCTCGCGAATCAACGGCCTTTTGATCAGTCTATACCAATCAGCGGGATTCTATCTTCAATTCATTAAAATCCCAAGCTTTAAATGTAGGTTAGTTAGTTATTTACCTTTACCAATCACACATATGCCTATGCAGTTACCAGAAAAAAGTTCAGATTAATTTTCAACATGCATGTGAACAACATGTGATTCAAACAGAACGGTGCTTTGTGCCACACAGCAAATGCCAAAATGGACATTCTGCATGAACTATTTGAGGATATAGCTTACTCTCACGGAGGCTAGCTCTAGTAAATGATTTCCTCTGCCCATAGAGCACACCAAACAGTGACTTTTTGAGGATGTAATTGCGTCTCAACAATCAACAATGGCTTGTAAATTATGATCACTCCAAATACGACAATTTCGCTTATAAACGTTCCCATACAAACGAAAAATGAGCTCCATCGCTGAAGAAAATTCGCTTATGAAAATTGGGATCAACGGCAATCTTGTTTTGGGCCCATTTGGGCACAATTTGGAAGCGTTGTTCAGGCGTCAATTTATTTATGTTTAAATGGCAAACCAAACTAAACATAAATCAAGTGACAACTGTCAAAAAGACCAATTCCGAAAAAAGTATTGCTAGATTGAAAACCACAAGTCTAAAAAAACACCCATTATATAAAAATCACAACCACGATTGTATGGCTCCAAGATCTTATAGCACCCCATATAAGGGATATTCAAAAAATAGTATCCCAGGTAAAAAAGATCAACTAGTTTCAGAAATTGGTAACCCATTATGAAAATAAATATATATTATCCAACCTTAATGCACAAAAACAAAAAATTATATTTTACACAAGGTATGTTGATGATACATTCGTCATATTTGACGGAACACCAAGACAAATCGACGTTTTAAAAAAATATATGAACAACATCAACAATAAAATACAATTCACAGCTGAACTAGAAAACAACAACTCAATAAATTTCCTCGACCTAACAATATACAAAAACAACAATAAACTAAATTATAAAATATACAGAAAAACAACAACGACTGATTTAACAATTCACAAAGATTCACACCACCCACAATCACAAAAACTAGCAGCATATCATGCTTTCATCAATCGTCTATTAAATGTACCAATGACGAAAACAGATTATGACAACGAATTAAATATAATCAAACATATAGCAACATCAAATGGATACACAACAGAACTTATAGACAAATTAATATACAAAAAGAAGAAGAAAATAAAAAACATCAACACAACAGATAACAATACACCAGATAAAAAATACATTTCAATCGATTACACTAATTTATTACCAAATATAATACAAAACGAGTTCCGGAAATTAAACATAAATATATCATTTAAAACAACAAATAACGTACAAAAAATTTTACAACATAAAACAAAAACCGACAGCAAATCTTCTTCTGGAGTATATAAAATCAAATGCGATGATTGTGACAGCTACTACATTGGACAGACAGGCAGAACTTTTTACGAACGATACTTAGAACATAGACCAAAACAAAATACGAAATCTACTTTTGCACAACATATCATAGAAAATAATCACAACTATACAGACTTCGACACTAACGTAATACCATTACATATATGTAAGAAAGGGATAAGACTAGACGCACTTGAAGAATACGAAATTTACAGAGCTTACAAGACAGAACAAGACAAAATATTAAATGACAAACTAACAATAAAAACTAACACTTTATTTAACACTGCAATCAAATACCAAAACAGGCAAACACATTCAACATAAACGAAACAAATATATAAACCATTAACAACAAATACAATAATTCAACATAGACCACATCAAGCACTGAAGCAAATATTCTTGGCGAAACAACACCAAAAGTCACACAATTGAGCCCGATGATGGTTTATAAAAACCGAAACGCGTCGCTAAATTAATTGTTTTAAATAATTTAATGTTGTGAAAATTTTAAAAATTTTTAAAATTAAATAAAATTATAAAAAAAATATTAATAATTTAAATTTTTTAATTTTTTTTAATTTTATTTACATTTATATAATACATAACCCATAGATTTTTGATTAAACAATTTAGTCTTAGGTATAGATTGCGTGACCCAAATCTTTAAAATATCATTTAAAAAACCTATGACCTTCTAGATGGCATACTTTTTTCTCAAATATCCTTCATATGGAGTGCCAGAGGCCGGTCGTATGTATTTTAATATCTTTCACATAATGTACAACAGCCTTCTGTCACGAATAGAGGCAATGAATTGTACTCTATATCATAATAAAAATTAAACGCAGCTGGTTGGTAAGCGTATAACTTGAGAACAGCGTGACGTCAAAAATAACGTTTCTGAGAAAAATTGAAAAAGTCCATTGATTTAATATATTTGTATGGTCAAAACATTAACTCCGCAGTTTTTATTGGTTTAAAGTTTATTTCAAATTGTAAATTAAGTGCAAAAAAAAGTTCACGCTAACACCTAAAAAAGTACGTATACGCCACAGTATACAACTATTTATAATGATTTATGTTATAAGACTCTGAACTAGATGTTCATTGGAAAACAATGGAAACTGAAATAGGTGACTTTTTCCGTAATTCCTTTTTCTTATAAAAAATTAGGATTAAAAGAACCATACATACACCAGCGACTTAGGGCCAGTTTCACAGTCAGAAAAGTGACACTTAAGTGGGGAAAGTGAAAGATTAATTCCCAATATCACAGCGCACTGTTAACTGAATAAGTTGCACTTAAGTCTACGATGTTGGTGACTTAAGTTCCACCTACGCTGGCTATGAAATTTAGCTTTAATTCCTCATATGGGAAACTTAAGTGCCACTTATTCCTGTAAGTGTCGACTGTGAAACTGGCCCCTAGTCTCTTGAAGAAACCAAATCTTATTTTCATCCAATCTCGACAGAAACCATGCTTCTGTTCTATTTAGCAGGACTTAAATAATCACGGTCTTGTGCCCATACAGAGGGTCTTCTCTTGGTTCTTTAAAATAAGGCTTTAGTATATCTACTTAAATTTAGTTCTAGCTAGAAGAATCAGCGATCTCCATACATTTCTAATTTAGGCTGGCCCTTGACTACTTCGCCATTATATCTTTTCAGAACACAGTTGTGGCTGAGTTGACGATGCAGATATTTCTTTCCCGAAGAAGGGATAACACTTCACCCTGTCGACATATCGACAGAACCAACCCCATTTCCGCCACCTTTGCTTGCATATAATGTTAATGGAAACCTCAGAGTAATGTTGATACTTGCAGCATAAGCAAGTAGCTGAATGGTATTTGAAAAATTGTCTTTGACTTACAATAGTTGCGTGCAATTGATTCAAGAACACTGTTAAAATGGTCGGATGATAAAGCGGCACCAATTTTTTACTAAAAATTGTAAAGCGAAAAATCGGTTATGAACCTGAACCAGAACTAATTTAAACTTCCAAGAATTCAAAAATAGTTTTCAAAAAACTGTCAGAAGTCTCTACAAGCAAATATTAAGTACCTTCTCAATAGAAAGACAAATCAGGCACAAACCCAAAAGCACATAGGTATACCTGTATTCTATTCTATTCTATTCTGTTTCTACCTACCTCTTTAAGTATAAGTAAGTGGGTCGGTAATATCCACGAAGTAATTTAAGCCAATGATTATTTACAGCATAACAAATTATCATACCCATAGATTTTATCAAATTAATACCTAAGTGTCACTAACTATATGGTTATGACATAACCTCACCCTTCCAGCTTCACCACCCATAACTACTATACTTGCATAGGCCCTTAAGCCAAATAAGATGTATGTTTGTATACAGAACCGTATGAATTGCAATCGACTATGGATTATCATTTATTATCATCCGCGACAAATTGCTTGGCATTTGCTTCTCTGAACCTCATAATGGCCTTATTAACGCTTGCCGACGTCGATAGTGGCGTTAATTATAATAATTTTCCATTTATAATCGATTTCATCTATGTCGCCGCACCGCATCGGTGCTGCACTGTATTATCTCGCTTCCCATTCCAATCACCCAGCAACCATCATCTTCAACCAAACTTATAATCGCTTTCACATCTCCTTCACATCATCATCAACAGGGAGGAATACCTGGGCGCCTCGCCTGGGCCGCTTTATTGGAAAAGGATTTTTGGAAATTGGATCAGAATTGTAGATTCCTTCACGCGAATGATTGGAAATTGCAAATCCCCGTGTGATTGAGATATCCTTTATCAAAATCGCAGGTGTGTGTGCACAAGAATGAAATGGTTTGCGGAGATTAATACATGCGCTCCCCGAAAACTTCCATATCGGCGTAATTTAATGTGCAGGAGTCACCGAAAGTGAGAATGGAAATGGAGGATAAGGCTTACCTCAAGGATAGTTTCTCTCCACAGCATCACCGTCACCACACTACCATATGACGTAACAGCACACAGCAGCCAGCCAGCCAGCCCAACCGTCTTGTCAAACTTTTGGAAGACAACTTAATGTGGTGTGAAATGTCAGATGGTATAAAAGGAATGTTCACAGCCCACAGTCACGCAACTATTTCAGGCGGCAGCGATATCCTTGATTTCAGTGCGGTGTGCCGTTAGATACGCAGCTAGTATGGTATGAATGTGATGATGAGGATCATGTATTAATGTATAATATTGGCGTTAAGATGACTAAATTACTGCTCAATCTTTTGGTGGGGTAAAAGCGAGGCTGAAAGCGAATATGTGTGTGTGTTTGTGTGTAAGTTTCGGAAGTATTAAGGAAGCAAACATTATCAACACGAATATATATGCAAACTGATAACGATAACGTTATCAGAATATTGAGTAATTGGATTGGAACTTCTGCCGCGCCAAGGGTATTTGTAATAGGAAACATCAAGGAGGTATTAATTATTCAAACATATCTTCTTAAAAGGGCTTTTTAAAAATCAAATAAAAAGGAAATGCATGTATTGAAAGTGAGACGGGAACAAGAAGGACCACTTAAACGGCAGACATTTTCTAACTTCTAATTTTTTTTTTGCAATATATTTATATACAGGTAGGTTCAACAAGGCAAGCATTGGATTCGTAATTAAAATCGAACTCGAGATTTTAATCAAACATGATAATTACGATGATAGAGAACACTAAAACAGTGAATCCTACAATTCCGTCTGTCTATATGTGCGTATACATTGAATTACATTCTAAAGCACTGAAGCGATTTTCTTCAAACTTGAAACTAAGGTATTTTCACTAGTTTTTGATTTAAGATGATAAGACGGTACCCGCCATACAACTGTTATGAAAAATGTTATTGTTCTCGGAAACAGCTATAAAGATTTATATACAAACTGTTTCTGTGCCCTTTTTTAGGTAGGTATAGCCTGGCCTTTTGATTAAAACAAGTTCTAAGAACTCTTTGTTTTCCACTTTTCCTTTATGAGCTTAACTGCTTTTGATCAAAATACACAAAGAGCTACTAAACAAAAATAATATGGAATATATAAATCTTCAATAAAGTGCATTCTTCAATTGAGTGCATTTTTTTTTGAAAATCGTATGCATGTATTTTTAAGCGGGATACATTTTTTTAGAACATTATGTAAAAACTTAAAATTCGCATACGAACTTTGGAGTTTTAACTGGATGACGAATTAGTATAATACTGTTAGTGTTGCCGTGGTTTTTCTAATAAACGGTCCGCCAAATAACTTTTTTTTTGATAATGGCGCAATTACGAGTGTAGCTTCGGCTGTGTGGCACTTAGCGCCGTCCTGTTGAAACCAAATGTTGCCAATATCCTCCTCTTCTATTTTTGTGAACAAAAATTCGTTCAACATGGCCCGATAACGATCGCCATTGACTGTAACGGCCACTCCTTGCTCATTTTCGAAAAATGGCCCAATTATGCCTCTGGACCAAAATCCGCACCAAACAGTGACTCGTTTTGGGTGTATCGGCTTTTCAATGTATGCGTGCGGGTTTTCTGTGCCCCAAATGCGACAATTTTGCTTGTTTACTACCCGCCAAGATCAAAATGAGCTTCATCTGAAAAGATAATTTTTTTTGGCAAAATCGGCATCTTCTGTAAGTCAATCGCAGACCCACTTAGCGAAGAGTATACACAACCATATTCGTTCAGCGGAAGGATAAAACTAATTATCTGTCAAACCAGACATGAGCTAAGTGTTACCATTCACGAAATAAGCAGTAGTTGAAAAAAAAAACGTTAAATGGCGGCCCTTTTTTTTGTTTTTGAAAATATCTCCTCCCAAATTTTAACGTTTATAGCCAAACGATTGTAGGTAAGCCTCGATGAAAAAGTGGGCATCGACAAGGTGCTTTTATTGAAACCTTTGGCTTATCCAAAATATATCCATTGAGTAGGCAAAAAAGAAATTGGGATGTTTTTTTTTTGTACAATATCGAGATTTTTGCTTCGTGGGGGCAGAACATATACAAGAAAAATTGCACTCACCAGGGGAGACAAGGCAAGATGTAAAGAAATATATTCGCAATCCAGGAGTGAGCGAGTACGATGAATGTTGATATTTATTTTTTAAAACACTCGATGAGTTATTGGACAAAATGTAATCAGATTTTTTATTTAATAAATACTGGATTATTTTCAATGAAAACCCACTCGCGAAAAATAAAAAAAAATTAACGAAATTGTTAAAGTATAAGAATATCAAAATTTTAGAATTAAAATAATGGATTATAACGATAAATTAATTAAATATATCACGGAGGCAAACAAAATCAGGCAGATAGAACAAAGTCAGGGCTGTCGATGATGAAAAAAAATGCATATAAACTTCGGCCAAAAATTAACCTAAACCACCAGGTTATATGAATTCAATATAGACAAAATGAGTTTTTTAAAATAATCTCGGCTTTGTTGTGAAAAAAAACAACATGACTACAAATTGTATTGTATAGAACAAAATTATGTATTCGCCGGGTAAAACTCTCACATTTGGGATGGTGCTTCAAGAAATTCTTTGCATCTTTATGATCAGATCCAAAACGCAGGACACTTTTTATAATTCGGAATAAAAAAGTATGCAGTAATTAGCTGCTATTTAGTTGCTAATTACTTTTGGATTCCGAAAAGTGTCATGCTTGACGTCAAGTCAGCAGGACACCTAATATTTCGGTTTCCGAAACTGCGATTAATTTTTTTTGTGCGTAACTAAGTAGCAACTAAATAGCAGCTAATTACAGCATAATTTTTATTCCGAATTATGAAAATTGTCCTGTTTAATCGATACACCTTAGGAAATAGCTCTTTCAGTACATACACTCAGGAACATCATCCTAATTTTGCGTTCCTCCCTTAATACAATTTTCGGGCAACACTCGTCAAACCAGGAATATAGTGATTCGTTCTTTACCCGCACTACAGGGAAATATTTATGTGAAATATACTTTACATAACTCAATATTTCACAACCATTACCTATAAAGGCACTCAAGAGCAAGATTCCTCTTAAATCTCCTTTAATGTATCCTACCATTTCATTTCGCAATGCTCATTTTGCAATTTGTTGAGTTGCAATTCAATTATTTCGCATTTAATTGTTTGGTATATTTTCATTTCGTTATGTGATCGTTTCGCAAAATCATGATTTCGCAGATTTTATATCGCAGTTCTTAAATAGCATTTCATAATGTTATTTCGTAAATTATTGTTTCGAATTTAATTATTTCGCATTTTATAACTCGCTTATGTTTGATTTCTTTATTCATTTTCCATTTTATTATTTTGCATAAGCTAGTAATAAGTACTTAGCTTCAAAGTTGATTTGCCTTTCGATATTTTAGGTTCCTACATGTACGTGAATTTTGCTTGAAATTTTTTTTACAAAACTATCAGTTTGTGGGCTATTTAAAAGACTAAAGTTAAAATTCGCGAAACAATTGTTGCAAGCTTTATTAAAATTCATTATTATAATAATGAAGTTCGGGGTGACTTTTATTTACTAAACGATTTTGATCCAAATCGGTGCCAACACCCATTTTAGATCGTATGGCCAAAGATCAATTTGTTTATCTCAGGCAGGTCTACATGTCGAAGAATCTAACAAAAAATTTTAATTTAACACCAAAAACAAAATAAAAGCTCAAACTCATTGTGTTTTCTTCCGTCCAATTCAGAAGATTTATTGTTTCCTTCCAGTTAATTGAGTTGTGTTGTCTTCCTTACAACAATATTACTGAAGCTTTTTAAAAAAAACTTTATAAATAAAGGATGCATCGCGCACAATTATCGTCCTTGTGAATGTTCTTTATTGAGAGCAAAAGGAACATACAAACAATAAGTAAAAAAAAATAAAAATATAAATATTCTCGTATAATCAGAAAAAAGAGCCATCAACTTGGAAGCAATTTTCAACTGCGGGCACCACACTAACGTGTAAGTATAACACGACCCAGGGGTGCAATTAAAATTGAACATCACGCGAATGTCTGGTATGTGTTTTTGTTTTGTCGCAGGACATATGGGCCATTAATTTTAACCCACCACCACCATCACCAAATACCATAACCACTCCAACAACTACAATATATGTTTATGTGGAACCACAACACAGCAACATTCAGAGCCAAAAGCATAACGACATGCGACAGCAACACGACCCCCTTACAGCATCCAAAACAACAATGTTACGAATTAATGAAGGCCACAAGGTTTGGTTTACTGTCCAAAACAAGAGCACATGGGAGGCAGGACCAAACCAAAAAAAAAGAAGCTTAAAACGAACTAAAATTAAAGGTTTGAGACCGCACAAATACGGGGCGGCGGAAAAAGGGTGCGCGTTATTTAAAACCTTAAAACTGACAGGTGAAAAATACAAACATAAATAAAAACTTGCATCACGGGCCATTGAATTGCCCTTGAAATGGTTTGTAAATTCATAAACTGGGAACAGAAAAAGGTTCAGTTAAACTTAAATAGCTAAGATCATAAGCAATAATAGAAAAACTGTCAAGAAAATGCTGTAATTTTAGAGAGAAGATGAAAAACCAAACCAAGACAGTTGGACTTATTGCCCCGGTCGATTGCTACCATTAGAGAGACCATATTTATTATAGCCCAGTCATTATCAATATTGAAATTAAAACGATGAGGGTTGGGTACGATTGATTTTTGATTGCATTATAAAAATCTCGTAATTATAAAATCTCGAATTTTTAAAAGGCGTTGGGCAATAACTCCAAAATCAATTTGGATATCGGCAAACAAAATTTTGAACAAATATTCTTGTTTTTTTCTCGATTTGGGAGTTATTTTTTTTATATTTTTTTTCAAATGAAAGAGTCCAAAATAAAAATTTTTCATTGCAAAAAAAATCCAGAAAAAGGAAATAACTCCCAAAGCTTAGGAAATAACCCCCAAATGATAGAAAAAACGTCAATATTAACATTCACAATATTTGGATTTTTGAAAATTAAAACGTCGTATAGACAGTGAGGTATACAACCCCCCTGCTTGGGCACACTATAGGATTTGGGGTAGGTACAAGGCTGGGTGTATGCAAAGTTTCTTATAATCCAGATTCCTTAATTCCAAAAGAGACTTTGCATACACCCACCTCGCACCTACTCCAAATCCTATAGTGTTCCCAAGCAGGGGGGTTGCAGGGGTGCAGCATTCCGCCCATACATACCTCACTATTTATGTGCTGCGATTTTTTTTTTAAGATTATCTTATAAATATTATACATTTAAGTACCTTTCGCAAATATTCCTAAGAACTTTGGAGCTTGAGCACTAGTTTCTTATGTCACCCAAGACTCCCAATTCCTTGAACAAGCCTTCTTGGTTACCAAGATAATTCTCAAAGTTTTTTGTTTGTCAACAAGAAGTTTCATTGAAATTTCACTTTGGAAATATCACCCAAAATTTAGGAAAGAAGGCCCAAATTAAAAAAAAAAATGTTTGGAAATATCGCCTAAGATTGAGGAAATAATGCCCAAATTTTACAAAAACAATTTACACTGAAAATATCTGGGTGTTATTTCCAACTTGAGATTTGGAAAATTTTGTGCGATATTTCAAATTTAAAAAAAAAAATGTGTGTTATTTCCAAATGGATTTGGGTGTTACTGCCTAACACCTTTTTAAAATACGTATTAAAATCCTGAAAACTGTGTTTTTAACTTTTTTTATTGAACAATTGATTCAAAATGTTATGTTGTTTTGGAACAAAACAATTGTTTTTTTTTTGTATGAAAATTATTTTAAAAAATTTTCCTTTTAACATAACAATTGATGGGTTCTCTCGGGTTGTTCAAACCCGGATGTTCAATGTGGTGTGATACTGGGGAGGTGTAGCTTCTAGCTACAATGGTAAATTGAAGCTGCCTCCTCGTAGAAATGGATTACATCCTCGTCGTTGGGCAGAATAATTCCTTCGTCCAGTAGTGCGGTCACATCTAAAAAAGAGACAAAAACATCTCTCTCTTCGCTGATCTTAGTATCTCACCTGTGGGTTAGGATATTTGATAAGGTTGCTTGTCAGTTTTTTTCAGTTTTTTTTTTGCCGCATTGACTATAAATTTGTCCAGTGGTATGATTGATACTTCATTGAGAGTATGGTTGCTGACGTGCTTCAGTCGTTGGCAGTCATCAAAGTGAAATCCGATGCAAATCTGCAGAATTTTCCTCCCGATCACTGGAAGCTTCTTCATCTTCATGCTGGTTTTGAATATAGTAAACCAGGCAGGAAAACAGTACGTGTTGATGTTTTTGAGAAGTTGCTTATAGAGAAGCAACTTTGTCTTCTAGTTGAGTTCATTACTTTTCCGCATTATAGGGGGTGGATGGAGATGAAAAGCGTAATTCGCTTTTTTGAGGACGACCGCGTAGCGTGTGGGTTGAAACGTAATCGCTCCTCGAAGTTGATAACCAGATATTTGAACGATTTTTGGTTGTCAATTGCGATCAATCGGCAAGATTGAGGACGATACTGTGGCAGCTTGTGGCTGACGGTGTGTTTGCCTTTCCCACGGCGCTTCTTACGCAAGCCAACTCGTGTTTGGCTGAGTTAACTTTGCTGCCCCATCTTTTGTAAAATTCCCACAGACGCCTCACTTGTTCTTCTACTCCTCGGAAAATGTTGTAGAAAAATGGTCCTAGCTTCGATAACAGGGGCAACTTCTGCTCTGATGCTTCTTGTTGTAGAATGGGTGTTTTCAATCTCGACGAAGAATGACCTGGAATTGAGTAAGCAGAAAATTATTTTGATAAGTGTACCTGGAAAGTTAAAAATGGTTATCCACCGGTGCCCCCTCCTCCTAACTACGTGCATGCCACTGCCAGATAAACGCCTTATTGACTTAAAAAATAGTTAAATATAAAATTATTAATTTTTAAATGATTTTTTTTATTAAAAATTGTTCCCTATTTATAAAACCCACTGTTTGATTTGTTTCTTTTATCATCGGTATTCGATTCTATACTCTGGAAATAGCTTATTAGTTATTCTTGGTTTTTGACATCAAATTGAGCTGAGAATTCAAAATGTTTACATTATTGCATTTGACGTACAAAGAAAACACCTCCAAGCTTCACCTCAATGTATGACTTCATAAGGGAGTCACTCACTCGGTATTGGTGTTCTCAACAAATTGGCTTCCTTTAATGGCTGTATTTTAAGTCTTTCTTGTCATCTTTTTGTATAACAAAATTTCTCCAATAGTCTAAGAAATAAAGTTGTGATTTAGCAATACAAAATTGCGAAGATCCGAAATTTCTGTCGAAATAATGAATCAACTCAACCGTAGCTGCTTTATACACTTTACTGATTAACAAGCGGACGCATTCATCCAAATGCTGCCTGAAAGTGAGTGTGACTGCAATGGCATTATTGGCCCGTTTATCTTCCAAGACAACTATAAAAGCATAGTAACAGTCAATGGAGTGCGCTGCAAAGGCATAAAAACCACTCCTGTATGACCAGATATTGATGATATAGGTTTTAGCAAGATGGGACATACTACGTGCCACATAACCCATCCAACAATTGATTTGCTGCACACTTACTCCCACAATCGTGTAATCAGTCGTTTTATGGTGATGTTGCTTTTCCATCAAAGAGATGCGATTTTTTCGATGTCTCCTATAAACAAAATTACAGAAACAATTATTCTATTCCAACTTCTCCTCACTCATGATGCAATTCATGTTAATTTTTAGATTTAGTTTTCCTCTACATATACATGCCTGCTTTTTACCATACAACCTTTAGGACCCTAAGCAATTTGAACTAAGTAAAAAGTATGTTCGACCAAGCCATAAGACTTGTGCAAAATTTGTTCCAATTCTCTTTTGAAAAAAATTCTTCCCGGGCTATATAATCTTCAGCTAACAAAACGTTCTTCTGACAAAAGAATTTTTTCCCGAAGGAAAACTAAACGTTTAATCCAAAAGTTCACACATACATATGTATGTAGGTATATATGAACATAATATTCAACACTCAACTTGTATGATGTGAATGCACCGGACTGAAAAGAAAACCATTGCATTAGCTTTTGTATATCAATCAGTGTTGAAGAATGTTGTTAAGGAATTTTTCTTCTGGTTGACACACAAGAAATTGTACAAAAATGGTAACAGCAGGATGCGGAAGTTGTAATTTTCACCATCGAAAGTCTGTTTTGTGGGATTTCATTTTTCGACCACATCAGCCATTTCTATTTTCCTTCGATTTTACCGTTTGCGACAAAATGTCATCATCACTTTTGTGCTTTCCAATGACACATGAAAGTGACGATAAAATGAGAGGAAAGAGTATACCTACCTAACCTCTATACCTATACTGCACCAAAGGACTGCAGGAGACTTTTGAACAGGACGAAAACGTTGTATAATAGAAAAGGACCAAATCTCCAATAGTCCTTAAGTGCAACCGGTTAGAACTTAAGGACTGACGTTGCAGAATTCCAAGAAAAGTGCGATGTAATAATTTAAGCTTTCCTAACACTATGTGAGGAATTTTAAAGCCATAGTCACATTCCAACCAATTTGATTTGGTTGATGAATTCGATTCAGTGTAGCCACGACAACGACGCAAAGACTCAATTTCAACTGGTAAGCTACTTTAAGCTGACCTGTATATAACGTGTCCAATCAACAGTTAAAGGCGATTAAGGACACAGCTATAAGGAGAATGCTCGTAGGAGTGGGTAGTAGATACTTTGTTTTTGAGGACAAGGATTGAGTGAGAGAAATAAGAATTCAAAAAGATTTCACCAGTAATAAAGTACTGATAAAATTTGACCTTTTAAGAGCCAAAGTTGCTTCCATAAAGTAAAGCCCTGTTTTGCATGGACGAAATAGATATTTCGCAATATGGAACCTTTCTAGGTGAGGAAAGGCAATATTTTTTTGAAAATAATAATAAGATTTTAACTCAGTCAGTTTTAGATCAAATCAACACGTGTGGGGCTTGTCATTTAATCAATTTGATGGTTGATGATTCAGTTGAAGGAAACCAAAAGATTTTGATTTTGTTTAAGTTGATTTACAGGTTGTCAATTCAATTGGACTGTGTGTATATACAAGCCATTTGGCTAACAAAATCCATTTCATCCCGATGCCAGATTGACAAGGTGTTTGATCTCTAATTCAACCTTACTTCCTCTGATTTGTTTGTATTCTTCATCCATTCTTTCATCAAAACTACAGTGATCCACAAAAGTATCCGTACAGAAGAAGAATTCTTGTAGATTATATCGATATTCACAAATGGAACAGAATTAAATTTATAAAATTGATTTATGTACATATATAATATTAAACACATTCATTTCAAAAAAAAATTTATTTTCTTAAAACACATGTAGAAAAAGAGGAATATAAGGAAAATTAATTCATTGAATTTATTCTACAAAAGTTTGTGTACATCTGGAAAAATACGGTAAGATTAAGTTTTACTTTCTAAAAATTAAAATCTATCATTTTACTTTTCTGGTTAATATAATCCTTTCATCTTTATTACGTCCCTGAGACGCTTTGGCATCATTGAAGCCACTAGCTTTTCTCTGCAGGAACTGTCTATTTCGTTCCACTCTGAAAATAGGGCTTCTTTAAGTTGAGCTTGTTTCCATATTTCGCGACTTCGAATCCTTCGATCTAATTCATCCCACAGGTGTTCAATTGGGTTAAGGTCAGGACTCTGCGGAGGCATTCGCAACATTTGGGGAACGTTATACAAAAGCCAGATACGCTTATAATGAGCGGTATGTTTGGGGTCGTTATCTTGCTGAAAGATAAAATCATTTGCTATTCCCAGTATTTCAGCTAAATTTCTTCTTCTTAATTTCTTTTCTGAATATCAATGTACGCAAACTGATCCATGATTCTTTCTTTTATTTCCAGCCTTCCAACTTCCGATGAAGATATACACCCCATACCATCAAACCACCACCTCCATGCTTCACTGTTTTGATAGTATTCTTCTATACGCATCATTTTGACGCCGCCAAACCCTTAGCCGCCCGTCCGAGCCAAAAATTTTATATTTCGACTTAGCGAAAATATAATCTGCTGACAAAATGCAGGCGGCTAGTTTAGATACGCCTTTGCAAATGCGAGACGCTTTGGTAAAATGGTAACACTTAGCTCATGTCTGATTTGACAGATAATAAGTTTTATCCATCCGCTGAACAAATATCGTTGTGTATACGCTTCGCTAAGTGGGCCTGCGATCGACTTAGAGAAGATGCCGATTTTGCCAAAAAAATCATCTTTTCAGATGAAGCTCATTTTGATCTTGGTGGGTAGTAAACAAACAAAATTGTCGCATTTGGGGCACAGAAAACCCGCACGCATACATTGAAAAGCCGATACACCCAAAACGAGTCACTGTTTGGTGCGGATTTTGGTCCAGAGGCATAATTGGGCCATTTTTCTTAAATGAGCAAGGAGTGGCCGTTACAGTCAATGGCGATCGTTATCGGGCCATGTTGAACGAATATTTGTTCACAAAAATTGAAGAGGAGGATATTGGCAACATTTGGTCTCAACAGGTCGGCGCTGCGTGCCACACAGCCGAAGCTACACTCGATGTTTTGCGCCATTTTCAAAAAAAAAAAAGTTATTTGGCGGACCCTTTATTTGTTTCATTGACGAAAGTTTTTTTTCGGGGTGTGAGCGACTTGAATCCCATGTCTACGATGGCTCTCCTTATTGGTTCTGGATGCGCTGTGATTTTGTTATATGCAGTGAGATGTGTACTTATCTTTTTAGTGCTAATGAACGGCTCGTGGTCCACAATTCGTTTGATAGTGCACCTGTCCCTCACACTGAGCTTCGATGGTTTTCCAGATCTGGGCTTTAATTCCTATAGCGACTTATGGTTCTTTAAATCGTTGACCGGCTTGTTGAGGTCAATTCCGGTATTTGAGAGTACGACTTTTTTGTTTTATAAACAAATCAAGAATAAAGTGCATTTCTGCTAGACTTAATTCTTTGTTTGCCATTTTGGAAGTCCACCTTGACTCAACGTAAAAGAAAAATACACCCCTACAAACCCTGTAACCAAAGAACCACGAAATGTTCTTGTGCAAAACAGTAAACTTTTAACCGGGACATTTAATTCTCTCAAATGTTGAGAGCCACAGTGCTGTACGCAAACTTTTGTGGGGTGAATTTAGTGAGTTCTTTTTGGTTTTTGTAAATTTTTTTTCAAAGTACGTATACAAAAATTATTCTTTTTTAATGAAATGAATTTGTAAAATATATACATTTTAAAAATTTTAAACCTTTTATTTACGAATATGGGAGCTTAACATCAGAAATCTTTTACTGTATGCAGACTTCTGTGTATCACTGTATTTCTATTTTTATTTGTTTTTCTTCATTATCATCTTAACACTCAACAACAATAGTAATTTAAGCTAATATTTTTCTTTGTTTACTCATCATCTTAACAAATTAACAAACTCGAGTCTCGTAACTTCTTTTAGAAAATAACGTTTTTAGCAGTTAAAGCAGTAGTTTCTCAACTTATTAGTTAATGTAGAGTGTGGCGAAGCATCAATTTAGCTGACAGCTGGGGCCAAATTACGGCATCAGTGACTGATCGAGTGAGTGCCATCAGTGATCGAATGAACGAGTAAAACCTATGGGGATGATGACTCCATAACGTGAGCGGTAATGCCAAACACGCATAATTCAGTCACGTATTACTCGATAACTGATGCGGTAATTCGGCCCCTGATTTGGCATCTAAGTTGAATTGTGTATGGGTTGTTTTAAGTTCTGTCTCGGTTTGCTTCAGCAGACAACATCGTTTACTGAATATTAATAAAAAAAAGTACCTAATTGAAATAGCATTTTGGTTTGTTGGATTATTAAGAAGGTTCCATATTGACTGAGATGGAGATATATCTTTATCTCTGCTGCCGTCAACTTACCATGGTACTCTTTTTAGTCTGTCTATTATTTTAAACCTTGGACAATTAAGACGTAGAGCTTTTTTTCCGATAACAGAAAAGCTATAGTGGGGTTTTTCAGCCATTTCATCCATAATACGCTTATGTGATATTTTATGTCTTCACCCATTTTCAAGATCTATACCCTAAGGTCAATTAGGTACTTCATGCGAAAATGTAAGAAGCTCTTGTATTGTTGATTGTCCATCAAAGAATTAACATCAAACTGATGTAGCTAATTTGTGGTGTATCCATTTACCTTCAAATAAAAGGTCAAGTATTGTATTAAAAAGCAAAGAACTAAAAACTCAGCCCTGGTGTACACCATAACATGGAACTTTAGATTTTCGGTGATTTCTGTTTTTCCTAATTTTATTAATTGTAAATAGCTGACCTTGAGTATTTATCTTTCTTCTACTTTGAAAATAGTTGCAGATATTAGTATTGGCTTCAACCGGCAAGGATAAGTTGTTCAATCCAGGTGTCAGCTACCATTGAATCAGTGTTTATTTGTATGCCAATATAAATCTGATGAGTTCTTATTTTAGCAATGTGAATTGTAAATTAAATTAGCTCCCACCCATTGCAACAATAATAGGTCCTTGTGAAATTCTCCAAACACTGAATTGAGGAAAAACCATGTTTCTATTGAAATAAAATAAAAAAAAATAGTAAGAATTCCTCTTTTCGTTCTAAAATATATACCTTTATATAAACCGGATAAAACTACAACGATAGAGAGATGAATCGAGAAAAGGTAGGTGCTCTCTGCTTCTTAACAACTCCGGAAATGTGAAGCACAGAGGCAACAATTGAAAAAAAATATAACATTGTGATCGACAAAAAGGATATTCCATGGGCGAGGATGTACTCAACCATGACCATCATCAGGATGTTCGAAAGTCGAGTATACATACTATACACTTGAACCACACAGATTTAGATTTGACAGGATATCTCTATACCAAGAACATGGATTTCTAGAATGGATTACAAAAATAAAGTAAAGCCAAAATCAATAGAAGAAAATTCCATCACTCTTACGTATACAATATATATATGTATGTAGGTGCCTCACCTACCACCCTTAAGCAAAATAATGAAACATTGATTTTACTTTGAAGACAGAGAACAATTCCAATGCCAGGAGCAAAATCAAAAACCAACGAATATACCTTCAAACATACACACATACACACACCAACATACTCTGCTAAAAAATATCTATTTCAATTCAATTAAGTAATATTATGTTAGGGAAAAAAGATAGAATCATCACTAGGTTAGGTAAGGCAGGTACTAATTAGCAAAATTCAAATCAAGTCAAAAACAATAATTGCATTTTCAAAAGATATTTTACAAAGTGACGTTTTATGTCATGTTTCAACAGAGAAAATTGAACCTTGAGAGATTTGAAAGGAGCGGAGGTAGGACGTAGGAGTGAAATGACTGACTTATAAGTAAAGAGGTAATGACGTTAGATTTCTGGTAATTGGTGTTAAGAGAAAATGTGCCAGAAAATACTTTTTTGAAAATGATATTTTTTTTACTGGAAAGGAGTGAGATAATATATACTAAGGTGCAGTTTTTTTAGTGTGAGATTAAATTGTAGCCCCAGTTAACTCATCAAATTTGGTGAGTTAACCCAGGATTAACTGAACAGATGCTTTTGATTGAAAGTTTTAAGTTAGTTAAGTTTTTTTTAGTTAAGTTTATTTTCATCAAACAGAGAGTACAACTCTTTCAGACTACTTTAAATATAAATATAATAAAATATGTACATACATATGTATAAAAATAAGAAATAAATAAATAATAAAATTACATATCGTGTAGAGATAACAAAGCTAACAAAACATTTTTTTTGAATACATCCCTAGAATTATTTGAAAAAAATATCTATAAATTCAACAACAGAATTAGTTTCTCTTATGCAGCGTGCAAACGGTTTGTTATCGTTTCTACTATAATTTCTTCTATAAAAAGTTTTTCGCATTACATTATTAAACATTATTGAGAAGTATTTTCTTCTTAACTCAAGCGTTTGTATGTCTATAAGCAAGCATCTAGATGAATAAGAAGGTACTTCCATATACCAATTCAATTTATAAAAAGCAAACCTGGTGAAATTTTTTTGAACTTTTTCAATTCTTGCCGAGTGTGAGTTATAGTAGGGATTCCAAACTATACTACAATATTCTAGTACCGATCTTGCAAGTGAAATATTCCACGATTTAAGGGTATAGGGGTCTGAGAAATCCTTAGAGTTTCTTCTGATAAACGCTAACATCCCATTAGCCTTATTTACTATGTAATCGATGTGCCTACAAAACGAAAGCTTTTCATCTAATACAACTCCTAAATCCTTTTTTACAGTTACCCTATCTAAAGTCTAATTATTAATCGTATAATCAAAGATAATAGGTGATTTTTTTCTATGGCAAGTAAAGCTCTGACATTTGGCCACATTAAGAAATAATTGGTTATATACACACCATTCAGCTAGTTTTTGGATATCATCTTGTAGTAAAAGGCAGTCGATGGGACATTTTATGGGCCCGACAATTTTTACGCCATCAGCATACATAAGATACTTCAAATGATTAAAACTCTCTGGGATGTCATTTTTAAAAAGGACAAATAACAAAGGACCAATATGACTACCTTGAGGTACACCTAAGGTAATATATATCCTTTTTCACCTATGTTTACCCAATTTAACAAATTGAACTCGTATTTTTAAGTATGCAGAGATCCAATTTAAAAAAACTGGAATGAAAACCTTGTTTTGTAAGCTTGAAGATTAAGATATTGTGATCAACTCTATCGAACGCTTTCGCAAAATCAGTGAAAATAATATCAGACTGATAACTGTTCTCAAACCCATAGATGACTGATTCGCATAACGTTGATAGGTTTGTAGAGGTAGATCTACCGGATATAAAGCAATATTGAAAATCAGATATTATTCCCTTAACAAGAAAATTTCACTTTTTACAAACAAGCATTTCAAAACTTTTTGGGATCACTGATAATTTGCATATTGGTCTATAGTTGGTAACACTTTGCTTCGGTCCCGACTTATGAATTTGAGTTGTATAGGATATTTTCCAACGATCCAAGAAGTGGCCTCTTTTTAGAGATTGATTGAAAATCAAGCTTAGCGGCAAATCAAGAGAAGCAGCACAATTTTTTAGTGCAATAGGGGCAATATTATCAGGCCCAGCACTTTTTCTTACATCAAGACTATTCAAAGCTTCTGATACGTCAGAAACACTTAACTCCAAACTTCCAACATCAAGAACGTTAGAAGGTGAGAAAAGGGGAGGTTCAGAGGAGGAAGAAGGCAGATAAACCGATTGAAAATAATCAGCGAAAAAGTCGCATATTACATTCATATCACTTGATAAGTTATTTGAATATTTCATACAGTTTGGAAGTCTCGTAGATTTTCTCTTCGTATTAATAAATTTCCAAAAATGTTTGCAATCACTTTTAATTTTAGATTCAGCTGAGAGAATAAAATTTGTATACAAAAAGTTGTTTAGGCAGTCATATTCATGATCAGACTGAATATATTGCTGATTAAGGTCAAAATTATCTTTGTTTTTATTATAAACTTTATAGGCTTTATTTTTTCTATTTTTCAAATTCAATAGCTGTCTGTTAAACCAAGGTGGCTTAGTACTGGGCTTAAATGTTTTTTTCGGAATATACATCTCAAAAGATTTTTTGTGTGGTATTGATAACATATACTCGCAGTTTATACTGTGAAGTTTACGAACCGTCATATAAATATTGAAGGTTTGAATGAAACAACAACCACTTCTTTAGTGAGCTATCACCAAGTCATTATAAAGGCTGGAGTTATAGCCATTTCACTGCTGCCAGGCCTCATAAGACTCTTTTAGTGCTGATTATAGTCTATTTCGTTCAATTTTAATTTGAGACAAATTTTGCCCAACTAAGACTTGAACGTAGACCAAGCGTTTTCAGAGCCATTGTACTCCGCATTGCACTACCGAAGTCACGTAATTAGGTCCAACCAAATGTAGCTTTTCAAAATAGCTTTTAACTGCCTTTAGTCCATAAAAATTGGCGTTTCGTCTCGGCGATCTTAATTGGACTCATCAGTTGACTCCAATGTGAACTATATCTAACAAGATTAAAATTCTTAATCATTAAGCTGGAAATTTTTACCCAGGGCCAGGCTTTGTT
Organism: Leucozona laternaria; assembly: GCA_932273885.2. Taxonomy (NCBI): domain Eukaryota; kingdom Metazoa; phylum Arthropoda; class Insecta; order Diptera; family Syrphidae; genus Leucozona; species Leucozona laternaria. The sequence goes on along the minus strand of OW026367.1, from coordinate 21,143,893 downwards.
TTTATATGAAGGAAATACAAAAACTACACACAGGCTGGTTGTTGTAGATTCTTTTGAAGTGTTAACCACAGAGTTTGTTTAGGCGTTCCGCATGCATTCTCCTCCGAAAAACTGCTTTCTCAGTTCACTGTGGATTAATTTACTTCTAAAGTGAGCTAACTCTGGTTAAACTTACTACTGAAAAACTGGGCCTAAGACCATTTGTAAACATAGCTCTGAAAAATTATTTAAAAAGTATACATAGGTAACACCAGTGAAAGTAAAATTGCAATCTAATTTAAAACACTCGATGGTGCTTGTCTTCTTGAGTCTATAGCTTATTATTTAATAGTCGGATGCTTAAGTTTGACATCTTAAAATGATGGGTAAATGTCAAGCTAAATAATGAAATCAAATAAACAAAGTGACCAACACGGGCAAAGGGCAGATACCGTAGATTTGTTACTGAAGTTTTAATGCTTGGATTTTGAAGGTAAAGTTTTGAAGTTAAAATAAAATATGAGAATACACGACACAATGTATTTATTTTAACTATCATAAAAAACGGTTTACTATCTTGCAATTTCCTATTTAAGAACTTATTCTTAGTATCACAATACCTTCTTCATCTATTTCAAACATTTTTGTAATGAGCTCAGCGTTGCTGCGCAAACAAAAGTGCAAAGCTAAATTATCTGAAATACTAAGCCATGTTAAAAAATATGCACAAACTTGATCGCACAAACTTGCTCTTGTGGTTAAATACAGTGTGTAATCTCGCATTTAAGATGGATAATGTACATATTTAACGAGAAAATATTAAAAGAGTCAAAAGCACTAAAAAATTGATTTTTGTTTGTTTACAAACTTTTTTAATGCATTATTTTTTAAACTGTTGAGAAGTATCTGATTGCAGAATCGGTCTTACCATGGCAAAGATATACGGGAATAACCCAAAACTAAGACCATTTTTTTTTTTTTCAAAAAACGTGGAATATGAACCTAATTCCGTTATGTGAATTTTTTGAGAAAAACCTGAAACGCAGTTTTTTTTATAATTAACTTGGTTATTGCAGGTACGAAATTTAATCAAAATCGTTAGAGCTGTTTTCGATAAATTTGAAATAACCAAAATATTTGTATGGCAGTTACCCTTCTAGATGAGCTAAAACAAAAATTCATATATTGCCTATAGGGAATCACATACAAATTATCTGTACCAAATTTGTTCGGTCCAGAAATGCCATCTCATCCATATGCAAAAGACTACAAAGTATTCGAAAAAGATTGCATTCAATTTATTTCTGTGAAATGAATGGCGAAAAATTATTACAATATTTTCGGTGTCAAATGATTAGTGACTGCATAATTTGAAGTCGAAATCAATCAATGGAATCTTTTAATCAAATTCATTGAATGATTTCTTGAGAATGCATTCACAAAAGAATGCATTCTTTTACAAAAGATTAATACGAATATGGTTTTTCAAGGTTTTTTTTTGAAAAAATGGTATTACTTTTGGGTTTTTCGCGTATATATTTTCAATAGTTAAACCAATTCTGTCGCAATCTGGTGACACTAAACAGTTAAAACAATATTGCACTTAATAATTTTGAAAACAAAAATCAAACTAAAAAACAGTTTTTAATGCTTTTCACTTTAAAAAAATTTTCATATAACATTATTGAACCATACATCTTTAATATGTGGCTACATTACAGCTTTCAACCAGAGGACCAAGTTCGTTTAATCCAGTCTTGCTTATTTTTTAACGAGTATTCGAAACCTAAAATCATCTTTAAGATGTTAATCTAAAATATAGTGAAACTTAATAATAGAATTAAATTGTCGTTGGAAATTGTAAAATATAAGTTCATGGTCGTAATTGTATGTACCTACCAACAAGCCAACTTGAAAGAATATCTATACGAGTACCTATACCTAAATTAAAACGAAAAATACCACAGGAAGAAGAAATAATCATAATCGTCTTTCCTCCATGAAAGATATCTAAGTAACGTTATGGATGGGGAGAGATGCCGAAATTCTACAAAATTTCATGATTTTGAATTTTAAATTAAAATTGAATAAATTCTCCTCTCTCACCACATTTGTATTTATATTTCTGGATTTCTTGAATTTTTTTATATTTTTTTTTTTTTTTGAGAAAAATATATAAATTGAATGAAGTTACATTTTAGCTTTGCGCCAAGACTAGACTCCTGGTGAAAGATGAAAAAAGTTAGCATCTTCGCTATGATGGAAGAAGGTATATAGGTATAAGGCAGAAAGAGCAGCGCACAAAATTGCTTCTTAGAATTGTGAAATTTAAATTCTTCGTCTGTCTGCCTGTGGAAAATTTCATTTTCATTTTATTTTCCCTGCATTTTTCACTCCACATTGCCTGATGTGAATTGGATCCAGAAGGATAGATGGAGAGAAAAGGATATCCTTGAACGTAATGGCAAGTATCAAGTGTCTGCAATTTGCCTCACCCAACGACATATACACACATCTAGAATCATCTCTATATTTTAGCCCAGCTGAAGCTGTATGCAGGTTGTTATAACTTATACGACCCAGTTTTAAGGTGAATATACTGAATACTATTTGAATTGCAAACTTTTGATAAAGTAGAAGAAAGTGAGTGTATAGATGACGCTTCTGGTGAAAAGTACAGCAGGATATATTTTATCCCTGATCCTTCTGCTATGATTGCCACCGTTTTAAACACAATAATAACTTAATCCTGATGCTATCGCCTTGCTGCTTTTCGCCTTCTTCTCTGTTGAAAGGGATTATTTATTTGAATTTTATTCAAAGTAGCCGACAATCATAGTCTCATCATTTCAAAGATGGAGAGATCTTGCGTTTTTGTTGCTAAGGAGAAGGACTCCTATATATTTAGTTGGACATGGACATCCTCCCTTTCGTTAGCTTGATGATGAATCGTCTTAACAATTTGCTAGTGAATGAATTTGAAGAAAAGATGTCTATCCGCTTTTTTGGCATAAAATAATATATTTTATATTCACTTTTGATGGGCATGGAAAATTGTATGTCAAGTTAAAGAGAAGAGAAGAGAAAGTATAAAGGATACTGACGGAGGATACTGAATGGAATTAAAAGAAATGCCAACTGAAAAATAGCATTTCTATTCAAAATGGGCCGAAGAGAAGTAGAAGGAGTGAAAAGAGGCTATTACTCTCTATACAAACACAAAAATCCAGCAAAGGCAATTTACATGGATGATGTGTTTTTCCTTTCACTCACTGAAGAGTCCAATTAAGTGTTAGTATAAAGTCAGCGAACACAAGCCAAAAATCTTAAACTTAAAACAGCAATTTATTTAAGGATTTCAATTAAGGAACGGTTATTAATTTGTTTTTCTTTTTAACTCTTCAATTAGAAACTGATATTATAGAAGTTTTGGGAAACTTCCTTTTTAAAGTTTTGGACATTAGATTATGTTTTGAACATTCCTTGTTAAAAGCAACCCCACGTGATAAGGACATGGGCGCAAAATTTAGGACGATTTAGTATAGTGGTTTAGTATTTTTAGTATGATGCTATGTTAGAAAGACGATTCTTCAAATTTGAAATGAGTTAGCACCGTAGATACTAACTTTTTAACATTTTACTACTGATAAAATCTATGGCGCTAAATTTTAGACGATTTAGTAAAGTGTTAAATCATTTTTAGTAAAGGGTTTTTCAACAGGGATGCTACAAAAGTAGAGCAACAGGGACAGCAAACGACGCCATATTTCTTGCCGTTCTTTTGACATTTCTCTTTAGTAAAGTTTGCCATTTCATGGTAGAAAGATATACAAGCCAACAACGAGTCGAAATTGTTAAAATTTACTACCGAAACTTGGAGTCAGTGGCTTTAAAGTTAAGAGCGCTACGTCATCTTCAGCGATGAGGCTTATTTCTGGCTGAATGGCTTCGTCAATAAACAATATATGCGGTATTGGTCAGGCACCAATCCACACGTAATCCATGAGTCATCATTGCATCCCGAAAAAATTACGGTTTGGTGTCGTTAATGGCCGGCGGCGTCATTGGGCCGTACTTCTTCCGTGATGATCAAGACCGGCACGTTACTGTGAATGGGGATCGCTACCGTTCAATGATAACCAAATATTTTTGGCCCCAATTGGATGATTTGGACTTGGAGAACATGTGTTTCCAACAGGACGGCGCCACAAGCCACAGAGCGAATGTCACAATCAATTTATTGGAAACCAAGTTTGGAGAACGTGTTATCACACGAAATGGTCCAGTCGCTTGGCCGCCTCGGTCGTGCGATTTGACGCCGTTAGACTATTTCCTGTGGGGCTACGTCTATGATCTATGCCAACAAGCCAGCGACGAGTGATGAACTTCGTACGAATATCGAACGTGAAATTGCAGCAGTATCGGCCGATTTATGCTTGAAAACCGTCGAAAATTGTGTTCAGCGTCTGGACTTCTACAAGGGTGCCCGTGGTGGCCATGCAAAAGAAATTGAGTTTCATACATAATGGCATCAAACGTATTTTTACAGGAAAAAAAATTTTATTGATATCCAAAACCGTTTTTGTTTTATTTAAAAAAACTTTTGTAGCGCTCTTATTGAAAAACCCGATGATGCTAGGTTTAAAAGAGGATATTGCTTATTTTAAACGTGGTTGACTTGATACTATCTCTTAAAATATTACTAAATCCATATGTCACTTTGACATAGATAAATTTTAAAAAGGTATGTTTTCTTCATTTTTTTCACGAAATGTAACTGCTTTAGGCGCGTTCAGCTTGAGTTTCGTAAGAAAATGGATTTAGTATGATACTAGTTAAAAAGTGTGTAAAAATAAGAAAATTTTAGTGAAGAGCTTTAAAGTTATAAAAGTGTTAACTAGTATCATGCTAACACCTTAACATCAGGCTGTTTAAAATTTTGCACCACTAAATCTATCTATCTTATCCTTTTAGTATCATACTATAACTCCATACGTTACTTTGACCAATAAAAAATGTGAAAAAGGTATGTATGCTTACTTTTTTGAATAAATTATGTCACTGTTTTAGGTGTGGTCAGCTAAAGTTTATTAAGAAAACGGGATTAGGGCCAGTTTTTCAGTACGAGATTAAAGTTAAACCTTAGTTAACTCATCAAAAATCTGGTGAGCTAACTCTACATTAACTCAACAGGACAATAGGTGCTTTCGATGCTTTATCAACTGCTTCTTGAATTAACTGTTGATAAATCTTTGTTCAGAATAAGTTTACTCTAATTTAACTCTCTGCAGAAAAAAACTGGGCCTTAGTACGATACTGGAACATTTTAGTAAATAACTTTAAAGTAAGTTAATTGTTTACTAGTATCGCATGTTTACTTACACCTTAACGCCAGACTGTTTGAAATTTGAAGCCATGGTTTTTGTTTAAGGTTTTGAATGAAACAGCAGCCACTTTTGAGTGAGTTATATCACCATATTATTATAAGCTGGAGTTATAGCTATTTCATGGCTGCCAGACCGATCATCGAACTCTTTTTAGTTGAGCATAGTTTATTGCATTCAATTTTAATTTTAAAAACATTTTGCCTGGCTAGAGCCCGAACTTAGACCAAGCGTCTTGTGAGCCATATGCACTTTGGACCGCGTTGTATATTTAAGACTTCTAGCAGGAGTATTTTAAGCATAGGGCTCATTAGGGAAAGTATTACTTTCGGTTAACAAAAATGTCGAGATTGTAATCAAAACTGACACTAAGATGATCGAAAATTTTGAGGGTATGACATCACTGTGCATCTGTACTTTCAGCTATAGAACCTAAACGGGTGATCCGACTTCGTTCTAATGTGGTACAGAGCATTTTTATGTGATTCCCTAGATGTAAAATTCTAATTTTTGTCTTATCTCTGCTACAACGGATAGCTGCCATACAAAAATATTGGCTTTTTCAAATTTACTTTAAAACAGCTCTAACGATTTTTATTAAACATGGAAATAGCCATTCTAGGTTTTTTTAATTATTCCGATATATCTTTTCAATGATTAGACATCTTGTTATATTTTGGCAATCAGTTATACATACAAATACATATAGTTTAAGCAGTATGTATTGCAATTAAAAATTTTAGATGAGCCGTTTATTGCCGTTAATTAAACAGAAGTATTGTTGTTGTATTTTACATGGAAATTATTTTTTAAGCGGTTATGCACTAAATAAAAACCTTTAATTGAACCATTAACACTTATGTTGACTGTTGGTCTGCATTACAATATTTGTGTGTTAAGTGAAATTTGTATAACTTTGGGATGATGAGTTCTTTTAATAGAACTTTTTTATTGTATTTACCTCCTCCATACCACTTTTTCAAAAACTCAATTGCAAACTAAAGATCGTAGAAGGAAGGACGCCGATCACATAGAAATGTATGTAGCTTCTTCTTTCGTAAATAAACCAAAAAAAAAAAAAAACTTGTCTTTTACCCCCTAATTCATCTGAACGCTTCAGTTTTTAACCACATGAGCGAGTTCGTGCAATCCAGTGGTGCATTTTATTTAAAACAAGTAAGACGGTCCGGCTTCGCATGGGTAAACAAGCTTCGCACAAAAATTAGAAAATAAAATATTATTTTTTACTTTTTATAATCGAATACTATATAAAGTCATCCACTCAAAAAAACCTTTAAAACACAAACAGAATTTCTTAAATCGTACAATTTTTATCTTAAACCCCATTTCATCCTGCAAATAATAATAATTTGAAAAATAATATCCCTAAAGCCATTTCTTTCAAACAAAAGCCAACCTTTCAAACAAAAGAAGAATTTCGTAAATCAGAACAAATTTTTATTTTTACTCTATTCACGCTTAAAATAGCAAAATTAAAACAAGAAATATTTTTGAAGCCATTAACTAAGCTTTTTAACGCAGGTAGAGTTTTTTTTTTCAATCGGATAAGTCTTTTTCATTTTACCCCATTTTACCCTACAAAGTGAATTTTTCCGATATATTAATAGTTATTCTGTTATTAGGGCCGGATACGAATCCAACAAATCAGAGATCATTAAAATCGCACTTTACGTTTTACATTATTAAGATTTATACATACCTACATACCGGAGACAGTACAATCATGAATTGTACGCAATCTGCCTTGAAGCAGATATCGTGACAAAAATTAAGTTCGGTAGACTCCGGTGGCCAGGGTGGCTCGAGACCGGGATGGGTGGAGAGACTTGTTGAAGGAGACCAGGACCGGACCCCGGTTGTCGAGCTGATGATGATGATGATACATACCTACATATACACGACATATTTCCTTATAATAAAGGGTTTTCCAATAAGAGGTGTTATTTTGATATTCAAAGAAAAATGGCATTTTTTGAGATAAATGATCGGATGTTTATTTCATTATAAAGAGGAAGGTATGCCGTTTATAATGAAACACAACATCAGCCAAATGGCCGCCACGACCACGCTTACAGGACCATATTCTTTTCATGAAATTTTCCATAACCAAATCGCAAAGTGGCTGCCCTATGTCCTCGATAGCCTCACGAATTCCATCTTTGAGGTCTTGAATCGACGCTGGGCTGTTGGCGTAGACCTTATCTTTCACGTGGCCCCAAAGGAAGAAGTCGCAAGGTGTTAAATCACAAGATCTCGGTGGCCAATTGTGATCACCTCTTCGAGAGATAACACGGTCCGGAAACTTTTCCCGTAAAAGATCGATGGTTTCATTGCTTGTGTGGCACATAGCACCGTCTTGTAGAAAGTAAACGTTGTCCAGATCAATACCATCCAATTCCGGCCATAAAAAATCATTAGTCATCTCTCGATAGCGCAATCCATTGACCGTAACTGTTGCTCCAGCCTCATTTTCGAAAAAGTAAGGTCCAATGACCCCGCCGGACCATAAACCGCACCAAACAGTCACGCTTTGAGGATGGAGAGGCTTTTCAACAATAACTCTTGGGTTTTCCGAGCCCCAGATGCGACAGTTTTGCTTGTTGACGTAGCCTCCGAGGTTGAAATGGGCCTCATCAGTCAAAATGATTTTTCGATGAAATTCCGGATCATTTTCATGCATTTCAAGGACCCAATCAGCAAAGACACGACGTTGTTGATGATCAGCCGGCTTGAGTTCTTGTGTTAACTGAACTTTATAAGCCTTAAGACCCAAGTCTTTATGCAAAATACGGTGTAATGACGTTTGTGGAATGCCTAATTCCAAAGAACGACGAGGAATGGACAAACCTGGGTTTTCTTCAACACTTTTGGCTACAACAGCAATATTCTCAGTTGCTCTTGAGCGACGTGCACGGGTTTTATTCTTCACATCACTAACTTGTCCCAACAGCTCGAATTTGTCCACCAATTTCTGTATTGCGGTCCGACAAGGTGCTTCACGACGACCCAAAAATGTTTTAGTTTTACGAACCGTCTCTGCCAAATTTTCACCATTTTTATAGTGAATTTTAATAATTTCAATGCGTTGTTGGAGCGTGTATCGTTCAATTTTTATTAATGGCGTAGTTTCTACTTGTCAAATGTCAAAAAGTGACAGCTACCGAAATAGCTGGCTATTCAAAATGACACCTCTTATTGGAAAACCCTTTATAACTATTTTAGAAATTTTTGTAAATATATTTGCTTTAAACTTAGGCATGAAGTGTGCATAATTATTTGGAAAATTTCCTTGTATTTGAGTTTTTTTTTCTTAAATTTGAAAGTTGAATTTTTGAAGTTAATATTAAGTACCTATGTACATACATGTGAAAGTTTTTAGAAATTTATGAAATACTTAATTTTGTAAGCATCTTTTCGACTTTCTGGTTTCAAGTTGGAAGCCAGGGCGATCTAGCTAGTTTTTCAAATAAAAATTAAAAAAAATAAATTATCATTGTTATCATGCTTTAAGTCTTAAAAGTGCTCCTAGATACGGACTTTATCTTTCAACAAAAGAAAATTGATATCACTTCTGTGAGTCAAAATAATTGAATCGGCATGAAAAACTTCTTTGTAACCAAAACTCACCAGGTAAACCTATACATAATATGGTTCTCTGATTTTCCTACAAATAAATTTAAACTTCATGCTCCACTGAATCTGTACTCAATATCATGCCAATGAGATTGTATTACTTTCCAAGTATTTTTTCTTAGGTATTTACCTATACCGAAAGATGTTCAAATTTTATCACAATTTGTCTGTTTATGGCAACAAGAGTATCAATATACCTATAAGTTGGCTTTTCTTTAATAATATACCAACGCCTAACCTATATGTTAAATCCAAAAGCAATAGTTAAAACGTATAGAGCAACAGCTTTGGTGTATGATTTTGGGTGTGTAATTTTATTAGGAGCTTTCTAACCAACATTTCGTTGCCGCCACCGCTCGCCGCTGCGGCTCTGCCACTAACGCTCTGCCACTACTGTTGCTACACTTCCTTTGTGTACTTCTTCTACCAGTTCGTTTTGTTGGTCCTTGTTGTCTGTTGTTTGACATCAGAAACAGGAAATGCTCTTCCTTCTTCGACAATCGACAACCTAGGCAATATTGCGAAAGATGATATTCAAATTTACTTAAGTTCTCTTGGTTGAGTTGTCTTCGTTAAATTATATTGCTCCACTCCTTCCTGTTCCTGTTATAACGTTTACGGTGTACGTTTCTAGCTATCTCTGGGTGTCTGATTCTGACTGTCTCACTTTCTCGTTATGGGTCCTTTTTGCCATATTTAACTTTGTACTAAAATTCTATTGTTTGCATTTCACATTTTTTTTTTGTATTTTATTTTCAAAGCAAGTCTGGTGTTTCCATCTGGTTTGTTCGCCTTTTTGGTTTATATCGATGGAGGCTTTTGGGTTCATCGTTTGGTGGTCTGGTCTGATGGTTGGTTTCTGAAACATTGAACAGTAGAAGTTGGTAGGTAAACGAAGACAGGAAGGTTATGAATTTGCTTCGATGAATATTTCGCCATTACGCCTTGTATAGTCGTAGTCGGTTATGTGTTTGCTCAACGAACAACCTAATAGTAATTGGCGGCAATGGATATCGATTTGAATCCAAATATTTTCGTTGCCGCTTCTCGCACTTCTTCAAGGATAACCCACACCAGAGGAGTAAAATTCATTCCCATCGGCAACGATATGACGACGTAGTAGTTTCGTATCCTTCGACGTTTGTCGATTTGTTTTTAGCGTTTCATATATAGAATTCAGGAAGGACACCATCAGAAAGTGCCTCCATGGATGCGGACGAGGGCGATGATGGAGGCAAAAAGCTTTCCAACAGGAAATAGCATCCGACCAACGACATGATGACGAGGACGACGACGACGACGATAGAATCGAACATCAGTTTGTATACATATTTCGAATCATTAGGCAATCGACTAGGTGATGAAATTTAAATTTATTGAATGAAAATTGATGTTCGAATTCATTAAACTGAACCCATACCCATCTTACCTCTACACATATACATTCTATGCAGGAATATTTGTTGCTTTATTTTGCTGACGGTGGTGTAGAGAGTAGCAGAGTCATTAGAGAGTAGCTATGCTCATTTAATTTCGGTAGCTGTCAGAGCGGTTGAAATGACTCTGATCAATTGGAGCATTTAAATTTTATTGCAACTGACATTTGAACAACAATTGACGATTTGTTAAATTTTAATGAAAATTAATACGACCCGTGTAGATACATTCATTTAGATAGATATCATATTCATGAGAAAATGAGATATCAGGCACACCAAGTGTTTGTTAAGTAAGAGTAAGAAATGTAATAAATGAAATAAGAAAAAATGTTTTTTTAATTTTTATATCGTTTTTTTCTTAACTTATGTTGTCAAAAGTAAATATCCTCACAGCAATATTTTATAAAACTATGCTTTATAGCTTCCTGCATTTATCATCTTGTTATCTGTTTTAATTTGTTTCTAGAAATCATCGGGAAATTATCGGATGCCCGGGGCTTCAAGCGAAAGAGCCCCGCCCAGGAAGCGTTTGAGGAAGAGAATTTTTCTAAGATTCCTCCATTTTGCTATATTTCAATAATGTACACAAATTTGACGGTTTGATTTAGGGGACGTGTTCATTTAAAAACAAACGATACTCTCTTGTTAAATGAAATTTGTTTAAAGGAAAATTTAAATTCTGCCTATTACTTGGTTTTTGGATATCTATCAGGGATGCTCTAGAAATTGCTCTTCTTCTATTTTACCTTAGGGCGGGAGAAATATATTTACTTACTTCCAAAACTCAGTGGATGCCCATATTTTTATTTTCATAGTGAACCGTGCATCCATTTTTAAATTAAAAATAAGAAAGTGACTCTAGAGACATGCCCATTAAATCAGTTTTGGTTGATAAGAGTACTGTTTTTGTGGCCCGCAAAGTCAAGGCCCTCCGCCGGTCGGTGAGATTACTTCAGGCCCCAGAGTTTTCAAGTCACGCGAAGCTCATTAACGCACGCCCACTTTTAATGGCGAAAAACTCTTATAAATTGGCAAGTCTCTAGTCTTGTCCCTAAAATAAGTAAAGCATTTGATAGAGTTTGCCATAAAATACTTCTATTTAAACAAAACTGTTATGGATTTCCAAACTGGATTTTGACTTGGATAGCATTATCCTACTTGAAAAACAGGACCCAATTTGTCAAATTGCAAAAATTTCATCTCTAAAACTGTGGACGTCGTATCTAGAGTTCCCCAAGGCCGTCATATTGGACCTATTCTTTTCCTAACTTTCTTTAATGACATACACACTGGTGCTATCTTGTATAGTAAGATTTTGATGTTTGCTGATGATTTCAAGCTAATTTATGGTTTCAAAAGCAATAGGTAATGGTTATCTGTTTCTTCAACATGACATATTGATAAGGTGCCTGAAATAAGATGATCACAAAACCACTAAAAGGTGTAAGATAATGACCTACTCACGGAAACGATATCTGGCTGACTCCTTCTACTTCGTAGATAAGCTAATATTCTTGTTAGCCGAGTTGATATGTTTATGTTTAATGACGTTAAACTTTCATTTAATCTTCATATCGATACAATAATAAGCAAAGCAAGGGTCCGTTTGCTGATACGAAACTTAATTATTTATGTTCAACTTACAACACTTATGTTCTACTTTTTTCTGAGCTTAAACTTTCACATAAGCTCTTATGTTGAACATAAATACTTAAGTTTCGTATCAGCAAATTGCCCTAAAACACTTTACTGTGCACTTGTTCGCTCTGTGTTGATGGAATACTATAATTGTGTTTGGTGTCCTAGTTATGACAACGCTATTAATAAACTTGAGAGTGTTCAAAAACGTTTCCTGCTGTATGCCCTTCGACATCTTCCACGAAACCTAACGCAACACTTACCGCCATTCGAAAGACGATTAAATCTTCTAAACATTTCGATACAGGAGAGAGGTTAATAATGTCATGTTCTCATTTCAACTTCTGTCGGACTCTATTGACTCATTTTATATTATAAGTGAACTCAACATCAATAATCGTCCAAGATCGACTAGAAATCCCGCGTTCTTCTACACATCTAGCTCAAGGGTCAATTATTATGGTTTAAACGAACCTCTTAATGTTCTGAGTCGAGACTTTAACAAATTTTATAGTTAAATTGATTTCAATGATTCTGGACCTTGTTTGAAACTTATTTTGTATTCAATACAGTCAAATTATATATTATTGTATCTTTGCAATATTTATTATTTGAATTTTTATGTAAACAAATTGTTAAATTAAACTGTTATAGAACTGTTATGTCAGCTTTTTCAAAATTTCGAATTGAATTTTTTTACGAATCCATAAGTTGCTACATATATAGTGTTTACCTTCATACATACAAATATATTGCAAGAAAAAATTACACATTTCATGCTATAAAGTTTCAAAATCTCAAATCTCTAGAGACGAAATCTTCCGTGAAGAGAAAACTGAGATATTGGAAAACTGGGGCCAAATTACGTCATCAGTGGCTGATCGAGTGAGTGCCATCAGAGATCGATTGAACGAGTAAAACCTATGGGTATTACGACTCCATAACGTGAGTGGTAATGCCAAACTAACGTAATTCAGTCACGTATACTCGATAACTAATGCGGTGATTCGGCCCCTGGTCGTGGTATTGTAGTAGGCGGATTTTTAAAACTATTACACATGTGATGTTTTCTATTCAAGAGAAAGAGAGCTTATTTACAAATTTTCATATTTTTAAGGAATTTTAATATGATAGAAAATTCAAGTATAACAAAAATTCGGAGTGACAGTGGGCGTAAAATAGGTCTTAAGGTAATAGATACTCAAAAATTTAATTTTCGTTTCAGCATATTGTGGCCTCAATCTTTTCCAATTCTCTTTAAAACGTCCACTTTTCACCATTCTTTGACAGACGTTTTGAAAATTTTGTTTGTTTGCTTTCTAGCTACCTTTATGGTTTCCAAGAAAGAACAGCTTATTGAAGTTCTAATTTAAAGTTGAAGTAATAAATGTAATTCTCAGTTCTGTTTTCTTTTCTCTAAACTCGGTGTCAGCGTCTTTCCATTGAAAATTTCTATTATTGAGACTTCTTTTTATAAATATTGTTCTTTTCTTTTTTTAAAATGAGAAACGGATTTCAGAAATAAACAATCTGTTTTAACGACTGAACTATATAACGACTATGAGTTTTAGAGAGGTCAAATTCACTTCTTTTCAACTAAGTACATAGCATACTATACGCGTATTGTATAGATGTACACACATGTACATTTTACCTTTTGTGTGTGCAGTGCATACAGGAAGTAAAGATTTTTAAGGAAGTTATATTTATAAGAACAAAAAAAATTTAAAGAAGAAAATCTCTTTGTCCGATTATAATGGTGTTTTTGTATATTATATAGTCCTTATGCGAAGGTAGGATACGAACGTAAAACTAAAAGAGCAGCAATTCCGTGGTCAGACATATAAAATTCCACACAAGTGCTGAAAATATTATCATTTTTATTGCTAGCAATGATTTTTTATTTTATTTAATTTTTTTCTTCTTTTATATTTTTCTCTTTTTCCTGTTGATTTGCTTCTCTTATGATGGTATAAATAGAGTGGAAGGAAAATTAAGTGTGGGTAGCTATCTATTTAAAGGAAAAAGATGTTAAATGATGTGAAGTGAAGTGAAGAAAACATTAAATGATAAATCAGCGAATTTTTTGTATCAGATTTATAATGATACTAGCTAGGTATAAAGGGTTTTCCAATAAGAGGTGTTATTTTGATATTCAAATAAAAATGGCATTTTTTTGAGATAAATGATCGGATGTTTATTTCATTATAAAGAGGAAGGTATGCCGTTAATAATGGAACACAACATCAGCCAAATGGCCGCCACGACCACGCTTACAGGACCATATTCTTTTCATGAAATTTTCCATAACCAAATCGCAAAGTGGCTGCCCTATGTCCTCGATAGCCTCACGAATTCCATCTTTGAGGTCTTGAATCGACGCTGGGCTGTTGGCGTAGACTTTATCTTTCACGTGGCCCCAAAGGAAGAAGTCGCAAGGTGTTAAATAACAAGATCTCGGTGGCCAATTGTGATCACCTCTTCGAGAGATAACACGGTCCGGAAACTTTTCCCGTAAAAGATCGATGGTTTCATTGCTTGTGTGGCACGTAGCGCCGTCTTGTTGAAAGTAAACGTTGCCAGATCAATACCATTCAATTCCGGCCATAAAAAATCATTAATCATCTCTCGATAGCGCAATCCATTGACCGTAACTGTTGCTCCAGCCTCATTTTCGAAAAAGTAAGGTCCAATGACCCCGCCGGACCATAAACCGCACCAAACAGTCACGCGTTGAGGATGGAGAGGCTTTTCAACAATAACTCTTGGGTTTTCTGAGCCCCAGATGCGACAGTTTTGCTTGTTGACGTAGCCTGCGAGGTGGAAATGGGCCTCATCAGTCAAGATGATTTTTCGATGAAATTCCGGATCATTTTCATGCATTTCAAGGACCCAATCAGCAAAGACACGACGTTGTTGATGATCAGCCGGCTTGAGTTCTTGTGTTAACTGAACTTTATAAGCCTTAAGACCCAAGTCTTTATGCAAAATACGGTGTAATGACGTTTGTGAAATGCCTAATTCCAAAGAACGACGAGGAATGGGTTTTCTTCAACACTTTGGGCTACAACAGCAATATTCTCAGTTGTTCTTGAGCGACGTGCAGGGGTTTTATTCTTCACATCACTAACTTGTCCCAACAGCTCGAATTTGTCAACCAATTGCTGTATTGCGGTCCGACAAGGTGCTTCACGACGACCCAAAAATGTTTTAGTTTTATGAACCGTCTCTGCCAAATTTTCACCATTTTTATAGTGAATTTTAATAATTTCAATGCGTTGTTGAAGCGTGTATTGTTCCATTTTTAATTAATGGCGTAGTTTCTACTTGTCAAATGTCAAAAAATGACAGCTTCAAAAGTGACAGCTACCGAAATAGCGGGCTATTCAAAATAACACCTCTTGTTGGAAAACCCTTTAGCTATGCTAATAATGTCTAAGTACCTATACTCAACCTCGAAAATTAACTGTTTTCGGCGCTCGGCGGTGTGAGTGGCGCGCGACTAAAATTCTTTTATCAGAAAAAAAATATGGGAGTGATGAGACTGGGACGCACGGTTAAAATGTGTAAACATCAATGTTTGTACAGGCGCAGTTTTGAGGATCCTTTTTTGGGTCCGTGTCTGAAGTCGTCCAAACGCTGTTGACTACGTTCACGGATCCAATTGTTTCAATGTGCGAAATTTATGAAATTGTTGATTTTTCATTATATTTTGAGGCACCACAAAGATTCCAATCTAACCACGATGAGACTCAGTCAAATTTTTCCAATTTAAACACGGTCCAGTAAATCCACAAAATTTCACAAACGAATAAAATCTGGCATTAAAATTGACGTTTGGCATTTGACTAATTTTTTCCCATCTTTGACATTTTTTCGTCTATTCTTACTGGGCTATTTTCCCTCTATTAATAAACGGCGAACAATGGCATGATAGAACTAACACATCTTTCAACTTGTAATCCAAATTAATAAATGTGGAATAGTGTGTGACACGTGATAGCGTGCGGATAACTTTAACTGTCCAAATTTTGGCGTTTAAGAGATAGATAACTTCTAAACACACACATGTTTACATCTCATAAATCTGTTTACTACTACAATCATATGTTGCCATATGCTTCCAGTTACAAAGACCGGAAAGATAATCATAAAGCAAAAATATGTTCATTGATAAGAAAAGTTATCAAGCAGACAAGTATTCCGCACTCCAGCTTACTCGTGTGTTAAGGAGCGGATAGTGTATTTTTTATTAATAGGGCTGTTTGTGTTAAATCTGAATATATCTATAATTTGTGAATAAAAGGCACTTATCAAAATATACCATTCGTCTTGAATTTCATTTAATTTCAACTCAAATAAAACAAGTGTCAGCTCGACTATGAGTAGATATAACTAGCCTGTGTCTTTTTTCAAACCTGAGTGCTCATTACTGCCAGTCCATTAAATTCAATTTCATTAAATCGTCCTTAATCATTGTGATGATGATGAGGATTGCTGCACACTAGACAGAGATGAGTTTTCTCATTCTTTTTGCTGTTAATTTTTTTTCCATTTTGTATTTGCTTATAACTTTTGTTTGCCATGTAAGAAGGACAGACCGTGGTATTACATGAAAACATTGCAAAACAAACAAAATGAAAACAAACTGAATTCCATCGCCCGACAATATAAACGATGTCCAAAGTCCAAATATGAAAAAAATCTTATCATCATAGCCCCCAGCTATATTGTTGCAACCAACATATTTCCTGAGACTGAGAGTTTTTAGCATAAGCCCCATCACTATAAAAACCTCAACTGCCCCAGCGCAGGGGCTGGCAAAGCAGCTAGTTCCATAAACACCAGAGAGTTATATATGCAATGGGTTTGAACTTCAACCAGCATAATCCGGAATATTATTCTTTCCCGGTTTGTTTCGTTTATATATTTTTTCCTTGCAACGAAATATGCAATTATATTCCATTTGCCGGATGGTTTACCTTTTTCCTACTAACGTGCCCGCTAGCATCTATGCAGCGTCCAAGGAGCTCGACGAGGAGAAAGTGGGAACAAGCAGTGTATAGAGAATAAAATTGCTATTCCTTTTACCCAGCAGCAGCAGGGTATAGCTAGGAGTTTTGTTGCATGATGCAATTTCTCGTCGTCGTCCTTCATGCAAACAAAATTAATGTGCACAACCGAGTGTATAAAACTCTCCACATAGTCGTCCTTCGTCGAGTCGTCAACTCGTCGTATTCAGTCGTCATCATCCTTGTTGCTGAATGGACCAGCCGACGAAGACGTCAGTTTGCCAAAATGTTTGATCATCATCACATATACATATACATATCTGCATGAGCTCCGTTTTTATTTTTGTTCTCTCGAGCTCCAGGCTGATGTCTAGCACCTACCAACAAATAAAATGGACGACACTACAAATATGGGCTAAATCGTACTTAACATGAGGCAAAACTGTTATAGTTGGTCAACCGTTAAAATAGGGATAAGCGCAGGCACAAAGAGGAAATAAAAATAATTAAACTTAAACGAAAAAAAAAAACAAAAGACGAGAAACCTAGGTCTCTTGCATCCGAAAGAGAATAGATTTGGCGAAGGTAGGTTACGTGTTGATGAATGTAGGTTACGTTACGTACGTACCCCCAAATAGCATCAAGCTGGTTTAAGGTTTAAGCCTGCTATTATGTGAGTGTATCTTATTTCTGCCTTTTTTTTTATACCTGTGATAATCCCAAGAGAAAGTTTATAGTTTCAAAAAGTTGACAAAACTAACTTATAACTGCTAGTGGTCTTTCAAGTGCGGCAACAACTTTGAAAAGCTAACAATATTATTATCCTTCTGCTGCGGATATGGATGGTAAATAAAACTTAACTTGATTTGACTTCAAACAGAATGTTTTTCACCTAACAAATTGTAGAGCTTCACTATGGTTAAATCTTCTTAACCGCCTGTGTAGACAATTAGGTTTGAAAATTCCTACGTTTGTTTGCGGCTTGCGTGTAGCTGAAGTTCGTTTAAATAGACAATGGCACACGAGGTGTTTGCTGCACGTATTACTCGCAACACAGTAGTTGCAAATCGCCTGGAACGGTCGGTTTGGGCGATACGACTGATGGCACGTATATGACGTATATCTACAGTTTCAAGGATTTATTGAAAATTTTGGTGAAATATTGGATATATTGGGAAAATTTATGCAATGTATTCAAAATGTATCAGTGTGTGTCTGCGACGAAGCACTTCAGGTTCTTCAAGCTAGGTTTAGAGGAATTATTGTCGCAGCTTGATGAATATTGTACCAAAAGTATTGGGCATATGGCTAGAAATTCACGCTCCTTTTTAAGAAGATGAATGTTATCTGATATGATAGCGTCTGCGAGTACCTATAGTGAGACGTATTACCATTACCAAATTGGTCAGCTTACACGTCATAAAGCGTTGTTTCCTATTTCTTTCACAGGTTTGATAAAAAGAAAATAATATCATAATACAAAAAGCATTTGCCTTGTCACACTGCTCTTACGGCCGCACTTGCACCAAAGTCATCTCACAGCAGTAACTGCTGATTTATCCTGAGTTAAGCACTATTTATCTAATTTAAACAAAAAAATAGTTGCACCATTTCATTTATCAATCTATTCATAGATAGATATTTAAAATAGTTATCCAGTCTCATTTCTCTGGATAACTCTTATTAACTGTCAATATTAATTTAAAAGTAAGGGAAAACTTTCAAAACTGATTACAAAAAGTGAGAAAACATTATTATTATGCTCATGATGTTTAAGTTTTTCTACATATGTATGTATGTATGTACATATCTACACTACAAGTTCCAATTTTCGTTTGCTATAATTAATGAAAGAGGACGTCGCTGATGTCTTTTGTTAAGGTCTTCTTCTACCAAAATCATGTTGTTTATTTTTAGTTGTACCTACTTACATATCTATTAAGATTTCAACAGATGTATGCACATAATTATGTACATAAGCACGTCATAACAAAATATACAAAACAACAATACCTTTGGCCAATTGCTGAATTGCTTAGCTCAAAAAGAGTATCTACAAAGTGGTAAAATTTGGAGCTCTTGAACGCTTTTATAGTGAATTAGACATCGCAAAACCGATAGAGAATGAAACTATTTAAAAAAAAATCAGAAAAAACGTGACATTTATGACTTAAGTTTCTTTGTTTTTTTTTTCTAATGTTGCTCTTTCTGTAATTAAATAAGTATCCTACTTTACTTACTTATCCAAGTTAGTTTTTTCATTTGTGCAACGTCACAACAAAAATAATAAACTTATTTTTATATCCAAGGACAGCTATCTCCAATTTTAGAAATTGCGTGAGAAGTTTCCTGGTCACGTAATTTCACGTTTTGGCGACGTCAATTGGCCACCAAGATCATGCTAATTGACACCGTAGGGCTACGCAAAACACCGTGTTTATGCGAATAATCATTAACAACGCATTAAAATCCAACATTACTCAAGTTATATCCAAGATAACTCCCGAAATGTGCGAAAAAGTGGTTAAAAATTACCTCAAAAGAATTGCATGCTGCGAATCTTCCCGAGGCGGCTATTTAAATGATATTATTTTTCACACATAATGGCAAAATCCATACTTTATAAAGAAATAAAATTTTCATCAAACGTATATCGCTTTGTATGTTTTATTTAGCTTCAATTCCGATTTTATTAATCCATCAAAGTTGAACAGCTTCGAAATTGCAATTTTTGATATTCTAAAGTAGAGAAAATCTAAAGTTGGACAACTCTAAATTCTCTTCTTTCTATACTTAAAAATTTCTCCCACCGTCGTGTGGGTTCAGTTTATTTAATGTACTATATTTCAATTCACAATAAGAGCACACTTTTAAGTCTTTAAAAAATAACAATCATGAGTTACAAATAATAATAAAATAAGATACATTTAGAAAAAAGATAATGAGCTTAAAGTTCAAGAAAGTTCCAAAAATTGCTGGTGCACATTCTAAGGTTCGACGGCCTGCCGCAATTTATCATAATTCCAATTTGTGAAATTTCATTAATTAATTGACCTTACCCAACCCTAAATTGGTTCTAGCCAAGATAATATAGTATTACAAGTGTTACCACCCTGTTGCACTTCATTCCATTTTGGTTTTAGTTTAAAATTGGTCTAACCAAACTTTACAAGGCATGTTTGATTTGTTTGCCGTGATGTTACTAAATTTTAAACAGGTATTAGAAATTGTTTGCTTCGGTTCGTGTTGTGGCAAAGTGCAACATGGCATTCAACTTTTTTTCTATTGACGTCTAAGGTCGCGTTGAAACAACTGGCTTCCTTAAAAAAAAACAGCTTATAAACGGCTTGTATTAAGGGCAGTGTCAAAAAGTTTGCTCCAAACCAAAAGGCTTTCGTGCTTTCATGGGCTGACAAGTGCCCAACTAAATACCCATAGTTGGTCGGTCTTATATAAATAATGTTGTAAGTATAAATAAGCAATAAATTGTCGTTCATTATATAATTTACCCTTTCAATACGCAGTTTACAACAACAACAAAAAAACTATCCAGCAGGACTATTAAACTGCGAAAAAAATAACGTCAAATCAGTTTTCTTCCATTTAAAACAGTTTTTATTTTTTTATTGCTTCAGATTTATCAATTTCTGATTTGTTTATTTATTTTTCCTAACATAAAAGTGTCCATCGAAGGACATCACATCATCCCACTCAATTTAAGTTTTATTTTTTTATTATTATTTTCGCTGCACAAGCATTTAAAACGAGCATTTTATCGTTGGTTGTCTAATATTATTTTCTTACAATAACAATCTCGTTATTACCTCTTTCTTGTGCGAGGATTTCAGTTCACCAGTTTCTCCAAATGTCACTTAAATAAAAGGATTATTTGCTGGAAAAAGGATCTTTATGGTTTTGGTATCTAAATAGATAAATCTATGGTTTTATTCTCGGAGGGGGATTTCTTCAAATCGATATGATGGGAAAAGACTGGGTCTCATTGTGTGCTCGGAGTGTTTTTTTTTGTCGATTCTTTTCCCAGTTCCATGTTCCTGTTTTCAGTAGATGTAGTTATACTTCATGTACTTCAGACAAAAGTATCTGCGGATTTTGATTTGTTTGCTCACACAATTTCTTCACCCTTTTTTTTTTAAATAATTTATTGTCTATTTTTGCACTGTACGCTGATGGCAAAATCTTTACACTCAAAGTGTTTTATTGAGCTATTCAAAATTCAAACTGGAAGAAGGTATTAAAGATTGATGGAGTTCCCTCGGAAGGATGGTTGGTATGGTGTCGTGGTGGGAGGGGGGTGGGAGGTTGTATTGATGATTTGCATTTTGATGTTAGTTTATGTGCGCTCGTTTAATTCCCTAAGAGGGCATTAAATAAATACCTAGATCAATTTACAGTTTATATGACGTATAAGCTTAGAACATTTTTAATGTCGCATTTAACGTCTATTTATCTTTTGCTGGAAAAATTATCTTTCGCACTTAAGCCAACGAAATTAGATTCTCATTTGCCAGCCCGCATCATTAGCCTTAAGAAAAAAAAACATTTATTATTATATTCTTACTTATTCTATACTGGTGATTTGCCAAACGATTCTTTTTGCTTTATTACTGCAATCTTAGCAAAACGATTTTGTACAAAAAATCACTAATTTCTTCTGTTATATGAATGTGTAAAATTACTAACCAAAATTTATATAAATAAAAATCACACCAGACAAATAAATTTTACACTGTGTGATACAAAAAGGAATTCAACAGAGAGTTCTTGTGTTGAAAATCGATAATTTCTTTCCATGGAAAAATAGACTTATCAACCAGAATCCATTAGACGACTAAGACTAAAAACCAAAACCAACTAATTTCACATCGTCCCTATTAAGTTGAAGTTTGAACCTTTGAACTGTGATGTTAGAAGATTATTATCTTCAAACTTGTTCAAACACACACAAAAACTACCTTCATTATAGTGTTTATCCTAACATCATTGGAATATTGTTAAGGACTAAATATGGGCACATAGGAAATGGCCCGGTAAAACTTGAAGTACACATTGAGAATGTATCCGACAGAAAAGATGCCATTCTAATAATTGTTATTGGGACAATGGATTTATTGAATTGTACACTGGGAGAAAATAATGACAAAATATATTATTTAAATTAAAAATTCAACGTAATCGTAGTAACTTGCACTCTTTGGCTATCAAATATGACTTGTCAACTTACTGACTAACAGTACGTTTTCAACTTCAAGTTCTGCTTGACATCAGAGATCCTGATGCTAATGAAGTAAGATCAGCTCATTTTTTCTCTTTTATGATGCATCTCGGAATATAGTTTGAGGAGATATACATAGGTACAGCTGTTTTTTTACATTAATACAGTAAAGAGCTTGAAAACTGATATGTGAGAACCATAACGCTAACATTTGTATCTCTCGAGAACATGTGAAACGTTTTATGTCTCCCCGAAACTTATATACCTAACTGGTTCATAAATATGCCTCCCAGTGAGACAACTAGTTTGGCTTCTTCCACTGTGAAACTAGAAATATACTTATCAGCTTACGGTACCTAGTGAATGCAAACTTTAAAATGACTTAAATAAAATTTAAAGTTGACTCCACTTTGAGACTTGGACTTCAAATAATAAAATAACGAGTTATTTGACATATACAAAACTCTATTAATGTTACTGTAATTCCCCGGATTGATTGAAAGTCTAGGATTGGCTGTAAGATCATAATGTTTACCTCAGACACATTTCAAAAATTGAAATAAATACTTATCACATGTCACAGGTCATTCCACATTTACTTAAATGAATTACGAGTTCACAGATGTATAAGTTCTATCATGCCGTTGTTCGAAGTTTATTGACAGGGGTAGCTGTTTATCTCAGTGTAATCGTGCGGCAGAGGACAGCATACACCTCGCAGAAATGCTGTTCTTCGTTGTACCAACGCCATCAAATAATGAAGATTATATTTTTCGTACACATTCACATTGATCAAAATTTTGTTTTCACAACAATAGTTTGTTCCCCCTTTCATTTTATGGCAATCAATTGAGTGCAATCTTTTGGGGAATCATGCATTCTTCGCATTGTTTTTGCCCTTCATAAACCTAACGTGCTCTGGCTCCGTTAAATGTTTTCCCCAGTAACATGACAACATCTATCCAAGAATGCATGAATTCCCAAACGATTGCAATCAATTGATTTCTGTAGAATAAATTGGGAAAGAAATAATTGCAATGTTTTTAATGCCTAATACATGGTGCTAGCATAATTTGAATTCAAAGTCTCAATGTTGAGTCAATGAATGCAATCTTTTAAATAAATGCAACTATTGATTTTTAAAGATTGCATTCACAAAAGATTGCATTCTTTTACAACAAAAAACGAACGTTCTATCTTCTAATATTAGGTACAAAAAGTCTTCTTAATGTGGACACATCAAAACGTGTTCAATGGTTAGCTCATTACATTACGAAGGTACAACATTGCAACTACATCATGTATTTTATTATGGAAATAAATACAAAAATTGAACTAAATAATATTCAGTGTATGTGATGTTCCTTTTGAAAAGACTTTCCAAACACACACACACAGTATAAGCAACCTTATTATAGTTGTTCTTTGCCTCTGTATCCGGGATCACAATTTCACAATATCCAAAGAACCAGAAACGTGACTAATAACATTTTAAATCGCTCTCGAACGCACACAAAAACAGAAGGCGCAATTCACTCAATACAGCTTGAAGTGAGTGTTGCGTTGCGAACGACTATATATAAAAGACAAGGACTTTTCTCTAGGAAGCGACATCCAAATACTATATACATCCCATCCATTATAGTATTAGGATATGTAGGCACCTATACCTACCTATGTACTGTATACATGCTGATCTGCTCATCTCATCGTTATTTTATTGTTCAAGATTTTCGTTTTGTGGTTTTGCATAATTTAACTCAGAATGTTCTTTCTATATAGGACGGCCAACAAAGAAATATATATAAACTTTTATCGATGTTAGGTCGATGTCCTTATAGAGCTCATTATAGTTTGAGAGGTAGAGTTACATTATTGACTGTTGCATTGCACTTTAAAATTTGATTGGTTGGTTTGTGAACTTACATGTTTTGATGATGGTTGCCTGATTTTTTTGCCGCGATACATAAAAAAGCCTTACCGAAAAAACAAGATGATTCTCATAATATGCGAAAGCTAGAGCATGAAGGTAGAGTCGAGACAAGAAAAAATCGTTCAGCAGGGGAGCAGAGAAGTCTAATAGTCTAGGCTTCATTTCATTGAAATTTTGAACAACAACAACAACTTAAAGTGCTACCACCAATTGCTTACGAATGAATTTATAATTTGTTTATTTTGGCTAGAGATACAGCTGTTTCAAGCGGTGCCAAGCCGCCTTTCATCGGTCTCCTCTTATTAGTGGTGGTGAGCTTTAATCCAAGTTTATTATGAAAAACTTTCTACATGCCCACCATAGGGATCGAACCTACGATATCAGTCTAGGCTTAATATAAATGTTACTATAAGCCCCTGTTTAAAACATAAATATTGCCATGTCTCTGAAAAATTAAAAAGAATATTTTTGCAAAGCGTAGTGAAAACAAAATTTTCTCCAAGGAATGATCAATTTGAATGTGTATACAATCTTTATAGTTTTATGACATTGGTAGAATTAAAAACAGCATTTGTGCCGTATCTGCTTTGTGTATGCAGTACACTGTCTTCTGCTGCACGCCCAAGTAACATTTTTCCTCTCATAAGATGCTCCGAAAGCTTTACTAGACTTATTTTAGGGAGCTAAATGCACTCCTGAGGAGTTCTTCTAGATTCTTATAAGATTGTTAAAAGCCTTAAATGGCCTAGTTATGGGAGCCTCTTGATCCTTTTGCAAGAGTTTTATTCTTCTTATGCGAACATAGACGCCGCTTTGTAAATCTAGTAAAGCTCTCTGAACTCTTCCTATGGGAGTACGTTTCTTCCCATAGAAGTTGTTAAAAAGAGAACGAGTGTGTGTAAACATAAAAAAAATCACATTTTTTATTTCTTTTAGAAGAAGGTAGGCGAATAGTTTTTATGTGTGTTCGTGATTCTCTCATGTCAAAAAATTTTGTGTTTTTTGGTACGAGTATTTATCTCAGTTAATTGACGTGTTATATTTGTGTAAATCATGGCATATATAGGCTAAATTCTTGTTGCAATTAAAATTGCATTTAAAATATTTTTGTTTTTAATTATAATAATTTGGAGGAAAAAATCACTAGGTTTGTTTTTATACAATTCACAAAATGCGATCATTCATACCATATTGTCATTATCGTGCTTTTATGACAAAGATTGGATTTAAAGTGGCAAAAAATATGACGCATTGTCAGCAAAAAATGACAACAAAATGAATGCGACGTATAAAACTTTTTAAAAGTTTTGGTCAAAATGGAAAACCAAATAATATAATTTATTTGGAATATATTTTTTTAAGCTACGGTAACCCTCAATATATAATGAAAACATTTTGTTCATATTGCAACATGGCTGCTGTTGATTGATACTTTAACTCTTGTTTTAACATCTCTATGAGATCTTTGGATGATGATGAAACGGAAAGCGACACAGATAAATGTGTTTCGTTTGAAAGTTAAACGTCAAATTGTAGTCCCATAACAACGTTTGAGCTCCCGTAAGAAGTGTCACTCTCAGTAAACATAAATTTTATCTGAGAGACAGCACTTCTTATGGGAACTAAAATGCTCTTATGCGAGAAACAGATTGGCATAGCAACTTCAACAGCAATTTTGACAACCGCATCACTCATTTTAGAACTAGTGGTTTTAAATGGCTTTGAATACATTAACACAGCAACATTGACATCGACATCAACGTTAGACCTAAACCCTAAATTCGATGTCGCTGTGCAAATGATACAAACTTTAAAGCGAAGTTTTTCAGGTTTATCAACACTAAAAAATGAAAATGTGACAAATTTTATATTATGTTTTAATGCTGGCAAAAGCGCTGTTCACGTTGGTAATCTATTTTACATGACTTTTGATTTCAAAGTTTTCGTTGCTGCCAAAGTTGCTGTTGAAGTTGCTGTGCCAATCTGTTTCTCGCTTTATGGGACTCAAATTTGACATTTAACTTTCAAACGAAACTCATTTATCAGTGGGGCGTTCCTTTTCATTGCAATTACCATCTTTTATTGATCTATTAACAAAAAATTAAATGTAAAAGCAAAAAATTGGTAGTTGTGTTAGATTATTTACATTTTAAAACAATGGAACAACTTTATAACCTCATAATTTCTGGAATAAAGGCACAATCAAAGTCAATTGGATATAGTTTGGTTGATGGTGTTAATGTTTGTTATAAAATGTATGATGTGAAATTCACTATTACCAGTTCCACAGTCCCGATATTAGGCACATCGAAACAAAGGGAACAAAAATCGAACGAAGAAATTTGCTCGACACAAAAATAATCAAACTTTTGATCCAAATCTAAAATTACCAATGTCACCACCACTCAAATAGCTAATCCGATAGAAACATGAACAGAAGCAAGTTTTGGAAAAAAAAGAACGCACTTTTCAATCAAACTAAAACCTACCCTTGTTAAGAAACGGTGAACAAACAGCATGATAGAACTTACACATCTGTCAACTCATAATTCATATTAGTAAATTCGGAATGCCTTGTGACATGTTTTAATTTTTACAACTTTTGCCATGTGTCTGTGTTTTTACGGTCAATCCTAGAATTTCAACAAATCCGGGGACCGGGGGCTTACAGTAACATAAATAGAAGTTGTAAAGGGTCCGCCATCTAACGTTTTTTTTTTCAACTAGTGCTTATTTCGTGAATGGTAACACTAAGCTCATGTCTGATTTGACAGATAATTAGTTTTATCCTTCCGCTGAACGAATATGGTTGTGTATACGCTTTGCTAAGTGGGCCTGCGATCGACTTAGAGAAGATGCCGATTTTGGCAAAAAAAAAATCATCTTTTCAGATGAAGCTCATTTTGATCTTGGCGGGTAGTAAAGAAGCAAAATTGTCGCATTTGGGGCACAGAAAACCCGCACGCATACATTGAAAAGCCGATACACCCAAAACGAGTCACTGTTTGGTACACCGTTTGCCATTTATAGCTGTACGAAAATACAAGATTTGGTAAACCAAAACAAAAACTATTGATAACGACTCCATTATTCAACTCAAATTCCTCGACTATATATTTTTTTTTTTTTTATTTTTAAAACTTCCAAGTACATTTTCGTATCCTGCACATTTTTTTTTTTTTTTTTTTTTTTGAAAGAATGAAGTAAAGACCTAAACCATTATAAATTCGCAAGTAAAAAAAAGGGAGGAGCAAACAAAATCCTTCCAATTCTATTCATTGTCCACTTTAAAATTATGTTAGGACATCATCGTTATTTTAATGAGTCTTGAACTCAATAAGCAACAAATTTTCTCCTGCAGAGTCGTATCGTAAGAAGCTGAGGAATTTTGAAATCGTTTTAAGCTCGATCTAACTGTCGTAAAAAGATGCTCATAAAATGTATGTTCATTTGCTCGAATTCGGATTTTAAAAACTTTTCAGTTTTTATTCCTCATTTTGTACAAAAATATCTGGGCGAAGCGCATGCATTAACACACAGGCTGCATTAATCCCACTTATATTGAATTCTAAGTTTTAAGGTCCCAGATAAAGTACTACGCTCTACAACCTTTTTTTACTTTTTTAATCAAAATTGCAAAAAATGGAAGTAAAATGAAGATTTTTAAAGTAAGTAGGTAAATATAAAAACCAGGATATTGAACTAAGAAGTGCTATCCCTTGCCATTCTCCTAATCTATTTACTTCACTTCTTCAGTGTTCAATCCTGTAATCTCGTATTGAATGAGAAGACCGTGATGGCTTTCTGCTCTTGTCGTTCCCATGTACGAGTATAATATTTCCTGCCAATCTACTGTACACGCCAAGAAGTCAGGATTCAGGCACACAGGACAGAGAGTACAGGACATGACAGCAGGATGAATAGATGGATGGATAGAGGTTGCCGCAGCTGATGCTGATGGGTTCCTAGAATCTCTCTGGTTTTGCACTCATTATCGGCCGGTGTTTAGATGATGTAGTATTTTGTGTTAAGGAGACAATAAAAAGGCGGAAGATTCACGGTTTTACAACTTTGCCCGTATCCCTGTTGTTTTGTTGTGTTGTGTTTGTTTGTTGTTCTCATTTAAGCTTTGGCAGGAAGAGTCATACTGCCATGATGCAGTACGTAATACGTATTACTTATACAGAGAAAATGAACAGGAATCTCTTTATATCCTTTGCCGTGATGGGACAACAAAATCCATTCAACCTAGATATAAATTCGACAAAGAGAATGAGGATACGCCTTGGTAGGTACCTATTGTTGAAGATGCCATTATTTTTGATGTGCTCTGGCGCGCTTTTGCTGCTGCTGCTCCACCTTTAGACTCAGATTTAGCTTCAACTTTGCCCGAGTTTATGATGATGATGACGATGATGATGATGACGATGATTATAATGCGGATGACAGTGGGTTGTTTTGAGTTGTGTGATGGAACGTGAAGTGATTTACTCTCGCTGTGATGTGAAGTAGGTTTACGTGAGGAATGTTTGTGTATAGTTGTGGAAGATAATCAAACTCATGGGGGTGTGAGGTCATTGTTTAATTTTAATTTGGAGCATAAAATCCGCTGCATCACTTTCCACCTACCTATATAGAACTTTTGATGATGATTTCCACGTTTGTGGGTTTTATGATGGAAGAAGGCTTTTGACATAACCACAAATAAAAATAGGCCATGGAGTATGTTGTTTTCTATCGGATTTTTAGACATCACTTCTTCTTTTTTTCTTCTTCTTCTTCTTGATGAAACTCTATTCTAAGACCAAAAACATTTCATTTTACTAAATAAATTCTTACTGCTGAATTTTAAGACTTTAAAAACTAACTTAAGCTTGTATTCTTATAAATATTTGGAGGGTACCTACATACTTTCTATACCTATGAGAAAGGATGAAATTAGATTCGATTTGAAACACAAAAAAAAAAGAGACAAATAAGTAACAAGAGAACACTAGTGTTTTTTTTTTAAATACAAATCGTCACACTGTCTCTACATGAGATTCTTTTGGCTAGATTTTCTTTGAACTTGGCACACCACCGTATACATTCTCCAGGGTTTTTGAACATGTTTTTTAAGAACAACAATGCGATGCGATACATACAACCCATGCGAATGTGAGTGCGAAGTGACGAGTGCATGATGCGAAGTGTGGAGTGCGAAGATCGGAGTGCGAAGAACGGAGTGCGAAGTGAAAAGTGCAAACTGCGAAGTGTGGAGAATGAAGTGCGGAGTGAGAACTATGCATTACAGATACAAAGGGTGCAGTGCGAAGTCTGGAGAGCTAAGTATAGGATGCGAAGTTTGGAGTAGAAAGTTTCAGATGCGAAGTTTAGAGTGCAAAGTTTCAGATGCGAAGTAAGCAGTACGGAGGGTGTAGTGCAAAGTCTTGAGTGTGAAGTCTGGAGTGCTAAGTCCGGAGTACAAAAATCTAAAATGTGATGTGAGGAGCGGAGTGCCAAGTAAGGAGTGCAGACTATGCGAAGCGCGGAGTTCGAAGCGTGAATTGCAAATTGAACAATCTGTAAAGATTCCGAATGAACTTTGTACTTTCAACGCGTGTTAAGAAGTATAATTTGAAAAATCTCCTGTCACTTAACCCAAACTGAACTGAAACCTTATATATGTAACTGACAACAGCCCGGAATTGTATGTAAAAATTATTCCTGATTTTGTTAAGTTTTGGAAATAGTTGCAATATCAAGAACGGTAATTATAGAGCGCTTTAATTTTATGAGGCTTATAAAATAAAATAATTAATTTTGTTTGTGCTGTCCAAAGTTTATTTCGTTTACGAATAAATTTTTATCATAATTTTAGAGTGGTCGAGGCCACTCAAATGTTTTATTAGCCCTCTAAATATCGATTTTTCTTAAGTCTACGTACTCTACGTAGTCAGAAATAATCGCAAAGCGATTACTGCGTATATCATCATCGTCAGCTTTATTTTACCCTAATTTGGGGCTTCATACAATTGCAGCTAATTTGAAGTAGCAAAGCCTTTTCCATTAACGTCAAAACACTTTGATGATCAACTTGATATTGGACTTATTGATTTTTATGTTATTGCAAGTAAGTCACTTCTATAAAGTAGTAATTACCCAACCTGTCTCTCGCACTTTATTAAAAGTGCAATATATACACGCACTATGCTTCTCTCTAAAAAGCCATCATCATATTCTTAAAATGTCATAGTGTTAAATTCAGTCAAGCTCTCAAAGGAAATTTTATAAAATCATCATAAATTTATCTATGCCTTCCTGACTCTTAAACTGAGTTGGGCTAAATATTCTGTAAAACATGCAACACGTCATAATATCCTTGTGTATATGGAAAGAACTCATTTTGTATATGGGAAGAACTTAGAAATAGTTTTGGGTATATACTGTACTTTATACTAGAAGTTACCTGACATATCCTTGTTTCAAGAGATATTTGAGCCTGGCACACTCAAAAGATTATCATGTAGAGAGAGTCTTTCTACGTAAACCGAATCCTTACATTGATTTACTAACATCACAAGTTGAAAAATATAAAGATTACTTTCAAATGCACACACAAGAGATGAGTCAAAAAAGGATCTATGTACAGGATACGTTAGGTGTGTAAAAATACAAACATATATACAAATATATATCCATAAGGATATAGGTAGTATTTGACTTTTCTGGAAGAGAATTTTTTTGAAATATTTATGTCGACATCAGGATGTGTGTATGGGTTTTTTTTTTGTTAAAGGAAAGTTTGCAAATAGGATATTTTTTAATCCTTTAATGCTTATTTTATTTTGTGTCTCTTTTATTTCAATGAGCTACAGCAACAAGCTAGCTTAAGGTAAGTTTCAACCATTAGTCTTAAAACGAGATTACAAGTCCGTATTACACTTTTTTATGATGGAATTGAGTTACAAGCATGATTTTGTGGAGAAGTCTTTCGAAAGGGATTATTTTATAAGTGATGCGATATATTTCAAGAAAAATGGAAAAAGTAGGTATATGAAGAATTTATGAAAGCAGTTTGTCAGAATATTTACTCGCGTTTATAAGTAAAATAGAGGCAAGAATAATTTAAAAATTCTGATATTTTGAGCACTAACTGCCAATTTATAGTAGGTAAAGTCAAAAAAAAAAAAAAACAGTTGAACAAAAAACATATTACTGTTTGATTTCTGTTGAGAAATAAGGCCAAATGCCAACATTATTAACAATACATTTTTTACAAGAGATACAAGAACTGCAAGCTGACAATAGGTTCTTGAACGCTCAAAAAAAATGGTTTTCTGTAAAATTTAAACCTCATTTAACTAACTGAATCATTCATCTGACTCATCACTGTACAGCTTATACTATTAGTTATCAAAATTTAATGGAAATTTTTCTTTATTACAAATTGTATGTAGGTACAGCTACGCGCACAAAGAAGGAGATTTTTGAAATTCCAATTTTGTATAAGTACCTACCCATAGCAACACAAATACCCTCGAAGAGGTCTTGAAACAAATAAATCAGCCCTTAATGGCGTCTTAGTTCAGTCTTCTTAATACCAGTGCACTTTATAAGCACTTTATGAATTCTTGCTCTTGCTCTCTCAAAGACATCTTGAAGAGGTCATCCAGATATCTTTATATAAACGTTTTGGCGTTGATTTCTTATTTGTCAACTTGCAGTTATAATTCTTATTGTTTTTCATAGTTTAATGATATTCCTTGCACTGTCTCAAAATCACCATAATCAGTTCTGTTTATAAAACTGCACTTTTTACTCAGCATAGTCAGTGCACTTGTTGAAAACAATTATTGCCATTGATACTGGTTTGGCATTGGTTTGACCACTTAATGGTGTCTTATTAATAAGTCATTTAGCGTGATTTGACTCTGGGTAAGAGTTCCTATATCAAAGATTTTGAAAGTTTTTTAAGAATTCTTCAAAAGGCTTAGATATTTGGAAAAAATATGCATTTACTCATGTAGAATTGTAGTACGGCGGATTGAAAAACAAAGTACACCAATCGATTAAGGAGGTGGATATTACCTAATGTCACGCCCAGCACTTTTAGTTTGACAGGTATCAAAATTTCAAATCAGAATTCCGAGAATCCGCGCCATTTTGACAGTTGGAAGGAGGTGGCAAAATGACAAAATTCACACTTTTCACTTTGACAGTTGATAATGTGTTGCTTGGGCTTGGGGGTAAAAAAACTATAATCTAAATGAGGAGGAGTAGTAAGTGTTGTTTTGGTTTTAATAAATAGATTTTTTAAACTATAGAATGTTGTGTATATGGAAATAGATTCTAAGAACCGTTTGAAAATTTAAAAACCGGAATAAAACCTATTTAGATAAATCTTATACTACTGGAAAGCTTGTAAAAACGCTTCACGTTTCAGGAAATTTTGATTGGATTTTGTGTTTGCATTGTTGCTATTGATTTAAAAAAAAAACACAATTTGAACAATTCTTTGCACTAATTAATTAATGTCTTTTTAGGGGGTGGGGTTTAAAAACTTAATATCATACGAGTGATACATGCTATCGAGTAAGGTATACAAGTAGAGCAGGACTTAAGACCTTTCACACAGAAATATAAAAAAATATTGCCCATGTGGAAAAAAGTAAAACAAAATACGACTTTACTCAAATATGTGAACACTGCGACTACAAGTGAATGACTGAAAGGCAATCAAATGTAACACTAGTTGTTGCATTTTTTTTAAATTTTAACTAATTAATTAATTAGATTAACTAGATTTAACCAGGCCAGGGCAGCACGAAACCTTAAAAGGCTACTGACTAAACCCCAACCAACTTATTTCACTTTGTAAATATCTATCACAATATAATTTAATTTCAGCTGACTCACTGTACAAGAATTGTATACATAAAACATAAAATAAAAAGAAGAAGAATGTAGATATAATGTAAAGAAATATCAATTTCAAAACATAAAACTTTATATTGAAAATTCATAGAAATGTAAAATTATTAGTATGATGGGAAATTAAAAAACAGTTCAGATATATTAAAAAATAGTAACATTTGCATTATATAAAACACTTGTGATTTCAAAACAATAATGTAAACTTTTATAATTTTTAAATTTTTTAATTCAGTTTAAATTAAATGTTGCGGGTTGACGTAGACGTATAATGGTTTGCGTCGCTCGTACGCCGAAACTATTGATTTTAGAAAAAGAGTTATAACATAAATTGTAGGAAATTTTCTCTAGTTTTATTTTGTGCATAGATATGTGTTTTTACTGTAAAATGTGTCGGAAAGGAATTATTATCAAAAAACTGCTCTTAGGCGCCATTTTTCCAATATGGCGGCGCGAGCGACAACGATACGAGGTGTCAAAGTTGAACTTCTGAAAGAATTAGGCCAACTGGGGATACCACGATAAAAAAAACGCGCCGCCTACTCTATCTCAAGGTGGTGTGGAAATGAGTTTTTCTGCCGAAACGTGTGTTAAACTACACTTTGCGACGCTCGTACGCCGAAACTATTGCTTTTAGAAAAAAAAAGTCAGGAAATAAATTGTAGGAAATTTTCTCTAGATTCATTTTGTATGTATGTGTTTTTACTGTAAAATGTGTCGGAAAGGAGTTATTATCAAAAAACTGCTTTTAGGCGCCATTTTTCCAATATGGCGGCGCGGCGCGAAATTCTGAAAGAGTACGTCGAAATCTATAAAATTGCCAATTTTCAAAACTCCCAGAAACTTTCTAGGTAAAATTACCAAATGACTGTACCTACTATTTGTCCAATTGGGTTTTAAATAGAGAAATCAACCGGGTTTTGATTTTACTGTCGTATTTTTCCTAATAACAGCTGGGTGCTGATTTTAGTGATTATATATCTTTACTGTTTATTATTTTAGCAAATTGTTTTATTTAGTTTCGTTATTTATGGAGTGCACATGTACCTATAGCTCTATGGTTGCTAAGGTATAGAGCATTGAGATTTTCTATGCTGGGACAAAATTGATTCAATTATGTTTGTTGTTTGTTTGGTTGCTACGATAATTTCATTACCGAAAACAAAATTATAGAGGATTGCCAAAATTTCAAAGAAGAATTCGAAGAAGAGTCAGACAAAGCGAATATTTAAAAAAAAGGCTGCTATTGAACTTACAAATCAACTGGGTGTTGATTTCGATAATTTCGGCGGTACAACATTGAATTGAAGCCATTAGTCTAAGAGTTGACAGCATATTTTTGGTTTGGAAATATAGCCAAAAATTGAGTACGAGAGCTTGTAAACCTTATCGGATTTTTTTTTGGAGATTTTTGTTGTTTATTTTTCGTTATGCATAAAATCAACAGAAGAGTCCAAAAAAAAGCCGATAAGGTTCGCTTAAAGAGCTTATACCTTGAGTTCTATTAATCGGATCGTCAAGATAAAAGTTTTTAAAGTTAGTAAAAATGACATCATTGCATCATTTGTCATTTAAAAAAAATGAATTTAAGTGATAATTCTTCTGAAAAAAATTGTAAAAATCGCCATTTTCAAACCCTCACCCCCACCACCGGCGCCAAAAAAAAAAACAAATCCTCGTATTCACTTTTTGGTTATAGTTCCAAACCAAAAATATGCTGTCAGCTCCACAGATGAGGCATATGAAGATGAATACTTTAAAACTATAAACTATAAAAATCAAGTCATATTTATTTATTCAATATGATATTATAGGTAATAAATTTACGATACGCTTTTAAGTCATTCAACTATCTTTAAAAATAAAATCATGACCAAACTTTTTATTTCTAATACGTGAACTAGACATTGCCATTGCCAGCTTCTATACATTGGCCTAGGTGATGAGCCATATAAATAAAATTAACTGCCCGAATGACATCGGCTGTAAGTCTACCGCCATTAATCATCATACAAACAACTTCCACCCAGTTCTTATTTTCCTTCGCAAAAATCGAAGAAAAAACAAAACAAAAAAATATATCATTGAAGCCTTACTCAAGCCACACACAGCGCAAAGGATCACCTTCTTCCCTATTTAACCCACTTTTAAAAGGTTCCATCATATGAAACAGAAATAAAAAGAACAATCCAATTCTAGGATAATTTTTCACTCTTTCTTCAAAGACATCTGTGCCAACAGAAATCTTTTCTTTTCCGATTGATGCCATTTGGTTTTTTTTTTTTTTGCTGCCTTTATTTATTTTTATTGTGGTACGAGGACAGATTTAACCTTATTTCTTGCCATCATATCCGCCTGCTGCCAATGCTATCGTTCTTGTTAAAAAATAGAAGAAAAAAAAGCTGAGAAAGAAGGTAAGACTAGTAGTTGATGGCTATGCTTCCTTTCTATTTACTATTATACACACTGAAGGCTCTGTTTCTGTCTGAAAATTCAAGAATATTATTTAACATAAAAGTCAAAGCAGCGCAAAAAGGTCATTTTTATTTATGGCACAAACAAATATACATACGAAATTTCCTTTGTGCCTGCACGTTTCACAGATCACTTCTCTGCAAACAACTTTGTTGGGTGTCTCTCTTTGTGCTCCAGTCGGTGTCAATGCCATATCCACTTCGTCTTCGAAGTTCGAACCAGGTCTACAAAGTGTTGCCACCATATAGGGTGATATTTCCATAATTAAGTTTATTTATTTATTTTAAATTTAAGCTTTATACAATTAATTATAATTGGCATTGGCGATGGTGCTTTCCTCATTGAAATTAAGTTTCCAAATTTCATTTTAAAAAATTATGCCAGAATATATTAGTTTGGCTTTTTTCCCAAATGAATTCGGAAACCACCTTATAATGTTATCTGGCGTAATTTCAATTTTATAGTTTCTGGATTTGTTTCCATGTTTCTCTGGCAAAATGTCTAATATATAGGATTATTTTCCAAAAATATTTCTGGCTTGTATTCCAATTCTTAGGAAAAAAAGTGTCTGGTGCTTTTTTTCGAAAATATTTCCCAGCAGAATTTCCTATATTCACTCAATCAAAGTCAAGTTAGATGGTTTCAAGTCTTATAGTCATAAACCAAAGCTATGGAGGGCCTCAACGCTACGTTTTGTCTCCAACTTTCTTATCACATCTATCAATGATGTCTCAACTGAAATTTCTTCAGCTTTTCATATACGTTTTCAGATTCATCTCTTTGTCCTTCGGATGTGCATCATTAACGGCAACCTACAAGTGCATTAAATTATAATGTGAACAGCATTTGTCCAATGGAGAAGCCAAAAACCAACTAGAATTTAAGGCTTGATGAAAACTCAATGCTTTCTCTTGATATTTATAAAATTCCCCCCCCCCCCGTCACAAAAACAATAGTGCTACCATAAAATTCGCGCTAATGGTAATGCTCATCAGATAACCCTCGAGCCCTACGACATGCGTACTTTAAATAACAGAGATTCTTTCATTAGCCGCACGGCACGAATGTGGATTTGCTTTTCCTGACTCTATTTCGCACTCCTTTTTTAAGAACTTCAAAACGAATGTTCAACTGTTGGTTTATCCTTTGAAAGTCTTCCAACAACAACTCTCAGAAATAATTGTATGTGTGTTGTTTGTTTACAGGAATGATGGGGATCTACAATTTTCTGCTGAATCCGAATGACTAAAGTGCGGGAGGAACTTATTCATGACAAGAGGTGCATAGCCTTGGAGGATTTGTCACTTCTTATATCAAAAAAGCCAGTAGCCGATTTTATTTTTAGGTGAACGGGCCTGGACGAGGTAAATCTCCCTCATGGTAATCCTCCGCACAAATAATCCGAAATATGGTAAACCTGCTTTAAGGTACCTAATGTTAAAAAAAATAAGAGAAAGTCTATAATTTAGTCTATTTTAATCAAAAATTTGGTCATTCACTGCTATAACAGTAATGTGCGGCAACACTGGCCTTCATACTTTTTTTTATTTCTGTTTGCCCTTTGTGAATAACAAAAAAGTTGAAATTTATGCAAATCGGAAAATTGCGGATAGATTTTTGGCTGTGGACCGGTGAACACCGCGCTGCCGATGGTGACTCTATAGCCATACGTTACCTAGTTTTTAGTCTTTCTGAATTGGATATTAAATAAGATTCATGCATAACGTCATGTGTGAGTATGTTTTTCCTTTGCATAATAATATTAAATATGAGTTTTTTTTCTACCTACATTTGTGTATTAAGTATACATGTTTGTACATATGTATACACTTGCAAGAAAAAATATTAGCTTGATGAGGATTTGATTCTAAAAGAAGCTGCTATAGATTTTAGAATTACACACTACGACACAGGCCATGTTATAAAAATGATGATGACGTGACTCAGGGATAATGTTGTTGGAATATATTTATTATTTAAACTTACATAAGTTATTATATGATTTTAAGTTAAAAGCGAATGATTGATTTTAAAACTAAGACTTGCAACAGTATCTACCAAACTAAGCCAAACTACGTGAAAGAGAGAGAAAAATCGGAGGCAAGAGTTAAGTATCAATATGCTTTTTCGATATCGTAGAGGCATATTTGAACAAACACTTTAAACGTCATTCATAAGTGTGCAGAACAATCGAGGCCCATAAAATAGAACCTTGTGGTACACCATTGTGCAAGTTCAATAAGTGTAATTTTACAAGACCAATCTTTACTTCTTTCAAGAAATCAGCCTTTGAGAAATCCAGGAGACAGAAAACAGTTATACATGGTGTCCCCTTATTCGTCAAGAATAATTTTGAAAATGATTCTAAGAAAATCGATCTAAAATAAGAATGTATCTCCATTGTTCACATCATTTACTCGGCTTTAAGAAAAGGGTTACTCTGGTGTACCCTGACCCATGTTAACGGAATTCACTCTGTTAGTAAAGCGTTTTTCAACAGGGACGCTACAAAAGTAGAGCAACAGGGACATCAAACGACGCCATATTTCTTGCCGTTCTTTTGACATTTCTCTTTAGTAAAGTTTGCCATTTCATAGTAGAAAGATATACGAGCCAACAACGAGTCGAAATTATTAAAATTTACTACCGAAATTTGGAGTCAGTGGCCTTAAAGTTAAGAGGGCTATGTCATCTTCAGCGATGAGGCTCATTTCTGGCTGAATTGCTTCGTCAATAAACAATATATGCGGTATTGGTCAGGCAGCAATCCACACGTAATCCATGAGTCATCATTGCATCCCGAAGAAAATTACGGTTTGGTGTCGTTAATGGCCGGCGGCGTCATTGGGCCGTACTTCTTCCGTGATGATCAAGACCGGCACGGTACTGTGAATGGGGATCGCTACCGTTCAATCATAAACGAATATTTTTGGCCCCAATTGGATGATATGGACTTGGAGGACATGTGGTTCCAACAGAACGGCGCCACAAGCCACACAGCGAATGTCACAATCAATTTATTGGAAACCAAGTTTGGAGAACGTGTTATCTCACGAAATTGTCCAGTCGCTTGGCCGCCTCGGTCGTGCGATTTGACGCCGTCAGACTATTTCCTGTGGGGCTACGTCAAGTCTATGGTCTATGCCAACAAGCCAGCGACGATTGATGAACTTCGTACGAATATCGAACGTGAAATTGCAGCAGTATCGGCCGATTTATGCTTGAAAACCGTCGAAAATTGGGTTCAGCGTCTGGACTTCTGCAAGCGTGCCCGTGGTGACCATGCAAAAAAAAATCTAGTTTCATACATAATCGCATTGAACGTACTTTTACAGGAATAAAGAATTTCATTGATATCCAAAACCGTTTTTGTTTTATTTAAAAAAACTTGTAGCGCTCTTATTGAAAAACCCGATATATATGTTGTTTTTAGAAAAATAATACTAACCTTTGGAGAGGAAACCTTGCAGCCTATAATTAAAATGTCCATTTTTCTTACTTCTTCATCTTTTTTACCTCTTTACCGTAGTAGGGTGGAGCACCATCCTGTTGGAAATATAATGAAGTGGAATTTCCTCCAATAGTTCTGGTTAATCAATTCGCAAGAACTCGATCTAGTTTGTAGAACTAAGCCGGGGTGGTAGCTTGAAGGGTCCAATTAACTTTTTGTAATTACACCTGCCCACATAATTAACGCTGAATTTTTGTAGAAAAAGATGATTTCAAAAATAAAAACCTTGTATAGCAGGTAGCCGTTATATAAAAATGCTACAAAATTTGAAGCAAAGCAGCTCACCCCTTTAAGCTCAAGCTCAAATTGGAGTGGACGCATGTTGGTATCAAAACAGGCGTTGACACCCAAAGCTAATTAGGTCACTGAGCTATAGGCGTCTCATGGCGGCCATTTATTTCAGCTTACATACATAATGCTACAGACAAACATAGAGATTTTTCACCTAGCAGGGAAGAAAATAATTAATATGTCTTTATTTTTTTTTTTTTTTAATTCAATTAGGCCTATGACAAGTGCTTCAAAAGTCTTAAAACAAAATAAACATTCCATTCCGCAGTGACTTTTTTTTATTACTCTTGTGAAGCCTTGTAAAATGCTATTGTGTTATTTAATGGTAAAATGCTAAAGGATATTTTTATTTCAAAGTTAAGGCAAAATGACACCTTGGTTCTGAATATAGGTATAGGCTTTTCCATTCCACTAGGTATAAAATTGCCTAAGAAAAAAGGCAGGTATATATTATTGTTCTGATGCTCTGCAATTTTCCTTGCAGGCTTTTCTCAAAAAAAAAAATCAATTTATTACGGTACATTGGGTTTGTCAGTTGAAGTCCTTCATAATTAATGTTTCACTCCCTCTCTCATTCTTATATAATAATCATCCTTGGGTTATTTTGTTATGGAAAATGTTGGAATTAATCCTTCGCATGGGAATCAAATAACGATACTTTTTCCTATAAGTAGTTTTGTGGGACCCCTTTTTCAATATTTGTTATTTACCATTTAAATGGAAGATGTTAAAGCTTCTTTAGCAGCAACAGCTAATTGGTTTTGGTTTGAAATCTTGGTTGGAAATATAGCTTTCCAATTAAGGTTATCAATTCAGCCATCGAACAATTTTTTAGGAGGTGCTCCGTTTGGAATCAAGCAGGGCAGGGGTTCTTGGAATTTGAAAACGTTTCATTCATTCGGTCGTACTTGAACATCTTCATAAAATGCTCTCGAGCAAAATGGTATCATTCATCGAAGAACTGCTAAGTCGTGATTAGGAAGCCAGACAACTCGCTTGGGGAAAATGCTTGCCGCAAGTTGATTTCATCTAAACCGCTCGCTCTTCTGATTTGAAGGATTTTTTCCTGTGAGCTATCTTGAATATCATTGATTTTAACAATCGTCCCAGGAGCCTGGAAATCCTAAAAGATATATTATCCGTAGAGAAATAGCGGAAATTATATGGAAGACGCGGTTGGGCATCATTTGGTTGACACGTTCTTTAAATCTTTTCTACCATAAAATAACGAACATAATATTTTTCTCATTAAGTCGCACCTTTTCTGAGTTTCATTCCGCGCTTCAAAAACACAATTTAGGTACCTATAAATAAAATAATTTTCAACAAAAATGTCAAAACTGTATTTTTGTTTTTTGAAATTAGTTGATGCGGGCTATAGTTCAACCTGTTTAAAAAAACTGCAGTTTAAGGTAACGTTAGTTAATAACAACTTAATAACTTTATTTTAATTATTTCCATATTTTCTGAATATGTACCTTTATTACATGTAAAAATTTGAAACAAAATCGTTATGGAAATTTTGGAAAAAATTGCTTAAAATGTCATAAGTAAACTAAAAAAATGGATGAAGCTAGAGACGTGTCAATTTAAAACAGTTTATTCTCATCGAATTTTCCAAATGTTCAACGTGCGGAGCTTGAAAAAAAAATATGCCCAATTATGCCCACCGGTGATTGAGTGGGCCCTCTCCTGGACATGCGGAGCCGCATAAACAGTGCCTTATGTACCTGAAAAAAAACATGTTATACAAATCCAGAGGATTTATTCACTCACCTAATATTATGATACCAAATGTTAAAAAAATTGAAAGCACAATAAAAAATATGCACGACTGGGTCGCACGAACTTGCTCTTATGCGCGATCTCATTGTGGTTCTATAGTCTGAAATAAATTAGCTATAGGAGTATATATTTTATCAATTTGACAAATCTTAGTTTAGTTTCAGGTGGTATTATGTGAGTATACAGAAATTAACAATATAGGCTAGTGTTGCACATTTGCAATATGCATAAAAGGAAATTATACTATTTAAACTGGTAAATTGTTTTAAATCAACAAAATTAGAAAGAAATTGATTAAAATACTTTGAATCCGTTTTAACCCAACGCGATGTACACCATCTGATTTCTTATATAAATCTTTATTTATGAGAAAAAAATTTTGAATATCGTAGGAGCGGTTTTAAAAATAATTAATTTTTTATATATAAAATTTCGTTAACATTTTTGAGAAAAATAATTGGTACGCCAATTTAAAGCATTTATTAATGTTGCGTTAAAAATTGAACTTCATAAAAAAATCTGCTACCAGTTTTCGAAATATCGAATTTTCAAAAAATAATTTTGATTTTTTTTTTAAAAATCCAAAAATCATTTTTTAGAAAATTTTGACACGCACTTTTATTTATATTTGTTACAAGCTTCTGTATACAATATCTAATTTTATTCGGTTGATCAGATGTTGAGATAGTCGAAAATCAAAGAAACCGTTCTATGAGAGGTACTGTTAATAAACCTAAAACATAAACTTTAAAAATTTTAAATGGTAGATCGTACTAATTTTAACACACAAAAAAACTTTTATGAAAATCGTAGGAGTCGTTTTTGAGAAACAAAATATTTTTCATAAAGGTTTTTTAACATTTGTATGGGAGGCACCGTTATTTTTGAGTATTAGGATAATTTTCGTCAAAAATCTTCTAGATAAAGTTAAAAAATTGTTATTTACCAAGTTTAATGAAAATCGACCAAGTCGTTTTTGAAATATTGAGTTTTCAAAAAAAAATATTAAAACTTTTTTTAAAAATCTAAAAAATATTTTTTTGAAAATTTTGGTACATAATAATATTTAGAATGTGTCAATACTTCTTCATAAAAAAATTGATCAGAATCTGTTTAACCGTTTTCGAGAAAAGCGAAAATCAAAAAAATGGTTCTTTGGGAGGTACCATTAATAACCATTTTTCGGAACCATTTTTTTTATTAAACAGCAACTTATAACTATTTAAATTTATGGAGTTCTTAAAAACAAATTCGGTAGCGCTGGATTTGAGAAAAATAAGTTTTTCCTTTTTGGCCAAGAAATTTTGTATGACAGCTACTGTTAATTTTGGTCCTAAAAAAAAGAGAAAAAAACGGGTGGGGAGAATGTCCAAAAAACGCTAGGTACCAAGTTTAAAGAAAATCGACCCATCCGTTTAGGCTGTAGTCGAACCGACAGACAGACAGACAGACAGACAGACAGACGGACGTTTTTGCGAGACCCACTTTTTTTGACTTCTCTATCATCGTAATGTAAGGTTTGATCAAAATCTCGAGTTCGATTTTTTGTACGAATCCATAACTTCCCATATAGTACCTATATCGCAAGTAAAAAACAGAAGACAGACGAAGCGCCAATTTTGTATGGACTACAGGCCGTTAAAAGCTATTTTGAATCAATGATTCAACAAGTCCAATTAAATAGTGCTAAGTCTTCTACTTGGCTGATGTATTTTAGTAGTATATAGAATTTGTATTATAAAAACCTTCATAAAAAAACAGACTTGTTTGCTTGATTTGTGTGTGTTTAAAAAAATTATTTTTTTAAATGTAATATTGTTTGAACTATAAAGGGGCACCAAATTGAAAAATTATAACAAAATCGGTCTAATCATGGAAAAGATGTATGCGAACAACTCAAAAATAAGACCATTTAAGAAAAAAAAAAACCTGGAATGCCTATTGCCGTTATCTGAATTTTTTGGCAAGAACTTGAAACGCAGTTTTCTTACAATTACTTTTTTCATTCAAGGTACGAAGTTTAATCAAAACCATTTGAGCTGTTTTTAAGAAAATTCGAAAACACTAAAAGTATTGTATTGCAGCTACCATAGTTCCAGGTGAGTTAAAAAAATCAAATTTTTTCTCTAGGGCATCACATGAAAATGCTCTGTAACAAATTTTAAGCAAATCGGTCCATCCGTTAGTGAACGACGGACGGCATGACGAAACCCACTTTTTCCCCATAGAGCAAGTAAATAAATTGTATTTTCTTTATTAATCTCTTGAATATATTTTTTTTTCAACCTTTCTTAGTACGACGTATCTTGGTTTGACATTTTAAAAAGATTTGAAAAAACACTTGTTTTTTTCCACAAATTAATTTTTTTTTATTATTGATTAATGCCAACGCGCGTTTCGTCTTAGTAAGGACATCACCAGGGCACCAAATATTAACATAGAGTCATTCAATCACAAGAGGTAAAACAAAATAAAGTGGTGAATAAAAGTATTCACACGAATAGATAAAGTTAATTATTTAAAATTATACAAAAAGAAAATTTAATTATTTTTTAAACAAAAGAATAAATAACAAAAAACATTTTATTATTTGTTAAGAAGTGGTCGTAAGTAAGT
The DNA here is from genome assembly GCA_932273885.2 of Leucozona laternaria. NCBI lineage: Eukaryota > Metazoa > Arthropoda > Insecta > Diptera > Syrphidae > Leucozona > Leucozona laternaria. Next base: position 21,100,030 of record OW026367.1, on the reverse strand, counting down.
CGATTTGACAATTTAAAATATTTAAGCACTTGTATTTATTTATTTCGAATATTTCGTATTTATCCAATACACTCCAGCAGGTAAGCATAATGTAAAAGAGACACATCGTCCAATGAGCATTGAGCATCCATGTCCGGAATTTTGTATATGTTGAGCGAGTCCAGAGGAAGGTTATTGGTGCACAGAAGCTTTTATATATTCATTGAATCTTTTTGATATGGATCTCGACTCTCGAGGTTTTACCTATGTTCCAATTACACTTTTTGCAGGTTACTTTGTTTACGCCACTTTTGGAATATATTTTTGTTTTTTAGCTCTGATTTTGTTATTAAAGAAATCGTTTTTTAGAGTGCAATTATTGAAAAGGGCTGGCTTTACATTTATTGTAGAAAGCGGACCCCACAATTTTCCTGAAACTCTGGGAATGTAAGATATTTTCCGCCAACTTTGTGTCTCCTTATCGACTGAAAACGGAAAAATAAATTGTAGAGCCAGTTTTCTAGATTTTGACCACAATAAACGGTTTATTGTTTGGATATCGTATCCGTTCCTTGCAGCAATTATTAATTATCTTAATCTCATTTTTAAATTAAAAATCGTTTTATAAATCTTTTGAACGATCTATTTTTTTCAAAATTTTGCTAATTTTTACATAAGTGCAGCAGGCTATACAAAGGTGACAGTTTTAAAAATTGCCAATTTGTTTGATAAATTACAATAATTATTTAAGATCAGTTTCCCATGAATTTCTGTAATTTTCTGTACTTTTTTGCACAAATTTCAGTCAAAATCCATTCCCATATTAAAAAAAAAAAGTAGTATAGTTTTGCATACAAGTGACACAAGAGAGGTCTCTTTTAAGAGAGTACATAATTTGTTAATATCCTTGATTTTCTGTCCAAAAAATGTCTCTGCATAGAAATACACGTCAACAAGACAAGAATCACTATACCTACTGATTAAGAAGGCGGAATAATTGTTTTGATTTTTTTGTGGAATAATTCGGTGTTTTTTTTTCAACTTTTGCAACCTTAATGAACTCTGTCTATAAAACAGCCACCATCGCAACCATCAAAAACTAAATCGAGATGAAATTCAAAATTGCAACACTAAAACTAAGAACTGTAAGAAAGTTATGACTGTGCATAGTATTCATAGATTTATCTTTCTCCACGCAAAAGAATAAAATATTTTTCAAAGATTTTTGATTTTCATAAAAATGAATTTTTACTTTGATTTTAGTTTGTGAAAATATTTAAATAAATACTCATACTTAATTTTAACAAGGGTTTCTATTTTTCATCTCTTTATCTCTAAAATCTCACCACCTTTTCTCTCTCAAAACGCATAAATCATTATTTTTTTTTGTATTATTATAATTTTGTATGTTTTGCATTTTCAAAATATTTAAAATTTAAGATTATCAATAAAATGTTTTACTTTTATTATTCTTTTTTTAAGTATTTTTCAAGTGTTTTTAAACGTAAAGATTGATGAGGCTTCAATATTTTGTTTTGTTTTGAAATTTGTTTACAATATTCAATTATGAGGAAAGAAAATGTATGTATGTATATTTCTTTATCTTTATCAGTTGTTTATACATTTTTGTTTACATGAAGATGTGAAGCTAACGTGAAGATTTGTTTTACGTATTGAAAAATAGAGAAAAAAAAACTATTTGGGAATAGTTTGAGTATTTAATATGTTGTATTACGTTGACAATTTAGAGACTTAATAATAATTTGTTGATTTTAACAGGCTGAACTGCGTTTTATTGTTCATTAAAAGTCTTTACATAAGAAAAATATGTACATATGTAGATGTACCTATGTATACAGGGTGATTCGCATACGGTGTACTGGAGAAGGGGTCTATTCCACTCGCGTTTAGCAAGGAAGGGAATTTTCTAAAAAAAATGACTTAAAACAGAAAAAAAAATATTAAAAAACAACGCAGTTACACATACAATGCCATAATACACTTTTTTGTAAAGCCAGAAATATATTATTTTATTGTGTTTTAAATAACGTTGTTTTAGAAAATATTTTTTTTTAAAATTAATTTTCAAACTCAAAATTTCGAAAACAAAATTGAAAAAATTTTGTTCAAACTAATTTTTTTCGTTATTAAGTATTTAGTATTTTTGTTTATAATTTTAAATGCCTTTATTAATTTTAAGTCAAACACCAAAAACCGGTTGTAAATCAACCCACACTGAACTGAGGAAGCAATTTTTCAGTGGAGGATGCACTCGTTGGATAAAACAACAAAAGCATCTTCATCAGTTAATCCTGAATGTGCTCACCAAATTTGATGAGTTAACTCTGGTTTATCTTTGATCTCGCACTGTAATATATATAACTACATTGAATAATAGTATACATATGTACAATTTTGCAGCTACGTATTCAATCTACTTTATTTCGGAGTTTTGTGATGTAGGGCCCGGATTTGTATGTCCTAAAAAAACACAATATATGTAAATTGGAAAAATATGCCATAAAAAATCGAAAATATACCATACAAAATGAAAAATGTGCTGCAAAAATATTCATAAAGTAAATGAAAAAAACATTAAAATAAAGCAAAATGATTTAGTCTTTTATTTATAGAGTTTTCACAGCACAAAGTTTATAAAAAATACAAACAAAATATACTTTAAATGGGTATGTAGCTATGTCTTAAAAAGTTTTTGTACATCGAAAATGATCTCTCCACGTCAACAGACGTTAGTGGATAATTTTTCAATGAAACAATCTCATTTGTGGAATATCCAAGAAAATTTTTTTATTTACATTCAAGGATAACATGGTGGAGATATTTTTAATTTTCAAAAATCCTTCGTTGTTTAATATGCGTTTATTGTGAAAATATGCTAAATATGCGCTAACGATTGAATATCATTTCAACAGAAATTTCTTAATTCGAAAACCACTTTATTCATTTGCTTCCCCGGCTGTCCAAAAAAGATATGTATTTACATAGAAATCCGGGCCCTAGCTGATGACCTTTTGTGAGTTTGTGAGTTTGACGATTCCGATACTGAGGACACAAATGAGATTGAAACAGATGTTACAATGGAAGACCTTGCAAGGACATATTTTGCTGGTAACATTGCCCAATCCGTTTTAAAAAAAAAAAATTCTGCAAAATCTGTCAAAAATGTATGTCCAAATATCAGACAAAAATGTACAAGAACACCGAAAACCTTATAGAAATAAGACAATATGAGAGGACAACGCAAGGAGAACTCACAGTTCCAAAACAGAAGAGCTAAAGGAAATTATTGACAAAATAATATACTGTTTTCCATTCCACCAAAGTAAAGGAAGTAAATTGGTTCAAATTTGACTATCTAAATAAAACCTTTTAACTGCTTTGATTTTTAAAATGTTTCATTCATCAATTTGGTCAAAAAAATAGGTTCATAAATTCCTTATTTGCGAATTGTTAAGTAAAAATCCTTAATAATTGAAAAGAATCTCTTTCATTCAAATTTGGCTAAGAATAGGTACATATATGAGCAAAAATCAAAAATATATAAGTACTTTATCCCATTGGGTTGTAAACTTATCTATACCTAATCAAAATGAGCGATATCCTAAAAATCCATAAACATAATTTAGCCAACTAAAGCATTTCATTCTAATCCATTTACTAAATTTAATGATACACTATATGTACATAATTGCAAGCATGACAGTAATTGTATTACTTACTTTTTAGCTTTATTACTTTTTTAGGGCTGTATAGTATTTTACTTGTTTTTAAAGAATCAATAAATTAATTAATTAATTTCGTTACACAAACCATTTCTCTATACATCCAGTCCAATCAATTCAATAGCGTTTTATAAAACCTTGAACTTTTTTCGCCTGCAGCCGACAGTTTGAAAATACTGTGTACCCCGCAATCCCCTTTCTTTTCCTTAGCTTAAGTAAAGTGGTAGTAGAATATAGCTTATTTTATTTCCTGCATTTTAAGATCTTTGCCTTAATAATAAAATCAGTAGAAATAAAATTATAATTGTATCTAAAAAATGCAGCTTTTATATCATGAAAAACTATAACCCCTTTTTTGATTTGAATAATTTTTACTTATCAACTGAAATCGTAACGAAAATAATTTTATTCATGCTAATTTTCATAGCTAATTTACAAAAAAAACTTAATTTCAAACAAAACACAAATACATTCGTTTCCATAGTAATACACACACTTTCTGAATATCATACGAAAGAATTACAAAAACCGTTTCCATAGTAATTGATAGATATTACAAAAACAAAACTGAAAAAATCCTTTTCAAATTAACGACTCTATAAAGAATTAGGGAAATATTTCAAATTGAATACACGACCCTAAAGAAATATTTTAGGCGACCGCAGCGCAGCCGCCCGTTTTGGTGGAGTTTTCCCCGAGTGTCACCTTCCATTTATGTTTATTCAATGGTCCTATCGACACGAAATCTACAATTTGAGTTTGAATGGTCAAATTTCGGCAACTTGGTGACACTATTGTAGTTTGAATAAATAGCTCCTACATACGGGTTCCCGCATAAGCCGCTTCGACCATGCACTTTGCGTTTGGGAGCGATACGTAAGTTATCACATACTCTAAAATATTTCTTATCTATTATAGGTAAGTAAAAATTTTTTATCTAGAGCTTTTATTATTCTTAAAGTAGGTTAAGCAGTAAATATTTCTGCACAAGTTTAATAAATATACAAACAAAATTGCACGAGTAGACAAATATGTTTGATAAAGAAATCACCAAATTACCTTCTATCTACCAGTGGGATGTGATTAATATAGAGAAAAGCAAACAATTTGTCACTAAAATATCTAAGTCTTATGCTAAGAATGTTTTTAATTTATGTATAAGTAAATAATTTCATGGGAATTTTGATGGTATAAATAGTCTGCTATTACGAACAAACCGTCACAGAGTACTTAAAACATTGCGTTTGCAGTTCATATTGTTTATATTAACAAACCAGAAAAAAAAAAAATATTTAAAATGAAATTCGTTGGTGCCTTTTTCGTTTTTGCAATTGGTAAGAATATTTTTTTGAATTTTATTAAAATTTAATTTTTTTTTTTTTTTGCAGCTGTAATCTCCATTAACACAGTAAATGGGACATCATTTTATGGTTGCCCTCCTCAAAAAGAAAAGATCGTTTATGTGTATTATTGTCCTTATGACAATAATAATGGTAACACAGCAAAAGATTGCTACTACCCGCCGTGCAATGCTACAAATTCCTATGAAGTCTGTGGATCAGTAGATGGACGCTGCATGAGTTACAAATGCCTAAATGCACTTTATAATGATGGTTGCGCAATGGGCAAAAGTAAGCTTTACACAGTTTTTAATTTTTATAATCGATAGTTAATTTGTTCTTGAATTTTTATAATTTTACAGACATCGAAAATGTTAATCTGAAGTACTGCACAGGCCTTAAACAGGGTGCAGGCTATCAACCATGCAGTAAATACTAATAATAATATCTACTAGTAATAGTATGTAACTTTTTTTTATTTTTTCTTATTTTATGAAAAATAAAAAAGAAGTTTAATCAAAACAAAAATTTGTTAGTTTCTTCTTTCTTTTGTTGTCATATCCGAAATACCAAAGCTGAATGAAATTTACAATCATTTTTAGGGGTTGCCAACAAACAACTCGTTTGTATTGCCAGAGCCCAACCAAACTGGGCGATTTCTGATGTAGAGTTCTCTCTGCCACTCAAGCAACTCAGACAGGCGCCAATGTAATTTTTTTTTTTTAATAAACAGCGCGTGGGCCTGGGTGGCCGAAAGTACCTACCCACTGCTTCAAATGAAGCAACTTATTTTAGATAAGATAATTTTGAAACTCTGGTACTGGTATGTATTCTATTAAAAAAAAAATTACTAAGTGCCAAGTTGAACATTCATCTATCAGGTATTTTGTTTTTTTTTTGTGTTATGTTTCGGGGTAAAACAACAATCATGAAAATGAAAATTAAAATCAATTATCCATCTCTTGTAACAAAAGCATAAAGCTACTTTTTTGTAAGTTTCTTTTTCCAAATGATGCCAACAAAAACTGCTCGGTAATTTAATTTAACCACCGGAAGTCCAAACAAGTAAATCTGCCGGGACATCGTATTACATGTATACCTATATAAACTATACGTAGCAAAAGGTATACAAAGACCTACAAGGGTATAATTTTTATCGAAAAGTTTTTTTTTTTTTGTAATACAACTGTGTTTACCTAAACGGTTTTGAGTTTTTTTTTTTTTTATTAAAAAAAGGAATTTTTCTCCTTCAGCAATTTGAGACTAAAATTGTCTCAATTATTTTTTTTTTATTGCCTGACGAATCTCTTGTGCTTTTTGTATGACTTATTTGTTTTTCAGTTAGCCGACATGTAATCCCTTGCCAAAAATCTACCAAAGTCATAAAATTTGTAAAACTATTTTAACATAACGAAATAAATGCAAAAAAGTGGAATTGAAAAACAAAGATGAATAGAACAGAATTGAAAGGAGAAACTGTTTTATTAAAATTGTTTGAATTAAGATTTACCCTATGAATTTCTTTAAAAAAAGAAAAAAATGGAAATACTTTTAGAAGTTTAGCATTAGTATTCAGGCCCATTTGCTAAAACTAAAGTTAAGAATTTATGTTCAACATAAGAGCTTATGTGGCAGTTTGGAAGGAAAGAGTTGAACATAAGCATTTAAGTAAAACATAAATATTTATGTTTCGTATCAAAAAATAACTCTAAGAAGTTAAAATTAAATTTCAAAAAAAAAAATCAGCCCGTTTTTGGAATATGGAATAACTTTGAATTTTTTATTAAATTCGGAAGCTGATTTTTTCAAAATTAAGATAGGTATGAAATATTATCAAAACATTTTAGAAGCACCTGAATAATTTTTTTTATTTAAATAAAAGAAATTATAGAAAAACTCCTCTAATATAGACTTATGGTAAAAATGATTTCTTTTTTGAAAAATATATCACAATAGGTAGATACCTATACAGACAAATTTGTACGAAATCATGAGAGCCATTAAAAGAACTAACGGAAGTACCGTTATTTAAGGTTATAAGATCAAATTTCGTTAAATCATCTAGAATTTGTTAAGAAACCGCTATACGATAACAAGTTATAAAAAAAAACTCAACCCAGTCATACTTCGAAATATTGAGTTTAAAAAAAAAAAGAAATGGAATCTTCTTAAAATAGCTAAATCCCAAGAAAAATTCTCAATGCAAAAATTTCAACAAATTTCGCGAGTCAAAAAAAAGTACTTCTACAACAATTGGTTCTACGTGTGAGGTGCTGGTAATAACAATATTAAATTTATCCGAATTTTTGTAATAAAAATGACTGAACTCATTTTTGATAAGATTATCCATACCGGTTAAAAGAAAAAGTGGGAATAACCAAAAAGCGCTATGTGCCAAGTTGATATAGAAAATTGACCCAGGCTGCTGCTGAACAGACAAACTTACCTAAACAACTATATATATAAAATAATACATATGCAGATCTTTCATCAAAATGATGCCACGCTCAAATTTGGTCACCACAGGGGAAGCTGAAATTCTTTATTTTATTTTTTGATAAGGATATTTTAATAAACAGTTGTTTAAAAAACTTTTCTAAACTTAAAAAAAAAAATATGCCCGCTAAAAAAATAATATCCATATAAAATACAAGAAAAATTCCTCTTAGTGAATGGCGATAAACCTCTCTGCTTCTGAAAATTGTTGGAGCCGTATTTTTGAGAAAATTTGAAAAACAAAATTGTTGAGTGGCAGTTATAATCGTTGTAATGAATCACATAAGAATCCCTTGAACCGAATTTCATGCAAATCGTAAACCTGTTTAAGCTCTAGCTCAAATTACAGTGGACGCACCGACGACGCACAGACCAACGGATGGCTTGACGAAATCCACTTTTTCGAACTCCACGATCATATAGTAGTGTTAGTTTTAATTGCATCTTCGAATTTTTTTTTTTACACGAAACCAATACTTGCCCTATAGCTCTATAGTAAAAAAGTTGAAAAAAAAATATTTGTATCCGAATTTTGCTCAAAAAATGAGTCATCAAATCATTACATATTTGTTTTTTTAATATCCCATGGCTTTTTTTCTTTTAATTTCAAAGCGAACGCCAAAAACCAGACTGGATTGTAAAATTAATTTTATCTTAAAAAAATAATTCAATTATTTTGTATTATTGTATTTATTGTTTCATTTTGGTAGGTACAATAAATTAAGTTATAAGTTAAGTTTAGAAGATCAAGAAAATAAACATTTTTGAATTGAGGCAAAATTTAAGAAAACCAGAGAAAAATTATTAAAACAAAAAATTCTTAAAAAATGAAAAATTTAATATCTGATAATTAAAGCGATTTTAGAACTTACTTATGATAAAAAAGTAATACAATGTTATAATTTATTACGCAAAAACTAAATATTTAAAAAAAAGAAAAAAAATAATGATCTTTTGAATAAAAACTTTAAATGTACCCGTAAAACAAATTAAGAGACACTCTTTAGAGTAGCTTACAGCTAGAGCTAGTGGCGAATGCCCATCACAATAAAATAAATCAACATAGTTGTGTGCAACGTGAGGGTGAGAAAGAAGGAATGAAGAAAAAAAAGGAAGGGAAATGTATTTTTTTTTTATACAATTAAAGACAATAAATTTTCAATTTGAATGTGATCGTGCCCAAAAAGCCATGATCTTACATTTTGTAGAAAAGAACTGATAGCTCCAAGACTTCTAACAGAGAAAGGCAAATTGTTAAAAACTGAGGGAGCAACTGTTGTAAAGAATCTTCGAAAATGAAAATTCTATTATAAAGGGTCCGCCATCTAACGTTTTTTTTTTCAACTTGTACTTATTTCGTGAATGGTAACACTTAGCTCGTGTCTGATTTGACACATAATTAGTTTTATCCTTCCGCTGAACGAATATGGTTGTGTATACGCTTCGCTAAGTGGGCCTGCGATCGACTTAGAGAAGATGCCGATTTTGCCAAGAAAATCAGCTTTTCATATGAAGCTCATTTTGATCTTGGCGGGTAGTAAACAAGCAAAATTGTCACATTTGGGGCATAGAAAACCCGCACGCATATATTGAAAAGCCGATACACCCAAAACGAGTCACTGTTTGGTGCGAATTTTGGTCCAGAGGCATAATTGGGCCATTTTTCTTCGAAAATGAGCAAGGAGTGGCCGTTACAGTCAATGGCGATCGTTTTCGGGCCATGTTGAACGAATTTTCGTTCACAAAAATTGAAGAGGAGGATATTGGCAACATTTGGTTTCAACAGGACGGCGGCGCTACGTGCCACACAGCCGAAGCTACACTCGATGTTTTGCGCCATTTTCAAAAAAAAAAAAAGAAGTAATTTGGCGGACCCTTTATAAGAAGGGATGTTAACCAAATTCATCGTATTATTCCTCGTTGAAAGATATCTACTTCTCATAAAAAAATACCTTTAAAACTTCAAAGTAGTACAAATGTCTTAGAGGAAGAACCTTTAATTCCTGCAACAAAATGAAACTATTATGAAAGCGATTTTTTTTTTACAAATAATTCGAACAATATGTTTTTGATGAATAAGAAGAGGATAAATCTTGTTTTGATAATAACCCCCCCAACAAAATATTCCATACTGAATTTTAGAATGAACAATATCATAGTAGATCATAACTAGCAATTTTTGTGAGCAATACAAACCAAGAGTATAAAACTGTCTAGAACAACATAACAAGTATTTTTGAAGAGAATGGGTGTGGTCGGACCAATTCATTTTTCTATCAAGTAAGACACCAAGGTATTTGAAGGTCGTTACAAAATCAACCTGAAAGCAATGAAGTGAACAAGACTCATTACACACAAAACTATAAGAACCATTAACATTGAATTTGAATTTTTTGCAATCTGAAGAATGATAAAAAAATATTGCAATCAACTAAAATAGGAGACCCTGATGAGCTGAAGTACATTATTTTTGTTTTGTTGCTCAATACCATTTTATTAACAGCAAACCAGCGTCTATATATGTCCAAGTCAGAACTAATGTCAGAAATTAAGTTAAGCAATGGTCTACAACCATATGCAAAAGCCATGTCATCAGTAAATGCTGTAATTCGTCCTTTGAAATTCTGACTGAAAATAGAATTGATGAAAATCAGGAAAATCAAGGGTCCTAAAACTGAACCTTGGGGAACGGCTATACTAATATCAGTTAAATTACTCAAGCTAGATAGGAATCTAACCAATTAAAGATGAATCCACGCATTCCTGATGCATTGTATAATTTCTTCAAAAGAATATTATGATCTTCTAAGAGATTGTTAAGAGAAATGTGTACATTAAAACGTTGATTTTTGATCAAACCAATTTTTAACACACTATAGTTTTCTTGTGATGCCTTCAAGGTGAGTAAAGAATAAACTACCGAATTTGGGTATCCCGCCTCTCCTAAAATGCTTACACCTATTCATACAAAATCGCCGTGAATTTTATTGTTGATGCTTTTGCTCGTTTTACTTATGTTTATACGAAAGCAATAAGGATGATACGCAAAACAGTTAGTAGGCAATGTTCACTCAGGCGTATACGTACTATTTTTAATTTTTTATTTTGTGATTCTTTTATTTTTGTAAGGTTAAGGTTATTCAGGTGTGGGAAAATTCTGGATTTTTTTATTAGAATATTAATAGTTTTGTCTGTACATATATTTATTGTTGGAATGATTGAGTTTTTACTTTTGACTTAAATTGACATTAGTTTTCTTCGTTAGAAATGAAAATGTAACAATAAATGTAGACCTTATCAGACCTTGAAATAAATGCAAATCAAACATGAATTATCTTTAATTAGTTTGTTAGGCATATTTGAGCACGACCGAGAACTAGAGAACCGAACAATACCCCCTTTCCATGAAACACAACTTCAATTTTATTTGCACAAAAATATCTCTTAATTTTACTAATTTGTATTGTTTGCATGGATACGAAACAGTAGAAGTAAGGGGAAGAGGAAAGAAATTGTATTGCATTCAATGAGTCTGTCTTCAATTCAATTCGATGGTGATTGTTCGGTTACCCATTTAAAATGAACCCCTCAAGTCGGTTCTCTAGATAATATATGTTCCAAGGCACCAACACCAACCTACCAACATTCTATTAAGCTACGCAAGTCAAATTTTATCAATACAATAAAATAAAAGTTAGTTCAAATTTAATTTATTAATTTACCAAAACGACCAATTAAGTGCAAAATATCTTTGATATTTTTGATATACAATACCTAAAATAAAAGCTAATGATAAAATTTTATTTACAAGTTACATATGACAGAAAATTACAAGTGAATGAGGTAGTGTATTTGTTCGCAAATTCATAATTTTATTGATTTTATTTTTTGCTTAAGATATTACATATTTTGTGGAGAAGCAGTTAATTATTTTATTAATATGAAATTTTAATTCGTGAATTAAACGTGTTTTAGTTAATTTATTATATATTTAAGCATTCTTTATTAAAAGAATAAACCACAAGAGCAAGTTCGTGCAATCCAATCGTGAGAATTATTTTTCCACAGTTTTTTGTTGATAATTATGAAATAAATCCATCATCTCTCATGTATTTATTTTCAGTGTTGACACTATCATATCATGTTATAATAAAATCATCTCAGTTAACCCTTTAACCATAGTTTGGATTAATTTAATATTGTCAGAAACCCATTTTCAGCTATGAGTAAATAGCCAAATAGCAGCGCGACATAATACGATTTAACAAGAGTGGACATTTTTAACTCCAAAAAAAAAAAAAAACACTAGAACTATTCGTGTAACTTTAAACCTTTTAACGAAAAGTTTTATCTTCTCTTAAATTGCTGAAAGGCATAATACAAAATCTGCTCTCAGTTTTAGCTTACAGCAGAAAAATCCACGCTACACGTACCCTATAATAAAAACAAGATACGAATAATAAACATAAAAATCCTTTGACATGGGAATTGTACGATATGCTAGAAGATTATCCTTCCTTTTTTCAAATGTGTCCCTCTTGTCCAAACCAATTCTGAAGCCCACTGAGAAATGAATTATCCCCGAAAAGTTTTGGGTAGTTTCAAAATGTCTCCATCCCAAATGAACGAACGAACAAACTACACCGCTACAATTCAAAAACTATAGAGAAAATTGTAAAGGGATAAAAACATTTCCATACGTTTTGTGTATAGTCCTTGGACATTACTCGCGAGGATAACTTCTGTTTTCCGTTTTGCGGAGGAAGAACGGTAATAATAATAAAATGTTTTTTGAGGGGCTGTAAATGTTGCCAAAGTAAAAAAAAAAAAAAAAAAACATATGAAATTCCAACAACAACAACCACAACAACAAAAAACAAACACGTTTCGATGAATTCCATTTCAATTTTTTCAAAACCCCTTTCTGCCCCACAGGGGTGAAATTATGTTGTGAATTTCATTGAAAAGTTATCCTTTAACAGAGTTGGTAAATTTTTGTTTGTGTTTTTTTCGAATTTTCTTTTTATTTCGGTTCACACAATTATGACATATAGTGACATTTCAATTTGCTTGTGGCCCCAACAGCGGGGTTAGGAACTGAACAAAAATATAATATTATGTATGTATGAGTGTATATATTATTTGATATTGCGCTGGGTCATGGTTCACTATGGCGATGTGGATGGCGTGGCGACAGGAAAAAAATTGAAAAGTTTCCGAAACGGAAATTAGTTACTGAAGTCCGATGTGAGCAATTGTAAATTGGAATGTGTAAACAACAACAACAACAAATATTCGAAAAAGTTTGAGGACTTTAAAATGAAAGCAAAATATTTTGGTAATAATCATTTGTTTTTGTTAATTTTGTAGATACCCAATACATTTCTGATGCAACAACATTTTTGATTAACTAAAGAAAAAATGTATCGTTTAGTTCAGAGACGGGTTCGAAAAATTACTTTTCTATGACACTTTATGCTGCACAATTTTGTCAATTTAGCGAAGCTTTATTAACCAATAGAAAAGTGGTAAGGTTGATTGATTTCCGTTTACCTAGAAGTGATAACTTGGATTTTTTCGTTAAATTGCTGCTTTGCCAAATTATATGATATTGAGTTAAATTTGCGGTTCATTAGTTTAAACATGTGGTTGTGACAGATTCAATTTTATCGTGCTATTGTTTTCTATGATTTCTATGTTTTTTTGGTTTTTTTCTTAATTTTATATGAAGTTAGCAAAATGCCCACTCAAAATGTGGCTAAAACTTTTTGTATTGAAATCTGTATTGCTTATAATAATTAGCTGTTAGTAAGTCGTTCAATATTTGTGACAATTACAATTTTGGGCAAAAACTGAAAATATTTTTACCGTGGGATCTATCCCGGCGCGGCGGTAGAGTGAAATAAAAACGTTTAATTTCTTCTGTGTGACGATACGGTCACATTTTACGATGTAGCACTTTACGTTACGAAAATCTGCATAGCAGGATAATGGGTACGTTTAGTAACAAATATCTGAAGATCCCCTTTAAGCAAACTAGTCCCTTTTGGATCCGTGCAGGTAGTCAACAATGTATTTTCGACTTCGCAAACGGATCGAAATATGGATCCTCCAAACTGCGCTTGGACAAACGTTGGGGCTTACACATATTAACCATGAGTCCCAGCACACACACAATTTTTTTTTTTTTTTGGAAGAATGCAACTGGGCTATTTCACTAGAACACTTTATGTATTTATAAAAAAATAGTGATCAAATAACGAAAGACATGAAAGAATGCGGCGATGTCCAAGAGTTGCAATTGCTTCCGTTATAGTTTAATCGACTATCATTTTTAACGCTCGCTATTGAATTCTATCAAAAAGACTCAAGTGGGTTATTGGAGCACCTGCCCAAATATGAGAATTATAGTCGATTTTTGGACGAATGAAGGCTTTATAGATTACAGCCAGATCAGAGGGGGAGAAAAATTTCTTGCATCGACGGAGAAGACCTTAACATTTAGCAGTGTTTTTGGCGACATCAAATATCTGATGATTCCACAAAAGGTGGTCTGTGATGCACATACCAAGAACTAAAAATTTTTCAGTTTCCTCGACGCAAGTGTTGCTCGTGGATAGGCAGCATTGTTTTTTTGAAGTAAGTTCTACGAAAGTTTTAGTTCCCCCTGGCACAAGGCTGTCGAGATCATATAATTTAATAAATTCGAACGCACTGCATAATTCTTTTTGTATTTGAACAATCTTTAAGGTAGTTTTAGTAAAAATCCCCCACTAACACGCCCACTTTTATTATAATTCCTTATCCTTATTTAACTATAGATATCCTAGAAATCTAAAATTTTGAAATTTAATTTTTTTTTTACCTAGATCATGGTTTGTAGGTATAGCATTATTGCTTTGAGTTTTCTCCATAGTTATCAACCCTGAAATTTATTTCTTTCCTTAAATTTTTTTCTTTAAAATGGTAACCGTAACCACTATGCACCTTCTTTTCTGAAGTTCCAATGTTCGAGCATTTCGAGTGGTATGTGTCCTTATTCCTAATCCTTAATGACGCGTACAAATTTTGCTTCCAATTCCTCACTCTCCAGCTTAACCATTTAGACTTTGGATATCGCATGGCCCCATAAGGAAATATTTTAGAAGTGTGATGGTATTCTATATGATCACATAAGGTCGAAAGACTAAAATTAACTGTTCATCCTATTCTCGTAATAAAATTCAAGAATTGCTTTGGTTGTGTGGCAGGGAAATAAATAAAGACTGGTTTCAATTTCAAGTTCGTTAACATGGCGCAGTTAGTCGGGCTATTCCGAGTCACCTATACTGGCCAGCCTTATTTTTGGCAAAAAATATGGACAGTTCATCCACAAGTAAATAAACCACACCTAACCGATGTTTTGTCTCGAAAAATGGCAGCTCTTCAACCTCTTTGGGTTGCTCTTGGGCCAAAATACAGCTATTGTGCTTATTTATCTTAATCTAGAAAAGAGATTAATCTCTCAATAAAATTTAAGTCGAAGACAGTGGATATTCTTCAAAAAAATTGGAACTTTAGAATATTACGAGCAACATTATTTGAAATAAATAATAATTTTTAAAAATCAATATAACAGTTTTTTGCTTCACACGACTGATTACTTGCTCTATAGTGCATTTATTGATTTGGTGTAAAAAAAATTTCAAGGTTGTAATCAACATACTAACACTGCGGTGATCGAGTGGGAAAGAGTAGGTTTCGTCATGTCGTCTGTCGGTCAGTGCACCGGTGCGTCTGTTCATCTGCATCCAATATGAGCTAGTGCCTAAACGGGTGGTCCGAATTGCATGAAATTCGATACAGAGCATTTTTATGTGACTCCCTACAAAGGAATTAAAATTTTCTCAAAAACGGATCTAACGATTTTGATTAAACTTCGTACCTGGAATAACCAAAGTAATTTTAAGAAAACTGCGTTTCATATTTTTGGCGAACAATTCACATAACGGAAATAGGCATTACAAGTTTTTTGAGAAAATGGTCTTATTTTTGTGATATTCGCGTATATCTGTCCCAAGATTGAACCGATTTTGTTATAATCTAGCAAACCAGTGCTTTTCAATAGTTCAAAAAATATTGCATTTAAAAGTTTTGAAAAAAAATTGCAAACGAAGGATGTCGGCCGACAGGGGACCCTGACCCTGCTGGGCCGCATAAAAACTGATTTTATTATTAACCAAAACTGTTATAATTGGCATGTCGAGATTCAGTTCCTTTCGTTAAAGTATATCTATAAATGAATCAATCTTCATTAAAACACTGGAATATTTCATTCTATTTG
Organism: Leucozona laternaria; assembly: GCA_932273885.2. NCBI lineage: Eukaryota > Metazoa > Arthropoda > Insecta > Diptera > Syrphidae > Leucozona > Leucozona laternaria. Next base: position 21,084,149 of record OW026367.1, on the reverse strand, counting down.
ATGGACAATTCTTTTCTTATACAAAATTCTGGAATTATTCCGTAAACCGATTGGTAAAGCAGAGCGTTTGAAAAAACAACAATTTAACTATACGTACGGGTGGTATTCCAGTAAGAAAAAGAAGTTATCGATCCCAGAGGATTAAGGGGCTATATTTCCTTTTTCTCTTTTAAGCTTGTCAATTATATAAAGATTCCATTTGCATATTCCAGTTAAATGTTGCAGAAAATAGAAACAAAATCCAAATACAATCACACTGAGAGATAGTTACCTTTTATTCCAAATACACAAACCAAAACATTTGGTCTTGTTGTTCCTTATTGAAGGACCAACAAAAATATATCTATACATTATACTCAACTATTTTTTCAACTGACATACTATACATTTTGCATCCCGTTTTGTTCAACTCGCATATAACATCTGGAGGAATCTGTATTTGCAACGAGTGGCATTTAAGATACACTTTTACATGGAAAGACAACAAATTTCCGTTGCATTTTGGGAAGATAAGCACCTTTCGTGAACTTAGAGAGAGCTGGATGGCAGTGTCCCAATAGAATTGGTAGATGGCAGCTATGGTAGCTATGGTATCAGACCGCTGCTGCATATCCTGGTGTGGTGTATTATAAGCGAATACCGCTAAAGAAGTTAAATCTCCCGCTGAGGGCTGCCGAATCTTTCTCCACTTCCGCAAGTGCCTAGGTAGCCAAACATTGCTGCTCTATAGCTCGCGATTGAAAATAATATCGTTAGGAAATTTCACATGTCAAAACATTTTATCCACTCTGCTCACTGCTGTAGTGGATAGTGCACAGCAATAGCTTCCTTAGTGAAAAGTGGAAACACTTTTCATTTCCTGTCTAAGATTACAACGCTTTTTTCTCTCGTTTTATTCTTCGTATATACTGTGTGTGTATTTGTGTGTATGACTCTGCTTGGGGCTTCGAGGATCAATTCATATATTTATCGTCTGTTGTTGCAACTTACCAGACGCTAACGGTGGGTAGGTTAAAGCTTTACAAGGACGCTGGTTGACTCTGTGCTGTTCGTAAAATAAATTTGAAAATGCAAAAAAAAAAAACATCTTCGTTCGAAGTTTCCCTGACGTATTTCGATTGTTTTTTGTTTCGTTTTTTCCCTTGCCGTTGAAAACAAAGCAATGATTTGTAATACACAACACGAGCAAAAGCAATGGCATGATGATTTAACTCCAGGATAAAAAAGAGAATACAATAAGGCGATGCTGCTGTTGAGTTCGATTTTTCGATTAGAAATATGGAAATTCAGAGTTTGAAGGCGACCGTAAGGAAAAGAAATACAAAAGAGATTTATATCTCCGGATAGAAATTTCTGAAGAAGTCGAGGGGAAGCTTATGTCCATTCAACTTCATAGTTTTCAGCTTAGTTTTAATGTTAATTAACAAAAAAAAAAAAAAACAATGAAATGTATGGTAAAGTGGTTAGTGTATAAAACTGTCATGCCGGAATTCTGGGTTCGATTCCCAGCCTAGTCCACCTAAAAACAAAAAATCAGCTACTGCCTTATTTACTATAGTAACATACATATTTAGCATATTTTGAACCACAAGAGCAATTTCGTGCGATTCATTCATGCATTTTATTTGTATTTATGTTTATATTTTAATTTACGTACACAATTTGCCTGTGACCTGTGTGTTACAAATGTGTCAATCAAATCCGAATATACTTAATCAGCTTGAAATGACGTTGAGTTTTAAAAAAGTGTCATTTGAATTTTGCGAGAAGATGCTTCAAATGGTGGAAGAGGACGGAAACATGTTGAACTGTATTTTTTTTTGTCTGACGAGGCCCATTTCGATTTAAACGGCAACTTAAACAATCAAAATTTTCAAATATGGAGTGCTTCCATACTCCATGAGACGGAATTGCATCCACTTCGTCTCACAGTGTGGTGTGCAGTTTCATCACGCTGCATTGTCGGGTCCTACTTCTTTGACGAACACGGTCACACCGTTACGGTTACTGGAGACCGTTACTTAAGCATGTTGAGAGAGTTTTTCTATCCAGAATTACGCTGAATGAGAATTTCTTTCAAGTCTGTGTGGTTTCAGCATGATGGTGCAACTCCTTACATAGCCCGGCCTGTTATGACAGAATTCCGACGAAAATTTCCCAATAAACTGATATCCAGAAACTCCACATTCCGTTGGCCCCCCAGGACACGTGACCTTACTGCACCTGACTTTTCTTGTGGGGTTATTGCAAACAGGAAGTCTACAAAGCAAAACCAATAAATTTGTATGAACTAAAGCAATCCATTCGAGAAACAGTTGCGGCTATTCCTGTCTCAACTCTCCAAGTAGTAATGAACAACTTTGTGGTAAGATCCCGCACATGCATCAACGAACAGGGGGGGCATTTAAAATCCATTATTTTTAAAACAAATTAAGCTATATTTAATAAAATTTAATGAGCTTTAACCTGAATAAAAGAAAAATGAATTCTTTACACTGAAAAAATAGTTATTTGAGTGTCTTAGGTCCAGTTTTTCAGTTCGAGATTAAAATTAAACTTGAGTTAACTCGTCAAATAAGGTGAGTTAACTCAGGATTAACTGAACAGATTCTTTTGATTTTTCATCTATCGAGTTTGCTTAGTCGTTCCGCATGCATTCTCCACCAAAAAACTGCTTCCTCAATTAACTGTGGGTTAATTTACTTCTAGAGTTAGCTAACTCTGGTTTAACTCACCACTGAAAAACATATAAATATATAGGTATATACCTATAAACAAGAGCATGTTTTCAGTATATGTTTGCAGTTTTATTTTACTACCCATTTTAAATTATTCACGCCACGCCACTGATAACTCCCTATATAGTGTTCAATTTCAATTACATAATATGAAGCTATCTGAGGTTAGTCTTGCATAAACTCTTCAAAATCTATTTAATTTTTTTAAAGTTTTATCACTTACCAAACTTATAATATTTTTCCTTATTTTTTTCAGTCACTCTAACAATCTTGCTCGTGCAGTCTGCCACTTGGTTAAACTATTTAAGTTTCAATCCACATCCAGTATAAGTATATACAGAGTTTTCATCTCCTTAGCAGAGAATTTCTTGTGGATTTTGTTTTCTTATTTTATTTTCAAAAATACACACAGTTATATAGAACTTCAGGTAAAGTATATTTTCACTGGTAAACAAATCCTTTAATTATACAAAATGCAAAAAGCCTTATTCCTTTCCGTTTTTCCTAATAGGTAGGCAGGTACCTTGTTAGCTTTCAAGTTTATTTGATTTTCACATTACTCGCTTGCTCCATAGTCAGGGAAATTTCTCTACAGAGCTGAGCAAAATAAATGTCTATTTTTGAATTTCAACAAAATAGTCTTGGAGGTGAGCGTAAGATTTACCATCTTATCGTGGGTATTGAAATTTGAAAAAATTGAACACTATAACCAATAACTTAATAGTTGGTCGCAAAAGTTTTTTTTTTCAGATTTTTTTTTTTCGTTGAGCATTTTTTTCTGAATATGAATCCAACCCGTTAAAGATTTCTATAAATTTATTTGATCTATTCGAAAAATAATTTGTTTATGAATTGCAACTAAAAAATTTAGAGAATTCGTTTTTGAATTCATTCTTAAATCTTGCACATATTTTGAAGATTTCTGAGACAACATTTTTTGAATTTGCAATTCATGTAGATACCTCAACATCCTGATTGTTATGAATATGGTTCTCAGTGACGTAACTACGGGCGGCAAAGGGGGCAATTGCCCCCCCCCCCAGAGCCATACAAAATTCCTATTAAAATTGTTGATATAAAGCTTATTTTGAGAAATTGTTCCAAATAAACATTTTAAAAGAACAAGAGCTGCAGATATATGACACCACTTTATCATAAACTCTACAAAAAAATACCTATAATAACTAGCCTGTATCCATTAACCGTACTGTTTTTCTCTTTGCTCTTTCAAGAATTTTCTTTTGTAGGTATACACGTTTATACGATTTGCATAAAACTTGTATAAGATGCATCAAATACCTTAAAAAAAAAACAAAAATATGGTGGAGGGTGTCAATTTTATGAAAAAGAGTCTTAAATAGAAAAACAGCTAGATTCAAAAAGAAGAGCCACTATAAGCTCACTATATTCCGTTATAACTTTTTTTAAAGATAAAATTTGATTTATCAACGTTCTTATTACCAACTTGTTTGAGTAAATACTTTTTGTGAAACAAAAAGTATTTTTGATCCGATTTTTATTCAAAATTTCTCTTTATTAGGTACCACCTCCGTTTTAAAAATCAAACTATTTTTTTTTTTTTTAATTTTACGTGATTAATTACTATTTTTTTTTTTTCAAAATTCAATGCTCTTATATAAGTTTTTAGTTTAAAACAGAAAACCGGGTGCTTAAATGTCTTGTACTTTTTGAGAAAATTGAAAATATCTAAATCTACTCTACTACCTACGTAGTGGAAATATGATCTTTAGAGCAAAATAAGTAACGGAAAGGGTATCTTATTTTTGTTATTTTCAGTTTTTTGAAGAACAAGAAAAGATTTTAGCATCTTGTTCTTGGTGTTTGACTGAAAATTAATAAGAGCATTGATTATTTAAAAACAAAAATACTACTTAATAACGCAAAATTTCGAACAACATTTAAATTTTTTTTCAAAATTTTTAGTTTGAAAATATTTTTTTTCAAAAACTGTTTACTAAATAAACTTTATATAAAAAGAAAATGCAAGTGGAGATTTCTAACTTTACAAAAAGGCATAGCATGGTCTTGTTAGTATTACCGTTGTTTTTAATAATTTTGTTTTCAATTCTTTTTAGAAAATTGCACCTCCTTACTAAACGCGGGATAGACCCGCCCCCCCCTCCTATGCGATTTTTTTCTTGGCTATTTGTTAAACCTTATGCGTATCACCCTGTATAATGTTTTGTTTTATATTTTGTTCCATTTAAAAAAAAAATGTTTGCCCCCCCCCAGAGCAAGATCCAGTTACGCCACTGATGGTTCTGGTAGAAGTTAAACCGTTCTGAAAAAAAAATTGAAGCCTTTTGACGGTCCCGCCTGCCCAGGGTCTGACTTTTTCTCAATATGGTATCTGATATATCTTAATTTCCTATACTCAAAGAATCGAAGGAATCTGGGGGCCAACAAGTTGTTGCAGTTAACTAATATCTGACGAAGATTTTTAAAATATATTGACTGGCCCACGAGCTTCTTTTTCCTTACGTCGAATATGAACAACAAAAAAGACCAAAGAATTGTACGAATACTAAGCATAGATATGATCTACAAAACTGATTTTTTACAATTAAAACAATCCCACATTTGGCTTGCTCATTTTATTCATATATCTACTCGTAAGTTCGTTGGTTATTAAAAACTCCATTTTGATTCCTAAAATAGAATGAATTCCCGCTGTTCAACCAACTGTACGAACTGACACCTTTTTCAAGAATCAATTACTGTGCACAGTACTGTATGTGCGTGCTGGATCTCAGTTACCTAACCCACATCCACATCCAACATCACGCAACAACTTGAAATCTCAATTATATTATAGCGAAACCTCAAATTTTCAGTTCCTCACATAGGCTTCTTTCATACCTATACTCGTATCCATACATATGTATTTCTTGTTTTTCCAATATATCCCTGCATATTCCAAAAGCCCACCATATAACCTTACAAAAAAAAAAACACAGCCGCACAAATTCCGAACATCCGAACTCTCAACGCAAAAATCAAGAAATTCAGAAGCGGAGAGATAGTCTTTGTATATTTATGTAATTTTCCTCAAAGTAAATCCCTATTAATTTGACTTTTATCGCGTTGTAACAGATACAAACTGTGCGATGTGTCTACGTTTGAAAGTACTGCGGCGGCAGCAGAGGCGTACAAAGATCCCTCTTGATAGTTACAAGAAAAAAATACATTTATAAATATATGTATGTATTCAGACATAAACCATGCCATAACACCTCCTACGCAAAGGATAACAAGAAGTAGAAAATCCATTACAAAATGTTAACAAGGATTCAATTTAAGATTTGAGATAACATAGAACACATTAATCTGTTCACAACATAATACACGAAGGCGGTATGAGGAAATTTTTTTGTCGTTTTCCTATGGCAGTTATCATAATACAAATTTTATTTTTCAATTTATTTTTTTTTTTGCTGCCTCTAAGTCGACGCTAATGTCATTGTCCTTAAAAATTCCCTTTACTTTGGCTTAAGTGTAAGACACACAACAATTCCAATCTCAGGTGGTTTGTGGTGGTTTTTTAGATTCCTACGTGCGGTTAAACCTGAAAGGACTCCCGTATATATACGTTATAGTGAATATAAGTGTTTATTTGAAGGTCCTTTTTTGGGGAATCGGTATATGCAAAACAGGAAAATTCCATTTAACTCACAAAAATAGAGCCTTCCCTTTGAAAATGGGAATTCTCTATTTAATTTCGGGTTGTGTCACTCTCTAGGATTGCCTCTCATAGTCCTTTCAGCAATACCTCTATCAAGCTATCAACGTACACCCACACCCTCGATCCACGACCCACCACCACACCGCTAAACGGAATTTTGCGTTAGAATTCTATAGCCAAGAGGGTGTGGTGGATGCGCCAATAACCAGTCCAGTCCCACCGCACATGTGGCACGATTGCTGATTATTCACCCGCTCTCGTCGCAAACCTTTGATAGTGGCAAAATGTTCTCGATGTCCTTGTTTAGAGTCCTGTGGATGGTTCGCCCCGAGGGGTGATTAACTAGTCCAGAGGACAATTTTCCTATCATTTTATTCACCATCAACATCACGCTTTTGAGATGCGAAAAGATGAGGATAAACCACCGTGTTATACCGATGGTTGAGGCCGATGATATAGTTTTTCAAATTTTCAAGAACCAGTAAAGTGGTATTATTCCCGCGGCATATAGATTATTATTTAAATAGTTAATTTTGAACCTATAAGAGGAAGTTAAAAGCGAGAAAACTGAATACCAGAGTGAATTGAATGACAGAAGATTGAATATGATGACGCGGTTATTATGTTTTTAATATTAAATTCAGGAGGTTTACCGTTGCTTTTAAGCTGAGGATAAGCCGCTCCATCAGCCAGCCCAGACTCTAGCTAGCTCCCCTTAGTAACGCACACCAAATTGGAAAATGTTATTTGCTCTAAAGTGATGGAGTCTTCCTTTGTTGCACATAAGAGGAAGACTAGTTGCCCTGGTGCATTGCTCTTCATGGCAATATACCATGCACGTATTCCTACCGAAACATTAGCTGCTGGCCGTGAGAGTCCGTACTTCTTCAAAAGCGACGATTTTATTGCCATCACCATCAACGCCGGTGGCGATACCGGAACGATGATAACCAATTTCTTTGGGCAAATTGGGTTTTTGGGTCATAGCATCGCATATGTGGGGTATTCGCAAAAAAAATGCTTTCTAAAAGGTCAGTTAATGGTCAAAAAAGGTCAACTATTAACAGAAATTGGTTAGCATAGAACATTTTTAATGAATAGTTAAAGTTTTTCAAGGTCATCAACCATTTTAAGCACCTCATTTTTGGGATATTCGCAAAATAGTATACAATTCGAAAGGATCAACTAGTTTCGGAAATTGGTCACCTAAAGGTTTTCTTTAATGAGTTTTAATAAAATTTTTCCAGGCCACAATACGACATTGAAAAATCTTTTTAAAAATTCGCACACAAAAACCTATGGCTGACCAATTTTTGAAACTAGTTGGCCTTTTATGAAGTCACTAAGATCTTTAGGATGATATTGGTACTTTTTCTTTTTTTGCGAATATCTCACAAATGATGTGCTAAGTCCCACTGATGACCTTGAAAAACTTTAACAATTGATTTTAGATTTCCTATGGCTGACCAATTTCTGAAACTATAACTGACTTTTTTTGACTAATTGCTGACCTCTCAGATGGCATAATTTTTTTTTTTTTGCGAATATCCCGCATTTTGAGTACTAAGGACTCACAGTCCACAAAAATGAACTTATACGAGTGTTTTTTTGCACCAGATAGCCGAGGATAATTAGACTTTCACACCACACAAAATTCCGAAAAATCTTAAATTTGGTGGATTTGTAAATCTTAAGCATTTCTTTAAAAGGTCCTGTCAATTTGGATCAGGATTAAACTTTTACGGTGAGTTAAATTCAGGTTTTTTCCAATTTCTCGAAAACTATCAGTTTTGATTCAAAACAGCTTTTAACAGCATTGTATCCATAAAAATTGGACTCATCGGTTGACTCTTGACGGCCTTGTCAGTACGCAATTTTTATTAAGTTCAGTATTTTTTTGGAAAAGTGTGAGGGTAAAAGTTGTAGCTTATGCAATCCAACATGAAAGAATATCAAAATAAAAATAAATAAAATTACTGTTTGTGAAAAACCAGGGCCTTTTGACTTGGAGTTAAGTCCAAAAACGGCTTGCAAGGCTCTGTTATAAAACGCCATCTTCTCTTTTTGCACTCTAGTTCCCCCTATCATAAATATATGTTTGTGCGTCTCACTTTTGCACATTAAAATAGCACAAAGCTTATTTAATACACTAAAGAGCCACTTATATGTTACTCCTACTTCCCCCGTTCAACCAAAGTCGAGTGCTTAATAATTTAGTAGGTGCATATGCATTATGTTGTTAGACCTAGTTGACACTTAATTCGAATACTTTTCAAGAAATAAACGGACGGAAGATGATAAAGAAAAAAAGTCCTTCGTCATCAACATTAATAAATAAAATGCTGGCATTCTTTATTTGAAAGGAGTTTTGAAGGATTTTTCTCAAAAAAAAAAAAAAAAAAAACAAAATTGGTTAGAAGAACTTGGCAATTCAAACGAATAATATACTGTTTGTGGTTGGTTTAACTGAGATAGGACTCTTATCCTTGATGTCTTCAGTCTCTCTCCCATCCCGAAAACCGACGACGGCGACGGTATAGTTCTCTGCTATTGCAGCGCAGCTCAGGCAAAGTAATTATAAAACGGAAATTTTCCAATTAAACTTTAATTCAACACAGCTATATAAGATGGGTAGTTAATTAAAATGGGATAAAATGTTGAATGCGATGCGCTCAGCAACATAATTAAAGTGATGTGCGTTTGCAACAACACTATACGTGTATACACAACAGCATATAGCGATGAGGTTTCGGTTGATGCGGTTTTTAGGTATTTGGTCGACACTCAAGACTGGGATGTTATATAGTATATTCTATTGCTTCCAACCAACGCAACGCAACGGTCTGCTATTGATGGTATAAATAGTTCATTCAATCTTCTCCAGAGTCTGCCAATTCGAGGATATTTCTTTTCATCATCGCATCCTGCCAAAACTTTGTTTATTGAGTTTTTGGCCATCCAAGGATAATTTAAGGTTTCAAGTGCAGATATAATAGCTTTATGGGATAAAGAGTTTATTATTTTACTTGATTGAAAATAAAAGCTCAGTTTTTGTTTTATGAAAAAGGAATAAATACTTATTAAGGGAACTTGTTGAATGGAATTGAAATAGAGAACTGAAGATGGAAGATAGTTTGGATAATGAAATGAAAAAGCTTTACATAAATAGACATAAAGGGTGTTTTTTTTAATCTGGCAATACTTTTTTCGTAGTTGGTCTTTTTGACAGCTGTCACTTGATTTTAGCTCAGTTTGGTTTACCATTTCATAATAAATAGCCGAACAACCATCAAGCGCGTCGCACGTTTGGTAAATGGGCCCAAAACGAAATGGCCATACCGATCCCGATTTTCACAAGAAAATTTTGTTCAGCGATGAAGCTCATTTTTGGTTGAATCGGTACGTTAATAAGCAAAATTGTCGTATTTGGAGTCATCATAATTCACAAGCCATTGTTGAGATGCTGTTACATCCTCAAAAAGTCACTGTTTGGTGTGCTCTATGGACAGAGGGAATCATTGGTCCATATTTCTTCAAAAATAAAGCCGGCCATAATATTATAGTCAATTGGGGAACGCTATAGAACCATGATTAATGACTTTTAAGTACTTAAATTGGAGGATGTTGATGTAGACGACCTTTGGTTCCAAAAAGACGGCGCTACATGCCATACATCTAACGAATCAATCAATCTATTGAAGGAAACTTTTGGTGAGCGCATTATCTCGCGTCGTGAGCCTGTGGCGTGGCTTCCAAGAACGTGCGATTTAACACCGCTGCACTATTTTTTGTGGTGTTATGTGAATTCGCTTCTCTACGCAGATAAGGCCGAGATTATTGACGACTTGGAAGAGAATATTCGGCGCGCTATTGCTGACATACGGCCCCAATTGCTGTAAAAATTGGGCCTCTCGGCTGGAATTTATTCGAGCCAGCCCCGGCGGCCACTTGCACGAAATCATTTTCAAAAACATAATGGAAAACCCTTGTCTTTATAATAAAGCTAAATTCTTGGCCATAACATTAAATTATACGTGTTTTATTTCTTCTTGAAAACCACACGTCTAAAAAAAAACACCCTTTACATAGAAACTGATTATTCTTTTTTAGTTTAGAGAATCCAAACTTACAGCTCTGCAAAGAAGACCACGTTTGGCCCATTTAGTCAAAATTGGTTGCAAAATTTAGTTTTGTATTGGTACTTTAATAATATAAAGGTTTTAAATATATGTTATGGAGCTCGCGTGTTGAAACATTTTTTTTGTGGTTTCAATTTGGTAGCACTGGCATTTGACACCCGTCAAACTCAGCTGCCATTTGAAGTGTCATAATATTAGCTGAATGTTTGTTATTTACGATAATGGATCGCATAACAATCGAACAAAGCGTTAAAATTATAAAATCTTACTATTTAAAAGTGGTGATTCAAACGTAGCCACTTTTCGCGAATTACGCGATCATTTTGGTCGTCATAATCGACCAACTACGCAAGCAATTAGGTAAAATTGTGAAGAAATTCGAAGAGAGTGGATGCATTACTGATGTCGTAAAGCCTGTGCATTATCGTAATGCACGATCAGTCGAAAAAATTGCTGCTGCAAGTGCAAGCGTTGCTGATAATCCGAATTTATCAATTTCAAGGCGTTGGCAGCAATAGAACGTGTCGTAACTGATTTTTTTTTGGCCGGCGATTGAAGATCATGACATGGTAGATATTTTTGTCGGTGAGACTAAGCAAAATACTGTGTTTACCTGAATAAGCCCAGAACTCTAGATGCATTTAAAACCAACATTACTTAAGTTATGGCCGAGATAATACCCAAAATCTGCGAAAAAGTGGTTAAAAATTACCTCAAAAAAATCGCATGCTGCGCATCTTTCCGATTCAGCCATTATATTTCACACTTAATGGCAGAGTCCAAAATGTATAATTTAGTCCTTTAAATTTCCTTTAATATACAAATTCTTGCCTTTTTACGCTTCCTTAACACAGCAGATATTGCACACACAAATCATTAATTACGAACTTAAAAAAGGTAAGAAAACACAATCACATATAAAAGCACATAGACAAGCACCCATGAGAAACCAGAATAATTGAATACAAGGAAAATGAATTCTTCTTGATGTGATCTACGCTTTAATTAATATTCATTGAAATTATAACGGTAAAATTGGTAAAATTGGATTTATTCTCATGTCTTTCGAGGGTGTGTGTTGTGTGTGTGTGTATATACTATATAGTATTTTATGTATGCCAAAGGTAAACTGATGATATCCTTTTGAGGACACGAAAATAAAAATCAAAGTGGAATGAGAGATACGAGCTGTCAAAAAGGGTATTATTTTTATACATATTCAATGTTGACAATTACCACTCATGTGCCAACACCAACAGGCTCCAGAGAAAGCCAACATTTTATTCCCTACAGTGATTTTGGTAAGACGAAAAACTTATATATAAAACAAAAAATAAGTAATTATGCACAATGTCCTCTCCCTATAGGGGCAGGTGTACCTATAATGCCGTATTTTTGGTTGAGTTGATATTAATTAATACGTTTTATTTACATACATTATTTGTGTATGTCGAGTTTTAAAAAACCTGCATTGAGGTAAACGTGAAAATCTGAAAGTCTCATTGAAAAAATTGCACTGTTCTCTTTTTGTTTTAATAAATTGTACACGCATTAACATAATTTCATGTCAGATTTTTCATAACAGAATGATGCAAATTAAAATCTTATATAGTAGGGAGACCTTGCGTCAGATCTGATAGTTCTGAATTTGTACGAATTTGAGCCCAAAATCGTCTCTTTAGACTGAATGTAGTTTTCAAAAAACAAGTTTTCAAAACTTTGCAATATATAGGTACTTTAAAGAGCGATTTTTGTGTTTATATACGTACGGGACAGCTTGCAACATTTTGGAAAACATCATACAGAGAGCGTAATAGCACGATTCCTTTTTTTGTTTTTTTCGTCTTTTTGACAAATATGGTGATGGTGAGGTGTAAGTAGCAACGTAGCTTCATTCCCCCTACATGCCTATATATAGAAAGTTTTTCATGATAAAATTGGATTTAAGCTCAGTACCACTAATAAGGAGACTGATGATAGGCGGCTTGGCACCCCTTGAAATAGCTATATTATCTCGAGACAAACAAAAATGCAAAATATGCACGACTTGATCGCACGAACTTTCTCTTGTGGTTAAATAGTATGTGTAACCCCACATTGAAGATGTATGGTGTATTTGTTCAACGAGAAAATATTTAAAGAGTCAAAAGTACTATAAAATTGATTTTTAGGTTGATTTCCTTTTTGTTTATAAAAATGTTTTTTAAATGCAAAATTATAACAAAATCGGTCTTACCATGGCAAAGATATACGCGAATAACCCAAAAATAAGACCATTTTCTCGAAAAACGTGGAATACCTTATTCCGTTATGTGAATTTTTTGAGAAAAACCTGAAGTGCCCTATAGAGCAAGTAAAAATGAATCATAAATTAATTCGTAGACAATTGGTGGTAGCATCTTTAAGTTGCTGTTGTTGTTCAAATTTTCAATGATATATCCCTCACCTGTAATCTGTCAAAAAGATGAAAGTCGAATCAACCGCAATCAGCCTCAAAAACACCACATGGAGTTGAATTTTATATTTAAACATTATCCATACAATGCCTGGTTAAACAATTCTGCGACTACGAGGTTGTATAAAGTGGAATTATAAATGTATTACGATAAAAAAACAACCAACAACAAAAAGGTATAAATTGTAAAATCAGCTTTACGATGTTTTCCTACTATGTTTGTTTTTTTTTTTTTTATTTTCAGTAAGCGGGTCGGTTGCGGTTCGGCTTTGAATTCATTGTTTATTTACTAAACAACTATATAAATTTTTAATTTGAAGAGTCAACACAATTGGTTGTAAAAAATGTATTGTAAAGTAATATATGGAGAAATATATGAATGAAACAATGATTGTAAATATTTACATACCTGTATACATCTTCTTATTCCTGTAAAGATTGCGTGGGAAAAACAAAATTGGAATGAAGACTACTGCATCCGAAGTTTTTTTTTTTTTTCTTTTAGGATAGGATAGATCGATAAGTATCAATATGATATTTGAAAATTTTAAACACCAAAATGTTGAGCACACATTTTTCTAGGGGCTATGTACGTTTCATAAATAGAACATTAAGGTATAGTTTTTCAGTGCGAAATAAAGTTAAACCCGAGTTAACTCATGAAATTTGGTGAATTAAATCAGGTTTAACTGAACAGATGCTTTTGATGTTTTATCCACCAAGTTTGCTTTGTCGTTCCCCGTGCATTTCTCCACCAAAAAACTGCATCCTCAGTTTAATAGTGGTTAATATACATCCACAGTTACCTAACTCTAGTTTAACTCACCACTGAAAAACTGGGCCTACAAATAAAAAAAAAATAATACAATGTAATATATCTAAGATCACAAATTATATCTTTTGGAAACATTAATAAAATTAATGAACGTAGTTCAATATCATTAGTGCAGTATATTTGGCTCTGAGATCTTAGCACCCGAAATGTGTGATATTTGAAAAAAGGATACAATCCAAATGGGCAGTAATTGATCAAAAAAGATCAAACAGAGTTTCAAAAATTGATCAGTCATAGAACATTTTTAATCAATGATCAAAGTTTTTCAAGGCCATCAGAGATTTTAAGCACTTTATTTGTGGGATTTTCGCAAATTAAGTATACCTACAATATGGAAAGTCTTAGTGAAACCATAAAAGGTAAATTAAAAAGTCTTCCAATAGGGACTTCTGAACTTTGACAGTTTATAGCGGCCATATTGTTGAAGCTAAATCTGTTAAATTCAGTTTGTTTTGCCAATTTACCATGGACGGATATAGCGGTCAACAAAACGTGCAAATGATAAAATTGTTTTATCAAAATGGGTGTTCAGTCAACGTTCCGCACGCTTCTCTCATTTACGGTCATCTTCGGCGATGAGAACAATTTCTGGATGAATGGGTAGGTCAACAAAAAAAATTGTCTAATTTGGGACAATACCAAACCACATGAGATTCAAGATCGTCCAATGCATCCCGAAAAGAGTCAATGTTTGGTGTGGATTTTGGGATGGTGTCATCAATGGTCCATATTTCTTTGAGAACGACGTTGGTCAGGCCATCACCGTCAACTGCGAGCGCTATAGGTTGAGGATTACCAATTTTGTTTGGCCTAAATTGAATGATATATGGACACCAACGACATGTGGTTTCAACAGGACTGCGCGACGTGCCACACAGTTCTTGTCACATTGGAAATTTTGCACTACCGATTTTAGGCAATGGTCATCTCACTTGGAGGTAAAGTGAACTGGCCACCGAGATTGTGCGATTTGACCCCGTTATACTTTTTCTTGTGAGGTTTTTTGAAGTCGCAGGTCTATGCAAATAAACCATAAACCATAGCGGTTCTCAAAGCTAACATAACCCATGCCATCGGTCAAATTCAGCGTGATTTATAAATGCGCTAGAGACATGAAAAATTGGACATTTCGGATGCGCGCCACCCAGAGAAGCCACGGCTGACATTTGAACGATGTTATATTCCATACATAATCGCATGGATAGGCTTTTCAAACTAATAAAAAATTTCGATGATATCTCAAAGGAAGCGCTGTAGTTTCAGAAATTCATCAGCCATAGGTTTTTCTTTGGGAATTTTTGTTTAAAATCATTAAATATTCTAATTCTTAAAAGACGAATTCATATATTATGGTGGGATCTAAGATCTTTTAGGTGGCCAACTTTTTTTTTATAAATATACGATACATACATAATAAATAAGGTGTTAAGATCACGGAGCTTTACTTTCAACCTATATTTCGATGGCTTTAAAGTTTTGACCATCAACCTATGATCCCCCCATACAAAATCCCTATTAAAATGTTTGAAATTTTGAGAAATTGTTCCAAATAAACATTTTAAAGGAATAGAGCCACAAAAATGACACTTCTTTATCATAAACTGTAAAAAAAAAACTCCTGTACCTGTAGGTACCCACTTACCGTCCTGCTTCTCTTTGCTCTTCAAACGTTTATTTTTGTAGGTACATACAGAGGGTAAATGCATAAAATACCAATCTAGCTTTTTTGTCATACCTTTATGCGAATCACCCTGTAACATTTTTTTCTTTATAATGGGTGATTTTTTAAGAGGTTTAGAACTTTTTTAAAAAAAAAAACACAAAATATTCGAAAAAATGAATGAAATATTTATTTGAATCGATAGTTTGAACCTTGCAATTTAATGTTTAAAGATAATTTCATGCAAATGTTGACCGCGGCTGCGTCTCAGGTAGCCCATCCGCTCAGTCCAATTTTGGCATACTCTTTCACACATATCGGCCGGTATCTCACGAATGAATGCATGGATGTTGGTTTTAAAGACTTTTTAATGTTTAATGATGAAGAGTTTATTAAGAATGAGAAAATAATTTTAGTTTTCAATAAACAATTATATGAATGAATACTAAACAATTATTTACAAAGCGAAGTTAATTAATTTATACAGTGAGTTAAATTACATATTATAATACCGCCTCTTAATTTAAGTCAATATTAATAAATTAACCATATTTAGTTTAAATAATATACAAAAATAAGCTAAACTAAATTTTTAAATTTAAATTATTGCGATGTTTCTGGAATAAAACTCGAGTAATTCCTTTTGTCATCACATCTGCCAATTGATCGCCACTTGCTCTGTATTGCAATTTGATTTCATTATTTGCGATTGCTTCACGAATAAATTTGTATTTAACATCTATGTGTTTCATCCTTTTGTGTTCGCGTGGCTCTTCCGCCACCTTAATACAGGACTGGTTATCCTCATAAATGACGGTCGGTGTTTTCAAAACAAAACCCATCTCAGGAAGCAAACTTCTCATCCACTTTGCCTCGCAGATGCCTTGTCCAAGCGCAATGTATTCTGCCTCTGTAGATGACAAACTCACAGTAGCTTGCTTTCTAGATGCCCAACTAACAGTATTGTTGAAGACTTTAAAAACATATCCGGAAATAGACTTTCTGTCGTTTTTGTCGCCAGCCCAGTCTGCATCAGTAAATCCAATCAACAAATCTGCCCCTTTATCTCGCGTGAAAACCATCTTCAGATCCAGAGTAGATTTGATGTAGCGTAAAATCCTTTTCGCATGAACAAAGTGTTCAGTGGTGAAACAACTTTGAAAACGGCTGAAGTAGTTCGTTGCTGCACAGAGATCTGGTCGTGTTGTAAGTGTTGCGTATGTCAAACATCCAATTAATTCCCGATAAGGTAGATTAGGCAATTTATTTGGATTTCCCTTTTCGAGGTTCAATCCAAATTCCATTGGAGTTGCTACGCCTTTGCAATCGTTCATGCCAAACTTTTTCAGAACATTTGTTAAATACTGTGTTTGGCTCAGAGTTATCGTACCTTCTTCAACGTTCTGCTCAATGTGCATTCCCAAAAACGTATTCACCTTCCCAATGTCGGTCATCTCAAACTCACTATTGAGCAAATCCTTGATGATGCTTATTTTTCGCTCATCGATGCAAACAATAAGTAAATCATCAACATATAATAAAACAAAACATTTGACATTAGTATCGCACTTTGTATACAAACATTGATCCGATGCACAAGGTTTGAAACCAATCTTCAACATGAACTTATTGAACTTCTCATTCCATGTTCGTGACGCCTGTTTTAGTCCATACAAAGCCTTGTTCAGCTTGCACACTTTTTCTCCGTTTTTGAATCCCTCAGGCAAATCCATGTAAATGTTTTCTGTGAGCTCGCCGTTTAAAAATGCACCCTTTACATCCATTTGGTGTACATGCATGTTGTTGTGTGTTGCAATAGATAACAGTGTTCGCATTGTTGTCAGTTTTGCGACTGGAGCATAAGTTTCATTGTAATCGAAGCCAAATGTCTGCGAAAATCCTCTCGCAACTAGACGCGCCTTATATTTGTCGATTTCACCATCTGCTTTCCGCTTCAGTTTGAAAACCCATTTACATGACACTGATTTTCTTCCCTTTGGCAAATTACACTCAGTCCAAGTTTCATTTTTGATCAGTGATGAGTATTCTTCTTTAATTGCCTTCTCCCATTCACGCCAATCACTTCGTTGATTTGCTTCGGTGATTGTAAGCGGATCGTTATCAACAAATTGCTGAGCTGATAATGCGAAGTGTGCATCCATTTCTAACTCTCCGTATCGCTCAGGTGGTCGTCGATCTCTTGTGCTACGTCGTAAACCAATTTGGTCGATGTCTTCCGTACTGACACTGTAATCGTTGTTGCAACTATCACCCATACCATCCATATTAGTACTGTGGTTATTAACGTAGCTGTCAACGATGCTATCTATATCTGCACCCTGATCAAACGATGATGTTATCATATTAGGTTCCATTTTGTTTGTTGACGATACATTCTCTACCGCCTCTGAAACTCGATTCAATACTGAACCTTCGTTGAATATCACGTTTCTGCCGACAACCAATGTATTATTTTCAACGTTCCACAATCTATAGCCATTTTTTGCATATCCCATCATGATACATTTGACAGATTTTTCATCAAGTTTAGATCTCTTTTCTGTCGGAATATGATTGTAACAATTTGCACCGAATATCCGAAGATTAGATAAATTCGGTTTAGTCCCAAACCAAATTTCTGCTGGAGTCTTGCTGAAGAACTGTTTTCCAAAAGCAGTAGTCGGACAGCGGTTTTTTACGTAATTCGCTGTTAAAATTGCTTCCGACCAAAACTTCTTGTCGAGAGCGCTTGCATTCAACATAGTTCTTGCTTTTTCAACCAGAGTTCTGTTAAGTCGCTCAGCCACTGAATTCATTTCAGGATTATAGGGTATCGTATTAATCAACTGAATGCCTCTTACTTTGCAGAACTTTTTGAAATCGTTCGAAATATATTCGCCACCATTATCTGCCTTAAGCTTTGCCACCTTATAGCCATGTAAAGCTTCTGCACTTGCAAGGAACTCTTTAAACCTTTCGAAAACTTCACTTTTTCGTTCAATGCAGTAAACAGTTGTCGCCCTTGAAAAATCATCGGTAAATGTGACGAAGTATCTGGATCCTTCATGTGAAGGAACAGGCATTGGTCCGCAAACGTCGCTATGAATCAACTGTAGAATGCGATTCGATCGTACTTCCTTCTTCTTTGGAAATGGCAATCTCGTCTGCTTTCCAAATACGCATGATTCGCAAAATTTGTCATCCATGTTGACGTTTAAGTTTTCCAGCCCACTTACCATTTTTCGACTGACCATCTTTTTCATGTCGCTTATATTCAAATGTCCCAATCTAAAGTGCCAAAAACTTTGGGGTGAAATCTTAAGATTTTGTTCACCAGTGAATCCAGCAAATGCGCTTTTATCAATTTGAAACTCTACCTCATAAAGCCTTCCAGAACTACGCGCTACAAAAATCGTTTGACCATTCAGAGACACATATGCGAAATCTCCATTAAAAATTACGTGACATCCACGTTTGGTCAAACTGCGAATTGATAACAAATTACATTTTAAACCTTTAACATGTAATACATCTCTGATTGCTTTTGTTTCACAATCGCCATTATGAAGTGTTTTCACCAAAATGTCTCCGCGTTGCTTTGCCACAAGATTTGCATTCTTCTTAGCAACTGAAATCTCTATTTCTTCTATGTCAACCAATTCATGAAAGAATGATTCGCTGTTTGCCATGTGCTCTGTAGCACCTGAATCCAGAATAAACTTTATGGATGCGCTTTTTCGATTGGTGTTTGGCTTTACTTCTGTATTTAAAGTTGTTTGTGCTTTTATCACACTATCTACTTTGGATACACATTTGCTAATCGCACTTAACGAAACAACAGCTTCGTTCGATGACGTTGCATTGGCATTTCCCTTATTTGATCCTTCCTTCTTGAAGAAATTCTTGTTGCCCTTCTTTTTCGTCCTCTTGCTGCATTGAGACTTAATATGACCCACCTGACCACAACCATAACAGATAATATTTGCGTTCATTGCAACTGATGTAGCTCTTCCACTTGAAGTACCCGATTTCCGTTTGTTATGCTCATCTAATAATCGACACTTGACGAAATCCAATGTGAGATTTGTCTGTTCTATCGTCTCGATAGCAACCACTAAAGTATCGTAGGATTTTGGTAACGTGAGCATCAATGAAATGGCGATATCGACGTCTTCCATCTCCTTTCCAGATCCCTTTAAGTCACGAATTAATTTGTCGAAGTTCAAAATATGTTCCTTCATGTCATCGCCTTCACGATAGACCATTGAGTGTAGCTGACGTTCCAATAAAATTCTACCTGCAATAGTTTTTCGTTCAAAAATGCTTACCAATCCATCAACCATCTGCTTTGCTGTAGATTTTCCTTTGATGTTTTCCAACTGGCTGTCGTGCACGCTTTGAACAATAATATTTTTGCATCTCTTTTCTTCTTGTTTAATTTTCAACTTTTCTGGAACAGTTTTCGCAGCCTCAACTAGAGTTTCGAGGTCCTCTTGAATGAATATTCCCAGGTCTTTTTCATCAAGTGCAACTTCGATTCGGAAACGCCAATTATTGAAATTGGTTCCATCGAAAAGCGGAATACCAGTTTTGGTATTTGGAGATGCTTCATACATTTTTGATTAATAAAAAAACAATTCACCAAAGCTTCCCTATACAAACGTTCCTGGGCCCATAACCTAAAGACTTTTTAATGTTTAATGATGAAGAGTTTATTAAGAATGAGAAAATAATTTTAGTTTTCAATAAACAATTATATGAATGAATACTAAACAATTATTTACAAAGCGAAGTTAATTAATTTATACAGTGAGTTAAATTACATATTATAATAGGTTTCCAGTGCGTCAATCGAAGCGGGCTTGTCCCTATAGACATTAACCTTGACATACCCCCACAAAAAATAATCTAATGGTGTCAAATCGCACGATCTAGGCGGCCAATTGACCGGCCCGAAACGTGAAATTAACTGTTCACCAAACTCGCCTCGCAATTGCGCCATTGTTTCGCGTGCTGTGTGGCATGTGGCACCGTCTTGTTGAAACCACATATCATGCAAGTCAAGAACTTCCATTTCGGGCAAAAAAAAGTTTGTTATCATCGCTCGGTAGCGTTCACCATTGACAGTAACGCTGCGATTCGCATCATCTTTGAAGAAATAGGCCCAATAATGCCGCCGGCCCATAAACCGCACCAAACAGTGGCTTTTTCGGGATGCATTGGTAGCTGTTGCAATGCTTCTGGCAGATCTTCACTCCAAATGCGGCAATTTTGCTTATTTACGTACCCATTCAACCAAAAATGAGCCTCATCGCTGAACACAAGCAGCGCGCGATGAACATTTCGAACCGAGCACGAATTTTGATAGTAAAATTCAATAATTTGCAAGCGTTGTTCATTTGTAAGACGATCCATGGTTAAATTGCAAACCAAACTGAAGCTGTTTGACAGTGACACAAGGTACTAAACACACGTCAGCTGTCAAAACCAGTGTTGCCAAAACCAAACCAGCTAAAAAATCACCCTTTATTTGTTTCCATCCAAAAAAAATTCTTTACCCATTCCACACCCCCCCCCCCACCCAGAGCAAAATCCTAGTTACGCTACTGACCTATGTCAAGTTTGCCACTTTTTCGATTTTTTACGAATAACATCCGTATATCTGCATAAAAAAAATCATTGAATTATTCTGTTGTCATACCTTAAGGCAACTTTGTAGAACAGTAACAGTCTGAAAACATTCATCTAATTTAGGTGGAATATTATTTCATCAACAGCTATAGGAAATCATTCACTAAAATCCATCTTCTCGTTTCCCTTAAAGTTCGGGCACTTCCCTTAGAACTGCACCACGTCTTCCCTTCTTTCATGGTTTATATACTATAGATCACCGCAAGGTCTACTCTTTGTGCGATATATAATTTAGGTTGAGAATCTCGACGAATCACTGAATCACAATCGAACCATTTTAGATATTTCATCAAAGCTAAGATCATCACGGAAATAATTTGCGTGATCCAAATTGTGGTTCAGCTGGCAGTATATCGTTCGATACAAGGTGTCGAAACTTTTCCAAGTATACCTGATTCTAGCTTTTTCATCAAGCTTTAGCAATTGGTTGGTACACATATCTGTTTTTAATTTCCTGGTTACAGTTGAGATCCATCCCACAACCTAATGCTAAATCAAGCCATTCGTTGAACCACCCACTTCTTGCATTGATTCCTTTAAGGGCTGCCTTTTTTGGCAAACGATTGTTCCACCTGCAGTTTCAATGTTATAATACAATGTGGAAAAAGTCCTGTTTCCAGCATTATTAAATAAATAATTTGGGGCGTTTGCAAAGGTTAATAATGGAATGATATTTTCCTGTAAAATCGAAGTAGCCTTTCAACCATCTCGTATTTCTTAATTCCCCAAGATTTTACAATGCACGCGTAAAACATAATGGTTTCAGCTACCGATTCGAAAATTTTATATTTGCTGCTGTGAGGTATGGATTTGTTGTTGAAACATCTCCTCCAAGTTAGATTAATCCCCAAACTTCCATTGTTGAGCTTTTAATTTAGGCTTCACCATATACTTAAGTTCTTCGCAATGACAATGCCTCGTCTATTGGTTTTTGAACTTCTTAGCTGCTAAACGACAATTTAGTTTTTTTTTTTTTTTCAAATTTTCAAAACGATTTTGATTAAACTTCAAACCTGTAAAAAAATGTTTTTTTTGTTTAAATAGTATTGCATTTAAAATTTATACTTTCAAATTCATGCGTTGTCTTGGAATGGCATTCCACAGCCAGAAAAAATGTTTGGTTAAATTGGGATCCGCCTGTAGGAGTGTAGGTATACACAGTGTAGGTATACACAGTAAACGAAATAAAAACGAATTAATTCATTTATGCCACAACTTTACTCTGTTTTCACATGATTCACATCTTCCGTTTGTAAATGAAGATTTATTCATCTTCGCTGTGCATTCAACGTCTGATGCTTTAACTGTTTATGTATGTCCTAATGAACCAGACATGTTAAATCAAACGTAAAATATAGTTCACTTCATCTTGTGATTTTTTTTTTTTTTTTCTTCATATTTTGCTTTTATTTTATAATAAAATCTAAAAGAAAAACTCTACTAATTAAGATGAATGACACTCAAAAGCAGAGTGTATATTTGCGTTCTTGATCAAAATTCCGAAGACAAATTTTCAAAAAAAAAAAAGAAGAAAAACGAAAGTAATAAGCAAAATAAATATAGTTCCTCTCTCCTTACATAGTGTATAATTATTGCTCCAAGTTATTTCTACACTGTGCGGGAAGCTGACAGTTTATGTGCGAGCAAAACGCCAGCAGCGCGCAGGAAACATCCTTAAGTACTACAAAAAATCCTTTTGCGTTCTGCAATTTCTTGTGTAATTAATTCTGTGCAATTATTCTATTAAGTATTTTTTTTATTTTTTATTTTTTTATACGTTTCCTTCTTTATTTTTTTTTTCATTATTTTCAATTTGCCTTGAATCATGGAGTAGTTCATAATTGCTTTTGCACCGTCACAACAACTGCAATTCTACTTAACTCACAGGATTAGTCAAACTAAGAAAACGGCATTAAAAAGGACACAACATCATCAACGTGTTAGGAATTTTGTCTTCATTTGTTAGGAGTGTTTATGCAATGGAATTCTAATGCACATCTTGCAGGACACGTATTTTAACGGTGATTTTTTTTTGGTATGGATATGTTTGGAGTATATTTAAATTTTAAATAGTAAAACAGTCTTTGATTCTAAAAATTGTGAATGATTTACTTTTAACCATCGCCGACAAGATCCTGTCAAGCTTATTACGTGAACGCCTATGAAGCCATTTACTGACAATCTGATTGGCCCTTATCAGTAGGGCTTCAGGCCTGGAAAGTCTACCATTGAGCTATTTTTCACATTGCACCAAATCCTGGTGAAGACGCAAGAATTTAAAATCGATACACACCACTATTTCATCGACTTCAAAGCAGCTTAGGACAGTGTTAACAGGTATGAGCTATACCGTGCCATGTCGAGTTTTGGTATATATTGACGTTGGAGAATGCTCGCTGTTTCGTCAAAATTGGAAGTGTTTCAACCGAAACCTTCAAAACCACCAGAGGACTGTGACAAAGCGATGCGACGTGATGTGATGTAGCTGATGAATTTATTCGGCTGTCACTGTTCCGAATATACAAGGGCAATCGACGTGATTGATATCTCATTGGAAAGGCCTTAAAAATGCTCATATTTAACATTAATATAATCTGAACATTTTCAAAGCAAAGCAGCCCTTTGAAATCGTGAAAAAGCGTCATAATGAATGCCAAAGAAGATTAAGGCTCTAAGTCGAAATCCACCACAAAAACATCAGCCAAAATATATAACCCATGTTGGTTGTTACCAAAAACCACAAAGGCGAATTTATAATAAAATGTGATAATTTTTGTCATACAAAATTTTGCAGAATTTTCTACACAACAGCATTTGGAGCATACCGAATTTTATCAAAATTGCAAAATTTTGACCAACCACACTTTTGAAAATCTGAATTTCAAAAGTCATCCGGATTTATTGCAAACGTCTAAATTTTTGTTTTCGACTTTCAAAAGTTCATAATATCTCGATTCCTAGATTTTTAATGGGTTTTTGTTTATATCTACATCTTTCCCGCGTTTAAAAAAATATGCACGACTTGATCGCACGAACTTGCTCTTGTAGTTAAATATTGTGTGTAACCCCACATTAAAGATAGATGACGTAAATATATATTTAACGAGAAAATATTGAAAGAGTCAAAATCACTAAAAAAATGATTTTTTGTTTGATTTTTGTTTTGTTTTAAAAAATATATTTTTAAAAATTCGTAAATGTATTATTTTTTAAACTATTGAGAAGCATCAGATTGCAAATTATAACACCACCATGGCAAAGATATACGCGAATAACCCAAAAATAAGACCATTTTCTATAAAAACCTGGAATTCCTAATTCCTTAATGTGAAAACCTGACACACAGTTTTCTTACAATTGACTTGATTATTATCTACAGGTACGAAGTTTAAACAAAATCGTAAGAGCCGTTTTCGAGAAAATTTGAACAAACCAAAATATTTGTATGGCAGCTACCCGTTCTAGATAAGCTAAAACAAAAACTCAAATTTCCCCTCTAGGAAATCATATGAAAATGCTCTGTACCAAATTTCAAGCAAATCGGTTCACCCGTTTAGGCTCTAGCTCTAATTACAGTGGACGCACCGCGACGCACAGACGCACAGACGTACAGACGCATAAACGCACAGACCGACGGACGGCATGACGAAACCCACTTTTTCGGAGCTAAAACAAAAATTCAAATTTCGCCTCTAGAGAATCACATAAAAATGCTCTGTACCAAATTTCATGCAAATCGGTTCACCCGTTTAGGCTCTAGCTCAAATAACAGTGGACGCACCGCGACGCACAGACGCACAGACGTACAGACGCATAGACGCACAAACCGACGGACGGCATGACGAAACCCACTTTTTCGGACTTCTCGACTATCGTAGTGTTAGCTTTGATTACAACCTCGAATTTTTGATTCTACAGGAAACCGATTCTTGCCCTAAAAAAAATCCCTTAATCAAAAGTAATAACTAATTAAAGTATTTAAAATAACTGGTTAACATTTTGGAAATTCTATAAAACGTCCATCCAATTTAAGTGCCTTTTTGTGCAGAGAAAGGGAAATAAAAACCAACGAGCAAAATAATCAAAATCAACTGCAATAAAACGTTCTGATTTGCATTAAAACAACACTGTAAAGCCCGAAAGTCCATTAAACCACCTGAACAGGACTAAAGGCTAAAAATAACCAATTTCCTTTTGGAATCTTCTATTGCAAAGATAACAGATCTACGAAACATTCCCAATCCACTATGGTCCTCCTGAAGTTCGAATCACTATGCCTTTTAACTTCTCTCCTTTCATGGCTTGCATAGAAATAAGACGAACCGTAGTACCTATCTACCGGATTCGAACCCCTTCTCCTTCCCTTTACAACGAAGTCCTTTTTCGACGAAATAGGATATAATTAAGAAATCAACTTGCACAGTTCTGTGCTCTCTCCTATGCAGCGTTCCATTCTCAGTCCTTGCAAAACTTCTTATCTCCGACACCTTTTAGTCAACCCATCAGACATATCAGGCATAAGGGGAGGGAGGCGATTAGGGTTAGAATCATTTTCAGATGGAGGCACATACAAAAGAACCATCCCGGGCCGTCCAAACTTTTCTTCCTTGTGCCTGTGCGGTTACTGGATAATCACTTTTGGTCGAAAGCACTTTCCAAAAAAGGAACGAGTTTAAGGCAACAAACCGTCAAATAATCATTCCTCGTGGTGATGGTGATGATGGGGCTTAACTTACCGGCAAACCAGCAGTTTTCATAACTTTAGAGAGTTCATAGCTATATGTATACCCAATATCCATTCCTGTAACTGTACTTTATATAACATCTATTTACGTTGTGGCAGTTATGGTGGTAGTTTAACAAGCACTTAGTTAAGTTTTTAGCTTTCTCCCGCTATACGGTGAGGTAAAATTAAAGTTCAAAGATGTCTGCATAAGATATGATGCTGTTATTTTGGGCTTGTTGTATAAATGTTGTGGATTGTTTCGCAGGTATAAGGGCCGAAATCAAATAGGTAATAGCATTTACTTTCTTACTTGCTTTAAAGGGCAAGTATTGGTTTTCGTGTAAGAAAATGTCAAAGTTTTGTAATGGTTTGATTACACTTGTTTATTAAGACGTTACGATAGCGATGTTCAAGAAAGTGGGTTTCGTCATACCGTCCGTCCGTCTGTGCGCCTTGTCATTTTTAAATTTTCTTCGTTAAGGATGTCATTACATTACTTAACCTTTAACGTGCTTTCTCAATTTGTGGTAACATTATACAGTTTTTAACTACAAGAGCAAGTTCGTGCGATCTGTAGTCGTACATACTTTTCAGTTTTTGATGAAAAAAAAAACTCATCTAGGTAAATACTGATTCTTTAAAAATGAAATCAAATAAAAAGCAAAGCCGTTCGAATGAAGTTGGTTTTAGTTTTTGTGAAGGAAAAAAATTAACTCAAACTGGATAATTTTTTTCAAATAATATTCAATAGGACAAGGAAACAAAAATGCTGAGCTTGTTGAGGAGTATTATATGAATGATTGTTGTGCATCGTGCATTCAAGAGGATAACAGCGTCCACAAGTTTGTTTTTTAATGAACCTCTGTCAATAACTACTATACTCAAACCTCCCCTTGGTGAAAATTGGCAGAGGTAGATCCATGTGGATGGTTGTTGAGGGCAACAAATGAAAGCGGGGGAGATGTGTTTCCACGAAGTGGAAGTGGAAGAAAAGAATATCCCAGGATTTAATCAAGGGTGATAGCGTTTACGGTTTCTGTCAGGCGGAACTACCTGGTGAACCTTATGCCTTATGGGCTACTACGATATATTCAAAGCTTAGGCCTATAATGAGCGGTTTATTTGGTTTCCTGACTTTCGAGTTATACTAAAGGCCTGGTCTTTTGGGTTGAGGATTGGAGGTCACGTGAAGTAAGCGGAGGCCCTAGCAGATATCTTTGCCATTCAAGAAATGCGAAGATGTGTAGAAAGCCTTATCCAAAACATAAACTGGTGTTGCTGTTGGCCTTGCTGATTTCAAGGCCGCATTTAACAGCATCTGTAGAGATGGCATTTATACTGTGTATACAGGATGCCGATGGAGAACACACACTGCGATGCGTTGTCATGGCATGCAATTTTTTTCCATCGTTCTTTAAAGATTACAGCAAAACGGCGCAGTGTCAAAAGTCCACAAGGGATGAGTTACAAGTCCATTGTGGACTTTTGACTTGTGGACTTTTGACATTGCGCCGAGCAAAACTCTTTCCTAGAGACACAATCTTCAAAAGTCCGTCCAAAAGAACTTTGCCATAGATATATTTAATATGTGCGAATTTTATTTAGTTATAGGGACTTTGTCAACGTAGGCTTTGGCTGTCAGCTCAGAATGAAGAAAATTCTACAGTTGATTTTTAGCTCCAGAGAGAGAGGAGAGGCCAAGAGCTATATGGACTGTACATCAGCTATTACAACTCAGGTAAAAAGTAAAAAGTGAACGACTGAGAGGTGTCTGGTTAATATATAGCGAATGGAGGACAATACTCCGGTTTTAAGAGTCTCTCAAACCACCCCCAAAGGTTGGAATAGACATATTTAGAAAAAATAAAGCAGACATCCCAGGTGTGACGTGACGGTTTGTCACACAAGCAGGGTTGTTGAAGTACTGCAATTGAAGTAGTTTTACTGGTTTTCGAAACTCTATACTGCCATAGTAAACAAAATTCCACTTATTGATTAAAGTCCATTAGATACTTGCTTAAGTTGCCAGTACAAAATGGAGTTGACCAAGTCCTCAACGGACACGAACATGTAGTAGTGCTTTTCTGTGAAGTTTTTGAAGAAACAAATTTTCAAATAATTCACAATTACTACTGCTCTCTTAAAAGGCACAAAACAATTTCTATACGAACATACCCATCAAAATAAAAAGTTACACACCATTTGCCCTGCTATACAAGCCACAAGACAGAAGGGCACGAATACCTAAGTAAGAAGCTCGAACAAAATCACTCCGATCAATGATTTGAATAGATCTTTTTTTGGAATTCCTTTTTACACATCACGTATGCTGGACTTACACGATTGACAAATTGGCAGTTTTTTGTCAGTAAACTTCCAAAAAAAATGAATCGGTGCATTCTTCTGACAGTTTACTGACATAATACTGCCTATTTGTCAGTCGTGTAAGTGCGGCAGTAGTGTGCCTTTAACCAATATACATAAAATCTCTCCATACAAAGAATCTTTTAAGGTCTTGTTTCGTCGCATGAAATGTGCAAGAGATTTTGAAGAAATTAAAAGACAACGTCAAAAAATTTCAAGCAACTTGTTTCCTCATCTCAAAGGGATCTATTCGTTCTAGTCTCCGTTTGGTTTTGTTTCATACTTATGCCGGATTTACACGACTGACAAATTGGCAGTCTCTTTTCGTTTACTTCCCAAAATTGCTTTTTTTCTAATCCAAAGTTCTGTCAAAGTTCATAATAAAGTATAAATTTGGTCTAAATTTGTTAGAATATTGCAGTTTTTGGGAAGTAAACGAACAGACACATTCTCATATAGACGGTGTGCACATTGGACTGTCTTCTCCAATTTTGTTTGACGTCTCTGTACCCTATCTCACACTCATTACAATGGTGAGAAAGGGATGACCAAGGAAGGCAGAATTTTTTTATTTGTTTGTATTTACTTGTGGATTTTTGTTGACGTTTTCTTTTGTGACTTGTACTTTATCCCTTGCACTTAAATACTAAAGAATCTGTATTTTTTTAATTTGGAAACATAGCTATTTGTTTAACAAAATTTATAAAAATTAATCATTTCAATGATCACAGATTTGTCTTTTGTTTAAACGACCGCTAAACGTCCGAGTGAGTCTGTTATGTTTACTATAGTTTGTGTTTGAACAAAAGTAGTTGGATTCGGGTAAAAAAAATATTCACGACTTGATCGCACGAACTTGCTCTTGTTGTTAAATAGTGTATGTGACCCACCATTGAAGATGCATGATGTATATATTTAACGAGTAAATATTAAAAGAGTCAAAAGCACTAAAAAATTGATTTTCCGTTTGATTTTTTTTTTTGTTTATAAAATAAAGTCTTTAAGATTTTTTAAATGCGTTATTGTTTAAATTATTGAAAATCATCAGATTGCTAAATTGTAACACAATCGATTTAACCATGGTAAAGATAGCTATACGCGAATAACCCAAAAATAAGACCATTTTCTCAAAAAAAACGTTGAATACCCAATTCCGTAATGTGAATTTTTTGAGAAAAACATGAAATGCAGTTTTCTTTAAATTGACTTGGTTATTACAGGAACTAAGTTTAATCAAAATCGTTAGAGCCGTTTTCGAGAAAATTTGAAGAAACCAAAATATTTGTATGGCAGCTATCCGTTCTAGATAAGCTAAAACAAAACTTCAAATTTCCCCTCTAGGGAATCACATAAAAATGTTCTGTACCAAATTTCTTGCAAATCGGTCAACCTGTTTAGGCTCTAGCTCAAATTACAGTGGACGCATCGACGCATAGACGCACAAACGTACAGACCGACGGACGGCATGACGAAACCCACTTTTTCGGACTTCTTCATTATCGTAGTGTTAGTTTTGATTATAACCTTTTTTTTACACGAAACCATTACTTGCCTATAGGGCAAGCCCAAACTGTCAAACAAAAATAATGTGTTTCTTTTTTAGTTGAGAGCGCTCAGAGCTCGGAATTTGTGTTTCTTTTTCCGTTCCGAGCTATCTCGATGCGTGCTCCATGAGCTCAGAATAAAATAACCGAGCAAACGAAGTAAAAAGCTGAGCGCAGCCAACTTCATATACAGTTTTCATGCAATTTGACAGATAAGACAATTCAGTTCTCAGGTATGTTTCATAATTAAATCGAAGTGCTCTGAACACATTCTGCTCAGAGTTTACTGCGCTCGCTCAGGTTCTGCTCTGCTCTGAACTAAAAAATAAAAACACCTGATGTGGCTACTAGTCTCTCAATAAAATAAACGACAGCCCTGCACAAAAGTATATATAGAGAAAATGGTTCATAGAAACGAGGCTGCCACTTTGCAGGGTTGTATACTTGAGTCTGGTTACCACACTAAGTTGACTCACCTTAATTTCATTTTTTATAAAACCATACTTTTTAAAAACACTTTTTGATTTATTTTTTCATGGCGATTTTATTTCATACATTTTTAATTCTTACTCATCATTGGATCATTGATTCATTTTCACGTATTATTTTAATTATTTTTTATTTGGTTTTGTTTTTTTTTTTTTTTAATTTAAATTTAGTATCTAATAGTATTAAATTCTCATTTACCTAAGCCAATAATAATAATGTATTTTTTTTTTTTATCATCTAGCTTTTTTTTTGTTGGTATAAATTTTTTTCTTTATCTCACTAACAATATTATCATACATTTTCAAGTTTCCCCTTTATAATAAACAAAATAGTTACCGTTTACACAATAAATTTATTTATATACTTTAAAGTTTTGTAGTTTTTATTTTTAATTCTACGTTGCGTTATACATGGTTGTTGTTGTTTTTTCTTTTCTATTTAAAAATCTAAATTATTTTGTTGGTGATTTGTTTAAGTTAGATATTGTAATTTATATATATAACGTAGTTCGCTGTTTTCTTCTTGAAACAATAAATATTTTTATTTTTACTTATGTCTGAAGTTAAAAATATTTAACTTTTAAAATTTTAATAATTAATATTTTTACAACTTATCAAAAATAATATGTAATTAGCAATATTTTGTTGTTGTAAGCCTAGCATTGTGAAACACATTTTATTTGAATTTGATTCCTTTAACATATTATATTCTATTACTCTTGAGGCGAAAGAATTTTGTATTTGTTTTTTTTTTGTATTATGTTGAACATCTTAGTTTTTATTACTTTACAATTTATTTTATTTTTGTTTTTTAAGCTATCTACAAAATAATATGTTTTAACATTTAAAATAATTAATTATAATATTTACAATTTTATAGTTTTTTTTTTGTATTTGTGAATTGAAATCATTTTACATTTTTATAATTTAAAAGGTGTTTTTTTTGTGTATAAATTGTAATTCCTAGATAAATAATTTCCAAATTCACTAACCTCTTTTGAAAACTACTTATTAAAATCTGTGTTATTATTTTGAATTATGCATTTAAATTTTAATTTCTATTCTTGTAATGGTTTTGATTTTGATTGCAAGTGTTTTGTTAGTATATAATTGAGTTTTTTTAGATTAAAATAAGTTTGTTGTTTTAAAATTTACAAGATTTGTTAATTTTTGTTTGAAAATAAAAAAAAAAAACAAAATCGTTTGCTATAGTGTTAAGGAAATGTTGATATAGTTTTAATTGTATTGTTCGATTTGACTGTGCATGGATTTTTTTTTTGTAGATTCATAATTTAAAGAAAAAAAATAATTGTTTTTTGTTTATGTTTGAGATTGGAAAGAAGAGTCTTTTTATTTCGGTTCTTATAATAGCACTGTATTTTAAAACTTTTGAAGACTATAGAATCTTAAATTTGAAGAATTGTGCCCTACATTAAGGTCATGATTAATTGAACTTGGTTTTCTGTGAACTCTATATATTTTTATGATTACCATTTATTGTCACATAAATACAATGGCGCATAATTTTAGGCGATTTATTAAAGTGTTAAATCCTTTTTAGTATGATACTAGGTTAAAAAGAGGATTTTGGTAATTTTAAACGAGTTTAACATGATACTATGTATCTCTTAACATTTTACTAAAGTTAAAATCGCCAGATTGCTGTTTTATTTTTTTAACATATTACTCAATCCATATATGTGACTTTGCCATAGAAAAAATTTAAAAAGATTATGTTTGCTTCATTTTTTGCACGCTTGAGTTTCGTAAGAAAATGGATTTAGTATGATACTAGTTAGAAAGTGTTTAAAACTAAGAACATTTTAGTAAAGAGTTTTGAAGTTAGTAAAGTGTTAACTTGTATCATGCTTAAACTTTAACATCAAGCTGTTTAAAGTTTTGCGCCAATGTTCCTATGAGAAGATAAATATTATTTGTATTATTTTTTCGTAAGAGGTTATGGAGATTTTGAGATACAAATGTACGTATATATATATATCTAAGAAATTGGAACCTTCAAGAACTCATATGGCAAGATGATGAACAGAGGTGAGTTTTTAGAGGTAAGATGGATAAATCCTATGCTTAAATAATATTAACGCGGTTTGGTTCAATGAAGAGACTTCTTGAAGGAGTTAACCAACAGACCTCATTTAAAGAGCCTAATATGATGATTTATTAGATTAAACTTGGCTTAGAAGAAATGATAGTTATAGCTATTCTTAGAAAATAAGATGGATTGACTACACCTTTTCTCAAAACACAATATTTTGTTATCTAAATATAGCACATTACGTACTTCGTTTTTTTTAGTTCTTAGTCTTAGAGATACTTGGGATATTATTGTGTGAGCTTTAAGTTAAAAACCATTTTGTAACCTACCGAAATAAAGGGTCCACCAAATAACTTCTTTTTTTTTTTGAAAATGGCGCAAAACATCGATTATAGCTTCGGCTGTGTGGCACGTAGCGCCGTCCTGTTGAAACAAAATGTTGCCAATATCCTCCTCTTCAATTTTTGTGAACAAAAATTCGTTCAACATGCCCCGAAAACGATCGCCATTGACTGTAACGGCCACTCCTTGCTCATTTTCGAAAAATGGCCCAATTATGCCTCTGGACCAAAATCCGCACCAAACAGTGACTCGTTTCGGGTGTATCGGCTTTTTAATGCATGCGTGCGGGTTTTCTGTGCCCCAAATGCGACAATTTTGCTTGTTTACTACCCGCCAAGATAAAAATGAGCTTTATCTGAACAGATGATTTTTTTGGCAAAATCGGCATCTTCTCTAAGTCGATCGCAGGCCCACTTAGCGAAGCGTATACACAACCATATTCGTTCAGTGGAAGGATAAAACTAATTATGTGTCAAATCAGACATGAGCTAAGTGTTACCATTCACGAAATAAGCACCAGTTGAAAAAAAAAACGTTAGATGGCGGACCCTTTATATAACCATACCGGCCGCTATCCGAATTAGCCCATATTTATTCTTAATGACCGAATAACCGTAAACAAATCAAAAGTTGGTTTTTGTGTGATAACACACTCGCATTTAGACTACAAAGCTTACTCACCATCATTGAAGGTTTCAATGAAACAACAACAACTTGAGTGAGCTACCACAAAGTCATTAAAACATTAAACAAATCAGCACAAACCATTAAAATAGTTTATATCAGGAACCAACATCACCATCCAACCGACAACACATATCAGCAGTCAGCACTTCA
This sequence comes from Leucozona laternaria, assembly GCA_932273885.2. Lineage (NCBI taxonomy): Eukaryota > Metazoa > Arthropoda > Insecta > Diptera > Syrphidae > Leucozona > Leucozona laternaria. The sequence goes on along the minus strand of OW026367.1, from coordinate 21,050,574 downwards.
GCACTCATCATCATCCAACCAAAACGAGACACTCACCGATTCATCATCAGCAGCAGTGCACTATCGAAATTATGAATACAGATATAACATAGTAAGACGTCATCATTCAATATAAAAAATAAATTTTTTTTGAAAACTTCACAGTTCACACTCTCTCTCTTAGTGGGAAATAGTTTGGTATAACTAGAGGACATACGAAAATCCAAATAATTCGGGGCTTATCGACTCATCGTAATTTATAGTTCTTGATTGAAAATTTGTAACTTGTACGTAAGTAAAAGCTGATCTTAGTTGATATTATATCGAGTATCACTATCAACTGTTGGTGTTCGTCGCTTCAGGTTGCAGTGTATGTGTGTACTATTTGTAGCACACATTTTTGGTATTAAAAATGATGTTGTTTTCCCTGGGATAAGACTTGACCAAGTCTTATGAGCAGATTCCTTCTTACCGTTTTATCCATGCCTTTTCCATCTGAGTGAGAAATTGGGCGAAAAGTATTTTTGTCTTGGGTAACCCTTGAGCTAGAATCAGATTCCCATCAATCTGTTTTGTCTCCCTTACGATTTACTTCTTTAAAGTGAAGATCATGGGCTAAGTCTGCTCCTGTAGCTCATATGAGCATCTAAGCTTTAAATAAGAACCCCTGTTAACCCCTGTTTTAACAAAATATTAATAAACAAAAGTGGTAAATTTTCAGAGTTCTTCCTTCTTAATTGTTTCTTTCAGGATAACCTTTTGGACTGCGACGATGAGCTTACCTCAGTTTTAAGAAAAAGGCATTCAATCCATACGCTGAATCAAATTATTAAAAAATATATTTTATCAAAAATGTACATTAACCATAACCTAAGTTTCTTTGGTCACCTATCTCTTGAAATATTCGAAAAGGAACATTTTTCTTTAGCTCGAAAAAATACTCGATAGTTATTCCCCCAAGGCCCCAAGGGAGGACTGTGAAATTTACCAATCACGTCTCTTACGTAAAGACATGGGCATTACCAATAACCAAATTTAGAGATCACTTAAATATCTAAGTGGACTCCAAAAATTAACCATACCAATAATCAATTTAATAGTCAGCTTAAGGCTAAACGTGATTTAAGTTTAAAGTGAAAAAAAACTCATGTTTGATTGTGTTAACACAAGAACAAGAAAAATTGCTTGTTTATTTTGCAAAATAACACAAATGTCATTTCAACAGCTGTCTATTTGACAAATACTGTACTAGATTTTGTAATAGAGCGCTAGTTAGTATTGGTTTTTAATTTGGTTATTGGTAAACACACAATTTAACTCGTCTTTAAAGATTAACATGGGGTTTAGAAAAACACGTATTTAGCGTTTGGTTATTGTTAAGGTCCTTTGTCAAATATGGCAATAAAGAATATACTTTTGAATACTTTTTATTTACCTGTAGGGAAACTATAGGCAGTATAGTATTTTCTATAAACAAGTGCACGAAATAAAAGCCTAGACTCATGATGCGTTAGACGAAGTGCACGCTCTACAAAACTGCTTTACGGCCGGCGCCGCGCCGAGGTTTGGATGATAAGCAGAAATAAAGAACTGATACTTAGCTCATACGGAAAATGTATAAGAAAAAGACAAATCAAAGCAAAGATTTTTAATTGCAATGTTATCTTTTTTGGCATAAGTAATACTCTCTAAAAACCACATTCAGAAATCTTACGCTTAATTTGAAGACATCGTTTCTCGCATACCTAAAACTTTTGAAAGCTAAACGCTAACAAAAAGTCCCTACTTCATGCAAAACTTAAAGATCATAAAATTCTATAAAAAAAAAGAATTTTGGACTTTTCTTCGTTTCTTTCGTTTAAAGTCAGTTTTTCACCTTTGAAAAAACTCTTGACAAAGTTTGCTTACATTATATGATCTTCTACAAGAAAACCTGTTAAATTTTTCTACTAAGCGTGATTAATAAAAAGTTATCATTATTTTAAAAATTTTGTTGAAAAACAAAAATTCCGGTTTTTAGCTCACCGCCATTAAATGACGTATGAGGAAGTTTTCAACACAAAAAAGCTTATAATATCTTCTACAAAAAAGATTATACCTAACATTTTGTTCATAAGAGCGATCCAGTATCTGGAATTTACTACTTCAAAAAAAGCAAAGTGTCAAAAATATAGGTTATTCGCATAGGAACAGCTTTTAACGGGTAAAATTATATCGATTTTTGTATACAAAATGTGTCTTTCATAATAGAGCATTAACATATTTTTCTAGAAGATATAATTTTAAAGATACATATCATTAGGTATTTCAAAAAATTAGAGGCATTCAAAAATACCGGTTTTTTGTTCTTTACTCTTAAATGGCGAAGTCATCTTACTTTACTCTACGATTTCGAAATAGACTTTTCAGACAATATTATTGGACCTACACATACATATATATATTTCTTATGCCAAAATAATTTTAGTTGCGTTTAAAAATCTTCCCTTAGATTTTTGTTCAGCAGTAAAAATACATTTTTCCTGGGCTGGCTCTTTCGTAACAAAAATTTTCCGACGGATATTTGGTGCTGTGTGAGAAGAGGGTGAATGGAGGCATCAAACAAAATTTGAGAAATTACTCTGGAGCCTAATTTTTCACTTACCTACAATTAAGAAGGTACAGAGATTTTTTCCTTAACCGCACTTTACGAATGTGCAATGTTTTGCTTTTCGTTTTATTTTTCGTTCCCGTTTCCGAAATTAAAAGCCAAACTGCATGTTTTCCTAATTTCTAGCACAGCAGTGCTAATGTTAGAAAGTACAGAGATTCTTTACTTAACCGCACTTTACGAATGTGCACTGCTTTGCTTTTCATATTATTATTTTCCCCGTTTTAGAGATACAAAACCAATAAAAATATTTGTTTTCTTAATTGCGTTTTGTAAGTGTATATTATAAAAAGCATCAACGCCCATCTTCAACAACAGCCTTGCTGCACTGACAGCAAACTGGTAAGCTGATTAAATCGCTAAAGAGCGGCTCTTCTCCTCATTCAAGACTCATTTCCTATCTCAAATAGTTTTCCAAAAATGAAGCTATCTGAACAAAATAAAGGCACAATAAAACTTTAAAATCTATCAACAACCCAACCCAGCTAGATAAAGCTAAGTTACTTTAAAAAAGCTTTTGGTTAACAAATCATAAAGGGATTTCTAAAAGGATAACAACAATTAATTATACCAGTTAAATATTTATCCACACTCAATAATTTACTATACACATTATTAATAACTATCTCTTAGTCTTAATTACAACTTTCCTATCTATGTGTTATTCTACTTTAACCAAAAATGTTTCAACTTTTTTGTCATTCTCGAAATATTGGTAAAAACATTTTCAAAAAAAAAACTCCTTCTAAAAAAATAAATGCAAAAAAAAAACGCTCGCGCTTCACTAACAAGCGCTCAGGTTATTTGTCCCCAGTACAACTCCAGCCACATAACCTGAATGATTGTGATTATGATGATGATGATTCAAATCATTCCCATTCAAGATTGGTGGTGGTGCAACCATCAATCCTGTGGAGGTAATCGGAGTAGTGGCAGTTGTTGTGCTCAGACTTGTGCCACTTATGTGCGCACTTATTCCGCCTGGCACACTCGATATCACATTTCGATTCAGTTCCTCATTGGGAATTGAGAAATGCCTATACGAAATGTACTCGGGCGGAAGTGCCTGCTGACGCTTTGAACCTTCTAAGCGTTGTTTTTTCAGTTTGATATAACTTAGTACTGAAATCATGACAATGAAAACAATAATACCAAGACAACAACCAACAATTAGTCCGAGGCGTCTTGTGAGGATCGAATGGATGATGCCATTGCTGGAGAGACCATTTTCATCGGTGATGAGGCTAGGTGTCGAGTCTAGGGTCTGGACATCGGTGCAGGTGGAGATGTGTGAATTTTTGAGAACTTCTTGGAGGCCTTCGGTTAATATGGTGTTGCTGTCTTCACGCATTGGATCGTCTCGGTACATCAACATAGATTCATTGAAATGCAAACGACTAATGGCGAGAACTATGTTTTCTGTCAACCAGTTTCCCGTTCCTATCACACAGATATGATAACGCGTACTCGATGCTAGCTTCATGAGTTTGGCAGAGTTTGCTGTGCCATTGAGACGCTTGGCCCGAACCTGGAATAATAAAAAAAAGTACAAAATTAAAAAATTAAAACTTTACCAAAAGTTTTCAGTTTATGTTAAGTTTTTAAAAATTTAAAATAACTATACTGCAGCAGTGAGGGTGTATCATTTTAACAGCATATCATAAATGGTAATTAAAAAAAAAAACTATAACAACCAATTGTGCAAAAAAAGAAGAGCAAACCAGTTTTACAAACTTTCTTCACAAATTTGCGTGCAGCAGTTGTATTTGGTGCGTTATTTCAACTGGAATTTCTCTTGGAAATTCGCACTGTTTGAAAAACATCGTATACACTTTGAAAGTAATTTTGCAATATTTTCCAACGTTGTTTGTACCTTGGAAATAAAGTACCTACTTACTTTATGTCAAGTTTTTGATAGCAAGAAACCAGATGGCCTTTTATCGCTTTTTCAGCATAATATGTGAAAAATATCTCTTCACTACACGCCTGCTGGCACCCCGCTACAAAAAAAAAACAAACAATTTGTTTGCAGAAATCAGTTTGCTGACAATTCGATTCTCTCAAATAAATTCGTGACACCTCATGTAAATGTAATAAATATTTCATGTCTGAAATTCACAAAACAAATGCTGGTGTGCCACAGGGCTCCGTTTTGTCTCCGACTCTTTTCCTCATAATTTATAAAAGATCTCCTATTCAAATCCATTTAATTACTGTGCAAACGACAGTATCCCCAGCTTTTATATTTCGTTGCCCACACTATTCGACTCACATGCTCCAGAATATTTTTTCTAAATTTTCAAACAATTCTCTTAAAGCCATCAATTCCTATTTGACAGAGTAACTGTTCTGTCTTCTCAACAGTTAGACAAATAGTTTTTGTTAAACTTCACAATGTATCCTTTATGAACAAAAATCATTGCTAAGCTTTTTTGCTCTTATCAAATTGGTACCTATACCTACCAGGAATGCTGCACCAAAACCACTTCAAATGTTCTTTAACCTCTACAATAAACCAACATGCCATATATAATAACTTTTAGCAAAAAATTCATTTTCTAAAAACAAGACTCCCAAGAAATCATTAACTCAAGTGCCATCATCACACAGGAAAACCTTTTTGCATTCATAAGTAGTAAGACTTCACGAGAATTTTGCAACAAAATGTAATCAGCAGTAATTGCAACGAATTTCACTCTTGCAGCACTAGGAGCGGTATAGCAGAAGGACTTAGCTGCATTTGCTACACACTTCCCATTTTCCATCTACCAACAAAAAAAACAAAGAGAAGGGAAAAAGCAAAAATTAAGCCCCCACCAATCCAACAAATGGGGTCATACGCCCACTTGCACTTCTCCAAATAGTTAAATTTTGTAATTTCCTTTTATACACACAAACACACATATACACATATGCATTAAAAGGACTGAGACTATACATATATCAGTAAACTTGAAAATTCATTCTACTGACGAAAACTCAGGCTCTGCATTGCGGAGAGAGTCAGAAATAAAGTGCACAACAATTTCACGGAGTGACGAGTTTCGTCCTTGTTTTTGAATTTTTATATATAATTAAACCCCACCAACTCCGTCACACTTCTTCTGCTTCTGCTACTGCTACTGCTACTGCCACCTGTGTGTGCTTTTCATAAGTCTCTCAAACAAAAATACAAAATAAAAGAAAAAAAAATAGTAAAACAACTGCACGAGTCAAGGCTTACCTCATCAGCACCATCCATGGCATGGTAGACAATCTCATAGCCATTCAAACCAAATTGTTCGCGACTCTGCCAGGACACCACCACCGAATAAGGCTGTATGTCCTGGATGGCAATTTTTGGTATTAATGGGGCGTCACAAAATTGCTGCGGTTCCATTTTCGTAAATATCCTTCCGCGCAATTCGCCCGGATGTTCGCACCTTAGATAATTGACACTATCGTCGGCGCTCCAGCGGCGATGGTCCCGCAACCATTCCCACAATTGCTGTGCGTCACAGCTGCAATGCAGTGGGTTATCTGTATATGCGGGTGAGAGGAGAATCAAAAAAAGAAAACATATAATTTCAGTTAAAATTCGTCCTGGACGAGATGATGTGAAACTCACCTTCGAGTCGAAGTGTCCGCACATTTGTTTCGAGTGGTTTGAGGGCATCCAAGGGAACGACTTCAAAATAATTTCGACGTAAATCGAGGATTTGCAGCTTCCTTAAGTATCGGAATGCATCGGTGGAAAGCACTGTCATTCGATTACCCATTAGGTAGAGCTCTGTGAGTCCTTTAAGGTGCCGGAAGGTCTTCTTCGAAATTCGGTCCAACTGATTAAAAGTTAAGTCACATATTTGAAGTTGTGACAGGTCAGCGCTGAATTCTTCCAAATCCCGCAGACTGTTGTGGGAAAGGTTTAAGTGCCTCAGGAGTTTGAGACCCTGAAGTCTTTCCTTAGGCAGAAGCTCCAACTCGTTTATGCTGAGATCCAGTGTGAGTAGGTTCGCAAGGGATTTAAAAGCGCCTGGGGATATCCTCATGATCCGATTGCCAATCAGATGGAGATGCTGTAGTGCCTGAAAAGCTTCAAAGTCCTTGCTGGTAAGAATGCTCAGATTCGTGCGACAGATGTAGAGCTCTTTCAAATACGGATACCGTTCCTCTTTAACTGTGTATATCTTGTTTATTGGATTCCCCGTTAAGTTGAGCCAAGATAGTCTTGGGAGGGACGCATCCGAGAGGGCTGCGCTGGGAATTTGCAAAAATCTATTGCTTGACAAATCCACTCTCTGAAGATTCACCGAATGCTGCAGGAAGTTCGCTGGAAGTGAAAGAAGGTTGTTGCCACTTAGATCGACCTGATCCAGTTGTGTCAAGTTGACGGCATTGAATCCTGTCAAGGTTGTGATTTTATTGTCTTTCAAGTCGAGGTGCCTCAAATTCAGTGTTCCACTAAGCTTAAAGAAATCTATAGAGGTCAATTGATTTCCTGACAATTGCAAGGTCTCCAAAGTTGACAGATTGAAAAGAGCTATATGGGGAAACTCTGAGATGTTGTTTCGACAGAGTTTAAGTTCCTTGAAAACATTTAGTCCCTGGAAAATATTCCGATTCATAGCTTGCAAATGATTGTCCGACAGATCCAGTTTAACGAGATTAGTGTTTTTCGTGAATAACTGATCGGGAATATCGTCAAGAGTACAATTGGCCAGCGTCAAAAGCTGCAGGGACCTAAGTTTATCGAACATGCCAGCAGTAATTCTGCCCGCTCCGATATGGCTGAAATTATTTCGCGATAGCTTTAAGCTTCTCAAACTCGGCACGTCCAGTTTTTGTATATCTGCTGAGCTCAGAAAATTGTCTTCGATATTGATTTCGTTAATATTGGCAAGAGATCGAAAAGTGTTAACTTCAATCTTTCGTAGGGTTGTGTTTCTTAAGTTCAAATGAGTCAGATGTATATCATCGAGGAACATATCTCGACCGATTTGAACTAACGGGTTACTTGAGAGGTCGAGTAATTTTAGCTTTTTCATGGCTCCAAAGGAATTACTTTCAATGGTTTCGATGAAATTAACAGACAAATTTAGCTCTTCCAATTCAGCCAGCGCGGAAAAATACTCCTTCTTTATGGTCTTTAAACGATTTGTACTCAAATCAAGAAACTTCAAATGTTTGACCGTTGTAAATGAGTCTCGTTCTATGTCACGAATCAAATTATTCGACAAATAGGCCCGTTCGAGTTTCTTTAAGTCCCCGAAAAGTGTTTTGTCAATTCTGACCAAATGATTTTCGCTCAGCCACATGATCTGAATATGGTCCTGTTTGCGGAAGGTCTTGGGATGAATTTTATTCAAAAAGTTTGTATTCAGCTGAATGGATAGAAGTGCTGATCCTGAAGTTTCGTTTGGAAAAATGTCTTCCAGCACCGCAAGCTGGTTATCCTGAAGATTGACATGCTGCATTTGTGTTAAGGTGGCTAGGGCTCCAGGTTCTATGTCTTCGATTGAGTTTTTCTGAACATGAAGCTCCAGCAAGCTTGGCAGAGGATGGAAAACACCTTTTCGAATGCGTCGTATCTTATTGTTGTGCAGCCGGATCTCTCGCAGATGTTCCAGTTTTCGAAACATCCCAATTTCTAGGTCTTGGATTTCATTGTCGTCCAATGAGAGCGAGGCAAGGTTGAGAGTCTTGTCGAGCATTGTCACTGGGACTCTGGGAATAAAGTTCGATCGCAAGTACAACTGCTCCAGGTTGATTAAAGTGCTGAACACGTTGGGATCTATGTGTGCAATTGCATTGGATTCCAAGTAAATGACATCAATGTTCGTTGAATTAGTAAATGCATCACAAGGCAACTCCAACACGTTGTTTTCCGAAAGAAACACCTCTCTTAGTTGGGGAAGATCAGCAAACACTCCACTAATTGAGTGAATATGATTATGACTCAAGTCAACGGTTTGCAATTTTTTGTTCCGTTCGAAAATCTTTGAATCCAGGGCTATAATCCGATTGTGCGACATATCCAGGGACGTTAGCTCTTTCAACGACTGAAAAGCATCTCGATGGACCAACTCAATTTGATTGGAATAAAGCGACAATGTCTTCAACTGGGCAAAGCCCCGAAAACAATCCTGAGTGATTTCCGTAAATTGATTCGAACTCAAATCAAGAAAAACCAGCGAATGCAATCGCATTTGTGGTGTGGTAGCAGTGCCATTGGGCAGCACTATTGCCGTTGGTAGATCTCCGAGGAACGATGCAATTTGATTATAGGACAGACGTAGTGTTCGTAGGTAGTCGAGACGTCTCAACGCTAGCATAGGAAATGTTCGCAAACGATTTTCAGACAAATCGATTTCTTGCATTGACTCTTCAAGACTGGAAAAGGCATTTTCTGGTATTGTCTCCAGCCGATTGCCTTTCATATTCAATTTGGACAAACGCAGTCCGTAGAAACTGTAGTCTTCGATTCGAATGATTTCATTTGAGTCAAAATCAACTGCGGTTAGTTTGAGCATTGAGTTGAGGGCTCTCGTTGGAATCTGCAAAATAAAAAAAATATGAAAAAAATGTTAGCAATGGAAAAATGGCTATTTGAACGTGAAATTAAGAGACAACAATTTGGACATCTAAAAAGATTTTCAGGACGATAGAACGTGCCCTTTCAAGAAAAGCTATTGATATTTCTCATAGCTTTAGCAAATAGGTATTATTTTGTTGTTGAAAAATCGAATTAAATGTTCCTACCGCCTCTCCTGTAGAACTCAAGTCGTATAGTTATGGACATAGGCAAAAAGTTTTATAATACCTCAATAGATGGCGCTGAACACCAAAATATTGCTTAAAACAAAAAAAAACATGCCATTTAGTTGAAACTTATACACATACATATGTTTAGAGACTGGACTTCGAGAATTGGCTCAGGGTTAGATATTTTTCAAATTCTTACTAAATATTTGGGCTAGAAAAAAAAATATAATTCGATTTTTAAAATTCATTTTTTGTAATTAATTTGGAGGATAAATTTTAAGGATATTTTCATCATGCTTTTTATAGGGTGCCATAGGGTTAAAATCTAAAAAGTGATACCTATCCGTTTCTAAAAGTTATTTTTGTGTTTAAAAAGTTAAAAATAGCTATTTATAGGGTGAAATGAGGTTGAAACAAAGAAGGGTTATTAGATTTAAAAAAAATCTTTTTGTGTTTGAGAATATTAATAAAGGTTCGAGCGAGGCTTGAGAATTACTGAAGGGTTATATATTTTCCAAATTTAGCTATGTATTTATATTTTATAAGGTGATATTGGGTAAAAATTAAAAAAGGGTTATGCGGTTTGAAAAATTCGTTTTGTGTTTGAAGAGTAATATTTACTGCATGGACTTTGAGAATCGCATTAAGGTTAGATATTTTTCAAATTTAGCTATGTATTTATATTTTATAAGGTGACATTGGGTAAAAATAAAAAAAGGGTTATGCGGTTTGAAAAATTCTTTTTGTGTTTGAAGAATAATATTTCGTAAATGGACTTTGAGAATAATCGCTTTAAGGTTAGATATTTTTCAAATTCTAGCTATTTTAGGGTGAAATGGGGTAAGAATAAGAAATTAAACTGATTTTAAAAATTCTTTTTGCATTTTCAAATCTTATTTGATAAAAAATGATATCCGACTTAAAAATTTTGTTGGGTTTTTCAGGTTTTGCGTGCGAAGCAGAGTGGGGGTAGAGATGTATTCTAGATTAAAGACTGTTTTGAATAATATGGATTATGCAATGCAATTAAGATAAAAAGCTGGATTTCTAAAGGCATTTTACGGAGATCAGCCCTATAATCATACTTTCCTAACGTGGTGGTTGGTCCATTTGTTAATTTTTAATTAAAAATTTTCTTCGTCTCACGACCGACTAACGCTGACTAGCGCTACCAAAAATCATTATGACGGCTTATCATTTCAACAAAATATTAAAAAGCTTATTTACTGTTCCTTCTTAAAATCCATTTCTAAGCAATGCGATAACATACCGTTTTAAAAGTTTTCCGTTTAAGATCCTTGTAAATCGTCCCTGCCAATTATTAATTCATTAATAAATATTAAAACGCTCCCTTTAGCACCGTTTCCTGGATGAAGGATCGTGGCGTAGTACTGAGAAGCATATAAATAGGATGGAAGGTAGGTATATAATTGTAAGCCTTGAGAAAACACAGAGAATTCCAACGATAAAATCACATTTTCAATTCCCTATACAGGTACCCATTTTATTACACAAAATCCTGATGGAGAAGCATGTGTCAAATTTGTCATCGTTCTTATAAATTTGGTTTAAGGGAACTACATGCTCCAAAGTCAACCGTCATCTGTCGTTCGCTGGCGTATTTGTCTTCGTTGTCCTTGTCATCATTGTGGCATGCTATTCAAATGTAATTAAGCCCGAATGCGAATCGGAGATGAGCAAATAAAGTGAATTTTCACAAATTAATGTGTGTTCAAGACGGCGGCGGCGGCGGCGTGGCGCGATGCTGGCTCCCACGAAAGAGATGGTTTGGTGAGAGTGAGAGTGGGGGAATATCAGAATCGGCCTTCGTTGTCGTCCTTCTGTAAGGACATCGAATAAAATGGAAGAAAAGCAAGGGATTCCAAAAGCGTACAGCAAACTCCAAATATACCTATAGGTGATGGCTGAGGCTGATGCTGGAATCTGGCGTTGGTTCTTGTCGTCATCAGCGTCAGCCCACTTGGCGCTTATGTTCCGAGATCTTGCTTCTTTTGCTTCAGCAGCGTTGGTAAATGAGCAAATGTAAATAATGGGAAAGTATGACTTTTATTATCCTTGTTTGTGGTGCTTTCATTCTATAAGTACACATATATACATATATACATATATGATTGAACGTACCTATATATGTGTGTTGGTTTGTCTGTCAGTGCACACAAATCTTCCTTTTCATGACGGCTGAATGCTGCTGCTCCTTTTATACTCCCCATCCTCTGCATACTCAAACTCACAGCTCCAGAAGCCCCAACCGCTTGCCTCCTTGGAAAATACAAATTTAATTTTTATGAAGAGTAACGTTGGACGACGGCGGCGGCGGCAGCGGCAATTTTTATGCAATTTATGTGAATGTTGAGATTGTGTTCAAATGTGGTTGCCTGAATCGGTATAAAGAGATGGGTGGGTAAGTACTCACCACTCCCCTTCTTCCACACCAACCTAAAACTTCTCCCACAAATTGTAAGAGGATGTTAGTCCTTTCTATTTGTATTTGGCTTTATGGTCACAGAAGAATAAATGTTTGCTCGGAGAACGTTTTGAGAACGAGAAGAGGAGTAGGGAATTGTATGTCGTTCTTCTTTGGGTGTGGGAACAAATAAAATTATGTTGAATGTCTATTCTTTAATTTGAAGCATATTTCCATAAGTGGTTATTAAGTTACGTAATGTATGGCATATTTTTTTTTTTAATTTTTGTTGTTCTTTTTTAATTTAAAGAGCTCTTATATTTAACTGGAGCAGATGAGATTTTATGTAACAAAAGGAATGTCATTGCGGGGTTTGTATATTTAAATTATTTTATTATTTCGTAAATTGTAAATAAGGAGATTATTTGAGACCGACAGGAATAATATGGGGTTGTTTTTATTGTATCAACGAATAATTTTTTAAGCAAAACATCGATTATTCATTCTCTTAGACAGATTTGTTTAGTCAAATTTTAACCTAAATTTTTATCAAGGTTGAAATTATTATATAATGTGGCAACTCCCATACAGAAAAAGTACAGGAACGAAATATAGAAGCGTTGATTTGTTCATATCTGATTCAGGGCTATTAAAAATGTTAAAATATGGATTTTGTGACACCTTTACCCTGGCGAAATTCACATTTTAGAAAACGCCAAAAGGTTTATGTAAATTTTCTCAAATAACACAATACATTTAAAAATCCGTTTTTCTGTTTTTGACTAATAACTTAAAAGAGCATTGAATTTTGAAAACAAAATTAGTACTTAATTACGTAAAATAAAAAAAAAATAGTTTAAAATTTATTGTTCTGTCTTCAAAATTTTGAGTTTGAAAATTAATTTTTCAACAACTATTCCCTTAAACAGCTTTATTAAAAAAAAAATTAAAAATATTAATATCTGGCTTTACATAAATGCATATCATGGCATTGTGAGTGTAACCGTTGTTTTTTAATAATTTGTTTTCTGTTTTGAGTCAATTTAACAAAAAAAATGCACCTTCTGGCTAAACGGGAGGGAATAGACCCCATTTACATACGGTTTTTTTCTTGTCTCGACCTAACCTAGACGCTCAAGCCTTTTGTCACACCTTATGCGAATCACCTTTTATGTCACTGTTAAATCCCGCATTGGGAAATTCTAGAATTTAGTAATTACCTACTGGTTAAACTTTTTCACCAAGAGTACCTACATAATTTGCATCCCAGAACCACTGGTTCCAAGGCAACTCATCCTTGACGACTCATCCCAAGACCCAGACTACGATAACATTAGTGACTACAAATAAAAACTGATTCTTATCAAAGGGTTAAAAACAAGAATTTTTTACTATCTCGCCCTGTTTAAGCAGGAGGGGAATTTTAATAAAATAAAATACTCAGAATACTCAGAAAAAAGAAAACCAATGGCAACACTAACAACAAAGTTTCATACAACCCAAAAGTTGGTACTATTGTCCAAGAAAACTGGCCCACCCAAGGTTATTCAAGAAAACTGTTGCAGAATGAGGACGTTGTCGAAAACTTCATTGGCGTCAAAATTGCAATTGTATAAGATGTTCTTAAACGCAATCTGCAAAATTCAGCTATTTGAAAACCCAAAACGAAATGTCAGTCAGGCAGCTGTTAAAGCCATTTATTCAGCTTTATCGTCCTCTAAATTGGTTTACCAATATCAGGATTGGCTCTCAAGCCTTAATGTCAACCACAGGATCACTCTAATCTGGGTTCCATCAGGTCATTGTGGCATTGAGGGAAACTTTCGGGCTGACAAACTTGCCATAGGCAAGCATCAGCCCTTCATAGTTCACTTGCGAAAAGAGTTACGATCCCGCTTGGAGTTATGAAGGGCAAATGTTATCAATTTTTCTTACTGAATCCAATCGCAGATGGGAAAGTTTAACAAACTGCGTTACAGCCAGAAAGATATGGCCCATATACCTAGAATAAATTCCGAACAACTGATCTGATATTTAGACCCCAGGTGCGACATAGCCGAGATCGTTGCGGCATGTTCTGGTCACTGGCCAGTAGGAGAGGCATTCCGTACAATACTTTTTGTCGTAATTGTGGGGATCAGCAGGAGAAAGAAATAATCCTTAATTTCCTCTGTAAATGCCCTGATCTAGCCAGATTGAGAGCGCAATCATTTGGAAAGACCTTTTTTGAAGACCTGAACAAACTTTCTGAGATATAGATCAAAGATTTGATCTCTTTCCCCAACACGTCGAAGTGGGATCTAGGTTAAACTTCGACTTTAATTTGTAAGGGAGTCCAAGGGTATACCCCTTTTAGACCCGTAAAGGGGTATATTCGCAAACCTCTCCAATAAAATCCACTTTCAACCCACAGGTCAATTCGAGTTATGGTATCAATATGGCGCACTCCAGGGCTACTACTACTTTTCCTTTTCCAATTTAAAAACTTTTTTATAAAATGCGCCAAAACGCTCGCGCTCGATTTCAATGCCATATAATGAAATAAAGTACTCTCCATAACCTTTCATATATGACACAAGTTTCATAACTGTTGAGTAATATTGAAATTTAGCCCAAAGTCCATACAAATGTGCCCATAGTCCTTTCATAAAAACTAGCATGAAGTTGGCCGCGCTCAGTTTTGAACTCTGATCAGAGCTAATAACGAAAAACTCCTTTAGGCGTTTCTAGCAAATTCTAAATGACGAAATCTTAGTTTGGCGATGTGAAAACCAATTTGAAATCTGAGAATCTTCCTGCTAAAATCTGAGACTTATCGCTTTTGGTGGGAAGATAATGAATATCAACCAATTTTAGACAAAATAAGGTTTTCCTTGTTCTTAAAGAATCAGCTGAAATAAAAAAGTTTTAAAGAAAACGATTCTCCAGATCAATTTTACATTGGCTCAAAGCCTCCAAGCAAACTGCAAATTTATATAGGTATGTAACTTTTCCCAAAACTTGAAAAATTAAACACTAAACAATAGCTTAATGTCAAACCTTTACAAAATCGCTGATGGTCAGACAAGTTTTGTATGGTCAGAAAATAAAACAGTTGTTTCTTTTTAACTTTGTCTTTTTTCAAAGGGCCCATTACCAATATAACCAAATTTAGAGATGACTTAAATATTTTAGTGGATTCTAAATAACGAACCTTACCAACAGTGATCAATTTAAAAGTTGGCTTAGCCTTACCAGTACCCAAAGAATCCGTCGTTAGAATTATTATTTTTTAAATTGTTAGTATTTTAATTTCTTAAAATGATGGCATTATCAAAGACTTCAAAAATTGACTAGGAATTAAATGTTTTGTGAGTGGGATTTGAATGAATGAAATACCAATGTAAAGGGTGTTTTTTTTCTAGACGTACATATGTGGTTTTCAAGAAGAAATAAAACGCATATAATTTAATGTTATGGCCAAGAATTTAGCTTTATTATAAAAATAAGGGTTTTCCATTATTTTTTTTTTAAATGGATTACGGGCAAGTGGCCCCCGCGGCTGGCTCGAATAAATTCCAACCGAGAGGCCTAATTTTCGACCACTTTTTGCAGCAATTGGGGCCGTATGTCAGCAATAACGCGTCGAATATGCTCTTCCAAGGCGTCAATCGCCTCGGGCTTATCGGGCGTAGACAAGAAACTTCACATAACCTCACAAAAAATAGTCCATCGGTGTTAAATCGCACGATCTTGGAGGCCACGCCGCCACAGGCTCACGACGCAAGATAATACGCTGACAGAAAGTTACCTTCAATAAATTGATTGTTTCGTTGGCTGTATAACATGTAGCGCCATCTTGTTGGAACCAAAGGTTGTCCACATCCTCATCATCCAATTCAGGAACGAAAAAGTCATTAGTCATGGCTCTATACCGTTCCCCATTGACTGTAACACTATGTATGTCTTTTTATTATGAAATGGCAAACCAAACTGAGCATAAATCAAGTGACAGCTGTCAAAAAGACCATTTCCGAAAAAAAGTATTGCCAGATTGAAAACCACACGTCTAAAAAAAACACCCTTATTGAATTATTTTACAAGTCTTTTGAAAACTTTAAAAACAAAATGGCATTGGCCTTTACAACTTTCAATATTCACAATGACATAGATAATAATCTATTCAAATCTATTTCGAATATTAATTTACCAGAACGATACAAAACAAAAACAATTTGTAAATCTTTTTAAAACCAATATTTTGCTACGTGATTAGGCTAAGTATAATTGAAAGGTACAAAATATTTACCTAAACTTTGTAAACGATTCACATTTCAATATGTAGTGCCTAATTTATTTCAATCAATTTAATTTTAACATCAGCGATAAGCCGAACAAATTAATTTTCCACATTAAACACCAAAAATGATCAAATAAAATTAACTTAAACAATCCACCCCTATCTATACAATAGCTTCAATATATACATACCTGAGAGTAGATAGATAGATAGGTATTATATCGACAAATTTATATAGGTAGGTATATCCTAAAGTTGGGTCATCATCAACATCAACATTCAACAAAAACGAATAACGAAAAACGTACCTGTGTTAATTTGCCATTCACAATGCTAAGCGATTCCAACGAGGCACGTATATTCCTCAAGCTATTATCCTTTAATGTCTCCAAATGTGAATGGGAAAATTGCAAATGCCTTATATTGACACCGGGCTGAAAGACATCCTGTGATAGGGACGTGACCGATCGATCGAAATCATAAATTGATAACGATTGTATGGGCGACGTTATTCGTTCTAGGGTTGTTCGCAGCGACATTGATGTAGTGCCAGGACATTCAAGGAACAGACCTGGAAAAAAAAAATAAATAGAAAATTGAACTTTAATAAGAATAGGGATATTTATTAAATGCAAGTTTAATAATAAATACGTGAATAAATTCATTATGTATTTAAGAAACAGAAAGATATTTGAATAGGTATATATTATATACCTATAGTTGAACTTCATTCAGACACAACAGACACAAAATGTTTGGAGGACAGGAATACGAAATACGCCTGACCAATAAATGCACATGTTTATTTAAAAGGGATTGCCTGTAATGTTTTTCTTTTTTGTATTTCTTATGTCTCAGTTAAAGAGTTCACAAAGGAGTTTCATTTAAATAACTAAGTATCGGTTTTGTCATATTATTTTGCTACAAGAAAAAAAGTGGAATGACATTTTTACAACTTCTTTGCAACTTAGTATAGGTACCTATAGTTAGTTTTGATTTTAAGCAAATTTGAATCGGATTTGTTGATAGAAAATTCTCTTGTTGCAATGAGTCCTATTAAATTTATAACACTTTTGTGTTATCGAAGTTGGATACGGGAGTAGGTGCGGGCTTCTTCTCAGAGTCCCTCGATTAAGCCAACTCTTATAGACTCCCTGATTACAGCAGTGTCTTCCAAGCAGAGGTTCTGGCAGTGAATGAGGCTGCCAAACAGGTTTCAATGCTGGCGATGTACCCACGGGCTGATATCACCTTTTACATTGACAGCCAAGCATCGATCAAAGCTATTTCTGCCATAGAAATAAGATATAAGCTGGTTTCATGCTGTCGCGAAGAACTAAAAGTTCTTGCCACGCAGCACAACATCAGACTCTGCTGGGCCCCTGGACACTGTGGAATTCTGGGAAATGAAAAAGCAGATGAACTGGCAAGGGCTGGTTCATCATTACATCTAAGCCTAACAGACTCCAGTGTTCAAATTCCACCCTGTGCCATTAAACAGAAAATTGGTAAGAAGATAGTGGAACTTACCGATGACAGATGGAACTCGTAACTTGAATCATTACAAAGAATCTGTGGCCCAGCTCCAATAAGAAAAAAAAAAAAACAGACAAAATCATGAACCTGAAAAAAAATCACTGAATCTATTGATAGGAATTATCATAGGGCAAAATCTCGTAAGATATCATAGAAAGAAAATGAGACTAAGTACTGAAGACATATGCAGAGTCTGCGGAGACAAAGTAGTAT
This sequence comes from Leucozona laternaria, assembly GCA_932273885.2. Classification (NCBI taxonomy): domain Eukaryota; kingdom Metazoa; phylum Arthropoda; class Insecta; order Diptera; family Syrphidae; genus Leucozona; species Leucozona laternaria. The sequence continues at coordinate 21,032,751 of OW026367.1, read as the reverse complement.
GTAGAGTAGGACACCCTTCACTACCTAGAGGTCACTGTCCGGCACTCTGCAATATATGGGACACATTTTTTGGTAGCTATTTCTTCAACGATCTAGCAAAATCTTGAAGTCATCAGGTGACAACATCTTGAATTTAATGAACTTCATCAAAGCCTCCAAATGGCTCAATACTCCATAGGACGTCATAGGTTATATTTTTAATGGGATGGTGCAATCCATCGGGGTACCACAATGGATCAATATTGATCTAACATAGTGTGACGGAAACAAGATCCACCGTCAGCCCATCAATCTTATCTAACACTTTTGTAGAAAAGAGAGTTGGGTCGGTATAGTTGTGGAATATTGTTTTTCAAAATTGTGACGTTTATCATCAACTTTTGAATTCAGAATGCTTTTTTTGCTGCAAAATTGTTTAAAACGCATCTAACGCCTCTTCTGTTAGATGATACGGAGTTTAAAATGACCAATCTGTAATTTTTTTAAAAGGATTTGAAATTCAAATTTAATATCTTGGGGTTTATCAAGACTAACCTAAATCTCAGTTCGCTGGACTGAAAAAAGTGTGGAAGGGGAATCGATTTTTAAAAAGGCGTTCATACGATTTTCTCGGCTCCTATAAACCCTATACCGGATTTTAAATAAAGATTTGTAGGAAAAAATATTCTCTTAATGTTTTGTTAAAAATATTTTTGACAAATAAAGTAATACTGTCAAAAAACTGTCACATTTTTGTACTTGAAAACGGTTTTTACCGTTTATCTCGTATCTTGTTGATCTGACTAAAAAAATAAATAATATAATAAGTAGATCACTAAATTTCTAACATTTCTATGTGTGAATATTTTCTGTGCGTCGAATAAAACTTAAGATATGAGCTTAACAATTATGTTTATCCTATCGAAAAGAAGGATATCTACACTCTGTGTTATAAAAAAAATGTATTATTTTGGAAGTGACCTTGTAGAGGTTGTAGACTGAAAACATCATATTATGGCACTTAAAAAAATTCATAGACCCTCAAAATTTCAATTTATTGTCTAAAATTTTTGTTTAATGTTTTCAGGCTTCAAAGATTTTTTACTGAGTCATTTTTCGACCAATTTTAGGTTGTTTTTTATATTTTCGAGGAGAGTCAGTCGTTTTTAAAATATAAATTTCTTTGATCACACTAAAAATATGAGTAGATACCTATGTATATATTTTTTTAATTGAATCTAAAAATTACAATTTTTTTCACGTTTATGGTCTTTGAAGACCATTTTAAGCTACATTTTGAATTTAGAATTTTTTTATGATCTTCGATTTTAATTTCTTGTTTATGATGAATCGAATGGGCTATCATTTATCAAAATCGGTCATACAATGTTAAAGGTATGAGGCCACTTTAATAGTAATATATTTATTTTTAATTTGTAACAGTGTTATTATTATAGTATCGTTGATATCCATCCCGTCTACAGAATGAACATAATTGCCCTGCTCTTAAGCTAATATCTTGAGTTGTATTAAACGCAGAGAAAAGCTTAATATACAGGAAATGTAGGAAATTTAATGATCTACAAGAATTATTAAAATCATTTTTGCAGTCAGATGAATGAAAGCCGAGATAAACGGTAAAAACCGTTTTCAAGTCCAAAAATGTTACAATATTTTTTTATTTAAAAGAGTTGTCAAAAATGTTTGTAGACAAAACATTTAGAGATTATTTTTTCTTACAAATCTATGTAAAAAATCGGTTCAAGGGTTAATATAGAAGCCGTGAACTCGTATAAACGCCTTTTTCAAAGTGGAGTGCCCGTCCGCACACAAACTGATGAGATTTAGTTTATTTGAATTTCAAATCCTTTCAAAAACTGTACAGATTTTCCCCTATTGGCTGTAGATACTCACTTAAATTTTTGTAGAAGTTAGGGGCAGTAACTTTAATTAATTTTTTTTTTCATATTTTTTTAATTTTTCATCAACTTTTGTATTAAGAATGCCAAAAATAGAGTGAAGTTTATTCTTCATTACTTTTTTTAGGATATCGAAGTGGTGGGCACCTTTCAATTTTTTTACGCATTTATGTATAGCCTGACATTTTGTCTTTATTTAGAAACTTTTTTTTGAAGATCCAAACATTACAACGGAAGACAGACTTTTTTAAATCAAAAGCTTAAATTTTGACAATGGCCAGAATTAAGTAACAAACGAAACTTTTTCCTATTTCACGATTAATTGTGTGGATCAGAAACAAAACCCATTATATCCACTTTTGAAAAAAAAAATGACTTAAGAATGATTTTTTTTTTTGTATCGTTCAAACACATACGTTGGGCCCAAGTTTGAATCCCAAATCGCATTTTATACCATAGAAATGAGACCTCAAAATCTGTAGTTAATTTCAAAACATATTTTATCTACTCAAAATCTATTATATCCACATATATTTGTTAATACCAAAACCCATTACATAATATCCATTTGAAAAAAAAATTTTAATTCAAAATCCTTTATATCCTAAAAGATGTTTGGTTTAGAAGATACAAGTTTTTCTCGATTAACTCGAAACTTATAAAAGTGGATACAATGGGGTTTGTTTCTGAACCGCACAATTTAAATTTTAGATTGTAAGATACTTGAAATTTCTAAAGACGAATATATTTCTACTCATTTATGACAGTATACCTATCCCCATGCGTTTTACAATTCGGACGTTATGAAAGTAAGACAATCGAAAAAGTAGAACGCACAAACAAAACCAGCTACCTTTTGTTTGTGGACTCTTATGTCGACATTCATATATGTAGGTATTGGAATGTTCAGGACTGCATACACAACTGTGGATTCTATCTAGAGAATTCTTAACAGTCTTTTTGAGAACACCTTGGTGAGAAGACTGTTTCATTACAGGGAAATTAGAAGTGACTTATATCGGTGGACCATAAGGGGTGCCTTCTGCAAAAACAAGTTCCGAAATAACAATAGTTCTAGTTTCAGTCGTTGAAGCAACTGTAACCCCTCTTTGACAAAGATCTGATATAGTATATACAAAAACCTGAAAACATTAAAATCTCTTTTTTTCTTCAAGGAATCGGATTTCTTACAAGTTTTATTCAATCCACCAATCAGAAAAAGACATCACAAAAAGCCCGAAACCTCCCCCATAATTAAATCCATCAGAATCCACCACTATGGTCTTAATTCATTAATTGGATAAAAACATATGGCTATAGTACGAATAAATATAATTTTCCCAAAAACTGACAAAGCATACCCGTATACCTACCTTACCTATACATATAATCTCTCATGAAAGTAAAATAATAATTATTTGTATCCTTCCTATGGTTTACTACCTAATCAAACAGCCTTTAAAAGAACATCTTACACCTCAATCAATTTAATTGCTATCTTTATACATGCGGATTTTCGTTTTTGCTTAGTTTTTTTTTTATTATTCGCAAATCAACATAATAACATGTGTATGTGTGTGTATATGTGTTTTGAGGTATAATTACCAATCATTTAAAGACGCTACAGCTACACACAGCTCAGATACACAATTTACCACACATAGATATATCACTATAAAACAAGAAAGATATAAACGCTAAAGGAAATACTCGTAGTCGTTCTCTATAAAGATTAATGTCTCATTCAATTAATGCCAAACATAGCACCAAGAAGTATCACCGAGAACTTTGAAGGTGTTAACGAAGAGCACTGCAAATACCCTTTTTTTTCACGTCCATCGTCCATATAGTGCTGAAGGTGTATAAAATTGATTAAGCATCTCCCCAAAACTCATTCCACTATAATATCTTCTATATTATAACATCTATATGGTTAAGAGTGGGCTGAGTAAAAGTTGGAACCAGGCAAAAAGCAATTAAGGACATGGCAATGACATAACGAGCAAAAATATTGAGATAGTCTGCAAAAAAAAAAAAAAAATGCCGAAAAAAGAACTAGCAACATCCTGAATCTGTCGTGGGCAATATTACTCTCCTTCCATCGCGGACCTTTGTCCTAAATCCAGGGTCAAACTAAGTCATAGCGAGGCCTTAAGGCAAAACAATCCTTGGGACCGATTGGATTTTCTTCGTTGATAAGCACTGACGTTATAAGGTTTTTACTCAAAATCTTGATTGAATTCTCTGTAATAGAATGAAGGATTATTTTAAGGATTTTCAAAACCAAGGTAATAATTTGCAAGAATAATTGATAATTGATTGATTTATTCATAAACTGTTCTCTTCTGACATGTCTTTTCTCAAGTTTCCACTCAAGCTTCCCAGTTTCAAAGAAAATCATTCCGATTATTCCCGAAACAGCCATATGAACCATAATGAACCTACAAGGTCTGTTAACGGTACCAGGGCGCTTAGGAGCTTCCTTATTTTAATGCTCTTAATCTCGCACCGGGTGTCACAATTTGCTCCTGGATTTGTTGAGTGGGAGTGACTCAGTTGGTCGACATAACAAGTTATAGTCTCTCCTGTTCAAGGCATACGGACAAGCCAAGTATATGGGAAAAGACTGATGACAGAAATAAAAGTGTCCAAAGATCGCAATAAGAAAACGAAAATGAAGAAAAAAAATTCTCTTCATTGAAACGAAGTATACCCATAGCTAGCCTGCTAGAAATCAACCCTTAATGAACATTTAAGATGTCCCAAGGTGAATTTCTGAATGTCAACCTTTCTTAGATTAAATGAAGTGCTGAGCATAGCAATCAGCTTCAGTTGAATGTTCATAAAAGGTGTACGAATATAAGGATATTCATTTAGAGCATCTCAGAACTCCAGTCAGAGTGTATAGGTACAGAGGTAGTAGGTACCTAAATGAGACACCAAAAAAACTTAGGGAAGAAGACTTGTGTGATGGCAATTTATAAGGAGGTTGGCCATCTTCTTCACTTTTTCTATCCCTCTTTAATTTTCACATATCTATAGTATAGGTAGGTATATAGCAACGTAGCACGTACTTAGTTTTAATTCATGTGACGTTAGTGGAAATAAATTGGATTTGGCTTATAAGTTGGCTTTTAGTGTAAGTAGGTATATGAGAATTTAATTGAAATGAACAACATGAAAAGTCTATATATGTAGGGAAATGGTAATTCCAATTTTAGGATAATTTTAGGGTTTAGATTGAGACTTTTTGAAGCAACTTTAAACTTAGAAAAAATAAAGCTGAAATTGATTTTAATGTAATTTTAAGAAAAACTAAAACAAAGCATAATTTCTAGAGACTGAATTCTTTAGATTATTGATAGATCGTAAAATCATAAAATGTCATCTTGTATGAAACATCTTCAATATAAGAAAAATTAGGATCAAAGAAGCTTATTTGCGTAATTTTCAGAGTTAATAGAGCTAAAAACTTCACGATATAAGAAATATAATTGCGGCAATGGATGTTAGAAATCTTAATCTTTAAATTCAATATCACGTTGTTTAAAGTGATGGTTCTTAAAAGTAGGTATACATTGCAATAAGGAAATAACACTTACATTAACCAGTCTTTTACTGTTCACGTTAATTTATTTGTTTTTAAACCTATAATAGTTTTTTTTTGGATTAAAATTCCGTGGGAATTTGCTCCACATGGGAATTTATTTCACTTTTAGTGAGTAGGTATCTATTTCACTTTCCAAATTGCATTTTATTCCCACGTAAATGAATGAATTTCACTTCGAACAGTGGAGTTATTTCCCACTTAGTGTGAGAAATTATTACACTTTTTCTTCTATGATTTTTTCTTGGAAACGGTAACAGAACTAACGGTTTGCAGATAAGAATCACGAGTTTTTGACATTTTATTCTGTGACAAGGCTTAAGGGATTTGTTAACAACCCAATGTTTCTAAAGGGTTTTTTTTTTAGACGCGTAGTTTTCAATCTGGTAATACTTTTTTCGTAGTTGGTCTTTTTGACAGCTGTCACTTGATTTATGCTCAGTTTGGTTTGCAATTTCATAGTAAAAAGATATACTCCTGAATAAACTTTTGCAAATCGTCCAAATTTATTACCAAAATAATGGTTTGATTCGCGCGACGCATCGCGCGCTGCGTCCAATATTCGTTCGACATAATCGCAAAATCGCATAAATTCGAGCAACGATGGGTCGGTTCCGCACCACGTTTACTCTAGTGGATAATGCGCATCCTCAGAGATGCCGTACAGTGCACACCGAAGACGCCATAGATAGCTGCTGTGGAGCAGAGTTTCGAAGAAGACCCGAATGAGTGCATCCGCCATCGCACGCAACATCGACAGCTGTCGAAAATTGGGCCTCTCGGCTGGGATTTATTCGAGCCAGCTGCGGCGGCCACTTGCCCAAGAAATCATTTTTAAAAAATAATGGCAAACACTTATCTTTATAATAAAGCTAAATTCTTGGCCATAACATTAAATTATATGCGTTTTATTTCTTCTTAAAAGCCACACATCTAAAAAAAACACCCTTTATTTTTGTAGTGGGGGGGAAGCTTATGATTGTTGAAAGAGGGGTAAGGTGTCAAGTTGCTTTTAAATAGAGCTGAATATAGTAAAAAATCTGCTAACTGGGATTTTTTCAAGATCAGCAAAAATGAAAACAAAAACCGAACAAGCTATGCAAAAGGACGAGCCTGATACAACCTTGTCACGGACAGGCTCCTGGCTTTAAGACTTATAAGCAAACTCACTTCCCAGGATTTGTCAGCAATACAAATACATCTGCTGTGGACAGAGGCCCCATTATATCTGAAATTTGTAATATTAGTAAGCAAAATCGCATCAGACAGCATAGGAAGGTGGCTTTGGGTCATTGACTCCTTCTCCGAATTAAAGTCACGAGAGCCTACTGATTGAATTATTTACATTATGCTCCAAAGCAAACCGATTGGTGGAGATATTATAGGGAATGCTTAAATAGATATAACATATAACCCTTACTTTCTTCATAGATCGAGAGGAATCAATGTCGATTTCATTCTAAAAGTGAAAAATGCACACGGTAAGTGACGAAGAAGACTTATTCAGGCCAATAAACCTATTCTACTCTCTTTTCAAGACCAATTCCATTAAAAAAGGAATTCAATTAAAAGAATTTACACTGGCATAGAAATATAAAAATGCTTTTTGACAAGTCCTAGACTTTTTAAACATAGATCCGATGCTGTCAAATTGGATTGATTCCATACTCTAAATGAAACTTCTTGTGAACGCATAAATGGGCCTTATAGCAAGGTTTAAGTTAGGTCGTTTAGAGGCTTCTCGGGTTGGGCTTCTGGTCTATAACCCAGATCTTAGTTAGACTAAGTCTAGGAGGTCGTGGTCTACGACGACGATATTGCGACAATGGCTTAAGGAAAATTCGTCCCAAACTGTGAGAGCTTCTACAAAACAATAACTTTGTACTCAATGTCGCAACCCACCCACAAACAAAATGCCATACTGCCCATACAAGATACAACTATTGGCTTACTAAGCTCAACGAAAATTGCATAGTGATGCGATTAAAAGTGACTAACAATCTCCAGAACTACCTTTGTGTTTATACAAATTCTTTTAGAAACCTTTTAGAAAAAAAACCCATTTTATGTCTTCTAATATATTTTAAACCACAAATAAATGTCAATGAAGCATTTCATTTCCTTTTAAGGCGTAATTTTATCGGATCTATACTTCCAACTCTTCATAAGAGCTTAATAGCAATTAACCAAATTATAAACGACACATATTCCCTCAAAAAACCCCACATCCCTCTATTGGTATATACATTCTAGCTGTTTCCTTAAATTCAATTCTCAGTATAGAATCCTGGCGCGGATCCGGGGGAGAGGGGGGGGGGGTGTTATAACGCAACATTATTGTGAGATTATGTGGTCAACAAATGAACTTGGCAAAAACAACAACATCACACTTCATTGCATGGGTACCTGGCCAGGGCCACATTATGGTGTCCAGGTAAATGGGCAGGCACACTCTTTACCAAAAGATATGAACATGAACGCCTTTTACAGGGCATGAGCCCTGTTAATGTGGTATAGGAGAAAACGTGATTAAAAATAAAATCAAAAAAGAAGAGGATACCAAAAGTTCAAAAAATTGAAAAGAACTCTCCAAGAACTCCCCTTGTTGGGAACTATAATCAAGAAAGCTTTGCTAACTTTATCAACCTCAGAATAACAACGGGCCTCCTCACTGGCAACTTTAGATCTTAGAAGACACTAAAGTTTTCTTGATGGTCTAGTGAGCAGTGCCACATGCAGATTCTGCAATATTCACGAGGAAACACTGGACCACATACTGGGCAGATGAGATGGATTTATGCACCCAAAGAAAAAATACCTCGGTTAGAAGAGAGCGGCTTATACTCTCTGAAGATACCTCCAATTCTCAAATTTCTCAGAGAAATAGGTTTGGAGGAAGAACCGAAGAGCTCTAAAATGCCGATAATAATTTAGCTCTATGTGTGGGCACAATAGATCTTATAAGGTCGCAGTGCAGTTACTCCAATATTTATTCATTCATTCATGAGGGGAGGGGGTGGTCATACAAAAGTATGAAGGAAAATGTATGAATTCCCAAAAACACTATTATTTCAATCTATGTTTTGGACCTCCTCCCGCCCGCTGTAACGACTACAGGATCCGCCACTGACACTTCTATATTCAAACTATGTACCTATAATACAACCTCTGTCAAGTAGAGGACGCGAAAATTCAAAACAAGAAATAGTGAAATCCTTCATACCTACTTTACAAAATGAAGCAACTCTTTGAGATGATATTTAAACTTCGGCTTTAATCTATTATCTCGTTCGTGTACCTATCAAAAATATCTTAGCATAGAGGAAGGCAAACTCACCATCTTCGAACTTATAGCAGGGACAAGCTGAACTCTCATCGAAGCTCGGGCATTGTATGCTGCTGCTGGCCACAGGATGGTGTTGATTGGTTCCTGATGCTCCCATAATATCGCCACCATTGATCGTTGCTGCAATTATTTGTTGTTGCACCTCTGGAGGCAGTGGATACTGTGATGAGGACGAGGACGATGATTGTACAAAAGCCTTTTCCATGTTCGTTGTTGACGGCAAAGGCAACAAAAGACACACTATCACCAGAGATGTCCTTATGAGCCAAAATAACTGTGAAATTTGTGGTGACCCCCGTATGGAGGGGCCATTACTGTGGCAGTCTCTAATATTGCTCCACAACATGCTACTGCTACATGCTGCCGTTGTTATTCTCCAACTACAACGACTACTACTATGACCACAGGGACTTCTGTTCCATGCTACCATCATGTTGTTAGCATTTTATTTCCAAGGAGCATATATAGTGATATTACACCCTAGATTCTTACTGTTGATGGAAAAGATAACGTTAGGATTTGTTGGTGTAGTCGCCTTTTTATGTTTGCTGTTATAACCTTAAGCAAAGACGTTCACTTCTTCCTTCCTTCCTTTTGTAATTAATTTTTAAATGTTCCCCCTTGCAAAGTAAAAATCACCGGCATAATATTTTGTTTGTCTTTGGCTTTGGTTATGGTGTTCTGAAATGAAAAGAAAAAAACAAATAAAATTAGCTCTATTTGGTTCATGATTTTATTTTTTTAATAATATTTTTTTTCCTTTAAACCAGTTTAAGGTTTGTTAAATGAGTTCTAATAAGTCTGGAGATAATTTCTTCTAGCTCCTTAAATATACCATTAATCATAGAAACTGGAATAGTATTAAAAAAGTGTTTTGCTTTTTTAAAATCAAATCATCTAACTTTCGTAAGTATACAAAATTGAAAAACGGAAGGGTCTTGACAGGATAAGATAATGCAAAACTTAGGTCAACGAGGGCCTGGACAAAAATCTAACTAAAATTAGGAATTCGAACAATAAGACCTTTTTATACAAATAGAATTGTTTCTTTAAGATTTACAGTTTTAAGGGAACAAGGGAAGGAATCATACAAAAACTTAATCATATAATTAAGTTAGGCAATAGGGAATAGAGTCATTAAAATTTACATTTAATCGGGTAAGTTCCAGGCATCAAAAAGTATATACAGTTGCGTTTTTTCCAGAGTTAGCTAACAATTTTCAATTTAAAGTAGGGTAAAAGAGGGTAAGTCTGTATAAGGGTCGAAAAATTATTTTTTAGACAATATATGTAATTCAGCTTTGCTCAGTTGATATCAAGGGCGCAGTATCATATGTCCAAAGGTCAAAATTCCATAATGGAATTTGACCAAACTGGATGGGTTATAAGCTCACAATTGATTTATGGGCTTATAACTCATCCATTGAGGTTTCTTTAAATGCAAAAAAAAAAAGCTTTGCATATAACCAACCTCGTGTGAAGGAGAATATTAAATAAAACAAAGACTTTTTGTTGGTTGGTTAGAGACTGGCTGCCTGCGCTCAGTCCATACACGCACCTACTCCAAATCCTATAGTGAAGCCAAGCAAGGGGGTTGCAGGGGTTGCCGTAAACTTTATATTTTTCGTCTAAATATTGAATTTAATTGCCTGGAAGTTATAGTTTCTTATTTTTTTAGTTTTAATTTATTTTAGTCGAATTATAAATTCATTTTTAAAAATTTATAAGGCAGGCGATAGTGTAAAATTCACTCGAATTTCGTTATTTCTACACGAAGATGACAACTTCAAATAGTTATGGACAAATGACCCACTTAAGTGAGCCTTGAAACCACAATCTGCGGGTCATTAGGCCACAAAAAAAAAATTTGTGGACTTCTGACCCAATTGGTTGGGTTATAAGTTCACAATGGATTTGTGGACATATAACTCATCCAAATGAGTCAAAAGTCCATTATGATAACTACAGCAAACAACTGTAGGTCCCCTTCATTCCTCCAAACATACAACTTGCCCACAGGTTTGCTTGAGAGTCACTATAGGCCCTGCCTCTTAACGACCTGTCTCGCCGACAAATTTATTGATTACTATTTATTGATTAACAATCATTTGCCCTTCATTAATCAATAATTAGTTATAGGAATTTTAATTTTGTCGTGCGATGTATTCTATGTTTTTTTTTTTTTGGGTTTTTCGCTAAATTTTATTTTCAATGTTTTGTTTAATTTCTGCTTTAATTCATTCGAGTTTAGCATAAAACCTATGTGTCTATATGTTTTTTGAAATATATGAATTTAGCAAAACAAATAAAAAAAAAAACTATAAAACATGCATTTAACAAATAAAACATAGAAAATATCACACTGTCAACCGCCGCCGCCGAACGCGCGTTAGTCGAAATTCTAAGATTGACCGGTAAAACATAAAGATTACCTCAGAGACATGCCAAAAGTTGAAAAATTCATCTGATTTCATATTCCATTCCGGATGTTTACGATGCATACACTGTTAAAAACTGGGTGTTAATCACAGCCACCTAGTGTAGTCGCCGTACAGCCGAAGGGATAACATTTATTTTTTTACAGGTCAAACTAATGATATCGACCAATCTACGTGTTTACAGTAACACTCAATTCAGAAGGAACATGCGGTATTGTATTTAGGATTAAAAAACATAATACATGTACATATATGTTTGCTTAGGTACACTTTCACCTCTCAAACCACATCAATTCCTACCGAAATTTGAACTTATGTTTATCGATTTGTATTTTAGCATACACAACGGAAATGAACAGGCTGCTAACATTGTCCCCCGCCGAAAAATCCTATCAACTTTTCCAGACCATTTGTTAGCAAAATGACCTCATTTACCAAAGCATACATCATGATTTGATTCCTCTAAAATGGATGCCAAAAAGCCACCTGCAAATGACTAAAATCCATTTCATCTATTTTCCGTTACTTTGGTTCAACTGCTCGTGATGGTCGCTAAGCTGAAGGCAGGTAAAGGTACTGCTAGGTATATGCGAGTTCGAAGCTTTAGCTTCCACCGAAAGCATTAACCAAACTCATAGATATAAATTTCGTTGACACTTTTAGTAGCAATAGAAATTCAATCCTGGTGTGATTCCTTCCTCAACATCGCCCATTTCCTGGAAGTGTTTTTTTTTTTTCTTCTTCTCTGGATTCTGTGGATTGGATACCTATTTCATTATACTTACCAATAAATCCTTTTATAAATCCTTATTCTGCAGGAGTCCAGACATACATGGAGCACAAAAAAATCCTTTCACCACATTGAACCCATATACACAAACATACCGCGAGCAGCCACAGCCATACCCCATCACTAACACATGAGACATGAGATTGCCATGCACCTTTACACATTAGAGAAAAGGCAAAGCACCGTTATTGATGCTGAAAGTTGGCAATAAACCGGGAAAATGATTTCAAGGTGCTTTGCACGAAAAAAAAGGATGTTTATTTTTTGTTAGATTTCCTGAGCCCGGTGGAAGACTCGCGGCCGATACTTATGAAAATTTGGGGATGGGAAATAAATAAAGTTAAAATCCGAGAATATCGAAGGATATAATATCCTATGGTATGGGAAACTGAAAGACATTTTGTTGGTATAGATATCAACATATACAATATGTCAAGCCTGGTTGAAGATAAAACATATTGGTGTAGCTGGAACTCGAAACAATTTCAAAGTGCAAATATGGAACGGAAATAGTAGTTTACAGCGCTAAAATGTGAAGCTGTTGATTAAGCTAAAAATTCTTGGTCTCCGAGATGAACACTGCTATAGCATATATGGGATATTCGCAAAACAAAGTATACAATCTGAAAGGTTTTAGTAACCTTATAAAAGGCCAACTATAGTTTCAGAAACTGGTCTGCCCTATGTTTTTTTGTGGATATTTTTATAGATTTTTTAAAGATAGTACAGAGTTTTGGAACCTCGTTAGTGGGATATTCGGAGAAAATATACCATCATATAGCTAGTTATTTAAGATCTTTAAAACACTTTAAATACAAATCTATGTCTGATGATCCATTACCAAAACTAGTTGACCTCTAACGCCTAATTTCTTCACAGAAGTACTAAGTCAGCCTAGTACCCAGTCCAGCTAGACCAGGTACAAGCTCTGGTACTCGGTCCTAACGAAAAGTAAGTACCTGAGCATTTCTTCACGTCACTAGTACCGGATCTAAATACAACAAGCGGTACTAGGATTTAATACGTCTAAAACTGGTCTAATTCTGATTTTGACACTATTTTGGCATTTCAAAAATAATTTTGATATTTATTTGACTGAGTGATTTTTATGTGTACTTTTACGACTGCATTAACGTCCACGCAGTAATACATAATTACTATCGAAAATCAGCAACGAATATTCATTCAAGAAAATGAATGACATTTCTCTGAATCAGGTATTAGTGCCACTAGACTGCCGATTTGAAAGTTCTAGCTAATACCGAATACTAAATAATACTCGGTACCAACTTGACACAACTAGGGCTTAGTACTTATGTGAAGAAATCATTTGGTACCGATTTGAGTACTAACAACTAGTATAATAACCAGGTACTAGCTGATTTTGAGGATTCAGCAAGTACCGAGGCCTAACTAATACTCGGTACCAAATTGACAAGACTAGGGACTAGAACTTGTGTGAAGAAATGAGTTGATACCGATTTGAGTACAAATTTTAGGACTAGTACCGGTACTAGCATTAGGACTCTGTGAAGAAATTGGCCGTAAGACTATTCACATGGTATATGTAGGTACTTCCTTGTGAATATCCCACAAATAAGATGCAAAAAAGGAAAAAACGCTGATGACCTTGAAAATGTTTAGCGTTTGATAAAAAAAATTTCTATAGCTGACCAATTTGTGTAGCTAGTTCACTCTTTTTGAGCAATTATATTGACCTTTAAGATGCCATAATTTTTTATATGAATATCCCAAATATTCGTAAATTGGTAACTTAAATAAATAAATAAATATGGGGTGCTAAGACTTCGAAGCCAAATTTATGATGAATTTATACAGGACTTGAGCTTATTTCAACTTCTGCTATAGCAACAACCGTTCAGTCAGAAAAATGGGAAAAATTATTATCAAATTTTCCTACCTACCTATAGAGAAAATTAAAAAAAAAACTCTTACTAGATCCCAACTATGATAGTACACAAAGAAAAAAATTCCACCAACAACGTAGACGTGGGATATGAGAAAACTCTTAAACTATTGAAACAAAACAAAAAAACAAGAAAAACAAATCTGCAAACAGCGAAAAGTTCATAATCGTTTAAGTCTTTGGTATGCCGGATACATCCTTAAAAAATTTCACAAAATCCTCCGTCATGTTGCAGTTTATATAAATAAAATAGAAGCACAATCATCCGCTTGCCAAATATGCTCAGCTCGAGCCAAGTTTCATTAAACTCTCATTAGCATCATGCACGTTGTTGTCATCATCCCAAAGTCTCGCACTTGTTAGTCGGTGTTGGCGGAAACGGAAATCCAGTGGAGACTACTGACATCCGCAAAACAAAAATAACAAATTCAAAACGAAAGAACAACTTAAATCCACAATAAAAAAAAGTCTCTAGCTTACACAACCAACTTTTTCAATATAAAGAGTAGATATTCTATAGCTATAGAGAATAAAAGTTTTGTTCACCTTTTTCTTCAAGGAAAAAGGACATCAAAGACTACGAAGTATCTATATGTATTTATGTAATTTAAATAAAACTGCGAAAAAAGGAATTAATTTCGCCTTGAACGCAGAATTTGATATTATTTTTCAAACGATGATGTACCTATAAGATTTTATTTCAATTTCTTGCAGTCAAACTCGTTAGTCCTTACCAACGGCTATAGCGATGTAAAAGGTGCAACAATTATATTAAACACAATAATTTCTACAACATTTCTTTGTCCGTATTCCGCATAGCGAATTCTTTTTTGTCGTCGTCGTTTGGAAGCATTACAATCAGGATATTTTCCTAGAACAAAGGCAACAAACGAAGCTTACGTTTGCTATTCCCGACAAAAACAAGAAGATCCAAAAGAAAAAAAGGACAAGCTCCTTTCTTCCCATCCGATATAGCTATGTATATGTTCGTTTGTTCGTATTCTTGAATGAAAAATTGCGCTAAGTAGTGCGATTGCTCGCATCGCTGGCAATGGCAAGTAAATAATGAATTTTTCTAAGTAAACCAGCAGTCGTAAAAAGGACACACAAAAGGAAACCCATCAGGATAAGGCAATATCTTATTTTTCAGAGCAGTAATAGGTATAACTAACAAAAAAAAAGAAAACTGCCCAGGACGACGTAGAAGACGACGACGCACGTCAACAAATGCTTCTCCTCGCGGAAAATATGTTTCTCCTGTTTTGTTTTTTTTTTTTTTTTAATGTTAAGTTTCTGATTGTGTGTAGTTTTCTATTTAATATTTTATTCAGAGATGGCATGCTCTTTTCCTGCTCCTTCAGCAGGTGCACTGTGACACTTTTTGACACAAAATTCAAGCCGAATTTCATGTTTAATGGTGTAAGTTGTTCAATTCGGTGGATTCACTGAACTGTACTATGGGCTTGAGAGGCTGTTCTAATACATAGATTAATACATGTATTTTGTCACGTCTTAATTTTTATAGAAGATGTCAAAAATGTCTAAACGTGATTTTGAACTTTAAAGTCCTTTGGGCTTAGAGTATGCATCTCGCACTTTGGATTAAAATTCTTTAAAAAATTATAGCAACTCTTCAAACTAAAACTTAAAGTTTATTGGCGGTAGCTATATAAAGGGTGTTTTTTTAAGAGGAATGAAACTTTGGAATGGAATAAAACAAAGATGATTTTTTTAAATTGACATAAAATTTACTTCATTCAAAAGATAATCTTCTGGCATTATAATTTAAATATGATTTCTGGCATATGACTGCCACGGCTGGCTTTGACGTAGTCTAATCTAGAGGTCCAATTTTCGATGACTTTTTCCAGCAAATGTTGTCCTCCAAGTGGTCAATTGTGTCGGGCTTATCGGCGTAGACTAGCGACTTCACATATTCCACAGAAAATAGTCAAGTTGCGTTAAATCGCACGATCTTGTAGGCCAATTCACGGGTCCGTAACGTGAAACTATGCGGTTATCAAACGTTTCCTTCAATAAATCAAATATGACACAAGATGTGTGACATGTTGGGTCGTCTTGTTGAAACCACAGCTCCTGCACATAATATGGTTATTCAATTGATGACCGAAAAAGTCAGTAATCATGACTCAGAAATCTCTTCTTTTATTGTGTTTTTAAATAAAGTTTTTTTAGAAAAATTGATTTTAAAACTCAAAACTTTGAAAAAAAAAAAATAAAAATTTTTTTTTCAAAATCTTACATAATTATAAAGGGCTTTCCAATAAGAGGTGTTATTTTGATATTCAAAGAAAAATGGCATTTTTTGAGATAAATGATCGGATGTTTATTTTATTATAAAGAGGAAGGTATGCCGTTAATAATGGAACACAACATCAGCCAAATGGCCGCCACGACCACGCTTACAGGACCATATCCTTTTCATGAAATTTTCCATAACCAAATCGCAAAGTGGCTGCCCTATGTCCTCGATAGCCTCACGAATTCCATCTTTGAGGTCTTGAATCGACGCTGGGCTGTTGGCGTAGACCTTATCTTTCACGTGGCCCCAAAGGAAGAAGTCGCAAGGTGTTAAATCACAAGATCTCGGTGGCCAATTGTGATCACCTCTTCGAGAGATAACACGGTCCGGAAACTTTTCCCGTAAAAGATCGATGGTTTCATTGCTTGTGTGGCACGTAGCGCCGTCTTGTTGAAAGTAAACGTTGCCAGATCAGTACCATTCAATTCTGGCCATAAAAAATCATTAATCATCTCTCGATAGCGCAATCCATTGACCGTAACTGTTGCTCCAGCCTCATTTTCGAAAAAGTAAGGTCCAATGACCCCGCCGGACCATAAACCGCACCAAACAGTCACGCGTTGAGGATGGAGAGGCTTTTCAACAATAACTCTTGGGTTTTCTGAGCCCCAGATGCAACAGTTTTGCTTGTTGACGTAGCCTCCGAGGTGGAAATGGGCGTCATCAGTCAAGATGATTTTTCGATGAAATTCCGGATCATTTTCATGCATTTCAAGGACCCAATCAGCAAAGACACGACGTTGTTGATGATCAGCCGGCTTGAGTTCTTGTGTTAACTGAACTTTATAAGCCTTAAGACCCAAGTCTTTATGCAAAATACGGTGTAATGACGTTTGTGGAATGCCTAATTCCAAACAACCACGAGGAATGGACAAACATGGGTTTTCTTCAACACTTTGGGCTACAACAGCAATATTCTCAGTTGTTCTTGAGCGACGTGCACGGGTTTTATTCTTCACATCACTAACTTATCCCAACAGCTCGAATTTGTCCACCAATTTCTGTATTGCGGTCCGACAAGGTGCTTCACGACGACCCAAAAATGTTTTAGTTTTACGAACCGTCTCTGCCAAATTTTCACCATTTTTATAGTGAATTTTAATAATTTCAATGCGTTGTTGAAGCGTGTATCGTTCCATTTTTATTAATGGCGTAGTTTCTACTTGTCAAATGTCAAAATAACAGCTTCAAAAGTGACAGCTACCGAAATAGCGGGCTATTCAAAATAACACCTCTTATTGGAGAACCCTTTATATTAATTTTTTTTTCAAAATTCAATGCTTTTACTAGTTTTTAGTCAAAAACAGAAAACCGGATGCTTTAATGTATTTTAGTTTTTGGGAAAATTGAAAATTGTCCCTTAGATTTTTATAAAAAGTATGATATAGGTACTGTTGTAGTTAAATTACCAATGTCTCACATATTTTATTTAAATCTTTTAGTTTCACCTATTATGTTCGAAGCTTTTTTTTAATTAAGAAAAATCCAAAAGAGCCATAGTAGCTAGATCTTTTTATATTCTCAGTATACTTTCTCTGATGTGCGATAATTTCCAGGATTTTCTTAACTTGACTTATTTCATTTTATCTTTATTGTTTTCTATTTGTCTATTTCAGCGTTTTTCATTATGATGACCTACGACTTCATTTTGTTTTGTTTTTTTTTTTTTTTTTTTTTTGTTATTTTCTTTTTATTTGTTATCCCGGTGAAGCCAGCATAAATGAAATAAATGCATAGGATAAGATTCGGACAAATGGCGTAATAAAAATCCCATTTGTCAACCAAAGTTATTTCAAATATTATATATAAGTCAGAGAGCACGCGAAAAAGTTAAGGATAGGGCAATTGTTTTTTTTTTTTTTTTTTATATATATATATTTTTATATGAATAAGGTTTTTCAAGTGGCGATTATTATTCGAGGTTATTTGTTGAAGTTGAAGTACTTCAAACCGAATATAAATGTCAAGCCAGTCAGTGGAAAGAAATATTATCCTATAGCATTTTACTTGTTTCATTTTGTTTTTTTTTTTTTTTTATTTTTTTTCTGTGGTTCGTGAGCTTTGAAGAAGGTTACGATTTTATTAATATTTATATTTGAATCTATCTATGGTTTGTCAGTGTTATCAGTTAATGTTATGCAGAAATATTTTTATATTTCATAGGAGAGTGTTTTGCAGATATACATATACATACCCAACGAATAATTTGGATGAAAAGGTATTATTATTTATTCTTATCTGAGAAGAATATTATGCAACTCAATACATTTATATTTGAATTTTTAATAGAAATTCAATTTTTTTTTAAATTTAATAATATGTTAATAATAAAATTTAAATATATGCGTATTTTTACTGAAGATTTAAAGGGTGTTTTTTTTTACAGACGGAGAACTTTAAATTGGTAACACTATGGTGTTCTGTTACAGCCGATTTGAAAGTTCTCAATTGTTTTGAGGTTAGTTTGTTTGGCAACATTCACCATAATTAGACTCACGCCGAAGCAACGTTTTCAAATTACATTATTTTAAAATTTATTCAAATATGAAGCCCACTTTTGGTTAAATATATGGCTAAGGTCCCAATGGTAACCCTTTTTAAGAATGACTCGATACATGCCAACCCAACAGTAGGGGAGAGTGGGTACGAACGTAACGGTGGGTCGGTTGTAACATTCAATTTTTTCGAAAAACTAGAACTGTGTGCGTTCATTTTTTAATGCACAATTCTTTGCAATTAGGCCCTGAATGCACCCACAAAAATCCAAAAGTCAGTACAGTCGAATGTACCAACAAAAGCCAAAAATGTGAAATTTTGGTGAAAACGTAATTTTTTTGGTCTTGAGTTTTTTCATAATTTTTCTTGAAAAAAATAAACAATTCATTGAATTGATGCGACGTTACCGTGATCCAATATTTCTAAAATAGAATAGATTCAATATTTTTACGATAGGCATACCGGTTTCTTCTTACTTTGATTTTTAATATAAAAAAGCATGGGGTGGACTGTTGTAACAATTTTCGTGTGGACGTTTGTAACATAATACAAGCACAAATAACTGTATAATTATTTGTGTTACAACCGTCCACACACAGTTTTTGGTGACTTTGTTTATTCAACAGCTGGAGATAGAGATCAAAATATTTTTTTTTTTAAATAAATGCCAAATAATGTTATACTACATAAATCCATTTATTATCAGCACTGAATAAGATTGCCTTTTTATTGGCATTCATTTATTTTATAATAATACATAATTAATTTATAGTATTGGCTTAGAATTTAATTCTAAGTCAAACCACCATTTTAGATTTTTTCTTCATATATTTATATGGTGTTACGACCGTCCTTTCAGCGTGTTACAATCGACATACCGAAAAGGACGATTGTAACGATTTGATCAAAATTTCAGAAGTTAAAACTCGCCTTTAAAAAGCCAAAAGTGGACACCTGCTACAAGTGCGACACCCTTCACAAGCGCGTTGAAGTTACTGCTAATCAAGAAGAAAACAGGAAGCAGAAAACGATCTCCAAATCCACCAGGAGCAGGCTAATGCAGCATATGATGCCAAAAAAAAACTGATAAGCGAGCAGCACAAGACAGCGTTGCAAAAGAAATGTTTCAGCTTTGATTATCAGCAATGCTTGCCAACACCGTTTGTTAGATCTTCGGTAGCATTTTATAAAAGGCAGCTATGAACCTACAACCTTACTGTTCACGATAATGCTACCGGAAATTCAACGCACTTTATGTGGCATGAAGCTCTAGCTGCTAGAGGGGGAAATGAAATAGCTTCCTGCCTATATGCTCATATGAAGAAGCTGCCTGATTGCGATTCTGAGGTGACATTTTTTTCAGACACATGCGGGGAAAAAATATAAACAGTCATGTGGCGGCAATGTTTTAAATGGCTCAAGTTAATCTACCCAATTTAACCATAAACCACAAGTTTTAAACCACAAGTTTATGTGACGTGGATCATTCCATGATTGAAAAACAAAACAAAAACACCTGTTTACCACCCCCACGATTGGTGCCAGCTAGTACGAACAACAGGCCTTAAAAGCAAGTTTCATCAGATACATGAAATGCAGCAAGAAGAATTCTTTGATTTTGCCGCTTTGTTGAAGACAGTTTTTGTGTGCAGAAAAAAATAAATACTTTTAATGAGTAGTTTTCTTGGCATAATGTGCAATGGCTCCAATAACAGCAGAATGGGTTAGTGAGATATAAAAACAATATTTGAACCACTCCGAAGAGTTCAAGATTTTAAGCTCCTTTGGAAGAGGAAAGAATAGATGTATCAAAGATTATCCACTCCAAGCTAAGTACAAAACTTTAGTCCCTATTTTATATAACTTAACTAGCTGTTACCCACCCGCTTCGCTGGCCGTAAAATTATCTTTAGCAATACCTTGTTTGGTATGATTAAAAAAAATAGTTTTAAAATTTTGTAGTCAATATTTAATCGCGATTTGGTTTAATTTCATTTCCACCCAATTCATTTCAGTCTGAACGCATTAGTTGATTAGTTATATTTAGTTTTTTCCTAGTTTTGTAGATTCCCCGGACGCGTTTTTTGCAGGAGGATATATAACAATACCTGCCGTTCAATTTTGTTTAGCCGTACTCAGAAAATTCATTGTTTTAGACAGAAAAGACCCCTCTCAAAAGACTTACAAATTTCCCCTATCTGGGATTTTCTGTGCAAGCTTTTTCTAAGGACAAAAATTCACAGTACAGCAAAATGTCATTCTGAGAGTAAAAAAAAGCCAAATATTGTACAGAGCTTGTCATTCAGATTAGAAGTACGGAATACTGTGAATTTAATCGTTGCTCTTCTTTTTCTGAGTTTCGATGCAAAAAGTAAAGGATCGGACCTATGCACAACTCACAGGCTGAAACTTCAAAAAAGAATTCGAAGAAATGCCACGACGCAAAAGTAGTCGTTTAATGGGGCTTTCCATTGGTAAATTCCGATTTCAATTTAAAAATTAATGTTTTTGGGAGGCGGATGGAATACGATTCTGTGTAAATATTTAAAAAAATCTTCACCCCTTGATGCATTTTAGAAGAGAAAAATGAGCTTGATGAAGTTACCGATTCATTTGAAACCGCTTCCCTTTATTATGAACGATTATTGGTTACATATTTTGGACACAACAAACAATAAACGCTTTGGAAACTGACTGCTGTTAATTATGATGGTGTTAGTATATGGAAAGGCAAAAATGGCCAAAATCGGCATTTTGACAGTTCCAAATCAAAATAAATTGATTTATTTTACCTATGGAAAAGTCCATAAGAATCTTTAATTTATAATTTTTGAATTAAATTTGTTTTTAAAGAAAACAAATCAAAGGATAAACTTACAGGAAAATAAATAATTGACTTTTGTAAACTACAAGTTGAGGCAGTTTAATTTCTCCGGTGGCACAACTCATACCTTTTTTGTCTCCATTAAATTTCAAACAAATGTTTCGAGATTTCAGATATTTTGCTCCGTCAGTAGTGATGCAATGCTAAAAATTAAGCCTTTTATGTTTTGTATAGCTATACATAAGATTCGGTTTCTTGTGTCTAAACTTCAATGTTTATCGTTTGTTTATCGCAATATCGCGTTGATGTGAGCAGATTTTTGATAATAGCATCTTTATCGCGCGATACATGTTATAGTGATCGCCACCGCCCTCGCTTGGGTTTGCGCATAGCTTGAAACTCTTCGACTTCGAACTTGATGTGAAATAAAAATTCTATCTCAAATTGAGATTCAGATGACATTTTAGATTCTATAGTTCTACAAGTAAGTATACATAGGTACATACAGTACTCTTTCCTTAGGCACATGCAAACATTGTCCTGAAAAAATATTGAACTTTAAATAGATAGTTATACCTACGTTTTCGCTATCCCTAGGTAATTATAGATACGTACCTATAGAATATTTGAACTGAATTCTGAAATTTTTTGAAAATTACGAAAATTTCAAAAAGTTTTATATTTTATTTCCTCAATTTTTTGACAATAAATTGAGAACTGATAAATAAATTCTGATAAATAAAGTTCCTGTATTGCTTATATATCAGTATAGCGGGTGTTGTTTTATGCACAACATATCCTGCCGTTTTTTTTTTCTAAAAAAAAAGTTTATATAAACACGCTCGTATTTGAAAGCAATGGGGTGTCAAAATTTCAAAGCAATCGGTCAAGAACTTTGCGAGATTAGCGATTAGGAACAAACCAACATTTACATTTTTATTTATATAGATGACAATGTTTTATTTCCTGACTTAAGTCCTACAAAAAAAAAACAAAACTTTTACAAATAGTACCTACAAGATGAGAGGATCCTAAGGACTTAAGTCATCGGAAAAACGGTGAATACTAATGAATTTGGAAAAATGTATTAACTATTATATAGGTCTTCATTTCAGAGCTTATTTAACATTATTTGTTTTTTTTTTAACAAATTTAATCCCGATTTGCAAATAATTAAACTATTTTCAATTTGGTTTATCTAGTGAAAAACTGCATTTTCTGACTTAAGACCTTTTTACCTAACGTCAAAGATTTTTGAACCAATTAAATACATCTTTATTGTGTGGCTCCATTAGTGTTGTTAAGCACAAGAGCAAGTTGTGAATTTTATTATTTTTGATTTGGTAAAAAATATACAGTCTAAAATTTTCCGCGCACAGCTTATTTGACATTTTAAACGTGCCCAGATACTCTTTGTTACCATACCTACATATCTTTTTTATTGTTTGTGCCACATTAGTGTGATAAGTTTAATCTCTGTTATTTTTTTTTGTTTTCTAACTCTGTTCGCCTACCCGTGCCAATCATTTTGTTTTATTACTGACATTTGCAAAAAATATTTATACTTATATATAAAATTGCGTACAACTTTGTCAAAAGCTAAGTCAATATCAACATAAGACTTTTTAAGAATTTTTTAAAAGGCCTTGAGCTTAAGAGCAAATATTATAAATAGCTAATTATGAGCTTATATAACGATATTAATAAATGTTTAACAAGTACTAAATAATATGACCTGTGTAGAGATTATTTTATGTAGGAAACCTGAAATAAAGACCTTGTCCTTATTGAAAAAAAAAACATGTGTGACATAAACAAATTGTTTAGTTGATCAAATATTATATTTTAAGGGTTTGTTTAGATTGAAATCTCAAACGCGCAAAGCAAAACAAAGAGTCAAGGTTGCATGAGCTCAAATAATAATAATTAAGAAAGCACACGCCAGCCGTGTTAAAAAAGAAATTACTTAAAAATAGTATTCAGAATTTAGCTCCGCCAGTATCGAAAAAATGTTCTTCACATTTTTAATGAAGATTAATCTTAGAACATCTACTGTTTACCAAAATTCTTCAAAAATGTTTTGTTTGTACAGGGTCTTTTATTAAGCACTTCATATATCTTTAAATTTAAATAAAACAAAGTGTGTGTGAGGAGATAGATATCATCGAAATTTTGTATTCTTTTGAAAGGCTTATCGATGCCATTATGTACATATGGAAAATAACATCGTTCAAATGTCCGCCGCGTCCAATTTGACAAGGTCCGCTGTGGTTTTGTATGGCTTATTCGCATAGATCTGTGACTTCAGAAAACACCAAAAGAAAAAGTCTAACGGGGTCAAACCGCAAGATCTCGGTGCCAAGTTCATATTACCTCCACGTAAGATGACCTTGACCATCCCCTTGAATCGCTGAAGCAGAATTTAAAATGTAGGTTGAGCTGTGTGGCACGTAACAGTAGCACCGTCTTGTTGAAACCACACATTTCGTTGGTGTCCATAATATCTTCAATTCAGAAAAAATTAAGTTGGTAATCACCGACCTATAGCGCTCGCCGATGGCCTGATCAACGTCGTTCTCAAAGAAATATGGGCCAGCCTAAAATCCACACCAAACCGTGACTTTTTCAGGATGCATAGAACGCTCTTGAATCTAATGTGGATTGAGATGGGTATCGTCCCAAATTCCACAATTTTGTTTGTTAACGTACCCTTTTATCCGGAAATTTGCCTCATCGCTGACCGTAAATGGGAGTGGAACGTTGCCGAAACAGAACACTCATTTTGATAACAAAAAAAATGTATCATTTGCCCGCTATATCCGTCCATGGTGATTTAGCAAAACAGACTGAAAAAATT
Organism: Leucozona laternaria; assembly: GCA_932273885.2. Lineage (NCBI taxonomy): Eukaryota > Metazoa > Arthropoda > Insecta > Diptera > Syrphidae > Leucozona > Leucozona laternaria. The sequence goes on along the minus strand of OW026367.1, from coordinate 21,008,245 downwards.
ACATCCAATTTAAAAAAAAAAAAACTGTCAAAGTTCAGAAGTCACTATTGGAAGAATTGATAAATTCGAAAATTTACCGGTAAAACTTAAAATGTTTCAGCATAGCAACATTGTTAAAAGAGAAAAATATATAATTTAAAGTGTGTTTTTTTTAGAGGTATAGAACTTTAAGTTGGCAACACTATTTTAACTGGTGGCCATTTTTTCAGCTGTCAAGTGATTTATTTTTATTTTGGTTTGGCTTTTCAATATGAATAGACTGATGCCTGAACAACGCTTCCAAATTGTGCCCAAATGGGCCAAAACTTGTATTGCCGTTGATCCTAATTTTCATAAGCGAGTTTTGTTTAGCGATGAAGCTCACTTTTGGTTGAATGGATACGTCAATAAACAAAACTGCCGTATTTGGAGTGATGATAATCCTGAAGTATATGTTGGGGCACCGTTACATCCAAGAAAACTGAATGTTTGGTGTGCTTTATGGTTTGGTTGAATAATTGGCCCGTACTTCTTTAAAATCGTTGCTGGCCAGAAGGTTACAGTCAATGCGGTGACCGCTTTAGAGCCACGATTTCTGACTTTTTCGTTCATCAATTGAACAACTATGATGTGCAGGAGCTGTGGTTTCAAAAATACGGCGCAACATGTCACACAGCTCGTGTCACAATTGATTTATTGAAGGAAACGTTTGGTAACCGCATAGTTTCACGTTACGGACCCGTGAATTGGCCTCCAAGATCGTGCGATTTAACGCCTCTTGACTATTTTCTGTGGAATATGTGAAGTCGCTAGTCTACGACGATAAGCCCGAAACGATTGACCACTTGGAGGACAACATTCGCCACGTTATTGTAAATATACGGCCACAAATGTTTGCCAAGCCAGCCGTGGCAGTCATATGCCAGAAATCATATTTAAATTATAATGCCAGAAGACTATCTGGAATTTCATGTCAATTTAGAAAAATAATCTTTGTTTTATTCGATTTCAAAGTTATATAACTCTAAAACAAAACACCCTTTAGTATTTGCTGTCCAAGAATGCTGTTGACAAAAGTCCGGAATGAATTATGACAACAAAACATTTTGTGCTTTTACCAATGTTGCTGAACATCACCCAACAACTTTTTTTACCAAAGATGTTCGTAAAAATTTATTTTTTTTAAATTTTTTTTCGAGATATCTCGGCTTCAGTAAGTTTTTGGTAACAATATTTTCAAATACATTAATACAAATTAAGAATTATTACTTAAAATTAGTTTTCATTGTTTTTACAACACCTTTTCCGTATTATTCAGAATAAGCTATGGTTATTTGCGTTTATGGCCAATTTATAACCCGATTAATTGTCTAATTCGAGGCATCAGAAAGGATTCGTTATCATATCATTGCATTGGTCGGTAGGGATCCCCATCGATATGGTAATGGCAATGCCATCGACGTTTTCAAAGAAGTGTATTCTCACGGACACCGGCTATGTTTTCGACAGGTCTTGCGTTTCCTTGATATTCCTTTACGGGTGTTGGCTGATTTTTCACTGAACCAGTATAGATCGTTTTGAACTTGGCTATACAAACAGGTAAATACTCGCTGGGAAGGGTGACTATGTATGTAAACCGTAAAATGGTGGCAACGCCCATGAAAGGTTGATAATAATAAATGGTCACCCTGGATTGTCAAAGTCTAGAAACCTGTCCCTATGACGGAATTCACATTGGACTGACTTCTCCTCCTTTCTTGACGTCCCTGTTTTTTTATTATCTCACTTCAACTTCATCGTGAGAATGAGATGGCCAGGAAAGGCAGGAATTTTTAAATTTGTGTTCTTCAAATCTACTTCGACTATTTTTCCGAAAGTGGCAACGCTGGTTCCGATGGTTATTAAAAGTACAATTTTGTCGCTTTTCTTGAAAACGGTTCAACTGATTTTGATCAATTTTTTTATGTAAAATTATCGATAAATTTCACATAATAGGTGTGTACCAAATTTAAAAAAAAAAATAATTTTTGAATTAAAAAAAAATTATTTAAAATTTAAAATACACTCAATATTTCAAAAACAAATACGTCAATTTGCGCGGGTAGATTTTAGCGGCCTGTGGCTGCCATGTTGTTTTGGTGACATCTGTCAAATCTGTTGTTTATTATTCAGTTATAGTAGGTACTGATGCCAAGTCACCATGGCAAGTAACAAAATAACTTGAATTGGCCACCTAGGTCATGCAATATGTCCCCGCTAGACTTTTTCTTTCCTGAAGTTGCAGGTCTATTATATGAATTAACCACAATTAAATAAAGGCTCCCCATAACTTACATACATATTTCAGACTTTAGAACCACAGTGTGATCGCACATAAGAGCAAATTCGTGGGATCCATTCGTGCATTTTATAATATTCATTCAAATTATTAATTAAGGGTTTTTAAACGTGTGGTTTTCACTCTGGCAATACTTTTTTCGGAGTTGGTCTTTTTGACAGCTGTCACTTGATTTAAGCTCAGTTTGGTTTGCCATTTCATAATTAATGGACTTACTCCTGAACAACGTTTGCGAATCGTGCAAATTTATTACCAAAATAATGGTTCGGTTCTGCGTCCAATATTCGGTCGACATAATAGCAAAATCCCATAAATTCGAGCAACCATGGATCGGTTTTGCACCACGTTTACTCTAGTGGATAATGCGCATCCTCAGAGATGCCGTACAGTGCACACCGAAGACGCTATAGATAGCTGCTGTGGAGCAGAGTATCGAAGAAGACCCGAATGAGTCCATCCGCCATCGCACGCAACAATTGGAGCTGTAGAAAATTGGGCCTCTCGGCTGGAATTTATTCGAGCCAGCTGTGGCTGCCACTTGCCCGCCAAATCATTTTTAAAACATAATGGCAAACTTTTATCTTTATAATAAAGCTAAATTATTGGCCATAACATTAAATGAAATGCGTTTTATTTCTTCTTGAAAACCACACGTCTAAAAAAAAAACGCCCTTTACTAAAAAGTGTTGATTCACGACTTTTGACTGTTTTTTTTTTCCAAGTGCGAACAAAAAGTCTTGACTTAGTAAATCTTGAGCTTGCGGTTACAAAACTGAATTCATTTTTCATTGCATTATGGATGGAGACCTTTGAGTTAAGTAAAAATCTCGACTTGATTATTTAAATGTATAATAGAGATAGCTATTTTATCTTACCTTCACTTTTATTAAACCGCAAATATAATAAATACAATGATCCTTTAAACATATAGTTTATCACATTTAAAATTCAATCATTTTAATTTATTTAAACGATTTTAATTCAAAACCAAAACAAGTCAAATGATTAAGGGCAAGTTGTATTTTTTCCACGTGGGCCAGTGCATTTTGTGTTATTCCTCAGAACTCCCCAGACTAAAAAATATTAAGGTATTATACAAATAATATTAGCTCCAAAATGATGTACATAGGTCAAATTAAATAAACTTACAACTTGATCCAAATTTTTTCTTGTACGCTTTTGCTTCACATTTCCTCATACTTCGACATATATGTGTTCCATCAGTTTTATTTTGTCTGTATTGAATACAGATTACTTCCTTATCGTCACATGTTTCTGCTTCTGGGCATTCGATTTGTGGACTCATATGCATTGGTTGTTTAGCTGGTTCCTTGTTATATTTCATTAAAGTAGCTTCTATTGCTATGATGTAGATTATAGCTGTTTAAAAACACAAAACAAAAGTTAAAATTCCACTTTGACAAAGTAAAATTTGAACATGAAAAAAAAAGAAAAAATTAATTAAAATTCTTACCAATAACAAAAACGGCAATGATAGATTTCATATTGGATGATTTTGGTTACTTTTTTTTGCTTTATTTAATTTTAATTATTCAATGGAGAGCAATGCCGCAGAACTGTTGCAAACCTGTAGGCACATTCGCAATTTATACCATCGAGCAAAGTTAGCAAGTTATTTGCTTAGAAATATACAAATACATAAAATGTTTAATAAATCAACAAAACACTTGAGTAAATTTGCGAAATTTTGTTTATCATAAAAAATGTTTATTTTATTGGTGTTATCATGCGCGAAGGTTTGTCTTATCTTTTGATCAAAATTTCTACTCGTACATTTTATAGTAGTGGTACACACACACATAGATGTACATTTATAAAGATATGTATATGCAGGTACGTTTAGGCAATTCATAGGTACATACATCACAGTCACTAAAGGGTCAGGATCAGGATCAGGATGAATGTGTTAATCGGTTTTCTTAAACTTTATGGTAGGATAATAGCATTTTTATATTTCATTTGCTTCAGAAGACAAGTATTAGTTTCATGCAAATAAATATCGAGCTTGTAAAATATTGAAAGCTTTTTCGGTTACACAACTTACTTTTTATGTATTCCAAACGCAATACTGTCAAGCAAATTAAGACTATACGACAATTTTGTGTATGAAAAAAGAAAAAGTGCAAAAACAAAATAAATAAGAAATCATAAAAATAGTATCCGCTGTTCTGCTAAATTCTGCAAAGCTGTTAAGCGCTTAGATGGTAAAAAAAATATCATCGCCCTTGGTCTTCAAACATCAAGCCTTTCAGCAAAAATAATAAGTTCTTCTTTAGCTCAGTACGCTGGCGCAGCTCTGCTAAGCTAAAATACTAATTGAGTGCTTAGATGTTCTGTTCTCGATACATTAGTTATCGCCAGCTTTAAAGTGAATAAGGCCTCCTGGGGATCCGGATGACCGCATTCCTTTTGAATTTAAGAAATTCGACACTAATGACTTCATTTCTTACCGCCAGCGGATTTTTTGAAGACGCAGCTGTCTACAAGGAAACTATTAGTAGCTATCCATCAAATTATAGAGTGCTAAGCTAATTGCCAGGTTTATTAAAGTACAGTCTATACATACATTTTTGAAAGGCTTTAAATAAAAATTAAATATCGTGGGGTATATCCAGTGGCGGATTTAGGTTTTCTGCCGCCCTAGGCCCAGTTCAGTAGGCACCCCCCACCCCCCACCCCCTTGTTTTATTCTTCACTAAATTCTTTTAATTGTATTTATTCTTAATCGTTCTTGCAGAGCAGGTAGGTGCAGGTATATTGGGGAAACACACAAATCAATAACAACCTATGTTATGTTGTGATCTATGAATATAAGGGTTTTCCAATAAGAGGTGTTATTTTGATATTCAAAGAAAAATGGCATTTTTTGAGATAAATGATCAGATGTTTATTTCATTATAAAGAGGAAGGTATGCCGTTAATAATGGAACACAACATCAGCCAAATGGCCGCCACGACCACGCTTACAGGACCATATCCTTTTCATGAAATTTTCCATAACCAAATCGCAAAGTGGCTGCCCTATGTCCTCGATAGCCTCACGAATTCCATCTTTGAGGTCTTGAATCGACGCTGGGCTGTTGGCGTAGACCTTATCTTTCACGTGGCCCCAAAGGAAGATGTCGCAAGGTGTTAAATCACAAGATCTCGGTGGGAAATTGTGATCACCTCTTCGAGAGATAACACGGTCCGGAAACTTTTCCCGTAAAAGATCGATGGTTTCATTGCTTGTGTGGCACGTAGCGTCGTCTTGTTGAAAGTAAACGTTGTCCAGATCAATACCATCCAATTCCGGCCATAAAAAATCATTAATCATCTCTCGAAAGCGCAATCCATTGACCGTAACTGTTGCTCCAGCCTCATTTTCGAAAAAGTAAGGTCCAATGACCCCGCCGGACCATAAACCGCACCAAACAGTCACGCGTTGAGGATGGAGAGGCTTTTCAACAATAACTCTTGGGTTTTCCGACCCCCAGATGCGACAGTTTTGCTTGTTGACGTAGCCTCCGAGGTGGAAATGGGCCTCATCAGTCAAGATGATTTTTCGATGAAATTCCGGATCATTTTCATGCATTTCAAGGACCCAATCAGCAAAGACACGATGTTGTTGATGATCAGCCGGCTTGAGTTCTTGTGTTAACTGAACTTTATAAGCCTTAAGACCCAAGTCTTTATGCAAAATACGGTGTAATGACGTTTGTGGAATGCCTAATTCCAAAGAACGACGAGGAATGGACAAACCTGGGTTCTCTTCAACACTTTGGGCTACAACAGCAATATTCTCAGTTGTTCTTGAGCGACGTGCACGGGTTTTATTCTTCACATCACTAACTTGTCCCAACAGCTCGAATTTGTCCACCAATTTCTGTATTGCGGTCCAATAAGGTGCTTTACGACGACCCAAAAATGTTTTAGTTTTACGAACCGTCTCTGCCAAATTTTCACCATTTTTATAGTGAATTTTAATAATTTCAATGCGTTGTTGAAGCGTGTATCGTTCCATTTTTATTAATGGCGTAGTTTCTACTTGTCAAATGTCAGAAAATGACAGCTTCAAAAGTGACAGCTACCGAAATAGCGAGCTATTCAAAATAACACCTCTTATTGGAAAACCCTTTATATTTTTTAGACATAGCAACATTATGTAAGAATAGAGAAGGGTGATCTTGAATTTTTTAAAAATCTAAAAATTTAATTTTGGTATACAATTCATTTACAACTTTTTGTAACATTCTCCATAAAAAATGATCAAAATCAGTTGATATGTTTTCGAGAAAATTTTATATAAAAAAAAATGTTCTATGCGAGGTAACTATTGCATTTTTCGTATATTTTTTTTTTCATAAAATGGTAAAAAGTTGTAAAAATCACTGAATTTTTTTCAGTTATGGACATGGTTTTCAAAAAATGAGATTTTTATTATTTGCAAAAAAAAATGTACGGCAGATACTGTTATTTTAGGTTAACAAAATATGAGAAAAACGTGTGGGGGAATGCCCAAAAACACGCAAAACGTTTAAAGAAAATCGACCCACTCGTTTAGGTTGCAATATAAAGGACAGACAGACGGACAGAATTGCGAGAACAATTTTTCGACTTTTTTTATAATCTTACTGTAAAGTTTGATCAAAAACTCTTGTTCGAGTTTTGTTACGAATCCATGTACCTATTATATCACAAGTAAAAATATTCTTACATGCAATGGGTTTTTTCTAACATGTTCATATTGCTCAGACATGGAAGTCTATATATATATATAAATATATGAAACACTAGAAAAAATATATAAAAGTACCAACATACCTATTGCGATGTTTGTTAAAAAAAAACGCAAAACAGACCTTTTTTTCTAAAATTTAAATATGAAAACCTATGAATAAACATATTATGGTTTTTATTATTGAATCTAATACGAAAAAACCCTCAAAAAAATAATTTAAATAAATAAAAGTTGTGTAGGCTCGCACTACCTCACAACGACATTTCACATGTTAATACATTAAATTGCAATTTTTAATGTGCAAATAATTTTTTTTTTGAAAGTTCTAACTTAATTTATGTAGGTATTGTCCACTTGGAAAATCAATTATTTTTCAGCGCCCCCAAAGAAAGAGATAAAATATAAAATATTATTTTGCCATTTTTTCAATAAAATTGAACTTTCTCAACAAATTATCTATAGTTCTCCTAAAAAACTACTTTTTCAACACAAAATATTCTCAGGTCTGTTGCCGCCCCCCTGTGGCCCACTAGCACCCACAGGCATCATCGCTCAGTTTGATAATCAATTATTTTTCTGCGACCCCAAAGATTTTGCCGCCCTAGGCCCGGACCTCACGGGCAATAGCCTAAGTCCAGCACTGGGTTTACCAAGACTAAGCTAAATATCAGTTTGCGGGACTGAAACACTTGAGGAAGGGACCGCCATTTTGAAAAAGGCGTTTATACGATTTTCGGCGTTTATACCCTTATACCGTTTTCCAGTACAAACATCTTACAGTTTTTAGACAATATTTTTTTATTTAAAGAAATTGTCAAAAATGTTTAAAAACTAAAAATTTAGAGAATATTCAAAAAATCCGTTATAGGGTTAACACGAACCTAGAAAATCGTATAAACGTATTTTTTATTTCAAAATGGCGACCACGTCTTTCAGTCTCGCAAACGGAGATTTAGTTTCAAACTTACGATATTTAATTTGAATTTCAAATCCTTTCAAAAATGTGCAGATTTTGTATTATTTTCGGACTGTACCTATAGATAATAGGAATAATTAAAAAAACACGATACATTTATTTAGAGTCGGGAAACTATGATATCTCGACTATTAGAGTCACTTTATTTAATATTTCTATATTTGTGTCGATAACCATTGACTAAAATCTTGCGTCTTAGAAGGACAGAGGACATCATCTTACTGATGAGCCCAACTGTCGTACCTGGGTGGCGAAACTCATTATTGGGACTAATGGTCGCAAAAATACTTCCATTTGAATTTTATTCATCACAGTTCACTAAAATAAACAAAAAAAAAAAACAATGCATTTCTGTTGTTTTCTTTTTTCTTCTTCTTCAAAGGTATAAACATTTTATCATAAAATTGATGTGATTGAAGCACTCACCCCAATTATGAAAATCATATTTAGCAAAAATATACGAATTTCTCGAACATCCTTACTGTGAAAGTCACTTTGACTCATCTCCCTTACTTTTAGTCGCTGTAAATAAAGTCATAATTTTTAAATTCGGCGAACTCGTTTTATCGCATATACATAGCTACTCGTTTTTAGTTTTATTAGGAAAATTGCCGACAGTCGTATTTTCTTGGTAAAAATTGTGACTTTCCTCGTTTGATAGAAACTCAATGCGTAATTCAAAAGAATACAGGCCAATCGCTATTTTTTCAAAAGCTTTCGAACAAATTCTAAGTAGGTAAGCAAATTTCAATATTTCTGTCAACACACCAACTGCTTTCTTCAGTCCAAGCTGGCTTTAGATCCAACCATACATATATGTAGCTGTTCTACATCAGCTCTTCGGAAAATTGTTGATGATGGAAGGCTCCAAATTGGTAAGATCGGACTACAACCCAGGTATTCGTTGATTTTTCTAAATCTTTTGATTCTGTACCCCATAGTTTTGATTTAAAAAATAAAAAAAAAACAATTTCTGTTTTGAGAGGTCGGCCTTGACTCTTATATTGAACAAAATCTGATTGAAAGAACTCAAGCTATTTTTGCGAAGTCCCAACTATCCGACCTTATTGGAATTGGTTTTCCGTATTTAAATCCCTCAATGACTTGTGTCTTGTTCGCAAAATTAGTTTTTTTCCGTAAAAGTTGAAAATATGCGAACTTTGTTTTATCTTTTAGGTGCATATGGCAGCCCAAAACATCACAACTTTGATTTTTTTAAAAAAATCGTACCGTAAAATTTGCAAATTTGAGAATTTTCTTAAAAAAATATTTACGGCATAAGGCTTTCATTTTTTTTTTGAATATCGAAAATGGCGATGCTAACTTCACGCAAATCCCCCCATGCCTTAAACCCTCGCTTCCCCTATGTGTATCGTAAAATGTACAGTGGAGGATATTCCCATAAAATCACATGGTTTTAACGTATTTTTTAATTTTATGTTTTATACAACTTACATAATTATGAATTTGTTTTCACAACTTGATCGCATGAACTTGCTCTGCTGGTCAACAAGTGTGTGTAATTGAAAATTGAAAATTAATGATATATTGTAACGAAAACGAACCTAGTTCGAAAATAAGAAGAACAAAAATGAAGTTATTAATGAATGGTTCCCGAGAGGGTTTATTTATTTCTTGTTTTTATGTTTTTATGTTAAAGAATTTAAGTTTTCTTTTCTCAATCGACTTTTGTTATTAAATATCCGAATTCTTCCGGAGAATTAAAAGCGAACTGACCCCTTTTTCCAACTTTGCAGCGGCTTTTTATAGTCTATTGGATGATTTCCAGTGGGTTCCAATCTCCACTAGTGCAATTCTGGAACTGTTTTCCATTTTCCATTGTTGACATTAATTTCGCGCCATTTTCTTCATATCTGTCACACAAATAATTTCCTCTGGATTGCGTTAAATCAACCTGCTATTATTTTTTTCTTAATCACCGCAAAATTTCCATTAGATTGGTGTGCCATACCTCTAGGTACGTCTACACCACGACTTTTTATCAATTTACACCTGAAATTTAATTAATTAATTAATTCAGAATTCTGAACAATATACCTGGCTGACTGAACGGTTCCATTTTCCCTATTCAGTCAGTTATGTTCAATTTTTTTATTCAGATATCTGTGGATTGTAGAACCTAATTGTTTTCAAGTTTTAAGACTGACGCTAAGTGTCATTTGCTTTGCTTTGCATTTCGTTTTTCAGCATTCACCAACCAACATCTCCGGCTACAGGTGGGCAGTCAATTTAAAAAAAACCCTTAAATCCATTTTGTCTTATAAAATTGACCTTTTACAGGGATGAGGATGATCTGCGGTGCCAGCTTGCAGAGGTGAGGCACCAGTTGGACAGGTGCGATTGTGATCATGGCGAAAATTCGCCACAATATATATTTACGAATAAAATATGAAAAGAGTAAAATAAATACTAAAAAATTGATTTATTTGTTTTTTTTTTTAAATAAAACAATGTTTTCCAAATTTAAATATTAAAATACAACATTGTTAAAACTATAAAGAAACGCCAGATTTCAAAATTATAACCAAATCGGTCTAACCATGGCAAAGATATACGCGAATAACCTAGAAATAAGACTATTTTCTCAAAAAACGTGAAATACCTTATTCAGTGATGTACATTTTTTGAGAAATACTTGAATCTCAGTTTTCTTAAAATTCACTTGATTATTAATTACACGTACGAAGTTTAATCAAAATCGTTAGAGCCGTTTTCGAGACATTTTAGTATGGCAGCTACCCGTTCTAGATCAGCTAAAACAAAAATTCGAATTTCCCCTCTAGGGAATCACATACAAATTCTCTGTACCAAATTTGAAGCAAATTGGTCCACCCGTTTAGGCTCTAGCTCAAATTACAGTGGACGCACCGCGATGCACAGACCCACAGACGTACAGACGCATAGACGCACAAACCGACGGACGGCATGACAAAACCCACTTTTTCGGACTTCTCGATCATAGTAGTGTTAGTTTTGATTTCAACCTCGAATATATTTTTTTTACACGAAACCAATACCTACTTGCCCTATACAAGCAAGCAAAAAAGGAAATGGCGCAAGTTTTTAAACAGTCCTCGTTTAAGGAATAAAACCTACTAATAAACGCAGTCTTTTAGTTGCGAGCCCTTGTCTAACCTTTTCTCAATTTTAAACACTTTAAACAACTCTTCTAACTAATGAATGTTTTTAGCGCATTTCTAAGGTTTTTTTATGATTTGTGGTAGAGCATTCGACTGCAGATCGAGAGGTCCCCGGTTCAAATCCGGGTGTCCCCTTTGAAAGTTAAATTTATTTGTATTTTTTTTTTTTTTTTTCTTTTTTTAACTCCCCTATAGATATTTCACCTTTCCAGCTAAGATGACGGGCGATTTTGTGAGCAGAAAATGATTTGCCGCGATATGGTAGTCCAACACTATGTACCACATTTTTTTTTTGTTTTTGTTGGGGTGGGCGGTCGACCGAATACAAGTTTATATTGTATATTATTTGGTGTCGTAGTCTATTGAAGATGGAGTCTGTTGGGTGGAGATGTTGTTGTTTTGTCGTGGTAATGGTTACTGGGTGGATGCACCACAAATTAAAGCTAAGAATGTTTTCTTGATTGTTGATTTACATGCTTAAAATCTTCATCAAACATTTTTCTTCAAATTTTTCTTATAAATTTACAAACGTTGAATGGATAAAGTATACTTTAAAAAAGATAGAGAAACATTTAGCTGCTTTTAAAGTTAGACGAGTGCTCTAGCGCTAAAGTATACTTTATATCGTTTAAAATTATCTAAGCGTCGACTCTCATTCTAAAACTCATTTTTAGAGTCGGCCTCGAATTTAAAAATGATTTAGAGTAGGTTTTAAATGTTTAAAATTTTGAGCCAATGTATTTATTTTTAACGAAGAAATAAAATTAACCAAAATAAAGAAGGAAATTCCCATAAAATTCTTATGTTCTTACTATAAAACGCTTGAATTTAGTATCAGAAATGTATGACTGATTTATTCATTCATTATTTGTCGACCGCAGAAGTAATTGGCTACTGGTCAGTATTCCCCAGAGATTCTCAATAGCTTTTCAATCGGGACTTCGAGACGGCCAATCGACAGATGTTAGTTGATTCTCCTAGTATCTAAGCCTTCGAGAGACTTGAATAGGAGCATTATCCTGGTGGAATATGAAGTCGGTTCCGCATAACTCCTCAGCTCTCAGCTTTCTCAAGCAGAAATGTCTACTTCCAACAACTCATTATAATTTTCAGAGTTTATATTCTTCCAGGCACAAATGTCTTGCTGAAATAGCAGCCCAAACCAATACACTGCTACCACCAAAGTCGCGATTGATTTCCACACCTCGCTTTGAAGACGTTTGTCATGCCATAGTAGGATTATTGAAATCGATCTGGACCATACAAATTAATTTTTTTTTTTCATCACATTATGTGTTCGTCAGAGTTATATTCTGTATGTAATTGTGAGGGGTAAGGACCCCCTTTCTTAAAAAACTATATTTTTCTTAATTCGACCAAACCTACAAGCTCCCTTCGTCGTATCGTATGCAAAACACCCTCTGTATATGAAAATTAACCCATCAGTAAAGGATCAATTTGATAACCTAAACTGATTTTCCTTTCGAAACATTCCTAGTCGGCCAAACCTAGAATTTAGATAATTTCAAATCAATTTTATTATTTTACTTTAAATTTTTTATACTATTAAAGCAAAAGCAGTAGCAATGAATTCAGCGTCCCCAAATCATGAAATGAACCAAATATCATTGATTTTCCTCAAGAATTGGCAAAGAAAATGATTTTTGTTGCAAACGGTACACTGTCCTGTCCGCTGGAGAAATGAAATTTTAGAGAATTTCCAACCTATTCATTGAAATTTTACAGTTTGTGAGTTTCTATTAAAAAGTAAGGGAACGTAAATCTACATACTTATGGTGTTTTTGATGTGTAAACATCTATGCTGGCGGTAGAGTGAAAAAAAACGTGAACGTTCGTGTGCAACGTTACGTCATGCAACGTTACGATCTGCATACTAGGATGGGTGCGTTCAGTGAAAAAAAATCCCCTTCAAGCAAAAACAAGTCCGTTTTGGATCCGCGCACGTTGATGTTTACACATATTAACCGTGAGTCCCGGCACTCACACAATTTTTTTAGAGGTATAGAACTTTAATTTGGCAACACTATTTTAACTGGCGGCCATTTTGTCAGCTGTCAAGTGATTTATTTTTAGTTTGGTTTGGCTTTTCAATATGAATAGACTGATGCCTGAAAAACGCTTCCAAATTGTGCCCAAATGGGCCAAAACTTGTTTTGCCGTTGATCCTAATTTTTATAAGCGAATTTTGTTTAGCGATGAAGCTCACTTTTGGTTGAATGGATACGTCAGTAAACAAAACTCCCATATTTGGAGTGATGATAATCCTGAAGTGTATGTTGAGGCACCGTTACATCCAAAAAAAAACTGAATGTTTGGTGTGCTTTATGGTTAAATAATTGGCCCGTACTTTTTTAAAAACGATGCTGGCCAGAAGGTTACAGTCAATGCGGTGACGGCTTTAGAGCCATGATTACTGACTTTTTCGTTCATCAATTGAACAACCATGATGTGCAGGAGCTGTGGTTTCAATAAGACGGCGCAACATGTCACAAAGCTCGTGTCACAATTGATTTATTGAAGGAAACATTTGGTAACCGCATAGTTTCACGCAGGGTTACCTTTGGGGACACTTTAGTGTCATTTTGACACCTTTTCAGCACCCGGACACCAGGACACCTCTTTTTAAAAATACATCGATTTTGGACACTTTTTAGAAATCTAGCAACCCTTTCGACACTATTTAAAAAAAAAAAACAATTTGTTCGAAAAATTGAACGGAACCCGTTGTCAGTCACTCAAAAAATACCAACACCAAATCTTTTTCTTCTTCCATCTTTCATACTCCCTAAATTAAAGACCATGAAGTACTTTTAATAAAAAACAATGTTTTGAAATATTATCAAAAAATATGTGAACAAGTCACAGCTAAGAAATTATCTGTATAACGTTTCTTGGACCCAGAAATTATAAAATTGGGAAAAGAATTAGAATATTTTGATTTGGTTTCTGAATTTAAAAAATGAATTTATAATCTCGGGAAAGAGTTCAAAGCTTGGAAGTTAAAAGCCAATAAAATGATGTTGATTTTGAAAATTGTTTTAAAATTAAAAATATAGAACAGTTTTGGTTCAAAATAGTAAACTTTAGAAACTGTATTAAAGAAATAATATGATGGAATTTAAGACTTTTTTAAAACTTTTTACGCAATTTCTGAAATACTTGTTTGTTCATTAAAATTTGAATTTAATCTTGTGTTATAATTGAATTTTCTAATGGACACCTTTTTTCCTCTCGGAAACCTTTTTTGACACTTTATGAAAATTCTCAAAGGTAACACTGGTTTCACGTTACGGACCCGTGAATTGGCCTCCAAGATCGTACGATTTAACGCGCAGCTTCACTATTTTCTGTGGGGATATGTGAAGTCGCTAGTCTATGCCGATAAGCCCGAATCGATTGACCACTTGGAGGACAACATTTGCCGAGTTATTGACGATATACGGCCACAAATGTTGCAAAAAGTCTTCGAAAATTGGACCTCCAGATTAGACTACGTGCGAGCCAGCCGTGGCAGTCATATGCCAGAAATCATATTTAAATTATAATGCCAGAAGATTATCTTTCAAATAAAGTAAATTTAATGTCAATTTAAAAAAATCATCTTTGTTTTATTCCATTTCAAAGTTCTATACCTCAAAATAAAAGCACTCTTATATTGATGAATATTGAATTATAGCTATAGTTAAACTGCATTTTGTTGGGTATTTTGTCCGATTAAGAAATTGGTATTAGGGTGCAACATATGCATATAATTCACTTACAAGTCCCCTTGCCATTCAATTAAATTTAAATATTAAATTTTAAATTTGATTTCCATAGTCTTAATATTTGCAAAATGTTCGCATGCTTTTTTAAATACTACCTACATATGAACATGCGCCAAAATCAAAGACGTTTACATTCATTAATTGGTATCTATCTAAATCTATACATTTACTTTTTCCAAAAAATATTTTTTTTTCTTGAGATAGAATAGAATTTGTATTTTTTTTATTTATCTGCGTTCAAATAATGTGCGTTAATGTTTTAAATATCAGTAAGTTGTTTAAACATTATACTAGACTTTCTACAACTACATATAATTATATTTCAAATATGTCACAAGGTTATCTTAAATAAAATATTTAAAGTATGTACACATTCCAAATTTAGATAAATGAATAAAACAAGAGAAAAAAAAAATACTAAAAATTGTGTGTTTTCATGCCAATCTTGCTGCCATAAAAGTTTATTAAGCTGCCTTAAATATTAGGTTTAAATCCACAGAAAATATACCAAGGTTACACGCGCAAATTTTTGCAATTCTACGCACAACAAACACAAACATACTAGTTTACAATCTTCATGAAAATTAACTAGAAACTACCTGTGCCTACAAATGACTATCATCAGTTTCAGTGGTGTTGCTAAGGCGGGCCGAAGAGGACCCTGATTAACTTTGTATAGATAATCCTGGGTTTACACGACTGGCACAAATTGGCAGTTTTCTGTCAGTATACTGGCCAAAAGAATGAATTTGTCTATTGTTCTGCCAGTTTTTTTTCGACAGAAATACTTCCAATTTCTCAGTCTTCTCGTAAATCCATTATAAGATTTGAATTTCTTCCGCATATTGACTACTTTTCTAGTAAATAGTTTTTCGGTCACATTTCTCTTCAGAACTGTTTTTTTGTTTTTTTTTGCAGAAATTTATATCTATACTTATGCGAAAGGAACATTTTTGGAGTATTGAAAGTTCAAAAAGTTTTTAAAAGGCGTGTAAATTTTGAATAAGAACACGGTTATATAAAACTCGTTTGCATCCATAAATTTGTTTCCACCTTAAATGCCAGCTTCTTATATTATACAATGGAAATATCTACAACTGTTTGGGAAGTGCCCAAATAATCTGTCAATGGGCGCGTTCGGGCAACTATCCAAAGCTATCCGGATAGGTTTGTGTTGTTGTAATCGCAAAGAAAAATGCAGCTGATAAACCAATCAGCTGTTGTCAGAAACAAATCCCAAGCAATCCTAAAATTTTCGCGATACTAAACTATCCGATGGAAATTTGGGGAACAGCTGATCACAGCTGATTATACCTACAGCCGACTACTTATTTTACTTTTTGGTGTCGCGTCTGATTTTGTTTGTTTAAAGAATAAAACAACAAAGAAGGGTTAAAATGTATACCAGTGTGATATTAAATGGTACTGAATACTTAATTGAAGATTCAGAAGGTATTTGCAATAAAATTAAAAACAAATCGTCGCGTTAAAAACTCAATAGTTCTCCCTTTAATTAGCTGCCTTGTCTTTTGACAGCAAATATAACCTATCTGGTTTTGGTCGTTCGAAAACATATCGGATACTAAGGTATCTTCGATAGCCTATCGGATTGGCACCCGAACGTGGCTAATATTATAGGTACTTTCTGGTACTTCGCAGTAGATGATGAATTGAACGCTTTCATGCTGTCAAAAGAAAAGTCAACCTCAATATTAATGTAATTTTGGTTGTTTGTTTTTGTAACGGGGCGCCATCTTTTATGTCGGTATGAATAACTTTAACATTAATATTTTTAACCGATTGGTTTGTTTTTTAAACTAAAACTGTTTTAATTGCATGTCTAGAGTCACTTGAGAATATAGGTACCTACTATATAGCAAGTTATGGATTCGTACAAAAAAATCGAACTCGAGATTTTGGTCAAACTTGACATTACGATGATAGGGAAGACGAAAAAATTAGGTCTCGCAAAAAAGTCCGTCTGTCTGTCTGTCTGTCTGTCTGTTCGTCTATCTGTCTGTCTGTCTATTCGACTACAGCCTAAACGGATGGGTCGATTGTCTTTAAACTTGGTACCAAAGACCAAAGCTAACAGAGGCTGTCATACAAATTTTGTTGGCCTAAAAGGAAAAACTAATTTTTCTCAAAATCGACTACACAAAATTTTTTTTTAAAAACTCAACAATAGATTTCAATAGTTATAAAATGGTTACTAATGGCACCTCCTAAAGAACATTTTTTTTGATTTTCGCTTTTCTCGAAAACGGTTCAACAGATTTTGATGATTTTTTTTTTATGAAGAAGAACTTATACATTTGAAATAAAAATTGTAATCGAAATTTTCAAAAAAAATAATATTTGAATTTTTAAAAAAAGTTTGAAATTTTTTTGAAAACTCAATATTTCAAAAATGACTTGGTCGATTTTTATTAAACTTGGCAAAAAGCATTTTGCCTAAAGATTTTGCTTAAAGATTTTAGACATAAATTATTCTTCTAATTAAAAATAACCATACACATGTTTAAAACCGTTAAAAAAAAACTTTTTTTTTTCGCAAAAACGACTACTACGATTTTGATAAAAAAAAATTTGAGTGGCGTTATTAGTAAGGTTAAGAATTTGAAATTATCAAATTTCATATTAAACAATTAATAACAGTACCTCCTATAGAAAGTTTTTTTTTTTATTTTCGATTATGGCATTATCTTATCTATCGATTTAAACTTAATTTTTTAAAAAGATGCTTGTAGTAAGTTTAAATAATATTGCATATCAAAATTTTCAAAAAAGTAATTTTCCGGTTTTTGAAAAAAATTTCAAAATTATTTTTTTGAAAATTCGATATTTCTAAAACGGGTGAAAGATTTTTTTTTAAATTATGTTTTTAACTCCACATTAACAAATTCTTATAATTGCCTTACCAATTTTTTTCTTAA
The DNA here is from genome assembly GCA_932273885.2 of Leucozona laternaria. Classification (NCBI taxonomy): domain Eukaryota; kingdom Metazoa; phylum Arthropoda; class Insecta; order Diptera; family Syrphidae; genus Leucozona; species Leucozona laternaria. The sequence goes on along the minus strand of OW026367.1, from coordinate 20,990,326 downwards.
AAATGTTAACGAAATTTTATATTTAAAAAAATAATTATTTTTAAAACCACTGCTACGATTTTTTTTTAATTTTTTTCTAATAAATTAAAATTTAATAAATAAATCGGAAAGGTTACATCGCGTTTGATTTAAAACAGTTTCAGAAGTATTTTAATCAATTTATTTCTAATTTTGTTGATTAAAACCATTTTCCAGTTTATATAATATACGTAATTTCCTTGCATGCATATTGCATATATAAAACAATGCGCTTTGTAAATTTTTTCATAATCACATAATACCACCTGCAACTGAAATAAGTTTTGGCAAATGGATAAAATAAAGACTCCCATAGCTAATTTATTTCAAACCACAATGTGATCGCACATAAGAGCAAGTTCGTGCGACGCAGTCGTGCATATTATTTCCATGATTTCAGATGCTCAAACTTCATTAATTATTATCAGCCCAAGATTATGCTTTTCGGTTTTCGGTATGCATTCACTATCACAATTCACCTTGATTTATTTGGGTGTACTAAGCTTCTCAAACTTATTTAATTATTCGTCTAAAAGTATGCTTTCATTTATATTCGTACAGTATTTATTGAATTGTATATCGTTTAGGCGTCGTTATAGCTCTCATTGTAAATCATTATTGAAAACAAAGAAATTTGTTTTTAGGATTGATACACTTAGGCCAGGCGCGCACATGCAACTAAACAGTTTGGTTGCGATTTTGAGCACTATGGGTTTATATGAGAGTCCGCGCACATAAACCGACGGAGTCTCATATAATTCCGAGTACTCGAAATCGAAACCAAACTGTTTAGTTGCATGTGCGCGCCTGGCCTTAAAAAGCAAAAATCAGTGAATCCAATATAAAAGTGGTGAATTATACATTATTGCTAAAAAGTTAGACGAGTGCTTTAGCGTTTTTAAAAATTATGAAAAAGTCGGATTTAGGGTAGATTTTAAATGTTTAAAATTTTGCGTCATTACTTCGAGGGAAAAAAGTGGATGACAAAATTTATTTAAGACTGTTTTAAACACATTAATAAATGTGGAATAGCGAAGGGTTAGGCCTTATTCCGTGGACTAAAGGCAAAATGTTATTAATAAAACCAAATTTCTACTAAGTGACGTTTACTAAGCTAAACCGCCGAAAATGGTGGTTTATATCGACTTAGAGCTATTGAAAATAGGCCAAGAATCGGAATAATATATTCGAGTAAGAGAAAATTCCCACTTAGAGAATGGTTTTAGCATATAAAATTGAGAGGAATGCCAAAATATGGGAACTAAATTCGAGTTATAAGGAAATTCGACTTAGAGGGACTCGACTGTAGATAAAAAGGTATAAACTTTCAAAAATTGAAACATGTCGTTAAATTCTTCCACAAAAATTATTGGAAATATACAGGGTGATTCGCAGAAGGTATGACAAAAAACCTAGAGCGTGTAGGTTGAGTTGAGACAAGAAAAAAATCGTTTAGGAGGGGGGTCTTTACCCCTCTGTTTAGCCGAGACGAGCAATTTTCTAAAAAAAATTGTCTTAAAACAGAAAAAAAATAATAAAAAAACAACAATTACATTTACATTGCAATGGTATACCTTTTTGTACAGCCAGAAATCTCTCCTTTTATTTTGTTTTTAAGTTGATTTTTTTTAGAGAATACTTTTACAATAGTTAATTTTGAAATTAAAAATTTTGAAAAAAAATTCAAACTAATTTTTTTTCAAAATTTTACGTAATTAAGTAATAATTTAGTTTTCAAAATTCAATGGTCTTATAAATTTTTTAGTCAAATACAGAAAACTGGATGCTTAAATGTCGTTTACTTTTTGAGGAAATTGAAAATAACTAAATCTACTTTACTAGCTACGTAGTGGAAATAGGATATATTTAGAGCAACTTAAGCAACGGATTGGAGTCAAATTAAGGGAAAAGATTAAAGCATCCGGTGCTTGGCGTTTGATTAAAAATTAATAAGAGCATTAAATATTAAAAACAAAAATATTACTTAATAACGTACAATTTTGAACAAAATAAGTTTGAACAAATTTTTTTTAAATTTTTCAAAATTTTGATTTTAAAAATTAATTTTTCAAAAACTATTTTCTAGAACAATTTTATTTAAAAACACAATGAAAGAAGAGTTTTTTGGCTGTACAAAAAGGTGTATCATGGCAATCTAAGTGTAACCATTGTTTTTTAATAACCTTTTTTCTGTTTTAAGTCAATTTTTTTAGAAAATCGCTCCTCCCGGCTAAACGGGGGAATAGACCCCCTTCCTTTACTATTTTTTTCTTGTCTCGACTCACGCACACGCTTTAGCATTTTGTCACACCTTATGCGAATCACCCTGTATATTATCCTCTACAAATCTTTTGGATACCTACCTGAGTGCACCCTTAAAATATAAAAAAAACCAAGATGGCGGCCGCCTCTTGCATAATAAAAGGGAGGAAGAAGTTGGGGTGTACCAGTGTTACCCCCTATCTAAAGTTAAAATTTAAACGGACTCCGAGACGGTCTGAGCTTGTATATGCTTACCTCCTTTAGAGAATCCTTTTCTTCATACCTTTCTATATGTATTAGTACTCTGGCATTACTCTATTAAAATCATTTTCCAAGAAAAACTCACTGAATGTAAGTAGGTACATCTTACTATAGATACCGTTATTTTAAGACTAACAATAGGGATTCCAAAAAACCTTTTGCACCTATTTCTTATAGTTAACATTGATTTGAAATCGATTTATTTATAGGCGTATTCATATTCACTTATTTTGTTTCTGGCCAATGTCTCTAATGTCGTTTTCGATTGGATTTTTGGTCTATTCTACTCCTTTTTAATTCCAATCGAATATGAAAACACCCACTTTTGTAAATTTACACACACACTACCTAAAGCCGCCATTTAACAAAATGGCTTCTTCAAGTATTTATCACTTTTGACAATTAATCCAACGAAAAACTTAACAAGTATGTGTGTGTTCCTCGTCTACTCCAATGTGAAATTGGGAACAGAAGAACACTCCGAAAACATTACTCGGAACAGCCAATCGAAGACTTTTGAAGTAGTAGGAGTGAAAAAGGAGTGCAAAAGGAGTACTCCTAGCATCCAAACGAAAACGACATAAGAAAAGCCTCTGTGTGGGGTGTTTGCTGTATATCTACCAATTGTCACTGATTTCCCGAAAGCGAACAATCATCTTAATTCCTATTCAAGAACGAAATTCAATTTGTCAAATGAATAATCTCATTCGAATTTTCTATCTCAGGTGGTAATTTTATTACCATGATAATATTCCCCCTTATTATATACCTACAAAGAAAACAAGATGAAAATAAAGCTTTCCACAATTGCAGATATACATATGCCTATTTATTTTGTCATTTTGGCCTTTTAATGTGATGGGACTTAAGGTCACTTATTCAATTTCTCAGATAAAAATAAATTTAGGTAGCTATACAATCATCGTCAGAAGAAAAATGAAATGGAAAAAAAGAAAATAAATTCTCCTTGGGCCACTTATGTAGATATCTACTGTACAGTACCTATACATATAGGCAGTGGCAGGCTGACATCATCTGAAGACAGCTAGAATCTTTTGTGTATAAAATGATAAGCCTATGCCATTATTTCGGTAATGGATTCATTATTATCGGCGAAGTCTTTCTTAATTTATTATCACTTACAATGGCTGCAAGTAAGGCTCTTCTACTTCTCATTTCGTGTATCTTTATGTTGGCTCAAATGGTATCTACAAACATTATTCTGGAATGCATAAGTATCTTTTATTGTAATGGAAACGCGCCCGTTTGTGGTACGAATGGGACGCATTGCTGGCATTCGAAGAGTGATTGTGAACGAGCCAAATTTAATTGCTTACAATTGTACAAAAAAGGTAAAATGAATAATTTAAATATAACCTAAGTATTGTGATTTTAAAACAAAAGCTAAAGTACTGTACTAGAGTATCTTTTATAGATTTCAACAAAGTAGACTTGAGCTATTGTACTGAGCTTACCATAGGAGGAATTGAGGAATGCTGTGTAAGGAAGAAATGTTCGACTAAAACTGAACAAATTTGTGCCCAGTCAAGAACAAAGATTTCAAAAACGTGTAGATGGTTCAAAAATAAATGTGAATTGCAGAATCATAATTGTCGAAATGAAAAAGGTAAGAAAGTTATTGTATACCAAAATGCATAATTATAATGTAGGTACATATGTATATACTTAGTTGGTCAAATATTTTCTTTTAAAGACACTTTTATAGAAACCGAAAATACTTTCTGTAATTTTGAACTGAGCAACACTGAACAACATTGCATGGAACCTAATAGTTTAAAAAATGATACGTCATCTTTAAAATAAATCAAACAACAGTTGGTTTCGCCGAATTTGACACGTTAAGCCATAATCAATATGTACTTTACTTATTACTAGTTCAGATACCAGATACCACTGAAAAAAGGACGATTTCTCAGTAAAGCGAATTTGAAATAATTCGGAGTTTATTTTATTTATTTATTACCTTTACCTACATATTTATGTATAGGGGAATCCTATTTCCTCCCGTTAAGATGGAATGGGCAATTTTCTGAAAATTTACATTAGAATACAAGATTATTAAAGAAACAACGGCAACACTTTTATTATTTACAAGTTTTTTGAAAAAAACTAGAAGTACTAATACTTATACGTCTTTTTTTCAAAATTTTGTGTTTGAAAATTAATTTTTATAAACTTTTTACTTGATTTAAAATAATAGGTATTAATGACTGTAATATTTTTACACTGTAGGTGTTTCAGTTTTTTTTAAATATATTTTTTCTATTTTAAATATTTTTTTTTGAAAATTATCCCTCTCAATAGGCAATACAACCCCCTGTATAATTTTTGTCTGTTTCCGATTGCACCTATCTTCACGCTCCAGCTTTTTATCGCATCTTAAGCAAGGAAAACACCCTGTATAACAAACATAATGGGGCATATTCATAGTCACTTTTAAACTCCAGTTTATCTTAGACTGTGGTTTATTCAATGTTATTTAGATAGGATAAACCCAGGTCTAAGATAAACTTGAGTTTAAAAATCACTATGAATATGCCCCAATTTGTACTTACAGTTTTAATTCAATTCCGATTTTCATTTAAAAAATATAGGTACACTGCCTATAGCCGTGGTTGGGTCCCTACGTTCAATGAACATACAAAGTTTAAGGTTAAGTTTCTGATTGTCCAGCTATGCTTTCTTATAATGAATGAAGGTATCTTAGAAGGGATTAAAACACCACAAACTTATCCTGATAGTTTTGGGTAAGCACCCGATTGGGACCAATTTCGCATACATTATTCTAGCCCTTTTATGCTAAACGTGGTATTGTAGTTGTTTTTGTGTTAGATACCTACGTGTTAAAAAATAATCCTGCTCCAGATCCGTCGATAATGAAACGAATAGCGCAAACAACACAGCAGACTTTATAAGTATCTAAAACTCTCAGTTAATGTGACAGCAAAAAGAATTATTCGAAAATTCGTACAATTTCAACACAATTTTACAATGAGAATATTTTGTTCTCCATGACATCCCTGTTCATACATCAGGACACCGCACACAATTACACCTGTCAACTGACCAAACTCTGAAAAACGAAGCAGAAAATTCAAATCCACCCTCAAAATATGTATCTATGTAAAATGTAAGTGTAAGTACAACAACAGCACAATATAGCTGTCCCACAATATTCCATTTTGTTCCAACCCCAAAGGCAGAAAACGGAGACGGAAAAACGTATCTGTCAACAAAAAAGAAAATAACATCCCTCGTTTAATGGAGTCGTTGCATTCAATTCGCTATGTAAACGTCATAACATTTGTGCCTCTGCTGAATGCCGCGACCTTAATCCGTCAATTATAAATTTCAAAATAAACCAAATAAACTAAAAAATAAAAACAAATTCTCCAAAGTCTGTGTAAGAGCGCTCAGTTCAGCTCTAAATATTTTTCTCATTTTTAAAGTAATATAATGAAGAAGTGTTGACTGAAGAAATAACAGTGAATACAGTAGACACCTATCTACCTTATTGCTAAATAAACAGAAAACAGCATGCTGCTTCTGTCGCTTCTGTCAACCTAATTACATCACAGTGCAACGAGTTATTCAATACCGGTCTAATAAATTTGCTGCCCTTCAGAGTAATCTGACAGTTGGCCACTAAGTACCGTATCTCGTGGCAAAGCAAACAGCTGCTGCTGTTCAAACTGTCGAAATTCCGCTAAAATAAACTCTGTTTTCTTTTTTTTTTGTGTTGCTTTTAAATCACTAAATAAAACAAATTGTCGGCAAATTCTCTACCAAGGCGGAAAAAGTAGACAAAAATGAAAAACGGTGGGGGAGTAAAAAAATCGATTTCTTTCACCAAGCAGCAGCACAGGTGAGTGAAACTCTGTTGGCGACGACCGACGTTTTGTACCGTTTAATAGAAAAAAAAAGGTAAACAAACCCCCATGTGAACCGAGAGAAGCAATTGGCGTGGGCGTGAGAGTGAATGAGTGAGAGTTAGTATAGAAATACAAAACAGAAAAAAAGAGAAATAAAGGTGAAACACGCTCGAGTTCATCGTCTTCTGTGTTGGCTCTGGTTTGCATCATCAGAGAAGAACCCAAGTTAATATTTATTATTCGTGTAGAAGGTGTGGGACTGTCTCCGTCATTGTCCATGATAATTATCGCCTAAAACGTCAAACGAATCTCGCTGGCACTTTTACCGTTCTATGGATTCTTGGGTTTCCATCATCCAACATCAGGCTTTCCACTTGGACAAGTTGGGCGCCGTTAATTAGTTTGTTTAGCAGACTGTGTTGCCAAGGGCAAAGGCAAAGGAATAGGTAGGTACGGAGTTCGCGCATAAAAAAAAGGAAAGGCGTCGGAAAATGTGAATTCTAAAAGATTTATGCAGATTTTTTCTAGATTTCCTGGGAAGAAAGATAATTATAAGAAAAAGGAAAAAAAAAAATGGAAGGTAAGTCAATGTTGGATTTTTATATAGCTCGAGGGGTATACCTTGATATGGATTGATGGTAAATTTTACCATTTTCGGTCAATGTTCCATTAAATTCAAGGAAGAAAGGTAATATTTAATATTCAGAAACCATCAGAAGGCATATTTTGTCTCAACAGCTTAAAATTTTGAAAAAATGAGAAAGTTATGAGTATTGGCCTTCAATAACAAAATTAAAAAATACGAAAAACTAGCTGTTCCGCCCGTCTTCGCACGGGTAGACAAACTTAAGCTTCGCATAAAATAACAATTTTTGTAATTGAATACTACTTACTGAGTTTTGACCCACTTCACGTTATGAATGGCGAAATTCGTTAAAATATGATCATCTTAGTCCAACATTTATTACTTTCCCAACGCAGAAAGAATTTTTGTAATCAAACACCTTTTTTTTTTTGTTTATTCCATTTCATATAAAATTTTTAAAAATAAACTTTCCAACACAGACAGAATTTTTGAAATCAGATGTCACTTTTCATTTTCACCCCATTTCATCCTATAAATCCTGAGAAAAATCAACCTTTCAATTTCAAAAAGAATATCCCTAAAGCTATTTCCTTAGAAAAACTTTTTACAAAAAAGAATTTCCTAAATCGGAGAATTTTGTATTTTTACCCCATTTCACCCTACAATTGTCAATTATTGACATTTTGAAAAAGAATATCCCGAAAGCCTTTTCCTAAGAAAAAACTTTCAAACAAAAAGAATTTATTTTTTTAATATTTTTTTAGTGACATTTTTGAAAAAGTTGAACGTTAGATATAAAGGGTTTTCCAATAAGAGGTGTTATTTTGATATTCAAAGAAAAATGACATTTTTTGAGATAAATGATCGGATGTTTATTTCATTATAAAGAAGAATGTATGCCGTTAATAATGAAACACAACATCAGCCAAATGGCCGCCACGACCACGCTTACAGGACCATATCCTTTTCATGAAATTTTCCATAACCAAATCGCAAAGTGGCTGCCCTATGTCCTCGATAGCCTCACGAATTCCATCTTTGAGGTCTTGAATCGACGCTGGGCTGTTGGCATAGACCTTATCTTTCACGTGGCCCCAAAGGAAGAAGTCGCAAGGTGTTAAATGACAAGATCTCGGTGGCCAATTGTGATCACCTCTTCGAGAGATAACACGGTCCGGAAACTTTTCCCGTAAAAGATCGATGGTTTCATTGCTTGTGTGGCACGTAGCGCCGTCTTGTTGAAAGTAAACGTTGTCCAGATCAATACCATCCAATTCCGGCCATAAAAAATCATTAATCATCTCTCGATAGCGCAATCCATTGACCGTAACTGTTGCTCCAGCCACATTTTCGAAAAAGTAAGGTCCAATGACCCCGCCGGACCATAAACCGCACCAAACAGTCACGCGTTGAGGATGGAGAGGCTTTTCAACAATAACTCTTGGGTTTTCCGAGCCCCAGATGCGACAGTTTTGCTTGTTGACGTAGCCTCCGAGGTGGAAATGGGCCTCATCAGTCAAGATGATTTTTCGATGAAATTCCGGATCATTTTCATGCATTTCAAGGACCCAATCAGCAAAGACACGACGTTGTTGATGATCAGCCGGCTTGAGTTCTTGTGTTAACTGAACTTTATAAGCCTTAATGCGTTGTTGAAGCGTGTATCGTTCCATTTTTATTAATGGCGTAGTTTCTACTTGTCAAATGTCAAAAAATGACGGCTTCAAAAGTGACAGCTACCGAAATAGCGGGCTATTCAAAATAACACCTCTTATTGGAAAACCCTTTATATCAGAGAATAACTAAGGATGATTCTCATCGGCTTTGTTGGTGGTTATTATGATGATAAAATGAAAGATTAATTCATTCCCTTTTTCCCTACGTTTCGACGGTTGTTGCCGCCTTCTTCAGGGGATTTTTATTTATAAAAAAAGAAGCAATTACATAAAAGTGTAAATGTATGTGGGGCGGACATGATATGCACTTACATAAACTTGAACAATATTCCAATAAGTACATTCAAGTTTTGGATCTACTGTTGCAAACTAAGGAGCAGTACACCGCTGAGATGTTTTGTATGTCTTGTTTACGGTTCATGTTGTTCTTGTTATTGTTTATGTGTAGTGTTTCTAACGTGTAGCGTTGCAAGTGTGTTTCTCCATTGCCAAGATCTCCAGACCATCAAAGTCCAGTTAGTGGCCACTTTCAACGCTCTGGCAAGCCTGTGCCATCATTCCAGAATTTTTCGAACGAATGTCCGACTTGTGACCCGACCAACAAAGCCAATGAGAATCATTTTTAATTATTCTCAGATTTCAGATTTCTCAGAAACGGAGAATTTTTTATTTTTACCCCATTTCATCCTACAAATAATAAAATTTGAAAATAATATCCCTCAAACCATTTCCTAAGAAAAACTTTTTAAGCAAATACGAATTTGTTTAATCGGACACTTTTAATATTTACCCCATTTCATCCTATAAATACAAAATTTTAAAAAAAATATCTCTTTAGTCATTTCCTAAGAAAAACCTTTCAAACTTTTAATTATTTTATTTTTACCCCATTTCACCCTACAAATAAGAAGAGTTGAAGAAGAATATCCCAAAAGCCATTTCGTAACCGCCTACAGCGCCATTTGTTGAACGGTAATTGAATTGAACTGAAAAATGAAATTTTCACCTACAGCGCCACCTGTTGATACTTTGTCCACTTTACTTTTTTTCCTATACCTGCTCGGGACAATTACGAACAAACTCGTAGAAGGAAGTACCCAATTTTGTGCAGTCGTTCTCAAGTTTTAAGCATCCGAACCCACCACGAGTCATTTTTATATACATATATAGATTATAGCAATTTAAAAGTCATCTAATAAATTTCAAATACTTAGCTAGACGCATGGAAATCACCATAAAAGAACACACTGCCGATAACTTTAAGCATGGTACACATTATCGATCATAAGAGACAGTTTTGAATGTGTCAGTAATGAGCCGCGTTCTTATTTTTTAAGAATTCTGGCTGAATTCAGCTGACTACAAAACTGATTTGAGCAGCAAGTTTAACCTATCCGGTTTTGGTCGTTCAGAAATATATATAGGTATGTACATTGTATAGGCTTGAAATAGGCTTTCCTAGTGAATCCCGAACGTGGACATGCTCACATCAAAATTGCTTGCAAATTTGCCTGACAAACCATCATTCAAAATTTTTTGTCTACCTACACACTATGTAGATCCGTTGCAGTCTGTAAAATTCAGGGTAGTGGACTAGTAGGTAAACGAACGATTTGATTTAAAAGTGTTTAACACTTTGTGAACGCCAACAAAAAAGAAACAAACAAAATATGCCCAACTGAATCGCATGAACTTGCTCTTTTGGTTGACAGCTGTATAGTAACTAGTGAGTACAGTCAATAGGGAAAACTCTGTAAATTTTGTTTAAAGGATTTGTAATTCAACTTATCTTAATGTGGTGGGTTATATCAAGACTAACCTAAATATCTGTTTACGGGCCTGAAAACCGTTTGGAAGGGACCGCCATTTTGAAAAAAAGCGTTTATGCGATTTTCTCGGCTCCTATTACCCCATTAACGGATTTTTGTATTTGGACTAAGCTCATATCTTAAGTTGTATTGAACGCACAGAAAATTTTGATATACAGAAATGTAGGAAATTCAGTGATCTTCAAGAATTAAAGTAATCATATTTCAGACAGATGAACGAAAGGCGAGATAATCTGTAAAAACCGTTTTCATGTAAAAAAATTTGACAGTTTCTTGACAATATTTTTTTTTCCAAAGAGTTGTCAAAAATGTCTTAAGGCAAAAAATTTAGAGGATATTTTTTCCTAACTCGTAGGGAATTTTTGCAAATGACACTGTAGGAAAAAAATATTAATATACAACGTTCTGTTGTTAATAGTTTATTGACTTTATTTATTTGTCTTTCTATGGAAATTAATATATTTTTTTTAACTTTGTTAATAATAAAGAATATAATATAAGGGGGCGGTTATAGTGATCAGAAAAAAATTTTCTTTGGATAATTTATTTATATTCCTGATGAAAATTCCTTTTCCTCACAGAATTTTTATCAGAAAAATAAATAAATGCTTTTTTAAGAAAACAAAATTGTCCCCAAGGAAAACTTTGTTTGCGAAAAAATTATATCAGTTGATTTCTCATAAATTAGTATTCTTTTTATTTTTCAAATTGTAAGTGAGCACATTAAATTATCGAAAAGAAATTTTTTGCCCTAACCGAAGAAAATTGAATCACAATCACAAATTATGAAAAATACTCTTCTTAACGTGTGTTCATTTCGTTGGTTTAGGGAAAAAATGGGGATTTTTCCAAATGGCAAAGGTAATTTTTTTCATTTGATATATACCATCACTGTTTCTTTAACTACTCTCAATGATTTGACGGAAGACAACTGATTTCGAAATTGAGAGTGAGTACGATGAATGAGGCAATGCTTTTTTCGATTCCATTCGGATTCTGTAAAGACAATTTTTCATGATTCGTAGCGTAGAAATCCGTTCGGAGATTTGAATCGATAGATTCTGTGATAGGGCTGAATAAGGTGAATTTTTCGAACATATAACATTTTTCGATTGAAATTTACAAAAGGCGAAGAGTGAAATGTCAATTTTTCCGGGTGGAATGTTGTTCGGGTGAAACTGACAAAAAGGCTCATATTCATTTAACAGTTGCTTAATGCTTACCTACCATTACCTACATAAGTAACTAAATTTGATTGCTTCCAAAAATATGTTCAAAACATAATTTTATAATACCTACCAAAATCATGCACTTTGCATAATAAACTGCTATTTCACAAACTCCTATTTTCACACACATATTTATATGTAAGAATTTTTCATGATAAGTTGTTGTATGTACTTAAAAGGTAAGTTTTGTTTGTAATAGGTTTTACACTACACACTTCCTTCCATTTTTTAACTGCTATTATTCTACTGTTTTTTTTTTTTTTAATTAAAATCACTATGGGTGAGTACGCCAGGAAAAGAAGGCGGTATACCTAGTTGATGAGGGGGGAGTTAAACAAAAGTTTATAATTCAACAATAAAAAAAAAACTCAACATTAATACGAAATACAAGCCACAGAGTCGGAAATTAATGAGTAAGTAAGAAGGACGAATACTTCTCTAGGGACGAATTTACATGTGTGGCAGACAAAGTGAGTGGAGTCTGTGTAACCACTTGTGTGTCGTATGGAAGTGCGGCGGGGGGGAGGGGGGGGAGGTTGCTTATAATGTTGTTACCAACCCATTTTTAAATTTTTTTTTGTTGTTTTGTTTTTTTTTTTTCTGTTGTTGCTTCCGTTCTTATAGCTGCTACCCCGGCACAATCACCAGCGGTAGCTTCTGCAACTATTTTAACACAGAATCCTAAGACCATGTCATCCGGGAGAAGTGAAGTATGCGGTGTTTGTTGCATATAGGGGCTCCCGCTATATGTTCCACTAAGCTTATTCCTACAGTCACTTTGTGTTTGCGAGCACAGCACAACACTTACTCTGTGTGTGTATGTGGAAAATCAGTTTAAAGGATAATGAGAGGATTATTCTAATTAAGTTGTTAATGTTGTTGTAGTTATAGTATATATACCTACATATGTTCGTAGGTATACCTTTACCTATAATTGTGTTAATTATATATAATTTTTGTTTGTCTTCTAAAGCAGCAACGTTTCCTGCTTATATAGGTTTGATGTTATAATATATTGTCCTCTTGTGACGTGAGTCTGAATGAAGAGATTTATCCTTTGTTGTTTCGTTATTATCTTTAAACTACCTATAGAAAAATAAAGCTGTCATGGTAATCATTTTTGGTTAGTTTAAAAACATTCAAAAAAGATGACAAACCTGAGCCATATGCATGAACAAATTATTGATTTAGTACTTCTTTATACCAAAACTGTTATAATTTACATGTCTGTGACTCTTTAGTCACTTCCATAAATTATGCACGGCTAACCAAAGCTGTCAAAAAAAAACTGGAAGAAGAATGGAAAAATTCTATTTTTTTAGTTTTCTGACAGAAAACTACCAAAACCTACGTCAGTCGTCTAGCTACATCCGGCATACCTTTTATTTAAGCCATTATTTTCATGATCGTGCCTAATGACAAAAAACAGGTATAAAATGGAAAAACATGGCAATTTGTTAATCATGTAAATCCAGTCAATAGCGAAGCAAAATTGCACGAAGAAAATTTATATCACAGGTTGAAATACGATATCAGTACACATACACACTCTCGGCGAAAAGGCTCATTTACTGTCTGAACGCAGCCGGTGTTGCAAACACAACGCAACTTAGCTGCAAACGGAACTGCAGCCGCAACTGCAAGAGTACACCAATTGACGGAGGCGAACCAACCCGATGAGTTTTATATAGGGTTTGAAATGAGCTTCAAGCTCCCTTCAATTCCTCATGTTATAGCTGTCAGTACTTCTGCAGTCAGAAAGCTGTACAGCTGCATTGTGGGCACGTACAAAAAAGCAGGTACGACTCTCTTTTTGACAGCTCTAGTTCCAGTTGCAGCATTCTATTGTGTTCAAGCAATTACGTAGTGAAAAGTTATGAACAACATGATGTTGATGTCAACTCCAAAAAAAATGAAGAATAAAAGAAAACAAAGCATTTCAGCAAAGCGATTTTTTGAATTTCACGTAGTGCTTCTAATCAGTCCGACTCCGAAAAAATTCGAAGTTAGGGGTATAAGTACTTACACAACACATTGCCCATAGCCATACACTTTTAGGTCAGAGAAAGAAAACTGAAGCCATTCAGGCTATAGGGTAAGCATTCCAAGGAATTGGTAAACGGTCAGCTTACCGGAGACGTATCTACGTGAGAACAAAATTTAGTGCTGCCGTCATCAACTAAAAAAACGATACAAAAATAAGGCTAAGGGCTCTGATGACATACGGTTGGCCTGATTTAATTTTTGAGGCGGATTGCCAAACTTTACATGAAGCAAGTCACGAAATTATATGGCACAGCATTAAAGGATGCCGAAAGTCTTTGGATTTGCATAAATAAATAAACTCGGTGGCGGGATGCCTTAGAAATTTACAACTATCAACCAGTCCGTACCATCAACCAGGGGTACTACAATTTTCAGCTGAATCTAAATGGCTAAGTTGAGAGGCATTTTCTCATGGCAAGAGATACTCTTGGAGGATTTGTAAATCCCAAAATTGTAAATGTAAAAGGTATTGTTGGCATAAGTAAGGAGGACCACAGTTTTTTTTCGAAATTATAATAAATTCGGTTCAACCAGTGAAAACTTATACGCGAATAACTCACTTTTGGGACTTCTGGATCATCTTAGTGTAAGTTTTGATTACAACTTCCACATTATTTTACAGGAAACCAATATATACTTGCCCTATAGAGCTAGTCAAAAAATTAATGTTCACTGATGAACTGTTTATGCTACCAACATTTTTCTGAAATAAAATACAGTCGACTCTGCTTAATAGAAACACAAAAAATGTAGAAAATTTGTTGAAATTAAGCGGAGTTTTCATATAAACGAACTTTGGATACATGCAACTTTGTTGCACTTAACCAAACTTCGTATAACTGCAATTTTATTTCCACTTAAAACGATGTGATGTGAATTATTTCCAAAGATAGAAATATGAAACATAAATAACTTCGAATAAAAAACAAAACAACTTTTAATAATTGTGACAGTTAAAAGGATTGGAACGATGATAATGGAATGACACTTAAAATGTCATTTTAAGGTGTGTTCAAACTTCAAAATTTTATAGATACGTTCAGTGTTTCATTTAAACGGAGTTAAGAACAAGTATAATTATTTGGGGGAAAGAAAAATGTTTCAATTAAAGAGAGTTTTCAAATAAGTGGAGTGCAGTTATCCTTACTAATTTGTGTAAAAACGCCCTGAAAAATTAACCGTGATAAATTTCTTGTTGCATATAAACGAAAGTTTCATTTAAGGTGAGTGCATATAAAATAAAAAAGACTTTATTTCGAAATAATTAGTATTGATGTATTGCACTTACATTTCAATAGCATATTTTAGTTCCAATTTTTCGATTGCAAAAACTATGAAGAACCCTCAGGAGTCAGGGCCAGGGCCAGGTAATGACTTACAACTCTCAACCAATTGTGTGTGTGTCCGTAACAGATCTTAAAACAATTGATGAGGAATGAGGATTAGGGAGGCACTACTAAATATTTAAATGTATGTGAATTTTTATGTGAAATTTAAAAAATCCTACGTAAAAAATCTTAACGTGCAAAAAGTCATTTTGTTGGTATATCACCTTACTAAGTCTACTGACATATAATATAAAGAAATACCATATCTTCCATTACCACTTAATATTCCGCCATCACGCGTGTCATATTAAATATCCCCCCTTTTATTTTGCCACACTCACTCAATTTTAACTCAACCGTCTAATGAACAGTTGGCAATCATGCTCTAGAAGAAACCGAAGAAAGTGGTAATTGGACACTAATCAGTGGATTACCGTAAACAATTCACGTCAAGTGGCATAGCAAGAGAAATTTGTATTTGGCTTACCAGAGGGCGCTAGAAAATACACCACCAAACACCTTAAAGCCTATAAAGCAGCGAAAGTGAAAACCCATATATGGTGTGTGCTGTGTGTTCGAGTGTGGGAGTTACATAAAATCTTACACTTCTGTCATCTGTCATACTCATACTTCATACAACACTGCCAGCACCGTCGTCGTCGTCTTCAGCGTCCGTCGCACCGACACAATAATCCAGTGTTTTTTTTCTTTTTTAACTGGTGGTTCGTTTTTTATTTGTATTTTTTTTTTTTGAAACGTTCACGTTCTTGAAGTCTTTGACCTTTTGTTATTCCGACCTTTGTATTTCCAAGAAACATGACGTCATGCATATTCAACAAATTATTAGGTGCTATTTTGTATCCGATAAAGATACATACATTTCTATGTACATTTATGTATAGGTATACCTAGGCGAGGACTTTCACTTGTTTTCTCCCTTATTCGTTGTAATTGGATCTTTATCGTTGTTTCTGATTGTTCTGACATTTGTTGATGGAGGTAGGTAAGGAACAATGTCTGTTTAAACTGACTGCATGACGTCCATGCGAGGGGGGCGTGACGATAACGATTTTATACAACTTACGGTTTCACTATCGATGACCATCATTTCGTTGACTGGATATTTTTTTCCTTTCGTTTTTCTTAACTTGTTTTTTTGTTGTATTCTTGAATTGTTTTCCAATTTTCATTTATATTGTTTTTTTTTTTTTTATATTTTTTCCTGTTGAGAATTTTTAAAAAGGGTGGGTAAGGAATTTTTAGATTAAACACATCAAAACCACTTAACTGACAGTTGTTGCATTTGGCATCTGGCAGAACGGGAGTGTGTGTTTCAACATGAGGTGTTCAATTACTCGTTAAAGTACCACTTGTTACGGTATTTGGATTTGTAAATTGAATTAGCAACACCTTGATTTTGGAAGGAAATATGTATACTATAGAATGGAGATATTGATTAAAATTTAAAACAGATGAGAATTACAGCAATTTATTGATCGGGTACATAATTATATAAAAAGTGCGGATGATGTGAATTGTAAAGGGTGTTTTTTTTTTGACGTGTGGTTTTGAAGCTGGCAATACTTTTTTCGGAGTTGGTCTTTTTGACAGCTGTCACTTGATTTATGCTCAATTTGGTTTGCCATTTTATGACTTATAGACCTACTCCTGAACAACGTTTGCAAATTTTGCAAATTTATTACCAAAATAATGGTTCGGTTCGCGCGACGCATCGCACGCTGCGTCCAATATTTGGTAGACATAATCGCAAAATCGCATAAATTCGAGCAACAACGTTTACTTTATTGGATAATGCGCATCGTCAGAGACGCTGTATAGTGCTCACCTAAGACGCTATTGCTGCTGTGGAGCAGAGTATCGAAGAAGACCCGAATGAGTCCAACCGCCACCGCGAGCAACAATTGGAGCTGTCGAATATTGGGCCTCTCGGCTGGAATTTATTCGAGCCAGCCGCGGCGGCCATTTGCCTGAAATTATTTTTAAAACATAATAGTAAACCCTTATCTTTATAATAAAGCTAAATTCTAAATTCCAGGTTTTGTGTTGTTCACAATAGGTGAGATATTTTTTTTTATTCCGATAGTTATCAGGCAACAATAAAATTCGAGTTTTGCATGGCAAAAGTCCACGAGGACAAAACCAAGGCATACCTATATGCTGTCATTAGGAAATGGCGCCCAACATATAAACGTAGGTATTGGAAAAATGTCATCATATAAAGCTATAACTTTGATGTATGTACATATTTAGGGTCTTTATCTAACTTAACCAGACAGAATTATACCAGCGATCAAATTAAACTACATTGTCTATCGCCAGAAGAAAAAAGAATGGCGATAGAACACCCCCTTGTCTCACTTCTTGTCGCACTTCGAAAGAGTCGGAGAGCTGTCAATTGGGCAAAACAAAGCACCTTGCGTTGTTGTAGGACTCTCTTATAATGGAAACAATTTTGGGTGGAATTCCTCTTCCAAGAAGTGTTCTCCATAATCCGTATACATTGTATGTTGACTCGGCCAAAGATCTTTTCAAAATCCACATCAAACATGGGATAAAGCAGTGATTTAAATTCCGCTGTTTGCTCGAGGACAATACGCAGGGTATTGGTATGGCCGACACACGAATCCAGCTTGAAGCCTCTTGAGTGTAGACTCGATTCTAACCTTTATCATCTCCAGGATGATGATTTTCATAAGTTTTGAGAAAACAGACAAAATGGTAATACCAAGCCAATTATTGCACTTCTTGAGGTCACTTTCTTTTGGCAGCTTAACAATCACTCCATATCCTTACAGTCCCTGGGATTGGTTTCCTTTTCCCAAATGGTTTGTATCAACAGGTGCAGCCGTTGTAAGGGGATCAGCTTTCAGTAATTCAGCTGATATTCCATTAAGTCCAGCTGCTTTGTTGGTTTTGAGGAGATTTATCGAAATTTATAGATTTCCTTTGGATTTCGATGTCAATACCCCTACAGGACCTGAGCATTTTGTTTAGGGACACTTCAGCACTCTACTCAGCTTAATATTCATTCAACAGGGCACAAGAGTGATCCTGCCATCTGCGTAGCTGATCCTCAATTTATAACAAAATAATCCTTACTGCATGTAAATATTTTAACTTCTCTGGAATCCATGTTTAATTTGATGATAATTGTACTTAATTATGACGATGAATTTGAGGTAGAATTAATGTGTATCAAAACCGAAACTGTTTTGGAAAAAGGGGTACAAATTTGGAATAAGGCCAGATCGCCCAAATAAAAATGTGTTAATGTTTAAATTTTCAGCGCGAAAGAAGGGGTTGAAATGTGGTTCCTTCCCATCATAACCTAGCTTCTCGGTCCTACATAAATTAAACGTATCGAAACTTTCCTCAAAGTTCATTATTCGCCTCATGACCAATGTCAATAATTTTCATATTGCAGTCATCAGTAGTTAGTGCGCACATCACATCATATTCTATACACAACAAATCATTAAAGCTTCATCACGAATATAATTCATTGGCTTACACTGGTTAGGTATGCCTGACACGTCTCTCAGACACTTCCCAAAAAATAAAAATAAATAACTTAATAAAGTGCTCGTTTAATCAAACTTTTTGTTCATATTGTCATTTAGTGTTGGTTTAAATTAAATTGTATTCGAACAGTTTAATTCGTGGGTCATGGTTTTAGTATAGTCAGTTTTAGCACGCATCACATTAACTAAAAAA
Organism: Leucozona laternaria; assembly: GCA_932273885.2. Lineage (NCBI taxonomy): Eukaryota > Metazoa > Arthropoda > Insecta > Diptera > Syrphidae > Leucozona > Leucozona laternaria. The sequence continues at coordinate 20,971,463 of OW026367.1, read as the reverse complement.
ACAAAAAAAGATACACACTGTGGGCGAAATATTCAAGGACTAACACAACAAAATACCTAAAGGAACCTACCTACATTTAATATTTCCGCTTCATTTTTTTTTGCGTCGACGCCAGCGCACAGTGGACAAGCTTTTAAAGAAAATCCGAAACCATTAATATATGTATTTTTTTCGTCTGAGTGAATCTTAATAATATGAAGATAGTATATTTCATATTTTATATTTTATATTTTATATTTTGCATTTTATATATTATATTTTATGTTCTATATTCCATAAATATCCAATTCTGTGGTAATTCTGTCCCACTGTGTGTATCTTCGTACTCTTTTTGCTCAATCACATTCTGTTTGCATTCGCTTACTGTTATGTTTTCTTTAATTCATTAACATAATATTAACATAATGTGAATGGAACAGCATAGAAACAGCTGGGATGGATTGATGATGATCCCAGCAAGGAAGCGTATCGAATTTTGTCATCTTCTCAGATTTCAGTATAGGTATAGTAATTCATTAATAAAATAACGAACATGGTTTGGTTATTCTGTTTTGCATGAGGTTCGAGGATGTTTGCATATCTGTTACATTTTGAATTAATGGAACCTTCGCTCTGCATTCGTAGTATCTCGAGCACTAGGTATTACAAATACAAAAGTATATGTGTTTAATAATATACTCGATTGAGGTTCGATTGATTGAGGATTGAAATGCATTTCAATGAGTGACTTTGTTAAAGTATTTGAACACGAAGAAGGATTCCGAAAATAGAGATTTAGTTAAAAAAAAAATCCAAATTTCAACTATTGGATTACCTACACTTAAGGACAAGACAGGATATAGAGTTTTAAGGTTGCTGAATAAATGTTGATAAATTTTTTGAAAATGTGACATACGTTAAAAAAGCTCAAGAAAAGAGATGCATTATAATTACTATTCATCATCTATGAATACATACATGTTTGAAAATCAGATCTACCTTTAGAAATTATGTAGCGAAGTTATACACGTTTTACCCTAACCTCCAGTTCAGAAACCATTGAGATTTGAGAACCTTCCTAAAAACACACATCTCATATACCGAGGCCCGCACGATGTATTATTAAGAAAAATAATAAAATACGCAAACATCACATACTTCAAGGCGCCCACGATATTTATGAACAAGCCAAATACACAAAATACGACTAGCAGCACAGAACAACTGATGAAGCGACAGAGGTTGCATACGAAAATAGTACATCAATGGTGTTTTGTTTTTGTTTTCTCGGTTCACATTTACTTGTCGCCTCTGAAATCATAATGAAAATGTTTCTTAAAATAACGACAGTTGGATAGAACCGTCTGAGGTATTAACAAGATCATAAATATATTAACGATTACTTTGTAACCTTGTAAGCACCATGAAGCAAGATGTTGGTTGCGTAGTGTGCCGGTGTGAAGTTTCTCAACTTTTATTTGGCTTTTTGCCTTGAATTCCCTTTTCCCCCGTAATTTGCCATAACACTATGTAATGGATAGGGAACTAATCCATAAAGCCAAGCCCTGATATCACTAAGGCTAGGGATTTATTACTCCCAATTTCTGTATTTGCCCAAAATTCGATTCGGGATAGGGAAATTATTTCACCATCTGAATCGGACCGTGTCGTGACGCAGACTAGGACTGGGAAAGCGGGGATCTAATCCCAATCTTCACCTTAAATTTTCAGTCAACACTAGGGACTTCTGCATAAGACTTAACTTCGGTCAAGGCTAAAAATTTAATCCCAAAGATCCGTTTTGTACCCGTGCCTTAGCTTCAGCCAAGGCTAGCGAATTCATCCCATCCCCTGCAAATTATTTAGATATGAAAAATTGGAAGATATTTCTAACTGTGACAAGCTAGACGGAAAAGTCAAAAAATTTGACTTTTTAAAATCTTTGTCTGACTTGACTTAAAAATAAATACTGATAACATTTAACAGTTTATATCTAATCTTGACGCAAGTTGCTTAGCAGGCCCTGATGGTATACCTTCTATTATTTTGAAGAACTGTGTAAATGACTTGTCGTTGCCTTTGTCCGTTCTTTTTAACTTCTCAATATCTTCGTGTGTGTATTTTCATCTATTTGGAAATATTCTTTTATAATCCCTCTACACAAGAAAGATAAAAAAATACGGAATTAAAAATTATAGACCTACTGCAAGATTATCGGTTATTCCAAAACTTTTCGAGGCTATTATTTGTGAATCTCTATGTTTTTATGTCAAATAAATTATTGCTCCAAATCAACATTGTTTTACAAAAGGCCGCTCCACGGTAAAACCTTTTCAATGGAAATTATATTGACTCATTAAAAAATAGAAAGCAATTAGATTGTGTCTTGACAGACTTCAATAAGGCTTTTGAAAAACTCTCTCACCGAATTTTGCTACTTAAATTAAGAAAGATAGGATTTAGCGAACATTTTGTAGTGTGGCTCCAATATTATTTATTATTACTAACTCAGTACTTTTCAACAATGGCGAATCAAATAAGTTTATATTTAATTCTGGAATACCACAAGGAAACCATTAAGGACCCATCATTTTTATTTTATTTATTATTGACTTACCAGCTGTGTTGAAGTATTTAAACTGCCTCATGTATGCCGAGGATATTACGATCTTTGAATCTATTTCAAATATTCGCGATAGTGAAGAGTTGCAGTGTGATCTTACATCGTTTTTTGACTGGTGTGATCGTAATTGTTTGATTCTTAACATCGATAAATGTTAAACTATTAGTTTTGCGAGAGTAGTCTGTTAATTGTTTCAACTATTTGTTTAGTGGTATATTATTATAACGTGTATGCGATATGATTGCCTGTGTCTCTTTTAACTCCATACCTAATAAAGCCAATTCAATTCTTGGTTTGATAAAGAGAGATCCTTTTGTTATTAAACAAATTTTTATAACATTTGTTCGACACATTCTTGAATATGCCTGTAAGGTTTGGTCACCCCATTTTTTATTAATGTCATAAAGCCAGATTAGATGAGGGCCCTATTGCACCAGCAACATATATCACGAATTACTTAGCACATATCATGAATCTTCATATGATTTTCTTGCGTCAGGATGCCATAATTTCTCCGGACTTGGTGCAATAGGGCCCAGGTGCAAAAAATACTTCTGAGATTTGCCCTCAGAGGGTTGAGTTGGGAAAATCCTTATGAACTCGCTCCTTACAATAACATGACTAAAATCGATTGACTTTTGCCTAGTCTTGAGAGCAAACGGTCGTATTTAACTTTTGTCTTTATTGTGAAACTTATTAACGGAAACATAGACTCTTTGCACGTTCTTTCTCGCATAAACTTTAATATTCCCCAAAGATTTTTGAAGAATTTGGCCGAGTTATCGAATTATCTCAAACTTATTCAAGAAATAATTTATATAGGTGACTTTTTATATACATTTTTCTTGTTATTGTAAAACTTAAAAAAACAATATGCATCAATATGAACAAATAAATAAAAATAAATACATTAGCTGAAGAAGTTCCGTATGTGACTTCTAGATTTTTAAAAAAGGTAGATAATTCTTTTTACTTTATATTTATTATAAAAATGTATCTAATATTAAACAAATGGAATTGCCCATTACTGACCAAAAGTGTAGGTACACCGTACACGAACGAGTTTGGTATCAAATGAAAGGTAACGTTGAGCTTGTTTTATGACTAATATATTTTCAAAGTTTTTCTCCGTGCTTAAGTTAAGCCTCGAGAAGTATCCGCGTTAAGCTTAGCCTAAAGAAAATTAGTTGTTGTATGTAGGTATTTAACATGTAAATTGCTTAACATCGACGTAGTTTTATTCGACAGTCAAATATTTCTTCTTCATAACAAAAGATTTTTGATCATAGTTGAACGAAGCCAAGTTTTTACTCTTCTTAAGGTAGATTATTTTTTTTTTTTTTAATTTAGCGCGCACTAAAGGGGTTGTGACTACCCTTAATATGATGTACACAGCGCGAGCGATTAGGTAGATTGGAGGGGATTGAAAAGGAGATACCAATGCACATTGGTTTTAAATGTCTCAAGAGCACAATGGGAGGGGAAAATCGGGCTGGGTAGAGCATTCCACATTCGTGTTGTGCGACTAAGGAAAGAATCTCTGTACTTAACAGTACGTCCGAAGTTGGGCTCAAGGGTAAACTGATGGGCATTCCTAGAAGCGCGAGTATTACGGTTGAATTGTTTAAGGGGAGGAATGCAACTGGCTATTTCACTAGAACACTGTTTATAGAAATACCGGTAAGATAATGATAGACATGAAACATTGCGACGGTGCTCAAGAGATGTAAATGTTTCCGTTATAGTTCTTTCACCTATCATTTTCAGAGCTCTCTTTTGTATTCTATCCAATAGGCTCAAGTCAGTTTTTGGTGCACCTGCCCAAATATGGGAGTTGTACTCAAGTTTTGGACGAATAAAGGCTTTGTAGATCACAGCCGGATCAGAAGGGGAGAAAAATTTCTTGCATCGACGGTGGAAACCTAAACACTTAGCAGCGTTCTTGGCTATGTCAAATATGTGGCCGTTCCACAAAAGGTGGTCTGTGACACACATACCGAGTACTGAAAGCTGTTCAGTTTCCTCTATGCAAGTACCGCTCATGGATAGCGGCATGGGGGGCGGGTTCCGCTTTAACGACAGGAGACAGCATTGAGTTTTAGAAGCATTGAATTCTACACGGTTTTTGATTCCCCATTGGACAATGCTGTCGAGATCAGAATTTAAAGAGCTTATCATACGCTCCCGTTGAAGTTCCACATCTGAAGAACATGGATGTGAAACTAGAAACTAATATGAAAAGCTGAGAGTACTGTCGTCAGCAAAACAGTTTAATGGATTAGAAGTTTCAGATAACAGGTCATTTATGAATATTAAGAAGAGGGTCGGAGACAAAACGGAGCCCTGGGGCGCACCAGCATTTATATTGTAGATGTCAGACTTGAAACCGTCCAATACAACTTGTATTGCCCTGTCCGAAAGGTAATTTCTAATCCGACGAAGAAGAGATTCATCAAAACCAAATTCACGCATTTTTGATAAGAGAGCTTGATGCCAAACTCTATAAAACGCTTTTGAAATATCAAGTGCAATAATCTTACTTTCGCCAAAACGATGTAAAGATTTGTTCCACTGTTCGGTGAGATATACCATCAGATCACCAGTGGACCTATTGCTACGAAAGCCATACTGACGGTCATTAAGAAGCTTTCGTTCTTCGAGATATTTCTTAAGCTGATGATTAATCAGCGTTTCCATGACCTTGGAAAGAAGGGACGTTATTGCAATTGGTCGATAGTTAGAGGGGGAAGAAGACACGCCTTTTTTAGGGACAGGCTGGATAAATGCTGTTTTCCATCCACTCGGAAAGAGACCAGTAGAGTAGGACAGATGGAAAAGCTTACGCAGTGGTTTTGCCAGCGTTGCAGAACACCTCTTCAGAACAATGGGTGGGATACTATCCGGGCCAGCGGATTTGTGAATGTCGAGATCTTTCAGAACTCTAGCAACTGCACGAGTGCGAAAGAAGATTTGCCCCATAAAATCGTTTACGCTCTCAAGAACAGGTGGAGTCATATCTTCTTCTGGCAGCGTCGAATTAACAGCAAACTGTGCTGCAAGCAAATTGGATTTATCGAGTGAGCTGACAAAAGGAGTATCATTGAAGACGATTGTTGGAACCGAGGACGAGTTGGTATTTTGTACGTTTTTTACAAATGACCAAACATTTTTACTACCTCTGGGACATTGTAGTATTTTTTGCCGTAATTTTTGATCATGTACAAATTTGGTTCGTCGAATGTGAACGTTGCAGGTGTTTCTAGCTTGTTGAAAATTTTTCCGGTTTTCCTCAGTAGGGTTGGCTTTATAACAACGGAAGCTTACTTCTCTGATCCTACTGAAAGTCCTTTCAATCGAACTGGTGGTATCTACAAGGTATCGCTAGGGGAATATAAAGTGCAACTTTTGTTGTGGGGAAGATACTTCTGCTTCTTGTAGGACGCATAATTCTAGTTTTTGAAAATCTTCAGCGGACATTTTTTTTGTGTTTCCAAAGATTGTACAGCAATTCTGCTTCTCCAATAAAACTTTGTAGAGCCTAGAACTTGCAAAAAGTTTTAGATTTTTCTTTCTTTAATCGTTTATGTTTATTTTCAATGTATTCTCGGGATGCAAAAGAAATAGAAAATATGACGGTAGGTTTTCATCTTGGATTCTATAAGTTCAAGTGTTACAGTTAAGGAAACTAAAGGCCAGTTTCACAGTCGACACTTACCGGAATAAGTGGCACTTAAGTTTCCCATATTAGGAGTTTAAGCTAAATTTCATAGCCTGCGTAAGCGGAACTTAAGTAACCAACATCGGAGACTTAAGTGCCACTTATTCAGGTAACAGTGCACTCTGATATTGGGAATTAATCTTTCACATTCCCCACTTAAGGGTCACTTTTCGGACTGTGAAACTGGCCCTAAATATGCGGAATCAAGAGCGATCTTTACCAAAATTAAATTGCGGTCGATGAAGGGTGATTTGAGCGTTTTTTTTAGGGTTCACTGTTCTTGGTCTTTGAAGTTCTACATCAATTTCTTCTGCACTCAATTTCGAATTATCCATAAGTTTTTCAGCTCCTGTGTCCACAACCAGTAGATGACCTTCTACGGGCTCTATGATTTTGTGAGTATGTTTCGTGCAAGCAAAGGAGGTCTTGCATCTCAAAAGAACAAATTTCGAGTTGTGCTGGTAGGTATATAGCAGTAGATAATAAAAATGTATCAAGTGTGCTGAAAATCTTGAAACATTTCTTACATTTTGTTAAGTACCACTTTAATCCTGTGTACGGAATGTTTAAATTCAACAAAAACGCAAATAGCTCGCAAATAAGAATGAGTGCCTATAGTGACCTACAACAATTTTCTGTTGGCGTGTATAGTTAGTCAGCAGGAATTGAGAAGATAATCTGAACGACTTAAATGAGATGCACTTTTTCATGATGTACATAGTATCTAGCTAATGTGAAAAAAAAAGATATTTTAGTTGGTGAAAGAGGCTGCGATTTGATGACCTCTGGTGCACTTACCAATTCAAGTTCAAAAGATTCTTTACCCCAATTAAACTCTGTTCAGCAATTCTGAGGCTAATTCCATTTCTATAGTTATACCATATGTAAAGGTAGCTATAAATGTATCTCTATATCTATATTCAAATTCATTTATTCTTTTCCTTGAAAATCCTCAAACAATGTCACACTTTAAATAGGTTTTTGGAATTACATTGGCTTAACAAAACTTTTTTAGCTAACATCTTTCCATCGGTTACACAATTTAATGTAAAACTTTAAAACAAAGTTGTGAAAGAACTACTTTGCCATCAGCTCTTCACTTTACTAAACTTCCACTTCACCACCGCCACCGCTTGCTCGTAATCCTCTTCCTCTATTTTGGGACTGCTGCTCCTTTTACTTTTCTGTTGTCATTTCTTCCATGCAAATCTGAGTGCTTCTGTGTGAAATTGAAAACTTTCAATTGGCACACATTTTTCTCTCTTTTAATGGTTCTTTTCGCAGAGCAAAGTGTATGATGTTTTTTTTTTTTTTTTTTGAAACGAGAGTCTTTCTGAAAGCAAAAGTTACTTTTCAACACTTCATAGGAGCTGGAGAGCTCTTCAGGAAGCAACCACCAGTCTACTACATCTACATATACCTACACTAATTTCATTGCATGTCTTATGCCGCCAGTAGAGTATCTTTCGCTGAATTTGATCCGTGCATTGACGAAAGCGGTGTCGCGTTATTGCCGCAACTCCTACAAAAGACCTCGATTTCAGGTGTGATGACGAACAAAGTGCTATTAAAATTTTGAAGAAAAGCGAAGAAAAACAAAAAAAAAATGGAATAAAATAAAATAGCGGATAACCAAACCGAAGTAGTAAAAATTTTGAGTGGATATACCACTTTTACACGCAGCGCACTTAAGGTGTCGTCGGTCTTCTTTCAATCTGCATATAGTTGGTTTTGTTGTTTTTATTTCCTTCGACTGCAAGTTCTTCTTCGAGGCATTCCTTAATTTCATAATAGGGTGCATGGAATTTGTAATATAATTTGAAACATGAGCCATTAAATGGAAGAATTATGTTCGATGTTTTAAAAAATATGCACCTACAATTAGGTACTGGCTTACACGCCTTGCTAATAAATTTCAGAAAATCAATAGCCTTTCAGGCAAGTAGGTACAACATTTTAAAAGTTAGGAGTTCCGGGACTAACGGTGAAGATGTTTTTTTATTCATTCATTAGTAGTATATCTACCTGTTGATCAATTTAAATATTTAACAAGATACAAGATTTTAACGTGTCTGTCGTGTAAATCACCACAAGTTACGTGAAAATTCTACATGCCACATTTTAAGCTTTGTTCTACCTGACAAAATTTAACCAACATGATGATCTAGCTAAATTAACTTGTGATAATTTTTAAGCAGGATGATTTAACATGGCATCTTGTAGATTTAACCACATTTGTAGTATACAAAATTACTTATTATCAAATAAAACGTATGGAAATGTTAAGCTGGCACGTGAACCAAGATGAACAAACAGAAGGCACAGTGCAACGTTAACAATGTATACCTGTTTAATTTATATGGGCTATTTTCAATTTAATTGAATTTTTGAACAACAACAACAACTTAAAGGTGTTACCACCAATTGTTTACGAATTAATTTATAATTCGTTTATTTTGGCTAGAGATACAGCTGTTTCAAGGGGTGCCAAGCCACCTATCATCAGTCTCCTCTTTCAATTTAAGCCTATAGAAATGTTACGAAGACGATTTAAAAGACTAATTTATTTAACAATCTTAAGCAATTTTTTTTTTGTCAATTTTAATCACGGGATTAGGGTTTTCGGGATTTTTGTTTTTCTGGATTTTGGGCTTTCTGGAATTTGGGCTTTTGTGGGGATTTGAGTTATTTTGGTTATTCTAGATTTAACGAATTTTGGGTTTTCCGGATAAAGGGATTTCGGTATTTTGGGGGTTTCCGGATGATGGGTTGTCGGGATTTAGTTTTTTTTTGAGATTTTGGGTATTCTTAATTTGGGTTTTCTTAATTTTGGTAATTGGTTCTGTGGTTTCCGGCTAATGGGTTTTTGGGGATTTTGTTTTCTTTTTGGGGTTTTGGGTTTTCGAGATTTTGGGTTGTATGTATTTTGGTTCAACAAATGGGAAAGTGTAATTGTATATTTAAGAAATTACTTGTTTAATTTATACCGGCGTTTTTTCAGAGGTCAAATAATTGATATCTATTTCTATCGAATCAAAAATAGGGTATGATAAACCATTGCGCTACAAAGATCAACTGTTATGTGGTTTTGCAATTAAAACTCTTTCAACATTCGTGTTTCATTTTCCATTTCCAGTTTGTTTGATATTTTCCCAAAGGAAAGAACTTGTTTCCCTTTTAAGCCAGATGCAGTAATGCATACCCATATAAGTCAAAGAAAAAAAAAAAATCAATAACATTAATGAAAAAAAAAAGAAACAAGGAATCACCAAATCGCATGCCATGTGATCATACTTCCTGTTGGAATCGATTTTCTCCATACTCAAAGCGTAACTGTCACACGCACGCATTTATAAATTCGTATTGAACTCGCACTTTCGGACCAAAGGGGATAAAAGTGGAGCAAAACACAGTCGAGAGCACGTAAAAGTATATTTTCCTTTTTTACAAAAAAATAAAAAAAAAAATTGCTCCTCATGGAGTTCTCTTTTTATGGAATTAAGTTGAACGACATAGAGGTTCATTTTAACTTTTAGTTCTACGAATGATTTTCGCTATAGGTAGATACTATACCTAAGGTACATGTTGTGGGTTCGAAAAAAAAATTTTAACTCCAAAATGGGTATAGGACAGCATCTAACTAATGATCAGCACTTTGTAATTGATGCCACTTGAACTTTTAATTGAATTAAATTGATTTAATGATAGAATGAAGGAAAAGATTTATCATAATATTGTCGTTGTTCGATGTTTTTTTTTTGTAAATAATGGTTTATCCATTATTAGTTATTATAAAATTACACCTTCTACAAAAACGAAGGCGCACAGTCCTATACCCCTGTCTTACGACTTTTTTTTCTCCTAAAAACATGTCCAGGAATCATTTCCTTAAGTATTGACATTTAAGCCGGAAAGACCCTGTATTAATAAACTTTAGTAACTTATATCTTCAATGCTTTACAACTAACAGCTTTGAATCATAAGAGCAAGTACGTGCGACTCAGCATAATGCATTTACTTGTTTTATTTCCATTCTTACTTAAGTTTTTGATTGATAGAACAAGGATAGAATCATTGTAGCATAATTTGATTTATACTGCCACATTTATGACCAAACTGGACAGAGTATCTCTGATTGTTCTCGATTTATAATGAAAGCAAACAAAAAAAAATTAGAAGTAGTGCCTTTCACTTGATTACAAAGCGGACTTACCATCGGCATCGTGAGTGTATCCCTGAGGTATATATATTATGGCTTTCAGTATGCGTCAAACTTCTTTAACTTTCTTTGACCCCTTATTATACATTATATTAACTTATACAAGGTACGTTTAGAGAATAGGATTGTATAGGTATAGGTAGGTACTCGTCTCTTGGCTTAAAATAGAATGTTTACTTTGAAAGAATTTAATCAAACAGACCAAGAGTTTGCAAAGTTAGTCAGTGTGGCGTGGACTTATAAACGTTCCAGAAATAACTAACAGAAACATTTTTTTTTATTTGATCGAATATTTTGGAATGGGCATATAAAGTGTGAATAACCGCTGTCTGCATGTAGGTTCCTTATATAAATAGGACAATTCATTATTAAAAATTAAAAACAACTAATTATCTTTTATTCACTTTTTTTTTTTTTCTTTTTTTTTATTAAAATAAAAAAAAACAGAATTCTCAAAAAAAACATAACGGACAAAAAAAACATTATTAAATTACTTCAGGATGTAAATAAAGAAACAAAACAAAATAAATCAGAGAGTTTATCTGGTCGTGGCGGCAATCTGTAAAAAAAAATAATAATAACACATGAGCACTCAAAAGCTACTTAAAGTTTGAATCGAATAAAAAAAACTTTTTTATACAAAGAGTGACAGAATAGAAGAAGAAAGATAGTTAAATTAAATAATTACGCTGCGCTGCCGGTGCGAGTGTTAGAGCTAACAACAAAACATTATTCGTGCGGAACACTAAAACGCACATATGAATCTCTCATACAAACAAGTATATATTTACATTCAAAAATAAGTACCGCATACGGAGGGCACCGATCAACGCACTGGCATGCGAACGGGGAGGGAAAGCACGCACCCCGAACCGATCCTCCAGTGGTTGATTCCTCTCACTCTGTTGCAATACGATTGACACACGGAGCAGGAGAACTCACATCTCCATGTGTTAGAGGATAAGCGGAAACCACGACAAATCCACCGAAAAAAAAACTATATAATTGTGCACGGATAGAACGACCCAACTCACTGGCTGCGAACGGGGTAGGAGCACACACACCCCGAACCGATTCTCCAAAGGTCTACCTCTTTTATTCCGTCACAGCACTACCAAGACACGGAGCAGGAGATCACACATCTCCGTATTGAAGTTATAACGCGGAGCTCAAACACTCACACACGACTCATCACATGTTTCAAAAACAAACTTACATAATAGGAAAGGGGAAACAAACAACTATACTCTCTCTTCTTATTGCTATACTACATATAGAGAGAGAAGTTGGTCACGCAAAAGAAAACAAAAGCCGAGGAGGAGAAAAACACTCAAAATAAAGTAACCGTAAACCGACACTGAAATTCGTCGAAGTTAAAAAAAACAATCGGTTTGTAATTTCGTTTGCGTGACATAGAAATAGTAAAGAAAATTCAAACTACACAAAAGTTGGAATTTAATAATTAAATAAAAACAAACGAGGAGGTTTAGCTCAGTGGTAAAAAGAAAACAAATTTATTTTACTCACCTAGGTCAACTTAGTTTTCGTTTGATTACAATTTTTAAAAATAGAGACAAGAACAAAACACCACTAGCACAACGAATAGTTTGGAACTTACTGACATTGATATAAACGAATTTCGAGCGAGGAGGAGAATCCTCAAAGGTATATACACAGATGTGGATTAGAGTATACCTCTCGAATACCAATGGTGGCCCAGACCATACATACGTTGGGTAAGAATGGATAGGAGAAGAAAATCAGTATTTTCAATACAAAGTTAGATACTAAAAAAAAACATAACACTACAACTGGGTGAAATGAATCGCGCAGCTTTGACTAGGAAAGGAAAAGTAGTTTATAGTTAGAGTGAAGTATAGAGACAGCAATGGGAGAGAAGGGAGGAAAAAGAATATATTCATGTTTTCTTACATTCGCCTATCCTGACAGAAACTCGTCTCGAGTCTCAGCATCTCTTCCTTCTTCGTCATCTTCTGAATAATCTGATAGACATTCGTATTCACCCCAAGGTTTCATATGGTCCACAGCAATAATGTTCTCGTAATTCATACTTCTCGTTTTACGATGTGTACCATCTATGTCGGTAACGAGATATCGGTCATTTGGATACACCTTTTTGACGACAAATGGTCCTTTGAATGGTGGCTCCATCTTGCGACTCGTCCCTGTTACCACTTCTTGTTTTTTAATAACAACTAAATCCCCTTCCTTGTACACTTTCGGTGCCTTACGCCTCTTATCAAAATATCTCTTCTGCACCTGTTGCGCCTTCTCAATTCTTTCCGATGCCTTCTTTCTTTCATCTTCTAGATCTGAAATTATTTCTACTATTTTCTGAACTTCGTCTTTCAGTATCGCATCAGTTCCACTCCGTGGCTCGATTCCTAACAGCAATTGACTCGGTGTTTTTCCGGTACTTTTATTTGTTACATTGTTTATTGCAAACTGTACTTGCCGAACATTTGAGTCCCATAAATTATCTTCCAGTGTGGTGGTCAAAAGTGCACTGAGTATAGATCGATTCAAACGTTCGACTTGCCCATTCGCTCTTGGTGTCGCTACAGCGTTTAATACATGCTTGATATTATTGGACTCACAGAAACGTTTAAATTCTTTTGATGTGAATGAGCTGCCCTGGTCTGTAATCAGGGTTAATGGAATCCCATGGACACTAAAAATATCTTTAAAAAATTCGATGGCCAGTTTAGTTGTGGTATTTTTAACTGCTCGGATGAATGTAAATTTCGTGAAAGAATCAACAGCAGCTATTATATAAAGATTTCCCCGTTTACTTTTAGGAAAAGGCCCCAAGTGATCAGCATGTACTGTTTTCATTGGGGTACTGCCTTTATGTATAGGATGTAGATAACCTTCACGACGACCTCCCAACTTTTTGTTGAATAAACATTGAATGCAACAGGCTATGTACTTTTCTACGTACTGCCGCATATTTGGGAACCAATAATGGGAACAAAGTCTTGTTAACGTTTTCTCTACTGCGAAATGTCCCAATTCATCGTGTGCTGCATGCACCACTTGATGCCGCATACCAACTGGTACTACCCATTGTTTGCCATTCGAAGTCTTTCTATATATTCGTCCTTCGTTAAGTAAATAGTTTTTGTGTATGTCCTTTTCCTCTTCACTACTTGGTGTCTTTCGCAAAAGATCGCGTATTCGCTGAAGATTCCGATCTGTTAATTGGCCCGCCAACACCCAATCTGCTTGTTCTATTCGCATTACTGTCTCCATCTTTTCTGCAGAACATGGATTTCGACTCATTGCATCAACATGCTTCATACGTTCCCCGGGTCGATATTTTACTTCAAAGTCGTATTCCATAAGTTGAAGCCACCAGCGCGCAATTCGGGGTATCAACTCTTTCTTATCTTTGGTTGCCTTAAGGGCATTGCAATCTGTTACCAACGTAAAAGTTTGTCCCAGAAGATAAGTCCGAAATTTCTTTATTGATTCTACTGCTGCTAGAGTCTCCAGCTCATAGGAATGGTATTTTTCCTCAGTATTTCGTGTTTGGCGACTATAATATACCACGGGATGAAGTCGGCCATCTGGTTGATACTGCAAGAGTATACCTGCCAATCCAATAGAACTCGCATCGGTGTGTACCTCAGTTTTGGCGCCTGGTTCATAAATAGCAAGTATCGGTCGTTCGACAAGCTTTTTCTTCAATTCACAGAATGCGTTTTCTTCTCTTTTAGTCCAGTTCCACTGAGTCGTTTTTTTCAAAAGACGTGTTAATGGTTTTGTGATGATGGCATATTTTTCAACAAAATGACGGAAATATCCTGTTAGCCCGAGGAACTGTCTCACCTGATGAATAGTTTTTGGTGTCGGAAACGCACTAATGGCAATAGATTTTCCACTTCCCGATTTCACTTTACCCTTTGTTACTTCAAAACCTAGAAAATCCGTTCTATCCATGAGAAAAGAACATTTTTTTAAGTTGAGAGTCAGTCCTTCTGATCGCAATATCTCTAATGTCCGTTTTAATCCTTGTAAAGATTCGGGAACTGTTTTGGAATGCAGGAGAATGTCATCGAGGTAGAAAGCAGCTATGTCTTGCAATGGATTTAGAATGCGATTGATAAACCGTTGGAAAACTCTAGGAGCGTTACAGAGCCCAAAAGGCATCCGTTGAAACTCGTACTGGCCACTTGAAGTAACGAAAGCCGTAAATCGCTTCGAGTTTTCCTCTACTGGTATCTGATAATAACCTGATCTTAAATCCAAACTAGTAAACCATACTCCTCCATGCAATTTGTCAACCTGATCATCGATACGTGGTAACGGGTGGCAGTCTTTAACCGTCTTCGAATTTAGCTTTCTGAAATCTACACATAACCTCTGTTCTCCATTTTTTTTTGTCACTAGTAAAATTGGTGAAGCATAGTCCGATTGCGACTCTCGTACAATATTATTATCTAGTAATTCTTTTACTATGCCTTGGGCTATTTCCTGCTCCTTAACTGCCATTCGATACGGTCGAAACGAAAAAGGTTTGTCATCGTCAAGCTTGATTTTTATCTTTGCTGAATTTGTGCATCCTAATTCACTGTCATCTAAAGCGACACAGTCACGAAATTCATTCAACATTTTTACCAACTCTCCTTTTTGAGTTTCATCCACAGGACCAATGGACAGCATGTCTAATGTTATAGGTAAATATTCTTTTTCTTTAACTTGCAAAACACTTTCTTCATTAGTTTCCTGTTGAGTAACGTTCTCGCGAATAGCTTTTTCTCCTACACATCGGTGACCCCTTGCAACGATAGCATTTTCTTTTATTAATATCTCTTGATCTGAAAGATTGCAAATTGGCAAGAAAGAAGATCCATTGCCATCTGTATGGAGTATACCCCGTGGTATACAACTTTCCAATCCTTCTGGTGATCGTACAGTCGCTTCGATTAAAACATCAATGTTCTCTTGGCTTGCTCTTACTGGTACGATGTTAAGCACCCTCGGGGTTAGATAGACTTGCTCTTTTGACCAAAGAATAACCTTGCATTCTTCTGGAAGTATGTTGAATTGAGATAGTTCTGTGTTTCTTCGGGCGAAATTCAGCGACTTGTCGGTCTTAATGACGATCATATCAGGTAGCTCGGTAAAAGACTGGCCGACCAAAACAGGGATGTTCTGATATTCATCACCAACAACACGTACTAGCACATTATCTTCAACATCGTCAATTCGTAGAAGTACCATCACTGAGCCTAGACTAACGACAAAACCTTTACCATAACCATGCAATGGGATATTGTCTTTCCAATTAACATTGAGATTTAATCGAACTGCTTCTTTATGCTGGATTAAAGTGCAAGAACTACCAAAGTCTATGTATGCTTCGATACTTGTACCGTTCAGTTCTATATTTTTGTGATATTTTTCGTTACTTGAACTGGAAGTTGTCCCTTTTAACAAGGCAATGGGTTTTCCTAGTTGACTTTTCTTTGGACAAATTGTTGTATCATGAAAATTACTCCTACATGACTCACAACGCTTGTCTGGTTTCGCGTTACAACTGCTGGCATAGTGTCCTTTTTTACCACATTTGAAGCATACCACTTGATCTTTATTTTCCGACTTTGAAAAAGATTTTTCCTTTCTATCGTTTGGTTTTGCCTGACGGGGTTGGTTTGTAAAAAGTTGGTTTGGTGTGCGTCTCGATTGCTCATCATTATACTGGCTAAGGAAAAGATAGAGCTCTTCGGGTGTACTGAAACGTCCAGCTCTTGCACCCGTCTTCACTACTCTATCATCAAGCCCTCCTATTAGACAAGCCACCGCCTTTTTACCAGAAATTTCACAGGTATTCAACAAAGTCATCATTTCGTGGTAGTATTTCATGTAGCTTTCATTGGGTTTCTTACGCCTTCGAGTTACCTCACAAAGTTGTTCGTAAAAATCTCGTTCTCCCGGGAAAGATTCAAACAGTTTAATTTTCCATTCGTCCCAGGAAAATTTCAAACTCGGCAGCCCCTTGTACCAGGTTTTAGCTAATCCTTTAAGTTTCCCTAGTGCATTATAGATAGTCGTTTGCTCTGACCAACCATAAATAACTCTGAGTTCATCAACCTGATCACACCATTTCTGAATTGTCTGATTTTCGTTTTCCGGATCAAACTCAGGAACGGCATCACCCTTTCCACCTCCGGTGGCTATACCCGACGATCTAACTAAAAATTCTTTCATCACATCTGTCAATCGATCAAATGAATTGGAGTTCGTTGAACAATTGGCCGAACAATTAGCCGAACAACATGTTCCTTCTCTTTGTCTAGATGCTTCCAAACGTCGTCGCTTTGTTTTATTTTTAGAAGAGGAGTCACCACTTGAATCTCTTCGATGACTACTTTTTTTTCTATGTTTACCCATTTTTTTTTTTTTTTTTTTTTTTTTTTTTTTTTAAAGGAATTATTTTTCCTGATATATCTATTCAAGTGACTAACTAACAATAATTCCAAATTCTATTAAAAATGTGTTAGAATTGAGAGTGGAAGAGAAAAAAAAAATAAAATAAAATATGTGAAGTGATTTGTTAAAAAAAATGGAAGAACAAAAGATTTTATCTTAACATTGCTCCTTTTCACAGGAGCAGTGCTCTTTTTTTGTATATTTTTTTTTTACTCTCCACGACCAGGTATCCCACTTCTGAATTATAAATAGGACAATTCATTATTAAAAATTAAAAACAACTAATTATCTTTTATTCACTTTTTTTTTTTTTCTTTTTTTTTATTAAATTAAAAAAAAACAGAATTCTCAAAAAAAACATAACGGACAAAAAAAACATTATTAAATTACTTCAGGATGTAAATAAAGAAACAAAACAAAATAAATCAGAGAGTTTATCTGGTCGTGGCGGCAATCTGTAAAAAAAAAATAATAATAACACATGAGCACTCAAAAGCTACTTAAAGTTTGAATCGAATAAAAAAAACTTTTTTATACAAAGAGTGACAGAATAGAAGAAGAAAGATAGTTAAATTAAATAATTACGCTGCGCTGCCGGTGCGAGTGTTAGAGCTAACAACAAAACATTATTCGTGCGGAACACTAAAACGCACATATGAATCTCTCATACAAACAAGTATATATTTACATTCAAAAATAAGTACCGCATACGGAGGGCACCGATCAACGCACTGGCATGCGAACGGGGAGGGAAAGCACGCACCCCGAACCGATCCTCCAGTGGTTGATTCCTCTCACTCTGTTGCAATACGATTGACACACGGAGCAGGAGAACTCACATCTCCATGTGTTAGAGGATAAGCGGAAACCACGACAAATCCACCGAAAAAAAAACTATATAATTGTGCACGGATAGAACGACCCAACTCACTGGCTGCGAACGGGGTAGGAGCACACACACCCCGAACCGATTCTCCAAAGGTCTACCTCTTTTATTCCGTCACAGCACTACCAAGACACGGAGCAGGAGATCACACATCTCCGTATTGAAGTTATAACGCGGAGCTCAAACACTCACACACGACTCATCACATGTTTCAAAAACAAACTTACATAATAGGAAAGGGGAAACAAACAACTATACTCTCTCTTCTTATTGCTATACTACATATAGAGAGAGAAGTTGGTCACGCAAAAGAAAACAAAAGCCGAGGAGGAGAAAAACACTCAAAATAAAGTAACCGTAAACCGACACTGAAATTCGTCGAAGTTAAAAAAAACAATCGGTTTGTAATTTCGTTTGCGTGACATAGAAATAGTAAAGAAAATTCAAACTACACAAAAGTTGGAATTTAATAATTAAATAAAAACAAACGAGGAGGTTTAGCTCAGTGGTAAAAAGAAAACAAATTTATTTTACTCACCTAGGTCAACTTAGTTTTCGTTTGATTACAATTTTTAAAAATAGAGACAAGAACAAAACACCACTAGCACAACGAATAGTTTGGAACTTACTGACATTGATATAAACGAATTTCGAGCGAGGAGGAGAATCCTCAAAGGTATATACACAGATGTGGATTAGAGTATACCTCTCGAATACCAATGGTGGCCCAGACCATACATACGTTGGGTAAGAATGGATAGGAGAAGAAAATCAGTATTTTCAATACAAAGTTAGATACTAAAAAAAAACATAACACTACAACTGGGTGAAATGAATCGCGCAGCTTTGACTAGGAAAGGAAAAGTAGTTTATAGTTAGAGTGAAGTATAGAGACAGCAATGGGAGAGAAGGGAGGAAAAAGAATATATTCATGTTTTCTTACACTTATATTAAATTTGGAATTGAAAAGAAAATAGGTATTATTATATAGAAAATGGCAGTGACTAGACTTGTCAATGTGAGTTCAACTCACATCTGAATCAAAGATAATATTTACAAGGTTGTATGATGATTTTGAGTATTAAATACTGAATTCTTTAATCAAAACAAATTCAAATCGTTCCAAAAATGAGAAATTAACTCATTTTGTCTCAATTTACTCATTAACAATATAACAATTTTTAAGTATTTGCATTAATTCCCAAAGAATTAATTATCGAGCTGGAAAATTCACCAAGTACCTTCACATAATTATTTCTCTCATAAAAACATTTCTCGTCACAATTAATAAATCTCTACATTCCAAAAGTCACATGCTGTTCTGATTTGCAATTTTCCTCACACCAGTAATACTATTATGTAAATTAAAGACATTTTCCATTTTCATTAAGGATTCAGCAAAAATGCAAAAAAAAAAAAAAATAATACATAATGGAGGCAACTAATCCTTCAAATTATTTCCGCCACTATTATTTAGAAGTTAAAACTCAATATCTCAAAATCTGTTCAACATATCAAAATAAACTTTGGGATTATTTTAAAGAAAAATACCTTCCATTTAATACCAATATCATTTTTCTACGTCAATTATTCCGCGCGTTATGGACAATTATTTGGAACAAAATCTGAAATCCTCATTTTGCAATCTTCAACTTCAAGCCCAAATATCTCGACTTTCCCATGAACGATTTTGAAAATATTTTACTCATGCATCGGGCTTCACGTCACCTTTCACTCGTTCCTGTACACTCTGGGCCAAAAGGCTCCATAGCAAAATGGGCATTCCCTTTAACGAGCAGTTTCTTTTAACCGGGAGGAATACCTATAAGTAGGTACATATTCTTGAATAAAAACATTATTTTTGGAAACTAAAAGAATTAAAAAATATATGTAGGTGTAGGTAGGTACCTAATTTTGGAGATAATAATTTGCAAGAGGAAAATTATCCTTATTAATTATAAATTATCCTTATATAAAGATAAAGATTAGGAAGGTAACCAGGTAGGTATGGATTTTTGATACGAAACTGCTTAGTAATCGGATTAGGGTACCTAACATTGTCGTGAAAGCCAATTTCCGTGATACCTACTTACCTATTTATCATTTATACATATTTCTAAGCATTTGTTTTTATTTACCGAATAAATAAATAAAAAACACAAACAAAATAGGTAGGTAATATCCACGTTTTATTATCTACGGACCTGGATCAAGATAATTTTTTAACACGTAATACAACAACAACTTGGGATCCTGCTCTCTATCTGGATTTATTTTGAAGATCTGAAAATTAGTTGTTACAAATGCGGGTAGATGTCTTCTCGTGGTATAAGGTAGTATGAAATGCAGTGTAAAGAAAAAAGACAACGAATACATGAAAATGAACCAACGTTTTATTTTTATGGGATGATCGGTAGGGATCTTAAGCTTTAACAAAACGCGGCTAATACTCTCCACCCCAAAAAGTAACAAGAGATACCTATTTCCTTCATATCCACCTACATTTTTTATCCCAACCAAAACTCCTCGAAACTGGCAAAAACGAAAACTCCTGCCACTATTAAAAGATCGAGACGGACGCGAGAATGCAATTAAGGTTACCTGTTTCAAAACAGTCGTCCACAAAAAAATATATTCTCCACCCTCAAACATGAAAGCAGAGAAATCCTTAAAAAAAAACTTTTCCTTGAAACTTTCCTTCATACATTGTATCTCTCTGCCGTAAAAAATTCTCAGAAGGAATAAAAACAAAAATTCTTGCCAACGATCGAGACAAATGAAAAATTAAAAAAAAAAAAACCAGAAGTACCTAGGTACCTACCTAGGTA
This sequence comes from Leucozona laternaria, assembly GCA_932273885.2. NCBI lineage: Eukaryota > Metazoa > Arthropoda > Insecta > Diptera > Syrphidae > Leucozona > Leucozona laternaria. The sequence continues at coordinate 20,950,754 of OW026367.1, read as the reverse complement.
CATACCTATAAAACCATTGCAAAAATATATCTTGTTACGACGGGACGGACGTATTCATTAAATCGGTGCATACACATTTCACACCAACCTATCTATACCTACCTAACTAATAAATCCGCTTTCCTCACAAGTTATGAATTCACCATTTTTTTAATTTCAAAACAACCTCACAAAAATAAATAACACCAAAAGAAAATCCTTGCTACCTTTAACGAATATTGCGATTTGCGACGAAAGAACAAAAATGTTACTGCATGTCTACCTATCTATACAGATACCCACCATCATCATGATCACAAAAAATAATAAGCAAAAAACTAAAAAAAAAGCGAAGATAAAAACATCAAAAACATTATTTTCGTCCTTGAGATATGCATTTTGAAGAGATTTCAAATTAGAAATTGTTTCCAGAGAGATTTTTCGCTCTCGCTCTTTAAATTGACCAATGCAACATTTCGCAACATGTTGTCGTATCCAATATCAGATACGGACGGTTTTATTTTGGGCTCACTTTGCTTGTACTGGATGCGACATCTTGGTATTATAATTATTATCTTTGGTTTAATACTGAAATTTAAGCTAGAAGCGATGGAAACTGGCACACAAGTATAAAAATGAATAAAAATAAATAAGAAGATAAAATTTGCATATTTTATTTCCATTACCTTTTTTTGAAAAAGAAGAATAGGACCGTTTTCGAAAACGTCAAATTAAAGTCAATTTCACCGGCAATTGATCGTCATTTATGACGCAAATGTAGCAATCATCAAATATGCAATCGTCCTGCTTGCACACACATGTCTTTTTATGTACGTCAAATGATTTTTTTTGCAAGCGCAGTTGACGTTTTCGAACAGAAGACAATTCGATTAGAATTTTTTAGATTCACTTTCGCTCGTCATTTTCAGCCGCGACGTTTTTATCGTTTTATTGACTCCCTGGCTGACATAAAAAAATGTTAAATAGCTAACAATCTCTCGAACCACCATGGTGTTCCTTTCGCCACCTCCATTATTTTACTGCACAGCTGCAACGCAGATGATGTTTTCGAACGCGTGACTTTAGCAAACTGCATTATCGAACACAATGCTAATGCAGTAGAATTTGTATTTGCGTTTTCGAACAGAAAACTTTTGCAGTTTGCGTTTAAGAACATTCTGCAAAACGCATTTTTGACGCAGATGACGTTTTCAAAAACGGCCTAGTTTTCTCCAGGGTTGTAAAAGAATGTAATCTTTTGTAGCAATCATTAAAAATTATTCATTGTTTTCAATTAAAAGATTTCATTCATTGACTCCGATGGTATACCAGCCGAACTATTTCAACACGGTGGGCCAGCTTTACGTCAAGCAATTCATGAGATTATAGTGCACGTGTGGGAGCATGAAGAAATTCCAGATGACTGGCGAAAAGGTATAATTTGCCCCATACATACGAAGGGAGATGTGCAGCAATTATAGAGGTATCACGTTGTTGAGTACCGCCTATAAGATACTCTCCTCTATCCTACAAGACCGGATAACCCCATACGCTAAAACCATCATCGGACAATATCAGTGTGGTTTCATTCCAGGCAAATCAACAACTGATCACATCTTTACCCTTAGGCAGGCGATTGAAAAATGTCTAGAATTTAACATCCCAACATACCATCTGTTTATAGACTTTAAGGCCGCCTACGATAGCATAGCCAGGGTAGAACTTTACAAAGCCATGAGAGAATTCGGCATCCCAAATAAATTGACACTACTATGTAGGTTGACCATGACCAACGTAACAAGCCAAGTAAAAATAGCCGGATTGCTATCCAAACCAATCAACATCTTTAATGGACTCCGACAAGGGGATGGTTTGGCCTGCCTCCTCTTCAACCTGGCGTTGGAGAAAGCAATCCTTGACTCTGGCACGGCAACAAGAGTGACCATCGTCAACAGGTCCAGCCAGATACTGGCTTACGCAGACGACATCGACATCATCGGAAGAACCGAGTAAGCTGTATATGATTCCTTCATCCAGATCGAGCAGGCGGCACAAAATCTGGGGCTGCACATTAGTGAAGGTAAAACAAAGTACATATGGTGGCGTCGAATGCGAGAGGAACAGTTGGTCAAACAATCAAGGTAGTGGAGCACGAATTTGAAGTGGTGCAATCCTTTAAATACCTTGGGTAAATAGTAGCAGCCGATAACAATATAGAAGAAGAAATACGCGGGCGGCTTCCTAAATCCAGCAGAGCCTATTATAGTCTGTCAAAGCTCTTCAAATCCAGAAATCTCACCATAACTTCAAAACTGCTGCTGTACAGGACCATGGTCCTGCCAGTACTCACATATGGATCCGAGACTTGGGTGCTTAGCAAAAGGCACTCCGACCTTTTAGCCTTAAGGAGAATTGTTGGCTCCATATGTGCGGAAGGACGATTCCGGAGACGGTACAATCATGAATTGTTTTCCAGCATTTGAAAGATTATCAATATTTTATTAATATGTGTATAAATATTTACCTGTTTTTTTTTCACTATAACTAGAACTCAATCAAGAATGTAGCTCTATTATTTCTTTAAAAATCTGAATTTTTCAACTTAAAACTTTAACTTTTTCGATATTTTTCCATGAAAAACGTTGGTAGACAAGTTGAAAATTTTGGTTTAAAATGAAGATTGATGCTAAACGCAAAGCTATAATAAAACAGCATAATAGTCCCTCTCACTGACCTCAATTTACAAAAAAGAAACAAAACCCCTATAGCATACCTACCACGAGAGTGTTTCATCAATGATAAGATAGATTGGAAAAATTGTACCAAAATGTTCCATGAAAGATTAAAAAAAGAAATACCAGAAAAAAGATCCAATCAAAAGCGCTTGTCAACTTTCAGCATATTTGCATAATCCATAATACTTTTTTGAACTTTTCCATCACCCATCTGTTAACCCTTCTCCTGGATGGTTGACTGGATGGATGTTTTGACTTTCTATACCATCCGTGTACAACTCCTTCATGCTTACCTACCTATATACTCAATCTGTTTTACTTTCTTTTTTTCTGATACTTTGATATTCAAAATTCAAACGCTATTCACCTCTGTCAAAAAAAAAAAAGAAAAAATCTTCTGCGATTCGAATGTCATGTCAACGCAGTCATTGGGCTTAAAAGGGGTGACATTTTTTTTTCTTCACATGATTTCTATAGATATCCCCCATGTTGCAAAAATAAAATCCCCACAGCAAGCACAGATGACATAAACAAAATTTACATACACACATACCCTACATACATACATAGATATACAAAAAAAAACACGACACAGGACAATCAGGATCATATTTCAAACACTATTGATGTTTTTTTTTGTCCGTACCCCAGGATAAAGGATAGCAAACAAACAAAAAAAATTGAAAATAATAAAGAAAAATACCATCATCCATGGGAATGATGCTGAATGAACGCATAAATCTGAATTCCTTGGGCAATTTTCAGTTGAAAGTACACTAAAAGGGGAAAAGAAAATTAATTTCCAAAAAGAGTACAAAAAAAATACACACACACTCACGGGATACGGGAATCAGGACCAACAGGACAGGGAACATCATCACAAACCCAGGACCAGGACTCAGAGCAGAAATATTATACTGAAAAGGAAGGCGACACAATTGCTATGTTAATTCCCTGATCCTAATGCAACCAACGTTGAGGACGACGATGACGACGCATGACGCACGGACGAAAGTGGTTACTTGAAAATACAATCGTGTTAGCAAACCCATTTATTCCACTTTGTGTGTGCATCACATCGCATCGCATCGTAAGGATTCAAACAAATGCAAAGCAAGGCCAAAGCTGACCGAAAGAATGCTGAAACGTGACGTAAGAACATTTTTTTGTTCAACCTTTTTTACTTGAAACGAAAGGATTTTTAACACAACATGTAAATGGTGTTCAGGTTCAGAGGTCCTGGGATGTGTATGCTCTGAGAGTCTAACTGATTTTATTCACTGTGTTTTTTAATGTACGATTTTTATTTAACAAGTTTAAAAATTAAAGTTGAAGCAACAAGATTAAAACTCCCTCTGACTTATGAATTATTTAAAAAATATAAAATCTAAGTTACACTTTTTGACTACCGAGTGAGAATTTACATCGAACCCCAGTATAGATGTATAAATGAAAAAGATTTCCTTCCAGAATTAAGTGGCTATCAGCGAAGTATACCTACCTACTTTTGCAAAACACTTAATCGAGTTCAAAAGTATATCCGCTTAGAAAGTTCGGCAGATATGAAAGCCATTGGCTCGGCTAATTAATTTTGTAAATTTATTTTTTTTTTATTTGCCGATTATTTTAAGTCCAACTATACAAGCTCCTATCATTAACAGTGTGCTTCTAACGAAGCGAACACTGATAATTTGATTAATATTGTAGGGTTAACTATCAGTGATTCTGAAGTGGAAAAAGCACTATCAAATTTGAACAGTGATAAACAGCTTGACCCAGACGGGATTCCTCCCGTAGTCCTGAAAATGTGTCCTGCAGCGCTTTCAGAACCCCTTTCATACCTTTTTAATTGCTCTGTTTCTGCTGGTGAATTTTTATCTGAGTGGAAAAAATCGTTTATAATACCTATTCATAAATCAGGTCCCAAGCAGGGAGTATCAAATTACCGCCCAATCTGTAAGTTGTCAACTATTCCGAGACTTTTCGAAAAGCTTGTTTGCGATAGATTTACATTTATGCTCAAGGAAATTATTTCACCATTGCAACATGGTTTTATTACTGGTAGATCAACGGCTACCAACCTTTCTATCTTTTCAAACTTTGTTTTAAAAAAGCTTCAGGAAGGGTATCAGGTCGATGTGATCTATACAGACTTCGCTAAAGCCTTTGATAGAGTCAGCCACTCAGTTTTATTGTATAAACTTGAAAGAATAGGTTTTCATTCAAGTTTTTTGAAATGTTTGGCATCTTACCTAATTGGGCGCATTCAGTTTGTGTCTATCGGTGATTTTCTTTCCAGTCCTGTTTACGTGACATCAGGTGTGCCTCAAGGTAGTCATCTTGGACCGCTCCTTTTTCTGTTTTCATTTCTGACATTCCAGATGTTTTCTTAAATTCCATTCGCCTTCTATTTCCAGATGATCTAAAGTTTTTTTGATGCATTAAACTTGAAACTGATTGCCTTCCTTTGCAAGAAGACTTAAACAGACTTACAGATGGGTGTAATATAAACCAATTACTTTTAAACGTTACCAAATGTCAGTGTTTTTCCTTTTGTCGTTCGTACTCGCCTATTTTCTTTCAATATAAAATTGGAAATAATGTTCTTGCAAGGGTTTTTGAAAAAAAAAAAGATCTTGGTGTCGTTTTTGATTCTAAACTCAATTTTATTAAACATATTGAATATATTGCAGCCAAGGCTAATTCCATGTTAGGTTTTATTAAACGTAATTCAATTGATTTCACGGACCCATACACTCATAAGACTCTGTTTTCTGCATATGTTACGTCTGTCTTAGAATATTGCTGGGTGGTTTGGAATCCATACTATAACACTCATTTCAAGAGATTAGAAAATATTCAACAACAAATTCACTAGATTTGTTGTTTGGAAACTTGGTTAGAACATTGAAATGCCTTCTTATTCTACGAGATGCCAGCTTATCGGCATACAGTCACTTGAAAATCGACGCAAAATCTTTTCAGTTATGTTTATCAGTGATATTTTGTCACATCATATTAAATGCCCTTACCTTTTATCTTTAATTGATATATATGCACCATCTCGTCAACTAAGGGAACGAAATCTCTTCCGTGAAAATGACCATAGGGTAAATTATGCATTTAATGAGCCAATAACTCGATGTGTTAAGGAAATTAATTTTAGTTCCGATGTAATTGATTTTAATTTTCATTATAATAGAGAAATTTAAAAAAATAAACTATTGTTACACTTTTTAAATAATCGGTGCAATTATTGCACCATTGCACGTACTCCTACTTCACTGTGATGAAGTTAGCGGTACCTATGCTATTTCTTTAACAACCAGGCAACCTATCAATTTGAAATAAGGCTGCAAATTGAAGTCCTGATATAAAAAAATGAAAAAAAATTATATTGCACCGGCGCAGCGCGCCGTCTTCAATTTGAAGTTAGCATAACAGTCTTTTTTGTCAGCAACCGCCCAAGTTTGGAACTTGAAGTAATGCTCCAATCTTGCATTTTGCAATGCTCATAAAAAAGGGTCAAACCAATTTTTGAATTCGTAATTTAAAAAAAAATCTTACTTCATCGCTAACTTCTAATTTTTTTGGTGCGTAATCTGTCACATACCTAACTGTTTATTAATTTCAACTCTAATGATGGCAGGCCTTAAGCATTTCTTCTAGGAAATTTGTAACTATACTAGCTGGACCACCCGGCTTCGCGCGGGTAGACAAACCTAAGCTTCGCATAAGAATTACAAAAGAAAATATAAATAAATATTTAAGCTAATTTTGGTAATCGAATACTACTTTATGGGTTTTAACCTACTTCACGTTATGAATGGCTAAATAAGCAAAAAACATGATTCATTAAGCTCAACCTTTATAACTTTGTCAACACAGAGAGAATTTTTGTACTATAAAAACACTTCTTCGATTTTATCCCATTTCACTCTATAAATAGCAATTTTTTTTTACATAAAATTTCACAACCAAAAAGAAATTTTGAAATCAGATGCTACTTTTCGTCCATTTCATCCTATAAATTGCAATTTTCTGAAAAGAATCTCTAAGGTCATCCACTAAAAAAACAACATTTCAAACATCGAAAGAATTTCTTAAATCGGACAATTTTTTTTATTATTTCCCCATTTCACCCTACAAATACCAAAATTTCGAAAAATAATATCCCTAAAGCTATTTCCTACGAAAATCCTTTTAAACAAAAAAAATATTCCTAATTCCGACAGTTTTTTTTATTTTTACCCCATTTCACCCTACAAATACCAAAATTTTGAAAAAGAATATCCCTTAAGCTATTTATAACGAAAAACCTTTAAAAAAAGAATTTCTTAAATTCGATTTATTTTTGTGCCGTTCTCCCTAAAAATAACAAAAGTTGAAAAAGAATATCCCAAAAGCCATTTCCTAACCGCCTACAGAGCCACCTGTTGAACTGTAATTGAATTGAACTGAAAAACGAAATGTGCGGATACAGCGCCACCTGTTGAGAATTTCCTGACTTTCGTTTCCTAAACCTTCACGGAGCAATTACAAACAAACCCGCAGAAAGAAGTATCCAAATTGATCCAGTCGTTTTCATGTTTAAGCATCCGAACCCAACACGATCCATTTTTAAATACATAGAAGATAGTATCGAAAATATTAATCTTACTCTTATTACTTTGATCTACCACCTACGACCTCTTATAACATTTCAGATAGGAGGACATGTAATTAAAAGAACAAGTATAAAATTTTAAAGTGAATGAAATTATTAAAAACTAAAGATATAACTCTTACCACAAAAACATTAAAATCGTAGTTACCTGAAAAAGAAGAGAAAAAAATCATTAATTATTAAGTTCAATTGATATTGTTCTATTCAAGCAATTTATCTAAAACTATCAGACCCGTGCTCTCGTTGCTTCGCAAATTTTAAAGAATAATTCATTTGACTATAAATAAAATAAATATTAGCATATCAAAACGGCGATCAATTGCTACCATTTTATTTACCAAAAGATCATTAATGATTAGGTATAAGTTTTGAGCTAAAATTTTTTTTTTTATTTTAAGAAAGATCAAATTTGCATGACAGACATACAGATTTTTGGCACAATCTTTTTGGTTTTCTCTTTAATGGTAATTTCAATTTGGATTGCTATTTCGAAAGAAAAAAAAATAAACTGTAGTAAAAAAATGTTAGTGGAATGAGAGAAACAACTGGATCGGACGAACCTGCTCAAGTTGGTTTAATTTTAAAGATTGTATTCCTATTATAGAACATGCATAAATAGCAAATAAGAGGAAATGAAAAAGGAGCATGAAACTCCCTCTATAAATTGCTAAAACAAGTACTCCTTAACAAAATTTTGACCTCAAAATAAAGAACACACGCTGTCTGAATTCTGAAAAAAAAATGAATTTATACAAATAAAATTCCAAAAACCATTTGAGCAGTTTTCTTAAAACATGATTTTTATATCTACTTACTACATACAATTTCTTTAAAAGTCATTAAAGCGTTTTAAAAATATTTATTTGTTTATGCAATATTATTTCAACTTAAAAAAACCACCTATATAAATAATTTGATTGAAATCGGATAGGTCGTTAAACAAAAACTGAAAACCGAAAACAATAATGTCAAGTAGGTAAAGCTAGTAACAGTTTTTGATAAAATGTAATTATTTTGTCTACCAAAATGCAGACTATATTTACAATAGTATCTACGCACATATACGCAGATTTTGATCAGAATCGGTATTGTCGTTTCCAAGATAAATAACAACTTTCGATGGCAGGTATGTACCGTTACTTTTGGAACTTAAAAAAAAACAATATCCCCTCTAGGGAATCACCAACAAATCTTATGCTCCAAGTTTGAAGAAAATCGCTTCAGTGATTTAAGCTCCAGGGCGGGATAGATGGCGTTGTATAGGAAGTGGGACCCACTTTTTCACGTTCGATATCATCGTTATTGCATTGCATGTTTGACTGAATATCTCGTGTTCAATTATTTTACTTTGTGTATATCACAAGAAAAATTGTAAATGAAAAAAAAAGACAAATTTCGAGGCCTCCGGTTTGCATCCATGTGAGACAGAATATTGTGTTAGCAGCTGCTTGTGGATGTAAAAATAAAGATCTCACGAAATATTTGGTAAAATATCATGAAGCTAAATCCTTCTGACCTTGATCCAGAAGCATTTGGATGTTCAGTCTATAATTTATGAATTTAATTAATTTTATAAATACTTCGACGAAGAACTATTGCCAAAGATTGTTAAAGAAGTAAATGTTGACAAGAATACGATATTCCGAATATCCTACTTTACATTATTGAATATTCATAGTTTTAATTTTAGCTGAAGGATCCGCCCCTTAGAGCAGATTTATAAATGACCTACTTCGGTACCTGTTTATGTTCAAATTATGGCCCTAAGTTAGTATAGCTAATGGAAATTGCTAATTGAATTGAGAATTTAGTTATAATGGGACTTAATATCGATTTCAAGACCTCGAGCTGCACAACACGCATTCGAAGCTTATCTAATCCGAAAATAAAGCTAACATACTCGTATCAATGTTATAAGATCTGATATATAGACAGATAGTATTTTACTAAAAAGATTCCATAACTTTTATTACAGCTGTTTTTCGAAACTCCTATATGTGTTCGGAGTAGGTTTTCTAAAAATACTTAAGGTCTATGAACCCTTCGAAAACGAGATACATTTACGAACATCCCAAAATATTTAAAGAAAAACTTTAGGAAAAAGCTTCTTTGTCCAGCAGAAAATCAGCGATTCGTTAATAAAAATAGTTGAAATTTCAGCGAGGAGAGACCAATTAAAATACAATTTTTTTCCGACGAGCACTTTCCACCAAAACAACAAACGGCTCAGCTATAGTACGACGAGGAAACGAAAATGATTGCTATCTCGTTTACGAAGAAAGAACAGAGTATAGAGGTATAGGTACCTACATACATCTCAAATAGGCGCACTCAAATTTCCTAAGAAAAGTCAACAGCCTTTCCATGCAAAACTCTATGTATAATAAACGAGAACCTAACATTCTCAATCCCGGAGCCAGCAACCATCATTCAGTAAAGAACAACAACACCTCATTAAATCCAAGTGAGGCAGAAACCAAACAGTGCTGCACACCCATCATCCAACCTCTTTGCTTCAATTAAATCGCATTTAATCCACGTTTTCATAGAAATGAAAACCGTTTATACCTACATTCTGTCTTACCATCATCATTGTCGTGTTGCGCATCAAGCACCAGTTTCTATACAGAATATACTATGTACTGATGGTATACCTATAGTAGTAGTAGTGGTAGTAGGTAGGTATCATAAGGTATCCAAGAATCATTGCCTGACCAAAACCCAATCAAGATCTCACTTTAATGGCCCCTAACTAGCAAACAACGCTCATTTATACGGTTTACGGGACGACCGACCAACGAACGGACGGACGCGACGGCAGCGGCTGTGTATTCTTGGGGATCCTCTTTCGTTTCGTGCAATTCGACGCGATAGAAAGCATCCATCGAGGCATGGGAAAATAAAATAAAAACTCAACTTAACTCAAAACCAGACCATGACCAAAGACAACATTCGAAGTCTCGCCATTATTTGTCTGCATCTGCACTGTATGCCCCGATGCCGACTACCGACAGACGGACGACCACGAAGACGACATCAACAACGCAGTCTTGTTTAGAAAACAACACAACACTGCATATTAATCCCGCCGTATCGGCCGCTCTAAAAAAGGAATAAGGAAGTGCCCACAAAGCCATTAGAATCATTGTATATGTAATTACCCCATCTCGAGGGCTTATACATCAGAAAAGAGCTGCATTTTACCCGGGCTAATGTAGGTGACGGGTGAGGGTAGAATAGACTGGACTGACCGACAAAAATGATGGGCGATATTTTCTCGTTTTTGGTTACCCTTTCTACCCCATGCCGCGGCGGCGGCCACACCGCGCTGCACCACCATCATGGGAAATAAAATCAGAGTCAAGTTCGTGGAACTTCAATACATAAAACCATCTAGCTTTGACGTTTTAAAATCAAAACGAAACGAACCGATACATTGCCGCTGCTGCATCCTTTCCAACGTTGTATGTTGACTCGCATATCAACTGAAAGACCAGACTCTCAGGGTCAACCATCTTTGAGTGTCAAGTGTGCCACAAACTAAGGCGCTATAGGTAGGCACCAAGGTGCAATTGAAATATTTATAAATCATAGGCATAACCGCTTAACTAAGAGCTTTTCAAAAATTAATTTCAGAGGAAGTTTTGTGGCAGCTGAAATAAGTGAAAGATAAAAATGCTTACTTAAAGAAGATCGAGATTTGAAACTTTGTCGCCGCCTGAAGTATTTGGCTACTACTGGCTGAATATAATGATGTAGCTAAGGCAGCTGTAGCTTGTAGTATTGACGAAGTTGAAAGGTACAAACATTATGTGCATCGCTACCGCAACATAATGCAGGTGATATCAATAAAACGAAGAATGTACTCAGAGCAGATGCTCTATGAGACAAGGAGTTGCTAGAATTAGTTAACTTTTAGAACCAGTTTGTGTACATTTATACTAGACTCGGATTTTTGTAAATTAAGTTTAAGAAAAAAAGTCCACATTTAATTTACACGATATTGACTTTTAAATCCTTCTCTTCTTATTTTATAAAATTCAGCATTTCGATTAAAAATTGGCATGAATTCTTAAACGTCGAGGGGCAGGTGCTCTTCTCTCACTCACAAATGAGGAGCAGGTGCTCTTCTCAATGGAGAAAATGCTTTAGTTTATTGATACCTAACACTGAATTAGGTATATAAAGGGTTCGTCATCTAACGTTTTTTTTTTTGAAAAGCCGATACACCCAAAACGAGTCACTGCTTGGTCCGGATTTTGGTCCAGAGGCATAATTGAGCTATTTTTCGAAAATGAGCAAGGAGTGGCCGTTACAGTCAATGGCGATCGTTATCGGGCCATGTTGAACGAATTTTTGTTCACAAAAATTGAAAAGGAGGATATTGGCAACATTTGGTTTCAACAGGACGGCGGCGCGGCGCTACTTGCCACACAGTCGAAGCTACACTCGATGTTTTGAGCCATTATCAAAAAAAAAAGAAGTTATTTGGCGGACCCTTTATATAATAAGTAAGTATTATTTACCTTGAGGAAGTGCTCATCAACTTGTATATTCTCTCTTTAAGTATTTTATTTATATTAAATGAAATACCTGCTCAGAAAAGTGGTGTTTTTGAGCAAATGCTCGAAAATGTCGATTTTTTTTATCTTTTTTCGCAGAATTTCTCATTAAGAAACATCCTTTAAATAAATGTGTTGTTAATCAATGTTAATAGTTTTCCTATATTTTTAAAGTACAAATTAGACTACGAAAACAGACGACACATTACGGCCTGCCACTGCATTCAGTCCTCACAGCCCTCCCTGAGTGTGTTTTATTATGTTTTGACTGGCCACAGCTCTATTTTGATTGTCCGATTTAAAAATAGTGACACCGCATTGCGGTTGGCTAAATCGAAGGACGTCAACAATATGCATACATACATTTATATAGGGAGTCAAGATCAACAACATCGACTTAAGAGATAAAGTCAATGACAGCTCGTTGAATTTTATAGAAGCAGCTTCTGCTTTAGTTGGACTCTTAGCCATCAGAGGATTAAACTTGATTTTACAATAAGTCTCAAGGTGCAATACAAACCTTTTTCTGGATTGATTTTTATTATATCCATGAGGAAAAATGAGCAGCTGTCTATATATGTAAGAAATACTGTTTCAATGTGGTCATAAGGGTTTGCAAGACATGCACGATTAGAAAAGCAATAACTATAGAAAGTTTAACATATTATTAGATATTTTGTGTATACCTACACTTACATTATGATACAAATATTAGCATGGTACTTGTGTGGGTAGAAACAAATTCTTCTCAACCCGTTAATTACCTCGAAGGTGTGCAAACTTAATTCCCAAATAAAATTTTGTTTGTTTCATGGTGGCGCTGACGCTAACCAGTTTCAATTTATAATTTAATGTCTGTAAGGAGAGCCATTGCTTGATGGGCTGTATAAGAAGTGACTCCATCTACTAGTTGAAACCACAATTCTGAATTTCTCTCCACCTCTGGCCTTAAACAAATGTCAATTATTGCCGGGTATTGAATGCCATCCACTGTAACCGCAACTTCGTTTTCGTATGATCAACGTTTAACTCATTTCGAACTGCATTAGGTTTTACGATACGCGGAAGATCACAGACAGATCCTTGTTGCTGCAAACTTTGAACCAATTGATAAGTATTGTTGTTGCGAATTTCGAACATGATTTTTGTGACAGAATAAAATTCAACTAATTAATAATTCTTTGCTCTATGCAGAGTCTCACTAGTCCAGTCAAAGAAGACCAAAAATCATAAAATAAATGCAAAAAATCATGCAGTCTGGATTATTATTTTAAAGGGTAGGGGTGACCCCCAGGTACAATATACCAAAAGTTCCCAGCCCAAGGCCGCGAGCTTTAGACAGGACGGGGGGGGGGGGGGTAAATGTCCCCTTTTCTAGTATTTCACAAATAATTTGAAAACCAAGGGTATTAGCGGAAAAGTATACACTTCAAAATGAAAGTATATTAAATAAGCTACAAAAAAAGTCTTATTTATATTTTCGCTAGGAGAATTACTAAGGGAGAAGCGGGGGGTAGAAATGCAATAAATCTGACAAAATCACGTTACAAATTTAATCTTTATTGATCAATCGACCCAGAAATATTAGAAAAAGTAAATGCATGTTCATTCGTTATAATTTCATTAACGTGATGAGAGAAATGGTATGTAGTAAAAGAAGGTGGGGGGGGTGGTGGTTAAAATATCATATTTATTTAATTTATTTGATACAGTGTTTGCTGTCAAATGAAAAACACTGTATTTTCAAAGGTGAGAACCTTACAGCTTATTTCCACCAATACTATGTGAAATAATGTTAGGGGTTTTTCTAAGAAAAAAATCACTCAGAAGAGGGGTGCCTATTTGCCCCCGTTTCTAAGGGAGAGATCATTTTCTAAACATTGGTTTAAAGTGCATTTGCAATCATTTAAAAACAACGAAAATAGTTACAGTATTAAACTATAGGTTTTGGTTTTTGGAAATCCAAAAAACTATTCTATCATTGTATTAATAAACTAGATTATCTTAGTCAACAGTTTAAAAAAAAAAATTATTTTGAATTAAAACTTTTAAAAAAAATAAAAAAAATTGAATTTATATAGATTTTTTTTTTAATTTTGGTATAAGGTACTAAATTTTTATTTAGTATTTGATGCTGCCATTAATCTTAAGTCGAACTCTAAAAACCAGAGGGTTGTAGGCCTTTTAGTTTTTGAGCAAAATTAAAATTATGAAAACTTCTACTTTCAAAAAAAATTCTTTCTTTTCATTAAATTCTACATATAGTATATTCAAACTGTCAATTTTCTAACGAAAGAAAAATAAAAGCAAAAAATCATGAAGTCTATGTTGTTGTTTAAAACGGTAGGTGTAATCCCTAGGTACAACATACTTAAAGTCCCCAGCCCAGGCCCACGAGCTTTAGTCAAGATGGGGGGTTAAAGGTCCCCTTTTGTAGTATTTCGCGAATATTTTGAAAACCAATCGTATCAACGGAAAAATCTGCAGTAGTTACCCCCTTTGCCTTGTTTCAGAATAACCGTGAATAAATATTTTTTTACCTTTTCTATTTATTCTAAGTAAAGATCAATAAACACTAAATTTGGATTGTAATTGTAATTTTTTGACACTTCTTCACCCCGCATCTCCCTTAATATCGCTTTTAGCGAAAATAAGAATAAAACTTTTTCGGTCGAAAATTTAATTTACTGTCATTTTGTTGTGCAGATTTTTCCGGTAATACGCTTGGTCTCAAAATATTCGCGAAATACTATAAAAGAGGACCTTTACCCCCCCCCCCCCGTCCTGTCTAAAGCTCGCTGCCCTGAGCTGGGGTATTTTGGTATGTTGTACCTGGGGGTCACCTCTACCCTTTAAAATAATAAATCAGACTACATGATTTTTCGCATTTATTTTTCCTTCGTTGACTGGACTACACCAATATACATAGATTTCCCAAGTTGTTCAAAGTCACTTTTCAAAAAAGAATATACATTTTATGTACAGGGTGTTTCCTAACTAATAACAATACTTTTGGAAAATGTTCTACGGCACTTTTTAAGAAAATATATGCTCGACTGGATATTTTTAAAGAAAATATGTTAGAAAAGTCAAAAGTACCTAATAAAACATATTTTTTTTTACTAAAAATTTTTACTTAAAACAAAAATTCTTTAAATACGATATTACAAAATTATAACAAAATCGATCGAACTTTTAAAAAATATACTCTAATAACTTAAATTTAATACAATTTTCTCAAAAAAACGTGGACTGCCCATTTCCGTTATATGAATTTGTTGCACGAAAGCCTGAAACATGTATACAAAGAAATCAAAATCATTAAAGCCGTTTTCGAAAAAATTATAAAAAAAAAAACAAAATCGTTATATGGTGTACTTAACCGTCCTAGGCGAGCTAATACAAAAATTCGAATTTCCCCTTTGGGGCATCACATAAAAATGCTCTCCACTCTTACGGACTTCTCGATTATCGTAGTCGTAGTGTTAGTTTCGGGTACTTGCCCATAAGAGAAAATCGTTTATAGGAGGGGACATTTTCTAAAACATTGACTTAAAATGAAAAAGCAACACTATAAATATCATGTCATTGCTTGAAATTCATACTTTTATATTTTGTAGGTAAATCTACGTAATAAAGGTAAATCGAAAACTATAAAAACTATACTTTTTCTTAAAAATATTTATAAACATATGACAAAAAAACAACACATTTTTCAAAAATAGTTCGAGTTTTTTTCTTAAAAAAAGTAATTTTGTAGGTACCTATACATTAAATTAGGCCCCAATGAAACATGACCCCAACCAAAACATGAAAAATCTGCCCAAAATTGGGGCTTTTTTCATAATGAAAAATTGCCCCAGTGTCAAATTGGAAAATTCGCCCGAAAGTTAATAAAAAAAGACCCAAAATAAATTATCAAATCAAATAAAAAATGGCCACAAAAACGGTAAAAGATAAGTAACAAAAACATACATTGATTTCTTTTTACGGTTTCGGTTGATTTTTCATATGTTTGGCTTTTTGTTCATTTTTAGTTTGGGGTGATTATTTTTATTCAGATTTTTTCAAAAATTTAAAAGGATCATTTTAGGTGTTTTGTACGATTTCACTATCACAGAATGGTCCTTTTTAATTTTGAAGAATCTGGGCCGAATTACCGCATCAGTTTTCTAGTGCTACGCGACTGAATTATGTGAATTTGGCATTACCGCTCACATTATCGAGCAATCAAGTACTATAATTTGAAATTTTCTCATCAGTAATCGAATGGAATTTCATTCGATAGAATGGATGCGAATTCTGAAGGAAAAATGAAAGAACTATTGTTAGTATTATTTTGTCATTATATTTTTTCTCGTTCATTCGATCACTGATGGCAGTCACTCACTCATTCAATGAAGCGGTAATTTGAACCCTGATTAAAGAACCGTACACAAAAATCGCGCAATTTTTCTTGTTTAGTTTGAGGCTTTTTTTTTAATTTGAAATAAATTTGGGGCTATTTTTCAATTATTTTAGGGACATTTTTTTTTCTTCATTACGAAAAATGACCACATCATTTTTGGGTTGATTTTTCATTTATTTTTCAAACATGAAAATTCACCGCAATTCACAAAATTTAATAATTTTTTTTTGTTTTTTTTTTTTTCATATCAATTTTTGGGGCTATTTTTTTTTATTTTTTTTTTGGGGTCGTTTTTCATTGGGGCCAAATTTCAGGAAGCCATTATATTGTAATTTAAGAATTTAATTTTTAAAAATTCTTTAACATTAAAATTAAAATAAGATTTTTTTAAAAAATCCAAAAATATTTTTTTAATTTCTATATGCAATATTATTTTGATTTTAAGGAAACTTCTGTGTAAGAATTTTGTTCGAAATCAGTTAAGCTATTAACGAAAAAATTGAAAATTAAATAAAAATGTTTGTATATCAGGTAACTATATAGGAACTGTAAACTGTTAATAAAAGTTTTTTGGTAACATTTTTTGCTGACCAAAATGCATAGTACCATATCTTGAGATCCGTTTTCAAAATAAATTACCTAGGTATGTATTTCATAACGGTTATATGCCAGGTACCGTTTTTTTCGTTCTAAAAAAAATCTCAATTTCTCCTCTAGGGAATCTGTAGAAAACCTTCAGTTTAAAATTTTAGGAAAATCCCTTAAGTGTTTTAGGCTGTAGGTCGAGATACAGACAGAAAGAATTGCGGGACTCACTTTTTTCGTGTTCTCTATCATCGTTATTTCAGGTTTGATTAAAATCCCGTAATCCATTTTGTACGAATACTATAAACTTGTCCTTTAAAATGTTCATAAAATGAAGGTAAAAATTCATGTTTGACCCTTATTCCACCAAAAACGTTCACCATAAAACATGAAGCCTGTTTCTGCCAATGGTATTTTTTAATTTCCCTTTCTTTTCATTTTCACATCACATCAGCATTCCCAATAATAAAACTTCCATATAAATCATTTGTTTTTTTTTCAGATTTTTTTTTTATTTTATTTGTTCGGGTAAGAACCCAAACCCGATTTCCTGTTTCAAGTTCTCGCAGCTTGAGATGAAAATTGAAATCGTCTATAGCAGACGCGCCGCCATCGCCATGCCGCCCATTAAGTGAAAGCAATTACAAGAGTAATTGGCTTGAGTCTCGACTAAACTGGCTATAAGATGATACCGCAAAACTTTCTTGAACATCATCAAGCTGGAGGCAGAGCATTGGCGCAGAACACGCTAATTGATCTTGATCGATCAGCATCAGAGTCTTGTTTCTTTTTAAGTTTGTTTTTTTTTTTTTTTTAATGATCATGTTGATCATACTGACCAAAGTTGTAGATTTTTAACTGAAAGGCGATTTTAAATTTGGGTTAACCCCTTGAAGTGTTAATTCGTGACCGGTAGCTACAGGCTGTGTGATTGATGATGACTTCTGGACATGAAAACATGTTTCAAAAAACACACAAAAACAAATTGTTGACAATAATTTTAAGTACATATATATATATGTACATAACTACATTCGGTGGTAATTCAGAGTTGTTTGGAAGCAAAAGTGACAATGAAAGAGAGTGTGATGTCCGGAAATTTAATTGCAGACATTTTTTCTGTCAGTTTTTAGTTTAACAGTTTGATTATTTTATCTATTGAATTGATGGTTTGATTGTTATTTCAAATATAATAACGTATGTTTAATTATATCTAGCATGTCCCAAAGGAATTGAAAAGTTTTATCAGTGAGTTTTAATTATAACATGCAGACAGAATGATTGATTATTATTAATAAATCATACAAAAAATTTAATGTTTTTGAATTTTTTTTGAATTTTTATTTCAACTTCCGGATTGTGTCATTAATGAGGTGATGGAATTTTTGAAATAAATGTAGTTTCGAATGGAAAGGCAATAAGTGCATATATTGTCAAAGCGAAAAACTATGCCTACCTTGACTAAATGGGTTCGACTTGTGTATAACCGTTGTGTTTTTGAGCATTTTCATGAAGAATCAAATATATCTCATTAAATTTGAAATTAAATCATCAAAAAGAGATAAACTTGGAACATAGGTAATCTTATGCTAATATAATCGATTATTATCTGTCAAATATGCAACATGATAGGCCCCTCACTCTCACTAAGTCCTCTATCTCTCTCTAAAACGATGTAAATACCTTCTTCCTAATGATGAAGTGGCCTATAACTAATCATAATGACTCATTACAAGTTTGTATAGAAACACTTGTGTTGTTTTTGTTCAACAGCAATAATGTTATTCCTCTTCTCATGAACCCTCCTCTCTAACCCCAATACAGAGACAAGTGCGTTTCTTGTTATTAACGCACTGATTTGACAGGATAATCCGCCTGCAGCAATTGAACGAAGATTTTATCAAATAATCTGATGCTAAACATCCTGATGCCGTAGAACGTATAGGAATGGATTTATAAACTGGCGGGTCATTAAAGCATGACACTTTAAAAATTAAAGACACATACTATACTGCAGCAGCGGGCATCATGTTAAGTTTGTAGGCCTAAGGTGCAATGCGTGTGATTAGTGGACATGGCGCCGAAGGTGTCTGTTGCAATGGACCATAAATCATAAATCATTACACCGCCATCGCCAGCTTAACCTGATAGATGGGGTGACTAAGGTGGGAGAGGGAGGAGGGACAAGATAAATATACACATAAATATGCAAATCCGACCTTGACCATTTCTGACAGCAGCAGCAGCAGCCGTCAGGTAAGTAGCGCTCATTCCCAGCCATTTGCAATGCGAATGTAGAATTCTATTTGTGTACACCGACCAGCCATAATGTAAGTCGCGACTAGCGACGCCTCTCATGTCGTGTCGTTGCTGATGTCTCCTGCGCGTTGGGTGAAACAAGAAATTCCTGTCCCGCTACTGGCCTAACAAGTCGAGAAAAAATGCATTGCCCATAAAATTCAGTGACAAGTTGTTTGTGTTTAAAAAGTCAAGAGGTCAGAAAGGAAGGCGACTAAAAAGCCGCACCGAGCGCCAGCCGCGCGCCACTATAAAATCCAAGATTCATGTCTCGATGGTGTTGGGAATGTAAGTGGAGTTTTGTGGACAGTAGATAGGTAGGTATACTTACTTACCTACTCGTATAAAGACAGTCGAAGTAAAGGGTGTTTTTTTAGACTTATGGTTTTCAAGAAGAAATAAAACGCTTTAAAATGATTTCGGGCAAGTGGCCGCCGTGGCTGGCGGCAGCTCCTATTGTTGCCTACTAGAGTAAACGTGGTGCGAAACCGATCCATGGCTGCTCGAATTTACATATGTGATTTTGCGATTATGTTGATCGAATATTGGACGCAGTGCGCGATGCGTCGCGCGAACCGAAAGATTATTTTTGTAATAAATTTGCACGATTTGCAAACGTTGCTCAGGACTAAGTCTATATTAATTATAAAATGGCAAACGAAACTGAGCATAAATCAAGTGACAGCTGTCAAAAAGACCAACTCCTAAAAAAGTATTGCCAGATTGAAAACCACACGTCTAAAAAAACACCCTTTAAAAGACCCCAGTGTCGGTCGGTCGAGTGTGGTGTTGGTGTGTCTTTATTATATGAGGAAATCCCACATATTATTTTTAGTATTTGCCTGAGGGCTCTTAAGGAGATGCGTATACATACCTATATGCGGAGATAATCTTGAAATGGATCTCTGGTATCTCTATAAAGCTATCCTACGTCTGTGTTCCTACCATGAGATGAATATGTTTTAAAATAAAGAAACATCTATCATTAACCTGAAAATAACTTTCACACAGACTCATATATGACGACTATAGATTATTCTCAGATTTAGAGAAGGTAGGTACCTAACAGGTTAAGGTACCTCTGTGTCTGTATATCTTCCTTAGCGGAGAGATGATGGAAATTTTGGAAAATGCATTAGTGGAATGTGGAACTTTAATCTTATGGACTTTGGAGGTTTTGCTTGTATTTTGGGATGACAGCTTGGTATTAAAGATAAAATACACGCAAACTTATACATAGATAGGTATATTATCAAAATTCGCTCTAATAATGCCTTTTTTAATTCCAGTTGATATAATGACCGAGGGGATAGCTTCTGGCTGCTTGTAATAAAGTATCTTGAGGCCATAATCTTTACTGCGTTTAGTTTGACTTATACCTACTTATTCAGTTTGGGGTTTGAATTCCTTATATTAGTTATCCGTCAAAAGAATACATACTGGCGCAGAATCATAAGTCCATGTGATATGAAAAAAATCATTTTTTTTTGTACAGGGTCATTAATTTAGTGGTTTTAAGTTGATAGCGCTGCCATTTGACAACTTTCAAACTCAGCTGTCATTTGAAGTATCATAATATTAGTTGAATGTTTGTCATTTACGATAGTGGATCGCTTAACAGTCGAAAAACTCGTTAAAATTATTAAAACTGACTAAAAAAGTGGTGATTCAAACGTGGCCACTTTTTGCACATTACGCGATGATTATGGTCGTCGTAATCGACCGACTACACAAGCAATCGGTAAAATTGTGAAGAAATTTGAAGAGAGTGGAAGCGTTACTAATGTATCGTAAGGCCTGATGTGAATCACCGTAATACACGCTCAGTCCAAAAATATTTCTGCTGCAAGTGCAATTGTTGCTGATGATCTGAATTAAACAATTTCCCGGTGTTCGCAGCAATTGGTCGAGTGATAACCGATTTTTTTTTGGCCGGCGATCGAATATCATGAATTGGACTATATGTGGTTCCAACAAGACGGGGCAACAGTCCACACAACACGACCAATAACAGCTTTATTGCTTGAGAAGTGTCCTGGTCGCGTAATTTCACGTTTTGGCGACGTCAATTGGCCACCAAGATCATGCGATTTGACACCGTTAGATTTTTTATGTGGAGCTACGCAAACGACCATGTTTACGCAAATAATCCCCAAACTCTAGACGCATTAAAAACCAACATTACTCAAGTTATGGCGGAGATACCACCCGAAATGTGCGAAAAAGTGGTTCAAATTTACCTCAAAAGAATCGCATGCTGCGAATCTTCCCGAGGCGGCCATTTGAATGATACTGTTTTTCACACTCAATGGCAAAGTCTAAACTTTGCAATGAAATAAAGTTTTCATCAAAAATTTATCGCTGTGTGTGTTTTATTTAGCTTTACTTTCGAAACCGAAAAATGAATGACCCTATCTTTTGACCCCCTAGAATAGTTGGATTGTGGACTTAATGCACTGATATGTGATATGTATAGTATAGTTATGTATCGGATAACTATAATCAGGCCTATAATACATAAACTTGATTGAAACTCACTAAATTAGTTTAGTAAGCCAAAGCAAGGGAGAGAGTAGCCCAAGACATAATGGTTAGTGAGTATATATGACTGGTCACGCCATCAGAGGTCTGAGTTCGATTTCCAACCCCTTCACATAAAAAAAAAAAATATTTCACGGCTACTTTCTCTTGCGAGGAAGTCATAAATCCTCCACGAGTTTCTATATTAGGCGCCAGTTATATAGCTTTCATTGAAACTCATCATTGAAAATTTTGAGACACTCCAAACTCGAAATCAGTGAATATTTTGATGCCAATATTTTGACTAATTATTAATTCTCTTGCCAAAGAAAAAAATTCATTTTTGGCACAACCTTCCACAAAAGATGACTTTTAAAATTTCAATGATCATTGGTATGGTCCCCTCCATTCCTGCCGTTGACAGAGGCACAGGAATGGTTGAGAGTTGTAAGCCACTAGGCCCTGGTTCGACACGAGCTTTCGCACTATCAAATTTATTTTAATTTTAGGCCATAAGAAATGTCGCCCCACCAAACTAATTGAAGTTTAAACAAATAATTATACAAACAAGAAGATTTTAACCTTGATTGATCGCCTATATATTTTGTTTTCCTTAAGACCAGTAGGTAGGTAGGTATAATATAAAAAGGGTCCGCCAAATAACTTTTTTTTTTTGAAAATGGCGCAAAACATCGAGTGTAGTTTCGGCTGTGTGGCACGTAGCGCCGTCCTCTTGAAACCAAATGTTGCCAATATCCTCCTCTTCAATTTTTGTGAACAAAAATTCGTTCAACATGGCCCGATAACGATCGCTATTGACTGTAACGGCCACTCCTTGCTCATTTTCGAAAAATGGCCCAATTATGCCTCTGGACCAAAATCCGCACCAAACAGTGACTCGTTTTGGGTGTATCGGCTTTTCAATGTATGCGTGCTTGTTTTCTGTGCCCCAAATGCGACAATTTTGCTTGTTTACTACCCGCCAAGATCAAAATGAGCTTCATCTGAAAAGATGATTTTTTTGGCAAATCGGCATCTTCTCTGAGTCGATCGCAGGCCCACTTAGCGAAGCGTATACACAACCATATTCGTTTAGCGGAAGGATATCTGTCAAATCAGACATGAGCTAAGTGTTACCATTCACGAAATAAGCACTAGTTGGAAAAAAAACGTTAGATGGCGGACCCTTTACTATAAACCCAATCTACCTCTTTGTAACTGTCTCAAATTTTCAAATAAAATAAAAATACCTTTTCACCAGAGGAATGTGTCTCAATTGGAAATTTTGTATTGATATACTTTTTGATCCGATTAAAAAAATACTCTCATTAAGAATTCAATCCCTTTAAATTTAAAGGTTCATTAAATTCATGGAATTTCTTTTACCTATTTTTTCGTTCTGACTCATGATCAAAAAATTCAAATTTCTCCTATATGAATAAGACTTACCTATTCTATTTGCTATACCTACATGCATGTTGAAGTCGCATCTTCACCTTATGATGATTCACACAATATGTAGATGCATTCATTTCACTCTAGGCATCAAATTCATCAAACTGTCCCAATTATATATGGGATACATGGGAGCGATAACCATCCCATACTTACGTATATATAATGACGCTGTTCATCCATTTCATTCCTCTTTCTCCTATAAAAGATCGAAAGCAGAATCTATAAAGTGACTCAAGTGAAATTATATAAATAAGGCTGGAATCCAGTAGGAATTTATACGAAATGAGTCATCACAGGAAATTTCAAAAGGCGTTTTTTCTTTTTTAGCTCTGCGTTCTGCGAGCATGAGCACTAACACTGAGCATTTAAAGTCTAATGAGCGAACCGAGTAAGATCTGAGCAGAGTATGATCAGAGATATCTGATTTAAAATACTCGATCATAATGAACTGTCACAGATCCGTTTAAAAAGCTAAAGGTATAAATCCCGTCCAATCTGTCAAATTTCAAGAAAATTAACCACACTCAGCTTTTAACTCCGTTTGGTCGGTCAATTTATTCTGAGCTTAAGCTGAGCTGCTCTGCTAAAAACGAAACAGATTTTTTGATATTGCAGTGCTTTTTTCGGAGATAAAAAAAATAAATGGAGTCTTCTTTTTTTATTTAGTTATAGAACTGGAATTGAGACATTTTATTTAAACTTCTTTCAACAAGCAACAAATAATTTTAAAAAATATTATCTTCATTTTAAGTCGTCATTCATTCGAAAAGCTATTGATAATATTTTCTTTAATTTTTGTCATAGCTATTCCTAAATATTTTATTTTAGAAAAAAAAAAATAAAAAAAATATGTTGCCATAATGTAAAGAACTAATAAATTCGGTATTTAATCATTTTTAAAACAACGATAGTAACTAAATTATCGGTTGTAAGTGTTTTAATTTTTTTGTATAAAATTGTGTATTGTCAACAAAGGATTTGGTCAAAAATGTATAGACAAAAACCTCAGAATCGACAAGAACCAAATGTATAAATATGCATTAGGCTTCATCAAATGGCATCGGCAACCATGAAAAACGTACAGTACAGTATAGGAGCTATTGATGACCACCTTTGTTGAGCCAAACGAGTTTCTAATTTGACAAACAATTTTTTTTTTCCTACATAATGTATTTTTATTTATTTTTTGAGCTTAGAAATAGAGAGGTGACCGTCCGATTAGCTATCTCATCGCAGCTTCCGAAAAAGAGGTTGCCAACCCTCTTGAGTAAACACTAGCAAAACAACTACACATATAAGTCCGGTAAAAATAGATATTTACAAGCAAGAAATTAGCTAAGGCTGAAATTGGGCATGTTTAGTGATAATGGGATTTTGTTTTCAAACCGAGAGACTGAGAGAGTTCTCCACTGATTCGATGACCACTACGTCAGATACAAGGGGTCAAAGAATATGAAAATCGTTTTTTTTTTGCAAATATCAAAAGCGGTATCTATATTTAAGAGAAAAAAAAATTGTTCTGCAACCAAGAAATCAACGTAAATCTCATTTACGGTACTTTAACGCGTGATGTATATATCATCAAAATTGTTATTACAGCCGCGTTGTGGTAAAAAATTACTTTTTTCGCCGGAAAACTTTTGAATCGCTAATTGATATGGCTATAAAATCTCAACATTTCACTAAAAACGTTTTAGTGGCGTTTTAAAATATTATGTTAGTGAATATCGATTTTTATTAAGAAATTAACTTAATTTTTTTTTATAAATAAATATTTAAGCTAATTTGTGTAATCGAATACTCTTTTATAGGTTTTTAACCTACTTCACGTTATGAGTGGCTAAATAAGTCCAAACTTTATTACTTTCCCAACCATCCTACCATTTCACTCTAAAAACAACAATTTTTTTTTTTAAATAACCTTTCAAACACAAAAAGAATTTTTGAAATCAGATGCCACTTTTCGTTTTTACTCCATTTCACCCTATCAATGCCAAAGAAAACCAAAATAATTTCTTAGATCGGATATTTTTTTTTATTTTTACTCCATTTCACCCTACAAAAATCAGAATTTGAAAATAATATCCCAAAAGGGATTTACTAACCGCCCACAGCGCCACCTATTGAATGGTTATTGAACTGAGCCGAAAAACCACCTGTTTAGAATTTTATACGAGTTTTCTTATTTCCTAAACCTTCGCGTAGCAATTACGAACAAAACCGCAGAAGGAAGTATCCAATTTGGTGCAGTCGTTTTTAACTTTTAAGCATCCGCACACACCACGATCTATTTTTATATGTATAGATTTGGAAGTAATTCAGGGATGGCCTCTAATTTTGTTGCTTAGAACCAATCCAATGTAAAGGGTTTTCCAATAAGAGGTGTTATTTTGAATAGCCCGCTATTTCGGTAGCTGTCACTTTTGAAGCTGTCATTTTTTGACATTTGACAAGTAGAAACTACGCCATTAATAAAAATGGAACGATACACGCTTCAACAACGCATTGAAATTATTAAAATTCACTATAAAAATGGTGAAAATTTGGCAGAGACGGTTCGTAAAACTAAAACATTTTTGGGTCGTCGTGAAGCACCTTGTCGGACCGCAATACAGAAATTGGTGGACAAATTCGAGCTGTTGGGACAAGTTAGTGATGTGAAGAATAAAACCCGTGCACGTCGCTCAAGAACAACTGAGAATATTGCTGTTGTAGCCCAAAGTGTTGAAAAAAACCCAGGTTTGTCCATTCCTCGTCGTTCTTTGGAATTAGGCATTCCACAAACGTCATTACACCGTATTTTGCATAAAGACTTGGGTCTTAAGGCTTATAAAGTTCAGTTAACACAAGAACTCAAGCCGGCTGATCATCAACAACGTCGTGTCTTTGCTGATTGGGTCCTTGAAATGCATGAAAATGATCCGGAATTTCATCGAAAAATCATCTTGACTGATGAGGCCCATTTCCACCTCGGAGGCTACGTCAACAAGCAAAACTGTCGCATCTGGGGCTCGGATAACCCAAGAGTTATTGTTGAAAAGCCTCTCCATCCTCAACGCGTGACTGTTTGGTGCGGTTTATGGTCCGGCGGGTTCATTGGACCTTACTTTTTCGAAAATGAGGCTGGAGCAACAGTTACGGTCAATGGATTGCGCTATCGAGAGATGATTAATGATTTTTTATGGCCGGAATTGGATGGTATTGATCTGGACAACGTTTACTTTCAACAAGACGGCGCTACGTGCCACACAAGCAATGAAACCATCGATCTTTTACGGGAAAAGTTTCCGGACCGTGTTATCTCTCGAAGAGGTGATCACAATTGGCCACCGAGATCTTGTGATTTAACACCTTGCGACTTATTCCTTTGGGGCCAAGTGAAAGATAAGGTCTACGCCAACAGCCCAGCCTCGATTCAAGACCTGAAAGACCTCGTGAGGCTATCGAGGACATAGGGCAGCCACTTTGCGATTTGGTTATGGAAAATTTCATGAAAAGGATATGGTCCTGTAAGCGTGGTCGTGGCGGCCATTTGGCTGATGTTGTGTTCCATTATTAACGGCATACCTTCCTCTTTATAATGAAATAAACATCCGATCATTTATCTCAAAAAATGCCATTTTTCTTTGAATATCAAAATAACACCTCTTATTGGAAAACCCTATATATATGTTTCTGCTATTTTTTCTTTCAAAAGCTAACTTTTTTCTAAAATTTTCTTAACCTAACTACATAATTTAATATCTGATCTTTGCGTTTTATGGGTTTACAAGACACCAGGAGAAGGAAAAGCGGCAACACTCGATGTACAAAACAGACAAATTTGACAGTGACAGCCCTATACTGAACAGTTAAATACATTATACCTCCAGTCTATAAGTCGAAATAGGCCTACAAAACTTTAATGACTGAATCGCGGCTCAGCGGTCAAGGTCTAGTCGGCAAAATACTATTTATTTTATTAATGCTTTTTTATTTTTATTATTTTTTGTGCTGATGTATAGCAATAATGAAATCTGTTTAAAAGTTAAGGTCAGACACAGACCGTAACTGAAGCGGAAGTGTGACACAACGACACATGTGTACAATAGTTTGAAGTGTTTCGGTTATTTGAATGGGAACAATACTTCATTTCGGTAGCTATATAATATATTATCTGTATGGAAGAACTTATTGGAGCGAAAAATCATACAACACAGTTCAGATTTGTGTCCCCTTATTTTGAGGAATATATAGAGGTTAGGTTAGAAAGGGTGATGATACTCCAAGCCGCATCACCTCACTCGAATCTCAATGGATCCATTGTGTTTGAGAAACATAAGAAGATCAAATTTTGTAAATGTTATGACTGAATATTAAAAATACGTCTGAAATATTAAATTTGCACCATCTCACCCGCTTTTACCCTATACTATATATCTGTTTTACTCATTTTATATTTAAGAACATAATTATTCTGGTTCAATCACCGCCCATGCCAGATATTCCATATTGATTTAAAATGGATGTTTGATTAATTGCTGTAATTACCCCACTTAAAAAAAAAATTCCATTAAAAGTCCTTCAAATACAAGGTCAATTAAATAAAAACTATAAAAATGAACACAAAAGTAGAACACTGTAGAGGTAGGTTGGTATAGGTATTGGTACCTACTTGATTAACAAAAATTCAGGGCTGGTTAAATAATATTGGCTTTGCTTTAAATGAAATTCAAAAACAGAATTCAAATCTTAAGAGCTTCACACAAATCCACTTCAATTCATTGAATTTTTCAAGATTTTTTTTTTTGCTATTCATAAGAAGAATTATTTTTCTTAATCTCTCCACTCATTCACAACCTTCCGTCGCCGTTTTGGTAAAAAAAAAACTCATTTATAGAACAAATTATTTTCCCGAAAGAAATCATCGAAAAGATCCGAACGAAAAAAAACTTTTCCCGATGCCAAACAAAAATTAAGAAAAGATTTTCCTTTTCAATCAACAATTCGCCCGCAATCGTTCAATCATCATCAACAAACTAATTTATTGATACAAAAAAAAAAATATTATTTTTTGTTGAATTAATTGGAAAAATTATAATTTTGTTTGCAATTCAAAAAGATTTTTTATCTTAGCCACTCAAAAAGGAGCACAACAACAACAGCAAATAAAAGTCTGCGGAATATTGTAGCTTGTAGCCAAACTCATTCTCATAAAATCGTCATAAATCAGCGGGGTGGCATTCACACCGCGTCGCGTCGCACTTTGAGTTCTATGAGTATAGTTGACGATTGAGCCAACGCATGAGTGAGCGCCAAAAACTCCACCCAGCTGGCACATGTTTTTGAACGTCATTTTATGATTGTTTATAGAAAGCGATTATAGTGCGAGGCTTATAGTAAAACAAGCGAAACAAAGCAAAACAAAAAAAAAAATCCCAAAACAATTAAATTTTATTGCAAAATTTACATCAGAGTCTTATACTATGAGTTGTGGTCCATGCTGTATTGTGGTTTTCAAAATAGTGTCGGATTAAGTCCTTTGGATGGTAGGCCCCGTAGAGATGAGGCTTCTGGCAGAACATGAATGATCTAAACTTTGTATTTCAAAATTTTTGGTGTGTCTCCAACAAAACTGCGAAACAATAAACATTTAGTAAAGAAAACTCTTTTATTGATGTGATAGCAAATGATCTGCCGCCGGACACTTCAGAGAATGTCTCTTTAAACATGCATCTCCATCACCTATCCTGATCGCCTCCCGATAACATCTGTTTGGCCCTGTATTTCTTCAGTTATGGGTAACGGTGCCGAAATTTGTTTGCAGTTTCTCATTTCGCAATGATGATTTCGTAACTTCCTATCTTGCAATTCATTTCGCAGAAAACTGTTTAGAAATTTCTGTTTGGTATGTTCTTTTTCCTATGGCTGTGATATTGTTTCGCAAAATCATCATTTGGCATATTTCGCTTCGAAAATTTTTATTTCGAATTTCAATATTTCAACTTCGCTATAAAAATAGTAAAAATAATGCGAAGTAATGAAATGTGATATGAAAATTGCGAAGCAAAATGATGATTTTGCGAAAATTTCCCTCAATATTATAACGAAGTAGCCCGTGGCGTTATACAGTCACTGCGTATGACTGTCAGTCAAGCTCTGCCACATAAAACCGGTATTGCCCCTTGCGAAAGTTTGACAGGTTTGACCAATACTCTAAGAATATTATTTGTTTTCATGAAACAGTGCCTCTCAGCTTAGCCGTCTAGATTCTGCAGAAAATTGTTGGTCCCCTTCATTATTGATGATCTCATGAACGTTGAGAGTTGTTAATTATTATTTTGCTTTTTGTTATTTTGATAACAAATAATTAAGGTAGCCCTCATCCAAATTTAGCTTAATTTTAAGGAAATTCATTAGAATTCAAAACAAAACTCTAGCTTTTTTGGCAATTTGTTGTCTATAAATTTTCTGGACTAGAAGAGAGCCGTTGTATGTTCAAACAACCCGCGCCCCAAGCATATTCTGATTTGAAATCTGCAAATACACCACTGATTGGAAGGCTTGAAATCGTTCAAAGTAGAATTATTCCGCCCAGGCGGTTAAAGATTTTTTTTTAAAATTTTATTTCCACTTCTGGGTCGAGTAGGCTCTTAAAAAATAAACATTTTTTTTTTGTATTTTAATTTTACTACAACACAAAAAAAATCATCGTATTTTCGCGCTTTTACATAGATATACAAAAAAATAAGGCTCAGGAGGCATCAGGCGACACACGGGAAATAAAGAATCTTTTAATCGCATTACCAGCGCCAGCGCTGCTTTGTCAGTTTTTTGTGTTGATGGTGTTAATGTTGCATTAACAGTTTTTTTTTTTTTTTATTTAAATAATGTTTTTGTTTTTTTCCTTTAATTGCATGCAGCATTACTTCCGCCCGCAGACAACAACGAACGACACCATCAAGGCACATTTCAATGAGAGAGAGGGCTTTTGGCATGGTTTACTATTTTATAGGTACAAAAAGAGGCGCACAGTAAATTAGCTTTTGCTGGAGTCTGCAAAAAAGTGTTTTAATTTTTTGTTTGTTTTAAACATCATCGCAAAGGGTCTTTTTGAATATTTTGCTTTTTTTACGTGGATTTTTGCAGTCAATGAAGTAAGTAAACTACCGATGTATGTATACATAATGTTATTGTTAAAGCAAACATAGGCGTTTTTTTTTTATCGGCTTAGTTATGCGTGTGCGTGCATAATTAAGTATAATCGAGGAATTTGGAAAGAGTTGCGGGAACACCCGGAAAGCATTAACCTCAAGAGACTTTGTTGAGAGCTGAGGGACAGGCTTATTTCACACGTGTTTACTGATCAATTTATATATGAAAATGTTAAGTTCGTGGAAAACGCTCATGGTTGAGAGTACAAAATTTTTTTTTTTTATATACTAACGGTACGATAGGTTGGATTGAGATTATGTATTTATCTACGTAATAAACTCATGTAATTCCTTTGGCATTCCAATTAATATGTGATTGCTTAAGGGTAGCAAGGGCCAAAATAATGAGTGGAATTTAAACTCAAATTAAATTTTGTTTCTAAATGAATTTTGACAAGGTAACATGAATATTGAAAACTACATTTTATGATAATGTTCAGAGTGAAAAATATAAAATCCTCTATAAGTACTGCCGTCTTAAGAAAAAAGGGAGCAAAGGCAAAAAGTAAATATTGAGTTAGTGGCATATTAAGAACCGTTAAATATTGTCTTATTTATGTGAAAAGCTTAAAATTCATTTTCCTAGTAACCAGAAAAAATTACTGAAACGTATGCCCATAATAAAAAAATATTATTTTTTTTTTTAAATTAATAGATAAACGATTTTAAATATTTTTAAAATTATTTAATTTGAAGGCGCGAAAAGTAAAAACATTCAAATGAATTTTCCTTGAAACTATACTAAAATGGAGGTGCACCCTTTTTTCTTAGAACGGCAGTAAAGGTGACCAGCCTTAGTCTTTTAATGAAATTTTTTAAGAATTTTTTTTAAAGTTTTTCAATGAGAATTTGAAATGTTCTTTTTAAGGTCTAAAAGTGACAATTTCTCCAAAATCAATGAACGTAGGTACTTACAAAATTGGTTTAGAATTTTTAAATTTGTAGGGACTTATGTATTTTTATATGGATAAGTATATCTACGTACACAGAGTAATTCGAATAAAAATCGAGAAAAAGCTAAAGCGTATACTAAGATGGGGTTGGGACAAAAAAAAATGTATCAGAGGGAGGGGTCAATTCTAACCCGTCTAGGCAGGATCATTTTTTTTTTTCTAAAACAATGACTTAAAACCGAATATGTAACTATATGTATTAAAGATATAAGAATAAATTCAAAAAATATTTAAAAACATTTTCGTTTTTGAAAATTATTTGTATGCAATATGAAAGTTACTTTGCTACCTTTAGTCCAAATGCGTTTTGGCCAGGTACGACAGTTGGGCTCATCAGTTAGATGTTGTCGTACTCTTCTTAGACGCAAGTTTAAGTCGATGGCTATCGACACAAATATATTTACGTGGACTGGCATTTGGACTAAAGGTCGCAAAAAAAAATTTCAATTGAATTTAAATTATTACAGTTTACTAAAACAAATACAATGAATTTCTATTGTTTTCGTTTTTCTTTTCTTTGTTTATGCAATATGAAAACGTTTTCACACAAAATTCCGTTTGATATACCTATGTACATATTTTAATATACCAACTTTTTCAAAAACAGAGCCATCTGAAGGATGTAAAAGCAATACGCAATATTCTGAGATCTCAGCAATTTTAGTTAATTTAATATAAACAGGAGTTCTGAACAAAATTTCTTAGTTTTGCTGTGAAAATACTGCAGCAAAAAAACTTCTAACTGGGTAAAGCTGGCCCTAAGAGCTTTCAGAAAAAAACATTAAAAAAAAAAATATGTGAGTGCCGGGACTCACGGTTAAATATGTGTAAACATCAACGTTTGTCCAAGTGCCTAATTTTTGTTACTGAACGTCATCAAAAGAAACATATTGAATAATTTACACTACATTACCTATCTGTAGGGAGTGCTTAAAAAGCTTAGTGTTGAAAGAACGGCAGCGAAATACCCAGTGGTGGAACCGCTGTAACGAAATTTCCAAGCACTAAAAGGCTGGTGGTGAAGTGTCCAACGAACGGTGAAGGTTAGGTACTGAAAGGTCCTGCTTCGTAGTTCACTATCAACTTTAAGATGACTTCACATTACACATGGTTATTGTTTATGGTTATCACTCTCTGAGCATCGACAAACAACAACTGTCAACGGAGAGCACTAAACTCGTGGTTTCAATTAAATGACACCGTACCCAAATTCCAAAGGAACTTAATAGTTTGACTGACAGGGGCCGAATTAAAATATCCCGTTAGAACTTTCAACGAACTTGCAACCCTTATGAAAATCCATCTTTCCATCGAGTAAAACTTACAAAAAGTTCAGTCTTAATTTTATACTGAACGAACCTCAAATGAATGTCACTATATTAGATAGCCGGTGAATTATATATCTTGAGTTTTTAGAATATTTAGTTGCAGTTGTTGTCAGTGGATATCACTAAAATCGCAGTTTCAATCGATTGACACCATCAATCGCCTATGGAATTGGACGCTGTGATTTTTAATGAATGTTAACTTTGTGCAAGTACAAAGGTAGCCGATAACTCTGCAATTTGTTCAACCTCAGCTATTGTGTATATCCCAGTCACCTACATGCGTGCCTAAAAATTGCCAGAAGAAATTGCATGGTTTAAAAGCCAGTATAATGTAAACGTAGAATTTAAGTTCAGATTTGTATCACTGAACGCACCATATATCCTACCATACCTGCAGCCATTGATCTACCATACCTACAGTCAATTGTCAATCCCTACAGCTGACTATTATTATTTTTGCTTTTATTTTGTCCATTTTGTTCGGGGAATAATTAAAAATTAAAGAAAAAAATATAAAAACATAAGTGTTAAAATGAGAAAATCGTCGGTAGCGCTAAAAACAATTTGCTTTCGCCGTTGGCAAAAACAACATAAATGAGTGGTCGTGATAAAGTATAATCTAATTGTCCGTCGAGTTAAAACCAATTTGTTTTGGTCGGGGCAGATCAGATTTCGTAACGTGCTACAACGTAAAGTGCACGACGTAACGTTGCACACGAACGTTCACGTTTTTTTTTCACTCTACCGCCAGCATAGATGTTTACACATCAATATTGCCCATATCAAAGAATTACGACTACAGTCGAACTTCCACAACTCGAACTTCCTTAAGTCGAATTTCTCTATTACTCAAAGTTTTATTGAGAACTTTGCATTTTCAACTTTATTTTCATGAATTTTGCCCTCCATAATTCGAACTTCTGTAAATCGAATTTCTCTATATTTCGATTTTTTTAGATTGCGTTTGGTGTCAAAAAGTTTCTTTAACTCGAACTTTTTCTCTAATTGGGGAAATCCCTTTTCTTTCAATTTTTTTAAAGGTTTTTGAGTCTAAGTGTGATGAATTTCGAAAGTTTTTTTTGGGGATTTTTTGTGGGAAAAGGATGAATTCACGAATTTTAATGTCAGGAAAAAAATTAAAGCATCTTCTTTTTGGTCAAAAACTGAAGGCCATAAAATATATTTTACCTATATGTTAAAGTTTTAAAAATATGCTGACACTTCAAGAAACGAAAAAACCTCAATGAGAAAAAAACCTCTTAAATTTGAGTGTTGGCAAAGCAGTCTCCAAATGGTTTACTGAAGCCAGGAATAAAAACCTCTCAATTTCAGGGACAATTATAAAGCATACAAATTTGTATGTACGATATTTTTTTCAAAAAGAAATGGCATTGTTCAAAAAACACGCTGGATCGTGTTTTCAATGTAATTCAATTCAATGTAATTTCAATGTAATTCACGTCAACAAATGATTACTGATTTTTTTTAAGCTTCTATTAATAAAAAAATCATTTCCTTCTTTTTAATACTCCATTTACTAAAATAAAACAGTAAAACTAAAAATTTTGTCTTATTTCTTTAGATCGAAGTTTCTATAACTCGAATTTATTTTTTTTCATTTTGAGGGTTTGACTTATGGAAGTTTCACTGTATACTCATATATCTAAACACTGTTTTTTTAATTTTTATAATAATCTAGAATATCTGTAGATACTAATAGGCAAGCCATCAATTTTAACACTAATTGTTGATTTTTTTTTAAATTTTAATTTTAAAAATTATTTTTCAATACAAAAATGATAATATATTTATTTTCACTAAAGTTTGACCATTTATAAAAAACAATAAAAGTGTATGAAAGTTATAAGTGGCCAATTATTTTAAAAAGTTGTTTATTTAATGTATACCTACAACACATGCTTGTTTTCTCAATAATATTATAAGTAGTAAAATTATCGTTTAAGGGAACATTTTAACATTTTTATCCATTAGCTATTTACAGGACACCCTGTATATATTTATGTAGGGTGAAATTGAAATTTCAGGTACCTATCCGATTAAAAAAAATCCTTGTTTGTGTTTGAAAGGTTGGACTTCAAGGATCACTTATAGAGTGGAAGGGTGTAAAGCAAGATTAAAACAAACCTGTGTGAGTAAAACTTGCTTTTTGCAATATTCACGATTGTGAGAATCCTTTAAATCCGCTGGCTCACCCGTGATTCATAAAAATATTTTGCGTACTTTAAATACCGAATATATTGAAATAGTGAATAATTGCATCGATATTTGCAGCAGTTTAGCTTCAGCCTATTTCGAGAGCACTTTTCACTCATCAAACCAAAATCTGGAGCTTTCTGTACGCACGACAGCAGAATTGAACGAAATCTGGACGAAAAGTAATTATCCACATCAAATGAATAAGGAACAACGTGCAAGTATACCTGTCGCAGTATCTTTCATTTTAACTAGAAATTACTGCGTTAGGTATGTTATATAGTTATGAAGGAAGTTTGACTCCAGACATTCCAATTTATAACAGTTTTGTTTATAAAAGTGATGTTAATGCGGCACCGCAGGGCCAGGGCACTCCGTCGGTGGGCATATGCTTCAGACACACATATTTTTTTTTTAAGGCGCTCGAAGCGCTTTAATATTATATGAGGCGTAAAATTTCAAAACTCTTCTTTTCCACTTTTTTGAGAATTTTGAGTAAAACGAAAAAAACTGTTAGAAGTTGCTAAAATGATATTAGCATTTGGTTTGAAGGCAAAGTTATAAGTTTGTTATAATCTTTACCTATTTCCTATGGTTTTAAACCTCTAAGGCAGACCTAAAAATTGTAAAAAAAATCATTTAAATTTGGAAAAGACGAGTTTTGAAAATAACGATTGGAATAGTTGACTTTTGATTCAACCTTTTTAGGAATAAAGCAGATTTGAAAGGAAAAAAACTTTTTTAAGATTTAATTAATTTTTTTAATTATTTATTATTATATAAAAAAAAAACTTAAATAAAAATGAAAACATAAAACCTTCAGTCTTCAAAGAGATCACAAAAATGTATCAATTAATTATTAAAAATAACTTCACAGCATTTACATAATTAATAAAAAAGAAACAAAAGCAATACTAATTATTAAAAAAAGGAACACTAAATAATATAACCCATGAATATTCTCAAAATGATAAAAATTCAGGCCTTTTTTTATGTCATTGGAATACACGAGTTTTGAAAGCAGCTACTTTGATTTGCATAGGAAAAGAAGAGTTTTGGTGCAAAATTGGGTTTGTATGGGAATAGATGAGTTTTGAATTAAACAACTGAGAGGAAAAGTGTAGTTTTGAAAAAAAAACTGCACTTTTGAAGTGTTCAAAAGTATAGGAAATAACAAGTTTTGATAAATCTGAGCTAAATACTTAGATCGGGGCCATTCCAGAGAACACTTTCTCATACTTATCTCATTTTTGGAAAAAAGTGGAATAACAGAGTTTTGAAATTATACCCTCCTCATATCTGTTATAAATTGACATTTAGTCTCGTGCATTCTCATTTGATATTTTTTTTGGACGATATTATAGAGAAATGCCAAGCGGGTGCCAAAGTTTACCCAACGACGAAGGGCCTAAAACTGGGGGACCTCATCAACAGTAGGTACTTTTACATTCAAAACTGTTATAAATTGGCTTGTATTTAGTCACTTCCTAATTCCTAAGAAACAAAGATTTTTTTTTACCGGTGATGCGTGTACTCAAATAAAATTGAAATTTCATATAAAGAAAAAACATATACCTACGAGGAATGTACGGTTCAGCTAACGTTGCAAAAACAAACACGGAAAAGCATGTAAGTAGTAACTTAGTAATATTTTTATATTAAACAATGTCATTGAATTGTCAAAAAACGGACTGTTTTTAAATTATCTCTAGTTGAAGACTCTTCAGCCTAAAAAACAAACATTACAAACAAAAAATAAATCTTTGATAAAATGTATTCACAAAATTTGATAGAGTAATAAAAACATACAAATTATTGTAACATAACCATTAATAAAAAGAAAGCTCAGACACACACAGAACCAGAAGCCATAAATAGTATCTACGATAGATTTTTCCCTAACATAACCCAGCATTTTCAAAAACACTATAATCTCCCATCATGCGCCCTAGTTTACACGGTCTTTTGCGATTTCAAAAATATTTATTTTAAAATTGACAATCTCCGCCCGTCAGGAATAATATAAAACTATAATATTTTGTTTGTAAAACAATATAAACAGATCGTTGAACAAATTTCTAAATCCATTAGTAGCTGTCTCCTATCATTAAAAGGCCCAAAGATAGAAAATAAAGTATTTTATTTTTCTCCCCCACTTCGATAATATAACAACCCATAAAACAATAAAATGAAAAACAAGGAACTAACGATAAAATAGAATTGACTCTGGTGGCCCCCGAACCGAATGATCAGAATACAGAGAGCTCAGAATTCTCTATAAGGTTAAATGCAAAGGGACCGATTTATTTTGCCCTAAAGTAGGTAGGCAATAAGGCGCATACACTACACATAATCTCCATAGGCAGTACTAAAAAATTTATTTTTATTACATGATTCCAGCGTCAATTAATTGTGTAAACAACATGCAATCAATCAACTTTAGGTCCCGCCTGTTTGGCTGTGTGAGTGTTTTGTTTTGTCACAGTGGCTTGGTGTGTTATAAAAGATGCCGCGTGCACTGCACTTGGAACTGGGGATTGGGATCTTAGGACTGGTAAGCATTCCCTGGAATGCATCCAGGGGCGGATAAATATACATATATACCTCTGAGAGAGGGGGGTCTTTTTGGTAAACCTAATTAGTTTTTAGAGCTTCAGCATTGACCTAAACATCATTTGAAGACAAACTTCATATGATCAGAATATGAAGTTGGAAGGCTTAAATGTTCGTCCACCCATTAGAGCCCCCGCCTATGTTATAAAAGAGGGGATCTTTGATTTGAGGAAGGTTCTTATGGTCTTTTTAGACTTCAGATCTTGATTAAATTTAAAAAATCAGCGAAATTTGTTTGTCATGACTTGAGTTATTATTAAAAAATACAATTCATATTTAAGGAAAGATATTTGAATTATGATCAAGATAAGAAGGGGAAGCAGTTTCACCCATATTCCCTTTCTATATGCCCGCACCTGTAAGTATATGCTTATGAAAAAGGGACAAATTACAAAAAAAAAAAGTGATGATGATGAAAAGGTAAAAAAATAAAAACAAAATTGGGACCATCGAAGATAAAAAAAACTGCTTAAGTAAAAAATAATTATTTAAGGCTGCAGTTTATAAAAATGCCTTATTTCTAAGCTAAAATTGAAGAGAGAAAAACGATAACCAATACATCAATAAGAGAAGTTCTTGCAACATGTTGCTTAACATTAAGCTGGGGTTCTGGTTGTATCTTTGATATACAAATACCAACAGACACAAAAACATCGATCGATACAAGCCGCAAGCATAAATTACAGAGAAAATCATTTTTAGAAAGAGAATTTAAGAACAAATAAAAAGAAACAAACAAAATGCAGAGATTTTAGACAGTGGAACCTGAAAAAAATCAAAAGGTTGCATTTTGATTCAGAAAAAAAAAATTGTGTTTGGAAAGCAATCAGGTTGATAAGTATATATGTACATACGTATATCGAACATTATATCTATGTGTGTACATAATTGTGTTGATGGTTTTTCAAAATTAGAAATAATTTTTTGTGCAAGTAAAATTGAAGTGGAGTTACAAACCATAAAATTACTTCTCTAAAGCACACAACATTAAATTGATCAATATCAAGCACTACGCACAGGCGCGGGTCCAGGATTTCATTTTGGAGGGGGTAACGTTGCCCGAAGACAGCCCACTGACAAAATGTTATGAATGACATGGAATTCAATATTCTCACAAACAAATTCACATCAGGTATAAAAACGGTATATCTTCTTACAGTAAAAGAATGGCAAGACATTGAAAATGTTTAGTGATGGTTGAATTATGTAATGTACCTAATGATATTGTTAAAAAAAATTGTGAGTGCTGGGATTGACGGTTAATATGTGTAAACATACACGTTTGTCCAAGCATAGTTTTGAGGATCCATATATATCTGTATGCGAAGTCGTCCATACGTTGTTGACTACGTACACGGATCAAAAACGGACTAGTTTGCTTGAAGGGGATTTTCAGATTTTTGTCACTGAACGTACCCAATATCCTACTCTGCAGATTTTCGTTAGGTAACGTAAAGTGTGACATCGTAACGTGTTACAGAGGAATACCCACGTTTAAACTACCGCCGGCCGGCATAGATATTTACACATCAAAAAATAGATTTTGTCTTTGATTTCTGCAACAAAAAAAATAAACTACGAGAAGTACCTGATTGCTTAGTTTGCAATGGGTTGTGCTATTAACGAGATATACGGGAATAATTTTAAATTAAGGCAACCTTCTCAAAAACCAACAAAGTAGTCCTATTTCATTTATGAGAAGTTTTTGGTAAAAATCTGAAACCCAATATTATTGCGATTAAGGCAATTAACTACCTCCAAAGCATCCAAGACGAGATCCTTTTTTTTTACTGATATAAGATATAAGATATATTATAAAATTGATTTATCAATGTAAATATTTTTTAGATTTAAACTCTAGTTCGAGATTTCATCCGAAAAAATACAAAAAACTCTCCAATTTCAAGACAATACCGAGACGAGACTAAGTTGTACCTTATACGAGACTGAGATGACTCTGAAATTTTAAAGTCGTCTGAATGAAAATATTTTGGAGTGACACTACAAGCAGAACTTCAGACACTTGAATTTTTACACTCAAGAGTTTATGAAAAAATTAGCAGAAAAATACTAAAGGTTAGTTGCAAAATGTGATCCAAAATGATCATTTTTTTTGTTTAAGCTATAAGCAGCGATAGCCCGCATGTTATTGTGCATTTTTAGGGTTAAAAATTTTGTATGAATTTATAAAATGGAAGAAATTTTAGTTTTGTTGAAGGGTTTTATGTAAATATTAGCTTTGTGAAATACTGCGAATCCTGTTTGCTCGCCACATATTTTTTTTTTGTAAAATTGGGTTGATTTTTAGTTTCATTATATTTTTCTGAGAGATTTCTATACAAAATCAAACGATTGGGTGAAATTTTAATCAAAAATGGTCCATTAGTCTCTGAGTTAAGAATATTTAAATCCAACAATTTATTGTGTTAGGGATTAGCAGGCACCTTAAAAAATTTATTTTTCTTTTTATGCAAAGCAATGGCTACAATGGGAATCAAGTTCCCAAAGTATGTCTGACTTAAGGCAGCTTTCCAACTCCAAAACCTTATTTATAAACATTTTCCATCGATTGTCTAACATAAACACAGAAATTGGCTGTCCAAAAAATTTTTAAAGTGAGTAAAATGTAATGTATAGTCTAAGAGCCAACGACATAAAGAATCCAGTCAATTCTTTAATGTTGTAAGGCATATCAATAGAAAGCCTTTAGGCCGCTGTACGAGAATCTGTCTGTCTGGCTGCATTTTCGTGTGACCAACATGTGTAAGATATTACAAAAAGTGTGACAAGAATAAAAAAGTCAACTCATTTGTGTAATGTTATGTAACTGTAAATCTGAACCGGAAGTAATTTGTATATACAATTTTGTTTGCCACCATTTGTTAAATGATACTCCCATAAATGTCAGCGTAAAAATTCCTTGATGAACCCACCAGCAGACATCTTTGAATGTTGCCAATTCAAAATGTTTCAATAAAATCCAGTTTTTCCCTACGTTTTTGTTTAAAACTGAATTACACGTCATTTGTTACATAACACTAGAAGAATCTTTTGACGAACCCTCTGACAGACTCTTTTTTAATGTTGAGAATTCGATTTTGTTTTAAATTAAAATTCAGTTTTTTTCTCATCAATGAAATCAATGAAATAAATGTTCATTGAACGTGTCCAAATCCAAAAGCTCACGAAATGCACAATTTAAAGGGATGTTAGTGAATTTATGAGGACATTTATGTGTCTGTTGAAATTTGTCTATACCTAAATAAGATGTCCAACTATTAAGACAACGGCTAGCTGTCAAAGGGTGTGCTAAGGATATCTAGAAAATAGGACTGTTTGTGTTTATCTTCTTCTTTGGGCTTCTGGGGAGCGGCAAGACCCCCCTCCCCTCTCCGGATTCGTTGCTGACTACGCAGTAATATTTGACGGGTAAGAGATGTATTGTGGATAGTGTAATATATTGTAAAAGGTGCAAGTTGCTTGCAAGGATTTAATAAATATTATGAAACATGCAAATAATAAATTAGTGAAAATGTTAAAGAAGCAGGAAACTCGTTCTTTAAATTGTTATAACAAATTATACACACATTTTTTAGTTCAAAATAAAAATCGCTGCCACCGCCGTCTGAATTCATGAAAAATATAAATTTTTTTTCTTTAAAAAGTTTTTTTATATTTAAGATTCCTTGAACATTTAAAGAAATTGGTAGAAAACATAAATTCCCAAGCAAAACCAAAATTATTAAATGCTTTAATATCCTTCTCTACTGGTAACACTGCAACAAACACCTTTGCCACCAAAGAGTCACTGCACCAACAACAAATTGTAACAAAAACATTTTTCATATTTAAAGAGATCATCGATCCTCTGAAACATCAAAAGAGAAATCTATTTCCTTCATCAACTTCAACGTTCAACCTGTTCATCAACAAAAGTCATTTTCATCTCTGTGCGACATGTGATTACAACCAGAAGCGTAGCCGTCGCCATCGCCGTTCACTGTCAACAAAAGTCGAACCGATTAACACCAAAAAACATAAACACACACTAAAAACAGCAACAAAAAGTATTAAAAATTCATTTTACGATCACCCTCTCTCTTTATAGACGATCTTGTCTCTCACGTCCCACCCATATGTGGTCACATCAGCTATATCTACACTGTGACTGTAGAGACAACCGTTCTTTTTCGTTTTGGTCAGTCGTCATCGTCAGTGCAGAAGCGGTTCAGACTTCAGATTCTTGTTGCTGGCTTCATAAAAATGATCAAGTCAAGCAGCAAAATAGAAAACTAACGTTATAATGTCTCGACACATTTTTAGTCAACACCGAGACGTCATACCGCATTGTTCTTCTGTTGTTAAAGCACGATTTATTTATTTTTCTGTCGATTTATTTTTGTTAAATTAAAATTTCTTAAATTTGTAAATTCAAATTGAGAAAAGAAAAAATCAAAAATCCCAACTGATCAAACAGAATTTCGGTGAATTTTGTTTGTTTTATTTTTCAATATTTTTTTTTTTCTGTAATGTTGTGAAGGAAATTGTGTAAGCAACAAAATATTTTCGTTTGTGTTGTAAAAATTGTATAAATAATCAAAAAAATCCGCAAGGAAAATCGAAAAATCGATCGAAATATAAAAAAAAAGGAAATCAAAAATTCGAGAAAAAAAAAGTTCAAACTTTTCAAGCCCGTAGGGGAGAATGTGTTTACATTGTGTTGTTATTGCGGTTGTTGCATTGTGTGTGTTGGCCAGTTTTTAAAAGAAAAAATCCAACCAGAATAAGGAATTGTGTCTTGTTTTTTTTTTTCATTTTGATTTGTATTATGCTATTTGTTTAATTTAATCGAATTTATAGTGCGATCGTAGGTTAAAAAGTTGTTGTAATAACGATCACGATCGATTGATCGAATAACCGCGATTTTATTTTGTGAGAGTTCTTTTCATCTGGGAGTGTTTTTGTTGGTTGTACTTAAACAGTTATTTGTGAGAAATTTAAAGTTGGAAAAGGCTTTGACAACATAAATCAATTCGGGTTCAAGGAAAATACAGATCAGGGGGCGGGGGGCTCTCGTTTTTATCTTACATTTTTTGTTCTTAAACAAAAACGAAGAACGCAAAACATTTAAGTGGATTACCTTCAAACTCTTCAACTCACCACCACTCACATTTGGATTAAATTTTCATCGCAGAGTAGAACTTGAGTTTTTTCCAAAGTAAGTATTGAATTTTTGAGACTTTTCTCATATTTTGGGTTAAAGCCAGGTACTTTTTGAAAATATTTGTGACTGATGTTGCCTTCGCTAGATGATTTCCGTAAACTTCCATCCGATCTGTCAATTGTTTGATGCGTCTATACTCAGTATAATACCTACTTTATGATGAATTGCAGCGCAACAACAAAAATATTCTATTTACATACCTACATAATGTAGTTGTTTTTATTTGTATTTATATCATCAGTCAGTCAGTTTGTATGTACTCAAATCTATAGCACCACAGAGCTATTCGAAATGGAAGCAATGGTTTCCACAGCTTTTGTCTCTCATTCTTTTGTTATTTAAATTTTTGTTCCTTTTTATTACTTTTTTGTTTTATTATTTTTGCAATCAGCTGTGTTGTTTGTGTTGATTTATTAACTCAACGGGTCAACGCCAAAGATGAATCTATGCCGGGTTCAACCCAATTAAAATAGCTAAACTGTCTATGTATTTTATTCCGCTAAATTTTTGTAAAGGCTTTTGATTGGGTGGCTGTCAATGTCAAGTAAAAATTTACTGTTTTTTTTTATTAAACTTGGTAAAGTAGATAATAAAGGGTCATTAATTTTTCGGTTTCGAAAGTAAAGCTAAATAAAACACACACAGCGATTCATTTTTGACGACAATTTTATTTCATTATAAAGTTTGGACTTTGCCAT
Organism: Leucozona laternaria; assembly: GCA_932273885.2. Taxonomy (NCBI): domain Eukaryota; kingdom Metazoa; phylum Arthropoda; class Insecta; order Diptera; family Syrphidae; genus Leucozona; species Leucozona laternaria. The sequence continues at coordinate 20,907,320 of OW026367.1, read as the reverse complement.
TATAAGTGTGGAAAATTTCATTCAAATTCAAATGGCCGCCTCGGGAAGATTCGCAGCATGCGATTCTTTTGAGGCAGTTTTTAATCGCACTTTTTCGCACATTTCGGGCGTTATTACTTGAGTAATGTTGGTTTTGAATGCGTCTAGAGTTCGGGAATTATTCAAGTAAACACGGTTGTTTGTCTTGCTCCACAGAAAAAAAAATCTAACGGTGTCAAATCGCATGATCTTGGTGGCCAACTGACGATAACGTCGCCAAAACGTGAAATTATGCGACCAGGAAACTTCTCATGCAATAAAGCCATAATTGGTCGTGTTGTGTGGCTTGTTGCCCCGTCTTGTTGGAACCACATTAAAACCATAATGAAATAAATTACAAATAAAACGTATTTCGTGGATTTGTTTCACATTACATTTGAATATTTCATTATTATTTATCTTTTTGTTCAAAATGTATTAAAGATTTACAAGGGACTTTTGGCCAACCCTGTACATAGACTTTTGGCCCACCCTGTATGTACTAAAATACCTACTTATAATCTTGAATTTTAAAAACGATTTTTAAAGAATTGTATATTAACTTTGGTTTTCTCATTAATTATCCTAATAACTTATCGTTTATAGTAATATTGCCAAGGTCTGTGAACTTTTAATTTAACGACTTTTTACTCGCTAAATTGTGCGTATACCTAACTGAAAAGCAAATAAATAAACATGTATGTATGTAGGTGCGCATAGTAGATATTTCATGAACTGAACAAATACGAGCAGATATACCTGAAATCTCATTAGGTAATAAACGTAAAAGTAACCGGGGAATTCCGACATTGGAAAAAGTAATTTCAAAACATGACTTATGTATACTTGACCATAATAATAATTACTGTGAATAAATTCCTCTACTATACCTGCCTAATACCAACATGATGTTTGAACGGTAAATTATTATAATTATTTATTCATTTGTAATATAATGTCCCATTTATTGCGGAAAAATTGGCAATGCATCTTTGTATAATTTGTGTATATTTTTGAGTTAGTGATTAACTGTGGTTTTTTTTGATAAAATTTTACCAATCAATGAGTTCATGGAAAATGTGCATTCCAATATTTTACATAGTAGGTTCCTATTCTTTGTTACTATATTGCGCAACTGAAGGCCAATTTTTCAATACTGATATAGTTGACTCGAAATTAAACTAAAGTTGGCTAGGTAATCCAGTCGATTTTTACTAAGGTGCGCGATTTCAATTTAGGGAATCGAACCCAGACCTCCTGCATATAATACTCATACGCACTAATTATTACGACACCGGCTAATTGCTAAGCACATTACAGACATTAATGTAACGGGTGTTTTTTTAAGACCTGTGGTTTTCAATCTAGCAATACTTTTTTCGGAGTTGGTCTTTTTGACAGCTGTCACTTGATTTATGCTCAGTTTGGTTTGCCATTTCATAATAAAAAGACTGACGCCTGAACAACGCATGCAAATTGTGCAAAATGGGCTCCAAACAAGGTCATTGTTGATACCGATTTTCACAAGAATTTTTTTTTCAGCGATGAAGATCATTTTTGGTTGAATGGCTACGTCAATAAGCAAAACTACCACATTTGGAGTGAAGATAATCCACAATCCATTGTTGAGACGTCGTTACATCCTCAAAAAGTCACTGTTTGGTGTGCTCAATGGGCAGAGGAATCATTGGTCTATATTTCTTCAAAAATTAAGCTGGCCATAATGTTACAGTCAATATGGGGAACGGTATAGAGCCATGATTAATGACTTTTTCGTGCCTGAATTGGAGGATATTGATGTGGACGACCTTTGGTTCCAACAAGACGGCGCGCGGCGCTACATGCCATACAGCCAACGAAACAATGAATTTATTGAAGGAAACTTTTGGTGAGCGCAGCATCTCGCGTCGTGGGCCTGTGGCGTGACCTCCAAGATCGTGCGATTTAACACCGCTGGACTATCTTTTGTGAGGTTATGTGAAGTCGCTTGTCCACGCAGATAAGCCCGAGAGGATTGACGCCTTGGAAGAGAATATTTGGCGCGTTATACGGCCGACATACGGCCCCCATTGCTTCAAGAAGTGGTCGGAAATTGGGCCTCTCGGCTGGAATTTATTCGAACCAGCCGCGGCGGATTTGCCCGAAATCATTTTTAAAACATAATGGCAAACCGTTATCTTTATTATAAAGCTAAATTCTTGGCCATATAATTAAATTATATGTGTTTTATTTCTTCTTGAAAACCACACGTCTCTAAAAAAAAACACACCCTTTATAAAGTTATCCATTTCCAACATTGTATTCTCTCTGTATTTTAAAAAATCCCAGAGGTTAACCTATCGGTATGGTAAGCGGAAATCCCAAGGAACAACTCCCAAATAAAGTAACTTTTTTTCTTGATTTGTCTCTCAAGGCAAAAGAGTATAGTAACCCTTGTTAAGCACTTTTAACTTTCTATGTAAAACTTCCTAGGGTCTCAATAAAAACAAGATTGTTTTTCCAGGCGGGAAGCGCCCTACATTTTTGTGGGCACTAACCTTAGAGAATTTTAACCAATTTCAGAAATGTTTTTCTCTCTATACAAATTACACCAAATTTGTTTAATGTATTGTTGGTAAAAATTCTGTAGAGTTTGCTTTTGATATTATGCCAGATTTTTATTTTTCTTTTGCAAACTGTCCAAAAAAAACAAAAACTTTTAAAAGACAGAGTGGCTGACAATAAACAACAGACGAAAGTAAATGTTGTTTTTGTTTCTTTCGGGCACCCTGTCTTGTCAAAGTTGATATTTTTTGACAGTAGTGATGGGAAGATGGGAACTTTGCATTACATAAGGTGACAAAAAAATTATTCTACTATTACCATTCCTATTATTTTAAGAGCAGTAAATAATAATCAGATAATTTTAAAAGTCTGACATTTGTTGAGAATATAGGGTTTATAAACTTGTATGATAATCAACCTCTCAAGTTATCCAGCCTTAAATCACCAAATTCGGTGGGCTAACGACGAGTTAATTGAAGATTTTAATTGACTGAAACAAAAAAAAAAACAAAAAATTTCAGGAGTTATTTCAAGTTTAACTACAAAACTTGGTTGATCTCGTCCCTGAAAAACTGGTTTTGTTATTTTGCTTAATTTTGATAAAATAAATCATATAGACACTTGACCTTTCATAAAAGATTTTGATGATTCAACGAAAGAAGAAAAACTAAATTTTTCTCTAACCAATTAGTATAAGAAACACCTGCATAAATATTTACTAGCTGTGTTAATATTATTTCTTGTTCTTTACTGTATAACTGCCATCTATAAACTAAACGTACCTATACAGACAGGTTGTCTACATTGCAACTATTATACATCATGTATGAGAGTGATCTCAACTAAGTCTGGGGATCGAATCCCATTATCCTATATGCTACCTAAAACCAAACATTTTGTTTACGGGTGATAACTTTTACGAGGAATTGTGAAATGCTCCAAGAGTAATCCTTCTCATTCTCATGAAAAAATTCATCTCACCTTAGAACTTCGGATTCACCAGAAAATTGTAGGTCCCCACTATTTCCGTTGAAAAAACGAACACAGGAATCATTGAGAACTGTAAGGCTAAAAATACAATATTGAAAATTTTGATTTATCTCAAGAATACAAACCAAAAAAAAAAAAAAAACAGAAAGGTGAAATGATTTTGTTCGTTTAATTGTCCCATAGTTTTTGTAAATCACTGAAAATCTACATCAGATAACCTAGGACGCACCATTTCAATTCAGGGAGTTAAAAAAAAAAATTGTGTGAGTGCCGGGACTCACGGTTAATATGTGTAAACATCAACGTGCGCGGATCCAAAACGGAATTGTTTTTGCTTGAAGGGGATCTTAAGATTTTTTTCACTGAATGCACCCATCCTAGTATGCAGATCGTAACGTTGCACACCGTAACGTTGCACGACCTAACGTTGCACACGAACGTTCACGTTTTTTTTCACTCTACCGCCAGCAGTTTACACATCAAAAATAATTTTTCTCCTAACAAAATTATCAATTTAGGTTTTTCAGAAAACATACCTCCCTACCGAACTTTAAAAAATAAACTACTCAGAAAACTTGCTTAAATTTGTACCTTGATAAAGAACAGCTCACAGTTTGTGGATTGAGGGGCCATAAATGCAGAACTGCGCCTCTTCTAACTGACTTCTCCCAATTCTAATATAAATCCTTCAACGAGAGCAATAAAATAATATGTAGGACTGCTTCTTGCGCAGATCTTCCAGAAAAGCTAATAAAATGCTACTTTTCCGGAATATTTCCACTGTAGGTCCCTATATCATAATGTGGTTTAATAAAAACCGGCTGCGGTGCACAAATAAAAATGTAATTAAACCCATATAAGCCCGTCATAAATGCGTACACAATTTACCTTTTTTATATACCTACATGCATATACCTTACCTCTGCAATATGGCCGGGCAGTCAACATCCAGAAATGACTCATTCACCGCGTGCAATGCATGTTCTGGGCCTGGTGAGCTATGGTGCTGTCGTTCGATATGCCCACTATTTTATTTGACATGACAACCCTTTGGGGTTTCATTCAGATTTTATGAGCTCTTTTTAAGTTCCATGGACGATGACGACGAAAAATATTCTTTACTATACAGAAACATCAGTATATACCTACCTACATATAGTGTAGGTTCATCTATACGACTATACCTACATATGTATATGAAGGCGGGAGGAGGAAAATTGTCCATGAAAATGAAGAATTCCGGAGGAAGTTATTAAACAAACGTGTAACTAATTTATTGACTATGACTGTTGATAGCATAGAGCAACTCATACTTTATGGTTTGTCGTCGAAAACAAAAGGTACCTACGTCTCTATACCTATACCTTTGCCATATTATTGTAGCATAGAAATACGTAGGAAACAAGGTCTGATATTTTTAGTTGTTGAAAAAGTGGGCATTGATGACGCACTTTTTCTGGTCACATTATGAAGGTTTGACAATAATTCAGTAATATCTATACGTATACCTATGCTGTGTGTTGAATGTCATGCAAATCACATGTTATTGTTGCATGATAGTCATGCGAATTATATATTATGACGCGGGAAAACTAGGTAGGTATTTCGATTTAAAATCTACGACACGTGTCCTTTTGGTATTTAAAGGACGTGGTTTGTCATGTAGTGTCTACCTACATTGTAAAATTATTATTTTTTTTTTTTTAATATTGTTGGTTCACTACACTAATGGTTTTTGTGGATTATAAATGAACCAATAACTCAGCACAGGTTTTCATCTTTACGGAGTCACAGTTGTCTTTGACTCTCAAGACAAATAAAATAATGGAAAATGTCAGTTATTGGTTTAGAGTAAATAAAAATTCGAGTTTTTCAAATCAAATTTCATATAACGATGATGGAGATGGAGAAGTCCAAAAAGTTGGGTTTCTAAGTCCATGTATATCGAGCTTGACTCTAAACGCGTGGACGGACTGTTGGATTTGCCTCAAGCACGGACCATTTTTATCTACATATAATTCACTCGAAGAGAAATTATGAAGCTGAAGATCGCTGCATCCAAAGTTTTATTGATGTGTAAACATCTATGCTGGCGGCAGAGTGAAAAAAAACGTGAACGTTCGTGTGCAACGTTACGTCGTGCACTTTACGCTGTAGCACGTTACGTTACGAAATCTGATTTGCCCCGACCAAAACAATGTGATTTTAACTCGACCGACAATTAGATTATTCTTTATCGCGACCACTCATTTATATTGTTTTTGCCAAAGACGAAAGCAAATTGTTTTTAGCGCGACCGACGATTTTATCATTTTAACAGTTATATTTTTATATTTTTTTCTTTAATTTTTAATTATTCCCCGAACGAAATGGACGCGACACTAGTAATTAAAAAGAAAACAAAATCAAAACAAAAATAATAATCAGCTGCAGGGATTGACTGTAGGTATGGTAGGTCAATGGCTGTAGGTATGGTAGGATATCGGGTGCATTCAGTGAAACAAATCTGAACTTAAATTCTACGTTTACATTATCCTGGTTTTAAACGATGCAATTTCTTCTTGCAATTTTTAGACACGTAGGCAAAGGACGTAGGTGGCTGGGATATACAAAATAGCTGAGGTGGAACAAATTGCAGAGTTATCGGCTACTTTTGTACTTGCACGAAGTTAACATTCATTAAAAATCACAGCGTCCAATTCCATAGGCGATTGATGGTGTCAATCGATTGAAACTGCGATTTTAGTGATTTCCACTGACAACAACTGCAATTAAATATTCTAAAAAGTTAAGATATATATAATTCGCCGGCTATCTAATATAGTGACATTCATTTGAGGTTCGTTCAGTATAAAATTAAGACTGAACTTTTTGTAAGTTTTACTCGATGGAAAGATGGAGTTTCATAAGGGTTGCAAGTTCTAACGGGATATTTTAATTCGGCCCCTGTCAGTCAAACCATTAAGTTCCTTTGGAATTTGGGTACGGTGTCATTTAATTGAAACCACGAGTTTAGTGTTCTCCGTTGACAGTTGTTGTTTGTCGATGCTCAGAGAGTGATAACCATAAACAATAACCATGTGTAATGTGAAGTCATCTTAAAGTTGATAGTGAACTACGAAGCAGGACCTTTCAGTACCGAACCTTCACCGTTCGTTGGACACTTCACCACCAGCCTTTTAGTGCTTGGAAATTTCGTTACAGCGGTTCCCCACTGGGTATTTCGCTGCCGTTCTTTCAACACTTAGCTTTTTAAGCACTGCCTACAGATAGGTAATGTAGTGTTAATTATTCAATATGTTTCTTTTGATGACGTTCAGTAACAAAAATCAGGCACTTGAACAAACGTTGATGTTTACACATATTTAACCGTGAGTCCCTGCACTCACATATTTTTTTTCTGTTAGGAGAGGATACCTCGATAAAAATCAATGATATTGGAAAAGTTTAAACACCTAAATTCTGACAGCAATTTTTTCTGCGGGCGATATCCATTACTTTTTTTTTAAATAATTGTATCTCCTTATATTTTTAAAAATGCCTTTTCAAATTTTGAAAATTAATATTTTCTACTTTATCGCATTTTTTCTCGTTCCCTAAAAAGCTTAGGCAGATTTTTCAGGTATAGAAATTGTAGAACATACAAAATTATATAGGCAATATAAACTTTTTGCCAATTTTTGAAAATGGCGGGCATCTTCTTAATCGATTGAGGGATTCGTCAGTCAAGAATTATCCACGCATCATCAGTTTTACAAAAACACGCCAATAGAAAATGGACATTTGTGTTTGACAGGATTGAGTGATTAGTAGAAAATAGCAGTACAAAATTATATAGGTTTTATCAGTTTTGCAAAATCATCCATATCGATTAAATTTTTGTTGGAGGATTTGTATTTTTAACCCTGCCGACTTTAAAGAGCTGTAGCTTTAGAGTGATATATGTATTCTATTCTTTTCACAAATATGTATTAAAATGTTGAAAATTATGGTATCCATAATTTTAGCTATACGAACATTTACGTATATTCTTTGTGAGATGCTTTTTGTCATATGCTGAAGTATGCTCGTCGGGTCCAGGTCTAGGGTTTTAGCAAAGGGGCAACAAACTGTAGTGTATTCGAGGTTGTTATCCTTCTTGTATCTTCCTTATCATTTCTATATATGTTTATAGTTATTTATCTTTTTACAATCCATATAATCTTATATAACTTATTGTATATAATTCTAAAGTATAATTCCAATGTATTAACTTAACTTACCATCTGAGATAGCAGGCGTCACTAAATCACAGTCTCAGATAGCAGACGTCACTAAATAACAGTCTCAGATAGCAGACGTCACTTAATTAGAGTCTGAGATAGCAGACGTCACTAAATTACAGTCTCAGATAGCAAACGTCACTAAAGCTCAGCCTGAGATAGCAAATGTCACTAACTAACTACTTAAAACCTTGACTTCTACTGTCTTTTCTGGAACCTAAGTCTTTCAAAACGGATACTCCCCCAAGTACTCGTGATTGGTATTTATTTCTACTATGGCAAAGCTCGATTTTCTACTACTCATCCACGGTCTCTTATATATATTTCGGTTTGAACCGAGTGTAAACTATAATTGCACAAACAGAAACTAATAATGGGTGATTTTTTAAGAGGTTTAGAACTTTAAAAAAAAAAAAAAACACAAAAAATTCGAAAAAATGAATGAAATATTTATTTGAATCGATAGTTTGAACCTTGCAATTTAATGTTTAAAGATAATTTCATGCAAATGTTGACCGCGGCTGCGTCTCAGGTAGCCCATCCGCTGAGTCCAATTTTGGCTTACTCTTTCACACATATCGGCCGGTATCTCAAGAATGAATGCATGGATGTTGGCTTCCAGTGCGTCAATCGAAGCGGGCTTGTCCCTATAGACATTAGCCTTGACATACCCCCACAAAAAATAATCTAATGGTGTCAAATCGCACGATCTGGGCGGCCAATTGACCGGCCCGAAACGTGAAATTAACTGTTCACCAAACTCGCCTCGCAATTGCGCCATTGTTTCGCGTGCTGTGTGGCATGTGGCACCGTCTTGTTGAAACCACATATCATGCAAGTCAAGAACTTTCATTTCAGGCAAAAAAAAGTTTGTTATCATCGCTCGGTAGCGTTCACCATTGACAGTAACGCTGCGATTCGCATCATCTTTGAAGAAATATGGCCCAATAATGCCGCCGGCCCATAAACCGCACCAAACAGTGGCTTTTTCGGGATGCATTGGTAGCTGTTGCAATGCTTCTGGCTGATCTTCACTCCAAATGCGGCAATTTTGCTTATTTACGTACCCATTCAACCAAAAATGAGCCTCATCGCTGAACACAATTTTTCGATAAAAAAGCGGATCCTCGGCCAGCTTTCCAAGAGCCCATTCACCAAAAATTCGGCGTTGTGGTAGGTCGGCTGGCTTTAGTTCTTGCACCAGCTGTATCTTAAAAGGCTTTACGCCCAAATCCTTCCGCAAAATTTTCCACGTAGTGCTGTAACAAAGGCCTAACTGCTGGGAACGGCGCCGAATCGACATTTGGCGGTCTTCTGTCACACTAGCTGATACGGCCACAATATTTTCTTCACTACGCACAGTACGTAAACGTGTTGGTGGTTTAATGTCCAACAAAGTAAATTTGGTGCGAAATTTGGTCACAATCTTCCGAATAGACTGCTCAGAAGGTCGAGAATGCCGATCATAAAATGGAAGCAGCGCGCGATGAACATTTCGAACCGAGCACGAATTTTGATAGTAAAATTCAATAATTTGCAAGCGTTGTTCATTTATAAGACGATCCATGGTTAAATTGCAAACCAAACTGAAGCTGTTTGACAGTGACACAAGGTACTAAACACACGTCAGCTGTCAAAACCAGTGTTGCCAAAACCAAACCAGCTAAAAAATCACCAATATTTTCTTATACCAACGTTTGGCTCTTCTCTACCGTCGTCGTTGGTAACGGTGATTCGGGATTGCTTTGTATCATTACAGTTTCTTTGGTAACGAGAAAAATGCAAACAAAAAATTAAAACAATATAGGTATCCCCAAAATAATAACCCGCTCAGAAAAAAATGTTTGTACCTACATATAAAAGATGATTTTATTGCTTACATTTTTAGTCTTGACATCTTATTCGGTCATGACGTCTCGAAAACCAGGACTTGACCTTCTCTAAAAACCCTCTTTCAGATATCAAAAAATCAACTCTCTTGTATTCAGTTCCTCTAAACGGTTGCTTAAGGCTACCTTGTACTGCCTTCGACTGATTTATGTTCTTAAAAATAACTATAACTAATCTAATCTTCCTTGGAAATTCTTATATACCTACACATATAGAACCAAACCCTGAGATCGCACTATTCTTAATTTATGCTTACATAGGTATAGCTGTTTTTGTCCCTCTAATCTTTATTATTACCCCTATAACATAAAAACAAAACAGTCTCCAACAGAACAAAGTTTATATTGAAAATAAAACCACAACAACAACAACAACAACAACAAATATCGCAAAAGACAGTGTAGGTAGGTATAAAATGCAAAAATGCAGGTATAGCGTATAGGTACCGACAAGTATTGTTTATCCTTGTTTATCATTCTTCATTTCCTTACTGCTATCCCATTATCCCTAAATTAAAATAAAAATTCGCTTGAATCCATTCACAATGTCATTATTTTGCCAGTAAAATAGTTTCCGTTACACCCGCATGGAAAAAAAGCAACAAAAAAACACTTCCTTTTGCACAAAAATTACTCAACCGCAACTACATAGGTATTTACATACACATTTATATGAGTGGTCGATCTTCCCGTATTCCCTTAGGTAACACAAAGTACCTACTCCTATCCCGCCAAGCGAAGAAACAACGTCCGTCGTCGTTTGTTTTTCCCTCTGATGGCAAGTACCCAGAATTCCACCTGCAACCTGCTGTGACGCTGACGACAAAGCGATGCACCTCCTCCTCAACAATGAACTGTCAGTTGTCACACATTATTAAGATTACATAATTTCCTCTGGTACCCTCAGCGCCCCCTATATACATGTTATTTCATACTAGGTTTATTCTTGTTGCATGTAGTACATTATTGTTGTTGCGTCTGTTGCTTTATCAGTTCCTTCAACTGTGCGACTTGATGCGGCAGCGCGGCACACTTGCTTCAATAGAATTTAACAACCATAAACATTTATAAGTTTGTCCATCGGTTCGAGGAGGAAGAGCGGCCGGTCGGCATCGGCATGCGGCATGCCCCCCGTGTCTTTAAGACATCTTGTTGCTTCTTTCGAGCGCATATTATATGCAAATGATCAATGCCCCGGCTTCCGGTTGAAGAACCCAAACAGAAGTAGCAACTTAAGAGGCAAGCTCAAATGAGAGCTGTATAAGTAAAAGAAAGGGCTATTTCTGCTGGTAGGATAGGTATAGGCACATAAAACAGAGAAAGGATGAGAATTCTATGGGTACCTAAGAACCATGACCAGATCATGGTGATTACCTCGAATTTTTTCTTCATGCAATTTTTTTTTTTTTTTTTTTCATTCCCGATTCTTGGCTTTGTCTTCTAATACCGAGACAGACTGTGATTCGCAAATGCATGAAAGTGGTTTATGGTTGCCAGACTCATTTTTCAACACACGAGTTGGTTAATTTTTTTTAAATTATTTTGTAATGAAATAGATAGGAATAAATAATCCTAGCTGTTCTTAGTAATTAGCAAAAATGAAAGCTGCAGTTTATCATTGATAGGACATGATCTGAAAGGGATCAGGTCATGATAATAAAACAAACTCGATCAAAGTGAGAACAGTGTTGTTTACACCATATCTTTTCCTTTATGTTTGTTTATTTCTAAGTCTGTGTTGTCTTTTATCTTTACACTATTGCCACCAGAGTAAAAACTAATTCTTTTGGATCAATGAGACAGATCAATATATAGACAGCTGGAAAATATTTTGATTTTGTAGAAAGTGTTAAAAAATGATCCTGGGGTCCAATTCCGCAAGCATTAGTTTTCTCTGCGTATACACAAACATCCGTTTCTGCGTACACATCAAATTTTGCGATTCCGCAAGAGTGAAGTGCAAATTTTTTGGAGAATCACGAGCCAAATTTAATTTATGCACTCATATTTCGAGCGAGATTAGAAAGTGTACACGGAAAATTGTTCATACTTGCGGAATTGGGCCCCTGGTGACACAGATCCACAGTACCATGAAAGCAAAAGCTTTAACATAGATACCTATTTTGAAAAAAGTTGTTTCAAATCAGAATCTTGATTTTTTTCATAATTATATTTTGTATACAATTCAGAAGAAAACCTTTTGTGAATTAAGATCAAACATTTTAGATTAAAAAAATAAAAATAAGTGGCAACCATGACGATAATCTCTAACCCATACAACATAAAACAATACCATCTTAGTCCATAAACATGACCTATAGAACTTTAATAAATGAGGGAAGGAAAAACGATGGTGAACGAATGAATACGACGGCGAAGTGGGGTCTATAGTCAAGGCGGCTTGGTTCTCAGAGCTATCAGATGCTTAAAAGGCACAACCAAAGTATCTAATAATACCATCAGCTTTGGCGAACTATTGCCATTTTATGTTTTTTTTTTTGTCGTTCTTCTTGCATCGATCGTGCGTCTTAGTCGATTTGTGTTTTGCCTTGGTTGTCGATTCACTTCCCATCATCATCATCCGCAATACCTACTATACAAAACAAGCTGCGGCTTCAACAGCCCCGTCCCGTCGCATAAACAATGGCCATATACTAGAGCACGATATGGAATGGATGCAATGTTTTTATTTTACTCTGTGGTGGTGATGGTGGTGTTGCATGGGATCAGATGATCTCCTTGCCACATGGGTGGGCATTTGTTTTAGCATTATGCCATGATCAACATTGGGGAAGCTGCCCGGCTGCCGGGCTGCCCCTGCCCTGCCTTCTTCTTTCTTCTTCTTACTTTGCATCAGAGCAGAGCGAGAAAGAGTATATGTTTTGTTTTGTATGTGGCGTGCGATTGTTGTTTGCCACATAAAACCGACAACGAGGGGGAGATTGCCATCGGTATTCTTTTGCGTTTTTGTGTTTGTTGTTGTTGTTTGTAGCCGTATTGAGCTTGGTGGATCTGGAGCTTGATGTACTTATATTCTTAATTGGAATGGATTTTTATTGCTATTCAGGGTTTGTTTAACAACAATTGATTAGATTGATTGCGGTTGAGCTTAGAGTCTTCCGGTACATATACCATTCCTACTCGAGTTAGGTCTGGGGTTTTTCTTGTATTAAATGTTATTTGATGAGGAGGCCTTTGATCCAATAGAAGGTTATTAAATACAATTTTTTTTTAGCATTGCTTTAAAATAATGCTCAATTACAGTTCTCACACTAATTGTGGTACGTTTATATTTTGATGATACAGAGCTATCTAGGTTCGAGTTAAAGTAGTTATTCTAAAAGTTGGGTTCTTGCTTCAATTTCGTAGGTAGAATAAGCTTAGAACAGTTTCTGTGGCTTCTAAACATTCCCCAATTCACCAGTTTAATCAAAAATAATGTAGCCCGAGCAGCCTTTAGGCCTTCTGTACACGAAGCGTCTCATCTTCGACGCGAAAAATACGCGTGTTTGGGGCTTATGTGTAACTTCTATCAAGCCCACGTTTGTTTGAATATAGACAACCTCACAAGTTCCACGCATTCGTCACAACACCCATGGGACCCAAGCTACAATTTATACCAAGTGCACATCAATGTCAGTCGCCAGGCGTACTATTCCAAGTATTTGTTGAACATTTTCATGGAAATGTCGGTTACATTGCAAAAGTGTGTATCAATCAATTATTGAAAAATGTCAGTGTTTGTATTTTGTCTATGACGTAGAAAGTCTCACTCTACAGTCTTCTTCTATTTCTTCTCCTTTTTGTCTTCTCGTTTATGTTGTTGTTTGTATTGTTGTTGTTGTTGTTGCTTTTGTTTTTGTTGTTGGCATTCTTCTTCTTCTTCTTCTTCTTCTTCTTCTTCTTTTTCTTCTTCTTCTTTTTCTTCTTCTTCTTTTAAAGCAACGTTGTGAGACATGCGAGGCCTCTCGGTTTTGGTGATAATACTTCTTTCAAAAATACTTGGATTAACTCATATCCCAGAAATGCATCTTTTCTACTAAAATATTGCGAAAAAGTATCGTCTTTTGAATACTTTCTTTTTTTTTTTTTAAAGACTTCCTCGGACCCTTGAACTTTTCATTTTATCGAGCTTTGTTGAATATTTAAGCTTTATGAATGTCTTAAATAGAAATGATGCAGTATTCATGTTCTCACAAAAGAAGTATTATCTCAGAGTCAAGTCAACGTGGACTTTATGAGTAAAACAACAAAAATCAAAATATAATATAATGTTAACCCTGAGAAATGAATAATATTAAGGTTATCATATGGAAAAAAGTGGCAACAGACAACAAATTAAATCATCTTTATTACCTTCCTTCCATCATCGTAAAAAAAATTTTTCTTATCAGAAGCGTGTTATATATACAAACATTTATAACAAGTTATGCATCTCATCACATCGCAGCAAGCTTATTTAATTGATAATGAACTTTATTCGACCAACTTTCTAAAAAGCACACAGTTTCTCATGTATTCATATTTGCTTGAGTGTGTGTAAGTATGTTTGGCTTTGTACAGGGTGTTTTTTTTTTAGACGTGTGGTTTTCAATCTGGCAATAGATACTTTTTCGGAGTTGGTTATTTGAAAGCTGTCACTTGATTTATGCTCATTTTGGTTTGCCAGTTCATAATGAAGGGACTTACTCTTGATTTAACACCGCTGGACTATTTTTTGTAAGGTTACCTATGTGAAGTCGCTTGTCTATGCAGATAAGCCCGAGACGATTGACGCCTTGGAAGAGAATATTCGGCGCGTTATTGCTGACATACGGCCCCAATTGCTGCAAAAAGTGATCGAAAATTTGGCCTCTCGGCTGAAATTTATTCGAGCCAGCCGCGGTGGCCACTTGCCCGAAATCATTTGTAAAACATAATGGCAAACTTTATCTTAATAACAAAGCTCAATTCTTGGCTATAATATTAAATTATATGCGTTTTATTTCTTCTTGAAAACAACACGTCTAAAAAAACATCCTTTATTATGTATACGTTCATAGTTTATAGTAAACAAAAAAAAAACTATCAACGCTCTGTTATCAGTTTTTTTATTGACGCGCAAATTATTTAAGAAAAATAAATTAAAAAAAAGGAAGGTTATGTAGCTGCATTAAATAATAATAAAAAAATTTTATTAAGATTGTTTTTTTGAGAATTTTTATATTTTGTGTATATACGTCCGCATTTAGATTAATTGATGTTTTACGGGGTAAAAGTTTTTTCAAATTAAAATTGAACGTAATAGACTAAGCACCACTATTAAAGAATCTGATGATAGGCCTGGCAGCCTTGAAATAGCTATAACTCCAGCCTAAAATGTCTTGGTGATAGCTCACTCAAGTGGTTGTTGTTTCTATCAAAACCGTTGATGTTTTACATAATTTGTCATTTCTCTTACTACATTCCGTTTTAAGCTTTAAGAAACTCACATGGCCCAAAGGCCATGCCATGCCAGTCCTTCATCCCATTTGAGTAAAACGAAATTATTTAAAAAATTAAAATCTAAAATCTTTTGTAAAAATATTTTGTCAAGAATTTAAGATCTCTTATTGTCAAAATTTATAATTAAATGCACTCTGATACACATTACCTAAACATTAATACAAAAATTGTCAATTTACTTTTGTTCACCACTGTATTTTCCGGTTTACCTTCTACAATCGCCAACTTTTGACAGTTCTTTAAGTTCATCATAATTAATGTTTTCTATTTCCTTGAGGTAAGAAAATAAGAAAGTCTTAGTTTGACAGAAGATTCTGAAACACCCTGTTATGCATTTTAACAAAAGATACCAATTTTATTGCATTGGAATTTCCTGTAGCACTTTTTTCCCAATTATTTTATGTTGGTACTCTAATGTGCAACAAAATAAAAAAAAATACTCTTGATACACGTAAAAACAAACGTACAAATTTGAACTTATTATTTAGGTAAACTATAATGTTCATTCCTATTGATAAAAAGTTTTAGTTTCGGAAAACATGTTGAAATACCTTGTACAATTTTTTTCTAAAATCTCACTTATTTTACACCCTAGAAAACACCCTTCAAGCAAAAAAAACGCGATAACTTAAATCGTTTAAGAATTATGATTTTTAAAACTAAAAATGCCTTTATGGGCCACTGTTTGTGCCCCGTTGTTTCGCGTGTCGTCCGTCGTGTCTTAAGCAGCCATGTATGTCGTTTTCGTTTGGATATCTGGAGTACTCCTTTTACACTCCTTTTGCACTCCTATTGCACTCCTTTTGTACTTCTTTTAAACTCCTTTTTCACTCCAACTATTCAAAAGCCTTCGATTGGCTGTTCCGAGTAATGTGAATGTCTTCGGAGTGATTTTATGTTCCCAATTCCATAAAGGAGTAGATAGGGAACACACCACCACCAAGCACCAACCCAAATTAAGTTTTTCGTTGGATTGCTTGTCAAAAGTGATAAATACTTTAAGAAGCCATATTGTTAAATGGCGCCATTCGGTAGTATGTGCTGTGTTAATTTGGGAAAGTCGGTGTTTTCAAATTAGATTGGGATTAAAAAGGAGAATAATAGACCGAAAATCCAATCGAAAATTAGTGTTTTCTAATCCGTGAATCCGGCCCTGAATTCAAAATGAATTTGTATAATTCTATCTACGCACTTGATTGCTGTCTAGCGGTCCAAAATAACTTTTGACCCAATACACATCAGATTAAAAAATCAAAAAAAAAAAAATGTATACCTAATACCTAGAACGACAGACATACATATATGTACATAATTTATATATGTAGGATGTAGGTATACATTCAAAATAATTTTAATGCCAAAAAATAAACATAAATTACTGTGCTCACAACTCTGATTTTTTTATTAAAAAATGCTAATTTATGCGTCACTCCGATGTGATATGGCAAAGAAAAAGGGGCCAGAATTCAACTGTTTGATTGTGTGAATACATACATATTTAAATATTTGCTTTTGATGGGTTGACGATTATAATTACATTGATATCGGGGGTAATCAAAAAGCAAAAGGTTTTCTTTTGTTTCAAAAGTTGAGAAGGGTCTTTTATTTCTGTGTTATGGGGGAGATTTGGGATGTCAACCTCTTTCTCACTCTCACTCTGCCTCTGTACCTATACCCAACGATTATGATGAATTATATTTTGACATATTTCTGACAAGTGATTTGCAATTTTTTCCCTCCTTCATACTTAAAAAAAAAAACATCGAAGAAATGAAAATAAATTTAAAATATTTTCAGATTTTTTTTTTGTCTTAACTTAAGTGGATTGATCCAATTTAGATTTTTTTTTTATTAGATATGATTTGAAAAAGGCGGGATTTAAATGACATTCTGATGGGAGGTTTATTTATCGCAAGTGTCAAAGCAATCATTATTCATTATTTCCGTATTTCCGTATATTTTCTCCTTTTCATTTTGCTTTCTTAATTATATTTTTAGAAAGTTTTATTTCTTGACATTTTTGTTATTTTTTGTTGAATTTGTGTAACTTATATATATGATTGAGCGAAAAAATTAAAATTTAATAAATTAAGTGATGATATAACTGGTTATAAAAATATCGACGTAAATATTTTACAAAAGAAATAAACGAAATGAAATATTGTCGAAGCAATAAGTGCAGTTATATGTGTAGGTATACAATGCATTTCCAGACAGCTCGCAGCTAATAGTTGTCACACTGGCGGCGCTGGCTGTGGCGCCAGCAGTTATTCGAAATAAAACAATCCCATATGTCAATGTAAATGTAAGACATTCAAGATATTAACAAAATTAAAATAACAAAATTATTTTTTAATGTGACAGAAGGAAGCAGGTGTTTAATAATATATTCGTTTATAGATACAAAAGAAAATCAAATAAATTACATAAATAAACTGGAAGGTTTTATAAGTTTTAAACTAAATGATCTTTAAAATAAGTATGTAGACATATTTTTTTTAAAGGGATATTATGGAAAATTTCAGTCTGAGTCATGAATAAGAAAAGATACATACCTATGACGAAGATGACACTAAAGATACAACATTTTTGTCCAAAAATGTAATCTTTATGACGGTATAAGCTTTGAAAGATTATTTAAAGTTTATTTCGTTATTATTATTTTATGGCAATAATGTTAGTGCTATGACAGAGAATTTATTTATTTTTGTTTATCTAATTCGAAGGGAACAAGCTGATTTTCGGCAAGGTTTTAGCACAACAGATCATCTGCAAAGCGTGAATCAAGTCATTAAAAAGTGCAATGAATACCGACTGGACCTAAAATTTACTTTACGGTCGAACATGCAACAATTTGGAAGTCATTTAAAAACCAGGGAGTGCATTGCAAATTTTTGAGAATAATAAAAAACATATACATGAACGTAACGTCGAAAATTTCTCTAGAAAATAAAGGCAGACAGTTTCAGTTTAGCAGGGGAGTGAGGCAAGGAGACCCATTACCACCAACATTTTTCTGTGCTGTTTTGGAGGAAATATTCCGGGAATGGAGCTGGGATTCTCTAGGACTGAAAGTAGATGGAGAGTTTCTAAATAATTTAAGATTTGGGGACGATATTGTCTTACTATCAACATCATGTCAAGAACTCGAAAAAATGATATAAGAGCTGCAAAGTCATTGCAAATTGGCAGGACTCGGAATGAATGCTTAAAAAAACAGAGCTTATATACAAAGGCGCAAAAAAGGGACATTTCTGTAGACGGGAAATAAATAGAATTTGTCGACAATTATATCTACCTGGGGCAGACGATCTCCTTCGAAAATAGATAAAATAAAGAGACAGATCGAAGAATAACCAATAGCTGTAAGCAATTCTGGAAACATAAACAAATCTTCGATTCAAACTTGAGCCAAAGACCTAGAAAGTATCCTTTCGATGGAGCTATCCTTCCAATAATGACGTATTGATCCTAAACATGGAGCTTGTCAGCCACATCAGTACAAAAACTTCTGACCACAAAAAGAGCCATGGAAAGATCACTTCTCAATATCTCCAAAAGATAACGAATCAGAAATGAAGTAATACGGAACATGACAGATTTTGGAGATGTGATCGAGAAGGCGAAACTGCAAAAATGGAACTGGACAGGACATGTAGCTAGAATGAATGACAATCGCTGGACTTTCAGAAGTACGCGTTTTATAACTACAGAGGGCTCACGCAGAAAAGGAAGACAAATGAAACGTTGGAGAGATGACATTGCCCGACAAAATAGTAGATGGGAAAGAATTGCCAAGGACAAGACAGCTTGGAAAAACTTGGGGGAGGCTTATATCCACACTTAATTAAATATTTAATTGTAACCTAAAAATACTGAAATAGTTAACTACTTAATATTAGATTAAAGATGTTGATTGGACAAAAAATTGGATTAAAAAAAATCCCGAGGAAATCATCTCAATAGTTCTGACAGAAATGTGGGAGACTGCTGTGTTCTGACTTTCTGAGGCTTATTTGGAGGATATCCTCCGGGATGCGGTGATCACAGTTCCAGCTTATTTCAATGAATAGCAGCGCCAGGCAACTAAAGACACTGGAGCCATTGCTCAGTTGAACATGCTCAGAATCATCAACGAACCAACAGCAGCGGCATTGGTTTATGGTTTGGACAAGAATCTTCGTGGTGAACGGAATGTGCTCATATTCATATAGCTGGTAGGGTGATTATAAGGTTTTTGTTTTTGTTGTATACGAGGTATATCTGATGGGAGAGTGAAACTTGCCCACCAAGTAAGGCAAGGGCCTTACGAGTATCTGAGTTTTTCCCATCTAGATTGTCGCTACTGAAAACTATACAGGGCCGTGTTGTTTTATTTTCAATTATGTTTCGACAGATAATCACGTAGATATTATGCATGTATGTCGAGTCTCTATTGTTAAGGCTCAAAACCAAAGAACGCGTCAACATTAACCCTCCTTTACAACACGGAAAAAGTTGGTACGAACGGACATGGGGTCCATTTGGACCCCACAATGTTTTCTATGAATTTTTTTTGAAATCTTTATGATATATTATTCAATTATAATTTATCTTACCAATGTAGAAAATGATTTGCAAACATGTTTTAAAACTGTGAAGTTAAAATTTAACTAGAAAGTCATATATCAATTCATCAAAAAATGTGTTGACTTCAAAATCGATGAAAATTGCCACAATCGATGAACAGTTGAAAGAATTCCACGGCAGCTGTAAATTTCGCCAATACATGCCAAGAAAGCTAGCCAAATATGGCTCAATTAGAGCTCAACGGGTTATCCAGTAAAACTTTGCATCTAAACTGGAAGCTCTCTCACCAAAGTACAGGACTCGGTCTTGGATTTGATGTGGTTATGTCATTTGTGAAATTATATTTCATCACTGGACGCAACATGACTATTGATAACTTCTTCACATCCGTGGATTTGGCCTTGAGCTTGCTCGATAAAAAAATCACCATCCTTGGCATAATCCGGAAAAAAAACAAAAGAGATGTGCCAAAACCTTTTGTACTGAAGCAGTTTCTTGATGACCATAATGAGCCCCAAAAAGTCAATAAGAGAAAGCAGTATCGCCCATCGATCTTTGGATTTTCTGATTAAATGGCGTTGGTGAGTTATGTTCCAAAACCAAACAAGAAAGTGGTTTTGCTATCTACGCCACATAACTGTGAGAAAGCCACATCCGGTTATCAAAATAAGCCTGTAATAATACTTGACTACAACCGCACCAAAGGTCGAGTCGATGTAATCGACCAAATTGTCTCCATTTATTCTTGCACACGTCAAACAAAACGCTGGCCGATGGTTATATTTAATTATATTACAACTTACTAGACGTGGCAGCTCTAGCAACCGTCATCATTTTTCGACACTTCAATATCCCTAGAAGTATCAAAAATTTTTTCAGAAACGATAAGCTTATCGAACTGGCGGCAGAGCTGATGGAGTCGGAACTGAATGACCGTGCACATCCAGCATCACAAAACACAGTAGAAAAAACTGATTTGTATGACCTCCGCATTATGGGGAGAGTTCAGGTGGTCTTACCAATAGTCCCCGAGAGGCTTCCTTGTATAAAAGGGGCAGATGTCACCTTTGTCCAAGAGCAGAATACAAGAAAAGCATCAGAAATACCTTCGATTGTTGTGGTACGAAACTGCCAACAACTTCAAGCTAAATTAGTATTCCTATATTCTTATTGAAATAAAATACCTACATATTTACATAATTATTAGACAAAATATGATTTTTGTTAGAATTGCAGTAGTGGGGTCCAAATGGACCGCATGTCCGATGTATGGACTATTTCCAGAAAATAATCGCAGAAAATTCTGTAAAATTTCTGTGATTACTAAAACATAAAAAATGGATACAAAATTGAATTTTGTTCTCTGAGTATTAATCGCAAGGCGAAAAAATGAAAAACAAAAATGTTATGAGTTTTTAAACATGCTCTGGGGTTCAAATGGACCCCATGACGTAAAAGAGGGTTAACAGATTTTGAAGATTTTTTAACAAGCATCTTTTCGAACCACAAATATTTAAGCCTAACATAACTTATGAACTTAATTTTAATTAATTAAGTTGAACTTCTTAAATACACTATTCGATTCAGCGACTTTAACATATACAAGTTCGTTAAATTGTTGCTTTCCTCTTTCAAAACAGAAACGTGCTTCTTTTTTCATTAAATTATAAATGATGCATATTCTTTAGGAAGAATTGGTTCAAACTGCAAACTCATACATACAGATTGAAATACTTCAAGGTTCTTTTCAGACCTTCACAAAACATATCTGAGATACATGAGTTATTCTTTCTCAAAGCATAAACATATGTACAACTGATATGATACTCTTTCCAAATACGATCTAATTCTTGCCCCCAAAAGTTACGTGATTTCTCAAAAAAGAAAAAAACCTAAAATACATACATATCTACCGGATATCAAATATACCATGAACATCGAATTGGTCATCTTACCCGTGGCTTTTTTTTTCAATTTAGATGTGTCCCACAACAAAAAAAAAACGTGACACTCCCTTGGTGATTCTGATTACCATGTCCATGTGTATATACATTATAACTTTCAAATAACAACATAAATCACCACTAGCTACCTATAGGTACCTGTCTAACAAATCGGCTTTGCATAATTCCCACAGATGTGTTTTAATATCAATTTTTTTGTTGTTGTTGTAGGTTCATAATAGTTTATCTCTATCTCTTGCCCTTCGTTCTTTCTACCTTCCAATTCAATCCGCAAAAGATTGACATTTTCATTTGTATATATTTTCTTTTTTTGTTGGTTAGATACAGATACTCCGGTGTCATGGTTTTGTTTGCAAGCAAACTTCTGTGGTCGATTGGCTTCGGGGGCAACTTTTACAAAATAAAATAAAAAAAATAAATAAATTAACTTGCAAATGAAAACCAGTTCTTTGCAAATATTTTTTTCACTACAGGGTAACCAAGAAACTATCGGGGATACTTTTTAACTTTAATAAGTTTTTATTTAATTTTTCAATTATATATATTCAAAGCTTTTTTTTTCTAATTTGTTTATTTCTACATATTTATACCCTACTTTAAGTATCGGGAGGGTTTGTAACGTTAAACTTCCATCCAGAGAGGATTGGAATGATGACTTAGTGACGAGAGACTTCGACACAACTATCTACACTGACGGCTCAAAGATGGAGTGTGGTGTTGGTTCAGGAATCTTCTCGGAGTCCTTAAATATCTCCAAATCTCTTCGTCTTCCTGACTATGCTAGCGTTTTCCAGGCGGAATTACTGGCTATAAGGAAAGCATGCAAAATACTTAAACAAGACCCAAACCAAAATCGAAATACTGCAATTTTGACAGACAGTCAGGCTGCGGCCACATCATCCTCCAAATTGGTCCTGCAATGCCGAGATGAGCTTGCAAGTCTAAGTACCAATCTTAGTGTCACTCTTATCTGGGTACCAGGTCACTGTGGCATCGAAGGTAATGAGCGGGCGGACGAACTAGCTAGGCAAGGATCAGCCCTTCATAGCTCACTTGCGGAAAGCGTTTACATTCCCGTCGGAGTTATGAAGGGCAATCTTTATTCACTTTTTCTCATCAAATCCAATCGTAGGTGGAGCAGTCTAAGCAACTGCGTCATATCTAGAAAGATGTGGCCCGCCTACAATAAAGCCCCAACAAAGGATCTAATGTCCAGACCAAGACAAGACAACATGCAACATGCACCGGGCACTGACCAATAGGAGAGCATGCGGCCAAACTGGGTATTTCTTACAACACCCGCTGCCGTAGCTGTGCGAATCAGCAGGAAAAGGAAACTTTAGTTCACTTCCTCTGTAGATGCCCTGCCCTAGCCCGTTTTAGGTTACAATCACTTGGAAAGGCTTTCTTTAACGACCTTGATGAACTTTCCGAACTGAAGATCAAAGACTTGATCTCCTTCTTAAACGAAACAAAATGGCTCTGAGACGATATTCGGCTTTCTGCTGTCTTACTCGGGGCTTTACATTCCTGTTCCACAAACCCATTCCTAAACCATAGGTTCAAACGGGTTTTGGTATCAAAACGGCGCTTTTTGCGCTAATTGGGTCATCGAGCTAGTTGGCTCGTTGGCCGCCATTTCTACCTACCTATCTACCTACCTATTTATACATATATGGTAATTTAAATTTTGTTACTTCATAAGTGAATTTCCAAAAAAAAAATCCTAAAGTGTATCCCATAGTCACATCCCACCTGGAAAACCAGTCTAGTTTTTAACGAGGCTTTAAAAGTTTTACATAGATACTATAGCAAAGAGCTAGCAAAAAGGTGTCTATTGGCTAAGCCAGAAGAATATCTCAAAAATTACTAAATTTTGTCAAAAAATATCAAAAACCCTATTTCCATTATGAAACCCAGTTTTATTGCATTTGATTTAGAAAATACAAAATTTAACCAAAATCCTAAAAATCGTTTTCAAGAAAATTTGAAGAGAAAAAAAAAAAAAATGGAGTGCTACACATCATACTAAGCCAAGTGCCAAACCAAAAAAAATTCAATAAATAATATTTGAGGTCACCCTGTAGCGCGCCAATGTGGATCACAAATATATTCCGATACAGATTCGGTTGTTTTTGTCACCTTTACTGGTATTTGGTGGATTTTTCTTTTCCTTCTTGTCTATAATTAATTAAGAATATATAAATAAACTATGCCCTGGTGATAAATGATCGTGTCACTTACTGTCACTGCTTCAATCGAAATATCATTCCCTTTTGTTTCACCAATAAAACACGTTTTTGAGCAACTTTAATATACTAAAGTACATGATCACTTTACAAAAAAAAAAAAAAATGAATAAGAAACCAAACAAAAAAAAACAACAACAACCACAAGAAGTAAACAAACTTAAATCAGAAAGTAACAACATTTACAAGATTGGATACCTATAGGTATATTTACTCGAATAAAAACCAGTATTATGTGAGCTATGCACCAAGGTTATTTCTCTGTTTTACCTCTCACTATAAAACATCAAGAACTGCATCACAATTTTTTGTATTCTTAAATAAAAAGGTTGCTAAGCCAGCGACTACGTTTATCTTTTTTATAGAGGTGAAGGTGGCGTAGGAGAGACGTTCTTTACAGTCGAAATCGGTTATAAAAGCAAAACTTGCTTCACAATTTTTTTTACTTGAAATAGAGCAACATTATTTCGAAATTAAATGAACGATTGTTCACTAATTCTTTAGTCTTAATTTTTCAAAAGATCGAATTTTTCGTTTTTCTTGACTTTTTTTTAAAAAAAGACCAATCTTGTAGTCACATTCTTACACTGTCCGTGTACATATGTCCGAGTCATAAGCACTAAAAGTGCCATTTGCCCACAGACACAACTTGTCTAAAAAAAAACTGACATATCAGTCTGTTGAAATTCATAGTTTTTCAGAAAAGTATTTTGAAGTTTTTTACGAAAATTAGAAGTACACATCAGACTTGTTATTAATTTGAAATGACAAAACTGTCAAAATTTTGGCTTTGATTTGCTTTCAAAGCGACTGTATCGTGTAAAAACATAAACACATTTTTTATGTAAGAATTTCATTTTTATCAAATCCATAATCCCGAAAACATCAACGTTGGGCGCCATTTTTTTTTGCCATAACCATCGCTGAAATGTATGCAAGTTTTATTATTGCATTTCAGTGTTTGACTATCTGGCACTTAATAAAATAAAGCTACTTTCGCTTCAATTGATATTGGCTTTCTGAGGACACAATCCTGCTGCACATTTTTCCTCAACAAAGTAATGAAGTTGGTTATAAACACCAATAGCTATATGTCTGTATTGTGGCTATGTCTACTACATTGCCTGTGAGAAACAAATTCAGCAGGATAAATATAGCTCTTGCGCCCAGCAAGTATTTTACAGAAAAGGTCAATAAACAATCAGATTTCCTTTCATGTTGTATGTATAGTCTAAAGGTCACAGTATTGAGAATTTTATCGATCAAGGTGTTTTTTTTAGTGTTTTGTAAGTTGTGTTGAAATTGAAAAATCCAGATAAAAACTCAAAGAAAAAAAAAACTCCGAACGTAATGTTATTAAAGTTGTATGTTGATAGCTAAAGCAAACAATGAGTAAACAAAACAAAAACAAGTATTAGTGTGTTTATTATAGGGAGAGCGTGGTAGAAAAAAAAAAGAACTCAAAAGAGATGTGGTATAGAAACTGCTGCTTTTCACAATTTATACTGAATAGTGAATACTGATTATAATGATTGAATGGATCACACAATAAAGAAACGATCATGTCGGTTTTTAGGGGAGGGTAGAACAAGGATAAGAAAGAGAACAAACAACAAAATAGTGATAAATGAATGTTGGATTGGAACACATTTGAACAAGTGCATAATCATCTGTGCATCGTGTGTGTATTTAGGTTGATATGAAATTCCTGTGCTCATTCTTTTTCCATTGTTAATTTTTTGTATTTATTTTTTTGAGGAAGGTTTCATCAATATACATAGAATCAGAATAGAATCCCACAATATTAATACTAGGTCAGTAAATTTTGAAAAACAAAAGTCATAGAAATTATCAGGTTGATGTGAACAGTGGCATGTGAATATAGATTATATGATTATTTACCTTATAACATTTAACATTGTGTAAATAATTATTAGTTTTTATGCGTATGCAATTATGCATGTGATGGTGTGTTTTTTCAGGTCTTTAGCTCTACTTGAGAAAATATTGAAACAAGAAGTCGAACTAACATCGTTGATTAGAGTTAGAGTATTTTGGGGTAACTTTTTACAAAAGCAAGTAGGTACAATTAACAACTGAAAATAACACTGTTTAACGAAATTTTACTTTTTTCTTGTTACATATAGAAGATTTTAACAAAAATTTTAAGACAAAAATTTTTATGTTATTCAGACAAAGCTGAATTTCGTTGGAGAGCTTTGTTTTTATGTCTTGAGAATTTCCAAAAAAGAACCCTATATAAGTAGGTAATAACCTTAATGAAAGTTTTTTTCCAGTAGTTTTTCCTTCTACAAATAAATAAATCTGTGAACTTATTACACAACTGAATAAATGTTGTAAGTTTTCAGTAGTAAGGAACAAAATACCATTTCTCTGTAAAATATATAATCTAGTTTTAAGAAAAAAATTGTATACATATATACAGCTTCAATAAAGATCCTAATCTAAGTAACTCTGAGTATTTGGGCTTAAGTTTTTAGGGAGAACAAAGCGAAATAAAATTTAGTTTTTTAACAAATTTTTCGAAAACTCAATTTTTTTAAAAATTAATCTATCTAAGTATTGATTGCACTTTTTACTTGCTCTATAGGGCAAGTATTGGTTTCGTGTAGAAAAAATTTCGAGGTTATAATCAAAACTAACACTACGATAATCAAGAAGTCCGAAAAAGTGGGTTGCGTCATGCCGTCCGTCGGTCTCTGCGTCTGTGCGTCTGTAAGTCTGTACGTCTGTGCGTCTGTGCGTCGGTGCGTCCAGTGTATAATTTGAACTAGGGCCTAAACGGGTGAACCGATTTGCATGAAATTTGGTACAGAGCATTTTTATGTGATTCCCTAGAGGTGAAATTTGAATTTTTGTTTTAGCTTATCTAGAACGGGTAGCTGCCATACAAATATTTTGGTTTCTTAAAATTTTCTCAAAAACGGCTCCAACGATTTTGATTAAACTTCGTACCTGCAATAACCAAGTCAATTGTAAGAAAACTGCATTTCAGTTTTATCTCAAAAAATTCACATTACCGAATTAGGTATTCAACGTTTTTTTGGGAAATGGTCTAATTTTTGGGTTATAAGCTTATATCTTTGAAATGGTTAAATCAATTTTGTTATAATTTTGCAATCTGATGCTTCTCAATAATTTAAACAATAATGCATTTAAAAATTTTTCAAGACATTTTATAAACAAACAAAAAAATCAAACGAAAAATCAATTTTTTAGTGCTTTTGACTCTTTTAATATTTACTCGTTAAATATTAAATACTAAATAGCCATACTAAAAAGCCATAAGTTCAAAATTTCAATAAAATAGTTTCAGGATATTTCCATTGTTAGGGGTTTGACACTAAATTCAAAATTTTATAAATTATTCACAAAACATATCAAATCGATACGAAAATGTTGATGTTTAATTAGAAGCATAATTTCCTTCAAATAAAATAAGTAAAATGAATTTAAAAAAGAAAACACATGCTAAGGTTGAAGGATCCATTTCAATTGAGTTACGGGTGTGTGTTGTTAACAAAACTGGTGATTTGCAAATGGATCATCTAATGTTCTGGTACGCAAAATATTGCGTAAAGAATATGTGTTAAGTTATGAAACTACAAAAGGGTCTGTTTCACAAAACCTGAATAAGGTTCTGATAAGTTACTCGACACATAAATATTGACACAGGGTCATAAATCCTCATCCCAAATAAATTATTTTTGGATTTGAACATAGTTAGGTGGGTCAAAAAAATTTAATGATCTATATGGATCATCTCTGTGATTTTAAAAAAAACTGCTAATAGCTAATAGCTGAGGAATAGATGTCCTTTTAGAATTATATCCCTGCATCGTACATTCCATATCTACGTATGTACATAGAATTAAAAAAAAAAAACTCAAAATGAGTTGAAAATAGAAAGATTAAGTTTTGAAATGCCAATCTCTGTTACGGGTGTGACATATAAAATTCTCTCCAAAATTTAGCAAAGCATTTTAGCCGAGTGGTACGCAGTTGCAGCTAACAAATCATTTTTTTTGTTTCTTACTGTACATAACTTATCTCATGGCAAAATGATACTGCATTTTGACAGATTCTGTATAATTCTTGAATTTTGTGTAGACTTTTCTTTATGAAAGTAAAAATTTGAAATACAGGAATAATTGTGAAAAAAAATGATATATCTCAGCCAAATTGGGAAAAAAAATACCTTATCCATTTTATTTTATAAAATTCACTTGAAACAATGGAAATACATTCTTTGAAATAGTTTCTCAGAGAACATTTGCTAATTCTTAGTATTATTCTTTTTAATTTAAAAAAAAAATAACTAAACAATATCTGAAATTTGTTGAAAAAAACGACATCGGGTCGAAGGCCTAGTAAGGTGCTGATGCGAAACGAAATTTTTCGGTGGTCTCCAACACGAAACCGAAATGCTTACGGAATCCACCACGAAAAAATGACAACTACTAAAAGTGTCACACCAATGACAAAAAAAAAACAAACACAAAAAAACCTCAAATGTCAATTTTCCGCACACAGTTAATGGTCCGGGCAATTAATTGAGTTCGAAAAAAGAGTGGAGACCTCTCCAAATATTATGCTACAATTATCAATTTCGCTCATTGAACAGCGTATACTGCAAAACGAAAAGGAGGACGAAATTTTTCGTTTATGATTTCGTTGTGTCAATTTTGTATGCGGGATTTTTCGTTTTGCATCAGCAGCGTACTAGGCTTAAATGCCAGAACAATTGATCGCCTTCGGGCTTGGCTAGCCGCTGAGAATTCTCTCAAATTACCGTGATGGCATTGCTATCATCCCCGATGATATTTTTTTCAACAAAATCACTCCGGGATTGACAAAAAAAAAACACACCTAATGTGTTCTTGTTTAAATTTTATTTTGTCGTTGACGACTTACAAGAAATTGGGGAGGTTATAATTTGCATCGCCATTGTTGAATCAATTTAGATCGTCTTCTAATGGAAAATAATAATGAAAATGTTGCAAAAAACGGTCTTCTTAAACGGTCTTATATATATACCTAAATCGGACAAAAAATTACTGAGTTAAAAAATTTAAATAAACAATTTTGATGTTCATGATGTTCAAACTTCAAATATTCTGTGAACCCTGATAATATATTATTACCTGAATCAGTGTACCTACATATTTCAAAATAAGCTCTTGAATAAGACTAGACAAATTGCCATGGCGTAAGTCTGAATTTCCAACATTTCTTATAATGTTGTAAATACTTTTTAACTTCATATAATTAAATTAACAGAAATTCTACAAATAACAAACGTTCAATCAACAAATAAAGATGTTCAATTTCAATTGTGACTTCATTTCATCGGAAAGAATCATGTTTCTTGAGACCTTATTCATATTTAACTGAGAAATTTTAATTTTCACTCTTACGTCTTTATTCCAACGTATTTATTTGCAAGCCTTTAAAATAATTCATTGGTCGAATATTTTGCTATTCAAATTTATTTAATTAAAATATTAATTCTTTTATTTATTTTTTTTTTTCAGATTTTTCTACAAGAATGCTGAAGGTATGTGTCAGATACGTTTTCGATTTTTTAAAGAAGCATATATAAATGATTTTAAGCATTTTTAAGTATTTATTTTTATTTTATATAAATGATACAAATCATGAACTAAAAAATTAAAATATAAAAATTGAATATTTTTTGTCAAAGTAAAAACTTTCTCCGCAAAAATTAAACTGCTTATGGTTTTGTGGTCAGATCGTAAATCTTATCAATTTCTGTATAAGAATTTGATGGTGGTTATTATGGAAACGAATAAGATTGTTAAAAGACAGATTAAGATTTTGTTTTCGTTTTTTCGTATATTATATCCTAAGCCACAATAATTATTAAGATTTCAACACAACTTTTGATAAGATTCAGTGACTGACTGTTCCATAAAATGGTCGCAATAAAACTCAAACTCTCATTTTGCGGTGAACATATATTAGGTATAAGCTATTTAATTAATTATATACATCACTCACAATATATAAGGTTTTTTTGTCAAGTAGGTCTTTTAGCTAAGCTTATTTTATAGTTTAACATTAATTAATTAAACTGAACAAAAACCAATAATTATTCTTGGGATACTATGAATGTTGTTAAAAAAAATAAACACAGATAACACTTTTCTGCGGGTTTTTTTCCCGCAGATTTTATATATTTATATACTAAATGTTTTTGTTATTATATAGGTTTGGCATTTTGCGGGGTCATTGTTTCAATCCACGATTACATTAAGTGACTGGTAATCTCACTTTTTTTACGACTCTTCTGACTTAATGTACTTGCTCTCTTAAAATGTTATTTTCGATTATGAAAAGCCCAATATATTATGTACATAATGTAGTATATATGGTTGTGGCCTTTGGATCCAAAAATGATTATACGGAAATATGGCTCGTAAATACCAAATAGAGGGTGTTGTTCTCTGCCAAAAGCGAGTATCGTTTTTGGGAAAAATATAATTTTTATTTATTTTAGTCCTTATGTAACATGTAGTAGGTACCTACAATTTTAAAAATAATTTCAAGAAATAATGGTAAATTAATTAATTTTACTTAATAAATTAAAATTTCAATCAAACAAAAGTAATTAAATAAATGTTTGATTTTAATTTTAAAGTCAAATCAAATTGAACAAATGTTAGTTTAGTTATTTAATTTTAATGAATTTATGCAATGTAAGACTTGATAAAACATTAGATATATTTTATTTTTTATTGTGGCACGATATAATAAGAGGCTTTGTTTGTGTGCGTGCATTTGTGCTTAGTGGGATTAAAAAAAATTTAACAGATTTCGTTGAAATGTTTACTGGTTTATTGGTCTTATAAAGTGTGTTTTTTTAGACGTGTGGTTTTCAAGAAGAAATAAAACGAATATAATTTAATGTTATGGCCAAGAATTTAGCTTAATTACACAAATAAGGAGTTGCCATTATATTTTGAAAATGATTTCGGGCAAATGGCAGCTGAGGCTGGCTCGAATAAATTCCAGCCGAGAGGCCCAATTTTCGATTGCTCTAATTCCAATTGTTGCGCGCGATCCGAACCAAACTATTATTTTGGTAATAAGTTTCCACCATTTGCAAACGTTGTTCCGGAGTGAGTCTACTAATTATGAAATGGCAAATCAAACGGAGCATAAATCAAGTGACAACTGTCAAAAAGACTAACTTAGAAAAAAGTATTGCCAGATTGAAAACCACACGTCTGAAAAAACACCCTTTACTAGCGGTGGCAGGGTTTGAAAGTGGTTTTAATAAAAATCACCCACTGAAACACGCCCACTATTGTTATATTTGAATCTTCTCCTCATTTAATTATGTATTATATAGTAAAGGGTCCGCCAAATAACTTTTTTTTTTTTGAAAATAGCGCAAAACATCGAGTGTAGCTTCGGCTGTGTGGCACGTAGCGCCGTCCTGTTGAAACCAAATGTTGCCAATATCCTCCTCTTCAATTTTTGTGAACAAAAATTCGTTCAAAATGGCCCGATAACGATCGCCATTGACTGTAATGGCCACTCCTTGCCCATTTTCGAAAAATGGCCCAATCATGCCTCTGGACCAAAATCCGCACCAAACAGTGACTCGTTTTGGGTGTATCGGCTTTTCAATGTATGCGTCCGGGTTTTCTGTGCCCCAAATGAGACAATTTTGCTTGTTTACTACCCGCCAAGATCAAAATGAGCTTCATCTGAAAAGATGATTTTTTTGGCAAAATCGGCATCTTCTCTAAGTCGATCGCAGCCCCACTTAGCGCAGCGTATACACAACCATATTCGTTCAGCGGAAGGATAAAACTTATTATCTGTCAAATCAGACATGAGCTAAGTTTAACCATTCACGAAATAAGCACTAGTTGAAAAAAAAACGTTAGATGGCGGACCCTTTATAAAGCTGAAATGATATACTTATTAAGCTGTATTGAACATAAAAATCATGATAATCCGCAATTTCTTCGAGATTACGCCTGCTGCTCTTTGGTTTTGGAAATATGCCTGCTGCCACACGCAATATTCTTATATTTGACTTTGTTATATCTGTTGATATTTTTTTTTTGTAAATTTAAAATTTTGAACGCAAATTAATTTTATCTACCTACCCATGCGAAGTCGGGGCGGGCCAGCTAGTATTTTAATAAAATTCACACAGAGGTTCAAAGATTTTTTGCACATTAATACTCCGTACAGCTTTCACGAAAAATCGAAATTTTCACAACAATCTTCCACCTATTCTGATGTTTTCTGTGCAATATTTTCTAGGTATAAAATCTAAGGCGAAAAATGTTATCTTGGCATAAGCAAGCCGTAAGGTGCTTAGTTCATAGTAAAAAAAGAATTATTTTTTGGATGCAAAACCCATTTCCATTTAAATATTGCAGTGAGGTGAATATAATATTTTTTCTGAAATGTAAATCGACCTCGTAAAAAAAAAGTTTGTTTTTCACCACACTATTTTCTCGCATGCAAAACAATTGCCAATAAATTATTTGGCATGGAAACAAATTATTTTGACAGTTGTTAGATTTTCAGTTTAACTTATTTTCAGTTCGTGCTATAGCGAGTGAAGGCAAAACAAATAAATACAAATATTGTCTTTTTGGCAGTAAATTCGACTGACATATTATTTCTTTTGACATTTCCATGACAGCAATATGAATTTTTTGCATAAAAAAAAAATACTGTTTGTATTCACCTCAATCATTTTGTTCCGCGTGGTATGTGTAAACTAGGCTTTAATGACAAATGTCAAATATACCAAAATGGCAGCACAAATTTCTATCGCTTGCGATAAGAAACACCCAATATTCTCTTCAAAAATATTTTGGGTAGGTACTCTATTTTCTTATGGAAATATTTGTTCTATTATTTTACAAATATCTATACCTAATCTTTAAGATGTTGTTAAATTAGTAATCATCGATTGATCCACTGATGAAAAAAAAAATAAAACTAGTTTTTAGAATAGAAAAAAGTAAAAAAATCATAAATTAGTTAGTTCTTTTTTTTTTAGTAAGGTAAAGATTATCTAGATTCTGGAAAATTTAAATATTTCAAGGGGCATGATGGACACATAATGTATTGATTTACATAAAACAATACATTTTTTGTATATAAAATTAATGAAGGAACATAAATAATTAACTCAATAGAAGTACATAATCAAAGAAATCTTTAAATGTTTATGTTCATTATCCTCTAATAAAAATGCTAAAATGTTAATTAAGTCTGTCAGAATGCAGTTCCAAGAAAATAATGTGTCAAGTTTTTTTTTTTTTTTTTTTTTTTAAATATACAAAACAAAATCTTGTTTGTTGAAGTTCTTTGGAATTTTAAGAAAATATTGAATGAGAAGATTTTTGGGCATATCTTCTGAGAAGAGGATTGTGTACGTGATTCTTTGCAAAGTTCAAGAAGCAAAAACTAGGATTTTAGTGTCGAAAAGCATATTATATTAATTTAAGTTATCATCTGTATAATTGGTATAGAATGTGACATAAAGCTATAGGCATGTTCGACTTTATGGCCAACATTATAAGTTTTTATTTACCATATTATACAAATCAGCCAGTTTAAAATCTCTTATGAGGAACCGGTAAAAAAATCCATTTACTAACCGATCATTTTTTTATTTAAATTTTTAAAAACTTATGAATCTATTTTTAAATTGTATAAAGTGTGAATTCGCGTAGAAGTAATTTTACTATACTGTTAATAATAATTATATAGCAAATTATAAAAATACCTTTCCATCAAAACCTGACACGATTCTCATAGTACCTATACTATACATAGTTGTATTCCACATGATCACATTCACGTGACATCCATTCACAATAGCAACTATAAAATTCTGATCTCATCGCAAAACAAAATTGAAAAAAAAAATTAAAACAAAAAAAATCACACACATCCCACCTGTCTCAAGTGTTAAAGCTATAAAAATAGAAATTAAAATTAATTAAAAAAAAAAAAACAACTCAAAGCAGTCAATTTAAAAAAGACACGTAACGCTTTAAAAAAATTAATTTGTATTAATGATCGTAATCATCAAAATTTCACCATCACATTCTTTTTTGACCAACTTCTGTGGTGTCCATCAACATCATCAACATCTTCATTTTAAGGTTTAAAATATAAATTTTTTTATTGTATTTTATGTTTAAGCATAATTGTGAATTTTTCAGAAGCAATTACATAATAATTTTTAAGGCGTTTCAAATTTTAACATGTCCGTGAATTTTGAATGCCTAATGGAATAATTAGTTTGGCGATAAAACCTTTATTCATATATTTTCCTGTTTTTTTTTTATATAGAAATTCTTTAGGTCGATGATAAGGCAAATTATGTACTGATTGTCAAGAGGCAGTAACAATTATTTTCAAGGTTGTGGTTTAGGAAGTTCACATTGTTTTTGTTGGTTTTTTAATTTTCTTTTTTTTTCAGAGGGCCCGCGGTCTTGAAATTATTGATAAGAGTTTGTTAATTATGTATATGAAACAACTCAAAACAAAAGGGTGGGAAGTAATGCTGATTTATTGTTTTTTTTTTATAATTTATATGTTAACAAAATAAAATGCTGCATGTCTACACCGAAAATCCACTTTATTCAATCCACATATTATTAGGGGTTCGTATATCGCAATCCCGAGCTACAAAATACCGCCATTAAAAAATCCCGAACATTTTCGGTAATAACTTTGGATTTTGGTAATTTATCAAAATTTATGTAGCACTTTTTAAGTAACATTTTATAAAAAAAACCCATATTAATGTTAAAAAAAATTGGCGAAACATTTTAAACAGTCTGATGTTAAGGTAAAGTGTGTTTTTTTAGACGTGTGGTTTTCAAGAAGAAATAAAATGCATATAGTTTAATGTTATGGCCAAGAATTTATCTTTATTATAAAGATAAGGGTTTGCCATTATGTTTTAAAACTGATTTCGAGCAAGTGGCTGCCACGGCTGGCTCGAACGAATTCCAGCCGAGAGGCCAAATTTTCGGCCACTTTTTGCAGCAATTGGGGCCGTATGTCAACAATAACCCACCGAAAACTCTCTTCCAAGGCGTCAATCGTCTCGGCCTTATCTGTGTAGATAAGCGACTTCACATAACCACACAAAAAGATAGTCCAGGGGTGTTAAATCGCACGATCTTAGATGCCACGCCACAGGCCCACAACGTGAGATAATGCGCTCACCAAAAAATTCCTTCAATAAATTGATTGTTTCATTGGCTGTATGGCATGTAGCGCGCGCCGTCTTGTTGGAACCAAAGGTCGTCCACATCGACATCCTCCAATTCAAGCACGAAAAAGTCATTAATCATGGCTCTATAGCGTTCCCCATTGACTATAACATTATGGCCGGCTTCATTTTTGAAGATATATGGACCAATGATTCCCTCTGTCCATAGACCACACCAAACAGTGACTTTTTGAGAATGTAACGGCGCCGCCGCCGGCATCTCAACAATGGTTTGTGGATTATGATCACTCCAAATATGAAAAATTTTGCTTTTTAATGTTCGACCAAAAATGAGCTTCATCGAATATTGGACGCAGCGGGCGATGCGTCGCGCGAACCGAACCATTATCTTGGTAATAAATTTGCACGATTTGCAAACGTTGTTCAGGAATAAGTATATTCATTATGAAATGGCAAGTCAAACTGAGCATAAATCAAGTCAAACAGCTGTCAAAAAGACCAACTCTTAAAAAAGTATTGCCAGATTGAAAACTACAGGTCTAAAAAAAACAACCTTTATTAGTATTGTACCTACTAATTAAAAACTTACTTACTCTTAAATTCTTTGATAAAATGTTATTAGTTTTAAAATCATACTAACAACATTCATTATCATACTAAACCTATTTTCTTAGTAAACTCAAGCCAAACACGCCTAAAACAGTGACATTTCGTGCAAAAAAGTAAGCAGTCATTCCTTTTTTCACATTTGTCATTGTCAAAGTAACATAAGGAGTTAATATAAAACTAAATAAATAAAATAGCCATTAGGTGACTTTAACTTTAGTAAAATGTTAAAAAGAAAGTACCATGCTAACTCCGTCTAAAATTTTGCGCTATTATGTTTTATTTGTTGCATGTACAAAATTTATTTATTTGTATTGATGTATTTTTTCTGAAAATTAAAAATCCTTTTATTTTAAATTCTGACGAAACTTTTGCGGAATTCATGATATCATCAATAATTTTGCAGTAAACAAAAGCGAATTTTTCCGGATTTCTTTAATCAGTTTAATAAATTAAAAAAAAAATAGGTTCCATTTTTTAAATATCTGTATATACATGAAAAAGATTATGAGAGCCAAACAAATTAGAAGAGAGCTTATATACCTGTATATGTTAAAGCTTATAAAATATTATTTGTCACGAGATAATTTAATTCGAAAGAGTTTGGAGTTATTTTTGCGATGAAATTTAGTTAGTCGTATGCTCAATCAATGTTTTAAAACTTTTAATGATTTTTTTTTTTATTTAAACAACAATAAACAGTTTAGATTCAAGGACATTTAGGTATTGCTTTGTTCTGTTAAAAATTAAAATGTACGTTTTATTCGTATACAGTGTGTCAAAATGCCTTTGAGAGCGTTTGGGAGTTCTACATATAGTAATGAAGTTGGTATTTTAACGTTTAAGTAATGTGAACAAATTATTTTGTTTAATCTTTTCTGAGAGAACTTCATTTTGTCAAAGACGGTGTTCACATTGGACTGTAGTCTCCTCCAACTTTGTTTTTACGACTCTGTATTTTATCTCAACCCCACTTCAAAAAGACAGCCAAGAAAGACACGATTAGTTTAATTTAAATTCTTTTTTAAACTTGTGGATTTTTTCACGTCCGAATAAGTCGGTTGAATTAAAGGCCCAACCCATAGAAGCCATCGAATGCGTTTCGCCAACGGTTCCGTGGACGTGGAAGGATGAAGGTGACCTAATGAATATGTTCTCTCGTTTGTTTATTTTTATTCATTAAAATCCAGAAACAATGTACTACAAACATTATTTACAAACAACAACACAAAACCTCATAAAAATAAATAACAAAAACCCAAAACTGCAAATTACTATTGACAATCGCTCGGCTCTTCAAAAGAACGTATGTATTTAATCGAGCTGTCAGTTTGTTAACGTTGACGCAACGCATACGACATATTGTATATGGATTCTTAAGTCCAAAACTGCTGCTGTACAGGAACATGGTCCTGCCAGTACTCACATATGGATCCGAGACTTGGGTGCTTAGCAAAAGGCACTCCGACCTTTTAGCCGCGTTCGAGAGAAAAGTCTTGAGGAGAATTTTTGGCGCCATATGTGAGGAAGGACGATTCCGGAGACGGTACAATCATGAATTGTACGCAATCTACCTTGAAGCAGATATCGTGATAAAAATTAAGCTCGGTAGACTCCGGTGGGCAGGGCTCCTAGCTCGCATGAGCGAAGAGGAACCTGCGCTCGGAAAGTTCTTTGTGGTACATTCTATGGTAGAAGACAGCGTGGTAGACCATGCTTGCGCTGGAGAGATGGCGTAGACAAGGACGCCCGGAGCCTTGGGGTGCGCAACTGGATGGCGGCGGCTCGAGACCGGGATGGGTGGAGATAGACTTGTTGAAGGAGGCCAGGACCGGACCCCGGTTGTCGAGCCGACGACGATGATGAAGATTCTTTAGTCCAATATGAACATCGCCAAATATTGGAACGGCCCTTGTCTTACTTCTCATTAAATAGCATTATTATACATATTTTCAAACTTTTTAAACATTTTTTTGTTTGAATAAAAAATGGTTTATAAAATTTATAGATTTACAAAAAAAAAACTCACCTTATGTTTCTACAATATCCAATCTGAAAAAAAAAAAAAACAAAACAAATAATTGTTAAAATTTTTATTTTTCAATGAAATTCATTATTTGTTTACTAAATTAATTGTACGATTGGATGGTATCAACTTGCATTTATATCTGCAGTAGTTTAAATTTATTAATAGAAGGTAGGTACAGTCAATTTGTGCTCAAAAGTGCCCCTAGTGGGAAAAGTTGCCAGTTCCTTTTGGTTTTTGGGGTGCGAATCCAAATATGTACATTGTGAAAAATAAATGTCGTATCGTAATGCAGGTTTTTCGGTAACAGTTATACCTGTTGTAAGTATACCTACTAATGATTTAGTATCTTATCGGCTTGCATAAAAAAGACCATAACTTTTTAAGGGTGCTCGTATTATCTTGGTTTTCATTAGATTCAGCATTAAAAAACTTTAAACTCATGTGTGATATATGTTCTTTCCACCCCACGAGCATAGTATAGTATATACAAAGTGTATCACAGATTTTAAAGAGGCAGAAGGATATTGTAGTTGCAGTTAGATAGAGTTGTATAGTTGCAATTGCAAATACATAAATGTAATAAAATTAGTTCTGAGCAAAATGTCTTAAGTGCCTTGCAATTTGCAAAGGGTGGCAAACTTTGACATTTCATTCACAGAAGTGGTAACTGACACTTTCAAATATTGTCATAAAACATAAACAAGTATAATCAGTGTTAGATGATTAAAATACGAAATTTTCCAATTTAAAGTAGTTTTACGCTGTCTTTTCTATTAAAATTTTATTGGTTGGATTATTTATTCAATTCGTCGAAAAACTAAAACAAAAAGATGGTTTTATGGATTTATTCGCATTAGCAGGGCGCATTAGCTCATGTACATGTAAGTACTGTACATAGGGAAACCTAGAGTATTTTTTTATAAATGTGTAGCAAGGCCAGTGTTGTCAGATGAAAATAAATCTCTCCCCAGACAATTTTAGAAAACCCTCAAATTTCCACATTTTGCTCCTCCTAATTTTTTTTAAACTTTTATTTTTTATATATTTCTTCTGTTGGTGTAAAATTGTGGCATCCAGAACCTGAATGTTAGGGATATCTAATTCGTAGAATACTGTCAGCAGTGTCAGCTGTTTCAATACCCATATGATTCCTCAACCTTTTTGCTTTAAAGTAATCACCCCAGATTTTAACCCAAACATCTCGTCCCCCCAGATTACTACCTAACGATTAAAAAACCGCTAAGCCTGGGGGCAAAGCCCCAAACTGGCACCCCTGAGCAAGACATGCATGGTTTTTTAGTCCTGTGTTTTATGTACTAAGCCGATACAACGTTAGTTTGTGTGTAACTCTTATAATCGGATCTTTACTTAGGTTTATAATGTAATTTTGTAAAATATCCAATCCAATAGGCGATGCGAAGCCGTTTGATACCACTTGAAATATTAAAACAATTCTTTGTTATATTTATTCTACGATGCGTTGATTGGAGTTTTCTTTTAATTTCTTCTAACATATCTCTTCTAAGTTTCCCACGAAGAAACAAAAAAATTAGAGATTTTCTGTGTAAAGTGTGAAAAGGAATGTCAAAAAAATGTCCTCAAATTGTTGACCGGGGACATTTTGTTCACCCCATTTACCTACTTTGTGCCCTTCTCTCCTAAAAACTGAAAGTTAATGGAAGCTATTTAAATTGAAAAAAAAAAATTAAAAAATGGCAACACTTACTAATAAGTATTTTACCTTTTTCGAAAGCCAAAAAGCCTGTTCTTTTATTTACTTTTTAAATCAATTTATTTCGTTTAATAGTTTCCGAAAAAAATTAGTTTCATACTCAAAAATGGTGAAAAACAAAAAAATAGAATACCTAACTAGCTACTGATTTTTTTTCACAATTTTAATTCTCTTTTATTTCGTATTCAATCAAGAATTTATAGACGTAGTGAATACTAAAAGTGAATTTAGAACTAAGTTTAATTGTAAACAAATCAGTAGATATATTCAATTTTTCACCATTTTTGAGTTTGAAACTAATTTTTTTCGAAAACAGTTAAACGAAATAAATGTATTCAAAAATAAAATGAAAGAACAGACTTCTCGTTTTTAAAAAAAAAGGTAAAACACTTTTTAGTAAGCGTTGCCATTTTTTTAAATTATTTTTCTCCATTTTAAATACTTTTTTTTTTATAAAAATCGCCAAAATCACCATTTTCGCGCTCGATTTCAATTAAACTGCCTTATAATGCAATAAAGTAGATACTCTCTATAAGATTTCGTATGTCACAAGTTTCATAACTGTTGAGAAATATTGAAATTTGACCCAAAATGCCAATGATCCTTTATTATCAAACCAAACCACTTCACTAATAATGGGTGATTTTTAAAGAGGCTTAGAAGTTTTTTTAAAAAAAAAACACAAAAAATTCGAAAAAATGAATGAAATATTTATTTGAATCGATAGTTTGAACCTTGCTTGTTTAAAGATAATTTCATGCAAATGTTGACCGCGGCTGCGTCTCAGGTAGCTATCCGCTGAGTCCAATTTTGGCATACTCTTTCACACATATCGGCCGGTATCTCACGAATGAATGCATGGATGTTGGCTTCCAGTGCGTCAATCGAGAGGGCTTGTTCCTATAGACATTAGCCTTGACATACCTCCACAAAAAATAATCTAATGGTGTCAAATCGCACGATCTAGGCGGCCAATTGACCGGCCCGAAACGTGAAATTAACTGTTCACCAAACTCGCCTCGCAATTGCGCCATTGTTTCGCGTGCTGTGTGGCATGTGGCACCATCTTGTTGAAACCACATATCATGCAAGTCAAGAACTTCCATTTCGGGCAAAAAAAAGTTTGTTATCATCGCTCGGTAGCGTTCACCATTGACAGTAACGCTGCGATTCGCATCATCTTTGAAGAAATATGGCCCAATAATGCCGCCGGCCCATAAACCGCACCAAACAGTGGCTTTTTCGGGATGCATTGGTAGCTGTTGCAATGCTTCTGGCTGATCTTCACTCCAAATGCGGCAATTTTGCTTATTTACGTACCCATTCAACCAAAAATGAGCCTCATCGCTGAACACAATTTTTCGATAAAAAAACGGATCCTCGGCCAGCTTTCCAAGAGCCCATTCACCAAAAATTCGGCGTTGTGGTAGGTCGGCTGGCTTTAGTTCTTGCACCAGCTGTATCTTTAAAGGCTTTACGCCCAAATCCTTCCGCAAAATTTTCCACGTAGTGCTGTAACAAAGGCCTAACTGCTGGGAACGGCGCCGAATCGACATTTCGCGGTCTTCTGTCACACTAGCTGATACGGCCGCAATATTTTCTTCACTACGCACAGTACGTAAACGTGTTGGTGGTTTAATGTCCAACAAAGTAAATTTGGTGCGAAATTTGGTCACAATCTTCCGAATAGACTGCTCAGAAGGTCGAGAATGCCGATCATAAAATGGAAGCAGCGCGCGATGAACATTTCGAACCGAGCACGAATTTTGATAGTAAAATTCAATAATTTGCAAGTGTTGTTCATTTGTAAGACGATCCATGGTTAAATTGCAAACCAAACTGAAGCTGTTTGACAGTGACACAAGGTACTAAACACACGTCAGCTGTCAAAACCAGTGTTGCCAAAACCAAACCAGCTAAAAAATCACCCTTTATAACAATATTTAAAGACTTAGGGATTAAAAAAACCCTACAAACTTGTTAAAATATGTTGGTACCTGTATCATGTTGATATACGAGCAGGTAAACATTTGCTTATCAGTTATCAATATATCAATCTAACCACATAAATCCTAATCGCCAATTTCCCAATAATAAAAATATTGTTGACACATTTGATTTTCGCCAAATATCAACACTACACATCAGACTGCCTAAACGTAGA
This sequence comes from Leucozona laternaria, assembly GCA_932273885.2. NCBI lineage: Eukaryota > Metazoa > Arthropoda > Insecta > Diptera > Syrphidae > Leucozona > Leucozona laternaria. The sequence continues at coordinate 20,865,548 of OW026367.1, read as the reverse complement.
ATAACCTCATGTAGAATAACCTCATGTTGAAAACCAGGTTAAAATACCCACAAATGTTCACGTTCATTACAAAACCAGCCACAAACCTATAAAACACCAAAAATATCCATAACGATATTAATTTATAATTTATTCTTACTAAAAAAAAAAAAAAAAAAAACAAGTGCCTCACGACGAACTTGCCACATTCACAATTGAATTACCAAATGTGGGTCGCAATAATACAACATCAACAACAACAAACTACTCAACAAAAACACAAATGGGGTTTAGTTTTATTTGGGGTATACCTACCTAACTCTTCTCTGAGCTGAGTTGTTGTTTATCATCATAATGCTTACCCAAATAATTGAATAAATATATGTTACACAGAGAATTATTCAACAAAAATTCAAATAAAATAAATTCAAAAATTATAAGTATATACATACATATGAATGTATGTAGTGTACAAATATAGCATATGCGGCCAACCATCGACCAGCCAGCAGGCAAGCACCACAAAAAGAAACAGATTTTTCAATTAGCATTTCAAATGTCTGCAAATGAAATTCACTTGTTGTGCGGTTTTGATGTTCGCTAGTTGTTGGTTGGTGAACACACCCACCCAACCCAGTCAGAAGTATCTATACACAACACATCAGTACAATCCAGCAACAAACGACAGACGGCGCGGCGGCGGCGGCTGTAACGGTGACGGCAAAGCGACGACGCAGGGCCGCTCTTGCAAAACAACAGCAATAGATATATGGAAGTGATAAGTTACAATAACAACAAGCCAAAGCGTGTTGATTAAAAAGTAAAAATTCGCTGCCAACATGTTTGTGTCTGCTTGTGTTACAAAAACAACTATGGCAACACCAGAAATTAAAAGCGACAGCTGCTGCACAATTCCTCCCCGAAAAGCAATAACAGAGTAGCGTGCCCGCTATTGGACTTATTTAGACGCTGCAATAACTACTTACTCTCATCTGCTAAGGAGGGAGTGAAATATTCGTAGCCTCTTCATAGTTGTCACAATATTGCTCATTGACAGCGCTAACAACACCACATTCGTCATCATAACAATAACAAACTGCCGGACGTCGCTTTGCGGAAAAAGTACTTAATGGTGGTTTGATGTGGTAATTTTGTTGTTGCTTCCAACAAAATGTAAAGGGTTGACAGATAAAATATATTTATGCATCTGTTTTTTTTTGGAAGTCCAAATTTATCACAAAATGTCAAAATCTGGATCTATCAACACTTGGCATTTACAGTTTCTATGTCGAACCAAGTTCAATAATTGTAAATATTTCTTGTACGAGTATTTTGTCACTATAATGTGAAAATTAAACGTCAGTTTCAGTTGTCAGTTTTTTAAAGACGATGAAAGAAAAATGGCAAATATTCACCAAAAATAATGGAAGTTTGTTGCTCGCGCTCTGTAATTTTTGATAGTTCTTTGACTTTTGTTTTCGGTATTAGGTCTGTTCGTTTCTACATTATTACCAGAACTACCAATATTAGACCAAATTTATTTTATTGTATGAAAGAACTTTAGACTAAAATTGGAAGAAGTTGGAAGCGGAACCAACCCTCTTGCTCTTGTTTTTATCGATAAATCCTAAGATGGAACTTCGGAAAATTTTGTTAAAGCTTTGTTTTGACTCAGCTCTGCAAACTGTGTTTAATTTAACTACTCGTTCTACGAAATATTTGTAGCTCAACTACCCTACCCTTCTCTGTAGCAACGACACGACACGACGCGACGACGCACAGTGGTTCGGTTTGTATGGGAGAGCGGAAAAAAGTCTGTTTTATCTGAACGGTTCAACGGATTTAAATGAAATTTGGCAAACATGTTTAGATTAGTCTTATACATGTTTGGTCAAAATTTGGTTGAAAAAAAATAATTAGAAACAAAGTTATTGACATTTTTCTAAAATTTGAGGGTTTTGATGTTTCTATGGGAGAGCGGAAAAAAAATCTGTAACATCTGAACTGCTTAACGGATTAAGATGAAATTTGATTCGCAATTTAAAATTAGTCTTATACACATTTGGTCAAAATTTGGTTGAAAAAAAATAATTAGAAACAAAGTTATTGACATTTTTCTAAAATTTGAGGGTTTTGATGTTTCTATGGGAGAACGGAAAAAAGTCTGTAAAATCTGAACTATTAAACGAATTTTAATTAAATTTGACACACATGTTAAGATTAGTCTTATACATGCTTGGTCAAAATTTGCTCAAGAAAAAATTATTAGAAAAAAAGTTTTTGACATTTTTATAAAATTTGAGGGATTTGATGTTATATTTAAATAATTTTTTTTTTAGTAAAATCTTAACTTTTTATTTTGAACAAAATATTATTATTAACTATGTATATTTTAATGTATTGAATTCACTTTATATGTTTGTTATTATATTTAACTTCACTTTCACTTATTGGTTGATCTAAGAGTAAAAATTTTTCTTACACACCTTGCACAAATGCTCAATAACTCAATACTGACTTTTTTTTTTAATCCTTTATATATATAGATTTAAGTTAGAGATTTTATTCTAATAAGCCATTACTAATCCTTACAGGTAATAAAAAATTACGCAATACACAACAAAAACAAAGCAATAAAACTTAAAAAAAAAAACACCTTTTTAATTTTTACCTGCCCTACTTTTAGCGAAAAATAAAAAAAAAATAAAGGATTATCCCTAATCCTTTTCTTTATTTTGTATTAAGCTCTATCATATCATTCAAAATATCATAAAACTATATTATTTTTCGTGTGTTGTTTTCATGATAATTGAGTTGAAAGTTGAAAAATTTTCCAGGCAGAAATAAATGGTTTCGCAAAAATCGAAATTCTCAGACCTGGGTCAATGTATTAATTTTGTTTTATTTTTAAAATAAAGTTTGACATTTTTTCTTAAAAAAATGGGCTTAATCAGTTCATTCTGACAATTAATACCGAAGAAATCAAACTTTTTGGTAAACACCACCGTCAAGACGGAGTTTTTTGAAATCCGATTTAGTGAAACATTTTTGAGCATAACTTCCACATCTGCACGTATCTGCAGCTGATTTTTTCTGTGCTTTAACATGAGTGTATGGAGCATATGGTGGCATACTTACTTTCTTGGTATCTTTTGGAGCTGTTTTTTTAAATCAAAAAGTTTAAAAAAAAAGCATTTTTTCTTAGTACTTAAGCTTCAGGCTACTTATAGAAGGTATCTTTTATAAATAATCAATATTTTTTTTTTTATTTTTAGATAATTGAAAATAAACCAATTAAATTATTTAAGTAGCTAGAGAATTTATCTACAGGAACTTCGGAAAAAAACATCTCAAAATTTGTTGAAAATACAGTTCGCGATTTGAGTAAAATTATTTTTCAACTTTGAGAGCTTGTAAATCAGAACATACAATATATATGTTAAAAAATACTTTTAAATCATACGCTCGGGTTATCTAAGAGTACTTAAACATAAAGTTTAAAACGATAGACATGACTTTTTCAAAAGACTTTTTTCCGCTCTCGCACCACTGTGCGACGCACGGACGCTCTGATGACCGAAATACAACAAAAACAAATCGAACAAAAAAAAAAAAAAACGTTTCTCTTGATTAGTATGCATCAACAAGTGACAAATCCGAACGCAAATTACAAACGACAACAACGGCAATGACAATGCATGATACAAAGCGTAAAGAAGTTTTATGTACCTACCTTCCGCCGCCGCCAACCGCGCCGGCAAAGTCGCAACTCTCGCATACCGTGTGTCGTCGCCGTTGTCGGTGGATTGTCGCGTCATGTGTGCAGTGTGCAGCAACATGGTCGTCTTTCCGCCGCGCCATTGCTAATGAATGTTTAACTTCGGCACAAGCACAAACAACAAAAAATTTCAATGACAGCTTAACTTCCAGTGCGGAGCCGGGAAATCCATTGGAAGAAAATGCATAATTATGTTCACAGATGGAGATGCAGACAGTTATCTTGACAAATTACGTCAAAATGTGTTAAGTAACATTCAGCGCAATTGCGCTGCAAAACACACACTTTTTTATGTACCTATGTATGTAGGCATGTTTTGTTGTCAGTCAGTTATGGTTATGGTACGAAATGTTGATGTAAGTTTCGCCGATTGGGAAAAGTCTCTTGAATAAGGCACATCAGTCTTTGACTATGAATTTGTCATAGCCTTGAAAAACTCTTGGCATAGGTTAGGTATGGTTGTATGTCTGTCGTATAGCGGCTGGGAATGTAGGCATATGCTTATAGGGGATTATGAAATCTTCCTTAATGAGCTGAAATGAAGGCGCACACGGTTGTGATGTTGTATCTTATGTGGTGTCAGCTCCACCATGACTTATAGTATCTGGATGGAGGAAGAAGACAAAGACAAATTCCATAATTATGTATTATTATTTAAAGACGCATCCGTACAATTCTTTTTATTTTATTTTATTTCTCAGGCAAAAGACAGTCACAGTAGGCTTGGAGTATTATGTATTTATCAATGGTAATGATATTCAAGGACACTTACTTCACTTCGAACAGACCTCCTCATTACAAACTTATTTTTACTTGCGATATAGGTACTATATGGGAAGTTATGGATTCGTACAAAAAATCGAACTCGAGATTTTGATCAAACTTTACATTACGATGATGGAGAAGTCAAAAAAAGTGGGTCTCGCAAAAACGTCCGTCTGTCTGTCTGTCTGTCTGTCTGTCTGTCGGTTCGACTACAGCCTAAGCGGATGGGTCGATTTTTTTTAAACTTGGTACCTAGCGTTTTTTGGACAATCCCCCCACCCGTTTTTTTCTCTTTTTTTTTAGGACCAAAATTAACAGTAGCAGTCATACAAAATTTCTTGGCCAAAAAGGAAAAACTTATTTTTCTCAAATCCAGCGCTACCGAATTTGTTTTTAAGAACTCAATAAATTTAAATAGTTATAAGTTGCCGTTTAATAAAAAAAATGGTTCCGAAAAATGGTTATTAATGGTACCTCCCAAAGAACCATTTTTTTGATTTTCGCTTTTCTCGAAAACGGTTAAACTGATTCTGATCAATTTTTTTATGAAGAAGTATTGACACATTCTAAATAATATTGTGTACCAAAATTTTCAAAAAAATAGTTTTTAGATTTTTAAAAAAAGTTTTAATATTTTTTTTTGAAAACTCAATATTTCAAAAACGACCTGGTCGATTTTTATTAAACTTGGTAAATAGCAGTTTTTTAACTTTATCTAGAAGATTTTTGACAAAAATTATTCTAATACCCAAAAATAACGGTGCCTCCCATACAAATGTTAAAAAACCGTTAAGAAAAATATTTTGTTTCTCAAAAACGACTCCTACGATTTTCATAAAAGTTTTTTTGTGTGTTAAAATTAGTACGATCTATCATTTAAAATTTTTAAAGTTTATATTTTAGGTTTATTAACAGTACCTCTCATAGAACGGTTTCTTTGATTTTCGACTATCTTAACATCTGATCAACCGAAAAAAATTAGATTTTTTATACAGAAGCTTGTAACAAATATAAATAAAAGTGCGTATCAAAATTTTCTAAAAAATGATTTTTGGATTTTTAAAAAAAAAATCAAAATTATTTTTTGAAAATTCGATATTTTGAAAACTGGTAGCAGATTTTTTTGTGAAGTTCAATTTTTAACGCAACATTAATAAATGCTTTAAATTGGCGTACCAATTATTTTTCTCAAAAATGTTAACAAAATTTTGTGTATAAAAAATTAATTATTTTTAAAACCGCTCCTACGATTTTCAAAATTTTTTTCTCATAAATAAAGATTTATATAAGAATTCAGATGGTGTACATCGCGTTGGGTTAAAACGGATTCAAAGTATTTTAATCAATTTCTTTCTAATTTTGTTGATTTAAGCAATTTACCAGTTTAAATAGTATAATTTCCTTATATGCATATTGCATATGTGCAACACTAGGCTATATTGTTAATTTTTGTATACTCACATAATACCACCTGAAACTAAACTAAGATTTGGCAAATGGATAAAATATATGCTCCTATAGCTAATTTATTTCAGACTATAGAACCACAATGTGGTCGCGCATAAGAGCAAGTTCGTGCGACCCAGTCGTGCATATTTTTTATTTCTGGATTATAAAAATTAATTAAGATGGTAAAATAATAAGTGGCACACACAACAGATGATAAAATATTAAGTTTTTTGAACTTAAACAAAATGGTGCTATGGTGTAATGTGACATTGAATGTGCTTATGATTTTTTTGAGTGAAGGGATTATGTCCAAAGTACTCTTGGTTCAAACTATATTGAAATACATCACACCGTCATAAAAGGTGTTAGCAGCCCCGACTAAATTTATCTGAATGTTGTTTTTGTTACCTACATATATATCACTCAGCGAAATCAATTTGTAAAATTTAACAGAAATTAACCAGCCATCATGTAAAATATTTAGCTAGATACAAGATTTTTAGGTCGAGCTAAATCAACACTACATAGTTACAAGAAACAAAATTCTACTTGATGCCATCCAAGCTTTACACTATACCTAAAATAAGTAAGACTTTTAAACTTACTTGACAATCTATATATGTAAATTAACTAGGCTTAGTGCTGAATCGATAGTATTTGTATTGTAGACCACATTACTCAATATTAAATTAACCCAGTAGCAAGATGTAATGTTAACAATGCAAACATGTGTAGTTAACATTAATTCCTTGTGAAATGAAACCTATGAAAACTCATAGAATCCGTCGAATGCGTTACGGGAACGGATCCGTTGACGTTGACGGATGGGACGGATAAGTTTGACCAAATAAATCTGTTCTTGCGTTTCTCCTTTTGTTTATTCAGCCGTATTGTGAGTTTCACCCGAGAAATATTTCACTTTAAAATTTTTTGTTCGCCGGAATTTTAAAAGCTATTGTGAGTTTCACCCGAATGAAATTTTGTTCACCTACAAAAAAGAAGTGAAAATGACACTAAATTCCGCCCGAAATGAATGTTCACAATATGAGGAATTTTTCGATCATGAAATTTCGGGGGGAACTCACAATGAGCGAAATGTCAATGGTGAAACTCACAATAAAGCTGATTTTCATTCATATAAATCTACAAACAATATTTTCCTAGTGCAAAGCAGAAAATGTGATAAAACTATAAACTGATGAAACAGTGCATTACTTTTCAGCAACTAAATAAATGCTTGATGTGTATCTTATGAATTCATAGCTTAATTTTTCACTGAGGATGCAATTTCCTACTGATGGGATGGGTCACTTCTCATAAGAACGTGTGTATATTTAATCGAGCTGTCAATTATGTATACGTCGACGCAACACATGCGACGGATTCTATGGGTTGGCCCTTTAAAGTCATAACTATAATAGACTTATCAGAACCTAAGCGTATTATGTAAGTTCGAAGCCATTTCAATAGCGCTTGCTTAATTTTGCGAAAGTTAACGAAATTGAACAGACTAGTATTTTTGTAATTGCAACTAAAAAACATTGTATGACGAATACTTTTCCATGAACTGTTCAAAACTTCGTACAATTCTTGCAAAATATTTTTTTTTTTCGTTTTTGCCTTTGGTTGATTGAATGATTCAAAATTAAGATTAAGTTCTTAACATGCAGGAGACTTTATTTGTATGAACTTCGCAGTAAATTATAATTTAAATAATTAAATTAAATGCGACCGCAATGACTTGTGAAATACATATACCTAACTTCAATTTAAAAATTTATTGAAAATAAATATAAAAAAAAAAAACACTTTGAGTTTGACAAAAGTGACAGTTTAGGCAGAACAAAAAGTTACACATAAGCGTTTCTGTATCTGTATATAGAACTTAAATATTGAAATTTAGTAGCATACCAAATTTTTATGGGATATTTCAACTTTTTACGTTTGATTTATTTTTCTCTCGAACTATAGCAACTTTTCCAATTTTATTTGTATTGTCTTGTTGTGTAATGATAATCCAATCGTCCATTTGAAAGATGGCAATCAAAAAGTACGTAATTAAAAAGACAATTATTGTATTGTGAATTTTCAAGCTCAAAAATCCCATACTAATTTGTATGGGAAAAATTAAAGTATGACCGCAGAAACAGGTTATTGACTTCAGGAAACATTTTTAAGGAGATAAACTTTTGATCTAGGTCTGGTTAATAACGGACAGCCTACCTACTTTACATAAACACAACATCTCTAAACATTAAAATAAATAAAATAAAGCTTACCTCATACTTAAATCCCCAATCTCTGGTCACACTTACCAGAAGAGCATCGCATGCAGTCGCGACTACTTTATGTCACCAAGGAAGCAAACATTAATTTATTATGTATAGGTAGCTGCCGCAATCCAACCTAGAACAGATTGTCTCAGGTTTAACTCGGCCGAACGAGATAAGATGAGAATATTACTGTTATGCGTGTGGTTTACTAAATAAAAACCAAAAGACCGTGATCAACATTCATCACTTTTATTTGTTTAAGCTTCTAACTTTAGCTTCACAAAATTATTCTGACGAAGACGAAGGTATGTATAGATGCAGATAGCCATACATACTTGATATATACCTACGTATTTGTTTTGAATTCTTTGTGGACTTGGAACCAATTGTGTCACCTTGAGTCACCGTTATCTTTTAAATGGATGCGATGTAAAGCAAATACATATGTATGTATGTATGAAGGTAGCTCCTACATTATAAAAGGGCTTACACCTTCTTATTCAGGTTGAGGACTGAGGAGCATTTGGAAACAACGAATAACGACAACGCGACGTATGCATTTAAATCAACCGCCTTGATCTTGAAAATGTTTATTTTAGATAGACACGAAGTATTTCTCAGGTGGTGGTAGCAGTTAAATCAAGTGGAATTCTGCGCTTATTTTAAGAAAAGAGTGTCAAGCGAGTTTGAAGGGCCCCACTGATGATGGAGTTCATGGAACTAAGAACACACATTTTGTTTGGTTTAATATTTGTTTGTAAATATTTAAAGAAAACGAAAAAAATAAATATGAAAATGTGTTCTGTATACGAACAAAATAATATTGCCAGTAAAAATGTTTCCCTTGATTTTTGTTAAGCTTGCATAAGTGATTTTTTAAACTTTTGTTTTTTTGATTTGGAATTGTTACGAGAGTGACAAATTTATATTGCGAGTGTGACAAGTGCTATTTTAACAGGTACACGAAGTCCTTATAAGAATTATTGTCATTGTAAGTGTAATTATTTCTCATATACGGAGAATGAAATACTCTCAACCGCAAACCTGTTACTAGTGTGACACAGCCTTTACAAACTATAAATTCGGACTTAGTATGATTTTCAAATTCAATGATCAAAATATTCTTTTTAATTCCTCAAAAAATCAGTTTGATAAAAATGTGTATCCAGATTTTTGTGACGTGTGTGACACTTTATCACTTTTTGAATCAACTACACATAAAATCGGTTTTAAAGTGTAAAAGTATTTGAAAAATAATGCCTTTATTGTTATAACCATTGATAACATAGGTACGAAGATTAATCGAAATCATAGAAGAAGATTTCGAGAAAATAAAAAACACAAAAAAAAAATGTCTCCCCCTCTAGATAAAAATACCAAATCTGTTACCTGCTTAGAAGGAGATTAAAATTTCGATATTTTTTAGTGAAGGTCATAAGTTATAGATAAAGTTGCTGCCGGAATACGAAAATCTCATAAAATCATGTTTGCCTCACTTTGAGGTTTTTCTGTGACTTTTGTGTTATAAGTGAGATTTGTCAAAATCCATGTATTAATAAACACATATTGATTCTAAAAATGAACTTTTGTGAATTTTGTTGAAAAACCCGCAATACTTAACTATAGCAACTCTGCTCATTTGCCCCACACTAGATGATGCTTTTGGCAAATAAAATCAAACAGAGAAGGCAACACCAGCCCTTCGTATCTAGGTTTGATTTCTGTTTTTAAAATATGGTTAGAAAATATATATTAATCAGACTAATTTTAAGATATTAAGCATGATGTACTTTGTACTTAACAAATTTCTAATTTTAAAGTACCTAGTTAATTTTCTTAGGCCCAATTTTTGAGTGGAAAGTTAAACCAGGGTTAGCTAACTCTAGAGGTAAATTAACCCATAGTGAACTGTGGAAGCAGTTTTTCGGCGGAGAATGCATGCGGAACGACTAAACAAACTCCGTGGATAGAACATCACAAGCATCTGATCAGTTAATCCTGAGTTAACTCACCAAATTTGTTAAGTTAACTCAGGTTTAACTTTAATCTCGCACCGAAAACCTGTACCTAAGTTTTTTTTTTTTATTTTAAACACTTTTTAACTAGTATCGTGCTTAGCCTCTTTTAATATTATTTTATTTATTAAACTGCAGCTTTACACGTCTAAAACAGTGAGCATTCGGGTAGAAAAACTAAGCAAATACCTAAACCTTTTTGACATTTATAGATATCGAAGTGTCATATTTTGAAATTAGTACAATACTTAAAATTATTCGATAATTTTGACTTCAATAAAAAGTTAGAGAAGTTATATTGATTATAATTTGAATTTGTATCGTAATAAAATATCTTTAACATCGTTCAAAATTGTCTAAAATGTTGCGCCATATATTTTTTCTTTTTATATTATCAGATGGTCACACTAATTCGTAAGGAAGGTGAATTTTTATTTGCTAGAGTTGATTGACATTATCTGAGCAAATATTTACCTGGTTTATCCTAAGTGTGCACATGGATTAAGAATTTGTGATCTTAATATTATGTGGATAACGGTATGCAATACTCACAGAGGAAGAATACACACATGGTTCTTCGAATGTGCACCTGCAATCTTTAAATCAGAAAAAAAACATGAAAAATAGAATTCATTTCACACCTTCTTAACTCTAACGGGTGCAAAAGAGTGCTCGGGTATTCCCAAAAAAAAAAAATCAAAATCCGTGACCTACCTGTTAATTGTTTATATAATATATTCCTATCTCTCTTGTCCCAATGCCGCACTTCTCCCGCAAGCTTGTCCCTTTTATGACCTAATTTAAGATAAAAATCATTCATTTCCTTTTGTTTTCTTTATATCTCTTTTTGTTGTTCTCCCACTCGATGCAATAAATTTGAATTGAATTTGTGCCTTAATTGTGTGGCCTCTTGGGGTGTGCTTGAGAACTCCAGATACAAAAGTATCTTTAATATCTCGCACTTCACGCGAACCCAACCAGACACAAGTTTTTTTTATTATTTTATTGCTCCGAATTCAGTCAGACAGAAGAAAACCAACGAATCATGATCATCATCATCAGTACGAGTATCATGATCAACACGATTAATATTGTCGAAGGAAGAACGTTCCGACACCGACACCGACACCAACGACCGGGGCCGTTTCAGCAAAACTAAATCCGTTCGTGAAAAAAATATTGTTACGTAAAAAAAAGTGAAGTCTTGAGGAACAATTTCAGACATTCAGTCTGTTCTGAGATTTTGTCTTAATTAGAAGTGCGCGACGGATACCAACATAAATACATGAACCGAAATCAATTTACATTCATTTATATATTTTGAAAACAATCTTTCGAGATCGTTGATTTCTGAATGAATTTTGTTTGTTTGCATTTTTGACGGTTTTAGTGATTTAAAAAAAAAGAAAAACAAGTGAGAAAAACCAAAAGATACAATTTTCTTAAATAAAGCAAAGTGGTTTTAAAAATACTCATCAACCAGAGGGACACGCAAAATTTAAACGTGTCGATGGTACGTAAGTACTCACTGAATAAATTTATACCAAAACAAAACCATTTGTTGGCTTTTGTATCTTTTTGTCGTAAATTTTTTGAACTTCTTGGCACCACCGTTTGAGAACGATATGAGAAACTCGGTGTCAACTATGTGCGAAATTGTTTGAGATTTTTGGGCGTTCGACATTTAGTTCGGGGAGGTTTTGTGACATTTTTGTATTTTGTGAACTTCTGACTGGGGGACGTTCGGTATGTGACTGCCTTGAGATCGATTCTGAGTTGTGGCGTACCGATACCGATCCAGAAGCACGGTTCTTGGACGAGACCGACACATATATATATATAGCTTATAGGTCTGTTATTGTTTTTGTTTTTGAATACGTGCCGTGCCGATGCCGAAGTGGAATAAATATTTATTTTTACAATTCGAATGGAAGCAAAATAGCGAATTTCTGATTTTATTTTAAGTGAATCATTTTATAGGTTTTCTTATACATATTTTTGTTTTATATTTTTTTTTTGTATGATTTACTGAAAAAGGTGTACCTATAAGAGTGTGCGGATGGTTTATTGCGTCTTGGAATTATTTGAATCGATGCCAAATTAGAAACTGTCTGACACATCCGTTTTTGCTGGGTTATAATAAAATGTTGTTGGAAATAATAAATGTAGCTTTTATTGATTTATTGAAACTAGCTATGTATATAGTCATTTAATAAATTGTTGTGTGAGATTTGAGAGACTTGTTTTTTTTTTTTAAATAGCCTTCGATTTCAATAGCTTTGACTTGTTGACATATTGTTGTCAAATTTCATACAAAAATCAAACTTTTAACCACTTCAAATGCTTCAAAATCGGCCAATCAAATCTGACATTTTCAAAAGGCCGACATACATAGATACGCACTTGGGAAGAATAAATGTTGGAGGAGTTATAGGGTTGATTTCATTCTGGTTTTAAGTGGACTTTTCCGTTGCATTAGAAAGTTGTTCTTTCAATGGCGATGCATGCGTTCGTCGTAATTGAAAATATAATGTATTTAATCAAAGAATTTAAAGTAGCTCAGACGCATTTCTATAACGCCAAAATCTCGATATACAGTGAAATCTCTCATTACGGAAAGATCTTACAATTATACATATGTAGGTAGAAAATACGGTGGTTTGGTGGTTTATCCATGCAAGATCATCCTATAGAATGAGGGTTGAGCCCGAGATATCTCCTGAAACATGTTTTTACGTCAATCTTTAGATCCCGAGTTAACTCATCCATTTTATTGATTTATCTATGAGATTAAATTAATTAAAATTTCTGACAGATTCAGCACTAGGCGTGTCAAAAATCCATTCAAATCATCATCGATTTATAGATAGTAAAATGGCAATTTCCATTGCACCGCACTTGGATTTCGATTGATTTTTGACAGCTTTAGTATAAGTTGGTTTTAATTCATTTACTCTCCTATTAATAAACGGCAAATAACGACGTAATAGAACTTATACATATATCAACTTATAATTCATATTAAATAGCAAACGGATAACTTTAACTCGCCTAATTTGACGTTTAAATGACGGAAAACTTTTTAAGAATATCATTTAATTAATAAGAAAAGTTATCAAGCGGACAAGTTCTCTATCCTTGTCGCATCTAACACGTGTGTCAAGGAGCGGATAGTGTTTTTTTTTTATAAATAAGGATGTTACAGTACTAAATAGAAATAACCACGATTTAAATGAGAGTTAACTCAGTACTCAAACATTAGCCCTTAGATGTACCCATTATCCGCTTCCCTGTCTTTATTGCTTCAGACCGTATACATTCTACTATCCTCTACACCCTTCCTGGGATTGGCGTAAGAATATCTGGGAGAATTTATTTTATTTTATTCAGTTAGGGCAAGTTTCTCGGTGTGAAATTATTCTTGTTTCGGGAGTTAAACTCCTGAAATATATTTTTCAGTCAATTTAGATACCGAGCAGAGTTACCAAACCGACACTTTAGTGACCCCAGAGACTCATTTTTAAAGTAGCTACCTACTTCCCATATCAAATCTGCCAATTTATGGAAATTTTACAGTTTGTTTTTGATATATTAGAACTTCTTGAGTGCGTTAACTAGTTTTAACTAAAATTGTTAAAAATTGTCTGTTTTGGGCCACTAACAGAAAAGACATATTGTAAGGTATTTTTCGATAGCGTACAATTGTGTAGGTATTAGATTTAGTTTTAGAGTGTGAAATAGACGTGCTCTCAGACGATTTTTTTTTTTAAATAAAAAAATTTAATAAATATTGAAAGTGGAATTGTTTAGCTTTAAAAATAATTGGAATATCTCCTGTCAAAGATCTCCCCCCAACCACAAAGTGGCAACCCTGCTGGTAGGACCAAAGTATTAAATTTAAAAAAAAAAAATCCGCCGGATTTTAATAAATTGAACTTCCAAAAACAATCCTCAATCCGTTTTATTTTACAATTTTGGTAGGTATGCATTTTTTTTTAATTTTTAAAAGCTTCTGTATTTTACAATCATTTGAGGAAACTTTTAGACAATTTAGTGCGATGTTACAGCATTTTAAGTACTATGCTAGGTTAGAAAGAAAATTTTTCAAATTTTAAATTAGTTTTTTTTTTAACATTTTATTAAAGTATCATTCTAACTCCATATGTCACTTTGACAACGAAAAAGGTATGTTTGTCTACTTTTTTGCTCGAAATGTCACTGTTTTAATGGAGTTCAGCTTGAGCTTCGTAAGAAAATAGGTTAAGTATGATACTAGTTAAAAAGTGTTTAAAACAAGGAACATTTAAGTAAAAAGTTTAAAGGTTAGTAAATTGTTAACTAGTATCATGCTAACACCTGAACTGATACAAACTTGTATTCGGTCGACCGCCCCAACAAAAACAAAAAAAAATGTGGTACATAGTGTTGGACTACCATATCGCGGGAAATAATTTTCTGCTCATAAGGTGAAATAGCTATAGGGGAGTTAAAAAAAGAAAAAGAAAAAAAATTACAAACAAATTTAATTTTCAAAGGGAACACCCGGATTTGAGCCGGGGACCTCTCGATCTGCAGTCGAATGCTCTGCCACAAATCATAAAAAAACCCTACAAATGCGTTAAAAACCTTCATTAGTTAGAAGAGTTGTTTAAAGTGTTTAAAATTAAGAAAAGGTTAGACAAGGGCTCGCAACTAAACGACTGCGTTAACTAGAGTCGGTTTTATTCCTTAAACGAGGACTGTTTAAAAATTCGCGCCATTGTTGTTTAGAAATTATTGAAGTGAAAATTAAACACCTCATTTTAACACAAGTTTGTCTCTAAATAATTATAGATAATCTTATTTTTGTTTACACAGAATTATTATAGTGATATTTTTTTCAAAACCTTAAATTTGAAGTTCAGCAGAAATTTTTGATTTATAAACGGAACGACACCTTTTTCATTAAACATTCTTAAAATGCCGTTAAAATATGCACCACCTATGCCTTTTTTGTTGTATTTTCTTCTCAACTGACATTTTTTAAGAAGAGAATTTTAGCAACAATTTTGCATTACCTACATATTATATTGTTCATTTAAAATTCTGAAATTGTTCATCAACTTCGAAAAACAAAAAATTCGAATTGATTGCATAGTTTCAAAATGTTTTTGTTTCCGCATATTGGTGATGGAGTTGCATCAACAACAAACATTGCACCATGCTTTAATTCCATTTGAGATAGCATAGCAATTATTGCCGCTCTAAAATCACAGCTATGTGGCAAACATATAGGATTGCTCAATTATTGTTCAAAACTGTGAAGTTATATTTTTTTTCTCTGTGATAAACATCAACTGAAGCATAAAGTCCAAGCATTTTGACAACCCCCCATCATGGTGTGAAAAAAGAGAGTGTTAACGTCAAAGGAGTGTGCATTTCCCACAAACGCCACAAGTAGTTTAGAGACTGCATCGAACTCAATTTAATTTTCAGCGAATTTTTATTTTACGACTTTCCTTGTTGTTGTTTTTATCAGCCTTTTGTTAGAACTCTTTCGTTTGTGTTAACAAACAGAACTATTTCGAACTATGGTTTGGTTATATTTTCAGCGGGTTGTGTTCTGCGTCTAAATCGAATTAAAAAGATACGACATGATGGTCATTTTTTTGTATGTAGGTACGAGTAGGTAGATCTTTTTTTTTGTGGAATAAAATTGCCCGAAGCTGGTATTGGAGTTTTCATTTTGATTCACTCGTTGAACATGGCACCATTTTCGCATTTCGCTTAAAAAGTTGCAGTGATGCGCTTTGAAAGGGTCTTGTGTCTAGTGTTATTATTCGTGTCCTGATCCAGCTTTGATAGCGAAAGAGTTTATTTTGGTTAGGCGCATTTTTTGCTCTTGGTGTTTTCTATTGCGAGTATATTCCAGTCCAGTGAACTACTAACATTGATGGGATTTTTTTTGAAACAGTCTTTTTTTTTAAGGGTAGTTGATAGACCCTAAGTGTTGATTTTTCATTTTTTTTTCATATGTATTTATCTCTTTCGAAAAGAGCAATTATTACTTTTTTGAGTATTTATCTAGTTTGAAGTGTTACGTTATTTTTTTCAGAGTTTATTTAGAAAAAGAGAACTATTTGTTTTAAACCGCTGAACTATTGAATTAGTTATTTAAAAATGCAGATTTCTGAATTTACACTACCATTTAAGAGGAGGGTATCAAATTAATGGTTTCGTTTAAAACGAGTAGGTAGGTACTTGTTTCAGACTGATAGATCTGTTGGAAAAGTGTAATTTTCATTTTTAAAAGTTATTTGATATCTCAGTAGTTTTTGACGTTTAACATCTTTATTTAAGTCATCATATAAGAAGTGCACTCTCTACATAGCTGTAAATAATGTTTGGAAGTACCAAAATTATCAAAAACATAAGTGATCTGGATTTCGGAAAGTACATAAATATAAAGGGTGTTTTTTTTAGTTGCGTGGTTTTCAAGAAGAAATAAAATGCATATAATTTAGTGTTATGGCCAAGAACTTAGCTTTATTATAAAGATAACGCGGTTTGCGATTATGTTTTAAAATTGAATTCGGGCAAGTGGCCGCTGCGGCTGGCTCGAATAAATTCCAGCCGTGAGGCCCAATTTTCGACCACTTTTTGCAGCAATTGGGGCCGTATATGTCAGCAATAACGCGCCGAATATTCTCTTCCAAGACGTCAATCGTCTCGGAATTGTCTGCGTAGAGAAGCAACTTCATATAACCCCAGAAAAATAGTCCAGCGGTGTTAAATGACACGATCTTGAAGGCCACGCCACAGGCCCACGACACGAGATAATAAGCTCTCACCAAAAGTTTCCTTCAATAAATTGATTGTTTCATTGGCTGTATGGCATGTAGCGCCGTCTTGTTGAAACCAAAGGTCGTCTACATCAACATCCTTCAATTCAAGCATGAAAAAGTCATTAATCATGGCTCGATAGCGTTCCCCATTGACTGTAACATTATAGCCGGCTTAATTTTTGAAGAAATATGGACCAATGATTCCCTCTGTAGAGCACACTAAACAGTGACTTTTTGAGCATGTAACGGCGTCTCAACAATGGATTCTGGATTATGATCACTCCAAATACAAAAATGAGCAACATCGAATATTGGACGCAGCACGCGATGCGTCGCGCGAACCGAACCATTATTTTGTTAATAAATTTGCACGATTTGCATACGTTGTTCAGGAATTAGTCTATTCATTATGAAATGGCAAACCAAACTGAGCATAAATCAAGTGACAGTTGTCAAAAAGACCAACTCCGAAAAAAGTATTGCCAGACTGAAAACCACACATCTAAAAAAAAACACCCTTTACCTTGATATACTTGATACTTGATGATAAACTACCTACAAAACCATTTAACTTTTACTAAAGACTGATTTAACCACAACATTTTAAAACGGAAAGTGGCAAAGAATAATCCAATTATTGGCCATCAGCATCATATATTTTGGTTAATCGCAGAAGTTTCTAGTGGCATTCGAGTGCCAGTGCCTTAAATGCTCGAAAGAGTGATTCAAAATTAGATAAATGGTAGGTTTATGTGATTTATTCGATGCTGTTTATGAAGCCATTATTTAATAGATACCTCCTTACGTTAAATCATATTCAATTCAATTTATTGTTAAAATACAAACACAATACCATTTACAATAATGCTCTTCACAACGAAACAAGATTTTTAAGATTAAATTTCTTTATTAGCTTTTAAAAAACACCCTTTAAATTTTATTCCAACAAAAATTATGTATTTTTTAATGTAATTGCGTGTAGGCGAATGTTAGTTTTTTCATAGCCCGTAAAATCTATATAAATAAATATAGTAATATTTAATAAATTAACACATTTCATATTTTACGTGATTTTGTGCAATCGACGCGACGCGACGCGACGCGACGAGGCTACGTGGTGACAAGAGATTTCAGACAAACGGCTTAACTTATTTGCTTATAATTTTTTTGTATTTTTAGATGACCTTGTAATTGACAAAAAAAAATTGTAAGAATTAAAATGTAATTATAAATAGTTTCGGATAGGGCAGATCCAAATATTTAAGCGTTTTTTTTTTTTTGTTCTTTGAAAATGATTCACAATTATTTGGCATGATTATAATAAAAATTGGAAACATTTTAGTTATTTTTGATTATGTCTACCTACTACGTTCATATACACACATGCTTAAGTAATATGCATTTTAAATAAATAAAAAAAAAAAAAATATTCTGAAGTACGTACGTATGCTTACACTGCTTTAAGAGTGCAATAACTACTTATGTCATTTGATATCAACGAAATACAAAAATGCATATGAGCTGAATGTTTGATAAGTTGCTGCAGGTGTTTGGAATTTTAAGCGTAATATCTGCGATCTTATCGCTTTACAACTTGTTTCACCTTTGACGCTATTTTGAAAATAGACATATGCAAAAATTAATTGTCACATGCTGTACTTTCTGCAGATGATAATATGTTGGAGATAAAGAGATAGTTTTCAACAGCTGCTGCCGAAAATCAAGTAGAGTCAAATTTTAAATAGCAAGTGTACGTGTTTTTCATTGGGATGATTCCCGACTTCATAAAACTTAATTTACAGCTGAAAGCCTTAGATGACTTTTATAAGTGCTATTCCCTATTCAGGAAGCGGGATATGCAGTTTTCAGAAACAAAGTGTTCTGAGAAAGAACGGGTCAAGCTACATTTATATAGTTTTGAGATATATAAGAGTTCAGATCGAGTCTCTGGAATAATACTTTTCAGTTGCATTTACCTCCTTTGTAGCATTTTTTAAAGCTCAAATGGAAACAAGAGGATCATAGAAGAAGGCCAATCCCACATAAATTCAAGTTTTTATTTACCCACTTCATTATTAAAAAAAAAAAATAAAAATTGTCAGTAACACCTTTCTTCATCTCATCATCTGAAAACTTCAACTTTGTTTAATGTGAGCTTGAAAAAGTAATTAAGTATATATAGAGAGAAAAGTTTTCGACCAGAGCCTACAACACAATACATACATTATAGTATTTGTTGAACAAGTAAAATTCAACAACTGTTTAAAATTTGTGTAACACGAAACAATTAGTCTCGGGGAATTATAACAATTGTTTTTGCATATTTCAACAAGTGGGAAATTTCACAAATCCACCATTTCTGTAACTGGAAACAACAAGAGTTTAAAAAAAAGAGAGAATTAAATTGTTGAATTGTTGATAAATTTCAACCGAGGACCGGAAACTTGTTCGAAGTTATTATCAAGTAAGAAGGTCGAGTAGCTTGTTTAAAATTAATTAATTTAATGTAAAGAAGAAAATTTGAATAGCTTTGCATTGGTTTGAATCTGGATTTCGACATATAAAATCAAACACGATAGATTATCACACGAGTTAATTTTCCTGTCTTTACCCTTGCAGAACTTTCACAAATATTTTTTTTTTTTTGGAAATATATTCTTTCAGTTTATACTTACCATGGCGTATTTCTTACAATTTTGCCAAAAAAAACATCCCTTAAGTAGGTCCAATCTTTTCCATCAGCAACTATGTTCAAACTGCTTGACAACAAAATTATCTCACTTCTGTTGGTTTTAGTCATTGAATCAGAGAAAGCACCGAACAGAATATGTTTCTTTTCTCCTATCTTAGACAAAATGCTTATTTTTTTTTCTTGCGGAATTTTTACGACTCATCGTGTAAGACTTACTTATTCAACTGGTTCACCAAGTCGAGGGAAATTTTTGATATTGACAATTGCGTGTTACAGAAATGATCTTTATTTGTTGGACAAACATAGTTGAACAAGAAATTGTTGACTAGTTTACTTGTTATTCTGTGTTATAGGCCCCCGTTGTTCAAGCATTTGTGGCCGAATCCGAAGGTCTGAATAACACGAATAATGTTGGCTCTCTTAGCTTCAATCCATCAATTGTTATGGTGTTGGTTTGTCATCAGAGACTAGAAAATTTGCATATAAAAAATTCAAGAGGCATCAAATCACATGATTTTAGAGGTAAATTAACAAGTCCATTACCTATGTGTAATTTTGGGTTCATCGAATATTTCCTTCAAAAAGTTGTTAATTTCGTTTGCTGTATGCCACCAAGCACCATCGTACTGAAACCACATCTCTTCTAAGTACATTCATGCCATCGGGTTATGAAAAAGACATAATATGGCTATATTGGGAATACGTTGATTAGTCTCATTTTTTAAAAAGCTCCGTAAGTGAAGATAATTTTTCGTCAAAACATCGGATCCAATCAAAATTCAATTCCAGTTGGTTTTGGTCCAATGACAGAAATTTCGAAAGCCTTCAATCCAAGATCTTTGCATAAAATTTTTCATAAAGTGGACAGGCAGAGACAAGGTGCTGTGAACTAAGCCTCGAATCGATAAATTTGGATCTTTTTCAACACTCTCCTGGACGATCGCACTCTTCTCAAGCGCGCCACTGCATCTTGCAAAGAAAATGTGATGCGAAAACGGTCAATAATAAGGTAAAAAGCGGTCTCAGATGGTCGCTTATGGCGCACAGAAACATAGTTTCAGAAATAAATTTCTAAAATATTGTATTTTTGTTGAACCTTGTGTAGGTATATCATCACGATAAAATCTCAAAGACTATTGAATAAAAATAACACTAAAAGTTTGACAATTGGTTTGGCAGATGCAACTGTCTGCAGTTAGTACTGGATTTAAAAAAAAAACGGATGTAAATCGAGACACGCCCCGTAGGGTTAGGGTCCTCTGCCGGTGATGAGCATACTTCGGGCAATAAGAGTTTTTTTTCAAGTCGCACGAAGCTCATTAATGCACGCCATTTTTTAAAGACCATAAACTTTTATAAATTGGCATTTCCCTTTTCTAGTTCTATACCCATTATTAAAGGTACCTCCTGACAGTCGTTCCTGACAGTTTGTCATAATAGCATCTAATTCCTGTTTCTTGCCACGAATAAGAGTGTTCTGCAAGGATCGATTCTCGGTCCTCTTCTGTTTTTTTTTTCACCTTTTCCTAAATTTTTAATATGAATAAAAAAAAAAGCTTCAACCCAAAATCAACTTATTTTAAAACTATTCAAGTCAGGGTGATTCGAATAAGGTGTCAAAAAAAGCTAGAGCGTGTAGGTTGGTTCGGTACAAGAAAAAAACCGTATGGGTGGGGGATCTATTGCCCCCATTTAGCCGGAAGGGGAAATTTTCTAAAAAATTTACTTAAAACAGAAAAAAATTATTTAAAACAACGGTTATACATACTCACAATTCCATGATATACCAATTTGAAAATCATGGGTCATCGTATTTCCCTAAACTAAGGTAACTTTCCAAACAGCTTTCAAAAATATTCGAGTTGGTTTTTCCTCTAGCCATAAATTCATCAATTATTTAAAGGTATTAAAATCTTTCTGAAACTCTTATTTTTCCAAATTGAGACTTTTGCAGAAAAGACGCACCCCCCTCCCCCCTCCCTTTCAAAATGTAACAGAAAATTGACATACAAATATGGTTGCTCTATATTTTTCTCGTCTTTATATTTCTTATACTCGTTCCATATGATAACACGTCTTTAAATTGAAAAAAGAAAAAAATATTCAAAGAATCTTAGCTTAGGCTGATTTTCTTGGAAACGTTGCACGCGCCACTCCATAAAATTCAATTTATTCCAAACATCATCAATGAAATTTATTTGTCTATATAGAAATCACCACAACACAAGATGCACTCTTTATAATGCGCTTGAAAAATCTATCTTCATTCATAAATAATTGAGATTCTAAATTTCACATTCTTCTCATGACCCCCATTCCATCCCAATCATGTACATCAACGCGGCTTCGTAATAATTTTTTCTCTCAATTTTATCTAAACAGATGATGAATGTTTTCACACATCGCCTCGACCAAAAAAAAAAATGCTCTTTACAAAATACAAAAATAAAAAAACAAGAACAATAATTCAATATGATGAATACGCGTTGAAAATTATATTTACTATGCGAACGCACTAAAAGAAAACTTATCTCACAAACAAAGGCGGCAGCATCACATAAACAATAATATCAATGTTGCCATGGGTTTATTTTGTTTTGTAGCGTAACTTTCTATGGAACATGTTGCGTATAGAGTTAGGGTGATGCAGAAGCAGACTGCATAATATGATGTTGATGATCAAAGAGACTTGCATGCAATATTTTTGTTTATAAAGTAAAATGGACTTTTGGGAAAGTTTTGGTTCTGTTTTATGGAAGACACCCATCAGAAGGAATAAATTAAAACTTCTAAAAGGAGAAATG
Source organism: Leucozona laternaria (assembly GCA_932273885.2). Taxonomy (NCBI): domain Eukaryota; kingdom Metazoa; phylum Arthropoda; class Insecta; order Diptera; family Syrphidae; genus Leucozona; species Leucozona laternaria. The sequence goes on along the minus strand of OW026367.1, from coordinate 20,842,969 downwards.
CAAAATGATAAACAAAAATTTAAATGATAAAGAATTGTTATGCAATCCCTCTAGAATAAGAACAATTAAGAAACCTACTAGGTTAAATGTAGTTATAGTTGGTCTTATTAAGCTGAATGCATACATATATCTGAAAATATTCAGTATTTATGTTATTTTTTAATTGCTTTATGCTGAAGGTACTGCTTTCATGTTAAAATAATTAAATCTCAAGGTTTCAGTAAAATAGCTATTACATTACGATTATATATGTCATGCAAGTCCATGAAAGCCTAAACTGCATACATAAACACATACATAATGCACATGGAACTTATGCCTGAAATTTTTTTTAATTTTTTCTTTTCAATTAATATATTTGTGTTAAGTACTGAAAACAAGAAAACCTCTGAATACATTATTTGAACGAATTTTTAATTGTTTCGGTTGTATCTTTTGAGCATTCTGTATCCAAAAAATGTAACCCTCTAATTTCCGTTATTTTTCATTTTGTATTTACATATTTCAAACCCGATTTAAAAAAAAAATTAGCTTATAAATTTTAATTATAAAACTGGATTTTGGAATTGATTAAAAAACAGCATCATTTCGAAATATTGTTTTTATTAAAATTAAATAATTTTGAAATTAAAAAAAAAAAACATTAAATACATTTCCAATTAAAAACTAGAATGAGTAACAAGAGTTTCGTAAATATCCAATTACGCACATCAATGGGTAGTTCAATTTTTTAAATTATTCATTACACAATATCATTATTAGGGTTTTATCTGATCGTTAAACTAAGCAGATAATGAAAAACTCTACTTATAACGGCTAAATGTAAAATTTGTTCTTATTAAATGGTAGATTGTTCTTATGCATCAGCAATTATAGAGGTATCACGTTGTTGAGTACCGCCTATAAGATACTCTCCTCTATCCTACAAGACCGGATAACCCCATACGCTAACACCATCATCGGACAATATCAGTGTGGTTTCATTCTAGGCAAATCAACAACTGATCAGATCTTTACCCTTAGGCAGGCGATGGAATAATTTCTAGAATTTAACATCCCAACATACCACCTGTTTATAGACTTTAAGGCCGCCTACGATAGCATAGCCAGGGTAGAACTTTACAAAGCAATGAGAGAATTCGGCATCCCAAATAAATTGACACGACTATGTAGGTTGACCATGGCCAACGTAACAAGCCAAGTAAAAATAGCCGGATTGCTATCCAAACCAATCAACATGTTTAATGGACTCCGACAAGGGAATGGTTTGGCCTGTCTCCTCTTCAACCTGGCGCTGGAGAAAGCAATCCGTGACTCTGGCACGGCAACAAGAGGAACCATCGTCAACAGGTCCAGCCAGATACTGGCTTACGCAGACGACATCGACATAATCGGAAGAACCGAGCAAGCTGTGCATGATTCCTTCATCCAGATCGAGCAGGCGGCACAAAATCTGGGGCTGCACATTAGTGAAGGTAAAACAAAGTACATGGTGGCGTCGAATGCGAGAGGAACAGTTGGTCAAACAATCAACGTAGCGGAGCACGAATTTGAAGTGGTGCAATCCTTTAAATACCTTGGGTCAATAGTAGCAGCCGATAACAATATAGAAGAAGAAATACGCGGGCGGCTTCTCAAATCCAACAGAGCCTATTATAGTCCGTCAAAGCTCTTCAAATCCAGAAATCTGACCATAACTTCAAAACTGCTGCTGTACAGGACCATGGTCCTGCCAGTACTCACATATGGATCCGAGACTTGGGTGCTTAGCAAAAGGCACTCCGACCTCTTAGCCGCGTTCGAGAGAAAAGTCTTAAGGAGAATTGTTGGCCACATTTGTGAGGAAGGACGATTCCGGAGACGGTACAATCATGAATTGTACGCAATCTACCTTGAAGCAGATATCGTGACAAAAATTAAGCTCGGTAGACTCCGGTGGGCAGGGCACGTAGCTCGCATGAGCGAAGAGGAACCTGCTTGGAAAGTTCTTTGTGGTACATTCTATGGTAGACGACAGCGTGGTAGACCATGCTTGCGCTGGAGAGATGGCGTAGACCAGGACGCCCGGAGCCTTGGAGTGCGCAACTGGATGGCGGCGGCTCGAGACCGGGATGGGTGGAGAGACTTGTTGAAGGAGGCCAGGACCGGACCCCGGTTGTCGAGCCGACGATGATGATGTTCTTATGCATACAACATTTTTCTTATAAAAATCGTTGAAGTCGTTTTGAAGAAAAAATAACATTTTTTTGCTTTACGGTTTTTTTAACAATAGTCTGAGAGGTATCGCTATAATGTTGCCTAAAAGAATAATTTTTGTATAAAACATTATACAAACTGTTTTAAAACTGCTTGAATTAAAATTAAAAATTGACCAAATTGTTTCCGAAATATGTATAATATTGAATTTAAAAAATAAAATATTTTTCACAAGAACTTGATAAAAATTAGTTGAACTGATTTCGAGAAAAACAAAAGACAAAAAATGTTTTTACATAGAAGGTTCCATTGATAACTATTTTTCAGATTTTTTTTTACTTACAAGTATGTGTTATACCTATCAATTTAAGTAGAAAATATTTCTTACTTTTAATGAAGAAAAACTGTTGTAACTGTTATAAATAGGAAAACCTCTAGACTGGTCATTTAAATAAACTGAATTTCATTTAAATCTATGGAGCCGTTTTTGAGAATAAACGATTTTCCTTAGTTGTATGGTAGCTACCGTTATTTTTTGACCTAGCCTAGAGCTCCAGACAGGAGATATTAAAACTTTTATGGTACCCTTCAAATAATTGACCAAGGTCGAGCGATAAGGAAAACAAAGAACAGTTTAGTATAGGAGATACGGACCTGATGTACTATACCTCGGTTTTGAAATTCTTTGGAGGGAAATTCACGAAAATGGGCATAAATGGCCAATTGTATTTTTTACGAATGCAAAACTTACTTTGTAGTTATCTTGTTGCATTTTTATTTTGAAAGAAAGTCCAATAATAAGTTCTAGAGATTTTATACAAATACTAAGGATCAATTGTTTTCAAACCACCAAATTTATTAATTTAAATAAATCTTAACAAAGTATAGATAAAATTATTTAGACCATTAAGCAATTGGTTTTGACCGTAATATAGATGGTAATTTTAGCTAAATCTTTATAGCCGTTTGCTATAAAGAATAAGCTTATGGTAAAAAGTTACGTTTTTTGATGGTGAACCAAAAATCCGATGTTTATTAATTTTTCAAATAATTACAACTCTTACCAAAGATTTACTTCTCTTTCCTTGTTTTCGAATAAAAAGTTGTTTTGTTCCAATTCCATAAAAACATGGCATCGGTATTGGCGACACCATCACAGAAAAAAATGGAGTTACCATACAAACTATCGATTACAAGAACCTACGTAATTTACGCCGCCGGTATCACAGTATTTCTCTGTGAGTATGTTAAGCCCTGAGAATTCTCTGCGCTTAGCTAAAACCCAAGGGGATTAATGGTTATTGTATTTGGCGTTTTTCTTTTTTGGCTCTGAGCAAAGCTCTTAGCAGAGGCTGAGCGATCAGAGTAGAGCTCTGAGCAGATTTTGATCAGAGTCCTCAGATATAATTATGAAACACACTTCATCACTGAACTGTCATTTCATAGGGAGTCCATTTTTAATTTTTAGTTATGATGTGTGAAGTTGGGGATCGTTAAGAAATCCCGCAGCATGTTGGTGATTTCGAATATAATATTTTTCTGGACCTGGACAAAGATGGTTCTGGACCTGGACAGAGATGAAATTTTTTTTTTGAAAAAAAAAATATTTAAAAAAGAATTAACTTTTCTTTTGGAAAAATTGTTTTGTTTCCAAAAAAAAATTTCCTTTGTCTAAGTTCCAGACCCACCTCCAGAATTTTTTTTAAATTGTAAAAAAGTTGCTTCTAAAAACAAAAAAAATTGGTCTTTGTCCAAGTTCCAGAGTCACCTCGTGAACTTTTGTCCAGATCCACCTCCAGAACCTTCTTTCAAAAAACATTTGTCCTTTGTCCAAGTTCCAGGCCCACCTCCAGAGCTTTTGTCCAGATCGACCTCAAGAACCTTTCAAAAAAAATTTGTCCTTTGTCCAAGTTCCAGACCCACCTCCAGAACTTCAGTCCTGGTTCCAGATCCACCTCCATAACCTTTTTTAAAAATACAAATTGTTCTTTGTCCAAGTTCCAGACCCACCTCCAGAACTTTTTCCTGGTTCTAGATCCACCTCCAGAACCTTGTTTCAAAAAAAAATTTGCCTTTTGTCCAAGTTCTAGATGCGGGATTTCGTGATACGGGATTTTATTCATTTTATTCTGAGCTAATTGAACAAGCTCTGAGCTAACTCCGATGGAAAAAAGAAGCACACTTTTTATACTCTGATATGTCTGAGCTAAAAAATAAACATACATTTTTTTTTGACAGTTCCGTGATCTGCTCTGAGTTAAAAAAGAAACACGCCAATTGAATATGTAAATTGCTTAGCCCCGACGTCGATTTTTTGACCGATTTCCCCCGGGCTTGCAAGAAAACACGCCTAAAGCTACCTAAGCTCATTTAATAGCGAAACTGCTATTAGTGATGGTATCTCTAACTGAAAAATGTCAAAACAGTCAACACATGATATATGTATTGTGTTCGATCTCCAACGGTATTGTTAAGTACGTGAAATTCCGAAGCATTCTTGAACCTCTGCACTGATGCATTGGCGCTGATGCCAATGTATAAAGTGTCAAAATAAACCACTTTTTAGAATTTTTCAATAAGATATCAACATTGCAATCTTTTTTTTTTGTAGGCGATGCATGGACTTTCCTTTTACGGAGGAAACGATAACAAAAAAACAAAAAATACCCAAGATCCACATGCTTAAAAGAAGGAGACATTTTTGATGTCAACACGTCGGCGTGTCGTTTAAGTGGAAACACTCGGTTTGTATGTTTTGAACTTGCAGTGTAGTATTGTTAGGGTTTGTTATGGTTTCATAGGAGAATCAAATATTAGATTTTATTTAAATTTAAAGAAGACACAAAATAGTAGGAAATCTCATTTTTTAAATTTTATAGATACTATCAGACCCGTGCTTGCGTTGTTTCGCAAAAGAGTCAGACCATTTTGAATATAATATGTAGCGTTAAATATTTAAACAAAAAAATTGGCATCAAACAGTGTCACATTGTGGATGCATTTGTTTCTTAATAATCACTCGTGGATTTTCTGAATCCCAAATGCAACAATTTTAACGATTAACAGAGCCTTTAGGATGAAAATGATTCTCATCGCTGAAATTGATTTTGTTTAAAAAATCACTGCCAAAAACCTTTGCTATTTTTAAAGGAAGTGACTCTAGAGTTTTTTTTTTAATTCGCGCGAAGCGCGTTAACGCACGGCCACTTTTAATGGTGAAAAACTGTTGTAACTGTTAAAAAATTGGCATGTCTCTAGTCGCGTCGATTTTTAAAAGGTTGTTTAACAAACGCCCTGTTCGTTCATCTACTCGTATAGCACTCCATTTTTACTACTTCCAACTGTCATCTGTCATTTTTTTTCGTTGGCAACACCAAACCACACAATAGGCACGAAATTTAAATTTTGCGTGAATTTTGGGACACCCTTTATAAGGGAAATGTCAAAATTTAGTCCCTCTCTATTTTCCTTCTAAGCATTACGTTCGACCCAGTGGTGCACTTTATTTTTTTTTCTTCACGTGGATTGCAGTTAGTTGCATCGTATTCTGATTCTTTGTTGAATTTCATGTAAAAGAAAGGAACTTAAATTGTCATGGTAGGTGGCAGAGGACATTATCTGTGGATGGAACTTATCGCACATGAAGGTTGGCCATGCAAACATTTTTCTTATTTTTTTGTTTATAAAAATAGAGCTAAGGTAAAAACAAAAACAGAAAAACTTGAAAAAGAACTAGGTTATCTAATTTAAACAATGTGACGATGGGTATGGTATTTTGTATTTTTTTTTTTTTTTGTTCAGTTCTTCACTTATTGTGTATGCAACGCTGAGTTTTTAGTGCATTCGAGTTACGTGTGGATGGATTTGAATATAATGTTAGGTACCTAGATCTACAATTGTGGCGGAGTTCTGAATTGTGTTGTATTTTTTTTTTTTTTTTTTTTATTCAAATCGTGATTAGTGAATGATGATTACGATATATAAATTTACAAGTGAAAACATCATCTATAGAGAAGATGAGGTTGTCTGATGTGGTTAAGAGATCTGGAAATATTTTCGCAATGAGCTTAATGGCCAAGAAATTAAACGTTGATGTTCTGTTTTCGCAATGATTGATTTTGTTGTAACTTTTTGTGATGGCATATTATTGGTTTTCAACTTAGTGCGACTGAAGGTGTTATTGGAGCCCAATGAGCAAATCGAATAATGTCAAAAGAAGTTTTTTTTTTTTTTTGGATTTGGGGAACTAGAACTTTAGATAGTGCATTGGTGTCATCCCAGCCCATTCATCCCAAGAGCCAACTGGTACCAGGACAACTCATACCGGGACAACTGATCCGGGACAACTCATCCCAGAAATAAGAACTCATCCCATGGATGTTTTGTGCGAAATAAAGAAAAACAGCGCTTTGTTGTTGTGATTTAGTACTTTGCATACACCTAACCTCGCACTTACCCCAAATCCTATAGTGTGCCCAAGCAGGGGGGTTGCAGGGGGGCAGCATGCCCCATAATATCTCATACTTTTCTTGGGATTAGTTGTCCCAGGATGAATTGTCCCGGTACCAGTTGGGTCGTGGTATGAGTCGTCGGGGATAAGTTGTCTTGGTTCCAGTGGTTTTGTCTCTAAAATCTGGAATCAGCCAGCCTTCCTCCTTTTACGACATTCAATCGACATACATTGAACTGACTGTTTTACAATTTTTTCGCGCGGTGAACTGGGGCGCCAAGCCAAAGAGCACCACCCAGAAAGCGCTCAAGGAAGAGAAGGATTAAAATCATTTTTCTTAGATTCCTCTCTTTTGAAATATTTTACTGTAAACAAATTTGGCGGTGTGATTAATAGGGCGCCAAGCAAAGAACAGCGTTCATTTAAAAACAAACGTTACTATTTTATTTGAGGAGCTTTTTGTAAAAGAAAAATTAAATTCTTCCTATTACTCACTTTTCTCATATCTAGCAGAGGAATAAATTTTATAAAAAGGCGCCTTTTAGAAATTGCTCTTCTCCATCTCCATTAGGTTAGTGCAGAAACTTATTATGTATCTTTTAAAACCGCAAAGAAAAATAACTCCTGAAAGGAGTGGCGCCACAAAATATTTCGCCTGAGGCCCCAAGATGTCTAAGGCCGGGCCTGACTACTCCTCTGTAAAAGATGTTGTCTTAGGTCCATATTAAGTTAAATATAAGAACTTATAGGAGAAAGTTTATGATTAGAAAAAGTAGGGCATAAAAACGCATTTAAGTTGAACTTATATAAATACTCAAGTATCGTTGCAGAAAATGGGTCTAATTGATATAAAGTTATCCGGCAAGCCCCAAGAGTATCTCTTGTCATAAATAAGTACCGCTCGCACCTAAGCCGTTCGGATTCGCCAGAATATTGTAGATCACCTCCATTCCTGATGAAAAAAACAACACGCAGTACCTACAGACTGTCCCCGACAATAAAAAAATGTAAAAGATGTTATAGAATAAAGAAAATTGAATGATAAAATGTTGTAGGTATGTTTATCGATAGATATTTCAAAACCGCTAAGTTAAAATTTATAATTATAGAAATAAGATAAAACCAGTAAGATGTAATTAAATACCAATTAGGTATAGCAAGCTTGGAAACGAAAAATTATAATAATTATAAACTTCTTCACATTCTTTATCCATGAAAATATGATAATTTTATGTACGTATTATTTCATTTGTTACAATAGCTAATCTTTAATAAATTTATTAATACTACATAACATTGCTGTGTTTGTTGTTTATGAATAAATTAAAAATTCTTCTTTTTGTTGGAAATAAACAAGTTTCAATCCAAAAGAAAATGTTTATTTTTACTTGGAATTCTATATTTAGTCAGAGATATATTAAATTTATGATAAATATAATATATTCATAATTGATTTTGTTTTTGAATTGTGCAAAATTTAATTGAAAAATATAAATAAATAATCCGGTGAAAGCCGTTGCTAGTTTGATTTGGTTACTTGAAACGTGATGAATAATCTATATTTACATATCTTAACACTTTTCCAGAAAGTCAATAGAATTCTTAGTACAAATTAATATTTTTTAGCAAGAATGTACGTCATCTACAATTATGTAGATTAGCTCATAAAGGAAGAACACTGCTGTGACATTTCGAATGTCAAGGGTTTTTCAACAAGGACGCTACAAAAGTAGAGCAACAGGGACAACAAACGACGCCATATTTCTTGACGCTCTTTTGACATTTCTCTTCAATAAGGTTTGCCATTTTATGATGGAAAGATATACGAGCCAACAACAATTTGAACAACAAGTTCAAATTTACTACCGAAATTCGGAGTCAGTGGCCTTAACGTTAAGAGCGCTACGTCCAATTTATGGTCGTCATATCTTCCTAGCAGATCAACAATTGAGCGTCTAGTGGACAAATTTGAATCCACAGGCACAGTACAAAATGTTCCTGTGCAAGTGAGACAAAGAAGTGCTCGTAGTGTCGGGAATATTGCTGCCGCTGAGGCTTCAGTTGCAGAAAGCCCAAATGTGTCTCTCACACGTCGTTCTCAAGCGTTGGGCATCTCTGTGACCTCGTTGTCGCGAATTTTGCGAAAAGATCTTGGCCTACATCATCATTACAAGATTAAATTGACGGAAGAACTGAAGCCGCTTGACCACCAGAAGCGTCGTATGTTCGTGAATTGAGCTGAGCAACAACTTGAAAATGATTCGGATTTTCATCGAAAAATCATCTTCAGCGATGAGGCTCATTTCTGGCTGAATGGCTTCGTCAATAAACAAAATATGCGGTATTGGTCAGACAGCAATCCACACGTACTCCATGAGTCATCATTGCATCCCGAAAAAATTACGGTTTGGTGTGGTTTATGGGCCGGCGGCGTCATTGGACCGTACTTCTTCCGTGATGATCAAGGCCGGCACGTTACTGTGAATGGGGATCGCTACCGTTCAATGATAACCGAATATTTTCGGCCCCAATTGGATGGACTTGGAGGACAAGTGGTTCAACAGGACGTTGTCACAAGCCACACAGTGAATGTCACAATCAATTTACTGGAAACCAAGTTTGGAGAACGTGTTATCTCACGAAATGGTCCAGTCACTTGGCCGCCTCGATCGTGCGATTTGACGCCGTTAGACTATTTTCTGTGGGGCTACGTCAAGTCTATGGTCTATGCCAACAAGCCAGCGACGATTGATGAACTTCGTACGAAAATCGAACGTAAAATTGCAGCAGCATCGGCCGATTTATGCTTGAAAATCGTCGAAAATTGGGTTCAGCATCTGGACTTCTGCAAGTGTGCCCGTGGTGGCCATGCAAAAGAAATCGATTTCCATACATAATGGCATCGAACGTACTTTCACAGGAATAAAGAATTTCATTGATATCCATATAATATCCATAGAATATCTCTCAAAAGACTTTTGAAAAGAATAGGCGTATCCTTATTTTAATTTTTCAAGTTTGCTAATCCGTGCATAAAAATACTCTTCAATCAAATTTGCAAACTTCATACTTCTTTAAAATGGCTTTAAGGAGACTAACTGGCTGAAATAATAATCAGCTTGTCGGTACGGTACCATTCGCCACCGCAAATTGATAGACGGACTTCACTTCACCACCGGCGACGGCTCAATATTTGATTGTCGTCCGTCTAATTGTCAAATTTTTCGTGTCTGGATTTTTTTGTTTTCATGTTGGCAAAGTAGTGTAGATTTTATTTGAAATGATTAATGCACAATAAGAATTCATTTATATTGTTTTCACTCACAAATCGTGTTCTTTTTCAGCTTATTTAATCAATTGCATTTATTGAATTTTTGAACAACAACAACAATTTAAAGGTGCTACCACCAATTGTTTACAAATTAATTTATAATTCGTTTATTTGGCTAGATATACAGCTATTTCAAGGGGTGCCAAGCAACCCATCATCATTCTCCTCCTTAAACTGACGGAATAAAGAATGGTAAAGTCTAATAAACTGACATTCTAAGTATGAATAGTACAATAAATAATAATAACAATTGCATTTTATTTGGGAAATTTTGCACAACAGTGACTTTTCAAAGAAAAACACGAAAATTAAAAATAAATGATGTAAATTAATAGAAAATCATTTAATTTCACTATTTTAACTGGCGGGAGGGAATTTGTTCATGTTTTATTTGCGTCAAAAAAAAAGTTGCCAAAAAAATCACGTGTATTACTGGTAAATCTGTATTCTATTGTCACCAACCACACTTTAATCCAAAAGAAACATTGGCCATGTTGAATTATTAAAGGTCTGTAAGCAGTGTTTAAAAGTCCAGTGTTGAAAGAACGACGGCGAACTACCCAGTCGTTGAACCGCTGTAACGAAAATTCCAAGCACTAAAAGGCTGGTGGTGAAAGTCTGGTTGTCCAACGGTGAAAATTCGGCCCTGAATAGTCCTGCTTCGTCAGTTTGTATTTGCTGTAACACGCAGTAGAGTTGTCAAGGTTAAAAGGTATGAAATTAGTAAACAAAAGCTTTGCCTTATCCTAAGAAGACTTTGACTTGTACTTATGTGGTACTGATTTGTTCCTCCATTCGATCTGTGTTTCCGATCAGAGAGTATATGCTTCAAAATTGCACGTTAAACCTAATATAAAAGCTGTCAAAGCTGTAAATATTAGCAGAAAAGGGAAACAGCGTTCACATTTTATATATCACTGCCGGCTGCAGTTTTTTCGTATGTATTTTAGTTTTCTTCTACCTATAAATCGTCCCTTGAAAGTTAAAATTTTTAAGTTAAGATATCGTCACTCAAACTATTACATTGTACCTATATGTGAAATTTAATAGAAATCTATCAAATATTATTAAAAAAAATAAAATAAAATCTGTACGCATAACTTAGATTTTTCTACCCGTTCAAAGCCTGTCGGGTCAACTACTTACTACCAAGAGAGTTTCATGATTGTCATAAACATTTTGCCAAAACAAAAATTCCAAGTTTTTTCAAAAAGTGTTGATTTGATTTGAAATTCTATTCGATTTTTCAAAAATGTTTTTATTGATACATATTTGCTTTCCATATAAAATGTCATACCAATTTAATGTACATCCATTCCTAATTTTGCTGATTTTTCTATAGTCTTCTTAGTTTTTGTTTTACAAATTAAAATGAACCTCGAACACAAAATTATAATTTTTTTTCCTTAAAATCTCATTCATTCTCCCTATAGAAGTCCATTAAGAAAAAAATCAAATGTTTCAAATGTATAGGAGCTCAACACACATGCCCAGCCCATATTATACAAATATCTACAACATATAAGACTTACATTTCCATCCCAAAGCATGTTTTCTAATTTGCAACCAATTTCCAAACATTGACCAAGCACAAACTCCAAATTGGGTCAATCTTCAGAAGCACTTCAGCTAATTGAAAGAACGCACAGGATATGCGCTTAACAAACAAATCGAACACATTTTGCTAATTACTTTTGATTTTTGTTGTTTTATTTATACGTAGATACAAGATTGTATAGGTAAGGGTTCTCTTTTCCCAATAATTATTGGCTAAACAAAAAATGTATATTATGGTCTTGGTCTATACTTTGCACAGCCATTCAAATAAGAAAAAAAATAAGAACCAAGAAGTGAAAGTCCTTCAAGAGCCATATCACTAAAGCTAATTAACCAAAGAGCACGCACTTGACTCTACATCTACTTCACCAAAAAATCTTAAGTAAACACAAAATTGATGATAGAAATAGAGTGCGTATAAATGGGTTTCATGAATTTGCCTTTATGGTAGATAATGTAGGTTGTTGCGAGTAGAGGATGAGAAATTTCGAAATCATATTTATTTAATGCTACAGAAAGCCAAAGACTGTTCGATGAATTTTGTAGCAGGGAACATTACAATTTTAAATCCAAACAAAGAGATGATCAATTCCCAAAATTTCTTTGGGTAAGGTAGCTAATTATTGTTCTCCCGAAACATAAATCAAGAATAGATGGATATTTGTGAAGACGATTTTAGTTAAAATTTAGGATCAGGTAATATGACCAAGCTTGAAGTAAATAGGCTGTGTTGAAAAGTAGAAGCCGATGGCGTAATGGTTAGTCCGTGTGACTTTCAAACCGGAAAAGGTCTAGGTTCGATTCCCAGCCTCGTCCGCCTAAATAAAAAAAAAAATGCCTACTGCGTTTTGCGAGGGATTAACATATCTTCCAACAGTAAAGTTGTTATTTTTGTGTCATCCCAGCTCATCCCAAGACAACTGGTCCCCTCTGAGCCCATCGCCATCCCCGACCCTTCATCCCAAGACCCAACTGGTACCGGGGCAACTCATACCAGAAATAAGAACTCATCCCATGGAAATTGTGAGGTATGTTTTGTGCGAGACATACCTCAAACACTTTCCTTGGGATGAGTTCTTATTTCTGGAATGAGTTGCCCCGAGATGAGCTGGGATGAGTCGGCAGGGATGAGTTGTCCTGGTACCAGTGGTTCTGGGATGGGCTACACCCAACCCGTTATGTGCCTTTTGATTCGTCCCCTCTATTTCTGCCGACAACAAGCACACAGGAATTGTTGATAGTAGTAAGTCATTAGGCCCTGGCCCTCCACGAGCTCTCGTGCTACCAAGTTTGTATAATTTTTTTAGGCTCTCTGGCATCACTCCAGGTGGATCTACAATTGTACATACATATAATGTATCATTTGTGATTGCAATCCTGAGAAAGAAAAATCTTTTTTAACGAAAGCATTACTTGCCCTTTAGGTGTCCATATCATTTATGAATTAAAGAACAACAACTATGCAACTTGAATTGATTCAATTCATTTTGAAGACAAAAAAATACATAAATGTATCTGCGTGCAAAAATACAAAAAGTATCTCCAGCGAAGTAGCTAACGAAGAGAAAATATAAAAACATCTGTAACCTAATTTCGATTGTACATCTGTTTTTATAATTATTTAATAGCTGACCATCTTCTCAATCATTTTTTTTTTAACTGAAATTAAAAAAAAAAAATATTTTTAAGTAGGAAGGTGCTCTCTATAACCAAAAAGAAAAAAAACAAACCGCTCTAAGTCAATTCGAATGTACATAATGTAGGTATACGAGTATCTATCGTAAAAATCATATTTGAGTGATTTTTAATTGATTGCGTTTGAAGCATGGCGTATGGCAGTCTGAATAACGCCAACACTCCAAGGAACGAAACGATAGCAAACATTAAAAATAAAATCAATAAAAAAAAAAGAAAACAACATGCGATGGTTCTCATGATCAATTTAATTCGTTATCTTCTTTTATTTCTCATCAGAATTGATCGTTGTATCTTCTGATTGATGCCAATCGTATCAACATATATACAAAAAAAAAGTCTCATATAACTCATTCAATTAAATTTCTTCAATTTATTTTGTTTAATTTTTAATTGAATTTTTATTTAAATTTTAACTTTTATTTAATTTGTTTACTGCTTGGATATTTTGAAAATTTAATTGATTTTGAATATTTTGAATAGAAAACTTTGCTCGATCAATCAATTAATATTTTTCAAAGACGTAATACACGCGCACCGCACCATCAGTCGCCAGCCATCGCAGCTATAATATAGTGAGAGCTGATTTTATAAATCATTAGAATTTATTGATATATTTACAAAAAAAAAATAAATAAAAACTTTATTGATCGAATAAAATTTGCTTGCGATTTTTACATTGCTTGATTTTTTGCGTTGTTCCTTCATTTGTGCTGAGGATATTGTTCACCGATCGTTTCTAATAAATTTTTGAAATATTAAATTTAAATTTAAAAAGATGCGAAGATCACAAATTTTAAAAGTTGTGATCTTCGCAGTTATCTTATAGTTTGTTCTTAATATTACGCGATCACAAGTCAAACAGTTCGTACTTTTTCCTAACGTTGGTTGGATATATTCCGCTAAATAGCTAAGTAAAAAAATACTTAAATCTAATACTAAATTTAAGTCAAAATTATAACTGACTTGCCACTATCTAGAGCGCTGTGCTGCACAAAAACTTAATTCGTGACAGAAAGATTTGTGTGAAAGAAAGTAAATATTTAAATTTTAACGTAATGGTGATTTTAATATATTTAAGCAAATACTTTTCATTTTGATTTAAAAAAAGTTTTATTGAAAAATTTTGGGTGAAACATATTTTCGAGTAAGGCGTCATCTATAAAAAAAAATAATTAAAACTTTTCATTTATGTGAACTTCTTACTTCATCAACGCCATCTATCGAAAAACTTGAAATGCTTTAATTTTAGGACCCTTCTTACTTCATACCAAATAAAAAGATAGTATAAGTTTCAAGTCAAACGGATGATCAGTTTTTGATTTTTAAGCAAATTTTGACATTTTTGTATGATACGCCATCTATCGGAATAATTTAAAATATTTGTTTTTATGCATTAACTTCATACTTTTCAACTCAATCCGATGGTTATATTTGAGTTTTAAGGTAACAAAAGAACAGCTATTTTGTATAGATAGATAGTGTCTAATATAGTAACTAAAAAGGACGAAAGTGTAGAAATACCAATTTATAACAGTTTTAATAAGTTTTTCGTTTTGCGCTTCGTGCGACTTGAAAAAAAATAAAATCTGGATGCCCGAAGTATGCCCACCGGCGGAGGGCCCTGGCCATGCGGAGCTGCATAAACAGTACTTTTATAAAACAAAACTGTTATATTTTTTTTATTGTATTTTGTATTTTTTATTGAGCTTAATACAAGCGAAACTTATAACTATTACTCAAAACTAAACTTATTCTATGGTGGGTTTTTCTTTGTTTTTTTTTTTTTTTTTTTTTATATATTTTTTTTATTTATTTATTGGTTTGGGTCCAAAGGCCCACCCACCAGTTTTATTAAAGAAAAAACTTAAAAACAAAACTTGAAGGAAGAGTCTAAGTGAGGAAGCACGGATATGGGAGATTGGTATTTAATGAGGTGTATGTTAAGTGGAGCGCATGGGGCGATCCTATTAGGAGTTGTAGATTGAGTTTCTAAGCGAGGATATACTAATGTGAAAGTCAAGGGTGTACAGTGAGGTATTTGCCAAACGCAACATTCTTGATAACGGTTCAAAGAAGCCATAGTTTGTTCTATGGTGAGGTGGGCGGAAGTGTGGAGTAGATCTGAGGTTACGCGGGTTAGTATAGATCGGGATCATTTCCAACAGAATGGGTGAATCGATTGTCCCCGTTTAAAGTTGGTACACGAAGACTATATCAGCTACATCTCGCCGTTTTTTTTAGAGCTTGCAAGTGTATCAATTTTAATCGATCTTCATAGGAGGGCAAGATGATATTATCGGACCACAGAAGGCTGCGGATGGCGAACCGAAGAAATCTACGTTGCGCGGACTCAATTCTTTGGGAGTGAGAGTTATGGCGACCAAACTTGGCTAGCGTATTGAAGGAGGGGACTAACAAAAGTAATGTAAAGGGACTTAGTGACGTAAGGGTTAGAGAATTCTTTAGACCAACGTTTTATGAAGCCGAGAGAGGAATTGGCTTGTCAGTTACAACTGAAAAATGCATTGGAAACTATGTGATACACTTGTTTTGTTCACTTTTGACTCCATTTTTCAAAAGCCGGGCCAACATTTAAAACAGGCTCATAATAAGGTATATTTCTATTTTTAATAAAACTTTAAAACTAAGACAGTTTTTAACAATACTTCTATAATTATATTTAAAAAAAAAAACACTATCCGTTCTTTAACATACGTGCTAGTTCGCACACAGATAGAGAACTCGTCCGCTTGATAACTTTTCTTATCAATAAACATATCTTTCCCTTATGACATCTATACATTTTTTATAACTATAGCAATATTCGTAAAAATGTTACCCGCTCGCTAACCCATGTCACAAACCATTCCAAATTCGTCCGTTGTTCGCCGTTTATTAATAGAGGGGTTAGCAAATATACCTTTTTAACATTTTTATAATTTTCAAAGTGTTATATGAAATAATATGATACTAAAAAGATAGTGAGTCGTTAAGTGATTTTCAAAATATAGAAAATATTGAAATTTTGCGCCACTGTGTTTTGTGATGTGATCTTTGCTCTACAGGTGACATTTAACACGCTGGTCTCTCCAGATTCATACTGAAGAGTACATGAAATTTTAAAACCTTATTACAAAAATCTTTATATTTAAAAAAACTCTAAAACTTATAACAAATTGCCTGGTTCTAGTTTACGGACGGGCATTCTGGCTTCAAGTCTTGGTTTTCTTGTTATCTAAAGTTTAGATTCTAAAACGGTCTTGACAGGTAGTACGATTCTGGTAGCCCTCAAAAGACCAAGCTAAATGACCTGGTACATCAGCAGGTACAACGCACCTGGTGAAACTCAAAAGAACAAGCCTGCACTCTGGTACATGCGAATTCATTACGCTCTTGGTGGCATTTAAGACACCAGGCTAAACGCACTGGTAGGTCAGCAGCCGAAACCCATGCCTGGTGGCTATTAGAACAGGTTTATCTGCAAACTTAGACTCCTTACCTAGGTTTGAGTTACAATGAAATCCCTTACCACTAGTAGGGGCTGGGGGAAGCTTCAAGGGAGCAAACCAGCTGAAAGACAGAGTCGAACTTAACTCGCCCAATGGCTACAGCACATTGGGTTAACTCGGATCAAATTCAATTAAATGTGATATGACTTGAGTATTCCCGAAAATTCGTCCATCTGGGCAGGTAGGCCCTCTTGTGAAATTTTCAGTGAAGAGAAAATGTGAACTATGTTAGATTGAACGAAAATAAAACAAATTGTGAGTTTTTCTTAAGATTCTGTAACCATTAGGTATGTTAATTATATTGGACTAAAGTTATTTACGCGATTTCTTCAGAATTTGTGACATAAGAATCTCAATTTCGCCTAAAAGTAGACTTAGCCTCAATTAAAATTATGTATTTCTATTAACTGCATCTTAAATTGGTTTTATTTTTAATATTTTTTTTTCTCTTATTTACAGAATTGCAGACAACTCAAATGCTGAAAAAAAATCAAATGGACTATGCGAACTTGCCTTAAATGAATAAAAGGACCCCAAATACTTGCCGTTGCCCTATTATTATTAGCATTAGTGCAAAGCAATTCAAATTTGATCTAATAATTTGTTAAATACACAACGCAAACAGGAAATACCCCTACATCAAAACTCAAAATGTTGCTTGATATAAGTAAACTCTTACTGTTAGTTGTTCAAATCATCACAACAACAACGCTTATAAATATAATTCTACTTAGCAGTTGTTGTTCGAGCGTAAAATCCCTGCCAATAACATCGAAGCCCATTGAAAGTACCGCTGAGAATTTAGCATGGGAAGCATGGCTGCTGGTTCCGGTTGGTCAGCAACAAAAATCCCGAAAAGTCACACCGAAATCAATATTTATTGTGCCGCATAAAAACAATCAGACATCCATGTGTCCACCAGGTGAACATTGGTCGCAAAACCATTGCATACCTACGGTGAATATAGACACCGATAAGGCACTCCTTAATACGTTGAGTCAATATGCTTCGTCCTCAGAGGACTATGACTATGATTATAAGGACGAGGGAAACTTTTCGCCAGGAGCTGAGAAACTTGAAGGCAGTGCAGATACGAACCCCCTGGCGGTTGGTGATTTTGCTGATGAACCGTTGAAGTTCAACATATTCAGTGAAACATTCCCGATTGGATCATCTGGCTCAGGGGATTTCAGTGGATTTAAGGATTCCGAGGATGACATCGTGATTGTAAGTGAGCGTCGTCGTCGGCCACCTACGCCACAAGATATAGCCCTCCCAGATCTAGATACCGATAGCTCAAATTATGGTCTAACCAATCAGAGTGGCAATGGAGGATTTAAGAATCCAGATGATGGCTCAACTCTATTCTTGAGTGGAATCGACGCTATCCTGGTGCCAGCTGTCTCTGAGACTCAACAAAAAGATCAAAATATAAATTTCTCGATATATCCGGAGACTTCGAATGCAACTATGCCTCAGATTAATCCAACTGATGAGGCAACAATCCATGAGTTCGAGGAAGTTCTGAGAAATGAATCATTGTTTTTGGACGAAAATGGCGCCCAGGCAAAACTATCAACGACAACATCAAAAACAACAACCACAACAACTGAGAGAAATGAAGATAAAACAACCAGTGCCCTCGACTCTGATACCACAACGATGAAACTGGAGGAATACGAGGATTATGAGAGCAAGACAGAGTTCACAAGAAGCGTTACAGATCTTCCTCCGATCGCTGAAGAAACTTCACAACCAACGAATTTCGAAAAAGATGTTACGAGTACATTTATTCCAAAGGATGATATCACAACCATCACTGAGCCAAAAGAAGACATCACCACCATTACATCACTAAATGAGGACCTAAATAAGAAAGAAGTCGCATCTTCTAACGCAGATATCAGTACCATAACAATGTCCAACAAAGAACCACCAACGATCACTTCACCGAAAGAAGGGATCGCTTTTGTTAAAGATGAGATCACCACAACTGACCTGTCAATGGAAGAGACTACCGTAACTACTTCAGTGAAGGAGGATCTGTCAATCATCAACCCTGAAAGCAATCCTGCTCAAATTCCGATTGTGGATCGTGTTTCAGAAGCAGATGATTCCAACGATCGTTTTGTGTACCACCAACTTACAGAAGAAAATGTATTGCCACCAGTGATTAATGTTGGGGAAGAGCTAAGGAAAATCAACGATCTTGTCGCCAAGAAAAGTCGACTTGCTTCGACAGCCAGTATAAAAACAACAACCCAAAACCCCAGTGAGGAAGAAATTTCAAATCCAAATGATCTTCTGTCCAAGATCATTCTCTCCCCGAACACAATGAAAACATCTTCGGAAGATCCAGCACCACAATCGAGCACCTCGACAGTGTGGAGCAGCAACAGTACCAGTCGAAATATTTTAAGTACAGATAGTAGTAGCAGTAGTAGTAGTAGTAGTAGCAGCAGCAGCAGCAGCACAGTTTCTTCAACGGAACTAAGCCAAGAATCCACCTCGGATCCATCATCTTCCACATCACCAATGCCCGAAGTCAACGAACCAGATCCATATTGGTGGCTGCCAACAGGTTGGCCTAGGGAACGAACAGAAGCAGATCGGCCTCTATTGCTGAGATTTTGGTCCGCAATCTCGGGCATAAGTGGAAGTCAAACCAAAGTTTAATTATATTGTAATTTATACATATTTTACAAATAAAATTAAAACAAAAAAAAAACATACACAAAATTAAAACATTTATTAATTTAAATAAAAATGCATGCAATGTATGTGTAATCAAAGCCAAAAGTCATGGGAGAATTCTCTCACATGACAGAGATATATAGAAACGTAGTAAATAAAATTTTATTTATATAAAACGAAAAACAAAAAATAAACATAAATAACAATAAAATTAGCATTTAATTGTAAATTTAAAAAAAAAATAAACAAATCCAAGTAGAAACCGTAAAAAAAAATAAATTTTTTTCTAATGTTTCACCAAAAAATTTAACTCAATAATTAAATTAATGTTTTAATATTTTCAAGGTGAAGCATTTGTTTTAGGCATAAATAATAATCAACCAGTATCAGTGTATAGAATTTATGTATGTAGTTGTCAAATAAAATTATAACATTTAGAAACTGATCAATTTTTCAGATCACTATATCGACCACTCACGAAATTCTTGATCCTCTTGTTTTATTTTTAATTCATTTAAAATAAGCTGCCAACATCACTCAAACAAATTAAGGGGATCGTTAAAGTAGGTTTTTGCTTATAAGTGTATACTTGGTTTACCATTAATTTTCCGTTTGAAAATTCTGTGCTAAGCTTAAGAGTTTTTTTTTTGTCGATTAAATTTTCATAATATTTTCAAACACAAATTACAAAAAAAAACAATAAAAATAGAAAAACAATAAAACTTCGAAAATAATGTGCAAATTTTAATTTTTCTACAATTTATTAAGCTTAATTTTAATGTTAACAAAAACAAAAAAAAAAAAAGGAAATTCAACCGAGTGATAAATATATATATTTTTTTTTTACTTATAAGATACCTACTACTTACTACTATTTTTACTGTTGTATATTAATTTTTTAACTAATTATTATTATTTTTTTTTTTAATTAACTTTAGTTATATTATTATATTAAAATATTATATTTCTCTGTAAGTGTATGAATATGCAAATTTTATGTTTAATAAATTGTTTAAGTTTTAATTTAAAAAAAAAAATATTTCTTTTTGTATCGTTTTATATTTTAAAATTTGATGTGTATATAAAGAAAATACAAAAATTACGAGAACAACAGAAAAAAATCATTTCTATGTATTTATTGTTTTTATTGGTAACTATAAAAAAATTAAAAAAAAAAATATAATATTTGTATATTAAAATATTTTGTTGTGAAAACATGTGGAAGATAAAATTGTTGTTTTTTTTTTATTTGAATTGAGTACATATACCTAATCATAATGAAAGGAAGAAAATAATAATTACTACATAGTGGAGGGTGTGATTTTGTAAAGGGTCTGCCATCTAACTAGTGCTTATTTCGTGAATGGTAACACTTTGCTCGTGTCTGATTTGACAAATAATTAGTTTTATCCTTCCGCTGAACGAATATGGTTGTGTATACGCTTCGCTAAGTGGGCCTGCGATCGACTTAGAGAAGATGCCGATTTTGCCAAAAAAATCATCTTTTCAGATGAAGCTCATTTTGATCTTGGCGGGTAGTAAACAAGCAAAATTGTCGCATTTGGGGCACAGAAAACCCGCACGCATACATTGAAAAGCCGATACACCCAAAACGAGTCACTGTTTGCTGCGGATTTTGGTACAGAGGCATAATTGGACCATTTTTCGAAAATGAGCAAGGAGTGGCCGTTACAGTCAATGGCGATCGTTATCGGGCCATGTTGAACGAATTTTTGTTCACAAAAATTGAAGAGGAGGATATTGGCAACATTTGGTTTCAACAGGACGGCGCTAAGTGCCACACAGCCGAAGCTACACTCGATGTTTTGCGCCATTTTCAAAAAAAAAAAGTTATTTGGCGGACCCTTTATAAGTTAAGTGAAGTCCACCTGGGCCATCAAATTGGTTCGAGTCCGAAAGAATGTTCGTCTAAAGAAATCAATAATTAGGTAAAATTTACGGAAGTGACTCTAGACATATGCCAATTGGCATTTATCTAGTCTCGTCCTTTAAAAAACATGAAATCTCAAAAATGACGATTTTTCAATAACATCTCTTATACGGAAGGATTCATAATACTCCTATCCATCAAATTAAAGAAAACTGCGCTGCTTTCTTATATATTCATTCAAGGACCTAGTTCAAACAAATGCAAAATTATCTGCCGATCTATATAGGTTTGCATTTCAAACATAAAAACTGGGAGTAGCTAGCTATATAATTTATGAAAACAAGAATGTGTTTGTTAACATGTGTAAGTCCTTTTTTCTTAGAATAAACATATGATTGTTTATCCTTTAGTTTTGGCGAAAAATCTTACGAGCAGCAAAAATGAACAGAATGTCCATTTTCTGCAATGTATTTGACGTATGAATAAATAAATCTAATTTTTTTTTGTTAAAGTCCCACAAAACGTAGGTCATTCTCTCTTTCTACTCATAAATCACAGAAGCTATAACTAGGCTGTTGTTATGGTAAATCCTTTCAGGAAATGGAATGGAATACATCCTCTTTTATTATTAATTTCAATCTCTTTTATCATCTGTCTAACTAAAGGTCTTATATTATGTATGTGTAGGTAGGATATATATGGATAGGGAAATATTATTTTACAAAATTTAATTACTATGTCGAAGGTTGAAATTGAAATTCTTGTTTTAAATTTACAAATAATTAACAGCATCAAAGGAAGAGATATCATTCGGTTTTTGATGAATCTACATATTTGTAAAAGGGTTCTTAAAAGAAGCAAAGATTCAATATACCTTGAGCCTAGTATGCATTCTGAATAAGAAAGGTCTGGTCAGAAACCTCTCTTGAAATCTTGTCTAAAGGAATCTTAAAGAGTAGGCAACCCAAGGAAAATCCTGTCGTAATCCTCGCAGAGAATCCTTGTCCAAAGGAACCTTGAAGAGGCAACCTAAAGAAAGTATACTACAAGTCTATCTATATGTACTTAACGTAATGGCCCTTCTCTAAATATATTTGCCAACAAATAAGATGGGCTTCTTAAGTACTGTTAACAACACCCACTAAAGCGTGCTTCTCTTTCAGTCACCACAAGTGAATGTGAACTGAAAGTGAGAAAGTACAAATTTGTATGAAATTTTAAGTTTTTCTTAAATTGCAATGAAAATCACTTATTGGGTGCACATGAGGGTGTATTGTAACGCTTCTTTACAGAACTCTCTAAAAAACTAACTGTGTCAAAGTTTCCCCCGCCAGTTGGCAGCAGGGAGTAGTATTGCAAGATCTTCTAAAAGGATTGAAGCTCAATTTTAAAAATTATATGTGAAAAGAGAGAATGAAAAGTTGGAATAGTCCAATTGCTATAGCAGAAAGCTCTGGTCCTGCATACATTTATATCCACGGAACGACAATTCCTATTTCTCTGGGCTGGGCATTTTATATTAAATGAAGAAAGGTTAAATATCAGGCTACATTTTAGTAGTCTCGTTCTCGTCTACCCCTCTCTATTTAAGAAGGGGCAACAAATTTCATATACAATAGGGCAGACTGATATTCATTCAAAATATTTCCCCAACCCTTTTTCACAAATTATATGCGTTAGTGCAAAAGGAGAGGCGAAAGAGGCACTTAACTAAATATAAATTGATTTCATTGAAAAAAAAAAGAAAACAAAATCGTGAAGAAACGTTCAACGTTCAAATTCAGTGACCCAACTTTGTCGGTCTTCTTTGGATTATTAGAAAACGTAGTGTCTCACGCATACCTACAAATATTCTTGGTCGCATTTAGTTTTTTTTTTTTCCACACTTTTTTTTCAGTTAATTTTTGAAAGTGGCATGGCGTAGCGAAGACATAATTTTTTTTTAATTTGTTTCTTATGAAAACTTGATAAATTTTCGATTAAAAAACACATTTTAATATTTGTCGTCCATTTC
Source organism: Leucozona laternaria (assembly GCA_932273885.2). Taxonomy (NCBI): domain Eukaryota; kingdom Metazoa; phylum Arthropoda; class Insecta; order Diptera; family Syrphidae; genus Leucozona; species Leucozona laternaria. The sequence goes on along the minus strand of OW026367.1, from coordinate 20,819,629 downwards.
ATCTTTTCTAGTGCGCAAAATGTGTTTGTTTCTATAATTGATCAATAAACGTTTTTGTAAGTAAAAAAAAGGCTTTGTTTGTTTGTTGTAGGTTATTATAAGAACTCGATTTGAGAAGTAATTTTGTTTTGATTCAATTTGGATCCGTTTTGGTTTCAGCTTTCACTGAGTATGGTGAGCTCTCTTTCTCACAATACATGCACAAGTGGGTTCGTGGTGGTTCTCTTTGTCCACACTAATTTGAGTCGCCAAACACAGTTGTGAGGATCCATATTTGGATCCGTATACGAAGTCATATCCATACGTTGTTGGGTACGTGCGCGGATCCAAAACGGATTAGTTTGCTTGAAGGGGGTGAATTTGATTAGCTTCCAAAATAAGAAAATGGAGTCTTATGATTGAATCTTGAAGATTAAGCTAATGTTAAATGCCAAACTACAATTTTTGTAATGAAATTACTGTGGCGTACCGAAATATTTATAACACTACAGAAGCGATGGTGTCTATGCATCACAAATATTAAATGGTACCTATTTGCAGCACTGTATGCATCTATGCGTGCAGAAATGATGTACATCTGTTTAGCCATAAAGCATCCCTAGAGATTATTGTTATAAGACAACATATTATATTGATTGGAGCCGGTTTAGCTACAGCCTAAACGGTTGGATCGATTTTATTTAAAATTGGTAACTTATTGATTTCTCTCCAAATGTGTTTTTGAATTTTTTGTGTATTTTGTGTATTTTCTCTTTTTAGTATCGTTACTAACCCCTTCGGTATTCAAGTGCGGTTACTTTGGCAATTACTTCTAAATAGCCTAAATAACTGTGCACACTGAAGATTTTTAATTTTTTGTTCACAAATGAATTTATAATTTTTTTTCTAAGCAACTTTTTATGCGGCCCCGCAGGACCAGAACCAGAGCCCTCCGCTGGCCCCTGGGGGAGCCAAAATTTCTTCTCAAGTCGTGCGAAGCGCGTTTAAGCATCACGACCACTTTTAATGGCATTTTAATTCGCATTTCTCTAGTCTCGTCCGAATTTGTTGCACGAAATGTATAAATTCTTAAAGAAATTAATTTCAGTATTCTGAGATTGATAACAAAAGTTGGTGAAACTACCTAGACTACTTCATACATAGGTACATTATATTGCGTGATTTTTTCTAGAATCAGCGAAATCTTATGCAAGGCCAGTGCGTTGTGGTCCCTTTCCCACGACATCCATCTCTTCAGTTGCGTGTTGCCTTGCCAGCCTCAAGTCATAAAATCATAAACCCATTAGGAGTTATCTCAAAAGGAAAAATCATAACCCAGATAGAATAGGTACCTTCGTTTTCCTGTATATTTTTTGTTATTACTTTTTCGTTACTCTGCCTCGCCTCTGATAGTATCTGCAGCTTCATGGTACTTATCCACAACCAGAATTAGGCATGAAGAGATGATAACGCTTGCCACCGTGCTGCCGCTGCCATTCTCCCTGCTGCTGTTTTACTGGTGATGATGATCACAACGATGGCCATGATAATTTACAGTTGAATTATTAGCTAATAAAATCTCAAGTGGGATACATAAACACTCCTTTCGTTTGGCTTAATAACTTTATTAATCAGGTCTGACGTTCGAGGAGCATTCATTCGGCCAGATGTGACAAATGGCCAAACTAGAGAGGGTTGAAGCACATCTCTAATGTCCCGCACATAATCTCACCTTCAGGTAATGCCGAAGCCAGGGGCTCTTCTGTGATGCTCTGTGTTGCTAGTCCTTTATTCAGGTAACACTAGGCAGAGACACCTTTATCCGTGGATGATAGTGCAAATTTTATAGCAGAGCCACAGGCTGGCCCTGGGATTCAACATCAACATCTGGGCTACTACAACTTGGTCACATCGTAAAATGTAATTTGCCCGAAAAGGCCTTTTTCCTTCGTGTGGATTCTCGCTTGTGGATTGTTGTCCTAATGTTATAGAAGAAGAGAACACCCTTTTGGTATAGAAGTAGCACCAGCAGCAGCAGAAATGGCATACGACTATACATTCCTTTGGTTCGGTGTGTCTAGGCAATTATCATCTGTAAGTAATTAATGCTTTTGTAATTGTTGGGATTATGGAAATGTATGTATATGTATTTCCAGAGATGAAGAAGAATATTGTGTGTTGGTAAGGACCTTCCAAGTCCACCCCGCTTTTCCCTGCCTGGTGTATAAATGGTGGGAATGCATCTGTAGCTAAAGGTATACCTATGCTGGAGATGGTGATTACAGAAATGAGTAAGTGGGTGCCGAGGCAAATGGTGCTTAAAACTGATAATTGCCCTCAGGAATGGCCAAAAGATGTATAAATTCCTTTTGTGTTTTGGTTGAAGGTGATTAAAGGAAATCTGCTGAGCTCCTTATACTATATGGACTTTGACCAACAACAACAAAAGATGGAGCTATTAAGATGTTGCTCAGTAATATAATTCATAAGTCGTTAAAAGCAACTATATCTGAAAGTCTGAGTTACATTTGTTACTTTAAGAATTTTAGAATTATAAACAAGGCTTCATGTATGGGTAAAATGTAGTTGATTTGAACATTGTAAAGTTAATCACTATTTTTTTATATAGCTTTTCTAATGGTACGCTTATGCATGATATTTATGGGCTTTTATGAATCTGGGTTAATCTATAGTCTGGAATTAACTTCGATTCTATTAAGACCATTCTAATTGTCATCTCAAGAGAAATATTTATAGATTCTAGGACATCAAAGACTTCATACTTTTAAGGGAATCGATGAGAAGCTATCAGAGGTCAGCGTTTACTTTGGTTTTGGTAATTTCATACAACCCTCCTTTCTTCAATATGTGCTTATGCATTAGGTACTTAAAGGATATCCGGGCGGGTGCAGGTAGAGTCACTTGTTTGGGCTACACAGCACTCACTTTGGAAATAAGATTTCAATATTTCCCAACGTTGTTCAAGCGTAAATCGACTCAATTCATTCCGCGGAGGTATGATACTGACTTTCTGTCATTTTCATTTTCATTTCATTTCGAGTTGAAAACAGCTGCCAGTGTCAAAATAACGTATGATTTAAAAAGACACCACTAGAAGGCCCACTGGCCGTTATAAAGCACTTGATATATCGACTCTCTTGTCGAAAATGCATCCATACGATTCTGACGATGACGAATCTTTTCGGAACGTTCAAAACAAGTAGAATTGTATTAGTTAAAGTCTGACATATACACAAAATAAATGCCAATTTGTCTCAGGGCTCTGTTTTGTCTCCAACCTTTTATATTATTTTTATCAATTAACTATGTTATAGCTTTCTTATTTTACTTTCACTTCCCTGCTCTTCGGATGGTGAACTAAAGTCTTAAAACAATGCTTAATTTTCGGGAGCATTTAAATTTAAAATATCGATCATCTACTTTTTAGTCTCATACTTCTTGTATATATGCCTTTATTTATGCTGAAATAGTAATTGGCTGACAAATATTTTTTTCAAATTTCATTCCAAAGTTTCTGAAGTAAAATTTGAAATTTAGTCTAGGACGTCTATAGCAAGCTAATTCGATCTATCAGTCTTTATTTATTGTTAACACCGAATTTTCGACCGACATTGTCCTACTAAGTATAGATACAATAAAATGACTTTATTTCCTTGAAAACAAAATCAGCTTGGAGGACAACTTCGAGACTTTATAATATTCTGTTGATTATATAAAGTTGATGAAGATTTTTGAACATGAATTACTGTTAGTTATTTTACGGCAATGAAGATTGTAAAGAACTGTTATTAACATTGAAGTTAAATAAAGATTTTTGTTATTTCGGAGTTAGACCCTCCAAGTTCAAGTTTTGTTGCTTCTTTGGGTATAACCCTGGACACTAACGAGCTTTATCTTAGTCACGAAGTAAAAGGGTCATAGTACAAAGAACATTACCGCTTTTCTATACTGTTCTTGCTTTGTATGAAAAGGCCAATTTTCTTTGTGGTGTTCAAAGCGAAAAAAGTATGAAGCGGCTTGGACGATACAAAAAACATGTGCACTGGCCATTGGCGGAGGATCTTATAGCACTACAGTGCTTCATCCAAAGTTACTTGAAATACTAGCTAAGTTTTTTTCAATTCATTTATTTTTGTTTTAATTTAAAAACATTGGGACCATTTGGGACTAAGTTTATAGAGGACAAACCTTGGAATCTTAATCATTCTCATTTTGGACTTAATTCGTTCGACGGTTGGGTTTAAGTTTGAAACTTGTCCTTAATTAAATTTGTATAATTTTATTGGGAGTTCACCCATTTTACATATAGTTCATACCTTACCTAGTCACTCCTGCCGAAACTTTAAATCTAAAATGGTGAGTCTTTTAATTTTTCATTTCATTATATCCGTGGCTCATTATAGGTAAATTAAATTGACTATAGGTTTACCAACTCGACACTGTTCCCTACTTCAATGGCTCCATAAGTATTCAAAAGGCGCACTTACGAAATAAAACAGTAATTGTATCTACTTACGTCCTATATAGGTGTAATAAGTTCTACCGCTTATAAAGTGTAGTTTCTTTGTTAACAAAAAAACCCGCGGGAACGTCTCCAACGTTACTTATAGTTACAACAGTCATTATACGTGCCTTTTGTGAAACAAAAACCTTTCCATTAAATAATTATCCTAGCGATAGTAAAATGCATTTATTATTGTTTTAAAATGAACTAATTGAAGTATAAAATTGCTCATTACTGAAAACAAGCCCTGCAGAAAAAGAAAGGCACGGTGTTAATGCGCGCAGAAAATCATTATTCAAATACATATCTACCTTTACTTTCCATAGAAAAGGAATACTTTAAAGTTTATTGTGGCAGAATTGAATTCGTTCTCCTGCGTCCTAATTGCCTACAGTCATAAATTTGCAGGTACGAAAGAATAATTCTTGAATAGGTAGACAAGGCATGTATATTATCTGCCTTTGCAGAAATAAAAAATTAAGCAGTCAAACGCATATAACTTTATAAATGCACTTCATAAATTTTACTCCTGCCATTCGTGATGACGTAAATATAGCCATGGAAGAAAATAATAAAAAGAAAATGCAGTTGAAAAGAAGAAAAACACGCCAAATTTATTTTTATTGTCCTGATGCGAATCCTGTGCTCGTGCAATCACTTCAGAAGAATCTTAATGGTGTACAGTGATTAAAACAAAAGGGAAGAAGCAAATGACAGGGCCGTATTGTACCTAAGCCTTATGCCTTAAAGTATAATCTGTCAGTATACCATTTAAAAGTCCTTAGAGCGGTTAAAAAAAATCTCAAGATTCCCAACAAACGGTAATGGAAATGAGCTTACGATTTAGTCCAAAATCTGCCACATTAATCCCCAAGGTCGTACTAATACCCCAAGGTCGTACTAACAAGTCTCCAAAAATCCATGAACTTAATAATTCTCAATATTAGGGATTTATTCCATAAAAACTACCCGTTACCCACCCTCTTCACAGGGCCTCTCAAACCACAACGTATCCCTTATAAAATGCCATATTTCTTGTGAAAATCATAATCACCTTTAAACACAAAATGGCGGAGAAATGACACTAGGTGCAATTGTGAAAAATGTGGTTTTCGGCTCGTGTACTCAAACTCTTTTGAATATCGAAGTCAAAATTCTCGGAATTGAATTATTTCTCAGAGCACTGTATAGTGAAATCTAAATACCCCGTACTATTAAGGATCCGTCCAGTCGTTCGAAATTTCAATGTGTGCAGTGTGCATGTGTAGTAAGCCCATAGAAATCTGCGTGATATAGAGCCTGTGTTTTTTTTTTTAATCCGGCCATGGAAAACACGGAACACAGAACACACTGGCACCGTATTTCACACCTTTCCAAGAATAACAGGACCTTAAACAGGAACATAGGAGTAAATACAGTAAAACTTTTCTTCCTATTGTTATTTGTCTGGCTGATGCGAGATCCTGTATATACAGTTACAGTATACTGCACAATAACCCTAGGTTTCAGCTAGAAAAGTGTGTCTAATACTCTAATGGAAATATGTATGTGCTGCATTATACAATACCGTGTCATTGTTGTGGTTGTTGTTTGTGTAATCCTGCGAGATAACGGCTTTCCAGCGCATCTACTAAATTCAAACTAGAAGAGTTGCCATTGCCGTGGTGTAGGTTTTCGAAACAAATTCGGAAGTTAATGGCTTGGTGTTGGTATTAGTTTAGTTGTTTTCTCGTTGTTGTTTGTTTAGAAATGTGCAGGCAGTCTGTGTCCGTGTCGTCCTTTCGTCGAGGTTGATGTTTACATTTTTTTTATCTTCTTTTTCTGGCCGCCTGAATGTACCTACTAAATATAATGCAATAGTTGTTGTTTCGTTTTGTTTTTGTTTTGTTCAGTTTTATTTGAAGTTCAAAGAGCCAGACAATAGCTCCCACGTGGCAATAAAACAGTTTTAACAAATGTGGTTGCATTTTTTGTGTTGGTGCCGAATTTATTGCCTCTGTCTACTAGGTGGGTATGGGTACCTACCTATATCGTTAGCAATGGTTTAACAGGACTGTCTGTAGTAAAATAAAATTAAAACAGGAAATTAAGAAGGAAAATATACCCGGCAACTAGGTAACTATAATAAATATATTAACGGTGTTTATGTTTGATTTCGGATGTTTGATAGCTTTTAAGCTTAGGCAAGGATTCTGTTTGTTGACATGGTAGTATTGATTTTGTTTTGTATTCTATATTGATTCAGTCTTAACGGTGCCAATTAAATCAATTTGATGTGTAAGAGCAGGCACAGCTTGTCTATTCGTATAGCTACTTTGGGATAGGTGATATAATGACGGCCAGGGTAAGGGGAAAATATAGGTAGGTATGTAAAACCAAACTAAATATTTTATTTTTTTACAAATATCTTGGTAGGTACCTACAAAGCATAGAAAAAATGTTTGAGAAGGTTTTACTTTTACAAAAGGAATGGATTTCATAATAAGTTACCTATAACAATATGCTGAAAAAAGAACAATTTAAAAAAAAACATATGTGTGTACTGACGTACGCGCGCTAGAAGTAAAACTTCTTTTCTCTCAAACAAAGCCTCTCGCCTCTGTCATATTCTTACTTATAAACAATAAACGTACAAACATTTTTTATAAACCAACTTAACAATTAATTGTTGATTTAAGATTATAATGAATTCTTAACAAATTGGTTAGATAATCAAACTAAAGTTGACGATTTTCGCTTAGCCATTACACCCCGTCTCCACAGGGCATGCAGATGCCCAATATCACAACCACAATCAAATCAGCGAATTTTTACCGCTGGGCAAATTATGTCATGTCGTTTCACATACAAGGGAAACATACAGAAATTCCTTTCCCCACTACTTCTACCTTTTTCCTTCAACATTTACCACCACATTCAGCGAGAACCAGAAAAAAAACTCACACACATGAAACGTCAAATCTCATGCCCAAGCTTTGAACAGCGGTCATGTCGTGTTGAAAAAGTAGTTTTCGTCGATATGTTGCTGCACGGACATGGATTTTTGTGCCTCCATTGGATTTTTTCTAGACATGTTCATAATCCGAGCATCGTTCATGCCCAATGGAGGTGGCATGTAAGGGCCAGCTGTACAAACGTCGATGTCGGTCAAACTTTTATCCGTGGTTCAGCAATTTATGTCCACTGATTCCGGCGAGTTAACTGAGGTTCTCATTTGATTCAAATTTTTATCCGTGGTTTAGCGATTTCAACTCACCGATTTCAACTCACCGATTCACCTCAGTAAAATCTCCGAAATTGGGACGAGATTTAAGAAAGGAAACGAGACGCAAGAAATCGAGACGAGAGCGTGTCATTATTCACTGTAAGCATTTTGGAATTATAATGGCAAGAGACTTTTGACGAGATTTAACAAAATATTGATATTAGCTGCATTTCAAATCTGATCCGGATAAGATCATGATAATAAAACAAACAGGATCACGGTGAAAAAAATGTTATATACCCATCTCTTTTTGTCCTTTTGTGTATTTATTTGTAGGTGTTCGTTGTCTTCGTTTTTACTCAAAAAGCCATCTACCCGTCAGCGTTAAGACTGATTTTTGCAAGGAAGTACTAAAGGTGTGTGTTCAAAAATGGATTTGCAAAGCTGGACCTTGAATTGTTTTTGTAATAAATGTATTTTCGTGTGAAAATCCAATCCGGATCAGTTCTGGGGGAAATTAAAATACCTACGGCTATTAAAGCTTACTGATTTACAATTTCTTATTCAATTAATTTTACGTAACGTGGCGACGTGAAATGCTTTATTATGCATATCCTCGTCATAGTTTGAAACTAATTTAAAAGAACGACGAGATCTCGTCACACTCACGTCTCGTTTTCTTATCGCATCCATTGTGTTCGAGGACTAATTCCAAATGCATATGGCAATGCTGTTTTAGATTTGTCAGCGGGTTAAGGATTCCTCGTATATGGCAATGCTCGTCTACGTTTGTCAACATTCAACAAGATAGTTTTGTTTACTTTGTGTTTTTCTTATTTTAGGTACATTTTTTTGTTCATTTTAAGTAATTAGTGTATAGGTTAAGTTGGAAAAAACTGATTTGTGTTGTCAAGCATTAAGTTTTTAATAATTTAAATTAAAAATATGGTCGAAAAATATATTTGTTTGTGTTTTTTTTTAATAATGAAAATCGTTTTCTGTTCTGGTGGCTGTTCTCCGCTGTGTTTAATTAAAAAAAAAACAATTTTCATGTGGTTTTTTAATGAAATTATGTGTTTAAATGTTGTGCCGGTTAGTTTTTGTGGCTCTTTTGCCAAAAAACATTCTTTTTCGCTATAAAAAGATGTTTTTTTTTTTTTTAAATAATTATTGGTGGGTAAAAGTTTTTATATAGAGCTATGGCAAAATCTGTCGCGAAAAATTGTGTCGGTTTTTGACAGATAAAAAGTGTCGGTTTGACATGTCACTGACAGCTCCATATGAAAATTTTTACCCCCAACGCCGGAAAAGAAGTTTTACTTCAAAAATCCAACTAACCTTTAGTTGGGATGGGGAATAAGGGTAGATAATGAATCCGGCTAATCACGGTCAAAACAACTATGACGCAAATTTTAAGGCGATTTAATACGGTGTTGAAGCATTTTTAATGTGATGCTAGGCAGAAAAGGATTTTCCAAATCTTAAACGAATTGACATCCTGTACTTTATTTTTAATATTTTACTAAAGTTATCCTATTTTATCTTTTTAGGTGTGTCAAATGTGAAAAAAGGATACGTAGGTACCTATGTCCTTCCTTTTTGGCACGAACTGTCACTGGTTTAGGTGTGTTCAGCTATAGTTTGGTGGCAAAATAAAAATAGGTTTAGTATGATACTAGCTAGTTACAAATTGTATACAACTTAAAAGCTTCAAAGTTTATAAAATTGTCAAGCAGTATCGTACTAATGGGTAAGGTACCTTAAACATCAGGCTGTTTTAAATTTTGTGTTTATGACTTTCAATTTAATTGCTCTTGTATAGTTCAAAGGCACAGCATGACTAAACACTGAAGATGTAGATATAACATGTAATGGTTCAATAATGTTATGATATTGTTAACAAGGAAATGTGAAAATATCAAATATTTATTAACCCTAGTTTACAGCACGAAAAATAGTGCAATAGCAAAAATTGGGGTTCGCGCGAACCCCAAAGTTTTTGTGCACATCTAATTGCTCATTGTTTACAAATTCATGCATTGTCTTTATTTGTTATTAATTAAGTTGACAGTTGCGGTGAGAACACGTATTTGGTTTTGCCAAAATATAATACAAAATTGTTGAAAATAGTGAGAAAAAAATTTAAAGTTACCCCAAAGTGAGTTGAAAAATTATTATTTCAATTTTAATTATAAATATTTCTTAAACTTTATACTATTTTTATATTTTAGTGTCTAATTTAGATAAATTATTGAGGAGATATACATAACAGAGGTGATGAAGAAGAAAGAGAAATTGCATTGAGAGCAATGCTAGACATGGAGTCTGATGAAGATGGCGAGACTGATCCATTCGATGTTGGCGGCGATGACGCAGATAATGATCCAGATTATGTGCCAAATGACGCATTTGACGAAAGTCAGTTTTATTTTATATTATATGCTTTGTAATTTTTATAATATATTATTTATATTTATATTTTATATATAATAATAGGACAGATAGAAAATTTGCCTGAACCACATGAAGTTGGAAATTATGAATCGAATGAGCATGACCAGGAATGACGTAACCTTACAGTAGATAATTATTTTTCGCCATTTCAATCCGCCAACAAGGAACACAAAATTATTTAGAAACGACAAACTAATTGAGCTGGCCGAGGAGCTTATGGAACTTGAATTAGATGACCGTTTTCACACCCTTCGGTGCAAAATAAAATTTCTAAATCTAGCTTGGATGCCTTTCGCATTATGGGAAGAAATTTGCCTGTTTTTCGAACAGTTGACGAGAAACATCCTCGTAAACAGATATTTTATAATGTAAATCCAATATTATTTTCTGAAAGATATTTTATTTTTAGACCAGGTGCCACATTTGTCCAAGGGCAGAGGACAGGAAGAGCAAAACCACATGTAATGTTTGTGGAAAAAGCTGTTGTGTTCACCACCGATATTTGCTCTGCGTCAACTGCCTCCCAGATCTACCGCCGATTCCAGAGTGATTTGAGGCTTCTAATATTACACTTTCTTCATTTTCGAAATCAAAATCTATTTATTATTCATATTTAAATAAAGTATACGCGTTTGATTAAAATATTTTTTACCATTTTAAGGATTGGGGTTCGAACGAACCCCAAGTATTGTTTGTGGAGTTTCTTTCAGAAAAAAAATTCCAGAAAATTATATAAAATTGCTTTGATGGAAAAAAGACAAAAAACGTTAAGAAAAATGAATTTCGTTCACTGAGTTTTCATCCCAGGTCGAAAATATGATTTAGAAAAAAGTTATAAGCATTCAAACATGCGCTGGGGTTCGCTTGAACCCCAATACGTAAACTAGGGTTAAAAATGGATTGTTCTTCGATTATTTTTTTTTTTTATTAAAAAAATAATTTAAGTACATTTATAAAATTTGTAATAGGAGTAGGTAGTACTTGAACTTCTTAAAAGTACTGGGCTGCAAAATTATATGAAAATCTGGCAAGCCATTCAGTCTTTCAAGGTATTCAAGAATATCCCAAAACTAAGGTTACTTGATTAAAAAATGGCGGAAGCCTATTTCCTATATAGTATATACTAGGTACATTGGCAAAAACCTGATATACAGTTTTAGGTCCAAGTTGATACAAAGTTTTATAAAAATTTCTAGCCAAAAAATTAATTTAACCTTTGAAATTTATTTCTTTTACGCATAAATCTAATTTTTTTACCTCAGGCTCTTTTTTTCATTAGGGTTTTTCCAAGTTAACCTTTAATATTTTTGAAATTTTTTCTTAGGCATGTTCTAAGAAAAAATTGTATAGGGCAGGGTACGGCACCCTCCGACTAACGTTGGTGCACCCCCAACACCAATGGGTATTTTTGCGTGGTAAAAAAATGGGAGCAATATTGTCAAAGTAGGCTTATGGTATCCAAAAACTCATAAGATAAGAGATAATGGTCATAGTCTTCTACTGCAACTAACCTAAACGTTATGGTGAATGCAATAGTAAAAAATATGGAAAAAGGATCCTAAACGGATATTATCTTTACTGACTTTGCAAAAGCTTTTGACAGAGTCAATCACAAAATTCTGCTGCACAAACTTCTTTCTTTTGGCATTAAAATTGTCAAAATTAAAAATTTTCATTCTGATGACATTTATGTCCCATCGGGTGTTCTACAGGGAAGCCATTCAGAACCGTTACTTTTCCTAATATTCGTTAATGATATTCCTGCTATTTTCAAAGACTCTCACTGTCTCCAATTTGCAGATGATCTTAAAATTTACCGTAGGATTACCTGCGTATCACATTGTCATCTTCTATTTGAAGACTTAGGTAGATTGGTTAATTGGTGCATGGTAAACCATCTTCAATTAAATGTTGAAAAGTGCCAAATACTATCGTGTTTCAGAATTCTTACTCCAATCATTTTTGACTACAATATCAACAACATAAATCTTGCAAGAGTTAACCAGAAAAAGGATTTAGGAGTAATCCTTGACATTAATCTTTCATTTCTTCCACATTATGACTTCATGATCAACAGGGCCTATCAAATGCTAGGTTTTATTAAAAGGAATACCAGAGAATTTACAGATTCCTTCACTTTATTATCTCTTTTTAATTCAGTGGTCAGATCATCGCTTGAGTATTGCTGCATAGTGTGAAATCCTTACTATGCTAACTCATCTGTAAGAATTGAGAATATTCAAAGAAATTTTACGCGGTATGTTTTTTTAAGTTGAATTGGAGAATAGTAACACCTTCCTATGAAACCAGGTGTCTTTTATTCGGAATAAAATCGTTGGAAGCTTGCCGTAAATACTTTTCAATTTTTTTTTGATTCGAGATATCATTACAGATCATATAAATTGTCCTCACAGCTATCAGCTTTAGTCAATGAGGGTTGTGCACCCCTAAGAGTAACGCGGGATCGGTTTGTTATTTACGAGCAATTTCATCGCACTAACTACGGCCGCAATGAGCCCTTATCCCGTTGCATCAGAGAATGCAATTTCGTTTGCTCTGGGGTAGACTTTTTTATGGTTTGCACCAGAGAATCTTTTAAATCAAGAATTCTTAACAAAATTAAATAATTATAAATTAAATTACTTGTTCTTATCATATTTATGGACCTATAGTTATTTTATATTATACTTACTATAATAAGTTAGAAATACTGTTATTTTTTGTATGTACATACCCACCTGCAAAAATGTAAATATGTATCTATACTTTATGTATATCCTAGTCTATAAGAGTATTATTATGTTCTGATTGACGATGATTAATAAATAAATAAATATCATAGCGCCTAAGTCAAAAAGTCATTTCGCCCAAAAGTTTTTTTGTGTTTCTGAATTTGGCTTTATGTTATAAATTTGGTTTTAGTTTTCGAGGCGAGCATCGCGTTGTTTTCCGTTCTCGGTTTTTTTTTTTATAGCTTTGTGATTCTTTTTCTTTCAGTTTGGGTGATGTCAGTTCCTTTGAAGAAGTATAGTAACGGCGCAATGGCGCTAATATTATTGGCGTAAAGGTCTAATTCCAACTTTGTTTTAATTTCCCAACTGAATGCATATTCCGCTAATTTTAAATTAACAATTTTTGTAACACTTTATTTTCAAGAGATTTAACGATATCTCTAGCACGTCCAGCAGCGTGCTGTATTAGCTTAAGTGCATTTTGATGGACACTCTAAGTTCTCCTCATAGAAGACTCTTTCTTGAATGAAAGTCCTTAATATAGAAACAGGTATAGTTGGTCTTACACTAACCTAAATTATTATACGAATTAAAAAATATCATTTTGAATGAATTGCCAATTGAAAATTCTCATTGCATTGCAATAAGATGTAAGCACACATAAGTATACTTGAATCTTAATCAAATACTGCACTCCATGGCCGACCTACTTGTTTACATTTTTATTTTCTCCAATTCGAGTCAAACGCATTCTCAAACTCCTTTTCAAAAACGAATTAGAAAATATCAATTTAAAAGCCAAAAACATTATACATTGTTGAGTTTGGATTTCATAGGTTTTTGTGTTATTGTTTTATTGTAGGTAGAAGTTTTTGATTACGCCACTAGTCGAGGCAATTTATTGAAAACCAACGCAATATTGCCAATGGGCATCGACAACGTTCATCGGAATCGTCGTGTCGTGTCGTCGACGTCGTACTCGTCTATTCGCTTGTTGACGTGTTGTCTTCTGTTCAAAACCGTAAAGCGAGTCCAATTGAAAAGCAATTATGTGGCGCCACCAGTTGCACTTGTCTAAATGTCACCTGCCATGATAAACACAGAAACTTATTCAAATATTTCATTCAAGTGTATAGTCAATATAGGTTAGGTACCTATAGTTGTTCGTTCTATGCAACTTTTGTGTGTGTTATTTAAATGCCACTTGTATTTGCAAGTACCTATACAAATATACCCGGCAAAGAGAAAAGTACGAAATCGCATCTTAAACACCCTGCCGAAACACAGAAACAGGTGCCAGAATGTGAAGCTAAGGTTCTATGAAGTTGTTTCTTCTAACAATAAGTGCAAATTTCGATTTGATTGCAAAAGTTACTTGAACTTAAGTTTAGTTAAGATAAACATTCTTGTGGCAAAGGCAAGCGACGGCTTGTGTTTGGTTGAGGTTTATGGGTATAAAAGTTTTCACAAAAAACACATTCGTGTTGTGCGGTATTTTGTCAACAAATCACAGCGAATGAAAGAAGTGTAATGTATTTGAAAGAGAATTGTTTTGTTTTTGAATGACTTTTTGAAACATTCATTTACAAAAACTAGGTATACTATCAAATTGCGATTTATTCGGTTAGATGGTTTCAAGGAACTTTCAGCTAAATTTTCTTACTTGGGGATATTTTATATCACCAAACAAATCTAGCTTAGATATCCACCTTCGAATTTTGAATTTCATTATAGATTTAGGGATGAAGTCAATTATCTCAATCAAATATTGGCATACCTATGTGAAAAATGATTAGGTAGAAAATGGTTGAAGACAATATATATTTCCAACATAGTTTTTTTGAAAGTTTTTTTTTTTAAAAATTCTGAATGTTGAAAGAGTTCTAAGCTTTCAAAAATTAAATTGTAGCCGTGGAAATGGTTTGATTTATCTTCTGTAGAATTCTTATACTGAATTCATATAAATTAATAAACTAGTAGCACGACAGCTCGAACCATTGCCTTAGCTAGTAACTTACAATATCAACAATTCTTGTACGCACGTTGTTAAAGTAAGTCGACTGGAATGAAGGGATATACAATTTTCGGTCGAATCTTAACGACTAGAGGCACTTTTTCATAATAAAAGATACTAGGTCTGTTTGGTATCTTTTTTCAGCAAAATGTGTAAGACCTGTCAAAACGCCAAAGAGAGAACGAATTTTTCAAAAATGGAGAAACTTACAAGAAAGTTAACAAACACATTGAACCACATTTGTGTACAAAACGTCAGAATTTAACACTTCACATCAACAATCACATGCCCAAGTCTGGTTTTGTTAACAATTTGCTTTTAATTTAAAAAAAAATGACATAAATTATAAATTTCCCAAGATATTTGTTATTTATATATTTAATTTTCACATATCAGAAACAACAATTTCAAAAGCAAAAGATGCTAACAGCTGGGTATTTTGACAGTTTTTACTCTTCTTGCACACATTGATTTAAGAGCATAAATTCGCAAGTTATCCAATGGAGGAGAAATGTTTTTCTCTCTCGTTGTGCTCCCTCGTTGCAACATTTTCGAGTTACCAAACAGGCATTTGTGACAAATTGTGCAATTTCGTGAAAATTCCCAAGAAATTTCGCGTTACCAAACAGACCTGCTGTTGGAGGATTTCTCATCATCATCATCATCATCATCATCATCGGCTCGACAACCAGGGTCCGGTCCTGGCCTCCTTTAACAAGTCTCTCCACCCATCCCGGTCTCGAGCCGCCGCCGCGCCATCCAGTTGCGCACCCCAAGGCTCCGGGCGTCCTGGTCTACGCCATCTCTCCAGCGGAAGCATGGTCTACCACGCTGTCGTCTACCATAGAATGTACCACAAAGAACTTTCCGAGCAGGTTCCTCTTCGCTCATGCGAGCTAGGTGCCCTGCCCACCGGAGTCTACCGAGCTTAATTTTTGTCACGATATCTGCTTCAAGGTAGATTCATGATTGTACCGTCTCCGGAATCGTCCTTCCTCACATATGGAGGATTTCTCGCCCCTTAAAACAATGTTTGTTTTTAGGTAGAAATATACTAGGATATTCGATCCCTAGAACTCCGTCATGACAGTCCAAGTCCAAGTCCAACCCACGTATATGATAACGCCATGGTTTAGTATAGTTCACAGAATAGAATAGTTGCGTAGTAACGGTATATGAACAAAAAAAAAACTTTTCATAGAGATACCTACAGCTTTTATAAAAAAACGAGAAAATTGTTGTTCCTTTAATTTTGTTGCCAGTCGGAAGAGGCAAAAGAGATTTTTCACTATGCAAAAATATATCTACTGATCAAATTTTATGATCGGAATTAGTAGATAGGTTGGTTTTTAGTATAGGTATGTACTTAAAAAAAAGTGTTGTGCAATAGCCGCCATTTTGAAAAACGCGTTTTAACCAATATCTCCACAACGGCTCATAGTGTATTAAATTTGGTAGGTAGTTTATTTTTGTAGGAAATTCAAATATGTAATATCTTCATTTTTTCAGTAAATTTTTTTGTATAGGTTTTATGCTTTCAGAGTTAATGCACCTAAAAGTATGCTATTTTCAGTTTTTCCCTTATATCTCAGTAAGGGTTTCTATTATGAAAAAAGAATTTGAGAAAAAGTTGTTTAGAGCATAAAAATGTCTACAAGTTTTGCATATACATAAGTTTTTTTTTTTTACGATGTATGGTTTGAAAGTTACGCTTCTCTACAGTTCAAAGTGGCCTAAAATATACTGACAACAAAATATTGATTCACTAAATAATTTTTTTTTCTTCTTTAATTTTGTATGGCGCTGGCTCGCTTGTTTTCTTCCTTTAGAATTTTTCTCATTCTTTCAAATACGGAGTTAAACTTAAGTTCATATAATATTTTTTTTTTCTATTCAAAGATAAAGTTTAAAATAAAGTGGTGGAAATGAATAATAAAATATTATATAAAATATAAAGGGTTTTCCAATAAGAGGTGTTATTTTGATATTCAAAGAAAAATGGCATTTTTTGAGATAAATGATCGGATGTTTATTTCATTATAAAGAGGAAGGTTTGCTGTTAATAACGGAACACAACATCAGCCAAATGGCCGCCACTACCACGCTTACAGGACCATATCCTTTTCATGAAATTTTCCATAACCAAATCGCAAAGTGGCTGCCCTATGTCCTCGATAGCCTCACGAATTCCATCTTTGAGGTCTTGAATCGACGCTGGGCTGTTGGCGTAGACCTTATCTTTCACGTGGCCCCAAAGGAAGAAGTCGCAAGGTGTTAAATCACAAGATCTCGGTGGCCAATTGTGATCACCTCTTCGAGAGATAACACGGTCCGAAAACTTTTCCCGTAAAAGATCGATGGTTTCATTGCTTGTGTGGCACGTAGCGCCGTCTTGTTGAAAGTAAACGTTGTCCAGATCAATACCATCCAATTCCGGCCATAAAAAATCATTAATCATTTCTCGATAGCGCAATCCATTGACCGTAACTGTTGCTCCAGCCTCATTTTCGAAAAAGTAAGGTCCAATGACCCCGCCGGACCATAAACCTCACCAAACAGTCACGCGTTGAGGATAGAGAGGCTTTTCAACAATAACTTTTGGGTTTTCCGAGCCCCAGATGCGACAGTTTTGCTTGTTGACGTAGCCTCCGAGGTGGAAATGGGCCTCATCAGTCAAGATGATTTTTCGATGAAATTCCGGATCATTTTCATGCATTTCAAG
This sequence comes from Leucozona laternaria, assembly GCA_932273885.2. NCBI lineage: Eukaryota > Metazoa > Arthropoda > Insecta > Diptera > Syrphidae > Leucozona > Leucozona laternaria. The sequence goes on along the minus strand of OW026367.1, from coordinate 20,801,998 downwards.
GACCCAATCAGCAAAGACACGACGTTGTTGATGATCAGCCGGCTTGAGTTCTTGTGTTAACTGAACTTTATAAGCCTTAAGACCCAAGTCTTTATGCAAAATACGGTGTAATGACGTTTGTGGAATGCCTAATTCCAAAGAACGACGAGGAATGGACAAACCTGGGTTTTCTTCAACACTTTGGGCTACAACAGCAATATTCTCAGTTGTTCTTGAGCGACGTGCACGGGTTTTATTCTTCACATCACTAACTTGTCCCAACAGCTCGAATTTGTCCACCAATTTCTGTATTGCGGTCCGACAAGGTGCTTCACGACGACCCAAAAATGTTTTAGTTTTACGAACCGTCTCTGCCAAATTTTTACCATTTTTATAGTGAATTTTAATAATTTCAATGCGTTGTTGAAGCGTGTATTGTTCCATTTTTATTAATGGCGTAGTTTGTACTTGTCAAATGTCAAAAAATGACAGCTTCAAAAGTGACAGCTACCAAATAACGGGCTATTCAAAATGACACCTCTTATTGGAAAACCCTTTATAAAAGATAATTTTGGAAAAAAATATTAAAATAGTTTTCGATGGCTATACCCCCCTAAACCTCTTGGTACTTTAGGCTAAGAAAGATTACGTAGATCAAAAAAGAATGGCGTAAAAGCGCGATTTACATTTTTTACTTGCGATATAGGTACTATATGGGAAGTTATGGATTCGTACAAAAAATCGAACTCGAGATTTTGATCAAACTTTACATTACGATGATAGAGAAGTCAAAAAAAGTGGGTCTCGCAAAAACGTCCGTCTGTCTGTCGGTTCGACTACAGCCTAAACGGATGGGTCGATTTTCTTTAAACTTGGTACCTAGCGTTTTTTGGACATTCCCCCCACCCGTTTTTTTTCTCTTTTTTTTTAGGACCAAAATTAACAGTAGCAGTCATACAAAATTTCTTGGCCAAAAAGGAAAAACTTATTTTTCTCAAATCCAGCGCTACCGAATTTGTTTTTAAGAACTCAATAAATTTAAATAGTTATAAGTTGCCGTTTAATAAAAAAAATGGTTAAGAAAAATGGTTATTAATGGTACCTCCCAAAGAACCATTTTTTTGATTTTCGCTTTTCTCGAAAACGGTTAAACTGATTCTGATCAATTTTTTTATGAAGAATTATTGACACATTTTAAATAATATTGTGTACCAAAATTTTCAAAAAAATATTTTTTAGATTTTTAAAAAAAGTTTTAATATTTTTTTTTGAAAACTCAATATTTCAAAAACGACATGGTCGATTTTTATTAAACTTGGTAAATGACAGTTTTTTAACTTTATCTAGAAGATTTTTGACAACAAATATTCTAATACCCAAAACTAACGGTACCTCCCATACAAATGTTAAAAAACCGTTAAGAAAAATATTTTGCTTCTCAAAAACGACTCCTACGATTTTCATAAAAGTTTATTTCTGTGTTAAAATTAGTACGATCTACCATTTAAAATTTTTAAAGTTTATATTTTACGTTTATTAACAGTACCTCTCATAGAACGTTTTCTTTGATTTTCGACTATCTCAACATATGATCAGCCGAATAAAATTAGATTTTTTATACAGAAGCTTGTAACAAATATCAATAAAAGTGCGTATCAAAATTTTCTAAAAAATGATTTTTGGATTTGTAAAAAAAAAATCAAAATTATTTTTTGAAAATTCGATATTTCGAAAACTGGTAGCAGATTTTTTTGTGAAGTTCAATTTTTAAGGCAACATTGATAAATGCTTAAAATTGGCGTACCAGTTATTTTTCTCAAAAATGTTAACGAAATTTTATATATAAAAAATTAATTATTTTTAAAACCGCTCCTACGATTTTCAAAATTTTTTTCTCATAAATAAAGATTTATATAAGAAATCAGATGGTGTACATCGCGTTGGGTTAAAACGGATTCAAAGTATTTTAATCAATTTCTTTCTAATTTTGTTGATTTAAAACAATTTACTAGTTTAAATAGTATAATTTCCTTTTATGCATATTGCATATGTGCAACACTAGGCTATATTGTTAATTTTTGTATACTCACATAATATTTACCACCTGAAACTAAACTAATATTTGGCAAATGGATAAAATATATACTCCTATAGCTAATTTATTTCAGACTATGGAACCACAATGTGATCGCGCATAAGAGCAAGTTCGTGCGACCCAGTCGTGCAAATTTTTTTATGAAACAATGATATCAAGAGTTCCTCGAGAGAAATTTTTAAAATGCGTTTCATTGAGATGTTGAAAAAAGAGCTACAAATTGTTCGAATTCAATTAGACCAAGCGGTGGACTATATGCTAATGTTCTCATTGTCAATATACTGCCTCAGAAATGTCTTCTCTTTTTGATTATGTTATCATTTCAGGCAAGGACGTATTGTTAACAAGTTTGGTGCATGAATGTACCAATGCCTTTTTCCGCAAGCCTCGAAAATGTTGTAACTCCGAACAGATTGTATGCTCCATCCTCATTTATATTCGAAAGAAATGTGACTGAAAACATATAATTTCTATATGTGGGTGGTGGGGAAATGAGTCAATCCTGCTCTTGAAAATTCCGTCTTTATATAAAAATAACTTGAAACCAGACGTATCGTAGAAAAAAAACTATATACAAAACTTGTAGACAATTTTGTGCTCTACAACTTTGTTCCGATTTTTTTTTTTCATAATAGAAACCCAAGAAACATTTTTAGCTGCTTAAATGCTTTAAAAGAGCTTCCAGAGCAAATCTTAAAGCTCGTATATTTAAGATAGAGCTCTAGATGCACCCTTCGATCAATTGTAGGGCTTTCTCACAGCTAATTCATTGAGTTTGAGAGAAAATTTTTGCATACAAACTGGTATAATTTTAGGCGTTTAACTCTGAAAGTATAAATATTATAAGTACAATCATTTTTTATTAACAAAAGAAAGATAATTAAATTTCCTTAAAAAATATATTTACAAATTTAATTTACTATTTGCCGTTCTCGAGATATTGGTTAAAACTAGTTTTTCAAAATGGCGGCTGTTGCACAACATTTACAGCCGCACCCTTTTATTTTGATATTCAAGAACATCCCACCTTACAATTCCAATCAAAAATTTTGATCATTATATTTTTGCAAAAAAAAAATGATCTGCCGACTGGCCTATGGCGTTGTAAGTTCAGATATTTTGTTTTCTGATTCATCGCTGAGACTTTGTTACACCACATCATTTCAAAATATAATAACCGACTTTTCAAAATAATAACCGAAAAACACCGAATCCTCATAACAAAATGATTTTATTAAAGCACATAGCTTCTTAAAATTCAAAGATTATTGAATAAGAACCAAAAAACTCTGATTTTCGTAGATCCTTTTTTTCCTCAGGACTGAAGTGAATACTCTTCTAGAAAACCAAATTTATTTTTGTTGTTGTTTTTTTGTGTGTAGGTTCATACAGTATAGTAGTTATTTGCTATTTTTGTGTTGTTATTGTTGTGACCTAGATATTAAAGTTTTCTTTGGAAAGTCTTCTTATCGCACCGATAATGATGTCGACGAAGAAAACACCCAAGGACACACATACACAGAAAATAATAAAAGATAACTTTTCAACTCAAAACAAATTCCATGGTAATTCTTTTCGATTACTGAACTCAACGTAAGTGTTCTCTATTTGCAAGCGAGATGCTGTACTAGCTTCTGGATCTTCTGTAAATGTACTCTTGCAGTGTATGTTCTACATTGTTTGGCAGCTGTGTGAATACATATATACCTGTACATATACATAATATGTAAACTTAATCTTTCCAAAGAGTATAGTGCCGAATACATCAGAATATCCAGCTATGGCATATGAAAGCCCCCTTCTACCCCCGTCCCTCTGTCTAATCTTCATCTTCTGGCCTGTGTGGATTGGATATTCGTCGTTGTTGTCATCTTCATCGATATCTTCATCGTTCTCCAACTTCAACTGGAAATCGTCCTTGTATAGTCATCGTCAAAGAATGTTTAAGCAAGCACGCTTCAATTTATTTTTATTGGTAAACTTTTTGATGCTCTGTGCGCATCATCTTTTATTGGTGTTTGCATGTGCATTTCGCAATGGAAAAATAGAAAATCGGTGAAACTTAACATCTCAAAGCGAACATTTTTTCACACATAACTGAGCTTAAGAAAATCAGTTGTTGGTTTCCGTGAGTTTGAGTTTAGATTTTCTTATTTCGTTCAATCTTGGATGTACGAATACATAAATTTTTGTTTTTATATTCTTCAGTTTTATTGAGGAACGAGTTGATTGCCTTTAGTGCATCATCATTAGAGATTGTCAGCATCAGATAGGGGCTTTGAGTTTTTTTTCTTTCTTTTTTTCCGAATTCTGAGTAAAACTTTTGTGATTATTTACTTTTAAGAATTTTCGGAAATTTGTTCTGGTTTGTTTTATATACCTACTCTTATGTAATACCTAAACGACTATGCAAGAATCTGGCTTCAAGTTGTTTTTTTTTTTGTAATTAGAGAAAGTTGTCGTTAGGTAGGTATATAAGAAGCTTTTTATGATGAATTCCGTTCTGGATTTGTGTAGGTTAATATTTTTTTTTTGTCGAAAACCAAAGACGAAATAATTTTTTTTTTCTCTTCGAACTTTTCAAAGAATTTATTGAAGCATTAGGAAGTTTTTTCTGAAACATGTGTGCCTGTGTGCATACTTATGGAGCTTTGTGTAAAGTTTGTTTTGATGGGAAAAATTGTATATTGTTGCGTTGCTGCTTTAAACTGAACGCAAGGCTCTTTAACTTTACGATATTTGCTTTACGAACAATTTTAATTGAGGTTCCTCAAAAAAACGAACATTATTTAAAAGAACCTAAAAATTAACTTGCGGTCTTAACTGAAAAGTTGTACAAAAAGAATTCGGTGAGGTAGATAAATAAAGTTTCAAAAAGCCTAGTTATTTATTTATATATAAAAGTTAAGGAATTTACATAAAAGGGGTTTGGTTTGAAAGAATTTCCAATCATAGGTCAAACAAAATTTAATTTCGAGTTTGCAAAAAAATAAGAAATCCTTCAAATTCAACTTTTCTTTTGCCCATTTCATATAGGTACCAGACATTGGTAGTAAATTTAAAAAGTAAAAGAGAGTTCATCTGTGGCTTCAGATTATAGAAACACTTCAAACCTATAGTGGGTTTGGTAGAAGGTTCAACCAAAGATGATATAATATGATATCATCTTTCACGTTACCACTTTTGGAAAAAATATTAACGATCTCTTCTTCTTCTTCTTCCTCATTCTTTTTAGTTTTGTGCAGTTTAGTTTTGTGTAGTTTAGTTTTGTGTAGTTTTAGTTTTTTTTTTAAATAGTAGGTACTTTTAATTAATATTTCTTTATTTTATTTTTGTTTGCCGGCCTGTTGCTAAATGTTGACGTTGGAGGCACCAGTCACTTCGTTAATTTTAATACCGAATTCATTCATTTAACACCATTTTGGTTCAAATGGTAATAGGAACCTTGATTTATTTAGAAAATATCTGAGACATAAGCCACATTCGAATTTTTTTAGTTAAAAGTTATCGTGAATATTTTTTTTTTTGTTAGGTACATGCACTAAAGGGGTTTTGACTAACCTTAATATTTTTGAATACATGCGAGAAAAATAAGAAAGTATTTAAAAGGGTACACATTGGTTTTAAAATGTGAAATAATGAAATTGAAGGGGTAAAATTGAGTCAGATATAGAGCGTTACACATTCGTGTAGTGCGAGTAATAAAAGAATCTCTGGTATTGACAGTATGCGTCCCAGATTGAGCTCAAGGTTAAATTTATGTGGATTCCACGAAATTCGTGAAAGTATTTTAGGAGAGGAGGATATTTCACTAGAGAACACTATTTATAAAAATATCGATAAAAAAAGAAAGAAAAATAAAACACTACAGCGGCGTTGTTGCAGAGAAGCAAACATCATTTGTACTTGTTCTATAGGGCAAGTATTGGTTTCGTGCAAAACTAGAACTACGATGATCGAGAAGTCCAAAAAAGTGGGTTTCCTCATGCCGTCCGTCGGTATTAAATAAAACTCACGAATGGTTTGCATGCACTTGCTACTGGGGTTCAAGTTGCTTAGAATTTTAATGATTTTATCTATGTAATATTATAAGAGTCACATTATGTTTGTCTTACCGAAAAGGCCGTAAACTCATAATTTACTATATACCGTGGTGGACACATAAATACCACACTTCACTTCACCTCTCATTTACTGAATTGCATACGAACCTGAAATCTTGTCTCAAGGCATAGGGATTTCTTCTTTGCTTTAACTTATAAGAAGTCGAGAAAAACAAACCGTTAGAATTTTTATGTTTTTTGTAACAATATTTAAGTTAATAGAGGTAGTTTGTATATTACCATTGTTTGAGCTTGGTCACATAATTAGCACAGTGATGGAAGTTTTAGTCAGAGTTATATCAATATTTAAATTTTTAATAACATTAATCGGAGTCGGAGCAGTAAGTCTTTATAAGTGGATTTTAAATAAACATCTGTAAAAAAATACTATAGATATGGGAAAGGGACCACATTGCTCAACTGAAAAAAGGGTTTTGATAAACGAGATGAAAGCTCAAAGAGAGAACGGTCACAAAAATATCGGATTTATTAAACTGTTCCAGAAAGCTTGTTTATAATGCAATTCACAATTTTGAGATATTTGGAACTACAAAAAAACGTCCCGAGAGCACCACGTGCAAGAAAGACCACCGTTATAGAAGACCATTTAATACACAGAGCTTCAACTCTTGAGACAAATTCAAAACTTCGAAGCAAATAAAAGCAGATGTTATTGAGTCACATTACGGTATTTCGGTGTCATCCCAGCCCATCCCAAGACAACTGGTCCCAATACAACTAATCCCCGACCATTCACCCCAAGACACAACTGGTACCAGGACAAATCATCCCGGGACAACTCATCCCTGGACAACTCACGTCAGCAATAAGAACTCATCCCTTGGATGTTTTGTGCGAAACAAAGAAAAACAGCGCTTTGTTGCTGTGATTTAGTACTTTGCATACACCAACCTTGCACCTACCCCAAATCCTATAGTGTTCCCAGCAGGGGGGTTGCAGGGGGGCAGCATGCCCCCCTTACATACCTCATACTTTCTTTGGGATGAGTTGTACCGGGATGAGTTGTCACGGGATGATTGTCCCGGGATGAGTTGTCCCGGTACCAGTTGGGTGTTGATATGAGTCGTCGGGGATGAGTTGTCTTGGGACCAGCGGTTCTGGGATGGGCTACACCCAACCCCGGTATTTCTACCTATTCTAGGGGCTGCATATTCGAAAAAAAAACACTATGTTTCTAAAAAGAACTTAAAATACAGAATTCAGTTTGCTAAGGAACACCTTAGAAAACCTATGAATTTTTGGGAAAACGAGCTATGGAGTGATGAATAAAAGTTCTGCAGGTTTGGGTCGGACGGAAAAAAATATTTTTGGCACTCCCCCAAAACAATAAAACGCGGAGGGGGAAATGTTATGATGTGGGGAGCTTTCTCTTGGCACGGAGTGGGTCCGATTGTAAAGATTAATTCAAAAATGGATCAACATGTTGTATAAGAACATATTGGAAGATCACATGATTCCCTACGCTGATGAGAATTTGCCTTTGACATGGCATTTTATGCACGAGAACGATCCGAGCAAACCTACTTCTCGCTTGGTGAAATCGTGTTTAGAGGATAGTTTTGTGGATGTTTTGCAGTGACCGGCTCAGTCTCCCGATCTCAACCCGATTGCGAATCTGTGGAATGACATTGAACGCCAAATCGAAGGTAAAAATCTCAAAAACTTTGAAGAATTATGGGAAGACATACAAAGTGCTTGGTATGCAATGCCAATAGAATGCTGCAGGAAATTGGTCGAAAGTTTGCCAAGAAGAGGTCAAGTTGTGATTGCAAACAAGGGATTTCCAACTAAACATTAACTTTCATGTTGACATTTAAAGCTAAATTTACTTTGTATTAATTGTGGTATTTGTATGTCTATTTACTTACAGAAATGACTGCAATACTTCAAAAGATGGATTCTTATCCATCAGAAAATATGCTCATTTTCTAAAATTAGCAAAAACATTTTTGTATTTAAACATTAACACTCTTCCTTACATAAAATGAATGAATAAATATAAATTAAAAAAAGTGTGTTATTTCCATATCCACCATCTGGCATCACCTAATTTAGTTCATCCACATTACAAATTTCATCGCGATGCAAAAAAATTTTGACATAAATTCCATGCTTACATAATTCTTTAAAAATAATTACTTACATTTAAATTATTTGCTTAAAGTTTCTTGTATTAAAGGTTTAAAAGTCCAGCTACTCAAACTTTATAATCACTCACAAAAATTTAAATGTTAACGAAAAATCCCCAAGTCTCGCAGTAGATCACGTAGGTAATTCATTTCATAACGAGAAAATCCTTCAAAATTTTGTTCGTTCTTTAATTTTCTCTCAACTGAATTAATAAACTACTAGAAGCAAAATAAACTTCCACCCTATGGCCAGCGAAAAAAAATAAAAAATAAACCAAAAGAAGAAAAATCAAACTTAGTTAGATGGAACTCCCATTGAAATTGCCATCCATATTTTCTAACCCCTCCCCCCCCCCTTCCCAACTGACTCAACAGATTGACTTGACTCAGACTATACCTACCTACCTACTAAATTGGTTAACACTCTCAGGAACACGAACTACACGAAGAAAGACCTAAAAAAAAAAAAACTTTTCAATTCGATCGGAAGCTCAAAAACTAAAAAGTCACACCCACAAAAGAAAATTCAATTATAATCCAACATCCCCACTGTAAATCTCATCTTCAATTAATTCCAGAAGCAAAATTTTACCAAAGTTCTTCGGATTTCAGGATTTATTTTTGAGTTTTTTTTTTTTTTCTATTTAAACAAAATTTTAATTAAATTAGCATTTGAAAGTGGGCTGTGAATTAATGGCAGCCAACACCACCGCCGGCCGGCCCCGCGGAAGAGCAAAGCTCGAGTAGAGGGATGTTGTCTAAGGGAGGGAACGGAACCTTTATATTTTCTCGTTTCTTTATGAACACAGAAGTTCATCTCTAATTTTTTAATCCTAACAACAGCATCCTATTAAATTCTGAAAATTTTGTAGAACTCTGTTAGACCGAAAATAATTTTCACCAAAACAAATCAACTCACGATACAAAATACGGTTTCTATAATATAGCTGATGCATCCCTCTCTCTCTCTATCTTTTTTCTTTCTGTCTCTGGAGGACAGACGGAAAATTTAATTTTCCAATTAAATTTCTGACTTTGACATGAGATATTTTACAGGGCCAATGGTTTGCATTTTGCCTGAGGATGCGAGCCGGGGTAACTGTATAGTCAAGAAGAAAGGGCCAACACAATTTAAGAGGTGATGAGATATTGTTCAAGTATACCTATACTTACATGATAATGGTCAGGCCAGATATTTTGTATGGCATGGGAATAATAATTTTAAATCCAATATTTCCCTTTCGTTAAGCTGTCTGTCTGTCCGAATCGGATATGGGAGAGGAATGAAAATATATGAATGCAAAAAGTAATTATTGAATGAAAGTCGGGCGAAACACTTGGGGCAATATGTAAAATTTTATATATGAAAATACAACATAACGTAGAAGGCAATTAAATAAATAATTCAATTTTTATAGTTACTAGGTCGATCAAATAGATTTTTGTTTGCCTCTTGCCAGGAAGTGAAAATTCTCCAAAAGGATCTCTTGTCATGTTAAAGTGTCTCTGATCATAGGCGTTTAGATTTTACATAGACAATTGTAGGTCCCCCATATATAAGAATGTGCACGCAGGAATGTTTGGGACTTCAGAGAGTGCGTAAGCCTGTGGATCTAAATCGGTCCTGCAGTTTGCCAACAACTACATTTTTAGTGAGACAACATATTTTTCTTTTTTATAAGGTGCACACCAATGGAACCCGCTATTACCAACAGACTTAACAACTATTGAACCAACTCGAGTATAATCCGCCCACATTCACGCCCACTTTTTTCTCTCTTCATTGAATATCGCTATAGAAATTTTTAAATGGCTTTTTTTGATACTAAAGGATGACATGTAATTTTTTTTTAAAAGCTCGCCTACTATCACGTCCACATATCTTATATTGGTTTCGTGTAAAAAAAAGTTTCGAAGTTGTAATCAAAACTAACACTACGATTATCCGTCGGTCTGTGCATCTGTGCGTCCACTGTAATTTCAGCTAGAACCTAATTGGGTGAACCGATTTGCTTAAAATTTGGTACAGAGCATTTTTGTGTTATTCCCTATAGGAAAAATTCGAATTTTTGTTTTAGCTCATCAAGAACGGGTATCTGCTATAAAAATATTTTGATTTTTTCAAATTTTCTCGAAAACGGCTCTAACGATTTTGATGAAGCAACGTTCGCCGGGCTGTGTAAAAGCTTCTAGAGAAAAAAACAATAGATTTTACTTTAAGGATTAGTACCTGCTTCCCTTATATTTTTTAACCAACAAAAATATCTTATCAGTCATACAAAACAAAAATATAAAGGAGGCAAAGTTGCCCAAAATCAGTTTTTCTTGCTTTCAGCTCAACAAATAGGTCGAAGCAAAGGAACTTCAAATTTTAAAGTTCATATAGTCCATATACATAAATAAAGTTATCATTTAAAAACGATAAATAATATTTTTTTATTAACATACAACAATCAATGTTCCTGTCTGATTTGATAATAATAATTTTCAACAATTTTCCGAAACTATGTTTTCAGATGCTTAAATTATGCAGTAGGTTAAGTTACGGTTATTATAAGTTGTAGATCTAAACAACAATAATTTTGATATCACAGGCATCTCTCCACTCACCTCAGATGTTTCACCAGGTTTTTCCCTTTTAAGGTTGAAAAAATATGATTTTTGGGAAGTTTTCAGCTCTTTATCTTTTTGAGCAGGAGTAGTTACAGATACTCAGAAGTATGATAACAAATGTTAAAAATTTTAAAGTGAACAATTTCTGCCTTTTTCAATCCTTTCAAAGAGAATTAAGGTAAATCGATTTGAAGAATTAAAGTGGTTAAATGGGGGGGGGGAGATGGGAGATGGGAGATGGGAGGTGTGCTAGAAGGCAGAGAATATGCCAAACAAATTTTTGCAGGTATGATTTCAAATTTGAGGAACAATAAAATGCAACTTCTCACCTGTTGTAACGAAGTTACACCTTTTCATAACAGCGCCTATCCTCCAACTCAACATCTTCAACATCATCAACTAGAGCACAATTACATCACAGACCTCAAGGCGCCCACAAGAATTGATGACGAGGTTTGGCGACAACAACAGCTCACGACAGCAAAACACAGCCAATACGCACAACAACAATTCAACGACTTATATGAAATTAATGGGTAGTATTTTTCTACCTCACATGATTCACACTTCCTTGTTACCGCCGAATCTATAACCAAGGGTGAAATGGTCACTGCAAATGGGGAAAATTTTATCCTTCGTGGTTCTGCTAATTCAATCCTTTGAACTTAGTGAGTACCAAGAAGCAAGCTGCTGGGTGTGAAGTACACCAGTGAGAAGTTTCAATTAATTTTTGGCTTTAAGCCGTAAAAAAAACCCCTTCCCCTCCTTATTTTTGCCACAACTTCTTGTTGCGGCTAGGGATTAATCCCAAACCCGCCTCCAATTCGATAAGGCTAGGGAGCTAATCCCAAATAACATTTTTGCCTTAAGAATTGCTTGGAGGCTAGGGAATTTATCCCACCGTCCGCCTTCGTACCGTGCCTTCACTTTGGTGTTGGCTAGGGAGTTTATCCCACCGCCTGTCGTCGTACCGTGCCTTCACTTCAGTGTTGGCTAGGGAGTTAATCCCACCGCTTGTCCATCGTACCGTGCCTTCACTTCGGTGTCGGCTAGGGAGCTTATCCCACCTTCTGTAGCCGTATATGCAATACCGTGTTATTTATTTAAGTTATAATACAATTGTAAGATTTATACGAAAATAATCTGTTAATCTAGTTATAAGTACAACTGAAATAAAAAGCGTCTAAAGAACTGGAGTTCTGAACTTTCTAAACCCGAGTTTTATTGCTTTCTTCGGTAAAAACCCTGGCCCGCTGACCTACCTCAGCTGGAAACTAAAAAATCATCACACTGTTTCAAAATGTTTGTGATACCAAAGCGTTATTTAATAACGCAGAGAACTTTAAATTGAATTAAAATGAAGAAAAACCTATTAAAAATATTCATAGACATTTGCTTTATTTGACAGATAATTGTATGGCACTAATATTTGAATATGATTTCGGACACATGAATGCATCCACTGACGTGTATTTGGCGTAATAGGGAGGTCTAATTTTCACATATTCACATATTCGAAAAAATCTTTTAAAAAAATGAATTTAAAAAAATATATGGTTGACCATTTACTGAAACTAATTGACCTTTCATGAGATCGCTAAAACTTTTCAGATGGTATAATTTGTCTACGAATTTCCCACAAAAGAGTTGCTAACGTAGCGGTGATGACCTCGAAAAACTTTAACCTTAGATTACAATTTTTGTATGGCTGACCAATTTCTGAAACTATAGTTGATTAATTATCGACCTTTTATTGATGGCATACTTTTTTGCGAATACCCCACATATGGGGTACAAAGATCACGGAGCTCAAGTGTGTGGCATTCCCCGGCGGGCATCCAGCGGAAGCCAATTTTCTGCAACATTAATGCCTTAAAATAGAGGTTAGTAATGTCTCTGTACCGCTTACCACTTACCGTTGACTGTAACCTGTAATATTCTCATCTTTATAATTTTTGAAGACATATGGATTATGGATACCAATGATTAAACTGCCCTATGAAACGCACCAAACGGTCACTTTTTGCTGATATAATGGTGTTCCAACAATGGCTTGTGAATCATCGCTCCAAATGTGGAAATTTCGTTAATTGACTTAACCATTTGACCAAAAATGCGTAATACCCGATGTGCGATTTGCAAACGTTGTTTCGGCGGCCGGCGTGAGTCTATTTATGATGAATTGCCGAACCAAACTATAACCTCAAAATAGCCGAGAACTGTCAAATCGGCTGTCACTGAATAGTGGGAGCCTGCGGCCTTAGTTCGTTTCTTCGAGAATATGTATAATTCAATTCGGAGACTTAGGTCCAGTTTCGTTTAATTTAATTTATTATAAAGCTTAATACAAGCCACTAATCTATTACATTATGTCTTAAATTTATGTTGAATAGAGTATATGTATACAATCATCTTTAATCTAAACATTGAGAAGGTATTCTTAAAATATTTACTTAAGTCTAATTATGATAAGAATTTAAATTGTATGGATAGATAGCAGGAGGGCATATTTAGGAGGGCACCTTTTAAGGTAATTTTACTAAAGTTAAGGTCAAATATGTTGGAACTATTAACTTTGCCCAACATCCTAGTCAAAGGTTCATTTAGGCCGTATTCGGTACGATGGTATTGAAGGCGAAAGGAGGCTACAGATCGAAAACGGTGCGGGTTGGTATTAAAAGAGAACTTTTCGAGCAGGGGAGGACAGTCAATACTACCATTTAGAAGCTGATGAATAAACATTATGTCAGCATTGTTACGGCGCGTATATAATGTTTGCAAGGTCAATAGCTTTAAACGGTCTTCATAAGGGGGAAGGATAAAAGAATCGTTCCAACCAAGACCACTTAAGGCGAAGCGAATGAATCTCCGCTGGACAGCTTCAATTCGGTTGATATGCACTTGGTAGTACGGGGACCAGACCTGAGGTGAATATTCCCGGAGTTGTCTGACACAGGTCGTGTATAGAGCCTTCGTCACGTAGGTATCGGAGAATTCCCTAGACCAGCGTTTAATAAATCCCAGAGCAGAGTTAGCCTTGTCAATGATATTATCGACATGGGAGCGAAAATTTAGTTGCGAGTAGCATATTAAACCTAGATCACGGATTGAGGTGACAATAGGAATGGCTTCGTTTTTTACAATATATAGTTTTTTTTTTGTTATAATGGCGGGCGTTTTCGAGAATAGGTTATGGCTTGACATTTTTTAATACTGAGCTCAAGAAATTTTTTTTGGCACCAAGTATAAAATTTGTCCAGGTCATTTTGAAGTGATTGGGCATCTTCGGTACATGAGATCTGTTTATATATACTCACATCATCAGTGTAGATTAGCAGATCGGAATCGTAAAAAATAATTTCAACGTCATTTGTGGTCAAAACAAAAATAAGCGGACCTAGATGGGTACCTTGAGGGACACCAGAGGTTGCACTAATTGATTTAGAAAAACATGATCTGAATATAACCCTATATTGACGATTAACTAAATAAGAATGAATCCAAAAAATTACCAGATGTGGAAAGCCGAGCTTTTTAAGCTTAAATGAGATTAAGTTATGGGATATTTTGTCAAAGGCTTTACTAAAATTAGTAGCGATGGTCGATGCCATCGCTACCTTCTTCAACAGCACACATTGTAGTAGACACAAACTCTGTAAGGTAAGTGGTTGTAGACCTGCCCTTAAGGAAACCGTGTTGCTTAGTTGAAAAAATTGGTTTACAGTGAAAGAAAAGGGTATCATAGATAATACTCTCAAAGAGTTTTGGTATATATGACAGTTTTGCAATGGGTCTTTAGTTAGTGACATCATTTTTTAGTCCCTTCTTGTGAAGAGGTATTATGAAAGAATCTTTCCAAAGCTTAGGAAAGACTCCATAGTGCACACTTACCGCAATAAGTAGCACATAATTTTCTAATATTGGGACTTTAAGCTCCGTTACATAGCCTAAGTAAGTGTCACTTAAGTGTCACTTATTCAGGTAAGTGTGAACTGTGATATTGCACTCTAATCTTTTATATTGACCACTTAAGTGCCACTATCTTTTACTGTGAAACTTGCCCTTCAACGTTCTCTTACTTTTAAACTTCACATTGCTATACCTTAATAGATTTGCAGCGGAAAGGTAGATTTGGCATAGGTCAGTTCAGATATAAAAATCTTATAATCTTATTAACAAAAGTTAAATTTTTTTCCTATTTGCAGGTTATTGTCCTTATTATAAAAATAATTCATCGATGTCCTCTTACAATAATTTAGTTTGATAACTAGCTAAGAAACAAATGTTCTCTTGTTCTCTTTTCATCACTTTTGTTAATTCTAACTAAGAAAACACTTGATAGCTGCGTTTCAACTATTAATTCTTCTACAAAGTAGTTTAAATCTCTTATGTACATTAACAAAACATTCAACAAAAACACAGATTGTACTACACGTTTTCCTCAACTTTCAACCCTATTTCCCTACAGACACTCCGGTTGGTAGTTTTTTTTTTGTTTTCTCTACCTTATTTAACATTGATGGTCCAGTTCTGCTAGACACGACAATAATTAATGAGAAAAGTTTTTCCTGCTAAGGTGGTCGGCCCGGTCATACCTCCTGTTCCCCCCATGGTTCACTTAAATATCCAATAAACATTCTTAAGCAAATGTTTTGTTTTTTTTTTTATTTGTTTTTATTCTTTGTTTTGAGTGTCCTTTTTCTTAAAATTAAATGAAAATAGTAAAAGTCCTTCGAATCTGTTTTCTTTTCTTGTATTCTAATCCTTCATCTCTATATAGATATAACGCCCGAATCCTTGGAAGTCTTATACAAACATACACACAATAATTGTCAACCTATCGTTATACCTTGAAGGTGGATATGGAATGTGATGGGGGATTCTGGAATGTCCTTTCTGCCACTCTATGTATTTATCTATTCATTCAATATGTTTTACGTTTTCATTTCATTTGCAATTTGTCAAAAGAAAACGGAGAAAGAGCAAAACAAAAAAGAAAAGGATATGAAAACATTTCTGGATCCTGCATTATTTAACCCAATAGTGAAATTGGATCCGTATACTAACTGACACAGTCGTCAAAACTGGATTTAAGAATCTAAGTTGTGGGTGGATACATGGATACATGATGGGTTACTTCAATAAACGACTCTTTCTTGATGAATGATCTCGTCAAGGATGGAAGAATGTTCTTCCATCTCATCGCCCACCCTCTTTTATTGATGCTTCAACATCTTTCCATGATGATGATGATGATAACGAAGGACGAATATATGCGGACGGGGAGGGTTCTTTGGCGCCCTCTATATGATGTAAAAGATAATTACTTTTATGCTTCAATTGATTCAAGCTGAATGTAAGTGGAGTTTGCTTAGCTGGATGTCAGATATTCGTGTGAATATTATTTCTTACTTTTTTTCTTCTCAAATATTCATACTGGCCTACTAGGTATGTAAAGAGGACTCTTTTAGAGATTATTCTTATTTTTTTTTTGGCAGAAATATTGCGATATCATAATACTATTAAGATTGATGTTGATGACTTTCTTGTTGTTGTTTTCTTTCGATTTTTGCCATAGTTGTGACCGATGATGTGGTCTGGGAAAATAAAGCATGACAGAAAACATTTGATGAGTAAATGAAGAAGAAGAAGAAAAAGAATAAGGACACTCTTCTTCTTTCATGATTAATAGGTATTGAAGATGAATGCGGAGCAGCCAAGTGTGAGTTCTAGGTTTTTGTTTTCTTTGTTTTGTGCAAATGACTTTAAGGATAATATAACACTTTTGCTCTATTGAGTTTTGCTGACGAATCACGTGGAAGAAGAATAATCTTTAAGTGTAAACTGACAAAAAATGTTGCTGATCATCATTGCTTTTTCATTACCTAACTGAAGTTGTCTCTTTTCGTTTGTGTTACGTAATACAATAAGAACTATTTTTATTTTCAGGATGCCAAGTGAATATTGAATAACCTCTTAACGGTATGGCAGGATTTAAGACCTTTCAGATAAAGAAAAAAATTAAAACAAAATAATTCCCATACGGCGCGCGTCTTTATGTTATGAAAAATTTAAGACTTCAGTCATTTTGAATAAATTTTTCAATACAAACATATTAAAATATTTATTTTCACCAAAGTTTGATATGCGCCTCTTTTTTCATATTTCTTTCTCAAAGGCCTTAAAACCGGCGCAGTGTCAAAAGTCCACAATGGACTTTTGACTTGTAACTCCTCCAGGGGGGCCAAAAGTCCTTTGTGGACTTTTGACTTGTGAACTTTTGCCACTGCGCCCTTAAAACCACCTATAACCAGTTGCACATTTTATCCACACCCGATTAATATAATTTAATTTTTATACCTGTTGTGTATACAACTGAATTGAGAATGTATTTATTTTTCATCCAAGTCTAAGTAATATTGAGCCAATTTCAACACACGCTTTGACACTAGTCCATCGGAGTCTACGACATTCTTTTAAAAAATGTTGATTTCTTCTTCGCCCAAAATCCTACCCCCAGGCTCTCATTGCTTAGGGCAGGTTTCTTGTCTACTGGAGTAAGCACAGCTTCTTCCCAAAAATCAAATAAACAATAAAGAGTTTTTGGGTCCGATTTAACCGTTATCAGGATTTAGAAGTGGCAACGCGTCGCACAGTGGGGCCGATGTAAAAAAAAAAAACTATTTTTCAAAGTGATTAGTTTGGTGTTTTGTTATACATAATATAATATTTAATATTATAATATTTTTTATGAAGGGTAAATTACAAAAAAATAAACATTAAAACTCATTTTTAAAGATAATTTCATCATTTCATGGATTATTTGTATTTAAAACTAATTGGCCCGCCATATTCACATGGATATAGACAAACCTTAGCTTCGCATACAAATTAAAAAAGGAAATATGATTTTTTGTAATCGAATACCTACTATATCTTCTAAGTTTGAACCCACTTCACGTTATGAAAGGCTAAATTTGTAAAAATATGATTGCATTCCCAACACAAACAAAATTTGTGTATTCGATAAACCACTTCTCTTATCACATTTCACTCTATAAATACCTACCATTTTTTTTAAATAACCTTTCAAACACAAAAAGAATTTCTTAAATCGAAAATTTTTGTATTTTTACCCTATTTCACCCTACAAATAGCTAAATTTAAAAAAAATCTCCTTGAAGGCATTTCCTTGCAATAACCTTTGAAACGAAGGTAAAGTTTTTTTTTTAATCGGATACGTCTTTTTCATTTTAACCCATTTCACCCTACAAAGTGAATGAGTTACAAATGGTCTAACTAAACCGACTTTGTTTTATACAGGGTGATTCGCATAGTGTCTGACAAAAAGCTAGAGCGTGTGGGTTGGGCTGAGACAAGAAAAAAATCGTATTGGACAGCATTCTATGACTAAAGTCATTTTAGGAATATGCTGTACAAGGCGCTTTAGCCTCTGTAGATCCGTCTGGATTCGTCACTCCCCATACGTAATCGTATATAAATTTAACATAATTTGAATGGATTCAGAATCCTGAATTTCCTACAAGTAAAATCTTCTCTATTTACATTTACATATACTGAAAAATATTAATTTCCGCCAAATAATTCTTACATTAACTTGAGTTTTTTCTCGATATAAGAAAATCATAAATTTTTCAAGCCCTGCAATACGGTAAAATGATGGTTCATCAGCTAAAGAAACTCCTTATACAACCCATAAAAAGGTAACAAAGACTCTTTTTTACTGTTACAAATCTTAAGATTTTAAAACATACTTACTCAATTTAGAGGATCTCAAGATATATAGGTAATTCAATTCACATTCTTTTAAAATAAATCTCATGTGGGATGCTGTATTCTTAACAAGACAGAATAAACAATTCAAACTTCTTTCTTATTTTCTTATTTGAAGATACGAGTACCTATACTCTTATTTGTACGAAATGTTTAGTATCTAATTTAATTTCAAATAATGGTTTCAAAATAACTCTCTGCGAAAATTGAAGACGATATGTATATTTTGGCAAAGCAAAATCCCTCATTCAAAAGCGAGAAAAAATAAAATAAAAAAAAAAACATCAGGCACAATAAAACCTTGATTTACTTTCTTCTAATCAACAAAATCGAACGTCTTTCACTCAATAAAACCAAAAAAAAAAAAAAAAAATATATAAAAACATCCAACCAACAAACAGCATACGAGAAAGGAAAAGAAATGAAAATGGTTCCTAACCACGTAAGGATACTTTCATGGAATAAATTTTGTGTGTTTTGTTCCTATACACAGTATAGTGTGGTATCTATACACTCAACTCAGTAAGGCTCTGCTGCTTCTTAACATTCTCCCAATGAAATTCAATTTACTTCAATCGTCTGTCTATGTCATTTCGTCTCTATTCATGCCTAAGGCTTATGGAAGTCCATGAAATAGCTACCCGAAGATATGATAACAAAGCTCTCTCTCTCCTATTATACAATCTACACACCTTGTTGTCAAAATCAAGTTGTAGAATAAACTCGTGTATAGGTACACCAAAAACCTATTACCAGTATACACAACCTCTTGCGCGCCTATATAATATATACAGAATAACCCGCAATGTGTTCTTTTCAATTAGGTGACAACAAACTTTTCTATAAGGTACAGCCAGAGATAGATAGATAATAAACTAAGAGCCTTCATTGGAGAATGGAGAGTAATAGGTTGGTAATAACCTTGTTTGGCTTATCTGGGGCTGGAGGATTGGTATACAGGGAAGTAGTGATGTTTAAAATAAACACCATTTTTGGTATCAGAATTCTTATTTACTTTTGGAGGATTTCTTAAAATTGTGCGTTTCTATCAACTCGGTAAGTAAGATTGTATTCAATTATATTATTTTCTATATTAATACACCAAAGCCAACAGCAAATTTTGGGTGTGAAAAGTAACAAACAAAAGTAAGCCTATGAGTCGAAAGGTATGTGGTAAAGATTATGACGGGAATCGAAGTGCTGCAGTCCTTGGTTGCGGCCTTAGGTGAAAGCTAGAAATATCTTCTTTGGGGATAATGTACGAATCGAAATTGGTCTTCACCCCTCCCTTGGTCATAGATCGAGAAAACCAAGGTCATTTGGAGGAGGCTGTTGCTTTGCCAGAGCGTTTAAAAAACCCAAAAGTGTTAGAATGGGATGAACCGGGCAACTCAATTTCTCAAACACTAGTTTCAGAAATATTGGTCTGCGTTAGATTTTTTTACAAATTTTTCAGGTTTTTTCTAGGTCGTATAGTTAGTGACCTTGAGTTTTTTTTTTTAAATTCATTGAAAAAAAAACTTTGGTTGACCAATTACTAAAGCTATAGTTGACCTTGTCTGAGATCACTAAGACTTTTTAGATGACAACTTTTTATTGCAAATATCCTTCATATGGGAGGAAGATCCCGGAGCCAGATTTAGTCCTTATTCTTGAAGATTTGACTCATGTTATGGGCTTCGAATATCAAATATATTGATTTTCGGATACTATGCATTAGTAAAAAGCTTTGTTTACTGAAGCTAAGCGTTGTTTATCGTTTTTTGTCGATTTTTTTTTGTAATTACTTCTATTCTTAAATGTGGGTTGAATTCACTTGCGTATTACTAGTCCCATCTCGATCGGTGTTTCTGTGTTAACGCCCTCATTGTTCCAGAGCCTTTTTGTATGAATTTTTGCCTTCAAATAAAGCCCCAGGCAAAGATAGAATCCCCTACGAATTTTTTAAAAACTCTTCAAAGATGAGTATACCTCCAAAAACTTACACTAGCAAATGTTAATATATCCCAATCCCAGTAAGTTTCAAGAGAAGTGTGATTCTGCCAATATCCAAAAAAGGAAATCCAAATGAACCCAGTAACTACAAAGGTATATATATTTCTTCAACACGATTGCCAAAATATTTACAGGAATTATACTGAAACGTCTTACAGATTGGGTAAACGAAAACAACGTTTTAACTATATTCCATTCTGGTTTTCGACAAGAATACAGCATAGTTGATTACATCTTTGCTCAGTCAAACATTGCCAAGACATATTATCTGGAAAAAGAAGAAAATTGTATGCGTTCTTCGTAGATTTTAAGGCTGCCTTCGATTCTATCGGAAGAAGACTTTTGAAGTTTCAATTAAAATGTTAAATATTTTACGAAAACTGTATGAAGGCCACAAAGCTGCAGTCTGGGATGAAAACATCCTATCCAAGAATGTCTCCTGAGCCCACTTCTCTTTTCAATATATCTGAATGACCTCACTGCTTTTCCGCCTGGAGGAATTACGTTTGATTTAATGGCAATAAAAATCCTACTTTATGCTGGAGACATTTTCATACTGGCCATAACCCCAAACATTCTTCAAATAATGATCAATAAACTGCAACGCTATTATTGTTTACTGTCCAATCTGCAATCATACACAACCAAATCGAACATCATGATATTTCGAAATGGAGCAGGTAGCCACGCAAGGGAAGAACGTTCGACATGGCAAAATGAAGAACTTGAAACAATAAGGGAATACACCTGGGAGCTCTTATCAGGCCAACAGTGTTTTGTTAATAAACATCTTCAAGAGAAACTAAAGGAGTCAAAACGAGCTATAAACGTAACTTGGAAAAATGTTCTCAACAAGCAAAACATTACACACTACGCAAAGTAAAAAATCTTTGAATCTGGCCTAACTCCGCTCTACATATCCACACTTCGGCTACATTTTGCATATGGTGTAAAAATCGTTGGTCAATCAAATCATCGGATTACAAATAAAATAGTATTATATGTCAGAAGCAGAAATCTCCAATTTTTTTTACAGAGTGGACGAGATTGGCACGGTATTCAAATATTCTAAAACAATGAAAGATCTTTTTGAGACACCACCCTCCAAACTCTAATAGCAGCAATTGAAAAATTAACAATATATACGTTTGAACTGACAAGCGCCTGTAAATCATATGGACTCAACATCAATAAATCAAAGACAAAAAAATAGACACTATATTTCAAAAAGAAAGAATTGAATTTGTAGATGACTATATTTACTTAGGACAACTGAAATCGAAATTAATAGACGGATTACGAAGAGCTGGAAACAATTTTGGAGCATGAATCAAATACTACAATCAAATATAAATAACAACACACGAAAATATCTACTAGACTCTGGAATATTACCGGTAATGACTTATGGACTTCAAACACTCTGCTTGACTTTTGACCTATCGGAGAAACTAAGGATATGCCAGACAAAGATGGAAAGAAAACTTCTCAAAATAAGACAAAGCCAAAGAATAAGAAACCAGGATATATGACAACAAACCAGTCTAATTGACGTGTAAGAGCAAACTAGAGGACATAAATGGAGCTGGGCAGGACATACTTCCAGACTTTAAGAACAGAAATAGACAAAAATCGTAACCAAATGGACTCCGGAAGACAAAAGACCAGTAGGAAGACCAAAAAAGAGGTGGGCAGATGATTTGGTAGATCAAAACCCAAATTGGTACAACGAGGCAAAAGACAGGGCGCTGTGGGCAGTGTTGGGGGAGGCTTATGCCAGAAAATAAAAAAATCAGACTTTTTAAGACATTATAAACATTTAATTCATTTTTAAATTTCCTAAAAAAAAACATTTGAGTAAACAAAACTATCAAACATTTGTTTAAACAACTGATTTACTAATGAACTACTGTTATAAGTATATAATCGAAAATTATTAAAATGCAGTACAAAAAAAAACAAATGTTAAAAAAAAACAAAATGTAATGTCAAAAAAACATAAAGGTAAATAAAAGCTCATAATATTAATAATAATAATAATAACGTTTGAAGAAAAAAGTCAACAAAGCCAAACAAGAATTTCCTACTCAAAAATTTCTGAATCATGAAGTCGGCGAAAATAACTATTTTGATGAAAATAAAATAAATTATGAACAAACATAGTCAAATGTCTATTTCAAACTATCTTAGTACCTATTTATAATTTTGTATTGTGAGTAAAATTAATCTGCATTTTATTTTTACTAAAACATCCCAATCTATAGTCAATTTCACTTACAAGTACAAGTAGCTTATTGATTGCACTTCATTCGGGTTTCAAAAGCTTTTTCGACCAAGCCAAGCCAAAACAAAATCAACAAACAATCGCATTTATCTCTAAAAGCAGACAATTTTGAGATACGTGTCGCAACACAGCAAAAGAGTCAGAAATTAAGAATCACAAATTTTAATATCTCAACCAGGTCTGGAAATCACCATCACCTCAATAAGAAAAAGGACTTTGGTTCAAAATCTATCTAAATTCTTGTTCGGATTAATAGGACCAAAGAAATATTATAGGCAATAATATATTATTCATAATTTTCGGCATTTTTTCAACCTAAGTTCGAACTTTCTGAAGTTAGTTCCAGCAAAGATACGAGTCAGTTAACTAACTTTTGGTACTCTGAGCACTGTTAAATTAAATTCAAGAGAAATACATATAATAAAATTTAAACATTTTGGCCGCTACAATAAGCGGTGAGTCCCAAACCAGGTAAAGGTTAAGCTTGAGATTGTACCTTTCTGACAACCAAAAAGAGGTATCTATCCGTAATTGGCCAAATTTAATTCATATTTTCATGTTAAAGACTATATGAGGTTAGCAGCTCTGTGGGTAAAAATCAACATCAATTATTATCTTTGTAGAACTTGTAAAAAAAAGTTTAAGGGCGCCCAAAATCACGTTTACTTCCCTGTTAAAAAATACTCAAGGTGAATCGAGGATATTCATCCCACATCCATCCCGAATTGATGATGAAAATTAATGCATGCCATTCGAAATTTCGAAGCATAAAACACTCCGAACATTTTGTGGTATAAATACTAAAGGCCATCGGCTGAAGGAAGCTGCCTGGTAAAGAGTATATAGTGGGTACTTTGGGTTGGGTACACGTCTTGGGCTCATTTGAGCAGAAATAACGTTCCGAATTGAATAAACATTTTCCACAGTGCCACATCATGAAACATAAGGCAAAGGACAACGATGTCCTTCTATAATAGTCTGCTTGAGGGTGTGTGATGGTCGACCAAAGAGATATAGAAAACTGGTGTAATGTAACGAAATAGAGTCGAAATAAAATACATTAACTCCGCCATATTTGGATCACTGTATCTGTAGCGGTGAGAGAGACAGTGAGAGATTGAGAGCAAGTGAGAGAGAGAGAAAGCGAAAACGCCAGAAGGTACACAACGAGCGTGAGTTGAGTATTGCTCTGCAGATATTGGAAATTAAATTACGACAACGAGCTGGAAAGAACGACTATGCCATGAAGGACGTTAGCCTTCCCATGTTGCATGTTGTTCTGGGTGGGGGTCCGGATGCCGGAGATACTCAGTATTTTGTTGCCCATCTATCTGTGGGCAATGAAAAGGACTAAAAAAAATTCGAAACGAGGAGCGCGAAGGAAATTGTTAGAGGTCGATGTTAAAAGTTTATAAATTTCCTTTACCTATAGCCATCACAGAAGCCCCTAGGGGCTGCTTCCTTTTTGTCTCAGTTTCAATGTACCTACATATCTCCCTCTATACAATTCCTGATGCCCCAGCCTCAAAACCTCTCAGCTTCAAAAAAAAAAAACTTTTCATCCTCGGAAAATTGACTTTGGCCATTGACAGATGGTTATTGCTAGTTTCGACACGATGTGAAAAATGTTTCTTCAACTGCGATGGAAATGGACTGGACATAGACAATCGGAGGACTATACAGTATACCTACACTCTGGCACAAATGTAAGGTGCAGAACGTTCAGGATTAGATGGTGAATTTCTTATGGAGTGAATGTTATGTTTTAGTAGATTTCATTATTATATTTTTTTTTTTATTTTATAGATCCATTAAATCGATTGAAATGTGAGGTTACAATAACGACTCGTATTTTGGGTGGGGGATTTTATAAATTAAAATGGATTAGGTGAATAAAAGCCTATATACCCTTACATACAAATGTGTATAAGTATATGTTAGTAGGTATTACTGTAATAACTCTTAGATGAAGTAGTGAGGAGCTCTTTAATGTTCTGTGACTTTTGTTTCTATTTGAATGACAGAAATATCGAATGGTCGTCGACTTTCATCAATCATGAAGTTAACGAAGCAAAATGAAATCATATTAAGATTAAAGAGTTTCGATTGATTTATGTGTTCATGAATTTATTTAACGAAGTATTCTTTCTCTTGATTGATTTTGTAGGTATGTAGCTAGATACTTAGCCGAGGACTATTTAAAAAAGGCATAAGTAACAATAAGTATATAAAATCTTAATAGGTAAATAAAACAAAGTCGCTTTAGTTACACCATTTATATCGCAAGAACGGCTAGACCAATTTTAAAGATCTCTGATTTGTTGCATTTTTGTCCCCGCAAATAGCAGAATAACTATTAAAATATCGGAAAAATTCATTTTGTAGGGTGAAATAGGGTAAAATGAGAAAGACGTATCCGATAAAAAAAAACTCTGCCTGCGTTCAAAAGGCTATTCTAAGGAAATGGCTTTTTTCTATTTTTTTTTTTCATTTTGCTGTTTGTAGGGTGAAATGGGGTTAAATAAAAACATTGTCCGGTTTAAGAAATTCTTCTTTTGTTTGAAAGGTTTTTTCCAGGAAATGCTTTTAGGGATATCCTTTTTCCAGTTTTGTGTTATGTAAGGTGAAATGGGGTAAAATGGGTTATCCGATTAAAAAAAACTCTTTTGGTGTTTGAAAGAGCATTTCTACGGAAATTTCTTTAGGGGTGTTCTTTTGTTTCAAATGTTTTTCTCATTAACTGGCTTTAGGGATATTCTTTTTCGAACTCTTAGTATTTGTTCAAAATTTTAATATCTAGTTGTAGGGTGAAATGGTGTAAAAATAAAAATATTTCCAATTAAAGAAATTATTTTTTTTCTTTGAAAGTTTATTTCTAACAAATTGATATATTTAGAGTGAAATGGGATAAACATAAAAAGTAAAAAAATGTTGGAAAAGTAATAAAATATGGACTTAGACCATATTTTTGAGAATTTAGTCATTCATATAACGTGAAATAGGGTAAAATCCAGAAAATAGTATTCGATTACAAAAAGAAGTTTAAATATTTATTTATATTTTGTTTTGTAAATTCTATGCGAAGTTAAGGTTTATCTACCAACCTCCCCGTGGTTTTACCTTGACGTGGTGGGGGGGGCTTACGTTTGATGCTTCAGCAATCCAACTACAGTGTCAAACAACTAAGAAAACTAAACCAGAGATGATATCTAAATACAAATATGGAAAAAGTGAACAAAATAAATAAAATCGAGTGGGGATATATGTTTAAGAGTCAGTAGAAGTCAAGGCTACCGGCAATGGCTTGGATTCGAAAGAGAAAAAGTTGAAAAAGCTGAAGATAGCGGCTGGCTCGGATGCAGTCCAATCTTGACGTCCAATTTTCAATCACTCTTTGCAGAATTCAGGGTCGTATATCGGCAGTAAAATAACGCAGAAAATGTTGTTTTCCAAGTCTTCAATTGTCTCTGGCTTATAAGTATGGACTAGCGACTTCACATACCCCCACAGGAAATAGTCTAGCTATGTTAACTCGCACCATCTTGGAGGCCAACTCACAGGTCCAAAACGCAAGGTTATGCGCTCACCAGACGTTTCCTTCAACAAATCAATTACGCACTGTGTGACATGTTGCACCGCCTTGTTGAAACCACAGCCCCCCACATCAAGGTGATTCAATTCAGGAACAAAAAAGTCATTGATCATGGCTCTATAACGATCTCCATTGACTGAAATCCTCTGTCTGGTATCGTTTTTAAAAAATAAGGCCCAATGATTCTACCAGCCTATAGAGCACACTTTACTGTCAGTTATTCTGGATGTAACGGCGAGGCGGCGGCGCGGCGTCGCAACAATGGCTTGAGGATTATCTACACTCAAAATGTGGCAGTTTTTCTCATTGACGTGGCTGATCGTTGAAAAAAAACTTTTCTTGTGAAAAACGGGGTTAAACAGCAATCTCGTTTCGAGCCCATTTGCATGCGTTATTCAGGTGTCATACAATTCATGATGAAATGGCAAACTAAATTTAAGATAAATCACCTGGCAGATGACAAAATAGCCACCAATTAAAACAGTGCTGCCAACTCCAAGTTCTATACCTCTAAAAAAATACCATTTACTTAAAGTTACTTGTAGAAAATTAAATTTCCTACAAATATGATCTTGAGAATATTTTCGCACAACCAAAACCAATGACGCAATCGATTTTTAACAGACTTCCCAAAAAGTAAAAGCCGTGTAGCAGATGCCTGCCAATCTCTACACTCTTTTCTGTTATCTTTAGCATGCACCCCACGTTTTTCGTTTTGAAAAATTGTGTGATACTTAATTTAATTTAAAAACTTGTTATTTTAAAAATTGTATTTAATCAATTTAATTGTTTTATTATAAAGAATTGGCATAGTTTTATTGCAATGTACACTCTGTTTCACTTGATTATGGACAAGTAATTTTTTTTAATGTTATTAATATTGTTAACATTGAGTTTTGTTCCAGTTCCGATTTAGATAACCGTTTTAGGCAAATACACAAAAACTACAACTAGAATGTAACTTAAAATAAGCAGATTTGCTTAAATTTTATACAGAATATTTTATATTCATAATCCCAAAGAAGAAAAATCGATTTTATGTGTTAACCCATCTAGAAATTTTCTTAAAAAGCGCATTGGTTTACTTTTTTTTTATTCCAAAAATTATTATACATTTTTCTTATCCTGAGCAAAGGCTTTTAATTAAATTCTGTAAGCAGATATTTCTTTAAGCATTACAAATAATAAATATTGCAGAACAAATTCCAAAGAAAAAAAAATACAGGCCACATACTCATAGATACCGAATAATGACAGCTTCAAATATTTAGTCAAAGGAAGTTTTCATACTGATTATACGGAAGACAAAAAAAAATTAAAAAAAATTAAATTCAAATAAAAACAACTTGTAAAACCAATATAAATGTATGCCCACATTTTTCATTAATTTTTGTATACCAACAAATATGACTAATGCCACTCAGACCTCATCAGATACCTAGTCGCCCTGTATGTTGTATACCTCTATACCTTACTGGCTTGCTCAATTCCAATCCCAATCAATGCAAATTCATTTGGATTGCAATGATTTTCCAAATCTAACCCTTTATCCCAGAACCCTTTACATCTTCTTAACTCATACCGAAAATATTGGATTTAAATTGCCATAGGTGGGTACATATAGCCATATTATGATGGCATATATGAACCTAGTGCACTATTGAACCAAAAGCTATATCGGATTCATATCAAATGCACATTGCTAACCAAATTGAATCTCGGAGCTCTATGCAAATTTATAAATGTGTATGTGTAGTGATAAATGTATACGTATAATGTGTCTACAGTGTGATCGTTGGCGTCGGTCGGTGCCAGAGAGCTCAGATCCAATATCCATCTACCGCACCAACAGAAGAAAAATATAAATGAATTCTTGTTTTCATTTCAACCAATAAATTGATTTTCATTTGCAATAAGCTACACGGATCCTTGTTCAAATCGAATATGTTCTCTCTCCTATACAAAAATATCTATGTATGATCTGAATTTTGTATATATTTTTTTTGTTTAATTTTTCTGTTAGTTTAAAGAAACCGTTAAACATTATATACAGTTTTTACATAAAATATAGCCGGTGGCGCGGTACAGTAAGAAAAATTAAAATGAAATCAAATCAAATTAAATTATTCCATTTACATAGAAGAACAATACAATTCTACTTGAGGGAGCAATCCACAAAGCCGTGCAACCATTTCACCAGCTCCGTACAAACGAAGTCCAATCTCCATTGTCATGCACATGATCCCACACATCATGAAATATGCATGAGAGCTTGAGGCTGATGGTAGGTAGCCGGCACTGTGGCACGACGACACTTAACGCGCCCCAAACTACGACCGACGACGACGACGACGACGACGATGACGATGACGACGACGACGACGACGTCTCATCTATGTACCTTTAGCCACCACAACACATCACTGGAGGGCTATAGAGCTAAAACAGAAGAAGCTCAGGGTCGCAGTTCCGTGCGTGTAAAATATTCAGCTCAAATAGGCTTTGGAAAAATATTTTGTAAATATGAGGCAAAACTAGAATGAGCTCAAATTAAAGTGGAAGCACAGACGCACAGCACATGTCGACGAACGGTATAACAAAGCATAATTTTTGGGATTTCTCGATCGTAGTATTGTTAGTTTTTTTTTTTTTTACACGAAAGGCCAAGACGAAACAGAAAATCTAGGAAACATACAAAAGTCTCGTTTTATATTGTCTTCTCTGACAAGCCCTTAAATTTGGGCATTATGTCATTTTGTTCCGGAATTGAGAACAAAAAATATACACGACTTGATCGCACGAACTTACTCTTGTGGTTAAATACTGTTTGTAACCAAACATTGAAGATGCATGATGTATATATTAAACGAGTAAATATTAAAAGAGTCAAAAGCACTAAATAATTGATTTTCGGTTTGATTTTTTTTGTTTATAAAATAATGTTTTTAAAAATTTTTAAATGCATTATTGTTAAAATTATTGTGAAAAGTATCAGATTGCAAAATTATAAGAAAATCAATTTAACCATGGCAAAGATATACGTGAATAACCCAAAAATAAGACCATTTTCTCAAAAAAACGTTGAATACCTAATTCCGTAAAGTGATTTTTTCTTACTTGGTTATTACAGGTACGTTTAATCAAAATCGTTAGAGCCGTTTTCGAGAAAGTTTGAAGAAACCAAAATATTTGTATGACAGCTACCCGTTCTAGATGAGCTAAAACAAAAATTCGAATTTCATCTCTAGGGAATCACATAAAAATACTCTGTACCAAATTTCATGCAAATCGGTCCGCCCGTTTAGGCTCTACCTGAAGTTACAGTGGACGCACGGCATGATGAAACCCACTTTTTCCGAACTTCTAGATTTTCTAGAATTTTTTTTTTCACACGAAATCAATACTTGCCCTATAGAGCAAGTAACAATTAATTCGGGGCCTTATGTCACGATACTTTTTTTTCCTACACACTTCTCTGATTAATAGATATAGAAGAGGAGATTTGTTTTTGAAAACGAGAAAAATCGGAAGAAGGGGGGTACCTACCTTTGCTAGATTTGTTTAAGGACCATTTCGAGTGTTTTCCAATATCAAAGTTCAAAATGTAAATTTTTATTAAAACCTCGAAAGAAAGATGTGTCTACCAGCGCAAAGTTGGGGAGGGCCAGCTAGTATTACAATATAATAATAATACATCAAGAATGATGTATGCCGCGAATTCATAAAAATAAGTTTATTCATATCTTTTGCATGTAAATCGTCCCGAAAAGTCATTCCTTCATTTGTTTTTAGAATTCGAATGAAAGAGGAACCATATAGGTAACAATGAGCTGAATTATTTTCTTCGCGTATACTGTCACATAAGTGATAATGTTTAACCACAAGCAGAACTTCATTTTTTCAATCCATAAAAACAAAATTACCTACTTAAAGTCTCACAAGAGAGATATTTATATACTTTTAGATACCTTATTAAGGTTTTAAAAAAATGGGATTAAGAACCGCTTGCTGATACGAAAACTTTAAAATATTTCTTAGTTTCATTTTAGAAAATGATCCTAAGTAAGATAAAATTCTTTGATTCTTGAACTAAAAAAAATTGTAAACATAAAGTTGCATAAAGCGTGTTTTAGTACATTAGTTTTGGAGCCCTTTGTCTTTATTATGAATAAGATTTGCTAATACATCCCTGTATAGACATGGTCGCACGCTTCAAGACACCAAAGCCACATTTCGCTTGTCACCATTTCTACTTGTATCCGACCATGATCAATACCAGTGGTTTACACAATGTTGAGAGAGAGTTAAAAAAAAAAAATATAAATAAAAACTAATTCACATCTACCAAAGAAAGCCAGAAAATATAGTATTGCCATGGAGAATTTTAACAAATCTGCAATAAACGATTATGAATAATGCATTCTTAAAAAATTATTAACAAATTATTCTTGAAATACAAATGTACGTACAAATAATGGACTAAGAATTATACTAAACTTAACTTATAATTGGATCAAAAGTAAGCTGGATACCCATTTATAATAATGGCTACTTTTTATTATTCACGTCATCAGATGTGGTTTAATTTTTAACATGCAAATAAAGGGTGTTTATTAGACGTGTGGTTTTTAATCTGGCAATATTTTTTTCGGAGTTGGTCTTTTTGACAGCTGTCACTTGATTTATACTCAGTTTGATTTTCTATTTCATAATTAATAGGCGAACTCTTGAACAACGTTTTAAAATCGTGCAAATTTATTAATAAAATAATGGATCGGTTTGCGCTACGCATCATGCGCTGCGTCCAATATTCGGTCGACATAATCGCAAAATCGCATAAATTCGAGCAACCATGGATCGGTTTCGCACCACGTTTACTCCAGTGGATAATATGCGCATCCTCAGAGACGCCGTACAGTGCGAACCGAAGACGCTATTGCTGCTGTGGAGCTGCATCCCACATCGCGCGCAACAATTGGAACTGTCGAAAATTGGGCCTCTCGGCTGGAATTTATTAGAGCCAGCCGTGGCGGCCACTTGTACGAAATCAATCACTCTTATCTTTATAATAAAGCTAAATTCTTGGCCATAACATTAAATTATATGCGTTTTATTTCTTCTTGAAAACTACAACTCCAAAAAAAAACTCCCTTTACAAAAAGAACACTTAGTCCCAGTTTTTCAGAGGTGAGTTAAACTAGAGATAGCTAACTCTAGACGTAACTTAATCCACATTTAACTGAGGAAGCAGTTTTTCGGTGGAGAATGCATGCAGACCGACTTAAAAAACTCAGTGGATAAACCTTCAAAAGCATTTGTTCTATTAATCCTGAGTTAACTCACCAAATTTTATGACTTAACTCTGGTTTAACTTTAATCTCGTACTGGAAAACTGGACCTTAATTATGCTTTCTATCTGGATCTACGAGTATTTCAAGATTCAAAAGCAAGTTCTTGTTTCTGGTGGGTATAAGATTTTCTTTTTTGTTTTGTATATAATAAGGTAGTCTTAACTGTAGTGTGAAGAAAAAGATAACAAAGACATGCAAAATGAAGAAACACAATCAAAAAAGAGATGCTTTCACTGTGATCTTGTTTGTTTTTTTTTTTTGTCAAAGAAACACAGGAAATGTCAGCACACATTAGGTAAAATTGTGAAGTATAACAAAATTAAATTTTTTTTTTTAAGAAATAAAAAAACAAAATTAAATCTTCACTTATGGCAACTCTAGCCGTAACAATCATGTCCCAAAGTCATCAGCAGGGTGCGCGAGTATTGGATGTGACTAGAATTAGAACAGCCGAAGCAGTTTGTCAATTTTTTATCCGTTCTTACAACAAATTACCGTCTCTTCTATATTCCGTCGGCTGGCGTCGCCGTCGTTGTTGTCGTCGTCGTAGTATTCATGCTGCGTTGAACCCCATTTTGCAAATGAAATGACCATAACGATGTCGGATGCTAAAAGAGGGACAATTTATTGTTATTATCACTTCTTTGTGCACTTCTCATGGTTGTCGTTGACTTCGAGTCGTCAACTTCGTCATTGTCGTCGTTGACGGCTTCTTGATTTGATTGGTAGCCATATTGGATTAGTGTTATCGTTATGTTTTGTATTTATATAGATAAACTACCGGAAGTGACAAAAAATATGATTTGACGACATAAAGCTTGATCAAAGAATTGAATTATTGTTTCAAGTGGGGAAAATCGGCTTTTTTTTGGACAGATTGTTTTTTTTTTTCATTGTAAACAACTAGAGCAATTTGGCGGGCATCATATTGCCGCTTTGGCAATTTGTGACATTTTTTTTTTATGGATAGTTGAAAACTTGGCAGCACTTGAAAGTGAATCAAATGCTGATGGTCTGATTTGATGTGACAGCTGTTATTTTTAGGTTTCCCAGGCATGGTTTTTTTGTTTGTTTAATTTCTTTTTTATTTAAATTTGGAATATAAAATCGGCAGAAGTATTTGGTTCACCATGGCGTATGTGCAACCTTTTTTTTGGTAAGTTCTGCATGGCAGAATAAACCTACATTATTTTTTAAAAATTTTTTGTTTAAGGACTTCATTTAGGTTTTAGTTTAGATAATTTGATTTATTGCTTACTTACCACTCAGAAGTTTTAGAGATCTGAAAAAAATAAATAAAAGAATGAAATGTTATTATATTTTTCTCGTATTTTTTTTT
Source organism: Leucozona laternaria (assembly GCA_932273885.2). NCBI lineage: Eukaryota > Metazoa > Arthropoda > Insecta > Diptera > Syrphidae > Leucozona > Leucozona laternaria. The sequence goes on along the minus strand of OW026367.1, from coordinate 20,768,703 downwards.
TAATTTTATCACAAATATGACTTATTGGCTTAGATCAAAATAATTTACACACTTTCAAAATGGGAATCCAAAAATAAATTCAAATCATAGAATAGTTTTGTGTTCGCTGAAATCTAAAATGACACGAATTTTTGTATCAAAGAAGAGCTTTCGAGATATTGGCGAAAACAGAGGTTTTATTACAGAAACTGTTTACAAAATCTAACCGATTTTACTGCCGTCTTGTCATGGAATTTAGTTATATTTAGTAAATGCGTTTTATTTCCATTTGTTCTTGGCATTTAAACCCATAATTTGGGAAAAAACACCAATGGCTCTTATTTCCGTGGGCTATATTGCGATGCAACTTTGAAGATACATAGCTTTCGTTGTGGATAAGGACCAGACGAAAATTTTCAAAATTTCTCGAAAAGCAGTACTTGAAAAAAGGTACCAAATAATAAGTTTACTCCCAAATTTAGTGGGAGATAGTTAATATTGTATTGTAAGAGTTGACTCAATTGAAAGCAATGTCAATATATGTTTTCACGAGCTGTAATACCCAAAATTGTCTATGTCAATGTTTCGATCATATGTACGTACATATATATATAGATAATAACTCACTACACCGATAAGTCTATCTCTTGGTAGAAAACACACATGAGAAAAATACCCCAGAGATGGGAGGTATGCACAAAAATCAATAACAACCTCAACTAAATTCGTGTAAATAACTGGAGGCAGCTTTTGCTAGAGACCATAAATATTGTCTAGAAAGGATATTATGATTGAGACATTAACTGATGTAGGAGCCTTTGTCAACTCAAAGTAAATTTAATATGCCATTACTTAAACAAAACTTTCACATCAAGATGTTGTAATGTTTATGTTTCATTTTTTGTATTTATCTTTGACTACCTATATAATATTCCTGAGCTATTGATTCGCATTTCCACTTATTCCATCCTTTTAGTAATTTCATGTCTGGATATTTTTGTCTCAACTTTCTCCATCCAAGTCAATGAATCCACCCCCGTCCCTTCCCACACTCTTTAACTTATATAAATTTTAACACATCTCAAGTGTAGTATATTATTAGAAGAAAATCAGAGCAATTAGCAAAAAAACTTGAAGCCATGGCCATGGCCAATTATATAAATAAAATATCACAAAGCATATGTTTGTATTTATGTTTATTCAACAATTCAATTACTCCACCCCAATTTCCGATTTGAGTTTCGCATTGTGTTAATATATTGTCAATGCAAACAGAAAGCCCATACTAAATACACATTGAATCACTCCGATGCTCATACTCCATTAGACCATCACACACATACAATCATATATACATTCATACACCTCAGGCAATCTTTTATATATACAATGTGTAATAAATGTGTCCTTCAACAAAAAATAACAAATTATAAGAAGAAATTCAAAAACTACCAAAGCTTTCAACAAAATGTTGAAGTATTTTTGTTGTTGTTTTTTTTTTTCCGAAGAGAAACAACAAATTTGTTCATAGTAAGAATATAAACATTTTATTTTATTGCCTTTTCACAACAGTATAAATTCTACATTCTTGCACTTAATTCCGCAAGTAGTCAAAATCTTAATAAAAAACATAACAATACCAAACCAAAGCTTTACCCTTCAAGACATCTCTTATTTCTGCTAAGATCCTTATCATCCTTAAATATCTCCTTAAATGAAATTGGCTCTTGGTTGCTTGTTTGAGTTCTATAAGAACTCGCTTTTAAAATGACCACTACTCCCATCTGCTGTCAGTTTCCTAACCATAAACAGTTATTTTTTTTTTCTTCTTTTTTTTTTCATTTCTGTCATTTCTGCACGCTTCAAGGTCCATCGTCCTGCATTCTCCTTAGGGCTGCATCATAACCCACAACACCGTGACGCGCGAGCCAGTGATAGCTTACAGTAGTATATTTTGAAGGTAAAAGTGGAAAAAATACTCGTATAAAAGATATACACTCACTTAGTGTTGAAAATGTATCTAAGTGTAGATAAATAAAGTAAATAAAATTATATTTATGCTTCTCCGTTGTTCCGCTAAGTAGATGTTCTGTTCAGTTGCCAGGCCAGGCGCCTATATCAATAGTTTTTTTGCACAACAATTCCTTGGGTGGCCTTAAATTTGTTTTGAATGTATACTGTTTGCCAAGAAAACTGTTGACATAGGCGCCTGTCAGACGATTGATCATACCTTAAGCGCAGCAACAGAGTTGCGTAAGCGGGACTGAGACCCCAAAAGGGATTTAAAATCCTTTGAACCTCCAAGGTATTGTTTTCCAAAAAAAACTGTTATTTAAGTCGCAAAAATCTTTTCATTTTGAAATCATGAATATTGAAAATATCTCAGAGCTAGTTACGAAGCATTGAATGATACTTATGGGTCTTAATTCCAATTGAGAAAGGCAATAAGTCCAGCAGGTTTTAATGCATTTTTGTGGCGGGTCTTAGTATCACTTCAAAAAGGAAAAAAAACCCACGAGTGTTAGTTCCTTTTATTTTGGGAAAAATGACCCAGGGGCTTCATTTCCAGTGGACTTATTGCCTATTATAAGAACCGTGGAAATTAAGCCCGAGGTTCATGTTTCCCAAAATAAAAGGATATAATACTCGCGGACTTTGTTTACTATTTGGAATAGCAATAAGACCCGACACAAAAAAGTATCGGGACCAGTGGGAGTAATTGCCTTTTTAAATTAGTATTAAGACCCATACTTAAATTATCATTCAATAATTTATATTTAGCTTAAAGATTATTTTTTTCAATTGAATGAATGAAACGATTTTGAATTTTTAAGACTGCAATTAAATTCTTTGCACCTCGTCAATAGTTTTTTTTTTGACAACAGTAGGTAACTTTGGTGGTCCGCTAACGCAACTCGTAGTTTATGTTGTTTAGTTGTGATACAGGCGCCTATTACAAAAGTTTTCGTGTGTTGTGTGAGTGGGGCTGAGACTGAGACCCCAAAATTTATTGTAAATTTCTTGAAAACTGTAAGTTTTTTGGAAGCAAATATTCTGAATGTGTAGATATGTAAACTAAAAGAAATTGATATTGTAATGATTGTGGCACATTTATCTTAAAATCTATCATTGCTCTTACCCAAAAAAACACTCTATTTTTTTTTTCTTATTTTAAAAGCTAAAAATTTTTATAGGTCCGATCCTTTACTTTATATATACTAAAACACACAGACTGTCAAATTTTGAAAAGCAACTATCAAATAAAAATGAGGAAACTGCACAAAAGTACTTGAACGCAAATTCACACAAATTCACAGTTCAAATTAATTTGAATTTTACTACTCGCATAATGACATTTTTAAAATCTCGAGAAGTTTCTCTTCTGTGCAGGAAAAAATTCACGTAAAAAATTTATAGAAAGTCACAGAAGTTCGGAGTATGGGAACGGACGATGATCTTTTCAAAAATTAATTGATAGGTTATCGAATGAGTTGGAGAAACTTAATTTTGATTTTTTGTTCATGGCAAAAATAAGACCCTTTAAATAAACCACAATAAGCACACCCAGTTGTTACCAAGCGGTGTTGTAGAAAATCTTACATTGAAACACAAAACACAGATTTTGCAAAGTCCATTAAAATTTTTACTCCAAATCTATTGCTCCTAAAAAAAAAAAATTTGTTTGTGCAGTATTGCATTATTTACAACTATCTGCACACTTTTTCAAAACAAAATTAAAGTTTTCGAGTTATTTACAAAAAAAAAACTAAATTTGTGTTGCATTCCTGTGCCACTGTATACCAAGCGGAGTGAATGTCCATTAATCATGTTGACATTTTAATTTATTAAAAACAATGGAACAACTGAAGAAGCAAATAAGCAGAAAAAAAAAATATTAATGGTTGAAGGATAAATTATTATTTTCGCTTGCACCATAGAAAATTTAAAGTATCCTTTTTTCGCTAAGTTTATATTTTTTCTTCTTGAAATGTATAAACGTTTTTTTTTTTTTTTTTTTTATTTGTTGTGAAATTTGAAAAAAGGATCTCGCGCTGGGTTGCTATCTCATTTTTTTCCAATTACAATAAAATCGCCTTGACAGGAGCGGTTAGTTTTCACCCATAGATGAAGGATAAGGCAGTATATGTATGTATATGCAAGTATGTAGGTCGTCGGTTGGTCATAATCCCTCTCTACCTCAATTTTCTCTCGTCTGCATAAAAGGAAAGTTTCTTAAATAAGAGTCTAGCTCCGTATAAACATAAAGAGGTATTCTAATATATATCAGAAAATCCTATCCTCTGGTGGGTAAGGGTATCATTTGTTGGGGTGGTTATAAATTTTATCCAGATTGACAATTCGATTTTGTGAACACAGCTCAATGGCGCTTCTGCTGATGTTGGTGCTTTTGGGACACACAAAAGGGGCCAATAATGTGTTGTCGAGTGGAAACTAACTGAGCTAACTTTGGATATATGGATACTTTGATAGGATACCCCTTTTTCTTTTAACAACGAAGGAAAAAAAAAAAGAACAGACGAACGACAACGATGACACGGAGACGTGGGGAGGAACATATGGGGATGTGTTACAAAAGGTTGGGCGGTACTTTTTCAAAATACGTTATAATAAAAAAAATATAAAACGAAGAAAAGGGACGATGTTGGTTACAATAAGATCAATATCATCGGATGAATACGGAATGAAATGAACAAAAAAGTAAACAACCCTAAATGGAAATTAGAGAGTTTTACAGAATATGGATAGGGATACTGGTTTTTGTGTTTGTCTGATTGTTCACTGATTTATGGTACTTAAAGTTCAAAGAGTTGAAAATCCTTACGAATTTGTGACATGGAAATCGAAAAGTTAGCATTCAGCTTCAGGGGTTTTTTTTTTTGAAACCCTTTTCAGTCTTCCAGCAGATATACCTGATGGCTAATTGGATATTTGTGTTATTTGGCGTCATTGTTCAAATAAAATCAATTAGTTTGACATATTCTCTATTCTCTATAACTAATTGCACAATGGTGTAATTTTTTTTCTCAACGAAGAAATCATATTTTTTTGTCGAATTTTTATCCCTAACGAATTTCGTTATTTTTTTTTTTTTCACAAAAACTGCAAAACAATGTTTTATGCATACAATTCATCAATCGCAAATATGTTTAAGTATCTACGTTCTGACGATCAGTTGGAGCACTATTGGTGCTCTGTCTATAATAATGACAATCTTCCTTTTTTTGCTTGTCATTATGTTAGGAACTTATATACCCAATGATAAAGTAATGGAAACATTTAATCAGTAATTTTCTTTGTCATTTTTTTGGTTATAAATTTGTCTAGATTTAGAATTTCAACTATACAAAAAATTTAAGAGGGCGCAAGGAATGACAATAATGACAACTATGCAGGCGTAGGATATTGAAATACATCATTACACTGGGGTCATAATGAATTAAGAATACCTTAATTTTGATACGAAGGGTGCTTTTGAACTGCTTCTATAATCACACGTCTGTTTTTTTTAAGTACGAGTCCATGTTTCTTATTATAATATGCAGCTTTTCCATAGGTACTATTCCCAGAAGAAATTTTAGTTGGTCTTTTTCTGCTAAATGTTTAATTGCTTTGTTCATGCCAAGAGCAAGATTGTTCTAGAGGTACAATGTTCACGTACCATACCAGCACCTTTTGGCTTTTATAAATATGGAAAGATTGCTAATATTTCATTTTATAAGACTTCATACGATATGCAATAACATTGAAATATCATCCGGAAATCCAGCTTTTATGGCTTTTGATGATATCGATCGGTAAATCTCTTGACTCTTGTGAAAAAAATATAAACAGAATTGTTCCTATTGCACTACCTTGTGGAACATCAGATTGCATTTTTAATTTTCGAGTACATATATTCATGACGATATCGAGCTTAGAAAAGAAGGCACGTAGTCTTGGCCTTTCCCTTTCACAATTTGGTACTCTTTGGCTTCTTAAAGGTTTTGGAAACAACTATGAAATTTGGCTGTCTGACTTCGTTCTATTTCAAAACTCTTACAACGACGTCTGTGATCCGATGGACTGTAGATTTCGGCAGCATGCTTGTTTCTTTTTTTTATAGAATTTGTTTTTGTGGAAACTTCTGATGCTTGGTATGTAATGAGATTAGTTATAAATACAAAAAATAAATTTTAGATCCTGGGCCTGGTGACTTACAACTCTCAATCATTTCTTTGTGCGTGTGTTTGGCAGGGCTGGAGAGGCCCTACAATTTTCTCATGAATCCGAACATCTAAGGTGAGAGACACTTATGTATTCATGACAAAAGATAAGGTCTTGGAGAATTTTTCACTTCCCCGCAAGAGGCAGTGGCCGTAAAAAAACATTTTTGATTTTAGGTGGTAAAGGCTGGGAATCGAATCCAGACCTCCAGCATGACCCAGGCCAAGGGTTTAATTAAAATTACGAGGAATACAAATAAATAAGTTAGTAGCTAGGCAGCTCGTGGAGACAAGGGCCTAAAATGACCTATAAGTTATAACGCTCAATATGTCCTTTGTGTGTGTTGTTAGTTTGCAGGAATCGAGAGGGGGCCTACTACCTCCTTCCTATAATCGCTACTTTTACAGTCAAAATGCTATGTAGTAGTTTTGTAGCTAAAAAAGTTTCTTAAACAAGCGCTCCAATTTTGAATTGGAACATAAACCAATATACCTACTATACATATTTCACAATCTTGTCAGTAGTTACGCTCAATTCGAGTTTAAGGGGAAATATAGGTTAGCGATGTGTAAGGCCGTTTAAAGCTATTTTAAATCAACAAGTCCAATTAAATAGTGCTAAGTCTCAGGGCCGGCCCCAGCCAAACTTGCAGCCTGTGCAAGAATTGTAGAAAGCGCCTTTTTTTATATTTTCATACATACATACATACATACACTGATGCACATGTAAAGACTTTTCCTCATTACCCAGGAGGTAGACTTTCAATGCGTAGGTCTAATCGGATCTTTAATTTTACGATATTTTCAGTTAAATTCTCCAACAATGAAAGTGAAGTTAGTTAGTGTGCAAGAAATAACTTAGCACAGAGTTGTGATGGATGTTATTTTGGGATTAAAATGCAAATGGCATTCTTGCTCCTGGTAATGCGCTCCAAGAATTTTGCGACCTGTGTATTTGCACAACTTGCACATATGTATGGTTGGTCCAGCCCTGCTAAGTTTTCTACTTCATTTCAGTATGAGTACTTATAGACTTTGTTTTATAAAAACTTTCATATAAAAACAAAGCCTGGCCCTGGGCAGAATTTTAATCTTGTTGGATATAGTTCACATTGGATTTTGTCAAAAAGTTCATGTAAGTTGAACTTAACTTAATAAAAATTGTGTATTGACAAGGCCCCCACTCATTTGTAAACTGATGAGTCCGAGTGAGATCGCCGGGACAAAACACCAATTTAAAGGCCGTAAAAATCTATTTTGAATCGATCTGTGAAGAGGTTTATTCAACTCACCTGCAAGAGTGTACCTACTGCAACATTATCCCTTCTACTCAAGAAATAGGTAACAGAAATTTCTCTTGTTAAATTTATACCGATACACAAAATTACAAAACAAAGCAAAAACTTTGACTTTGATTGTTTGTTATATGAAGAACAAGTACAAGATTTTACTTTCAAAAATACAATGGCAACACTTGACAACGTTAAAAGCAAAAAATAATTCCTTTACCCAGTAGATTCCATTTATTTCTTCATCTTGTTTCGTTATAAAAACGAAGTTTTTCTTTTCACTTAAATTCCCAAAAGGCAAAAGGGTAGTGCAACTGCAACCCCTTCCTTAATTGTGAGCTTGTGTTCATTTTATTTCTTTCATTTGATTTTCATATCTTCACACTGATGCTGCTGGAATTGGAACTATAGGAATGGGATTGCTCCTCGTCCTGGCTCGGTAGTCCTGATTGTATATATACAATGTGAATCCACTTTTCGTGGGTTGTCGTTTCTGTTTCAATACCTCATTTCCGATTTCTTGCTCCGACTTCCCAGGGAATCAGAAAAAAAAAGTCACAGAGAAAGCTGTTGAAGTTTTTCATTTCGTGTACTTGCATTACAAAGACGGGGTTTTGTAGAAACTGAAACTCTTGATAGTTTAAAAGGAGTCTAAAAGTTGCTACACAGCAGCGATAACAATTCAGATGGGTGGGTTGAGGGGGGATGTAAAGAATTTTCTTCTTATAGTTATATCCCAACAAGAATGAAAACCGAAAATGGGTTTGCGTCCTGGGCTTGGGATTGAGGATGGGGTTGCAACCCTACCACTCTGTGTGTTGTAGATCTTTGTACACAATGCATCAACACAATTTTGTTCTTATTCGAGGCGAACGTTATGAAATTCCAAAGCTTGCAAAACAAAATTAAAGATGTTCTTTCGATGCAATAAGCGAGCGAGATACTTGGTTATGAGAGTGTAAAAGTCGGGAAGCGGTGCGCTGATGCTGATGCCGAAAGCGGGTTGGCTGTCAGAAAGGGGTTAAACGACTTTGGAGACAACACTTTTGGAAGTGCTTTTCGGCAAATTCACCACAGTATGGCATGGCACTATCGTGTCATTGCATTTGGGGGCGATGGCTGTAGCTGTTGCTGATGGAGATGGCGCTGGAGATGAAGATGGCGATGGTGATGGTGGGGGTAAGTGTGCTTGTAGGGGTTGAAATATTTTCATTTTTTTTTGTATTTGTATTCCCTTCGAAGGAAAGAATAGATGCTTCTTCATGGAAGGTTGCACTGTTATTGCCCTGTGTAAAATGAGAGGTTGTTCGGTTGGTGGCGGTTCGGCGGATCCCTTGGGATCTCTTAATTTTAATTACCAATAAATTCATTTAATAACCCAAATAAATTTCACCATTTTAATTGTTTGTAGGTAATAATAAGGACAAAATGGAACTTTGGCGACGAAACGATGCGAAACTTTTATGAAGACTATGCGACTTTGTGTTTTGGTTCGTTGGAGCTGAATTTAGTAGTGGGTGAGCTACCGCGGTACAGTCCAATAGGGCAATTGTATGAGAAGGGTTAGAGGTATTTTATTTGTTCCTGTGAATTTAATTTTATTTCATTTCTGTTGTGTGCAAAAGGTTTGCTTTCTTGTTGTTGTTGTTGTTGTTGGTTCGGTTATTGTGTTTGGTAATATGGAACAATCTATTCTTTGGTTAAACAAATGGCTTTAGGGTATTCATGAGTTAATGAAATTTTTGTAGCATATTGTATACATATAGTTCAATAGATTTTTGTTTGCTTAGTTGATATATAAATAAGAAATAAGTAGAGATTTATATTGAAAATATGTTTTTCTTTTGTTGTTTGTTTTGGTAATATAGTATGCCTATATGTATATACATATACTGAATATTTCTTTTAAAATTTTAAATTGAAACATAGACAATTTTGTAGGTATACCTAGCACCGACATGACGTGAATAATTTGAAATTTTAAAGTCAAAAAAAATCTCCAAGCTTTAGAACCTTATTTCAACCGTCTTAAGCCTTAACTACATTGGCCAAAAAAGTGAAAAAAGTACAAAAGTGAACATTTTAAAACTTATTTTGGGATAGTGTTTCTGGCTGAAAAACTTATAAAAAAAAGCTTTAATTTTGGTTAAAAAAAAACATGTTTATTCTTTTTCACAAAACAACTGCGCTAGCGGGAACAAAAATAATTTTACTTTTGTAATTTTGCAAAAAGTGGTCAATGTAGTTAAGGTTTTATAGTGGATATACATGCTAATGGCAACTTACTTTGTTTACCTCCCTCTTTTTATTTTGTAATGTATGTTATTTGTGTGTGTATGGACTCTTTGTTCAACACAAACTTAAATAATATGACTGCTTCCTTTCGTCAAAAATATTATTTATAGTTATTTTTCTCAAAATCTTCGGTATAAAAACTGATATGGTTCGATTGAAAAGCTTATAGCTCAAGTTCTGATAGTCGGATCTTTAAGATTGAGGCTTTAAATTCACAAGAAAATAATAGACTATACATTTATGTGAACAAAATTATTTATGTAAAAATTGAAATCTGCATTGTAAAAATTGTATGTTTCCTAATGAAAATATTAAATCGTGTTATTTATATGGTATTGGTACTTATATAATATGTACATAAATACATACTCGATATTACAAAATATTAATTTATGTAAATAGATTCGTTTTGGGTTTTCTTTTTATTCTTCTTCATCTAAAAATGTAGTAAGAGGATCCTTTTCTCAATTGTATCTAAGCACTAAGTATACCTCGTTGAGATCCATTTCAGTTGTCATAAGAATATTGAGAGTATTCAATAGGGTAAATATCATCAAAAATGTATCTTTTATGGCCCAAACATATGAGCTCCAATGAAAAAAGCACGTACGGAGTCAGATTTATCAGATGGAAATCTTTCAATCCTCAATTGCTCGCATTAATAAAACGGAGCGATTTCTTTTTGTAAATTTTGTATCGAAGTAGAAGCATTTGGCAATTATTGGTAATTTTAATATCAAGATATTGATTCAAAAAATTAAAAACGCCACCGTCTGTATTTAAAAAAAATATTCAAAAATCGGTTTTCTTAAAAAAAAAAATTTTTTTGTGTAAAATTTCTTCGACATTAAAAAAAAAGTTTGGATGTCATTTCAACAATATTCGAAGATCCATTTTCAAAATATCTATTTCACCGCCTGAGTGCTTACTTGCCCCATAGACCACTTTTTCGGTAAACTGAATTAATGATGCAGTTATACCTAAATACTAATTCGAATCTTCTCTATCGATTGGTCCTTTCCCCATTGCTCTATCTCTTTTATTTACAAGGTTACGGTAACCACTTTTGCTCTACAGACCACACATTTTTGGGTTCTCTTAGTGCTTATTTGCCTCATATCCAAAATTTGTACTAAGTAGGGCAATTTTTGTAGAGAAGTTGGAGTGACAAGCGCGTAGTGCTTAAATGCCCTATAGCAATGGGCAATGGATTTCAATACTGGTTGGAATCTTCTTCAAGGCCGAATTAGTAAAATCGACTGTGTCTGTAAGGATCCTTTCCACAAATCAGCCATAATAAACAATATATTTTTATAATATTGTAAGAAAAAATAAAAAAACGAAGTAAACAAGAGAAAACAAGAGGAAACAAATTTATTTTAAATAGGACGAATTATGTACCTTCACGTTTGCCAAACTACATAACAGAGTTAAATTTAGTCTTTTCGAAGTTTTTATTTAACCATTTTTGTTTTGTACTAAAATGGATAAAAACAAAACTGGTAAAAAAAACTTTAATTAAAAAAAAAATATGGAACACTAATATAACTAACTTCTACGAAGGTTGAAGTATTTTAATAAACAATTATGAATAAAATTAAATGTATTTTTCTAGAGAATTTAAGGGACCAAAATTAATTTTATGTTTCTTACATATGTACATAATTTAGTGTTAAAATAATTTACTATTTTGATAGGTTTTTCATCGATTTAGAAATAAGCCAATGTGATATAAGAATAAGGCATACCCACAGAATTAATAATAATTTTTATTTTATATTCTTATCATTAAAAATAAAATTTTAAAAATTAATAATGCTAGTGATTTTTATTAATTTAATATTTTAATTTTTTTATTATTTTGCCAATTAATATGCATAAGTATTCAAAAGTCATATTAGTTAAGTAAAAGTAACGAAATTAAACCTTAAAATTCATTTTCTGAGGAATAATTTCGATGGATATGAGGTAGGTACTTAAGCACTCAGGCGGTGATTTATTGACTTTTCAAAAAAAAATATTTTTTTAAATTATCATAATGCAATTTTATTACGTTCTTTACTTTGGCGGTCACTTTTTGCGGAATTAAACAATTCTGATACAGTAGGACCTCGGTACTTCGAATTCTAAGAAACCAACTTTAATTCAACCAACAGAGGTTTTTCAATTCTACTGGATACTTTTTCCACAGCCCAATATTTTAAATGAAAATCATTTCTGCTTAGGAATAAAACGCTGGTGGTTCTTTAAAGTATAACTAAGAAACTATGTGAGTTAAAAAATGTTGTTTTGAACAACAAATAATAAGCATTTAATTAGCTACAAATATTCAAATATCAAAATTTGCTGATTTTGACAAATGTCCGCAAAACTTAAGTACGTAATTTTTATTAAAACTTAAAAGGATGTTTATTATAAAAAAATTGATCACAATCGGTATCTAGAAAGTCTTAAATAAAAAAAAAGTTATATGATAGATTTTTACTAAAATCCATACCATAATTTTAATTTTGCACACACATTTTCTTTTTTTATCAAAACCGTTAGAGGCGTTTGCGAGATAAATTATTTTTTTTATAACGATCGTATGACAGGTAACTTTATTTTCTGAGCTAAAAAAACTCAATTTCCCCTCTATAAATCATTCAACAACCTTAAGTTCCAAATTTCAAGAAAATCGGCTCTGTGGCTCAGGCTCTAGGTCGAGGTACAGACAGACAGAATTGAGGGACCCAGTTTTTTCGTGTTTGATTTAGTCCCATTGTCAACTACTCAACATTTTTTGTTTGCGACTAATAAACTTGCCCTAAAGTACCTATAGACGAGTTTATATCAGAAAGAAAAAGATAGATGATAATATAAACCAAAAAACTGGAAAAGAAAATTTAAAAAAATTAAATTAAAAAAAACAATGAATAAATTAGCAAACTTGCAAAATATACGAGTTACAAACAGTGGATATGGTTCTAACCCTGCAGACCTGCCTGCAGTGGTGTGGAAAAGATTTTTATTATGAAGCAGGAACATTTGATTTTTTTATATGTGTATGTTATTCAAATGATGCATTAACTCTAACATAAGTAGAAAAGTAGGAAGGGTTAATCAAAAAGGTGTTAAAGCTAAATTGGTAGAAGCAGAATACACAAAAGTTTATTAACGCTCATTTAAGACTTCAAACAAATGAGTTAATTATGCGGCAATAATAATACTCAAATTTTTCGTATAAAACCCTTTTTTTTTCTAAAGCACGTGCTGCGGTTAATATAAGGATTATCGCATATTTCCTATGCTAATTTTAGTGGTTCATATTACTCCGCCAAATTTTCTTATAAATTATTGATTAACAGTTTTGTGTTTCCATTGCATTAACCACCCTTGAAGCCACGAACACATGCTCCGAAAATCCTATATTTATCTCTAAATTTTCAAGTTCATAATTATTAAGTTGCAACTTTTTTAATGTGTTGTATTGAGGTTTTTCACTATTTGGTCTTTATAATTTTTTTTTGTGTGAACCTTATTTATTTTTGGTTGCACAATGCACAGAATTAATTTAAAAATTTACATTTTGTTTGAATAATTTGCAAAAAAAAAGATAAAATAGTGTTGGATTTATATACCGCCCTTTTTCTACTATTATTTGATACAAAATGACGGGGTACAAAAGAGATGTTTATTCAAAGCTTGTGTAAATAAATGTTTCAACCTGTATTTTTTTTGTAGACAAACATAAAAATAATCAATAAGCTGTTTAAACTCCATCATGAATTATGGGCCACCCTTTTTCTAACTAAATTTAAATCATCTAAAAAGTATGCAATTTATATAGTCAAATGGTTTGTGTCTCTGATAAACTCCGCAGAGTATACTCTAGAATTTCAAAAAAGAGTGTGGTGAGTTCAATTTTAACATTAAAATTTATCGCCATAGTTAATTAGCATCATAGTGTCTTCCTAATTTGTTTATCTCTTTTGTTGGTTGAAGCATAGCTGCCGAAATGTATATCTAATTGTTAAGAACATTCACATTAAAATTGATTTAAATTTGAAAACTTTATCTACTATTTAGACATTAAATTGCGGGAACTCGCATCACCAACTTAGAAGCGAGCAAGAGAAAACTTCAATATGCTCGGTCTTATATAAAATTATGCTTTTAAACAATATTTTGCGACCCTAAATGGTTCAAAATTTATAGCCAAATCAAATTCATGTTATTATTTGACTTGAACTCAATGCTATTATACGGTCTACGTAATTACAATATCAGAATATGCTTCCTTCCAGCAAAAATGTCAAGCTGTAGCTGAGAAATGTTTGTCCATTTCCATATTTTGTTTTGTCCTTTTATAACTTGAATCGCCGTCAGCCACACACTTAAATTTATTACTTAGCATCAGCATCAGCATGCCTCCAAATGGAAACAGACATCGCGGCCATTACCATTACAACGAGTCCATAAACCATCAACCGAATTGTCTTCCCGAAAATATTAAATACAAAATGGGGGAAGCCCAGCTATAGCTATAATATTGCGGAAACAAAATGCCGCTGAGCTGATGTAAATATCAAAACAGAATAATAACCATTTCATATTTTCATTTTAACGATATTTACGACTTCTCATCGCTAAACTCAGTTATAAGGACAAATCGTCCTCGAACGCAATCATCTCACCACTCACAGCTCACACCCTCCACCACCATACAAGACAGAAAGGAATTTTGAACGAAATGACTGCCTTTCGGCGACTTTAAGTAGGAATCGTTGTTGGCTCTTCTGTTTGACGTTTAATAAATTTTTATTGAGACAAATGGCCTCTAACAGCTTTTTTGCTGTTCCGTTTCCGCTCGCAGTCGATCTCTGTGCTGTGAAACGCTTACGCAAACATATGTTTTTCTCAAGTCTCCCGTTTATTCCAGCAACAAAAACAACAAAAAAAAAAAACGGAAAAAGAAAGAGTTTCTTAGAAAGAAAAATACGAATGGTTTTTCTCACAAAAGACGGATGAATTTAAAAAGCTACTCAAGAAATAAATGGAATTGCTTTTTTTTTTTGTGTCTGCCTTGAGTAATGAAAAGCAACAAACCCACCTACTTCTACTTTACCCCCGCAGAGTCGACATTTCAAGCAATAATTTCTGAAGGAAGAAAACAGGAATGCAATAAAAATAAAAATGGCCAGGACCAGGTCTAATGGCAGACGAATCTTTTAATAATATTTTTATGATCTTGATCCTTGAGAATGTGAATTTTGAATTTTTGAATTTTTCCATTAATTTTGCACAGGAGGAGTTAAAAATGTGAATGAATGAATGAATAATATTTACAAGGACACTCTTCCATGGTCAAAGTAATGGCTTTCAATTTTATTTCTATTTATTTGTTTGGTGTGAGCGGTGACGGTGAATGGCCTGGATTTGGGACTATAGGTGGATGTTTGAGTTTACAAACCCACCAAGGACAACAACGACCCAGCCCAACACTCGCAGCTATAAGGACTTGCTTACCGGAGTGAGTAAACACTTTTTATTTAAGAAAATAAACAAGTTGTGGTATAATTTCTTGAGAAAGTGCATTGGGTTTTTATAAGTGTGAATTAAGCTTTTTATTGATGTTGTTGGTTTATTGGTTTAAGATACTTGGTAAAGGAATTTTGAAATAAATTCCAGACAGACGAGGAGGTTATTTTTCACGCTCTTCCTCTTCGGTAATATGTATTTTTAAATGAGACTGACTGTCATAAGATAAATTTGTTTATTCGAGTGAGAAAATAAACAGTCGGTATCATTGATAGAGAATCAATTAAAGGTTGTTTTATTAGGCAAATTTTCCCTTTGAATATCACTTTAAATAGGAATTTATTTGATTTTAATATTATTATTTGAATTTATTTGACTTAATATCTAATTCTTTAATATCTTAACAAACATCTAATTGTTTGTATCAAGAGAAAATAATAAAAACTAGGTTTAACATTATATCAAACTGATTCATTAAATGTACCTAATTGTTCAATTTGCTTATAGTGTCGTAGTTTTCATTTGCTACATTTTACAAGGTGATAATCCAAAATTTAAAATAGCCTGATGCTAAGTAATTAATATGATAGATACTAAAGGGTTTTTCAACAGGGACACTACAAAAGTAGAGCTACAGGGACAGCAAACGACGCCATATATTTCTTGCCCCTCTTTTGACATTTCTCTTTAGTAAGAATTGCCATTTTATGATGGAAAGATATACGAGCTAACAACGAGTCGAAATTATTAAAATTTACAACCGAAATTCGGAGTCAGTGGCCTCAACGTCAACGTTAAGAGCGCTACGTCCAATTTATGGTCGTCATAATCGTCCTCGCAGATCAACAATTGAGCGTCTAGTGGGAAAATTTGAATCCACAGGCACAGTACAGGATGTTCCCGTGCCAGTGAGACAAAGAAACGCCCGTAGTGTCGAGAATATTGCTGCCGCTGAGGCTTCAGTTGCAGAAAGCCCAAATGTGTCTCTCACACGTCGTTCTCAAGCGTTGGGCATCTCTGTGACTCTGTGACGTCGTTGTGGCGAATTTTGCGAAAAGATCTTGGCCTTCATCCTTACAAGATTAAATTGACGCAAGAACTGAAGCCGCTTGACTACCAGAAGCGTCGTATGTTCGTGAATTGGGCTGAGCAACAACTTGAAAATGATTCGGATTTTCATCGAAAAATCATCTTCAGCGATGAGGCTCATTTCTGGCTGAATGGCTTCGTCAATAAACAAAATATGCGATATTGGTCAGGCAGCAATCCACACGTACTCCATGCGTCATCATTGCATCCCGAAAAAATTACGGTTTGGTGTGGTTTATGGACCGGCGGCGTCATTGGGCCGTACTTCTTCCGTGATGATCAAGACCGGCACGTTACTTGGAATGGGGATCGCTTCCATTCAATGATAACCGAATATTTTTGGACCCAATTGGATGATATGTACTTGGAGGACATGTGGTTCCAACAGGACGGTGCCACAAGCCACACAGCGAATGTCACAATCAATTTATTGGAAACCAAGTTTGGAGAACGTGTAATCTCACGAAATGGTCCAGTCGCTTGGCCGCCTCGGTAGTGCGATTTAACTCCGTTAGACTATTTCCTAAAGGGCTACGTCAAGTCTATGGTCTAGGCCAACAATCCAGCGACGATTGATGAACTTCGTTTTAATATCGAACGTGAAATTGCAGCAGTATCGGCCGATTTATGCTTGAAAACCGTCGAAAATTGGGTTCAGCGTCTGGACTTCGGCAAGCGTGCCCGTAATGGCCATGCAAAAGAAATCGAGTTCGATACATAATGGCATCGAACGTATTTTCACAGGAATAAAGAATTTAATTGATATCCAAAACCGTTTTTGTTTTATTTAAAAAAAACTTTTGTAGCGCTCTTATTGAAAAACCCGATATTTAACTTTAAAGCTCTTTCCTAAAATGTTCTTAGTTTTAAAATATTTCTAACTATAGTAGCACTCTCATACTATTTTCATAGTAAACTCCTTGAACAGTGACAGTTCGTGCAAACAAATTGGCAAACATACTTTTTCACAATTGTTATTGTCAAACAAAAGTCTTTCATAAGTTGCTTCGGTGACAGATAAGCATTGCTTAGTGGAGTTTTCTCTGCTTAAGACGTCAATCTAAATTTTTCTATTAAATTGTTAGGGCTTTAGCTAGAGAGTAGGATAGACATTATTAGTTTATTATTTAGTATTTATTTCAAAGATCCTCCGACCGTTTTGTTCTTCTGAGCTCCTCTTCATGTAGCTAATTGGGCAAGGTTCTCCTCCCAGTATTCCAACCGTTTCGTTCCTTTGGGCTCCTCTTCAAGCATCTCACTGGGCAAGGTTTTGCTTCGAGAGTTCCATGCGCTTAGTTCCTTAGATTGTGTGCTAGGAACATAGGGTTCCTGAGGATTCCTCACAGTTTATTTCCTCCGTGTTCCTTCTCAAGGATCCCGCTGAATAAAGATTCTGCTCCGAGAGATTCCGACCGTAAGATCACAAAATATTTTATTAGAGTAAGTGCTGCAAATATGGCCCATGTTGGTAGTATGGCCCACCGTAATATTTCCCTACTGGAAGAGCGTAGGTTACCCGCTGTACTTTTGTTTCGAAGATAATCTTAGTGGTTTTGATATATTAAAAAGTGGAGACTCAGGACCAGGAAATGTGCGCGGAATTTGAAGTTTGATTTGTTTTACATTGGCCATATAATTTGTTGGTATATTTTTGTAAGTGTTTTTATATTAAATTTTGCGCAAATATTTTAATATTGTTTTGAGATTTTGTTGTGCTTAGATTTATACATATTTCATTATGTGAAACCAAAATTTTAAATACATTTTCTAAAGTTGGTTAAAATTAAAAGTACAACGAAAAGGCTATATGCAGGTAATATGGCCCACCTCATGCACCATATACACCACCCATATTTAACACCGGGCGAAAAAACTAAGTGTCGGTAATATGGACCATCACATTTACCATATACACCAACCTGGTCCATATTTAACACAACCATATTAGCAGCAATTTTTTTGAAAAATGTTAAAATGAGTTTTTTTAGTTTTTTATTTATATATTTTTAGTAAAATAATTTCTTTAAGTATTAAAAAAAAAGAAACAAGTCAATTACCGAAAAACTGACTGTTTTATTTACAAAAAAGTTAAGGGTGGGCCATATTTGCGACACTTGCTCTATATGAAATACTTAAGAGAAAGAATATTATTGTAACCCAAGTTTATATGAAATACGTTGTTAGAAATTAGAACTAGAAAAAAATTAATGAAAATTAAATCAATTAAAGGAAATAAAACTACATATTTCATTCAGAATTTAAGACCCTTCCAGCACACCGGGGAGCTTACCATAGCCATGAAGAAAAAGCACCACAACTTTGCGTCTTGAAGGGGTCGATCATAGCAATCAGGAAATCGCATCATTAAAATTTTCTTTCGAATAATTTACTGGTATTAACTTACTGAAAAATAAAAAGGATACGGAATCTATGAGAAATCACTTGAAATCATTTTTTCGCACTCAAAATTTTCCTTCAGGCAAATAGCTATTTTTCTTTAAAAAAAAAACATTTACTAATTTTCCTGATGAAAATTCCATTTCCGTAGGTATTTAAATCCATCAATGACTCCAGTCTTGTTTGCAAAATTAACTTTGATTTTTCAATTTAATTCAATTCAATGCAATTATTATTAAGGCATTTGAAAATCAGTACATATTGTTTAGTTTTATACGTCTTAATACAGTGGCCGACTATTTTTTAGATATGTCTGGCTCAACTTTCAACTTAAATTATGGCATTCTATGTGTACGCTTGCTACCTGCATACTACTTTTGCTTAGCTACTTTTGAGCACTTAATACTTAATTTTAAAATATAACTTATACTAAAACTTACACTACTATGTACTACAAAAAAAAAAAAAACTCAACTAAAAGTATCAAATATGTACCTACATTATAAATATTTATACAATATATAATGTACATTTCGATTTTTGAGAAAATCATAACTTCGCAAGAAATTAATTCGCAAAATTTGCAATATTTTAATATTTGCTCCACAAGTTGAGCACATTAAATAAGACATAAGTTTTCAGATTAGCCACGTTATAAATAAGTACTAAATATTGCGAGTTCAACGCAGTAATCAGTCCAAAAGTTTTGCTACAAATTACATTGAGCGTGGTCACCGAGCAAAATGCTCTTTAGACCAAGTCAAACGAAGTAAATAATAAATATATGCATGTGTTTTTTTATTCTGTCAAAGTATAAAGTTATTCAGCTTTAGTCGTTCTTGTAATCCATCATTCCAGTTTAAAATAAAAATGAAATATATAGGTATTAACAGTACATTACTCCATCCATATTAAACAGTCGTCATCGCAGCATTCTCAACCAACGTAACAAATTACAACACCATCAGCCTCAAATTTGCTACAAAATTACATAAGGTATTTCTTAATCAATTATAATGAAGTATATATAACAACCTCAGGTAAATTAGAGGTCATTTAAACCATGGGAGAGCCATTCATGTGGCCATAACACCCCCCATGTCGCAATAATAAAAGTAACAAATTTTGATTGATATTACCAAGGACCCAAATAAATTCATCCAAAGATTAATCTGCTGAGGGTGGAATTTACAACCACCCCATTGTCAAACACACAGAAACCCCAACCAAGCCAACAATTCAGCCGCCCCGTTTGCAGGTAGGCAAGGAATACCTACCCAAAAACCACCCACTTATTATGAGATCACAAAACAAAGGTTAACTTGGTCATAAATATCTTGGCACCTTTCTGCCTTACCTCAAATTCAAACCCCGCACGTACGAGTCGAGTATACGTTTTGCGAGTTTTATTAACACCCCATTAGATGGTTTGGTCAAAAGGGGGGTCAAAGTGGCCGCATCATTCACAGGATATGCTATATGACTACAAGGACTGCTGCCGCTGCCGCCGCCATGCCATGCCATTGCGCCACACGACTTCTATATACCATGTCGAAGTTAATACTCGTAAATCACCGGAACTACTTGACCCTTGTTAAATGGCTTTGCAAAGCTTAATTTTATTGGCAGATTATGGCTAAACCCCTTTCCGTCTTTGATATACTACATAATTTATCCCCATCACAATGACACAGCAAAGCATGGGGTTTAGGTATTAAAATAAAATTTGTTTTATCTCTGTTTGTAATGATAATGACCTCCGAAGAATGCAAATAAAAATTGTAAAGGTCCTGAGAATTTGAATATAAAACTGATTTAAATTTAAATTTAATAGTACCTAACTGCCGGCCGAGCCCATATGTCAGGGCAATAGATAAATTGAGGGGTAATCATTATTCACTGATTGATCGGTTTTTTGGTTATGATACTAAATTTTTAATGGCGAATAAATTGCTTACCCCAAAGCAGATTAGTAAAGGGTGATTTTTAAGCTGGTTTAGTTTTGGCAACACTGGTTTTGACAGCTGACGTGTGTTTAGTACCTTGTGTCACTGTCAAACAGCTTCAGTTTGGTTTGCAATTTAACCATGGATCGTCTTACAAATGAACAACGCTTGCAAATTATTGAATTTTACTATCAAAATTCGTGCTCGGTTCGAAATGTTCATCGCGCGCTGCTTGTGTTCAGCGATGAGGCTCATTTTTGGTTGAATGGGTACGTAAATAAGCAAAATTGCCGCATTTGGAGTGAAGATCAGCCAGAAGCATTGCAACAGCTACCAATGCATCCCGAAAAAGCCACTGTTTGGTGCGGTTTATGGGCCGGCGGCATTATTGGGCCTATTTCTTCAAAGATGATGCGAATCGCAGCGTTACTGTCAATGGTGAACGCTACCGAGCGATGATAACAAACTTTTTTTTGCCCGAAATGGAAGTTCTTGACTTGCATGATATGTGGTTTCAACAAGACGGTGCCACATGCCACACAGCACGCGAAACAATGGCGCAATTGCGAGGCGAGTTTGGTGAACAGTTAATTTCACGTTTCGGGCCGGTCAATTGGCCGCCTAGATCGCGCGATTTGACACCATTAGATTATTTTTTGTGGGGGTATGTCAAGGCTAATGTCTATAGGGACAAGCCCGCTTCGATTGACGCACTGGAAGCCAACATCCATGCATTCATTCGTGAGATACCGGCCGATATGTGTGAAAGAGTATGCCAAAATTGGACTCAGCGGATGGGCTACCTGAGACGCAGCCGCGGTCAACATTTGCATGAAATTATCTTTAAACATTAAATTGCAAAGTTCAAACTATCGATTTAAATAAATATTTCATTCATTTTTTCGGATTTTTTGTGTTTTTTTTTTAAAAAAAGTTCTAAACCTCTTAAAAAATCACCCATTAGCTTAGAGGCTATGAGAAAAATCAAGATTATAATATCGAAGCTGTGTAGGTATGTTAGGAGGAGTGAAATTATTTGTTGTTCTTAGTCCTTGACAATATAATGGATTGTTTGAAGTTTATATAGACTTTATTGGTTTGGTTTTGGAAAAGTCCGCTCTAATTTAAACTTAATCTTTAACCCAGCAAAGCCTTATAGAAAATAAAGCCCTTTTCAATTCGAACCACCAAGAGCAGAAAATGTCTTCCCAAATAAAGTATAACCATTCATCTAATTTCAATTAACACGGAGCATGTTTCGAGTAATAAATTTACCACGTTGCACATTATTGGTTTTGTTTTTTTTTTTTTTTTTTTTCTTCTTGCAACTCAGCCGTGCATTTAATTTCATTTGAGTCCTTAATGTGTCGTTTTCATCTCCCCAATTATGTGCTTGTGGATCTCTTTGCAGACTAAACAAAAAAAAAAATTCAAAACCATAGAGGAAAACTAATTTTTCACAATCAGGAAGCGTTTGAGTGGAGAAAAGAAAAAAACAACCACAAAAATCTGTAAGGGGGTATGTGGAGCTGGTAGTCGGAAATACCACGACGACGATGACGATGACGACGTACAAAAAGGATACAAGTGATCATCATTGAAACGAGGACGAAAAAATAATAATGAACAAAAAAAAAAACAACTTGCAACAAAGGAGTTTGTAGAGTACTAGAAAATCGTTCCGAAGGATAATAATCACTTCGCTAGGAAACACTTTAATCCCAAGATCATCAATCACTTAAGTGCTTCAGAGCTTCTCATATATACGATTGCCTCTCGTCTGATATATAACGAGAAAACGGGCGAATTATCTCTACTTCCACCACCACTTTCCGCTTCACCATCACCACCTATATAATGTCTATTCCATGCGAAAAAAAACGTGGGTTAAATGCATCATGCTCGCAAGGATTTCTATGAACTCTTCCGGCATTTTGGGTGGTTTTGTCGGGTTTGTCTTTTTATGTTGCTGATACTGATGCTGTTGTGTGTGTGTTTTGTTTTTATATATTTTTTTTTTATTTTTTTCCGTCCCTCAACCAATCATCGTATATACTCTCATCTTTTATCCTTAGAGATACTGATCCATTCAGGAAGCAAAACTGGACTCAAAACGGAACTATTCTTTTAGAGTTGCTCTTGATGATACTTTTATTCTGGTACCTATATGTGTCATCCAGCTATCCTCTGCTCTCATCCGTCAACGATGAGTTGATGATGTGGTTGTTAACGTTTGTAAAGCCCGAGTTGGAGAATTGGTTGCGGTATTATATTCATCCACCTCTGTCCTAAGACCTAAGAGATACATTTCTAAATCACATTCAGCTTTGATATGACACTTCGGTTCGTTTAAATAGGTCTTCATTTTTAAATTATTTATGTATGTATGTAATACAAATTATAGGTTTTGATAAATATTACGAGTGAGAGGAAGTCTATGAGTTTTATAACACTCTCCCGATATCCACTCTCCCCCTCCCCATTCTCATAGTAAATTCCAAGTTGCATAAAGTTATTGTAAAGTAGATGTGCATGAAAAATTGTTTTGGGGGCTTTTGACCCCCCAGTAGATAGTTAACAACACTCAGTTCGATGAAAACTTTTTACAGTATCTTAAAAAAATAGATAAATGAAGCCGTACACCACAATTCTAAAGAATATAAGATATATGAATACTTATTGAGAATAACAATACTGTTCAGATTTTGTGAGCAGGCTTACAAACATACTCATAAGTACTCTAAATTAAATTTTATGCTTCAATTTTGAAATTTGTTTAAAAAAAACAAACATTAAAAATAAATATTTTTTTCTACTGCCTATTCTTTAGAAATTTTCCAAATTTTGTATTTAAATCTGTCATTAAAATAAGTTCTGAACATTAAGATCCAGTTTTTCAGTGCTAGATTAAAGTTAAACCCGAGTTAACTCATTAAATTTGTTGAGTTAACTCAGGAATAACAAAACAGATGCTTTTGATGGTTAATCCACCAAAAAACTGCTCCCTCAGTTAACTGTGGGTTAATTTACTTCTAGAGTTAAATAACTCTGGTTCAACTCACTACTAAAAAACTGGGCCTTAGAGTAAGTTCTTTCAACCTAATCGCACATTTAAAATTTTTTTTACTGAACTCGTAGGTATAGTAAATATCAATTGATATGCAAAGTCTAATTATTATGAATATGGAAAATTACTTAGCAAAGTAAAGAATAAAAATTCTATTGAAATAAACGAATCGTTTATAGGGAAAAAATATTCATAGAATTTTTTCCCTCTCGGGGATTTCAAATGAAAGCCTGCAATTATGTAAATAAAGCAAGGAAAGATAATAATGAGGAATATCTATAAAGGTGAAATTGTAATTTTTCTTAATGACTTTGTATTGATTTATATAAAAAAAAACATTTATGTACTTTGGTGTTCAGCAGTACTTTGTTTTTAATTTTCTGAATGGCAGTAATTTAAAAAGTAATTACTTGGATAGCTTCTACACGAGGGTTTTTCCAGGCACGATTCAAACATACCATAAGTGCAAAGAATAAACAAAAATGAGGCAAAAGACAGTGAGTAATGCGTGGCTCGTGGTTAAAATATTCTTGACTAGACCAAGAAAATTAGATTTTACTTTTGAAAAATTTCGAAAAAGTTGAATTACTTAGGTAAAGATATTTATTTTTGTGTTAAGTATTTTCCAAAAAGTACTTTAAATTTAGACCAAGGCTTTTGATGATATAGGAGTGAAAGAGACAACTATTTTGTAATTTTTTCAAAATAATGTTAAGGTAATATTTCTAGCTTATAAAATTCTACACAAAAATGAGCTTCAGACTTTTTTCTTCAGAGCAATAAGTTTGTGAAAAAAACGTGCCAAAACCCTCTGTATCTTTCCCTCCGGTGCAGTGCTGTGAAAAAAATCCACTGATGATGTAGCGGTTGCGAACGCATTTCTCAAAATCTATAAAATGGCAGAGTTTAGTTCAAGCTAAGCAAGTAGTTAGACGTAAAAGTTGCAAATATAGACAAATTTTATTTTATCTCTTCGGTGCGGGGCAGCAAAAACTTAGCACAAAACAGCACAACCTTGATTTTTAAGAAAATCGTAGTTTTTAAAAACGTTTCATCCGTAAAATTTGCAAACTTTCAAAATTTAAAAAAGAAATATTTACCACACATTACGGTGCTAACTCCACGCTATGGCGCTTCGCAAAATTTATTTTCGGCCGTTAAAGTTGCAAATATGCGTATTTTTATTTATCTTTTCGTCTCTTAGCACCAAAAACTGTGCTAAAATCAGCACAACTTTGATTGTTGTAATTTTTCAAAAAAAATATCATCCGTGAAATTTGCGAAATTTGTGTTTATTATTTACGACACAAGTTGAGCAAATAGCAGAACAACTTTTTTCACTAAGTACGATTTCATGGTTGCACAAGTTGGGCACATTGGAGCACAACAATTTTTTTAATGAAAAATAATCTTAGGCACATTAGCGTTGAGAATTGAGAATACGGCGAAGTAGGTTCACTGACAAGAACTAAATTGGTGTGTTGCATTGTGCAGTGTGCATGCTTCATAACTAACTCAATTTAATAGTTCTTTTCCTTTAACGATATTATACACTGAAGCAGATATCATACACGCAATGTGTTGACACCAATGCTTAAAACTCTTTGGGACATATTTTTACATGAAACATAATTTTCTATAAATTGTGATCATGGAAAAAAAAACAATTTAAAATAAAATTTAAACTATTAAAAAATATTTTGTGTATTATTTCCTCGTTGAATGCCTATAGTAATGCAGATGAACTATTGAAATGGGTAAGTTATAAAAACAGAATATACCGACTTTTTTACGAGATAATTATATGCAGTAGATGTTTTCATCGATTTGATAAATGTCGAATAATTAAACATTAAGAACAGAAACTTTCCATATACTGTTAGGGATGAGAGCACCAACAAACATTTGATCTAGTTTTACATTGACGCCAAAAATAAAATCAAAATAGCCTAACATAAAGCAAACTTAAAAAGTCATAGAGATAGTTCCCATGTTACCTTTGCGTCAATGTTGTTCATCAACTTCGTTCTTATACAATGCAGCGTAATAGCGTCCCCTAGTGACCCAGAAGTTGCCTATTTATACTACTCATATAAAACTGCTTAAGCGTAGGTAAAAGTTTCTACATAAACTGCCGGTGTTCGAAAACCGTTATGATGTGCTATGACCGTTTTCATTGATAAATACAGTCCTTACAACTAAATGAACTTTTTTCTTAATTTAAGACGCAGGAAGTCCTGGATGAGGATATAAAATACAAGGTCGACAACAAAACCCAGTCTTGTATCAATTATTTCGATATCAAAACTTATTTTACCTAGAAAAAAACAGATAATAATTGAATAATCTGGAACAGATAGCTCCCACACAACTACAGGTTGGCCCAAAAAAGACCTTCCTTTGTAAATATAAACGTCTCCGAAGTACTCTAAACGTTATTCTGGGATCACCAGATTTCACCTTTTGGGCCATCTTGAATTTTTTTAGGTGCAGATCGATCCGACTTTAAAATCGTGCCATGCGTTATAATAAAGGGTCCGCCATCTAACGTTTTTTTTTCAACTAGTGCTTATTTCGTGAATGGTAACACTTAGCTCATGTCTGATTTGACAGATAATTAGTTTTATCCTTCCGCTGAACGAATATGGTTGTGTATACGCTTCGCTAAGTGGGCCTGCGATCGACTTAGAGAAGATGCCGATTTTGCCAAAAAAATCATCTTTTCAGATGAAGCTCATTTTGATCTTGGCGGGTAGTAAACAAGCAAAATTGTCGCATTTGGGGCACAGAAAACCCGCACGCATACATTGAAAAGCCGAAACACCCAAAACGAGTCACTATGTTTGGTGCGGATTTTGGTCCAGAGGCATAATAGGGCCATTTTTCGAAAATGAGCAAGGAGTGGCCGTTACAGTCAATGGCGATCGTTATCGGGCCATGTTGAACGAATTTTTGTTCACAAAAATTGAAGAGGAGGATATTGGCAACATTTGGTTTCAACAGGACGGCGCTACGTGCCACACAGCCGAAGCTACACTCGATGTTTTGCGCCATTTTCAAAAAAAAAGAAAAGTTATTTGGCGGACCCTTTATAACCAACTATATGTTGAACGTCATCGTCATCGTTGTAATGTCGATGTTTCAAAACCAGCCGCAAAACTTTCACGAACGAACTGGATATTTTTGACAGATCTTCTATAACGAGATCTGCCGGTACTTCTCCCATCTCTAAAGTTCTCATATCACTCAAATTTTGGTCACCACAAGATGAATTGTCGCAGCTGTTAAAACATTTTGAACACCATAAAATGAGTAAATTATTGACCGGACATTTTCCAAAAACAATTTTGACAGTTTTTGCTCGCAGTTCGATAGTGTAGTATTCCATTATTAAATCTTCCAATCTTTATGTCTCCCAATGTTTACCAAAATTTTCTCGAAAACAGCTCAAATGATTTTGATCAATTTTTATACTTATAATTTTCAAAGTCATATTGAAATAAAACTGCGTTCTACACACCTTACCTTGAGAATGTTTTCTTAAGTGGGATTATATGAGGCTATGAGAAGCAAAGTGGAGTAACTGATTTTCGCACTAACTTATTTTTAAAAAAGGCTAAAAATAGTATCAATTGGAACAAAATTATGTCTTTTTGAAGCAGTTGCATACCCATTAAATGAACCACATAACTGTTTCAAATAAAAAGCTAATTTTTGTTCATATAAAAGTACAAGTTTTCATGACTTTCTTCAAAGTCCATAGTCTTTTGTTGACTTCAAATCAACCTTCTTAACTTTTTGGTTACAAATTATATTACTGAAATGATTATTATTTCTATAATTAAATGACTAGACAAAAGTTCTAAATGATAAATTGACATTAAAAGAGAACAAAAGTCAACACTCAACTGAAACAAGCCAAGTTTTATTTAATTTAAATAAAAAAAAAACTTTTTGAAGTTATTTACTTTGTTCACAATATAATTAGGTAGATACTCTTATAAATTTACTTTAAACTCGCTACCATCATCACGACTCACGACCCCATGTCTATCTACTGTCTCTTGGTTTTTTATAATATATATATTATTTCTTCGGCAAAAACAATGCCTTATATTCATGTTTCAATACACTATATTATGCAATACATACTTATATAAATACATACGCTTTTGCTATAGATAACAAAAAGAAAATATTCTTTCCCTTATTGAAAAAGTTTAAGGTAGGTATTTCAATAAAAAAAAGTCTAAATTAAAAAGTACCTTAAAAATACGGGCACAGGAGGTTACTTCTTATGGCCTATTTAAAGAAAATAAATTCAATGAAATATGAAAAAATAAATACCTTGACAAAACATTGAATAACTTTGTTTAGTATTTTTTGCATTTCAAAGTCGCCCAAGTAATCAATTAATAATTTTTCATTCCCATATGAATTTTTACTTGCTTAAGGACAAGTATTGGTTTCATGTACACAAAATTGAGATTGTAATCAAAACTAAACTACTATAATCGAGAAGTCCAAAAAAGTGAGTTTCGTCATGCCGTGCGTCGGTCTCTGCATCTGTGCGTCCACTGTAATTTGAGCCTAAACGGGTGGCCCGATTTGCTTAAAATTTGGTACAGAGCATTTTTATGTGATTCCCTAAAGGGGAGTTTTTGTTCTAGGTCATCTCGAACGGGTAGCTGCCATACAAATATTTTGGTTTTATCAAATTTTCTCGAAAACGCTTCTAAAGATTTTGATTAAACTTCGTACCTGTAATAAGAAAGTGAATTGTAAGAAAACTGCGTTTCGGGTTTTTCTCAAAAAAATGCACACAACAGAATAAGGTTTCCACGTTTTTTTGAGAGAATGGTCTTATTTTTGGGTTATTCGCGTTTATCTTTGCCATGGTTGGACGGATTTTGTTATAATTTTGCAAGCTAGTGCACCTAAATAATTTAAACAATATTGTCACTAAAATTTTTTGGAAAAATCAATTTTTAGTGGGTACTTTTGACTCTTTTAATATTTTCTCGTTAAATATACAAGCCTGCATCTTTAATGTGTGATTACACACAGTTGTTAGCCACAAGAGCAAGTTCGTTCGATCCAGTCGTGCATATTTGTTCTTCTGCGAAAACAACAGTTTCGCCATGTACCTTCGGGTGACTGTCCATGAATTGTAAAAGGATCCACCTTTATTGCAGTTACTAACACTGCTAAAGTAAAAAACAAAAAAAAAAAACTTTTGCCCAAAAACTACATCCTTTTTACTATAATTCTTCATACCGATTTCTCACACAATTGCAATTTTATTTATGTTTTTTAATAAAGGGTGTTTTTTTTTAGACGTGTGGTTTTCAATCTGGCAATACCTTCTTCGGAGTTGGTCTCTTTGACAGTTATTACTTGATTTACGCTCAGTTTGATTTGCCATTTCATAATTAATGGACTTACTCCTGAACAACGTTTGCAAATCGTGCAAATTTTTGAGCAACTATGGATCAGTTTTGCACCACGTTTACTTTAGTGGATAATGCGCATCCTCAGAGGCGCCGTACAGTGCGCACCGAAGACGATGTTGCTGCTGGGGAGCAGAGTATCGAAGAAGGCCCGAATGAGTCCATCCGCCATCGCACGCAAAAATTGGAGCTGTCGAAAATTGGGCCTCTCGGCTGGAATTCATTCGAGCCAGCTGTGGCGGCCACTTGCCCGATATCATTTTTAAAACCTAATGGCAAACTTTGATCTTTATAGTAAAGCTAAATTATTGGCCATAACATTAAATGAAAACACCCTTTACCTCTCTGTTGGTACTGAAATAGATGGACAAATCGATTTTGTCTGACAACGCCTGTAATGGCCAATTTTTCACAAACAACCATCTGCCATCCGTGTGAACTGACAATTTTTAACGTCACAACGTCGTCAGAAAAGTCACTGTTCCGCTATTGTCAGACCAATCATTTGACAATGACATTGTCCTATTTTGGACAAAATCTTCCAACTTCTAAATTTATCATTGTAAGGTATAATTAGCTACTGTCAGCTCATTATCGGGGCATTAACAGATCTGAAAATATTGTCAAAACTGACCACTGTTTGTACCTACTTAGCTTAGCTCCCATCAGAGCCTATAACACATTCTTTTTCCTTATTCCAATTTATTTATTAAAGTAAAGCTCGATTGGTGTTAAATCAATATCACTATACACTACTCAATATTAAACACTACCTCTATACTACCTAAATATACAACCTATTATTCTATGACTCTTACCATTTTTTATATAAAAAACTTGAACATCGTTTTCGAAAAAGTCATCCAACTCTACAACTTGCAAAGGGAATTAGAATTCGAACAAATAGCAAACTAATGAATTGTTAATGCGATGCATTACTCCATCAATTCACTATCTAGTTGAACGAAAAAATCCCACAGGACTAAAAAAAAAAGCTAAAAACCGAAAAAAGAGGAGAGAAATGTAAAAGTGCCACCAAAGGACAATTTTGCAAATTAAGTTCACATCTCGTGAAAATGTCGCCCATTAGACACAAGACACAAAGTCAGGTGCATACACACCAAATGGCATGCACTACACCCAGACACCTTTCCTAATTTATTAATGGTTTCTCGTTATAGAGCACAACCATTTTCCATACACCCCCGGGATCACAACCTGATCCTTGAGCAATTGGAAAAATTATTCTTTCACTTTTTCTCTGCTCTGGCAAATATGTTTTTAGCCGGATGTGACTCCCTCCAGGCAAGAACGAATAGTTCCAACTGGGAAAACCCCAGAAAAAGGATGCAGAAAAAAAAGTAGGACTTTGAGAAAAATATGCTTTTTATTTTTGTTGTTGTTCACGCCAGGACGACATCGAGAGCGGGCGTTAGGGATTCAAGTAGCAGAAAGACAATGCAACACCGACAGCAAACAAAAAACAAGTCTCAGGGATTATTCCATGTGTAGGGGCGTATATTCCTAATGAAATGATACATATCCTGTTTTCATTTCGGGTATCGAACACAGAACGACAAATTCCCCCGGAAAGCCATCCAACAAAATTGAGGTGGTCAGAGAATGAAACGAAAGAACGAAATTGGATGAAAGCTGCAAAGTAGGAGCGGAGCACTGATTCTGTTTCTGATGCTGATGCTGATGCTGGGGCGAGAAAATTTATTGGGATATTTTCGTTTTATAGTTTTGGTCTACATTTTTTTTGTGTTCTTCTTAGTTTTTGGTATTCTATCTAATGGTTTTGTGTTTGAAGTCAAAGAACATGGAAGGAATGTTTTTTTTTATTTATTCTTTGGCAAAGGAACTTTTTAGACAAAACGAAATATCGATTCTCTTGTGCAGTTTTGATGTTGAAGAACGATTTTATGTTCTCCAAAGAATATTGGATAACCTAGTTTTTTCTGTTTGTTTTTTTTTTTTTTTTGTTCAGGACGAGAGAGTGTTTTGGTTAAATGTTTGGATCCGCCTGGTTTTTTGAGTAATTTTTTCTAGTGTTGTTTTACCCTTCTGGCGTTGACTGCAAGAACAAGGAGATCTGTGAAAGGGGACGGTCGAGAAACAAATGTGATTAAAAGTACAAAAAAAGACGTATCGGGTGGATACTGGAAGGCACACAATGAATTATTAGCTTTTGCTGCTGAATTAGGGTTTTCTGTATATAAAAAAGTAAAATTCAAACCAAATCGAAGCTATATATGAAGTATTTCATATTCCTATTGACCATCAATATATCTTTAACATGATGAAAAATGAAAACGGTTAAATGAAACCAAATTCCGAAAAATGCACCAAATAATCTTTGTGGTTGTAATTGAATAGATTTCAAAAGTCTCTTGTTTATGCTGTGTGGGCTCTGGAATTGTCTCTTTTTGACACTCCAGAAACTCAAGGGTCTTAAAAGAATACAATCTTTTCTGAATGAATTCTTTTAAAATCATTCATTCAATTCAATCAAAAGATTGCATTCGTTTACATCACTTTGAGACTTCGATATCAAACTATGTAATCGCCATTCATTTGACATCGAAAAGATTGCAATCATTTTTTCCCCATTTATTTCACAGCAATCAATCGAATGCAATCTTTTGAGAATATACGCATTCTGTGCAGTCTTTTTCATTCATTTGCAGTTGTTTGCATTCTTTAACATTCTATTACATATGCTCATACTATGGGTTGCCATACTTAACGTAGGTGAGATGTTGTCATGTAACTGGGGAACAAGTTTAATAGGCCACTTTAGGTTGATGCAGGGAAAAAACAATTCAGAGAATCCAAAAGAATGCAAAAGAACGAATTCCTAACAGATAATTGATTGCTGTACAATAAATGGAGGACAAAAATGAAAGGTTATTGCATCATCTGAAGTTGATATCTCAAAATAAAGCCCAAGAATATAATCTTTTTATTAAAATCATTATAAAGGGTCCGCCAAATAACTTTTTTTTTTTGAAAATGGCGCAAAACATCGAGCGTAGCTTCGGCTGTGTGGCACGTAGCGCCGTCCTGTTGAAACCAAATGTTGCCAATATTCTCCTCTTCAAGTTTTGTGAACAAAAATTCGTTCAATATGGCCCGATAACGATCGCCATTGACTCTAACGGCCACTCCTTGCTCATTTTCGAAAAATGGCCCAATTATGCCTCTGGACCAAAATCCGCACCAAACAGTGACTCGTTTTGGGTGTTTCGGCTTTTCAATGTATGCGTGCGGGTTTTCTGTGCCCCAAATGCGACAAGTTTGCTTGTTTACTACCCGCCAAGATCAAAATGAGCTTCATCTGAAAATATGATTTTTTTGGCAAAATCGGCATCTTCTCTAAGTCGATCGCAGGCCCACTTAGCGAAGCGTATACACAACCATATTCGTTCAGCGGAAGGATAAAACTAATTATCTGTCAAATCAGACATGAGCTAAGTGTTACCATTCACGAAATAAGCACTAGTTGAAATAAAAAACGTTAGATGGCGGACCCTTTAGATCGCATTCACAAAACATTGCAATCTATACACATTAAACACCCATTCTGTTGAAAAATTATAGATAATTTGTGATTCCGCTCGCTCAGTGGAGTGAAGTAAGGAGTAACTTTGAAAACTGTTTAATTTTATTCTTGTACGATATTATAAATATATTTACATAAATCACTTCTTTTTTTTAATATTTTGATCTCTTGAATAGAATCATGTTAACCTTCATATTCCTCATTGTTATAATATCTTGTTGACTTCCGGCGAATAACAAACAACAACAAAAAAGATCTCATATCCTAATGTAGTTTATTTATGCAAACAATACACAAACTTAATAAATAATATGAAAGTTCTTTGAAAAACTCTCATACTTCAGCATAATCCTTTGTGTTCACCTGCTTGATGTTGTACAAAAGTCAGGATAAAAGTTATTTTTTATTTTAAATCAACACTCCTCTTCCCTTGAACGCCTCGATATTCATATAATGCTTCGAGAATCTCTCTTGAGTTCTTGTTTCTGCCTCCAACTCATCCTCTTTTAGACATTATGAAAGCTAAGGATAACATCATGCCATATATTTTGTGTGTGGGACGTGTGCGGGATTCTCAATTTGAATATCAAATCATATACGAATAGAATTTGCATTTTTTTCAATTTAGCTATTTTTCCTCTTCTCAATTTTTTTTTTGTATTCTTTTGTCGTTGTATTATTATTTGGTAATGGCTTATGCACACAGCCATTGTTATGTCTAGAGGAAAGAACTCGTACTAAACAAAACAAAAAATGAGTACAAAATTTCAGGTCGAAGATATTAAACCTGAGGCGTCGAGTATGTATGTTTTTATGCTTGTGGCTGCTGATATGATAGGCAGGTCGATAGATATGCATACAACAGAGTATTATCTATACCTACTTTAAAAACCGATTGAATCATCAATATAGGGACTGTGAAATTCCGTAAATCAAATTGCTTTTATCCTTTTCGATGCTAAACCGTTTAGTACAGTTTAAATAGGCACTCATATCGTTTGTTGCTTTTTGTTTGTTTGTGTGGAATTTATGAGTTGGGGGTGTGGGTGAATGATGCCTTGGGGATGGGAATAAATAACGACTTTATTGACAAAGCGCATAGAAATGGTTTCCTTCCTAGAGGGTTTTTTTTTTGTTGTTTAAGATGCCATATAGGAAAATTCTTTAATCGATTATGTCAACTAGATTTTAATGTTTTGCACAATCGTGAGTCTTTCGGGAACTAAGACCAAAACAAATAAGTAATAATACAAAATATGTAAATAAAAATAAAACAAGAAATTAAAATTTTTGATGTGTAAACATCTATGCTGGCGGTAGAGTGAAAAAAAAACGTTAACGTTCGTGTGCAGCGATACGTCGTGCACTTTACGTTGTAGCACGTTACGTTACGAAATATGATTTGCCCCGACCAAAACAAATTGATTTTAACGCGACCGACAATTAGATTATACTTTATCGCGACCACTCATTTATATTGTTTTTGCCAACGACGAAAGCAAATTGTTTTTAGCGCGACCGACGATTTTATCATTTTAACAGTTATATTTTTATATTTTTTTCTTTAATTTTTAATTATACCCCGAACAAAATGGACGCGACACTAGTAATTAAAAAGAAAACAAAATCAAAACAAAAATAATAATAGTCAGCTGTAGGGATTGACAATTGACTGTAGGTATGGTAGATCAATGGCTGTAGGTATGGTAGGATATATGGTGCGTTCAGTGATACAAATCTGAACTTAAATTCTACGTTTACATTATACTGGCTTTTAAACCATGCAATTTCTTCTGGCAATTTTTAGGCACGTAGGCGAGGGACGTAGGTGGCTGGGATATACAAAATAGCTGAGGTTGAACAAATTGCAGAGTTATCGGCTACCTTTGTACTTGCACAAAGTTAACATTCATTAAAAATCACAGCGTTCAATTCCATAGACGATTGATGGTTAGTGATTTAAACTGACAACAACTGCAACTAAATATTCTAAAAACTCAAGATATATAATTCGCCGGCTATCTAATATAGTGACATTCATTTGAGGTTCGTTCAGTATAAAATTAAGACTGAACTTTTTGTAAGTTTTACTCGATGGAAAGATGGAGTTTCATAAGGGTTGCAAGTTCGTTAACAGTTCTAACTGGATATTTTAATTCGGCCCCTGCCAGTCAAACCATTAAGTTTCTTTGGAATTTGGGTACGGTGTCATTTAATTGAAACCACGAGTTTAGTGCTCTCCATTGACAGTTGTTGTTTGTCGATGCTCAGAGAGTGATAACCATAAACAATAACCATGTGTAATGTGAAGTCATCTTAAAGTTGAGAGTGAACTACGAAGCAGGACCTTTCAGTACCGAACCTTCACCGTTCGTTGGACACTTCACCACCAGCCTTTTAGTGCTTGGAAATTTCGTTACAGCGGTTCCCCCACTAGGTATTTAGCTGCCGTTCTTTCAACACTGAGATTTTTAAGCACTGATGCCTACAGA
The DNA here is from genome assembly GCA_932273885.2 of Leucozona laternaria. Lineage (NCBI taxonomy): Eukaryota > Metazoa > Arthropoda > Insecta > Diptera > Syrphidae > Leucozona > Leucozona laternaria. The sequence continues at coordinate 20,733,390 of OW026367.1, read as the reverse complement.
TAGGTAATGTAGTGTTAATTTTTCAATATGTTTCTTTTGATGACGTTCAGTAACAAAAATCAGGCACTTGGACAAACGTTGAAGTTTACACATATTTAACCGTGAGTCCTGGCACTCACATATTTTTTTCATAAGAAATGCTATACCACTTAAACAAGGAGTAAAGAAGTATTTGAGAAGGCTTTTTGAAGGGAAAAATAAAAATTAATACCTATTAAAGAAGGAGTAAAGAAGTATTTAAGACAAATGTAATTCCAAATTAAGAAGATTTTAAGAATTAAGTAAGCTTCTTTTATCGAACCGCACACTTGCGCCTTTTATCTTCTTCATACGAATTTAAATCCATTTAAAGAAAAATGCAGGCACAGCTTTAGAATTCTTAAATCCTTCTTTAAGTAATTCTGTGCTACTTGTGTGAGACCATTTTTTCTCAAAAAACGTGTAAAAGCTATTTCCGTTAAGTAAATTTTTCTCCAAAAACATGGAATGCAGTCCCTTTTTTGAGAAAATTTGAAGAAAAACAAAATGTTTGTATAGCACCTACCCTTTTAAGATGAGCTGAAATCACACAAAATGCTGTGTACTAGAATGCTCTGCTTCATGCAAATTGGGCCACTCATTAAGGCTCTAGCTCAAATTACAGTGGACGCACAGACTGACGGGACGGACGGCATGACGAAAACCACTTCTTCGGACTTTTCGATCATCGTAGTTTGTTAGTTATGATTACCATACTGTTGTAAGCCACAAGAGCAATAGTTTGTGTGATCCAGTCTTGCAGGTATGTTGAACTTAAATGCTTAAGTTTTAACTGAGCAAATAATGGGCCTTAATCAATTAACCATTATTTTCTCATCCATCATAAAATGACGAGAGTTTTCAATTAATAGAAGGTCCTGTGAGACTAAAGGTACCTATATAATAAAATGCATAAAATTGCATGTCAAAGACATCGTTCTATGCAATGTCATTACTCTACATCATAGCTGTACATACTTGTTCCATAAGTCTTTACGCAACACCAACTCAATACAAAAACATTGAACTTGCAATCGCTAATCGCAACCCTTCAATAAACGAGAATAATTAAGAAAAACATGATTTTAGCCATATCCATGATCAGGGCCGGCCCCAGCCAAACTTGCGCCCTGTACAAGATTTGTTCGAAGTGCCCCTTTTTAATATATGATACACACATGCATACACATGCATTAGACTTTTAAACATTACCTAGGAGGTAGACTTTCAATGCGTAGGTCTACTGGGATCTTTTTTTTTACGATATTTTGAGTTAAATTCTTCTTGAATGGAACAATGGAAGTGAAGTTAGTTAGAGTGCCAGAAATAACTTAGCACAGTTGGCTTGGATGTTATTTTGGGATTGTTGGAACAAGTTTTGTTGTTAAAATGCAAATGGTAATATACATATATTTGCTTGCGCAAGATCAGATTACATTTTCTTGCTCCTGGTAATGCGCCCCAAGAATTTTGCGCTCTGTGCATTTGCACATATGGTTTGTCCGGCCCTGTCCATGATTAATAACTTGTGCTTTTATAAGAAATACTATTTTTTTAATGAATATGTATCTATTGAAAATCATTTTTTCAACCCTGAGGAGACGTTAATAACCTCCAACTTCAACTCTTTTGTTTATAACCCATACTTCCTTATGCCATATCGTCGTCGAATTGACGTGTATCCGTTAACAACGCCTGGAGCTGGTGTAAAAAAAAAAATATATACAAATAAACAATCAGTATCGAAATAAACACAAAAGCGTTTTCTATGTATTTTATATTATAATGTTTTATTATCATTTTTATTTTTACTTTTATACCTCTACTCCGCACTGAAAGTCATCCTCTCCTACCGGGATAAATGATTTTTGATATTTTTTCCATTAAACGACATACAACACACAATCCCCAGTGATGGTTTCACTAAGTGAAGTATGGCAAGTAAAGAAATCAGTAAAAGGACAAAAGCAATAGAAAACAAAGGATATTTTTTTTCCAAAGAAATTTTGCTGCAAAAAAAAAAAAAAAATTGTAGAATATTGATACAAAAGCACAGCATCCATCATTTGTGATAATACAGCAGCGAATGAATTTTACATTCATTGATGATTATTAATTCATACTTCGGTATTTTTCTTGCAATGTGACATCATTGCTATAGATATCCAATGTCCATAGAAAGAGCAAAGCTTTTACATCTGTATCAAAATTAGGGTGGTCGTAATATGTTTTTTTTTTTGTGTTGGTCTTTTATGTTTAGATCAAAAATACTCAATACAGTAGATGCTCGATAAAGTGAATCTCGGTAGAGTGAACTATCCAAAATAGTGAACACACAAAATTTTATACAGACTCCTCTAAATAGTGAACAAGAAAATGTCGAAATAGTGAACACATATTTGTTTAAGAACTTAGCAAGAATATTCCAGCTGCAATTCGTGTACAGTTTTTTCGATTGACTTTTAATTAAATTTACCGTTCACTTATGCATGAGGATTATACATTCTGTCACGAAAGTAGGTGTGAACTACACCCAGTTTAACACAAGTTAATCGTGAATTCTAACTTTAATGACATATGTGCACATAATATTAAGGGTTTTCATGCATCGAGATAAATTTCCGCTTTGCAGAAAAATATAACTTTCCGCCAGATGTTTGCATGAACACACCTCAGAAATAAAGGGTTTTCCAATAAGAGGTGTTATTTTGAATAGCCCGCTATTTCGGTAGCTGTCACTTTTGAAGCTGTCATTTTTTGACATTTGACAAGTAGAAACTACGCCATTAATAAAAATGGAACGATACACGCTTCAACAACGCACTGAAATTATTAAAATTCACTATAAAAATGGTGAAAATTTGGCAGAGACGGTTCGTAAAACTAAAACATTTTTGGGTCGTCGTGAAGCACCTTGTCGGACCGCAATACAGAAATTGGTGGACAAATTCGAGCTGTTGGGACAAGTTTGTGATGTGAAGAATAAAACCCGTGGACGTCGCTCAAGGACAACTGAGAATATTGCTGTTGTAGCCCGAAGTGTTGAAGAAAACCCAGGTTTGTCCATTCCTCGTCGTTCTTTGGAATTAGGCATTCCACAAACGTCATTACACCGTATTTTGCATAAAGACTTGGGTCTTAAGGCTTATAAAGTTCAGTTAACACAAGAACTCAAGCCGGCTGATCATCAACAACGTCGTGTCTTTGCTGATTGGGTCCTTGAAATGCATGAAAATGATCCGGAATTTCATCGAAAAATCATCTTGACTGATGAGGCCCATTTCCACCTCGGAGGCTACGTCAACAAGCAAAACTGTCGCATCTGGGGCTCGGAAAACCCAAGAGTTATTGTTGAAAAGCCTCTCCATCCTCAACGCGTGACTGTTTGGTGCGGTTTATGGTCCGGCGGGGTCATTGGACCTTACTTTTTCGAAAATGAGGCTGGAGCAACAGTTACGGTCAATGGATTGCGCTATCGAGAGATGATTAATGATTTTTTATGGCCGGAATTGGATGGTATTCATCTGGACAACGTTTACTTTCAACAAGACGGCGCTACGTGCCACACAAGCAATGAAACCATCGATGTTTTCCGGGAAAAGTTTCCGGACCGTGTTATCTCTCGAAGAGGTGATCACAATTGGCTACCGATATCTTGTGATTTAACACCTTGCGACTTCTTCCTTTAGGGCCACGTGAAAGATAAGGTCTACGCCAACAGCCCAGCGTCGATTCAAGACCTCAAAGATGGAATTCGTGAGGCTATCGAGGACATAGGGCAGCCACTTTGCGATTTGGTTATGGAAAATTTCATGAAAAGGATATGGTCCTGTAAGCGTGGTCGTGGCGGCTATTTGGCTGATGTTGTGTTCCATTATTAACGGCATACTTTCCTCTTTATAATGAAATGAACATCAGATCATTTATCTCAAAAAATGCCATTTTTCTTTGAATATCAAAATAACACCTCTTATTGGAAAACCGTTTGTTTTTACAGATACAAACAAAAATTAATTTAATTCTAAAGGGTCGGCCAAATAACTTTTTTTTTTTGAAAATGGCGCAAAACATCGAGTGTAGCTTCGGCTATGTGGCACGTAGCGCCGTCCTGTTGAAACCAAATGTTGCCAATATCCTCCTCTTCAATTTTTGTGAACAAAAATTCGTTCAACATGGCCCGATAACGATCGCTATTGACTGTAACGGCCACTCCTTGCTTATTTTCGAAAAATGGCCCAATTATGCCTCTGGACCAAAATCCGCACCAAACAGTGACTCGTTTTGGGTGTATCGGCTTTTCAATGTATGCGTGCGGGTTTTCTGTGCCCCAAATACGACAATTTTGCTTGTTTACTACCCACCAAGATCAAAATGAGCTTCATATGAAAAGATGATTTTTTTGGCAAAATCGGCATCTTCTCTGAGTCGATCGCAGAGGCCCACTTAGCGAAGCGTATACACAACCATATTTGTTCAGCGGAAGGATAAAACTAATTATCTGTCAAATCAGACATGAGCTAGGTGTTACCATTCACGAAATAAGCACTAGTTGAAAAAAAAAGTTAGATGGCGGACCCTTTATAAGAGTTCCGAGCCCTTTAACTAGAACTTGTGTGTTGCCTATACCTCCTTTATACCATTTTTTGAAAATCTCAGTTAAAAACTAAAGATCTTAAGAAGGAAGCCAATCACACTTGTCACTTACCCCTTCTTCTTCTGAACGCTTCAATTGTTTAAGTATTTTAATTTTACGGCATAAATACCCTGACCTTAAGATTGGGGCTTCATCCATGTCGATGAATCCATGAATCAAATTAGGTATGCTCCCTCTGACGGTGACACGAAAACAAAAAACTTTTGCAAACACATCCACAGTTGGATAAAGTTTATTATTTCCATTGAAATCGCGCCCTATTTCGAAATTGGCCCCAAGCTAGCTAATTACATGCAACACTGCGGGCAACCCTCACTGGAGAAAAATTACCTTCTCAATGGATCAGTGACAACCTGGATGCTGGATGGATGATAATAAGACATATTCTTCTGTTTGTTAATATTGACGTGTTTCTCTGGAATAAAGAAAAAAATCCTTTTTGTTACAACATAACATCCTCACTCCTTTTGTATCTCATCATATCTCTAGGTAGTATAGGTATGACAAAATCAGGCCCTGAAAACAAAAGCAGAATAATAATTGGATTTCCTTTGAATTTTACATGAGTGTTTGAACAAAGGGCGATACACACATACATAGGTATGTTGGAAGGGGTATATGTGAATTTGAGTATAGATATGACATTCATAAAGTAGGTAACTGGAAATGAGCAGAACACTATCTTCTGTTTTCCTCATAAAGAAATTTTATTGTTTTTGACAGGACGAAGAGTAACGGATGACGACAAGAAGGCAACAAGTTTCAAAAATACATACCTACACTTCTTTTTGTTAAAAGAAAGCTCAACGAAATGTTAATATAAAACAAAGAAGAACAGAAAAACAACAAAAAAGGGATCAGAAAACTTCATGTAATGGGCATAAAGCGTATTGTTATTTCTGATGTGTGTACTGTGTAGTCGTAGTGTGTTTGTGTAAAGCAACTATTTTACAACGATTTTACCTCGATTTCGTTACAAAATACCTACCTGTTTATTGTTGAACAAAAACGTCAACCTATAAATGAATGAAAGAAACAAAAGCGCAATTCTCAATTCTCATGGATCATCAGGGTATAAATGAATGAGCACGAGCACACAACAAACAAGCGAAGTTCTTTAATTCATTCCGCTAGTTCCTTTTAAGCTTTAATAAAAATGGGTCGTTCCATCGAAAAGTTTATTTAGTTACCCACCTGCGGGGAAGAAGGGCTGGTGGCTTAGTTTAGTATTATGTTTAAGTGGATTTATGGATACGAAGAAGGAATTTTCTACTCTTATCCCTGAAATGAACTATTTTATAAACTTAGGGTCGTAAATTGGAGCAGTGGCACATTTTAACTTTGAGGAAGAATGTATAGGTAGAAATATTGTGTGTGTTAAAAGGTAACACTTCTGAGTTATTTTGTGATCCATGTGGTAGGTGGGTTTAACCATTAAAAAAACATTACATAAACCAACATTTAAAACAGTGAACTTCAAACTTTAAAAATTAAATGAACTTACGAATTTTAATCAAAATAATGACTTGCAATTTTTTGCAATAATTTATTACAGTCCCACCAGCCACAACTAAACTTTGACCAAGGAAAGGTTGATGGTACCATGGTGGTTGTATTATTTGCAATTGAAATTTCAGTTGAAGTTTCCATCAGTTGATTGGAAAAAGAAAATTTATTCTAAGAAAATCAATTTTAATTGGCACTCATTTGGAAAAATATCCACGACGAATTTGCTCTTGTGGTTCAAGTTGCTTGGAATAAGAGAGACCGTAAATTATATATTTATACATACATACATAATAATTATTATAATTATCATTAGTATATTTAAAGATGTCTTCAAAACCTTTTTTTTTACATCAGTCTACTTACGCATCCTTTACTAGATTCAAAACAGTTTATAACAGTACGGATGAGGTCCAAAAATCTTGTGAAGAAATTTCAGGCTGGGCTTAGATGGGATATTCTACCATCGATCACATTTTCGTACTAAAAAATATTGCTGATTCCTGCCTCGCAAGAGGTAAAAAGCTTTATATTTTCTTCGTCGATTTTCAAGCAGCGTTTAATACCGTTGATCGAGATGCCCTAATAAAGAGTTTTTCAACAGGGACGCTACAAAAGTAGAGCAACAGGGACAGCAAACGACGCCATATTTCTTGCAGCTCTTTTGACATTTCTCTTTAGTTAGGTTTGCCATTTCATGATGAAAAGATGTACGAGCCAACAACGAGTCGAAATTATTAAAATTTACTACCGAAATTAGGAGTCAGTGGCCTCAACGTTAAGAGCGCTAAAATTCGAAAAATCATCTTCAGCGATGAGGCTCATTTCTGGCTGAATGGCTTCGTCAATAAACAAAATATGAGGTATTGGTCAGGCAGCAATCCACACGTACTCCATGAGTCATCCCGAAAAAATTACGGTTTGGTGTGGTTTATAGGCCGGCGGCTTCTTTGGGCCGTACTTCTTCCGTGATGATCAAGACCGGCACGTTACTGTGAATGGGGATTGCTAATGTTCAATGATAACCGAATATTTTTGGCCACAATTAGAAGATATGGACTTGGAGGACATGTGGTTCCAATAGGACGGTGCCAAAAGCACCACAGCGAATGTCACAATCAATTTATTGGAAACCAAGTTTGGAGAACGTGTTATCTCACGAAATGGTCCAGTCGCTTGGGCGCCTCGGTCGTGCGATTTGACGCCGTTAGACTGTTTACTGTGGGGCTACGTCAAGTCTTTGGTCTATGCCAACAAGCCAGCTACTATTGATGAACTTCGTACGAATATCGAACGTGAAATTGCAGCAGTATCGGCCGATTTATGCTTGAAAGCCGTCGAAAATTGGGTTCAGCGTCTGGACTTCTGCAAGCGTGCCCGTGGTGGGCATGCAAAAGAAATCGAGTTTCATACATAATGGCATCAAACGTACTTTCACAAGAATAAAGAATTTCATTGATATCCAAAACCGTTTTTGTTTTATTTATAAAAACTTTTGTAGCGCTCTTATTGAAAAACCCGATATATAAACTGTATATGGAATGGGTACGTCCCTCAAATTTGGCAAACTTATACAAAACCTATATAGAGATACGAAGGCAGCGGTTTGGAATTCTGCTGACAGATCGGAGTGATGGTTTCAAACCAAATAGGAGTTAGACAAGGATGTTCAGATGCACTCAGCCCTTATTTATTTGCTCTATTCATATAAGAATTAGTGGATAATTTACCAGGAGGCATTGAATATGCATCTGGACTTCAAATAAAGGCCCTTTTTTTTGAGGATGATGTAGTATTGATGGCATACTCGCCTGAAACTTCAGCTTATGGTTAGTAAATTGTATGATTATTGTACCTTTTGGAACCTTGTGGTAAATCTGGAAAAATCAAGTGATGGCTATAAAAAAGCGAGGCGGCAGACCTTGTAGAAATGATAAATGGGTTTATGGCCGTGAAATTATTGGCGTGGTTAAGGAATACAAATATCTCGTAGTCTACGTCACTATTATACAGCAGCAAATATCGAGTTTTTGAAACAGTAACTGAATCCTTTCTTTTTTATGCTGCTCAAGTATGGGGAAGCAAACAGTATGAAGCTGTGGAGAAATTTTTAAGGTTGTACAAAAAGAGAACCTTTCGACATCCTCGCAACTCGCCAAATTACAAGATCATGATTGAGACTGGACTGTCACCATTATTTGTCAAAACATTGAAACTTCAAGTAGACTATATACTGAAAGTTATGCAAATGCCTGACCACCGGCTTCCGCAAAAAGCTATGATGCAAGTAGTACAGAGTCAAAAAGGATGGTTTAAGGAATGGTTAGATCTAGCTGAAGAATGTGGAATGGATCTAAACATTAATACAATTGAGCCTTATGTATTGAAACCTATACACTGTACAAACTTATTGAGTGCGTGGATGAGCGTTACAGGCGAAAGTTTGAGGAAGAAGCGTCGAGTTTTTTGTACAGATCAATTTATAATCGTTTGGGTTACTCTCTTGATGAAAGAAACTTTTTAAGAGATGAGTGTAGAATCGAAGAAATTTCAATGATTTTCCGTTTACGTGGAAAGCTCCTGCAACTCAACATTATTTACCAAACAGAGACGACCTACCTACACCTACTATGCGATTTGTGCAATCGCAGAGAGCGAGAAAATGTTTTCCATTTTATGGGTAAATATACAATTTTAGGAGAAATAAAAACAAATATTTTTGACAATTTATTATCGTTTAACTGAAGAATAGTGCTCAACCAAAGGAATATAGAAAAATTATACAAATTCTGCAAAATTGCACTGTTAGATATATAGGAAGAGAATATCAAACGAGGATTTTTGAAAAATTAAATATAAATTATAAAACTAACTAGTATAGCTATATTAATAATGAATTGTCAATCAGAGCATGCGACAAAGCCATGCTTTAATGATTTTACGTAAATAAAATATTCTAATTTAACATTTAAAGATAAAAATAAAAATCCAATCTATCTATCAACTAGATTCAAAACTGCAGAAATTAAATTCAGTGATGATGATTTTGGCTCAAAGGAATAGGTACTTTAATTCATTTAAGCCTCCTTTACGTCATGGGGTCCATTTGAACCCCAGAGCATATAAATATTTAAACACTTATAATTTTTTTGATTTTCATAATTTCGCCTTGAGACTAATACTCAGTAAACAAAATTTAATTTTCTATTCATTTTTACTTGCGATATATAGATACTATGTATATGGCAAGGTATGCATGCGTACAAAAAATCGAATTCGAGATTTTGATCAAATTCGACATTACGATGATAGGGAAGAAGCAAAAACGTCCGTCTGTCTGTCTGTTCGACTACAGCCTAAACGGATGGGCCGATTCTCTTTAAACTTGGTACTTAGCGTTTTTTGCACATTCCCCCCACCTGATTTTTTTTTCTTTTTTTTTAGGACCAAAACTAACAGTAGCTGTCATACAAAATTTCTTGGCCAAAAAGGCAAAACTTATTTTTCTCAAATTCAGCGCTACGGATTTTTTTTTTAAGAACTCAATACATTTAAATAGTTATAAGTTGCCGTTTAATAAAAAAAAAAATGGTTCTGAAAAATGGATATTAATGGTACCTCCCAAAGAACCATTTTTTTTATTTTCGCTTTTCTCGAAAACTGTTCCACAGATTTTGATAAATTTTTTTATAAAGAAGAACTAATACATTTGAAATGAAATTGTGTATCGAAATTCTCAAAAAAATAATTTTTGGATTTTTAAAAAAAGTTTTAAAAACTTAATATTTTGAAAACAACTTAGTCGATGTTTACTTAACTTGGTAAAAAGCAGTTTTTTAACTTTATATAAAAGATTTTTAACAGAAATTATTCTAATACTCAAAAATAACGGTACCTCCTATACAAATGTTTAAAAATCATGAAGAAAGGTATTTTTTTTTTTCAAAAACGACTTCTACAAAATTAGTACGGTCTAACGTTTAAAGTTTTTAAATTTTATAGTTTACGTTTATTAACAGTTCCACTCATAGAACGGTTTCTTTGATTTTCGACTATCTCAATATCTGGTTAATTGAATAAAACCAGATTTTTCATACAGAAGCTTATAACAAATATGAATAAAAGTGCATATCAAAATTTTCTAAAAAATGATTTTTGGATTTTCAAAAAAGAATTAAAAATAATTTTTTGAAAATTCGATATTTTGAAAACGGGTAGCAGATTTTTGTATAAAGTTCAATTTTTAAGTGAACATTAATAAATACTTAAAATTGGCGTACTATTTTTTTTTCTCAAAAATATTGACGAAATTTTTAATTATATTTAAAACCGCTCCCACGATTTTTAAAATTTTTGTTCAAATAAATTAAAATTAATATAAGAAATCAGATGGTGTTCAACGTATTTTAATCAATTTCTTTCTAATTTTGTTGATTTAAAACAATTTTCCAGTTTTAAATAATATAATTTAATTGCATGCATATTGCATATGTGCAACACAGGGCTATATTGTTAGTTTTTGTATACTCACATAATACCACCTGCAACTAAACTAAGTTTTGGCATCAAATGGATAAAATAAAGACTCCCATAGCTAATTTATTTCAGCTAAAGAACCACAATGTGATCGCACATTATGAGCAAATTCGTGCAACCCAGTCGTGCATATTTTGTAAGTTTTAATGAGCACTGAAATCTTACAGAATTTTTTGAGATTTTTTTCTAGAAAAAGTCCATACATCTGACATGGGGTTCATTTGCACCCCACTACTGAAATTCTAACAAAAATAATTTATTTTTCTTATAATTATGTACGTATTTTATTTTGAACGCTCACTATCTTTAGTGTGAGAAGGAATGTCAAAAAAATCTCCTCAATATTGTTGACCGGGGAGATTTTGTTCACCCCACTTACGTCGTGCCCTTCTTTCCTACAAAGTGAGAGTTGCTGGAAACTCATCTCAGTTTCCTCGTGTGAAAGGGGACATTGCATTATTTGTGTGACGAAGGCAACAATATCTACTACTATAATCGCAGGTGTTTCTGCTCTTGGACAAAGGTGACATCTACCCCTTTTATGAGGAAGCCTCTCGTGGACTGTTCGTAAGAACGGCTGAACTCTCTCCATAATGCGGAGGGCATCCAAAGCAGGTTTTTCTACTGTGGTTTGTGATGCAGGTTGTGAACGGTCAGTCAGTTCGATCAGCTCCTCTGCCAGTTCGATAAGCTCATCATTTCTGAACAAATTTTTGTTACTTCTAGGTGGATTGAATTGTCGAAAAAAGATGACGGGTGCTTAGGGCTGCCACGTCTAGTAAGTTCTAAAATACAACCATCGGCCTGCTGGCCGAGTGTGCAAGTGTGCAATAAGAGCTATAAAAGGCAGATCTGCGAGTGCTTAGGGACTTTTTCGAATATTCATCACCTACAACAATTATACGAGAAGCTCCAAAGAATATCTTAGCGATGAATTATATCAAGTTTAACTCCTATAACTACTTGACTTTCAGCCAGAATGGTGATATATTTATAAGCACTATAGCTACGAATAATGTTTTAATATCGGAAATCGGAAGCATTTTTGTTAGAACTTTATACCTTCTTTTAAAGCCAACATTTAATTAAGTTATATTTTAAATAAGGTAATTTCAGTAAGTAGTGCCCGCGTTTTTATCTTTTTGAAAGAGCTTATGCGAATCAGTTGTATAAGACCATCGCTCTTCTTTCTTCTATAACGATAGTATATACTTATATAATAGTTTTGAAAGCATCTATAAGGAAAGTCAATGTGGTTTTATAGGAAAGAATTCATGATAAAAGTGAACCCGATTCGACGCTAGGTTTGTATATTCGAGATTAGCGGAGCGGTTAGCGAGCAAGACTATTAGTGCGAAGGGACCAAGGTTCGATTCCTAGACCTGCCTACAAATATTAGTAATTTTTAAAATAATTATAACAACAATTATCATGACAAAAATAATAAAATAATTATCGCTTAAAAACTTTGCAGATAATCATGTGGAAAAAGCTGGCAGAAGATATGAAAATTATAAAAATAATAAGTACAAAATAATTTTTTTTTTATTTTCTACATTTTTCTATAAGCATTATATACTTGTAACAGTAAATCTTCTCTTCATATCTACAATTGTAGCAAACGGTGCAATAAACCAAACATTCTCCGATTCTTGTTATGGTAATATATTATCCTATAGTACCTCTATAGCATAACTTATAAGTGTATTTCTCGGAGTAACAAAATTTACTCCATAAAGGTGTAATAGGATTGAAAAAACGGCACCCTTTTAGCTCTTTGGATTACTATAACAAGCTTATATACGTGTGATAAATAGTAATAAGAAGCTTCTTAAGATAAATCGAGCATTTAATTAGCAAGAGAAATACTGCATACAAGCGTTGGAAAAGATTCCGTGTTCCATCATTTTTTATTGATTATAAAAGGCTACGAAATGCTGTAAACATCGAGATCAAATCATCAAAGCAAAGATTTTATGCCTCAAAGTTCGATTATTTGACTTCGGAAAAATTGTGGCGAAATATCAAGTCTCTTGGTGTTTCTAAACACTCAGGATGTTCAGATAAAGCTTGCGATGGAAACGCACTGAATAAATTATTCGTTGGCTCCTCCTCGACCAGAAATGTGACTTTAGATGATGGAATTTTCAACATTAGCAATGAGACTGACTCCCTACCAAGGTTTAGTTTCTATCGAGTAAATGAAATGCAGGTGTATAAAGCTTTAAATGAGATAAAATCAAATGCAATCGGTCTTGACAAAATGCATCCTAAGTTCATCAAAATGACTCTTCCGTTCCTTTCACCTTATATATCCCACATCTTCAATACCATCTTAACCACCTCCTGTTACCCTAAACTATGGAAAGCTTCCAAAGTTATCCCAGTCCCCAAGAAGTCCAACTCAAAACAGAAAGAATACCGCCCAATATCCATTTTGCCTTTCATTTCTAAAGCTTTTGAGAAGATAATGAGCCAGCAAATTACATCTTTCTTAAATACTCATCAACTGCTTTCCCCTAACCAATCTGGTTTCAGACCAAAACACAGCTGCACCATAGCACTTCTTAAAATAGTCGATGATATACGGCAAGAAATAGACAAAAATCTTGTAACGACGATGGTTCTCCTTGATTTCTCTAAAGTGTTTAATTCGGTTCCGCACACACTGCTCTTAAATAAATTAAGATATAATTTCTTCTTTGAAAGCTCAGCTGTTTTGCTCATTCAAGAATACTTAACCGGAAGAACTCAGGCTGTTCTAGTAAATGATGAACTTTCTGATTTCCTTCACACGCATGCAGGTGTACCACAAGGATCTATCTTAGGTCCACTCCTTTTTACGATTTTTAATAACGATTTACCTGCGATCCTCAATTACTGTAAAGTTCATATGTATGCTGATGATGTTCAAATTTACCTGAGCTATAGCATTGGCATGGTTGAAGATGCAACCGCAAGAATTAATGAAGATCTGATGCGTGTTGTAGAATGGTCTCATAACAACCTCTTGAAACTGAACTCAAATAAATGTCAGGCTATTGTTGTGAGTAACAATGTGCTCGAAACATCATATTTTCCAAATATTGTACCAGATGGCTCTACCTTAAATTACGTTGAAACAGCAAAAAATTTAGGTGTTGTTTTTAATCAAACGTTATCATGGGAAAATCACATTTCTTGTGCACTGGGTAAAACATATGCTGCATTGCGGGTTCTTCATACTACTGGTAGCTGTCTGCCTACGAACACAAAACTGATAATCGCCAAAACACTTGTTCTTCCCATTTTGCTGTATGGTAGCTTGATTTTCTGCTGTTTAGACAGCAGTAGTAACAGGAAACTAAATGTGGCCTTTAACAATATTGCCCGCTTTGTTTATGGCTTAAATCGTATTGACCATGTATCTAGGTATGCAAATAGTATCTTTAATATGCCCTTGAGTAAATATCGTGATTTCCAAGCTCTAGGTTTCCTATTTAAGCTGAATCAGAATAAAAATCCTGAGTATCTTTTTGAAAAACTTATTTTTCCGACATCACAAAGAAGCAAAATATTCATTACACCTAGCTTTAAATACTCTAACTCTAAACGGCAGTTCTTTGTGCACACGGTGGGTCTCTGGAATTCTCTGCCTGCCAACCTGTGAAGACTAAATAACAGCGAGTCCTTTGAAAAATCCTTAAAGATCTACTTAAGAAGCTAAAATCATTCATTTATAGTAAATTTAACAATTAAAATTTAAATACCTTTTAATTTTTGTTTTTCACTCTTTTTTTTAATGAAATCCTTTTCTTTTTAATTATAATTATTAACCAAAATTGTACAAAGTATAACAAAAAAGACACTATGTTTTAATATACTTATGTTTTGAAATCAATAAATACAAATACAATACAAATAAATATAGAAGTAACATTTTTAGTTGGGAATGGAACCCATGTCGTGTTATAAAGGAGGGTTAAGGCATTATTTAGAGACTCGTTGGCCATTTGTTGCCTACAAATTTTAAAATCATCAAAAAATTCCTTTTTATATTTTTTCGGTCAACAGAATCCTTTCCCTGATTATATATTATCCAATTAGCATCTATGGAAATTGTCAAAAGTACTCCTCCTTCATAATTATTCAACAAAATTAGTCTTTTTAATATTAAAATGTTCTCGAAGTAATTCCGCACGCTGGCGACTTGCGCTGATGGGACTAGATGATATTTAAACTTTCATTCATTCATTCAACATGATTGACATTAATCCCATTGCAATGAGCTTTTGTTTGCCACAAAATGACAAGCCGCATAGGTACCTTACCTACCCTCCTTTCGTTTTCAAATCCAATTTTATTTCGCCATCACTTTTCAATTTCGTTTGTAAGCAATCAACTATACATAGCTGTGGACAGTACCACCGCCTTTTCCACCATTTTTCCATCTTCCACCGTACCGCCATAAAATGCAATTACAATCGGATTTGTTCTATAGCTTAAAGGACTAATGCGATTTTTATTTACCAAGTTTTTTCTTTATTGTTTTCAAACTCAGTGTTCACAACGAAAATCCTATTTTCTATTTTTGAATAGGCTTCTTACTTTTTTGGAGGGGGGGAAACAGAGCCTTTGACCATTTTTTTCGTGTCCTTATTTTTTATTTTGATTGACATAAGAACATACAGAGTTGAAATTCGGCTTTTCTATTCAAATTGATTAAAGCTTCTTTTTGGCATTCGGATTTCCAAAGAAATAACAAAAAATTTAAATCCAATCTCTATTTCACACAAACAGATTCTGATGCAATTGACTCTGCTGAGCGAGCCTGGACGTTCAATATCCGTCGACCAAGTTTGTATAGATTCAGGTTTTTGAACGTGTCACCTCTGCCAGAATGTTGTTGTCATTTTGTTCAGGATACTATTGCTATAGTAAAAACACAGAAAAAAATAGGTTAGAGCAAGGCGGTGAGTTTTTTGCTTCTGGTTAAACAAACGAACATTATATTGCCCCCGTTTTTATGCAATATGTATAGCTGATTGCGTTTGCTTCGTGAGTTTGAAAATATATAGAGTAGCTTAAATTTATTTAAAACGCATAATACAATACCCTTTAGTGTTCTACTAACTTATGAGGAATTTTAGAGGAACATAAAGCTAAGGCAGTATAGAACCCCTTGGAGGTATGGTTAAGGCGTTGGGCTATCACAATCGTCGAAGGTGTACTATACCTCTTGTTAGGAATCAAAAAATCCTCCAGGAGTTCAACATTGGACTGTCACGAGCGTCTGAGGTGTACTATACCTCTTGTGAGGAAGTGACAAATCCTCCAGTAATACATATTATCTCATTCTCATGACAAAGTACCTCTAATCTTAGCCGAGTAACTCTTCAAAAATTAAAGGTCCCCTCTATTCATGCTGCCCAACAATAGGCCCCATAAGGAATGGTTGAGGGTTAATGTCAGGCCGTTGAATATTCGTACCAGGTAAGAGAAAGGGTAGATGGGATAAAAATAATGAACTGACGTGTTATTCCTATATACAATACCTTTTTCTAAAGAAATTATTACTTCTGTTCTTCTTTAAAAGTTATAAAGGGTCCGCCATCTAACGTTTTTTTTTCAACTAGTGCTTATTTCGTGAATGGTAACACTTAGCTCATGTCTGATTTGACAGATAATTAGTTTTATCCTTCCGCTGAACGAATATGGTTGTGTATACGCTTCGCTAAGTGGGCCTGCGATCGACTTAGAGAAGATGCCGATCTTGCCAAAAAAATCATCTTTTCAGATGAAGCTCATTTTGATCTTGGCGGGTAGTAAACAAGCAAAATTGTCGCATTTGGGGCACAGAAAACCCGCACGCATACATTAAAAAGCCGATACACCCAAAACGAGTCACTGTTTGGTGCGGATTTTGGTCCATAGGCATAATTGGGCCATTTGTCGAAAATGAGCAAGGAGTGGCCGTTACAGTCAATAGCGATCGTTATCGGGCCATGTTGAACGAATTTTTGTTCACAAAAATTGAAGAGGAGGATATTGGCAACATTTGGTTTCAACAGGACGGCGCTACGTGCCACACAGCCGAAGCTACAC
The DNA here is from genome assembly GCA_932273885.2 of Leucozona laternaria. Taxonomy (NCBI): domain Eukaryota; kingdom Metazoa; phylum Arthropoda; class Insecta; order Diptera; family Syrphidae; genus Leucozona; species Leucozona laternaria. The sequence continues at coordinate 20,716,592 of OW026367.1, read as the reverse complement.
TCGATGTTTTGCGCCATTTTCAAAAAAAAAGAAGTTATTTGGCGGACCCTTTTGATGAATTCATATTGCTTATTGTTTCGTCATTGAAGACGAAATTTCCTACTGGATACGTGGTTATCTATACGAGCTGTCACGCTATTAATATATTAATACATTCATAAAATGCTGAATATATTAAATGTTCTCAACTAGGGGAAGTGGGCTTATAATAAATTAAATAAACTACTTTTAAACCACCGTAGTGAAATTGATAAGTTCAAGTTTTTCAAGTACTAAATTGAGCTGGTAGGATATCAATCAATGTTTTCTCAATTGAAAGAAGTTGAGAAAAGTGTGACCTATCAATAGGTCTTTTGGAAATAACATATTGCATTCACTATTCCCTCCAAGACCTGTAAAAAAAACAAATAGACATAAAGTATACAAAATAGTAAAAAAAGTAATGTACTCAAAATTCAGCCCTGATGGAAGATCTCTTCTGAAAAACAGAAAATTAGTAATACAGTTTTCAGCTACAACTGCTCGATATCTGGCTCGTATGAATATTGTTTCAATTACTTTCCCAAGTAGGACTAAAATGTAACCTCCATTTTCAGCTTTCTTATGCGTAATGTACCTACCATCATATGGCATGTGGTCTTATATGCTTCAGAAAAATCCACTAATGTCGAGAAAATAACGTTATCTCTGTCAACAGATGGTCTGATATCTGCAACAATATTGCTTAAAGCATAGAAATTTATGTCTTCGACGATCGCCAAAACTCATATTTTTAACGAGTGTGAACTATCTAAATACCTACATTATAGAAATCGCCCTAGGGCAAGGTTGAATACTCAGCCTCTTGCTATTTGTTTATTAAATCTATGACTTCATGGAAGTTTTCTGTGCCTATAGAGTAAACGCCATCTTATGCTACCTGGTGATATACTTGTACCAGGAGCATAACATGAACTTTAGTCGATGGTCAAAAGGCTGGCTAACAATTGTGAAAGATCTCTCTCGCGATAATTTCTGGAGTAAAACATTCAATTATACCTCTAGGTTTATTCCTACAAAAAGAGTCCTGAATTCTAAAAAAACTCATTTGGTTTAACAAGAGATTGTGTAATTTAAAGAATGCTATGTATGGTGCTTTAAGAAGGAGCAGGTTTGAAATCAGCTTTAAGCCTGTGTTTTGTAGTTTAAGAAAAGAATTTGAGTTTCTTAAAAGGTTTTTATATCGACAGTATTTATGGTCTCTATAATCAAAGATTAAAAGTAACTCATCGGCTTTTTGGAGTTATTAAAAACCTAAGATTAAATCTGCGGGAATACCGTGTCAACAATGAGTTTTGATGGTGTTTCTAGTAATAATTTAAGCAATATTTGTGATATGTTCGCAAATTTCTTTCAATCGAATTATAAACTTGTACCATCAATTCTAGAACGTAACAATTAATTAGATCCTGACATGGCTTTTGTTTCCATGTCTATTTCTGAAGCTAAGATTGAAATGGAATTATCTAATCTCGATCAATCGGTAAGTTTGGCTCCCGACAATATTCCTCCAATCTTTCTTAAACACTGTAGTTATTCTTTTATTAGCCCTGTATTTACCATTTTCAATCTTTCTCTAGCTGAAGGTGTGTTTTTAAATACCTGGAAACATTATTTTAGTACTCAAATTCATAAATCTGGACCTAAACAAGCTATTGAAAATTATCGACCCATAGCCAAACTTCAGATTATACCGAAGATTTTCGAAGCCATAGTAAAGAAAAAAATGTTTTCCACTGTTAAAAGTTTTATTTCAGAATTTCAACATGGATTTGTGAGCGGGAGGTCTATCACTATCTATCAATTTTTACAACTTATTGTCTTAAAGCTATGGAAAATAGATATCAGGTTGACGTTGTTTTTACTAATTTTTCAAAAGCGTTCGACCGCCTACAACACGATGTTCTTGTTTTCAAGTTGAAAGATATGGGTTTTCTTTCTAAATTTCTAAGATGGATTGAAAGTTATTTAACTAACAGGACTCAGTCTGTAAAAATAGGGAGTATATCATCTAAAATTATTTACAATTATTCAGGAGTTCCCCAAGGTAGTCATCTCGGTCCACTGCTTTTCTTAATTTTTATAAACGACTTAACTGATGTCATAAAATATGGCCAAAAATTTTTATTTGCCGACGATTTTAAATTACTAGTTACTGTTAAATCTATTTCAGACTGTTGGCAACTACAGAGTGACATCGATTCTTTAACTGAATGGTGTTCAAAAAAAATTTTAGATCTGAATATTTACAAATGTTCAGTTATGACCATAAATCGTTTAAAAAGTCCAATATTATTTGAATAAAAATATTTCCAACAGTGTTCTTAAAAGAGTAATTTTTGACTGTTAGCTGAAGTTTAATTCCCATATAGATTACATAACATAAAAAGCTAATGTTATGCTTGGTTTTATCTTTAGAAACTCTAGGCGATCTTACTATTTTGCACTATTTGCTCATAATATCATATCTGGGCATATTGACTGTCCAGCTTTGCTTTTCCTTTTAGGCATTTATGCACCTCAACGTTCTCTTAGGCCAAGAGAAAACAATTTCTCTTACATCCCTGGGCATTCTACTAACTATGCTCATAAAATCCAATTACCAAAGCTTGTATTCATTTTAAGAATTGTTTTCTTTTAATAGATTTTAACATGAGCTGAGAACTTTGTACAACCACAATCTTAAATTCATTGTAAAATTTTAAATTATTATTTTAACCTATTATTATTGTAATATATGTTATTATGTATTTTATATTAGCATTCTAAGAAAGTTTATACACTTGATAGAATAAATAAATAAATAAAGGACAACACCAAACCATATAGGTACTCCTATTAAAAACTTGAACCAAGTAGACTATGCCTTCAAAAATTTTAGGCTTAGCTCAATAATAATAGATTACCAAAGAAATTCAGTCCAACTGTAAAAAAGTAAGCAAGGTGGAAAAGTTTGATAGATTATTCAAACCATTCACTTGATCTTCAAGTAAAAAACTGAAATCCTTCGAACATAAAATTATGTTTCTTCCTAATAGATGCAAAAATAAGAGAGTTGATTTCTGAGTATAATCCAGAATAATTTATTCACAGCTTAACTAAAACTTGTGCAGTGATAACTATTTAAGTCCCGCTTATCAAATAGCTTTAACCTAGGTATTCAAATTGCCTTCAAAACTGGATTAGAAATATTCTTTATGATGATTTAAGAAGCAATTTCTGAATTAAATCCATTTCTTTCCAAACATATTTATAGTCTCGTCAATCTAGGGAAAAGAAACACGCTATATTTTTTGTCTTGTACAATCTTTGAGTAAATAATAAAAATTATGCAGCTATAGGGTGATTTTTAAGCTGGTTTGGTTTTGACAACACTGGTTTTGACAGCTGACGTGTGTTTAGTACCTTGTGTCACTGTCAAACAGCTTCAGTTTGGTTTGCAATTTAACCATGGATCGTCTTACAAATGAACAACGCTTGCAAATTATTGAATTTTACTATCAAAATTCGTGCTCGGTTCGAAATGTTCATCGCGCGCTGCTTGTGTTCAGCGATGAGGCTCATTTTTGGTTGAATGGGTACGTAAATAAGCAAAATTGCCGCATTTGGAGTGAAGATCAGCCAGAAGCATTGCAACAGCTACCAATGCATCCCGAAAAAGCCACTGTTTGGTGCGGTTTATGGGCCGGCGGCATTATTGGGCCTGTTTCTTCAAAGATGATGCGAATCGCAGCGTTACTGTCAATGGTGAACGCTACCGAGCGATGATAACAAACTTTTTTTTGCCCGAAATGGAAGTTATTGACTTGCATGATATGTGGTTACAACAAGACGGTGCCACATGCCACACAGCACGCGAAACAATGGCGCAATTGCGAGGCGAGTTTGGTGAACAGTTAATTTCACGTTTCGGGCCGGTCAATTGGCCGCCTAGATCGTGCGATTTGACACCATTAGATTATTTTTTGTGGGGGTATGTCAAGGCTAATGTCTATAGGGACAAGCCCGCTTCGATTGACGCACTGGAAGCCAACATCCATGCATTCATTCGTGAGATACCGGCCGATATGTGTGAAAGAGTATGCCAAAATTGGACTCAGCGGATGGGCTACCTGAGACGCAGCCGCGGTCAACATTTGCATGAAATTATCTTTAAACATTAAATTGCAAGGTTCAAACTATCGATTCAAATAAATATTTTATTCATTTTTTCGAATTTTTTGTGTTTTTTTTTTTTTAAAGTTCTAAACCTCTTAAAAAATCACCCATTATAATAATCGCAACAGCAAACAAAAAAGCTTAATACTTTTCATTGTAGATTCTGCTCCTGATATTTATAAAAAAATGTAGATCAGCTTTCTTTAAATGTGAGATTTGTTCAAGACAATCCAAAGCCAGTAGAACGATTGGTCACAAAACAGAAGACATAATGTTGCTCTTGCCGTTATGGACACCTTCAAAACATTGAATATTGACATTGACAATTGCAGAGGTGAATGTTTTGATAATGCTAGCAATATGTCTGGGCAGGCTATAGAAAAATATGTCAATATGCAACAGGCACCTTCCTTAAACTTTATCGGGTTTTGGCAGCTGAATTTCTCGCCCAGAAACTGCAAAATTGTTTGGTTTCCTGAAAAATATATGCGTATTTTTTACATCATCAACACAACGTACAAAACTACTGCAATCGTTTTTGACTAAGCCAAAGAATTTTACACTTAAAATTTGTCACATAATAATAGCCGCTTTTGAACCTGCATCTCCATAAAAAGCGTTGCTATAGACTATTGGATCAACTTAAGTCTCAATAGAAACTGACATATTGTCGGAATTTAAGGGATCTATACTTAAACAGTTCAATTTAGTTGATACAATTCTGCAAGGTGTATAGAATGAAACAGACGTAGAAATAGTTTCAAGGCTCCTTCGTCACTTTTGTTGAACACAAATGGTAACCTTTTGGTACCTTTGAAGACACTGGTAAAATAAAATCTTCAGAAAATTACATAAGCGATCACAAGAGAATTATTAAGAAGAAATAACGAGCTCGTGTATGGTGACGGTGAGTGTCGCATAGAATAGGTACATATTATCTAGAGAACCGACCTAAGGGGTTCGTTCAAGCAGTTATGAGAGGATTCATTCCCATAACTCTGGGGATGGGGTAGTTGTCCCGTGCATTTTATACGGAACCGAACCATCTTTGGATGTATTGTTCAGGGCATTACTCAGTTTGCGCAATTAATTGAATACAATGCGATATATTTCCTTCCCCTTACTTTTGGTGTGTTCTTATCCGTGTATACGTATTCACTTTACAGTCAAATTTAGTAAAATTAGGAGAGTTCTTTTCAAATAAAATTTGAGGGACACCAGCGCCGTTCTCTAGATAATATAAATGCACTCTATGGTCGCGGGGGAGAAGTTTTTTTTACGAGGAAATGACCATTTCAGGCTCAATATACCTTTTTACCAATATGTGACCAATTTTTAAACGAGTTGAAGAGGCGAACATCTTCCTATGACGCAGCAACCACCAATTTTGCATTTTTATGCAAGCTGCATAGAATGTCTGAATTGAAATTTGGAGAAAACGCCATAAAACTCCAAAAATTATACCCGATCGATCTTGCGGAATATCTGCAAGAAGAAGGCGTTCTTTTAAAACAGTTTTTGGAGTCAAATACAAATTATGAGTTTGAGGCAACTTAATATCCTTATAAAGAAAAATTACTTAAAAGAAGCGTTTCTATATACGTAAATGGAATTACGCATGTATGTTCCTGTGCACTGCAGTGACGAATTGCAGTGCAGAACGTTCGTTTTCCGTACTCAAGAGAACAATAAATTACATAACTACGTTCTGGTTAAGCGAAGAACATTTAAATAGTTTAGCTATAATGAAATAGAATCTGATTTAAATTATGACAGTGTTATGATGCATTTGTCAAGCAATTTGTGCATCGTTAAAAATGTAAATATAAAAACAAATTATAATAAATAGTTAAATAATGGGTGATTTTCAAGCTGGTTTGGTTTTGGCAACACTGGTTTTGACAGCTGACGTGTGTTTAGTACCTTGTGTCACTGTCAAACAGCTTCAGTTTGGTTTGCAATTTAACCATGGATCGTCTTACAAATGAACAACGCTTGCAAATTATTGAATTTTACTATCAAAATTCGTGCTCGGTTCGAAATGTTCATCGCGCGCTGCTTGTGTTCAGCGATGAGGCTCATTTTTGGTTGAATGGGTACGTAAATAAGCAAAATTGCCGCATTTGGAGTGAAGATCAGCCAGAAGCATTGCAACAGCTACCAATGCATCCCGAAAAAGCCACTGTTTGGTGCGGTTTATGGGCCGGCGGCATTATTGGGCCTGTTTCTTCAAAGATGATGCGAATCGCAGCGTTACTGTCAATGGTGAACGCTACCGAGCGATGATAACAAACTTTTTTTTGCCCGAAATGGAAGTTATTGACTTGCATGATATGTGGTTACAACAAGACGGTGCCACATGCCACACAGCACGCGAAACAATGGCGCAATTGCGAGGCGAGTTTGGTGAACAGTTAATTTCACGTTTCGGGCCGGTCAATTGGCCGCCTAGATCGTGCGATTTGACACCATTAGATTATTTTTTGTGGGGGTATGTCAAGGCTAATGTCTATAGGGACAAGCCCGCTTCGATTGACGCACTGGAAGCCAACATCCATGCATTCATTCGTGAGATACCGGCCGATATGTGTGAAAGAGTATGCCAAAATTGGACTCAGCGGATGGGCTACCTGAGACGCAGCCGCGGTCAACATTTGCATGAAATTATCTTTAAACATTAAATTGCAAGGTTCAAACTATCGATTCAAATAAATATTTCATTAATTTTTTCGAATTTTTTGTGTTTTTTTTTTAAAAAAGTTCTAAACCTCTTAAAAAATCACCCGTTACATGTATGGCGAATAATGAGCAAACACTAATTTTTGTTTTCTTGTTTCGTTAGTTCAATTACGCTGAGCCAAAACTTACTAGCTCTGGGCACCAAATCTTTAAATACGCCCAGGGTTGGTATCAATATTAAACTAAAGATGTGAAATTTTTGTTAAAGATGTATAAATTGCTTTGACAACCTAAAGCTAATAGATTTTGAATATTCTATATAAAGGGTCCGCCAAATAACTTCTTTTTTTTCTGAAAATGGCGCAAAACATCGAGTGTAGCTTCAGCTGTGTGGCACGTAGCGCCGTTCTGTTGAAACCAAATGTTGCCAATATCCTCCTCTTCAATTTTTGTGAACAAAAATTCGTTCAACATGGCCCGATAACGATCGCCATTGACTGTAACGGCCACTCCTTGCTCATTTTCGAAAAATGGCCCAATTATGCCTCTTGACCAAAATCCGCACCAAACAGTGACTCGTTTTGGGTGTATCGGCTTTTCAATGTATGCGTGCGGGTTCTCTGCGGCCCAAATACGACAATTTTGCTTGTTTACTACCCGCCAAGAACAAAATGAGCTTCATCTGAAAAGATGATTTTTTGGGAAAATCGGCATCTTCTCTAAGTCGATCGCAGGCCCACTAAGCGAAGCGTATACACAACCATATTCGTTCAGCGGAAGGATAAAACTAATTATCTGTTAAATCAGACATGAGCTAAGTGTTACCATTCACGAAATAAGCACTAGTTGAAAAAAAAACGTTAGATGGCGGACCCCTTTGTAGGTAACTACCTTATCTAAATTCAAATTTTTTGCGGTAGCTTTCATAGAACTTCTGTGATGTTGTTCGAGAAATTTATTATTGATTATTATTATAATATTATGTGATTGTTAATATAGCTATCTGTGTAAAAATCTGAATTGTGTGGAGTGTGGTATAATTAATCAAAGGCTTTGGCCACGAACTTTTCAATATGAAACTATGGTTACCTGGTTACCGTATACTGCAGAGTGCTACAAAAATTCTCTTTGTTAATAACCATTGCAGCAATATGCAATTTACCCTAAATAAAGTGTTTTATAGAGTTTAAAAAATGTAATCCATTGGAAATCGAAAAAGCTAACTAATATGGAAATTTTCATTCGATTCTCTGTCACACTAAAATTAAAGTGCATTTATTCAGTCAGCTAACAAACACAAATAACAAAAAAATTAATCCGTAAACGAGATGCGGGAGGAAAAAAAAAAACAAAAAAAAATAAATAAAATTCAAAAGCATAGGTAGGATTCACTTTTTGATTAGCACCAGAAGAGCCGAACGCTGATTGCGTTTTTTAATTACCTTAAAAGTTGTGTGGCATCCCACAATCGAAGCCTTCATCCTCCTACAAATCCAATTGGCGCGGTGAGGCGGCCGGCGGCGCTCATAGGCGAATTCGATACGCTTAATTGAAAAGTATCTACATAGATATTTGTGTTTGTACCTGTTTATATGGATATATGTACCAATCTATAGGAATAAAAAGGAAAAACAGCCTTAGGTCGTTTACAGTATTATTTAGAAGGGTTTTTAACTATACAATTAGCAATAGCGTATAGGCAATCATTAAATTGATTGTTATTAGTGTTAAAACTGCTTGATATCAAAGGTGAAGAGAATCGAAGCCATTACCGCACCCTAGTTGTTGGCGATTGATATGCAATCAGGAAATTTCGCAAAATTACTCAACCACCGACCGATCGACGTACGGTGGATGGGTGAGGGTGGGGGTGGGGGTAGTTGTGGTGGTTGTATGATGCGCAATAAAGATAGAGTGCAGTTTGGTAGCAATACATTTTTGAGTGATTTATGGTTCATGCTACATACCACGGATATTTAAATTTATTTATTAGAAATCGAGAATGCATTTAATGAAGCTATTTTAGAAATTTTAAAACAAAAATTCGTTAATAGCTATTAAATTTTTCAGCTGATGATGCGTGCACTGCACATGCTGGTTTGTAAAATTCATTCTTCATATATTTATAGAATAAAGAACTTTGTAGGCATGTGATCACATTTTCATATGATATGATTTGACAAAAGTTGTATATTCAATCGAGTTGTTAGCTTTAACTATAGGTATTTTTCCCTACCAGAAGAAGGAGTTATATTTTTCGTTTTTTGAAAATCTGGAGTATGAAGAAACTTTTAGGAAGAAATGTATTATTTTCAAAGTCATAAAAAGTATATTTATATATTTTTTTTCTAAAGAAAATTCACTTTCTCAAACTGTGGAATGCTTTGGTCGATATTCATGTTAATATGGTATTCTTTAGCCATCATAATGTAGGGTTTTTCAAAAAGGGTGGGTACATGTTGAAATGGAACATTGTGGCTTTGGCTGTGGTGCACCGTTCTGTTGGAACCATATATATGTCGTTCACATACATAATTATCAATTGGAGTCAGCAAAAATTAGTTATCATCGATCGGTAGCGCTGTCTGTTGATGCTGATATGGCAATGACATAGTCGTTTTCGAAGAACGACGATGTTTTCGTTTGATCTCGTTTCACTAACGCAAGGGCGTTGAATGATTATTCACTCAATACTAAAATTTGGCCACCAAACTATGGATAATAGATTTGGAACCGTAAAATATTATCATCGTATCATTGTCCCAAAAGATTTCGATATTAAAGTTTTACCATTTTGAGGTGCTGTTCAATCCTGTAACTTCCCATGGTGATTTGGGATCAGTAACTGCATAATAAACAACAGATTTGACAGATGTCACCAAACAACATTGCCGCCACAGGCCGCCAAAAGCTATACCTGCGCCAATTGCAAAACCCTATAGTTACCAAAAAATTATTGTAAAATTTAGAAAATAAAAAATGTTGCGTTGTTTTATTGAATGCCTGTGTATATTATAATGTTCTACATTTATTCATTATATTCCATTTCTGAGACCTAACTGTTATAACCAAGATGAAGAAGATTAGAAAGGTGGAGCATAATTCTAAATCTAAGTACCAAATATTTTATTTTTGGGCATTCTGTCATATTTTCAAATTGCCCAAAGTTTTTTGACGTTATGACATTTCTTAGTTTTTGTTTGTTTGAAAAGGGCTACAGGATCTTAAAACCGTAGGATTTTCAAAGGATAATTTTAACATCTAAAAGGTTAGTAATTGGTCACAAAAAGTCAGTTAGATTCATTAATTGTCCAGCTTTTGATTTGTTGATGTACCTATGCTGGTGGTAGAGTGAAATACAAACGTGGAATTTCCTCTGTGCGACGTTACGAGGTCACACCTTACGGTGTAGCAACTTACGTTTCGGAAGTCATCATCGTCAGAATACAAAAATCTTAAGATTCCCTTCAAACAAGCTAGTCCGTTTTAGATCCGTGCATGTAGTCAACAACTTTTTAAAATAGATGGCCACTTTTGCTCTCATACATTTTTATTTTTTTAGAGATGGTCAATTGGTCAAACATTGGTGAAAAGAAATATTTAATCATTTTTGTAAAAAAAAATTATTTTAAAAATTAAAAAATCTACAACAACCGGGGATAAATTTGACTACCTATCTATTAGTACAGATATTGTAGAATATTATAAAAGTTTAAAACAATGAACATCATTCACTCGTGGTTGCAGTGTTCAGGTATTTGAGTAAAGTCGTAATTTTTTAATTTTTTTTTTGAAAAAACGTCATAACATGAAGGCCACATGGGCAATATTTTTTATATAATTTTTTCGGAAATGCCTCAAGGCCAGCTTTACCCAGTTGCAAGGTCATCCATTATTTACGGGACACCCTGTATAAAAATGAATCGTGGTGTGTTCGGATGCTTAAAACTTGAAAACGACTGGACCAAATTTGATACTTCCTTTTGGGGGTTTGTTCGCAATATTGCTCCGCAAAGGTTAAGGAAAAAATAAAACTCGAAAAATTCTCAACAGATGGAGCTGTAGTCGCAAATTTCTTTTTTTTCCAGTTCAATTCAATTACTGTTCGACAGGTGGCGCGGTGAAGTAGCTTTTGGGATATTCTTTTTCAACTTTTATTATTTGTAGGTGAAATGGGGTATAAATAAAAAAAAATCCGATTTCGAAAATTCTTTTGGTGTTTGAAAGGTTGTTTATCAGTGGATGGCCTCAGGGATTTTTTCAAAAGTGGTATTTTTAGAGTGAAATGGGTTAAAAACAAAAAGTGGCATAAGTGATTTCAAAAATTAGTTTTGTGTTTGGCAGTTTATTTGATAAAAATTGCTATTTAAAGAGTGAAATGGGATAAAAACAAAAAAGTGGTATTTAATTAAAAAAAATTCTTTCTATATTGGGAAAGTAGTAAAGGTTAAACTAAGAGGATCATGATTTTACATATTTAACTATTCATAACGTGAAACAAGGTAAAACCTACAAAGTAGTAAAGGGTCCGCCAAATAACTTTTTTTTTTTGAAAATGGCGCAAAACATCGAGTGTAGCTTCGGCTGTGTGGCACGTAGCGCCGTACTGTTGAAACTAAATGTTGCCAATATCCTCCTCTTCAATTTTTGTGAACGAAAATTCGTTCAACATGGCCCGATAACGATCGCCATTGACTGTAATGGCCACTCCTTGCTAATTTTCGAAGAAAAATGGCCCAATTATGCCTCTGGACCAAAAACAGTGAATCGTTTTGGGTGTATCGGCTTTTCAATGTATGCGTGCGGATTTTCTGTTCCCCAAATGCGACAATTTTGCTTGTTTACTACCCGCCAAGATCAAAATGAGCTTCATCTGAACAGATGATTTTTTGGCAAAATCGACAACTTCTCTAAGTCGATCGCAGGCCCACTTAGCGAAGCGTATACACAACCATATTCGTTCAGCGGAAGGATAAAACTAATTATCTGTCAAATCAGACATGAGCTAAGTGTTACCATTCACGAAATAAGCACTAGTTGAAATAAAAAACGTTAGATGGCGGACCCTTTATTTAAATACAAAAATCATGGAGCATAAAAAAAAAATAATTACCATTCAATCTGTCCCCTTGTCGAGAAATATCTTACTCATATCATCCAATCCAATCCATAATATCCAATATTTTTAATAAAACAAATAGTTTAGAGTAAACGATCCTAAAATCCACCCCTCTTTTTACATGTGGAACAAACCCTTTTTTTGTTTTGAAATTGAAATTAAAACAACATTTTCTAAGGCATAATCCTCAAAACCCTTTATTAAATGTGTAAGAGGGTGTTAATAGACCCAGTCATACACAGAGCCACCTATTTAACAAACCCCATGAGTACCTCCGCTCGAAATCACTCTAATTTAGCCTTTATAATCAGATTCCAGGACATTTTGTTCCAACCCATTTATGTGCACCTGCAGCATACAGAAAATAAAGTGATAAAAATCCTTAATGGTAATTTTCAATTAACTCTCATAGCCTCATAGGTACCAGAGCAAATGGGTTGAGGGGGATGAAAGAAGGACAACATTGTATTACATTTTAAAATTATAAGGAAAAAAAGAATAATGTATTTAAAATTCTTTCTATTTTTTCTTTCCGGAAGAATTTCCTAATTGAAGTTAACATGAAACAAGAAGTAGGAAAATTAACATCCTGTATACATACATACCTACAGTAATAGTTACTATAACCATACCGACAAAATAGTAGAAAAACCATTAATGGATTAATGATATGACACAACACAAGAAGAAGGAGCTCTTTGATATTGTAAGGTAGCAACTAGCAACTGCTCTTAGTCTGTCAAAATAACTAATTCCTTATTATTACCCCAGGTACTTGTTCTCAATTAGGAACTTTGAGTCGAAGAAGCTCAAAGAGACTCCATTTTGCTTATTAGATGTAAATACTTCTTATTCAATGCTTCCTACAACATACATACATACGTCATATTCATATACGAGTATAAGGTAGATGAAGGCAAACGTTTGATTACATAACATAAAACAAGGGGTTTGGAGGGGAGTGGGGCTGTGGACTTAGAGGGGATGATTCGGATTTACAAAACAGGAAGTGCTTTTGCCAATAAAGGGATCTAGGGTTTCCTCTGTAATGTAGATGGAACAAAGACGCAGCCCAAACGTAAATACCAACTACTCATAAAGGAAGAGATGTTGCTGTTGATTGGCTTAATTACACTAAGTCAATGTTTAGTTTTGCGTATGTGTATTCCTATATTATTATAATAGCTTGGAGACTTAAAGTGCATACCTATAGAAAGTTATGTAGATTCGCCTTCACAGCGAGCATATTGCATTTAGATTTAAGAGGAATTCTTATGTGATTTTCAGAAGGGGGGCGCATTGCTCAGCTGTGATTTCAATTATCTAAGAGCAAACTGAATTCAGAACAACTTTTTTTATTTCTGTCTCATAGTAGGTACCTAGGTGTATAACAATATTAATTGATCAAGCGTCAAGCGATAAATTGTACGTCTTAAGAAAAGAACGCAAGGATTTAAGAGTTGGTGTCAATACCGCCAGGCGTGGTGTAAATCCAAAGAAAATATAATTAATTAATTAATTCTGAAAGTCAATAAATTCATACGATCTAGCAAATGCTATGAATTATTTGGAATTTTGTGTTGGGTGTAATTTAACATAATACATTTTGAACAAAAGGAATATAAATAGAATGTTATCAAAATCAATGTTAATAATAACAGTCTCATTGAGTACACGCAAACACAAATCCTTAACTTAAATTAAGTATAAATACTCGGTACGGAAATCGATCTAACAGTAATAAAATAGAATTTAAAGTTTAAAATAACTGAACTATCTTCAGAAGGTACAAAGAGATCTAAAAATGAATCCGAAATGCTTTTGGAAATTAAAAAAAAAAGAATTGTAAAAGGAAATCTTGTCAATAATATTGATTTTTTTGTAGCTTTAACTATAATATTCTATTTAAGTTATTTTTGTTCATACAAATTGAAGCTTAGACTGAAAAAACAAGTTTAAACTGAATGAACTTGGCGTTGGCTATTTTAAAATAGCTATTACTAACAGACTTCTTGAACTAGCTAGTTAAAGCTTATTTTTATTCACCAAAAACTTAGCTTTTACTTCAAAATCCAAGTTTTAGATTTAGCTTTTTTTTTATTCACAAGACCCAATATCCGTCTGTTCTTGAATAAATTGAAATATCTAGTCATGATCCTCGTGTTATTACACAACGTCTATTTTCAGACTTTTTTCAAAGTGCCTTCAACTGTGATAATTTAAACTGTGTTATATTTGACAAAAATAATCAAATTTTTGGCTTTTTGAAACCTTCTTCTTACTTGATTTATATAAACTTTAATATTAACTTTGACAATAATGCTAAAGTTTTATATAATCTTGCCGAGAATTGTTAATATATACCAGGGCCAGATGGTATACCTTCTCTAGTTTTCAAAATCTGTGCAAAATAATTTGCTTCTACCAATGCTCAACTCTCTTTAAATGTTCTTTGTTTTCTTATCAATTTTCTTGCATTTGGAAAAAGTCTTTTATAATCCCTCTTCATAAAAAGAGTAGAAAAGACGAAATTCTAAACTATTATAGGCCTATAGCTAGATTATCGGTTGTTCCGAAGCTTTTCGAGGATATTATTTGTAGATCTCTCTGTTTCTATATATTAAATCAGTCATTTCCCTGAATCAACAACTTCAATCAACTTATGGAGTTAACCGATGTTTGGATTGATGCATTTACCAAAAATAGACTCCGTCTTTCAAGATTTTTAATAAGGTATTAGATAAACTCTCGCATAAGATCTTGCTATAAAAAGTAAGAAATCTGGGTTAAAAATTTTATTTTATCTTATTTATTAAAAAGATCTTACTCAGTGTTGTTTAACGGTTGTCCATCAAATTATTTTACTGTAAATTCTGGAATACCACAGGCCAGCCATTTAGGCACTCTTTTATTTCTTTCATTTATTATTGACCAACCATCTGTCTTTAATCATTCTAATTCCTGATTGTGAAATGTTACAATGTGATCTTAATTCATTTTTTGTACGTAAGTGTTTGTCTCTTAATATCAGTAAATGTTCTTTTATGAGCTTTACAAGAAAACTGTCAGTCAGTCCTTTCAATTATTTTTTAAATGGAGTTTCCTTGCCATCTGTGTGGAAAATGTATCTCTCCTTGGTGTCTTATTTGTTCGTTGGCTTGAATTCGTTCAACACATCAACTCAATATCAAAAAGAGGTTATTCACTTTTTGGGTGGATTAAGAGAGAGTCCGGCAATTTTCAGAGCCCTATGTTACAAAACAGCTTTGTATAACATTTGTTACAACTATTCTTGAATGTGCTGGCCAGGCTTGGTCACCCTATTATGAGGGCCATGTAACAAAACTAGAACGTTCCTAAAATTTTAAGTTAAACACCAAAAACCGGAAGCTAAAATCTCTTCTAGTTCTTTAGAAAATTAAAAATAACAGAAATAAAATGTCCTTAATTTGACTCCAATCCGTTGCTTAAGTTGCTCTAAACTTTAAAGATCCTATTTCCACTACGTACATAGGTTTAAGGTAGATTTAGTTTTTTTCAATTTTCTCAAAAAGTAGAAAACATTTGAGCATCCGGTTTTCTGTTTTTAACTAAAAACTTATGAGAGCATTGAATTTTGAAAACAACTGATTAAATTTTTTTTTTTTTTTTAAACAAAACAAAATAAGAGATTTCTGGCTGTACAAAAAAATTTATCAAGGCATTGTGAGTGTAATCGTTTTTTTTAAATATTTTTTTTTCAACTTTAAGATTTTTTTTAGAAAATTGCCTCACCTTGCTAAACGAGGGAATAAGATCCCCTCTCTCTTAAGATTTTCTTCTTGTCTCGACCCAACCTACACGCTCTAGCTTTTTGTCACACCTAATGCAAATCACCTTGTATACTTACGCCAAATTGGAGACAGCGGCAGAGGCAGAGGGTGGTGAAGTTTATTACTTGAGGCCCGGGAGCATTAAACATTGCACATTACCTTGATCATTAAGTGCTTTAGCCTATACTACTAGAAAAATGTTTGACTGACCTATAATTTTTGTTATGTTAATGTTAGTAATTTCTATGTGTGATATTGAAAAATATATTTCAAAATAACAACTTTCGTATGAGTATCTACCTGATTAAGCTGAAGATCTGCGGGCACAATCCATTGGGACAATAAATCCTGAAAAAAAGAAAGGTGTTACTATGTATAAAAAGATACAATGAAATTAATTTTTTTTAAATAAGGTATATGTATTTAGTAACCCTTAAAGTTTAATTTTTATTTTAAATTTTGTATTAGGTAATTTAAAAATAATTCTCTCCTTAGAAAATATCTCTTTGAATAAAAAATATGTACGACTTGAGCGCACGAACTTGCTCTTACGTGCGATCACATGTGGGTTCTAAAGACTGAAATAAATTGGTTATGGAGTCTTTATTCTATCCATTTGCCAAAAACATATAGTGTAGTTGAAGGGATTATTAAGTCAGTATACAAAAGTGAGCGATATAGCATCGTAAATAAATTGATTAAAATACTTCTAAAACTATTTCAAACCCAACGGTACACCATCTGACTTCTTTAATAAATAATCTTAATTTGTGGAAAAAAAATTTAAAATCACAGAAGTTCTTTTAAAATTAATTAATTTCTTATATACCTACATATATAAAATTTTCTAAACATTTTTAAGAAAAACAATTTGTACGCCAATTTATAAGTTTCTATTAATGTGGAGTTAAATTTCCCAAAAAAATCTTCCACTTCGTTTTCGAAATATCGAATTTTCAAAAAATAATTTTTATTTTAAATCCAAAAAATTTGTTTGTAAAAATTTTGTATGCAATATTTTTTAAACTTATTACAATCTTCTGTATAAAAAATGAAGCCTTAATCGGTTAATCAGATAGTGAGATAATCGAAAATAAGAAAATAAAAACGTTCTATGAGAGCTACCGTTAATAATTGTAAAATTTAATATTTTTAATGGTAGATCGTACTAATTTCGATACAATACATTTTTTTTCAAAATCATAGTACATAGTTAGTAGTCATTTTTGAGGAAAAAAAAAATTTTCCTTAACGGTTTTTTAAACATTTGTATGGGAAGTAGGTACCTACTGTAATTTTTGATTAAAACAATATTTTTTTTAAAGCCTCTAGATAATGTAAAAAAAACTCTTTTGCCAAGTTTGATAAAAATGGTCGTTTTCAAACATTTTTAAAAATCCAAAATATATTTTTTTGAACATTTTGGTACACAATTTTATTAAGAATATTTCATCTTTCATAAAAAAAAATAATTTAAATCCATTAAACCGTTTCCCAAGGCTGGCTGAGAAGCTTACATACTCAGCTTAAAGTATACATTTTTATGTTTTTTTTTTTTAAATATTCAATCTGTCTGAGAATCAAGATATTTCTGTTTCGACTTCGGATTTCAAAAAGTAAATTTTGAAGTCTTTTTGTATTTTAGGAACATCATCGATCGCAAACATAAATTATAATCCAACCATGTCTGACTTCAGACTCCCACACGTGAATCAGCCTTACTTCACGGAGCCATTTTTATTCCTTTAAATTAATTATATTTTTTTAAATTGTCTTTATCGTCATCACAACAATTTCCCACATCACCAACACTCGATGAACATGCTTCCGAAAGGACCTTATACCTCAGAGGTGGCCTATATCCCAAGTCATGTGTGCAAGGACATTTTCCTCTCTCTCATCATGACAGTCATGCTGATCCTTTGCGAAAGCCAAAGCGGTTAGATGTTTATCGGGGGTTCCGGTTATCTTTGTCTTATGTTCTGTAGTTTCTCTAGTCCTCGTCATCATTCTGTGACAGGAAAACTGAATAAATATTCAAGCACATTGCTATGCAAGCATACAATGAGCATAAACGTCCAGTTTGTTCGATCAACTTGGACATTGTTGGTTGGCTCCGACTTACCTTTCTGTTCCATTTTTAGAAATATGTACCTAGATTCTGTTTTGAAATCCGGACTGAAAAAAAAATCAAACACCAAAGCAGCTTGTGTGCTGAAAAATGTTAGCACCATCTATCTGATGATGTGTATTGTATAAGGTCTCGTTTTGTGAGTCAAACGTGAATATGCCTCAGCATCATGTCCATGATGGTGCGACAGAATGCACCTGTTAAGGAAGCTACGTTGTAGTTTTTTTTTTTTTTTTTTTTTTAAACTGAAGTCCAAAAGACAGAAGAGGAACAATTTTCAATTCTAACTGACATTTGCTATATAGGTGCTATAGGCATCTCAGGATCCGTACATTTTGTGTGAGTTTGCTTGAGTTTTTCGGATGACAAAAAAAGAAAAAAAAAACAAAAAAAAAACGCATAGCCTACAGCATCTGACTGATGCATTTTGCTAAGAGGCTTTGCGTCATTCCCATTGCTCTTTATTTCATATCCTCTTGGTCGATAGTGAGAATTTTGTTTTTTTATTTTTCGATTTCACTGTTGTTTCTTCCGTTCCGGATTTTGGAATATTTCACTGACAATATGAGTGACGAAAAGTCAGGCAATTAGAAAAGGCCAAATATTTGTTTGAAACTGTCAGTTAGTATATGTAGGTATATTGGCAGTTTTTTCTCATTTCCGCGATTGAACTTTATACTTTTCTTCTGTTTTTGTTTAAGGATTTTTGTTTTGTATATGAGCTGATACCTATACAGGGTGATTTAAGAGCTTAAAAAGGTGTTTTTAGTTAAAAGTCCTGGGACTATTTTTATACAAATTTACATGAAGAAATGTCAATCTGATCAGGATCTTAACTTAGGAAATACGGAACGTACAAATGTATTTTCATCTACGTATTTATGTATCAGATATAAAAGTTAATCCAGATTTCAGTTGGTCACACCATAATTTGAGAACGACTTATTCGATTTCGTTCATATTTTTTTTAAGTTGTCTAATACTCTGTAGAAGGTTCTTTTGGAAAGAAAAATTAAGAAAATTGCGGGGAACAAAATGGAATCGCACTTGCACTTGCTTCATCAAGTATTCCAGGTACGTTATGTTGGAATTCGGGTCGAACAGCTCGTTCAGCACTGAAGTTGCCGTTGAACATGGATAGGCAAAGCAAATTGACCGTTTGGGATGATGCATGATGCCCACACGATGAAAAGTTTAAAAAAAAAGCAATCTAAACCGGTTTGGTGGTGCAAAGATTCTATACCTACTGGTAGATGATTTTCGACAAACATTGCCAGATCAACGTCAGCAGACGAACTTAATACATGTTTAAAGTCGACCATTTTATGGAAATACGTCATGCGAGTCGAATTACAGAACGAAGTTTTTTCAAAGCAATTGCTCGACATTGGTAATGATAAAATTTTACTTAATACATCGTCTGGATACATTACGTTCCCTGCCAATTTGTGTCATTTTACTGAATCAAAGACCAAACTAATCGAGATGGTGTTCCCAAAAACATTGCTCAAAATTACAAAAATCATGTTTGGTTGAGTGAACATGTTAAATTGGCTACAAAAAACGTACATGTCAACTACATAAATTTCCATATTCAAAATAAGAAAGCTGACGAATAATTGATGACATACAATGACATCCACTATCCAACGAAATTTTTAAATTCGCTGTTGAATTTGTCTCCGCCCCGAATAACAGAATAACTATAAAAATATCAGAGAAATTTACCGATTTAAGAAATTTTTTCATTTGAAAGTTTTTTTTTAAGGAAATGGCTTCAGGGATATACTTTTTCAAATTGTTTTATTTGCAGGGTGAAATGGGGTGAAATAGAAAAAATGTAGGTATTCGATTTAAAAAAAAAAATTTTAGGTGTTTGAAAGGGCATTCCTACGGCAATTGGTTTAGGGGTATTCAATTTTGTTTTGCAGGGTGAAATGGGGTAAACATACAAAATTGCCCGATTCAGGAAAATCTTTTTTAATTATTTGCAAGGTGAAATGGGTACATATACAAAAATGTCTGATTTAAGAAATAGTTTTTCTGATTGAATATTATTATTTTAATTTTAGACATTATTTTAGTGTTTGTAATGTTATTTATAGTGTGTTATGGGGTAAAAATTAAATGTTTATTTTTCTATGCGGTGGCTTAAGATATTTTTTTTAAATTGATATTTATGGTAAGATGTTTGGTAAAAACAAAAGAGGGTGATTTTAAAAATTTTGTTTGTGTTTGAAAGGTTATTTTTTTTTTAAATTGATATGTATAGAGTGAAATGGTATAAACACAAACATTTTTTTTTTTTTTTGATTACAAACATTCTTTCTGTTTTGGGAAAGTAATAAAAGTTGGACTTAGCTGATCATTTATTTATGAATTTCGCCATTCATAACGTAAAAAGTTTTAAAACCCAGAGAAGAGTATTCAATTACAAAAAGTATCTTAAATATTTACCTTTTGTATTTTCTTTTATAATTTTTATGCGAAACTAAGGTTTGTCTACCCGTGCAAAGCCGGGAGGGCCAGCTAGTAAATAATATTCTTTGAAATAATTTTTTTTATTATTTATTCCAGTTCGAATTGAATATTAATAGCCAAGAAGACAGGCCAACGTCTGTCAGGTCAGCTAGTATTTCAACATAATTGATGTAGATTTTTACCGAAAATTCCTCTAACTAAAATAGGGTTATGACGTTGGTTTGTGGTATAATTGATTTTTTTGAGTTACTTTATACCACCTTTCATCTTAAATGTCTAGCCCGTTATCCCTAAAAATTCTTGCTATCCAGTTGAATGTTTAATTTATTGAATTTTGAGTTATATGCTTCACCCTGTAACCTTGTTCAAATATGGGAATTCTCTGTCCTATTTAGGGCCACAGTATATATGACTACATCGTTCATTTCATGGGTAGGATGGTTAATTACGGTTCAAAGAAGCAAAAAAAAAGGGTTTGATTTTTCTTTGGTTTTTTTTTTTTTGTATCTGAGATCTAAGGTGAATTTACATTCAGCATTTGTTCGTTTCAGAAGGCCCATCTGTATGTCTATAGTCTATACTCGTCTATACCTATATAGCTATGTATTTCATCTCATCTCAGCATCGGAATGGAAAAAAAAGTGAGTGTCTTTTTTCTCATCTCTCAAGTTTGAGCTTTTGATGGAAAAACACAGCTCAAGCCAATGCCAACACCAGGACAAACAGAAGATGAGAACTGATGATGGAATGGAAATGGAGGTGGTACGCGGAGCCGGATTGGAAATAAGAACTCAAAGGGAATACGAAATCTTCAATTTTATTAAATTTTTTTTTGTTATCTTAGGTTATGTGCTGTTGGGAATTTTCCGGGATTTTTTCAGTAAATATAGGTATTTTTTTTTTTTTTGCATCTAGATGATGTTGCACGAAGAACAGAAATTATGAAGAAAGGTGTGAAAAGCAAACGTGCAAATTTGTACACGAACATAAGGATTTTGTTCCAGGCCAATGGGTATATGTGTTGGGAATAGAAAGAACAAAGAACGGAAAGCAAAAAAACCTCTAAGGGTTTCTTTTTAAATTCTTTAATATGATAAAGTAGTCGCTGTATATATTTTCAGGAAAGTGCAAGCTTGGAATTCACTAGAGCGAAAAGTATATCTACATTTTTTTTTAAAGAACAATCAAAAATCAATAAAATTTAGTAGGTACCCCTTTAATTCTTGATATTTAAGCAAGTGGAAGTGCTGATGTGTTTAACCGCCATTATTAATTAACTGGGCAAACAAATTGTTGGTTTTACCAAAAGAAAAATTTAAATAGCTAGTGAAAAATGAAATAGTTTATGGGTAAGAAATTAATGAAAATCTGCTAAGTTGTTTGGAAAAAATCCAGAAATAAATTAAAATGCACGACTATATCGTACTGTATGCTGGCTACTATAGGTAGTTGCTAAACTCCTTCAAAATAGTCCAGTCAAACCGTGTTGCCGTCTTGCACACATTGATTGATAGGGACTTTTAGCAGCTCAAACCCAAATTTGCACTACCCAACAACTGTTATATATTCATACAATTCTAATTTTTTGCATTTTTAGTTTTCAACGAATAACGAGACCTCAGAATACCGCACAGTAAAATATCACTCATAAAATTAATAGCGATAAGATTTTCGAAAAATACTTTTGAATCTGTTTTGAAACCAACACGATGTCCATCATCTGATTTCTTATATATATCTTAATTTATAAGATATTTTTTTTTTAAATAATTTTTTCTATAAATATTTTATATATAACATTTTTAAGAAACAAAATTTGTACGACAATTTTAAGTATTTTTTAACATGGAGTTTAAAATTTAATTTTACAAAAAAAAATCTTACACCCATTTTCAAAATATCGATTTTCAAAAAAAAAACAGTTTGAAATATTTTTTTAAAAATCCAAAAATATTTTTGTTGCAAAATTTGGATATGCAATAGACATTATTTATGTTTGTCACAAGCTTCTGTATAAAAAAAATGTAGTTTTAAGGTTAGATAATCAGATAATGAGATAGTCGAAAAAAAAAAATGTTAAATGTAATAATTTTAATTGGTAGATCTTACTAATTTTAATACAAAAGAAAAATTTTATCAAAATCGTAGGAGTAGTTTTTGAGCAAAAACAGATTTTCCTTAACGGTTTTTAAACATTTTTATAGGAGGTACCATTATTTTTGGTTATAAAAAAAATTTGTATCTAAAATGTTTTGGATAATGTTAAAAAAACCTTTTTATAAAGTTTAATAAAAATAGACTAAGCCGTTTTTGAAATATGGAGCCTTCAGAACAAAAATTCAAACGTTTTTAAAAAATTCAAAGAATATATATATGTATATTTTGTTATACAATATTATTTAAAGTGTACTAATCATTCTTTATAAAAAAATTGATCAAAATCAGTTTAACCATTGTCCAGAGAAGCGAAAATTAAAAAAATGAATCTGTGGGAGGTACCATTAATAACCATTTTTCTGAACCATATTCTTGTACTAAATGGCAGCTTATAACTATTTAATTTTATAGAATTTTTTTTTTTGTTAAATCAGTCTAGCTGATTTTAAGAAAAAATAAGATTAAGCTTTTGGGCCAAAAAAAAATTGTATGACAGGTACCGTTATATTTGGTCCTAAAAATAAGAATGTAAAAAACTCTTCGGGGGGATGTCCAAAAAACGCTAGGTACCAAGTTTAAAGAAAATCAACCCATCTGTTTGGGTGTAGTCGAACAGACCGAAAGACGGATGTTTTTGCGAGACACACTTCTTTTCGTCTTTCAAAAATCTCAAAATCAATATCGCGAGTTCGGTTTTTTGCAAGTAAAAATGAGCTATTTATCATCATTACGGGCCGAGTTATCTATGAATGAACATAGGAACATAGGTACGTTACGTCTTTGCGCCTACACGACATTTTTTTTTTACAGTGCCCCCCCCCCACACAAGAAGTTAATTAAGCAATGGTAGATACTTTTTGGAATATGCTTAACAAATCGCTTGACATAATCATTTGACAAAATGTTCGAAATAATGTTAATTAGGTGAGTTTTTTTTTAAATTAAAAAATAAATCACATTCCTTTTTCCTTATAAAATAATTCAATTTGCTTCAATTCCTCAAGCTAATTATTCTAAATAAAGACCATTGTATCTCCATTTTATGTTCACGTTTTGAACTTTCATCAGCAGTTAAAATTGAAATTAAAAATAAACAATATAGCTACTTTCTTAGAATTAAATCGAGTTATTTTAACGATTCCTGTCATTGTCATCGGCAACTTCACAACTCCAACTCAATATTATACGATACCACTTTTGTGTATAACTTCCGTTCAAATTTCAAAACTCAAAACTCAAGTTATTTCTTAATACAAAAGTACCTAAAGGACTATGCTGTAGTATAACTTTGGTGAAGTCTCTTCTCCTAACACCCCCAGACAAATTTAATCGATTCGAGGTGAACCTCCTTCACCCCAATTTAATTTGCATGCCTAATTAAATTTAAACAGGACTTTAGGTTGGTATATGTACTATGTACGTAGGTATAGGTCTAGGTATAAATAACGATATAATCTTGTCCATTTTACCTTTTTATGCTCCTCTCCGTCTTATGTTTTTCTATATTATATAGAAGGTCTACCTAGAATTTGTGTCCCTTAGAACTTCACTTAGCAACAATTGTGATTGTCAAAAGATTTGAAAGCAACGTCATGGAAGAAGAGGTCCACTAGAAAATAAAGTACTTTTATCCTTTGATTTGAAGAAGAAGTGGCGTGTTCTTCTGTTTTTTACTCTCGGTCTTGGAGAAAAGTTTAATTGCTCAATGAGACAGAATCAACTTAAGAAATTCAGAGCCCTATATTCACGTTAAATATAATGGCTGATGCGGGGGGACCTAGAACTTAAGGTTACAGATGGATGCTTTAGATAAACACTTGAAATGGCGAGCAATTTTTTTTTAATTTTTTTTTTTTTGAAAAACGAAACCCTTGTCAAAAGATTTTCCCTTCGAAAATATTTCCCAGCTTGACTTTTCTTTCGGTTAAGCATACTTCATTTGTTTTGAAAAAGGGTACGCGACAATATTTTTTTAAGATAACTTATTTTTTAATGAAGAGCCAAGTCGAGATTGACATTATGTAGCATGAGGTCAGGGCCTTCATTTCCAGAAGACCACCTACTGTGATCAAAATAATTTTAGGGTATCTAAAGGGTCATCATGCTTTTTTTGTTTTTTTGGTGTTTTCCATTTTCCAATTACTCGTTTTGAAATTTCTCATTTAATTGTTTGGTTATGTTAGCGTTTTGCAAAATATCATAATTTCTCATTACTTAACATTATCAAACATTTCAATTTTGTTTAATTGAATTTTAGTAGTGAGTGCGAGCATCCAACGCTGCTCACGAATGTAGATTAAATGAATGCTCTTTCGAAAAAATATTCGCTCTTCTGGATATTATCTTAGTTCTGCTTTGCGTTTGCAATTTGCATCATGATATGTTCGTGAATTTTATTCGTTCAGTGACGGGCTGCTTATGCATTTGTTGGTACTCTTGTGCTTTGTTTGTTTGGTCTGAAATTAAGCTGGTTTTGTTGGTTGATGAAAAATGAATACCAGTTAGGCTGGATCCACACTAGATACAACAAAACTGATTGAAATAAACGAAACTGTTTAGCAAATTTAAAAATATATACCATTTAAATTCGTTTGGTCACACTGAATTAAGCAAGCAAACAAGAAGTGTTTTGCTTTATTGCTTTTCTTCAAATATTCCACATAAATAAATGGAACAGCCCGCACTGTAAATAGTAAACACATTGTGCTATGCGTTTGGTTTTCAGAATATATGTTTTTAAAGCTTTTGAAAAACAACTGATGAGCCTTGGACGAGTGGACCTTAAATGCTGTTTTGAATTTCTATTAAAAATATTTACTCACCGAATAAGATCTATACGTTTACATCTTTTATATGTTCAAGTAGGTATAGGCCTATGGGAAATTTAATTTCATTAAGATGTTCCACATCATGCAACCTTAACTAAACAACACATTACAATAACATGTCCTCAATTTTGAAACACAATCAGTGAGCCGCATCATAATGAAATGGCCTCTTAACCTTGTTCTTAAGAAAATAATCATAAATTTGTTTTCTCCCCCCTACAAACACAAGCTCTCTACACAAAACACTAAAAATCACCTCACTTCCAATTTATCCACAGATCATAAGGCATGCAACAATGTTCCTTAAGGAAAAATCCGAGAAAGCAAAGCTGAAATCTCAATTCTTACATATTGTACCTCTACCGTACCTATCTACCGGATACAGCTCGGTTATTGCCCAAACGTTTTACGTAAATTGCTTATCCGAGTCCATCTTGGGCTTAGTGTTGGCGTCAGCCTCTGAGGCCTACTAGAAAACCATTAAACCAACCAAATCTGTTGCTCTTCCTTTAACATCAACAATCAGTGTATTTTGCGCTTTTCACATCGTTTTCGTTTGGCGCTACACCTTTTTACTTCTTGAGTTACATATTAGTGTGCCACCGAGAGCCATGCTCCTCTTAGTGATCGCCTCATGATGATTGCTTTTTCCATTTGCTCTAAAGAGTACAGATGGACTTCGCAATTCAAAAGCTGATTCTGGGTATTTTTTTTTTCATCTCTCATCAGAGAAAAAGGGCCATCGCCATACGAATTTGTACAGCATAAATATTTGATGACATAAATAATTCATAAGCCAAGTTAAACAGTAACAGCCGAGGCAAAGGATCCAACGACCACGGAAAAGGGACCGGGACCGGGACCAGAACCAGAATCAGGACCGGCAACACCACCATCACCACCTTTAACAAGAGACCTTGTAATGACACCGTCATCATCACCAACTACTGAATACTAAATGAGACGTAGAGGCAGTGACGCGCCACACCCTGCTTTATACCCACCTCTGAAACCGAACCCGAATACTGCCAAACGAAACGTGTAAGTCGGGCTAATGAGCCGCTGTACACCGCTGCGGTATCAAGGCAGCCGCCAGCCAACTTTGTCCATGAAAAATGTTGCCCGCAGTTTTATTAAATCACTGCTAGATGTTCGTTCGCCGCGCCACGCCCGCCCGCTTCCAGCCGGAAAAAATCATTCGCGGCGCACGGTATGGTCTGACAAAAATTCTCTGCCATATAAATTTGACACAGAAAAAGGATACCTTGACTTGATTACACTTTTTGAAATGCGTGATGGGAGATGGGAGAGGGTGAAGTGATTTTGATTCCCTTTGCGTTGAGATCTTAAATCCCATTTAATGAGAACAGGAACAACAAAATGGAAGGGATAAATGAAGTTTCTGCCGGAAGGAAAAGGGAATACTTACGAGAGGGAAGGATAGCGTCCTATAGCCCATGCATATAGTGAGAAAAAGCGAGGCACTTAACTTAATTAGAAATTTAATTAAATTTATTTCTGTGTTGTCATTGGGAGTCTTGTATTGGGGCTTCGAGCCTTCGAAATGGACTCCGCGCTTCATCTCACACCATTTCTGTGCTAAGCATGCTTTTGGTGTGAGTGATGATTCTATGTAGGTATACACGGAATCAGGTGGGTGTATACAAGTGTGAGGTATGGAGAAGGAAGAAATAGTAGTGGATGCTCAAGTCCAGTTAAGACGATTTATTTATTTCCACTACGTGATAATGATGGCAACAGCAGTGAACCAGAGTTGTAGTAGGAGGAGCAGGAGTATCAGCGATAAGGAATGATCTTTCGAGCACGGAAATGAAACCTCGTATCTGACTGAACTAATGAGGATGAAAAATGAACGTGATTTTTTTTTTTGGAGGCACAACGAATTCGTTATAATGATCCCATATACATAAACAATTACATATACATACATCTACATATAGTATAATCGAGGAAGTCCCATATGAGGTAAACACGCCTGCAACAACAACATCAGTAAGCCATTAAGGATTAAAATAAAACTTAGATCCAAAAGACTCACAAAATATTCAACATTTAGATGCGAGTGTATATTATATAGTAGGTATACACCAAAATCGAGTAAAGCTTCTATTGTAATTAAGTTAAAATATCTTTTTCGAATGAATGAAAAACTGAATGAATTCTTCAAGGATAAACACGATTTCACTTTGTTGTATGTTTTGTTAATGCGATTATACTCGAGTTTTTGTTCTTTTAAGCTTCTCTAATGAGACCTTTGACGATGGATTTTTCTTTGGCTCATTTATTTTATTTAAGGAAGAATTTAATCAAAATCTAACAAGAAATTTGAGAAAGTTCTGAGATAGCAACCATTGGAAAATTTGCTTGCCAATCGTTCGGGGGTGTAGTGGAATTTTAACCAAATTCATATTTTTCTATTGATACAAGTTGCTTGTGAGATATTTATTAATTTATTTGTCTTTATTGAAATTAGCATTTTATGGTTTAAAGTATAAGTAAACCTAATGCAACTTATATAATGTCATTCAAATGCCCACAACGGCTTTGCTTGATGGTTAGGAAGTATTCGAGAACTCCAATATTCAAGGACTATGTCGCATAAATATATGTATCTGAATTTGATTAATACGCGGTTATAATGACTTTTGATGGGATTTATTTTTGGTGGTTTATTGGGACAGGCCAAAGTAAGAAATTTAAAGTCCTTAAATCAATCGATCTCAGTGGTCAGTCGGCTCACCACCTTTGTTCTGAAATCAGTCTTGCAGAATGTCAATCATGGCATGCATTTGTGTGGAACGTACCACCGCATCTTCTTCTTGGAACCACATGTTGTTGCGGTATCCACATAATAATGTTTAGGCCACGAGAATTTAGTGTTTATTGCTGATTATTGATCTAAAATGTTCGACGTTGACGCACTCATGATTCCGTAAGACTTTTTGCTTGTGTGCACATCCATTCATCCAAAATGGGCCTTGTCGATAAAGATGAGTTTTTTTTTTGCAAAATTAAGGTCACTGACATTAATACAACGGAGAGGAAAACCAAAACTGCGCATAAAAATATAGCCATTTACATACTTCTCAGTAAACTACAACCGCACTAAACAAAAGTTTTTACTACCACTGTAACTCCCCAGACAACTAGACAACTACAAAAATTGCAGACAGTATATGTAGTAAAAACGAGTTTAATTTATGTGTGTGGCCTTCTATCTTGAATCCGAATGGGTAGATTTCCATAATTATTTTTTAAATGAAAGGGGAACATTCATAGATTTGAAAATCGGTCCAGCCGAAGTATTTGTAGCCCATTTTGTTGTTAACTAAAATATAAAAAAAATCAAATTTGATGTGATTTTGGCAGAAATAAATAATTTAAAATTTCAGTTGAACAAAAATGAAATATATTTGTGTCAAAAGTTTTGGAGGCAGTAGCCAAGTCTTAGGTGTGATATCCAACGCATTTTTGACAATAAATACATTACGGCACGGTTTTTCATCGGTGAGTTGAGCCAGTGTTTAGTAACTTTGGACATTAATTAACCAACAGTTAACTCAGAAAGCTATTTCTTAATGGAGAATACATGCGGGACGACTTGACAAACTATGAGAATAAAACATAAAAAGCATCTGTTCAGCAAAACCAGAGTTTACTCACCAAATTATATCAGGTTTAACTTTAATCTCGAATTGAAATACTGAGCCTTAAGGTCCAATGAAAGTTTTGTTCTGGAAAGCAAAAACTGATAAATGTCTTTTGAATTTTTCGATTTCGTATTTCCTATTCAAACAAATGCGATTGATAACTAATTTAAAACCAATAAGTAATAAAAGTTGGATTTAGACGATCATATTTTTACAAACTAAAGCCATTAATAACGTAAAGTAGGTTAAGACCCAGAAAATAGTATTTCGATTACAAAAGGTAGCTTAAATATTTATTTATATTTTGTTTGTAATTTTTGCAAAAGCTTAGGTTTATTTTACCCGTGCGAAGCTGGGTGGGCCAGCTAGTAGGTATATAATTCTTTAGTTTTTGAACTGACAACAGTTACAGAAAAAAAGTTACAGACAACGGATATTATTGAAGGTTTTGAATGAAATAACAACCACATGAGTGAGCTACCACCAAGTTATTATATAGGCTGAAGTTAAAGCTATTTAAGGCCGATCATCAGACTCCTTTAAGAAGCGCTTAGTCTATTACTTTCAATTTTTTTTTTAACTTTTTGGCCGGGTTTTCAGCATAACTGCGAGTGTGTTATGACACATATAAACCAACTAACAGATATTTTTATTCATTTGGGGTCTTAAGGTGAATACAGAATAAATTAACTGCACTATAAGCATAAAGTCATGCATATACATACATTAATAAAATAAAAGCTGTTACTCGATAAATGCCAACGGCGATGTGACAGTAGGACATCTTCGGGTTGAGGAGGATGTTGAGGTAAAATTAAATGAGGCACTTATGTTTAAAAAATTTTTGGACACCAGTCCTTTCACACTATAACACTTAAAACAGAGTTTATCCAAAAAAGTCCCACACTGTTACACTGTCAAACACACTGCTGTTGGCATTTCTCAAGGCACTCACTGAAATTAAAGACTCGAAATGTATAAATATGTCTTAATATGGTGTCTAACTTAGGTATTATGCACTCGTCATTATGAACAATAACAAGAGGGTTGATGAATTTGAATTCTCACAAGTCAAGCATAAATAAACATTTTTAAAATATTGAATCTAAGCGTACACTCGGGCGTATGCGCACTTTTATTTTAATTCTTTTGAATTGAATTGTGAATTTATCAATTCATGTTTTGTTTGTCTGCGTATATGAAATAATAAGTTGACAAAACAATATTTTAAATATATTAAATTTTTTAACACATTTTTAAAATGGACTACAAAATATAACATTAGACTTGTTTGTGTGAATTTTGTAATCGGTTTAAAACATCTTGATGAGTTTATGATAGAGACATGCAGCAAATGTTCGTATTTTTTTCGAATTCGATTTCATTCGAGTGCACAAAAGTGTTGTTATATCCAGTTCTAACCTTTGTCCTTCTGGGCCATCGGAAATTTATTTCAAAATTGATTAAAATATATTTTTTAAATGGAGTATCATGATTTCCTCAATTTGGTGAAATATTTTGAATCCTATATACCTAGATCATGGTCATTTGTCAAACCCAGGACATCACTATTGACGTTTCATAATTTTTATAGTGTGATATCCGATTTGCAACTGATTCTAGTTTTAGTATCTATACGAATAAGGCAATAGAATTAGCAGAGATATTTTGGAGAAAAACAAGACAACGAAGCAGGTGAGGAAACAAGTTTCAAAGGAAACATGTTTCTCGTTATATAGCTGGTTGGTTTGACAACTCCTGGAATTTTTTATTTGCTTTTTCTTTACTATGGCATTTTTTTAAGCAATATGTGAGAAACTATGACATTCAAAATGGCGCAACAAGCTTTGTCTAAAAATACAGATCACACATATCTTAAGAGTTGAAAGAAGAATTTATTATTGTTGAAGAAAATGATGTTCAACACATTTATCCATGAAGTATCGAAGAATTTTATTATTTTAAGGCAAACAACTAGGAAATATCTATTCAATTTTATTTCAATTCGGTGTAAAAGAAAGACTTTAGTTGCATTTCTATTCTAGATTTTGCAGTTTATCAAATTGTGAGTGTATTGCTAACTTTACAGTAAAGAAAAGCAGTACATGCTGTTTTTTCAACCACCAGACAAGCTATCAATTTGAAATAAGGGTCCAAATTTGCAGTTCAAGAAAAATGGTGGATACAATTTTAAGGTCCTCATATACAAAATTATATTGCAGAGCGCAAAAGCTAGGAACTTGCATTAAAGCTCCAAATTAAAAAAAAAAAAAGAAAACATACCTCATCACTTATTTCATTCAAGTACACACAATTATACCCAATATTTGATGAACTGCTAAATCCGGAATAGGAATGCAAGCAAATTGCAAAAAACTTGCAAATTCCTGTTGTTCCCATTGGTCTAAGTTAAAATTGTAATGTTTACTTCAGAGACGTTTAAGTCTTCAATAAATCAAGTACCATAAATTCTTCAACCTAAACGAAAATAAGTATGCAATTTCATTTCTAAGTATACGACGTACGTGACGTGAGTTCAAATACTTAATCATGTAAGAGTAAAAATCAAACCTTCCATATTCATTACCCTTTTGTTAATTTTTTTGATATCTGTTAAGATTGTATCTACTTCTACATCCATGCATATAAAACCTTAAATTATTATTTATTCAAAAATAACTGTTGATGTTTTCTTCCGCTGAATCTTATCGTTTTCCTCCCTAACCTAGTCTTGCTTGACGGCATATCCATATTGCTCTTATTGTGGCCATAAATAGTTCAGCAATTAGGCATTATTCATATTTTGGGAGCTAAATGAGCCGTAAATTGATAAGACACCATCAATAATTACTGTCCTTAATCGATTATGATAATGATGATACTATTTATAGAGCAGGATGGGAGCGAGAAGACGGTTTAGAAATGCCACATAAGTGTTGACGGTGGTGTGCTGACTTATCCCCATAAATAAATTACATTATTATCACTCATTAATTTTATTGGAAAAATCATTAGTCACGATTGAGAATAAAATTTAATACTCTTCATATACATTTTCTTAAATGGTTAGGGATTGGTTGAACATTCAAAAAGGGTTCCTCCTAGTAAATTATATATAAATATATTTGATGCTATGGCAAAACTCCAAAACCCTCAACGCCACAATCATGAATGTATGCCAAAAATGCTTGTTAATTATCCTGGCCAAGGAAAATTAACCAGCGGATCATTTTACAGTATTACTGGTTCGGCCGTTAAGCTTTTGATGGTCAAAATTGGAGAAAAGGAATTTAAATGACTCATTGGTCGAATTTCCCAGCTGTAGCAATAAAAAAATAATATTCCGAAGCACTTATAGATATAGGTACATTGGAGTCTCTTTTGTGGAGAATACATTCACTTTACATATTAAATGTAATGTGGGATATATCCCCGAATTCCAGCATATCGCAATATCTACCAACATCATGTGACAGAGCATATAAAACTTGAAAAATAGAGGATTGATTTTAAATGGGATAAAAGTCCTGGCGAAAAACTCTCTTGGTATGTATTTTTTTTAATGTTTGGGTAATTATTCTTGTGGGAAAAGAGAGAGAAAAATAATTGATTGTCAAAATCAGGATATCAGTTAATTGCTGGAAATTGATTTCAATTGGTTTTGTGAATGCAACTGAAAGTGACACGTATGAAGGTTATTTAAATGAATAATATATTATGTACAAAGGCTTAAACTATACTTCGTGTGGGATCTAGATTATAATGCGCACAAAGGGCGTGGAATTTATTTTGAATGGAATGCATAAGTTCTTTTATTTGTGGTAAAATTATCATATTTTTTTTTTTTGAGGAAATTGATAGTAACGAGATAGTGTTAAGTAGTAACAGGTGAGCAAATAAGGAAATGCTTCAGGTTGGAATAATATTTAAATAACTTTTAATAATTTTTTCGGGTTGGGACCTTAACCTTAGGTCAATCTATGATATGGTTTGAATTTTTACAGGTTAATTGGAAAAAAACTTAATTAATTCATGATTGACTGCAGTTACTGAAACGAGCTGACGTTTTAGATGGTATGCTTACTTGTTGAATGCCCCACAAATTCGATGCTTACATCTTCTTGATCATTAAAAACTACGTAAGGCTGACTAAATACTTAACGAACTAAATAAATAGAATTTAAAAAAAATTACTTTTTATTAGAAATTAGTGAACCCAAATATGGCATACTTTTTTTTATAATTTCCCATAAATGCGGGTCCCATATATGACGTTGAAAAAAAAAACTTTAAAACATCACTTAAAATCGCTTATGGCTGAGTAATTATTTAAGCAAACTGATTTTTTGTGATGAATCACAAAAGTCTTCTAGGTGGCATACTAATTTTTTGAATATCCCACAAATGAGGTGCTTACATTTTCTAATGAGTGACCTTGAAAAAATGTTTAATAAATCATTGAAAATTGCCTAAGGGTGACCAATTATTGAAACTATTTGACCTTTCGTGAATTTCCAGACGACATAGCATTTTTTTTTGAATATCCCACAAATGGGATGCTAATCCTCAAATGAATACCTAACCTTCAAGAAATCTTTACAAAAATCATTAAAAATGCCTATGATAAATCAATTACTGAAATTAACTGACTTTTATGACCAATACGTGAATTTAAATATAAAGCACTTTTTTTTGAATATCCCATAAATACGGTCCCTTGAAAAATAAAACTTTTAAATTTTATTTAAAATCGCCTATGGGTGACTAATTTCACAATATAACTGATTTTTTGTGATGAATTACTAATTTTTCCAGATGGAAAACTTATTTTTTGAATATCCCACAAATGAGATGTTTTACATCCTTTAGTAAGTGACCTTGAAACAAATATTTAAGAAATCTTTAAAAATCGCCTATGGCTGACCAATTAATGAAACCAATTGACCTCTTATGACCAACTACTTTTCTTTCAGATGCCATACGAATTTTTGAATATCCCACAAATGACGTGCTAATATCCTCTAATGCATGACCTTCAAAAAATCTATTAAAAAATTCAATAAAAATGCATATGGTTGACCAGTTACAGAAACTAATTGACTTTGTATTACCAATTGGTGAATTTAAATGTAGAACACTCTTTTTTCAAATATCCCATAAATGCTAATCCTATTGCAAAAAAAAATTTAAATACCACCTTTGGGTGACCTATTACAGATCATATCTGAATTTTCATTACCAATTCCAATTGGTGTCCTTAAAGATGGCATTTATGCACTTTTTTTCGAATATCCCATAAATGGGTTCCATATGGCCTTGGATAAAAATTACAAAAATCATAAAAAAACCGCCTATGGGTAACCAATTACTGAAACCAAATGACTATTTATTGTAACCAATGTTAAGACCACAAAGTCTATTTTGCTCTCACTTGCTGAAATCAAGATATTTGAGTCTCATGCCAGTCTCGTATCTCGTTTGCATGTTTTTTTTTAAAGTTTTCAAGACAGACAGAAACTTTTGTCTTCTCATAGCCAGCGTTGAGATTTGTAGCGTACGAATATTTAAACGAACTAAACAATGTTGCAGGACTCCATGTATATTGTACGTTAGATACCGGTATTTATGTTTATATTGTATCTACATTCAAGTTTATGCTAATGAAAAGCATCTTTAAAATCAAAATAACCCATGCAAAAATAGGAAAAAAGTATGAAAAAAAAATCAACTTTGCTCCGCTGCACAATAAACCAAAATACATTTTAGCTCATGCATGAACGAAAATCAAAGCAAAAAAAAAGCTTACTTCTATGCCAGCCATATAACATAGCCTTGTCTTGTTGTCAGTCTTGTCCGCCTGTGGCGTTGAGTGCACCACCTTTTTACTTTTTATTTTCAGCTTCATTCCATCTGCTGCCAGAACTTCGATGTACATTTCCTCATTTTCATTTTCCAACCCCAAGGCCAACGGCAGTGTTTGCTTTGGTCGCACGTTAGCACAAATGGGTAAAGGAAAATCGCGTGAACAAAGCGACTAACGGTGCAGGAAACATGAGACAAGACAAAAAACAGCACAGAAGGAACAAAAAACCAAAACAAAAGAGGCAACAAGAAAAAATGTAAAATTTCGGAAAGAAAAACGACAGCGAAAGCTAAAAACCGCTAGAAGCTGTTTTCGTTAGTACTCTACTTCCCACGTCAAGGCAGAGGCTATGGTATGAAATGTATGGAAGGATGTTGATGGCAACGGGGGTTACTATTGCTATAGTTAAAGTAAGTAACCTAACCTATAGAACAACTCCTTGGGTATGCCGCAACGTGGTTATATTAACAACGCCCTCGAAGTAAAAGCGCATTTACGAAAATGAATTTGCAGTTCTTTTTTATTTCTTTTCGAGGTACCTACACCAACTTAGACGGTGAGGCTAAACCCTTTTAGCCGCCCGTTTATCCCCTTCGTGGTTTATTTCTTTTATTTTTTTTTTATTTTATACTTTGCTCTCACAGCTTATGGTGGCTTCTAGGTTTCATTTAGCTGAGACACCCTCATCCACCCACACAATAATTCGGCTCGTCCTTATCTCCTTAGCAGTGTTTTCGTGCCTCTTCCTTTTCAAAGCTTGATGCTATAGATGGCAAACAAAGAACTAATGGTTAGAAGGTTGGTCTAGTAGTTTAGTGAATAATGTGCTCTGCGGTTAAGGAACGTGAGATCGTGGTATGGCAACGCTTTATAGTATACGTGTGACATGACGAAAAAAGGGTCAGGACGCGATTGCGATAGAAAATGAAATCAACCTAATCTGCTTAGCAATCTCGATTCTTGAATATATTTTGAAAATGGAGAAATTAGCATTTTATACGATTAAACATTTTATACCTACATACATACATACTTATTTAAACAAAGAAAAACTATATCGATGACGTAAACGATGTGACGTTAAAGAGGAATGAGAATTTAGCTGAGGGAACACATCTTGAATGGTGATGGTAGACTACTTGAATATTCTATTGATGGGGAACAAAGTTTTTGTTTTTGGCTGAATAAATTTATTAGACCTACGTGATTTGGAGAAACGTTTTTGTTTAAGTGGAGTTCTGAGTGACTTTTGTGCGAGCATGGATGAAGCCCATCAAATTTAAGATAAGGATAATTGTTTCAGTATATCAAAGTGGGAAATGGTGAAACTTATAATAGAATCTGACATCATATTAAGCCACAAATCTTGACTTCTCGAATGGCATGTTTTGTCGAGATAATTTTTCCAACAAAACAACCACCAACACAGCGCTCTGGATAGGACAGTGATATGTGTATCTATAATGATTCTTATCAGATTGATAGTTTAAAATAAATGTCTTAGAGAATTGATTATATTTAGTTTAATGATCAAGGGTTGTTTTGATTTAAATTTTATTCCAAAGTTATATTACAAAATACAGATTTATTCATTTTAAACTTAAATTGCTAAGATTTGTATTTACCTAATCAAAGCACCATAAAAAGCTTTAACACCACTGACACATACCTCAGTTTTGGGATAGGATCACGCTGAAAAAATGACTCTGTGAATTTATAACCAGCACCCAGGTGGGTCAAAAGACAATAATTGTGAATTTTTATCACGTGGACTGATGATCCGGCGCTTGTGGCACTAATATTTTTATGTGTCAGATAACTAATCACAACTTAACCAATACATTGTAAAACACACTCTTAAAGAAATATTTTAATATGCTCATTTTACGCTAGTCCTTAAAATTTTTCAAATTCCAATTCTTACACCAAAAAAAACACTATTCGTTAAAATCCAAATCTTTATCAATTCTATTTTAAAATTTTGACATTTTTTGGGTCAAACATTCGTAGCCCTTTTAATAAAATCACCACTTCACCTGCTGTTCATCGATTTCGAGAAGGCTTTTGCCAGTGTCAACCGGGAGTTTAAACTATTATAAAAGCAAAATATGATGGATCCAAATGTCAAATCTTGAATGGAGGAAGATTGTCGGATGAATTTGAAGTACAAAACGGGGTCGGACAAGGCTGCATACTGTCACCAATTTTGCTTTTGTAAGCGATGTACTGCGTGCAGCCTTGAGACAAAACGGAGGCGCTCGATGCACTCTGACAACTAATATGAAACATCTAGATTACGCGGATGACGTATGCATACTCTCTAAAACGATCATGGATCTCCGTCAAATGACAACAAGGGTGGAGAGAAAAGCAGTAACCATGGGGCTAAAAATCACTACGGAAAAACAAAGGTGATCAGCCTCTCTCAGCTTAAAGACCAAACTACGACTTTACCGCTCTAATGTAGAATCTGTGCGGATGTAGCACCTGGAAAGTAACATCAACTGTAACAAGGAAGCTGCAAACTTTCGTAAATAGAATGATGTCTGCGAAACATCTTAAGGGTTTTCTGGCCCAATATTATATCCAACGAATAGTTGCATAGGGGAACTGGTCATAAAT
This sequence comes from Leucozona laternaria, assembly GCA_932273885.2. Lineage (NCBI taxonomy): Eukaryota > Metazoa > Arthropoda > Insecta > Diptera > Syrphidae > Leucozona > Leucozona laternaria. Next base: position 20,679,032 of record OW026367.1, on the reverse strand, counting down.
CCATTGTCTCTATTATACAAAGACGTAAGTGGCAGTGGATCGGACACAAAATTTGAAAATTCAACAATTGCATTGCAAGCCAAGAAATGCAGTTAAACCCGCTCACTCAAGAAGGATGAAGAGCCGGAAGACCGAGAAGATCATGGCGCAGAACAGTGGAGAGGGAAAGTCAGCGCAATTGGGGAACAGCTGGAGAGAGCTGAAATGCATCTCCAGAAACCGTACACGATAGCGCGTAGGGGCAGTTGAGGCCCTATGTCCCGAAAGGGATCACCGACGAACGTAACAGGTCTCAGGACCTAAGAAAAGAAAGGACAAGCATTTATACTTTTCCTTTTTATATCAATTTCTTGAATTGCCACTCAAAATAAATGTACATTCTCAAATAATCGAGTATTATGTGAGTAAATCTCTGATAATGTACAATGTACTTACTTTAAGTTAACCAACAGCGAAACAACAAACCTCTGTTGCATTTCTTGTTGGCCATGTTCCTCATACAGAGATGTTTTGCAATAGTTATATAACACAAACAAAAAAAAAAAAACAAAACATTGATCCCAACCGAAAGAATATACGTTTCAAATGTCTTTCACCTAATCATGAGAAAAGTCGGGTCAGATACAGAGCCCTCTACCCATCAAACATTCCATTATTTTTTTCAATCCATGCAATTTAATATTTTATTTAGTCCAGATTGTGCATTGATTCCATTGACTTCAATCCTTTCCACAAAATCTCCATCGAAACTTATTATTCCTTGCGCCTGAAATATCCTGGGAGAAACGACAACAACAAAAAATAGAAAAAAAAATGAAGATGGGAATTGTGTGAAACGTCTACGTGATGTTCTATCATTGCGAGTGAAGAAGATGCGAATCTTTGAAAGGAACCTGGAAGCAATTGTAAAAGCTTCCAGGATATAGCAAGCAACTAAACGTGTTTGGTATGCAAACATCCTCGTGATGTGCATCATCCCCACCTCTCTGACAGCAGTGATAGCAGCTATATAGCTGAAGGATTCTGTGATCCTCTCTCTATTTCTATACTCTGATGTATGCCATGTTGTGTCTGTTAACCGAGAGGAAAATATATATTGAATCAATGAACGGACTGACTGACTGACTGACAGATAAAATAACTGACAGGACGTGCTTGCTTTCTTTGCTTTCCTTGCCTTGTTACCGCCCCTTACTGCCATTCATCTATAAATTCTTTTTCTTTTTTTTCATTCAATTTATCTATCAGCTTATCAACAGTTTCAGAGTGTATTGATGTTTTTTACTCTGCCGTGTATAAAAGTATTTGCAGTAGGAATTGGAATTGCGATTGAGTGAAAAATAGGAAAATCCACTCGCGAATTTGTTCAGATACTTCAAAGTTTGTTTAGTTAACGACAAGTTTACTCAACAAGAGATGGCGAAATTGAATGATGTTTCAACCTATATACCATAAGCATAAGCTGTATAGTTAGGTACATATCTATATTTCAATCAGATTACACACTTTAAGATATTTGTTGAGAAAGAATAGTGCATCATGACGGGAAGTGGTAGTAAAACAAGTGTGCCTGATAGACTGATGGAAAATTGTAAAAAATAGATTGGGAAATTCTTTTAAGAGCCTAACAATAGAATTTTAAAATTTTGATGCGGAAAATGTTTTTAAAGTCATGTAAAAATAAATATTTTACTGGGAGAGATCTAAATTAATACGCAGATTTAATTGGTCAAGCACTAATTTTTCCACCGATGTGGGTAGTAGTTCTGCTGGCGTAAATTTAAACAATAATATAATTTTATCAACGCCATATAGCTCGTGGTGAACTAGGACGTAGTGACCAATACAACTCTCAACTATTCATGTTGTTAGTTTGCGGGATTGGATTAATGCAGAATTAACCTGAACTTTGAGGTTATTATAAAGGTCAAGGCACATTTCAAAGAGTGAGCTACGCGGATATGTGATACACAAGAATACATTGGAATGGAGATAAATCGAATGCATAGTGGGTAAAAGAAACAGTAAGTCTGAGTAAAAGCAAAGCTAAGGAAGATCTTAGTGAACGCAATCCATAGTAAATTTTTCTAATTAAATCACTCGATGGCATTACCGCAGGTTAATTTAATGTTGAAGCAAAATACCAAGGATTTACCATCACTCCCATAAACGATAACTTCGTTATCAAGAACAACAGAGGAAAATTTTAAGGGATTAAGTTGGTATCTAGAGCATAATCTGGCAACTTACTCAGTAGGATTGAGTTTCATACCATTACAAGATGACCAACTAAGAATATGACCTACGATCGAAAGATATAAAGTGATACATCAGCGGAATACAAATGTAAATACATGTCAAATGTGAGAAACATCAGGAAGGTCGTTAATAAACACAGACAATAATTAGGGACCCAGAGTATTGGGCCCTGAGGAATTCCTTTATTTTGTAACGAGAGGATTATAGATATACCAACCTTAGTTTTGGCTCGTTGAGTCCGTTATCTGTTATCTAAAAGAACTATTCAATAGTTTTAGCGAAGTGTTAGAATTTTTGAGATTAGTAGTGAATGATCTATCCTGTCAAAGGCTTAGACAAATCTGAGAGAACTAAAACGCCAAACTTATCTTTTTTATTGTAGTTTTATTTTTATTTATTCACAATTTTATATAATAACAATATAACTCTCTGCGAAGCCAAGAGGCTTATCTGAAGAAGGTTGCATTTCAAAAATATAAGAATTTTTTATCGTGAGCATCATAGATTTGTCTATACTAAATGCCATGTATGTAAGATATGTAAGTATTTTTGTTGAATTTAATAAAAATAAGAAAAATTGTTCAAAAATCATTCCAAATTAAAATGAAGAAAAAATTACAAAGTTTTTATATAATTTAAGATATGAAAAACTGTTTTAACACCTTAACTGTCCCATGTATCATATTTTATAAACAAATTAAATTTTTTCGCGTGCCGCCTACGTCCATGTATCATATTTGATACATTTTGGAATTCGGCTTCACTGTCCCCATACAAATTGATATGGAAATATTCATACGTCCATAATTTTGTCTTAGAAATAAAATGCATCAACAATAAGTCCAGTGTATCATTTTTGATACATAAGATCATTTTTTTATAGTGCCGCCTACGTCCATGTATCATTTTTGATACATAAACATTTATCATCTTTATATGAACAAAATTGCCTAAAAACTTATTTTTCATATAAACGTGTATAGGTAACGTCTGATACTTTAGGGAAGTTCAAACAAAATTGGAAAAATGTTTAACTAAAAAAACTTATTTCACAAATAAATCCTTACTTTTGTATGAACATATTTAAAACAAAAAGTACGATATTTCTTAATAATTGTGTAAAGTGGCATCACTTATCTTATTAAATTGAATTATTAGGAACATAGCTAATTGATTTTGATTTTGTATTCGTCTCTTTTTAATAACTCTATATGAACATAAAAACTGAATTTTTTGTTCAATAGAAAGCCGCCCAAATATGAATTAAGTTAACGATTTACTTTTAACCGATATGATTGAATTAATTTTGATATTATAAGATAAAACTTATTATAAATTGGATAGTTTTGAGGTTTTTTTTTAATTTTCCGGACTTTTAGTATTTTTCTTCATGGTGCCGAAACCCGGGAAGTGTTGAAAATGAGATTTAATAGGTTTTGTTTTAAATTAATAGTCGTGTTTTTTTTTAATATCGAAATTTTCTCTCTCGATCTTTATAGCAAAAAATGGAGATACAAACACGTGTTGGTTTTCACAATCAAATTACGAAGATCGTCCCTTTTGGGAAAATTTTCGATCTGCAAAGTATAATTTCTTGCAATCGGTGTTAACGGACAATGCGGCAAAAACCATAGTAGGTTTTACTCCCTCCGATGCATGTTATGATGGAGCCATTTCCCTCTTGCAAGAGGAATATGGAGATACGGAGAAGCTTATAGACTGATGCAACTCTTATGGGTTTGCAGTTGCAAAATCTAGTAGTAAATCCCAGACCCATACAAACTTATAATCACCCATACGTCCCATGTATCAAATTTGATACACAAAATTAGTTAGCATACGTCCATGTATCAAAAATGACCACAAAACTAAATTTTTTTTTAACAGCAGTGACCAATTATGTATGCAACCAACCCCTTCTATGTTGAATCCTACTAAATAATACTGCTTTTTCTTGAAAAAAAGTACTGGACGTATGGGCGTTTTTAAATGATTTTGTATGGGGACAGTGAAGCCGAGTTCTGTTCATGTATCAAATATGATACATGGGACGTATTGTTGATGTCTTGAAATAATAATGGAAGTATGGTTGGTTTTAATCAATTTTTATGGGGACAGTTAAGGTGTTAATTTTTGTTTGCAAGTTTTAAAATTATTAATGATTTTCAACTTTTAAAGGAAACTCATTTAATACAGTTAGAACGCTTTGGATTTACTGCCTTTTACCATAGTTGTTGTTGTTCCTAGGTGTTTGAAGCCTCCCATATGGGTTCGTCTTCGTGCATTGTGTTGGTGTTCAGCGGGCATCTTGAAGCGTGAGTCATCGTTCTATTCTAAGGGCAGGGTCATTTAAAGATTTGTTGGACTGATAAAGTGATAATACTTTGAAACTATCGGATATGATGGCGGAGTTTCTTCCATATTTTTAAGTATATTGTTTTGTAGTTTTTGTAGTTTTTTTTTCCAAGTGAGTATTTGATGTATTTGCCCAAGCAAGAATCCCATATCGAAGTTTCGATTCCACGAAGGCATAGTAAACTTGCTTCTTAACTGGAAGTGTAGAGTAGTTTCCAAGATAAATTAAAGCGAAAGATGCTTTCTTTAGCTGGGATCGGAGATTATCTATATGTTTATCCCAAATGAAATGGCTATCGATAGTTATTCCCAGGTATTTAAAGCTTTCAACCACTTCGATCATCTTGTCTGGAAGCGAAGTCGAACAAAGACAGTTTTGAAAACGGATTCTTTGATGAGTTATTTTGTGATGTGCTCCACGGAAATGTATCATCTTTGTTTTTGAGACATTCAAAACTAATCCATTATCATGACACCATTGTACCGCTTTGTCATATTCACCTTGTATAATATTTCGGTGGTAGTTTCAAGGCACTTGTGTTTGACTACTATATAGCAGTATAAGTATCATCTGCAAATGCAAATAAAAAACTGTTTTGAAAAACACGTAGCAATTCGTTAGTAAAGAGGATGAACAAAATTGGTCCAAGCTTAGAATCCTGGGGTACTCCGAGAAGAACTGCTTCATTAACGGTAAAAGTATCTGAATTCAGCGAGCCTGGTGGATATCACTTGTAACTTTGAGAACTGCAGATTCACGCAATCCACTGCATTTAAAGGTTACTCAAAGCCATCTTATATACGTATATGTTTTTATATAATGGGTGATTTTTTAAGAGGTTTAGAACTTTTTAAAAAAAAAAAACACAAAAAATTCGAAAAAATGAATGAAATATTTATTTGAATCGATAGTTTAAACCTTGCAATTTAATGTTTAAAGATAATTTCATGCAAATGTTGACCGCGGCTGCGTCTCAGGTAGCCCATCCGCTGAGTCCAATTTTGGCATACTCTTTCACACATATCGGCCGGTATCTCACGAATGAATGCATGGATGTTGGCTTCCAGTGCGTCAATCGAAGCGGGCTTGTCCCTATAGACATTAGCCTTGACATACCCCCACAAAAAATAATCTAATGGTGTCAAATCGAACGATCTAGGCGGCCAATTGACCGGCCCGAAACGTGAAATTAACTGTTCACCAAACTCGCCTCGCAATTGCGCCATTGTTTCGCGTGCTGTGTGGCATGTGGTACCGTCTTGTTGAAACCACATATCATGCAAGTCAAGAACTTCCATTTTGGGCAAAAAAAAGTTTGTTATCATCGCTCGGTAGCGTTCACCATTGACAGTAACGCTGCGATTCGCATCATCTTTGAAGAAATATGGCCCAATAATGCCGCCGGCACATAAACCGCACCAAACAGTGGCTTTTTCGGGATGCATTGGTAGCTGTTGCAATGCTTCTGGCTGATCTTCACTCCAAATGCGGCAATTTTGCTTATTTACGTACCCATTCAACCAAAAATGAGCCTCATCGCTAAACACAATTTTTCGATAAAAAAGCGGATCCTCGGCCAGCTTTCCAAGAGCCCATTCACCAAAAATTCGGCGTTGTGGTAGGTCGGCTGGCTTTAGTTCTTGCACCAGCTGTATCTTAAAAGGCTTTACGCCCAAATCCTTCCGCAAAATTTTCCACGTAGTGCTGTAACAAAGGCCTAACTGCTGGGAACGGCCCCGAATCGACATTTCGCGGTCTTCTGTCACACTAGCTGATACGGCCGCAATATTTTCTTCACTACGCACAGTACGTAAACGTGTTGGTGGTTTAATGTCCAACAAAGTAAATTTGGTGCGAAATTTGGTCACAATCTTCCGAATAGACTGCTCAGAAGGTCGAGAATGCCGATCATAAAATGGAAGCAGCGCGCGATGAACATTTCGAACCGAGCACGAATTTTGATAGTAAAATTCAATAATTTGCAAGCGTTGTTCATTTGTAAGACGATCCATGGTTAAATTGCAAACCAAACTGAAGCTGTTTGACAGTGACACAAGGTACTAAACACACGTCAGCTGTCAAAACCAGTGTTGCCAAAACCAAACCAGCTAAAAAATCATTTTTGTTTGTGAAATGGTTATGTAGTTATAGTTTACAGTTTTAAAGAGATCTTTGTTGTAAAAAAATTGTTTCGATGTTTATTAACATACTAATTGAAAAGGCAAGGCGTCAAGCTTACAAACAAACCAACGAATGTAAGAAATGAGAAATAAAATTTCTTAAAAAAAAAAACTAATTTTAAAGAATGTAATTTTATTTATTTAATTATTTAAACTTTTTTCACAACATAAATTTATCTTTTTCAAAAGCGACGCGTTTCGGTTTTTATAAAACCATCTTCGGGCTTCAGCTTGTTGACTTTGGTTTTTGTTTTGCCAAAAATTCACCTTCTTATATACAAGCTGTAAATCATTGAATCGGTATTTGTTGTAATATCATTTCGAGACCAGTTAACAGTTATAACAGTTGCTCGCCATTAAGAGTTGGCGTACATCAACGCTCGTCACGCAAATTGAAAAAAAAAAAAAAAACTCTGGGTGCCTGAAGTATGCCCACGGGTGGAGGTGGACTAGGCTCTGCGGGGCCGCATAAACAGTTATTTTATAAAAAAAGCTGTTATAAATTGGAATGTCTCCCAAAAATAAATTTATTTGAATGTAAAGGAACTGAGTCATTTGTGTTTTTCAATGTCATACAAAATTTTGGAGAGATTCGTCACAAACATTGAAATTTTTATCTTCCGATTGTGGCAAAATCGAATTTCAGTTTTTGTGTTTTGGCATTTTATTTTGATCATTTTTCATAGTTGGACAATTTTTCACAATCTTAACAAAACAGTGCCCAAAAAAATGTTTGACCAAAAGCATTTTTGCCAAAATTTCAACCACTATTACTGTTTTTGCTTTAACCTGTCAATGTGTTTTAATTTTGAAGCAAGTAATTTTTAAATTGCATTAGCAAAAAAAAAAACAAACTAAAACAACAGTCTTGTTCACACATCACACCTATGCATTTCATTAAAACATTTTACCCAATGTTAATTATAACATAAACTAACAATAAGATATTTAAGTTTTAAGAAGCCAACTTCTATTATTACCTCTTTCTATTATAAACCCAGAGGATACAACTGATGTTAAGTTTTTCATTTAATCCTAACCCTAGGCGTCATATACCTACACGGGTATAACCCTCTCAGAAGAAGAAACAAAAATTAACTACAATGGCATCCTATACACCCGGAAGGTAATCAGTTACATTTTCCTTTGCGCATGAAGATTTGTTTTACAAGGCTGCTTTCTCACTTACCGACTCACCGTCCGTCATTTTAAACTTTTTTCGTCGTTTTTTTTTGTTTAATTTTTTTTTCTTTGAACGGCAGGTAAATTGCTTTTGGTATGACGTCAGTAGAAGTAAGAAATGTTTTTTTTTTTCTATTGAGTTTTTTTTTTTACCTTTTAAGCCGACCCACGCCTCGGGGTTTGAATAAAGTTTTTCAAAAGTTGAAGTTTTCACTTTTGGCGCTCTTACTCAACTCAAGTTGGTATCTATGGTTTTACGTGTATCTTTTCGTACCTATATAGCTACTGCGTACCGTTTTGACGAAGATAAATTATAATTCCTTTACAAGAAGCAGATGCGAGAGTTAAAGCCTACTGGCGTGGCATATCGGTGTGACGGGAGAAGAGGTTGGTGATGGTATAGAGGAGTTTTTGGCTGATGATATGGTTGGTTGCTCTGGGGGGTGCGGTCATGTACATACATAAGAAGTTGATGTTAAGGCAAGAGATTGGGTTGGTAAGAAATTTCCCCAGTCGATCATCGGGGCAAATCGTTTTGTGAAAGCATATTTTTGAAAAGTTTTCCAGAAATTCTTGTGCAAGATTTTTGCTATAACTTTGAAAAAGTTTCATTCATTTTCTTCCCTCCATCAATTTAATTTTTTATAGCAAATGAAGGTGTATAAATTATCTATATAGAGGTGCGTGTAGAGAGGCTAAGCGGTGTACCTATGTTCGAGTTGGATGTAGGTAGGGACGAAGTAGGTTGATAATTTTGGTAATTTATATTTCTCGTTTAAATTTAATTTTTCAGATTTATATATCACCCGGGAAAAATACTGTTAAAGAGAGAATTCAAGTTCATGATCAATAAAAGGTAAAATTTAGAGCTCCCTTATACGGATATTTAAAAGCACTGAGCGCTACAAAAGTTTTCTTAAATAAAACAAAAACGGTTTTGGATATCAATGAAATTCTTTATTCCTGTGAAAGTACGTTCGATGCCATTATTTATGGAACTCGATTTCTTTTGCATGGCTACCACGGGCAAGCTTGCAGAAGTCCAGACACTGAACCCAATTTTCGACGGTTTTCAAGCATAAATCGGCCGATTCTCCTGCAATTTCAAGTTCAATATTCGTACGAAGTTCATCAATCGTCGCTGGCTTGTTGGCATAGACCACAGACTTGACGTAGCCCCACAGGATACGAGATAGCACGTTCTCCAAACTTGGTTTCCAATAAATTGATTGTGACATTCGCTGTGTGGCTTGTGGCGCCGTCCCGTTGGAACCACATGTCCTCCAAGTACATATCATCCAATTGGGTCCAAAAATATTCGGTTATCATTGAACGGAAGCGATCCCCATTCAAAGTAACGTGCCGGTCTTGATCATCACGGAAGAAGTACGGCCCAATGACGCCGCCGAAAGATGATCTTCTGGCATTATAATAATTTATATATGATTTCTGGTATATGACCGCCACGGCTAGCTCGACGTAGTCTTATCTGGAGGTCCAATTTTCGATGACTTTTTCAACCTTTGTGGCCGTATATCGGCAATAACGCGGCGAATATTGTCCTCCAAGTGGTCAATCGTTTCGGACTTATCGGCATAGACTAGCGAATTCACATATCCCCACAGAAAATAGTCAGGCTGTGTAAAATCGCACGATATTGGAGGCCAATTCACGGGTGCGTAATGTGAAACTATGCGGTTACCAAACGTTTCCTTCAACAATAAATCAATTGTGGCACCAGCTGTGTGACATGTTGCGCCGTCTTGTTGAAACCACAGCTCCTGCATATCATGGTTGTTCAAATGATGAACGAAAAAGTCAGTATAATCATGGCTATATAGCGGTTACCATTGACTGTAACGTTCTGGCCAGCATCGTTTTTAAAGAAGTATATAGACCAATTATTCCACCAAACCAAAAAGCACACCAAACAGTCAGTTTTTGTGGATGTAACGGTGTCTCGCAACATACACTTGAGGATTATCTCCAAATACGGAAGTTTTGTTTATTGACGTATCCATTCAACCAAAAGTGAGCTTCATCGGTAAACAAAATTCACTTATGAAAATTGGGATTAACGGCAATGTTGTTTTGGGCCCATTTGGGCACAATTTGGAAGCGTTGTTCAGGCGTCAGTCTATTCATGTTAAAATGCCAAACCAAACTAAAAATTAATCACTTTACAGCTGACAAAATGGCCGCCAGTTAAAACAGTGTTGCCAACTTAAAGTTCTATATCTCTTAAAAAAACACCTTTTTAAGAAGTATATTTTTTACGATTAATCTTTATTTATTGTTTTATTTGTTGGCCACTCAAAACGGATTTAAGGAGTTCATTTCTCTGTCAAAAACCTATTAAACATTTTTACAACTCACATATTGCTGTTTCATTAAAGGGACACATAATACAGGGTGTCGCTCATGACAATGAGTCATGACAATTTCCACCTCAACACCTCAGAGAAAATACTGATGCTCCCACGTCCCACCCATTACCATCTGTTACAAATAACAATCTATAATCCAAGCGATAAATCAAAAATATTGCCGATGCCGCAAAGTCGAGGCGAGGCGGATCAAATTGGCTAAATAATGATATCCTTCTTAATTAGTCGTTATCTCTCGATTAATTGTGATGCCTTGGCGTATCGTTTCATGGCTGCCAACATAGCACTAAAGCAGACAACTATAGTTAATTCAGAAAATGAATAATGAGAGTGAAAATAATGATGGCCAGTGTGCGCCGTGGAGCGATGTGGATAAGGATGAAAACAAGAAGATGATTCACTTCCTTCCCCACCCGATATTTGCCGGTTTTCATCTTTGTCATGTTGTGATGTTTCTTTTATTGGCCAGGAGGTATTTTCTTTAAAGGAAGTCTTTGCAACAATAAGACAAGAAAACGTACAAATCAAATGCACGATTGGGTAGGACGTAGTTGCTCTTATAAAAAACTCAGATGGCTGACATTCTAGGAGTTAAAATAAATAAAAAACTGAATAATTAAAAAAAAAAACATTAAATTCGTGCTTGAAATTTATGAAAACATTTTTGAAAGTATTTTAAACATGGTGAGATTTTTACGCCATCCATCTTTACAGCGGTTTCTTAAAAAAAAATACATGATAAAAATTTACTGCAAAATCGTTTAAGCGGTTTTTGAAAAAAGTGCTAAAAGCGTCAAATATTGAAGAAAAATGCATTTCCAAAACTGGAACAAAATGAGAAACAACTTTTTAGACACATTTATACCGCATTCAACCAAAATTAAGCCAATTTTTTTTTTAAATCCTCAGGACCCTATTTCCCTAGTGTGAATATCAATTGTTTGCATGCTATATAACTTTATACGAATGTTAATAAAAATCCTTAAAGCCGTTTTTGAGACAGTTGAAAAACACTAAATTGTTGTCTTCCATTCTTCCAACAGGGACTTCTGAACTTTGACAGTTGATATCAGCCATATTTTTGAAGCTACATCTGTCAAATTGGCTGTCATTTATTCAATCTGTTTTGCCAAATCACCGTGGACGGATATAGCGTTCAGCAACACATGCAAATGATAAAATAGCTTTATCAAAATGGATGTTCTGTTCGGGCAACGTTTCGCGCGCTTCGCCCATTTTACGGTCGTCATAATCATCCTACCGAAACGACTATTCGCAGTGTGGTGGATAAATTTGAGTCCACTGGTTCTGTAAGCAATCAACCAACACTGTACGTCGACGAAACGTAAAATCTGCCGAAAACATCGCCGCCGTCCGTGAAAGTGTGCAGAAGAATCCGAGGCAGTCGATTTCGCGTCGCTAACAAAAACTCGGCCTTTTGCAAACCACAACTTGGTGAATTTTGCGTTGTGACTTGGGGCTGCACCCGTACAAAATTCAACTGACCCAAGAGCTGAAGGTAAATGACCATAGACAACGACAAGTGTTCGTTGAAGGGGCTCTGGAGCAGTTGGAAACTGGCCACCGAGCTCATGAGATTTGACCCCGTTAGACTTTTTTTTGTAGGATTTTCTGAAGTCGCAGGTCTATGCGAATAAGCCACAAACTATAGAGGCCCTCAAAGCCGTTATGCGCCAGAGTCATGGAAAATTGGACATTTTGAATGCGCACCATTCAGAGAAGCCGCGGCAGATATTTGAAAGAAATACATAATGGCATCAAAAGGCCTTTCAAAGGTATACAAAATTTCGATGATATCTCAGAACCACTTTGTTTTATTTAAATTTAAAGAAAGGAAGCGCCTTATGAAAGACCCTTTTTATAACATCTCCTACGTTTTATAGATTAGCTAAATGAAAAAATACGTGGACCCAAGAACTTAAAAAAATCAATTCTACAATAATAAATTTTCGAATTTCAAAATCACAACTCCAATTAACGAATACTGAACAACCCTAACCGGAAATTTTTTTGGAAGGTATAGAATTATCATCACATTCTTCTTAGCCCCATAGATACGAAAGTAGAATAGAGTAACAAAGTTGGTCGCCATAGCTGTATTCTCCAAAGAACGAATTAAATACCCCTCTATCGTTTCAAAAATTTCTATGGAAACTTAAAAGCCATTCAGTAAAATATTCTTTGCCATAAGAATCGAACAATTAATTTCACTTTTCGTCGAAAGAGAGTTATAGATAGGTATACCGCACCAACACAAGTTTTTTTTTTTTTTTTAAACAACCAATTAAAATCTCGCAAACAACATTCTATTTAAACAAAAAATTACAGAAAATTTGTCTATTAAAATCCACAATTTGCTAAATCCGCAACAAACTATAGGTAGACTTTTTTCGTTCCCCCTTCCCTCTTACAACTTAGTGTTTTCCCTCGAGTAGATGAATCCTCTTGAAAGTTTTGCCAATTTGAAAACTTTTTTCCTCGTCCGCATAAAACACACACACACAGCAAAAAAAAACGCCAAAAGTTTTCTGTTCAATTTTTTTTTTTTGCATTTTTGTTGTCCTTTCTTCGTATTTATACCAAAAATTCAATTTAATTACCCCAAACAAGGAAACTGGTGTATTATATCGTGTTATTTTGACAGACCAACAAAAAAAGGAACAAAGTCTTAAGGATAAAATAGATAAAGAAACGACAATTAGCTTAAAAGATGAAGAGCTGAAGAAAAAGTAAGGCAAGGGACTTCTTATAACTGTTTCCAAAAAAAAAAAACTATCTTACTTTCTTTATATACAAGCTTTGCCACCTCGGCATCGTTTTCCAAAACAGCTAAGACACTCTGACAACATCTCTCTCTCTCTCTCTCGCTCTTTCTTTTTGGTATTTTGTTACAAGGACTAACTTTAAACCGAATTAAAACTAAGAAGTTAATCAAGAAAGACCAACCGACTGGTTGAGCAAGGACGACGAGTCTTTTCAAACTAAAAACGGACTTGAACCTAAATAAAAAAAAAAAAAAAATTGTAGAAAACTTTTCAAATACATCAGACTATCTAATAAAAATAACATCCTTGTGCATTGAGTAAATCAACCACCATTGACCCCCGAAACCATAGTCCTGTCTTGGACAAACAGCAAGATAAAGTTCGAGAGTGAAACTCTGGGATAAAGTCTTGAAGCAAGGCGACAACATAAGCTCAAGTTAAAAGCAAATAACCTTGGCGCGTAAGCTACAAGATAAAAAAATAAATAAATATCATAACAAGTTTTTTCGGGTTTAGCTTTATACAGCATCATATGTATATCTCTGTATCTGTTTATCCTGCTTCTAAGCATTAGACTGTTTTTTCGTAAGGGTATAGTTCAAAACTCTTTTCTCCTTTCACAAGAACAAGAAGTAGAACTTTACCAGGCTTTCTTTTTTTTACTGTGCGATGAGGACAAATGCAGCATTACTATATGTACAACATAAGGAACCTACTACACTCAAATAAGATACTCGTCATTACGCTCGACTTATCAGCACCATGCCGTTTCCTTCGTCATAAAATGTCCTCTCGGAGTGAAATTTTTTTTGTGTGTGGAAAATCTTGCATTTATTTTTTTATTTTCGGAGATGTGCACATGAAGTGAGAGGGCTTAACTAATACAAAAGGTTTTGTTTTGTAATTTTTTGCAACATTGTTCGGGTATTCGGTATGATGAAATTGAAGACAGGCATTATTGTAAACACATTTTTGACAATTTGTTCATAGAACTCTTTCCAAACCTCTGAGATATCCATTTTCTCACGTAGACTAAGAAAAGAATATAATCAAATCAACATGGATTCGAAGAAGTGTGGCAGCTTCTGAGAAACTTGGTACACTGAAAAAAATCGTTTGTAATATCATAAACACTGTTTATAAACTTTTTTTTTTCACTGTCCCAATAAGTTTTTTTGTTGATACTGTGAACAATTTTTGGTTTACAAACTGCTGCTTCATAAACGGTTTATTGGCTCAATCAATCTCCGTTTATTGAAAATGAAAAATAAAAAATCAATTAAAAATTGCTTATATTAATAAACGTTATCTCTGTCGCAATAAACTCACACATTGCCCTAATGAACCGTTTGCCAGGGAAAGAAATTTTAAACAAATTCTTTATTCATGTGAAGTATAAAGTGATTAAGTTTAAACATTGTCTCTAAGTATTGCGAAGTAGAAGCGTGATGGATTTCTGTGCGGAAGGTCCCAGGTTCGAATCTCAGAAAAACAAAGAAACCAAAATATACGTTATTTTCAAATAAAATATAATTGTATACATTTCAGAATAAACAACAAAATAAATGCACCCAAATAAAAACGAAGACAATGAAAATAAAATATATATTGGCACAACAAACGAAATGGGTCAATTTGATAAACTATTTTATTGTTCTAATAAATTCGTTCTTAAGAACAGTAAAATATTTCACAAGCAGAACAAAAAGTACATTGCCGCAACAAACAAAATTTGTAAAAGATAAATTATATAATTTATATCATCAATAAACTTTTGCTTGTATCAATAAACGTTAAGAATATCAATAAACCGCTTCTATTGGCCCAATAAACCTGTTTGTTGGGTGAATCTTGATAAACTTTTATATTGCCCCAACAAATGTTTTTATTGTTTCCACGTACCTTTTTGGTTCAGTGTATGAATATTTAAAAAATAATAAAATAAATATTAATCCTACCTTCATACATTAAGTCCAGTCCAGTCCAGCCCTACAAGTCACGTTAGAAAAAAAAAAGTTTTTCTTAGAAAAAAGTGATTTATGATATTTTTAAATTTCTCAAAAAGTGCAATATAATGTGACCAAACTAATAAGAGCATTGAATTTTGAAAACAAAGTTAGTAATTAATTACGTAAGATTTTTAAAAAAATTAGTTGACATTTTTTTTTCAAAATTTTGTGTTTGAAAATTAATTTATCAAAACATATTGACATTGTGAGTGTAACTGTTGTTTTTAATAATTTTTTTTTTCAGTTTTAAGTCAGTTTTTTTTAGAAAATTGCCTCTCCCAGCTAAACGGGGGCGAAGATCCCCCCCCATATGATTTTTTTCTTATCCCGACCCAATTTACACGCTCTAGCTTTTTGCCACACCTTATATGAAATCACCCTGTATATCCGATGCCGTGCGGAAGTCTGTTTTACAAGTCCATAAATTATAACTTATAGGGTGTATATTTATGTAGGTGCTCAAAGTGAAAAACACTATACCTACACTCCTAAAGCCGCGCCGTAAAATGTCAGTTTTAGACATCCTTCATGACTCCTATGTGAAGTAATTTCCATATTTGTATACCCCCATCAAATATTTTATGACTTGTACGACTTTAAATTTTCGAGACATCAGACTCATTCTATTTTTATGTTTAATATTTTTTCTTCACAAATTATTATACGCACTACAAGTCAAGCATCGCGCATCTTCCGTCAGACCATTAAACATAAGCAAACATGCAAATATACGCATTTGGCAAGATTCCTATACCCTTCATATATACTTTTTCTACAAATCCAAAAATAGTCACACACCATAAACAAGCAATAGCTTTAGGTATATGTATAGGTACTGTCTGTAATACTTCTATGTGTTGTTTAATGTAGAGTTGCTATAAGATGGCCCGTTGAGACGTGGCCAATCTCTCATCAAGCCCCTTCCTTATTCTCGGGCATGATTGACAGCGCCATCAGAAAGGGTGGATGAAGGGAGCCCAATTTCACCATCCTCCAGCAACCAAAGCACCATCAGCATAGTCTCCTGCATATGAGTTAGCAATTTCCTGTTTCATTCATCCACTTCACACGATTCATTTTCGTTTTCTACAATTTTTTCATTTTCTTGTCGTCATAAATTTTTTTCATTTTCCATAATATACAACTCCAACACATATAAATCTAATTTTAGTGAAATGGAAAACATCTCATATGTGACGAAGATGTCTGGGAGTGATGCCAAATCGTTTTATTTGTCTACCAATTCAATGTGGGAGACCGAATGTTGACAGAAATACTATTGCCAGCCGGAGCCTTGTTCCTTCGTGTCCTTATCCTCTTGCTTCTACCATAATATAAACTCATTCTAGTTGGTCGTAACTCTTTGGCTTTGAGTGGAGCAGTCAAGTGAACTTTAAAAGTTTTATCTTGATTTAGCTGGACCTGGATTTTTCCAAAAAAAAAAAAAAACAAAAAAAAACTCAACCAAATCCAAACCAATGGTGGAGAAAAGGACTTCCTATCCCTTTTTTTTTTTGCACAATGACGAAAACGTCTTGATGCTGATTTCAATCGCACGTGTTTGGCAAGGAATTTATTTTGTACATTATAATTTTTTTTTTTTGGAAATTGCTGGAGATTTTCTGTAAACGATAGGCTGGCTCTTCAGAATTTGATATTGGATTGGACTGGGCAACATTTAAGGAAACTGCAACCTCAGATAAGGATAACGATATGACATGCTCAGCAGTGCTTTTATTTAGCTTAATTTGCTAGTTATTTCGCCTCAGAAAATACTGCATTGTCCTTATGTTGACATGTTGTGGTGACATCAATGGTTTGGGTTTTGGGGTATATATACCTACACCCATAGTTAGTTTGGAATTTTAATTGTGGTGGAAAATGTCATGTAAGTATATACCAACTTACGGGAACAGTGCCAATAAGATAGAAGTTTTGTGTGGATAACCTACTGAGATAATATGATGTCAAAACATTTTTATTGTGACTTTTGAATATCTGCATGTGGATTGTGGAATGGTCTATATCGAAGGTGTAAATAAATAGGGAAAATTTGAATATTTTGGCGTAGGGGGCATCTTGGCGCACCTTGTAAGATATTCCCAATCCCTATACGTAATCTTTATAGTAAAAATAAAGTGCGTAACTTGAGAACGATTGGACTGAACGGGCCAAAAAAAATTCTTAAGGAAAGAGAAATAAAAAAATTTACTCGAGAGTTGGAAAATTCAGAAAAACTTATTGATTGATTTCCGTAATAATTTTTTTCTAATCCATTTGGTCTTCAAAATGTTTTAAGTGAATGGTGACACGTCCATATGTCAATATGGTTTTTTTTAATATATTTAGCGCGCATACTAAAGGGGTTGTGCCTGCCTACTCTCAATAGTACAATTGGTTTTAAATGTCTGAAGATCATAATGTGAGGGGAAAACCGGGCAGGGTAGAGCATTCCACATTCGTGTAGTCCGACTTAGGAAATAATCTCTGTACTTAACAGTACGTCTGAAGTTGGGCTCAAGGGTAAACTGATGAGCATTCCTACAAGCGCGAGGATTACGGTTGAATTGTTTAAGGGGAGGAATGCAACTGGTTATTTCACTACAACACTGTTTATAGAAATAGCGGTAAAATAATGACAGACATGAAACATTGCGACGGTGCTCAAGAGATGTAAATGTTTCCGTTATAGTTCTTTCACCTATAATTTTTAGAGCTCTCTTTTGTATTCTATCCAATAGGCTCAAGTGTGTTTTTGGAGCACCTGCCCAAATATGGGAGTTGTACTCAAGTTTCGGACGAAAAAAGGCTTTGTAGATCACAGCCAGATCAGAGGGGGAGAAAAATTTCTTGCATCGACGGAGAAAACCTAAACACTTAGCAGCGTTTTTGGCGATGTCAAATATGTGGTCGTTCCACGAAAGGTGGTCAGTGACACACATACCGAGTACTGAAAGCTGTTCGGTTTCCTCTATGCAAGTGCATAGAGAAGTTTCAGAATACAGGTCATTTATGAATATTAAGAAGAGGGTCGGAGACAAAACGGAGCCCTGGGGCACACCAGCATTTATTTTGTAGATGTCAGACTTGAAACCGTCCAATACAACTTGTATTGACCGGTCCGAAAGGTAATTTCTAATCCAACGAAGAAGAGATTCATCAAAACCAAATTCACGCATTTTCGATAAGAGAGCTTGATGCCAAACTCTATCAAACGCTTTTGAAATATCAAGTGTATCGAACGGCAAGAGCTTTGAGTCTCTGTAAGTCTTGACGTTCGATGTATTGAATTTTATATACATTTCATATGCAATATTCCATATGTATTTAACGAAAGAAACTAATCGAAAGAATGCTTAATATAAAATGTATAACGAAAGATGAGTTAGTTCTAAGAAAGACTCCAACCGAGAAGGTTGATAATCGAAAGAATAAAGAATACAACAGTGGTTTTTTCATTATCTATTTTCCACTATAATTACCCGTGTTTCATTTATCCTACACCAAAATATAGAGCTGCCGATACATCAAGTGCAATAATCTTACTTTCGCCAAAACGATGTAAAGATTTGTTCCACTGTTCGGTGAGATATCCCATCAGATCACCAGTGGACCTATTGCTTCGAAAGCCATACTGCCGGTCATTTAGAAGCTTTCGTTCTTCAAGATATTTCTTAAGCTGATGATTAATCAGCATTTCCATGACCTTGTAAAGAAGGGACGTAAGTGCAATTGGTCGATAGTTAGAGGGGGAAGAAGAGACGCCTTTTGCTGTTTTCCATCCACTCGGAAATAGACCAGTAGAGTAGGACAGATGGAAAAGCTTACGCAGTGGTTTTGCCAGCGTTGAAGAACACCTCTTCAGAACAATGGGAGGGATACTATCCGGGCCAGCGGATTTGTGAATGTCAAGATCTTTTAGAACTCTAGCAACTCCACGAGTGCGAAAGAAGATTTGTCCCATAAAATCGTTTACGTTCTAAAGTACAGGTGGAGTCGTATCTTCTTCTGTCAGGGTCGAATTAACAGTAAACTGTGCTGCAAGAAAATTGGCTTTATCGAGTATCGTTAAAGACAAGCGTTGGAACCGAGGACGAGGTGGTATTTCGTATGTTTTTTACAAATGACCAAAAATTTTTACTACCTCTGGGACATTGTAGTATTTTTTGCCTTAATTTTTGATCATGCAAAAATTTGGTTCGTCGAATGTGAACGTTACAGGTCTTTCTAGCTTGTTGAAACTTTTTCCGGTTTTCCTCAGTAGGGTTGGCTTTATAACAACGGAAGCTTACTTCTCTTGAACCAATTTTTATATATAGGGAATGCGCTCTCTGCGAAACCTCACTGTTTTTACATTTGAGTTTTGTTAACTAACGTAACTAGAAAACTTAAATTTTGTATTATTGATTCAAAACAGCTTTTAACGGCCTTTAGTCCAATTAAATAATGCTAAGTCTTCTACTTGGCTGATGTATTTCAGTAGTATATAGAATTTGTATTAAATTTTGTAATTAAGCTCTCTGGAACCTAGAGATTAGATATAACATCCATAATTTTTCCCACGTCTTCTCACTGCAAACGGCATTATCTCAAACGTACATTTTCACGCCATATTTATAAATTCGAGCGGCAAAAATGTTTGATCTGTTTTGAAAATAATGCTGGTACATTTCAGTGAGTAGTAGGTAATAAAGCCCTTTTTTGAAAGTAAAATTATTTCTGTACAAAAATCAGCCCTGTTTTGAAACTGAGCTTTACAAACCGCGATATCTCTTTACTTGAACAAAAATTTGATTTTCACTTCTGATGCAGTTTCATAGCTTTTTTTGTGACGACGATTTTGGTGTACCTATACCACATTCCATTCATACCAAGAACCATTATAGGAACGTTTTGAAATGTTGACTCCTTCGTAATCAACAATGTTATAACCCGGAAATTTTAAAATTGACAGACTAACAATTTTCCATTTCCTGCGAGAAATCGTTTTATCTGCTACTAGATGCTCACTTCCCAGATAGCTCTCAAACTTTTAATAGCATTATCCATTTAAGGTTCACAAATAATTTAACTTATCCACAAGATCTAATTTTAAGGGATAAGCTACAATGGGTAATCAACAGCTTTGAACCGCAGGACCAGATGGCATAATATCAGCCGAACTCCAAATGAACAAAGACATCGTTCTACCAATTTTGGAGATACCAATATCTGTTTAAACTTACTCCACATTCCCTTGCCTTGCAGGAAGGTTAAAGTTGTATTTATACCCAAAGATTTCAAATGTTCCCATGTAAACCCAAAAGATCTCCGAACTATCAGTATCAGTCTATCGTCTATCGACTTTTGAACGACTGATTGATATCAATCTTAGAACAAGCATTGCTTCGAGGCTTCTGTCTACGTTTTACAAATAATGTCGACACATCTACAATTGCATCTGCACTGTCATTTCTGAAAGCAGATGGTTCGCTTGGTGAATTTACTAATCAAATGCTGACTATCAGGATTATTAATTCAAAACTGGGCGGCTTTTCTGCAAGAAGATCTGCCAGTAGAGGTACGCCGCAAAGCGGTGTACTATCTTTCCTTCTTTGGAACTTTGTATAATGAATGAGCTGCTGACAAACCTATGGAAGCGGAGAGCTACAGAGTGATTGCCTATACGACGCCGCTATTGCCCAATCAGGAAAGCATCTAATCACCTTTAAAGAACTCTTACAAAACGCTTTACACAAGTTGATAAACTGGACAGATCAATGGTGGGCTGGGCGTTCACTCTTATAAGACAGATCTTGTCCTGTTCTCAAGGAAATACCAAATCTCCCACATAGACCCTCACGTCTATTAAATTAATTCCACTTAATTTCTCGGACGAAGCCAAATACTTGGGCCTTATCTTAGATAAGAAGTCAGTTAGACACCCAATATGCCAACTAATGGGTGATTTTTTAAGAGGCTTAGAACTTTTTTAAAAAAAAAAACACAAAAAATTCGAAAAAATGAATGAAATATTTATTTGAATCGATAGTTTGAACCTTGCAATTTAATGTTTAAAGATAATTTCATGCAAATGTTGACCGCGGCTGCGTCTCAGGTAGCCCATCCGCTGAGTCCAATTTTGGCATACTCTTTCACACATATCGGCCGGTATCTCACGAATGAATGCATAGATGTTGGCTTCCAGTGCGTCAATCGAAGCGGGCTTGTCCCTATAGACATTTGTCTTGACATACCCCCACAAAAAATAATCTAATGGTGTCAAATCGCACGATCTAGGCGGCCAATTGACCGGCCCGAAACGTGAAATTAACTGTTCACCAAACTCGCCTCGCAATTGCGCCATTGTTTCGCGTGCTGTGTGGCATGTGGCACCGTCTTGTTGAAACCACATATCATGCAAGTCAAGAACTTCCATTTCGGGCAAAAAAAAGTTTGTTATCATCGCTCGGTAGCGTTCACCATTGACAGTAACGCTGCGATTCGCATCATCTTTGAAGAAATATGGCCCAATAATGCCGCCGGCCCATAAACCGCACCAAACAGTGGCTTTTTCGGGATGCATTGGTAGCTGTTGCAATGCTTCTGGCTGATCTTCACTCCAAATGCGGCAATTTTGCTTATTTACGTACCCATTCAACCAAAAATGAGCCTCATCGCTGAACACAAGCAGCGCGCGATGAACATTTCGAACCGAGCACGAATTTTGATAGTAAAATTCAATAATTTGCAAGCGTTGTTCATTTGTAAGACGATCCATGGTTAAATTGCAAACCAAACTGAAGCTGTTTGACAGTGACACAAGGTACTAAACACACGTCAGCTGTCAAAACCAGTGTTGCCAAAACCAAACCAGCTAAAAAATCACCCGTTACAAGAGAGAGTCAAAAGTCCACTGGGGCACTCTTCTCATGCAAAAAAGAAGTACAAAACAAATAGGGTCTTAAGCTCAGAATTACTCATTGGCTTTACTTATACGACTCGGTTGTCAGACCGATTCTTACATACGGTATGGTGGACCGTTTTAGATAAAACGACAAAATGTGAAACACTAAGGAAGGTCCAACGCTGAGTACTTCGTACCAACCCTTCTGCTGCATTAGATATTATGTTCTATTTAGCACCTCTCGATATACATGCTTAACAAACAGATGCAAGCACAGCCATTAGTCTCAAAGCCTCTTCACACTGGACAAATAATGATATTGGTCACTCCATTATTCTCAACTCATTCGGAACAATTGCAAGTAACATTGACTACACCATCCCCCAGTTACAGTTCGATAAAAAACTTCCAGGTCACCATACCCTCCGGATCATCTGGGAGGATCTGGCATTTCTGGAAGATGAATCAATTCACTTCTATACGGACGGATCAAAAACTGATGACATGGTTGGTGGGGGTGTATACCTCAGGATGACAGGATGAATTTAAATCTCTCCTTTTGCCTTCCTAATCACTGTAGCGTGTTCCAAGATAAAAAAGTATTGTCTTGCCTTGAAGAAAACATGATACCCGCATCCTCTCAGATAGCCAAGCTGCCATAAAATCCCTGTAATTTGTCTTTACCAACTCTTTAACAGCCTTTAACTGTCAATCATCTCTCATTAAAATGGGTGCCAGGCCATAGAGACATTCCAGGAAATTGCAGGGCTGATGAACTCGCCAGAAGTGGGAAAATAAAGGGTTTTCCAATAAGAGGTGTTATTTTGAATAGCCCGCTATTTCGGTAGCTGTCACTTTTGAAGCTGTCATTTTTTGACATTTGACAAGTAGAAACTACGCCATTAATAAAAATGGAACGATACATACACTTCAACAACGCATTGAAATCATTAAAAATCACTATAAAAATGGTGAAAATTTGGCAGAGACGGTTCGTAAAACTAAAACATTTTTGGGTCGTCGTAAAGCACCTTGTCGGACCGCAATACAGAAATTGGTGGACAAATTCGAGCTGTTGGGACAAGTTAGTGATGTGAAGAATAAAATCCGTGCACGTCGCTCAAGAACAACTGAGAATATTGCTGTTGTAGCCCAAAGTGTTGAAGAAAACCCAGGTTTGTCCATTCCTCGTCGTTCTTTGGAATTAGGCATTCCACAAACGTCATTACACCGTATTTTGCATAAAGACTTGGGTCTTAAGGCTTATAAAGTTCAGTTAACACAAGAACTCAAGCCGGCTGATCATCAACAACGTCGTGTCTTTGCTGATTGGGTCCTTGAAATGCATGAAAATGATCCGGAATTTCATCGAAAAATAATCTTGACTGATGAGGCCCATTTCCACCTCGGAGGCTACGTCAACAAGCAAAACTGTCGCATCTGGGGCTCGGAAAACCCAAGAGTTATTGTTGAAAAGCCTCTCCATCCTCAACGCGTGACTGTTTGGTGCGGTTTATGGTCCGGCGGGGTCATTGGAGCTTACTTTTTCGAAAATGAGGCTGGAGCAACAGTTACGGTCAATGGATTGCGCTATCGAGAGATGATTAATGATTTTTTATGGCCGGAATTGGATGGTATTGATCTGGATAACGTTTACTTTCAACAAGACGGCGCTACGTGCCACACAAGCAATGAAACCATCGATCTTTTACGGGAAAAGTTTCCGGACCGTGTTATCTCTCGAAGAGGTGATCACAATTGGCCACCGAGATCTTGTGATTTAACACCTTGCGACTTCTTCCTTTGGGGCCACGTGAAAGATAAGGTCTACGCCAACAGCCCAGCGTCGATTCAAGACCTCAAAGATGGAATTCGTGAGGCTATCGAGGACATAGGGCAGCCACTTTGCGATTTGGTTATGGAAAATTTCATAAAAAGCGTGGTCGTGGCGGCCATTTGGCTGATGTTATGTTCACCTTCCTCTTTATAATGAAATAAACATCAGATCATTTATCTCAAAAAATGCCATTTTTCTTTGAATATCAAAATAACACCTCTTATTGGAAAACCCTTTATATGTAGGTATACCCATTGATATGTTCAAAACTTATGGTGAAGCAAGGTGCAATAGCGAAAATAAGTTTCAATATCTCTAAGCAGACTGAACATCGGCTCCGTAATAGGTGTCATTACTGGGCACTGCTTGATAGGCAAGCACACAACTAGGCTCGAAGTATTTTAAAATGATTTCTGTAGAAGCTGTATGGATGAAGAAGAAGAAGAATCGATTCCTAATCTCCTCTCTACGTATACTTGTCCTGCTCTATCCCAACGACGTAAGCCCCATCTCGGAGATTACTATACTAAAACGATCCTAGTGATCTAGCAAATGTTGACATATCTAATCTAAGTAATCTTGCACGCTTCTTTAGGTCTTCGAAGTGGTTCAACAAATAGGGAGGAAAGTTCCTAGATTTTCGTTTTATCAGAAACAGACCAACTCATGGTCTAAGTGTGTCAAACTTTCCTGCTTGCCAGCCACCTTAACCTAATTACCTACAAGCGACAACTGTCAATTTTTCAAAAGACACAAATTAGTAAGACCAATTATTGTCAAACATTGTCCTAGAAATTTTAATCGACAAAAACAAACGACAAATGTTGTGAAAAACGTTAAAAGAAATATTTGCTAGCTCTTATTTGAACTTCCACCCAGCGGCTTCTAGTTGATTCGGGGATTTCGGGGCTTTGTATATACTTGTAAAAAGTGAAATTTTGGTCCCTACAAATCTTAAGCTTTCAGCTTTAAGTTTTTAGGTAGGTACCTACTATTATTACTGGTCATTAATGTTTAGTAAATCCTAAGCATAGTTATTTCTTAATAAGTATTATTAAAAATATTATTCCTTTGATATAAACTTATACTAAAGAGTTCATACATATGAATAAATTCATAAACATTAGATAAAGTCAATATCAAAATATTGGTTATTTTGTCTCCATATTGTCTTATTTCCACAATATATGGATATAAATAAATAAAATCAAGCTCATGTTTTTATTATGTGACATAAAAATAAATTCGAGACCTAATGATTGGAAAAAAATGGCGTCATTATTTTTTCTTCTCACATCACACCTTTAGCCAACTAGGTATAGGTATATAATAATGTAGCTACTTCTTTTATGTCGCTATAAAGACACCTCATTGTCCTCGTTTGAAGTAAATTGTCACCATCAGTAGATGACAACGACTTCTAACTTCCAAAGGAATCAAAGAAAAATTGCAACTTTAGCAGAAAATGAAACAGGGCATATCCTTATATAGGAAATAGAATATTATGAAGGTTAGCTATAGAGCAAACTAGAACAGACACACAACATCCGAATAACTGAGTCTAAGTGAATTACAATTCCCAAGGGACCTATAAGATTAATAACAATAAAACCTAATTAGCTACATTGATGTACTGGTCTCTGTTAGTCGAACCCCCGCCCCCGACATAGATTCTATGGCTAACGGCTATGGTGAAATGACAGCCTGAAAAGCCAGTCAGCAACAATCACTCAGAGAAGCACCAAGGACATGCCGGGTCGTCAATAGCGATCCCAATGCCACAATGTCGAAGTCGATGCTGATGTACAGGCACGCACTAATAGAGAAACGTTTTCGCCAACAGGCCAATGTGTGCGACTGTGTGCGTGGGTGTGTTGGTGTTCCAATTGCCAAACAAGGATAAGGATATTTTTTGGCCAAAATATTCAATATAACGATAAACATTCAATAGGCCAAGAATGGATGATAAAACTCACAGACACTTCCACTGCTCTTGGCGTTAAAAGGACCTTTCCGTTCAGCTGGCCTGGACCAGTCAGTCGGTTGGCCGGGCAGCCGGGCGCGGTGGCGATAGCAAAATGGGTTGGGAATTTGTAACGTCAATGTGTTTGGTCGTCCGAGAAGGCTTCGGAGGCAACCGGCATGTTAGACAGTTTCCAGTCGGAAGCAATTCCACTCGTTCTCGCACTGGGCGACGTCAAGTTGATGAGCGGGCGAGTGCGCTTGAGGGATATCAATAGGCTAAGGCTGACCAAAAACATAAACGACCGGCTAAACGGAGTACAAATCGAAAAGAGAAATGACCCTCTGGCCGGCATCAGAGGACGAGGACCCCCTACGGGTATGTTTGGTGAAAACGTTAACTCAGCGAATTCTATACTGATGGCTTCGTCTTGTTCAAGAGTTCTCCATCTCCACATCTCCATTGCCTTTGCGTCCGCTTCTGATGCCTAGAGCGGGTGGCAATTTAGTGATGGAAGACTCTCATAAACATGAACGTACACACATTAGGGCAGGCCAGCTGAATGTGGGGAAATGATGTGTTTGAAAATTTATATACACACTTTCTCCCTTCTATACATACATATATGTATAAATGTACCTAACCAAGTGATGGTGGGTGGAAAGTGGGATGACGGCAGAGACTGTCAATATTTACATCGGACATTGTAAACAGACATACGGTACTACTTGAAGTGGGTTTGAGTTGAGCATGTGGAGTTGGAAAAGTCGCTCGAGATTAGAGGCAGGATGTGGTGCTGATGATGCTTGGAAAGTTGTACTTTGTGACACATTGGTTTATGGCTTTGTAAATGAGAGCAAATTTCTCTTCTTTCCTTTTAGTCTTTTAGTCAATTATGTGGGGTTTGAAGATTTTTGATGTTATGTAAGAGCTTTAGTCCCGTAAGCATTTTAGACATTATTCTGCGAGAAATTGACAATAATTCGCTTGAGAAGTTGGGAAATAGGTATAAGTATTGGCTTCGAGGCATATATCTATGATCTGTGTTTATTTACATGTACATTTCGAAATCTTTATATTTCCAGAAATAAACTTAAGTCCATTATGTATAGAACTTGTTTTTTTTTGTTTATTTGTTTTGGTTCTCTAGAGTCTAGAAAGCTTCTGATGCGATACAAAAAATCCCATACAAAGATGAAACAATAAAATCATATCAGCAACAAACATTTTTAATTATGGTTTTCTGTTTGTAGAAGTCTCCACAGAATTAATTTTCCGGGTCGATTGCGTGCGGCAGAATTTAATTTTCGAGTTTCTTGTGTAAGTTTTTGTTGTTATATTCTTTGATTTTGTTGCGTTTGTTTCGTTTTTGCGATTGGTGAAACTCTCCACAAATCGCTACATAATCCAAAAATTTAGTTTCGCATCAGGATTCAAGAATATTTTCAATTTGAGCTTTATACAAAATTAATAAGAACTGACGCTTAAGTATTATATTGCTTACTTGCTCGTAGTGAATCAGGGCATAGAAATGACGTACGTACATTTACAGAAATGGAGGGAAAATGCAATTTTCTGTCGAAATCGAACGGCTAAGATAAGAAGAACTTTATCATGTCAGGAAACATACATTATTATTCTCTGAACAGACCCCTCTCATAACACCTCTAATAAAAAAAAACGGAAATAAATAGGAAGGTAGGTAATATTATTATTAAAGTTATACAATAACTCTCCAAGAAGCGGATTCTTTTTTAACCGGATGCGAACACAAATCTTAATTACAGCAATAGAGTTTGGCTCACTCCTAAGCGAACAAAATGCATGAAGGTGAAGTATTTTTTTTTAGGTTTTGTCTTTGGTATTTCATTCCTGTACTTTAACTTTTCGGAAGTAAAAACTTTCCAAAACCATGGAGACAGTGTTTTGAGTACCGTCAAAGGGCGCAATACAAAATATGAACGAAAAGAAAGAAACAATACACAAGTTGTGTAAAAACCCGTGTATTGTATAAAGTGCATGGGGTGCGGCAGGATTTGAGTTTACACAAGTTTAAGTCGCAAAAATTTTGCGTTCCGTTGATTTGTGTCCGTTTTCTGTGTCGAAAGCTGCTTGGCAATTCTGGCTCTATCGTCGCCGTGCATCGTGTTATTCCCTGACGGGGCACATTTTCACCTTAATGTTCATATGTGTTAGCAAACAGAATATAGTAGACTCCAATTTCTCAGTCGTCTCTTATCGCTAAGAGGTGGACACACTCCCCTGATTTGATCCCGTGAAATTTTATCATCTGCGACTATAAGTACATACGTGAAATCTATTGCTTTTAATATATTATTCTTATGACCCTGGAAAATCTGAAAGTTCTGAAATATTACTAGCCAGATCAAAAAAGTGCACGTAAGCTTACAAAAAGATTTCAGCTGTGTATGGCTTCTAGAGGGCGCAATTTTTTAACTGACTCGTTATTTAAAACTACAGGGTGGCTGATGAAAGCTGCTACCAAAAAAAAAATTTATAACTTTTTTTCTATTTAATGAATCTGGTTAATTTTTTTTTATTTAGCAGATTGATTTTTAGATAAAACAAAAATTGATAACTGGGGCACTCAAACAAGAATTTGGATTGTCCGCCGCTTTGACACACTGGAGTCCGTAGTTTCGGTTCAAAGAGAGTATAGGCGCAACGTTTGGCGGCAATCCTCGGAGCAGATGGACCATAATGAGACTTTTAAACAATTTTTCCGAGCATGGGATGGTAGAATGAAGACCTTACCATCGATACAGGAAGTCTACAAAGCAAAACCAACAAATTTGAATGAACTAAAGCAATCCATTCGAGAAACAATTGCGGCTATTCCTATCTCAACTTTCCAATGTGAACTCCAGTAATGAACAAATTTTTGGTAAGATGCCGCACATGCATCAGCGAGCAGGGGGGTATTTAAAATCCATTATTTTTAAAACTAATTAAGCTTTATTTAATAAAATTGAATGAGCTTTAACATGAATAAAAGAAAAATGAATTCCATACACTGAAAAAAAGTTATTTAGGTTCCTTAATGTAGCAATATTCATCAGCCACCCTGTTTGTAAAGTAAAATTTTCAACGTTGAACAATACCTAGGTATACGCAAAAAAAAAAAGGTTCTTTATTCAATCGTAGTTTTAGCTTAATACTAATACAAAATCAATATATATCTGCCGTGCTTCACTCTGTACCTATGTTAGTATTTCAAAAATGTGAAGCGGAAACCTTGGTTTTTATATCCTGCAATATTAAATACTGTTTAAGTAACAAAAAACAAGAAAAGTACCTATACCTACCTCACCTACATATCCAATTTCAGCTTCAAAAACTTTAAGTTAGGTATACAATCAAAAAAAGAAAAAAAAAAAACACAAAACATTCAATCTTAATAAATAAAAGAAACTTAAAAGAACTTCGATAGCAACTCTTAATAAAATTCTAATAAAGCAATTCCTGCTTAAAGAAAAAAAAAAAAACTTTTCCCTTAAGTAAAAATAACAACAAAAAAAAAACCCATCTCAAAGTAGAGGTAACTTCTGTTGATACAGAAAAAGCAAAAAAAAAATATGTTTATGGCGCAACCCTATTAAAAAGTTCTACCCTCTTTTTCCGGTTAGTTCCTTTGCAATTGTTATAAAAAAAAAGAAAATTGAGAAAAACCAACTCATCCTTACGATAAAATAAACATCAAAAAATGGAACCCTCCGAATCGGACCTTTGGCCTTCTTCCTTCATGTTCATGGCGACAATAAAACAGGATGCACGCTCTCCACTCGAATAATCCAAAACTAAATTGAGAACTTTCTTAAGGAAGTTCACTTCATTCAGTAGCATATTTTTATTCCAAAAGTTAGAAAATGAAAATGAAGAAGAAAAAAAAAATTCCTACATACCTATATACGAAATGAAAAACCATATAAAATGTCCCTTCATTTGCAGATTTCCTGTCAAACATAAAGTCACACAATTTTCATAGACATAACTGATATCAGACCCCATCTCTATCCTTCTCTCCAGTGCCATAGTCTCCACAAAGAAAATAGTTTTCTTCTCAATTCAAGGCCTTCTGGTATCTGGTTCTGGTTCTGTTTATGTTTTTTTTTTTTTTAAGTAAAATAAAGAAAAAAATAAGAACCATACATTTAAGATCAAACAAAGCAAAGTGAATTGTGGATGAGAATTGGAGAATTGAGAAAAAAGAAACTACGAAACGAGACAGACTTAAAAAAATAAATTGTTCATAAATTTATTTATCCCTTTCCGCATCAGTGCGGGACTTTTATTCACAGCAATTTGTCCCTTGAAATAATTTGTTGTGTTTTTTTCGCTTCGTCTTTTGGCCTTCTTTTTTGTTCGTTCGCTATTTGTCCATTGTGCTCATATTTCCGTTCCTTCTGCTAGGACGATAAGGACTTGTCATATCCATGAAAAACTAACTTAAATAAGCAGCGCCAACCAAGCAGCAGACTGTCGTTCTTCATTTTTGTTTTTTTTTTTCTTTAATATTTTCTATCTCACTCTATTATAAACGGAGCCAGTGGGGTATAGGGTGATTTGGTTGGCTATGGCAGTGGTGGGTCTCAAAAGAGGGCAGAATATGTGAGTTTATACGTTCACCGATTTCCTATGGCAAATTTGTATTCTACAAACTTGTGTGTGTAGTCCGTGCCGTGGGCATTAAAAAAAAAAAAAAAAAAAACACAAGGCCATATGTATGTATGAACATAATATGTATTTTATTTAAGAATTATTTTTTTGTTAGTTTTTGTCCTTTGTTTATTTTTGTTTGTTAGCCTAAGGCTAGAGAGGAAGTGCTAGCAGGTTGTACCGGAAATTTACTTAAGTGTGTTTTTATGGCGGCGAATGACATAATCCGCAAACGAAATCTGAGCGACAAGTTGTCTGCTTATAATGATAAAATGGTGGATAAGAAAATTTATCATCAAATGTAAATATGTACATATATGTAGGTGTTAAAAGGTTGGTTTACTCAATAATACATAGACATATTCGCAAATCTACATAAAAAGTTAGGTCGAGGTTTTCCATGCGAGATTAAAGTTAAACACGCGTTAACTGTTCAAATTTGGTATTTTATTCACCGAGTGTTTTTCAGCCGTTTCGAATGCATCTTTCATCCAAAAACTGTATCTTCAGTTAACTGTGGGTTAATTAACTGCTGGAGTCAGCAAACACTAGTTTAATTCACCACTGAAAAATTGGGCCGTAAAAAGAAATCCTTCATATCGAGAAAGGTCTGAGGCGTATGCGGTGACGTCGGACACGCTATTATTCAACTTTTTCAAGATTTTTTTTTAACCAATTTATTTTAGATTACGAAACTTAGAAGTCAAAATAACATAGATAGATATAAGAGGTACAGTTTTTAAAACTCTCCACTCTGCTATCTGATTTCTTAATACATGAACATAAACAGCTTTAGAAAAACCTACCCTTGAAAAGTTTACGTTAATTGCCAAATAATAATTGCCGTAAATTTTTCGTACAAATTAAAAAAAATGGCGTTTTCCCAAAAATAATAATAGTTTTTGCAATTCACTTACAGCCATATTATTGGCTTTTTCAAAACTAGTTTTATGACAAAACTAGTTTAAAAGATGTTTGGAAGTGGACAAATCGGTTTTATTTAAAAATATTTTGACACCTAAAACTCGAAAACTTTAAACTAGCTTTGAATAAAACTCTAAATTCATAAAACCGTGCTAAATTTGAGACTTAAAACTTCTATAAAACTAGTTTTGCTATTGAACTAGTTTTGAAACAAGTCAATAATATGGGTGTGGGGTGGCGTATGTGGAATATTTTTTTTAAATTTTTTATTTGAAAAGTTTTTTTTTCTAGTTTATATAGACTACTAAACCAATTTCGCTAAAAAAGTTTCAGGGTTCCTAATAGAAACGGGAAGGATTAAATTAATTATTATTAAATATTTACAATTCATAATAAGTGTTACCGCTTTTTAACATTTACGATTAAAATAATATACAAAAATTAAATTTGCTCGCCCAATTTTAACTGCAAAAAACTGTTATAACTGTTATAAATTGGCGTGTCTCTAGTCTAGTCTTTTTGAAAAACTGAAAAACCAAGGACAGGTAAACCGATGATGCACAAGTCAGTAGGTATGACGTACGTATCTATAGTACACTTTTGTGGATTCTATTCAGTCTTATGAGTCTCTTGTGAATTTTTTGTGAATTTGTCTCACTTCAAAAATGGTCACTGTATGTTTTCAAAACTATTGGACCAAAAGTGAGTTTTGCCACTAAAGATACATTTTGTCTTCAAGATTCTCAATAGCGCCGAATTCACCAACTCACAGTCCTAGCTGGTGTGTTGTGTATGTAAATTTATTCAAATGTCATAGAATTATGCTCAACGATGAAGCCTAAACCACGGTTTGAGGTTTAACCAATATAGGCATTGAAGGTCTATCAGTCTAAACAAATCAGTTTTTTCATGTTAAGGGAGAAATAAAACGCATATAATTCAATGTTATGGCCAACAATTTAGTTTTATTATAAAGATAAGAGTTTGCCATTAAGTTTTAAAAATGATTTCGGGCAAGTGGCCGCCTCGGCTGGCTCGAATAAATTCCTGCCGAGAGGCGATTGGGGCCGTATGTCAGCAATAACGCACAGAATATTTTCTTCCAAGGCGTCAATCGTTTTGGGCTTATCTGCGTAGACTTCCCATAACCCCACAGTGGTGTTAAATCGCACGATCTTGGAGGCCACGCCACAGGCCCATGCCGCGAGATACTGCGCTCACCAAATTTTTTTTCAATAAATTGATTGTTTCGTTGGCTGTGGCATGTAGCGCCGTCTTGTTAAAACCAAAGGTCGTTCACATAAACATCCTTCAATTCAAACATCAAAAAGTCATTAATCATGGCTCTATTTCGTTCCCCATTGACTGTAACATTATGGCCGGCTTCATTTTTGAAGAAATATGGACCAATGATTCCCTCTGCCCATAGAGCACACCAAACAGTGAATTTTTGAGGATGTAATGGCATCTCAACAATCATCATCATCATCGGCTCGACAACCGGGGTCCGGTCCTGGCCTCCTTCAACAAGTCTCTCCACCCATCCCGGTCTGAAGCCGCCGCCATCCAGTTGCGCACTCCAAGTCTCCGGGCGTCCTGGTCTACGCCATCTCTCCAGCGCAAGCATGGTCTACCACGCTGTCGTCTACCATAGATTGTACCACAAAGAACTTTCCGAACAGGTTCATCTTCGCTCATGCGAGCTAGGAGCCCTGCCCACCGGAGTCTACCGAGCTTAATTTTTGTCACGATATCTGCTTCAAGGCAGATTGCGTACAATTCATGATTGTACCGTCTCCGGAATCGTCCTTCCTCACATATGGGGCCAACAATTCTCCTTAAAACTGTTCTCTCGAACGCGTCTAGAAGGTCGGAGTGCCTTTTGCTAAGCACCCAAGTCTCAGATCCATATGTGAGTACTGGCACGACCATGGTCCTGTACAGCAGCAGTTTTGAAGTTATGGTGAGATTTCTGGATTTGAAGAGCTTTCTAGATTTGAAGAGCTTTGACAGACTATAGTAGGCTCAACAATGGCTTGTGGATTATGATCCCTCCAAATACGACAATTTTGCTTATTAACGTACCCATTCAACCGAAAATGAGCTTCATCGCTGAACAAAATTTTCTTGTGAAAATCCCGATCAACAACGATGTCGTTTTGAGCCCATTTTCCACAAGTTGCATGCGCTGTTCAGGAGTAAATATATTTATTATGAAATGGCAAATTAAATTGAGCATAAATCAAGTAACAACTGTCAAAAAGACAAACTTCGAAAAAAGTATTGCTAGATTGAAAACCACATGTCTAAAAACAAAAAACACCCGTTATAAAATAAAGAGAATCGATTTCAATCATCTGACCTACCTACAGTATCCGTATTATGATTATTTGTGAAGCATTGTTAGTAACACAGATAATTTAATTAATATTTACTTTGACTTTGATGCCCACAAAAATTATGTGGCGTACCTTAAATTTGTTGAAATTCCAAACAAAATTATTCTGCTAAATTTAAATTTTTCACAAAGAAATTTCGAGATCATCTCAACATATAAACCTACAACTGATTTCTTTGTTTGTTTTTTCAATTTGAATTCCAAGTTTATTTAATCAAATAATTCAATGCCTTCAGCATCAGCCATTACGAGTTAATATCATAAATATCCATGAGATAAAAGCAGTTTGTGGAAAGTTTTCTTGCCTCAGCTTACTTGATTTTTGAAGCAATCACCCTTTAATGTATACATTCATAGACAAAATAGGACGAAAGGACTCGCATATACTTATATACGAGTATACCCAATTTCATATTTGTATATATTTTTCTACACCAAAGTTGAACTCCTTACAAAAATGTAACAAGATATTTTTTATGTCTGTGCTTATTGCCACTTAAGTTTATTTATTTTTTTTTTCTCTTTTACTTCAGTAGAAAAAAAAAAAAAATACTTTTGCTCAGTGTCCTTATAACGTAAAGAGATTTCGTTTTTCACTCTGCAAGCGTTTATATATGGGTCAACAATTTTTGGGTGCAAAATAAAATGTTCCCAAAACTAAGGTCGGGTATAGGATAAGTGCCCCTGATGCTTTCCGTACAACTGCGGGTAACTATACTACATACACATATGCAAAAGTATAATCAACTTTTTTTCTCGTTTTTACTCGAGTTATTTCATTTACATGTGTTGCATGTTCGTCCTTAAAAAATAAACTTTTTATATGTTATTTTTTTGCTTTTGCAATTTGAAAAGTAGAATTCACTTCCAGAAGAGACGAGTGAGATTAAAAAAAAATATGGAGTGTGAGTGAAAAAAATAAAATAAAACTTTAATTTATACAAATCGGACCATTTTATAAAATAGCAAAAATTGTTTGAGCAAAAACAAAATAACGTTATGATATGAGCTTGAAGTGCAAGCAGCGTACCATCAGTACAGCATTGAAGCTGAAGCCGTTGTACACGTGGATTTGAAATTGGGTTTTTTGTGAGTAAGATTTTTTTTTTATTTTGAAGAGATTTTTTAATCATGACTCAGAATATACCTACAGATGGTTTGGCTTGCATTTTACTGAGGTAGGTTTGGAAAAGGAAATTAAAATTTGCTGAATATGTGCTGTAAGAATTATTATATTATTTTTCGAATGTAATTCTGTTATTTGCTGAATTTACAAACAAAATTTGTGAGTGATCATTAAATTTTTCTTTGGACACCATCTGTGAGCGTAGTTTTCTTTATATCTCTTAATATAACTTCTTATTTAAAAAAAATCCATGCTGAAATAAAATACTACACTGGGTCATGCTCCAGTGATATTAAAATATGAGGATGGATGATTTTATTAAAAAATAAAAACAATATAATATTCAAAAAAGGATATACAATTTTACCAGTATATACAGTCAAACTGAACACTAAAATGTTAATTAAATTTGACTCTTATCTTACGAAGTGGTGTACCTACCTATTTTTTTTACATTTTACAAAAACGATATTCAAAGGTGTTGGCTCATTAGTGGAGTCATTTTAAAATTACATTTATATCCAAAAGAATCCGTAGAATTGAAATGAATTTCAATAAAACTTGTTGGATATTTTGTTTTTGCATTTTTCGACTAATTATTGATTTTTTTTCAACTTTTAGTTTTTTTTCTTGAATAATAATATTTCTTTTTAAGTATAGAGTAGTGCATTTAAAAAAGAAAAAAGTTGTAAAATCTTAAAAGATAGTATCATGTTAAACTCGTTTAAAATTAGTAAAATCCTCTTTTTAGCCTAGTATCATACTAAAAATGATTTAACACTTTACTAAATCGTCTAAAATTTTGCGCCATTGTTTTTTTTTTTTTTTTAATTTTCTCAATGCAATATTAATGGGGCTACACCTAGAAGCTTTAGCTTGATATTTTGTTTAAATGTTTTTTTCTCGAAACATTTTTTAAAAATCTTTCAAAAAGTTGGAAAATGGATTCAGATAAAAAATCTCTTCCAATAGGTGTCTTCTAGTTTCTCTTAGTATGAGAGATCTCCGAAAAAAATGAAAAATATCGTCTCTTCCTGTAAAATTACACATTACGCAAAATATGGGTAGATCATCACTGTGCGGTATGAAGTTGAGATTTAAAAGTTCACCTTCTCAGTCTACACATATACATGATATTTGTTCTATCGTGAAGTCATCCCAAAAACAGTTGTCTTTGTTTACTGTAAATTTACTGTCAGGTTACTGTAAATCATAGTGTGCATATATTCATTTGCTTGTTCAGCATATTGCAATCTAAAACGATCATCTAAGATGGAAATCAGTTAATATAATAAAGGCTTCTAAGTATTGTGGTCATCAAGGTTTAATTCTTTACGAGTTTCCTTTGTTAGATCCATCCACTTCTTGAACTTCCCAGATCTGCTTCTTATCGCTTGAAGAGCTGCTTTTTTTGGCAGCGAATATTCAGAGAATGTTCAAAGCATTAATTATAAAATCAACTTACAGCTTAAGCATTTTGATAAATAATGGAGAAATTCTGGTTTCTATAGCATAATCCTATATTTAGGGCTATTTGAAGGGAGTCGAAATATCCGTTCGATATAAAATCTAAGAAGTTTTTTTAGCGGTTTCATACTTTTTACCTTCCCAAACCTGAGCTGCTACTACTACAAAGTTGACTCAGCCATCGAATCATACACTTTATATTTCTCTCGAAGTAACATTGATTGTGGTTTTAGCTTTCGCTAGCTTTTCGGTTAGATGACTTTCCAATGAGGTTTTTGATGAAATAAACTCCTAGATATTTGTATTCCTTGGTTACCTCTATCTTTCATTGTTGTTAATCTATTGTTTCTTCGAGTTTGATCTTCCTGCTACTTTTGGGAAATACCATAACTTTTGACTTGTCTAAGCCAGCAACTAAATTCCAAATAGTACAGTATTTATAAAACTTGTTTATCATAAGTTGAAGGGATTCCGGAATAACATCTGCAAAAATGAGAGTTTTGTTAAGGGTGCCTGCATATTCTAAATCTCCTGGCAAAAACTCAGTTACATCATCGATGAAAAGTGCAAATAAGCTTGGGCTGAGTGTGCACGTGTGCAACCTTGGCGTACACCAGTCTTATAGTCTGGAACCTTTCCAAGATATTTTCGACATACCATACTGCTGCTGCAGTTTCAATGTATAGGTTTTGCAAGACCCGTCCAAATCTGTGCGACATTCCCGATCCAAACATCTTATACATTAGCGCGTTTCGGACTATCGTATCAAATGCAGCCTTAAAATCCACAAAGAAAGAATATAATTTCTTATTTCTAGACAAAAACGAATCCACTATGTTTTTGAGGACAAATATTTGATATGCAGTTGAGTATCCTGATGGCCTTAAACCATCAGCTTGGAATTCCTTAATATGGTTGTTTGCATCAATCCACGATCTTAGTCGATTCTGCAGTACCGTAGTTAATATATATTATAGGATGCATTCCAGAATATGATATACCTTCATAGTTTGAATGATCCATTGTGTTGCCCTTTTTATAGATGTCAAAAATCAGTGCTTCTTTGAATTCTTGAGGTATACTTCCGTGCTCCTGTATGATGGTATATACGGCTGTTAGATTATTTAGGAGATCATCTGTACCGTATCGATAGAATTCCAACGGTATTCAAACAAAAGAATCAACGCAAAGAAGATGTTCACGAGTTTTCCTGTTCACGGGTTTCTTTGTTCACGAGTATGATGTCTTGACTCAGGATCGTTTTCCTTTAGTTCTCCAAAGATGTCTGTGCCCCAAACTTATGGGGCAGCTTTACTGCAAAAATCGTGTTCAGCGGTGAGACTAATTTTTGGCTCAATGGGTCATAACCAAAGCTGTCATACTTTGAGCGAAGATAATCTACATGAGATTATCTTAATGCCGTTACATACCGAAAATTTTGCTTGGTGCGATTATGGACTAGTGGAGTCATCGGATAATAATTTTATTTTTATTTTTCAAAAAATTAAGCTATTCAGCGTGTTTCGGTCAGTGGCGGTGTTCGCTTTAAAGACATGATAAATGAATTTGGCGTGAATGGAGAAGAGATGTGGTTGTAGTTGTAGCTTTCAGTTGAATTGCATTACGTGCCATACAGCAAACGAAACAATCAACTCATTGAAGGAAATATTTAATTAACGCATTATTTCGAGTTATATACCTTAAAAATTAGTTTTTAAGATCTTGGAGATACCTAAAGTTGCTATACCAACTCTGTTCAACAAAAATTCTCAGTACAGGGGGAGATATAGAACGTTTGCCTCTCAGTCTGTGGTTGCATTGGCTTACATAAGCATGTCCCTCTTTAAAGCTCTAGCACAGTATGGGTTCCCGTAGTTTAAATTATAAACAAACCTTCACAATTATCATACTTAACTTCATGTTCTCAAAAGCTTCAAATCACCAAAGCTCCTTAATAAAATCCACTGAAAAGTTCTAATTTGCTTACAATTTGGAAAGGTAATTCTGTTTGGATGAGCACAATTTCAATATGTACATTTACACACATCGTATAGATGACAAGGACGACAACGAGCGCACGATCGTTCATCTGTATAGTGGGATACTACGGTCATGGTGGAATGTACGGCTTTTTGCGGAAAATTATAGCAACAATTCATGTGCGTCAGTCAATGTTTTGCTAATTTTTTTAGTTGCACTTTTCCCAATTCAGTGTCGTGAACGTGCATCAGACGCCACTGCTTTGGAAAAAGTCTTGTACTGGCAATTTTTTTTTGAACAGAGTAGGTATAGTCATTTTCGACAAACCAACAACAATCCACGCATCCACGCATTGTATTGTTGAGGACATATGGCCACAAATGCTTGAACGTGTGACGTGTGATGGCATTCATTAGATCCAGCTGTGATGATGGGAATACGCTCGAGGTTGTTTTTCTATTTTATGATATTTCATTCGTTTTCTTCAAAATAAAATATAGTACTGGATTTAATAACACCCTGTATCAATATATCAAATAAGACAAAAAGAGGAAGTAATTTTTTTAGATAATTTTTGGGTGATAGCTTTTATTGGCTTCGTAACAGTTTCACAGCAGCTGTCTTTTTCAAATGGTTTCTAAAGCCATTAGATATCTTTGCCAAAATTCCCATAAAAAGGTATTATGGTTAAGCATGGTTTTAAATTGGATATTCGATTTCTATCAGCTTAGAGAATTGTTCTTTATATAGGTTATCTACCTATTTATTTACCTTACAAAAGGTCCTACTTTACTGTCACCATGAGTAACTAGTCGCATTTTTGAATTCATTCACTATCACATTTGTATATCAAACAAATAGGTATTATGATACGTTCAGCCTAAGCATAGAAAGTTATCAAACTAAATTAGTAGTTACATAGCTAATATATAGCTATAATATAGAATTAGGTAGATGGGAATCTACTTTACAAAAGTTCCAATCCATCACGACCATAGCGACTATCTCGCACTTTTCTTTGATGCTTTTTATGTATAGGTAGCTATTTCGCATTATAGCCTTATTATCTTGACTACAAATAATAAATTATCGATTTACAAGTTGTGCTCCTCTAACTATTCCTACATTTTGAAAAACCCTTTTTTCCATTGAAACATTAAATTAAATTAAATTAAATAAGGCTAAAACACAAAAGGCATTAATGATTATTTTGTAAAATAACTTTTGTCTGGTGGAATTAACGGAAAAGCAAAAAGATCAATTTAGGCCTAAAGGCATACTGTATATAGCTAGGTAGGTACAGCTATACAGTATTTTTTCGAAGAACCAACAGAAGCAAAAATATAAATTTGTATATTCTTTCACCTTCAATCATAAGAATACTGGCTTAAAAAGCAATTTACCCATACCACTCACCCACAATAACAACAACAACAACACAAGGGAACTAGTTAAAGCTTCTGGAAAAACCAAAAACCCCTCCTCGCAAGTCCTCACAACACTTCAAAAGTAATTTGTTTCCTTCAAACTGCGAAAACAGCACTCAAAATAAAACCCAAAACCAAATTCTCCCTATCCCGCACCAGACTCTCTCTCTCTTGGTCCTTGTATAGTCCTGTCAAAGTATGCGTGTCCTCATAAAATCAGACAGACGAAGCCGCCACGCAAATGAGACTTTACCACATGTACACACCACAACCTACAACACGACGAACCGAAAGGCATAATGAGATGAAATGATGTTGATCATCATTTTGCTCGACCTTGGGGCAACGGAAATGGGACTGGAATCCATCCGTATAAGAACGTTATTAAGCGCGATTTTCATTTTTTATACCCAGGATATATAGAAGTATGTATAGGTATGGGTACCTGCAAAAAAAATAAAATTATCAAAAAAAAAAAACGAGAAAATCCTTAAAATCATTTATATTTGCAGCAAAATGTTATCCTGGGATTAATATTTATCCAACCTCTCACCGCACCTTCTTTATTTCTGATTTTTTGTAGATGGAGGTACTCTTTGCTTCTTTAACGTTTTTCTGCTGCTGATTGGAATTTTTCAGACAATTTGCAGACTATATAAGCAAAGCGTATGTTTAGATGCATGTTTAGATAACGAACATAAGGAACTCATTGCAGGAAAGTGAATATCCTGACGAAAGTGTCATGGAAGCAAAAAAGCAAGAAAAAAAAAGAAGATATTTTCTAATTTAAAGAACACCGCTATCGTCGCATATTTCTGTGACTGTGGGGCATCAGAGGCAAAGGATACAATATGAAGACATGACATGAAGAAACTTCCGTCTCCACAATTGAATCAATTTAGCGGTGGTGGCTTTATAAATCTAATAAATCAGGACGCTATACTTCGTCTATATCCTTTCATTTCCTATGATGCTGCTATAACTGTATACCTTATAGCTATAATCATAGGCAAAAGAAAGATACCTATACATTACTTTTTATACCTTCACTTACAGAAATAAATGGGTTTAACATGTCTTTCCGTTAAATACACAAAGTTGTTAGCTGAAATTGAGTAAAATAAAGAGATAGAATTTGTGAAAAAGAAGAGGAGTAGTGATTTTAGAACTCCTCTTACTTCAGTACCAATAAACTCAGAAACTTCAAAGTCACAATTTCTGCTAGGCTAAACAGAAACAGACGCTTCACCAAATTTCATTTCCCCAGAAATAGTGGTTTCTGAGATATACCTACCTAGGACGTCAAAAATCGCTGAAACCGTAAAGCTATGATTAGACGGTCAATGTAAATGGTCAACACATTGAATCTCTCACGTCACCAAAAAAGTCATCAACACAGCGTCAACGTTGGCCATGTCAACGCATAACACATTGACGATCACACGAATGACGCTAAGTATGTCAATGTCACACGGAAGTCAACGCAGACTACGTTGACGTGGCAGAAAAGTATTACACGCAACGTTGGGATTATCGTCAACGCTTTGCGTCAATGTGTCAACGTTCAACGAATAAAGTCAATGCGTTAAAGGTAAAAACAATGTCAACGTGTTGGTGTCAACGCAGTCGTCAACGCATGGACAGTATTTTGCTTCGACGATCACACGACAAGACAACTTTGGGACGGAATTTGACGTCATTGTGACGTCAGAGAGTCAACGCTTTGACCCTTTTCGTTGACCGTCTAATCGCAGCTTAACCGATTGACTCACTTAAAGATCATACAAATTATGAAAGTACTTCCCGGCAGCGTAGAATTTTCTAATTTTGCTTAACAGTGGGTCTGGTGATGCATATAAATACAAAGAAACAAATAAAAAATGTCAGATTTTCCGTTTATAGGGAGTGGTATCCGCCCACTTTCTCAGAATTGCTATCAATAATATGGAGCACTTCGATGTTTTAGAACGACAAAATTTGATATAGTAGTGGGACTTGTAGCTCGAAGAAAGGAAGCAATTGAAAAGGGGCGTGGCATACACCTTTTATGTACTTATTCTTACTTATGAACATAAAGTAGGTACTCTGTCGTTAGAGCAAGGCTGTAGTGTAGTGCAAAATTTCAAACTTTTGATTATTATATTCAAGATAAGATAACCCTTATACCTAATAAAATGTTTAATTTAAGTAAAGAATAAACCTGGATCTTATACCTACTTGATTTCGTATACGCACGGTGCGATATGCGTGAATACAGCACCGCCATTTTGGATTTTCAAACTCAATTTCAATTTTCAAAGCTCAACTTATGCTGCCTTGTGCCGTAAATATTTTTCAAAATTCGAAATTTTTACGAATAGATTTTTTTTTACAAAATAACGACTTTTTATATTCTGTTCTGTGCATAATTATTATTCGTTCTAAGAATTGAAAAGATAAAAAACATCTCATATATTTGCATGAAGTTAGCACCGCAATTTTGTATTAAAAAAAATAGTTGTGCTGTAATGTGCTACACTTGTGCTGTTATCTGCCGTAAATACTTTTCAAAACTTTGCAACTTTTCAAATTTTACGGATGAAATTTTCTGCAAAATTACGATTGTCTTAAAAGTCAAGATTGTACTGTTTCGCGTTCAATTTTTCGTCCCAAGAACCAAATAGAAAAAAAATTCATATATTTGTAAGTTTTATGGCCGAAATTAGATTTTGCGAAGCGCCATAGCGTGAAGTAAAAGCAACGCCATTTCGGATTTTAAAACAAATTTTTTCATGTAATGGGCTCAACTTGTGCTGCAATATTAATATGTAAATGCTGCAATGTAAATATTTTTGCAAAATTTGCAAATTTTGATAAATACTTTTTTTTGTTGTCTCGTACTAAGTTTTTGGTCTTAAGAACCAAACTGATTAAAAAAAAATTTCGCATACATATTTGCAAGTTTTATGGCCGAAACAAGATATTGCGAAGCGCCAAAGCCTATAGCCTGAAGTTAACACAGCCATTTTGGATTAAAAAATGAAAATTGTTCTGTAATGTGCTCAACTTGTACTGCCAGTGCCATAAATATTTTTCCGAAATTTTCAAATTTGCGAATTTTGACGAAGATATTAATGGCACTGGCAGTAGGTACCTACAAGTTGAGCACATTACAGCACAACTTTTTTTTTTGAAAATCCAAAAAAATGGCGGTGCTTACTTCACGCTCATTTCAAGGGCGGCCCAAATAAGGCCTACCAATGTTAAACACGAATAAGTTTTGTATTAATAGATAAAGTATCGCCTGTGGTCGAAATTCGACCATCTGTGATTTATTTTGTTTATGTTAAAAATACAATTTTTGAAAGTTTTTTCTTTCTTTTTCAAATTGTAACGGTCCGAGGTGTCATCGGCAAGGGCTCTCGACAAAGTGTTCCATAATCTCATCTCTTAGAGGTGCTATGGCCCAAACACATACAAAACAAGTTAGCACATTGTAGGTACAACCTCTCTAAGGGCCCTTAAAACCTTACCTCCTATTACCACCATTACAACCCACTGCTTACAGGTACGGTGGGCTGATCCTGGCAGGGCAGAGGAAAGGGGGTTCAGAGTCCAATGGCGTGGCATGCTAGCGTGAAGCTCATCCTAGCTCGTCGGTGGGGGGGTTCTTGCCACTGTAACTCTGAACGGTCGTTACGAATAATTACATGCCGGAAGGTATTTGCGTAGAATTGTTCGGGATCAGATAATCGGAGCCCGAAATCGTCCTGATAGGAAATCCTGAAAAATAAATAAAAATTCCCAAGTAAGGAGAGAGCGAGGTGATATTACCTCTCTGAGGGGGTAGCCCACCCACGTATCGCAAAGAATACGACCTTGGCTGTTATGCCCTCGATTTTTATAACAGCCCCTATTTGACATGTAGATAAAGGAAATTTCAGCGCTTCATCCTAAATATCAAATCTGAACCCCGAAAAGAAAACTCAATTCCGCTTACGGGTTTTCATAATAACCAATAGGGTCTGATTTCAGTTCGTAGGAAACCCATCTATTTTTGTCATCTATATACATATGTCAGCTCGTCTTCGTTTAATCCTCAGAGAATCTCCAACCATTGCCACATCCACCTATGACGTCACTTAAAGAATCTGCATGCCTAAAAGACAAAAATCAGCAGAAGAAAGCAAAAAAGAACTTCCCCAAAATGTCTCATTTCCAGCTTTGGAAACAATAAAAGATTTAGTTTGTACCTTTATCAGCACTGAAAATAACAAATTTATTCCAAAAAAAAACCTAACAAAAAAAAATAATTAAGATAATTCTTAAACATACCCAAATTATAAAAGAATAAAAATAAAATAAAAATAGATAATGACTAATGTAAATAAACGTAAATCGAAACAGTCGAGAGGGTTCCATAGGGTAACTTCTGAAAACAAAAACCCCTTTTCTTACTTTTTTTTTCTTAATTTTATAAATTCAAAAACAATTATGATATAAACCAAAATTATCGGTATTGAACAACTAAAATGCGCTGTATCGATGATATTACATTTGCTTCCTTACGTTTTGGTACGTTTATTTTTTTTTTCTATCTTACACAAAAATAATTCCGTTTGCGAATACCTAAGAAGCTTAATACCTCAAACAAAGAAGAATAAAGAATAAAAAAAAAACAATCATTTGCTTTCTCTCACTCTCTTTTATGCTAAT
This sequence comes from Leucozona laternaria, assembly GCA_932273885.2. Lineage (NCBI taxonomy): Eukaryota > Metazoa > Arthropoda > Insecta > Diptera > Syrphidae > Leucozona > Leucozona laternaria. Next base: position 20,634,493 of record OW026367.1, on the reverse strand, counting down.
CAGTTCTCTATTCACCAGAGTAGATTTCATTATCTGATTTGATTTTTTTGTTTTTCTTTTTTTTTTATTCATATGGCAAAAAAAAACTGATACATTACCGATATATCGTAGAAAATTTATGCTTTTAGGTAAGATCGTGTTGTGTTGAGTTTATTTAACCGCATTTAACCCAATGTATAATGTATAGGCAAATCTTATTGTAGGTGAGGTGAAATTTTGCTCAAAGGTTTAAGTATAATATATTAAAACTGACACTTACCAAAGTTTACATGTTGTATGCCTTGAGGAGGTGCACCGCTTCAGAGGTAGGTTCGCCAAAAGAAAGGTACCATTCGTACTCTGTGAGAAGAAATTAAACTTAACCGCTTGAACTTATTTTTCACTACACCTCTAGAATAGAAACTATTAAATCCATAAGATTCATTGACGGATATTTGGATTTTTGTAAATTTAGGCTGTTTATTAGATTTTTTTCTTTCTTTTTTTTTTCGTTGGGTGGTGAATAGGGAAAGGAGAGGAGAATACTTAAGAATTTAATCACTTATTAATTATATATAAAAAAAAAATTGATAAGACATTCCGCTTAGGCCGATGATGATGTTGCCGCTGACACAGATGAGGATGCTGATGATGCTGAGGATGCAGGAGGCTGTCTCGTCTGGGACGAAGATGAAATGTTCCATAATATGTCGAGATAGGAATAGGTATAGTGTGGCTCGGATTACAGAGCGTGGGTTATCGCTGGCCAGATTGTAATTGCGATTTGATGGCGATGAACTTCCTCTGCGACCAAAGAGGCTGAATAAGAACAGTCAACACTGATGGTGTATTTTTGGCGTGGGTCGCGATTAGGACCTCGAACGAAGAATTTTTTTTTTTTTCCTGTTTGCCCGAAACTTTGACGACACTGAGCATAGATAGTGCTTTTGTAGGGGGGCTTGGGTAGCTTAGTCCACGGATCGTGGTCAGGCACTCCTGTTGTAGAGGGATTGGTTGCGGGTTTTCTGGGACGCTTTTTTTTTATTTGAGTTTATTATTTTTTTTTTCAATATTTTGCCCAATTTAAATGGGCGTCTAAGCGAGTTACGGTCAGAGCCTAGTTGGTAGGGTTCTGGTGCGTGTCACTTGAAGTTTGTTAGTTTTTTTATCTTTTATGGGGTAACTATTAAAAACCCCTTTTGTTTTTAGGCGTTTTAAACTGCAGTACCCGCTTGTTTTTTTGATGTTTTTATTTTTACGCTTTTTAGGTAGGGTGTAAATTTTCTCTGATTTAGAGACACGCTCGTATCATACGTTCATTTGATTTTTTTACGTATTTTTTTCTTACGTTAAAAAAAAAATAAACTGGTAATTTACTATTACAAATTTTTCATTAAAAGCACCGCCCGTAGACCGAAGCGACCCGAACCAAATATCCAACCAAAAAGAAGCAATATCCGAAAATCAGGCCTTATATAGCCTGGCGGTAACTCTTGTCGCGTCGGACATTTCGATGGTAAGAGATAAGTAAATATGGCGATGAGAGCGATTCCGGGAGATGTGGTTTCCGACCGTATCGAAGATCAAAAAAACAAACTCTTTCTTTTAAAAATCATTTTTGATTTTTTTAATAATAGGTGTAATAAAAGATACAATTTTTGGTCAATCCCAGCGGAGAAAACACCTCCCGGAAACACTTCCATGACAGAATACACCCAGAATTCGTGGATGTAATTGTTTACCTTGTTTCGCAAAATTTGTATTGCCGTCTCTTTTGAATGTTTCTCTTAAAGATTAATGTTCATACGTCCACGTAAAGCAAATGGATGCTGTCAACTTGTCAACCATTTGCTGGCATAGTCGGCTCTCAAAATCAGATGAATTCACCACACTTCTAAGATCTTTGCCTCCATCCTCACCATCGGTGCTCGCATTACCTGTATGTTGTCTTGGAATTGAATGAAATTGAATAAGAAAAAAAAGAAAAAGGTTGAGGTTCTTGCTAACGTCAATCAGATCCTCTCAAACTCAATCGACTGTTGGATTTCAAATATATTTTAAATTCATGGGTATACTGTTCTAGATCGTTTCTCACAAAATCTACTCCAGAAATTTCCTATTTACTCCACTTTTTTTAAAAATCTGCTCCGAAATTTTACTACTGAGGTTCTAACCCTGATCCCTACTCATTGTAAGTAAATGTAGAGTACATCATTCGGAACGAAAAAACAAATATTGCTTTTGTATGTAGAATCCATTATTTAACATTTTTACATGTCAATAGTCGACGGATTCACATTATCTCTTCTGATGGCACTTCTAATTAATATTAGCTTTCAAATGGTATATTTTTTATTGTCGGGCGTTCGGTTTAACTATATTAAAAAGGGAGTACAAAAACAAATTTTCAACGTATTAATATATAGATTTTCGAATTTATTTTGTTTATGTCTTAGACATATATTATTTTGGGTATTTAATAATGGAATACCTACTACAGGATCGCACAGGGAACAAAATATATCCAATAATTTTTTGTAAAATGGTCGGTCAATAATTAAGTGTCTAGAGTTCGTTAAGCGTCAAGACCAAACAGTTTGTTTCGTATGCATGGGTCAAGATTAATAAAGATTCAAATAGGGTCTGTAGTGTAAAAGTGGTTAAATCGCATTATAATTTAAACCTATTTTTGATTAATTCTCTTGAGCAACTATTGTTGTGAAGCTTTTGTTCCCAAGTGAGTTCGAAAACATTTAAATGGCATACGCCCAGGGCATAAAAACTTGCAATAAAAATTCAATAAAAAAATATCTCAGAAATGTTGCTTGTCGCTGGCCGCCACCATAAATGTTGTTTTTGTATTGTTTATGTCGCAAAGGAAACAGGATTCTGTCGTACTATCGCTTGTCATTTTTTGTCGCTCACTGCTTGGTCGAGCCCTAATAGTTTGTTACAACTGCGGCTCATAAGGATTTTAAAGTTAAATGTACATCTACGAATGATTGAGGGATAAGCTGCCACATAGCATACTGATGGAGCAGAAAGGCGCAATCGATTGAAATAATCAACTATGTATTTATATAAAGCATCCTTTGTTTTTTTTTATATGGGTGAAATACCCCACTGTCAATAATGTAACGCGGTTAAAAGCCATTTTCATATAATACCCCAGTAATTACATATATGTTAGTCAAGATACCTTAAGGAATTTAATATTTCATTATTGAAGACAATTTTGTTTGCCGTCGTTAGAGTAACATACTTACCTTGTAGCAGTCTTAAATCCAACTTTTGGACCAACAACCCTTGCAGGATTTCCGCCTTCTTGATTTAAAGAGTGGAATCGGTTTTTGCTATTTTTTCAAGGGCTGAACGTTCAGGCGGTTGGTTCTGCTTGACTCTGAATTTATGTAAACTTTTCAACATTGTTAAAAAAAAAAGCATTTTCTCTATTATTATTTATCAGTAAAATTTTTCAATAAAGTTAAGAGCAGTAGGACCAATTTCCTCCACTTTTTTTTTTTTGAAAATGACGCAAAACATCGAGTGTAGCTTCGGCTATGTGGCACGTAGCGCCGTCCTGTTGAAACCAAATGTTGCCAATATCCTCCTCTTCAATTTTTGTGAACAAAAATTAGTTCAACATGGCCCGATAACGATTGCCATTGACTGTAACGGCCACTCCTTGCTCATTTTCGAAAAATGGCCCAATTATGCCTCTGGACCAAGATCCGCACCAAACAGTGACTCGTTTTGGGTGTATCGCCTTTTCAATGTATGCGTGCGGGTTTTCTGTGCCCCAAATGCGACAATTTTGCTTCTTTACTACCCGCCAAGATCAAAATGATCTTCATCTGAAAAGATGATTTTTTTGGCAAAATCGGCAACTTCTCTAAGTCGATCGCAGGCCCACTTAGCGAAGCGTATACACAACAATATTCGTTCAGCGGAAGGATAAAACTAATTATCTGTCAAATCAGACATGAGCTAAGTGTTACCATTCACGAAATAAGCACCAGTTGAACAAAGAAAAACATTAGATGGCGGACCCTTTATATATAGCCTTCCCTTGGACCCAGTCGTTGTGTATTTTATTCTTTCTAAAATCATAAAAATAGAAAATATGCAGGTCACAATGCATAATACAATATACATAGCTACATACCAATCAAACCTATATATTACTTAGTATAGTTTCAAGATTTAAAGGTTATTTATTTAGGTAATCTGGTAAACGGACAAAACAAAAACCACCACTCGTTCATCTGTCCAAAAACAAACACTTAATCCAAAACCATAACCCATAATATATGAATGAACTCAAAATAGCCTGATATGATTTGTACAGCCACAAACCCGGACAATGCTAGACAAGCTCCTGACCTTAATATACCCTGTCTGCCACTCTTTTATGTTGAAATAAGTATCAAAGAGAACACACAACCATAAACAACACATGCCAGATGTCATTTAATCTGTTTTCATTTTAGGTCCAACTAAATTTTAAAATCAAAATCCAAAATCCCTAGTCATTCCACATCAATCTTTCAGGAAACGGAACAAATAAGGTACTCACTCACTCACACACAAAAAAAAAAAAAAAAAAACGAATTTAAAATGAAAAGTTTAAAATCATTTCCTACGCATCCTGCCATAAATTTTTATAGACACATATAGGCACCTTAATACATACGTGAAATCTACTTAAATATCTCGGATTTCCCCGGAGGCTTTACCTTTCATTAACCTTATATCCTTCCGGGTGATCATACACTTGGCCGGAAATTGGTAACACAATTGTTCGCATACAATAAATTCTCAAAACGAAAAAAAAAAAAGTTAAAGCCGTACTAGCAGGAAACTTCGTATATAAAGGCTCTATAACGCGTCCCCAATTGGGAAAGTCCCGTATCCCTGAAGGAGCGACCCGTAACAATTTTTCGTTTGTCAATATTCCACCCCCACTTCCAACATCCTTTTGAGAGAAAATAAGCGCAAAGGATTGGATACATTTTTTTGCCGGTTCTTAGGCGTGTTTCTGTGATTCTGTGTGTGTTTGTATGTATACTTTCCATTTCATCTGCTTCCTCATATCATATAGATACAGGTACCTACATATGTGTGCACTGTGCAGCACACACTACCTACATTTGAGCTTTTTTAGAGTCCTTCGGTACCTACATAGCTCTCTTTTTTGCTCTGTACTTTGCCAACCCGGGAACATTTTATACTCTTAAAGTGTTTTTAATCCTCCAGGGATGGAATCCTTTGGCTCTGTGCAAGTGAATTAAATCCAAGTCAATTGTGTGTTGGCATACAGCCTAGGCTAGGCATATCTATACTGTATACATATATACTATATACATAGTTAGGTGATGACGACGATGATAACAAGGACGACGACTATATAGGTATATGTATGAGTATGACACATATATACTTTTGTTTTGTATTATTGTTTGTTTCCTTTTTACAATGCCATTAGCCGGGAGAACAAGAAAGAACCAAGAGTAGGTAGAACACAAACCCACATGGATGCGGGTAATTTCGGTTACTGCTTGGTAACTGTGTTATTAGCCTCAGTTGTCCTTGCCACAGAAAAAAATGAATACAAACTTGTCGCGCTCGAGGGTGAAATTGTGTAAAAACCTAAAAGAAAAATGACAAACAAACAAACGAAATCCTAATATAGGAGTAGCAGACTGAAAAGGCATCATCATATATACGAATTTGTGTCTTAGTCACCAGAGGGCGCTTTGAAAAAAATATATGAAAATTGTAGCCATGCGGTGAAGCTTAAAAACAAAAACCCAAAACCAAAGATGTGGGATGTTAAATTCTAAGGGTACCTTCCCAAAATTACATCCAAGTTGAACATAGCTATAGTTACCCACCTTTCCTTAAGTTTGTATTCATTTTTTTTGGCCAAATTCAAGAATTGTTGTTATTGTTGAACGTTAAATAAAAAAAACCTTGTTTGGCACACTTCAAACTTGTCAATTAGGTGAAGGTATAACATTCCATTAGCGCCTTATAAGATTTCACCATCTACTATTAGGTTGATTTTTGAACATATATGACTTAAATCCATTCATTTCACCTCACGTATGTACTTTGGTGAATTTAAAAATCATTGAAATTCAAACTGAGAGTGAAAGATTATAGTGCACCGCTTTCAAATTGCAATAAACTATAGGAACTCAATGGCAAGACTTCCATAAAATTTACTAATTTCTACTGTAGTATTAATACTTCAATATATACTTATATTTTTCTTATAAGATTATTTTAGAAGAGTGTAAGGACAAGAATTCTGTGGTACGAAAATTGGAATTATATAGCTTTGTTTATGAATAATTTTTACATTTTATTATTTTTTCGTATTTTTAAGACCTCAATCTTAACGATTCGACCATCAAAACTCAAGTTATGAACTTCTAACGTCAGCCATATCCAGTGCTGTATTTAGGCTTAGGCCCATGAGGCCTGGGCCTAGGGCGGCAAAATCTTTGGGGGCGAAGAAAAATAATTGATTCTCAAAGTGAGCGATGGTGGGTGCTAGTGGAACACATGAGGGGCGGCAACAGACCTGAGAATATTTTGTAGTGAAAAAGTAGTTTAGGAGGACTATGGATACTTTTTCGGATACTTCTTTTATTTTCATCTGGCATCACTGCTTTTTAGTTCGGTTCTCTATTAGGGCTTTAGTTTATAAAACTATAATTTATTTTTAAGTATTAAAATATAGATGTTGCCATATAATGTCTGGGGGTATTTGACCCCACATTCCCTCACCTGATGACGGTACATAATATCATATTGTAGTCAACCTACTAAAAGCGTGTTAAAAATGATCGGGTATTATCTGGCAGCACAGAAAAAGAGCTCTGCAAGAACGATTAAGAATAAGGACAATTAAAATAATTTAGTAAAAAAAAAAAATAAGGGGGGCACGGCGGGCGTACTCAGCCGGGCCTAGGGCGGCAGAAAACCTAAATCCGCCACTGGCCATATCACTAACTATAAATAAGACTAAATGAAGACTTTTTATTTTGTCTTATTATTGTATGTGTTGAAAAAAGTAGTAAAATACAGTGCAATGGAAATAAAGAGATGCAACACACACTTTAAACTGAATTTTTTTTTTATTTTCAAAAGTTTCTGTATACACAAATTTTATTTAAATCCGTTTTACTGATAGTTAAAAAGTCGACAAAAAAAGTTTTATAGTAGATACCTACTGCTAATAAAGGCTTTTGGTAAAATTGTTTCTACAAAATGGTGCCGTTTTAGAAAGTTCTGAACTCCAGTAGAAAATCACACTTTTCTATTCAATCTTACTCAAGGTTAAGATAACAATTTATTTTTGTCAATATAAATCTTACAATTTGCTTTGGACTTAAATAAATAACAAAATATTTCATATACGGTTAGCCCAATGTTCGGTTTCACAAATATTTAACATGCTTTTAAATTTTTAAATTACGTATTATGTATGGAACAAATGTCATTTAAATATTTAAAAACCTGTTAAAAAGTTAAAAGGCCTATATGAAATCGGCCATAAACCGAAGTTAAGGTACGGTACGGAGTCAATGGCGGGATATATTCCCTAGTTTTAAACCGGAGTTAAAAGCGCGGTGGTGGGGCGCACGATGGGATTAATTATATAGCCACCAATCGATTCTAAGGCAAAAACGTATATCGGGAATAAATCCCACTATCCTTATCGGAATCAGGGCGCGGTTTGTTTGTTTGGGATTAATCCCTAGCCTTAACACGAGGTTGATGCAAAATTAAGGGCGACGGAGATTTCGTGGCAATAAGCCAAAAACTGTTTAAAAACTTCTAACTGGTGTACTATACACCCAGCACTCCAGCCATCAGCAGCTTGCTTCTCGGTGCTTACTGTAAGTCAAATTACTGACCGAGTAGTACCGCAGTAGATAATATTCTGCGGGGCCGAATTACAGCATCAGTTTTTGAGTAATACGTGACTGAATTATGTGAGTTTGGCACTATCGCTCACGTTATCGAGCAATCGAGTGCCATGATTTGACATTTTCTCATCAGTAATCGAATGGAATTTCATTCAATAGATGAACAGCCGACTGACAATGTGTAATGGATGTGAATTCTGAAGGAAAAATAAAAGAACTATTGGCGCAAAAATTTAAACAGCCTGATGTTAAGGTGTTACCATAATACTAGTTAACACTTAACTTACTTTAAAGCTCTTTACTAAAATGTTGTTAGTTTTAAACACTTTTTGATTATTATCATACTAAACCCATTTTCTTACGAAAGTCAAGATGAACGCACCTAAAACAGTGACATTTCGTGCAAAAATTGAAGCAAACATACCTTTTTAAATTTTTTCTATGTCAAAGTGACATATGGATTTAGTAATAATATTAAAAACATAAAAAAGCAGTCTGGCGATTTTAACTTTAGTAAAATGTTAAGAGATAGTTTCAAGTTAAACTTGTTTAAAATTAGCAAAATCCTCTTTTTAACCTTGTATCACACTAAAAATGATTTAACACTTTACAGCATCGTCTAAAATGTTGCGCCATTGTTTTTATTATTTTTTAATTTTTTACTTTTACTTGTTTATTCGATCACTGATGGCACTCACTCAGTCACTGAAGCGGTAATTTGGGCCCTGATTTAAGGAGACACTTCCTTTTCCACCCTTCCTTATGTTTCCAGTGGTGATTAGGAAGAGTGAATCGTGAAAAAACATTATTAATATAATAATTCTTTGTAATCAACCTCGGTTGTCTATTTAGTATAGTTGTTGCAGAACCTCGCATCATCACTCTCGTGGACACCTTGAAGTATGTGATGATTTGTAGTTGTTTTCTTGTGGGTCGCTGATGCTAAGTTGGTGATTATAGGCGCGGACAAATTAATGTGTTACCTCATTACAATGGTTGTAAAACAATGTAATCTTTTGTGAATGCAATCTTTAATGACTTTACTAAAATGATTCTATTCATTGAAATCACTTTGAGACTTCAACTTTAAATTATACAATTACCATTCATTTGACATCAAAAAGACTGTAATCAGTTTCTTCTTTATTCATTTTATAGCAATCAATTGAATGCAATCTTTTGGAAATTCATGCATTCTTTTGCATTCACATGTACACAGATTCAGTATAATTGGATACGAACACGCTTTTCTTGTAATAATTAATTTTATCGGAATTGGATCCAAGGTTTTCGATGAAAATTCCTTGGGCTTAATACTTTTTGCTACAAAGAAATGTTGAAAATTTTAGTTTTTTCTCAACATTTTTTGTTTACGTTTAATTTTATTTTTAAACTACGTAAAACACTTTTATTTGCAATAGTTAATAACCGCTGTCCAAAAGTTACTTTTAGCTTTAGCAGTGAAATATATTGTACGGTTTTACTGTTGGTTACTTTAAAATCGTTTTTAAGTCTTAAAATGTATGATAATGCACCACTACAATATTCTATACTCTTGAACACGAATATAGAAAAATAGCTGCTCAAAGTGTTGTGAAAGGAAAGTGTTATGCTTGTTACGCTATCAAAATATCCATCAAAAAGCACAAACATCTCACGAAAATATCTTACAGTAAAGGAGCGCCATTCAATTTGAAAAGATACTGCGGCACATAATAATAAAACAATGTAACCAGGAATGACAAACGAGCCAAAAACATTCTAAAATTATCCTCACGTTTCACCTATCAAGAACGGCTTTGCCATCAAGCAATTTCATTCTATAAACACAATTAACTCATTCACATCCTTTGAAATTATTTTGCATTCGAGGGGTAATTAAAGAAAAGGAAAATTATTTTGTACGGTGGTCCTTCGAGCCGGATCAAAATGACTGCCGCTAGCAAATTTAATGCCAAACAATTCGAACAAAATTCTACTTTGCTTGCAATAAGAATCCTTGAAAAATCTTTCATCATTTCTTCATCTTCCCCGGCCGGCGGCGGTGGTGGTGTTTTCTCTTTTAGCTGCACACTAACAAAATCGTACTCAATTCGGCATCCAGAGAAATTTAAACGGATTGCTTTTTTTATTTTGTTTGTATTTTTATTATTATTTTTGTGTTGGCTGTTTTGCTGCCAAAGGAAGATCCTTCTTCTTCGAGATTTTATTAAGAAATAAAAACAATTGCAATCCAAGAAGTTGAAAGTGCGACATCTGTGTTTGTTTGTCGTTTCTATTTTGTTGTTTGAGGCAGAGTCAGAGTCCAAAGCTCCAAGGGTGCAGCGTTAGACACTCAACAAGACGACTGGAATTGGCAAATGAACGGATTGATGATGGTGTGCGGGTCCTTAAGAAATCTCAATCTTCAGTTGAGTCCTTTTTTGGAATTGTTCTTCAACTGGTTTTGATTCAAGTGGCATGGACGACGACGATATACGTCCATTCTTGTCCACTACCGACACGGCGACGAAGGGTGGAAATTCCTCTTACGTGGATAGTGTTGTTGTTGTCCTTTCTTCAACGAAATCAATGTGCTTTGGCATTTCCCGAGGTCATAAAATATTTATTGAGTGTTTATTGAATTGCTGTGTTGTTACCGTTTTCTGTTATCGTATTGTCGTCGTCGTCGTCGTTTTCAGGACGTCAGGATGAGTTATTGTACGTTTTTTCAAGGATAAACTCTCTGCTCGCTTGATGAAGGGTATTCTATTATAAGATTCTGACAGTTAAATGTTTACGAGCAATCTGAAGAAAAAGTTTCTGTTTTGTTTTTTCTGTCTACCACTGTTCTGGGGCAATTAAATTGCAATTATGTGGAAAATTATAAGAAATACAGCGCGGTGTGGTGATGAGAAAAATATTGTTGCGAAGGTATTTAATTTTGGAAAACTTTTTGACTGTTTGTTTTTGAATTGGCAATGAAATATTTCTTTATTGCTTTTGAGTTCAGATTTCTGGGGGATGGGAGGTGGTGAACTAAAAGTTATTACTTTAGAAGTTGATGAGATGGATGAAATTTTAAGCGTATTGTATTTTGTGTTTGATTGGTTGTTGAATGTTTATTGAGGTAATTTTTGATATTTTATTTAAGAAGTTGTAAAATTCGGTGTATAGCAGGTAGGTACCATAAATATTGTATTTACTTAGGATATAAATATAAAGACACTGTATGTCAAGTAATTCTTTCAAAACTAATAAAGTGGATGTTGCAATTCTGTATTTGTATTCAGCTACAGCCTTAGTGGATATTTCAATTTTTTTTAAACTTCCTACTAACATTACTCCACAGATTTGTTTGGTTTGTTTACTCCAAAAAATAAAAACTGTACCAAACACAAAATGTGTTAGGAGTTAAGAAAAATCATATGCTAACTAAATATTTTACAAAAATTTTAAAAATAAAGACAAAAATTACATTAATTCGTTACTAACAGTAGCTACCTCCCCTACGTATATAACATTTATTTTTTTCAAATTATACAAATTTGGGTGTTAAAAAAATGTTTGCCTCAAAACAGTTTTCTGATGTTTTTAAAAACTTAAATTTTAACTCCACATCTATAAATAATTTTAAAATAGCGTCAGAAAATGTTTTATACAACTATTATACAAAATACATAATTGAAAATAGTTTTCGCGAGAATTCCTTAAAAGTTTATTTTTATTTTTTATTTTTTTATTTTATTTTTAATCAAGAAAGCTGTTTGTTTCTTGTTTTTAATAATTAGTAAAAACAATAACCACGTTTTTATTTTTATTTTGTATTCACCCCCAAGCACATGTAATCATCTATGTGTACCTATAGTATTTCTTTTTAATAGTCCTCTTTGGATTATACAGGGTGATTTGTGACAAAAGCTTTAGCGTGTAGGTTTTGGGGCCGAGACTCCTCCTGTTTAGCCGGGAGGGGCGATTATCTAAAAAAAATTTGACTTTAAATAGAAAAAAAAATTCTTAAAAAACAACGGTCCCACTTACATTGCCATGATACACCTTTTTGTAAAGCCAAAAATCTCTACTTTTATTGTGATTGTAAATGAAGTTGTTTTAATGAATGGCTTTTTAAAAATTAATTTTTAAACTTTTTTAAATTTTGAAAAAAAAAAAAATTGAAAAAATTTTGTTCAAACTAATTTTGTTCATAATTTTACTTTATTCAGTAAAACCGGATGATAAAATCTCTTCTAGTTCTTTAGAAAACTGAACATAACAGAAATAAAATTCTCTTAATTTAAATCCAATCCGTTGCTTAAGTTGCTCTAAATGTCCTATTTCCACTACGTAGGTATAGTAAAGTTGATTTGGTTATTTTCAATTTTCTCAAAAAGTAAAAGACATTTAAGTACCTATTCGTTTTTCTGTTTTTGACTTAAAACTAGTAAGAGCATTGAATTTTGAAAACAAAGTTAATACTTAATTGCGTAAAATTTTTGTATTTTTTTTTTTTTCAAATTTTGAATTTGAAAAAAAAAATTTATCTCAAAAACAATATTGTTTAAAAACACAATAGAAGTATTATATTAAAATTAGGAGGATATGGATTATTGCGATTTTTTTATTTTTTACAAATTTTAGTGAATTCTGGATGTATAAAAAAGTACATTGTGGGGTTGAAAGTGTTACCGTCGTTTTTAAATAATTTGTTTCGGTTTTAAATCATTTTTTTTAGAAAATTGCCCTTCCTGGCTAAACGGGGGGGAATAGACCCCCTCTTCTCCATGATTTTTCTTGTCTCAACCTTGTCGTAACCTACACACTCTAGGTTATCACTCCTTATGCGAATCAGCTTGTATTTATAACAGAAATTCTTCGAACTTCACCATAAAGGTTGATAAAAGCCCTCCCTGAGGATAGGCTCTTGTTGTGATGACTTTCCGCCTCCCCTAATTCGTGCAGGATATTTTGGGGGATGACTCCTGAGATCATTCCAAGAAAAAGATTGTGTTTCGGAAAAATTCTTCCTTCTCCAGGTTGCAATTTCTTAAAATGGAAATTAAATTTACTTTGCAGGTTCGAATATAACAACAACCACTTAAGTGAGCTACCACCAAGTCATTATAGGCTGGAGTAATAGCTATTTCACGGCTGACAGGCCAATCATCAGACTCCTTTTAGTAGTGCTTAGTCTATTACGTTCAATTTTAATTTGAAAAACTTTTTGCCCAGCTGAGATTTCAACCTAGACCAAGCGTATTCAGAGCCATTATGTACTACGCACTGCCCTACGGAAGTCACGTGATTAGCAGGGCTACATTCGTGGCTCTAAAGAGCCAATTCGGCTCTTTTTTCCAGGTGTGGCTCTTTGGCTCCACTTTTCTAAAATCATCCAATATTGGCTCTTTCTGAGATATTCGTCGCTCTTTTTACTCTTTTTCAGAATAATATATCTACTTAAATTTCCTTTTTCATAATTTTTCAATTTTCCTCTAAGTAATAACTCTTTGTGAAAAATTGTTTGAAATTTTTGCTCTGAGTAAAAATTCTTTGAAATCTGAACGCGTTCATTTTCATTAAAAAAATCAATTTCTTACTTTTTAGCTTTTCGCCTAGATATTTCCCGAACGTAGCAAAGAGAAAGAACGAGATGCAAGTGCCGTATTTCGGATTCAATTTTCAAATGGTTCAGCTGTTGTATTTATTTTGTTTACAACTGTTTTTTTTTTGCAAGTTTTTGTTATTTTTTCATTTCAATTTTGAAAAAGAGATTTTTTTGATCTTTAAAATTAATTTGAATATTTTTTTTGACAACTCGATATTTCAAAAACGAAAGAATTTTTCAACATTGTCTAAAGATTTTAGACAAAAATTATTCTTATAATCAAAAATAACGGTGCCTCCCATACAAATGCTTAAGAAACCCTTAGAGAATATCTTTTTTAGCTAAATAACGACTCCTTCGATTTTGATAATTTTTTCTTTGTATCAAAATTAGTAGGGTCTAGCATTTAAAATTATTAAATTTTACATTGAACTATTATTAAAAGTACCTATGCATATGTATCATACGACGGTTTTTTTAAATTCCCATTTTCCCATTATCTGACTTATCGATTAAAACTAAATTTTGTATACACAAGCTTGAAATAAATTTAAACAATATTGCATATCAAAATTTTCCAAAAAATTATTTTTGGATTTTAAAAAATATTTCAAAATTATTTTTTGAAAATTCGATTGGAAGGTTTTTTTATAGAATAAAGTTTTTAACTTAACATTAATAAATACTTAAAATTGGCGTACCAATTTTTTTCTTAAAAATGTTAATTTATTTTATTTATTTTTAAAACCGTTGCTACGATTTTAAAATTTTTTTCTCATAAATTAAGATTTATTTTATATAAGAAATCAGACGGTGTACATCGCGTTGGGTTAAAAAGTTTCAGAAGTATTTTAATCAATTTCTTTCTAATTTTGTTGATTTAAAACAACCTTCCAGTTTAAATAATACTATTTCCTTGCATGCATATTGCATATGTGTAACACGGGGCTATATTGCTAATTTTTATATACTCACATAATACTGCCTGCAACTCAACTAAGTTTTGGCAAATGTATAAAATATAGGCTTCTATAACTATTTTATTTCAGACTTTAGAACCACAGTGTGATCGCACGTTGCACATAAGAGCAAGTTCGTGCGGCTCAGTCGCGCATATTTTTTATTTTGGGGACGTTTTCAGCGTTGGCTCTTTTTTTCTTAAAATAATCTTTTTATTGGCTCTTTCTCAAAATCTGGAAAGGTAGCCCTGGTGATCAGGTTCAACTCAGTGTAGGTTTTATTGTTTGGCCATTGCATTTGAATCAATTAGCATTTTTATTAGCTACACACAGGCAAATTTATATCGTTTTTTTTTTTTTTAATCAAGTTGATTAAGTTAATATTTTTTGAAATATAAAATTTCAGTCTAAATTAAAAAAAAAATGTAAGTTGATTTTTTTTTCAAAATTTTGCGTAATTAAGTCCCACTTTTTTTTCTAATATTCAATGTTCTTAACAATTTTAACTCAAAAACTGAAAACCAGATGTAAAATTTTTCTTAGTTTTTGAGAAATTACAAAAAACGAGGAGAACTTTTTCCCAAAAAAAACCGAAAAAGCTATTTGTAAAGTGTTTGTGAGTTCAAACAGGTTGCTATGTTATATTTTAAAAATGTATATTTAAGGTGGTAGTATTTGTATATAAGACACCTAAACTTTTAAATAAGTTTAGTTCCTAAATAAAATTACATAGCTTTAGCTTAAATTTCAAATTTTGAAAAAAAAAAAACTCCATAACATAACATTCTTGATACGAAAAGATTATTCTCCTGTATTTAACTTATACGTATATAATACACGTTCTTATAAAATAGCAAACTCAGTTGTATCTCAAATTGACTCCTTCCGGGTTTGCTAAAAGTGACAGATTTAAAACAGGTTTAAAAGTGTCTTGGGACCTTCTCCCATCAACATCAATATTATTTATAAAACAAAAAAAGAAACCCATTTAACAAAATGTTGATGTCTTCATTTTGACCTACAAAACATAACTCAACACAACAAAGAATATTCTATGTAAAACTTCTACTATATCAACTTTATGTTTTCCAAATGAAATCATTCAATACCTATACAACAAGTTAGCTAAAGCTAATTTTACTCATGCCTGTGTGTTTTGTTGTGTGGGTGAATGTGTGTGTGTGTGTCATGAGCAAAAGAATTTTTTAATCTATACAGACGTATCCTTAACTTGGTCTGATTCACACGGCATTCATATTCATATATAAGGTTGATATAGGAAGTCCAATCCTATATAGATATAGGATATAGTATTACCCTGCTCAATGAGATGTCTGCAAAGTTATTTAGAGCTTTTGTTCGATTCCCAGATGAATCTTCAGCCTTGGCACCTCCTCATTTCGGTTCGTGGGAGTTTTTGTTCAAATGAAAAAAAATACGAAAACGAGGTCAAACATTACTCAGAGATGCGTAGCATATGCCGGCATGCTTGATATCCCTCAAAACAGCAACAACAATAACAACAACAACTATACAAGTTTTCTTTCCATTTATTTATTTGTAAAGTAAGTAGGTAGTAGGTTTCTTGGTATCACAATCACAATGGGATTCAACTCAAATGAAGCAGAAAAGAAAATGTTTTCTCGGAAAATATAGTCCAGTTGGTATGATGTTACGGATCAATTGACAGAAATATTGATGCGAGAGTTAGGAGAATATTGTTTCGTATTAAAACTTGCACTAACTATTTTTTTTTTTTTTTTACTTTGAGAGGTTTTAAATTTGTTGGGAAAGAACATTTATATTCTGAAAAAAATATTACAAATCTCAAAAATAAATGGTCAAGCATTAGATTTAACATATTGATGGAGTTTTTGCATGAAGAATATTTTGTAACAAAGACTGTTGAACGTATTTTGTACCACACGATTTCATAATGAGTATGAAAGTTTCTGGTTTAAAAATAAATTGCACAACGGAATCGCCACCATGTTCTTGCTTCAATAAATCTGTAAATAAAAAAAAAATGTTTTATGGGAGGTAGATATTATTAATATAACCTTTTCGAAAAGTTTGTTTTCACATAATAATTCACTGAAATTTCCTTTTATAAAAATCTATAGAACAATAATTGAGAAAATTATGATTTCCCTTAGTGGTATAAAACAAATTGTGTCAGGTCTATCGGCAGGCAGGGACGCTTGCCGCCTTAATCTTACAAATCCTTGCATGAAGACTGATACCACTCAGTTACAGTATTTCTTTCTTACTATGTGAGAATAAAACGTAAGAATGCTAAGTGATATTCTGTTATGTTCACTGACATCGTTTTAAAATAAATTCGTTTTTTTTATGTGTAAACTGCGGTAGGGTAAACTATAAAAACGTGGGTTTTCCTCTGTAATAGTTTACGAGGTCACACTTAACGATGCAGCACATTACGTTACGTAAATCTTCATAGTATGACATTGAAGCAAACTAGTCCGTTTTGAATCCATGCACGAGCACGTAGCCAACAGTTTCCTTTCCCACAAGGAAACTGAGTTTCCGCAGCAACTTTTAGCTTGTAGGAGAGAAGGCCACGATCACGAAGTAAGTGGGGTACACAAAATCTCCCCGGTCAACAATGGATTATATTTTTTTGGACATTCCTTTTCACATTTAAGGTAGTGTGCGTTCAACACATAGACTTTATATGAAATCTACAGAAAATCTCTTACGATTTTGTTTTTTTTTCATGTGAAAGGTACAAGGGATTTTAGAAGAAACCAAAAGAAAACGTCAACAAATCTGCAGCAACTTGTTTCTTCGTGTGAAAGGGGACCAACATATGGCCAACTTCACATACGGATATCCAAATATAGATCCTCAAAACTGCTTTTGCTGGCTGGAATTAGTATGGAAATTAGAAAAACATTAAAATTTATATTATTAACTGAAAATTTCATAAGAAACAAACGCCACTTACAAAACGGAAATGAGAAGAGGTGATATGCAAAAAAAAAAAACAACAAAATGTCTGTAGACACAAATATTAATTTTTGACACTACGTTTTGCAATGATCCAAGAAAGACCGACAAAGTTAAGTCAGTGAATTTGGTCTTAATTTTATTTATATAACCGAAAGATCGAGTTGGATTAAGGCTCTACTAAACCATTGGGAATACTTAGCTATGACAACGAAACTTTCGCCTGTCTAAATTAATTTACATGGTTATTAATGAGAGTACCCGCACGCTAGCGCAATGCGAATCTTTTACCATTTTTCCATCGCGTCATCTCAAATTCGCTCCGAATATTTCGCACCAGTTTGGGGAGCCTTTAGGGTTGGAAGTTGGTTGACAATTCGATCTAAATACTTCCCCTATCTGTGAAACCATTAAGTATCAAATTCCATTGGAGGTTTACTGCGGTTTCAATGGATTGAAACCGCAATTTTAGTGATTTCCACTGACAATTGCACCTAAATATTCTATAAACCTCAAAATATACAATTCGTTGGCTATTTTTCAAAATACAAAGTGACATTCAATATAGGTATTCAATAAGTTCAGTATAAAATTAAGACTTAAGTTTGTGTATCTAAGTTTTATTAGATGGAAAGATGGAGTTACATAATTGGTATGGAATATGTCCTTCGAATACATTTAGTAACACATTAGGTACTAACTCTGAGTCCCGGCACTAACACATTTTTATTTAAACCACCTTTCCTATCGGTAAGCCGTGAAATAACATGTCCATTCTTTTGCATCTTTTATTTGACTGAAAATAGTATGCACTCAACATTAAAGGCGCCATATCCATCTGGGTTGGTTCCAAGATTTTCAGAAAATAATTTTTTAAAAATAATTAAGTTAAATTTGGGTTTAAATTTTAAGTCTTGAAACTAATATTTTTGCATAGTGAAGAGTTTTTTTTTATAAACGTCATTTTCTTATGTGCAATTTTTTTTACAACCGTTTAATTTTAAAGAAAAATTGAAGAAAAGACACGGTTTTATTTTTTGAATTCGAATTTCAGTTTAAATGAACAATTTTATTATGTTATTTTGTTTTTCTTCAATTTTATTGAAAAAGGAACAACAGTCGTAGATAAACCTTAAAAAAAATAAAAATAAATAACAAAGTAATTTTTGGAATTCTTTTTTTTAAATTAATTTTATGTAAAAAGTAGGTAATAAACCTAAAAAAAAATAATAAATAAATCACAGTATAAATAGTTATAAAATAAACTATAACTCAGTCTTTAAGTTTGTGCGCAAAAAAAGCACGCAAAATCTTCATCTTGAGCTTCGTTAAAACTAATTGTACATAGGTTGGTGCACGCTAAACGGTACCACTTATAGCAAGTATCACATCCAATATTTTTCAGCAACCCGCATTTAGCAAAATTTATGAGCCAGTCAGCGATTTTGCGTTCCTCGTCTTCTGTAAGGACTGTTGAAGGACCCATCCGCTTAAGCCCATATAAAATTTTCCCATTAATCCTTTCATGAAGTGTATAGTTATGGGTACACAAAACTCCCTACTTGCTGCTCGAAAGCTCAAATGGTTCTCACGAATACCTTTTAATGCATTTTCTAGAGAGGCTTCACTATATGTTTGATATTTTCGTTTCATTGTGTCTGAAAGAAGTTTTAGCTTTCAAGTCTAAGGCAAGAAACAATAAAACATTAATAACTGTTCGGATAAAAAAAAAACAAAAATACATAGTTTCCTTGATCCGAACACCCGAGAAAAATATATTCGAATAATGGCCCTTAAGATTTTGTTAGCTTTATTGAAAGAAAAACGTAAAAATTATTTAATTTAATATAAAATTTCAAGCTTGAGCGAGAGAAAACTATTTTAACGACAAAATCAGTTTTCACCTTCACACAGTTTCCAATAACACTCGCAACAGTTTTTTTCTTCTACAAAACCCGTAAACGTTCGCACTCTCTGAAGTCTCAACACAAACAAAATTCTAATAAATGTTGACATTTAATTGTACTAGTTGAAAATGTTTCAAGGTTAAAGGTAGTAACACATTTGGAGTTTCGCATTTACAGAAATTGAAAATATGAGAAATTGCACAGTTTAAACGGTTTTTTTCAAAAAAAAATTTCGACAACCGGAAATTTTCGAATTTAGGCGACTCTACCCTACATGGGTATCTACATATTAACAGATATTAAGTAATAATAAGTTCATGAGTTTGTTGAAAAAATCAGCCTTGCTACATTTTAATTATTTTTCGAAGTATATGTATATGTATCCTGTAATGTACGTGTTCCAAAAAGTTAACAGTCTTACCAACTGCATTAGCAAATTCATAGTAGGCTTAATGCCAATTCGACACAACCACACTAAGCTAAATAACTGCCACTCAAGCTACCAAATTCGCCCACTTAAGTGCTACTTAATCAAACGACCAAACCTGCCCTCAGTCTTAACTTGATGAATGTTAACCTAAGTGTGGTTGTTTTTATGTAAACATATACAAACAAATTATAAATGTTAATTAAAACAAAGTTCATGAGTTTAAAAATACCTACGTTATGTCTGACAGACAAAAATATACTCACAAACAAAATTAAAATGTATATTTTTCTTGCACTTACCTACCACAGAATCGATCACTGTCGTCGCTTTAAGCTTTCGCGTTCCCGTTCTTGTCCTGTCTATTTGGAAAAGTTAATTGAAAAAATAAAATTCTGCTCTTCTCAGACACGAACACGAAAAACATACAAAAACAAAAAAAACAAAATAATTCATGAAAAACGTTCGTTAATTGCTTTTCCCACTCACATTCACCGCACTTTATTTTTTTAAAATTCACTTATTTTATTTTCTCCCATCAATTTATTTAATTTATTTTTTATTTCTACTTTTCTCTTTAATTTCGACAAAAAAAAAAATAAAAATAATAAACTCAACGATTGACGACGACGGACGCACGAATTAAATTTCGTTTTT
The DNA here is from genome assembly GCA_932273885.2 of Leucozona laternaria. Classification (NCBI taxonomy): domain Eukaryota; kingdom Metazoa; phylum Arthropoda; class Insecta; order Diptera; family Syrphidae; genus Leucozona; species Leucozona laternaria. Next base: position 20,614,073 of record OW026367.1, on the reverse strand, counting down.
TTTACCAATTTTTATTTTTCTAATATTCTTTGCTCTTTCTCTCGTCTCTTCTCCTTAATTCAATGGTCAGGTTCTGGGTCTGTTGATGGTCCTCCTTGAAATCAGCCAGAGAAACCCGACATCGAAACACGGTTTTCAATTAAAATTAAAACTTTTCTATCATTCTCTCCGATAGGAAATCATCACAGGGACACAAATAAATTGGAAAATATAAAGAAAAATACGAACAAAAATGATGGCAGACTCAAATTCTCAAGGATCTTAAAAATAAACCAATTTAAGAGAAATAGGTACTAGGTACCTTTTTGTTTTTCACTTTGTTTTTTTTTTTTTGTTTATTGCCTTTTTTGTCCTTTTTCGATTTGTTTCATTTGTGGAATAAAAATCCTTTTTCTTTTTATTTTTTGTCTGTATATAGTTAGCTCAAGGATACCTCGTTTCCTTACGCTGAATTTCTTTGTTACAATCCAATCCAACTATGCAGTGTCCCATATTATTTTTGGAATTGCAATTCTCCAAAGGATAAAATCCTGCAAACCCACAAATGCAGGATGTTGGGCAAAAAGGACTTTCCAATCGCGCTAAAAACCCCCTATCCACAACAACGACGACGACGGATATAAACCAAAACTAGTGCAACGGACACGAAATTATTATCTGTTTTTTTTTTTTTAACGAAATTTTTTTGTTTAACTGTTTCACAAATATGACTGCTAAATGTTCAGAAAAACGAATCACAAAACCTCCTCCCAACAAAAAAAAAACACTCAAAAAGTCCGAACAATTTTTTCATGTACACGATAAGTTGGTCACAAAACAATATTTTCCATTTCGCGCGAAGGATATGTTTTCCGTTATTATTTACAGCGCTGCATCACTATACCAGGATTATTCTTTCCAATGTTCATTCACACCAACATCAATACACGGTGACTAACGGTGACAAATACGCCAAACATAAAAACCACCAGGCTGCAGCAAAAACTGCTGTGAGTTGATTGTTGCTCTATTTAAAAATGTGCGTCGTCAGGTGGTGGCACTGTTTAAATTGTTTCAAAATGACGCCGCAGGATCGAAGGCGAGGTCACTTTTTCATCTGAAATGGATTTTAATAAAAAATTTAATTATCATGAGGCTTAAAATGTTATTTTATTTTAAAACTTTGATATAGGTAGGTAGGATGCAAGTAATACAAGGAAATGGATTTAATAAAAAAAAATTAAATCTGTGACATAATACTGTTACGATGTTATTTTATTTTAGATTTAAAAAATAACGTACAAACGTAGGATATATATGTATGTATCTTTAATAGTCTGCTTTAATTAATTTAATTACAGGTGTGGCGTGTGGGTTGGCAGAAGTTTGCAATATAAATGTGTATTGCAGCTATTAATTTTTGTTTAATTTACTTTAATTGGGCGTGGCGGGGGCTGCAAAAAACCGTATTTATTCGGCTTATATTTATTAAATCTTAATATTAATTAAAAACTAAGAAAATTGTTCTGACTTAAAACTAACAAACAGCTACATATGACTATAGGAGGCTTTAGGGGGCTATTTAGAAGATGGAGTTTAAGGCAGGGTGAGCTGAGTCGAAACAGTTAAAGTTGTCATTATTCCTCCGCTGAATAGGAAGTATAGATTCGTTGGAGCATTAAGATAAGATGTAGATACAATGTGTGGCCAGATAGAAAAGACGATTATTTCTTAGATTACAAGGTCTTGTGTTATAAAATATGTAATTTTGCAGTCAATATGGAATCTGAAAGGAGTTGATGAATGAAGAGGATGTCAATTATTTCTTCTCATTTTTCCAGCGAATTTAAAACAATTAGTTGAAGGCGGTGTTGATAGGGAGATATGATCGAAGGATTATTCCAGGATAGACTATACGAAGAACAAGTTGTAGGAAATGACTTTGAATTCCCTCAAATCTTTAGTTTTGATGATATGGGGAACACATATGGAAGGTGCTCTAGGATTGAGCAAAATAAGCATCTGTTCCATTCTATGGTATATGAATAAAGCAAAGCACGTACTCCATCGAGAAGAGCACCTTTGGTCATATTTTTTGTGAGTTAGCTCATTTGATTGTTCAACGTTGAAGTAAATACCTCTTTATAATTTGGTTTCCATAAATGGCGGAGATCATGCCTATTTTAAACCGCAAGGCAAAATTTTATAAAAGAAGAAGAGAAGGATTTTTTCAATGATTATCGCGTTCTTTATACAGATTCAACAAAGAAAATGTAGATATCTTGGTGAATCATTTTTTTGGGAATAGTTCAGAGACAAGGGGTGGTGCTTTAATATAAGCATTAAAAAATTCGAATTTTCTTTCGCTACATAGGTGATCCAGGTTTTCAAACTGGAGCTGGAGAAGACATTGGAGTATAGACCAGTACATCACGGTCTCTAAAACTGTTTCCTTTATAAGTGCGGCAATAATTCAGAAGTCAAAACATTACATCAAATTACTGAAGAACTGCAAAATGCGAATGGAAAGAAAAATACAACTTTCCTTCAGCGATAGGTGCAATTGATTGCACTCATGTTCCTATAAGCAAACCAGTTCTTCATGGGGACGAGTACGTTCGCAAAAAAGGATTCCACAGCATTAATGTTCAGGCAAAATGCAGTTCCAGTGATGAATTTATGAGTGTTTATCTTTCATGCCCATCAGGGCATTTAAGTCAAGCAACGTTTTCCCATCCTTGACAATAAAATGCGAGTCAAAACATAAAAAGTTCCATCCCTTACACTTCTAATTCCTAAAGAAAAAACGATTTTCAATCAAAAATAGTACTGAATGAAATGAAAGCCTGCGTTGGGGTTTTTTAATAAACCATAGAATTGAGTTGCAAATACAAAAAAAAAAAAGCATTTGAATTTAACTCGGGGTATGAGAGCACCTACTCCGTGTGAAGGAGGAGGTGCTCACTGATTGGAGTATAAACGAAACGGGAGCAGGTACTTTTTTTTTGCACCTTCTCTGATTGTTATGGAGAACTTGCTTTGAGTACGTGCTCCGTTTTATTCCTATCACCCAACTTTTTACAAAGCCAAGTCCTGAGTTGGATTTTTAATTATAGTGCTAGACAGTTTGTTGAGCTCTCGGTCAGATAATATTCCAAGGTCGCAAATCGACTTTACTCTGGAAATGGGTTTTTTTTATGTATCTATAGAAAATGGGGATTTCAAAAAAGTATGCAGATTTGAAAACGTAATCAACTGACATTGTTGGCAATATTTTTAGCTCAAACAAATTTTTAAGGCACTACCTAGACTGTGAAACTGTTGTATCAAGAAGAGTAGAACTATGTGTCGAAGTAATAGTCTTGCAAAACTAAGCATCGTCAGCGTAGAGTTAGATATGGGAGTGTCTGATAATCATGTCAATGTCGTAAACGGTAAGAATAAAAAGGTGAGGACCTTAGTGGCTAACTTGAGGGACCCCTGAACTAGCTGAGAAAGGATTGGATAATACTGATTTAAAATGATCATTGCAATAACTGTTATCGAAGTAAAGGCAAATCTATTTCAAGAATATAGATTCAAAGCCGAGGATGGGCAGTTTTAAAAGTATGCATTTACCTAGTCTGTGGAAAATTTATTACAAAAATCGTTTTAGACAACACCGAATTCCTTCTCTATATAGGCCTACAAATTCAACAAAGTTTATAGATGATGTAGACTTACATTTAAGAAAACCGTGCTGTCTAGAGGGAAATGAGAGACTTAGAGATTTCATACAAAATACTTTGGAAGATTTAAGGTAATGTGAAAGTTTGGCTTTATGGTACGGTATAGTTAAAACATAGCACTTAGGACCCTTTTTTGTATTGCAGGGTAAAATAATTTTACTAACCTTTAGACCTAATAATGACTTTGTAATTCAAACAGAACAGTAACTTGTAAACGGTCAATTTTAAACTGCAAATAGGTATAGGTGCTAAGCTAAGAAAATTTTCTACAACATTTAAGCTGAATGAATTTAGTTAAAACTTTGTTAAAGCTCTTGGAGTATACTTACTTACTCACACTAAAATCGTCAGAGAATTCCTTATCTTCAAGCTTGGTAAGGATAGCTTGTTCAGAATATTGTAAGGCAAGAGTCGAGAGGTCAACATTTTAATAAATACATACAAATTAATTGTTTTTTTTGTTCTAACGCGAATAACTCGCCTCAACATCCTCCGATTTGCATAGGAAAGTTGGAAATTTCGACAGGAAAATCCAGAAATTCATGAAAACCCGAAATTTAATACTTTCAGGGGAATGGAATGACAAACACTATAGAATTGACAACCAGCTAAAGTTGTCCCTGACGAAAATCCACCAGATGGCGTTACGCTCTCCAGATTCACGTTACTATCCAATACAATTTTGAATTCATTTGTAACTCAAAGTAGGATCTGTCATCATATTGTTGCGCAATCAGAATCAACTGAAACTGTGTAATGTAGGCAGGTTGATGGAGAAGAAACTCATGAGCAATGTCATTCAATCCACAATGAACAAAGGCAAGAAGCATTCAGTTTTCCGTTCGACTCGGCTTTCGCCATGACAATCAACAAATCGGAAGGCCAATTTCTTACTTTTCGAACGAACGGACAATTGTAAGCGGCGTGCGTGTCGTCAGAAAGCCGATAAATTTTTGATAAAGCACCGGACAACAAAATAATAAAAACGCTGCAACGACCTGAAATGTGTAAAATCAATTATTCCATTTTAATAAAATGTAGAGATTGAATTCAATTTAATTCCATTAAATACTTTTAGTCTTTCAATAGAAAGGCTCGACTTTCGAAAGGAACCTTTATAATTTAATGAATTTTGGTCTAGACGAAGTAGTTCGACGCAAAATTTTATATCTGGAGAGACATGTTGCGGTTGAAACCCGGGTTGAACTTCAGTGTGCCAAAATATACAAGAATTCAATGAGATCCAGTTTTTCATTGCGAGATTAAAGTTAAACCTGAGATATCTCATCAAATTTTGTGAGTTAACTCAGGATTAACTGAACAGATGTTTTATCAACCGAGTTTTTTTCAGTTGTTCCGCATGGATCCTTCACCGAAAAACTGCTTCTTCAGTTAACTGTGGGTTACTTTATACTTCTAGATATATAGCTAACTCTGGTTTAACTCACCACTGCAAAACTGGGACTTAAAGTCCCAAAAACCGTTTTTGCATTAAAAAACAATCTATTGTAGCGAAATCTCATGAATAATTTAAAGAAATAAATAAATAAACGATGCAGATAAACCAAACGATGAAAATTCTATTTATGTCACAAAAGTTAATTCAAATCCTTATGTCAGAAAGTATCAGTCTTGTTCATCATGATTGATAGATTGTAACTAAAAATCTGTTATTCACTTGTACAACTTAGCCATTAGCTATACTCTATACAGTACACAGATAGTCTGATGGTGAGGCATTTCTTCTTAAAAAAAAAAAAAAAAAGACAACCTAAAAAAGTTCCATCAACCATCAACCCCAATACTATACATTATAGGTATATACATTTGCTATATGTCGGTGCTCTACATCAATTCATCACTCATTCGTCTGATGCCGGAACAATTGGAATTCCCTAACAATTTGTCAGAAATGGATTCCTTTAGAGAAATTAGAGAGAGGGGCAACAGAAATGGCAACGCAAGGACATATCATCCTGTCACTCTTATGCTTGTCTATCGGGTCATCTGCTCATCTGTCAAATGTAATTGATAATGGTCTGGCAAATGTCCTTTGGCTCTCTTAAATGGGTATCTTTAGTTCTGTTTTGTTGCTCGCAGGTGAAAAGTATTTTTTTTTTCTTAAAAATTAAAATAAAGCTGTAGGCGAGTCATATAGTAGGTATAGTAAATCTTATAAACTGTGTCATTCTCAATAATATAAGAACCAACTTGCTTCAAGTGTAGGTATTTTTGAATCACAGAATATGGAAGTTTTATTTTTTCTTGACTCACTCATAGCAAAAGAGACCTCCTTTGCGTTTGTGTATAGAAAACAAATTACATTAAGGCTCTCATTCCTCATCTGGATGATAAATGTTATTTTCTCTATGTTTTTTTTTTTTTTCTTTTTTCTTTTTATTATTTTTGTGATTTCTTTTAATGTCACTCAGAAGATGAAACAAAGATGAAAATGAAAAATGACATTTTGATTTAAGATTCAAAAAATAAAGGACACTTCCGAAGCGACTATACCAATGGGCTCAACGATGATAAATTAAGTTTGAGTAACTTAAGAAATGCCAAAAATAAAAATATAAAACAAAAACAAAAATCAACTGAAATCCGTTTGTCATCCTCAAGTTGGCGATTCAGTCATTTCGCAGTTAAGAAGTTCTTCGAAAGGGAGTTAATCTCCTTTGAAATCAGTTGCCAATTATTATTTTAATTATATAAAAATACATTATGAACTTATGTTAGTCGTAAAACAGCAGATTGATAGCTTAGTCTTGGACTGAATATGAAGAAAAAAAGCATGTCTGGATCGCACGAACTTGCTCTTGTGGTTCAAGTGGTTGGACTTTCAAAGACTGTATGTTATAAATTTATTCAAACAAACTAAATATAAATACACCAGATGGTGAAAGTGATGCAAACATGTTTATGGCGTCTGTAGTTGCATTTAGGCAACTTACACCTACTCTTCATAAAATCTTGGCATCAAATCAAAGTATGATTGAATATCAAACATTTCCAGAATTTTCAGAAAAAGCTCTTGATCTAAAATAAAGACTTGACGAAATTTGGATATTAGAACACTTTCAAGGTTTCAAGGATTCGGCAAAATGAAGACCTATTCAACATGCTTGCAACCTGATCTGGAATCACAATTTTATTTATATTATTCTTAAGGACCCTTTCTGAGTGGTTGGAAAAATGCATTTGTCCAGCCTATCCCAAAAAAAGGCGATTCCTTCCCCCCTTCTTCCTAACGTCCCTTCTTTCTAAAGTCATGGAAACGCTTATCCATATTAAGCTCATGAAATATCTCGAAGACCAAAAGCTCCTTTATGACCGACAGTATTCGGCTTTCGTGGTAAACGATTCACTGGTTATTTGATGCCATATCTCACTGAAAAGTGGAAATAATCCATATAACTCTTTGGTGAGAGCAAGGTTATTTGGCTTGATATTTCAAAAGCTTTTGACAGAGTTTGGCATAGAGCTCATATGTCAAAAAAGGCGGAATTTTGGTATCGATGGAACTTTAATTCGAAGAATTATAAACTATCTTCAGAACCGTTCAATGCATGTTGTTTTGGATGGTGTCATGTCTGATTTCCACAAAATAAATGCTGGTGTTCCCCAAGGTTCCGTTCTGTCTCCAACTCTTTTTTTCATTTTCATAAATAATGATCTCTTGTCTGTAACTTCCAATCCATTAAATTCCTTTCCTGATGATAGAACCCTCAGTTTCTCATATATTCGTTTCCTGATTCACGTCTCAGCACTTCGGACGTGGAACTAGAACGGTTGCATCATTATCCATGGATCCGGCACTTGCATTGTTGAAACTGTAAAGCTTTCGATACTTAGTTTGTGCGTTACTGACGATGGAACGACCACATTCTTGAAACGATGCATGAAATTCTTCACTCCTTCTGATTTAGCTACTATTTATGGATTTTAATTCCCATATGAAATTGGGAGGGCTTGTAAATCATCATTACAATTCCTAGACCCAAATCAAAACCGTGGGTTAAAACTAATAAGAGATATGTATTAACATTGTTGACTCAATTGATTTTCTTGAACATCGTTGCAATGTTTCTTGACTTTCTTTATTTTTTATCTTATTTTATACAAAGTGAGAAAAAAATTAAGTAGCCTGTTGTATTCCTCCCTTAAAACAGTTTTCCCTCAATACAGTCTCGCTAGAAATGCTCATCAATTTACCCTTGAGCGTAACTTTGGGCGTATAGTAAAGTTTAGAGATTCTTTTTTCAGTCGTACAACACGAATGTGGAATGTTTTGCCAAGCTCAATGTTTCCTTTCCATTTTGACTCACAGGCATTCAAAACTGATGTCCATCGGTATCTCCTATTATCCTCTTCCTTCCCAATTCCCGCGCTGACACAATATTAGGGAAGTCATAGCTCCTTGTGCGCGCGTGCCTGCTATAAAAATGAAAAAAAAAAAAACAATACTTTACAGAGATGTTTAGTTTCTTAGAAATTACCCCGGACTTAGACGATAGTTTCCAGGAAATCTAGTTTTATATTAAAATTTTTGGTCTGTTTAATTTTTTCTTCACAGTTTTATATTTTTAAAATAGTTTATTATTCTACTCTGATGTGCCAATAAATAAAAAAATATATTTTTGATACACCGTACAAAAAAAAAAAACGCTTTAAATATGGTAACTTTATTTTTTTCTCCACTGTTTCCCTCGAATTAGTTCAAAAACGTTTGAATTTTTTTTAAAGAAAAATTGCTACTACCCCCCTTGGATAGAAATGCCTTTTTTTTGCAGAAGGTTCTGAAACACTATGCAAATGTTTTTTTTTTTTAAATTCATAAATTTGTTAGAATTTGTCCTATTAAGCAGAATAAAAATATTCACGATTAATTATTCGTTTAATATTCATCATTTTGGCAACAAAAAAAAGTAAATAAAAGCCACTGTGCTCCACGCCGTCTGAATTATCATAAGAAATTAATTTATGGAAAAAAAAAATTCAGAAAACGTTGGAGCGGTTTTCTTAAAAAAAATATTTTTATATACAATTTTTTTAATATTGAAAAAAAAAATGCGATGACATTTTTAAGTATTTAATAATGTTTACCTTAAAACCCAATTTAAAAAAATTTACTTACCCGTTATCGAAACATTGAATTTTCAGCAAAAAAATATAACATTTTTGCTACCTTTAATATTTCTATTTTAAAGAGATTTTTGTTTACAGTTTTTTATCACAATCGGTCAAGGTGTTCTGTTAACGAACAGTCGAAAATCAAAATAAACGGCTCTTTGAAAGGCTCCGTAAGTAATTGGTAAAATTTGTTTGAACCAAATTGCATACTTTATACCTAAGATAGTAGGTACCCGCAAAATTTTGTTGCAGAATCGTTAGAGCCGTTTCCGAGTCAAATTATTTTTTCATAAAGGTCGTTTTTCTATATGGCATGTACCGTAATTTTTGGAGGTATACAAAAAATTTTGTTTCACCCCAAGGAAATCAGTAACAAACCTTAAAATTTCTAGAAAATTGCTTCGGTCGTTTAGACTGTAGGTAGAGGTCCAGGCACATGCATCAATACCACCAGACAGATGGAATTGCCAGACCCACTTTGTCCGTGTTCTCTATCATCGTAATGTCAGGATTGAATGAAATCCCGAGGCCGATATTTTTTTAAGAATCCTAGATTTTCCCTATAGTATCTACCTTTATTGCAATTAAAAACGCATCCCTCCAATAATGACCACGAATTTTATGATTAACCTACTTGATTAAAAAAAAAAAAAACAAAGTTTTGTTACGCAGTGCCATATGTTGGTAGATATGCGAACATATTTAAACATAACCAACTTCAAACGAATTTCCAACCTTATATGATCCCAGCATTTATAACTCAACTCAAGTCTTCTTTCGTTATCTTGTTGCCGGTTTGAAATTACTGTACAAGATATTTAAGCGCGCACTTGAAACATTTTAACATAAATAATCCACGAATATAATTCACATTCGTGAAATACATTAATTTTAGCTTCACTCGTCTCTCTCGTCGTATTATATCCTAGTAGTAGGTACCGAACCGATACGTGTGTTGCCCAGGTGCAAATAAATACTTCTGCGTGCAAATCTCGACGAGGAAGATTGGACAGGTTCAGAGTTTGAGAGAGAAAGAGCCACCCATCAAGCGTCCCCGTCTAAACATAGCAAAGAAAGGCATCCTGCGAAGAAGTGAAATTGATTAACGGATCCCTTACCCGGTTGCTTGGAGCTCCAACGAGTAGAACATGCTCCCGGAAGTATAGAACCATATCTACCGCCACTGCCAGAGGGCGCGGAGGCCCGGGCAGGTGGTGGTAATTGCGAATAATTTATGGAAGAAAATATAAAATTTCTAAAATCATCCCGCAAGTTATTCCTTCTAGTTGATACCTTCGAACATACACACATATAACCCAGCACAATTTGCAGCAAGGTACACTTCTGCGTTCTGTTCCTGGTTCTTGGGAGCTTTTTCTATTTATCATTTGGGAGCAAAGCACGACTGACAGGGGGTTCCAGGTGGCGTACTTGAGGCTGTTGGAGTGGCTGATGATACAGTAACAGCCAATTTGACACCAAAATGTCCTTATCCTTGTCGCTTCTGCCGCCGAAACTGTGCTATATGCTAGGTGTGAGGTACCTATAAGTGCGACGCGACGTGGTTGTGGAGCATCAGTATTGTGTGCGTTGAAAGAGTCGTTAGGTACCTATACGGAATTTTTATTTATTGTGTATACCTATTTTGCAACGATGACAGGAACGACTTTAGATATTTTGCTTTAAGGATCATACTCAGGGGATGATTATATTATTTTTTACATTCCTCTAATTGTCAGCTTGGGGTTCCATGACAGCGTGTGCAGTGCTTTCCGGAAGCTGGAAATTAAATTACTGTTAAAAGATATTGTCGTAGGAGAATACACCTACCTACATTTATGAGCTTGTACATTTATTTTGTTCTTCATTGGATTAATTTATTATTAGTACCTATATTCAGCGGTATGTTGTAGTAGTGTCTCCGGTGAGCAGACATTTGATTTCAAAATCTTAATAAATAATGTTCTAAATATAATGGAATTCAAAATATGTACATACACATTAAAAAGTGGGTATTGGGGTATCAAAAAAAAAGTGTATATACCTAATTCACTTCACTTCGAGACTTCGACTTTAAACTCTCACGCCATTCGTTTGATATCAAAAAGATTGCAATAAGTTGTTAAAATTTTCCAAAAGAATGCAATGAATTCAAATTAATAAAAAGAATGTAAATTAATGCAAAGAAGAATTCCAGAAGATTGCATTTAATTGATTGCTGCAGAATGAATGGGGAAACAATGATTGTAATCTCTTCGATTTCAAACGAATGGTGGCAAAGTGAAGTCAATGAATGCAATATTTTAATTGAATTCAATGAACTATTTCAAAAAAAAAAAAAACAAGTATGGATTATTTCATATAACCCTGCCAAAAATAATGGTAAGTGGCCTTTTACAAATTTCTCAAAAACAGCTCCATCACAGATTTTTATTTAAAAAAACTCGTTTAATTTAAATGGGTGTAACCCATTTTTTTGGTAAAAAAAAACTTTTTCAATCTTAATAAATTAAAATTGTGTTTTTAACATTATCCAACGTTCTGTGTGAGCGTCTTTAGCCGTTTTGCAACATTTTGATCGGCAAATACCAGTGTGGGTTCCGCCCTGGCAGATCGACTATAGACCAAATCTTCACACTTAGACAAATTTTTGAAAAGACCAACGAGTTTCAAGTCGAGACCCATATCATCTCTTCATCGACTTCAAAGCTGCTTATGATAGTGATTATGTGGCGATGGGCGAACTCGGAATCCCGGGAAAACTTATCCAGCTGTGTAGCGTGACATTAGAATCCACCTGTTGCAATGTACAATATGGGAAATAGCTCTTCAGAACTCTTCCAAACATGTACAGGTTTTCGACAAGGATATGCGCCATCATGTGACTATTTCAATCTCGTTCTTGAGCAGATAGTGTGTGATAGCAGGTGTTTACACGGAAGGAGCTATTTTCAACAGATCTATCCAACTATACTTGCGTATGCAGGCGATATTGACATTATTGTACGTTCCTAACATGCCGTTATAGAGTCCTTCACGGCGATTGCAAAACAGGCAAAACTTGTTGGTCTTGAAGTAGGTAAATGAGGACAAGACGAAGTATCTGCTATTAACAAACAAACAAGCGTCTCTCCACTGCCTTGGACAAAACATCACTATAAATGATAGCAGTAATTTCGAGGTAGCTAAGGAGTTCATCTACCCTGGAGTAAATTTTAACTCCACAAATGACACCTTAGTGGAGATTCGACGAAGAATTACAGTAGCAAACCGCTGCTACTTCGGTTTAGCGAAACAAATGGGTTCAAAACTCCTAACGCGTAAGACAAAGTGCATACTCTCTAGAGAACCCTTATATTGCCAATCCTGCTTTACGGCGCGGCGCCGAGTGCTGTACGATAAGCATAAAGGGAGAGCTGATCCTGATACTTGGTTCTTTCGAAAGGAAAATACTTCGATGGACATTTGGTCCAGCAAACTCTATTAGCTGTACCAAGATGTGGATGTAGTCCAAAAAGCTTAAACACGCCGACTCCATTGGCTCGGACACATCGAGCGAATGAACAATAATGTTCCAGCCAAGGGAATCTACGAATGCCAGCCCACAGGTTCGAGACGACAAGAAAGACCGAACCTATGGTTTAAAGACGAAGCTATCGCGGATGTTAGAACGCTTGGTCTGTTGAATCTGACTAGAAGCAGCGTGCCTGGGATCGAGCAGGATGGAAAGCTGTAGTGCCTCAGGCTGGGAACCTTCACAGTTCTGGAGCCCGTTAAGTAAAACAAAAAAATATTCCTATAATACCAATGTTTACAAACCATTAAGGAAATCTTATTTAAGAACGACTACTACGATTTTGATATAAATTTGTCTATGTGTCAAAATTATCATTATATCTACCATTTAATATGATTAGATTTTAAATTGAATTACAGGACTCCTCATAGAACGGGTTTCATTTTTATTATAAAACACCATATTCACAGACATTTTCCTGAAGTATTTCCACCGCCCGGCGGACTTGTGACCCTGGCCCTGGTGGAGCCGCATAATCAATAATTCTCTGAACAAAATTGGTATGTCACTTCCTTATATAAAATCAACATCAACATATGTAATGTTGTATGTAGGCGCCTATAAGTATTTCCACAAACAAAATTAGTGACATAACTATAATGAAACTCGAATTAAATCAAATAAAATCTAATTAAACCATAGAAGATAAATACAATCTCAAATCAGAAGAATTAACGAAAATTACTTTTGCAACAAAATTTGAATAATTTTTCCACATTACCTACTAATTTGTCTTGCTGCTTACTCATATTTTCCAATCAACATATTTTATAAAAATTCAAACAGTAACGGTAAATATTCCCAACACAAACGAAGAATTCCACGGCCGCTCACAATATAATTACCTAAAAATTTTTTAAAACTCAATTGCATATCAATAAGCAAAAAAATGTCTGTTCATTTTGGTTTCCAAAAATATTACCATTTAAGAAACCTCATAATTACAGCCGCCTCATTACATCGAATTGGTTTATGAACGTGACAATTCTATGCAAAGTAAAAATTAAAAAAAAAAAAAATAAATAAACTCCCATCTGGAATGCTTGAGCATAATCACGTCCTAATTCCGCTTTATGGTGAAAAAGGGTGTGTGGAAGAGGAAAAAGTTATAAAATGTACCAAAGTTCAGAACCAAAAATGAAGTAATAACAGTTTCTGTCGTTAGCACGAATATCCCGTGTTTTTAAGCGAATTAGGACCTCTTTACTTAAGATTGTGTATATGAAGGAATATTTAAATGCCACCCTTATCGACCATCCCCCAATTTCTATACCAAAGAACCTATACGGTACTGCCGGGCGGCTTAAACAATTCAACTCTAACCCACTTTGCCACAAAAGGGCGATGCCTTTGACACGTTTAACCAATTTGGCTTCCTAAAAAACCACATCAAGACTTAACCGAAAATGACGACGATGGCAACGGCAACGGCAACGATGGAGATGAAACGAATAAGAGCAGCCCAGGTACTTTCAGATGCAAATTAAAGCGCAAAATTATGACAAAGAACAAGGACGTTTGGCAGGATTCAAAAACTTCAATTCTTAATGCTTCGCGCTATAGCTAATACCCTTTTTGCTATACTCAAAAAGTCTGAAACAGAATAACTCTCCCTATCTTATTCTAATACGCTCTCTCTCTCTCACTCCCTCTTATTCTGTCCTATTATGACGTTTTCAAAATACCTATATAAACCTATGCATTGTTCATACATATATGTAGGTATGTATTCATTGGATAGCAGGATGAAAACGCGCTCAAATTTATGATGAAATAAAATTAGATCCTTAAACAGAGCGGTTGAATTAGTTGAAAAGAAGCAAAGCAAAGAGAGTAAGCGGATGGATTGTGGAGGCAGCCGAGAATAAGAAATACTCTTCGTCTTTGTTGGCTTCGATCCAAATTTGTACTTAGAGAAAACCGTTCGGAAATGTACATTGGGGTCACATCAGCAGCATAAGCATCGCACCACAAAACGCCACATTTTCCTCTCCTTTGAAGCCGCTAATTCAATGAAAATCAAGTTTTTGTATGCATTTACCCAACTCCAAGAATATTTATCTCTTTCCATTTCCATGCGGACACTCCGCCACCGCCATTGCTACCCATCTAAAAGAAAAGAAAACATTCAGAGGAAAGTTTGAAGTCGGCGGCAAGGAAGGACTTTTCTTTCAAATCATTTTACCGCATGCATTTGTAAATTTTGCATTAGCTTCATGGTGAACTTCTATTTGAACAGGGCCGCACTTTCTTAAGAGTTAGGCGCCAGTTATAGCTTTCATTGAAAACCATTATTGACAATTCTAAAATTAGTAATTATTTTGATGTCGAAATAATTATTATTCTAGGGAAAAAAATCGTTTTATTATGGACCAAACTTTGCCATAAAATGACATTTAATTTTACAATAATCGTTGGTAAAGTAGTTCGAACATTAAAAAAATTCATTTTATGTGGACGGTTGGGCCAAAACAAACTTTTTTATTAATAAATAAGTCATCACCTTCATATTGGCATCAAAATACTGATTTTTCTTATTAAGTACCTCAAAACTAAAAATTAAAATTTTCAATGAAAGAAACTGGCGCCTTAGACATAGTTTACATAAGCCGTGTTTTTTTGCAAGCCCGGAGGGATTTTGTTGAAAAAAAACGACACGGGGGATTAGGAACGCCATTACAGAAAAAAAATGGAATTTCTATACAAACTATCGATAAGTATGCGATTCATGCCGGTAACACAGTTTTACTCCGTGCTAAAATTAAGCCCCGAAAATTCTCCGTGCTTAACTAAGCCCGAAGGGGATTAGTTCTTGTTGCATTTAACATGTCAATTGCGACAGGGTGTCGCGTCGTTCTTTCAACCAATTTCCTCGGGGTTTGCAAAAAAAAAACACGGCTATATTTAAAGTGCAATGAATCAATATGGGTGCTGTTCAGAATGTTTAAAAATTAAGATTGTTTTTTTTTTTAATAATCTAAATTTTTAAAAATCTATCGGCTAATTTCTTGACAAAATTCAAAAAACTAAATAAAAACTCAGTCTCGTTACCCATGATTCTTTTCAGGGTGTTCTTTTAGAGGTGTGGTTTTCAATCTAGCAATACTTTTTTTGGAGTTGGTCTTTTTGACAGCTGTCACTTGATTTATGCTCAGTTGCAATTTCATAATGAATGAGGTCGTTGTTGATCCCGATTTTCACAAGAAATTTTTTTTCAGCGATTAAGCTCATTTTTTTATTTGAATGGCTGCATCAATTTGGAGTGTAGATAATTCTCAAGCCATTGTTGAGACGCCGTTACATCCTCAAAAAGTCACTTTTTGGTGTGCTCTATGGGCAGAGGGGATCCATATTTCTTAAAAAATGAAGCCGTCCATAATGTTACAGTCAATCGGGAACGCTATATAGCCATGATTAATGACTTTTTCGTGCCTGAATTGGAGGATGTTGATGTGGTCGACCTTCGGTTCCAATAAGATGCCGCTACATGCCATACAACCAACGAAACAATCAATTTATTGAACGAAACTTTTGGTGAGCGCATTATTTCGGGTCGTTGGTCTGCGGCGTGGCCTCCAAGATCGTGAGATTTAACACCGCTGGACTATTTTTTGTGGGGTTATGTGAAGTCGCTTGTCTACACAGATAAGCCCGAGACGATTGACGCCTTGGAAGAGAATATTAGGCGCGTTATTGCTGATGTACGGCCCCAATTGCTTCAAAAAGTGGTCGAAAATAGGGCCTCTCGGCTGGAATTTATTCGAGGCAGCCGCGGCCATCACTTGCCCGAAATCATTTTTAATACATAATGGCAAACCCTTATCTTTATAATAAAGCTAAATTCTTGGCCATAACATTAAACTATATGCATTTTATTTCTTCTTGAAAACACCCTTGAATGGGATACGGATACTATCGTTTACACACACGATACAATCATCGCGTGCGATCCAACTTTTGTACGATAACCGGTGCAATAATTGTATCGTGTATTGAGCGTACTGTTAGTAAAAATGTTGAAGAAGATCCAAATCAATGGATTTTACGTATTGGAGCGTATTTTGTATTTTGCATCTACACCCTTATAAAGTTCAACTCACCCAAGAATTGAAGTCACCTGACACGGCACACAGAAAAATTTGCTTGGTAAAATTTACAAAAAACGTATAGTGAATTTTACAAAACGGGCTTGTAGTATAAAATTCACTCCTAAAACCAAGAAAATACAGTAAATTGTAGTAAAAATTACTACGATGTCAAAGAAATATGTAGTGAATTTCATTGCATATGTCATCTGATGTTACTCAGATGTAGTCAAATTTACTTTTAAAAAAAGTAAAATTCACTATCAGTGCAGTAAAATTTACTATACCAGTGTAATGA
The DNA here is from genome assembly GCA_932273885.2 of Leucozona laternaria. Classification (NCBI taxonomy): domain Eukaryota; kingdom Metazoa; phylum Arthropoda; class Insecta; order Diptera; family Syrphidae; genus Leucozona; species Leucozona laternaria. The sequence goes on along the minus strand of OW026367.1, from coordinate 20,597,273 downwards.
AATTTACTACATTGCTTTGTAAAATTCATAACAAATCCAGTATCTGAATTATCCGCCTTTTTTCCAAACACGTTTGTTGTTATTATTACACTCATGCACTGAAATTTATTACTCGAACAATAAAATCAACTATAATTATTGTAGTGAAATTTACAAGGTTATTTTGTAAAATTCACTCCTTTTTACAAATAATCTTGTACCAATCACTACGCATGCAGAGAAATTTACTACACAAATAGTAAAATTAACAACTACTATAAAACGTATAGAGAATTATTAAATGAGACTCTTAAGGCGAAAGCACATTTTTTACCCACTATCACACTGGTATTAAAAGGGTTGGCCCATTAAAATTAATCTAGAGGTTACGAAATGAAGGAAAACACAAATAGTTAAAATACTATGCCCAGAGCATAACATCTAGGAAAAATGTATTCTACTCCGTTGGAATGAAGTTGTCTTTGAAATTCGCAATTTTTTTTTATTTAAATGAAAAAGGCATTCAAATTTAAATTTTTAAAAGTTAAAATGTACGTATATCTCAAAACCCGTATTGCAAAGATCTTCAAAAATTTGGGCTTGATGGTATTCAAAAGTTTTCAGAAAACATACATACTTTCCGCTTTTCTGTTTGTTTCATAAGCAAAGCAACTTTTATAAAATTTCTGATAGTATCTATGGTTAGCAAAAATGTGTAATAATTATTTCTACTTAATATACATATAAATACGATGTTAATATTATAATGCTTTTACTATAAAAGATGATACAAATATTTTAAGTTTTAAATTAATTACGGAATTTCAATACTATTCTGCTCCACATACATAATCTTTCTGATGGTAGACTAAATAAAATAAAATAAAATAAAATAAAATAAAATAAAATAAAATAAAATAAAATAAAATAAATAAAATAAATAAAATAAATAAAATAAATAAAATAAAATAAATAAAATAAAATAAAATAAAATAAAATAAAATAAAATAAAATTATATAAAATAAAATAATTTCAGAAATATGAAAATATAGGTCAGTGAATTTTATGTCAGTAAAAATGATTTTGCCATCAAAAAAGAAAGAAAAGACTGAAAATTAAGTAAGGTTTATCACATATGAATACTTATTTTTTTTCTAGATGAAACAGTGAAATCTTATGCAGTAGTTGTAGCAGAATCCATAGAAGTAATACAAATTATTACTATTATTTTTGACATTTTTATGGAAGATACCTTAATGAAAAAAATTCTGAGAAATGTTTCAAAATGGTCTAGTGGAAAATTGAAACAAATCTTTACTGGTTTGCTTCCTATCTTTTAGGTATTAACTTCAGAGATTCTGACTCAAGACAACAAAATTCAAAATATATAAATATATCTTGCGTGCCATTGGAAATGTGTGATTTCAAATGGGATGTCCTCGTATTTGAAGAGATGTGGCTGTAAGAGGGTTTTACTGTATTCAGAAAAATCTTGGAAAATACCATATTTGAATCGAAATTATATTTTTAAGCCCGTATGAATAAATTTTTCGAAGATGTTTTGAATGAAATCTTTTTTTTTTTTTTTTAATCTCTCATTATGATGACGAAAAAGTCCACACAAACTGGTTTTCGAAATACCGATCGTGGGAATGTGCTTCTCTCTCCACTGCACATTGAGTTTGGGGCTAATTTTTTTACCGATTTACTAAAGATCATTTTTTGTAATTCAGCTATTTGACTCCAAGGGGGTTTGTGTATTTATTTCTTGTCACGAATAAGTGCCTCTCACCTCAGCCGTTTTGATTCTGCAAAAAATTGTAGGTCCCTGCAGCCTGTAGATCACATAGTAGCAAGTTCGTGCGATCCAGCCGTGCATTTTACTTTATTACGGCCCTGATTATGTCCACAATCGCCGTTAGATGCATAGAACAGTAAGGCGGAAGGCGTCCGCCACCTGCGTCTTCAGGGAATGTTTTTATACCATCATCACAAAAAATATGTCAGACATTGTAGATTGCCTTTACAGTCTGCCACTCAAAAGTATAATAGCAACAGCACAGGATGAAGAAGCAGCTGATGGTCTGATAGGTATTGGTGGTATACATATATATAGGAAGGTATAGGTAAGTAGGCTTCTTTTGGATCCTTCTTCTTCTGCAAATGCACTGCTGCACTTTCATGAATATTTGAGATTCCCACTGAAAAGTGCTTTATTTTATCCCTAAAAGAATAAAAGCAAGTACAAAAAAAAACCAACGTCGTCGCTGAAATTATATTTCGATGGGGGATTTCTAGAACTCCTAAAGGATTCCCAACGAAATCCTCATATTCAGTACTTAGTGGTGCGGTGATGGTGGGAGCAATAGAAATAGTGGGTGGGTTTGGTAATTCAATGAGATGCTGTTTTCTGTACTTTTATATTATTTTTTTTTTGTGTGTTAGGGCACTTTGGTGAATGGAGAGGAAATTATTTATTCAGAAGCACACTTAATCCTATATAGAATTGTTTTTTTTTTTGTATTCCAATTCCAAATGATCATTGGTCTTGTGAAAAAGTGGATAGGATAAAATATTGATAGGGTAAGAGGAAGATGTGGAGCAAAAAAAGAAAATCTTTAAATGAGAATCCGTTAATAATGACAATTTGAAGAACAAATTATGCAGCATAATTGGAAATTAATTTAAATCATTATCTATAATTTCTGTCGCATGATTGTGAACAGTAAAAAGGCGATTTGCCGATGATAAATAATAGAAAAGAATTTTAATAAAGCTAAATGATGAACGAAGGCAACAAGGTTTCATCATCAAGAGTATGCCTGGAAGAATATTGAAATTATGAAGCATGAAGGCCCTTTTGCCATTGTGATTATAATTTTTGAGAATGAAAAAAGTAAAATAAATATACGGAAAAATACAACATATTAGGTAGACATTTTGTACACCTCACTCTAAACTTAAAAAGACCGGTTGTTCTCATAAAAATAAGAAAACGAATATACAGGGTGTTTTGCATAAAATGCGAGAAAAGGCAGGGCCTGTAGGTTAAGGCGAGACAAGAAAAAAATTATATAGAAGGGAAAAATCTATTTTTCCTCGTTTACCTAGCCAATTTTCTAATTATCGACTTGAAATGGAAAAAAAAAAATATTGAAACACAACGGCAAAACATACACTGTCATTCAAAGTTAGTGTTGCCGTTAGTTTCAAATTATCTTTTCTATATCAATTCGATTTTTTAGAAAATTGCTTATCCCGCCTAAACTGGGGGAAGTAGAACTGCCTTCCATACGATTGTATTCTTGTACACGCCCAAGCCTTTTTCACACCTTACGCAAAACCCTGTAGGTATTTATATATGAAGAAATTAATGCTCCACAAGGAAAAGGTATCAGATAAAGGCGTTCGACTAATAGACTTTGAAGAAGCTCGTAACACGATGATATAAGTAGCCCTATATGTGTATTCACAAAGAAACCAGGCGCTTTCCAGAAGATTGAACCACTAACCAAACTGACCAATGTGTTAATCGACGGAATATTAACATATCAAACATCTAAGACGAATCGTGAGTATATTTTAAAGGGCAAACGTTGACTTTGGACCATTTCTCTTTTCCTGCAAAACTCAGAGCTTATAACCATGCAAAGTGCCTAAAAGAATAGACGTTGAACATCTTAACACGCCTGGAGTTGCCAGAGCCTACAAAAATCGAAGAGAGCACCTGAACCAGAAGTCCTGTGTTGTCTATTTGCTTACCACAGAAATCAACAATAAGTAGAGGCAAATTACTGCGTCTGCGATATCATCAAAGATGTATAGCTGAAACCAATCCAAGTCTCTCAGCTTTCCAGAGAAAGAGGTCGTGGTATGATGGTGATTGCGTGAACCAAACAAAAGTAAGAGCAGCGAGGAAAGAACATTGAGTCAGAAGAAGCAAAAGATAATTTATGTATGTAAAGAAGAGGCCGTTATGCAGCCTCCCATTTTAAGGAGATAGAAACAACAGCGCGAGGTTTGTAACGAACCGCTGTGTTGTCGGTTGGATTCCCAGACTGGTATCTATGACTTTTCCATGAAGAGCCAAGAACTAGCATCCTCCAAGAGCTCATAGTCCAAATCTGAGAACTAGCTCGCCAGGGCGGCGGGGGTTGGGGTTCTTGCTACCCTATACCACTGGACGTGGTTACGAATTCTTTTCATGCCAAAGTGGAAAGAAAACTAAGTAAACGGGTTCAAAAATAAATAAGGGAAGCCGGAATTTGTTCGAAACAGAATTGGGTGATTCTTAGAGGGGGGAGGGTTAAAGATGTAGTTGACCCCCTCGGAGGATTTATAGACCCTTGTATCTCTGAGAAACCACCATGGCTATTGAAGGTTTTTTTTAAAAAGCCAAGCAGCTTTCTGTTGGTTTTTAAACCAACTGCTCGAAATAACGAAGGTAACCTAGTTACCGAAGCACACGGAATTGTGAATGTTTTTTTGCAGGATTGCCAGCAGCTTCCTAATCAGCATCATGTACAGTGAAAAAAACGCACATCCATTAAATGAAGACCCAGTCATACCACCCAGAGTATAAGAAAAGTAGATTAAGCTATGATGCACATGCATCAAATCATCAACCATCAACTATGTAGAAGTATGGAAGTATCGGTGACTGGAAGAAATGCTTCATGTGTGACAAAATATGATCCTTTTTTAGCTAGAACTATCAAGGCATATCACTGTTTTACGTAGCAACAACTCCAAGGTATAGTTAAGAAGTTTACCTATAACTTGGAGTAAAAGCTAATTCCACGAATGACACCTTAGTGGAGATCCAGTGAAGAAATAACTTAGGGAACTGCTGCTTCTTAGGTTTGTTTCAAAACGGCTAAGACGAAGTCCATGCGCTACAAGGCACTCATACTCCCAGTCTTGCTTTACACCTACACCTACAGCCAAGTGTTGGACGATAAGCAGAAAGAGCTAGCTAATCATCCCCCAGGTTAAATTCGGCAAAAAAGAATTATATACACTGTACATATTATGTACCACTCAAACCAAGTTCTTGACAAATTTACAAAAAAATAACCACAACATATTTGTAATTGTTATGTCAAAAACTGTACCTACACCATGAAGATCAAAATAAAATTAGTTTTTTTATGATTATTGATGGCACAGCCACATAGGCTTAAGACGCTTATATAATAAACAGAATTACGCGGCCCTCGATAAACTTTAAAAGCTTGATACATATCAAGGCAAAACTTCATCTCAAATTTAAGAAAGTGCTTAAAAAAATAAAAGGGACACTCATAAGCTTCTATCCCCTCCCGCACTGGCTACGGACCTGTATGACACCTATTTACGTATATAAACTTGAAAAGTAAAATTTAATCTGAGTTCGAAATTTTATCAGAATAGTTAGAACCGTTTCCAAGAAAAAAAAATATGCACGACTGGGTCGCACGAACTCATATATACGATCACATTGTGGTTCTATAGTCTGAAATAAATTGGCTATGGGATCTATATTTTATCCATTTGCCAAAACTTAGTTTAGTTGCAGGTGGTATAATGTGAGTAAATTAACAACATAGCCTAGTGTTGCACATATGCAATATACATAAAAGGAAATTATACTATTTAAACTGGTAAATTGTTTTAAATCAACAAAATTAGAAAGAAATTGATTAAAATACTTTGAATCCGTTTTAACCCAACGCGATGTACACCATCTGATTTCTTATATAAATCTTTATTTATGACAAAAAAAATTTGAAAATCGTAGGAGCGGTTTTAAAAATAATTAATTTTTTATATATAAAATTTCGTTAACATTTTTGAGAAAAATAATTGGTACGCCAATTTAAAGCATTTATTAATGTTGCGTTAAAAATTGAACTTCACAAAAAAATCTGCTACCAGTTTTCGAAATATCGAATTTTCAAAAAATAGTTTTGATTTTTTTTTTTAAAATCCAAAAATCATTTTTTAGAAAATTTTGATACGCACTTTTATTTATATTTGTTACAAGCTTCTCTATAAAAAATCTAATTTTATTCGGTTGATCAGATGTTGAGATAGTCGAAAATCAAAGAAACCGTTCTATGAGAGGTACTGTCAATAAACGTAAAATATAAACTTTAAAAATTTCAATTTTTGTCAAAAATCTTCTAGATAAAGTTAAAAAACTGCTATTTACCAAGTTTAATGAAAATCGAGCAAGTCGTTTTTGAAATATTGAGTTTGCAAAAAAAAATATTAAAACTTTTTTTAAAAATCTAAAAAATATTTTTTTTGATGATTTTGGTACACAATATTTTTTAGAATGTGTCAATACTTCTTCATAAAAAATTGATCAGAATCAGTTTAACCGTTTTCGAGAAAAGCGAAAATCAAAAAAATGGTTCTTTGGGAGGTACCATTAATAACCATTTTTCGGAACCATGTTTTTTATTAAACGGCAACTTATAACTATTGAAATTTATTGAGTTCTTAAAAACAAATTCGGTAGCGCTGGATTTGAGAAAAATAAGTTTTTCCTTTTTGGCCAAGAAATTTTGTATGACAGCTACTGTTAATTTTGGTCCTAAAAAAAAGAGAAAAAAACGGGTGGGGGGAATGTCCAAAAAACGCTAGGTACCAAGTTTAAAGAAAATCGACCCATCCGTTTAGGCTGTAGTCGAACCGACAGACAGACAGACGGACGTTTTTGCGAGACCCACTTTTTTTGACTTCTCTATCATCGTAATGTAAAGTTTGATCAAAATCTCGAGTTCGATTTTTTGTACGAATCCATAACTTCCCATATAGTACCTATATCGCAAGTAAAAACATGAAGGAACTTATAGCGCTTTACGACATCTCCTAGGATAGGGTCCTATAGATAACACCTTTCGAGATAAACATGGAAAGTAAACAAATTATAGAAATACAAAATTTGAATCAAATCCTTACAGCCATTGGAGCACTCAGCACCCATTTGGCCTGGCTACGTCACTATGGATAACACGAACACCTGTCTGTAAAATTTTATTTGAGATCAAAATTGTATTCAAATAGTACGAGCCTTTTACGAAAAAATAGTATATATATGGATATATTATTTCTAATAATTCTTAGCCACTTGACCTAACATGGCCAAATTTCAATTTATTCAAATCCACATGCATGTAGAAGTAGATAGGTACCTATTAAAAACAAAGAGGGAAAAATAATAAACTATACCTTACCTACCTATCATTCAAATTGTGTCTAATAAAACAACATCAATCCTCTTTTGTCAATCCTTATTTCAAACATTTTAGATAATGCAAATCCATCTCTATAAGTATGTATAGATATATGACGACTTTCCAAACCTACAACTCCAAATGAACAATTTCGAAACATTCAGTTTCAATCACCCGATGCAGTAACCACACCTGCATCATTTATGATATAGGTACACCTACACTCATCAAATTTCTAGTTCTCGAATATATTTACATTTGAGTTCATTAGCTTCTGCTATTGTGTCCTACATATCATGCGGCATGCAAGGATTTGGTTTACCCCTCACAAACAATCATCATGCTAAAGCCGTCTCAATTGAGCCATTTCCATTTTTGTCTCTCTTCCTTGCGATTAACAGATAATCGTAATTCTCAAATTCACCAACACATGCAGCCATTTTCAGGACAACGACGACAAACATACACCATTATTCAACCAAACCACATCAGAGAGGAAATCCATCTCGCGACATTTTGTGCTCATCAAGAATATATAAATATATGGAAAATGGTATCCCAGAGCAGCTATTCAGCGAGCATAATACATGCCATCGACATCCTGTGAGTCCGCTCACAATGCATTGACTTCCAAACATCCAGGAACCAGGATCCATTCCATCGCGACGACATTCCATTTGACTCCCACACTCTATGATTGACAGAATGGTATCACCCTACAGTCAGCAGTCAGCACTCTCAAAACCCCACACCCCAGCCCTATAAGCATTTTTAGCCTTAAAAGGCAAACGGATAGGATAGGATATTCCGGCAGCCATCATCATGTAAAAGTGGCTCGGTACCTTCATAGTTCATACAACATGTAGGACAAAGGACTCTCTCTTTGGCTTCATTCAACTGACAGACAACATGAAAGTAGACATTGAGTCGTCCTGATGGCGGATCGGATGGATAGATAAATGGATGTTTGGGTTTTGTTCACGGAACTTTAGTCTTGTTTTCGCGTAATTTTTATAGCAATTTTTGTTCATCAAACACACACACACACACACACGCACTCATGGATTTAAACAAACAAAAGACTCTCTGCCTCACTATATATACCTACCCATCAGTTTCAGTACCCATCCTGTTATTGTATATATAAGTGGCTCTCGTGATTAATCGTACAGGGTTCTCGTCATGATTGTGAAAGGGATTTAAAAATTTACGAAGGCAAAAGCAAAAAGGCTCCATTTTGTCACATGATGATGCTTTTAGAATTTACAACTTTTATTATTTTTACGCGCTCTTGGTATCCCGTGGTTGTTCGGTTGGTCGGTTGGTCGGGTGGGTCGGTGGGTCGGTGGGCTGGTGGCATTCGGCAAAGAGAATCCCAATAAAAATGTTTCCGGTTTAGAATGACAGACAACACAACAACATCTTGAAAGTGTGTCAAAAGGGGATGAAATCTAAAATGATTTTGAAGATTCTTTTAACGGAACTTGAAAAGTTATCGTAAAACTGATGACAAATTGTTGATGTTTTCCTATCAAGATAACGAAACATCTTGAAAATTTGTTCTTTTTATATAAATTAATGTTGTTTATGCAGAGTTTCCGTTTTCATATAATAAATTCGCAGTTAAAGTTTTCTATTAAGCCAAGTTAAACTTCTAAACGGTTTCTAGAGCAAGAATTTATTATAGATATAATGTCATTTTAATGGCTGTTTATATAGTTGAGTTATGATAAATAAAAAAAAAAAATCTGTTTGATGGTCTTCTTTTAGTTCAGAGTTCACCAGCAAAGTGGCTATATGCAAATTTAGAGCATTAAGGTATATTCTTGGGAGGTTTTAAGGTATATCAAAATGTTTGTATGGACAAATTTTAAGACTAAAAGGATTTTAAACTTCGTATTTTTGCAATTCATATACTCAGTATTAGTTACACCAGAGGTTACCATAATGTATATAAGCTTAATGCGTATGATAACTAGATAGTTATATGGTCATAGAAATCGATTGCGAAACCGACAACAAACGATAAAAAAAAAAAACGAATTGAGATAGGTACAGCAAACACGAACTACCAAATGTCAGAAGAGTAAAATGTCAGACGAAATTGGCACCATGCAAGGGGAAATCCGGTTCGGACATGATTTCAAACTGAAATAGTTATGAAGTTCTGAAAACAAAAGTTCTGAGTAACTAAGTTCTGAATGAAAAAGTTATAAAAATAAAGTTCTGACAAAAAAAAATCTTTAAAGGACGAAGTTTGGAATGAAAAAGTTCTACAATCACAAAGTTATGAAAAGACAAAGATCTGGAAAAAATTAAAGTTTTCCCAGGAAATGATGAAGTCAAGTTCTAGCCAAACTCCTACTTTCTAAGCTTTCTATCCTGCATCAGTTTAAGTATAGGAACAAACTCAGAATAATAACGGGTCTTCTCACTGTCCACTGCAAATTAAGAAGACATCTTAACATTCTTTAGCTAGCAAGCAGTTCCATCACGTGCAGTTTCTGCAACGCCCATATGAGGAGACCCCGGACCACATATTGGATAAATGTCATGCACTTATACACTGCCAATCTGGGCAATCACCAGATAGTTGAAAGCAAATTATCCTCTCTAAAATTGGTCCGAATTCTCGAGTTTCTTTAAAGAGACTAATTTGGAGGACGTGCTGTGGAATGAGCAATCTCATCCAGCTCTAGAAGGGGGGGGAGGGACACTATAGATAATGAGATCGCAGTGTAATTTTACCACACAACATTAATTCATTCATTTAAGTTAAAAACTGCGTCAACAGTATTGCTAATTTCCAAACAGATGGAAGACAGGCAAAATTTTACCTTTTCGCAACAAATTGTGAAAGATGTAAAATTTCTGGATATCACAATATCTCTCTGCTGAGAAACACCAACAAAATTCAGGAAAAAGTATCCTTTTGAGGTCTAAGACAGTCTACGACACCAACAAGGACATTCCCAATAATGCAGATCGAATTTCGAAAGAACCATTATACGGTTCATCCACTCTAAAGGTTTCAGGACGACACCGACGTGAAGTTTCCAGCACCCCTGCCGCATCTTTTACTACAAAAATACATCCTTCTTAGTTTGTAGGTGCACTAATCAATTATATTTTCAAGTTTTTTATCTATTCCAGATTCTTCGTCCAGATTGAAAACAGCCATTTGCAAGAAACCACTGGGTGGGAGTTGCTCAATGATAAAAGCTATGACCGCAGCTCTACTCTACATATACCTATACACGTCGCATCGAACTCAACCTAACAAAGCAATAGCCTTGCTCTATGCTGATAAATCATTAACATGCATTTGTAGGTACATCAAATCATTACCAACTATCATTCCAGTTCGAAAAGTAGAAAACCATTTGAGACGTCTTTGGAAATACTACAATGGCAACTCAGCCAAATCAAAAATGACTTATTTAAGAAGACCCGTAAGACGTCGAACCACGCCCTCAGTTGCAAGCTGTCAATAAGTAAAATTTTCTCAATTTGCCATTTTAACATAGTTGACGTAGGTACTTTTCATGGATTTATTTTAAATTTAGCTGACTTCATACTTCACTTTCGAACACCTTGCAGAATCCATCACCATATTACTCTTCACAATTTTTACTAGTCCTAACTCACGATGAACGATTATGACAACACTACACAACGCTTACCGGCTAAGGGCTAAGGCTAAACTACATAAATACTATAGAAAGGGTCTGTAGGTGTAGTAGAAGGCACACGATAGATACATTATTTCTCACTACAACTATACAGCTTCACATTTGATATTTTACCTAAATTTAGAGAACTTAAGCTTAATGATCTGACCAATATAGCCCAAGTTCTATATCCCTCTGATTTGCCCCGTGTCAGTACATAGTTGCTACAAAGCCTTAATTCTACTTGCAGCTTCACATTTTCCCTTCATTTTAAAAAAGAAGTTATTGGTTCCTTCATACAAGCACCCTTCACTACTTCCGATTTGTGTTTTATTTTCACTACCTATGCCTACGTATATCTTATCTCGCTCCCTCTTATAGAGCAAGTGCTAAATAAAAACTCAAAAAGCGAGGCCAGTGTGAAATATGGACCAGTGTATCTAATTGTAGTGGGTCGTATTACCCGCAAGAAGCTTTTTCACCAGTGCTAAAAATATGGACTAAGGTGGTGTGTATGCTACTTGTGGTGAGCAATAGTACTCGCATATAGCCTTTGGTTTTTCTTCTAATTTTAACCCACTTTATAAAAAATTTATTTAATTTTTTTTTTACAAAAATTTACCAACAAAATATAGTATGGAAAATGTAAAAACTTAAAATCTATTCCGAACACATTTTTTGAGCCTGAGTCTCCACTTTAAAATATATCAAAACTAAAACCGGTAGCCTAGGCTCTTCCAGTAGGGAAATATTGCATTGGGCAATATATTTATTACCAACATGGGCCATATTTGCCGCACTAAGGTACTCTATACGTTATGTTCTTCTTGGTTGATCTAGATATTTCTGTTCGAGTTTTTTGTTCATATACTTGTGGTTATTTTTACTTGCGATATAGGTACTATATGGGAAGTTATGGATTCGTACAAAAAATCGAACTCGAGATTTTGATCAAACTTTACATTACGATGATGGAGAAGTCAAAAAAAGTGGGTCTCGCAAAAACGTCCGTCTGTCTGTCTGTCTGTCTGTCTGTCTGTCGGTTCGACTACAGCCTAAACGGATGGGTCGATTTTATTTAAACTTGGTATCTAGCGTTTTTTGGACATTCCCCCCACCCGTTTTTTTCTCTTTTGTTTTAGGACCAAAATTAACAGTAGCAGTCATACAAAATTTCTTGGCCAAAAAGGAAAAACTTATTTTTCTCAAATCCAGCGCTACCGAATTTGTTTTTAAGAACTCAATAAATTTAAATAGTTATAAGTTGCCGTTTAATAAAAAAAATGGTTCCGAAAAATGGTTATTAATGGTACCTCCCAAAGAACCATTTTTTTGATTTTCGCTTTTCTCGAAAACGGTTAAACTGATTCTGATCAATTTTTTTATGAAGAAGTATTGACACATTCTAAATAATATTGTGTACCAAAATTTTCAAAAAAATAGTTTTTAGATTTTTAAAAAAAGTTTTAATATTTTTTTTTGAAAACTCAATATTTCAAAAACGACCTAGTCGATTTTTATTAAACTTGGTTAATAGCAGTTTTTTAACTTTATCTAGAAGATTTTTGACGAAAATTATTCTAATACCCAAAAATAACGGTGCCTCCCATACAAATGTTAAAAAACCGTTAAGAAAAATATTTTGTTTCTCAAAAACGACTCCTACGATTTTCATAAAAGTTTTTTTGTGTGTTAAAATTAGTACGATCTATCATTTAAAATTTTTAAAGTTTATATTTTAGGTTTATTAACAGTACCTCTCATAGAACGGTTTCTTTGATTTTCGACTATCTCAACATTTGATCAACCGAATAAAATTAGATTTTTTATACAGAAGCTTGCAACAAATATAAATAAAAGTGCGTATCAAAATTTTCTAAAAACTGATTTTTGGATTTTTAAAAAAAAAATCAAAATTATTTTTTGAAAATTCGATATTTTGAAAAATGGTAGCAGATTTTTTTGTGAAGTTCAATTTTTAACGCAACATTAATAAATGCTTTAAATTGGCGTACCAATTATTTTTCTCAAAAATGTTAACAAAATTTTGTGTATAAAAAATTAATTATTTTTAAAATCGCTCCTACGATTTTCAAAATTTTTTTCTCATAAATAAAGATTTATATAAGAATTCAGATGGTGTACATCGCGTTGGGTTAAAACGGATTCAAAGTATTTTAATCAATTTCTTTCTAATTTTGTTGATTTAAGCAATTTACCAGTTTAAATAGTATGATTTCCTTATATGCATATTGCATATGTGCAACACTAGGCTATATTGTTAATTTTTGTATACTCACATAATACCACCTGAAACTAAACTAAGATTTGGCAAATGGATAAAATATAGACTCCTATAGCTAATTTATTTCAGACTATAGAACCACAATGTGGTCGCGCATAAGAGCAAGTTCGTGCGACCCAGTCGTGCATATTTTTTCTTAACCTTTTTGAGTGAAAATAAGTCATTTACCGTGAACTCATTGATTGTTTTTAAAAAAAATATTATTTCGTTTTCAGTTTGAATTTTCGTGTCTTTTGTCAATCATTTTGATCCGCAATTGTAGTCTGGCGTTTCACCTCTAATTAAAAGCTTTAAATTTGACAATCCGATAATTAAAACCAACGTTATTGGCTTTTAAGTGCTTTGATATCGAGAATTTTGCACAAAACGAACTATTGTCGACTGAGATTCATCCGTTGATGAACAAATACTACCCACAATATAGGGAATTGATAAAAATAAAAAATCAAGCACAAATAGAATTCGCGAATTGGATGGAATTCAGTGCATCCCCCACACGCTCCGAATCCTCTTTGCCCAAGCGGGGGTTCACATTTTTGAAAATTCTGTGTTAATTTTGTTCACATTTTTGGTAGGTATGATTCCATTTAAAAATTTCTAAAAAAAAATATCTTCAAACCATAAATTCAAAATTTGAAGAACATGCGTTCAGTGGCTTAGGCTGTAAGTTGGGGTACAGAACAGACCAACATATTGGCAGACAGACCGACAGAATTATGGGACCCACTTTTTCGTGGTTCTCTTCCATTCTAAGGTTTAATTAAAAGCCAGAGGTCGATTTATTACGAAGTATAAACTTGCCTTCAAGTTCCTAAACCTCGGCTCCGGAATCTTAGCTCCCCATATATGTGGTATATTCGCATCCACGTATGATGGCATAGGTATGCTAAATCTAAAAGGTTACTAACTGATCAAAAAAGGTCAACTAAAAAGTTTCAGAAATTGGTCAGCCATAGAAAATTTTTTATTAATGGTTAAAGTTTTTCAAGATCATCAGCGATTTTTAACAGCTATTTTGTGGGATATTCAAAACGACAGTAAATTCACATAAAATGTCAAATAGTTTTACTATTTGGTCATAGATTTTGCTTACATGGACTATGACTTTGAATAAACCTTTTAAAAAAAAAACCAATGGCTGACCAAATATTAAAACTAATTGACCTTTTATGATGTGACTGAAACCTTTCAGATATTATACTTTTTTCCCGAATATCAGACATATGCCCGTTTGTTTGTATTTTAAACACTTTTAATCATATATGTTATATTTTAATTTAGTATTTAATTAAAAAACTAAGTCCCCATAGTAACTATATGTAATTACAAAATACAGAAAAACGCTTCAAATACTATATTTTTTTTTATAAATTTGCATTTTTTTCCTCTCGGGAGTTGGTACTTTCTGGACAAAGTAAATAACCCACAAAGTCTTTGATGTAAACATTCTTTTCAAATTTTAATATTTTTCTAATCGAACTCAAACGCTTTCGAAACTCTCCTTACCAACACACACTATATAACGACAAGACCACCATAAACATTTTCCATGTTTTACGAAACTAAAAACCAATGTGATGAATGAGAAAAACCTTCAAATTCCTTACATAAAATGCATCTTAATGAAATTCCTTGCATTTTATTCAAGGATCGCAAGAAGTATCTCCTTGATGGTGCACATAAACAAAGACCGAGTGGTTAACTCGACAATGCAGTGTGTCTCATAGTTTGACTTTTGAAGCAACAGCTTCCGTCCCATATCTGTAATACTCCCCCACCGACTGACACCACATCTTTAAAAATGGGGTGCAGAGAATTCCCAACTCCCATGGCCATCATATAAAATCTCCAAGGATCCTCCCCATAAGAGGTATAGGTATTTTTCCTTTTGACTTCCAGGAAAATGCATATGTGGGTTGTTCATATATCTGTTTAAGTAAAATTCCTCAGCAAAAAGGGACATCGCCTGACAGGTGGAAGTGAATGAATGGAATTTCTTGATTCTCCCTCAGGATGTTAGCTGGTATATACAAAATCTTTTGTAATCAGAAAAATCCTTTTCCAATAAATAAAAGAAGAAAAAAAAAAAACAAATTCATAAGAAAATATCTTTTTAACGATAAAATAATTCGAATGTAATTCAATTTATACTGCTTTGATCTTTTCTTGTTTTTTTTTTTGTTGTTGTTGTTTTTTTCCTCTCCCCGTAAATTTGCTTTTATTATTTATGAAAATGAACTGAATTTGAAATGAAGGACATATGAGTATGAGAAAGGACTTTAGGTAGGTATACGAATCAACTTGGGGTTTTTTTGTTGCTTGTAATTTCCATACGTTTCTCTGTCTTTACTATAACCTTATACAACAGTTAAATTGATACGATTTAAGGATAAAACTGAGTGCCTATACTTATTTTCCCCCATCGTATCAGCTGTATTCTAGAAACATGGCGTCTCATGGTCGAAAAATCCTTTTTCCATTTCTTCGTATTTGTGATACAGAACGAGAGTGGTAGAGCATCAGAGTAGAAAACGGAACATAAATGGCAATCGGCCGAGTTCACTAAGTAAGATAGATGTCCTTTTAATTTGTTGTTTCCCTCGAATGTTATGGTTGGCATTTCAATATGACTATTATATCTTTTTTTATTGTTAACTTTCATGGTTGCCTTTTTTGTGAATAAATATCTCGTTTGAGGGGACGGCGCATGGAACAAGTCCGTAACCTAAATGGCTTTGTCTTTGTGAAGGGGGGGGGGGTGAGGTTGCTGTGTTATTAAAAAAAAAATACTCAACCGAAAACTGCCAAATATTTACGTTTTTTAAGGAATGACACATTTTATTACATGCACAGCTACAAATTTTATTAAAATCGTTAAAGCAGTTTATGGGAAAATAGATATTTAATTTTGCTCGAATGAAGCCACAATAATATTTTTATTTTTCTGGATCAATCTTTGAATCTTGATTTCAATATTCCTCCTATGTTGGTTTCCTTGTAGTGATTCTTATGATGAAATTTGAAGAATATAATGAGACGTTGCTTTTCTTCAGAATATGTTAAGCTAACAGCTCTGCTTTTATTTATGCTCATGTTCATGGGTTTGAAGGTTCCTAAAAAAAGGGAGTAAAGATATGGTTTATATGGAACTTTCGCAATTCAAAGATGGCGTGTGGTCCCCATAACCCCATATCATTACTCCTCCCAGCTTGGAATTATAACGAGGTTCAAAAGAATTCATCTTTTCATAATATAAATAGTAGTAAATATTTATTCGTCTAATTTAATAAGTTTTTTAGTCATGCTACTTTTAGCCAAAACAAATACATCATGAAAATTTGAAGCTCTGTCCTTTTCTCAATAAAGCCATTGTTTCATGTGCTGTGTGTGCTGTAGCCCTGCCTTTCTTGAAATAAATGTTGACGACATCAGGGCTGTAATTTTCGGCACCAAAAAGTCAAATATTGAGAGCCGATATGTAGAGATCGGCGTCGAATCGCTGACTCACGGTCTCCAGCCACACTTGACGCAACAGCCGCAATGTTCTCCTCACTACTGGCTGGATGTGGTCTATTTGGTCAGGTTGTATCCAATAACGTACACTGAGAATCGAATTTGCTAATGTGCTGCTCGAAGCACATGAACATTTTTTTTCACAGAACGCCGATTTTCATAACACAGCTGAATAATTTGGAGACGTTGTTGAAGTGTGAGCCTTTCCATGATGACTTGTCAAGCAATACTGAATAAGAATAACATGACCCCATGAGGCTAGTTACGCGTGATCTGTCAAAAACCCCCATTAAAAAAAAAAAAACAGGTCTAAATGAATCACCCTTTATACTCATCTGTTCCACATAAGTCAATTTCATTTTGTTGGAAGCGGCATATTCGGAATCGAGGAGAATGAAAGTTGACTTGTCCTCAGGCTGGGATTTTTCACGTCCGTTATGCAAGCAGTAAAATACTTTATACAATTACCTTGACAATATTTTTACTTTTATTTAAATTGATTAATCTTAAATATCCAACCATTACAGAAACCAACCAAATCGGCTATTTTTCAGAATTTTGATTCTGTTCTTATTAAAATTTTTTGATGAATCATCACTGACCAAAAAATTCCGCTATAAACTCTTCTGTTCGATTTGTTACTGGTATAATTGTTGAAGAGAAGGGTCTCGATGGTAATTATAGAGAATAATTTTTTTTTTTCAAAATTCTGAAACATTTAGTCAACATTGCTTGTTGAAGAGCGAACATAAACTAATGTTTGCTTTGACTCCCACGCCCTCCCTTTAGTATTAATTTTTCAAAACGATAGTTTAGTACGGCGTCACTGAGGATGCGCATTATACACGTGGTGCGAAGCCGATCCATGGTTGATCGAATTACCGACTATGCTGGGCAATTATGTCGACCGAATATTGGACGCAGCGCACGATGAGTCGCGCGAACCGAACCATTATTTTGGTAATAAATTTGCACGATTCGCAAACGTTGTTCAGGAGTAAGTCCATTCATTATGAAATAGCAAACCAAATTGAGAATAAATCAAGTGACAGCTTGTAAATTATTAAAATAGTCAAAACACCAAGAAAATGATTTTTTTTTTGTTTATAAAAAAATCTTTTTAAAAGCATTATTGTTTAAACTATTAAGAAGCATTAGATTGAAAAATTATAACAAAATTGGTCAAACCATGACAAAGATATACGTGAATAACCCAAAAATAAGACCAATTTCTCAAAAAACGTGGCATACCTAATTCTGTTATGTGAATTTTTTGAGAATAACCTGAAACGCAGATTTTTTTGTAATCTACTTGGTTATTGCAGGTACGAAATTTAATCAAAATCCTTAGAGCCGTTTTTGAGAAAATTTGAAAAAAAAAACAAAATATATGTATGGAAGCTACCCGTTCTAGATGAGCTAAAACAAAATTTGGTATTTCGCCTCTAGGGAACCACATAAAAATGCTCTGTACCAAATTTGAAGCAAATCGGTGCACCCGTTTAGGCTCTAGCTCAAATTACAGTGGACGCACAGGCACACCGACGCACAGACCGACGCTACGAACGGCATGACGAAACCCACTTTTTTTTAACTTCTCGATTATCATAGTGTTAGTTTTGATTACAACCTCAATTTTTTTCCACACGAAACCAATACTTGCCCTATAGAGCAAGTAAAAAATACTTTAGTGTGATGTGAAAATAAAGTTCTTTAATAATTGTATGGCAATTCAATTGCATTTTCATTTGGTTTGCATTGGAATATTTTTATCTGACATATTTCAAGCTAAAAAAATTGATATTGGAATTTAATCTTTAATCTTTTTCTGCTGTTTTTGTTTTAATTTTTGCAACAAAAATATTTTTTTCCTCAAAGAAAGTATCTTGTTTCATATTTTTATTTTATTTTTTTCATTTGAAATATGAGTTGGTAACAAGATAAATAATTAAAATAAATGTTTTTTTTTTGTTATACATATATTCAAGGAAGAATTGAGAATTTTTTGCTGTATACGTATACATTATAATAACGGTAAATTGTTCGGAGCTAAGAGTTTCTAGCAAAAAAAAGGGGAATAAGTATATTTTATTTCGCAACCTTAATCCTTTTTATGTGGTTCGAATAACACTTTGGATTCCTTGAGGAATATTAAGGAAGAAAATTATTTGTGTAATAAGTATGTATTTCGTTAACAATATATTTCAGAAAAGGAAAAGGCTTTAGGGTTATTGTGACCTTTTGCAACGCATTAAATTATGACCTGTATCATGGGAATTGGTGTTGTATATAAAGATTTATGTAAGGAGCTTTTGATATTATTTTATTTTATTTTTAACGCAAAAGAATACATTTTCTTGTATTTTAATAGTGGTTCTAAATCTATCTTTATAAATAAAAATTTACGCAGTTTCCTTCAGCTTGAAATGCTCTCTGGCTTACAATGACATACTATTGACGATAATGGTGTTTTTTGTTTGTTCAAAAAGGGGGTGATAATAACAAAAAATAGTATTAGGGATCAAGGTACATCGCAGTTATGAACTCTGTCATGAAAATCTTACCACCAAATCGTTCCCCTTCGGTTTGAAAGTGTATACAATGATTGATATCAAGCAATTTTCAGAGAAGAATACTCAACTGTGGTTCATCTATCGACAAGGAGAGGGGTGTTGTTGGTATGCATAGTTTAAAACTCAAATTTGCATTTGACTGTATCAAGTGAAATGCGCTCCTTTAATAAATATAAAGTCCATTGCAGTGTTAAATTGACCTTACATTTTGGGCAGGACAAGATTTTGTTTTTAAAGTGTATAAGAGGCAGGAGGGAGTCATTGTGTTTATCATCATCATCGTCGGCTCGACAACCGGGGTCCGGTCCTGGCCTCCTTCAACAAGTCTCTCCACCCATCCCGGTCTCGAGCCGCCGCCATCCAGTTGCGCACCCCAAGGCTCCGGGCGTCCTGGTCTACGCCATCTCTCCAGCGCAAGCATGGTCTACCACGCTGTCGTCTACCATAGAATGTACCACAAAGAACTTTCCGAGCAGGTTCCTCTTCGCTCATGCGAGCTAGGTGCCCTGCCCACCGGAGTCTACTCAGCTTAATTTTTGTCACGATATCTGCTTCAAGGTAATTGCGCATAATTCATGATTGTACCGTCTCCGGAATCGTCCAACAATTCTCCTTAAGACTTTTCTCTCGAACGCTGCTAAAAGGTCGGAGTGCCTTTTGCTAAGCACCCAAGTCTCGGATCCATATGTGAGTACTGGCAGGACCATGGTCCTGTACAGCAGCAGTTTTGAAATTATGGTGAGATTTCTGGATGTGAAGAGCTTTGACAGACTATAATTGTGATTCTACCTACGTATAAAAAACCATTCGTGGGGGTGAAAGACCACCATTTAGCTGCAAGTCTCGCCAACTAAATCAGTCTTATTGTGAGTTTCACCCGAAAAATATTTCACCTTAAAATTTTCTGTTTGCCCGGAATTTCAAAAGATATTGAGAGTTTCGCCCTTACGAAATTTTGTTCGCCTACAAAAAAAAGTGAAAATGACATTACATTCCGCCCGAAATGAATTTGGTGGAGAATGAAATTCTCTAACAACATTTGCAGAAAGGCAATAAAATTTATAAACGTGAAGTAATATTTTTCTTGAAAATGTTCATCTTTTTTCAATTCTAATTTTTTTTAGTTCATTTTCATGGCCAAAAGTATCTTCACCGAAATTCTAGAGAGTTCAATTTTCTACAAAAAAGATGTTTAAATTTTTTTTTTTCAGAGGAACTTATGGTTCTCAAGATTTTGCAAAGACTTTGAACACCCTTTTTCGAAAGATCGCTGCCAATTGGAGGACCTTCAATCCCAAAAATAGTTTTATATGCCTAAGACTGCCCTCCCCCCTCCCCTAACACATAGGTACATAAAATCTTGTCTTTCTGAAAACTCAAGGACAATTTCAATAGATTTTATTTGAAAAAAGAGCGTTTCGCTACTAACACTTGCCCCTCTTTTAAAAAATCAAGCAAAAAAAATCTTGATCCGCCCAAACTGGAAGGGTTAGCCTAAATTTCTTAACATTTCAATGGACTTATAAGAATGTTTACAAAATGCTAACTTTCAAAAATGTCCTCTATACAAAATGAGTATGGCAGTAGTATGCAACGGAATAAGAAATTAGTTTGATTTTAATAGAAAAATGGGATCAAACGAGGCTGCCGATTAAGTCCACTTTTGTTTTCATTTTTTCTTGTTCACTCTGCACTTGCACTTAGGGAGTGTTTCGCTGCTTTTTTTCTTATTTGCTTTTTTTATTTTAAAAAGTAATTCTCTCACAAATCATTGGCTTCTGAACCTTCTTGCAAGTTATATCTACAGGGTGGAGAGTATAACATTGGTATTACCATTGAATTAAACTGGAATTGCTTGAATCTGGACAATTTGTATTTATTTTAGCAAATTGGACAAAATTAGAAATTAAATTTACACCAATTTTAATTGCAAAAAATTAGTAGAAATGCCGTTAAGCATACTTAGTTCCTTTTTTTTCTGTCGAAACTTACTTTGAGAAATCTAGATCTGTAGTCGACTTGCATTCTTCTTTTTTGAGTAAGAACATTTTAAACTCATTTAATGTGGTCACAGACAGAATGTGTGTTATTATTACAGTTAAACTATTACCCGGCCATTACATAACCATTTTGTCAATAGTCATAAGTCGCTTACGCAGCCAGCTGAGAGTGTGCTCGGAAAAACAAATACGTTCACCTTTTGTTGGGCTCCAGGATACGGTGACAGATGAACCAGCCACAAACGGTTCGGTACTGGAACTGAGTCAAACTGTACCCTGAGGATGAACGTATGTCACTAGAGCAAGAAAATAATAGAGAGTTTCCTCAAAACCGCTAATGACAGATGGTCATCAATTGATACCTGTCGGGTCTCTAGAAATCTATGGCCGAATATCTCCAGGAAAAAAACAGAATACTTACTTAAGATAAGCAGGCCTCAATTGTCCCTCCTAGTTGGAATCCTAACTGGTCACAAGGTGTCAGGACGAGGAGGCGGAAGAGGGCTCATCCCACTTTCTTTGTGAATGCCCAAGCCTAGCCAAAACCAGGAAAACTGCCCTCGGAGACTACTTTTTCGCAGAACTGGCCGACATCTCAACCCAACAACTAAAAAACATCCTGAATTTTACACAGAGTTCAGGATGGTTTAAGGAGGTACCCCATAAAACTCCTAACTATTTTCCCTATTCATCCCAATACCTATCCTGGGGAGCGCAATTGGTCCATTGAGATCCGAGTGAGAGGGTGCGGCTTGCCAGATCGTCACCCCTTCTAACCAAACCTAACCTTCCTCAAATCTGCAAACGACAGATGGCAATCGACATTAGCCAGGTTTCGAAGAATCTATGGCCAGATGTATACGAGTATCTTAAAAAAAAAGGGGCCACAACTGTCCCTATTGGTTGGAATCCTAAAGGGTCACAACTAAATGAGAACACTAAAGAGCAGAATTGGGTATCAGCACATCTGACTTATTTGTAGGGTGCCAGGATGAAAAGCCGGAGAGGGGTTCATCTCACTTCCTTTTTGAATGCCACGGACTAGTGCAGACTAGGAAAAAACAACCCTGAACGAACTGAAATAAATTCAGAACTCTTTTTCTTATCCCTTCCCTCCCCTCCCACCTTACCGACATACATCCAAAAAATGGACGCGATGAAATCTTTATGAAAAGGTGCGGATTTCCTTATGTCACCACCCCATTCTAACTTTACCTAATCCCATGGAGCGTATAGCTTCACCAAAGACCTCTAAACTCGGAAAGGGTGCCAATATGGTGTGCAGAGCCTCAGGTTTGGGGATCATCGGCCCTTACTGTTTTGGAGAAAATGATCGAGCAGTAAGGTAATTTCTAACTTTATAATGATTTTGAATTTGAAAAAAATGTAGCTTAAGGACGTGTGGTTCTAACGATTGGGCGACATCAGCATGAGGGTTTGCTTGGACTTTTTGGCGTAAAGGTTTTCTGGTCCTCTCATCTCGCTATAAGAGAGGTCCTCTCCTGGTTTGACTTCGTTCGATCTTATTCCTATGGGGCTACCTGAAATCTATTGTTTTTAGTAATCGTCCCAGAACCCTGGAAGCCCTAAAAGATAACATCGCAGATAACCCCTTTCAACTTTGCAACTTTTTCAGCCTGTATACCATATTTATTCAGAATCCCCAGGTTATACTTATAATTTGTCTGGATACTGATTCTGGGATTTTATACAACTCCAGTGTATTGTTACAATCATGCAATTCTATAAACAATAGTAACTATTTATAAATAAAATCCGATTTCATCATTTCTTATCCTCATTATACGTTTTTCGACTAAATATGAAAGTAAAAACCTGGACGGACATTGATACCATTGAATTAAAAAGGTTAGCAAACCTTTGAATTTAAAAGAAGGTGTAAGAAGAAAAAATTGAAAATGTGATTGAGTTTCACCGGGGAGTTGTTATAACAATCTAAGAGGTCCTTTGATACCAATGCTCCTTTTCCATTGCGTCGCGTCGTCATTGGCGTTGATTATAATTATTGTTGGCCTCAATTCAATCAACTGAAACCTTTTAAATTATACTTAGTGTTAAAACTGTATACAAAAGTCTTGACATAATAAAGGTATAGGCTTCTCCAAGCTGATTCGAGTGTTTTTTTTTTTATTTATTTTTGTTCTTTTTCCATTTCGTATTTAATTTGTTGCTAAAATTGAAATTTGGGTCTTGGTTTTGGTTGGACCTATACGACCCCCGATGATAAGGGAAAAAGGTAAATGAATAAAAGGGGAGGCAATAAAAATTTGAATTTCTTCCCAAAACATCAGTCCTCAGGAGATTCGATTGAAATAGCTTTTTGCATTGTATGTAGTAGATGTAGGTATGATGTTTGATTGTGTTATTTTTTCGTTTTTAGCTACTTCTTTTTGGTGAATTTTAAGGATTCGGGGTTTTGGTATTTTTTTTTTTTTTTTGTTTCGAGTTTTCGTTACTCGTGCCTTCCGTTCTTTTATGTTAAGGAGATTTGGCAAAAATTTGCATTGTCACTCCCAAGGGAAGAATCAAACAGGAAAAGGATTTAAATCGTTGCTTGTTGAACCGGATACAAGAATAATCATAACATTTCGATGGAAATGATTTTATTTAGCAAATGATTCTCAAAGGTCTTCGCATAGAATTGAATATTTAAATTTCAAAGAAGAAATTATTTTATTTTTTATAAGAAAGTCTTCTTTTTTTTTTGTTGGCCAAGTTAATTCCCCTTCGTGTTTTGTTTACGTAATTGCTGTGGGAAATGAAGCAAACGGTCAATGATGGTATTTCGTGAAAAGGCATCAGGGTAAAGTCCTAATTCGAAAGCATAGGTATATCCAATTTATCTAAATTGGGGTCAAAATATACCTAATCACCTCGTTTTTGCATTTTGTATATTTCTTTGAGAATTCGTGGAAAAGTTTTAAGAGCATTTATTTTTGCAAGGTAAAATAATAATATTAAATACCAACGACAATAATTATTCCTATAAAGATAGGAGCAAAACAATTGGGAAAAGCAGATTTTCTATCATACAAAAAAAAAAACAATATTTTTATAAGCGACGGCGCTGGCAAGAGTCAGACTCACTTTTGCTATATTCTGCAAAATCATAAATCATCCTTCCGAAATTGCTCCAAAAGTTTTGTTGATCAAAAATTATTCAGCAATTTGGTGCGCAAGTAGTTTAAAACAATTGTTAAAGTTCCTTAAGTCCCCGGGAGTAAAATGTTCCGGATTCCGTAATTGCCATGATTATCATATCAAATTCAAAATTCCAATTGCATATGAAATTACAGTACATGATAAAAAATTTTGAAAAATTTGGTTCCAAAATATAATTTCTTGTAAAGGGTGTTTTTTTTTTAGACGTGTGGTTTCCAATCTGGCAATACTTTTTTAGAGTTGGTCTTTTTGACAGCTGTCACTTGATTTATGCTCACTTTGGTTTGACATTTTATAATAAATAGAATTATTCCCCCCAAATAGGCCCAAAACAAGATTGCCGTTGATCCCAATTTTCATAAGCGAATTTTGTTTAGCGATGAAGCTCATTTTTGGTTGAATGGATATGTCAATAAACAAAACTGCAATATTTGGAGTGATGATAGTCCTCAAGTGTATGTTGAGACGCCGTAACATCCTCAAAAAGTCACTGTTTGGTGTGCTCTATGGGCAGAGGGAATCATTGGTCCATATTTCTTCAAAAATGAAGCTGGCCATAATGTTACAGTCAATGGGGAACGCTATATAGCCATGATTAATGACTTTTTCGTTCCTGAATTGGAAGATGATGATGTGGATGACCTTTGGTTCCAACAACACGGCGCTACATGCCATATACAGCCAACGAAACAATCAATTTATTGAAGGAAACTTTTGGTGAGCGCATTATCTCGCGTCGTGAGCCTGTGGCGTGGCCTCCAAGATGGTGTGATTTAACACCGTTGGACTATTTTTTGTAGGGTTATGTGAAATCGCTTGTCTACGCAGATAAGCCCGAAACAATTGACGCCTTGGAAGAGAATATTTGACGCGTTATTGCTGACATACGGCCCCAATTGCTGCAAAAAGTGGTTGAAAATTGGGCCTCTCGGCTGGAATTTATTAGAACCAGCCGCGGCTGCCACTTGCCCGAATTCATTTTTAAAATATAATGCCAAACCCTCATCTTTATAATAAAGCTAAATTCTTGGCCATAACATTAAACTATATGTTTTATTTCTTCTTGAAAGCCACACGTCTTTAAAAAAAACACCCTTTACCATGCCAACCCAGTTAGAAGGTACAATTCGGGCAAGTTTTGTGTTCGTTAAAAAATAGAAAACCTTATAGGATTGATCGGTTAAACATAAGGTTTATCCAAGAGACATGAAAAAAGTAGTTGAAGATATAATTTTGTTCCATCGTAGCTGGACCGCTCCAGCTTTGCACGGGTAGAAAATTCTATGTTGCGTACAAAATTTACAAAGAAAATAGTTATCATTCGAAACCTTGAAATTAATGACCCTTTACGTTTAGTTCTTGCGTCCCAATTGTAAAATAAATTTATGTTACCTTTAAATACAGCTTTCATATATGGAAAAAAAGTCATGGAATAAGTTCAAGGCTATACATAGAATGCTGCCCTAATAAAAAATGGCTCCAAACAATAAATGAAAGTTGTTCATGGTCCCCCTATTAATAAATGGCAAACTACGGCGTGATAGATCTTACACATCTGTTAACTTGTAAATCATATTAATAAATTTGGAACAGATTATTTGGTTTGTGATAACGACTGGATAACTTTAACTTGCCAAATTTGTCGTTTAAGGGATGGATAAATTCTTAACAAACCATTAAATCAATGCATACATTTCATAAAACCTTTTATTACTGCATTCATAATTTGGTACATTTATGTAACACACATATTGGAATGTTGCTTCATTTTGATAAAGTGTTGCCGTTGTTCCAGTTATAAAAACTGGAAAGATATTATGAAGCAAGAATATAATATTTATTAATAAGTAAAATTATCAAGCGGACAAGTTGTCTATCTGGGTGCCAGCTAATACGGGTGTTAAGGAACTTTTTAAACAAATCAACTTGAAAAAAAAAAATCAGTGTTAGGACCCCACCCATGAATAATTAAAACATATTTGTTCATGTAAACATTAAAATGGTCAGTTATTCCTCTCTCCCTAGTTATAGGTGTATAGGAACATTAGAAACCACTTGACTTTGAACAATAATAATCCCTAATCGATTAGCTATACTCTTTTTCCTTGTTCATGTTCATATCATTAATAGGTCATTTAATGGTCATTCATCTCATATTTTGCTCACTTAGTTTCAAGTTTTGAATCGATGTAACTATTTATTGAAACTACTTATATGCATGTATCTGTTAAGACCTTTTCTCAACCCTTCACTTACTACACCGAGTCACTCTTTAATTGTAAACAAACAAACACACAAATATAAATCATTGAAACACACTTGTCTCGCCTCCTTTTCGTAAATTGCGGTCAACATCATTATCCTTGCTATATGCTATACATGATTAATTTTAAATCATTTCACCCTGTTCAGCATAATAAATGCTCTTGAAAAGCATACCACACAATCTAATATATAGGTAGGTAGGTATAGGTACATATGAATTAAAGTTTGGTCCTTAAGAACAATCTCAGCTCAACCCGTTGTTCTCTTGTTGGAAACTCAGTATACAAATACACTTAGAAAAAAACATCGTAATGCATATGAAGTTAAGAATTGTTGGAAATGATTTACAAATTCCCCCCACCTACAAAACAAATTGAGCATTTTAACATGTAGTCTTAATTTGTAGAATTTATAACAATTTTGATTAAAAAATAACTTTTTATGCGGCACCGCAAGGCCAGGGTCGTCCGTGTTGGTGGGCATACTTCAGGCACCCGGAAATTTTTCAAGCCGCGTTTAAAGCAAAAACTGTTATAACTGCTATAAATTGGCATTTCCTTAGATTCATACTTTTTTGTTTCATAAGTTTATGCAATTTTCAAGCCACCATCACGATATGTCTTGCTATAAAATGTCAATTCAATCGCTTATAGCTTTAAATCAATTCCGTTATGATGGGCATGTTTTCAAAACGGACGAGACTAGAGAATTCTCAATTTATAACAGTTTAACAGTTTTTCGTCATTAAAAGTGGGCGTGCAATAACAAGTTTCGCGCGACTTGAAAATAAAAAAAACCTCTGTGTACCCACCGGGGAAGGGCCCTGGCCCTGTGAGGCTGCATAATTAGTACTTTTATGAAAAAAAAAAAAAATTATAAATTAGCATGGTTAGCGCCACTTCCTATCACAACAGGATAATCATAGCTCATTTATCGTGGTAAATAATTTGATTATCATTCGAAATCGATAATTTTAAAATTTAAACTTTTCTCTCCATGTAGATATGAAATAAGGGTTGTCAACCTTTATGTGCCATAAATTCTGTGCTCAGAAACCTAGAAAGTTCGTCAGATTAACTTTTCTGTTCGATGCGTGCACGTTTCAATGCAGAGGCACATCTCTACAAATTTAGATCGAAGAACCCTGTATTATTTATATGAAAGGTGTTTGCTCTTTATGGCTTGTTGAATTAAATGCTGACTAGCAAAATGTCGCCGCTCCTTTCGTCCCTCTCAATATGATATGTAGAATAGAACAAACTACTACTACAACAACTTATAATAGTTTGAGTATGGGTATTATAGAAAAGGACTCGTGGACAATTTTGTGATTTTCAAGTATTAGCTCACATGAATTTTGATGGATATGAGTATATATGAGTAGGTGTATGTGTGAGTAGGTATAATATATTCGGGCTCCTTTTTAGCCCAGATGTTCAAATCTAATTTAAACTTTTCTATTTAATTATAAATTAGTGTTGTAGCGGTCACTCATTTGTATATAATGGATGTATAAAGATCCTTTTATTCCATGAAAACGAAATGGGAATATATATTGCTCATTATTGTATCTCGGGGAAGGATTAACACATACATACCTATATATGTAGGTACTTATAGTTTTGACAGAATGTTGAACGATGGCCTACCCTACATACTGAATACATGCGAGTATTTTTGTTTTAATAAATAAATAAATAAATACACAAAAAGGACCCTTGTCAAATCTGATTTGGAATAAGAACTCTTTAAATAAATTGCTGATATCATCATCAATCATAAATGGGAAGGGTTTGCAAGGTGTTCACTTTGGATTGATGTATGTGTTTGTATATACATTTTTATATCAAAATTTGCTAACGATATTATTGTAATTTGTTTTGGGGGTCTTCAAAGGCAACAGCTTGTTATGTCCTTTGAATGGATTAAGTTTTAATAACGTGTCTTTTCTGGAATAACTTTGTTAGTTTTTGAAGAGTATATACCTACCTACAACCACCCATCGGTTGCTGAGTAGCTAAATAAAGAAAAAAGGTCCAACGATTTTATTTTTTCGTAAATTTAACAAGGAATTTAATTTATTTTTTTTTATAATTTTTTCTAATGGGTGATTTTTTAAGAGGTTTAGAACTTTAAAAAAAAAAAATCCCAAAAAATTCGAAAAAATGAAAGAAATATTTATTTGAATCGATAGTTTGAACCTTGCAATTTAATGTTTAAAGATAATTTCATGCAAATGTTGACCGCGGCTGCGTCTCAGGTAGCCCATCCGCTGAGTCCAATTTTGGCATACTCTTTCACACATATCGGCCGGTATCTCACGAATGAATGCATGGATGTTGGCTTCCAGTGCGTCAATCGAAGCGGGCTTGTCCCTATAGACATTAGCCTTGACATACCCCCACAATAAATAATCTAATGGTGTCAAATCGCACGATCTAGGCGGCCAATTGACCGGCCCGAAACGTGAAATTAACTGTTCACCAAACTCGCCTCGCTATTGTGCCATTGTTTCGCGTGCTGTGTGGCATGTGGCACCGTCTTGTTGAAACCACATATCATGCAAGTCAAGAACTTCCATTTCGGGCAAAAAAAAGTTTGTTATCATCGCTCGGTAGCGTTCACCATTGACAGTAACGCTGCGATTCGCATCATCTTTGAAGAAATAGGCCCAATAATGCCGCCGGCCCATAAACCGCACCAAACAGTGGCTTTTTCGGGATGCATTGAAAGCTGTTGCAATGCTTCTGGCTGATCTTCACTCCAAATGCGGCAATTTTGCTTATTTACGTACACATTCAACCAAAAATGAGCCTCATCGCTGAACACAATTTTTCGATAAAAAAGCGGATCCTCGGCCAGCTTTCCAAGAGCCAATTCACCAAAAATTCGGCGTTGTGGTAGGTCGGCTGGCTTTAGTTCTTGCACCAGCTGTATCTAAGAAGGCTTTACGCCCAAATCCTTCCGCAAAATTTTCCACGTAGTGCTGTAACAAAGGCCTAACTGCTGGGAACGGCGCCGAATCGACATTTCGCGGTCTTCTGTCACACTAGCTGATACGGCCGCAATATTTTCTTCACTACGCACAGTACGTAAACGTGTTGGTGGTTTAATGTCCAACAGAGTAAATTTGGTGCGAAATTTGGTCACAACCTTCCGAATAGACTGCTCAGAAGGTCGAGAATGCCGATCATAAAATGGAAGCAGCGCGCGATGAACATTTCGAACCGAGCACGAATTTTGATAGTAAAATTCAATAATTTGCAAGCGTTGTTCATTTGTAAGACGATCCATTGTTAAATTGCAAACCAAACTGAAGCTGTTTGACAGTGACACAAGGTACTAAACACACGTCAGCTGTCAAAACCAGTGTTGCCAAAACCAAACCAGCTAAAAAATCACCCTTTATAAACTCGCAAGTGTGATGAGGAAAACTATTTCTAGACGAAATCAACTTTTTCATTAAAATCGGTATAGACTTGAAGAATTTTAATGAAAGTATCGAACTATAAAGTAGCCTAGTAGGTAAAGAAAATACCGTGAGTACTTTTTACTGTATAGCTGGATAAGGCACTCTATGATAAGTGGCCAGCAATTAATTGTGGAGGAGTTAACGTTAGCCACCCCCCTTTCTCCATTGAGTAAACCTTGACACAACTGGGGAAGTTTGGGTTGACTTCTTTGATAAATCTTTTTGCTTTACGATAATGGAATTTATTTCTGCAGAAGGGGCTCTGGTGGAAAACAGGTTGAAGTGGAGTAGGATAATTCACTTCTTATTACCCTGCAAAAAGAACGAGTGTGCTCACCAAAATTCTATCGTTAAGATAGCAGTACAAGAATTCTCAATATACCTAGAATTAATAGTAGCGTTTATACATCGAAAACCTTATATTGACTCCTATATGACTATTTGGAGTTCGGGCCTATGAGAGGAGGTCTATTCGGCTATATTAAGATAAGCAGTGGCCTAGCAAATTGGTTTTAACACAAAGATATTCCGACCGCTGCCAAAATGAGGAGATTCCGTGTAAAACGGTTGAAATCGCACGTATTCACTAGATCCTTTTCTGATAGAATCTCTAATTACCTCGCCATGTCACCAGAATTATGGCAACATTTGCAAAAGTTTTGGAATTTTTTCTAAACTCGTCCGTTTGTGCAAGACGACGATGTAGAAGGCACGCTTCTCCTTCAGGGTCGGGAAAGACCTCCCCATACCTTTGATGCCAAAAATGAATTAAGACAAGGCGATGCACTGTAATGCGATTTTTCTGAAAGAATAGTGCAAAACTCTGTTGTCAACGCACTAGGGGCTTACTAAAGGCCAACAGTATTGATAGAATCAGAAGAACAAACCGTAAGTTTAGTGGTGCTTTAAGACAGAAGTTCAACGAACAATGTGGGCAAGACCAAGTGTATGCTGTTATCAAGAAAGGGCACTCAACATCAACTCGACAATTTGAACATAACGTAACCATATAGATATCTATCACTTCGAGGTACTTAGAGTCTTTTCTACATGCAAGACTATTAACTGAAACAACGATAAGAGCGCCGATATCAAAAGAAGAGTAACTTTTGCCATTTGCTTCTTCTTCGGCAATCGCCTACCAAAGACCTCTCTGAAGCAGCCATGGATGGTTCAGAAAGATCTAAAATTTTTTAAGTCGTAGATTCTCTGGGTGATTTTATGTCTTTTTTGCATAAACGGGGATTGGAGAAGAAGATACAACACTAATCTGTATACGGGTTCTATACAGCGACACCGACCGGACCTTGCCAAAAAATCAAAACCAAGGTAGCTGGGGTATGTACAGCAAAAAGACAGAAATAATTCGGCCGGAAAAATATTAAAGTCAAAATCGGGTGGCGCAATTGAAGAAGAGAGCACATAAACCATGAGCTCTCAAGCCCTAATGTCAACCTCAATGTCACTCTTATCTGGGTTCCAGGTCATTGTGGCATTGAGGGAAACAAGCGGGTTGATCAGGCCTTCATAGCTCACTTGCGGAAAGAGTTAATATACTGCTTGGAGTTGTGAAGGGCAATTTATTCTCAATTTTTCTTATTGAATCCAATCGCAGGTAGGAAACTTTAACAAACTGCGTCATATCCAGAAAGATATGGCCCATCTATTATAAATCTCGAACAACTGACCAGATATTTAGACCCAGGCGAGACATAGCCAGGGTCGTTGCGACATGTTCTGTTTACTGGGGAGTAAGAGAGCATTCGGTAAAGCTGGGCATTACGTACAACACTTTTTTTTGTAGTTGTGGGGACCAGCAGGAGAAGGAAACAATTGTTTATTTCTTCTGTAAATGCCCTGCTCTAGCCAGATTGAGAGAACAATCATTTGGAAAGGCTTTTCTTGAAGACCTAAACCTTGCCAAAAAATCAAAACCAAGGTAGCTGGGGTATGTACAGCAAAAAGACAGAAATAATTCGGCCGGAAAAATATTAAAGACCAAATCGGGTGGCGCAGTTGAAGAAGAGAGCACATAAACCATGAGCTCTCAAGCCCTAATGTCAACCTCAAGGTCACTCTTATCTGGGTTCCAGGTCATTGTGGCATTGAGGGAAACAAGTGGGTTAATCAACCCTTCATAGCTCACTTGCGGAAAGAGTTAATTTTCCGCTTGGAGTTATGAAGGGCAATTTATTCTCAATTTTTCTTATTGAATCCAATCGCAGGGGGGAAACTTTAACAAACTGCGTCATATCCAGAAAGATATGGCCCATCTATAATAAATCTCGAACAACTGACCAGATATTTAGACCCAGGCAAGACATAGCCAGGGTCGTTGCGACATGTTCTGATTACTCTGGGCAGCTTAAGGTGGGCATTACGTACAATACTTTTTTTTGTAGTTGTGGGGAACAGCGGGAGAAGGAAACAATTGTTTATTTCTTCTGTAAATGCCCTGCTCTAGCCAGATTGAGAGAACAATCATTTGGAAAGGCTTTTCTTGAAGACCTAAACGATTTTTCTGAGATAAAGATTAAATATTTGATCGCTTTCCTCAACGCGACGAAGTGGATCTATAGGTTTAACTTCGACTTTAATTCTTAAGGGTGTCTAAGGGTATTCCCTTTTCAGACCCGTAGGGGGTATATCCGCACAAACCCCTAAAAACCAAAAAAAAAAACCACTTCCAACCCACGAGTTATGGTATCAAAACGTCGCACTCCAGCGCTTATTGGGTAACGGAGCTACCCTATCGCACCTACCTGGCGTGCTTAGCTATGGAGTTAGAGACCGAACTGGCTGCAAAAACATATTTGTGGATATAGACTCTGGTCCACACAAGACTGGTAGGGCCACTTTATGTAAGGCCACTTCATGGCTCGTATGAATAATTGTAATTGCAGTATTCATTTTACCCGCCTAGAAAAACAATCTAGTTTTTAATGAGGCCCTCTAGAAAGTTGTACATATGTATATGTATGTATATACCTACTTAAAGGTTACTATCGAATTTATATAGGCCCGTCCCGTCCCCATCAGTTATGTGCCATTTTACCTCGATAAAAAGAAAAAAACAAAAAAAAAATTGGTTAATTTGACTTTCGATCCTGGGACTTTCCTCACGATACGCTATCTTCACAGAGCTAATTCGTAATGCAAGAGTATAATGTCAAAAAAGAGTAACTGTATATTAAATTTGTTCATCCCGTAGTATGGTGTTTACAAAGTTGATTCATACGGATTTTTTGAGAAGATAACAATAAACTTTAACAACAAGTTTTTACTAGCAAGGGCATAACAAGTATTTAAAAAGGTGCCATTTTTTCCAGGTGGTCGGTTTGAAAAAAATTCACTACAAAGACAATTTCATCATTATAACTCTGTGAAATTACTGAAAAAAAACTGGAGACTAGATTCGGAAAAGACTGCCCTGAGACATGAACGCCACCTTATCTAGGTGCGTCATATGGCACCACCACAAAGGAAATCTAAAAATCTAAGTATACAGGAATTAGAACCTAATTAGGTGCTAATTTAGTGCCGAAATATTAGTACAAGCGCTTTACGATTTGACCTCCATTCCACATGCAATTCAACAGTTTAGCCAAAAATCTTAGATTCTTGAATTTCTTCTTGACGTCTAGTTAGCACTGTTAAAGATTTGATAGGGAGGGGAATTAAGTGCTCAGCCAAAATTTCAACACTTAATTAGCACCTAATTAGGTCCTAATTCCTGCGTTTTTAGGTTTTTGAATTTCGTTTGTGGCGGCGCCATCTTGACTTGATCTAATCTGACATCTAGATTAGAAGTAAAAGTCAGCAAAGGTACTAGCTATGACTTTAATTGCCTCACAATCACAGATTAGCCACATGAAGATGAGAATCCCCGGCAGCCATTTTAATTTGCCTACAAGCTTGAACTGGCAGTTATCAGATAAAAAATGAGAATGTGTGCATAAAAACCTCACACATAGACAGTAGGGATCTTCACACACCTGGTTAAATTGTTGTTGCAATTCACATCTATTCATCGACGCGGGAAGAAATTACAAATACAACAATGTAAACAAATGGGTTTTGGAGGGTGAAACGTACGAAACATTCTCATCTTCATGTGGCTAATCTGTGCTCACAATATGCAACACTTAAATTTTAAAGCTATGGAATTTTGTTTAGTATTATAATACGAACAAAGCAGACACAATAGAATATTATATACTTCTTACATAGTTAATCATAATCAATTACTTGCAAATAAATTACTATCATCATTGTGCCTCAAGATCTTAATGTTATCATATTATAAAGGTACCGTATTCCGACAAGAGACAACCCAGCAGACATCAGATTTATGCAAATCTTCTTATAAGAAACTCCAATAAAAAAGAAAACAATCAGCTCAAGCTCTGGCTATTGCCTCCATCTCCACGCCCTCTCCTTAATGATATAAAATTGCTTTTGTCATTGTTATAATATGCAAGTAGTGGAACGGAGCAATACAGCAAACAAAAAAAAAAAATAATGACAAGACGAAGAAAGAAGCTTCCGTTCTTGGTTGATTCCAATTTTTTCCATTCATCCTCAATCCTCATGATTATTCCATCCAAACCAAACCAATTAAAAAAGGGTCGCCGACGCCGCATACGTCGCCGTCACCGTCAACGTCACCATCGCCTTCGTCAGAGTCGGACGTCTTTAGAAATACATTAAACCCAACACATCTATATGACAACACACTCAAACGCTGGCTGGTAGTCCATCTTCATCCTCAGCTGCTTCAGTTTGAAGCTCGAGAGTCGAGACAATCAACCAACTTGCAGAGAAATTGAAATTTGTTCATCTCCCTTGACAGACAAATTCACATGCGGACAATAAATCATTTTTGAAAGCCTAATTAGATAATGTCATCTCTGTTTCCGGTATAAATGATGCCATCAATTAAATTAATTCATTACTACTTCTTCGGAATCATATTGTTCATCGGTTTGGATTTTCCTTCTTGGAGTGTTATGAAACGATGGTAGAACAGTAGAACACACATATATCCCTTTACTTTATGAATAAATGACTGACTCTTCTTATGTTGAAAGGACACACGCAGCAGCAGAACACAGACATACATATATTATATAAATTCTCAAACCAAAGCCAAACCAGAAGCTTCTGAAATTACTCGTATTCAGCTGACTTCGAGTTCGACTTTGAGGAGAATCAAGGAATTAATTTTCATTTCCGCCTGTCTCCAGTTTTGTGATGTGTGTTATCTTGAAGCAACTTAATCTTTCAGATGCATTCTGTATACCTACTGTCTGTGGAAAGTTCATTACATAGACTTAATTTTCCATAGTTGAATTGATTTTGCTGCCATTCAAAAGCTCATTCGTTTTATAATATATACTATGTGTATGTATAACCGAAGAAATAAATTACGAAAATCTATTCTTGTCTTCCATTGGGATGAGCTGCTCTGAAAATGATTAATCGACCATCGAGGATGAGGTTTTTGGGAAAGTTAAATTATATTCTTCTGGTTGAGAAAACGATTTCGATTAGGAACTGGCCAGGAGGAAAATGTGTATAATGAAGGGAAGGCCTTCTGAATATCGAGTGCCTAACCTATACTCAATTTAATAATCAAGATTTCATATGAATTATTTAAATCATTTAGATTGATTTACAGTTAGTATTTTCTCAGCATATTTCTTTAGATAATTTTTGATTTTCAAATACAGGCTAGCCTAGGTCTGTTTCATATACATTCGAAAATGATTTCAATCTACTCTTTTGTATAGTTCATTTTTTTGCTGTTTTAAAGAAATGTAAATAAAATTTGACAAATTTATTCAAATGATTAACTAAAGTGCTAAGAATATAGTAAATCTACAAGGTAAAACCAGATAGGTATTTGATTTTTAAGAAAAGATTTTCAAGGCTTTATCTACTGTTAATCGCATTTCTTATTGACATGTCATATTGCATTATCCAATAAAACTGAATCGAATTAAATTGAATTGAATTTAATTGAGTTGAATTAAATTGAATTGAAGGGAATTGAATTGAATTGAATTGAATTGAACAAAGTCAGGGAATCCAGATTTTATTAACTTAAATAATCAGTTTCACGAAGCCTTACTATAAAGAATTTAAAGTGTTACTGGAAGATCTTTCTCAGGTTTATAATTATAATATTACTAAAATAAAATGCAGGTGGAAAGTTGAATTCAATATGGCTAATTCAGTGGTAATCACAAATTCGAAGAAAGCAGCAGTTTTTGAAGCTTGACCAAAGTGAATTAATACTACTATAGCAAAGACAGAGCCAGTGAAAACCAGACTTTAGAAATAAGGAACCTAAAATAACTACTTTCAACTTCAAGAAAAGATTAAGAGTAAAAAGTGCATAACCATCAGGTTATCCATAAATTGTGAGAAGAAAAGATCAGTAATGATGCACTGAAGAAGGGAAAACTTTGCAATGCTAAAACCTGACTCCTTGTGGAAGGCGACACGATTTTCCATAGGTATGATGACAGTTTTGTGAAAGAGTTCTTAATGAACATTTTTCTCAGCTAAACTTCCAAAGAGCTTCCCCATGGGACCTAAGATCCTAAGGTCTTTTAAATGCAACTTGAATTGAAAGGCGCTAGTTACGAAAAAATAAGAAGGATAGGAAAGAATTTTAACTGGCACTGAGATATAAGCTATTGATTATCTCATGGAATCACACGGTTGGCGTCCAGCTGTAACTGGGGGAATATAGAAAAGAATACTGCCTAGAGTGTGACTCTAACCCACACCTCTAAGTTACCAGTAAATCAGTTGATGATATTGCTTCCAAATAAACTATGAATGTAAATATATATATCCTTTCGACTTTATTGCCGACAACAATACTGATATTGATGTTCTAGGAAACTGGTTGGTGAGACAAAAACAATACTTCCTTATAATACAGTTTTTTTTTCAGATCCTTCTGTTCTGATTCAATGAAATTCAATTTTCTATTCATTTTGGATCATACTGGAACTTAGATAAAATTTTCCCAGAAATTTAAATATTTTGTTTTCGCAGCAACCATACGATGTCATTACTTTTTTGTGTTTCATTGTTTGTGTCCTAGAGTTGAAGCCCAGTTTGAATGAAATAAAATTTTTATCCATTATTAGTGTTTTCCGATCACTGGATGGTTACAGAATTTTCTCAGAATTCTAAAACTAGATGCATTTTCACCCCACTATTCAATACCAAAGAAATTTGCTATTTTTTTTTTCTGTTGGATTACGAATATGGTAGATATATATCAACTTATAGGATTAGTCTAAAAATATTAGTAACCATTTAAATTGTTAATATTAAACTTGAATATGTAGTATTTGTTCGTAATTTTTCGTTTTAATAAATCTTTTCCCTTTATCATACATAATCCTTCTTTAAATTAACCCAAAACTTCTTGTCTCAACCCATCACATGCCCTTGTTGCCTTTTGTTCCATCTTATGCCAAACACCCTCTATATATCAGCTGAAAAGACATTCACAAACTCTTGTCTTGTATATTTTAGAGCATTGAAAGATGGCTATCATCGTTTGTGGCCATTGAACAGTGGTCAACGTTTTTGAGATGATCAAATGTTCAATGACTCACCGATAATTTTGAATGAGTTGAATCAGACCTTATCTGCAAACAACATTTCATCTCAAAATTTTACAATCGATGAGAAGTTTAAAGGGTATCGTGGCCGGTTTATTATGCCAAGCCAGGTAAGACAAATATGGATTGAAGTCTAATGGATGGGGTCGGAATTTTCAGATTTCGCAGTTATTTCAAACAATTCTCCGACAATTCTGTATATATCCAGTGATAGTTTAAACATGAAAAATGTATAAAAAAAAAACTGAATTGGGCTTTAATTCCAGGATGAAAAAAAACTACAAAAAAAGCTTTGATTGTTGAAATTCCGCTGGCATCCAAATGGACCCTAAGGAGGTTAAACAAAAATATTTTAAGTTTTTAATTTTGAAGATTTGTTATATACATGTTTTATATAAATTAAAATTGACTTTTTTAGTTAAAACCCAAATAAATCTGCCTTAAAATTTTTGTTGCTGCATAGACTGCCATAAGATTGCTGACAATTTTACTTTGAGAAAAGTTAAGAAATAAACTTTGTGCAATAACATATTTAAAAATTCTGATATAAAAAAAAAAAACGAATATCAAATTGATCAAATAGGGGTCTTCAAACCCCTATGAATTTTTCTGCTACCTCAGCAAATAATTTTAGAAATTTAGCTTTACATTTGAGCTTTATTTTAATTCCATTATCATTGTTGATTCAACCATTAGAACTAAAGTTATAACCATATACTGACTCGATTCGGAGAATCTGAAAGTCTTATACCAAGTACTCTTTGAGGAGCAGAGTACCCCTGATAAAAATAATTAGGTAAAATAGAGGATTCGAACCAGAACTCTGATAGTTAAAAGCAGTTACCATGAAGCCACGGGGTAGTATTCATCAATTACATCTTTCGACAAAAAAAAAAACCGTAGCTCTTACGTGAAAAACATTAATTTATTCTTCGAGCACAAATGGATTTATCTTGTCTTCCGTTTGTCATACTTATATCCTGTATAGGTTTATATACAAATTTACAACATAATTTTTCTCTTAAGGTTAGTACGCTATAACAATAATCCAATTTGTTGCTTCTAAAATATTTCCTATTGTCAAAAATTCCTTGGTAAGTCACTAGTTGCGACCACAAAGAGACTTCTTGCTTTAAAATATGTTTTGTCTAACGAGTTTATGAAACAAAATGTTGTTCATAAAGCTAAAACTCTTTGCTTTAACTCTCATAGTACAGAGAGAAGCCCCTTAAAACCTCAATTGTAAAAAGCAAACTTTCAAAAATAACCCAGCATGGCACTTGCATGACCCATATGCGGGTGTGTATAGCGTAGAGATACTATCGCTATGTGTTATGAAGTGTTAGAGAGCTTAAGAGCAGGAGCAAGTGAAAATCCCCAAAGTGTTTTTCAAACATGAAAACATTCTCACTTTGAATCCTCATCATCGCAGACCACACACCCCCAACAAGACACAGCTACATACATAACCGAGATCAGAAACAACATAAACCTACGATTTTAAGTGTAGCTATATAGGTATATGTAACGGTAGATATCAAATGTTAGAAGGTGCCTTTTGAGAGTAGTTTAAATCTCTTTCGTTTTATACCTTCTCAGTCTCTATAGAAACTTATGGTATAGTCGTATAGTAGAAACCACATCAACACCGCACTTTTTTTTTAATTTTTTTTTTTTACAAAAATGTCAGAACAACGACGAGTAAAAGACATACAAATAGCTAGCATTTTTCATCCACACCTCGTATTTCTAACCACGTGTTTCTTTTTTTGAGAAAAACAAGAACAATAACAAGAAAGAGGAAATGTTTTTTTAGATGCAGCTTAGGTTAAACGTGTCTGTAGGTTTTTAGAGCCGACTATGGAGTTCAACCTGCGGCAAGAAGGTTGTCGGGAAGATATGGCTGGATAAGGACTTTTGTTCTATTTTGCGTTTCTACCGCGACTATTAGTACAGAATCTGTCTAAACTCACGTATCGAGATGAAAATGTTGGTGAAAGCTGTCGTTTCATTGAGCATTATTTTTTTTTTTTTTGTCTGAGCACCTATTTTTTTTAAGTTAGTTCAAAAGTTGAACTGTTTATGATGGTGAACTATGCCAGCACCAATTTAATAAACGGTTTTCCAATAAGAGGTGTTATTTTGATATTCAAAGAAAAATGCCATTTTTTGAGATAAATGATCGGATGTTCATTTCATTCTAAAGAGGAAGGTATGTCGTTAATAATGGAACACAACATCAGCCAAATGGTCGCCACGACCACGCTTACAGGACCATATCCTTTTCATGAAATTTTCCATAACCAAATCGCAAAGTGGCTGCCCTATGTCCTCGATAGCCTCACGAATTCCATCTTTGAGGTCTTGAATCGACGCTGGGCTATTGGCTTAGACCTTATCTTTCACGTGGCCCCAAAGGAAGAAGTCGCAAGGTGTTAAATCACAAGATCTCGGTGGCCAATTGTGATCACCTCTTCGAGAGATAACACGGTCCGGAAACTTTTTCCGTAAAAACTCGATGGTTTCATTGCTTGTGTGGCACGTAGTGCCGTCTTGTTGAAAGTAAACGTTGTCCAGATCAATACCATCCAATTCCGGCCATAAAAAATCATTAATCATCTCTCGATAGCGCAATCCATTGACCGTAACTGTTGCTCCAGCCTCATTTTCGAAAAAGTAAGGTCCAATGACCCCGCCGGACCATAAACCGCACCAAACAGTCATGCGTTGAGGATGGAGAGGCTTTTAAACAATAACTCTTGGGTTTTCCGAGCCCCAGATGCGACAGTTTTGCTTGTTGACGTAGCCTCCGAGGTGGAAATGGGCCTCATCAGTCAAGATGATTTTTCGATGAAATTCCGGATCATTTTCATGCATTTCAAGGACCCAATCAGCAAAGACACGACGTTGTTGATGATCAGCCGGCTTGAGTTCTTGTGTTAACTGAACTTTATAAGCCTTAAGACCCAAGTCTTTATGCAAAATACGGTGTAATGACGTTTGTGGAATGCCTAATTTCAAAGAACGACGAGGAATGGACAAACCTGGGTTTTCTTCAACACTTTGGGCTACAACAGCAATATTCTCAGCTGTTCTTGAGCGACGTGCACGGGTTTTATTCTTCACATCACTAACTTGTCCCAACAGCTCGAATTTGTCCACCAATTTCTGTATTGCGGTCCGACAAGGTGCTTCACGACGACCCAAAAATGTTTTAGTTTTACGAACCGTCTCTGCCAAATGTTCACCATTTTTATAGTGAATTTTAATAATGTCAATGCGTTGTTGAAACGTTTATCGTTCCATTTTTATTAATGGCGTAGTTTTTTCTTGTCAAATGTCAAAAAATGACAGCTTCAAAAGTTACAAATACCGAAATAGCGGGCTATTCAAAATAACACCTCTTATTGGAAAACCCTTTTTTTAACCGATAGGACAGATATTGGTGTACCCATCCCTACCATGTAAACTTGTGGTAAAACAAGATGCTCACCACTTACTTGGCGAGAAAACAGATGTGGCCAAAGCTGAACCTGAAGCGCTCTAAGATTTTGATATCTTGTCAGGCATTATTCACAATGTGACGAGGAAACGAGACGTGAGCGTGACGAGAACTCAAGCAATGACAGCATACACAGTAAAGCGTTTCTCGTCGTCACGTCACACCGTGAGTTCAAAAAATTAAAAAAAAGACGCGACGTGACGACGTTGCTATGTAATTTACAGATTTTTCAAAAAAGATGTGATCAATTGTATTTAACAAATAAAGTTATTGATAAATCTATAGTTTTGTAGGTTACTTTATCAAAAATGTTGTTAATATTTTATTGAGTTTTGTTTAAAAACATGAGTTTTTGTGGTAAAAACGCTAGCAGCATTGTGAATTGGAGAACGATTTTTAACGAGAAAAAGTTGGCAGCGTTTCTAGTCACGCTGACGTCTCGTTTTCTCGTTGCATTGTGAAACAGTCTTCAGACTTCTACTACAAGGATCAAAGTGATCTGGCACGTCACTTTTTACTTTAGGAAAAGAGGTGTTTTTTTTTTTGTATGAAATACTATTTGATGTCTTTAAGTCTTTTGCGGTGTAATTTATTTGGAAAAATTCACCTTATTGGGCACACTTTAAGAGAAAATCATTAAAAGTACAAAATAGATTCTCAAAGAAATTTATAACATAGCAAATCATGGAGCAAATTTAAGTAAAAAGTGCAAGGGGGTCGTATGGATTGTGGAACAGTGTGGAAGAACTTATATTAATGACTCTTCTTCTTCTTAATACCTTTTTCATTCACACCCTCGATTCTTCTTGGTCATGGCTAAGTGGAAAATGATTTCCTAATGATCTTTTTTTTTCTCCGAATCTTGTCGTTTTTTCCTGTGAAGGCAAGGATAGAATTACAGTCGACTCTCCCTAAGTCGAATTTCTCTCTAACTCGTACTTTTTCGAGATATTTTAACATTCCCTTCAATTTCCCGTACCAAAAACCATTCCCTAAGTTGAACTCCCCGAACCTCTCTCTAACTCGAACACATTCTCTTGATTACTGGCATTTTTTTTTTCACCCCTTAAGTCGAATTTTGTTTAGCACAAAACAAAATAAAAAAATATTACCCCTTCGGAATTAGTATTTGGATATATGTTTACCTATATGTAACTGCGAACCATCAAGTATCTATACACACTTCAATACCCTTAATATGTATTTGTAGCATCGCGTGTGCCATCATCGTCTGTTTCTTCCTATTCAGAAGATGTTTTTGATGTGTAAACATCTATGCTCGCGGTAGAGTGGAAAAAAAACGTGAACTTTTCTGTGCAACGTTCCGTCGTGCAAATTACATTGTAGCACGTTACGTTACGAAATATTCCTAGCCCCGACCGAAACAAATTGTTTTTAACGCGACCGACGATTAAATTATATTTTATCACGATCACTTGTTCATAATTATTAACTATCATGTATATACCGATACATTTTAGCTTTTTTATATTATTTTTCTTTTATTTGTTTACATTCGCCCGATACACGACACTAGAGCCTAGATAGAAAACTATAAACAAAAACAAACCAAAAATAATAATAATATTAGAATAGTAGGATATAGGTTACGTTCAGTAATATCTACAAATCTGAAGATCACTTTACTGGCTGAACACAAGAGACGCGCGTTCGAACGCGCGTTCGCAAATATTCTACGTTCACATATACTACTTTTAAACGATGCAATTTCTTTTTTTAAACACGTTGGCGAGGCACGTATGTGTTGGCTGGGGTACAAAATGCTGAGGTTGAACAAATTGCAGAGTTATCGCTCTTCTTTTTGCATTTCCTTATTGTTTGAGTGTGTTTTATTTTCTTTCGTCGTCCACTCTAGTGGAGTAAAGAGTGCAGTGAGATGATACTAGCCGTGTCCCGAGGAAATTGGTCGATAAAAACGACGTTGGGACAAAAGAAATTTCAAGCTTAATGCAACAACAACTAATTCCCTTCGGGCGAGGAGAGGAAAATTCTCCGGGCTTAACTTAACCACGGAGGAAAACTGTTACCGGCGTAAATTGCATACTTGGCATGTTAGATAAATGAAAGCAGAACGATACGGTACTGGCTAGACTATTGGGTACATAAACTACATATCAAATTCGTATCTGTGTACTTGCTGTGGCGTAGGTGTTCGTTCTAAAAAAAAAAATCGATTGAACAAAAATCAACAAATAACATTTGGAATAAATTTAAATCTAATGCTGCATAATTGGCGGTTTCCTATCAGCAATATGTCAAAAAACGTATAAGAATGAACCAATTCATTGTTTTTGAAGTCTAGTGACAGAAAACTGCCAATACGTCAGTCGTTTAAGTCTAGTATAAACCTGATGCTTGATTTTTACGACTGACAAATTGGTGGTCTCCTGTCACCAAACTGACAAAAACTGACAGAAGAATGGACAAATTCATTGCTCTTGAAGTTTATACTACGTTTTCCTCAGAGCAAATGAGGTAATTTCGTTGAGAATTTCCAAATTCGATACGAAATTACCTCATTTCCCATACAAATTCACATTTCGAAATTAGGTAATTTAA
This sequence comes from Leucozona laternaria, assembly GCA_932273885.2. Lineage (NCBI taxonomy): Eukaryota > Metazoa > Arthropoda > Insecta > Diptera > Syrphidae > Leucozona > Leucozona laternaria. Next base: position 20,553,357 of record OW026367.1, on the reverse strand, counting down.
ACTAAATTTGCACGAATTTCGTAGGTAGGAAATTACGTAAAAACTTTATGAACACACCCAAGTGGGATTTATTCAATGTGGAATTCATTGAAAACAACAAAAACAAGCCACATCAAAGTCAAAATGAAATGACCTGTCAATCGAAATTAGCAAATTTGCAATGAAAACACTTTTTTTGAAATTTGCGAAATTACCTCATTTCAGCTCTAATGAAAACGTAGTATTACTGACAGAAAACTGTCAATACGTCAGTCATTTAATTCTAGCAAAAACCTAATGCTAGATATATACGACTCACAAATTGGCGGTTTCTTGTCACCAAACTGTCAAAAAACTGACAAAAGAATGGACCAATTAATTGTTTTTTTAAGTCTACTGACAGAAAACTGACAATATGTCAGTCGTTTGAGTGGAGCCTAAGCCTAAAGCTTGATTTACCGAAGAATGGACAAATTCATTCATTGTTTTTGATGTGTAAACATCTATGCTGGCGTTAACTTTAACTTTACTTTCAGTTCCTCAAAACTGCGCTTGGACAAACGTTGATGTTTACACATATTAACCGTGAGTCCCGGCACTCACAAATTTTTTTATTTTATATTTTTGTTTTGTTGCGATGAATGCATGAGTCCTTATTTTATTATTATTTTTTTTTAAACAAGCAAGATGCTATATTTTGTATTGGATAAAAAAAATAAAAAAAAAAATTTCTCTCTCTATAACTCGAATTTTTGCAAAACTCTCTCTAACTCGAACAAATCTTGGTATCCCGTGAAAATTCGATTTAGGGAGAGTCGACTGTAGTTTATTTTCATATTACGACGTTCAAGGCAGGTATACCTTGTCAGAGAGGAGTTGTTAAATTTTGTTTTACCTACGTGTAACAGCATTTTAATAAGGTGGAAAATTTATTACGTTTTTATCACCTCCAACAAAAGACATCTATCTATCTTCTTACAAAAAAATTATGATGATTTGACTGATTTTGTATCCTCCTCCTCATGTGGCAGATATCTTAATCATTTTTTTATAAATTTTTCAGGATTAGCTTTCCGGTAGATGATATGAAGATAATAGAATGACAATGTTAAAGATTCCTCAAGCCAATGACTTGTATCAACATAGCCACACGATTACTTTGTATAGAAGAAACGCGATATGATAGAGCAAAGATGAAGTGATACTGCAGAAAATATATTTTATAAAATTGCTACTATAAATATTACGTAGGTGTATATACAATCATACGATTCATGTTATAGAGGGTGTATTTGTGTTTCTAATGGAAATTCAGTTTCATTGGGCGCGTTTTTGTGTAGGGTGTGGCGATACCATTATTATTTTCGATAGAACATTTAATTGAATTATACTCGTAAAAAGCAGATGGTATGAAATAATTGAAAGTTGGCAGGTAAAGAAATAAACGGGACAAAATAAAATTAATAAAACAAAAAAAATACGTATACGCCCCAGTGACACACGGTAGAATATTTTCATAGTGATGTAATTCCTTTTTTATTTTTCCATCTATACTACGTTTATTCAGTAAAAAATAATAATTTAATAGATAAAGATTTAAACTTAAAAAAAAAATCATTATGGGTTATTATTTTTTTGAGAAAAGTCGGACTTTTTTTGTTCTACTTGTCATATAAGAGGCGTTCACAATTTCAAATTCAACGACGTTTCGCCCAACCTGAGTGGTTTTGCTAGCGTTAACATTGAACGAACGACTGTCTTACCGACATCATTTTCAAGAAAATTCACAAAGAGAGAACGTGATGCTAATTTCATTATTTGAACCAATTATAGCGCAATTTTTAGTTATATTTTTAAATTTTACAACAATAGAAAAAAGATGTAAAATTGGAATCATCGGTCGTTCGACTGGAGTTCACATTTTAGTACAGCGATAGTTGGACAATCAAATAAATTAAACTACACAGCTAGTCGATCGAAGGTATTTCGACTGGTGTTCACATTAAAAAAATCTGACGACACGACACGGCCGGCAGCGCGGCTATTTGATGAAATATAACGTTGAATTTTGTATCTGGAATAATTTAAAAACTGTAATACATATTTATTATTTATTTATTTCATTTTTCCAAAATTGAGCTCTGCCCTATCAGACTAAAAATAGATACAAACACGAATGATAAGTTATCGAAACTTTAAAATATACGAAAATAATTAGGTAGGTACCTATGTAAATGTATTTAGTAATCCTAAGTGTCTTGATATCAAATTGTTATAATAAAATAGACCACGTTTTGTACGTGGATTAGGAATAGGTACTACATTTTCAAATTTAATGAAGGCCACGAACAAGGAATAATGAGGTACCTTTGTAATTTTAAATTAAAAAAAGATTGATTTCGGTATAATTAAATAAGGTTTTTTAATTTTTTTAATTTTTTCTATGCATTGACACGAGTAACAATTCACTGTTCTTCCGCCAAATTTTTGCCCTGCGATACATATAATTTATCTTGTCTGCTCCTGTGAGCTTGAAATCACATTTTGGGGTAAAATTAAAAGTTAGTTTCGTTTGGCATCATCGGCCGGCGCGCGGTTGTACAGTGTGTTTAGAAAGTTCTTTTCTTTGACAAAAATTATGAAATTCAAACGGGAGTATGTTTTTTTTTGTTTACTTTTCAAATGTGGCCTTGTACTAAGGCTAGAGTAAGACTTTTTTATTAATGAATAAAATAATTTAAGTGTGTACTTCTTGGCATTTTTTCACCTAAAAAAAAAAAACAAAAACTAATCTTGCGAGGAATTGTCAAATCCCGCAGGAGTATCTCTTGTCATGAATACATACCTTTTACCTTAGTCGTGAGTCACTGCTTATAGTTCTTGCGTCTTTGAGTGCTGTCATGTTCAAAGTTAAAAATTATGAAGCCTACTTTGACAAAATATAAAAAAATGGCTTTTAAAAAAAGTATCTCGTCTTAGTTTAAAAGAAGAACCAATTATATATTTCCATGATTTAATTTCTGGTTTTGGTGACTCTAGACACTAAGGCCATTACATTTAAGTTTAAATAAATGAATTGGTATAACTTAAGTACATATTTACCTAAAATAACAATGAAATACTTTTATCACCTACTGTAATTGCTCTTTTTCGGTACACTTCATCCATATGCATCGCTGAACATAAGAGCTCTCTTGTAAACTTCTAAATTTGTCCAGCATCATAATGAAACGAAGTGTGTTGAACTAGATATGTGGTGCAGTGCAGAATTTTAGTGTGGATTCTGCGGGAATACCGCGGTAAGTGTGCGCTCAAAGTTTTTATGTGTTCTCGTATGTTGCGATGCAGTTTATTTTTAGAAGAAATGTACATATATGTATACTGTTGTACAATTACTTAATGTAAATGCAAATGGATAAGGGTTATTTAAATAAATTAGTGAATATTATTTAACAGTTTTCTTGAATGTATCTGCAGTGTAATGTTTTAATGAACGTTTTTACAGATTCAAATAAATTGTTTTATTTTCAAGCAATATAGTGTATGTGAGTTGCCTATCTGACAAGTGAGATGAAAGCACTACGTTGCGTTTTCGTAACGCTCACCTAAAGAAGTATCATTTTAACCTGAAATGAAAATGTTTGCGTTCGTTGCGTTTTCAAATCAGATTGAACGGTTTTTTTCTCAGAATATTGTGTGTTTTTGTGTATATGATGTACCTACCTGTTTTTGAAAAAAAACTTAATTTTTGGCTACAAAACAAAAATTCCAAAGAGGTCAAATCGCAGCTCCAAGGCAGCCAATTGACGTCGCCAAGACGGCTGATAACACAAATTGGGAATTTGGTACGCAAAAGATCGATTGTGGCATGGGCTGTGTGGCGTGGTGCGCCATCCTGCATGAACCAGAGGTCATCCAAATCCATCTCTTCAATTTCAGTAAAAATAGAAGTCGACTCTGTAACGCCCACCGTTGAAACGTTGTTCCCAGGCCCATTTTCGAAGAAAAATGGTCTAATGAAGTAACCACTCCACAATCCGCTGTCACTCCCTGTAGATCCATTGGGTTCTCTATAAAAACGTGTGGGTTTTCCGAGCCAAAGATACGGAAATTTTGTTTCTTAACGTAGCCGCCTAGATGAAAATGCGCCTCGTCAGAAAAGTTGATTTTTTGCCTTTTTAAAAAACGTTTTCAATATTTCCCAACGATGTTCAAACGTAAAGCGACTCATTTCGTTCCGCGGAGATATGATAATGACTTTATGTTAAGATTTCAGTGTCAAAATAACCTATGATTCAATAAGAAACCACTAGATGGCCCATTCATTTTATCTAAAAGCTTGAAACATTTAAATGATTTTGAATATTATTTTCCAATAAGAATGATTTGATTTTAGTTTTAATTCCTATACGTCCAAACAGCTGTTAATTCATTACCTATATAAACTGTTGTACCTCATCGATATTATTCTAAAGGGTCCGCCAAAAAACATTTTTTTTTTTTTGAAAATGGCGGAAAACATCGAGCGTAGCTTCGGCTGTGTGGCACGTAGCGCCGTCCTGTTGAAACCAAATGTTGCCAATATCCTCCTCTTCAATTTTTGTGAACAAAAATTCGTTCAACATGGCCCGATAACGATCGCCATTGACTGTAACGGCCACTCCTTGCTCATTTTCGAAAAATGGCCCAATTATGCCTCTGGACCAAAATCCGCACCAAACAGTGACTCGTTTTGGGTGTATCGGCTTTTCAATGTATGCGTGCGGGTTTTCTGTGCCCCAAATGCGACAACTTTGCTTGTTTACTACGCGCCAAGATCAAAATGAGCTTCATCTGAAAAGATGATTTTTTTGGCAAAATCGGCATCTTCTCTAAGTCGATCGCAGGCCCACTTAGCGAAGCGTATACACAACCATATTCGTTCATGAGACATGAGCTAAGTGTTACTATTCACGAAATAAGCACTAGTTGAAAAAAAAAAACGTTAGATGGCGGACCCTTTATTTAAACTCTAAATTGAATTTTATTCAATACAATCCACAAAAACAAAAATAATTCCCTTACTGTTTGAGTTTTTGTTCTTCTCATATTTTATTTAAACATTCATGAAAAATTCATTTTATTTTAAATAGCTTTGTAAAGAAGTGATCAAATGACGAAAAACCAACCTTATACCTTTTTAATTTATTTTAATTGCAAACATACTGCCTTTCTGTGTTCAAGTCTGTTATATGCCATATTGTAAACAACAAAATTTAAATAACCCCTTTAGACAATTATTATTGTATCATAATAATATGTATATAATAAAAATTGTATAATCCATTTTAATTAATGACAGTCCTTAGGTCACATCATATTTAATTGGCTACTGATTTCCTTCTCATAAGTATTTACCTACCTCACATATCCTTTTGGGACTGGTAATAAAAAAAAAACAAACATAGCTATGTAAGCAAAATGAGACAACGATACCTACACTGCTTATAAAATTGATGTCCATTTAATAATTAAATAGGTCATAACCACAATATTTATCAACAGTGTCAAAATTGATGTATTAATTCTCTGCGATTGTTGTATATCTACTGTACATATTTATAAATCCGCAATGAATCAAAATCCTCTGAATTATTACACAACATATTTATGTATAGAATGCACAAAAAAATAAATAAATACCCAAACGCATAACTACACAAATGCACACAAATTGATACATTTTAAAAAGTAACCCTCATAAACTAATGGATGTGTTCCATCAGAAGCTACAATAATAATAATTATCTACAGCCTTGTGGGTTTATTAAAATTGCCTCAACTCATTTTTTTTATATGAAAATAAATTTTAAAAAAATATAAAGAACTTAAAAATGTGTATATAATTCAATGCAATGAAATAAATTGCATACAAATTAATCAACTCTATCCAACACCCTCATTCGCCACCTCTAAAGAGGACCCATTGTTTGCCTGCTCCCTGATGGTGTTTATCAATACCTACATTTTATGTTTTTTTTTGTTTTTTTTTTTATTCGATTTAATAAATCATTATCAACTTTTCGCTATGAAACAAACAAAAAATAATCTCACACTCATTCTTTTTATTCGATTTTTTATTAACTTCTCTTTTATTCTGTTATTTAAGCGAAGTTAAATAAATAATCGAATTCCAAACATATTCGCTTTCATATCGTGTACTTGTTGTTGGTTTTATTAATCAAAACTACTACAAATGAACATTTTATTCATACTGTCCTTTTTTGTATTTATTTTATTTTACAACCGCAACCACAGCCTGACCACATTGACCTCACCTAATGAACTGTCATGATAGCCTATATTGTTGGTTTGGTTTGGTTTTATCACAACATCCCAAAAATAAAGAATCTCTTGCGTAAAATCTATGTACGTATGTATGTATATATTATCATAATCGCTATTTATATTAATTTAAACTCATTTCAATTTATAATTTTCATGAGTGCAACCGACAACAATAATATGTAACAACAAAAGTCCTTGCTTGACTGGTTAATTTTAGTCAAAAAGTTAGATAAGTTCCTTATCGCAATGTCACACTCGAATTAGTTTCACAATGCAGTCAAACAAGCACACTGAAATGTCCCGAAAATGGAAAATCCTTATCAACGATTATTCACGAGTAAAACTATATCCCCATAACAATACGGTTATCCTTTTGTTACCATTAAATGTGTGAAGTATAATCTACAATGTTCACATACATAGAAACTCTGGTCCACTATACTCGTACATATACAATGATGAGTCTATCGCCCCCTATACCTTTAGATATGACCCGTAAATAGAAATTTGAACATAATTTTATAGCCGGACCAAAAGGGAGTCCTGCACAGTGGGAATTTATTCATATCTATATCCTCGCTTGGTATACAAAAAAGGATTTTCCTAAAAACCACATTCTCGCCTCTAACATGTTGCTCTCAAAAAGTCCTTGTATGATGCTGATGCTAATGCTGAAGCTGATAATTATGTTTAGTGTAATGAAATTTTTGTTTGGGAAAATGTGGGTTGAATTTATGCACTGACCAAAAGCACCACCAGATGGGGCTAATTGATATTTTTGGTCAATTTAAGAGACTAGCCGAGTCGAGTCGAGTGAGCAGCAATGCCAATGCGCACTTGACGCTACACTCATTTTCTGATTATAACATTCTCTGCCACTGACACTGCAAGGCCAATAATGCGAATGTATTTTTATCCGTTTTGTTTTATGTAGGATTCATCCTAAAAAGGATTAAATTTAATTTTATTATAAAATGTAAAAATCCAAACTACAAAACTACATAATATATTGCTCGTAGAGAGTGGAGCGTGGAGGTGTGTGTTTGTGTTGGAATTAAAATTAAATTTATGTGAATATAATTGTTTGTGAGATAAATATATATTTATAGGTAAGACAAAACTTAGGTGGTGCGGCAGCGAACGGCCGGCGGCGCGGCGGCGTTCGGTGTCGGGAGTGGTATTGAAATTGAACTAAACAGATTTGTTGGGGTTATTTATCGAATTTAATTTAGAGGATTTATATTAGTTTGATTTTAATATGTATGTACGTTGTTTTTGCAAAAACAAAATGCCATGTTATTGGTTGTTATCTAGATTAGGCAGGGGATTGTATATTGCAGTGATTATAGAAATTTCGTTTCGTCCCGGCGATCTCACTTGGACTCATCAGTTGACTAGTGAGTGCCTTGTCAAACGCCAATTTTTATGGACTAAAGGCCGTTAAAAGCTATTTTGAATCAATAATTCAACAAGTCCAATTAAATAGTGCTAAGTCTTCTACTTGGCTGATGTATTTCAGTAGTATATAGAATTTTTATTATAAAAACCTTCATTTACAAGGTTAGTAAACATTTATTTCTCTGTTTGTTAAATATCTATTAATAATAAGATATACATAGAATTCCACGCAGAGTTAAATAAAAAAGGAAACAAAAATTATATTTTGTTCTACACTAGCTAACCCGACAGACGTTGTCCTGTAAAAATTTCAAATGAGAACAATTACAATTCAACTGAAAATAGATACATAATTGATTTACTTTGTTGTTGTTTAGCCTCGTTTCACACATATTTGTTTTCATTCGGTTCGCACCAGTCTCTATTTGTTTTTTTTTTTATTTTTTAGAAATGAGTGAAAAACATGCGACCGGTGAATCCCTGAATACAAACCTGATACGTACCGCGTGTGTCTGAAGAGGTCTAGGCGGAAACCGAAAAGTAATCTAATACGGGCTGTACCGAATGAAACCGAATAAGTTTGAAAGGATGGGGGGGGGCAAAGGGGACGATCGACCCTCACTTTATTCCGTTATAACTTTTCTTAAAGCTAAAATTCCATTTATTATCGTTCGTTTTAAATCAACTTGTTTGACTGAATACTTTTTGTGAAATTAATTTTATTTTTAATATCATTTTTTTTTTCTCACAATTTCACTATATTCAATACTACCTCCGTTTTTACTATTCAATGCTCCTATCAATTCAAGGTCAAGCACTGGAAAGTCTTTCTTTCTTTTGTTTTATTTATTTTTTATTTTTTAAGTGTAGGTAATTGTTTTAGGGAACAGTTTTTGAAAAATTAATTCTCAAACTCAGTTTTCAAAAAAAAATGAAAAAAGAATTTCAAACTATTTTTTTTTTTTTTCAAAAATGTACGTTATTAATTATTGTGTTTGTTCTTAAAATTCAATGCTCATATAAATGTTTAGCCAGAAACAGAAAACCGGATGCTTAAATGTCTTGTAATTTTTAAGAAAATTGAAAATAACTAAATCTACTTTACTACCTTACGTATAGTGGAAATAGGATCTTTAGAGCAACTTAAGCAACTGAAAGGGAATTTTATTTCTGTTATAAAATAAACACAAATTTCATTCGGTGGATGTCCTTAAAAAATTTCCTCGTGTCATGCTTTAGATATAGGTTTAAGATAACTCAATTACAGAATTTCTGTTCTCGAAGGGTGTTGATAATATTATAGTAATTTTGCTCCATAAATAGAGAATTTGTGTTTATAACAACTTATTGAGCACTTTATGTTCTTATTTAATTTTTTGACAAGTATCCAACATGCATACATATATTCCAAATATGTGTAATTTAATTTAATTTAATTTGCTTTAAATGCATAGAATTCGTTAATAATTTGAATCCACAGCCACCTTTCTCCGAATTGTACGTGCATTTTAAAAAAAATTATGAGCCAAATTGGTCCAGCCGTTCTTAAGTTATGCGCTTACCAACCAACAGCATTTCAATTTTCTGTAAATTGATTTTTACAAATTTAGAAGGCATATGTGTATACAAAATTATTAAGAGAAACACATTTACTATGAATGAAAATTAAAGTGAATGATGATGAAAGTACTACCTACAATGTTAGAGTTATCATAATATATTCTTGTTATATGATCAATTTTTAGGCCCAAGGTCTGTAGTATACCTGCGACATAAGAATATGACGTCCCTGAAGAAAGCTTTGCAAAAAGAGTAGGATCAAATAAAGCTCGAGGAGCTGGAGAGCCTTAAACTAAAACTTTTACAAAGCATAACAAATCTGCTGAGGGTGGCCACTTTGAAATAAGAGGTTATCATAGTACTCCGAAACACCACTGATATGTATACACAAACCCATTTTTCATTTTCATTGACACTATATTATTTTTGTAAAAAATCTTATATAGGTAGGTATACACTTATGTCTTATCACCCTGCATTATTACTCAACGTCAAATTATACATCACATTTGAATATATTTTGTAATAAATCTATTTTCAATAATTTTAAAACAGAAAACTCCGTAGGTATCGAACTCAGAATCAGCTGTATCATGGTCTATCATTATATCCATTCAGATAAACAATGTGTCCCACAGTAACCACGCAGACGAAAATTATGATCGAAAACCCCAAGGGGTAATTTGATCATTTTGGCTTTCTTTTCGACTTTTAACTGTCACTAGCTTTTCGAATCTGTAACCGATTTTTTAAAAACTTTATTCTGTTCAGTATTTACAGATTGATATTTTCTTTGAAAAATAGTTCCTAAAATCTGACAGGCCTTACCAAAATGATACACATATTCCATAATAGCTTCTAGAAAATTGAAAAAGAACTATTTTAAACTCTGACTTACATATCAATTTTAATAAAATAACTTCAATGGAGTTTTAATCAAATTTTGTTTACCGATGTTTAGTTTTTTTTTCAAAGATCTTGAAAAAGAAACATTTTATAGATTAAGTGACTTCTATATATAAAAAAAAAAAACTATCTATAGAAATCGTATTCAGGAGAGACAAAAGATAGATTTAAAAAAAATATGGAATGAATCTTATAAGTTTTTAAAATTGTTTGATATACCTACCTAAGCAAAATTAATAACGATGCAGTTATGAAGAATTTTTTATCTAAATGCATTAAAATGTCATTTTTTCAATAAACAGGGTTTGGAACAAAGCCAATGATATCTAAACTTGCAGCATATAAAACAAACTAAATTGTTAGTTCGAAACTCAAGTTGTGTACGTATGCAGAAAATTTGTTGCAATTAAGCGGAGTTTTCATGTAAACGAAATTCGGAAATATAACCAAACTTCGTATAACTGCAACTTTATTTTCCCTTTAAAGGATGTGATGTGAAATATTTCCAAAGATAGAAAAATAAAGCATAAATAACTTCCAACAACAAACAAAACAACTTTTAATAATTATGACAGTTGAAAGAATTAGAACGATGAGAATAGAATGAAATTTAAAATTTCATTTTTTTTAAATGTGTTGAAACTTCAAAAATTTAGGGATGCGTTCAGTGTTTCACTTAGTAGAGTTGTTTCAGAACAAAATAATTATTTGGGGGAAAGAAAAATGTTTCAATTAAAGGGAGTTTTCAAATAAGCGGAGTGCAGTTATCCGTACTTATTTGTGTGAAAAAAAAACCCTGTAAAAAAAAACGTGATATATTTCTTGTTCCATATAACCGAAAGTTTAATTTAAGCGGAGTGCATATAGGCGGAGTCGACTGTATTTCTGTTCAAAAACCTATTTCAAATCCCTTTTCGGTTTAAGGCCTTATAAGGACCAGGCACCAGCTTCATAATTTTGAAAGCTGACGTTCTAATGCATGAATCAAAGAATACATGACTACGTTAATTCTACGTCATAGGAGATAAAACAATAACAACAAATGTGATAGCCAAGAAAATTGCCGTGAAGTTATTTTTCGTCTGCGAATAATTCAATGACGGCCAATTATTTCTAAATTCATGTTAAATATTGTTTTAAAATATATCTATTAATCGCCAAAAAAAAAACTGAAATGCGGTGGAAAAATGAAAATATCCCACATATTTCTTTATGTTATGGCTGTGGTATTTTTATTGTGGTTGCTATTAGATTAACATATACCACAGTAGTTCAAATTAAGGTATTATAAAATACAATTCACTTTTAAATCAAATTTAAATAACTTTAATATTTCGCGCCCCTATTTTCTGATACAAATTAAACAAAAATTGAATCTTTTTTGTCTCGAACTGCATCATATTGCGTAGTCAAAATTACTACGACAAAGTGCAAAAATAGAAGTGGCGTAATATTGTATTCTTTCATTCATAGTTCCAATGCAACTTATGACTCGAGCAAATTTGCTAAAACTACTTTCCACACTTTCTGACTTTCACGCTCCATGCAATACAGAAGTCTTCTTATCTAAAAATACATCAAGGTGGCGCATAATTATAGCCTTACATTATATTGAATAATATTTTTCCTATTGAGGAAAACTGCGAAACCTCTACCAGGTGACGTTTTCAGTAGTTAGTAGTAATGTTACCAACTGGTAACCTTAGATTCGACGATTCAAAACTAATTGATGATTTAATTTCCCTGGGACTTCATCAATTTAATGATGTTTTAAATACTAATGGAAAATTGCTGGATCTAGTGTTTACAACCATTAATGATGGTATTGTTGTGGAAAAATCAACTGAGCCTCTTGTTTCAGAAAAGTTCCATCATCCAGCGTTAAATTTTACTCTTTTCTTGGACTCTGATCCTTTTTATAACGAACCTTCTGATAATATTTACATTTTTAATTTTAAAAAGACAGATTATGTAAAACTAAATGCCTTGCTATCACAAGTAGACTGGTCTTGTCTAAATAATTGTTTAAATGTTAATACTATGGTTTTTGAATTCTATAATATTTTATTTGATTGTTTTCTTAGTTCTGTTCCTCTTTCCATTGTAAAATCGAACTCGTTTGTTCCAGATTGGTACGATAGTGAAGTAAAACAATTAAAAAATCGAAGAAACAAACTATGGTCAACTTACAAGTTATCCCCAAATGAAGCGAACTTTAAGATTTATTGCGAAGCAAGAGATATATTTAATAGAACCTCAAATTATAAGTATCTCAATCATATTCAAAAGGTGCAAAGAGATCTTAAAATGAATCCGAAATATTTTTGGAAATTCATTAACAGTAAAAGAAAGTCTTGTCCTTATCCGTCTGTTCTCAAGTTAAACGACATTTCTAGTCACGGCCCTCATGTGATAGCACAACTTTTTTCTGGCTTCTTTCAAAGTGCCTTTAACTGTGATACTAACGACTTTGATACCTTAAACTGTGATATTTCCAACTGTGATGAATTTGACGAAAATAGCGATAACCTCTGCTTTTTGAAATCTTTCTCTTACTTGACTGATATAAACTTTAATATTCATACGGACAACATTGCAAAGTTTATATCTAACCTTCACGAAAGCTATATACCAGGCCCTGATGGCATACCTTCCACTATTTTAAAAAACTGTGTAAATCATTTTCAATGTCTTCTTGTATGTTTCCATCTATCTGGAAAAAATCATTTATAATCCCTCTGCATATAAAAGGCAATGAAAATGAAATTAGCAATTATAGACCTATTGCAAGATTATCCGTAATTCCAAAACTTTTTGAGGCTTTAATTTGTGAAACTCTATCTTTCTATGTTAAATCAATTATTGTTCCAAATCAACACGGATTTACAAAAGGGCGCTCTACAGTCACCTTTCTTATGGAATTGGCTGAAAATTGTATCGATTCATTCAAAAACAGAAGTCAAGTGGATTGTGTATTCACCGACTTTAGTAAGGCATTCGATAAATTATCACATCGAATTTTGCTATTAAAACTTAGAAAGATTGGATTCAGTGACCACTTCATTAAATGGCTTCAATCTTATTTATTTAATAGATCGTATTCTGTACTTTTCAATGGTCGTACTTCTAAAATGTTTAGCGTCAACTCTGGAATACCTCAGGGTAGCCATTTAGGTCCTATACTTTTTATTTTATTCATAAATGACTTACCATCTGTGTTGAAGTATTCAAAATGTCTCATTTATGCAGATGATGTAACAATGTTTAAAACTGTTTCAAATTCTAATGATTGTGCTGAGTTGCAATGTGACCTTAATGCGTTTTTTGACTGGTGTGTTCGTAACTGTTTGTGTCTTAACATCGATAAATGTAAAACTATGAGTTTTACGAGAAAGCTTTCAGAAATTTCTTTTAATTATTTGTTTAATGGCGTATCCTTATCACGTGTGAGCGAAATGTCTGTCCTTGGTGTGTCATTTGATAGGAAGCTTGAATTCATACGACACATCAACTCAATAACTAATAAAGCAAATTCAATTCTTGGCTGGATAAAGAGAGAGTCAAGGCAATTTTCTGATCCTTTTGTTACAAAGCAGCTTTTCATAACATTTGTGCGACCCATTCTCGAATACGCTTGTCAAGTTTGGGCACCAAATTACGCTTGTCATATAGCCAGACTTGAACAGGTGCAAAAAAGGTTTCTGAGATTTGCACTTAGAGGGTTAGGATGGAATAATCCCTTTTATCTGCCTCCTTATCACAACAGACTTAAACTTATCGATATGCCTAGTCTTGAGAGCAGACGTTCTTATTTATGTTTTGTCTTCTTTTTTAAAATAATAAATGGCAAAATAGATTCTTTGCATGTTTTGTCTCGTATTAAGTTTAATATTCCCCAACGAAACTTGAGGAATTTGCCCGAATGCATACATATTTCAAACTATCGGACTAATTATGAACGATTTGCTCCTTTAAATAAAATGTCTCAATTATTTAACTTATTCAATAATAAATATTTTAATTTGTTTGATCATACATTAAATTTGTCAAGTAAATTTAAATTAACTTTCTTTAACAACTTTATATATGTAAACTATAAATGTATTTTCAAAGCTATTAATTAGCTCAGTTATAAATAAATAAAATAAATAAATAAAATAAATAAATGTCTATGTTACATATGTTTGCAAAATAATTGTCCTATATTAAATACAATTGGTTCACTAGCCAAAATCTCATACAGCCTGTCAAACTATCGTTCTTCTGAGGTAAATTTGTTTCGAGCAAATAACATTACTTTCACCCGATCAAACGGTACCAGATTTTTTGTTCGGGTCTACCTAAACCTAAAGAGTAAGTTGTATACAAATAACCCAAGAACCATACAATAGGTTATTCGAGAAGAAGCGAGTATGTTGGAATCTGAACTTCTAACAAGAGTTCTGGAAAGGGCACGTCCAGGTCGAAGCTAACAAATTGGCCATCATATGAGTGATCTTATGTACACATGCTAAATGTTAATATATACAAAAGAAATATAAAATCAGGAATACAGAATTTATTCCTTAGTTCAACTGAATAGCGCTATTTAGCTATACGCCACCCTATTGCATCAAAGAAAAAAACCTTTCCATATGGATCTTTTAAATCTAAACTTATTTAAGAATATTGCAGCTAACATATCGAGTATAGGTATGAAGTGTATTGAACTTTAATACTTTTAATTTTTATTACTTTTTAATACTTTTTTAATATTTATTTGCAAACCGTTAAGTAAAAAGCAATTAGTTCTCATTATTATTATTATCAATATCTTCTGGATGCTAATGAGCATCAGATAACGACCTTTTTTGTACCATTGCAATAAGTCTATTTTCCGTCATCATTTTTTTAACAATTCTACTCGACCACCAAAGCTTAGTTGAATTCTGCATAACTATAATTACAATATCCAGATAGGTATATGGTATACCTACCTAAAGTTACCCCTTTAGGCTAAAATACATACGAAGCAAAGTACAACAGCCAAGAATTGGCTCATTCCTTGCAATTTTTAACGACTAGGTAGCTAGGTAAGGTTCTTTATAAAGGTAGGTAGCTTAATTATAATATGTTTAAACAATGCCTTCCCACAGTTGACTTATTATTCTAATTCAGTGTCTGCATCATCAAGAAACCAAAACACTTATTTTACTTCTTTTTTCTCATTAAAAAAGCAAATAATGTTAATATGTAGGTACGTATGTATGTATAAACCAACCCAAAACAACAACAAACAAAAATAAAACCCTAATAATTATGTAATCCAGCTAAATTATCTTTTGTTCCTCTTCAATTAATTAAGTAAATATTTTTCTTAAGCAAATTTTCTTCTATAGGTATAGATAGATAGGTACCTACTTCTTTATTTTATTGTGCTTGCTTGCAAAGCACACCAACCTACAAACACAACAAAAATAAAATCAAGGATAACAAAATAAAAAAAAAAAAATATATAAATATACCTACGCAAAAAATAACGAAAGAAAACCTTACCACAAAGTTTACGCACGTTCTCTATATACCTATATATACTACGCGCTCTTGTTATCCTTGTTTACCTTTCCTTTCTTTTTTTTTCGCTGTGTCTTACCTCCTCATCATTATAAAGGAGCACCCAAAAAATATACCCGAAACAAGTACAAAACAACAAAAAACAAAGAAAATGCAAATTTAAATAATGAACATAAAATAAATGCCACGATGAGCCCCCTGGAATTTCAAAAAGAAATATACCTACGTATACCTATATAGGTACTGTATAAGTACAAGTTAAAAAAAAAAAAAAAAAAAAAAAAAAGCATTAATATCTCACTCAATAAGGAAACTGATTCTTTATAAATTCTTGGATTCAAGGATACCTACGAAGCCAATAAGCAAAAAACCACACAGGATATCACGTTGAAGAAAATATATACGTATGTAGGTATTTGTATATTATTCTTAAGTCTTTTTTATGGTGTAGAAATCACTGCTCTAATTAATCGCACCTCATCCTTTCCTAAGCTTCAACATTGCAGAAAAGAAAACACACACACACACACTTTGATTTTCACCAAAGAATGTACCTATACGCAAAAGGCTACATATCTTTATTTATTTTTTCTCACAAAAACATAATATTTCTTTTATATTTTTATAATTCACTTTAATTTAATTTAAAACATTTTTGCCGTAATTTAATTTAAATTCCACTCACAAGGATTAAATCAGGATATGATTTTAGATTAGATTATTTTTTTTTTTGTTTTTTTTTTTTCTTCGTTTCCTTTTCAAATTAAAGTGGAACTTTTTTGTTTTGATTCAACACGCATCACTCACCACTGAATATAAATTTCGAACAAAAAAGGACATCCACGACAGGAGTGGTGTGATATTCAGAATTTCGCGTAACAAGGTTTTATAACAACAACAACAACTAGAACGAGCACTAAAAGCGGGTAGGCGGCTGAGTTGTATACCTATCAATATAAAAAGGACAGAAACATAACAGCAATACAAATAAAATAGAAGAAGAAAAGTAAACACGCGGCAAATAGCAATGACAACAATATATCCTTAAATATCCTTTTTTCTATTCATATACTCTCGCTCGCTAATATGAACAACATTATTGTGGTCGTTATTATGTAATCCTTTTTGTTTGGATCCTTGCTATGGCGATCCATGTTACGGGGAGGGGCGGATGTGGAAGGAAGGGGACAAGTTATGATAAAGGAGAAAAGAAAAGATGGTGTTAGGAGGATATTCGATGACACTGTCAAACAATATATGTTGTGATGTGACGACAAGTACTTTTCTCACTTACAGATGATTGCGGTGGCAATGGGGCACAAGCACTACAAGGGCGCCGAGCTAAGTGCTAACAGGATATGTGTCTATATGAAGAGGCCAAAATATAAACTTCCTCATGAAATGAAAAATAACGCCTGATCCTTGGAATCTGTTTTTTTTTTTTTTTTTTTTATTTTTGTGTGCAAATTGGGATAATAGGATCAAAGAAAGGCGCAGTTCTTTCTTTCTCAAATATCAAAACGAACAAAATAAATAAAAATAAAAATTGAAAAAAATAAAGTCCTGGAAATGCTGAATACCTATATCTTGTATAGTTGAATTTAATAGGGAATTATTTCTATTACCGATTTCTCAAGAATTCCTTCTTTGCCTATACAATTTATAACAAGGACTTGAAAAGGCATGAGTACACGATAAATCCTATTTATTTATTTTTTTTTTTCAATTTTGTTTTCGAATACACGCTAATGCTCGTATAATCCCCGTGACGAGAAATTATTCACGATCCGGATTTGACTCGACGCACGATGCCGATGATGATGATGACGACGACAACGGCGGCGTTGTATATACTCCCTCGTATCGGATGAACCACGATTCATAAAATTCACACGAAGACTGAATTCCAGAATAATTTTTATCTCGTGCCATCGGCATCCAGGAGGGAGGCGGCATAGATGTTGTTGGGTTTCTGTTGGATTTGGATGCTGTGTTCGGTTCGATTTTGTGAGATATTGCGTCAAGGGAAATTCTTCACCGAGTGGCACTGGCGAGTATACCATCGTGTGGGGGGAAATTTGCTCTCTTTCTCTCCGAATTTTGGAGATACTTTCTCTATATTTAGAGCTGTTTTGGTCTTGTGGAACCTAAGTCGCTGATTGATGAGGGGGTGGCATTGGCATGGCGTGGATGCTGGTGGAGTTGTTTCTGTCTTGAACTTTTCTGAGAGAGGTTTTGGTTGATTTTGGAGCAGAACACGTGTTGTGGAACTCTTATACTTTTCGAAGAGAGAAATCCAGAGAGAAAGTACCATTTGGCGCATATTGTTTTGTCAATGCAAACGAGAAACAAGACTGGGTTAGAAAAGTTAAGGTTAGGGCTGGTAGGTGTAGGTAGGAATATTGTTTTTTTTTTTTTTTTTTGAGAAATAAATTTAATAATTAGGGAAGAAAATTGGGTAAGTAGATGTGATTTACATTCACATTGGCCCTGAAAAGAAATATTGTTTTTTTTTTTTTTTTGCCTTCATATTAATCGGTTTGTGTATAAATTGGCTGATGGCTGGGCTGGGAGTATTTATTTTAACATTTACTTTTGGCAAAAGGCTTAGACTTTTTCTTTGCTAAGCCCTTTAGGATATCGTCCTGTTTTTTGTTTATAGAAAAATGCTTTAATATCGCGAATAAGTTCTTGAATAATTAGAATTCATTTTCAATGAGTTGATTTTGATCCCTGGGAGAAGGTATGAGTTAAATAAAAATGTTTGTGGGATGTAGACTAGACGGAGTTATGTTTTTTTTATAGATTTTTGTATTTTGTGTTGATTTAGGATGCTAGTGTGGTTTTTAATGGTTTGTATCTTGGTTTATTCAACAATTAATGTTTGTTGGTGAGACAAGATGTTTTATGGATAGAATCTTGTTTATTTGAATTTTTTTTTATTCGAGGGCAAATTGTAGCTAATGTTAATTAATAATAAGCTCAAGAGATCAATTTAAAAAAAAAAAACAAAAAAACCTTTAAAAGTCTAGCAAGATTTTGGGTTGAAATGTAATTACATTTTATTGTTTTTAAATGTGCCTAGTAAAGGGTCGTTCATTTTTCGATTTCAAAAGTAAAGCTAAATAAAATACACACAGCGATACATTTTTGATGAAAATTTGATTTCATTATAAATTTTGGGCTTTGCCATTAAGTGTGAAAAACAATATCATTCAAATGGCCGCCTCGAAAAGATTCGCTGCATGGGATTATTTTTAGGTAATTTTTACCCCATTTTTTCGTACATTTCGGGCGGTATCTCGGCCATAACTTGAGTAATGTTGGTTTTTAATGAGTCTATAGTTGAGGGATT
This sequence comes from Leucozona laternaria, assembly GCA_932273885.2. Lineage (NCBI taxonomy): Eukaryota > Metazoa > Arthropoda > Insecta > Diptera > Syrphidae > Leucozona > Leucozona laternaria. Next base: position 20,534,279 of record OW026367.1, on the reverse strand, counting down.
ACTTGCGTAAACATGGTCTTTTGCGAAGCCCCACAGAAAAAAATCTAATGGTGTCAAATCGCATGCGATGTTGGTGGTCAATTGACGTCAACAAATCGTGAAATTACCAGGAAACTTCTCACGCAACAAATCTATAATTGATCGTGTTTTGTGGCTTGTTTCCCCGTCTTGTTGAAAGCACATAACATTTAAGCCATGATCTTCAATCGCCGGCCAAAAAAATTTGGTCATCATTTGACCATATCGCTCCGAATCGACTGTAACCATATATTCGGATCATCAGCAACAATTGCAGCAGAAATATTTTCGACTGAGCATGCATTACTATGATGAACATAGGCCTTACGAAATCAGTGCAGCTTCCACTCTCTCTCTTCAAGTTTCTTCACAATTTCACCGGTTGCTTCCGTATTCGTTCGATTATGATGACCATATTTATCGCATAATGCGCGAAAAGTGGCTACGTTTGAATCACCACTTTTGTAGTAAGTTGTAATAATTTTAATGTTCGATTGTTAAGCAAACATTCAACTAATATTATGACACTTCAAATGACAGCTGAGTTTGACAGGTGTCGAATGCCAGCGCTTCAAACTTGAAACCACGAATCAAATGGCCCTGTATTATTGGGAACTAGGTAAGAACTTCTCAAATATTACTTATCAAAAATATATTCTTTAACTTTCAATAATTTTTTTTTTTGACAATAGGTAGGTATCCCTTTCTAAAATGGTTAAAGAATCATACAACAGGAGCGTTAATCGGTGTCAATCGTTACGTTATTTATAATTTTTATGGACGAGACTAAAGATGTGCCAATTTATAACAGTTATAACATTTTTTCGCCATTTAAAGAATGAAATATTAATGCGCTTTGCACAAGCACAAAGCACAAAAATTACTACATTTACGTTCTGACATGACAGCGTGACTCTTTCTGTACCCTTTTTCTCAAATAACATTATTTGTCCCTCATAAACAAACGGATCGTGATTTGCGCTGGTATAGTCGGATTGAGGTTGGCTTACATCAAGTGACATACTTTACCACTTATTATTTGCAAATCTGTAGTACTTTTATAGGCCAAATAATTTACAATTCACTGTAACTTGATTTTCATTTGAATAAATGTTAAAAAGCTCTTTCAGTAGGTTAAAATCTAGTTTTGTTGATTATTATTGAGAACACAGGCATGTGTTGTACCATTTTAGAAATAGCATTAAATAGACAACTTTTTAAAATAGTTGGCGACTTATGCTCTTATACATTTTTATTTTTTTAGTGATGGTCAAACTTTGGGTAAAAGAAATATTTTATCGTTTTTTTATTTAAAAATTAAAATTAAAAAAACTGCAACAACTATGGTGTTAAGTTTGACTACCTACCTATCTACTATATGTAGTATACAGATATTCTAGATTATTATAAAAATAGTGTTCAAATATTTGAGTAAAGTCGTAATTTTTTTTTTTTAATTTTTGAAAAAACTTCATACATTGGAGGCTAAATGGGCAATATTTTTTTTATATTTTTTTCTGAAAGGTCTTAAGGCCAACTCTAAAAAAATTAAAATGCATGAGAGCATAAGTGGCCAACTATTTTGAAAAGTTTTCTATTAAATGTTCTTTCTAAAAGGGTACAACACATGCTTCAACAACACTTCACCCAGTTTCATGGTTATCCATTATTTACGCGACACCCTGTATACGGCATATATTTTTTTTGTAGGAGCCTACTTTTACTTTATTACAGGAATGTGTTTCAATCCTTTTTACCAAAAACAAATTCTATTTGATTAAAATTTCCATTTCTATTTTTCAAATAATCTAAAATCTAAGAAAATAGATAGTAGTCGAAAGTTTTTAATCGAGATGAACAGCAGTTTTCAAAACTTAGAAGCTTATAGCTAATTTATATTTTATTTTTCATGATAACATGAGCCCATTAAATATTAGGTGGATCAGAAGAGCCGACACCCTTAGAAATGTGAAAAATATTCAATCTCTATAACACAAATATCCCTTTAAAGCCTTAGATTTAACTAAGTTCTAAAGCTCTAAAAATATCCCCTGCAGATTCAGCTCCTCTCTTGATACCTTTAAATTTGTCGACTCTCACTTAAACGGACGAAGAAATACTCGCTGCTCTCTTTCAATGCAGTATTATTGGAGTTATTCTCTCGGTTCAGTGATGAGATGATGGCCTAAATATGTCCATGACACTGAACCGAGAGAATGGGGCGAACAACCCCAAACAACAAACGGCATTCAACCCAATTTATTGTGAGCGGTGCGGGAGTTGTTGCCCGCTGCTTTCCATAGTATAAAGTGCCTTGCCGTGCCACCCACTGCCACGCCGCCTGAAAAGTCTCGTCGTGCATTCGGCTTTGTTTTGTGAGGCTTGCGTTGCGTCGTCGTGTGCGCTCTTTCCACTGACCTTAACCAAGCAAAGGTTCATTGCGTGAAGTACAAAAGATTCAAATGTACCATTAACCATATACATGGCTGCGTTACTTCTTGTTATAGCTCAGAAAAGAATATCCTCCGAGATGAGTATGGCAAGAAAGTGCACCCCTTTTAAGAGTATATATAGGTGTGATTGTTATGCTACAAAGGCATTTTTTCAAAACATTTCTTCGTTACTTCAGATTGGAATTTCCTTTCCACTTGAACTTTGTGAGTGCCCTTTCTTTCTATGAAAATATCATCCTCAGAATGTGGTGTGTGTGTGTGTGTCTTATTTTTCACAATGTAAGTGTTTATGATTAATTGCATATTGGTTCGCCTTTTCAACTAACACGATTGGGGAAAGGTCCTTTGTGGCTCTATGCCTCTTATGCACATTTATGAGAAAAGATATTTGTGGTGATTGTGGTTAAGTTGGCTTTTCCATCTGCAACAAAATAGTCGGCCATAGAGACACATACGTGGGAGGCAGGATATAGTAACAAAGGGTAGGTATGTATAGCATGTACGTAGGAAGCTGAGGGAGCAACAAATATGAAAACACTTTGAGAATTTTGCTGTTTGAGTTATAACCCATATATCCCTATATACTCGTATACATAGCTAAATTATGATTTATGAATGTGTGATTTATTTAGAAGCATTCTCTCTATATATTTAGTATATATATAAAATTACGGTATTGTGGGTTTTATTCTCTTTTTGCCCCCTACATAATTTGGGTGTAGAATGAAGATATTAAGAAAAGCAATAAATTCTTCTTAAATTGACAACTGAAGACAGATTAAACCATAAATGTCAATAAAATCAACAGAGGAGGAGATTTCAAAAAAAAAAAAGCATCTGACCAAGTGATGTAAGCTAAACTTAATATAGAAGTTAAAAAAAAAACAAAGAGAGTACCATTTCATTCTATATATTGAGATTTAAGAGTAAACTCTCAAAAGTCGGTAAACAGATTTTGTTTAGTTTAATTTAACTGAGAATATCTTTACTGGTCAAGATAAAAAAAAATAGGAAAAGTTTTTAATTTGTTTCTTTGATGTTCATAACTACTTTTTCTTCAAAATTTGTTGGCAAATAAAATTTAAATAAGTTTAGATTAAACACTTATACTTGACATTCCACTTATCCTGATCAGAAACCATTATCATACACTTCTGCAGCTCAAGGCCTTTCAAGTCCTGGGCCCTCTTTCTCAGATGTCTGTATGTGCCTGTCTGTATCTCTGTGCACTAAAATTTATTACTTTGTGTAGGACCAGGTATAAGGGCGGGAGAAACCTTGTTTGGACGGTTTTACTTGCCAACTGAACAAAAAATAAAAGGATGTAGTTATGGGATTTTGACAATTCGGGACTACGGTTTTTCGGGATTTTGAGTTTTCTTGATTTGGATTTTTGGGATTTTGGGTATTCTGGATATTGCGATTTTGGGTTTTGGGATTATGGGTTTTTGGGATATTGGGATTTTGGTTTTTCTGGATTTTAGATTTTGTGATTATATCCAAGTACCGGTTTTAAAAACTTCCTATAAGACAGCCATATAAAGTTAATACGAAAACGTAAAAAAAAGAAGTAACTTTTGACTATCCCAAAACTTCCGAATAATTGTGTAAAAACAAAAAAAATTTCCACGCTATTGGTTTCCACAAGATTGGACAAAAACTGTCTCCATACTAACTTTTCAATATAAAATTAGCATGACAACCATTTTTGGGAAAATCTTTAGAGTGGCAATTTTTTTGTTTTCACGCATATTAACGGCAATTAGCTATTCGAAAATTTCTGAGATATTCAAAAGTTACTTTTTCGAAAGATGTCATGCTAACTTTATGCGGCTCTATAACATTAAAAAGTGATTACGAAGTTTATTGTGGTTGGGGCAATCGTTTTTGAGTACAAAATAATTTTGATTGGTGCAGGAGCTCTGAATTGCGTGCGAAGAACAAAAACTTTTTATCCAGAATATCAATTGATGCTTAGCTAGCAATTTTATGGCAATTTTTATAGACGATTCTGAAGTTCAAGTTGCCTACTGGGGACTAAAGTTTCTAATCAGAATATATTCCTTTTGTACATTTTTGATATTGATTGTCCACGTTGCCTATTATTAAAAAAACCGTTAATTTGAATCCGAATAGAATTGAAAAAGGTTACAAAAAATGCAAAAAAACATTTTTAATTCATCAAAAATATTATTCGGTGATGAATTCTTTAAAAAAAAAAAACAACTTCCGTTTAACAATTTAACGATGACAATTTTGTATTATCCTTGTGTACTGTGCGTAGTGCAGAAAAAACAACAAACTGGATTTCCCCTGTGATTTAATAAACCAAAGTCAATTGAAGTTTCCTTGCTCACCTGAGGCATCAAATCATTATTATTAAAGATATCAAATTACTATACGTAGGTACTAATGTACGAGGATATCCTGAAATCTAAAAACAAACAAAACCATACCCAAGGCAGTGGTGATGGGGCAGTTAGGTGGTTATATTTTCAACAAACAATACTCCCTGTACATTTCCTGTGCCCCTGGAGTCCTGACACGAATGATTGCTTGTGAATCAAATATAATTGATTATTATTATGGTTCTCAGTTTGATATATTTTTTTTGCTATTTTTTAAATTCAATTCACGTGAAAAAATTTAATCTCTCAATAAGTGAAAGTTACAGAAATTTATAATGGAAAATATATTGATTTTGACTTATTTATATCCAAGGCTATAACTTAATATAAGGTGGTGTTATTTCGGAATACAAAAATATTTTTATTTTTGTTTTTAATGTCAAATTAGAATCCTCATCCTGATTCACTTATTACTTGCTCTATAGGGCAAGTATTAGTTTCGTGTACGAAAAATTAATCAAATTAAAAAAGAGTAATCAAAACTAACACTACGATGATGGAGAAGTCCGAAAAAGTGGGTTTAGTCATGCTGTCCGTTAGTTTGTGTATCTGCACGTCTGTACGTCCACTGTAGTTTGAGCTGGAAACTAAACAGGTGAACCGATTTGCTTCAAATTTGGTACAGAGCATTTTTAGGTGATTCACTAGACGCAACATTCAAATTTTTGTTTAAGCTCATCTAGAATGATTAGTAGTACGTACATAGTAGATCAGTAGTAATTAGTATATGGTAGTTATGACCAAAGTGAATGCAAGAAAACTGCGTTTCAGGTTTTTGGGACAGAATTCACATAACGGAAATAGGCATTCCACGTTTTTTTGAGAAAATGGTATTATTTTTGTGTTATTCACGTATATCTTCTTGATGGCTACACCGATTTTGTTATAATTTTGTTATTTGTTGCTTCTAAATATTTTAAACAATATTGCGTTATTAAATTTTGAAAAACGTGAAAAATCAAACAAAACATTAATTATTTAGTACTTTTGACTATTTTAACATTTTCTTGTTAAAGAAATAATACCATCATGCATCTTCATAATGTGTGGGTGCATACAGTTGTTAACCACAAGAGCAAGTTCGTGCCATCCAGTCGCCTATATTGTTTTATCTCATTCAATTAGATTGTAGATGGATCTTGGGTAATCCCAGGTTACTTTCCTGAGTCTCGTTCCAGAAATTATTCATAATATCAAATGAAAATATAAACACATCAAACCTTATTTATAACCTCTTTAATTCTATTAACTTCCCAAAGTTTTTTTTTTTTCATTAATATTAAAAAGCCCCTCAACTATATGTACTCCAGATCCTGATGTTATCCTCCTTCTAAACGAATTCATTTTACCAGCAAGTTCCTTCTTTTCACTTTGAAGCAAACAACAACAAAAATACATATTAATTAATTGTTTCTCCAACCATCTGGGCTAAAACCCTACTTGTCTAATCATAAACGTTGTCCTTATCCAATAAACTTCTTCGTCCTGATGTTTGCGCCGAAGAAGATTTTCCCGGTTTTCCACTAGACATAGGTACATAAATTATAGACGAGATATACCTATACAGAAACTTGTAGATACATAAATATTTAAATTAAAGTCATCCCTTGCACCTGCGGTAAACAAATCAAATACCATCGTGGCATGATGCTTCTGCGAGTGTAAAGAAGATCAAGATGAAAAATAGGAGCTAAAGAAGCACCTGCGCCTAATTCAGTCATAAAATCCCGGAAACAGAACTTCAATTCAATTAAAACTTTCACCTAGGGAATGAAACAATAAACTTAGATCCTGCCCCCAAAACAGTGATGCGCTGAGGAACGACCAAACGACGGAAGGACGATGACGATGGCGATGAGGAAGTCTCAGACATTTAATCCTGTCCCGGTCTGGAAATCTTTTCCACTCCACAAAGAAACCTCCGACCCTCCCCCCCCCCCCTCAGGGCTTTGTTTGTCTGAAAAATACAAAGTAAATTTAAATTTATTCAAAAAATGTTATAAACACTCTCAAGCTCAGATTCGGTATAGAGTTGCTTGAGTAACTCTAGTATCTGTGACTCAACGCTTAGGACTTCACTCATACACATACATATAGTATACCTAAAATTGAATGCAAATGAAGAATTTTCCAATTTTTCGTGTGGTTGACCCTTATAGCTGAATTCAATTTATGCATTCAGCTCCAAATGCTGAATCCAGCAGCCATTTAGCATTCAAACTACTTGGTAAAGAGTACTTCCTGTGGTTTGGTTGCTGAGTAGCTGTGAAACTACTTAAATATGCATTTCCGTTGTGATGCACATTTCGAAGTAAAGCAATGCCGTTAGTGGGATGCGATGACCATGGAATGAAAGTCCTACTTAAATGTCATCAGCAAAAAATATTTCGGAAATGTGTTGTAAGCACATTATCAGCAAATGTAAGCACATTATCAATGTGTGCAGCAGCACTTTAAGTCCACAGCCGGAAATCAATTTACAACAAAATGTCATCACCCAAGTGTAAGGAGGCTGGGTAAGGGCTGGTGGGGTGGAGGCTGGCAATGGCGTTTTGCTTTTAGTTGAGTTGAGTTGAGATTGAGAGGCAGCAAGTAACCGCAGTATAAACTGAAAATCCTTGCAGTAAATTGCCATGATTAAGGGCTCGTGTCACAATGGAGGTCATTGTGAATGAACCAGACGAAGAGATGTTCGTTGCGGTTGTTAAAGCGCATTCTCCAGTGTATAGATATATGGATGTGGAAGTGAATTGTCAGAAACACTCGCTTATCATAGTAGTGATGTGGTCAAAGGCATCGCTGGCTGCATCAGCATCACCAACAATATCCATGAAATCAATATGCAATTTTATTCGAACAAAAATGATAATATTAAGTTCAAGCTGATTACGGGTTATAAGAGAGTTTCGCCAGCATCAGCAGCAATGGTCTGGAATGAATTTGTCACATCAATTGGAGGAGTATTTCCCTGAGTGGTGTGCCATAAGGTACGCATTGTTGATAGACAAGTACACTGTTGGATTAATCTTGGGATTTGATAAGACAAAAGTGTCGAGTTGATAATATTGAAACGCAACATAAATGGTATACTCCGTTCGATAAAAGGACATTTCACGTCAAGCGAACATCGAGCAATATAGTGCGTCTCGAAATTCGTTCAACTTTAGGTTATTTGTATAGTACATAAAGGGTTTTTCAATACGGACGTATATACCTTGAAATGGAATAAAAGAAGCTGTGTGCGAGGTATTAATAAAAATATTTTTTATTTCAATGGGCCATGCATGGAATATGAAATCGTTCAAATGCCCACTTCGGCTTCTTACAGTGAGGCCGATGCTACTGGTCTAATTTTCAATGACTCTTCCGCATAGATCCAGCTGAATTTGACCGATAGCCTGTGTTATGTTCACCTTAATGGCATCGGTCGATTGTGGTTTATATAGACATAGACCTGCGACTTCAGGAAACCCCTGCAGAAATAGTCTAACGGGGTCAAATCGCACGATCTTCAAGTCACCTACTTCGCGAGAGTAAGCTTTTCCCTCAACTCGTTCATGCAGGATTTCCATTGTGGCGTTTGCTGTGTGGCACGTAGCACCGTTCTGTTGGAACCACATATCGCCCACACGCATGTCATCCAATTCGGGTTAAAATAAATTGTCCATGATCGATTGGTAGCAGTGTTGTCAGATGAAAAAAAATCTCCCCCCAGAAAAATTTAGAAACCCCCCAGATTTCCACATTTTATCAAGAAAAACCCCTAAATTTTTTTACAACTTTTTATTTTTATTCACAGCTCCTTGTTTGCATAAGGGAGGTTTATAATTGATTAATAAGTTTCAAATTGTTTATTTAGAGCTTTAATCAGACATTGTGAAACAAGCCCTTAGGTCCAGTTTTTCAGTGCGCGATTAAAGTAAAACCCCAGTTAAATCATCATATTTTGTGGGTTAACTCAGGATTAACTGAACAGATGCTTTTCATGTTTTATGCAACGAGTTTGTCTAGTCATTTTGCATATATTCTCCACCGAAAAAACTTCTTCCTCAGTTCACTGTGGTTTAATTTAGTTCTAGAGTTAGCTAACTCTGGTTTAAATTATCAGAAATAAATATAAAAATTAAAGTATTTATAAACGAATTAAAATTTTGTTTTGCATTTTAAAAATGTTCTAATACATTATCGTCGTCTTCGTTTTGGCTGTAGCGTCGGTTTGATACATTTTCTCACTTGTGAAAGTTTTCAGCATTTCTTCTGTTGGTGGAAAATTCTGACACCCAGAATGTAAGGAAGATCTAACTCGTAGAATACTGTCAGCTGTTTCAATACCTAAACGATTCATCAACTTTTTAGCTCTGAATTAATCCCCCCAGATTTCCCCCCAAACATTTCGTCCCCCCAGATAATCCCCCAACGACAAAAAAAGCCCCTAAATCTAGGGGGAAAACCCCTAAACTGGCAACCCTGATCGGTAGCCATATCCGTTGATGGTGATGGATGGCAATGCCAGTCCAGACTCTCAAACCAACATCGGCGATGTTTTTGGTAGATCTTGCTAGATCTTTCGTTGACGTACGGGTGCTGGCTGATTGTTCAGCCAATATGCGGCGAAGAAAGCCAACCGTATGAACCGTATAATGGGCGCAACGCACGCATCGTTAGAACTCTAAGGAAACGTAGAAAGACGTAGACAAATTTCAGAAGTGGCATTTAGTAATTTAGAACCTCTTCTCCGTAAATCAATCAATCTGTCATAAAATTAAAAAGAGAAGACCGGAAGTAGAGTGTAATCATATAGCCACAAAAAATAGCTCTGTACCACATGATCAAGTTAGTGTGATCCAGTCGTAGTTTTTATTTATTGTTACTTTCATCTGCCCTACGAGCTACGACTGTATAATAGCGACCCTCTATGGACCAAAATGTTTAATAAAAAAATCAACAAAAAAATTGAATTGAATCCGTGGAAAATCCAATCCACTGTCAACATATCCTCGGCAACGATGCAGTCTGTGGCAATGTAATGTGGCATTTTATACCTACGTACATACATATATGAATCTTTGAATCTGTAATTCTGAATACATATCTACATATACTCACAGCATGACTGTTGTATGCTTTTGTCACCTGAAAAATACAGCGAAACATTCATTTTTTATTGCAGGTTACATGCTGTTGTGATAGTTCGGTAGATATCCATTTTTATTAGTCCCCTGCCGAAGGCAAACCACAGGTTACAAAGCAAATATGCGGCTTTGAATGAAATTCCACAGCCATCATTCTCTGTCTCTGGGCTATTCGTAGCGCATGTAAACATATTGTTCCTCAAAAAAATTTCATTGCTGCTGGACTTGTGCGTGGCAATGTGGCAATAACAACTATACTACTGTAGCAGGAAAAATTGCTACAGAACAACCAAAACGCAGTTTGGGGACTTGTGCAGAATAACAGTCACAGAGCACCAAGCCAAACAATATACACCCCCAAGCCTTAAATCCTATTTTAATCTGATTTCCATATTGAGAGACCGAATGAATTTATTTGCTATTTGTTTATGAAGCAGCGAGGACTCAGGGAGTATAGGTAGTGTGTATGCTATCATCAACAACTAAAGAGGAAGTGAATTCATTTTTAAGTTAACAAAAATGAGTGGCAATGTTAAAAAGCGAAAGAATGATAGTAAATATCGTTACCGGAAAATAAGGACCTGTTAGTGGAAAAGTCTGTAAAATTTGAACAAAAAGTATTTGAACAAATGACCTACACTATTTGCATTGAAAGGCAATCTAGGTTCCGAAATTTTAGCTACTGATTATTTGTTTAGTTAAAAAAAATATCTTATTAAAAAGGCTCAGAGAATAGTAACAAAATGTCAACTTACTCTAGTAATTGGTCAGCCATTGAAAATGTTTCATTAGTATTACAAGTTTTTGTTGAAAGGTCATTTGAGAGTTGTAGCACCTTAATCTTAGCTTTAAGAATTATTGACACAAAATTTTCTTCAGTTAGTAGGTAAGTACTGAAAAAATGGATTTTTTAATTGAATCTAAAAAAAATCTAAAACCAATAATTTCATACAAAAAATTAATATGTGTATTTACTTTGGACTTTTTTGATATTTTTCTCTTTCATAACCATTAAAAAGCGTCTTCATTTCAATCTGTGGCTTCAAATTCACGGTGGTTAGCCATAAGAGCAAGTTCGTGAGATCCAGTCGTGCACATTTTTTTTTTGTTATTGTTCGGTAAAAACTGAGAATTATTCTTTGCTAAACGAACGTTTCACATCTATTGACTCTTTACATTAGCAGTGTTTTCTTCAAAAGTGTATGGACAAAGCAGCAAATTTGTATACACTCAAAAATTCCAAAGTTGCTTTCTAAGGAAACTGTTCAATCTCCGAATAAAAACTCCAACCTATACGATGCCCTACATCTCAAGACAGGTCTTACTAAAATTTACACATACACTCTTAAGCTGAATGCAGACTACATCTAAAGGGTACTGGCTCATGATGATGAGCCAGCTCATCAAGACAATCGGCTTACCCAACAAAAGGCATTGCACGAACTGAGAAATCTGGATTGGTGGGTGGTGTAGTCGTGTAGTGGAAAGACTTAGGAAATTCTTGTGGAGAAACGGAGAACTGCTCTACAAAATAATCCAATCACATGAAGACGCTGTAAGGGTTGCATTCATCAAAGAAGCTCAAAAATCACAAAGCAGAATCTTTTATTCTGAAATTTTATATGAATAGATAATTTTCTTTATTATTACTTTTACTATTATATATTAATTTGGGGACATCAGCCCTACAGCTTTAACTTCGGTTGCAGAAACAGATGCTCTAAAGATACTACCTGTGACAACAACTGTAACTTATTTCTGGAACATCTTGAAGATGCGGGAGCTTTTATTTTAAATGTCGTAGCTTCAATGATACAAATGGCGAGTATACCTTTGTTAGTAGCAGAGGTTCTTCTGTAATTGATTACTGCTGCCCATCATATGCTACAGCACATCTGATTGAAGATTTCTTCGTTGGTACCGAAACTTTTTCAGACCACATGCCCGTTATCCTTGAAAAATGTTAATGACAGTGACATAGAAATGTATTCGAATTATCTTCCCCGGCTTAAATGGACTGAGAATAGATGTCACACCTATGTAAAAAATCCCGAAACAGCCTTAAGAAAGACAACATTTACATATTCTTCAATCGAAAATAGCTGCAATGCGATTAAGGACATCATCTATGAAGCCAACGGAAACGTTTGTGGTCAAAAGTTTAAGTTTGTCCCAAAAAAGCCATTGTTTGACCTTGCTTGTAATGTAGCCCGAAAAACAACCTTTAAAAATTTAAAGATGTTCCGAAAATTTAATCTTGATGTGTTTCGGATGAAATATACTGCCGCAAAAAAATATTACCAGAACCTATGTAAAAGGAAAAAAACGTGAAAATTATCAGAATATTATCACTCAACTGCATATGGTAAGCTCTTCAAAGGAATGGTGGAGACTGGCAAAAGTGATTCGTGGAGACAAACCAAATTCAATCATCCAGTTAACTGCGGAAATCTATAAAACACATTTTCAGGTACTTCTTTCAGAACCAGCAGAGTCAACATTACCGTATCCGGATTTACCCGTAATTAACGATTCGCAACTGGATCGACCTATAGAGATCGACGAGATTCGTTTAGCTATCACAACATCTAAAAACAAAAAAGCTCCTGGTATAGATGGGATACCGAATGAATTTTATAAAAATTCCAGCCCTGCACTGATTGATGAAGTTTATAGGTTATATAGCGATACTTTTGAAACAGCTAATATTCCTACCTCATTCAAAAAATGGATTATAGATCCCTTATTCAAAAAGGGCAACGCTAATGATGTAATAAACTATCGTGGACTGTCCTTCTTGGATACGCTATATAAAATGTTTATTTTGGGTTGAAGAAAACAACATTCTGAATGAATATCAAGCTGCATATCGCAATAATTACTCCACAGTTGACCAGATCTACAACTTAACTTGTCTTATCCAGCTGCAGTTGAACCAAAAGAATTAACTTAACGCATTTTTTTGTTGATTTAAAAGCTGCATTTGACAACTTAAACAGAAATGCTCTTTTTTACAAATTAGCTAAACTTGGTATCTCCTCAAAAATGATTAACATCTTAAGATCAATCTATAAAGACACTACAGCTGCTGTATGGGATGAAAGTAGATCAGACTTTTTTCCGACAAACAAAGGTGTCAAACAAGGATGTGTTTTGAGTGCACTGCTTTTTATCCTCTTTTTGAATGACTTATATACTGTGCTGCCAGCAGGGAGAGTCTAAAGATCAACGTACTCTTATATGCCGATGACATAGTTCTACTTTCTGACAGTCCATCTAATCTGCAAGTTCTTATAGATAGTTTCATTGCTTACTTTACTAAATGGAGATTAACAATCAACCTTGATAAGTCAGAAATAGTTATCTTTCCCAATGGCGGACGTAGAGCAGCTCAAGAAAAATGGTTTTTCAGTGGTGTAGACATAGCTGTTACAAACCAATATAAATATCTTGGAGTTATTTTGAACTACAATAAGTCTTGGACGGAATTCCATTAATTCTACATGGTTGCAGTTTCTACCGAATAAAACGATTCGACATTCAGGACTTCAAGGACAATAATGCTGTACTGCGCTCAAGTGTGGGGCTATAAGGAACATGTTCAGGTAGAAAAGCTTCAACGTTTCTTTTTGAAAAGATGTTTCCTTTTGCCTAACAACACGCCAAACTATGTTCTACCTATAGAAACCGGACTGCCAAAATCTTTCTTGTCAAGACTCAAACTGCACTTTTCCTTTATATCCCGAGTCATGGAACTACCGAATAATAGACTTCCCAAAATACTCTCGGAAATTATAATTCGGAGGAACATCTACTGGGCCAATGAATGGATAGAGCTTTTTTCAGAAGCTTCAATTGCATATTCCTTTTCATCTAGTATATCGGTGACACGTAACGCACAAAATATGCTACTAAGTAAGCTTAGAGAGAAACACTGGAGTATATTCATAAACAATGCACTGCAGTCACAGTTCCATGACGAATAGAGCAACGTATCCTACTGCGATGTCCCTAACTAGTTTTCAGATACGAATTCACAAGAGATGATTAGCCTTATACTTAAAGCACGCTGTGGATTACTCAATTTGAATGCTAGAGCCTTTCAAAGCAACACCATTGGCTTATGCACGATGTGTAATCTCGATGCATCGGAGAATACATACTACTTTGTCGGAGTTTGCCTCATATTCAGCGGATACAGGAAGCTATTTCTCGGAAGCCATCAGTTAACCAGATCCCAGTTCCTCGATAACTTAAATGGTCAATGCTATTCAAATTTATATCAGTTTCTAAAACCTGCACTTAAATATCGCTTTCAAATAATGAATTCATTGTTTTAAGAACGTAAGTTGACAATGTATTAATTTATTAAAGCCTTTTTAACATGACAGGCAACTAATATAAGTTATTGTAAAAATTAATTTAAAAAAAAACAGCACAACTGTTTTTGTACAATTATAATGGAAATTATTAACTTACTTACTTACTTACTTACTTATTAATTTGTTTTATAAATTTGACAACCGAGCTCACGGCAAAGCCACGGTTTAAAATTCATTATAAATAGTCATGATCACGTTCTTCTGCAAGCCGATATTGAAACCTTTTCTGTTTAGTGTGATAAGAACGGACTTTCTCTTAATCCTTCCGAATGTCAAACAATTATTATTTCCTAGCACATATGTACTTCGTCGGGTCTTTAGCTTAGGACTAAGATGTCAACTTCAGCTCTTATTTGGAATTCACTGAACACATAAATAACATTGTATGTTAACAAATCGAGCTCCATGCTTGGATTTATTAAACGATGGGCAAAGGAATTTAACGATCCGTAAGTTACTCTTTCCTTATACAATAATTGTAATGTACGACCCCATCTTGAGTATGAATTACAAGTTTAGACTCCTTTCTATGAAGTTCATAAAAGGCCGTTCAACCTGCCACCAAACGAACATTGGATCCAGCTTCTGCAGGTTCAAACTTCGTCAACTGATATTATCACTAGTAAAATAAGATTAAGAAAATTTTTATAAGCCAGCGCTCCACGATCGTGTTTTTTTTTTTTTAATTCTTGGCAATAGTAACTTTAAATGTTTTCTGTATAATTTTGTTTTATTGTTAATTCTATTAATTCTACTAATTCTTGCGAAATATGAAAGTGAAGTAAATGAGTGAATTTTCAAAACCAAATTAATTGAAGAATGAATTCCAAAGTGATTGCATCACATTACAACTGTGCAGGGATGCTAAATATAATACCCTGCAGCAGGAGTGTAATTTTTATCCATCGACTCTATTCAGCAATACGCTATTTCCAGGACTAGCAGTGATATATAGTATCGAACTCCTTTGGGAATGATTTTTCGGTTTTCATTAAAATCGCCATTTTGTGTGGTTTGGGATTTCATGCCGCATTCTGTGTATAGCAAATAATTAGCATGGTCTGCCGGCCGTTGTTCGTGTAGTAGGTCTTTATACTATAGGTATGGTATATGCATGTAAACGACACGTAACTAAGCTCAAAAAGGATTGTTCTCCTGTCGTGCCTCAGACTGGCACACTTAACCCTTTTACAACAGCTCATTAAATGTTTTTCGGCTCTGTTCAGCCTAGATTTTTATTTTATTCTTTTTTGTTATTCTCCCTCATTCCGGTTTATATATTATGGTGTTTTTATTGGCTGCGGAGCATGTATCCGGGTTCTTAACATGGTGTGGACAGAATATTTATGCAGGTGCAAAATATCCTGCAGGCAGTTTTAAATGCGATATAAATTGATTGCATCATACATTGTCAATAAATTTATGTCGTCCAAATGAGACAGTAAACAAGTAGGTATGTACTGTACACACGAGTACGAATATATATACATGGAACAATTTTATATACGAATCTATAGGGACTGCAGAGATTAAAAAATTAAATTACATCAGCCTTATTTGTTTTATTTGGTGCTGATAAAAAGTTAAATTATATTGAAAACCCTTTCGCTTGTGGGTACATTTATGTTTATTTACCGTATGCTTTATATCTACAAATAAAGCTACCATTAGGTTGGTTAAGTTGAAAATTAAATTTTTATTTTTTTTTTTTTTGTAAAATTGCAGAAAATTAACATTAAAAAGAACTATAGCTTTTCATAAGAAGCTCAGAGCTTTATGAGATCTTAATGTACATAATGTTCCAACTTATGATGGAGGCAAAGTTATTTACCATGGTTAGAAAACACTTTCTAATGTTATTGGCGCAAAATTTTGAACACCCTGATGTTAAGGTGTTAACATGATACTAGGTATATAGTTAACAATTTACTAACTGTGAAGCTCTTTACTAAAATGTTCTTAGTTTTGAACACTTTTTAACTAGGATCATACTTAACCTATTTTCTAACGAAACTCAAACTGAACGTGCATAAAACAGTGACAATTTTCGTTCAAAAAAGTAGACAAACATACCTTTTTCACATTTGCCATTGTCAAAGTGACATATGGAGTTAGTATGATACTAGAAAGACAAAATAGCCATTTGGTGATTTTAACTTTAATAAAATGTTACAAAGATGGTTAAATATGCTTACTCGTTTAAGATTTGGAAAATCCTCTTTTCACCCGTAGCATCATAATAAAAATGCTTTAATTCCTAATAAATCGTCTTAAATTTTGCGCCATTTTTTTCGCTTTTTGGAAAACTATTATTAAAGTCGAACTTCCATAACTCGAACTTCCTTAAGTCGAATTTCTCTATTACTCAAAGTTTTATTGAGAACTTTGCATTTTCAACTTTATTTTCATGAATTTTGCCCTCCGTAATTCGAACTTCTGTAACTCGAATTCCTCTATATTTCGAATTTTTTAGATTGCGTTTGATGTCTCTTTTTTCAACTCGAACTTTTTCTCTAATTAGGGAAATCCCTTTTGTTTCAATTTTTTGAAAAGTACTTGAGTCTAAGGGCTCTCCCAAACCAACGCGAATACTTCCGAACGACGACGAAACTTTCACCTGTCTTAATTTATTTAAATGTAGATCAATGAGAGCAATCACACTGGCGCGATGCGAATCTTCGAACATTTCCAGTCGTCGCATATTCGCTCCAAATGTTTCGCGTTGGTTTGGAAGAGCCTTTAACTGTGATGAATTTCGAAATTTTTTTTGGGGATGAGGGATGGCTGTGTTCAGAGTTTGTATGTTTTTTATTTGAACTTCGGTTTTGAACGGGTTAAACATTTTTCATGCGCAGAAGTTCCTAATTAGGTTTCAATTTTTTTGTAGGTAAAGGATGAATTCACCAATTTTAATGTCAGGAAGAAAATTCAAGCGTCTTCCTTTTTAACAAAAACTGAAGGCCACACAATTTATTTTATCTCAAAGTAAACTTTCCATTATAATTAACAACAGAGAATGTATTAAAAAAATGCTGACACTTCAAGACACGAAACCTTTTAAATTTAAGTGTTGGCAAGGCAGTCTCCAACTAATGAAACCCTCTCAATTTCAGGGACAATTATAAAGCATACAATATTTTATATACGATATTTTTTTTCAATTAGAAATGGCATTGTTCAAACACACTGGCTCGTTTATTCGATGTATTTCACGAAATTGAAATTTTGTATATTTTTTATGAAAAAAAACGTCAACGAATGATTAATGACTTTTATTAAGCTTCTATTATTCAAAAATCAAGGTCTTCTTTTTAATATTCCATTTACTGCAATAAAACAGTAAAACTAAAAATTTTGTCTCATTTCTTTAAATCGAAGTTTCTATAACTCGAATTTCTTTTCTCTCATTTTGAGGTTTCGACTTATGGAAGTTCCACTGTATTTTGAAAAAAAAAAAAAACATTTATGGGTCTCTTTGTTTCGTTACTTTGATAATGATAATGAATATAATGTATGTATTTTTTTTAAATGTTTCCATATTCTATGGGAAAACAAGATAATTATTTTTTTAAAAAGTGGACTTCTTTTTTAAATCAACGGCTATCCTTCTAAGTATCTATACATATTAAGGTTTGAAAATATTATTAGCTTGATCCTAATTTAAAAACGAAGAAAATGTTAATACTTGTATTATTGGTTAATTCTAAAATATATTAGAAAAAAACTTAAGAAAATGGAAAAAATCAAAAATACATATTTTTATAATTTTGTATACTACTCATCAATTTTTAAATATATCATTTTTTGAAATTAAAATTTAACCCCTTGAAAAAATATATACATAGATATTGCAGAGGTAATTTAAAATTTACATATATTTTTTACATTATTAAAGTTTGGAGATTGTTTTTGGCAACGTTTTGAAAGGGTTACTCATATTGCCTTTACTTCAGCATAATCGATCAAAAATTGTTTAAATTCGTATCTATTACTTATTTTCATTTTTTTGTCCGCTAACTTTAGATTTGATCGCTTAAGACCGTTTTTCAACGATCTGATCGGACCCTATCAGTGTGGTTGTAGGCCCGGGAAATCAACCATCGATCAAATGTTCACACTCAGACAGATTTTGGAAAAAAAAAACGGGAGTTTCAAATCGACACACATCACCTCTTTATCGATTTCAAAGTCGCATATGATATAGCGTAGATAGAGAAGAACTATATAGAGCCATGTGGCATCTCGGCATCCCTGCCAAACTCGTCTGCTTGTGCAGGATGACGATGGAGAAATCTCGCTGCTCCGTCAAAGTCGGTAAGAACACCACCGAACCCTTTGAAGTCGAGAAAAGTTTGAGGCAAGGCGACCCGTTATCATGCAACCTGTTTAACATCGTTCTTGAAGCAATTGTACGTAACTCGCAAGTCAACAACAGAGGTACAATTTTTCAGAAGTCTGTTCAACTACTTGCCTATGCAGGTGATATTGACATCATTGGGAGAACGAAGTGAGCTGTTACCGGCGCGTTTGCAAGTATTGAATCGGAGGCGGCAAAAATCGGTTTGGCTGTTAATGAGGACAAGACGAAGTATTTATATGCTATCATCGAGAAAGGAATCTCAACATCGTCGACTCGGGCAAAACGTCACGATGGATAGGTACAACTTCGAAGTCATCAAGGACTTTGTCTACCTGGGCTGCACTATTACATAGCAAAATGACATCAGTGCAGAGATCAAACGAAGAATTACGCTTGCCAATCGCAGTTTCTTCGGACTAAGAAGGCATTTAAGTAGTAAAGCTCTCTCTCAAAGAACCAAGGAGACCCAATATAAGATCCTGATCATCCCGGTCCTGCTATATGGGGCAGAAGCATGGACCCTGTCAAAAACGGATGAGAATCTGCTTGAGTGCTTTGAATGGAAGATTTTTCGGGTGATTTTCAGTCCAATCTGTATCGATGGAGTATATGGAGAAGAAGATTCAACAACGAGCTTTACGGGTTGTACATCAGCGACGCCAACCTGGTCAAAAAGCTGAAAATAATGCGGCTGAGATGGCTGGGACACGTGGAGCGTATGGACACCAACGCACCAGCCCGACGAGTCTTCGAAACCACCCCTGATGGTCTGCACAGCAGAGGAAGACCCCACGTCAGCCAACTTGGAGCGCATAACTGGAGGCAGCTAGCTAGGGACCGAGTTGGCTGGATTGACTTGTTGGTTGAGGCCGTAGTCCATCCTGGACTGTTAGCGCCATCTAAAGTAAAGTAAGTAAGTAACTTTAAATTTATTTTAGGTGCAACTTGAGTAACTAAAACATATTTGGGCATATTCATATAGTCACTTTTAAACTCCAGGTTATCTTAGACTGGGGTTTATTCAATTTTATTTAGATAGGATAAACCCAGGTTTTTCTTAGCAACGGCTTAAACAATGTCTATCAATATTCCCCATTAACATTAAGCTAAAACTTCTGTTTTTCGATTCCGAAAAAAAAGTGTCCTGCAAAGTAAGGGAAGTGCGAAATAGTACCTTTGTGTGTATAAAATGTAAAAACCGAACGAATAGGGGATTGTATGATAATGTACACACAGGGTTCAAAGCGTTCGAACCATCCATTAACTTTTTTAGTTTTATGAATGAAAAATTTCAAAAAGTTAAGTCTGGAGTTAAAACTATTTCATGAGGGCCAATACCCAACTTAATCATCATCTGATTGCTTTGCTGGTGCTTAGTCTATCATGTTCGTTTTAATTTATTGAAAAATATATTTTCCATAACTTGGATTTAACCTTGTATAGACACAAGCTGTTCAGAATCCGATGCATCATGCATTCCGCTACCAAAAACACCGTGATGGGTTCTATCAATGGTTCACTATGATAAATTGTCAATCAATATTTAATTTGAATTCTTTTTAAAATTTTAATTGTTGTAACTTGTAAGTTAGTTTGGTTTTAATCTCAAAACTCTCAGAGCAATAAAAATTTGTTGGTAGTTTTCTTACTTTAACAAACTACCATATACTTGGCTAAGCTTGGAGCTTAAAGAATTCTACCTACCCACTTACGTTTTATGTACAGGGTGGGCTAAATGTGTCTTTCCTATGTAAATATAAGGAGGGCCAAAAGTCACTTTGCTATGTAAATCTCTTTAAACTTTTGAATGAAAAAATAAAAATTAATAAGACATTATGTAAACATTTCAAGAAATCATACTTTTTTTTTTATTTTATTTTATTAGTTTTTATACTTTCATTGAAAAGTTGTTAGAGATTAATATAGGAAAGGCACCTTTGGTAAACTCTGTATTTATTAAAGAGACTTTTCGGCCACCCTGTATAATTTGGTCATCAAGTGATGATCAGACAGTCCCAACCATATTTTTTTCCAAGTGTTCCCTTCAATTTTCTGACACTATATAATAAATGACACAAATCAGATATAAGTACAAATTAAATATTGTGTGTAATATACCATATTCAGGTTTGATAAAATTAAACTCAATATTTTTCCATCTTTGCTTACCGCCATATTAGTAACTTTGGAGTTAAATTGACTTTAAATCCATATTTATTAAATTCGGATTAAATTTGTCCAAAATATAATTTGGATGTCAGTATACTAAAACTGGCCTCTAGAGAGTCCAAAATTGGACACAAAAAATGTTGATTTAACGAATGAATAATATTGAATTGGATTTAATGTTCGAATTTAAATTTATTTAAATCTAGATTTAAAGGGAGTGAATAAAATGGGCGTTAGTATATGTGGTTGAAACATTTAAATCCAATGAAAAGATATTATTTTTAAAAATTTGAATATAATTTAACTTACACACCTGAACAGCATTTATTTCTCTTCTTGATGAGTTGTCATATATTGACAACTTCGATGTACGTATACTTTTATTTATGTATGTAACTCTGAAATATCATAATGTATATCATATAACTTTTATTATATGCTTCAAACCAAAATGGTTAGGTTTTAATGAATTACATATATTTAAAAGGCTTTCCAAGTCTCCTGTTACATCAGAAATGTTCACAATAAAAAGTATGCCTTTCATTGAAAGTACCTACATCTGGTTTTGATAGCTGATGATGATTGTCATATAAATAACCAGAATTAAAAATTATCAACTTTTTTTTAAATATTATTTAAAGTCAACATTATGCATACATATGTATGTATCTAGCACTTGAAAAAAGACTTCAACGCAGCAGGTAAAACGATACGAGCTATATGTTTTATTAAAAAAATTATAGGGATGTGAATTTAATTTTTTTTACAATAATGATGCCATGAAAGTGAGCATCTTATATGACAGACATGATACGTAATTAATTTTACTGATTAAATACAAAATTTTCAATGATAATATAATTTATGAAATGAGGATATCATATATTGTTGACACGGAAATAAAGAGCATACCTATACGTACCTACCATGAAGTTCAGTACAAATAAACAAAAATGATAGTAATGTTGCATACTTCTAAGTGTAATGTAGTGCCGATATTCACGACTCTTTAATACTGTAATGTTTAAACCAGGACCCATGTTCTGGCACTCTCGCACCGATAAAACCAGTCGATAAACGATGGAAAATGGAACAAAACTCATATGATTTGTTTCAATTTTCATCGTTTCTCGACTGCTTTTAACCATGCGAGAGTTACAGGCCCAGGTTCGATGGTAAAACTTATTTCCTTTAATTAATAAATTCCACTTATTTACTTTACAAAATAAACACACTTTATTTTACTTCAAATCGTGTTTATTATTCACCAATCTCAATAGTATGCAATACAAAATCACTTCCAGATACCTTTTTACCTCGTACTTCATGCTATCACTTTCAAAATTAAACTGTCTCTGTTCGCTCGAAAAACTTCCCTTTTATAAAAAATTGAATGGTTCTAGTCTCCACTAGATTATTCTAGTATCTCTTTCTAGTATCTTCCATTCCAGTTAAAGGATTGGTGTTTGGCTTTATCACAAAGATGGCGCTGTAAATAGTAACAGGATTTCCTTTTGTTTCAAAAGTAGTGGTGTAATAATTAAATCGTTACAATACATATCGCTTATTCTTGCGGAAACCTTTGACAGAAACTAATAAATTTAATCTCGGAAATTGTTGTAGCTATAGTTTGTTTCGAAAAACCATTTTTTTTAAATTTGAATTGGCATTCATTTATTGTCTACACTCCTGGACAAAATTAAACGGATTTAAAAAAAAAAAAATAAAACTAAAACTGATACCATTTTCTTTTCAGCATTTAACTTCAATATAAAAGAAAATTGAATATTTAAAACAAAAAAGTACTTGAACGTGAATTTTTCTTCCCCAATTTCAGTTTGATAACTACTTTTCTAAAACTATTTATTTAACCAACTTCTTTATTGAAAATAAATTTAAAGAATAGATTTCTGCTTTAAAAAAAAGACTTAGATAGCTATTATGATATATTAAGAGTTGCGGTTGTTTTTTTTAATTTTTTGTTTCTATTTTAAATAATAATGGGTGATTTTTAAGCTGGTTTGGTTTTGGCAACACTGGTTTTGACAGCTGACGTGTGTTTAGTACCTTTTGTCACTGTCAAACAGCTTCAGTTTGGTTTGCAATTTAACCATGGATCGTCTTACAAATGAACAACGCTTGCAAATTATTGAATTTTACTATCAAAATTCGTGCTCGGTTCGAAATGTTCATCGCGCGCTGCTTGTGTTCAGCGATGAGGCTCATTTTTGGTTGAATGGGTACGTAAATAAGCAAAATTGCCGCATTTGGAGTGAAGATCAGCCAGAAGCATTGCAACAGCTACCAATGCATCCCGAAAAAGCCACTGTTTGGTGCGGTTTATGGGCCGGCGGCATTATTGGGCCATATTTCTTCAAAGATGATGCGAATCGCTACCGAGCGATGATAACAAACTTTTTTTTGCCCGAAATGGAAGTTCTTGACTTGCATGATATGTGGTTTCAACAAGACGGTACCACATGCCACACAGCACGCGAAACAATGGCGCAATTGCGAGGCGAGTTTGGTGAACAGTTAATTTCACGTTTCGGGCCGGTCAATTGGCCGCCTAGATCGTGCGATTTGACACCATTAGATTATTTTTTGGTGGGGGTATGTCAAGGCTAATGTTTATAGGGACAAGCCCGCTTCGATTGACGCACTGGAAGCCAACATCCATGCATTCATTCGTGAGATACCGGCCGATATGTGTGAAAGAGTATGCCAAAATTGGACTCAGCGGATGGGCTACCTGAGACGCAGCCGCGGTCAACATTTGCATGAAATTATCTTTAAACATTAAATTGCAAGGTTCAAACTATGGATTCAAATAAATATTTCATTAATTTTTTTGAATTTTTTGTATTTTTTTTTTAAAAAAAGTTCTACACCTCTTAAAAAATCACCCGTTATTTTTACTAGCTTTATATGTAACGTGACCATTTTTTATTTAACTTAAAACGGGACAACTAACAGGTAGTCAATAAAAAAAAACACTATTTTACCATTTATTTATTAGGAAAAAGTTAACTGCTATTACAATTTAAAAATATTATGTATCAGAGGATCAAATTTGTTTTAATTGTTTCAATAAGGTGATGATTTTGAGTATAAGAATAAAACTCTTGGCACGTTTTTTCTTATATTCAGCTTAGATACATATAAACTAAACATCGCTTTTAGGACTTCAACTTGCAATTGAGTTTTCTCAGATGTCCACAATTTGTTCGTCATAGAAAATACTCTTTCTGCTGAAGCATTTGTTTGCCTGCACAAAATTCAATTAAAATACAAAAGTGTTCATGCTGAAGATTGTTGGTTTGAAAGTTTTTGAATACTTCCATACCCAACGAGTTTCCATCATTTAGATTATTCCATTCAATGTTATGTAGTTACAAATTAATGAAAATTCGTCAAAGACTTCTGTATCTTTATCACTGTTAATATACTCCTTTTCAATTAACACATCCAGAGATTTTTTAATGTCTTCCCATGCGGGTCCTTTTTTCAGATCTGCCCAATAAAAAATCTCAATTTCCTTGGTTAGAAAGCAAGTCAAGGCTTGATTTGTAAAATTTTGTTTGCCGTCTTTTTTTTGGCTGATACGTTTTTGAAATTTTTTCTAAGGCAGGCATAAAAGCAAGCCATCAGGCTTAGCTGTAGCCCAGAATTTGCTGATTATTCCGTTTCAATTTTGGCGCAAAAATCCTTAAGAGCTTCAACTCGAATTATGTAAATATTTATAAAAAAAGGACTATATCTCCACAATAATGCTTTCATAATCTAAGGGTAGTCCGTCTGCAGCAGATTTTATTGCATTGTGAATTACATGGGCTCCACATCCAATAGCTACATAAAATATGCGAAGATGTTAGTTTTAAAATTTTCACACAAAAAAAAAATTAAAAAAAAAAAATTAGGCCGAAAGGCATTAGTTTTAAGAACATGAATAATGAATTACTTAGATCGCCCGGCTAGAGCCAGATGTTTTTGAGGCTTTAATTTGTGAAACTCTATCTTTCTATGTTAAATCAATTATTGTTCCAAATCAACATGGATTTACAAAAGGGCGCTCTACAGTCACCTTTCTTATGGAATTGGCTGAAAATTGTATTGATTCATTCAAAAACAGAAGTCAAGTGGATTGTGTATTCACCGACTTTAGTAAGGCATTCGATAAATTATCACATCGAATTTTGCTATTAAAACTTAGAAAGATTGGATTCAGTGACCACTTCATTAAATGGCTTCATTCTTATTTATTTAATAGATCGTATTCTGTACTTTTCAATGGTCGTACTTCTAAAATGTTTAGCGTCAACTCTGGAACACCTCAGGGTAGCCATTTAGGTCCTATACTTTTTATTTTATTCATAAATGACTTACCATCTGTGTTGAAGTATTCAAAATGTCTCATTTATGCAGATGATGTAACAATGTTTAAAACTGTTTCAAATTCTAATGATTGTGCTGAATTGCTATGTGACCTTAATGCGTTTTTTGACTGGTGTGTTCGTAACAGTTTGTGTCTTAACATCGATAAATGTAAAACTATGAGTTTTACGAGAAAGCTTTCAGAAATTTCTTTTAATTATTTGTTTAATGGCGTATCCTTATCACGTGTGAGTGAAATGTCTGTCCTTGGTGTGTCATTTGATGGGAAGCTTGAATTCATACGACACATCAACTCAATAACTAATAAAGCAAATTCAATTCTTGGCTGGATAAAGAGAGAGTCAAGGCAATTTTCTAATCCTTTTGTTACAAAGCAGCTTTTCATAACATTTGTGCGACCCATTCTCGAATACGCTTGTCAAGTTTGGGCACCAAATTACGCTTGTCATATAGCCAGACTTGAACAGGTGCAAAAAAGGTTTCTGAGATTTGCACTTAGAGGGTTAGGATGGAATAATCCCTTTTATCTGCCTCCTTATCACAACAGACTTAAACTTATCGATATGCCTAGTCTTGAGAGCAGACGTTCTTATTTATGTTTTGTCTTCTTTTTTAAAATAATAAATGGCAAAATAGATTCTTTGCATCTTTTGTCTCGTATTAAGTTTAATATTCCCCAACGAAACTTGAGGAATTTGCCCGAATGCATACATATTTCAAACTATCGGACTAATTATGAACGATTTGCTCCTTTAAATAAAATGTCTCAATTATTTAACTTATTCAATAGTAAATATTTTAATTTGTTTGATCATACATTAAATTTGTCAAGTAAATTTAAATTAACTTTCTTCAACAACTATATATAAACTATAAATGTATTTTCAAAGCTAGTAATTAGCTCAGTTACAAATAAATAAAATAAATAAATAAATAAAAGATATCCATCAAGTTAGCCCAACCACTATAATATGACGTTATTAAAAAAAAATATTTCGAAAACTGCGATTTATATAGCCAAAATTAATTTTCAGAAAAAAGTTAGCCCCGCCATTTGACTGTTTACAAAAAAAAATTGTGCTGCAATGTGCTCCCGATGTGTCACGTCGGGCCGGCTCGGCTGTTCAATTTTCACGCGGTTTCCGAAACGGGACAATTTTGTGTTTGGGGTTGTAATCAAAATTAACAATACGATAAGAGAGAAGTGCAAAAAAGTGGGTTTCGTCATGCCGTCCTTCGTTCTGTGCGTCCACTGTAATTTGGGCTAGAAGGTGTACCGATCTGCTTCAAACTTGGTACAGAACATTTGTATGTGATTCCCTAGAGGCGGAATTCGAATTTTTGTTTTACCTCATCTAGAAAGGGTAGCTGCCATACAAATATTTTGTTTTTTTTAAATTTTTCGAAAACGGCTATAACGATTTCGATTAATTATTATGATGCAAGTAATTTTTTTTTTTTCTCAAAAAAATCACATAACGAAATTAGGTATTCCTTTTTTTTTTTGGAAAAATGGTTTCATTTTTGGGTTATTCACATACATCTTTGCCATGGTTTAACTGGTTATATGTTATTATTTTGCAATCTGATGCTTCTCAATGGTTTAAACAATAATGCATTCAAAATTTTTTTTCAGCTGGTATCTGGAATTTCCCTTATCCCCACAACTTAAATACCCTTCGACCTTAGATATTTTTATCAAATCCTTTGATTCTTTATTGTTTTGATAAATGAATCTGTCTGACCAAGCTTTATGACTGTAAGGTTTTGTATCCAAGCTTTTTTTGTTCTATTTTATCCGTGATAAGAGCCTGATCGAAAACGAAAATTAACTTTGCTATTTTATTTATTCTCCAGTCCAGTTGTTATAATTGACAATTAAAAAAGAAAATTAGTCTTCTGTTGGATTCAAAAATTACTTTTTAGGACCTTCCCTCATACATATAGGTATAGTATCGCACCTTCAACACACCAAAACATTGTAGTATTATGCAAAAATGGGAAAAACCTTGACAGGAAACCTAATTAGCCGCTGTCATCATCATTATAATAATTTTCGCGAACACCCTCGCTCCGCTCTGATAGCTATGCAACCACATATTTCCAACATCCCAAAGTTTGTTTATTCATACTGTATATAGAATTACAAAATAATTATCCTTCCTTTAGCTATATTTTGATGATGTTTCTGTATTTATTTTTGCAATTCAAAAACGTTCGTGGTTCTTTCGTCCTCATTATCCCAAACACAACACAACACGGGCATTGTTTTTGTTCCTAAAAAAAAAATACAGTAAAAAATTAAAAACCAAAAGCATACTTTTCCCACGAGAGAGCATTTCAATTAACATAACCTCCATAAAACCAAAGTCCTTTTTCTATAGTCTAGAGTGTCCTTGCTGTGTTACTTCGGGTTAACTTCGGACGAGAGGACATCCTTTAGTAAGGTGACTTTTGGTTGGAAGGGATTTCTCTTGTGGGATACCTGAGCTTCCACGAAAGTTGAATGAAAATGTTTGGTTTTTGGTTAAGTCCACTTAAGGATAGCAAAGACATCACAAGCGCACAAATCTTCATAACAATACTACACCAACAACAATAACAAGGGGATTTGAAAACAAAATAAAATCAGGCGGGCTTCCGGTGATGCCGGAATTAAGTGATGGACAAAACTACGAATGTGTTACAAATTCTCAAAAATGTTCCATCTCTCAGATTGGATATGGTTGCATTGATGTGAAATTTCAAGCCCTCAGATCATTTTGTTTATAAGCAAGTATGAAACACCAGTGCACAAGGGGATGAACTCCATAGAGGAACTATGCAATATATGTATATATGAGAAAACTTTGCAAGCTAAGGGAATAAAGGATATAGGTAACTCCACCTCCACCTTGTTACACAAAAATGGCAAATCTCTAATGGATTCCTTGGGCTTGGGCAAATACAGAGATAGGTAGGAGCCTCTGCAGCTGTATGGTCGCTGTCCAACTGAAATTCCTTAAAACCCCTCAAGGATAAGAATCGAGTGACAGAAACTCGATTCATAATTTTCCCATCCATCGTCTCACGTATAAAGGAAAATTGCAGTGTCCTGGCTGAATGGCATACACTGAAAGTGTATCGATTTACGGTTCAATTGAATGTGAGTGCGAGCAGAACCCATAGAAGCAGACGTTTTTATCAGTTATACGGTGATGGATTCGGATGAGCCGCATATGGTCGACGACGTCGTTGTTGTGGTCTATATATGCGGAAATATTTGAAAATTGAAATTTCAATCTATTCGTATATTTGTTGCAGAATTTTCAATAAGTTCCATATGCTGCAGCAGCTTTTCACATCAGAAAGAAATTCCAAGCTTGGGGTATCGCTATTTCTGTAGGGCTTCATCAGCAAAAGGTTCCTATTTAAGTGCAAATCTATTCCCAGAATGGAATGTTCAAATAATGCATTGAAGTATGATACTTTGAAATTTAAGTGTCTTGGATGGAACAGTTGGTTTTTCTTGTTAATAAAATAACAAAACAAGATATTTAATTAAAATGGATATCAAAAATTCAAAAATTTAAGTTTTTGATACTTTTGAAACAAATCTTTTATATATAAAACTAAGTCGGTTTAGTTACACCATTTATAACTCAAGAACTACTGGACCGATTTTAATGATCTCTGATTTGTTGGATTTTTCTCCGCCCCGAATAGCAGAATAACTATTAAAATAACGGAAAAATTCACTACCCAAGTAACATTTTTCCTCTCATAAGACGCTCCGAGAGCGTTTGAGACTTATTTTAGGGAGCTAAATGCACTGTTGAGGAGTTCTTCTAGATTCTTATAAGATTGTTAAAAGCCTTAAATGGCCTAGTTATGGGAACCTCTTGATCCTATAGGAAGAGTTTTATTCTTCTTATGCGATTATAGACGCCGCTTTGTAAATCTAGTAAAGCTCTCTGAACTCTTCCTATGGGAGTGCGTCTCTTCCTACAGAAGTTGTTAAAAAGAGAACGAGTGTGTGTAAACTTAAAAAAACATATATCTTTTGCATTTTCAATTTCTTTTTTTGAAGAAGGTGGCGAATAGTTTTTATGTGTGTTCGTGATTCTCTCATGTCAGTAAATAATGTGTTTTTTGGTGCTAGTATTTATCTCAGGCACTCCGACCTCTTAGCCGCGTTCGAGAGAAAAGTCTTAAGGAGAATTGTTGGCCCCATATGTGAGGAAGGACGATTCCGGAGACGGTACAATCATGAATTGTACGCAATCTACCTTGAAGCAGCTATCGTGACAAAAATTAAGCTCGGTAGACTCCGGTGGGCAGGGCACCTAGCTCGCATGAGCGAAGAGGAACCTGCTCGGAAAGTTCTTTGTGGTACATTCTATGGTAGACGACAGCGTGGTAGACCATGCTTGCGCTGGAGAGATGGCGTAGACCAGGACGCCCGGAGCCTTGGGGTGCGCAACTGGATGGCGGCGGCTCGAGACCGGGATGGGTGGAGAGACTTGTTGAAGGAGGCCAGGACCGGACCCCGGTTGTCGAGCCGACGATGATGATGATTTATCTCACAAGTTAATTGACGTATTATATTTGTTAAGATCATGGCATATGTAGGCTAAATTCTTGGTGCAATTAAAATTGCATCTACTAATTTTCACATTTTGCTTCGAAAAATAACAACGAGCTTCCAAAATTATGCATATTTAAAATATTTTGTTATTAATTATAATCTTATTATAGGGTTACCATTTTTTTAGGTGCAAAAATCACCAAAGTATGTTTTTATACAATTCACAAAATGCGATGATTCATACCATATTTTTTCCAAATATTGTCATTATCGTGTTTTTATGACAAAAATTGGATCCAGAGTGGCACAAAATATGACGCTTTTTCATTATTAAGATTATCTGAAATTTTCCAATATATTTGTCATTAAAAACTGACAAAAATAAATGATTTTTAAAGATGCCATTTTACTTGTGTCGTGTTAATATACTGCTGTCACAAATTTTAAATAATGACATAACACAAAAAAGAATGTCCCCGCTCATTCTTCTCTGATATAGTAGCTGTATACTAAGTTATCCAAAGCATTTTTTATACAACTAATATCATAAGCAAATAAGAGAAAACAAGATGAATATGAAGTTTTGGTCAGAATGGAAAACCAAATATGATAATTCATTAAGAATATTTTTTTTTAAGCTACGGTAACCCTCAAAATATAATGAAAACATTTTGTTCATATTGCAACATGGCTGCTGTTGATTGATACTTTAACTCTTGTTTTAAGATCTCAATGAGATCTTTGGATGATGATGAAGTCCCATTACAACGCTTGAGCTCCCGTAAGAAGTGTCGCTCTCAGTAAATATAAATTTTCTCTGAGAGACAGTACTTCTTATGGGAACTAAAATGCTCTTATGGGACTTAAATTTGACATTTAACTTTCAAACGAAACACATTTGTCTGTGGGGCGTTCCTTTTTATTGCAATTGCCAACTATTATTAAGAAATTTAAATGTGAAAGCAAAAAATCGATAGTTGTGTTAGATTAACATTTTGAAACAATGGAACAAAATTATAACCTAATAATTTTTCGAATAAAGTAACAATCAAAGTTAACTGGATATAGCTTGGCGTTATTTAAATCACTCCAAAGCTGATGACAGCTGATGCAACAACAGTATAAGATATACCATAAACATTATGGGATACTCATGGTGATTTCCATTAGTACAATTAATAAGGTTGTTTCGATCAATTCTATCAAAATAAGGCTTTTGAGATCGATTTTTCAGCTGATTGTTTCCTCTTTTTAATACCACTAATAATATTAACTACCTTAAGTTTGAAATGTGTGCCTTCTGTTTAGTATATTTCAGTGCTGAAAATTGTTGTTATAATATTTTTATGATCAAATTCACTACTACAAGTTCTACAGCCCCGAAATTAGGTAAACAAAGAGAACAAAAAATCGACCAAAGAAACTTGCTCGCAAAGAAAACAATCAAACTTTTCTTTGAAATCTAAAATTACATCTTCCACCACCAATCAAATAACCAATCCGATAGAAACATGAACAGAAGCAAGTTTTGTGAACAAAAAGAACGCACTGTACAATTCAACTACAACATCTGTTCGTTTGATATTCAAAGCTGGCGTCGCACAGTGGTTCGGTTTGTATGGGAGAGCGGAAAAAAGTCTGTTTTATCTGAACGGTTCAACGGATTTAAATGAAATTTGGCAAACATGTTTATATTAGTGTTATATATATTTGGTCAAAATTTGGTTGAAAAAAAATAATTAGAAACAAAGTTATTGACATTTTTCTAAAATTTGAGGGATTTGAAGTTTGTATGGAAGAGCGGAAAAAAAATCTGTAACATCTGAACTGTTTAACGGATTAAGATGAAATTTGATTCGCATTTTTAAATTAGTCTTATACACATTTTGTCAAAATTTGGCTTAGAAAAAATCATTAGTAAAAAAGTTATTGACTTTTTTTCTAAAATTTGAGTGTTTTGATGTTTGTATGGGAGAGCGGAAAAAAGTCTGTAAAATCTGAACTATTAAACGAATTTTAATGAAATTTGACAAACATGTTAAGATTAGTTTTATACATGCTTGGTTATTGACATTTTTATAAAATTTGAGGGTTTTGATGTTATATTTAAATAAAAGTTTTTTTTAGTAACATCTTAACTTTTTATTTTGAATAAAATATTATTATTAACTATGTATATTATAAAATTAAATAAATAAATAGATAAATACATAAAAAAAAATAAATAAAAAACAATTATGAAGTAGTAATTTTATAATGCTAGAATGAGGTTTTTTGCGTCTGCGCTGATTGGAAGTATTTTCTTTTTTGCCTGTGGCCTTAAACCTGTTATTATTGGATCTGAGGATATGAGTATATGATGCATCACATCTTCATTCGTCGCAATTCGGCTGCATTTTCTCGAATGAAACCTGCGGTAGGCTTTATAATCCTTATTTCGGCATTCTTGGGATTCCTCGGAGAGCGATCGAACAGGAAATGCACAGCTTTTAATTATTTCTTCTCCATGGATCAAAACCTTATGTAAGGTTGCTGGCATATTGTACCATTTATATTTCTCAACAAACAGTTCAGCAGTTTCCCACGTGTAAGGTGCATATTTTTTGAAATCTAATTTTTCATTCGACATTATTACTTCAAGGATAACAGCAAACCGCCAAATTAGGGATTCCCTAACTCCAGTGATTTCTGAAGTCATGGTTGGATTTATATATATTTTATATATATAGATTTAAGTAAGAGATTTTATTCTAATAAGCCATTACTAATACTTAGAGGTAATAAAAAATTACGCAATACAGAACAAAAACAAAGCAATAAAACTTTAAAAAGAACACCTTTTTTATTTTTACCTGCCCTACTTTTAGCGAAAAATTAAAAAAAAATAAAAGATTATCCCTAATCCTTTTCTTTATTTTGTATTAAGCTCTATCATATAATTCAAAATTTCATAAAACTATATTATTTTTCTTGTGTTGATTTCAAGAAAATTGAGTTGAAAGTTGAAAAATTTTCCAGGCAGAAATAAATGGTTTCGCAAAAATCGAAATTCTCAGCCCTGGGTCAATGTATTAATTTTGTTTTATTTTTAAAATAAAGTTTGACATTTTTTCTTAAAATAATAGGCTTAACTAGTTCATTCTGACAATCAATACCGAAGTAATCAAACTTTTTGGTAAACACCACCGTCAAGACGGAGTTTTTTGAAATCCGATTAAGTGAAACATTTTTGAGCATAACTTCCACATCTGCACGTATCTGCAGCTGATTTTTTCTGTGCTTTAACATGAATGTATGGAGCATATGGTGGCATACTTACTTTCTTGGTATCTTTTGGAGCTGTTTTTTTAAATCAAAAAGTTTTAAAATAAAGCATTTTTTCTTAGTACTAAAGCTTCAGGCTACTTATAGAAGGTATCTTTTATAAATAATCAATATTTTTTTTTATTTTTAGATAATCGAAAATAGACCAATTAAATTATTTAAGAAGCTAGAGAATTTATCTACAGGAACTTCGGAAAAAAACATCTCAAAATTTGTTGAAAATACGGTTCGCGATTTTAGTAAAATTATTTTTCAACTTTGAGGGCTTGTTAATCAGAACATACAATATATATGTTAAAAAATACTTTTAAATCATACGCTCGGGTTATCTAAGAGTACTTAAACATAAACTTTAAAAGGATAGATATGACTTTTTCAAAAGACTTTTTTCCGCTCTCGCACCACTGTGCGTCGTAGCTCCTATTAGAATCTTGAAAAAAACTTGAAGTATTATTATGGGATTATAAAGACTAAAAATGACGTTTAGAGTTTTAATTTCATAACGATATACTTATGAGACTTAAATAGATTTAGATATAGGATTTAAGTACTTTCAAATTTAAAAAATGCTTAGCTCTTACAATAAAAATGCTATGAGACGAATTTGAGTTTCATAACAAGAGATTCATTCTTAAGTATAACAATAGGATTTAAAAGAATCTTATGGGAGCTTTTTTCAGATTTGAAGAGCTTAACTCCGGGAGTTTGTTAGTTGGGTATGTAGGGTGCAATGGGGTAAAATTTAAAATACAGACTTCCGATTAAAAAAACTCTACGTGCAATTGAAAAGTTATTCGTAGGATATGGCTTCAAGTGTATTTTTTTTTTTAATTTTCAATTTGTAGGGTGAAATTTTAAAAATATAAAAAAAAATAGTCCGATTTAAAAAATTCTTTTTTATTTGAAAGGTTTTTTTTAGGAAATGGATTTAGGGATATTCTTTTTCAAATTTTGTATTTGTAGTGTAAAATGGGGTAAACATTAAAAAAAAATGTGCGATTTAGGAAATTCTTTTTTGTTTAAAAAGGTTTTCTTAGGAAATGTCTTGAGGGATATTCTTTTTCAAATTTTATTGTTTCTAGTGTGAAATGGGCTAAAAATAAAAAAAAAAATCCGATTTAAGACATTCTTTTTCTGTTTGAAAGGTTATTTTTTTAAAAAAAATGCTATTTATAGAGTAAAATTGGGTTAAAATAACACGGTGGTTTTCGAATACATACATTAATTGTTTCCGTGTTAGGAAAGTAATAAAGGTTGGACTCAGATGATCATATTCTTACAAATTTCGCCATTCATAACGTAAAGTGGGTCAAAACTCAGTATGTAGTATTTTATTACAAAAAGTAGCTTAAACATTTATCTATATTTTCATTTGCAATTTTTATGCGATGCTTAGGTTTGTCTACCCGTGTGAAGCCGGGTGGGTGAGCTAGTTTAAAATACTTATTAAAATAAATATAATTTACAAATATTTTGTGAACAATTTTGCTGATTTTGTGGTCTTTACGTAATAATTTGTCATATCGATGTGGTATACCGCAGTTTAGAGACCAAAAGCAGAAACTAAAATTTAAACTTAAATATTTAAAGGAAACTTGCTGCTTTCTTTTCCTTTGTTTCGTGTAATATTTATTTTTTCCTCTTTGTCGTTAAGTCGACTCACGGTCAGCCATCATAACCCAAAACTTATTGTCAATGAATAAGGAAAAACCCCTGACCAATGGCAACATTAAGTCCAATACACCAAAAAACATGCGGGAAGGAAGTATACTCGTAGATAAAGCTATTGGTAGTCAATTGTGTTGAAAATATTTATTGATTATGAAATCAACAACAGACGACGACGACGACGACACGACCGAAACGACGGAGAGGATGGTTATGCGTTATGGCTGAAGTGAGTGCCATGAGTGCCGGTTCCGGAAGAATGTGCCCCGAGTACATTATATTCGATATAACAATAATTTACTAATTTGATTTTGATTATCCAAGTGAAATAGAGTTGCCTAAGGCTGGCGCCACAATCTGTTTGTTCGACAGATTGTTTAGACAAATTATATTATTTATTTTTTTTTTTTTCGTGGCTGTTGTTGTGTTTTTTGCTGCATTTTGTGGAATGTGGAGATTATAAGCACTTTGAATGCAATTAAAATATTATATGAATTTTTTGAGATGTTTGCGATGACATGAACGAAAATTAAATTTGTTTCCGTGAAACAGATTCTGATGTGCTTACTGTACAGAAGAGAATTTTCAACATTTCTGTTTGAATACAAGTGATAGCATCACTGGATGATATTTTGCTTTGTTCCTCTGATGTGGTTGGCAAGTAGCAGCATTGGCTTTATAAGTGGCCTTGAAATCAGTGATGGCGTGGTGTAGATAATCTATTTTCCAGTGCCTGTCGTAATTTGGCAATGATTTTTATTTTTGAACCTCTACACGTGGAAATCTTCAAAAGACACTTGGTAAATATTCGGTTCCCAGTAGAGTGGAACTTGTACAACACTAAAAAGAGGACCAGTTTATGGAAGATCCACTTTCCAATTTAATGATTTTTATTTCTTAATTCAAAAACGCGCTTTTGAAGCTTTAGAGGTTTTAATACTCTCTCATCGCTTTTAGACTATTATGAAACTTGGTTCTTCTTAGTTTCCGTTTATAGTAGACCTTCTGTAATCCTTTAGTATGACTAATATAAGTCGCTGATTGTATGATACAGAGCATGTCTTCTAACCACTTTTGTAAACCATTTCTATTCGTAGAGGTCACCATGTAAATCGCTATTTCTTATATACCTACCAAGTGGTAATTAAAGGGTCCGCCATCTAACGTTTTTTTTTTCAACTAGTGCTTATTTCGTGAATGGTAACACTTACCTCATGTCTGATTTGACAGATAATTATTTTTATTCTTTCGCTGAACGAATATGATTGTGTATACGCTTCGCTAAGTGGGCCTGCGATCGACTTAGAGAAGATGACGATTTTGCCAAAAAAATCATCTTTTCAGATGAAGCTCATTTTGATCTTGGCGGGTAGTAAACAAGCAAAATTGTCGCATTTGGGGCACAGAAAACCCGCACGCATACATTAAAAAGCCGATACACCCAAAACGAGTCACTGTTTGGTGCGGATTTTGGTCCAGAAGCATAATTGGGCCATTTTTCGAAAATGAGCAAGGAGTGGCCGTTACAGTCAATGGCGATCGTTATCGGGCCATGTTGAACGAATTTTTGTTCACAAAAATTGAAGAGGAGGTTATTGGCAACATTTGGTTTCAACAGGACGGCGCTACGTGCCACACAGCCGAAGCTACACTCGATGTTTTGCGCCATTTTCAAAATAAAAAAGTTATTTGCCGGACGCTTTATTTTATCACCAAGGACTTTGTTTTGAAATTTTGGCATGATTTCAGAATTATGTGTAAATAACCACATAGTTGGATGTCTAACGTCTTAACAGGTTTCAGTACTTGCTTGTATAGCATTGTTTTGTTCTGGACAGATAGATAGGGCAGTGTTCTTACACAATAACCAGTAGTCCAGTGAAAATAGACTATCACCCAGTACAAAATTCGTATCGAGCTGAAAGTTGGTAAATAGACATTTGAATCAACTTTGATTATAGGTTACATTAGATCTACAAAATGTTGAGTTAACCCAATGTTTTCCAAAGTAATTCTGACCTTATCTTGAGTTAAGGCACCTACTAAAGGTATCCTAGAATCACCATGCGTAGCGGTGAGAGTATAGGAGTTAAGAAGGCTAATATAGGTTATATGAACATTTCTGTTTCTCCATTTGATCATACTATACGCCTATGTGCACGAAAATGCTCTTCCTCAATATTTGATCTCTAAATTATTCTCATCTCATACAAATTCAGCCAA
Organism: Leucozona laternaria; assembly: GCA_932273885.2. Classification (NCBI taxonomy): domain Eukaryota; kingdom Metazoa; phylum Arthropoda; class Insecta; order Diptera; family Syrphidae; genus Leucozona; species Leucozona laternaria. Next base: position 20,497,180 of record OW026367.1, on the reverse strand, counting down.
AACTTTTGAAAATTATCTTCATCCAGAAAAAAATTTTGTTAAATAAATCTCAAATGAGTTAAAAAATAAACCCACAAAACTGATATTAATTTCTTGAAAATAACATGTTTTAACCATAATTTTCTAGTTGCACTTACACGTGTGTGCTTATCACCGTATCAGTAGATCAATGAAATGAATAATATTTATATAGCCAGTACCTCCAAAAACTAAATCCAATTTCGTATGCACAATTCAGGTTTCCGCAATACGAAATTTAATAAAAATAAAAAAAAACCTATAAGTCTCGTTTGGTTATCAAAGAAGCAGGTTTTTAAAAAAAAAAAAAAAAAAAAATTAATTAAATTTGTAAGACTTTTACTTTTGTTTCGAATCCTGTTTTCGTAATTTTTCTCTTGCTAATCAATATCACAGTTACAATACCAGATATCTCACACATAAATATTATAAAATAAATTATTTTAATCAATTCCGTATTTATTGCTTAATAGCTGGCAAAAATCTATAAAAACGGAACACACACGCGGAAGCCGGTTTGATGGAGGAAGGTCATTAGAATAACTTAAGACAAAGATCTTAACACTATATAATAAAATATAGGTATTGTTTGCAAAATGTCAACGGAATCACAAAGAAATCATATTGCACGAAGAAAAAATTGATTAAAAAGGAAATAAAAAATATCTAATATTCTTGAGCATTTATGTATATTGTGAAATTAAGCATAACCAACAAACCAGTTGCAGCATATTTTAAGAGTTTGATAATTTCAATGTCACAATAATAATAATCAAACCTGGACAACAGTGAATTTGGATGCTTGTGTATGGCTACCAGCTTTTTTGTTTTAAATGAAAATATGCACCTGTCTCTAGTACAGTATACTACGGTTATAAGAAACTCTGATTACTAATTAAAAGAAAACTCTTACAGATTAATTTTTTACACCACAAAATTTACAGGTTAAACGATTTTGATAAAAAATGTTGTTGAAATTTGGCAAAAAAGAAATTACCAAATATTTTTACCAACGGTACCTACTTACCCTCCTTAAGTAAAAAAAAACTCCAAAATTTATCAAAAATTATGGTTTTAATTTACTTTGCAATTGCCCCAAAAGAGTTATTTTTGATTTTCTTACCTACTATATTATGTTCAACAAAAAATTGTCAGTAAAGGGCTTATGGGAGAGCCTTTTCCAAACCAGTGGCGCCTAATGCACGCTCACGACACTGAATTGGGAAATTACATTGTCTGTTTTTTATAGCGTTTGACAAAAACATTGGCTCAAAATTTTAAACATTTTAAACCTACTCTAAATCATTTTCAAATTCGACGCCGACTCTAAAAATGAGTTTTAGAATGACAGTCGACGCTTTGATAATTTTAAACGATACCTATAAAGTATACTTTAAAGCTAAAGCACTCGTCTAACTTTAAAAGCAGCAAAATGCTTCTCTATCTTTTTTAAAGTATACTTTACAAAAATTTAAAGAAGAATGTTTGATGAAGATTTTAATCATATAAATCAACAATCACGAAAACTGTCTTAGCTTTAATTTGTGGTGCATGCACCCAGTAACCATTACCACGACAAAACAACAACATCTCCACCCCCTATAGGGGAGTTAAAAAAAGAAAAAAAAAATTACAAACAAATTTAATTTTCAAATGGGACACCCGGATTTGAACCGGGGACCTCTCGATCTGCAGTCGAATGCTCTACCACAAATCATAAAAAAAAACCTTACAAATGCGCTAAAAACCCTACAAATGCGATTAAAACACTTCATTAGTTAGAAGAGTTGTTTAAAGTGTTTAAAATTAAGAAAAGGTTAGACAAGGGCTTGCAACTAAAGGATTGCGTTTACTAGAGTCGGTTTTATTCCTTAAAACTTAAACGAGGACTGTTTAAAAATATGCGCCAATGGCTTTAAAAAAACCAATGCATAATATTGTAAGTGTTGCCGTTCTTATTTTCTAATATTTTTCTGTTGGTAAAACAATTGGTATCGTGATCGATGATCGAGAAGACCGAAAAAGTGGGTTTCGTCATACCAGCCGTGTCGGTCTGTGCATCTGTGTGTCCACTGATAATTTGAGCTAGAGTCTAAACGGGTAATCCGATTTGCTTAAAAATTTTTAAAGAACATTTGAATGGAATTCTCTATAGGCGAAATTCAAATTGTTGTTTTAGCTCATCATCTAGAACCAGTAGCTGCCATACAACAAATTTGTTTTTTTTTTTTTCAAATTTTCTCGAAAACTGCTTTAACGATTTTAATTAAACTTCTTACCTGTAATAACCAAAGAAGTTATAAGAAAACTGCTTTTCAGGTTTTACAAATAACAGAAATATGGCCATTCCTTGTTTTTTTGAGAAAAGTGTCTTATTTTTTGCTTATTCACGTATATCTTTTCAATTATTCGTCCTATCTTGTTGTACATTTTGCAGTCTAGTTTACTGATAATAGTTCAAACAATATTCGTCAAATTTAGCGAGTTGAAACTATTCACTTGTTTTCACATGTCACATTTATTAATATGAATTACAGGTTGAAAGATGTGTAAGTTCCATGTTGCCATTGTTCACCGTTTGTCAAAAGAGAGTTTATACGATATTTTGTTTAATAAAATGTATTAAAAACAATAATTTATTTATACTACAGTTGTATAATTTGCCAAGTTCAGATAAAAAAATACGTTTAAATCTGATTCTTATAAAAAAATTGAATAACACACTTTTATGGTTTCTTTTATGGTTATGGCATTATGGAGACGTTGAAGTCAGCTCTTCGTTGGTAATGGTCACAAACCTGCACACAGGACAACTTTGACTTGTGCAATCTTTTCATAAAAAGAATTTATGTCATCGTTATCTGTAATAGATAGAGCTATTAATAGGTACAATGATTTTTGTATAAAATTAAATTAAATATTATTCTAGTCTGACACGAAGTCATACGAAATTAAAAACTCAATAAATAAAGAAAATTACAGAATTTGAAATTGGTAACAATCAATTTCACACACCCTGTGTTCACTTCCATCTACCTTCATCAACTCAGTGATTTTGATTTGAAGTGTCCTCAAGTAACCTCTCATAAACTAGTCCAGACCCGGAGGTAAGGGTAATGCATACAAACTATATATACTAATATTTTAAAAATTCAGGACACATTAGTAGCAAACAGTACCTATGCCATAATAATGCAAGAAAAATAATCAGATAGAACAATCCAACTAACATTTCAGTTCATTAAGTCTGTCTATGAAAGCGGCTTTTAAAGCCATAATCGTGCTCTAACTTCTTTATCACACATTTTTCACTTCTCACAGGGCAGTACCTAGACCTACTTCAAAGAGTTTTTTTTTTTAATTTGCTCTTAACAACTTGCAACTCCGATCAAAACAACAAATCTTATACTCGAGATTTGATCAAAGAAAAGAAGAAGAATTTTTTTGTAATTATAAATGCCAGACATTATTTAAAACTTATGACCAAAAAAAGATTGGGTTTTTCAACAGGGACGCTACAAAAGTAGAGCAACAGGGACAGCAAACGACGCCATATTTCTTGCCACTCTTTTGACATTTCTCTTCAGCAAGGTTTGCCATAATGGAAAGAAACACGAGCCAACAACGAGTCGAAAATATTAAAATTTACTACCGAAATTCGGAGTCAGTGGCCTCAACGTTAAGAGTGCTACGTCCAATTTAAGAGCAAGATTTATTTGATTTGGGGAAAATAATTCTCAAAAGTAAATTACATTTACGGCCATATAATTCACTTTAGATTTGAATGCAATTTTAATCTAGATTTAAATAAGGATTTATTAAGTCCATATGTCCATATTTTCCTTGTTCAAAATAATCTGGATGTAAGTAGATTTAATCTTTAATCGTGAGTCAGCAATTTTCACTTCGGGAGTTGAACGATGGTCGTATATGGCTCTTAGGGTCAGTTAAATTTGTTAAATCATTGTTAATCCTGAAAGTAAAATAAACTCAAGCTTACATAGAAGTAGTTTTGCAGTGAAGGATAAACTTAAAGTCATTACTATAAGAATTGCTCATTTTGACCCGCATTTGTCAAGAATATCTCTCCAGCTATTCCAGAGTTAGCTCGAGCTTAGCCCCTTAACCAGGATGATATTGCACTAAAAAACTGGACCTTCGTTAGTTGTGCAATATTTTAAATTCAGATCAACGTACTTACCTTTAGTTTTATGGTATTTTACTGAACGACTTTTTCAATCGTAAACATTTACCACTGTAGAAGAAGTCTTTTCCGAACAATTTATGCCCTATTTATCTATCTGTTTCACAGATATAAATAAAAAAAATGTGTGAGGGCCTCACGGGACTCACGGTTAATATGTGTAAACATCAAAGTTTCCCGAGGGCAGTTTTGAAGATCCACATTATTAGTATTCGCGTGCGAAGTCGCCCATACGTTGTTGACTACGTGCAGGGATCCAAAACGGACTAGTTTACTTGAAACGGATCTGCAGATTTTTCATACTGAACGTACCCAATATCCAACTATTCAAATTTTCGTAACGTAACGTCGCACAGAGGAAAGTCCACGTTTTTATTTCACTCTACCTCCGACATAGGTGCTTACACATCAAAAATGTAGGGGACCTACAATTTTCTGCCGTATCCGAACGGCTAAGATTTAGTCTCACAGATCACAGGTATACACAAACTAAATTGATTCATGCGAAAGCTAAGAATTATTTTTGAAAGTGGAGTGTCATGGTGGGTTTTGGGTGGAATATATTCCACTATTTTTTAGAAACATAAAATCTACTTTGAATTAAACAACCAAGTAGCCAAGAACAATGCAAATCGAGAGCACGTAAAGTTTTAAAAATTCTCATGCAAAATACCAAGTTTCAAATTCTATGTATCACCCCCTTCAAAGGAAATGCTTTCCTGGCTACGGCCTTCTTTTACTTTGGACTTCTGAATTTTCCATGAGGTGCTGCAAGTACCTGAGGAGTATTTAAATAAATATATAAAAATAATCCATTTAATTGTGTAACCCTCTCTTAAGCACAAGATACATTGGAGTGTCTCACAGTAGCTATACTAAAAAAAAAAACGGAGTTTTTGATTTTCTTTTTGATTTTTTGATTGTATACCTCCATAACGACGCACGGTGACAACGACGCGACGTATCAATGTAATTCCATATTCAATGCTCTTGGCCATATATGTATGTACCTACCTAGTTACCACAAAAAAAAAAAAAAATTAACAACAATGATCATGAACTGAAGGTAAAGCCCAAATCACCATCGATTTTCCAGAACAACACCGGTAATGCCACCGTCATCGTTGTCGTCGTCGGTCGTCGGCAATCCACCATGCTACCTCCGCCACCGCTGCTACCGTTGAGCGAAGTCAAGCGGGATGTAGTGCGGCAAAAGTAGAAGACCCCTAGACAACCAACCTGTTCCAAACTGGTACCCGATTTTCGATCCAAGAAATTGTATCCGAAGAGGTGGAGATTCCGATTATGTTTTTTTTTTTCTTTTTAACAAAATTAAGCAGAGCTGAGCTGAGGCTACCTTCTTGCAGTTTCTCCGGCCAACTTGGAGTTCAGTTGACGGTTTGATTTCGTATCGCTACCAACGGAATCGAAAAAGGTGTCCCATAGTAAGTGTCAATACATTTCGATATCGTGTCGTGTTAACAAAAAAAAAAAACGAGAGTGCTCTGTGCTGTGTGTAATCGATCGCACATTCCTGTGTGACATTAAGATATTGTATCTATCGAGAGAAAAAAAAAAGATACATCATATTTGTGTGTGTGCTTCTGCAGATAAATAACACTTATTTTTTGCAAGCAAAATGGTGCGTTTATCTATTGGATTAGCTTTCTTAGCATTAAATATTTTCTGCAGTGTAACTGTAAATGGTAAGTTTTTGGACTTTCATTTTTTTTTCTTTCTTCCTGTTTTTGTGTGTGTGGCAAATTTAGTACATTTTTAATGCACAACTTAATTGAGAGTGAAATTTATGGAAAGGAATTTTAATGAGCACATCTCGAGTTATGTAAAACAAGAAGTTATATTCATCAACAAAACAAAAAAAAAAACAAATTAATTTATTCATTGTGATCGGATGAATATTATATTTTTATACGGGTTTATTTCTTCTGAGATCGGTTGAGATTATGCAATATATTTGCATTTGCATATTTTATACAACAAAAAATTGATAAAACCGAATATAAATCACATAATTTAATTCTTTAAAGATAATTATTTAAATTATGCGAGTTTGTTTAAAAAAAGAAAGTCAAGACAAGCCTTTTATTCATTTATTTGTAATTTTTCATGCGAATAAATCCTATCTACCTACGTTGAAATACTGCATCATGTCGCATATGTGTAATGCTGCGTTGCATAAACAAATAATTGATTTTTTGCCATTCGGTCTCTGCGTGCACTGCACCTATTTGTAAAGCATAAAAACAACCAATGCATATGTACACAATATGCCTCTTTGTACATAAACATATCGCTGAAGAACTAGGTATAGTGTGTTAAGATTAAACAGCGGCAACACGGTTTCACACGATGGCGCGGCGCTGCCACACCACCGTAGACGCACCAATTTCACCGGATAAACTTGATCAGTATGCAGTGCAACTTATGAATGCATCTTCTTTTTCTATATACAGATTTATATGTATTTATGTATATATATACACATAAACAAACATACATAGGTACATATTTTTTTTTTTTGGTAAAGGCTTTTAAGCCACAAGAGTAAGACCATGTTAAAGATGTAGGTCGATGGTTTATTATTGATTTTAAAAATCAAATAAAATTGTCACTAAACAGTCGAAACCACATATCGGTATCTTTTTAGAACCAAAAATTCCTCGGATGTCAAAGCGAATAATAACACTCTTAATAATAAAAATAATCAAACAAATTAAAAGTTTTAAGAACACATCAAAAATTTTGATTTTATCGGAAATACCTGTAGACGACTTTATAAATCCTATAAAAAAAAACAATTATAATTTTTTAAATATCATATCAGGCTTTTTATGTTAATTAAATTTTGAATGCAAATAACACTACTTTATTTAGTCTTTTGGCCGGTCTTTTAGCCAGTTTCGTTGCTATTCACGACTTTTTCAGGTGTTTTTGGATATTTTAAATTTTATTTAGTTTAATATTTTCTTACGTGACTTTTAAAATAATACAAAAATGTTCAACTCTGTATTGGGCTTCAGGTCTTGTTTGTAGTTTATTTTCAAAAATTAAATAAACAATTTTAAATAAACTGGATCGAATAGCTCTAGTAAAGCTGACCAGTTATCCTTGCGATACATACTTTAATCCAAGTTATGGATTAGTAAAAAATTGAACTCGAAATTTTGTTCAATCTTCGGTCTGTCTGTCCAGCTGAAACCTAAACGATTGGTCCAATTTTCCTTAAACTTTGTACTTGGTTTTTCGATCATTCCCCCGTCATGTTTTACTATACAGTTTAAGAACTTAAAATAACGGTACCTACATACCTGCCATATAAAAACTTTCAGGCGCTATGGAAAATCTTACTTTTCTTAAAAATATTCGCATACAGATTTTTATTTAAAAAATGTAGTTAATTAAAATGGTTAAATGCTAAACAAATATTCGAAAAAAAAATATTTAATATCTAATGGTACTTATCACAGAACAGTTTTTTTTCAATTGGCTTTTCTTGAAAATGGTTCAATTATTTTACGGAGAATATTGTAAAAAGCTTCAATAGTCTTAAGAAAAATTTCAAACAAACTATTTTTTTTGTGGAGTCAATATTTCGATTTGTGTATACTTGTTGTAAATCAGCGTAGTTTGTACGGAATCTAGAAGTTTTAAAAAAATGCATCTTATACCAAAAAATAACGGTATTTATTAGCAGTCCCTACAAAAAGCTGAACTGGAGTTTGAATATCAAAGAAAGTGCTCAGAAGGCAATGTTTGCCCTCTACTCCATTAACAGAATTTTCGGATAAACCTAGGGACCTAGTCCAAAAAATCATTCTTTGGATGTAGGTCTACGGCAATAGTGATACCAATACTAACATATGGTTGTTTGGTTTGGTGGAATGCAGTAGAAAAAGCTACCAATCTTAAAACTTTAACCAAAGTACAAATAATTGCATGTATATAGGAATCACCGGAACAATGAGAAGCACGCCGACAGTGAGACTGTAAAGCCATACTTAATCTTAAGCCTCTAGACTTATTTATACAAGAATCAGCAGCAAAGAATGCACTAAGACTAAGCCAAACAAATGGCTTGAAACACAGTCAAGTATAGGCCACGCTCAGATTCTAAACAAATATATAGGTAGTAATGGTTGCACAGAATAGGTATATAAGGCTATCTTAACCTAGATTTCTATAGACAATTCACTTCTAACATTCCTAGTAGACAAGAATGGAAAACCAACTATCTACACATCAACGACCCAACAGCAGCAGTGTTTACCAAAAATGGAAAGTGAAGTTGGAGCCGGATTCTATTCGGAAACCCTTGACTTAGCCAGCTCCTTTAGACTCCATGGCAACAGCACCATCTTACAAGCAGAGGTTTTGGCAGTAACCAAAGATACCACCAGCTGATGTTACCTGTTTTCTTGACAGTCAAGCAGCCATAAAGCAATCTCTGCCATCGAAATAAAGTCAAAGCTTGTTTCCTCCTGGCGCGAATAGCTTAAGGTTGTCGGTTCGCAGCATAACATTAGTATCTATATGAATTCCAGTTAATGAGAAATCAGACGAGCTTGCACGAATTGGATTATCAATTGATCCTAGCCAGGAAGAACTAAACATATACGCACCAATCTGCTTCTTTAAACAGACTATGACAAAGAAAATTCTTGAGAAAACAAATGTAAGATGGACCCTACTCAACTCTTGTGCGAAGACCAAAAAACGTTGGCCATTTTTGGACAATGGGAAGACAGATAGGATTTTAACACTTAATAAGAAATCACTGTTCTCTCTTATAGCTATCGTTACCGGACACGACCCGCTGAATTACCACAAGAAAAACTGAAGCTCATCACGGATGATTTATTTAGAGGTTGTGGCGATGAAGAAGCACATGAAGATGAAGACTCTTCTCACTTTTAATGTCACTAACCAGAACTCTCGCAACTAGGAAATAAACAGCTGGGAAGCTAGAGTTCTCCAACTTACCTGGTGTAAAATTGTCGAAATTCATTAATGTCTCTAGATGGCTTGATAGGCCATGAATAAGATCTTCTATCAAGCCCAATAACCTAACCTAACCGTTTTATTGATTTGACTTTATTCTCATTATATCGCGCTCAAACGAATTTAATAAAATTTATTATACAAATATGCTTCTAAATTTTCAAAAAATCATGTTTTGGATGCATCGATTTGCTAAAATCCAGATATCTGCTCAGAGTTCAATTCCCTATATATAAGATCTTATGAGTGTTTTTAAAAGTAATCAGAAGGCCAATTCTTGGCCATATTCACACTTTTACTTAAGAGAAATATTAAAATAAGAATTAGCCAAAGCTTTCTAGGCAGAAATAAGAGAATCTTGGTAGCTTTTACTTTAAAATTCTAGTTTAAGCTGCTTTTAATCAGACAAGAAGTTGAGCTGGTAAAGCAAGTTAGAGAATCTAGCATTGGCTATTTAAAAATAGCTAAGCTTAAGCTTAATTTTATTCACGCAAAACCTAGCTTTTACTGGAAAATCCAAATTTTAGCTTTAGCTTCATTTTATAAATAAAAACAATTTTTACAACTTCCTTCATCAATTTGTTTTTAATTTTTTGGAATTTTTTAGTTTAAAGTTTTAGATCCACGTTTGTTTGTATACATATATTAAGATGGTCCTTAAATGGGAAATAGTGTTATTCGGTTCGAAATGGCAAAATACATTTTCCCTAATTTTTTTTTTAAATTTGTATAAACATAAAGTATACAGACTACAGATATTAGTATGTTTCCTTAAGTGGCATACCGCCAAGAATACGTTTGGAAAAACCGGCCGGGACCTGAAGATCCCTAGCAGGTGTTTATTCCAGGGGCTCCCCAAGCCTGTTCATATTTGTACGCCTCTCACTTTGATGTTTATTTGGGTTAAAGATAAGGTTGTCCTCGAATCTAAGCTTTTCAATCGGTCAAAGAATTTCGAAAGTATAATTCAACCCCAAAAAAAGCGAGGATCAAGTAGGTCTCCCCAATTCCTTGCCTTGTTTTATCGCACTCAGTTACAGGTTATATGTTACCACCTTTCATTGCGAGGAAGCTCAGTTTGGCACAAATTTTCAAAGTGCAAAATGATTGTATTTAAAAATATTATAAGGATTGAGGAATGAGGATGGACAAATCGATTATAATTTTATTTAATTTTTGTTTACTTAATTTCGGGCCTTTTTTTAAATAAATTAAGAACTTACGAGACCTTTTGCAATATTTTCCCACAACTTTCTTTCACGTTTTTTCAGTTTTCTGTTTTTTACTTGCGATATAGGTACTATATGGGAAGTTATGGATTCGTACAAAAAATCGAACTCGAGATTTTGATCAAACTTTACATTACGATGATAGAGAAGTCAAAAAAAGTGGGTCTCGCAAAAACGTCCGTCTGTCTGTCTGTCTGTCTGTCGGTTCGACTACAGCCTAAACGGATGAGTCGATTTTCTTTAAACTTGGTACCTAGCGTTTTTTGGACATTTTCCCCACCCGTTTTTTTCTTTTTTTTTTTAGGACCAAAACTAACAGTAGCTGTCATACAAAATTTCTTGGCCAAAAAGGAAAAACTTATTTTTCTCAAATCCAGCGCTACCGAATTTGTTTTTAAGAACTCAATAAATTTAAATAGTTATAAGTTGCCATTTAATAAAAAAAATGGTTCCGAAAAATGGTTATTAATGGTACCTCCCAAAGAACCATTTTTTTAATTTTCGCTTTTCTCGAAAACGGTTAAACTGATTCCGATAAATTTTTTTATAAAGAAGTATTGACACATTCTAAATAATATTGTGTACCAAAATTTTCAAAAAAATATTTTTTAGATTTTTAAAAAAAGTTTTAATATTTTTTTTTGAAAACTCAATATTTCAAAAACGACTTGGTTGATTTTTATTAAACTTGGTAAATAGCAGTTTTTTAACTTTATCTAGAAGATTTTTGACAAAAATTATTCTAATACCCAAAAATAACATTGCCTCCCATACAAATGTTAAAAAACCGTTAAGAAAAATATTTTGTTTCTCAAAAACGACTCCTACGATTTTCAATAAAGTTTTTTATGTATTAAAATTTGTACGATCTACCATTTAAAATTTTTAAAGTTTATATTTTAGGTTTATTAACAGTACCTCTCATAGAACGGTTTCTTTGATTTTCGACTATCTCAACATCTGATCAACCGAATAAAATTAGATTTTTTATACAGAAGCTTGTAACAAATATAAATAAAAGTGCGTATTAAATTTTTCTAAAAAATGATTTTTGGATTTTTTTAAAAAAAATCAAAATTATTTTTTGAAAATTCGATATTTCGAAAACTGGTAGCAGATTTTTTCGTGAAGTTCAATTTTTAACGCAACATTAATAAATGCTTTAAATTGGCGTACCAATTATTTTTCTCAAAAATGTTAACGAAACTTTATATATAAAAAATTAATTATTTTTAAAACCGCGCCTACGATTTTCAAATTTTTTTTCTCATAAATAAAGATTTATATAAGAAATCAGATGGTGTACATCGCGTTGGGTTAAAACGGATTCAAAGTATTTTAATCAATTTCTTTCTAATTTTGTTGATTTAAAACAATTTACCAGTTTAAATAGTATAATTTCCTTTTATGCATATTGCATATGTGCAACACTAGGCTATATTGTTAATTTTTGTATACTCACATAATACAACCTGAAACTAAACTAAGATTTGGCAAATGGATAAAATATATACTCCTATAGCTAATTTATTTCAGACTATAGAACCACAATGTGATCGCGCATAAGAGCAAGTTCGTGCGACCCAGTCGTGCATATTTTTTTTGTTGTCTTCAACATGACTGGAGACTGAATAATAATAAATTATTTCCGCCCAAACCCACAGTAGGTACATCTACCTTCGCAGACAACTTAATCTCTTTAAACAAACGAGTAAATCACAGCTTTGTTTTAATTTCCCATTAAAAAAACTCTTAACGATTTATAATGCCTTGGCACACTTTTATTTCACAAAAAAGAAAAAATTAAACATCCCAATTTGGGATGCTCAACAAAAGATAAAAGACCAACCAGCAGTGTTGGGGCAGCGTTAGCGGCAGTGGCGAGGCAGACGTCAGCATAAAAATACGTTCATGTCACACGTTCCATGCAATTTATTATTTTTAACGCAACATATAAATTCCCGCAGGACTAAAAGCGGCGTAAAAAATCTCGAAAAATAAAATCAGTTCCAGCTTTTGTCTATAAAGGCTCAAAGATATAATTTTCACGCGCTTATATACGCCCCAAAATGAATTGACCAAACAAAACCTGCTGCCTCCAACACGATGGTGGCGATGCCGATGGCTAAATGTAGGTAGGTAAAGACGACCCGAAATTAAGCCATTCATTAAAACAAAACAAAAACAAAAACAACCACCGACCAGAATATAAGCAAAAGGGACACATCGTATATGTATGTCCTGGACATAAATAAAAGAATAAAAAAGAACAAAAATAATTAAACATTATTTGTTATTTTTGTTTTTCATACAAAAATCTCATGTTGCAAATCATTTTTTTTTTGTGCCACCGGAAACGAATCTCGGAAAATATCTCCCGTGTTTTTCAGTGTGGTATATTGAGCGCGATAATATTTTTTAATTAACCAACAATAATCATCGAAAATTGTTGTTAATATTGTCAACTATAAAAAAAATGAGTTTAATTAAAATTAACTGAGCTTGTGATATCATCGTTGAATCCTACCACCGAGCACGGGGCCGCATTGCAAGTAGGCATATTATATGGAACTAATCTTACGGTGACCATCCATTCTTTATTTCAAAGGACACGCATCTTTATCTTTAAGGTTGTACCAGTTGCGCAAGCTCACTTTTATATACGAACATTTCTAAGGATCAGTGAAAGAGGTCAGTAACTTGTCTACTTGATCTTAGCACCCCATATCTGGGATATTGGAAAAACATTTGCCATCCTAAAGGTCAGTAATGGGTCAGCAAAATTCAACGATAGTTTTAGAAATTGGCCAGCCATAGAAAATTTGCAATCATTGGTTAAAGTTTTTCATCAGTTAGTTTTAGGACCCACTTGTGGGACATTCGGACACAAAATTAAATTATCTGAAAGGACTTTGTAACCTCATCACAAGTCAACTAGTTACAGTTCTTCTTCAGTCATAAGTTTTTTTTAATGAATTTTTAGTGATTTTTTTTCATGGTCATAGCATAGACTTTAAATACCAGATTTGTGGGATATTCGTAACAAAAGTATGCCATTTAAAAGGTCAGCAATCGGTCAAATAGTCTCAAAAATTAGTAAGCCATAGAATTTAAAAAAAAAAATTCAAGCTTGTATAGATTGTGACCTAGAAAAAGCTTTAAAAATTCATTGGCATACTTTTTTTGTTGCAAATAACCCAAAAATAAGTTGCAAAAAATCTCTACGATCTTTAAAAAAAAGACTTACAAAAGTATTTAAAAAAAACTTATGGCTGACCAATTTCTGAAATTATAGTTAACTTATTTCGACAGATTACTTTCCTTTTGGATGGAATACTATTTTTGCGAATATCCCACAAATGAGGTGCTAAAAATCTCAATGACCTTGACAAAAAACTTTGAAAATTAATTAAAACTATAAAATTTATGATGACCAGTTACTGAAACTATTTCACCTTTTATCGGGTAACTAAGACTTTTCAAACGGTATAATTTTTTTCGAATAACCCACAAATGAGGTTCTTACATGACCCTGAAAAAATTGAAAAAAAAAAACTATGACAGACCATATTTCTGTAACTAGTTGCCATTTTTTGAATAATAACTGAGCTTTTAGATGACATACTTTTCTACATATATCCCACATATGGGGTGTTTAAATCCCGGAGCCCAGTAACTAGCAAAAAAAAATTAAAAAAAAATATCCACGGAGAACAAATGCATGATGTTGCACCAGTGGTTTAGCAATCTAGCAATCCGATTGTTTAAATAAAGGCTCTGCAAGAGACAATATATACTTAGTAGATTTGTATTTAATATGTAACCTCATATGTATACCTAAGTAGAAGAGACTGAATAATAACGGTTAATTTCTCCATAAGGCAAGATCGCAGAGCCCCTTCTTTTTCAAAATTACTATAGTATCGACCTTAAGATGAGTAATAAAAAATGTACGGCCATGAAATCATATTTCAACAGAGGCAGCTTAAAGTTTTGTAATAATTACTTTTTTTTTTATTTAAAAATATGGTCACCCTAACACTCCAACTATTCAATATCTTTTTCATCCAATATTTCCCCTGAGGTATCTGTTTCAGAAAAAAAAATCCCCCTTACCGTCATTATTCATTGAAAAAGTTATTTTTTTCTTCGCAAGGAAATATTTGCAAAGATATAAATTAAAAAAAAAAAAAAACCAAAATGTTGGTAGGTACATATAAATTACCTACATATTGGCCCAGAGGGTGCTAGGGTATTGAGTATATGTGGATATGTTCACAAAAATATGAACCCACATGCCTATGAAAGGATTTTCGGAAACGAACAAAAATATTTATTTATTTATTTAAAATTTATTTTTCTCGTATATCTGTTAAATTTAATTTTCTCTTTTTTAACTGGTTGTGTAGGTTGGTAGCCAAGCCATAGCTAGAGACCTAGGCACTTCGTTATATCTATCACTATATTATGTGTCGATTGCCATTGGAAATAGATTTATTTTTTGCATTGTCATATTTTTTAAACAGAACAACTTCACCGAAATGTTCAACGCAGCAGTGAATAAAATACCGATAAAAAACAATTTATATTTAGATATAAGAATTTATGTATATATACACGAATTTTTATACAAGCGGTGTGAATATGGTCCTTTTTTTGTTATCGATACTTTATTCGTATAGCTGTCAAAAAATATCATTCTGTCGTTAATATTAAATATTTTTGTTCGTTTGTTTTTTTGTGATATAATTGTACTTACATATACATGGGTATATTTAAAAATATGTTTCTAACTATCATCAATATTTTTGTAATTACTTGGATGTTTTCAATGGTATTTTATAGATTTGAATCAAACGCTATTTCAAAAGCAATTTGTTTTTGATATTTTTATTATGTATATATATTGTCCAAAAAAAAAGAGAATAGATTATGCATGTACTTGTACGTACATATGTATATTGTATGTGTATGTACCTGCAATATCTCTTCTGACAATAGATTTTTAAAAAAATTATTTTTATATTGGCAGTAAGTACGGAAATCAAACTCTTTTAAATTATAGAAGAGCTTTAGATTGTTTTTTTATTTTTAACATTATTAAGTTGACAGTAAAAATATTATTGCAGAAAATATTCTGATTTTAAAAATATATATGCCATTGATTGACCACTTTACCTAAATATAGTATATTGTCAGAATTCATGTTTATTTAGTATAAAGAATTTAAATTGAGGCAATAGCCGTGTTCCTTTCGAGGTGGCGAAGTACTCATGAGTAGATGAAAAATGACATTTTATTATGGTTGAAAATTAGTTTTTAGGTAGGTGTTATTTATTATAGGTGTATATTTATTTTATCAATTCTTAGAAAATTAAAATATTTACGGTCAACTGTTATCCACCAAGAAAAAAAAAAAATCAACCTGGTATTTACTTTCAAAAAGAGATTTACAAACACTTTCTCATTTTATAAAAGTTTTTATATATACACGCCAAAAAAATCATATAAAATGTGGAAGTGTGTGTAAACAATCTCGCAATTTTTTTTATGGTACAGATTCCACAGACTATAAATTATTGAAAATCACTTAAAATTGTAGTAAATTGCTGCTAGGAAGGCGAATTTTGTGCGTTCCATTGAAAATTTCCAGCAAATTACTCATAAGTACTTTTGCCACCTCGAAAGGAACACGGCTAATGAGAACCATAGTGGCCTAACTGATTTTTGCACTTCTTTTTAAAATGGCGAAAATTAATATTTACAGTTACCAAAACAAACTTTTTTTGAAGCAATTATATGCTTTATCAATCTATAGATAGTACTGTTTTAAAATAAGCAGATTTTTAGTACAATTAACATAAGTTTTCGTCTTTTTAAAAACAAGTGCGAAAATTAGGTTAGGCCACTCTGCTTCTCATGGCCTCAATTTCTAAAGCATAAATTTAATATAAAAATTATTACTTATCAAGATATAGAATTTATAGAAAAAAAGCCTATATTTGTCAAATATGCAATAAATATACTTCTTCACTATTAGAGATCAATACCATTACAAATGTATAAACTTAAGCATTTTAGTTAATTTTTTGATGAAATATTAAAAAAAAAAAAAACAACAAAAAAATCGTTTTTCGTAATCTATTGAAACGGAATTTAACAAAAGCTACACACAGCATATTCTATAGTAATTTTCTGAAATATTCAAAAATTTTATTTGAAAAACTAGCACATCCGCCCAAAAATTTAAGATGGAAACTATTTGTATGGACAATGGACATTATTATGGTGTTGGGGCCAAACTTATTATTCAAAGCCAATCAGGCCTTGCTCTGTAAAAATTCAGTATAAAATTTCTTTAGTTGACAGAAATTTTGACGAAGTTTAATCGAAGATGTACGTAGGTATATCCCGTAGGTATGCAACCCCCCTGCTTGGGCACACTATAGGATTTGGGGTAGGTGCTAGGGTAGGGTGGGTGTATGCAAAGATTCCTTAAATCCAGATTCTTTAAATGCAAAAGAGACTTTGCCCCTCCAAATCCTATAATGTGCCCAAGCAGGAGGGTTGCATACCTACATATCTCACTGTTTATACGCCGTTTTAAAGTGAAATATAGTTGATTTGATTTAAAACGGAGTTGTTTCAGTGCAATAAATTATTGACAAGATTTTGATTTGGGCGTTTTTTCCTAGAATTTGGGCGTTATTTCCTAAAATTTTAGCGTTATTTCCAATTTTGGGCGTTACTTCCCATTTGACTTTTAAAATTTTTATTTTGAGCGTTCTTGCCTTGAAAAAAAAATTAAAAAATTGGAAATAACGTCCAAATCGAGAAAAAAAACCGCAACAATTGTTCAGAATTTTTTTGGGCGATATTTCCAAATCGATTTGGGTGTTATTTCCTTGGGTGCTATTTTTCACAAGGCGAAGTGGTAGCTGCTTTAAGATCCCTGAAAAATGTAAAAGCTCCAGGAACCTTAATCAAGTTGCTGGTCCCAGCAGGAGCTTTTCAATTTATATTTCTTAGTACTTTTAACATTAGCTGTGTTTTATTGGTAATTTATAGCTAGAGCAATAATCAAGTACCAATAAAACGCTTTGGCTGTGTTAATAAAACGCTTTAGCAACTTTAGACTGTGTTCGCTACAAATATCATAGTTCACATCCATTTTGTCTCAACCAAACTACAAATATCATAGATCACATCCATTTTGTGAATAAAAAACAACATTAAGGTTCAAGTCATGAATACTTTTAAAAAGCGGCATCTTCATCTTCAAAGTTCTAACTATTTATAACCACTTTTATATCCACTCTTTTACTGGCTAATTTATCGACGCTCTTTGTTTTTGTTTTTGTTTGCCAAGGGAAATTTTACTGCCCTGGCTATAAAATTACCAATAAAACACGGCTATTATAATTGACAGGCAAGTTTTTTTAATGACAGAGTCGACGACGACGTTGAGGATCAAGAAATTAAAAAAAAAACCTTACCCGTCAAAATTTGTTCCTTAAAAATAGAAATCTACTGCACTTTTTTTGCAAATCTACTTCGGAAATTTTTTTCAGAAAGTGGCAGCCCTGATCGTAATGTCTTTTTAACATTTTGTCATTATCATTGTCATTTTAACATTTAATTCTATTTGTCATTTTGACAGCAACAAATTGGAAAAGTATTATGTTTGCTTACATTTTTGCACGAACTGCCACCGTTTGAGTCGTGTTCAGCTGGAATAATTATATTAAGAAAAAAGGTTAGTATGATACTAGTTCATAATTGTTTAAAATTAAGAACATTTTAGTAAAGAGCTCTTAAGTTCGAAAATTGTTAAGTAGTATCAAACTAATAACTGTTGCTGTTTAAAATTAAAATAAATCAAGCGTTTTTACTAATTAATTTTTTAATGCAAACTTCATTATTTTATCTATAACCCAATGTTTCATCTGTATTTATCACTGCTTCAGGAGGGGTTCTTGGAGTTTTTGTAATTATAATTTACAAATGGAAATAAATTTATTAAAAACAAAAATTGAAGAAAATAAATAAAGTTTACATGGAAACTAATAAATTAGAAAAACAAACAAACAAACATTATCACAGAGCATGTATATTTATTTTATGGCTGATATGATAATAATTTGATCATTTGTGTTTCTCTTTAAAATTTCATTCATTAAAAACTTAATTGATAAAAAAAGCATAATTTCATAATCATTTATATTATATGAAAAATAATTGGTCGTATAAAATTATCACATACAAAATAAAGTAATTTATTGATAAATCTATTGCTCTCAATATTATTTATTTGTTTATTTGGTTTTGATGTTTTGTGCAGACAATCAGTTCTTGTCGTAAAAAATCTCTCTGCAATGTAAGTTGGGGAACCTCTATTTTTCTACAAAATGCTAAGCATCCTTTCAGAAAGAGATGCCGCACCTTTATGAGTATTATTTCAAGACTAGAACTAGACACCTTGTTAAATTATTAATGTGTATGTTAATTTTAATAAAACTGTTTTAAGTGCCACTCAAAAACCAAAATAGAAGCTGAAAAATATAATATTCCTGCCTTCCATTTTAACACAACGACAGACGGGACTCCGAGCCGACAACTCACAACCCAAAAATATAAAAATCTCCTTCTTTCTTGACATTTCCCAAATGAATCAGATGTGACCCAGTTTTAAGCAATTTTCACAACTATACTAACCATCTTCACCGAAGAACAAGTGTTGAAAAACTCCTCAGGTGTATAATAGGCAGTCCTCCTCCACCCACCTACATATAGGTACCTATGCGGTGGATATGGTAGGTATATGAATAGTCTCTCAACATCTAATATATCATTTTTATGCGTACAAGGACCAGAACTCATTTGGGCTGAGGATGAGGAAGTGGTATGTTGATTTTCAAAAATGCAGATGAAAACTACCATATAAGACCATATGAGAGAAAAATATCTACAATTGGTCAACTGCTCAGCCAGCACCAGCACTGCTGCTAAGTCTGACCAGATGCTGGTGAAGTGAAAATAAATGCAGACCCCATATGCAGCTGAGGTCTTTCTGTATACTTGGCAAGGGCATCTAGCAAAAGGAGTCGGAGTCCACTTTTATGTGTGTCCACTTGAGAGGTGGAACTTTTTTTTTTTCCCTGACACCACACCGGTATCTGACACCTGTGTTATAATTTTTTTCATCTCCGGACTTTCTGAATTTAAATTGTTTTCGTATCTATGGATATGTATCTGCACGCTGAAGCTGTGGAAGCGAATTTTCACTTCGCACAGTGCCAGGCTTCTACTAAACTTAATTGTCGCCCAATGTCGCAGATGATGTGAGAGGATAGAATTTTTTGTTCGTGTCGTTGTATACAAGCAATAAACGAAAGGGTAAGAGTGGACAAACTGTATAAAAGGGGAAAACAAAAATCTCTTGACACACACTCAAGTGTCATCGAAAATGACAGTCAACCGTTAAGACACAAGTGTAAGTTGTTTGTCGAGAGAGTATGTGGAATAGACTCGGTAACAGGATGTTTCAGAAAATTATAATCTAGTAGGTAATTGGAGAAAAAACTGTGTGCGTGTTGTTTGTTTGCAGAAATGGAGGGGACCTACAATTTTCCACCGAGTCTGAATGGCTAAGATGAGAGGCACTTTTTTTGATAAAAGATATTTACTTTTGGAGGATTTGTCATTTAATTGCAAGTGGCAGTAGCCGTTTTTTCATTCTTTTTGTTTATAGGCAGACGGGTCTGGGAATCGAACCCAGACCTCCTGCATGACAGTTCTACGCACTAACCATTAAGCCACCGGGTACTAATCATATCGGTCTCATTAGAATCGAAAAATGTATGTACCATCTCATATAACTTTAAATTTCGGTCTCTACGCAGTATGGGTTTTGTCGCGTTTTATGTTATTGCGGAAGAAATATCGACCTGAAGAGTTTGAACTTGAAGCTGCTCCATATTTACGTTGAAAAATGCAATCTTTTTATTTTTAGACTTTGGCTTTGGGTACTGGTTTTTTGATTATTTGATTAGGCAACCAGAGTTTTTTTTTTTTAAGGCAGGCGAAGCGCGTTAACGCACGCCCACTTTTAATGGCGAAAAACTGTTATAACTGTTATAAATTGGCATATCTCTAGTCTCGTCTTTTTTTATATCAATTATGAGTATCCAACCGTTTGGTAAGGAATATATTTATATTTGCCAGTTCACTATAGATAATAATAGATCTCGAAAAAAAATGTCATTTAAGTTCCAAGGTCGAATTCAATTACGAGGTAAAGACGATGAGCCTCCCTCGGATTGATAAGGTAGGAGGAAAAGGCCCATAAATGGCACCCAAAATAAGACAGTGCCCTCAACTTATGTTTTTTGTGTCTTCAACTGCAGAAAGCAGATAGCCACTGATTTGGCGTTCAAACAGAGACCAAAAAGCGATTTGTAGTTTCAAATATTTTTTCATCGAGACCACCCTGTATGGCAAGCCAAAAGCAAACGAAAGCCATCCAAAACCAGAATCGCGTTTTCCTCAAATTCCATATATTAGAGTTATACTAGAGATCACCACCTTTTGCGGATTGAATTATTTAAAAGTGGTTTTGGTTGAACTTGTGTATAGGTATACTTAAATCTATGTTTTTCAACGATGATGATTGTTTATGTGATGATGATAATAATGGCTGAATGGAACTTGAGATATTTTTCAACAATCTAATACGAAAGTAGATAGGTACAAGTATTTCAGTTATATGTACATTGTACGACTACATATATCATTTAAGGTATAGGCAGGGGTTATGTGTGTCAAGATATCAAAGTCGCACTTGAGCTAATCGGCAATTAGTTATATTATTAGTGGTTTTGGTTTGATGTTGTCGTTGTGATGTCGTGTCCTCTTGACAAATTGCTTGTTTGAAAATTTAGCACAAGCATGATATGTACATTTTTGTTTGATTTAAGATGTGATGCTGTGTTTATCTAAAAAACCAACCAATTGATCAAATTTTAAATTTTGTGTCAGTTCTAGTAGACGCATGAAAGAAGTGAAACTTTTAACGTTTTCTGTTAGACTAAATTACATTTTTATATAATAGAGTCTCTTTCTCAATCCCAGTTTCAACTCCCCTCTTGGATCTGCGGATTCGTGATCAGTCAAAAATATATTTACGAACAACGCGCTCACGCTTGTAGAATTGTTTAATAACTATAACTTTATGCCTGTAAGACCTAAGGTCTTTTTAAATGCAACCTGAAAAGGATAGGAAAGAATTTTTTCTCACACAGTGGACTGAGAAATAAGGTATTGATTATCTCATGGAATGCTACGGGTGGCGGGCAGTTGTAACTATGGGAATATAGAAGAGAATGTTGACTTGAGTGGGGTGCGAATGCGAACCCACACCTGTAAGTTAGCAGTCAAGCACTTCATCCACTGCGCCATTGCCACCCGCATTTCCCATAACCAGAACATAAGTAGATTTTAATATTTCTTAAGTCTTCTTTCAGCCAAACAGACTCCTGATTCCTGACATGTTTCTTTGTTTTTTTCTTAAAGTTATTTTCAGACTCCAGTAACTTTCTTGATTACTTAAGGTGGTGCTATGCAGTCCTATCTGTTTCCATTTTCGACCTCCACGTTGGTTGACGTCCTCTCTCACTTGTCTGCGCTACCTGAGTCGCGGTCTTCCTCTGAATTCGATTAAGTAATGTCAAAAAAAAAAACCACCTCATATCTTAAGTCATCATCCAGCTTTTTGGAATGTCTAATGAGACCATTAAATGCATAATTCCATGCTAACCTTCGATTCTCCTTAGTGAAATTGACTTGTCTATTATAAATCATTGAGTCATAAAATATTTTCTATTCTTTGATATCATTTTATGTATCCATAAAATATAAACAACCCACTTCTTCCTTCTTTGGCAGAGTATTGCTACCTTCGAAGAAAAAGCTATACAGAAAACAAAAATCTTAAGGCTCATGAAACATTTATGAATCGATATTTTTCCAACACAGCAGCCGTATTAGTATATTCTACGGACCTACGGTATTGGAGAAGAAGGATCTAAGTGCAGCTATAAAGACGTTAAAATGCTAACTCAACTCAATGGCATTCAAAAAGGATGTGTCTCGGTTGAGAAAAAAAAAATAAAAAAAAAAAAAAACAAATCGCAGGACACGTTTTATGCGTTTTTAAGCCCAAATAATGTTGTTTAGGGTAAGAATTTTTATACGATCGAATGTAAGGAGGGCACACAACTAAATATAGTGTGGGTGGGTTTGGATAAAATAAAATGTGGTAATGGTTTGGGTTGGAATAAGACTACGACAAATATATAGAAACACATATAGATACCTACATATGGTTTTATGTTTTATTATCAACATTTATATTCAAAGATATATTGTAGGCGAAAAATTAATGCCCTTTGCTGGGTTATAGACATCAATTGTTATATATCTCACTTTAATGTGTTTTATTTTTTTTTGGGGAGCGATGACAAAAAGGCTTTGTATCACTAATAAAATAAAAAGAAACATTATAGAATTTTAAGGGTCGATTAAAGCTTGCTCTAGAATTTATGCAAATGTTAATGATAAGTTGAGAAGATGATGCGGTGATACAACTAAAAAGTGATCAATGGCTTCTCTCTATAGAATTTGGAATAAGTGGCAATAAAAGTTAAAACAAATATAGATATCAACCTTAATGATAACCATCAAGAAAATAACACTTTGTCTTTAATCCAGAGACATCACAAAGGCCAACAAATAGCAAAATTTAAAACTATCAAGACTGGGTTTCGTATAGGAGCTTTATAGTGTTATGGTTTTTTAAGCAAGAATATAATTAGTTAGTTTTTAAGTTAGTTTTAAATGATTTTATTTCACAGTATAATTTACAAATGTTTGGGTTTCCATTCATTTCATGACATGGCATACGCCGTCTGCTAGTTAGCGAATAATATTTTATCTATTTAAATATAATTTGTACTAAAGTTTTCTAAGTGTTTTTATTTTAAAAAAGTTCCTCAAAAATTCGTTTTCTGTATCCAAGTGCTATCTTTATATATTTATACAAAATATCCCAATCTGTCTCCCCTTTAAGAATATTAATCATTTCAGCATCGCTCAGATAACGCTTTCCTATAGTACTCCTTCTAGTTTCTACAAGAATCGGACATCTCCCCAGAAAGTGAAATACATCCTCCTTCTCCTGTTGATTACATAACTCACAGGTTTCCCGTACATCACTTCTATGTGGCAAGTAATTCAGGGGGAGTAAATCTCCTCATGCTTTTAAAATGAGTGTCATGAGGTCAGTAGAATACTCCGCCCTGAAGTAATTGCTAGCTGCTAGGTTGTATTTAGTTAAGTTGCGCATATATGTACTTATGATTCGAGCTTCTGGCTTTCACTACATAATCTTCCCGTTTCTTTTCGTCAACCAAACTTATTAAACGATAAAGTTCGCTTTTCCACTTGTCCATCCTATCATCTTGGAGTGAAAGTGAAAGTCCACAGTACTCAGCTAAATTTCTACAAGATTCGAACCATGATGTTTTTTTGCGTATTACCAACATTGTTATTTTTTTTGGTAACCGACTGTCCTCCATTTCTATTGTTCTGAGTATGTAGTCAATCTGCATTTTGAGTGTTGATACGAACAAAGGAGAAAGACCCGTCTCTAGCAAAAGAATGTGGTTAGCCGTACTGTTGGGTAGCCTCAGTGTTCGTTTTAGGAAGTATCTCAAAAGCTGCTCCACTTCTTCAAACTGCTTGTGTCCCCAAACTTGAGCCGTTGTTTCGAAAATGCGATATTTCGCTTCGTATTCGACGTCTTTGGATTGCATCACGCACCGCCAAGTTGCATTCAGGGCAGTTTTGGATTTTGCAAGTTTGTCTACCATATGGTTTTTCAGGTTAAAATTTCAGGAGATCCTTACTCCGAGATAATTGTACTCATTGACGACCTCGTTACACTTTTCACCGAATTTCCAGGTTTCATTGAGACAATTGCGACCTCTACCGTTGCGAAAGATCATTATTTTCGACTTGGCGAGATTTACCTAGAGCCTCCATTTGTTGCAGTACTCGAACAATCTATTGATCATCAATTGGAGACTTCCTGGCGCCTCAGCCAAGACAACGATGTCATCTGCGAACATTAGGACTTTGATTAAAAGATCAGCTGACACGCGTGCTCCCCCTTGCAAAACCTCTTCTATGTCGTCTATAAACAAAGCATATACGCAAGTATATAATGAAGGATCAATGTTGGTAAATTTAAACAGAGGTTAATGCAAAAATAAAAATAAATGCAGTATTGAACGAACCCACTGAATAAAACTTCGAAAGTTCGGACGCATTCATTATCTGTCACATACATGTCATTCATTCGTTTGTCAACAGTTTCCAGTTGGTAATTATTTTTTTTTTTTGTGAAAAATGTTCAATTTTTTAGTACAAGTCTGAAGACTTTGGGCAATATTAATGTTTTTTAAACAAAATTCAGATGTACGTTTTTATTAATAAAACTAGCCGGCCCGCCTGGCTTTGCACGGGTAGACAAACCTATGCTTCGCATACAAATTACATAAGAAAATATAATTAAATATTTAAGCTAATTTTTGTAATCGAATACTACTTTATGGGTTTTAACCTACTGCAATGAATGGCAAAATATGTTAAAACATGATCCTCTAAGTTCAACCTTTATTAATTTCGCAACACAGAAAGTAATTTTTGTAATCAAAAACGACGTTTTTAATCCATTTTACTCTATAAATAGCAATTTTTTTTAAATAACCTTTCAAACACAAAAAAAAATTTTGAAATCAGATGCCATTTTGCGTTTTTATCCCATTTAACTCTATTAATGGCAATTTTCTGAAAAAAAAATCTCTGAGGCCATATACTAAAAAAGTTGAATCTCGAAGGGATTTATATTTTTTTCGAGTTAAAATAATGTACCCTATAGAAAATATTATGATGATGGTTAGTTTATTAACAAAATTTTTGGGGTAATTGTAAACAAAATATTTTAGTTTAAAGTTATAATTGGTGCAAATCAAAGTGTGTTATTTTAGATGATTCGTTGCGAAATACAATTCATACAGGAATATCCTTAGAAATTACTATTCATAATCATTGGATGACATTGACAAATTTAACTATGCTGAGAAAAACAAAATCATGGCCTTCAAATCTTATGCGTTTATCCTTTAACTATCATCGAATGTTTTCCCTAGAAATAAAGAAGATTTACGAATTTTGAAAGCCCAATACGTTTTTTTGTAACAACTTAAAGCGTCTGTTCCAAAACTTTAAGATGATTTACATTGCTATTTACATTTACCACATAAATAAGAATAAAAATAAAAACAGAACTGGGTAAATGTAAACATATTAATATTTACCGTTATTTTAAAATGTTTAAACTTATTTTTATAATCTTTAAAACACAAATATTGTATTTTTACGTTATCATTCATTATTTTTCGTTAAATTTTCAATTACAAAAATTAAAAAAGTTTTAAATCAAATCTTTCAAAAAAGAAAAATATTATGCTGTTTATAATTACCTACCTACAGTGAGCCTATTAATTTTTTGGGATTTTATTCAAACTTAACACTATAAAGGAACTTCCTTTTACGAAGCATAATTATATATCTTTAGTTCTGATGGTCTCAGTTTTAAGGATTAATAATTTTGGGTGTCAAAAAAATTCATACTATGGTGATGTGGATTCAAAAATTCTCAAAAATGTTAATAAATAAAGAATACCAAGCGTCTTTCCCTCCCAGAACCCCCCCTTCGGACTAGACACTGGTTTTTGTTTTTAAATATTTTTGAATTGAACACGAATTTAAAACTACACGTTGTAATGTGCTTTGTCCGTTGGAAGAATTGTTACTACAAGCTTATTCTGCTTGTGTCGTTAATTGAACTGTTTCTATGTCATGATAAAGTGCCTCTCATCTGCACCGTTCGGATTCAGCAGAAAATTGTAGGTCCCCTTCATTTCTGCAAACTAATAACATGTACGCAGGGATGGTTGGGATTTTTTGTAGGTCATTATAGTTCCGGAGTTCTCCACGATGTGTTGGGTCAAAAATGTTTTTTTGAATTTATATCCCAACCAAAATGAACTCCCACAACGCAACGTCAAAAACACTCCTCGGAACACTTGAATCGGAACTATAAATGCCATATAGATATGCGCCAGTCCATAATAAAGTATTTAGACCTGAAATATAACATGTAAATAACAGGGTGATTTGCATAAGGTGTGACGAAAGCTAGGATGTCTAAGCTGGGTTGTCACAAGAGAAAAATAATATCAGAGGCGGGTCTATGCCTTTCCGTTTAGACGGGAAGGGCAATTATCAAAAAGAATGACTTAAAACAAAATAGAAAATTATTAAAAAGAATGCCATGTTGTACCATTTTGTAAAGCCAGAAATTCCTGCTTTTCTTCTATTTTTAAATAATGTTGTTTTTGTGAACAGTTTTTTTCAAAATAAATTTCAAACCCAACATTTTGACAAAAACTGAAACAAGAAAATTTCAAACTAATTTTTTGTTTTTTCAAAATTTTCCATGATTAAGTACTAGTTTTGTGTTTAATATTCAATGGTCTTATCGATTTTTAGTCAAACATTACAAACCAGATGCTTAAATGTCTTCTAGTTTTTAGAAAATTGAAAATAACAAAATCTACTTTACTAAATTGCTAGCGGAAATAGGATCAAAAGAGCAACTTAAATAACGGATTATAGTCAAATTCAGATAAACTTATATCTGTTACCATTTTCAATTTTCTCAAAAACTAGAAGACATTTAACTATATCGTTTTTAGTTTAAGACTTAAAATTGAAAAATGGGGATTGTTCTCCCTCGCTTCACTTGCCTTACATCGGAACGCCAGTTTTTCGTTAACTCTATCCGTTTGTGGAATTCTTTACCAAGGCATGTTCGA
The DNA here is from genome assembly GCA_932273885.2 of Leucozona laternaria. Taxonomy (NCBI): domain Eukaryota; kingdom Metazoa; phylum Arthropoda; class Insecta; order Diptera; family Syrphidae; genus Leucozona; species Leucozona laternaria. The sequence goes on along the minus strand of OW026367.1, from coordinate 20,469,710 downwards.
GAGACAGGTGGCACTGGGTGCTTTCGCAGCAAACTGCGATGCTTTTTCACTAATACTTCTGGCTAGCTATTTTTGATACCTTTACTATTTATGTAAAGACTCATTTTTGTTTATGTTTTACAGTGGCGTATGTTTATAGAATATCTACAAATATTGAATGAATAACTTTATTTTTTTTTGTTCACTTATCATTGTTAATTCAACGTTAAATATTAACTTTATTAGTATATATTTTTATTTCTTCTTTTTATAATTTTGTTATCTCAATTTTAACATCACTAATTATAAGAGTTATTTTCTTAATGTGTATGTCAACAAGTAAATAAATAAATAAAATAAATAAAATAAATAAAATAAAAAAAAATAAAAAATAAAAAGGGGATTGAATATTAAAAACAAAAATACAACTTAAAACCGTAAAATTTTGAACAGAATTAGTTGTAATAACATATTTCTTTCATTTGTTTATTAAAATTTTCAATTTTGAATATTAATTTAAAATAACAAAAACAATAAATATAACATTATAAGTGCTACCATTGTTTATTAATAATTAGTTTTCTGTTTAAAGTATTTTTTTTAGGAAAATACTCCTCCAGCTTAAAGTGTGGGGGGGGTGGAATGGACCTTCCTCTCTCATACCATTTTTTCTTATCTCGATTTAACCTACACGCCCTAGCGTTTTGTCATTAACGAACTCTTTATAAATGAAATGCCTTTTTGAAGAATTCTTGCAAAAACATGCTATAGTTAATAAACTAAAGCTAATATTAACACCCTTTGCCTTTTGCTTACAAATTTTGTATACATCGGGCATCACTGACAATCAAAATACCTAACTATATAAATATGAAAACTGAATTACGAAATTTATTCACACTTTTCATATAATGCATATAATTGTCTAAACAAAATAATAACAAAAGTTTCATTCACACAAAGCCCTCAGGTTTTTCACTTTAATATACAATACCTTTTATAGTTCACAGAAGTCCCATATACTATCTGCTATATAGGTGTACACGCAGATTGTTTGAATTGAAAACTTCTCCAAGAAATATACATAACTTTCTATTCTACTTTTCAAAAAAAATATATATATACAAAAATATATATATACATAAATCAGTTCTTCTACTCTTTCTCGAATTTATTCTTTGGTCGAGTTTTAAGTGGAAATCGTCTTCAATAAGTTTTTCGAAATTTTGTTTTTTTTTTTTTTATTTTGCTGTTGTTTCAAACGTCCAGATCCAGAACTTCATGTACATATTCCAAAACACCTATAGGAACACCTGCTCTAGTCATTACCTTGTTTATTTTCATACTCAGAAAATTATTACTTTTCCATGACGTCCGTCCCGTTGCGTCGGTTGTTTTGTTGGCCTTTCAAAGTTTTCCCTTTCCGGTTTATATTGAATTAAACTTTATTTATTCACTTTTTGCTTCAACAAAATATGAAATGGTAGGTTATAGGTGAATTGCATGAATAAGTTATTTTGTGTTTTGTCGGTTTGGAAAGTTTTTCTTTCTACTTCTCTGTCACTCCCTTTCCAAAATATATTTCTATACGAGTACAACAACAAAATATTCATCGAAACATACAATATTTGGGAGTAAAATGATTAAAAAGGTTGATGATGCATATGTATATTGCATTTGTGTTATGTAGAGTGTGTTATGGTAGAAGGATTCTATATGTATATCTGCAATGGTTTTCTAACAATGGATGGTTTGTTTCAGTGGTGGATTAAATAATAGACATTTTCATGAGATATTTAGTAACAAAAACTTGTTTATTTCAATACCAAAGTATTGGTGAAATTAGTGATTCATCCTTGGTGATCATCCAAATTTATAGATGATCGACGAAGAATGAATAATTTAGTTTGGATTATTGCCATATTATCTCTTTAATATGGCTGGCCTGATTTTGTTACAATTTCACACTCTGATGCTTCTAAGTAGAATTAATATTGCATTTAAAAATGCATATAATTTTATTTTTAAACAAAAAATCAAAGAAAAATCCATTTTTTAGTAGTTTCACAGCCTCATTGAACCATCAGCACTATCTATTATAGTTTTGAACCACGACCGTGCATTTTATTTATTTTTGTTTTCTAATAAATCAAACTTTTAATAAGTCAGCTTTTATAACCAATTTTTTGTTTATAATTAGCGCGCACTTAAGGGATTTTGACTACCCTTAAAATGTGTTAACACAGTGCGAGCGTATAAGGAAGCTAAGGAAGGATTTAATAGGAGTTCCCGATGCACTTTGATTTTGAAGTTCTGAATATCAAAATCGGTGGTAAAAATATAACCAGGCAAAGAATTCAACATTATTGTAGTGCGGCTAAAGAAAGAATCTCTATACTTGACGGTACATCATCTGAAGTGGTGCTCAAGGGTAAACTGATGAAGATTCGTAAGAGCGCGAGTATTACGGTTGAATTGTTTTAGGAACGGATTGCAGCTGGCTATTTTACTAGAACCCTCTATGTGGAAATAGCTATAAAATAGAGAGAGACATGAAACATTACGGTGCGGCGGTGTTCGAGAGTTGTAATTGTTTCTGTTATACTGCTATCAACTATTATTTTTAAATGTTCTATTTTGAATTCTATCCATGAGATTCAAATGAGCTGAAGGATCACCTGTACAGATGTGAGAGTTGTTCTCGAGTTTGGTGAGATAAAGGCTTTGTAGATTGCAGCCAGATCAGTAGGGGAGCAAACAATTTCTTGCATCACCAAAGAAAACCTAAACATTTAGAAGCAGTTTTGGCGACGCTGAATAAGTGGTCATTCCACAAAAGGTGGTCTGTGATGCACATACCGAGAACTACAAGCTGTTCGATTTCTTTAATGCAAGTACCACTCATGGAAAGCGGCATGGCGCTGGGTTATGCTTCAACGACAAAAGACATTATTGTTTTTTTGAAACATTAAATTCTACGTGGTTTTTGATTCCCCATTCGACAATGCTTTCGAGATCAGGATTTAATGAGCTTATCATACGCTGCCGCTCTAATTTCACATCCGAAGGACAAGAATGTGGCTCTAGAAACAATTATGAAAAGCTGAGGGTGCTGTCGTCAGAAAAACAGTTTAATGGATTAGAAGTTTCAGACAAGAGATCATTTATGAATATAAGGAAGAGTGTCGGAGACAAAACGGAGCCTTGGGGCACACCAGCGTTTATTAGATGAGTTTCAGACTTAAAATACAACTAATCCAACAAAGAAATGATTCATCTACACCAAAGGCACGCATTTTCGATAAGAGGGATTGATGCCAAACTCTATCAAACGCTTTTGAAATATCGAGTACAATAATCTAACTCCCACCAAAGCGATGTAGAGTTTTGTGCCACTGTTCAGTGTAATATACCATGAGTTCATTGCTACGAAAGCCGTATTGACGGTCATTAAGAAGCTTTCATTCTTCAAGATATATTTTAATCTGGAAATTTACCAGCAATTCCATGACCTTGGAACGAAGGAAAGTAAGTACAATTGGACGATAGTTAGAGGGAGAAGAAGATACGTCTTTTTTAAGGACAGGCTAGACAAAAATGTTATTTTCCATCCACTCGGAACAAGACAAATGGAAAAGCTTACGCAGTGGTTTTGGCAGCGTTGAAGAACACCTCTTCAGAACAATGAAAGTTATACTATCTAACTTATGAACGACTAAATTTCTGTTTTACGGCGGGCTACGCATATAAGCTTCGATTTGCTCCTGCGCGTGCATGTGTTAATTGTCTATATGTGTATTTTCAAAGATTATTTGAAAATCATAGCCTCTATATGGGATGCACACAATATAACTATGAACCTACTGGAATGAAAAATCAAAACTACATTTGTTGATTCATAGTGAAAGCCTGATACTAAAACTATATAAAATATAAACAACAAAGCTTTAAAATTAAAAAAAAAAAATTGTTTTGAAATAACTAGGTATAGGCTAGGTATACCTAGCATCAGTTCATTAAACATTTTGATTCATTGACTCCAATGACTTTTATGTTCATTTGTGGTTTCTGCAGTAATCCATGATTTGGGCAGAATTTGTGTGGTTGTTTTATATTATTTTTTTTTTTGTTATTGTTTTAAATTGAAAATTAATTCCTGCAAACTGTCTGATGATAAATAAACTTTTCATCATAGTTAATTTGATATTTTTGACTTGTATGGGTAAAGAAATAAGTATATGTTGGTATAGGTGTAAGTAGGTTTAACTTTAATTAAAACAGTAGGTATTGATGTAATTGAATGTAATTTTAGTGAAAAATGGAAATACCAGATTATAGTAATTGTATATAAAATATTTAATTATTTCTAGAAGTTTTTTTTTAACAAAAAATGTCTTATTTGTTATTTAAAAGGGATTAAAATAAAATCGAAATAACAAATAAGTAAAAATAAATGAAATATGTATAACGAAATAATGATAATTTAAACAGGGTGATTCGCATACGTTGTGATAAAAAGCTATAGCGTGTATCCTGGGTTGAGACAAGAAAAAAATCGTATGGTAGGGGGGAAGTCTGTTCCATCCATTTAGCCAGGAGGGGCAATTTTCTAAAAAAAAATACTTAAAACAGAAAATAAAATATTAAAAAACAACAGCAGTTACACATACAATGCCATGATACACCTTTTTCCTGTCTCAACCCAACCTACATGCTCTAGGGTCATAACCCCTTGAGTGCGCCCATATGAAAAAAAAAAATGGAAATAGTGATTTTCATAGTGGCACCATTCCGAATTCGTTAGCGAAACATCAATTTATATAGGTACTGTGACACTTCGATTTCGATAGATTTTTGACAACTATAGGAGTTTAATTTAATTCTCCACCGAGAAACTACTTGAGTTAAATTGAAGGATTAAATTAAAGAAATTGCAGGATTATGCAGGTGGGTAGAAATGGCGGCCAACGAGCCGACTAGCTCGCTGACCCAATTAGCACAAAAAATCGTCTCAGAGCCATTTCGTCGCGTTTAAGAAAGAGATCAAGTCTTTGATCTTCAGTTCGGACAGTTCGTCAAGGCCGTCAAAGAAAGGCTTTCCAAGTGGTTGTATCCTAAAACGGGCTAGGGCAGGGCATTTACAGAGGAAGTGAACTAGTGTTTCCTTTTCCTGCTGGTTCGCACAGCTACGACAGTATAGGTGTTGTAAGAAATACCCTGTTTTACCGCATGCTCTTCTATTGGCCAGTGCCCGGTGCATGTTGCAACGACCCTGGCGGACCACATCTTTATAAATATATAGCAGGATTAACTAACTCTGATTTAACTCGGACTAAACTAATGCACTGAGAAACTGGACCTAAGTATAATGTCTTAACATAAGCTTTAATTCTCAAATAAGGAAGAAAAAGTTGATCTGAGAAACCTAAGAAAAATGTTTTGAAATTAATTGATTCTTGGCTTAATTTGATTTCACACATTCTGAAAGTTGTCGGGAATTTTGAGGCACACAATAATTACCTGACAGACTTTCGTTGAAGAATAAGCTTATTTTTTCCTCAGTGTATACCACGTTTTTAGAATACACTACAAAAATACAAAATATTTTCCCATATCCCCATAAAATACTTGGTGGGACTAAAAACTTTTATTTTGCTCTTAAGTCTTCCATTATGTGAAATTTTCGGCAAAAACCTGTAAATCAGTTCTCTTACAATTATATGCTCATAGAACTATTTTTGAAAAAATTAAAAAGAAAATAAATTATTAATTTAGCAGCTTCCCGATTTAGAAAGCATAAATATGCTCTTTACCAAATTTTAAGTAAGCCCGTTTAGGTTCTAGCTCAATTAACAGTGGACGCATGGATGTACAGACGCAATAAACCCACTTCTTGTACTTCTCAGTCATCGCAGTGTTAGTTTTTATGATTACCAACTCGAATTTTTGTATACAAAACTCATACTTGCCCTATATTAGAGCAAGTAAAAATGAATAAAAATACTGCCGCTGTGCCCCATGATATCTTCCCCAAAACCTCGTCGCCCGCTTGTTTGCGGTCTTAGAAATTGTCAAAGTCTCTATATAATATGAATACTTTTATTCTAAAAGTAATCTTTGTAAATTGAATACCCAAACCCAAAGTGCAGGTGTTTCAAAATGATTCACATAAATAATGATTATATATCAACAGCACAGCCATTAAAAAAAATAATTACGAGTATCAACAAAATCCTCTTATTTATTTAATATTCTCATCTATTTTATCTTCCAGCACAAGCAAAAGAAAAGGACGAATTCATCTGCCCAATGCAAACTGGCAATGGCAATTTTGCAGATCCCGCCTCATGTCGTAGATTTTACCAGGTTTGTATAGTCTATAAACATTATCCACCAAGTGCATTCATCAAAAAACCATTAAATTTGTTGTCTCTAAAACTTAATCCATATTATAAACTCTTTATAAGTAAATTATATATATAATACCTCAAATTCATTATCCTGTCCGGTTGTTTTTGTTTTGCTTTAGCTGGTAAATTAAATTATTTTCTAAAAATAATTTGCTTCTCCTTTAACCTCTTTTAACTCTTTTGCTAACTCAATCCATTTATTAATGTATATATACGAGTATATACATAGTATATTTTAAAATATATATTTGTATCCTTATATTTTACAGTGTGTAGATGGTTTTCCATATATAAACCGATGCCCATCGGGATTATACTTTGATGATATCAACAAATTTTGTAATTTCAAGGATGAAGCAACCTGCGGACCACTTCCAACAAGTAAGTTTCTTGTCAAGATTTTAACGTGCTCCTTTTCAAAACAGGTTGAGAGGTACAAGCTGGTATAGATACTACTCATATCCTTTTAAAACTGTCAAGCATATATGAAGAGCAATATTACCTATGGATAAAGGGATGCATTCATTCAAAATTTAAAGCTTTTACGGATAAAATCTAAAATGCCTTTGTGGTCTTCTTGCACTTTTAATTGAATAAAAAGGATATAAACAAAATCCACCTATGCTATCGAAAATAAAGTCTTTACCACCTTTATGTAGAGTTTGACTTTCAAAAGAACTCCAAAATCTAGGTTATCAAAGCTGCTAGACTTTATTTAACAGTGGGGACTATTTCTTACTGTGTAGTGAGTGATTAAATTATTGCAATTGAAATCTAATAATAAAAAGACTGCTTAAGAAATTGTTAATCATAATAATAAGATCGTACGCTTCTGGGCAGAATCTTGATATTCAGAACATCGTTATCAGGAATCATATAGATTTACTAATTTTGTCCATAATTTATTCCGATTCCGGCTTTGAAAGGCGAATAAAAATTGTGTTTTTTTTTAATTTTTGGCATAAAGATCTAAAATCAAGTAACGCGTTTTTTTTTAATCGGGAAAAGCGCGTTACATAATTAATGGCATGTAAGGCAATTGGTTACTTTTTTTTGATCACGTGAGAGGGTTTCATGATTTTGGCTTTGGATGCCGAAAAAAAATTGCTCATTTTTGACTTTATTTTGCAAAAGAACTATCAAGTAACGGGCTTCTTCTCACGATTCAAAAATAAATGCACTTTTAACGTGATCCCTAGTTTGAGGGATATCCTATGTGAATTAAAAATCAAAGAAGTATCACCTTTAACCCCTTATTTATTTTATTGGTGCCACTGTCATGAAAGCTATGAGAGCTGTTCAAAAAGAAGGAAAGTCGTGTGCCTGTGAATGCTACCTATTAGATGGCTGCTATATAGCTAAGCAAGACTACTTGTAATGGGTGATTTTTTAAGAGGCTTAGAACTTTTAAAAAAAAAAAAAACACAAAAAATTCGAAAAAATGAATGAAATATTTATTTGAATCGATAGTTTGAACCTTGCAATTTAATGTTTAAAGATAATTTCATGCAAATGTTGACCGCGGCTGCGTCTCAGGTAGCCCATCCGCTGAGTCCAATTTTGGCATACTCTTTCACACATATCGGCCGGTATCTCACGAATGAATGCATGGATGTTGGCTTCCAGTGCGTCAATCGAAGCGGGCTTGTCCCTATAGACATTAGCCTTGACATACCTCCACAAAAAATAATCTAATGGTGTCAAATCGCACGATCTAGGCGGCCAATTGACCGGCCCGAAACGTGAAATTAACTGTTCACCAAACTCGCCTCGCAATTGCGCCATTGTTTCGCGTGCTGTGTGGCATGTGGCACCGTCTTGTTGAAACCACATATCATGCAAGTCAAGAACTTCCATTTCGGGCAAAAAAAAGTTTGTTATCATCGCTCGGTAGCGTTCACCATTGACAGTAACGCTGCGATTCGCATCATCTTTGAAGAAATATGGCCCAATAATGCCGCCGGCCCATAAACCGCACCAAACAGTGGCTTTTTCGGGATGCATTGGTAGCTGTTGCAATGCTTCTGGCTGATCTTCACTCCAAATGCGGCAATTTTGCTTATTTACGAACCCATTCAACCAAAAATGAGCCTCATTGCTGAACACAATTTTTCGATAAAAAAGCGGATCCTCGCCCAGCTTTCCAAGAGCCCATTCACCAAAAATTCGGCGTTGTGGTAGGTCGGCTGGCTTTATTCTTGCACCAGCTGTATCTTAAAAGGCTTTACGCCCAAATCCTTCCGCAAAATTTTCCACGTAGTGCTGTAACAAAGGCCTAACTGCTGGGAACGGCGCCGAATCGACATTTCGCGGTCTTCTGTCACACTAGCTGATACGGCCGCAATATTTTCTTCACTACGCACAGTACGTAAACGTGTTGGTGGTTTAATGTCCAACAAAGTAAATTTGGTGCGAAATTTGGTCACAATCTTCCGAATAGACTGCTCAGAAGGTCGAGAATGCCGATCATAAAATGGAAGCAGCGCGCGATGAACATTTCGAACCGAGCACGAATTTTGATAGTAAAATTCAATAATTTGCAAGCGTTGTTCATTTGTAAGACGATCCATGGTTAAATTGCAAACCAAACTGAAGCTGTTTGACGGTGACACAAGGTACTAAACACACGTCAGCTGTCAAAACCAGTGTTGCCAAAACCAAACCAGCTAAAAAATCACCCTTTATATCCAATATTGCCTGCATGGCGTGTGTTCAATGTGCATAGGTACAATATCACCCGGTAACCATACCGTCCATCAGATTAAAATTAGATTTTAGAAAATTAGAAATTAGATTGAAATTGAAATTTGGTCCAAAGGACTTCCTTGCATCTTCAATATTTTCAAATAAAAACCATTTATTCACATTTCACTCGTACAACCCATTAGGGGGTTATACGAGAACATTTCAATACATAAACCCTTTTTTAACCCAACTCTGATGTATCAGAACTGTGATACCTACCCATTTCCGTGTTCATATACCCAAAGTCATTTATATATTTTTGTTGAAAATTAATTTGGGAGCATTTTCTGGCGAAAATAAATTAGAAAATTCCATCAGCTTTACTATATAAAAAGTCTGAGGATTAACACGTTCTTATGGTACATATTGGGGATAGGGAAACTATAGAACTTTATATACATACAAGTAGATTTTTAATTTCATAACTCATTGAGCACAATAACTAAACCGTGAAACACGAAACTCCATAGCAGAAAATGTGTGTGTTTACTTTGTTCTTGTTTCTTTTTTGACATCATGTAAAAACAAAATATGTGCATCCTGATGATGGTTTTCTAGAAATGCATTCTCCTTCAGAAGTTCGGAAGTTTTCTTACTCACATGTGACAACATTTTGCTTTCGCTATATTGAAGGAGATAGCGGGAGCGGGAGTGCTTTTTAGTTATACAGTGACAGTTAAATAATTTGCATTTCCAGGATATGTTGAGTCCTGTGTATGAAAACAGAAACCCTAACTAGACACAACATACACTTCGAATCACTTGAATTAGATATGTTTTTTTCGCTCAAAATCACTCAGAAATCTTACTACTTGGGCTTTTAAAGGTCCCTTCATTCAATAATTTGCACAATCGTTGTCCTTTTCTCATCTGATGGTGGGGTCACCAAAATTTATATTATCCGTATTTTAAACTCTGTTCGTGGTGTCGTAACTAACATAACTTGATTTTTAAATCGACTTGGCCACATCCAAAAAATATAGACTCTCAACCTATAAAAAGTCAAATTTCATTTAAGAATGGCAATAAAGATATTAGGTGCGTTTGCGTACTAGTCCAAAACTACCCAATTCTACCGTTTTTGGTCCAATTTAATTTTTCTATATGAACTTTGACAGAACTTTGGAAAGTGAACGAACAGAGGTATTGATGAATTAAAATACCAGCTTCTCAAAAAAACATTTTTAGCCCCGGATAAAGACATGGCTTTCAGATGACATTGAGAAGTATATAATGCATCTGCGTATCTGTCAAGTTATAAATTGTCAAATTCCATGGAATGAAGACTAGAATGCGGATGGTTTGGAAATTTTCTTAAAATCAGGAATTTTTGAGGTTTAACTGTTTGCTCCTGAAAAATGCGAATTACAGTATATTTGTAAAGTCATAAACTGTCAAATTCCATTGAAGAAGTAAATATTAAAAAAACCACTAAAATAAAGGCTACGTTGACGCGGCCGAAAATTAAGCTATGTCAACGCCCTGATGAGGAGTCTGTCGATAGGCGTGTTTCTTTATTGTTTATAGGCGTTTTTTTTAGCTCAGCGCAAAGCATTGTGCTGTCAAAAAAAAAACTGTGTTTGAGCGCTCAACTTGTGTTTCTTTTTCAATCAGAGCTATAGCTCAGAGCGTACTCCATGAGCTCAATAAAACGACCGAGTAAACGGAGCAAATCACTGAGCACAACCAACTTTATACAATTTTATTATTCTTCATTTATGCGACAATTCACTTATCAAGTATGTTTCAAAATTAAATCGGAGAGCTCTGAACATACTCTGCTTGGAGCATACTCGGTTCGCTAAGGCTCTGTTCAATGCAAATCTTAAAGCTAAAAAAGAAAAACGCCTTATGTAAAACTGAGTGCTGAGCAGAGCTTGAACGAACCGAGTAAACTCTGCGTAAAGTATGATAACAGCTGTCCGATTAAATTATCAAACACAACTGAGCACTGAATAGGCACAACTGTCAAATTACATGAAAATTGTATGAAATTAGCTGCGCTCAGCTTTAAATTCCGTTTGCTCTGTCATTTATATAGATAATGCTGAACTCATGAAACACACTCCAAGCTAACTATGAACGAAAAATGAAACAAACTAGAAGCTCAGAGGGCGTAGAACTTAAAAAGAAACTCAAGCTCTGGCTCTTAATACCAACAAAAAAACGCATAATATTTCCTTATCTAACTGTGTCGACAGTGCAAAAAAAATCTCCGTGTTAACCCAAAAGTTCGTGTCAACACGAGTGTCTGCCGTCAACGGAGTCGATTAACGAGATTCCTATTGCCCTTACCTACTATCTAGCGAAACCACAATCGTATTGATGACAGTATTTTTCGTTGACGACCACACGACTTGACTTTGGGACAGTATTTGACGTCATTTTGAATTCAGAATCAACGCATTAGCCATTTGCGTCAACCATCTTACCGTAGCTTATGAATGAGAGGGAGGATTGAGAAGGGAATAATGATGTACATAGATTATTACAAAAATGGATATCGAAATGGGAACTAGAAATATAGAGTTGGGTAAGGATGTCTAAATTCTTGCCCATGGGTCTTAATTGTCAAATGTAGGTGTGTTTTTGTGAAGTGTTTATAATCACTTCTTTGAAACGATCTGAAAGTCTGAATGGGTGACGAAATGATTCATAAATCATTCAAATAGTTGCTTTATAAAATAATAAATAATTCTTCTGTCCGTTTACTTTCCAAAACTGCCAATTTCTACAAATTTTAGTCGAAAGTCGTGTCAAAAAAAAGTAAAATTGGACTAAAACTGTTTGAAATTGGCAGCTGTGAAAAGTCAACTAATGACCTAATCACCTAATATACAACGCCTTATTATTATTTTATTAATTTATTTTTCCCTGTGATAAAAAATTAAAAAAGAAATAATAACTCAATCAAATTGAATGAAATATTAAGTTGTAAGTCGAAGGTTTGATCAAATCGTATAACCAGAATTTAAAAGATTATAGACAACATTTAATTGAATCAGAGTGTATTTTCATAGTAAACGACATCCATCCACTTCCAAGCAAATTTTATCGAAATCTATCCTACCGCCGAGACGGTCATTGTCCTTCTTTTTTGAGAAAAAAAAAAAACAAATTGATTTCAATTTACTTTCTCACCGAGCGGGACAGCATCACTTTATGTCATTACCGTCTTTTTTCGTATTCAAATGTGCTCTTTTTTGGTATAGAATTTTGGGGAATCCTATCTCTCTTTATCCAAGCTAAGGTCGTTCTTTTTATAGATTTAAAATACTCTACTCTTGTGGGATATATATGTATATACGTACAAAGATTTTGCAGATGTTTTTCATGAAGACTCATTTGATTGAAGGCTTTATATCGTAATGATTTTAAAGGAACAATTTGAATCCTTAATTTAACTTGGAAAATTCTAAACCCAAGATACATCACACAATACATTCTCCTATAAATGCCTTGAAAATTTCCTGACGAAAGAGCAGATGAAGATTTAGGATAGAATTTTCACCCTCAGGGATATTCACGTTTATGGCATGGAGCTGCATAATGCGATTGTTCAGATAATATATACATATACAGAATATTTATTTTTAAGGATTTGTTTCTTTTACATTAAGGAATTAAATCTCATTGATTTTGGTTAGTTTTGATTGCATTCTATATGCAGCTTTGTTTGGATTAGATTCTACAAAAAGTAGGTCTAGTAAAGGGTCCGCCAAATAACTTCTTTTTTTTTAAAATGGCGCAAAACATCGAGTGTAGCTTCAGCTGTGTGACACGTAGCGCCGCCGTCCTGTTGAAATTAAATGTTGCCAATATCCTCCTCTTCAATTTTTGTGAACAAAAAATCGTTCAACATGGCCCGATAACGATCGCCATTGACTGTAACGGCAACTCCTTGCTCATTTTCGAAAATAGTGACTCGTTTTGGGTGTATCGGCTTTTCAATGTATGCGTGCGGGTTTTCTGTGCCCCAATGCAACAATTTTTTCTTGTTTACTACCCGCCAAGATCAAAATGAGCTTCATCTGAAAAGATGATTTTTTTTGGCAAAATCGGCATCCTCTCTAAGTCGATTGCAGGCCCACTTAGCGAAGCGTATACACAACCATATTCGTTCAGCGGAATAATAAAACTAATTATCTGTCAAATCAGACATGAGCTAAGTGTTACCAATCACGAAATAAGCACTAGTTGAAAAAAAAACCTTAGATGCCGGACCCTTTATATCATGAAAATTTAAGAAGAAGTAGCATATGTTCCTGTTTATGTTAATACTTGTAAATATGTGTATACCTAATTAATCTGGAAAATCTGACATAAGGCAAACTCAGCTCAGTTGAAGGTTCAAACAAATCAATCAATCAATTTATCACTGTAATTTGAAAAAGATTGCTGAAAGCTTTTTAGTAAAATTATCGACTTTCCTCATTCCAATTAAACTATTTTGTAAGTCGCTTAACTGAGAAATTTGTAACGTCAAACAGATTTAAAAATCAACGTATTTTATTTATACCTGACCCTGTTAACAGAATGTATATTTCCTTGTTTATTTATTCTCGGAGATCTCTGAGAACGAGTTCTTATCAATATTCTGAACAGACCTGTTTGAAGATCAGTCAAGTAAATGCAGCGTCAAATTTTCCAACTCATTTAAGCAATGCATATTTTTTATCAATACCGATATCAAGCAATCCTTTAACTTTGCTATACAAACTTCACATGGAGCAATAGCTCATTTTATTAATACAAACCAATATGTACAATGTACATTATGTACCTATCCCAAAAACCTATGTTCAAGAAAATACATTAAGCAAAACCCGGCATGTCTTTTTCAAAAGCTGCGTAAATAAATTCAAGCCCATCAACTTTGTCCAAAATGGCAATTCAAAAACCATATCCTCCGCCGATGCATACTTACACAAAAAAAATATAATAATTGTTATTAAATACTTCCTCAGAATTTATCGACGAAACAAAATCCAACCAATCCAATAAAAAATGTAAGCACAAGCTGATGGGCTAAGTTATCTAGGTTTATCCTTTCCATTTTGAGTTTCAAGAGATGATTTCAAGACCTAAAGACCTCACCCCTTTGCAGAAATAGAAAATAACATCAACTCCCAACTGTGTGTATCCTTTAATTTTGTATATTTTTATTTTTATTTCACATCATCATAATAAAAAAATAACATAAAACCACCAGCATACACAGTTAGGGGGTATACACTTCTACAGAAATATACAAAAACAAATCAGAGAAGATAAAAACAAAAACAAGAAAATAGGAAAAAAACAAGAAAGAGAAGTAGACAGAGATAAATATTGAGTAACAACTTGACAGAAAATGGATGTTTAAACATTTATCGCTTCCGACAATCAATTTAGACAAAACGACTCAAAGTGTTTACCCCCGTTGTGCTACGACGACGACGGTCGCCCTGATGTTCTTCTCGTTGGAATATAAAACAAACGCACAGGATATAGGGACACCTACATTTATATATAGGTACATAAACGTATTCCCTCGGCGTGTATTATTTTTCAATCTGCCTAACAAGGGGTTTAGTTTAGATAGAACACCCATACTCCGCACCGCACCTCACCCCACCCCACCCCATCATCAACCCGCCTCAAACAAACTCCTCAACTTCTATGAGCAATAGATAAACAGAAGTATTTGCTGGAAGTTTTCACAACACAAACGTTTTATTTTCAAAGAATCTCCGGAATCCTCTGCATCAGAACATTCATGACAAAAATTCAAATTTCATCAAATTTTATCCAAAAATGCTTGACAGATTTTACTAGGAATTTGTGTGTGTGTCTGGGTATTTGCTTTTATGACATTTTTTCCCCAAACAAATTATTTTATTGAAATATGTCTTACTTCTCTTTTCGTCCTGATTGACACAGCTCCTGCACCTAAAACAGATGCTCCTGTGGACTTGGCTCTGAGGTGTGATCCGGCTCAATGTGAATTGCCATATTGTTTCTGTTCGAAGGATGGCACCCGTATTCCTGGCGATCTTGAACTGGACAAGGTAAGTGGATGCATAGGAATATAGGAAATTGTCCATATATTTGAACATAGAATTCCAAGAATATTAATAGATATACAAGTTGTTATTGATTTTCTGAGTATAGTATAGTAATGGTTGGAGGAGGAGAGCTTAGACTATACAAGCTGTCATCCGTAGTTACATACACGATTTTTTTTTCTAATTTATTTATGAGCTCCGAACTATAGTTTAAGTCCCCCACCTTATACAATACCCAAACTATACCATTACCCAAAGGACGAAACGCCGGAAATGATATTCCTTTTGCATCTGCCCTGTGCTGCTCTATTCTGTGCTGTCTGTCATCATCATCATCGTATCGTCATCAGTCTAGGGAATGCTAAACTACCATACTTGAACGGATCCTTGTACAATCAAAAGGGAAATAGTATGAGACACAATTTTAATTAAGGATAAATCCTGTGGATGTTAGTTTTGTGCATATAAACCACATAGTACCTTCACATTGGGGGCAGAATCACCAACTCAGTACCTCAGTATCTACTTCCTCCATGTCTCTCTCTTTCTCTCTCTCCCTGAACAAAGTTAAAATGTGCAACGGAAGTTTTCTTCGTCTCTACTTCACCCCTGATGCACAAATACTTACAAAACAAAAAGGACTTTGGATCCATGTGGACTTTGACAAAAAGTCAAATAGCATTGTCCAACAATAGATATAATGGCGGGTTGGGCAGTAAACCAAATACTTTGCAGGATATTAATCGTGTCTTGATATTATGATGGTACACAACAACGATGCAAGGGGAGCTTTTTAAGTTTGTTTTAAATATAAACAAACTTATTTTTGAAACTTAGACAAATAAAATGAAATGAATTTACATAATTACATAATATCAAGTTTAGAGAACATTTTAAATTTAAGTTTTTTAATTAAATTAAGTCCATTTTCATAGTACGCACATGAATGTAATGCAATTGTTCGTTTGTTCAAAATCTTATGAAACTCCAAAAGTTTTTAGTTTTTTGTTTGAAAATTTAACACAAAGTTGCATTGGCACGTTTTTTAATATACGCATCTATTGGGCATAAAAGCGACTTAAGCTATACCATTTAAGATCTTAGTAGACAGGATTCTGAAAACAGGAAATTATGAAGACTTCTATTTTGTCACTGTGTTTGAAAATTTAAAGTTAGGTTACATAGCTTACTTTTTATGTTGCGGGGGACCAATGAAGTGGGCAGGTAAAATCTATACAAAAAAAATTCTATTTTCGATTTATTGACATTGCTTGAATAACATATAATACTATCATATTAATTAATATTTTTACAAAAATAGAACAATCCTACCCGTGCAAAGCTGGGCCGGGCCAGCTAATGAAAAAAAAAATACTACAAAAATGTACAAGCAAATCGGTCAACGCAATTGGGCTCTAGCTCAGATTAGAGTGAATAACGCATAGACGAACGGCCGTACAGACTGACTTTTTGTACACGAAACCATTTTTTGTCTTTATAGAGCAATTAAAAACAACAAAATCCCTATAACTCGTATTTTTGCAAAATTAGATATCCTAATTTAGATATCCTGTGAAAATTCGACTATAAGAGGGATTCTACTGTGGGTAGAGGTGCCTAATTTATACAGGGTTAAGCATTAGGTGATAAAAAAAAGTAAGAGCTCATAGGTTAGGCCGAGACAAAAAACTGCAGCAGGGGCAATTTTCTAAAAATGTACTCAAAACAGAAAATTGATTATTAAAAAACAATGGTAATACTTACAATGCCATGATATAATTTTTTTTGTCAAGCCAGAAATCTATTCTTTTATTCTATTTTATTTTTTAAAATTTAAAACTTAAAATTTTGAAAAAAAAAAGGAAAACAAAAATTTCAAACTATTTTCTTTTCAAAATTTTACGTTATTGAGTATAATTTTGTTCAAAATTCAATTCTCCTATAAATTTTTAGTGAAAACAGATAATTGGATGCTTATTATGTATTTGAACAAAATTAGTTTGGACAAAATTTTTGAAATTTTTTTTTTCAAAACTTCGAGCTTTAAAATTAATTTTTCAAAGACAAATCCCAAAAATAACTTTATTTAAAAATAAAAAAACAAAAATATTGTGTAAAGAAAAAAAAAATCAGTTTTAAGTATAATTTTTTTTAGAAAATTGCCCTCTTCCGGCTAAAATGGGGGGGGGGGGATAGACCCAGTTATGCGAATCACCCTGTATACTATAATATATTGTTTGTATGTACCTTTTTTTTGTATGCCACATCTGTTAAAATTATTTCATTGGACCTTACTTCTTTGAAAATGAAAACGGCGTAACAGTAACTGTGAATGTTGAGTGATATCGTGATATGATTGAAAACTTGTTAACGCCACAACTGCATGCTATGGGCTTGATTAACATGTGTTATCAACAAGGCGGTGCCACATAGCATACAGACAGGATTACAATGGAATTACTGCGAGACCTCTTTCCACAACAAGTTATTTCAAGAATTGGTGATGTTGATTGGCCTTCACGGTCGGCTGATTTTACTGCTCCGGACTTCTTTTTGTGGGGATATCTGAAAAGCAAGGTTTATGCAAAAAAAAAACAGAAACGCTTGAGCAACTCAAACAAAATATTCGTGATGAAATCAATGAAATACCGCGTGAAATGTGTGAGAATGTAATGAAAAATGTGCTGAAAAGGACTCGCATTTGTGAGACTAACAGAGGCAGACATTTACCTGATATTGTATTCCATACATAATTGCCGACATTAAATAAAACATTTATCAATATAAGATCTATTCTCTTTCATTTAATCAAAAATTATAAACAAACAAAGTAGTATGCCTTCGCGGGGGACACCCGTTATATAGAATTTGTATTATAAAACCTTCATATAAAAACTAATTATACAATTAATCGTTTTATATTCAAGGTAAATTGTTTTTTTAAAATAATTTTTGAATGCAAATCAAATGTTATAACTTTTAACTATAACACAATCGAATTGATTTTTAACTCAAACGCCTTTTTTGTTTAAAGTTTTTTCCACACAAGGATAAAGTTTAAACACAAATGCCCGCTTGACATTTTTTCATCACTTTCATTAAATTTTTTCATAACTTTAAAGATCTAATTATTTCATCAAGTTCAAAATAAGTCTCCACCATTAAAAAAGTAGAGCAATGGGGATGGTAGAAAACCTTCCGGGATTTGTTGTGTTTTTTTTACCTAAATCGACAAGATTGCAAATATTAAGTTATCTCAAATTGTATAGGATTTTTGTATTCTTTCTTCTTTAGCTCAAGATATACTAGTCGTTGGTGAAATAACAACCCTTAATAACGTAGGAAGCACTTTATTATCTTTAAAGGTCATCGTATTTCATTTGCAAGGTAAAAACCGAAAACCCTACAAAAAAAAAAAACTTTTTCACAATTGAAAAATCATAAATAAAAAGTCAATACCCAAAAATCAAATGTTCATTTATCACAAAACGATAAAATTGCAAAGCCGAGTGAAGAGTTAAAATACAAATCCCTTCCAATTTTTTTTTCCCCTGAATTAATTATGTATTACAAAATAAATGAATGCGAGAGATACTATACCATACTCATATACTCATTTTCAAAAAAAAAAAGACATATTCATGTATGTATGTTAGTGTACCAACATCCTTCCTCTAAAGCAACAACACAAAAAAGAAAAAAGCTTCAGAAAATGAAACCTAGATCCTTCCTGTCAATGGACAACAAAAACCATGACTATAAGCAGAGGTAGCAAGCAACCTTTCAAAAGACTACATTATCTACAGCGGTCATCTTTTCTCAATTGTTGTTCACTTCACTTTGTTCCCCCAGCTCAATGTGTTACTTTTTTTTTCATTTTCTGTTCATATTCCAGGCTGGCCTGACCTGACATGTCCTGTCCATCTTTTTGCTCTTTCAATATCTTATCCTCTTTTGATTGTTCGTTCTTGCAGGTTAAAAAAAAAAGGATTTTGCGAAAAAAAGAAGACCAAGCAAGAGAAAGGATAACAAATGGAGCAGGAATCCAATTATAATCATGTAATATCCCTTTTCAGGTGGTTAGTCACCACACACACTTAATAGCAAAGAAATGAGAGGGAAAAGTAGATATTGGATCATCAGCGAGAACCATCAATTACAGGTTTTCACATTGTGTATACAAAGCCTTTACCCCAGCCCTAGCATCACCATCTATATATAACTCCCTTAAGGATGATCTGGGCCATTTTCGCTCTTGTAATTAGATGGTCTGCTTGCTCTTCTACTTCTATAGCTGTTGTACAGTTTCTTTTTTTGTTAACTCTTTTTTTCATCAGGACCAACGGTTTACCTATGTTTACGATATAAACTCTTTGCAAAAGTGAGATGCCTTTCAATTGAGGATAATTTCCGATTAAATAACGTATCCTTGGATGGAAGTCCCTTTTTGTCAACTTTTCTTCTTTCTTTAGTGTTTGGGAAAAAGTATTGTTATCGAAAAAAATGGTATCCTTCCCCTATCAGTTGAGCAAGTCCTTTCAACTTTTTCGTTATATTGATAATTTCCTTTTATTTACCTCTTAATGTTGGAAGCAAAAAAAGTTGTGTTCTTTTCTTCAAACAGCAGGCGATTGTTGCTAATGTATTAAACTTATTGAAAAGGATAAAGTTCTTAGCAACTCGATTCCACCGGAAGGTGGTGGCAAGAAAAATGCACCTGCCTCGCTTCATTTTGGTGTCATGCAGCGTTTATTGCTTGAGCATGAGCATTATCGAGAATTCAGTACTTGAGCGACCAATCATTTCTCCTTCAAAGAAAATATTTGAACATTTTATTTTAAGGTGCCAAGGGCTCTCCCTTGGTCAAAGACCATGATTGCGGGTTTTATTTATGTTAGATGTTATAATTTTTGCAAATGGCGTCGTACGTCAATCATATTTGACATTTGTGAACTAGACAGCTGCAGTATACAAACAGAAAAGCAATGGAGCGCTAATACTCCTCAATCTCAACAACGGAGATGACGATTTTGTTTCGAAAATCATCATGAGCGACGAGAGGCGTATTTCCACTTAAGCGTTTACGTCAATAAGCAAAATATTTGTTTGTGAGGCACTGAAAAACCGCGTGTGATGGACGAAGAGCCATTACATTCACTCAAAGCCACTGTGCGGTGCGGCGTTCTCGCGGGAGGAGTGATTAGGCCGTATTTTGTTGAGGGCGCCATCGGTCACTGTTATACTGGTGAAAACGCTGCAGGGCCATGATAAACGACTTCTTACTGCCGGAATTGGATGAGCAAGGTTAGGTGAACATGTTGTTTTAACAATACGGTGCAACCGCACACACAGCAAGATGCACGAACCACAGTGGATATTGTGAAGGAAGCGTTTCCTGGTCGCGTAATCTATGCGTTTTGGCGATTTTGAATAGTCAGCAAGATCGCCCGATTTCGCGGTCGCGGGTTAATGCCAAAAAGCCACAGACAATCGCAGCCCTCAAGGAGAATATTCGACAGTAATTGGAACAGTTATCGCCACAAATCTTTCGGAAAATCATTAAAAATGCGATAAAACGGGGCCAAATGTGTAACATCACTGGCGGCAGCCACTTGACGGATATCATCTTTTCCACTTAATAGAAAAAATTGTAAAGGTCCAAATAAAGACTTCCATCACTCAAAATCATTTTTTTTTTTTTTTTAGTAAAAAAGTAACAATTGCAGATTAGAGGAGGTGTATAGGAAGCCATGGGTTCATAAAACATGCATGATCGTGAGGAATCTATCTTACGCCTGGCTGAACCCGTATAGACGCCACAATGAAAACTCTGCAAAGCATTTGTATATCGTACATAATCGAAGTGAAGTAAAAAGTGAAAAAAAGGAGCACGTAACACGTATAAGTATACTTCAAGAATTCAAAGAAGCGCTGATTTTTCCCATCTATAAATGCATCCTTCAAATTATAGAGGTATTTCATTCTTGAATGCACCCTTTATAAAATATTTACTACGGTACTGCATCAGAATCGACTAAGATCGTGGATTGACTAAGGAGTTCCAAGCTGGTTTCAGACCAGGATACTCAACTAATGATCATATTTTTGTCCTTAAAAGTATCGTGGACTTGTTTTTGTCTAGAAGATTTTAAGGCTGAATTTCATACTTTGGACCGAAACGCGCTTATGTACAAGATGTTTGGATTGGGAATGTTGTACAGATTTGGACGCGTCTTGCAGAACCTATGTCGTTGTTTTTAAATAATGTTTTTTTTTTCTATTTTAAATGGTTTTTTTATTTTAGAAAATTATCAGTCTCGCCTAAGCACGTGAAAAAGACCCCCTTCCCAAACGTTTTTTTTTAGCCTTTGTCACATCTTATTTGCAAAACACCCTGCATAATTCTTAAGCTGAGCCAGTGATTAATACGCCAGTGATTAATACCCTAAATACATTTTGATTATCATCATCAATAACAAAAAGAAAAATTCACTCTACAACTTCATCAATCGAATGGAATATACAAACCGAAAAAAAACTGCACTTTGTTTACAATAAACGTTCTTTAAATTTATTGCTACGCAAAAAATTTAATACAAAAAAAAAAATCCGTGACTCTAAAAAATCATTATTCATCACCAATTCTACTCAAAATAAAATTGCGTTCAAACGTCGTCATCATTATATCGTCGTCTTTAGTGGATTCAAATTCCATTGAGGCATATTAAGCTTCATGATGACTGGTCACTTACCATCATCGTTTTAAGCATTGAACAACAACAACAAAAAAAGAAACTATAAAGTAGAAAATAAAATTCGATCAAGGATATCCGTCAGAAACAACAACAAATCCCACCGATGGAGATGGAGCAGGACTTCTATCATAGCGAGGACAACGATATTGGATTATACCAATGAATGAGTAAAACAATTTCAAAGTATAGGCAAAAGAAAGAATTACCATCATAGCCACACAGTGCGCGCCAGGACCAAGCACTAATTCTGCAATACCAACGATATATCGATATGCATGTATATTTGGAGAACAAGGCGAACGATGAGAATGGTGGACGTGGACAGACGATCGATGTTTGAATGAATGCATTCCTAATGCCATCCAATTTCATTTAGTGCCACAAATGTGGGTCATCAGTGGCATTAAGAATCAGGAATCGGGATTCACCAGGAACCGTCAGAATCATCATCATCCATTGCACTTGCAAACAAATCGGGCAAGGAAACGCGAACTTGCATATCCGTTTCGTGGGAATTTGCGCTGATTCGTGATTGAAGATTTTCCAAGAATGTCCTAGGCACAGACAGACAGACAGACAGGCAGGCAGGCAGATATAGATACACACGATGGATGCTGCTTCGCCGACAGTCAATTTAGAATATTATACGCTCGTTAATCTTGAATCAGATGATTATGATGGTGAAGGATTCTGAATCTAGAATATAGAATCACATGACCGTGCTCTCACTTCCAATTCCATAACCAGAGACCAATCGACCACCAAAGACTGAGTGCGAGTGGCAAGGGTGAGGATAATGATGGCCAATGGATAAGGAATTGGAAGTGATTTTGCATTTTGTTTGAGGCGGATCGAACACAACATCTGGCCAGAGATGCATCCAATGACAGAACAGCGATGCCAGTGTTTACTCTCATCCTCGTTCTCGTCCTCGTCCATTCGTCGTCATCATCGGCTTTGTCCTACAGTTTGCTTTAACCACTCCATGGGAATCTCTGTGTATAGGGATTATTGAAATTGATTTCAAAATGCATCCGCACTAAGTGATAATGCAAAGCATCGTTGGAACTTTCAACGGGTAATGGAATTGATTTAGAGAAGCATTTGCAGTTTGTATTATTCGATTGTGGAGATTATGTTGATGGAGGACCAGTTAACGACTAAATGGGACCAAATAAATATGTATCTTCCGTTTTTAAATGGTATAGATGTTTTATTTTGCATGTGGGTAGTTGGTAGCTCTGTGACTAAACTTTCGAGTCTTATAACTACCGATGACGTGTCTTGAATCGACCAATATTTCTTAGTTTGTTTGTCTTTCCGCAGTGGGGAAGTTTATTTTGGTTGAATTTGTAGGATTTCAATGATTTTAATCAAGAGATTATGAGTTCCTATTGTTTGTAATTCATGACAAGTTATAATTTATAAATTTGTTTGTTAAACATTAGCGTTTAGTTTGGTTAAAGATTTTGTGGTATGCAAACAAAAGAGCTGTTGTACGAACTTTACTTCAGCATACATAAAAGATGATGCTTGATTGAAAATAATTGGAGAAGGGAAATAAGCTTAATGAATTTCAATAAATCGAAAAATAAATCAATATCGTCAACATTTTCTGGACAGTAATATTCCAGAACATCTCAAAATAGTTGAAAAAATTTAGTTCTACTTTTGTTGGCGAATGGAACAAGTTATCTTAAATGACGAAAAATTAGAGGATATATCTTTAAGAAGGAGGCAATAAAGATAATTGATTTTTGCAATTGCAATCGAATACACGTCATTTCATCTAGACCCATATGGTAGCAGCCATCACCCAACTTTTTTTTTGTCTTTATTAATAAATAATTCGTTGATACTGATTAAATTTTAAAAGCAGCCTTTTCAAAGTATATGCATTTCAATTAGGGTCAATAAGGGGCTATTTTATTTAGTTTTTTAATAAAATAATAGTTAATGTTTTGCTACAAAAGTAGGAGCTATAATTTAGCCTGAACAGCGTACAAGTCTTGATAGAATAATGGAATACAGATTTTAATACAGGATTCAATTACAGAATATTGGTTGGTGTTGATTTTTGGAGTACAAAATAGCCACCCGTTCTTAAATAGTCAAAAACTTTTAAGACCTCATCATTAGTCCATAAATACCCAAATTTAAATAAATGGTATATCAGTGGAATTTTGTATGGTTTTAAACCCATTACGCGACCAAAACTGCAAAATCGCATCATCTATAAAAACGTATTAAAATGTTGGAAATTTTATATGTTCTACAATTTTTACTAAAAAAAAATGTACCTATGTAAGGAAACGAGAAAAATTCTAACAAACAAAAAAAAATGTATTTTAAAACGACGTAGCCTCGAAAATATTGTCAACGCAGAACAAATAAATACAAGATGATTTAATTGCCACATTGATCTCGACAAAAAAACCAAAAGTTTCGAAGGCATAAATCAACTCGCATTTTCCAAAATGGTAGATTTCACCATGGTCAAGGTGTCTTGAAAACCACTACTTAAGATTTTCGAATAGCCCACTTTCAGAAAAAAATCAGCATTCTTTTATTTCGTTCGACCATATGAGCTTTTCTTGGCTTTCCTTTACTTTGGGGAAAAATTGAGGAAAATGTCAAAATGTGATGTAACTTACAATTTTCCGGTTTTGTTATTATTTCGCAAAAAATAGAAAGAGAAACAAATTATCATCATAAAGAGACTAAAGCTTAAAAGTGACGCTGATGACATGTGACGATAATGACAATTTAGACTGATCACAGAATGCATTATTTTTATTATGGGCCAGTTTCACAGTCAGAAAAGTGGCACTTAAGTGGACAATGTGAAAGATTAAGGTGCAATATCACAGTGCACACTTACCTGAATAAGAGGCACTTAACTCTCCGATGTTGGTGACTTTAGTTGGACTGTGAAAGTTAGCTTTAAGTCCTTAAATGGGAATCTTCTATCCAAGTTTCAACTGTGAAACTGGCCCTTAATCACTTTTACAACTAAGCTTTTACTTTTTGTATTTTTCACACTAATATAAAGCTCCTCGTTCGAAACAAAGAATCTGGAATTATCTGGTGAAATTTTAATTTTTTAAAATTTGGTTTTATACCTAATGGAAATGTAATATAATTTGAGAATTTTATAAATGTGTATTTAGGCCATAAAAACAATAATCTATTATGTGTACGTGTGTTAAAATATTCATGTGATTTTATGGTGAAGAGTATAAGATCCTTAAATTAAATAAAACCCAACAACTTCTTATCCTTATTTCCTAAAATCCTTATAAAAGAACAAACAAATATTCTGCTAAATGATTTTTCTTTATTCTACATTTCCATATTTTATTTCTATTATTTTTTTTTTTTTTGTATACTTACAGATTCCCCAAATGATTTTGCTTACATTTGACGGTGCGGTGAATTTGAATAACTATGAACATTACAAAAAGATATTCGACAAAAAAAGGAAGAATCCAAATGGATGCGAAATTAAGGGAACATTCTTTATTTCCCATGAATACAGGTAAGCATGAAGGAAGAAAGCAAAATAGTATAATAAATAAAAAAAAAAAAGATTAAAATACAAAAAAAAAAGGTAATTTAAGCCGCCTTTTCAGTGAAGGAATTTGGCTTGTAGCCAAAGAGCAGTCGCATGGTTTCCTCGATGGTAAATAAAACCGAGTAATTGGTTGTATGTTGAAAGTATTCATTTTTTTTTGTCGCCCAGTTTTGTTTTTGTTGCTCCTCTTAACAATGAATGAAATTTATTGTTTGAAGTGGAAAGCGTTCCTTGTTTTTCCGAATTACAAAACAAAAAAAAAATGTAAAAAATTCAAATTGCACCTCAACGAAATGGATAATTTTCAAATTGATTTTTTCCTGCTTTCCATGCTTTTGTAACGTGTAAACCTCAATAATTGTTTTTTCTACAATTTCTTCAATTGAAAGCGATGGTATATACGCATCGCTTTCCTTCCATCCAAAATTACGCAACAGAATTTTCGATGTTCATCTATGTTAAAAAGAAAAAAAAAAAAATTAACATCCAACTTGATTTTTTATTATTTTCGGTCATTTCCTGACAAATTCACTTCAAATCTTGTCCAACCACTGCCCGCAACGACGACGGTATAACAAAAACACTCAAAATCCCTGCCCTTCAGACACTTTGAAAAAAAAAAATAAAAAAAAAGTAAATCATTTCCATCAGGACTCATGGCGATGGCAGTGACAAAGCCATTCATTTCCCTTATCTGAACAACACTTTCCCATGGTCGAGGGTCCTTTTGCTGGTATAACCCCTCGCCATATAAACCATTTAAAGGTTGGTCGTTGGAACTTTCAATTAACATGAAACTGCGAATGAGTGAAAAGTTAAAGAAAACAACAATGAAATTAAAATGGAAAAAGGGGAATACTGAAAATTCAAGTGGATTCAGACATCGTAAAGTTAAAGGATATCTCCGTGGCTTGTTTTTTTTTTCGTGAAACTAAGAGGATTTTGGGTGAGGGGACCAATAAAAAATATTTTCAACCAAATGGTAACTTAAAAGAGAAGAAATTTAACTGTGATGGCTTTTAAAAGAATTTAAATAAAATGTTTTTTGTTCAAATTTGACAGAAACAACTTGTTTGAACGAAATCAATATTTTGATGAGTAAGTTGGTCAAAACGAATATTTTTTTAAAAATTATTTTGCAACCTTTACAGGTTAAGAGGTATAATTTTAAGGGTTTATTACTTTAAATTTGCAGTTGAAGGTTAACCTGTGGCGTAATGGTTAGGGCGTGCGGCTGTCATACCGAAAGTCTGGGTTCGATTTCCAGCCTCTTCCATCTAAAAAAACGGCTACGAGGAAGTGACAAATCCTCCAAGAGTATCTCTTGTCATGGAAAAGGGCCTTAAAACTTAGGCGTTTGAATTCGGCAGAAAATTGTAAATCCCTCTATTTCTACCGACTACACGCCCACAAGAACTGTTGAAAATCATTAGGCCCTGGTTCTCCATGAGCTTTCGCACAACCAATATTTTTCTCCAAAGATAATTTTTTTTCAGAGAAAGTTCTTAATCAAAAGCTTCTACTGAAATTTCCCTACTGGGGGAATTTTAATGGTTTCAAATTACCTTGAATATTTTGTACGCAAATTCTTGCGAAGTTTGTTTCAAATAACTTTCTGTAGAGAAGGCTGCTCCAACTGAAAATATTAAAGGTTAAGGATAAAGTGTCAGTAATAGTTCTTTTATTTTCTTATTTTTATTTCAAAAAGTATTTGCAAAAACAGATCCCTACCGATCTATACTCCTTTCCTATCGTTAAAAAAGTTTGACTAGATTATCCGTTGCTAGTTATTTGTCAAATTGTCTTTTCATAAAAGAATCCAAACCAAGGTTTCCGTCAATATTTCTACAGGTTAAGAACCAATTAGACCTTTTGCATAACCCTTTTAAATAACAG
The DNA here is from genome assembly GCA_932273885.2 of Leucozona laternaria. NCBI lineage: Eukaryota > Metazoa > Arthropoda > Insecta > Diptera > Syrphidae > Leucozona > Leucozona laternaria. The sequence goes on along the minus strand of OW026367.1, from coordinate 20,442,304 downwards.
AAACCGAACCGAAAACTAATTTTAGTTACATAAAATGAACAATTCCATTCGATACTCGAATAAACGTTACAAACCCATCCTCAGTAGGATTCTACTTTTTCTTTTTATTGGAGTTATTCTGCTGTGATTGGTCAAACAATCAAGGTAGCGGAGCACGAATTTGAAGTGGTGCAATGCTTTGAATACCTTGGATCAATAGTAGCAGCCGATAACAATATAGAAGAAGAAATACGCGGGCGGCTTCTCAAATCCAACAGAGACTATTATAGTCTGTCAAAGCTCTTCAAATCCAGAAATCTCACCATAACTTCAAAACTGCTGCTGTACAGGACCATGGTCCTGCCAGTACTCACTTATGGATCCGAGACTTGGGTGCTTAGCAAAAGGCACTCCGACCTTTTAGCCGCGTTCGAGAGAAAAGGCTTAAGGAGAATTGTTGGCCCCATATGTGAGGAAGGACGATTCCGGAGACGGTACAAGCATGAATTGTACGCAATCTACCTTCAAGCAGATATCGTGACAAAAATTAAGCTCGGTAGACTCCGGTGGGCAGGGTACCTAGCTCACATGAGCGAAGCGGAACCTGCTCGGAAAGTTCTTTGTGGTACATTCTATTGCAGACGACAGTGTGGTATTATATGCTTGCGCTGGTGAGTTGGCGTTGACCAGGTTGCTCGGAGTCTTGGGGTGCGCAACTGGATGGCGGCGGCTAGAGACCGGGATGGGTGGAGACACTTGTTGAAGGAGGCCAAGACCGGACCCCGGTTGTCGAGCCGACGATGATGATGATGATTCTGCTGTGGACGTTGTATTCGTAACTCGTCTAAAATGTACTGTGAACAGCTTTCGCAAAAAAACATGTTTATTGTCAAGACAAATTTAACGCTTCTATTTCAGAGCAGTTTATGAGGAATGTTTTTAAAATGTTTAAATTTTCTTCTAGTTTTCCATATTCAATTTCTTGACTCAGATCATACCAAGAACCGCCGTCTCTATTAATCTTACTTCGGGCGTTCCTTAAAGGAGTAACCTTGGTCCCTTTATTTTTGTCTTAACAATAAGTAAAAGACGTATATGATTATTCTATTTAAAATTGTATACCTACCTTAGTTAAACAATTAACAGTAAATAATATTTCGGTTACAAGTCTCTTGATTAAACGCGATATTCCTATACAAAGGCGACTAATAATTCTTTGAGTAAAATGAATAGCCTCATTTTCCCCGTTAAAGCTTTGTATCTTTGCACCTATAAGATCATAATTTTCACCTTTAAGCGAAAACCTTTATCCCGCTCTTCAGTATACTAACTTCAATGAAATACCTATTCAAACCGCGCTTCATTACTTCGAGTTAAATTATTTTAATTGAGCTGCATCATAATGTTACACACTGTCCAATTTCATCCACACTATAGGTACACGAAACAATGGATAAAACCCCAACTTTTTGGAAATTATTTCAAATTAATTCTGAAGAATAGTTTTGCCATGAGTTTGAAATAGTTGGTCTGGTCGTTGTTGGAAGGTTATTCTATATATAAATATTATGTTGGTATAGGAATATATACTCAATTTAATTCACTCCCTAGACCATAAAGACATACTATCAAGCTATATGCTATAAACACAACATAGCTATTTATACCTATCTAAATGCATTGTTGGCCAACATACACAACAAAAATTTAAAAGCGAGGGTAACTTTTTCGCTCCTACTTTCAAATGAATAACAAACATAAAATCTCACCCAACTTACCATCAACGAAAAAGTTATAGAGGTACATTATACTATAAAAGCAGTTACTCTATATGAAGAGTATTCTGGCTAGCGCAGTAAATTAATTGTACCTACAAAACGAAAACCCAAAAAACAAAATACCCAAATACTATAGACATAGACAGGTAGGTATGCAACAACAAGAATCCTTTTTTACAATACGAAAAGGATCTATCTGAAACAGCCATATCAATATACAATATAACCTTGTTCAGTGGCGTTTCAATAATGTAACAAGACTGACCGAACTACAAGGCCTGATGCCTCTCTTGGGGTGGCCCTATAGGGTCTAGGAATACATTATTTCGTTGTTTTTTGCTTACAATTTTATTCACATTAACAATCTTCATCCTAATTATTTTTTCCTCTGCCCTTAATTTTCTAAACAGCAGTTACTGGAGCCCTTTACAATAGTCGGACCAAAGAAAACCCATACTCCAGCAATTCGAAATATTTTCACCAATGCAAAACCACCACCATCATTTATGTACATAATTAAAAAGGCAGTTGTAAAGTTTACTAACAGTGTGGCATAAAGACACTAAACATGTTCCCATCCCATTTTTATATTTAACGCAAAAGAATTTCCATTATTGATGGAAAATGACATCGAAACAAAAGTTATCAACAGCATGTTCCATCATTGTGATAAAAAATTAGGTTAACTAAATGTTTACGAAAGTCCCGAAAGAAACCTTTAAACAAAATGAACAGTTAGCTTTTATTTTGTCTGCGCCCCAATATCTACATATTGTTCTGTTCTCTGTTACGCCACTGACTCTTCTTCCGCCATCAGACCGCCATCCACACAAAAAAGCGCAACACAACAACCGCGCTCTGGATTTTACTAAAGAAATTTCAGCCCAGAGCATTGCAAACTGCGAGCAAATAAATTCAGCAACAAAAGTACATGGAATTCACCTGAAAAACCTCAGGCCTGATAGGACGGTGGAACAAAAAAAAAAGAACATCAGCCATAGAGCAGCAGCACCCTCCGGACTGTATAGAAACAATAGAAGTATACTCACCCTCAACCACTTACCGCCTTCGTCTACATCTCTATAACACAACCTTTCAGACGTTAGGAGTTTTAGCTTGCACATTTTAAAGGCTCTAGTGTGCTGGGTCTGGGTTACAGCAGCCCAACTACCAATCAGAAACTTAACTTTTCACGCAATTAAAATTGTTGTGCAAAACGAGCAGTCACTGCCAATACCACTGCAACTTCCATTGGCACCAGTGCGGATAGTGGGTTGGGTACTAACCTGCCATCTGCCTTGCTTTTGAAAGCTTGCACACCGAAGAATGCAAAATTACTTTCAATCTTATCGGAGCTAAACTTTTTGAATCTTTGCATTCTTTAGCTATGCTGAATGCATCCATTCGGGACCAATTCTCGGCTAAGGTTCTCACTTAAAAAGGCGGTGAGATACTTGTCTTTGCTTCTTTGTTTTTTTTTTTTGCTTTTTCCTCTCCTTCGTCCTTTCACTAAGTTTTTTTTTATCCTTTTTCTTTGTGCTATTTGTTTGGCTAGTTGCACTCTGCTGAAAAGTGTAACTTCTTCAATTAAAGTTTCACTATTGTTCGCATGAAGAATAGCAGTAACTACAACATATTATACAGTAGGGGCATCAGATGAAGTACTCCGGGGGCCCACCCACGCCCGTTTCGTGCAACAAAAACTTGCTAAATTTCAGAGAATATACAAAGGATGTTTTGGCAACACATAGTCATCAACTAGCTACCTAGCTAGCTAGCTACTGGCAGCGAGAGCGCATTCAAACAATGCAAAATGTGTTCTTTAGTCTCAAGAAATAGTGTTTTTTTTTTTTATTTTTTTGTTTTGCTTTAAGAGAAATGAGACTCATTTCCGACAAAAGTGTCCCACAAGGATGGAATGGCATTTTTAAGTACGCAAACAAAAATATGTCTTGTGTGTCGTTTCTCTATTGTTTGAGACTTGAGAAATGATATAAAGATGGAAGAAAAGCATTGACTATGGTTAGCATTAACACATTTCAGAAGTCTAGCATCAGTATGTTCATTGAGAGAGAAGGTATATGGATGATTAAGGGATTTGTTAGCTTTGAAGAACAAAACACGAAATAATCAAATTTGCTTGCAAATTGAGATTATTAGTCAGAAGTTGAAATGTCTCTTTTTTATGGTTTTTACGGTCCTAATGCTGCAATAGATAATATTGCTTATAATTTGAAGAAATAGAAAGGAAAAACCTGGTGCCATGTGTATACTGTTTCTGGGTATATGTTTCACAGATTAATGTCACTGTTGTGGGGAATTATTGTTGAGCATGTTTGTTTCAACAACCAACATCATCGTTAACATCAGAACTTTACAGTCTGCAGCTTTATTTTTATCAAACACACTTCAAGATTGTTGAGAACGGGCGAAGGTATATGAAGATAATATTTATAATACATGAATGATTTTTGTATACCTGAAGTAGGGAGAAGCGTAAATTCAAGTTTTGAAAACGCTATGACTCTGGAAAAATCTACCATTTGAGAAAAAGTGAATTGATCAATAACTCCAAAACTATTCAGTCAAGACAAAGTTGTATAGAAAAGGAAATCATTTTTCTATTTGTATATTATTTTTCCTTCACAATCACAATCACAACCTTGCCATTTTCAGGTCGTTATAGGACAAAATTTCTGTTAAAACAGTGAAAAACAAGAGAAGAAATAAACAGATGAAATATTCAATTTTTCAAAATATTTGTTTGATGTCGTTATCTACGTCTCGAAATATTCCCATCCAAAGTGAAATTTGTGTATTACTTCGAACCAACCCTTAAAGGCTTTGAATGGCGACATTTTCGCAACCAAACCTCTTTGCGGTTTTAGTACCGAAACCCTAAAAGGCTTTGAATGGCGACATTTTCGCAACCAAACCTCGTTGCGGTTTTAGTACCGAATAGAAAATTAACAGTAATTTTCGCCGATATACAAATTTTGACACTTTTCAGTAGAAAACTCGTATGTATTTACTTAAAAGAATGATGGGCTAACCCTTTGCAAAAAATTTTTTTTTCCGATTTTTTTTTTCAAAAATTCTACACATCCAATGAAAGCGTCTTTTCAATTCATAGGGACCAAAAACTTATGGTTCTCGAAATATGTATTTTCATTCATCCTAAAATTTTACTAAATTTCTATCTAAAACCCTACAAAGGTGTTTTGAGTTCATCAAGTACAGTCATACTCTTTAATCTCAATATAATTTATATCGACTAATTCTTGAGAAATGAGGGTGTGATGTCTATAACAGGAGTTGAAATGTTAAAGATCAAAACATTTACATATTTTGTTTGCACCTTCATCCTAATTGTCTCTACCACCAAAGTCCGGACCTGCGCCTCTACCTTTTCTTCACCTATCACGATCGTGAGCCGATGCCATTCTGCCGTTTTTTGATAACCAGATTTTTTAAAAGGAAGATAAAATAATACAGTCGACGCCGCTTAACTCATTTTCATCTAATCAAAGGGCACGGTGGGCTCAGCAAATTTCTGAAGCATGAAGCACTAAACCCTCTTTTTACAACAACCAACTAAGGCGATTTTTGACCCCATTTAATTTCAGTACAAATAAAGTCAGAATACTCAGTATCACAACATTTCTTAAGCTGATCAAGAACAAGCGCCCCACCTTAGCATTAGTTCTTCCTGAGATAGGACTTAAAAATAGCAAAGACTGGTAGGTATTGAAAATAGAGATACAATTATAACCAATAAAATTGGTCTTCTAAAGTAGCTTTTTACGATTTTTTCAAATTAAAATTAAGTTACAGTAAAAAGCCAGTTGTTGGGTTTATAGAAGGAACATTTGTAAATATTGAGTGTTAAGGTATTTTGCTTGATCGAAACCAACATTTAGTTTGTTTTGTAACGTAAAATTTCTCAGAACTCATTGGAAACAGTAACTTGTTTTGGGAAACTTGGTGAAAATTTAATTAACCAAAAAGGCATATTCATTTGTCATTTGACTGCCTGCACAAAATTCGGTCCGCACTCATCCTTTGTTCATGAAGGACACAATTTATTTGAAAAATAAAGGAACATAAATAGTCAGTCTTCTTACTCTTATGTTTGCAAATTTTTTTATACTCTATTCAACAAAAATTGTCAATACAAGGAAGATAGGAAGTTTGCCTCTCAGTCTGGTTACATTGGCTTACATAAAACTGCCCCTCTTTAAAGCTCTCACAGGGTTTCCGTAGTTAAAATTATAAATAACACTTCACAATTCAAATAGATACATACTCAACTTCAAATTTTGTATCAAAAGCTTCGAATCCCAAAAGTTCCTTAATAAAATATACAGAAAAAAGCTCTTGAATGGCCACGTTCGGGTGCCAATCCGATAGGCTATCCAAGATACCTTAGTATCCGATATGTTTTCGAACGACCAAAACCAGATAGGTTATATTTGCTGTCAAAAGACAAGGCAGCTAATTAAAGGGAAAACTATTGAATTTTTAACGCAACGATTTGATTTTCATTTTATTGCAAATCCCTTCTGAATCATCAATTAAGTATTCAGTACCATTTAATATCACACTGGTATACATTTTAACCCTTATTTGTTAATTAATTCTTTAAACAAACAAAATCAGCCGCGACACCAAAAAGCAAAATAAGTAGTCGGCTGTAGGTATAATCAGCTGCGATCAGCTGTTCCCCAAATTTCCATCGGATAGTTTAGTATCGCGAAAATTTTAGGATAGCTTGGGATTTGTTTCTGACAACAGCTGATTGATTTAGCTGCATTTTTCTATTAAAACAACACAAACCTATCCGGATAGCTTTGGATAGTTGCCCGAACGCGCCCAATGTTCTTAGAATTCGTAAGGGTAACTCTGTTTGGATGAGCACAATTTCAATACACACATCGTAGATAACGACGACGACCGCACGATCGTTCATCAGTATGCCTTCAGATTCAGAAGCGTGTGGGATACAACGGTCATGGTGGAATGTACGACTTTTTGCGGAGAATTACAACAACAATTCGTATACGTAGGTCAGTGCCTTGCTATTTTTTTAGTGGCATTTTTCACAATTCAGTGTTGTGATAGTGCATCAGGCGCTCGATCATTTTCGAAAGAAATTAGTACCTACTGCAGCAAATTAAAAAAAAAATACCTCAAACTTAAACACCTTTTATTAAAAAAAAAACCTGTGTGTAAAAGTCACAGGCGTGGAAAGTTATGAGATCTAAAGATGACATCAAAACTTTTCATATAAGAAGTCGTACCTGGAGAATCACCGCGTCTTCACAAACTTTTCAATCAGCATTCACTGATGGCACCATCTATTCTCAATTCAGTATACTAATAAAAATGCTTTCCTTAACAATAACCCAAGTAACCTTAGGAGTTAGTTACCAGTTAAGCTATGTTAAAAAAAAATAAATAAATAAAAATACACCGTGAATTCATGAAAATACATTTACAGCTAATATACCACATTTTTATAGTGACAGCTGACAAGTATCTCAAAAGCTTACCATTCTTTTGAATTCTAAAAAAATAACAACAATCTTGTGCAACACTAAGGAAACAATCATTAACTTCAAAACTAAATGTTATATACAATATACCCCATATCAGATAATTTATTTCTAAGGCCATAATTCCTGAGACCCAAAATCTCTAAAATTTTAAACTCCTGCATCACCACAAAAACTAAATCCATCAACATTTTTTAGTTAGGGTATTTAGGATAATGGCAAGCATTTTACTGTGGTACTTTATTAAACTTCTTAACCAAAAACTCACTCACAAAATGCCTTCCTTATACCCATCATCATAACCACAAGGGTATAACATTAAAAATAAACTTTTTTGTCCGCCTCCATAGAGATTACCATTCAGAAATGTCCTAATTCAGATAAATTTCAGTCCTTAGGTCACACATATAGCAAAGTTTTTAGGATGACAGCTATAAATCCTCATAAGCATCCTAATATAGAGATAGAGAGAAGCTCAAGACACGTCGCGTTGTCACTTTTTTTTTTTTTTTTTTTTGTATATAGTTAAGCCAACCGCTACGCTGCGCTGTGTGCAACCTCTTTACGACGACGACGACAACGACTAAAAAAAATCCAAACCATGTACACGTCACAGAGAGGCCAGGAAACTAAAAAATGTTCAAGAACCCTTTTCTAAACCGCGACCGTTCCACTCATAGGAATTAAGGTTCTAAAAGTGCCCATCAGCTCATTCCAAATGGACTTTTTTTCTTCTTTTCACTAAGCAACTTATATAGGTAGACTATAGGAAGAAAAAGAAAGCAGAGCTGAACTACCCCCTATAATGACCCAAAGTTTAACAGCTGTCAGAGAACTTTATATTCACCGACATTATTAGTATAAGCGCGAAGGACTACGTGATTCCATACACTCGTAAACCGTCTATACACGAAAAGCTTCAAGACCCAAGACCACATACGACATACCTATACTTACTACACACCTTTTATAACTGAAAACCGGTGCTGGCTACGTGAAAGGACGAAACTAGAAGTAATATTATGGAAATTTCCTTCAAATAGACGAGCAGAGAAAGAAAAAAACAAGCTTAAAGAACGAATTCGACAACGGTGACGACGACGACGGAGGCGGAGGCGGAAATGACACAAATTCTTTAATAGATGTGCATTTCGGTGGTACATGATGATTTGGCTTTGGTTGTCTAAAATCATATGAAGTCGAAGATGTGGACCCACCCCTTCCCCCGAGGGATTTGAGCTTCGTTCTTTTTTTTTGTAACGAAGTTGTGCAGAACACACGTCCGTCGGAGCACTTAACCTAACTACCTGGATGTTTAATTTTCTTTGACTCTCTTGCAGGATGCTGTATTCTGTATAGTTTTTTTTTTTTTTTTGGTTTGTTTCATTTTATGTTATTGTATCTTTTTTCCTTTATTAACTATCACCTGATGGTGTAGTTCTTGTGGTTAATAGGAGTTGAAAGTCTTAAAACAGTTTACTGCGTAGGTCTTTATGTGGTGTAAACATTCTGTTATGGACTCATTAAGCAAGGATGTCGTATCGGAATATTGTTCAATATAATTTCCAGTTGGTCACGGAGTTTAACGTGAAGTTGGATATTAGGTGACATTTTTTTGCATCTTGTGGTGAAAAATAAAGATACATAATAATGTTGAATTATTCTAGGGGAGAGCATTTGAGGCACAAGGATATCTATTTTACTGTCTCATAAATATCGATTTTGAGAGGTCAACAGTCAAATATGAATTGTCATAGATTTACACTATTTCATTCTAATAATTGGGGAGTTAGTCCATAATGGAAAAAGTCCACAAATTGTAAAATGAGGTGAAGGGTTTTTCAACAGGGACGCTACAAAAGTAGAGCAACAGGGACAGCAAACGACGCCATATTTCTTGCCGCTCTTTTGACATTTCTCTTCAGTAAGGTTTGCCATTTTATTATGGAAAGATAAACGAGCCAACAACGAGTCGAAATTATTAAAATTTATTACCGAAATTCGTAGTCAGTGGCCTCAACGTTAAGAGCGCTAAAAATCGAAAAATCATCTTCAGCGATAAGGCTTATTTCTGGCTGAATGGCTTCGTCAATAAACAAAATATACGGTATTGGTCAGGCAACAATCCACACGTACTCCATGAGTCATCCTTGCATCCCGAAAAAATTACGGTTTGGTGAGGTTTATGGGCCGGCGGCGTCATTGGGCCGTACTTCTTCCGTGATGATCAAGACCGGCACGTTACTGTGAATGGGGATCGCTACCGTTCAATGATAACCGAATATTTTTGGTCCCAATTGGATGACATGGACCTGGAGAACATGTTGTTCCAACAGGACCGCTCCGCAAGTCACACAGCGAATGTCACAATCAATTTATTGGAAACCAAGTTTGGAGAACGTGTTATCTCACGAAATGGTCCAGTCACTTGGCCGCCTCAGTCGTGCAATTTGACGCCATTAGACTTGAAAACCGTCGAAAATTGGGTTCAGCGTCTGGACTTCTGCAAGCGTGCCCGTGGTGGCCATGCAAAAGAAATCGAGTTACATACATAATGGCATCGAACGTACTTTCACAAGAATAAAGAATTTCATCGATATCCGAAACCGTTTTTGTTTTATTTAAAAAAACTTTTGTAGCGCTCTTATTGAAGACCCCGATATATGTTCTTTAAATTACCAAATTTTGTTGGTGACTTATTTCAATTTTTAAGTTTGACCATAGTTTGAAGTTTTTGACCACCAAGACCAAAAGAAATGTCGCATAAAACCCTAACAGAAAATGTAGGGATTTATTTTATTGCTTAAAATACTTATTTAATAACTTTCTGGGGATTTGTTTCAATTTCAGTTATTGAGGCCTATTTTATAATAAAATCACACCCCATTGGGGTGTTAATTCCCGTTCCTTAATCTTAAAAATAATCCAACTTAACCCTCATACTATAATAAGTATATGAAGTTCAGTAGTTTAGTCCAATATTTTATAAAATATACCTTAATTATATCACATGTGGTTCCTCACTTTGAAAACAAACATTCCATGTTGATTTATAACAACTCTATTCAACAAATTAATTCATGCTTTCAACTTAATTTCCATGAGTATCCTGTGTGTGATGATAAAAACACGAAACAAACTTTTATTTCAAAACAATTTTATAAAGCCAAAACTGTGAACAAATGCACTCTCTGGCTGAAGTTTCTGTATCTGTCAAATCTTACATGTGGTTCCCTCTATATATTTATAATAAATTTATAAATACATAGTGGATGACCAATATTGTAAATTTTATTTTTAATCAACTTCTAAAACACCCAAATCACATTGCGGTTACCCGTTGCCACTAAGAAAATGCCGCGGTTGCCAAACAGAAATACTTCACTGAAAGTAAATATCACATCTTATTGATTAAATATTAACTGTTAATTCACGTTAAGTATAGGTACGAACCTGTCAAATTTTAACGAAAATCTACTACAATCAACAAGAACTCTGTTGTCGCCAAATTGTGTTATTTGCTAACGCATTCTCATTTTAGCTTGTGAATATCATACAAGCAGTGTTTTTATTTTCCTTGCATCTCTAATTTTTGTCAAATATAATAAATATGGACGAGACTAGAGACATGCTAATTTACAACATTTATAAAAGTTTTTCGCCATTAAAAGTGGGCGTGCGTAAACGGGCTTCAAGCGACTTGAAAAAAAAAAAACTGTGGGTCCCTGAAGTATGCCCATCGTCAGAGAGGCTTATGCCTATGGGGCCGAATAGACAGTACTTTTATAAACCAAACTGTTATAATTGGCAATGCCTAGAGTCACATCCAATAAATATACATTGATACAAGATGGAGCAAAAGTAATGTCATAACGTGAATGTGCCTGAATTTTTTGCAGATTTTTTTTACCGCAAGTTGCTTAATTGGATATTGTTGGTTCCAGCAGGTTGAACAGTACTCGGGGGTTATGACATTATGATATTACTTTTGCCCAACTTTGTATTTATTTTGAAATTAATTACTTGTTAACTCATACCTATTTGATGAAGTAGCTAATTCATTTTGCACTTAACTCACTTGATTAAAGATAATTCATGTTCAATTCGAGTTTATTAATAACGGGTGATTTTTTAAGAGGTTTAGAACTTTTTTTAAAAAAAAAACACAAAAAATTCGAAAAAATGAATGAAATATTTATTTGAATCGATAATTTGAACCTTGCAATTTAATGTTTAAAGATAATTTCATGCAAATGTTGACCGCGGCTGCGTCTCAGGTAGCCCATCCGCTGAGTCCAATTTTGGCATACTCTTTCACACATATCGGCCGGTATCTCACGAATGAATGCATGGATGTTGGCTTCCAGTGCGTCAATCGAAGCGAGCTTGTCCCTATAGACATTAGCCTTGACATACCCCCACAAAAAATAATCTAATGGTGTCAAATCGCACGATCTAGGCGGCCAATTGACCGGCCCGAAACGTGAAATTAACTGTTCACCAAACTCGCCTCGCAATTGCGCCATTGTTTCGCGTGCTGTGTGGCATGTGGCACCGTCTTGTTGAAACCACATATCATGCAAGTCAAGAACTTCCATTTCGGGCAAAAAAAAGTTTGTTATCATCGCTCGGTAGCGTTCACCATTGACAGTAACTCTGCGATTCGCATCATCTTTGAAGAAATAGGCCCAATAATGGCGCCGGCCCATAAACCGCACCAAACAGTGGCTTTTTCGGGATGCATTGGTAGCTGTTGCAATGCTTCTGGCTGATCTTCACTCCAAATGCGGCAATTTTGCTTATTTACGTACCCATTCAACCAAAAATGAGCCTCATCGCTGAACACAAGCAGCGCGCGATGAACATTTCGAACCGAGCACGAATTTTGATAGTAAAGTTCAATAATTTGCAAGCGTTGTTCATTTGTAAGACGATCCATGGTTAAATTGCAAACCAAACTGAAGCTGTTTGACAGTGACACAAGGTACTAAACACACGTCGGCTGTCAAAACCAGTGTTGCCAAAACCAAACCAGCTTAAAAATCACCCATTAGAAAACCAAAACCCTGAGTATGACGAACTCAGCAGAAGTGGAGCAGCATTGCCAATTTCATCAGATATGTTAAATATTGGTACATCCCAACATTACAAATGCTTTAGAAAGAACAACCTCTAGGTGGATGAACAACACAACTTGATTGGCAACAAAACAAATCTAACCGATGGTTAGTATGAAGCATGTTCAAATAAGAGCTACAATCATTTCGAAATTTATTTATCATGGGTTTTTACGTTCGAATCGAATGTCCAACCACCAAGAAAACAAAAACAAAAGAGAAATGTTGAGGTTATTCGCGGGGTGAAGTCTGGATCGGATGTGGAACGAGAATAAAGTTTGACAGTTCGTAACAATCAGATTGCAATTCGCGAAGACCAATTTGTCGTTTTAGAATCTAAACATTATATTAAGTTATAATTTTGTTTAGAATTTGTGAAGAGTACACAAATTGTTTCAAATCACATTAATTCATCCATTCGTCGGCCTTTGGTTTCACTCATGTCAATAGTCGACTATGTGATAAGCAATTTAAAATAGAATTGTAGTGTTCGTAAGGACCTCCACATGGTTAACTGCGAACTTGTCACTGACAACACAGCGAATTGTTAACATAAACAAATCAAATGAGTGTTCGAGCTTATATTGCTTAAATTAAAACCAATATTTATTCGCCGGTGTGTAAAAAACTGTGACTCCATAGAAATCAAGATAACACTATACTATGAAAATAGCCCATTCCGTAATGCCGCACCTTGATTTCTATGGTTATACGCGCCTCTTTCAGAAATACCTATATGTATATTTAGTTAATCCAGAGTTGACTCACCAAATTTACTTTGTAAATTAGGAACTAAATTTACTGAAAAACGTGTTTCAGGAATTAACTTGGATTAAACCCCAAACCTAGGATGATCTCGCACAGAAAAAGTGTGTCAATCCATATTGCTGTTTGACCTAACCTCAAACGAACGATTCAAAGGACCGACTCTTTAAATTTTGATATTGGTTGTCCTATATTTCCTTTTAGGCTTCATTAAATATAAGAGTGAAACATTTGTCAAATGTGTGCAAGATACACTCAAAACGTACAATACTGAATCCTGGGTTATTAAGCTCGAAATGTTTATTCAAACCTAAAAATACCTCACTTAGTGACAATTAAAGCTCTGCGGATCTTTTCAAAAAGTAGAAATGAATCAAAGACATAAGGCAGATATTTTTAAAATAACAGTTCCAGACGTTTTTAAAAGAACAAGTCGTACCAATTTAAAATAAACAACATAAAAATGAAATAACAGCTTGATGTTCATAATCATGTTTGATAATAACCTTTTTACATGATTCAGTTTTACTATAAAATACGTCGTCAGGCTTAACCAAACAAATGCTGCCAATTTGAAATTCCCTAGATTACAATAATTAAATTTTAGGTTTCTTTTTTTTTTAAGTATATCTAAGCCACATCTGATAGAAGTTTGGCACTTTTAAATCATCTTGAATTCATAACAATCCTCTCATACATAAATAAAATTACTCAACTGGTAAAATCCACCAACCTAAGTGGCAACCATACCTCTTTGTGTCTCACTGTGATTTCGAAACAACAACTACCAAACAAAAGTCTCCTTTTATGGCCCTCAAATACCGTTTTGCATTTAGCTAAATCCTCATTCCAAAAGTGTACGGCGCAGAGGGAAAAGTCTCTGCTCTTTGCGGACCATTCAAAACGTATTAAAATGTTTTCTAAATCTCATCGCTTGTCTGTCTCTGTTTCTGCAACTTTAGAGCTGTGGGAATTATTGCTATTTCCGAAAAAGCATCTCTTGGGAAGACCGAGTACCTATATACACCTTATACCTCGTCAGAATTACCACATTTCACTGATGCTGCATAGTATTTCCATGTCACATATACATAGGTATAGAAAAACAGAAGGACGAACTCATTTTGAGCACACACATCCCGAATGCAAATCCCTCTATACCAGATAGACATCTGAGACATTTCTATGAAAATGGCCAAAATCGACCATTGGGGGTTGTGCACACTCGCAACTGTATTATTATTATCGAAAGAGAAACCTCTGAGGGACATTTGATCTTCCACATACATACCTCCATATATATAACATATAAAATGCTGTTTCTATTTGAAAACTCTTATTTGAATTGTGTTGTTCTTATCTCTATTGCAGCAACTACCAACAGATCCAGACCTTGGCCTATGAAGGACACGAAATCGCTACCGAAACCATTTCGCTTCAGAACGGTCTACAGGACAAAGGCTACGAGGAATGGGTGGGCGAGATGATTGGAATGCGAGAAATTTTGAGATACTTCGCAAATGTATCTGTGAGTGAAGTTGTTGGCATGCGGGCGCCATTTTTGAAGCCCGGCAGGAATACCCAGTATAAGGTGATTTTCGGAGCAAATCTTGATTTGGGTTATCATTTCTAATTGTATTTTGCTTTTGTTTCCCCCATAATAAAGGTTATTGAGGATTTCGGTTACGTCTATGACAGTTCGGTGACAGTTCCGCCAGTAAATGTGCCCGTTTGGCCATACACCTTGGACTTTAAAATCTCACATGAATGCAAAAGCGGCACTTGTCCCACAAGGCAATTCCCCGGAGTCTGGGAGGTGCCATTAAATACCCATTATGTAGAAGGCTATGAGGGCGGTCACTGTCCGTACTTGGATCAATGTGTCTTGCATAATCTGGATGAGAATGAAGTTGTTGAATGGCTGCAGGAGGACTTCTCTCGTTATTACGATCAGAACAAAGCACCTTACATGATGCCCTTCCACACCAACTGGTTCCAGACCAAACAGTTGGAACTTGGATTACATAAGTTCCTCGATTGGGCCCTAACTCTGTGAGTATATATGATTTGGAATTTGCTTTATTTTACACCGTTAGTTGTAATGAGAAAAGTTGAAATGGTTTTGGGAGCTGCAGCTATATGAACTAAACTCTAGCCATAGATGTTGGATGTGGGGGAAACCTTTAGGGGAATCCTATAATTCCTTCAACTAATTCCAAACTTGCTGACGAAATAATTACGTATTAAATTTTTAATTCCAATGAAAATAATCTATGTGACTTGAAGTTGTGCTGTCCACGCAAAACATCTCAACCTCCTCAAACTGACAGGTGACATAAAATCAATGGCTAGTGTTTGACACTTCTTTTTATGTCAAATGGGAATGGAAAAACTAAAATTGTGTTGACAAGGCTTGGCTACACAAAATGCCATTTAAACTTTTCGTCCTTCCATAATATAGTTGTTGGTTGGTCATTTTCAAAAAAACCAAGCGACAGAGAGGTGTTGTTGTTTTTTTCTATTCTATTTTTACTCCAGGTATTCAAAAAGGGGATGAAATTCTTCCTGACATGGAAAAAGTTTTTCGTGCCAAACAATGTATTGGTAAACATTTGCTGTTGACGAAGTTTGTTTTTACTTCTTTTTTTTTTGCTTTTTCTCGGGCAAGGTGACAAGAGTATTTAATTTGTTTACGATGGTTTTCTAGGCACAAAGATCGTTAGGATACAGGGATGAGGATAGGATGATAATATGGATAAATGTAAGTTTTACTACGAGAAAGTTTTTTTTTTGTCTATTTTTCACCTTGGGTGTTGTGTAGTAGAGACGGGAATTTTTAGTTGTTGGAGAGTTTAGGTGTTTGCTCAACATAGGTTTCCAATTAGAAAGTTTGGGTTTGAGTTTTTTTTTTTTGTTGTTGTTTCAATTTTATTTCTCTTGTGAAAAAAGAGAAACAGGGAGAGTCAATGTAAAAGTTAAATTAAACAAATTGTTTTATATTAACTGGAATGTGGTGCAATTACCAAGTCAACTCATGTATGAATTGAACATAATTCGAAGTGAATAATTAATTTTGGAGTGAAATTTAATTTTAAAGTTAATGAATATTTATGGCAGAATAGACGACGGAAACGGGTTCAAGCTTTACTCTTCTAAAGACCAAGTTTTGGCTTTGTGTAGAAACAAATTTCAAGGTTTAGAAAATTGAACACTATATGGTGATGAGAAAGTCCAAAACAGTGGTTTTTGCCATACCGTCGACCAGCATCGGCCTGATCGTATGTATGTGTCTTGACGCCTGTTTAAACGCAACAGATATGCTTCAAATTTGGGATAGACTATTCCTACTATGGTTAGCTGCAATATATGTAGGGATTTTTATTTTTACGTTACGGCTATAACAATTGTGATTTAACTTCGTACTCAAAGGATCCAAAAGGGTTATAAGAAAACTGCGTTTCAGGATTTTTTTGCTAATATTCACACAATAGTAATAGGGTTTTTGAGTTTTTCTTGAGAAAATTGCCAACTTTTTGGGTTGTTCTCGTAGCTCGTATATCATTCTAATGGCTGAGCTGATTTTGTTATAATTTTTCAATCTGGTGCTTCTGGATTTTTTAAACAATATTGCGTTTAAAAATTTCACAAATAATTTTTTTTTTTTAAACAAAAACCACTTTCTATATTACGTGGTGGTTTTATTTTTTTAAAAAGAAATACAAATTAGCCTTTGTAACTGCGTTTAAGTTACGCTTTTTTAGAGAAAGTGACCTGAAAGAGTTTAAAACTAGCCTTTTTAAAAAAATGGATCAGGCTT
Source organism: Leucozona laternaria (assembly GCA_932273885.2). Taxonomy (NCBI): domain Eukaryota; kingdom Metazoa; phylum Arthropoda; class Insecta; order Diptera; family Syrphidae; genus Leucozona; species Leucozona laternaria. Next base: position 20,425,293 of record OW026367.1, on the reverse strand, counting down.
AGGAATTGGATATTTGTAGACTCGAGCAATATATCCACTTTATTTAAAGGCAAATATTGCTTTTTAAAATACAACTTTAAACGAAATGTTTACCATTTGTATTAACAGAGCTATCTGCGTTATCATGGTTCAGTGTACACCAAAATAAGCAATTTCTTTAATCCTCGAAAAATGGTGTCCACATTAGAGATGGCCCCTTACTGTAAAATGATTTTTTTTGTCAGAACGTGCCCAAAAATCAATTCTCAATAATACATTGTTTATTAATAAGGAAACATCCTGTATAGCAGTGATCGCGTGGCGTCCATATAACACGATTCCTACCGTCTTTCTATTTAATAAAATTTCCATCAAACAACATAAAATTTCTACAATTCAAAATAAATTTCTTGTATAAAAATAATTTTGTTCACATAGTATGTGTATCCTATTATTTTACCGTGATTTTAAGATCTCAATCATAAAATTCCGACTATCAAAACTCAAGTTATAAGCTTCTAACTTGAACTTTATCACTTTTTTAGCAGAGTATCTTTAAATAAGACGCGCGTGGAAAAGCTTAAAATGTACAAACACATGCAATCCTATTCAATTCCACATGTAAGTCCACTTGAGAGATAAAAATAGTGCTTGTCCTTAATTTAATACGATAGCAAAATACCAACAATTAAATGATAAATGACCAATTTTCTTCTAAACTGTAAATGGACTACAACTACCCAAAAGTTTTTACTACCTGACAAAAAAAAAAGTCACTTAAAGTCTAAAAATCTCCCTTCATGTTATCCTTTCACTTAAATACTTCCTTTGTACACAGGCCCGGCCTTGAACATATTGGCGCCCTCAGGAAAATATTCTGTGGCGCCTCTCCTTTCTGGTTTCATTTTTGTATGTGGATTAATTAGAATTACTGTAAAGTACTTTGTTGACGTTACGTTCATGGATTTTCTTTCCTGTTCAATCTTTTTTTCTTTTACCGTTTTCAAAACCAGAAAGCATTTGTTTTTATTTTCTTTTACGAAAAATCTTAGTTTTTAAGGACCAATTACCTTACACAAAACATGAGATAGGTAGTATTTATTATTTAGATACTATCTATTTTCACAAAACACTATATTATTTTTTCTTTTTGAATTTATCCATTCAATACACATTAGGATTCACTAAATTTTTGAAACTTAGTAAACATATTTCTACCGCAGCGCGCGAAGGTAAAATATAAGAAGAAAAATGTTTAGGACGCCTTTTTATAAAATAAATTCCACTTTTAGACATCGGAAAACGAAGTAATAGAAAGAATTTCAATCTTCTTCTAAAAAAATCCCTCAAATAAAAAAGGACCGTTTGTTTTTAAATGAACGCTGTTCATTAGCTTGGCGCCCCTTTAATCATACCGCCAAATTTGTTTACAGTCAAATATCGCAAAAGGGAGGAATCTAAGAAAATAATTTTGAATTTTTCTCTTCCTCGAGCGCTTCCTAGGGAGGTGCTCTTTCGCTTGGCCTCCCCCTATGGTTTTGGCGCCCAAGTCGCCCTACCCTTAAGCCGGCACTGCTGTATGTATGAAAACAAATGTTAATAGTTCAAATACAACGTCCCCCACATTAAGATGCGACCACTAATGTCCTGAGATCAAGGGTGTGTTTGCATTTGTATGGTGGCACCGCAATAAAAACAAAGAACAAAGGTCACAGTTAAAGTATGATAATGAAATTATAAGGATACCTACTTATTTTTGTTTTTCTGTTTCACCCAAGAAGAAATAGAAAAGAAACCCCCAACCTTCCAAAGACAAACAATAATGGCGAATAGTAAGTAATAAGAAAAAGAAAAATATGGGAAGTAGAAGAAGACAAGGGGTAAAAAAAAAGTCAAGTTATCTACTTCAAGCCCATCAACTGCTTTAATAGGACACTTGACATTCTTTCGCGTTCTCTGATGATGATTATGGTCGTAGTTAGTGTATAGGTTTAGTAGAGTATATGGTGATGTGCTATGAAATTCAATTGGCATTGGCCCCGGAAAGTTTTATGAATATGTATTTGTCACTTTCTTTAATATAATTTTGAGCTATCGCTTTTTAGAGCAGAAATTGTTTAAGCGTGATAAAAATATTCGGAAAGTAAAATTTACAGATCTGTGAATATGAATTGCCTTTGTGTATCTCATTACTTGTTTGGCCACAAAAAAGACCTGGCCAACGCTTGACTTGAAGCGCTCTAAGTGTTTGATTTCTTTAAGTTGATTGCACATTAGCTACGTTATATTTGTCATCACTGATGGACACTATCTAATAGGTAGGCACTCAAACGATTTCTGCAGAAGCTGTATGGAAGAAGAGGAAGAGCGAAGAGTAAACGATTCCTCACCTGCTCTGTACATTTCCTGCTCTATCCCAAAGACGTAGAATGCACTTAGGTGAATTCTACTACAACGATCCCAGTGATTTGGTAAACATTGACATAAGGTATCTTACGCGCTTCATAAGGAGCTCAAAATGTTCTAACGAGTAGGGAAAATATTTTCGTATAGATCCATGTGGTATCACAACGGGCCAACATTATTGGTCTAATTGTAAGTGTGTCGACTTTCCGTCAACAGGCACTTCTACCTAACCTAACCTAACCATCTCATTACAACCATTCATGCTATCTAAGTCGAATATGGATGAAGCATTTCATCAGAATCGTTTGATTTTATAACGAGAATAATCTTGAACATAAAGGTTCTTGGAGGATGTACTGTTTATTTTGGTAAAACATATTTGGACCCAAAGGTTTTCGATAAAAAACAATCTTTTCTTTCACACTACCTGTATTACTTTTAATGAATAAACCTCCCAACATTCTTTGATATCAAGTTTAATGAACATCATTTTAGAGCCTGTGCCTGAAGGCGCACATTTACGAAACATCTACTTTGACTTGTCGATCCTTCGTACTTATTTTTCATAAATATAATGGCATAGCCGTTATATTCCATAAAATTCTTGAATACAATAATTAAATTAACGAATTTATAATTGAGCTCTAGAACTTTAATATCCTATCCTATTTGAAAATATAAAGGGTCAAAAAAAAAAAAAAAAAAATAGACGCATTTAGCGAACACGATTCAATCGTGTTTTAAGTTGCAATTAATTACAGAAGTGTGACATTGATAAAAACATTATTGCACCAGCAGGATTGTATATCACTTTGAACGTCCTCATAATTAATTAGATTAGATACACAGTTCGCCATTAACTATGTAATTAACTATGTAATTAACCTATAGGCATAAGAGAGGGCGGAGTACAATAATTTGTTTGTGTTTGACTGTGACAAATAATGCGTATTTAACACTTAATAAGATGAAAGTTATTTATGGAAAGATTAAGTGAAATTACAGAGGTTTGAGACTTTATCTTAATGTCATTTCCTAACAATTAAAAATAAAAATGCTGTTTACACTGCTGGTCAAAATTAAATTAACAATAAATTTTTTAATTTCTAACTCTGGGCATAAATTAATCTATAGTTTTTCTGTGGAAAATGCCTTGACCTTACAAACTCGAACGATATACAACATCAAAAGCAGAGTTAACTCATTTAATTTTTTGAGTTAACTCGGATTTATGTTTATTTCGCACTGAAAAACTTATAGTAAAACTTAAAGTATAAAGCATTCGCAGATTTAATTTTTTAGTTTTGATTAGAGTTTACAGAGTCGGAAAAAAAGTTTAAAAATACAGCAATCAGTTAACAAATTTATTTAACTTTAATTTGGTATTTTGTTGGTCTTTCTGAGTTCAGATTTTGATCAAATGTCAGATTTTGAATGACAAAAATAGTCTGCTGAGCTAGTGCTGAGTAAAATCCAGAGTTAATCAGAGAGGCCAGTTATGCAGCAAACGTGGTTCAAACTGGTATTTGTACTGGGTTTAGTTGGAAAAAGCACACAACATATGTATACAAATTAATAAATAACATATCACACACATAAACCATTGATGAACCTCAATTAAACAGCGGAAATAAATTTTGTATAGCAAAATTAACTTTTACTAAAAAAAAAAGAACTATTGAAATTGAAACTGGTACATCCTTATCCTTAAAAGCCCTTAGAAAAATTCTGATGCTCCAAATGCATTTGATAAAAAAACAACACATCTCGACCTGTGACGTCAGTGGTCAGAATTGGTGGATGAATTCTAAGACTGATCAAATCTGATACGCGTGGGTTCGAATCCTATGGTGTGCATGTAGAATTTTTTTCATAATAAAATTGAATTAAAGCTCAGCACGACTAATAAGGAGACTGATGATAGGCGGCTTGGCACCCCTTTAAATAGCTATATCTCCAGCCAAACGAAAATAAAACGAATTATAAATTAATTCGTAACAGTTGTTTAGCACCTTTAAGTTGTTGTTGTTCAAAAATTCAATGAAATTATGAATTGAATAAGTACAACAAATAATAGTAACCCTTATTTTATTATAAATCATGAAAGGAAAATTATAATCACAAAAAAAATGAAAATATTTTAAATGCACAAATTTAAAACCCATATAACTTTTTGAGTTTATTCAACACACAAAATGAACTGTCCTCGACAATCTAACCCCTGAAATAAGGCCATGGATACGATATATTGTTTTGAAAATTCTACTTGCCAATTTGTATTTTCCAATTTGAGCTAGATCCTTAACTTTAAAATGCTGCGGACACCCAAATCTACTAAATAACAATAATTTTGTATAAAAATTTCTCCTTGCAACAAAAGATATAGCTGAAGGGTAATTAAAACTTTTTTTATGATAAACCTATGTACATACACATATACCCAAAGAGAAACAGAATAACTACACTCTTGTAACCGAAAACTAGGTATGACTATGTAGCTATACAGAGATAATAGACAAAAAATTAAACAACCAAACCAACCTAAGTAAGATAGAACTAGATTTCATTAAAATCCTTTAAGGGATTTACTTTTATGTTCCGTTGGTTAAGATTTACCACCATAATCATCGACAGGACAAACAATGGCCGAAGGAAAATCAACCAAAAAAAAAAAAAAAAAAAATTAAGAAGAGTAAAATCCCCAACAAAACACCGAACTTCAGGGACACCGAGGAAGATTACTTTTCTACATAATTTCGTCCCTTTTTTGTTTGTGTGAACGAGGACGAAAAAAAAAATATTAATTAAAATAAAATACAAAATAAGTAAAGAAACAGCTCCTCAATTTCTTTGTATATTGTGTTTTTTTTTTTCTTTTGTTGTTGCTGGTTTCTCATTTAGTAACTTCCAACCAGAGTTGCCATAGGGACTTAATTGCATCTCATAAATATTATGAAAACATTTATTTAGCCATGCGAACGTAGGAAAGGAATAAAGATGTAATGCCTGTTTAAATAAATAGGTATGTTTTTGGACCAACAAAGCGGGTAAGCCTTGTTAATCTTTATAAGAAAACAAAAAGGTAACTTCCCCTATAAGCTAGTGGGACATAATGAATAAAAGTTTTTTTTTCGAATGAATTAAACAAGTAAGGCCCAGTTTTTCAGTGATGAGTTAAACTAGAGTTAGCTTACTCTAGAAGTAAATTTACCCACAGTTAACTAAGGAAGCAGTGTTTCGGTGGAGAATGCATGCGGAACAAGTAAACTAACTTGTTGGAAAAAACATCAAAAGCATGTGTTCAGTTAATCTTGAGTTAACTCACCAAATTTTATGAGTTAACTCGGGTTTAAGTTTGATCTCGCATTGAATAACTGGACCTCAGACTCAAACAAGAGTGTGTAGTAGACGAATCTCAAATAGAGCTTAAGATTTGAATTTCCATCTTTTAGGTCAAGTTTTTCAGTGCGAAATTAAATTAAACTCGAGTTAACTCATCAAATTTTCTGAGTTAACTCAGGATTAACGGAACAGATTCTTTTGATGTTTTATCCATCAAGTTTGCTTAGTCGTTCCACATGCATTCTCCGCCGAAAAAAACTCCTTCCTGAGAACTGTGGGTACATTTTTTTTCTAGAGTTAACTAACTTTGGTTTAACTCACCACTGAAAAACTGGCCTTTATAGTGATATTAAATAATGAGAAAACGCAGTTGATAGTGGTAGAGCTCTAAAAATAATATAGCTGTCATGTTCTATTTCTCAAAAAAATGTCATATTTCATACTTTCAGATCAAGATTCTAGTAACCTTATGAGAAAAATGGGCGTGGCTGTGGGCTGGAAAAACACAATATATTAAGTCAAGGGCTGGCTATAGCGATTTATTAACAATTTCAAAAACCAAAAGGATACGAATCTATGTGAAATTCATTAATTTCATAAGGAAAATTAGAAATGCTTTTATAAGAAAAAATGTTTGCCTCACGAAAAATTTTGCTTGCGAAAAAAATATTTCGAGTGATTTCTCATATTCTGATCTTTTTTTATTTTTAAAATTGTTAGTTAACACATTCAACTATCCAAAAGAAACATTTTTCCTAATACGTTTTTCTGATCGCTATAATCGGCCCCTTAGCTTAAACAACACTTTTATTGACAACCATTTTTGAATCAATTTTCATAGTGGTAACCCTATTATGTCCTAAACCAAAACAACCAACGGCTTAAAAGGTGTAAAGAACAATTTTGTTTGAGAGTGTTTTTTTTTTGTGTTGTTTGGTATTTTATTTTAGGGACAAGGTGATTGACAAAATGGAAAATAGCGTTTCTCACTCTGGAGTAGAAACATTCTAAGGATTGAGGCAAAATCAGACAAAAAAAAGTAAATTAAACAAAGGTGGGAAATTGAAGAAGAACCAGGATAATATTTGAAGCACCAAACTTTTAAATTGAAAAAATGTCTACCATTTGCTATTTTATTTTTTTTTTTGTTTAAAAATACGGGAAAGAGATGTTTTTGAGCCCAACAAAAATAAACATTGAATAAATAAATATAATATACATACAACTGCATCGGACAAAGTTGCTCTTTCTTTGAGAAAGGTTTAAAGGTGGTAGATTTTATTATTTATTAAAACAATGACACACCTATACCTACAAGTAGTTAAGGAGAAAGTGTGAGCAAAAGTCAGAAGTATACCTTGCTACCAAATATGTAAATGTATTATGTTCTCTTCTTATTTTTTGTTAAGTCAGAATTAAGGCATTCTTGCAGCTGTGTTATCTTGGCCCAAAAAAATGTAAATTTTTTTGGCAAAAGACTAACTAATACTTTTGATCATTTTTACTTCGTCTATAGGGCAAGTATTGGTTTCGTGTAAAAAATTTTTTTTTGTAATCAAAACTTACACTACGATAATCGAGAAGTCCAAAAAAAGTTAGTTTCGTCATGCCGTCCGTCGGTCTGAGCGCCTGTAATTTGAGCTAGAGCCTAAACGGGTAGACCGATTTGCTTTAAATTTGGTACAGAGCATTTGTATGTGATTCTCTAAAAAGAACATTCGAATTTTTGTTCTAGTTCATCTAGAATGGGTGGCTGCCATACATATATTTTGGTTTCTTCAAATTTTTTCAAAAACGACTCTAACGATTTTGATTAAATTCGCACCTGTAATAACCAAGTCAATTGTAAGAAAACTGTGTTTCAGGTTTTTCTAAAAAAAATTACATAACGGAATTAAGTATTCCATGTTTTTTTTAAGAAAATGGTTTTATTTTTGGGTTATTCGCGTATATCTTTGGCATGGTTAGACCGATTTTATTTTGTTATAATTTTGCAATCTGATGCTTCTCAATAGTTTAAACGATAATGCATTTAAAAATTTTTAAAAACATTTTTTTTATAAACAAAAATAAAATCCAACAAAAAATCAATTTTTTACTGGGTACTTTTGACTCTTTTAATATTTTGTCGTTAAATGTATACATCATGCATCTTCAATATGTGGTCACACAAAGTTGTTAACCACAAAAGCAAGTTCGTGCGATCAAGTCGTTCATATTTTTTACTCTTCAAACGCTATCGGACATTAGCTTCGAGATTGAAAACGTGCACGCGTTTGCTCGAAGCTACAGCCGTCTGCGGGACCGCAAGTAGGTGGTTATGTGACGAAATATTGAACGTTTGCTGCAGCAAGAGATTTCTGATGAGGAAGATACATATGTCAGACCAATTTTGCAGTGACGTTGAGCCTGATGTGACCGAGTACTTCACGCTGTTTGAATTATGCAGAATTAATACCAAACATTTTTTAATTTATAAGAATAAATACCAAGAATTTGAAATTTTAAGTTTCTGCTGCTACAGATCCCATTGTATGGGCGTAGTAATTTTTTGTGCTAAAAGTGTTAATCTGTGAAAACTTTACTTTAGTGTATGTTATTTGAGTCTCTCAAATAAAGCTTAAGAGTAATAACAACCATTTCATTAATTTTTGTATTAAGTTTATATTGGAAATCCCGTATTCAAGGTAATAATCCGTGAGCGGTCTCCAGGACGTTAAGGGACTGAAAAAGGGGGTAGGTGGTTAAGGGTTAAAAAAAACCAAGTAAATTACAAAAAAACTGACTGTTTTATTTACAAAAAAGTTGAGTGTGTGCCATATTTGGGACACTTACTCTACCCATAATACATAAACACAAAAGCAGATTTTGTCCTAAGGCACCGCCTTGTGGAATGTAACGTCTTCAATTTTCGTCGGTTCAACTCTTAAGAGTAACTATACACTCTTAATAATACTTGAGTATTATATAGTAGGGCAAGAAAATTCGAAACTTAAGAAAATTGATGACTGAAATCTAAAGGAAATTGTTTTAGTATTTCGTAATGCTGTCTAGTTCGATGAGATTCTTAGACAGTGTGTTCTTAACTCTCTCATTCCAAATCTTGTCAAAAGCTGAGAAAATTAGTAGTGTCAAGCATACTTGTTCTTCTTCCAGTAGGTACCATTTTTACTACATGTCCATACATTCTGTGCAATTATTTTTTTTTAGAAAGCTTCAAAAACAATAAATGCTCATTATGTTACGTATTTTATTTTAATATGATTATATTATATTATACGTTTTTTTAAAACCCATCCTATCCTGACAGCTATAACATAATAATTTTCCTCGAATATGCACAAATCCTCTTACTCTAAGTTTATTATATTCAATTTAGTGCCTTAGTGTTCTATATAACATAATATATTTGAATGCAATTTTGGTGTATTGTGTGTATATGTTTAAAATAATTATAATCCCTCATGCAGACATCATTCTCGACTCTAAAACTATAAAGTGATATCCTTCTAATTCAAATTCGACAACCACACATTTTGGCGCTCTTTTTCATCAACGAAACCAGTAAAACTAATTAGCTTACCGCATTCTCTCATAATTTATGCATAACTCTTTGGTTTTCGGGGTTTAGGAAAATCTTCTTTTTTTTCAAAATTTGACTGAAAGGATTAAATAAAATGTTGTAAAGAATTGTGGTTCGTTGACATAAAAATGACTAGGAAGCTACATAAGTAGGTACATTCATTTTTGAAAATAAAAGAAACTACTCAAAATGGATTCTCATTATCTAAAGCACACGATATTCATTTTGTTTCTTTCATCGTCAGGGAGTTTGTTGCTACTTAAAGAGGATTATTTTAATAAAATCATTTTAGCAATTAGATAGATAACATTTAGATAAAGTAATTCATAAATTATTGACAAATTCGAAATAAATAAAAGCAAACGAAAAATTATCATTTGCAATTACCAACTAGAATTTAATTTCTAAAAGCCAAAAGGGCTTACCCTAAATACTAAATTTTATTTTAAAATATTTTTAGTGATTCAAATTTGAAATAATCAGCTTCAGTGCTGGATCATGTGTGAATCAAATTATAATGAGATATAAGCTACCTATTGGTTGGTGATTCGCATAAGGTGCAATTTTTCTAAAAAAAGGACTTAAAACAGAAAAAAATATTAAAAACCATCAGTTACATCTTTTTGTAAAGCCAGATCTTCAATTATTTTATTTTAATTTTAAATAGAAAGATTTTTTTGAAAAATTAATTTTCAAACTCAAAATTTTGGAAAAAAAAATTGAAAAATGTTGTTCAAACTAATTTTGTTCAGAATTTTACGTTACTAAGTAGTATTTTCGATTTTAATATTCAATGCCCTTATAAATTTTAAGTGAAACACCAAAAAAAGGATGCTAAAATCTCTTCTAGTTCCTTGAAAAATTGAAAATAACAGAAATAAAATTTCCTTAATTTGACTCTAAAGATCCTATTTCCACTACGTAACTAATAAAGTAGATTTAGTTATTTTTAATTTTCTCAAAAAGTACAAGACAATTAAGCATCCGGTTTTCTGTTTTTGACTAAAAATTAAAAAACGCATTGCATTTTGAAAACAAAGTTAGTACCTAATTACGTAAAATTTTGAAAAAAAATTAGTTTGAACATTTTTTTTTTCAAAATTTTCATATTTGAAAATTTATTTTTTAAAAACTATTCATTCAAATAACTTTATTTAAAAACATAATAAAAGAAAAGATTTCTGGTTTTACAAAAAGGTATATCATGGCATTGCAAGTATAACCGTTGTTTTTAAATATTTTTGTCTGGCTAAACGGGGGGGAATAGACCCCCTCCTGTACGATTTTTTTCTTGTCTCGACCCAACTTACACGCTCTAGCTTTTTGTCACACCGTATGTGAATCACCCTGTATATTGCCCCGGCATCTCTAAAGGATCCAGTTATTCGTGAAGAATTAATTTTTTTTCACAAACCAAACGTTGTTTTCTTAGATTTTTTCTGATTATATTTTGCGCGGAAAAATTAAAATTTCACTTATTGGAAAGCTATATTTTTATGATTTAAGCATTTTATAGAAAGTCCCCGAAATTTCGGCCAAGGCTATTGATATTGTTAGGGGAAATGGTAAAAATTTATAGAACAGACAAAAATGTCCCTAAGACACGTTCGACCTCATGGACTTGCACACCTTAGTCCGGTCCTGACCAAATAGTCAATATATCCTCTGATTTGGCCTCAAAAACATACCAAATACGCCAAATATTAAAACACGTGTGTGATACCGATATTTTACATAATGTGTTACCTTCAAAAAAGTAATTAAAATGAAAATAAGTTTATTGCTTTAATCCTGTTGTGAAAAAATCTTAGCTTTGTATAGAATTTAAATATAATTATAATTATTATTAATGCAAATAAACTGTAGGCACCTTGGTATGTTATACAAAATCCCTTATATATCTAAACGAAAATATAATTGCTTAAAATATGCTGGGATTCATTTAATTATAAATTTATTTTCAACTTTCCTATATAGAAAATTATTTTGTTTTTTTTTTTTTGTGTGTATTTTAAGAACTAAATACCAACAATATTTTGTTATTATACGGAATACCTATGTATATTTTATAAATGCATGCATATGTGCATATAATATTGATTAGAATAATTGTGAATTAAAATTAATTTTAACCATCGATGATTTTGCATTTTAATTAAGTGCATTTGCATAACAAAAAGTAAAACATTTTCTATTGTTCATTTAGTGTTTTTTTTTTTAGTTTTGTCTGTTAATTTATTGATCACTATGCTCAATAATTGAATAATGAATAATAAATGAACTATTACTATTTATTTGTGGGAGCAGAGATTTTTGTTTTTGAGGTTAGAAGCCAAAATCTATACTTCAATATTTATGCAGTCTAATTTAAAAACACAAATCAATGAGCGTGAAAAATGATTTTTAACTGACATTTTATTCTTTGATTTAGGTATTTCAATAGGAAAATTTTATTTTGTTTGAAAAATACTTTATTTTATCATAAGTCATTTCTGGCTATATAGACGAGTTATGCGGCATAGTGTATCGGTTAGTCTCATTGTCAGTGTTTGTTGATTTCAAAACAATTTTACCAAAAATACAAATTAAGGTACTTTCAGTGGCAGATCCAGATGGGGGCCATGACCCCTCTAGAAGCCCAAGGGCTAATTATAAGCAGACATTAGATTTCCTAGACTTACATTTTGCATTGAACGTAGAATAGGTTTGGACAACCAATTGCAGTCTCTAAGTAAGACAATCGATGGAAAATATTTATAAATAAGGTTTTGTATAGTTGAACAGCTCCTTAAAGGTAGACATAGTTTGAAATGGGCTTATAAACTTGCCCTGCGCTTATATAAATTCTTGGCCTATTATATTCAGAAATTGGAATTACAAATAAGTGTTCTGTACTAAAATCCGCACATCTTTTAAGATGCAAACGCAGACATTCACATTTATTTGATTTTTGAGTAGTTAGAAAGTGTCTGAATATATTTCAAAAAAACGTTGGAAATATGCTTTATTTAATTAATAAAACAACACATTAATCAAGGTTTAGATAATCAATTCCGTTGTCTTAGTATAAGATACATTTTATACAACAATTGAACATTTTTATTTATAACTTGGACGGCTGTTTAAAGTTAGACAACGTTTATAAATAGGGTTGGTGTGTCTTATTTTGCACATCTAGAAGAATTTGATGTGAAAACTAAGATTTTTTCATTTTCAAAGTTCATAGAAAATTCTTTTTCGTAAAAATTCGGTAAATGTCAAAACAACATGCGCTCCGCATAGCATTAAAAAAAAAGAATGATCATTTTCATGAACTTTTGGGTATTAAAATTCTATTTTTGGAGTTCTGCTATTTATCATGTCAAAATAATTATTTTCATTCAGGCGGGTATCGGTATGCTATAACTTTCTCTCATCTTGGTATTGTCTTGGACTTGGGTAAATGTTTGTATTTTTGTTGAAAAAATATCGAACTAGGGTTTGAATCTAGAAACTGCTAAATAATCCCATTGAAAAAATCAATTTATAAGTTAAAATTTCAATGTTTTAATTTTTAATCTTTTCTGCCTAAATCCATTACCAAAAGATAAGATGCTTGGATGCTCGATACCGATACTGTCTAGTCTCGAGGAATTCCATGTATTTTTTAGTATTATTATTGTCGGTGGGCTGTCCTCGGTCAAAGTGACTTAATCCCTCCAAAACTTTTCTCGTTCTGTTCTGTAACTCTCGCATCGATAAAACCAGTCAAGAAACGATGGAAAATGAATAAACAAAACACATATGATTTATTGGAATTTTAATCGTTTCTCGACTGATTTTATCGATGCGAGAGTAACAGGGTCGAGGGTACTTCCCCATTGACCTGTATTTATTGCTACTGTTTCATAAATACTTGAACTAATTTTTCTCATACTTTTAGTATAGAAACTGCTGAGTAAGCAGTAAGTATACTAAAAGTCAGTTTTAAAAAAATGGAGGTTAAATATGTAAAAGACTGAATTTTAGAATTTATTGCTCCTCAAAGTCTAAAGCATAAAAACAACTTGAAACTTTACTGCAATCAATCTTCTTGACGCTATAGCTTTGTATACAGAGAGTTCAACATGAGACAATAGCTGGACAGAATTTCAAGCTGAACCTATTTTGTCCACAAACTTTTTTCGCCAACTAAATATTATGTATAAAAACAAATCAGCCTTAAACATTTTTATAAGGCGCAAATCAAAGGGAATCGCTGGTGGAAGGGGAAAAATACAAGTTTTATTTTCAAAAAAAAGTCAAGGTACTGGCAATTTTCGAGAAAAAAATCTGACATTCCTAAAGATGATAAAAAAAACACGAAAAATGTATGTCTGGCAATTGTTTTTGTCTGCCTGATGTACTCCGACGTACAGCCTTAACCGATAATTTTTGTTTTTTTGTTTAAACTTTAAATTTTGTAATACATTTTTACAGGCTTTATATGAACTCGAGATTTTGATCAAACTTGACATTACAAAAAAGTGGGTGGGTCCATCTGAATGGTTAATTCACTTAAACTTGGTAACGAGCGATTTCAGAAATTCCTCCGACACATCTTTTTATTTATTTTAAGACCAAAAACAACGGTAACCGGAAACAATAAAAGGTTTTTTGACATTATCTATCCAACTTTAAACATGAATTATTCACCTACCATCATACACCCGTTAAAAAACAGAATATATATTATTAAGCACAAAACCGACTCCTACGATTTTGATTAAAAATTTGTCTGCTTGTCAAATTTAGTGCGATCTACTATTCAAATTGATAAAGTTTAACATTGAGACATTATCAACATTCCCTATCATAGAACATTTTTTTTTATTTTTGACTATCTCCGTTATCCAAAGTATCTTTCAAAAGCTTTCAGTCCACACTAATTACTTAAAACAGGAGTACCCGATGGAAGGATTTTTAATTTTTTGTTCTCGCATAAATTAAGAAATCAGAAGGTTTACTGCACATAACGTTGGTATCAAAATAGTTTCTGAAACATCAAAAGGCTCCACGAATGCAAAGAATTTAGAAGACTTTTAAAAAAACTTCAAAGAATTCAAGCAGTCTTTGGTATTGCATATTTTTAACTCTAAGTCCCGAGTTTTCAGTGGTGATTTAAACCAGAGTTAGCTAACTCTAGAAGTAAATTGACCCACAGTGAACATTAGGAAGAAGTTGCAGATAATGCTTTACCTTTAAACCTTAAACGTTCAGGCCTTAAAATCACCTTCATTTTCGTTTAAAATACTCAATAAAATTAATTTCCATTTGAAACAAATTAATCTTACCACAAACAGCTTTACTAAGTCTTACCCTAAGTCAGCACAAGCAGGAACATTATTTCAAACTTTGAATCATTATTAAATAACTGTAGGTATAAATATAAAACTTCCGTTTCCAATTCCTCGGAGTAACTTATGTACCTATACAAAAGAGAAAAACCTTTAAAAATTACTTTTTATACTTATCTAAATTGAGGTAGAACTTAATTTTGAACTCAGTTCATAACAATGGTTTAAAAATAAAAACGCATAAAGCAAGTTCTAAAAGTTAAATATACGTACCCGAACGAAGAAGTGAAGCACCTCAATGTATACATTATGTATAAGTTCCTATAGTGAAACTTTATTTCTGAACACTCGGTGTCATTGTATTTGCCACCTGTTTTTGTAAACATTTTGAATAAATTAATGTGTTTCCACCCAACACCCATCATCATCATCAGTCCCCACCTTCCACCTAAAACCAAAAAAGGAGACTTTATGACCAAGCAAAGCTTAACGACAGCCATAAACATTTCGACGATGACATTTTTATCAAATAAAAAATAAATAATAGAAATCGAATATCCAAGCTCTGTAGTCCAGGCCAGCGAGCCCCATCAGGTTTGAGCTGCAAGGGATAGGGTGAGGGTGATGGCAAAGGACTCTCAGAATAATCCTGCAAAATAAATCTCTTGATGTTCGTCGGATGGTTGTTCTATATAGGTATGTAGGTAGGAACGACATCCAACTCAACCACTTAAGAGGAGATCCAGGATAGTATACTGGGCCTGGGCCTGGGTCTGGTGGAAATCGATTACAAGTTGGGAAAAAAGATTGTTTCGTTTCTTTTGTGACAAGGAAACTTTATTTATTAGGAGATTGGAAATTCCAAAAGGAAACTTTTTTGACGGCCGGTACCATTGAGCTGGTTCTGGTTTAGTTCATTACATTTCGAGGCAATGAGATGGGGATTGTAGTCGATGAATTGTTATATATTTATACGAGTATTATATTTAACACATTTCCTAAAATATGTTCTCTGTATCTTTTCAGGCCCGACGTGTACATTGTTACCGTCACTCAAGCACTCACCTGGATCACTGACCCCAAGGAAATAAACCGACTGAGCACTATCGACTCGTGGGATTGCCAAAAAAGTGTACCAAATGCACCGAAACCATGTTTAACCTCCAACTATTGCGGACTCAGTTTTAAGAATCCCGAGAAAAATATTTCCGATACTCGCTACATGGAAACGTGCCGGGAGTGTCCAAATACCTATCCATGGCTGGGTGATGCCGAAGGAACTGGTATTGTTGGTCGGGATAACTACGTTTATACGGGAACTAGTCAAGGAGATGCCCAGCCCGAGAGTACAAACTAAACGAGGAGTGCTTTATTTTTAACACCTTACCATCGCGATGAACGATGGTGCTGGAGTCAGAAAATTCTTAAGTTCATTTTTATAAAATCGTTTTGACTATACTATAAATGTATGATCCTAAATTTGTATTCCTAAGTCCTTATTATATCCTCTCCTCTGATTCCTTCCCTTTTCCGCTGCTTTTGATTTTGATTTTGTTTTCTCTTTTTTTTTTGTTGGTTATATAACTTTTCGTCCAAATGTTTAGTTTATAAGAGGAAATAATTTGTCATTAGATTTGTAATGTTTAATAGTCTTATTTGTTTGTTTCTTTACTTTTTACAATAAATAAATGAGATTATAGTTTTCAGGACTTGATTATTGTTTTTTTTCTCCAGGGGAAAACCTTAACTTTGAAAACTGCTGGATTTCGAGTTCTAAGAATTTAGGTACAATGGAGAGTAGATATAGCATTTGATGGATGGTATATATGTAACTGTGTGAACACTCTCGTCGGCTGCACGATTACTTTATAAGTTTCCAGAACCCGGAATGGTATTTTTAAACTTTTGCCATGTCTCTTAGGTAAGATTTTATGTTTTACCGGTCAGTCCTAAGATTTTGATGGATACCGGGGTTTTACAGTAATTTTATAAATAGCTTACAAACTTGAAGTTGGATATAAAGGGTTTTCCAATACGGGAGGGTCGATGTTTAAATGTAATAAAACAAACTGTGTGAGGATGTAACGAACGGACTTCGCACGGTAGCACAGATCCGAGTCCAATTTTTAATGACTGAGCCATCATGGCTTATGTTGACTTTAAGGGCATATGCCAACTGCGGCTTATTGGCATAAACCTACGACCTTATTAAGCCCCACAACAAATAATCTCTTACGGAGTCAAATCGCACGATCTTAGTGGCCAATGCACATCACGTCCGCGAGAGTTAATCATACTCTCAAATAGTTCATGCAGAATGTCTGTTGTGTCATTCACTATGTGGCACGTAGCACCGTTCTGTGGGAACCACTTCCAGTAGATCATCCAATTTAAGCCAAAAGAAATTGGTTATCATTGATCGGTAGCAATATTCGTTAGGGTGTCCCGACAAATTTTTTTTTGGATTTTCCGAACAAAAGACCTCTCAAAACTTGCGTAATTGTACCGACCCTCAAAATTTTGACAAATTGATATTTTTATGCTTTTTTCCCTTCCTTAATTTCGGTTCCTGAGCTACTATTTATTAAAAAATATTAACTTTTTGATATTATTAGGTTTAGAACGTATTTGACGTTTTGATTTGCATGCAACAATACGTTTCCAGCGGTTTCAAATTTATAAGGTTTTAAGCTAAAAATACCCCCTATAGGTGACCAAAATTGAATTTTTTTAATTTTTGGCGCATATTGCTATTATCATCATTTTCCTGGAACTTAAAACCACTGCTCTATAAATCTGACACAATTTGAATTAAAGTTTCTATACCTATCCGATTTTGAAGAAAAATTTGTTTATAAATTTGAGGCCTACCTGCACAAATGACTTAATTTATTGATGTCCTTTAAGGATATGGGTTTTTACCTGTTTCCTACCTGTAAAATACACAACTCAATCCGGTAATAAAGTCGGATTTAAAACTGAAGGCTGTTTTCTACCTGACAAATATCTACACAATTCAATCCGGTAATAAAGTCGGATTTAAAGCGCAAGGATTTGAAAAGTGGGCGTTTTGTGGACAAATATGGGAAAAACCACATATGTGGTTTATTGAGGAAACGTAGAGGTTTTTCATTCACCATTTGTTTATGACTAAATGAGTTGTTGAACTCCAAAGCAAAAAAATGGTCTACGCAGGAAACGGATATTGTCTCAGGAAACTGCAATGAAGAGTTGGTGCGTGAATCTTCCCCAGAAACACATTCGGTAACAGGCATCCCCAACAAACCCCCCTTTGACAGAGGCACCATCGACTTCAAGAGCTTATCGCAATAGATTGATGTTGCCAACAGTTGCCAAGGTATGTGATCGATACGGTTTATCGACGCGATCTGCTGCTGCTGTCGCTTCTGCTGTTTTGGCTGATGTCGGCTTGGTTTCTTCCAAAGATTCAACTCTTGTTATAGACAAAAATAAGATCCACCGAGCTGTATCGAAATCACGTAAAGAAGCTTTAGAAGATATTGGAGGTATTGCTTTAAAAAGCATTTACTTTGATGGAAGACAAGACAAGACCCTGATAAATGAGAAAATATGGGCGCGTTATCACCGTAAAGAAATTTTTGAAGAACACATCTCAATTTTGGCAGAACCTGGATCAATTTACTTGGGACACACAACACCAGGTCGTGGCACCGCAAAAGGGATTTTTACTTCCATCACAACCAAGGTTGGAATTTAGATGACGTGCTTTGCATTGGATGTGACGGAACTGCAACTAACACTAGTTGGAAGGGAGGCGTCATTCAATACTTAGAGGAGTTCTTGAAGAGACCGCTGCAATGGTGTATTTGCATGCTTCACGCCAATGAGTTACCTCTTCGTCATTTATTCTTGACATTAGATGGTTGCACTTCGGGTCCTAGAGAATATTCTGGACCTATTGGGAAACAATTAGCTGATTGCGAAAGTAAAACCACCGTGAGCTTTTGTGCAGTGGTTGATGAACTTAGTACGGATCAAAAATATCTTTATCAGATATGTCAAGCTGTATCTACTGGTTTCTGTTCCCCTGAGCTGGCAAACCGTCAACCTGGAAAAATGGCGCACTCGAGATGGCTTACTTCAGCTAATCGCATACTGAGACTTTATGTTAGTACTCTTCGTCCATCAGAGAATTTGCTATTGCTTGTCAACTACGTCGTCAAAGTATACGCTCCAATTTGGTTCCGAATCAAGCGACAGGCGTCTTTTAAGGATGGAGCCAAACATATTTTCCAATTAATTATGTACTCTCGATATTTACCCGAAAATTTGAGATGTGTTGTGGATTCTGTTATAGAAAAAAATGCTTATTTTGCACATCCAGAAAACCTGCTTATCAGTATGTTGTTTGATGAAAGGGACCACATTCGGGAGCTGGCATTGCGAAGAATAAAAAAAGCTAGAGAAGCTGAAAATATCAACAAACGCAGGATATATAAACCACCAAAGATCAACTTCTCTGCTAAAGATTATACCGAAATTATTTTGTGGTACGAATGTCAGGTAACATCACCCCCGGTTCTTCGACATATTTCTTTTGAAGACCTTCACATCATGGCAAAAGATAAGAGCTTGGAAATTGTTGACTTTCCCTGTCACACCCAATCTGTGGAAAGATGTGTTAAACTGGTAACAGAGGCATCACAGAGTGTAACTGACCCTATACTTCTAGAGATGGCTTTATTAAAAAAAAGTTGAAATCTCGTGCAGAAATTCCAAATTTTGGACACAAAAATAAGTTTAAATTCTAAGGTTATGTCATTAATTAAAAATTATTTCTTGCTTATTTTGTTTTTATGTGATTTGTTTAAATAATATTAATAATAAAATACGTTTAAAACTTAATTTTTTTTATAGTTTTATTCAAACGGTTAAAGTATGTAAAAACATGAAATTTAAAAATCTTCAAAGCCCGGTACTACCCCCAAGATAACATGTTCTTTCAGTTTTTTGACGTTTTCTTTATCTGTGTAAAATTACGCAAATTTTGACACCCCTTTTGATAGTGTAGTTTTTTTTTTTATATATTTTTATATTTTTCTCATACATCGACGGGACACCCTAATATTCGTTGATGGTGTTGGCTGATTATTCAATGAATCGATTCACCAAACGTTAAACAGTCGACTGGTAGGAACAACTATACAAACCATAAATAGGGCACATTGCGCGCATCGTTGCCACAAGAAATTTTTATACTATAGTTTTATCATTTAGAAGTGCTGTTTAATCGTGTTACTTGTCAAGTCTTTCAATTCAACAGAATTGATAGACGCCGCCAAAACAACATGGCCTTCACAGACTTTTAACATCGACCTGTCCCAATAGATAAAACCCTTAAGCACCAGCAAACCCTTTAACTCGCAGCTGAGTTAACAATTTTGTCCACATTTTCTGTCACTGTTTTGATGGAATCACGACAAAAACTTCATTCATTCGAAAGGGAATACATCGGAGGTTTTAACTTATAACTCCGATTTTTCACATTCGTGAATTTCAAAATTTTAAAAATTTTCAGACGGAACAAAGTTAAAAATTTATTAAATTTTATATTTTATAAAGGGTGTTTTCTGTAGAGGTATAGAACTTTAAGTTGGCAATACTATTTTAACTGGCGGCCATTCTGTCAGCTGGCAAGTGATTTATTTTTAGTTCGGTTTGGCATTTCAACATGAACAACGCCTGAACAACTCTTCCAAATTATGCAAATTTATTTTGATTTAATTATTTATTTTGAAATATTAAGAACTATATGAGATATAAGGCGTTAACAGTAAATTATTTTGAAAATCATGGTTCTATTTGAAATACGTATCCCAATTTCCGAATTTTGTTTAGCTATGAAGCTGACTTTTGGTTGACTTTTGGTCAGTAAACAAAACTGCCGTATTTGGAGTGATGATAATCCTCAAGTGTATGTTCACACACCGTTACATTCACAAAAACTGGCTGTTTTTTGTGCTTTATGGTTTGGTGGAATAAATGGTATATATACTTCTTTAAAAACGATGCTGGCCAGAACGTTACGCAGTCAATGGTGACCGCTATAGAACCATGATTATTGACTTTTTCGTTCATCAATTGAACAACCATGATGTGCAGGAGCTGTGGTTTCAACAAGACAGCTTGTGCCATAATTGATTTATTGAAGGAAACGTTTGATAACCGCATTGTTTCACCTTACGGACCCGTGAATTGGCCTCCAAGATCATGCAATTTAACGCCGCTTGACTATTTTCTGTGGGGATATGTGAAGTCGTTAGCCTACGCCGATAAGCTCGAAACGTAAATTTCATGTCAATTTAAAAAAAATCATCTTTGTTTTATTCCATTTCAAAGTAGTGTAGAACACCTCTAAAAAAACACAATTTTAAAGATTATGAAGCTAAAATTTCTTGAGCTTTAAATTATCTACAATTTCGCTATGCACCTGTTTCTGTATTGCAATAAATAAAAAAGGTAATCCAATTGATTAAATGTCAATTTTAAATAGCTATTATGTACCAAGCCCACATATTATACTACATTCACTTATATTAATGTACTCTAACGTTAGCCTAGTTCTATAAAAAAAACTATAAATAATTCAGCACTTAGTTTAATTTTAATTTCCAAGAGATTGTCATACCTTAAGTTTGTATCTTTTGTCCCACTAACAGGCTAACAGGAACAACAACAAAAAAAAAATGATGATCGATAATTCCAAAAGCCAAAGCTGAAACACTTTTCAACACATCATCCGTGGCCAAAGTTGAAATTGCATTTCGGAACATGTTACGACAACTTCATTGACTTGAACTGTGTTGAGTTAGGGATGTTCTTCTGTACGTTGTTCCACGTGCGTCGTAGAAAGTGGATTTAGGAATTCCATGAACTAGATAAGGTTTGAAGTTGAATTAAAGGAAACAAGGATACCATGATAATAGTTCGACAAGTTGAAACCAAACGACAAATGTGGATGTGGATGTGAATGTGGAAGATGATGATGTCAACGATGATGATGATGACAATGACGGCCATGATAATGTACTCAACAACCTATACTCGTGCTCCTGTTCCTGCCATCATCATAAAGGATGAACGGAGATGAGAGAGATATAGGTAGATTTGATACAAACAAAACACAGGATGTGCAATGAATAAACATGGATCCATCCATCTTGCGTTGCTGAACATGGAATAGGTTTGGCATTTGTTCCACCTTAAGATTGGTGGCAAACGGAAACGAGGAGGAACATCATCATAGCTTTATATACCTAACCATCGTTGTCCTCGTCGTTGTTGTTCGAATAGAGCACACAGAATATTCCCTCAGCTGCCAGATGAATCACATGATACACAATGAACCCACCCAGCGACTGACACAAATTAGGTCACGTATTTATGCACCGCTTCTCTTATATATCATTTGAGAGCGAATGTACCTACTCCTTCGTGCTCTTTGTACCGTAGCCATATATCCACATTGTGTCATTTGTGTACCTATCTATCTTCCTCTTTTTGATTTCCATCATCGAATATGGCGAAATGATTGTGTGACTAGCGATGCATAAGGTTTTGAGATGATGAGCATTGACGAGGAGTAGGTTTTGATAGCCAAATTGTATCTATGCACAAATCAATTAACAATTTGTATTGGTGATTAGTTTATTGTTGCAATATATGTGATGGCTTCTCAAAAGGGTCACTCGCACTTAGTCAGAGTGAATATAGAAATATATATAGGCAACTGCATGAGAATGAATGCGTAATGCCAGGATGTTATATACGAGGATGGTGCATGAATGAATACCTGGATGTTTGGTATTGCTGTTCAATTTTGTTTTTAACCCTAATTAACAGCACGCAATATAAATCTTTATCCTAACACTAGGTGCATTCGGATCCTCCCTAAAATTTTAAGCAAATTGTTGTACTGTCATTTATAAATAAATTTGGTGACGCGACTGTTTGTGTAGAATCGGGGGGCCTTATGACTTACAACTCTCTGTATATGTTATCAGCAGGAATGGAGGGGACCTGCAATTTTCTACTGAATTCGAACGGCTAAGGTGAGAGGCACTTATTCATGCCAAGAGATAAACTCTTAGTGGATTTGCCACTTACCTAGCAAGAGGCAATAGCCGTGAAAACCTAGACCTCCGGCATGACAGCCTACAAACGCAAGGTGCGAGGATGATTCAAAGCCTTATGTGAAAGTTTTTAAGTTTGTTCTAACAAAATTCAAAACAGATTTAAAGTCAAATCGGTCTTGGGTCTTAGGCCGACAATTGTGTTTCAGAATTGAAGCCTTCACTGCCATTTTTTAATTTAATTTAATTTAAAATTTAAAGTTTAAATTTACTTTATTTACTTTAATTTTGTAAAGTATTTAATTGACGAAAATATGATAGATTTCAAGTTATAAGCAAAATAAGAGCCAAGAAATGAGATTTTTGAACTTATTAACTTAGAACTTTTTTTGATAAGATAATTTTGCATGCCACTTAAGAAGGATTCAGATTTCCAAATGCATCTGATGAATGACCAATCGAAAATGCCTTTACTCTAGGATTTTCAACAATTTTTTTTTGATTTTTGATATACAAAATGACTCGTAAATAGCATAAGATGCAATAAGCGAACTTCTAAAAAATACCTACGCGTGGCAGTCACCTTGTAGTGGTGCGTAGGCTTAAGTTCAAAAGATTCATCCATTGTTTTGGTTAAACCTGATTCGGTGGTGATTTTGAGGAGTTGCAAACTAAAAACTGCCCGACTGCCCCACCCTAATCCGGTGTTACGTGCACCGTTCCCATTGGATGGTTTGCAGCCAGGGGGTATACCGGCTGTATTATAACGGAACCTCTTTGAAACGAGGTCGAATCAAAGAGTAACCAAGACCTTACCATATCATGCGGAGCTTTGATATGGCGCACCCAATATTTCTCTAGCTACTCGTGGGAACAACATGCCTAAGCAAATTAAACAGAAAAACAACAACAAAATTTTAAAAAGTTCAAAACTCTGCGGGAGGGTACCGCGAGTAAATATGCGGATCAAATGGAGAGAGATGGAGGGAGAACACCTCCCGTGCTAGTAGAAGATGTAAAGTGAACAAATTAAATATATTTTCCTTTTTTTTAACAGCAAATAGCTAACCACATCTTCAAGGCTTTATTTAACTTTTAATATGAAAACGAGCGTACTTTAATTGCCAGCTGTACAAACGGGGTTAAAATATTGATCAATGGTTCAGCGATTTTAATTCACCGATGTTGGCGCGCTAACTGAAGTTGAACGATGGTTCAAGATTCAACTAAATAACCAATTACTACATACAGCACCAGATTTAAGGAAGGGCAGCAGGGGCTACAGCCCCGAGCCTTCACAAAACGGGGACTTAAAAAAAATATTTCAAATTCCAAAGATTAAAAATGCACAAAAAAAAAATAAATAAAAATCAATGAGCCATCATCATCATCGGCATAAAAAAATATCCCGAGCTACACCATCGCTGTCCCAATTAGCGGTATTTTGGAGCGTCAGCATACCAAAATACTTCAATATTCTCTGTCCCAAATAACTATAAATTGCAGAGGCGCGAGAAATCTTCTGATAAGGAGCAAAAAAACATGGTGAGGAATGAAGCATCCCGCCTCACCAAAAGAGAAATTCAAATTATCAGGTTTTTTATCCCAGTGATTGAACAGCTATGTATTTCTCTTACTGAAAGATTGCATGCATAAAAAGCTACACAACATTCAATATTTGGATTTCTCCATCACCTAGAGAAGATAGATGCTGCAAATTTACACGCTGCAGCAGACGCATTTACAAAGATGATTTACAGCCTTTAGTCTTGATCACAGTAGGCACACATATTAAAGGTAATATCATTAGCGTTTTCAATTTTGTTCAGTTTTGCGCATCTGTGAAAATGGCGGCTACAGTGTCTCTTTACTTGTCAAAATGCTAATATTTATTTGTTGGTGTTGTGTAATGACATGTGCAGTGTTCGTGGGCACTCGAGCCGCCATGTTTAATTTCTTACTGACAACCTGCGCAATATATTACCTTAGATTTGTGTATTGTGAGTCTTGATAATGAGTTGGTTCAATTTGTATAATTGATCGACTTACACAAAAAGGATTATGAAAAAGACTAATCTAGTGAGCTATTTTACTACCATCACATTCTTGAAGATCAAAATTTCAGAGCTACATTCCCAAACATTGAAATTACAATTAGAATGTATTTGGTTTGTCTGGTATCTAATTGCACTGGAGCTCATTTTTAAAAATAAAAATTAGGCTCCAAACTATGATGGGACAAAACCGTTTATCAAAGCTATCCCTACACTCAGCATTGAAAGTGATTTACTCCAGGAACTATGGATTTCAGTGAAATCATCAAGAATTTCACGTCGAAAAAGCTCGCAAGGTTCCATTCGTTAAGGCTTTAATTTAATTTAACATAATTGTTTGTTTTTGTCTATATTGATATATGTTTGTTAAATAATCAGGGCCGGCCCCAACCAAACTTGCGCCCTGTGCAAGATTTGTAGAAAGCGCCCCTTACATACATACATTGATACACATGCATGAAACTTTTCCACATTACCCAGGAGGCAGACTTTTATTTTACGATACTTTGAGTTCAATTCTCCAACAAAAAAAGTGAAGTTAGTTAATGTGCACGAATTAAGTTAACATAGTTGTCAACAAGTTTGTGGTTAAAATGCAAATGGCAGCACATATATGCTCCCGCAAGATCAAGAATATTGCGCCCTGTGCACTTGCACATATGGTTGGTCCGGCCCTGAAAATAATTTACTTGGTTTTGCTATAAATTATAAAAACACTTGACTGAAAAAATTGTTCATTTTATTTGGAATATTATGTAATTGGGGGCCAGGGAGCATCCACTCCTTTGTTGCCCCTGGGCCTTCAGATCTCTAAATCTGGACCTGACCACATATATTTGACCCTTCGTTTAACCTCAGTTAATCCACCAAAATCGGTGAGTTAAAATTCACGGAACATTTTTGAATTACATTTGTACAACTGGTCCTAAGTGCCTAAGAACCTAAAGTTTTTTCTGCCATAATTTAGCAGTTCCATCTTTCTACATTTGTTTCTTTATGTAAACATTTCAAACAAACTATGTACATATGTACATATATTTCAAAGCTGGATTTAGATTTGAAAGTCTCCTAATAAATTGTGGGAATTTAATGAACTAAACACCAGGCCCTACAGACTGAAATAAATATTGAATTCGTCTTAAATGCCCAAAAAAAATATTCATAGAATCGTAATGAGGTTTCCTTTATAAATGCAATTGCCCCCATTTCACTTTACAAAACAGCATTTACGAGTTTATTTAGTTTTGTATTTTTATTTTTGTCATATTTGACAACTTCATTATTTGAAAGAGAAATATTCAATGAAACTCACACGTTTCTTTTCGTTAGTTTTGAAACAGTGAAAGTACAGTAAACAAACGTCAAACAATACGAAAATAAAACCACACCTGGATCGCATGTAACTGCTTATATTTTTGTAAAATGGCATTTGCAAAATAATGTTATTAATACGTCTGGGCATAAATTTAAAAATGAAAAACAAAATATGGATGTTAAATTAGTAATTATAGTTCAAAGTAAAAATAGAGTGTTAATCTTACATTAACTTTGAAAATGGACTTATCGTTTGTAGAGATTTATTTTTCTTTTGATATTTCTTATTAAAATAAAATAAAGCATTGGTGTCCGTAAGACGAAAATATACTGTTTATCTTTAAACTTACTGGCTTCATTGGTTTTTCAACACGGACGCTACAAAAGTAGAGCAACAGGGACAGCAAACAACGCCATATTTCTTGCCGCTCTTTTGACATTTCTCTTCAATAAGGTTTGCCATTTTATGATGGAAAGATATACGAGCCAACAACGAGTCGAAATTATTAAAATTTACTACCGAAATTCAGAGTCAGTGGCCTCAACGTTAAGAGCGCTAAGTCCAATTTATGGTCGTCATAATCGTCCTAACAGATCAACAATTGTGCGTCTAGTGGAAAAACTTGAATCCACAGGCACAGTACAAAATGTTTCCGTGCCAGTGAGACAAAGAAGTGCCCGTAGTGTCGAGAATATTGCTGCCGCTGAGGCTTCAGTTGCAGAAAGCCCAAATGTGTCTCTCACACGTTGTTCTCAAGCGTTGGGCATCTCTGTGACGTCGTTGTGGCGAATTTTGGCAAAAGATCTTGGTTTACATCCTTACAAGATAAAATTGACGCAAGAACTGAAGCCGCTTGACCACCAGAAGCGTCGTATGTTCGTGAATTGGGCAGAGCAACAACTTGAAAATGATTCGGATTTTCATCGAAAAATCATCTTCAGCGATGAGGCTCATTTCTGGCTGAATGGCTTCGTCAACAAACAAAATACGCGGTATTGGTCAGGCAGCAATCCACACGTACTCCATGAGTCATCATTGCATCCCGAAAAAATTACGGTTTGGTGTGGCTTATGGGCCGGCGGCGTCATTGGGCCGTTCTTCGTCCGTGATGATCAAGACCGGCACGTTACTGTGAATGGGGATCGCTACCGTTCAATGATAACCGAATATTTTTGGCCCCAATTGGATGATATGGACTTGGAGGACATGTGGTTCCAACACGACGGCCGGCGCCACAAGCCACACAGCGAATGTCACAATCAATTTATTGGAAACCAAGTTTGGAGAACGTGTTATCTCACGAAATGGTCCAGTCGCTTGGCCGCCTCGGTCGAACGATTTGACGCCGTTTGACTATTTCCTGTGGGACTTCGTCAAGTCTATCATCTATGCCAACAAGCCAGCGACGATTGATGAACTTCGTACGAATATCGAACGTGAAATTGCAGCAGTATCGGCCGATTTATGGTTGAAAACCGTTGGAAACTGGGTTCAGCGTCTGGACTTCTGCAAGCGTGCCCGTGGTGACCATGCAAAAGAAATCGAGTTCCATACATAATGGCATTGAACGTTCTTTCACAGGAATAAAGAATTTCATTGATATCCAAAACCGTTTTTGTCTTATTTAAAAAAAAAACTTTTGTAGCGCTCTTATTGAAAACCCCGGTATTTGATGACTTGCACCTTTTATTGGACTCTTGAAAATCTCCAAGTTTCCTGAAGCATTATTACTTTCTTAGCTAAGTAAACAAGCGTAGGGTATACCGGGGACATAAGTAACATTTTCTTACTTTTGAGGTTCCTGCTTTTTTGTTTGAACAGAAAACGAAATATGTTATCTAAAGGATGGGTTATTTTAAACTAATGAATTTAAGTTTGAATAAAATGATAAATCACATAGTTGTGTACTTTTGTCCAATATATCCATTACGAAAGAAACATGCCCGGGGGGCAAAAACAACACAAAAATAATTATTTAAAAGAAACTTGTTTAAATTATGTAATTATTCATATTTATATTGGTTTAACTCTATTATTATATTTATTTTGACTTAGGAAGGAAGTGAAAGATATTATAGTTCTTGAAGAAAAATATAACAAACAATTATTAACACTCATCGAGTTAACATATGTAAATCTAAATTCTATAAAATAGGATCATAAAGCTTAGTTGGAGAAAAACATTCATAAATTATTTTTATGAGTGTCAAATTCAATGCGTCAATACAATCATGCAGGCTGTGAATAAGCTTGTTTCTCTCATGAGGTGTTATTTTTGTCCCCTGTATCCCCTACAAGCTAAATCTCCAGGCTTAACTTGGTATTGGTATATTAGCTATACACACTTAAGTTTTTTGTTGTTTCATTCAAAATATTGTTTGCATTCTTTAATCCATATTTTTATCTGATCGTATTTTAGTTTCAATTTTGATTTTTTTTTTCAAAAATACATAACTAACCCCTTAAGTTTCTTTGCATCGACAGTAAAAATGCATTTCATGCAGAGCAATCCAACTCCAACCATACCACCTCTAACATGTATTGAAATGTCAAAATGTATACAAAACGCCATGTTGGTAATGTTAACTGACATGATGCATATCTCTCTACCATGTCACAAGTTCAGATGAGCGAACGAGGACAAAATGCGGAAGGTATGGATATGACGCGATGAGTGCAAATGGGAAAAGGTTGGCGTACCATGAAATGCAAAATTCAACATTATGCATCCGTGAGTGCGTATGATATTTATATGAGCAGTGTGAACAGGGTTTATATTATATTCAAAATAATAATATAGGGGAATTTATATAGGAATAGGGAGAATTTATTTAAAGTGATTGACATTAAAACAGAATTATATGTACTTATATAAAATATTTACAAGGATTTCAGTGGATGAAAAAAATACTTTTATCCAAGAGGAAAGGGATGTGTGTATAAATGTTTGACAAAATCGATTACACATTAATACTTTCAAGCTTATCGTAACATTAAGATTTTACAATGCACATTTTGAGTTCCATTTTCATCGCTAAATCGCCAGCTTAGCAGATGCAATATATGTATATTATTTATTACCTATAAGAAATATGACAAGTAAATATTTATAAGGATTGAAATTGGTAGGTAATTGAAGTTTCGTACTTTAGCTAACATTTTTTATAACGCGCTCAAACCAATATCTCGAGAACGGCTCATGGTACAATAATTTTTTAAGTTTACTTTTTTTCCATACACTGCCGGTCACAAGTTAGAAAAATTGAATAAAAATTTAATTTTTCATGTCAATAGCTTTTATAATGGCAGGGTTGTAAAAGAATGCAATCTTTTGTGAGTGTAGTTCTTAAAAATCGTTGATTGATTTCAATTAAAAGATCGCATTCATTGACTTCACTTTGAGACTTCTATTTCGAATTATGCAATTTGATATCGAGAAAGATTGCAATCATTTTTTCCCATTCACTTTACAGCAATCAATTTAATGCAATCTTTTGGGAAATCATGCATTCTTTACACTTTCTTGCATATGGAATAGATGTTGTCATGAAACTGGATCATAAGGGCAATGACAATAAAAATAATGTAAACTAATCTCTGTGAAATGAATAGGGTAAAAATGATTGCAGTTTTTTTGATGTCAAATGAATGGTGAGTGTATAGTTTGAAGTCAAAGTCGTTTGAGACGAAGAAGTTAATGAATGCACTCTTTTTATTGCAGTCATTAAAGATTCCATTCCTTTAATATGTATCATTCAAAAAATATCCCAATTTAAAACAATAAGTAGCACATATATACATATAAACATCGAATAAAATACATTAATGTCCAGTTTTTCAGTGAGAGATTAAAGTTAAACCCGAGTTAACTCATCAAATTTGGTGAGTTAACTCAGGATTAACTGAACAGGTGCTTTTGATTTTTTATACTCAGAGTTTGTTTAAGTCGTTCCGAATGCATTATTCTTCACCGAAAAACTGCTTCCTCATATAACTGTGGGTTAATTTACTTCTACAGTTAGATAACTCTAGTTTAACTCACCACTGACTGGCTTAAGACCTTTAATAACATTGATAAAAACCAAAAGCTATTTCAATAAATACAATAATAAGTTAACCCGCATTTTTAAAGGACGAAAGAGCATTAAATAATTTCTATTTGCCTCATACATCTAAGACCAAAAACGTGGGGCGGATGCAATAGATACATAGTTGATGTAAAAATAGTTCGCTATAGTCAATAATAATTTTATTTCACTGCAAATGACCACAACTTTATTCTACAATCCTAACTATTATCTCTTGCATGTGCCCCAAGTTTTTCGTTTTCAATGTATCTATAGGATTTTTCATCTTGATGAAATTTTAACAAAACGTGAGGCAAATTTGAAGTTTAATTTATCTGTTCGGTAGGTTTCCAAATTTTGCAATCGATCAACAACTAATTGTCTTTCAAGTAGCCCCAAAAGCAAATAGTCTATAGAGGTGTGATATCAGATGATCTATAACATAATAACTGTCACGTGACATAATAACTGTTTACTGCAAATAGCACCTTATTTTTGGAACCAAATGTCGTTGAGATCACGGGTTTTAATTTCAGGCAGCAATTAGGTTGTTATCATTGCACGATTATGGGTTCCATTCACATTTACGTTCTGACAGCCTTCATATGGACCGGTTGTTCCACCCAGTTCATAAATCGTGGTTTCGTCTATAGATGTAATAGCAGCTATTGAACCTCATCAGGTTTTTCTTCAGGTTCTTTTGTATAATAACAAAGATTGCCCTTTAAAATTGCACCTCTAAATTAATTTATCATTACATTCATTTAAAACTTTTAAAATGATTTAATGGAAAATGTCCAGCAGTAATAGTTTAGATTAAAATTTTCACTGGAGAAAGTTATACTCGTAATTATTCTGAGTAAGCCGATTGATGGAGCCTCATTGAGAATCACTTTTGAAATTGAAATGCTGTATGCATCATGCAACTCTTAATCAGCCTAAAAGGACAAGCTGGCAAGAATTGGCAATTTGTCCGAATCTCTACCTCATACCTTCTAATTTCGATATATAAATACATACAGGTCACACGTGTTAAAACGTCACACTCCAGCGCTAATTGTTGCGATTTCTATACATTCCTACCTAATACCATACCTACTCTAGGGTTTATAATTTGTACCTGTTGAAAAAGGAGTACCTACGTTTCACTGTTTCGGTATTAACCAGAACCACCACCTTCTCGCTCAGTGATACAAATGTAAAAATAATTTTGATAATGGTTTGTAAAACGCATTATTCCATCCCACTGTTCACGAAACTCGAAGTGAACTCGGAATAGCGTAGAATGAAAGAAATCCCTTCTCATACAAAGAGTCCTTACGGACGGAATGTATTGATCTGCTTAACGCAGCTCGATACTGTGGTGATTTGTCGTTTGAATTCGCTTTGATCGAGGATGCTACGTATAATGGACGCAGTGTCGAGTTCGTGTACTTAAAATAAGTAGTTTCGAATTTATTATTAAAAACAATTTAATACAAAGTAGCTACAATGACATTTAATTTGGAATGAAAAAGAAGATACATACATCCTTGTACCGAATTTCATTCGATATAATTTCAAATATCCTCCACCAAATGTATTTAGTTATTTATTTTTCGCAAAATCATACATTTTGTCCTTATTTTTGCAACAGAAACACTGAAAAATTATACAACGCCATTATTTGAAAAACAAAGATTTTCAAATTTCCAATGCTAAAAATAAGCTGCTGATGTATACATACCCGCATAATGCAGATACCTAAACTAACTATACCTAAAAACCCTAGATAAAATTTCAATGCCATCCCATCAGGGGTCACCAAGGGAGGAGGGCGGGTTTCAATAATGAAAAATCAATGGATATACGCCGAGTATACAAATATGATGTGCGGGCATCATATACCTATAAGAGTTGTTATGATCATCAATGTTAACGTTTCGAGCGTATGTATTTGTCGGATTGTTTCCGTTTATGGTCCTGGGTTCCGTTGAATTCTAGTCACGTAAAATTTAAACCCTCTTACAACACACTTACGCGGATACAAATATTTGCAACTCTTAACAACCCTCACAATGGCTCTAAAGCTCGAATGTAAAATAAAAATAAAGGAATTTCGTTTCCGCTTCTCACCCTCACCCTCACCCTCCTTCTTCTTATTCGCTTCTGGTATCGATGATGTTAAAAATCGAACACCCTGAAACTAAAACCCAACCCCGTCGTCGCCATGCCGCGCAGGCCGTTAGCATTGTGTAGAGATGACGTGATTGACCCAGTTGATGTGATGATTTCTCGAAATCCGTGTAATCTCTTGTAATGCGCTATTTTGCCATTGCGATGTTCAGCAGAAGGGAGTTCAAGTTTGGTGTGCTGTTATGGGCGGTTTGAGGCAACTTGAGGCTCCCTGATATGGGACTCAATAAAGGGGTGAGCCGTGTGAGAGATGAGAAATCGAATTTTCTCAAATGGGTACATGAAATGTCAATGGCTCATGTATAAATGTATATACTACTACATTTATCATCAATCGTTTTCTATGCTGTCTGGATCTGTAGGTAAATGGGGTATGGCAAAGGTTTCCAACATTGGAGCTTGATTTGTAAATTTTCACACACTCAATGACACAATTTTTCACTTTGAATTGAAATTCAGTGTTTTCAAATTTGCATTATGTATGTAGGACGGGGTAGGTTGCGGGTGGCGACGTTTTTCGATGAACGAAAGTAAACTACATACATAAATAGTTATATTTGCAAATTGTCAATTTCTAGGGAAGCAATGACATTTCCTTTTTTTCAAACAAAAACAAACAGTTTGGAGAAATGATGAATAAAAATTTGACATGAATTGAATAGGAAATTGGTACAAGAGCAATTATTATTTGAAAATGAGTTTTTATGAAGGACGTTTAAGTGCTCTTGAGTTATGCAAGTGTTTTGGATGAAGATGTCGTTGAAATTATAAATATTTTGTCCTTAGAACCCACATAATATATGGAGAAATGTACATAGCAATAAGCTTACACACTGCGCCTTCAGTGAATCATCATCCGGGCTTGCATAAAAAGCTATTCGAGGTGGAAATTTCGACAGTATATAGAATTCTCCCATACCGTTTTCTTATAGATCATGTAATTTTCTAAAAAAAATATGTTTTAACAATTTTCTTCCTATGATTACTTAAAAGATATATGTCCATTTTAACTTACTAGTTGAACAACATTATGTGACAAACGGACAAGGGCATTAAATATTAAATATTTACTAAATAACGTAATTTTTTGTAAAAAAAAAAAAAAACAATTTGAATTTTTTTTAGTTTGAAAATTAATTTTCAAAATGTATTCATTAAAACAACTTGATTTATCAATAAAATTCAAGTAAGAATTTTTCACTCTCTTTTTCCTCTCGGCTCATTTGTTTCGACTACACATACTCCAGCTTTTTGATGCTAGAGTCTTATTAAAGACTCTAAATGGATTTGTTTTCATTAGGGGCGGGCGGCCGTTTTACCATCGTTCACTGTGACATTTGATTATTTTCTATATACAAAAAATTTTATTTTACTCCTCAAACCATTGGCTCACTATATTATGGAGTATGGACTGCCAGGATTCAACTACACGAGTACTTCATTCTTCAACTAAATGCAACTAATGCTTTCGTACAGGTATCGCGGAAAACACAGTGTAATATTTGACACTTCAGATTTGTGCTTGATTTGTTTATTATAATATTGTATTTCATTATAAGAAAATTCATAACAGGTAAGTTATTGGAAACATCTTCTTCGGTAGATTCTTGGGCATATGGATCACCTTTCAGTTTTTTTTAAGAATTTAATTATTTAGCTGGCATACCACTTCGACCAGTTCATTGGTGAAGAACTGAATGATGTCAGTCAGGCTGGTGTTCTCGATTCTTGTGTCCGATGTCTCGATAGAGATAACATAGATAGATAGATTCTTTATTTTTTGTTTAAATGGTTTACAATATTACATACTTTATAAGGACTTAGCTTTTGTAAATCAATTGACGCTTGTAGTTGTTCAACAGGAGGGGACTACAGGTGATGTTGAAAGTTGAAAGTGCTTCTTTCAATAGGGGCAATCTTCTCTGGAATCGTGTAAGTGTGACGTTTTTGGAGCAAATTATCGAATATATTGAAACTCACTGGTTGGGAAATCAGATTCTTCTTTTGCTTGGTCGCTCTTCTTGCGATTACCGATCGATGCAGAATCATATTCTTCCACTTCCAGAATTGCATCACAAAACCAGGCATCTTGGATTTGCTGTTCTTGAAGTGCTACTGAGCCGGCACCATGCCGTACATTCCGGTATTGGTGAAATTACGAACCACATTCACCCTTCCATTCTGTTCCTCGCTCAGAATAAAGGAGATATTGTAGTCATCGAGGCATTTTCTACGATTCTCAATAAATAACTTTCGGCCACTCAGAGAATAGATGTTCCTCTGAGCTTCGGTCTCTTTTCGTTGATCATAGTCATAGTGACGGTGCTGGAAGATTTTTAGGCTGAAGTGGGTTTTTCACAATTTATCGATCGATTGGTGACCAGCGAGAAGAGCTCCGTAAACGCCTTGGACCTCTGAAACACGGTGCTATTGCGAACACAGTAAAAAGTAATAATGTGTTTCTTTTCCAGTTGGTCTTTTTTTTCAGAACATCGCAGTCGTGGACTTTGTAGCCATCATCTATGGATTAACCGACTTGACAGGGCACTATTCTAAGAAGATTCCTAGCTACAGATGGTGCATCACCATGGAAGTTCTCGTGGCGTGTTATGAAGTTTTTCACAGGCAGAATCACAGGGAAATCTAGAGCATCAACATTCGTCTTAAATCTTGCTCTGAGTTTCCAGTGCCATTTTCCAGAAATCGGGTGGATAACTCCCAGTTTACCGAACTGATCGATAACCAAATAGTCAGGCTTGCCGTTCTAGTCGATATCAATCAAGATTTAGTCAATTATGATGGGTTCATCGACCGATTCATTGAGCCAATCGGTAGCTCCAGAACTTCCGATGAGAGATATGATTCCATTCTGCTTGGTGTTCGAGGGTTCAAACTCAAGAAAGAAGGCATGTCCTCGCTAGAGAAAGATCAGGTTCTTTTCCCAGTTTCTCTAGCCGTCGCGTTGACGGCATTGCTCACGCCGACGGCATTGCTCAGTTTAATATTCGTATAGTTGTACAATGTACAGCCAGTTGAGAGTTTTGATGGAAAATAATTTAATTATCTCAAAGCCCTGGTAGGTAGAGCTTAATTCTTTTTATTATTGATTATGTAATTTATTTATGAATCAATAAAGTTATAATAATAATAATAATTTAATTGTGGCTCAAAGTGATTTATGTATAGTATATGCCTAATAGACCCGTGCTAGGCGCAAAATAGAAAAGAATAATTTGTTTAACTAAATATTAGCATATCAAAATGGTATTCAATAGGGCTAACCGATATTTTGACCATATTACTGACAAAAAATTTAATGTAGGTATGATTATTTCTTATTATTTAGCTAAAATCAATTTCTTAAAAATTCAAAGATTTTGCAGTGTTTTTTTTTTTTAATTTAATTAGGTTCAGGGTTGATAGACAAATAGAATCTAAGTACCCCCTTCCTCGTTTTCTCTGTCATCGTAATGCCATATCCGATTGTTCGATAACTCGTTATATTTTTTTTTTTAAGAATCCATAAATTACTCTCATAGTTCCTTGCTGTGCAAAAGAAGAAAGAAAACAAATACGTATTTACCTGCTGTGGACACCAAATTTAAAACAATTAATAATGTAATTCGACAAAAAAATTAAAAGAACCAAAAAATAATCCGAAACATTCTTATAAAAACAAATAAATCAGTTTAATACTTTCTGAGATTGGTAAGGTTGTTCAATCATTGACATAATAAAAGTAATTCTATATACACATGTCAACGGTTGGGCCAAAATGAAAATTTGTATATAATTAAGTCATCACCTTTATATTGGCATCAAAATATTCACTGATTTCACTTTGTAAACGTGTAAAAATTGGCAATTAAAATTCCAATGATGAGTTTCAATGAAAGCTATAACAACTGGCACCTTTCATATAAAAGTAATGACATTAAAGTTAAAGAATTTTCAATTGGGCATAAATCGATTTTATGGACTCAGTTGGCTTTTCAAAAACATCTCCGACTCAATTACTTTTTACTTTAATGTCACCAAAATTAATTTTCCATTTTAAAAATTACAAGATACTTTAATTGGCCATATACACTACGACCAACAACGTCCTCCAATTTAAAAAATTGTAAGAATGTTAAATAATTGATCAAAATATGAACTCAGTATGGTGTAGGTACTTATATAGATTTTGAATAGTGTTAGTAAGGAGGACTATGTACTTGATAAACTTTTTGAATATTTTTGTTTTGAATCAAACTTTAAGCATCTGTTATTTTTGTTTTGCCAAAACA
Organism: Leucozona laternaria; assembly: GCA_932273885.2. NCBI lineage: Eukaryota > Metazoa > Arthropoda > Insecta > Diptera > Syrphidae > Leucozona > Leucozona laternaria. The sequence continues at coordinate 20,388,654 of OW026367.1, read as the reverse complement.
AAAATGCATACACTTTTTAAAATATAATTTTCTGCAAATACCATTGCAACACAAACAAACAACAATACTCGTAGGTGTATCATAACTGAATAAATAGCATTATTTTACAATTGCTGACTTCTCGCTTCGACACAATATTTACACTTTTCAACAAACTGCAAACATTTTTGTTCGACTGAATAGTATTCATTCTCATGAATAGCAAAATGCACGTATTTATTGAACAAGCCATGCAGAAAAACAAAAGAGTCCTGCCCGTACGCCCTGTAAATAATATCAAGAGAGCCAGAGACTACAACATCCGGTTAATGTAACACAAGTTGCCAATGGCCACCTTCAACATCCTGCGAAACAAGAAAATAGCAAATCAAAATAAAAATAAAAAAAAAGGAAATATAAATACATATAAATATTCGAAACAGAAAATAAACTCAATGGAATGTTGTTTCTTTTTTTTTTATATTTGAAACAAACTTGAAATTGAACTTTGCTGAATAAATAACTGTAATAAATCTATTTATAAAAATTTATACAGTCAACAACAGTTGAATAGGTATGAATAGCGAAGCCAAGTAGCATCTACAGTTTGTAAAATAAAGTGCACGACTGGGTCAAAAAGAGTTGTTTTTATATGTAGCTCAAGAGGCTTAGATATTGTAACGATTTAATAATTACCCAACTACTTTGAATTTGAAACAAGAGAAAATGCTCTGACTGTTTGCAGCGCCATCTCTCGGAAAAACTAAACATCAAACCTTCAACCGTTCACAGCGCCATCTTGTGATTCAGCTGAGTATCAATTCCAATGTTCCATCTGTCAGCGACTGGAAAGGAAACTTCTAGAACGAGATATACTCGAATATTCCAGTGGATACTAGTGAAGACTAGAACTATTTACTTCCCTATATAAAGAGATGTTTTCGAGCGAGTAGACACAGTTTAACTTTTGAATGTGATAACGTAAAGTAAGAAGTAAAAGTGTATCCGGAAGTGAATTTTAAATTGCATACTATTTGTGATTGGAGAATAATAAAATAGATTTGAAGTGAAATAAATTGTGTGTTTTGTAAAGTAAATAAGTGGACGTTGTTATTTAAAGGAAATAAGTTTTATTATCGAACCTAAATAGAACATTACAATGTGTAAAAAAATAATACCTATATATTTATATTTATTACCAGAGCCGTTAGCCATTGCACTCCACTACAAGGACACTAAATTCGTTTATACATATTCACCCCTGTTCTGATTTCCGTTCCGAATACAATCTGTAAACGAAATTGAGATCCGCACGGATTTAAAAATGGTGTTCTGATTTTCCCTTTCACGTTAGCTAGTATTCAAACCTTTTTTTCTTTCGAAATCAGTAAAAACACAATTCGGAACATCAAATTTGTTGAAAAAATTAACAGAAATCACAAAAAAAATCTAATAATATACGAACATCAACCAAATAAATATTTAAAATTTTTTTCTATTCAATTCGGACACGAAAACTCAAATGAATTTCCAAATGTCAAATATTTTTAATCCGATCGAAAACCAAAGCACACTTTTCCCGCAAGTATTGAAAGCGAAAAGTACCTATTTCAGAACACCTAGAGTTTGAACTGATCGGAAATCAGAACAGGGGTGATTGTGTAAGTTTCAGTTAATCGGTTTATTATTTTTTGAGTGCTTAGCACATTTTTAGTTTTTCGTGCTTAGCGTCATCTATCGGAAAACTTTGAAACTTGAATTAAGAGCATTTCTCAATTCACAAGCAATAAATCTTTCAAGCACAATCCAATAGATGACTTTTTTTTGGGTTTGTAGCTAAACTTGATATTTAGGTGTTCAACGCCATCTACCAGAAAACTTGAATGCTCTTACACTTACATTCATTTAATTTCCAAATATATTATGTAAGTTCAGCTCAATGAGTTGATTATTACCCGATTTTTTTTAGATAATCTTGAGATTTTGGCCCTGAGCGCTATATAGAAAAACTTTGAATCTCTGTGTTTTTATATTTTTATTTTTGACATTTTGTAATTAGCTAGTAGCTGTGCGAAAATTTAAAAATTGAAAAACACACACGCTTCTTAACTTTTACACATGATTTTTGGTTGCTTCATTCGCAATCACCGTGGAATGCAAATAAAGCTTATCTAAGTCTCATTAAATAAGCATAGCAACAGAAAAATTATGTTTTTAATCAAAATAAAGGTTTTGAGACGGCAGGAAACGTTATATTAAGAGCTAAACTAAGATTAATTAAAATTCCTTTCTAGAAAAATCTGCAAACCTTTCCTATAAAGTTTGAAGAAAATGAATGTTTCTAGAGTTCAGTTTGCAAGTTGAGGGTACAGATAGAGACAGAATTTGCCAGAATTTTTTGTTAATTGTTCATCGTAATAAAATCTTGAGATTGAGTCTTTAAAAAATTCAAAATTAAAGAATATCAATAAAATATGTCTTCAATCAGGTGGCATTTAGTGTTAATATTGAAATAAAGGGTGCGCTGAATTACAAACATTTTTGCTTGTATCGCAATTGGTCAGGTTGAGGAGTTTTTTCTATTCAACCATTTCAGCATCCAGAAGGATTTATTGTGTTTGTTTAGCTGAGAAGAGTTCCAACGCACTATTTCTTCTCTATATCTTCCTCTCTCTACTTCTTCATTGCCTTAACTCTGGATCTGAACTGGACGACAGAGTTTGGAAAACGGAATTAAGTTGTGAATTTTGAAAACGAGCTTGCTGCAAAGTGTATAGAAAACATGTTGAGGGACTACAATGCCATGTCCTATAATACCTTCCCTATATATATATAGTTATATGGATGCGACGTAGGTCAGCAAAGGACTATGCCATTATTGCAAGTACTATGCTGAGCCATACTGCCCGAATGCATTTGAATGCAATTCGTGATTTGCATTTTATATATAGATTTAGTGGGGATTTTATTATCCTGTCGTAGGATATCAATTGGAATATACATTTGCAACAAAAATACACACACATTCCCTTGCCAAACAAAAGGGATTTGCATATAAAGTTTTGTCGAAGAAGAAGCACCAGAGCAACAACAACAACAACAACAACAAAAACAAAAACGAAAAAAGAGTTTACACAAACAAACCCGGATATAGAGTATTGAAAGTCCTATGAGGGCTCTATACTAACTATGGGTATCACCGTATTGATGCTATATGATCACTGTTTGGAAAACATTCGTAAATCCTTGCTCCTGATGGGATAGGGCTACTTTGTTACCATACAGTTTATACATTACAAGAACACACGCACACATTTTCCTTCTTTGTATCTATAATGCTATACCTAATACCTAGTTTTTCTTCTATTGCCGACTCCAAATGGAAACTAATAGCTTAATATATGCAGGACCTTCGTTCAGCTTGACTATAAGAGATAATATACGAGTATAGTTGAATGCAATAACTTTTTAAGATGACTTTGTGGTTTGTTAAAATTGTAAATGCAATCCAAATCGAAACTTTGGACAAAATTGTTGTGTTTTATTGGCAAACAAGCCAAAGTAACTTTTATTCATGGAATTGCATTTTAATCTAAGGATCTATATATAGCTATTAAAATAAAATATAAATAGCCTTACATCTTGTTTGCTGACTTTTTAAATAAGTTTTTATTCACTCGAAGCTTTTGAAAATGCAATTACAAAAACCATTCTTTAGTTTATTAGATACAATTCTAGAAAGTTTTGTTCAAATAATGTACCTATACGTGATTTAACTATAAGCTTAGATATTTATTTCAATGGAAGAAGAGTTTGGAATGTTTCCATTCTAATTGCCCTCAATTTATTGATGCAGAAACACAAATATAAAAGAAATTTTTAAACTATTTCTAACTAATATGCCCAACTAAAAAATTCAAATTATTTTAAAACTGGATCTTGTGACTCTTGAAACTTGATTTTTAAAGTTTTTTTCACTCTCAATCAGAAGTTTAAAGAGCTTACAGACTATATTATATGTAGTCAGATTGCAGACTATCAGTGTTATTTTTGTTCAGCAGAAAGATAGATGACATACACGTTTCAACGACACGACACACGTGTTGAAATCTTAGAAATTTGGCGCCGAACGTAAAAAAAAATATTATAGAGCACTTGCACCATATTACGCCTTACATAAAGGACCATCTGAGACCCTAATTCATCGTATTTTGGGGAATTTCCACACAACATTAATTCTCTATAAGATGCATTTGCATCTCATCACAACGAAGAGAATATTGCATCAGTTCACGAGAGTGTGACGTTGAAGAAGAACCAAATTACCAAATTCTACGTTGTTCAAATAACACAGCTTGGTGTTTGTCATTCCTTTTTATGAAAAATTTTATGCGAAGAAATTGAATTGATCCAGCTTGTGAAAGAATTAGAGTTTTGAAATAATGATTACAAAAATAATTCAATTACAATTTTTTTTTTATATTTAGCGCGCACTAAAGGGGTTGTGACTACTCTTAAAATTATATACACAGCACTAGCGATTAGGTAAGTTGGAGGGGATTGGAAAGGATATACCGATGCACATTGGTTTTAAATGTCTGAAGATCGCAATGGGAAGGGAAAACAGGGCTGGTTAGAGCATTCCACATTACTATTGAAATTAAAATCTCCAAACACTTTTCAATTACTTTTAAATGTAATTGAATAATTGAAAAATTTCAATTACTAATTACATGTAATTGAAGACTTTCAATTACTAATTTCATGTAATTGAAAATCGTCAAAAAAAGCAGTAATGTAACACAAACGTAATTAATTTATTTTTGTTCTCAATTACATTGTACTTTATATTGCACAAATGCTTTCTAAAAACATCAAAAGCACCCGTTGAAAGTTTTTTTTCTTTTGCGGGAATTGTAGTCACTCCGTTGACAAAACGTCAACGACACTAACTTTTAGATGTTGGTGCTATTGTAGGTTAACCAACTGTTCTGCTAGTACAGTCGTTTCGTTCTGTACAGTCGAATTTTGTTTTTTATAGAACAACAATTAATAACAATGTTTTGTTTCTATTTATAAAGAAGTTTAAAATGAACATTTTTTTAGTTTATTAGTAACATTTCTATTTTTTACCTTCATTATGTTATATTTTATTAAAAACATGTATGTAATGAATTACAATCCAAGAAATCAAATACATTAAGTGTCATAAACACAGAGTGCTTTCCTTCAAGTTCTTGAAAAAAACCATTACTATTTTCAATTACATGTAATTTGAAAGTTAATTTATTCAATTACAAGTAGGGTGGAAATGTATGTTTTTTTAATTACTTGTTATTGTATCGATAAATGTAAAACTATGAGTTTTACGAGAAAGCTTTCAGAAATTTCTTTTAATTATTTGTTTAATGGCGTATCCTTATCACGTGTGAGCGAAATGTCTGTCCTTGGTGTGTCATTTGATGGGAAGCTTGAATTCATACGACACATCAACTCAATAACTAATAAAGCAAATTCAATTCTTGGCTGGATAAAGAGAGAGTCAAGGCAATTTTCTGATCCTTTTGTTACAAAGCAGCTTTTCATAACATTTGTGCGACCCATTCTCGAATACGCTTGTCAAGTTTGGGCACCAAATTACGCTTGTCATATAGCCAGACTTGAACAGGTGCAAAAAAGGTTTCTGAGATTTGCACTTAGAGGGTTAGGATGGAATAATCCCTTTGATCTGCCTCCTTATCACAACAGACTTAAACTTATGGATATGCCTAGTCTTGAGAGCAAACGTTCTTATTTGTGTTTTGTCTTCTTTTTTAAAATAATAAATGGCAAAATAGATTCTTTGCATCTTTTGTCTCGTATTAAGTTTAATATTCCCCAACGAAACTTGAGGAATTTGCCCGAATGCATACATATTTCAAACTATCGGACTAATTATGAACGATTTGCTCCTTTAAATAAAATGTCTCAATTATTTAACTTATTCAATAATAAATATTTTAATTTGTTTGATCATACATTAAATTTGTCAAGTTAATTTAAATTAACTTTCTTTAACAACTATATATAAACTATAAATGTATTTTCAAAGCTAGTAATTAGCTCAGTTATAAATAAATAAATTGTAATTGAACAAATTCAATTACTAATTACTTGTAATTCAAATGAAAGTTGAAATAAATTACAAAAAGTAATCGATATTTCCCAACACTGGGAAGAGTTGAAGCCGAATAACTTTAGTTATCGTCAAAATTTTGGAAAATGGGCGCAAAATCAACTGGAATTGGATCCGATGTTTTATCGAAAAGTTGTGTTCATAGATAAGGCTCATTTTTACACGGGCACGGGTGAGGGCTGGTCAATAATCTAAATTTTCACATTTGGAGCGAAGAATTCATATAAAATTATAGAAACGCGGCGCACCGTTTGGTTCCAAAAAATTCATATATGTTTTACAATCAATGGTATTCACTATAGAGGCATGATTAATGACTTTTTCGTTCCTCAGTGGAACGTGATAAATGTGGAGGTGTTGTGTTGATTGGCACGATTGGCAAAATGGCACTACGTGTCATACAGCAAACGAAACAATTAATTTACTGAAGAAAACAATACGATGAATGCATAATTTCACGAATAAAATGAACTTGTAAATTGTCTTTCAAGATCGTGTGATTTGACGCCTCTTGATTATTTTCTTTGAGGATATACACTAAGTCGCTATTTTCTATATACAAATTAACAACAATCGACGAATTGAATTGAATTGAATTGAAAGTCAGAAATTCTAGTTAAATTTGAAATTTGAATTCAACATATTCATCAGATTCAGCTGCGGGCGGTAGGCATATGCCCGAAATTTCGTAGAATAGATTCTCTTTGATTGAACACTAATAAATGGCTATTTTATGAAATTTCATGTGTTTTCTTCAAAATCAAAATGAGTATTGCCCTAAAAAAACACCTAAATATACCTAGCAAATAAAAAACTGCTTATTATATAATCAAAATAAAAGACATAGGTATACCTAATTATTATTGCTCAATTTTTTTTAAGTTTATTAAAATGATGTTTTAACATTCTGTACAAGTAATCCAGTCAACGAAGTCTAAAAATCATAAAATAAACGCAAAAATCATGAAGTCTGGGTTACTGTTTTAAGTGGTTGGGTTGACCCCCAGGTACAATAAAGTAAAAGTCCCCAGCCCAGGCTCGCCAGATTAGGTCAGGAGGGGGAGGGGGATAAAGATCCCTTTTTTTAGTAGATTAGATTAGATTAGATTGATTTTTATTTACTTTAAAGATTAACACAATTTATATACAATCAATAAAGCATGGCTTTGCCGTCTGCCTGATTGACACAGTTTAAATGATTTATACAGTTAGCTACATAAAGTTACCGTAAATATAGTTATCTAAAAATATTCCTCTTGTATTCTTTTTCGATAATTAAGTGCGGTTTTGCAATATGCTAACATCTTTCCTACATCAGCTTCGTTAAGAAGAACCATAGTTTCGTTTTCCGTTAAAAAGTCGCTGCCTAATATATGTCTTCTTGTTTCCCTTAGAACGGGACACCTGCCAACAAAATAAAAAACGTCCTCACGTTCTGCCATATTGCACATGTCACAAAGCAACGGTAAATCTTCCCGATGGGGTATTAAGTTTATATTCAGCAGTTCTCCTCTCAGCCGGAACATGTTTGAAATTTGTTCGATGGAATAATCGTCTCTAAAATAGTTTCTCTCATTAAGATTATGATTCAGCCTACTGTAAATCATCCTATGCAGCGAATTTGATGCCTCTTCCATATACATTTGTCGAGAATTGTCATCCAAGCGAGTAATTACCTGGTACATTGTTGCTTTCCATGTATTTTGTTCGTTTATATTTAAAGGAACATTGACCTCTTGTGCTAAGTTAATCCACTCTCTAACCCATCCTGACTTGCTTCGTATAGCTTGTACCGCCGCTTTCTTAGGAAGACGATCACTTGGCATATTCATCACGTTCAATATGTAATCTATTTGTAGTTTCAACGTCTTCATGAAAAGTGGTGATAAGCCTGTTTCCAACATTAACATGTAGTTCGGTGTGCATGTGGGAAGGCGAAATGTTCTTTTTATATAAAATCTAAGCAATTTTTCCACAGTTTCGTATTTTTTTGCCCCCGACACTTGCGCTGCGTAAAACAGAATTGATTGAGATACAGATTCAAACACTTTGTATTTGCTGCTAAGGACGATGTTATTGTTGTTGAAACACTCTCTCCATGCTACATTAATAGCAGATTTTGACTTTGACAATTTTTCCGTGAGATGCCTTTCCATATTTAGATTCTGAGTTAAATAAACTCCCAAGTACTTGTATTCCTTAACTACTTCTATTCTTTCGTTGTTGAAATTCCAGCGTTCATTTGAACTGGATCTTCCTCCTCCTCTCTTGAACACCATTACCTTAGACTTATTCAAGTTGACGACCAAATTCCAACGCACGCAATATTCCGACAACCTATTTATCATGAGTTGGAGCGATTGCGGTGTGTATGCCAGCAGGACAACATCATCTGCAAAGAGTAGGGCTTTAACAACAATTCCCGCATAGCTTACACCTCCTGGCAATGCCTCTATAATGTCATTGATGAACAATGCAAATAAACTTGGACTAAGTGCACACCCCTGTCGCACGCCTGAGTTTGTCTTGAACCACTCTGATACATTCATACCATTCCATACGGCTGCTCTGGTCACCTTGTACAAATTATGGATAACTCGTCCAAACTTAAGTGACATTCCGGCTCCAAACAACTTGAACATTAACGCATTTATGTCGACCGTGTCAAAGGCCACTTTTAAATCAACAAAGAAATGAAGTTTTTTGTTTCCTAAAAGTATTAGCGAATATTTTGAAAACCAAGCGCATTAGCGGAAAAAGTCAATACAAAATGAAAGTAAATTAAAAATTTCTACAGAAAAGCTGTGTTCATATTTTCACTAGGAGCAATACTATGGGAGATGCAGGGGGTAAAACTGTCAAGAAAACTGAAAAACCATGTTATTTCGTTATAAAATTAATGATTATTGATTAATTAATGCAGATATATTAGAAAAAGTATCTGTTTTGTTTTAATTTTTTGGTTGTTAAGTACTAAATGGCACATTTACCCTCCCTCCTGACTAAAGCTTTCGGGAGCACTCTTTAAGTATGTTGTAACTAAGGGTCACCCATACCACTTTAATTGATAACCCAAACTAGCTACATGATTTTTTGCATTTAAATATTTTTCCTTCGTTGTCAGATATTAAAAATGTAAGACCTCTCGTTACATTATCAGAACCGCTCATATCCAAATGAATTTTTCATAGTTTCTTAAGAACTTGAAAGTGAAGAGATAGACACCGAAATTGAGCAAATTGTTATCACCGTTCATATAAATATGAATTTCTTACAGTTTCTCAAAAACATCAAAGTGGGGCTAAACACCAAAGTGCAGCTTTATTCGTGAAAACTGTTTTGGGGGTCTGTAACGAAAACTTTAGTAAATAATAAAACATTTGGAATTGTTAAAACAAAGGACGAGTCTAGAGACATTCCAATTTATAACAATTAGAACAGTTTATGGCAAATTAACAAAGGACCAGACTAGAGAAAAGCCAATACGTAACAGTTAATTGTTTACAGTTTTAATCCCAAAAATCGCTCTTTGGCGGCTGCATAAACGTAGGATTTCTTCAGTCACATCCTAAAACAAATGATTATATGAAAGGAAGCGATAAAGGTGTCTACACGCAGGATGCAAATACCATACATAAAAACTGACAAGGTGGGGTTGGTATTTGAGGATTTTTGATTTGTGGGTCTGTGGGTTTTGTATTCGTTGATTTGTTTGTGGTTTTGGCCCTCACGAATACATAAATTTGTTGATTTTTAAAAGTGTGGGGGGTTTGTATGGCAAGATTAAGGTTTTGTTGGGGATTATGTTTGTTGCATATTGAATTTATCTTAAAGTAGTATACATACATATATTTATATATATAGATATTCTCTCTTCCGACACATTGCTCAACCAAGTCAACCGCACTTACATTTAACTATATATGTAAATAAAATACACATTTTAATTCTTAAACAAACTGAGTAATTTCTTATCTTCTTCTTATTAAAGTACAATATAAAAATTGGCGACGAGGACGTTTAGATAAATAAACGTGTTATACACTTGTAAGACTTAAAAAAAAAGAGCACCAGGTACCAAATTTTTTTTTGGTTAAGTACACGTTGGAATGATGATCCGTCTGCTCATGAGCACCTACCTATACGAAAATAAATTTGGCACAGAGCTTACAAACACCTTTCCCGATTGAACCATTATCGAGCCCCAAAAACATCAAATGGACGCGATTTGTTGATAGATTCGAGACAGCTATCTCTCTGTTCAACAATTCTGCAGAAAAGAAGTTCCATCTCATTTAACATTGCATTAATGGGTATGGGGAGTGAGGCTTACAACACATTGTGCCATAAACTTTCTCTGGCAAAACCATCAGAGAAGACATATGAAGAGATTGTGTCAACTTTGACATCATTTTACGACCTGGAGCCGAATGAAATAATGGAAAATTATAGATTTCATCTGCGGAAATAAAAATATTGCCAGACGGTGGACGAATAATTTGTCATTGCGCTGAAAAGATTGTTGGCGAAGGGTAGGTTTGGAGCGTACTTGGAGACGGCACCGCGTAACCAATCGCTGTTTGGAAAAGATAAATTTGATTCAGCACTGGAATTGGCAAAATCCATTAAGTTATCCGAGAAGAGCGTTGCTATAACTCAGAAGGCGAAAGCAGCCGAAGATAACTTCGTCAAAGAGAAAAACCAGAAAAAAAACTTCCAAATTTACTTCATCCAACGCAAAAATCGCTTTGAAAAAGTGTTTTCAATGTGAAGACACAAGTCATTTGGCGAATAAATGTCAATTTTTGGATTCAGTATGTAATTGTTGTATTCGCAAAAAATATCGATGCAAAACGTGTACAGTATATTGGAACATTAAAAGGAAGGAATACACCAGAATTCAGTTTTCCCTAAATATTTCCGGAGTCAAAGCTTAAGTCTATGTCCAGAAATCAATTTTAAAAGTCCATTCTGAATTACTGGCCTGAGGATTTATGCATGAGCTTTTGTCCTTTGAAACTCTGGGGATTCCCGTAAAATTTTAATCAAAATCATAAAACCCGTTTACCATAGAAAATAGTTTTATAAACTCCAAGCTGCTACCAAGTTGGTACAAAGAAATCAAATTCTCTTTAATGTGTAGCACTGTATTGATACAAATATACAAATTATAAATCAAGTATTTATTAGTACCTAAATCTTTATGTAAATAATATTACAAATAAAAACACACATTCTCATTAAAGTAACATTTCTTTGATTTCACCACACACACGCAACACAAACTTCTGCATGAATTCTTTACGAGCGTGTCTTGTAGCACTTTCCCAAACCACTCATCGAACATGCAATGTCCGACTGTAATTATTCCTTGCAAGACAAGAATTGCATGTAATGTAAGCAGATGTCATTAATATCATGCCAACAGAAGCCAAAGGTCACATTTATGATAATATAAACTGCCGAAACTTTGGGAATGTATCTATCTGGCCCGTCAGATGCACATCTAGAAATAATAACAATCGTTAACACCCTCATGCACATACACAAATATATATTTACGTACATAAATTCGGTTTGGTACACTCGGGCGTATGTGGGTTATTGAATGTTGCACAATATAAGAGCATCAGTCAGTAGTTCGTATATTGTTATATTGTATTCGTATCACAGAGGATGATGTTCATGGTGATACGTTAATGAAGATGCAGATGCTGCGTGTTGTGGATACTGATGATGTTGATAATGTTAACATTATTATTGCACCTGTACGTGGGCATTTGCCACCCGGAATTTGTGACCATGCACTCGCAGCGCTAATTGAGGATAATTCTATGAACACAACGAGTGCTGCCCTCTACCACAATCCATCTCAAAGACAATAATTTGTATCCGTCATCGATAGACTGCGTATAAGTAGGCAGAGGTATGTAGATACTTGAGGCCTAATATCATCCGACCGAAAGCTGATTCACTGCAGGGGCAATGACAACAAAACAACGTCATCTGTCAGGGTGACAGAGGTGGCAAGGTGCAACTAGAACATCAATTTAAATGGCTCATGGGCTGGATCGATACAACGCACAGTGTATGTGATGCGACGCAAAACGCAAGACGAAAATCACAACACGAAGATTAAAGGATGAAAACAAGAACAGCATGCTTGAACTATTTTCGAAAGCCATTATCGCTAGTCTTAAGGTTTCTTTTTAAATTCACGTCGTTTTAAAAAAAAAAAAATTCCTATGTTAAATGTGAAATGTGAGGGAACTGAAAGCATAAGAACCCAAAAGAGCGAATAAAACTTTTCTTTTACTGAATTTTGGTAACCATTTCCATTTCGTTGATGCTGCTCCTACTACGAGTTAGTAGGTATACGTATTCGAGTATATATACTACTCACTGCACTTTGAAGACTTTTGCCAGTCCGTGGCTAATTAATGCAGTCGTTTTTTGAAAGTCCAATTTAAGTGGTATATAAGTGGTCTCCTGCTGTTATGTGCTTGCATTAGTCACGCCAGGGTTATATAAGTTAGCCAATAAGTTTGCTTCTCTCCTATACGAGTACGAGTTTTGACTAGGTGAAGGTGCAATGAGGGATAAGCGATTCGTTGCGAGTTAAGCACTTAGAAATTTCGAAGTAGGTATATTTGAAATTTTGTGGAAGTGGTAATTTTTTTTAAAGAAAATTTGAAAACTTCGTTAGTAAATATTTTTGGTCACTTTTGCCGAGTAGTAGAATAAGTTTGTGAAAGGATAATTATTGTGGGCATTAAGACATGATATTTTCTATAAAAATTTATTTTTACATTTTAATAGTTGACGATGATGGAGAACATGAAAAAAGTAGGTCTCGAAATTGCACATGTCTGTATTGTTTCCTATGTCTAAGCCTTGACATACAGTCTAAGCCACTGAAGCAATTGTCTTCAAACTTAGAATATTAGATTTTTATATAATTCTCTGAAACTTGTCTTTGCACCAAAAATAACGGTACCTCCCATACAACCGAACAAAAATATCCCGACCACACTACAAGCTATCGACAACGAAACTTATTTGTCTGTTTTGCCTTTGTTGTTTTGTTTTGTCGTATGCGATGTGGGTTGGGCGTTGCGCCATTAGAATGTGTGTCATCATCATCGTCGGCTCGACAACCGGGGTCCGGTCCTGGTCTCCTTCAACAAGTCTCTCCACCCATCCCGGTCTCGAACCGCCGCCATCCAGTTGCGCACCCCAAGGCTCCGTTCGTCCTGGTCTACGCCATCTCTCCAGCGCAAGCATGGTCTACCACGCTGTCGTCTACCATAGAATGTACCACAAAGAACTTTCCGAGCAGGTTCCTCTTCGCTCATGCGAGCTAGGTGCCCTGACCACCGAAGTCTACCGAGCTTAATTTTTGTCACGATATCTGCTTCAAGGTAGATTGCGTACGATTAATTATTGTACCGTCTCCGGAATCGTCCTTCCTCACATATGGGGCCAACAATTCTCCTTAAGACTTTTCTCTCGAACGCGGCTAAGAGGTTGGAGTGCCTTTTGCTAAGCACCCAAGTCTCGGATCCATATGTGAGTACTGGCAGGACCATGGTCCTGTACAGCAGCAGTTTTGAAGTTATGGTGAGATTTCTGGATTTGAAGAGCTTTGACAGACTATAGTAGGCTCTGTTGGATTTGAGAAGCCGCCCGCGTATTTCTTCTTCTAACTATATACATTGTTATCGGCTGCTACTATTGACGCAAGGTATTTAAAGGATTGCATTACTTCAAATTCGTGCTCCGCTACCTTGATTGTTTGACCAACTGTTCCTCTCGCATTCGACGCCACCATGTACTTTGTTTTACCTTCACTAATGTGCAGCCCCAGATTTTTTGCCGCCTGCTCGATCTGTATGAAGGAATCATGTACAGCTTGCTCGGTTCTTCCGATGATATCGATGTCGTCTGCGTAAGCCAGTATCTGGCTGGACCTGTTGACGATGGTCTTTCTTGTTGCCGTGCCAGAGTCACGGAATGTGTGTAATCATCGACATATTGACGCTGCTTTAAAACAAATTTTTTTTCATTCATTCGGCCAGCACGGCCGTCAAAAAAACGTAAAAACAAAAAAATGTTTTTTTTGTTTCGCCTAGTTGACTTGTTCATTAGCCTTAATTTTCTCCAGCAGTGTGCAATAAGTTAAGAATTAAGGCAAACATGTGGTATCAAAATGTTTTGTTTTTTTTGTGGAAGTTAAACATTTTGTATGAAATTTATCACACACACGTCGGCAACTGTCGACATATGTATGTACTTCAGGACACGGTTCATAAAATATGTACCGTACCTACCTGAATTGGGGACCAAAAACCAAAAATCTAATGTTTTGACATAACAATCAGGTTTTTTTTGTAGCCCTCAGATGGTTAACATTTTTCAGATAATATAGCTAATCATGTTATTCAAAAAGACATTGGGTTAATAATGTTACCTACTTCTGGACGAAAATTTGTTCTTTAATGCATTTTTGTATTTAATTTCTCAGTTGTTAAAAATGGATGATAATTTGTATCTTTTCTATATATAAAAGTGTATGTTTGTACTTAAAGTCTTGATATCACAGAAATATACCTACTCGTGATACCTATCCAAACAAAAATAAAAAAAAAACTTTTCAGCAAAATACTACAATTATTGCAATATATATCTATACTTGCTTATAATTCTACCGAATAAGAAATATATGTAATCTGTTTCATTTGCTGATGGAGCAATTATAAATATTATTGTCATTTATATGAAAATATTATCAACAGCCACACAAAGTGAAACAGAGACCTGCACAAAGGATTCTTTGTTTTATTCTGCCCTGAAAACATTTACTCTGATTAAAATTCGACGATTTTTGCTCAGCCGACAATCCAACCGCATT
Organism: Leucozona laternaria; assembly: GCA_932273885.2. Classification (NCBI taxonomy): domain Eukaryota; kingdom Metazoa; phylum Arthropoda; class Insecta; order Diptera; family Syrphidae; genus Leucozona; species Leucozona laternaria. Next base: position 20,373,589 of record OW026367.1, on the reverse strand, counting down.
TTCATTATTCACGTCATTTTGCAAACTTCAGGCATTCGAGGATTCTTCGAATCCCGTTATCCATTCATCATTGTGCTCGCTTAAGTTTTCAATAATAAGTAAATCGAAGCGAATATTTCACATTGAGGTAATGTTAAAATCGTATTCAACAATGCAAATATTATTTTTTATTGATTGTGTGTGTGTTGGAGATGAGAAGGACACCAGAGACTTTTGTTGCAGATGACAAGTGGAAAATAAATCGATATCACATCAGAAGTGACGAAGGGGTCAAACACCAGCTTGTGACTTTCTTCCCCGAAAAAGCGGGAAGCCATCCCATTCCAATCCGAATCCCAGGAGAACAGTCATATTCGATGTTTCACCATCACCCATCACTAGAAAGTATATGAGTAGAGGGTGGTTGTGATAATGTGATGCAAATCGATTGAATTCGATGTCCAGACGAGCGGAAATACTTATCGTAGTTGGTAAATTGCGTTCTCTTTGGGGAACGTGAATAAAATGCACTATCCACTATCTGAGGATAGTGAGAAATGCTTTCTTAGAATTTTAAATAGTGGTTTGGAAGTTATTTTAATATCTACTTGAAAGTGATTTGATGATGACACAAGAAAGGAGGGTATATCTATTGCACGAACGAGCTGTGTTTTTTGTCTTTAAATAGTAAAAAGAAGATTTATAAATGAAATTCCTGATCTATGTTTGTAAAAATATCGATTTTTCGCATATTACTTTCCAAAAATAATCTCTATCCAAAGTTCTTCATGTTAAACTTGTATGTAGATTGTAGATCATTCAGTTTTATAATAAGCAAAATGATGACACTTTTTTCAGTATTAAGTGTATGGCACTCCGGTTAGTGTTATCAAAAATAAAATCATTCAAATTTGCGCATTATGTGACCTACTACAAAAAACCATTGAAATATTTTCCTAAAATGGTTTTTTTGAATGAACAAATTTATTTTATTTTAAAAATTTGGTCAAAAACAATAACCATAACCGGTATTTTGTTCTTTACCATTAAATGGCTAAGCCTGTGAAAAACAATGTATGCTCACTTTAAAGATTATAATAATTTCTTAAAAAAATTATATTTGTGTATTGACATTTTTTGCGAAACGATCATATTATTGTATTTGAAACGCATATTATGAAATTCGTATGCGATGAATACGACTCCTTTCAAAGCCAAAACAGCTATCAAAGTATTTAAAAATTTAAATATCAAATTTTAAATGTCAAATTTGGTTTGTTTGGCTCTAATTGACGGTGTTCACATTGTACTCACTAGGCGCGACTCATTTTGACATCTCTTTCTTTTATCTCACTCTACACAACTATATTAGAAAGTGAGGCAGGATTTTTGATTTTTTTGAAAAAATCCTGCCTCACTAGACTCTCTCTTTCTCATCATGAGTTGGAGTGAGATAAAACAAAGAAATGTCAATTTGAGTCGCGCGGAGTGAGTCCAATGTGAACACCGTCATTGTGATTTGATATTACCAAAATTAAATTTGAAAAAAAAAAACAAATAATAGAATTGTTTTTCTTTGCAGATGGAAGTGAAGGCCGAAGCGAAGACTTGTTAACAATTCGAAGATCAATTCGAGATAACTCCTGATCCCATGATGAGAGGATTCCTAGTGGGAAGTATTTTATCTTTTTTTAATCAAAAAATTTAGTTGTGGATCCATAGCTTTATAACGCTGTTTCGTCTGTCTAAATCTACCTTATATCAACTATTGCAAGAATCGAATATCCGTGTTAAAAGTTTGTTTCCCAGAGGGCACAGCCAGTGCGCTATCGAGCATAGGTAGTTTCTTATTTTGTTCAATCGAATCAAAAAAAAAACGGCTGATCCAAATAAGGAACTATCTATACTCGATTGTATCATGCGCATGTAACGTGCTGCCGCTGGGCAACCGATTTCGGTTTATTTTCCATTAAAGTTTTGCAGCTCATACCTTAAATATCAAACGACAATTTCGACAATTTTTACCAAGAAAATACGACTGTGGGCGAATTTCGTAATAGAACTAAAAACTGTCACGGGAATGCGATGAAATGTGTTACTTTCACAATAAGGATGTTCGAGAAAAATCGTATATTTTAGCTAAATACGAATTTCATAAATGGGCTGAATGCTGGAATCATATCAATTTTTTGATAAAATGTTTGTAGAATTACAAAATAAATAAAATCACTAAAATAGTAATTTATTTTTCCATTCGAATTTTATGCTTGTAATTTTATAAAAAAATTGTTAAACTGAATAAGAGAAACAAACTTGAAAATATGAATATGTAGTCTTAGAGTAAATTCACAAACGTCAAATGTTTGTGTAGCGATCCGGCATCACTGCTTTTTTGCGAAGCTGATGCTTTCACAGCTGTTGCCGATGCGATGCTGATCGCTTATCTGTTTTACGTTAAAAAACATTTAACGGCGTTTAATTATCATATGGTAGTAATATTATTAAAAACTTAAAAACTGGGACATAGGCTCTGGCCCTAGACCTGGGAAATAAGTTCTGGCCTTGGGTCTGGAACTGGGACGGAGGTTCTGGATATGGGACAAAGATTCTGGAGGTGGATCTGGAACCGGGACAAAAGTTGTGGAGGCGGGTCTGGAACTTCAAAAAAGGACAATTTTTTTTGTTTTTGGAAATAACTTTTTACAAACTCAAAAAAAATTTCTGGAAGTGGGTCTGGAACTTGGACAAAGGAAATTTTTTTTTTTGGAAATAAAACATTTTTCATAAACTTTGTTTTACAAATTTAAAAAAATGCTTTTTTAACTCCCTTTTTCGGTTCTCTAAACCACTCACGTATAACTCCGTTCAGTCGCCAGGCAGGCGTCTATGTCAACAATTTTTTTTCAAAAATCTCATTTTTTTTGTCAAAAAAAAAGTTTCGGAAAAAGGATTTTCTTAAATGTTTCCAACTTTTTTATTTTTTTTTTAAATCTCATTTTTTTCAAAAAAAAAGTTTAGGAAAATAGTTATTTTTTTTTTATTTTTCAAAAAAAGTTCATTTTTTAAATATTTTTTTCAAAAAAAAAAAATTCCATCACTGTCCAGGTCCAGAACCACCTTTGTCCAGGTCCAGGAGTCCAGTCCAATTGTGTTATTTTATTCGAAATCACCATCAAAATTCTTCCAATCGTATTTTCAGCGTACCCTCTGAGGGATTTCGTAACGATCTCATCAACAACTTATCAAGATATTTCTCTATGCTTCTTTGCTTAAAGTTTGCGCATCAGTTTATGAAACTTTGCAAAAATGAACAGTTGGCGTCTAAAGTCATGCTAAATGTTTGCGTTTGTGAACGTTTGACTTTAAGGATCGAGCATCATTATTGCAGTGATGCGTTTATGAATTTACACTTAGTATCTAGTATAAATTATATACATTGATGAAATAAAAACAGTTGTTTTTATGTAGATTAGATATTCTTTATTTTTTCATCAAAAATTTTTAAACAAATTTTTCTTAAGATTTAAGACATGGTAATCCTGCCGTCTACATGATATGACATTTTATATATGTAATTTGCCACATAATATAATATGGGATTAAATTATTGAATTAAAAAAAAAAAAACTGTTACGGTTATTAAGACCACGTTGGCAATATTTATAAAGATTCAGCTATCCCAGAGCCCTTATAGCCCCACTTGGATCCACTACAGCATGTGCCGTTAACCAAAAAAATTGAACATGAAACCGAGTAAAAGGGCGAAAACCAATAATTTGTTTTATTAGATTGACCAAAAATAATAAAAGTTTTTTAAATGGCATTGTTTTTATTAACAAATGCCTGTAAAATTAAAAAGAAGGGACAATTCCCAGCGATTTTTTTATTTTGTTTTCTTTTTATCATCATAGGAACTTTAGATAAATGAAAGCTTGAACAAAAAGTCAAAATTAAGTCAAGTCAAACAAGACTAAAACGCAGCAGTATACTGAGTTTCTTCGAGAATCTCACACACATCTTGTTCATCCTCAGGATATTGCAAAACTAAGAAGAAGTTAAAATTTTAAACTTCTGTATCCATTATTGCCACACAGCGATATCTACCACTTGTACATACTTTTGTTTGTTTTTTGATCTTAATCCATTTAATTTGATTTTCAGGGGGGTCATTCCGTAATTCGATTATCGCCACACGATATCGTTTTGACGATAGCTTTGCTTCACGTAAAAGCGATAATCACTATCGACTGGACGATATCGTCTTGACGATCGAAAATTTGCTCTCCGTAAGTCCCGTTTCACACGAGGAAACTGAGTTGCCACCAACATTCAGTTTGTTGGTGAGAAGGGCAAGAAGTAAGAGGGGAAATTGAAATCTCCCCGGTCAACGATTCGAGGAGATTTTTTTGACATTTCTCTTCACACACATAGTAGAGTGTGTTCAACCAAGCTATTTTAAAAGGGAAATACAGAAAGTTTCCACGATTTTGTTTCCAGTTTCCTTTTAAAATAGCTTGGTTGAACACACTCTACTGTGTGTGTGAAGAGGAACGTCAAAAAAATCTCCTCGAATGGTTGACCGGGGAGATTTCATTTTCCCCTCTTACTTCTTGCCCTTCTCACCCACAAACTGAATGTTGCTGGCAACTCAGTTTCCTCGTGTGAAAGGGGACTAACTCAAAAATCGTCAAAACGTTATCGTTAAATCGTTACCGTTTGAACGATACCTATTTAGCTATCGTCTTGTTTGTTTTTCGAAACAATTTATGCATTTTATATGAAGCAATCAAATGACAGCTTTAAGGATATAGATAGATAGCTGATTTATTTTAAAGATACTTTTTTCTATTTCTGATATCTTTAAGGCTTACCTACATTCAAGAAATTTTCCACGTACGCCTTATTGCGTACAAAAAAGGGTACGGAAATTTTTATGTAAAATAATTAATGCCGAAAAATTTGCAAAACTAACCAAATGTCATAGCACTTGAAAGTTTGTAAGTCGCTGTTCACAGAATAATATTAATTCTTACTCTTATTTGGGTCATTAGAAAAATAATAAAGATAACAAAATGTTTCGTCGGTTTTACTCACTGATTTTGGAGAATGAAAATGAAAATTTACAAAAAATACAAATAGTTAGAATAAGAAGACCACTAAGGGACAAATCAAATCCTTTATCTCTTCCAACGCACATGTAAGTAACATTTTCTTTTTTACAAATGAAAATTTTTATATTTTAAAAAAATGTTTTTACTATTTTAGTTTTGTTCAAAACTTTCGCCTGTCAAATGAAGCATTCGTTGTGGTACTGGAAACGATCAATTTGAGAAATGGCCGCCGTTCAACATACATTCCCCCAATACTAAGGCTTGCGGCTACCCTTGATATTTTGGGTGGGGGAGGCTACCAGTGGTTCTTATAGGCGGCCCGTTGGCATTTAAATCTTCATATAAAACAACCCACATTTTGTTAATACAATGTTTTCCTTGGTCCGTATTTGGCTTATACCCTTTGGCCAAATCCTCATGTTCTTCCATATAATTAATTAAAATGGACATTTGTTTCGGTGAAACTGACCTATAACACAAATGTTAAATGCTGTTTAATATTTCAGAAATAAATAAAAGGTAAATAACTTACATTTTACAATTTTTTGTTCTTCTAATCCGCACCAAACAGAAAACAACACGAAATTAAATTACACAACTGTCATTTAAGACGACAAAAATGACTTTTCAATCCTTAGTTTCTTAATGATTCCAAAGGTTCTCAAACTGTGATGAAAAATAAACGATTAACGAGACGATAGTGATTGTGTTACGTGAAAAACTTGATGACGCTATCGTGTACGATTATCGTTTAGACGATTATCGTTTTAAAAATTACGGAATGACCCCCCAGAACTTTTTATAACAGCTTTCCAATCAGGACCTTCAAAAATTCAGAATTCTGAAAATTCAGACATGCGTTGATCACGGTCAGTAATTTAAAAAATCTTGATCCCTTGATGCACTTTTAGAAGAGAAAAGTGAGCTTGATGAAGTTACTGATTCATTTTTAACTCTTCCATTTATAATGAGCGATTATTTCTCTCATATTTTGCACACAATTTTCACGTCAATATAAATAAAAATGTAAATGTTGGTTTGTTCCTAATAGCTAATCTCTGCAAGTTCTTAACCGATTGCGTTCAAATTTTGGCACACGCATTCCATTCGAACATGCGCGTGTTTATATAAACTTAAAAAAAAAAAAAACAGCGGGATATGTTGGGCATAAAAACAACACCCGCTATACACTGATATATAAGCAATGCAGGAACTTTATTTATCAGAAAAATTCTCAATTATGTTGTCAAAAAATTGAGAAAAAAAAAGGAGAACAATAAATACAAATTTATTGATTTGTTTACCAGAGCGCGTTTAATTGGTAAGTACGGTTTTGTTTTTCTTTTTTCGTTTCTTACCGTTTTTTTTGAATTGGCAACATTTCATACAAATATCAATCTTTGGAGGAAAAATATATATGTACATAAGTATCTTCATTTGTAGGTATGTACATATATAAGATATAATTGCTGTCAAGGAAAAGGATACATCTACATTAGCCGTGTTTTTTTGGAAAAGCTATCCGTAGTACAGTACGATTTTACAAGCATAACAATACAACATCGGCAGTAGGATTACTGCGGATAAAAGCTAAAGTAGAATCCTACCGTGGATGGATTATTGACGTTTATTCGAGTCTCGAATTCGATTTTGTTAGATTCGTTCTTAGATGTTGGTACGATGGATCTCTGCCACCAAATGTCAGAAGTGTCAGTGTGAAATTAAAAAAAAAAAAAAAAAACAATCTGACAGCACTCCCTGGTTGGAAAACAAAACCAAATGCAGAAGGCACGAATCCGAGCCAAAAAAGTCGTGTGTTTAATAATAGTGATTAATATGTAATAACATTAGTTTGTTTGTATCAAACACTTGAAAAAATGTTCACTAAAATGTTTAAACACTAATTATACGTAATTCGATTGTAAATTTAAGTTTTCAGTTCCAAATACAAAAAATAATCAAATGACCGGATTTTTAACACTGCCAAGAGCATGTAAATATTTTCCAACCAGGGACTTTTGTTGTTGTTGTTTTAAATTAGAAAGAGAAAAGACAAAGACAAATCTTGGAAGACCTCTATTGATAATCGAATTGTGTCTCGAGGGTTGTGTTCATGAAGTGGTTATAACTATAAATTTCCATTGGCCAGACAAAGCGATCGTTTTGATATTTTGTTTTAGTTGCCCAGTTTATATATCTAAGAAATCAGAGAACTCCATATTTTCATAAATATAAAACTGTTACTCACAAAAGTTAATTAGTTTTGCTATAAAAAAGTGGGAATAAAATTTTTTGCACTCGTTAATCGAAAACAAATTATAAGGAAAGTGAGGATGGAACATTTGTAAGTTCGCAGAGCTTTTACAAAGAACAATTTTGTATCGTTGTTTTTCTTTGGTTCTCTTTTCGTTGCAATGTTGCTTTTAAACACTTTCTTTCTTATTTTGTTTTTTTTTCTCCGCTTATATTAAATGAGCAATGAGGTTTACTAAGTCAATACTAAATAAAATATAAGCGGAAAATTAGTAAACATACACAAATTAAAGAGCAATAACACCTACGGCCATATTATTCACTCGGTTCATCCAGATTAAAAATTCAAATCCAGATGTAAAGCATACAAATTTGATGTAGGTAAATACATCTGGATTTAAGTTTTAATCTGGATGTATCTAGTGAATAATATGGCGGTTAAATTTTGTATACCGCTATCACGTACGGCATACTTAATTGAATTACGATTTTCATTGAGAATAAAAATTAAATGGTTCGAAAGAATTTCGATTTCTTTTCTTTTTTGACGAAGGGTAAATGTGGTTTCTGATTTGTTTAATTTATTTGCGCTGTTAAATTTCGGTTCAAATGTGTCTATCAAAATCATGAATATCTAAAATAGTTAGCGAAACATGTATTTACTTATCCTACAAAAATTAACGCCCATGTATCTACTGAATGTTTTGGAAACGACAAAATTTTATTCTGACCATATCTAATCTACGAACAAACCCCTGCTTTTGTGTTTACTTTTTTTTCCGTTGTGTTTTAATTGTCGGCTGCTAATTTCAATCGTCGCTTAACAAAAATGCCAGAAGAAATGGAAAAGGATCTGAATCCACCATATTTTCGTGAAAATTGTCCATTTTATTGAGTTTTTTATTCAGTTTAAATTTGTATTGCTACCGATTTTTGCAAAACTTTCTTTTATTTGTTTTTTTTGTTTGTTAATTATTCTGACAGGTGTTTGTTCAATTGTACCAACATTGAAACATTTAAACCAGGCTACTGTGGATGGTTTTTTTTGGGAGTTTCTTACTGTACTATATATAAAATCCCAAAAAAACACGGCTAATGTCGTTTACCATATCAATCAATTTTTAAGTGCAGTTTATTTTCCTTTTTCGTAATTTACCAATTCGATTATTTTTACTTGCTCTATAATATATATTAAGTATTCGTGTGAAAAAAAATCAAGGTTGTAATCAAAACAAACACTACGATAATCGAGAAGTCCGAAAAAGTGAATTTCGTCATGCCGTCCGTCGGTCTGTGAGTCGGTGCGTCTGTGCGTCCACTGTAATTTGAGCTAGAGCCTAAACGGGTGGTCCGATTTGCATGAAATTTGGTACAGAGTATTTTTATGCAATTCCCTAGAGGAAAAAGTTGAATTTGTGTTTTAGCTCATCTAGAACGGGTAGCCGCAATACAAATATTTTAGTTTTATCAAACTTTCTCCAAAATGGCTACAACGATTTTGATTAAACTTCGTTCCTATAATAACCAAGTTAATTGTAAGAAAAATGCGTTTCAGGTTTTTCTCAAAAAAGTCACAACGGAATTAGGAATTCCACGTTTTTTGAGAAAATCTGTATAAAAAAGTACATATTGCAAAAGTTAAATTTGCGCCCAGCGAAGCGGGTGGGTTACAGCTAGTCTGAAATAAAATTACCAAATAAAAAAACTCATTTGCAAACTATCAGCTGTAAATTATGTCTGGCGAAAAAACTAGATCTGCACAACTGATTTTAAATCAAAAATTAACCATTAAAAATTAATGGTCAAAATCTGCATTTTTACAAATCCAAATTAAATATAAATTGATTTATTATATTTATATTTATTTACTACAAATTCCAAAAGAATCGATCTAAAATGTGGTTGAAATACATTTTTGTTGAAAGAGTTCGATATGAGGTCTCCGAGATCTCATTTTCTTGAACATATGCCTTTTTTGACTTTTCTGACAGGTTAAAGGTCATTAAATGTACTGAATATCTCATTGCTGTCGAAATTCGTACTTTGATATCTTCTTAATGCCTGATTACATGGGTCGTTTTCCTGAAGAGCGCATCGCGTGAGACAGGTAGATTTTATGTGCGTAAAAAAGAGAAGGTGGAATCAACCTTCTCTTTTTACGCACATAAAATCTACCTATCTCACGGGATGCGCTCTTCAGTAAAATCACCCATGTAATCACCCACTTAAGGTATATTCATCCCAATAACTTTATCTTCTACTTCAATTTTTGTAAGAAAAATATACATACCTACATATAATATCTACTTGAATGAATCAGTCTATCAAACATCAAATTCATCCATAATCGAATTTTCAATATTGAAAAGTCAAGAGCACCGCATTGAATTGTGTGTTTAAAATTTACATGAAATGCAAGGTCTGTGAAAATCGATATTAATTAATCGGAAACAATATTTATATCGAATAGCTACTTTATACGATTATAGATACTTCATTATTTGACAGCCGCAGTCTGGTTTTGAGTTGACACATGAAGAATATGGAAGAGTGTTGCCTGTCAAGTATGAGATTAAAATCTAACACCACACTATGCCTTCGAGATATGTAATTGATTGCAGTTAAGGCTTGCGGTGAAGCCAATACCACTGGAACTGATAAACAAAACTTGTATAGCATGTAATTACAAGTCGGATGACGTTTCCCTATACACATGTCCACATAATGCATCTGAAAATCCGACAGTGTCAGTGTCAGATGATGTTAATCACCCTAACATCACCTTGTCAATCATGAATTTAAATTATCCTCTTGCTAAATTGACATTAAACAAACTGTGTGTCGATTATAGATATTCTATGTTCGATCAGCAAAAAAATTCACTGTTAAAGAGCCATCTTGAAGCAGAGCGCATTTATTGAACACCACCTGTCACTTTGTGTCATTTTTTTTTCAATGTTGATATTTATGCAAATTAGTGCCGCTAGGGTGCATGCCTCATAACTAGTCCATGCAACTTTGAAAATACAAAATCAAGTGCACAACGAGAAGGAAACTCTGGTTGATGTGCCATCGGCGAAATTTGTATTCAAATCGCGTTCAATTTGATTTCATTGATGGCAAAGAGTTCCGTTATGTTCCGAGTTTGCTGCTTGCCTGCCATTTACCTAATAACTCATTTAATATTCTGTTTGGTGGAATAAGGTCAATAGGCATTCATCAGGCAATATAGAGAGTTTCAGATATTTATAAATGCGAATGATATTGAGATAGGGTTTTTGTCATTTATATTTTTGGAAATTAAATCTGTTTGCCCGGATTAAAAGCGTATAATAGAGATACATTATTCGGAAATTTGTATTTTGAATTCTTAAACTATGCAGAAATTATGTTAATGCGTTTATTCTGCTTAATAATATTGAATATTATTGCTGAAATTGTTTATTTTATGGTACCTACAAGAATAAATTATCATTCATATTCTATTTTGGAATAATTTTGTTTGGGATGGGAGAAATAATCTATCATAAGTATCTAGTGGATTTCCTTTTGTTATAACAACCGATTGTTGTTTAAGTGAAATTTAAATTTAAATGGCTGACATAAGTAATCCAGGGTTCTGACGCGTGTTTACATTGAACTCACTTTGCCGCTTTTAACGTTTCAGTATGTTATCTCGCTTCAACTATATTATATATTTTAGCTCTAATGAAAATTTTACAAAGTATTATATTACTACTACTATATAGTATTATATTACTACTATTATATAGTATTATATTACTACGTAGTATAATACTAATACTACGACTTCATTAAGACAAATGACCTAATTTCGTTGAAAAATTCTAAATTTGATTCCAAATGAACACATTTCTCAAACAAATGACAATTCGAAATGAAATTTGCATGAAATTCGGTAAGCAAATTATGTAAAAAGCTAATCTCATCCATTCAAAGTGGAATCCATTCAAAATGTCAAAAGTCGATGCATGAGAGCTATATAGAAGTAAGTAAAAACAACAAAAGCAGGTCAAAACAAATTAAAAATGAAGTAAACTGTCAAACGAAATTACCAATCTTGATATAAAAACACTTTTTCTGTAATTTGCGAAATTTTCTTATTTCTGCTCGAATGAAAACGTAGTATAAAATACGGACCAGACTAGAGAAATGTCAATTTATAACAGTTATAACAGTTGACTCTTGACATGCCAATTTATTAAAGTTATATTTATAAAATTATAACTGTTTATGCGGCCATGCAGTGCTAGAGGGCCCTCCACCGGCGGTCAAACTTTGTTCACCAAGAGTGTTCTTTTTTATGGATACCTGTACTAAAAAAACAGACCCAATGACAAAAACAGGTCGGCGAAATTTGGTCGATGACTCCGGGAAGTTTGTTTTCGTTTCATCTAACTTCTCTCATTTATTTGAACAAAAACTCATGAGTCAAAAGTTTTCCACTCATTGTGGGTCCTGCTTAAGAATAGTATATTAGCCTATGCATAAACCATTATTTTATTATACGTTACATTACGTTCTCACGTTACGCTTTTTTGCTCAGTAGCTCAGTTTTGACAGTTGTTCCTGAAAGGCAAGAAGAAAACAGATAAAGAACACGTCACGTTGACGGATTTGTTATCATGTTTTTCTTTAGTTTTTAATTAATTTTATTTTTTCATGATAAATATACAAAAAATAATAAACAAACTTAAGCTTAATCAAATAAAATTTCACCATAAATAATGGTGTACATTGGAAGAGGTAAGTGAAGACAGTTAACTAAATACAATCAAAAGAATAACTTGATTTTCTTATTCAGATGGTCAGGTGCTGGAGCGTAGGCCTTGGTCTATGGAACGATTTTTTGGCATCTTCATCAGCTTCTTTGGCTTTATTGTGGCATTGTAAATTCATAAGTTTTTGTGTCCGTTTAACTCCCAGCCATTTATATTCTTCTCTTTGTAGTTTCCGAACATTATTAGCTCCATTACTCGATTCGCAAAACAATGGCCAACGAAATTGGGGTAGTGGCGGTGGAGGAGGTGGCGGCGGAGGGGGAGGTGGTGGCCCTGGACGTGGCAATGGACCGAGACCAAATCGTAGAATAGGACGGATTATGACTATTCCTGATTGCACTGTCCCCGGGGGTGGATGATCTCGGTAACGTGTCCAAGACGCTCATAGTGTTGCTTCTTGTCACACTTCTTGGACACAGTTAACCAGCCTGATTTGGGATATTTTAGCATTTATTGCTCGCATGACGAAATGTTCTTAAATCCATCATTGGAAGGAGCATTTCTGAATTTTACATCCCATCCAGGAGGGTTTTAGTTTTAGTATAAGGTTTAGTTTCTCTTCTTTTCCTTTGATTCTGTTCTTTAATTTTGTTGGTAAACAGCCAAGATCTGTTTTGGTTTTTGATGTGCAATATTTAGACTTTTGCACCGACTAGCTTTAAAATGTACCTAAAATGAAATAAAGCAACAATATTTTTGAATATAATCCAAGTCTTCATTTAAATGATTCCAATTAAAAAAAAAAAAAATATCAAAAGGGATTTCTAAACTTAAAAACCAAGCATATCTTCTGACTGGCGGTTTCCCTATGATAGATTAGATTTCTATACAACTCAGATACTGCCAGTTGTAACTTATAAGCTAATCCGTGTGTTATATACCCTCCGAAGTTTCACAATCCAGAGTGTTGAGAAGAAAGGAATCTTATAAAATTACATAGGTGAAGGCGCGGCCTTAATCTTTCTACGGAAAAGTTCCTACAATTAGAGGACATTCTGTCAATGCATGTGCTTAAATGTTTCTTCTTTTTCGAGGAGAAGCCATATAGAACGGATTTGTAGATATTATTTTCATTTTGTTTAGGTGATTTTTCAATGAAGGTACCTATATGTAGTATATTGACTGGATTTTCTATTGTTAACTAAATTTTTATATTTGAATTTTATCCGGAAAAAGCCAAGCTTTTGTTAATCTTTAATTAAAAATTTGTTACTTTTTAATTTTGAAAAAATAGAGATTGGCCGAGTTCAACGCACATCTGAATATTCAGAATGCTGAATTTTTGAAGCTCTTGATTGGCCAGCTGTCAGAAAAAGTTCTGAAAATTCAGATGACTGGCTGGCCAATCAAGAGCTTCAAAAATTCAGCATTCTGAATATTCAGATGTGCGTTGAACTCGGCCATTTATTCTTTTAATTAAGTTTTTACTATCCGGGGTGAGGAGAAACCTCATTTTTAAACAATTTGCACAGGCTTGCGGTGGAAGTTTGTTTTGTAAATAGTTTGATTTCATTTGCCAGATACAATTTGCATTATGTTTGATGTGGCTTAAAACTTTACAGGTGGGGTTAGAGGCAGAGACATAGTTTTCAATAGATGGTAAGAAAATTCTCTTAAAACAATATTTTATTTAGTTAATTTTTACTTGCAATTCGCACTGTAAACAGTTAGTTTGTCGACTTAAGTTTCATGGGCATTCTTTAGCCGATTTTATCTAAGGATTACAAAATGGTAGGTAGTAGGAACAAATATTTCCACACCAGTGTTTAAAAAATTCTCGAAATACTTTCATTTTACACCTTTTATTTTTTGAATTTATTTGATTCAATTCCTATTAGTCGGGAAGGCGACCGCAGAATTATTTATCTCATAGTGGTAGAGGATACCAACCAAACCAATAGCTTAATTCTAAAAATTAACACAACCCGCTAGCTAGTCAAGCTTTTCATGGTCGCCTAGGTTAGAAAACGCACTTTTCCAGTTGTATTATTTTGGGCCATGAAAAGCTTGTTTGATCTGCAAAACTAGAACGCAAAATTAAAATTAAATCGATAAATCCATTTACGATATAGCTATGTATACGAAAATAACCAAAAATAATTTAATTTTATCGAAAAACGTCAGTATTATTGCAATATGCTTGAAACGTTACAGGAACAAAGTTTAATCAAAATTGTTAATTATGAGAAAACCTAAAAACACCGAAATCGTGATGATGACCTAAAACAAAAATTCGAATTATTATTCTTCTAAGAAATTGCATAAATACAATGATACTCTGTATCAACTTTTAAGCGAATTCGTTCATCTGTTCATATTTAAATTTTAACTTGTTTTTCTCGATAAAGCTTTATCGATTTTGACAAAAATTTTCATTTCGGTAATCTAACAAACTGTTAAATAGATATTTCAGCCGGAATGAGCTGAGTTGAAAGGCCTAAGGCCCTGGCTCTTTACGAGCTTTGGCGTTACCAATTTGTATTTAACTAATAACAAAACAAATCTTAACATTTCAAATAATAAAAACAGATGGACCTGCGTTTCTTTGTATTCAATTTGAAAGCTTCGCTTCTCGCTTCAGCAGTTACGACGCGCGTCCTGCATCGCGGCTGTTCAAGCAGTGAGAAGTTTGTAGCTTTTAAACAAACGCATTGCACCCTAATACTGTTGCTCAGTTTGACATTTAATTTGTTTTGAGTTTTGACATTTGTTTTTTTTTTCTAGTTCGTGGAATAGAAATCGTTTTAAATTTGTTTATTTTTTTTAAAATTGAAATAAACATTACTTAAATTTGAGATAATAAAGCAAACAAATAATTCTTATCCAGTTAACTATTTTACAAATGGTGTTCAACACCAAAAATTATTTTCTATCTCCTCTCTATTTTTATTGAATTGTTTTTTTTTTTTTTCATGTTGCAATTGTGATGGCAATCGAATCTTTTGCCTTCATTATTCTTAAAGCAAATCAAGACAAGCTACCTTCCTCCTGAAGCCTGAACTGAATCTTATAAGGATATTCTACATTTTCTGAACCGAACAGCACAAAGCTGGGGTGCCAGCACGATACAATCGAGCACAGGCAGTTCCTTATTTGGTTCACTCGAATCAAAACAACCGGCTAAGGCAAATAATGAACTACCTATACTCGATTGTATCGACTGAACTCGATTGTATCAAGTTACGTGCTAGGGCCCCTGGAAAACCAACGTGCAGTCCTTGGATAGTCAATAATCTTGGATTTGAAAATTCACAAACAATGTACCTACAATGTCAACCTGCAAACTTCTTTTTGGTTTATTTAATTTTTGATTTAGAAAGGATCCGACAAAGTTCCAGTGAGTTCGAACTCAAAACAAATTTCATGAAACTCGTCGAAGTAGATTAATGCATTATTGATTTAATCGAAGAAAGCTACCTACAAAAATTCAACTATGTAGATATATACTTGTTTATTTTTTTTTTCAAAACTTTAAATTGGAAACGTTATTTGTCGCAAAGTTTGAACCCTGAGCGGCTTAAGGTCTTTCTTGATTATATTTGTGTAAATTAGCTAACTTACTTTTTCAGGTCCTTAAAAATAATTAATAAATATTTATATTTATTAAATATCTAGGTTAGGTACATACCTATACCTTTTATCTACTAACATTTTAACCATCGTAACAAAAAAAAATATTTAAAAACTAATTTTCGATCCTTCTATTTTTTTTTGTAGTTGAAATATTCTTTTATTTTTTGAAAGTCTTGAAAAATCTGGTCAAATATTCAACATATTAATAAAAAACTTGTTTTTTTCTAAATATATAGGTATTTAAATATAAATTCAAAAAGTATAATATACCTACCTACATAGCTACATACATATTTCAAAACCTTTAACCAAAAACGAAATCTAAACATTTCAATCCAAACATCATAGGTATAATAATTTATAACACGAAAAAAGTGAATCCGGCAAATCCGTCTGTCAATCAAATCCCAAAACACTGAACTATATTCTTCAATCTTCGAAATTTTTTAGGAGATTCCCTAGATGGGAAATTTAATTAAAAAAGAAGTAGCTGTAAGAATTGATTTTACATACATAATAATATACAAATAAATTTTCCAAAACAAAAATGGCTGGGATTTTTAAAAAAATAATTCCAATTTCTTTTATAAATTATTACTTGCGATATATATGTAGGTACTATGTGGCAAGTTATGCATTCGTACAAAAAATCGAACTCGAGATTTTGATCAAACTTGATATTACGATGATAGCGAAGACGAAAAAAGTGGGTCTGGCAAAAACGTCCGTCTGTCTATCTGTCTGTCGGCTCGACTACAGCCTAAACGGATGGGTCGATTTTCTTTAACCTTGGTACCTAGCGTTTTTTGGACATTCTCCCCAACCGTTTTTTTCTCTTTTTGTTAGGACCAAAACTAACAGTAGCTGTCATACAAAATTTTTTGGCCAAAAAGGAAAAACTTATTTCTCTCAAAATCGGCTCCACAGAATAGGGATGGCGGTTATTGCAAAATAACCGGTTTTCGGTTTCTCCGGTTTTTATTTTCTTCGGTTTAAACTGTAGGTTTTAACCGGACAAAAAAACCGGTCTCTTAAATAACCGGTTTTCGGTTTTTAGAAAAAAAATTAATGTTGCACTTTTACTGGAAACTATTTTTTTGTCTAAAAACCAGTGTGAAACAAAATTTTTGGAAGGTTTTCATCAAAATGATTTAAAAAAAAATAAATATTATAAAACTAATGACATTGAATTCAAATGGTTCTTTTCTTAAATTGTGTTCCACGGTTTTTTTTTTAGAAATGAGACTTAGTATAACTGATTTGAAACAAAAAAAAATAATTATATAAACTTGTATTTCTTATTTTATATACAGAGCTCTTAAGCTCTGTTGAAAATTTTCGAAGAACTTAAACTTTTTTGAAGAAATTTTCTGTATCTTGTTTTTTGGTGTAAACGGGCAATGTTAAAGGATATAACCGGTTTTTTGTCACCCGGTTGTTGAGTTTTAGAAGAAAAACCGGTTTTAACCGAGATAAAAAAATCACCGAAAAAAACCGGTTAACCGAAACGAAAAAACCGGTTTCTGTTTTAACCTGCCGGTTTTTCCCATCCCTACCACAGAATTTATTTTTTAAAAACTCAATAAATTTAAATAGTTTTAAGTTGCAGTTAAACAAAAAAAAATTGATCCAAAAAATGGTTATTAATGGTACCTGCCAAATAACCATTTTTTTGATTTTCGCTTTTCTCGAAAACGATTCAACTGATTCTGATCAATTTTGTTATGAAGAATTATTGACACATTCCAAATAATAATTTTATTAAAACTTGGTATATAGCAGTTTTTTTAACTTTATCTAGAAGAGTTTTGACAAAAATTATTCTAATACCTAAAAATAACGGTGCCTCCCATACAAATGTTTAAAAACCGTTAAGAAAATTATTTTTTTCTCAAAAACAACTCCTATGATTTTGATAAAAGTTTTTTGTGTGTTAAAATTAGTACGATCTACCATTTAGAATTTTTAAATTTTATATTTTACGTTTATTAACAGTAGGTACCTCTCATAGAATGGTTTCTTTGATTTTCTACTATCTCAACATCTGATCAACCAAATAAAATTAGATTTTTTAAACAGAAGCTTGTAACAAATATAAATAAAAGCGCGTAGCAAAATTTTCTAAAAAATGATTTTTGGATTTTTAAAAAAAAATTCAAAATTATTTTTTGAAAATTCGATATTTCGAAAACGGATAGCAGATTTTTTTGTGAAGTTCAATTTTTAACGCAACATTAATAAATACTTAAAATTGGCGTGCCAATTTTGTTTCTCAAAAATGTTAACGAAATTTTATATATAAAAAATTAATTATTTTTAAAACCGCTCCTACGATTTTCAAAATTTTTTTCTCATAAATTAAGATTTATATAAGAAATCAGATGGTTTACACATCGCATTGGGTTAAAACAGATTTAGAGTATTTTAATCAATTTCTTTCTAATTTTGTTGATTTAAAACAATTTACCAGTTAAAATAAGTTAATTTCCTTTCATGCATATTGCATATGTGCAACACTAGGCTATATTGTTAATTTTTGTATTCTCACATAATACCACCTGCAACTAAACTAAGTTTTGGCAAATAATGGATAAAATATAGACTCCCATAGCTAATTTATTTCAGACTATAGAACCACAATGTAATCGCGCATAAGAGCAAGTTCGTGCGACCCAGTCGTGTATATTTTTTTTACTATGCAATACTTAAAATTGGCATATATACCAAAAATGTTTAAGACGTTTTATATACCTACAGGGTGTTTCCAATTAGTTAACAATAGTTTTGGAAATAATTTTTCAGCATATTCTAAGAAAACAATCGTTATTTTGTTATGCTAAAAGGTTAAAGACCAAATCTGTGTACACATAGGTGAGGTATGTCATTATATAGACATAGATGCACAAAACGAAATGCAAATACAAATACATAGACATAAAAGACAGGGATCAATCAACATTAGTATCGATTGAAGTTTTTTTTTTAAAGTTAAGAATGCAATGAAAAACGATTGAAAGTCGTTTAATATGTAACTTTTAAATGATTTTATTTAGACTACATTTCAGTCATAACCATTAATTATAGGTACTAAGGCTCACGAGATAAATTAAATGACAAAAAACTCTGTTTAAACAAAATAAAATCAAACAAATTCATAGAAGAAATAGGTTTAGCATGATGTCATATCCGGAATACGTCTTGACATGGATTTTTGTTCCTTCATCCTATTTAAATATTAGCATTCATTCGTATTGCATTCTTTCATTCTCATTGCATTAAGTTGGCGTCTTGTAGATACGAATAAAAGAATGTGCACTCTTTGACCTTAATAGTTTGGTCCACATTTATAGCAATGTGTGGTGACTTCAACTATGTGAATTAACATTTTAAATAACACTCATTTCAAAGATTACGCAATTTATATATGGCCTTACGTATGTGTAACCTGTAGGTATGTAGGTAATTATTTTTATAAAAGATCATTAGAAAACATTTATTGATTATCGATCTTATATGCATACATAGGTCACAAAATAGTATTAAACTATGTGTTATGAAAAAATTAAATAACAAGGTTATTGAGAAGCACTAAAAATGCTTAGCCGATTTTCACTCAAAACCGACGATATTTTTATTTTTACTTGTTGTAGAGGGCCTGTATTGGTTACAAAATCTTCGAGATCAAACCTAAAAATTGCTTTTCATCATACCGTTCTTCTGTCAGTAGGTACATTTATCTAGATCCTAAACGGGGCTATGTTTCAAATTTGATCTAGGCGCATTTTTATCATATAAAACGGAAAACTCCAAAACATTTTGTCTGTGTTGATGTTTTTGCGAACATGAAGATATTATTTCTTAATAATAAGATTCATTTTTCATTAAATCCACTTTTTTTAAAATGAAAAAAATTACAATTCCTTTCATTGCCTTAATGAACCATTGGCTTTAATGTTTGACCATTTTCTATAGCCTTGAAGCACGCAATATCATTTTGTAAGTAGGTAAATATACCAGTTGCATATTTTAATTTTAGTTTTATTATAACTTGGCGTTATGATAAGAGAGTTGAACTCTCATGTCGGATGTCATAGTTTCGAGTTATCCAGCCTATTTCACCTAGATTTTTTTTTTTTTTTAGTTTTCTGCTTTTTGAGAGGAAGTGACAAATCCTCTAAGATTATCTCGCATCTAAGCTGTCCGTATCTGACAGGAAATTGTAGGTAGGTTCCTGCAAGCTATCAAGACGCACACTGGAATAGTTGAGAGTTTAAATCACTACGCCCGGATTTCTACGAGCTTTATTATACTTTGCCTATACATCAAGTCATGTCAATAACCAACCAGTGTCGTAATATAAATTTGATTAAATAATTTAACTTTTTATATGACGTATATAAATCAATATTGTACCTTCAGTTAAGACAATTCATCTTGTTAATGCCCACATGACCTAATTTTTCTTCTCAGATAAAAGAACATAAACGTAAACAACAAGCAAATCGAAATCATCAAAAACAACAGACAAGACGAGCATGGAAAGAATCAATAAAAAAGGGGACTTGATATTTGATTCCTACCTATAATGATTTGATGTGGGTTATATTTATTGAATGTAAACGTCCAAATTGTATTCTCTGCGAAACTGTGTTAGAAGTTTGCTTTTATTTCCTGAGAAGGGTAAGGTAATTTTTTCGACAATACCATAATATATGTATATACATATAATGTCTTCTTAGTTCTTACACCTTTATAGTATTGATTGTGATGTGTTCGAGGTAATATGAATGTATCATTTCGACATGGAGTCAAGAAGGACAGACACAAAGATTCGGATGTGAGGTTAGTCGGGTAAAACCATTTTCATTATACCAAATGCCAGACATGTCAATAGTAAATTAAATAGAGCAAAAATAAAGGAAGAAGAAGGCCAAGAAGTATATTATAATAACGTATATGGGTGTTTTGTTTAGCCTTATGACACTTTAAATAAAAGACGAGACAAAATGCTATTTTGAATTTAAAACAGCTATAGCAGTGAGCAATTTTCATTTTCGACTTCCGAGTTTTTAACAGAAAGACGACGATGTGTACCTATAATCCTACAAACGTAAAATTAAATATACACACACGTACATACATTTATGTACATATGTTGTAGGTATTAAATTATTTGTATATAATAAATCTTTAACATTAAGAATTTTAATTTACTTGAACAATAACAGCAAGTACTTACGACACAGTCACATAGTCATGTATTTTATATTCAAAAAAGTATTTCTGTGGCAACCAGTAGGCATAATATCAATTTTCAACCACCACCATTCATTTGAAAGAACCGACTATACTGTAGGTTTATAATACCTAATTACAATAAGTACACAAATTTTGGTGTTAAATATTTTACACCACGTTTCCGCATCAGCAAAACTAGGTCAAAGACAGAATTCTCTTCGCCTTAATGGAAGGACATCTAATTGTAATTTATTCAGAAATAGCTACAAGCTACATAGATATCTTTTTTTATTAACCGCGAAAGGAAACATTATGGATATAATAGGCAATAGACATGGGTCATCTTCTATTGCCTTCTTAGTTGTTACTGTCGGTCGGTTTGAATAAACAATAAACAACATCCTTTCAAATTGTGATAAGGGATGTCATTTTTGAATCCAAGAACCAAGACCCAAAAAGGCAGATGGAAATTTTTGGAAAAAGACGATGCGTCAGGATAATAATAATGGTTCCTTTATCTTAGGGTTTTTAGTTAAATTTTTGCATAGAAAACTTTTCAATGTATTAATTACGTAGGATAATAACTATATCATTAAACTGATTACAAAAGGGTTGACAAGAGTTTTCCTCGGCAAACATATGTACGTTTGGATGCTGGGCGTTCGTCGTCGCAGCATTTAAATATGCAGCAACCCATTGGTATTGGAAAGATTTATGGATGTCTGTGTTATTTGCGGTTAAAACAGATAATTTTATCACTCCTCATTAATACTTAACGATAGCTTGTAACGATAACGACTAACGAGTCTTGCTTACAGGGTGAGCCAAATAAGTAAGACTTCTCGTAAATGTAATCATTTCTGAAGTACTCTGAAAGTTATTCTGGATCACCAAGATGGGTCTCATTTGGCCCACCCTGTATATAAGGATTGTTCTCATTTGGCCCACCCTGTTTAACGAATAGTGATAACAAATGTATTTTATAATCCCAATTCCAATTACGATTGAAAGCTCGAGTTCAATTTTTGAACTCCTACAAGGTCATTTTAGGTCTAAGACAATTTAAAATATTTCAAATAATCATTACAATGCTTCACCATGTGTCTTTCACCTTTGAACTCAATCACAGCACTTGAACATAATATACAAAGCATGAAGAAAATGAAATATATATATGTAAGTATTTAAAAACCCCAACAAATAATGTCATTTTTTTTTAAATATTTAATGTTTTCTTAAGTCTTAAGTCATAATTGGAGAACAAAGTTCAATAGAGAATAATTGTGCTCACCCACGCAATAAAACCACATTCAACAATGGTGGCAGCGGAAACATAAGTTCGGATTGTTTATTTTTAATTAAAAATTGTCGTTTATAGAAGAAGTGGTTGAAATGGAAGCCATAAACAAACCTAATAAGCGAAGAAAAGTCGTGATTATAAATTACATTTTTTACCTACCTACCCTCCTTTGAAAAGAAAAATAGAAAAAAGAATTTATTGCTTATGATTTTATTTGCTTTTATTTAATTTAATTTAATTTAATTTATTTCGTTTGTTTTGGTTTTTTGTGTAAACAATGTTCGAAGTTTCAGATATTCTGTTAGGACGAGACTAGAGACATGCCAATTTATAACAGTTATAACAGTTTTTCTCCATTAAAAGTGGGCGTGCGTTTACGCGCTTCTAGTATGCCCACCGGCGGAGGGCCCTGGCCCAGCGGGGCCGCATAAACAGTACTTTTATAAACCAAAACTGTTATAATTGGCATGTCTAGAGTCACTTCTATTCTGTTAATGGAAAGTTAGCAATTTTTTTCTTAAATAAGATTTTTGCAGAATTTTTCGAATTATTCAAAAAAACAGTGAAAAATAGCAAAATATTGAAATTTAACACTTTTTTTTCTAAAAAAAACTTTTTGTCAGAATTCATTGCACATTTAGAGTTATTTAATAAAAAATAAAAATTCAGTTTTTACCTATGTACGTGTCTAACAAGAAGAGCACCTTAGAATAACTACAAAATTTTGTTTAATACTGCATTAGGTACTGTTAGATAGTTAAAATGAAGATTTTTGTGTCATCTTAAGTAGAGATACTGGTAAAAATGATAAATATTCTAGAAAATTTAAATATTGATTTTTTTTTTTTATTTAAAATATTTTAATTTACCTAATAAATATAAAATCAAATAATAATTTTATGTTTTAAATCAAAATCATTCAAGGAATTTGTAAAGAATTAATTTAATTGTGTGTTCGTATTATCCAAACTTTTAATATAACTTGATTTTTCTTTAATTAACTAAAATAATTTTCGATAAGGTAATATGCAAATTTGTCAGTTAAAAAACTTTCGAAACAGAAAACAATAAACATTAGACTCAAGGGACTAACACACAAAAAAAAAAGAATTATTCGTCTACAAGGCAAATCACCGCTTAACCCTCTTATATTGTCCAGGGAAATTTAGGGGAAGATTGGGTTTTGTTATGAACATAAGAATTGTTAATTTTATCAAAAATTACAAAGTTCGCTTCGATCCAAGTTTGGTAATATTTATATATGTATGTACATAGATTTTTTTCTCGGTTTAAAAGCATTTCTAAAATGTTTGCCATGAATAACTCGGAAACGGTTATAGTTGTAGGTATATGAAAAATAAAATTACATAATTGTTATTTTTTAGAATTTTAGAAATTTTAGAAAATGTCTGAATCTATCTTTATTGATATGAAAATAAACCTATCTATGTACGTATTCCTACATCACAATCCTACAAAAAGGTAGGGCAGTTCTAAATTTGTGATATGTTATGTACCTATGGTTACTACATGAAAAAAGAACGAATTTCCACAACCACCCCCCGTCCGCCACCTTTAAAATCCTGAAAAAGACCAAAACTTGGCACTTTGTTCAGTCTTTTTCCTATTGTATTTTTACGCAAAAAAAGTAATATGGAAACTTGTAAAAAAATTTCTAAAAAATATGTTCGTAAAAGTACTTTTTGTACAACCAAAACCACAACGACGCTATAAAGCTTACAAAAAAAATTGTGTGAGTGCCGGGACTCACGGTTAATATGTGTAAACATCAACATGCGCGGATCCAAAACGGACTTGGTTTTGCTTGAAGGGGATCTTAAGATTTTTTCACTGAACGCACCCATCCTAGTATGCAGATCGTAATGTTGCACACCGTAACGTTGCACGACGTAACGTTGCACACGAACCTTCACGTTTTTTTTTCTCTCTACCTCCAGCATAGATGTTTACACATCAAAAATGCTAAAATTTCCACTTTACAGCCCAATTACTCCTTTGCTATAGATTTAAATTTTACAATAAATCTTGTAGAGAATTCAATGACCTACAAATTGCATTGCAATAGCAATCGGGTGAGGATTGAGATATAACCTTTTTTAAACGTTTTTAGTTACTCGCTTTCTTCTATTCCCGAAAATCTAAAGCCGTGTAGCGTATGCAATTCCAATTATGCATCCCACTCTCTACACTCCTTACTGTTATGGTTGCATACGCCCATGGTTTCCGTTTTAAAGGTGTGGGGCTAGGAATAATTGTTTCACAACTTTTAAGTAATACATTAAAAGAACTTGATTCCTTAAAAAATTAATTTAATTCCCTAAATTCTTAGATATAAACAATTTTATTTATTTATTATATGGAATGGGCGTAATTTTATTGTGATGTACACTACGTCTCACCTGATTATGGATATACATTTTTTTTTTTTTTTAATTTTCCAATATTTTCAAAACATTCGTTAATCTTATGGTAAAAACGATTTACAGAACGAAAGTTCTAAAAATATTTTGTGATTGAGCTGATTAATTCCGGTCTTATAAGGCTTTTCACAATAAGATCATAAAATGCAGATACCTTATTTAAGTTTCACTTGATTACTTAAGCAAAATCTACCAGGAGACCGCTATGTCGAGATATATAAAGAGCCTCCAAATAATTCAGAGAAAATTCAAATCAAGCTCTTTTCATAGCTTTGGGATTTTTCATTGTCTTCCGTTTTTGATGTGTAAACATCCATGCGTTCGTGTGTAACGTTCGTGTGCAACGTTACGTCGTGCAACGTTACGGTGTGCAACGTTACGATCTTCATATCTACTAGGATGGGTGCGTTCAGTGAAAAAAATCTTAAGATCCCTTTCAAGCAAAAACAAGTCCGTTTTGGATCCGCGCACGTTGATGCTTACTTTTTTTTTGTATTGTCTTACTATTTCGCAGACGTCATACATTTTTCTATAGATGAACATACTATGTTGCGGCTTACGAGATATTCATGTACTAAGAACTACAATATCAACCTTGCTATTTTTATCAGAACCTAATGCTCCCCTAATTTTTCTAGAGATTTGCCATTTTGCTTTTATTTTTCCTCGACTATAGGGACAAAAATATAGCTGTTCTTTTGGACAGAGAAATCAAGTTTCCCGCTACCAGTGTACTTTTGGAATAAATTACGATTTAATCATGTTCATCAGATTACCAAAAACCGCAAAGGGATTATTTTTGCATCGCTAATTTGAGGTCAGTTGAAATGTTTTCGAATTATTTATTGTCCAAAAAAAATAAAGTTTGAAAGTTGAATAAACTGTTTTGTTTTTCCTAGTTTTAATTATATAGAGGCATATGGCACTGAACGGAAGGCCTTAATGCGAGTCTGCAATCTGCAAATGAATTCGATTTGACTTTTTTCGATATACGCAATACCAATGAATCGACTTAAATTATTTTGTGAATAGACTCTAGCTTATAACTTATCAAATTACATTTTGATCTCACAACCAAATCAATTTGTAAAATCTCATCATACCCGGACATCAAAATCAACTCAAGTCTTACATAAGAATACATTAATTATGTGGTGTAATATGTATCTTTAGGAAATAGATGTGAGATGAATGGAAAACTAATTAACTTTGATGGGAAATTATGGTAGAAATATTATTGCACAACATGACATTCTTGTTAGTAGAATGTCATTAATAATTGACATTTTGTCTGAAGTGCATAGTAGACACAAAAACAGGATATGATTGTTCAACGCGATACACCAACGGTGCATTAGATTGACACCAATTGTTATTATACACCTACATCAATCAAACATTTTTTTTTGATTCTCTTCGATTTAATTTTTTTTTTTAATTTTGAAATGTTTTTTGTGGTTATTGACACATAATTTTGACACATTAAGTTTATACCACTTTCGTTCACAACTTAAATTCGTTGGAAAGTTTTCGGTTTGTTGGAAAAGATTTTCTATACATACTAATTTGGACAGTTCGTTAACGACGCGATGTCATAAGCTTTCCGACTTTTACAATGGTTTTCCGATGCCAAGCTCATTTTTTACTTGCGAATATATGTACATAGTTATGAATTCGTACAAAAAATCGAACTCGAGATTTTGATCAAACTTGACATTACGATGCGATAGCGAAGACGAAAAAAGTGGGTCTCGCAAAAACGTCCGTCTGTCTATCATGTCTGTCTTTCAGTCTCTCTGTCTGTTCGACTACAGCCTAAACCGATGGGTCGACTTTCTTTAAACTTGGTACCTAGCGTTTTTTGGACATTCCCCCCACCCGTTTTTTTTTCTTTTTTTATGACCAAAACTAACAGTAGCTGTCATACAAAATTTCTTGGCCAAAAAGGAAAAACTTATTTTTCTTAAAGTCAGCACTACAGAATTTTTTTTCAAGAACTCAATAAATTTAAATAGTAATAAGTTGCCGTTTAATAAAAAAAATGGTTCGGAAAAATGGTTATTAATGGTACCTCGCAAAGAACCATTTTTTTTATTTTCGCTTTTCTCGAAAACGATTCAACTGATTCTGATCAATTTTGTTATGAAGAATTATTGACACATTCCAAATAATAATTTTATTAAACTTGGTAAATAGTAGTTTTTTAACTTTATCTAGAAGATTTTTGACAAAAATTATTCTAATACCCAAAAATAACGGTGCCTCCCATACAAATGTTTAAAAACCGTTAAGAAAATTATTTTTTTCTCAAAAACGAATCCTACGATTTTGATAAAAGTTTTTTGTGTATTAAAATTAGTACGATCTAGCATTTAAAATTTTTAAATTTTATATTTTACGTTTATTAACAGTAGGTACCTCTCATAGAATGGTTTCTTTGATTTTCTACTATCTCAACATCTGATCAACCAAATAAAATTAGATTTTTTAAACAGAAGCTTGTAACAAATATAAATAAAAGCGCGTAGCAAAATTTTCTAAAAAATGATTTTTGGATTTAAAAAAAAAAAATTCAAAATTATTTTTTGAAAATTCGATATTTCGAAAACTGGTAGCAGGTTTTTTTGTGAAGTTCAATTTTTAACGCAACTTTAATAAATACTTAAAATTGGCATGCCAATTATTTTTCTCAAAAATGTTAACGAAATTTTATATATAAAAAATTAAATATTTCTAAAACCGCACCTACGATTTTCAAAATTTTTGTCTCATAAATTAAGATTTTTATAAGAAATCAGATGGTGTACACATCGCGTTGGGTTAAAACAGATTTAAAGTATTGTAATCAATTTCTTTCTAATTTTGTTGATTTAAAGCTATTTACCAGTTTAAATAATATAATTTCCTTTTATGCATATTGCATATGTGCAACACTGGGCTATATTGTTAATTTTTGTATACTCACATAATACCACCTGCAACTAAACTAAGTTTTGGCAAATAATGGATAAAATATAGACTCC
Organism: Leucozona laternaria; assembly: GCA_932273885.2. Classification (NCBI taxonomy): domain Eukaryota; kingdom Metazoa; phylum Arthropoda; class Insecta; order Diptera; family Syrphidae; genus Leucozona; species Leucozona laternaria. The sequence goes on along the minus strand of OW026367.1, from coordinate 20,345,869 downwards.
CATAGCTAATTTATTTCAGACTGTAGAACCACAATGTGATCGCGCATAAGAGCAAGTTCGTGCGACCCAGTCGGGCATATTTTTTCATTTAGCTATGTAAATCGAAATTGTATGTCCTAAAAATGTTTAACCCACAACATTTTGTCCGTATCTAGCCGTAATAATGACGCGTACACAACAGTGACCTACGGCGACGACGAGCGGAAGCCAAATATGTAATGTCAAAATCCACTTCCTTGACTATTCTTGGACTGTAATGAATAAGACCCTCTAGGACAATGTGAAATTGACGAATTTAAATACCGAATTTAATAAGATATTTCGGAACACATTTTTAATTTTGTTACTTTTTTGGTTAAAAAACATAAAACCATCTTTTTATCTTCACATCTACAGTATTTTTGTCAACAGTTTATTTACCAGAGGGTTCGTAAATAATATTTAATCTCATTACCAACCTATTCAATAAAATTTCACCCCGCAAAGTATGCTTAAATGTTGTTTTTTTTTTGTAAATTAAAGTAAAGAAGCTAATGAGCTATACCAACTTACAATTTTCTTTGAGGGATGAATTCTAACCGAAATAGGAAGTCGAAGGATGAAGTGTTAGAAAGGTTTTGGTAAACCATTAAACATTTGAACCGAATTAAATTAAGATTTTAAATACAAATTTTGTTTCTTATTCTCGAAGGGATGTTGAAATTTCTGGGTCATTAAAAACACGTAAAAGTTTCATTACATAAAAGTACATTTCGTAATTATTATTTAATTTATAAAGGGACTTTTCCCAATCAACAGTTTTATTATATCTTTTAAACAATAAAATATTCGTAAGGATAGAAAAATTTTGTCGACAAAAATAATGACACATTCAGTTACATAGGGTGTCACTATTTCTTGAGGTAAAATATTTTTCTTTAAGGTCAAGATCATTTTCGTTGTAAATTTTAAAAAGAAATTCAATGTTTTCCTTAATTTTGACTAGATCAAGTTTATTTCAAGGGAAATGGAAACCGCTCTCTCTGGCATCGACAATGGATAGGTAGAGAAATTCTACGTTTAAATATATACATCTAGAAATAGAAGTTTTTCAAAAAAATAAAGTTATTCATTTTGACAAGTCCAAGACAAGTACTTATGGCCTTTTCGATCGGTAATCCGGGAGAGAGATTGGATACGTGTGAAAAAGCTTACCTATACCTTGTGTCGACTATCAATCTTTGCTCTGGGAGCGTATGTGATACATTCGGAAAAAAAAAGTATACCATCTGAAAGGTCTTAGGACCAGTTTCACAGTCAGAAAAGTGACACTTAAGTGGGGAATGTGGAAGATTAATTCCCAATATCACAGCGCACTGTTACCTGAATAAGTGGCACTTAAGTCTCCGCTGTTGGTGACTTAAGTTCCACTTACGCTGGCTATGAAACTTAGCTTAAATTTCTCATATGGGAAACTTAAGTGCCACTTATTCCGGTAAGTGTCGACTGTGAAACTGGCCCTTAATGACCTCATAAAAAGTCGATTATTTTCAGTAATTGATCAGCCATTTGTATATTTTTTTTCAAATGAATTTTTAAAGATTGTTTCAAGGTCGCAATAAGTTCGCCCTTAAGAAAATTAAAAAATTCGTAGCACTCGAATTCGTGTATAAAACTCAAAATGTGTATTTTAGTCTAGACATTACTCAAGATATGTGAGTTTATAATAGTTATAGAAGTTCATGGCATGGCTCTAATGGAAGTGACTCTAGACATACTAATTATAACAGTACTGTTTATGCGGCCCAGCAGGCCAGGGCCCCAGAGTTTTTTTTTCAAGTCGCGCCAAGCGCGTTGCAAATGCCCACTTTTAATGGTGAAAAACTGTTATAAATTGGCATGTCTCTAGTCTCGTCCGGATTAAAAACTATGAGTACCATTTACCCGAGGTATGTCCATCGGTGGAAGTCCTTGAACCAGCGGGCGGGATAAAAAATACTTTTATAAAACTTATAATTTGGCATGTCTTGAGTCACTTCGTTTTGAAAGATCATATACAATTATTTTCGTTTGAATCCCTCCATTTTACAATAAATAATTCCAAACAAATTTAAATTAGAATCAATCTTAAACAAAAATAAATTGGCAAGTTTAAAATCCTGTTTCTTCTCAAAACAAATAAAAAAAAAAACAAAACAGAACAGAACAGAAAACCAGAAAAGTCCTCAATTTACTTTTCCTGAGATTTAAAATCAATATTTTAAACAAGCCCACACTGATGCCAACAGACTATTTGGCATTCGGCCTGCCTCATTCTCAGACAATTTATTGCAAAAATAAAACGAAGCACATTTTACAATGTTGATTGTTATAATGGGTGATTTTTTAAGAGGTTTAGAACTAAAAAAAAAAAAACACAAAAAATTCGAAAAAATGAATGAAATATTTATTTGAATCGATAGTTTGAACCTTGCAATTTAATGTTTAAAGATAATTTCATGCAAATGTTGACCGCGGCTGCGTCTCAGGTAGCCCATCCGCTGAGTCCAATTTTGGCATACTCTTTCACACATATCGGCCGGTATCTCACGAATGAATGCATGGATTTTGGCTTCCAGTGCGTCAATCGAAGCGGGCTTGTCCCTATAGACATTAGCTTTGACATACCCCCACAAAAAATAATCTAATGGTGTCAAATCGCACGATCTAGGCGGCCAATTGACCGGCCCGAAACGTGAAATTAACTGTTCACCAAACTCGCCTCGCAATTGCGCCATTGTTTCGCGTGCTGTGTGGCGTGTGGCACCGTCTTGTTGAAACCACATATCATGCAAGTCAAGAACTTCCATTTCGGGCAAAAAAAGTTTGTTATCATCGCTCGGTAGCGTTCACCATTGACAGTAACGCTGCGATTCGCATCATCTTTGAAGAAATAGGCCCAATAATGCCGCCGGCCCATAAACCGCACCAAACAGTGGCTTTTTCGGGATGCATTGGTAGCTGTTGCAATGCTTCTGGCTGATCTTCACTCCAAATGCGGCAATTTTGCTTATTTACGTACCCATTCAACCAAAAATGAGCCTCATCGCTGAACACAAGCAGCGCGCGATGAACATTTCGAACCGAGCACGAATTTTGATAGTAAAATTCAATAATTTGCAAGCGTTGTTCATTTGTAAGACGATCCATGGTTAAATTGCAAACCAAACTGAAGCTGTTTGACAGTGACACAAGGTACTAAACACACGTCAGCTGTCAAAACCAGTGTTGCCAAAACCAAACCAGCCAAAAAATCTCCCGTTATTTTCTTTCTTCAGTAGCTACGTGCCACTGCTACATCTTGTTAATCCTTGTCTCAGAAAAAGAAAAAAAAACTAGGTCAATTGTTCGTTGATGCTCAAATCAACTTGAAAAATAAATCAATAAACTTACAATAAACAAAACGGGGATGGTGATGGTGGCGACAGATTGGAGAACAATTTTAAATTATTGTTTTCCTCAAAATCGATGAGAGTTTAACTGTGAAATTAGAGGTGTTGCCTCATTTTTTACTATGTCTATGTCTACGTACATTATAAGGACATAAAAAGTGAATGTTTTTCCCTGTCACTGTCAACGGCAGCTAATGATGGATATCAAAATCGTGTTTTATGTTGTTTCACTTACATATTTTGATTCATAAATTGTGTTATGTATATGTACCTATCTGAAGGTATACTGGAGGGTATTAAAAGATATATTACACAAAAATAAATGGGTATAGGTATCTACAAAACACATCAATTTAAGGAGATTCATATGTTGTGACAGACCTTTTTTAAATTCATTATTTTAAAAATCCATTTTTTTGAATCGCCGATTTTAAGGTTGTTTACTTTTCTCCGGTATAATGATTAACGTTTATTTTATCTGTTTTGAAAGTCCCGAACTTATGAATGACGTTTTTAGAACTAGCTACAACAGTACTCATTCCCTTTAAAATTAATAAAACGCATGACTGGGTCGCATGTACCTACTTGCTGAATTCCCGCTCCGAAAAATTGGTCAATATCTCACTTAAGCTTAACTTTAGTTACCGATTTTTAAGATTTCACATACAAGGTGGCGCAAAATTAATCAACTAATTTTGTTTTTGAATTACTTTTTTACTAAATATAAAAATGATTTTGAGTGATGGAAATCATTATTTGGACCTTTACAATTTTTTCTGTAAAGTGGAAAAGATGGTATCCGTGAATTGGCTGCCGCCAGTGTTGATACACATTTGTGACCGTTTTATCGCATTTTCCATGAATTTATCCAATACTTCCGAGGATAAATATATTCGCATTCCTGTCAAATATTCTCCTTAGGGGATGGGATTGTCTGAGGCTTGATGGCATAGGGTTCGTGCTGTGCGTGCGGTTGCACCATCTTGTTGAAACCACATGTTCATCAAACCCCACTAATCCAAATCCGGCAGTAAGAAGTCGTTTCCTTCGTTCCTGAAGAAGCCCGATGGATCTTGGACTGGCACCCCAGCTGAGTCCTTGGAATTACTGATGACGATGCATTTTCCGGGTTGCGAGAACAACAACTCTGAACAACAGCTTATAAACAACATTTTATTCATTCGTGAAGAACGAATTAATACCGTAATAACGAAAGAAAAAATTGCCTGGGCAATTAACACTTTCTCACCGTACAAGTCTCCAGGACTGGACGGAATTTTGCCTATCATGCTCCAGAAACAGCAAGATATAGCAATTCCTTGGCTTGAGCTGATATTCAAGGGATGTCTCTCTATCAACCATGTACCCGAGTCCTCGAGGCACGTTAAAGTAGTTTTTATTCCGAAAGTCGGTAGGCGAGGGCACGAATCTGCGAAGGATTTCCGACCAATTAGCCTGACTTCTTTCGTGCTTAAAACTTTCGAACGTATTCTCGATACCCACATCATCATCCAGTGCTAGATACCTGGGCGTAGTTCTCGACCATAAATTAAACTGGAAATTAAATATTGAAGAACGGGTTAGGAAGGCCTGCATAGCCTTCTATGCCTGTAGCAAAACCTTTGGTAAAAAGTGGGGCCTACAGTCAAAGATGATACTATGGACGTACACAGCAGTACTGCGACCAATCCTCTTATATGGATCGATTGTATGGTGGCCCGCTCTAACCAAGGTATATAACATCAACAAGCTTAAAAAGATTCAAAGAACAGCTAGTGTTGGAACCACAGGGGCCTTAAGATCTTGCCCAACGGATGCCTTAATCGTTCTTTTGCATCTTTTGCCACTCGATTTACACATTAAATATATGGTATCCTGCAGCGCGATGAGACTGAAAGAATAGAATTGCTGGTTTTCCAAACCTTATGGTCATGGCAATATATAGCAAGTTTGATTCCCAATGATATCGACTCCAACCGACTACTGCACCCTACTTTGAGCATCGGGAGGGTTTGTAACGTAAAAATTCCATCTAGAGAGGATTGGAATGATGACCTAGTGACGAGAGACTTCGACACTACTATCTACACTGACGGCTCAAAGATGGAGTGTGGTGTGGGTCAGGAATCTTCTCTGAGTCCTTAAATATATCCAAATCTTTTCGGCTTCCCGACTATGCTACCGTTTTTCAGGCGGAATTACTAGCTATAACGGAAGCATGCAAAATACTCAAACAAGACCCAAACCAAAATCGAAATACTGCAATTCTGACAGACAGTCAGGCGGCTGTTAAGGCCATTGCTGTGGCCACATCATCCTCCAAATTGGTCCAGCAATGCCGGGATGAGCTCGAAAGCCTGAATATCAATCTTAGTGTCACTGTTATCTGGGTACCAGGTCACTGTGGCATTGAAAGAAATGAACGGGCGGACGAACTAGGCAAGGATCAGCCCTTCATAGCTCACTTGCGGAAAGCGTCTGCATTTCTCTCGGAGTTATGAAGGGTAATTTACTCTCAATTTTCCTCACCAAATCCAATCGTAGGTGGAGCAGTCTAACCAACTGCGTTATATCTTATGATGTGGCCCACCTACAATAAAGCCCGAACAAAAGATCTCATGTGTAGACCAAGACAAGACATAGCCAGGGTCGTTGCAACATGCATGCGGCGAAACTGGGTATTTCTTACAACAACCATTGTCGTAAGCTGTGCGAACCAGCAAGAAAAGGAAACATTGGTTCACTTCCTTTGTAAATGCCCTGCCCTAGCCCGTTTTAGGATGCATTCACTTGGAAAGGCTTTCTTTGACGACCTTGACGAACTTTCCGAACTGAAGATCAAAGACTTGATCTCTTTCTTAAACGTGACGAAATGGCTCTGAGGCGATATTCGGCTTTTTGCTATCTAATTCGGGGCTTTAGATTGTTGTTTTACAAACCCATTCCTCAACCATAGGTTCAAACGAGTTTTGGTATCAAAACGGCGCTTTTTGCGCTAATTGTGTCAGCGAGCTAGTCGGCTCGTTGGCAGCCTGTTAGCGTTCGCCAGTAAAAGTGACCGTATTTCCTATGGCGGCCTCAGAAAAATACGGCCCAATCTCTCCTCCTGCGTGAACGCCGCACCACACAGTGACTTTGAGTGGATGTAATAATGGCTCTTCGTGCATCACACGCGTGTGCCCAGAAACAAAGATTTTGCCCATTGAAATACCGTGCGTCACCGCCCTTCGGTATGTTCGTCCATAAGTTGATTTTGTGCAAATTTTCACGGCAACGAATCTTACGATTTTTATTTAACTTTAGTTGTAATGAAACTGCGTTTCAGTTCTTTCGCTGAAAGTTCTTAAAACGGAATCGCGATTTTGATGATTTTTGCATAAAAATTAAAAATTTTATTTCCTATTGAATTTTCGTCGATTTTTTAAAGGATTGGACAGATTCAACATTAAGATATTTTGAAGGGGAAGGAAGAATAATATTTTTTTTTTAAATGTCGGAAATATAGCGAATTAAATTCATTGTTTAATTTTGAGTTTGGATTTCAATTCAGGGCATCTAAAACATTAGTAAGTCTTATTGATTGTGACTGTTTTTTAAAACCGCACCTGAATGTGAGAGTTGCTAAAGTACTTAGCGACCTAATTGTGTATTTTTTAAAATAATCACTTGAACTACCTTACCTACTATAATATATGTAAATAAATAGTATTAACATACATATAACAACTTACTAAATGTTTCCTATATAGTTCAATTCATCTTGCTGTAATTAGGTATGCTGGTTTTTAATAATCATTCATTTATGTATTTACGATCGTTCATTTACATAAAGCTTATTAGAACAAACATGGAAGAGGATTGCTGCAATTGTACATTCTAAACAACAACAATAACTGTGTGGCTTTGGCTCTTTAAAATATGCAATCCTTTTTAATGTTTTTGCTATTGTGTAGATACTTTTTCATTGTCTTGCATTCTATAGCAATGTTGAAATAAATGTCTGTAAGTTCTTCTCATTTGAATACCAAATGTTATGAAATAAAATAAAAACAATAAGACTTATTCCTATTTACATATTTTTGGGTAAAAAAAGCACAACATGCATCCCTCATAACTCTAAATAGTACCTACTACAGTTTTATGTACATTTATATGTAGGTATACATACATGGGTTGTTGTTTGGTTGGAAATAAGAGGTATATTTGAATTACAACGGGGTCATGGTTACTTCATTAATATCTTGTGGTTTTATAACCACGAACAATACCTACTAAACAGAAAAAAGCTGATGCTGAATGAGTTTATTCCACAGAATCTTTCAAGTTTTAACGTTGTCTATTTATAATTATAAGTAGTTTCAAAAATGAAAGTTGGAAGTCATGTCTCATGTCTCTACTATAATACCGGTAGAAGTTTTCTCGCGATTTATAATTTAGATGCATACAACTTTTATATTATATTATAAAAGTTGACAATTTCTAGATCACCACACTGCCATTTTAGGTCGCTTGGACTTTGGTTTCAGCTGAAAATCGCTTTTGAAGAAAAAAAGACGATTTTCAAGTAGCTTTTTATTAGAGAGAGTAACTCCGATACATGGAAGGCCTTGTGTTAGACTTCTTTATTAATCGATACCCCAAGGTGCATTGATACGCGTCGCTAGGATGCTTACAGCCCTATTACGACTATCAATTATCAATTGATAGTTGATGAATATTGAAATTTGCTACATTAAAACTCAATTTATTAAAAAACTGAACAACTATTTGGTGATAATTATTAATTTTCTTGTAATTCACAATAGCCGGCACCATTTTCAATGATTTAAACTTTTATCATTTGGATTTTTAAATATCGATTTTCAATATTTATCAACTATCAACTGATAGTTGATAGTCGCGTAATAAGGGTGTAAGTGGCAAATCGCGTTTTGAGGGGTGATTTGTTTTTTTTACGAAAAACGAATATTTTTCAACAAAAACAATATTTTTTCTCAATTTCATAAGGGGTTTGACCCCCTCCCCCATTCCATTTCTAAATCACACTTTTTCGCTTCAATAGGTATAATATTTTACTCAAACTTCTGCTGTAGTTATTAATAATGTTCAAAATTTTCTGATTTTAGTAAAAATAAGTATAATCTCTTTTTCTTCATAATTTTTAATGAACATAACCTACCGTACCTACCCTGACAACTTTTAAGTACAACCGCAAACGACCTAACCCCTTTTGATTCAACTGCATACAGTAGTTATATCCAAAGCGGCCCATTCACATTATACAAGTGTGCACACAGTTGTCATCATACTAGTGTGGCATTCCACCATGCACACGGTACAAATCTAGAAACCGACACAAAACTCTGAATATTTTGATTTTTTCAATACCTTGTGCCACTAGACACACAGCGGTCAAAGAGTGCAATAGCAGCTCTTGGAGAGTGCAACAATGATCTGTTTCCTAACATCCACAAGCTTCTAAAAATTCTGGCGACATTACCGGTTTCAACATGCACACCCGAAAGAACATTTTCGACAGTGAAACGTCTGAAAACTTATCTAAGAAATTCTATCGGTGAAGAAAGACTAACAGGATTGGCGTCAATGTCAGTTCATCAACAAATTGAGATTGACACTGTGAGTGTGAAAGTTTTCGATGTATATGCAGATAATTCCGGTCGTCCACTACGTGAGCAATAATTTCAACTAACTTCGTTCAACTTTTTGTTCAACTCTTTCGTTGGATAAAAAAAATTACAGCCTCTTACACTAGTGGGGAAACTTACGTTGTTCACGTTAAGAAACGAAAGTTGAACGAAATGAACTTTTCCAAATATTGAATAACCTCGTACACTTGTTGATGAAATTGTTCGATTTTGAGAAAAAAAAAGTTTTTCGAGTTGATCAACTGCGTTTTCAATATGGTTGCTCAATAAGTTGATGGACGAGTTGATACCTTCGTTCACTTAACCAAAAGGATCACTCGTTGGGGAAAGCGTTCAACGCACCACCACAAACGGATATTGATGCTATGTACCTACCTAATAAATAATAACTTAAATTGGAACTGTACGATTATCTTTTATATACCTTGTTTTTCTGCTTAGGTACCTATTCAACGGAAATCCATGATATATACATATAAATATATATGCATAAACCTACGTTCCCAAATGTTTGAAACAAAATTGTGTATGATATGGTTGAATTTCGGATAATGGGCTATTCTGGTTTTGACAATTAATTTGTGAAGTTTTTTTTCCGAAAAATGATATTTTAAAATTCAATTCTTATCGTACCTCGATGGAAAGGTATATAGCAACTCCCAGATCACGAATATGGAATTCTTTAGATTGCTACGGCTGCTGTTAGTTCAGCCGCAAATCGAATACGTAGATTTCACGTTTACTCACAACGTATAGGTAAATTCACATTCAAATTAACTTAATGTCTATCGATTCTCGTTAAATAAAAGAAATACATATTTGGAACTAAATTAAAAAAAGCTAACCCCTTCTTGGCAGGAAAATCGTGAGTTGCATCATCGGCGGCGGCGTGTAAAAAAGTGTTTGTAAATTAGCTAATAACGATTTAAACTACAGCTGTCTGTTTATTTTTAGTTTGTCATTTCTGCATACAAAAAAAAATTCCATTAAAAGTCGAGCTTTCTCAAAGAATTTTCATTAAAATAAAAAAATAAACGCAATGGAATAGACCCCGTCACATACATTCATCCTTTTGTCGACTTAATCCATCCCATAACCCTAGTCTTTTGCCGCAGCTTATGCGAATTATCCTCGATAGAGTAAGAAATGAAAAAAAAGCAATCATAGCCATATAAGAGTCAGGATACAAATGGATGAAATAAATTAAAGTTAAAAGTCCTTGTCAAGTTTAAGAAGAAATAGTTTTATTGCCCTTTCGTTTCAGTTTACTATTATAAGAATGGAGAACGAACGTGTCACATTGTCACATGACTTTATGCAATTATCCTTACCACTCTTATTGTTGCGCTCACACATTGAACACATTAAACGTGCGAAAATGTAATTACAACATGCATCGTGCATTGAGTGTAATCGGAAAGATGCAATTTACACAAAGTGTCACAGAAGGATACCAAAAGAACATAACGAAAGGATGACTTCAATTCGAGAGTGGGTATACATATATGTATGTACTATGAACCTACATTAAAGGGTGCAAGTAAAAATTAAGTTTATGTTTTTTTCTTAAGCTTTTAAATATGTCTTAAATATTGAAAATATGTAGAATGTATAGGTATACATCAGCACATCTCATTTCGAAATAATTGCTTTTTTTGAGAATATAAATATTAATATTCATAGTTATTTGCAGAACGTAAAATAAATTATTTTAAATCTTTTTGCGTGTTCAAATTTTGGGTTATGATTGTAGTTCTTAAATATGTTTCTCCATTACCTTCTACTAGAAGTTTAAAAAATGATTTTGAATTTGGACAAATTTTAAAAACTTCGGACGCGACAGCTCGGGGAGAGCCAAGACATAGTGACTTTCAACTCTCAAATATTTAATTTGTGCGAGTTGTTTGTTTGTAGGAATGAAGAGGGGATCTACAATATTGTCTGTCGAGTCTGAACGGCTATAAGGTGACCTCCTCGCAAGAGGCAGATTTTTTCTTAAAGTTGGACGAGGCTGGGAATCAAACCCAAAACTTCGACATGACAGTCCTACGCACTAAGCACTAGGCTACAGCGAAGTTTTATCATATTAATCTGTAGTTTTATTTGAATTTCAAGCTGTCTTCCGTCTATTTAAATTAAGACTTTTTCATAAAAATGTTAGTTTTAATTTGGGTTGTTATATAGAGAAATTATTGTATCCAATACCCTTTTGCCAGTTCAGAACAAAATCTATTTTAACAAATACAATTTGGAAAGCACTTATATTTGTGTTCCTACCTGTAGCTATATTTATATGTTGTGTATGTACTTCTACCCACATGCATATAAAATGACCTTAATACAAACAATATTTTGTTATTTTTATCTTGTATCAAACTAGCTTCAAAAGATGTCATTTAATATTTCAATATGAATCCACCCAAACACTTTATCCTCAAAATTTGTCAACAGAAAAAAAAAAAAAAAAAAACAATTTGTCAATATCACTCACAACATATTGATGATTCTTTATTATTTAGCCATTAAAAACCACCAAACCATTTTTCAAAAGGATTTAAAACTTTAAGTTGGATAATTTTTGATAAATTGCAAAAACCTTATTGATGGCATTTAAATAGTTAACTGCTATGGGTGGTGGTGTCGTGATTAATAGTATTTTTGTTTTCAAACTTACTTTACTCATGATGCTTATAAGGGGAGAAATTAATGAATTTTATTTCACTTTCGTGTATAGAGGTACTGTTCCGCTTACAAAATGTCGTGAATATTAACAATTTCAATTGAACAAATGTGTGTACTTGTTTTATCGGAAATGCTAAAAGTATATAAGTTGGTATACTTATATGAGAAGGTGTACCTTCGTTTATTTTATGTACACTAGGGTATCCGCTATTTTCCGAACTCATGTCGGCGGTCATGCCCTAAATCAAAACTTTAATCCCTAAACAAAATTAATTGACCAAAACAATTTCGTCCGAAGTCACTAACCCTGACCCTTTTAGGCCAGACTTTTCCCATACAAATTTATATGTAAATTTTGCACTGTTTACATTCTATTTTGTTCTCTCCGAACAACAGCAGTTAATTTTCATTATATCCCTTTTAACCTCATTCACAAATGTATTTAACAATTGCTTAAAACAATTTATTTTCTTTTTTTCAATTTGTTTTATTAATTTAATAGCTGGCCCGTTCGGCTTCGCACGGTGAGACAAACCTAAGCTTCGCATGAGAATTACAAAAGAAAATACAGGGTGTCCGCCGGGAAGGTATACTACTTTGTTTTGCCACCATTTTGATAAACATTAGTCTTGGCAGTTCATATTTGGCAGTCGTGAAGTAGACACGTGGCAAATTTATTATGGAAAAATATTCAATAAACCAACGTGTTTTAATCGTTAAAACATTTTATCAAAATCAATCATCGATTACTGTGACGATGGGAAAGTTACGTGAAATTTTTGGGAGAAACAACGTGCCAACAAAACGCACTTCGTGTAGTGAATGATTTCGAAGAAAGAGGGTCTGTAGGTGATAGGTCCAGGCATGGACCACAACGTACTACAAGATCGGCTGAAAACATTACTGCTGCTCAAGGAAGTGTTCAAAACAGTTCATCAACCTAAATTTGACGCCGTGATCAGGAGATTGGTCTTCAAAGAACAACTTTGGCCACAATTTTGCACATTTAAGATTCAGTTGACACAAGAGCTTTTTCCACAAGACCATTTACGCCGCGCCGCCGTACATATGCCAATAGGATGTTACAGCTAGCCCATGACAACCCCGATTTTCATGATAATGAGTGACAAGGCACATTTTCATTTGAATGGATATGTGAATAAACTGAATAATCGGTTCTGGGCAATGGAAAACCCTCAAATTATTCATCAGTCACCTTTGCATCCATTAAAAGTTACAGTCTGGTGTGCAATTTGGTCAGGAGCAATCATTGGACCTTACTTCTTTGAAAATGAAAACGGCGTAACGGTAACTGTGAATGGGGAACGATATTGATATGATTGAGACATTTTTAACGCCACAACTGCATGCTTTGGGCTTGATTAACATGTGGTATCAACAAGACGGTGCCACATCGCATACAGAGAGGATTACAATGGAATTATTGCTAGACCTCTTTCCATAACAAGTTATTTCAAGAATTGGTGATGTTGATTGGCCTCCACGATCGCCTGATTTGACTGCTCCGGACTTCTTTTTGTGTTGATATCTGAAAAGCAAGGTTTATACAAACAAACCAGAAACGCTTGAGCAACTCAAACAAAATATTAGTGATGAAATTAATGAAATACCGCGTTAAATGTGTGAGAATGTAATAAAAAATGTGCTCAAAATTTCTCGCATTTGTGAGACTAACAGAGGCGGACATTTACCTGATATTGTATTCCATGCATAATTGCCGACATTGAATAAAACATTTATCAATGTAAGATAAATTCTCAAAAATTATAAACAAACAAAGTAGTATACCTTCCCGGCGGACACCCTGTACAAAGGTAAAGATAAATATTTAAGCTACTTTTTCTACTTAATTGAACTATACTTTTTGGGTTTTACCTTACGTTATGAATATAAATTAGTAAAAATATGATTATCTAAGTCCAACCTTTATTACTTTCCCAACACAGAAAAAAAATTTGGAATCAAAAACAATTTTTTTTTTGTGTTTTTCCTATTTCACTCTCTAAATATCAAATTTGTGAAAATAACCTTTCAACACACAAACAGAATTTTTAAAATCGAATATCCCTCTCATTTGTTTTTACCCCACATCACCCTAAAAATGTCAATTTTTTAGTCATCGCTTAGAAAAAAAACTCTTGATACACAAAAACAATTTTTGAAATCGAATACATTATTTCATTTTTACCCCATTACACGCTATAACTAATAATTTTTTGAAAAAAAAATGACCCTAAAGCCATCCGTTGAAAATATCTTTTCAAACACCAAAATAATATCTAAAATCAATTTTTTTTTATTTTTACCCCATTTCACCCTTCAAATATTAAAATTTTGAAAAAGAATACCCCTGGAGACATTTCCTAAGAAAACCTTTTTAAACAAAAAATAAAATTCCCTAATTCGGACAATTTTTTATTTTTACCCATTTTCACACTGCAAATAACAACATTTGAAGAAGAATATCTCTAAATCTATTTCCTAAAAAAAACCTTTCAAAAAAAACTTTTCTTAAATCGGACAATTTTTTTTATTTTTACCCCATTTCACATTAAAAATTGAAGCTAACAATAACCTTTCAAACGCAGGTAAAGTTTTTTTTAAGCGGATACTTCTATTTTTTATTTTACCCCATTTCACCCTACAAAGTGAATTTTTCCAATATATTTATACTTATTCTTCTATTCGGGATTCGGGGTGGAGACGAATCCAACAAATCAAAGATCATTAAATCGAAAGTTTTTATTTTATTTTATTTTTAAATTAAGTTGTTTTAGTGAACAGTTTTTGAAAAATTAATTTTCAAACTCAAAATTTTGAAAATTAATGAGGTAAGGTAGGAAAAAGAATAGATATATAGGAAAATTGAAAGGGAAGATGTCTGAAAAATGTTAGGAATGTCCAGCTCCGGGGAACCTGGCCTGCTTGCTATGCTCAGCAGTTAGCTTGCCGAAATGGTGGCGGGATCATTCCCCGAAACTTAACCTCACCTTCCACAAAACAAAAATCAGGCCTGATAAAATAACTGCAAAATGACAGCAAACGGACTATCACCACAAAAATTAACAAATGTTCTTACATGATTTTGAAACTCTGTGGAACAGCAGCCACTTACAGTTTTAAAATAAAAAAAAAAAAAAAAACCATCCAAGGACACTTTCATGTTACTTATTCTCTTTTCAATGACAGCTACCCATATAAGGAATCAATTCAAACATTTTCTTAATTCTTATCCATATCATGTATGAATATCATATCATATATGAAAATAATTGCTATTCACGTTGAAAAGTCTTCTTTGAGATTTCAACATCATCGCAGAAATTCTGGGAATATTCACAATACCCTCAATCCGAACAGACACACGTTATACTCTAAGAATTACCATTTTCCTTGGAGAATAGTTTTTTTTTTTTTTTTATTTTTCATTTGAATGCTGTCTTTGGATCATGGTGTGTTTGATTATGAAATTGAATAATAATATTGACATTTTTTGATGTTTGTCCTTTTCGTTGGTATAACATATAAAAAGAATGATAGGAAAAAATAATGAATTTCATTGGAAAGTCTTTGATAACGTCTTTGAATAAAAAAATGTTTCAAATAAATCAACGCCCACAAAAGAAAAAAACAAAAAAAGCGGGTTATACAATATAAAAATGAAGAATCAAAATAATTCATTATACAAGGATTCATTATAAAAAGGTACTCAGCCTGCCACCTATAGATTAAAATATAAGTACAAAAAGGTACTTTGAATATGTCTATCTTGATGCATGAAAACCTTAGACTTTAATAGTTTTTTTTTTTCGATGAAAAAAAAAAAACATTCGTTTAAATTAAAGACAAACATCCCTAACACATTTGATTGACAACCTAAAACATCAAGTGATGAGGTAACATATTGTCAGGATATTTTCCTTCAATCCATTCCATATTGGAAATTAGGTAAAAGTTGTTCCACCGAGTTTCATGGTAATCATCGTTATTTCATCCCAAATTCAATTTCCTTATGGGTTTTATGCATCTTTATTTTAATCCCCCAAAAAAATGTATTTGAAAGAATGTCTTTAAATTTTTCTAATAGACTTAGTATTGGTTTTGTTAAAAAAATGTTTGAGATTCAAATCAAACGTAACAGGGGATACTGAGACTGAAAGCCCTTACTTTGTTCCAAATGCCGCATTCTTCCTTTGGTCTGTGCATCTTTCCGACTAATTTTCTTCAAAATTTCGTTAAAAACATTTTTCTAGGCAACTGACTTCCTAGAACCTACAGGATTAGTACAAATTTGTGTATCAATCCAATTTTTTTTCTTTTAGACAAAAAGTAGCAATAAATTTCGACAAAGAAGGTTTTTGGTGGAGAGCTTTATCGTTCTTTAAAAATAATATAAATTTGTAAAATCAGGGTTTGTTGGAAGGAGTGAAAGGGGCTGCAATTCAGTTTTATGCAAATACGTTGTCTTAAAAACTTTCATTTTTTTGAAAAAATTATGAAGATTTTTACACTGTTTTTTGTGTTTTTCATAAATAGATGCGGATAGAGAACTTATCCCTTGTTTCTTATCAACAAACATATTCTTCCTTTATGATATAATTTTTTTATATAACTGTAAGCACGGCAACACATCATCAAAACATAGCAAAATTAAACTAAGGTCCAGTTTTTTATTTGCGAGATTAAAGTTAAACCTGAGTTAACTCATTAAAATTGGTGAGCTAACTTAGTGTAAGCTGAACAAATACTTTTGATATTTATCCACCGAATTTGTTTAGTTTTTCAGCATGCAGTATCCACCGAAAAACAGCTTCCTCGGTTCAATGTAGCTTAATTTTCTTCTAGAGTTGGCTAACTCTGGTTCAACCCATCATTGAAAAACACATACATGATTGTAGTAGTAAACGATGAGAGGTATGCATGTTTGTGTTAAGAAGTTATCCGTCCCTTAAACACCAAATTTGATGTGTTAAAATTATACCCTCGCTATCACTTGTGACAGGTTATTACATATTTGCCGTTTATTAATAGGGATTTAATATACAATTTCTTATTACTTCTCGGGTAAAAAATAAGTGAATTTCTTTTTTTATATTTTCTACGTAAAAAACCATGAATAAACTAAGTTTAGTGACTTCAACTCCTTCTCTATATAGATGTATGTAAGTCAGTAAAATTAGATTTTGACGTCAAAAGAATTCTGACATATGTACATACATATAGACGAATTTTTATATGAGAACTTTGTTTTGGCGTCTTAGCTCATCCTTATAAGTACCCCAAACTACTGGTTTCGATTTTGTGGGGTGAAAGGCGCAGAATTGTATATTTTTTTTAAATAGCTCGGGAATCATCGGTTTTTTTTTTGGTAAAAATTTAAGGCATACATATGCATATTGTAGATTATAAAATTCGTCTCATAAAAAATTGTGAAACGTTTTTCGATAATTAACAATCCCAAAAATCTATTTTATAGTCAGCTTAAAATACAAATTAACTTGTCTTTGAAGTTTAAAGTGGCGTATATCTAAGCTCGTGTTTAGCGTTTGGTTAACTATTGGTAAAGCTCATCATACACTAAACTTTGCGCCTCATACTTCAAATATCGAAAACCCTGTTCAAAGTTTAGTGTACTTTTTAAGAAATGCCAAAATTTACTAAAATTCTAGTTGTTTCTTAAAAAAACTTTTATCTTACATTTTCAATGCTAAAAGGTAAGTACACACCTGGACTATGAAAATAAAGCCTGCACGTGCGACCCATCAGTCGTCTGTTTTTTTTTTAAATCTTACATTAGGTACCCCATTATATCATCAACAACTTTTATATATATAAAGTAAACTTTGTATAACGTGAGAAAAAATCCACCAGAATATACCATACTCATCTAATATTTGGCTTTCTGAGAGGAATAAGAAGAAGTCCACTTTTGTGGTTTAACATCTTTGCCCTATATATGAAAGCTAAACGAATCAAAACAAAAGTGAAAATAACCCCCGCCCCGAGGAACGATTTTACCTCGTGACCTACTTTTACAAAAGTTAACCCCAAACTTTCATCTCTTTTGCACACAAGCCATATATAGTATTCCAGGGGAATACAATTTTCCAGAATTACTTACAAAAAAACCAAAAGAAATAAAGTGAAGAACAACAGCAGGCAAAAGCATTGAGTAATACGTGTGTAAAGAAGTTAATCCGCATCCTATCAATAGACCTTCAAGAAAATTTCCTATAATCGAATGGAGGGGGAAAAAACTTAATTTCATTAAGAAAAGTTTAAGATAATGTATGTGAGTTAGCATTGGTGATTGCAGAAGCTGACTCTGGATCATAGGAGAAAAGGAATAAATTTTACAGGAAAAAATATGTGAGTCAAAAATTTTGCCATTAGTGAACTAATGAACGAGTTCGACATAAGGATGGATGTAATAGAGTGAATCAATATTCTGGAATCTGGATGATAGAGACCTTTCATGAGCTACATATTCTCACATACTCACAGCTGAGGTCAGTTATGACTTTTAGGACTGACTAAAGGTTGCTGCAAAAAAATAGAGGGTGGTGGATAAACCCTTTATGGTTAAACGGCAGCTCTCCCATCCCCCTTAATGGGTTACTGGTATCTGGCGACATTTCGGGCTTGTTGTCTTAAGGTGAATTTAGGGCTTAGTCTTTCGCAACTTGGGGGTTGTGCGTTGTGGAAACTTCCCTACCATAACCATGGAAAAACTTCGTTTCCGAAACACCAAGAAGTCGAATTATTCTTGCCAATCGCAGTTTCTTAGAATTAAGAAGGCATTTAAGTTGGAAAACCCTTGCTCAAAGAACCCAGAAGACACTATACCAGACCTTAATCAAAACTGCCCTACTGAGGAATGAACCTTTGGAAAGATGAATGAAGGTGAAGATGAAAATTTTCTTCGACCTGGTTAGAAAGCTAACTTACAGTTTAACCCCTTTAGTAAACCATTTAGGTCCAGTTTTTCAGTGCGAGATTAAGGTTAAACCCGAGTTACCTCATCAAATTTTGGTGAGTTAACTCAGGATTAACTGAACAGATGCTTTGGATATTTTGTTCACTGAGTTTGTTTAGTGCTTCCGCATGCATTTTCCACCGAAAACTTGCTTTATAAGTTTATTGAGAGCAGAAGGTTAACTTATTTCCAGAGTTAGCTAACTCTGGCTTAACTCACCATTGAAAAACTGAACCTCAGTATTTCAAACTTAAAAAAACAAAATCAAAAAAGAATATAATGTTTATTTGATTAATACAACTTTTCCCCAAATTGTATTCTTTGCACTTTTGATTAGTTTGAATAAATATTATTTAGATAACTACTTACCAACTGGGGAGGCTTACCCACTTAGGTAAAGTGTATAATTATAGTAAATTAGGTGTATCTAAAAAAAAAAAACTTGATTTGCAACAAGTTTCAGAAAACACTTCGGCCAAACATATTTTAATATTTTAACAAGAATTATTTAAGCTCCAAGAGAAATTTGTGTCTTTCCAAAAACTTCCTGATTCAAAGACTTATGTCCAACATACCCTAAGAAAAACATGACTGAGATTTGTAAATCAGCACAAGAACATAAATATGAAGTAATCACACCCATGGGTGTCAACAATAACATGCGTATTTTGAATGGTAAGTTGACAAAACATGAAGAAGGAGGTTTCATATAATTTTATATATAAGAAGATTTATCCACATTTATGTACATGCTGTTTCGAAGACAAACAAGGATATCAAGTTCGTAAAATATAATTATGGAGAGAAACGGACGACTTTGAAAATAAACATTTGTATTCGAAAAGGATGATATCAAGATACTGTACATAATGTAAGTATCTTCTTATAAAAGTTTAAATCAAAGCTCAGTTTATTGCTGTACATGATTCCTTCATCCAGATCGAGCAGGCGGCACAAAATCTGGGGCTGTACATTAGTGAAGGTAAAACAAAGTACATGGTGGCGTCGAATGCGAGAGGAACAGTTGGTCAAACAATCAAGGTAGCGGAGCACGAATTTGAAGTGGTGCAATCCTTTAAATACCTTGGGTCAATAGTAGCAGCCGATAACAATATAGAAGAAGAAATACGCGGGCGGCTTCTCAAATCCAACAGAGCCTACTATAGTCTGTCAAAGCTCTTCAAATCCAGAAATCTCACCATAACTTCAAAACTGCTGCTGTACAGGACCATGGTCCTGCCAGTACTCACATATGGATCCGAGACTTGGGTGCTTAGCAAAAGGCACTCCGACCTCTTAGCCGCGTTCGAGAGAAAAGTCTTAAGGAGAATTGTTGGCCCCATTTGTGAGGAAGGACGATTTCGGAGACGGTACAATCATGAATTGTACGCAATCTACCTTGAAGCAGATATCGTGACAAAAATTAAGCTCGGTAGACTCCGGCGGGCAGGGCACCTAGCTCGCATGAGCGAAGAGGAACCTGCTCGGAAAGTTCTTTGTGGTACATTCTATGGTAGACGACAGCGTGGTAGACCATGCTTGCGCTGGATGGCGTAGACCAGGACGCCCGGAGCCTTGGGGTGCGCAACTAGATGGCGGCGGCTCGAGACCGGGATGGGTGGAGAGACTTGTTGAAGGAGGCCAGGACCGGACCCCGGTTGTCGAGCCGATGATGATGAACGTCCAAACGAACGGTATGGCTTCTTCAAACGGACATGAGGTCTATTTAAATTTTAATTTAGTCATATTTAATGGACCTAATGACCGTTTGAGATTTGACGTTTATTCTCAACTTATCTAATGTCCATGGACCTTATGTCCGTTTGTGCCGTAATAATGTCCATGGACATTATGTTCGTACTTGTCTACTGCTTTTTGTTCTTATGGCAGTAAAAATAAATTTTTCAAATTTAATGAGAAACTATTGTTTACAAACATTTTAAATTTAAAAGAAATGTACGAATCCAAAAGTCGTAATAATATACATATTTATAAGCTCTTTATAAAGGGTGTTTGTTTTTTCAGACGTTTGGTTTTCAAGAAGAAATAAAACAGATATAATTTAATGTAATGGCCAAGAATTTAGCTTTATTATAAAAATAAGGGTTTGCCATTATGTTTAAAAATGATTTTGGGCAAGTGACCGCCGCGGCTGGCTCGAATAAATTCCAGCCGTGGCCGAATGTCAGCAATAACGTGCCGAATATGATCTTCCAAGGCGTCAATCGTCTCGGGCTTATCTGCCTAGACAAGCGACTTCATATTACTCCACAAAAAATAGTCCAGCGGTGTTAAATCAGACGATCTTGGAGGCCACGCCACAGGCCCACGACGCGAGATAATGCGCTCACTAAAAGTTTCCTTCAATAAATTGATTGTTTCGTGGGCTGTATTGTATGGCATGTAGCGCCGCCGTCTTGTTGGAACCAAAGGTCGTCCACTTCAACATCCTCCAATTCAGGCACGAAAAAGTCATGGCTCTTCAGCGTTCCCCATTGACTGATGTAACATTATGGCCGGCTTCATTTTTGAAGAAATATGGACCTATGATTCCCTCTGCCGATAGACCACACCAAACAGAGACTTTTTGAGGATGTAACGGCATCTCAGGAATAAGTCTATTCATTATAAAATGGCAAACCAAATTGAGCATAAATCAAGTGACAACTGTCAAAAAGACCAACTCTGAAAAAAGTATTGCCACATTGAAAACCACACGTCTAAAAAAACACCCTTTACAATCGGTCACGTTTCTGAGTTTTGGTCATTTTTCTTTGTTCATGATAAAAATAAACAATTTGTTGTTCGGTTAAAAATAAACTTTACAGTCTTAACAGTTCAAATAGAAAGATACTATTATTAAAACTGTGTCAGTAGGGCTATTCTGCCATCACTTAACTTGACCCCTATCGGGCCTAAATGAATTTATGTTTTCATTACGCAAAACTTTCATTCTTGTAGCCACAGCAGAGAGTAAGGGTAAAATTTCATTTGTCCTGCCAAAAACTCCAAAAAGCATACCACACTATGCAGTATAGTATAGTAATAAATGTAATGACATGTTTGGCAACACATTTCATACTTTTTGTTTGCACGCTTTTTGGCTTTTGCTTCTATGCCATTTCATGCAAACGCGCCATGATTCAGGGATTAACAATGTTGCTATTGTGTTAAGGAATTCGTTATATGTGTATGAGTATTTGTGTATGGTGCATGGAATTATGAAAATATTTATTGTAATGCATAGGAAAATGATATTTAGTAGGATGCATTTGTGAAAATATGTGGTCCAGTTTTCATTGAATTACTAGGTATTACTGGAGGAATGAATCATTATGACCAATATTGTCCATCACAAATTATTATCAATAACGAAAAATGTGTATCTAATATTACTGTTATCAATTTTTTTCGCTATAAGAAGCCTGTCATAGACAAATATCGAATGGCTTTATCAATTTTCAACCAATCAAAGGAAACCTTCTCACACCCGGATTTGCACAGCCAGACTGAATAATTCAGAATAAGTAGATACTACCTTAAACACTGACACATAGATTTCTTTCGGACTAAAACTAAAATAAAAATCGAAGTACCACAAGGCTCCATCCTTGGTTCGCTACTTTTTTCTTTTTATGGAATGAACTGCCTAAAATTGATCCATTTGGCGTTTAAGAGACGGATAACTTCTTAACACACACATGCATAAATCTCATAGAACCGTTTCCCACTACAATCACAGTTGTCATATATCAATGCACATATTGGAATGTTCCTACGTTTTGATGATGGGTTGCCGTGCTTCCAGTCAGAAAGACTGAAAATATATCACAAAGCTAAAATAGTTCCCTACAAACAAGTTCCCTACCCGTGATGTTCCAGCTAACACGTGAGTTAAATAGCGAATAGTATTTTTTTTTATTAATAGGGCTGATAGAGAATATCTTTTATTAATAAATAAAATAAATGGTCTTTGTTGGCCCCAGGTCATGAAGAACCAAGTTTTAATGTCTCAATCTCGTGTGTGCGTATTAGTAGTCACCAGGACCCATGTTCTGTAACTCTCGCATCGATAAAATCAGTGGAGAATCGGTGGAAAATGGAACAAAACTCATATGATTTGTTTCAATTTTCATCGTTTCTCGACTGCTTTTAACCATGCGAGAGTTACAGAACATGGGTCCAGGAATGGAAGGAACCCACAATTTTCTGCTCAATCTAAACAGTCAAGAAAAGAGGCACTTTTTCATGACACATGACGTGTTCTTGGAAGATTTTGCATTCCCTCGGAAAACGTAGTCCCTCTGAATGAATGTTTGTTCATTTTCAACTGGAATAAGATGGGATTAGATCCTCTTTCTATCCATAAAAAAAGCAGGAAAAAGAAGAAGGAAGAGTATGTTGATTTCACCAAGAATCTTTGTCCGATTTTCAATCGAAGCCATATTTGGTCTGCTCCAATATGTGAAATTATGAATTTTGTTTTCGGTAACGTCTATGGCAGACTTTTACTAATCAATACAAACAAAATTCTTGATAACGAAACCTCTGCTCTTGCAAATGAAGCTATATTAATACTGTAAGATCGTACGCTTCGTTCCCCAATGAAACAAATTCAATCACAATTCGAATGGGGAATTAAAACAAAATTGTGTAAAAATCCATAGCCTTATGTTATCCTTCAACTTTAAAAATTCTACAACTCAGAATAATTTTTAAACCCTTCATTCTATATTTTCAAGGTATCAAAAAAACTATACACAAAGGTTCAATTCAGTAAAATCTGTCTAGCTATAACATTTTTATATATTCCATATTTTTGTTTGTGTAGCAAAATCGTATAAAAAGTTTAATAAATTTTCTTCCTTTTTGTTTGTGTTTGGTTTGGTTACACCCATGTTATGCGATTCAATGGTGTATGAATAGAAATTTAATTTTCTGATATTGATTTATGGTGATTTTGTGCCTCTGAGATTTATCTCTATGTATATACCTATTCTAATTCTAAATGGTGCCGCACGTAGATGATTTATTAGCAGTTTTTGCTCAGATGCTTGTGTAAAGTATAAGTTTTTTGTTTAAATCTGGATTGGAAAATTGGATTTGAATTTAAAATAAGCTACCTTAAATACAGTTTTTTTTAATGGAACTTTTACAATCGATAGGGTTTTGCATTTACAAATTTTAAAGACCTCCAAAGGTTTCCACAGGAATTTCAACACTTAATAATCAATACCAATGGTTTCCGTTAAGACCAAAATACATATTTAAATCGTTTTTTTTCTTGCACAAATATTTATTTAGTTTTTCGTAACTGTTGCATGCAATATTGTTTACTTCAGTTCCGATGTATCGAGTCTAATGCGAAAAAATTGATGTACCAGGGTCTCTCCTTAAGTGCTTCCTATCTTAAATTTGAAATTGAAATTTTGTATTAGTTTGAAAGGCCTATCGATGCCATTTATGTATGGAATATAACATCGTTCAAATGTCCGCCGTGGCTTCTCTGGGCAAATGGGAATTGTCCAATTTTATATGACTGTGGCTCTTAAATCAGGCTGAATTTGACCGATGACATGGGTTATGTCGTATAGACCTGGGACTTCAGAAAACCCCACAAGAAAAAGTCTAACGGGGTCAAATCGAACGATCTCGGTGGCGAATTTACATCACATCCACGTGAGATGACCATTGACCATTATGCCCTCGAATCGCTCGTGCAGAATTTCCAATGTGGCGTGAGCTGTGTGGCACTTAGCATACTCCTGTTGAAAACACATGTCGTTGGTGTCCATATCATCAAAATCAGACTTAAAGAAGTTGGTAATCATCGACCTATATAGCACTCGCCTTTGACGGTGATGGCCTGGCCAACATCGTTCTCAAAGGAATATGGACCGATGACGCCAGCCGCCCGTGCAAAATACACACCAAACGTTGACATTTTGAGGATGCGTTGGACGCTCTTGGATCTAATGTGGATGGTTATTGTCCCTAATTCGACAATTTTGTTTGTTGACGTACCCGTTCATCCAGCCAGAAATGGGCCTAATCGGGAATGAGGGAATCGCGCGGAACGTTGCCCAAACAGAACACCCATTTTGATAAAACAATTTTATCACTTGCACGTGTTGTTGAATGCTCCATCCGTTCATCGTTATTTTCCAAACCACACTGAATAAATGACAGCTAATTTGACAGATGTAGCTTCAACAATATGGCCGCTATTAACTGTCAAAGTTCAGAAGTCCCTATTGGAAGACCCTTTACTACTTTACTATACTTTTTACTTGCAATATACTATACATACATTCATACGTATGTATAAACAATGTTGGTTCTATATATATATACATAGCAAGTTATGGATTCCTACAAAAATCGAACTCGAGATTTTGATCAAACTTGACATTACCATGATAGGGAACACGAAAAAAATGGGTCTCGCAAAAAACATCCGTCTGACTGTCTGTTGGCTGCAGCGTAAGCGGGTGGGTCGTTTTTTTCAAACTTGACAGTTTTTTTGACATTCTTTCGACAGGTTTTTGAATTTTTTTTTTGTACTGCTAAAAATAACGTTACCTACCTGTCATAAATTTTTTTTGGCCAAAACGCAAAATCTTATTTTCTTAAAATCTGGTCCATAGATACAAAAAAAAAATCAGTAAAACTAAATAGTTCTTTAGTAAAAAAACTGGTTCCGAGAAATCGTTATTAATTAAGGTAGGTACCATATTTTTGATTAAAGTATTTCTCGAAAACGATTCAACTGATTTTGATCAATTTTTTCAGAAAGTTGTTTACCAAGATTTTCAAAAAAATATTTTTTGTTTTTTTATAAAAAGTTTGAAATTTTTTTTTTTAAAACTCAATATTTCAAAAACAACTCAGTCGATTTTTATTAAATTTGTTAAGAAGCGGTTTTTTAACATTCTCTAAAAGAATTTAAATAATATTTGTTCTTATAATTAAAACTAGCAGTACTATACCCTCCCATAAAAATGTTAAAAAACCGTTAAGGAAAATCTTATTTTGCTCAAAAATTCAATTTTGATATAATAAATTTTGTGTGTAAGAATTGATATGATCTCCTATGATCTAATTTTTAACACTACATTAATAAATACTTAAAATTGACGTCTTCCAATTTCTTCTTAAAAATGGTTACAAAAAGGTATTTATATATACAAAATTTATTATTTTTAAAACCAGTTCTACGATTAATTTTTTTTTTTATGAATTAAGAATTATGAAAGAAATTAGATGATGAACATTGCGTTGGTGTCAAAACTGTTTCAGAAGCATTTTATCAATTAATTTCTAATTTTCTTGATTTGAAATATTAAATATTATAATTGCCTTGCATGGATATGTGCTACACGATCTAGCTCGATGTTTTGATAAAAGACATCCACGAGCAGCATATTATCTGATATATATGAAAAGATTTATAATATTTAGTTTAGATTCATAATAATTAAGGTGTGGATTTTATGGATTTTATTTTGCAACTCAACCTTCTTGACTATATCATCAGGTTTCTATTCTCTTCAGACATTCGTTCAAGCTCTATCGCATGTAATGTAATGATGGTGTCATTTATAAAATTACAATCCCCAGAGTATGTCCTTTTGAGAAGAAAATAATTGGTATGTAAGTCTCCAAGAAAACGAATCGATTAATAGTACGTTGACCCATGCGAAAATAATAGCACACATGAAGTTTTTTTGATGTCCGGTGTTTAATTAAGGAAATGCCCTTGCAATACACTAGATTATGAGTCTTGAAATGTTTGTGTTATTTAAATTATTAGGCAAGTTTTTTCTCCTATACACATTTTTGGAACATAAATTGTGTTCGTTTTGAACTTATAGGACTGCTTTTGAGTCATTTATTTGAATATTACTTACAGTTAAGACCCCTTTTGATTTTTTTTTTAGATAATTTTAAATAAATACAATTTTAACAAAATAAATACATATTTTAAAAAGACCAAAATTAATTTTTGATCATGTATTGATCGATATTTTTTTTAGAATCCCCACCGCCACACCCTAAACTATTCAAATTGTTGACTTAAAATACTCAACCCAAAACACCCACTTCTATATGTCATTAATGGACAATATACTATCACAATGTACAATACGTATTGAGGGAGGGAGAATCGTTTTGATTTGTCAACTTGATGTCAATAACAGAATTGGTGATGATAGTGCTTAATATGTATACTTACTGGATGTTTGTGCCATTATCCCCAGTTGACCCAATTTCTTCAAACCATTTATAAATATTGCCCTAAAGCTAAGCAAATATAACATTTTCATTTATTTAGAACAAAAAAAGACAGACATAATATGTTGAAACTACACATCACCAGCCATTTATTAGACATGGCCATAGAAAAAAAAAATTAAATTCCTGTTTCTGAGAAGATTTCAAATCAATATCATCTATTTGTTTCAAATAAACTTTGAACATAATATACACATCATGTACTATTTTGTGTTGATTTTAAAGGAGGGCAAAATGATTCAAGGCTTTAAATAAAAAGAAGAAAAGTGTTTAGAACCTAGTCCTCAAATTAAATTTCACATAATTTTTGTAAATTATATGGACCTACCGGTGAACCATGACAAGCGGTTAACTATTTCAACAATGAAATATAAAAAAAAAAAAATTTACCTCTAGAGAATTCTATGTACATAAAAATGCACTAGCTTAGATGTAAGGACGCATATAGACTCTTAAATAAAGAGTCAACACTGGGAAGTGAACGAGATCGAAGAACTATCGCGAAAGGTAGGAGGTCAAATTAATATACGGCGCGGCGTTAGGCAATAACCCAAAAAAATAATGCCCTAATCGATATTGTAATATCGATTTGGGCGTTATTTCCATTTAAAAAATATTTTTTTAAAGAAAAAAAAAACACCCAAAATAAAAATTTTAAAAAATAAATGGGAAATAATGCCTACAATTGGAAATACATATCGCCAAAAAAAAACCTAGAAAAAAGAAATAACTCCCAAATGTTAGGAAAAAACGCCCAAATCAAAATCTTGCCAATAATTATATTGACACAACTCCGTTTTAAATCAAATCAACTTTATTACACTTTAATACAATAAACAGTGAGGTATGTATGGGAGGCGTGCTGCCCCCACTGCTTGGGTACGCTATAGGATTTCAGGTAGGTGCGAGACTGGGTGCAAATTTTCTTTAAATCCAGATTCTTTAAATTCAAAAGAGACTTTGCATACACCCCCGCCTTGCACCTACCCCAAATCCTATAGTGTGCTTAAGCAGGGGGGGCAGCACGCCTCGCATACATATACCCTCTTTGTTTGCGGGGCAAGTTTCATTGAAATTTCATTTTGGAAATATCGCCCAAAAATGAGGAAATAACACCCAAATAAAAAAACAAATGTTTGGAAATATCGCCCAAAATTGAGGAAATAACACCCAAATAAAAAAAAAATGTTTGGAAATATCACCCAAAATTGAGGAAATAACGCTCAAAAAATTTGGGGATATTTCCAAATTAATTTGGGCGTTATTTTGTTGGGCTTTATTGCCTAACCCCAAAATAAACAACTTGTATCGTACGAACTTTTGCTCTTTTGGTTCAAAGTAAAAACGTATCTTGGCAAAATATTCAAAGTTCATAATCGTTGTCTGAGAACTACAAGGCCGTATGTTGAAATATTTCAAAATTTTATAACTAAAATGTATTTTAAAAAAAAGTTGCTTGCGAATTTTGTTTAAAAAATATTAATATTACCCCAAGCCTCCAGGCTTGTAAAACACTTTTAAATTTAAAATTTCATAAAAAACAACTGCCAACTGAAAACTGTAAACACACAAATGAGTGACATGTATGTGACAGATAATAAATGCGTCCAAAGGTTTATTCAGTGGGTGCGTTCAAGACTGCATTTTTTGTATGGAATTTGAGTTTTATCTACATTTACCTCCGTTTACATTTACCCACATTGAACAAAATAATAAATAAATTGTTCGAAAATTCAATAAATAAATAAATTTTTACTAAAGTAAATACAGTCAAACTTCTTTATAACGAACCTTCAAGGGAACACAAAATTGCTTCGTTATAAAGAAGCTTTATACAAAATTCGTTATATAGAAATTATTTTGTTTTTAAATACTGCAAGGGGAACAAAATGAAATTCGCTATAGAGAGAATTACGTTATAAAGAAGTTCGTTATAAAGAAGTTTGACTGTATATGATCATACATATAAGTTTAAGTCAAGGGAAGTGTTTAATGTATGTATTTTTCTTCGCAATTTATTTAATTGTTTTTTTAGGATGTTATCCCGAATTGTTAAGGAAATTTTAAAATCTGCACTGTCAAAGACGTAATTACACTTTGTTATCAACCCATTTCTTATGTGGTGATAAATTGTCAATTTTTTTAATTTATTCCTTATTGACACATCTTCAAATTTGATATTCTAAAATTGAATCTTCTATACCACTTACATTTATAAATAATTTAGGCCAGCTGCATAAGGGCAAATTGATAGTGAATCACTCATATAGCAGTGAATATCAGATATCAACTTTTCTTCTTTTAAGTTAATATAGTAGCTAATACAAATTTAGGGAAATAAGCGACAACAAAAAAACGTGTTCCTATTTATTTGACCCGGGCTTTATGAAGCTTTTATTCACTTAAAATATTAAAATTGTATTTAATATAAAAAAGGTCACGATTTAGTTGAACTTTAAATTGATGTTTAGAAAGGTCACGATTTAGTTGAACTTTGAACACTAAAAGTAAAGGTTTTCTCGTAAGAATTAGAAAAATAATTGAAATTTATTTGAAACGATATAATTTTAGATTCAATTTCTAGCAAAATAAAGGTCGAAAACATATAACCGTTTATAACCTACCCTTTTCTGTTATCACTGCTAAATATATTCAAAAAAAAAAATAGAAGCCATTTATATAAATATCCATACATCATTTTAACAGGAATTTGAATCGTTTTGTGTGTGAAACCGAAGTTGATTAATGATTCAGCTGAACAAAATTCGGTTGGAAATATTCAGAGGTCAACAAACCTTTCATAAAGGCATGCTATTTAATTTTTTGTATAGTAAAATTTATTCTACAAAATTGATGTATGTATGTGGGTGTTGCACATAAAGGATGAGTACTTTTGTATAAATTATAATAATATTTAGGTTTTTTAAGAGTTCATCACTATGTATACATATATTATTTACCAGAAGCAACCTATTTTCTATTTTATGGAATTCTTTAAGAAAATGTACTATTAACAAAAGTTCATGAAGTTTGTTTTCCACAAACAAGTTTTATTTTTTAATCAAAAATTAATGATTATAAAAGGATTAAACTTGAAAAATTCAGAAAAAGAATGTTTTATGAATACAAATCAGAAAATATATTTAGGTTATTTTGAACAGCCACAGGCCAAAGAATATAAATGAATTCACCCTACAGGTTTCTAATATTGAAACAGCAGTTGACTTAAGTGACTACCTTGAGGCACACCAAGTGAATCAGTAATACCCTATTAAATTCTGTGCGTTTCATTTAAAATTATTAACAAAGTACCTCTGACAAGGTATTTCACCACCTCCAACAGAACACGGCTTATATTGATATATCTAACGACACAATGAGGCATATTTATAGTCATACTAGCTGGCCCGCCCCGGCTTCGCCCGGTTAGTTAAACATACCTAAGCTTCGCACAGAAATAACAAAAGAAAATATAAATAAATATTTACGCTAGTTTTTGTAATCGAAAAATTCCATCTGGGTTTTAACCTACTTCACGTTATGAACTGCTAAATTTGTAAAAAAAATGATCCTCTTAGTACAACCTTACTTTTTTGTTTTTATCATAAAACAGTATTTTTTTTGAAAATAACCTTTTAAAAAAAAGAAAATTTTTAAAATCAGATACCTACAACTTTTCTAGTTTACATCAATTCACCCTGTAAATGCTACATTAAAAAAATATCCCTTAAGCCATCCACTAAACATAACCTTTCAAACACAAGAGTAATTTTGAAATCGGATATACTTTTGCCGTGTAGCTCTGAAATAATGGGCTACAAAAACTTCGGCTGGACGGATTTCAAAATGTTTGTTTCTAAACCATTTAAAAATGGTCTCCTTTCATTAAAAAAAAAAAATCATAAAAATCCACCCATCCGGATTCTAGATATAAGGTCATACACAAAAGTGATTTAAACTGTTTGTATAGCGGCCAATTTCTTCACAGAGTCCTAATGCTAGTACCGGTACTAGTCCTAAAATTAGTACTCAAAGTGGTATCAACTCATTTCTCCACACAAGTTCTAGGTCGTGGTCTTGACAATTTGGTACCGAGTATCAGTTAGGACTCGGTACTAGTTGACTCCTCAAAATTAGCTAGTACCTGGTTATTATACCAGTTGGTAGTACTCACATCGGTACCAAATGATTTCTTCACATAAGTACTAAGCCCTAGCTCTGTCAACTTGGTACCGAGTACTATTTAGGACTCGGTATTAGCTAGGACTTAAAAATCGGCAGTCTAGTGGCGCTAATACCTGAATCAGAGTAATTTTTTTCATTTTCTTCAATGAATTCGTTGCATGGACGTGTGTTGATGCATTCGTTAAAGTACATATTGCCACGGTTTATGAATTTAATATCGAGAATCAACGTCATATCTAAAACGATTAATAGTGTGGTAGACAGTTTCGACAAGCTATTAAAAAGGCCCTCCGCACATATCCCAAAAATTTTCAGATATCCATTGTTTTTTTTGAATTTACTGTTTTCATAAGGGATTAAAATAAACACAAAACCTATCCTGATAGCTCTGGATATTTCCCCGAACGCGATCAATGCATTTCATGAACAGCACATGAAATGCACACAATAAAGGACATTTTTCCAAGACTGTCACACACATATCAACATAGAAAAATGTCCAAAACTCAACGCAAAAAATAACACACAATGCTCTACTCAAATCAAGTGCTTCATCTGGAAGCTGATTCAAAACAAAGCACCACTGATCTCTCCTTTAAATATCAGTTGGACTTTATTGGAATTCTTCATCTTTCCACTCTCTATAGGTTTGTAGCAACGATCGTCATGTTGCTATTAACTGCGTAAATTGAAGACCGGCAAATTGTTGATCACAATGACAAATTTCATAGTTGATGCTTGATGAGATAGTTATCGTGGAATTGATATTATGTCCCCTTTTTATTAAAATTGACATAATTCATTCGAAAATAGAATAAAATAAAAATCGCTCAGTCAAAATAAATATCAAAATAATATTTGAAATGCCAAAATATTGTCAAAATCACAATTAGACCAGTTTTAGACGTATGAAGTCCTAGTACCGCTTGGTGAATTTAGATCCGGTACTAGTGATGTGAAGAAATGCTCAGGTACTTACTTTTCATTAGGACCGAGTACTAGATGTAGTACCTGGTCTAGCTAGACTGGGTACTAAGCTGGCTTAGTACTTCTGTGAAGAAATTGGGCGTAAGTTAAACTTGAGTTTAATTGAATTTTCTATGACTTATTTTCATTGCTATTGGTTACTTTTTCAATATTTCAATTCAAAAAATTCTCGAAACTTGTATTTTAATGAACACAGAAGGCGATTTGCTTACAAATAGACAAAGGAGCTGTGTTCATGGATCCATTTGATTTTAATCTGTAGTTTAGTAAAACATGAGTTTAGCAAACTACTTTATTAATACACCCCATTTATATTTCGTCTTGTTCTCATAAACAGCCAAAATCTCCGCCTCGCTGCGTTCTCCCGATAATGTCAATGTAATCAGAATAAGCTTAAATTTGTTGAACGAACTTTTGAACTTACCAGCTACGTAGAATTGATTCAAGAAGTTATGTTAAAAATTAACGGATGAAGGTCACTTAGGTCAATTTTTCAGTGCGAGATTAAAGTTAAACCAACATTAAAGTTATTTAACGAGTTTATTAAGTCCTTTCTTCATGGATTCTCTACCAAAAAACTGCTTCCTCAGTTAACTGTGGGTCAATTTATTTTTAAAGTAAGTTTACTCTAGTTTAACTCACCATTGAAAAACTGGGCCTTTTTGAACTTTCTTTAACAATAATAAGTCAATATATATCTTCGAAGACTTCAAATTAACAATAACACAATCAACTTGAAGTAAGCCACTTTAAATTTATGAACTTAAGAAGCACATTTTAAAATAGTATCGTAAATTTTTCTATTTTTCAGTGGCATATACGTCTCGTGCATCCTACAAATGGTATAATGACCTTTGTCCTATGGGCATGGGCATATTTTGACCTTGTTTTTTTTTTTTTTTTCTTTCTTTGAGTCCTCACAAACAACCCATCGCCATCAGCCATCAACGTAAAAAATGTTGGCATCACTGCTTTCTCGGCACTTCTACTTGGCAGTTTCTATTTAACTTTTGTGCCAGAAGCATTTCGGTATTTATTTGAGTGCATGATTTCCTTATTTTTATATCCTACTTAAGCTTTGTTTTGTTTGTTGAATTTTTTGTTCATGTTTTTGTTTATATTATGTATGTATGTATGTATGTATGTACGTACGTAACCGGGTGTGGATGATAATGTTAAATTATGCTAAAGTGGCATTTTACGAATGCAAATGGGCTTAAATTGTCATTTTAAGTTTGTCTATAGTAAAAATATACTGTTTCAACAATATTTTTAAGGACTCTTTCTCTAAGGGACTCGTGAATTACCGAATAAATTTCAAAATACATATAGACATAATTTTATTGCATGCTGCTTAGACTTGTTTTTTTTACAACATACCCAGTTGGTCATTGAGCTGTAAACGATGAAATGAGAATATTTTGTATAAGGGAGTGATTTAGGTTTGGGTCAGCTTGCCGGCTGTATGAGGTGGTTAGTGCGTGTACCTTAATATTGTGTAGGTGGTTTTAATTGTGAGTAAAAGTTTATAATGGATTTTTCTGTTGCAATTTTCTTTCATTATCTACCGAATTCAATTAAAACGTTATTTCATTGGAATGAAGAGTTAAATAAAAGTTCATTCAAATCTAGACTAGTGTAAAGGGTGTCCAGTGTAATTTTGTGTAATTAAATGTAAATAAACTACTGCTCATAATTCTGAATGTGTCAAAGCCCCTTCCTACGGTTTTTTTAAATTTTGGTGAGAAAAATCATATCCCACGCCAATTCTTGATGAAAATAAATGAAATTTGCTACACATAATTCATAATGATTTGAGACCCTGAGTTCAGTGGTAGGCACTGTCTTCTTCTTTCTATTTAAAATAACGGTTTTAAAACATTTTACGAAATTGCAAAGTTGTTTGAAAAATTATAAAATTTGTGTTTGAATCTGTACTTTCATATGAAAGTAATTCTAACGAAGAATTGTACCAAACTTACAAAAGCTATAATCCAAAATGATGCTAAGTGTTTTCAAGGGTTGAGAACTTATTTTGTGTGCTATAGCTCTGTTACATATATTCTTTTATTGGCAATTATTTTTGAACACAATTTGATAGGTTCTGGTAGAAATTTCATAATTTTGATAATTGAAAGATGTCAACCAAATTTCGAGCTATCGAATCAAAAATTGGATATAATCTTAAATAATAGTTCCAAATTTCATGATATTTTTTCTGGTTGCTGTATTAAGATCTGAAGTAAGCCTAACCAATCTGTCAATTCGGAGCTCTTAAACAAACTCTAAATTATAATTTTGTACCTAATTATACTAAACAGTTGAAATAATTTAATACTCAATAATTTTATGGGCTCTATAATAGTTGGGAACTGTAAAAATTCAAAACAACCATTTTTTATAAATGTCAAAAAATTTTGTCAGACATCAAATTTAAATACAAGGATTGAGAAAAAATAACAAAATAAAATGTAAACAAATATTTTAAATTATTCAAAGTTTTCAGTCCTTGAACTAAAATTTGGTTGGTAATTCTTAATTGTTAAAATTGTAAAATTTCAATTATAGAATGGATCAGATTTGGTTTTTAAATTATTTTCATTACATACATTGTTATATGTTAAATCCCTTTACAAAAAATAAGAAACATTTTGGACTTTGTTTAATAAATTTGGTACAAACCAGTATTGGAATTACATATTTGCATATGAAACACAAATTTTCAAGTATATGTATTTCAAACAGAAATTATAAATTGACTTGACTTTGACAATGATTTATTCAAATTTTACAATTTCGTACCTACCATATTCTGACTTAAATTGTGCAGTCCTCATTTCTTTTATAAAAATAGGTGGTACCTATTTCGGAATTCAGTGTCTTCAAATCATGAAGTGTACAAAATTTCAGAAATTTTTGTCACTAATTGACGTGGGAAATAAGTTTTTTTTCACCAAAATTCAACAAACGGAACAAGAGGAGTCTTGGCGTTACGGAGACATAGCAAGGTGACAGCGACAAAGTATTGGGCCAACAGCAGCCATATTTCAAAATGAAAAATAACGACTGAAAAATTGGCATATTTTCTGCAACTATATAATGTAGGACCTACATCTTATAAAATAAAAAAATTGCATTTCATAAGTCTTATAAATTTAGAATAAGTTAGAAAATTTTTATTTTATATGCAACATTTTAAAAGCGCTTTTTAATTTTTCGATAATATTGGAGAATATTTTTTTGCAGCTCATCACATCAGTTTAAAACGGTAGTGATTTATTTTTCAAAAACACAACTTTCAATAATATTATTTCTTTATAGGTACCCAGCTAGAAATTAAGACCATCAGCAATACATTTTCATTGGATTTTTCTCTTCTAAACTTTATTTAATTATCTTAACTATTTACTCAAACTCTATCTCCCAATGCTATACAGTTCTCTTTTAAGACAATTATTATAAGGCAAGTACTAACGACCAAATCCAAGGGCAAAATTAAATGAATGCAAAATTGCAAATGTGCAATATCCTACTGCACTTTTCTTTTGTTTTTAAACCAAAACCATCATCGTTCACTCACTTGAAATGACCTCGATAAGAGAACAAAACAGGTGAAGCTTCTCTAAAACCAAATGATGTGTCAGCCACCTTAATTTATTCTTCTCGGGAGGTTAGCAAAAGAATGTTGATAGTGACCTTGTATTAAACGCGTCGTTTCAAACATATTCCTTTCTGCTTTCTTTAATTTTTCCTTGCCATTTCTTTTTTTTTATTCGTAATATAAATGCAACTGAGTCTCAAGGACACTCTTTTTAGACGGAGTGCTGACGTCCTTAAAGAGAACAACTGTTAAAAATTCTGTTCGAATAGGTATGTTTGAAACTTGACGAATGTTAAAAACGCACATGCGCAATAGTTATTCAGCAAAATTTCTAGAAATCAGTTTGCTCCAGTTACAGCTGATGACAGATTTTAGTTTTCTCTTGAAAATATGAGAAATTATTAAGAGTACGAAGTCCTAACATGATATTCAAAACAAAATTAACCTTTTTTTTTTTTATTACATTAGTGAACATGAGTTTAGTTGTGGGATTCATAAGAATCCTATAGAATGAGCAGGAAGCAAGAAGCATCTGTATGTTTTTTTTGAGCTGTAAATGCTAATGACTTTTTTAAATCGCCTGAAGGAGTTCTACAGTGTCCCTGATTGTGATATATCTAAACGAATCTTATAAAAGAATCTTTCGTTGGGCCCCTTTTTATGTTTATGTTAATAAGTTAACTAAATTTTGAACGCTCCTTAAAGTCGGTCCATATAAGCACTCAACTCTGCAGAGGGTAAAAATCAAACCCAATATTGTTTAAAAAAACAAAAAAAAAATTGTTTAGAGGGAATAGCTAAGTGAAGGACTGCTTACAAATGATTGATGAATGTTTGGTTAATCATTTGGGAGTACAATGTAAGAGTATGTCGGTAGAAATAAATTTAAGGGTTAAATGTAAAACATACATTTCTTTGAAAAAAAAAGATAAGAAAGAAAGTAAAACGTAATCCTACGGGTATATATATTTTCAAACAGATTTATTTAAGGTTATACAAAAATTATGTTTGATGTTTTAATAATTACTAGTTACCCCACCCGGCTTCGCACGGGTAGACAACCCTAAGCTTCACATAAAAGTCACGTTATGAAAGGCTAAATTTATAAAAATATGATCTTCTTATGCCCGATTTCATAAAGGACTTTTAAACAATAATAATAAATTAAAAACACACATTAAATTGAGTTTTCCGTTTTTTCAAAACAACAAATTTTTATTGAGTCAAAATAAATTTAGAATGCATTTCAAGCAGTTTACTGCCCATCATCAGCAACACGACTAAATATAAATTGGTTTCTGTATATAAATATACAACAGCAAAGTAATACACCTCATCAACGTCGTCGTCAGCGGCAACAGCAGCAGCATCAGCATCATCATCATCACGGAGAAAGAACAAGAAGGTAAAGCGGAGAACCCCAACGGGAGCAAAGTTCAATTTTTTCTTTTGCACAGCACAGGTAGTGTTAGACCCACAAGTATTTGGAGAATGCAATATCAATGCAGCAAGAACAAATCAGACTGTATGTTGCCTTTGTCCAAGTTCAAAGCGGTGTTATCTTTGTATATATACATACTTTCATATGCGTCTAACTTTCTATCGTCTTTAACGCACTTCACAAGGTGTATTTCACTAGTAGACAAAGGCAAATGTTGTTTTTCCAGTATATGTGATGCGAAGGCAGATTTCTTTGGCTCGTTATTTGTGACGTATTGTTTGTGTTCACTGTACCTCTTTTTTATTGAACGCTTGGTTTGTCCATAATATTTTCTGTGGCAAACTCCGCAAGAAATTTGGTAAATCCCAGCTTTGTCCAATGAATCTGTTTTATCTTTTGGTGTTATTAGATGATTTTTTAGTTTATACGGGTTCGAAAACACAATTTCCATATCATGCCTGCGAAAAACAGTTTTAAGGCCGTTAGTGATATTTGGAGCAAAAGTCATAGAAACACGCTTCAAATTACTATTTTTATCTATTTTTCTGTTTTGGTCAAATAGAGTCGATTGATTTATGTTTGTCTGTTTTTGTGCGTGTTTTCGAATGATTTTATTTATGATTTGTTCACTGTAGCCATTTTTTCTCGCTGCTTTTTGTATATACTCGTGCTTGCTTGTGTGTAAACTATAATCTTTTGTGATTTTGTTTTTAGGATATTTGATTTATCATCTTCATCTGAGGATGAAGAGATAGTAAGAAGTCCAAGAATATTTCGAGTTCATAGGAATCCGTTCTCCAAATATTTTGTTTGTAGCATTCTACATGAATGTAATGCTTTTTTACATGCATTTTGAATGTAAGAGGGAAACAACCTATTTTTATATCCAGGGATGTGAGGCAAATCCAATTTTAACTAAAATTTCCCTTAAATTTCCTTTTTTAAGATTGTTGAAACTGGAAATATTTAAAGGTTTTTAATGTTTTTTTATGAAATCGGGCATAAGTCTAACTTTTGTTGTTTTCCCAATACAGAAAGAATTTTTAAAATCGAAATTGCACTTTTTTTAAAAATAACCTTTCCAACACAAACAGAATTTTTGAAATCGGATACCATTTTTCGGTTTTACCCTCTTTCACCCTATAAATACCAAATTTTTAAAACAAATATTTCAAAAGCCATCCACTCAAAATAACTTTCCAAACACAAAAAGGATTTCTTAAATCGGACATTTTTATATTCTTACCCTAGTTTACCCTATAAATAACAAAAATAAAAAAATAACCTTAAAGCCATTTCCTGAGAATAACCTGTTAAACGAAGGAAAATTTTTTTTCAATCGGATATGTCTTTGTTATTGTATACCATTTCACCCTACAAAGGGAATTTTTCCGATATTTTAATAATTATTCTGCTATTCGAGTCGGAGACAAATCTAACAAATAAGAAATCACTGCAATCGGTCCAGCCGTTCTTGAGTTATAAATGGTGAAACTAAACCGACTTTGTTTTACTTTTATAAAGGACATCTTTTTTTGAGTGGGATTTTCATTTTTGCAGATTGACTTTGTGTGAAAGTTTAACCTGAAAAAATACTATACTATTTTTGTTTTCGAAATAATGGATTTTTCTACGGTTGGCCACGAGACGAGGCAAGACAGTAGTCTTTTGTAAATTTCTCTTCGGGCTCTTTGAAATCGAAAAATATTTTAGTATCATCTCGGTGTCGTCATGGCGGTTCGATATCAACTATATATGTATACTTTACCGTTAAAACATATTGTATTTTTATCTGCATTTTAAAAAAAAATACTAAAGTAAACTGGTTGTTGCTACATAGTGGTGGTTGTCTAAGTTATGAACTGTTTACATCTGCCTCGCGCTTAGACCATAATTCTCACTTCCCCTTACATTTTATAACACATCATTTTAAAAAAAAAAAAATAAAATCTTTAAAATTTCACATCATCATGTATGCAGGTACTGATGAAATAAATAACCTTGTCACGTTTGATGGAAAATTTCTGAATAGCCAGCCATTCAATTCAGTTATAGAACGAAATAAAATTCAATTAAACGAACGTGTTACACGACTATCAACAGTAATCCTTGCCATTTTATTGTTCCATTAACACTTTGCGTGTATTAAAATGATATTACGACCCGACCACAGTGTGGTTGCTTAAGTGCATTTGGAAAATTGCAATTCACACGAAACGTCAACAAAACGAATTTAAAATTATGTTTAAATATTAATGCACTAAAAAAAAAACAATAAAATGTAAGTTATTCTGAAAGTTCCTGCAGTCAATTTAAGAGAAGATACGGGTATATTAATGTACCTAGATGTTTATGGTCTGCTTATAATCGTCTAAGGGGGGGAAGACATATTTTTTTTTTAAATTGCTCGAAAATCATCAGTTCAGCCAACACTTTTTACTTAAGAGAAAAAGATTTTGAATAAAAAAAATCTACTCAAACGTACATAAGTCTGTACTTTACAATATAGCGATGTAAGAAAAAGTACATTAAAACGAACAACTATACTCGTAGGTAATTGTAACGTTTGCTCAAGTTTTTTTTTTCTTTATCAAAATCTATTTCTCTGACAGTGAAAAGTGTTGTAATTCTTTTTGGTATAGAATTTTGTAAGCTACAATATTTCTTTACATTTTTCCCAAAAAGCTAATACAGTTTCTGAGATATTTCGCCCCCCGTACAAACTTCAGCCAGGCCAGGAGGGCCCAGATTTAAGTCCTAATAGTCGTTTGCCTGTGCGTATGTTCGTCCGAGCTTCCAGGTGTACATCGAACTGAAACCAAAACGGATGGGCGGGCTTTCTTTTAATTTGGTACATACCTAACACTTCCATGTTAAAGATATGATAACATTATTGAACCATAAATAAAATATCAATGTGAAGCTACATCATAAATTTTAACCACAAGTTTGTGTTTTATTCGCATAAACCTGCAATTTAAGACGGCCCCAAGCAAAGAGTAAATAAATAAGAAAATTAATAAAAGGTTTTCCAATAAGAGGTGTTATTTTTAATAGCCCGCTATTTCGGTAGCTGTCACTTTTGAAGCTGTCATTTTTTGACATTTGACAAGTAGAAACTACGCTTTTTATAAAAATGGAACGATACACGCTTCAACAACGCATTGAAATTATTAAAATTCACTATAAAAATGGTGAAAATTTGGCAGAGACGGTTCGTAAAACTAAAACATTATTGGGTCGTCGTGAAGCACCTTGTCGGACCGCAATACAGAAATTGGTGGACAAATTCGAGCTGTTGGGACAAGTTAGTGATGTGAAGAATAAAACCCGTGCGCGTCGCTCAAGAACAACTGAGAATATTGCTGTTGTAGCCCAAAGTGTTGAAGAAAACCCAGGTTTGTCCATTCCTCGTCGTTCTTTGGAATTAGGCATTCCGTATTTTGCATAAAGACTTGGGTCTTAAGGCTTATAAAGTTCAGTTAACACAAGAACTCAAGCCGGCTGATCATCAACAACGTCGTGTCTTTGCTGATTGGGTCCTTGAAATGCATGAAAATGATCTGGAATTTCATCGAAAAATCATCTTGACTGATGAGGTCCATTTCCACCTCGGAGGCTACGTCAACAAGCAAAACTGTCGCATCTGGGGCCCGGAAAACCCAAGAGTTATTGTTGAAAAGCCTCTCCATCCTCAACGCGTGACTGTTTGGTGCGGTTTATGGTCCGGCGGGGTCATTGGACCTTACTTTTTCGAAAATGAGGCTGGAGCAACAGTTACGGTCAATGGATTGCACTATCGAGAGATGATTAATGATTTTTTATGGCCGGAATTGGATGGTATTGATCTGGACAACGTTTACTTTTAACAAGACGGCGCTACGTGCCACACAAGCAATGAAACCATCGATCTTTTACGGGAAAAGTTTCCAGACCGTGTTATCTCTCGAAGAGGTGATCACAATTGGCCACCGAGATCTTGCGATTTAACATCTTGCGACTTCTTCCTTTGGGGCCACGTGAAAGATAAGGTCTACGCCAACAGCCCAGCGTCAATTCAAGACCTCAAAGATGGAATTCGTGAGGCTATCGAGGACATAGGGCAGCCACTTTGCGATTTTGTTATGGAAAATTTCATGAAAAGGATATGGTCCTGTAAGCGCGGTCGTGGCGGCCATTTGACTGATGTTGTGTTCCATTATTAACGGCCTACCTTCCTCTTTATAATGAAATAAACATCCGATCATTTATCTCAAAAAATGCCATTTTTCTTTGAATATCAAAATAACACCTCTTAATGGAAAGCCCTTTACATTTAGTGGCGCGACAACTCGTAGGAGACTCGTGGAGAGTCAAAGCATAGTGAATTACAACTCTCAACCATTCTTTTGTTTGCAGGAATAGAGGGGACCTATATAATTTTGCCGAATCGTGAATCTCACGGCTAAGGTGAGAGACATAAAAGTTTGTCACTTCATCGCAAGAACGAGTAGTCGGTTTTTTTACTTTTAGGTTGACAAGGCTGAAGCCTCGAAGCCTCCAGCATGACAGTCCTACGAACAAACTATACTACGCAACCGGCTACTTAGGAAGATTAAAGGCGTTAATTTGCACGATCTCTTCCGCGAGATAACCATGCACTCATATATCTCTCGTGCAGAATTCCAATTGTGATATACGCTATGCGTGTCATTATGTTGCAACCACCATTGACGGTTGTTCCGACGCTAGTTTTTCTTTGCAACGTTTAAGATGAATCCGCCCGACCAAAATTCTATTTCTCGTGTGGTTTGTTATAGTTCCAAATCCAAAAAAAAAAGACCTCATCACGAAAGATAAAATTATCTAAATATTACGTTACATGCGGAAAGCTTCGCGTACAAGGCACTGAATTTGAAAATAAAATTTGTTGATTAGCACCCTTGCATGGTGTATTATTCCATACGTTATACCTACTGATCAATTGACAACAATTTTGAGAAATTTAGCTCTACAACATGGAGTGCTATAAACCAAATCAATTACCGTAGCGTCCCTATTGAAAGACACTTTATCAAAAAATATTTTCAATCCCACGCCACTTAACCTATAGGGGCAAGTACAAATTGTGTATGTACATTGAACATATGTTAGACTTATTTATTTAAGCTTTAAATTACTTCAGAAATCCCATTTTAAAAATAAACGATTCAATTGCGTTATGATTGTAAAATGTGTTTTTTTTTAGAGGAGTAGAACTTTAAATTGGCAACACTGTTTAATCCTACAACCAATTTTACAGTTCTTGGTTATTTTGAATTAAGTTTGTATTGTCAATGCATCATTTGCATAGACTAACACCGGCGCAAACTTTTGCCAATTTTTCAAATGTATTTCGAAAAAAATGGTTCTCATGGCGGGAATCATAGATCCTTATGTCAAGAATGAGTGTGGTCAAAACGTTTACAGTCAACGGTGAGCGGTACAGAGACATAAGTACTTATTTGTTCTTTCCTCAATTGGAAGATATTAGGGTTGTAGGCATGTGGTTGGAGCAGGACGGCGCCACATGCCACAAAGCTCTCCATTAAATTATTTTAGTGAAAGAAACATTTGATGAACGATTTGTTTTAACGAAATAAACCTCTATTAGCTGGCGACCTTGTTTGTGTGATTTGAAGAAATTATATTATTTTGTCAGGGGATATGTAGTAGAGTCACATATATGTATAGTCTACGCCACCAGTGGCGGATCCAGAGGGGGAGTCATAGGGGTCATGACCCCCCCCCCCCCCCTAGAAGCCTAGGGCAAAAGAAAAACAGTCGTGTTTATTGGATTCACTTAGAAAACTTTTGGACAACTAGTCAATAGTTGGACATCTTCTTATTTAAAAACGCATTTTAACAGTTGTCTAAATATATCCTGTTATTGCGATATACTAATATCCCTTTAATCTTTCAATTTCGTCGACGTTCATGGATACGTTCAATGAACATTTCATTAATTTCAAGAATAATTTTTCAATTCGTTCCTAGACTTACATTTGGCGTTGCACGTATACTCACTTTAGAACTGGGTTTGGACATCCAATTACAGTATCTTAGTTAGACAATCGATGGAAAATATTTATAAATAAGGTTTTGGAGTTGGGCAGCTGCCTAAAGTTAGACATACTCAAAAATAGGTTTATAAGCTGTAGTCCGAAATATTTCGAAAAAAGTGTAGATGGATGCAAACGCAAAGAATTTTGATTTGTACATCTATGGGAACTTGATGTAATTTTTATCAAAGTCTGGAACTTTGCTCGCTGGTCTACCTGGGTTTGATCTAACGAAGTTTATTTTGATCAAAATCTTGTTTAATTTACAACTTTATTATTTAAAGTAGATTTTGATATTATCTATGGTAT
The DNA here is from genome assembly GCA_932273885.2 of Leucozona laternaria. Lineage (NCBI taxonomy): Eukaryota > Metazoa > Arthropoda > Insecta > Diptera > Syrphidae > Leucozona > Leucozona laternaria. Next base: position 20,302,216 of record OW026367.1, on the reverse strand, counting down.
CTCTGGATTAGGAACGGGTCTTGTGCGTTCTCCCAATTTTCGTTATTACAGTATATGAATCCGTACATCGGATATACTCTCGGTAAGTAAACGGCGGGCGGTGGTTTGAGTAAGCTCAGCGATAGACTGCTGAAACTGATAGAATCACGGACGAATCTAGTAAATAAAAGTCGTGTGGCAGTTTAATAAGAGACCCCTAATCTCTAATCGGGTAGCGTTTTTGAGTTACAACTAATTTTCGGGTATAATAAGAACCTTTTTTTTGTATGAGTCCAACTGGTCTGATATCTTCTTTCTTCTGTACGCTATGTCCACTTAAAAAACATTTTTACTAACCTAAGAAATTTTGATGATTCTAAAAATTAACTGAATTTTACCAAAAAAGTAGTTATTTCATTCAGGCAACTTTAAGATTTTATAGTTGTCTTGGTCTCGCTAACTTATTCTCGTCTTGGTTGGTTCATTTTTGTGTATTTTTGAAGATGAAATATCAAACTAGAGTTTGAATCTAGAAACTGCTTAGTGACCCCCTCCAAACTGAAATCCTAGATCCGCGCCTGTACGCCACGCCGATAAACCAGAACAAATTGAGCTCTTGAAAACCAACACTCAACTCGTTGGCTAAATACAGCCTGATTAACAGCGAAGAGTGTGTTGTGATCTCTAGATTGCGCCGCATGAACGCGGCCCCTGCATTCCTGAAATCATATTTAGTCTTTAATGCCATAAAATTATCTGTCAAATAAAGTTAATTTCATGGATATTAAAAATTTTTGTCTGTGTTTTGTTTCAATTTACAGTTATCCGCTTTAAAAAAAAAAAAACACCCTTTACTTATAAAAACAGCTTACAACTAAAAATACAAGACCACATCAAATCTTAATTAAATCCAAAATTAAAAAGTCTTCCATTTTATTATTTCATCAATATGGCCCATCAATATCTGCGGTTATATCATTTATGCATTGTTTAATAATTGCATGTTTTTAGTATGTCTCATCAGACATATTAATTTTGCTCATATACAAATAATTTATTCCATACAAAGTTCAATTTTGGTCGTTTTGGTTTCTTTGTATCGAGACATGGCCGTCTATAGTAAGTTGGTTTAGGAATTTTTAATTAAAAACACGCTTTATTTACACGGTGACAGGATATTGAGCTAAGCTGGCAGGCAGTGATTGTTTTACATGTCAAATATTGTATGCCATCATCAGAGATGAGGGTGAAAACCAATAGTGATGTTAGTGATGTGGAAAAAAGGTCTTTTAGGTGAATTGAAGAAACCAACGACACAGGTTTTTACTGGAAATTCTGAATGTTATCCTTTTTGTTCAGTGACCTATTAAGACCGTTGATTAAAAAAAATTGTCCATACCAAACTACGTGACTGTAGTCATGCTTGAAAAATGTGACCATATTAATGACTTTGAATTGTTTGATCTTTTCCAGTGACCATTAGTTGGATGGAAAATGTTTCAAAGGACATCAACAATGAAATTCACATCCTTAGACATAGACATCATTAAGATTCTAATATAAAATAGTATATTCAACAAAGAAGTATTTGAACAATGCTTATATCTAGTATACCCGCCCCAATGCCATCAGCATATTCTGCCATAAAAATGTTATTCCATGAACCAAATCACCCTATTTCTTCCATATCATGGTTAAGAGCTTCGTATTACTTCTCAACTTTTCTAAACTTAGATAGGATATTATCGTGACGCGACAAATGATATTACCCATGACCGACAATATTTTGACCTACATATGAATATGCCATGGTCCTGATGGTGTTTTGCTTCGGTTTGCTTTGAGCTGTGATATTGTTGTTGTTGTTGTTAATGTTGTCTGAAATTTCCCTTCGCTATACTACATAAGTGCGATAACACTAGAAGTATCCCGGATGTAAGGATGTTATTTCAGTAGTTTGCAGATGTACATTTTCTTATGTAAATGTTATGTGTTATGATTTTGTAAAGGGGATATCCTTAAGAATATGGAAGGAAGAGATAAATAGAGTTTGTAAATTCTTTTTTTTTTTTCTCAATTTCTTTGGAAAAAAGCTTAAAGTTGATATTAAAATGATGAGACATGTACATACACACAAAGAAAATTTAAATTTGATGATGTAAAATACGATCTAGACATGAATTTAGAATTTTTAGATTTTATAGCATCATCATAAATTTGTTCATGATAATATGGAGTGTTGATATAAAAAACCAAGTAAAGATTGAGGTTTCGATAAGGCTTAATAAACATAACTACATTTTGAAAAGAGAAACAAATTTTATTTGAAAAGGACAAACTTAAAGTTGACTGTGATATAAAGACAGATAAAGATAAATAAATCTTAATTTGCGTTAGACTATTGTTTTGAATTATTAAACAAGCAGGGCGTGAACGCTGTCTACTGGATTGTTATTATAGAGAAATATTCAACAAATCAAGACAAACCAAAATGTGTAGGACATTTTAAAAGAGACGCTTTAAATTCGTTATGCTATAGGGGCCAGGTTGTTTAAGAAACGCGCTTTGTGCGACTTGGAAAAAAAATCTCTTGGTGTCCAAAGTATGTTACAGCTAACAACAATTACAAATAAGATAACAATGGTCCTTAAAAACATTTAAAAAAAAATCTACATACACAGAAATTATTTAAAAAAAATGCACCAAAAATTGTTCATAAATTAAGATTTGTTAATGAAAAAGCAGATAGTATCCTCCGGCTACGGTGCCATGTGATTGTTAAAGCGTAAGACTGTCATGCCGGAGTTCTGTGTTCAATTCCCAGCCTTTTTCACCTTCAAAAAAATTGGCTACTGCCTCTTGCAAAAAACTACAGCTTCTTGCTAAATAAATTGGCTCTCGAATTTTATAGCCTATGCTTGCGAGCAGGGCTGTAGAAGCACTGCAATTGCAGTATTTGTATTGCTTTTAAAAACCCCGAACTACAGTTCTACCAACACGGCCAAAGTACTGTTTTTTTTTTTTACTTAACTACTTTTCCATACAAAAAACTTCAAATCAATCATTTTCATTATTCCTACTGCTCTCTGAACGCATTTCTTCTCTAATAGCGCAAAAAAGCCAACAGATTAAAAAAAAATATGCACGACTGAATCGCACGAACTTGCTCTTGTGGTTTAATACTGTGTGTAACTCCACATTGAATTTGCATGATTTATATATTAAACGAGAAAATATTAAAAGATTCAAAAGTATTAAGAAATTGATTTTTTTGTTTGATTTTTTTGTTTCTAAAAAAATGTTTTTTTAAACATTTTTAAATGCATTATTGTTTAAATTATTGAGAAGCATCAGACTGCAAAATTATAACAAAATCGGTCTAACCATGGCAAAGATATACGCTAATAACCCAAAAACAAGACCATTTTCTCAAAAACCGTGGAATACCTAATTCCGTTATGTGAATTTTTTGACAAAAACCTGTAACGCAGTTTTCTTATAATTGATTTATTTATTACGGGTACGAAATTTAATAAAAACCGTTAGACCCATTTTCGAGAAAATTTGATAAAACCAAAATATTTGTATGGCAGCTACCCGTTCTAGATGAGCTAAAACAAAAAATATCCCCCCTATAGAGAATCACATAAAAATGCTCTGTACCAAATTTTATGCAAATCGGTTCACCCGTTTAGGCTCAAGCTCAAATTACAGTGGACGCACTGACGCACAGACGCACAGACATACAGACGTACAGACGCACAGAGCGACGGACCGCATAGTTTTGATTATAACCTCGAATTCTTTTTTTACACGAAACCAATACTTGCCCTTTAGAGCAAGTAAAAATTCAGGAGTATTTCCATGTAAAAATCATAAAATTTGAAATTGTCTTACACAAGATGGCTGTCTCTTGAAGGTTAGATTTTATTTGAGTTCATATAAAATTATGCTAACAATCGTTTCAAAAATCTTAATAATGTAATAATACAATATTATGACAAAACATTTTATGTTGTCTGTCAGATTGGCATTACAACTCTAATTTAATTATTCTCTCTCTTGAAGGTGTTGTCAAGAGAGTTTTGAGTATCTCTAAAACACTTTTTTCTTCTTACAGGGTTCGAAGCAGATTGTGACTAAGCAGATGCTATTGATATTGAAATAAATTCGACATATAAAATATGCTTGACTTTTAAAACTTACTACCAAAGATAAAGAGTTTTAAGCTGAAAACCCAAATCCGTACATTGATGAGCACAGTTAAGTGATTTTTTAAAAACATTTTATACAATTTTATCAAACAGGAATATTTAACGGAGCCTAATGCTTATGACATCGATCCAAATGTCGACCATCTTGAATTACGTATTGAAGATATCAACATCAGCAAAATTGTAAATAAAATATTTAGTAGAACTCATTTCTTCTATATTTCTAAACATTACGGAGAACATAAGCATTGAGGATCTGGAATCTGAGTGGAGAGCTCTTTTGAACTTTATAGACTTATCAAGAGAATATCAGTGGACCGATTTTGGTGTTCTTTAAAATTAAAAAAGACATGAATTTTCTTTAGTTTTTTTAAAACTTCCTTCCTATATCTTGGTCATTCTATATATTAATAAAATAAAACCTTATAATAGAAAGTGACTTTTCAAAAGGCTTTTAATATTTGTCGGATTACTTAAACAACGAATACAACAAAAGGCAATCCTCTAACTGTTTACCAGTGCCCTCTTGTGATTCAGCTAAAAACCAATTCTAGTCTAGAATGAACATAAAGTAAAGTAAAATAAAGTGTGTTCATTTTGTAAAGAAAATAAGTGAAAGTTATTATTTAAAGGAAATAGGTTTTATTAACGAACTTTGGTAGAACATTACAATATTGTGGTGTTTAATTTAGCAGTTTCAAGTTGAGTCTCAGCACAAAAAGAACCTTATAAAGGGACCGCCAAATAACTTCTTTTTTTTTGAAAATGGCGCAAAATATCGAGTGTAGCTTCTGCTGTGTGGCACGTAGCTCCGTCCTGTTGAAACCAAATGTTGCCAATATCCTCCTCTTCAATTTTTGTGAACAAAAATTCGTTCAACATGGCCCGATAACGATCACCATTGACTGTAACGGCCACTCCTTGCTCATTTTCGAAAAATGGCCCAATTATGCCTCTGGACCAAAATCCGCACCAAACAGTGACTCGTTTTGGGTGTATCGGCTTTTGAATGTATGCGTGCGGGTTTTCTGTGCCCCAAATGCGACAATTTTGCTTGTTTACTACCCGCCAAGATCAAAATGAGCTTCATCTGAAAAGATGATTTTTTTTGGCAAAATCGGCATCTTCTCTAAGTCGATCGCAGGCCCACTTAGCGAAGCGTATACACAGCCATATTCGTTCAGCGGAAGGAAAAAACTAATTATCTGTCAAATCAGACATGAGCTAAGTGTTACCATTCACGAAATAAGCACTAGTTGAAAAAAAAACGTTAGATGGCGGACCCTTTATATACATGTGCAAAAGTCAACTTTTATATTACTTACTATATTATCCTTAAAGCATGAGAACAAGTTTGTCTGTCCTAGTCTGGCATTTTATTTTACATTTTATTTTTAGGTGAAAAATTAATATTCCCGAAAACTTTTCAAGACTATCATCTATAGCAACATCTAAACTCCTGCTCCTTTATATAATACATACAATTTTTTTTTTAAAAGAATAGCTACATAACGCCAAACATCCTCGCTAGCCCACCCTTAATTCAAAGACGAGAACAATTTGTATTGAAGCACAATCATTCACTATCATTAGCAATTCCAATGAAATGAGAGATAATTTTCGAATTTTTTGTCAACTTTCAAAACCAAAAAAAATGTCGTTAAGTCAAAAATGCCATCAACTGCCTCTATATTGAATTTATAAACTAGGTATTGAATATTGACTTAAAAAATCTATCAATATAGGAAAGTCTTATGATGTCCCATTTCTATAAATAAATGTATAACTTTATTTTTAAGCGCACAAGACTTGAAAATAGAAGGAAGCCTAGCCAAAAATTTAATCATATTTTTTTTTTCATTTTATTTATTGCTCGTTTTCTTGAGCAAAAAAAAAAATTTCCCCAAAAAGAAAAACTTTCTCTCTTTCTTATTCTATGTGGAATTATTTCCGTTAGCTTTGCCAAAAAAAAACTTTATTTATTCTGCCGTTAAATAAATACAAGGATGGATGCAGAAAGTAGGTCACGAGGTGAAACCATTACATGAATCTAAAATTTGTTATTGTGGTTAACCTTAACGAGGTCCAGACTCTAGACTCCAGACAAGAAGGAGTTTTTACCCTCTTCATAAAAGAATTCGAAAGCCGACCAGTCTTTCCATCTTTCTTCATTAAGTAGGTATATACCAGGATGATCTATATATTAGAGATGTTATATAATTTTTCTATTATGAGCCATGGATGTGGTTTGTAAATTAATGAGAAAAAACAAACAAGAAACTGGTGAAACACAATAAGTCATATTGAATTTTGGAAAAAAGGGAAGTTGAGTGTTGAATGTTTAATATAGGTCAGCAAATCATCTTGTTTGATATTGTTGTTTTAGATTTTTTGTTTTATTTTAAAGATTTAAATACAAAGTTTCTGTGCCTCAATTATTCCAGCTTGGACAAAAGTTATTGTTTGTCGACACATTAATTCAAGATAAATCTCTTACATTATAACACATTTTTTTCTTAAAATTTTGAGACGATGATTTATTGTAGTGTAACTAAGTTAAAATAAATTCTTCGCACACAGAATTTAATTGGTAATCATGCAAAAATAAAGTGAGTTAAAGAAAAGTTAGCTAACTGTGCAAACAAATGTATCTACAGTTATACAATAACCAGTTTTTTTTATGGGAGAACCTAAAAAACTTGGATGTTAAAACTACAAAATAATTTGTTTAATTAATCCAGAGTTTACTCATCAAATTAGGTGGGTTAAATTGGTTTTAATTTTAATCTCGCACTGAAAAACTGGACTTTAATGTGACAAACTCCAGCTCATCGGGACAAAAATGTATTTATCTTTTCGGTGAACAAACCTGGATAAGTGTAAGATCTCGTTATCAAAAGATAAAATTTATTGTCTTAGCTCAGGTTTATACACCATTTGCCAGCCATTTTTTAATGACACTCTTAGATGTTCGGCCATAACGTTCCTTAAACTATATTCGAAATGCCATTTGATAGTTATTTCACGCATTATTGTTGATGTTGTTGTTTAAATGTCAAAATAGGACTGAAAAATGGCATAATAGAAAGGGGGTTAAATTTGATGCAATTCAGTCTGAAATTGTCTTGTCTACATCTCAGGCACAGTGACGTATGAGGGAAGTTCCCAATGGAAAAGTGTTTGCTGAACTCCAGCTAGCAGGACCAATCGGATCGTACAACCCCATCTCAATTCACTGCAGACACAGGTTATTTACAAAGGGTTTGACTTGTAGTTCAATCTCGCTTTAAGTGTGTATAAACTCGATCATTGAAAAGAAAGAGAGGGAACTATATTCTATTTCTATAATCTCTTTTATCAATTTAACCTATTTATCGTCAAAATCTAGAGGTGAAAACCTTTCTGATAATATAATTATTTTGTATAAGGCTTCATTTATAAAACGTGCTAAAAACTTACAGAAAATCAATGGGCACGATAGAAGGTTCTTTGTCGTAGATTTATTCAGCGTGAGGGCTGAAGAGTGCAATGAAAAATTTAAAATTTTAGAAATTAATTAAATCAAAAAAAAAAAAAGAAATAAAAACAAATCTTTGCACCAAGGATTGAAAAGTTTATTAAAATACGAAAAGTTCTAATTTTATGGAGGTTTAAAACTCCTAACTGAACCTTTTCTCTAGTAGTCCAATTAGGAAAGTGATGTAATTGATTTAACCGAACATATTGGGAAGGTATAATGGCAACATGTCCTATCAATTTCTTCACTTCTATATTTGCTTCTAAGACATTAGAGCGTCGTTGTGCACGTTTCTTTGATGGTTATGATTTGCGTGCTTGCATAGTTTAAATCTTCAGCTACCGCACACTTGAGATCTGCCAATGGCTGCCACGCCTCAGCCTCAGCATCATCAAGCACTCGTCTATCCAGCAGATTATGTTTGTATCCTGCAGCATCAAAGAAGTTGATCCAACAGAGCACAATATAATATAATTTTGGTATTACATTTCTTAATTCATCCTTTATTCAATCGTATACCAATTTATGGCTTCTTTATTCATTCTTTATTTCTTCTTAATTTGGTATTTTCTTTAAGAACTTTAATTGGTATGCTCACTTTTACTAAAAGCATTCTTAAATACTTCCTAAATTGACATTTCTTAAATCGGTGTTTTTATTTCTTTAATACTTCTTTAATCCTTCTAATAATCATTTTTTTTTTAAGAATTTAAGTCGGCATTTTTGTAATTCTTTGATACTTCTTTAAGTCTTCTGAAAATAGTATTATTAATTGAACCACTCGGTACGAGTAGTAACCAATGGCGTAATGATTAGTGCGTATGTGTGTCATGCCTGAGGCCTGGGTTCGATTCCCAGCCTCTTTTCAAAAAAAAAACATCAATTTATTTTTTTGAAAAAAATTAATATTTTGAAAACGTGTTACTGCATTTTTTGGAATTACGGTTTAGGTGTTTTAAATACTTAAAAATGGAATACGATTTTTTCAATCTTTGAAGAAACTTAAACTTTGAGTTATCGTTGTGCATATTTGTTTATTTAATACGATGTCGGTATTATAATTGTAACCTACGTTAATTCTTTTGCACAATTGACAATCCCGGTAGGAGCACAAGTAAATAAAAAAAAATTACTTCAACTACAGTGTGAGATAATAATATCATTACAGGAAAAGGCACAAATGAAGGCAAAAAATGAAAGAAACAAATAAGTAATAATACAAAATAAATAAAACAAAAAATAAATACATTTTATTTTTTTTTTTTCATAAGAAATGCTGTACATCTTAAAGAAGGAGTAAAGAAGTATTAAAGAAGGCTTTTGAGGGGAAAGAAAATTTAATAATTATTAAAGAAGGTGTAGGAAGTATTAAAGACAAATGTAATTCCGAAATAAGAAGATTTTAATAATCAATTAAGCTTCTTAATTCCTTCTATCGGACCGCCCACTTGCGCCTTTTATCTACTTAATACGAATTTAAATCCGTTTTAAAGAAGAATGCAGGCACCGCTTTAGAATTCTTGAATCCTTCTATAAGTAATTCTGTGCTACTTGGACATGGGCAGGGCATGGTACAGTTTGGTAGGCCTTTCCCTTTTTGTTGAAACATTGAACTTCAGTGGAAGCCAAGTTCACGATTCTGTTGTCATACCACGTTACTATTAAAATATCAATGTAAGTTTTTAAACGGTTGCACCACTTCCTTTTTTGTAATTCCATTTCAGCAGGAACTTTGTATCCCGGAATGCGATTGGTTTTTACTGTACCTAAGCGTAAAATCGCCTTCTTTTTGAGGTAAGTCAATAGCGGCAAAGAGGTATACCTACTAGTTATCGAAGCAACTTATAATTGACTCTTTTAGGAATATTTCTTGAAAGTCGAACAACAATGTCACTGGAAGAACTGATTTTTGGCAAATTTTTGAGCTCCAGTAAACATTTCGAAGTCATAGCTGAACCCTATTTGTGTTAGTTTTTGGGTTAAATTTATTCGTAGATGACCCTTTGTTGGAATGATTTGTTCATCAATTGCCATAAATATTCTTGTTCAGGTACTGTAAGAACCCTCTGCCTGAGTTGCTCTAAAAGTGATAGTATTTTGTGAAGAGGGCCATGTGCTGGTTGACCTTTTGGTAGTTGCCTCGAGTTGGTGTCAAAATGGAATAAGGGTTTTATTTCTTCGAACCCATTGGATGCCATAACATTATTCACTTTAGGGTGTCCTATAGGCTTTTATTCCAGTACAATCTTGTCAAAACCATGCCGCTCTTCCCTTTCAGGATGGCAGTGTTGATGGGCGACTCGACGACTATAATTCTCTTATTTGCCTTGAGAAAACATCTATTTTACAAACTCAATTAGTTCTGACTCGATCTTAACAAAATCAAAAATTGAATTTTATGTCGGTCTTTCCTCACCAATTTAAAATCTCTATTTAAATTTTAAATTCAAGAAGAGTGAAAAATGTTGAAATTTCCAATTCGTGTTTCAATACCTTATATCAAATTTATTCAAATGCATTCGAATTATTTTACAAGCAATCAAAATTGCATCCTAGTTTAGATGCAAACAATATAAGACTGATTTCGAACTTCCGTCAATGTGCAGGATGTGCACTAAAACTCTTGCCGCCCTACAGATACGAAGGAAGAAACTTTTCCAATAGGTACCTATAGAGTCTTTCCTTTCAAAAATAATATAATGAACGTTTACAGCTACAACTGCAAACCTGAATGAGGTTTATTCACTTAAATGAAGGCACATTCATAGAATTTCGAATTCAAAATTTGGCCTGGTTGGCGATGAATGAAAGCTATTGGAATAGGATACTTCTGTTTGAACGAGAAAGTGTCTATAGATGATGGTACATAGATTGTGTAGGGAAGAATAAATTACCGTCGCATGTGGCGCCACTATAGAATTTGCAAAAGATAAAATTCACAGGCACACATAAATCAATTTTGAATATTTAATTTCTATTCATACAATATCTAACGAGAAAAGTCTTGTGTTACCAAAAAAAATATTGAACAGCAGATATTTCGAATGATAAAGTTTATTGAACTTCTAATAAATCAATTTGGATGATGTATTAAATGTAAATATGAATACCAAACAACGTGGAGTAGCTTTGAACGATTAGCATTTCTTTAAATACAATTTTTTCTTTGATAACAAACTAGATAAAAACTTTCAAATAAATTTACAAAAATTAAACAAAACAAGCTTTTACTTTAAACAAGAAGTTGTTGTTAGGAAATACCTTTAATTTGCCATTTTTAGTTTAATTTTAAATAGATGAAATTGATCATTTTTTTTAATTAATAAAAACTAAATTTAATTTTGACGAACATATGCATTTTTAATCCTAGCCAAGTTTTACTGGTCTTTCCAGTGTCCTAATTTTCAATAAATGGTATTGCTTTTTATAAAAAACGATGTTTGGTTCTTCTCATACTCCAGCTGGCTACGTATATTTATGGTCAAAATAAATCGATGCGTAAACAGATTTCATTAACATTGAACAGTGATAAGCATACATACGCCCAATATTTTGTTTTTTTTTTTTTTTATATAAAACGTGAGCGTAATGTAAGTTTATTATAAATTCGCCAACATTATCGTCCATCCTTGTATAATAAAACTTTTCATACAAACAACTATCAAATCGTTAGGAAAGCGAGCCAAAAGTCAACCAACCAAAAGGATAAATGTGTGTTGCTTTTGCTTGACATGATATTGCTTTTGTTGTAATGTTGTGCATTATGGTTTGTTAGTGGGACGAAAGATAGATACAGGCGACCGAGTAAAAATCAACTCAAGCATGGAATGTCCTTTTTATGAATATTTATTGGAAAGCAAAGATATCAGTATAGATATGTAGTTTGAAATTGAAAGCCGAATTTAGTTTATAGTTTGTGTGCGTTGTAAAAAAATATAACAAGGGTTAGCAAGAAAATATTTTGATAGGAAGTCGATGCTCTGGTTTATTATGTTAGGATGGAATATTTTTTTTTTTTAATTTAAATGAGAACGATGCACATGAATCTCTTCTATTAATTCAAATTAAATTCGAGTTTTAGATTGGACGTACATCCTCTTAAGGTTCATTCCCATAGATTAACCAAAGGGTCTTTCAATAAGGGTGGGTATTAACAAAATTCTTTATTTATTTGAAAGTCCCATGTATGCCATTATGTATAGAATATGACATCGTTCAAATGCCCGTCTCAGTGGTCTAATTTTCAGTGAATCTTGCTCAAAGATCCGGCTGAATTTGAGCAATGCCCTGTTTTATGTTTATTCGCATAGACCTTCGACTTTAGGAAACCCTATAAGAAAAAGTCTAGCGTACCTTAGTGACCATAACCAATTCACTTCACTTCAGCGAGAGATAACCTTACCCTCAAATCGTTCAAACAAAATATCAATCGAGGTGCCTGCAGTGTGGCACGTAGCCTCGTCCTGCTGGAGTCACATGTCGTCTAGGTCCACATGGTTTAATTTGGGCCACAAGAAATTGGTTATCATTGTTCTGTAGCGCTCGCCATTGACTGTAACTGCCTCACCAACATCATTTTCGAAAAAAAGTACGGACCAATGACACCGCCGCCGGGCCGCCGCAGGCCAAAATCCACACCAACCGTTAACTTTTTCAGGATGCTTTGTCACCTGGTGAAACCTTGTGGGGGTTGGTGTCGTCCTATATATAGAAATTTTTCTTGCTAAATAGCCATTCATGAAAAATGCGCCTCGCCACTAAAAATTATTTTTCGGCCAAAATTGGGGTCCTCTTCCAAACGCCCCGAAGCCCAGAATGCGAACAAACGGGTTTGTCTATATGGTCATAAATTTTGAACTCCTGGGACAGTTAGATATTGTACGCGTGTAGGCCCGAGTCCCATTGGAAATTTCTCCAAGTTGAAGTCTGCGAAAGGCCAACTTCTTGTGCACAGAGGGGAATCGACTGCCTCGCGTTCTGATGTATACTTTTACGAAGCGTGGCGATGTTGCGTTTCTTTAGAGTACAAATGTTTGGTTATTGATTACCGAACTGGTTCTCTGAAATTTGGCCACAAAACGTAGAAAAGAAATGATAACGCTTTTTTGCTTTTCGTCTATATGTTAATGACAAAATTAAATCTAACAAATGAAAAAAAAATCCTTAGCATTTTTCACATTTTGTTCACAATTATGTGCATCTACACATAAAATATTTCTTTGTTTCTTTGAATGTTTAAGAACAATTAATTTTACAATTAAAATAATTAGGTAAATACATAATTTTTGTAAATAAAAAATCGATCATTTAATCAAAAATAAATGATTAGTCCTAGAGCTTTCTGTTCCAACCTATACAGAGGCCTCTAAAATCTATCGACTATAAGGGATCGTTAAAGCAGAATTTTTTTTTTTTTTGATCTGATTCAGGCCCATTCAAAACTTTAAAGTGTGACAAATCACCAAAAATAGCATAGTAAACTACAATACCTTATGAATTTTGCAATACGACTTTGAAACGTTTTACGACACACTTATGTTTCCAAAAATTGGAATTTCTCTGATCGAAAATAGATTCTACACACCAATTTATCTTAAGCCATCTAAATTTTATAAAATTATTTTGAAGCTCGTGGTTAGTGTGTAAAACTATCACGCCGAAGCTCTGGGATAAATCCCCCAAGAGTATCCATTGATAGTTGATTTAATTCTTCTGATTCACCATAACTGAATTCAGAGATAATTACAATTGATTGGTATTAACGCTTTAAACATCCAATATTGCTACGAGGATAAATCAATATCCTATTATGAGAAAATAAAATAAATGCAATTGAAAATCAGAGATACCCGTTTTAGATGAGTTATTGCGAAAATTTGAATCTGTTCACTTAGAATTTACACGAAACTCTAGCTGAAATTAAATTTGATGTGTTTAGGCTCTTCTTCAAAATACCCTCGCACATCAGGCGTACAAAGACGCACAAACAAATCAAAGGACGGTATGATGAATATGCCACTTTTTTGGGCTTCTGCATTATCGTAATAATGGGTTTGATAAAAACTTTCAATTATTTCTAACAAAAAACCATTTGCCTTTACCTAAAGAGGAAATAAAATAACCCATGTAGAGTCGCCGTGACTTTTTTCGCCTGGCAAACAATTTGAAGCAAATAACCCCCAAATTATCACTGTCGCTGTTTCATTTTTTTTGGTTGACAAAAACACATTTGTCTATCTTACTTTTACAGTTAAAAAGTCATTAATATGACGAGCATACCGGAATATTGCGAGAATTGTATTTCTCTGAAATCAATGATGGTACACTTGGGCGTATACGCAATTTTTTTATAAAAAAAAATCAAATCTAAATCATGATAAGATCCCTAGAATCCTGTCCATAAAATAATTTTAACTAAATATCTTGAGAAATACATTTTTGTTTGAGCATCAGAAGCGCTTTTTATCTTCAAGTGTTTGTATTTGAAAACAGAATGAAACGCAACCTTTTTTATAAGATTTATTCTCTTTTTACAAAAACTTCATGTTTAATTATCAGGAGTCGAGATATTGAAAAAAATGAGACTTTATAGACTTGTTTTGACACGTCAATAGCTTGGTGAAATGAATGCATAAATAGTTACTTTAGAACTAAAGACATTTAATGGCTTATTCAGAACATAAAATTTAACCCTAATCCAGGAAAGCAATTTGAAAAAAAAAAATATAAACGATTTTGATGCATTTTAACATTATTGTCTCTAACTATGAATACCTCACCTTTATATCATTTTATCTTAGAAAAATAAAATTAATATATTTCCGTTAAATTAGATGCAATATTTTTTATTGCCAGTTAAATTCTCATTGAATTATATATTTTTCACTCCATTACTTAATTTAATGTGAGTCTTAAGTAAGTGAACACATAAAAAGGATATTTAGAGGAAGGAAACAGAGTATTAGCACTCAAGCGTTTTACTATTTCCTTGCGATATTGTGTGTTATGAAGGTACTTAAAATTATACTGGCAATAAAATGTCCTCTTATAAATTCCCATATAGTATACCTACAACTGAGTGTGTGTCTGGTTTATATCCGCATGATTGTGTCAACACACATAATATGAATGTGGGTCATGGATGGTTGTAATTTATTTTGCATTATTTGATGTGACAGGAAGTGTAATAGGATGATGACTAAGGAGACTTGGAATGTGCAAGCTAAAGCATTTTCCAATTTTTTGACTCACATATTTGTTTTTCACTTAACCATTTAAGCGATCTTTGAAGAACAATAAAATAAAAATGTTTCTTATATATTTTATCTTTCTGCAAAAGGAAATGCATGAACTTTTTTCGCTCGTCAGCTTTAACTGAAAACAGCCAAAGTCCAGTTGATTCGATGTCAATATAACTCACAAACAGTTTCTTAAGTTCATTAATGAATTAACCTTAAACAAACTCATTTAAAAAAAAAAACACATCCTAAGGAACTTTCTTAAAATATTATTTGTATCCACCTTTGCATTTCAATACCTAGAAATTGTTGACATACATAGATTTTTTTTTAAATCCTCCTCAAAAACCTTGACATCCTTTTCCACTGAACAAAAAAAAACACCTACAGCTTAAATCATTATTATTCCACTAACTTGACGACATGAGCAGATTTTGTTCAGTAAAAAAAAAAAAAACAAAAAAACTCACAATCAAAGAAATGCCACGGATGATGTTCATAAATGTATGCATTGTTTCTGAAGGGTTAAAGGAACCCAACTTGGATTTTACGTACGTTATCATGAATATGACATTCAATGGACTTGAACTCGCTCTTTATTCTTCACTTGACCCAAAAATATTGGATGGATCAGCATTTTTGACTTAACTTAGCTCGGTTAATGTGTTTTTTTTTTTTAAAGTCCTTAATGGAAACTGGAATGTAAGCCCTACACACCTATACATTCTACTGTTTTATTTTGTATTTAGGTTCACATTGTTTTTGTTAGAATGTCTCTTGGGAAAATACTTACAGCATGTGACCTTGGAAAATATATGGTTGAAACAGAGTTGATAAAAGAAATATAAAAATCCCATTGATTATCCCAAATAGGGTAAGGTTAAGGTTGCGTGTCTTGAAATATAATGGACATTTAAAAACATTGTTTATTGTTATTATTCCTAATTTTATTCGCGCTACATAATAATATGGTAGTAAAATGCCAAATAATGTTTTCGTTAAAAGTCGATCTGGATGTTTTGTGTTTTGTCCAATAAAAGAAGGGATTTCATGGGTTATGTTTTTATTATTGATTTCTTTTCTAATCTTAAGCGACTCAGACCTTGACAAAGCGGATGAACCTAACGTTCATTGAACTTGTCCACTGGTTTCACATATCTCAGGAATCGATTTTAGAAGATCTTTAAGGAAAAGTATTTATTTTGTGTGTAAAAATCACACCTAAACCTACAGGTACGAAAAAAAATCAAAAAAAGGAGTTTTAGCAAAATGGTTGTACGTCCATCTGTAAAATAATTTCCAGCTTATCAGATGGACGGATTTCTTTGAATTTGATTTACAGCATTTTCATGACCAAATATATAATATCGTAATTTTTTTTTTAACTTAATCATGGTAAAGGATTGGGTTGAGGTCGAAATTTTGTATGGGTCAGTGTTTTGTTTTCAAAATTCAGTTTTTCCAAATTTCTGAATGATCAGAATTCCGTATTTCAAAGTCCTGTGTGTTCAAAATATTGTTTTCAAAGAATGTTGAAAATAAAAATCGTGTTGATAATACAAAACAGTGGAGCTCTTTAATCAATCTTTGGATAAATTCAAAGTTTCCAAAATTTTTACTTAGTACAGGTTGGGCCAAATAAGACCTATTAATGTTAAAAACGAATAACTATTTTATGTTTAGATATTTTCGAATTATTTTTTATTATGTTATAGACATACAGATTGGGTAATTTAATAATGGAATAATACATGAATGGCTGGTCAATAATTTACACAAATTTATAAATTTAATGCTGTTTAAAATGTTCCAACAGCTGCGACAATTCGTCTTGGGATTACCACATTTAAGTAATATGGGAACGTTAGAGATGTGAAAAGTCTACTGGCAAACCTCTTTATAGACGATCTGCCGAAAATACCAGCTAGTTCGTGAAAGTTTTTGAACTGGTCCTGAAACATAGACACGACGAAATCTTAAGAAAGATCTGCACCACTGTTCCCTTAAAAATTCCAGTTGGTCAAAAAACTCAACCGTGGTGATGGACATAAAGAGGTTTTATTTGGCCCACCTTGTATAATTGTGTTGTTATCATCACATGAATGTAAATCGCTAATAACTAACACAAAATTGTAATTTTTGTAATACAGGATTTCAGTGTTTAAGAGAATTTCGAAAAACAAAATTTTGCACATACATATTTTGGCCCGGAATTAATGTACCTACATGATTTGACCAGCTCCTTAAAGGATCTTTAAAGTTTGATAGAGATATATAGAAATTGTCTAAGAGTCCACAGAAAATTATGGAACTGGATTTTTAATTAAAATCTGTATGTATCTTTAGGTTGATGTCAGTGGCGGATTAACGATTTAGTCAATGGGGGATCCAAATACACTTGACTGTTTTTGAATTGACAAGAGTGTTTTTGGAACTCTGTTCAATTGGCTATCAGTAGAATTATTTTCAGAGGGATGCCGCAAATCATAAAATTCATAGTCAAGCACTTGCCAGAAAAGTTTTAAAGACAATCTTCAAAAAACCTAACAAAAATTAATAAAACTTTTCATAACTATACTAATTTTTTCATACTTTAAGCCGATTTTTGAATATTTATTCCACACAGAAAACTCTTCAGTTGAGTTATAATTACATAACAGACGCGATTCAAAAAAAAAAAAATTGGTGGCGTAACAGCTCCCATAGAACCAGGGCCTAGTGACTTACAACTTTCAACCATTCTTTTGTTCGTGTTATTCGCAGGGGACTTAACCCAGTCCCCCAGCATAACAGTCCTACGCACTAACTATCATGCCAAGAGCTAATTCTGCATCAAGGGCTTCATTGAGAATACAAAATATTCTCCTCAAAATCAAGCCATTTAGATGGATTTACAAAGGGAACGTTTTTTTTAGCAAATTGTCTGTCTTCATTGTTTCATGATTTACAAAGAAAACTACTTCCATGTATATTTGAATCAATGAAATGAGTACCAAAAGCAAGTTTTTAATTAGTTTTGAATAATTGAATATAAGATGGAGTTAAACCTGTAATAAATAAAGGTAATTGCAAAGATACTTACTGTGTTTCAAGTTCAATAACAATACCTATAACATTTTTCAATGCATTTAAATTTTGATCTTCTTCTTGGCCAGACTGTGCAGCCCTACAAACTAGCTCCCAAAAGCTCTAACTCCCACTAGCTGGATTGAACGAACTCTCACCAAATTTGGGAGTTAGTTCAGTTGGGATTTATTTTGTAAGTTCATTATGAACTAAAAGTCCCAATGAGAATAATGTAAATGTTGAAGTTAGTTCGTTTCTCTGAAATATGGGACTTTTTTTGATTTAAGCAACTGCAACGGAATTTAGATACGAACCAAATATGAAGAAACCGTGGCAGATATTTTTAATAGTTGAGTTGTAACTAGTGTGCTTTCGGACTTTTGTCGGGCTTTTCGGACTCTCAAGAGGAATAATATAAATTATTACTCTTCGTATAAGAAACTGCTTCAAATCTACTCTAAAGTTGGCGCGGTGGGAACGAGAGAGGAAAGCTTCAATAGCATTCTTTACCTGTACCCGAATTTTTGGAAAAAGATTGGGTCCCAGCCCCAGAACCATTCATTGGATGTACACAGCCATAATAAGGCCAATACTGACATACGCATGTCTGGTTTAGTGGCCAGCCCTAGAAAAGGCAACCAATCTAAAGACTATAACAAAAATTCAGAGACTTGCATGTATTGGCACTACTAGTGTTATGAAAACTACTCCTACCGCAGCACTCAATTTATTTACGAAGGAAGTGGCGGCCAACAGTGCTCTAAGACTCAACCAATGTAAACACTGGGTAGGAGGCCATTTTGGACATAAAACCATAATGACTTACATTGACAAAGACACTCAAACGGACTATACTGCACCGCATATTGATTTAAATCCAGTGGCCCTAACAGATGTCCCCTCAAGGGACCTCTGGGCGGCCAACCGGGTCATTACAATTGATAACGTTTCGGTTTTTACAGATGGTTCCAAGACGGGTGATGGGGTAAGGTCAGGCATCTTCTCAGATAACCCACCCCTTAATAGATCAATAAATATTCCTGATTTTTGTAGTGTTTTACAAGCGGAAGTGCTTGCAATTTACGAGGCAGCAAAAAGTCTTGCCACTTTTGAATTTGTAAATCGACATCTTCATCGATTGCCAGGCGGCAATTAAATTCATTGCTTCGGTTGTCACAAAGTCTAAACTTGTAGACTGTTGCTGTAACGAGTTGAAGTTACTCAGTGCATCAAATACAGTTACCCTTCGATGGGTCCCAGGACATTGTGATATATATAGAAATGAAATGGCGGATAAACTGGCCAAAACTGGATCTTCCCTTGATCTAAGCCAAACTGTATGCTCCGTTTCTATGCCACTCGCACAAGAAAAAGCTGAATTCGCAAATGTTTCCTCGATGCCGCAAACGCTAGATGGTCAGCACTTGACACTTTTCGGGTCTCGAGGAATCTATGGCCGAACATCTCAAAGAAAAAAACAGACTTCCTTCTCGAACTAAGCAGACCTCAACCATCCCTTTTGGTTGGAATCCTAACGGGTTACAACTCAATGGGAACCCACATGCGCAGAATGGGCATCAGCTCATCCGACTTGTGCAGAGGATGTCAAGATCAAGAGGCGGAGGAGGGCTCTTATCACTTCCTTTATGAATGCCCCAGCTTAGTAAGAACCAGAAAATTAGCCCTCGGAGATTACTTCTTTGACGAACTGAGAGACATCTCGTTTTTGCCACAAAGGAACATCCTGAAATGTACTCAAAATTCGGGTTGGTTCAGGGAGGCTTCTCATACTCACACCTAAACTCCTCTAACTCCGTTCCTCACCCATCCCTATTTTCACCTTTACCATAGCCTGGGGACCACAATGGATCCAATGAGATCCGAGTGCGATAATACGGCCTGCCGTTTAATCACCCCTTCTAACCTAACCTAACCTGGCGCGGTTGGCGCGACAAAACGTGGCATTGTTTCACTTTCAAGTTTTAGGTACTCCAAAATTTTTAACTATGAATACCTTAAATATATAGATTTTTTGATACAATTGCTTTGTGCTAACAATAGTTGTTATTTTTGTTAAAAAAGGTATTGGAACAAATAATTTTGTTACTTAACATGTGAACATATATTTGGTTTGCACTGAGTTTTATTGCACATCACAATAATAATTTTTATTTTATTACAGGTTTTTAGTATTGGATTTATTTTTAAAGAGTAGGGAGTTAGTTCTTTTGGGACTTTATAATATTCACTTCGCGTAGTTCATTTTACTTTAGGTTCTAGTTCCTTGAAAACGGGGATTAGTTCATATCAAATAAGTCCAAGTTTTCAGTTCATAGTTCATAAGATCCCAAACTGCAAAAGCAATGTTTAATTAATTTTTGAATTCTTCCTTCTTCAAACTAAACTCCTCATATAACAATAAATCAATTTTTTTTTATTTTTAATAAAAATATATTTATTCGTGTTTTGTAAAAATTAACTGAGCATACCTAACCAACTGACACGGATTGTATATTACATAAGAAACTATTTATTTTTCATTTAGAGAGGCGAAAACTATTTGTACAAAATTTAATCCTTCAAAACATCAACGAAGGAAATAGCGTAGGGAAAACATAAAACATTATACCTTTTTAGGAATATCTAATTAAATAGTCCCTACCTTTCGAAAGTGTTATTGCTTGTCCTTAACAAGCATCACGTTCTTCAACGAGTAGGAGGACAGTTTGAAATAAGATGATAGTTCTGAGTATATTATATTTATATGTGTGACCTTTGTCGTTTAATCAACAAATTTATATTATCTGCTTATCCAATAAATTAGCAGTCAATTAATGAAATTCCAAAAAAAAAAAAATATGCCTGTGGGTTATTTTCCTCAATATTGGCCTTATTTGAACATGGCTGAGTGGATTCAAATTATTTTCGTTCGTTGATTCGAAAAACTGTCGGATTTTTTTTTCGAGCTGATTTATGAACCATAAATATTAAACTGGAATGACGTTCCAATTTCGGTAAAACGAGAATGATTTTAATTTCGTAATTGCAATGTTATTCCCCAATATTATTAAAATTAATTTGGTTAGTTATGTATATTGTGTATATTGCTAACTTTTGCATGAATAGTTCCAATTAATTATTATTGACGTTTACTTATGTGATGACGCAATACTTGTTACTTTAGAAAAATTATTTTTGTTCTTTCTTTATTTTATACTCTTTTTCAATAATATGTATTGAAATAAAGTCTTAAAGTTATAACATAAATATTGTTGTGTAAATAATGTACGATGTGCTTACTCATGAGAGTTTACTAAATAAAACACAGTTTTCATCAAAACATCAACTTCACTTCGCGTGTGACCATGCCGGTCGATTTGAAGTAACAAAAATCAAAACCTTTAATTTTCGGTAGACACATTTGGTATTTTTACAACGTCTAAAAATTATTGTTAATGAGAATTTCAACGAAAATAGTTGAATTGTATTTGTTCCATAAAATTTAATTTTGTATTAAATGTAGGACAACTTGAATTAATGGTTAAATGTAATGGTCAAAAATGTTTGATACTACTGCGCGATTCATGTCGATAGTATTGGTGTAGTGGTGAATTTGTAAAGGGTGGTTTTCAATCTGGCAATACTTTTTTGGGAGTTGGTCTTTTTGACAGCTGTCACTTGATTTATACTCAGTTTGGCTTGCCATTTCATAATAAATAGACTTACTTCTGAGCAACGTTTTTAAATCGTGCAAATTTATTACCAAAATTATGGTTCGGTTCCAATATTCAGTCGACATAATCGCAAAATCGCATAAATTCGAGCAACCATGGATGGGCTTCGCAACCCGTTTACTCAAGCGCATCCTCAGAGAAGACTCTATTGCTGCTGTGGAGCAGAGTATCGAAGAAGACCCGAATGAGTCCATCCGCCATCGCGCGCAACAATTGGAGCTTTCGAAAATTGGGCCTCTCGGCTGGAATTTATTCGAGCCAGCCGTGGCGACCACTTGCCCGAAATCATTTTTAAAACATAATGCCAAACCCTTATCTTTATAATAAAGCTAAATTCTTGGCCATAACATTAAATTATATGCGTTTTATTTCTTCTTGAAAACCACACGTATAAAAAAAACACCCTTTATAAAAAACACAATACACAGTTACGCGGCCGACTTTCCAAGGCTGTTACTTTCGACTATTTAATGGAATTATCTTCAAAACTATATCAATATGTTTAAAACTTCATGAGTTATAATTTGAATGATACATAATGTACGTAATCTTCTGAGGTCCAGTTTTTCAGTGCAAGATTAAAGTTAAAAACGAGTTAACTCATCAAATTTGTTGAGTTAACTCAGGATTAACTGAACAGAAGCGTTTGATGTTTTATCCGCACAGAGTTTTTTTTCGGTCGTTCGCCATGCATCCACCCAGTGTCGGATTTAGGTTTTCTGCCGCCCTAGGCCCGGTTGAGTACGCCACCCCCTCTAATTTTTTTTGTAACTAAATTCTTTTAATTGCCTTTACTCTTAATCGTTCTTGCACAGCCTTTTTTCTGTGCTGCCAGAAAACGCCCTAACATTTATAACACGGTTGTTTTAGGTTGACCTAGAATATGATATTATGTACCGTCATCAAGGGAGGGAATGTGGAGTCAGATACCCCCATACATTATATGGCAGCATGTTTATTTAAAAGACTAAAAAAAAAATTATACTTTTAAAAATCTAAAGCTCTAATAGAGAACCGAACTAAAAACCAGTGATGCCACATAAAAACAAAAGAAGTACCAACAGCATATCTACATAGCAATATCTCAAATGTTCCCTACACCCGCACAAAATTCAAATTTAATTCGAAGTTTTTTGAATTGAAAAATGCAAGAACATTTCTTGCTTAAAAAAAACTGCAAATTTTATTCGAAAATTCTTTGCATTAAAAAATATATTTAATTCGAAATCTTTTACATTAAAAAAAACATGCAAGTTTGATTCGAAAATGGTTTGCCTTGAAAAACAACATTTTTTGCATAAAAAAAACTGCAAATTTTATTCGAAATTTCTTGCATTAAAAAACTGTAAATTTAACTTGAAATTTGTAGATATGCATTAAAAAAATGCAAATTTAATTCAATAATTTTTTGCATAGCAAAAATGCATATTTTATTTAAACATGTCTTGCATTAAAAAAAAATTATATTTTATTTAAAATTAAATTTTAATTGAGGAATGTGATTAGATATTTAGACAAAATATTTTTTGGGAATTTAGTAATATAATTATAAAAGTCCCTACGCTTTCATAGAAAATTCTAGTATTTCAAAATCCGTCCTTTTATCCCTATGGTGTAGTTATGAAACCAAAAATCTCTACGTATGTACCTTTTGGTTTTTTGTTAAAAAAAGCTACATTATCCATCGTCCTCCTAAACTACTTTTGACTACAAAATATTCTCAGATCTGTCGCCGCCTCCTATGTGGCCCACTAGCGCCCACAAGCATCATCGCTCACTTTGAGAATTAATTATTTTTCTGCGCCCCCAAAGATTTTTGCCGCCCTAGGCCTGGGCCTCACGGGCCTAAGCTGCATCTACCACTGAAAAACTGCTTATTCAGCTAACTGTGGATTATTTTACTTCTAGAGTAAGCTAACTCTGGTTTAACTCACCCCTGAAAACTGGGCCTTAGAGAACGAGAAAAATGCGAGAAAGTACAAAATGAAAAAAAATAAAACGACATAACGTTGGAAATATTTCACGCTCAGAAATAAAATCTGCACACAAATTAAAGATGATTTCATTGCCTACAACGATTTTGACCAGTGCACCTTTTTGCAAGTGGCTGTTGTATTATCAGGACCATGGATTTCTTTCCGTGTAAACAAATTATGGTCATCTTTCAAAAAAATACGTATTTTTTACTAACTTTCCTCTACTTTATACCTAGAGTAGTAAGCTGAATTACTGAATTAATGATGGTTGGAGAGAAAAACAGTACATACTTGTTTTTGTTTTTTTTGTACCAACAGCTATTAAACTTAGGAAAGGAATAAACGTAAAAGGAATTGCCTAATTCTGGCCCAGTGTGTACATGAAAGATGACGTGAAGCCTAATAAAGGGTCCGCCAAATAACTTTTTTTCTTTTTTTTTAATGGCGCAAAACATCGAGTGTAGCTTAGGCTGTGTGGCACGTAGCGCCGTCCTGTTGAAACCAAAAGTTGCCAATATCCTCCTCTTCAATTTTTGTAAACAAAAATTCGTTCAACATGGCCCGATAACGATCGCCATTGACTGTAACGGCCACTCCTTGCTCATTTTCGAAAAATGGCCCAATTATGCCTCTGGACCAAAATCCGCACCAAACAGTGACTCGTTTTGGGTGTATCGGCTTTTCAATGTATTCGTGCGGGTTTTCTGTGCCCCAAGTGCGACAATTTTGCTTGTTTACTACCCGCCAAGATCAAAATGAGCTTCATCTGAAAAGATGATTTTTTTGGCAAAATTGGCATCTTCTCTAAGTCGATCGCAGGCCCACTTAGCGAGTCGTATACACAACCATATTCGTTCAGCGGAAGGATAAAACTAATTATCTGTCAAATCAGACATAAGCTAAGTGTTACCATTCACGATATAAGATGGCGGACCCTTTATGTAAGTTAAATATTTTTAAAATCGTTCAATGGATTTCAGTTTTTGTTCCAAATAATTGTCCATTTATTTTGAACAAAAACTAAAACTATTATTTTGCAATCGGCAACTTCAAGCCCAAATGTCTCCATTCCATGAACGATTTTGAAAATATTTCGTATAGTTCGTATACACTCTGGGCCAAAGCTCCATAGTAAAATGGGCATTCCCTTTAAAATGGTGTATGTATTGCAAAAGATTGCAACTTCGTTTAAGCTATAGAATGTGCATTCATCATTTCTGATTTTCTAAATTTCATTAATTCAACCCACAGTCTCTGATTTCTAAGTGCCTGTCTTGCCATACATTTACGAGCTCTTTGTGACTCTGCCTCGGAAGTATTAACCAGACGATTTTAAAGTTTATTTTGCTTGGAATATTTTATTTTAAACTAATCCTTTTAAGCAGCATTTTTACTATAAATTGAAAGTGCAATTTGTCAAGTATCCAGTAAATTCATGATATAAATTAGTTGGAAATAAAAGCTGCAATAAAAATAAAAATTTAAATGAAAATTAAAATAATATAACCATAACCATTGCTATTATTTAAGAGTGAGCGATTTCCTTCTTCCGTTGTTGGTTTGAAAAAGTAATGTCTTCTCATTATAAAGATTTTTGTTTTCAAAATAAAAAGACTTGATGGCATGCGCTTTGTCTTGGATAATATTACTATACTAAGAACATAATCCCTTCTTCTGCATTTGCTCTACTTATGCTCTATACATAACATAAATTTTCAAATAATAAGATTTTTTTATTTTTTGAAAATTATCCCTTCTTATTTTCCCCAATTATATATCTAAAGACCAAACGCAGTCAGTTTTATGCACGCATTTTATAGCTGTTTAACTGCCAATAAAGTTTTTGGCCAAGATATTTTAAAATATTTTATTTGGTCTACTTCTCTGAATACAAAACGAATAACGCTTTCACTCAACGTCAGTTTTATTTGTTTTGTTGTTGTTGTTTTTTTTTTTTAACTTTTCAAACAACTGAACTTGTTGGCTGGATATATTGTTGAACGCTAGAACTATGTAGGTCAAAAGGATTTTGGCTGCTGTTTCATGATTCTCGTTTAGAAAGCAATAAAAGTCGGATTTGGTGGTCTAATATAAACGCCACCGTCATTCAAATAAAATAAAAGGGAGATTTTCTGCTTAGGGGTAAAAACAACAAAAAGGGAATTTAAAGACTATTTTGATAGTAAGAAAACTTTGCATAAAATATGAGGAATATTAGTTACTATAGTTATTAATTTAACTTTATCTGGCGCACCAGCCAAATGAAATTATAATTGATGAAGCGTAGCAGTAGAAATATAAGAATACAAAATAATAATAATAACTCTACTTGCTGCAATGAAAGTTTATTGTTCACTATTATTTGTTGGTAAGAACAAAGAGGCAATAAAAATGTCATCTAAATCAAAACTCAATTGATTAATATTTAAAATATTTAAACGTGTAATTTTTACAATCTTCCATTTATTCTAAATTCAATTTACTCTGAAACATTTTTTAGTTTTTTTATTGAAAGCAAATTGGTTTGTCATAATTTAGGGTCAACTTTGCTATCTAAAAGATAATAATCTGGAAAACCAAAATATTGTAATTAAAAATTTTGATAAAAATTAGAAAGCACTCCTAATATCTAGAATTTATATTAATTTTTGAAATTATTGTAACCATATTCTTAAAAATTGATATTAATTCAGAATTTAAAACGTATCTTTAATAGAATATATCGGGTTTTTCAATAAGAGCGCTACAAAATTTTTTTTTAAATAAAACAAAAACGGTTTTGGATATCAATGAAATTCTTTATTCCTGTGAAAGTGCGTTCAATGCCATTATGTATGAAACTCGATTTCTTTTGCATGGCCACCACGGCCACGCTTGCAGAAGTCCATAGGCTGAACCCAATTTTCGACGGTTTTCAAGCATAAATCGGCCGATACTGCTGCAATTTCAAGTTCGATATTCTTACGAAGTTCATCAATCGTCGCTGAATTCTATGGCATAGACCATAGAATTGACGTAGCCCCACAGGAAATAGTCTAACGGCGTCAAATCGCACGACCGAGCGGCCAAGTGACTGGACCTTTTCGTGAGAAAACACGTTCTCCAAACTTGGTTTCCAATAAATTGATTGTGACATTCGCTGTGTGGCTTGTGGCGCCGTCCTGTTGGAACCACATGTCCTCCAAGTCCACATCATCCAATTGGGGCCCAAAATATTCGGTTATCATTGAACGGTAGTGATCCCCATTCACAGTAACGTGCCAGTCTTGATCATCACGGAAGAAGTACGGCCCAATGACGCCGCCGGCCCATAAACCACACCAAACCGTAATTTTTTCGGGATGCAATGATGACTCATGGAGTACGTGTGGTTTGTTCCCCTACCAATACTGCATATTTTGTTTATTGACGAAGCCATTCAGCCAGAAATGAGCCTCATCGCTGAAGATGATTTTTCGATGAAAATCCGAATCATTTTCAAGTTGTTGCTCAGCCCAATTCAAGAACATACGACGCTTCTGGTGGTCAAGCGGCTTCAGTTCTTGCGTCAATTTAATCTTTTAAGGATGTAGGCCAAGCCACAACGACGTCACAGAGATGCCCAATGCTTGAGAACGACGTGTGAGAGACACATTTGGGCTTTATGCAACTGAAGCCTCAGCGGCAGCAATATTCTCGACACTAAGGGCATTTCTTTGTCTTATTGGCATGGAAAAATTTTATACTGTGCCTGTGGATTCAAATTTTTCTACTAGACGCTCAATTGTTGATCTGCTAGGATGTTTATGACGACCATAAATTGGACGCAGCGTTGAGGCCACTGACTCCGAATTTCGGGTAAATTTTAATAATTTCGACTCGTATGTCTTTCCATCATGATATGGCAAACCTTACTGAAGAGAAATGTCAAAAGAGCGGCAAGAAATATGGCGTCGTTTGCTGTCCCTGTTGCTCTACTTTTGTAGCGTCTCTGTTGAAAAACCCTTTAGAATCACGCTTGATCAATACACTGAAGATTCCCATATAATTCTTTTTGATCAAGTGTTAACCAACTGACCAATTAAAACAGAGCTTACTCAAAAAAAAGTTGAGTTCTGTCAAAAAAGGCAAAAGAGCAAAATTTAATTTGGAAAGCCGCCTCACATTGGCCTTTATAAATGAATAGAAATTTCCCCCAAGGGAATTTAATATCGAAATGGGAAAGCTTAACTCCAAGCTTATACCATCAACCCTTCGTAGGGTTTTTCGCCATCTTAATTTAAAGAACGAAGTTGGTTTCCCATCACTATTTTCCAAAAGGGGGGAGGAACAGAAATATTTTTTTGTTATCGATAGGATGTGTACATATACTACATAAAAATGTCGTATACAAAATTGGAAAAATCTAGGATTCATGATATGAATGTCTTAAAGTTTAGTAAATAATTTGGAACTAATCAGGATGATATTTGATGCTAAGAATTAAATTTTATATTTTTTTAAGACTTAATACAACAAATATTTTAGCCATATTGTGGAATTGTCGATGTATGTGCTTCTTTTCGTGTGTAGAATTATTGAAAAATACACATTTTTCGAGATCAATTTTAAATACTTTTACATTTTAATCTTTTTAAGGGATGGGTTTAAAAGAGATGAAGAAATTTGCCGCCATATTGAATTTTTCTTGATTTCATCTTCTATTTTGAAAATTTCACATAATGCTTTAGACACCAACGGTACTGGTGCAATGAAGATTCTCTCTTAAAGTTTGGAATGGAATAAGGATATTAAACACTTGTCATTATTGATTTAATTTTATCGTTCAAATCTAAGTGAAGTTCCATTTCTAGTGCTTACATTAATATATACTTATGGGATTTTATTTAAAATTTTAGCATAAGAACTTTTTTTTTAATTACATCATTGTATGTTCCTAATAGAATAGAACTAAATTTTTTTTGAAACATATTATCAAATATCTAACAAACACATTTTTGGTATGAGATTTAGAAGTACAGAGGTTGAGGTATAAGTCTCCAGCTGATCTAAGTTTATAGCAACTTGTGGTCGATTGATCTATGGTGCATGCGTGTACCACTTGAAGTCAACCTTTTTGGTATGTTGGTTGTTTTTCCTGGACAGGAATCAGATTCAGACTGTTCTTCTCCCTACTTGCTACTTGTGAGGGAGATCTTTGGCAAAAGTTGTTTTCCCTGAGACTAGCAATTAGCATTAGGTAGGAATCCACAATTTTCACCGTTGATCTCCCTGCTTGCTTCTTCTAAGGGAGATCTTGGGCCACAGTAATTCTCCCATGGATAAGCCTTGGGACAAGAATCAGATTCTTAGCCTTTAGTCCCTAATACACTTTTTCTAAATGAATATTGTGGGCCAAGTCAACTCCCGAATCCCACTACAAAAAGCTTTGGAATATGTAAAACACCGTATTATTTTTTTTGTTGGAGAAATTGTAAGGTTGTCAACACTTCTTTTAATGAAATAAACATTTAATAATAAAACTGGTAAATTGTTAGGGGGTAATCATCGACCTATAGCGCTCGCTTTTGACGGTGATGACCTGGCCAACATCGTCCTCAACAAAATAAGGACCGATGACGCCACCAGCTCAAAATTGCATTCAAATGAATGCTTTTTTCTTGATTTGGGACTTCAAAACAGAGTTTTTTTTTAAATTCTTGTTGTAATAATATATTGTTCTAGGTGACGTCAAAAAAGGGGTTTTGACTGCCCTTAGAATGTTTAAAAATAGTGTAAGTGCTACGAAAATAAGGAAGTATTTAAAAGTTTACGACGATGCCCATTGCTTTTAAAGTTCTGAATTTAAAAATGGGAGGTAAAAATTGAGCCATGATTCTACATTCGTGCAGTACGGCTAAAGAAGGAATCCCTTTAATTAGCGGTAACGTCCAAATATTATTTATTTTATGAAATATTCATAGAGTTTTTTTCAAAATAATATTTTTAGCCTGTCACACTAAAATAGTTTTTCATACCTATTGTTTTTAAGGAAAATTGGTTCAGAACATCTCTGATTAAATTCTTAAATTAAATTAAATTTTGAAGATAGGAAAACGACAGGACTACCAAAATTTCAACAAAAAAAATTAATACCAACACAACAAAAAAATAATTTCACAGAATATGGGTAGGAAGTAGGAATGTACTTTTGTTTCTATCCTGATCCTGATTAACTCCAATGTATCCCCCTCTTTCATCTTTTCCATATTTCACTGATTTTCAAAATTTCTCGCTCCTCGAATCTTTTTTTGGATTCCCTTTGAAATACATTTTAAATATTTTTTTTAAATTTTTGTTCATATTGACTAATGAATTTTTCATATTCGATTTTGTTGTTATTTTATCTCTAAAAGTCCTAAGAGGCTTTCACTATCTATCGTTAAAATATTTATATTTTAATGCTGTTTTAATAAGAAAGGAGTCTCTAAATAATAGATTCCTTAATAAATGTTATTTGATGTTGATGGGTACACCCAGCAAAAAAAAAAAAAACTACAAAAGGCAGAAAATCAATGTTATCGTGGCAAAATTTTATGAGTAAATATTTTTCAGGTTTCAATATTCTAACAGACTTGTTAAAGTGCCTGAAGGTATAGCAAATAAATTTGGCAATAAAAAACGTCTGGCATTTTAAGTTGCTGGCTGCTGGCCCATATAATTTATGACATCGAATCCAAAGCTTTACCGTTAAGACAGGAAACAAAGAATTTTCAATTGGAGACCTGGTGGCTTATTAGCGGATTACAAAGAGATGTGGTTATAGCCTCATAAAACTATTCATCCACACAATGTCCAACCATTGGAAGGTATACCTACCTATACCTTTTGCAGCAATCGGAGGAAACAGCGAGTGCCTATATACCGAGGAGCGAACCCAAAGTTATTACAATTACCATTATGTCATACTGTTGTCATAAATATTTTACAGCACGTTTCGCACCAGCAAAACTAGGTCATAGCCAGAGTATCTCAACACGATTGTAAGATGGGACAATGTCGTATTATTTATTCTTAGGCATCCTTTTTATGAATTGCGGAAGGAAAAAGTATGGACGCGCGGTTATTTTTATACTTCGTTTTTTTTTTGTTTTTTTTTTTTTTTTTTTTGCTGCAGGCTTTTAAGGATACGCTTCCGTAGGAAACGAGATAAACATGAAACAATATCTTTAAAACTGTGAAATGGGATGACATGAAGAAGAATGATGTCCGAAGGCGGAATGATATTCACAAGAGACATCAGGAGTTGTAATATATATGGTTGAATAGGAGCTGACTTCTATCTCATTAAGAGCGAGCGGAAAAAAAATGAATGGTCGTAATGAAGTAATGAAAGTTGATTAATTAGGTTAAAGACTTTTTTTTATTTGTTCTGATTTATTGTTTTTCTGTTTTTTTTTTTTTTTTTTTTTTTTGAAGACAAACCGAAAACTATCATTCATTCATATCTTATTCCAATAGAAAAAGTTTCCAACTTCCTGTTTTGTCTGACCTATATATTTGTAAGGTAGGAGTTTGTTGATGGCAAGAAAAAGTTAGATGTTTAGCACGAAAATGACTAGTAACATCCATTAAATGTTGTTTTTTTTTTTTTTTTTCAAAACGCCTATGATTACTATACTTATTTCCAACTGCATATTATACCCGTCTTTGGCTTATGCTCTATATAGGACAAGAGTATTTATTTCATGGCAAAAGAAATGTTAAAGGTTTTAGTTAGGTCTATAACGCTGATAAGGAAGTGCAAATATTTTTTTTTTCGTCTTAACGACCGTCGTGTCGCCATCAACCTTGTCTTTTAGTGTCAATGCGACAGGTACCACTGTATTCATGGAATTAATTTCTTATTAGATGGAAAGGACTTTATTTCAAATTTGGTATAGCTATAAAGTAGGTACTTTTATGAAATTTCTTCCTATAGAAGAGAAGAGAAATTTAGAACGAGTTTTTTTTTCACAATTTTTACTTGACTTTGGGTCTTGTGAAGAAAAAAAAAGCTAAAGCTAAAACTTGGATTTTTAAGTAAAAGCTAGGTTTTTGTTGAATAAAAATAAGCTTAAACTAGCTAGTTAAAGATGTTTTTTAGTAATAGCTATTTTAAAATAGCCAACGCTTAATTCATTTAGTTTTAACTCTTGTTTTTCCAGCCAAAGCTTAAATTTGTGTGAATAAAAATAGCTTAAACTAGAATCTTATAGTTAAAGCTACAAAAAAATCAAGATTTTTTTTACCTGTCTAGAAAGCTTTGTCTAATTCTTATTTTTAGTATTGTGTTTAGTAATAATACGAATATGTCCGAATTTAAACGAGTAAGAAAACCAAAATTGTATAAGAAACGGTTAGAAATTAGTGATGAGGATTTTCATAGTTTATTTCGGTTTTCTAAAGAAAATGTTCAGTGGATTTCTGATTACTTTTTTAGACATTCAACAGAGCATAGAGGAGGTGTACTGACCTCTGAGCAGAGAATGCAGATATTTTTGAGATATCTGATTGAATCTGGATTTCAGTGCGGTGTAGAACATGATCTGGTAGTTGAACGCTCTTCTGTATGCAAGATTGTTAAGCCCGTGGCCAACAAGATTATGAAAAAGGTTGACATTCATATTAGATTTACTTCAAGTCAAGAGAAATCGAAACACAAAAGGCAAAATGGGCGGAAAAATATAGGTACGTTTCCCGGAACTTTTGGGGCAATAGACTGCACCTATATTGCTATCGCCAAACCCCGAAGATTTTCTGATAAACACATTAATCCGAAATTATTCCACAGTCATTAAGTACAAGCGACATGCAATGCAGCCGAAGAATTGACAAGTGTGGACGCCCAGTGGCCAGTGTCAGTTCACGACTCACCGGATCTTGAAAAGATCATCAATTAATGCACCTATGAACGAGAATTTGCACGAAGATGCTATAATTCTTGGAGATTCTGGGTATAAGAATAGGTACAATTACAAAGTTAATGGAAAAGTATGAAGCAGGTACTAATAACTTGTGCGAGGTATTAATTAAATATTAGAGAATAAGACAATTTTTCGCGAAACTTTTTTAAATATATCAGAACTGTTCTATTAGAGCTAGCCGGCCTAGATGAATTATAAAATCAAATTTCTCTTCTCTCTCTCCACAGAGAACTCATAGACGCAGAGACTGACGGACAATATGATAAAGAGCTTTTTTACCCTCAACCAATACTTGCCCTATAGAACAGATAAAAAGTTATGGCAAAACAAAATGCAAAACAACCTTCGTTTTCACTATGGTCTATGAAAAAACAATTCTAGCTAAAGCTACCTAATTCAAAACATGTGAATAAAAAACAGAAATCTTAAATAACGAAGCTAAAGCTAGAATTTTCCACCTGAAGCTATTTAGCGTTATCTTTTTTACTATTCAAATAAAACAAAGCTTAAGCTAGAACTGTCTAGCTTTAGCTGCTAGTAAAAGCTATGACCAGTTAGCTTCCTTCAAAAAAAGTCTTAACTTGTTTTTTATTTACGAGACCCTTTATAGGGCAAGTGTTGGTTTCATGTAAAAAAATCGAACAAAAAAATCAAAACTCGATATCGATTATGATGATAGGGAAGACGAAAAAAGTGGGTTGCGCAAAAACGTCCGTCTGTTTGTCTGTTCAGCTACATCATCCTAAACGGATGGGCCAATTTTCTTTAAAATTGGTACCTAGCGTTTTTTTGGCCATTCCCCCCACAAGTTTTTTTTTCATTATTTTCAGGACCAAAAATAACGGTACCTATCATACAAAATTCTTCGGCCCAAAATAAATATCTTATTTTTCTCAAAATCGGCACCAAATTAAATCGGCACATTAAAAGTTTTAGGTGTTTTGATATTTTACTAATTTTATGCATTTTGGTTTTGGGCGATCAGATAAAAGATTATTTACGAATTCTTACAAAACGCACAAACAAGTGTTTTAATTTTTTTTTTTTAATTTGTAGGCGACTTGATTTACTTCGCTTAAAGACTGGAATGGAATTGTAATTTTTTAAATTGAAATTGTTTAACGAAAGTTTTGATGTAGTTATGCTTACAACTTTTTTAGTTCATTTCTTTTTAAAAATCTTATAATAAAAAGGAAATGCTGTTGGTAGTAAGTCGAAAAATATTTATACTGAAAAAATTGAAATGTTCGGAAACAACTGGAATTGCTTTTTTCCCATAGAATTTATTGTATTAACTCGCGATTAACTCTTTGCAAAATTCTTTTTTCTTGATCTATTAGCAAAGTTTTAAAAGTGGTGATTTAAGAAAATTCCGCCAGTTACCATACAATTTTTACTTGCGATATAGGTACTATATGGGAAGTTATGGATTCGTACAAAAAATCGAACTCGAGATCTTGATCAAGCTTTACATTACGATGATAGAGAAGTCAAAAAAAGTGGGTCTCGCAAAAACGTCCGTCTGTCTGTCTGTCTGTCTGTCGGTTCGACTACAGCCTAAGCGGATGGGTCGATTTTCTTTAAACTTGGTACCTAGCGTTTTTTGGACATTCCCCCACCCGTTTTTTTCTCTTTTTTTTAGGACCAAAATTAACAGTAGCTGTCATACAAAATTTCTTGGCCAAAAAGGAAAAACTTATTTTTCTCAAATCCAGCGCTACCGAATTTGTTTTTAAGAACTCAATAAATTTAAATAGTTATAAGTTGCCGTTTAATAAAAAACATGGTTCCGAAAAATGGTTATTAATGGTACCTCCCAAAGAACTATTTTTTATGATTTTCGCTTTTCTCGAAAACGGTTAAACTGATTCTGATCAATTTTTTTATGAAGAAGTATTGACACATTCTAAATAATATTGTGTACCAAAATTTTCAAAAAAATATTTTCAATATTTCAAAAACGACTTGGTCGATTTTTATTAAACTTGGTAAATAGCAGTTTTTTAACTTTATCTAGAAGATTTTTGACAAAAATTATTCTAATACCCAAAAATTACGGCGCCTCCCATACAAATGTTAAAAAACCGTTAAGAAAAATATTTTGTTTCTCAAAACCGACTTCTACGATTTTCATAAAAGTTGTTTTGTGTGTTAAAATTAGTACGATCTACCATTTAAAATTTTTAAAGTTTATATTTTACGTTTATTAACAGTACCTCTCATAGAACGGTTTCTTTGATTTTCGACTATCTCAACATCTGATCAACCGAATAAAATTAGATTTTTTATACAGAAACTTGTAACAAATATAAATAAAAGTGCTTATCAAAATTTTCTAAAAAATGATTTTTGGATTTTTTAAAAAAAAAATCAAAATTATTTTTTGAAAATTCGATATTTCGAAAACTGGTAGCAGATTTTTTTGTGAAGTTCAATTTTAATCGCAACATTAATAAATGCTTTAAATTGGCGTACCAATTATTTTTCTCAAAAATGTTAACGAAATTTTATATATAAAAAATTAATTATTTTTAAAACCGCTCCTACGATTTTCAAAATTTTTTTCTCCTAAATAAAGATTTATATAAGAAATCAGATGGTGTACATCGCGTTGGGTTAAAACGGATCCAAAGTATTTTAATCAATTTCTTTCTAATTTTGTTGATTTAAAATAATTTACCAGTTTAAATAATATAATTTCCTTTTATGCATATTGCATATGTGCAACACTAGGCTATATTGTTAATTTTTGTGTACTCACATTATACCACCTGCAACTAAACTAAGTTTTGGCAAATGGATAAAATATAGATCCCATAGCTAATTTATTTCAGACTATAGAACCACAATGTGATCGCATATATGAGCAAGTTCGTGCGACCCAGTCGTGCATATTTTTTTTATATAGAATTTTAAAATTTTCTACTTAAATTATCTTGGACCAAAACAATTAAATGGAGAAATCTGTTCTAAGTACAGAAATTTTTGTTTACTTCATTATTACCTTTTTAAGTATCCATTTGTTTAAGTTTTCTTAAAAATAAAGCATGACGTGTGTAATAATTTATTTGGAAATTAGCTATTCTTACATCCAATATTCTTATAGTTGAATTTTCTATATAATTCTCAACCCTAGAAGTCTGAAAATGAGTAACGTGGATATCTGTAATTTTTTTTTTGAAAAACCGTCTTGTACCACGCCCAGTTTTCTCAGTTGAAAAATGTAGGATAAGATTATCTTGGCCACAAACCCTTTCTTTTGAATTTTTTTTTTGAGAATCCTCAAATAAAACAAATTTGTGACTGTTCATACATACATACATCCACATTTTCTGACTTACACATAGTAATAAGGTAATATTTTAATTGATATTTTCTTTTCTCAATTTTGTAAACAACTTAGATTTGTTTATATCCCGTGCCAAGCCGGGGCGGTGCAGCTAGTCTTAAAATATGAATATCACATAAATTAAAAAAAATATATTGAAGATATCGGAGTTGTATTTCTATTCATGTAACATAATTTAATTTCACTCGTTCTCTTAGACTTTGTAGGTAAATACAAATTTTAAAATAACATTATCCTTCCAACTTTCAATCCTTAGGCACTTCATTACCATAACCTCTTTGACTTAATTTCTTGTCTCGACTCAAGGACTTATTTAATTACATGTTTTTTTTTTGAAAACATACATTTTTGAATTGTTTTCTTATATTTTACTTAATTGTTCTGTAGATTAAGGGATTTCATGGCCTTATTTTTTTGCATAATAAAGTTTCTTGCCCCTATATTGCCATCAGGAGCTATTATAAGAAAGTCCACATTATACGCGATAAGCTCAAATGCTTAGAAGGTATAGCTTTATTTTTTTTTGTGTTTGCTTTAATTTCGTGACCTAGTTTTCGTTTAGTTTACTTTTTCAGTCAATCGTTATGGCATGTTTTGACTGCGTGCCTAAATAAAAGTAATGTAAACACAAAGGAGGAAAAACATCAAGTAATAAGAAATGGTACGTGCTAAGAATAAGGATATTGGTTACAAAGGCTAAACGATCTTAAACAAATAGGTGTGGCATACATTTTGT
The DNA here is from genome assembly GCA_932273885.2 of Leucozona laternaria. Classification (NCBI taxonomy): domain Eukaryota; kingdom Metazoa; phylum Arthropoda; class Insecta; order Diptera; family Syrphidae; genus Leucozona; species Leucozona laternaria. The sequence continues at coordinate 20,265,483 of OW026367.1, read as the reverse complement.
CGGAATGCTTTTATTTTTAATGAAAGTTGGTTTTTATTATTCAATAAAAATAAAAAAAAAAACCAAACAACGGAATTATAATCTAATTGAATTATGATGTAAAGTAATTTGATGTAAGGCAAACTGTTTTTTGGATATAAAAATCATAAATCGTTCGAGTTCAATAAAAGCTTTTATCACAAGTTGTAAGAAATAATTTAAGAACAAAAAAAATAACTTTTTGTGTTCATTGAAAAACGAAATGCTCGACTGACTTGCACGAAGTTGGTGTTATGGCTGAAAGTAAAAATGAGACCAAGTATTGATTTTTAATTTGATTTAATTGAAGATTTAAGGTAATTAGTTAATTAAGTAGAGTCTTAAAATTTGCCTCCATGCATTTTTGGTCATTTTCGTGCTCGGGAAAATTTTTACAAAAATCAGTTTTACTCTGCTGAAGGTGATCTGAAACGTGAATGGAGTGTTGTTAATAGAATTCTCAATAAAAGTGCTACTTATAAAAGTCCTACTGAACTTCAAATTGAAAATTCAATTATAACTGAAAAATATTAAATTGCCAACTGTTAAAGTTGTTACTTTGTAACAATAGCAAATAACTCAAGACCACAAGACCTAATGATAAATTCTAATCATCAATTTTAAATGACTCTTTCTTTAACTACAGTTTTTTCTTTGAACCTATTACACCAATATTATTATTTCAGCCCATAAAATCTTTAAAAAAACTCTAATTCATGTTGTATCGATGGAATTAGTAATTTGTACCTAAAGAATACAGCTTGGTTTATATTTATTTGAAATCTTGGTGCATTTTTTTTATCACGGCATAACCTCAAGAATGTTAAAGAAAGGGACTTTTAAAAACGTATTTAACTATAGACCCATCTCACTAATCTCGTCACTAAGAAAGTTTTTTTTGAAAAAGTCTAGAATGATAACGTTTTTGGATAAAAAGGTTTTCTTTAGCAAGGTCCAGATCGTTTCGACTGAGAAGATCTACAGCATATGCGCATCTCGATTTTTGCTCTGCAATATATAATAATTTAGATAAGAAAAAAGGCACTGCTGCATTATTCGTTGGCATTATATGAAAGTTCTTGATATGGTGGATTACGGCCTATTGTTAAAAAAAAACTAGAATATGCTAAATTTTGTAGTTTTATATTCGATTGGTTTCATTCTTATCTAACAAATAGACCTCAAAAAGTAAAAGTAGATAATACAAGAAGGGTTTCGCAACTCAATACTTTGGGTGTTCCTCAGGGCTCACTGTTGCGACCTACTTTGTTTTCTCTCTTTTCCTCTTAAAATTTAAAGCTAAGTGGACTGCCTTTGCAGATGATGTTGGTTGTGTATATGGTGCAAATAGTCGTTTGGATCTTATCAGTGACATAAATTGGGACTTGAACTTACTTAGGCTGTGGTTTACCGATCATAAATTAGTCATTAGTTCCAAAACAAAAATGAGGTGTTTTTAGTTTCTCCCTTCAATTAATGGGTGATTTTTTAAGAGGTTTAGAACTTTTTTTAAAAAAAAAAAACGCAAAAAATTCGAAAAAATGAATGAAATATTTATTTGAATCGATAGTTTGAATCTTGCAATTTAATGTTTAAAGATAATTTCATGCAAATGTTGACCGCGGCTGCGTCTCAGGTAGCCCATCCGCTGAGTCCAATTTTGGCATACTCTTTCACACATATCGGCCGGTATCTCACGAATGAATGCATGGATGTTGGCTTCCAGTGCGTCAATCGAAGCGGGCTTGTCCCTATAGACATTAGCCTTGACATACCCCCACAAAAAATAATCTAATGGTGTCAAATCGCACGATCTAGGCGGCCAACTGGCCGGCCCGAAACGTGAAATTAACTGTTCACCAAACTCGCCTCGCAATTGCGCCATTGTTTCGCGTGCTGTGTGGCATGTGGCACCGTCTTGTTGAAACCACATATCATGCAAGTCAAGAACTTCCATTTCGGGCAAAAAAAAGTTTGTTGTCATCGCTCGGTAGCGTTCACCATTGACAGTAACGCTGCGATTCGCATCATCTTTGAAGAAATATGGCCCAATTATGCCGCCGGCCCATAAACCGCACCAAACAGTGGCTTTTTCGGGATGCATTGGTAGTTGTTGCAATGCTTCTGGCTGATCTTCACTCCAAATGCGGCAATTTTGCTTATTTACGTACCCATTCAACCAAAAATGAGCCTCATCGCTGAACACAATTTTTCGATAAAAAAGCGGATCCTCGGCCAGCTTTCCAAGAGCCCATTCACCAAAAATTCGGCGTTGTGGTAGGTCGGCTGGCTTTAGTTCTTGCACCAGCTGTATCTTAAAAGGCTTTACGCCCAAATCCTTCCGCAAAATTTTCCACGTAGTGCTGTAACAAAGGCCTAACTGCTGGGAACGGCGCCGAATCGACATTTCGCGGTCTTCTCTCACACTAGCTGATACGGCCGCAATATTTTCTTCACTACGCACAGTACGTAAACGTGTTGGTGGTTTAATGTCCAACAAAGTAAATTTGGTGCGAAATTTGGTCACAATCTTCCGAATAGACTGCTCAGAAGGTCGAGAATGCCGATCATAAAATGGAAGCAGCGCGCGATGAACATTTCGAACCGAGCACGAATTTTGATAGTAAATTCAATAATTTTCAAGCGTTGTTCATTTGTAAGACGATCCATGGTTAAATTGCAAACCAAACTGAAGCTGTTTGACAGTGACACAAGATACTAAACACACGTCAGCTGTCAAAACCAGTGTTGCCAAAACCAAACCAGCTAAAAACTCATCCTGTAAAATTGTATATTTATGCACCTGAATCCCACCGATTCAAATTGCCCATGAATTTTATCAAATAGCTTTTGTTACAATCTTGACTGCAGTGAAAAGTGCTTCAAAGTTGAAGTATTTAGTTAACCAATTCAAATAGCTTGGTTCAAAAATCGATCCAAGAATGTCTTTCCTTTATCACACTGATTGTGAGTCACTAAAAAAGTATCTTAGATCTACCGTAAGAAATTTCTATTACTTACAAAAAACTTGTTCCAGGAAATCATTGAATATAATCAATAATGGTATTTTTCAATCCAAATTACAGTTTTTATATTTTTTTTCATTTAGTTATGTTCCAAAATTTAGAGTGAAAATTATTTGTCCATGACTAAAACAACTTTCTAGTTTTGAAATAATTTGTAATATTTTTCTATTTTAATTCAATATTTTATAAAAATGCCCTTCCCTTCTTAATGAAGAGAAATAGATCCCTCACTACTTGTTTTGAATCAACCTATACACAGTTCTAGAGTTTGGGTACCTACATATTTTGCAAAACGTCCAGTATTTAAAGATTATGGGAGTTAAAGGCAATTTATCTTAAACACAATTTTATTAGCCTAAGTACTTTGAAAATTTTCGATACGGATTTTAATCAAAATCTTCCAAAAAAAGCAAAACATTTCTAGAGAGTTAGAAAATGTTCCATATCAAACTTGAAGTAAATTTTGTCCATCCCTTAGGCTGTAGGTATTGCGAATTAATTTGCACCCACACTATATATATAAGGCACTGATATTTAAATACATTAACTATATTCAATTTAGTATACGAGATTCAAATTGTCAGGAACGAACGCAACCATTTAGCCCAAAGCATCATCATCATTTTATTTCCAACAGCTCATTAACATATATTCCAATTTAATTCAAGGAAAGGAATCATCTTCGTTCAAGGATAATAAACCAATTTACACGCAAAAGAGCAATGTCTAATTGTCTGTATCCTTTCACTTTAAATTATTATTCGACTGCCCATTTTCAGTCTTCCTGCAAACCTACAAGTAGATATTGAGAGCCAAAAGAGGTTAAACACAAAGACCAAAATGACGTGTCTGCCTAGCACCTTTATAGTACCTATGTATATGTATGTATCTGCATCGAGGGGAGTAACAGTGGGTGGTGGTGATAGTGACCTTGCATTTAACGCGTCGTTATCCACACTCTCTCGCAATGTTTTGTTTTCTCTCTGTTCGAAACCGAATTCATAAACCTCCCTCAACCCTACGAGTATCATCAATGTACTCGTAGCTATAAAGAAGGTATACTGCTCTAGGAACACCTTTCCGCTTTTCTTTAACCAAAGTCCAACCAAGTCTGAATCTGAAGGACAACTTCTTCATCACATCAAATGCTGAATGAAAACTTATACTCTAACGTATTCAGCAGTGAATGAATATTTTTTTGGCGGTCAATCGAATTGACTCATGCGCCATTGCTATTCAGCAAATTTACTGAAACCCTTAAATTTCCCCATTTTACAGATGAGGGCCAGTTCTGCCTGTTCGCTGATAACATCACCAGCTTCTAATCAGTTAAACTTCTCATTCGAACCGAAACGGACGCGAATGATTCCTTCCATATAGTTCTTATCCTTGCAACATTATTACACTTAGAGTGACAAGTGCTTAGAATTACCTTTATACACAGATAAATAGAAAGCCCTTCGCCTAGTCAAGGTCTGATCTCGTTTCTGAAGATTAATTTCTGAGTGCGAAACAACAACCACTTCGGGAATTTATTCATCGCTGTGTAAAGTGTTTTGTGATTAAAACGAGCAAATGGATATAATCTTATATCAGTGCGTCGCGTCGTAGAGTGAGTGCGAGTGTCCTTGGCGAAAGGATGCTGAGGCGACTGGGAATTAAATTTTGCTACAAGTTCCTTAAATGACTTTACGCGTGTGTACTTATAACTCAGTGTGCTCACAGGGGATGGTGGATTGTGTCTTTAATTTTTTGTTTGCAAAACTTTTTCCGTCAGGATACCACAAAACAATTGTTAGATTAAAACGAATAAAGGATATCCTCTGAAATTGGGTCAAAGATGGATTAAAACACACGAGCATTTCCGGGGAAGTCGCATCCTTCATACACGTTTGGTACGTATACGTCGTAACTTAATATGTTTCTCAGCGCTTTTCTTCTCAAAATATGATGTGACAAGAATTTTGATTACTTCTATCCAATTATTATAAGTTTTGGACTCTACCGAAGTGTTGTGTTTAGCTTGAGTTAAGAGTTTGAAAGCCTCTGCACTTAGTGGGCGGTAGTAGACACAATTGAAAAAATAACATCCTTGAATCAAAAGTCTTGAGTAACATATATAATTTTTGTTGAGTTGTTTTGTGTTCTAAGTAGGGTTATCCTTGCGATATTAAGAAGCTTGTCAGAATTCAAAATAAAAACCAAGAATAAATGTTTCGTTTACCATATGGTATATGGATAAGTTACAAGGACTCTCTGACAGTAACAAACGACTGGCATCCTTTGTTTCAGCATGATATGTAAATATCACAAAAAAGGCTTCCTATACTTGTTGAAAAGTTATTGGCAGTAAGTCCCCCGTGTGTGCGTGGGGTATTTCTTCTCTTTTTTTTTTGTTTTGTTTTATAAAATAAACCCTAGCGATATTTTGTCATGATAATTGAGTGGACGGATATGGATAGCCCTTGAGATGATTAATGGAAATTATTATTATCACTATAGGAAGCTATTTATTTAATCATAAATTTTATTGTGCTGTACCATGGAGATAATAAAGTTATTGGAAACGGTGTCAGCGGGAGTAGGGGGTGGGGGAATGGTTTGGGAGCATCACACCAAAAGGGCTCGTTTAATTAATACTTTGATAAACAAGGATATTATTGTAATTAATGGGTGATGCAGAAGATAATAAATTCGAGTAAACATCTTTGCTAATACTCAATAATTGGCAGTTTGTTGACAGTTTAGGACTTGCGAAGGTTTAGGAAACTTTTGTATAAAATTATTAGGGATAACTTATAATCATCGTGGGTTGCAAAGTTCTGAACTTGAGATACAAACTTGTAAAAATAAAAACAGAAACACATAAATCGACGTTTGACAAATTTAATTCGATTTAAATAAGAGTGGCTTATAACTGAAATAAATTGAATTACAGAAAACACTGTAGGAGTTGGGACATACAAATGAAAATAAACATGTTTTTAACATTTTTAAGCTGAGTTTTTTTTTTGTTGACGCAGTGAATTCTCGAAAAAAAAAACATTAATTTGAATTGTTAGTAGGTATTTTTTTTTAAAAATCCGAAAATCATAAGGATGCTACAGAGTTGTTTTTCATAACTTAAACTAGTCAAAAAAGGATTTGTTATTAAAATGAAAAATATAATGGTATGTTTTGAATTAGCTTATATAATATATGTATATTGAACTAACCATTGTTGGCGTTGTTATTTGTTAAGTAAATTGTTGTTTTCAATATAAATTATTTGTTTGTGAATTCTTATGCCTCATAAACTGGATGTTCTTTTCTATAAGATGGCCCCCCACCTGCTTCGCACGGGTAGACAAACCTAAGCTTCGCATAAAATTTACAAAAGAAAATATAAATAAATATTTAATCTAGTTTTTTTTTAAGCTACTTCACGTTATGAATGATTAAATATGTCAAAACATGATCCTCTCTTTACTTAATTACTTTCCCAACACAGAAAGAATTGTTGTAATCAAAAACCATTTCTTTGTTTTGATGATGCCACTTTTCGTTCTTACCCCATTTCACCCTATACCTACAAGCAAATTTAAAAGAAAAATTCTAAAAAAAATCAATCTTTCAAGGACCAAAAGAATTTCGTTAATCGGATATTTTTAATTTTTACTCTATTTCACCTTAAAATAAGAAAATTTGAAAAAAAATGTCCCTAAAGATATTTTATAAGAAAAACCTTTTAGGCAAAAAAATAATTTCGTAAATCGGACATTTTTTTTATTTTGAAAAAGAATATCCCTAAAGCCATTCCTAAGGAAAACCATTCAAACAAAAAAAATATATGCAATTTATTTTGACCCCATTTCATCCTACAAATAATAACAAAAGTTGAAAAAGAATATCCCAAAAGTCATTTGTTAACCAACTTCAGCGCCATCTGTTGAACGGTAATTGAATGGAACTTAAAAACGAAATATGATCTCACAGAGCCACCTTTTGAGAATTTTCTAACTTTTATTTTTTCTTAAACCTTCGCGGAGCAGTTACGAACAAACCCGCAGAAGGAAGTATAAAATTTGGCCACGTCTTTTTCAAGTTTTAAGAATCCGAGCACACCACGATCCATTTTTATATATATAGATTTGAGTATTTTTGAACTCCGAACTCGGATTGAGTGAACATTTTTTCATCTTAATGGTGGTCATTGCACTACCGAACAATAAAACGTTTTAAATATTTTTAAGGTTATGTTGAAAAAGCAAATCATAAATTAATAATAAATTAAAGTGCAACGGTCTGCGACTAAGTTATTATATACATATTGTTTACTCAGAGTGAAAACCGGTTACACGCATTTTTATTTTTATTATGATGGATTTTTTTTTCAAAAATTCATAATAAATACAATTAATCTTCAAGTCCAGAAAATTCTTTTGAAGTTAGTGATAAGAAGTGGATAGGTAAGTTTAACTTTCTATATTTTGTAATTTATTGAAATATTCCCAAATCTTGCTTTTTTGGTAAATTTAAGTAAACTGCTGAAAGTAGAAAGTTATGAATTCGTAAAGAACTTCGAACTCGAAGTTTTGATCAAACTTGAAATTATACATAGTTACTGCCTATCATTTTCTGGGTATTCCCCTGACATATTTTTCTGATTTTTTGCTTAGGACTAAGAATAACTCTAGCAATTTTTCTAAGCAAGTTAATCTTAATGTTTAAAAATGGTATACTATACTTTAATTAAAAAAATTAAAAAAAGGATTATTAATGGCACCTCTCATTTTTATTTAAAAAAAAGTTTCAAATTTTTTTTTTAAAACCCAATAGGTACATATTTCGAAATCTTTTTCGATTTAAAGTGATTTTTTAACATTACCTAGCAGATTTTATACAAAAATTATTCTTTTCACCAAAAATACCGGTAGGAACCTTCTATAAAATTTGTTTTAAGATCGTAAATGAGAATCTTTTTTTTTTCTCAAAAACGAATTCTTCTAAAATAAAAAAAATATATTTTTCGTATAAGAAGGTTCTACCATTCAACAGGAACTTATTTTACACAAAGTCATCATTAACAGTTCTTTTCATTGAACAATTTTTTTTTGTTTATTTTAATCAACTCATTATTTGCTTAACCGATTTAAATAAAATAGTTTATACAGGATTTTCTAACAAGCCATAATATTGCTTATCAAAATTCTCAAAAAAATAGTTTTTTAAATTGTTATCACTTTTTTTTAAATTCGATACCTATGTCAAAACTATGTTGAGGATTTTTTTCGAATGAATACCAAAAATTGTCAAACTATATTTCAGTTTTTAAAATGATTAACAAAAAAAAAATACATATGTACATTCATTACTCATGAGCATAAAGTATATAATAAGTACTGTACATAATGTATAAAATATTTTATTTTTTTAAACCGTTCTAATAACTTTTAAAATGTTGTTGTCATAAATTTAGATTTTTTAAACCAAATCAGATGGTGTGCCTATATTGCTTTGGTGTCAAAAAAAAAATTGCAGAAACTATTTAATCAATGTATTTGTAATTTTGTTGAGATTTATCAATTTGGCCCCTATACATAAAGACAATGTCTTTTTTACTATTATTCGTGAATTAAAAGCTAAATTACAAACAAAATTTTCAATCCGTTTTATAAATATGTATTTGTTCAAAAATAATTTTGATTTTTTTTAATTAATAAAATATATTTAGAGCTTGTTTCACAATGTCTGAATAAAGTTCTAATTAGTTACTCGCCACATGGTCATAAGTCCACAATCCCAAAAAAAATTATTTTTGAATGTACTCAGGTACTACTACTAGTACTATTAGTAAAATATGATATCACAGAAAAATTGCTTACATCAACATTGTAGGTACCCGGAAAGGAAAATGCCCAAAAATGTATGGGCAAAAAACTCAGAGCGGATTAAAATAAAAGAATATGGATTGAAAATGCATTTATTGTAGATAACTCATATGACATTACTTTCTTAAGAAGTTATGCCCGGAGCTGGCTTTAACAATTTTTTTTATTTTTATTAACAAAGCCAGCTCCAGGGATAAATTTTTAAGGATGTAATTTAATATTTGTTATCTAAAAATAATGCCCTTTCAATTCACATATATTTTATTTTGATCCACTCTGGGTTTTTTTGGGGCATTCTCTTTTTTATCAAAATTTTAACACAAGGTTTTTTAAACTTCCTTTAAAAGTTACATATTGCATAGTTATCATATTAATTGCACCCAAAAAAAAACTACAACTTCTCTGTAGAATGTTAAAAAAACTTTGCTAAGTAAAAAGCAAATCTATTTATAGGCCAAGTTGGTTTGCCTGTAGCTTCTTTAAATATTGACATACCTAATTGCTTTTCTGTTATTGTAATGTCTTGACTAGTCTAGCTTTAACCTGCTACATTATCTATTATGGACGGTGTTAAAATAAAATAGTAAAATTTTGTATCTCACTGAATACTGCCCTTCTTATACGTTTTATCGTAACGGTTTTCTATTAATATGTGGGAAATTGTATGTTACCCTTTAAGGTTAAAAACATTAAAAACATGTTTTAAACTGGTATACAACCGTAGAGATAAATTGCTCACTGAGTGGACCAGTTTAAGACTTAATTATTTGGCTTACGAGTAACGATTTTTCACTATATAATATGAACGATTTAAAATTACTGATAAGCTCTTACCATAAAATATATTATATCCCTTTATTTCATTATGACTTTAATATAATTATATGCTACCTAAATAAAAGTGTAGATACATAATATGTAAGTGAATTTAATCTAAGAAAAATATTTACCTAACCCGGTACCTGCATATCAATGTCCTGATAAGAAAAAAAACTTCAATAAACCAAATTATTTATTTTATTCTGCACGTGAAAGAAATTAATTGATGATATTTCCTTACTGAGCTCCATGTAATCTGCAATAAAACATAGGCCATAAACAGTAATCCCTTGAAGCTTTGTATATTTCATTAGAATATCTGGTCAAACAATCTATTGAAAAAAAGGAACAGCAATAATTAAATTTTACTAAGCTAATTTCTTCCGAAAATAGAGGTCAACATTTCCGTATACAATTATACCTACACATAAATTAGAATTGCTGTATAAATAAATAATTACCGAATATACCTAATAATTTATACCCAGGTCAATCCACCCTCTGATGTCTAGACAGATATACCCTTAGGTGAGTTTTTTTTTATAGGTATAGCATTTTTCATCAGCATGCAGATACAGTTGTGTGCCATTCAAAGAAGTTCTTTTACGAGTACTTTGTTGACGGATCAACCTGTCGACAATTTATGGGGGTGAACTTATTTGAAACACTGCCACAGACTACATTAAGAAATGTAATAGTACCACCATTCTCTGTAATTCAATTCTCTTTTATATTTATTTTGTTTTTTTTTTGTATTTCTCATATAAAAGTGTTTTTTTCTCATCACACGAATTGTTTTAAGCACTTTCAAAATGACACTGTACAGGTAGATAGCAAGGAATGATTACACAAAATGACAAAATAATGATCTTTAAAACGTGTGGTATCTAGCTACATAAAGGTATATACATATGTCTTTGATAGCAAGGACTGAAATATGTATATAGTTGATTGCATCCAGTGGCTATCTCACATACCAGTAATTTTCAGGAACCCACATTATATAAAGCTTAATGTTATTTTTAATATTCACTTTACTATATCATTTAAATGCACGAAGTATATAAAAAGATCAACATGGCGTATACGTGCTATTTTCTTTAAACAAAAAGATAATTTTAACTTGAATTGTAGGGAAAATATTGAGTTCGTGTTAAAGCTTAAAATAAAGATGATGAAGAAGTCGAAAAAAAAATACATTCGTTATTTCGTGTGCGGTGCGGTGTGGTGTATACTTACATTATTGAGTTATAAAGTCTGAACGGATAAACGAATTTGATTAAATTTCCGCTGTTTCCGGTTTAACCTTAAAATTGACATAATGCGGAGATACATATGTCCTAATCGACAAACCTTTTCTGTTTTCTTTATTTTTTGAAAATTAAATATTTTGAAAAGGTAAGAATTTATTATACTTTTTTGTGTACCTATAATTTTAAAGTGCATTATTTAATATTATACAATTTGAAATTTTGCTATTAAAATTATTTTTAAATTTTATGAATACCTACAAACATTTTTTGAAACAATTGCTCGCATTTTGTTTTCATTCATTTATGTTTTAAAAATAATAAAAAATCTATTTAAGTACTTACTAATAGGAAAGAGGATCTTAAGAGCAACTTAAGCAACGGAACGAAATCAGATAAAGGAAATCTTATTTCTGTTATTTTCAATTTTCAATATTCTCATCTCAAAAACTAGAAGACATTTAAGCATCTAGTTTTTAGTATTTAAATAAAAATTAATAAAAACATTGAAAATTCAAATCTAAAAAATTCTACTTAATAACGAAAATTTTGTCTTTAAAAATAAATTTTTTTTTAAATCTTTTTATTAATATAATATTATTTGTAAGCAGAATTAAAGAATGGATTTATGGCTTCAAAAAAACACCCTAACATTTTATGTTTTACCACTATTTTTAATATTTTGTTTTTCTATTTCATGTTAATTTTTAGAAAATTGTCTCTCGTACCTAAACAAGAAAAAATAGAATCCCCCTCTCATACGAATTTTTTTTCTTGTCTTGACCCAACCTACAACCTCTAGCTTTATTAATTTATGTGTACGGTACTTTTAATACTAAATGATTACTTAAATACTTCAAACTCTTAAAAATTAATGACAATATATATACGTTTTTACGAAGGTATATCTCGAAAGTAGAGGAATTCGAATAATTTAGTTCTTGTAAACAGTTGGCGGTATACAAAAAATTTCTTCGAGATTCGAGGAATGATGATTGTATTTTTGTTTATCCTCAATTTTAGCACGCAATCATCGAATATATGGTTGAAAACTCTCCCCAGAGAGACTTGTTAAGAGCTCTTAAATGAGGGAAGGAAGATAAAACTACAGTATCAACCACTGAATTTGAGCCTACCATGCCCAAACACTTTATGGTAGATATAGGTATCTATACCTATAGTACCTATTAGGTAGGTAATATTAGACAAACTTTTGATTCGTTAAAAAAAAAATCAAAATTATATTCAAATTTGATATAACGATGATAGATTTTTCTGTCTATTTTTACCATAACCAGTTGTCTTAACCATAAAAGTATTTTGACATGTTTTTTAGTTAAACGTATGAAAACTTTCCTTGAAACACAATTTGGTTCATGGATCATACTTACCAATAGCACCCTTTACTTATTTGGGATATTCGCAAAAATATTAATAAATTGGTCAGCCTTAGAAAAGTTGCAATCAATAGTTTAAGTTTTTCAAGGTCATTATTTAAGACACAATCTATATACAATACTTACATACAGGGTATGCCAAATAAAGGGTGGTCCAACCATAATGAACGATGTTAATTGTGAGTCACACCTTGAGGTCAAGTTTTATGCCCAACTTAATTTGAAATTCCTTTTTTCAGTGTTTGATAAATTCAACCATGCAGAGGTACAGAATTGAGCAGCGCGTTAAGATTGGTGAAGCCTTTAACGAAAATGGGCGTTCAAATCAAAATGCATTTCGGGCACTTCGTGATTTTTTTGGTCAGCACACTTGAAAATATCGACCATCAGATAGAGGTTTATGCCAACGAAGCCGTGGCGAGAATTTGGCCGATATTTTTTTTCACACATAATTGTCATAGATCCTTCTATCATAATAAAAAAAAAGTAATAAGATAATTCTATGAAAACTTTTTGTTTTATTTACAATTAACATCGTGCGTTTTCATTGTACCATCCTTTACAAGTTTCTTTTTAAAAAAGCAGTAAAATGAACAAAATTAAATTTTTTAGATGAATTATGGTTTATTAGTAAGAGCAAACATTCCCATTAATTATGGAACACAACGTCGTTCAAGTGGCTGGCTGCCTTGGCTTGTTCGCAGTAGTGTATTCTGTCACTCCATTTTTCCAAGACCTTGTTGATGGTTTCGGGCTGCAGGCTGTAACTCACGAATTGCTTAAATGATATTGGCCTAAAGTGCTTGAATCGTTTCTGGATTATTGGCATAAAATCGCTCCTTCACGGTTTCTCAAAAAAAAGTCAATAGGGATCAGCTCCGAGGCTGCCAATTGACATCGCCAAAAGACGGCTGATAACACGATTTGAGAAATTGGTGCATGGGCTGTGTGGCATGGTGCGCCATGCTGCATAAACCAGAGGTCATCCAAATCCATGTCTTCAATCTTAGTAAATAAAAAGTCGGTTAACTAGACTCTGTAACGTCCACCATTGACCGAAACATTGTTCGAAGAAAAATGTTCCAATGATGCCACCACTCCACAATCCGCATCAAACTGTCACTCTCTGTGGATGCATTGGCTTCTCTACAATAACGTGCGACATGAAAATGCGCCTTGTCAGAAAAAATGATTTTGCGCCCAAAATCTGCTTGGGCTACACAGCACTCACTTTTTGGAAATAAGTTTTCAGTACTTCCCAACCTTGTTCAAGCGTAAAGCGATTCATTTCGTTCCACAGAGGTTTGATACTGACTTTCTGTCAAGATTTCGAGCGGGAAACAGCTCTGTCAGTGTCAGAATAACATATGATTTAAAAAGAAACCACTAGTTGGCCCACCCGACATTGAACAAAACTTTAAAAATATTTTTTTCCCAACATTTCACAAATGAGGTGCTACAAAATCTGTATGATCTTGAAAACATCTTCAAAACTTACGAAAACTTTTTGCCTGACTTGATAAGTTATTTTTAATATGAACATAACACTCAATAGCTACTTCAAAAAGAACTTGACAATTTTTTTTGTTGAAATAAGTAATGCTTTTGTTAACTTTAAAAAGATTTCCCAAAACATTTATTTGTATGTGGTTTGAGATTCCAGCCTACCAATTTTACCTTACTCAAACTATTCCCTTCTTTCACTCTATTCTTAATACCTAATTCATAAAGGTCTTAAAATATTTCAATCTCTTAAATCCTTAAGATGTACATATATAAAATTGACTCTTTAAAAGAATAAATAGCAAAAAAAAACTACCAAAAATGTAACAGAAAAATAAGGCCAACAATTATCATAAAAATCCCATTTTAGTCCATGTCGAATATATTACTCAATCGTCTCCAAAAGCTACCTTTTAAGTAGTATTATATAGTGTCTTTATGGATTGTGGTACCGACCACTTAGTCCTTTCTATATAAAACTACAATTTTGCTCAATTTTCCTTGACCAAATATCTTAATTTTATTCTTGGCGTGTCGAAACCATTTCAACGTAATAATAAAGACCAAAAAAGTATACCGACAAAAGTAATAAATTTAATATTACGCTCATGACCTAGAAGTATTTTTTGTTGTAGGTATTATTCTAAAATGTCACTTCATCCTCTCCTACAGAAAATATACACAAAATCAGTTTGTTAATGGAATTAATAATAATTTGACCAATTATTTGAACTATGATTGTTAAGTTAAATCGGGCTTTTTTGGTCACTTCCTTTCATATGCAAATAAAACTTTATTTCATACTTTTCCCTACGTTTCGTCGTAATTTCTCGACTTCATCAGGGGTAGTTTATTAAATATGAATAAAACTTTTGTTACATTTAATAATAATTATTGAACGATGACAATTCTTAATTTTTGAATTTTAGCACAGCACTTGAGACAAACTTAATAATTTTCTTAAGTGATTCAAATGGTCTTTCAGCATTACGATCTTAAAGGATTTTATTTATGGTTCCATTAATTTTTGTTATTCTCTTTTTTGTGAAAAATTCAATATCATCACCGGAAAAGATTTGGGTAGATATATACGTATATAAGGCTTTCAAAGAGCTACCCCAACAATTTATTCAGTTTTAAGGGACGTTCAATTTAAATTCTCAATGTCATGGGCCTGAACTTTAAGATTCCCTCGTCAATCTTTTGAAGGAATGTGTAGGTAGGTAGGCAACCGGAAGTATGTATATTATATTCGGCAAACAAAAATGCGGAAGTTGGTATTTAAGAAGTTTTTTTAGGTATAGGCATTGTGATTTTGACAAAAAAAAATTAACTTACAACAAGGATACTCTTGAATCCTTCTTGAATCTGAATCTTGTACTCTGTTTCCTTAGATAATAATTACATTTGCAACGTTGATGCTTATAATTTGAAAAGGAAAAGTTCCTACTACAGAGGAGGTACTTCATTAATCTCAACCATCAGGGGGCTATTAATTAGGCTGGGGAAAGTTTTCCCACATCCCATCGTTGTTGTTGTAATTTGTGTTTTGTTTTCGGAAGTAATATTTTGCAAGTGTGTGTGTGTGAGTCTTTTATACTTTATGCACAAGAGGGAGCGATATCGATTTGCTTATCGACAATCAAAAGTGGAAAATAAGCCCCAACAGATGTTGAAGGCAAAACAAAAAAAACCCTCAACGTTTATTATGAGATTATAAGGTGATTATATTTGTATCTCTGCTTATTTTTCTTCTTTTTTTTTTGTGGGAATATTTAATTGATATTATGCCAATTAATAAATTAAGTGCTGGATAGTTGAAGTGGTTAAATAATTTTTAATGTTTAATAGACTTCCGAAACTAATTTGCTAACTTGCAATAATAGGAATGAGAACAACTAATTGGAGAAATTTTCGGCTAATAATTGCTTATAAACTTGCTAATAGCTTAATTGAACATTTTGGAAACAAATTAAGCAGCCTTTCGCCGAGAATAATAATTCAAGACATATGGAGGCGGATAAGACGGTTTAAGGCTTCTTCCCCATTTTGTACTTCTTTAAAAGATTAAAAACAATATTTACCTACTGGATAAAAATTTTTTAATAATGTAATTTTATTAATGGTTATTTAATTGAAAACAAGCTGACCGTAGGCTTCACACTGGTAGACAAACCCAAGTTTGGCATTCAAATAAAAGAAGGAAAAATATAAATAGATATTAAAGCTACGTTTTGTAATTGAATACTAATTACTGAGTTTTGACCCATTTCACTTCATTTATGACAAAAAACGTAACGTTACTTATTTAACAACGCAGAAAGAATTTTTGTAATCAAAAACCACTCTTTTGTGTTGTTCCCATTTTTCTCTTTAAATTTTAAAAATAACCTTTCTAACACAAACAGAATATTTGAGATTGGATTTTCACCGTATAAATACCAAATTTAAAAAAAAAAAATTAGAATAACCTTTCAAACACAAAAAGAATTACTTAAATCGGACAATTTTTTTTTACCCCATTTTACCCTACAAATAATAAAATTTGAAAAAGAATATCCTTAAAGCCATTTCCTAAGAAAACCTTTATAGACAAAAAAAAGAATTTCTTAAATCGGGCGAATTTTTTTATTTGTACCCCATTTCACCCTGAAAATTTCAATTTTTAAAAAAAATATCCTTGAAGCCATTTCTTAAGAAAAACCTTTCAAACCCAAGTAGAGTTTTTCTAATCTGATACGTCTTTTTCATTTTACCCCATTTCATCCTACAAAGTCAATTTTTTCCGATATTTGTATAGTTATTTTCCTAATCAAATATTATTAAAATCGGTCCAGCCGTTCTTGAGTTATAAGTGTTGTAACTAAACCGACTTTGTTTCATTAAGTTGGTTGAAAAGATTATGATAATTTTGTTTAGCAAAAATATTTTAAAAAGTTTGTATGCAAAAATGTTTTAAGAAGTTTGTATGTAAATATTGTTTGAATTTTTAAAAAAATTTAAAATGTTTGTATGGAAATATCACTATTTTAAAAACGACTTGGTGGATTTTTTTTTAAACTTGGTAGCATAGCAGTTTTTAACTCAAAGAAATTATTCATTATCAAAAAATTCATTTACTAGAATCCAGTTCACTTATCCTTATTTTATTCACTCTCCGAGTCGTTTTCGGGAGGAAGTGACTCCACCCATGCCAATTATAACAGTCTTGGTTTATAAAAGTAGTGTTTATAAGGCCCCGCAGGCCAGGGCCCTCCGTCGGTGGGCATACTTCATACTTCAGACACTGAAGTCGAGCGAAGATCTGTTATAACTGTTATAAATTGGCATGTCTCTGGCCTCGTCTTTTTGAAAATGTTTGAAAAAAAGTTATAGTGAACTGGATTCTAGTAAATGAATTTTTTGATAATGAATAATTTCTTTGAGTTAAAAACTGCTATGCTACCAAGTTTAAAAAAAAATCCACCAAGTCGTTTTTAAAATAGTGATATTTCCATACAAACATTTTAAATTTTTTTAAAAATTCAAACAATATTTACATACAAACTTCTTAAAACATTTTTGCATACAAACTTTTTAAAATATTTTTGCTAAACAAAATTATCATAATCTTTTCAACCAACTTAATGAAACAAAGTCGGTTTAGTTACAACACTTATAACTCAAGAACGGCTGGACCGATTTTAATAATATTTGATTAGGAAAATAACTATACAAATATCGGAAAAAATTGACTTTGTAGGATGAAATGGGGTAAAATGAAAAAGACGTATCAGATTAGAAAAACTCTACTTGGGTTTGAAAGGTTTTTCTTAAGAAATGGCTTCAAGGATATTTTTTTTAAAAATTGAAATTTTCAGGGTGAAATGGGGTACAAATAAAAAAATTCGCCCGATTTAAGAAATTCTTTTTTTTGTCTATAAAGGTTTTCTTAGGAAATGGCTTTAAGGATATTCTTTTTCAAATTCAAAGATACTAAAAAAATTGATTGACTTTTCGATTTATTTGTGATTGAAGTTTAGCTTTTTAGCTAAATGCTCCTTTTAAGAGAGATTTTTAGCCCTAATGGAGGTGTTATAAGGTGTTTCTATTTATTTACTCTCAATTAGCTGATTGCCAAAGGTTTTTTGTGATCTGAAGGGAAGGATATGGATAGTACACACCGACAACGACACAATTTAGAAAAACAATAATGGTTTCTTGGATATTTTTTATGCACTGATTCCATCCCCGAAATCGTTTCATAATGCAGGAATTTTAAGATAGACAGTCAATCAAAAGTAATTTTGTAATTTTTTACAAATATAGAAAATCCTACATGATGGAGCATTGTTGAAGTTTAGTTGGAGTGACTATAGTAAGGTATAGTCGGTTTGAGTAAGCTTTTATTTTTCATGATAACGCCCTTTGATTACAAACAAAATGAGCAAACACTGAACCAACTATCAATGCCAATTCAGAGCTACAATAGACTTCAACCTAATTTAAGGCTCAAATGTTAGGTCGTATAACAAACAACTCCTTGTTTTTTTTTAATAAAGCATTATCTGGCCCGTCCGGCTTCGTACGGGTAGAGAAACCTAAGCTTCGCATAAAAATTACAAAATAAAAATGTAAGCTAATTGTTAACCTACTTCACATTATGAATGGCTAAATATGTAAAAACATGATCCTCTAAGTCCAACCTTTATATCTTTCGCAACACAGAAAGAATATTTGTAATCAAAAAACACTTTTTGTTTTTATCCCATTTCACTCTATAAAGCTCAATTTTTTTTAAATAACCTTTCAAACACAAAAAGAATTTGTGAAATCAGATGGGTACAACTTTTCTGTTTCATCCTATAAATGCCAATTTTATGAAAAAAAAATCCCTGAGGCCATCCACTAAAAAACAGCCTTTCTAACACCAAAAGAATTTCTTAAATCGTATATTTTTTAATTTGTACCCCATTTCACCCTTAAAATGACAAAATTTGAAAAAGAATCTCCCTAAAGCCATTTACCAAGAAAAACCTGTAAAACAAAAAAAAAAAAGAATTTGTTGAATCGGAAAATTATTTTATTTTTACCCCATTTCACCCTACAAATAACAAAAGTTGAAAAGGATTATCCTAAATTCCACCTAAAGCGCCACCTGTTGAACATTTAACGACTTTTCTTTTTTCCTAAGCCTTCGCATAGCCTTTAGTCTGGTTGACCAACTTAATGTAGGTATTGGATCCATGGAAAGGTGGCACATTCTAGATCCCGTTCCATTTGCTAGGATGGTCTGCTGGGTGGATATAAGGCTCTTAGTGGCATTTACTGATACAACTTAGATCGTTATGTTCTCCATTTTCCTCAGCGTAAATTGTCATATTAACTCTTATGTTGAACTTAACTCGTTTCAGTAAATGAGCCTTAGTTTAGTCGCAAATTGAGTGATTTTGAGCTTGCTGCATTATTCAATTAATTTTTAACCTTTTTCATAGAAGGTTTATTTGTCATTATTCGGCAGGGACTTTCACAGTGTTTTCCACAGTATTTTAGATATTTTTATCAAAGTTATACCAAAACCGTTTGAAAACACGACTTGGCCAAGGACGCTTCTAGGTAAAGATTGTGAAAATTAAATTTTTTTTTAAATTGATACCTTTAAAGTTAAAGATAAAAACCAAAAAACCGTTTCTAATTATTATTAGGTATATGAAGTTCCTTCGTAGAAGATTTAAAAAAAAGTAAATCAGCAATTAGATAACTAAACTCTGTATTTATTCATTCTAAAATACATACTCCTGATTTTTACTCAAGTTTTTAGAAGTGTATCAATTGCCTATTCATTAAATTCATATTCCTTCTGGACAAAAAAAATTCTAATCTCAGACAGAGCAAGTTTTGCAACTCAAAGATCTAACACTATCTCAATTATGGTAATAAATTTAAATTGAAATTAAATGCTACTATTATGTATACCTAACTAATTTGCTACAAAATACCGATTTCTAATTAAATTATTAAAAATTATTCTTTGAAATTTAAGTAACAAAAGGTTTGTTTTCACATTTCTAGATTGCCTTTGTACCAGTGGTGGCCCGAAAAACCTAAAAGGTCACATCACATCAATTAAAATGACAGACAACCCCTCAGCTCAAGTTCTTCCGCCATCAGTACCTCAGTTATCAACTCAATGGAATACCAAAGAGATTCCAATTAATGAAGTCACATCCTTCAACTATGACGATGAATATCAAGTTTTCATTCTCAAACCGTACAATAACAGTCCCATCAGCAGCATTGATGCCATCAACCAGAACGAAATTGACGAAGACATTATTATGACAGCAGATATCAAAGAAAACAAATGCCGCCATACAACATCCCCATCAGAAGCACATCTCTATGAAAGCTTTGAAAATTAAATAATTGTTATTTACACCTCCCCGCAAATAAAAACAAAAAAAAAAAAAAATCCCCGAAGAAACTTCCCCATTTGTCTTAATTTTCCAAAAACTACCCTCCTTCCAATAACCATTTATACAATATCCCCACAAACCGCAACAACATCAGAGAGAAGGAAGGAAGGAAGGAAAATCAGCCCCCTCTTAAAAACACTGTACATAACGGGATTATCATTACGAATTCTCTAATTAGCAACCCCCAAAATCCTGGCAATAAATCACGTTAAATCTAGGATATTCATTTTTATTGTTTTTATTTTTTTTCGCTTCTTCGAGCTTCGTTCAAAGCCCCTTTCCATCTACAAAAGGAAACTATGATAACACGACTCTACACAACCGAAGAAGACCCCAATTTGTGTTCGATTATTTGGGGTGCAAACTTGTCGCGCGACGATGAGATTGATGTCAGCAGCATTGGTGAGGATGCGCCCGCAGCAAATGGGGTGAGTTTAGAGTAAAAAATATATACTATAATTTCACTTCTAGGATCAAGAGGAAAATTCCATTAGATACTGTATCTTATCTTGATTAGATATATAAAATTTAACTTCTCGAGCATGAGACTTTATTTAGCAGAGGCAATGCCCAGCAGATTTCATCTCTCTTATTTGAAATGGGTTTTCTACATAATATCCTGATGGGAAATTATTGCAAAACAATTCTAATTTTTCGTTTCCTTGAATCCTTATGCTTTTTTCTCTGTTTATTTATTTTTTGTAGTTGCAAATCCAAGAGGATCCTAGAACTGACGCTTTACGAGAATTATCATATGGAATCGTTTTGCCCATCATTTGTGCTCTGGGGATTATTGGTAATGTCCTCAATCTTATAGTCCTGACAAGAAGAAATATGAGGGGAACAGCGTACATCTATATGCGAGGTGAGTGCTGTTTTTTTTTTTTTTTTTACTAAGGGGTATGGTGTTATAATTTCTCACACGGAGAACTAGTATTTGTATGAATTAGCAGGTTCATTAAGTTTATTGGGAATGAGACCTCCAAGACCTCATTCAAATATGATGGAAATCTCAGGAAAAATTATCTCAAATTTCGCAAACAAATTTATGAAAAGAGATAGTTTTTGTGAAAGTGTGAATCTTTTTCATATAAATAAATTCTAATTCTCGGTTAAGCTGATTGATGGTATGCTTCAATGAATGTTATTTTTCCTTATTTCCTTGTTCATCTTAGTAGGCACATACATGGTTGGTACAGTCGTAATATATAGTATATTTCGTTTATCTGTAATATTTTGGGTTATGGCATCAAAAAAGGTGTGTGTTTCGTTTTAATGAATCTAACTTTATGTTTGGCATTATTATTTTTTATGAGAAAAAAAAGTAATAAAAGATGTCTGTTATGTTATTTTTTCTTACACAAATCTTTCATTATCTTTTGTTCTCATTAAAAATTGAAATACAAAAATGATAGCTATTACTTTTACCCTTAACTCCAAAGCTTACCGAAATAGGTTACACACTTCAAGTTACTTAAATTACAAACATTTTCTTAAGAGCATTTCACATTTTGTTTAATTCTCACCAAATTTGAGCATTTTATTAATTGTTATTATTATTATGACTATAATTAAGTAAATTGAACATCCCACTTAAACGAGAGAATAACACCTATCACTCCCCTTCTCTCCCTTACGATGTTTTTCTTGGCTTAACTCAACTCGCAAGCTCTAAATTTGTGTGGCATTTTATGCAACCCCTATATTCCTAAGGAACTCTCATGAAGATTTAAAACACCTGTACAGCATAGAGTAATAGAGACTTCGGTAGCTATTGTATAGAAGACTTAGTTTTCTTCATTGCTGTTTTAGGTTGCCAAAATTTTTGTTGAAGATGCTTCTCCATAATTTGATATCATTATTAATGTTCTTGGTGAAGTTCCACTGTACTTTATTGCGAGTGAGTGTTTTTTTTTATTTTTTTTGCGGAAATATGAATAAGACATTTTTCTTAGGAAGTTAACATAACGTTAAATTTTTAAAAAAATAATTTTTCGTTTATGATATACTAGCTGACCCGTGCGGCTTTGCACGGGTAGACAAACCTAAGCTTGGCATACAAGTTATAAATGAAAATATAGATAAATATTAAAGCTCCATTTTGTAATTGAATACTACATACTGATTTTTGAAGCACATCACGTTATGAGTGGCGAAATTCGTTATAATACTATCATCTGAGTAAAACCATTATTACTTTTCTAACGAAGAAAGAATTTTTGTAATAAAAAAACACTTTTTTGTGTTTATCCCATTTCACTCTATAAATATTAAATTTTTAATAATAACCTCTTCTACACAAACAGAATTTTTGATATCGGATACCATTTTTCGTTTGTACTCCCTTTCACCCTATAAATAGCAAATTGTTGAGAAAAATATTCCTGACGCCATTAACTGAAAATAACAAACACAAAAAGACTTTTTTTAATCGGATTTTTTTTTTATTTTTACCCCATTTCATCCTTTAAATTGCAATTTAAAAATAATACTTAAAGCTATTTTTTAAGAATAACCTTTTAAACGCAGATAGAGTTTCTTAAATCGAATACTTCTTTTCCATTTTACCCTACAAAGTGATTTTTTTTTTATTTTAATAGTTATTCTGCTATTCGGGGCGGAGTAGGATGCCACACTTCCCGCCAGGCGCGGGACTGTCCCGAAAAACGACATTTGTCCCGCAAGTGTCCCCTCAATATATATTATGTCCCGCAAAGTAATTTAGTCCAACCTTTATTGCTTTCCCAACACAGAAACAATTTTTGTATTCGAAAACCACTATTTTATTTTAACCCCATTTCACTCTATGAATAGCATTTTTTTAAAATAAACTTTCAAACACAAACAGAATTTCTTAAATCGGACAATTTTTCACCCTACAAATAAAAAAATTGAAAAAGAATATCCCTTAATCCATTTATTAAAAAAAAACTTTCAAATCGGACATTTTTTTTTAGTTTAACTCTATTTCACCCTACAATTGAAAATTAATAAAAATACACTTGAAGCCATTTGAGTTTTTGTCATAGCATACTTCTTTTTCATTTTATCCCATTTCACCCTACAAAGTGAATATTTCAAATATTTTTATATCAAAGATCATTAAAATCGGTCCAGATGATCTTGAGTTATAAGTTTTGTAACTTAAACTACTTTGTTTTATATATTAAGAATCAAAAAAAATATAAGGCAGTATAGTTACTTACCCCCTTTGCCTTATTTCAAAATAACCGTGAATAAATATATTTTTATTTTTATTCCATTTTTTCTAAGTAAATTGATAAATAAACACTAAATTTGTAAGGTAATTGCTGATTTTTTATATTTTTGACCCTTCTTCACCCCGCATCTGCTTCTATCAAAAATGTGATTAAGATTTCTTCTGTAGAAAATATAATTTCCTTTAATTTTGTAGTATGGACTTTTCCGCTAATTCGATTGGTTTTCAAAATATTAGCGAAATACTACAAAATGGAACTTTTATCCCCCCCCCCTGTCTAAAGTTCGCGGGACTGGGCTGGGGACTTTTGGTATGTTGTACTTGGGGGGTCACCCCTACACTTTAAAACAATAATCCAGACTTCATGATTTTTCGCATTTATTTTTCCACCGTTGATTGGACTAAATAGCTCATCAGGAAAATAGATTAAAATCAGTTAAAAAGTTCTTACCAAAAAAACAAACCGAAAGAGAAGAAATTAAAATTATTAAAAACATTTTAAACATACCCCATTCAAATTTCTATTTTGACGAACTGGGCTTTCTCTGAAAGTATTCATTGTTAACGACTTTCAATAATTTAATCTTATCCAACCCGAACAACACCCCTCCCCCGCAACACAAAATTGGTGCAAGTGTAGGTTTTCGGGTACAGTTAATTGTTTCAACTAATAACATACAGCAAGTAAAAACAATTCCAGTTCCCTTGCTCTATCTAGCCCTAGATCCTGGAAGTTCGTGTTGTATATATATAAAAGTTTATAAATTTGATATTATTTTTTTTTTGTTTACCCCTTTTGACCCTAAAATAGCTAAATTAATAAAAATAGCCCTAAAGCCGTCGTCTAACTATGTAGATACATAATATTCCTTTCTGAATAACTGTAATCTCTTTCATTTTAAGTCGAGGTACATACATCAGAGGCAACACATTTTTTCTAATTTCAGGTTTGTATAAAATCTTAAGTTCGGTTTGCCTGGAATTCATCCCTACTCAATTCGTCCCTACCAATAATTAATAAAGTTTCACTAGAAATGTAAAAAAAAAAAATTAATTTCCCAGAAGGAGAAGACAGACAGACCTTGTTTTAGATTAAAAAAAAAAAAAAGAACGCAAATTCAGATATTCAGAAATAAAAATTTCGATAACTTTCACCACAGAGGTCCTTAAGGAATTACAGTTTTCCCTCTGCCTATATAACTATAAGCAAGAATATAATGAAAACCACAACACAAAATATGAGTCTATCTGTTGTACCATCAATAAAGCCGCGTGTCACTAAACATTTAATGTTAAAAACACCACATTAACACTTTATAATTAATGATAACCTAAATCTCAGAAAACTTATTAATCTATAGAAAATATACTCACTCTTAAATAACATTATAACTGATATCAATCCCAAGCCAAGCGTTAAATTAATTTCTTATATAAAATATTATATCCTTTTTCGTCAGGATAATATTTCCTTTTCATTATGTTTCCCCAAAAATCAAGCAATAAAACTATGTCCCTAAATTCGCCCATTAGCTATTATATCATTATCCCACTTTAACGGAGAATGTAATACGTGCCATTCATTGTTCTTTTATTACAAACAAAATTGCCTCGAATATGAGGCGTTTCTTTGTTTTTATTAAGAACACCGCACTATAATACCCATAATGTAGGACCCTCAAAGCCCCAAACAAAAGACACCCTACATGGAGTGAAAAAAAAAAATTAATAACATATGTCACAAACAAAATCTTCCTATGTAGATGTAGATGCTCTCTGCTCATCAATCTTTGGCAACAAAACAACAAAAATCGATAAAACTGTCAGCATAAGTTTGAGGTCATTTCTACCCTAACCTACCATTACTTTGTAGGCCTCCAGAGGGATACCTTTTTGTTTTCGCATTAGAAATAATACAAATTTTCTGTTTCATCATGGGGCAGGTCAAAATCATAGCAACGACCAACGAGAGTCCTGGGCAATAAATTTTCTGCAGGGAATCAAGATCTACAAGCATTTCTGATTATGGCAACAAATCCCTGAGCGCTCTGTGTTTAATAGTAAAAAATTCAATGTCTGTGGAGGACAAAATAGATTGAAATATCAACAACAAGGAGACTCGCAAAGACTTTGAACTGAAGAGGGTTTAGGATTTTTTGCTTTTTTTGCTTTTTTGTTGACTAAATTGCTTTTTTAATTCCATATCCACTTTTTTTCTGAGTTCAAAATTTGAATCAATTTGTGTATCCATCAACCTATTTCGTCCCAGAAACGAGGTAACAAATGTCTATAATAAATATATACCTAACCTATACCTATACTTCATTGTTGTAAAAAAAAAGTAAGGTAATGTTCTAGGCCCATCATCGTACTCTCGAATGACTTTGTTTCCTATATTGGGTGTCAATTTGTATCAAGACACGTTTTATTGACTTTAATAGTCGATTAATATACAAAAACAGTTTTTTCAATCGAAGAAAACATTTTTGCACTTCCTGATCTTGCTTGAAGCTATTAAAAAGAAATTTATTGGCAATTCATTATACCAATGTGTCCTTGCCTTAGTGATGTAAAGACATTTCGTTCGTGTTTCTTTTCGCACGAACTGAGATAAGAAACTGTAGAGAAAATTTTAGGCAGTGAATATCATTCATTATACTGACAAAAAAAAATTAATTCGAGATTTATGTTTTAGGAAATTCCATTGCTGTATCAGCTAATTTACAAAAAAAAAAAAAAAAAATCTAAAGTTATTTAAAAAGATTGTAACATCCTATATTTTGAAGAAGATGAAAGAAGGATGTTTTACTGCAATATTAGTAGTAGTAGTAGTAGTAGTAGTAGTAGTAGTAGTAGTAGCAGTAGTAGCAGTAGTAGTAGTAGTAGTAGTAGTAGTAGTAGTAGTAGTAGTAGTAGTAGTAGTAGTAGTAGCAGTAGTAGCAGTAGTAGTAGTAGTAGTAGTAGTAGTAGTAGTAGTAGTAGTAGTAGTAGTAGTAGTAGTAGTAGTAGTAGCAGTAGTAGTAGTAGTAGTAGTAGTAGTAGTAGTAGTTTTTTTTTTTCCTTTATTATTTAAAAATATATTTACAATTTCATATGTTTCTGCGAAGCCTAGGCTTTTCTGCAGAAGATTGTTTTTCTATCTTATTTAAATAATAATGAAGTGAGCTTTATTTTTAAGTTACAAAGTTTTCAATTACATTTTTTAACTGTTTTTATTTAGGAAGAAATGTTTTAATTGCTTTTTTCTTGTTTTGAAATTTCGCATTTGCTTTAGTTCTTGAGGTAAAGAATTTATTGTTGATGGAACAATGTACTGCAGCTGATGTCTCCTACCATATGTGTTGTAGTTTCTTGGGATTTGAAGCATACCTTGTGCGCGTTGTCTGGTGTTGAGTTGATGTTGTATCGGTCGAATGAAACGGTTGTCGTCTTCGTATTCCAAAATTGTCGTCATTTTGAAGATTTGCTCGACTGTAAGTACCCTAAAACTACTTTCTGTTTGCTGCCTACCATTATTTTTAATAATTTTTAAAGCTGAATTTTGAAGTCTTTGAAACTTTTTGATGCGAGTTATTGCTGCATTTCCCCAGGCAAGTATACCGTATCTTATCTTTGACTCTAGTAATGCATAAAAGACTTGTCGCAAAACGTCCTCAGAAGCATTATACCGCAAGTGTGAGAGTGCATATAAGCCCTTCTTCAGATCAGTGCGTAGCTTGTCTATATGTTTGTCCCAAAGGAAATGACAATCGATAACAACTCCAAGATATTTGTAATTTTCAACAACTTCGATGCATTCGTTGGGCGTGTTTGTACAGGACTCATTTCTGAAGTATATTTCCTTGTCAGTTTTTTTGAAATGTGGACTTCGGATATGCATTAATTTTGTTTTAGAAGCGTTTATTACCAATCCGTTGTCGTGACACCATCGTACCGCGGCGTCGAATTCCTCTTGCATCACCATTTTCGCCGAATCAATAGACTTATGCCGTACAACAATCGCAGTGTCATCAGCAAAAGCGAATGGAATGCTTAGCTTAAAAACTCGTAGCAGCTCGTTGGTATAAAGGATGAAAAGAAGTGGGCCCAAATTAGATCCTTGTGGGACTCCGTATTTCACATTCCTTGCCTCACTGTAAACATCATGTATCTTGACGCAAAACGTTCTGTTGTGAAGATAGTCTGCCATCCAATCAGCCATCAAACCTCGAATTCCGATTCTTCCCAACGCCTTTAAAAGATTTGAATGGTTGAGAGTATCAAAAGCTTTGCTGAAATCCATAAACAATACAAGAACATGGTGGCCTTTATTTAAGCTCTCGTTCACACAGTTGGCAAATTCACCAAGCAATTGTCCTGTATTTTTGTTCTTCTGAAATCCGTACTGGCTTTTGTTAATAAGAGAGTGTTTTTCAATGAAACTTTGTAGTCTATTAACAACAATACCTTCTAGGCACTTTTCAAATACCGGAAGTATTGAAATTGGTCTGTAATTAGTCAATTGATTCTTAACTCCACCTTTATAAATTGGTCTTACCACAGCAGTTTTAATTCGTTTTGGAATTTTTGCTTCTGTTAGACTTAGATTAATTATTTTGCACAAGATTGGAGCAAACAAATGGGCATGCTTTTGTATGTCCATTGCTCTGATGCCATCGATTCCAGGTGCCTTATTCTCCCCAAGTGACTTAATAATCATGTTAGCCTCAGTAACATTTGTAGTATATGTGAATATTGTATTTTCTATATGCTGATTTGTATTATTTCATGTTTTCAAATTACATTGATGGATTATGTTTGCAGTTTGTGAAGAGAAAAACTCAGCAAAATCGTTGGCAAGGGAATTGAATCCTGTTTTAAAGTTGTTTTTCATTGTTTCGTCAATGCTCGATTTCTTTCTTCCTAGGATTTCATTTATAAGTCCCCAAGTTTTCCGCAGATCTGCTTTGAACACCATAAACTGGTTTTTATAAAAGTTGGATTTTTGGATTGATATATTCTTGTTGATTTTTTTTCGTAAGTTCTTGTATTCCATTTCATAACTTTTGTTTCTTCTATTATTTTTCCATTTCCTATATATTTTGTCTCTTTTTTTACATTCTGCAATGAGGTTCGGCGTTATCCAAGGGTTGTTTTTCAGTATTTTTGAATTTTTGTTGATGACTGTTGATTTCATGTAGATATCTTTTATTTTACACGCAATTGTACTGTACATTCTTTCAGCATCCTCCTCTTCTAAAACCGTACTCCAATTTTCTTCTTGAATGAGTTGGTTAAATTTTGAATTGCATATGTGTGAAGTACTTACAACCTGTTTTTGTGAATGTGTTTGAGTTTTTATATAGTACAGTGTTGGATAGTGGTCGGTGATATCGTTTTCAATTACTGCAGTATAAATTGGAGTATCTACTTTGCTAACTAAGATGTGATCAATCAATGACTTAGTTCCATTACGTGGATCAACTCTCGTGCACATTGTTATGACGTTCATAAGTCTCGACGATGCTAGCATCTCCAAATAATCTTTTACATAACTTAAATTTAATTTTGAATTTTGAGTATCAATGTTTATATCACCCAAAACAATGTATTCTTCGTTTTTCCTCATTTTTCTCAAATCATTGCCAAGTTCATCGATAAATGCAACTTTACTAAAACCAGGAGATCTATATATTCCAAGCATGTATGTTGTTTTATTTTCTTCCGTAAATTGAATTTTAATGCTTTCATATGAAACCGTTGACGAAAATATTCTTTGGTGATTTAATTTATTTCGAATAAACATCATTATTCCTACCCCTCTTTGACCATTCCGATTCAATATTTCTTGCTGGAAACCATTAAGTTGATACTGCTACTTCCAGAACCTTAGTTAAGCATAATGGTAAATACCATGTGATCTTGTGCGGAGAGGTCTCTGTTGAGCCTCTTGGTTGTCATTTACGATCATTTTTTCAGCTGCATTTCCAACAAAGATGTTAAAAAGATGCCTGTTTGAAGCTAAATCTTCTATATTTTCATAGTCAGCACGACTGAGGCTGTTTTCCCAGCACTGATACCAATATATCTTTTTCTGTATTACAATCCCTGCTTAAATTTTTGGTGGTCTGTTGTTGTCAGAAGAATTTAAATCTTTTCCAACGTAGTTCATATGGCATCGCATCGTGAACTCAAAAATCTGTTTCATTTCACATTCTAGTGTAAGCATATAATTTGGGGATATTCTTGGTAACCCAAGTATTTATTTTAAAAAAAAGTATCTCTGTGACTTTTCCATCTATTCATAATAAGTATGTCCCCACACTTGTGCACCATATCATAATACAGCTCTAGAAACGGCATTGAATAGTTCAATCTTTGAACTAAGTTTGACATGCTTATACTCCTAATGAATTTATTCCAATTTAGGTTGAGGCTCTGTCTAGCCAACTTTGATCTCTCTTTGAAATGTTCGGTCAGACATAAGCCGGGCATCAACCATATCCCAAGGTATTTGTATTTACTGACAATCTCTATAGTTTGGTTTTTCAGCTTCCAGGATTCTTGAGAGCTTAACCTTCTACCTCTTCTTCTGAAAACAACAATTTTGGACTTCTCAAGATTGATAAAAAGAATTTTGTAAAGGAGAGCTTTTCGGTCAATATAGTCAAAAGCGGCTTTAAAATCAATAAAAAAACAATAGACTTTCTTATTTTCATTCATCCATAGCTTGATTATACTGAAAAGATTGAACAGATTATCTGCAGTACTATAACTTTCCCTTAATCCACCTTGGAACTCATTAAGGACTTGATACTCCTTTTCCCATCTCTGGAGTCGCCGCAATAAAAAAAAAAAAATTACATAATGTTTAAACTGTACAGTTTAAAATAAGAATAAATATCGTTGTTATTTTTAGCTGGGTAAATATTGTTTAAAATAAACGGAAATAATATCTTTGCATACACCTTATACCTTGTAATTAGGATATAGTTATGCCAAGTTTGAGGACTTTCCGTCAACTTTTACCACATTGACTGTTGTTGTTGTTAACATTGATTCAAGTTGTTTGCAGTCTTTTAACTCGTTCTGCTTTGAAATATTGCAAGGAAATAATAAATTTTGGCGGAGAATTTGATAAGATAGCGTAAAAATCGATAACGTAAAAAAATAAATCAGCTTTAATTTTCAATTTTGGATCGATTGTTTCAAGAGATTGTTTAGATTGATAACGGCGGCTACGTATAGCCTCATCAAATCGTACACAATGAAATCCACTTCAATGTTAATTTTCGTAGCAATGTTTACAGCGTTCTTGTATAATATTTCAAACAAAGGTTGCTTAAAACGGTTTATCGGAAAGTACTGTCACAATTTATCTAATTGCTCCAAACAGGTTAAAAAGACCATTGATTTCGATTGAAGTATTTTCGAAAGGAAAGGGTAAATTTAATTTTCATAAAAACTCGTTCAAAATTATATTGTGTACGCGTTTACACTTAATTTGGTTTAAAACATGATTTTTTTTATCAAATTCAGAACTTTCTGCAATTTCAATTAAAGCAATAATCCTACATAGAACGGTCAACAAAGAAAAACGAAAAAAATATGCACGACTGGGTCACAAGAACTTGCTCTTATGTGCGATCACATTGTGGTTCTATAGTCTGAAATAAATTAGCTATGGGAGTCTATATTTTATCCATTTGCCAAAACTTAGTTTAGTTGCAGGTAGTATTATGTGAGTTTACAAAAATTAAAAATATAGCCCAGTGTTGCAGTTGCACATATGCAATATGCATGCAAGGAAATTATATTATTTAAAATTGAAAATTGTTTTAAATCAACAAAATTAGAAATTTAAATCAACAAAATTAGAAATAAATTGATTAAAACTCTTCTGAAACTATTTTAAGCCCAACGCGTTGTACCCCATCTGATTCCTTATATAAATTTTAATTTATGAGAAAAAAATATTTAAAAAATCGTGTGAGCTGTTTTAAAAATAATTAATTTTTTATAGGTATATAAAATTTCGTAAATATTTTTAAGAAAAAAAATTGGTACGCTTAGTTTTAGTATTTAATAATTTGGAGCTAAAAACTTTATTTTACAAAAAATCTTAAACCTGTTTTCGAAATATTGAATTTTCAAAAAATTATTTCGGAATATTTTTTAAAAATTCAAAAATTAGTTTTTTGAAAATTTTGATAGGCAAAATTATTTTAACTTATTACAAGCTTCTGTATTTTATCGGTAAATCAGATAACGAGATAGTGGAAAATAAAAAAAAACCGTTCTATAAGAGGTGCTGTTAATAATTGTTTAATGTAGGACTTAATGATTTAAAATGATACCTCTAACTAATTTCCTTACACAAATTTTTTTTATCAAAATCGTAGGAGTCGTTTTTGAGCAAAAACTGGTTTTCCTTAAAGGTTTTAAAACATTTTTATTAGAGGTACCGTTATTTTAGGTTATAAGAATAATTTTTGTTAAAAATCTTCTATATAGTATTAGTAAAATGTTTTTTTGCCAAGTCTAATAAAAATCAACCAAGTAGTTTTTGAAATATCAAGTTTTCAAAAAATGATTTCAACCTTTTTTTAAATAATTTTTTCAAATTTTTTTTTTTTTTTAAATGTTGGTACATAATTTTATTTAAAATGTATTAGTCCTTTTTCATAAGAAAATTCATCAAAATCTGTGGAATATTTTTTGGGAAAAGTGAAAATCAAAAAAATGGTTCTGTGGGAGGTGCCATTAATTCCCATTTTTCTGAACCATTTTTTTTTTTGATTTAACGGCAGCTTATAACTAAAGGGTCCGCCATCTAACGTTTTTTTTTCAACTAGTGCTTATTTCGTGAATGGTAACACTTAGCTCATGTCTGATTTGACAGATCATAATTTTTTTCCTTCCGCTGAACGAATATGGCTGTGTATACGCTTAGCTAAGTGGGCCTGCGATCGACTTAGAGAAGGCATGCCGATTTTCCCAAAAAAATCATCTTTTAAGATGAAGCTCAGAAAAACCGCACGGATACATTGAAAAGCCGATACACAGAAAACGAGTCACTGTTTGGTGCGGATTTTGGTCCAGAGGCATAATTGGGCCATTTTTCGAAAATGAGCCGTTACAGTCAATGGCGATCGTTATCGGGCCATGTTGAACGAATTTTTGTTCACAAAAATTGAAGAGGATGATATTGGCAACATTTGGTTTCAACAGGACGGCGTTACGTGCCACACAGCTGAAGCTACACTCGATGTTTTGCGCCATTTCAAAAAAAAAAGAAGTTATTTGGCGGACCCTTTACTTAAATTTATTGAGTTTTAAAAAAAAAATCGTTGGAGCCGATTTTAAAGAAAAATAAGATTTTCCTTTTTGCCAAATTTTTTTTTTCCCAAAATAAAAAAAATGTGCAAGAATTGATCGCACGAACTTCCTCTTGTGGTTAACAACTGTGTGTAAACACGTTGAAGATGCATGATGTATGTATATATTTAACGAGAAAATATTAAAAGATTCAAAAGTACCGACTCAAAAATTGATTTTTATGTTTATAAAACTATGTTTTTCAAAATTTTTAAATGCAATATTGTTTAAACTATTCCGAAACACCAGATTTCAAAATTATAACAAAATCGGTTGTACTATGAAAAATATAAACGTGAATAACCTAAAATAAGAATAAAAATAGTCGAATTGGTACCTAATTCGGTTATGTGAATTTTTGGAAAAAAAAACCTGAAACGCATAAATGTACATAGATGATGACGTGATCTTCTAAATTTTTTTTCCACGAGATACAATAATACACTTTCTAAACATTTTCCTTTTTTTTTTGACATGTTAATGGAGTGGGTCGGTGACAAGGGCGCTTTTTGCATCAAACCCTACTTTAAAAAAATCTGGCTCTATCTTCGCTGTGCATCATAATATATAACAGTACATGTTTACCTTAGTGGATGTGTTAACAAACAGAATATGCATTTTTTATAAAAAAACAACAAATCCCAGTGAGATTCGCCAAAGACCTCTAGATTAGGGACCATCAGTCTAGAGTGGTCGCAGGTATTTTAGAACGTTATATCCTAACGCTGATCTAGTGTGAATTTTTCCTGTTCGGCTACATGAAATCTTTTTTTTTTTAAATAATCTTCCCAGGAACCTGGACCCCCTAAAATATAGCGTTTGACAAAAATCATCCAAATTCTGGTCACAATGCTAGAAAAAGCTTTTTGTTGCAAGCTATGAAATATGGCTTGTGGAATTACCATGTGAAATATAAAGGGTCCGCCAAATAACTTTTTTTTTTGAAAATGGCGCAAAACATCGAGTGTAGCTTCGGCTGTGTGGCACGTAGCGCCATCCTGTTGAAACCAAATATTGCCAATATCCTCCTTTTCAATTTTTGTGAACAAAAATTCGTTCAACATGGCCCGATAACGATCGCCATTGACTATAACGGCCACTCCTTTCTCATTTTCGAAAAATGGCCCAATTATGCCTCTGGACCAAAATCGGCACCAAACAGTGACTCGTTTTGGGTGTATCGGCTTTTCAATGCATGCGTGCGGGTTTTCTGTGCCCCAAAAGCGACAATTTTGCTTATTTACTACCCGACAAGATCAAAATGAGCTTCATCTGAAAAGATGTTTTTTTTTTGGCAAAATCGGCATCTTCTCTAAGTCGATCGCAGGCCCACTTAGCGAAGCGTATACACAACCATATTCGTTCAGCGGAAGGATAAAACTAATTATCTGTCAAATCAGACATGAGCTAAGTGTTACCATTCACGAAATAAGCACTAATAGTTGAAAAAAAACGTTAGATGGAGGACCCTTTATAATGAAATGTGATTTGATGTTTTTAAGTCCCTAATTAAGCTATTTTTAAGTACATTTTTGCAGCTTATTTAAATTGGTTGAATTTTGACAACTTTCAAGTCTTCAGGTGTATGCCATAAAATATATTCTCTTATCTCTATTCTACTCCACACACAACATAATGTAAGCGAGTTTTAATAATAAACACAATTTTGAAAAACCTACTGCTTTACGCACCCTTTTCAAAAATTAAATAATACATAATTACGTAGTTTGAAATGGGTCGTAATCTTTTAAATAATTTCAATCAAGAAATTCACATGGTCATCGTTCATTCTAGATTTATATTTGACATGAGCTTTACCAGTCTCATAAGCTACTACAATCGTACAAACATTTCAAAGTCATCATAATTTTAATGCATAAATTATCTCCCAGAATTCCACAAGTAACCTTTAGTATTATACCATTTTTCAAATGAACCCAAATGCAGACTTATGTAGCTGCAAACCTTTATCATTCATAATTTAAATATTCTTTATAAAAAAAATGACATAAAATTATAAGCACGATGTTATTATGTTCTCAGAACAAAGGTCCCTTAAAACTATCCTTTGTAACCATTTTTGGAATTTTGTAAAACATTCTCATTTAAGTCAACGCTAAATTGCACATCTTTTTTAATTTTCACAAATTACATTCTGTAACTATACTTTCTTTGCTAAAAAGAAGTTTTATTTCTTAGAAGCAGAACTTTGTGATAAATAATGTCACTGCTATCGTCTCACAAGTCCTTGGAAGAATGTCTTATGCAAGCCCTATAGACCACATGTTTTCATGCTGGTGGATGAAACCTAATCTGAAAAAGCTCCTCGGGCAAGAAAGAGCTATGCACAAAAACGTCATTAATATAACTTAGTTCATGTGGAATGATTTATCTCGATAAAAGACACGTTCACCATGCACCCAGCATCTTTCTTTATATACATACATACATATGTACATCTTCATACAGCTAGCTAGCTAGTATGTGGTTTCTCGAGCAATAAAGTACGTTGATGACGACACGACGTAAAAGTTTATCATCAGGATAACCTCGGAGGTGAATTCACAGAATGTGAACAATGCAACGTAATTTCAAAGATGTGAAATCTTAGTGTGCCCTAAGCTGCATCATCTGCCTTCATTCAGAAAGGGACTATTTATAAGTTGAGCACTTTACCAAACAAAGCAGATCCTAAAAATGCAGAGTGCCTTGAGAAAATCAAAGAAAACACTAGATGTTGTGAATTGTTGTATACCTATACTGTCTATACCTTCACAATGCAGCTTCGTTTGATGGTAGGTATTTTTAGGTGTTCGCATGGTAATGCAAAATCTAGGTTTTCACTACCACTTTCAATGGGGTGAACACTCTGAATGGAATAATTGTCCTTGCAAGGACATGCAACAGGTATGTTTGTATTTTCATTGAGGACATTTTTCATGAACGAATAACGAGCGAGGCAAGTGGCAAGAGGCAACACACCAAGGCTAGCAGGCAATTCCAATGAAATCACTTTGGGGCACGCTATATTGGTCAATGGGATGTTTGTTGTCGAGGAAGGCCTTGTTACACATTTCATAAATGAGGGTATTTGTAGTGGGTCAAATCAAAAGTATGCAATTATGTGCTTAGGATGTTAAGTGACTTACATTTTACGTACACTATATTAAATGGAAAAAAAAAAATGCCCGGAAATCACGTCATTTAGATGGAGCAAGTTACACGAAAGTCAGAAACCAATAATTAAATTTTCGATTACAATATAGGTTCCTCCTCACAGCCCAGGCTTAACACGGATTACATGCAAAATATTGACGTTTTGGCGAGGGTTTTTTGTGTAAATTTTATACATGTTAATCAAAATAAGGACAACTGAAAGGATTAACACAACACGGGTACATATAAACGTGAATCGATCAACAATGTTTTTCTTTTTTTTCGCAGTCCCGCTCATCGACGTTTGTTCAATTTATCAATTCAAACTTTTTATATACGTCCTCTTTCGAGGACCTTACTCAACCTTTTTCGTGTTCTGTATATAATCTATTTGATAAACGATAATGGGGTATGCCTCTAACGCATTTCAAAAACATCAATTTTAAACTTTATCTCAATCAATAATGTTATTTATTACACTTATTTTTATCCTTTGTCGCGTCTTGCTTGTCGCTGTTCCTGTTGTTCGTGCGACAACGACAAGAAGTGAAATAGGTACTGTTCCATTCTACTTATACTAAATTCAGTGATGTGAAATAAAAATAAATTAAATTTTGTTTAATGGCATCATGATGGAGAGAGATGTTTGCTTGTAGAAGAGGAATAAAATACATAATCACATTAATAGACTTCATCATCAATTTCTAATTTTCTCCCAAATTGACATTTTTAATATCAATCGAAAATGCACGAGTATAATATACGAAACATTATGTGGAAACATTACCTATAGAAACTTTTTAATGCTTTCACAAGGAAAATTATTTTAAAATTATTACAATAAATTTGTTAATAATAATAATAATTAAAGTTATAACTATATGCCCGTAAGACCTAAGGAATTTTAAATGCAACTTGAATTTCACGGGACTATAGTTAGAAGGAAAAGAAGGATAGGAAATAATTTTTGCTGGCACAGTGTAAGGTATTGATTATCTCATGGAAGCCCACAGGTGGCGTCTAGTTGCAACTGGGGGAATATAGAAAAGTATGCCGCCTAGAGTGGGGCTCAAACCCACAGCTCTAAGTAAGCAGTCAAGCACTAAATCCACTGCACCATTGGCACCCAATTAAGAATGAATTTAAAGGTGGAAGAGAAGAGTGCTAATTTAGTACTCCAATCCAGATTTGGAACTAAAATCCCTTGGCCTTCAAACTTGTGGTGGACGCAGCTTGACGTCAAGCTAGGAACCCCACACGTTCAAACACAAAATTTCAAAAAAAAAACTAATGATATTTGGCGGAACTCGAAATTGAATACTCCTACCCTTACCCCTTAAACTTGTGGTGTACCCAGCTTGACGGACCTTCAAAATGTTCTTTTGTTCCTTTCTTGTTTTTTTTTTTTCTTTAAATGAGGTGGAT
The DNA here is from genome assembly GCA_932273885.2 of Leucozona laternaria. NCBI lineage: Eukaryota > Metazoa > Arthropoda > Insecta > Diptera > Syrphidae > Leucozona > Leucozona laternaria. The sequence continues at coordinate 20,227,987 of OW026367.1, read as the reverse complement.
AATGACTTTTTTAATGTAGAATAGTTTTGGAAACAATTATAATGAAAAAATTGGGTCGGTACATAGACTTAAAATCATAATCTGATTGTAGACATACAGAGACTTGTAAGATGCTTTTTGTCACAGGCTGAGGTATGCTCGTCAGGCCCAGGGTTATACCAAAGAAGTAACAAACTTTAGTAGTTTCGAGGCTTATTTTATTCACCAATCACTAGTTCTTTACAGAAATAGCTATATATATTCTCTTAGTTATCTACATACTTTTATACAATCCAAAATTCATATATTCTTAAAGTTGGGTTTATATAAATAAATTATTATATAACTGACTAGCCGACCCGTGCTCGCGTTGCTTTGCAAAATTTTAAGAATCATGTGCTTAACTAAATACTCAACATATCAAAATAGTGTTCAATAGGGTGAACTACAATTTCTACCATATTATTTTTTGAGCAAAAAACTATTTCATAAAAATGAAAAGCTATTTGCAGATTTTTTTTTTTAAATTTAATTAGTTTCAGAGTCGACAGACAAACAGAATCTTAGTGCCCCCTTCCTTATTTTTCCTATATCATCTTAACGTAGGGTGCTTATCTGTGACTTTTGTTAAAAAAAAGAACATTTTGCTCTGAATCTATAAGAAAAAAAATCGGAGAAAAAAAAGAGAACAAAAAATGCAAACAATTATCTCTGACTAAAGTATTATTTTTGTACGTCACCTGACTTGAAAAATAAATACAAAATGATACGTATTTTGTCAAGGGGACACAGTCTTAGGTTTTATATGATACCTCATTTATTTCAAAAGCTTTATGGGAGGATAAATTGCGTCAAAATATAACCAGAAGCGGCCATTTTCTGACCAAAGCTACAGCAAAAGATTTGTCCGACCAGCAGTTGAATATGTTTGGTCCGAATGTGTTCATTTTTTTATTATTATTTTACTATTACTACATTGTATGACAACATAGCTTCTTTTTATTTGCGATATACATAGATGATAGATATGTACTGGCTACATTCAATTTGGTCCCAATGAAAAATGACAAAAAAAAATGATAAATGGCTCCAAAACTTTGACTTTGTATACCTATAATAAAAATGGAAATATAAGATCCCAAACTTGATGAAAAAAGGCCCCGAAAAAAAAGAAAAAAATACTGAAACCAAAAGTGAAAAATAACTCTAAAAATTAAGGTGTATTCCTATAAAGCAACAATAACAAAAATAGATTTATTTGTAGAGTTTTGGGTTGATTTTCATTGTTTAGGTCCCTTTTTTCATTTTTCAGTTTGGGGTAACATTTTTTCATTACGAAAAATAATTTACGATAGTTAATTAAATCAGATTTTTAAATTTTTAAACGATCATTCTATGAATTGCCCAAAATTATTAAACGATTATTAAATCAGATTTTGATCAGACGATCATTCTGCAAGTTTCGGATTCGTAAAAAAATCGAACTCGGGATTTTGATCAAACTTAATACATATTACGATGTAAGTGATAAAAAAGAAAAAACTGGGTCCCGTAGTTCTGTCTGTCTGTAACTGCCATACAACGGTTATGAAAGAGATTATTTATCTTAGAAACGCCTCTAACGATTTGATAAAACAATATTTTGTGTAATATTTTAGTTATGGTCTGTATTTCGATAAAAATTACTGTCATTGACAGTAATCTTCTGAAGTACCACCTTTTTGTTTTCGATTGTCTCGTGAACGGCTGAACCGATTTCGATACGAAAATTGTTTTAAGCCTCAATAATATTGTATATACAAATTATCAAACCATTATTTTTTTTTTCACACAAATCAATAATTTGAACACACATAACGTTTTTAGGTGTTATATTATTAAAAAGATCAAAATGGCATACCATTTTTTTAAAATGTGAGTACAAACTACTTTGTTAGGCGTGTTCCTTTGGAGTTGGCAAACAATTCATTAGTCGATGCCCAATCTAATCTAATACTACCAACTGCTTGTGCGTTCATGGCGAGTAAATGAGATTTGCAGGGAAATCAATTCTGTGCGTTCCAGTGAAAATGGGTCTCCATCTCCATGAGTAGTTCGCCACCTCCAAAGAAACATGGCTATATTGTTTCGCTTTTGGCTGATTTAGAGATAGCATACAAAATAGCTCAAATTACCGTGGACGCACATGAAAATTCTGTAAGAAAAACGAATTTTCAATAGGAAAATTAATAATTGCTTTTTAAGAAAAAAATTATTCCGCAAGAACAATGTAACTGGCGAAAAAATGATCTCAAGTAATTTAAATTCATCAATGATTCTTTTCTGGTTTGCAAAATTAATTATTTGCCGTAAAAGTAAGTAAGATGCAAATTTTGTATCTTTTCACCGCATGGAACCACAAACTGAGATCAAAATTGCAAAGATTTAACTTTCTACAAAATCGTAATTTTGCGTAAAATTTTATCGGTAAAATTTGCGAACTTGCGATTTTTTAAAAATATAAAATTATCTATTTATGGCACACAGCAGCACAAGTTGAGCAAATCACAGCACAACTTTTGTTTTTTTGAAAACTGAAAATGGCGATGCTAACTTAACGCTTCGCAAATTTAATTTTTTGCAGTAAAAGTTGCAAATATTCAAATTTTTTTTTAATTTTTTCGGTGCAAGGCTGTACACAAATCAGCACAATTCAATTTTTTTTTTTAAAATAGTAATTTAAAAAAAAAATTCATCAGTAAAATTTGCAAATTTGCGAAATTTTTAAAATTTACAGCACAAAATTTTTGTTAAGTCGAAAATGGCGGTACTAACGCTAAAAAAAATGACTAGCCTGCTGAAACTCGTGTTTTATTTTATATATGACACATGGCATCACAAGTTGGGTACATTGCAGCACAACATTTTTTTACTAAAATTAAAAATGGTGGTGCTAGCTTCAAGGACATCAAAGAAACATATCAAAATAAGTGTGCATTTTTCGAGTTAGTTTTCGCTCTTTAACCTCTAATTATTAACAAATGGTCTTGTAATTCATACATATTAAACCATGTTGGTTCATTGCTATAAATATTGAGATAGAATAACGGTTGTAGTTTTTGAAATTGTCTGAACCTATTCAAATGGCCGTCAGTGTAATTACATTGGCCCTACAAACCGGCATTATTTCCTTACCGATGTTTCGTTCACAATCATAATTTACCAAAAATATTAATTAAACCTATAACCTATAATAAGTTTTACCATAAGTCGTTAATGCAGTTTCTATTAGAATACACCATAGCATACACACAAACAAAACTGCCCGAATGGATACCTTATCATTGACAACAACCACTACTACTCGAAATAATAAAATTCTTCACTAACAAATCAAATTTTATTTTAATTTCAGGATACTCCGCAGCAGCGCTTCTGGCCATTGTCTTTGCTATTCCCTTCAGTATTCGAATTCTTATACACAAGGACCTGGGCCAATGGGAGGAATTCGGACCGGCATTTTACACCGCCCATCTGGAGCTATTCCTTGGCAATGGATGTCTAGGTGAGAGTTTTCCACTTCCGCTTTTAATCATAACCTCAAACCATTTCAGGGGTCGGCGTTATGATGCTTTTGGTTCTGACTATCGAGAGATACGTATCCGTTTGCCATCCCGGCTACATTCGGCCAGTTATGGGTCCTCCAAGGTGTGAGTTTGTAGTCAAACAAAAATATATAAATAACTGCTATTCGCAGTTGTTTACTATAAAATGTATTTGTATTTGTGTATACTCTCACAATTCAAACAAAATCTGGTTTCTTTTTTTTCCTTCGTTTGAATTTTTCGATCCTTTTTCTCGCTTTTTCTTTTTCTTTCCATTGCAGGATGACAGTTATTCTGATACCTGTGGTAACGTTTTTTATTTATCTGCCGAGTGTCTTCCGTGGTGAGCTGATTAAATGTGTTCTGCAGGCGGATGGAACTTTCGTATATTTTCGAAGAGAAAACAGTGAATTCCTAAGCACGCTGTTCTATTCGGTAAGAATATAACAACTGTACCACTTACACTATACCTACAGGGTGTTCTTCATTATGAGAAATCTTTAATTTGTTGGCTTTCTTTCTTTCTTATATAAACATCAGGTGTACAAAGTAGTGCTGGAGGTTCTATTCAAGCTCGTACCTACTGTTCTTATAGCCGGATTCAATCTAAGGATAATGATTGTCTATCGACAGACGTGTGAAAGACGACGAAAGATGATTTTGTCGCGAACGACATGTTTTAAGGACGATGATCCACGTAAATTTGCTGAAGAAAGAAGATTATTTTTACTACTAGGTAAGATGCAGTAATTTGAACCAGATTGATAGTATTGATCGATTTTGTTTTTTTTTTTTTTTTTATCCAGGGAGTACCTCAGTGTTATTTCTCGTGTGTGTGTCGCCGATGGCTATACTTCATATGACGATAGCACAGGAAAATCTATCAAGTTTTTCATTTCAAGTAAGTTTAACTTTTTTAAGATTCCTGTACACAATATAAAAAAAATACAAACTACGGGAAGTAATGGGTGATTTTTTAAGAGGTTTAGAACTTTTTAAAAAAAAAAAACACAAAAAATTCGAAAAAATGAATGAAATATTTATTTGAATCGATAGTTTCAACCTTGCAATTTAATGTTTAAAGATAATTTCATGCAAATGTTGACCGCGGCTGCGTCTCAGGTAGCCCATCCGCTGAGTCCAATTTTGGCATACTCTTTCACACATATCGGCCGGTATCTCACGAATGAATGCATGGATGTTGGCTTCCAGTGCGTCAATCGAAGCGGGCTTGTCCCTATAGACATTAGCCTTGACATACCCCCACAAAAAATAATCTAATGGTGTCAAATCGCACGATATAGGCGGCCAATTGACCGGCCCGAAACGTGAAATTAACTGTTCACCAAACTCGCCTCGCAATTGCGCCATTGTTTCGCGTGCTGTGTGGCATGTGGCACCGTCTTGTTGAAACCACATATCATGCAAGTCAAGAACTTCCATTTCGGGCAAAAAAAAGTTTGTTATCATCGCTCGGTAGCGTTCACCATTGACAGTAACGCTGCGATTCGCATCATCTTTGAAGAAATAGGCCCAATAATGCCGCCGGCCCATAAACCGCACCAAACAGTGGCTTTTTCGGGATGCATTGGTAGCTCTTGCAATGCTTCTGGCTGATCTTCACTCCAAATGCGGCAATTTTGCTTATTTACGTACCCATTCAACCAAAAATGAGCCTCATCGCTGAACACAAGCAGCGCGCGATGAACATTTCGAACCGAGCACGAATTTTGATAGTAAAATTCAATAATTTGCAAGCGTTGTTCATTTGTAAAACGATCCATGGTTAAATTGCAAACCAAACTGAAGCTGTTTGACAGTGACACAAGGTACTAAACACACGTCAGCTGTCAAAACCAGTGTTGCCAAAACCAAACCAGCTTAAAAATCACCCGTTACTACCGTTTTAATGTATTGGCATTACAAACGCTTCCTTTAATCTTTCTGAGAAATATTTTCTTGAAGTGACTTATTAATCAGAATGTAAATTGGTGTTTTAAAATTTCAAGACAATTTTTTGAAAAAAAAACATTTGGAATACCAGCGAGGCCCGCTTTATAAGAATAAAATGACGATTCACGCAGTTTGGTGATGTGTGGTGATTCTTGAAAAAGAATCGATTTTTTTTTTAAATTTCTTTATTTAATCCGGCGCGACTTCTAAGATTTTGTTTTTTTTTTATATTTTAACGCATTTTGGAATTGCCATCATCAGATACATTCAAAGATTAAAAATAAAGTTAAAACAAATTTACATTATTTTTTACACCGCGGAGGCTTTATATTAGCGTGGATAGAAATGCACTGTTTTTCTAATTAAATTACTCAATTGCCTTTCTTCATGACCTTTTTTTTACTAATAAGAGTAAAGGTGTTGTTCTTCTAAGCCATATACGTCAGAAACGTTATTTCAACAAAAATTGCTCTTCAGCTGACATGAGCTACCCTTTCTTTAACCAACAACTTTTGAAGAACCAATTTTTCAATCAAATAGGACCAAATTGTTGCTTTATCTGAAGAATAAGTACTATCTGATGTTTAACTGATTATTGATAAGTCCTTTTTGGATCTATCCGAGGACATGCGCTTAAATATTTAATTTTTAAATAATTAAAACAACGATATCGTTATTTACATTTAATTTATTTTTGAATTTAATTTCTCTATTTCAGCCAAGGTTAAAAAACATTTATTTTATACATAAAACACTGCACTAAATACTTAAGTACCTATTTTTAATTATTGATGCTTACAGGTATTTCGGGCACTGGCAAACCTTATGGAATTAACAAACTATTCCATAACATTTTATATTTACTGCCTCTTCAGTGAAGACTTCCGCAACACACTTATGAGAACAATAAAATGGCCTTGGATTCCAGCTTCACTGTGCAATCAAGCAGATGAGGTATAGATTGAATGATAATTTTTTTTTAATTTTTATTATTCTAATTTATTGTTTAATTTATTTTCTTAATTTTTTCTCCAGGCATCAACTAAGGCAACTCCACTTATAAAATTGGATAAACTAGCATTTAAAAATCATCATATAACTACAACTTCGGCCCTTTGTACAGCAGCTGGCCGTTCAAGTAGCATATGATCCAATAGTTTACCTCTATCAATAGCAGTTTAGGGTATACCTAAAGTTAAGAAAAAAATATAAATATACACCTAAATACTAAACTACTATAAGCTATAAGAATATTATGTGAATTTAAATAAAGCTCATGAAAAAATACCATTCATGTTAATTATATTGCTCATTTATAAAATGTTACAAAATTTTTAACATTCAAAAAGGGGATTTTTGTTTATAAAACATTTAGAAAAGTCCAACTATTGTATTATTTTAAATTAGTATCTACCTATATAAAAATGATAAATTGTGTGAAAAAAAAAAAAAATGAAATAAGATTTTTAGTTGTTTTTTCTATTTAGTGTTTTTGCAGAGGCAAAGAGCTATATTTATTATGTACAAAATAATGAGAGAGTTTTGAATGTGATTTTTCTGTTTGTTTTTTTCTTTGCTTATTTCATACTTTACCTACCTACTTACATATTTCAATTTTAAACAAAAGTTCATAAGGCCTTAATGTAATAAATTACCACTCTAGCATTTAACTAATCCTCCGAAGAATTACTTACTAATAGTTAAAAACAAATCTGTAGAAAACATCTAACTTAAAGGAATCAACTTAAAAAAAAGTTAAACTTTCTCAATTGATCATTTCATGGGCAGTTTTTGTAAAAACTTGCACACTTTTTTGTGTACAAAATTATTTTTATTTTATTTTTTAAGCTAATTTTATATGGTATGAAACTAAATAGATATTCTTTATTCTTCTTTACTATTAAACTAATAACTATTTTTTAATTTAAAAAAAAAATAAATACTTGTTCTACTTATAAATGACTAGATGACTTTGATACACTATCCTTTCACGTAATGCGAATAAAAGTAATATCTATTAATTTTGCACGCTCATTTCCAAGCACGAGTAGATTTTTGGCGTTCTCTTTAGTCTTGCCAAAAATGCGAGACATTACTTTTGCCAATACAATTTTTCACGTCTCATTGATGATTTTGTTATAAAATACAGAAGAAACCGTTTCCACTCTTTAATTTGAATTTTCAACAGCTTAATCTTATTAAATATTTTAAAGATATCAAGTGTTCTGGTAACACCCTCTATTTGCGGACTATATGTATATTCACTTATGCAATGTGTACTGCTAACTAACCTATACATCTGGAGCAGGCTTGCCAGTTTAAGGGTTTTCCCCCTAGATTTAGGGGCTTTTTTGTCGTTTGGCGGTTATCTGGGGGGATGAGATGTTAGGGGCGGGAATTCTGGGGGGATTAATTCAGAGCTTAAAGGTTGAGAAATCGTATAGGTATTTAAACAGCTGACAGTATTCCACGAGTTAGATATTCCTTACATTCTGGGTGTCAGAATTTTAAACCAACAGAAGAAACCCTGAAAACTTTCACAAGTGAGAAAATGTATCAAACCAACGCGACAGCCAAAACGAAGATGACGAACTTTTTTAAAGAAGTGCAAACAAAAATTTTAATTCCTTTATATTTTTTTATTTTCATATTCATTTCTGGTGAGTTTACTCTAGAACTAAATTAACCCACAGTGAACTGAGGAAGTCATTTTTCAGTGCAAATGTACGCGAAATGACTTAACAAAACATTTGCATAAAACATCAAAAGCATCTGTTCAGTTAATCCTGATTTAACAAACCAAATTACTTTAACTCGTGTTAAACTTTAATCGCGCACTAAAAAGCTGGACCTGGACTAGATTAAAGTTCTAAATAAGCAATTTGGAACTTTTAAATCAATTATCAACCTCCCTTATGTTTCACAATATCTGAACAGTATAGCTTATAGTTAACGTTCAAAGTATTTTAATGGCCCGATTAAGTGTCGATTAGGATTAGCAAATTTATGTACTTGGCATTTTAAATATTATTCATTATTTTTTTCCAGTTTTCATCAGTCAAAACTTTTTTTTTCGAAAACTGGAACATGTAATTGGTACATACATTTATTATTTCGAAAAAAATGTGAAACGTTAAGTTTTTTTACTGGAAGGATTTAATTTGAATGTCGAGTAAATAATCAGAACTTTAGTCAGAAATTGTGAAGAAAACCCTAAACAAATTTTCTTTTATTACTTGGTACCTTTTTTACAAATGTTTTTTTATTGTAGCTGTGTGAATTAATTAAATTTAAAATTAAAAACAAATTTAAGAGCTAAAAAAAACTATAAAGTTGAAAAAAAGTCAGGGGTTTTTGTTGATAAAATGTGGTAATCTGGGGTCATCTGGCAACACTGATCTGGAGTGAAATTCAATGTGAACAAGCCTTTTTTAAATTATGTTTTCAAAACCATATTATATCCACAGCCTGATTCTAATATTTTCTTTATTTCCCTTTTAATTGTTCCGGATTACTCAACATTCAAGCTAAACATTGAAAACAGTCGATGTACAAATCTTCAGTTAAACTTAAACTATTCGAATAATTTATTGTTCAATGTTTAAGGCTAACCACTTAAGCATATATAGATCCTTTTTCTTCATCCTATCGCTTCGGTTGGAAAAATTTGAATACAATTTATTGCACACCAAAACAGATAAACATAAAGTGCACGATTGGTTCGCAAGTATTTACATTTTAATATTGCTCAGATATTTTAGAAACTTCTATCTAAAGGGTCCGCCAAATAACTTCTTTTTTTTTTTGAAAATGGCGCAAAACATCGAGTGTAGCTTCGGCTGTGTGGCACGTAGCACCGTCCTGTTGAAACCAAATGTTGCCAATATCGTACTCTTCAATTTTTGTGAACAAAAATTCGTTCAACATGGCCCGATAACGATCGCCATTGACTATAACGGCCACTCCTTTCTCATTTACGAAAAATGGCCCAATTATGCTTCTGGACCAAAATCCGCACCAAACAGTGACTCTTTTTGGGTGTATCGGCTTTTCAATGTATGCGTGCGGGTTTTCTGTGCCCCAAATGCGACAATTTTGCTTGTTTACTACCCGCCAAGATCAAAATGAGCTTCATCTGAAAAGATGATTCTTTTGGCAAAATCGGCATCTTCTCAAAGTCGATCGCAAGCCCACTTAGCGAAGCGTTGAAAAAAAAACGTTAGATGGCCATGTTTTTCGTTACTAGAGTTGAGAGCTTGACTTGGAATTGTGTTGAAACGACACATAATGTCAAACCAACTCTTTAGCCCATAATTTTTAGCTCCTAAAGTGGTGTCGAGTCGATTCAAGCTCATTTCAACTCAATGCAGGCTTACAAAGGGTCGATACATACATACAAGGTAAACAAGGTAAATAAGAAAGTCGAAAATCTAAAAAAAAACCGTTCTATTGAATTTATTCTTAATAACGACATAATGGTACAATAAACTGCCGAAAGAAGGTTAGGTATATCATACTAATTTGACCACACAGAAAGATTGGTATATGAAAATCGTAGGAGTCGTTTTCTAGAAAAAATATTTTTCTTTTTGGTTTTTGTTTTTCAAAGTTTTATGGTAGGTACCATCATTTTCGGATATTAGAATGTTCATGTGTGATATCCATACATCATAGTGATACCATATATTTATACATATGTACTACTTAAATATATGGCAAAGTATGGATTCGTAAAAAAATTGATCTCGAAATTTGGATCTAATTTGATATTACAATTTACAGTGATAGAGAAGATACAAAAAGTGGGTATCACAATTTCGGCCGTTTCACAGTCGAGAGCTCCATAAAGAGCGATGGTAAAAAGGTCACCTTGAAAAGCTTAAACAACGAAAAAATACATTTTGGTCTCTTTTGAGAGATATTATGAGTGTAATTTGTTTGTTTAAGGCCCATTTGCCGAAATGATACTTAAATATTTAAGTTCAACAAAAGAGCTTATGTGACTGTTTACGCTCAGTAAAAAGTAAAAAAGTTTGAGTTGGACATAAATATTTAAAATTCGTATATCAGCACACGGCTAGTCCTTTAGTCAAAGCTAGTAGGGCTATCACAGTTGGCTTTAAAATTGCGTGAATCAACTTTTTTTTTCTCACATATATTTAAAATTAAGTTCGATTATGGAAATATTATAAATATGATTTAAGTTTAAAAATTAAAAAAAGGTATACGGTATGGAAAGAACACATTTTTTCACAACTTTGTGTTAAGTTCTACTTCATATCTTCTGTTTGGGCTTAAGTTAAGAAGTTTAAGGAATACTTTCTCATTACAGTTGTAAAAAAAATTGTTAAAAATTTAACTGCGAAGTTATAACATTTTCAGTATTTTAGTCCTAAAAAAGCGATAGGTAAGGTAGTAGTAAATTAACATATGTGTATAAAGTTACAATAGAAAGAAACCGTTTGAATATTTCTATTTTGCATTGTACCTATGGAACTTGATTTTAATAAAACTTGCAATTTTCAAGAAAAAAACTGGTATAAATTAATTTTTCAAGCAATCAAAAAAAAAAATACTGACCAAAAGTTCTTAGAGAATCCTACTAAAAAAATCAATTTTTTTTAGGAATCCTTACACGCTACTTACGACGCTTTAAAAACCAGTTTAAAATGACAAAGGATCGTTCACACCGAATGACAAAAATAAACAAACACCATGCAAAGGATAACCCCGTTTAGCATGAATATTAAATAGTAGTGTAAAGCAAAATTAAAAAAAAAAAAATGATTTTTTTAGATAAAAAATTAATTTATTGTTGGAAAACTCAATATTTCGAAAACGACTAGGTCGATTTTTGTTAAAATTGGTACCAAGTGTTTTTTTTTTAAATATTGTATAGGAGATTTTAAACAAAAATTACAGTACCTATTACCATTCAAATGTACACCGTTAAGAAAAATTTCACTTTTTTCGAAAACGGCAATACGTATTGAGATTTTGATAAAAAAAAATTCAGTGTGCTTATATTAAAACGGTTTACCATTTAACAGGAAGAAATTGAGCACTTAACTTAGTAACAATACTACTGATAGAACAGTTTTTTTGATACATTGTAGGTGTGGGTTAGCGATGATAAATATAACAGCATATGAACCAAGTGGATATAAAAATAGAATTATAAATATTATAACTGTTATACATAGGGTGAGTGGTGATGGGGATTTTTTAATCATTTGAATTTTTGATGTTGCGTTCAGCGCTCGAGGTAGAAACCACCTTTAATTATTCATATGCACTAAGTCAACATCATGCACAATTCAGAAAATAAATCAGAACTTCCAGATCCGACGCAAGATCTGATGTTATATTATATTTATTGAACTAACGAAAATTAATTAGACACAATTTGTTTCAAAAAAAACAAACATACATACAAAATTCTACTAATATTTAAAATCTATTGAAACATTTATACTATCGTTGAAACTGCCCAGACCACTTAAAATAAGTTAAAAAATAAGATCGATTCCTTCACACATAAATCCATGTCATAAAAATGAAACAATTTAAAAAAAAAATATATATATTTTTTTAAAATCATACAGATTTATTAATTGTTATCCATATACATACATTACCATAATATATATACACAATAGCTTGTTGTAAATAAGCAAACTATTATATACATTTAATTAAAACAGTAAATATATAAATACATATACATCAGCAAAAATTATAAAATATATTTCTTTTTATTTCAACAAAAATACATAGCTGAAATTATTGTAAAAAAAAAACATTTCCATATAATAGAAATTAGCAAATTCAAACAAAATATAAGCGTAAAAGTGTCTAAATCAAACAAAAACCATGAATATTAATCATAATGTCTGACATTTTGTTTTTTTTTTTAATTATTTTATTAAGATTAAGTAAAATATTAACTAATTTATCTATTAGTTTAAAAATAAAAAACAGTACATCATGTAAATTTATAAATGAGATTTTTATTTGTAGTTAGTTTAAATTATATAAAAAAAAAACATAATAATTTGACAGACATTAAGAAAAACTTGTAAATAAAAAATGCCAGTTAGAACATTTTTAAGTTAAATTTATTGTGATATTTTGTATGAGTGACAGAAGCTAAGAAAATAAAATAAAAATTAAAAATGTTTTTTGTTTATTTTTTGAAGTTATAATCTTTAAATAGATATAGATATGTATATAAAATTAACTTGTGTATTTGTTTAAAAATTATGTGAAATATATATGTAAATTATTAAAAATTTAAACAAAAACATGTTTTTTTTTAAGATATTTCTGGTTAGTTGCTCTTAAGAGATTTTTGAAATCGAGCAATCTATATTTGATGTTAAATAAACCGATTCAAATTTGAATGAAGTGTTTTTAATTTTAAAATAAAAAGTATGGTTTAATGCAAAATATTAACTTATGTTGCTTCTATCTCATAAATTATAAAGCAACTAAATATGAGTATGTTAAAAAGAGGATTTTACCACCACATCAATATTGTTATCTTTTTAAAGGATTTTTCAACAGGGACGCTACAAAAGTAGAGCAACAGGGACAGCAAACGACACCATATTTCTTGCCGATATTTTGACATTTCTCTTCAGTAAGGTTTGCCATTTTATAATGGAAAGATATACGAGCCAACAATGAATCGAAATTATTAAAATTTACTACCGAAATTCGGAGTCAGTGGCCTCAACGTTAAGAGCGCTAAAAATCAAAAAATCATCTTCAGCGATGAGGCTCATTTCTGGCTGAATGGCTTTGTCAATGGACAAAATATGCGGTATTGGTCAGGCAGCAATCCACACGTACTCCATGAGTCATCCTTGCATCCCGAAAAAATTACGGTTTGGTGAGGTTTATGGGCAGGGGGCGTCATTGGGCTACTTCTTCCGTGATGATCAAGACCGACACGTTACTGTGAATGGGGATCGCTACCGTTCAATGATAACTGAATATTTTTGGCCTTAATTGAATGATATGGACTTGGAGGACATGTGGTTCCATCAGGACGGCGCCACAAGCCACACAGCGAATGTCACAATCAATTTATTGGAAACCAAGTTTGGAGAACGTGTTATATCTCACGAAATGGTCCAGTCGCTTGGCCGCCTCGGTCGAGCGATTTGACGCCGTTAGACTATTTCCTGTGGGGTTACGTCAAGTTTATGGTCTATGCCAACAAGCCAGCGACGATTGATGAACTTCGTACGAATATCGAACGTGAAATTGCAGCAGTATCGGCCGATTTATGCTTGAAAACCGTCGAAAATTGAGTTCAGCGTCTGGACTTCTGCAAGCGTGCCCGTGGTGGCCATGCAAAAGAAATCGAGTAATATAATGGCATAGAACGTACTTTCATAAGAATGAAGAATTTCATTGATATCCAAAACCGTTTTTGTTTTATTTAAAAAAACTTTTGTAGCGCTTTTATTGAAAAACCCGATAGGTATATGAAAAAAAAAAAAATAACTATTTACCTTGTCAGATGCGTATAGCCTGTTCTTATTGAGGATATTTCCTTCCCGCAAGTTAAAGCGTCTTGCGATCTTATTTTCCCTTTTCTGACCACTTTTGATATTGAATAATATACAAATAATAGACAGATGGTATCTCTGAAAGGAAAGTTTGATTTTTTTTTTTTTTAAGTAGAAATACTCTATACGAGGAAATTAATTGCTTTTAGTTCTTTTTATACCTTCAGGTGCAGCTCCTGCTTGGATGGTGGTCGAAGAGAAAAAGACCTGCCAAAGATTTTTCTATTTTTTTTATTTAAGCAAGCTTATACTGCTTTGAGAAAGTTTCTACTCACTGTTTCCTGAGTGGATTCAGCAAGTCTATGCCAACAAGTTTGAAATTCGAATTCCACACAGAAGAAAGAGTGTCATAAAAATCATTTTTTTTTCAACACGATGGAAACATTATTATGATTTTTCGAGAACAAAATTATAATGGTAGACGCATGCTTGCATCGTTTTACATAAGAAAGATATTACATTATCTAAGATTGGATTAAAATAAATCATATGGTACTCCATTTCCCGCTTAATTTTGAAAAGAACTTTGAGTATAGTGCCCTCATCAAATTGACACACTTTGTGATTTTACCACTCTGGAGAATACGCCCGATTTATAGCCATGTTCTTTGAGACGTAACTTTCCACGGCCATTTTTACATTGTTTTTTGATTTGATTTAATATAAATAGGACTTTGAAAATTTATCACCCTACGGCTATTGCTCTTACTGTCCGTATGGAAAAAATGGTTCTGCTCTTGTCTGCGTTTTGTTGTCCCTATTTTAACTGAACTGTTCTTTACTATAGAAAACAACAAAGAGATATCCTTGGAACCTTAGTATATTTATATCTTAAAGTTCCAATGTTTCCCATGGGAAATAAATGTGTTCACGGCTCATAAATCAATTTACTCTACACACAAATAACGGTTTTTTGTCATAAAACACATGTGACAAATTTGAACGTGGGTAAAAGCTTTTATTTTTCTTCTCTTCTTTCCAATATTCTTTTCTCCCTATAGGGATTACCACTCTCTTGTCCTAATGGTACCTATTGATTTGAATCCTTCACCTTGATTTGAATGTCACTACCTGTCATCAGGGTAATGCGTTTTGAATAATAAACCAATGTTGTTAAAGCTTCAAGTGGATAATATACCAATTCCTTTAATTAAATAAACTACAAATGCTTTTGAAGGAATTTATAATTAAAAAAGTACGACTAGGTTAATCGAACTTGCTTTTGTGGTGGTTCAAGGCTTTAAAGTTGCAAGCCATTGAAAGCGTGGAAGAAGTTGAAGAGAAAATAAATTTTAACAAATATTTATTTAACATTGATCTATACACGGCTTGATCGAAGGTATTTGCGCCCTTTTTAAACATTTTTGGAATGCCTTCCTCCCACCACACCACT
The DNA here is from genome assembly GCA_932273885.2 of Leucozona laternaria. Classification (NCBI taxonomy): domain Eukaryota; kingdom Metazoa; phylum Arthropoda; class Insecta; order Diptera; family Syrphidae; genus Leucozona; species Leucozona laternaria. Next base: position 20,212,499 of record OW026367.1, on the reverse strand, counting down.
CGTTGATATAGTTTGAAACACGCTCTAAAACTTCATACGAAACACAATAGTGAGTTTTTATTGCACCAAGCAGACGAAGTAGTACATCAGGCTTTTGTTTCCGATGAAACCACCATGAGTCTCGAACAGCATTTGATACCCACAAATAAAAATACATTTCAGAATGCGCACTACGGGCGGAAATACTCTAAAAGTCACCTTTTAAGACCGGTGCGTGGCTAGTTTCAGACTGTAGCGTGGCACTTTCTGGATAGAGTGGTGGTTTAAGACCCAACCACATTGGCACTCTGATAGATTTGGACTCTACTGCTTCCTATTGAAACAAGCATAAGCTTTATTGTTTTTGAAAATCATCAATACAAATTTATTAATAGTAATTTTTTTTTTTTAATTAAATAACTCATTTACTATTTTTAATAAATATTTTTTTTATTAATTTGCTATATAAATGTGCAATTTATATTATTTCATTTTATTGTTGAAAAAAATGAATCTTAACTCAATCATATTATTTACTTAATACGAAATTATAATTCTACTTTTAAAATTTAGCTTTTACTGCGATTTTTTTGTTCGGTCTTCTTCGAAATACGATTTTTGAAGTCCGAACCCTGGCTCTATCTATTTTTGTATATTTTTAAAAACGAAATATTCTATTAAATCAAAAGTGGAACCCTATCCAAAATGGCGTACACCAATACTCCCCTTTATAGAGGATGTTCAAAATCCACTTCCATTTTCCCCTGGCGGACCTATTTTTTAATTCGGCTCGAAGGACCAAATATTCGAGTTGTTGTATTCCTTTTTCTTTATTTTTGATGGTACTTGTATGTGGCGTGGTAACATATTAAACAATTCCATTGACTTGAAGTACGAATTATGGGAAAATACAGCAGTAGACTAATTGTTTGTATGTATTTAACCACGTTAAGCTCACAAGTATGGTCGAATTTATCCTGGATAACATTTAGAACTAAAATCAACAAAAGTATAATTAACATCAGTATCTGAAATGGTTTAAGGTTATGATTAAAAGCGGAAGTGGAAACTTCTCCACCTTGAAAAAGCTCCATGCATAAAGTCCGAATCCGAATTTCCCCAAACTCCCCGATGTTCTTGTGTATAAGAGAAAATAGCTAAGACAATTTCTAGTAGCGCGGTATCCTGGAAATATTTATATTAAAGCAAGATTCTGTTGGTGAAAGTTTTTCGGCAACTATTCGTGCAGCTGGGGTTTGTGTATTTGAAAAAATTATACCAGTATAAAAGACGAGGAGTTAAAAACTGTTCTGGAACACAAAGACCAATTTATTATTGATTTAAATAGAAAAACAATTTAAAAATAAACTAAAACAAATAAAATCGGAATTTGCTTTTGATGTTCTAAATATCCACAATTAGTCTTTTTCTTACCATGAAATGAGAGGGAGATAAAATTCAGAGACGTCAAAAAAGTCGGAGGAGACAGTCCAATGTGAACACCGTCCATGATGTACATATATTTACTATATCGCTATATCGTTATGTAAAATTGAATGGTTATCGTTGTTTAGTTAGTTTTTTCTCAATTTTTTTCGATTTTTTATGAGAATAGCGGTGACTCTTATGAAAGGTTATGTTGAGTTTTGTCTGTGTCCCTGCTGCTTATACAGGGCAGTTGGCAAAACTTTCTTTGCAAAATTTTGTCGGTGAATTTTATGCTTGTAATCGACAAGTGGGCCAAACGCATATCTGAAAAAGTACATAATTATGTTCCTATATTCCCAGCAGAAGATTTTTCTCCCAAAAAGACTCAGTGTACAATTTTTATTCAAGTCATCCAACACTAGACCTTATTTTTTCGACTAAGGTTTACCGAGAATCTTAGTGGTTTTGACAGAAAAGATTTGAAATAAAAAAATCGCATTTTTAAATTATAAAACTGAATTGTTCGATGTAAATATTTTTTACAGCTTCTATTTAGATTCAAAGAAAAAAAATTAAATCTTAGATAGCCATATCCTGGTGACGATTTTTTGGGAAAAAGTATAAAAGCTTTTAAGTTTCATTTGCTTAGCGCCATCTGTTGTTTTAACTGAAATAGGCAGTCAAAAGCGCCATCTTTCTAATAAGGGATGCAAGCATCGGACTTTCCACCTGTCGGAAAATAGTCGATATTGAGGAAAAGCTACTGCCATAAGCACCATCTATTGTTTATTTTGTATTGATTATAATCTATGATATGCTTCTAAGAAAATCAAATCTTATCCTTTTACTAAATTTATTTTGACAAGAAAATCAATTGATTAAAGCACAAAGGAAAATTCTTTAAACAAATCTAACGACCAATCCTTCGAACTGAACATCGTAAATTCGTGATGCTTTTTTATTAATAGCTGATGTAGGTCAAACCGAAAAAAATTATAAAAAATGTACGTTCATTGAACGTATCGAAAAGTTCACTCAAAATCACTAATTCATCTGAAATTGAAAGATTACAGGTATTCCAGCACAGTATGTCAATATTAGGATATATTTCGAGGAATGTTGGAATGCGTTTATAAACAATGAACTGAACAATACTGTCCAAGAGTATTCTAAACAAACTTTGGTTTTTTTTTGTCACAATACGAATTCGACAAATTTAAATTTTAATTGTGAGTAAGCTAGTTTTTAATTCGTTTTTATCTTCAATGCCCTGCCCAAATGAATATACTTTATGCGAAAACTAGTTGGCCCTCGTGGATAGACAAACCTAAGCTTCGCATACAAATTACAAAAGAAAATATTATGATTGATATTTTGCCATATGAAAGACTAAATTTGTAAAAATATGATCCTCTGAGTCCAAACCTTTATTGTTTTCCCAACACAGAAAGAATTTTTGTATTCGAAAACCACTGTTTTGTTTCTATCCCATTTCACCCTACAAATAGCAAATTTAAAAAGAAAATATCCTTGAAGTCATTTCCTAAGAATAACCTCTTAAACGCAGGTTGAGTTTTTTGCAATCGCATGCGTCTTTTTCATTTAACACCATTTCACCCTACAAAGTGATTTTTTCCGATATTTTGATAGTTATTCTGCTATTCGGGGCAGAGACGAAGACAACAACTCACAGATCATTAAAATTGGTTTATCCGTTCTTGAGTTATAAATCGTGTAACTAAACCGACTTTGTTTTATATATTAAGATTACCATCAGGGGTCAGGGTAAAAGGTTATATCGGGTTTTTCAATAAGAGCGCTATAAAAGTTTTTTTTTTTAAATAAAACAAAAACGGTTTTGGATATCAATGAAATTCTTTATTCCTGTGAAAGTACGTTCGATGCCATTATGTATGGAACTCGATTTCTTTTGCATGCCCTCCACGGGCACGCTTGCAGAAGTCCAGACGCTGAACCCAATTTTCGACGGTTTTCAAGCATAAATCGGCGGATACTGCTGCAATTTCACGTTCGATATTCGTACGAAGTTCATCAATCGTCGCTGGCTTGTTGGCATAGACCATAAACTTGACGTAACCCCACAGGAAATAGTCTAACGGCGTCAAATCGCTCGACCGAGGCGGCCAAGCGACTGGACCATTTCGTGAGATATAACACGTTCTCCAAACTTGGTTTCCAATAAATTGATTGTGACATTCGCTGTGTGGCTTGTGGCGCCGTCCTGATGGAACCACATGTCCTCCAAGTCCATATCATCCAATTGAGGGCAAAAATATTCAGTTATCATTGAACGGTAGCGATCCCCATTCACAGTAACGTGCCCGGTCTTGATCATCACGGAAGAAGTACGGCCCAATGACTCCGTCGGCCCATAAACCTCACCAAACCGTAATTTTTTCGGGATGCAAGGATGACTCATGGAGTACGTGTGGATTGCTGCCTGACCAATAGCGCATATTTTGTTTACTGACGAAGCCATTCAGCCAGAAATGAGCTTCATCCCTGAAGATGATTTTTCGATTTTTAGCGCACTTAACGTTGAGGCCACTGACTCCGAATTTCGGTAATAAATTTTAATAATTTCGACTCGTTGTTGGCTCGTATATCTTTTTATCATAAAATGACGAACCTTACTGAAGAGAAATGTCAAAAGAGCGGCAAGAAATATGGCGTCGTTTGCTGTCCCTGTTGCTCTACTTTTGTAGCGTCCCTGTTGAAAACCCTTTATATGAAAGCATTTCAAAACAAAAAAATACCTAATCAAAAGAAAAAATATGCACGACTGGGTCGCACGAAATTGCTCTTATGCGCAATCACATTGTGGTTTTATAGGCTGAAATAAATTAGCTATGAGAGTCTTTATTTTATCCATTTGCCAAAACAAAGTTGCAGGTGGTACTATGTGAGAATACAAAAATTAACACTATAGCCTATACTCTGTCCAGCAAAAATAGGCAGTACACGTCTTATGGGAAAGCTTTTTTAAAATCAGTAGCGTGTCATATTTCTGCACCATATTGCTGTTGCCAATTGCGATTGGCTGCTGCTTGATGTACATTCAGAGTTACCCTTGTCCATTTGGAAATTCGTTCAGCTTTTTTTCCTTGAGTTTCTGTTAAGGTGCTTTTGATTTTCGAGCTTTAAGAAAAAGCTTTTAATGATGAGTGTTATCGTGTACACTACGACAACCCTGTGAAAGCTTTAATGAAGGACAGATTTATGCAATCCACTGTAGCCAGATGAGAGGCAAACGTCCTATGTTGCCTACACTGCCAATTTTTGTTGAACAGAGTATAGTGTTGCACATATGCACAATGCATAAAAGGAAATTATATTATTTAAACTGGTTAATTGTTTTAAATCAACAAAATTAGAAAGAAATTGACTAAAATACTTTAAATCTGTTTTAACCCAACACCAACTGATTTCTTATATAAATCTTAATTTATAAGAAAAAAAAATTGAAAATCGTAGGAGCGGTTTTAAAAAGAGTAAGAACTACCCCCAATCCGACGTCACCTAGCCGTCAGTTCTCAAGCATGCCAGGTGAAGCTCTAAGGCTACCAGGTCAAGACAAACGCAACAAGGCTTTTCAATTTTTGTTCGATGCATTTGAGGATATCTATGAAGAAAGCACCCGAGTCTAAAGATGGGTGGAATTTTTGTATTCATCTTTGTTCTGTGAATTTGCAGTCTAAGTATAAGTATGTAACGTAACGTCACTGATCCTATTGGAATATGGTTCGAAATTTATTTTCTAGACGAAATTTTTGCATGCCGTTTTATTCAGAAGAACAATTTTCGATATTTGAAGACGCAATGAAAAACGATTAGAATACGACATCTCTAAAACCTGGAGTGGAACCAGCTACGTTAATTTGTGATAAAAATGCTCACAATAAAAAAAATCCATCTACATACTTTGCAAGGTGGTAATCACAATTTACAGTCACATTTTTGTAATTTTTTTTTTGTGACTACTTTTTTAATAACATATAACTTTCTTTCCTAAATGTATGTTTCAATGTGTATGAACATTGTAAATGTTTTCATTTAATTTCATATTAAAGTTATTACAGTGTACTTCAAGATATTCTATCTTATAAATAAGTATCAAAAATTAAATTACATTTGACATTATTTTGTAAAAACTAATTAGTATAATATAAAGTATTAAAATTTTTTATATTAAATAAAAAAACAAAATTACATTTATGAGTATTAGCTAATTTTATGTTTTAATGGTTAAGGAATTTTGAGTTTATTGTGACATGTGTTTGTGTAGATTCTCCCTAAATACCCCCGACTGTGACGAGGGAGTTCATTGCAATTGATGTTGAAAAATATTCCACAGTCGAATCACGTCAACAAAATAAGATCGCTTCCCTACTGTATGTGCAAATCGTGGTATAACTAGCTTCAGGCTTCTAGGCGATTGTAAAAAAGTTAAGTATTCATGTAAATACTCATAACTTATTATGAATTATGTCATGGAGTTTGAGAATTGATTAAACTCGTAAAGGTCACCCAAGCTCATTCCTGATAGGGACATTTTATGCCTTGAAACACTTATATACTGTGGTATGTTATTAATTAACCTCAAGCAGTCATTAAATGCAAAATTGACTTTTCGTTTACACTCAAAGTCTAAAAAGGGATAAACTAAACAATTGTAACAAAAGAATGGCAGCACTACTATCTTTACTAGATGTAATTTTGTATTTGGAAGCAATTAGCTAAAAGATGATCCAAGACTCCGTAATCCACCGTAGACTTTTCTAATCGTATCTGAGTCTAAGGTAGCATTACAACATCTCAATTTCCTATTAATTATAATACTTAGATATACATACGTTTAAATTAGGGATAAGTTATACCAATTAGATCAAGAGGAGGACAATCTTGTAAAGATATAAAAACCTTAGAGCACCATACCATCAGATTTAAGTGCATTTAGAAGTATTTTATTCATATCATACGATTTTTGAATTTGTACATCTCTTCATTAGCTCTAGACACACAATCTTCTAACAACCCAGACCTCCTAGATAAATAAATAGTTACATCATCTGCGTAAATATGAAGATTATTGTTGTTCACAATTACATCAGGCAGATCATTTAAAAATACACAGAAAAGAATTGGGCCCGAAACCGACACTTGTGGGACAGCTGTATTCAAAAGATACGGGCTGGAACTGGAAGTTATTTGTTCAGTTTCAACTTATTAAAAACGATTTTTTAAATAATTCAGAACTAGTTGAAGAGGAGACTGAGAAAATTGAAAATATGTTTTGTGTTTGTCAATGTCTATGCAGTCAAAGGTCTTTGAGAAATCAAACATTACCATCACACTGATTTTTTCAGAATCCATAGCTGTCCTTAAATCATTAGTTACCTTAACTGCTGCAGATTCACAGCTATGCTTTTTTTCGAAACCCTGATGATTGCCATTTGGAAGCTTATTACATCTATCCAAGTCTTCTTAAAACTGTTGGGCGAGTAACTTTTCAAAAACTTTTGACAGAAATGGTAATAAACTGTAGGGTCTAAACTGTCAAGGACTTGTAGGATTTGATTTTTTCTATTTTTCTGGAAATTTACAACTGATGTATGTAAAGCGGGTTGAGGTAAGCAGGAGAGTATCATTCAAAGCGCAGGATTTGCGGAATTAGTAGCCGCCATGAGTCACTGGTCGAGAGCGCACCACGCGTTTGCGGTGGAGCAATATTTGAAGTGCGGTGAATCATTGGTACGTGCGAGTCGCGCTTTTTGTACTCATTTTAATATTCGACGACTAAGTGATGGGGCGAGCACGCAACTTATCTGGTCGTGGGTACAAAGATTCAGGCAACAAGGCACAATGGTCGGTAGACCTATTCCTGGACCATCAACGTCAGCAACAGCGCCAGAACATGTGTCTCAAGTTCGAAATGAAATGATTCGAAATCCATTCTCAACGAAAGTGACTATCCTTTGCGAGAATCCTTCGCAAGAACAATGCTGGAACGTTTTCGGACAGCACTTACGCTTGGAAACATTTTATTCAGTTACGAAGCACATTTCCATATTGATGGATATGTTAACAAACAAAATAGGCGATACTGGTGCCCCAACAACCCTAGAGAATGCCATCAAAAACGTTTAATTGCTTAAAAATGACAATTTGGTGTGCCATTTTAGCGAGCGGGGTATATTTTTTTAACCAAGGTGAGACAGTCCCTGCTCCGGTGTATTGCCGAATGATTGATGAGTTTCTGTTACCGCAATTGCAGCTGTATTCAGGGTATAAAAACCGAACACAATTTCAACAGGACGCTGTCACTCCGCACACAGCTAGGGTGTATACGGAAAGGCTAAGAACAGTTTTTCCGAATAAACTGATCAGGTATTACGGAGACATTTCACGGCCGCCTCGGTTGCTAAACCTCACACCTTGCAATTTCTTTTTATGGGGATACCTCAAATCAAAGGCTTACAATAATAATCCCCGGACAATTCAGGCCCTGCAGAAAAATATTAGCCATGAAATTCAAAGCATTACTCCAGCGCTTTGCCGTCACGTTATCCCAAATGTAAGGATCCGACTGCAAGAGTGCATTTAAAAAAAACGGCCATCATTTGGATGATATCGTTTTCAAAAAATAAAATCCGCATTGTTAATCTACATTTAATTGCAATAAAAATAAATAAAAACGATGTAGTTTTTTTTTATATTGAATTTTAAAGTTTAAAAATATGTAGTAGATAGGGAAGAAGAATGGGTCCTTTAGTAATTTTACTTCTTCTATACACATATTAATATTATGTTCATGAGTAAAATTTCAAAAGAAAACCAATCCCTCGATTTGTTTGCTAATAAAGTTGGTTTGAAGTGAAATATTATAAAATTGTACTGAAAAAGTATTGAAATTCAGTATTAATTCCGATTGTGCTTAAATTCAAGATTTAGGGTTATTATTATTTATTTTTAGATGCGGAATTCATTCATTCAATATTTTAGGCTGTTCGTTACCCAATTTTAAAACAAAAAAATATTTATCAAAATTGATCCTGATGCCCTACAGCCAAATCCTAGATCCTCTACTGTTTCCTTTAAATACTTTTTGCATTTAACCCAAGATTGAAAATTGACAGTATATTCTTATCCAATCCATCCACTGTGTTATATTGCCAACAACTACTATTTCTATTTTCATAAACCCCCACCTACAACTTAAACAATAAAAACATAAGAAAAATGCCTACGTTGGAAAAACGCAAACAGTTATTCTATCAACAAGACAACAAGATAAATTTTGTCGTCTTTTTATTTAATTTCAATTCCTTCAATCGCCTTTTATCCCTATCATTTCATTGTATAAATATTTAAGCTTCTTATAATTGCGTAAAGACAAACAGAACTTATTTTTCCTGCACCTGCAACCACTCCTACAAGTTTCAGATCTTAATAAAACCGTTACCAGAGTATATATCTATACGAGTAGAAAAAAAAAGATATCCCATTATCCCATACGAATAAACATTTTGTTTTACTGGAAAAAATATTTCCTTTCATCTTCAATTTGCAATGACTACCTGTCTATTTATAAGAGGGATATGCTCAAACGGAAGTCGGTGTAATTAAGGCCTTCAGTTTTTTTCCGAAAGTTTTTGTTATACCTTCATGAAAATTAGTTGAATTAAAAAACAAAAATTAAATAGGTGAGGATGGGAAAAGATAAATTTGTCAAACAAACATTTTGAGAAATATATTGTAATAAGCTTTAATCTAGTACATTAAAATTAAGCTCAAGGAAGGTTGCCGACATCAAAAAATAAGAACAATAACAGCCGAATTTATAAATGCATCATAGCGAGTGCATAGAACTATTCACTCCTCATAATTCAACTAAACGCAAAAATGTTATTCATAAAACTTATGCAACGTTGAATAGAGGCATTAGAAGCTAAACGCGTTTGGAGGTTGAATAGTGCATACATAAGGATGTTTAAGTATCGAAATGTCACTTTGACTCATACACAGACGAGAATAAAATACAATGTTATATCAAGCTTTATTATGAAGCTACTTTGTACAAACCAAAATGTTGTTAAAATCGGCTAAGGGCGACGTATCCCACCGAGAAGTTAAAACTTTTCATTAAAAATGCACGCAGTTTTCCGACTTTTACTTAAAATGTCGGTGAAAGTATAAAATTTGATGGAAATTCTTTATTTATAATATACATGTGCTTAGATGTATGCCGCAATTAAAGTTTATTGACTATTTTCAGTGGGACAAACAGAATAAATACAAAAAAAAACACTTCCAAAATAAGTGCCACCCCAATAGATGTTGCTATATTCTTCTCAATTTGATCGCACTTTCAGTGAATGGAACAATTATTACAATAAAAACAATGAATTTTTTGTTCTAAAATATTAAACTATATTTGCTAACACGGCACAAAAGAAACAGTAATAAGAATAGGTAGGTACATAACCAATATTAAAAGAAATTTAAACTAATCCAATCGGAGCAGCAGAATTCTTTTATTGATTTTTCACTTTCACAGCTTAGTATTGTCAATCAATTGTGGCAATAAAACGTAATAGATTTTCCCTTCTTGGTACTTTATTTGACACAAGCACATTATAACTATAATGTGTAGGGAAATATTTTATGAATTAGGATTTATGCAACGTTAAATAGTGGCTTCATAAATGCTTATGAACTACATAACTATTCAGCCGTTTAGAGGTGTTTAGTGGTTGTAGGTGCAGGAAAATCTATTACGTTTTACTGCCACAATAGATTAACAAAACTAAGCTCTGAAAGTGAAAAGCCAATAAACGAATTCTGTTGCACAGTTTGGATTTGTTTAAATTTCATTTAATATTGCATAATGTACCTATTCTTATTACTGTTTCTTTTGTGCCGTGTTAGAAAATATAGTTTAATATTTTAGAACAAAAAATTCATGGTTTTTATTGAAATAATTGTTTCATTCACTGACAGTGCGATCAAATTGAGAAGAATATAGGAACATCTATTAGGGTGACAATTATTTTGGCAATGTGTCCCACTGAAAATATTCAATAAACCTCAATTTTGGCATACATCTAAGCACATGTATATTATAAATAAAGAATTTCCATGAACTTTTACACTTTCACCGACATTTTAAGTAAAAGACGGAAAACTACGTGTATTTTTAATAAAAAGTTGTAACTTCTCGACCTTAGCCGATTTAAAACAAATTTAACAACATTTTTGTTTGTACAAAGTACCTTCATAATATAGATTGATCACTTTTAGGAGGGGACAAAAAAGATATTTAAGCATTCCAAAAATAAGCGCCACCCTTATAACATTGTATTTTATTGTCGTCTGTGTGTGAGTCAAAGTGACATTTCGATACTTAAACATCCTTATGTAGGCTCTATTCATCCATCAAACGCGTTTAGCTTCTAATGCCTCTATTGAACGTTGCATAAGTTTTATGAATAATATTTTTGCGTTTAGTGGAATTATAAGAATTGAATAGTTCTACGCACTCGCTATGATGCGTTTATAAATTCGGCTATATGCATAAATCATACTTCAGAATTTTAAAACCAAAATTGTTGCTTAGTTGATGGTAGTGTTTTTTGATATTTATTTAATTTTTTTTAATTTAAACACACAATTTGCTTCATTAATCGTCCTTCTTAAAATTTATTTTAAGGAAGTTAATGCTAATTAATGACAATTTTCTGAAGAAAATTACTGTTTATGCGGCCTCGTAGGTCCTGAGAATTCCAACAGTGGGAGTAATTCGGGCAAAGCGCAATGACGCACTCGCACTTTAAATGTCGATAAACTGTTATAAATTTGAATTTCTTTAGTCTTGTCCTTATAACTACTGGGACACCATCCTTAGTTGACTTTTTCGTAATTTGAAAATAGAACGAGAAATATGAGATATATGAATACAATGGTCTGATGTGCGTTGATGTGGTAATACAGAAGACCCCGAAATACTTAAATATGTGTTGTATCTATTTTTAAGCACCTGGCAACAATGTTTGACGTTACCTGTTCTCCAAAAAAAAAAAAAACCTCCATCAGACGATATACGTTAATGTCAACAACATGTGCAGCAAATATTTATAGCCTCATGTCAAATAAGTGGCAAATTGACAACTTCTTCTTAGTACGTAGACATATATCTACAGTCTATACATACAGCCTACTTATTTATGTATATATTTTGAAAACAAATCATTGTATCTATGTAACTTGTAGCTACCTACTTACCCACCCTAATGCTTAGATCGTATTTACCATCAAAATCAGTGGAGCGACGCAAGTGCGGTATCATGTTTGGGGGAGTGCTGTCATATAAGATCCTGCTGATTAGATAGGTAGGTATGTATAAATGAAAACATCTTGTGAAGGTAAATCCTCACTGAATTATCCTTCTACCACAACAAAATAAACAATCTAGCATACAAATTTTGGTCATAATTAGGTAGATTTTATTTTTTTTATTTTTTAATTAACATTAAACTCTTAAACCTATACATTTAGAATAACAAAATAAATAAATTTATTATTCAACTCGTCTCCGATCACAGTAACGGTAGCTCAACATAAATAATAAACATTCTATAGATACCTACGTGGTGTGTTAAAAATAATTTGAATTTTAAATTCGTAAAACAGTGTTGTGTGTGTGGGTGTGTGTGTTTGTGTGCATTTTGTCCACAGAGTGTGATTGGTTGTGTGAAATTAAAGCTATTTCCATGCATAATTCGTACATTTTCTGAATTTTTCTTCGTATTTACATATGATGTCTGCAGATAAGTCATCATCGCAACCAGGACTTTCACCAAGGACGCCAGACACCGCCACCCTCGACACCCTCACCCACATCGTCTGTGCCACAATCTAGGATTTCTTCCTTGGGAAATGGTTTACACGGGGTTTTGGCAGCAGCAGGTAGCTGAATAGGATACAAGACATTGGCTTGCGGCATCGGATATCTTTGGTATTGAGCTGCTGCTGTAATATTTGGCATGAATGTTGAAATGTGTTTTAGGAGATCGCCGGTGATGTGGCGGTCGTATTTGGTAAGGAATTGAGTGACTTCTGTAGCACAATGATGAAAGCCAGCCCAGAATTTGTCCACGTTAACTGGGTCAGGCCGCATGAAAAGTGTGTTGCTTTCGCGCAGACGATGCAAATGGCGGACTGTGAGCTCGAGGATGTCAGCTTTTTCTAGTTTTGATATGTTTTCACCGTCCTGTAAAGAAATTAAATTTAATTAAATTCGCAAAGCTTTAGTATAGAAAAAAGACTTCAAAAAATACCAATAAACCAATAAAAGTTTTCTTAATTGCTCAAAAACTGTCAGTTTATCGGAAGAAATGTTAATGCAAAAATTATAACTTATACAATTCGATTTAAAAAAAGATAAAAATTAACGTTATTTGGCTTTTATTATTCAATCAATACTTTAATAAATGTCCAGTATATACTATAGAAAGAAAGCATAGGGCAAGGAAAGTTATGCCGAGAAAAACAAAATCAAGTTTTTCAAATCGAATAGTTTTTCCACTAGCATGGTTTTAGCACTACCTACCTAGTTTTTGTTTGAAAACTTCGTCAAAAAATTTTTAGAATTTTTTTCTCTCCACAACTAATTTACTACAAAAAAGTTACAATTAATTGTGTACTTTGTTTTTTAAATTTCCTAAAGTGTAGTGCTAACTTGATATCATACCATTTTTTTATTAAATAGTAGAGTTACAAATTTTTTTTTCCACAACTAATTTACTACGAAAAAGCTACAATTAACTGTGTACTTAGTTTATTTAATTTCTAAAAGTGTAGTGCTAACTTGACACACGTAAAGATTTATGAATTTGGAAAGCCCAATACGTTGCTTATAACAATTTTCTCATATGTTCCACAATCCACAACTATAAGATGACTTACGTTGCTGTTTACATTTACCCAAAAATGTAGAATAAATATAAAAACTGCGCTGCGTAAATATTTATGTAAATGTAAAAATTATGTTACTAGCCGTTGATTTAAAATCTTTAAGGTAATTTGTATAATCTTTAATCCAAATATAATGTATTTTCACGTTATCATTCCTTGTTTTTCGTTAAATCTTCAATTTAAAAAGTTATAACTAAATTTTTTCAACACAAAAAAATACGAAATTGTTTTAAATTACCCAAATTGACCCTAGTAGGTATATAATGTTTTAGTTTTTTGAGAAAATCCGTTAGTTTTTGTATGGCAAATAAATAAATAAATATGCATATGTATATGCAATGCATGCATGGAAATTATATCATTTAAAAATGAAAATTGTTTTAAATCAACAAAATTAGAAATATTTCTGAAACTGTTTTAAAACCAACGCCATGTACACCATCTTATATCTTTAATACATCTTAATTTGTGGAAAATCGTTTAAGTGGATTTAAAATTAATTAATTTGTAAATATTTTTAAGAAAAAAAAAATTGGTACGCCATTTTTAAGTACCTATTTATAAATGTGGTGTCAAAAATTGAATTTCACAAAAAAATCTTCCAACTGTTTTCAAACTACCGAATTTTCAAAAAAAAATCCAAAACTAATTTCTTTGAAAGTTTTGATATTCAATAATATATAAACTTAGTATGAATTGGTTAATCACATAATAAGACTGTCGAAAAATCAATAAAACGTTCTATACGAGTTACTGTTGATAAAAGTAAAAAGGTAAAATTTAATGATTTTAAATAGTAGATCCTACTTTTTTCGATACACGAAAACTTTTTTATCAAAATCGTAGACGTTGCTTTTGAGCAAAAAAGTTTGCTTTAACGATTTTGTATGAGAGGTACCGTTATTTTCGGTTATAAGAATAATTTGTGGCCACCTTTTTTTTGCCTGAAATGCAGCTTATAAGAATTTATTGTTTTTTTTTAAACTGCGCAGCCTATTTTGAGAAAAATGAGATTTAACTTTTGGGCCACAAGAATTTGTATGACAGGTACCGTTAGTTTTGGTCCTACAACAAAATAAAAAAATGATTCGGGGGAATGTCAAAAAAACCCTAGGTGCAAAGTTTAAAGAAAATCGACCCATCCGTTTAGGCTGTAGTCGAACAGACAGACAGTTTTTTCGAGACCCACTTTTTTCGTCTTCGCTATCATCGTAATGTCAAGTTTGATCAAAATCTCGAGTTCGATTTTTTGTACGAATTCATAACTTGTCATATAGTACCTATGTATATTGACAAGTAAAAATCAAACGGAAAACCCATATTTTTATTACTTTTGACGTTTTAACATTTTCTCGTTAAATAAATCATTAGTATTGAACCATTAACATTTATTTTCACTTTTTGGCTTCATTACAGTCTGTTGTTAACCACAACGGTAAGTTTGAGCGATCAAGTTGTGTATATATTTTTTTTTATTGAAATATTAATTTTTGTAATACCGAATTTCAGTGTTCGTAAGTAGAATTTTGCACATAGAGAATTTTGCATTTACAGAATTTCAAACCGCTCCCACATTAGATATTTTTTTTCAAAAACTAAAACTCCATTTGGTTTTTATCATTCCGCTTAATATTTATAAAAGCTTTCAATAAGCAAAGACAAATCAGTATTCAATTCGGAAAAATTAAGAAGTTGTTTTTTTAAATTCAACCATGGAAGCACTTTGATTTAAATACAAATATATAAAAAATAGGATACTACAAGTATCCAAAGACTTATTTTAGTTTTTAATAACTCCTCCATTTTAGAAATTCAAGGTCTTTACGTTTTTTATGCTTTATTGACTAGAATCCATGATGAACAAAAAATGAGGTCCCATAACAACATTATATTATATGCTTCTATAGGATTACAATACGTATATATGTTTATAGTATCTCTGATACGAGGTTGTTAGAAAAATAGCTTTGTGTCTTTTAATTTTTAATGTTTGCTTGGTACGTACTTGGTTTTTAGTAGTACAAATTGCAAATTAACTCATTGAACAATGTTGAGAGTTGAGGCACTCTGACACTTAGAGCCACCTTATAAAGGGTCCGCCAAATAACTTCTTTTTTTTGGAAAATGGCGCAAAACATCGAGTATAGCTTCGGCTGTGTGGCACGTAGCACCGTCCTGTTAAAACCAAATGTTGCCAATATCCTCCTCTTCATTTTTTGTGAACAAAAATTCGTTCAACATGGCCCGATAACGATCGCCATTGACTGTAACGGCCACTCCTTGCTCATTTTCGAAAAATGGCCCAATTATGCCTCTGGACCAAAATCCGCACCAAACAGTGACTCGTTTTGGGTGTATCGGCGGGTTTTCTGCGTGCGGGTTTTCTGTTCCCCAAATGCGACAATTTTGCTTGTTTACTACCCGCCAAGATCAAAATGAGCTTCATCTGAAAATATGATTTTTTTGGCAAAATCGGCATCTTCTCTAAGTCGATCGCAGGCCCACTTAGCGAAGCGTTCACACAACCATATTCGTTCAGCGGAAGGATAAAACTAATTATCTGTCAAATTAGACATGAGCTAAGTGTTACCATTCACGAAATAAGCACTAGTTGAAAAAAAAGACGTTAGAAGGCGGACCCTTTATATCTAACCACAATTGTCTTATACTTTTTCATCGTTTATACCATAAATGTTTTAGTTTTATATTTATTTATAAAATAAAATGTAAATTTTTGTAAATAATGAATTTTTTTTTCAAGCTTTTTGGTTTTTTTTGTCGATTTCGTTGGTTGATAATTGTTTGATTTTTAAATTCTTCATCAATAAACCCGAAATTCAAATTAATCCCCATCCCAATGTAGTTGCAACTTACAGCTTGCAGAGTTCCCGTCATTAAATCCTTTAACTCTTCCAGGCACTTGTTGATACGTGCTCGTCGTTTTCTTTCCAACATCGGCTTCATTATTTTACGATATTGATAAGTACGCGACACAGGTTCCATTGTAAGCGAGTTAATCGCGAAATGATGGTTCGGTGCCATCATCCGGATAAAGTTTTTCAAACAAATTGTAAACAATCTTTCGAACAAAAACAAAAAAATAAAAATTTACAACCGAGTTCGTTTATTGAAACACCGCACCACCATCCGATTAAGTTCAATTTTTAAACCAAACACAGCTTTAAAAAAATTTTTATTTTGGTCTTATCTTAACTAACTAACTAACTATACTGGCTTATCCCTTTTTATAATTCTCAAAAGAACATTTAAACGTCTTAATCCGTTGACGTGTAACGATCGAGTGATCCATCGTCTACGTTCATTCACAATTTTATTAAGTGCATACCGACCGCAAGAGTGGCGTGCTGCTTGTCGAGGGTATCTTTTTGTGTATATCTCTGACTCTGTCGACTGGGCAATCCGATTCGCCATTAAGGGGGGCCTCACCAGAAATCTGATGGTTTGCTACTGTGATGAAGACTATACGACGACAACGACTTCGCGACCGCGCACGGCTTGCCTTATAGGTCCCGTGGGATAAATCTACGAAATGAAGATGATACTTGAATGACTTATTTTTTATTTGGAGCTTCTATTCGATTCGGCCATTGCACATACCTTCGACTTGGTTGTTTATTTCGATTCGACGACAATCATGACGATGACGATAATGATGATGGAACTCGATATTGGTGTGATCCCGCACTCGAACCACAATACACATAGTATACTTCCACTTAGACCTCATAGATGGAATTTCATCTCCATCGCTAACTTCAGGGCAAGGGGTGTCATGTGAATGAGCCTTCTTCGAGTTGCGATACTCTGGCATACGCCGAAGTGATTATGATTGGCGTATCGCTTGCTAGATCCGAGCAAAAGGCATGTGCCTGGGAGATCTATATAGTGCAACCTTTAATCTAGGGAATTTCACAGTGGAGGCTTATTAATATCTTTGCAGAAATTAGTTAGAAAAAGTTGAGTATTTTATTTGTTTTTAAAATAGTGAATGGCGGTTGGGAAGAGGGCCTTTGAACAATCATAATTATTTTGATAAATTACCTTTCAGTGTAGCTACTATAGAAGCTTAAACCGAATACATTCTTGTAGATATCCTTCTTTTCCTGATAACAAAAGTTTGACTGCTATTTTCTGACTCTATATTAGAAAAATATTAATTTTGTTGTATTCATTTCTTAGCCAATGGATGCAAATCGTTGAATTATTAAACAAAACATAATTTGCCTAAAACTCAAAATGGCGCCCAACACTATAGGACTAGGCAACGCATTCAGAAAGTTATATTTATGCTCCCTGTAAACAAATCTACCGGTAAAATTCTAAAATTTCCGTTTCTAATTTTTGTATTTCAGCCTCTTTTTGTAAATTAAAACTTTTCTAGTCCTGGCACCTTTAATTTTCACTTTTAAAATATTCACGAGTACTAATTCACCTTTAACTCACCAAAAAGATTATCATTGTCTTATATTTTACATTATGGTGAAATTCCCCTTTGTTTTTTAAATTGTTATCATATAGTGTCATCCAGAATGGCTTTCGGAAGTTGTTTTGTGCCTTCATCCGTCTTGAGTCGAGGCAGTCCGTCCATCCGGGCTCCGGATGTTTAAAGTTTGTTTACTTTCTGATATCTCGTGGCCACATTTACACATCGTCTATCTGATGACTATATAGGCACTCTACTACTGTGTGGAAGCCTCTGATGATGAATATACACGGTATACCTCTTCTTCAGTGTGGGTGTGAATTTCTCATCTCTTATGAAGCCTGCGGCCCGTTGGCGCGGCACAGGGCGCAGGGTTAGTCAAACTTGGATCACTTGTGCTTGTGCTGATGTGTTGATGGGATACAGTGGGTTCTAAGGTTCACAACATAAAGTGACGACCAACTAAGGCGACGGCCGGCGACTACCGACTTCACCATTGAGATAGATCAAGCTGTGTTGAATTTGTTTCACACGCTCCGATTTTTGTGTTGATCTTTTGAAAGAAGATGGAGTGCGGAAAAGAGTAAAAAAAAAAACTGTTCGAAACTGAATTGGTAGAATGAGTTGTTTGGTGTTAGATTTCCGCTTTCTGTTGTAAAAGTTGTGGAATGTAAAATATCTCCATACCTTATGAGGGGAGGAGGGTGTCCAATTCAAATCGGATGGTGGATCCCTCTAGACATATACCTCAAGTAGGTATGGTGGGCTTTAATTTAGTGCTTTCAACTGTCAGATATAATCAGCCGCCATACACACACTCAAATCTTCGCGTGCACAAAGCACTGCATATAATCATAAAAATGTAACCAGTCTTTAAAAAAATGCTGCTTCGGGTGTAATTGCTAAAACAACAAAAAAGTAGATTTGTACTTACTTACTATAATATCGCGCAACAGCTACCGCGCGGCAGCGGCGCTACCATTAAGCTGCTTACTGTTTATTTTTTTTTTTTGTTGTTGTTGTAATTTTTGTAATGCTTTATGTGAAGTCGAAGATCGTGGGAATGTGAACAGAGTTGGTGTGAAGATGATTAATGAATTGAGCTTAAAGAAGATACGTAAACGGGATGAGTAATGAGCTAAGCGTGCGCTATTGAGTTTATCATGATTTGTATGGGTATCACTGTTTTGAATTACATCAGGTAAATTTTATTTGTTGAACTTATTTACAAGGTTCTTAGCATATGCATATTATGGAGGTATCTTCTGCTATATAGGCGCAGTATTAAATTTTTTAGTGCAACATTTTTAAAGTTTTTGGGTATGAATGAATGAATGTTTTTGGGTATAATTACACTAAGACTTTAAGATCTATTGTGCCCCCTATCTGGAGCTGGATCAGGTTACTCATTCTACAGCTCGTCTTCCAAATTAATCCCTTTGAGGAATTCAAAAATTTGGAGTACTTTTAGAGAGGATAATTTTCTCTCTCTTTTATCTGATAATGGTATCCCAGATGTCTATATCTTTGGTGCATAAGTATAGGTACTTCATATGTATCTCCTAATGGGCGGTGCAGAACCTGCACTTGGAATTGCTCACCAGGCCAAGGATGTTGAGGTGTCTTCTCAGCTTGGAATGGTCACTGAGGAGACCCGTTGTTATTCTGAATTTGTTCTTACGTAAGCTGCAATGCAGGATAGAAAGCGTTCCTGATGGTTATAGCTTCCAAGTATGAAGGACCTTGGCTGGTCTCAATTTTGGGAGTTCATTCCAGATTTGTAGGCTTTTTGCCTCCTCTTCTGTTTTGATTTCTTGGATATAATTGCAGTTAACTCCTGAAGCATGTTTTCCAGTGAGTTTAAATTTCGAGTAAACTTGTAGTTAGCTACAACATTTGGTAAGGTAAAATTTTGAACATTTATCACAATGCTGAAATATAGGAACTCATGATACATGCTAAACATATTCTTTTATTTTGATGTCCATCTTAGAAGCAATTCCTATATATGCAGTTTTTTTAAAAAATTCATGTATCGTAAAGGAAATTTCTAATGGGAATTCAAAGAGTTTTACCTTTTGAAGATCCGATTATATAGCTTCGAAAGTCAATCATATTAGTTAATGTTTTGAATACATTTTTAATCATTTCTCATATAATGCTATACCGATTACCTAAATATAATGCAAAAATAATTCAAAATCGACCAAAATGTAAATGAATTTTTAAGGTATATCTTCAGTTCTTATAGCCGGATGTTCAAGGTCTTTAAATGAAGTCTTTTATTTATTTATTCACATGGCTAAGGACTAGCTCAAAAATACATACCTAAATCAAATAAGTTATTACATCTATCAAATAATGAAAAAAGGAAAAGTCAGAAAATTCTCAACAGGTGGCGCTGCAGGCGCAAATTTCGTTTTTCAGTTCAATTCAATTAGTTAAGAAATTCTTTCGGTGTTTGAAAGGTTTTTTTTTAGTGAATAGCCTTAGAAAAGTATGTAGCATCTGATTTCAAAATTTTCTTTTTGTGTGTGTAAGGTTATGTAAAAAAAATTGCTATTTATAGAGTGAAATGTGATAAAAACAAAGAAGTGTTTTTATATTCCAAAAATTCTCTGTGTTGACAAAGTTATAAAAATTGGACTTAGATGTTTTTACATATTTAGCCATTCATAAGGTGAAGTAGGTTAAAATAAAACCCATAAAAATTAGCTTAAATATTTATTTATATTTTCTTTTGCATTTTTTATGCGAAGCTTAGGGTTGTCTACTCGTGCGAAGCTGGGTGGGCCAGCTAGTTTTAATAATAAAAACGAAACTTAAATAAGAGCGTCTGTTCTCAAGATTATTAAAGTAAATCATTTTAAGTATGTTGATGTATGCGGGAAGCTCTTAGGGATTTTTTCCAGCCTCTTAAGGCAAACCGCAGATATCTTTTTTGAACAAGGTCTAGTCTTGCTATATGGCACGCATATTTAAGAATAGGGGTCTGAATATTGCCGTGACTCTCTCTTGACTATAGATATTTCATTTTATTAAAGATCAGACGGATATGGAAAAGATTTCCTTTTACTATTTCTAAATTTCTAAAAGCATTTTTAATTCATTTTTCAGATCTCTTTGTACCTTCTGTAGACAGTTCAGATATTTTAAACAAGAAATTCTATTGATATTTTCACGAGCACGACAGAAAGTATCAACGTCAGCTTCACTGCGAGATAATTTGTAAACTGAACCTTAGTTGTTTCTAAGCTTTTTAAAGCTTTTAATTTCACTATCGTATACCAATCTGGAACTGATGATCTCGGTTTTAAAGAAACAAGAAGTAAAAATTTCAGAAATAAATCAAAATAAAACATTAAAACAATCAAATAAAACATTTTAAAATTCAAAGACCATAGTGTTAACATTAAAACAATTATTTAGATATGAAAAGTCAATTATTAAATTAAAATCTATATTTTTTTAAATTAAAAGTGTAAAAGTTTTCAACTGGATTGCGAGGAAAATCTGAATTTCAAAAAAGGTGAACAAGTTAAAGATGAATGATGACTGTCCTCAGTTACTAAAAGATCGGTCGATTTTCCACAACAATATCTTCGTCACAGAGGTGGCGAAAGTTAAATGCAGAGTCCTTCCATCTTCCATTAATTATATATCGTTAAATTCGCGTAGTCCAAGTGAGGTTAGCTTTCAGTCATTAGATTTAAGAAGACATCGCAACCAAGAAATGTTGCTTAGATTGAAATCTCCAAGGCAGATTATTTCATAATTATATTCTAATAATGCATTGATACAGCTTATGAATTCAAAAGCTTTATTATAAACATCATAAAGGCTTCCAGAAACGATATAAATGGTTACTAGATTGGAGTTTCTGATGTTTAAGGTTATTTTAACGCAGATAAATCCGTTGTCTAGGGCTACAGGAACATGAATTGGCATAGCTACGAAAGAAGACATTACAGCAATCCCACGGTATTTCTATTCGGATCTGAATACCGGTCACGCCTGAAAACATTTATTGAGCTGTCAAAAAGTTCGGAGTCTTTATTCCCAGCATACAACATACAACCAGTTTTTATGAGGGAAATGACGTCATTGTCGAATAGTAGACCTTGTATAGTCTAAAGAGTAAGTTAAAATGTTCGTTCAAACTATATTTTTTAAGTTTACGTCATAACGAAGTTTTTTTGTTTTCAATATAAATTTATATCTTATGAATTTTTAATGTTATCTCTTCGAAAATATTGAGCTTTTTTAAAGGGTTTAAACAAATTTTTTCATGATACTGATCGAAATTCATCTCCAAATCCTTAATCCACCCACATAGAACTTTACTGTTTTGATATAAAATTTAAAGCATTAAAAAACTCTTTTCAATGCAAGACTTTCGTTTTCATAAATTTTGCAGTAGATCAGCCAACTGTTATCTCTCCACAAAACAAATCTCAGCTTTATTTCTATATCCCAGCATTTAAACTTCGAGTGACTTCTCCTCTGAAGTTAAGTATAAAGTTAGCAACTAATTTAATATTCATAAACTTTTAGAGTTTTTCTTTCCCAGGAACCTCAGTGAATTTAAATCCACCAAAAAGAAACTTTCGTAGCTTAAATATTAGTTTGTATTGTACATACTTATACTCTCGTGTATTATAAGACTTCATGTATTACAATTACGGATAAGGCTTAAGTATATGAGACTACTTCTCAAATTTCAACAAGCAACAAAAAGTCAAATAGAGAAAAGCCAGAAAAGAGCGCATAATTTTTCAAAAGGAATTGACATGAAATTATGTCAACAGATTAGTTCCATCCCTTTTCAAGGACATGTCAGTGTCGTAGAATCCATACAAATAATAGGTGGGATGAAACAAAAAATAATCAAAATAACGATATGAGCTGAGCAATTGCGCATCAACGACAGCGAAGCGTTGGTTCTACGAACTTACGAAAGTTTATGAACTTTTCCTCGTTAAACATATATGTATACCTTGTTTCGTGTCAAAATAAAAAAAAAAAAACATAAAATGTTGTCATGTTGAAAATCTGCCAGCAAGCAAACATGATAAGTTCTTGAGGGAAAAATGATTGTTTTGGTAGAGGATTAAAGCTAAAGAAAAGTATATTCAAATTTTCGTTCAAGCTAAACCTTCTTCGAACACAAAACGCCGATTTCCCTTAAAGTAGCATTTGTTTAAAATTTAAAATGCCATGCCATACACACATCCACAATTAAAGTCATCAAAGATTCAGCAGTTGTTTTATTTTTTCGCCACGTTCCTTTCTTTTATTGCCAACAGGGACACTTGTCTTGTCAGTCATCAGAAGTCCCTTTAGTGTTTATATTTACGTTTATATCTGTAGTAGGGACCAAATGGCAGGATCTATTTTGCATTCGAAAGGCATATACGTATGCTTCACCAAGCTCTGTAACACACTTCATGACTTGGCTACGGGTGATATCTAAAGACTGCCAATATCGCAGCAATTAAGGGCGAAGTTTAAAATGATTATTCAGCGCGTGAGGTGAGTTTTAAAATGCAATACTAGTTTATTAGAGTTGCCACCCACAGTGATTTGAGGATATTATTTGCACTTGAAATCGGGGATATTAAAATCTGTTTTTCATTCCACTTTGACATGGCCCATTACCATGTATCTGCCCGCTTACAGCTTTCCAAAATGAAAAAAATCCATAATTTAATTGATTTAAAGCTAACAAATTTCCTTTTTTTGTAAATTTTTTTTCTGAATTTAAGAAGAGGATTGGCAAGATTTGTGTGCCAAAAATATTATGAATTTCAAACTTCGTTACAACTTCATATATCATGTTATACAAAATTTAAAAAATGCTAAACAATAAAAAGCTAAATAATAATAATTATCAAAGTAATATAATGCAAAATTTGAAAACAAAAATTGTGAAATGAAAATTTCTAACAAAAACCAGATCATGATCATGCGCACATGTTTTGATCATTATTGGGGATCAACTCACAGAATTCCAAAACTATTCGCAGCTGCCAAGACTCAAAAGCTTACACAGCTGTTGTCATCAGAGAAAGCAAATCAATCAATATACAAATAAGCGACAGGTATTTACAGACACTTACAGCCCTATTAATAATAAAACGCTTATTTCACCTTTATTCCACGATTTAACTTCACCATGGAATAAGAGTTAAGCTACGGGTTAAAATATTCCATCAATAAAAAACAAACTGTTCGTAGAATAGTAAAGTGACGTTTACGAAAAATCCCTTAACTTGCAAGTATCGAAAAGTTGTTTTTTTTGGATGCGCTTTTCCAGCAAATTGTGATAATTTAAAAAAATCAAAAAAAAAAATCTCACGTTACCAAACACACCTCTAAAAATTCTCTTGTTGATATCATATTTTTGTCAAAATTATTATCATTTTTTGTTTGTTTTGTGTCTGTTGTGTAATGTCTTGTGTTCCCATTTATGTAATATTCAACAATTGCTATGAGTTCCCTCATATTTTCTTTGGAAAACTATATTTCTTCCTGAAATCCTCCCCACTAAGCACTCGCATTGGATCATTTCTGGTTTTGTATATTTTTTTTCGTGTCGTTAATGGCTGATGGTTCAATAATTGCAAATGGTAAAACTCGAAAAATCTCATAGACATTATATCACTTATATTTTCAATTTCAGAATTAATTTGAAACATCTACTTCGCTAAACCACCTTCTTCGGTGGTTTAACTTAGTAAACGTCACTTAGTAGAAATGTTGTTTTATTAATAACAATTTGCACTTAGTCCAAGGAATAAGGCCTAACCCTTCGCTATTGCACGTTTATTAATTTGGCTGTTACAGATTAAAGTTAAACACTAGATAAATCATCAAATTAGGTAAGTTAACTCAGGATTAACTGAACAGATGCTTTTGATGTTTTCTTCCCCAAGTCGTTCCACATGCATTCTCTACCAAAAACTACTTCCTCAGTTAACAGTGAGTTAACTAACTAACACTGAGAAACTGGGCCTTAAGGTTTGTTTCACAATGTCTGTGTAAAGTTCTGATTATTTATTCGACAGATACATTATCCGCAAATTAAATTCTCCCAGTAACAAACTTTGCTTTTCACAATTATCGAAATAATAAAAATGTCAGTGTAACAATTAGCTATTCCACTTTTTTATGCGAAATAGTTTTGACGGATGACACATTCAAAAAATGACTAATAATTTAATTGCCAAGTAAATTTGCTAATCGACACTTCATATTGCCATTAATTTACTTATATAACTTAGAGATATAAGTTAGTTCGAATCAGATATTGTGAAACATAAATGAGGTTGGTAATTGACTAGTAAGTTCAAAGTTGCTTAGTTAGAACTTATTGAGGAACAAGGCCCTAAAATCCAAACTTGCAGAAGTACATATTTGGCAGGAATTTGAAATATATTCGCTCACTTTGAGGTCTTCTTCTCAAAGAAATAAAAACACTTTAAGAATAAAAGTATCTACATTTTAAGAAAAGCTTTTGACAAGCAACATTTGCACATGATGGCAACCCTACATTGCAACCACCTACAAAACATTTTGAAGATCTGAATGAAAGGTCTATATGGAATGTTTTTTTTCGCGTAGTTATATGGCATTGTATGAAAGTTCTATGGGAATGGATTCTGTGTATTGCGTCGCATTTCTGAGGGGTCATAAGAAACCTTTAAAGAATTTTATGGTAGGTACTGCTTGAGTTTTCAACAAATTGAAGCCAAATAAAGTGACAACTTTTGGAAAAAAGAACTTCTCAACTGAAGACTGAACATAAATAAAATTCCTATATTTAAAACTTTGAGCCTTTGAGGTGGTCATAAATGATATAAAAGAAACAAAAATATTACAAAGTAAATTATGGCAAATTTGCCAAATAAATATGTCTCAAAAGTGTCATATAAGTGTGGTAGTCAAATTTATAGTACACAAAATACATATGGAGCCTAATACTACTTTGACATACAACAAATATGTTGTCATATATATTATGGCATAATGGGACATATAAATATGATAGCGTAATATCGCCTTTACAAATGTCCTATAGGTACCTAGTAGCAATATTATTAATCACAATTAATTGACACAAACAAAATAGACACAAAACAAATACAGTTTTGACACATTTCATCTCAATTAATTTTATATGATAATTTGCAACAAGTTTTTCGTATGTAATGTGTTTAAACTCTTTAAATGAATATTCACAACAGGAATACAAAAATTGTAACTAGAAGTCCTCTTCAATTTGCGTCTAAAAATTATTCACTGAGTCAGAAAAAAATTCGACTTTCTCGTAAATGAAAGGTTATGGAGCCACAGCTCATAAACCTATTTCCCAGTCTCGACACAAACCACTCACGTTCAAGTCCTGTTCACTCCTTTCCAAATCCATAACTCATTTGCTATTTTAATGTGATAAAAATATTTGAAAATGCAGTATTTTTCAATTGAAATTAGATGTCGCCACATATAAAACCACCATTTGACACAGATATTCCAAAAGATTGCACAAAAATCATCATTAATTCATCAATCTGAACATCATGAACTTACAATTTTCTTTCATTCTGAATGCTCAAGATCGAGTTAATGTAAATCTGAGCAAAACCCTTATAGTGCCTTGAGTAGATATATTAAGACACAAAAATCTACTTCTTCTGCTTGGATTCAAGGATATACATATACCTATAAAAAAAAATCGATCTGAAATTATTTTACGTGATGGGAATCACGCCGTCTATAAAAATTCTTCATTCATCTTGATGCCCGCCCACACGAATTTTTCAAACGTTTGGTGGCTATAAAGAAATCCTCAGGCATATAGATACTTCAACACATACACAAACACCTCTATGTACCTATATGAAAAGCTAAGGAAGACTCTTTTCATTTTCCACCTCCATCAATGCTCTAATGGAGAGGGTAAGTGAATAGAGCGGGGATCACTATACTTCAACTACCGGCTTAGCACATTTTTCCATGGGTTCGGGTTGGCAGTATCTATAAGTGAGTGATGGATTGACAAGAAAATATGCGGGAGGTTAAAAGGATGTGAGGATGTAATTTTCAAAGGATTTAAATATAATAAGATATTCACTTCCAATAATAAAATAAAAACAAAAAAAAAACTAATGAGCAATGACTCTATTGCATTACGTTGTCCTGAAATCGATTTTCATTTTGAGAATTGGATGCAGTAAATATAAGGAGGTGTTGAGTCATATTTACCCATATACATATCCTTAGGTCCTTAAATTATAAATTTAAAAATTATCTTAAGAAGCTGAATTTTAAAACAAACTTGGGTTGCTGGTATTATTTTGGTACGTAACAATAACTAACAATTTATGTTTTTTTTTTAATATCTGGCAACACGGAGCGTTATGCCTTGTTTGTGGGATATTCAAAAAATAAGTATGCAATTTTAAAGGGTATTAGTTGATCACAAAAGGTCAGTTGGTTTCAGTAATTGGTGAGTTTTAGGAAGTTTTTAATGAATTTTTGAAAAAAAAATTTCAAAATCACCCATTAGAGAATGTTAGCAGCTCATTTGTGGGATATTAGTATGGCATCTGAAACGCCATCAGTATTTGGTCAAAAAGTGAGTTACTTTCAGAAATAAATCAGCCTTAGGCGAATTTTTTAACGTATTAGTTGCAGAGATGATTGGTACCGAATTCGTGGGATATTCGAAAAAAAGTATAACATTGGAAAATCCCAAAAATGAGGTTTTAACAATCTAGGCGACCTTGACAAAAATTAAGAATTCATTAAAAATTGCCTACGACTAACCGGTTACTGCTGAACCTTTCAGATGGCATAGGTACTAATTTGTTGAAAATCCCACAAGGTGCTAATAAGTATTATCTAGTGGGTGAATTTGAAAAAAAAAAAACTTTAAGAATCGTAAATAAAATCACCTATGGCTGACCAATTACTGAAACCAACTAACCATTTTAACCAATTTGTGACCATTAAAATGACATACTTTTTTCGAATATCCCATATATAGTGTGTTAAGATCTCGGAGCCATAGAATATGCCATTGGATGAAGAATTCCAGGATCTATACGTGACCTTCTGTCTTTATAACAACATAGTTCGTCCCCGTCTTGATTTTGCGTCTCAGGTTTAATCTCCATCATAAAAAGAAAAAATATGCACGACTGGGTCGCACGAACTTGCTCATATATGCGATCACATTGTGGTTCTATAGTCTGAAATAAATTAGCTATGGAATCTATATTTTATCCATTTGCCAAATCATAGTTTAGTTTGAGGTGGTATTATGTGAGTATACAAAAATTAACAATATAGCTTAGTGTTGCACATATGCAATATGCATAAAAGGAAATTATACTATTTAAACTGGTAATTTTTTTTAAATCAACAAAATTAGAAAGAAATTGATTAAAATACTTTGAATCCGTTTTAACCCAAAGCGATGTACACCATCTGATTTCTTATATAAATCTTTATTTATGAGAAAAAAATTTTGGAAATCGTAGGATAATTAATTTTTTATATATAAAATTTCGTTAACATTTTTGAGAAAAATAATTGTTACGCCAATTTAAAGCATTTATTAATGTTGCGTTATAAATTGAACTTCACAAAAAAATCTGCTACCAGTTTTCGAAATATCGAATTTTCAAAAAATAATTTTGATTTTTTTTTAAAAAATCCAAAAATCATTTTTTAGAAAATTTTGATACGCACTTTTATTTATATTTGTTACAAGCTTCTGTATAAAAAATCTTATTTTATTCGGTTGATCAGATGTTGAGATAGTCGAAAATCAAAGAAACCGTTCTACGAGAGGTACTGTTAATAAACCTAAAATACAAACTTTAAAATTTTTAAATGGTAGATCGTACTAATTTTAACACATTAAAAAACTTTTATGAAAATCGTAGGAGTCGTTTTTGAGAAACAAAATATTTTTCTTAACGGTTTTTTAACATTTGTATGGGAGGCACCGTTATTTTTGGGTATTAGAATAATTTTTGTCAAAAATTTTTTAGATAAAGTTAAAAAACTGCTACTTACCAAGTTTAATAAAAATCGACCAAGTCGTTTTTGAAATATTGAGTTTTCAAAAAAAAATATTAAAACTTTTTTTAAAAATCTAAAAAATATTTTTTTGGAAAATTTCGGTACACAATATTATTTAGAATGTATCAGTACTTCTTCATAAAAAAATTGATCAGAATCAGTTTAACCGTTTTCGAGAAAAGCGAAAATCAAAAAAATGGTTCTTTGGGAGGTACCATTAATAACCATTTTTCGGAACCATTTTTTTTATTAAACGGCAACTTATAACTATTTAAATTTATTGAGTTCTTAAAAACAAATTCTGTAGCGCTGGATTTGAGAAAAATAAGTTTTTCCTTTTTGGCCAAGAAATTTTGTATGACAGCTACTGTTAATTTTGGTCCTAAAAAAAAAGAGAAAAAAACGGGTGGGTGGAATGTCCAAAAAACGCTAGGTACCAAGTTTAAAGAAAATCGACCCATCCGTTTAGGCTGTAGTCGAACCGACAGACAGACAGACAGACAGACGGACGTTTTTGCGAGACCCACTTTTTTTGACTTCTCTATCATCGTAATGAAAAGTTTGATCAAAATCTCGAGTTCGATTTTTTGTACGAATCCATAACTTCCCATATAGTACCTATATCGCAAGTAAAAATTTCATTGATGTATGTGATGCAACAATTATAGTCTTCATAACCTAACTACATAACAAAGTTCTTTAAAATATAAATGTCTATTGTACATACGAATATATAAATACCGGGAAGAAAAGACAGTGGTTCCTAAGAGAAAACATTTATTTTTTTTATCAAAATTTATCTAAAATTTACATTTCTTCCAATTGTGTACCTATAACAATAAAAAATATATAAGAACTTAAAATAAGCTCATTTCAAACAGGAAGCTCTTAATATTGCATAAGCAAAAAAAAAAAAATAAATAAAAAAAAAAAAAAAACAATAAAACACATCTTGGTTGTAAGAACAATAAACATATCACGCAGTTATTCAGACTCATTCATTCATCACACCATCCTCGTTAGACATCATCAGCAACAGCAACAGCCTTGATGACAATCTATAGGGACGCGGCATTACCAAGAACCGAAACGATGAGCATTCATAAAATGCCCATACATACCTACACAACACAAATACGATACAATCCCATGTCATTGTGTCACCATCATTCAAACAAACAGCAATCCTTTCCTCTGCGGCTGCGACAACCACGGCGGCAGAATGCCAGAAGCATGCCATTAGCAAGAACCCAAGTGCGATTATCTTTAATCGATATACTCTCTGCCCGGCACGACCGACATCGACATAGCCGTATGGTCAAGTAGAATCAGAAAATTGCAATGTCAAAGAATGAAAACAGAGTTGCATTTACAGATCGCGAGGCCTTTTAGATAACTATGGTCAACTATTTGGTTTTCTAATAATGGACTTCATTTTTTTTTTATCAAGAAAACACTTTTGGTGGGTAAAACCGGAGTTAGCCAACTCTAGAAGTAATTTAACCCAAAGTGAACTGGGGAAGCAGTTTTTCAGTGGAGAATGCTTATGCGGAAGGACTTAACAAATTCGGCGTATAAATCATCTATTCGGTTAATCCTCAGTTAACCCACCAAATTTGATGAGATAACTCGGGTTTATCTTTAATCTCGCACTGATAAACTAGACCTAAGATATTATAATATATGAAATATTAATTGATTTGTATTTTTTTGTTTTATTATCAATAAAAGAAAATTTGTAATAGGTTCGTTCCTTTAAATTAAACTTTGGAAATTAGGCATTGCTAATGTAACATGGTATAGTGAGCTGTGGGACCTTAGCACCCCATATATGTGTATGCTATCTACAAGCTCAGTAATTGGTCAAAAAAGTTCAACTAGTTTCAGAAATTTTTCACCAATAGGAAATTTTTGTATTAATGGTTACAAATTTTCAAGGTCATCAGCGATATTAAGCCCCTCTCTGAGGTACTGGCGAAGAAAATGTCATAATCTAGACTCTTGAAAAAAAAAATTTTAAAATTTCATTTAAAAAAATGCTATGCATTACCAATTACTGAAACAAGCTGACCTTTTATGAAGTCAATATAAGACCTTTCAGAAGGAATAGTTTGTTTTGCGAATATCCTATACATGAGGTGCTATAAACTCTAAAACCTTGAAACAATGAAGAATAATAATGTCCTGAACAATTAAGAGCTAGATTTCTTACCGAAAATAAAATCAACGACATCTTTTATGGAGCCAGAGCTCTACTGCATTAACATTAAGACATCTGCTATAGCAGAAACACTTCAAACTTCTTGGCCTAGTGAGTATCTCATGAGGAGATACTGGGCCCCATATACTAGGTAAGTGTGATGAATATGTATAGAGCGAAAATATAGTTAGATGGAAAGTGGCCCAATAGAAGAGAGCAGATTACCCTCAAAAGTACTCCAAATCCTAAAGTTTCTCAAACAGTCCCAATATTATTGATACGTCCATGCCCAAACTGTCATGTCTGCGAGAAACGCAGTTGGACTTATTTGTTTTATACATGAGAAAAAGAAAACGTTGAGATAGGAGCCTGTCTGGCGACTGAACATACCCTAAGTGGAGCAACGGCAAAATTCGTTAGACAATAATTCTTGTTTTGTATGAGTCGCGCTAAAAAGCAAGAATCATAAAGCGCATTTCGTCCCGATTTAATAAAAGGTCAGGGTCCTCCACCTGTGGTTAAGTTTGATATACTAACTGCCCAATCACTCCAAACGCCTTACACGATTCTTGCTTTGAATGTCGAAAATAAAGATTCGCATTTTTATGCTCAAGTTCATTCACTGGTGGCGGCTTCAACCACATAACTTTTAGAATACGCATGGCGCTTCATGGAAGGAAGTTATTGTGTTTATGTTGTTTTAAATAGAGCATTTAAAAAAAATAATAAAGAAATGTGACATAATTGGCCTTAAGAGCCATATTTGGCCTTATTTTTTGTTTACATATGTGCCAGTTTAATTCAAGAGGAGTCATAATGTCTTTTCAATTTAAAAAGATGTGAGGTTATTTTAACATGAAAATAGGTTTTGCTTGTACTCGTATACTAGAAACAATATTTGAAAATAATTCGAAAGATAATTTGAGAAAAATGTAGTAGCACATGAAAGAAAGACTTTTTTGTGGAACTAATTAAAGGAATTCTGATTGAAGAGTGCTATTAGAAAGTCTTAAGTCCAAGATTTCGGCAAACAAATAATTCTGTGGAAATTCGCAATTTTGGAAAACGCGAATTGCTCTATATTTCCGAAACTGTCGGTTTAAGCTTAAAAGTTGTCAGAACCAAAGTTATTGGAAATTAAATTATCTTTTATTTGTAACTGTTTTTTTGCATTTTGTTATGCGTTGCCAAAATTTTCGAGGATATGTCGATTTTTTTTTCTAATTTTACGCATTTTTTCTTATAATAAAAATTGTTGAGATCAAGATATTCAACACTAATGAACCATTCAATAAGTTAAAGACCATTCTGAATTGGTTGTAGATGCAAACGAGGATCTTCTTGTTTTGCTAACTGCATGGGCACAATAATCTTCAAATGTACCTAAGCAATGAAGGAAAACAAACCCTTGGACACTTTTTTGCCCCAGTTTCTTTAAATTCGACTCATAAATAGAGGAAAAAGAGGATAACCTACTTAATAACATCCACGATATGAGTGGTTGGAACACCCATCTGACATTTTCAGTAGGTACCCTTGGCTAACTCTTCAGAGTCATAGCTTTGGACTGCGACTGGACGGTTTCTTAGCCAACGAGCAAAATACAAACAAATTTAAAAAAAAAAACAGTCTACAAATTTGCCAGCAGATGTGATGGACAAAACAGACATTTGTGACATTCGTGTTATTTCGGCTAAAAGAAGAATCTCTGTCATTTAAAGAACGCCCGGAATCAAGTTCGTGCTATATCCAGTAATCTATCTCTAGCCGCACGACAAAAATTTACTTGTTTGCACTATTTTATTTTTCCTTTATAATACCCCCTTGAGGGCGTTCACATTAAAAGAGTATAGATTACAATTTTCCTTACATTTGATAAAAATTTAAATGAGCCCTACAGACAGACACTGAATACCTTTTTCTAACAAATGCGACCCTGATACAAAATACTGCTCCACCATAACACTGCAGCTAAGAGTCTGAAATGTTCGCGTCACAACGAGGGCATTGCGACAGACGAGATGTACCTCAGACATACACATACTATGCGCAGCCAATTTGCCATTCTGTGGCCGTATAATGTACGTCAATGATCACCATCACGATCACCACCGCGTTGTTGAATAGGGGATAACTATTATACATACTCTGGTTATGGGGTCTCGGACGGACATTATACGTGATCTGCTCATGCTCGTATATGTGACCTAACATCGCATGCGTTCCAACTCGTGCGCGCCTCCCCTCCTCACAGTCACAATATACTATGGTTTTTCATGACTGATGGTTAGGTGAGTGGGGGGCTTTGGAGTGTAACTGTGCGCGCGCACATATCACGCAAACGATCGCGCACACATCAACTTGTTGCCGGTAATGCCAACGGATGGCGTGACAGCTCCCCAGCACTACCGTGGGAATGTGAAACAGGTGCACTTTTAGGGTCGTTGAGATTCAGGTCGGTCGTTGTTGCTTGTACGTGTTTGTAACGATAATGTGGTAGGTAGAACAACTTGCAACATGTGGGGGAATATACCTACTCTAAGTGCTGTAGTTGGGCCAAAGTGAGTTTAGTTAAAAAAAAAAAACTACAGAGGAGGAGTTAAAGCTTAAGGGTGCCTTATATGGCTTATAAAGGTGGGTCAAGTTAAATTTTGGGAAAGTTTACTTTTTTAATGATGTGAGCTCATGATGTAATAATATGAATTGTACATCTTGAGGCGCTTTGATTTTTTGTATTACGAGTTTAGTCTGAGCTCTGTCAAAAAATCTGTCCTTTTTAGCTTCACAACTAGCTCCATTATTATATACTTATGCTCAAGCTAGTTTACAAGATTTTATTGGATTTATTTTGTATCAATTAAATTGTTTAAGAATTATTTAGTATAGGTACTTAATAGCAGGTGGGTATAAGACGTGCGATCTTAAAAACACTAGGTATTATATATGCGAACGGTACGAATAATCGGTGCGTGAAGGTTAGGAGTTCAGTTCTTGCTTTCTTAGTTGCAAATTTCTTATCGCAAAGGAATGTATTTGAGAAAATATTTGATCAGTCAAAAATAATTTTACGTTCAAACATTTCGCTTACGAATGCAAATGGAAATGACGATTGTCCGAAATTTGCTTTAGATATCATGATCTCCCCTAATACAAGAGAGATATGCATGGCCATCTTTATCGATATACATATGTATGTATGTATATTTAAAAAAAAAAAAAAAACAAAAAAAACTCGCTTTTATTCGAGTAAAACCCTCCGGTACCTATCTATAAAAAAAATAAAATGCACCACTGCATCTCACGAACTCGCTCTTGGGGTACAAGTTGCTTAGACTTTTCAACATGCTATCTGAAATAAGAAATTGATAAAGAAAACCATGAAACTTGTTCTTTAAATTGCTAAAATATCTCTTAAAAATTTGTTAAACTTAGTTAAAGAAAAAAAATCCAATACATTTTTAAGCGGTTTTTTTAACAAATAATTTTTGATATAAAATTTGGGGCAAAATTAAAAACTAATATTGGAATGCCATTTTTAAGTGTTTAATAATGTATACACCTATAAACGTTATTTCAAAAAAATTCATTGACTCGTTTCCAAAATTATGTTTTTTCAAAAAACTAATTTGTTTTTTGAAATTTTTTGTATGCATACCTACATACTTCGAAATCGGTCGAACCGCTAACGAGAAATTTGAATATACATACAATAGTAGTTATGTACGCACAAATTTTTATTTTATCATAACCGTTATAGTCGTTTCTGAGATAATTTTTTTTTTTCATAACGGTTGTATGTCAATTTCCACTCTACGGGATCACGGATAATTTCAAGAAAATCGCTAAAGTGGTTTAGGCTCTAGGTTGAGGTACAGATAGACAAGATACAAACAGAATTTCGGGAACCACATTGTGAGAAGATAATATTGAGTAGTTGATAAACAGTATAGTTGTAAGCTACGATTATGTATCTAGCAAAATTAATGTACCTTGGGTAACAGTTCAATTCTGAATATAGGCTGCAATATTAAGAATACCAATACGACTAAACCACACTTTCTTGAAATTAATTCTAAATGTAGGGATAATGATGCGTCAGTTACGAAAAATTGTAATAAATATAAACCTTCTTCAAAATAAAATCTCAACAATATAAAATTTTACTATACCTAATCTTATTTTATTTCATTTAAAATATTTCTGACGCATTTCAGCTTTATAATGTCTTTATAAAAAAACGTGTTGGATGTATTTTCATCAAAATAAAAATAAAATAAAATAAAATAAAATAAAATAAAATAAAATAAAATAAAATAAAATAAAATAAAATAAAATAAAATAAAATAAAATAAAATAAAATAAAATAAAATAAAATGAAATAAAATAAACCTAAAATTAAAGCCTTCAAAAATATGAGATTTAATCTTAATGTGAAACTATTCTTTTGTAAATAAATAAATAAATAATTTGAAGTAAAATTGGATTAATTTTATATTAAAATTAATATTTTTTAGTTTTTGTTAACAAGAGTCCATTTGTTAAAATCACATATAAAAATGTATCTCCTTCAAAATTAACACGTTTTTTTCGATTATTTTTTAATGAAAGATCTTAATTAAGACAGCAAAACCAAGATACCATATACCTAAAAGTTTACAAATAAAGTTTCAATAACCCTCCTTCAATTTTCTAGTAGTGAGAAAGACCCATCAAAGATTCATGAAAAACTATTTTTTTTTTTGTAAATTGAAATTTTCGTAGCTTTAATTTGAAAACAGCTTTGCTATCGATAAAACGCCCAAAGATTTCCTAGAATAAGGGTTCAACTTCCTTAAAGATAGCGGTAGCTTGTTGAGTTGTTATTGAGTCAAAAAGTAGAAAATATGGTGAGTTATGTTCCTAAATTATTTATGTGGAAAATTAAAAACTCCGATGAGCGGAATTCTCTCCGATTTCCTACGAATCGGAGATATTTTGCTTCGAGGTAGTTCTCCGATCAGCTGATCGGAAATTCTGTCCGACGAAATTCAACGCACGCCATTTGTTTGAGATGCTTTGCTATAAAGCACTTCTAATAATTTTATTTTTGACAAAATTTTAAAGAAATAGTTAATTAAAATGTAAGTAATTAAGAAATAAACTTTACTAACGTTAACTTGTGCTGAAAAAACAAGTTGACAAGAATATGAGCGGATGGTGAATCTGCTGAGCGAATGTCCCGATATTGCACAAAATTACGCCAAAAGGGCAGCAGAAATTGTGAATGTCTTTTGGAAAGATCTGGCCAATCAGCTGAATTCATTGGGACCATGACAAAAATATGTTGGTGGATAGAAAAAATTATGTTCGTGATTTTTTTTTGTTTTGTGCATTTATCCATTTCCATTGTGATAAAAGTTTTTTTTCCAATTTATTTTTTTTTTGACACTTCAAATGGAAACAAAAAACATATGTTTGGAAATAGGGAGGGAACTTTATTGATAGTTTTGATTTAAAAATCGGTGCATCTTATTACATTTCTTAAGAACGGTAGCGCATAATAATTGAAAAAATAACTTTTTATAAATAATAAATTACACTCTCGCACCGATTTTTCATGATTTAAAACGCTTATGGTGTTTATTTTAAAAAAATTATCGAAAATATATCGCATTTTCGATATATCGGTAAGTCTGCCTGAAATTTATATCCATCACAATGCGTCGTCGCATTTCTGTAAAATTTCTTCCGATGAAAGCTACTTCGAAATTGAATTTCCGACGAAAGATGTATTGCGGAGAAAATTCCGCTTCGACGGATACCTCGATAGGGCCGATTAACAGTTTAAAAGATTCATTTAGGTTATATTTTCTTAATTTAACATAATCTTTTGGGTGGGTTTTAATAAAAAATTTATTTTTAACACCATAATTTAATATGTAATAAATAATTTAAATAGCAAGTTGATCGTTAAGTCTTGTTTTTATACTAAACAATCAATCAAAGGTTTATGTAAATGTCATGCCACTGTTAATTTTGTGTTGTTTATTACTAAAATTAATGTATTGTAGAGTCCTTTCTCCTTTCACACAGTACAACTTTCGCAAAATTACTATCTCATTTTAAAAATTAAACAGAGATGTGCAATTGATCATTGAAACAGGGATGTCCAAATCCTGGAAGTTTAAATTTGTTTTTTTCCAATTTTTTCTTATTTGCAAATTACATTTTCAGTTAAGATAGGTTAAGTGAGATAAGCAAAGAAGCACTATACATACTTTAAGTGTATGGAAATCATGATCTAAGGTTTTAAGTTTAGCAGTTATAGCAAAAAGAAATTTGGATATAATGGATTTCGAAAATTACCACTGGGTTTTAAACTACTTAGAAAAATAAGAACAACTTTAAAAGATTTTTTTTTTAATTTTAGCTTCTTGCAAAAAAGTATACAAATGTATAGTTATACACTGCATGAAGTCTTATTAACACATTATTTTTTTTACACTCGGAGTTCCTTGAGAATTGGTTGACGCTGACAAAAAAGATGGTCTTGTCCCATTATGTGCTTTAAATCATTCACGCCCTCCATATTTTTGTAGAACTTGAGTTTTCTAATGGACCTCCAATCTTTTCCAAAGTGTTTGGGCAGAAAATTAGAAACATTTTCAGCCTTTTCTCTTTAAGCTGCAATCAATTTTCAAAATTGGATCTATCTTTGCAAGCTGTTTGTGTTTTTTATAACAGATTTGGGAGCTCCTACTTGTCGGGTCAGTATAGTAGGTCTGGCCCACCACGGACCAAAATGGGCCCACTTTTGCCTCTAGTTAAAACGAGTCTCTTGTAGATTCATTAAATTTAAAATGCTTATTATGTTCAAAAACCTTACAGAAACCTTATTATGGTAGAGATTTTCCAAAAGTCCTAACAACTATTTGGAGACTCCATGTCATCTCGTAACGTGGATATAAAGGTTTTTGAATACAAAATTTAAATTGTTTTTTGAATGTAAAGGGTGATTTTTTAGCTGGTTTGGTTTTGGCAACACTGGTTTTGACAGCTGACGTGTGTTTAGTACCTTGTGTCACTGTCAAACAGCTTCAGTTTGGTTTGCAATTTAACCATGGATCGTCTTACAAATGAACAACGCTTGCAAATTATTGAATTTTACTATCAAAATTCGTGCTCGGTTCGAAATGTTCATCGCGCGCTGCTTCCATTTTATGATCGGCATTCTCGACCTTCTGAGCAGTCTATTCGGAAGATTGTGACCAAATTTCGCACCAAATTTACTTTGTTGGACATTAAACCATCAACACGTTTACGTACTGTGCGTAGTGAAGAAAATATTGCGGCCGTATCAGCTAGTGTGACAGAAGACCGCGAAATGTCGATTCGGTGCCGTTCCCAGCAGTTAGGCCTTTGTTACAGCACTACGTGGAAAATTTTGCGGAAGGATTTGGGCGTAAAGCCTTTTAAGATACAGCTGGTGCAAGAACTAAAGCCAGCCGACCTAGAACAACGCCGAATTTTTGGTGAATGGGCTCTTGGAAAGCTGGCCGAGGATCCGCTTTTTTATCGAAAAATTGTGTTCAGCGATGAGGCTCATTTTTGGTTGAATGGGTACGTAAATAAGCAAAATTGCCGCATTTGGAGTGAAGATCAGCCAGAAGCATTGCAACAGCTACCAATGCATCCTGAAAAAGCCACTGTTTGGTGCGGTTTATGGGCCGGCGGCATTATTGGGCCATATTTCTTCAAAGATGATGCGAATCGCAGCGTTACTGTCAATGGTGAACGCTACCGAGCGATGATAACAAACTTTTTTTTGCCCGAAATGGAAGTTCTTGACTTGCATGATATGTGGTTTCAACAAGACGGTGCCACATGCCACACAGCACGCGAAACAATGGCGCAATTGCGAGGCGAGTTTGGTGAACAGTTAATTTCACGTTTCGGGCCGGTTAATTGGCCGCCTAGATCGTGCGATTTGACACCATTAGATTATTTTTTGTGGGGGTATGTCAAGGCTAATGTCTATAGGGACAAGCCCGCTTCGATTGACGCACTGGAAGCCAACATCCATGCATTCATTCGTGAGATACCGGCCGATATGTGTGAAAGAGTATGTCAAAATTGGACTCAGCGGATGGGCTACCTGAGACGCAGCCGCGGTCAACATTTGCATGAAATTATCTTTAAACATTAAATTGCAAGGTTCAAACTATCGATTCAAATAAATATTTCATTCATTTTTTCGAATTTTTTGTGTTTTTTTTTTTTAAAAAGTTCTAAACCTCTTAAAAAACCACCCGTTATAACCTCATATTACTTAAATAACCGACAGATGTTGGCAGATCTCATTTAATATCGCGTCAAACACCTCTTCCCACCATGCTACCGTATACCTATAACTATACGTATATGTTATTGATGGACATTCTCACATTCATCGTGCTTAATGACCCTGGTGT
Organism: Leucozona laternaria; assembly: GCA_932273885.2. Lineage (NCBI taxonomy): Eukaryota > Metazoa > Arthropoda > Insecta > Diptera > Syrphidae > Leucozona > Leucozona laternaria. Next base: position 20,172,913 of record OW026367.1, on the reverse strand, counting down.
GTAATTTAAATATTTCACCTTCCGTACAGGCCCCCAGAAGTTATGTATTACAGTTGCCCTCCGGTCCGACCCCACCAGTAGCCTTTTGTGTGGTGTGGATCTTAAGACAACTAATCACGCTGATGCCACAACCCTCGAACGCAAATAAATATGCTGGTCTCATCCATAAGATACAATTTTTTATCTGCATTATAAAAGCCTTATAAAGCAAGTCGTGGATTTGTACAAAAAAAAATGTTACAGAGAATCTACGAACAATTAAGGTTCACAAAGAGGAGATTTTTTATGATTGAAACAAGACCATTTCTTCCTAGAACTAATAGTTTTCTCAATTGGAAGGCCTTAAACACTAACTTAAACAATATCAAATAAAATTGACTTCTTGAATCTTAAGCCCTCTATACTGTAAGGCTGCTTAAAGCTAAGTTTAAGCAAATTTCTGCGACCTAGTCATGGATTTAATGAAGTCTTTTCATCTACACAGTATTAATCTTGATGGACAAAAAAAAAAAAAAAGTTAAACATTACATATCGCGCACACAGCAACTTCTTCTCGTGCACACAAAGTGGTTCAGAGGAGAATCTTGAAATGGTTTTGGGACCGTGGCAGGCAGGCGGTTCCCACGGTTTGCTTGATGCACGCGCGACTCGATTGCTTTATTGTTGTTGAACGTATAGTATATAGGTAGTTGGGGGGATTTTTTTTTTCATTTCTTATTTTGGTCTTGGATGCGGATTCATGGATATCTACTTGGATACCAAAATGATTGCCCGTTGTCGGTCATCCATCTAAAACTGAGCAAGCGCAGTGCAAGCAAACTACTTGTGCTATCTGCGCGTGCGCAATTTACAACATTTGTTGTATCTTGTTGGCTTTGTATCTTATACGGATAGGTTAGGTAAAAAACTTGGTTTTATTTTGGATCCCATAGCGTGGTTAACTTTATTTGATTGCTTCTACGAGAAGAAAGTGTATTGGATGCACAAAACATTTCCCTGAAGAAGGAAGAGATTTTTTTTTTAAAGACAACAAACATTTTGTGATCATTAAAAAAGTAATACATATATAAGGGAAAGGTAAACGTAGGTACTTGCTTCTCTCTGAGCGGGAAGGAACATTTTTGCATAGTAAAATATTTACATATTTGGCCTGATCTAGGTTGGGTCGAGACAAGAGAAAAATCGTAAGAGAGATGGTTTATTTTCCCTCGTTCAGGCAGGAGGGGTTATTTTATAATTTCCTTTTTTTCATTTTCTTTGCAAATCAAGTTGTTTTAAGTAATAATTTTGGAAAAATTAATTTTAAAACAAACATTAATTTAAAAAACAAAATGTTCAAACTGATTTTGTTCAAATCATGTATTCATAGTCATTTTTAAACTGTTGCTAAGTTAAACCTGACTTTAATTGTATTTTCTGATAGATTTTGATGACGATGGGTTAGACTTTTAATATTTGAAATAGAATAATTCAGTAAACTTATAAAAGGTTTTCCAATAAGAGGTGTTATTTTGAATAGCCCGCTATTTCAGTAGCTGTCACTTTTGAAGCTGTCGTTTTTTGACACTTGACAAGTAAAAACTACGCTATTAATAAAAATGGAATAATACACGCTTCAACAATGCATTGAAATTATTAAAATTCACTATAAAAATGGTGAAAATTTGGCAGAGACGGTTCGTAAAACTAAAACATTTTCGGGTCGTCGTGAAGCACCTTGTCGGACCGCAATACAGAAATTGGTGGACAAATTCGAGCTGTTGGGACAAGTTAGTGATGTGAAGAATAAGACCCGTGCACGTCGCTCAAGAACAACTAAGAATATTGCTGTTGTAGCCCAAAGTATTGAAGAAAACCCAGGTTTGTCCATTCCTCGTCGTTGTTTGGAATTAGGCATTCCACAAACGTCATTACACCGTATTTTGCATAAAGACTTGGGTCTTAAGGCTTATAAAGTTCAGTTAACACAAGAACTCAAGCCGGCTGATCATCAACAACGTCGTGTCTTTGCTGATTGGGTCCTTGAAATGCATGAAAATGATCCGGAATTTCATCGAAAAATCATCTTGACTGATGAGGCCCATTTCCACCTCGGAGGCTACGTCAACAAGCAAAACTGTCGCATCTGGGGCTCGGAAAACCCAAGAGTTATTGTTGAAAAGCCTCTCCATCCTCAACGCGTGACTGTTTGGTGCGGTTTATGGTCCGGCGGGGTCATTGGACCTTATTTTTTCGAAAATGAGGCTGGAGCAACAGCTACGGTCAATGGATTGCGCTATCGAGAGATGATTAATGATTTTTTATGGTCGGAATTGGATGGTATTGATCTGGACAACGTTTACTTTCAACAAGACGGCGCTACGTGCCACACAAGCAATGAAACCATCGATCTTTTACGGGAAAAGTTTCCGGACCGTGTTATCTTTCGAAGAGGTGATCACAATTGGCCACCGAGATCTTGTGATTTAACACCTTGCGACTTCTTCCTTTGGAGCCACGTGAAAGATAGGGTCTACGCCAACAGCCCAGCGTCGATTCAAGACCTCAAAGATGGAATTCGTGAGGCTATCGAGGACATAGGGCAGCCACTTTGCGATTTGGTTATGGAAAATTTCATGAAAAGGATATGGTCCTGTAAGCGTGGTCGTGGCGGCCATTTGGCTGATGTTGTGTTCCATTATTAACGGCATACCTTTCTCTTTATAATGAAATAAACATTCGATCATTTATCTCAAAAAATGCCATTTTTCTTTGAATATCAAAATAACACCTCTTATTGGAAAACCCTTTATTTGAATCAACATAGGAGGTAATTCGGATAAAAATATAGGAGCTGTATTCGTTCATCCATTTGATTTAAACCTATAGTTTAGTAAAACATGAGTTAAGCAAACAAGACTTTCATAGTCAAACGCCCCATTATGTTTGTTTTAAATATTCAAATTTTTAGTCGACCATTAAAACTAGATCGGTACCTACTTAAATGTATTCTTGTTTTTTTTTTTTGACGAAATTAAAAATAACGGAAATAAGCTTCCCTTAATTCGGCTTAAATCCGTTGTTAAAGTTGCTGTTAAGGTTTTTATTTGCACTTAGTAAAAAGTTAAGTTTATGGATTAAATTATGTTTAATGTATGAGTAGGTGAAAGTGGTCTTAAATGGCCCACCTAAGGAAAATGTCCTAAATCACTTATAAAATTTTACTTATAACTTCATATAATATATTCTTTTCAAAGTGTTACCGAGTTCCAATAATTCCAATAAAAATTTAAAAAAATTAGTTTTCAAAATGTCATTTGGTGACTAGAATCACCAAAACTGCTTGGGTAAAATGGCATACTAGTATGCCAAAAACCAATTTTAATTAAATAAAAACTTTATTTTCAACAAAATCAATGATCAAAGTAAAAAAAAAAAAACAAGGATTTTTTGTGGTTTTCGGAGGGTGGACAAACCAGACTTGGCCACATTCCAAATTCTGGTGGCATTGATGGTTTCTTTTTCCATCAAGTTGGACAAAATATCAGTGAGATGTTTGGGTTCCTTGGCCGAAACCCTCTCAACCTGACTGAAGTAATGATAGATGTTGTTTTTTTTTTCGGCCAGCTTGTACGCAAGTTTTCGAATGACCTACGCGACTCCAAAAGCAGTATGTATAGTCAACGAGCTCCATTTCCACTTGTCCGGATAAGGTGAAGGTAGATCTCCCCAGGCCTTTCTGTACGAAGCCGTAAGGACTTTAAAACTTTATTTTTGCTGGCTGTTCGTCTCCGTGAGCTGCTTCTTGGTATTCGAAATGATTTGCAGGACTTCATCCAGCCCAATTGTTTTTTTGAACTACCTCGAGTGCTTTTAACAGTGAGTCCTCCATGCAGGACTGTCTGCCAGTGGACCGTTTATATTTTCCAACCATTTTTTTCAAAAAGAAAATTAAAAAAACAGTTTTTGTTTAAAATGGCACACTATATGTCATTTTTGCCGAGTTCTTAGTCAATTCTGTTCGATTCTAAGATTCGCAAGGCTTAAAATACAATACAGTCGAACTTCTTTATAACGAACCTTCAAAGGAACACAAAATTGCTTCGTTATAAAGAAGCTTTATACAAAATTCGTTATACAGAAATTATTTTGTTTTTAAATACTGCAAGGGGAACAAAATAAAATTCGCTATAGAGAGAATTAAGTTATAACGAAGTTCGTTATAAAGAAGTTTGACTGTATTTCTTATCCTATTTCATTTTTTTATTTTATATTCCATTTTTAATTTATTCTTTTTTGCTTTATTTTATTTTATTTTGTTTTGTTTTGTTTTATTTTATTTTATTTTATTTTATTTTATTTTATTTTATTTTATTTTATTTTATTTTATTTTATTTTATTTTATTTTATTTTATTTCATTTTATTTTATTTTATTTCATTTTATTTTATTTTATTTTATTTTATTTTATTTTATTTTATTTTATTTTATTTTATTTTATTTTATTTTAATTTATTTTATTTTATTTTATTTTATTTTAATTTATTTTATTTTATTTTATTTTATTTTATTTTAATTTTATTTTATTTTATTTTATTTTATTTTATTTTATTTTAATTTTAATTTAAATTTGGCCACTCTTTAAAAAATTAAGTCAAAGCGACATTTCTGAAAATTAATTTTGTTTATTCTGTTTAAGTTTTTAAAATAATTTTAAAACGACCCAAAATCTTTATGTTGACATTTTATCCTTCGATCAAGAACGAACGACTGAGATTGGCGTTTTATAAATCTTTTAAATTGACTAATAGGAACGGCTTGGTATACGAAATTGAACAGCTGCCCTCTGGTCTTATATCGTTTTTCACAATTTGTTACACTATTGAATTACGATGATTACCAACTTTGGCAGTATAGAGTTGGCCAATAGAGCACCCGAGGAAATCTAATTAACATGATGATCAAAATTGATCTTTTACTGTCATCATCATATAAGACTCTTACACCTCGACCTTTGTTTTTTTTTTTTGTCGTCATCACTCACTTTGCAGCCAGCTTAAAAAAAAAATTGAAAAAAAATCAGTCTCATCATCTTCATATAATTCCTTATCCCATGGTGGAGAATTATTTTCCCATGAAAATTGCTACACAATGTGATGCACGGTCTTACGACAGCAATTGCATCCCAATTGCATTTGAGACGATGACGGCGCAAATGGCTCCGATTCCGGCTCCCATAACAGAAGTGCTCTGCACATCGCATCGTCGTCAGCGTCATCGTCATCGTCATCCTCATCATCGTCGTGCCCTGCAATTGGAAGAAGCTTCCGAAGTGAAGTTGATGCACTACTAATCGCTCTAGTGAATTGGTGGGAGCCTGATGGCTGATGGTTAAATGACGGAAAACCGGGGGGAAAATACTGTGGCGCACCAAGCAGACTCCTTGGGGGAATAACGCCCATCGTTGATCGTGGTACGGCACTGCGCCTCTTGTATTATTACGATGATGATGGCGGGAAACCTATGGGAACCACCACCGCCGCGCCATAGAGCCATATACAAAAAAAGATGCACAGTCTTCGACTAGAATTTTGTCACACTGTGTATAAATGTTGAAATATATTTTTTTTGTATAGCTGCTGCTTGCAACGAACCGATGCAATGTGATTATGATGAATGAACGTACGAGTAGATTGATGAAGTGATTTTTGTTCGGACTCGATGTCATGTTTAATGCACAAAGCGTGCAATAATGATGATCGACATTAAATTGATGTGGATGCGAGGGGTGGAAGGAGGATAACGGGGGAGCAACTTGTGGAAACAATATACCATAAATGATCCGGTGGTAGTGGCAGCTTGAGCTTGGAAGACTGTGAGAGCTTGTGCAGAGTTTGGTCCCCAGCAACTTGTGGCAGATCTTGTGTTACCCAGATGGGAACTAATTTTTATTCGCTAATGATATTTCGATACGCGATTAATGTGAGCCTGTTGAGTGTGTGCGGTTTAATAGAATGTTGTGTGTGGTCTAAACTGGGTCATAATAAGAATGTTCACACAGTATAGATTCTATTTAGTATAAATTAGCAGGTGAATAATTACAAATAAACACAAAAAAAATATGCACGACTGGGTCGCACGAACTTGCTCTTATGCACGATCACATTGTGGTTCTATAGTCTGAAATAAATTAGCTATAGGAGTATATATGTTATCCATTTTCCAAATCTTAGTTAAGTTGCAGATGGTATTATGTGAGTATACAAAAATTAACAATATAGGCTAGTGTTGCACATATGCAATATGCATAAAAGGAAATTATACTATTTAAACTGGTAAATTGTTTTAAATAAATAAAATTAGAAAGAAATTGATTAAAATACTTTGAATCCGTTTTAACCCAACGCGATGTACACCATCTGATTTCTTATATAAATCTTTATTTATGAGAAAAAAATTTTGAAAATCGTAGGAGCGGTTTTAAAAATAATTAATTTTTTATATATAAAATTTCGTTAACATTTTTGAGAAAAATAATTGGTACGCCAATTTAAAGCATTTATTAATGTTGCGTTAAAAAATGAACCTCACAAAAAAATCTGCTACCAGTTTTCGAAATATCGAATTTTCAAAAAATAATTTTGATTTTTTTTTTAAAAATCCAAAAATCATTTTTTAGAAAATTTTGATACGCACTTTTATTTATATTTGTTACAAGCTTCTGTATACACAATCTAATTTTATTCGGTTGATCAGATGTTGAGATAGTCGAAAATCAAAGAAACCGTTCTATGAGAGGTACTGTTAATAAACGTAAAATATAAACTTTAAAAATTTTGAATGGTAGATCGTACTAATTTTAACACACAAAAAACTTTTATGAAAATCGTAGGAGTCGTTTTTGAGAAACAAAATATTTTTCATAACGGTTTTTTTACATTTGTATGGGAGGCACCGTTATTTTTGGGTATTAGAATAATTTTTGTCAAAAATCTTCTAGATAAAGTTAAAAACCTGTTATTTACCAAGTTTAATGAAAATCGACCAAGTCGTTTTTGAAATATTGAGTTTTCAAAAAATAATATTAAAACTTTTTTAAAAATCTAAAAAATATTTTTTTTGAAAATTTTTGTACACAATATTATTTAGAATGTGTCAATACTTCTTCATAAAAAAATTGATCAGAATCTGTTTAACCGTTTTTGAGAAAAGCGAAAATCAAAAAAATGGTTCTTTGGGAGGTACCATTAATAACCATTTTTCGGAACCATTTTTTTTATTAAACAGCAGCTTATAACTATTTAAATTTATGGAGTTCTTAAAAACAAATTCTGTAGCGCTGGATTTGAGAAAAATAAGTTTTTCCTTTTTGGCCAAGAAATTTTGTATGACAGCTACTGTTAATTTTGGTCCTAAAAAAAAAGAGAAAAAAACGGGTGGGGGGAATGTCCAAAAAACGCTAGGTACCAAGTTTAAAGAAAATCGACCCATCCGTTTAAGCTGTAGTCGAACCGACAGACAGACAGACAGACAGACAGACAGACGGACGTTTTTGCGAGACCCACTTTTTTTGACTTCTCTATCATCGTAATGTAAAGTTTGATCAAAATCTCGAGTTCGATTTTTTGTACGAATCCATAACTTCCCATATAGTACCTATATCGCAAGTAAAAAATACGCTTAACTTTGAGATTTTTCAAACTTTTACAATGTGGGGGATTATAATATGAATACCCTGTTTAATCGAAATAGAAGAAAACTCAAAGAACTGAAGATTGCTAGTTTTAGATGGAAAAATAGTTGAAGGGTAGTCAAGGAAAAAGAAATGAATATAAACAATTAACGGCCTATAGTCCACAAATATTGGCGTTTCATCCCGTCGATGTCGATGTGATTTATCAGTTGACAAAAAGATAAAATTTTTGGATCTATGCCTGCTTTTTTCACAAAATATCTCACAAAGTATCGCTCTGACAAGGTTTTTTTTTGAAGATTACGAAACTTGAGGTCTTTAACTTTAACATTTTTTTTTTCCAAATAATAGGAATATGAACAGTGGGAAGAATTTATTAAGTGTTGTATCGGGTTATTCTAGGGACGTATAATGGCTCATCATTTAGTCGATTTTCATCTGGAATCAGTATAGACCTATCAAGATATAAATACTGTGGCGGTGCTAACTTGTCGTTAGGATAGCGCCACAGCACAAGTCCCACAAGATCCACAACGTATCACAAGCCGAATTGGACATGAAGGAGTTGGAGTATAGTTAGTTGATTTGCATCTTCGCTTTGTACTTATTTTTGGGGGTTAAGGATTTTTGGCAAAGCTGTTGAGATTCATGGCTGGGTCAAATCGTGAAGTTCTTCTACTAAAATTACAACTTTAAATTAGTACCTAATTAGGTCCTAATTCCTGCATAATTAGATTCTTGAAATTCGTTTATATAGACATGCGCCATCTTGAGGCACCTCTAATAATTTTTTTTATAATTTTGAAAACAGTTTTACTTAAAATATGAAACTTTGGAAAACAATTGCTTAGTCATAATTCAAAAGAAGACTTCATAATTTGAGAAAATAGGTAAAATTGTTAGCCGTATAAAGTTAGCAGGAAACAAATGTCGTTTTATTTTCATGGCATATTTAAGTCAATATCTGGGAAAGTCAAAAGTTTGTTACGTTTTCGAAAGTTGTTGTGCTAACTTTATACTGTTAAGATTATTTTATTCCAAGGGTAAACAATGCACTAAATTTGATTCCAATATCTACCCACTCTTAATGGACAGGCATCTTTACAATTTATAAAAATAATTAACAGTATTTTTCGACAACCGTAATTTTTGTTTCTTTTTTTTTTTAATTTTTTTTAACTACTCTAGCACTCTTGCAAAAACAATTTAAGTGTTCTTATTGTACGGTAATGCACACATTTTGCGGTAATAACCGGGCACTGGGATATTGACATCCTATATGTGGGATATTCACAAAAAAAGTATCATCTAGGATTACAGTAGTTGGTCAACAAAGGTCATTTAGTTTCAGATATTGTAGAGGCGATTGTTTTTTTAAATAATTTTTTGAAGTTTTGTCAAGGTCATTGATTATTTTTAGCACCTCGTTTGGGGGCATTCAAAAAAGTAAAGATTCTATCTGAAAGGTCTTAGTGGCCGTATACATATAATATATCAACTAGTTTAAATAATTTGTCAGCCAAAAGTTGATTTTTTTACTATTTTTTTAAGGTTATTGAATTTTTAAAGAACTTATTTGTGGGATATTCTATAAGGAACACTTTGTTGCGAATATCCCACCAATGAGGTAGTAAAAATCATTGATGACCTTGAAAAACTTTAACCATTGATTCAAAATTTTCTTTGACTGACGAATTTCTAAAATTAGTTGACCTTTTCTGATGCAAAGTTTCTAGTCTTTTAGATGTCATAACTTTTTTGCGAATATCCTACATTTGGGCTGCTAAGATCCCGGAGCCCTTTTATCGTTCTGGTTTTATACGCGAAAAACTGGTAGTTTTAAAAATTTTATCATTTTTGAAATAGCAATATCTTCTAAGCCATTTTTGTATAACTGTAATAAAGGGTCCGCCAAATAACTTTTTTTTTTGAAAATGGCGCAAAACATCGAGTATAGCTTCGGCTGTGTGGCACGTAGCGCCATCCTGTTGAAACCAAATGTTGCCAATATCCTACTCTTCAATTTTTGTGAATAAAAATTCGTTCAACATGGCCCGATAACGATCGCCATTGACTGTAACGGCCACTCCTTGCTCATTTTCGAAAAATGGCCCAATTATGCCTCTGGACCAAAATCCGCACCAAACGCAGTGACTCGTTTTGGGTGTATCGGCTTTTCAATGCATGCGTGCGGGTTTTCTGTGCCCCAAAATCGACAATTTTGCTTGTTTACTACCCGCCAAGATCAAAATGAGCTTCATCTGAAAAGACGATTTTTTTTGGCAAAATCGACATCTTCTCTAAGTCGATCGCAGGCTCACTTAGCGAAGCGTATACACAACCATATTCGTTCAGCGGAAGGATAAAACTAATTATCTATCAAATCAGACATGAGCTAAATATTACCATTCACGAAAAAAAAGTTAGATGGCGGACCCTTTACTTGTACTGCAAAATGTTGGAGTTTCGAATCCCTAGACTGGGGTTACTATGCATAAGAAATTTTGATTACTTTTCATTGTCTAAATCTTACAAGCGGTAATGCAATCATAAAATATCTTAATTTTAAACAATTACAGTGTTAAGGGTATATTTTTTCAGTCTAAGTTTTAATAAAGAAAAGTGCTTATGGAATTCTTTCAAACATATTAAAAACTATTTATAACCCAAACCAAGTGCATCCTTATCAAGAGAACATATTGCACTCAATTTTTTTTTCTATAATTTTATTTTTACGACGAGCACCACATCGATATACGGATATGCCACAAAAATAGTTCATCCATGCTCTTGGAAACCCTATAAATGGTTCATAAATTATATTCCCGAAGGAAATGTTTTTCTTAGCATCAAGTGCGGAACATGGACATAACATAAGGATTTTCAAAAAAAAAAAAAAAAAAGACCTAAACAAAATAAGAAAGCAATCATATCATCTTAGCGGTCCGATATTACATATTTTTATTTTAGAAAAATGTTGTTGTATCTTCAACTCGTGCCGCATGTGTTTCTTTTTAGTGGCTCCTATCCTTGGGTAAATTATGGTCGGTTTATACCCTTTTCAAAAAAAAATAAAACGAAAAAAAAAACCAATCGAAAACACATAAAACGTTTTGGTATATACAATTACAGACTGTTGTAGCGCAGCTATACATGCCTCTATGTTGCAGATAAGAGATTTTATTTTTAATTTATTTTTAGTTTAATGTTTGTGTTCCCCGTTAAACACTATGGAACCTATACAACAGATTGAGACGGCCTTAAAAAAAATTTCAATCTAATAAACTAGAACGGAAACGATTAAAATCGTAATGATTTAATGTGAAAATACGGCTGAAAATCACCCTTCCTGTCTGTATACTTGTATGCCTTCATTAGAAATATTGTTTGTTAAAGTGTGTAGAGTACCTTTTGTTGGGGCACACGAATTATCTTAATGAACAGAGCTAATTTCGCTTGAATCTAATTTGTTTTTGGAGAAGACCATGCAGATCTTCAAATGGAAATTGCTTATAGTTGAGGTCTCTATTATTCTCTGTGTCTGTTGACTTTTGTTGCAGGCATGGAATAGGAATTAAATCATTTGTTGCTGCAATACAAGCAGTAGGTATAACGATTGTTTGTAAACATTTACTATAACAAAATTGCTAGGAAGTGTTTAAAAGAGACTCATAAATTAAAAGTTTAGATTATTTTTTTTCACTTCATGTTAAGATTTATTATTATTGTTTAAGTTTAAACTAGTCACTAACTAGGAAGAGGAGGTACCTACATCTAATCCAAAAATTGAAAAATCACACGACTCTAAATCCCACGTATAGGTACTTGCTCTTATTTGTTCAAGTTTATATACATTATACCTACAGTGAATAAGATTCAAATAATTATTCCTTTTTCGTGACCTTTTTTAAATTTAAAATGTTGTATTCACGTACGAAATGTCTTCTATTTTAATATAATTAAATATCAAGAAAAACCTTAAGCCCACTCAGGATTACAATATTCTAAATAAGATTCAAAGTCCTAAGAGAAGTTTTAGAGAAAATTTGAAAATATATAAAATATCTCGGGCCTTCTTGGTAAATGTTTTATTAAGTAGATACTACTAGGTCCGTTCCCTTGCTCTGAATTTCTGTACATTTTTATGAATTTAAGTCATAGACCGTTCCCGTACTCAAACATTTTGTAGTTTTGCACAGGAGATATTCGCTTCGAGAGCGTGAGAGTGTCCAAAAATTTCATTTGGACAAAAATTCATAGTTCAGCTAAATTTAATTTTGATAATAAAAGAATGAAAAGCTTAACCATCGTGTAGTAGATGTCATTCACTTTGGGTAAGAACGTTAACTTGTACCTTAATTGATATGAATTAGTTTTTCCGTAATTTTGAGTTGTTTTGAAATTTTTGAGAGAATTCCACGCTCGCACTTTAAAATTTCTCCATATACAAAACATACGTACTTTTCATAGTAGGTATGTGAGTGTGTGAAGTTAGCCCCCTTTTTCGAATTTGTTATTTTTGAAAGTTGTTTCTAATTTGTTCCGCATTGTTCCAAATATGTTTTGAAAAACATTCAAAAATGGGGGTTTTCGACTCAAAAAAAGGTTTTTGACTTAGTCCCTAGGTTATTGTAGATGTTCTGAACACTGAGCTCTATGTTCAAAATTTAAAAAGTAATGGCCAAAATTCGAAAACATTCTACTCCCCCTTTTTCGAAAATTGAACTTTTTTTTAGGTTTCATAAAGTGTTGTGAACATGGTTCCAAAAAATTACAGTTGTAAACGGCCTATTTTTAAAGACAAGGCTTTAAATTTTTTTTTTCAAAATGCAAAAATCCTTTCTCCAATATTTTATTTCTTTAAAAAAAACTTAAGATTCATATTTTTGATGATAAATACATGTATTTAAAAAATGTTGTGTCCTTAAATTTATATTATCACCCTAAAATCGGACTTTAAAAAAAATATTAACAACTCCTTAAGCTCCCTTTTTCAAAAATAAAAATTCAAAAGTACCGTGAAGTTCAAAATCGCTCCAATCCAATTGTTGCAAGGATTCATCCAAAAAAAAAATTAAAATTGGATATGTTAACCCAAACACACATTACATTTTAATCAAACATTTTCAATGAATTATTAATTTCTCAAACTTTTGTATAAATTTGGAGTTGCAGATTTTTGACAATGAGTCATCAATATTTACAAGGCTGTATAGTAATGTCAAAATATCATAAATCGGTGTTTCGAAATATCCATCGTTATACAAGCGGTTGTTCTGTCCTGCTGGAACCTACAATGCTCGAGACCCAATTTAGCAACTTGAGGCCAAAATGAAATCGTTTAACATTTATCTGTAGACATTTGAAGCCATTTGCTAAAATTTTAGCACATTTATTTTACCACACTGGTCCGTTTTCAATCGAGAACTCATCCCCATTTGATAGTTTTATGTAGGTAAATAAGATCTTGTAAAAAATTATATTTTGAATACAAAATTATAAAAACTAAAACCGTAACATAACAAAACCCGGGACGGATGGTCACCGTACCGATAGCCCACGATGGGATTTTTAACAGAATAGTTTAAAATTTTCTCCATACCATACCTAAAACATTATTAGGTGACCTCAATATTGAACGTCAGTTGGCCTTGTCCTTTTTAATGACAATATTTTCAAAGGGGTTTCAATTGGCGTGGGTATATCGTATGGCCTTTTCGATTGGAGTCAGAATGACAGTTCTTCTTCTGAAAAGTAGAGAAATTTGATTTTGTTTTCAGAATCGTTCCACAAGTGTTCACACGTATCAAATCGTTCTCCCGGATTACCAATCGAAAAGGCCAGTAGATTTTGGCGGCCTGTGGCGGCCATGTTGTTTTGGTGACATCTGTCAAATATGTTGTTTATTATTCAGCTACTGATGCCTTGGCAAATAACTCGTTTTAACAGCACATCTAAATGATAAAACTATACGTGATTCGTTGTGCTCATTTTATGGTTTACATGGTTGGCCTTCCAAGTCGATTATCCAAAGTTTGGTGGCCAAATTTGAGTCAAACGATTCACTGAACAATCAGCCAACGCCCTTGCGTCAACGAAACGCAAGATCAACTGAAAACAGAGATTATGTATTATAAAGATTGGAAACCTTCGTACGTACCCTCCAAAACCCATTTGTTTACATTGTTGTTTTTGTAATTTCGTTTCGTGTCGATGAATGGATGTGAATTGCAACAACAATTTAACAGGGTGGGTTTGTTCTGTTTTGATAGCTCGACCATTTTGTATGTGTAAACAACACAGCCATCTATAAAAAAATTTTAACTCATCAGCTTTTCACCACGAAAATGGCGGATTTTAGGTGGGATATCGGGATGTGTTCGGAAAATACAGATTCAATGGTGCAAACAGAATATTTTAGGGTGCACCCATATTTTTCATAAATCTATAGCTGCCCATTCACGAGTGAGCTGTATGATAATATTTTTTATAGAAATCGACACTTGCAGCTACCTTGGTAATTTCGTCAAATAGAAATAATTAGTTATTATCGAAAGTGATAAAGTATATGATTCAAAGCTGCGTAATACAGATGATTAAATATCGACACAGATCTTACTAAATTTACATTATAACTATGTTGTGGCGAAGATTGTGCTGAATTATAATATTTTGATTTTATTTTAAAAATGCTTGAAACGCTTTTTTTGCTATAACAATTGAAGCCCAAACCACACCACTCTCGTGTGGTGTGTTGTGGAGTTATGTGTCAACGTTGACAGATTAGTGAATAATTAGGTTATAGCCCGGAAATATTCCATAAGAATATTGAATTCATCCGGTGTAAACGGGGAATGAAATTCTGGTGGAAAACTATAGTGCCATCTGTGCGTTGAAAGGGGTAAGGGGAAACAGAGTTAAAAAGTAGTAGATGAGGTTTGGCGAAATGTCAAAGAAAGAGTGGTAGATACAGAATGCAGACACAATTTAATGAGAGAAACAAACAAAACAGATCGGATGATGCAAACAGTGTAATATAAGGAAATAGTAATAATAAGGGTATTCATGCAACGTTGGAAACTTTCCGACGTTGTAAAATCGTAAAGTTTCCGACGCACGTTTCATGAATGCCCCTAAAAACATTCGGCATAAATGATATGATAAAAAAATCAGCTGATTCAGCCAATGTCATAATCCCATTAAAAAAAAGTTTACCACGTTTACCATTTTCGTTTACGACGTTTACAACACAAATTCTTGTCGGAAAGCTTACGATTTGTTGGAAAGGATTTTCCATACAAACTTTGACAGTTCGTTTACGACATCGTAAACTTTCCGACGTTTACGATGGTTTTCCGACGTTGCATGAATACCCTTAATATAAAATCACTTCGAGGAGTTATCCGATGAAAGGCATATTTATGTATATGCTTATTCAGTGTTCAGCATTTCCAAATGAAATAGAGCAGCAAAGAACACTCCTAAAGCATCACTTTCGACAGCAAATGGAAAGAAGATTTTTTGCAATATTCTGTTCTCTCACTATCCGATTAAATTGAAATACTGCGTAAATTAAGTATTGATTTATTGTCAATTTGCATTTTGTTTATTATTTTACTACCCTTTTCATATAATTGTTCAAAACCTTCCATGCAACTTTAAAACGAAATGATCTTAGGTGTCGTGAACACTTGATAGTTCGTTTCGCCATTTTTATAAGTTTTTAAACGTGTCATCAAGTTTTCAAAATATGGTGGTGGAAATCAGTAAGTTGCACTAGTATGAGTTAAAACACGCATACTAATGGAACTTACTTACTTCACCACGGTCAGCCATATTGTTTAGCTTGTAGGCAAACCCGAATGACAGCCGAGGTTTCCAATCTTTATAATTCATAATCTCTGACCGAAAACAACTTCGCTTTCTGTTAGAAGCAGTAGTTCTTCGAAAACGACGATGTCTTCGGCATCAGCATCAACGGATAGCACTACCGATCGATGATAATAATTTTGCTGGATCCAATTCAATAATATGGATATGAACGACATGTGGCCACCGATTTGACCCCGCTAGACTTTTTCTTTTGGGATTTCCTGAAGTCGCAGGCTCTCAGGTCTATACAAATAAACCACAATCGACCAATGTATTTAGGGTCAACATAACATAGGCCATCGCTCAAATTTACCCAGATCTATGCGGAAAAGTCATTGAAAATTGGACCTCTTGGATCCGTGCCACCGTAAGAAGCCGAGGCGGGTATTTGAATGATGTCATATTCCATACATATTGGCATTCAAATAAAAAAAAAGGATTTTTTTAATACCTTACACACGGCCTGTTTTATTCCATTTCAACATCTACCCGCCCTTATTGAAAAACCCTTTCATATAAATATATCAACTCGATAAACTGATTTTTGTTGACCAAACAAAAGCCGCTCAGAGCGCGTAGGTAAGTACCTATACCTAATTAATTCCGTATCGATGTCTTCTGAGAAACAACTTCTTTGTATTTGATTTCAATCAAATGTTGCCGGTGTCGTCGCACCAAATGCATCTTTTCTCCGAAACCTTACATGTCACAATTACAGTCAGAAGTGATTAAGGAATTAGGCGCATTAAGTGACAGACAAAAGAGTTAACAGTCAATACAGACAATGATGGCTGGCTGTGAGTTGTGACTTGTGAATTGATTCGAATTAGATTTTCCCAGCGGCAGCGGTTCACATCACACGCATAGGTGGCGATAAAGATTAGTTGGAAAACCATCCCGTTCAACTTAACGCGACTTTACAGTCTATGGCAACGATGGACGGCGGTAGCGATGGCGATAGCGTGGCGGTGTGCTTTAAACAAAACACCTTTGTGACACAAAACTGCTGTAAGCATACTAAGTTAGAATATAAAGCCCATCATGGGAGAGGTGAAGATATGCCACAAAGGTGGGAACACAAGATCCCACGATCTACATGAGTTAATTTACACGAATGTGCGGTGTGGTACATTTTAATAAATGTGTCTACCTTCATACACTGTTAGGCCCATGCGGTACCTATACAACATAGCTTGGAATTGCTTGCATCGTTGTTGCATGGTAATATGATTTGGGTGTGCTTAATCTTTATGAACTAAACACGCGACTTTTATAACTTCCGTGTTTGTAGATGGGAATAGCTAAAAAGGACGTTAACCATAAAAAAAAGTAGTCACTAAGCAATTTACAAAGCTCGTGTTTTTTACTTTTATTTTATTGAAAGGGGGTTATTAAGTGCTATTTGGTTGCTATAATCACGGTTATAAGGAGTTGAATTATGTTCTTGTAAAAGCCTGTCATAAAAAAGGGATGGAAACATAGCCTGACTATATTGTTACAAAAATTTGTTCCGCGAACCGACTTTAAACTATAATCGTAATATTGGAAAACGGATTCCAATATCACGATAACAAAACGAATTCGATTAATTAATGATTAGAATTATTTATTAAATAAAACAAAACGAAAGCACGATCCCGGCGTGCAACGCGACTTATGAATTTAATTTAGAATAAGAAATGAAATTCGAAATGTCAAAATGACAACAGGTTCGTTCGATGAACAAATCAGCAACCAACAACACATACAGTGCTGTCTCCCGTAGCTCAGTCTTAGGGGTGGGTTCGATTTGATATTCCTTTTTAATCCGATCCGATTAAAGAGGAATATCAAACAAATATAAAAATGATATAAAATGAAAATAAAATGAAATAATAAACGAGAAGGTAAGTACAGGGGCGTACTTACTTTCGAAAGTGGGCGCCAGGAAACTTTTTAGAAGGTAGTTTGCCTTAACCAGTACCTGTAAAATAAACTCCTAAATTGCAAAATAAAATACTGAAATTAATTTCCTAATGGGAAATTGAAAGCTTTATTGATCTGTATTGGGTGTGTCTGGGAAACCGTGGCCGAAGCCTGGATTAAAACCCAGAATCTTTTCCGATAACAAGAAAAGTTCACAATTGATTTGGAAATTGGCAGAGGGCCAATTTTCCAAATAAAAGAAAGAAGAAAAGTTTGAATTAGGATAAAATAAATTAAAAATATAACAATCGAGTGTCACAGAGAGCACAAAGAAAAATCACTATGGGAAAGTTCCCGAACAGACAACGTTATGAAAAAAAAAAAAAAACGGTCGCGAGTCCCGCAATTTCGGGAGAATAAAAGAAAAACGGAACGAAAGCCTAACCGGGGTACAATTTTGCCACTTTTCTGGCCACAAAAACCAAACGATAAAATCTCACGATTTTCACTAATTTTGGACAAAACCAAACAACGAAATACTTAGCTTTAATGCGGAATCCTATCTCCTCCACTGTTCCCCAATCTGGAACCTTTTTCTTTCGCCTCAGACTAAACGTTTTCCTCTCCTTACACCAAAAAAAATTGCTCCTCTATTTCTTTTCGATTTTTGTTCCCCGAACGGGGATTTTTCACAACGCAATTTTTCTGATAAAAAAAACAAATCGCTCAAAAAAAATCGAGAATAAAGTTTCGCTTAGTTTCTTTTTTTCCAACCACTTGCTTCTGTAACCTTTTCCAAAGTCAGTCAAAAATGGCGGACTTAGCTCGTCCATGCCGTCCATTCCATATATTGCTATCTCTTTCAGATCGCTTGTCCGTGTGTTATTCGGTCACAGTCTAACTGCAGCACTCCGCCAATTTGCTGAAGTGTGCGCTGTTGTCGAATCGAGCCACGCATGCGATCTCTTTCCAAAAGTAGCTCAATGGACAAGTTCAGTCCCCACCCGTCAATTTCCAAAGCAAAAAGGTAAGCGAAAAATTATTTAAAACCACGAACAATGCCCCATACCAAACCGGCCCAGACTACGAAGTTGGAGGAAAACATTTTGTCAGATGGGATGACCCCCTTTTCCAACTAAAATGAAGAGACAGGATTCACTGCCTTTCGCGAAAGTTAAAATAAGCTAAACCCGTAGACTTTCGCGCAGATTTTAATAGGGGAAGGGAAACACGTCGCAAAGTGATTTTACCTTTGTGTTCAAGACACTTTAGGGTGGGCATTAAGCCATACTAAATTTACGTTGGTGTGAAATAGTTGTCACACATGTCGTTGAACATGGGTCGGGTTCATCATGTTTTCTCCTTGTATGGACCAACTGCCACATACTTCATGATTTTGTGGACGACATGTCACACAATGTTTATTTTTATTGTACGTGGACCAACTGTCACACGATAAGTGTTTGTGCCGACCACCTGTCGCACGTATGTGTGTTTTTGTGGACCGCCCGTCACACAGGACACTGTTTCACGGATACCTATATTGGTTGCTTTTCCAGAATACTTTAAGAGCAGGACTCTGGCTGATGGAAACCAGGTTTCAACTGTACTCTACCAGTATTTTGGAGCCACAACGAAAAAGGAAGGCTAAAAATGGATGAAGGATAAAGAATAGGCTGGTGAAGCTTGTTGTGGTAAATTTTACCGCAACAAATCCCACCCTTACCTCCTAGAAAATGTGCTTACATTTCTGTGACACATTTTCTAAGATCTACCAAGGTAATGGAAAATGACAAGGGATTTTCCATCAACTAAAGAAAAATCAAAAGCAACAATTGAAACTGAAAATCATAAGTCATATTGATAAAAAACCAAACTACAAAAAAAAATAAACTACGTTACTTTAAGTTTAATCCTCGGATGCGTCGGTGTACGGTTTTAAATCTTTAACATGCCACGTTCCGCGCTCTTTACCATTACTATCTTCTAAGACATATGTCCAAGGTGACACACGCTTCTTAATTTTAAACGGACCGACAAACTTCGGTGCTAATTTGGCAGCATAATAATTCGCGGCATCCGACAACGAAAAGTTCCTACGCCATACCATTTCGCCGGGGTGATATTGAACATCACGCCGTCGAAGATTGTAGGCTTCAGCAGATCTCTTAGATGCTGCTTGCAATTTTTTCCCTATATCGACCCTCAGTTCTTTGAAGCGCTCAGCGATCTCATCCAGATCCTGAACGTTTCCTGAACTATCACCTATTGATGGTGCTTCTCGACCCGAAGTCACCATGTCCCTACCGAAGTTCGCATAATACGGCGAAACTCCCAAAACCTCATGTTGTGACGTGCGAATAGCACACGCCACCTTGCTAAGCTGTGAATCCCACGATCTGTGGTTTTCAGCGACGTACGCCCTCAACGTCGTCTTAAGAATCTGATTGATTCTCTCCGCAGGATTCGCCTGCGGGTGGTAATGGGCTGTGAATTTTAATTGTGACCCGTACGCCTGGCAAAGCGTTTTCAGTTCCTTAGATCGAAACTGGGGACCGTTGTCACACACGATCACCTTTGGGATGCCAAATAAAAGGAAAACATTATCTTCTAATTCCCTAACTATTGCCTTAGCAGTGGCCGACCTCAACGCGAACAGTAGTGGAAACTTTGTAAAGTAATCCACTACCGTTAAAATGTAAATGAAACCCCTACTCGACTTAGGAAGCGGACCTACCAAATCAACACAAATCATTTCCCACGGTGCCTTGATTCCTACCCTCTCGGTCATTAACCCAGCTGGTTTCTCATTCACCGGCTTTACTTGTTGGCAAACTTTACAACTCCTAACGTATTTTGTAATATCGGCCCTCATTTTTGGCCAATAAAACTTTGCCCCAATTCTGGCAAAAGTTTTCCTAACACCCATGTGTCCTGCTAAAGGACCATCATGGTATTCCTGTAGAATCCCTAACCTTTCATTTTTCCCTAACACTCTCTTCCATTCTTGATTCTCCTGATGAACAACTACATGATTAGCCTTCACGAGTTTGAACAACTGACCTTGTTCCACTCTCCAGGCAGGATACCTAAGCGGGTTAGAATTAACCGAAGAAATCATCTTACTCACCCAAGGGTCTAAATCCTCGTCCGAGATACCACCCAACTGCGGCACTCCTCGAGAAAGCATATCCGGAACAACATGCTCTTTGCCTTTGCGATGAATGATTTCAAAATCAAATTGTTGGAGCCTAACTGCCCAACGCGCTAACCTACCCTGCGGATCTTTAAGATTGCTTAACCACACCAGGGAATAGTGATCCGTCACAACCGTAAACCGAACACCTTCGATATACGGTCGCAGCTTCTCAATAGCCCATAGTACAGCTAAACATTCCTTCTCTGTCGTAGAATAATTCCTCTCGTTCCTATTCAAAGACCTACTAAGGTAACAGACAACCTTTTCTCCCTCATCGAAGTTCTGTGAAAGAACTGCACCGATACCGAAATCTGACGCGTCTGTTTGTACGACAAAAGGTCGTTTAAAATCTGGGCAAGTAAGTATAGGTGCTGTCACCAAACACTCTTTTGCCTTCCTAAAGCTATCCTCACATTCTTGAGTCCAAGTGAACTTCCTATTCTTCTTTAACAAATGCGATAACGGACTAAGCAGTTCCGCAAAATTTGGTACAAAACGTCGGTACCACGAAACTGTCCCTATAAAACTCCTAACTTCTTTAACATTCCTCGGTGCTGGAATCCTAACCATGCTTTCCACTTTCTCTGGATCTACATGTAAACCATTTCGATCCACTATATAACCTAAAAACTTCAGGGATGGCATGCAAAAATTGCATTTTTCCCTACTGACCTTCAATCCGGCTTCACTCAGCCTTTTCATCACCTCATTCAGGATTTCTAGATGTTTTTCGAAATTCTCTGTAATGATGATGATGTCGTCTAAATAGACGAATACGAATGGCTCGAGGTCGGCACCCAAAACTGTGTCGATAAACCTCTGCCAAGTCGCAGGCGAGTTGTGAAGTCCGAAAGGCATTCTCCTAAATTGGAAAAGACCTCTCCCCGGAACCGTAAAGGCAGTAAAGGGCTTTGATTCCTCCTCCATAGGAATCTGCCAATATGCTGACTTGATGTCTAGCGAAGACAAGAACCTCGCACCTCGAAGCCTGTCCAAAATCGAATTAATATATGGTAGTGGATAAGCATCCCTATCAGTATTCTTATTTAGCTTCCTATAGTCCACGCAGAACCTATAGGAGCCATCTTTCTTTTTAACTAACAGTATTGGAGATGACCAAGCACTTGTCGATCTCTCAATAACTCCTGCTTCTAACATCTCATTCAATTCCCTATCTATATGTTCCTGCATTGCCGGAGAAACCGGATAATACCGTTGTTTAATCGGTTCCGCCGACGTCCTAATCTTGTGCGCAACCATTGTTGTACACCCTAAGCCTTCAGGCATTTTCCTAAAAGATTCCTCAATCAAATTTTCTAAACACTTTATTTCCCTATCACTCAACTCTGATCGTTCTGTAATCGAACAAATCGAAACCGACTGTTCCGAAAAATTCCACTCACGGGATCTTAAATCCGGGACAATACCCGACAGTGCCCAAAAATCTGCACCTAAGATCACCGTGTGCGGCAGAGTTGGTATGACAAGACAGTCAATCAGTACTGCCCTGTCCTCTACTATGATTGGAAGAGAGACTATCCCTAAAATCTCGACACCTGTTCCATCTGCTAGACGAACGCAGCCAACAGTGTCTGTCTTTAAAGAAAGACCTAAATTTTGGAGTATTGTCCAAGCATCCCTACCTATTATGGTCCTAGAAGCTCCTGAATCTAATAAACCTAAAAATCTAGTACCAAAAATGCTAACCGTCAAAAATGGTCTCCTATCACTACCGTTTGCCTCCAAAGTAAATCCTAAGTGAATCTGATTCACCAACTGGTTACCAGCAGGTAACCTTTTCAACGTCTTCGGACATCCCGCCCTGCTGGCGCAAGAGTCCGTTGCCCATTTCCCGAGCAGCGACGACAATTTTGTCTACTGACACCTAACTCACCACAGCCGAAACAACGCCTAGGAGCGGAACACCTATTTGCAAAATGGCCTGATCCATTGCAATTAAAACACCTAGTTGTGGGTCTTTGGTTAGATGATTGGGCCTGACGAGTAGTTCCGTTGTTCTCCGCAACAACCGAAACTACTGGAGTTTCCCTACCTAAATAAGCTAGATCCGGTTCTAGCAGATTCCTATTATCCCTTACCCTAGGTGGTGGAACATACGATTCCACATTTGCCCTAACTGCTTCTAAATTCCTACCTAAAGCGACCAAATCGGATACGCAACTTGGTTTCGCCAAACCAAGCTGGGTTTGATAGAAGGGTGTCAAGTTCCTCTGAATCATTGCCAGCCTTCTACCTTCCGAAATTGGATCAGTAAGCCTACCGAACAAATTCTGCATCGTCGCAACATAGACACCGATTGACTCATCGTTGCCTTGTGTGCGACGCCTAATCTCATCTAAAAGCTGATCATCATAATTCGGTGGCAAGAACTCCAGCTTCAACTCTCTGACGAGTTCCGGCCACGAATTGATTGAAACCCTAACTGCCCTAAACCAGATTAAAGCTTTTCCTACAAAAAGCTCAACCGCTGCCTTAAAAAGTTGGGTTTCTGAAACCCCCCTAGCTGAACGCATTTCCTCAACTCTTTCTAAAAACGAGTTCACTGAGGCACCACAGCGCTCACCCGTGAACTTCACATTCCATTTGACTATATTCAGAAATTTGTCTGAGTTAAATACTACCCGTTCCACAATCGGGCTACCCTGGCTACTATTATCCCTATTCTTATCCTTACTAGCCTCTGCCACTCCTAAGCCTGTCGATGTACTGGCAGTAGTACTAGTGGACCTGCTGTCCTGAGGTTCAGCTGAACGCTGCTTTTCAACCTCACTCTTCTTGCTTAATCCCTGGTTCTGGTTCTCTTTATTTTTCCCTGCGTCAACCTCATCTTCATCCTCGTCATCATCATCATCCCCTTCCAGTTCTGCCATAGCCATAATCAATTTGTTTTTTAAAGCCTGTTTTATCTTATCCTGAGGTTCGTTTTCTGGTAAGCTCCTATCCATCCTACGCAAACCCCACTCTACCTTCGTAAGGATTTTTAAATATTCCTTCGAAGTTTCTGACTTCGGAGGATTTTCCAAAAGTTTCCCTATTTCTACTAATTTCTTTTCCACCGCCATCAAATCCTGTTCGAAGTTGAACGGATAAGAGGGAAGTGTAAAAGAATTCCTACGTTCTAACTTTATTGCTACCCTAAGCGCTTTGCGCATCTCCTCTACTGTCCCTACCGCTAAACCTCTACATTCTACCTCATAAGTGATTTCGTCTTGTGAAAGTCTATTCACCTGGCTAACATCCATTTTAAAAAAGTTAAAAAAAAATATTAATCTAAAACAAAACAACAAAAAATATTTAAAAAAAATTGAGAAGGAATTTAAATTCCGCAAAGTAAAAAAAACTAAATTAAACTTTCAAAAAAACTATCACAAAATCGGGTGTTGGCAACCCTAAACGATTCCAACAATATTTATAATTAATTTGGACAGATTTCCGAAATAAAAAAAATGAAACACGAAAAATTAAAAAAAAAAACTCGATTTTTCTCTTTTTGGACCAACTGTCCCAACAAACTAACTAAATCTAATCGATTTCGATTTAAAATACTAAAAAAATAAAGCTACACCAAAATTAAAAAAAGTTAAAAAAACAATTATAAAATTTTTTGCACCGAAAGTGGCACCCCCGAAAAAAGTCTATGGCCGAAATGCAACTCCAATACTAAATAAACACGATTGTGTAAATAAATTGAAAACAATAACAAAACAATAGGTCTGAAAGAGACCGCACTACTATCCCATAAATGAAATTAATTAAAATGAAAAAAGAATTAAAACAATATTATAATAATAAAAAAACTAGCAAAGTTAAGTGTCAATCAAAATTAATATCACTTAACAACAATGTAAAAATATAATATGCACAACAGAAACCTTACTCAACTTTTATTTTTGTTTTTTTTTCCCAAGCACTTCTTATTCGACGAATGACGTCACCACTTCACAGAAAAACAACTTCTTGCAATGCCACCAACAACGGGATGGGGTTGTGCGCTTTTTACCTATGAAGAAAAAAAAATATCACCAAGTAAAAATTCTTTAAGTAAAACAGAACAAAACACTTCCCTAAATAGACAAAATGCATCAACGATCACAGACACAATCTAATACGATTCGAATCTTTTTTTTTTTTCCACAAAATAAACACTAAGGGAGCCCCACGTTTGGACGCCAATTGTTACAAAAATTTGTTCCGCGAACCGACTTTAAACTATAATCGTAATATTGGAAAACGGATTCCAATATCACGATAACAAAACGAATTCGATTAATTAATGATTAGAATTATTTATTAAATAAAACAAAACGAAAGCACGATCCCGGCGTGCAACGCGACTTATGAATTTAATTTAGAATAAGAAATGAAATTCGAAATGTCAAAATGACAACAGGTTCGTTCGATGAACAAATCAGCAACCAACAACACATACAGTGCTGTCTCCCGTAGCTCAGTCTTAGGGGTGGGTTCGATTTGATATTCCTTTTTAATCCGATCCGATTAAAGAGGAATATCAAACAAATATAAAAATGATATAAAATGAAAATAAAATGAAATAATAAACGAGAAGGTAAGTACAGGGGCGTACTTACTTTCGAAAGTGGGCGCCAGGAAACTTTTTAGAAGGTAGTTTGCCTTAACCAGTACCTGTAAAATAAACTCCTAAATTGCAAAATAAAATACTGAAATTAATTTCCTAATGGGAAATTGAAAGCTTTATTGATCTGTATTGGGTGTGTCTGGGAAACCGTGGCCGAAGCCTGGATTAAAACCCAGAATCTTTTCCGATAACAAGAAAAGTTCACAATTGATTTGGAAATTGGCAGAGGGCCAATTTTCCAAATAAAAGAAAGAAGAAAAGTTTGAATTAGGATAAAATAAATTAAAAATATAACAATCGAGTGTCACAGAGAGCACAAAGAAAAATCACTATGGGAAAGTTCCCGAACAGACAACGTTATGAAAAAAAAAAAAAAACGGTCGCGAGTCCCGCAATTTCGGGAGAATAAAAGAAAAACGGAACGAAAGCCTAACCGGGGTACAATTTTGCCACTTTTCTGGCCACAAAAACCAAACGATAAAATCTCACGATTTTCACTAATTTTGGACAAAACCAAACAACGAAATACTTAGCTTTAATGCGGAATCCTATCTCCTCCACTGTTCCCCAATCTGGAACCTTTTTCTTTCGCCTCAGACTAAACGTTTTCCTCTCCTTACACCAAAAAAAATTGCTCCTCTATTTCTTTTCGATTTTTGTTCCCCGAACGGGGATTTTTCACAACGCAATTTTTCTGATAAAAAAAACAAATCGCTCAAAAAAAAATCGAGAATAAAGTTTCGCTTAGTTTCTTTTTTTCCAACCACTTGCTTCTGTAACCTTTTCCAAAGTCAGTCAAAAATGGCGGACTTAGCTCGTCCATGCCGTCCATTCCATATATTGCTATCTCTTTCAGATCGCTTGTCCGTGTGTTATTCGGTCACAGTCTAACTGCAGCACTCCGCCAATTTGCTGAAGTGTGCGCTGTTGTCGAATCGAGCCACGCATGCGATCTCTTTCCAAAAGTAGCTCAATGGACAAGTTCAGTCCCCACCCGTCAATTTCCAAAGCAAAAAGGTAAGCGAAAAATTATTTAAAACCACGAACAATGCCCCATACCAAACCGGCCCAGACTACGAAGTTGGAGGAAAACATTTTGTCAGATGGGATGACCCCCTTTTCCAACTAAAATGAAGAGACAGGATTCACTGCCTTTCGCGAAAGTTAAAATAAGCTAAACCCGTAGACTTTCGCGCAGATTTTAATAGGGGAAGGGAAACACGTCGCAAAGTGATTTTACCTTTGTGTTCAAGACACTTTAGGGTGGGCATTAAGCCATACTAAATTTACGTTGGTGTGAAATAGTTGTCACACATGTCGTTGAACATGGGTCGGGTTCATCATGTTTTCTCCTTGTATGGACCAACTGCCACATACTTCATGATTTTGTGGACGACATGTCACACAATGTTTATTTTTATTGTACGTGGACCAACTGTCACACGATAAGTGTTTGTGCCGACCACCTGTCGCACGTATGTGTGTTTTTGTGGACCGCCCGTCACACAGGACACTGTTTCACGGATACCTATATTGGTTGCTTTTCCAGAATACTTTAAGAGCAGGACTCTGGCTGATGGAAACCAGGTTTCAACTGTACTCTACCAGTATTTTGGAGCCACAACGAAAAAGGAAGGCTAAAAATGGATGAAGGATAAAGAATAGGCTGGTGAAGCTTGTTGTGGTAAATTTTACCGCAACAATATATACAAGAAATAGTAATGTACCTGTATCATTTCTGTGATGGGGACTTTCTTTGTTAACAAAACTTTACTTTATGAAATGTTTCATTTTGCTTAACCTCTTAATATTAATTTGTAAGGAAAAATGGACATATTGATTGACAATAATTGCTAACAGAAAATTATATCTATTGAATTATATTTAGAAGGTGAAAATTTGCCTGAAAACGAATCCGAAATATTTGTTGGATATTCATAAGAAAAGTAAATGAAAAGTCATGTACTTAACCGTCTGTAGGTACCTACTAATGTCCAATGAAATTTCAAGTCACAACATTCGGGTAGAACTCTTTTTTTTTTTATTTTCGACTTCCTTATTAACAGCTTAAGCGATTTCAATTTCAAAAATTTCAAAATTTGTATACGGAAGAAATGTGTATATACAGGAGGTCCTTTTAAGTATAAAAAAATATAATACTTACTTAGGTCCCCAGACCTGTTAAGTCCGTGGGGGACCCCTAGTGGGGCATAGGGCCTCGACTACGCCTACGCGCCATCGTGTGCGGTTTCCAGAGATGTGTTTCAGCTCCCTCCAACTCTTGCCTAGTTGCGCTGATTCCTCCTCGACTGTTCTACGCCATGTGCTTCTCGGCCGCCCAGCTCTTCGTCCTTCTTGTGTGAGCGGATTCCACTGCATTGCTTGCGTTGCAATACAGTCGTTGCCTTTTCGAAGCGTATGTCCAATCCACTGCCACTTTCGACGTCGTATAATAGAGTCGATAGGTTCCTGGCCCGTTCTCCTAAGGAGCTCTTCGTTGGAAATACGATTGGGCCAGAAAATCCTAAGTATGTTTCGTAGACATCTATTAACGAACGTTTGCAGCTTCTTAGTGACAGCTGCTGTAACCTTCCAGGTGCTGCATCCATAAAGCAGTACGGATTCTACATTGGAGCGGAACAGTCGTAGCTTGGTCCTCAAACTGAGAGAGTTATTCCTCCATATATTTTTTAACATACCGAAAGCAGCCTTTGCTTTCCCGATAGGGCTGCTGATGTCTTGTTCGGTACCGCCTTCGGTAGAGATGATACTTCCAAGATATTGGAAGTTCTGAACCTTCTCTACCGGCTGCTGGGAGATATTTATAAGAGAGGATGTCTGGGTTCCGAGGCTCATCATTTTTGTTTTGCCGATGTTGATGTTTAGCCCCACGATTTCTGCTTCTCTCCACCCTTGTTGCCATTTGATGGAGATCCATGATCATATGAGAGAGCAAACATACGTCGTCCGCATAATCAAGATGCTTTAGGTAGGATGTCAGAGTCCATCGAATTCCTCCGTTTCCTGTCAAGGCTGCGCGTAGGACATGGCTTATCACCAACAAAAACAATATTGGCGACAGTATGCAGCCCTGTCTGACTCCGCTTTGAACTTCAAACTCTTCTGACAACCTACTTTCGTGCAGAACGTGACATTTGGAACCTTCATAAGTTGCTTTAATAATAGCAATTAATTAATATATAATGATATAATGGGTGATTTTTTAAGAGGTTTAGAACTTTTAAAAAAAAAAACACAAAAAATTCGAAAAAATGAATGAAATATTTATTTGAATCGATAGTTTGAACCTTGCAATTTAATGTTTAAAGATAATTTCATGCAAATGTTGACCACGGCTGCGTCTCAGGTAGCCCATCCGCTGAGTCCAATTTTGGCATACTCTTTCACACATATCGGCCGGTATCTCACGAATGAATGCATGGATGTTGGCTTCCAGTGCGTCAATCGAAGCGGGCTTGTCCCTATAGACATTAGCCTTGAATGGTGTCAAATCGCACGATCTAGGCGGCCAATTGACCGGCCCGAAACGTGAAATTAACTGTTCACCAAACTCGCCTCGCAATTGCGCCATTGTTTCGCGTGCTGTGTGGCATGTGGCACCGTCTTGTTGAAACCACATATCATGCAAGTCAAGAACTTCCATTTCGGGCAAAAAAAAGTTTGTTATCATCGCTCGGTAGCGTTCACCATTGACAGTAACGCTGCGATTCGCATCATCTTTGAAGAAATAGGCCCAATAATGCCGCCGGCCCATAAACCGCACCAAACAGTGGCTTTTTCGGGATGCATTGGTAGCTGTTGCAATGCTTCTGGCTGATCTTCACTCCAAATGCGGCAATTTTGCTTATTTACGTACCCATTCAACCAAAAATGAGCCTCATCGCTGAACACAAGCAGCGCGCGATGAACATTTCGAACCGAGCACGAATTTTGATAGTAAAATTCAATAATTTGCAAGCGTTGTTCATTTGTAAGACGATCCATGGTTAAATTGCAAACCAAACTGAAGCTGTTTGACAGTGACACAAGGTACTAAACACACGTCAGCTGTCAAAACCAGTGTTGCCAAAACCAAACCAGCTAAAAAATCACCCGTTACTTAAAAACTTAAAATTTGCATACCAAATTTTTTCAAACATTTTTTAGGCATTTTATATATATGTACATACATTCATACTATAAAAATTATTTTGTAAGAAAACTGCCTTCACGATTTTTGAAATTGTTTTGGATACACAGCCGTTGTACGACCGATTCTCCACGTATGGTTCTATTGTGTGGTGCAGCCTGCGGCCTTTACTTAACAAATCGTATAACGTAAATAAACGTAAGAAGGTTCAAAAAACAGCTAGCGTTTTCCCGACGGATGCCTTAAGCTTTTTTCTACACCTGCTACCACACATTAATTTTTTTAGTATCCTGCAGCGTGATGAGACGTAAGGCAAGTCGAATTACTGGTTTGCAAAACCTTATGGTCACAGCAATATCACAAATTTGTTTCCTAATGATATGTTCTGAACGATGACTGACTACAACCACACTCCTGATTTGGGTCTCAGTATGGAATTTAAAGTTTTATTTCCATCCAGAAAGGATAGGAAGGATGTGACATTGTGACAAGATACTTCGACACAACTATAATTACTGATGGTTCTAAGGTGAATCTTTGAGCATCTCTAGGTCCTTTCAGCTACTCAACTTTGCTAGTGTTATTCAAGCTGAATTACTAGCAATTATTAAAGCATGTAAGATAATTAAACAAGGCCCTAACCAAAACTAAAATACTGCTATCCTCTGACAGACAGTCAGGCACCTATTAAAGCCATTGATTCGGCTATATTATCCTCTAAATTGGCCGCGTTCGGGTGCCAATCCGATAGGCTATCCCAGATAGCTTAGATAGGTTACATTTGCTGTCAAAACATATAAGGCAGCTAATAGAAGGGACAATTTAATTCCCATTTTATTGCAAATCCTTTCTGAATCATCAATTATGTATTCAGTACCATTTCATATAACACTTGTATACATTTTAACCCTTATTTGTTATTTTATTCTTTAAACGGTCAAAATCAGACGCGACACCAAAAAGCAAAATTAGTTGTCGGCTGTAGGCATAATCAGTGTGATCAGCTGTTCCCAAAATTTCCATTGAATAGTTTAGTATACCAAAAATTTTAGAATAGCTTGGGATTTGTTTCTGACAACTGAATTTTTCTATGCGATTACAACAACAGAAACCAATCCGGATAGCTTTGGATCATTACCCGAACGCGGCTATTTGTTCAGCAATGTCGGGACCGGGAGGTAGACTCAAGCATTAAAGCTAACCTCAACGTCACTCTTATCTGGGTTATAGTTCATTGTGGTATTGAAGTAAACGAGCGGGCTGATGAACAGCCCTTCATAGCCAGTAACGAGTTTTAGTATTAGTGAATTAAAAAAAATAAAATATTCAAGGGTTAACATTCCTGTTGGCGCTATGAAGGGCAATATATTCTCGATTATTCTTACTGAATCAAATCGTAGGTGACGGAGTTTAACAAAATACGTTATATCCAGAAAGATATGGCCTATCTTTAATAAATCCCTGACAACTGATCTGATATTTAGACCTAGGCGAGACATAGGCGATGAGGTCGTTGCAACCTGGTCTGGTTACTGGCCAATAGAAGAGCATGTGTCGAAGCTGGGCATTCCCAACAATACTCATTTTCATAGTTGTGGAAACCAGCAGGAAAAGGAAACAGTAGGTAGTTCATTTCCTATGTAAATGCCCCGCTCTGGCCGGAATGAGAGCACAATAATTTGAAAAGTCTTTTCTTGGAGACTTGAACGAACTTTCTGAGATAAAAATCAATGACATGATCTCTTTCCTCAACGTGACGAAGTGGATCTAGGATAAACTTCAGTTTTCTTATTTCTATACTGAATCCGTGGGACTTCTTGGACCGTGCAAAATCGTATCAAAAGATTTACCCCCTTATAGATCCGTAAAGGGGTATATCCACAATTCCCTCTAATAAAATCACCATCCATCCACATCCATAGGTCAATACGAGTTATGGTATCAAAACAGAGCCTTCAAGAGCTATTTGGGTCACTGAGCTAGGTTGCTCTGGGCCGCCATTTCTACCTACCTATCTGCCGAGTTGGGAATCTGAGCAAAACTTTCGTAGCCTTTTTGACTATAGAAAGTTTCGTTGCTCAAGATGAGAAGGGATGCAAATGCAATAGTATCATCAGTGATCACTGCAAAAACATTGAAAATTCAAAACCGACAAGGTTTGGAGCTCTCTTGTACCGACAAGTTTTGGAGCTCTACCTCTACTAGAGCAGACTTCACCCCTTCATCCTCGACGTCGGAAACTTTAAGTAGGTACTGACGTGCTAAAAAAAAACATCAGCGGTAATAATAATAATAATAATTTTAACTATATTAGAAGCAAGGTCTTTTTAAATGCAACCTGAATTGCACGGCACTAGTTAGAAGGAATAGATAAGGATAGGAAAGAATTTTTGTTGGGATTTTTTTTCAAACAGAGGTTTTCTTTCAAGAATTTTCTCGGCGTATAGCAAGCGGCCAGAACATCAGTTTTCACAAACGGAAAACAACTGTTCGTCAAAATAAGTTCCGAATGTCCCTGCCACTATAGGCTTTTTGTATTTGGTTGCGACCATGGTGTGTTATTGTTCATAAAATAGTTTCATTCCTCTGGCATATACTCTGGATCTTTATCATGATGTAAAAAACAAAGGTTCCACCTGTCATACAAAACTTTTGGCATAAAAAAGAAAATTTTCGCAAAATCGGCTCCACACAGATTAAAATCAATGAAAAGCTACTTGATCCAACGTGGCTTTGGTATAATACAATGCGTAAGTACATATGGCTCTGAAGACGCTCGGTCTATGTTCGAGCTCCAGCCGGCCAAAAAGTTTCCCAAACTAAAATTGAAAGTATAATAGGTGTACTCTACTCAGCCCCACTAAAAGGAGTAAGATGATCGGACTGACGGACTATACTTCCAGTTCCAACCTATAATGACTTGGTGGTAGCCCACTCAAGTTTGGTTGTTATTTCATTCAAAACCTTCAACAAAAATCAGTTAAATTTCATTGATCTCATTAATCCGTTCTGGTATGTTTCAAAACTTTAACATTCTTAAGAGTACAAAAACATTTATTTATTATTTTTTTTTGTTATATTTTGAAAAACACTTAACTAAGTTTCTTAGAAATAACAATTCTTTGGAAAATTTGGAAGAACTTATTTTTTTTTTACTAATATCTATGTTTTGTTTATGTACAATGTCTTTTTTTCTAACTCACAAAATTTTGTTTATATCACCGTTAGAATTGTTATGCCATTCCATTCATCACCAAGGTCGCCAAACACCACTCACAGTTCGTTTCTGCACAGTGGCAAGTTTTTGACGTTTTCTCTCGAAAATTTGATTTCGAATTTTATTTAAAATATCCCTTTTGGCTTGTTTAGTTGTTGTTGTTGCTGTCGTTGTTGTTATTGTTGTTGTTGGAACAACATTGAATGAATCAAAATTGCTGTCTGCAAGAATCCTCTCCTGATGATTGTGGTATTCCGAACTATTATTAACTCTGTCACAAAATTCATGTTCCGGCGATCGACTGCTTGTTATGTCTTCACTTTGTATTTCCATTGAACTGCCACAATCATCCTCGATAATTCTCCTCCGATCAAAGGGTTTCTGAAATCAATAATTTATCTCATTAATATTACAGTTCGATAGTTTGTAATGTCTTTGACTTACGGATCTTGATTGTTCAGCTAAAAGTTTGCATAAGTGCAAAATCTGATCTGCAGTTATCCTTCTTTCAACCACAACCGTAGAAGGGTTGCGTTTTATCCTTTCACCATACGTATCCATAGTCACTGTGTGCTTAAACATCTTTTTATGTGATTCCAATTCTGTATTGAATCTTCTCTGATCCGCTCACTGATCCAGCAACTGACAGACTGATTTGGCCACCACAAGTGATTCCTTCCTTATACGTCCTCGAATTTTACAATTTTTGAAATCCAAAAACAAATCAGATTTCCCGCTCGAAATTACACCCTTTCAACATAGCCCATGTAGCCTTTATGGATGATGGCTCATGTAGTTTTCATATATTCTTTTTTTAGGCCTTCACATCAAGTGCGATTCGAGAAAGGAAAATTCGATGGAACTCAAAAACAAAAATTCACTGCCAAGCCAACTGATGTTTTACTCACATATGGGTGCAAAGTATCTGTATCTGCATATAGTATCTCCGAATCGTACAAAGTATCTATAAATATCCAATGTATAGTATCTACAGTGGCATGCCTATGGCTGGTGTTACTATAGTGCCGCCCGTTTATATGTCAAACACACTCCTCAGCACTGCATTCACTCTATACAGTCTACAGTCCACACTCTACAGGGCTCTTTCAAACTAAAAAAAAAAAAAAATCTTTACACTGGCTATGGCTACCCTAAAAATAGACCATGGGAAGCCACTTTGCGCTCTTGTTGTGTTCTCAAAAATAAATTAAAATACAAAAAAAAAAAACCCGATTGTTTGTATATTGAAAAAAAAATTTATTAAAATTGAAAAATGAAAAACCAAATACCAATGCTGATGATGAGCATCGCTATGAAGAAAAGATACAGATATTTATTTATCAGCATCGGGAGATAATTATTTTTGTGTTTTTTTTTAGAACTATCAGTATCTGAACACATGTTGCGCATTTCTCCGGACTATTTTCGATGTCTTAATATAAACAAACAGACTATACGCGTATACGCACTTAAGGACCCATCCCATAAATAGATTTTTTGTTTTTATGATAAGAAGGTCGTTAAAACTTAACTACTTCGCTAAAGGGGTTTATGAGGATGATAAGCGAGTCTTATAGTTTTATTGGAGGAACTTATATTAGCACAATTACGGTTAGTTGTCTTTAATTTCGACATGAATATGCCTTTGCTGTATTTATATGTAGAAAAAGGAAAATCTTTAAATAATATTTATAAAATTTATTTTAGTTGGAATGTTATTTTATTTCCTGTTTAGACGAACACAAAAATGTATATCAGAGAAGACTAATGGAAATGAATTCCTCTGTGAAATAATTCACAATTAAATTATGATTGTAACGGGTGATTTTTTAGCTGGTTTGGTTTTGGCAACACTGGTTTTGACAGCTGACGTGTGTTTAGTACCTTGTGTCACTATCAAACAGCTTCAGTTTGGTTTGCAATTTAACCATGGATCGTCTTACAAATGAACAACGCTTGCAAATTATTGAATTTTACTATCAAAATTCGTGCTCGGTTCGAAATGTTCATCGCGCGCTGCTTGTGTTCAGCGATGAGGCTCATTTTTGGTTGAATGGGTACGTAAATAAGCAAAATTGCCGCATTTGGAGTGAAGATCAGCCAGAAGCATTGCGACAGCTACCAATGCATCCCGAAAAAGCCACTGTTTGGTGCGGTTTATGGGCCGGCGGCATTATTGGGCCTATTTCTTCAAAGATGATGCGAATCGCAGCGTTACTGTCAATGGTGAACGCTACCGAGCGATGATAACAAACTTTTTTTTGCCCGAAATGGAAGTTCTTGACTTGCATGATATGTGGTTTCAACAAGACGGTGCCACATGCCACACAGCACGCGAAACAATGGCGCAATTGCGAGGCGAGTTTGGTGAACAGTTAATTTCACGTTTCGTGCCGGTCAATTGGCCGCCTAGATCGTGCGATTTGACACCATTAGATTATTTTTTGTGGGGGTATGTCAAGGCTAATGTCTATAGGGACAAGCCCGCTTCGATTGACGCACTGGAAGCCAACATCCATGCATTCATTCGTGAGATACAGGCCGATATGTGTGAAAGAGTATGCCAAAATTGGACTCAGCGGATGGGCTACCTGAGACGCAGCCGCGGTCAACATTTGCATGAAATTATCTTTAAACATTAAATTGCAAGGTTCAAACTATCGATTCAAATAAATATTTCATTCAGTTTTTTGAATTTTTTGTATGTTTTTTTTTAAAAAAGTTCTAAACCTCTTAAAAAATCACCCATTATATGTATAGTCCTTGACCTGCAGAAGGTAATAAAATCCAGATTTGTTGTTGTTGGGGATTGAGGATAGTTAGGTCCAAAAGTCCAAATAAGTAAAGAAGATCGGCCTGCCCCACTGCGGCCGGTGCTGCGCGGCGCCTCACTATGGTCCAAGATAGCAAAAATAGTGGCGAAAACTGAAAATGCAATGTTTTGCTTTGTTTTTAATTGCTTATGCGGGATATACATATATGTTAATAGGAAGGCACATAGCTTCAAAAAGAGCTACCAAAATCTATATAAAGCTTTTCAAAACTGGAAATTAAATCATAGTTCTAATATTTTTTTTTTTTTTAATTTTAAATTTAACGGGTGGGCCATCTAGTGGTTTCTTTTTAAATCATAATCATCATATTGACAGTTGTTTCCCGGTCAATATCTTGACAGAAATCAGAAATTGAGTATCATAACTCCCCGGAACGAAATGAGTCGCTTTAGGCTTGAACAACGTTGGGAGATATTGAAAACTTATTTCCAAAGTGAGTGCTGTGTAGCCCAAACATATTTTGGGCGAAAAATCGTCATTTCTGACAAGGCACATTTTCATGTCGGCGGCTACGTAAACAAACAAAATTGCCGCATCTGGGGCTCATCCACACGTGATTGTCGAGAAGCCAATTTGCATCCACAGAGAGTGACAGTTTGGTGCGGATTGTGGTTGTGGAGTTGTGGCATCATTGAACCATTTTTTTTTTCGAAAATGAGGCTGGGAACAACGTTTCGGTCAAGGGTGGGCGTTACTGAACCATGTTAACCGACTTTTTTTTACTGAATTTGAAGAAATGGATTTGGACGACCTCTGGCTTATGCAGGATGGAGCGCCATACCACACAGCCCATGCCACAATCCATCTATTGCGCACCAAATTCCCAAATCGTGTTATCAGCCGTCTTGGCGATTTCAATTGGCCGCCTCAGAGCTGCGATTTGACCCCTTTGGACTTTTTTTCCGTGGGGAACCGTGAAGGACCGATGTTAGGCCAACAATCCGGAAACGATTCAAGCACTTAAGGCCAATATCATCGAAGAGATCCGTGAGCTTCAGCCAGAAACCATCAACAAGGTCTTGGAAAATTGGAGTGACAGAATGCGCTACTGTGGAGCCAGCCGAGGCAGCCACTTGAACAACGTTGATGTGTTCCATAATTAATGGGAGTGTTTGCTCTTACTAATAAACCCATAATATACATAGAAAAAAGTTAATTTTATTGCATTTTTGAAAAGAAACTTGTATTTGGCCCACCCTGTATTTGTGGATGATATCCCATTCAGGAGGAATAAAAACAACCAATTTTTTTAATTTTAATGAATTAACAAACAAATCATAGATAGTTCTAGGTTCTAGGTCAGAAATCATCAAGGTCTTAGCCCTAGTGAGAAGACTTTATTGAAAACTTAATTTAAACAAAATTAAAATCCGCCAACTAAACGCCCCCCGTTTTTCAATTGATGTATAAAATCTTCAAAATATCCTTACAGCTTTATTTTTCCACTGTTGTTTTCAGGTTCATTAAAAAAGACGCCCTGTTATTTTTTTAAAGCATAGAATTTAATTCTGTTTTTTTTAGAAAATTTGGATTTAAAATTAAAAAAAATTAAATTATTTTCTGAAACAAATTTCAAGTCACCAAAAGAGCAACCCGTTTTCATTATATTTTTTCTAATTATAGCCACGAGAATTTCCTTTAAGCAGAATAAAGATGACGATACATCTTTTTTTGAGCAAAAGTTATGATTTTCTAAAAACAAAAACATCTCTTTTGGACCACAGTGCGGCCTTGGCCAACTATTCTGCCTGTGTTTAAACACTTCCTATTTCCGCTGGTATTTAAATAGTTTTTCTTAATGGAAGTACAGTTGACGTCCAGTATAAGGAATAGAAAATGTTTTGCAATATCTTCATCTATATATATAAAAATGGATCGTGGTGGGTTCGGATGCTTAAAACTTGAAAACGACTGGACCAAATTGGATACTTCCTTCTGTGGGTTTGTTCGCAATTGCTCCGCAAAGGTTAAGGCAAAAAGAAAAGTCGGAAAATTCTCAACAGGTGGCGCTGTAGGCAAATATTTCGTTTTTCTGTTCAATTCAATTAACGTTCAACAGGTGGCGCTTATGAAATGGGATCAACATAAAATATTTGTCCGATCTAAGAAATTCGTTTTTTGTTTGAAAGGTTTTTCTTAGTAAATTGCTTTAATTTTTCAAAATTTAAATATTTTTAGGGTGAAATCAGGTAAAAATAAAAAAAAAACAGTCCGATTAAGGAATTTCTTATTTTGTTGAAAAGGTTTATATTAGGAAATAGCTCTGGGGATATTCTTTTTCAAATTTTGTTATTTGTAGGGTAAAATGGGGTAAACATAAGAAATCGTCCGATTTAAGAAATTCTGTTTTGGCTTTATTGATATTCTTTTTCAAAATTTTAATATTTGTAGGGTGAAATCGGGTCAAAATAAAAAAAACTATCCGATTTAGAAAATTCGTTTGGATTTTGAAAGGTTCTTTTTTAGTGGATGGCGTTAGGGATTTTTTTCAGAAAATTGGCATTTGTAGGGTGAAATGCGATAAAAATGCAAGTGGAAGGTTATTTAAACAAATTGATATTTATAGAGTGTAATGGGATAAAAACAATAAAGTGGATTTTGATTACAAAAATTCTTTCTGTGCTGGAAAATTAAATAAAAGGCGAACTAAAATTATCACATTTTTACTAATTTAACCAATCATAACGTGGAGTATGTTAAAACCCAGAAAAATTAGTATTCAATTACAACAAGGTAGCTTAAATATTTATTTATATTTTCCTTAGTATAATTTGTATGCTCAATTTAGGTTTGTTTACGAATGCGAAGCCGGATAAAAATTCACTGTGCCAAATTTGAAGCAAATCCTTCAAGTGTGTTCTTAAATTTTGATTGAAAAGCTTAACTTTTGGCATCTATTTTCACCGAACTATCCATTTATGCAAATTTTAACACCATCACCACCAAAAGATAAGTCAAAATTAAAAAATTGTAATCACCCTTTTGAACAGTAAATTATTAATCTGAAGGATTTCCCAAAACACTAGATACTTATCTCTTTAAAAGCTATTCAACTCCAGTTATCCTTACACAGCCACAACTTTAAAAAAAACGTGTAAGGATACCATAAATAAAATATTCAAGTTCATCTTCTTCTATAGCCACATTTTACTTTCCTTTGAATAATTTAAATTTAATAATTCGTAATTAAAAATTGTTTAATTATGTCTACACCAACTTTTACACTCATACAAATGATAAACAAACCAGAAATTACATTATCATTTAATCCTTTTTTCAATTACTTACCATCAAGCATAAATCTCTTAATGATTGGAATTAATCAAAAGCCAGTTATTAAGTAATTGTATTAATTATGTTAAATGCGAGAAAATGAAATATTTCCATAGTTCTTTCAAGAACAATTAAATTCAATGGGTTTATCAACTTGTTAATTTTAACTCATCATTTTCATGGATGACTTCAAAGGGATATCCTTTCAAGTAGTGCACTCGATTAAAATGTCGATTGATTGTATATGTAATTGGAAATGTACTGCAACGACATGGCTGGTGGCGCCGCATACTTACACACACCTGCACCTACTATATGCATAGAGGGATAGAAATTTCTCTGAAAAATACATCAACAAAAATATTTTTTCAAAATTCACACATAGACGCCCTGTTGACCCTCTGCCATGTGTAGCCCTCATGAGTGCGGTGTCATACTCAAACTCATGCAGCAAGTGAATTCATATAAAATTAAAAAAGAATATCATCTGGTATTTTTTGAGAAGTTGAATTGCGTACTCTTGGATGTGCAGTGCCATTCAGTAGGTTTATTTTTAGATTCAAAAACCAAACAGACACGCATTCGAAAAGTGTGGGAAAATTATTTACCAGAAAATTACAAATAAAATAACAAGGAGAAGAATATGTTTAAATCACACAGAACAGTTGTTGTTGAATTAAAAATTACTGCGCGCAAAAGTAATGCATTAATAATTATACACTCTTACAACAGGAAAATGCATTGACAGAAATTAATTAAAAGCTGTGGAGGGATTTTTAAAGAAAAGAATACAATTTGTTGTCCATAATGATAAAATTGTCTTTTACTTTCCATAGTTTATGACCCTTCACCCCTATTACTTGGGGTCAGGAATGAATTCAACTCCAAACAATCTTAAATGGCGAAAAACGAAGAAAAGAAATATCAAAAAAGTTGAAAATTCAGCTGCTAAGGAAACAAGGATTGTTAAGGATACTAATTTTAGTATGCAAGAAAAATCCAATTAAAGTGTGCAAGAAGTGATGGAGAACAATATAATGCAAGTTTCCAACAGATTATCGAGTTGCTTTCTTTGAAAATTCAATCAAACGAAACCAAACAAAATTAACTGAAAGTTTTAGCTTTAGAAAGTGTTTTTAAAAATGATTTCAAAATTTCGATTATGACGTAAGACTGTTCCAGTTCAACATTGATTTAAGGATTTCGATCAGAATTCAAATGCATATGGTGCAGTATGTGCAAGCTAGAGGTAAGATGACTGCTTTAACTACTTGCGTTCCTTGTTGGAAAGGGAGCCCTAACCCACTTATTGTAGTGCAGAATTACAAGTAGTAAAGTAGTTAGGTGAACAAACGCTTTGCAAATGGAAATAATTGAAACTGACTCCATAATTCACTAGATTGAGTGAGTGCAAGGTTAGGTTTGGGTGTCTCCATTGATGTCAAAAAAGAACTGTTGAGCAGTTCGTCAAAAAAATGTATTTCCGAGGGCTGCCTTTTTGGTTCTTGCTAGACTGGGGCATTGACAATGGAAGTGATATGAGCAGAAGAAAGTAGTTTTCAAGAGACGAGAACGAATATAGTTTTTTCAAGAAAAACTTGTTGGAAGGCTTTGATATATCGAATAAATATCAGCTGTGGATCTACGGAGTATCTTTCAAGGGATTTCCAATCAGAAACAGAATGCTTCAAATGGAACCACAGCGGTCAAAATTCTAAAGTCTGTCCAAGAGCAGAGAATCAAAACGTTTATTTCTGGTATGAACCGGTTGAAGAGAGTAGAGGTCAATAAGGTCAAAATTAGTTACTTATGTTTGACACTGGGTCCAATGTGATGACCATTATGAATGAGGGTATATTCAAAAGTTGGAAAAATGTTGTTTGCAGAAGACTTTTTCGTTGTTTTTGCGGCCTTGGAAATAAAAGAACAAATTTAACGCCGAAGTTATACTATGTGATAAATTTTTTTTTTATATTTTGCGCGCACTCAAGGGGTTGTGACTACCCTTATAATGTTAATACACGGTGCGAGCGTTTAGGAAAGTGGGAGAGGATTTGAAAGGAGATACCGATGCACATTGGTTTTAAATGTCTCAACATCGAAATGGCAAGGAAAAATTGAGCCGGGTAAAGCATTCCACATTCTTGTAGTACGACTTAAGAAAGAATCTCTGTACTTAACAGTACGTCCGAAGTTGGGCTCAGTACCAAGTACGAGTATTACGGTTGAATTGTTTAAGGGGAGGAATGCAACTGGCTATTTCACTAGAACAATGTTTATGAAAATAGCGATAAAATAATGAAAGACATGAAACTTTACGGCGTTGTTCGAGGGTTTCAATTGCTTCCGTTATAGTTTTATCGCCTATCATTTTTAAAGCTCACTTTTGAATTCCATCTAATAGACTCAAGTAGGTTATTGGAACACCTGCCCAAATATGAGAATTGTATTCCATTTTTGGACGGATGAAGGCTTTATAGATTACAGCCAGATCAGAGGAGGAGAAAAGTTTGTTGTGGTTTCAGTTTAATACGATTAAATATGATAAAGAGCTATGCACCAACCGAAAAAAAAAATCAGAATGCCCAATAGAGTTGGTGATTGTTCCAGAGTGAGAAATTGTCCCATCCGAACAAGCTCAAGCCGCACCTACTACCTGATTAAGAAGAAGCTGTATTGAAAAAAGTATTGTAGGAAAATGTAGGAACGTAAAAATTCACTAGCAGAATTGTTGTTGTAAATAAGAAAGATGGATACCTACTGTCGTATATGCGTTGATTATCGGAAACTTAACAACGTATGGTTCTAAAAGATTTTTTAGAGTTCGATCACGTGCTAATTGAGGATCTTCTAGAACTTTGACAGTTGATAGCGGCCATATTGTTGAAGCTACATCCATGGCCATGGATGAATATAGCGGTCAACAACACGTGCAAATGACAAAATTGTTTTGTTCTTTTTGGGAAACGTTCCGCGTTCTTAGCCCATTTGACGGTCGCCATAATCGTTCTACTGAGAGGACTTTTCGCAGTGTGGTGGTTAAATTTGAGTCACCTGGTTTAGTAAATGATCAAAAAACATCCGAACTTCGACGAAACGCAAGATCTGTCGAAATCATCGCCGCTGTCCGTGAAAGTGTGCAGGAGAATCCGAGGCAGTCGATTTCGCGTCGCTGACAAGAACTCTGATGCCTTTCGCAAACCACAACTTGGCGAATTTTCGCGTTGTGACTTGGGCCTGCACCCGTACAAAATTCATCTGAACCACCCATTAGCTGAAGGTAAACGACGAAACACAACAATGTGTGTTCGCTGAATGGGCGCTGATGGAGCAGTTTATTTTCATCGAAAAATCATCTTTAGCGATGAGGTCATTTTCTGGATGAATGCGAGTAGTACCTTAACTAACAAAATTGTCAAATTTGGGACGATACTTATCCATATGACATCCAAGTGCGTCCAATGCATTCTGGAAAAAGTCACTGTTTGGTGTGGATTTTGAGCTGGCGGACGGCGCGGCGTCATCGGTCCATATTGCATTGGAACGACGTTGGCCAGGCCATCGCCGTCAACGGCCATTGCCATTGATAGCTGGTTACTGACTTGTGGTTTCAATAGGACGGCGCTTACGCCACATTGGAAAATCTGCAAGAGCGATTCGAGGGCATGGTCATCTCACGTGGAAGTGATGTAAATTTGACCTCGTTAGACTTTTTGGTGGGCTTTTCTTAAGTCGCAGGTCTATGCGAATAAGCCACAAACCACAGCGGCCCTCAAAGCCAACATAACCCATGCCATCGATTAAATTCAGCCTGATTTATGTGCAAGAGTCATGGAAAATTTGACATTTCAGAAGCGCACCACCCACACAAGCCGCGTCAGGAAGCTTAAAACCTAAAAACGACTATACAAAATCGGATACTTTACTTACTTCTACAGGTTTGTTTGGAATTGCTCCACAAAGGCTTAGGAAAAATGAAATCTAGGAAAATTCTCTACAGATGGCACTGTAGGCGCACATTTCGTTTTCAGTTCAATTGCATTACCGTTCAACAGATAGGGCTGTAGATGGCTAGGGAATGGCTTTTGTGATATTCTTTTTCAACTTTTATTATTTGTAGGGTGAAATGGGGTTAAAATAAAATAATTGCCGATTGAAGAAATTCGTGTTTTGTTTGAAGAGTTTTTTGTGTTATTTGTAGGGTTAAATGGGGCAAACACGAAAAGTGGCATTTGATTACAAAAATTTCTTTCTGTGCTGTGAAATTAATGACGGTTTGACTGAGAGGATCACGTTTTTACATATTTACCCATAGATCATATTCGATTACACAAATCAGCTTAAATATTTATTTATATTTTATTTCTGGAAGGCGGGCCAGCTATTGTTTGCTTTATAACTTAATGTAATATGATAATGTGCGTAGTTAACGGTGTGAATTGTATTAATTGACTTGTGTTCTAGTACTTACTCCTATGCTGAGCAATCGATTGCTTTTCATACTTCGGGGATTAAAACTCAAAAAACTCATTTTCTTATTTAATTTTTCAGTTTTTTTTAATTAATAAACGGCACACATACATAATAAATTATTATTATTATTATTATTATTATTATTATACTTAATTTTCTTATTTAAAACTCTTTTCATCAATAATAATTTTATTTTGTTAACTTTTCTCATAAAAAATCACAAAATCAAATTTTCAACTTTTTAACAATGATTCAAGTTGCTTTGTATTAGCAAATATATTTATTTAATTTTTAATATTCATTATTTTCTTCATTTTAAAAGTTATCTGTACAATATTAAAAATAAAACCGTGTTTTTATTTTATTTTAATTTTAACAATCTGGCTGCAGTTATTTTTATTGTTGGTTTATCAATTATTGCGATATTGAAAATAAATTAATAATAATAAATAATTATAAGGCTATATGTAATATTTGTTTTGTCTGCGCTATGCTAATGCATGTGACTTT
The DNA here is from genome assembly GCA_932273885.2 of Leucozona laternaria. Lineage (NCBI taxonomy): Eukaryota > Metazoa > Arthropoda > Insecta > Diptera > Syrphidae > Leucozona > Leucozona laternaria. The sequence continues at coordinate 20,129,191 of OW026367.1, read as the reverse complement.
TTAACATTTTACACAATTTTGTTTTTGTATATAATATTTTTGTTTTGTTTTGTTTTGTTTAATTTTATTTCAGTAATATTTTTTGTTTGTTTTAAAAATTCATAAAATATATAATGTTTGTATATTTATTATATTGTTTATTATTGATGTAAGAATTTAATTTTTGACAATTTAAATATTTTTACAATGTATAAATGCTTTTTACATTTTATATTGAATTTTGTTTTAGTGAATTTGTTTTTTGTTATTAATTATATTTCAATCGTTTTCAAATTTTTGTTTTCATATTTTATCACTAATTTTGTTTTCTTTTTTAATATTGCTTAGTATAGGACTGTCCTCGATATTATAATTAATTTTTATTTTGTAATTTTATTAATAACATTTGTGTTAAATTTATTGTAAGCAGAAAATAATAAAAACATTTTTCGCTCAAAGAATTTAATTTAATTTTTTTTTTTTTTGCTTTGATTTGATTTGATAGATACAAGATTATTTCCTAAATATTTTATAATATGACTTATAAATTATACATATTTTATATATTTACATAAGTTGTATATGTCTATAATATAATTGATTTATTATTTTAGCAGAGGTTGAACCTTAAGCAAAATAATATAGAATTAACTGAATTTAAATGTATTATTTCTTTAAAAGCTTACTATTTGTATTATTTTGTTGTTTGTTGTAAGAAGAATTTCAGTGAGGGTTGAGGTGAGACGACTTAAATATATTTCATTGCTTTTTCGTATTGAATTTAATTTTAAGCTTAAAATAAACTAATGAAGTTATGGTAAATTATTTACTTTGTTTTTTTTTTTTTGTTGCTTATTATATGGTGTTTTTAGTAAATTTGTGCATTTTGTGTAAAGTATATTGAACAGTGCTAGAAATGTTTGTTTGGAATTGTTTTTTTTTTTTTTTAATTAAGGTGTTGTTATATACTGTTGGAAAAATTGTGAACATTTTATTTCAATTAATAAATTGGTTATGTTAATTTTTGTTTTACTTAAAAATTAATTTTAATGATAAGACTTGTTATTTAAAATGTTAATACGTCTTATAATTGCATTTAGCTAAACGGTAGTTGATTTAGGTTTTTTTCTTTGATGTTATTGTTGATAAAACTTAATGTTAAAATGGTATGTGTTTTTTTATATAGAAAGAAGCAAAGAACCAAATTGTATTTATTTTATAATAATTATAATACAATGCGAATCAAAGAGAGTTTAAATGAAAAAGAGAGTTCTGCCATTAAACCTCTTTTTGAAGGTTGGATGGATGCAATGTTGCTTCGAGTTAAAATTTATCATTATAATGTAGGTTTTATTAATTTACGTTATTTTTTTTATAATAATTATATAAAAAGGCCTCAAAAATAGTTTATCGAAGAAAAATTCTTAAATAGATTTAAAATAGTACACACACAAAAATTAGATATTTTTTTTGTTAAGTTATTTAAGGCGTGCAAAATATTTAGCATTTTAGAGTATAGGTAGGTTAAGGAAAAGAGCTGCTTTTCAATTTGTAACAAATATTTTTTGTTTATAAATTAAAATGTTAATATTTACTTTTTCGATGGTCGTTATAGAATTTGAATTCAAAAATAACAAACAAGTCCTAAGCTCACTATGGAGGCAAAGACAACATTTAAACGAAAGTGTTTGAATTCCGAGAGCCCCGTAATGATGGGTAAATATCAACGTTATTCCGAGTGCCAGGTTTTTGTTGTTAAACGCACCCAATATACATACATAATGGAACCAAATCATAATGTGAATGAAACGTGTTACACGTAATGCTCATGTTTTTTTTTCACTACCCTTACACCAACACAGATACTTACACATCAAAAAATTTGATTGCTATAGACTGCTTACTTATCTTAACGTATTTGTTATGTGCGTTAGACCAGTCGTAACTAATCTGAAATCTGCAGATAAACCAACAAAACTAGGTGTAATGTTTTTGTCAACTATTCATTAAATAGCTATGTATGTAATTACATATTGAAACATTCAAATAACACATTTGTAGCATAAGAATTCGATATTTTTATACCAGTCAGTAAATATTTGGTTTATTTGCCTTGGATCCAATTCGCAACTGGGAGAAAAGGTATCAAAGCTTCTGAATCTTAAAATATTTTCATTCGTTTGGGGTATATGACTGGTATAATCAAATAAACAATTTTTTACATCATTTCTACATATTATACTTGTGAATGGTCTTAACACTTTTAACCACTATTTGTGTGTCTGATTGGTCTAAACAAAACTAATTCTAAAGTAAATATAGACAAGATAATATTTTTTTCTATTCAGCAATTAGTAAACAAAAATATAATACATACATATTTTTCGTATAGGTAACTAATCATCCGCTGATTGGTATAAACTAGGATAAAGTACATTAAGCAGGTACAAACTTCTGTCTAAACTGGGATAAATTATTACTGTCGAACACCATTTTGGTTTTAGGCAAGGAATCGACGGAAATTCTCACATTCGGGTTTATCATAACAACCTCATTGTTGAAAATATTGAAATTTGGTTTAACCTATTTTATGAGTGCTTTAGACCAGTTAGTACTAATTAACAGGTAAATAGCAAAATATACACTTTAGTTTTCCGTAGATGTGTTTTTGCAAAGATCCATAATCTGTCTATTCGAATTAACGTATTTTATGAGCGGTTTAGACGAGTTTATACTAATTACCAGATAAATGAACGAAATGTAAATTTAATTTTCAAAACTGCTTCCAACAGCACTTACATTAGTCTATAATCATACAAAAGATTCGCATTTAATTCTGGGGTGATAAGTTGGCAAGTGAAGGATTTTTAGGTAATTGTTGCTACGAATTCAATGTTAACTTAAAATATTCGACCAACTGCTAGGTACAATAGATATGTATTGTATACATTTACGATATTTGTTTAGAGCAGGGAATTTGTATGAGAAATACTATGTGTTCAGTTCCTATGGCCCAGACATGTTGCCTCTAACCAGTTCTTCACGTAGATAAGTCTTTTTATTTTTATTCGGTTTGTGCTTATAACTGGTATAAAAACAAAACTAACTTATTGAAACTCAAACATAGAACACAATACAATGTTATTTATTCGAATCAGAATTGAACTATTGCTCATTCCTGGTGATATTTCGTCTAAGTAGCCTTAATTTAATCAGAAATCTAAATCTGTTCCCTGACTGGTATAAACAAAAACTGCCTACCGAAACCAAGAGGTGGCGTTAATAATATTATAATTTTCGGATCTTTAAAATAAATTTAAGAGAGCAGGATCCCAAGATATTGTTTTATTACGTATTTAAAAATGATGCCGATCCGCCTTTTGCCTCAAAATTTTAAACAACCTGATATAAAGGGATTAGCATGAGACCACTTAAATTTTTTTTAACTTTAAAGCTCTTTAGTAAAATGTTCTTAATTTGAATTAGTTTTAATTATAGTGTCATACTGAGCCTATTTTTGTTTAATAAACTCCAGCTGAACACGCCTAAAATAGTGACAGTTCATGCAGAAAAGTAAACATGACTGGAAATATTTTTGGACATTCTGTCACTTCCACGCAAGAGTAAGTACCCCTAAAAAAATATTTTAGATGGAATTGGCTGGATTTGAATCCAGAAACTCTGGCATAAAAGCTTAACAAACTTACCAAAACGCTTATGAGTATTACTCCTAGATCAAGTTTTTCAGTGCGAGATCTTTGGTGAGTTAACTCATAATTAACTGAACAGATGCTTTTGATGTTCTATCCACCGAGTTTTCTTAGTAGTTCCATATGCTTTCTCTACCGAAAAACTGCTTCCTCAGTTCGCTGTGGGTTAAATTACTTCTAGAGTTACCTAACTCTGGTTAAATTCGCCACTAAAAAAATGGGCCTTAAACTCTTCAAGTACGTAATTCTTGCTAGATTATTTACAAGAATGTTTGTAAAACTTTCACTAAAAAAAAATTTAAACTGATTAAATGTATACGAGGAAATCAGACAAAAAAAATAGGGAAGCAGCCCTTAAGATATGGATACTTAGGGCGGTAATTATCGAGCAGTTTTAATTTTATAAGTCTCATAACATAAATGTTTTGTGTGTTTTACCCACAAAATATCCAAATAAATCATAAAAATATTGGTGAATAGGTTTATGAGCCTCTAGACTTTATTAGACCTCGAAATTTACTGCCCTTAGAATGCAAGGATCCATCTGAGTTCCGCAAATTGAATGTTAGTAATTCAACTTTAGCTCAAAGTTCAAAGACAAAAGTCTTTTAAAATTCGACATCTTGTCAAGGATATCAGTGAAAAATATAAGTAGATATTTGTATTGAAATTTAACTAGAGATCCCCGACTCAACTTTATGTATTTGATTTTCTTACATAAAAAAGTTACCATCAAAATATTTGTTACAAAGGAATATTAAGCGTAGATGCTAATTCAAAAATATGTATATTGATAAACAAAGTTAGCCAATTATAAAAAAAAAAGTTATTTTTGAATTGTTAAACACCATTTTCATTTTCATATTTTTTTGTTTCATTTTATTTTATTTTTATTTAAGAATTCATTATATAGAAAGAAAAATTAAATATTAAAAAAAAAAAGACAAATTTTAGATCTGCTTAGCGATACACATAAAAGGAGCGCAGAAATTTCAATGATTGTTTGCAATAATTTTTTTATTTATATCACAGAAAAATTGTACAAAACAATTCAAAAATTTCAAAAAAAAAAATGTTAATTTTAAATAAAAAAAATTTAAAAGATATTATACATACAATATATATGTCCAAGCGTATTATTTATCATAATTAAGAGGCAAGAGAGGACCATAAGCATGATCATTTTTGTTCATATAGAGTTCAATATAATACAAAGAATTAACAATACATAGTTTTAATAGTAGATATACAAATTAAAAAAAATATAATTAATCAAAATGCAATTCATATAGGTAGTATAGATTAAAAGAGAAATAATGTATCAATATTATTATAGTTTTTACATTATTGCTAAAATCATAATTTAAAAAAAAAAATTAAAAATAAAAACAACAACTTTAAAACAATGTAAATATTTTCATTGGTTATGATATATTTTTAAATATTTTTTTTCTTATATTTGGTATCATATTTTGTATATAATAAAGCTGAACCACATATAGAAAAGAAATTAAATCAGAATGATGGTATATTATACTACATTGAGGTGTTTTAGTTTCTTTTTAAGGATTTTTGTTTGCTTCCTATTTGCTGTTGATAGAGATATAGAAATAATGGTGTATACGTATGTTGTGTGAATTACTGTGTTTTGCTGTTATACTTTTTTTTTTTTGTTCTAATCAGTCAAATTGTAAATAGGCTTCTGCAGTAAGAAAAAAACGTGGTTTGGTAGAAAAAAACCATGCTCAATTGAAGAAGAAAAAAGATTTGAAACAAAATCATTACATAATAATATAAACGTGACATATAAATTTTGCATGCTAAGAAGATAAAAAAACTGTTTTGCATAGATAAATTTTGAAAACATGCAGCACAAAATTTCGATCAAAACAAAAAAAACTGCATTGGTGATGTCAAAATTTGAATATTTGAAAATTTTATAAATTGAAATGTGCAAGTCTCATTTTAATTGAGTTTTATATGTGAATCAAATTTTTGTAAATTAAAATATTAAAATAAAATTTATAAATTAATTTTATATCTAAAAAAAAAAAAACATTCCAATAAAAGAACGTTTTTGTGAAATGGAAATTCATTTTTTAGAAAATCCAAACGAAATTTTAACGAGACTGAAAATATATATAAAAAAAAAAAAAACATCGACAACATGGTAGAAAACACTTTTTCCTGATTCTTTACCTAATTAGGATTATAAAGTTTTGAAATTTTGAAAATTTTAATGCTTTGGTTTTTGATATTCAATTTCATAATTTTGATGTTGATTTTTTTCGTTTTTTTTGAAAAGTGTTTATTTTCCGAGAGCAAGAAAATATTATTTAATTTTTTTTTAAATGTAAGCTATTTGCAATTTTCTTTTGAAATACTTTAATAATATATACTTTTTATTAAATCTAAATACCTTTCATTCGTTTTTTTTTTTTTCCTACCGAAGATTTATTGTGAGAATCTAATAATTTACAGCGCCTTAAAGTTAAGAAGGATTTTTTTTTTGAATTTATTTTTTACGTTTTTTTTTTTTAAATTGTGTTTATTTAATCAAAAGTTTTTGGTGTTATTAAATGAATTAAAATTGGGGTTCATCTGGTGTGTGTGTGTGTGTAATTGTATTCGTGGAAATATTAATTATAATATTATTTATATTTATCGCGAGCGGATTGGTTTACCTATTTTTATATTATTTATATTTATATTGTTTTTGTTTTCTTTTAATATATAAAATTTCATTTATTTTCAAGGTAGTATTTTTAACGGTATTTGATTTAGGTTGAAGAAATGTTTGTAATTTTTATCTTTGGGGGCTTAACTTGAAATGAGGAGAGCTAAGAAATTCTGATGATATTTATTGAAAGCAACTCAAATTAAAATGAAGATCCATCGATAAGATCATCGTGAAGTTTTTTTTTTGACAAGAGGCAAGATTTAAAAAATTAGGATTCTACCTTTGTGTAGAAGTTGGGAATTAAGAAAGTTCAAATTTTGTTAAAACTTTTTCTTTAGGTAGAAAGATAATGCTGCATTTTGGCTCTTTCATTAAAAGGCCTACTTAAACTGCTATTTTTTAGCTCACACTCAAGTCCTTAAGATGAAAAGATGGCTTACCACAAGGCACACCACAGATACCAACACTTTTTAACAAAAAAAAAAACTATCACTGTTTGAAAAACTTTGACTAATTGAAGGTGAATTTGAGGGGCAAATTTGACAGGTAAGTTTTATATTTCTGCTTATTTTGTAGATTTGAAGCCATCAGCTTTTATGAAAACGGACGCTAAGAAATGTTTTTTTTTTTCTAATCGAATGTGTTTTTAATAAATCTTGATATTAAGCTTTAAATCAATAAAACTTGAAATGCTTATTATTTCTTTATGATTTATTCCGGTTTAATGACATTTGTGTGATAAGACCTTCATTGTGGTTGCCTTTGGTATGTGTTTTTAGGATAAAATTTTACATAAAGCTAAACAAACATTTTCGTAAAAAAAAAAGTCTATAACTTGTCGAATTGTTGTTAGGAAGGAAAAATTTGTTTTTGTTTAGTTAATTTAATTTATTTAAATGTTTTTTTTTTTTTATTTTAATTTTTAAATTGAAATTGTGATTAAATTTATATGGTAACGCATTATTTCTATACAAAAATGTCATTTTGGGAAGAAATTTTGTTTTATTATAATTTTTAAAATATGCCAACGCACCTTTATCTAGACCCGGCTTTTGAACCATTTTAATTTTTTTTTTTTGTATTTTTCGTTGAAATTAATTTAATTTACATTCTATTTTACACACTCTTCTTCATTATTTTTAGTTGTTTTATATTTTTTTTTTTTTGTCAAAATCTAATTTTTTTTTTGAATTTTTTTCAAATATTGCTGAGCGTTTTCTTTTAATTATTTTATTCGAATTTATCTATACAGACTTGTTGATTGACTTTTTTCTTTTTCAGGGTCGATCCTATGTATTTCATCTCAAATTATTGAAGTGTTGATTTCTCAGAAGATTTTTTTGTGGGAGTATTTTCAGTATTTTATTATTTTTTTCAATAAGGAAGCTAATTTTATCTTTTTTTAAAATTTATTTTGTCCAGTGAAATTGTATATTTTTAGTAGATTTATTTTTTTGTTTGTTATGAGTTGGTAGTTTGTAAATATGTATTTTTATTTTTTTTGTCAAGGGTTTTTTTTTTATATATATGTAAGTAAGTAATTATAAGAGAACCTAATTTTTAGACTACGTTTCTGTCGGCTAATCACCACCTAAACTTAACGCCTGAACTATACGTGGATCAGCTTTACTACCCTCACGAAATTCTTCCAGTGTTAAACGATCATCATGATTTTTATCCATTTGATCAAATATTTTATCCACTCGTTTTTGTGGGGTGTTTTCGTCCTCGGTTTGTGGTTGCTGACCCTGATGATGTTGATTATGGTGATAGTTGATGTTGACGTTTTTATTTTTGTGAATGTGTGATGTGTTTGCATTGAAATAGAATTAAAATGCATCAAAATATTCAAAGAAGATTTTTTTTTTAAATAATAGGTACATAGAATAATAATAAAAAAAAATAAAAATAATAAAAATCAAGGATAAAAGTTCAGCAGAAAAACAAAAAACAAAAATGCAAATGTCATCTCTGTCTACTTACCACCATTTGATAAATGGCATCCACAATGTTGTACATTTCATCTCTGGTAATGAAGCCATCATTGTCAACATCGTAAAGTCTAAACGCCCCTGCAATGTTTGAAACAGTGACAGAAAAATGTGAGAAAAAAAGAATTAATTTAAAGCAAAATTTGTTAGAAATAATTTTTATATATTTTAAATGTATATGCTTAAAAAATAAATGTTTGACCTCTATTTTAAATCGGTATCTCACTGTGAGGTATGAAATATTTGTCAGATTAATTTCGGTCATGGTCTGAGAGAGAGAGAGAGTATGAATTCACTTTTTAAGTCTTTGGTTCAGACTTATTTATTAATTTCAAAATAACTCTTATCTGTTGAATTATTTTACTTACCACACATATTAATTTTCGTGGCTATTCTAAACTGGGAGTGTTTTGAAAAAGCTTTAAGCTAATAGCCGAATTCTGAATAAATATACTTTTCTTCTAGAAAAAGCTATTTGTAAGGTTTTAAATCAGTGATAGTGAGCAATGTTCCTAAGGGGAGCATGGGAAATTTAAAGGACACAATTTAAATTGATATTTTCCCCCAGAGCCAGAATATTAGAGGTGTTGGAGAAGATGCAACGTGTGTCGTATTAAAGAATGAGCATCTAGATCGCATATATACTACTTCTTTAAGATTTATTAATCATTCCAAATAAGCAGCGGCAAGATAATCGAACTAAAAAGTTAAAATGGAACACCAAATATGTCAACAAAAAAAAATATTTAAAAAGCATGGAAATACCACTGACTTTTACAGTTTTCATTTTTTTTAATTTGCTGTCAGAGAGATAGAAGCACGTTAAGTGTAACCAGAGCTGTGAGATCATGGGAAAAATCTCTTTCTCGAGGAATTATGAAAATTAGGGAAAACCGACTCATTTTGTGAAAATTTTTTGTTTATCAAATTTTACTCGGAAAATAGACGAAAAATTTCCGAAGAAATAATTTTGATTGAATAGTTTTTATCTAAATAAAAAACAAAATTGATTTCCTCTCAAATTATATAAATAAAACTCCCTTCTTTTTTAGTTATGTATACTAAAAAACAAAATATTTCTTCAATAATTCAGAAGACTTCTGAATAAAATTGAACCCTTGTTATTTTTTTAACAAGGAATTTAATTTACTAATAAAAACAAAATTTAAATATATATAAATTGGTACTTAGTGAAAATATCTTCTTTTATGCTGTGGGAAATAAAAAGGGAAAAAAGAAAATATTTGTAGAAAAAAAAGGGAATTTTCTGACTGTCTCAAGGCATTTTTCTTAAAAAAACGCTTCCCAGCACTGAGTCTAACTTAAAGACTCTATACTTCACTAGTTTCATATTTTTAGCGTATTTCTGTTTGCGCGATAAGCCAAACAGTTAGATACAGTTTTGAATCTAGTTTTGGGGCAATATTGGTGTATAAACTGTTACAAAATTCTTGAAGAAATTTTTTAAATTGAACAAAGACTCTTGAGTGCACTGACATTTTGTATGATTATCGCATTATTCTTCATAAATGGAAGCTATAACGTTCTATGCTAATACACTAGAAATACCTACTTGTTTTAGTACATGAGTTCGAAAATTTGATCGATCTACTAAAGGAGACGGGAGGGTAATTGTGCCAATCCATTTTGGCGTTCTAGGATTTCATCTCATCCCTAAATGTAGAAAAGGGTACGCTAGAGCAAGGTTAACTTTGAATTTTATTTTTTGGGGGCATGGGTCAACTGCGTTGAAATTTCATTTGGTTTTATTTATTCCATAAGTTAATTTCTGATACTAGTGTCAAAAATTAAAACAGGGCCCAAATTTGACGCAATTTCTAACCCAATTGACACACACGGTCTTAAATTTATAAACTTTGTTTTTATTAACAAGAACTAGACAGCATTTTAAGGAAAAACAACCAACATTTTGAAACTCGGGGAGGGTGCGCTATGGAGGGGAATATCTAAATTTTGTTTCTATGCTTTCGACTAGAAAAATAAAATACAGAGTCAAACATATTAAAAATGATAATTAAAACCTAATTAAAGCTGTACTAGGGGATGATATTTTCATATTCACCACCGTAGGGCATGACATTTTTTAACAAACCGAATTTGATTTATCGATTTTATTTCCTTCGAGAGAGAGCTTATCGAAATTCTGTGGAATATGGGGTAGTAGGTGTTGATTAGGAAGTTGGTTTGGCTATGGAAGTAATTAAGTTTTTAATATGAGAGATTTAAAAATAGTATTTTTGGCTCCAGATTTAAGGTTGAAGTTGGGAAATATGCTTGTAGGGGGAGGGTTGGTGTAGGGCACTTTGAACCTATAAGGCAATTGCAGATTTTAATTCCAAAATGTCTGGCCAAAATGGTGTCCAGAATATTTTCCGGAGAGCTTGGGCTCCTGCTCCTTAGTAGTATTATTTAGGGGTTATATCATTGAATACTTAATTGTTAAAAAAGGTCACTCGCGTTTAAAAATAATAGAAAGGAAATCTGAGTATAAAATATTTGTCTGCTATTAGACTCAAGCCAATTGGGTATTCTGATTAGAATTTCTGTCGGAGCGATTGCAGAGTTCAAAAATGAAATTTCAGGGTGACCTAACAGCTAACTACAGGTGTCACGGGAGTAGGATCAAAAATTATCGGTGAGGTGTTAGTTCACAGATCAGGGGCAAAGCTTCTATTAGGGAAGCTAGATGAAAAAACGTTCGCAAGATTCGAGGAGCCTTAAGCGGGATTCTAAATCTGCAATAACGAGTGGAAGAATCCCAGTATGTGACAGCTCTAGACTATTATGGAATGCTCTACCCGGCTCAATTTTCACTTCTCACTGCAATATTTAGACATTTAAAACCATAATGTGCAACGGTATCTCTTTTTAAATCCTTTCCAACTTTCCTAAACGCCATTTGTGTTTCACCATTTGAAGGGTACTTAGTTTTAACTTTTTCGGTGCGTATAAAATTTAAAAAAATAATAAATAATCATGTTTTCATTTGCGTTTCAAAACAAACCCGTAAGCAAAATTCAAACAAATTTTCTAAATTTCACTTTTACGTTAGCCCGTATTCAAACCTTTTTTTTACGAAATCGTTAAAACCCAAATTCGAAAGTGCAATTTTGTTGAAAAAATACATATGAAATTGGTAAAACAACATTTTTAAAATTTTATCAGTTCCAAAAACTATATGAAAACTCAAATTCATTTCAAATACCTATTCTTAATCCGATCGAAAATTAAATCGCAAGTATTGATAGAAAAAAATTATTTCAAAATCTACAGTTTGGAGACGAAAGAATCTTATAATCGATCGGATTTCAGAAAAGAGGTGATAGTCTGTTTTTTCTTAGAAAAATCTGCCAAAAGTGTGTGTCAATTGTTGACCGGCTTATATCTTTTGCGCCTTTGAGAAAATCCTGGTGAATTCTGCTCTTTTCTAGCTCCAGTTGCATAAGTAGAAGTAAACTCGTTTTTGAAGAGTCAATTTTCCATTTCGTTACCATTTATACATACATTATGTGCCAGTGTTGCCATTTTGACTGATTTTCAGTCAAATTTGAGTGGATTTTATCGCCGTTAGCTGGAAATGTAAAACAAATCCAGTCTGGAAATGAAAAACAAATCCAGTCAACTGTTGTTCTGACTGTTTTTTTGACTGGATATAATAATTCAATTTGCACCTGAACTTAAAAAAAAAATGTTTAAATACACTTCCAGGTCAGTGTTAACCAAGTGTAAACGAGTAACTATATGCAGTGAAATCAACGAACACATCCATTTTTGAATCTTTCTGACAAGACATCTAAGTTGACAACAACAAACAGTACAGCCAAATGCCAATGGGAAAGTTTTTTTTTGAACTTATGCTTGCTGGTTGTTCTATCCAATATTAATAAAATCTATTTTTGTTTTCGTTAGAAACAAAATTGGTACAGTAGCCCCTCGATATGAATTTCTCTAAAATGTGAACCCTCAAAACTTTACATTGGCATCTCTATAATGTTAATTTCTAAAGTTTTCGAACTCTAAAATGTGAATTTCTTTTGTTATATTTCACTTTTTTCACTTGTTAGTTTTGCATGCGATATGAAGAACTAATTAACCATTGTTTTTCTAGACATATTTCAAGGTTTCTAATGCAACTGCTGGCCAGACAGTGTGTCCTGCGGGTTGTGTAGAAACATTTTACATTGCCATGCTTTTGTTATGATGTTTTATGGTCATTATTTTATTTTTCATTTTTTCTATACTTAATAAATGTTGAAACTGTTCTTTAGGAAATTATATTGCATTGTTATAAATGAATACGAAAGTTGTTTCAATCAGTTTGTAAGAACTGAAAAATGTTCCAGTAATGTGAATCCCTCTAAAATCCGAAAAAGTCTTGTTTTAATTATTTCAAATTATAGAGGGATTTTCTGTATTTTCATATTTGACTGTTTTTTTTTTGACTGCATTCGGAAGAAACAAATCCAGTCAACAAGTCAGATTTGACAGGATTCTGAATTTTGAACTGGGAACACAGCAAACTGGGACCCATCGAAGGAGTTGGAGTGGGAGTGGGTTTGTTACACAGATAGATGACAACTCACTGCGGCAACCCTCCACCAGTTTTGACTTTATAACAATTGGTGAAATGGCTTATATTGCCACCTGACTGTCTATGAATGTTACAATATTTCTATTGCCTAGTTCATAAGGGGTAAAAAGTTTTACGGCCTCACAAAAGAATACTCATATACGGCACACTTTTACAGCTGAAACCTGCATGGGTTCAGTAGACCAGTAGGAAATCAAAATATTGTTGAAAAAATGCTGTTGAAAAAAAATGGTGGATTGAATACTTAGGGCGATATTAAACTGTCATATACAGGGTGTCCCGTCAATAATGGATAACCTTACAACTGGATAAGACTGGACTTAAGACCTTTCAGAAAAAAATATAAAAAAAATATTGCCCATGTGGGCTCTACTTTATGGCGTTTTTTTTCAAATAAAAAATTAAAGAATTACGACTTTACTCAAATATCTGAACACTGCGACCACGAGTGAATGATTCTTATAGTTTTTTTTTTTAATTTTTATAATATTTTAGAATATCTGTACTAATGTATAAGTAGTCAAATTTAACACTAGTTGTTGTATTTTGTTTTTAAAATTAATTTTTTAATACAAAAATGATAAAATATTTATTTTCACCAAAGTTTGACTAGCTCTAAAAGAATAAAATGTATGATAGCATAAGTGGCCAATTATTTTAAAAAGTTCTCTATTTAATGTAGTTTCTAAAATTGTACAACACATGCCACATGTGTGATATTTGTTTGTATATTTTCTTCTGACAGGGCTTAAGGCCACCTTTAACCAGTCGCAAAGTTATCCATTATTTACGGGACACCCTGTTTATAAGTCCCATTATCCCATATAAAATATGACGCGATATTTGATTTATTACAAAGTAGTATTAGGATCCATGTATTTTTTGTCATATAAATATAAACTATCACACTTTATATGACTTTTTTTAAAAAATATTTATTTGATAAACTTGCCATATTTATATGATAATGTAATACCGCCTTTAGTAACATTCCATCCTAATTCAAAATTCATATATCTATTTAAACAAACATCAGATAACATAAATTCATTGTGTTTATTTGTATTATGAATATTATTTCAACTTACAATGTAGCTTCTCGTCTAGGTTTCCTCTCGATGTAATCGATAACGCCCGAATGAATTCCTCAAATTCTATTGAACCATCCTGTAAATGGAAATTTCCAACATGATAATATTAATAATTTTCTAATTTTTTTTTTAATTCTAAACGCCATCGGATAAAATTTAAATTCATAATTGAATTTTTGCATAAAAACATATGCATAAATAATAAACATACATAAGATTTAAATTCATGCAAAAATTTGTATTGACTCAAGGGTTTTTTTTTAAATGAAATTCAATACATTTCTATTGTTTTCGTTTTTCTTCTTCTTCGAAAACTAATTTATCTTTATGAATAAACCTGATTTTCTGCGCAATTGATTTCCAACAATATACTCACTTATTAACGAATCTAATGTCTTTTCAAGTGATTTATAGCTATCCGATTTATTTAACCACCATTGTCACACCCATTTATCCTCAAGGATTTATTTTACGAAACCAACTGTTTGCTTTGATATTTATTTGAACCAGTTATCTTCAGATATTCCGTAAAGCTATACATATATACGAACCGTAAATATGTATATATGTGAACTTTCACATTCTCTAAAAATAGGTTCGAAAAGTGCTAATGACTTTTTCAATCCTCAACCCACTTACGCCCACAAACAACTTGAAGCCTTTTCAAATAAAGTCAAAGTCTGAATGGAATGCTTATCAAATGGTAAATAAATCAGGGACTGAATTGATTATGCCAGAACTTGGTTGATTCGTTCAACTTAATGTACGAGTGCGAGTATAGTATTTTTCTTTGAGTTGATGGCTGATGAAAAGATAGATTTCTCTTTTGTTTGTTTTCGTGAAAAAAAAAACAGAGTATGGGACCTATGACCTAATAGTTCAGTAATTATAGCATACCTATACTAAATGTAAAATTAAATAAAAATTCAAAAATTGGGATTTTCGAAAATGTTTGCTATTTACATACTTTATGATAGAAATAATAATGGTTGTGGTTTTTTTTGAAAAAATAAAGCTTAGCATTGGGAGATTCGTCAAATATTACAAAGGCATACAAAAATAAAAAAAATTATTTGTTTTAAAAAATAAATAAAGATATGTTACCAAAATTCATATGTTCTATAGGTCCCAAATTTTAATCAAATCTGTCTATCCATTTAGATTGTAGTTATAATTAAGTGTGGAGTAGGTCTATACAACACACCGATTAAATACAAGTTTGACGAACAAAAAACACACACGCAAGAGAATTGATAAAGGTTGAAATTTATGTAAAAAAGTTCTTGGCGTTCTATTATTATAGGTACATAAATATAAATTAAATATTAAAACACAAAAGGGGAAGCCAAGCGACAAGTCCCTCATGTCAGAAGCATGCTTCTGGCCCAAAAGCGACGATATGATAATTGATTCGGATTAGCGAGACATAACAGTATTGTACAATGGATCTTAGTGGTTACCAGTATATTTGGAATACAAGTAATTACCCGCAATGTTCTCAAACAGAGGTCTGAATTCACTTGAATATTTTGCCCTTCTCCACTCAAAGGTTTATTTTTTGGTTAATTTTCATATACCCAAACATTTTCTGTCGGCTCTTGGTGTAAAAGAGTTTAAAACAAATAATACATCTTTTCAAATAAAATTTAACTTTTGACATGACATGAGAAGACAAAATTGTTTCAAAGCATAATTTTAGTCATTGAACTCAAATTGATTGCGTCAAATAACTTTTTTTTGGGAACATTGCGCAAAACATCGAGTGTAGCTTCGGCTGTGTGGCACGTAGCGCCTTCTTGTTGAAACCAAATGTTGCCAATATCCTCCTCTTCAATTTTTGTGAACAAAAATTCGTTCAACATGGCCCGATAACGATCGCCATTGACTGTAACGGCCACTCCTTGCTCATTTTCGAAGAAAAATGGCCCAATTATGCCTCTGAACCAAAATCCGCACCAAACAGGTTTTGGGTGTATCGGCTTTTCAATGTATGCGTGCGGGTTTTCGGTGCCCCAAATGCGACAATTTTGCCTGTTTACTACCCGCCAAGATCAAAATGAGCTTCATCTGAAAAGATGTTTTTTTTGGCAAAATCGGCATCTTCTCTAAGTCGATTGCAGGCCCGCTTAACGAAGCGTATACACAACCATATTCGTTCAGCGGAAGGATAAAACTAATTATCTGTCAAATCAGACATGAGCTTAGTGTAACCATTCACGAAATAAGCACTAGTTAAAAAAAAGACGTTAGATGGCGGACCCTTTATAAGTACCTATCGGGTTCATTTAACTTTGTAACTAATTAGCAGCCGTGTTGATTCGAACCTGATCGGCGAATGCAATATGTCTTCGGAAGGCAATACGTCTTCGCAAGGCAATATATACTAAAAAGAAAATCGCCATTTTCTAGTTCTCTTGTGGTTAACAACTGTAATGTAGCCACACATTGAAGATGCATGTTAATGGTTCAACAGTGATTTTGTTAATACCTCACACACAGCTTGTTTTATTCCATTTCATCATCCGCCTGCCCTTATTGAAAACCCCTCTTTAACCTTGATAATTTATTTTCTTTACTATTATTTCAAAAGTGATGATATTTGCAACGAAAAAAGTACTTTTGGACCAACCACATTGACGTCAAGCACTATAGTAATCCCTTCTTAAGATTTGCTCATGCTAACAAACAATTAACATTTTACTTTATAAATCGATGTATTGATTAATAACATTATACCCTTTATGCATATAAAATCATCTTAAAACGGCCTTTAGATAATCGTGGACAAAAAATTAAAATTTGAATATAATTAGAAAGAATAATGATGTTCTTATTATGTTTGCGACTTCGAAAAATTTCAAGGGTTCATTAAATCCATTGGTATTATGAAGAGGTTCTTCCAAAAAAAGACTGAATAATAATGAACAAATTGAACCGTTTAAAGGTGAAGTATGCCCAAGTCTTTTTTTTTTTGTAATAATAAGAAATAAAAATAAAGGGTGTTTTTTTAGAGGTAGGTATAGAACTTTGAAATGGAATAAAACAACGATGATTTCTACTTTATTCGAAAAATAATATTCTGGCATTATAATTTAAAAATGATTTCTGGCAAAAGATTGCCACGGCTGGCTCGGACATAGTCTAATCTGGAGGTCCAATATTCGATGACTTTTTCCAACATTTGTGGTTGTATATCGGCAATAACACAATGAATGTTGTCCTCCAAGTGGTCAATCGTTTCGGGTTTATCGGCGTAGACTAGCGACATATCCCCACAGACAATAAGTCAGGCGGCGTTGAATCGCACGATCTTGGAAGCCAATTCACGGGTCGGTAACGTGAAACTATGCGCTGTTGCCAAACGTTTCCTTCAATAAATCAATTGTGGCACGAACTGTGTGACAAATTGCGCTGTCTTGTTGAAACCATAGCTCCTTTACATCATGGTTGTTCAATTGATGAACGAAAAATCAGTAATCATGGCTCTATAGCCGTCACCGTTACATCCACAAATACAGTAGTTTTGTTTATTGACGTATCCATTCAACCAAAAGTGAGCTTCATCGCTAGACAAAATTCGCTTATGAAAATTGCGATCAAGGGAAATCTTTTTTTGGTCCCTTTTGGGCAGAATTTGGAAGCATTGTTCAGGCGTAAGTATATTCATGTTGAAATGCCAAACCAAACTAAAAATAAATCACTTGGCAGCTGATAAAATGGCCGCCAGTTAAAAGAGTGTTGCCAACTTAAAGTTCTATACCTCTTAAAAAAAAAACACCCTTTATAATAGCATTTCGACTTCTCTATATATATTATTGTTTTTGTACAGTTACCCAAAAGGCAAGTTGGTGTTTGCGAATTATTGTTTTACCCAAATGGCATGCCTCTTTTTTGTAAGTTCTTAATATTTATAGGTCTACACACTTAAAAATTATACGGACACACTTTTCTGTCTACTTAAAAATTAGATTTTCGTTCAAAAGAAAAGTAATAAAGAAGCCAATGTTTAAGGTAGGTATAAGTATTGTTTTAAAATTCAAGGAAATGTATATTTTGTTTCGTTTAAAAATGCTTTCCACATCCAATATGTCTAAAATGCCTTCCCACACCTCACAAAACCACTAAACTTCTCAGAATACCTAAATCCTATTAAACTCACATTTTCGTCATCTTTGGCGACGAATCGGTATTTCATTCTCCGGTTCTACCCATACACTAATCACCAACCACTCCTCATTAACTATTAAACAAAATATACTCAAAAATAAAACTTTCGTAAACTCCATCACTCCTCTTCACATCATCTGAAAAACCACCCCCCAAAATGGTATTTCGAGATGACAGGAGCAGGATACAGAGCAGGAACAGTTGTTGTAGTGGTACTTGTTAGATGGTTGGTATATTTGGTGGGCGGTTTCATGATTCATGTTATACTTACGTTGTTCTCGTCGAAAACCCTAAACACAAGTGAGGCAAATTTGCTGGGATCTCCTTGTGGGAAGAACTGTTTGTAAATTTTGATAAAACCCTAAAAAAACACATTAAATCCAGAAATGCCACAGAGTCATCATTACAAGGAGCGGAAGGTAGGCGCACACAGATAGTACCCGAGCCGAGATACATCACGATGAGCGTAAACATGAAATACGCACGGCATCGTGGTGGTGGGACCGGGACGGACGTCAGAGATGAGATATTTCGGTTTATGTCCCCGAGGATAAATGTTGTGGTGTCGCCGAATATACCCCGAAGATGTAAAGTTTTTTATTTTTGGTTTTTCCAAAATAAATATACACGAGATGAAGATTAAAGATGTTCAGCATCAACATGAAAAAAAAAGAAGAGGAACAGAGATAACGATTAGAACAGAAGAAAAGAAGAGAAAGTTAAGTAATAAAAAGATAAAAAATTTTAATTATTTTAATTTGAAAATTGTATATGCACAGGTGCGGGAGGGAGGTAAAAATGTAACAGCCGTTTGCTGCTGGTAAGCCTGATAGCCTGATGGGATGTTTACTTTTTGGTGTGAGTGTTAAACAATGTTTGTGTTTTCTTTTGAATGCGGAAAAATAATTTGGGGGAAAATGATGGGAATTGACTGACAGGTGAAGTGTGAAATTGAAACATTCAGACTGTAGGTATAGGTATAATGACTGGAGATAGGAGGGTTCATTTGGTTTTTACTTACTTGTTCTGTGAGTAAACCGTTCGGACAGTCTTTTAGAAAACCTTTGTGCCTGTGAAAAGTGAGAAAATAAAATTAAGCTAAGAATGGGCTGGAATTTTAAAAATCAAAAAGTATAGATACAGAAAGTTAATTTAAATGAGAAGCATTTATTTATATATATATTTATTGAATTATTTACGGAAGAAAAGTTTCCAATTACAAACGCTAGGTGATTTCACAAGTTAAGACATTTTTGGTTCATCGGAAGTAGGTAGGTAGGTATCTAAGAAAAAGTGTTTTGTAGACAATTTGTAGGTATAGTTGAAAAAGAAAATGAATAGTCCTTATTCCAAAGAAGCATTTTCGAGACATCGAAATTTGTTACTTTTTCTTTCTTAACTAACAATTGCTCGGGACGGACACAAAAATTCAAAAATATAATTAAGATCAATATTTTCAAGTTTCTTTGGAATACAAATATTTCGTGAGTATCAAATAATGTAGAGAAAAAACTATTTTTTACACTTTTATATGCATTTTTTTTTTGAGTAGAGATATACTCACTTTACGTATTATGATTGTTGACTTATAAAAAAAAAATAAATAAATACATTTGGTGGCTCAATAGCTCATACATATTATAATATGAAGAATCAGGGTCTATAAATATAAATATAAACTAACAACTCTCAACCATCCCTGTATGAGTGTCTGCAGGAATCGAGGTGACTTAACTTAAATTGTTTCCGGCTATGTTGCGAAAAACCAAAATTGATAATAACTTTTTTTTTTTATGTTGAATCTTTAAAATAGAAACAGCAGTGATTTTAATTTAATATAAATATTTTGCACAACTCCTACATCCGGCAAGAATATATTATGTGGTATCAAAGAAAAGATAAAAGGCATTAGCATTTGCACATTATATTGTCAAAAAACCGGGTATTTTTTAAAGGTTGGGTACGAAACCTCGCAAGTTAAAACAAAAACACGTACACGTACACATACAATTTGGAAAATTCAAATTTCGCGTTTAAAAAATTTACAATTTTACAAAATTATTAACTTTTTCAAGTATAGGTTCTACAATTTGGTGCCCTGATACTAAATCCAATATGATATAGTCAAAAGCTAAATTTAGCACTTCATTTTTCCGAACCCATGGTCTTATGTGTCATAGTTTTGTGCGTCATAAGCTCTCTTTATTTTATTTTTATATTTTGTTTCAGTCTGTTTTTAGTTCCTAAATAATTGTTTTTTTTTTTTCATTTGTAATTATTTAACTATGAGTAGTGAGAATTTTTTCTTTCTTGTTAATTTTTTTTTTAATTCTTTGCTAATTGTGTTATTCTAGTGAGTATATTACCTATTGTACTATTGCATGTAATTTTGTCTTATTATTTATTTTTCTTCTTCCCCAGTTGAATTACACATACTTGCTTAATGCATGTAAAAATATAGTTTTATCGAACCATTTTCCCCATCCCATAATCCAAGCTTATAGTTGTGTATATCAAACTAAAACCAAACTCACCTCCTCTGAGCTTTTTTTATATATATTTTCTCAATCTTTATAGGTAGGTACATACTTAAATATTCACATATTAACCCAATAAACTATACTCTACAGAGTAACGACCATTCGGGATTTAGACGTCATTTCTGATAGTGAGCTCAATTTCCGACCGCATTACGACAATATAGTAGCTAGGGCTAACTCTGCTCTTGGTTTCGTGAAACGCTGGTCCAAGGAGTTTTCAGATCCCTATGTAACGAAATCTCTCTACACAACCTTTGTTCGACCTTTACTTGAGTACGCTAGTCAAGTATGGTCCCCTTATCACCAAATACATATTAAAAGAATTGAAGCAATTCAGCGTAGGTTTCTCCGTTTTGCTTTAAGGCGACTTCCTTGGGTAGATAACTTCAACTTGCCCCCATATCAAGATCGGTTGCGGCTGATTAATCTACAATCCTTCGAAAAGCGACGTGAAGTAGCGGATATCATATTCGTCCATCAAATTCTGTCTGGCGTGACTGAGTCTTCTACCCTCCTTGAGGCAATGAGTTTGAACATCAACTCACATTCCCTTAGATCAGTACCCCAATTCCATCAAGCACCTCACAGAACTGATTATGGACGAAATGAACCAGTTACTATAATGTTGAGGAAAGTAAATGCTTATTCAAATATTTTTGACTATAATCATAGCAAGGTCACACAAATAAATCTTTTATATGGTTCCTTGTCCCCCTTCAACTAATATAGAACTTAGAACTAATTTTTCAATATTTTTAATTTCATCTTTTTTTTTAACTTTTATAAAATTTTTTGACTATTGCCTTTGCATAATCATATATTAAAATTTAAATTTTTTTTCAATTTTGTATCCTTTATTATTTTTATAAAGGATACAGGATGCTTGCATTAAGCAGACCCATTTCTTTAATCTCCCTTAAACATCCGCGGTGTCCTTTAATTCATAAACTCAACTTTCTTGATATGCTGTCTTCAACATATCAAATTTATTTTTCATTTTTACAATTGTTTAATTCAATAAAATAAGTGCCGATACGAGTTGCAACCGAATTTGCTTTCGTACTCGGTGTAAATTGACGCCAGCGCGTGCGGGTTCTAGGGGGGAAAGAGGCGTGGGATTCTTTATTTATCTTCATTTATTCATTGGACTTTTGAGTGACAGAACCCTGTACCTATGTTGGTAACAGTTTGAACAACGTTATGTTAGATTTTAATTTTGTAATTTCAAGATTATGAAAAGAGATATCTATAAATTTGCGAGATTTCGTTTGACACGTAACGCCATCGTGCTGGATGAAAAGGTGTTTCAAAACTGCTGAACACAGGTTTTCGATAAAATAGCCGATCCATAATTTTAAACCGATTCACTTAAATTTCGACGCAAACGATGCTCATTTGGCTTCAAATCATTCACGAGCTTAATTTTTTAATTCATAATTTTAGAACCAAATTTCTAGAATTTTGTAAGTTTGTAATTTGACAATTGGTTTGAGACAGATATAACTGTCTGAAGTTAGTATTTTGATTCCAAATGAATTTCTTTTTAAGATAATTAAAAACTAAGTCATAATCTTTATTTGGACATCAAAATAATCAATGATTTAGCTTTTTAAACATCTCAAAACTAACAATTAAAATTTTCAATGATGGATTTCAATGTTAGTTACCACTGTGAATGTGGTACAAAATTTGTCAACTCTCCAAATTATGGTGTAATTAATGTTCCAAAATGTGTTGCTTATACCTAGATGCATTGTGCAGATATAAGTCAGTGGTTTCATATCATTAAAACTATTAACTTAGTGGGAAACGGAGATTTCCACCGATTTTATTTTATTGGACAAATTGCTCGACTAATAAAAAACTATTGGTTTCCAAACAAAATATGCCCTTTTTAAAAAGGGGGTATCAAAAAAAACAAGAAAATATTAGACGTAAAAGAATTTAACTCACTTAGCCAAAAGCAGCGCCTAAAATCTCATATAATATTGTTTATATTTTTCCTTATCCTTTGTATTTTATGTTTGTTTTTGCTATCATAAAATTATTTAAACGACATCTATTCTAAATTTTGTTTTTTGATTTTTATTTAATAATAATCCCTTTCAAAGATCACATTCAAAAATTAACTTTAAACACATTTGCGCAACATTTTAGACAATTTAGTATGATGTTAAAGCATTTTTAGTATAATGCTAGGTTGAAAAAATGTCTTTCTAAATTTTATACAAACTAACTTTTTAACATTTTGTTAAAGTTAAAATCACCAGGGGAATATTTCACTAAACACTTTTCACTTTGCAACTTTGCAAAAAAATAATTTCCTGCAAAGTAAAAGTGCGAAGTGTTTCACAAAATCTGCAAAGTGAAAAGACTTTGCACTTTTCAATTTATCAGACTATTTTTGAAAAGTGGAAAGTAAAAGTGTTTCACCAATTCTTATTTTGCAAAGTAAAACTTGGATTGTACTAATTTGGACATAGGAGAACAAGGTTGTAACTTACTGATTGAACTTTGTGTTATGGCTTAGATATACCTATATATTTTCCATCGCACTTGATTCTACTAATGAGATACTTTGGGGCAAAAAGGTTCTGTCTACAATGTAACAATGTTCTATCTACTACTCTGTTTGAGTTCCCTTAGAACACAAGGACAAGGTTCTATCTGGCTATAGTTAAAACCTTGTGAACTTAGGATCGAATGGAATATTTGTATAGATAGAACCCTGTTCCCTACTTTTTTTATTATTTTAGAAAGCGTAAGAGATAGAAAGATACGGATAGTGGCAATCACAAAAGTGCCAAGCCTTTTTAGTACGATTCAATATATAACTCAATTTTGACAAAAATGTAAGTTAGAACCTTGTTGTCCTAAGTTCGCGAAGTATAAATATTCATCTCATACCAAAACAGATTTAAATGATTTGCCTTGTCCTTGTATGAGCCCTGTTAAATCTCCGTCCCACTGGATCTTCCGGATTTGTCCTTAGTGGTGTTATTAACCATTTACTCAAAGCATAAGCATCTCCTAAGATCACTTCATTAGGGAATGTTCAATGTCCCGAATTCAAATTGGATTCCAAAAAAGAATGCCTTACCACTCTTGCATCATGCTCCCTATCTGGCCAGCTTATGTTTACAGCATAGACCAATCTTAGTCACAAACCATCATTGTATTTAAACATTCTCTCCATACCTGTTGACAATATGTTCTTCATCCAGCTACACAAAGAAATCCTCCATGAGAAAAAAAAAAATTGCAAAGTTATTTCTCAAGAATTTCGTGTTCAGCAATTGGAGTTTGGGAGAGAAATTCTTCTGTGATTACATTCGACACTATTTTGTACATAGATGCAACACCGTGACATTAGGCTCCATTCTCAACCCAAAGTAGTGTACACAAAATTTGTTGCAAGGGACCTAAGCACTTAATCCTCTGATTGTTGAATTGATGTTTATGTCCAATTTTAGACAAATCAAATTTGATGGTTGTTTTTATTAATCGAAAACTCTCTTTTGTCGAATATCAATTTGATATCAAAGTTAATTCTTAACTTCACTACTCTTTGTTCAATACTATTTACTTCTTCATTTTCCAAAAATTCTTCAAAACGGTTCATTTGTGTATTATTATTTCAACTTTTCACAACGAACGCTTATTTGCAAATGAAAATTTCTCTTTGCATATTACTGAAAAGCTTTTCAAAATTTTAAATTTTATTTGCAAAGTTAATTTGTTTGGTGAAACGAGAAGAACAAGTACTTTGCAAACTATCAAAATTTTTCACTTTGCAGAAACGAACTTTTCACTTTGCAAATTTGCGTTTGGTGAAACGTATTTTGCAAAGAGGAAAACTTTTTGACTTTTCATTCCCATAATTTCCTCTTTGGAAATTTGGGTTTGGTGAAACAAAATTTGCAAAGTAAAAGTGAAAAGTTGCAAAGTGAAAAGTGTTTGGTGAAATAGGCCCCAGATGTCTATTTTATCTTTTTAGTATCATACCAATACCTACTCCAGATGTCACTCTGACAGTTACAAATGTGAAAAAAGGTATATTTGCGAATTTTTTTCAATAACTGTTACCTTTTTATGCGTGTTCAGTTGTAGAAATCAGCTTTGTTATGATCTAATGATATAAATTTGTTTGAAACTAAGAACATTTTAGTAAAGAGCTTGAAAGTAAGAGACCTGAAGACGCCATGAACAGTTAACATTTTGTAATTGTCAAAATGACATATGGAGTTAGTATAGTAATAAAAAGATAAAATAGGCATTTAGTGATATTTTTAATATGAAGATCTTCTAAAAAAAATCGAAATATTAATTTTGAATGAGTTCTCTTAAAAGAGTTGGTTGTTAAAAAAAACATTTAGAAAAGCTGTCAGCTATTTCGAGAATTAAAAAAAAAAAATCTTTAGATTTCCACACCAATTTGTATGGAAAAAGTTTGTTGTTGGAGACACACGGGTTAGTAAACAATTAAGAAAAAAATATATTACCAAAATTACTCTTCTGTTAAATTGTATGTAATTGAATCTTCCTAAAGAAATGTTACAAATGTATAAATGACTATTTCTTACTCTAATAGGCACCTAATTTATTTGATAAATTTATTCCACTTACCATTGTCTGATTTCTTTTTCTGTGACTGAAAATAAAAAGAAAAAAAATATTATAGTTATTTTAAAACAACATTTTCAAATTTAAATTAAGGAATAAGCTTGAGAATAAGCTCAAACGAAGTCAAAGGTTTAATGCTCTGTATATATGCAAATTAAAAAAGTACGTTAGTATCAAATATCACAAAAAACAGACCCTTTAAAATACATGGCTTTCATTGAAATTTAAATGAACCTTTTTTATGAGTTCAAAAAGAAAAGAAGTCCTTACACTACCGACCAGTAAATCTACCTCAGTGATAACCTTTTAAGAATACAGCAACCTTTCCTGGATGCAAAGTGCACGAAAAAACACTTACACAGGTACACAAGTAAATCTGAAAGGGAAAGTCAAAAGCTTAAAAGAAAAAAAAAGCATATATTTGCACATAAACATATCTACGAACATGAGAAGTTGAAATTATTTACACTCGAAACATGCCTCCATACTCTTAACGAGGTCGTTTCACTCGCTTTTTGCACCGAGGTTGACACAGTGTCTCCCCTGCTACATACCTTGATACATACATTTTTATATAGCGGCACAACTCAAACTATTGTTCAACTAAAGGTATATCCTTTGAAGAACCCACCTTGGCACCTGTTCAACCATTGACGAGAAAATAAGGCCACGATACAAATATTAAAAATGCTCATGTACCGTTATAGATGACGGCGCTCAGGCTCATAAAGTCGGTATATATGTAAAGTATATCGCTTAGATGCACCTTCAGACTTACAATGAAGCACCCAAGCTTTAGCTTGATTATAATGTTTGGGTGATGTTATTTAGGGCGTAATAAGAATTTGAAGGATTTTATAGTACCAAAGTATCCTTTGGATGAAATACGTGCAAACCTAGAGTATAGAGCGAGAGAGAGCTCAATATAGTGCAGTGTGCAGAATATAAATATTTATTATGTCAACCTGAGTTTAAAATAATATCTTGTAATAAATCTTTTAAAGAGCTTTTGCCATATAGGAGTGTGTCAGAAACTAGATGAATTTATGGGGTTCTCTGCGTCTTAATTATGGAACAAGTAAGATACTTCACACATCACTTCAAAATAAATCTAATTAAGACACATAAACAAACGAGTCCTTGAAATGGAAGATTTTTTTTTTTTTTTCATTTTTGACTAAGCGACAAAGGGGAATTTTTTTCTTTTACAAAAAATCGACAAGAAGAAGAAAACTTACTTGAAGATAAAACATAAAATCCTATTGCAAGATTTATCTACATCTTACGTGTCGTACTCAACTTAACAGAAATATATAAAACTAAGTTTACGTGGTTTTTCAGATTTTTGCCATTCTCGTCAACGGCTTCAACGATTTTTCATAACAAAATTGTATTAATGCTCAGCACCACTAATAAAGATAAGACTGATGATGGGCGGCTTGGCACCCCTTGAAACAGCTGTATCTCTAGCCAAAATAAATGAATAATGAATTGATTCGTAAACAATTGGTGGTAGCACCTTTAAGTTGTTGTTCAAAAATTCAATAAAATTTCTATCAAAATTTGTATAGGCACAGTAGAGGTAATATTGTAAAGCGAAATTTTCCAAAAAAAAAAAGTTCAAACATGGCATTGTAAATTTTAAGGTCTGTAGCAAAATATAACTATTTTTTGAGCCTCATGTGTAACATTTGTACGTTAATTTGAGAGATGTAAAATGGATATTTCAACTCTAGAAGTAATGATATCTTAGATCGATTTTATTAGACTATATACTGTTGCACTTAGGTATATATACTAAACTTACTTCAGGCCCTATAAGGACTCCGAATAGTTCGTATTACATTTTGAATTTAACTAACGAATAAAAATCTGGATTTGTTGCTGTCAATCAATTGTTTGAATTGAAACATAAATAAACCACACGAGATATCATAGTCCATCATAATGTTTGACACATAACACGAGAACATCATACCTATACTAATTTCTGTCTCTCGTGATGTTTCCAATAAAAAATTGATAGCCATGTCCAATTACTTCCAAGTCTCGACCAACATAACATACGAGCTTTGTAATGGTCAACATGGTGGTGAATTTTAATATCCTAATGACAGACAATCACTTCCAATTAAACTACAGAAAACATAATAAATTTTTAATTATTCGCTTATGAATGGACGATAAAATTACTGTGGTTTTGTTGTTTATATTATATACAAAAAATATCCTGGAAGGTTATATAAAATTTATAAAAAAAAACATGGTTGAAAGACTTGGAATCTTTTGTATAGTTTTGATATGTGGGTATGGGTAGGTATGTATATTTTATATTAGTGGACATTGAGGTGAAAAAAGTCATTAGACTGGGTGTCCACTAATTCCTCGGGGATAATTTGCTGATTTTGATATTTATTATTGTTACGTTCATGAGAAAAAAAAAAGTAAAACGTTATGTTTATTACGTTTTTTTTCTGGAGATAATTGACCTCAAAGTCAAAAATTAGCATGTACAAGAAAAATAAATAATGTCCACATTGGTAAAAAACCCCTTCTTACTGTAGGACGAAACATTTCCCATTTTATCCTGTATAATAATGGACAATTTATGTGTACTATAACTTGAGCTACTGTAGAGTCATATAAAATGCATAAACTATCCATTATATGGTGAACCTTAAATATGTAACAAAAAAAACTATATCGACAGCCCAGGAAAATTGTACTTTAACTTCTAAAATTCATCAAGTTAAGATTTTTAAACGCAATTTTCTTAATTTTAGCATCGAAAATACTGACTAAAAAGTCCATTGCCAAGGATATTCAAGGTCAGTTGTCGAAAATTTCAGTGCATATGGATTTTGAAAGCCGCCGGTAAAAATTTTACTCAACATTTTCTTACCAAAACTTGTATTTATAATTAAATTTTTTTTCCTGGGACTAGATATCGCCAGATCAAAAAAACGTAAAATGATGAAAATGTCGTTATTTTTCATATAACTCCTTAATAATACCTAATGCCTTTGATAAAATCTGTCACCAAACTATATACCTTAAACTCAATGCCCTTGGGTTCCCTCCCTTTTTCATTTCATGGCTGAGATCGTACCTAGAACAACGTCAATACAGGGTTCTCTTCAGGTTCTCAATCTCCGATCCCATTAACGCCACTTCTGGCGTTCCTCAAGGCAGTCACCTGGGCCCTCTTATCTTTGTCCTTACAATAAACGATGTTGTAAGTATAATTAATGACTCTTATCTGTCTATTTACGCAGATGATATGAAAATCATTAAGGTCATTTCTTCCCATACTGACCTTTACTTGCTCCAAAACGACCTAAACTTATTCCAAACTTGGTGCGATAAAAATTTCTTAGAACTCAACGTTGCTAAATGTCAATCAATAACCTTCTCCCGTAAACGGTTACCCTCAACCCCCAGAACTTATTACTTTCGTAATGAAGCCATTCCTATTGTGTGTTCCATTCGAGACCTTGGGATTATTTGTGACACTGAGCTTAACTTCCGCTCTCATATCGATCAAATAATTAACAAGGCCAATTCCTCTCTCGGCTTCATAAAACGTTGGTCTAAAGAATTCTCTAACCCTTACGTCACTAAGTCCCTTTACATTACTTTTGTTAGGCCCCTCCTTGAATACGCTAGCCAAGTTTCGTCGCCACATCAGAACTCTCACTCCCAAAGAATTGAGTCCGTGCAACGTAGATTTCTTCGGTTCACCCTCCGCGGCCTTCTGTGGTCCGATAATATCATCTTGCCTCCCTATAAAGATCGATTAAAATTGATACACTTGCAAACTCTAAAAAAACGGCGAGAAGTAGCTGATATACTCTTCGTGTACCAACTTTTAACGGGGACAATCGATTCACCCATTCTGTTGGAAATGATCCCGATCTATACTAACCCGCGTAACCTCAGATCCGCTCCACTCTTCCGCCCACCTCACCATAGAACAAACTATGGCTTCTTTGAACCGTTATCAAGAATGTTGCGTTTGGCAAATACCTCACTGTACACCCTTGACTTTCACGCTTAGAAACTCACTCTATAACTCCTAATAGGATCGCCCCATGCGCTCCACCTAACATACCTCATATAATACCAATCTTCCGTATCCGTGCTTCCTCCCTAAGTCCTTCAAGTTTTGTTTTTAAGTTTTTTCTTTAATAAAATTGGTGGGTGGGCCTTTGGGCCCAAACCAATAAATAAATTAAAAAAAAAAAAAAAAAAAAAAAAAACAACGAAAAACCCACCATAGAATAAGTTTAGTTTTAAGTAATAGCTATAAGTTTCGCTTGTATTAAGCTCAATAAATATAAATATAAATAAATACATATAATCAAAAATAATTAAATGCAATATTTGTAATTTATGTGACCTCTACAAGAAAATATTTCCCAAAAGCAATAATCAAAAAGTAATAATTTTTTTTATTGTTGTCAAAATTCATAAATTTTCTTTTTTTTTTCTTTTCACGATTTTTTAAAAAAAATATGTATGCTCAGTTTGTAGATCATAATATTTTCTACAAACAAAATTATACCAATTTTTTTTCTATTAGCGTTATTGATGAAGATCCTGATATTGATGTAATTTTTTTTATATTTTGTTACTCTTTACAAGTTTACATTCACATTTTTGTCTTTTGGTAATCATTTTTTATAATGGAAGTGACTAACCAACCATGGTTTATAAAAGTAATATTTATTTGGCCCTGTAAGGCCAGGGCCTCCACCGCACCGCTCGTGGGCACAGTTATAACAGTTATAAATTTGAATTTCCTTAGCCTCGTCCTTTTAAAATATCATTATTTCAAGATATTGGTCAAAAGAGGAAATTATCGATTTTTGGCCTTTTCGAAGTTTTCGAAAAATAATATATAGGTACTCATTTTATAAATTATAATAATTTCTACAATTTTATAAATTATAATAATTTCTACAAAAAAAGAGTAGGTATAACACTTTTCTCTATAAAATTGTTCAGTTGCTAGATATTGCGACTTCAAAAGTAGTCAAATGGTCAAGTTATTTACGAATAAAAAAATATGCACGACTTGATCGCACGAACTTTGCTCTTGTGGTGAAATATTGTATGTAACACAACATTGAAGATGCATGATGTATATATTTAACGAGTTAATATTAAAAGAGTCAAAAGCACTAAAAAATTGATTTTTCGTTTGAATTTTTTTTTTTTTTTTGCAACATAATGTCTTTAAAAAATTTTAAATGCATTATTGTTTAAATTATTGAGAAGCATCAGATTCCAAAATTATAACAAAATCGATTTAACCATGGCAAAGATATACTCGAATAACCCAAAAATAAGACCATTTTCTTAAAAAATGTTGAATACCTAATTCCGTAATGTGAATTTTTTGGGAAACATCTGGAATGCAAATTTCTTACAATTGACTTGGTTATTACAGGTACGAAGTTTAATCAAAATCGTTTGAGCCGTTTTTGAGAAAATATGAAGAAACCAAAATATTTGTATGGCAGTTACCCGTTCTTGATGAGCTAAAAGAAAAATTTGAATTTCTCCTCTAGGGAATCACATAAAAATGCTCTTTTCCAAATTTCATGCAAATCGGTCCGGTCCACCCGTTTAGGCTCATGCTCAAATTACAGTGGACACACCGACGCACTGACGTACAAACGCGCAGACCGACGGAGGGCATGACGAAACCCACTTTTTCGGACTTCTCTATTATCGTAGTGTTAGTTTTGATTATAACCTCGAATTTTTTTTTTACACGAAACCAATACTTGCCCTTTAGAGCAAGTAAAAAATAGATAAAGAGTGGGTGAATCCCGTTTATTTATGTCGACCGATATGGTTCCCATTGAAAGCTTATACTTCGGATCTTAATGTCAGATTTGTAAGACTCTGGGCCAGTTTTACAGTTGACACTTACCGGAATAAGTGGCACTTAAGTTTCCCATATTAGGACCTTAAGGCTAAGCTTCATAGCCAACGAAAGTGGAACTTATGTCACCAACATCGGACACTTAAGTGCCACTTATTCAGAAGTGTGCACTTTGATATTACGCCTTAATCTTTCACATTGCCCACTTAAGTGACACTTTTGTGACTGTGAAACTGGCCCTAAGGTTTTTATAACAAGTTACATTGTTAGTATCTACGAATGAGAATTAATCTAGGGGGTGCAACTTTCTATATTGGAGGGTTTATTGAGTCAGCATTTCAGCAATCAATTTAATTTTATTTATCTACTACAAATAATATCAAAAACTTAAAAAAATGATTGTAAGAACTCAATGAAATCAAAATTGTTAAATCAGTTTTTAATAGAGTACAGAATTGTTGGAACTTAAAATTGTACATTGACTAAAATGTTTAATTTAGGTTGTCTCGTTATTGTTACGGTTATGACACTTAAAAATATGATTTTGTAATTTATTCACATAAAATTGTAAATTAATAAACTAATAGATTGAATAAAAAAAATCTTGATTTTAAATCCATCTCAGTTTTGTTACCGGTGTAACCTTAAAAACTGGTGGTTTTCTAATGTGCCGTCGGAGATAATATTGTGTAATGATGACTGTGTCTAATTTTATTTATTTCAAATATTTACTTAAAATTGATCTTTAGTGCCAATATTATAAATGTAAAGCAGAACTATGGAAAACTTTCCAATTTTTTAAGTAAAGAATTGTTACGGGGGTGACAAATGTTACAGATGTGACTTATTATAATTTAACAAATCTAACTTTGACTAAAAGGTAACAAAAATATTCCTCTTACTTTCCCAAATGATCAGTTTTCTAACAGCAATCGTAAATACATATTTTTGGTTACGGATGTCACACTTACAACCATACAACAACGCATAAACTCAGCTTTAATTTAGAATGGAATAACCAAATTACGCTATCACTGTAAGACCCCGAAATATGAAAATTCTTGACCTTATCGGAAGAATTCAGAAATTTTCAGCAAAGGAGTTGCGTGAGCACGACAGAGGGAGTTAAAAGCCTTTGAGTCCGCGAAATGTGGGACCCAACCTTAGTTACTGTTGTCCAAAGAAAACAAAATGTTTCGGAATTTTGCTAATGTTGCTGAAGTATTCCAATTTTTACCGGTAAATTCTAGAAATTCAAAATTTCGTGACATCCTGCAAAGACGAAGAAAAATATAGAAATCAGTTACACATGTATATATGTACATATATAAGTATTATTACATAATATGGAAATATTTAACCATTATACAATACCTCACTTTTCTTAATACTAAATCCGTAAACTTTAAACTCTTTTATCGAAATATCTTTTCTTCAAATTTTATTTAAAAGAAATCAATTCTTATTTAAACTCTCTACTTAAGTATCTTAGCCTGTCTTAATCCTTTGAATACCCTTTCAAGAAAATATATTAAATTCAATCTGAAAGCAAATCCATATCCATACATACATATATCTTTGGTTATAATTTTTTTTTTTTTTTTTTTAATTTTTCATCTCATCTTTACTACAGAGAAGATGCCAAGATTTACTCCTTAGTTCTATATAGCTATACCATTCAACGCATCTACAATCAAAAAACCAAAAACGATATGCCAGAGGATTAAAGAAGAGAAAATGAGATGAACTCAACATAGGATAGAACACTTAAAACAATGATCCATCGAAGGGGATTTCGAGGAAGAAAAATAAAAAGATAGAAAACGAGCATTTGGAAAAATCTCGATCCTTGCACTTGACGATAAACTTAAACCTTCTTTTGCTGCTCGAATGTGGTGGGTGCAGTGCAGTCCTACACTCCAATATCAGAGAATAACCAATCTTAAGAATGAAAGAAAAAGGACTTCGCAAAGGACGAAAGTATGTAAAGTGTATTTTTATAAAAATAAAATAGAGATTATTTCAATTGAAAATACAGCAACTTGGCTTTTGGTTGAAGAAATTGAAATCATAAAGGTACTTCTTCTTACTATGATTCTACCTGTCACCAACACAAACATATTATAAAGGGTGTTGAATGGTTTGAAAATCATATCGCTGGTAGCTAGGAGTTTTCCAATAGTATATATAAGATTTAATCGATTGTAATATTTTAAGATATTTTTAAAATCTAGGATATTAAATTGAAAGCTTAGGAGTTAAAACACTTTTGAGAAATGTGGATTTATAAATATTGGTATATATGGTATAAATATTTGGTATATTTTGTGCTTGGATACTGGGGAAATAACTCAACACTAATTCTGCTATTTCAAAGAAATTACCAGAATAAGTAACAAACAAAAATAAGAAATTGGTATTTGATTGAATATCGAAGCAATAAACTATACTATACTATTTCACTGTATACCAAAAGTGGAAGCAGTGAATCGGCGGGCCGTATAGTCTTAAAATACATCAAAAACTAAACTAAAACATTCAGCATATACAAATAAACAATACCCACAAATAAACTAGAGCCTTTCATTAATTTCTCATATCTTGTTTTAAACAATTAACAAAGGAAACTATAAAATGAACACCAAAATAAAAAGTAGAAACTATATACATAAGTAAAAGAAAAAGAACATAAATTATAGTATAGAATTCTTTGGTTCACTGTGTACTTTCAAGAAGTGGTTCACTGTTGGACATAGTGGCTTTTTGGAGAAAAATCTTTTTAAAAATTACTGTTTTTAATTTAAATTAATAATCACGACTTTAAAATGCATTGCTGAACCCTACAAAATCAGATTTTTCATTTTAGCTTTTTTTTATGTACTCAAGTGCTTAGAATTTGTTAGCATTTAAACAAAATATTGGTAGGTAGACAATTTTTAAGAATTTATAAAATGGGTCTAGTCAATAGGGAGAAAGTTAAAATATAAAAAAATATATAGTATTGTTAATAATGGATTAAATTTTTTCCTTTTAAAAAGCAAACCGTACTAAATATAGAACATATTCAAAATTTTATCAACATTGTGGCGTAGGAGTTGTTTTCGATTAAAATAAGATATTTGTTAACGATTTTTTAACCGTTGTAAGGTATACGCCGCTATTTTTGGTTCAAAAAACAATGTTTTTATAAATCTTTTAGGTATTGTTAAAAACCCACAGAAACAAAATTTCAGAAATAAATAATCATAATGAAATATTCAAAAATACAGCAAAAAAAAATTTGCTTGATGAATTTAAGTTGAACTGTTTTGCGAGAAAGTCGAAGATAAAAACAAAATGGTTTTATCAAAGGTATACCATTATTAACCATTTTTGGGATAGTGTTTAACCAATTAATAGGTAGACTTCACCTTCAGCTATTATATTTGATTGTTTTTTTTTTTTTTATAAATAGCTGTGGAGCCGTTTGAAGAAGTAAGATTTTTCTGAACGACTAAACAATGGATTGTGAGTACTTAAACAAAAATTTAAAAGACATACATACATATCAATGTAACAATATTAAGTTAGCAAATAATTAACCCATCCGTTTGGGCCTCAGCCGATAAGACAGGAAGACAGAATTTCGAGACCTCGCATATATGTATTTCTCTTCCATATCTTGAAAATCTCATATGCTTGAATAAAATCTAGAGTTCTAGACTTTGCCATGGATTACATGTTTTTTTCGTATGGTTGAGGGGTTGTAAGTGAAAAACCGTCTCACAACATGCACCACCCTCAGCCCTGGGCTTTGTTATCAATCAATATTTAACCATACGTAAATATAATACCTATGTATGTAAGGGCGATATTCATTACATTGTTTTATGAGGTCAAAACATAATATGCCTTTTTTAAAAATAACTCTTTTATACTCTTTAAAAAAAAACAAAATTGAACAGTATTATGACCGCTTGCTTTGATAACCTGTAAAATATCGCTCCCTGAGCTCTACTTCATGGAACATACATATATACATCACATACCTAAATAAAGCTCGAACCACATTACTCTCGTGTTGTGTGTTGTGTTGTGGAATAGTGTGTCGCTGTCATTCCAATGTATTTCATAGATTTCGACACAACACATCACACGATACAAATATGGCTCTAAGCATATGAAATACATTAGAGCGATAGCGACACACTACTCACCAACACACCACACGAGAGTAGTGTGGTTCGAGCCTAAATAAATTGTAGATATTTGATGTATGTTCTAGTGCGATTTCTACCTTTTCAACTATTTTTTTTCTTATTATGAAAAATTAGAACAATTTACTCTGTGATCCAGTTTAGTCACAGTTTGAACATTTGAAAAGGTAGAAATCACAAAATTTTTCCAAAAAACGAAAGAGAAACTAATAGTCTTATGTTCGGTTTCACAAATATTTAACAGGCTTTTAAATTTTTAAATGAAGTATTTTGTATGGAACAAACGTCATTTAAATATTTAAAAGCCTGTTAAACAGTTAAAAGGGCTTTATGAAATTAGCCATTAGAGCTGGTGAAGGATTTGCTTAAACTTTGTATACATGACATCAACCTGGCAACGTTACCGCTACCCTACCGCGACCTCATGTATCGTTATTTTAAGTTAACTAAATATTAAAGTATTTGTATCGATTTTTTTAAGCTCACCTAAAAGAACACTCCAAAAACTGTACAGTAAACGTGTAAGCGTTTTCAGCATTTCAAAGACCCCATAATCACACAATTTTTGTACTTACGTATCTTAATGATTGATATTTCAAAACTTCTCTAATTTTGTATGGCATTTCAAAAGTGCACTATGTGGTGTTAGAGGCGAGTTGAAATTTAGCGAATTCGCTAAGAAATAATATTTTTATTTTTTATTCTATTTTAAATACAAATCTTTTTAAACTCTTCGTAATGAAAAATCAAATTAAATTTAGTTCTGGTATTAAATAGTTTAACTTAACATATTCGTAACTAGGTATAGGCTAGTTTTTATTATTTTTCGTCTAGCTTTAAGTATATGAAAAATTTCTTCCGCTCTTCCTGGATCCACAAATGCACCAGTAGGTTAACTAACTAAGTTATGCTTTTGCGTGTTGTAACGCAAAGAACCACATGTTCAAAAGAGTAATTCTGTTTCTGGCCAAAAAGCATACGGCAAGCAATTTTCCATTATAATATTACTACATGAACATTTACTGGCGCTGCATCAGTCTGGATCAGAGTCTTTTAACAAAGGAGCTGCTCTGACTCAGTGCTTTTCTGTCTTCACTACAGGCTGACTGATTGCTTATAATGGATGGTCGAATCTGATTCATTGTTGAACGCAAAATCTAAACACCCAGGCAGCTTCTTAAAATTATTTAATTTATCCGAAGTTCGATAAAGAGGAAATAAAACTTTAATGATGTTAAAAATTTAACAAATTATGCTATCTCCGTTAAAAGGATTCATCTGAAATTAGTTTAATTTTCAAACTGATATAAAACACAGACAATACTAATCCGCATCCTACTTTTGCCTTAATTAAATCTGCCCCAACAGGATCCCGTACTTGTTAGTCAGAAAAGGTTCAATATTTTTTGTTTTTTTTTTTTTTTTTTGCTGTAAGGGACTTTCTTTATTTTATTCAGAAATGTATCTTTCTTTAAAACTTTTCCTTTTTTCAAACTGTCAAACAATAATATTGAAGAAAATGGAACTAAAGCTATAACTTTGTAAATAAATAGTTTATCCTTCATTTGAGAATTATATGCTCTTCCATGATTGCATTAATGTAGTTGCGATTGAAGCTTTTCAATTATTATAGTTAAATGTTGTTTCATGTTTCTTAACGTTTGATGAAGCGTTTAAATATACTTCAAACAAATTCCAACTAAAGTCGATTGAATCTGAAAAGGATACTCACGTCTCGATACATACAATCAATTATTGTTTTTTAGGGATTTCATTGATTTTTGTTTTCATTCCGACTCTACAACGAAACGAGTTGGTTGGATGTTCGGTGGCGTGACGCAGGTATAGGTATGCAACCATATTAATAAACTACAAAAGAAATTTGCATTCGAAAAACCCTCTGCTGCAGGTTTTCCAATTTAACAAACTTTATTCGGCTTACGGGTTTATTGTTTTGTAGATATTTGTTCCTTTTTTTTCCTATTCAATAATCTCAATGCGATTTTTATAACGGCAGTATATAACAAAGGATGCACAGGTTTAAATCGTAATGCAAAAGCTCCCACGAGTCTATTTTCAAAGCCAAGTGAATTTTGTATTGAAGGACTCTATAGCATACATACAAATATATTTTCTCTTATGGTGTGTACAAAAATGCATAACATACCTATATTCACCGCCCTCGAGGAAATATTATACGAAAATGGAAATATCCTTGGAAAGCTGCAAAATTGTGGATATGGGGTGATGGTTGAATAGAAATTATTTCAATGGGGGGAAGTGGATAAAACTGCAAATCCGCAAACAAAATTACTTTCATTGTAACCTTTGGGGCTAAATTGAATCGCGATTTTTTTGTGTTTATTGTTTATAAGTAGAGGAAGATGTTGTATAATGGTGAATGCAAGGACTTTTAAGAGTGAAATTTAAATGCTAATCTGATTTCAATAGCACCTACATATATTCTTACCTTGCATGAAGCTTTTTTGGAGACTAAACTAATTAAAATACAAGATAAATTTGGTGGCTATGTGACTTCAGCAGCCCATATAAATGGGATAATCGCAAAAAAGTTGTCATCGAAAAGGTCAGAAATTGATCAAAAAATCACAAAAAAATCTATGGCTAAATAATTTCTAAATCTATTTCGGCGTTTTTTGACCAATTATTTACTTTTAAGATGGCATACTTTTATTAGCGAATATCTCACATATAGGTTGCTAAGATCCAATAGCCAAATGTTGTGGCATGATAGCTCATAGAGCACGAGGGTCTTGTGATTTACAACCTTCAACCAATCCTGTGGGGGTGTTGTTTGCTTGCAAAAGTGGAGGGGACTCACAATTTTCTGCCAAATCCGAATGGCTTAAATGGAAGGCACATTATCATGACAAGGGATACTTTTGGAGAATTTGTCACTTTCTCGTAAAATGCAGTAGCCGTGGAAAAAAATATAAAAGTAGTTGAAGATGATGATGATGTTATTGGATGGACTTTTGAAAGATTTTGAAACTAAATTTGGTGGAAGAATTCTTCACTTTTCCTTCAAGAAAAATTTTAAAGATGACCATTTTGATAGTGTATCAGCCTTAATTAATTAATTAATAATAATATTAATGAGGTTTTCAACTACCTTGCTGTTATGGAACATTCTTCATTGTAAAGGGAGTTTTTTTAAGACATGTGGTTTTCAAGAAGAAAAAAAATGCTTATAATTTAATGTTATAGCCAAGAATTTAGCTTTATTATAAAGATAAAGGTTTACCATTATGTTCTAAAAATGATTTCGGGTAATTGGCCACAGCGGCTGGCTCGAATAAATTGCAACCAAGAGGCCCAATATCCGAACACTTTTTGCAGCAATTGGGGCCGTATGTCAACAATAACGCGCGGAATATTCTCTTCCAAGGCGTCAATCGTCTCGGGCTTATCTGCGTAGACAAGCGACTTCAAATAATTCCACAAAAAATAGTCCAGCGGTGTTAAATCGCACGATCTTCGAGGCAACGCCACAGGCCCACGACGCGAGATAATGCGCTAGCCAAAAGTTTCCTTCAATAAATTGATTGCTTCGTTGGCTGTATGGCATGTAGCGCCGCCGTCTTGTTGGAACCAAAGGTTGTCCACATCAACATTCTTAAATTCAGGCACGAAAAAGTCATTAATCATGGCTCTATTACGTTGCCCATTGACTGTAACATTAGGGCCGGCTTCATTTTTGTAGAAATATGGACCATTGATTACTTCTGCCCATAGAGCACACCAAACAGTAACTTTTTGAGGATGTAACGGCGTCTCAACAATGTCCTGTGGATTATCATCACTCCAAATACGGCAGTTTTGTTTATTGACGTATCCATTCAACCAAAAGTAAGCTTCATCGCTAAACAAAATTCGCTTATGAAAATTGGGATCAACGGCAATCTTGTTTTGGGCCCATTTGGGCACAATTTGGAAGCGGTGTTCAGGAGTCAATCTATTCATTATGAAATGGCAAACCAAACTGAGCATAAATCAAGTGACAGCTGTCAAAAAGAACAACTCTGAAAAAAGTATTGCCAGATTGAAAACCACAATTCTAAAAATAACACCCTTTAATAGACTACTTCAACGTCTTTGTCAGAAGTGCTTTTGGTTTGTCTATTTTCTGTTTTGTTTTTACATTCATATTTTGTTTGCAATCTCTCTCTGAAGAAACAGAAACCCCGTCAAGAAATGCTTATTTAATCACCTTCATTGCAAATACTTCTAGGATAAGGAAAACACAAATTTCCAATCAAACTTTATTGCCCAGATTAATATCGTCAGAAAAGGAACTATCAGGGAATTAAATACTGGTGTTCCGCAAGGGAGTGTTCTCGTTCCGGTCCTGTTCGTTTTTAGTTTGTACTTGCGATAAAACTTATTAGGTATACAGGCATAACAGAAGAAGGTACGTTATGAGAATACAGGGCAAATACAAAGCTCCAACGATGCTAAGCTCGTGCTCGCCACAAGGGAGTGGTCCGGTCCAGTTTGTTTTTTTTTTTTTCAAATCCCGATAAATCTTTAAAAAGTGACACAATTATGTATGTTGCATCTATAGGTATAATATGGCAACCGTAAAGCTCCAATCAGCCTAGAAAAACAGGAATCAATCTTAAATTATTTATTGATATTTGTCTTTTTTTTTAACAATTCATTTCTTAATTGATGAAACTTAATGAAAAGACAATAAGAGTGTTATTGTCTAAATTCTAAACGATCAACAAAACACACACCTGATATAATTTCTCCAACCTTAAGCTTATGTGTCAATTAGTTTATTCAACAAAACAAATTCATGTTCTTTTCATCTATTTCAACTGAATTCCAATTTTGGTTGTCTCTTCTAAGTGTTCTGTCTGTGTTGAAACAAGAAATCTCCTTTAACATATATCTGATGATGGTTTGCACTCTCTGACTATATGTATAATACGAATAGCAATATAGAATTTGTCTTACCAGGCAGGACATGACATATTTAAGAACATTATCATTGCTTCTGGCAAAAGTCTTCCCAGACCATATCACCGTCCACAGGATATTTTATACATATGTATAGGTTAGGTATTGTAGGGAAATAAGCACAAAAGACATGTCAACCACCGGAATGCAATGTACAAATCGCTTGTCCTTAGTTTGACTGTCTATTAGTTTCAGTCAAACATCCTTGTGTATAGATAGAAAAAAAAAAAATAAAGAAGAAGAAAGAGATGAGAAGAAAAAATAATTGAAAATATCATTCTGAAATGTCCTGTCACTAAGGGGACGACGACGGCGAGTTAATATTGAATTTGTTTGCATTTTTTGTCGGTGTTGTGCTTCTTCCATGCCCTGTAGGTTTTGTTAAATTGATTTGACAAATGATGAATATATAACATGGAGACATTATATTTTGGGAAACTACATATTCACATGTGGGCTGACACCAAAGAGATTAACCTTAAATGAAACAATCATTTTCAGACTTCTTGTTATGCTTTTATTCTACTTTAAGGAGGGGAGGGAGGAAACGATTGGTCGAAATCAAATGAAATTTGAATAATTTAGGGACAAACTGATATTCTAACAAACAGATATGAAATTTTGAAATGACGATGGCCTTCTAACAAATAAGCTTTGAAGGCAGTTGCATGAATTCAAAAGGTAAGTCAAAGGATTTGTTTCATGGAAAAGGAGTTATTAACTACTGATTAATGAGTAGTTGCCAAATATACGAGAAGAAAAAAATCCTTTTAATTTCTAAATTTGTTGAGAAACTGTTTTCAAGATTATTAACACGGTGATTGAGAAGTTTAAAAAAATAGCAGAATTCTTTCTACAAACGAATCTCAATTTACAAGAGATGGGATCACAAGTTTTCACTATCTTTTCACAAAGGCTGCTGAGAATCCCAAGGAAGGAAGAGCAATCATCATTTTAAGACAATTTTAGCGACTATATTATTTGGGCAGGTGTAATTGGAAACTAGTTAATCGGCCTCTTCAAACGACCACTCAGGCTGTCAGTTTGTAGAAACTATCTGGAGTTTTTGCGGAATGATTTACAAGAACAAATTAAGGACATTCAACTGGCTTCATCATATTTCCAACGTCAGGATGGTGCTTCAGCCTGCTATTGTCTATAGAGGCTAAGAATTGGCTAGATGAAGAGTACGGTAATCGTTGGATATGAAGAAATGAAGCAAATTACTTACCTGAAAAATTTCCTGACCCTAGAGTATTGGATGTTTGTTATTTGGGGAAGAATGAAATAAGTTGTTCATTCAACCAAAATATAGCAACTTCAAGTAAACCAAAAGAGTGTATACTCGAAGCGTCATCAAATCAGAGGTAGCAGTTAGCACTAGCATCAATAATATTCGAAGTGAAATCCAAAAATGGGCTGTAGCATGCATACAAGGAGGACTCTTTCAGCAGCTGTTAGTTATATCTTTGCCTGTACACACGTATAATAAAAATTTTCAAAAACCAGATTACATCATTTTGCCTTTGGGGCTTAAAGCAGAAGAAGCTTTTATTTATTTTATCGGCTGCAAATTTTCCAAAGTTATCATATGATTAATTTTTCTTTGTTGATTTTTATATTTAATATTGTAACGTTCGTAATACAAAATTTTAAAACGTTATGTTTGTTGCGCATTTTGTTGATAAAATTGACCTAGAAGTCTAAAATTAGCATGAGTGCAAGAAAAATGGATCAGGCATAGAAATAAGATATCTGGAGAGTCAAACAAGATATCAACTTTATTTAAACTAGCTAGTTTTTTTTATAAAAATAAACTTCTAAACGAAGTTTTTACCATTAGTACTAAAATTCTATTTTTTACAAATTTATATTTTTATATTCAAATATTTTCCAAACAGTACGGTACGCTTATTTTGAGGATTTCTTAATGTGTGGTATTAAAAATTAAATAAAGAAAAAATCATACGTTTTTGAAAAATGTATAGAAATTCCAAAAACTATTTTTTTTTTTTTAAATTGGTAGCTTAGTATATGCAATAATATATCGATTTAAAAGAATCTTTTGTGACAAAAATTTGATGAAAACCAGTATAGCCGTTAACGACAAAAAACTCGAACATCAAAATGCAGACAGATAGTATCAAAATTGTTAGACCCATTTTAGAGATAAAAAACCTCGGTTATATTAATATGACATGCACCGTTATTTTTGGAGCTATACAAATTTTTATTTTTACCTCTTGAGAATCACTTTAGTCCAAAATTAGAAAAATTAGAATCTCTTCAGTATCTAAGGCTATACTCTGTCCAACAAGAATAGGCAGTACACGTCCTATGGGAAAGCTTTTTCAAAATCA
Organism: Leucozona laternaria; assembly: GCA_932273885.2. Lineage (NCBI taxonomy): Eukaryota > Metazoa > Arthropoda > Insecta > Diptera > Syrphidae > Leucozona > Leucozona laternaria. Next base: position 20,086,363 of record OW026367.1, on the reverse strand, counting down.
GTAGCGTGCCATATTTTTGCACCATATTAAATTGAAATAACTCCTCCACAAAAAGTGTTTGCCCGCCCGTGAATTTCCAATAGCATCTGACATAAACCCAAAGTCCTATTCAAAGCACATCTGAGTGTGCACTAGGGCTGTGTCAATCAGGAACGACTCGATTTTTTTGATCCGATTATCAAAAAGTATTGATGATTGAAATCACTAATTTTCATTTTAATCGATCCGAATCTCAATCATTTCAATAATGCATCTGGATTTTCGATATCAATATCTATTGAATTATTATTATATTATTTTATCGGAGAAAAGAAATATGGGTCAGATTGGATTCGATCAAAATCGGTACAGTTAGTATTCGTTAAATTCGGAGATTGAATTTCATCGAAACCGAAATAAAAAATTGTCTGAGCGTTTGATTTTACCTGCTGTCACGGTCAGCCCTCTAGTTCCAGCGGAAACCTCCACTACTGTCCAGAATATCAGTACGGCAGATCAAAAAACAGAGTACATCAATTGACGCCAATTTCTTTAAGAATATTAAACTTGACTACCCTTTTAACATGATAAACACATTAAAAGAGATACAAAAAATGGATTGAATAGGAGATACCTATACCTTCCCATGCACATTGTACTTGAATTTTTGGATACTACAATGGGAGGGAAAAATAGGGCTCTGAAATATTAGCACACCATATTGTTGATATTCGCAAAAAATACATGCCATCTATAAGGCCAGTAAAATTAGAGTATTTTCGATCTCGTAGAGATTATTAGCACCTCGTTTGTCAGGTACTCGCAAAATATGTATTTCATATGAAATTTCTTAGTGCCATCATTAAAGGTCAATTAGTTTCAGTAATTTTCAAGGTCGTACAAAAATACATACTGGCCAATTTCTGATTTCCAGATAGTACATTTTTTTTCTCGAATATCCCATAAATAAGGCGCTAAAAATCTCTTATGAGGTTACTAAGACCTTTCAGATGGTATTCATTTTTATGAATGACCCACATTTGGGGTGCTAAGATCCCGGAGTCGAAAAATAGAGTTGGGCAAAGCATTCCACATTCGAGTAGTGTGGCAAAAAAAATAATATCTGTACAAACTATTCATTGCTGGTGGATTTTTCATATTCTCAACTAGAGTCCAAGCTAAGAACTGCTCGAAATATTCCCGTTTGAGTATCAAAAACCGTCTTTTTCGCTATTTATGATGTTCAATAACAAAAAAAAAAACACTAAACATTCGTTTCCCTTCTTCAAACAGAAATATGTCGAAATCCTTACCAATGATGGTTATGGAGCAATTCTGAGCTCGGGTGCGAGCATATGATAAATCTGCGAAAAATTTTAATTACAAAAACTTTGTTGGCCGCCAGTTTAATGGGATTCTAAATACCTATGCACTAGCAGGCAGAAATAAAACGGCACTGAAGCATCAGTATAATTTTTGCTCTTATAACACTTAATCTCAACTTCAATAGAAAATTATTGTTATAAATCATAAACCAATTGATTTTAAACCATGGAAAAGGACAGGAAAACCCCTAAGTCCGTAGAATTTTGAAAACATTATGTCACAGATAGGAAAACTTTTAATACAGAAGTAAATGGAAAAACTTTTATATTCAACGCTGGAAGATTTTTCTGGAAAAAGGTTTAAAATTTCACTTTTTCAATAGGCTTGATAGCTGTACCTAGAATGTAAAGTAGAGCAATGAGAAATTACATGACGAAATCATAAAAACTATATTCTTTTTTCAGTCTTGTGCAGGGCGTATTTTATTTTGTGTTGAAATCGGATTATGTTTGCATTCTTCTTCATGTCGTTAAAAGTAACCTTGACTATGGATTGCATATATTTATAGGTACCTATTTGTATGCTAATAGTTTAAAGGTATAAATGAAAGGATAAAGCTTAGAAGATACAAGGTTGGTTAACTATTAGAATGACATTGTGACAATGACAAGCGTTACTGAATTATTATGAATTATTGTATGTTCAATAAAAAAGATCTGGTACGTTGATGTTGACACATCTTAACTGTCAGTCCCGGCACTCACACATTTAACCTTTGTCCATAAATTACATTTTTTAAATTATGGCAACCTAATAATGTGTGTGCGTACGCAAATTAAATAAAGAAAATTAGACCAAAATAAGAAATAAAGGGTCCGCCAAATAACTTTTCTTTTTTTTTAAATGGCGCAAAACATCGAGTGTAGATTCGGCTGTGTGGCACGTAGCGCCGTCCTGTTGAAACCAAATGTTTCCAATATCCTCCTCTTCAATTTTTGTGAACAAAAATTCGTTCGACATGGCCCGATAACGATCACCATTGACTGTAACGGCCACTCGCCTTGCTCATTTTCGAAAAATGGCCCAATTATGCGTTTGGACCAAAATCCGCACCAAACAGTGACTCGTTTTGGGTGTATCGGCTTTTCAATGTATGTGCGCGGGTTTTCTGTGCCCCAAATGCGACAATTTTGCTTGTTTACTACCCTCCAAGATCAAAATAAGCTTCATCTGAAAAGATGATTTTTTTGGCAAAATCGGCATCTTCTCTAAGTCGATCGCAGGCCCACTTAGCGAAGCGTATACACAACCATATTCGTTCAGCGGAAGGATAAAACTTATTATCTGTCAAATCAGACATGAGCTAATTGTTACCATTCACGAAATAAGCACTAGTTGAAAAAAAAACGTTAGATGGCGGACCCTTTACAACAGAAAAAAAGCATATCCATTTTTGCAAAAACCGTCAACAAATCAACGGTAGGCCTTATGGCACAGCTTCAAAATTATAGCGTCTCCCCGTGTGCTATTATACCTATATGATGATATTTTAGGCAATTATGTTCCGAAATAAAACCGAACGGGAGCAGTTTCATGCCATGCGTACACTCGACGTTAGATTTTCCAATACTGTCATAAAGTCTGATTTGAAGTCACCCAGTTTATTTGACCAACGTTGTTATTTTAATTTTGTTAATAGGTAAATGTGTATTGAATAATTTTTAATTATTTTTGTATCAAAAACCACAGCAGCATGACTGCATAGCCAAATTACCCTTGCTTAAGCGTAATAAAAACACACATACAACCTACCCGAAAAAGACCCCACTAATCCTAGAACGATATTGTGCACCCGCATAACGCAATTTCCCACCGAATGCGACAAAATATTCAATTTCAATACCTATACAGAGTTACACTCTAACACACATTGAATAGCCGAATATCTGTATTTCATTTATAATACTGCCGCTGCTGGCGGTGTTTTTGTACCAAGAGTGGATCTGGTTGGGTTTGTGTTGGAAGAAAATTCGCTTTCACCCACAATTTGCATGAATTATAAAAAAAAAATAACGTCACAACGGTTGTTGCAATAATAAACTCTGTTTATCAGATAATTATCAAATAATCTCTCCATAGGATAGAACATAGCTGAATTATTGCTTAAAAGTGATTTCCTTTTTTCTTGCAAAAAGGAAGCTCTAATGACTTTTCTCGATCGAATTAATGTTCGTTTCATTGACTATACCTATGGGAATTGTGTGTGACCCCTTTTTCTATCCCTAAAATCGTTACGGTTTCACTAATCGATGGCAGATGTTTTTTTTTATCCGTTTTCCTGGAAAGTCGATTTTTTTTTTTTTTAATTCTATACAGACACAGAGAGCTAAGTAACTTCACGCCAAACATTTTTTATTCTTAGTGTAAAGGTTTAACAAAAACAGGAGGTATGATTTAATTTCCGTCTTTTCTCGTGCAGCAAAATAAAAAAAGAAAATAAAACAACTTTTCTATCTTTTAATTGCAAACGGGTGTTTGTTATGTTCGTTTCGTTCTCCACTCCTATACTCTCCACTCTGTCTATTCGAATTTTTTTTTTTTTAATTTCCAAGTTGTATATCCTTTGTTCTGGTGTTAGCTCCGGTTAGAATTTTGCATTTTCTCTTGGTCTCCAGAGATTTATCAACATCACATCCGTATCCGTGCAACAGCAAAATAATATTCTAGCATCCTTTTTTTCAAATGTTTCTTTTTTCTCTGTTACTTTTATTGCTTGTTGCTGCATAAAATGTAATTAAACAGACGAAGTTTATAGTCTGTAGGTAGTAGTAGTGTCGTTGGTGTTTTAATTGTATTAATATTTTTTTTCTTTAAATTTTTTTAGTAATTAAAATGCTGCCAGAAGGGCTGTAGCAGACATACATAGCTACATATAAGATTGTCTCGAGAGAAAATACCAAAGTAACCATAGTCAGGATCCTTTAGTGTGATTCATCAGCAAAAAAGGGCCATTAGAAATTGCGGTGTCAGAGGATATTAAATTTGTACGAAAGACGAAGTCAATGACACTCTAGTGATGTTAAGATGACCTCAAATGCAATTGGTTTGGTATATAAAGTTGAGAAATAATATACCAACAAGTCAAAGCTATAAAATAATGGAAATTGTTGCTAAAGGAATGGGTTTTTCTTTTTCGTGTTGAGTCATAAGACACCTTGTCGGATTTAATGGCTACTTTCATTTTGATCTCTCTTTATGGGCTCACATAGAAAATTCACGAGTTATCCTGCTGGGTGAAATGGTATTTTTACGACTTACGAATGATGTACTTTCGATGATGAAAAGTATTATTTAAAATTATTAATTTTCCAGACAGAGTATACCGAGTGGACTAAGATGGGTCTTTTGTGCGATGAGATTTGGTCTTATATTTTTATTTTGTTTTATAATCCATTTATATACAAACCTACCACATCTTGAATATATTTTGTTGCTGTCAAAATTTATAGGATTCAGCGTTTAAAGGTTAATTTAATCAGTAAACTACTAAGCAGATGGACTTTATAATTAATTATCTTGTCACACAAAATGGTTTGTTTACAGTATGCCTGCGCATTATAATGAAATACATGATTTGGATCAAATGTTGAATATATCCATTATCTGGCTGACGAATGAATAACTTAAGATATAAGTGAATTAATCGCCAAGCGGTAAGGTATAACCATCGAATATTGGTCTTGTCCACCCGGGCTTGAATTGCTAAACTAATAAGCACGAATGTTTAAGATTAGATACAAAAAGTAACACTTTACTACTCTGTCGGAAATGACTGGCTGATAAAAAATTAGGCTAAAGTCTTGAACCAAACTTGGATAACATTACATAATTAAATGTTAAATTTCATTTTTAAGAAAAATCAAAATTTTGATAAAATGTAAGTCAAAAGTAATGAGAAAATGGATTTTTATTTGATTTTTTGTTTAAATTATTCATATACACCAGATAACAAAACTATAACAAAATCGGTTCAGCAGTTGAAGAGATAGACGCGAATAACCCAAAAAAAAGACCATTTTCTAGTGGAAGGACTATTTCCATTATGTGAATTTTGTGGCCAAAAACCTGAAATGCAGTTTTTTTACAATCACTTCGGTCAAAACAGGTGCAAAGTTTAATTAATATCTTTAGAGCCATTTTTGAGAAAATTTTGAAAAAAATACAAAGTTTTGTATGGCAGCTACCCGTTCTAAAGGGTGTTTTTTTAGACGTATGGTTTTCAAGAAAAAAATAAAACGCTTATTATTTGACGTTATGGGCAAGAAATAAGCTTTTTTATAAAGGCAAGGGTTTGCCATTATGCTCTAAAAATGATTTCGGGCTATTGGCCGCCGCGGCCCAATTTTCCACCACTTTTTGCCGCAATTGGGGCCGTATGTCAGTAATAACGCGCCGAATATTCTCTTCCAAGGCGTAAATCGTCTCGGGCTTATCTGCGTAGACAAGCGACTTCAGCGGTGTTAAATCGCACGATGTTGGAGGCCATGCCACAGGCACACGACGCGAGATAATGAGCTCACCAAAAGTTTCCTTCAATAAATTGATTGTTTCGTTGGCTGTATGGCATGTAGTGCCATCTTGTTGGAACCAAAGGTCATCCAAATCGACATCCTCTTATTCAGGCACGAAAAAGTCATTAATCATGTCTCTATAGCGTTCCCCATTGACTGTAACATTATGGTCGGCTTCATTTTTGAAGAAATATGGAAATATGGCTCTGCCCATAGAGCACATCAAACAGTGACTTTTTGAGGATGTTACGGCGTCTCAACAATGGCTTGTGAATTATAATCACTTCAAATAAGACAATTTTGCTTATTAACGCACCCATTCAACAAAAAATGATCTTATAAATTTGCAAACGTTGTTCGGGAATAAGTCAATTAATTATGAAATGGCTAACCAAACTGAGCATAAATCAAGTGACAGCTGTCGAAAAGACCAACTCCGAAAAAAGTATTGCCAAACGTCTAAAAAAACACCCTTTATATGAGTTACAACAAAAATTTGAATTTTCCCTCTAGGGAATCACATAAAAATACTCTTTACCAAATTTGAAGCAAATTGGTCTACCCGTTTGGGTAAACTAGATCAAATTACAGTGGACGTACAGAGACACAGACCCACAGACGATATGACGGAACTCATTTTTTTCGAAATTACCGCCATATTATTCACCAGATACATCCAGATTAAAACTTAAATCCAGATGTATTTACATTGCATTTGTATGCTTTACATCTGGATTTAAATTTTTAATCTGGATTAGTCGAGTGAATAATATGGCTGTTAGTTTTGATTAACACATCGGATTTTTTTCCACATGAAACCAATAGTTACCCTGTAGAGCAAGTAAAAACAGAGGTGTTTTAAAGTTACACTAATGGCACTAAACACTTTTTTCACCAATTCTTCCTTAATAAATTATCATGATTGAAAGAATACCCCCCCCCCCCCAAAAAAAAAAAAAAAACAAAATCTGAAAACATATCTGGAATAACTCGCAAAGTCCCAAGATCCCGGAATCACCATATTATGTTTAATCTCCCTTAAGAGCTACTCTGCCAGCAAACAAAAAAAATAATTAATTAGAAAATTTAATTTAACCTTTTTCGCCCACAACAACTCTGGTGTAGCAAGATTTTCTTCTTCCTTGTACTTGGCTACTGCATAATTAAATCCAAACGAAAGGCAAAATAAACAATAATATTATGTATTTGCAAGTAGTAGTATCCTCTGCGAATCTCAACGTTTGATAAAAAAAAAGGATATTCCTACTCCAAATAAGTACAGATAATATTCTTAGTTCCGAGCATCCGTATATCACTGCGGGAAAATATCCTTCCTTCTAGTTTTTGTTTGCAAATTCCTGGACCTAACTTCGTTAACCCAGACAATCCATTCTATTTATATACATAGAATGGAATGTGGTCACAGTTCCCAGCGCATATCAGGATCAATGCGATTATCCTTTGGTAATTATACGAGTGGGCATATAATTAAAGGGAGACCATCAGATTAAAACTAAATGGAAAAATGTTCCTGTAAGATCCGGTCGCAGTTATATTCTCATAGCATAGCATGTATTGGCAAGTTTTAACGAATATATACTAAACATAATGCTATAAGGATAATAAATAAAATATTATGGATGAGTTTTCAAATAGGAAGTGCTTTGTATAAGGCTTTTATTCAAAACAAGACCTTAATAAAGGGTGTTTTTTTAGACGTGTAGTTTTCAAGAAGAAATAAAACGCATATAATTTAATGTTATGTCCAAAAATGTACCTTTATTATAAAGATGAGGATTTGCCATTATGTTCTAAAATTGATTTCGGGCAAGTGGACGCCGCGGCTGGCTCAAATAAATTCCAGCCGAGAGGCCCAATTTTCGACAGCTAGAATTGTTGTTCGCGATGGCGGATGGACTCATTCGGGTCTTCTTCGATACTCTGCTCCACAGCAGCAATAGAGTCTTCTCTGAGGATGCGTATTATACACTTGAGTAAACGTGGTGCGAAACCGATCCATGGTTGCTCGAATTTATGCGATTTTGCGATTATGTCGACTGAATATTGGAACCGAACCATTATTTTGGTAATAAATTTGCACGATTTGCAAACGTTGTTCAGGAGTAAATCTATTAATTATGAAATGGCGAACCAAACTGAGCATAAATCAAGTGACAGCTGTCAAAAAAACCAACTCCAAAAAAAGGATTGCCAGATTGAAAACCACACGTCTAAAAAAACACTTCAATCTTCAAAAATTGTACTACCCGGTGGCTTATTGACAGTTAGTGCGTAGGACTGTCACGCCGAAGGGGTGGATACGATTCTCAGCCTCGTCAACCTAAACAAATCGTGTACTAATGCCTATTGCCATGAAGTAACGAATACAAAAATCCTCCCTTGTCATGAATAAGTGCCACTCACCCTAGCCGGTCGATTTGGCAGAAAATTGTAGGTCCCCATTCCTGCAAACAAAAAACACGCACCCAAGATTGGTTGGGAGTCGTAAGTCCTGGGTCTCCAAGAGCTGTCCTTCTAGCTTGCAGTTTTGGACATTGGTGTTTTTTTGACGGCCCATTTCTCTGAGCAAGGATATGTAACGTATTAAGCAAGAAATTTCAATATTTGATGATTTCTTTATATTTTTACTTGCTCTATAGGGCAAGTATTGGTTTCGAGTAAAAAACAAAATTCGAGCTTGTAATCAAAACTAACACTACGATAATCGAGAAGTCCAAAAAATTGGGTTTCGTCATGCCGTCCGTCGCACAGTGGGGCAAAAGTAGTGATTTTATGCGATAAATTATTTTCAAAAGTTTAAAGTGATTTTTTTGTGTTTTAAAGCCTTGTATAAGAGTAAAACTAAGTTCAAATTTAATTTTTATCAAGAAAACACAAATTTTAACGGTTGTTTAAGGATAAACTTACGTATTTACACCGAAAAAAATCGTTGTTTTTCATTTTAATGTTTATTTTCAAGGATAATGTAAATTTTTCAAAGACAAATGTGTTGTTAGTAATAACTAAATATATAAAGAATTAAAAAGTTATGAAAACTTTTATTAAAATTTTTAATTGCTGAACCAAAAATGTATATTAACAATGTTTTGTAATGAATCTCATATTTTTCATTTAATAGTACATTTAATATTTAATATAATTTTGTTCATTCATTTTAAAAAAAAATATTCTCCTCATCAAAAATATTCAGCCTTATTGTGAGTTTCACCCGAAAAATATTTCAACTTAAAATTTTTTTTTCGCCCGGAATTTCAAAAGCTATTGTGAGTCTCGCCCGAACGAATATTTGTTCGCCTATACAAAAAAGAAGTGAAATGACATTACATTCTGCCCGAGATGAATATTAACAAAAAGGGGAATTTTTTATCATGGAATTTCGGGGGAAAATCACAACAGGGCGAAAAGTTAAATGTCAAATTTTCAGGGTGGAATGTTGTTCGGATTAAACTCACAATATTAGGTGTTCCATGTTTTTTGAGAAAATGGTCATATTTTTGGGTTATTCGCGTATATCTTTGTCATGGTTAGACTGATTTTGTTATAATTTTGCAATCTGATGCTTCTCAATATTTTAAACAATAATGCATTTAAACATTTTTAAAAACATTTTTTTATAAACAAAAAAAATCAAACGAAAAATCATTTTTTTTAGTACATTTGACTCTTTTAATATTTTCTCGTTAAAAATCATGCATCTTCAATAAGTGATTAAACACAGTTGTTAGCTACTAGAACAAGTTAGTGCGATCAAGTCTGGCATATTTTTCGTAAAATAATTTTAAAAATAAATCCGTATTTGCAAATAGCTTCATCCCCTTAATTTATCAGGAATAACTTATTGTAACCATTGCTGCTGGATTTGTATATATATTTATCGAAATGATTAACAAAAGGTTGGACAAATTTTAGGTAAATTGATACATATGTACCCACCTAGAAATAAATTTCTAACAATTTAAATTGAATATTAGTAGTAGTAAAATATTTCCTTTGGTCAACAGTGATCCTTAAATAATGCTTTAAATCCAATTATGTACATTTGTATAAGATTCAGTAAGGGTTTTAAATAAATAAATTATGGTTAACCCTTTTCATTCTTCTTCTTCTTCTTCTTCTATACCATACACAAAGCTTAAAATTTGTTTACAAACCTAAAACCATAAATTTGATTTCTTAGACTCCTTCCATATACCTATAAGTTCCTTGAGAATTGCTTCGAATATAATACCAAAACCATATTCTTCCTCCTTTGTTAAAAAGCATTGTGTGTGTCAAGACAGCAAAGTAATATATGTAAATATTTACAAGCCCTGACACCTTTAATTCCTATTAAATTACTTACCACCCACAGAGCTCTTATTAATTCAGAGGAATTGAAACCAAAAATCTGACAATTAATGATTCAATCGATTTAAGGTATTTCCATATTGTATACGCATAGAGTCAATTTTCGCCTGCTCTAGATTGTGCTACCATATCACACACACACACAAAAATTTATTTTATTTTTGCAAGAGCAAATCTTTTATAGATGTATGAATGTCATTTAAAATTGGGAATGCATAAACGAGTAGGTTGGTTAGGGTGTTTCAAAAAAAATTGTTTCAAATTATTTTTCCAGCTTCAAAAGTGTCGGTTACGTAAAAAAAAGACGTCTGAAAACTTTGAGCTCATGGTATTGATATTAAGGATTGATTTTTGATTATTTTATGGGGAAAAAAATGTAAATCACTTGGAATTGTAATTATAACTTAATCGGGACCAGCCTCAAAAAGAATTTCGCTACTTTTAGCTTTAAATTTAAAAAGCTGGAAATTGCTATATTATGCTGTCTTTTAAGACCTTTTTCCGTGAAACAAATGTAACGCTATAAGTTGTAAGATTTATATTTATTGAATTTTATAAAATTACAAGTAGCTAAGACCACACTATTTTCCCATACAAATTTTATGGAAAATTTAATATTCATATCGGGCTTTTCAATAAGAGCACTACAAAAGTTTTTTTTCTTAAATAAAACAAAAACGGTTTTTTATATCAATGAAATTCTTTATTCCTGTACGTTCGATGCCATTAAGCATGGAACTCAATTTCTTTTTCATGGCCACCACGGGCACGCTTGCAGAAGTACAGACGCTGAACCCAATTTTCGACGGTTTTCAAGCATAAATCGGCCGATACTACTGCAATTTCACGTTCGATATTTGTACGAAGTTCATCAATCGTCGCTGGATTGTTGGCATAGACCATAGACTTGACGTAGCCCCACAGGAAATAGTCTAATGGCGTCAAATCGCACGACCGAGGCGGCCAAGCGACTGGACCATTTCGTGAGATAACACGTTCTTCAAACTTGGTTTCCAATAAATTGATTGTGACATTCGATGTGTGGCTTGTGGCGCCATCCTGTTGGAACCACATGTCCTCCAAGTCCATATCATACAATTGGGGTAAAAAATATTCCGTTATCATTGAACGGTAGCGATCCCCTTTCACAGTAATGTGCCGGTCTTGATCATCACGGAAGAAGTACGGCCCAATGACGCCGCCGACCCATAAACCTCACCAAACCGTAATTTTTTCGGGATGCAATGATGACTCATGGAGTACGTGTGGATTGCTGCCTGACCAATACTGCATATTTTGTTTATTGACGAAGCCATTCAGCCAGAAATGAGCCTCATCGCTGAAGATGATTTTTCGATGAAAATCCGAATCATTTTCAAGTTGTTGCTCAGCCCAATTCACGAACATACGACCCTTCTGGTGGTAAAGCGGCTTCAGTTCATGCGTCAATTTAATCTTGTAAGGATGTAGGCCAAGATCTTTTCGCAAAATTCGCCACAACGACGTCACAGAGATGCCCAACGCTTGAGAACGACGTGTGAGAGACACATTTGGGCTTTCTGCAACTGAAGCCTCAGCGGCAGCAATATTCTCAACACTATGGGCACTTCTTTGTCTCACTGGCACGGGAACATTTTGTACTATGCCTGTAGATTCAATTTTTTCCACTAGACGCTCAATTGTTGATCTGCTAGGACGATTATGACGACCATAAATTGGACTTAGCGCTCTTAACGTTGAGGCCACTGACTCCGAATTTCGGTAGTAAATTTTAATGATTTTGACTCGTTGTTGACTCGTATATCTTTCCATTATGAAATGCCAAACCTTACTGAAGAGAAATATTAAAAGATCGGCAAGAAATATGGTGTCGTTTGCTGTCCCTGTTTCTCTACTTTTGTAGCGTCCCTGTTGAAAAAACCTTTAGTAAGGGGTTAAATTTCAACAAATAAATTATTTCACGTATAATTAAAAACTTATGAACCATTTTGGAGGAACTTTTTTTTTTGAAACACCCTTATGTTTGAACTCCTATGTATGTTGAATGTATGGTCTTTTTCTATAACTGTTAGTGTGTGCATATACCATTTGGCTTTCAAATCAGAGCCAACTAACTGGATTCAACACAAATTTCAATTCCATTAGAAAAGCACCTACATTTATGTAAATATATATTTCATGTCACAATGTTTGGCAATATTTAATTTAAAACAACTTTTAAAACATTCAAATCTCTGTATTTCTATTTTATTTTCAATTAGTTTTTTGTTATGAATTTGTTATGTTATAAAAAAAAACCATTTGAAATTAATATCAATTAAAAACTAATAGTTTATTTGATCAATCGATGAAAATTAAATGTACGACTGGGTCGTAAGTACCTACTTCCTATTCAAATTTAAGTGGTTTAGAATCGCAGATGTTAAGTATTTAAATGATATTAATATGAATATTGGTTACATAGTATTGTTATAGAAAGAAAGTATGAAATAGTCAAAAAAGGTATTTTAAACATATAAGTTTTATTTTTTTGCATAAAAATAGAAGTTCAGTAACCTTGTCGCTTTATGTTATAGGAGTAGCAAAGGGAGACTTTGCGTCAGATCCAGTATGTTTTTACTTAGTTATTGCTTGTGATGTTATGGCCTAATAAATAACCCAAATTTTTGACCTCGAGCGCCAAACTAAACATTATCAACAATATCCTGAATTTCTTTCTTTTTCAGTTAATATGGCGATTTCAACCCTAAAGGAACAGTTTTTGATTATAACTAGTAGTAAAATAGTTACTAAATTTTCTCCAATTTGAGCCCAGAGTTAGCCCAGAAAAAAACAATATTTTGAAATATACTGGTTTTCAAAAATAAGCTATTGTAAATTTGAAATAAAAAGTAGTAAAGTTATACTAGATAATAAATACAGGTTGTTTCACATAAGCAGATAATCTGAATCATTTTTGTATTACAATAGTAGGAGTCATTTTGAGTCAGATATATAAGATTTCCCTAAACGGTTTTTATACAGAGTAATGGTGGTGGTATAGGTAGGCGGCGTTGTTATTTTTTGGTAACACAAATTACTTGTGTTTATGTAATACTTAATAATATTGAAAATTAATAAAAATCGACCAAGTCATTTTCGAAATTTTGATTTTTTTTTTTAAAACCCAAATAATAATTTCTGGTAAACATTTCTATTTATATTTTCTAGGAGCTTCTTCTTACAAAATTTGATGAAAATCAGTTGAATGGTTTTGAAGGCAATCAAAAGTTTAAAAAAATAAAGGAGCTGTTTTTATATCCATATTTTTTTACCAATGAGTTGCTAGTTAAGCTATTTAATTACACGAAGGTTTAAAAAAAATCTGTAGGTCCATTTTTGAGAAAATTTAATTTTCTAAAGGGCTAAAAAAATGTGTATGCGATATTTTGTGGGTGAGCAATCTTAGCACCCCATATTTTTGATATTTGCAAAAAAAAGTCTGTTTTATAAAAGGTGTTTCAACTAGTGTCAGAAATTAGTTAGCCATAGAATTTTGAATCAATGGTTAAAGTTTTTCAAGGTCATCAGCAATCTTTAGGAGCTTATTTGTGGGATATTCGGAAAAAAAACATACCATCTAAAAAGTCTTATCTTCTATTTATATATATAAAAATGGATCGTGGTGTATTCGGATGCTTAAAACTTGAAAACGACTTGACCAAATTGGATACTTTCTTCTGCGGGTTTGTTCATAAATGCTCCGCGAAGGTTTAATAAAAAAGAACATTTCATTGTTCAGTTCAACTCAATTACCGTTCAACAGGTGACGCCGCTATAGGCGGTTAGGAAATGGCTTTTGTAGAGGCAAAAAAAAAAAAAAACCTTTTAAGAAATTCGTTTTTGTTTGAAAGGTTTTTCCTAAGAAATTGCTTTATTCTTTTACTAAATTTGAATGTTTGTAGGGTGAAATGGGGGTGAAAATACAAAAATTATAAGATTCAAGAAATTCTTTTGGAGTTTTAAAGCTTGTTTTTTTAGTGGATGGCCTTATTCTATAATTTATAGGGTAAAATTAGGTAAAAACGAAAGTGACATCTTATTTCAAAAAATTAATTTGTGTTTAAAAGGCTATTTAATATATTTAGTTATTCAAAACGTGAAGTAGGTTAAAACAAAACCCATAAAGTAGTATTCGATTACAAAAATTAGCTTAAATATTTGTTTATATTTTCTTTTGTAATTTGTATGCGAAGCTTAGTTTTGTCTTCCCTGGCGAAGCAGGGTGGGGCAGCTAGTTGACTTCATAAAAAGTCAATTAGTTTCAGTAATTATTCAGCCATAGTAAATTCTTAAACATTTTTTCATTGTCACAATATAAACTTTTAAAATTCGTTGTCTGACCAATTTCTGACGAACTTTTTCGTCTTTCATATCCTCAAAACGAAAACCTCGAATTGATGTTTTTTTTAAAAAATCCCAATATAGTAGTTTGAGTATCGCAAGTAAAAATGGGCTCTGAGATTAAATCTAATTCGACTTAATTATTTTGGTATGGTGATAAAATTTATTCATTTATAGAAGGGTGAATAATGATTGTAAGTCTATGGTACTAAGGCAAAACCCATTATAATAAATTTTATTTAGGAAACAATTTTAAATGCTTAAATATAATCTTTTACATGCATACCTACTTACGTAGAAAAAAATAAATCATACAAATTTAATTATTCACATAAATATCTATAAATAAATACAAACATCGGTTTTTACCTATACCTATAGGGACCAAATAGTAGATAATATAGTTCCTTAAATCATATAATAAGGTCGAATGAACATGTCAAATAAATAAAGTTAACCCTCACCGTCCTTTGAAATCCTACCAAAAGCTTTAAATTTGCACACAAAGCAAAATGATTATTTTGGTTTCTTCAAAAGCATAAATATCTTGGAAATTGACTCACAATCCAATTACAATCCTTATTTGTATCATCGTTCGTTTCTCACATTAAATAAATGTAGTCATTTTTATGTTAAATTTTAGAAATCGTTTTTACTTTAAATCATTTTACATAACATTTCGCAAGCAAAGATTTTATAGATTAAACAATTTAATACACCAAAACCAGTTTAATAATTGAGAAACAATAAATGGTCACCCTAAACAATTTGAATTCAATCCTGTTAGATTTCATTCCACAAATATGTATTTTTATTTATTCGATTCCCAATTGCAATGAATTAAACGGGAGTTAAAAAAGTTCAGATATTTCGGACCACACTTTGTATAGTATATGTACAGTCGACTCTCCCTAAGTCGAATTTTCACGGGATACCAAGAGTCGCTCGAGTTAGAGAGAGTTTTAAAAAATTCCAGTTATAGAGAGAAAGATTTTTTTATTTTTTTTTATTATTTAATAAAAAAAGGTTAATATACATACTTACAAAAAGTTAACAAAAAATATAGCTTCTTGCTTATTTAAAAAAAAAAAATAAATAATAAAATAAGGACTCATGAATTCATCGAAACAAAACAAAAATATAAAATAAAAACCATCTTCTGAATAGGAAGAAACAGACGATGATGGCACACGTGATGCTACAAATACATACCAAGGGTATTGAAGAGTGTAGGTTAGTAGGAGAGAGGTTCGACTTAGGGGGAGTTCGACTTAGGGAATGGTTTTTGTATGGAAAATTGAAGGGAATGTTAAAATATGGTGAAAAAGTACGAGTTAGAGAGAAATTTGACTTAGTGAGAGTACGACTTAGGGAGAGTCAACTGTATATTCAATTAGAATTTACAAAAAAAAAATGTTCATCGCACACAATTTAGCAATTTAATTTAGGTATTGGAAATTCGAATTTTGTTTTCAATTTTATTTGGTATTGATTTTGAAATGTGATAAAAAAGCAAGCAAAATAATGGAAATAACATTTTTTTGTATGCTACGAGTAAATTGTGTAAATAATAAATTGTGACAGATTTGAAGAATGAATATACAAATATTTTAAGCTCTTGGGAGAAACAATTAAACATGAATATAAAAGTTTAAAATTTAATTGAGTTTTTTAATAAATTGAAGGTTTTTAATAAAAAAAAAACAACCAATAGAGTGAGCTACCACCAAGTTATTAGGGGCTTATTGAGTTCATTAGTTTTAATCAAAATGGTTGCCAATTTTAATTTATAATAATTTTATGAAGAATGCCAAAGACTGTGAAACTTGCACATTAACTGATGTTGTTCAGAGTTTGTAATGTTTTCATTCAAAATTGTGTCTTTAATAAAGATTGATACAAAAATGTACTTACTGGCGAAAATTCACCCTTCTGTTATTTAAATTTCATAATGATGATGATGATTAATTTATTTTTTGAATGATTTTTTAAAGGACTATACAATTTGATTTATGAAGAGATTTTATAAGTAAAATCTAAAAACAAACATATAGGTATAGGTAGTACATCAAGATGGAGCAAAAGTAATGTCATAATGTGAATGTGCCATCATGTTTGCAAAATGGCGTCGAATGTCTATACAAACAGAGATGTGAAACGAGTTTTATTTTTCCGCAAGTTCCTGAGTTGGGTTTCGAGCATTGATCCATTGACAGCTCGGGAAACAATGGAGATTTTTAAACAGCAATTTATGGCTCCAGGATAGAGTTACCATAACCAACAATTTAAAAGCCGGGTGATTAGAAGAGAAAAAAGGATTTAGAAACCGCTGATCGGATAAGCTTTTTCAGGTTGATTCGGTTAGAAAATGGACTTCTCTGGTTGGAATTTAGGACTCGCTTTAATACTAGATAAATTTTTTGATAGAGTTATTGATACTCCACTCATAGAAATCCCTTATGGGATAGGTATAGATATACTTTTCTTAACGAAGTATCCGGTTAAAGCCTGTCTGACATTGAGAAGGTGTGCTTTCATTGTTGCCATCATCTGTTTTCTTTTTAAACCCAGAGTTAATTTGACCCTTTAAAGGATACCCTATTTACCTACTTGAGATCACAATTAGGAAATGCGGTCCACCTTTATAGTGTAAGATATTAAACGAAAATAATAATTTTTTATTGAACAACATATGATAAACGAATGCATTCAAATTGAAATATTTGTATTCATATTTTGGTTGAATGCAGTAAAAATTTGTCATTAGACAAAAAAAGGAGAAAGCTTGATAAAACACGAGCCCTGGTCTGAGCCTGACAGAGGCATACAAAGCCCTAGTCGTCTGCCTGAATCCTTAATATCTACGACCTTGTTAAAAAAAGTTAACAAATCTTTAAAAAAAAAATATATCACTGAAACTAGTCGACTTTTTATGGGGATTAAAGTGACTTTTGCTATGGGATATTTTTTTCAGATATCCTACAAAGAGAAAAGCTTAAATTATGACCTTGAAAAAATCTTTAAGAATTCATTAAAGAAGCTCATAGGTATATGGCCGACCGATTTCTAAAACTTGTTGACTTTTTTTGACTATAATTACTGGCCTTTTAGATGGATACGTTTTTTTGCGAATATCCCACATATTTTTAGATTCCGGAACTCAATTTAAAAAATTATGAGATTAATTTGGCACCACTTAGAACAATAAAGAGTCAAGTAATAAAAAGTATAGCTGAAATGACTGAAAAAAACGCAATATTATTTTGAGAGAGTTGATATTTTTTGAATCCAAAGAAAAAATTCTGAGGTTAGTATCTAACGAGAAGGTGAAATATCTTTCGAAATTCTCTCTTCTTTATGAAATTGTCATAGTTTTTACGATAAATTTCATCACTTTTAAGCCTAAATGCGCCTGTACTTTCCAAATAATCTGCAACGAAACAAATCTATCTATTGATGTTAAATCGCACGATCTTGTCGGCCAATTTAGTTTTCATTTCTCGAAATCAATCTTTAGAACTTCACGTAGTAAATATAATTGTCAGCAAAGTCAAAAAGAATTAATTTGAGTTTAAAATCACACAAAAAAATTTCGTTTTTAAACAATGTAAACGTTTTTAATGGCGTTCTCTAGGGTTGTTGGGGCACCAGTATCGCATATTTTATCTTACCTTTTTCGCTTACCTCAACCCTTTTCAATACAGATTCCACAAAGAAATGCCATGCAAATCAAATGATTCTCAAGAGAGTTCGAGAGTACTAACAAAGTCAATAAATATTTTTATTTAGATGATCTTGTTAATGGATTTACTGCTCCGAGCAAGGAATGTTCAGCATCAAAAATTCACTAATTCTTGTGCTTTCATAGTATTAAGATAAATTTAGATACCTATACCTATACCAATAACATTATTTTATCAAAATAATTGCCCAATAAATAACAGTGTATACAATATTGTAGATTTAAGATACCCTTTCAATTTCAAGCCCCTTTAGGTTTAAATGGCATTCTTTTATCATTTTTATCTTAAATACCGCCGCACACCTCCTCAATTGAATAATGTCCTTTGTCCAAAGAGTGTCCTGAAAGGTGATAAATTTTGTCAGAATTTAACCAAGACGAAAACGAACACAAAACTAAACTCCTTCTTGACATTCAAGAGTACCTATAACTAATTCTAAACCAACAATCTTCAATTAAATTACATAAGATACCCAAATAAAACTTAGATTCCAAGGAAAGTATAATTAGTTCTGTGGTAGGTATGTTTGTATATTTAAACAAAACTTTTTGTGACTTTGTCTCCCTATACCTAACAAAACTACACAACCAAAAGTAGATATAATGGGTGATTTTTTAAGAGGTTTAGAACTTTTTTAAAAAAAAACACACAAAAAATTCGAAAAAATGAATGAAATATTTATTTGAATCGATAGTTTGAACCTTGCAATTTAATGTTTCAAGATAATTTTATGCAAATGTTGACCGCGGCTGCGTCTCAGGTAGCCCATCCGCTGAGTCCAATTTTGGCATACTCTTTCACACATATCGGCCGGTATCTCACGAATGAATGCATGGATGTTGGCTTCCAGTGCGTCAATCGAAGCGGGCTTGTCCCTATAGACATTAGCCTTGACATACCCCCACAAAAAATAATCTAATGGTGTCAAATCGCACGATCTAGGCGGCCAATTGACCGGCCCGAAACGTGAAATTAACTGTTCACCAAACTCGCCTCGCAATTGCGCCATTGTTTCGCGTGCTGTGTGGCATGTGGCACCGTCTTGTTGAAACCACATATCATGCAAGTCAAGGACTTCCATTTCGGGCAAAAAAAAGTTTGTTATCATCGCTCGGTAGCGTTCACCATTGACAGTAACGCTGCGATTCGCATCATCTTTGAAGAAATAGGCCCAATTATGCCGCCGGCCCATAAACCGCACCAAACAGTGGCTTTTTCGGGATGCATTGGTAGCTGTTGCAATGCTTCTGGCTGATCTTCACTCCAAATGCGGCAATTTTGCTTATTTACGTACCCATTCAACCAAAAATGAGCCTCATCGCTGAACACAAGCAGCGCGCGATGAACATTTCGAACCGAGCACGAATTTTGATAGTAAAATTCAATAATTTGCAAGCGTTGTTCATTTGTAAGACGATCCATGGTTAAATTGCAAACCAAACTGAAGCTGTTTGACAGTGACACAAGGTACTAAACACACGTCAGCTGTCAAAACCAGTGTTGCCAAAACCAAACCAGCTAAAAAATCACCCGTTAGTTTACCTACATAAATTTGCTGCCCTCTTGTTTCCTCTTTCGAAATAATTCTGCGTTAAGTCACATCTTTTACCTAACTGCGCTATTTGGCAATTTGTGAATTTCAACCCTAACCAGAAGAGAACTTTAAATTATTCCATTCAACCCCTTCACCTCCTCACCAACCCCTCTATCCAAGAAAAAACACAAGCAGTATTTTATTACTTTGAATGGCAGCGCCCTCTGTTTGAATTACTGCGGTTTCACATTAAACACAACTCTTGCGGTGTCGAGGAAATTCCATTAGCGCGCACAAGTTGGGGACGCTTTGCAAGTTCCAAGGAACTTTAAAACAGAAATGAATGACACAATGACACAGTTGATGGAAGTTCCATGTCAAAACTTGTATACCTTGGGGGCGAAGAATAAATATAAGCAAACGACTATCCAAGACCATATGCGCATTGTTCTCTCTTTGAATGTGAAATATTTGCTCCTGTTTTTTTTTTTTTTTATGTTGGAGTATATTTAATGTTTTGAAGGACCTTATCCTGATATTTATGGTCCATAAGACCGTCATTACCAGGATTCCTATAATAAATTTCAATCTATTTCGGTGTGGATTAAAGTAACAAAGTAACTGGGTACCCTCATTAAAATCCTTCCCTTCGTCAACTGTTATTATTTCGTTTTTGTTGCTAAGCCTTACATTGGACATGGACATTTGTGTCATTCAATTATTGAGCTTTTAAAGCTCTTACACAATTTGAAACATTTTTTACAGACACTAAAATTTTATTTTACGGGGTTAATCCGTTTGAATGAGTGTGTCTTTTGATATAAACTTTTAATTCAAGAAATAAATGGAGATGTAGGCTTTAATTTGTGTGCTTCTAGTGCATTCGTCCTTCTATACTTTTGTATCGATCTGCATGCCCAAAGTATGAGAGAATTTCTTTAGGTCTTAGGTAAGGATAATTTTTCACAGATAGGTACTAAAGTTCCAAAGATATCGCATAGAGACGCATAAATACGTCCCACTTTGATCTAACTCGCGTGCCATATATGCTTATTGGTTTCCAATTGGAATGCGTAGATTTTAAAAGCCCAAGTTTCTTGATCTGTGGTTAATTGTCTGCTCTAAAGGGCTCAGCGTTGTAATCAAAACTCACACTACGATGATAAAGAAGTCCGAAAAAGTTCAAAAATTCAGCCTGATCTATTTGCCAGAATCATTTAAAATTTTGTATGTGCGCCCCCCAGCAATGTCGTGAAATTCATTTGAACGATGTCTTATGCCACAAATAATTTTATTATTAGGCCTTCCAGTGTTGCCGATTAAAAAAAAAAAAAAAAAAAACAAAAATCCTGTTTTTTCATGAGATTACAAAAATAATCATGAGAATGCTTGTTTTTCGTTGAGCATACAAATATCACTGAAAACTTATGATTCACAGGAATTAGAAATTTTTTAAGTAAGTAAAATGTAGTAGTATTCTAGTTCGACTGTCGGTCAATATACATAATCAACCTTATTGTGAGTTTCACCCGAACAACTTTCCACCCGGAAAATTTGACATTTTACTTTTCGCTTATTGTAAGTTTCACTCGAAATTTCAAAATCGAAAAATTCTCCTTATTGTTAACATTCATTACGGGCGGAATGTAATGCCATTTTCACTTTTTTTTTTGGAGGCGAAAAAAATTTCGTTCGGGTGAAACTCACAATAGCTTTTAAAATTCCGGGCGAATAAAAAATTTTGAGGTGAATTTTTTGAAATCGAAATTTTGAAAGAAGATTCGATTTGTTTGTTTTGAAAATTTAAGTTAATCTAAGACAAATTTGAATTGTTGTTGTTTTTTTTAAGAAAAAATGAAAAGTCATGAGATTTTTCAATGAATTCATGAAAGGGTGAGAATCATGATAAATCATGAGATTAGGCAACAATGGGACTTTCAAATAAATCAAAAGAATTGGTTTATATCATCTCACACACAATACCACACATACATCTCACATACAATATACCGCGTCCTTATTGAAAATCCCTTTATTAAGAGTTGTGGACCAATGTTACTACCTTGAGGTACACCAGGTACGTCTTAATAGCTTTGATCTATGTAAATGGAGATATATGGGAATACAAAATAAGGAAATAACAAATAGACCCAGGGTCTAGTGACTTACAATACAACTCACAAACATTCCTTTTTGCGTTCAGTGTTATCGGCAGGAATGAAAGAGATCTACAATTTTCTGCCAATCCGAGGTAAGAGGAATTTTTCATTTTTCAATTCCTCGCATGAAGCTGAGGATCGCTACATCGAAAGTAAGAATTTCGTTTGTTAGGGAATCTGTAGGTATTTTGAAATGATTTTTCAAAAATTTAAAAAGCATTGTATTAGGCGTAAATTTTTCTAAAAGTGATTTCTTTTTTTTTTTAAATTTTACTGTTTAATGTATTTAATAAAAAGCGTACAGATCTCACTGTATTGTGTAAATTCTAAATAAAGAAAGCGCGTATGTGTAAATTAAGAAAGGTTATGGGCGTAAAAAATCCTCCCAAAATCCCTGACTCTTATACAAAATATTAACAATATTATATGTTAAAAAAAAATCGAAAATAAAAATTTCTGAAGCAATTTACAGTGAGATCTGTACGCTTTTTTTTTTGTTGTAGTTCGTATTTTAGTTCGTTGTTTTTGAACACCATCACTGCATAATTTCGATGGACTAGAGACTCCCTAAGTATTAAATATAATGTAATATATATAAGAAGACTTAATTTTTCATACAAAAAAAAAAAAACATCACGTCTGTAGATTAAGTCATTCTATTTATGACATGTTTTATTTTTTTGAAACACCAATTGGTGTGACTAAGATTCTCCAACAAAACAAAATTATGGTTTTTAAAAATTTTTAATACAAAAAAAAAATATTAAACAGTACCTAAAATTAAAAAAAAAACATCACGTTTAAAATTTACGCCTAATAAATACAATGCTTTTAAAATTTTTGAAAAATCATTTCAAAATACCTACAGATTCCCTAACAAACGAAATTTTTACTTTCGATGCAGCGATCTTCAGCTTCATTTCCTTGCAAGAGGCACTACATGTGAAAAAAAAATCTGTTTTTAGGGGGCTCAGGATGAAATTTGATCTCTAGACCTGTACCCGTCTACTGGTACTAATATAGGAATACCACATAAATAAAAACCTCCTAGTACTTCATTTCTAAAGTGGTGTGGAAGAAAGTGCACAATTTGGTTAATTTTGTGACTTTTAAACGACAAATGCTAGGAACAAAATTACATCAACATTTTTATGAGAAATTACATCAGCTATAAAGTTGCACAGAACTTTTTTTTTTTTAAACCTATTTTCATGGCTCTGATACCTTGAACTGACCTAGCGGTCATCGGTTCGGTGAAGTACGCTCTCAGGTTATAAAAATTCCCGTTAGCATCAATCAATATTCATGCCCGATTTCAGCCTTTTACCATTTTTATGACTTTGATCCCTTGTAATTGACCTAGCGATCATAGGATCGGTGAGGTAACCTCACAGTTTATAGAGAGACCCATTACTAATATCCATCACAAATTTCAGCCTATGCCTATTTTTTTTTTCTTTCTTTTGCATTTTTTTTTTACTTTTCCTCTAATTCATATTTTTTCACAAACTCATCTCAATCCTTGTAAAATAACTCAAATCGAAAAATCACCACCTAGCTTTACTGAATTTTTTTTAATTGGAAAATTCACTCCCATACGTTCTGATATATTTTTTTTCTGAAAGTGATTTGTTTGCACTGCATTTCAATTCTATTTAATTTATTATTTCTTTATTGGCTGCAAGCATCAATTATTAACAATAATTAATATAAAGCTCAATTAATAAAAAGTGCTTAGACAGGATATCAATTTAAAATTCTTCAATCTGCCTTTGCGTTTGAAATTCCACAAAAAAATACAAATTTATGTAAAAAAAACAAATGCAATCGAGTAATCGCTTTATCCTGATTTCAAACAATTAGACCTAATAGCGTTCGTGTTTATTCGAGATTTGTTTGTGTATTTTATACACAAACACACATATAATCATTGCAATTGATTACAACCATCCATTATATATTTATTATAAAAATCCCATGAAGCAATTAAGCCTATGCTATACTCTCTACTCTCGTATATATGCCTCTTGAACCCTGGTTTATTTGTCTACATTAAATGATATAGGTTAGGTACTTAGGGAGCTTTATATTTGCTGTTTTTTTTTTTTACTCCTCTTACAATGATTAATTACACAAATTGGACGGGGATAATTACCTAAATACAGCAAAAAGAAATTAAAGATAAAAATGATTTTCATACGTGTCATCGCAAGCAGTGTTGAAATCGGATCTACTTACATTATATTAAGCGGATGAGTAATGATGTGGAGTTTGTAGAACTTCAAAGTACAAATTTGTAAAAATGTCAGTTTACCAGCTTAATTCAAACACGACGATTTCAAAGTTTTTGTTAAAGTTTATCGGGAGGTACATAGGTATACAAAAATTATGAAATTAATGACCTGTACTGTATTTTTTATAAGCTATAACATTTTGTTGTTTTTTCATTGTTGGTTTTTCATTAAAATAAATTTCTGACCAAAAATTATGCCAACGAGCACATATAATAAGAAATATATAATTCACCAGCACAACTGGGATCGGTTTACTTTGCTTCATTTTTATGTAAACATAATAAAGGGAAATACAAAATGATTAATTGTTAACAAAATGTAGCATCAAATTCTATATTAAATACAAATATGTTTGTTCGTCCTTAATGAAATTTAAAATATGCTTGAATTATTTAGGTACTCGACAGTCGACACCAGCACGCAGCACCGACTGAAGATTGATTGTAACATTTTAATAAATTTGCCTGTGCAAATTTTTCAGTTGACAGTTTTTTTAATACACTTGTGGCCTTGTGTTAAAGGAAGTGACTTGCTTATATGACAAACCGGATGAATTGCAAAATTCCTGGCATATTCCAAATAACATTTTTGTATTTTTCCCCATCATTATTCTAAAGAGTTGTGTTTTTACCAATCTGAAAGGGATTTGGCTGAAAAAACGACATCGAGGCTTAGCAACGTAGTGTCGAAAATATTGCTGCCGCTGAGGCTTCAGTTGCAGAAAGCCCAAATGTGTCTCTCACACGTCGTTCTCAAGCGTTGGGCATCTCTGTGACGTCGTTGTGGCAAATTTTGCGAAAAGATCTTGGCCTTCATCCTTACAAGCTTAAATTGACGCAAGAACTGAAGGCGCTTGACCACCAGAAGCGTCGTATGTTCTTGAATTGGGCTGAGCAACAACTTGAAAACGATTCGGATTTTCATCGAAAAATCATCTTCAGCGATGAGGCTCATTTCTGGCTGAATGGCTTCTTCAATAAACAAAATATGCGGTATTGGTCAGGCAGCAATCCACACGTACTCCATAAGTCATCATTGCATCCCGAAAAAATTACGGATTGGTATGGTTTATGGGTCGGTGGCGTCATTGAGCCGTACTTCTTCCGTGATGATCAAGACCGACACGTTACTGTGAATGGGGATCGCTACCGTTCAATGATAACCGAATATTTTTGGCCCCTATTGGATAATATGGACCTGGAGGACATGTGGTTCCAACAGGACGGCGCCACAAGCCACACAGCGAATGTCACAATCAGTTTATTGGAAACCAAGTTTGGAGAACGTGGTTATCTCACGAAATGGTGCAGTCGCATGGCTGCCTCGGTCGTGCGATTTGACGCCGTTAGACTATTTCCTGTGGGGCTACGTCAAGTCTATGGTCTATGCCAACAAGCCAGCGACGATTAATGAACTTCGTACGAATATTGAACGTGAAATTGCAGCAGTATCTTCCGATTTATGCTTGAAAACCGTCAAAAATTGGGTTCAGCGTCTGGACTTCTGCAATCGTGCCCATGGTGGCCATGAAAAAGAAATTGAGTTCCATACATAATGGCATCAAACGTACTTTCAAAGGAATAAAGAATTTCATTGATATCCCAAACCGTTTTTGTATTATTTAAAAAAAAATGTTGCAGCGCTCTTATTGAAAAACCCGATATATTACACTTAGGCCGGTAACATAGTTTTTCTCCTCAAGAATTGCCTGCGCTTAGCTAAAACCCGACATCATTTGATTTTGACCAATTTTCTTCGGGGTAGCAAAAAAAGAAGCCTATAATTAATTTAACCTTCTTTCAAAAATAAAATAAATGTAGAAGCCTTTGTGGTAGCGGAATGGTTAGTGTGTCATGCTGGGGGTCTGGGTTCATCTGGGTTCGAATCCCATCAGCCTCGTTCACCTTAAAAAAAATATAATAAAAAATCGGCTCCTGCCTCTTGCGAGGAAGTGAAAAATCCTTCAAGCCGTTTTAATTTGACAGAAAATTGTAGGTCCCTTCTATTATTGCAAACAAATAACACACACACAGGGTTGGTTGAGTGTTGTGAGTAACTAGCTTAGTTAGAGCATTTAAAACTAAAGAACGGCTTGACCGATTTTAATCATCTCTGATTTGGTGGATTCGTCACTGCCCCGACTAGCAGAATAATTACTAAAATATCGGAAAAGCACTTTGCAGGGTGAAATGGGGTACAAATAAAAAAAATGTGTCCAATTTAAGTTATTCATCATTTGTTTGAAAGGTTTCACTTAGGAAATGGCTCTAGGCCTTATCCAATATTCATAAAGGTGACTGTTTTAAAATAAATTAGAAGGGGTTCCTTAGATCTAACGTACATACAATGGCGAACATCTTTTGTGTTAGTGAGATCCTCATGGGATGGATATATTTTTGGCTTATAGGGATATTATTTTGTATATATCCATTTTGTATTCTATAGCTTCTTTAAACTTATTTAAAACGCAGGTAGAGCCTCTACACACCGCTCAATCAAAGCATGGTATTTTTGTATTCGGTTTGACAGACTTTACCCATTCCGTAACGAGTTAAGTTTGTAATCACATCTGCACTACTGGTATCAAATAGCTGAGTCAAGTTGTTTAATTCAGCAAAAATATCTTCATTTTTAATCATACAATTTTGTTTGCTCTTCTCGCCTAAACGGGTGATAATAGACGACCTCTCATGCGATTTTATTTCACTTTGATCGCAGTTATTGATATTAATTTTGCCAGGGCACATCATCATGGCTTAGTGTATGTTACAATAAATTTGGCCTTGTTTAGTTCTACGAATTTTTTTCAACAAAATTATTTCTCATCTGAAATTATAAATAACAATTTCATACAACCTATATCTACTCGTAAAACTTCTAGTTTCATTTAATATCTACCATGTCAAAATGTACAATATAGTCATAGCCTCAAGTCAATGAAAAACATTGCACAATTAAGGCCAATAGACAGGGACACATTGTCGGTTATGTTTTATCATCGCCAATTCACCTGACATCCGATCAACAAAAAGATAAATTGATATTTTATTTTTTTTTCTTCAGCCACACAAACACACTCACGATACACCCACCCGCCCAGTTAAGCCTTTTTATTTTATAATTCTAAACTTTCCAACTATATAACTTGACAAAAAGGACATTGCCTCATAGCCATTGATGTTGGGGGGGGGGGGGGGGGGTTGAAATATAGCAGGAAAATTGTCTTTACAAGAAAATAAAAATGCTTGTGAATTTGTGTGTATTGGTATATTTATATTCCTTTTGTTTTGATATAATACCAGCAAGTAAATAGTATAGGACGGAATGCACTCAGTCAATCCTTTCTAAGCCTCCGCTCCCTATACCCTATACCGGATACATCGTCTCCCCTTGTTGATGTTGTTTTTATGATGATACAAAAAATATACAACAACAAAAAAATAAACACTTCAGTTAATTGAACGAAGGTGGGGGTGGAAACAGGATACAGCAACAAAAGAAGAAGAGACAAAAAAAATGTAGATAACAATAACATTTATCCTTTGACAGTTGATGGGACACAATAGACGACGGAAAATGTAAAAAAAGTGCCTCCAATTTGTGGACAACAACTGGAAAGCCAGGCCAAGCAGAGAAAAATCTACGAGTATAGCAAGAGAAAAGCACATCATGGAACGGGGAACGGAGGAGCAAAGGCTATTAGACTAAATGGAAATCAAGCCATCCAAGAAAATGAGTTTAGTACTTTTTATTCAGTTAAGGAAGGGATTAAATGGGGTCGTGTTTTGTTGAGTATATACAAATACATATATATTTCATACGGAATAAGAAATCATGATGGAATGTGATAAACAGACATTTGGAAAGAAAATGTTATTGCTTTTAATCCAAAATATACAATTCATATAAACAAACAAAAAAAACAGAATAAAATTTAAATAAAATCAAAAAGGTTAAATCATACAAACTGTATACAAGATTCATAATGGAAATTGTCTCTGGGGTTCATTTCAGTTTGTTGTGTTGAATAAATATAATTTCTGCTACCAAATCAAATCCGATAAAAAACACCAATTAAGGCTTTTTACCCAATAGCACTATACTTAAGCAATAGGCGAATCTGCAGCAATAAAAGTTACGTCGGATATTCGGTTTGCACTTGATTCTGGTAATTTTAGTGTCATTGTGCTCTTAGATTTCTCTAAGGCATTCGATTGTATTGATCACTCAATCCTTCTTTCTAAACTTAAGAGAAACTATAATTTCTCTAGCTCATCACTTAAGCTACTGTCTAACCACTTGCTCGACAGGGTACAGCTAATAAGAACAGCGACTGGCATTTCAAACCCAGTTACTACAAACCTGGGAATACCACAGGGCTCTGTCTTAGGTCCTCTTGTATTTTCATTGTTTATAAATGATCTTCCCAATGTTATTTCTAATTGCCAAGTTCATCTGTATGCTGATGATGTTGTACTCTATATTTTTAGTAAAATTGGTTTGATGGAGGATTGTATAGCTAGGTTAAATGAGGACTTAAGCTATATCCTTTCTTGGTCGAATAGTAACAGAATGAAGCTTAATCCAGCTAAGTCTGTGGCCATGTTATGCTCTAGAGATGAGCTTAATTTTTTAGATTTTCCCACGGTTGAACTTGATAATAAAGTTATTGCCTATGTGAAAGATGTGAAATACTTAGGATATAGAATTAATGATACTCTAACTTGCTGTAGAGCAATCTCAGATACCATTAGAAATATCTATTTTGGTTTACGATCTTTGAGTTCCTCTTCGGACTTATTGATTCCCACGATGAAAATGCGCCTCATTAAATCATTAATTATGCCATATTTTACTTTTAACTGTTCCGCATATCCAATTTTGGACTGTGAGTGTAAGCGCAGATTGAACGTAGCACTTAATGATTGTATTCGCTTTATTTATAATATGCCTAGATATTCCAGTGTCTCGCATTTAAGTGACACGCTCTTTGGAATGAGACTTGATGAGTACGTGAAGTTCAGACATGTTTTGAAACTCCACAATATCATCCACAACAGGTGTCCTAGTTATCTCAGTGAAATTCTTAATTTTGCCCATTCCCAAAGAGGTTTGAAACTAATTTTACCGCGTTTTGCATACAGCATAGCAGAGCGTTCATTTTACATAACTGCAATTCGTTTGTGGAATGCTCTCCCAAATGAGTTGCAAAGAACTGCCACGCCCACTGCATTTAAGAGGAAACTATTTTTGCACTTTAAAAATCAAATTAAGGAATTTACAGATGCCTTTTTCTTTTTTTCTTCTCTTTTCTAAATACCTACGTACTATGTCCTGTTCTTTTCTTCTTAGATTTAAACTTAAATTTTCTTATATTTTTTTTGTTCGCCTAGTTTTTGCCACAAATTCAAAGTCTAACTAAATTATTTTTCTGTAACTATTAGATTTTCTCTAGCCTTAAGAATTATGCTTCATATTTTTGAATTTTTAAAACTTTGTTACTTAATTATTGATACTCTAGAAGATTTAAATCTTAATGTATCATTGTAAATTGAATCCTTCTTGGAAATAAATGAAATGAAATAGGCAAAATTCCTATCCTCTATAATAGTGAGCAAATAGAATTCGCCTTGGCCATGATTTGTACCTGGACAAAGACTTGTGGTCTAAAGGTTATTTCGTTAAATACAGAACTAGTCCTTTTCATAAATAAAAGGAAGCTTTTCGCCTCAATACTCCATCGATTGATGGTATTCAACTTAGGTAAAAAGTAAAACTAAATTAGGATGTTTTTTTTCGACGTGTGGTTTTCAATCTGACAAAACTTTTTTCCCAGTTGGTCTTTTTGACAGCTGTCACTTGGTTTATGCTCAGTTTGGTTGACAATTTCATAATTAATAGACTTACTCCTGAACAACTTTTGCAAATCGTGCAAATTTAATACCAAAATAGTGGTTCGGTTCGCGCGACGCATCGTGCGCTGCGTTCAATATTCGGTCCACATATTCGCAAAATCGCATAAATTCAAGCAACCATGGATTGGTTTCGCACCACGTTTACTCTAGTGGATAATGCGCATCCTCAGAAACGCCGTACAGTGCGCAGAGAAGACGCTATATTGCTGCTGTGGAGCAGAGTATCGAAGAAGACCCGAATGAGTCCATCCGCAATAGCGCGCAACAATTGGAGCTGTCGACAATTGAGATTCTCGGCTGGAATTTATTCGAGGCAGCCGCGAGGGCCACTTGCCCGAAATCATTTTTAAAACATAATGTCAAATCCTTATCTTTATAATAGAGAGCTAAATTCTTGGCCATAACATGAAATTATATGCGTTTTATTTCTTCTTGAAAACCACATGTCTTAAAAAAGAAACACCCTTTACATATTTCCTTAATTAATAAACTTCCTTGTGAAGTCCTTGCGGTAAAAATTTTCAGAATATTTACTGCGAAGTAATTTCTATAACTTTTTTGCAAATTCATCAAGTAAATCATCAAAACGTTACTTGCAAAAACAAACTCACGAAATCAGCACAAAAATATATATGTGCTTCAAATTTAAAAAAAAAGTCCTACACTACTCAAATAACTTCACTAGCAATTTTTAAAGAGTACTTAAAATACTCTAATAACTGAGAGATATGCAATAAAAAAGACTTCCTCTCAGATACCTATTTCAAAATTTAAATACACTCCTTCCACTTCAAGTAGAAATGTCCCTGCCATTGCCAACTGATTGATTCTCTTACTATACGATAGCAAACAAATTCTTTGGCTCGTTTCCGGTGCAAGAAGAATGAAAAAAAAATCAATCAAGTCCTTCAATCGTTTGCTCATTTCATTTCCAAAATTACATCTACCATTCATCTATGTATTTATATACCTACATATATGTATAACTACGAAGGAAGAATGAATAAATTGATTGACGATTGCAGTAAGCAAGACTAGAAAATAATAAAAAAAAAAAATCATATAAAAATCGTTTATTGATTTTTAATAGAAAATTTGAAGGAAATCCTTTCTCTGGTTCATTGCTGGGCAAAAGGACATCATGAATTCTGATATCGTTAATGGTGTATTTGGATTCTTAACTTTCACGTTGTGTATATAAAGTTCAAGATGATCAATTAATTGAACATTTTCTGTGTAGAATCGATGGAGAAAGGATACATAGCAAGCGAGCAGCAAGGACACAAATTGGCATTGAATGAATAATATCCTAGAAGTAATTTGCTGTATATCACCTGATTAATTGCATTGACTCCGGTTGTTGCGATATTAATTCTGCTGTCCGAAGTAGACACGAGGCCACTGCTGTCAGATTGTGTTGGGCTATAAGGGAGTCTGCTTTCGGGATGATTTAACAGGGCATATAAGAGGGATGAAATCAGTTTGATTTATTACCATTTATCTTCACTTTTATACTGAAATTGCTGTGTAGTGAGTTATTTTTTGATGTTTGGTGGGGAATGCGGATGCGGAGTGCCAAAATCAATGATTGAAGATAACATTTCCAGCCTCCACAGAGTATGCTTCATCTTTAATGATTTAGGTTTATTTTTTTTTTTGTTTTGAGAATTCATTCAAGGAATAAAAATGGATTTCAAGACTTCTTAAATTGATTGATTTATGACTTGAATTTTATTTCAAAATTGAAATCGAATTATTATTAATACTGTCAAATTAGGATAAATAATGATACTTCAAGAAATTGTTACAAGCTGTGCAAAAAAGGTGTAATAACATATATTTTTTTTACATAAAATGTATTAGTTTTTCTTGGCCTATGAAAAATTGACAGGTTATAATTCAAGGGCCAACTAAAAAAAAGAACCATTAAATGATCAAAATAAATTGAAAGGTACATAGTTAGGAACTGGAGTAATTTATTGACTTCTGATCTAAAAACAAACTCGAAACAACTCAACTTGAACTCAGTTTTTAAGAAAAAAGTTTTCCAGTTTATACAGTTTTCTCCCCTTCAGCCAAACAAACTGTGGTT
Organism: Leucozona laternaria; assembly: GCA_932273885.2. Classification (NCBI taxonomy): domain Eukaryota; kingdom Metazoa; phylum Arthropoda; class Insecta; order Diptera; family Syrphidae; genus Leucozona; species Leucozona laternaria. The sequence goes on along the minus strand of OW026367.1, from coordinate 20,053,999 downwards.
TTTCAAAATTGTTGGGAACAATATGTTTAGCAAATTTGGAAAATTTTTTGATGGATGTTTTGGAATAATTAAAAATAGAAGATGTAAGTTTAGGAGAGTGGAAACAGGTTTTTCGATTTTATGAAGAAGTACAACCTCATACTATAAGGTCTTGATAATTTATAGCCAAAATGGACTCTTAATGCCTTAACACAAATTTATTTTGTGAGGGTAGATATTCTTTTTGAACTCAAAACAATTTGTCATCATCACCTCCTATTTCCATTACTCATGCTTTTGGTAATTCACAAATCTAATAGAGGAGGCTACCGGTAAGTATATAAATATATATCTTTCTATACCTATACAAACTAACTATAAATTCATTAATTTAAAGTTTATAAAATATTTGTAATTTAATGATAAAATTTATTTTAAACTTTAACGCAAGCTAAACCACAGAATGCAATGAATGGAAACACTAAAGGATTCCTTCGTCATTATACACTGACCAGTTTGCACCACAAGCCCCCAGATGCCACAACACAAACTAACACGCCATTTCACAGAACAAATTTAACCACAAATGGTTTGCAACCATTACAGGAAAGCTCTTTACTCTAGTGGTTTCCCCTATACTTATATGCACTATGCAGAGTAAACCATTATAGAGCATATCAAAGTGATAAACGGGTTCTCTGAAAAAGATTTCCATTAGACCCATCAGGAAAGACTTCCCACCACTGTTTTAATTAATTATACATCATCTTTTTATTCCTTAAATTAAAATGAATTCTAATGAAATTCATTTCAGCAGCTCTTGAAGACGTCAATTTAATTGACGTCAAATTCAAAATTGAACACAAAATAGTTAAAACAAGAAGAAAAACATTGAGTTGCTAATGTCGATAAGAGACAAAGAGTTTTACTACATTGAAGTGGCCATCTTGAGTCATATATACGAAGATGAAAAGGATAACGACGACAGCCCCATCAAGAGTGCTCTTGCTCTCAGTTTCAATAGTTAAAGTTGCTGGAAATGACATTTTGCTTCCATTTTGAATTTATTTGTCTGTTGATTTCTATCCCATGATTGCACACAACCACACTTAAAGTTGAAAAGTGTTTTTCGTTATCGTATAACGATATATAGAGATGCTTTCGTTTAAGATAACACGAACGTAGACACATTCGATTTAATTTGTTTCGAGTTCTTTGTAGTGAAAATAATATGTTTTTAGTATTTGATCTGCCTTTCAAGATATATCAATTAATTTCTGAAGAAGTCGTCAACATTTTAATAAATTCAAAACCACCAGATAATGGAACATTGAGGGATAAAGTGATATTTTGAAAAATTGATGATTTCTTCCATCAATGCAGAATGAACTTGAATTTTTCTGTGAAATAGGTGCATTTCTTGAATCTCCTTTTTCTGATTCCTAAATTGAAGTCTCCTATTTTAGTTTGTTGTAAAACACAATTTAGAAGCATTCTTTTCATAAAATTCAAATTCTTTTTAAATTAGTTTTTGTTTATAAAATTGGTACCTTTTGAAATCGCCCAAGAAAAATAAAAATTTGCTGAACAGTGAACATGTCACATCAGATTAGAATCGTTCAAAATTTAAAAATAACGTCAAGTCATCCAAAAAAAAGTGGGAGATTTGTAATAGTTTTTTTTAATATCCATTTTTCATTCCGTCCAGAACACAAACGTCCAAATAGATTATATGAAAAAAAATGTCAAAAGTACCAAAAATAATTAGTTTTTATTTTTCGTAATTCGGTATAATGTCAAACTGGCCAAAAGTTTTGGGTGGCTTATTTTTGTTGATTTTTTATTTCAATATGCAACTAGGAGTTAAAAAAAAAAACGGATTATATAAGCTAAAGGGTTTTTCAACAGGGACGCTACAAAAAAAGAGCAACAGGTACAGCAAACGACGCCATATTTCTTGCCGCTCTTTTGACATTTCTCTTTAATAAAGTTTGTTATTTCATGATGGAGAGATAGACGAGCCAACAACGAGTCGAAATTATTAAAATTTACTACCGAAATTCGGAGTCAGCGGCTTCAACGTTGAGAGCGCTACGTCCAATTTACGGTCGTCATAATCGTCCTAGCAGATCAACAATTGAGCGTCTAGTGGAAAAATTTGAATCCACAGGCACAGTACAAAATATTACCGTGCCAGTGAGACAAAGAAGTGCCCGTAGTGTCGAGAATATTGCTGCCGCTGAGGCTTCAGTTGCAGAAAGCCCAAATGTGTCTCTCACACGTCGCTCTCAAGCGTTGGGCATCTCTGTGACGTCGTTGTGGCGAATTTTGAGGAAAGATCTTGGCTAACATTCTTACAAGATTAAATTGACGCAAGAAATGAAGCCGCTTGACCACCAGAAGGGTCGTACGTTCGTGAATTGGGCTGAGCAACAACTTGAAAATGATTCGGATTTTCATCGAAAAATCATCTTCAGCGATGAGGCTCATTTCTAGCTGAATGGCTTCTTCAATAAACAAAATATGCGGTATTGGTCAGGCAGCAATCCACACGTACTCCATGAGTCATCATTGCATCCCGAAAAAAATTCGGTTTGGTGTGGTTTATGGGCCGGCGGCGTCATATGGTCGTACTTCTTCCGTGATGATCAAGACCGGCACGTTACTTTGAATGCGGATCGCTACCGTTCAATGATAACCGAATATTTTTAGCCCCAATTGGATGATACGGACTTGGAGGACATGTGGTTCCAACAGGACGGCGCCACAAGCCACACAGCGAATGTCACAATCAATTTATTGGAAACCAAATTTAGAGAACGTGTTATCTCACGAAATGGTCCAGTCGCTTGGCCAGCTCGGTGGTGCGATTTGACGCCGTTAGAATATTTCCTGTGGGGTTACGTCAAGTTTATGGTCTATGCAAACAAGCCAGCGACGATTGATGAACTTCGTACGAATATCGAACGTGAAATTGCAGCAGTATCGGCCGATTTATGCTTGAAAACCGTCGAAAATTGGGTTCAGCGTCTGGACTTCTGCACCCAACTAACAATTTGGCTTGTGTAAGGTCCAATTTTTCGAATTTGGGAAGTAATAGCTTGTATAGGGCTTGTATAAAGCATATTTTCGCAAGCTACACTTTTCACACTTTGACAATTAGAAAATAGCTGCTTTGATGCCCTTTAAAGTGAGTTTGGCAAGTTCTATACAAGGCTTGTAGATAAAGTTTAAAAATTGCCTGTATAAGGCCTTCCGAAGTTGTTTACTGAAAATTAAAGCTATGATATCTGCTATAAGACTCTCCACGACAAGTCAAAGCAAATAACTTGTGTAAGGCTTGCCACAAAAGGCCTTATGCAAACTAAATTAATATGCTATCAAGTAGTTCCCATTTGATGACATTTTTCTCAACAACGAAGTGGCGTAGTGGTAGAGTGCTGGAGTGGTACGCGGAAGGTCTCGAGTTAAAACCCAGGTAAATAAAAATTTGTATAATTAAAATATGACTTCAATCATGACAGAATGCAATGGAAAAGGTTTCGGGAGCTGACTGCGAAGAGGAATATATTTAAAAATACAATACAAATAAAAATAATGCAATGAAAACACAATACTCAAACAATGTCATTAAGAGGCTAGGTTAAAGCATTTTTATAACATCCAAAGCAAGCTATTAGCATTAGCTGTCTTAAAATACAATGCTGAGCCAAGCTAATTGCATTTAAGGACAAGCTATTTGCTGTTATAACACCTGTCAACAAAAGTCTTATAGCAGTTAAATAGCTTGCGTAATGTGCGCCAAAATTACTTGCATAAGGCCTTTTACTGTTACTATAGCAGTCTGAAAATAGCTTGTTTAGAAACTTATACAAGTTAAATTGTTAGTTGGGCAAGCGTGCCCGTGGTGGCCATGAAAAAGAAATCGAGTTCCGTACATAATGGCATCAAACGTTCTTTCACAAGAATAGAGAATTTCATTGATAAACCGTTTTTGTTTTATTTATTATTTATTTTTTAGCGCTCTTATTGAAAAACCCTTTATAAGTTAACAAATATGTAAATACATTGTACATAATAATCTGATCAGATATCTATTGAATTTACCCTGAATTCTTCCTATTCTACGACGTCAGGGCTTAGAAACATGTTAAATGCAACATGTTAAATGCAACAACAACTAATCTCCTTCGAGCTTGTTGTCAATATTTTGTATGGAAACTATATTTTGCTTCTGTAATGGCGTCGCTAATCTCCAATGTCATTTTTTTCTTAAACCAACCCAACAGGCTTGCAAAAAAACAAGGTTTTAGGTTTACTATAGCTTACTACATAACAGATAAGTATTTTAGGACACTTCTATACAACACATTAAATAGTTGAATACAAAATTCAGGTTTCTTGAAAAACTTCGCAACTCTAAAAATGAAACCTATAATTTCGGACGATTTTTTTTAATAGTGTTGTCATACACGGCTGTTCTAATTTCGATTCGAGTTCTATATCCTCAAGTTTTCGAATTTTCGCTGTTCCGGATTCCCTATTGGAAAACGTTTTGCGGATTCGGCAAAACGAACGGATCTACAATCCGCCAAATTGACGTTTCAAAGTCGGTTATCTTTTTGTTGGCGGATTACAATTTCGTTTTTGACAGCTCTTGCATACATAACAGCTAATTTCAAAAATGTTTTGTTGATGAAGTTGGTAAAACTTAAAAGTAAATCCGACTGGAAATCAGAACAATCGTTTTCAATCCGCACGGGATACAATTTTCGTTACCGTTTTCAAATACGACCGAATATCAGAACAGCCGTAATAATGAGGTTGAATAGGAATTTTGAGTCGAATATGTTTCCAAGTTTTCTATGCTCTGTTACTTTCAAATTCAGTGGTTGGAGCTTCCTGGGGTATGACATGATTGAACATTTCGAAATTACCACCATTTAAACAAGGTATTGAGGTGTTTTTGATGAATGACACAATCTCTTACTTTAACGACAATTCAAAAAAGCCAAGAATAAAAAAACATATTTCTATTAATTTATATCATTAATCAAAATATTAGGTAAATAAAAAGGGTTGCAGAATTGTCGCTTGTGGGACATCTGATAGGAAAGGAAAAAAAGGGTCTAGAAGAAAAAGTTATGTTGTGTATATCTGCCAGCAGTGGCGTAACTGTTGAAGGTGGGCAAAGGGTGCAATCGCCCCTCCCCTCTTGAACCCAAAAAAAATACCAATTAAAATGTTCGATATAAAGCTCATTTTTGTAAATTGTTTTAAATAAAATTTTTAAAAGAATAGAGCTGCAAATATGAAACTTTATCATAAAGAATTTGAAGTTTAATGAAAAATAGTCTTAAAATAGGAAAACAATCATTGAAAAACAACAGCAACCCTCACTATATTCCGTTATAACTTTTCTTAAAGCTTAAATTCCATTTATCAACGTTCTTTTTAAATCAACAAGTTTGAGTGAATATACTTTTTTTTGTGAAATTGATTTTATTTTTAGACTATTTTTTATCTTTTTTATTTTTAAGCTACTTTTCATAATGAAAAATTGCCTCATTTTCAAATTGGAAAAATCGCTCTAAGGTTATTTAAAAAAAAAAAACAAAATAAATTATTAAATAAAAATGAAAACTGGCCCAAAAAAATGTATATGATAAGAAAAAACAGCATAAATTGACTGATTTTTACGAATTTGGGTGATTTTTGAAAGTTTAGGTCTTTTTTTTTTCAATTTAAATCAGAATTTTTCAAAATTTAAAATTATCATTCTAATTTTTCTTCTACGATTATTAATAATTAGCATAAAAATTCTTTTTTAATTAAAAAAAAAAAAATTGATTAAATAATCAGACACAAAAATCGCAAAATTTTTCATGTTTGATTTGAGGCTTTTTTTAATTTGAAATAAGTTTTGGGGCTATGACCCCATTTTCGGGGTGATTTTTCATTTATTGTTCAAGATTAAAAGTTTGGGGCCATTGAAGTGAAATTCTACCCCAACATTGAAAAATGACCCCAAAAAACATGAAAAATCACCTCACAAAATTTTATCTTTATTTTTGTTGTTGTTGCTATTCATATACATTTTTGTTTGGGGCCAAATTTCATGTAGCCTTATTAGTCTTAAGGACAATCGTGGGGAATTGTGAATTTTTGAAGTTGCGACTAAGGTTTGTGTTATTTTAGAACGTTGTTACGTAAATGTTTTTTTTTATATTTTTTTTTTCCATCTAAGATAAAATTGTTTGCCTCCAAGAACAAAATCCTAGTTACGCACAGATAATTTCCAAACCACATAACGAGGTTTTCGTGAAATCTATGTAAATCTACGCAATTTCAGTACCAAATTTACATGACCTTTGAAATATCCGTGTAGACCTTTATCCATTGCATCCGCCACTAAATGTCAACAAAAATGACATTTAAATTTATCCCATTGAGTCTGGTGTCAATGAAACTACAACCATTTTACAAAACAGGCAGCCACAGGTTTTAGCCAAAAGAGGAAAACTGGAACTTCAAATTGGAACTTGGACCTCTGCGGAACGTGGTGCATTAGTAACAGGTTTAAACTGCATGTGCGCTGGTGGCAGTTTAATTCCAGCTTATTTTATATTTCCACGGAAAAAAACAACCCGCTTTTCATGAACAACGCTTCTGCGGATTCCAAAATGGCTTTTCATATTTCGGGCCGGGGATGAGTTCGGTTGTCCATTTTCACAGACTGGTTCCGTTATTTTTTGGAGTTTTCCAAACCGTCTGAACAATAGCCAGTTCTTAATCCTAGATGGTCACTATCACTATAGTACTAGGAACATGGAAGTTATTGACCTTTCTAGAAAGAATTTCGTTATATGTAATTGTTTCCCTATACCATCACACTGCACCCATAAGATGGAAGCGTTGGATAGAACGTTTATCGGATCTCTAAAAAAACTATTACAATGATGAAATAAGACGATTCGTGAGAGAAGCAGGACGAAAAGTGTGGAATTGGATGATATAGATCAGATATTTAAAAATACATATCTTAAAGTACAAACAGGGCAAGTGGCAGTCAGAGGATTTAAATGCAGTGGAATTTTTCCTTTCAATAGGAATATTTTTTCTAAGGCTGATTTTCTAGCATGTGAGCTTGAGCCTGAGCCTGAGCCTGAGTCTGAGCCTATGCATATACCTGAGCTTGAACCATTAGCAGAAGTTAAAACTGCAAATATTATCAAATCGAGCTTGGCTATTGAGCTAATGAAATGAAATATATTGTGTCAGAAGTAAATAGCCAAACCGAATACACTTCGATTTTAAACCAGACTGAAATCCATTTTACTCCGTGGGAGGTGATGAAAGTTAAAAAATTTGACTGTTGTCGCTCTTTCCTAAAAATATACTCGTATTGCCATTTTTTCTCCATAAATACCCAAAGGTGTGCTCATTCTTGTAAAATGAGCTTTTGGTTTCTTGTAAAATTAAAAATGTGAAATATTACGCCATAATAATTTCTGGCCATTTTTGTAAAAAACCTTCAACATAATTTATCATATTTCAATTGGCTTAAAAAAACAATTCCAATAGATCACAATATCGCCGGCTCGTGGGCGGCCGGAGTGAATGAAACTTTTATCTAATAATAGGGTGGAAAAAATACCCTTTCAAAAAGGCACCACATTTTCTTGAAAGTTTTCAATTTAATAATAAATCCTTAACTTATAAATATGACAGTGTCACGTTTTCATATAAGTTATAAGCCATCACATGACCCCTCTATAGTGGAGTCAGGTGTCGGATCCTTTAAAACTAAACTTCTTTGAAAATTCCTCCGAGACTATAGCAACTTTTGTGTTAGGTATTATATTATATTATATCAATTCAGCAATCACACAAAAAAAAAGTGGCACAGGCATTTTCTGCTAAAAGAGAAATACTATCTGCAAGATTAAGATATATAAAATTCAACCACAAAGGAAAAAAATGTCCTGCATGCAGATAGTTTTAAATATGCAAGTATAATAATAGGATTTTATAGCAACAACCGGATGGGGAAATAAAACTTTTAAGCTTGCTATAATATATACTAATATCTACTAAGAGACAGACAAAGTTAATTTGTATGATGAATAGCTAATAATGGTGGGTATTATACGATATAAAGTTAAGCGGATAAACTTAACTAAAATGCATCTAAAGAAGTTGCGAGTTTTCAAAGCATAATAATTACAAAGATACTTTATCCAAGTCTTTGTTCGACTCAGGCATTAACTTGGAGCAAAGTTAAACAAGAATTAACTTGAAGCCAAAATCCTAGATTCCATAGTTTCGAAAAAGTTTTTGTATAGAAGTTGATATATGGGATAATAATTGCGCGGTACAAATAAAAAGTCCAATTAAATAGTGCTAAGTTTTCTAGCTACTTGTCTGATGTATTTCAGTATAGTAAAGGGTTTTCCAATAAGAGGTGTTATTTTGAATAGCCCGCTATTTCGGTAGCTGTCACTTTTGAAGCTGTCATTTTTTGACAAGTAGAAACTACGCCATTAATAAAAATGGAACGATACACGCTTCAACAACGCATTAAAATTATTAAAATTCACTATAAAAATGGTGAAAATTTGGCAGAGACGGTTCGTAAAACTAAAACATTTTTGGGTCGTCGTGAAGCACCTTGTCGGACCGCAATACAGAAATTGGTGGACAAATTCGAGCTGTTGGGACAAGTTAGTGATGTGAAGAATAAAACCCGTGCACGTCGCTCAAGAACAACTGAGAATATTGCTGTTGTAGCCCAAAGTGTTGAAGAAAACCCAGGTTTGTCCATTCCTCGTCGTTCTTTGGAATTAGGCATTCCACAAACGTCATTACACCGTATTTTGCATAAAGACTTGGGTCTTAAGGCTTATAAAGTTCAGTTAACACAAGAACTCAAGCCGGCTGATCATCAACAACGTCGTGTCTTTGCTGATTGGGTCCTTGAAATGCATGAAAATGATCCGGAATTTCATCGAAAAATCATCTTGACTGATGAGGCCCATTTCCACCTTGGAGGCTACGTCAACAAGCAAAACTGTCGCATCTGGGGCTCGGAAAACCCAAGAGTTATTGTTGAAAAGCCTCTCCATCCTCAACGCGTGACTGTTTGGTGCGGTTTATGGTCCGGCGGGGTCATTGGACCTTACTTTTTCGAAAATGAGGCTGGAGCAACAGTAACGGTCAATGGATTGCGCTATCGAGAGATGATTAATGATTTTTTTATGGCCGGAATTGGATGGTATTGACCTGGACAACGTTTACTTTCAACAAGACGGCGCTACGTGCCACACAAGCAATGAAACCATCGATCTTTTACGGGAAAAGTTTCCGGACCGTGTTATCTCTCGAAGAGGTGATCACAATTGGCCACCGAGATCTTGTGATTTAACACCTTGCGACTTCTTCCTTTGGGGCCACGTGAAAGATAAGGTCTACGCCAACAGCCCAGCGTCGATTCAAGACCTCAAAGATGGAATTCGTGAGGCTATCGAGGACATAGGGCAGCCACTTTGCGATTTGGTTATGGAAAATTTCATGAAAAGGATATGGTCCTGTAAGCGTGGTCGTGGCGGCCTTCCTCTTTATAATGAAATAAACATCCGATCATTTATCTCAAAAAATGCCATTTTTCTTTGAATATCAAAATAACACCTCTTATTGGAAAACCCTTTATATAGAATTTGTATTATAAAAACATTTATATAAAAAGCGATTTGTATAGTAATTTTAAGCTTTTAAAGTTTAAAAATAAAATTAAATTGTTTTTTAGGACCGCAAAAAAACACGCCTAATCTTAAATTTCAACGTGAATTTGATTTGGTAAAAATAAAATGATTTTACGTATTTTATAGGGCAAGAAAATTGGTTTTCGTGTAAAAAACTATTCTAAGTTTTTATCAAATAAATATAATATTACAAAAAAAATTTGGTTTTCGTCAAATTGGCGCTCTATAATGTTTGTGTATGATGCGTTTATGCGTCCAGGTGTACCTACACATCGGGCTAGAACCTTAACAGATTTCTACATGATAGAAAGAGCATCACTTGAGGACGGATCGACTGATTTGGCTGATTCCTTTTTTGTTGTGTTCGTAATAGTCAAGATAAGGTTTGTATCAACGAATAATTTTGGAAAATATGTATCAACAAATATGACATGACATTTCGGTTGACAGTTATATTCTCACTTTTTTTTTTTGCTCTGGCCTTTGTCTTCCCACTAGCCACTTTCAAATTTCAAGAAGTAGAAGAAATAATTCAGTTAAGAGAACCGTACACATTAAATTAAATTATTTGCTCAAACAATAACTACATTATAGATATAGGCAAAATAATAATCTGATTAAAAAAGCCACCACGGAGGTGTCAAAATATCGGTCAGCGTACTCTCAACGCAAGCCCACCACTCTATCATCGAGTCAAATGAGACTGACGAAGAGCTTAGACAGCGTTCCAAAAATAATTTGGAACGTCGACAAAACAGACGCCCAAACGTGACGATTCGCCATGAGCTACGATCCATCAGTAAGCAGTCGAATACGCCGCCGATGTATCGGTCAACTTCGCAACAATCATGACTGTTTGTCAACAATGTAATGCTTTGAGGTTTAGACACGTTGCTTTCTGGCCACGAACCTCCATCGAAACATTTCTTGCAAAATATACAAAAGTTCAACAGTTTCCTCCAAGTGACATAATTTGTATCGAATTTTATTGAAGAACGAGGTTTTCATTTTCACCCAACTTTTAATGTTAATTCTTTTTCGACTCCAATACATCACAAATTTGGACAGGGTAGCGTCTGTCGGATCAGCTTGTAATTTAATACAAATTTAGTTTCAGTGTGTCATCAAGAGTGTGTGAATTAAGCGCCCCCTTTTTTAATTTCTTATTTTTAAAAATTGTTTCAGGTTGTTTCCGATTTGTTCCGCATTGTTAAAATTATTTTTGAAAAATATTTAAAATTTTGGGTCTTAGAGTCAAAAACCAGTTTTTGAACTAGTCCGTCCCCCTTTTTTCGAAAACTGAATTTTTGAAAATTGTTTTAGACTGTTCTGAACATTGTTCCAAGTTTTTGGACCTCTATACTAAAGATTTAAATTTGTTTGGGTTTCAAAAATCGTTCTGAACATTGTTCTAAGAAATTGAACTTCTAAAAGGAATGTTTTGAAGATAAAACCTTCAAAACTATTTTCCACTTTTGAAATTTTTAATATAGAGGTCCAAAAATTTGGAACAATAGTCAGAAAAACTTTCAAGAATTCGATTTTCGAAAAAAGGGGGGTCTTAGACATATTTTTCGGGTCTAAAACACCATTTTTTTAATATTGTTCAAAAAAAATTGGAACAATTCGGAACAAATTGGTAACAACATTTAACAATCTTTAAAAATAACAAATTAAAAAATAAAGGGGCTAGTTTCAAACACTCGTGTAATCAAAAGGGTAGTATGAATATGAATATAACTATATAAATAAAATTCTTTAATACTAGCATATCTTCATAGCACCTGCTTAGCTTTCTATAGTACTGAGCATCCACTCTGAGTATTTGCTCCATTTTTATTCTTTTAGATTATAGTTTCTGAGATTTGAATATTGCCAGATTTCAACAGGTATATAAGTGATATTTTGTAAATGAAAGATTTTTATAATCGCAATTTTTCACTATCAATGGATTCTAATTAATGGTAAAATATTTTTTTTATAAAAACAGAGATATCTCTGTAAAAGCTCTAAGAAATTAAATGTTACTGAGTTGCCCTATGTCAAAATTAAAAACATTTTTAATTTCATGCCAGTAAAAATATCTAAGAACAAAAATTAAATGGACTTTGATGATGTGATGTAATTGAACGACGCCGATATTTTGTGTCATTTGTATGAGGGGAATGAAAGAGAGAGGTTCGTCCATTAATGTTTGCACTGAAAAGTGCAGAAAACTTCACTTCCGTTGTACGTCCACTTCTGGCATATATTTTTGTTGGCTGATAATGAATAGCCCCAACTTAAAAAAAAAAAACTTCTAACGTTCTATATCACATTTTTATTGAGGTAAATAACTGTAAACCCATACTCTTCTTATAAAAGGTATCTTCAGTAAAATTTTCAATAAAACGTACACGCCTTCTATTAGTTTTTGGATTCTTGTAAATAGTATAAACTTTGATTTGTATCGTTTCAAATATTCTCGAAGACAAACGTTCAATTAGAGGTATAGTCGGTCAATCTAAGAAAACAACTTTGAGGTACCCATTGACTCGTAAGATAAATTGCTATTGATTGTCCATTTCATTTTAAATGAAATCTTATTAGTGTCTAAATGACGGCCAGAAAACATCAAACGGAAAAAGTTTCTCTAAGGACTATATCTCTATATCTTTAGGATATAGACTTATACAAAATATGAACAAATTTTGTCTGAATCTTCATTGAACATGAACCTAATATCAACACAGAGCGAGGATGATTCGATTTAGGGGGTGGGGGGGGGGGGGGGGAGAGGAATGTAATCTTTTCTCTTTCATGTTATTTTCTCGTTTTTCTTGTCTCACTATTAAGGATGAAGCAAAAGTCAAATCCACTTCCACTGAATGCATCGCCCCCGGTGACCTAATTTACGTTCCTCATGATAATAAGAATCATGCTTCTGTGTGTTGTATAGTATTGTTGTTATATCTTATAGATACCAACTCGTACATCCTCCTCTTTATCTATTTTGTACATTTTCCTTTTTATTAGGTATGTCACTATAGTGTTATAGTATGTAGTTGGTGAATTGTATTGTATATAGCAAGATGCTATGGCACCAATGAAATGTCTTCCATTGTGCGGTGCGCCCTTTATCCACCCATAGTGCAGTGCATTTATTTAAGTCCTTGTTGTTGCAGAAAGGGTTAACTTTGTGCCCTTATAATTTTGTTGCTTCTATATCTTGATGGACAGCTTTAAACTCGGTAAAAAGTGATTATGAAAATAAACTTCAATGCTCAAAGAGATTATATTAGCTTTTGTTCTGTTGTGTGCCATCTACAGGTTGATTGGGTAGAATAAAGGGTATTCAACTGGGTGGCTCACTGTTTTTCTTATCCCAGAGTCGTTGTAACGAACATGATACGTCTTTGGTTAGAGTATCGTGACCTGCATTTTTATAACTCTTTTCATTTGAATGCAAGGCTGATTTGGTTAAGGGTAGATCTAACTAAGTAAAAATTATGCAAGCGTGGGTTTAGGGTAGATATCTCTAAAGAAGGGTAAAAATAGAAATAAAACTTGATGTCTCTCTTATAATATTGTTATTTTGTCGTGGTGACATGCTTCTACTTAATTCTCAGAGATATAGAATACATAATATAAATTATTTTCATTTCTGTCTTGCACAATACCATAGCATGTCAACAAGATACAAACACATATAGAAGTCAAGTAACATATAGATAGATCATGACTACTATGTGCTCCTTGTGAGAGTAAAAGATGAGTTTAAATGAAAAGTCTTACAAAGTTAAATCGTTTTGAAGTATGGGTTTATGTTTGGAAATGCTGAAACATAATGTCATGAATCAACCTATAAGCTAGGGATTTTGGAAAGCAGTTCTTGTTGGTTGCTGTTTGTAACCATAAATAAAAAATATATCGTTCCTCTAAGTCGCACGTTATTGCTCTGATATAGAAAATTTGAATATTTAAGGCTGCCTTCAAGTTAAAATAATGTTGCCTATTAAAGTTTTGAAACAGAAAATGGTTGTGTGTACAGGGAAATTCTCATCAGGTGCAACAAAAAGCTAGAGCGTATAGGTTGCGTCAAGATAAGAATAAAATCGTATAAGAAGGGCTCTATTTCCTCACCCCCACCCCCACCCCCCTTCCCCCATTTACCCAGAAGGTTCAGTTTTCTAAAAAAATTTACTTAAAACAGAAACAAAATTATTTAACAACAACGTTAACATTTAAAATGCCATGCTTTATCTTTTTGCAAAGCTAGAAATATTTTCCTTAATTATCTTTTTAAATAAAGTTATTTTAATAAACAGTTCTTAAAAAAATAATTTAAAAAAATTTCAAACAATTTTTTTGTTCAAAATTGTACGTAATTATTTTCAATTTTCTAAAGAACTAGAAGAGATTTTAACATCTAGTTTGAATAAAACAAAAGAGTATTGAATATTAAAAACATAAATACTACTTAACAACGTTTAATTTGGAAAAAAATTAGTTTGAACAAAAATTAAAAAACATTTTTTTTCGAGATTGAAAATTAGTTTTTCAAAAACTGTTCACTAAAACAACTTTATTTAAAAAGAAAACAAAAGAAGAGATTATTACCGTTTTCTGTTTTAAGTTATTTTTGTTTGTAAAATTGCCCCTCCCGTGTAAACGATGGGAATAGACCCCCTTCCTTTAGGCTTTTTTTCTTGTCTCAGCCCAACCCTTACGCTCTAGCTTTTTGTCACACCTTATATGCGAATCACCCTGTATATTGCTGTAATGTAAGCCCCCGAACTGGTAAAAAAAACTAGATAGGTATAACCGATAAAACATGGGCGTTACAACTTTACAAGCAATAGGTAACTAATTCTAAAAGTCCGCAATATCTTTGTTCCACATTTAATTCCGTGCTAAAAGAAAGTGTGCTACACCTTATATAGCTTCACTCCATTGTGCCAGCGCCGTCGAAAGTATTATTGAAGACACAATATGTTTGAAAAGTCGCGTAAAGCAATGCGGAACAAAAATGTTCCCAAAAAGTGGCCAGAATGTTCTAATTTGAATGTTTTCGGGCGAAGGTTAATGGCTCCTGTATACCCATTCCACAAAATTCGTGTACACATCAATACACCCTGTACACAATACAACCCTTCAATACAATACACTTACACTTGTTACATTTGATATGTCGTCAAAAACGCATACAAAATGCTCTCTTGCGTGTTGCTAGTCATCAGTGTTATTTATTTGAAACATTTTACTCCCGCTTTAACCATCAGTCGCAGTTATAATCATTATATATTGTCAAGAACACCACAACAAACTTAATTAACATAATTTTATTTTTTTTTTCTTAACATGTGTACACGCACCGCACTTTCGTGCGTGAATTTAAGCAATTTAATTCATGCAGAACAGCGCAATATTTAAATTAATTTCTCAATCTGCATAAATTCGTTGATGAAATAATCACGCACTTGAAATCATTCAGTGAATTTGATTATCATGAAAACATATCAATATGTGAATGGGAGTGTTTACATATGTATATGTGTGTGTGCAACGTGATAACAGGAACCGAATAGCCTTTTACCTGCCCATTCTCGATTTTAATGAAAATAATTTATTCATTGTGTTAAAATTCATCTTTACAAATCAAATAATCGCTGCGTGCAATATCATTTCTGTGGATGGATGGATGGATGTTGTGCCAGAATTCGTTATTATTATATCCTTCTATAAAACCATCAGGAATAATTAAAATCACTGATTAAATCATATTCCATCAAATGGCTTTGAATATATTCCAGGAAATCGGGAAAGGTACGTCAAGTCCTGCGGTTTCAGGAAGCTATCATTTTGGAATATTTCAATCCACTTTACAATAGGAACTGATAAGTGATTTGTACTTGGAAATTACGATGTAAAGGGAAATAGGATTTGTACGATATTTAAAGTTTATCTACGTTAATTTTGTACACACTTAGATCAGGTTACAATTTTGTTTAACATTATAAGCCCTGTACAAAATATTCTAATTGACAAAAAGCATCTCAGAGGATAAATTGACAGATGAAAATGTGCGTTAACTCGTAGAAGAAAAATTAAAAAAGACATTAGAAGTGCACAAAAAAGTTGCAAAGCATTTTCTCTCGGATCTAATGAAGTTGGGACAGCCATCATTAGTTCAGAATGCAAAAAAGCAACATGGGACATATTAGATGTCCTGTTCTTTGTGAATGCCTGTAGACAGAGGGGGTAATAAAAGTTATAAAAACGTTTCTCCCTTACAATTCTCCAATATCAAGTCCACGGGGTGTTTTTAAATAAAAGACCCTATCAATGCCAAGAGCCTGAATATCAAATCTAAAGCCTCATTTATTAATTGGGTAAGGGATCATCTTGAAGAAAATTTAAAGCACTTTGGAGATTTGATAAATAGGTAATTTGAAATGAAACAATAAAATTTAAATTTCAAATTATTTCCCTCCTTTCATATGTTAATTGGTCAGCCATAGAAAATTTTTAACAATTGGTTGAAGTTTTTCAATATCATCAGCGATTCTTAGGGCCTCACAAAAAAGTATAACATCTGATTGGTCTTAGTGACCTCATAAAAGGTCAACTGGTTACAGTAGTTGGTCAGCCATAGGTTTTTATATATACAAATTTTTAAAGATTGTTAGAAGGTCGTAGAAATTTTTAGAGCCTTTTGTGGGAAATTAAAAAAAAAGAGACACCACCTGTGGGATGTTCGCAAAAAGATATACCATCTGAAAGATCATATAATTCTCATAAAAGGTCAATTAGTTTCAGTATTTTGTGAGCCATATATTCCTTTTAATGAATTTTTTGCTTTCAAGGTCCTAGAAGTTTTATCACCTCATTTGTGGGATATTTTAATATTAAAGTAATAAAAAGCACTTTAAAAAAAAAACCATTATAACACAAACTGAATTTTTGAAATCGGATACCTCTTTTTTGTGTTTAGCCAACTTCACCCTATACATAGTAAATATAAGAAATATGTTTTAAGCCATCCCCTAGAAACAACCTTTGAAACACAAATTGGATACCACTTTTCGTTTTTAACCCACTTCACCCTATAAATACCAAAAATTAAAAAAAAACCCTAAAGCCATATCTACTCAAAATATCCTTTCAAACAAAAAAAAAAAAACAAACAACAAAATTTTTTAAGAAGCTTTTATCAAACCAGAAAGTATTTCTTAAATCGGACAATTTTTTTTTTTTATTTTTACCTCATTTTACCCTTCAAATAACAAAATTTAAATAATTGTTGTGCTATTCGGGGCGAAGACGAATCCAACAAATTAGAGATCACTAAAATCAGTCTAGCCAATTTCAAAACCCTATAGCAGGTAGGTACGTTTCGATAATTTTAACGAACTAGAGGAAAAAATTAAAGTTTGCAGAAATACGTTTTAATGTAGCTCTGAAATAACTCAGAGCAACTGAATTTGGTGATATCGATGACGATACAAATTGAAAGTTATTTCCTTCACGAAGCTTACAGCATTTGATACATATTGTACAAAAAAAAATTGTCATTAATTTAAACAAAATTTATACCCTCGAAGGTTCGTTATAAAGAAGTTTGACTGTACATATTTTCAAAAAAAAAAAACAATCGTAAAATGCCCAAATCAGAGAAAAGCTACACCGACTCATACGCATACGACAGCGACTCTCGTCCAGACGACAAGAACCCAATGCCAGCACCAAGATGAAGCGGGCAAAGCAGACGACAAGAAGTCAAAAAGCGAGCCCGCCAGAGATGCAAATACATCGAGTCCTTGGACCCTAGAAGGTATGCCCGATTTCCGAGGAGGAAGATCGTTCGATATTCTCGTATTTTACGAAAAAGTTATCGAAAAATTGCCTGGCAGGAAGGGCATCTCTTTATCACTCATACAGTTTCTTTAGTTACTGAAGGAGATCGCGGAGGAGGTGAATGCAGCTGTGAGAGATCAATAAAATCGAAACAAATCCATGTTGTACCTAATCTATATTGTAAAGTTTTTCATTCTGTGTCAATCTGAACGAAAATAAAAAAAAATATTTGTTTGCCATAAACGTATACACACTGTAACATAATATAGGAAAAGTTTTTGATTCGTATACAAAAATTGATTCGAGATTAAAATAAGTCCTAGAAATTAGGATGCAGGAGATTACAAAAAAAGTAAATCCCGCAATATACCAAATTTATCTTTATCTATCTGTATGTCCGCCTGTAACTCGACCTACATCCACCACTGAACCAAAATTCTCCAAACTTGGTATACTTGCTTTAAATTTCTTGATGACTAGAGAAGAGCTTCAAAAAAAAATCATTCAAAGAAAATCATATTTATCTCGAAAACGACTTTAACGATTTTATAAAAAAAAAAAATATTCTGTAAATGGATTTATACTTTTGGAAAACAATTACCAAAAAACTGTTATTAACATTACCTGAAGGATAGAAGCATTTATTTTTTGACTTTTCAAACAACATTTTTAGCAGATGCTCCTTTAAAGGTGAAATACTACAGCATATCGACATTTAAGAAAATTTAATTTTTGGTTTTCAACAAAAAATATTTCAAAATCGGATTGCTTTTCAAAATTAGGACTACGTTTTTTTAAACAAAAATATTAAAGAATTTTTCAGATTCAGAATTAATCTTGAATACCTATACCTAAATAAAACAAAGTCGGTTTAGTTACACCATTTATAACTCAATAACGGCTGGACCGATTTTAATGAACTCTGACTTGTTTAATTTGCCTTTGCTCCGAATAGCAGCATAACTATTAAAATATCGGAAAAATTCACTTTGTAGGGTGAACTGAGGTAAAATGAAAAAGACGTATTCGATTAAAAAAAAAAACTCTACCTGTGTTTAAAAGGTTATTCTTAGGAAATGACTTCAAGAATATTTTTTTTTTAATTTTGCTATTTGTAGGGTGAAATGGGGTAAAAATAAAGAGAATTGTTCGATTACAGAAATTATTTTTCGTTTGAAAGGTGAAGTGGGGTTAAAACAAAAAAGAGATCCAATTTCAAAAATTCAGTGTGTTAGAAAGGTTATTTTCAAAAAAATGCTATTTACCTAATATGGTTTTCGAATACATAAATTCCTTCTGCATTGGACTTAGAGGATCATATTTTTACAAATTTACCCATTCATAACTTGAAGTGGGTTAAAACCCAGAAAGTGGTATTCGATTACAAAAATA
Organism: Leucozona laternaria; assembly: GCA_932273885.2. NCBI lineage: Eukaryota > Metazoa > Arthropoda > Insecta > Diptera > Syrphidae > Leucozona > Leucozona laternaria. The sequence continues at coordinate 20,035,031 of OW026367.1, read as the reverse complement.
GTTTAAATATTTATTTGAATTTATTTTATTTTGTAATTTTTTGTGCGAAGCTGGGAGCGCCAGCTAGTTTTCAATAAAATTGGACAAATGATTTTCAATTCAAAATAGCTTTTAACAGCCTTTAGTCCATACAAATTGGCGTTTCGTCCCGGCCATCTCACTTGGACTCATCAGTTGACTACTGAGGGCCTTTTAAATAAGCAATTTGTTTTTGCAATTTTCAATTTTTGCTTGCAAGAAATCGGGAGGCTTGTTTTTTTTTATATCAAATTAATAGAGGAGATATTTTGACAATTTAAACAATGAACTTCGTTTGATTTTGGGCATTTATCTGTAGTTTCATACTTCATGCCATGTTTAATGCTTATAGCCACTTGAACATAAGAGCAAGTTCATCATCATCATGTTTTGTATTGTCTTAATAAAACATAGGTACATATATGAAAATAAACTGCTCGAACAAATAAACTTAACAAAGAGTACTTTTTACATATTTCTTTATTTATCAATTATTAAAGTCCCACACATATTCGAGTTATAACAGCTGGAATTCTCTCGTTTGCCTATAAGTTTGTTATTAAGATGCGATGTAACAGTTGGGCAATCTTCTTCTATTCTCCAATAATAATAATATATATCAAACCATTAGAACATTGAATTGGAATACTTACGACCTACGTCTTGAGTCTTGAGGGCAATAAAGCTAATTTAGCTTTCTCACAGAAAATATCCGCACCAATATTTGTTGAAGGTATAATTTTCCCTCATAAATTCCCAAGTTAGATTAATCAATATACAAACAAGCTGTTCCTTCTAATGATGTATTTTAGCTTTTCTTTGAATATAACTGGCAAGGAGATTGAAGTGGAGTAAGAGTATGTATTGATGGATTTCATGAAGAAACAAAAAAATAAGAAATTCATATACCAATGTGGTACTCGATTGACGCAGTAAAGATGTTGATGGAGAACGCATTGAGTTGGATTTTTTTTCTTGATGGCCATTAAGATAAAATATATATGTTTAGTTTTTGATTAAAGTCCAAATGTATGTAAGAAGGTATTGCTAAGGAAGGACCAGAAAACATGTAGATGTGGTGAATTGTTAATGATTTGTAAGACGAGCAGACCATAAGTTAACCTAAGCAATACAAATACGTGATCACTGATGAAGGCATTTTGAGTGTCTCAAACAATATTTTTCTTGAAATTTAATTCTAGAAGAATATTGTTTATAACACAGATTTTATATAAATTTTTATTCAAGCCTAATACACTGCTATACGTTTATTTAAAAATTTTATTAATAAATTTGATATTATGTACAAAGTGTTGAACTTCACTAATTTCTTGTTTTCTAACCCCTCTATTAATAAACGGCGAACAGCGGAGTAATAGAACTTACACATCTGTCAATTTGTAATTCATATTATTAGAATGGGGCTAGCTACTGTACAATGATTTTTGTTAAAAGCCGTGTTTTGGTAAAAGTCGCTTTATAGCTATTTACTTTTGATATTTTAAAGTTGGTAATAGTGCCAAATTTAATGACATTAGATGCCAAAATAAATGTCTTATCTTTCACAAACAATAATCAGTGACAATCATAAAATTAACAAACCTTAATAATAATTGATATGATGGATAACGAAACAAAAGAGGTAACAACATATTACTTTATGCACCTTACATTAAACTTTTCAATTATAGGTCTTATTACCACTGGTGAGTGTCACCAATTGATGAAAATTTATATTCACATGAAACCAACATTCGTTTTATGTTTTGAAATGTATTCGGGCGCGTTCGAAGGTAACTTTTTTTGGCTCACACGGGGCACAGTTAATGTTGATGTGAACAATAAATTCCATATGTGTCAATTCTTTTGGTTCAAATTGAATGCAGACGGATTGATTCTTCCTTTTAAAATAAAGACAGTAATTCCAAAATCAATCGTGGTTAATGTTAATGACTATCAAGTAATAAACTGTCAAATTTCATTGAACGTTGGCTAAAATAACGATGAATTAAAAATTATCCGAAAAATTCGAAAATTTTTGCATTTTATTTTTTGCTCTAGAAAAATGCATTTTCAGGGCAATTGGTTGGTATTTGGAACGAAATATTCTCGATACGATCGAATATTATTTTTCTTTTATCTGTCAAACCATCAACTGTCAAATACCCATGAAGGATGGCTCCGATGACGATGGATTAAAAAAACCTCTGACAAATTCGAAATTTTTTTTATTTTATTTTCTGCTCCGGAAAAATTCATTTTCAGGGCAATTGGTTGGTATTTTGAACGAAATATTCTCGATACGATCAAATATAATTTTTCCCCTATCTGTCAAGCCATCAACTGTCAAATTCCATTAAAGGATGGCTAGGCAGTCAAATGGATTAAATAACCTCTAAAGATTAGAATTTTTGAGATTGTGTTTGTTTTTCGTTTCGTTTTTTGTAACGAAAAATATTCTACAGACGTCAAGATACAGTTTATTGCCTATCAGTCAAGTAATAAACTTTCAAATTTCATGGAAAGATGTCTTCGATGTCGATAGATTGAAAAACCTCAAAAAATCCAAAAAAATTGAGATTTAATTTTATGAAAAGGGCAATTTTAGAGCTTTCTGGTGACTTCCGTAATGTCAAGCAATGTCAAGATTCATATAAAATTGAATTTTCATTTCGAAATGAAATGCCTTAACATAATATGCATATATATAGTACATACAGAACACATACCTCCCATTTTAAGTAAAAAAATCTATGGCTACCAACCATTTGGAAACGAATATTTTTCTGCAACCGAATTAAGCGCCATCTAAACATTTCAACAATTTATATCCACTCTGTCTTCACTCTGATTACTGACCAAAATTATGTTCACTCTTAATTTTGTTGCTGCTTATGTGTAAAAATCTGCTGAGCTTCCTATTCACTCTTTCAAAAAAACACGACCTTATAAGTACCTGTTATGCACAAAGTGAAAATTATTTGTTTTTTGAAAAAAAAAATTCACATAACCAGGCTTTCAAGGTTTTTTTTTTGGGAAATGATGGCCTTAATTCGGGATTATTCGCGAATATGTTCGCGAATTATTCGCAAACGAATTCATTTATTTTGTATTCTAATTCTTCTTTACATTTCAAAATAAATTACAATTTTTTTTGAGTGCTTTTAACTTTTTCAATATTTTTGTATATCATTACATTATGGAACCATTAGCATCTTCTATGTGTGGCTACACTGTAGTTGTTAAGTGAAAATATTCTTTTTTATAAATCCAAACTTAATTTTGTTACGTATTTTAAGCTTGTAAAAAAGGGGCTTAGCAAAACTATTTTGATATTATGAATTTTGTTTCAATTGTAAACATCACAAATTACTTATCCTAGTTAAATGGCATTACACAGCAATAAAAAATAAATTTCCACATTTAAATTTAAATTATTCTGAATCCCCACAAAAATATATATAAATCGTTTTTATTTTCATACGTTATCCTTTCAAAAAATTTGCAATGCAAAACAAAAATCAATGGAAATTCACTACCTATAACAATTTAATTGATCTGAGCCTAAGTGATATAATCAGGTAAATGAGTGAGAATGAAAATGCTTTTCCTGTGCAGAAAATGGAATAAATTTTATATTGAATTAAAATCTAGCTTGTACCTATGTATTTGTAATTTATTGATATTTCAAATATAATCCCCGTTCGCTCGTTTAGAGAATTATATAGACCAGTTCAAAAACACACGTTATCACCACACTATGACATTCATTTACAAAATCGTAATTCATATACTAATTTATTCCTGCTTTGCAATGCAATCGCTCGTTTTTCTGAATGCAGCTTTACTGTTATGAAATTGAAGGACAAATTAATTTGCCCCGAAAATGTGCACACCAAATGATTTCATGTGCTGATGCATTCGCAAAACATTATACTACTGAACACCGGCACGCGATGTGTACTAACTGCATTATGTTGAATTTAACATTCACCGCCCACCTACTTAACAATTTAGAAACACAACTTTCGTCATTAAATTCAAATTGATTGGGTCTCCATTCGTGACTAAATCAGCGAGAGGGTGGCTTTAGAATTTTGTTACAAGCTTAAGTCTTGTTAGGACTTCTATAGGACTTTGTTGCCATCAATGATATTAAAGCCACTTAAAAGCAAACAAACAAATTCAAAGCAAGCCCAAAACTTTTAACTTAACATAACATCATAATCGAACATTCTGGAAATGGTTGGAAGATGAAATAATAATATTGTGAAATAATTTTTGTTTTGATTTTAAATTTCAGAATTTACCTTGAATTTTAATTAACTAATTATGTTTTTCAAGGATATTTATTAAAAGCGCATGAACTGATGGTTGTGCGGGTATAATTAGTATAAATAATTGGATCAAAAATTTTTGAAAGCAGCTCTTAACGCTTTTAATATTCCTATTGATAACAGAACGTTTTTGGAACTAATAAATGATGTAAAATGGGTGATATAAAATATGTAGGGATTGGCCACGCGCGCAGTGAGCAACACTCCACAGAGGAGAGGACGAAAAAATCGTGAGCGACATAAAAATTAAAACACATGAGAACGTTTGTTTGCGGCTACGTAGTCATTGAGGGATAAGCGACATTTCTCAGCGACGACTTCGCTTTGCTTTCAAATCTGTTCTGTTCTTATATTGAATCTTAAACGACGGAGCACTTATCTTCGATTAGAACAGAGTTTTCACAACTTGCCACTCAAGGGAATTGTCGCTCTAAAAATGTCCAGTTATCGCTTGAACATGTCTATCAGTCACTCTGCTGCTCAGTCGCTTGTCGATTACTGCATGACCGAGCCGTTCTTAGACTCATCATAAAACTTGGTGAAAACGTTTCATTTATACAATGAGAATCATTCCATGTGAAATATTTTTTTGGAGATGATTCTTTTAATGTTATAGGTGGCGGACGCTAACGCTAATGCCACTGTCCGATGCTGTCAAAAACTATTTAGCACTTATATTTCCTATGCATAATCCTAGGATAACCCACATTCCATCATGACCTAAACAAAAACCGAGAACGACAAAATAAAATTAATATCAACAAAATACCTATGCCTAATAACCTAGTTTACATCAGTTGTTGCCATGCCTGCCTTTAGGGATTTTGGCTACCCTTATAATGTAAAAACGAACATAGTGCGAGCAGTTTGGAGATTTATAAAGGATTTAATAGGAGAAACCAATGAACATACATGTGGTGCGGCTAAAGAACGAATCTCTATATTTAACCGTTCGTCCGAAATTGGGCTACAGGATAAATTGATGGGCATTCCTGGCTTAAAGGGTGTTACGTGTAAATTGTTTCAGGGAATGAATGCTATTCACAAGAAAATTGTTTGTAAAAAAAAGCGGTAAAAAACAGAGAGGCATCATGAAACATTCCGACGATGTTGAAGAGTGTCGATAGTTTCATTGCTGGTGCTATTCCGTAATCATCTAAATGCCTTATGTTTAATCAGATTGAGTAGATGCAATGATATTTGGGATGCACCTGCCAAAATGTGAGATTTATGCTCGAGGTTTTGGCAGATATAATAAATCCTTTGTATATTGTAGCCGGATCAAACGGGAGTAAAAAAATTCTTGCAACGTCCCAGAAAACCTAAACATTTTGCAGCATTTTTGGGAATTTAAAGTATGTGGTCATTCCACAAAATGTGATCTGTAATCCAAATACCGAAAACTGAAAGCTTTTCAATTTCCTCAATACAAGCGCCATTCATAGAATGAGACAGCGGGGTAAGTTTCGCTTTAACGAAAGAAGGCTTCTGAAATCACTAAATTTCACGCAGTTAGTGATTCCCCCTTGAACAATGCTTTTAAGATCAGAATGAAGTGAACGTATCATTCGATGACGTTAAACATCCACACGTGAGGAGTTGGGAGGTGAATCAGAAAACAAATAAGAGAAATTTAGTGTGCTGTTGCCAAAAAAACAATGACGTGGATTAGGAGTTTTAGCTAGCAGATCATTAATGAAGATAAGGAAAAGAGTCGGAGACAAAACAGCGCCCTGTGGCACGCCAGCATTTTTTTTGTGAATTTCAGACTTGAACCCATACAATATTATTTGCATTTAACGGTCCGAAATATAATTTCTAATCTATTGAAATAGGGAGTCATCGAAACCATGAGAACTCATTTTCGTGCCAAACTCTATCAAATGCCTTGGAGATATTAAGTGCAACAATTTTACTTTCCAAAAACGATGCAAAGATTAGTTCCACCTTTTCATGAGATAAACCATCAGATCGCCGGTGGACCTTCTGCTATACAAAAACCGTATTGACGGTTATTTTGTTCTTCAAGATGTTTCATGATCTGTTGATTCACCAACGTTTCCATGACCTTGGAAAGTAGGGACTTTAGTGCTATTGGTCTGTAATCATAAGAGGCGGAGGAGGATTTGCTTTTTTTGGTGACGGGCTGTATGAATCCAATTTTCCATCTACTCGGAAAAAGACTACACAAGTTGAAGCAACTTAAGATTATTGATATCCAATTGAAGAGACAAATTACTTTCGTAAAATTTGATCTTGCAAAATGTATATTTCCTGTAAGTATGGTAACGTAAATCATTTTTCACTTAAAGTTCATTGAAAAGATGGCTGCCATCATCAATTCCAGAAAACCACTTTACACGGATTGGAGTAAAGGAAATAATTATAAGTAGTGGTAATTAAATATATAAGCTACAGCCCTACTTGCAAAAAAAAAACACTATCTGCTCCTTAACACATGTGTTAGCTGGAACACAGATAGAGAACTTACCCACTTGTTAACTTGTGTTATCTTTCGAGTCTTTAAAACTGGAAGCACGGCAACACTTTATCAAAATATAGCAACACTCCAATACGTGTATGAAATTCATGAAAACTATGATCGTAAACTGTCCTATGAGATGTATGCATGTGTGTGTAAAGGAGTTATCCGTTTCTTAAACCCAAAATATCCTCTTGCTATAATAAGTTTAACAGACGTGTAAGTTCTATCACGCCGTTGTTTGCTGTTTATTAATAGGGGCTATAGTTTTACAAGCTCAAACAACATAAAGGTAAATAAAACTAGTTTCAATGAAGATAGGTACATAAGAATCGTTCTAAGGATCCATTTATTTCTTTTGAACTGCAATAAAAGAAGTAAATAAATTATTTTCTCATCGTGGTTCTTTGACTTGAATATGACCCAAAATCTAGGTTCACCCTTGGGTTAGTGGGGTTTGTTCGTTAGGGCTGTGATCTAATATGGATCGTAGGCATGATCTCAAGTAAACTAAGCAAAGTGTAAAAAGTTTTCGTGGTTGTTTTTTCACTTACTCAAATAATATTTAAAAACTACATTTGTAATTATAATCTCGAGATTGACGACCTGCAAAGCCAAGCCAATTAAAAAAATTGAGTAACTCACTATTTGGCTATCTGAATAACATTCTTTTTAAATCTTAAACAGTTAATGGCCGATTTCTTAAAGCCCTTTTAACTATTTAACAGGCTTTTAAATCTTAAATGACGTTTGTTCCATACAAAATAGGTTACAAATTGTAAAGACTGTTAAATATTTGTGAAACCGAAAATAAATCTTTAAAAATAAATGACTAAAAGGCAGCCCTGTGGTATATCTTAACTACTTTTACATTTGCATCTTTTTGTCTCTATTCAACAAAATAAAAGCTTGTATAATTCGTTTATTTTCAGTCAATATACTGGTTTTCATAACTTTTTAAAAGACAAGATTTATTCCAAGAGTTCTGAACGGAGGTAAATACATCACCACATATCATAGGAAATTTCAACTTTCTTGCCTTTAATTTCTTCAATCTGTTGTTTTATTTTTTAATAAAAATTTTAATTTTGTATTAAAAATTTTAAATTCTATTTTTAAATTCTTCTCGCCTCGCGAAATGCATCTCATTAATTTTTAAATTAAATCTGAGCGAACAAAAATTACAAGATAAACATTTCTACTTATCCCCGAGTTTTCTCAATCTCTCATCAGAAAGAAAAGCAATAATAAAAATGTCCAACTTCATAGCTGCCTTCAACACCCCTGGCAGTGATGTGCATTTTAAGTGAAACTCCCACACAGAATCAAAAAAAAAAAAAAACTATAGTCCTAACGTTACTTTGAGTCCTGTGAGGATGAGAGTTTTAATTTATGGATAAAGTTATTGCTAATACAATGTGTTTCTATCCTTGGCGCGTTGCGTTGCGTTACTATATACAACTACTATAAGTGGGGAGTAATGGAGCGAGGCTGGTTTGGTATGAAACTGATGAAATCAAGCCAAATCAACTGGGATTTATCTTTAAGGACAAATGTACGCTATAAAACCAAACTACCACACGAATAAGACGCAGCGAGGATAAAAGTCTTAAATAACCAAATGAAATGTTTCATGAGACAGATAATCATCTAATACTATGCTACAAGATGAACATCGTAATATAAAAACAGCCAAGATGGGGGATGATTTTGCTTGGAAATCAGAGTGTTGAATGAAATAAGAAGATCTAGTGGACGGATTTTGAAAATTTAATTTTGAAAGCAATGTGAAAGTTTGTATTTTGAATAAATGATTTATTGTTTAAAATGATTTAAGATTAAGGGGTTTCCGCAAGCCAAACTGGCCGACACAGAAACTAAGTGCTGCAGGTTTTATACTAGAAGAGTAAATATGATTAATTACTATCATATTCCAAAACAATTGGTTCATAATTTCTTTGACCAAAGTTTTTCCGGCTCGAAGGACCAAATGTTTCTTTGCCAGAAAGTATAAATAGAAATCAAGTAAGGGTTAATTGAGAAACCTCTGGTGAGTAGTTTTAAAATTTTGTTATCGAAAAGTAACATCAGAGTGATGAAAACCACTAAAAGCTATATTCTAAAAAAGAAATAATATGCACGACTATATCACATGAACTTGCTCTGGTGATTCAAGATTATACTTTGGCTAATGTTATGACATCGAATAAAAAAGGAGAAGCAAAATATGAAATCTAGATTTTTTGAACTTATAGACATTTTATTTTTCAATTTTTTTTAGAAAATTTAGCTTCTGTCGTTTATATTCTTGGACTCGTACGAAATTTCCACCACGAACTCAAGAAGCCACAAAATATGAGACTTTTAAGGCAAAACAATGTAACAATGTAACTTCTACTTTAAAATACTATAAATGGAAATTATATATTTACATATCCATTTCACCCAAAACACATGTGTATACTCTTAAATATTTATAACGAAAAAATGCTAAATCACCTCTAAAGCATACATTTTTTAGGGTTCTTCAATATTTTTTATAAACAAAACTAACTTGACGTTTTAGCCTTTTTTCAAATACTTCAATCTTGAATATCCAAGTATTAGAAGTCAAGTTATAATTTTTTGAAGCCAACTAAATCAGGTTTTTTTCAAGATTTTTTTTTTAAATAAAATCAATTTTTGGGTGGAAATTTTAATTAAGTGCCTTTATTGTTTCTAAAACCACATTTGTGGAGGATGGCTGGGTCAGTACCTGTGTAGAATATTGTTTTTGAAAATTATGAAATTTTTCATCAACTGTTGAATTTTGAAAATGAAAATAAAATTAACTGCATATACTCTTTTGGTATGAATTTTATTGCCCCTACCAAAAAACTTTTATAGCCAAATGTAGTAGGTATGACATTTAACCTTTCATAAAACAGCTTAGTTTTAAAGTCCCATTATAAGAACCCAAGTTAGAATCTTCGAATCGAGGCTACTTGTACATAATGAAGCTTATCTCCACTGAAACACGTGTAGATTTGTGATGAATAACTACCAGTTTTAAGACTGAAGACCCGAAAATCTTATATCACCTCAAAATAGATGAAGCTAGTTCTAAGTCCGATAGGTACTACTTAACTTCCAAACTCTTTATGAAAATGTTCTTAGTTTTGAAACATTTTTTAAGAAAAACCTCAAGCTGAAAACGCCTAAAACAGTGACGTTTCTTGCAAAAATGTGAGCAAACATACCTTTTACACATTTGTTATTATCACAGTGGCATAAAGGGTGTTTTTCTTAGACGTGTAGTTTTCAAGAAGAAATAAAACATATATAATATAATGTTTTGGCCAAGTATTCAGCTTTATTAAAAAGATAAGGGTTTGCCATTATATTTTAAACATGATTTCGGGCAAGTGGCCGCCGCGGCTGGCTCGAATAAATTCCAGCCGATAGGCACAATTTTCAACCACTTTTTGCAGCAATTGTGGCCGTATGTCAGCAATAACGCGCCGAATATTCTCTTCCAAAGCGTCAATCGTCTCGGGCTTATCTTCGTAGACAAGCGACTTCACATAACCTCACAAAAAACAGTCCAGCGGTGTTAAATCGAACGTCTTGGAGGCCACGCCACAGACTTCCCAAGAAACATTTTTAGCTGCTTAATTGCTCTAACGGCGCTTCCAGAGCAAATGTTAGAGCTTGATTATTTGAGAAGGAGCTCTAGATGCACCCTTAGAGCAAGTGTAGGGCTTGCATACAGCTAATTCATTGAGTTTGAGAGCACATTTTTGCTCGTAACCAGCTTTTTATCAGTGACGACTGACGAGTGGCTTTGAAGCTCTTTAATATAGGGTGATTTTTAAGCTGGTTTGGTTTTGGCAACACTGGTTTTGACAGCTGACGTGTGTTTAGTACCTTGTGTCACTGTCAAACAGCTTCAGTTTGTTTTGCAATTTAACCATGGATCGTTTTACAAATGAACAACGCTTGAAAATTATTGAATTTTACTATCAAAATTCGTGCTCGGTTCGAAATGTTCATCGCGCGCTGCTTGTGTTCAGCGATGAGGCTCATTTTTGGTTGAATGGGTACGTAAATAAGCAAAATTGCCGCATTTGGAGTGAAGATCAGCCAGAAGCATTGCAACAGCTACCAATGCATCCCGAAAAAGCCACTGTTTGGTGCGGTTTATGGGCCGGCGGCATTATTGGGCCTATTTCTTCAAAGATGATGCGAATCGCAGCGTTACTGTCAATGGTGAACGCTACCGAGCGATGATAACAAACTTTTTTTTGCCCGAAATGGAAGTTCTTGACTTGCATGATATGTGGTTTCAACAAGACGGTGCCACATGCCACACAGCACGCGAAACAATGGCGCAATTGCGAGGCGATTTTGGTGAACAGTTAATTTCACGTTTCGGGCCGGTCAATTGGCCGCCTAGATCGTGCGATTTGACACCATTAGATTATTTTTTGTTGGGGTATGTCTAGGCTGATGTCTATAGGGACAAGCCCGCTTCGATTGACGCACTAGAAGCCAACATCCATGCATTCATTCGTGAGATACCGGCCGATATGTGTGAAAGAGTATGCCAAAATTGGACTCAGCGGATGGGCTACCTGAGACGCAGCCGCGGTCAACATTTGCATGAAATTATCTTTAAACATTAAATTGCAAGGTTCAAACTATCGATTCAAATAAGTATTTCATTCATTTTTTCCAATTTTTTTAGTTTTTTTTTTAAAAAAAGTTCTAAACCTCTTAAAAAATCACCCATTATATTCATATGAAATCCTAAAAGGAGCACTTTTGACAGATTTTTGTTTGTATTAGTTTTTGAGATCCAAATGATAAATAAATATGAAAGTATCACAACAAAATTCATGTGTGTAATGGTAGGAAGAGTAAACTTCATTTATTGCGATGTCAACAAGCTAGTTATTTTATTTATTCCTAGAGAAATAATGTATCTTATTAATTTTTTCTTGCATTAACGTCAATGAATTTTAAGTGCGCGCTTAGTTTTTTCATAAATGTTTTGGAGGTACTTCGCAAAATTACAACGCGCCTTCCAAATTATGTATTTTAAGCTGTGAAATGTGAAAAAAAAAATTAAATTGAACAATGTAAAAATTGGTTAAATAAATTTATCGAAGCACGAAATAAAATGCTTTGTTTACATTGCAATCAATATTGTGTTTTATATTTGAAGTGAAGGATTTAAATGTTTTTAAATGAATGAAAACAAATAAATCAAATAATTTTCATTTGTGTCGCCATGTTTTTTATTATGGACAAAATGTCTCTTTAATAGAGCTGCAATATCGCTTTGAGAGCAATGTTACAGTTTTGCATTCAGGGCTTTGTAGAAAATAGGGTGTTTTGAAAATTGAAAGCTAAGTTAAGTGAATACATAATTCTTAATTGTAGAAATAATTTTGAATTCAAAGAGTACCTGCTTGCCATTGAAGTGAATAAAGTTTTATAAGCACCTTAAATTACTAAAGGAAGTACTTGTGCGACTAAGTCGTAGATTAAATTTTTTTAGGGAATTGCATAGTTAATATATTTTAATAAAAAAATTGTCAATTCCGTGCTTAATTCAAATCTTAAGATTTCCCTTATAAATTGAAAGGAATTTATTTATTTTTCACTGTTTTAAGTTTTCCAGTTGAAATAATTTTTGTTTTAGTTTATAACACCCTATAATATGATTGGGAGAATTGTCTTGAATGAGAATAAGTATTTATTCAGCTCTATATGTGCATTATTGGAGCTCTATTGATGGATTTTTTTTGACATCAAATTTTGTGTGAGAATATTAGTAATTGAACTCTACAGCCGCTTTCAGTGTAGCTCTGTTAATGCAATTTTTTGACATTTCGAAAGATTATGCATTAGTATTGTGCGCATGTGTTGTTAGCAGCTCTACAATGCCTCTATCTATGCTGATGTTTAGAGTTTGCTCGTTGCAAGATCTCATGAACTGTGTTAAGGACCATGTTTTCAAATCTGGAAGCGTTGTAAAGTTAATAGAGCTAAAAGTGTTCTAAAACTGCGTATATAGAACATTATTTTGAAATATAATGTAGAGAGCTTTGAAATAATCTCTAACAGAGCTGTAGCTTTGGATTTCACTTTATAGGAGCTGTAGAAGAACAGTTTTGCTTCTATTAGCTCCAACGATGTTACTTGGGTTACGACGCGAGATAATGCGCTCACCAAAAGTTTCCTTCAATAAATTGATTATTTTGTTGGCTGTATGGCATGTAGCGCCGTCTTGTTGGAACCAAAGGTCTTCCACATCAAAATCCTCCAATTCAAACACGAAAAAATCATTAATCATGTCTATATAACGTTCCCCATTGTTTGTAACATTATGGCCGGCTTCGTTTTTGAAGAAATATGGACCAATGATTCCCTTTGCCTACAGAGCACACCAAACAGCGACTTTTTGAGGATGTAACGGCGGCGTCTCAACAATGGCTTGGGGATTATATACACTCCAAATGCGGTAGTTTGCTTATTGACGTAGCCATTCATCCAAAAATGAGCTTCATAGCTGACAAAAAAATTTCTTGTGAAAATCGGGGTCAACAACGATCTCGTTTCGAGCCAATTTTGCACAATTTGCATGTCTTGTTTAGGAGTATGTCTATTCATTATGAAATGGCAAACCAAATTGAGCATAAATCAAGTGATAACTAGCAAAAACACAAACTCCGAAGAAAGTATTGCCAGTTTGAAAACCACACATTTAAAAAAAAAAAACCGTTTATATCTTGTTTGTATGATACTAAGAAGATACACTAGGCATCTGATGATGTATGTATGAAATGATAAATAAATGCCAACTAGTACAAAATTTCTAAAATCCTCTTTTTAACCTAGCATCATTCTAAAATAAGGTTTAACATCGAACTAAATTGTCTTAAATTATGAGTCAATATTATTTATTCTACAGATGGAAAAAGAGATATTATACGGCAATAACCAAAAAATAAGACATTTTCTAGAAAATCACATAAAAACGCTCTGTACTAAATTTAAAGCAACTCAGGCTATAGATCGAGATGTACAGCTCATGAACGATGGAAAAACTCTTCTGAACTTCTACATCAACATAATATTAAATTTGATCAAAACCTCAACATTTATTTTCCGCATCAAAACAATTCTACTTGCCCTATAGAGCAAGTAGCAAAAAGATTTTTTCCTTAACAGAATCGCGAAAATAAATTCGATTTTCAACTCAATACTATCACCAGGACAAAAAAACAAAAATCTGCCATGAGCATTTTTCTTAGAATTATCCTTCCACTTATGGTAAAAAGTTCTTGAATCTTAAATATATACAAAAAAAAAAAATATTACCAAGTTGTCACCCTTTAAAGGTTATCATCATAAATTATTTAAATAAGAAATTCACATTTTCAACAAAAAAACATCTCATCCATTTTTGCCGCAATATTTTTTTTGTTGTTGTCTCCTTCGCAGCATAAAAATCAATGACAATAAAAAAAAAAAAACCCACACACATAAAGCCCAATAAACGTCACAAAATGAAAACAAACTCTCACGCCCAACCCATTGCCATCATTTCTATGAAATGTAAGAATATTTATTCCAATTTCCTCTGCGGTATAATCGTAAATCTCTTCTCATGAATGTAGCAGAAGAATTCTAAACATTTCATAAAAATATCCCAAAAAAATACACATTCACATTCCCTTTTTTTTTCAAATCCTTCAAGCGTGTGCTTTGTATGTAAGTCGGGTAAGATGATATGTGATTTGTGGCTTATAATACTACCCACCACTCCTATTTTTCCATTACAAAAATATCTATAATCTTTTGTGATGAAAAAAAATACTTCCCCCTCAAATTAGTCAAACAAAATATAGCTAGGTATGGTACCTATATAAGAAAAGCCAAGAGCCCTTCATCGTAGTAGTAAATATGTATGTTCACATTATTTAACCTCACCTCATATTTGATTTCATATTTTTGATACAATAAACTTTCTGCTGGTAATAAAAAAAAAAAAAATACAAATTTGGTCCTTCGAGCTGGATCCCACCAATAAAGTCAAACAGAATCACTTACGTCAATCAGGCGGGAGGCCTTGATGTGTTCAATAAGAACTTCCACAATTTTACCTTCGATAAATATTTGAGTGGAATTAAACTTGTATTGAATTTTTGAATTGCTTTTTCTTGAATAAATATCTCTTTTTTTTATTTTATTTTTATTTTTCAAGAATTTTAAGAGCAGAAAAAAAATGGAGATTAAATAAAATTGAATTGAATTGGCTTCCTCTTTCTAAAACATCTATAAATCTTACTTGAATGTCTTACCTTCAGGCAGGGCATACTGCACTTAAACTGAGGACGTCATTAAAAATTAGAAGCTCTCTCCCGATCCGTTTTTTTCAGGCCTTCTCTTCTATCTCACGTTTTTTCGATGGCAATGGCAATAAATGTTAATCCAACTAATAGAGAGATAGTATCTTATGGCAATGGGGTTCGGTGGCTGATGGGGTGGCTGGTTGAAGAAATAAAGTTTATCCTTGTTTTTTTTTTTGTTTTTTTTTTGTTTTTGTTGAGTTTATATTGAAGGATAAGAATCTCATTTTTGTTGGAAGAAGAATTTATGGATACGTGCGTAGAATACGTTTAACTATCAGTTTGCATGGTAAATTTGAAGAACTTATGCCGCACAACTAAATCTCTGACAAGGACCTCGACATTTAGCAGCACAAGCAGCCGCAACAGAATAGAGGAATGAATATACGCATCGCAATTCGCAACCATCAGAGATTCTTATTAATGCCCCATTCGTTTTCGTTAAAGTTTGGTAAACATCAGACATACCATACCTACTACACATTCGTGTCAGTACACACCATAATGTGTATCTTTCTATATTATTATCTATCCATCTAGTAGATAAATTATTTGAATTCATGAAACGTTCCATGAAGTTCCATAAGTTTAGTGAAGTATGAGATGGTGAATTTGTGGCAATAAAAACCCTTGATTTGCGGTACCTATATAAGCCTATACCTACCCAACAGGCAAAATCCCATTATAGGATGCTTATAAGTGTCTGTAGATATCTCTATGTTCATTGGATAGATGCGGTTTGTGTCCCTGAGATAATCTTATTTATTAAATAAAATAAAGTTTTTCAGTCACAGGGATAACATTTCTAAACAGAGAGACGTAGAGAGGCTTGAGTACACATATATCTCAGTCCTTCCTTATGCCTTCTAATTTTGATAACTTCAACTTTACCCTTATTATTAAATAATGAATTCGGCATATCCTTTTTAGTTTTAATATGGTCCACACGTTTTGTTGTGAAGTTACCGATATTAACTTTTAAATTCGGGTCTTTTGGGTTTGTGATTTATGATCCTTAAAAAGGACTCTTGTAATATTTTTTTTTTTATTTTTTTTTTTACATTACTTTTATTTCATCATTGTTTTTGTTTGCGATAGCTTTGGAAAATTGATTTAAAAATTTTATCGCTTCATGATTGCTGCAGAGGCATTTTAAATTTATAATGATTTAAGGTATAAATTGTTGTAAGATGCAGTGAATTTCTTTTTTAATAATGAGCCAATTTCTTCAACAACTTACCTACTGCTATGCTCTGGCTAAGACATAATTTTATGTTTTTACTGGCTCTTTAGGTCAAGTTTCGAGTTTTAAATCAAAAGTCCAAAAAATTGATCTTAGCGTTCCGCCTGTCGTGTACATCGGTTGGTTTTTGCTATATACAGGTCTTTGCGTTCACGTCTACACCGAGTTCAAGCAATTTTCATTTAAATACTTAAAGTAATTCCGACTGGAATGATAATAGTTTACTTTAAAAAAAAACTATATCTCGAGGCGAACAAAAACTTCAAGCAACTATGCTCTAAAAAAAAAAAATAATTTACCTAAAAAATACTGCGTTTCAACTCTACCACACTCTAAGGTTCAATTCTCAGCTGGGCAAAAAGTTTTTCAAATTAAAATTGAACGTAAATAGACTAAGCACCACTAAAAGGAGTCTGGTGATCGGTTTGGTAGCCGTGAAATAGCTATAACTCCAGTTTATAATGACTTGGTGGTAGCTAACTCTAGTGGTTGTCGTTTCTTTCAAACCTTCAATATTAATTTATGATGGTGCGTTAGCTTTGCAGGAATAACACGAGTGTGTTATCACATAAAAACCCACTTTGTATTGTAGAGTTTTTCAACCTAACGCAGCACCTGTATACCAATAGTTGTTTCAACTGAGCACTAATTTTTGCAATTTTCAAAATATCTGCTGGTGTTCCACAGGTATCCATCTTGAGCCCTATTTTATTCGCTCTGTTCATCAATGATTCTTCCGATATTCTTCCTCGTGGTGTATTATTTAAAGAAAATCTCATCAAAGTCCTTCTTTATCCAGATGGCCTTGTTTTATTAGCTGAAAATCACTTTACGCTCCAACTCTAATTAAATTGGTTACAAGCTTATTGCAATTCTTGAGATATCAGCATCAACGTTATGAAAACGAAGATAATGATTTTTGAAAGCCGTCAAAGACGGAAGTTACTGGAGGATAGCGTCTTAATGTGTTGATGTACTGCGTGACTTTAAATATCAGGTTGTAATCTTGATATCCAATTTGAATTTTAGTAAGTATTCTAAAGAGAAGAGCACTCCAAGCTAAGTTGGCTCTTAAGCTGAAGTGGCCTGGATTCTGTGCCAACCAAAATATTGATCCCCGGTCTAAAAGTTTTTAAAGCAACAGCGAACAGCTGCCTTTGCTATGGAGTACAGGCGTTTGGAGTTGAATGGAATCAGTTGGCGTTTTCACACGATATTACTGCAAACCTACTAGAAAGCAATGTATCCGATTGAATTGATGTATTTGTTATGATAATCGCAAAATTTGATAAAAGAATTTAATATGATCAACATCTAACAAGAGCATTCACCTCAAGTTCCAGACTAATTTATAAAAATCTTAACCTCTGAACAAAAATTCTTCAACATTCAATACTCGCCCGAAGTCATAGGTAGATACAATTTTCAAAACAAGGGTAGAAGTCCTAAGCCAGCATCAGAGACCCGACATTAAACCGACTTGTAAGAAAGGGTCCGCCAAATAACTTCTTTTTTTTTTTGAAAATGGCGCAAAACATCGAGTGCAGCTTCGGCTGAGTGGCACGTAGCGCCGTCCTGTTGAAATCAAATGTTGCCTATATCCTCCTCTTCAATTTTTGTGAACAAAAATTCGTTTAACAGGTCCGATAACGATAGCCATTGACTGTAACGGCCACTCCTTGCTCATTTTCGAAAAATGACCCAATTATGCCTCTGGACCAAAATCCGCACCAAACAGTGACTCGTTTTGGGTGTATCGGCTTTTCATGATTTTTTTGGCAAAATCGGCATCTTCTCTTAGTCGATCGCAGGCCCACTTAGCGAAGCGTATACACAACCATATTCATTCAGCGGAAGGATAAAACTAATTATCTGTCAAATCAGACTTGAGCTAAGTGTTACCATTCACGAAATAAGCACTAGTTGAAAAAAAATGTTAGATGGCAGACCCTTTTATATGTAACAGAAGAGAATCCAAGGATGTCTTTCTTTTTATAGCGGTTTGTTCTATATTACAGGAAATAAGACGACTGTATTTTCAAGAATGCTTTTTGTCTTCAAGCAACTTATATGAAATATTAAAATGGCCATTGGGGCTGGTTAACTTTATACAAATTTTGCAGTCATTCTTTGACTTATCGTAATAGCTTTAAAACAGTCATACCTGGTTTTGAGCATGTCCTGTGTATTTTCTCCCAGTAACGGCTTCAAAATCAGCTATTTTATGTTGCAAATCATTTAAAATTGTTTTCATTTGTGTGTTTAATCACCAAAAATAAATTACTAGCTTTTATGTTGCAAATCAATAAAATTGTCAAAAACCTCAATATGTTCGCTTTTCCATTTTAGAAATCAAATCTTTCGAAAATATTTTTTTTTTAAGAAAATTGCCTTATTTTTGGGTAATTCCTGAATATCTAATTAAATATTTCATCTAATTTGTCTTAATTTTGCAATCTGGTGCTTCTTCCTAGTTAAAATAATAATGTATTCCAAAATTTTACAAATACCTAATTATATTAAAAAGAAAAAAATTAAATAATAAATCCATGTTTATGTAAGAACTATGAACTTTTCTTCACATTTTCTTGTTAACAATATCTTAATAGCTAATTATTGGAACATTACCAGACATCTTTAATATCAATGTTTTAGCTTTGAACCATACAAGAGCAAAAGCTCGTGTGATCCAGCCGTTAAGTCCTTTTTTTTTTGAACCGTCAGTAATATTAAATTCCTTCAGCAAAAGCCAAAGGGTTGAAAACCTTCTTTCAAAATTTAAAATTTGCTGAGTGAGTTCACAAACTAATTTTAGGGATAATTTTCGATTTTCGAATATATTCGCCGTACGCGTATTTATGATACTTATCTTTTCATTTTTCTTTACATAAACATATACATACTTTAATCGATTAAAAGTTAAACATCAATTTTCTCCAACCACAAGGAAAATTTTATAATTAGATGAAGCCAATTTATGAATAAGTATACCTATATTCTCGTATACCTATCTATGTACAAGAAAGATGAACAAAGTGATGAAATTGTGGGTTTTATTAATTTATGAAGTAAATTATGGAAGGAGGTTCTTTTATAGTAATTGGATAATTTCTCTTCGACCATTAAACAATTACCATAAGCAATCAGTTCAAGTTAGCGAAAATAATTTTAATTAATTGAAATAATTCGTAAAATTGAACAAAATAGTACCTATAATTTTTTTTCCTTCGATGGTTCTATCATAAATGAGAGAACGTTTTGGATGAAAATGATTTGATGAGATGTAAAAAAATATGAATGAATTTTTGTAGTTTATTATATATAAGAGGGCTGATATTTTTATTATTAAATAAATTAAATAAGATGAAATGGAAAAAACCCCTAGTAGAAAATTAGGTAATTTTCAGCCGAAAATTTCAGACGCCTAGGATGTTATGCTCGCTTATGCAAGGTGGCGCATTTCCACTTAAGTGGTTACGTCAATGAGCAAAATCTTCATTTCTGGGGCACTGAAAATCCACGTGTTATGCATGAAGACCCATCAGATATACTGTGTGGTGCGGCGTTCACGTGGGACGAGTGATTGAGCAGTATTTTTTTAAGGACGCCATCGGGAATATGGTCACTGTTACTGGCAAATGCTACACGGCCATGATAAACGACTTCTTATTGCCAGGCTTTTGATGAGCCGGGCTTGGTGAACATGTGGTTTCAATAAGACGGTGTGACCGCACTCACAGCACGACCCACAATGGATATTTTGAAGGAAGCGTTTGCTAGTAGCGTAATCTCCCGTTTTGGTAATTTGGCATGGCCATCAAGATCGCCCGATTTAACCATCCCTGGATGTCTTTCTTTAGGTCCACTTGTAGTCATAGGTTTATGCCAACAAGCATCAGACAATTGCAGATCATAAGGAGAATATTTGAAAGGAATTCGAACAGTTATCACCGGAAATCTTGAGGAAAGTCATGGAAAATTCACTTCTTGTTTTGAATGAGTAACAACATATTTTAAAATCACTTTTTGTTTGTTTTTGTTTGTGTGTCAACATTTGCTAAGCTTTCTATACTCTTTTGAATAAAACAAGGGTATAAGTTTGACTCAAAATCGAAAATCCTAAAATCGTGACAAAAATAACTGTCTCCGTTTACTCACACATCCTGAATCTAAAAGTCTCATATACGCATAAGAGAAGGTGAGTTTGACTATACCTATGAAAGGTTTCATAACTTTTAAAATTTACATGTAATTTTCGAAAAGCATTTATCTCAAAACCGAAACTCCTACAATTCAAAACTATATTCCATATCAGCCGCAAGCAATTTAAGTTTTGTGAAGCTTCAAATTAACTTATCCTAATTAACCACATTCTTCAGATAACAAAGGGGCTTATTATTTTATCAAATTAATGGCTGTCTTCCATACAATATTTATAATGGCTATACATACACAGATACACACACTTATACTCCCAAAAGGCCTCTTTTCATAATGGGAAATGTCGTCGTCCTTGTTAGAATTACCTATTGGTATTTCCTCGGCGTATTTCGTATCACAAACAAAATTAATATCATTGTTATGCAAACAATCAGCCTGTCACACTCAATTTCAACTATACGAAAATCACACAACCTTCCTCCAACATAAGGTATAGCTTGAAAATTATTATGGTTGTATGTTCTTACAGTCACAAAACACTATCTAAACTTATGGTGGGGTTGAAGTGGGATCAAATTCAAAACAGACATTGACCTCAAGTTCTGGGTTAGCGTAGCAATTCCTTTTAGTGTTTCTGCTTAATTCCGATATACTGAGCCAAAAAAGATATTCGCGTGTGAAAATGGGATCCACGTGTCAAGGTCAAAAGTTCAAAATTGTACATTAGCCTTAAAACTAGGTTAATGTCATATAATAAAGGGTAATTCATTTTTCGTTCGGTTTCGAAAGTAAAGCTAAATAAAAAACACACAGGGATACATTTTTGATGAAAATTTTATTTCAATACAAAGTTTGGACTTTGCCATTAAGTGTGAAAATATATCCAACAAATGGCCGCCTCGGGGAGAATTGAAGCATGCGATTCTTTTGAGGTAATTTTTAACCACTTTTTCGCACATTTCGGGTCGTTTTTCGGCCATAACTTGAGTCATGTTGGTTTTTAATGCGTCTAGACTGCGTAAACACGGTCTTTGGAGTAGCTCCATAGAAAAAAATCTAACGCTGTCAAATCGCATGATCATGGTGGCCAATTGACGTCGCCAAAACGTGAAATTACACGAAAAGGAAACTTATCACAAAATAAAGCCATAATTGGTCGTGTTGTGTGGCTTGTTGACCCGTCTTGTTGGAACCACATATCGTCCAAGTCATGATCTTCAATCGCAGGGAAAAAAAGTCGGTAATCATTCGACCAATTGCTGCGAACGCCGGGAAATCGATAAATTCAGATCATCAGCAACACTTGCACTTGCAGCAGCAATATTTTCGATTAAACGTGCATTACGATAATGCACAGACCTTCAGACATCATTAACGCTTCCACTCTCTTCAAAATTCTTCTTAATTTTACCGATTGCTTGCGTAGTCGGTCAATTATGACGACCATAATAAACACGTGATGGGTGAAAAGTGGCGACGTTTGAATCACCACTTTTGTAGTAAGTTTTGATAATTTTAACGCGTTGTTCGGTTGTTAAGCGATCCAATATCGTAAATAGAAAAGATTCAACTAATATAGGGTTTTCCAATAAGAGGTGTTATTTTGATATTCAAATAAAAATGGCATTTTTTGAGATAAATTATCGGATGTTTATTTCATTATAAAGAGGAAGGTATGCCGTTAATAATGGAACACAACATCAGCCAAATGGCCGCCACGACCACGCTTACAGGACCATATCCTTTTCATGAAATTTTCCATAACCAAATCGCAAAGTGGCTGCCCTATGTCCTCGATAGCCTCACGAATTCCATCTTTGAGGTCTTGAATCGACGCTGGGCTGTTGGCGTAGACCTTATCTTTCACGTGGCCCCAAAGGAAGAAGTCGCAAGGTGTTAAATCACAAGATCTCGGTGGCCAATTGTGATCACCTCTTCGAGAGATAACACGGTCCGGAAACTTTTCCCGTAAAAGATCGATGGTTTCATTGCTTGTGTGGCACGTAGCGCCGTCTTGTTGAAAGTAAACGTTGTCCAGATCAATACCTTCCAATTCCAACCATAAAAAATCATTAATCATCTCTCGATAGCGCAATCCATTGACCGTAACTGTTGCTCCAGCCTCATTTTCGAAAAAGTAAGGTCCATGAACCCCGCCGGACCATAAACCGCACCAAACAGTCACGCGTTGAGGATGGAGAGGCTTTTCAACAATAACTCTTGGGTTTTCCGAGCCCCAGATGCGACAGTTTTGCTTGTTGACGTAGCCTCCGAGGTGGAAATGGGCCTCATCAGTCAAGATGATTTTTCGATGAAATTCCGGATCATTTTCATGCATTTCAAGGACCCAATCAGCAAAGACACGACGTTGTTGATGATCAGCCGGCTTGAGTTCTTGTGTTAACTGAACTTTATAAGCCTTAAGACCCAAGTCTTTATGCAAAATACGGTGTAATGAAGTTTGTGGAATGCCTAATTCCAAAGAACGACAAGGAATGGACAAACCTGGGTTTATTCTTCACATCACTAACTTGTCCCAACAGCTCGAATTTGTCCACCAGTTTCTGTATTGCGGTCCGACAAGGTGCTTCACGACGACCCAAAAATGTTTTAGTTTTACGAACCGTCTCTGCCAAATTTTCACCATTTTTATAGTGAATTTTAATAATTTCAATGCATTGTTGTGTATCGTTCCATTTTTATTAATGGTGTAGTTTCTACTTGTCAAATGTCAAAAAACGACAGCTTCAAAATTGACAGCTACCGAAATAGCGGGCTATTCAAAATAACACCTCTTATTGGAAAACCCTTTATTATGACACTTCAAATGACAGTTGATTTTGACAGGTGTCAAATGCCAGCACTACCAACTTGAAACCACGAAATGAATGACCTTGTATGAATATAACATGGCCTAGTCTCGATTTCGACTTCCGGCAAGCAAACAACAAGGAGGTATAGAGTAGAGGCAACCCCTAATAATCGATTAAATTTAATTTATGGAAACATCCATTCTTTCGAAGCAACCTCATTTCGGGGGCCTTTTGGGGGTTGGCAAAGCTATAAGGATCTAGGTTATAAAAATAAATAAAAGTTTAAATCGAATTAAATATATACAGACGGTTTATTTTTTTGTTTTTCTTCATTTTTTTTTTTTTTTTGGGGAAATTTTATAGCCATAAAAGCCTAACCTCTAGGAAGGTGAGCAAAGAAATAAGAAAAGAAGATTACAATCAAGATGTTTCCCTCTACAGCATTTATTTTATATTGAATGGCCTTTATGAAAGAATGAGTTGGGTAGGCAGCATTTCTTTGTTAACGTTTTGTGTTTTTTTTTTTGTTTACATAGGCATACAAAATTCAGAAGTTTTGGTGAATCTAAGGAATTCATAGGCCAGATTTTGCCCTTTGTTCGATGAAAAGCTTTGAGAATAATCAAACATATAGGAATAGGGGTACCTTTCAAGAGATTAAGAATATGCGATTACTATCAAGAAGAACACGTGAAAGAAGACATTAAAATAAATTGGTATGGCATGCTTCATCAGGTGAGAAGGGTAGAGAAGGGGATATAAATAAAATGCACGACTGGGTCGCACGTTACTCACTCAGAGAAAAATTTCAAGCTTACATCCTTTCTTCTTTCTTACAATATTTTATTCTTACGTGCTCAATCTTAAAACGTCACCCATTTTTAATAATACGGTAACGTTATTTTTTTAAAACAAGCTTTTATTCTTAAATCAGGAAAAAAAGGACCACCCTTATAACGGGTGATTTTTAAGCTGGTTTGGTTTTGGCAACACTGGTTTTGACAGCTGACGTGTGTTTAGTACCTTGTGTCACTGTCAAACAGCTTCAGTTTGGTTTGCAATTTAACCATGGATCGTCTTACAAATGAACAACGCTTGCAAATTATTGAATTTTACTATCAAAATTCGTGCTCGGTTCGAAATGTTCATCGCGCGCTGCTTGTGTTCAGCGATGAGGCTCATTTTTGGTTGAATGGGTACGTAAATAAGCAAAATTGCCGCATTTGGAGTGAAGATCAGCCAGAAGCATTGCAACAGCTACCAATGCATCCCGAAAAAGCCACTGTTTGGTGCGGTTTATGGGCCGGCGGCATTATTGGGCCTATTTCTTCAAAGATGATGCGAATCGCAGCGTTACTGTCAATGGTGAACGCTACCGAGCGATGATAACAAACTTTTTTTTGCCCGAAATGGAAGTTCTTGACTTGCATGATATGTGGTTTCAACAAGACGGTGCCACATGCCACACAGCACTGAGACGCAGCCGCGGTCAACATTTGCATGAAATTATCTTTAAACATTAAATTGCAAGGTTCAAACTATCGATTCAAATAAATATTTTATTCATTTTTTCGAATTTTTTGTGTTTTTTTTTTTAAAAAAGTTCTAAACCTCTTAAAAAATCACCCGTTATTTCGGCATCAAAAAATGAAACAATGCATTCTTATGTTAAGGGATATGACACAAGCTTAATTTAAGTTTACAAAAAGGTCGAAAGTTGGAGAAAAAATATTTTTTTTTTTTTTAAATTTTTTAATTTTTAATTGTTAAAACAATTCCTAAAATAGTTTGAGATTAAAAAAATAAAATGCTTTCTTTTACTAAAAGGGCAAAATGAATGTAAAAACAACAAATTTGTATTCAAGAAGTTTTATTTAATAATTATTTATATCGTGGGGTTATTGCGAAAAGTCACTTATGGTCGATTTTAATCTGAATATACAAAGTTGTAGGTTTCGATCATATCTACCGATGCATAAACTCATTAACTGTATAGATACAACACAACTCAAATTAAACGTCAAAAATGATTTCATTAAGTCCACAAAGTTCTGATTTTATAGAGGGAAAAGTCATTAAGTTACTTTGTGAGTTCTCGCATTGAAAAAAAAAATTAAAAGAAAGTGTCAAAATTCAGAAACTATAGTACTTAGTGACTTTATGCACTCGATTTATTCACTAAGTGGTAAGCACACCGAACTAAAATCTCGGTAGAGGGCCGGTTACAGCGATCAGGGAAATATTTTAATTTTTGGATAATTGAATTTTTTAACTTACAATTTGAAAAATGAAAATGACACGTATCTATGAGGAATCATAGATACGGAAAAAAAATTTGCTTTGGAGCAAAAATTTGTTCTTAAAAAAGCATTTATTAATTTTCCCGATGAAAATTCTGTCAAAAAAAAAAGAATTGGAAAAACAGAGTTGTTAAAACCGACAATCAACTTTCGCGTTCGTGAGTTGTCGAAAACCCGTAGCATAGAAGCAGGGAGAAATTCATTCATGAGAAAGAACGGTATTGGAAAATCCGACTATGAATTCTCGCCTACCTGTACTTCCGAAAACCCGCAATTTGACGGCAAAAGGGGAAATTGCGAAATAGGGCCTGCCATAAAAATATGGATTGATGAGTTACCTCAGACAGTGAATCATTTCTCATTTTTTTCTGACACCTGATTGGGTCAAAACAGAAACCAGGACCTTGCAGCTCTGTTTATGTAATTGAACAAAAATACCTTGAATATGTGGACATTCACAAATGGAGGTGGACACGGACAGTATGCACTCGGCAATTGAAAACGAAAAAAATTCAGCTCATGTTATACCGTTATGACCAGGATAAATATCATGAAATCTGCTAGACGATATAGGAAAATGAAGGAAGTCAACCCTTATCATGTAAAACAAATAAACTACAGTTATTTTTAGGATTAGGTCTGTCAATAATGTTATAACAAAAAAGATAGAAGATTAAAACGGGGTCTAATAAAAATGCTAAAACTTTCAAAAAGCTTTTCCATCTGTGATTGCATACAGCTATGATTATGAACAAAAAAAAATTACAAGATGATACAAACAACAACAAGAGGTCAGCCTATTAAAATTACTAAAGAGAGAAACCAGCCTTGCTAGAAAGTTTTTGAAGTTCCAACCCTTGAGCAAAGAAGAACAATGGACCTTCTTAAGCTTCAAGCAAAAGAGATTGCATGGCAGAACCTGGACTTCAAGACAACGACGAAGAATAGCTACACGGAAGCATAAAACTGTCCTTAAATTAAAAACTCAAAGAAAATTTATAAAAATAATTTTATTTTAGGTACTAAATGTCGGTTTTCCCATTTAACAAGTGTACGATTTGATGAAAAATAGAGTGCAAAAAGTCACTAAGTGCGAAGTTGTTTCCATTTTGTATTTTTTTTTATTGTTAAATAAAAAATAAAATATATAATTCTATTGTATTAGGTTGAAATCACAGTAATAATCTCAAAAAAAACAAAGATTTAAAGTAAAAACGCTAATTTAGTATTTTTTAAGGAAGTTGCAAATTTAAAAATTGAATATCTCAAAACCAGTTAAATGTTACTTAATGAGTTTTCGCATTAACCCGACGATATGCAAAGTCAAAAAATTGAAACAGATTCTAAGATGAGTTTTCCTTGATAACATCTCATTTTTGTAAATCAAAATTACATTCCACTCTAGTAAAAATTGTCTAAGCGGGTTAATTCGATGTAGAGACAGAAAAACAGCTAAAAAACATAGGCTGACATTTTTTCGCCACCTTGTTTAAAATCTTTAAAATTTGAATCCAGTTTGTACGATCCGCATCAGTCATTTATTTATTTATGTCGAGTCTTTCTTCCATACAAAATGTTGGAATAATTTCTGAGACCGTTAGTGGTGAAAACTGGTTGAATGATTTTGATTTTTTTTTTTTTTTTTTTTTTTTTTGTATTTGCGCGCACTCAAGGGGTTATGACTACCCTTATAATGATAAACATAGTGCGAGCGTTTAGGAAAATAGGGTAGGGTTTAATAGGAGATACCGATGCACATTGGTTTTGAATTTCTGGATATTACAATGGGAGGGAAAAATAGAGCTAGGCAAAGCATTCCACATTCGAGTTGTGCGGCTAAAGAAAGAATCTCTGTACTTGACTGTACGTCCGAAATTGGGCTCAAGGGTAAGCTTATGTGCATTCCTAGAAGCGCGAGTATTACGATTGTTTTAGGGGAGGAATGCAACTGGCTATTTCGCTAGAACACTGTTTGTAAAAATAGCGATAGAACAAAGATAGACATGAGAGTTGTAATTGTATCTGTTATATTTCTATCACCTATCATTTTTAAAGCTCTATTTTGAATTCTGTCCAAGAGATTCAAGTGAGTTATAGGAGCACCTGCCCAGATGTGGGAGTTATACTCAAGCTTAGGACGGATAAAGGCTTTGTAGATTATAGCCAGATCAGAAGGAAAGAAAAATTTCTTGCATCGCCGAAGAAAGCCTAAACACTTCGCAGCGTTTTTGGCAACGTTAAATATGTGGTCATTCCACAAGAGGTGGTCTGTGATGTACATTCCCAGAACTGAAAGCTGTTTAGTTTCTTCAATACAAGTACCGCTCATGGATAGCGGCATGGAGGGTGGGTTTCGCTTCAACGACAGGAGACAGCATTGAGTTTTTGAAGCATTAAATTCTACGCGGTTTTTGATTCCAAATTGGACAATGCTATCAAGATCAGAATTTAATGAGCTTATCATACGCCTCCGCTCTAGTTCCACATCCAAAGGACAAGGATGTGAATATGAAAAGCTGAGGGTACTGTCGTCAGCAAAACAATTTAATGGATTAGAAGTTGCAGACATAAGATCATTGATGAAAATGAGAAAGAGAGTCGGAGACAAAACGGAGCCCTGGGGGACACCAGCATTTATGTTATGAATATCAGACTTAAAACCATCCAATATGACTTGTATTGAGCGATTAGAAAGGTAATTTCTAATCCAACGAAGAAGAGATTCATCGATACCAAATGCACGCATTTTCGATAAGAGAGCTTGATGCCAAACTCTATCAAATGCTTTTGGAATATCAAGTGCAATAATCTTACTTTCGCCAAAAGGATGTAAAGATTTGTTCCACTGTTCGGTGAGATAAACCATCAGATCACCAGTGGACCTATTGCTACGAAAGCCATACTGCCGGTCATTTATTATCTTTCGTTCTTCAAGATATTTCCTAAGCTGGTGATTAATCAGCGTTTCCATGGCCTTGGAAAGAAGGGACGTAAGTGCAATTGGACGATAGTTAGAGGGTGAAGAAGATTCGCCTTTTGTAGGGACAGGCTGGACAAATGCTGTTTTCCATCCACTCGGAACGAGACCAGTAGAGTAGGACAGATGGAAAAGCTTACGCAGTGGTTTTGCCAGCGTTGAAGAACACCTTTGGGACATTGTAGTATTTTTTGCCTTAATTTTTGGTCGTGCAAAAATTTGGTTCGTCGAATATGGACGTTAGATACAGGTCTTTCTAGCTTGTTTGAACTTATTCCGGTTTTCCCCAGTGGGGTTGGCCTTATAAATTCGGAAACTTACTTCTCTAACCCGGATAACCTCTTTACAGCTCGAATCAAACCATGAGTTTTCTTTTGGTTTGATAGATTTTTCCCTATTCGGGAAAGTTTTTGTTTTGCAAGCTTAAAGAAGAAATTCATTTTTTGAGTACTAAAACGTTTATTTAAATTTTTCAAATTTTCTCAAAAACAATTTTAACGATTTAGGTTAAACTTGTTATATTGAATATAATTAATTCTAATATAATAACGTTCCAGATTATTGCGAAAAAAAACTATGTGGTTTTGCAATTTTTTTGGAAAAAAATCATATTTTTGTTTTAATGTTCTGTTATAAGGATAAGAGCTGCAGTTTAAAATGCTACCAAGACGAGAGTAGGTATGAATATTGTTTTGTTCCTTTTTTTTTATTTAAGTACAAAAATTTCAACTTTTGCTCAGGGCATTAGACCTTGCATATATTTTTTTTTTATCAGTACCTAATTGATCAAAGTTCAGTTTGATTGGATTGCTATTTAACAAAGGATTGCTTGGTTACACAACGCTATTTTCTAACTTTCCTTGTCTATAACAATAGTTTAGAACTTTTGGAGAAAAAGTATTACTTTAAAGGCTTTTGTTAAGAAAGATCTTCAATGTTCAAAGGACTATATTCCTAATTAATGGAAGTTAGCTCGATTCATTCAATTGCCTCTGTAGGGTGAAGGAACACGACTGAGTCAGTCAAAAAGTAGGTATATCTACCTCAAAAGAAATACTTAGCCAAAATGAATTGAATGACCTTCTTGATAAAACCCCCTATTTTATTATCGTTGAATTTTTCCACATCGATGCAATTTGAACTAAGTGCTTCAATGGAACAAGAATACAAGACGACTAGGTATATTAAAACCCATTCAATGACACATTTCCTCAGCTTAGTGCGGTCATGGCTCGGTGATGGCTATTTTTTTATTTTTCTCCTCAAAAAGGACGTCTCAGTTTTAATTTTTGTTTTTTTTTTTTTTTTTTGTTTTAACTTTGGCGAAGAAATGCCAGATCATGAAAGACTTTTATCAAGCGAAACAATAATGGGAAGGATGGCAAGTTGGTGGGATGATAGCTTTGGAAAACAGTAAAATTCATTTTTGTTCAACAATGAAGTTATCCTTGTTCGAGGAGCCTTGGCTTTCGAAATTTAATACAATTCTATTAGATGATGATGTTGATGTTGATGGTGGGAGTGGGTGGTGGACGTGTTGAAAATGAAGCGACAACAACGAACAAATAAGAATAAAAGGCAAGGTATTTGCTTTTTATTTCCAATTTTTTTTTTTACTTTCATTTTATGAGGTTTCACCAAGCTGTCATTTCTCTTTTTCTTTTTTTTCTCTAGCCATTCATATTAAATTTTGTGCCTGTGTATCTTTTATAAAAAAGAATATCATCTCTTAGTTTTTCCAAATATTTTTGAATTTTATTTTACTTGAATTTTTAAGACACACAGAAACAGATAGATACATCTGTAGCTGGCTTTTGAAATAAATTATTTTTTTACATGAATTCAAGAATTTCTGCTCAAGAAGATAATACCAAAATAAGAAGGCATATACTATAAACATATACTCTTGGAATTACGTAAAGTGAAATTCATGGTTTAAACATAAAATATATATAATTTTGTGATTCAATTAGAGATGTTAGGCGTATTAAATCCAGGTGGAAAAATGAATGAGAGACATTCATAAGAATACATACTCATGCACACACATTGGATGTGTTGAATTATAATCAAGTGGATTATGAAATTGAATTATGTACTTTGGTTTATGGATGAAGAATTTTATTAAATTTATATTGTATTTTTTTCAACAACATTTAATTTGACTGTGGAGTTCCACCATCAGGAAGCTAAAATACAGAGATTGTCTTTAGAAGTAAATTAATTGACAGGATTGTACGTTCTTTGTATTTTTTTGTGATTATTTCAAAAATTTATTAAATTTAAACGTATGTTATATTAAAAAAAAAAACATCTAAAGGCAAGTTGCTCAATTTTAGGTGGAAAAATAAGAGCAATGCATACATTTTATCGGGAAATGTTGGCTCTCACGGTCTCACCAAATAGAAAATGCATGGTGAAAAATACATGATCAGTAGGTACATATTTGTTGAGGACCCCAAAAATGCTGTCAGGTGAAAATTTCATCAATAATTATTCTAAACGTATTAAAAAAAAAAAAAAACATTTTGTAGAACACAAATATTTATCAACAAACTACAAACCTGCTTGCCATTATGGGTTTTCGATCAAAGCGCAGGGTAAAAATTACCAAAGATTTGTTACTGATGAAAAGAAAACTCAATGTACAGTGGGAATATTACCCTTAAAACGGTCTTTTCAAAGACTTTTGGTGCTTAGTAACTATTCAGCCATTTGTAACCAAAAAAAAACTGCAAAACTTGCTTTCGTTTTCTTAAGATTTCCTTAAGTTATTTGATACCTTAGCAGAGGGCAAAAATGTTTAGTAGCACATAGACGCTTTATTATTTTTTCTCAAAATTTAACCCAGAGTACCACAGGGTTCTATTTTTGGACCAATTCTCTTCTCAGTTTGCATACATGAGCTTGCACATCGCATGTTGTTAAGCAATAAATGAATCAGAATCCGCATGCTGATAATGTGCTGCTCTTGGTAACTCAACCTTTGGAAGCGAAAATTGACGATGTCGATCTTATGAATGAAGACCTGTTATTAATCTCTCGTTAGTTTCAAAATAATCATCTTTACATAAATCCTGTTAAATCTACAGCTCTTCTTCCCACCTATTGCCAAACCTTATATTGGTCTTAAGCCCTAAGCTAGTTGACGAAACTATGTCAGGACTGAAAGAAACCTAAATATAATTTTTGATCTTAGGCTTACATGGAACAACCACCTTAATCCATTTGGAAAAGTCCCTAAAAAAAAACTACTTGCCAAAACGCTTTTGCTAGCAATTCATTAAAAAAAATTAATAAAAAATTCTTGGAAACTTTGACTCCTTGACTTGACTCACAAACTTGACAAAAATTCATTATAGTAAACTGATATTTCTAATGAAAATTGTAAATGGATAAGGATAATTTTCATTCTAGGGCGTATGCAGGATATCGATCAAGGTGGAAGAGGGGCAAACACACACTTAATTTTTTTTTTTTAAACTTATCGGTCGGTTCAAAGATCTTGGAAGTAATCCAGTTGAATGTCACCTTTAAAAAAATTAGAACATTCCATTTTCAGTTATCACAAATATTCAAAAGTAACGACAAACTGTCAAAATTTCATGATTTTCCGATAATTATTCAAAAACTAAGGGTTTTAAAAAACGAATTTATTTTACACAACGATACAGTGAAATAAATCCCCAGAAACTTAGTCCACTAAGACCCAGTTTTTCAGTGGTGATTTAAACCAGAGTTAGCTAACTCTAGAAGAAAATTAACCCACATTGAATTGAGGGAGCAGTTTTTCGGTGTAGAATGCATGCGGAACGACTAAACAAACTCTGTGGATAAAATATCAATAGCATCTGTTCAGTTAATACTGAGTTAACTCACCAAATTTGATGAGTTAACTCGGGTTTAAATTTAATCTCGCACTGAAAAACTGGACCTAAGAGTTTTCTATTCTCAACTAGTAAAAAATAAACAATTTCACTGAAGCGACTTAGCTTTCATATTTATGTAAGTACCTCTACCAGCCTTTGGTCTATAGATCAAAGTTCTATAAGACAAAATGTGATATAAGATCGAGGCAGTTCACATTTTGCTTAAAGCAAATATCTTAAAACTTTCATATGTAACTATATATGTAGTAGATTTTTTAAATATTCTTCAACGGGCCTCGTTGAAATAACGGTACACTGTGGCGTATACGCACTTTTGTTGTTGTTAAGAAAAATCAGTTTAAAAAGTGTTGGAGAATCGATGGCCCAGTGATCATTTGATGGATAAAGATTATATTATGTATGACAGCACCTGACTGGCATCGAATTTTTACTGCTTCAAGTATAAGAATTTAAGTCATGTTGAAGAAGGGAAGAATCCAAAGATGTGGATACTTTATGCATAATATTCATATCATCGGCATATAGTACATAACGGGTGATTTTTTAAGAGGTTTAGAACTTTTTTAAAAAAAAAAACACAAAAAATTCGAAAAAATGAATGAAATATTTGTTTGAATCGATAGTTTGAACCTTGCAATTTAATGTTTAAAGATAATTTCATGCAAATGTTGACCGCGGCTGCGTCTCAGGTAGCCCATCCGCTGAGTCCAATTTTGGCATACTCTTTCACACATATCGGCCGGTATCTCACGAATGAATGCATGGATGTTGGCTTCCAGTGCGTCAATCGAAGCGGGCTTGTCCCTTAGACATTAGCTTTGACATACCCCCACAAAAAATAATCTAATGGTGTCAAATCGCACGATCTAGGCGGCCAATTGACCGGCCCGAAACGTGAAATTAACTGTTCACCAAACTCGCCTCGCAATTGCGCCATTGTTTCGCGTGCTGTGTGGCATGTGGCACCGTCTTGTTGAAACCACATATCATGCAAGTCAAGAACTTCCATTTCGGGCAAAAAAAAGTTTGTTATCATCGCTCGGTAGCGTTCACCATTGACAGTAACGCTGCGATTCGCATCATCTTTGAAGAAATAGGCCCAATAATGCCGCCGGCCCATAAACCG
This sequence comes from Leucozona laternaria, assembly GCA_932273885.2. Lineage (NCBI taxonomy): Eukaryota > Metazoa > Arthropoda > Insecta > Diptera > Syrphidae > Leucozona > Leucozona laternaria. The sequence continues at coordinate 20,001,285 of OW026367.1, read as the reverse complement.
CACCAAACAGTGGCTTTTTCGGGATGCATTGGTAGCTGTTGCAATGCTTCTGGCTGATCTTCACTCCAAATGCGGCAATTTTGCTTATTTACGTACCCATTCAACCAAAAATGAGCCTCATCGCTGAACACAAGCAGCGCGCGATGAACATTTCGAACCGAGCACGAATTTTGATAGTAAAATTCAATAATTTGCAAGCGTTGTTCATTTGTAAGACGATCCATGGTTAAATTGCAAACCAAACTGAAGCTGTTTGACAGTGACACAAGGTACTAAACACACGTCAGCTGTCAAAACCAGTGTTGCCAAAACCAAACCAGCTTAAAAATCACCCATTAGAAAGGTTCAAGAAAGAAATCATATCCTCAACTATCTTTATGGAAAGATCGATTAAGAGTGGGCTAATATGACTGCTTTGAGTGACACCTGCGGTGTAAAAGGTAGAATCGGACACAGAACATCCAAACACTACGCTATAAAGACATTTCTCCAATAGGATCTCACCCACTGCTTTACTGAAGTCTGTAGTAAATATTTTAAAATAAATTATTTAAATATTTAATCCTTTCGTACTAAAATATTTTAATTAATTAAAGATAGTTACATCGATATCGTTACCTTTTTCCCAGAGCACATAGCTTCATGGAAACAAATTAAATTTGTTACAGTTAAAGCTAAAAGAGTCGTAGACGATGCTTTCACAGAGCTTAGTTAGGTAGCAGTTTGACAAGTAACTATTAACCAAAACGTAAGAATTATTGACTGTCCACGATAATAATTACGGTAGAGGGATTCAGATTCTTTTCAGGCATATAAGGGACACATTGAATAAGGCATTCAAAGATAGAACTATGAAGAAAAGCAAAAGCAATTCGATGTGATATATTTTTAACTCTGTCCCCATACCGTAGGTACTCCACTGTTTTGCCCAATAATTGCAATCATAACATGATTTTTTTAATAAATAATTTCTTATCTCCTTGCCACTCTCTGGCAACGACCCTGGATTACATAATTTATCCAAATCGATAGAGCCAATTTTGAAAATCCATGATGTAAGAAAATTTGACTCAAGACGTACTTTCTCTTATTTTCTCATTAAATTGTCTTTTTCAAGCCCACAAACAAAAATTCTTACGCTTCAGGACTATCTAAATAAATATAATATTCTAGTTCAGTTAACTTGGCCGTTTTCGAAAACGTCATCGGCGAAAGAAATGCGTTTGCAGAATGTTCTTAAACGCGAACTGCAAAAGTCTTCTGTTCGAAAACGCAAACAAAAATTCTACTGCATTAGCATTGTGTTCGATAAATCATCTGCTTTGCAGCTGTGCAGTAAAAAAATGGAGGTGACGAAAAAGACAGACATGGTGGTTCGAGAGATTGTGAGCTATTTAAAATTATTGGATATCAGTCAGGGAGTCAATACAAGGATAAACACGTGGTGGCTGAAAATGACGAGCGAAAGTGAATTTGAAAATTCTGATGAAATAGGCTTCTGTTCGAAATTGTTAACTGCGCTTCATCATTTGACGCTCATCAAAAGACATTCGTGCAAGTAGGACGATTGCATATTTGACGATTGCAACTTTTGCGTCATAAATGACGATTTGACGTTTTCGAAAACGGCCTTTAACTGATTTTGATCAAAGCAACCACAAAAAAAGTACACATAATCACTACTGACTGGACAGCCAGTTTTTTTCCGGAAACAATTCAAGCAAACTCAAGAATTTCTTCTCATGTGCCAATCGAACTTCTTGTTCGGAATTAAAATCGATAGAAAAATCAAATACATATATGTATGTACAACTTGTTCATTTGTAAATGAAGTTTAATCCTGTGAAACCAACCAACCCTCACGTAAGCTCAATTCCATTTTGTGTTATTGACCAATGAACTGCGGGCCATTCTGCTGTTTGTTTGCTTTCGCACATATAGTAGACGTAAAGTGCAGTGGCACTTTACAAATTGACCAAATCATTTATTCAAAGTGATTGGATGTATGAATTAGTGTGTGAGCTGTCAGTGTCAAATGCAGACAGACTTTATAGGATTAGTCTATGAAAATGAAAATACACGCTTCACGGTCTTACATATGAACATACATCCTTTTACTATCAATCGCTTTGGTATTGTGATAATAATGAAGTGGATGCGTAGGTGAATGCTTAAGTATGTATTTATAGTTTGAATGTATGTATGTACTTGTAATTATTGTCGTGTCTTTAGTAATACATTATTTGCTACCTCAAACATGTTTATTTTGATATTACTCAAGGCGTCATTATTAATTTGGTGTCTATAAATGGAACTTGATGTAGGTACAAATTTTTTTTCTTTTGATACTATGTAATAATTGAAATTATTGATCATATCACACGTCACTTCATTTGTCATAGATGTGAAGATGATAATAAAATATTAATAGAGTCAATTTTATAGGGCCATCACACACTGGCTCAATTGAGCCTGGGGAAATCGAAGTTTGTAGGCGAGAGAGGTGAAGAGTTTGGAATTTCCTTAATTCGAGTGGAATAAGAAAGTTTAATTACTAATACACATAAGTTGTTTGTTTCTAGGCGCAAAAAACACAATCGGTTGTCATGACCCCTAAATTTTTATTTTTGTAAAAGCAAAGGATTTTTTGTAGTTTGAATTTTAAAATTGAAACAAAAAATACGCATACAAATGCAACGGTTTCATGTACACAAAATGTTCACCAAGCTTTCTTCATCCCGTGTGCGATTGAAGCAAAAGTTAGGAAGGATTAAGTCTCGTTCAAAATTGAACCAGTGTGTGATGGCCCATACACATTGCGATGTATTTTTGGGGTAAGTCGATTTGTTTTCAATTTACAGAAGATTGAAGATCAATAATAATGATTTTTTTCTCTCAGAAAGCATTTGAATAAATATCGGTTTGAGTTAAGTTTTCTTAAATCTCTGTACTTTCCTTAAATTAATTTTCTTTTTTTTTAATTTTTTGAAAATTTTAACCAAAATAAAAATATCAATCTTCGAAAAAAATTCCAACATAGCTGATTTTGGTGCAGAGTTTTTTGATTTTACGTCTTTAAGGTTACCTACAAATTTCCCTAAATTTAGACAAGGGCTTTAGTTTTTTTAACACTTTTGTTTTATTTTAATATTGTAAAACTATCAGTTTCTTTTAAATATTTGTGAAGACACTGTTACGGATAAAGGTCGTTAGGCCATTTACCCATATGAAGCCACAGGTTAATAAATTCCCACAGGTTGGATTACCTACGTGTGCCTACATATGACACCGCTTGCATTGCCTGCATATGCCATCGCTTGCATATGCCATCGATTGCATGTACAAGCGATGGCATAGTGCTAGGTGTAACGACCCTTATCCACTGATGCCGCAGAATAAGGTTAACTAAGTCATTTTATAGTTGAATACAATCATTCGTATTTCAGAATCATAAAGATAAGGTGTTTTTATTTGAAGTGACAAAGTGTTTTCTTTACAATACAATTGGTTCTAAAAAAAATTCGATGCACAAAAAATTCCGAAGCTGTTTTATGCAAGACCAACAGATTTCGGAAAAAAAAACTTGAGCAAAAAAAAAAACTGAACTGTAGCTCTAAGCTGTTCTTGGAAAAATGAGTAATATTGAATAGATGTTGCAACTAAATATGTTCATCCGTGGCAATGGTGAATACGCAGATAATTCAAGATACTTCAAAATGAGTTAACAGACCAAAAGATATTATGAAGTTGTAGACGTGCGTCGAAAGACAACGAAAATAAATGACGCAAGTAGAAGAATTTTTCACTATTTCATTGAACTGGATTACTGACTAAAAAAAGCTTTCAACAGCCCTTAGTCCAGAAAAATTTGGGTTGCATCCCGCTGATTTCAATTACAATCATCAGTTTTTGTTTTGTTTAGTTAAGTTAACTCACAAGAATTTTTAACGAAATGTTAATTAATAAAATTTAAATTTTACGAAACCTTATCATAGTGAACGCCTTAGCACATTGAAAATTATACGATGAAATTTTTTTTCGAAATAAAATTCATTTTGAAAATATCGTTAAACATAAAATAATTGTTCTCTTGAAATTTGTAATTTTTGACTTAACTTGGTTTTCCCAACCGCCACGGGAAAATATAAATATAACTTTATATGAGGATCTTCTTTTCCATAATCAACAAAAGAGTAAGGCCTACAATTCCATAACTTACTGGGTGGCACGCAAATTGTTGTTCTTTTAAATAAATAAGCTTTGAATTTTTAGGTATTAATATATAAAAATTTGTAAAGTATATTACAGTCGACTCCGCTTATTTGCAACACAAAAAATGCAGAAAATTTGCTGCAACTAAGCTGAGTTTTCATATAAACGAACTTCGGATATATGCAACTTTGTTGCACCTAACCAAACTTCGTATAACTGCAACTTTTTTCCCCTTTAAACGATGTGATGTGAAATATTTTCACAGTTAGCATAAAAATAAAACATAAATAACCTCGAACAACAAACAAAACAACTTTTAATTGTTGTAAAACGATGGGAATGGAATGAAATTTATAATGTCAGTTCTTAGGTGTGTTTAAACTTTCAAAATGTATGGATAGTTCAGTTTTTCACTTAAGTGGAGTTATTTCAGAACAAAATAATTATTTGGGGGAAAGAAAATTGTTGCAATTAAAGCAACAACGTACTAATTTGTGCGAAAAGCCATGAAAAAAAAACCATGATAAATTTCAAATAGGCTAAATCGACTGTATATACATAATACATGTACAAAAAAAAGGCTAAAATTCGACCTTAACAAAAACAGTAACTTGTCGATCTTAAAAAAGGATAGGCCAGTTATAATTATTATTTAATGAAATTTAACTACAAAAAAAAAATAGTTTAAAAAATACTAATAAATCCATATTCCAAATATATATAATAAATATTCGTACAAAATTGTAGAATGTATCTTTAAACTTCGATCTAGAGTGGTTAAAGTTGCTTAGAATTTTAAAGATTTTAATGGCCAATTTCATAAAGCCCTTTTAACTGTTTAACAGGCTTTTAAATATTTAAATGACGATTGTTCCATACAAAATACGTCATTTAAAAATTTAAAAGCCTGTTAAATATTTGTGAAACCGACCATAAATGTTACAAATACAAACCTTATTTAAATTTTTTTGAAGTATTGGTTTACAAAAATCATTTTTAAATGCAATATTATTTAGATTAAAAGGAGAAAGTCGAAAATAAATTTTAAAAAAATATGATAGGTACCGTTAGTAACAGTTTTTATAAAATGTATTTAATTTTAATTTTTTTAGTGGTTGTATGGCAAGTACCGTTGTCTTAAGTACCAAGTCAAAATATAGACGCATTGACAGACAGAATTCCTAGACTCACTTTTTTCGTGCTCTCCATAATTGTCATTATCATGTTTTAATTAAATCTAGAGTTTTCTTTTTTTACGAATTCAAAACTTACCCTAAGTATCAGTGTCTGATGAAAGCCTACGATCTCCTAAAAATTTTACGATGTAAAAATTTTTTCCAGATGCGTTCAAGCAAATTTTTCTAAGGTCAGAGTTCATTGTAATTCAAATGCGTCTACAGCTTGAACGCGTGTGTCTTTCCAAGTAAAACTATAACTTGAAGTGAGAAAAATTCAAATATAAATAAATGTCTGTAATTTGAATTTTTTTAGCTTATAATCAACTACATTTTGCAAAATATTTAGCCTTTAAGTCATCTTAAGTAGGTATAACAATTATGAATTAATTTAATTATTTTGTTTTTCTTTTTCAATCTTTTTTGAACTTGCATTGTTAAATTTTGTTAACTTATATTTCTCTAAAATTGTACATACACCCCACAGTGAATTATATTTACTATGAAGTGGCATTATCTCTATTTTTATAAAATAATAATACCACTTACTCTTCTCTCTTAAACTTGCTTTTGTAAATTTTGTATAAGTATCTATACTTAAAATATATTAAATGTTAAAAGTAGTTTATAAGATTTGGATAATGATTAAAAAATAAACTACAGTACCGGTTACAGGCCAGGCAACAAAAAAGCATCTCCCATCAGTTTCAAACAATAACTTTTGTTTGAGGTAAGATGGCTTTTTAAAATCTAAAAAAAAAAACCTAACGTGATGACTTTGCCAACCGGATTTGATAGACGTGCCTAAGCTCGGCAGATAATAAATTGGGAAAAATACAACGAAAATTCATTAATGTTTGCTTTTCAGTTGGGACAATATTTTTTTTGAATAAAGCCGGAATAAATTAATCAATGTTCAATTTTAATTCCAAATTAACAAACCCTTAAACACTAACTCTGACAGCCACCATTACCGATGACACTATCTTGCCAGTAACAATGCTCTACACGCTACATTGCCAAAAAACTTTTGCTTACACAATTCAAATTTTAATATTTTCATTTTAAGAAATTTTCAATGCAAAATTGACCTTTACTATTGTGAATGGGCCAAGACCATCCTTACAACCGTTTCAAAGTGAAATCTCTTTTTAGAATTTAAGTAGGTTTGTTATGACAAAAGTTTGGCTTTAATTGACGAACAAGATACTGACGAAATAAGTTTAGATTTTCTGAAATCTGTGATTCCAGAAGTGTGTTTTTATTTCAATCAAGAGTAGATACATTATTTTATTTATTTTCAAAATGTTTGTCGGTGATACCAATTAAAAAAGAACTTTTTGCTTTAAATTAAGATCAAGCCACTGCTTTGAAATACTTTTTTCTCGCAGTGTCACTCCGCACAGAGTTGTTCATCCCCTAGCGATATGGAAAGTATTAAAACTATATGATGAAACAAACCGGCTATTCTATCTATCAACCTACTCCTCCTACACAGCTCGTTGTAACCCTCTTTGTCACAATCAAAAGTAAAACAAAGCACATTCGTATAGAGTTAGGCAATTACCGTAAATTGAAATGTCAACATTTGACTTTTGGGGCTGCTGATGGGTATTTTTGGGGCAAAAATGTTTCTCTCCTTATTACAATTTTGGTCATTAATACTTGGTGGACTCGTTTTCAACATTCAAACTTTGTTTATTCTATTTGTGTTGGCTTATTTAATTTCCCATTCCATTGCGCAGTTATTTATTTATTTCCCTGATTTGTCATTTCATCAGTTTGCTTTGAGTTTAATTAAAAATAGAAGATTAATGTGGTAATAAATTCAATAGCAACAATAGCAACAATAACAACAAAAACAAGGCAAAAAAAAAACTCCCTTAAGTAAAAGAAACTTTCGACCTTTTGTGGTTGAAATATTTTTGTATTCTGGTGGTCAGTAAGAGTAACTTTTTGTATGTTTTGTGGTAACTGGTAAGAGAAGGTTAAACTGAGAAAAAAAATACATAATTTTGGAGATCTGCCAACATAAAGAAAAAGATTTATTCGATAGATAGAATATGCATGTATGTACATAAAAATGTTTTCTTAAAATTATAGAAGTAAAATGCAGGACATATTTTTGTGGGAAAATGAAAATATCAGCACTGCAGTGCTTTTGTTTTAAGAAAACACATCCGGAAATAAAGAATTTGCTTTCCTTATGACAAAGTTTATGTAAGATTTATGGAACCAATTTGGGGTTAAGTGAAGTTTATGTGCAAAGAACCATTTTGTATAGTATAGGTTCCTAGGTAATATTTAAGTTCAACCATATTCATATGACTTTGAGGAAGGCTGGCTTGGGTTGGAGAGAATTTTCCGGTCTGGATTTGAAATTGGCTGGAGGTTAAAAAAAATAAAAATAACATTGACAATGACAATGCATTGAAGTTCTAAACGGAAACGCCTGGGTTGTGCTGTGGAGAAGGAAAAGTTAAATTACCCGTTTTGGCACCGCCACCACAGCCATTACGGTCGCTTCTGTATGATGCTAGAACACAAACGGGTTATGTACGAAATCCCGAATTCCAAGATCCCGAATATACCAAAAATACTGAATACCAAAATCCCGAATGGACGAAATTCCGAATGCCAAAAATCCAAATAGCTACAATCGCGAATGCCATTATCCCAAATGACAAAAAAACGAATGGTTTAGTACTTTTTTTTGGTATTAAAAACCGCACGCTATAAACATTGCTCTTTCCTAAAAAAACTACAACAAAGTAAATAGTTTACTAGTTTAAAATGAGTGTTTGAGTTTTGTTTTTTCGTTCTTTTAAGAACGAAAATGGTTAATTTCAAGCAGCAAAAATAAACAGAAGATATGCCAATGTATTCGAGATTTTTCGGCATTTTGGATTCTGGAATAAGGGGTTTTGGCATTCGGGATTTTTTCTAGTTCGAAAGGGACATTGATAAATTTAATCAATTTTAAGCGGAACGAAGTTCACTGGGTCAGCTTGTTGTTTAATATAATTATAATAATGTAGGCACGATTAGATTAAATCCTACCTTAAAAATAATAGGTACACCCAGCGCTACGTTATTCATTACTCGCAAAATTACGAAGTTCCTTTAAAACTTTTATAGACCTTTATTCAAATTAAACCAACCACAACCTATATTGTCCTCCTACTGTTCTTAATTATGCAAAAATTTCAAAACATCGTATACTATTAAAACTTCTCATTAATTCACTTAAATCAATTTTCACTTTTATTTAAGTAACAAATTGATTAATCAATATAACTTATGTACATATCTTAAATCTTTCAATTGGAATAATTTTGTGTGTCAAGAATTTGCAAGGCATGGCATTGAAATTTCCTTTGCGTGGCAAATAACTTACTTAAATAATAACTTCATCGTTGTTAATTAAATTTAACTTTATCCAAACAATGTCTAAGAATTTCTTGAAAGTTAAGTACTTAAACAAAGGAGAACGGAGTTAGTAAACTTTAAACCTTATGGGAGAGTTGTTGATGGTAAGTTGGTCGCCAGCATAGCACCAGTCACTAGAATATAATATTTTGAATTATTAAATGATTTGATCAAAACGGAGAACGACCATGAAGAGCTTTTTAATGCTGTTGTAAAAATGTTGGTTATAAAAATTAAGATGAAACTTTTTTATTGGATTAGTTTTTTTTTTCTAAGTAATTTAGTTAAATTTGTAAAGTTTCTTTAAATCTTATGAGAAATAATGTTCAAGTGAGGATGCCTTAACGGTTTTTCTGTTTTTTAGATGGTAACTAAGAGTTGTTAACATTCTTTAAGAACTTCATACAAATTTAATATTTTTTGTGGAAGACAAAGTTTTGTAAAACAGCCCTTCATTTCACTTCTTTTCTGCCTATGGCGTTCTTGGATAATCTTTGAAACAGCTTTGAATTCTGAAGAACTTTTTTTTTAATTGGCTCATTATTTAATTTAAGATTTAATTATACCTACGATATTCACCTTATACGGAATACGTGCAAAGGAAAATCTTATTTTATTTCATTATGAAGGGTTTTTTTCTTAGAGGTATAGAACTTTTGGTTGGCAACACTATTTTAACTGGCAGCCATTTTGTTAGCTGTCCAGTAATTTGTTTTAAGTTTGGTTTGGCATTTCAACATAAATAGACTGACGCCAGAACAAAGCTTCCAAATTGTGCCTAAATGGGCCGAAAACAAGATTTCCGTTGATCCCGATTTTCATAAGCGAATTTTGTTTAGCGATGAAGCACACTTTTGGTTAAATCGATACGTCAATAAACAAAACTGCCGTATTTGGAGTGATGATAATCTTCAAGTGTATGTTGAGACAACGTTACATCCACAAAAACTGACTGTTTGGTGTGCTCTATGGTTTGGTGGAATAATTGGTCGGTACTTCTTTAAAAACGATGCTGGCCAGAGCATTACAGTCAATGGTGACCGCTTTAGAGCCATAATTACTGACTTTTTCGTTCAACAATTGAACAACCATGATTTGAAGGAGCTGTAGTTTCAACAAGACGGCGCCAGCGCAACATGTCACACAACTCGTGCCACAATTGATTTATTGAAGGAAATGTTTGGTAACCGCATAGTTTCACCAATATCGTGCGATTTAACGCCGCTTGATTATTTTCTGTGGGGATATGTGAAGTCGCTAGTCTACGTTGATAAGCCCGAAACGATTAACCACTTGGAGGAAAACATTCACCGCGTTATTACCGACATACGGCCACATATGTTTGAAAAAGTCATCGAAAATTGGACCTCCAGATTAGACTACTTCAAAGCCAGCAGTGGCGGATGCCAGAAATTATAATTAAAATTATAATGCCAGAAAATTATCCTTTGAATAAAGTAAATTTCATGACAATTTAATAAAATCTTTTTATTTTATTCCATTTCAAAGTTTTATACCTCTAAAAAAAAAACTACCTTTTTTAAGTTGTTGATTTTCAAAATGTCATTATATCAATTCAAATCAACTTTATTTCAAATATCGGTTGATTGGCCGAGATTAATTATTTTCTCTCGTTCAAAACAAATACGAAACACCTCGAAGCTGCCAACGAATGATAGTTCATATTTTTCACCCATTCTCCGTCTGCCACTTTGCCGTATATTGGTCCAATCTCTCCGTCCCAATCTCCAATCAAAAGGAATCACTTCCACTGGACAAATAAACGACAAATTGGGTAAACAACCAACTGACATGAGGTATATATCCTGCTATTCTCGTATGTGGCAGTGCAAAGTTATTTGTTCACTCAGGCTCACTGAAAGGACATAACTCCGGGTGCAAGTTGATTGAACTGCTTGTTTATAGATGACCGGTTAATGGTCGACACAAATTTGCTGTGACTTCAGGACTCCATGTACGACACACAGTCTGTATAAATTGCTTGTTATTTTAACAATCCTTCCAGAAAAAAATAACTATTTCGAAGCAACATCAACAACTCTTGCCCACCCCACACACACCTTCGATATACATACATATTTATTACTTTCAGAACTCATAGGATTTCCAATTACTTTGGTATAAATAAGTACTAACTTTCTGGTCAGTCACACTTAAGTTAGTTATGAGAGAGTTTTCTTTGTTGAACCTTTATTGTTGTTATTCTTGAAATTCTAATGGTTTGTTTGGAAAGCGCAAATAAAAAGAACTCAAATTGAGGCAATACATTTTTGATCAGGTAAAATAATGTGGTTGCATTTATTGGAGATTTTTTTTATTGATAACTGCACTCCAAATGTAAGAATGAAAACAGAATTTTATAAAGCAAAGTACTTGCAGTTTTTTTTTTTTGGTTATATTGGAAGTGCATTTTTGGTTGAAATCACATTTTGCAATTGAAAGGGAAGATGCTCTTGGTTAGGGTTCTAAAAATGCATTTTGCATATGGCATTTCAGTTGAATGTTAAATGGATGCAAATTTGATGCAGGCTTCTATTGATACTACTCGTTCTTTCTTTGAAAATTCTACTGACGCATTTTAAGAAGCAAGCACGACTTTTTTATTTTGGTGTAAGTTGTACTTTGATCACAAATAAGAACTAAATTGATTTAAATATTATACCAACACTCATATTACGTTTTTTCAAATGAAATAAATAAAGGGTTTTCCAATAAGAGGTGTTACTTTGATATTCAAAGAAAAATGGCATTTTTTGAGATAAATGATCGGATTTCATTATAAAGAGGAAGATACGCCGTTAATAATGGAACACAACATCACCCAAATGGCCGCCACGACCACGCTTACAGGACCATATCCTTTTCATGAAATTTTCCATAACCAAATCGCAAAGTGGCTGCCCTATGTCCTCGATAGCCTCACGAATTCCATCTTTGAGGTCTTGAATTGACGCTAGGAGGTTGGCGTAGACCTTATCTTTCACGTGGCCCCAAAGGAAGAAGTCGCAAGGTGTTAAATCACAAGATCTCGGTGGCCAATTGTGATCACCTCTTCGAGAGATAACACGGTCCGGAAACTTTTCCCGTAAAAGATCGATGGTTTCATTGCTTGTGTGGCACGTAGCGCCGTCTTGTTGAAAGTAAACGTTGTCCAGATCAATACCATCCAATTCCGGCCATGAAAAATCATTAATCATCTCTCGATAGCGCAATCCATTGACCGTAACTGTTGCTCCAGCCACATTTTCGAAAAAGTAAGGTCCAATGACCCCGCCGGGCCATAAACCGCACCAAACAGTCACGCGTTGAGGATGGAGAGGCTTTTCAACAATAACTCTTGGGTTTTCCGAGCCCCAGATGCGACAGTTTTGCTTGTTGACGTAGCCTCCAAGGTGGAAATGGGCCTCATCAGTCAAGATTATTTTTCGATGAAATTCCGGATCATTTTCATGCATTTCAAGGACCCAATCAGCAAAGACACGACGTTGTTGATGATCAGCCGGCTTGAGTTCTTGTGTTAACTGAACTTTATAAGCCTTAAGACCCAAGTCTTTATGCAAAATACGGTGTAATGACGTTTATGGAATGCCTAATTCCAAAGAACGACGAGGAATGGACAAACCTGGGTTTTCTTCAACACTTTGGGCTACAACAGCAATATTCTCAGTTGTTCTTGAGCGACGTGCACGGGTTTTATTCTTCACATCACTAACTTGTCCCAACAGCTCGAATTTGTCCACCAATTTCTGTATTGCGGTCCGACAAGGTGCTTCACGACGACCCGAAAATGTTTTAGTTTTACGAACCGTCTCTGCCAAATTTTCACCATTTTTATAGTGAATTTTAATAATTTCAATGCATTGTTGAAGCGTGTATTATTCCATTTTTATTAATGGCGTAGTTTTTACTTGTCAAATGTCAAAAAACGACAGCTTCAAAAGTGACAGCTACTGAAATAGCGGGCTATTCAAAATAACACCTGTTATTGGAAAACCCTTTATTACATTTTCAAAAAACTATGCTGTTTGTTTTCTTATTTAGTTTTAAATTTCTTTTAGTAACATTTATATTTTATGTCACTGTTTGATGTAGCTCTCTCTAGCGAGGGAATCCAAATCAATCTTTTTACTTACGATATAGGTACTATATGGGAAGTTATGGATTCGTACAAAAAATCGAACTCGAGATTTTGATCAAACTTTACATTACGATGATAGAGAAGTCAAAAAAAGTGGGTCTCGCAAAAACGTCCGTCTGTCTGTCTGTCTGTCTGTCTGTCTGTCGGTTCGACTACAGCTTAAACGGATGGGTCGATTTTCTTTAAACTTGGTACCTAGCGTTTTTTGGACATTCCCCCCACCCGTTTTTTTCTCTTTTTTTTTAGGACCAAAATTAACAGTAGCTGTCATACAAAATTTCTTGGCCAAAAAGGAAAAACTTATTTTTCTCAAATCCAGCGCTACCGAATTTGTTTTTAAGAACTCCATAAATTTAAATAGTTATAAAATGCTGTTTAATAAAAAAAATGGTTCCGAAAAATGGTTATTAATGGTACCTCCCAAAGAACCATTTTTTTGATTTTCGCTTTTCTCGAAAACGGTTAAACAGATTCTGATCAATTTTTGTATGAAGAAGTATTGACACATTCTAAATAATATTGTGTACCAAAATTTTCAAAAAAAATATTTTTTAGATTTTTAAAAAAAGTTTTAATATTTTTTTTGAAAACTCAATATTTCAAAAACGACTTGGTCGATTTTCATTAAACTTGGTAAATAACAGTTTTTTAACTTTATCTATAAGATTTTTGACAAAAATCATTCTAATACTCAAAAATAACGGTGCCTCCCATACAAATGTTAAAAAACCGTTATGAAAAATATTTTTTTTCTCAAAAACAACTCCTACGATTTTCATAAAAGTTTTTTGGTGTGTTAAAATTAGTACGATCTACCATTTAAAATTTTTAAAGTTTATATTTTACCTTTATTAACAGTACCTCTCATAGAACGGTTTCTTTGATTTTCGACTATCTCAACATCTGATCAACCGAATAAAATTAGATTTTGTATACAGAAGCTTGTAAAAAATTTAAATAAAAGTGCGTATCAAAATTTTCTAAAAAATGATTTTTGGATTTTTAAAAAAAAAATCAAAATTATTTTTTGAAAATTCGATATTTCGAAAACTGTTAGCAGATTTTTTTGTGAAGTTCAATTTTTAACGCAACATTAATAAATGCTTTAAATTGGCGTACCAATTATTTTTCTCAAAAATGTTAACGAAATTTTATATATAAAAAATTAATTATTTTTAAAACCGCTCCTACGATTTTCAAATTTTTTTTCTGATAAATAAAGATTTATATAAGAAATAAGATGGTGTACATCGCGTTGGGTTAAAACGGATTCAAAGTATTTTAATCAATTTCTTTCTAATTTTGTTGATTTAAAACAATTTACCAGTTTAAATAGCTAGTATAATTTCCTTTTATGCATATTGCATATGTGCAACACTAGGCTATATTGTTAATTTTTGTATACTCACATAATACGACCTGAAACTAAACTAAGATTTGGCAAATGGATAAAATATATACTCCTATAGCTAATTTATTTCAGACTATAGAACCACAATGTGAACGCGCATTAGAGCAAGTTCGTGCGACCCAGTCGTGCATATTTTTTAAATAGGTAATTTGTCTCGAAAAAATTTGATTAAAAAATTTGTGTATACAATTTTGTAGTAAATGTAGTTATCATAAGTGAGCTTAAGGTCTTTCTTGATTTGTGTAGTTCTTATATTAAAATAGACGATATTTCTTACGTGGTTACGGACTTCTCCAGATCTATTTAAATTATCATTAAATATATTTAAAACTAAAATTATCAAAATTCAAACAATAATAATTTAAAATGTCTTTTTAAGACTTTCAAATGTTAGATAAAAATAATAATTTTTATAAAAGGACTAGAACAGTCACAACCAAAGAACAAAATCTCATTTTAGTTTTAAATATTTTTTAAGGATTATTTAAATAGATAAGACGCAAATTTTTAAACAGTTCTCGTTTAAGGAATAAAACCGACTCTAGTAAACGCAGTCGTTTAGTTGCGAGCCCGTGTCTAACCTTTTTTTAATTTTAAACACTTTAAACAACTCTTCTAACTAATGAAGGTTTTTAACGCATTTATAAGGTTTTTTTATGATTTGTGGTAGAGGATTCGACTGCAGATCGAGAGGTCCCCGGTTCAAATCCGGGTGTCCCCTTTGAAAATTAATTTTTTTTTGTAATTTTTTTTTCTTTTTTCTACTACTACTACTACTACTTCACCTTTCCAGCTTAGATGACGGTCGATTTTGTGAGCAGAAAATGATTTGCCGCGATATGGTAGTCCAACACTATGTACCACATTTTTTTTTGTTTTTGTTGGGGCGGTCGACCGAATACAAGTTTGTGTTGTATATTGTTTGGTGTTGTAGTCTTTTGAATCGGGGGGGGGGGGTGGAGATGGTGTTGTTTTGTCGTGGGAATGGTTACTGGGTGCATGGACCACAAATTAAAGCTAAGACAGCTTTCGTGATTGTTGATTTACATGATTAGAATCTTCATCAAACATTTTTCTTTAAATTTTTGTTATGAAATTACACACGTTGAATGGATAAAGTATACTTTAAAAAAAGATAGAGAAGCATTTTGCTGCTTTTAAAGTTAGACGAGTGCTTTAGCATTAAAGTATACTTTATATCGTTTAAAACTATCAAAGCGTCGACTCTCATTCTAAAACTCATTTTTAGAGTAGGCGTCGAATTTAAAAATGATTTAGAGTAGGTCTTAAATGTTTAAAATTTTGCGCCATATTGCTTATAAAAATATCCAAACAAATTCCTTTTTTAAATCAATATGTTGAAAACTGGTCAATGAATTTTTTGAAATTATATTTATGGGTTTTTGCAGTAACAGTAGTAAAAGTACGAAATGTTTTGTTTTCATAATTTTATTTTATTCTATTTCGTTTTAAATAAAATCAATAAAATAATTTAACTTGTACCTACTCCTCAAATAAATTTCTGTGACAAGATGTTTTGTAAATAAAATAAATTTCTCATCCCATGGTTTTATTGTTTTTATTTTTGTCTTCATATAATTTTGTTATTTTTTTTATTTTTGTTTATACAATACCCAAACCTTCTTGATTCAATAAACTTAATGAGGTAGCTAATTCAAATCCCGTCTTCAATATCAATTCGTATCCAAATATTGTCACTCAAAAACAAATGCCCCGAAAAAAGGGACTATCAAAAAAAAGATCAATTTGTTTCTCTTCTAACAGACATACAATATTTCTGATGTCAATCCTTTTTTACGATTTCCACCCTCGAGTCATAAGAAATATAATATAAGGTTCAGACCGACCTTATACTATGGGAATGACGGAGGAGTACGGTCGAAACATTTAACAATTTTGTTTTTGCAAAGAAATCAATATGAAAATTTTATTTTATTTCCATCCATTCATTTAACAAGTAAAAAAAAATAAAAATAATAAAATCAACGAGTCCAGGGAGAATGAATTTTTAGTGTCTTTTTCGTCGCAACTACATAAATACAAATATACTTACTTGTTCTCCACACCCTAAACAGAAGGGAAAATAGGGATAGGAAAAAAAATAACACCAAGAAAGATGCTGAGGCACTTTCTTCCAAATAAGATCATAATATATACTCGTAGATGGCTTTAGGCCAACATCAACGAAGCCATAAAAAGGAAAGAGAAGCACTTCACCATCAAGAGTAAAAATTACTCAAATAAATCGAAAAACAGTGACCAGGAATTCCACTCTTGAGCACCGGCAAAGGCGAAGGCGATGACGTGATGGCATTTCCACAAGGCTTTCTTTTCTTCCCCGAATGAATATTTCGACAGCAGTTTGAACTCTCTGCTGGAGGACCCTGGAATTAAATCGACCAAACATCATCGATTGCTGGACGACGAGGACGACGGCGGCGACGACGAGCCAACAATGAGTGACACGGAGCACGTGAGGGTAGCATCTGATGAGGAAGCAGAGGGAAGTACAACCAACATTCTATCAATAAATTCGAATGTCTGTCGGCACAGGCACACAAAGGACGAAAATATACATTTAGAAGATAAAGAATGTGGAGACAAAATTAAAATTACCAACCACAGCCATAAAGTTCAAGGAGAAAATTCACCTGCATAATATCAAAGGGAGGTTTGTAGGTATAGTGTAGGCGGTAGAGTGGTGTATGCACAGGAATGTATTATGTATTGGCAGGTGTTTTATGGAAAATATCTTCAGGTGACTTTAGTTCAGTAAATCTATAAAAAAACAGGGTGTTTTCTATTTCAGTTACGAAAGTATGTTTTGAAAAATTCTGCGAAACAAACGGATTTGAGCGAATAATAACTTTTGACAAGAGTTGTAAAAGAATGCAATACTTTGGTATTTCAATCGATTTCATTCTTTTACATCTCTGCTGTTGACCAATGTTCGCCTTCACACATATGAATGAAATTTCTTCACTCATCGAAGCTTATGTCGAATTATTAATTATGTAATTTATCCATTAATATTGAAACTTTATTATTTGATGACTAAAAATATTAAATTTCAAGAAGCCAACTTTTTTGGATAACCCAATCACTATTATATCATAAATCACTTTAAATTGAAATTCCGAAAAAAAAATATTAAATTATTCGTTAAAGGTCTCGCACATCAATGGAATGAAAATCTGAAAAGAGTATGGGTATAATGCTTTTATGATTTCAATTCATTCTTACCATTTTTTTTTTTTGTTAACACAGATTAAAATATGAAATAGAAATATCACAATATTTGTTATAATAATATGATTTTTCTAATTTTACTAAAAGCAATTACTCATATGGAACTTTTAAAGAAAGAATTCGAAGAACTTGTCGTTTAAATAAAAAAAAAGGATTTTCAAAAGTATCTAGATTTTTAACATCCATCTTCAATCCTTTTGATATCCATCAATAAGCATGAAACTGAAACACCCTGTATATAGTTATTATAGACTCGTATAGTTTTATGTACCTGACATAGCTTTGCCAAGGAAATGAAAATGTATACTCATCCAATACACACACAATATTACCAAACGATTATGATGGTTGCTTCTGAAATTAGGAACAAGTTATTCTATACTATGACAAAATGTCCTGCATATCCATGGTATAGTTATAGTACCTATGTATACATTATAGTTTGTTGGCAGAACAAACGAGGCAATAAAAAATATACAAAGTTAAGTTTTTGTAAATAGAATACTTACAGTAAGTATCTGTGGTAAGCCGATCGATGGTATCCTGCTTCAATTTGGAATTTTTCTTGCCCATATTTATAGGTGGGTGATGCTGCCAATTGAAATGAGTATTTTGCTATCTGTTTTAGTGCTGTAGTAGAACCCTTCTATAGGGTATTCTTTTATGAACGATATTGGTTATAGCTTATATTTCACACTTATGTACACTTTACACGAGGGCACTTATTTATTTAAGATCTGAAATGGTAAAAAAGAATGGAAAAATGTTAATATTATGGTAAAGTGTTGTGGAGACAAATCTTTGATTGAATTTTTCGTTTGCTCCAAATGTATCTAGGTATAAATATACACAGTCGAGTCTAGTCCTTATCGATATTTTACCCCACTTTAACAGTTTGTTTCTCTTAAGCTCATTTATGATCACGAAACAAATTTTCACATTACCAGAATTATATTAACTGAAAAATAAGTTCAGTAATTTCTCTAATCATCGGAGAAATCAATGAAAGCAAATTAAACGAAGTATTTTCGAGATGGAAAACTGAATAATATTATATAGCTGCATGAAATCAATGGCATTTATGTACTTAACAAATATTAAGTTTATGCGTGAAATTAATAAATTGTTCTAAAAAATACCTAAAGTGTAGCTTATTTGTTTAAATCATAAATAAATCAATGCCTCAAGTTTTATTTAACAGTATAAAGTATGTAAAACAAATGATTTTACTAATGATGTTGACTCGGTATATTAAACCTGAAATAAGAAACCTAAACATACATAAAATCAAAACCCTCATAAATGTCTAACTTTCGACCAGTTCCATTCGTACCAATGGTAGCAAAACAAATTTAGATTATACATACAGTTTTTTTTGATCTTGCAAACTACATATGTATTTTCTTAACTTTTTCACGCAGCACAAATTTGATTTCCATATTTTCATTTTGTTTGTGGTAGCACCCACCAAACATTCGACTCATATAATATCCTTTGTACCAGTGGCAGATCCAGAGACCAAATTACCGCTTCAGTGACTGAGTGAGTAAGTGCCATCAGTGATCGAATGAAAGAGTAAAAATAAAACGAAAAATTATAAAAACAATAGTTCAATTTTAATTCAGAATTCGCATCCATTACACACTGTCAATCGGATGTCCATCTATCGAATGAAATTTCGTTCGATTACTGATGAGAAAATATACAATTATGGTACTCGATTTCTCGATAACGTGAGCGGTAATGCCAAATTGACATAATTCAGTCATATATTACTCGAAAACTGATGCGGTAATTCAGCCACAGGAATCAGTCTAGGGGGAGAGGGGGGTCAACTGCAAAATAAATATTTTTTGGGACGCTGTCTCACACCTCATCACTACATCAAAACAAACCAAAGTTTAAATTATTTTTCCAACAGAATTTATTTTAAATTTTATCGGCTTCTGCTATCCCTATCGCACATTCCTATCACAAAAAAAAAAAAAACAAAAATCAAAAGCCAATTGAGAGTAAATCAATCAATTTTTGTTTACACGAAACTAATACTATCCTTATAGAGCAAGTAAAATTATTACAGCTGTTTTTTCAAAAATAAATTTTATTTATACAATATAATGGAAAAAATATTAATTAGTTTATAAATAATCTTCAATACAAAATTCAAAAATCCATTTTTGAAATAATAATTTAGTTGAAGTAAAATGGAATTTTCAAAACTTCTTTAAAAGGCTCCGTATTAAAAATTTCAAGTTTAATCAACATATTGATTCCGATCAAAGATAGTTAGTGCTAAGATATCAGCACTTACCCTTTTTACAGGAACAAACTCAGGTGATATTCAAGCCCCCTCTAGCAAAAGAGATCCTAATTCTACAAGGTATATATGTACAAGAAAAAGACATTATGTGTAAAAATTTAACCTTGAAAAGTCATAACTTCTAAGCTTATTGAGGTTCAATATAAAATATTTTGAACCTAAGACTTATAGGTGTAAGATTTTAAACAGTCTGATGTTAATGCGTTAGCATAATACTAGTTAAAAAATTACTAACTTTAAAGCTATTTACTAAAATGTTCTTAGTCTTAAACAATTTGTAACTAGTATAATACTAATGCCCTTTCAAATATTTAACAGGCTTTAAAATCTTAAAACGACGTTCGTTCCATATAAAATAAATACATCAATTAAAAATTTAAATGCCTGTTTAATATTTATGAAACCGAACATAAACTCGAGCTGAACACGTCCAAAATAGTGAGCTTTTTTCACATTTTGTATTGTCAAAATGACAGATGGAGTTAGTATAAATCTAAAAGGATATAATAACCATTTGGTGATTTTAACTTTATAGTAAAATGTTAAAATAATAGTATTGTATAGGGTCCTTAATTTTTCGGTTTCGAAAGTAAATCTAAATAAAACACACACAGTGATACATTTTTGATGAAAATTTTATTTCATTATAAAGTCTGGACTTTGCACAATAATTTATTGAAAAAAAAAAAAAACAATATTATTCAAATGGGAACCTCGAGAAGATTCGCTGAATGCGATTCTTTTGAGGTAATTTTTAACCACTTTTTCGCGCATTTCGGGCGGTATCTCGGCCATAACTTGAGTACTGTTGATGTTTAATGCATCTAGAGTTCGAGGATAATTCGCGTAATCACGTAGTTACTTTTACGTAGCCCCACAAAAACAAATCTAACTATGTCAAATCACATGTGAAATTACGCGACCAGGAAACTTCTCACGCAATATAACCATAATTGGTCGTGTTGTGTTGCTTGTTGCCCCGTCTTGTTGGAACCACAAGTCATGATCTTCAACCACTGTCCCAACAAAATTGGTTATCATTCGACCAATTGCTGCGAACGCTGGGAAATCGATAAATTCGGATCATCAGCATACCTTGCACTTGCAGCAGCAAAATGCACAGACCTTACGACATCAGTAACGCTTCCATTCTCTTCAAAATTCTTCACAATTTTACCGATTGCTTGCGTAGTCGCACTTTTGTAGTAAGTTATAATAATTTTAACGCGTTGTTCGATTGTTAAGGCAAACATTCAACTAATAAAGGGTCCGCCATCTAACGTTTTTTTTTCAACTATAGTGCTTATTTCTTGAATGGTAACACTTAGCTCATGTCTGATTTGACAGATAATTAGTTTTATCCTTCCGCTGAACGAATATGGTTGTGTATACGCTTCGCTAAGTGGGCCTGCGATCGACTTAGAGAAGATGCCGATTTTGGCAAAAAATCATCTTTTCAGATGAAGCTCATTTTGATCTTGGCGGGTAGTAAACAAGCAAAATTGCACAGAAAACCCGCACGCATACATTGAAAAGCCGATACACCCAAAACGAGTCACTGTTTGGTGCGAATTTTGGTCCAGAGGCATAATTGGGCCATTTTTCGGAAATGAGCAAGGAGTGGCCGTTACAGTCAATGGCGATCCTTATCGGGCCATGTTGAACGAATTTTTGTTCACAAAAATTGAAAAATTGAAGGATATTGGTAACATTTGGTTTGAAGCTGCACTCTATGTTTTGCGCCATTTTCAAAAAGAAAAAAAGTTATTTGGCGGACCCTTTATTATGACAGCTGAGTTTGACGGGTGTCAAATGTCAGCGCTACCAACTTGAAACAACTAAATGAATGACCCTGTACGATGCTTACTCATTTAAAATTTGGAAAATGCTAAAAATGCTTTAACACGATATTAAATTATCTGAAATTTTGTGGCATAGTTTTTAACTACGATGCGTATCGCTTTATATTGTTCAAATTATTGAAAAGCAAAACGAATTCTTGAGATATACTTACTATATTCTGCTTGAATATTGTTTTCATAACCAATAAAAGCAGCATTAACATTTACATCATAAGTCACCAGTTTCTAGTATAAGTTTGTGAAACCCATCAGAAATTTTTTTGTGTCGAATAAATTTTTTTTATGTTGGCAACAATATTATGTCTAGACAAAAAATACAAACGAGTTTAAAACATATCGCATCAGTTTCATTGCTCTAACCTATGAAAAATTTTATTCAAATTTTCTCCGAAGCTCAAAGCCATTAAAAGTAAACTAATCCATGTAAGAAACATTATTGTGTTTTTTTCTTTTCAATGAATTGAACATATACAAAGCATAACTTTTTAATGCTTTTTTAAAGACACCATCAGCATTTTGTTTTTATAGCTAGAAGCTAGAAACAAGTCGTTTCATAGTTAGTCTTTTAATAATAATTTGAAAATACAAAAATTACAAATTGTCCTAAGAAACCATTAAAATAGAATTATGTATGTCTCCGAGCTTAAATAAAATAAAGCACACCCGCTGTGCTGGCTGGTTCAACACCCTCACACTTAAAGCAGAGAAATAAAAAGAGTTTTTGATGATTCCTACTGCTTGTACAAACAAGTTCGTTTTTGTGTCACTGCGATTGTAATTTCAACCCGAGAGCAATTTCATGTTGAAAGAAAAAAAAAAAGAAACATACTACTCGTACCCCAAGTAGATTTTTCGTCTCAATTTGTTTTCTTTTCTTTTTCTACCCATTTATTCTTTGATACCATGTTCAAGGATACCCCCATAGAGCTGAAAATTGCACAGAGAGATTCTTACATCCGATTTTTATATTTTTATTTTCCACCTGCAAAGGAAATACAGATAAAGGAAAATTAAGACATTCCTCTGCAAAAACATGTTTTTTACATTTTGTTAGAATTCTTTTTTTTTTGTGTGAATTAGGCTATTCAGGATGTCAATTGAATGATTTGATGTTAATTTTGGAGCAATAAAGCATAAAAGACTTGGTCCCAATATGGAGAAGATTTTCCCAAAAGTTACTTTTTAAATTTTGGTACATTTGAAGAGAAAACAAAATTCGGGGAGAGTACGATAACTAAGGCATCGAAAAAAACAAACTTAGTCTTCCAGAAGGGTTGAAAACAAGCATTTTTACTTGCTCTATGGGGGAAGTATTGGTTTAGTTTAAAAAAAAAATTTAAAAACTAGCACTCGAAAATCGAGAAGTCCAAAAAAGTTGGTTTCGTCATGCCGTCCTTCGGTCTGTGCGTACACTGTAATTTGAGCTAGAGCCTAAACGGTTGGACCGATTTACTTCAAATCCCTAGAGGGGAAATTCGAATTTTTGTTTTAGTTTATCTAGAACGGGTAACTGGAAAACTGCGTTTCAGGTTTTTCTTAAAAAAATTCACATAACGGAAATAGGTATTCCACGTTTTTTTTTTTAGAAAATGGTCTTATTTTTGGGTTATTCAAGTATATCTTTGTGAGGGTTCCACCAATTTTTCAATCTGGTGCTTCTTAATAGTTTAAACAATATTGCATTTGGAAAACATCGTTTTATAAATAAACAAAAAATCAATTTTTTAGTGGGTACTTTAGACTCTTTTAATATTTTCTCGTTAAAAATATACATCATGAATTTTCAATGCGCGGTTACACACAATTGTTAACCACAAGAGCAAGTTCATGCGATCAAGTTGTGCATATTTTTAATATGGGAGGGGGGGGTCTATTTCACCCCGGTCCACTATTTTTCTAAAAAAATACTCAAAATTACAAGAAATATTAAAAACCAACGGTATTAGTACAAACAAAATTTTATACGTTTTTTGAGAGATACAAAACTGTTATTTTGTTAATTTTTAAAATCATGTTATTTCTTTAAATTGTTTTTGAAAAAAATAACTTCCAAACTCCAAATTTGTTTTAAAAAAATTTTAAGGAAATGTATTCATTGTTTTTTTTTCGAAAATTTTGGAACTAGGATATAAATGATGAATGAATCCAAGGTCTTTTTTCCAAAGAAACTGTTGGCATTGGCGCCTGCCTGGCGACTGAACATGCTCTAAGTGGAGCAACAGAGTTGCTTGAGCGGAACAGAGTACCTACCTAAAAGGGAGTTAAAATTCTTTGAAACCGCGAAATGGGCCCCAAGGGTGCAATTCTTAAAGAAAACTGTTGACATTTTTGCACTGGCTTTCATAAGGATTTATTTATAATCAATTATTAAACTGTAAATAAATAAGCTGTAAATAATAAAAGCCAATTTAGAACTCAGTTACCAGTTTTGAAAAAAATCAATTAAAAAAATTATTTTCACTTTTTTTTATAAATTTGGTTCTGAAAGCAATTTTTTTGGAAAAATATTGAAAGATAGAAATAACTTTGTTTAAAAACTAAATAAGAGAATGGACTCCTGACTTTCAAAACACGAACAGAAATTTATTGTATGTGCTGCCGTTGTTTTTAAATATTTTAATTTCCATTTTAAGTATTTTGTTTAGAAAATTTGCCTTCCAGCTTATAAAGGGGGAGATAGACTCATAGTAGAAACTCCTTGTTAATACCCCTCTACAACCGTTACCAATTTTTACCACCTTAGTTATCGTACTCGTGCCCATAATTCTAATTCTAACTTACAAATGTGTAACTTATAGAATTAATATGTAAATAAACAAAGAATTAGAAGTCATTGTTTTTTATCTCAGGAAATTTATAATTTTACCATCTCTGTGAATAACTGAAACAACATTTAATATGAAAAACAACTGTCATCGAATCTGTACCAATAAATTGTCAACATTCGCAAAGTGTCAACATTATCCAATTTTTTGATTAAAAAAAGCTAGATATTGTGGTAAAATATAAGCATCAGTGAATTAATATTCATGCCTTTATTTTGAAAGTTGATATAAAACTTATAGTTGTGTTGTGATCATCGCTAACACCAAACCTATATTTAGCTGTAGATTCGTTTGATAACAATTCAACATTCAAGCTCCTCTCCACATTCAATACGTTAAAAGTTCAGGGGGTAAAATGTATGGTTATGCTGGCTTATTTTCCATACAAAATCCCATGTGGTAGTCATCTAGTACAGCAGCAGAAAAAATCATGTGTACAGTACAGTACAGACAACCAGGGTTGTCGTCATTAATAATTCTGGATTATAACAGACACATATAAGCTTTATGGAAACATCTTTTTTTATGTCCCTTGAATTCAACACCAATTTTAAATTGCGCTATTCACAGTGTTTAAATATTTAAAACATATTTTTTTAGCTAGGTGAAATTATATATTTTAAAAGATAATATTTATGAGTATGAGACTGGTGCTCACAGTAATGTGAGGTTTTTAATCACATAAAAAAACCTCCGTTTTTAATCTGATTTGCATGTCTTTATCAACTAGTTTGGATGAATGAATTTTTTTGTTTTATTTTTTGTTACTACTTATAAATTGAACTTAAATTCATTTAAAAGTAAAAAAAATAAGATTTTACGCAAGACTTGTTGGATAACATCGAATCGGATGTTGGGAGGATAGAATTTTCATTTTCATTCACAAACCTAGCATCAAATAATATCCTCGCGAACAAGTCAAAAAAACATTAAAATAATTATGGATTTCAAATTCGTATAATTTAAATATAATAAAAACATTGATAAAAAGATATTTTAATCCTTTATTAACAGGTTTACTACCAAATGTTATACCATTTTCATATAAAAGTGTTTTATATATTCCCAATCTTTCTAATCTTTAAATCAGCTAATACTTTAAGAATATCTTTGTTTTCAAGTCCTAAAAGCAAATTATCAAAAGAAGATAAATCAAATATTGTTTATAAAATAAAATGTTTAGGTGATGGATTAATAGGTTGCTCTTCTGTTTATGTTGCAACATCGATGCAAAAACTTAGAAATCGGATATCAGGGGCCTATTTCACCAAACACTTTTCACTTTTCACCTTGCAACTTTGCAAAAAAATAATTTCCTGCAAAGTAAAAGTGCGAAGTGTTTCACAAAAATTTGCAAAGTGAATAGACTTTGCACTTTTCAATTTATCAATTTTAAATAGAACTTTGCTTTTGAATTCGTATTTTGCAAAGTTGCAAAGCAAATCACGTCTAAAAATAAACATTGGTTTTTCGTTTCATGCGATGCGTTGATGCTTTCCATGCATATTGACAAAAAAAAAATTGCAAGGCTATTTCTAAAGAATTTTGTGTCCAGCAAATGGTGTTTGGGAGAAATTCATCTACTATGATTACATTGTCCCAATTTAGTGAACTCAAAATTTGTTTCAAAGGACGTTAACACATATTCCTTTGACTGTTGAATTGAAAAGTATGTCCAATTTAAGACAAAACAAATTCGATGGTTGTTTTAATCGAAAACTCTCTTTTGTCAAAAAATTATTTTCACTACCCTTTGGTCATTTCTATTTACTTCTTCATTTTCCAAAAATTCTTCAAAACAATTCATTTGTGTATTATTATTTCAACTTTTCAAAACAAACGCTTATTTGCAAATAAAAATTTCTCTTTGCATATTACTGAAAAGCTTTTCAAAATTCTGAATCAAATTTGCAAAGTTTGTTTATTTTGTGAAACGAAAAGAACAAATATTTTGCAACCTAAGAAAACTTTTCACTTTGCAAATTTGCGTTTGGTGAAACGTATTTAGCAAAGAGGAAAACTTTTCGACTTATCATTCCAATAATTTCCTCTTTGCAAATTTGCGTTTGGTGAAACGAAATTTGCAAAGTAAAAGTGAAAAGTTGCTAAGTGAAAAGTGAAAAGTGTTTGGTGAAATAGGTCCCAGGTCATAAATCTGATAAAAAAAATGGAAATTCACAAAAAACTGCTTTAGCATTACATTGTATAGATGAAGGACATAGACCTGATTTTATTAATGTAGACATTTAACAGATAGAAAAGCATTACAACAAAAGGATGTTAATAGAAATTGTACACATTTTAAACACAGATAATACAGTTAATAGACGATCAGACTGTGAAGGACTTAGCACAATATATAGCCAAGTAATTAATAGAGAGTAGAATTATGTAGATCTATATTTTATACTAATTTTAGGTCAAAGTGTTTTTATAATAAAATTTGAATTAAATTTCAAAATATAATTGAACAAAGAATTATTTTCTTGAAATATTTATTATTATTTTAAATTTGATTATTTGAAACGTCTTTTCCAAGACATTCAATTGTTAGATAAATAATAATACAATAAGAAAGATATTAGATATAACTATATATAACATATAATATATATATAACTTTAAAATTGTAAGTATCATATATTTAATTAATTTTTAAAATAGCTATAAAGTTTATTTTTAGAGACCTGAAGAAGAACGTAACCACGTTTGACACGTCGTCTTTTCGAAGTAACTTTTAATAAAAAGATCTAAAGCCCACTAAGGAGAAGTTCAAAAGTTATAAAGGGTTTTCCAATAAGAGGTGTTATTTTGATATTCAAAGAAAAATGGCATTTTTTGAGATAAATGATCGGATGTTTATTTCATTATAAAGAGGAAGGTATGCCAATAATAATGGAACACAACATCAGCCAAATGGCCGCCACGACCACGCTTACGGGACCATATCCTTTTCATGAAATTTTCCATAACCAAATCGCAAAGTGGCTGCCCTATGTCCTCGATAGCCTCACGAATTCCATCTTTGAGGTCTTGAATCGACGCTGGGCTGTTGGCGTAGACCTTATCTTTCACGTGGCCCCAAAGGAAGAAGTCGCAAGGTCTCGGTGGCCAATTGTGATCACCTCTTCGAGAGATAACACGGTCCGGAAACTTTTCCCGTAAAAGATCGATGGTTTCATTGCTTGTGTGGCACGTAGCGCCGTCTTGTTGAAAGTAAACGTTGCCCAGATCAATACCATCCAATTCCGGCCATGAAAAATCATTAATCATCTCTCGATAGCGCAATCCATTGACCGTAACTGTTACTCCAGCCTCATTTTCGAAAAAGTAAGGTCCATGAACGCCGCCGGACCATAAACCGCACCAAACAGTCACGCGTTGAGGATGGAGAGGCTTTTCAACAATAATTCTTGGGTTTTCCGAGCCCCAGATGCGACAGTTTTGCTTGTTGACGTAGCCTCCGAGGTGGAAATGGCCCTTATCAGTCAAGATGATTTTTCGATGAAATTCCGGATCATTTTCATGCATTTCAAGGACCCAATCAGCAAAGACACGACGTTGTTGATGATCAGCCGGCTTGAGTTCTTATGTTAACTGAACTTTATAAGCCTTAAGACCCAAGCATTTATGCAAAATACGGTGTAATGACGTTTGTGGAATGCCTAATTCCAAAGAACGACGAGGAATGGACAAACCTGGGTTTTCTTCAAGACTTTGGGCTACAACAGCAATCTTCTCAGTTGTTCTTGAGCGACGTGCACGGGTTTTATTCTTCACATCACTAACTTGTCCCAACAGCTCGAATTTGTCCACCAATTTCTGTATTGCGGTCCGACAAGGTGCTTCACGACGACCCAAAAATGTTTTAGTTTTACGAACAGTCTCTGCCAAATTTTCACCATTTTTATAGTGAATTTTAATAATTTCAATGCATTGTTACAGCGTGTATCGTTCCATTTTTATCAATGGCGTAGTTTCTACTTGTCAAATGTCAAAAAATGACAGCTTCAAAAGTGACAGCTACCGAAATAGTGGGCTATTCAAAATAACACCTCTTATTGGAAAATCCTTTATATAGGGTCACGAAAAAGGAAATATTACTATTGAGAAACATCAGTTATAACAAAATCGGTCAAATCATCAAAAAATATACTTGAATAACCCGAAAATATATCCATTTTTTTTTTTAAAAAACCTGGAATACCTAATTCCATTTTGTGCATTTTTTGATAATAACCTGAAACCCCGTTTTCTAGAAAACTAAAAAAAAAAAATATTTGTATGTGTTGTTCCTTCGTTTTAAAATTCTTCACCTTCCAAATAATAATAATTGTTCCAAGATTGAGATATTTTAACAATTTTATTTTCTGTTTAAAAAATTTAAGAATTAATCAAAAATGTTAAATTATTAATAAAAATAAGATTTTCTTACAATTACGAAAAACAAAGAAAATAAACATTGAAAAATTATAACTGTGTTGTTCAAATTTCAAATGAGTAATGAAAATTTAAGAAAAAAGGACTAAAATATTAACAAAAATCAATGAATCAAAGGTTTAAACAATTTTCTCAAGTGTTTTTAAATTAAAGTAAAAATATAAAACAGAATAATTCGAAGGCTTTATGACAGTATGTAGATGAGCTAAAACAAAAATCCGAATTTCCCCTCTAGGGAATATGTCTTTTTACACGAAACCAATACTTGCCCTTTTTATATATGTTTGTCTTTAAATTAATTTTAGTAAGTATTATTATTTTTTCTTTAATTATTATTTTACCTAATAATTATAAATCTATATTATTTTTGAGAAAAATTCGTAAATCAGTGTAATTGAATTTAATTGATTAAGCAAACTGTCAATCTCAAAATGTTAATGAATTTTCCAGAAGAAATAAAAATGAAAGAAGAAATAAGTTTCCGTCAAAAAGAGTAAAGAAAAAAAAATTAAATTTTAAGTTTTCCATTCATTCCAATTTTACTAAATTAAAACCATTTTACATTATTTTAAAATATAAGTTATTCAATACCGGCATTATCCGTAATATAACAACCATTAATCTGAACCTTTAACGAATTCAATTCTCATCTACGTTATAGTTTTGAGCTCAGACATATAACAGCAACTTCGTGCAACCTAGCTGTGCATTTTAATTTGTTTATACCGGAACGACAAATTTTATAGACTAAAAGCCGTTAAAAGCTATCTGAAGAAACTAAACATTTTTTGTATTTAATATTGACTTTGTATTATACATATGTACATATATATTTTGTAGATAGCTATCTAAGCAATTTTCCCCTATTGGCTACTGTTTGCTGATGTATATAAATTTATTGTTCGATATGTTTTTTTATAATCCCATTATAGTATTTAACATAACAAATTTTAAGTACATAATATATAGCACAATAGAATTTGAGATTCTGGAAATACTTGCCAGGATTCAGGAAACAATAATAAAAAATATGCACGACTGGGTCGCACGAACTTGCTCTTATGCGCGATCACATTGTGGTTCTATAGTCTGAAATAAATTAGCTATAGGAGTATATATGTTATCCATTTTCCAAATCTTAGTTAAGTTGCAGGTGGTATTATGTGAGTATACAAAAATTAACAATATAGCCCAGTGTTGCACATATGCAATATGCATAAAAGGAAATTATATTATTTAAACTGGTAAATAGCTTTAAATCAACAAAATTAGAAAGAAATTGATTACAATACTTTGAATCCGTTTTAACCCAACGCGATGTACACCATCTGATTTCTTATATAAATCTTTATTTATGAGAAAAAAATTTTGAAAATCGTAGGAGCGGTTTTAAAAATAATTAATTTTTTATATATAAAATTTCGTTAACATTTTTGAGAAAAATAATTGGTACGCCAATTTAAAGCATTTATTAATGTTGCGTTAAAAAATGAACTTCACAAAAAACTCTGCTACCAGTTTTCGAAATATCGAATTTTCAAAAAATAATTTTGATTTTTTTTTAAAAAATCCAAAAATCATTTTTTAGAAAATTTTGATACGCACTTTTATTTATATTTGTTACAAGCTTCTGTATACACAATCTAATTTTATTCGGTTGATCAGATGTTGAGATAGTCGAAAATCAAAGAAACCGTTCTATGGGAGGTACGTAAAATATAAACTTTAAAAATTTTAAATGGTAGATCGTACTAATTTTAACACACAAAAAAACTTTCATGAAAATCGTAGGAGTTGTTTTTGAGAAACAAAATATTTTTCATAACGGTTTTTTAACATTTGTATGGGAGGCACCGTTATTTTTGGGTATTAGAATAATTTTTGTCAAAAATCTTCTAGATAAAGTTAAAAACCTGTTATTTACCAAGTTTAATGAAAATCGACCAAGTCGTTTTTGAAATATTGAGTTTTCAAAAAAAATTATAATATAAATCTAAAAAATATTTTTTTTGAAAATTTTTGTACACAATATTATTTAGAATGTGTCAATACTTCTTCATAAAAAAATTGATCAGAATCTGTTTAACCGTTTTTTAGAAAAGCGAAAATCAAAAAAAAGGTTCTTTGGGAGGTACCATTAATAACCATTTTTCGGAACCATTTTTTTTATTAAACAGCAACTTATAACTATTTAAATTTATGGAGTTCTTAAAAACAAATTCTGTAGCGCTGGATTTGAGAAAAATAAGTTTTTCCTTTTTGGCCAAGAAATTTTGTATGACAGCTACTGTTAATTTTGGTCCTAAAAAAAAAGAAAAAAAAACGGGTGGGGGGAATGTCCAAAAAACGCTAGGTACCAAGTTTAAAGAAAATCGACCCATCCGTTTAAGCTGTAGTCGAACCGACAGACAGACAGACAGACAGACAGACAGACGGACGTTTTTGCGAGACCCACTTTTTTTGACTTCTCTATCATCGTAATGTAAAGTTTGATCAAAATCTCGAGTTCGATTTTTTGTACGAATCCATAACTTCCCATATAGTACCTATATCGCAAGTAAAAATGTCGTGCACACTTTATCCACACCCAGATGTGTATTTTCACGTAACTTCTGTTTGATTTATACCCACCCCAGCTCTGCTTACGAGCATACCAACGCCACATATAAATGCTTTTTTTACAGGTCTCGTTTCATAGCCGGTGAGTCCTTTTTACGTGCAGTACCTACAGATATAACTTTTTTTTTAAGACTTCAATGCACATAAATATACATGGCTCTACATTTATTTATATACCTATGTATGTTTACCCGTGCATATGCAGATTGCAACATGTTGCATAACATAAAAGTCAGCAACGAGTAACTCTCTGGTTGTAATGGTTCCATAATATAAATGCACATACGTATATAATAACTAGAGGTGGGATGTTCGTTCCATTATATGCCATTGATTATATCCTTCGCATGTATGCAAATTATATACCTTTTTGTGTATATTTACAGGAGATTTGCATGCGTAATAACGCATTTGAAGAATTAATAGGTGAATTTAATGGGCAATAGGAGTAAAATCATTTTTAGAAGAATTATTGCTACAAGAGTATAATAGAAGTCTTTTGTCAATATCTTTTATGACTACATGTACATAGGTAATGTAAGTATAATGTACTTTTCTTGGAATATTTATATCTTTTTTTTTAAGATAAGGAGCACGAAAGGAGCTGGGAACATGGAATGATATGTAAGAATATTGAATCTTATATATAATTGACAAAAAGTGCACTTAACACGTTTATCCAACAACTGCAAATGTGACTATTGACTATTATACTGAAGCATTGCAATTTCCTCAGCATCACCGACTGTGCGGTGTTTAATTAAATTGAAAATGATACTTCTGCTCATACGTAGTGTCCGTATTTTAATTAGACCTGAAATCAGAATACCTATTTAATTATAGACACAAGCTCCTTTTAAACTTTAAGACCTTGTCGAATTCACAGGTTTTAAATAAATTAGTAAAGGGTGTTTTTTTAGATGTGTGGTTTTCAATCTGGCAATACTTTTTTCGGAGTTGGTATTTTTGACAGATGTCACTTGATTTAAGCCATTGTTGAAAAGCCGTTACATCCTCAAAAAGTCAATGTTTGGTGTGCTCTATAGGCAGAAGGAATCATTGGTTCATATTTCTTCAAAAATGAAGCCGGCCATAATGTTACAGTCAATGGAGAACGCTATAGAGCCATGATTAATGACTGTTTCGTGCCTGGATTGGAGGATGTGGACGACCTTTGGTTAAAAAAAAGACGGCGCTTCATGCCACACAACCAACAAAACAATCAATTTATTGAAGGAAACTTCTGGTGAGCGCATTATCTCGCGTTGTGGGCCTGTGGCGTGGCCTCCAAGATAGTGCGATTTAAAACCGCTGGACTATTTTTTTGTGGGGTTATGTGAAGTCGCTTGTCTACGCAGATAAACTCGAGATGATTGACGCCTTGGAAGAGAGTATTTTCGGCGAGTTATTGCTGACATACGGCCCCAATTTCTACAAAAATTGGTCTAAAATTGGGCCTCTCGGCTGGAATTTATTCGAGCCAGCCGCGGTGGCCAATCAATCATTTTTAAAACATAATGGCAAACCCTTATCTTTATAATAAAGCTTAATTCTTGGCCATAATATTAAATTATATGCATTTTATTTCTTCTTGAAAACCACACGTGTCAAAAAAAACACACTTTACAACACTACACTACTTTGCCTTGATGACAAAACTAGACATTGGCCTAAATAGCTCGTCGCTATAGATGCTGTCATACTCAGCTTTAAAATCGATGAAGAGGTAGTGGGTATCGATTTGTAGTTCCTGGGTTTTTTCCAACATCTGCCGTAATGTAAATATTTGGTCGTTAATGAACTTTCCTATTCTAAGTCATACTGATAAGGACCTATCAGGATGTTGACGAACGGCTTTAGACGTTCACTGAATACGCCAGAAAAGATCTTCTGGGTAAACAATGATGAGTATCCATTCATCGCACATGCTTTCCTCCGACCATATTTTGCAGATGAACTGGTGCATACTCCCAACCTGGTCATCGACTGCTGTTTTGAAACAGCTCGTGAGCAAAGCCATCAGCTCCAGCAGCTTTATTGGACTTCAGAAGTCCACTTACTAACAAAATTTATTTTCCAGAGGTGGCGTGAACTTAAGATCTTATAGTTGTCAATTATTCACGTAGTTGGTCTTATTAGTCCCAAAATTTTGTCTTAAGGGAAAATTTTCTAATAGATATTTATGAACTGAAATTACATATTTAAAAAAATGTGAATCCAAAATTTTACTTCAAGAATATAATTTTTGTGCTTCCTTGTAAATAGAAGGCCCGACGACAGCAGCACTTAGCTTTTACAAAAAAAAAAAAAAAAGGATTTGTATTTTTTGTTAAAAACTGCATGCACATAAGTTGAACTGAACTAAATAAAAACTGTGTATTGACTAAAACCTCACAAGTCAACTTTTTGAAGTGTTTGTGGCTTTAATTTGAGCGCGGTTTCTGTGCGAATGTTTGGTTTTAACTCCTCCGTATTATCTAGTTTGACAATGGTAACCTGTTCCTTACGGTAACCTCATAAGAAAAACTCTACGAGCCCACATATCAAGCTATCTTGGCGGACAATCAAAATCACCGTTCTTTGAAATGCTGATCCGCAGTACCTACTCTAAGGTGCAGTTTTTCAGTGCATGAATTAACTCCGAGTTAAATCAGAGTTAGTTAATCCTGCAAATACTTTAATCTCGAGTAAAGTAGTTTTTCAATGGAGAATTAAATTTAACTCACAGTTGTCAAAAATCTATATCGAAATCGAAGTGCGACAGTATAGAGATCAGTGTTTCGCTATTGAATTTGAGATGGCGCCACTAAGAAAATCACCCTATTGGAACTATTGAACTCCATAAAATTGCCGGTATGCACGTTGAGTGTAAACAAATATTGAGCCATCATTTTCCAAAAAATATTAATTGGACAATTTTTATTCGCCGTACGCTCTACCAATTCTTTTATCCGAAACAAACAAAAAAATAAAAAACATCTATAAAGAAGAACATTATTAAATTTTTATAGAATAAAAAAGAGACTTTTGGTGCACCCTGTACCTACTTAACTTAAAAAATACATTTGTATGTGCTTTTGAAATTATTTAATTGTCGATTTGTAAAAGCCAATTATAAAAAGGAATTATCAAAGTCAAATCATTTTTAAATAATTGAATTAATTAAATGTTTGTTCATTTTGGCATTTTAATTAAAATAACTCTACATAAAATTCACACAAATGTTTTAATTAGTTAACGTTTATATCTATTTGATCAAGTTATGCTATAAACTTTGTTTGTATAATTGACACAATGAACTTCAAATTCCAATGCAAACTTTTTATGAATTAAATATTCATTACAGAAAAAACACATTTTCCGCGAATTATTTAATTTTATTTTAAAATGAATGTTTATTTTCTTTTCTCATGAGCTTTGTATTCATTAATCATGAATGGTTGCTACAACTATATATGTAGATGTAAGCTTAGAACCGAGCAATGAATATTCTACTCAAAGTTCAATACGGGCTACTACATATATACAATTACCTATGCACGGGTGCAGCCGTGCGACATTTGAAATGGCACATTCACTGTCACAAGGAAAACGAAAACTGCCAAAATATTATATGTAACTGCGAACCATTTTAACGATTTTTTTAGCTGAACTTTATCCCAATGATGAACTTTATACTAGACTGGGTCAGGATTTCAGGAATCCATAAAGGCTGTACACCACAGATTAGCCATATGAAGATGAGAATGTTTCGTACGTTTCACCCTCCAAAACATATTTGTTTACATTGTTGTATTTGTAATTTCATCCTGCGTCGATGAATAGATGTGAATTGCAACAATAATTTAACCAGGTGTGTGAAGATCCCTGCTGTCTATGTGTGAGGTTTTTTTACACACATTCTCATTTTTTATCTGATAACTGCCAGTTCAAGCTTGTAGGCAAATTAAAATGGCTGCCGGGGATTCTCATCGTCATGTGGCTTATCTGTGCTGTACACGATTGAAAAGATTTAAAATTAGTTCTTCAGAAATCCCGCTCATTAAGAAATCTGATCTCTTATAATTGCACTTTTAAATCTGAGGAATTTTTTTAGTTTTAAAAACTTTAAACTTTTCAAACAAAAGAATTATATGAAGAATGGTATTGCCAAAATTTATTAAAAATCTTTTTTCCAAGGATAACATCGAATTCAATTTCACAAAACCAAATATTATCCTTTTAGGATCAAACCGGCATGCAATTTTAATATATAAACAATATACATACATATGCATATACATTGAAAACTTGTCAAAAAAATTCACAATGCTTCCTTCACGCCATCACATCCCAAAGAGTTTTTTTTACTCACTTTTAAAGTTATTATAACGCAAAAAATCATAAACTTTATATTCCATCCACAAAACAAACACTTAACACCTTGGGGCCGTTTTGAAAACTTTCAAGCACTAACTTTTTATTCATAGAAAAAAATGTATTTGTCAAAAGCAACGATGACCTCATTTTATAATCCTTTTGCTTTTTTTTTTATTTTTTTAAATATCCTTGAGCGATCGAGTTTCAAGCAAAAGAAACATTATTTGCATATATGGTTTTCAAAGCTTATATGAATATTTAGCAAAAAGCTTGCAATTAAAAGCAATTAAGCAGAAATAAATTAGGAAAAAAATGTTTTATTTGAATTTAAATTTCTCACGCACTCATTGTACAGTTTTCGTTGCTCAGTCGCATAATTTTAATTTTGTTGATTCTCACAAAAAGGTGATGACTGATGAGGCAGACATGAAATGAGCTATTAAGTCATCACCGCAAAATTTCTTATCACATACATAAAAGTCTTGAAACGAGTACAATCTAACAAAATTTACATACATTTATGTACGTCATTTCATATTCTGCGTGTCAAAATGTTATAATCTTACGAAGGAAGGAAAAGGAAAAAATTTCACATGAATTATTGCATTTTTTAATTGCGGTTTAAAACTCACATGAAACTTTGATTTATAATTTTTACAAACTCAACAGGTCACACACATCCTTGATTGGAAAGGGAGCAAGAATGACGTGACTTGGTTTTGAACTGCGGGTAAGAAAATTAGTTTTTTTAATAACAAAAAAATAATAATTAACATGCAACTCTTTCGTGTTTTCAATTTTAATGTAAAACAGCTTAAAATAAAAATTCAAATTAGCCAACAAGAATACTTAATGAACTTTAAAACCATTGAATTATGAGTCGAATGAGTCATTATTTTTCAAGAGTTTGATAAAGTAAAGTTTTGTCTGCATATTCCTATACCTCTCAATAAAATTGTGTGTAAAACAAGAATTTAACTTATGTTTAATATATGCAAATATTTTAATTTTTATAATGTTATAAAAACGATAAATATAAACACTGTTATAATCTCTTGAGTAATTTATTATTAAAAATCCTAGAAGTTCTAAAATGATTAACCCCATAACGTCAACTGCCTATACATCAAAACCTTTTACCTAAAAACAAACTTTTTAATTATAATTTTTGTTTGCTCCGTAAAAAAAGCAATTTTAGAGCTTTCTGGTGTTTTTGTCACGAAATATTATGCAGGCATCAAAAAACAGTTTGTTGTCTATCCACTGAGCGATAAACTGTCAAATTTCATTAAAGGGGGACCTGCGGCGTGCCTAATCGGGTAGTTGTTGACTGCCTAAGACCTGGTTTAGGCCAACAATGCAACTTTTAGACACGTCGAAGTGCTTGCTTTACCTCCTCGAGGTGGTCCCCGGGCAATGATTTGTGTATCCCAATTGCATAAATTAGCTAAAATTGTAAGTGCGAAAGTTCCTGACTTCCTTCAGGATAGGTTACGGAGGTTAGCACCCTTCGTAACTGAATTCCATTCCGCTACCGAAACCGAAACTACGCCTCGGATAAGGACTGATAACACGTTGACGACTTTTGGCTATTGTACCCGGACAAAGATTGGTTTTTGGAATGTGAGGACGCTCCTCGACGCAGGTAGCGAAGGCCCTCACAATGCCAGATTCCTCCAACTAGAGAGAGAATTCGTGCGGTACAAGATGGATATCTTAGGGCTAAGCGAAGTAAGATGGTTGGGATCGGGCAAGTATAAATCACCATCGCGTAACACTGTGCTGCTCTACTCCGGAAAACCTCAAGGAAGTGCTCGGGAAGCAGGACTTGGGTTGCTGCTAACCAAAACTGCTATCAGTAGCCTAATTTCATGGGAGCCCCTCGGTGAAAGAATCATAAGAGCCAGATTCCGGACTAGAGTACGCCCTGTCACCATCATACAGTGTTACGCCCCAACGAAGCTTGCATCCGATGAAGAGAAAGAATGCTTCTACAGTCGGCTAGGAGCCGCCTACAACAACACACCGCGCGGAGATATCAAAATGGTAATGGGAGACTTGAATGCAAAGGTTGGCAGCAGCAACGATGGACTCAGACATGTGATGGGGAACCAAGGTGTTGGCATTTGCAACGACAATGGTGAGCGGTTCATTGATTTCTGCAACGCTAACGACCTAGTAATTGGTGGCACAATGTTTGAGCACAAGACGTGTCACAAAATTAGCTGGGTGTCGACGGACAGACAAGCAACTTCCAACCAAATTGACCACTTCGCGATTAGCCGACGATTTAGAAGCAGTCTCCTAGATGTACGAAACAGTAGAGGTGCCGACATGGGGCTTGCTCGTGACCACCATCTAATGGTCGCTACCGTAAGACTACGTACAGCTGCAGTTCGGAGATCCAATGGAACCATCCGAATGCCCAAGTTTAATGTTGATAGACTAAAGGGTCCCTCAACACGCCAACAATTTAGGGACCACCTTTCTCACGAAATGAGAACAATCAGCAGCACAGAACCCGACACCATCGAAAACCACTGGAGTGCTGTGAAAAATGCTTTCATTACAAGTGCTGAAAGAGTAGTCGGTCGGGCGCAAGGAAGCAACAACACCTGGCTTTCTGAAGAAACTTGGGTAAGGATCAACGAACGAAAAGAAATGAAGGCTCGCTTAACAGCTGCACATGGAGAACAAAGAAACGAGCTAGAATCTTCGTACCGCACGAAAAAGAGAGAGGTTCACCGCAGTGTGCGACGTGACAAGCGTAATCACATCAACGCTTTGGCGCAAAAAGCCGAAGATGCTGCAAACAGGTGCGACAGCAGAACCGTCTATAGCATAACCAAGGAACTGATTGGTTCGCGAAGTTCGAAACAACACCTCATAAAAGACATAGACGGTTCCCTGCTCAGCTCGGATGAGGAGCAACTCAGAAGGTGGAAGGACCACTTTGCTTCGGTTTTAAACCGGGTAACCGATAGTAATGTGCAACAGATACCTAATGAGCTGCCCGAAGCAACAAATTCCCGAATTCGTACCGTACCCCCCAGTAGAGATGAGATATGTACCGCAATTAAAGCACTTAAGACCAACAAAGCGGTAGGACTCGATGGCATTCCCGCAGAGCTTTTACAAGCGGCGCCAACGAAATCGAGCGAACTCCTGCAACCACTCATACAGGCGGCCTGGGTCGCCGAAGGTTTCCCCGACGAGTGGAAAAAGGGAATGATCGTCAAGCTCCCAACAAAAAGGAGACCTAACAAAGTGCGAAAACTGGAGGGGGATTTGCGTTTTGCCTACTGTTGCCAAAATAGTAGCAAAGATTGTCCTGGAACGCATAAAAGAACATCTTGAAGCGACACTCGATGCCGAACAAGTAGGATTCCGTGCTGGATCCTCATGTATTGATCATATCAACACCTTGAGGATCATAATTGAGCAGTGCGCTGAATATCGGTCACCACTTCACCTGCTGTTCATCGATTTTGAGAAGGCTTTCGACAGCGTTAACAGAGAATTTATCTGGTGTGCTTTACGCAGGAGGGGTATCCCAGATAAATTAATTGCTATTATTAAAGCAACTTATGAAGGTTCCAAATGTCACGTTCTGCACGAAGGTAGGTTGTCAGAAGAGTTTGAAGTTCAAAGCGGAGTCAGACAGGGCTGCATACTGTCGCCAATATTGTTTTTGTTGGTGATAAGCGATGTCCTACGCGCAGCCTTGACAGGAAACGGAGGAATTCGATGGACTCTGACATCCTACCTGAAGCATCTTGATTATGCGGACGACGTATATTTGCTCTCTCATAGGATCGTGGATCTCCATCAAATGGCAACAAGGGTGGAGAGAGAAGCAGAAATCGTGGGGCTAAACATCAACATCGGCAAAACAAAAATGATGAGCCTCGGAACCCAGACATCCTCTCTTATAAATATCTCCCAGCAGCCGGTAGAGAAAGTTCAGAACTTCCAATATCTTGGAAGTATCATCTCTACCGAAGGCGGTACCGAACAAGACATCAGCAGCCGTATCGGGAAAGCAAAGGCTGCTTTCGGTATGTTAAAAAATATATGGAGGAATAACTCTCTCAGTTTGAGGACCAAGCTACGACTGTTCCGCTCCAATGTAGAATCCGTACTGCTTTATGGATGCAGCACCTGGAAGGTTACAGCAGCTGTCACTAAGAAGCTGCAAACGTTCGTTAATAGATGTCTACGAAACATACTTAGGATTTTCTGGCCCAATCGTATTTCCAACGAAGAGCTCCTTAGGAGAACGGGCCAGGAACCTATCGACTCTATTATACGACGTCGAAAGTGGCAGTGGATTGGACATACGCTTCGAAAAGGCAACGACTGTATTGCAACGCAAGCAATGCAGTGGAATCCGCTCACACAAGAAGGACGAAGAGCTGGGCGGCCGAGAAGCACATGGCGTAGAACAGTCGAGGAGGAATCAGCGCAACTAGGCAAGAGTTGGAGGGAGCTGAAACACATCTCTGGAAACCGCACACGATGGCGCGTAGGCGTAGTCGAGGCCCTATGCCCCACTAGGGGTCCCCCACGGACTTAACAGGTCTGAGGACCTAAGTAAGTAAGTAAGTAAATATTCTGTCAAGCAATGTCAAGTTTCGAATGAAAGTGAATTTTAAAATTTTAAAAATGCATACTAATTGCAAATTTAATTTTTTTTAACTTATTTTTTGCATAATATGAAATCACTTCAGATATTTGAATAAAAGGAACAATGAATGTTGACTATATGTAGTTAAAAACTGAACACACTACTGGCTTCTCAACTGGCTGCTCAACTGGCTTGAAAAAAGGCAAGTCAGTTGACGAGCAAGTTGCTTAAGTTTTGTGTGTATAAGTATCAAGATTTTAGTGTATTGCGACGGGCTAGCCAGTACTGTCTCGTGTGGCCTCCGATAAGGAGAACAACTTGTTTAGAGAGAATAAGTCGATAGAAAATTAAAAATATCTTTTTTAATTGGGATGCATACTTTGAAATAATTTTTTTTTTTTTTATTTAAGGAATGATTTGGTAATACCCAAGGCGTGGTTGAGCTTTAAGTGTTTTAAGAGAAAATAACAAAAAATATGTATGATATTATTTTAAATTTTAAGGACTTCCTATGTAAGTATATTTCCATCCAAATCGGTTAAACCGCTAACGATAAAGTCAAAAATCAAAATCACGGTTCTATGACAGGTAACTACCGTTACTAACAATTTTTGGCAAAAATGCTTTATAAAGGGTTTTCCAATAAGAGGTGTTATTTTGATATTCAAAGAAAAATGGCATTTTTTGAGATAAATTATCGGATGTTTATTTCATTATAAAGAAGAAGGTATGCCGTTAATAATGGAATACAACATCACCCAAATGGCCGCCACGACCACGCTTACAGGACCATATCCTTTTCATGAAATTTTCCATAACCAAATCGCAAAGTGGCTGCCCTATGTCCTCGATAGCCTCACGAATTCTATCTTTGAGGTCTTGAATTGACGCTGGGCTGTTGGCGTAGACCTTATCTTTCACGTGGCCCCAAAGGAAGAAGTCGCAAGGTGTTAAATCACAAGATCTCGGTGGCCAATTTTGATCACCTCTTCGAGAGATAACACGGTCCGGAAACTTTTCCCGTAAAAGATCGATGGTTTCATTGCTTGTGTGGCACGTAGCGCCGTCTTGTTGAAAATAAACGTTGTCCAGATCAATACCATCCGATTCCGGCCATAAAAAATCATTAATCATCTCTCGATAGCGCAATCCATTGACCGTAACTGTTGCTCCAGCCTCATTTTCGAAAAAGTAAGGTCCAATGA
The DNA here is from genome assembly GCA_932273885.2 of Leucozona laternaria. Classification (NCBI taxonomy): domain Eukaryota; kingdom Metazoa; phylum Arthropoda; class Insecta; order Diptera; family Syrphidae; genus Leucozona; species Leucozona laternaria. The sequence continues at coordinate 19,959,372 of OW026367.1, read as the reverse complement.
CCCCGCCGGACCATAAACCGCACCAAACAGTCACGCGTTGAGGATGGAGAGGCTTTTCAACAATAATTCTTGGGTTTTCCGAGCCCCAGATGCGACAGTTTTGCTTGTTGACGTAGCCTCCGAGGTGGAAATGGCCCTTATCAGTCAAGATGATTTTTCGATGAAATTCCGGATCATTTTCATGCATTTCAAGGACCCAATCAGCAAAGACACGACGTTGTTGATGATCAGCCGGCTTGAGTTCTTATGTTAACTGAACTTTATAAGCCTTAAGACCCAAGCATTTATGCAAAATACGGTGTAATGACGTTTGTGGAATGCCTAATTCCAAAGAACGACGAGGAATGGACAAACCTGGGTTTTCTTCAAGACTTTGGGCTACAACAGCAATCTTCTCAGTTGTTCTTGAGCGACGTGCACGGGTTTTATTCTTCACATCACTAACTTGTCCCAACAGCTCGAATTTGTCCACCAATTTCTGTATTGCGGTCCGACAAGGTGCTTCACGACGACCCAAAAATGTTTTAGTTTTACGAACAGTCTCTGCCAAATTTTCACCATTTTTATAGTGAATTTTAATAATTTCAATGCATTGTTACAGCGTGTATCGTTCCATTTTTATCAATGGCGTAGTTTCTACTTGTCAAATGTCAAAAAATGACAGCTTCAAAAGTGACAACTACCGAAATAGCGGGCTATTCAAAATAACACCTCTTATTGGAAAACCCTTTATTTAAAATGCATAGGTACCAAATTTACAATAGCGCATAGAAAAACTTTCATCAAAATCGTTACAACCATTTTTGGGATAAATTATTTAGCGTTAGGCAATAACGCCCAAAGAAATCACGCCCAAATCGATTTGGAAATATCGCCCAAATTTTTTCTTATCGCCCAAAAAAAAATTTTAAATATCGCCGATTGTTGTTGTAAAATTTGGGCGATATTTCCAAACTTTATCATAAATTTGGGTGTTCTTTCCTAAATTTTTGGCGATATTTCCAAAGTGAAATTTCAATGAAACTTGCGGTGCATAAAAAGTGAGGTATATGTATGGGGGGCATGCTGCCTCCCAACTTAGGCACACTATAGGATTTGGGGTAGGTGCAAGGTGGGGTGTATGCAAAGTCTCTTTTGCATTTAAAGAAACTTTGCATACACCCAGCCTCCCACCTACCCCAAATCCTATTGTGTTCCCAAGCAGGGGGTTGCATTCCCCCCATACATACCTCACTGTTTATTTTATTAAAGTGAAATTAAGTTGATTTGATTATAAAGGGAGTTATTTCAGTACAATTATTGGCAAGATTTTGATTTGGGCGTTTTTTCCTAGCATTTGGGAGTTATTTCTTTTTTTTGGATTTTTTGTGGCGATATTTCCAATTTTGCTCGTTATTTCCCATGTAACTTTTAAAACTTTTATTTTTGGCGTTTTTTCCTTTAAAAACAAATTTAAAAATGGAAATATCGCCCAAATCGAGAAAAAAAAAAACACAACAACAATTGTTAGGAATTTTTTTGGGCGATATTTCCAAATCGATCTGGGCGGTATTTCTTTGGGAGTTATTGCCTAACGCCAAATTATTTATGGCAGATACCAGTGTTTTTAGAGATACAAAAAAAAAACAACCTTAAATTCAGAATTTCAAGAAATTCGCTTCAGTCTTTAAGCGAAAGGTTGAGGTACAGACAGACATACAGACATACTGACGGGCAGAATTGCCCGTTTTGATTAAAATCCCGAGGTCAATTTTTTTTTACGAATCCTGAACTTGCCCTTTGGTACATATCGCAAGTAAAAATAATTGACAGTACAACTCTTAACCGATTTGATTTCTAACAAATCTTATAAAAAAGCAAAGAGAAACAACAAACAAAAAATCAAATGTGATTTGTTTATTAAATGAATACTGCAATTTTGTTAGTTTTTTTTTTTTTTTTATCAAATAAATACTTGTATTATGTTTTGTTTTTAATAAAGAAACTTATATGATTTTTTATTGTAACAGTATTTTTGTATGATTAAGTGACTTAACGCTTTTGAGTTGAATTATTTTTTAGAGTTTTTTTTAAGTATTTAGCTTTTTAAGTCTTTTTCTGAGTGTGAATTCTTATATCATATTTAAAAAAATTCAACCGCTTTCATTATTCGTTAGAAGAGATCTTATGAAATTTGCATGTGTCCTCTTAAAAGGTGCTGAGTTGCGCTAGTACAGCCTCCAAAAGCTAACAAACGAACAATTGTTTCAAATTCCAAAATTAAAATGTTCACTGATGCACATATGTAGCTGCAACTCACTCCTTAATACCTTCGAATTCATCGCTCCGGTTTCGGGGAACCGCTTAAATACAGCAAGGTCTATAAAATCTAAGACACCTACCCGAGTGCAAAATACTTAAAAAAAAAAAAAAACATAAAACAAAACAATTGGTTTTAACTACTTTGAAGAACTGTGTCAGATAAGTAACACAGCTCGTGTGGTGATAAGATTTGAAAAACGAAGCCCGAATTCATCTTCGTGTTATTTGATTAGAATATTGATTTCTCCAATTAATTTAATGTAATTTGTATTAGAAAACTATTAATACACAAAGTATAGATAAATTGAAGGACAAAATGACAAAAAAAAATCAACCCCTATTTTTTTCAACAAAATGCACTGTAACTTTACAAGGTGAGTGAATTTCGAAAAAAAAAATTGCTTAACATGTTTTGTAGGAAATTAAATTTTCTACAAGTTTGTAATAAGTTTTTTTTTCTAGGATCAAAAATACGCAAGTTACGTGCGAAAATCAAAATCATTGTTTAAACAAAATGGTGGCCAAACGACACTAAGTGCAATTGTGAAAATGAGGTTTTCGGCTCGTGTTGTAATACTCTTTTGAATACCAAAGGCAAAATGCGTCTCAGCATTAGTTTTCAGCAAAATCTTAATTCCCCATACCTACTATCATTAATTTATTGGTAATTTAATTTTATTTTATTTTATACTGAAGACTTTATTCCTTCCTGTTTAAAGCTCATAGAGCTGTGGGTTGTGTTCAAAATAGCTATTTAAGAAATAATATAGCTATTAAAAAATGGCAGAAGATTTAAATTAATTTGTATAAAATCGATTAAGTGCTGATGCAGAGGATCTTTTAAAACAATGTGACGCGTGAAAGACACTTAATGAAAAATAAATGACAAAAAAATCAATATCTGAATTTACCAATGGCAAATAGAATTGGTTTTAAAGTCTTAAAATATTTAAATCTTAAACCAAATAGACCTACATATATATAATCTGCCTACACTTTAACACCCACATAGAACTTCATTAGGTCTATTATTTCATGTAAGCTCTGTACGTATATCTGAGAAAACTGCCTTTAGCATCTCTTTCTGAAACTTTATTTAAAAACAACAAAAAAAAACTCTAAACTTTTGTACTTTCTTACAAAACTGAACAACATGCCCTAATTTCAATCCTTCGATTTAACAAAGCCAGTGTATAACTGGAAACGGAAGTAGACTCTATGGAGGAAAAAGAAATCCTAACGAGGTATTTGGGACTCGTTTTTTTAAACAAAAATAAAATGGTCACGTATACAAATAAATTTACGAAAAAAAAAAAAAAAACAGCGACAAAACTTAACAAACGGACAAACAATTCAAAAGTTGCTCCAACACGTTCCAATTCCACACCCCCAAAAAAAGTACAAGTAATTCAAAACTTGCTAAGAAATTCTATTTTGCTTCGTGTTCTGTCGTTCTGTGTTGTTATCCTTTTGAAGACGTTTTTGTAATTCTTTCCTTCGTCCTTTTTCAAGGAGCATCAGGATTGTAGTAGTAGCGCTTAATCGTTTTCGCATTGTTATACGACATACAGCGGGCCAGCTATTCTGACGACCGACCGACCGACGAAGACGCACGGAAGACGACAATGAGAAACTTGTTCCTTAAAGAAAGTCACCTTGTGCTTGTAGGCGTTTAGCAGAGACTTAAAAAAGATTTGGCAGAAAAGATAAACTCGAAGGATCTAGGGAGATATGACTGCTGACTGCCTGTATACTTTTCTCCCTCCAGCCAGAGGCAGCGCCGACGTTAGGTGTGATTACATGAAATGTTTAACATTTTTCGCCTTCGGGCAAGGATAAATTATAATTGAAGGAAATGCTTTAGAATTTTTTTTTTTTTGTATGTTATATTTCAACAGCAGCTATTTTCATGGTGAAGGAGAGATTGTGATGTGAACTATAGTATAGTTGTTGCTGATGTGAAAGAACGTCTTCTACACGAATACCTTTAGTGTGAATGGATGGTTGCCGTTACGTGTTCTACATGTTTCCTGAAGCGACATGGCTTAGAGGGATGTTGTGTATGGGGTTCAAGGTTGAAGACCTGCTCACAAAATGATTTGTGGGTAGTTACAATGCTGAAAGAAACATACGTCAAATAGGCGCGTGACGTGGAAGAAAACAACAAGAAATCATGAATGATATTTTGAAAATCTTTTTTTTTTTTAAAAAAGAATATCCTTTTGTGTTTCAGCAACATTTTGTTGATGGAACAAAATATATGGACGACTCATCATTTTTCCATTAAAGTTTATATTTAATCTTTTTGAATGAGTCTTGAACAATAAGGGCTGACTTGGTGTTTTTTTTTTTTTTTAAGGAGTGATTTATGGTTAAACTTTATTTATTTTGAATACAAAATGTGCTTCATATGTGATGTATAAATTACTAGGAGCCACGTGCTTGTGTTACTTCGCAAAGCTTAGCAATATTTTCTTTGAGGCTTTCTTTTGTTATGTACAACTGGTACATAATTCTCTATTTTATTAAATATTATTAAATAAATATTTATTTATTAGTATCATTCTTACACCTCAACATGTTTTCTTAGTATTTAAAATATTTTTTTTAATTTATTGTTGATATGATTTTTAAACTATGCAAAATTTAAACATCAACTATAGAACTTCTAACAAAAGGAAATAAAATGTGAGAATGGATGGTAGATACATCTACTATAGGCACACGGTCAAGTACTATATATCCATTAACACCGTTGCAACCCGCTTATGTTCGTTCAAAAACGTGCGAACTTGAAAAAAAAAACATAATTCTCTTCTGTGTTATCTAAACCAAACAAATAATATAAAACTTTTTCTTCAAAATAATATTAAATTCCAAAATCCTCGAACTAAAAATCTAAAGTCAAGAATATCATTTTTTCTTGAGTTTCAATTTTCGCGAACTTCAACTTCGTAGAAAATAAATTTAAAATTTCGAGAAAAAAAAAACTTTTGCTAAATCGTTGTTGCTCTCTCCACCTACTGCCATCATATTTCAGCACATTCTATATACATCACAGACAAGTTCACTCAAAAAAAAAAAATCAAAAAGTCAAACTTTCTGCCCGCAAGAACATCACCTTGGTTCTGTTGCAAAAACAAAAATCAAGATACTGCAATAAAAGCAACAAATTTCTCTGACACGACATGGATTAAGAACAGGCAAAAAGGAGATGCAGTTCCATCAACTACTCACACAACTATACACAGGATTATGCTATATGAATGTGGGTAATACTGTGGTGAGTGGATTGCACGAGTTATGTTGGGAGAAGGTATGCGGTAGAAGGTTTGTGGAATGCTTGTTCTTGGGAGAGATTAATTCATAAACTATCATTTTTGTTTTTAGCGAAAATGTAAGTTTCTTGAAATGTTATCTAAAAAAAAAGATGAAATATAAAAGATAAATGGGGATTTAATTTTTTTGTGTTGAGATTATTATTATATTTTCTGAAACTTTCAAGTCCTACATAAATATGAAATTCATACAAATTCTAAACGTTCAAATATTTTCAAAATTTTCAGGATTACGAATTTTGTATGACATAAGCTGCTACATTTTTATTTGCTTGTATGTTTTAATCTTTGTCTTTTTAAAGCACACATAAAAGAAACACGTGACTCAATTCAAGTGAAGCACGCTTATATGACCTAGAACTTTGTCTATGCAATCACAGAATTTCAAAAACAATATCAATCCTATATAAATATAATTGTGTATGTAATTCCAAATTGAGGACGTTATGTCAGATTAACTTACATAATTAACTTGAAATTCGTGTATTCATTTATCTTTGTCTTATATTAACCTTACTGTCAAAACATACCTTTAAAGTTTCAATAGAATGCACGGCTAGTTCAGGGTTGTATAGACTCTTTATGGTTAAGCATTTAAGATTAGTTTATTGAAACAATGAATGTTTACTAAAAAGTGTTATGAAGTCAAAATAAGGTATTTAAACTAATATAATTAATTAGCTCGCATGAGCCAAGAGGAACCTGCTCGGAAAGTTCTTTGTGGTACATTCTATGGTAGACGACACAGTGGCGGATCCAGAGGGGGGGGGGTCATAGGGGTCATGACCCCCCCAGAAGCCCAGAGCAAAAGATAAACTGTCGCATTTATTAGATTTCCTTAGAAAACTTTTGAACAACTAGTCAATAGTTGAACATCTCCTTATTTATAAACGCATTGTTACAGTTGCCTTAATATATCCTGTTATTTCGTGGACTTTCGTGGATACTTTCAATGAACATTTCATTAATTTCAAGAATAATTTTTCAATTCGTTCCTAGACTAACATTTGGCGTTTCACGTATACTCACTTAAGAACTGGTTTGGACATCCAACCGCAGTGTCTTAGTTAGACAATGGATGGAAAATATTTATAAATAAGGTTTTTGAGTTGGGCAGCTGCCTAAAGCTAGACACACTTAAATCTAGGTTTATTAGCTGTATGATTAGAAGATGGATGCAAACGCAAAGTATCTTAATTTGTGCATCTATGGGAACTTGATGTAATTTTTATCAAAGTCTGAAACTTGGCTCACTGGTCTACCTGGGGTTTGAAACGAAGTTTATTTTAATCAAAATCTTGTTTAATTTACAACTTTATTATTTCAAGTAGATTTTGATATTATCTGGTATCTCTGGATCAGGAATACGGGTCTTGTGCGTTTTCCCAATTCTCGTTATTACAGTATGAATCCGTACATCGGATATATACTCTCTCGGTAAGTAAACGGCGGAGGTTTGAGTAAGCTATGATGAACTGCTGTAACTGATAGAATCACGGTCGAATCAAGTAAATAAAAGTCGTATGACAGTTTAATAAGAGGCCCCTTATCTCTAGCGGGATAGGTTTTTTGAGTCACAACGGCTTTTCGGGTATAATAGGAACCTTTTTTTGTATGAGTTCCACTGGTCTGATATCTTCTTTCTTCTGTAAGGTATGGCCTCTTAAACTACCTTGATTAAAAAATATTTCCTAAGAAATTTTTATGAAACTAAAAATGAACTGAATTTTACCAAAAAAGTAGGAAGTTATTTCATTCAGGCGACTTTAAGATTTCATAGTCGTCTCGGTCTCGTTAACTCATTCTCGTCTCGGTATCGTCTTGGACTTGGGGCATTTTTTGTATTTTTGTAGATGAAATATCGAACCAGAGTTTGAAAAAATCAATTTTATAATTAAAAATTGCAATGTTTTAATTTTTTATCTTTTCTGCCAACATCACCGTGGTCAACGATACTATCGATATCTAAATGTAAGCCCTATACTTTTCTCATCTTCAGGAATTGCATGCATTTTATATCACTTTGTCGGTGATTTGTCCTCAGGAAACGTGACCCCCTCCAAACTGAAATCCTAGATCCGCGCCTGAGACGACAGCGTGGTAGACCATGCTTGCGTTGAAGAGATGGCGTAGACCTGGACGCCCGGAGCCTTGGGGTGCGCAACTGGATGGCGGCGGCTCGAGACAGAGATGGGTGGAGAGACTTGTTGAAGGAGGCCAAGACCGGACCCCGGTTGTCGAGACTACGATGATGATGAATTAATTTTTTTAAACTTTTAAGATAAATTGTAGGATGCTACGCATTACTTTGGCTGCTTAAGAGAGCAGTTTATGAAATTTGAATATAATTTTCTGAATTGAACAGATATATATTAATAAACAATATACAGAATAAAAACAACGCCAATAGCATATTTCAGAAATTTAATTTCTTCGTCAGAAACCTAAAAAAGAAGTTTGACAACGAAATAATTTAAATCATAAATAAATGGCTCAAAATGACTGAGTAACACTTTTTGGTGAGTGCGTAAAGTTACTCAAAAAGTGTATTTTTTTACAAAAAAATATAAATTTAATGGTATACAAAATTTTTAAATACATTTTCTTCTTCTAGGTCTCTTGAAAAATTCATGTTCTTACTTCTGCAAAATATATCCATACACAAAATGTTTGTATAAAGTTATTTTATGTTAAGCTTGACATTACGTTGATGAAGAATACGAGCAAAGTATGTCTTACAATTCTGAACGATTGTCTGTCTGGTCGGCTTAAGCTTAATGAATGGATCGATCGAGTTTCTTTAACCTTGGTATCTAGGTTTTTTGGACACTATGGACGTTTTTTTTTATGCTTTTACAAAATTTAAGAATTTTATTTGAAAAAAACATGCACGACTTGATAGCACAAACTTGCTCTTGTGGTTAACAACTGTGTGTAACCAGATATTGAAGATGCATGATGTGTATGTAGGTATATATTTAACGAGAAAATTTTAAAAGAGTCAAAAGTACCCACTAAAAAATTGAGTTTTTGTTTGATTTTGTTTTTTTTTGTAAACCAATTTTGAGCAATATTATTTAAATTATGAAGAATCACCAGATTATATCAAAATCGGTTTGACCATTCAAAAGATATACGCGAATAACCCAAAAATAAGACCACTTTCTCAAAAAAAAAAAAAAAAAGTGGAATACCTAATTCCGTTAAGTTATTTTTTTGACAAAAACCTGAAACACAGTTATCTTACAATTGACTTGGGTTTTACTAAAAAAAAACTTAAAGAAATCACAATTAACGTTTAAAAATTAACATTAATTAATTCAGTCATTTAAGTTACAAAGGTACTTTTGGAGTAGGTACAAAATATATGCATATTTTTAATCGAGATCGTCCTCTTCCTTAAAATCGTACATAGTTTTTGAAACAAAGATATGTGGGTTTGCTTAAATTCAAGTTCAAAGCAATTTTTATTTTTGAAAAGCGTGTTTGCGTGAAAAATACCACTGAAAGTTTCTGTCTTAATCTTAAGCCTATTCCTCAGCTTTGTTTTTTATTAAAATTAATGCATGACAAAATCCTTTCAACCGTCGTCGCCGACGAATATGGTTTATTAATTTTTCAAGAAAAGGAAAAATATTGAATTGTCTTTCTCCAAAACTATGAAATATTTGACAAGACGATAGTAAGATTTAAAGTTCTCAAAGATCTGAATTCAATATCAATATTGTTAAAGTTATTTTCAATAATAACATGCGGAAAATGCAGTGTAAGTGGTATTATCGACTGATTCTTAACGAGTTTTAAAGGCTCTATATAAGATCGCCATTTCCTTCAGCATCAAAAGTGAATCAAAAGAAAATCGTAATAAAATTTGTCTTGCACTTTCGATGAAAAAATTTAGACCGTTTTCGCGAAATAACTTTAAATCGCATGCATTTAATGTTGAAGAGGTAACAGCAATGCTTGCAGCCACTTTTCCTCCCAAGTATATCTCTTCTAACATAATTTTTTTTTTTTTCTAAAAATATTTTTATTTCCAAAAATATTTTTATGAAAATCGGCCACTTTTTTTTAGATAACATGAATTTTTGTACCCTCACTTTGCATCTCAGTATTTATTGAAATAAATGATGGTAAGATATACGACAAAAATTCCAAATAAATGAAAAAAAAGCCTTTGTTGATAAAATAAGCCTCAAAGCCTCAGGCAGTGAAAAAAGCCCTAAAAGGCATGAAAAAGCCTCATTTGGCATCGCTGGGGAAGTGTTAACTGAAATTTTTAAAAGTTTTTTTTTTTGGAATTTAATTATGTGATTCTTTTTCTTCGTGGCTGAAATAAGCTCATTGGTGTACAAGATTGTTCATAAAGAATCAACAAAACGTGCGCACATAAGAAAAGTGGTATAAGAATAAGTGTATTAAGTCTCTCCTATTAACCTTAAGAAAGACCCTAGCCCTACTCTAATTATAATTACAAAAAAGTTGTTGTAAAGTTGTGTCTTAAGAACACTACTATATAGGGAGCCTCTCTTTCAGTAGTTATAGGCCCGTGTCAACCAGATCCTCTATTGCCTATACTCTATATTGGTATCCACCATTGGAAGAGATTAAGTTTAAGTTTGCTATTCATGTCTTCGTCATGATATATTTTTCGTCGAAATTGAATGTGAACTGAAAGTGAGGAATTCAAATTTTTATGAAATTTAAAATTTCAAATTGCACCAAATTGGTCTTAAACATCATCTAAGAGATTTTAAATAAAAATTAATTTCATAACCAAACATATACAAAATATTTTGTGTGCAAATATTTTTACGATCTATCATTTAGTTTAAATGCTTTAACAGCGATTCCAGAGCAAATCTGAATCTATGTCTAGGTGCACCCCAAGAGCAATTGTAGGGCTTGCTCACAGCTAAATCATTGAGTTTGAGATCACATTTTGGGTCGTAATCAGCTTGTTATCAGATACTATGGTGGCTTTGAAGCTCTTTAGTATATTCATATGAAATCCTAAAAAGAGCACTTTTGACAGCTTTTTGTTTGTATTAGTTTGTGAAATTCAAATGATAAATAAATATAATAGTTTTATGTTTGTAACGGTAGGAAGCGTAAACTTCATTTATTGTGAAGTCAACAAGCTAGTGAATATTTATTCCTATTGAGAAAATAATGTATCTAATTAATATTTTTCGGTTTAATTCTAGTGAATTTTAAGTGCGCGCTTAGTTTTTTCATGAATGTTTTGGAGGTACTTCGCGAAATTATAATGCGCCTTCCAAATTTTGTATATTACACTTTGAAATGTGAACAAAAAAAATAAGTTGAAAAATGTAAAAATTTGTTTGATAAATTTATCGAAGCACGAAATAAAATATTTTTTTTTACATTGCAATAGATATTGTGTTTTATATTGAAAAAAAAAATTTTAAATCTTTTAAAATGAATGAAAACAAATATGTAAATCAAATAATTTTCATTTGTGTGGCCATGTTTTTTTAATATGCGGACGGAATTTCTCTTCAAAGGAGCTGCACCATGACCATCGCTTTGACAGTTTTGTTCTGTTATTGTAGAGCTGTTTGCAGCAATGAGACAGTTTTTCGTTCGGGGCTTTGTAGAAAATAGGGTGTTTTGGAAATTGAAAGTTAGAGAATGTTAAGTAAATACATAAATCTAAATTATAGAAATATCTTTTAATTCAAAGAGTACTTGCCATTGAAGTGTATAAAGTTTTATAAGCGCCTTAATTACAGGAGAAAGTACTTGTGCGACTGAGTCACAGATTTAATTTTTTTAGGAAACAGCATAGTTAATTTATTTTAATAAAAAAAAATTGTGAATTCCGTCTCTTATTTGACTCTTAAGCTAACAAAGATAAAGGAATTAATTAATTTGCAACTATTTTTGTTTGTATTCTAGTTTGTTACACCCTTTAATATAAGTGGTAGAATTGTGTAAAAAGAGGATTCGTATTTATTCGGCTCTATTTGTGCTTTATTGTAGCTCTGTTGATGCATTTTTGACACTTCACGATTTGTGTGGAAATATTAGTAATTCAACTCTTCAGCCGTTTTCACTGTAGCTCTGTTTATGCTATTTTTGGCGTTTCGAAAGAACATGCGTTTGAAATTTTCCCTAAATATGCTGATATTGAGAGTTTGCTCGTTTCAAAATAGTTTAAACTGCCTTAAGGAGCATATTTTTAAATCATGTAAGCGTCGTTAAGTTAATAGAGCTGAAAGTGTTCTAAAACTTCAATTATAGAACATTATTTTCAAATTCAATGTAGGGAGCTAAGAAATAATCTCTTACAGAGCTATAGCTTTCGATTTCACTATCTTGGAGCTGTAGAAAAACAGTTTTGCTGTAAATAGCTCCAACTATGTTACATGGGTTCTCACAAAAATGCATGATTTAAAATGTAATTGGCAACACATTTTGTGTTGCTAATTTTTTTTTAATTTTATTTCTCATAAATGACACTATGTCCACTGTGTTGTGTTGCGTTTGATTCAAAACAATTTAAGAATTTGCACATAATTACGTTTACCAAAATCATAAGATGTGCATTGTGCGTATATATAGAAATAAATATGCTCTTTAAGCTCTGCATATTAATTAAAGTATCATTTCTCACAAATTGACGTAAAATTTTCAATTTAATTAAAACCAGATTGTCATTTTTGTATCGTTATAATTATATTGGAAGTTATCTAGGATCCCGGTATTTAATTTGGCTATCAAAAAGCTTTCAATAGCCTATTCTTCAATTGGCAACATTAAACCAATTGAATAGTTGTCACAATAGATATGCCATTCCGGTTGGTTTAAAAAATATATATGTTCCACATACGCCATAGTGTACGTCTTTTCATCTATTGAATGGGTTATATGAACAAAACAATTTTTGCTTTTTGGTAAGACAACAGTCATGTCACCTTTTTAAACTAAGCTATTGATTTAATAACCTGCACCATTTTGAAACCATATATTATATACATATAAGAATTGCCAGTCGTTGCTTTTGTCTGGCAAACTACAATAAAAACTATATCTAATAGATGGTAGGAGACAAAATGCATATCTATAGTCTATAGACATTATTGTAAATCCTTTTCAGCATGACTACCTAATAACTAGTCAAATCAGTGAGCTGAATTCAATTTAAAAAGAAATTTATGATTTCTTACTCTTTCATGTTCATTTGTTCATTGAGATTATTTTTGTATATATTTGAAATTTATGAAATTTATTAGTACCTTTGACTTTTTCACTCTTTCATGCACTCAACAAAAATATGATGTTGACGATGACGTTATAAATATTTTTAGTATTTTTTTTTTTCTCACTAACTTTGTGACTATTTAAGAAAATTAAATGAAATGATCAGTCTGCGTTTTTTGTTGAGTAAGTATATACAGATACTTTAATCATTCTGAAGCGTTTGGCACTAAGATGTTAAAATAATATTATCATCATGAATTTATCATTAAATTATATTTATTATTCTTTAACTTTTTTAAATTTTAATTCCTCGAAAAATCAAAGATGTTTCATATCCTTAAATCATTGAAAATGAAGCCGTCGTACTACGTTTATAAATGACATAATTGAAAGCCAAGAAACATTGTAACCTACAAAAAGAAAATAAATAATCCTCATTAACCTTTATACCTATTCAACCCTGTCCAAATGTCAACTCATGTTAATATTATGTTTTCCTAGACAAACATTTTATTACCAACATACATTGCTTCAATGTAATGTTTCATTCTACTTTCTTCTTGTGAAACTATAATAAAAAAAAAACTTTTAAAAGAGACAATGTAGGTAAACATCATTTAACTATGTAACTATACACGTATGAATATGTACATATCATAGAAACATACATAAAAAGATACGTGTATCCTTCCAGAAGCTCCATTCACTAGTTGATGCCTATATGAATTGCACAGTCATAAGTCCTCCTGCTGAATTTAATGTAAATTCTAACCCTTTTCACTCATCTTTTCTTTCAACATCAGAGCTACTCAGTCAGTTACAAGGACAACTACAAGAACTTGTCCCCATTTTTCTGTACATATTGTATACATTTTGTTTACTAAATAGAATTGTAGGGAAAAGTGGGCCATTTTCGGATGCACCCAAGGCGTTGATTCAATCTACCATATTTTCAAACTCATTAACAAGAGACATTTTCGGTAAAATAAATTATGTTTTCTTAGGCCCAGTTTTTCAGTGCGAGATATTCCTAGACTCGGGGTTAAACCCGAGTTAACTCCTGAAATATGTTTTTGAAGGCCTAGTTTTTCAGTGCGAGATTATCATAATTTCGGGGTAAATCCAAGTTAATTCCAGAAACATGTTTTTCAGTCAATTTAGATCCCGAGTTAACTCAACAAATTTGGTGAGTTAACTCTGGATTAGCTAAATAGGAAAGCGTGATTTTCATAGTGGCGCCATCTCAAATTCGATAGCGAAACACTGATTTCTACACTGTCGCACTTCGATCTCGATAGATTTTTGACAACTAGGAGTTAAATTTAATTCTCCACTAAAGAACTACTCTTGAGTTAACTTTGGATTAAAGTATTTACAGGATTAACTAACTCTGATTTAACTCGGAGTTAACTCATGCATTGAACAACTGGACCTTAGTTATAACTGAGTAATGAGCATTACTGCACTCTCTTGACTGAACACAGTGGTGTGACTTTAGCTTGAATTACTATCAAAAGGTAATAAAATAATATAGGTATAGTGTTACAGTATGAAGGTTTATCTGCAGCTTGAAATGTATGCTGTCAAATAAAGGTGAGTAAGCTTCAATTTTCCATTTTACTACAGCTCAGCTATAGTAGGTGCGTTTTATTGGTAATTTATATGTAGCTAGCGCAACAACACAAGAACAAATAAAAGGCTATATCCACTTTTATGTACACTCTTAATTTTTGTGGCTGTGTTCCCAACGTATTCTAGTTTTTTTGTGCCCACAGTACAAAACTTTATGTCATGATTATCAACAAGTCATGAAATTTGTCGTGGCTATGAGGTTTCAGCAATCCGACTTTGGAGGTAATTGCTTGACAGATATACGGAACGAACTATATTTTGACGTATATAGAATATTTAATCCAAAATTTCAACGATATTAGATTTTTCACGAGTAAAATAATTTTCGGATTTTCATTCGGACATGTAATTCAATAACGCGATTCGGTATTTTTAAATAACAAATATCTTAGAGCACATCCCTTTTTAAGTGAAAATCAATCTATATTACCGACATTTTGTTAACTTTTATATTCAATAATTTGCTGGCTAATTTATCGGCACTTTTGGTTTTTGTTATTGTTTACCGAGGGAAATTTAACTGCGCTAGCTATAAAATTACCAATAAAACGCACCTAGTATTGTGATCAGAAGGTAGCCCTTGTGTTGCTGTTTGTGTTGGTAAAAAATGTATTGTAGACTTTACATTTTCGAATATATTGGGTTCGGTATTTTGCTATGCATTGTTAGTGGAATTTATAATCCAGCCAAAGATTTTGGAACTATTATGCTAAAGTACATACTCATGTATTTAAAAGTATACATAAGTATTTGATCATTAATATAAAATTGATTATGTAAGTACAATAAGTTCTTTCTGGATCTTAAGGTTTAAGGATGATCAAGCTGTGGTAGATTGGAATTTAAAGTCAAATACATTTAAGTAGATTCTTCATAGTTTAATGAAAATTTTGTTAAAGAAATAATAAAGGGATTTCAACAAGCCCAGAAAATTATTCGAAGAACAATAATTTTTTAAAGGTGGTATAGGTACTATTTTCAAAAATCTTTTAAAAAAAGGCATGGGTTTCAGAGTAGAATAAATATCACAATAGATTGATTTAATATTTGTGCTTAGGGCCTTCTATTGCCGATTCATTTGCTTGAGATAACAGAATGCCTCATGACATTTTTGAAGACCGTGATGGCAGTGGTTAGCACGATACATCCGGGATTACTACACGGTTCAAATTGTATTGCTTAAGCAGGGGTTCTAACTTTGAAGAGTGGATTCAAGGTTTGTATGATGATCCCATTTTGGAAGCATTAAATAGACTTGAACCTTAATGGTTTCAAACTAAGGTTGGATTTAGTCAAGTATTACCAATCAGTCCTACCCTATTTTTATCCGAATAATTATTAAGAACTTGAATATTATCTGCTCGGAGGTATATAGAGTATGTAGAAATAGTAAATTAAGCTTGGATATGTTAATATTTATAATGATTTTGGCGTTCTAGTTAACTTTAATCGGTACAGCTGATGATGATGATTGGATGATGGTAATTAGTATCATTGGCAGAACACCAGCGAGGTAGCATCGGTGCAACTGCACTCACTGAGCCCTTTCTTTCCCTCTTCATAATCACACCCTAGGCAAAATTAAAATGTGCTGATGTCCATTCTGTACACATAGGTTCCCATTTACATAGTTGTGACCCGATTCCAACCACTTTTTCGAACTTCTGGATCAGCATAGTGTTAGTTTTGATTACGACACGAAACCAATACTTGCCCTATACAACAAGCAAGCCGGTTTGCAATCAGCGCACACTAAAACAGGCTGGCTTAGAATATGACGGCATCAGTTTTGAATACGAAAAATTGAAGCTATCTAAAGTCGATAATATCACAAGCTTTTTGAAAATAAAACTGATGTCTTGTAAGCCATTAAATTTTCACAACATTTTATCTGAAATTATTATTAAATTTTTTATAACTTAAAAACAAGTGAACGCACTATTTCTTCCTTTCTCAAATCAGTTAGACCAATTTTTTAAGTCAAGACACGTATGAAAATTAAATATTTCGTTGAGGGAGGCATTTTTGCAATCATAAGTCCTGGAAGTTTTTGATCATCAAACTCCTACAGGGTTTCCACCATATTGGTTTAGAGAGTGAACTCAATTTTTGTTATTTTCTAAATGGGCGGAGTTAGACAACTATTTCTGTTTGTAAAAGATAGGGTTTTGAATTATAAACCGGTCATAGATTAAATAAAATGACTGAGAAATCTTAAAAATTAACGTTTAAAAGTCGAAAACGGGAAGTAGTAGTTTAAAATTAAATTTGCAATAAATCAGAATGTTATTTGATGATGGTGAATTTTAAATTTTTAAAAAGTACCAAGAAAAAATCTCATCCATATTTTTGACGAATTTTCGATTTATGTGTTAGTTTAGAAATTTAGTAAAGAATTTTTGAAAACTTAAATTTTTCAAAATCAATTTCTAATACTTTTTCATTTTAATGTTTTAAAAGAATTATTTTAAGGGCCTGTTTCACAATGTCTGAGTAAAGTTCTGATTAGTTACTAGACACAGAAATGTTGGTACAGGGTCATAAGCCTATTTATGTGTAATCTATAATCTTAAGTGAAATAATTTATATTTTTTTAAGAAAAATTTGGATTCATCCGTCCTGTTAAACGCAAAACAACCATATTAAATGGTCTCTACTGCATAAATGTAAATATTTTAATCGAATTTGGATTTCAAAAGAGGATAAGAAGACAAACTTATAATTATTTTTATGTATCATACGATACCTAACTTGCGATTACGATACACGATCTTCTTTGTATAATATAGTTTTTGATTGACATTTTTTTTTTTTTGAAAAATGTTTCCTTTAAGCACTCCCGCAAAAATTGAAATTTACTATCAGATATTCGTTAAATTGACAAAATTTGAAAAATAGCATACATACAATTTTGTAGATTTAATTTTTCTGATGAAAAATGATAAAAGCAGTTTTTTTTTTCTAATAAACCAAAAATACGGATGTTTTAACGAAAAATGAACCTAACTTCAATTGAACATATCGACAACCCTTCATAGGGTTCTTCCCCAACGAAATGTTAAACAATAACTAAAAAGATAGTAGTGTATCTACTGGACAAATTTAAAAAATGTTTTTTTCTTTTAATTAGTGGTTGTTTTTTTGTTCACCAAACATCACACACGCTAGAAAAATCAAGCGATTTCTCAGCATTCTCATTCAGGAAAAGTCAAAAATATTTGTAATAAAATGTGCAACTGAATCTTTTGTATGCGGATTTAAGGTAAGGATTTATTAGTTTTAACTAAAACTGTATTCGAAAAAAATCAGTAGGTAGTCCATTATTGAAATAATGAAGCCTCAAGTAAATAAGTTTTAATTTTTTTTTATAAAAAAAAATATATTTATGAACGATTTGATTTTTTTGCATGTCATTTAAATATGCAAAATGCAACCTGGATCGCATAGCAATGGTAAAAATAAATTATATGAATGAAATTTTCTTGACACTTTTGATTGAGAAAAAGATGTATATGTATTGTTTTATCTCAAAAAATCCGAGAATGAATTTTCTATAACTTCTTAAATAAATTAAAATTGAGTAACGAAAATGTTGAAAATAAAAACAAAGTTCTATGAGGATGCCATTAATAATTGATTTCGATAAAACTGTGTATTTCGCCAGAAGATAGACAGTATCTGCAATAGTAACTACCTTACCTACACGGAAACCATTTTTAGGAAAGATACTTAAATAAAAACCTTCAATAAAAACAAATTATCAACCATGAAAAATATTAAGTTTTTCGTTCGACATAAAAAATAAACTGTCCATACGTGCCTCACTTTCTCCTACATACCTACTTCATTGCATGCATCTTGTGAAAACAATTACCCCGCAATTCTGTATTTTCATTTTGCAAAAAAAAAAAAATCAATTTGAAATAAAAATAAAAGTCTAAAAGCAAGTAATAGCTGTGAGAAACAAGGAAAAATTTAAATCAACGCTAACAACCGCAAGCAGCTAAATAGGCATATGGACCAAAACAATCCTAGTAGTTCGTTTCACTATTATGAAGGAAATATGTAAAAAAAAAAACCCTTCTCTCACACTCTTCACTCTAAGGATATGTGTATGTGTGTGCAAATGAAAATGAGCCTATTACTAGACAAATAAAAAAAAAAATACCAACAAGGAAATCCAACTGAGCAAAACAAAATAATAACCATAAGGACGACAGCAGCATTCATAAGGCCAGGATACGACATCAACAAAAAAAATTTTTCTTTCAAGAACAACAACTATACCATTTTCATACACAAGGATCAGACGATAATGTGCCTATCAGCCAAGCAGCAAAAATTCCGGCTCCTGCAGTCGAGTCGAAGCGAATTTTTAGGGACAAAAAAAACAAAACTTTCTCTTCTATACTTCCCCCCTTTTCACTCAAATGCCCCTCAATAATTCTGTGTTCAGTCCTCAACGATGGAAGATTTTCTATATAAAACGCAGAAAATTACGTAACACCCCCGACAAAAAAAATATAAAAACGGGATGGGACGAAAAACACACGAAATAAACAGAGGAACAAAGTCTATGGCAGTAGCACTGGGTCTGGCTTTGGATCTGGCATACTCTTCCATGAGTAGTCATTTTTCTCGCTCATATTATATCCTTTCGCTCTCGTACACCGTCCTCATAGTCGTCGTATCGTGAGATGATATAACAGTGTTTTGCCTTACGATAAGTTTTCCTATTGCTTTTTTTCTGCTTCTAGAGTTCACGGTACCAAAGTGTGTGGGTGGTTAGGTTAGCTTGTGAAGATGCGGGCATGTGTATGCCACAGGATATAAAGAAGAAGAAAAAAAAATAGGGAAAAAGAAAGTGGCGTCATGGTGGCTGACTTTTAATAAAATATTACTACATACATTCTCATAGTGGGATTTCATTCCTTTGCATAGATAATAACGAAGAATTGATAAATTATCTTGTCATACAGAAGAAGGATACAAAAGTATCCATGAGTTATACGCTTTTGGAAAAAAGGCATTTATTGCCTATATTCAAAGGACCCTAAACCATCTATCACTTTTTATATACCAAAGCACAAAGAGAACACAACCACTTTACGTCACATAACCTCTACTTGTTACCCAAAAAGTTTCCACATGCATCAAAGGCAACCAGTATCCTTCAAAAATGTCCTTTTTATTGATGTGTTCATCGTGTAAGTGGTAGCTTAGCCAAAAAGCAATTCTTTTTCAACAACAACAAAAAAAAAAGGATTAATTGTTAATGATTTTTTTATTTTCGTTTTAAAGGAGCAACCGGCAAAAGGACGAAAAATCACATTAATTTTTTCTTTGCATTACCAATTATTTTTTATAGAGATAACTCCTTAATCACTGTCACCACCAACAACACTCAAGCACTTAACAATACACCAAATTGGTATTTGGAAATATTAAGATAATTATTATTTTTTTTTTTTTTTTTGTAATTTAATAGAAAAAGAAAAATCCTTTGAAGGACAGACCACCGAAGATAGCAAAAATAAACGTTCAAAAAAGAGAGGAAACGATGTATTATTTGGGGAGCACGTTGCTGTGCATAACACACGACTTCACAACTAATACTGAAGAGCTTTTCTGCGCCTGACGCCAAGTCCTATTCTGGCACTATCACCTCGGTTCGCATATATCCTTGAGGTGGAGACCGGGTAAAAGTGCAAACGCAAAGGAGCAGATTTGGGAGCTTTATCATGAAAAACCTGGGGAAATTCAACTGTGAGTGATAAGAATGCCAAAGCTTTTCTCTTCTCGAAAGAAAATCCTCTCTGGTGTGAAATTCTCTCTACAGCAGAACCTGCTCCTGATTTGAGCCAGTGACTATATATCTTACGTAAAAATATTCGTTTCATAACACCTTAGACCTTACTACCTTTATCAATTCCTTGCTCGCTCTCTCTATCTCTATCTCTGGGGTGTCAAAAAAACATAAAAGGCTTTTAGAGTCCGGCGAGCTGGAAATCACCCTAAAATGAGGCAAAAGCATTTGAGGGTTATTTGAAAAGAGAACAGTAGGTATATTGACTTCATGCTTAAACCTCTTTAATTAGTTAAGGAATAGGCGCGGGGTTGACATGGTGAAGATGAACTGGGAGCCCCACTCAGCTTACTTGGGAAAAAGAGCAGAACGGTATAGGTATAGCGAATTCTGGTTAGAAGCTAACTTTACAATCCTTCGACTTATCAATGAATATGAGTAAAACATAGAGAGCTTTTATAGGTTACAGTTAACACGGCCAACCGACGTACGGAAGGTGAGAATACCTTTCGTTTGGAGAGATATTTTTAGATAGGTATCTGTGTGTATTTTTGGAAAATAAGTTTCAATGGATTAAAGACTTTTTAGTCAGTTTTTTTTTTCAATGAATGATTTCTTAACATACCATCCAGATGAGCTTGGGATTTTTTTTTGACTGGAGATAAATGGTTAATGTTAAAGGCAGGTACACGTTCTTTTGATCATGATATTGTAACTTTTTCCGCCTTCACTTCTGAGTATTTGGAGTGATAATGTGTTAAGAGTGTGAATTATGTGATTTTAAGAATCCTCAGATTTATCGTCTTACATAACTAATATCCTTGTTTTATTGTTTTAAAGGAATTTTTGGTATGAAAAACTTAAAACTATCACACACGTCGCTTTTAGGGGGAAATTATTTTTATACTTTTCAACTCAAACTTAAGCATTGTGCTTATCTTAATGGTATTCACTTTCAAGATCTAACTATAAGAGCTCTAGTTAGGTACTTATCTAGATCTAGATCTAGCCTGTGTCAGTTTAAAGGCGAAGACTGATATCTCATCTTGTCTTAATTTAGAGAAATTAATTTTGGAATCGAACAATGTTAAATCTCAAGTTTTAAATCTGATTTGCTCTTTCAATTGCTTCTCAGACTTAATTTAAAATTTAGCATCATATTTGACCTAAATTTTAAGATGTCAACTTTACAAAATCGGTTTATTAAAACCAAAGTTATTGGTTCCTAAACACACACACCATCGACTACTTTCGATTAAAAGAATACAGTACTTTGGTTATGCAGTTAATAAAGTGGCAGTTTATTAGGTAACTTTACTTTTGAATGCAAGTTAATACTGTTAGTAAGTGCATCTGTGAATCGGTGCGTCTGTTCTTTTCTGCCTTTTTATGTGATTACCTAGGGGATAAATTTGATTTTTTGTTTAAGCTTACCTAGAACGGGTAGCTGCTATACAAAAATTTTGTTTTTTTTTTAAATGTTCCCAAAAACGACTTGAACGATATTGATTAAATTATTATTATTATTTATTGTACTATTCAAACTAGAATGTCAGTTTATTAGACTTGACCATTCTTTATTCCGTCAATTTCATTGAATTTTTGAACAACAACAACAACTTAAAGGTGCTACCACCGTTTATTCCGTCAATTTCATTGAATTTTTGAACAACAACAACAACTTAAAGGTGCTACCACCAATTGTTTACGAATTAATAACTGATGATAGGTGGCTTGGCACCCCTTGAAACAGCTGTATCTCTAGCCAAAATAAACGAATTATAAATTAATTCGTAAACAATTGGTGGTAGCACCTTTAAGTTGTTGTTGTTGTTCAAAAATTCAACGATATTGATTAAACTTTCTACCTGGAATGACCAAGATAATTATTAGAAAACTGCGTTTCAAAAATGCTGCATAGTAAGCTGTTACACTTACAAACAAAAATGAATTGATTGTAGATTGAATAGGGATTCTCAGAAAATGATACCTCATTTGAAAATAATGTATAATGTTTCATATTAGAACAATTCGTTTCCGTATTTATTTCTGAACTAACATTTTGAATTAATTATCTTGCAAAATTCGTTTCAAAACTCACACCAGAGGCAATACAAAGGTTTCCTCTAAAAGTTTCATTCAAAATACGAACAATATACAAGCTTTTCATAAAATTGAATGAAAAATTACAGAAAATAAAATAACACATCAAATAGAAAATCATCATCCTGCGAGAATACTAATATAAAGAAGTTTCCTCCCTCCCCCCTTAAAGGTAAATTCATTCCATCACAACTCTGCCATCACACTCGTACTGTACATACCATATTATTTCAATTCAATGCTTATATACAGACTAGATCTTGTTACGTGCATCGGCACACAATATTCTAAACTGAATATGGTGTTGAATGCAACCGGAAGAACATACCGGTATTTAAATCGGCCATTAAGCAGTCACACACGAGCGCACACGACCAACAACGAACACTATCAAGTCCCATCATAAGCAATTATCACACACACCCTTCTATTTTCTTGCTAATAATGGCGGAAATAATTTGAAGGATTAGTTGCCTCCATTTTGTATTATTTTTTTTTTTTTTTTGCATTTTTGCTGAATCCTTAATGAAAATGGAAAATGTCTTTAATTTACATAATAGTACTGGTGTGAGGAAAATTGCAAATCAGAACAGCATGTGACTTTTGGAATGTAGAGATTTATTAATTGTGACGAGAAATGTTTTTATGAGAGAAATAACTATGTGAAGGTACTTGGTGAATTTTCCAGCTCGATAATTAATTCTTTGGTAATTAATGCAAATATTTAAAAATTGTTACATTGTTAATGAGTACATTGAGACAAAATGAGTTAATTTCTCATTTTTGGAAGGATTTGAATTTGTTTTGCTTAAAGAATTCAGTATTTAATACTCAAAATCATCAGAAAACCTTGTATATATTTGAATATAATTCTTTATATGCGGAAAGAGTTTACCTTACTTTTAAAACTTTCAAATGGACAGCAGAATCTTCTACAAATGTTTGGTGGTTTGAACTGAAGCAAACAAAACATTACTCATACGCCCCGTGGTCCCAAATTCCGTATACCCATGAGGTAACAAACTTTATTCTATACACATCCGGTGTTTTAATTTAAAATACAAACACACACAAAAAGCTAAAATTAAGTTCAGGTCAAGGTTGCGTGAAATTGTTCTTGTAGATCAAATGGCTTATAATTAGAATGTTCAAAATAACAAAATACTCAGAAATAAATTAAATAGCCATTTTACAGAAAACTAATTTTTATTTGCTCATGGGGAAAGTATTGGTTTCATGCAAAAAAAAGTTCCGAATGTTTAATAAAACTGAAGATAACGATGTTAGAGAAGTCGAAAAATAGGTCTTTGCTTCGTCCACTCTGTATATTGTCTTTAGAGCCTAAACGGGCTGACTGACTTACTTCAAATTTGGCACAGAATATTTAAATGTAGGTAAGTAGGCTTGGCCAGGAATTTGGAAATCTCGCATTTGGAAATCTCACATTTAAAAAACTCTCGGGAGATTTTTATTTGTGAGATTACGGTTGATATTTGAAAGACTTTTGGGTGCGAGTTGTGAATTTGAGATATTGTAGTTTGAGATTTTGATTTGCTAGACATAGTAGAGTGTTTCCCATCTAAAAATGTAGCCTCCATACAATGACTTTGTTAATTTTATTTTTGACCATAACGATTTTCATTAAACTTTTTACATATATACATATATCGTTATACCTACACAATTTTTAAAATGGTTACAATAAAACTGTGTTTCAGGTTTTTCCAAAAAATTCACATACAAACAGCAGAAGTAGACGAAAATTGGAAGTTGCCTTCAGCAATATTAATCGCTTTGTTTATGGTTTAAATCGGTTTGACCATGTTTCTGGAAGTGCAAACAGTATTTTTAATATGCCCTTAAGCAAATTTCTTAATTTCCTAACCTAGTGTTCTTATTTAAGTTGATTCAGAATAAAGTTCCCGAATATCTCTTTGAAAAACTTGTGTTTCCAACATCTGAAAGAAATAGAGTTCTAATTGCACCACGGTTTAGCTATCTTTACTCTAACCAGTTCTAAGACAGTTCTTTGTGTGCACAGTGGGTCTATTGAATTCCCTGTCTATTGACCTGAGAAGACCAAGCAACTGCAGAACTTTTGAAAATTCCCTAAAAGTCCATTTTAGAAGCCAAAATCATTCATAAAGTAAATCTTTATTTTTGAAAGCCTTTTTGTAATATTTATCTTAATTTTTTTTTACTTTTAAGGAATTATAGATTATTCAAATCTGTTTACGTAAATTTATTAACTAACTAAAAATGTACGAGGTATAACAACTATGTTTTAATATACTTATGTTTGAAATCAATGGGGCATATTCATAGTCATTTTTAAACTCCAGTTTATTTTAGACCCGGGTTTATCCCAGTTTATCCCATTGAATAAACCCCAGTCTAAGATAAACTGGAGTTTAAAAGTGACTATGAATATGCCCCAATAAATACAACATATTAAATAAAAAAAAATCATTTTTTTAGTACTTTTAACTTTTTTTAAACTTTCTCTAATGATAAATTGATTGATTACCTAGCGTTATTTTTAACAATTATCATAATGTTTGCAGTTTTAACCACATTTTAGTTCGTTAATCTTTAAATTTGAGTGAGATAAATCGATGATTCGATAAAACGATTGTAAAAAATACTTACAACAGAATCACAAGTCAAATGAAAATCGACAAATTAATTAATTTTTTTTCCCACCAATTAACATACCTCAGAACTCACAATGAACTGATGTTACAAATGAAACAACTTGACACACAATTTGAAATTTACTTAAGTTAAAACCAATTGAAGTTCAAAAAAAAACTTGTGGAACGTAATTTCCGAATCAAATACATTTGCAAAAAAAAGGATACCTGGGCCATTATTTTTTTTTTGTGTTCCCTATTTTGTTCAACTTTTTACGAATGCAAAACTTTGCCTCTATGGCAGCTACCTTTATTTTGTAAATAAAAACGCATTTGGTATTACTTTAAGTGTGTATCCATTAAAACTACCCTCACAATACCATAATTTCTTCTTACTGTCAGTTCATTTATTTTTGGACAAATTTAAGAAGAGAGACGACTTAGAACTTTGCTAATGGAACAAAAGCTCTAATATCATCGTGTATTCTTTAAATTCTTTGTGATTAATATTTATGTTTGTTGTGAACACTGCATATGATGGTGTAGTAGTATACTATGTTTTCGTGTAGCAAAGACTTATATAGCTGTTTTTTTTTTATATACATAGCTACATACATACATGAACCAGACGAAGTATACTTTCTTCTACTCAACTTTTACTTGGGAAAGTGAATTATTTGAAATTACAAAAATTCGTTGGTGTAAAAGAATTTGTCGGTTGGATAACACAACACTATTTCAACACCCCATAAATGCATTACTTAAAATTAAGCTTTTATATAAAAATAATAGTTTAACTTCAAATGTCCTATACAAGACAGGAATAATGTGTTAAAAGCATAACCTACAGCTTACAGATACACAATTTTATAAGATATGGAAATACTTACAGCCTTATTTATAAAAAAAAAACCTTAACACACGTTTTAGATGACAAACGGATACAGAACTTGTCCACTTGTGCTTTTGAAAAATTAGGAAGTCGTCCACTACGTCGTCGTTGACTACGTGCTCGGATCCAAAACGGACTAGTCTGCTTGAAGAGGATATTCAGATTTTTGTCACTGAACGTAAACAGTACCTACTATACAGATATTCGTAACGTAACGTGCTACATCGTAAAGTGTGACCTCGTTACGTCGCCAAGAGGAAAGTCCAAGTTTATATTTCACTTTACCGCCGGCATAAATGTTTACACATCAATTAAGGGTACTTTTTGAAAAATTTTTAAGGCTTTAAAATAAGGAAGTAATTTTAGACATGCCAATTATAACAGTTTTGATTTATAAAAGTACTGTTTATGTGTCTCCGCAGGGCTAGAGCCCTTCGCCGGTGGGCATACTTAAATCTGTTAAAACTGTTATAAATTGGCATATATCTAGTCTCGTTCTTAAAATAAAGATTTCTATCAAAATTCAGTTTTGGGGCAATTTTTTTCGGAGTTTGGCAATTTTTGTTTCTAATTTTCCTGTGATATGAAGCCATCCTTCAATCAAAATTAAAAACAGACCTTTGGTTTGGTTTTTGGATATAAATCAAACAAAAAATAAATTCGGGATTCATATTATAATTTGAAAGGTCACGAATAAGGAACGTTAACGAATTTGTAGGAAAAATTAAAGTTATTCGTTTACAAATATAGAAAATTTACTAAAAATATATAAAATATCACTTAAAGTAAAGCATACTTACCTACAGAAGGCACCTCTTAACTTATTCTTCTATTTCAATTCAAGCTGAAAAAAAGTTTCTTCCAAGCCCACTTTCAACTTTCATCCATGTCAATCGAATTCACTCATATGAACATTTATACCTACACACCTTGAACTTACTGTTGTTTTATGTGTTGTCATCATTCTAACGCCTTCGGGTTAGGTCACCCTTAAACAAGACTTATACATGTCCCATCCCAGTCACATGGGAAATATTATAGTGAACCCAACCAATAAACGTGTAAGCTAAAAGCAAAAAAAAAAAAAACAACATAAGCATTTTCGTCCCTCCGAATATTCGCATTGCAGCCCTTGTAACAACTTTATAAAAACCACTTTCATTCAGCCATCAGCTCACCACATTTTGTTTTCTGATTAAATTTATTACTATACCAACACAATAATGGTAGGTATAACAATACCGACAAATAGACAGACAGACAGTTAGGTATAGAGACAGAAAACAAGGTGATCCCTCTGCTCTATAAATAGCTAGGCCATAAAATGGATAATACTATCAAAATAAAAATGTCCTTCGAGTGTGTCATAATGGAATTACTCGTCAAGAACTAAATGTTGTATAACGAAAGTTCCCATCATAAACCGGAAGTCGGGAAGTACAAAAATGGCGACCACACATAAAATTCCACTCGTTTTGCAGTAACGCTTCGATAAATTTTCCAATCACGTTTAGGTACAGAGACAATAAAAACAAAATAAAAAAAAAAAACTAAATGATTCAAACCAACATTCTTGTTTACCGTTATAATATGTATATGTACTTCCCATCAATTGCTATATCGTCACTCATGTGTTGATCGAAATGCTTTTGTTTTTAAGAGCTCTTTATAGATACTTGTTCGCATTCAATCTAAAGCAATTAGAACTTGCATACAGGAAGTGAAGTAAGATAGAAAATCTTTTGTGCATTACCGACGACGACGCTTATCCTTTTTTGTGCGGGCTCCAGCACTTTAGCTTAAAGTCTCTACTACATAACAGCCAGCAATGAAGCTTAGGATTGCCGTCTGGGTGGGACATGAGTGCAAGAAATGAAATGTGAAATGATTGGGAAATGTAAAAATCAAAATTGTCATAGATGGTCATAACTAGTTAGGACAAAATGGTAAACAATTGATATAAAATTATAATCACATCACAACTGAGAAATTTTATGGTTGCAAAATAAAGTGTCACAACTAAGTCGGAAGATCGTCTGTTTTTCAATTTGATCCACACTGACAACAACAAGAAAGGCATCGAAACTTACTATAAACGAGAAATTTGATTTTGTATCATTGTCAGATGAAAGCTATATATGTATTTGTAACCAACCAAACAGTCTTTAATTAAGCACTTCCCATCTTTAAAATTTAAATAAAACATAAAGCGTGTGGGATATCATCAAAATTTTGTATTCGTTTGAAAGGCCTATATTACGTCGTTCAAATATCGCGCTTCCGAAATATCGAATTTTCCATGACTCTGGCACATAAATCAGGCTGAATTTGACCAATCGCATGAGTTATGTTGGCTATGAGGGCCGCTGTGGTTTATGGCTTATTCGCATAGACCTGCGACTTCATCACAAAACCCCACAAGAAAAAATCTAACGGGGTCAACTCGCTCGATCTCGGTGGCCAGTTTACATCTCCTCCACGTGAGACGTCAGTTAACCATGCATTCGAATCGCTCGTGCAGAATTTTCATGAATTTGGTGTGAGCTGTGTGGCATGTAGCGCCGGCCGTCGTGGTTGAAACCACATGTCGTTGGGGTCAATATCATCCAATTCAAGCCAAAACAAGTTGGTAATCATCGACCTATAGCGCCGTTGACGGTGATGGCCTTACCAACGAAATATTGACCGATGATGCCGCCAGCCCAAAATCCACTCCAAACAGTGACTTTTGGGAATGCATTGGACGCTAATCGATCTCGCATGTACATAGAGATTGGTATCTTCCCAAATTCGACAATTTTTTTTGTTGACGTACCCATTCATCCAGAAATCGGCCTCATCGCTGAAGATGACCGTAAATGGGCGAAACGCGCAAAACCTTCCTGGAAAAGAACATCCATTTTGATTAAGCAATTTTGTCATTTGCAACATGTTGTTGAATCCTATATCCATCCATGGTGATTTGGCCAAATAGACTGAACAGACTGACAGCCAATTTGACAGATGTTGCTTCAACAATATGGCCGCTATCAACTATCAAAGTTCGAAAGTTAATATATTGGAATAGATTCAAAAACAACTTAACAGATTTTGCTTAAATTTTGCACTGTTTGTTCCTACTAACAGCGGGTATAGGTTAAGGAAATGATTTAATTAAAAACCACATGCTGCCATGCCAAGTTTTATTATAAATGGTGTTTTTTTTAGACGTGTGGTTTTTAAGAAGAAATAAAACGCATATAATATAATGTTTTGGCCAAGTAGTCAGCTTTATTATAAAGATAAGGGTTTGCCATTATGTTTTAAAAATGATTTCGGGCAAGTGACCGCCGCGGCTGGCTCGAATAAATTCCAGCCGATAGGCACAATTTTCTAACACTTTTTGCAGCAATCGGGGCAGTATGTCAGAAATAACCCGCCGAATATTCTCTTCCAAGGCGTCAATCGTCTCGAGCTTATCTGCATAGACACGCAACTTCACATAACCGCACAAAAAATAGTCCAGCGATGTTAAATCACACGATCTTGGAGGCCACGCCATAGGCCCACGATGCGAGATAATGCGGTCACTAAAAGTTTCCTTCAATAAATTGATTGTGCCGTTGGCTGTATGGCATGTAGCGCCGTCTTGTTGGAACCACCAAAGGTCGTCCACATCAACATCCTCCACTTCAAGCACGAAAAATTCACTAATCATGGCTCTATAGCGTTCCCCATTGACTGTAACATTATGGCCGGCTTCATTTTTGAAGAAATATGGACCAATGATTCCCTCTGCCCATAGAGCACACCAAACATTGACTTTTTGAGGATGTAACGGCTTTTCAACAATGGCTTGTAGATTATGATCACTTCAAATACGACAATTTTGCTTACTTACGTACCCATTCAACCAAAAATAAACTTCATCGCTGAACAAAATTTGCTCGATTTGCAAACGTTGTTCAGGAGTCAGTCTATTAATTATAAAATGGAAAACCAAACTGAGCATTATTCAAGTAACAGGTGTCAAAAAGACCAACTCCGAAAAAAGTATTGCCAGATTGAAAACCACACGTCTAAAAAAAAACACCCTTTACTATCCTTTTTACACTTTATTAATCAGTTTTTTACACCGCCTCCACTATGTTTAAAGCGTGTTGAGCTCAGGAGTTTATTAGAAAATAAGTAAATTATGAAGTTAAGTTAAAAAGTGTTTTAAACTAAGAATATTTCAGTAAATAAAAATAAAAATTAGAACATCAGTTTCATTTAAATTTTTGTTAAAATATGTATGATTATTTCTAACTGGTTCTAATCAAAACCAAATAAAAGAAAGTTTACCAATATTGTCCAAGGTACTCCTTAAAAATAAAAAAAAAAATCATGTTCAGGTTATTTCAAGGGTGCTAAAGTCTAAAGACCATAACTCTATGACTCTCAATCTTTAGCATTTAAAATATCCTTGACCTGACCTGAATTTATTGTATGCAAGTGCAAGAAGTTTTGTTGTGTTTACATTTTTAACTGTTTAGCTGGAGGATATTTTTGTTGTTTATGTTCTTCCAGAATGAAGGTTGATCTCTTTATATGAAAATTTTAAATAAAATGAAGAAAAAAAATGAATGTGAAAACTTTTTCGGTTTAGTACAAAAAAAAAATAAAGTAATAGGTATACTGCAGGGCAGACAGTTTTGCCTGCAACAGGATGTGAAAAGGTGTTTTTTGTCTGTTCTCTTCCTTTATTATTTAAAAACTTGTTAACTGTAGTTTTATATTTCAAGTATAAAAGGGAGAAAAATGTTGTTGAAATACCCATAATGACGATGAATGGAAAGATGAAATATCTCAGATTACTTTGACAAATGGATAAAGTGCAGCGCTGGCTTCTTCAAAAGGTTACATTTGAGAGGTTCAAAAAGTAAACTATCTCAATAAAAAAAAAACTGAATCAAAAACGTATGCAAGATATTAATTAACTGTCTTTAATGTTTATTTTATGAGGTCTAAAAGGAATAAATAGAAGAATTTTATTTATATTTATAATGCTCAGCATGGAAAAAATGGACAAAAACAAAAAAGGAAAATCCATTGAAACCATTGTACGTTTTCTATTGGTCTTATAAAGGGTCCGCCAAATAACTTCTTTTCTTTTGAAAATGGAGCAAAACATCGAGTGTAGCTTCGGCTGTGTGGCACGTAGCGCCCTCCTGTTGAAACCAAATGTTGCCAATATCCTCCTCTTCAATTTTTGTGAACAAATTTCGTTCAACATGTCCCGATAACGATCGCCATTGACTGTAACGGCCACTCCTTGCTCATTTTCGAAAAATGGCCCAATTATGCCTCTGGACCGAAATCCGCACCAAACAGTGACTCGTTTTGGGTGTATCGGCTTTTCAATGTATGCGTGCGGGTTTTCTGTGCCACAAATGCGACAATTTTGCTTGTTTACTACCCGACAAGATCAAAATGAGCTTCATCTGAAAAGATGATATTTTTGGCAAAATCGGCCTCTTCTCTAAGTCGATCGCAGGCCCACTTAGCGAAGCGTATACACAACCATATTCGTTCAGCGGAAGGATAAAACTAATTATCTGTCAAATCAGACATGAGCTAAGTGTTACCATTCACGAAATAAGCACTAATTGAAAAAAAAACGTTAGATGGCGGACCCTTTACAAAAGAAATGACACAATAATTTTGTTTTTATACAATCCAAAATGTATTATTCCATTGATTCTTTTATACGAAGGAGTAAGTGGCAGTGGATCGGACACACGCTTTTAAAGAGCAACGATTGCATTGCAAGCCATACAATGCAGTGGAACCCTCTCACTCAAGAAGGCATAAGATTCAGAAAACCGAGAAGCTCATGTGCTCATGGCGCAGAATAGTCGAGGAAGAGTCAGCGCAATTAGGGAAGAGCTGGAGAGAGCTGAAATATATTTTCGGAAACAGTACACGATGGCGCGTAGGGGTAGTTGAGGTCTTATGTCTCCCAAGGGATCACCCACGGACGTAACAGAGGTTTGAGGACCTAAGTTTTGTACTTTATATATTTAAATACAGAATAAAATTCACAAAAAAACATAGAAATGTATTTTTTTCAGAAATGTTTCCAAAAAATTCATTTTATTATACTTTCACGAATCATAAGCAACGACCATGTGTGTAAACAAAATCAAAGCTTTCTTGGAATAATTTCAAGGTTAAACTATTGGTCGGCTAAAATATACCTATGCATTGGTTAATGCTCCGAAAAAAAGTAATTTCCCATGAATTATGAATATGAATAAATAATACCCATCGGGTTGATGGTACCTACACCATAACATCTATAGCCTTCTCATATGCAAAGGTATATCCTACAAGTACATTATATACACAAGAAATATGATACATTATATTCCATTTATGGCATCATTTATCACCACTTCTTTGGACTCATTAATTAAACAACAAGAAAAAGAAATTCCTTAAAATTTGAATACCTCAATAGAATGTAAAGCCGTTTTTCCCCCCGCAAAATCATTCAAGCCCGCAAGGAATTCTGATTACACTTCCTATCATTCGGATATCCTTCCAAACTATCTTTTTAATTTTTAATATTCAAACCCCACCTAGAATATAACCTCCAAATGAAAAAAAAGGGAAAAAGATTCCGAGCATAGAAGTCCGTTCTTCCTGGTATTCGTTGTTTTGTAAAGTTATTCGATTGTTGTGACTGGGATGCAATACAAAACAAAACAAAAATGTTAATTAAGTTTTGGTTTATGTAAATCGACTAGTAGAGACTGTGAAAAAATATGCATATTTCTTCTTCAATCTGAAGGTAATATTCAAATTTTTTGATTGGAAAACTTGTCGTATGAATTTGAATTGTTGTGAATTCTTTGTTAGACTTTTGATCATTGGGCGATTGCCACGTGAAGTTAAATTTTAAAACTATGAGCGACTTGATCGCAGGAACTTGCCCTTGTGGTTAAATGTTGTGTGTAACCCCACATTGAAGATGCATGATGTATAATATTTAACAAGTTAATTTTAAAAAAGTCAAAAGCACTAAGAAACTGATTTTTTGTTTGATTTTTTTTGTATTTATAAATAAATATTTTTTAAATTTTTTAATGCATTATTGTTTAAACTATTGAGAAGCATCAGGTTGCAAAATTATAATAAAATCGGTTTAACCATGGCAAAGATATACGTGAAAAACCAAAAAAAAAACACCATTCTCTCAAAAAACGTGGTATATCTAATTCCGTAATGTGGTTTTTTTGAGAAAAACCTGAAATGCAGTTTTCTTACAAATGATTTGGTTTTTGCAGGTACGAAGTTGAATCAAAATCGTTAGAGCTGTTTTCTAGAAAATTTGAAGAAACCAAAATATTTGTATGGCAGCTACCCGCTCTAGATGAGCTAAAACAAAAATCGGAATTTTCCCTCTAGGGAATCACATAAAATGCTCGGTACCAAATTTCATGCAAATCGGTCCACCCGTTTAGGCTCTAGCTTAAATTAAATTACAGTGGACGCACCGACGCACAGACGTACAGAGGCACAGACGCACGTTACCTATGTAACGTACAATTTAAAAACAATAAGCTTCACAACGTTTTTTTAATTATGACTTTAAAAATTAATGAATAATTAATGTAAGCAAGTCAGAATAGTAAATATAAGAGTTGGTTAAATTAGAATAGGGTGATGCCAAGCCAACCTTTATAACCTCAGGCATGGTAACTATAGGACAAACATTAGAAGTGTAAAAACTCTCAATAGTTAAGTGTTAATTCCGCTTATTAATCGCGCTAACTCGGTGAGCGCCCTTTGATGGTCAGATATGGAATGCGATCTTAACTCAATCCATCTGCCACACTCACCGAGCTGCACAAGCAGGACCTACCCTAACACTAACACTACCATGAACAGAAGGGATTTTGCCTGCTCATATTCCTAATTTCATCGATGCACCGTTTGACTGTTAACAGAAGGATCTTAACCAGGTTACGGAAAATGGTCGCTCAAGAGCTCCTCCTGAATGTGCAGTTTCTACTGAGCATTTATGTATAAGAAGCTCTCAATAACGAGTTATTAGATATGAGCATTTTCATTTTTGCTCATGCTCACGAGTGCTCGGTTTATAAGAGCTCATGCCATGAGCACTCTCATAATGCTCTTTAATGAAACTGTTCGTGAGATCCTTAATGAATGATAGCATTTGATTTAAATTTGATATAGAGCATTGGAATAGGTGTTTGCTAAGATTTTCTTTTTCAACTTTTTTCTTAAAAATCATTCTAATTATTTTAATTTAACTTCTTGATTTGTAATTGCAATAAAACTGTGTTTGTTTGTGAATATATATTTTTTGTCTTATTTTTGTGATAAACATAATATATAATATGACAAATTATGGATACGTAAGAAAAACCGAACTCAAGATTTTGATCAAACTTGATATTACGATGATAGGGAAGACCAAAAGAGTGGGTCTCGCAAAAATATCCATCTGTCTGTTTGACTTTAGCCTTAACAGATTTGTCGATTTTCTTTAAACTTCGTTCTAAGCGTTTTTTGAGCATTCTTCTTCGTTTTTTTAATTTTTTTTAACACCAACAATAACAGCACCTGTTATAAATTTTGTTTTGCCAGATAAAACAATATTATTTTTCTTAAAATGGTCTGCACAGATAAAAAAAATCAATCAATTTGTATAGGTATATACATATGTACTTATGTATAAGCTGCTTTTTAATAAAAAATTAATTCTGAAAAATGGTTATTTATGAAACCTTCCAAAGAACCATTTTTTTTTATTTTCGCTTTTTTCGAAAACGGTTTAACTGATTTTTATCAATGTTTGTATCAAGTATGATTAATATTTTCTTAATAATTTTGTGTACCAAAATTTAAAAAAGGTATATTTTATTGAATTTCATAAAAAGTTTGAATTTTCTTTTTTAAAACTCAATACTATTTCAAAAACGACTTCACCAATTTGTATTAAACTTAGTATAAAGTAATTTTTAAAATTATCTGGAAGATTTTAGACAAAAATTATTTTTATATCCAAAAATAACAGTAGCTTCTATACAAATGCTTAAAAACCGGTAAGGAAAATCTTATTTTGCTCAAAAACGACTTCTACAATTTTGATAAAATTTTCTTTCTTTGACAAAATTAGTACGATCTACTATTCGATATTAATAAATTAAACATTTTACCATTTTTAACAGTAGTTATACCTCTCGTAGAAGGTTTTTTTTTATTTTAACCGATTAACATTAAATGTTTTAATTCAAAATAGCTTTTAACGGCCTTTAGGTGCCAGTTATAGCTTTCATGGAAACTCATCATTGATAATTTTAATAATTGGTTTTGAGGGACTTAAAAAGCAAAATCAGTACACATTTTGAATATGAAGGCGGTGACTTAATTATTAATTCTTGCCAAAAAAAATTTCGTTTTGGCCCAACCGTACACATAAAATGACTTTTATTATTTCAATGATTGAACTAACTACCTTACCAATGATCATTGAAAAATTAAACTCTATTTTATGGCGA
The DNA here is from genome assembly GCA_932273885.2 of Leucozona laternaria. NCBI lineage: Eukaryota > Metazoa > Arthropoda > Insecta > Diptera > Syrphidae > Leucozona > Leucozona laternaria. Next base: position 19,923,889 of record OW026367.1, on the reverse strand, counting down.
AGTTTGAGAACGAATTAAATTTTTTTTTCACAAAAATTATAATTTAAGCCATTAGCCTTATTTTTGCATCAAAATAATTTCTGAATTCACTTCCTGATCGTCTCAAAATGAGTCATTAAAATTTTCAATGAAATCTATAATTGGCCTCTAAGTCCATAAAAATTGGCGTTTCATCCCGACGATTAAGAATTATTTGAATCCTTTTGGATATAGTTCACATTGGATTTTTGTCAAAAAATTCATGTAAGTTCAACTGAACCTAATAAAAATTGCGTATTGACAAGGCCCTCACTAGTCAACTGATGAGTTCAAGTGAGATCGCCGCGACGAAACGCCAATTTTTACGGATTAAAGCCCGTTAAAAGCTATTTTGAATCAATAATTCAACAAGTCCAATTAAATAGTGCTAAGTCTTCTACTTGGCTGATGTATTTCAGTAGTATATAGAATTTGTATTATAAAACCTTCATTAAATATTTTGTACAGAAGTTTGTAATAAATTTAAATAATAATACAAAACAAATTCAAAATTATTTCTTGAAATTTGATTTTTCGACAAAAGGTCAAATATTTTTTAACACCACATTAATAAATAACAAAATTTTATATATACAAAATTATTTAATTTTTGAAACCACACACAATGTAATTCGTAGCAAAACGTTTGGGGTGAGTACTGTATTGAACTCGCCTAGTATTAAGTAGTATAATCTGAAAATTTAGAAAATGTCACTCCAAAGATTTTTAAAATCCGTTCCAACAAATTAAAATTTTTATAAAGAAATCAGATGGTGTAGGTACATTGTGTTGGGTTAAACTAGTTTCTGAAGTATTTTAATTAATTTATTTCTAATTTTGTTGATTTAAAACAATTTTCCAGTTTAAAAAATATAATTTCTATGCATGCATATGTGCAAAACGGTGCTTTATTGTCCATTTGTGTATACTACCTGCAAGCTGCAACTAAGCTATGTTTTGTCAAATGGATAAAATAGAGGCTCTCATAGCTAATCTATACCAGACTTTAGAACCACATATATTTAGTAGTGATCGCACCTAAGAGCAAGTTCGAGCGACCCAGTCGAGCCATTTAAAAAACTAAAAAGCCATCTACCCGTCATAGTTCAAACTTATTTGTGGATCATTGAAATTTATACGTTCGTGGTAGCACAATAGTGTGTTTGCACCGGTGTTGTGATATACACATACACACACGACAAACGATGCGAACGAGCTATGCCTCGGTCGTGAGTTGTGACACAGCGCCGCGTTCCAATTACAGCTTTCTACTGCATTTCAATTTTTTTTTTTTTTTCAAAAAAACGTGCATACCGGAAATAGGACTTTGGGGTTATTCCCGCATCCCTTTTTCTTAATGCTTGATAGATTTTGTTATAACTTTGCAGTAGAGATTTTTTGACAAGAAAAAAATTCTTGTCTTAGGTACAGGAAGTAAAAATTAAATTTTCAAATTGTTAACTTTATTTCTTTAACAAAAACAAATCAAAGAAATTTTAATTTTTGCAGTAGGAACAAACACCATGCGTCTTCAAAAACTATCCACGGATTATAGCTTTGAACCACAAGCAAAAGTCGTACATTTAATTGATCCATGATTCAAAACCCTATGAGCGTTAGTGAATTTTTTCCCTTTTCTCAATGTCTAACATAAAAATGACTTTTAGCATTCAAGTTTTTCAGTTCATTACAGTGAAACTGCCTCATACTCACCATTGGCAACAATAATAATCATAAAATGTCGTCTAGATAACGCAAAAAGTTGTCCTTATTTTAATAATATTTTGCCAAAGATTGCATATAAATCGTCTAGTAATGTCCTGGTGACGGCCGGCATCGTCACCATGAATTGGAGAGTGGGCGGCCGTCCTCTTATTGTCTAGAGCTGCAAACCAAAATCACTACTGTACAGTTATTTGTTGTTTCTGTATTAGTTTTTTTGTTTTTTTTTTTGTTTGTTCAATGATTTCTGTTTTTGATTATCTGGACTAACCACAATCCACCAGGAAGGGGGATGCACACAAAAGTCTATCTTCGGGTTGAGGAGATGTTTGATAGTAAAACAACACAAAAAAACACTTTCACTACTTTCGATTCCATAGGCCAGACAATATTAATATTTATGTAGGAAAAGTAAACTTAGGGCGCATGAAACTTTTTGTTTTCTTAGATAATCTTTTGTTATGGTTTTTGTATAATTTAGTACCTTTAGTACACTACACTACGCCAGGGTATTTATGTATTTGCCTAAAAATAAAATGAAAATAGAAGACGTAATTTTTGTTGTGCTGAGACGATGTGGCATATAAGACACTCCAAGAAGCTTCTAGTAAAAGCTATAATTTCTACTTCAATAGATACAGATCTCTTTTTAGGTCTTTTGTTAAAGAAGGTTTGCTTCCCTATACCTATAATGTAGGAGTTATTCTTAAAATAATCCCACAGGATCCAATTCCATCACCCTAAATGATAATAGGGAGATTGTGAAAGAAATTTCACTTTATCAAAATGTGCAAACTCTGTACAAAAAAAAAAATATGCACGACTGGGTCGCACGAACTTGCTCTTATGCGCGATCACATTGTGGTTCTATAGTCTGAAATAAATAAGCTATAGGAGTATATATTTTATCCTGGTAAATTGTTTTAAATCAACAAAATTAGAAAGAAATTGATTAAAATACTTTGAATCCATTTTAACCCAACGCGATGTACACCATCTGATTTCTTATATAAATCTTTATTTATCAGAAAAAAAATTTGAAAATCGTAGGAGCGGTTTTAAAAATAATTAATTTTTTATATATAAAATTTCGTTAACATTTTTGAGAAAAGTAATTGGTACGCCAATTTAAAGCATTTATTAATGTTGCGTTAAAAATTTAACTTCAGAAAAAAATCTGCTACCAGTTTTCGAAATATCGAATTTTCAAAAAATAAATTTGATTTTTTTTTTAAAAACCCAAAAAATCATTTTTTAGAAAATTTTGATACGCACTTTTATTTATATTTGTTACAAGCTTCTGTATAAAAAATCTAATTTTATTCGGTTGATCAGATGTTGAGATAGTCGAAAATCAAAGAAACCGTTCTATGAGAGGTACTGTTAATAAACGTAAAATATAAACTTTAAAAATTTTAAATGGTAGATCGTACTAATTTTAACACACAAAAAAACTTTTATGAAAATCGTAGGAGTCGTTTTTGAGAAACAAAATATTTTTCTTAACGGTTTTTTTAACATTTGTATGGGAGGCACCGTTATTTTTGGGTATTAGCATAGTTTTTGTCAAAAATCTTCTAGATAAAGTTTAAAAACTGCTATTTACCAAGTTTAATAAAAATCGACCAGGTCGTTTTTGAAATATTGAGTTTTCAAAAAAAAAATATTAAAACTTTTTTTAAAAATCTAAAAAATATTTTTTTTGAAAATTTTGGTAGAAAATGTGTCAATACTTCTTAGTAAAAAAATTGATCAGAATCAGTTTAACCGTTTTCGAGAAAAGCGAAAATCAAAAAAAGTGGTTCCTTGGGAGGTACCATTAATAACCATTTTTCGGAACCATGTTTCTTATTAAACGGCAACTTATAACTATTTAAATTTATTGAGTTCTTAAAAACAAATTCGGTAGCGCTGGATTTGAGAAAAATAAGTTTTTCCTTTCTGGCCAAGAAATTTTGTATGACAGCTACTGTTAATTTTGGTCCTAAAAAAAAAGAGAAAAAAACGGGTGGGGGGAATGTCCAAAAAACGCTAGGTACCAAGTTTAAAGAAAATCGACCCATCCGTTTAGGCTGTAGTCGAACCGACAGACAGAGAGACAGACAGACAGACAGACGGACGTTTTTGCGAGACCCACTTTTTTTGACTTCTCTATCATCGTAATGTAAGGTTTGATCAAAATCTCGAGTTCGCTTTTTTGTACGAATCCATAACTTCCCATATAGTACCTATATCGCAAGTAAAAATAACCTTTAATATTTCTTGTCAGCTTTTTTGATTACACAAAAAAAAAAGTTAAAATAAATATACATAATCAATTTTATAAAAGAAAGCTGAATCCTTAGAAAACTAAATTTATTGACAATTCATGTGGAATTCATGCAGGTAACCTCTGTCTAGAAAGGACAACAGGATTTCGGATGCAAGCAACTCGCACGTAACTAATTGATAGCCATATCTATTATCATCAACCAAAATAGAAAAGTCATGTGTTTCGTCCTTTCGATTAACATTTTTCTTTTACACACATACATATATCTATTATAGTCGAACGTTGATTTTATTATCATTTTTATGTCCTGATTTTTTTCTTTATTTTGTCGATTGATTGACGTGAGTGCTTCTGTCTGCGGTATCATTTGGATATTTTATAAATCAGCCACATGTTTGTGAATATGCTTTTTCTTAAAACGTGTAATTTTATATGTACATTCAGACCTTTTCAATTTGCTGGGATACAAAAAACAAATAATACACCAACATATACCTGCTTATGTATATATTTTTTTTATTTTGGTTGTATGAGTCTATGCGAATGTAGGCAGGCGTAATTTTAAGGACACGTTTGTTTTTACGATTTTTGTGTGCGGCTTTAAATTATGTTTATTTGTTTCGTGATAAAATTCAAGGCGCCCAAATACGTGTAAATTAACATCGGATCCTATAGGAATTCCTTTATTTCTCTGTGGAATGTCCTTGTTTTATATTTGCATATACGAATATGTTTTCGTAGTGAATATCCAAAATAGTGTCAATGAACTGAATACAAAAGTTATCTCGTAAAATATTTAGTGTTTTTCTTTGGAAATTCCTCAAAGGGGTCAATATTTTAACAATATAATCCTTTGAATGTCCAAGAAAAGATCTCATTAATAGAAAAGCTTTGACAATAAAAAGGATATAAAAGCCTAGAAACAGGACAAACAGGATATTTATGAGATAAGGATTTACATATTCCAGGAAGGCTATGTAGGACAATTAATGGATAGGTATAAAAATCAAGAACGAAATTTTAATAAAATCGGGCGTAACGATATGACAGATAAAATTAATAAATAATGGGTTCCGAAATTCCGAATTTTGGTAGTAATAGTATGAATGTATTACATTTGACTCACAACCTAAACTGCTGAAGCGACATTGCAACTTAAGTTTCTTAAGGGGAAATTGAATTTTTAGTCTTTGAATTTTTAGCCGTCGGCGTCGATGCTCACCCAAATTTAATTATTATTTTGATTTAATGTACTTTTTTACATCGCCACGCCACGATACGAATCAAAGTGTCATGACCTCCAATATTTCCTTGACATATCTTCTGAAAAATTGATATTTTTCGAGAAATTTCCAAAAACACTAAAATTGAACTCTTAATAGTGCCTGATTACATGGGTCGTTTTACTGAAGAGGGCATCGGTGAGACAGGTAGATTTTATGTGGGTAAAAAAGGGAAGGTAGATTCCACCCATTTCACCGATGCGCCAGTTTGATTTAATATTTTCGGATTCAGCATGAAACGTATGAGTGAGACATATATATGGAAATGAAAGGATTTTTCTTCACCGTGTAGTCACGAGCAAGGCCGTAACAAGGGGGGGGGGTCACAGGGGGTCTGAAGCGGCCCATGCAAATAATGCAAGTCTGCACACAGTTGTCATTGACGCAAACGGAACAAATCGAGAAACCGGCACAAAAACTCTATATATTTTGTTTTTTTCTATACCGTGTGCTACTAGACCCACAGTGGTCGAAGAGTGCAACAAGGATCTGTTTCCTAACATCCACAAGCTTCTGAAAATTCTGGTGACATTACCGGTTTCAACATGCACACCGGAAAGAACATTTTCGACAATGGAACGTCTGAAAACTTATTTAAAAAATTCTACCGATGAAGAAAGGCTAATAGGATTGGCATTAATGTCAGTTCATCGACAAATTGAGATTGACGCTGAGGAAGTTATCGATGTATTTGCAGCTAAGGCCAGAAGACTCCGTTCAAAGAATTCTCCGATCGGAGAAAATTTCCGATCGGGGGATTTATTTGTTTTATACGGTAACCGAATCGTAAACGAAATATAGACGCGTGCCGACGCATGTATTTGACTTTTGTCAAAATAAAATATTTTGGAATAAGTAGTGACTCATGAACTTCCGCACAATGTCTGCCTTTGAGGTCATATGTCCTTAATATGTATATGCATTAACCTACATGCCCAAATGTTCAAAACAAAATTGTTTGTGTGATATGGTTGAATTTCGGCTAATGGGCTATTCTAGTTTTGATAACTAATTGGTGAATTTTTTTTCCGAAAAATTATATACCCACCTCCCCCCCCCCCCCCGAGAAAAATTGTCTGGCTACGGCCTTGGCCACGAGTTCAGTAAAACGACGTTCAGTAAAAAGATCCATGTAATCAGGCACTTACATCCAAAATATCCCAAAATTAGAGTTTGTACTTTTTAGAAAATGCTAACAACATTAAAATAATAAAGCACTCTACCAATATTCAGCTTTGTCAGAATTGTTTTCTGTTTTAATATTTAGGTAGCTCCTTTATGTTAAAATAGCAGAAGGATACTTTAATTCAAAGCGTAAGTTAGTTAGCGTAACTTTGTAAATGTAAAATCAATAAAAAACTTTAAATTGACATGTAAAAAATGTATCTTTACAATATACGAACAGAGCAAGTGTTTTTTTTTTTTTTTTGAAAAAAAACAAGAACTTGTATTTTTTTTATTTGGCATGTAAATGCCACGGTGCTTTTGAAAAGACCCCACAGTATTTGTTTTTTTTTATTTATTTTGGGCCACGCTGGTAGTATTTTCCTATTTAGAACATAAATGCGGTAAGGTGATGTTGGAAATGTTTGTTTCGACATCCGTAAATCTAAATCACTTAATACCCGAAGCGGAATTTCTTAATCAGTGACCAAATTTGTTTGACTGAAGCGAAGTGGCGAAAAGTACATAACTTAATTCATTAAAAGGAAATCAGGTTATTTTTGGGTCGTTAAATGATAGAATTTGAAGTTTTTTTAATTATAGAATTGTAAATATGTAAACCCAATTGTACATGGTATGAACACTGGGAGTTTTGTAAAAATAAGCAGAACATCGATAGCAATTATGGACCGGTGGCGGTATAGACTTATTATAGTCCACTTATTCTGATAGCGTTATTACCTACCGTTACACAGAGTGTGACTGATCAAAGTTTATCGCTGCGTCATATTGAATTGAGAAGTAGTAGAAAGAAATCCACACTTAAAAATTATTCCAGGGCTGTGGGCAAAATACATTTTTCTATCGCAAAAATCATAATTTTTTTAAAGAATAAAAATATTATTATAATTTGTATTTGCTTAAAAAGAAAAGGTACGCACTAGCCGTGAGTTCTATGATTCATATATAGACCGTCGAATAACTTACATTACAACAACAACAAGAGTTCCTGCTTTCTATCGGGGACAAGTTTCATGATCAAAAAGATTAAAGAGTGTTTTTTTTTTAGATGTGTGGTTTTCAAACTGGCAATACTTTTTTCGGAATTGGTCTTTTTGACAGTTCTTACTTGATTTATGTTTAGTTTGGTTTGCCATTTCATAATTAATAGACTTACTCCTGAACAACGTTTGGAAATCGTGCAAATTTATTACCAACATAAAGGTTCGGTTCGCGTGACGCATCGCGCGCTGCGTCCAATATTCGGTCGACATAATCGCAAAATTGCATAAATTCAAGCAACCATGGATCGGTTTCGCACCACGTTTACTCTAGTGGATAAAACGCATCCTCAGAGACGCCACCGTACAAGGCGCACCAAGACATTATTGCTGATGCTGTGGAGCAGAGTATCGAAGAAGACCCGAATGAGTACATCCGCCATCGCGTGCAACAATTGGAGCTGTCGAAAATTGGGCCTCTCGGCTGGAATTTATTTGCGCCAGCCGCGGCGGCCACTTACGCGAAATAATTTTTAAAATATAATGGCAAACCCCTATCTTTAAAATAAAGTTAAAATCTTGGCCATAACATTAAATTATATGCGTTTTATTTCTTCTTGAAAACCACACGTCTAAAAAAACACCCTTTAGTTGTTAATCTGGCGGGTAGATGGCTGTTTAGTTGTAACATACGATAAGGTAGCATGAGCTATATATTTATGAAAAAAGACAACAAATACATGAATATATGAGTTTTGTATATCTGTGGATAAGGAAATGATCGCTTATATGGGAGCGCATTAAACAACTATCTGCTCACATATTGCTCACGAATGTGATCAGTTTTCAAAAACTCATGAGCGTGAGTGTAAACATACTGAAGAATGAAAAAATGAAGTTTTTAATACAAAATTTTGAAAAAGAAGACCATAGTCATTTTGCGTAGCTCATATCTTACTAAACTACGGATTGAAATCAAATGGATCAACCAAGACAGCACTTATTTGTAACCAAGTTACCTTCCCTGTTGATTAAAATATAAGTTTATTGAGTTGTTCGACTTGAAATATTGAAAAAGTAACCCGTAGAAATCAAAAAACTTCAGAGAAAATTCAAGATAACTCAAGTTTAACTCAAATTTAACTCAACAACAGTTTAATCTCAAGCTTACCTTACTAACAGTGACTATGACTACGCCACTATACTATTAATCTTAATAAACAAAGATAAAAACATTACTTCAGAAAAATTATTAAAATCAAATTGAGTGTATCAAATTATAATACACTCTGCTCTTTGCAAAATTTTGTACTATGGTAATACCCTCCGAACAATAAATTTCCCAATCTTAACCAATGATAAACCATTCTCGATGACTCACCACAGTTTAATGGGATATTTATTTTTTTTTTAACAAAAACATGTTTTTTTTTAAGATAATCCTGAATTCATATTTCGAAAACCATATTTACTATATCGTCGAGTTCATTCCCATAACAACCACTCCTATAAAATACTTTTTCTGCCAACATTTCAAATAATCCTGATTAATTTCTTACTGCAGACCACGCATTGTGAAATGGCTGAAAAATGTGAATACAAAAAAAAAAATAAAACCGAGAAAGGAATTTTGTCTCCCGCATTGTGAAAATAAATAATCGAAGCACAGGACATAATAAATGCAGGATATGGAGTTGGCGTGGGATCACAATAAATCCTTGATATGGTCTCTTCCACAGCCACCATTACCGCACTGATGTCATTTAAAAACGAAACCAATCTATGTGAACAAACAAACACCACACTACACTATATATACGCATCCTGAGAACGGCATGGTATTTTTGTTGAGTGTGCGGTCATCGGTGCTGTTCAAAAACTCTTAAGATACTGGAGACTGGAGTCATCCAATTTGATTTGGTATTTCTTTGTTTTCGATAGTGTTCGTCATGGTCCAGACCATAAGTGCTGGTAGACAGTGCCAGCAGGAGGGCATACGAACACGTTTAGGAATTCTATTTTACAATTTTCATATAAGGAGCAGAAAATGGTAGTATGTGACCAAATTTTTCAAATGGAAAAATTGTGGAATTCGTATTCAACTTTAACCTTTTCAGGATAATATTTTACAATAATGGCACAATAATTGTTGTTTAATTGTTGCTGCACCACTTATTTCGGACTCTGGGATTTAAGAAACGTATATATGTGGGATATTCGGAAAAAAGTATGACATCTATTTGGTCAAAAAAGGCCAACTATTTTCAGTAATTGGGTACCTAGCCATAGATTTTTTATTGAATTTTTAAAAGTTTGTTGAAGGTCACAATCTATACAACTATGAAAAAACTTTAAAAAATTATTTTAAAAAAACTTATGGCTGACTAATTTCTGATACTAGTTGACCTTTTATGAGGATTTAATGACCTTTCAGATTTTTTTTGCGAATATCCGAAAAATGAGGAGCTAAAAATGGCTGATAGGTAATCAGGGTCATCTGATTTAGATGATAGGTAATCAGAGAAAACCTCAATGAACTTGGTGTGCGTAACTGGAGGCAGCTATAGCTAGGGGCCAGACTGGCCTGGACGGACTTGATGGTTGAGATAGTTGTCAAAACTGGACTGTGAGCACCATCTGAAGTAAATTAAGTTAAGTAGGTAAAATCATTTTGGAAAAAAATATAAAAAATTTAGGAACATTCTCTTCGTTTCATAAATTCAAAATTTAAATTCAATTCAATATTCAAAAAATCATTCAATTGCTCCAACATCAAAAAATTAAGCTAAGTATACCTATATACGGCTCATATTTTGCATTGATCATATGACACTACAGCCTTTGACCATAACACATAAACTGGAACAAACTAACCAACACATAAATTCTGGCTGATTATTCTAGCCAGACAAATAAATCACCAAATCCGTTATTCATTCGAATATTTTTTTAATCGATTGTTATTGTGGTGGGATTGAAAAATGACATTTCTTTTTCTTCACCCAGCTGTTTGGTTGTAGATATATTAAAAAGGGTGAGTGTGCTGGTGCACCAACTAATATGCTGCACTTTATTGTACCAGTGCCGTCAAAAACAATACTATGGTAATCAAATTTTAAATTAAAATTAAAAAGTGGGCGTGTGTTAATGCGCTTCGCGTAACTTAAAAAAAAAATCTTTGGGTGCCCGAAGTTTACTCACCTTGACGGAGGGCCCTGGCCCTGCGGGGCCGCGTAAACAGTAATTTTATATACCATAACTGTTAGGTATATATGTAGATGGTATTTTTAGAGTCACTCCCTTAAAATATACCTTACCCAGCTGAACTTCGTAAGAACCGTCAAAGGAAGGTAAAGGGTGGTTTTTTAAGAGGTTTAGAACTTTAAAAAAAAAAAACACAAAAAATTCGAAAAAATGAATGAAATATTTATTTGAATCGATAGTTTGAACCTTGCAATTTAATGTTTAAAGATAATTTCATGCAAATGTTGACCGCGGCTGCGTCTCAGGTAGCCCATCCGCTGAGTCCAATTTTGGCATACTCTTTCACACATATCGGCCGGTATCTCACGAATGAATGCATGGATGTTGGCTTCCAGTGCGTCAATCGAAGCGGGCTTGTCCCTATAGATATTAGCTTTGACATACCCCCACAAAAAATAATCTAATGGTGTCAAATCGCACGATCTAGGCGGCCAATTGACCGGCCCGAAACGTGAAATTAACTGTTCACCAAACTCGCCTCGCAATTGCGCCATTGTTTCGCGTGCTGTGTGGCATGTGGCACCGTCTTGTTGAAACCACATATCATGCAAGTCAAGAACTTCCATTTCGGGCAAAAAAAAGTTTGTTATCATCGCTCGGTAGCGTTCACCATTGACATTAACGCTGCGATTCGCCCAATATGGCCCAATAATGCCGCCGGCCCATAAACCGCACCAAACAGTGGCTTTTTCGGGATGCATTGGTAGCTGTTGCAATGCTTCTGGCTGATCTTCACTCCAAATGCGGCAATTTTGCTTATTTACGTACCCATTCAACCAAAAATGAGCCTCATCGCTGAACACAAGCAGCGCGCGATGAACATTTCGAACCGAGCACGAATTTTGATAGTAAAATTCAATAATTTGCAAGCGTTGTTCATTTGTAAGATGATCCATGGTTAAATTGCAAACCAAACTGAAGCTGCTTGACAGTGACACAAGGTACTAAACACACGTCAGCTGTCAAAACCAGTGTTGCCAAAACCAAACCAGCTTAAAAATCACCCGTTATAAGAATAATAATATATTTTTATCGTGTTCCCAAAATGTATGGATCTTTCCTAGAATTAACTACCTTAAGCTAAGCTTGTATTTATCTAGTCTTTTAAGACGTTGTAAAGGCTTAGCGTAGACAAATTTGGTTAGTTGTTTTTCATTGTCAGTTCCCCAGCGTAGTCAAGATAAAAAGTACTTTCCCTTTTCAGAATTGAAGGGTCATTAATTTTAGTTAGGGAAATCTTTTATTTATATCTAAAAAAAAATCACACCCGTGTTAGTTTAAAACCAAAAATACTCATAAAAAACATATATTATTATTTTTCTCTAATTTTTCGAGTTTTTAGTTTGGTTTTCTCGGAAATCTTTTTATCACGATTAAAATTTAACCCGGGTTAACTAAAGAGAAGCATTTGATGTTCTATAATCCGAGCTTTTAGGCCTATCCACATGACAAAAATTGTTTCTTGAGTTAAGTGTGTGTAGATTAATTTATGTCCAAGTAAGCTTACTCTTTAACTAAGCATAGCACTTAAAAAAATGAGCCTTACAGCCATATTATTGACTTGTTTCAAAACTAGTTTTATAGAACTTTGAAGTCCAAAATTTTTCACGGTTTTCGAGTTTTCGAGTTTAAGGTGTCAAAATATTTTTGAATAATACCGATTTGAGTACCTCCAAACATCTATGAAACTAGTTTTGAAATAAGTCAATAATATGGCTGTAACAGTGTCATGTTGAGCGAAGTCATTTCAACAGTTGGATAAAATTTAAATCATGAAACAGTAACTCTCGAAAATTTGTCACTAGCCTTCTTACTAATTAAATAAATCTCTTTTTTGTGTGGACGGTGTTACTCATTTTATTTCAAATATTCCATTTTTTATTATAGGAATGGCACAGTTCAGAAATTCAACCGAAAACGAAAAAAATAATATTATCATCGGCATCGTTGCAAAGATGAGTTGGGTTAAAATGATCTGGTCAACGTTATTCTGGATCAGTATAGGATAGAGCTTTTGGACCAACTGGAATTTTTGATATGGTTCAGAGATACAGACCTTTTTTCAAAATCAAAAAAAAAAAAAAAAAAAAAAAAAAACATTTTGTTTTCGGCCGATCATCTAGGTATAACGAGGTTTACCCGTATGCTTCTCACATCTCTAACGTTCCCATATCGTTCAAATTTGCTCACCACACGACGAATTGTCGGAGCTTTTGGAACATTTTGAATACCTATCATAATATGTGTAAATTATTGACCGGTCATTTTCAAAAAATAATTGAATAGTTGTTGTTCGCTATGCGATTGTGTAGTATTCCATTAATAAACCTCCCAACCTTTATGTCTAAAACATATGTAAGAAAAAGTAAAAAGATTTTCGTGTTTAACATTGTTGGGTCTTATTGGCCTACCCTGTATTTCAGTAGGTTGATAATAATGCTAATTAAAAAAAAAAAAAATATTTTTTTTTTGTTTTGGTGTAGGTAAATAGGTATGTATGTATGTATTTAATTTATAAAGTCAGAAAATTCCAATTAACACATGGGTAAAGTTATGTACTTATACATTTCAACTAGGTAGAAGAAAAAAGAATAAATAAACCATCATAAACACACCCCGGGTGCGTTCATTACCCACCTACTCATTTTTTCGGCACGTCCAGCTCATTGTATAGCAATTAAAAATCCCTCTGCCCTGCGTGCTCTTCCACAAACCCATCACAATTTGGAAACAAATTAAAAAATATATATATTTACGTGCCAACATTTTTGTTATAAAATAAAAAATTGTTTAAACCATTTAATTTGTTAGCTCTGCACTTCATCACACGCCGCCTCGCCACGCCATGCCACTGGCGCTCCTCTGATACTGCTGCTGCTGTTGCTGTTCAGGCAGAAAACCAACATACAGCACACCCACCAATACCTTTCTCTATAACGGTAGAAGTATTAGACTCTGTTAATTTATACGCAATTTATTTATAAAACTGATTCCCCCACGCAGTTCAAACAACAAAATAATGCGGCTGGGGAATTTTGCAGCTGAGTCATGATCTTTTATTTTTTTCCAAGTAAATAACAATTTTGCAACAACGAAAAAAAAAAAGTTATTACATTGTAAAATAAGAAAAATGAAATCCTTACATGCGAACCAACCCAAATGACGTCTAGCTGAATGTTTATAAATTCAACCTTACTAAAATAGAAGCAATTAATCATAGAATAAAGAAAGTATAAAAAAATTACCCACCCCTGCCCCTCAATAATTCTCGGCTTGGGATATTTTTTTTTTTTTTTTTCAATAAAAAGCCATTGACTTCCGTTACATAGTATCCGGCACTAGCAACAGGTGCCAAGAGGGTTGTGCGAATTTATTTATTTAGTTAGTTACTGGGTGGATTGCCATCGACCGATGCCATTCACTACAGTGGCTTTTCTTGTCAAAATTGTGTGCAAAATTCAATTTTCTTAACTATAGTCAGTTTTTTGCATCAGGTGATAAACCTTTAACATTAGACATAAATGTCAAATTTTTAGATTTCCTGTGCATAAGAGAAAAGTACAACAAATAGAAAACTAACCTCAACGCGACGGACGGTTCGATCTCTTTTCAGAACAAAGTTCTTTCTTCTGAAGTTTAAATGAGCAGGTGTTTGCTTAACAACCGTGACATCTTAGTTATCAATATGTTGACCAAATGCAAATGGATGGAACTATTTAGCATTCAGCTTCCGTTAAGCAGAAAATAAAAAAAAATTGAAAATTATACAATGGCTATTCAAATTTTGTTGGTTTTTAATTTTTATCTTTTGAAGGGGTAGGCTGAGAAAATTGAAAATTTTAAGGATGATGACTTTTATTAGTTTGGATTTTTTGTAAAAAATTTGAATTTCTAACTTACCATTGATGAAAAATTCAAATATTATTTTTAATTTGGGAATTTGGGCATAATCCCGAAATCTAAAATCCAGAAAGCCAGAAATGCAGAAAACCCAAAATCGCGAAAGCCCTCAATCCAAATAACCTAAAATCATGAAAGCCCATAATTAAGAAATCCTAAAATTCAGAAAATCTGATATTCAGAAAATCCAAAATCCCAAAAACCCAAAATCAACAAACCCAAAATCCCAAAAACCCATAATCCTGAATGGCTAAAATCCCGTAATTAAAATAAATCTTGGCCTTATTTTTCAAGAGCATATTCTCAGCGCAATTTTCCATTTTATATAATTTTTCGGGCTCTATATGACGTCAGATAAACACGTGATCATATAGGAGTGTGATATTCTCACTAAAACCACCTCCTCCTCCCTATTGCAACTAAGTTGAAACCTATCTATAAATTTAACGATATTAAATAACCACCCTCTATTATTATCAACTTGTAATTCATATTAATAAATGTGGTATTGCCTGTGACATGTGATATCAAGCAGATAACTTTAAACTCACTTAATTTTGGCATTTAAGGGAAGGATAACTTCTTAACACACACATGCATACATCTCATAGAACTTTTTACTAATGCAATCATAGTTCTCATAATTTAGTGGATAGTAAAGGGTTTTCCAATAAGAGGTGTTATTTTGATATTCAAAGAAAAATGGCATTTTTTGAGATAAATGATCGGATGTTTATTTCATTATAAAGAGGAAGGTATGCCGTCATAATGGAACACAACATCAGCCAAATGGCCCCCACGACCACGCTTACAGGACCATATCCTTTTCATGAAATTTTCCATAACCAAATCGCAAAGTGGCTGCCCTATGTCCTCGATAGCCTCACGAATTCCATCTTTGAGGTCTTGAATCGACGCTGGGCTGCTGGCGTAGACCTTATCTTTCACGTGGCCCCAAAGGAAGAAGTCACAAGGTGTTAAATCACAAGATCTCGGTGGCCAATTGTGATCACCTCTTCGAGAGATAACACGGTCCGGAAACTTTTCCCGTAAAAGATCGATGGTTTCATTGCTTGTGTGGCACGTAGCGCCGTCTTGTTGAAAGTAAACGTTGTCCAGATCAATACAATCCAATTCCGGCCATAAAAAATCATTAATCATCTCTCCATAGCGCAATCCATTGACCGTAACTGTTGCTCCAGCCTCATTTTCGAAAAAGTAAGGTCCAATGACCCCACCGGACCATAAACCGCACCAAAAAGTCACGGGTTGAGGATGGAGAGGCTTTTCAACAATAACTCTTGGGTTTTCCGAGCCCCAGATGCGACAGTTTTGCTTGTTGACGTAGCCTCCGAGGTGGAAATGGGCCTCATCAGTCAAGATGATTTTTCGATGAAATTCCGGATCATTTTCATGCATTTCAAGGACCCAATCAGCAAAGACACGACGTTGTTGATGATGACTGAACTTTATAAGCCTTAAGACCCAAGTCTTTATACATAATACGGTGTAATGACGTTTGTGGAATGCCTAATTCCAAAGAACGACGAGGAATGGACAAACCTGGGTTTTATTCTTCACATCACTAACTTGTCCCAACAGCTCAAATTTGTCCACCAATTTCTGTATTGCGGTCCGACAAGGTGCTTCACGACGACCCAAAAATGTTTTAGTTTTACGAACCGTCTCTGCCAAATTTTCACCATTTTTATAGTGAATTTTAATAATTTCAATGCGTTGTTGAAGCGTGTATCGTTCCATTTTTATTAATGGCGTAGTTTCTACTTGTCAAATGTCAAAAAATGATAGCTTCAAAAGTGACAGCTACCGAAATAGCGGGCTATTCAAAATAACACCTCTTATTGGAAAACCCTTGGTCGTCAAATTCTGTTTGTATGTAGCACACATGTGAAAATAAACACACCGGTTTAGAACTTATCAACTTGTAATTCATATTAATAAATGTGGCATTGCCTGTGACATGTGATATCAAGCAGATAACTTTATACTCACCTAATTTGGCATTTAAGGGAAGGATAACTTCTTAACACACACATGCATACATCTCATAGAACTTTTTACTAATGCAATCATAGTTTTCATAAATCAGTGGATGCCTGTGACACACGTATTGGAATGTTGGTACATTTTGATGTAGTGTTGGCGTCCGCTTCCAGTTATAAATACATAAAGCAAATATTTGTTTATTAATAAGAAAAGCTATCATGCGGACAAGTTCTCTATCCTTGTGCCATATAAAAGGGTCTTTAGGAGCGGATGGTGTTTTGTTTTACTAATAGAGTTGCCATTGTTGCCATTTTGGCTTTTTTTCATTGACTGGATTTTACCACTGCGTCGTTAGCTGGAAGTGAAATACAAATCCATAGTCAACGGTTTTTTTACTGGATTTAAAAATTCACCTCAATTATGATACTAAACTTTTAGAAGAGAAATATTTTCTTAAATACAGTGTAACCCAAGTGTAAACTAATATGTTGGAAGCACCGAGTAATTATGCAGTGCAATCAACGAACACGTCCATTTTCGTATCTCTCTAACAATGACAGTTGACAACGACAAGCAACCAAATCTTTAAATATTCTTTAAAGCAACACAAAACTCGATCGGAGCTACTGTTTGACGCAGGCCGGCCGGCGCGGCGCGGCATGTCGTGGCGTTTATGTAATTAACTACCTAGTCTGCGTTCATTGTTTATATTGCTTACAAATTAACATAAATAAATAACCCTCAAGTCGTCGTAATTGACGTATAAATAAATATGCAGAGTGTTAGAGGCGCCTTAGTCTCGACGTCACCAACAAAACAAAGACGCGAAGCGAATGGCACTGGCATCTATATATGACTTCATTTCAACCGTAAAATTCTACATGAAAAATTATCTTCAATCTGCTGATTCAACTCAAAGGAAAGGACCAAAGAGTAATTTATTTTTTGTTTTCTTTTATAAATTGCCGCCTTGATAAGCTTTGAATTGTTTGTGTGAACTTAAATCAAGAAGCCTTTTTTTGCTTAGAGCAGGACTCAGAGGACAATGGCCTGGTATCCTAGTAGGTATAATTGAATAAATTTATTTGAAATAATATTTGTAATGGCACCTCTTTGAAATCTTAAACTTATGTACAATATACACAGTTGGAGCATTTAGGATTTCCATGTTTTTTTTTTTTGCCACTTTTTAGGTACAATTTATTTTTCGGGACACAAAAAGATTTTGTAAAAAGGCGTAAATATATGTATTTGTTTTTTTTTTTTTTAGGAACGGAACTGTGTTGTTATAGTTGAACTTTATATGCCTACATGTGTGCTGTTAGTACATATATGTACATTTTAATACACAAAAAAGGTTTTGAAGTGGCAATTAATGTCGACACTAAAGCTACCTCTTTAGATTTTATCTTGGTTTTAGCTAATTAAGTAGCAAGAGCTTTTTGTGTGTCATTTTCTTAAACCAGAAATGTGAGAGACATGATTAAGTTGAATTAAATGGTTCATATATGTATTGTTTGGCAAAAGGTGTCTTCTTGTCATGTTAGTTACATTTAAGGATTATCTTCTTCTTGCTATATTTTTAATTAAGTAAAACTACATACATACTGTAGGAAGAAATCATTTAGAAACAATTATAAGGATGGAATTGATGACATACAGGCTTAAGCGAGTGATATAACTATTTTCTACAGCCAGAGTTTATAGATAGCTTTTCCAATTCCATGTATATTCTATTTATTTATTTTTTTATAAAAATACTGAAGTTTGTGAGACTGGTTTTCCGTTTGCTCCATATTTTGCTGCATATTCCCATATGATCTATGCGATCAATTGTGAAAATTCGGTAGTGAAGTGCGTAATATACATATCTTGGCCTGAAGACGCTTAGGCTATAGGTTCGATTCCAGTTCGTGCAAAAAGTTTTCCAAATTAAAAATGAACATAACATACTAAGCGAAGCACCACTTAATCAGTTTGATGATCTGCCCGATTGCAGTTCGTTTAAAAAACCTTCAAAGGATAATATTGAAGCTTGAAAATGTGCGCCTACATCGAGATCCGAATTTTTATATCAAGTAGGAGTTAACCGAGAGAGGACTACCGAGTATTGATAACCGGTTTTGTATACCCAAAATTAAGGATTTGCACTTGGACGACCTATGGTTCTAGCAAGAAGGAGTAACGTGCCTCAGTCGTGTTGTCGTGTTGATGGTAGTCGGAAGGTTCATTATTTTCAATAAGAAAACAATCGTTGAAAAATTTCAAACAGTGTATTTTGTGTAGCTATTTTAAAAAGAAACCAACAGATGACCTTTACCTACCTTACCCTTAATGTATATAAACGCACCAAGGGGTTTTAGAAGGGTACATACGACGGCATCTAAAAGGACACATCCATACAATTCATTGCATCCGTCGCTTCGACGTGTACAAATGACAGCTCAATTAAATATCGATACCTATGCATATTTTTATTAGAAGTAACCCATAAATGCTTGGCAAATCTAAATATATAAAACAATGTCGGTTTATTTACACCATTATTATAAATTATCCGATTTAAGAAACTCTTTTATTTCGTCTGAATGATTTTTTTTAAAAAATGGCTTTAAGGATATTCTTTTCCTATTTTTTTTTATTTGTATAGGGTGAAATGGTGTCAAATGAAAAAATATGCACGATTTGATCGCATGAACTTGCTCTTGGGGTAAAGTACTGTGTGTAACCCCACATTGAAGATGCATGCTGTATATATTTAACGAGTAAATATTAAAAGAGTCAAAAGTACTAAAAAATTGATTTTTTGTTTATAAAAAATTTTTTTTTTAATTTTTAAATTCATTATTGTTTAAACTATTGAGAAGCATTAAGCTGCAAAATTATAACAAAATCGGTCTAACCATGGCAAAGATATATGCGAATAACCCAAACATAAGACCATTTTCTCAAAAAAACGTAGAATACCTAATTCCGTTATGTGAATTTTATGTGAAAAACCTGAAATGCAGTTTTCTTACAATTGACTTCGTTATTACAGGTACGAAGTTCAATCAAAATCGTTAGAGCTGTTTTCGAGAAAACCAAAATATTTGTATGGCAGCATGAGCTAAAACAAAAATTCTAATTTCTCCTCTAATCACATAAAAATGCTCTGTACCAAATTTCATGCAAATCGGTTTACCCGTTTAGGCTCTAGCTCAAATTACAGTGGACGCACCGACGCACAGACGTACAGACGCACAGACGCATAGACGCACAGACGCACAGACAAAACCCACTTTTCGGACTTCTCGATTAGTTTTGATTATAACCTCCAAATTTTTTTTTTTTACACGAAACCAATACTTGCCCTATAGAGCAAATGTATCCGATTCCAAAAAATTATTTTGTTGATTGAAAAGGCATTTTAAGGAAATTGCATTAGGGGTATTTTTTATTTTTTATTTTTTGTTATTTGTGGGGTGAACTAGGGTAAAAATAAAAAAAATTTCGGGTTTAAGAGATTCGTTTTGTGTTTGAAAGGTTATTTTAAGTGGATGGCTTTAGAAATATTTTTTTCAAAAATTTGGTATTTATAGGGTGAAAAGGGGTAAAAACGGAAAGTAGTATACGATTCCAAATATTCTGTTTGGGTTTGAAAGGTTCTTTTAAAAAAATGTTATTTATAGAGTGAAATGGGGTACAAATAAAACAGTGGTTTTCGAATACAAAAATTCCTTCTATGTGGGGAAAGCAATAAAGGTTGGACTTGATCAAATTTTTACATATTTAGCATTTCATAACGTAAAGTGGATTAAAACCCAAAACCCAGAAAGTAGTAGGTAGCTATTCGATTACAAAAAGTCAATAAATACTATTTTCTTTTGTAATTTTTATGAGAAGCTTAGGTTTGTCCACCCACATGCGAAGCCAGGTGGGCAAACTATTATAAAATAAATTATAAAGGTATAAACATTCCCTTGTGAATTTGTTTTTATATGGAAATAATTCCAATCCATTGAAACAACATATATTTATTGGGTCACCTTTTATCCTTCCCATCCGTTCACGTGAACGGATATGTGTCCGCAAATAGAAAAGATGTGTGAGAAAACATGGAATTTTCCGACTGCATGTAGAGTTTTCATTTAAAAATGCCCAGATCACTGGTTTAAACTTATTTCAGTGGAAAAATGGAATGATCCGTTGATTTATATACTCTTTTCGTGTCAAATGCCTACTTTGCCATTGCTTGCTTTAGTGTCGTGTTTCTATCCAACGAGGCACATTTTCTATCCTTTTTTCTATACTTACTCGGAGAAGGTGACAGTGTGATTTCCAGCCGCAAGATTAGGGATCATCAGCCCTTCAGCACGTTACCTTACCATGATTCAATATTTTTTTCTGAACACATGTGGTTCCAACAAGATGGTTCCAAAGATTTACCACCAGTCATCTCATCACGCTAAGAAGCGATCTCAACTATACCACACGCTCTCTTTATTTAACTTCATTGGCATTGTACGATGGACTCCGGTGGGCGCCATTTAACCGAAACTTTATTGAAAACCATGTCAACTAAAATTACCAATGTTGAACATTACGGACAATATAAAATAAAGTTCCTCATTCAACCTCATATTGAGTTTCAATCCAATTCAAACCCCATGCGTCTCCGCAGGCATGTTTAAAACTTAAAAGATATGGAAAATTATATACTAAACTAACAAAAAATCAATTTCATTAATCTTTCGATACGTTTATCTTCAAAACTCCAAAATACTCTTGAGTAACCAAATTTACGTGCTACCGTTATTCTTTTGACCAAAAATTTATATTCAATAGATTCAGTATCGATTGACATTTCTACTTAAGCATGACGAATATTTTTTGTCACAATTCCAACCCACAGGTGCATCAACAAAATTTTACCAAAAACCAAGTAAATAAATCTATTCATTGAAAGTGTAATTTGACAAACAAAAATAAAAGCAAAAAAACAATTACCTACCACAAATCTAACAGAGGTTTGCGTTCGTAACTTGAACAAAAATCTCCTTTGAGTAAGGTATCAATATACATATGTATGTCTACATATATCTTTTATCTGTTTCATCTCATTAAATTAGATTCAATGACGTGTTAAGGTATACCTACATACTTGTAACTTGTTGTATTTTTCGCATCCGTAAATAGGTACCTGTACGAAACCTTTTTCTCTCAAAAACATTAGTTGTAATTTAAATGCAAAGCAAAATGTGTTTGCCCAAAATCATTTCAATTGGAAAATGAATCGAATCAAATAAAGCTTCGGAATTGTATTAATTTATTTTGAAATTTGTCTGTATAGGTAGGTATGTATGTATTAACTATAGGTATAGGTTAGGTATCCTATATAATGCAGAAATACACCTCAACCTCATTGCGAGAAGGACTCTGCTGGGATTTAATCTCGAAAATGTTATCTATCTTCCAACATGTCGTCTGTGTCAATATACAAATTATATACAGATCAGGCTTGGATGCCATGGTAGGAGAGAATCTATATCAACTGACTTTATACCGATGATGAGACGAACGACGCGACGGAAATGGTATTAAATCGAAATTTGTATTCTGTTTCAGTGTACTCGTATACTGTTAAACTTTGTATATACGCAGTGTATATAGATATAGTTAGCTATGGGGTATAACTTTTCAATGCTACCTGTCTCAGTCCATCCCCTGAGTTCAAATAAAATCACAAATTGTTGCACTTTCACTATAGATATGAATCTAAGCGAAGTGATGGTGGTATCCTGCGATTCGATGGCAGGATACTATCATGATGCCATCACACCGCCATCATCATTGCACTGTTATCGTCGGAGTCTCATCACACACCAGAGTAAGTAAAGTATGGAAATTGCTTCGGGGAATCATGCACCAGCAGCAACCGACTATACCGACGACGACGGACGCGACGGCGATGATTGGAAAGTTTATACAACCTAACGTAAACTTTATACCTATACGTATTTACTTTTCAATAGAAATTCATGAAATTGATGTAAATTTCCATAGTTAGTGTCGAAGAAACAAGCGCAACGAGGGACTCCGAAAGCTATATAGTTAGCTGTAAGGTGAACTTCAACAATTCTTGTTTGTGGAACTTTCATAATTCTGTCTTATCGGATAGACAAATTAACCTCAGACTATAGCTTGATGTTGCCCTTAGGTGAATTACATTTTCTACGTATAAAAAAAATGGGTGGGCCATCTAGTGGTTTCTTTTTAAACCATAGCTTATTTTGACACTGACAGCTGTTTCCCGCTCGAAAGCTTGACAGAAAGTCCGTATATCATACCCCCGCTAAAAGAATTGAGTCGCTTTATGCTTTAACAACGTTAGGAAATATGGCGGAGATTTTGGGCCAAAAAAATCATCATTTCTGGCGAGGCGCATTTTCGACTCGGCGGCTACGTTCAGAAACAAAATTGCCGCATCTAGGGCTCGGAAAACCCGCACGATATTGTCGAGAAGCCAATTCATCCACAGAGATTGACAGTTTGGTGCGGATTGCGGAGTGATGGCATCATTGGACCATTTTTCATCGATAATCAGACTGGGAACAACGTTTCGGTCAACGGTGGGCCTTACAGAGCCATGTTAACCGGTTTTTTTTTGTTGAAATTGAAGACATGGATTTGGACGACCTCTGGCCCATGCCACAATCGATCTTCTGCGTACCAAATTCCCAAATCGTGTTATCAGCCTTCTTGGTGATGTCAATTGGCTGCCTCGGAGCTGCGATTTGACCCCTTTGGACTTTTTTTTGGTGGGGAACCGTGAAGGACCGATGTTATGCCAACAACCCGGAAACGATTCAAGCTCTTAAGGCTAATATCATCCAAGCTAGCCATCTCTCAAATACAGCTGGATCTGTAGCAATTCCAATCACAATTGGAATATGAATTGGTTAAAACCCTTGATGTTTTTAGTTCTTATAAAAATGTATTATGTTTCTGTTGATTTTTAAATTAAAAATTAATTTTAATTGAAGTTTTGAGAAAAAAGAAGAATTTTTTATTAAAATTGGGCTGATCTGAACTAATCCAGGATCAGACTGAAGAAAGCAAGAAAAGTCCAGAAATATAATCAATTTTACTCGACATTTCAATATAAACATAATATTATAAATATTAGGTATATATGTAAATGGGACAGAGTCAAAATTTAAGGCACAAATTAAATACATGGCTCGAAGGCCAAACAATTTGAACCTACTATATATTGGACCACGCAATCAGCAGAAGCAGACTGTTGCTTGGTGCTTATTGCTTAGAATGGTACCCACAACACTGGTAAAGGCAGAAAACTAATTTCCATATTAATTTAAAATTTCACCTTCCTGATATCATATTTGCAGTGGTAAGAACTAGAAATGTTAATTATAAAAGTGCAGAAAAACTCATAATTTCATCATATTATGTCTGGCTTGACGATGAACTGCTTATCTGGTGGACCTGTGAACCAGTGAATGATTATTCAACAAAATTTTAACAATTCAATAGTGTATTATTGTCTTTTACTTGGCTGATTTTGATTTGATTTGGCAACACTATTTTAACTGGCGGCCATTTTG
Source organism: Leucozona laternaria (assembly GCA_932273885.2). Lineage (NCBI taxonomy): Eukaryota > Metazoa > Arthropoda > Insecta > Diptera > Syrphidae > Leucozona > Leucozona laternaria. The sequence goes on along the minus strand of OW026367.1, from coordinate 19,899,651 downwards.
TCAGCTGTCAAGTGATTTATTTTTAGTTTGGTTTGGCATTTCAACATGAATAGACTGACGCCTGAACAACGCTTCCAAATCGTGCACAAATGGGCCCAAAACAAGATTGCCGTTGCTCCCAATTTTCATAAGCGAATTTTGTTTAGCAACGAAGCTCACTTTTGGTTGAATGGATACCTCAATTAACAAAACTGCTGTATTTGGAGTGGTGATAGTCCGCAAGTGTATGTTGAGACACCGTTACATCCACAAAAACTGACTGATTGGTGTTCTTTATGGTTTGGTGGATTAATCGGTCCGTACTTCTTTAAAAACGATACTGGCCAGAACGTTAGTCAATGGTGACCGCTATAGAGCCATTAGCCGTGTTTTATTATCTTCTATCGGGATCCGGATCTGGATTTACTTTTGACACGTAATCATCATCGTCATCATCGTCGGCTCGACAACCGGGGTCCGGTCCTGGCCTCCTTCAACAAGTCTCTCCACCCATCCCGGTCTCGAGCCGCCGCCATCCAGTTGCGCACCCCAAGGCTCCGGGCGTCCTGGTCTACGCCATCTCTCCAGCGCAAGCATGGTCTACCACGCTGTCGTCTACCATAGAATGTACCACAAAGAACTTTCCGAGCAGGTTCCTCTTCGCTCATGCGAGCTAGGTGCCCTGCCCACCGGAGTCTACCGAGCTTAATTTTTGTCACGATATCTGCTTCAAGGTAGATTGCGTACAATTCATGATTGTACCGTCTCCGGAATCGTCCTTCCTCACATATGGGGCCAACAATTCTCCTTAAGACTTTTCTCTCGAACGCGGCTAAGAGGTCGGAGTGCCTTTTGCTAAGCACCCAAGTCTCGGATCCATATGTGAGTACTGGCAGGACCATGGTCCTGTACAGCAGCAGTTTTGAAGTTATGGTGAGATTTCTGGATTTGAAGAGCTTTGACAGACTATAGTAGGATCTGTTGGATTTGAGAAGCCGCCCGCGTATTTCTTCTTCTATATTGTTATCGGCTGCTACTATTGACCCAAGGTATTGTTTGGCCAACTGTTCCTCTCGCATTCGACGCCACCATGTACTTTGTTTTACCTTCACTAATGTGCAGCCCCAGATTTTGTGCCGCCTGCTCGATCTGGATGAAGGAATCATGTACAGCTTGCTCGGTTCTTCCGATGATGTCGATGTCGTCTGCGTAAGCCACTATCTGGCTGGACCTGTTGACGATGGTCCCTCTTGTTGCCGTGCCAGAGTCACGGATTGCTTTCTCCAACGCCAGGTTGAAAAGGAGGCATGCCAAACCATCCCCTTGTCGGAGTCCATTAAAGATGTTGATTGGTTTGGATAGCAATCCGGCACGTAATACACAAACAAAATACTGGGAAATGTTCAGAATTGTTTTTGTAACACGTGTTAAAAGTTAATCCAGATCCAGATCCGGATCCCGATAGAAGATAATAAAACACGGCTATTATTACTTACTTTTTTGAACAACCATGATGTGCAGGAGCTGTGGTTTCAACAAGACAGCTTGTGCCACAATTGATTTATTGAAGGAAACGTTTGGTAACAGCATATATAGTTCCACGTTACGGACCCGTGAATTGGCCTCCAAGATCGTGCGATTTAACGCCGCTTGACTATTTTCCGTGGGGATATGTGAAGTCATTAGTCCGATAAGCCCGAAACGATTGATCACTTGGAGGACAACATTCGTTGCGTTATTCCCGATATACGGCCACAAACGTTGGAAAAAGTTATCGAAAATTGGACCTCCAGATTAGACTACGTCATATGCCCGAAATCATGTTAAATTATAATGCCAGAAGATTATCTTTCGAATAAAGTAAATTTCATGTCAATTTAAAAAAACCATCTTTGTTTTATTCCATTTCAAAGTTGTATACACCCTTTAGTATTAAAAATACAAATCTGAGTATCCAAAATTTTTTGTCCATTGATGATTTTGACAGAAAATGAAATGCAGACTTTGTGACACTTTAATTTCTTTTAAAGCTCAAGACTTTCTGATTTAGTATTTACAAATTGTGAAAGATTAATTAAAGAGAATATGAAAAATTAGCAAAATAAAGGTACTAAGTTTTGTGTCTTCTCAAATTCTGTTTTGTGACGCATAGAAAAACAGTATTTTAGAAGAAAACCATCTTTTCATCCCAAATTGTTATCTTTTCAAGGTATCTAAACAGAACGGATTTTTCCTTAAACATTTCAATTGAATGTATTATTTTTTTTTAAATCCTTGTTTAAATTAATTTTGCAAATTTTAAGTCATAAAAATATTTTGTCGCTTTAAAATTGAGTACGTGATGTAAGTCTGTCGTGTTTATCAATCTCACCCCCAGGTGAAATTCATACATAACCTCCAACTCAAGTAAAGAGCGTATACCTCATAAGACTGGGGGTCTGTGGTAGAAAGGTATCTATATCTACCTACATATATATGCATATAGTACCTAAAGGAAAAAAGTATTTCTCGCGTGACTGTCAGAAAGTTAAAAGACAAAAAAAAATATATTCCACCAAGATAACAATGATGACAGCTTGGAGGATTCCATAAAATGGCTTTCCACGAACATAAGTAGGTACAAAACCAAACCAACACACCATAGTGAAAGCGAATGGAAATGGCAGCATGTGGTAGCTCGTAGCTATGACTGCGAAGACAAGCCAGTGCAAATCTATTTATGTGAAGAAGATTTAATTTGCATAAAATACAAAAAAGGAAGTCCCCAAATGGAATAAAAAGACACACAAAAAAAACATGAAATGCAAAAGGATGTTCTATATCAAAAACCGAAAGAAGGGGTTGAAGATAAGAGCTACTGTTGAATACAAAAAAATTAAAAACAAAAAAAAAACAGAAATTCTCATACAAAGCTGAGGGATTTCTAAACCATGTCTGGAAGTCAAAGTGTGAATAAATTTTGATTTATATGCCATAAAGAGAAAAAAAAAGAGAGTCCCTTAAGATTGATGAAGTTGAAGTATACTGGAATTGAACGTTTTCTAAAGAGGTTACAAGGAAATACAAAACATTTCTAAGAAAATCTTGATCCCATAGAAAGAAAATTTCCATATAATGAGCTATTTCAATTTCATAACGACCTCTACAACGACCAACACAGCCTGAAAGATAAAAATCATAAGAGCCAGTTCGTCGAAATCAGCTTTGATGTGCATTTTATTTTACACTGAACCCAAACTCTCCTTTACAGCGTTTTAAAAAGTATAGTTATTTATCTTAATATTTGTATAGAGAAATGTTAAAATATGATAATTTTATGAGAAACTGGATGTTTGAATAAGTGCTATATTTTTCGTTTTATATCATGAATACTCAGATCCATCATTTGCAGCAAATGATGCTTATATTTTAGATGAAAAAAGGGATTCTTTCTTGAGAATGTTTTCATAGAGTTTTATTTTTAAAGTTTTTATTGGTTCCTTGGCTCTTTAGGCCATTTAAGCAAATTCAAACGGACATCCTTCGGGTTCGAAAAAAGACAGCATGCATTCATCAAAAGTTATAAAGTCTCCGGTAAACAGTGGAAACCCCTGTTCTTATGAAAATGTTTGAAATATTTGCGAATAAAGTGCATATTGTCCCTACGAATAAGGATTTTTCTCTGAATTTGGCATTTGAGGACATAGGTGGGATTAGGATGCTTCCGCAAGAATCTCACATTTCCGGTTCGTAGCTATTTCCTGTAAATGAAGTATGAATTGTCGTGGTATTTTCAAGCCCAATTGAGATTCTTCTTTTTTTTAATATTCATAACTAGCACACCATTTTCCAAAGAGGGAACTCTATGGGACTGGCAAGTGTATAAGTCCCAGAACTAGAGACTTTATGCCAAAGTCTACAGTAACAAACCTCATAGACATTCCAAGAGATGGCATGATTAAGAAATATAAGTCAGAGAAAAACTTTTAAATTGAATTAAGTTGCAAAAAAGAATGGGTAGGTGAAAAGTGTACTACATCACTTTCAAAACAAACGGTATCAAGCGGTAAACTGTTGAATCGAGAACGACAAAAGGGACAGGGGCAGGAATCTTTGGGCCTAGAACCAAACTTTTTATACCGATGGGACAACTTACCAGCATCTTCCAACTGGAAGTTCATGCTATAGGAAGATGCGCAGATCGTAACCTCGAAAAGAAGTATCGTAACCAAAACATTACCATTATGTCGGACAGCCAAGGCGCACACAAATCACTAAGCTCCTACGCCATCAACTCCAAAATAGTGTGGGATTGTGTGAGCAAGCCTAATGAACTTGGCAAAAATAACAATGTCATACTTCATTGGGTACCTGGTCACGTTGGTGTCCAGGGTATAATGAAGAGGCAGACTCCTTAGCAAAAATAGGAGCATCAACGCCCTTAACAGGGCCTGAGCCCCATTGCGGTATACGAGAAAATGTGATTAAAAATAAAATCAAAAAAGAAAAGTAAACCAAAAGATCAAAAAATTTGAAAGAACTCCCTAAGCTGAGGAAAGCCAAACTTCTATTTGGGAACTAAAGGGTGATTTTTTAGCTGATTTGGTTTTGGCAACACTGGTTTTGACAGCTGACGTGTGTTTAGCACCTTGTGTCACTGTCAAACAGCTTCAGTTTGGTTTGCAATTTAACCATGGATCGTCTTACAAATGAACAACGCTTGCAAATTATGGAATTTTACTATCAAAATTCGTGCTCGGTTCGAAATGTTCATCGCGCGCTGCTTCCATTTTATGATCGGCATTCTCGACCTTCTGAGCAGTCTATTCGGAAGATTGTGACCAAATTTCGCACCAAATTTACTTTGTTGGACATTAAACCACCAACACGTTTACGTACTGTGCGTAGTGAAGAAAATATTGCGGCCGTATCAGCTAGTGTGACAGAAGACCGCGAAATGTCGATTCGGCGCCGTTCCCAGCAGTTAGGCCTTTGTTACAGCACTACGTGGAAAATTTTGCGGAAGGATTTGGGCGTAAAGCCTTTTAAGATACAGCTGGTGCAAGAACTAAAGCCAGCCGACCTACCACAACGCCGAATTTTTGGTGAATGGGCTCTTGGAAAGCTGGCCGAGGATCCGCTTTTTTATCGAAAAATTGTGTTCAGCGATGAGGCTCATTTTTGGTTGAATGGGTACGTAAATAAGAAAAATTGCCGCATTTGGAGTGAAGATCAGCCAGAAGCATTGCAACAGCTACCAATGCATCCCGAAAAAGCCACTGTTTGGTGCGGTTTATGGGCCGGCGGCATTATTGGGCCCTATTTCTTCAAAGATGATGCGAATCGCAGCGTTACTGTCAATGGTGAACGCTACCGAGCGATGATAACAAACTTTTTTTTGCCCGAAATGGAAGTTCTTGACTTGCATGATATGTGGTTTCAACAAGACGGTGCCACATGCCACACAGCACGCGAAACAATGGCGCAATTGCGAGGCGAGTTTGGTGAACAGTTAATTTCACGTTTCGGGCCGGTCAATTGGCCGCCTAGATCGTGCGATTTGACACCATTAGATTATTTTTTGTGGGGGTATGTCAAGGCTAATGTCCATAGGGACAAGCCCGCTTCGATTGACGCACTGGAAGCCAACATCCATGCATTCATTCGTGAGATACCGGCCGATATGTGTGAAAGAGTATGCCAAAATTGGACTCAGCGGATGGGCTACCTGAGACGCAGCCGCGGTCAACATTTGCATGAAATTATCTTTAAACATTAAATGCAAGGTTCAAACTATCGATTTAAATAAATATTTCATTCATTTTTTCGAATTTTTTGTGTTTTTTTTTTTTTAAAGTTCTAAACCTCTTAAAAAATAACCCATTATAACCAAGAATGTTTTGCAAGTGTATCAGCTTAAGTACGAAAAACCACAGGATATAGACGGGCCTCCCTGATGCTGTCCACTGTAAACTTAGAAGACACCTATAGGTATCCTTGGTTTAGTGAGCAATGCCACATGCAGATTCTGCAGTATTCACGAAGACATACCGGCCCACTTTCTGGACAAATATGTTGCATTAATGCAAAAAAGAATGAAATACCTGCGGGATACTTCCAGGTAGAAGAGAGCGACTTATCGTCTCTGAAGATACAAATACTCAAATGTCTTCAAGAAATAGGCTTGGAGGAAAAGCTGTAAATGAGGAATCTCATTTAGCTTTTTGTGGGAGCACAATAGATCTTTAGGTCACAGTGCAATAACCCCCAATATTTATTCAAATATGTGAAAGTGAACCAAACCTTCAAAGTACAGTACTCCTTTTAAAACAAAACATGCCAGGTGGGACATAACTCCATGGTTCTTTTGGATGGACTTATGTCCCACTTAGGTGCGATATGCGTTCATAATCAAATTGTGGACTTAAGTCCTGTGCAGTTACATACCCCTGTAAAGTTAATTTTACAAGAATGGTCAGGTCAATATGAAGGCCAAGTTAATGGGTTTGTGAACGTCCTTATTTTGCCAGACACTTTTTGGCGGAATCAAATAATTTTGTATCTCAATTTGAAGCTTATTAAATGATCCATAGTAGCTTACGTCAGCCTATGCGTCTATGCTTTGGTTTGTCTGTGCATATTTTTTCTCTTGAAGACGATTTGTAGAACATTTAGAGCCATTTGCTGATACGAAACTTAAATATTTATCTTCAACTTACAATGCCTATGTTCTACTTTTTCCTCAGCGTAAACTGTCACATAAGCTTTTATGTTGAACATAAATTCTTAAGGCAAATGGCCCGTAATGAATTTTTATACCTCTTAGAAAAACTTTTCCATGTCGAAATACAGCCTGATTACTTGGAATGTGTGAAATCGGACCTCCAGATTACGCCCAGTACCTTCGCAAAAGTCGCAACGGCCACGTCATTCCCGAAATCATATTCAGACAAAAGGCATGTTCAGAAAAATGAGATCTCGGAGACCTCAGCAAGCTCAGTAACATGAACTCAGCAAAATTCCTCAGCCACCTGTAACGTACATCTCGGGATGTCATTCGAGTTTGAGATACATGAACCATTCACAAATCTCTATAACCACACACTCTTCATAAACCACCAGAATGCCCCAAAACTTACAGGAATCTTGTGACAGTTCTGATGGCAAAAGTGGATGGGTGTCCAGATTCCAATCGCGTGGCATGCTAGCTAGGCCAATGGTTAGCTCGTCGGAGGGGGGGTTCTTGCTGTTGGAAGCCTGGACGGCCGTTACGTTTTCATGCCGTAATAGAACAAAAATTCGTACTTAAGATCGCAGAGCGTTTGTCCTAACAGAAGAGTAAACATATCCTTAAATCGAGTGAGGAGAACTTAGATGGTAAAGTCCTCTGAAGAGTATCCCACCCCTGTATCAAATGAATACAACATTTGAAACAAACCCCCAAAATAGATATGATGACAAGTTTCACGTCTAAACTATCATCCTGTTGTCTTCTTCCTCAACATGTCTTGGCTATCCTTGACAGAACTACATCCACTTAAAATATCTGAATATTCTGAGGAAAATAAATTCTGGATTCACTTGTTCACTCTTTGATGGAGATAAATCTTTAAGGTCTCGCATTTTCTTGAACGCGAAAATTAATGCCATAAAATTATCGTTCAAATAAAACCAATTTCATGGATATTAAAAATATTTTTCTGTATTTTATTTCAATTTGAAGTTCTCCACGCCTAACAAAAAAAAAAAAAAAACAACCTTACCAAATAGCAATCTCTAATCCGAGTGGTTTAAATGTAATTTCTTTGCTTAAAGTCAATAAAATTTTGTATAAAAATAAATTTAGATTTTAAGTAAACATTTGAGATAATGTTAACATTAGCATTAACGTATTGAAATAAATAATAAATCATTCCTAACGTATGCATGTATTTCTATAGCTCCAAAATAAATCATTTGGAAGTTATTTGTATTAGGGCAATAACAGTATATGAAATTTCTACTAAAAGCTGCCAAATAGTCTCACTCTTACTTTATTACATATCATATAGCTTAACTGGCGAATGCTTAGTGCTTGCTATAAAATATACATTCTTTCAAATAAACAAAAACCACCTTGAATAAAAAATAGCGAACATCAGTTACCTGTCAAGCAGACCTTGCTTGATAATTCTATTCAATGGTCCGTGTCGGTACAAAATGAAAAATTAAGAACGCCTTTTTATTAATAACTCAATACTTTAACCTTTTTACTTGAAAAATATATTTTTTAGCTTAACCGTGAAAAAAATCCTACTGAAAAATATTAAAGTATGTTCGTAGGAAAATTATAATATGTTCATGCGGTGCCCTCTTCCTTACCAATAGGAAACCATTTCAAACCCCAAAATTCCTGGTTCAACCTTTTTTGCTGGTAATTTGATAATTCTAACAAAGATAAATATAGTTAAGGTAGGTAAAGGCTTACATTCCTATATATATCCTTCATTATTCGCTTGATAATAAACTTCCATGTCTATATACCTACTGTCAACAACGTTTACAAACGTATCTTATTGCATACATAAGTGAATAAATTTCATATTCATGATATTTATCAAAGGGTCTATGTAAGGTTTTTGTATCGCTAGTACCTATTTTATTTGCCAAAGGACACACAATAGGGTGACTCTGACTCATATGTCTTTTTGAAGTAAGAAATCAAATTTTAACTGCACTTTATTTTCATATTGGGTGTGTCGTGTGTCGTATGTCGTATGTCATACGTTTTGAGACTTAAGGGTAAAGGTGCTTTTTTTTAAAGATGGTTTTGACATCAGGTATATCCGTATCCGCAAAGTGCTCTAGGTTCGGAACTTACGAGTGGGTATAGACACCTATATAAAAACCGAAGATAATAGACAGTAGACTTACCCCAATTTGTAAAATATCCTTTCAAAAATACGAACAACAATAATAACTTCAAATGATATTCTAAATATAACGAAAGGTCAAATTCCTTTAACAAATTTAAACATCATAGCATTTCACTTTAAAAAAAAATACCTGACACTTTTCATCAACACAATATTTTAGTTACAAAATCATCAGCAGAACAAAAAAAATCCACAAACTTAAAGGGGAAATAAAACCCGAAAAACAACTATACAGCACGACCACAACTTTTGGTCGAATAGATTCGGAAACAATTTTTGACTAAAATGACGAACGGGAGGCGATTGCGAAAAGTTTTCACCACAAATTATTGGAAAACTGTGCGAAAGCATACGAACAACAATTAAGCTCGAATGGTCAAATGATATGGCTCAATAAGTTTCACGCGCTGCCATGAACATTATTTTCACTTGATAGAAACTCTTGGGGTGAATAAAACACCAGGAAGGGAGGCCAGCATCGGCAAACGGCAAACGGCAATCAATAACCTCAAAATATCGCTCACGTTGCTGTCCCCAGCGAGATATATAGGACACAGAGGAAGGAGCACCCCCAGAACGAACAAAAAACGTGGTTTACTCGCAAAACTTTCCCGTCTGAACGCTAATCACGAACTACTATATTTGCAAATCATGAAGCTGGAAGTATCATCGAAAAGACTGGCCCTGCCTTTCTGCCCATCGCACCGCATGCAGCCTCAAAAGAATTATATTTTTGAACAAAACAACAGAAACAGAAAAAAAAATTAAAAAAAAAAAAAGAATTCCTCACAAATATTTACTTTTATCGTTTGATGATGAGGTAAACAAAGCGTTTTAGAGATGTTTCTTTTTTGTTGTTGTTGTTGTTGAGATGGGATTTTGTAAAATATTATAGCCATAGCCACCCATAGTGACTCTGACTGCCTATTGGAAAATGTTTCAAATTGCTGTTTTCTAAATTTGACGAAACAATCTTTAAATCCAATTCATTGACTTATTACGCACCGATTCGATTGCCAGGTGAGTTATTATATTGGCATGTTTTTATGGGATAAGCAAAGATTTCGATAAAACTTATTTAGAATTGTTGCGGGAGCCACCCGGAAGATTCCAACCAGCAACCGAAGAGTAATTGTTTCCGTTTTCGTTTTCTTCGAAATTGAATGATTTAATAAATATTTGCAAAAGTACTGTTTTATTGCAAATAGGAAACAATAAATATAAAAAACCCGATTTTGTTATGTTACAGTGAAATATTTAGCTGAAAGATATGCAGAGGCCTTTTTGCGGTTTTAATGGTGAATGACTTTGAAGCTAAACAATCTAACCATTGTTCGTCTTTTGAAACCTTATAGCCTTTTTTCGGTAACGGGTGGCTCCCGAATAACATGTCTTTTCAGCCAGTCGTTCTCCTTGATTTCCACAGTCCTAAATCTTTTGTTATACGCACCCCATATGTGTCATGTTCGCAAAAAAATTATGCCATTTAAAAGGCCAGTAATTGTTCAAAAAAGTTCAACTACTTTCAGAAATTGGCCAGCCATAGGTACTAATGAAAGCCAAAAGATATTCATCAAAATAAAAATCTACAAGAAACACATTAAAAATTTTCTTGGAGATGTTTCAATACTCTTTGGAGACTTTATTGCTATTCTTTTATACATACATAGTTGCACAAAAAACACAAACAAAAATATTTTCATTTTTTATATAAACAAAAAGTATTCTTTCAAATATCAAGTTAATAAAAAAAATGAAGAAAAGATGTTCAAAAACGTAAAAAGATTTTGTTTAAACGAAAAAAAAAATATATTCAATTTTTGTAATATCTTCAGACTTTTGTGTTCAGTGTTCAGAAACCTGGAATTTAATATTAATCGGGTGATTAGAGGCAAAAAATTAAACCAAATTAATTATATTTATGTAAATATTTTAAGAAAACATTAGCGCAAAATTTTAAACAGCCTGATGTTAAGCTGTTAGCTTGATACTAGTTAACAATTTGCTAACTTTTAAGCTCTTTACTAAAATGCTGTTAGTTTGAAACATTTTTTAACTACAGGGTCTTTCATTAAGCGTTTGTGTGTGTGAGATATCATCGAAATTTTTTATTCGTTTGAAAGATCTATCGATGCCATTATGAATGGAAAATAACATATTGTTCAAATGTCTGGGTGGCGCGCATCCCAAATGTCAAATTTTGATTTTCCATGGATCTGGCTCATAAATCAGGCTGAATTTGACCGATGGCATGGGTTATGTTGGCTTTGAGAGCCGCTGTGGTTTGTGGCTTATTTGCGTAGACCTGCAATTTCAGAAAACCACACTAGAAAAGTCTAACGCGGTCAAATCGCTCGATCTCGGTGGCCAGTTCACATCACCTCCACGTGAGGCGAAGCGCGCGGAATGTTTCCCAAACAGAACAACTATTTTGATAAAAGATAATTTTATCATATGCACGTATGGTGATGAACGCTTTATCCATCCATGGTGATTTGGCAAAACTGATTAAATAAATGACAGCCAATTTGACAGATATAGCTGTCAATATGGATATGGCCACTACCAACTGTCAAAGTTCGGATGTGCCTATTGGAAGACCCTTCAGTTAATTTTAAGAATACATTCTCTTCTTCGAGACAACATATTTACATACACAGATTAGCCACATGAAGATGAGAATCCCCGACAGCCATTTTAATTTTTCTACAAGCTTGAACTGGCAGTTATCAGATAAAAAATGAGAATGTGTGTATAAAAATCTCACACATAGACAGTAGGGATCTTCACAGACCTGGTTAAATTGTTGTTGCAATTCACATCTATTCATCGACGCGGGAAAAAATTACAAATACAACAATGTAAACAAATGGGTTTTGGAGGGTGAAACGTACGAAACATTCTCATCTTCATATGGCTAATCTGTGGTTACATAGGTCGCAAAATTAAAAACTGTTGATAGATTACACTCTAACTAGCCTAATGAAATGATGTAGCGCATGACACGGTCAAAGTTAAAAGGAAAGAAAAAAGTACATAGATATACATTTTTAAGCTTGGACACTTGGTTCAACTGAAAATCGCTTTCGAAGAGATAAAAAATGCGATTTTCGAGAGGTTTTCAAATTTAAAAAATATGCACGACTGGGTCGCACGAACTTGCTCTTATGCGCGACCACATTGTGGTTCTATAGTCTGAAATAAATTAGCTATAGGAGCATATATTTTATCCATTTGCCAAATCTTAGTTTAGTTTCAGGTGGTATTATGTGAGTATACAAAAATTAACAATATAGCCTAGTGTTGCACATATGCAATATGCATATAAGGAAATTATACTATTTAAACTGGTAAATTGCTTAAATCAACAAAATTAGAAAGAAATTGATTAAAATACTTTGAATCCGTTTTAACCCAACGCGATGTACACCATCTGAATTCTTATATAAATCTTTATTTATGAGAAAAAAATTTTGAAAATCGTAGGAGCGGTTTTAAAAATAATTAATTTTTTATACACACAATTTTGTTAACATTTTTGAGAAAAATAATTGGTACGCCAATTTAAAGCATTTATTAATGTTGCGTTAAAAATTGAACTTCACAAAAAAATCTGCTACCAGTTTTCAAAATATCGAATTTTCAAAAAATAATTTTGATTTTTTTTTAAAAAATCCAAAAATCATTTTTTAGAAAATTTTGATACGCACTTTTATTTATATTTGTTACAAGCTTCTGTATAAAAAATCTAGTTTTATTCGGTTGATCAAATGTTGAGATAGTCGAAAATCAAAGAAACCGTTCTATGAGAGGTACTGTTAATAAACCTAAAATATAAACTTTAAAAATTTTAAATGATAGATCGTACTAATTTTAACACACAAAAAACTTTTATGAAAATCGTAGGAGTCGTTTTTGAGAAACAAAATATTTTTCTTAACGGTTTTTTTAACATTTGTATGGGAGGCACCGTTATTTTTGGGTATTAGAATAATTTTTGTCAAAAATCTTCTAGATAAAATTAAAAAACTGCTATTTACCAAGTTTAATAAAAATCGACCAGGTCGTTTTTGAAATATTGAGTTTTCAAAAAAAAATATTAAAACTTTTTTTAAAAATCTAAAAACTATTTTTTTGAAAATGTTGTTACACAATATTATTTAGAATGTGTCAATACTTCTTCATAAAAAAATTGATCAGAATCAGTTTAACCGTTTTCGAGAAAAGCGAAAATCAAAAAAATGGTTCTTTGGGAGGTACCATTAATAACCATTTTTCGGAACCATTTTTTTTATTAAACGGCAACTTATAACTATTTAAATTTATTGAGTTCTTAAAAACAAATTCGGTAGCGCTGGATTTGAGAAAAATAAGTTTTTCCTTTTTGGCCAAGAAATTTTGTATGACTGCTACTGTTAATTTTGGTCCTAAAAAAAAAGAGAAAAAAACGGGTGGGGGGAATGTCCAAAAAACGCTAGGTACCAAGTTTAAAGAAAATCGACCCATCCGTTTAGGCTGTAGTCGAACCGACAGACAGACAGACAGACAGACAGACAGACAGACAGACGGACGTTTTTGCGAGACCCACTTTTTTTGACTTCTCCATCATCGTAATGTAAAGTTTGATCAAAATCTCGAGTTCGATTTTTTGTACGAATCCATAACTTCCCATATAGTACCTATATCGCAAGTAAAAATGGTAGGTATTCCGTTAGTTAACATACTTTTAACTTTTTCTCACTTTCTTAAACTTCAATATTTACCTCAATTTTATAAACTGTAAAAACATATATGTAAATGGTGTTTTTTTAGGTATAGAACTTTGAAATGGAATAATACAAAGAAGATTTTTTTTAAATAGACATGAAATTTACTTTATTCGAAAGATAATTTTCTGGCATTATAATTTAAATATGATTTCTGGCATATATGACTGCCACGGCTGGCTAGGACGTAGTCTAGTCTAATTTTCGATGACTTTTTCCAACATTTGCGGCCGTATATCGGTAATAAGGCGGCGAATGCTGTCCTCCAAGTGGTCAATCGTTTCGGGCTTATCGGACTAGCGACTTCACATATCCCCACAGAAAATAGTCAAGCGGCGTTAAATCTCACGATCTTGGAGGCCAATTCACGGGTCCGTATGGAACTATATGCTGTCAAACTGCTAAACGTTTCCTTCAATAAATCAATTGTGGCACGAGCTGTGTGACATTTTTTACCGTCTTGTTGAAACCACAGCTCCTGCACATCATGGTTGTTCAAAAAAGTCAGTAATCATGGCTCAACAGCGGTCACCATTGACTTTAACATTCTGGCCAGCATCGTTTTTAAAGAAGTACGGACCAATTACTCCACCAAACCATAAAGCACACCAAACAGTCAATTTTGTGGATGTCTCAACACACACTTGCGGACTATCATCACTCCAAATACGGTAGTTTTGTTTATTGAGGAATCCATTCAACCAAAAGTGAAGTTCATCGCTAGACAAAATTCGCTTATGAAAATTGGGATCAACGGCAATCTTGTTTTGGGCCAATTTGGGCACAATTTGGGAGCGTTGCTCAGGCGTCAGTTTATTTAAGTTGAAATGCCAAACCAACTTGACAGCTGACAAAATGGCCGCCAGTTAAAATAGTGTTGCCAACTTAAAGTTCCATACCTCTTGAAAAAAAAAACACCCGTTAGATACTTGCAACCCATCAGTCGTGCAGTTTATTTCAATTAAAGTACTCAGATATAATTAAATTTAAAAACTAGTTTTTTATATTAATGAAAACAAAACTTAAATTTCTTAAAATTAAAATCTGACCTCCATTGCGTTTCCGGCTTGCATTTACAGATCCACAGCTATTTTGCTTGCTTTGAACCTTGGGAAAATGTTGACTTCATTTAATATCTATTTATTAATTTATATATTTGTTTTTATCTGGCGAGGGAGGATAGAGGCGAAACTTTCCCATTGTGTCCCAGCTTCCAGAGTGTAATCAGCTTCTGTAAATGTTCATGCAAATGAGCTTCAAAAGTCACTTTGTGTGCCCGTCCATGCACAACAATTAAGGACAATAATTTGTAATATTTTTTCCTCTTGAATCTGCATAACTGCATCTGGCTGTTGCTTCTTTACTTTCTTTATAGGGAGAGTATTGGTTTCATGTCAAAAAATAATTGTGTGACTAGAAACCCGAATAAAACAATACTATTTTGGCAATTCAATGAGAGTTCGTCGCATCGTGTCGTGTGTCGCGTCGTCAGTCTGAGAATTTAAGGAAGTCCAAGGCATACGTAAACAAAAGGCTGTAATGTTTTTTTCTACAAGATGAATTTTTTATAAATATTTCAGCTTAAAGTATTTTTTTGTGTAGCAATTAGGTGCGACAGTGTCGTGTATTTTATGTATTTTGAGTGCATTGCGCGTGTAAATATAATTTTGAAGTGTTGGGTATCTGCTTACATGTATATTGTTAAATTATTACTGCTATTAAATCATTATATGTATTTTTATTGTGAATGTAGAATATATAAAGTCTTTTTGATTGGTGCTGGAGGATAAAAATAATAATTAAAAGAACTCACCATAATCATTATGATTTACAATATTGATTTTTAATTATAATTTTAATCAGGCAATTAATTACGAATCCTATTTAAATGTTTATGTAAGAGTTATCTACTTATTTTTACTAGCTTTAAAACTAGGAATTCATTTGAATTCTATATAACTTCTTCTTATCTACCAGTGCTGTCATAAGCATTAAAAGCATTTTTTTTTATTTGCGGAAAGAGTAGTTTTTCGAGATTTTAGTGTTTGGACATTGATATTCGAATTTATGAAATTATGTAGTTGGTTATTTTTTGAGGTTGATTTAAATCGATTCCAGACTAGTGTTTCTTACAAAATTGCATGTTAATACTATACTTAACTAACACGAAAAAAAAGACCACCACCTTCTTGAAACTCGAAGTAGTGAATATACATTAACCACTGTATGAAGGTTTAAGGTAATAAACAAAAATGCAGAGGCAGCACTGATAATGGTGCAAGTTTTATGGTGATGTTAAGCCAATGTACCTAATCTGAATCGCTAATAACACTCCCATTTGAAAAAGTAGTTTCATTTTGTGTTATTGTGGGGTAAACGTGCGAAATTTACAACAAGGTGCAGTATTTTTTTGAGTTCCGTTATTGAATTTTGGTAAAAGGTATGTGAAATTTAACAGTTTTAAGTATTTTTTTTCAAAGTGACGGAATATGTGTATAAAGCTAAGTGTGGGGTAAGTTGGCACACATGGACCAACTTCCTTTTGCTGAGTTAAAAATACTGGTTTCGTATCTTATTTCTAGTATGCTTACGTACAAATACAACACTGATATACATATTATAGCTGGTAAGAACTGTTTAGTCCAAAGAGAAACATTTGAGATGAGCGGGGCGGCGGCGGCGTCTGAACTCTGAATACCAAAAACAACTCTTGATAAGTTATGTTTTAAATAAAGACTTTGTTTATGTTAAAATTAAGTTAAAATAAAGAGCTATTTCATGGAATTTCTTTTTCTTGTTTTCAGGCATTTCCCCGCATTTACCCGACCTACTGGACCAACTCGTCTCGCTATAGCTGGTGGAACATTCTAAATATCTGCTCCCTAACGCAACTGCTAGCTGGCATACAGAACTTACCCTTTTGATAACTTTGCTTATTATTAATATGCTTACTTTTTTTTATAATATAGCTTTCCGCTTCATCAAATTCTAACAACATTCCAATACATATGTCACATACTTGTACTGATTATGAAAATTCTATCGTGCCTTTCTTCGTTGTTTATTAATAACATCATTTCATTCTTACAAAATACCAATTAAAAATAATAAATATAAAATCCATAAGTCAACATCAAGAACAAAAATTCAACTGTAAGGCACGAGCCAACCATCGCAAATTATTATTAAATCGCTTTTATTTACTAATTAAATCAACTTAACTCGCAATTATCACTTGTTGTGCTCAGTTCCACGCAAGGGTTCGCGCATAGCCCCAAAGCCCAAACCATTTTTAATGAAATCAAACTTCTTTTGCAAACATTGCATTGCTTTGAACAAATGTTGACCATGCAGAAAATGTTGAAATACTTAATGAACCATTGACACGATACCCCCTGAAGCGCCGCCGGCCGCCGGGGCGAGCATCTTTATGTTTACACTGACGATGACCAAGTCCAAAAGAGGTTATGAACTTTTTAACGATTCATCATGGAAGGACGCAACTGAATGAAAATTTAAAATCCATTTCGAGTAAACAACATTATACTCGTACATTTCACTTAACCAACAGATCCAAAGAAGGCCAAAACTCGCAGTTTGCACATAGAGAAGAAGTCTGCTGCGTCCGTCCGTCAATTGACCAGTTGACGTTCTGGACTTCAAGATTGCATTCTGAACACAAACTATACACATATAAAATATATATGTACAGATGTGCACAGATCCAATTGAGACATTACTCTAGCTTTTGGGTAATAAAAATGTCGTAAAATTTACTATCTGAAAACTCAAGACACGGGAAATTTTATGTGCATCGTTGTCCTCATCATGCAGTTAAAGCTTCAAGCTCGAAGGCATATATATTCTTATATTATATACAACACACATACGTTTCAGAAATTGCTTGTTGTGCAAAGCAGGCAATCTTTTACCACCCATGTTCAAACTATGTGCACTTCTGTGCAGTACAAGTAGTGTTGATCCAGATGGAAAGATTTTGCTCTGAGAGTTTGGTTCAAAATAAAGTGGATAAAGTGCAATTACCAAGAAATTGCTACAAAACGTGAAAATTTCATACTCATGGTATGGAGAGGAGAAAGTTTAAGCTTGTAAAATTGCTTTAAGATGTTGATTCTGCTGGATATACAACAAACAAGATGTAAAACCTTCAAAAGACTTTGAGTTCGAGTGTTTGCATTGTTCGTGGCGTTTTTGTGGTTTTAAAAAGAATATTTAAACAAGAAAATATCATCATCAAAATTTCTCTGTTTATATATATATAACCCAATTTCTTTTTTTTTGTCGTTGATTGTCTCGAGAACGTATCTCAAAAAAGTCATTCTCAAAACTGAGAAACCTCTCGTAAACACTTGCATAGATAGAATAGAATTTAATATAAAAATCAAAGTTCTATAAAATCTGTTGTTCATTTTCTAAATTCTAAATTTAAACTCTTTAAATTTAAAAATTATAAAATTCTTTTCAGTTAAAATCTATAACAGATGTAAAGAACTAAAACAAATAACGGGTGATTTTTTGGCTGGTTTGGTTTTGGCAACACTGGTTTTGACAGCTGACGTGTGTTTAGTACCTTGTGTCACTGTCAAACAGCTTCAGTTTGGTTTGCAATTTAACCATGGATCGTCTTACAAATGAACAATGCTTGCAAATTATTGAATTTTACTATCAAAATTCGTGCTCGGTTCGAAATGTTCATCGCGCGCTGCTTGTGTTCAGCGATGAGGCTCATTTTTGGTTGAATGGGTACGTAAATAAGCAAAATTGCCGCATTTGGAGTGAAGATCAGCCAGAAGCATTGCAACAGCTACCAATGCATCCCGAAAAAGCCACTGTTTGGTGCGGTTTATGGGCCGGCGGCATTATTGGGCCTATTTCTTCAAAGATGATGCGAATCGCAGCGTTACTGTCAATGGTGAACGCTACCGAGCGATGATAACAAACTTTGTTTTGCCCGAAATGGAAGTTCTTGACCTGCATGATATGTGGTTTCAACAAGACGGTGCCACATGCCACACAGCACGCGAAACAATGGCGCAATTGCGAGGCGAGTTTGGTGAACAGTTAATTTCACGTTTTGGGCCGGTCAATTGGCCGCCTAGATCGTGCGATTTGACACCATTAGATTATTTTTTGTGGGGGTATGTCAAGGCTAATGTCTATAGGGACAAGCCCGCTTCGATTGACGCACTGGAAGCCAACATCCATGCATTCATTCGTGAGATACCGGCCGATATGTGTGAAAGAGTATGTCAAAATTGGACTCAGCGGATGGGCTACCTGAGACGCAGCCGCGGTCAACATTTGCATGAAATTATCTTTAAACATTAAATTGCAAGGTTCAAACTATCGATTCAAATAAATATTTCATTCATTTTTTCGAATTTTTTGTATTTTTTTTTAAAAAAAGTTCTAAACCTCTTAAAAAATCACCCATTATTTCAATATTTCTATAACTATAATAAAATTCTTCGACGAAATTAATACTCTTACTTGCGAAATACTCATAAGGTAGATACTAGGTTTATGGCAAGTTTTGGATTCAAAAATAAAATCGGATTCGGAACTTTCCCGACAAGTTTTTTTTTTTAATTTCGGACCAAAAATAATGGAAAATATTTTGGCCGGAAAGCAAAATATTTCTTTTCTCAAAATCACCTAAATAGATTTAAAAAAAAAAATCAGTAAAATTTAATGATTACAGGCTGCCTTTTAGTAAATTTTTTTTGTTTCAAATACCGGTACCTCCCCTACAATTGTTTAAAAATCGTTAAAGAAAATCGTATTTTGCTCAAAAACGGGTCCTACGATTTTGAAAATAAAAATTCTGTTATCGTAAATTAATATGATCCACCATTTAACATTATTTAATTTTATAGTTTACCATTATTAACAGTAGATACTCACTATCGGTTTAACCGATTAAAATTTAATTTTTTACAAAAGGCTGTAATAAGTGTATAAAATAGCGCGAATTAAGTTAACAACAAGCGAAGTTTTTAAAAAAAATACAACTTTATTCGTTCAAAGCCAAATATCAAATGCAACGAGATTTTTATTCATAACCTGGACAGTAAGACAAAGTATAGATACATTTATTATAAGGTGTGAGAACGGAAATGCAGAAGGCTTCTCACACCTGAATCTAAATGGTTTTAATTTACAATTCAAAATAAAGCAACAATGTGCTGACAAACAAATTTAAATGAAATACAATAATGTTTGAAAGGAAAAAAAAAGAAAGAATAAAAGAATTTATATGCTGATAATTCAATTTTAAATTAACATTAATTAAAAGGTTATGATTACATTGATAATATTATAGATACATATATATATATATTTATGGATATTCATAACTCCTCCCACCTAAGTATGAAGTGACGGCCATGATAATGTTACATTATCATTCGGAACTTCTTGGTCCATTGCTTCCTCTTCAAGATTATTGTTTCGATGACGTCTAAGGTATAGTATGTATGCAATTAAAATTGAGATGATGATGATATAAATCAAAAATTCTGATCGGTGGTCTGGCATATCTTTGGTCAAAGTGATAACTTCGGTGTTAGGTATTTTGGTTGCTTCCAATGTACTGCTATTAAATTTGTCTAAATGAAGAGAGTTATTAATTTTGATAAAAATTGGTGGGATAATCTTAATTTGATCCCAAAACATAGTTGATTTGTTTTTATAAATAATATTGTTAATTTTTATTTCACATTCTTCATAATGTAAAAACAGGGTTCCGGAGATAAATTTTTCATTGATTCCGCATGTTGAAGTCATCTTCGTGATGGGAGAATTGATTAAGAGTATGAATCCTTCTTCTGGTTGGGTGATACTACTTTTGATAGCTGTCTCAAAGACGTCGCAGGTTGCTTCTTTGTGTTGAATAATTTTTGCAATGCATGTTTCGGAAGTCAGGTTCTTCAACTCTTCTTTTGGACAGTAAAACGTATGTTCAATGGATGTACAAGGTTTATTCATGTATTGAATGAAATATTCGTTCATAATGACATAGGATTGATTTAAATTTATATTGAGAGTTTCGTTTATAGGGAGTTTTATCAAATGGTATAGGTTGAAAGGTTGTTGGAGGAGGATGGGTAGTTTTATACTGAAAATTATGTTGGTATTATTATAATAAGCTTGTAGAGATAAAAACTCATAAAGTTGTTCGTCAGAAGAAATTTTAATGTTTTGTGAATTCATATGTCCATGTATCAGATCAAGCTCACCCGGATTCAAAATTTGTTTGGATATTATATTAACTTTAGCCAAATTAATTGATTCAATTATTTCTTGCAAATGGTTTGTAAGAATTTCAATGTTATAGTTAATCTGATATATACATTGCATATATTGAAATTTGTCTTCATCGGTTCGAATTTTTTGAGAGATTACTAATTGATACTTGCTCAAATACTCTTCTAAATCTTTTTGCTGTGCATTTATGTGATTGGTTATGTTTGCAAATCTTTGGATCATTTTGTCATTGATTTGTACTTGTCTGGTTAATTCTTTATTCATGTCATGTTCGTTAAGTTTGAAATTTTGAATGTCTTTATTTATTTGTTCTGCGTCATTATTGTCCAAGTTGCCTGTAATTGTTTTGATCAAGGAACCTAATCGGTTTATTAATCCTCTCCTTTTCCGGTATCGGGGAAGTAAAGACAACAATTTTGTTTGTAGTTCTTTGAATTTGAGATTAGTGACATCTTTCATTAGTCCCAGATTAGTATTTTTGTTAATGAATTCTACAGATTTCTTAATGTTGCTAATATTTTCTTCATAGGCGGTTAAATTTACTATATGGATGATTTTTATATCTGAATCAATTATTCGACTCGGACCTAATTTCATGGGAAGGAGGCCCTGACTCTTGGATAGGTCTTGTATGTCCATGCGTTGACTCATGGCTTGGGTTACCCTGAAATTTTCGTTTTTTTATTGATTTATTTTTATGAGCCTTTCTATTATTTTTTGTTAGTACTGTTATTTTACTATCTTTGATTACTGTTAGTTTTTTCGCTCTAGGAGCCATTTTATTTCTTCTATTATTCCGCTCGAAAATTATATCATCTTTACTGAATAAAGGTGGAGTTTCTCTATATTTATTAATTTTATCTATGTTTAATTTATTATGGGTTTGGATTTTGTTTTTAATGTCTCTATACAATTGGTCCTGATAAGCTTTAAGTTTGTTAATATAATCATGTTCCGAATCATCACGTGTTAATTGCTTGAATTTATGTGTTCTTCCCGTCATTAATTCGAAAGGTGTTAGGTTTGTCACAGAATGTATGCAGTTGTTGTAGGTTATTAGTGCTTCATTTAATATGTCAGTCGGAATTTGTTTGTTGTTTTTATCGTAGATAATTCGATATATTTCGGTCAATGTTGAATGGAAACGTTCGACCGGTGAGTTACCAGTAGAATTTTGAGGTGTCGTTATGTGTAAGCTTATATCGTATTGTGTACAGAAATCTTTGAATAGATTAGATTTAAATTCAGCAGCTGAGTCGCACACTATTTTCTTTGGTGTACCGTGTTGCGAAAAGAAATGTCTTAATGAACTTGATATACACATACTGTCACGTGCAGTGAGAATAAAAGCAGAAGCAAATTTCGAAAATTTGTCTAAAATGGTTAAAATTTGTACGTTATGAATGCTGTATACATCAATATGTAAAATGTCCATGGGTTTATTAGGTATTTCTGAATGTTCGTATTGAATTTTCGGTGGATGTCTGTCGTATTTAAGAAGTTTACACTTTTCGCAGTTATTAATTGTTTTGGTTATTTTTTCTTTCATTTTGGGAAAGTAATAAGTTCTTCGAAGATGGTTAAAAGTTTCATTGATGCCACGATGATTACTATCTTCATGGTATTTGTTTATAATTTCATCCTGTTGGTCGGAATTCGTAACATCGTTTAATTTTTCTGTACATCTAATAAGTTTGAATATTTTATTACTTGCAAAATATTTTGAAAAAACATGTTGCACCAGTCTGAATGTATCATTGTCAGTATAAACAGCTGTTAGTCTTTAAGGGTTGAGATATTCTTTTAAGATTGAAATTATAACAGATTCTTTGTCTAAGTCAGGTTGTCTAAAAATGCGTCTATGTTTCATCTCAAAGAGAACATTGTAAACCATGTTTGGTTTCACTACACAGTTAGTTTTGTTCAAAACTAATTGTTCAGTAAACTCATTAAGTGGTCTTTCAGAGATGTATATGCCATCGTTTAGATTTTCAGAAGCAGAATGAACAGTTGATATATTAGAATTATTTTCTGAAAGACTTGCGTTATTTTGAACAGATACATTTGAGGCTTGTGAAATAGAGTTCGAACCATTAGATTCGTTAAAATGAATTTCTATCCGACTTAAGGCATCAGCATTTGTGTTTGCATTACCTTTTTTATACATGATCTCATAATCGAATTCTTCTAATTTTAAACGCCATCTCACAAGTTTTGAATTTGGTTCTTTTAGGGAAAACAACCAATTAAGAGGCTTATGGTCAGTTATGATTTTAAATTTACGACCAAACAAATAGGGTCGGAAATATTTGGTGGACCAAACAATAGCTAGGAGCTCCTTTTCTATTGTACTGTAATTTTGTTCCGAACTCGTGAGTGTTCTTGAAGCGTAGCAAACTGGTCTATCAGATCCTATTGGGCCTTGACTAAGTATTCCGCTTATGGCGACATTACTAGCGTCTGTTGTTAAATTAAATTCTTTAGTAAAGTCGGGATATTGTAATAAGGGATCATTACTTAGAATGTCCTTGCAATGATTGAAACATTTTATATATCGTTCGTTAAGAACTATCTTATTTCCCTTTTTTAAGCATTCTGTTAAAGGTTTCGTAAGATTTGCAAAATCTTTTATAAATTTGCGGTAATATCCAAGCAACCCCAAAAAGGATTTAATTTCAGTTTGAGTTGATGGAATTGGATAGTTTTTAATTGCATGGATGTTACTAGGATTCGGTTTCACACCTTCAGATGTCACTAAGTGACCAAGAAATTCTACTTCTTTGCGTAGGAATTCTGATTTATCCAATTGAATTTTAAGGTTAGCCGATCGTAATTTTGAAAAAACCTTTTCTAAGTTTTCCGTATGTTCTTGTAAGGACGTTGAGTAGACGATAATATCGTTCATATACACAAGACACACTTTACCTATTAATTCACGCAGAATATTATCCATTATTCTTTGGAATGTTGATGGGGCATTTTTGAGCCCGAAGGGCATTCGGATATACTCGTAATGTCCATGATCAACAGTAAAAGCGGTTTTTTCAATATCCCTAGGATCTACTTCAATCTGGTGCAACCCAGATGCAAGATCAAGTGTGGAAAAATACATGGATTTTCCAAGTTTATCTAATACTTCTGTTATGTTCGGTAGAGGGTAACGATCGCCAATAGTCTTATCGTTTAGTTTACGGTAGTCTACGACAAGCCGCCATTTCTGTATGCCAGATGCATCACGTTTCTTTGGAACAATCCAAATAGGACTACTCCAAGGAGAAAAGCTAGGCCTTATTATTCCTTGGTCTAAAAGTTTTTCGATTTGTGATTTTATCTCTTGTTTGTGCACTTCTGGATAGCGATAGGATCTTGTATAAATCGGTATATCGTCTGTTGTTTGAATACGATGTTTAATTGTATTTGAGAAAGATAGTTTTTCACCTTCAAGAAAGAAAACATCATCATATTTCCTACACAATTTAAAAATTGATTTTTGTTTTTCAGTGTTAAGATGTTCTGATCGAATTAGTTTGGTAATATCAATTTCAGGTGATATATTTTGAATTTGTTCGTTAAAGGGGCAAATATTAACATTTTTGATTTCTATGAAGTGTTGAAAATTTTCTACTGCAATAGGTTGTTCCAAAAAAAACGTTTGTTCAGTGTTTGAAGTATTACGTACTTCAATATCACCATACCAGTCTTTCAATTGGTAGATTCCTTCAGGTATTTCTAAATAATTATTAATTTTAGTTGGTTTTATATATATATCTCCATCTTTGTAATCAACAGGTAATTTTGCTATCATTCTACAATTTGCTGGAATATTGTATTTTTTAGACATTAAGTTTGGTTTGAATAACAAGGGCAGAGTTGTGTATTTGGTTTTAAGTATTTTATTAGGTAAGTCGATAGTCGCATTAAGTTTTTTGAGAGTTTCTAAACCTATTAATCCATCAAAATAATTATGAAACTTAAAAAGGAGAAATGTTATAGGTTCTTTGCTATTGAATTCAGGGAATGCATCAAAGGTAATTTTTTTGTTAAGTGTATGCGTATTTAAGACGGTCTTGATAGTAACGTCTTCGATGTTTTCATGATATTGAGGGTTTGTATATTCTGGGTTAATAAAATTTGCACAAGCACCGGTATCTATTAAAAATTTTAAATGTTTACCATAGGGTGAAGCTATATTAATATATGGTAATTGGTTATTTCCATGATTATTTAATTCTAAGAAACCGTATTGTTTTCCGAGGCTTTCATATGAAAATTTGAATCATCTATTTCATTTTTGTTGTCTGACTTATTTTCTTGATTTGAGATATTGGTGTCGTATTGATAACTAATATTATCCTCATATTGTTCAACACAATAATCTAAATTTGGTTCATAATTAGTATAGTTATTGGAATATTGGTAATAATCGTAGTCATTATTTGTTTCTGGCTCATAGTCAACGTTATGTACTTCTTTTATTGAATATCTGGGTATTGGTTGAGAAAAATTCCTTTGATAGGGATGATTTTGTACGGGAGTTGGAAGCGTTCTAGCTTGGCCGCTTGCAACTTCCATTGGTGTAGAACTAGTTTGTGGTTTATTGAAATTGAAGTTTGGTTTAGGAGTAGAATTATATTGCAATTGGTTAAATGGTTTGGGAGTAAGCATATTATTTGATGGAACAAAAAATCTATTATTAAATTGTTGTTGTGGTGGATATTGAAATCTTGGAGCACTCTGTTGAATTGGTCTATACTGTGGTAATTGGTTGTATCGAAGGTTTTTAAAAAGATGTTGCGGGGAAGAGTGATTAAAATTAGGTTGGATTGGTTTATTAGGTCTGGAGAATAACAAATTAGAACTCGATGAAGGTTTAATCAGTGAATTTTGGTTGTTTATATTTTGAGATGGTAATTTATTTTGGGTAATGGAATATTTCATATAAAACATATTTTGTTCTTGAACACAATAATTAAAGGCTTCTGTAAGCGTTTTAGGCTTCATTGCACGAATTTTTGAACCTAATGGTTCTTTCAATCCGATTAGGAAGGTATTTAGACACATATCCGTAAAAAGAGATTTTTTGGCTGCAACAACTGATGGTAATTTTTCATGAATTTGAACATGGTTTACTATCGTAGACAGTAATTCTATTACTTTTGCGTAAAACTGTTCGATAGTTTCTGTTGTTTGTCTAAGACCGTGAAGGTCTCTTGCCAGGGATGTTTCATTTCTCTTGTCTGCGTAATGCAGAATGAGATTGGCTTTTATAGTATCCCAATTTGTTGGGGTGCCATACATATTTAGTACTTCATTGGCATCTCCCACAATTTTGTTTCGGACAGCTCGTAAAATAACATTCGCATATGGTGTTCCATCTATTTGCGGTAATAAAACTAATATTTCCTCTACGTTTTTAATGAAGTCATACAATGACCTAGGGTTACCATCATAGTGTGGTAGGTCTTTTATAGCGTCCGGAATGCGGAGACTTTGAAATATAGCGTTCACGTCTGGAACAGTTGTAGCTGTTGTATTAGGCATTGTTGTGTTACTAGCAGAGAGATTAAGAAGGTTTTCACTTTCTGTGTCAATATGACTTTCTTCAAAAATTATTTTGGATTCGTAGGGAGCTGTATTAGATACACGAACTTGTTTATCTTTAGGCATATGTTAAAAAAATTTAAGATCTAACTTTATAACTTTTTATTCCTAGGCTTAAATTAATTTATTTTATTATTTATATCTTAATTTAAAGGGCAATTTGATTAAGGAAATGAACAATATTCATCAATACAGAACTCACATTAAAACAATCCAGTAGAACATAGTTTCCAAAGAACATAGTTTCCAATCCTGAATTTCTGTGGTCTGGTTATAGTTCTTCTTTGTTGTAGCAGGGTCCTGGTTTGATGAAAGTATTTTACGTCTGTTGTTACGTAAGTTCTTTATTTCTTTCACAATAAACCGTTGTGATTTTCTTATTTTATTGTACACGATTAACTGTATTGTTCTTTTGATTTATACACAATAAACCGTTGTGTTTTTCTATTTTGTTGTACACTATTAACTGTATTGTTTTTTTTTGATTTTTTTTTTTTTACACAATAAACCGTTGTGTTTTTCTATTTGTGAAAAAGAGAAATCCGCACGACTGCGCCAATTAAGTTAACAACAAGCGAAGTTTTTAAAAAAAATACAACTTTATTCGTTCAAAGCCAAATATCAAATGCAACGAGATTTTTATTCATAACCTGGACAGTAAGACAAAGTATAGATACATTTATTATAAGGTGTGAGAACGGAAATGCAGAAGGCTTCTCACACCTGAATCTAAATGGTTTTAATTTACAATTCAAAATAAAGCAACAATGTGCTGACAAACAAATTTAAATGAAATACAATAATGTTTGAAAGGAAAAAAAAAGAAAGAATAAAAGAATTTATATGCTGATAATTCAATTTGAAATTAACATTAATTAAAAGGTTATGATTACATTGATAATATTATAGATACATATATATATATATTTATGGATATTCATAACTCGCGCATAGCAGGGTTTTCAAAAAACAAAACAAAACCTTTTTTTTTGAAAATTCGATATTTCAAAAACGGATGGATGATGTTTTTTTTTTAAATTCAATTTTTAACTCCACATTAATAAATACTTAATTTTTGTGTATCAATTCTTTTTCTTAAAAATGTGTAGGTTTTACAAAATTGTATATATGAAACTAAAGGGCAGCCTGTGGCGGCCATGTTGTTTTGGTGACATCTGTCAAATCTGTTGTTTATTGTTCAGTTACTGATGCCAAATCACTATGGCAAGTAACACGATTGAAGAGCACGTCCAAATGATGAAACTTTAATATCAAAATCTTTTGGGGCAACGATAAGTGCGTTGCGTTCATTTTAGGGTTTACATGGTTTTCCTTCCAAGTCGATTATCCAAATTTGAGTAGATTGATTCAGTGAACAATCAGCCAACGCCCTTGCGTCAGCAAAACGCAAGATCAACCGAAAATATCGTCGCTGTCTATGAGAGTCCGTAGTTCTTCGAAAACGACGAAAACATTGCCATCAGCATCAACGGATAGCGCTACCGATCGATGATGACCAATTTTGGCTGGTTCCTATTGCTTAATATGGATGTGAACGACATGTGGTTCCATCTTAAATCAACAGAACGGCCCAACGTGCCACACAGTGAACACCACAATAGATATTCTGCAGGAACGATTTGAGGCAGTCTTTTTCTTGTCGGGTTTTTTGAAGTCACAGGTCTATGCGAATAAACCACAATCGACCGATGCCCTTAATGCGAACAAAACACTGGCCATTGCTCAAATTCAGCCAGATCTATGCGGAAGAATCATTGAAAATTGGACTCGGATCCGTGCCACCGCAAGAAGCCGAGGCGGCGTTTGAACGATGTCCTATTCCATACATAATGGCAAACATGGGCCTTTCAAATAAATGTTGTTAATACCACAGTTAACACACAGCTTGTTTTATTCTATTTCAACATCTAGTCATACCCTTATTGAAAAACCTTTTATTTATTTTTAATACCGCTCTTACGATTTTCAAAATTTTTACTTTCAAAAATCATTCCAATATTGTTCAACTGAAAAATTTGAATTTAAATTCGAATTTGAATTTAATATCGTGTTTTTGCCTAAAGAAAATAGACCATGCAAACCATAAATCGCTGATGGTGTATATGAGTGCCATAATGAAATCAAATAATATATCCGCAAGTTTTTCTCAAAATTTAAAATGTGCTTGTACAAATTTTATCAATGAAATACATATACATAAACATTTTTTGTAGATATGTAAATATAATGTTCAATCGCAATTGCCAATGCCATCACATACAAAAATATGGTTACCGCTACTTGAAAATATTTTTTGCAAATCTGCTACTTCATACTTTCCTAATCATAGTTTCCTGATCAAAATTTTAATTAATAACCTAATTTTACAACCTAACTTTGATAGGTCCAGGCACTGAAGGTGTACGTAGTTGTTATCGATATATTAGCTGGATTTTATTATCGCTAATGATCCATATATAGATTATCTTTTGAAAATAAAACGATACGGATCTTAGTGACAACTATAGTGTATACCTATCTCTTGATGTTTCCTTAGTGCCTGATTACATTGGTCTTTTTACTGAACTCCTGATTACTCTCCCTATCTCACACCCTTAAAATCCATATAACGGGTGATTTTTTGGCTGGTTTGGTTTTGGCAACACTGGTTTTGACAGCTGACGTGTGTTTAGTACCTTGTGTCACTGTCAAACAGCTTCAGTTTGGTTTTCAATTTAACCATGGATCGTCTTACAAATGAACAACGCTTGCAAATTATTGAATTTTACTATCAAAATTCGTGCTCGGTTCGAAATGTTCATCGCGCGCTGCTTGTGTTCAGCGATGAGGCTCATTTTTGGTTGAATGGGTACGTAAATAAGCAAAATTGCCGCATTTGGAGTGAAGATCAGCCAGAAGCATTGCAACAGCTACCAATGCATCCCGAAAAAGCCACTGTTTGGTGCGGTTTATGGGCCGGCGGCATTATTGGGCCATATTTCTTCAAAGATGATGCGAATCGCTACCGAGCGATGATAACAAACTTTTTTTTGCCCGAAATGGAAGTTCTTGACTTGCATGATATGTGGTTTCAACAAGACGGTGCCACATGCCACACAGCACGCGAAACAATGGCGCAATTGCGAGGCGAGTTTGGTGAACAGTTAATTTCACGTTTTGGGCCGGTCAATTGGCCGCCTAGATCGTGCGATTTGACACCATTAGATTATTTTTTGTGGGGGTATGTCAAGGCTAATGTCTATAGGGACAAGCCCGCTTCGATTGACGCACTGGAAGCCAACATCCATGCATTCATTCGTGAGATACCGGCCGATATGTGTGAAAGAGTATGCCAAAATTGGACTCAGCGGATGGGCTACCTGAGACGCAGCCGCGGTCAACATTTGCATGAAAATATCTTTAAACATTAAATTGCAAGGTTCAAACTATCGATTCAAATAAATATTTCATTCATTTTTTCGAATTTTTTGTGTTTTTTTTTTAAAAAAAGTTCTAAACCTCTTAAAAAATCACCCATTATATGTATAATAAGTGGTGCATCGGTTAAATTTGGGTGGAATATACCTTTCTTTTTTTACGCACATAAAATCTATCTGCCTCATCGACAATATCTGATAATAAAAAAACGGCTAATATTGCATGTTGCAGGCAGGTTCCATGGTGTCTTCTCCGGCCATAACAATAGACAAATTGGATCAAAAAAAAATTTTAAATTAGAGATACGGAACAAATTGACCACTTCATTATTTTAAAACGGTTACCTATATCTTACTATCTATTAATTTTGTTTCATATTCCATTCCGGACTTTAGCGATTCAGCTTTGGTAAATATGCTAGGAGTTTATATGATGGTACAAACGAATTTATGGTTTTTCAACTTTTGCCACGTCTCAAGTTATATTTATGTTTTACCGACCAATCCGGGGGTTTACAGTAACATATGTATGTAATTCGAGCTAGATCCTAAACAGGTAGGGCGATTTAATTCAAATTTGATATGGAGCATTTTTATATGTTTCCCAAGATTGGAAATTCGAATTTTAGTTTTAGCTCACCTAGAACGGGTAGCATCAAATTTCTTTTTATTATTTTCTATTCTATTTCTTTTCCATACTATTTTGATCAAATGGGTCTAATAAAACGACGTCCGGGCTAAGCAATTTGCATATTAAATGTAACAACAACTAATTGCCTTTGGTTTAGCTAAGCGCCGAGAATTCTACAGTGCCCTATAACTTAAACACAGAGAAAAACTGTGTTACCGGCGTGAATTGCATACTTCTTATATCTTATCGATAGTTTGTAGGGAAATTCCGTTTTGTTTCTGTAATGGCGTCGCTGATTCCCAATGTCATATTCTTAAACGAAGAATTGTAGTAAATATATTTATGTTTTCATGTAAATAGACTTAAGAGTTTGTCACGTAAGTTTGACGATGGATTAAATAAATATTAAAAAATTATATTGAAACGCTTCTGTATTTAATAATAAATTTTGCGCAAGTGGCAATAATGACTTACAACCCTGATTTTGTTTGGGGCACTCATTCAGTAGGCTGAGCAAGAACACGCTCCATCAGTCCATCCATAAGTAGTTGCACATCACACATTTCCATCGTGTTCCAGTTCCATGGATATGGACATGGACACCCTCGTCATATATAACTTCAGTGAAGTGAAAATTCGAATTTTTAACCCACATTCGTGGATCATGGTGGTGGTGGCGGCACAGTCAAGTTCGATGTTTTTTGTATTTTACTAGTAATTATGCAACAGCAAAATAACTACAATACATTCCAATTCAGTAGATCCGAGAAGGGATCAAAATTAAGGAAACGAATGTGACCGTGACATGCAATCCAATAACCTTATAACTTTGAAGGGGACTAGAGTTAGAAAATACTATGACGCTGTTCTAGTTTCTACAGTGCTTTGCCAAATTTGTACTCTTTTATTTAAAAAGTTATGTACTTCACTTTACAGGTCTAATCTGAGTGCTTTTTCAGAAGTGATAAAAGTTCGTTAGGTCAAAAGAATTTACTTTAAATATAACTCTGACTGACACTGACACTTGCTTATGCATAATTAAGTAAGTAATAAACTAGTGATTATGATCCAGTCTGAATATGAAAACCTACAGACAACATAATATTCGAACATATACACACTCAGCGTCAAAGAAAGTTTACGTTCACTTTGATTTGAGGCCTTGTGAAAAATCATGTAGGTAAATACTTTTATTTTTATTTAAAAAGTTAGTAATGTAGGTATAAGAGCTAATTTTTGTTGAAAAAAAGTCTTTCTTTATTCAAAATTCAAATTAATGTTTTTCTTTGTTTTTAGGGGTTTCTAAGGGCAGAAGACAGTCTAGGACTAGGGTAAAAACGTAAACAGGTGGCAACTCTGAGAATGCAGACCATTTTCAAGCCAAGAATCTATAATCAGAAATTTTTTTGAAACAAATAAAATGTAATACGTTTTTAATATTCAAAATAGCATAGGTAATTCCTATAGAATCTCCTTGATTTTTTGTTTAATGAATTATTGATGTGATTTGGTAAATAATATCATTAATTACGACTGCATACTTTTCCTTGACAGTGACTGTATATTATTTGATCTATTATGTATTTTATACACATTAACGAATTTATATACAGAGGAAAAACATATCCGAAGTAAAGAAACAAATCCACCATTAGCTTTGGTTTTTTATTCGCGTATAATTACCGTCACATTAATGTTCCCAAGCATATCGTGAGTTATTATAATTATGTTTTGGTTATAGACATTCTTTTGAGGAAAACCTTAGAAAATTTGTTAGAGAATGTCATTAACTGAATTCATCCAGTTTTAAAAAGAATGAATAATTCAAAATTATAAGGATTCGTAGTGAATTTGAAGGGGAGCGTTAGTACTGTGAGTACTGGAGTAACGAAGATTTTAGAAAAAAAATTATTTCTTGAAGAAAAATAATCTTAAAAGAAGAGGTAAGAAAAAAAAACTTTAAGGTTAGAATATCTCGAAAACCTCAGCTAATAGAGCAATTGTGAAACAGGAAATTATAAGATATTGGAATACCGAAGTGTTTTGTACGAAGTTTTTTGTACGGTGTATTTTTGCCAACACTAATTTGTGGTAAAGCCCTTTTTAAATTAAAGTACAATTTTTTTCAACATTTTTAGTTTGAAAATATGTTTTTTTAAGAACCTTATTCATGAAACTATATTTCATTTGAAAACAAAATATAGAGATGTTTTTCTGGTTTTAAACAAAAGCTATACTGTATAGTTTTGTACGACGAATATTTGTTTTTATTTTTATAAAAATTTTATGAAAATTTGCTCTTGAAAAATTATCAAAAGGACTAAAAAACATGAATTATTGCTCATAAAAAAAAAAAAAATTGTGTGAGTGCCGGGACTCACGGCTAATATGTGTAAACATCAACGTGCCCGGATCCAAAACGGACTTGTTTTTGCTTGAAGGGGATCTTAAGATTTTTTTCACTGAACGCACCCATCCGAGTATGCAGATCGTAACGTTGCACACCGTAACGTTGCACACCGTAACGTTGCACACCGTAACGTTGCACGACGTAACGTTGCACACGAACGTTCACGTTTTTTTTCACTCTACCGCCAGCATAGATGTTTACACATCAAAAATTATTTGTAGAATTCTGAAATGAAATAGATAATGTTTGAACTAAGTCGATTCAGCCATTCAAAAGATATATATATCTGTATGTGAATGTGAATAACACAAAAACTAAGCAAAAAACCTCAAATCCCTATTTCATGTATGCGAACTTTTTTAAAAACCTTTAATGCCGTAAAATCGTAGGAGTCGATTTCGAAAAGAATAAAAGTAAACGAAATTGTAGAATGGCAGATACCCGAAGTAAATCAACCCATATAGTGAACTGAGGAAGCACTTTTTTGATGGAGAATGCACGCGGAACAACTAAACAAACTCTGTGTGGAAAAAACATCCAAAGCATCTATTCAGTTAACCCTGAAATAACTAAATTTGATGAGTTAACTTGGGCTTAACTTTGATCTCGCACTGAAAAACTAGATCTAAATGAGCTTAAACAAAAATTCGAGTTTTTCTTTTTAGTACAATCAAATTACTATTTATATTTGCATTTTGTTATTCCTAAAAGTCTAAAATATAATGGCGCAAAATTTTAAACGATTTAGTAAAGTGTTAAATAATTTTTAATATGATACTAGAGGATATTGCTAATTTTAAGCGAGTTTAACATGATACTATCTCTTAACATTTTACTAAAGATAAAATTGCCAGATTGCTGTTTTATCTTTTTAACATATATTACTTAATCCATATGTCACCTTGACATAGAAAAATTTTAAAAAGGTATGTTTGCTTCATTTTTTGCACGAAATGTCACTGTTTTAGGCGCGCTCAGCTTGAGTTTCGTAAGAAAATGGGTTTAGTATGATACTAGTTAAAAAGTGTTTAAAACTAACAAAATTTTAGTAAAGAGTTTTAAAGTTAGTTAAGTGTTACCTAGGATCATGCTAACACCTTTACATCAGGCTGTTTAAAATTTTGCGCCAATATAAACAAAATTTTGGGTATGCCACTCCCCAGCGGTTTCCCCTCCACCATTAAGGTCCATTCTATTTCTTAAAAGATTTATTTCTTCTTGTTGGTCGAAGGGGAAAAATGTGTAGGCACAAAGTATTCAGCTTGTAATTTGGAAAAATTTTTGTAATAATTCAATTAAAAGTTCAATTGATCTCAACTCCAAAATACGTTTTGTCAAGGTTTGACAGTGGGCTGGTTGTTGGATTTTAGCACCCCATATGTGGGATAAAAAGTATGCTTTTTAAAAGGTCAAAGGTAATTGGTCAAAGTTTAAAAAATTGGTCAGCCATAAGAATTTTTTTAATAAATGGATAATGTTTTTCAAGATCATCAACGATTTTTAGCACCTAATTTATGGGATATTGGCAAAAAAAAGTATACCATATGAAAGGTCTTAGTGACCTAATAAAAGATCAACTTGTTTCAGTAATTGGTAAGCCATAAGTTTTTTCAGATGTTTTTTTTAACTTTTTTATAGATAAATTTGTATGGATTGGGACTTTGAAAAAATCTTGAAAATTTCATTAAAAAAATCTATGGTTGAGAAAATCCTGACTATGAGTTTACTAAAAACTTTTATAAAGTATACTTTTTTTTCGAATATCCCACAAATGAGGTGCTAAAAATCGCTGAGGGACCTTGAAAAATCTTAACCATTAATTAAAAATTTCCTTTGGAAGACCAATTTCTGAAACTAACTGACCTTTTTCAACCTATTGCTGACCTTTCAGATGCTCTACGTTTTTTGCGAATATCCCACAACTGAGGTGCTAATATCCCACAGCCAAGTGGCCTGGATGGGAAAAATATAGAGGGAAATATTTAAATGCTGCCGTACCCTTCTAAGACGCATATTTTGGTCGATGTTTACCGACTTTTATAAAAATCGCAACATGTAGATAATGTGAATTTTCTTTCTATATTAAGACCATCCAGCCCACTGTTGTTGCAGGGCAAAACTCATTTTTGAGTTAGGTCACTTGAATTTTTAATTTTTGCACTTAAACAGAAGTATTTTGTTCATCTTCGTTATTTGTAAAAAAATCGCAATTCAGCATAATATTGCACTCACTTTCAAGTATTTTATCTTCAAAAAATAATCAATTCTGAAATCAACTATCTCATCATCCATCAACGATATTAAACTACGTAATTAAGAAATTAAAAATTGCAATCACCTTAAAAAACACTCAACGTCAAACTTTATTAAACATTAAAACCCTCCATCCTTCATAGGCCTTATAATTTTCAATTAATATAAAGTAAACCAGTCTCTTACGACACCACCAATGATGAAGGTGTCTTTTTTTGTTTTTTTATTTAATCCCTCAGTTTAAAGGATTCTCTATGAATTGATAGCATAAGAGTGTGCTGGAGATGGCGAGTCCTTCATCTGAAAATTAATTCATTTTAAAGGAACAATGAAAAACAACATTCTTGCAAAATAAATTTGGGATGGTGAGAAATTTAATTATTCAAGTTATTTAAAATTCGTGGGAAAAACACCTTCGATATTATACTTGAATTCTATTTATAGAGGATATTCAATAGAATCCTTGAATCGATAAAAGTTTCATGTTTTCAGAACCTCTTTTGAAACTTAATCACTAATTCAATAACAAATGAGGTCAGACTTCAGCCAGCCGAAATTGGTTTAACCCTTTTTCATGGCAATATGGAAATTAAGAAGTATCTCATCGCATCTCGTCTTAACGAAACCACCCTTGGGAATTGAAACTTCATCGTTCCCTTAATACATAATGTATGTAGGTATTATAAAATATTCGAGATTATCTTTCTCGATTTCAGGGTAGATAATTATATATCTATATGGATTATGGGATCTTTTTTGTCCCTAATGAAGTTTGTCTTAAGTTCAATTAGTCGTGTAATCCTCCTGAGCCCAAAGTAGCTATTCGTGTTTGAATTTTTCTTACTTATAGGGGTGCCAGTATAGTTTCGTCTATCTGTACGCCTCTGTGTCCAATTCCAATGGAATTTGAGCTAAAGCCTAAACAGTTGGTCGGTTTTTCTTGAATTGATTTACAGAATTCCTATAAGTGATTATGACTGAAGGAAAATTTAGAGTGTTTCTTTTAGCTCATCTAAGAACGGTTAGCTCCCAAACAACGAATTTATTTTATTTTTTTAAGTTTTCTCGAAATCATCTCTTACGATTTTAATTAATTTTAGTACTTTCATAACTTATACATAAGCAATTTAAATAATCCTGTATTTCAGGTATTTGCCAGTAAAATTCGCATAACGGAAAAAGGGATTTAAAGTTTTCTGAGAAAATTGCCTTATTTTCGCATTATCCATTTTTATCTTTTTGATTTTTGGACCATTTTTACTTGCTCTAAAGAGCAAGTATTGGTTTCGTGTAAAACGATAATCGAGAAGTCCGAAAAAGTGGGTTTCGTCATGCCCTCCGTCGGTCTGTGCGTCTGTGCGTGCGTGTCGGTGCGTCCACTGTAATTGGAGCTAGAGCCTAAACGGGTGGGTCGATTTGCATGAAATTTAGTACAGAGTATTTTTATGTGATTCCCTAAAGGGTAAAATCGAATTTTTGTTTTAGCCCATCTATAACGGGTAGCTCCCATACAAATTTTTTGGTTTCTTCAAATTTTCTCGAAAATGGCTTTAACGATTTTGATTAAACTTCGTACCTGTAATAACCAATTCAATTTTAAGAAAACTGCATTTCAGGTCTTTCTCAAAAAATTCACATTACGGAATTAGGAATTCCAGGTTTTAAGTCTTATTTTTGGGTTATTCGCTTATATCTTTGCCATGATTTGACCTATTTTGTTATAATTTTGCAGTCTGATGCTTCTCAATAGTTTAAACAATAATACATTTAAGAATTTTTAAAAACACATTTTTAAAAACAAAAAAAAATCAAATTTTTAGTGCTTTTGACTTTTTCAATATTTCCTCGTTAAATATATAGGTACATCATGTATCTTCAATGTGGGATTACACACAATATTTAACCACGAGAGCAAGTTCGTGAGATCAAGTCGTGTATGTTTTTTAATATGATTTTTGTAAATAGTTGAAATAGAATTGTATTAAAAATTTTTACAAATTATGTCTTTAGAAACGACCAAATAAATACAAAAAAAAAAGCATCAACCAAAAATCACAAGACTTACCGTTGTGTGAAATTAAAAGATTCTAAGATGTCGATAAGTGCTCTAAAATAATGATGACAAATATCAGTAAATGAGTCAGTGGGTAACGTTTTTAGTGTGTTTGTAAAGTCCTATATCTCAGGAACCACTATAATGCTTTAGAGTTGAAATTAGGTGAGGCGCCTCCGGTCTCTCAACTTAGTAAATATTGTGAATTTTAAGTTACTGACTTTATTAGTACTAAAGTAAAGGGTTGATTGATTGATAATTTATTTATTTTTAAGTTTTACAAATTCCGTAGGTTAACATACATTTCAGCGCATGGCCTAAGCTACATATATGCCCGTTAACAATTAAAAACTTTAAGATTTACAAGTAACAATATGGCTGTGTTATTACTTGATTCGTTTTTTTTTTTTTTGTTTGTTCTTCTTTAAAATTGTTTGTCCTTCTTTAAAACAGTTCTTCTATTATTTGTTTTCTGTAGTTGAGAGCTAGTTTCACAAATTCAAACAAAGCTTTGCAGTCAGATCCATTGAGAACACCAGTTATTTCTTCTTGGCTGAGTGTATACTTTCACCAAAAACGCTCCCCTGAGTTTCGCTTAAGATTGGGCCCTCGCCAAGAAAGTAGAAAATGTTCTCTTTCTCCATTAGGTTACATAAACTGCAGATGTCTGGGCGGTTTTTAAAACGAGTGACATCGAGTGCTGTTGAGTACCAACTCTTCTTTTAAATAGTTGTTAGTTAGGAGGTTGTAATCGACCCTTATTTAAACATAAACCTACTAGTTGTTTGTTTTGCTCTTGCAATAAAATCCTCTCTTTTTCTGATATCTAATGTGCTTATTAGTTCGTAGAGTTCTGCTTTCCGCAGCAACGGACTGAATTGTATAGTGCAAGAGGTTAAGTTGGCGGCCGCAGCACATCGCTATGTTACTGCAACTCTCGAACCAGGATAGTTTTTTCCTTAGAATAAGCAATGTTAATTTTTTGAGTAATTTGTGCTCCTTGATGCTAAGAGTTTTCATCAGGATATAATCCACCTGCATTTTTAAAGTTGAGATTGATAGAGGGGAGAGGCCCGTTTCAAGAATGACTATATGGCTTACAGTGGTACTTGGGAGACTCAGTGATCTTTTTAAGAAATATCCCAAAAGTTGTTCCACCTGTTCGAAATGTTTTTGACCCCATACCTGAGCGGCATATCACATGATAGCCTTCGCCGTCGTTTCGAAAATGTGAAATTTTGATTTGAAATTCACATCATTGCTGTGCATGACATTCTTCCATGTTGCATTTAAAGCAATTTTCACTTTAGCCAGTTTCGCAGCCATATGGTTTCTAAGATTTAGATTGATTGAAATGTTGAGTCCGAGATAATTGTAATAGCTCACAATTTCAATTTCTTGATTCTCGAATCTCCACTTTTTATTGCGACAGTTTGGACTGCTAGCGTTTCGAAAGATCATGACTTTTGATTTGCTTAGGTTTACCTGAAGCCTACATTTGTTGCAGTATTCAGCTATTCTTCTGATCATCGATTGGAGACTTTCAGGCGTTTCAGCAAATACAACAATATCGTCTCCAAACTTCAAGACTTTGACTAGGAGATTTGCAGTAACCCTATAGCTCTACCCTGTAATACATCCTCGATATCGTTTATTTATAGAGAGCCAATAGCAGAGGGCTCAAATTGCATCCTTGCTTGCTACAACCCAATTTCTACCTCGTACGGCTCTGATAAGTAATTTTTGATTTTAGTTTTGTCGTATATCGTGTAAAAACCCGCTTTTAAATCTAAAAAAAAGCATAAAACCTCCTTTTTTCTTTGACAATAATTTCAGCAATACTCATATGTAAGTGAATAAATTGGATCTATTTGTGAGTAGTTTTTGACTGAACCAGCTTGGGACTCACTTAATAAGTTATTATCCTGGACCCAGTAGAGTCTGTTATAAAGAACCTTGGATAATATCTTCATTGGGGTGCTATAACGCTATAAGCAGCGAAGTTCCTTGATAATTAACAGGTACCCATTGTGCCTTCTGATATCTATTAATACCCTCGCTTTAGCCTTGCACCTCAAATCCAAAGCTACACAAAAGACTTCACATGTTTGAATAAAAATCCATTCTGTGGTTAAAGCAAAAAGACGGAATTTCCAGACATCATCGTCGCCTCATCATCATGACATAATACCCATAACGCGACTAAAAATATGACTATAATCAATCTTCTTCCTTCATCCTAGTAGCCGGGTTGCTCTTTTTGACTAACTTTAAATCAGTTTTATTATTCTTTGTTCTATCCAGTCAACGTACTGAACCGAAGTACTTTATCTCGACTTTGTAAACAACTGCTGTTTATTTTATTGTGATCAAAATAAATTGACTTTTATTCGATTTCCGAAAATTTACTATGCTCCAGAATATATGTATGGTACATATTTGTTAGGTGAGTTTTTTTTTTGTTTTTCTTCTAAAGGAAATGTTATGCATGAATTGGTATAAAAGTTCTCTAAAGACATTGCATACAACACAAAACAACAGATGTTCGATTAAAATCGGACGAGTTCTTGCTTTGATATTCAAAATTTTCTAAATTATTCATTTTATCGAAAATACAATATTGGGAGGAATATTATATGTATATCGGCAGCGAGTGACGGATAGCATCCAGCTGCCACAGATGGCTGCAATTTATTTTTCACCACAGATATGCAGGAAATCTTTAACCCATGAAACATATCGATTTTGGAATAAAGGTATATAGGTAATCTCAAGGAGGCTGCTCCATGCTTTAATCTCTTCAACAAAGGAAATTTTAGGGGTGATTTATTTTTATAAACCACGTGAATCGTATGATTTCAGATTCAGAGTTAATAAAACTCATTCCACACTTTCGTTCTTTCCTATTTCCCTATATTATGTTAGATATTTTACAAAAACCCAGAAACAAAAATATTGTATGTGCGATACACCTATATCCTCCCATTGTTCCTGTTGCTCAAACAAAAAAGATGTGTAAGTAAAACAACTTAATTTTTATTATATCCTGGAGGGTTTTGCGCTTAGATCATCGTGATAAATTCCTGTGCGAAAGCTCTTCGGGTGCTATACCAAATAATATTCACATCCAGCTTAATCACTTTTGTTGTTTCCTTCCGCAATCGTTAATTTCCTCATGAATTGCTAATGATAACATTAATCTCTGCCGGGTTGTGTGTATACTTCTATCTCAGATGAATTGAGAACGGTGCACTACACCTAAATGTACCTACAAAGATATCCGGCATCGACGTATCACAAAGGAGACTTGGTTCGAAGGAGTAATTTGTTCCGGTCTTCAGCTGGGTTTTATCGCTTCGGCTTCCAGAAGAAGAAGGTAAAAGGGAAAAAAAAAATGGAGAATACATCGTTTTTGCTATCGATTTATCTTTTACGAGCGAATAATGTTTTAAGTACGCACGTGTATTGAAAATTATCATTGTAAGCACGTACGAGAGTTTCGAGTGTGACTCTCTAATAGCTGGAAAAATTCGGCCGCAATTTCAATGCCCCTAGCGTATTATGGTATTGGTATTCGTCCTTACACTTTCAATTCAATTGATTGATAAAGTTTCTTTGACCAGAACTACAAGGGGGCGGGGCTGAATATCTAGAAAACCTAATTATCTAGGCCTTAGATTGCTGATGCTTTGCCTCAGGACAAAGACCTATGTATTTTTACATTCCCAACAAAGCACAATGTTATCTATTTTTGATGATGCACTTATCTTAAGGACATAAACAATTATGAATGCATTATCTGTGTTCGAAGTTCGTGCTTTAAGCTGTCAATTTGTTTATGCTCTGTCGTATACAACTTCTGCCAAAAGCTTAGAGTAGCCATTTCCCATTCATTCGTAGTATTCCCTTTGAATATTCATGGTATCGCATTTGAAATAGATGGGGTATTTAGTGTATTTCTTCATTTAATGCTTGATCAGGGTGAAATTTATATGCTGAATGCTTGAGTGTCGTCGTGTCCTGTGAAAATGAATGCATTACGATTTTGTCAACAGGTTTTTGCATCTAGGGCAATAAATTACTGCGACAAAACAGGGAGATATAAGAATAAATTTATTTCTTGCTGATGCATTGGGACCAGATTTATGAGCCAACAAATAGTATTTGAGGTAGAAATAAATTATAGTTTTGCAAACATTTATTTTTGTCTATTTGGAGAGCAGAGTCAAATGTTTTGGATTCGTAAAAAAAAAATCGAACTTCAGATTATAATCAAACATTATATTGCGTTTATAGATAGAACATACAAATTACGGGTCCGACGATTCCGTCAGTCTGTCTGTATACTGAACCTGCCTGAAGGGAATTTCTTACAAATCTTAAGTTCCAAGTTTGCAGAAATTCAAAGGAATTTATGGAAATTTTCATTTTTAACTCGAAAAATAACGGTATCTCCCCAGCTTTACAACTTTTATGAAAGAGGTTATTTATCTCTGGAACGGCTCTTATGATTTTAATAAAAATGTAATGTTTTTTTATAATATTAAAAGTAGGTACTGTTTGCATTTTGGTGAAAAAATTGCTTTTTATTTTTAATTCTATCGTTAACGACCTAACCGCTTTCGATCAACATTTTTACAGGAAGAGAAGGAGGAGGAGGAGGAGGTACAGGAGCCTAAAAACTGCGTTTCAGGTTTTTCTCAAAAAAATCACATAACGGAATTAGGTATTCCACGTTTTTTGAAAAAAATGTTATTATTTTTGGGTTTTTCGCGTATATCTTTGCCAGGGTTAGACCGATTTTGTTATAATTGTGCAATCTGATGACATCATGCATCTTCAGTGTGTGGTTACAATTACAAGCAAGTCGTGCATATTTTTAATTGGTAAATCTATTTTTTTTTTTTTTGAAAAATCAATATTATGGAAACAAATACTAAGTTATGCATTTGCAACCCAATCATTTTGAGGTTCCTTAATCAACTTTATAACGGTTAAGCTTTATAATTGACTTGAAACTACTTATCCGTATTAACTTTTCCTTCCGCTGCCTAATTTTCTGAGGAAGGAAAAGATCTTCCAAATAGAGAAACAATGTGTCATTTCAATAATCCATTAGACCTTCAATATGCCCGTACTTATACCTATACATATATAAATATACACCTGTCCATCGAACCAAACAATTACATATAGTTTCATCCTTAATCCAATGAAATCTGCCTATCTATAGCTAAGCCACAAATAATCATATTGTACACAAGTGACTTTAGTTAAGTTAAGCCTGCCACATCGAACGTCCGGACACATGAGCAAAACTTCAGACTCAACAGAGTGTTCCAGCATCAGCCTCGGCGCACCACCAAGCCGGCCGTACACAAGAGCAGCACAACTGTACGTACACAATAAGTATATGGCGGGCATCAGCTAACCGTGGTAAAACCCCATCCGGCCTTTATAGGTTTAATTAATTCCACAAATAAATCCCTAAAGGGCTGGGCTGAAGAGAAGTCCATATCACTACATATAGAACCTACATGTAACATCGAAAGGCTTGCAATATATGAAGGAAAGGAAGGTGTGGGTCCTTTTTTGGTCGACGTCCGTCGTCATATCGTCGACTTGCATAAAAGCGATTCCTATATCAACAAGCTTCTAACAGAACACATGGGAAATGCGTGGTAATAGCTGATGGGGTGATAGTAATCTTCAATGAAAAGCATATTTGAATCGAGGACACACAGAGTGGAAAATGTGTTCCTACATGTGTTCGAATCTGTTGGAATCATTATTCTTACCGGAAAATGGGTTGTTGAAGCTGATGGATGGACGGGAAGCAGATTGAAGTGTCGAAACACACTCGTTTTTTGGATTATGTATGTGATCGGAAACGTATGATGGCATTAAATCTGCGGTTACATGAAACCTTCGCCGGTAAATACGGTGACCATCTGTTTTTTTATTACCAAATCTCAGCCTATTCTAATTAGGTTTTGTTATGTACCTACATAGTGTATACTTGTTGTTTTTGTATAGAAATTGATCAAATCAGCTGACAAGTACTTATATTGCTTTTGTGTTTAAGTTTTAAACATGTAGTTAGAACCTATTTGAATCCAGGTGCATTTTTCTTGAAACTTAAATGATTCCCAAAATGAATTGTTAATAAATTTGAAAGTCACCTTGGGGTCACCCCAAAATAATATATATAATATAATATAATAATATATATAATATTTACATTTATATCCTTAACATGACCTTTGAAATTGTTTTGCGTGATTAATATATCTTATTCTTTTTTTTTTCTCAAAATTATGATTTTACTAAGTACGGTTAACTGCGGCGTATACGCAGGGCCGGCCTCAGCCAAACTTGCGCTCTATGCAAGATTTGTAGAAAGCGCCCCCTTTTTATATTTGCATCCATACATACATACACTGATACACATGCATAAGACTTTTCCACATTACCCAGGAGGTAGACTTTCAATGCGTTGTTCTATAGTCTGATCTTTAATTTTACGATATTTTGAGCTAATTTCTCCTTGAATGCAACAATGTATGTGATGTTAGTTAGTGTGCAAGAAATAACTTAGCACAGGGATTATTTGAACAAGTTTTGTGCTAAAATGCAAATGGTAGTACCTATTTGTTTGCGCAAGATCAGATTTTCTTGCTCCTGGTAATGCTCCCCCAGAATTTCGCGCCCTGTGCATTTGCACATCTTGCACACATGGTTGGTCCGGCCCTGCATATACGCATGTATATGATACTAAACTGACCGATATTTGACAAGTTACAATGGTTTTCAACACACGACCAAGCCACGTTATTAAGTAAAATTAACTGTCAGTAACTATCAAAGTCTTACACTAGTAAATTACGTACTTATATCTTACGTGTTTAAGGCCTATTTGCTGAAGCGAAACTTACGAATTTACATATGTTCAACATAAGAGCAGGTTACGCTAATTCAAAAGTAGAACATAAGCGTTTAAGTTATTTAAGGGCCATTTGTTGAAACGAAATTTTTGAATTTATGTTCAACATAAGAGCTTATGTGACAGTTTACGCTGAGGAAAAAGTAGAACATACCTAAGTGTTTTAAGTAGAACAAAAATATTTTGTATCGTATCAGCAAACCGCTCTTAATAGCTTATATTGAACAATTTTTAAAACATATACATACATATGCATAGGCATTTATTCCGTTAAAATCGTTACAAATTTACTTTTGACCTCAGAAAGA
This sequence comes from Leucozona laternaria, assembly GCA_932273885.2. Lineage (NCBI taxonomy): Eukaryota > Metazoa > Arthropoda > Insecta > Diptera > Syrphidae > Leucozona > Leucozona laternaria. Next base: position 19,855,089 of record OW026367.1, on the reverse strand, counting down.
TGGTCACCGTAACTTGATGTCATATAACATCCGTAATACTAAACGACCACCGAAGAGACGCGTCACAATGTCGAAGAGTGTTGAAATTTAAATTCAAAGTTTCTGTTCGACTAGTAGATTGGATATGTGCAGTATCGTAGCCTTTCTGATGCTTCTGGCTACTACCGTTAGTTTCCAGGATTTAAATGAACGCTCTGGTTGCAAGAAAATTTACTGCAGTATATAGAAACCCTGCATGTGTATAATGAAAGTTGGCTCGAGTGCATCATAGTTTGTTAGTTCAGGGCCACACCGACGACCGACAATGTGATGAAATGTAAATGCAAGGATTCCAATTTGATCAAAAGACGTTTGTGTCTTTGGTGTTTATGCGATAGGTATATGTATGTATCATAAATGATTTTAGAGAGTTACAACGTTGAGGCAGAAATCACGTTTTAATTTTGCGCCTTTGGCAATTGGTTTATTTTGTGATTGAGTTTGTATACAATTTTCATGAAAAATGCCAAACTTGAAAAAAAATTCAAAGCTGAGTTTTGGCGAATAGTTTGATTATTATGTCTTAAGCATTTCCTAAAATATTACATTAAATTTGAACCATCAGGAGTACAGTTTTTAGAGGAAGTGATTAAATTTTTGGTTGTTTTTAGTTCTTTGTTTGAAAAATTGCAACGGCGGTAAAAGTTGTAACATATTCAAAAAAGATTGCAACACTTTTTTTTTGTTAGGAGCAAAAGATTTAAAAAAAAAACTTATTGTGTGTTACAATTACAATATTAGTTAGCACACCACCAACCGCTGAGGAAAAAAGTGGTCGAGAGAAGTTTGTTCTATGTAGTTAACTTACATTACGTTTTTAGGTGACTATCAGGGCACTGATGGTTTTTAACTTCTTTTTTTGACCGGTAAATAAAAGAAAAAAACGTATTTTTTGCAGCGCTGTTCAATGGTGCATATCACTGCATCAAAACCATTAGGAAAAGTTTACTTTATTTTTCCATCGGAATTCTGTTTCCGATCACAAAAAAAAAACACACTGCCACGCCAATTGAGAGTGAATTATTTAAAACTCTTCTTTAAAGAAGTAGGTATTTAAATAAGGCAATTTTCTTAAAACCCTTTTGTATTCCCATAATGCAATTATATTGCAAAAACCTGAAAGACAGTTCCCTCGCAACCATTTCTTTCATTACAGGTACAAAGTGTAATCAAAATTTAAAGAGCCGTTTTCGAAAAAAAATGAAATTGTTGTAAATATGGGCAGCTATACCCGTTTTAAATAATTTAAACAAAAATTCAAGTTTGTCCTCTAGGGATTCACATAAAAATGCTCTGTACAAAATTAAAAGCAAATCAGTCTCCAGCTCAAATTACAGTAGACACACGGTTGCACAGACTTACAATAAACCCAGAAATACATTTAAAACGAAAACAACTAGTGCTCTTTGATATGTTGAATTATTTCTCTTTAACGAAGTGCGATGTTTTACCTTTAGACATGTGTTGTGACCCTTCGTTAAACTGTTCCTCTTCCTATACATACCTATAAGTATCCAATATATAGACAAAATTTTAAATTGTGAAACTAGTCTTTATTAGTTATTATTTACATATTTAAAGAATTTGAATTAATCACTGACCAGTAAAAAAAAAAATCCAGTGTCCTTTGATGTGTGATATTTTTTTTAAGTGTAGAAGCTAGATACTTTTTATAACATGAATAATTCAACTTTGGGTGATGGCCTTTTACTCGACATCGCCTTTGTCATCGCCATCTACAGCACCATGTTTTCTGCATTTTTTATACGGAATGCACTTCGGATTACTTAGACTTTTATTTTCTCTTACATGTCCTTCCGTACAGTAACATCCAGCTCGTCCCGGGCACTCAAGACAGTTTATCCCTTCGCAATCTTTCTCGCAACCTCCACTTATTATGTAACATTCATTTGGTCCGTCACATTCGCACTCAGTTTGAAGTTTACAATCCGGGTCATCAGGATTTTGTCTTGCGTATCCGTCTTGGCAATAACATCCATTAGGTCTGATAATACATTCATCGTCATCGACTCCTTTGAGGTCGCAATTGGTGTCACAGCCTTGGGTTTTATAAACTTCATTTGCACCAGTACATGTAGGATAACACTCGTTTTCTGGAATACAATTTCTATTTTCATCTCTCACTGTGCCTTCTTTACAACAGCATCGACCTTTATTGGGCCAATTTGGCCAACTTGGCCAATTTGGCCATTGCGAAATAATTGTTCTTCCAATGATGTCGTCGCAAGTTCTATCTGAGTTATATTCGCAATATTGTTCGTTCTCTCCAGTGCAGCATTCTCTTTTAGTGACGCAGGTACCATTTTCGTTTCGTTTGTATCCAAGTATACAAGTGCAGCTTAAACCTATCGTACAATAAGTTTTAAGATTGCCTGAGCAATTGTCGCCACATTCGAAAAATGAAAGAGTCTCAAAAGGAGGACATTTTTTAAAAGTACCTGAAAATAAATAAAACAACAATGGTTAAAGTTTAACTAAAAATTATTAACAAATAACGTTCTTACCCTGCACGACTGCAATAACTGCTATTAATATAAGGGTCTTTAAAATCATCCTGATGATTGGCTTTGATGGTCAGTTGGTAATGATTTGTGCTTGTCGAAAAGAAGACTTTCTCTTTTATACAAATATTTTGCCTCAAGTTGCGTGTATTCTCGAGAATGCTTTAATTAATCTAATAAGACAACGTCCTTAACGCGGGTTTATTATTTTGATAAGAAGGTTAAACATTGGGTGGCACGAGTGGGTGAGAAATTGTTCTTATCATTTTTTTTTTTTCGTAAATCGATAACGGTGGTGGCTCAAATCGGTAAGCGATTTCATCCCATGCAAGTAGATTTTTCAGTCATGAATTGTGATTGCAAAATAGAAAGGGCATGGCCGGTCATTAACAACGATAAATGTTTTTATTATCTCACAGATACTGAATATTCTGCCGCAAATGTGATAATTAAAAGAGTTCAAGCTGCATTGGTGTCGAAATGTCTTTTTGAGAACGTTCCCCTCAAAGGCATAATGAAATAGGGTGTTCCGTCTTTGTATATATGTAGACAAAATGTTTCTCAATTTTTTTGTCAAAAAGGCTGTCAAAATTTGTGCATTAACGAGTAGATTATGAATAAACAGGGTGTTTTTTATAGGATGCGACAAAAGGCTAGGGCGTAGGTATAGGTTATTGGGTCAAAACAAGGAGAAATCGTATGGGTGGAGGGGAGGTCTATTTCGATTTTCTAAACAATCGACTTGAAATCGAAATTTAAAATCAACGGCAACACTTACAATGTCATGTTATGCCTTTTGTTAAAGCCAGAATCCCATTTCTGTTTTCAAATCGAATTATTTTAGTGAATAAGTTTAGAAAAATTAATTTTCAAACTCAAAATTTTGAAAAAAAAAAAAAATGAGAAAAATATTTTTCTACTAATAAATAACTTTCTTATCAATTTTTAGTCAAGCACTAAAAGCCAGATACTTAAATTTCTTCCAGTTTTTGATAAAATGAAAAAATAACATAAATATATGTTTTCTCCAATTCGTAAAATAGATTTTGTTAATTTCAATTTTCTCAAAAAGAAGAAGATAATTAGGCATCTGGTTTTTAGTCATCATCATCGTCGGCTCGACAACCGGGGTCCGGTCCTGGCCTCCTTCAACAAGTCTCTCCACCCATCCCGGTCTCGAGCCGCCGCCATCCAGTTGCGCACCCCAAGGCTCCGGGCTGGTCTACGCCATCTCTCCAGCGCAAGCATGGTCTACCACGCTGTCGTCTACCATAGAATGTACCACAAAGAACTTTCCGAGCAGGTTCCTCTTCGCTCATGCGAGCTAGGTGCCCTGCCCACCGGAGTCTACCGAGCTTAATTTTTGTCACGATATCTGCTTCAAGGTAGATTGCGTACAATTCATGATTGTACCGTCTCCGGAATCGTCCTTCCTCACATATGGGGCCACAATTCTCCTTAAGACTTTTCTCTCGAACGCGGCTAAGAGGTGGGAGTGCCTTTTGCTAAGCACCCAAGTCTCGGATCCATATGTGAGTACTGGCAGGACCATGGTCCTGTACAGCAGCAGTTTTGAAGTTATGGTGAGATTTCTGGATTTGAAGAGCTTTGACAGACTATAGTAGGCTCTGTTGGATTTGAGAAGCCGACCGCGTATTTCTTCTTCTATATTGTTATCGGCTGCTACTATTGACCCAAGGTATTTAAAGGATTGCACCACTTCAAATTCGTGCTCCGCTACCTTGATTGTTTGACCAACTGTTCCTCTCGCATTCGACGCCACCATGTACTTGGTTTTACCTTCACTAATGTGCAGCCCCAGATTTTGTGCCGCCTGCTCGATCTGGATGAAGGAATCATGTACAGCTTGCTCAGTTCTTCCGATGATGTCGATGTCGTCTGCGTAAGCCAGTATCTGGCTGGACCTGTTGACGATGGTCCCTCTTGTTGCCGTGCCAGAGTCACGGATTGCTTTCTCCAACGCCAGGTTGAAGAGGAGGCAGGCCAAACCATCCCCTTGTCGGAGTCCATTAAAGATGTTGATTGGTTTGGATAGCAATCCGGCTATTTTTACTTGGCTTGTTACGTTGGTCATGGTCAACCTACATAGTCGTGTCAATTTATTTGGGATGCCGAATTCTCTCATGGCTTTGTAAAGTTCTACCCTGGCTATGCTATCGTAGGCGGCCTTATAGTCTATAAACAGGTGGTATGTTGGGATGTTAAATTCTAGACATTTTTCCATCGCCTGCCTAAGGGTAAAGATCTGATCAGTTGTTGATTTGCCTGGAATGAAACCACACTGATATTGTCCGATGATGGTTTTAGCGTATGGGGTTATCCGGTCTTGTAGGATAGAGGAGAGTATCTTATAGGCGGTACTCAACAACGTGATACCTCTATAATTGCTGCACGTTGTGACATCTCCCTTCTTATGTATGGGGCAAATTATACCTTTTCGCCAGTCTTCTGGAATTTCTTCATGCTCCCACACGTGCACTATAATCTCATGAATTGCTTGACGTGAAGCTGGCCCACCGTGTTGAAATAGTTCGGCTGGTATACCATCGGCTCCCGGGGCTTTGTTTTTCTTTAGCCGGCCTATAGCCTTCTCAACCTCTTCTATGCTTGGTGGCGGCAACATAGGGTACTCTTCTTGAAGTAGTGGAGCCTCCACTTCTGCAGTGAGCTGACCATTTAGCAATTCATTGAAGTACACTTCCCATCGCTCCAGTATGCTTTGAGGATCGGTGATCAGATTTCCTGGTTTTTAGTATTTGACTAAAAATCCCATACGATCTTTTTCTTGTCTTTTTTCTTGATAAACTCGTGAGTTTCTGTCTCATTATAAAGAACATTTGAAGGTTTGAATGAAAAAACAACCACCTGAGTGAGCTACCACCAGTCATTATAGGTTGGAGTTATAGCTATTTTCACGGCTGCCAGGCCGATCATCAGGCTCCTTTTAGTGGTGCTCAGTCAATTATTTTCAATTTTAATTTGAAAAACTTTTTGCCCAGCTGAGAGTTGAATATAGAGGAAGCGTCTTCAGAGCCATATGCACTATGCATTGCGCTACCGAAGTCACGTGATAAAGTCCAACCGATTGTAGGTTTTATTGTTTGACCATTGCATTTTGAATCAACTAACAATTTTACTATCAGGCTGGTTGTTGTACATAAAGAATATTTATTTAAATAGTTAATTTAAGCAACGCAGGAAGAAGCTTTCTAGTTTCTTTTAGTCCATATTTCTAACGGGTGATTTTTTGGCTGGTTTGGTTTTGGCAACACTGGTTTTGACAGCTGACGTGTGTTTAGTACCTTGTGTCACTGTCAAACAGCTTCAGTTTGGTTTGCAATTTAACCATGGATCGTCTTACAAATGAACAACGCTTGCAAATTATTGAATTTTACTATCAAAATTCGTGCTCGGTTCGAAATGTTCATCGCGCGCTGCTTGTGTTCAGCGATGAGGCTCATTTTTGGTTGAATGGGTATGTAAATAAGCAAAATTGCCGCATTTGGAGTGAAGATCAGCCAGAAGCATTGCAACAGCTACCAATGCATCCCGAAAAAGCCACTGTTTGGTGCGGTTTATGGGCCGGCGGCATTATTGGGCCTATTTCTTCAAAGATGATGCGAATCGCAGCGTTACTGTCAATGGTGAACGCTACCGAGCGATGATAACAAACTTTTTTTTGCCCGAAATGGAAGTTCTTGACTTGCATGATATGTGGTTTCAACAAGACGGTGCCACATGCCAAACAGCACGCGAAACAATGGCGCAATTGCGAGGCGAGTTTGGTGAACAGTTAATTTCACGTTTCGGGCCGGTCAATTGGCCGCCTAGATCGTGCGATTTGACACCATTAGATTATTTTTTGTGGGGGTATGTCAAGGCTAATGTCTATAGGGACAAGCCCGCTTCGATTGACGCACTGGAAGCCAACATCCATGCATTCATTCGTGAGATACCGGCCGATATGTGTGAAAGAGTATGCCAAAATTGGACTCAGCGGATGGGCTACCTGAGACGCAGCCGCGGTCAACATTTGCATGAAATTATCTTTAAACATTAAATTACAAGGTTCAAACTATCGATTCAAATAAATATTTCATTCATTTTTTCGAATTTTTTGTGTTTTTTTTTTAAAAAAAAGTTCTAAACCTCTTAAAAAATCACCCATTATAAGACTGTGCTCTATAGACAAATAGAGTACCTTCAATCATAAGTTGTATGTATCTTCCGAGACTTCAAATTTCAAGACCTTTTATTTGATGCCACTCCTTCACACAGGTGCGTAAAAGTTCGTTATGTACCACACAAAAATACAATTATTAGCTGGATTAGGTGCCAGTTGTAGAATACCTTTATTGAAAATTTTAAATGTTATTTTTTAAAATTCACTTCATTACAACCACCTTCATAAAAGCATTTTTAGAGGGGGGCTATCCCGAATAAAATTTCACTGGAAATGTTTCCCTCCTCAAAAGTTTTTCTTGAAATTTATTGGTATCGGAAATTGACTGTCATTTCTATAGGGCAAATTCAAGCTTACAAGGAGCAGTGGAAGAGTATTGGAGTTTACAATTTTCGAAGGAGGGAAACATTCCCAACGGAATTTTATTCCCCATGGTCCTTCCTATTTCATATTTCAATGATTGATCTATCTTATCTTAATCATGGACAATTTAAGTAATTACATGTGGAATTATGGCCAAGAAATAATTTGTTTTAACTAGGGTGCGTTTATGTTCGATAAATAATTGAAATATTTTCTTCGAGAATTTTTTTACCATATGATGTCCATAGTTCTCTATTCCATCTATACGATACAACTGGGGAACATCAACGGGCGGTAGGGATCCAATATCATGCATACAAAATAAAATTGTGGGGTTTAACGTCTGCTCAGGTGATTTGAATGTTTGGCTGGGTATATTTCAATTTTGTGGCTAAGACCATGAGCCTTCCGTAATATTTATAACTAAAAATTATATTAAGAGGAAATGGTATGAAGAACAAGTTTCTGCTTTCAAAATATAATGCCATTCTTGGACCATAAAACCTAAAAAAACTTTGCAAATGTTTGACTTTGAGCTATTTAATAGTTTTCACTTTTTCAATAGCAGCGGTGACATAGGTAATCATACGGTCGGCTCCCTGACTATAAGCACCAAACCAATTGGCTATGTTCACTATAAATAAGCATCCTAAAGAACTATTTACCGTGCTCTTCTGATCGATATGGAATAATTCAAAAGCCTGTGACAGTCTTCTTCTAAAATACATAAAATCATACATTTAGTACCAAATTTCTAGAACAAATTTAATATCATTTTTTTTTCTATGTATGTATAACAATTTAATCTTTGTGTACTTTAGCAGCCCTGGGATCGTCAGGCCTCATAATAACCCATCCAATTTTATATTTGCGGTTATCTCCATCATTGCGATAGTAATTGGCAATACCGATTCCAGAAAGGCCAAGTCCAATTATAGCCAAGACGGAACCAAATACAATGTCTGGCAATTCAACCCATCCGCGCTTGATAAGCCCAGTTATTCCTTGACGAACTGGTGGTGCTGACATTTTTTAATAATGTTTCTGTGAAAAATGTTTTCAGATATTAAAAAGAAACCAAAGCGAAAATTATTAAAAACTTTACCGTAAAACCAAAAGTTACACAACACACGAATTTTGACAAAAAAAATAAATGTCAAGCATGACAGCTGTCACTTGTCAAGATGCTTACTAAACTTCTACATGAGCAGAAAATATGGTGGTTTGCGTTCCATAAAAGGGCGCATCTTTCTAATGTGGTTTTCGTTTCGACCAAAAAAATCGATTTTTTTTTATTTGTGACAAGTTTTTCCTTTCCTTTCTACCAAAAAAATCGAATTTTTGTCGATCTGAAGTCGATTTTGCAGATCTCGATTTTTAGCAAGATTTACACAGATTTTCACACGCACTTGCACATACATCAAAGAAAAGTGACATTTATCAGTGCTATGCTGCATTTACACTACTGACAAATTGGCAGTATTCTGGCATTTAACTGTCAAAAAAATGACAGAACAATTGAAAAATTCATTCTTTTGGCAGTATAGTGACAGAAAAATGCCAATTTGTCAGTCGTGTAAATGCAGCATTATTTCAAAAGTGGCAGTCACACAATTTCAAAACAAACTAAAATCACGTTTTCTGTTCCTTTTGCCAGTAAAATTTAAAGCCTAGTACGCAGATCGCGCTAAAATTTATCTTCCATACAAATTTCCTCCAAAGATAAATTTTAGCGCGGATTTTTAGCCGAGCAGTACGCAGTTCACGAGCTAAATTCCAACTCTCATCTAGTACTTTATCAAAAAGTCTCCAATTAATTTAGCGCGCGAAATAATGCTGAACACATTCTTTCACAGATAATTTTTGACATTTGTGAATCAAGACCAACGATACTCAATATAGAGATGATAATGTTTTTTAAATTTCACCCTGCAAAATCTACTGTTTTTGTAATTTCGTCTCGTGTCGACGAATAGATGTAAATTGCAACAACAATTCAACGAGAGTGTGAAGAACCCTGCTGTAAATGTGTGAGGTTTTTATACATATTTACATTCTAATTTGTATCTGCAAACTGATATTTTAAGTATGTAGGCAAATTGAAATGGCTGCCGAGTATTCTCGTCTTGATGTGGAGTGGATAATCTCTGTTCGCTTTATTTTTTATCGAAGCTTTTAGCAAACGTTTGTAGAGATAAAAATAGTAGAGATAAAATTTAGTTTAGCGCGATCTGCGTACTAGGCTTAAGATCTGACACCCAAATCTGAAATGGTTGAAACGAAAACCACATGATATAAATTGTAAGGCTATACTAACCCGGAGGCCTCACGAGCCAGTACTGGCAAGCAAGTTGCAATACATTCACATTTTTTCACTAACACATATAAACCCAAGCAACTTGCTCGTCAACTGGCTTGCCTTTTTCGAAGCCAGTTGAGCAGCCAGTAGAGAAGCAAGTAGGGCGTTCATTTTTTACGCTATAGTCAACAATCATCGTTCCTTTAATTTAAATTTCTGAATTAATTAGATTTTGTGCAAAAAATAAGTTAAAATAAATTTAGTGTGGAATTTGATTGCATTTTAAAAATGTTAAAATTCACTTTCGTACGGAACTTGACATTGCTTGACAGAATATTTGACATTTGCGAATATTTCGTTACAAATTACCAAAAAGCTCTAAAATTGCCCTTTTCAAAAATAAAATTTCAAATTATTCGGATATTTAGAGGTTTTTTAATCCATTGACATCGTAGACATCCTTTAATGGAATTTGAAAGTTTATGGCTTGACAGATAGAGGACAAATTATATTTGATCCTATCGTGAATATTTCGTTCCAAATGTCAACCGATTGCCCTAAAAATGAATTTTTCCGGAGCAGAAAAAAAATGGAAAACATTTTGGATTTTCAGAGGTTTTTTAATCCATTGACATCGTAGACGGAATTTGAAAGTTTGTGGCTTGACAGATAGGGGAAAAATTATATTTGATTCTATCGAGAATATTTCGTTCCAAATGTCAACCGATTGCCCTAACCCTGAGGCCACACGAGCAAGTACTGGCAAGCAAGTTGCAATACATTCACATTTTTTCACTAACACATATAAACCCAAGCAACTTGCTCGTCAACTTGGAACATCCACCAGACTTCAGCGCCAAAGTAGTAAAAAAAAAAATCAATATTTTGACAGAAAAATATGTAGGGAAAACAAAAACAAGTGATTGTGATTGGTCAATTGTTTGTTTTCCCTACATATTTTTATGTCAAAATTAGAAAGAGAAAAGACAAAGATAGTTTCTGGAAAAGCCTAACTGGCTTGTCTTTTTCGAAGCCAGTTGAGCAGCCAGTAGAGAAGCAAGTAGGGCGTTAATTTTTTACACTATAGTCAACAATCATCGTTCCTTTTATTTAAAGTTCTGAATTAATTAGATTTTGTGCAAAAAATAAGTTAAAATAAATTTAGTGTGGAATTTGATTGCCTCCGGGTTAGAGGATATATACTATGAAGTCTGTTCGCTTACTAGTCCGAAACCACCCAAAACTACTTGATTTTACCAGATTTGGTCCAATCCTGTTCGCGTATTTCCATTTCGTGTCATTTTGGGCAGAAGAGAGTGCTCGAAAGAGAAAAAACTATTTCGCCTTCTTGCCAATTTTTACCCGAGAAATTTCTTCGGGCAGAATCTGGTAAGTTCTGTTTTCTGTCAAAAACCAGTTAAAGAACAACAAAAAAATACAAAATGGCTGTTGTTTACTTTTGCTTTAAGTTTTATTTTCAAGTGTTGAAGTGAATCTTGTTTAAAATTAGTGAAATAATTCCCAAAAAAAATGTATTTAATAAAGAATATCTATTCAGAAGCTGGTATTTATTGTATATTGTGCAGTGCTTTTGTTTTTACAAAAAAAAAAATTGAAATTAAAATATTTAGTTAAAGAAACTTTGCTTTGGTGTAATTTAAATGAGTGCTTTTTAATTTAATTGTGGTTATATTACGATTTTTCAAAAATTACAATGGCTTTCACTTCTGTTTTTTTCTTCGTTATGAAATTCAATAAAGAAAGTAAAATTACAAAAGTAATTCCAATTTTGACGCTTTGTTTACTTGTTTGTTTGCTATGGGGCTCTTTTTTTGTTTACTTTTTGTTGACGTTTAAAAAGTTGGCAACATTTTTTCTTTCAAAGCGTTCGCGTACTTTTGGACAGTGTCTGAGAATTTCATCCTCACTCCTCGAAATTTGACAGTTGCCATTTTCGGTCCGGAAAGTACCCGAACAAACCTATGGAGTGCTTGTTTTTATTCGCATGCGAACCTTTCATAGGGGTCGCTGTTCAAATTTTGGTCACTAAGTTTTCAGCACATTGGAAAAAAACTAAAAAAGAAGATATTGAAGTCTTTAAAATAATAAACAAACACTTATTAATTTCAAGAACTACTTCAAAGTAGAACACATTAGAAAGAAAATAAGCAAATTGTGACTTACAATTGATAGCAGCTGTACGATATCTTTTAAGACTTTCATCCCAATTCTGCTATTCATCGGCGGAATTTTTCTTGAATTTTCACTAATCACTATTCTGCTTTTCATTAGAAATGAATCTGGGTTAAAATAGGTAAGGTCGATAATACTCCGCGGTATTCTCTTATTCACGTGAACGCATTCACTCTATACAATTCAGGATCCGCATATGAAATGTTGCGGATTTTTTCATTTTTATTGGATTGCCTGGGAAGTGATTAGTAAAATATAAGTAAAATCTAGTTTATTTCTCTGTAAATGATAGCTTATAATCATTCTTCGGGGTAGAAAAACAAATAGAGATCAATTCATCCCTCTATTTTCTGCAATGAAATTAAATCCAGTTTTTTTCAAAAAAAAAGTGCTCTGTTTGTTGACTTTCTTATTCCTCTGGATGTGGAATAAAATATTAATAACTGTTCATATTTGTTGTTTTTTTGTAATTTAAAATGATTAACCTAAACAATTTACCCAAATTTCCCAAGATTTTCACATGAACAGTTGTTAACGTGAATGTCAAATTTGTTTAGGATAATGAAGTTCACCCGACGTATAGTACAATGGAAAGGTAGAGCGAAAGGGAATCGAAAGTACGTTTCACGTGAATAGCAGAATAGGGCTGTTTATCTTAACCGAAAGTGAAATAGTGCCCCTATCATAGCCCCAGGCACTACAATGCATTAGGGATAGAAACGAGCACTCGATATTATATTTATATCCTCTAAGGTCCAATTTTAATCCAAAGTTGTTACATAGTCATCAGCCTTATTGTGAGTTTCACCCGAACAAGATTCCACCCGGAAAATTTGACATTTCACTTTTCGCCCATTGAGAGTTTCCCCCGAAAGTTCGTGATAAAAAAATTCACCTTATTGTTAACATTCATTTCGGGCGGAATGTAATGTCATTTTCACTTCTTTTTTTTAGGCGAACAAAATTGCGTTCGGGCGAAACCTTAGGGGATATATAGAGCTCCGCATTCGAAAAAGAAGCACTGCATATAATATATCCTCTAAGGGCAAAACTCACAATAGCTTTTAAAATTCCGAGGGAACAAAAAATTTTAAGGTGAAATATTTTTCGATTGAAACTCGCAATTTTAAGGCTGAGTGTAATTTTAAACAAATGGCATTTTAACATATTTTTTTGAACATGTCTAGAAAAAAACCATTGGAGGAGCAAAAAACCAAGGCATGGTGTGACATATCCATACAAATCAGATTGTGGATTGGATTGTGGTGGTGACAGTGGAGGCGGCCGGGGTAAACGAAATAGTTGAGGTTGGACAAATTGCAGAGATATCCAGCCCTATTCTGCTAAACGTTCGCGTGAACATTGGCATTCTGCTATCAGCGGGAAGGAAATGATTGTTCCATAATGCCTATTAATTGCGATAAAAATAAAATGAATGCAATGAAATTCTCTTTAGAATTTCAAAAATAAAGAACTGGTTAAGATTTGCATTCGAAAGACGTAAGTTTAAAATAAATGATTTGAAGAAAATTGAATAAAACATTCACGTGAATCGAAAGATTCGATCGAATCGTTTAGCAGAATAGGGCTGATCGTTCGAGTATTTTATTTTCATTCGTCGTTCACTCAAACAACTTTTCTTGATCAAGTGGAGTAAAGAGTGCAGGGAGATGATACTTCTTCACTTGCACATAGTTAACTTTTGATTAAAAATCGCAGCATTTAAAAGGTTTTTGTAATTTGAAGGAATCCGGAAACCAAGAGAAACGATGATTACAAATTGGATTGATAATACCGATTCTGGAATTCATTTTAAATCAACTCCATTCCTAGTTCCTAAAATAACTTCTTTTACGATGGGAAGAAAATAAACGTTACGATCGTTTTTTCTCTACTAAACCCGATTTTTGTTCGAAAGGATACCATGATAGGGTTGATTGTATATCAAATCTAGCGCCTATCATAGAATCGTTCGGAAGAGATTGTGCCCATCATCATATTGCTCATTTTGTTTACGTTAATTGTATTGCAGAAAAAAAACTTAAAATTGACTCTACTACAAATAAAACAACGTATACAATTTAGTGTGAATGAAGTTCTTCTTATTTCTTTTTTTTCGCTTTTTTGAGTGAGTTAATAAAATAATTATCATTTTGATCTTTTTCTAGTATAAAATAGTGAGTTTGTTCCACTCGTGAACATGAAAAATCCCGTCTTTTCTTTTACCACAAAAAGTTCGAAGTGGAATAAATGCATTACAAAAAATGATAAACAAAAACTAAAATGTGTTAACTAGGAGCGTTAGTATTAATTTATTAAAATTAAAAAAAAAACTTAATTATGTTTTTTATCATACGACGATTAAGGCTGAAGGAGGATTTAAGATTTTCAACAATATCCACGATCTGGATCACGCCTGCGGGGAGCACATCTTATTATGTTATCAACTCGTAGGATCATCTCAGCGGCTTCCGCTGCAGACAGTAGAACTTGTCGTTTAACGGCGAACGATTCTGTGATGCCCAACTCTTTCATATCACCAATCTTTCCATTTTCCATGTCCAGACCAGCTGTGTGGTTTCCTTGAGCGTGCGCTGCACGCAATTCAGACAACAATTGGGCGGAATCGTAACCAGCATTGTCAGCGATAGCAGTAGGCAAAGAAAGTAGTGCCTCTAGAGAGCATAAATACAAAATGAGTCAAAAAGACTAACAAAAGGTCTTAGGGGCAATATTCTTACTTGCGAATGCTTCCATTGCTATGGCTTCCTTGCCAGCGGTTTCAGCGGCTTTCTTAAATACTGCATTTGCCATCAGCGCTTCCGAACAACCACCTCCGTGGACGATTCTCGACTCCTTGACTGTAGCAGCCAACACACAGAGGGCGTCATGCAATGAACGGTCAGCTTCATCGATGATTTGCTGAGTAGCACCCCGAATCACAATAGTACAGGCCTCGCCGAGTTTCACTCCACTGAACCTCAAGAGTGTGTCTTCTCCAATCATAATCTGCTCGATCAAATCACATTCACCCAACTTAACCAAGGAGGGCTGATCGAAGGTTGACACAATCTCCCCACCAGTCACCAGGGCAAGTCGCTCAATACCATCGAAATCAGCGTGTTCGATTGCCATGACTCCAGCATCAGCAAATAGCTGCTCTGGGTAATTGTAGATCAATTGCCGGTTAATGAAGACATTGCAGTTGTGAGTAAGGATCTTGTTAACCTTGTCACGCATCTTCTCCTTCTCGGCCAGTTCCAAGTCAGCAATTTTTGCTAACGAATCAACCTTGATTGAGCTTCCGAATACTTTGATTTTGTCAGTGTCCATTGGTGTGTTGGCGATGAGAATCTTGGCTTTTTCTACCTAGGAATTTTTTTGTTATTATATTAATTTTTATTATTATTATCAAGAAATGTCCATTATATGTTAAATAACAAAAACTTTTTTATTCTGTTGTATTACTCTTCACAAAACTCGTCAAAATGGCTGTGATATGAGTTGCAATACCACATAATTCACAACCGTTTTGACGCGTTTCGTAAAAGGTTCTAACGTTTTTCCTGAAATCATTAATTAAGCTCCAATGCTCTTCAAACTACATTTACCTTTTGGGGTTGATGTACCCCGGGTTTCTTGTCCAACAAGAATCCCTCATCCAAGAAAGAGTCATCCAGAGTTCCACCAGTCTTCTTGATAATTTGAATTGCATGCAACTCTCCTGAACCCTTTAGCCTCAGCACCGCGTCTACTGCCAACTGGGCAAAGAACTCCTTATGCTGATACAAGATCTTCGAACTCAAAGTAGTACGAGCAATGTTCAGAAGATCCTCCTTGAATTTCTCATTATCTGCTGAATTATCCAACGATACATTTGTCAAGGCTTCGCGTGCAACTTTGGTAGCTATACGCCAGCCAGCAATAATGATTTGAGGGTGGAGTTTCTGTTCGACTAACTTCTCAGCCTCTCGTATAAGTTCGGCTGCAAAGACAGTTACTGAAGTGGTGCCATCGCCGACTTCTTGGTCCTGTACCCTAGACATATCGACCAAAATTTTGGCAGCGGCATTGTCAACACCGACAGCTCTCAAAATGGTCGCACCATCGTTGGTTACCTCCACTTGTCCAGCATTACGGCCATGCGAAACGAGGATTTTGTCCATACCTTTAGGTCCTAGGGTACTCTTAACTAAATCGCCAATAGCTATCGCTCCGATGAACGAGGATAACCTCGCCATTTCGGCCTTTTCTTCTTGTGCATCGTTTTTAAGGATGCGAACAGGATTTAGTGACATCTCCTAAAAATCACAAAAACAAAAAGGTAAGCAAAATAATCAAAATAAATACATTTTTGTATTAATTGCTTTACAAAAATATGTAATCAGCTTAAACAAAAAACTTCTGAAGGAAATCCGTCCTTGCGTTGAAGGTATATATCAATACCTAGACATATGGAACAGAGTACGTTACATCAAATAGACAATCAAAGGCGCTGAAATGTTAATTTTACTTAGAAACTAATTCTGTCTTCTATAAGTGTGCCGCTTCACTGCCGTGCTGGTTAAAAGAGAAATCAAAGAGATTGTGACGCTTATGGGAAAATAGGATATTCAAAAACCGATAGCTTAATTACATAACAAAAAAACCGTTTGTTCGACAAGTATACTAATCCCTTATGGGATAGGTATACTTAGCCCAAAATGCAACCGAAACAATCATGAAAAGCTTGTCCGACCAGCGGTCTTGCTAATGTTTAGAATAAAGCTATCGATTGGTATCTTTTTATCCTTAACTCAAATCCGGTTCTGAATTGCTCAATTGGCTTTACATACCTATATCTCAAAAACCTGAAGCAGTTGAGCATTTCGGATTCGAGTCCAGGCCGTCAAAAACTTTCGGAAAAGTATAATCCAACCTACTTATGGATTTGAAAAGGAAATCAACGATAAGGGCTCGACAAGACCGTTGGTCGACAATCGTTGTACCTACAACGCAGCTCCATTAAAATCTAGGATATTTTGTGTTGCAGTCTTTTCTTTTTATGTTTAAACTTGCCTGCTCTTCAATTTGAGGAAGGACGAGACAAAACCCGCCAGGCACTGACAAAATTAATTGAGCAAAATTAATTGAGCAAGCGTATCCAAAAAAAATTTCAGTCTCAACCCATAATTTTTCGACAGCAGCAAAAGTGATGAACTGGCGTTATTTTGGGGATAAGAGAAATTCTAACAAAACATATTGTAAAATTAAATCAAGTAATTTGAACAAATCTTAAGCCAAAAGGCATTAGAAGTTAGTTATTTTAGTTGAACTTGAGTGCCCGCATGGAACCACTAAGTTGGTTATTCGATAAGTAGGCTAGTTTTAATGAATTTTTGTCTAGTTTTTAGTTAGTTGTAAGAACAAATTTGTTACGTATCACTCTGTGATAGAAAAAAGCACCGTTATTAAAATGTCACATGGTGGTAGCTATGCATTCAACTTCCAACTTGCTTTATAAGTATAAAAAATATCATCATTTATCAAAGCAAAATTAGATTTCTGCAATCTCCAAAATATAGAAAGGATTCGCAGCTAACTTTCTCAGTTTTGCTGTAAATAAGGTAGATATACAGATGTATGTATGTTGTATGAACATAATGTACCTGCCCTACTGAGAGGCAAAATTTCAATTCGCTTGCTTTAAATATTTTCGACTCATTCGCGACTGCTCAGAAATATAAAGACCAATAAACAAAAATAGATCGAGATTAAAAGTTTTTTTAAAAATTTGTCTAGCTAAGCTCGATTTGATCAAATCAAGTGAAAGAAAAAAAACTGTAAATAACGCCGCCGCAAAACATTATTAAAGTCAAGTTGAAAGGAAGCAATAAAATGTGGCGCGCCTGTGTGAGCTACCTACTTGGGGCTTAACTAGTTGACTGCTGCCATGGAATATGGTTCAGATTGTTACAAGAACCTCCTACACAATAGATATATTGCCAAAGAAAAAAAAAAACAAGTCTTGCACGTGCAGCCAAACTGATTTCGAGAAAAATATAGAAGAAAGAAAGTCTGTACCATGTAGGTATGTCTGAGAATAGTTTCAAATTTCACTGAAAGTCTTTGCCTACATATATTCACATAAATAACGAATTTTGGAATCAAAGCAAATAATATTAAAAAACTAGGTATGTATATCGAATTTAAAAGATGTGTCTATGAGTCAAATTTTTCAGAATTGAAGGTTAACCTTCGTACCGTTACCAAATTTAATTAACCAATTTTATCACAAGCATGAAGCAATAGGCAGGCAAGCGTTTTCTGAGTTTGTTTTTTTTTTTTTTTTTTTTTTTTACAAAATGGACGTTTGGCATCGTTCCAAACAAAATGCTTGGTGAGTGGTTAAACAGCGAATTTAACAAACATATTGATTTTTGTATGAAAACTCAGCTATGAAAAATTGAATTAAACATTATTTTTGTTCAAATGACAATTTTTATGTATCTGTTTAATTTAAAATCTAGACAATTTGATGGAAAGGGGATTCTTTTTTTTTTTAGAAATCGCGACCGACCATCTGGGCAAATATAATCCAAATTTGTTCAAGCATTTACTTACAAAGCATCCATAAATAAAATGAGGACTAAAAACAAACTCTAAAAACTCGCATCGAATAGAAAGAAAATATTGAATTTTTATTTAATTTTCAAACACTTTTGAACTTGGGCGTGGGGTGCATCTGCCGTAAAACCTAACCTAACATTTGAGATGATTCATGCTTGCAAAGAGCATTGAACTACTTTTTTCTAGAACATTCCCCCGTTAATCCTCAAAAGGTTTTAATAGAAAGAATGAATTTACCTAAATAATAAACTTCATTGACAATTAAAATAAATAACAGTTAAGGCATTGGAAAGAATTTAATTACGACGCAGAAGAATCGAGAAATTTTCTCACGTGCACAGACACATTTTGTTCTCTCCTGCTCAATGGAAATGGTTGTCGGCCTGGGCCTCCCAGTAGACACCCGGCGTAATTAACTGTTGATATTTGCCACAATAAATTAACTTATCTATGAATTTTTTTTATATCGTTAATAAACAATAGAAAATACACAAGTTTAAATAGGTTTTTAATTAGAAATTGAATAAATTTTACCATTTTTTGTTGAATTTTTCGCCTTTACGATCACAGCACAAGGAAAACACCCGAAAGAAAAACTGAAAATGGCGGTGATGATGGGCCTTTGACAATCGATAAACTAGATTGGATACATGCTGAACAGTGATGACAACATTTAGATAAGAAAAAATGCCGGCAAAATGCGCATGTAGGATAAGGTAGTTTACACAGGGATGAATTGAGGAGTTTTAATTTAATTGTCAAAAAAGTTTGTTGCACATTTTGAAAAAACAAAACAAAAATTGTAGGCTCAGGTTCACCCAAGCCGGAGCGAAACTCTCGTAATGAAAATGCAACGACCGAAAAATGCTCAAAGATTGGCATCGCACCAGTGTGGGTAGTCTCATATGTCACCATGTAAATTAATTTAGACAGGCTAAAGTTTCGTTGTCGTTTCGAAGAATTCGGATTGGTGTGGGAGCCTTAAAACCTGGCTGTAGGTAACGCTGCATTTAATTGAATATGACGCTTTTAGGATTGCGAAGATTATGTCCGGTATTACGAAAGTTTGTAACGGCCATATTATTCACTCGATTCATCCAGATTAAAAATATAAAGATGTAAAGCATACAAATTCAATGTAAATAAATCTGGATTTAAGTTTTAATCTGGATGTATCTAGTGAATAATATGGCGGTAAGCAAGAAAAGTGTGGCGTTAGCGCTCTAGTATGATAGAAGCCGTGTTTTTTGCAAGTCCGGGGAGATTTGGTTGAAAAAAATGACATCGGGGATTAGCGATGCCAATACAGAAACAAAATATAGTTTCCATACAAACTATCGATAACATGTGTTTGGAAATAGAAATTTATAAAAGGAATTTTTAAATCTACTGTTTTTTCGTGATGTTGAAACACTTGAGTTTGATATCACGTAGCACCCAAGTTTTGTTTCCCTACAAGTAAAGCATCAAATACTAAAAGGCTGGATTTAAACGACTGACAAATTGGCAGTTTTTTTGTTAGTATACTGCCAAGAAAATGAATTTATCCATTCTTCTGGCAGTTTTTTGACAGGCAACTGCCAGAATACTGCCATTTTGTCAGTCGTGTAGATCCAGCATAAGCCCAGGCGCGCACATGCAACTAAACAGTTTGGTTTCGATTTTGAGCCATCGGGATTATATGAGAGTCCGCCGGTTTATGTGCGCGGACTCTCATATAATCCCATATTGCTCAAAATCGCAACCAAACTGTTTAGTTGCATGTGCGTGCCTGGCCTAAGAGTAGCCGTGTTTTTTTGCAAGCCCGGGGAGATTTGGTTGAAAAAAAACGTCATCGGGGATTAGTGACGCCATTACAGAAACAAAATGGAGTTTCCATACAAGCTATCGATAACAAGTATGCAATTCACGTCGGTAACACAGTTTTTCTCCGTGCTTAAGTTAAGACCAGAGAATTCTCCGCGCTTAGCTTAGCCCGAAGGGGATTAGTTGTTGTTGCATTTAACATGTAAATCGCAGGGTAGGACGTCGTTTTTTTCGATCGATTTCCTCGGGGCTTGCAAAAAAAAACACGGCTAGTACAAGACGAAAGCACTGTTTGTAAACTGCATAGCCCTTGTAGATAAGACAGAGCATTTGCCTATTGTCGGTATCCGAATTAAGCTGGCCACACACACCACCCTGATATTTACAGGCTACTGGTGTGTTCGTGATTGAAACCACAGATTAGCAATATGAAGATGAGAATATGTTTCGTACGTTTCACCCTCCAAAACCCATTTGTTTACAATGTTGTATTTGTAATTTTTTCCCGCGTCGATGAATAGATGTGAATTGCAACAACAATTTACCCAGGTGTGTGAAGATCCCTACTGTCTATGTGTAAGATTTGTATGCACACATTCTCATTTTTTTCTGATAACTGCCAGTTCAAGCTTGTAGGCAAATTAAAATGGCTGCCGGGGATTCTCATCATCATGTGACTAATCTGTGACTGATACACCTCACAGGTCACAAGAAGAGGTGAAATTAATATTGTGACTTTTTCGAGAGTCACAACTTATGAAGGCTTACCTACATAAGCCAAAAAGTACTTTTGAACAAAAGTAAAAATATTTTTTTCCCGCCAGGGCAGTTGTTTTGTGAAAAAAAAAATATACAAATTTTTTTTTAGACCAAAATTTAATCTTTCTGCATCATTTTTATAAGTTTTCTATTCCAAAATGAGTTTGAAAATTTTCACTTTTGTACTTTTTCACTTTTTGGGCTTATGTAGTTAAGGCTTGAGAGTCACAAAAACAATCGAAATTGTGATCTCCTTCATAGCAGGTCACAACTCACAAATAACATGTGTTTTACAAATTTGAAATCATGATCTATTTATTTTTTAAACAATATTGAATTTTTTTAGATTAGGAAAGAGAAAATTAAAGTGGATATTATTGGGAGTATCTTCTTCGGTATATCTTTCATCCGAAACAAAAAAAAAACAAGATTTTCACAACAGCACAGACTTTTCTTTAACGCAGGAAACAAATGGCTCAGTCGCTCTCGAAAACAGCATTTTTTAATAGTTTTTTCACTTCCATTTTGCAAACATATATATAAACAATTTTTTTTACTCACTTTATTGCTAAAAAATGGATGAAAACTTGATTAATTAAGTTTTGAATAAATATATTTAGCCCAATCGAAAATCTTTTTTTATGTTTTTAATAATCAGCTGATGTTGCAATTATGGCACTACAAAATTCACCTTTGCTGTGTTGAGTTTAGTTGTGAGCTTTCTTGTAATGATTGGGGGAGAATTCCAAAAATGTTATCGAGTCACAACAATCCTCACAGTCACAAGGAATAGTCATAAGAGCTTGTGACTTGTGACTCGTCACAAGGGGAGAATCGGGCTGTAAGTTAAGCCTCGAGAATACTCCGCGCTTAGCTATGCAGGACAGGACGTCGTTTTTTTGATCTATTTCCTCGGGGCTTGCAAAAAAACACGGCTAGTATACATCCTCTAAGAGCTTTTTACGTTACATGCCGCCTCCACTGGGCATGAACGATGCTCGGATTATGAACATGTCTAGAAAAAAATCCAATGGAGGCACAAAAATCCATGTCCGTGCAGCAACATGTTGACGAAAGCTACTTTTTTTTTTTGAACACGAAATTCACTGCTCAAAGCTTGGGCATGAGATTTAACGTTTCACGTGTGTGAGAGTTTTTTTTCTGGTTCTCGCTGAATGTATTGCAATGTGCAAGGAAATTTCTGTGTTTTTATGTATGTGAAACAACATGACATAATTTGCCAAGCGGATAAAAATTCGCTGATTGTTGATTGGATTGTGGTTGGGATGTTGGGCATCTGAATCCCCTGTGGAGTCAGGGTGTAACAACCCATGTTTTTTTCGGCAGTTGGTCATTTTACCCATTGCCATTACGTACCATTATATAAAAATACCAGCTGCACCTCAGAAAAATAAAACCTAAGCTATCTCTACGTCTTGTAAAAGCTACGATTGCATTTCAACAAACTAATCTCACAACAACCAGTCTCATTTTCAAAAATGCAAAAATCTATTAAAAGCAGAAAATGGCAGTTGAGTATAGTCAGTTTTCCTAGAAAAACAATTCAAAATTAAAGGTACATAATCTACCTTTCTACTGTAAATTTTGAAGAAAAAACGTCATGAAATAATAATTGTATTTTTAAATGTATAATAGGTTCATACATAAGTAGGTAATACATATATTTGGGTAACAAGTCCCCAAAATAAACCGGGTTCTTGATAAGTACTTGTGGTGTATGTGATTGTAGGGAGATTGGAAAAGCCGATATCTTTAAAAATAAGGTTTTCTTTTTTTATTTAATAGGTACCTAGTTCGCATTTCATTTTGACACAATAAAATGACTCAAAAATTGTAGAGAATGGCCGAGTTTAACGCACATCTGAATATTCAGAATTCTGAATTTTTGAAGCTCTTGATTGGCCAGCTGTCAGAAAAAGTTCTGAAAATTCAGATGACTTCTGACCGCTGGCCAATCAAGAGCTTCAAAAATTCAGAATTCTGAATATTCAGATGTGCGTTGAACTCGGCCAATGAAAATGAGGTCTGCCATAAAGTGAGCAAGCGAAACTTAAAATGTCTTTTGGTGTGGAGTTCGAATGACGGTTTTTGAGATTTTCTTTTGGATAATCGGAGTTAAATCGTGATTATCGACCAGAAGCGAAAAATAAAGCTGGTTTTTGCTGTTGACAGTTTGTTGCCATTCAAAGTGGGCGTGTATTAACGAGCTTCACGCTACTTTAAAAACAAACTCTGATTGCCCGTAGTACTTATGCTCACCGGTGGGGGCCCTGGCGAAATATAAGATTCAAAATCAATCCGTGAAATAACTGGAGTGAAAAAGTGCTTATTATTATTATTTTTTCCATGTGAATAAAAAACCTTTATTGTTTAATACTTTCAATGCTCTCTTTTAATGAAAAAAATAATATATGTAGATAGTAATTTCTAAATAATAATATGTACACTGATTTATTTACACCATCCCCATCAGCTTCTGGCGTTGATGGTTTTAGCACAAAAAGTACAAATATTCGACCTTGCTCCAGAATCGCCTTCGATACCCGAACAATTGTGACTTTGAAGGCTGTGACTAGTACATGGTTTCTCTGTAGTTCCTTTAAATAAATTTAAAATCAATTAGAATGTTACATCTTGATTGTCAATTCCAAAGATTACCTGTCAAAACTATCGCATCCAAATGAGCTATGTAGCTCTTGGCTAGTCGAAGAATCTCAATTTTCGACAGCTTCCTGTCAGATGGTTCAGTTGGAATTAACGTTCTTAGAGTGTTGAATGCTGTGTTAACACTGGAAACACGACTTTTTCACATCACTGAAGGGTTTTCTTTGTCAAGAAAAAAAAAAGAATACACATACCTTTGAGTGCGAAATCTTTCGCGAGCATTCACTTCCTGTCGAGGCTTCAGGGGGCTGTTTGATGAATCCGATTCGCTTGGACTAACTCGACTGTTGCTGTTGCTATTGGTGTCGTAAGTGAAATTTTGATAATTTGTATAAAAATCCATTTTATGTCCGTTTTTATGCTGATGCGTGCAAGATGTGCAGTCGAACTCAAGTTCAAAGATTAACTGATCCAATACGCCTTTTGAAAAACCCAATAATGCAGCCACTCTCACTTGTTGTTTTGTCTCTCAGCCAGACGTTGGGGTCAAAACAATTAACAGTTATTTCTAATTTTTTAATAAATATTATTAACAGCTCTCTAGCGACTTAATTAATACACTTTATGCCGTCCGTCGTTATGGTCGCCTTCGTCATCAACGTTACCACAGAGTGTGAGTTCTCAGCTTAAGTCCGCGATTCTACTCTCAAACCCAGAGGCAGATAATAATTGAATTTTTTTTTTCGTATCGAGAGTTTGGGTCTGGGAAATGAATTAAGTCATTAGCGACGACAAATAACCCATAAACACCCCCGACTCTTTACAGAAGCAAATGTGGAACAAACTACCGCGAACGAAACCGCCCGCACACTTGAGTTGTTCTCTCAAGAAGACCCTCAGAGATTCTTTTGCGTTTTGCCACAATGTACTTGGGACTCTTGGGGCGACCAACGATGATGTCCGCAAAAACAGTCAATTAAATGTACGGCTGGCTTATTAATTTGTATAGCTAGTGTTGTTTTTATTTTTTTTTAATACGGAACACGAAAAATAAACGAACTGCCTTCGCAGACAAAAGATTTGAATCAATGGGCGGTCAGTAAGGCACTGAGATAAGGGCAATGAGTAAAGTGCACGAAGCCCCGCACAAGGGTTGCCTTCGACTTCCTCGCGCGCCAGCAAGCAGCTATCACAACTAAGTACAAGTACAAGTAGGCACACCACTGGATCTGCATGCTGGAATTTTATAAACAGAGTGAAAGTGACAGAGATGCCAATAAATGAGTCAAGTGATCTTTTTGTTTATTATTGTGGTGGGTGATGACGTCATGTTGGATATAGTATTCCAAACTATATATGGTGCAGCTGCAATTACTGTTAAGTGGAAAAAATGTTTATCTAAAGAAATTATTTTTTAATCTAAAAATAGAGAGGAAGCAGGATGGAACCGAAAAGGTTCTGATAAATTAAACAACACTTGATTATTTCCACACATTTTTTTTTTACCACAGAGCGGGATAAAATTGAAAAAAAAAAAATTTAAATTATGAACTCGGGGAAAGTTTTTGTTTTTAAAAATAAGTTAGGTAAATATTTCTTCTTAAGAACTCAGTAAACAAAAAATGGGAACCAAAATAAATTAATTCAACTGAGTCGGGTAAAGAAATTGAATGAAAAGAAAATCTCTGATATACCTATACCTACCTACTGTTCTATGGGAAGTCCCGCAAGTAACGGTGGATGGATACCAAAATGTAGATCAGTGTAATGTTCGAGGAACGAGACTATTAATTTATGTAAGTTATAAACATTTAATGTAAGTATTAAAATTTATGTAAGTTATAAACAGTTTTTCACCATTAAAAGTGAGCGTGCGTACGCGCGCTTTGCAGAACTCCTTCATTTCAAGTAAAATCGACTGCCCACCGCGCACCGGTAAGCATTCTGCACGCTCACTTTAATTGGCGATAAACTGTTACAAATTGGTATTTCTCGAGTCCCGTACATGGAAGTGACTCTAGACATGCCAATTATAACAGTTTAGGGATATAAAAGTACTGTTGGTCCGGTCCAGGACCTTCCACCTGTGGACAAACTTCGGGCACACGGAGTTTTTTTTTTTCAAGTCCGCGAAGCGTGTTTATTGCACGCCCACTTTTAAAGGCGATAAACTATTATAACTGTTATAAATTGGGATTTCTTAAGTCTCGTTATTATGACATATCACAATCAACACATATCATAATAGGAGTACCTAACACGCTACACCTACACGCTACAGAAGATACAAATCTATTTTTAAGTTTTCAAGTTAATCATTATTATTTTCCCATTTAAGACAGCGTAATTGAGTGAAATGGAATTGTGATTGTTGTTGTGACATTCTTTTCACTTCAGTCACTTCCGGATCAGTACCCAAACAAACAAAAAAACAAACAATACAATACAATACGTGTGGATTTGTGGTAGGCACACTTGTAACCTAATCTGTTGAAATAATTCACGACGGGATTTTTGAAGAAAATTGATTGTTGTTTTTTTTTTTTAGAATTTAACATAAACGAATACATAAACTGATAAATTAATGTTCATAACTTCTTAAATTTTGATAACCATTCTTCAAGAATTAAAAAAAAAATTGTCTTATAATGGCAGGTTTTAAAAAAAGGAGTTTTTGTCACATTTTGCTAGAGCGTGTACGTTGGGCCGAAACACGAATCGTACAGGAAGGCGGTCTATTCCTTCCCGTTTAGCCAGGAAGGGTAATTTTTCTAAAAAAATTACTTAAAACGGGATCTATTATTTTCAATTTTCTTAACAAAAATAAAAGAGAATATTGTTTTTGGCATAAAAACATAAAAGCAATAAATATTAGAAACAAAAAAATGGTACAGAATTGTTTAAAATTTTGAAAAGAATTAGGTAGTTTCTATCAAAACATATAGGTACTTCAGTTTTATTTAAAACTTCCACACGTCCTAGAGTGTGAGGACAAATCATTTTGTAGTAAATTTCTTTCACTTTCAATCAACATAAATTGATCCACCGCTCACATAATACTAGGTCAAACAATTATGCCATTTAAAACGACATCTATTAGGTCAGACGACACCATCAAAACCAACATTTAGTGTACATCGTATATACATGAAAACACCAAAACGCAGCCACACAGCCAGGACAGTACACAATTTAGCCAAAGTCATGCAGTCAAGTTGATGTCCTTGCATTAATCATAATTATATAGTGCTCCTGGAGTGTCCTTCCAGCTATTTTACGGAGTTCTTCTTCCTTGATGTACCCATCGTGTCCACCGGACTGAGTCAACTCCGGCTTGAGGTATGTAAATTTTGTATATACATGTACAGTATACACATATATACATTATGGATACGCCTTAGTATGCCTTCATCTTTCTTTTCTCAAAAAAATATGCACGACTTGATCGAACGAACTTGCTCTTTTGGTTAAATATTATGTGTAACCCCACATTGAAGATACATGATGAACCTATATATTTAACGAGAAAATATTGAAAGATTGATTTTTTTTTTGTTTTTAACAATTCTTAAATGTATTATTGTTTAAACTATTGAGAAGCATCTAAAAATATGTTTTTTAAAAATTCTTAAATTTATTATTGTTTAAACTATTGAGAAGCATCAGATTGCAAAATTATAACAAAATCCCATGGCAAAGATATACGCAAATAACCCAAAAATAAGACCATTTTTTCTAAAAACCTGGAATTCTTAATTCGGTAATGTGAATTTTTTGAGAAAAACTTAAAATGCACTTTTCTTACAATTGACTTTGTTATTACAGGTACGAAGTTTAATCAAAATCGTTAGAGCCGTTTTCGAGAAAATTTGAAGAAACCAAAATATTTGTATGGCAGCTACCCGTTCTAGATGAGCTAAAACAAAAATTCGAATTTCCCCTCTAGGGAATCACATAAAAATGCTCTGTACCAAATTTCATAGAAATCGGTCCACACGTTTAGGCTCTAGCTCAAATTACAGTGGACGCACCGAAGCACAGACGCACTGACGTACAGACACGCAGACGCACAAACGCACAGACCGACGGACGGAATGACGAAACCTACTTTTTCAGACTTCTCGATTATCGTAGTGTTAGTTTTGATTATAACCTCGAATTTTTTTTCTACACGAAACCAATACTTGCCCTATAGAGCAAGTAAAAAAAATATAAATAACGAATATTTGTATCGTCATGAGCAACAGTCATGATGGCTTCAGGACAGGAGAGTTCGGACTTTGAAAGCTATAAACGTTTAAATGAGATTCCATTTTCTTCATCAGCCGAAGAAACCTCATGTGGTATTTGCTTAAAGCTGTTAATTGGCTCTCTAGTGAAATTCCTATAGGAATGCTACAGCTAAACACTGAACGCTCTGTTCAGGTCATGTATGATGTACCTACTCTTTTCACATTAAAATTTCACATGAAATGTCCTCCAACCAACGTTTAGTCTGCCTTCATTTTATCATCACAGGAGCGATTTCGGTGAAAACGGTGAGCCCTGTTTTAATAAATCTTTTCTTTTTTTTTCTTAATCTTAGGAAATTGTAATTGTGTTTACATAATTTAAATTTTGTTGGTGCGAAACCATGATTTACTTTTTAGAAAATGTTTGATGTGCTGAACATGACCTAATAAATTCTTTGCTATTAATGTTTTAAGGGGTTTCGAAATTTGCCAATCTGAAAGTTCGCAACAGCATCTTTCGCTTTGTTTTGAAGTTAAAGCGAGCAGGAAAAATTTTCCTATAGTCAGTAGCCGTGTTTTTTTGCAAGCCCCGAGGAAATTGGTCGACAAAAATGACGTCCTGTCCTGCAATTTACGTGTTAAATGAACAACAAATAATCCCCTTCGGGCTTAGCTAAGCGCGGAGAATTCTCGGGGCTTAAATTAAGCACGGAGAAAGACTGTGTTACCGGCGTGAATTGCATACTTGTTATCGATAGTGTGTATGGAAACTCCATTTTGTTGCTTTAATGGCGTCGCTTATCCCCGATGTCATTTTTTTCAACTAAGACTCCTCGTGCTTGCAAAAAAACACGGCTAGTATGGAAAAACTGTGCTACCAACGTGAATTGCATACTTGTTATCGATAGTTTTTTTTTTCAAAGGTAGATTTTTTTCTGTGATGACCATAATCCCTGTTGTGGTTTTTCAGCCAATTAGCTCCGGGAATGGAAAAAAACACTCAAATTGGGTAGTTGTTGCTGCATTTAAAAAAGCCGTGTGATATCGGGGATTAGTGAGGTCATTATAGAAACGAAATGGAGTTTCCATACTATCGATGACAAGTATGTAATTCACGCCGGTAACACAGTTTATCTCCGTGCTTAAGTTATAAGCTCCGAGAATTCTGTGCGCTTAGCAAAGCCTGCAGGGGATTAGTTAATCTTGTATTTAACATATAAATAACTTAACTCCTCCTTAGTTACTTAGTTCCTGGGGGTTTGCAAAAAAAATTGCCTTAAATGTAAATTATTTAGCCACGATACAGTTTTTGTTCATGCAATTTCTCTCGAGCTTGGAAAAAAAACACACGAGGGATGTCTTAAAATTGTTTCATCAGGCCTTTGAATTAGAAATAGTTGGCGTCATAATAAGATACATTCCTGCCATGTTATATGTCACCAGTCACTATCCATATTGTATATTTAATTATTACTACTAATTTGGGGCGCTGAAACCGATGGAATGACAGCTCCTCCAAATAGTAACAATAGTGCCAGCGGCTTACGAAAATCGTTGGTTCGTAATGAACTTTTGACAGATGTACGTGTTGTTGATGTATTTTGTCATAATTAAAACTCCAGTATCCTCAGGACACAAAACATAATGTGGTATGTGGAGTTGCGTCCTTTCTACGTACATAAATGTATGCGTATCGAATCTCCAAATAACCATAGGGACATAAGGGTACTTTTCTGAAAAGATGAAGGGGTGATTAGTGTTTTTGTTGAAAAAGACAACTCATCCTCAGGACATTATTTACCCTGGGGGGTCATTCCGTAAAACGATTATAGTCAGACGATAGCGTTTCGGCGATAGTCGCACTTCACGTAAGA
This sequence comes from Leucozona laternaria, assembly GCA_932273885.2. Taxonomy (NCBI): domain Eukaryota; kingdom Metazoa; phylum Arthropoda; class Insecta; order Diptera; family Syrphidae; genus Leucozona; species Leucozona laternaria. The sequence continues at coordinate 19,825,564 of OW026367.1, read as the reverse complement.
CGATAATCGTCAAAGTGATATCATCAAAACGATATCGTTTACACGATAGCTAAATAGGTATCGTTTGGCATTGAAATCTGTCAATTTAGTAGATAAATAGAAGTAAAAATGTTTCAGCGCAATTTATTTGTCTTGCAAAGTGAAAATTATAATTAAGAAAAACTACAATTAATACGATTGCGAAGACAATTAAGAGATATTTCAGATCCTTTATCTCTTCCAACCCATATGTAAGCACAATGTTTTTATGTTTATGTACTATTGTAGAATATCTTTAATGGCACTGGTTGCTAAATAAAATTAAGCAAACAAATAATCTTTTTATTATTGTTAAAATAATTCACACCATTATAGTTTTGTTCAACGTTTTCGGCTATCAAAAGAAGCTTTTGTGATGGTACTCGAAATAATAAACTTGCCAGACGGCTTTTCAATCCAATCGCCGGCGGCCACTCCAAAACAAAACACAAAGCAATAAACAACACAAAAAAGTTGGTTGTAGGTGCGCTCTTTTACTACAAATTTTCTGTCAAATCCCATAGAAAAAAAAAACATTTTCACTACAGTTTGAGAATTTTCCGAAATATACCAAACAATCTCAAACTGAAAACGATAGACGAGACATTAGTGGTCGAGTTACGTGAAGCAAATCATTGACGATAGCGTTAACGATAATCGTTGGAAAAATAGATTCTATTTAAATTTTAGATGTGTGTGTATGTGCATGAGTTTTTATTTTGAAATAAGACATTTCAAACTTTTAACATCCTACCTTCCTATGTAACTGAGGTTTGCGATCTGAACAAATTATTTGAAAATGTAGGTATAAAGAGAACTGGGTTCTATTGTTGCACACTTAGATTCTACTGAATGCTATGAAACCTCGATGCTCATAGATTACTCCTTGTTGTCAATTCAACATAGTGGTGCAAGTCAGACTTTACCATTTATTAAACCTTACTGTCGGAATCAAGTTAGAATGAATAACTATTAGAAAGTTTCTATTGCAATAACTGACAGCTACTTTGTTTAATCTACGGAACATTAGCATGAAGATTCAACTGATAAAACACAAATGTTTTTTAAAAAAAAACCTTCGTGCTTCATTTAAATGTCTAAAATAATTCTCTTCATCATTAATTCTAATCGGAGTTCATATTATACGAACTCCATTATAGCATAGACAGCCATACCTTTTAGTATTCCTAGTTTAGTAGCTCTTTTCATTGCATATTTAGTCAGTAGTTCAATAGTATCAGATGTTTACCACTTTTCTCTTACTTTCTTTAAATTTACTCAAGAATCAATTAGTTTTTGGTTCCGTATCAAGTTTTGAATTTGAAATCCCAAATGTAGTTTTGACAATTGAATATATCACTCGAACCTTTGTGTTGGAGCAAACAAGAATTTTAACTTTTTCGGTACAAGCTGAAAATGGGATTACGCAATCAACGTTCGGTGGAATGGTTGATCAAGTTTTAAAACGCATTGATTTCGCAACAGTGCAAATTGACCAAGATAATAGTGAGATGATTGGAAGCAGAGAATTTAATATTTTATTTGTGGATGGTTTCAAGGCATTTAAGTAAGTGCAAAGCTTAAAAGAACAAAAAGATTTGATATATGTTAATGTTCGCTTACGTTGTCAGTAGAACCTCTCTGAAACAGACCTAACACATGGAAGATATATCGATATTATCTGTTTGCCTTGATTCGTACAGTTAGAAATACAGATGGATTGAAGGGAAATCAGAATTCAAATAAAGTTAATTGCACGGTTTTTAAAAACATCTAATTCTTCTCAAAACAAATTTTAAGCAATGATTTGAATGATAACTTTGACAATTTATCCATTAAAACAAAGAGTCTTGATTTTTTCTATTATTAAATCAATATAATGTTTTTCTTTTATTTAAGGTACATCAATCCAGCAAAGAAAACTAACACCTACGACTTCAATGAGTATTATCTTATTTTTTTAAAAGTTAATTCGAATCAAAACTTTCCGTATAAGGACCTACTCAAAATTTTAATCTACTGTTGGAAACACTACATCATCAATGTCAGTATCATCATTGAACATTCACCTGGAGTCAGCCATCTTTACACTTACTTTCCGTTCTCCAAACACAGATGCAGAAATCTTGAACCCATTTTAATAAATCAATTTGAAAATGGTGTTTTAGCAAATGGAACAGAATATATTTTCCCCAACAAGTTACAAAATCTTCAGGGTTGCCCGCTTACTGCTGCCTTGTGGGATATTCCTCCTTTCTTGAGAATCTTACCCAACCGAACTGCACTGGATAAGTATATCGATTTTGAAGGTGTTCTGTTAAAGGTGTTTGCCAAAAAGTTGGATTTTGCTTTGGACTATATAATTCCACCAAATAATGAAATGCGTGGAAAGAGATTCCCCAATGGCACTACCAATGGGGCTATGAAGCTGGTAAGCAAAGCTAGTTTGCCTTTAAACAAATAATAATTGACTTCCCTATAAACCTATGTAGTTAGAAGATAAAATGGCAGATTTAAGTCTTGGTAGCTTCAGATACACAATGGAAAGAGCCGATGTAATGACAGCTGCTTTACCATACTATCAAACCTGGCAGATTTTTGGAGTTCTCAAGACCTCTTTACCATTTACACCGATAGAAATACTTGTTTTTCCATTTGCCAAATCAACATGGCTGATTATGTTACTTTTTATTGGAGTCATAGTATTTTTTGGAATTTTAGCAATATCTTACCACAAAGTTCTTGGACCATTGATGTTGGGAATATCGTGCAATCAGCTAGTGGCCAGCTTTCTCGGTGCTTCAATGTCCAACTTGCCTCATGGAAATTTCATTCGATACTTGCTGATGCTATGGGTAATTTTTGCATTTGTGATGCGATGTGCCTATCAAAGTTTATTATTTAAACTTCTTCAATCAAGCTTGTATCAGAAACCACCGAATACACTCCAGGAACTAGAAGCTCTGGGTTACACATTAGTCATGACCCAGAGTACGTTTGATACCGTTAGTAATATGCTGAAAATTGAGAGCAGAAAGATTCCATACATCGTCAGTGAAAACTCATCGGATTTGAGTATCTTCGCTTTTGTCGAAAATACCCCGGGAAAATTTGCCGGAATAGCACCAATTGACTTTTTGACATATTATGCAATGACAGAGTCGAGAAGGGGTGTCTTTCACATTTTGCCCGAGAAAATTTCAGCCCAACACGTAACTTTGTATTTTTCAAAACACTCGTTCCTGATTGAACGGTTTAATGGAATTCTGAATAATTTGCGGAGCTCTGGTCTGATTGATTTGTGGGCATCACAAAATTTGGATGGCACTTATTTTAAGGCAATGAAAAATGATGGTTATGTAAAGGAGCCCTTGAAGTTGAACCAGCTTAGAGGAACTTTTGATGTTTATTTGGTGCTGGTATTTGTAGCTTGTTTAGTTTTTTCACTGGAGATGCTTTCGAATAGAGTTAAGTTGATAAAGAGAATTCTAGAATATGTGTGTTAAAAAAAATATATAAATTCCTTGTAAACAAAGTTTTCATCGTTTTTGTTACTTTTGATACATTCCATCGCAAGTCTAAGCGTATAGGTAACTGTTCAGGTAAGTATTCAAATTAAGGTTTCTTGGTATTTATTGTGACTCAACTTCAATTTCTACAATATCGAGGATTTGATTTCTTGAACTTATGAGATCCAAAAGCTATAGCAACGGATTTACTTACCTCGTTTCAACAATAAGGATTAAACTCTGTTCACAGAAAGATTTATGGTCATTTAATACAAAAACACCTGTATTACACCTCGGTTCGATCGATTAGGTATGTTTTTGTTTTAAAATAAATAAAGACCTCATTTGTAGATCCGGAAAATTCAACTTTCTGTGATTAAATTTTCATTCTTGCTGAGATGAGGTAAAGTAAATCCTTCGCTAGCTCTCCGTCATACTCATATATTTTTTTTTTGAGATTTTGGTTTAAATCTTTCAGGATATCTAACTATGTAACTTTGATTGAAATCTATAGAGAAAAAGTTCAGAGTTTCATCAATAAAACTTCTGACGAGTCGTTTAACAAAATTCTTAGTGAAGGCAATCAGGTACTTACTTTTAAAATAAAAAAAAATTAAAAAAGGTTTTTGTGGCAAATCGTAATTCAGGAGGAGTCTAAGTTATACTTTTTGGGATTCTAAGAATTTTTCGTTGGGCGCCATTTTGAGGTTTAGACAAATTGGGGTTTATTAATAACCTGTTGGTTTTGAAAATGGTTTTTGGATGATTCAAAATAGCGCCTAACGCAATAGGCAAGAAACCCAAAAAGTACAAGTTAGATTCTTAACGATTGGCCAGAACAAAATCCTCTACTTTCTTCTTCATCATTTCCGACGATGTAATGATCTCGGGATCTCAACTTTCCCACTTCACCTACTGATCTGCTTGTAGGGTTCGTCGGGTTAACCTCAGAAAACGTCCGCAAGCTTTCCGGTTATGGATTGTTCCATGTTGGAGCCCAACTGAATGCTGGTGTCGTTGCACTTGTTTTTTATAGGAGTTCTTGGACCTACATTTCTTTCGCAACTGTACTGGAACGTTGTATGATAATGCCTTTTAGACGGGGTTTTGATCGTCTCTCCTTAGTACATGACAGTACTAGCGGAGTTTGTGGTGCTATATTTTATTTACGATGGTATTTTTGACGTGAAGGCTTCTTCGGATCTTTTTACTTCTAATTCGATCGAGCTTTGCCACTCCTGATGCTGTCGTGCGAACATGTTCATCTCAATTGCTGTTTATTTGCTCTCATAATTCTTATACATTGCCCAACATTGTGAACAACAGTGTAGATCTTTCCTTTCAGCTTAGGAGGCATCTTTCGGTCACAGAAAATGGCGGAGTTCTCATGTCATTTTATCCACCCTATACGCGATGGTCGTCATCACAAGATGCTTCGTTATTGATCATAGATCGAAGGTATTTAGCTAAATTTTTCGTACTTGGGAAGCACTCTTCCGTTCAAATAAATGTATGGAAAAGGCGTAAGTGGACCAGAAAATGGGCAACGCAAGTATTCTTTCTTTTTGGCTCTTATGGGAAACCCATTTCCCTCCAAAACATCCACCCAACATCAAATGCTCGTTGCAAGGATAAAGAATCTTCACTTATTATCCTCAGCAAAGAATAACAAAAATCTCCTCTTTATAAAAAAAAAAAAAAATTTGAGAGCGCGACAGCTCGTGTAGAACCAGACCCTAGTGATTTCTCCATAACAAGAATAAGAATCCTCTTTGAGGATTTGTCATTTCCTCGCAAGAGGCAGAACCAGAGCAGAAGTAGTGAAAAAATACTTTTGTTTTTAGGTGGAAGACCCTGGGTCTCCGGCATGAAAGTCCTACACACTAACTATTATGCTCCGTTCTACTACTCCTCTTGTTATTTTAGCCTTTTCCAGCCCTTTTGTTAGACTGGACTAATTACCAGAATTTATATTTTGTTAAGTTCGAGTAAACAGTTGATTCCTAAGTTTTAAACTTCATTTAAAGCCATCTCTTGGCTGATTCAATTAAAATTAGACTATTTTCGTACGTTGGTATGGTTAGTTTGTTGGACTGTCCACCGAAAAGAGGTCTGTGGATCAAATCCCAGCCATTTCCACCTGAGGAACAATATTTTTTTTCAGGGTTACTGTCTCCGGCGAGGAAGTGACACATTCTTTTGTCATGAAAGAGTCTTCTCATCTAAGCCGTTTCAATTTGCCATACAATTGTAGCTGTAGGCCCCTTCAATCCCCAACAACCACGCCACAAGGTCCTGGTTTTCTATATGAGATGTGGCGCCACCACATTTATTTATTTTAACTGCCTTCTGATCACATTATTATTATTATTTAGAAAAAAATTACACATTTGCTGCGTAAAATAAGGTCTGTCACACGGTTATTGGTTAGCACGAAATACCAATACTACAGTTGTAGAACAAGCAGAAATTTACGTTAAGTGCGTAAGTGATATTCATAGACATGCTAAGTCAAATAATTCATAAATAGCATGTATCAACCTCATTTCTTAAAATTAACTCTCACTTATCGTTCCCCAAGTCTCGTTAGTTGAAAACGCATAATATTGACATAACATTAAAAGGCTGACATTATTCATGTCGAAAATGTTAAAATTTATATCACCTTTTGACAATCCTTTTACAACCTATTAACGCCGTTTTTTGAGGTCTACTTATATAGTTAACATGATTTTTCCATTATTTCTCCAGACATATAGACTATTACCAACTAATCCCCTGAGCCTTATAAAATTACGCACATTAAAAGAATAGACAAGAAAATTAAAAGATTAATGTCAACAACCGCAGACATGAAAGCTATGTTGTCTAAAACAGTCATATTTCTATACCTTTGTGGGTTTGCACCTGGTTTAAGTTATAAATTTGAACTAGATTTTCCGCATAGCCATAAAGAGCTATCTAATAAAACTTATTTTATATTTCGTACGCACTTCACTAAAATGACTACCTCTATTACCATTTCAGCAGAGGTAGAAACCACTGCAGCTTGATATATGTTCAATGACTTTGCGGGTCACTTGTTAAAGACTATTGAACTTCTTAGGGTTCAAATTGATACTTTTGGATACCACCAATCAAAAATTTGGGACTACTTCAATTTCATATATGTGGACTCGGAAAGTTCATTCAGGTGAGATAAGAATAATGTCTCAAGGCTTTTCAACAACTCTATCTTTTTTTTTACTTTTGTCTTTTAGGAAAATAAACCCTGGTGAGAAAACAAAACATCAAGATTACAGTGAGTATTATTTGGTTATTTATCAGCCTTCGGTTTACAAAAATCAATCAGAAGAGATAGGGGCTATATTTGCCTATTGTTGGAGCTACTACATAGTAAATGTTAGCGTCATGCTGGTGGACTCAGTGGGAGTGGTTCGGTTCTTCACTTACTTTCCTTTCAATGAGAAAAAATGCTTTTCAACTTCTGTCGTTGAAATCATGGGCTCAGAGTTTAGTGACATTTTTCCATCCAAAACGCTGAATCTACATAAATGTGAACTTATTGGAGCTTTATATGGTGGAACCCGCCTTTTGTCAGCTGGAGGACAGCTCCTACTGATATTAATAGTTTTCGTGGCACAGAAGGACAAATGATTAGGGAACTCGCAACTAACATGAACTTTACGCTTAAAGTTGCGATTCCACCAAATGATGAGAGACGTGGGTTGTTTTTCGAAAATGGAACCGTTACTGGAGCTATTAAGATGGTAAAGTAGATTTTGGAATTATTGTTTTGATTTTCCAAATGAAAATTTTAATTTCTTTCTTAAAGTTGCAGGAAAAGGAAGCTCACTTCAGTGTTAGCTGCTTCAGATGCACGCAAGAAAGGTCAGCCGCACTTAGTGCTTCAAATAGTCATTATCAGACAAAACAAGTTTTCTTCGTCAAAGCTCGTACAGAACTCTGGACAACGTTTGAGATTATGACGTACCCATTTGATTTTTACATTTGGACCATAATGCTGACAATTATTATTACCGCGATTTTGCTAATTTTTGTTTTAAAAAAACACCAGCCGAGCATTCTAATCTTTATTTTTGGCACTGACTCAGGGAATGCCTTCAATATAATTTCGGCTTGGTTGGGTTGTCCTGTCATTCCAGAACCAAGTAGAAATTTCGCCAGATTCATATTGACACTTTGGATTTTTACGGCTTTGATATTGAGAAATGCATATCAAGGACTGCTCTATAATTTCTTGAGTTCAAATCCTGCCAAAACTCCACCAGATACAGCGATACAATTAGCACAACAAAATTATGTTGTGATAGTTAGTTATTCCAGTAATGACACACTCTCACAACTTGCAATCGTTCGAGATGGCTATTTACGTCTGCAGGTGGAGAAAATTAATGAAAATGAAAATTTTCCTATTTTGGAAAATTCTAATTTGAAGATAGCATCAACACTACCGAAAGATTTTGTAAGCTACTATCTTCGGAATACAAAGAAATATGGAGTTCTTCACGTCGTAGAAGAGGTAATCTTTACCCATCAAATATGTGCCTACTTTACGAAACATTCTTTTTTAACGGCTCGGTTTGATGAAATTTTGATAAATTTCCGAGCTTTTGGTTTGATTAATTTTTGGGCCTCTAAAAATCTCGCCGATGAACAATTGATGGAAATCACACCTTCTCGGCCTAGAGGAGAATTATCATTGACAATGCATCAACTTGATGGCGCTTTTATATTGATGGGTATGTGTTTATTTTTTGCTCTGGTGGTATTTATTTTCGAACTTATGTCCCTGAAATATCACTTTCTTAAGCGATTGATTAATTGATTCAAAATTATTTAAATAAAATAAAATAAAAGCTAACTTAAATAAAATGATCGATAGTAATGGTGGGTGAACAATTCAACCTATGTAACATTATTTCTTTAGTTTGACGTTTTAATATTCTGTAATAAATTATAATTATAACAAATTGATTCAAGGGCATTGATGGTTTAAATGAAACAACAACAACCCAACCTGAGTGTACTTTTACCCAGATCTGGGGATCTTAATGCTCGAATTGGTATCCAATTATCAGGATCATCTTGAACATGGATATCTTACAAGCTTAGCTGAAACCCTTAAAGAGAAATGGAAGACTACTGACTGAATTTCTCCAAGACTTCGGCTTTTTTGTACTAAATGGGGTGGTGAATGGCGTGGTGAGTTCACGAGGTCAAGATCATTGACTTTTGTGCAATATCTGGGGTCCAATGCAGTTGATGATTTTGAATTGCTTTTGGCCAATTTTACAGCACACTTTTTTAATTCTGCTGATGTGAAACTAAATTTTTCTCTCAAACACGACAGAGAAATGCTCGCGGAAACAACAGCGAAAAAAATGACAGTTGAAAGTGTCACCAGTTGCAAAAAAATAAACAACAAACACAAACATTTTACAGAAAGTCATGCTGTAATGACGGTGTCCACATTGGACAAACACGAATAGAACTCAAATGTCACTTTTCCGCACACAATTAATGGTCCGAGTAATTAATTCAGAGCAAAAAAAAAGAGCGGAGGCTACAGCTCATCCCAGTTAGCCAAAACAAATTTTAAAAAATGGTCTTTTTAAATTTTTTTGTATGCCAATTGTTTTTGATTCGTTTGTGACTGTTTGTGACAACAGAATAAAGTTTTGTGACTCCATAGTTATTTAGTTGTTAACAATTTTTTATTCATAATTATTCACCTCAGCATTATGAATCAGAGCCACATGCGTCAGCAAATAGGCATAGCTCCACCCATTAACCATAAAATAAAATGGAAGTGTGGTGAAACTGACTTAGTTTTTCTAACTTTTCGGAAAAAACTACGTTGTCACAAGCGTTTTTATTGTTAAATTCAGGGGTCACAAACGATTTCTGATCGATTGATACAAAAAAAACCCAATGTTATATAAGTTTTCAGAAATATGTTACTTAAATTTTATTGAGAATTTAAATTTTATTGAAAATTATTTAGTCTTCGAACATTTATTCATACCTTTACAAATTTTCGTCTCAACTTATACACTTTCTTAAAAAACTTCCGATGACTTTTCATAAATTTAAATACAATTACCTCTCCAGCAAACACGATTATTCCGATCGCAATTCCAAAAAAGAACACATCAACTGCTCCGTAGACTTCTAAAAGAGTCATTACCTTGAATGGTGCTGCCTCATTTTTGTCATCCCATTTTCTCATGTCAATAAATGCTCGCTCCCATTTCAGTGTCAATCCATTGCTATAATACTCCAAGATTAATTTATTGAATGGCAAGACCAAAAACGAATCCTTTCTCAGATACATGCTTAGTTGTTGAGTAAAGAGATTTTCTTTCACAACATAAAATTCACTGATTTCGTCTAAATGATTCTTCTTGTAAAAACCAAAATATTCATACGGCACAAGAAAAGCAATCTTCCCATTGGCTTCTTTCAAGAGCATCGGAAAGTTTTCCACTTCTGTGCCATTTAGAAGTTGCGAAGCAGCCTGAATCGATGGTAGTTTGTCCAAGGTTTTGTACACCGTTCGGGTCAGAAGAATTTTATAGTTATCATTCAATACGTCCTCTATATTATCAGGAGGTGGTAGAGAGATATCCATCCTTATAAAATTGAACAACGCAGATTGATATCCAGACCGTAGGACCAACCAAAGAAGCATCCAAGTGCAGAGCAGAAATCGGGCGAAATTCCTACCCGGAATTCTATGTACTCCACCTCCAATAGCTGTATAAAACATGTTGTACAACGCAATTCGATTCATCGATCCAAGAATGAAGTCTCGCATATGTTCTGCCAGCCATTTTGCACCAAACGCTACAATCCCTCCGGCCCCAAAGTACAGCAGCACATAAAGCCACACCGTAGCGGTGAAAGGAAATAGAAGTTTGGTAATTGGTGCAAGTTTTTCACGTTTTGAACTTAGTATAATGTTGTAGTCGCTTAAGTAGTATCCGTTTGTTGGCTTGAAAAAGTCTTCATAAAACGTAGGCTTATAGTGCAATGCTCCAATAACAAAGTCTATTCCTTCCCAAAAAAGCTAGAAAAATACAAAAAATATCAAAAAAGCAAAACACACACTTAAAATACTTTTACCTCATCAAAAACCAATCCTTTATCTTCCAGAGTCCTTGCAATCTGTTCTTCATTCAAAAAATGAAACTTAATGGTAAAATTCATTTGTGATGAAATAAATTCAAGCAGTTTTCCTTCGATGCCAGTATATATCTGTTCGTCTTCTTTATTATGTAAGATCTTCAAATACGGTTCATCCTCCCAAGTGGCACAGAGCAACGGACAACCCTGCAAATTGGCCAACTTCGACGGAAACAATTCCTCTTTTTCCCATACTGAGTTGGTGAATCTATTGCAAATAACTGGTGCCACTATGGCACAAGAAGTCTTCGTAAATGGAAAATAAGTGAACATAGTCACGACACCAGGTATAGCTTCCACCAGAACATTAACATCCACTATTCCAATATCCCAGCACAGATCGAATATTTTCATCATATTACTATGATAATGGCCATCAAAAGTTTGCAAAACAATCAGGACGTGACCTTCAATATGGAAGTGCATCACATTGATTTCGCGAAAGAGTTTATCCATTGCTGAAAACGAATCCACTCCAATGATTATATAATGTCGTTCACTGTCCGTAGGAAGTTTTTGCAAAAAACCGATTCGAACCGAAATATTATCGATTTTTCGCATTGTAAAATCGACAAGATCATAGAAATACTGAATTCGTCGCACAAGATTTTCGCAATGGAAGTAAAAATTAAATACCGTTGAACGGTGAACATAAGATTTTTCAATTAAAGCAACTATGGCTTGAGGTAGAGTTGTTCCCGTTTCCGAGGATATTTCGATAATGAGAATGCAAGCAAATATGTGGACGGTACAAACTAGGGTTTTTGGAATCATATTGACAGTTGCAGGATTAGTGTCCATCTGGACATTGTTAGTTTGTTTTAAAATATTGAAATTGCATGTACTGTTTAATGTACTCGTAATTGACAAATGGGTGGGAGTAAATGCTCGCAACACGATAACTAGTATCATTCTAAAAGGGTTTTAAATGGATGCCGCGAAGTGAAGATAGGGTAATTACTAGTTGAGAGCATGATTTAGAAAGTTCATTTAATTGAATTTTCCAAGTTGATAGTTCAGTTTTATAGTGCTTAATGCAATGTAAACCTACATACATACATATAACTATAGGACACACAAATGCCGGATTTAAAAGAATTGGTGCCTTTTCTTTTTGGTTATTATTTAAAGTAGCTTTTGACGAAAAGTCTGATTTTTTTTTTTGTTAATGCCCTTTTTTACCAGACAGACTTCGTAATTAACTATTTATTGCAGTTAAGCTATATTTGGAGAAAGTCGAAAACCATTTCTAATTAAACCTAATCCTACATATTCATAGTTTGTAGGCTTCAAAAAATTGGTAACCCATAACCGATATAATATGTAATCTCAGTTTTCATTGGGAGTACTTCTGTTAGTTCCTATAGATTCGTAGTTGTCTTAAGCAATGCAAGAAAATTGCCTAATGACTTTTCAAGAAAAACACTTCAAGAGTTTGTTCTGTTTTCAAGATTTTGCAAATAATCAAAACAAATTTGAAATGCTGAATTTAAAAACTTAATACATATTCTGTTTTCAAAACTCTATTTTACTAAAATTAAAAATTCTGTTTTCAAAACTCCATTTTACTAACAGAGTTTTGAATTATTTTTTGGAATTATTCAAAACCAAATAATGCCCGACCAGCTTATTTCATAGCATATAGGGCCACATGACTTATGGGTCCTTATTTTTATTAAACATGAAAATAAGCCCACACACGGTTTTTTTTTTGTCGTAGGGCGTTATTTCACGTCACCGCGCGCACCGCCGCGAAAGACCTTTAAAATTCAATGTATTTTTTTTTATTTAAAAATACATGCTTCAAGTAATTTTTTTACAGCTGCCCGTTAAGGCTTCAAATTACAGTGGACGCACAGACGTACAGACCGACGTACGGACGGCATGACGAAACCCACTTTCTTGGAATTGTCGATCATCGTAGTGATAGCTTTGATTACAACATTGATTTTTTTTTAAACGAAATCAATACTTGCCCTATAGGTATAGCAAGTATTATGGAAGAGCTTTTTTTAAAACAGTGGTATGCACTACCACGACACTGAACCAATAATATAGCCACTCAAAAAATTATACCAAGCCACTGACTTACCTAAATAAATTGTTGTTTGCAATTTTCCGCAAAAATTTGTACACTCCATCATGACCAGTCGGTTACGCAGCTGAGTCAGCTGATTGAATGACCGATCTACTCCTCCTTGCACTGGTGATTTAAAAATTAAACACATCATGAAAACAGTTTTATCATTCCAAGTAAAGGGTGTTTGTTTTAGACATGTGGTTTTCAAGAAGAAATAAAACGGATATAATAAAATGTTATGGCCAAGAGTTTAGTAGCTTCATTATAAAGATAAGGGTTTGCCATTATGTTTTAAAAATGATTTCGGGCAAGTGGGTCGAATAAATTCCAGCCGAGATGCCCAATTTTCGACTACTTTTTGCAGTAATTGGGGCCGTATGTCAGCAACAACGCACCGAATATATTCCAAGGCGTCAATCATCTCGGGCTTATCTGCGTAGACAAGCGACTTTACATAACCCCACAAAAATAGTCCAGCGTTGTTAAATCGCACGATCTTGTAGGCCACGTCACAGGCCCACGACGCGAGATAATGCGCTCACCAAAAGTTTCCTTCAATAAATTGATTGTTTCGTTGGCTGTATGGCATGTAGCGCCGTCTTGTTGGAATCAAAGGTTGTCCACATCAAAGTCCTTTAATTCAGGCACGAAAAAATCATTAATCATGGCTCTATAGCATTCCCCATTGACTGTAACATTATGGCCGGCTTCATTTTTGAAGAAATATGGACCAATGATTCCCTCTGCCCATTGAGCACACCAAACAGTGACTTTTTGAGGATGTAACGGCACAGTGTCTCAACTTGTAGATTATAATCACTCCAAATACGACAATTTTGCTTATTAACGTACCCATTCAACCAAAAATGAGCTTCATCGCTGAACAAAATTTTCTTAGTAAAATCGGGATCGGTGGCCATCTCGTTTTGGGCCAATCACCGAACGTGCGGCGCGCTTAATGATCAAGTGACAGCTGTCAAAAAGACCAACTCCGAAAAAAGTATTGCCAGATTGAAAACCACACGTCTAAAAATAACAGCCTGTACGAGCCAATTCAACAAGCCTGAGAGGTACCTAAACGTCCTATTTTTCCTTTCCTGTATAAACAATTTTTGTTTTTTTTTATCATAAAGAATTGGTTGTTCACAAAACTGTAAGAACGAAAGAATGAAAATCAGAACTGGAAAAAATTTATTGTTAAAAAGTTCTTTAAGCGGAATTAAAAAAAATTGAATGTTGACTTCAATTTCCTATTTCATATATCTTCAGTTAAATGAGTTAAAGTGGAAAGGTTTGGGTATCTGGTAGTTCACCTTACTAGGCCATTACTCATGGATAATTTAACATAAGTTGTAAGTGCATCCATAAAATAAATATAATGAAAGGACATCAAATGATGACATTGCATGATGGTGCATCATTAAATCTTACCTACAAACAAACACGCTCTAAAACTTCATGAGATTCATATTATGTGTGTGTTCAGATTGAGTTTGAGCTCTTTTGCGGTAGCAGTAGTTCGCAGAATGACAACTTCACGCTTTCACTTGTCAGAAACTGTCCTAAATCATCCAGTAAATTCAACCCTTCTCATGGCCACTGTGTGGACTATAAATCACCTTTACGATGGCTATACAAATACCGTGTTGTTTTCCCTATGGTCAAGAACTGCGGATGAAGACAGTTATCAGGTACAGCTGCTTGGTGATATTTTGACATCTATACATGGCTCACAATTGGCTTCCGTCATTGAGAATGGCGAAAATATTCAATGCCAGCACAATTTTCGGAAAAGTATTGAAAAGTGTTTGATACACCGAGACATAATTTTGATGGTCGACAGTTTTGAATCTTTTATGTAAGTTTTTTTTTTTAAATACATTTCCCATTTTTTGACGTTTGTACCAATTTGATTGACAGGCGATTTAAAAAAGAACTAGCGAAGGAAAATTATCTCGTTAGAGGATTTTATACAATCATCTACACAGGCAACAAGCAAGGATATTTTGATGTCATTTCCCGGATGTTTAAGGAGATCTTTAGCGTTTTCGTAACAAATATCAATATTTACGTGGAAGTGCTAAATCAAACGCTTGTTTATACCTTTTTCCCATTCACAAAGTTTCATTGCCGTGAATCAATTCCGGTGTTGCTGAACAGGTTTACAGCACAGGATGGTTTTATTTTCAAAAAACATTTCTTTCCCAATAAAGTTGACAATTTTTTTGGATGTCCGTTAACAGTGGCCACGTGGAATGGCCCACCGTTTATCTATTTCCGAAAACGGCCCAATGGAGAAGTTAGAGTCTATGGAATTGAAGGAGAACTCATTAAAATGCTTGCGACAAAAATGAACTTCAAGATCAAGTTTGAACTAACAAATAGAAGAGGAAGAGTATTTCCTAATCTAACAGCTATAGATGGAGCTGTCAAATTAGTAGGACCAATATACATTCTTAAACACTGATTTTAATTTTTTTCGTTTACAGGTAATTGACGGATTAGCAAATATAACTATTAACAGCTATGTTTATTCAGAGTTTTCTTTGAAGGCAATGTTGCCATCGTATACCTACGCTAGTTATGCCATTATTATTGCAATTCCTGAAGGCGATTCTCTGAGCTCGATTCAAAGGCTGACAAGACCGTTTAAATACATTATTTGGTCATGCCTGAGTTCGAGTGTCATGGCGGGGATAATAATAATTTTCATAATAAAATGTCTGCGAAGAAAGACAATTCAGGATTTTGTATTTGGACCAATGAATTCGACACCTTTCACCAACTTGCTGAATGTCTTCTTAGGTGGCCCAGTAACAGTGCTTCCAAGACGGAATTTCGCCCGATACATCCTTCTTGTTTGGTTGGTGTATACAATGGTCTTACGGAATGCTTATAGTGGTGAACTATTTATTATGCTGCAAGACTCTTCTTCAATTAGAATCCTAAAAAGCGCTGAAGAAATGGTCGATAAAAACTATACATTCTGGTGCGCTGATAATGCTATTGAAGTTTTAAAAAAATCAACCAATACTGATCGTTTGAGAGTTATAAGAGGCCAACCTTTTCCTTATTTGGCTCAACTTCATGATAGTCATGCGAAAATTGGAGTTGTGACGTTAAAGCCACTTTTAAGAATTTACAATCGAATTTTCCATCGAATGCCACCCATTAAAACACTACCGACAAACTTGATATCCGCACCGCTGACAATGTATTTTCGACGAAATTCCTATTTGCTTGAAATCGTAAATCATCATTTGGTGAATTTTGTAGCAGCGGGATTAATTGAAGCCTGGGATAGGTTTTATCTACCTAGACAAAAACAAGATTATAACGATAAGGAACCAGCTGTTCTGTCTATTCAGCAACTAATGGGAATTTTTGGTGCTTATTTGTTCTTTTTGGCGTTTTCATTTTTGGTTTTCCTGTTGGAACTTTGGTCAAAAAAATCACCAATATGTAGAAGTACTCTGAATTTTTTCAACTTTTGAAAGTACAAAACAACAAAATTAAGTAACATCAATTTTATAACATTTTATTTAAAATGATTAAATTCTTAACTAAAAGGTTTATGGTTTTACATTGATCTTCATGCGAGCTCTGCAAGGAAAAAGGGATGTAAGATATAAAATATACATTATTTTTGAATAGAGAGAGAAGACCAAAATGCAGTGATCTTCATAAATGCAGATTATAGGACGTTAAATAATGCAGATATGGAGACGAAAATGTTGATCTTCATAATGGTACTCTTTCACTCATCCTTTTTTTGGCATGCATTCATCCCGCTCTACTTTTCTTCAAATTTTCAGATGCAGATACATGTAAATTCATCATTTATTCCGAAAATGTTTCTATAAATATTTTTCTTACAGATTGTATGTGACAAAAAAATTTTTTTTAAATATGTATACAAATTTTAATTTTAAAAACACTTTCTTAACAGCTTTCGATGTTAGAAGTTTAATTTATTTAAGGATCCTATAATTTTTTTCTATTAAATAAAGATTTTGAAAAAATCTCCCAATTTTATTTTTAAAATACCAAATTAAAAAAAGTACTTACCTGTTTTTTGAAGGTGAAGGCACATAGTAATTTTGAATTACTTTTAAAGTATTTGCAAGTATTGGTTTCGACCAATATAAATAAGAGTGTGTATTTCCATCTTTGAGGTCTTGAATCGACGCTGGGCTGTTGGCGTAGACCTTATCTTTCACGTGGCCCCAAAGGAAGAAGTCGCAAGGTGTTAAATCACAAGATCTCGGTGGCCAATTGTGATCACCTCTTCGAGAGATAACACGGTCCGGAAACTTTTCCCGTAAAAGATCGATGGTTTCATTGCTTGTGTGGCACGTAGCGCCGTTTTGTTGAAAGTAAACGTTGTCCAGATCAATACCATCCAATTCCGGCCATAAAAAATTATTAATCATCTCTCGATAGCGCAATCCATTGACCGTAACTGTTGCTCCAGCCTCATTTTCGAAAAAGTAAGGTCCAATGACCCCGCCGGACCATAAACCGCATCAAACAGTCACGCGTTGAGGATGGAGAGGCTTTTCAACAATAACTCTTGGGTTTTCCGAGCCCCAGATGCGACGGTTTTGCTTGTTGACGTAGCCTCCGAGGTGGAAATGGAAGATGATTTTTCGATGAAATTCCGGATCATTTTCATGCATTTCAAGGACCCAATCAGCAAAGACACGACGTTGTTGATGATCAGCCGGCTTGAGTTCTTGTGTTAACTGAACTTTATAAGCCTTAAGACCCAAGTCTCTATGCAAAATACGGTGTAATGACGTTTGTGGAATGCATAATTCCAAAGAACGACGAGAAATGGACAAACCTGGGTTTTCTTCAAAACTTTGGGCTACAACAGCAATATTCTCAGTTGTTCTTGAGCGACGTGCACGGGTTTTATTCTTCACATCACTAACTTGTCCCAACAGCTCGAATTTGTCCACCAATTTCTTTATTGCGGTCCGACAAGGTGCTTCACGACGACCCAAAAATGTTTTAGTTTTACGAACCGTCTCTGCCAAATTTTCACCATTTTTATAGTGAATTTTAATAATTTCAATGCGTTGTTGAAGCGTGTGTCGTTCCATTTTTATGAATGGTGTAGTTTCTACTTGTCAAATGTCAAAAAATGACAGCTTCAAAAGTGACAGCTACCGAAATAGCGGGCTATTCAAAATAACACCTCTTATTGGAAAACCCTATACTACTGAAATACATCAGCCAAGTAGAAGACTTAGCACTATTTCAGTAGTATATAGAATTTGTATTATAAAAACCTTCATAT
The DNA here is from genome assembly GCA_932273885.2 of Leucozona laternaria. Taxonomy (NCBI): domain Eukaryota; kingdom Metazoa; phylum Arthropoda; class Insecta; order Diptera; family Syrphidae; genus Leucozona; species Leucozona laternaria. The sequence continues at coordinate 19,807,443 of OW026367.1, read as the reverse complement.
AAAAACAAAGCCTGGCCCTGGGCAAAATTTCCAGCTTAATGATTAAGAATTTTAATCTTGTTGGATATAGTTCACATTGGCTTTTTTGTCAAAAAGTTCATGTAAGTTGAACTGAACTTAATAAAAATTGCGCATTGACAAGGCGCTCACTAGTCAACTGATGAGTCCAAGTGAGATCGCCGGGACGAAACGCCAATTTTTATGTACTAAAGGCCGTTAAAAGCTATTTTGAATCAATTTTGTATTTGTTTATATTGTTCAACAAGAAATATATAAGTTACTAAATACCCTAATAATATAATATCAAAAAATAATAGACCTTTATGAAACGGAAAATGCCCAAGTGGTAAATGACAAGTATCTTAACCTAAAATTAACTTCGTCACGGACAACCAAATGGCCACTAAACGATTTATTACCACTCTCTACTTATACGGTTAAAAAGCAGTTATAATAAAATGTAACAAGTTCGTCTATGTCGTATAAGATTGCTCTAATGCGAAAAGTTAATTTTTGGAATAAATGTCTAATACATCTCTATCTTATTTGAAATTGAACTGTGGTTTCAAAGACGACGAATCTGACAATTATTAATTGTTTGTTAATTTGCTTGTGGATAATTTCTTTAGGGTAAAAAATAATCGCTTTCGGAATCGTTATATTTGATTATTGTTATATGTCACGCGGGCCCTTCTACATAGTAAAAAAAAGCAGACGAAAACATTGTAAATGTTTGGTTGATTTTTATGCTGATTGGTATAAACTGGTCTAAAAATCACTATAAATATAAAAGTGCGGACTCAATTAAAAAAATAGACCTTAGAACTTAAGGTCCATTTTCATTATGGTTCTCCATATTATTTTTGAAAAGTTTGATTAAAGTCTTAAGTTTGAAATTTTTACCATTCCACTACTTGCCCTTAAGAACTAACAATTCAATTAAGAAAATGTTCTTGTGGGGTTTGAAATCTGATAAGATTTTTTTTTTTTGTTCATTTCACTTATATCAGAGCCTCCATGTTAATTTTGTGTGTAAATAGCTCGTTCATCATTGTTTTGCTTTGGTTGGTGAAGTTCTTGAAGATTGATGGTATGCTCGGGCGATTTTTTTGTGGTCTTCATACACAATTTGTGTAGTTTAAGCTACAATTGACTGAATGGTGTGATTTGGAAAGCTTTTAGCAAGATTGTCCTTTGTGTGGCAGGGACAGGTTATAGTTTCACTCTCTGTAGATTATACTATAATTTAAATAACAAAACACAAAATTTAATGGTTGTATCTGTGAACTTCAAAGTGTTGCACGCAATAATTGTTGGCTTTGATAACTCAATTCATCATAACTTGGTATTTATGTAGATACTAGCAGGGTACAATATTGATTGCTTGAAAGAGACATTATAAAAAGGACTGTGATTTCAATTCACAACCCAAAGTTATTTGAGACTTAAATCCGGAGAATCATGAAAATCAGCGCCATAAAGCTTTGTTTTCTTTTACCAATAATTGCTGTAAAGATGGCTTATTGTTTTGAGCTACAAATCGAGAGGCATGACATCATAGTTGAGACCTTAGTGTTTGCTTTAAAACATATCAATATAAAACCATTTCATACTTTCCACATCTGTTTTTCTGCGAAAAATCACCAAAGTGCATATCACCAAGCTTCAATTATAAACGGAGTTTTGTCAAAATCAGATCAGGATCTTATCGTTCGGTTGGACGACATTGGTAGTTTTGATTATGTGGCTATAGAAAGAAGGAAATTTACCTTGCTGATGATTGACTCTATTGAGAGCTTTCAAGCGATAGATCCAATTCTTAGGTCTCGAGCATACCACACCGATGGCAAACACTTGATTGTTATTAGTCGAAGCTATCCACAGGACGAAACAATGATCTTAATTCAAAAAGTGTTTGAAAAGTTTTTCGCTAGTCATATTGTTAATGTTGAGCTTATAGTGGAAAATAAAATATCGGGTTTCATGGATTTTTATACTTTTTTCCCGGTATCGTCAAGCTACTGTTTCAAAATCATTCCTGTGATGCACAACACTTTCGATGGAAGTCAGCCTTTAAACCGGTTAAAATTATTTTCGCCGAAATTTAACACTTTCTTCGGGTGTCCGCTGGTATTGACAACTTTTGATTTTCCACCACACGTCTTTGTTTCGCACGAAAATGGTGAGGCAAAAGTACGAGGGCTGGATATTTTGGTGCTAAATGGAGTTGCTGAAAAGCTTAATTTTTCCATCAATACCATCGATGCAGAAGTTCGAGGAGGTCTTTTGCCGAATGGAACTTTGACAGGGGCATTGGCTGTGGTGACTATCGATTGTTATTTTTAATCGTTCTTAAATTTTTACTTTTATACCTAATGTTTTAAGCTTAAAAACTCTGAAGCAAATATAACACTTGGAGGTTTTGGTTCAGCGTCAAAAGCAATGTTGCAATTTTCACCAAGTGTTGCATATCTTCATACTTCAATGGTATTTGCCATTCCACCACTTGGAGAATATTCCCCACTTGAAAAACTTCTTTTGCCATTTGATTACGATGTTTGGATTGGTATTGGACTAACATTTGGTTTTACATTTCTTGCTTCAATTTCGTTGGAAATGTGGAGCAAGCGTTTAAGAGATTTGGCATTCGGCGATTCAGTAAAAGATCCTGTATTTGAAATGATTATTATTTATTTGGGTGGAGCAGTGGTACGTTTTCCCAAAGGAGCACTAGCACGGAATGTGATTCTTCAATGGTTGATAGCGTCGTTGATTTTGAGTAGTTGCTACAAAGCTATTTTATTTGGAATGTTAAAAACTGGATTTTTAAAGAAATTCCCATCGACAATTGAGGGAATGTTGGATTTGGGTTATGTTGTTGATGTGCCACTTCCATTGATGCCGACTTTTAAAGAAGGAATTTTGGGCAAAAGGGAGTGAGTATTATGCATAATTTTTATTATATAATGATGCGAATAATATAGAGCAGCACGAGTCGATAAGAGTATATGCTATAAATCATTAAGTGAAGATTTTTAAATAATCAGTTAAATATTAGTTAGTACCTATGTATTCCTCGACAGGTTCTTAGTGGCCACTGCAAACTCAGAATACACCTTAGTATTCTAGGCCTAAAAAGCAGTCCCACATCCAGATTCTGCAACACTTATTAGGAGACGCCGGATCATATACTAGGCAGACGAATGTGAAACTGTGCTACCGACGTGAATTACACAATAGTTATTGATATTAGTCAAGCCCCGAGGAAATTGGTCTAGAAAAACGACGTCGGGGCCAAGCATTTAACATGTTAAATGCAACAACAACTAATCCCCCTCGGGGCTTAACTTAAGCACGGAGAAAATCTTGAATTTAATTCTTGTTATCGATAGTTTGTATGGAAACTCCATTTTGTTTCTGTAATGGCGTGGTTAATCTCCGATGTCCTTTTTTCAACCGGTATTGAAAAAAAAACATCTATTAGTTGTGTTTTATTATCCACATGATGTGATCTGGTGAAGATCCTCATAATAAAACAACCAAACTTTAATTGCTTATTTTGAGGCGTTAAGAAAGCAAAATTGATTATTATTTTGACACCAATACAAAGGTGGTGACTTAATTAATTAATTTATTTCATTTTCACCCAAACACCCACATAAAATGACTTTTATTATTTCAATGATTGAACTACCTTACCAACACAAAGACAAAAATTGACGTTTCCATACAAACTATCGGTTAAAAGGTAATTCCCGCCGATAAATAAAATAAATAAAACAAAACACATTAAAATCAAAGTTGTGGCCATGTTATTTATTTATTGAAAAAATAATTTCTACCTTGTTCAAACGTTGCGCAATCTGGAAGTATAATTTACCACTTTATCCAGCAGTCTATCGGCAATTACAATTTGCCGGTGTTTTTCTGGCGGAAATTATATTGATGTTGACTTTGGAAAATATACTACTTAAGCGCAATTCATCTGTTAGCTGTCAAATTCACTGTAATTTGAAACTGTGTTGCCAATTTAAAAATCAAACATCCATAAAAAAATATCCTTTTAATTTTCCTTATTAAAAATGTAATATAAGGGTTCTGATCAAGTCCTAAATAATTTGTCTGTTTTTTTTTTTATTATATCGACAGATATTTAAATTCAAAATTTTTATATTTTATATATTTGTATTTTTTTTTCAGCGCATTCTTCCTTCTTGAACACAGTCTACACACTCATTATGCAATTATTCAACAAGGCAACACAAAACGTATGGTCATCGATACCAGAATTCAATTGGAATATTACAATACTATTAATTACAAAAAATCTGGTATTTTGAGTTTTTTACCACAACGACTATATTTATTTCCAATGTACTTCTATTATCGCAAAGATTCATATCTAGTTGATCCTTTGAACAGAGTTCTTACTAGATTCGTAGAAAGTGGAGTTATCCGGTATTGGAGTTTATCTATTTTAAACCTCACTAATATGCAATTAACGCAATTAAGCTCCGAAACGAAACCGTTGTATTTAAAGGATCTAACAAGTTGCATAGCAATATGTGGTGTTTTGTTAAGTTGCTCGATTCTGGTGTTTATTTTTGAAATTATGTCAATGAAAAATAAATCGATAAAGAAATTATTTTTTCGATCGTATTCATTTGAAAAGAAGAAAAATGTAAAAGTCTTGAATAAAAGAAAGGCAATTAAAACAATAAGAAATTAAATAAAAAAAAGTAGAAGTTTGGAAAAAAAATTTAAAATGATCTTTTTATTATTGTATTTATATTAAACCTACTAGAAAAAAAAACAAAACGTTATATATAAATTCATAATAATAAACAAGCCAATGATTAGGTACCACCACACAATCGTTTTTCGAAATAGAATACGTGTTGGTAGAAGGTGGCGTAGTTAATCGAGCTTAGCCTAACATTATTAACAATCACACTTTCCAAAAATTAACACTTTCCTGCCGAGTACACCTTGTCGCATAAATGATTATAATTATTATATCCGACAAGATTCAAAGAAGCTTGATACGTGATTGATTCTTAACCGAATGATAATGTATGCAGTTTAATTTCCTGCAAAAGGCTTTAATGTGCCTACATACAAACAAATAAAACACTCACAAATGTATTCTTGAATATATACATTTACATTCACACTACACTGATTGTTCATCAAATATCCTTCTTTCCCTGGAAACATCAACATCACAACGAAATCGTCCTGTGGCTGTTTAAATTAATATAATTACTTAATGCGTAAGAGAAATACAAAAATAAATAAAATAAAAAATATACAAAAATCACGAAATAAATATTAAATGTAAAATAAATCATCAACTCAAAGAGGACGAAATCACCATAAAAAGAACTGCTGTGGCTGTGTGAGCAAAATGCATTCGTTTGCAATAAACCCATTAAAACAATGAATGTGTTTTCACTCTGATTAAACATTTATATATATATATATATATATAGGTATGTAAATTATGCATGTAGGTATATGTGGTATACATATAGCGTATATGTATGTATGCAAATATCTTTTGGCTCTGACTTTTATTAACAATTTTATATGTTTGCTTTTTTTCTTCCTCTTGTATTTACATATTTGTGTTCCTTCATCATGTAGGGAAGAAAGGAAAAAAGTAAAGAAAATTAAATTAATTAATAAACTTGCATTTTTTTTTCGAGGCGAAAATAACTAAAGGTGGTGGTGGTAAACTAAGTATAGAATGGGACTTTAACCCAATTAAAATAACATAATTTTTTTGGAATGAAAATCAGAACTGCAAAATTTTGATCTAGTCTATTCTTAAAGAACAAAAAAAAATACGCAAATTTCAAGTAAATTGTCCAGGGGTTAATTGTGTGTCTACGATCCTATTGAACCAGCTATCCATTAAGTGTTTAGATCCAACAACAGGATGAATTTTCAGACGCCACGCGCGCCGCCGACTAAAAATGATCTCAGGAACAGATGTTTTCGTCTGAGGCGGTGATTGTGTGACACTCTGTATGTACCAACCGACAAAATTGATGCTGGATTTTATCAGGACCAAGTCCTGATCTGTGTCTCTTTTTTACAGTAGTTCGATTCTCGATGTGGGGCAATTGAAATAAAAAAATTCAAAATTATATTTCTTTTATCACAGCCAAATCATTCTATAAAATTATTCTTTATCAACTCAGTTAGGTATATCACGGAATTATGTTGCGGAAACAAGCGAGACTTATTCAATTTAAAACCAAATTTATTCCTGTATAGCAAAGGCTATAGTCGTTTTCTTCGTTCTATCAGAATGAAGGACAATTTATTGATAGAATGGCATACAGAAAAGTGCGTGGAGCGTTGTTTTCTAAAATGAAAACTCCTCCAGGATGTTTTCCAGCCAAAAACTGATTACGATTTCCCCATCAGTTTTGCTTTTTTCCGCAATTGTAAAAGCCAATAGCATTGCCCAGGAATGAATGCAGAAGCAATCTTTCCCCGGCTGAAAATGGAAACCAAACACCGTGAGCGTATAACTGAAAATTCTGATTGAATAATAAGTGAGTGAAATGTTTGACAGCGATTTTGATTGCCAAAATGACAATTCAAGTGGAAATTGGTAAGCAATAAGCTGGCTGATAGTTTGTGTAAACTGATGTGGTTGAACTATAGTGGTTCGATTAATTCCTTAAGGCAATAGTATCGAAAATGAGCAGGACCAGTAGTTTTATTATTTAGAGAAACAAAAATTAATTAAACTTAGGAAATAGGGAAATGTGAAAGTGAAATTGAAATCGTATCGGACTTATATGTAAAGGGTTTTCCAATAAGAGGTGTTATTTTGAATAGCCCACTATTTCGGTAGCTGTCACTTTTGAAGCTGTCATTTTTTGACATTTGACAAGTAGAAACTACGCCATTAATAAAAATGGAACGATACACGCTTCAACAACGCATTGAAATTATTAAAATTCACTATAAAAATGGTGAAAATTTGGCAGAGACGGTTCGTAAAACTAAAACATTTTTGGGTCGTCGTGAAGCACCTTGTCGGACCGCAATACAGAAATTGGTGGACAAATTCGAGCTGTTGGGACAAGTTAGTGATGTGAAGAATAAAACCCGTGCACGTCGCTCAAGAACTAGAACAACTGAGAATATTGCTGTTGTAGCCCAAAGTGTTGAAGAAAACCCAGGTTTGTCCATTCCTCGTCGTTCTTTGGAATTAGGCATTCCACAAACGTCATTACACCGTATTTTGCATAAAGACTTGGGTCTTAAGGCTTATAAAGTTCAGTTAACACAAGAACTCAAGCCGGCTGATCATCAACAACGTCGTGTCTCTGCTGATTGGGTCCTTGAAATGCATGAAAATGATCCGGAATTTCATCGAAAAATCATCTTGACTGATGAGACCCATTTCCACCTCGGAGGCTACGTCAACAAGCAAAACTATCGCATCTGGGGCTCGGAAAACCCAAGAGTTATTGTTAAAAAGCCTCTCCATCCTCAACGCGTGACTGTTTGGTGCGGTTTATGGTCCGGCGGGGTCATTGGACCTTACTTTTTCGAAAATGAGGCTGGAGTAACAGTTACGGTCAATGGATTGCGCTATCGAGAGATGATTAATGATTTTTTATGGCCGGAATTGGATGGTATTGATCTGGACAACGTTTACTTTCAACAAGACGGCGCTACGTGCCACACAAGCAATGAAACCATCGATCTTTTACGGGAAAAGTTTCCGGACCGTGTTATCTCTCGAAGAGGTGATCACAATTGGCCACCGAGATCTTGTGATTTAACACCTTGCGACTTCTTCCTTTGGGGCCACGTGAAAGATAAGGTCTGCGCCAACAGCCCAGCGTCGATTCAAGACCTCAAAGATGGAATTCGTGAGGCTATCGAGGACATAGGGCAGCCACTTTGCGATTTGGTTATGGAAAATTTCATGAAAAGGATATGGTCCTGTAAGCGTGGTCGTGGCGGCCATTTGGCTGATGTTGTGTTTCATTATTAACGACATACCTTCCTCTTTATAATGAAATAAACATCCGATCATTTATCTCAAAAAATACCATTTTTCTTTGAATATCAAAATAACACCTCTTATTGGAAAACCCTTTAGTTATAATTAAAAATAGATGAACATTTTGAACAAAAATATCATTAAGGGGTTATAACTTATTTCTATTAATTTTATTGAAAAATCGCTCTAAATGTTTTTAGCAGATATTTTTATTCCGAACAATTTTCTTTAAAATTCCTTTATGTTGGTAAAAAAAAATCTAAATCGAAGTTGTAGGGAATTCAATTCTCTATAAAAAAGTTGTTCACATTTTTGCTTTGAGACCTATGGTTCACGAAAAATAACATTTTACACTACCGAAACCGAAGTGGTATACCTACTTCACATTAAAAAAACAAATTTGTTTTGTACAAAATGCAAAGTCAGTAACATTTTAATGACTTAAGCAACCATCAGCCGATTCCTAAAAATTATTTAGTCATAAATTCGTGTTCAACCAAAAAACATTTTAAAACATCATTTCAATCAGCAGTGCCAAGTCCGAAGGGATTTGGAAGAAGAAAACTACGTCGAAGCTAATTAATTCACATGTTTTATCCAACAAAAGATTTCCTTCGGGCTTAGCTTATCCCAGAGCATTTTTGGTGTTTAACTCTAAAAACTGTCTTGAGACAATACAAGCTTTAATTTGAAATTCAGGATTATTAAAATGCTTTTTTAGATTCGGGATTATATCATTCCAGATTATGGGCTGTTGGTTCCCCTTATTTTAAGAAAAAAATATTTAACATTCGAAAATGACAATTTTAACCTGCAGCCTTTCCAAGCCAAATCCTAGATTCGCTTCTAGACATGCATATAGAGCAATGGGAAACTACAATCTAAGATACGAAGTGTTTGGAATTATAATAAAACGAAAGTCAGAGCGATACTCGCCGCACATAATAAGGACGATGACATTTTTATAGTCGTTTAACTTCCAGAAGATTAACAAAAACTACCATAGGATGTTTTCGAAAATGTCAAATCAACGTCAATTTCATTGTCAAATGATGGTCATGTTTCTACGCAGATATGCAATCGAAAGATCAACGTCTCACAATGGGTCCCACATTAGGGACTTGAACGCAAGGCAAGGCTCTCGTCTCTCATTGGCCAGCTGTCGAAAAGCTGCCTTTCAATCTGGAAAGCTAGTCTAGAAATATCTCCCTTCATTTAAAGTCAAGTGTATTTGTGCAAAAATATCAGCTGATTATATTCTGTCAATAAACAGCAAGCTGAACTTAAATTTTCTGTGAATTGTTTTTTTTTTTTGTTTTGTTTTGTTTTGGGTGAAGGGGTTCTTTATCAAAATTATTGAAAAGATTTAATTAAAAAATACTCCATTAGTAAGAAGTATTGAAAAATTATAATTAACAACTCGTAATTGATTTGTATGAAGTGTTTCTCAGATAAAATGGTATTATAAGTACTATTTGCACTATCAAGGGAAGTAAGGGTCCAATTTTGGCATTAATGTCATCTCAAAAAATAACGAATTCCATTTTTAAAATTTGCGTTCAATAAATTGACTAAATGTGTAGTCCTTATATGCAAATTTTCAAAAAAAAATTTATTTAAACATTTTGTTTTCACTTACGAGAATTCAGTTATTTGACTTTTAAAATAAAGCGAAGCAACGAAACCACCATTTTCAAATTTGATAAATAATAATGAGAAAAGATATTATTACTAAAGTAAGTCTTAACAGTTCACTCATTTGGCAACATTTTGGGTATACTTAACGTTAAACTTGTTTGAGGAGACAGGGATTTCATAATATAGGGCCATTCATTTTTAGGTTTCGAAAGTCAAGCTAAATAAAACAAACACAGCAATACGATTATTGATGCAAATTTTGTTTCATTATAAAGTTTGGACTTTGCCATTAAGTGTGAAAAACAATATCATTCAATTCAAATGGCCGCCTCGGGAAGATTCGCAGCATGCAATTCTTTTGAGGTAATTTTTAACCATCTTTTCGCACATTTCGGGCGTTAACTTGAGTAATCTTGTATTTTAATTGCGTCTAGAGTTCGAAAACCATTCGCGTAAACACGCTCTTTTGCGTAGCCTCGCAGAAAAAAATCAAAATGTGTCAAATCGCACGATCTTTGTGGCCAATTGACGTCACCAAAAGATGGAACCAGGAAACTTCTAACGCAATAAAGCCATAATTGGTCGTGTTGTGTGGCTTGTTGCCCCGTCTTGTTGGAACCACATATCGTCTAATTCATGATCTTCAATTTCCGGCCAAAAAAAGGTGTACGAGGTACGAAACTTTCAATTGCTGCAAAAGCCGGGAAATCGATAAATTCGGGTCATCAGCAACAGCAGTATTTTCGACTGAGCGTGCAATATCATGATGCACTGGCCTTACGACATCAATAACGCTTCCGCTCTCTTCAAAACTCTTTACAATTTTACCGATTGCTTGCGTTGTCGGTCGACTATGACGTAGTGTGCGAAAAGTGGCTACGTTTGAATAACCACTTTTGTGTAATTTCAGCGCGTTGTTCGATTGTTAAGGCAAACATTCAACTAATATTATATGACACTTCAAATGACATTTGAGTCTGACAGGTGTCAAATGCCAAATGCTACCAACTTGAATCAATCAATGAATCAAGAACGTAAGTGTGTTTAAGTTTAAAATTCTCTTTATTAAATTCAAAACAGTATTCTCTTATAATTATTAACAATAGCTGAATAAAGTAGTTAATAAAGCAAAAGTTATTTATTATAAATATAGAATTCAATATTAATAAAAAAAAGAAAAACTTTAACTTGATACTTAAAATATCCTTTTTTTTTCTCTTTTAGACACCCTGCACTTTAATCCTCGATAGAGTGGATTTATAATTTTGGAAGGGTGTTCTTCATCACCCATTTTCTACAAATATCCAAAGTTGACTTTCAAGGGAACATAAATGTTCAATTCAATTTCTATAAAAATCACTTTTCCTTCTTTACTAAAAAATATCGAAAATTAATGAAATTTTGACACGTGCGTGCGTCGTCGCGTCAGTTCGTTTCTTTTGAACACTTGTGACAACTTAAACGGTATGCAATATTATATAAAAGGTGCCATCCATCTGGATTAGTCCTAGAACTTTTAGACCAACTGTTAAGCTATTTCAAAAATAAAATGTTAGTTTGCCCCCCCGCCCCATGACTGAAACGCTGCTACACCCTTGTCCTTAATGATATATCGATACTATAGTTGTATGAAAAATATTAATCAAAATTAATAAAATCATGATCATATGGATTTGCATCTTAGTTTGACTCAAGCTTATTAAAAAGCCTCTTTAAAGGCTTAAACTTCGCCGATATCTTTTCCAGACAAAAAACCAAAAATGCAACAATCATCATCGCCAGCCAAATAAAATAAATTCCCTTGAGTTCTCTCTGACCGATAACAATCTCGTGTGACTGCCCTGATGATTTTAAATATGACCAGTCAATTGTTTGCTGAATCCATGATCTTATAATTCCCGATGAAAAAATTCGTTGGATAAGTAAATTAACTCGATCTACCAAAAATGAATGTTTTGTAAAATAAATACAAATATTTTGCAACATAAATGCTTCCTTCAGAGTTGTCAGAACATCAGCCTTATGATTTTCACCCATATAATGCAGCAAATACCCTAAAGGCGCTATAACGAAAAGCCTTTCTTGTGGGTGTTTTTCCAAATAGCCGAACAATGATTGTTCCTGTCCTATGGTTTTATTTCGAAGTCCTGTATCGGAAAAAATAGTTGTATGAATAAGGGCGTTGTATCCTTCTTTGTTCAATATGATTGTGTAATCAAGGCCTACAACTTCCTTGATAGTTGATGGGCTACTTCGAAAAAGATTATTCCGTAAAAGATGAAAGATTATTCCAGCGTACTGAGACCTAATGACCAGGCCAAATACGATCCAAGTCATAACAAATATTCGTCTAGAGGCCTGAACTGGCAGTCTATGTGATGGTAGTCCTAGGGTCCATGCGATAAAATTTAAGCATCTGCTTCGTTGTTCTTCGATGGTGGGCAGAAAAACGGACCAATTTTCAAAAATATAAACCATTCCGAGCATAACAACGAATGCAGTTATTATTGCAACTGAAGCTCCACATTCAAATGGAAACCAAAAGAAATGGGGTGATTCATAGTTTAAAGAATTTTTTACCAAAACAGCCAAGTTTTTAGTTTGAAAATATGAATCAGAAGCTGTAAGTATCTGACTGCGGTCTCTGGTAAACCAAAAAGATCCAAGACTCAAGTCGATGTCTCTCTTTACAAGCTGAAAAAAGAAGAAGTTCTTGAAACAAACGCTACATTATAGAAGAGTTGATTTGACACATTTTAGTGTGGGTCATGCTGCATAGTTATAAAAAATATTGCACCTACCATATTAATTGCTCCAGTGCTATAGTTACGGAAAATTAAGCCCCTTTCTTCATTTTTCGTTGGTAGAATTATTTCAATAGTAAAGTTCATCAAAAAACTCAATTCCTTCAAAAGCTGACCCTCAAAACCACTGATTGCTTCTAGGGCACTAGTTTTTGTTAGATCTAAAGCTAAATATGGAGGACTATGAAACGGAGCCACTTTAATAGGACACTTGTGCATGCTCTGAAGTTTTTGGGGAAACAGCTCAGCATTCACCATCACTCCATTCTTAAATCGATTAATTTCAATAGGGACAACTTCGTTACAATGCGATTCACTAAAGGGAAAATATGTGTAGACAATAATGTCGCCAAATGCTGTTTGTATCACAACGTTGACATTAATAATGTAGTTAGCCCAGCAATACGAAAGAATGCCTTTAATATCAGCCTGCAAAAAGCGGTCTTTGTTGTGCAGAAAAATGTGATAGAACTCATTTATGTCATTGTTTTTCACTTTATCGGCTAAGTCAATGTTGCTGAAAGATAAATACAGATTAATTTCATAATAATAGACAAAGAATTTTAGAAGATTTGTTATACTTACAGAAATGAATGCAATGAATCCACCACCAACATATTAAAAATTCTCATTCTTTTCCCAGTTAGACTTGGTCCAGCGTTCATTCCTTCATTCACAACAATCTGTGTCTTTATGTTGTCATATGAACTAAAAAGTATTGCACCTAGATCCTGATAGAAAGGTCGAGTCGTCTCGCGTTCACAGGACATAACAATTATAAAAGAAGAACCACGTGGCACAAAGAACCGTTCGATGACATAAATCATCGAATTTGCAATTTCTTCGTTGATATTTCGATCGGAGAACTGTGCTTGGGAGTTGATTAAATAAAATGCAAGCAGTGCTCGAATGTTCATGATTAATATGTGAGCTCGACGAAATAGCCGATGGAGCGTATCTTTATTGACAAAGGCAAATAATTCACTATCATCGAATGAGGTTATTTATATGGACAGACAAAAATTCAGACAAAAGCACTTAAAGGGTGTAATTAATCAAGTAAATAATTGGATGAATGTTATAACTTGTGAAAAGGTTGCAAGACACAACAAATTGGTTTTAAATAAATTTGATGTGACGTATTGTTTTGACTGGGAGGATTATTGTCTTTGAAGGACAAGAGGCCAACGAATTCATGGTTTATTTTTTGAAGAATGGGAGAAGGTCACGCTTACTATAATGACTTGCTGTTAAGGACAGGTATTGGTTTCAAATTCAAACAAAAATTCAAGGTTTTAATCAATTTCAAGATGATGGTGATAGAGAAGTACAAAATAAAGTGGTTATCGTCGCACCTTTGGGGAATCGGTGTGCATGTGCAATGTGCATTGTTCACTTGTACGTGGTTCTGTACATCCAGCTAGAAGCTAACCAAAATTAGCAAAATTATGGCTCCGGCATCTTTTTACCCCATATATAGGGTATCCGCCGGGAAGGTATACTACTTAATTTTGCCGCCATTTTGGTAAACATTAGTCTTGACAGTTCATATTTGGCAGTCGTGAAGCAGACACGTGGCAAATTTATTATGGAAAAATATTCGATAAACCAACGTGTTTTAATCGTTAAAACTTTTATCAAAATCAATCATCGATTACTGTGACGATGAGAAAGTTACGTGAAATTTTTGGGAGAAACAACAAAACGCACTATTTATCGTGTAGTGTATGATTTCGAAGAAAGACGGTCTGTAGGTGATAGGCCCAAGCATGGACCACAACGTACTGCAAGATCGGCTGAAAACAATACTGCTGATCAAGGAAGTGTTACTTCTTTGAAAATGAAAACGGCGTAACGGTAACTGTGAATGGGGAGCGATATCGTGATATGATTGAAAACTTTTTAATGCCACAACTGCAAGCCTTGGGCTTGATTAACATGTGGTATCAACAAGACGGTGCCACATCGCATACAGCCAGGACTACAATGGAATTACTGTGAGACCTCTTTCCACAACAAGTTATTTCAAGAAATGGTGATGTTGATTGGCCCCCACGGTCGCTTGATTTGACTGCTCCGGACTTCTTTTTGTGGGGATATCTGAAAAGCAAGGTTTATGCAAACAAACCAGAAACGCTTGAGCAACTGAAACTAAATATTCGTGATGAAATTAATGAAATACCGCGTCAGAAATTGGTCAACCTTAGAAAATTTTGAATAAATTTTTTAGGTTTTCTAAGGCCATCAACGATTTTTAGCACCTCATTAGTGGAATATTCGGAAAAAAAATATATCATCTGAAATGTCTGAAATGTGAATCCATAAGAGGTCAACCAGTTTCAGCAATTATGGTCCCACCTAAGTAGTAATACATAGGTCCCAAATTATATTTCGGGATTTATGTCTCACCTATGTGGGACATAAGTCCCAAAAGATAAAACTGGGACTTATGTCCCTGCGCCATTATGGTCAGTCAAATATTATAATGAACGCCAATGACGTCCCCATCTTAATTTCATCGATGGATTCACCTCAAATTCCTCGGGTGTAGCTTTCATTCTTTGATAAAAAAGCTGGGGATCATTCGGTGAATTTTTGGAAATTTCTTTCTGATACACACCACATAGCCGATTTTGTTAATGTCAAAATATTAGACAAGGAAAAAAGGGAAAATACGAGGTACACGATACTAAGCTTGAGGATACAAGAAAAACTGACGAAAGCAATGAATACAATTGAAGACAAAGACAACATTAAGTCAAATTACAGAAAATTCTGTGATATTAGCATTTAAGTTCTTGTCTGTTTTATTGTTTAATGTTTAACGTACATATTTATTTTATTTGTTTCTTTCGTTGTGATTTATTAATGTTGAACGTTAAATTGATATTTAAATGTGAATTGTTACCATCAATGTAAAAGTAAGCCAAATTGTTCAAAAAGAAAAATAATAATTGTGTTTACAGTTTAATAAAAACATATCTCTTGAAAAAGTTAGAAAAAAACCAACGAAACGGCGAGAAGGAATGGAATATTTACATTCCGAGACTACTGATCTGTAAGCCTGTCTTGTATACAAATTAATTTATTAAATTCTTGATTGTTAAGATAAAACACACATAAGTACTTACTATTAATCTAACTGTCTTAAATCAGATCATGAGAAGCAGAGTGGCCTAACTTGTCTTTGCACTTTATTTTGAAAAGACGGAAACCAATATTTAATGTAAGAAAACTCTATTTTTTTTTAAACAGTTTCAAAAAACTGTTTTAAAAATAAAGTAAGGCCACAAAAATTAGTTAAGCCACCATGGTTCTCATGGCATAAAACATAGTTCATCCTTTTAGCGTCAAGTCATATAAAACATCAAATTCCGTTGAAGGATGATTACAATGTCAATTGATTTAAAAACCTTTTGAAAAAGTAATTTTTAGTACTTTTGAGTGATGATTCGAACTACTGGAGTTTTTGGTTTCGTCGTGTTATATGTTTTTTATTGTAAAATCAAATCCAGAAGCATTTTCCTCATTTTTGTGAAAGAATCAGAATCAATTAAATCCATTTTCTTTAACTGGGTTTGTGGCTTTTAAATTAATGGAATAATGGATTAACATATGTCAATTTGTATACTCGTATTCTAAAGATTTAGAGGTTAGTGCTTAAATAATAATCTAAGTCACCTGACTATATCTTCTCTCTAGTCCCAACCGTTCAGCCGTTTATAATATGTTCTGTATAGAAATAATTACCTTTTCAATTTAACTTAGACACATAAACTCAATTTCCTGTAGAATTTACTTAAACGCATCATTTTGAATGATTTAACCACTTCTGATGAAAATACCATGCTGCAGATCCCTCATTTCACAGTTTTATGGATATACACATACCTATTCATACAGCACAAATTAAAACACTCATATATTGAAGGCGGAAGCCGGAAAGGGCAACTGGCAACTGATGCTTCATGCCTGGTCTCTCGAGGTTATTCCATCATACTCCCATATAGAAAGGTGCATATATACGAAGGCATCTGGTATCCTCTTTGCGATTTTGGTACACATCAGACAATTGTGGTAGGTAAATCTGCATTTACTTGATGTTTTGCAGTATACGGAATACTTCAGCATAGGTGTAGAGTTGCAGTTGGACCATAGACGCACATACTCGTAGGATTAATGCCGTCCAAACTTCAACCGAAATACTATGAGAGGCAAATAGTAAGTTTGTTTAACGAAATACCTGTGATGCCAATACGATTACCATCAGGTTTATGTATAGATACATATAGGTAACTGTACCTATAGAAACCTATACCAGCGTATCTTGTTTAATTGAAAATTCATGTTGCATTGCGATGACGCCATTTACGGATTTGAGGTCAGGTCTAACACACTATGGCACTATCATTATGTAAGTATAGGTACCTATAGACCGAATTGTCGAATATCCATCATCTAGACGGCATCCCTCAATCATTTTTCAGTCGAAAGCACTGACAACTGACAACGTTCAAATTAACTATATTTGCAATGTTCGCTAATTATTTTCAGTCCTGATGATTTGGTTTGCCTGTGTACAAAACTGTGTTTTGTTGAATTCGATATCAAAATTTCTTTAACTAATTCCAAGCTTTACTTTTACCTATACCTTATCTGATTTAAAAAAAAAACTCTTATGTCCAGTTTTCAGTGTGAGATTAAAGTTAAACCCCAGTTAACTCATTTAATTTGGTGAGTTAACTCAGGATTACTTGAACAGATGCTTTTGATGTTTTATCCAACAATTTTGTTAAGTCGTTCCGCATGCATTCTCCAACGAAAAACTTCTTCTTCAGTTCACCGTGCGTTAATTTACTTCTAGAGTTAGCTTACTCTGGTTTAACTCTGGTTTAACTCACCACTGAAAAACTGGGCCTTAAATGCTTAAAGCAGACTTTTTCAAAAATATTAAAAAAAAGAAAACTGAAAGTGGAAAAACCAAATTGCACTGTACCAGCTTGTAAAGGGTGTTTTTTTTTTGAAATATAGAACTTTAAGTTGGCAACACTTTTTAATTGGTGGCCATTTTGTCAGCTGTCAAGTTTGGTTTGGCATTTCAACATGAATAGACTGACGCCTGAACAACGCTTCCAAATTGTGCCCAAATGGGCCCAAAACAAGATTGCCGTTGATCCCAATTTTCATAAGCGCATTTTGTTTAGCGATGAAGCTCACTTTTGGTTGAATGGATACATCAATAAACAAAACTGCCGTATTTGGAATGATGATAATCCTCAAGTGTATGTTGAGACACCGTTACATCCACAAAAACTGACTGTTTGGTGTGCTTTATGGTTTGGTGGAATAATTGGTCCGTATTTTTTTAAAAACGATGCTGGCCAGAACGTTAAAGTGAATGGTGACCGCTTTAGAGCCATGATTACTGACTTTTTTGTTCATCAATTGAACAACCATGATGTGCAGGAGCTGTGGTTTCAACATGACTCACACAAATTTTTTACATGAAGCAAACAGATATACCGATTAAAAAAAAATATTTCCTTATGGTCTCCGTTTAGAAAATAGTGAAAGCTGAGTGCAGTTTTTAAATCAAGATGGCCGATGGCAAAAACCCATACTCTGACGCTTAAATTCTTATCCAATGCAATTTAAAATTAACTTATTAGGAGTCTTGAATAATTATATTGGACTATACCTTTATAAAAAGCTGAAATCCCGGTTTTTTTCCATCAAACAAAAGAAATTCTATTAAGCGCCACAATTCAAGATTTTTCAAAATCAAGGGCTACCTACCTTGCTTTTTTATTTAGACAGTCTCTAGTCTCATTTCATTCACTATAAATAATTCAACCGCTTGGTGAAATACGTAAACAATTCCACACTATAAAAGTTTACTTTTACTAAATTAACATTTAAATTCTATGGAAGTGCATATCACGCAAATTGCTAAATTAAATTGTAGGTATATGTAAATAAATAGTTTTATTGGAATTTTGAAAATAAATCTTTTCCACCCTAACGCATATCCCCCTTCCTTTCAGTCCGTCCAACCACAGACCACTTTATTGCTGATCCACCGACGAAGCCATCATCTGAACATTTCAAATACTTCAGCAGGTACCTACCTACCATTGGCAGTTGGGTCGATAGGTGATGGTATTGGTATCTGATGCAGCATTCTCTGGAAAATAGAAAACACATACAAAATAATTTAACGCTGCCCAACCGATATACACTAACCTAACATCCGGGTGCTTGTCTCTGGTAACATAATACTTAGAGTGTGCACTGTGCATCAACGTTGCTCACACGCAAAAATTACTTTTGACCAATATGACCATCCACCACATGGATTAGGTTTTAGTTACTATTTTCATTTCCGCTGAGATTAGATTAGAGCCATTTAGGGTGGTTGCAATGTCCGACACAATAGAAGAGTATCTAATAAATACCTAAATACAACAGAATCACTATAGCGTCAGACAAAAAAGACAAACGGCATTAGTTTGATCTCCCTCAGGCCCGTAGCTATTGGAAGCAGTGATTTCAAAACTTATTTAGGTTTTTTGGGGTACCATTTTAGATATAAAATTTAAGTCTTTTCAAAAATCTAGTGGCTTTGTAATAATTATAATTAAAAGATTATCCTTCTATTAATAAACGGTGAATAACGGCGTGATAGAACTTACACATCTGTCAAAATGTAATACATATTAATAAATGGGAAACGGTCTTTGCATGTGATAGTGAACGGATAACTTTAATTCGCCAAATTTTGACGTTTAATATACGGATAACTTCTTAACAGGCTCATGCATACACTGTAACACCACTGTTATTACTACTACAATCAAAGTTCTCATAAATCAGTGCATGTATGTGACACACGTATTGGACTGTTGTTACATTTTGATGAAATTTTGCCGTACTTCAAGTTATAAAGACTGGAAATAAATATATCACATAGAGCTTAAATATGTTTAGTAATAAGAAAAGTTATCAAGCGGATAAGTTACCTATTCGTGTGCCAGCTTACACGTGTGTTAAGGAGCGGATAGTGTTTGTTTTATTAATTGCGCTTCTATATAAATTTACAAATATGTATTATGCATGTGTATCCCGTAAAAATGCCTTTGAAATGGGGCTTGTCATGACTCAATGTCTAAATTTATGTGTTGGATAACTAATCAGAACTTTACTGAGACATTATGAAACAGGCTCTAAACATATATGTAACTTATAGTAAGCCCATACCTAACTTACAATTTCAATAGTTATCCAATAATATTCTTTGTAAAGGGGGACTTAATAACCATCTCAATTTCGACGTGCCTGTCTTTGACCATCAGCAAATTTGAAATGAATCGCAGCTTAATTGAAAATTCAAAACGAATTTAAACGCGATTAACTTTGGATTTCCTGTTCCGCTTTTTAAATAGTACGCGTAGTTTATACCGGTTTAATGCTGATACCTCCTGAGACGAAACCTTTACCCCTCTAGGTATGTGTGTATTGTATATCTCATGATTCAGAAATCAAATAAAATAAATCACGAACAATAAATGTAACTTTTATATCCTGAATTCTGAGTAAATTGCTTTTGACATCCTCACATCAGGGAATTATTGTTGATTTGTTTACTGTTTGTTTATCGTCCTTGTTGAGTTGGTCGCGCCAAAAAGAGTATACAGACATACATATAAGGGTAGATGAATAGGTTGGAGTGTATTTCGTGGAGTAGGTAACCATTATAAATTACGCCAATAAAAAAGTTTTGTTTTTATTCTTCCCCGTTTTCTTTTTTGTTTTGTTTGTCAGAGGTGTATATATTCGTCAATTGTTTCACCATAAACGAAGGACGTTAAAACTCCGAGGACCAAAAAAAAACTGTAAGTGTCGTAAAAAAGAAGCTTAGATTTGACTTTTTTTGTGTCTGCAGATTGATAAAGTGTTCCAAATTATGTTAGAAGGGCGAGGATATTTTGAAAAAAAAAAATTCGAATATACCTACAGGCGACCTATGCGGAAAAGGGTTCAAACAAAAATATTGTAAAGATGATTGGTTCGGTGTAAATGGGGCTCAAGGGGGATATTATTCGGATTATATTGAAGTAATATGTTCCTTTACTATACATATAGGGGTGGCAAAGCTTGTGTGACATGAATATAATTAAATTTGAATATTTTGGAACTATGGCTGTAAATGCATACAAATCAGAGCTTTTGGGTTTTGAATGTTTACGTCGCCGTCGCGTCGAATCGCACCAAAAAATGAAACCAATTTTTAAACAGTTTTAAAGAAGGAGGTATTTCAAAAGTGGCTTGATAGAGCATGGTTTAAAGAAAATAATCTACATGGTCGAATCGGGCAAAAAGTCAAGATGGATGGATATAACATTGAAGTATCTATACCTTTCAAAATGACACAGTAATCAATCGTTATTGTTTCTTCGAGATGAAAAGAAACTTAACTTGTTAGACCTTCTCCCAAAGAAAGTAAACAAGGAGAGCTTATAAAATACCCTTATCATCTAGGTCTGCTGAAAAGGCATGTATAGAAAGGATGGACCATGTCAAGAAAAATAAAAGACTTGGTTGGTTGCTTTGAAAGAATTTGAGAGGTTCATTGGGTTATATTCGCTCCAGAATGTATCAATGGAGGGTGGAGGAAAAGTTTTAACCATAAGCTCGATGGGGTAAACATCGATACATACTGTTGTTCAAAAGGTGGAAATACAGTGGCTGAGTTAGCGACTCCGGGATATTAGCACCCAACGTGGGATATTCGCAAAACAAGTATCACATATAAAAGGTCATCACTTCACCAGCAATTGGTCAAAAAAGGTCAAAATTCAATGGTTAAAGTTTTTCAAGGTAATCAGCGATTTTTAGCAGCTTATTTGTGGAATATTCGCTAAAAAAATGTATACCATCTGAATTGTCTAAGTTGCCCCATAAAAGTCAACTAGTTTCAGTAATTGTTTTTTTTTTTTAAGGAATTTTTAAAGATTTTTTCAAGATCGTAGAGATTTTTTTGAATCTCATTTGTGGGATATTCGAAAGTAAAAGATACCATCTGCAACTTATGGATGTCCAATTTCTTAAACTAGTTGATCTTTTATGAGGTCGATCAGACAGATCTTTCAGATGGTATATATGTATCTACTTTCTTTACGAATATCCCACAATTGAGGTGGGATATTCGTGGGTGTTTATTACCTTGAACAAAAAAAAACTTTTGAAAAACCTATATGGAAGACTAATTTCTGAAACAAGCTGACGTTTTTCGACCAATTACTGATCTTTTAGACGACATCCTTTCCTATTTTCGAATATCCCACAAATGAGTTGCTAAAATATATAGTCTGACCTTGAAAATACGATTAAACATTAATAAAATAATATGGTTGACCAATTACTGAAGCTTGTTGACCTGCTTTTATGAATAAGTCACAATAAGACCTTTCAGAGAGTTTGCTTTTTTGCGAACATCCCACATATGGGTTGTTAAGATCTCGGAATCTGAGTTATAGCATATACTCCTGATGGACAAAGTATCAGAGGGAAACCTCACTATACAGGTCACTCACGGACCTCAGCCAACTTTGTGGGTGTAGATGGAGGTAGATAGCTGGCTTGAAGGGCTTGTTGGTTGTGACCATGGTTCATCCCGGGGTGTAAGCGCCATAGGAATCTTTAGTATAAGTAAAGCTAGATACAACTTGGCATCCGGATTCCTTATCAAAGATATACTGCTAGTCGCATTAAAAACTATATTTTTGATCTATCAATAAAAGTCTCATTTGGATACATGATGGTCTCAATTCTGAAACTTGCAAATAAATCAGAAAATAATCTTCACAGCTCTGTGATATTATTAAAGAAATGTACGGCTGTACGTTCTGCTTGAAAAATAAGACTCAAATTACATTGTGCTCCTTTTAAATATGGTCAACTACATAATATATTAAAGATTAAATTGATAAGAGTTCCTGTTTTTAAAGAAAAAAAAATAAATATTTTATGATTCTAACCCAAAGTACCATTTATGTATACAATTTTGTATCCACAAGCACCAACTATCCATTATTTTGACTTGATTTCCCTATAGAAATTAATTCCTATATTTCACTTATATTATTAAGAATTAACCCCCAACTTTGTGCAAATGCCACACCATCATCTAATGACCATCTTTCTGCAATAAATTCATGCTGCACCCCGACATTAGTAAAGACTTAGAGATCCTGAAATCCCATTACAGTGTTTAATGATTAGTTTCTATGGCTATATACCTCTTTTCTTCTCCATAACAACATTATCCCTCCTAATACACTACTTAACGATAGACTGCACAAACACACCCAATTCGAGGTGGTCCTATGCCCTTCTATATACTATAAACTGCAAGACCTAACTATATTATGTACGAGTTAGTATATATAACATCCTTTCTCTGCCATGGACACATTTTTGCATTTAAGTACATTGCACATTTACAGAAAACTTAAAAAGGCAAGAAGTGCAGTGGGAGGTAAACGGAAATGTCGCGCTTTTACCATTTTGAATACACAAAAAAAAAGTGTCGTCCTTTTCGTAATTAAGGACATCATGAAAATGTTACGACATGACACAAAGCGAAAAATGTAAATTATTATAGCATTGCTATGGAAGGAAAAAAAAGAGGAAATGCATTTCGGTTGGATGGTCGGACCGGGCTCGTTTAGCGCGAGACAGACCATCACCAAGGGCAGCTTTCGCAGCTCATTTAGCTTACCGGTTTTCTTCTTTCTCTCGATTTAAATTGGTATGCATCCAGCTATAATATGAGGACTGTTAAGGTTAATTTCTGCAGCGTAGTTTTAAAGAAGTTTTCAAAATTTCGTATTTTTTTTTGTTGAATTCGATGCCGCGACAGATTGTTGAGAACCAATAAGCCTAGCTCTCGAAATTTCCTGAGTGCGTATTGTTATAGTCGGATGGAAAATAGGGGACATACGATTTTCTGCTGAATTCGAATGGCACTATTTCATGACAATAAATATTCTTGGAGAATTTGTCAATTCTTTCGTGCCCTTCCTAAAACTGAAAGGTGATAAAGAAAACGTTCAAAGCGTCAGAAGTTTTTAAACTAATGAACCATCAAAACGTTTTCATATGCCATGAATACTGTTGCAAACATTTTTTTCAAAATATGGTACACAAAAATATCAAATAAGTTACACATTTTATTAAATATTGTAACGAAGTTACATATTTTTCTCGATCTACAATTCTACTTACCACCACACATCGCCCTTAACAACGACTCAACTGTCACTTTAATTAGTATTGAATTTTCAAGTTCAAATAATACCGACCGGCATTCACTGGATATACAGTTCATTGTCATAAGCCAGATATACGAACATATAATATGCTTAAAATAATGTTGGACGAGTTTTTCTGGACTTTTATAATTCACACTTACTCTTTCCCACAGAAATTATAAATCAAGGTGTAATTTGTTTGGGAATTCGTCTTCTGCCTTTACCAGTGTTGTGCGTACCATTCTCGAGTACGAAAAGAGAAGTACCAAGACACACACTGATGAGTGCGTGTTGCACTAGATAGCAGTTTCGAAGTTTTTGGCTCTCGGGGTGTGAAATTATTTTGTGCCTTCAGTTTCGACTGGGGCCGGGGACTCTATCCCATTGTTAGGCATTCGCTGTATTTGCACCTTCGGTTTCGACCAGGGCCGGGGGCTCTTTTCCACCGTAGTATTTTCGCCTTCGGTTTATCGGATTAATTTGTGCCTTTTGTTTCGGCTAGGGCCGGAGACACTCTAACCCATTTAAGTTATTTGTGCCTTCAGTTTTTACTAGAGCCCGAGACTCTATCCCATTCTACTTGTTGTGCCTATAGTGTCGGCTAGGGCCGGGGACTCTATCCCAATTATATGAAGTACCGTCTTAGTTATTTAGGCAACCTATTGTAAAATTATATAAAGTACCATGTTAGATTATTTTAAGTATAATTAAATTGTAAGACTCGAAAATCAAATAAAATTGACAAATAGTTCGAGTTCTGAACTCTTCAAAAAAAATGAGTCTTTCTTGCTTTCTTCGGTCTGACCCTGGATCCACTGAAATACCTCAGCTATAAAATATACTATATATTTTAAAAAATATTAATATTGTTTACTTGTTATTAAAGTGACCACCCTTATAGCCTTAACACAGGCCATTCATGAGTCGCTTCGGGCAATCATTTATCCCAGCACTCATCTTTCCCTCAGGAACTTTCGCCAATGCTGGAAGAAGACTTGATTTCAAACTTTCCAAATTTGGATATCCTCTGTGTCCAGCCTCTTGACTCTGTCCAAAAGTAATAATCCAGGGAATTGAGATCAGGGCTGCCTAATCGAGGGCCAATCTAAGGCTCTGATGAGCTCAGGAACATTCTCTTCCAGCAATAGCTGAGTCTTTCTGGAACATAGAATACCTTCTATCGAACTAAAGTATTATTTATAGTGGTCCCACCGCATTCTCTAAAACCTGTTCTTGGTAGTTTTTATTTTAGTTTTTACATATTTCTCACAAAAATGAAGCTTTGTGGTACCTCCGTAGCTCACTTCCCGCCAAAGCAAGACCAAACTCGAATGATCATCTTGATCTCTTTCGACTCTGCCAATTTTTTCCTTTACTTCCTGAGAATTATGAGCATATACCTACCTACCTGATAAAAATATTCTTATTACAAAACAAGATTTTTCGGCTGCTCCCATCAGTGTAACTACTGACACTGAGCAATCCTTTTGCTCTATCGTGTCTAATTTTTTTCAGGGCGTTATTAACATCCGTTTTTGTAAGGGATTTCGTTCGACAAATTCAAGCTGCCACTTTTTTGTCCTCACACTTCATGGATGACCGGGCCGAGGTTCATCTTTTACGCTTAGAGTAGGTACCGTTTAATAGTACTTAGCCACACGAACATACGATTGATTCCGATACTTTTTTGAGACTTGCAAATAAAGGGTTTTTCAATAAGGGTGGGTAGATGTTGAAATGGAACATTGTGGCGTTCGCTGTGCGGCACGTAGCGTAGCGCCGTGCGCAATTTTTCAACTTTTCGTCCTGGCAAAATTCATAAATTTTCCTGTAAGGTATTTAAGAAAAATAACAGAAATGTTGTACCCTCTTTTGACTTCTTTGCAAGGGATCATACCTTAATTCATTGTGAAATGTCTAGACATTTTATAACTTAGCTGACAAAAAAGTTAACCAACAACGAAAGAAAAATGAAGAAACGTTCATTTTCTTCATCACAACTATTATAGAGTACATAGATTCATATTACTTCCAAAGCTTATGCTCCTTAAATTAGCTTTGCGGGATTTTTCTTCCTCTATGCCTACGACCGACGTATAAAAGCTTAAGTTTCTGAATGAATATTAATGAGAGCCAAACCACCCTTTTTCCAGTATACCAGCTATAGGTATGTATAATAGCGAACTGAAGGGTCATCTTGAAATTTACCGCTGACAGTGTTCCTTTCTGCATTGTTGACAAACCAATCGAAGTGATTAAAGAGGTCGCAAGTCCTTAAACTATATATCGAATGCGTTATTATTAATCACTAAGGCATTTTTGACAAACTACCGCCTTAAAAGAAACTGAACTGGTGGGCATGGGCATGTCGCATGGCTTCCTTCGAACAAGGGAGACAACATCATCATCGAGTGCAGCCATGCACGAGTGATTGCTGAACAAGCTCGGCATTTAATCATATATAGCTAGCTTGGATTGTGAAGGCGGTCGGGTAGAGTCGGTTTGGTGTAGCAGAGCAGAGGATATGGATGTTATCCTTGTCATTATTCTCTTTCGTGTCATTAGGTTTCAATGGTTTTTCAATTCATTGCGCGTTCTGTGGATCTCGATCGTTGCTGATGTTGTTGTTGTCGTCGTCGTCGTCATCATCGTCGTCTACGTAGTCGTCCAATTGAATTCTCAATCGTTTTCTAAGAGGTTTTACTTTTTTTTTTGCAACTTTTTTGCTCAGGACCGTCTTCGTCATTGCTGCTCCATGGTGCCAATGGAATGAAGTGAAATTCAAGTTGACAAAAAAAGAAATGAAAAAAACTTGGCACAGCGAGGAACTCACTTCGAAAGTCTCATCATTATTCATAATCCATTACAAAGAAATACGGCTTTGCTTTAACAAATGCAACTTCTTCGCTTTTAAGAGGTTTCTACAGCATTTTATGCTCGGCATCGGCAACTCAAAACTACTCTGCTTGTGTTCCATAATATGAACGTGTATGGGTATGTTTGTCATATGGGTAACTTGTATCCTGAAAAGGGTCTATGCAATTTTAAGGTATAGTGCATATTGCATTTTCATTTGGCTTAAAATTTATATCATGGGGAGTATGTAGGTATATGGGAAGCCACTCAGGCTGGGCTGATGAATGAGAGGTCTTATCGATGTAAATATCAGCATGGGTTATGGTAAAATATTGCAACTTGAGAGTCACTTAATGTTGAACAGGATAAGTCAAAAATAAATCATTGCTATGGCATAATAGTGACGTGTACTTGTGTTCAATTCATTAGGTGTTGTGTTTTAAGATGCTGCAGCTAATGTACCTATATAGATGTTTGTAAAAATAAGGTTTCTATAATGTTAGGGTGCGTTAATTTATTATAACGTAGGTACCTTTTGTAACGCCCGCAGGTGTTTTCTGTATAATTGATGTTCAAGCTTCCAATAAAGTTGATAATTTGAATTAGCTCATATTGGATTGCGATTTAAAAGTGAAACTCACTGTTTTAAGAACTGGGAAATGACTTCCATAGGTCGAATTTTTTAGCCGCCAAATAACCAATCTTTAAAACTTCATGTTAAGAATTGCCCGATAATATTGAATTTTTGTATTTTTGAAAAAAATGTTACTTTAAATGCATCACTCATTATGACATCAGGGTCATTCACGTAATACCTATGTGATAAAAAGTTTAGGCTTGTAGGTCAGGTTAGGTTATATAAGGGGTGATAATACGGCAAGTTGCATCACCTCACTCGGACTCGGATATCCATGGATTCATTGTGGTCCTAAAGATGTATGTGAGGTAGATATACATATGTATAAGAACGGCCAAGGAAAGGAGTTAGTGGGGCTTAGGAAAAAGGAGCCTCTCTAAAGCAACTTAAATTCTGAACGAATTTAAGGATGTCTTTCTGGTTCTTGCTAGGCTGGGCACTCACAAGGCAAGTGAAAAGTGTTCATGACTCGGTTGGCCGCCCAGAGTTCACTTGAGAAAATATCCTTTAGGCTCACTGGATTCATAATGTTTTTATATTCCTGTGAAGTAAGCAAAAAATTGTTTAAAATTGAATAAAAAATGAGTGTTCCCGGTAGCAAACAAAGAGTTCTAGAGTTCCTGATACTTTTTTTCAATAGTTCTGGCGAAAGAAGTGTTAAAATTAGAAAAAAAATCTGAGCATGTTTTTCAGCTTAAAATCAAGAGTTCTAGAGTTCCTGATGGGTTTTAGAAAGAGTTCTGCAAAATTGGAAAAGTAAGGGCAATTTAAGGAGCCCATTGACCTGGAACAAAAATTTTCATATTCCAAAAAAGTTTAAAAAAAAAGTGGTTCTGATTAGAGTTCTTGATAGCAAACAAAGAATTCTGAACATTTTCCAATTAACTTTTCTTTCTAAAACTAACTTTTAGAAAGTTATTCGCAAATTTAGGTGCCCATTGACTTAGAAATCTTTTTATGCTATCGTGAACTATAGTCAGAACTCCTGTTTTTTGATTTTTTTTTGTAACTTCACAGGACTTGGTTTTATGCCCTAAGTTTCTATCCCTTCCCTAGTGATTTCAGGCTTGTAGATTGAGGCCAGCCTTTTTTTTTCCCATTTAAACAGAAGTGGCAATTTAATAAAAACAATTACATGAAATGGTAATAAAAATAAAATAACGGCAACACTAATAACATTAACCGACAACTTTTTTTCAAATATTTCATTTTGTTTTTAAATAAATGTGTTTAAGTGATCGATTTATTAGTTTAAAAAAAAAAATAATTTTCAAATACAAAATTGAAAAAGTATTTATTTTATTTTGTTCCTTGCCTTTTATGTTCTTATCAATATTTGTAGTCGAATTCTAGAAACCAAATGAAATGTATTCTTAGAAAATTTTCACCATCCACTTTAACTGGCAGAAAGGGGCGTTGAAAGTCATTGAAAACGTTTAAAATTTGAAGAAGAAATATTTGACTGTTAACAGTCGAATTGTTTTTTCCTGAAAACCGTTTATTTTAATAAATATGATTTAAAATCACGAAAACAAATATAAACCAGCATAAAAGTGTTCATATATGCGTTTCGACCCGATGTAATGACTGGGCTCATCAGAAGATGACCAGTACACCTTGTCTTGACGCATATTTTCCCGAATAAATCGAGATTCCATATAATCCGAGCTACAAAGAGCTGCGAATTATATAGTTTTAAATTTAATAAAATGTAGCTTTTAAATCTAGTTGTTGTTGGCTTATTTTGTATATGTATAGGTAACTAACCTTAAAGCTTATGAAAAATTAAAAAAAAAAGTTATACCTTTTTAGATGATCTGGAGTGTATTTTTATATAGTATTTTTATGATTTCAACTGACTTGATTATAACGTATTAGATATGCTTAAAAGTAGCTATTATAATGAAACCATAAGAATCCTTTCCCCATTCTTCGATAATTGCCATGATGGAGATGGAGCACACAAATTATAAAAGAAATCAGGTCAGCTTCAGTTTATAAATATAATGTATATATGCTGGGCTGCATCATACTGCTCTCTGAGAATATTTATGTACAAGTACATGTAGTTTTATCGGAATCACAATGAAAGAACACTGTCAGAAACTGTTAAACTTAACTTTTACACATGACTGAAAGGACAATCGTCCTTTTGGTTGACTGTTCGACATTAAATTGCATTCAATGTTGATGAGGGTTTTTTTGTTTTGTATTATTTTTATTTTGTGTGTTTCTATGTCATCTTGTCAATTGTCATGTTCGGAATGTTTTGTTATCTCAATTTTAGATAGAGGCCGGTTTATTGTCCTACAATGAAATGTATAAAATATAAAAAAGTAGAAAAGGAATAATATGATTTTTTTTTTTTATAAATTTTTTGAAATAGGTTAAAGTTTGCCTGCATCCGGTTGTATTACATAACATAACATTACATTAATGCTCAGTTGCATCAAGGTATTGCTTAAAATCTGTATTGAAATGTTAGATTTTTAAAAGGCGTCTTTTCATCAGAGTTTTTTTTTAATTAAACAGTATAGGTACACATGTATATATGAAAAGAGATTTCATTTTAAATAGTGCATCATTTTTGAATTCTTTTCAATTATTTGAGAGGACATTTTGCATCGAAAAGTAAAAGCTAGGAGGTTTAGGATGTACAGTACTTTCGCTGACACGAAGTGGATGAAAGTTCATGATTTTTAAACAAAATTATTAAGAGTGTTGAAGCTTATTTTCATATATGTTTTGGGAACGGTAACTTAAATAAGAAAAACTGTTGCATAGTCTGAGTCTACTTTTTTTTTCAAGTGTACCTACCTATACTCTTTCCCTAGGGAGTCTAATGTTTAAATCTACAAAGTTCGAACAAAAAAAGTTGTATGCGTTGTCCACCGTTTTGTAAAAGTGGTTAAAAAGTGTATTGGTCACAGAGTAAAGTCAGCATATCAGCCTACATTTTTGTATAAACGTTTTTAAAATAAATGACAAATTTCAGAATTGTCAAAACTAATTATGTCTGTTCGCATATTGTCCAAAACGGCGAATTTCTCAAGTTGTATAATTAAGAACAATTAATTTTATATAAAACTAAAGGTAGTAAAATAAGCTTTCCACTAGAGCTAAAAAAACTAAAGGGTCCGCCAAATAACTTCTTTTTTTTTTTTAAATGGGGCAAGACATCGAGTGTAGCTTCGGCTGTGTGGCACGTAGCGCCGTCTTGTTGAAACCAAATGTTGCCAATATCCTCCTCTTCAATTTTTGTGAACAAAAATTCGTTCAACATGGCCCGATAACGATCGCCAATGACTGTAACGGCCACTCCTTGCTCATTTTCGAAAAATGGCTCAATTATGCCTCTGGACAAAAATCTGCACCAAACAGTGACTCGTTTTGGGTGTATCGGCTTTTCACTGTATGCGTGCGGGTTTTCTGTGTCCCAAATGCGACAATTTTGCTTGTTTACTACCCGCCAAGATCAAAATGAGCTTCATCTGAAAAGATGATTTTTTTGGCAAAATCGGCATCTTCTCTAAGTCGATCGCAGGCCCACTTAGCAAAGCGTATACACAACCATATTCGTTCAGCGGAAGGATAAAACTAATTATCTGTCAAATCAGACATGAGGTAAGTGTTACCATTCATGAAAGCACTAGTTGAAAAAAAAACGTTAGATGGCGGACCCTTTATATGTCATCACTGATTTTTTTTAAATATCGGTGTGGCAAGACAGCGCAAACCGCAAAAAAAGTGGCTTTTCTAGAAGTCAAAACTCAATATCTCGAAATGTGTAACACGTTTGCTAATCAATTATTTCGCCCGTTATGGACAATTATTTGGAACTAAATCTGAAATCCTTTTTTTTGCAATAGGCAACCTCAAGCTCGAATATCTCCACTTTCCCATGAACGATTTTGAAAATATTTTACTAACATATCGGGCTTCACGTCACCTTTAACTTGATACCAAACTCGTTCGTGTACACTCAAGGCCAGAAATGGGCAATTCCCTTTAAGAACCTTAACAAAATAGTGGGCGCGCACCGCCGCAGCGCCGTGTTAGGATAAACGGTTCGAATACCGAATATTGTGATGCTTTTTTATTTATAGCTTAGGTAGGTCAGCGGGTCCAGTGTTCGAAGCGATTAAAGCAAAAAAAAATTCGATATTTAAAAATGTATATATATTTAAAAAGTTCGGAATTCCAGGCTAGAAAGAATTTTCTTCTCAAGGCTTTCTTATGTCTATAAGCTAACACGGTAATTCATACATTCTTACAATTTTTTATAACTCAATAATACGTTATTTCAAACGTAAATATTTAAGTTTCTTATCTGCAAACCACTCTTAGTCCCATAGATCACGGAGCAGACACACAAAAAGTTCAAAATACAGAATTTTTGAAAAAAAACCCTTGTACACAACTTAAGGAAGCATTTCTTCATATTTTCTTAAATAGTTTCATATAACAAAGTTGAACAATAGCTAAATGTTACCTACTTCAGAATGTGGTAGACAATTCTTGCAAATTCACTAAAAAAAAAAGCATTCTATCATGTTTTCACAAAACGAAAAAAAAATGGTAGAAAACACCAAAAAGGTGTGCATCACTGTCACTTTCTTGACTCGGGTGTGGCATGCAGCACGTGAAAGGAATGTCAAAATTGAAATTTATTACATTGTTTGTCGAGATGGCTTAGCAGAAGATGTATTTTTTATATACCCTTTCACTATGCCGGCTTAGAGTATTTCGAAATTTTAAAGTCAACTTCTATGATGTGAACATATTGCTGATGGTAACATCTACCCAGTATAATAGTCTCAAGCGACACACTTCTGCAAGCATGCATCACATTTTAAACTTAATTAATGCAACAAACTGTATTAAGTTAAGCCGTCTTTCAGGTGATTATCCTGTTAAACAAAAATGTGAGCATAGTTTGTATATATAAACACAATAATATATGCATGAGGTGATGCTCTTCTTTGAAGCAAGTTTAACTATAATCACGAAGATATAAAATGATCTTATTAGGGCAACACACGTTCTGTTATAACTTTAACGATGGCTGGTGGAATAAATTTGAACTTTTCTTAGATGCAAATTGGTATCAAGTTGTAATAGGTAAGTAGGTGATGCGGGGGTGGTATTGGAAAGCTTGGTGCATCAAAAGTTCACTGACATGCATGTTAAACGGGAAATCTTTAGAATTATTCAAATATTGTGTGTCTGGCAACTTTAGTGAAACAAGGATAATAAACAAAGTATAGGCCAGTTCAACTTTAATTTAAGGAACTTAGTAAAAAAACATTTGTTTGTGTGATTTAATTTTATAAAGTATTAAGTTGAAATTATTCAAAAACCTTTCTTCGTTTGTTTGTTTTCTTATCTCAGAAACCACATATCCGATTTCAAAAAATCTTTTTGGGCTTGAAATGTTATTCCCTGCTTTGTGGATATCTTTCAAAAATTAGCATTTAGGTTAGGGAAGTCCATAGAAAAAATATATCGATGTATTGTATCGAAACTTTATATCGATATTTAACGATATATCGAATAAAAATATCGATGTTTTCTGATATATCGAATGAGAACATCCATGCATTATTATTATTGAGTTGAGTAATATGTCAAAAATTTAGGATAGGGAAAAGGGAACACAAAAATGAGACATCATCCAAGTTGCTAAAAATGAGTTTTATTAAAATAAAAACTTAAAATTAATTATTCAGACATGTACATACACAGAATTTACTTTTATTTTTATATTATAGATATCCAAATTCTTCCCATCCAAGCTTTGCATAAATAGGATTTTATTGACCCGCTTTGCTTGGATTATGTTACGTTGCTGATTCAACACTTGTAAAGCTTTTGAAAAAAGTCTTTCTGATGGGACTGAGCTGGCTATCACAGTTAAATATTTATACGCAATTTTTTAAAGTCTTGGAAACTGTACTTTTGATTCGGACCATATTTTAACACATAAGTAAGGTCACAATTATGTTGTATTTCACATACATTCGAATGCATCGTGTGCGTTCTCCATATTCAATGTTTTTGCAACCAACTACTACTTCTTATAATTGCAGTATAAAGAGATAGAGTTGGATTTTGAAGAAAGGGATAGCAAGATTTCAACTCAACTGTACTATGCGAGCGCGATCGAATTAAACGAAACTCATTTCAACTCGTAGGTACACAAAAAAGTTGATGAAACGTAGTTCAAACTTTTATTCGATACATCTAATGAAATATATCATTGTATCGTTAAATATCGAATGTATTCGATATATCGGCTTTATTGATACATCGAATAAGAAAACATTAATGTTTTCGATATATCGATATAAAATGTGCAACCCTAATTAAGGTATAGAGTGAAATAAGGCAAAAGAAAAAGACGATATTATAGTACTACTATGATTACTCATGCGATTTATATTTTTTCCAAATTTAGCTATAAATAGGGTGAAATGGGGTAAACAGAAAATGATATTCGAGTTTAATTTTTTTTTTTTGTGAAATAAAGTAGATGTACAAGTTCGTACTTAAAGGATTACTGTAGAGCTAGATAGTTTTTGAAATTTATCTAGGTATTTATATGGTGAAATGTGGAAAAAACTAAATAAAATAGTAGGTATGTAGTTATAAGATTCTAAAAAAATCTGGTTGTGCATGAAAAGTATAATACTTAGAGGAGAAGCTATACATATATTTTCAAACATTTTCTATTTATAAGGTAAAATGGGATATTAACAAGAAATGGAAGTAGGTAATCTGAGTTAAAAAAAAAATTCTATTTGGTTTGAAATGAAATATATTTAGAGGGTGATCCTCGAAGATCTTTTAAGGGATGTTTTTTTTCACCGTTAAGCTATTCTATTAATAGGCTGAAACATATAATATAATCCATCGTATTGGATAGGAATAAGCTTCGAGTATCACTCAAGGTCATCATGTTTTTCCAAATTTAGATATATTTATAGGGTGACATTCGATTAAGATTTAATAATGGTATTCGATTTCAAAAAAAATTATTTTTTCTTAAATTATAATTTAAGGGCTAAATATTTTTCATAATTTAGCAATAGGACTTGAAATTTTTCAAAATTTAGCTTGGTTTCTACAGTTTAAAAGTGAGTTGGTACGTTCAGTGAAATTGATTTTTCATCGTGGAAATTTTTGCGTACTTTAGCCAAGTCGAATGTATTGAAAAAAAGTAAAATATGTAGTATCAAATTTTGCAGCAGTCATAGCATATCTACTTTTTATTAATAAGCTGGGCGTATTGGCGGCCCAGAAAAGCGAACGAGAAGCAAACATATAGAGATAAAATATGTATAGGTATTAATTAATACTGCTGTTAAATATATGTATGTACTTATATTCTTTTGTATTTATTTTGCGAAGTTTAGATTTGTCAACAAATTTAAATTTTTTCAAGTAGTTTTGAATATCCAGCACTTGGCCGAAAACTTGCAGCAGTTTTTTTTGAACAGAAAAACAAAAAATGTAGTGCGTCCCCAAATTCTTCAAAGAAAATAATTTGGGAAAAGTTGTTTAAAAATTAATATTAAGCCTCTTGACTTATTTGTATAAGAATCAGCAAAAAAAAAAACACTACGACTAAGGAAAACAAAAGTTTGGAAACACAGTCAAGTACGCCACGCTTAGATTCGAAAAATATATGTAAGAAGTAATGTGTGCACAGACTAAGTATATTACTCCCTACATATCGATTTATTTACACCATTCACTTCTAAAATCCCTAGTAGACAAGAATGGGGAAATCACCAAACCACACATCAATGATCCAACAGTAGCAGTCTTTACCGATGGGTTAAAAATGGAATGTGGAGTTGGAGCGGGATTCTTTTCGGAAACCCTTGACTTAGCCAGCTCTTATAGACTCCCTGACAAAAGCAGCGTTTTCGAAGGTGAGGTTTTGGCGGTAACCAAAGTTGCTGAACGGCTGTCAATGTTGGCGATACCACCAGCTGATATTACCTTCTTCATTGACAGCCAAGTAGCCATGAAAGCACTCTCTGCCATCGATATAAAGTCAAAACTTGTTTACTGCTGCCGCGAAGAGCTCAAGATTCTTGGCTCGCAGCACAGCGTTATGCTCTGCTGTGTTCCTGGGCTATATAGGAATTTCAGGTAACGAGAAAGCAGACAAACTGGATCATCAGCTGATCCTAGCCAGACAGAACTTTATGCCATGTACGCACCTATCTGCTCCTTTAAATAAACTGTGGCAAAGAAAATCCTTGGGAAAACAAATGAAAGATGGACCCTACTTTACTCTTGTGCGAATACCAAGAAACTTTGGCCGTGTTTTGACAAGATAGGATCTTAACACTTAAAAAGAAAACACTGTATTCTCTTGAAGGTATCGTTACTGATGGACACAATCTGCTGTAAGAAGAAAAAACTGAGGCTCAGCACGGATGATTTATGTAGAGGTTGTGGCAATGAAGAATCACATGAAGAGTCTTCTTACTTCTTACGTCACTGTCCAACACTCTCGCAACTAAGAAATAAATACCTCGGAAGCTATTTCTTTAATAACATAGAAGAGCTTTCCCACTTTTCTGCTGTGAAATCGTTGAAATTTATTAAAGTCTCTAGATGGCTTGATAATCCATGAAAACTTATAGGTCAATTTATAAGGAGCGTCTAATCCTGCAGGGGATCTACATTGATCTAAGTGTGACAGGAATAAGATCCTGTATCGGACCAAAAACCTAATCTAACCTATTTAAAAATAAGCATGGACAAGAAAAATGGAATAGGCTTAGAAATTGTATATCAAGAGAACTAAACAAGATTAAATTGCAGTTACAAAAATAAAGTCCTACACGAAGTTTCTACTATTAGTAGATATACATAAATACCTATTAGCAGAGCAGTTTTTGTTAATATATGTGTCAGCGTACACCAAAGTAAGGCTTTTTCTTAAATTCCCGATAAATGATGTCAACATTGTAGATAGACCTTTATTGTAAAACTGAATATACCAAAGAATCATTTTTCATTTTATCCTTGACGAATTAGGGGACAACCTGTATTTATCAGTAGTCCTATGGTGAAAAAGTACATCTAAAGTATAAAGCGAGAAACAGATTGGCACAGCAACTTTGACAGCCGCATCACTTATTTTAGAGCTAGTGGTTTGAAATGGCTTTGAATACATTAGCACAGCAACATCGACATCGACGTCAACGTTAGACCTTAACCCTAAATTCGATGTCGCTGTGCAAATGCTGCCAATTTTAAAGCGAAGTTTTTCAGGTTCATCAACACTAAAAGACCTTTCCTGAAAATAGAAAAAGTAAGGGAGAGGAAACCATTTAAATGCATCACATTGCTCGACTCTCTGATTGTAAAATATGGTTATAACAGAGGTTAAGGTGGCCGAAAAACTCCAAACAGACAGCTCCGAAAATGCGTTTTTTCTTATGACGTTTTTAGACTTTTAGGAAACCACTTGAAATCAACGGCACCCGGAGGCCCTCATTCGACTGCCTATAGGTCCATAACAGAAATTTAAGTACCATCATCAAAAAGGTGTATATAGCACAAAATTTTAGAAAATTTAAAGGGCGACAAATTCTTTCTACATTTTTTTTTTAAATTTTGCTAAATTTTCTAAGATGTTTGAAAAATTAAATGTTTTTACTTGGTTGCATGTAACTTTTTCAATTACAATATCGACAAAACACAATATCGACAAAACACAAAAAATAAAAATAACTTTCGACACCTTTTGTTTAGAAACTTGTTTGTGTGATTAACAAGAACCGATATATTCAATTTAAACTAAAATCATAGATGGCGGTCAAGATATCAACTCTCTTTCATATGAAAAAATAAATTGGGGTGGTACAATCTGTTGGATCAGACTGTAAATGCACTGTACTATAATTGCCGTATTTCACTGTCGCTAATAGCGGTGCTTTTTTGCAAGCCGCGAGGAAATTGGTCGAAAAAAAACGAAGTCGGGGCTAAGCAATTTAAATGTTAAATGCAACAACAACTAATCCCCCTCGGGCTTATCTAAGCGCGGAGAATTCTCGGGGCTTTACTGAAGCACGGAGAAAAACTGTGTTACAGGCGTGGTTTGCAAATTTGTTATCGATAGTTTATATGGAAACTCCATATCTGTAATGGCGTCGCTTATCCCCGTAGTCGTTTCTTTTTCAACCACATCCTTCTGGGCTTGCAAAGAAACACGGCTAGAGAGTTGTTGTTGCAATACCTGTCTTTTGATGATCTTGTAGTATTAACCTTACTATGTGAATTGCAAGAAAAGTATTGTATACCTATTTGAAATTAATAATAGGTAAAAAGCTCACAAAACATCAAATACTTTTCATATGTGCGTTTCTTCCTCTGATTGGAAAATATTGCTGCTATTCAAATTCTACTCATAAGATTTCTCAAATGTGCGTCTACTCTCCCTACACTTTATGTATTAATTTCATATTGCAATTATAATAACATATCGGCATTTGAAATCCTTGAAGAAATCTTAATTCTACTTGATATTCCTAGAATTGATATATAGTTTAAAAAAAAAATAATATTTTCTTCTGACACACATGGAAATATTAGTAAAGGTATTTATATAAAGCTATCGAAACCTTGTAATTATAGTTCCCATGCGTTTTAGCCAGACAAGAGTGTGGCATCAAAGAAAGTACCTAAACTCAAGTGTACCTACTTTGCTTAATGTACTTGTTATTTATCTCCCAGTATACTCCAGTAAGAAGCCAACCCCAACCCATCTTACATAACTTGTTGAAACAGAACTTGTATTGTAATGCGTTTTTAATGATCCGTTTTCGGTTTCGAGTCCAGAGTTGAAAGTTGTTGTTGGTGTGGTACCGAGTATACCATGTACTATAGATTTGCCTTTGTTTCCTTTATCGTAAATACATAGGTACTTGTTGGGTGTTTGTAAGTTATTTCAGAAAATTGATGAATATGAAAACTGCTGCTGTAAGGAATAAGAACTTAAAAGGAACGAGAGTAATATTTCTGACAAAGGAGATTTATGATTTTGCCTCTCTTTCACTGGCTTTCAGGATGAACATGGTAAATAAATCATTTTCGGAAACAGACTCAAAGCACTTGCTTCAACCAACCAAAGGGCCAAACAAACAACAACAAGAAGAACTCACAATCTTTCCTTCCTGGACTGCGTTATCTTTTGCAAACTTCGATCCGGTATTTCTTCATCGGTAATGACTTTTTCTTCCTTTTCTCATTTTTATTTTTTTAGATTTCAAAATTTAAGGATATAATCGTTCGTGAAATGAGTTTTCAATGTTCCCAAGTTTTTTTTTTTTTTTTTTAATATTTTTCTAAGTAAATATTAATGAATTAAGAGAAAGAGATTAGAGATGAGTGCTGTAGATATATGAATGAACGGTTTGTATACAGAGTAATTAGAATAAAGTGAGACAAAAAGCTATAGAGCATTTAAGTATGGTTAAGAGCGGGACAAGAACAAATCTCTGTATAGCTTTTGATAAGAAAACACTCTGGATTTTTGAGATCTACAATTTTTATATTTGAATTTCATTGCTTTGATTAATTATTTAGTTGAAGTGAAGATTTATGAAAAATTGATATTTGAGAAATTCACCACCCTCTCATTTTGAGGGCACTTTCACTGCAGAGAGGTTGTTGACCTTTAACATAAGAAATGCTCATAGAGCTTCAAGATGAAGACTTTTTTTTCTGGCTAATTTATTGGTCGATTTTTTTTTTCAAATGGGCAAAATGGCACTAAATGCTGCGGGAGGGCTTGCGTCAATTGGATTTCTTGTGGTAGGTATTCATTATTAGAAAATATTAAAAACCCAATTTTTTTTAAACCGAAAAATATGGTTTTAATGAATTTAATATCCAAAACAAAATATTCTTCTCTGTAAAAATGTAGTTTTTGTAATCTTCAATTTCCTAAAAAACTAAAAAAAAAGTATACACGACTTGATCGCATGAAATCGCTCTTGTGGTAAAAAACTGTATGTAACCCAACATTGAAGATACATGATGTATCTACCTATATATTTAACGACTAAATATATTAAAAGAGTCAAAAGCTCTAAAAACTTGATTTTTCGTTCGTTTTTTTTTTGTTTATAAAATAATGTTTTCAAAAATTTTTAAATTTATTATTGTTTAAATTATTAAGAACCATCAGATTGCAAAATTATAACAAAATCCGTCGAACCATGGCAAAGATATACGCGAATAACCCAAAAATAAGACCATTTTCTCTAAAAACCTGGAATTCTTAACTCCGTAATGTGAATTTTTTGAGAAGAACATGAAATGCAGTTTTCTTACAATTGACTTTATTATAACAGGTACGAAGTTTAATCAAAATCGTTAGAGCCGTTTTCGAGAAAATTTGAAGAAACCAAAATATTTGTATGGCAGCTACCCGTTATAGATGAGCTAAAACAAAAGTTCGAATTTCGCCTCTAAGGAATCACATAAAAATGCTCTGTACCAAATTTCATGCAAATCGGTTCACCCGTTTAGGCTCTAGCTCAAATTACAGTGGACCCACCGACGCGACACACAGACCGACGGACGCCATGACGAATCCCACTTTTTCGGACTTCTCGGTTATCGTAGTGTTTGGTTTTGATTAAAACCTCGAAATTTTTTTTTACACGAAACCAAAACTTGCCCTATAGAGGAAATAAAATTATAATCATATGATTTAAAGGCTTGGTCAAACAAACAAAGGTGAGGAAAAAATTCTGCAATCCTTGTGTTGAAGATCAAATTATTCCAAAGGCAATATAACGAAGAATGATGGCCGCTTTCTATATATGACGTCACAGAAATCGTGAGCAACTACAAGTTCTCCCCGTAATACAATCAAATCAAATCAAATAAAAAAAAAAATGGAGTTTCCATACAAACTATCGTAATTCATGCCAGTAACACAGTTGTTCTCCTCTCCGTGCTTAAGTTGAGCCGGAAGGGTATTATTAGTTGTTGTTGAATTTAAAATGTAAATTAGTCCCGACGTCGTTTTTCTTCCACCAATTTGGTCCCGACTTGCAAAAAAAACACGCATATAGTACTAAGGAAAGTATTATTTCGATTTTAGCTTTGGTGAAATGATGTTATAGAACGTTAAATGATTTTCAATAAGCTAGCGAAATCACCGTTCATTTAAATAATCGATGACGTAATGGCTTTGAATTTTTTGATTTTTAATTCAAATGTTATGCACCTACCAACCTTTACTTTTATTTTATTTAAAAACAAAAAAACATAAAAACCTCTCCTTATTCAATAAACCTAATAGAGCCATAAGAATGCACACATTATGCCCACCGCGCGCCCGCCGCCCCGCACAACGTAATGAATAAATTTAGGTTGAGTTGGGGTTTTAATAGAATAAAGTATTCAGCTTGCGAACATATAGTACAAAATAAAAAAATATGCCAACAGACATCTGGTGTTAAATGCCCATGAATTTCGAATGAACTATTTCGCAGACGGTTTTTATTGACAGCTAGCAAGGATATCGATGACATACACACGGGTGTGTCTGATGGGAAGGTCGTGTGTGCGTCCTTCAATAAATGAAATGTAAACAAATTAAATCGACATTTTTTATGTAGAAAAAAAATGAGAAATATCTACAAATAATATTTATGTTTTAAAAGTGTGTTTATTTTGTTAATTTTTTAGAGTTCGATTGATGCACATTAACACACTAAAGTAAGGCTGGATAGCTGTGAATTGTTTTTTTGGTTAATTTTCGGTTATTAAAAATATATTTCAATTAAAAGTGCTAAAATCATTATTTTTTTCGAAGAAAAATCAACGATAAATATTGTGGTAAAATTTGATATTAGTGCAGTCCCAAAATCATATTTGTCGACGAATTTTTCACATCTCTCAAGTTAGCACTACACTTTTAGAAAATGAATAAACTAATAACGCAGTAGCATTTTTGGAGTAAATTAGTTGTGGAAAAAAAAATTGAAGCTCTACTATTAAAAATAAATGGTATGTATAGTGCTATATAGTCTTATAGCTGACAGCAAATTTTGGGTGTGGAAAAATAGGCAAAAATTGAGCACGAGGGTTTGTAGGTGTATGAGTCGTGATATCGAAAACAAAAGTCTGGCAGGTTTTTTTGGGGCTGATATGATGGTGGTGAGGGGTTGAAAATAGCGATTTTCACAATTTGTTTTTAGAAGAAGAAATTTATTTTTTCAGATAGAAAATAATGTTCTGTCATTTACCCTAAGTGTAAAGACTTTTATCTTGACGATCCGATTGATAGAACTCAAGATATATGCTTTTTAAGCGAACCTAATCGGATTTTTAGAAGATTTAAAGCAGACAAAAAATCAACAACAAAAGTCTCCAAAAAAATCCGGTAAGGTTCGTGAAAATTCAGTTGGCAAGGGTTAGTATCAAGATGGCGATTTGAAACTTGGAGACATTTTTTTAAAATTTATTTGGAACCCTTTAAGTCGGTTAGGTTAAGGTGGGTGCCAAGCAGGAAAGCTTGACACACTTAGATCATAGTTGGTCCTTTATGATACCACGAGAATCTAGGAACTTCCCTCCTTATTCGTTGAACTACTTGGATCTCCCTATCCCTAGGAAGCGTGCGAGATTACTTATGTTGTAGTAGTAATCTCCGAGATGGAGTTTACGTCATTGGGATATAGCAGGACAAGTACAGAGGAGATGAGGAATCACTTATTCCTCTTCTTCATCCACTCAGCTTCTGCAGAAATCATTTGAAAATACTCCGAGCCTCGTTGCGTGCTTACTAATTAAACAGTGTAAGGTAATGACGCCTAATACGGAGCCGATGTGCAGTCTCCTTGGAGATATTAAACTCTTGAGGTGCTTTAGATCCAGATTCCACCTTAGGTAAATTTTTTGTATAGCATCTTGCTTCAGCTTAAGTTTACATGAAGCAATGGTTATACCTATATTTGCCCTATTTGACAAAATAAGTAATGGGTGATTTTTTAAGAGGTTTAGAACTTTAAAAAAAAAAAAAAACACAAAAAATTCAAAAAAATGAATGAAATATTTATTTGAATCGATAGTTTGAACCTTGCAATTTAATGTTTAAAGATAATTTCATGCAAATGTTGACCGCGGCTGCGTCTCAGGTAGCCCATCCGCTGAGTCCAATTTTGGCATACTCTTTCACACATATCGGCCGGTATCTCACGAATGAATGCATGGATGTTGGCTTCCAGTGCGTCAATCGAAGCGGGCTTGTCCCTATAGACATTAGCCTTGACATACCCCCACAAAAAATAATCTAATGGTGTCAAATCGCACGATCTAGGCGGCCAATTGACCGGCCCGAAACGTGAAATTAACTGTTCACCAAACTCGCCTCGCAATTGCGCCATTGTTTCGCGTGTTGTGTGGCATGTGGCACCGTCTTGTTGAAACCACATATCATGCA
The DNA here is from genome assembly GCA_932273885.2 of Leucozona laternaria. NCBI lineage: Eukaryota > Metazoa > Arthropoda > Insecta > Diptera > Syrphidae > Leucozona > Leucozona laternaria. Next base: position 19,764,677 of record OW026367.1, on the reverse strand, counting down.
AGTCAAGAACTTCCATTTCGGGCAAAAAAAAGTTTGTTATCATCGCTCGGTAGCGTTCACCATTGACAGTAACGCTGCGATTCGCATCATCTTTGAAGAAATATGGCCCAATAATGCCGCCGGCCCATAAACCGCACCAAACAGTGGCTTTTTCGGGATGCATTGCTAGCTGTTGCAATGCTTCTGGCTGATCTTCACTCCAAATGCGGCAATTTTGCTTATTTACGTACCCATTCAACCAAAAATGAGCCTCATCGCTGAACACAAGCAGCGTGCGATGAACATTTCGAACCGAGCACGAATTTTGATAGTAAAATTCAATAATTTGCAAGCGTTGTTCATTTGTAAGACGATCCATGGTTAAATTGCAAACCAAACTGAAGCTGTTTGACAGTGACACAAGGTACTAAACACACGTCAGCTGTCAAAACCAGTGTTGCCAAAACCAAACCAGCTAAAATTGTATTGCTCCACTTTTGGCGAGTTCGTCAGCCCTTCAATTTCCTCGTATGACCCTATGGCCTGGGAACCAGCAGATGTGAATATTAAACTGCTATGCCATTTCCAATGAGAGATGATCGACAGTTAAGGGCTGTTATAGAATTGGTAGAGACATATTCCGGGGATTTTATGGCGGCTTGGCTGTCTACAAAGATGCGGATATCTGTGTTAGATATCACGTTTTCTTTAAGCCAAGATAATACTTCTATTATCGCCAAAAGTTCCGCCGGGAACACGCTTAATTAATTGGGAAGACGAAAGGAGATATTTAAACTCATCCTGTCTGAGTTCACACCTCCACCAACCCCGTCATCAGTTTTTGATAGGTCGGTGTAGAAATGTACTGATTCATCTTCCAGGAATGCCAAATCCTCACAGATCGATCTGAATGGTGACCTGAAATCTTTTATCGCACTGTAACTGTAGGATGGTGTAGTCAATGTTACTTGGAATTGCTCCGAATCAGTTCAGAATGATAGAGTGACTAATTTCATTATAAGTCCACTGTGAGAAAGCTTTAAGAAGAATGGCTGTCGTTGCACCCGTTTGTTTAGCAAATATACAAGAGGTCCTAAATGGAACATAAAATATGTTGAGCCCGTATGCGCATAAAAATTCCAAGACTTTCAAAACATGAGACAGCCTACTGATCGCAATGATACTGTATCTGATTTGAGAGCCACATAACGGTTTTTTTTAGGACAAGGAAAATGTGATTTGTAAAACGGTAAATTATTGTTCAAAAATAGACCAGATTTTTCTAACTTGATTTTAAGATTATTGAGTTGATGTTAAAATCATCCCAACAATTATACTTTGTATGCATAGGGGGTGGAAACAGCATACCGACAGTGTTTATTTTTTTTATTCACGAATTCAAAACTTTTTCAACAATAATGGACCAGTTTTTTGTCATAGACTTTATAAATTCCTCAATTTTCTAATAAATCAAACGTTATTTGTCATAAGCTTCATATAATATCCTATCTAGCTAATCGTGCATGCCCTTGCTCCTTTAAATTAATTTCATTATCAAACATATTTTATTACAGTATTAAAAAATCATATAAATATTAAAAGGCCCATCTTCCTTAAACCAATCAATGAAAGAGGTTTATCGGACAATCCATTAATTATATTTTTTTTCAATAATTTGTCTCTTATAATATTCTCGATTAATATTATGTATAATAACCAGGTTATCTGTGTGTAATCGTTTTAAATTTTCAACAATATTTTCCAGACTCGTTTATGCATTCCCCATTGTTTACGCAACTGATTTTTATTTCGAAAGCTTACGCAAAATACAAAAACCAAAAAAAAAAAAAAATAAAATAATTGATTTCATCGACAAAGAACGACAATAGTGTCTGAGTCTGTGCCGGTTGTCACACCTTATTACTCCTGCTATACCTATGTACATTATACGTTACATACGTCCGGCAAAAAACAAAAAAACAACAATACAAAAATAATTGCTTCGCTTGGGCCACACGCTTGTTCGACTAAATCGAGCGTATATTAATTGATACACTGCCAATGAATGGATGGCATTGGCCGTAAATGAAATCGGCTTGCGTGGGTGAAGCTGAAGCCATCAATGAATTAAAGTATTATTCACAATCCACCCAAGTAAAGTGGTGTATTAAAATTCATACCCTTTCCTATACTCTTTACTTTTTATACGTTAATCGCGGGCAGAAGAATGAGGAACAAGGATTAAATAGCTCCCAATACAATATGTGAATTCACATTCAGTTGGTTAAATTTTTGAAATTATGTCTGTCGTGCACAGTGCCGGATTGAGATTGATCAGTGATGTAAAGCAAAGAAGCCATGACACTTAGTTTAATGTTGTGATTTTGTGACAGTCATGGACTAGGTAAACCACTTTTTTTGACATTCAAAAAGAAAAAAAAACAAAAAAGGACACCTCGTGTCTATATGAACAAAATCAAGTGAAGCCAAACTAAAAGACTTTACACCAACTGACCGTTTTCTTCACCGGAAATAGAAGCTACGATAAATTAGTAAATTTGTTGATCTGTTGCTTTGTGACTTAATGTCGGAGGTGACAGTGTTAAAACTTGTTTTGTCACCTCAGGCCTAGTTTTTCATTGCGATATCATTCTAGTTTTGACGTTTAACCCAATTTAACTCCTGAAACATGATTTTCAGTAAATTTAAATTCCGTGTTAGCTCATAAAATTTGGTGAATATAGGTTTTTTTTTTATATTTAGCGCACGCTAAAGGGGTTGTGACTACCCTTAAATGAGCTTAAATGAGCACGAGCGATTAGGTAGATTGGAGGGGATTGAAAAGGAGATACCGATGCACATTGCTTTTAAATGTCTGAAGATCATAATGGGAGGGGAAAACCGGGCTGGGTAGAGCATTCCACATTCGTGAAGTGCAACTAAGGAAAGAATCTCTGTACTTAACAGAACGTCCGAAGTTGGGCTCAAGGGTAAACTGATGAGCATTCCTAGAAGCGCGAGTATTACGGTTGAATTGTTAAAGGGGAGGAATGCAACTGGCTATTTCACTACAACACTGTTTATAGAAATAGCGATAAAATAATGAGAGACATGAAACATTGCGACGGTGCTCAAGAGATGTAAATGTTTCCGTTATAGTTCTTTCACCTATCATTTTTAGAGCTCTCTTTTGTATTCTATCCAATAGGCTCAAGTGGGTTTTTGGAGCACCTGCCCAAATATATGAGTTGTACTCATGTTTCGGACGAATGAAGGCTTTGTAGATCACAGCCAGATCAGAGGGAGAGAAAAATTTCTTTCATCGACAGAGAAAACCTTAACACTTAGCAGCGTTTTTGGCGATGTCAAATATGTGGTCGTTCCACAAAAGGTGGTCTGTGGCACACATACCGAGTACTGAAAGCTTTTCGGTTTCCTCTATGCAAGTGCCACTCATAGATAGCAGAATTGGGGGTGGGTTCCGCTCTAACGACAGGAGACGGCATAGCGTTTTAGAAGCATTAAATTCTACACGGTTTCTGATTCCCCATTTGACAATGCTGTGGAGATCAAAATTTAATGTGCTTATCATACGCTGCCGTTGAAGTTCCACATCTGAAGAACATGGATGTGAATCTAGAAACGAATATGAAAAGCTGAGAGTACTGTCGTCAGCAAAACAGTTTAATGGATTAGAAGTTTCAGATAACAGGTCATTTATGAATATTAGGAAGAGGGTCGGAGACAAAACGGAGCCCTGGGGCACACCAGCATTTTTTTTGTAGATATCAGACTTGAAACCGTCCAATACAACTTGTATTGATCGGTCCGAAAGGTAATTTCTAATCCAACGTAGAAGAGATTCATCAATACCAAATGCACGCATTTTCGATAAGAGACCTTGATGCCAAACTCTATCAAATGGTTTTGAAATATCAAGTGCAATAATCTTACTTTCGCCAAAACGATGTAAAGATTTGTGCCACTGTTCGGTGAGATATACCATCAGATCACCAGTGGACCTATTGCTACGAAAGCCATACTATTTCGGACGATACTATAGAAAGATCTATGTTCATAGCAGCGCCATCTTGATTTCAGTAGCGAACCAATTGGAGTTTAAGTTAATAAATATTTATAAATAAGGAGGAGCGGAACCACCAAGACCTTCTGACTTGAAAGGCTGGAGTGGGCCAAAAATTTCCTGTCCAATTCGAACGGCTAAAGCGCGACCCACTTAGGATTTGTCACTTCCTGTCAAGAGGCAGTAGTTGAGGAATTTTTGTTTTGTTTTTAAGGTGGAAGAGCCCATTGGAGTCGAATATTTCACTGAAAAACTGCTTCTGAGTTAACTTGGGTTTAATGTAATTGCATGATTAACTAAACCTGGTTTAACGAAGAGTTGACTTAGCACTTAGTACTTTGGATCTTCTCTATTATCCCCAAATGGTGAGGAGGCGATAGAGTGACGTTGAAATTTGAACTAATATCACGTTAATAACAATTAAACATAAAACTAGGAATCAATATCAATGTACATATATTTTAATGAAGGATATTAAAGGGAATCTCCTAGAGATTCGAAAAACAATGTTTTGAAGGACAAATTTTCGAAAAGTCAAAGTTTCGAAAAAAAAATAGTTACAACCATAAAGGAGGCTTTATTTTCATTTTATGTGGGGGAAATAGGTCGAACCTATAAATAAATAGGTAAGTATAATAAGAAAGTGACTTAAGACATACATGCCAATTTATATAACAGTTCCGACTAAATAGGTACTGTTTATGTGGGCCCACAGGTCCATGGCCCTCCACTGCACAGTGGTGTGTTTGTTAAAATTAAGTGTCAAAAATCATATCAGGCGAAAATACCTGAACAAAATAATGAAATTCGAAGCTACATGAAATTTGGCCCAATGAAAATTGGCCCTAGACGAAAAATGAATAATGGCCCCAAACATTTACATATATGGAAAGCTACTACAACAAAAAATGGATACCTACCTAACATTTTGTGAATTGGGTTGATTTTTCTTTTGTGGGAGCGTTTTTTATTTTAATAATAATACCTGATAACTTTAAACGGTTTTTTGACCACTTTTCATTTTTTTGTTTGAGCCCACTTTTCATTTAGGCCGAATTTTAAGTAGCCGAAATTTGATACACTCAATGATTTGGAGCCGCCGAATTCAGTGAAATTATCTAAATTTGTTTCTATTCAAATTAAGAACTTTTAGATTTAGGTCAGAATAATATCTATTACGAAATTTCAAAATTAAGACAAAAATTTTTCAAAAAGTCAGGAAGTCAAAAAAAGAATCCAAAATTTTATACAATCTTTCAAAATGATGTTTTTTTTGTGATCTTTTTGATTTTAGAAATTAAGATCTATAGCCCATAAAGAGGTCTTGATTTAGGTCTTAATTAAATCATTAAATAAATTATACCTACATATAACTATTTTATGGGCACTAAATGTAGGTACTAGTTGGCAAATGCCAAAATCGTTAATCTCTCATAGTTAAAATATGTGCAGCTATCAGAAAAAATAAGAACATTTTTCAAGTATTATTTAAGATAATTTCGAGTTTTGGAGTCGTTGACTTAAAATTTTGTTTGAAGTTTCAAAATTGTGAAATTTCTTTCAGCATCACACGAAATTTGGTCTTAAAATCATTTGCAATTAAAAAATATCAAATAATGTGTACACAAATTACTTCAAAGCCTTTGAAAACATTGAACTTGTTTTTTTTTTTAAATTTGGTACAAAAATATATTGACACCACTTTCAAAACTGAAAAACCATCTACCTGCCAGAATTGAAACTAATTTTTAGATCTTTGAATAAACCCGGATGGAAGAAAGAAAATAGCAAGAGTCAGGCTAGGGAATGAGCTGAGAGAAAAATGCTACTTACTGGAAGCGAGAAGAAGAGAGAATGTGCAGAATGTGTGAGGGTTAACAAGACACGTGGAAATATTTTATAGAACAATGCAGATCGGGTGGAGAATGAGGAACATTTATAGGGGGAAAATGAGGGAAATACTGGATGAAAAAGGGAGAGGAGAAGAGTGGATAATGGAACTAGAGGAGGTGAGAAGGGATAGGCCAAGAGAGAATGGACGAGAAGAGGGAGAGTAGAATCGGAATTGGAAGTGGGACACTTGTAACCCTTAGGGTTACAAATATAGTTGTAAATATAGAATAAACCCCAGATAGAAGCCTAAATGCAATGTAGTTTTTTGTATAACATTTTAAAAAATAACCCCGTCCCAAACCCGTAAATAGTATAGTAAAACCCGACTATTCTGACTTAAATAAATAATTCCCCATTTTGAATAGAAAAAAATAGGCAGAACAACTGAATTAAGCGTCTTAAAATCATTAAAAAAGTTACAAATTTCATCAAATTTCGAAATAGTGTGAGAGAAATTAATTTTGTCGCCAAATTCAACAAATGGACCACTGTATATCGGTGGACTTACTTCGAGCTAGAAGATTTGTTCTTTCAAGCCGCCCAAAGTACGTTTAAATTTTTCAAATTTAGGAAAAAAATGTGATTTTCTCAATTTTTAGATAAATGTGGATAAGCAAACGTAGCAGAAGCTCAAATTTCGAACACCAAAAGAATTATGATTTTCGGTTGTTTTCTTCCGCTTAACTTCAAAAACGTTCTTCAGCATTCGTACAAATCTATCTTCTTCTTCTATTTTCATAGAAAAATCTTTTTAACATTAAGGATTGAAGTCTATGCGTGTGCGGGCTCCCAGCACTCTTCGATCCGGCTATGGTCATCGAGATTATCAAAAACAAAGCGATTTATTGCGTGATTTTTGGTTCAAGCTGCATATTAATAAAATCTTTTGATTTTCGAACATACAATTTGAGAGTATTTAAATAAATTATACCGACAATATGTTCTTTGTCTGTACAGTTACAGTGTACCTACAATCATGTATAGTGTTGACTCGATTTTTTGTTTAACACGATACCACGAAACAAAATACATCAGTTATGTTGTATTTGTGCATCTATTTTGATATGCAAATTGAATTTGAATATTATGACAGACGGAAATTGAAAGCAATTTGTGTTGGATGTATGACTTCCTTATGACGGAAAATTTAGGGTATCTATCAGTGTATATTTAATTTAAATCAACCCCTATACCTAGGCTTTCGACTAAAATCCACACGAGAAGCTCCATCCGGTCACAACACATATACCTGCGTGTACAATGTATACAGTCTATACAAATACATAATATTAATATGGTCTATTATATGATGGATGTAATTTCGCCTAACCAATCATTGTTGTGTTAGACAAAATTGATTGCAACCAAAATCATTTGCAGCGGATATCATTCAAGCAGAGGTTTAATTACGGGAGATGATTGTGTGGTAATTAACGCGCGAAATCGAAAATTGCATCTCTTAGATACGGAAATGTGGGATTCTGTAGGCAAGTTATATACATGAACACTGAATGCAAAGTACACGATATGTGGTGAGAATTCACAGGATATTAAAACAGTGAGCACATAAATATATCTGTCTAAATGGCACCCATCTGGAGTCTCAGTTAACTTTGAATGCTTTATTGATCTTCTGAGTCTGAGTTATAACATCCAAATAACTGTGACGTACACTTTAAGGAATTTGACAAAAACTATTGATTTAAAAGGAAAAAAATCTCCCAAATCGTTTTTCTAACTTTTATCTTTTTTTTGACGAAAAGAAAACGGCTTGCTTATCTTTATAGTTTTTAGAGAAAACAGGAATTTGAGAAGTTTCTGCCACCGTGCGCCGCGTTAGCAAGATTGTTTTTATTTTATGTTTCTCTTCGGATTTGGAAAGAAAACCCCCGATACCACACAATTGAAAGGAGCTTTAATAACGATATGGGTTTAGCGACCTAAAAGGACGTTTATCGTATAGCTCGGCATCAATTGAAAATGGATATTCGTAGGAACGAGTATACATATATGGAAGAAACCGTTTATTGATAAGGAAACCCAAATCTTGCTCCTTTGAATTCGATTTTATTTTTATTCCTCACATCCTATTGATTTTGTATTTTGTGAACGAACGGTGGCGGTGCGGTGCGTGCGGTATAGAGGAAGATCGAAGCGTGAAAATGGTTGTTTTGATTTTCTAAATATAGCTTCTAACAAAAATAATGTATCTTTAAAATGTGGGCAGTATACGAGTTTGCATGAAAAGATTAAAATAAGAAGGAAAGATTTTTTTTTTTTCATACAAAGTCTGGCCTGGCCATTGTGGGGGAGAAAGAAAAGCGCTATTTAATATTTAACGGAATATAGGTTTACCTTTTATTCTAAGTAATTTCTTATGGTGGCAGCTTTACATTTTTCATTTGCAGCTTTGTTTTTTTTTTTTTTTTTTTTTTTTTTTTTTTTAAGGAATGCCATTTTTCATGCTGGACATTACTATATAGTTGGGTAGGTACTGTGCGTCGTCGTCGCCTCACTTATTCATTTTCTTAGTAATTAAATGAAAACGCTACTTAATATTTCATTAAGGACATGCAGAAGAACAAAGAAATAATGAGTTTCATTTGTTTTCTGCACTCAGTTCATTATGGTTGATAATAATAAATATTGGACGGGCTTAAGAATATATATATAAGAAACCATGTTTCGGTACTTGAGCTTGAAATTAATTATTGGGATATTCTTGCTATATCTATATGTATGTGGGGATATGGGGTTGCAGAGATAAATGAGGAAAATTGAAAAGAAACGTATATAACCCGATGACCTGCTGAGTGTTGTTTAATGTTCTGTCGAGGAATGTCCTTTTTGTTGAAATGAAATTATTGTTGTTTTAGTAGATGCTATATTATATTGGGGCTTATTGAAGTGGGTTTTGTTGTTATAGAACTATACATTATGCAACAAGAGACAGGAGATATTTCATTAAATTGTTTAATTTTAGCACTTTCCCGACAAAAGGACATTTCACAGCAGGATATAGGTATAGGTTTTGTCTCATTGAAATTCTAGATGTTTGATGGGGACTTGTTTTAATTAGAAAATTTGAGTTAAAATGATACTGGCTGAATTATGGCTTTGTTAAGATGGTGATGAAAATAAAACGCACGACTGAGTGTGGCAAAGTCCAAAGGCAATTTTGTAATGGTTCAAGGGTATTAATATTAGCATTATGAGGTTATAGATTATAGATTTGTTGTTATGGTAAAAAAAGGGACAGTCAAGGTAGTTCAAGCTTACTGTAGCCCATGCCGATTGTACATTTGAAATTCCAAAAAAATCAAGAGGGGAAAACATTATTAGATCGTAGCACAAGTGGGTTGGTGGTCATCTTCATCTTGAAGTTTAGGCAAATCGGATTAAAAAAACTCGGTCATCTATTGTTTCCTCCAATGTCATACATCACAATGATTTGCCAGAGTAGCCAAACCATTTAAGAGGTCCGAAAACAATAATAACAAAAGAAGACGAACTTAAGTTTTGTACTCCCCTCTGAAAGTCAGATGATCCGAAATGCAAAAACTCACTTCTTTTAACCCGTTCCTTTGAATGTATGTATTTTATCCATTTCAAACTAGAAATAGTTCATTAGGCATAATAGACGCGTTGATACCGGTAGTGTTACTAATATTTTTTTTTTTTCTGGACAACCAATCATTCAGCGCTCCAATTGAATTCTTAGGCTTGATATCGCCTCTACGGATCAAATAAATCTTCTATGTTTTAAGCTCGAGGAGAGAAGTAGATGACCAGATAGCAAGAAATGCTTGATAAAACTGGAAAATATGAATAAATTTATCAGCTGCTTTGTCAATTTCAAATGAAGCATGCTTAAAAAGTAAAGACAATCCTTTTAATCCTTCTTATTATACTCTATAGAAGTGCAGAAAGGGATTGAAGATATGCTTCTGCTTGAATCCTTTTAAGTTTATCGCATAAGTCCTTGGCGAAATCCATAGCTTGTACCAATTTTAAATTTACCTTTTGAAATTGACGGCTCAAAGCCAATGAAAGTTTGTAAACCAGATTGATAAATCTTAAACTAATCAAAAATTCGAAGTCAATAGCGTTTTTCGAATTTTTGGCGTCACTTTTCGAGGTTGGTATTTCATCCAGACTTTCGTAAAAAAAAAACCTGAATAGTTCATGGAAATCATCAACTGCTTCATAAATACTTTCATATCCATTGAGTCAGATTCAATCTATTTATAACAATTAATGTCAAAAATGTTAAAGTGCTCATTTAATGCAAACTCACAAGCAGCTCATGAGTGAGCATTTAATTCGTAGTGTACTTTTTTAATTCCAATAAATGAAGGAATGAATTTAAAGTTTACATGGTTTTATCTATTTTCTTCCTGGTTTTTGAATTCGTGAATAACATACATACAACATATATTGGTGTGTGAAATTGGTCTAGCCATTAGCGAGATATACAGGAATAACCTTAAAATGATAAAATTTTCTTAAAAAACCTCAAAACCTTATTTCCGTAAAGTACATTATGGATTTTCCACTGCAGTGTATTTAACATACACGGAAAAAAAGCTCGTCGATTTTAATTCTTTTTTTTTTTCTTGTGGATTTCCATTCCAAGAAAAAATGCAAATAAAAAGCATTCACTAAAATATAAAAACTAATTCAACACCCAAGACTCGAATAAAATCTTTTTAAAATTTCTCAAAATAATAGGAAATAACACCCACGGGCTTTTTTCCTATTTGAAGTGGCAATAAGACACACCATAAAAAGTATTAAGACCAGCAGTAGTTATTGCATTTCTGAATTGACATTCAGACCCATAATTAAAGTATCATTAAATAATACCTTGCTTTAAGATATTTTCCAATTGATTGATTTCAAAATAAATATAGATTTTGCTGTCTCAAGAGTGAAATCAAATCCTTTGGATTTTGTCCACAGTCTTCTTGAATAACAGTACCTTGGGTGGGTTAAGAGGATTTTAACTCGTTCTTTGGGTCGCAGTTTTCTTTGACAACAATACATTTTAGGTCCAAACCAAGATACTGTAGTCCAAGAAAACTGTTGACGAAATCATTCAATTGGAAAATATCTTATGTGAAGGGTGTTTTTTTTTTAAGGTAGGTATAAAACTTTGAAATGGAATAAATCAAAGATGATTTTTTTAAATTGACATGAAATTGACTTTATTCGAAAGATAATCTTCTGGTATTGTAACTTAAATATGATTTCTGGAATTTGACCGCCACGGCTGGCTCGGATGTAGTCATGTCTGGAGGTCCAATTTTCAATAACTTTTTCCAAAATTTGTGGCCGTATGTCGGCAATAATGCGGCGAATGTTGTCCTCCAAGTGGTCAATTGTTTCGAGCTTATTGGCGTGTACTAGCGACTTCACATATCCCCACAGAAAATAGTCAAGCGGACTTAAATCACACGATCTTGGAGGCCAATTCACGGGTCTGCAACGTGAAACTATCCGGTTACCAAACGTTTCCTTCAATTAATCAATTGTGGCACGAGGTGTGTGGCATGTTGCGCCGTCTTGTTGAAACCACACATCATGGTTGTTCAATTGATGAACGAAAAAGTCAGTAATTATATCTCTATAGCGGTCACCATTGACTGTAACGTGCATTGTTTTTAAAGAAATACGGACCAATTATTCCACCAAACCATAAAGCACACCAAACAGTCAGTTTTTGTGGATGTAACGGTGTCTCAACATACACTTGAGAATTATCATCACTCCAAATATGGCAAATTTGTTTACTGGCGTATCCATTTAACCAAAAGTTCAAAAGCTTCATCGCTAAACAAAATTCTCTTATGAAAATTGGGATCAACTGCAATCTTGTTTTGGGCCCATTTGGGCACATTTTGGAAGCGTCAGTCTATTCATGTTTAAATGCCAAATCAAACTAAAAATAAATCATTTGGCAACTGAAAAAATGGCCACCAGTTAAAATAGCGTTGCCAACTTAAAGTTCTATACCTTTAAGAAAAAAACCCGTTATATGAATTTAATCATACTTCAAGGATGGGTCTTAAGCTTAGATCACACGATTTGTGTATACACAAATATTTGTGTATAAATTTGTGTATTATTGATAAAAAAATACACAAATCGTCTGAATCACAAATTTGATGTACACAAATGACGTACACAAACGATTTGTGTATCATTTGTGTATTCAATACACAAATCGAATTTGTGTACATTTACAAATCGTCTGATCGGGTACCCAAATCATTTTATGACTATTTGTGTATATTTGGGCACCATTTGTGTATATCACATCATTTGTGTATTCTGAAAATTTAAGCATACACAAATTTCATGAGAATACACAAATGGTTTTGAAAATTCAACTGAATATTTAATATCAGTCGAGTCAATAAAGGTTTTTTCTTCGAATTTTAATGTGCAACTATGATTTTAATGATTTGTTTTGTAAAATGGCACCATAAGGACATACAGGGTGATTTGTTTTAGATGAAATGAACACATTTACGTTAAGCCAAAAATCGTATCGGAGTGGTATTCGATTTGTTGGCGTCCAAATTGAGCGGCTCACGGAGACAAAACTCCTATTGGGTTCCCTTCGTTTAGGCAGGAAGTGAATTTCTCTATAAAAGTAGAAAACAAAGAATTGAAAAACGATGGGAAGTTGTACAAAACAAAGCTTCTCTTACGTCAGAAACCTATTCTTATCTTATTTTTAAATAAAGTTGTTTCCAACTCACTTTCTCAACTTCAGAAAATCGTCTACAAGAACTTTGTAGATTGCATCCAGCACTTCTGGAATAATGGTGGAAATTGTATTCTGTGGAATGCGGAAAAGATACTGGAGCGAGCGAAAACTGTCGCCAGATGCTAGAAAGCGCAACTTCAAGACTAGCCGCACAGACGGCGGAATACTGGGGCGCATAACTGTATCGGCCTTCTCAATATATGGCTTTCGTACATTCGTACGAAATTTCGATACAATCGCAAAAGCCCTCCGTCTCACGGTGGCCAAGCCAATTTTTTCTCCAACAAGTTCGCCGCTTGCGTACTATTTCTACGACCTGTTGTTGGCTTTCGTCTTCTTCTTCACTTTCGAGTAAATACGCGGCTAAACTATTGGCAAGACATTTTTTTGGACATTGTTTGATTGAAATTATTTAATTTAACCGGATACACTTCAATTCACTATCAAATAAACAGAATGACATAAACACAAATGAGTACACAAATTTCATTTGTGTAGAAATACACAAATCGTCTGAACCACAAATTTTTATACACAAATTGATTTGTGTATAGCATATTTGTGTATATCTTTACACAAATGAAATTTGTGTTTTTTTAAAAAAATACACAAATCGTCTGCACCACAAATATTTGTGGCATAAATAAATAGCATTTGTGTTCAAATTTGTGTATAATATACACAAATGAAATTTGTGTATATACACAAACCGTCTGATCTAAGCTTTAGAGTCATTTGCTGATATGAAACCTTTATATTTACGTTTAACTTAAACGTTAATGTTCCACTTTTTCCTCAGCGTTAACTGTCACATAACGTCTTATGTTGAACATAAATATTTAAGATGATGAAATGACATCAAATGGGCCTTAATGTCAACTCAAAAAGTCAATAACTCTAAATGCTTTTTCGTTGTGAGTCTTAATGCCATTGCAAAATAAGAAAAAGCCAATGGCTGTTATTTCATTTAATTTTCCACAACATCGAATTTTCCACTGAAAACCCGACTCCCAATTTTATTAATATCAGTTGTTGAATAATACACACGAAAGTTTGATCAAAATCGCTTCAGTCTTTTAAAAAAAAAAAAAACGAATAAATCAAAATTGGTAAATGCTACACACGTGTTAGAGCATGAAATAACTCTGTACCTGCCTATATTTGAGACAAAGCAATTTACAATATATAATCTACCTCGATTTTTCTGATACCAACACTTGTCCTATAGAGCAAGTACAAAAAAAAAACAAAGAACATATAAATTATTTCCAAATTTATGTTAATTTAGTTGAATGAAATGCAAAATCCACAACAAAATCACGAATTTTCCAAATAAGCATACCAATTTTCCAGCCGCATATTGATGAGGATGTGGACGACTCAGCTGCTGCTGCTACCATCCAATACCTATGTATAATTTTAATTTATTCTAAAATTTGTTTCCTCACAAATCAACAGCCACACTGCAATGTCATGTTCGATTTCCTTCTCATCCTACTTATATAACAACAACGACAACCCATAGATATACTGCGGCACAAAAACCCGAACTCCTTTGCTAATACCGGAACTCTCAATCACCATTCACCAAATTCATTGAAAGCCAATCGAAGTCATATCCTGGCTATGACGTGTTCATATCCTTATATTTTTTGGGCTAAAACTACACATTGGATGGCCCGTTTTCGAAACTGGCTTCTGGTGATTGTTGAGTTGTGGAATATTTATGAAACTCTCGTTGACATTTTGAAATGGAATTCCACTCCATGCTCTCTCTCATATCACATGCCAGAAGCTATTTCATTTCATCACATTTGATAGACATGCACAAGGACCCGTACAATGTTGATGCTGATGCTGACTGTGAGGATGATGATGATGGCAAGAAAAGGTCCATAAGAATATTTTTTAAGGAGAAATTACTTTAGACAGTTGTTGTTGTTGTTGTTGTATTAAGTTGTCGTTCTAGCCTGGTTAAGAAGACCAGCAAAAAAAAAAATCTACACAAATTTGTGTGTTTATATTCGAATATTAAAAGGAATTAAAAATTTAAATTTGCCTTCTGGACTTCTGGTTGATTCTTATGTCTCGAAACTTTGCCAATTATTGAAAACCTCCTATGGAAGGTTGAATACAGAGCATATCAACCATCAGGCCATATAAAACTTTAGACAGGAAATACTATGTACATCCGAAATCTATTGTCCCTTATTCCCGCAGTCAAAGTCGAATAATTCAAAAGAGGAAGGACAGTTGAAAACATGGTAAATTTAATGTTCTACTTCATGTGGTGTAGATATACTGATGACTTCACCTTCTGACTTTTGTATGGGTATAGATATTTTTCTCGGTTTCGACTTGAGGTTTATGCCGTTGGCCATTCATGTTGTGATGCTCCTGTTTTTTTTTTTTTTTTTTGTTTTTCTCTTTTAAAGGTCCTTTCATGTTTGTCCTAACAGATGCGTTGCCCAAAACCATCATTGATCTCGGTCTGCAAATAATAATTAAAATTATAAAATGCGCATATTTATTTTCAAAATTACTACAAAAACGAATAATTAAAGGCTTTGGACTATTTTTCGAAGAATGTTTTCGGTTTATATCCTCATAGAGAAGAAAACCCAAAAGTTTAAATAGATTGAGGTATAAATTAAGCTGAGTTATATCTTGAAGAAATAAGGTATTTAAGGATTTTCTAAGTTGAGGTTTTTTTTTTTTTAAAGACTGACAAAGTTTACAATGTCACAGAGAAACCCTAAATTTAAAAAAATAATGCAGGAGTTGGTAGTCTTTTCCCTTGCGAAATTATGTAAGTTGACATTTCTTTCCGTTCGGCAAGCTATATGTGATTTCTTTCTATTTTATTAATTTAAAAAAAAAAAATGAAAATTAGATTTTCAATTAAATAGCTTTTAGCTTAAATTCTGCATTTAATATCGTAATTTTTGTTTAAGCTCTAATAATATACTTACCCAAATCCATGTCGAACGAATCATTTTCTGCCACACCTAATAAATCCACAACTTATGTTTTCAATGTCTAAAAAAAAGTTTTTTTAAGATATGGGTATAGAATTCCTTATAAATGTCATTCTAAGATTTTTATGATCCATATTACAAGCTTAATGACATGAATATTTTATTATCCTTGAAACTTCCTTGAAGCAGGTATAGCATGTTATTTTTTTTTTGTTTTTTTTTTTTGGGAAACAACTTTTTCTTAACAGAAAAAAATAAAGAATCCAGAGCGTGCGGGAATGATTCTTTATGGTTTATCTTTTTGTTATTCCTTGTTGTTGGAAACATGATACATATACTTGACGATGATGTGTTAAAAAATGTTATCTCCGTATCTCTATATCAACTGAATAAGAAGATATAAATTATTTTGCTTTTTTCATCTAATGGCTTTCGGTTCACTATAAACATAAAGATGAGCACAGTATTTGCATTAGAATGCTTGTGATTGTTTTTTTTTATGGTCGTAATTTATTAAGTTTTTAGCGCATTGAGTGTTAAAAATTTAGCAAAATCAATGACTCCACAGTTCAACACCAATTATTTAGATACTTACAATAATTATATATATGTATACAAAAATAGAAATACAGGGTGTTACGCCTAGGATTACAAAGAAAAAAAGAAAGATAATTGAATTTTCTTTAAACAAATATTTACAAATAAATTTAATGTGCTATGAGCCGTTTTCGACTGACGTTCGTGGCTGACTGGCCTATTAAGATATTTGGCTATTTCATTAACAGTCTTGCAGTGAGCTCTACTTTTTGTTCAATGTTAGAACGATTTTTTTTTTAAACTGTGTCAATACAACTTCACTGTTAAATGCTCAACTAATTTTAATAATTTTATTTTAAATTTCTTTGGTTTTTTTTTTTGGAAAGCTCAATGTTTTATTTTTAAAATTATTTGCCGATTTTTCTTTTTGGGAGTCAAATCTAAATTACCACTTACGATATTGACATCCCTGTTTTTTTTTTTCAAAAATCGAAAAAAATACAAAATTGACGGCGCAACATGTTACACAGCTCGTGCCACAATTGATTAATTAAAGGAAACGTTTTATAAAGCATAGTTTTACGTTACATACCCGTGAATTGGCCTCCAGGATCGTGTGATTTAACCCCGCTTGACTATTTTATATTGGGATATGTAAAGTCGCTAGTCTAAGCCAATAAGCCAAAAACGATTGACCACTTGGAGGACAACATTCGCCGCGTTATTGACGATATACGGCCACAAATGTTGGAAGAAGTCATCGGAAATCGGACCTCCAGACATGACTACATCCGAGCCAGCCGTGGCGGTCATATTCCAGAAATCATATTTAAATTATAATGCCAGAAAATTATATTTCGAATAAAGTAAATTTCGTGACAATTGAAGAAAAATCATATTTCTTTTATTCCATTTCAAAGTTCTAAAGTTCTATACCTCTAAAAAAACACCTTTGTTTTGTCGGTTTTGTTCTTCTTTCTCCGTACTTGTTTTATAAGGAAACAATTTGTTGGACACATGATGAGGGAAATCTCATGAAAAATTAACATAATTTACTGAGCGTGGTGCTCATTTCTGATGATCCGCCTAGTAGTTGTAAAATAGTTATAATTCCAGACTATACAGACTTGGGGGAAAGCTCAATCAAGCGTTTGTTGTTTCACTCAAAATCTTCAATATTCATTATGAAGGTGCAAAAGCTTTGCTTTGAATAATCTTTGTTTTATTTTCAGCTAAAATCCTTTTTAAGATGTTTTCTTTGCATATATTTTGTTATTATTCTCAAAATACTACTAATCTAACTAAACACTTCTATGCTATAAGAGTAATTAAATTTGACCAACTATAGTGGACTACCTATATTGCATTATCTTTACTCATATAGTCCAACAAAGTATGTTTTTAAGTGTTCGTGAATAATAGAATATATCATTGTCAAATTAATGCCAACCAATTCCCACCATCTAACAATAAAGTCATAAGGAAGAAATTAAAACACTTTGATTGCCAAATTCTCTCCTAATAATCCCCCAAAAATCCGAACACGACAAGAGAACTTTTAATTTATCTGTGCTTTTAATTATTTTGAAGCACGTGAAGAAAAGCCAAACATAAAACTCTTTAATCCTTTGCAATTGCTTTATTTTTAGAACCTCTTTTTTATCCATTGCTCCTATAAACACCAACTGTCTAGACTGTAGATACAACAAATAAGTTAATTTTATTCCAGAGGGATTCTTTTGTTGTTATATCTTTTAATTATGTACATAACATCACTAATTATAGCCCAATAATAGATTTATTATAGATTCTTGAAAGTTTCCATACCTACCTACTGAAAAATGAATTGCAAACTGTGGGATGAAAAGTTGAACTTGAATATAATTTAAACTTAACCGGCTTTATGGTAAAAATGAATTAAAAAAAAAAAAAACCTAAAAGAACCACAGATTTATATGAAGAAACCCTCCATCACAAACAAAATTGGATATCATCGAGAGTTCCATGGAAAAGACCTTAAGTTATTTTTGTTTTGGTTCCAATAAAATTCGAAGTTTTACACTTAACTTTATGATTCAGTTGCCCGTTGAGTTAAGGGCGTTTTTTTATGTGTAATCATAAGTGTGAGTTACATAAAATAAGTAAAAAGAAGGTAAAACAGTATAAATTCCAGTGAAAGAACACACTCAATGAAGCCATTACTTAAAAAACGATACTGTCATAGAATGAAAGTATGGTATAGGAAACAGAGGCGGCTGAGAAAATTTCAAGGCCACAAGTCCACACTTCCTTATATAAATATCTTCTTAATATATTTATAAAACAAAGTCGTTTTAGTTACAACACTGGACCGATTTTAATGATCTTTGATTTGTTGGTTTCGTGTCCGCCCCCGAATAGCAGAATAACTATACAAATATTTGAAAATTCACTTTGTATGGTGAATTGGGATAAAATGAAAAAGATGTATGCGATTAAAAAAACACAACTTGCGTTTCAAAGGTTATTCTTAGGAAATGGCTTCAAGGGTATTTTTGGAAAGATATTCTTTTTCAAATTTTTAATTTATAGGGTAAAATGCGTTTGAAAGGTTATTATTAGAAAATGACTTGAAGTAGGGTGAAATGGAGTAAAAATAAAAAAAATGTCCGATTAAAGAAAGTCTTTTTGTGTTTGAAAGGTTATTATTTCGAGTTGATGGCCTTAGGAATATTTTTCTCAAAAAATTGGGATTTATAGGGTGAAGGGGGGTACAAACGAAAATGGTATCCGATATCAAAAATTCTGTTTGTGTTGAAGAGGTTATTTTTAAAAATTTCATATTTATAGAGTGAAATGGTATAAACACAAAAAATTGGTTTTTGATTACAAAAATTCTTTCTTTGTTATAAAAGTAATAAAGGTTTGTACTCAGATGATCATATTTTAACGAATTTCGCCATTCATAACGTGAAGTGGGTCAAAAATCAGTATGAAGTATTCAATTACAAAAATTAGCTTTAATTATTATTTATATTGGAGCAAATTTTCAAACAGTCCTCGTTTAAGGAATAAAACGGACTCTAGTAAACGCAGTCGTTTAGTTGCGAGCCCTTGTCTAACCTTTTCTTAATTTTAAAGACTTTAAACAACTGTTCTAACTAATGAAGGTTTTAAGCGCATTTGTAGGGTTTTTAGCGCATTTGTAAGGTTTTCTTATGATTTGTGGTAGAGCATTCGACTGCAGATCGAGAGGTCCCCGGGTTCAAATCCGGGTGTCCCCTTTGAAAATTAAATTTGTTTGTAATTTTTTTTTTTCTTTTTTTAACTCCCCTATAGCTATTTCACCTTTCCAACTAAGATGACGGGCAATTTTGTGAGCAGAAAATGATTTGCCGCGATATGGTAGTCCAACACTATGTACCACATTTTTGTTTGTTTTTGTTGGGGCGGTCGACCGAATACAAGTTTGTATTGTATATTGTTTGGTGTTGTAGTCTATTGAATCATGGGGTGGAGATGATGTTGTTTTGTCCTGGTAATGGTTACTTCGTGCATGCACCACAAATTAAAGCTAAGACAGTTTTCTTGATTTTTGATTTACATGCTTGAAATCTTCATCAAACATTTTTCTATAAATTTTTGTTATGAAATTACAAACGTTGAATGGATAAAGTATACTTTAAAAAAAAAGATAGATAAGCATTTTGCTGCTTTTAAAGTTAGACGAGTGCTTTAGGGTATACTTTATATCGGTTAAATTATATCAAAGTGTCGACTCTCATTCTAAAACTCATTTTTAGAGTCAACGTCGAATTTAAAAATGATTTAGAGCTGGTTTTAAATGTTTAAAAATTTGCGCCATTATCTTTTGTAATTTTTTTTTGCGAAGCTTAGGTTTTTCTACTCGTGCGAAGCCGGGTGGGTCAGCAAGTTTGTATTTATTTTAAATATCATTTTATTTTGAACAAAAATCAATTAAGTATTTTATATCGTTTTGCACATTTTCTCCTTAATTATTGATGTTGTTTTAGTAAACCACGGCTCCTTGAAATAATTTCCCAATAAAATAACTCCCAACACAGAAAATGAAATAACTTCCCTAATTGTGGAGTTTTTTTTATTCATTTTGAATTGAGAGGAGTTTTTTTTATTCATTTTGAACTGAGTCTTTAAATTAAAAGATGAAATAAGTCCCCAAAAAGCCACAAAATACATCCCCAACAAGCAATCTTTATGATTTTATTTAGTTTTGTGTGAAAAAATGTAATTAATAAGTCAACCCAAGAAGGGAGTTAAAGTCTCTTAAACCAGCAAAAGCGAGCCACTGAAAGTAGAAACTGTTGTCGAGGAAAACTGTTGACATAGGCGCAAGCCTAGCAACTGTACATGAATAACATAATAACAGAGCAACAGAGTAGCGTGCGTGGGATGAGCACTCGCAAAGAGAGTTAAAATCCTTGGAACCAGCAATGTATTTTCACCAAATTCCATACTTTAAAACCATTGAAATTCACGTTTACTATCACTAGAAGTCGAAATTCTCTCAAAAAAAAAAGAATTAAATAAGTCCCCAAAATGAAATAAAAATGAAATAACCCCCACATTTAAAAATGAAATTAGTTCCCAAAAACCTATGAAATAAATCCCCTATTTCGGGGGTTATTTAATTTTTTGTTTAGGGGGTTATTGCATTGAGGAGTTATTTAACGCAGCCAATCATAATCTTAAATCAACAATGCTGGGTCATTTCAAAGGCACCCCATAATGTGGGATATTCCCAAAAGAAGTATAGAAAATTGGTCGAAAAAGGCAACTATTTTCAGAAATTGAATAGCCACAGATTATATTTTTACGAATTTTTAAAGTCAGCCATACTTTTTTTTTTACGAATTTTTGAAGTTTTCTCGAGGACGTATAAATTGTGACCTTCAAAAAAAGCCTATGGGTGACCAATAATTCAAAATAATTGACCTTTTATGAGGTCACCAAGACCTTTATTTCGAATAACCCACAAATGAGATTTTATATAAAAATTGTGATGAAAAAATGGCTAAACTATTTGACATTTTTTTAACTTATTATTGACCTTTCAGATACCAATCATATTTTTTTTCTAAATATCCCACACATTTTGTGCTGAAATTCCAGAGCCTATAAAATGGCTGAGCTTCAGGTCTTCAATGCAATAGCAACCAACATACTGAATGTCAGAAAATATTTTTTCTTCATTTTCAAATCTAGTCCTATTAGGAAAATATAGGGTGTTCAGCGGGAATTTTTAAACTTTAAATTGCGATTGTCAAAATACTAGTGGGTTGAGGTAAGCAAGAGGGCTATCATCCAAAGCGCAGGATTTGCGGAATTGTTATTCGCCATGAGTGACTGGTCCGGAGCGCACCGCGTGTTTGCCTAATTTCTGATTTTTCTTCAATCCACCACTGGATGGATAAATAAATAATACATTCAACCTAAACGGCACCTAACATGAGTGTGTTGGTTGTTATATTTTATTTTTTTTATTGGCGTCAAATGTTTTGGAGAATTTGATTTTTTGGCTTCGCATGAAAAAGGCAAAAAAGGAATTCCGTTGATTAAATGGATTCATTCAAATTGAATTCGTTAGCTGGTAAGAACGAAATTTACTGTATGGCAACCAAATCATGCGGTTCAATTATTTCTGTTTACATTCAATTAATTTGAGATGCTTAACCTTTCTGACGAACTGTTTGCCTCAATGTGTTTTTTTTTTTTTAATTGATGATGTAATCAATCAATTTAGTTTTTCTTAAGCACCAAGTAAAATATTATAATTATTTTTTAAATGAACGTAGATACGATATTATAGGCAAATCATCATAGTACAAGAGCTGACGGCAAATTTTGAGAGTGGATTGGATATAATAAGTCAAAATATGGGTAGGAGGGTTCTTAGGTGTTTTCGTCGCGATATCGAATACAAATGACTGGCAGGTTTTTTTTTCAGTATTTGATTTGGGTATGTGGTTATTAAATTGCCATTTTCCCAATTTGTTTGTCAAGGGTATAACTTATACAGTCAACTCCGCTTATTTACAACACAAAAAATGCAGCAAATTTGTTGCAATTAATCGAAGTTTTCATATAAACGAACTTCGGATATATGACGCTTTGTTGTACTTAACCAAACTTCGGATAAGTTCAACTGTATTTCCCCTATAAACGATGTGATGTGAAATATTTGCAAAGATAGAAAAATATACTTAACATAAATAATCTCGAACAACAAACAAAACAACTTTTGATAATTGTGACAGTTGACAGTTGTTTAGATGCGTTCAGTGTTTCACTTTAGCGGAGTTGTTTCAGAACAAAATAATTATTTGGGGTAGAGAAAAATGTTTCAATTAAAGGGAGTTTTCAAATAAGCGGAGTGCATATATAGGCGGAGTTGACTGTACATAGATATCTATCGTATTCCTTTGATTTGGGTTCCAAATTTTTCTTGAATCAGTTTGAGAACAAAGCTCCCTGGCAAACATGATTGCCTATTGAAATTTTTGCACATTCCTTACTCTGGCGGATACTTTTTGGCGAAATTAAAAATTGCGGGTATCTGAATTCATATATAGCTAATTAAATGCTAATTTGTGGCAAAGTTTTCAAGTTATTATAGTTTCAGCTTAAATAGGTCTGAATTTAGCGGGTGACAAAAATATTTATTCTCTTAGGGTCCGAAATCTCAATGACGACTGACTTTTAAAGTCTTATTTTCATCCAGAAAGGATTTGAATGATGTCGTCGTTACAAGAAACATCGACACAACTAACGTGTGATTTTTTAAGAGGTTTAGAACTTTTTTTAAAAAAAAAACACAAAAAATTCGAAAAAATGAATGAAATATTTATTTGAATCGATAGTTTGAACCTTGCAATTTAATGTTTAAGGATAATTTCATGCAAATGTTGACCGCGGCTGCGTCTCAGGTAGCCCATCCGCTGAGTCCAATTTTGGCATACTCTTTCACACATATCGGCCGGTATCTCACGAATGAATGCATGGATGTTGGCTTCCAGTGCGTCAATCGAAGCGGGCTTGTCCCTATAGACATTAGCCTTGACATACCCCCACAAAAAATAATCTAATGGTGTCAAATCGCACGATCTAGGCGGCCAATTGACCGGCCCGAAACGTGAAATTAACTGTTCACCAAACTCGCCTCGCAATTGCGCCATTGTTTCGCGTGCTGTGTGGCATGTGGCACCGTCTTGTTGAAACCACATATCATGCAAGTCAAGAACTTCCATTTCGGGCAAAAAAAAGTTTGTTATCATCGCTCGGTAGCGTTCACCATTGACAGTAACGCTGCGATTCGCATCATCTTTGAAGAAATAGGCCCAATAATGCCGCCGGCCCATAAACCGCACCAAACAGTGGCTTTTTCGGGATGCATTGGTAGCTGTTGCAATGCTTCTGGCTGATCTTCACTCCAAGTGCGGCAATTTTGCTTAATTACGTACCCATTCAACCAAAAATGAGCCTCATCGCTGAACACAAGCAGCGCGCGATGAACATTTCGAACCGAGCACGAATTTTGATAGAAAAATTCAATAATTTGCAAGCATTGTTCATTTGTAAGACGATCCATGGTTAAATTGCAAACCAAATTGAAGCTATTTGACAGTGACACAAGGTACTAAACACACGTCAGCTGTCAAAACCAGTGTTGCCAAAACCAAACCAGCTTAAAAATCACCCATTATTTGTACGGATGGTTCTGAGATGGAGTGTGGTGTTGGTTCAGGAATATTTTTTCTGAATCTTTGAGCATCTTTGGTTCTTTTCTGCTACCCAACTTCGCTAATGTATTTTAAGCTGAATTATTACCAATTAGGGAAGCATGCAAGATACTCTAACAAGCCCCTTACCAATACCAAAAGAAAGACAGCCAGGCGCCTGTTAAAGCCATTGATTTGGCTATGGCATTCCCTAAATTGGTTCAGCAATGTCGGGATGAGCTCTCAAGCCTTAACGCTAACCTCAGGGTCACTCTTATCTAGGTTCCAGGTCATCGTGGCATTGAGGGAAACGGGCGGCCCGACGAACTGGCCAGGCAAGGATAAGCAATTGATAGCTCACTTGCGGAAAGAGTTAACATTCTGCTTGGAGCTATGAAGGGCAATGTTATTCACAATATTTTGTACAGAATCAAATTGTAGGTGGCGAAGTTTAAGAAACTGCATTATTTCCAGAAAGATATGGCCCACCTACAATTAATCCCGAACAACTGACCTGATAGTTAAAGGTTAGAACCAGGCGAGACATAACCAGAGTCGTTGCAACCTGTTCTGGTCACTGGCCAATAGAAGAGCATGCGGTGAAGCTGGGTATTCCGTATTCCCCACTATACTCATTGTC
This sequence comes from Leucozona laternaria, assembly GCA_932273885.2. Taxonomy (NCBI): domain Eukaryota; kingdom Metazoa; phylum Arthropoda; class Insecta; order Diptera; family Syrphidae; genus Leucozona; species Leucozona laternaria. The sequence continues at coordinate 19,740,055 of OW026367.1, read as the reverse complement.
GTAAGGGACCAGCAGGAATAGGAAACAATCATTCATTCCCTCTGTAAATGCCCCGCTCTGGCCAGAATGATAGCGCAATTATTTGGAAATGCTTTTCTTGAAGATTTGAAAGAACGTTCTGAGATAAAGATCAAAGACATGATCTCTTTTCTTAATGCGACCAAGTGGACCTAAGATTAACTGCGGTTTTCTAATTGCTATCCTTAACCGTGCGCAAGCGGATCAAAGGACTTACCTCCTTTTAGACCCCTAAAGGGGTATATCCGCAATTCCCTGTAACAAAATCACCCTCCATCCACAGGTCAATACGAGTTATGGGTATCAAAATGGTGGACTCAAGCGCTAATTGGGTCACTGAGCTGGGTTGCTCTGGGCCGCCATTTCAACCCACCTACACCTAGTGTTCAAAATTTAAGCTTTTTATTTGCTAATTTATTGCGCTAAAATTAATTTTTAACTTTTATGATTCAATATTGTATTGATATCTTTAACGAGTAATATTTCAAAAAATCTAAAGTTCTAATAAAAAATTTGTCTGTAATATTTTCAAATGCGATTTTGCTGGAAATATTTAGAAGCATCGGACTGCAAAATTATAACGTAATCAGTCAACAAATTATGCCTACAGAAATAGCCGAAAATTAAGCCGATTTTCTAACGAAAAGTCAAAAATAATTTCCGTTATGTGTATAATTTGTTGCGGCAGCCAAACACATCCAGTTAAAATTTAACACATAATGCGCAACAACAATAATGGGCTGCCAAATACTTAACGTTTTTTCTCCAGTCAAATGTGACTTTCGATGAATACTTTGGAACAATTTCGAACGGGTAGTAAACAAACAAAATTGTCGCATTTGGGGCACAGAAAACCCGCACGCATACATTGAAAAGCCGATACACCCAAAACTAGTCACTGTTTGATGCGGATTTTGGTCCAGAGGCATAATTGGGCCATTTGTCTTCGAAAATGAGCAAGGAGTGGCCGTTACAGTCAATGGCGATCGTTATCGGGCCATGTTGAACGAATTTTTGTTCACAAAAATTGAAGAGGAGGATTTTGGCAACATTTGGTTTCAACAGGACGGCGCTACGTGCCACACAGCCGAAGCTACACTCGATGTTTTGCGCCATTTCGACAAAATTTGCAAAAAATTGTGGAGCTACCTAATAAAAATTCGAATTTTTCTTCTGAGGAATCAAATGAAAATAGAGAGCAAATGAAAATGAATCCAATTTATCCCAGGGGGTGGCAACTCTGTCAACTAATCTTGATTACAGTGTTCTCTTTTTCATAAGAAATTCTAATTATGTATTTACTATTCCCGCAAAACTATATACAGTTCCTAAAAAAAGATACAAAATACAAAACAACCCTTCCTCACGAACGCTATTGAATTTTTTGTTTTATTTTTACTTGCAATTCTTTTATCGATTTGTAAGATTTCAATTAGTTTCGTTGGAGTTGGTATAGAATTTTGATTCGTGACATGCCATTATGTATTTATCAACATTCTCACGATAATAGAGTTCTATATTAAATGCAGTGAAATTTATATAACACGCACGTTCTTCTCGATTGTGATATCCTTTGAGTTTTGACGGTAAAACATTATATTTATTTATATGCCGCAAGGATTTCACAAGCAACAAGGCTAGGCACACATCACGGATAATCTCTCATTCATGCCACACATTATACTCTGAACAAGTCAATGCAAAGGTAATTTTCTGCCTATAATCTGAATTCAAGCCGCATTATTCCACCTCGGTGGTATAATGAGGTTTGAGGTTTAATTTCACCCTTGCCCTTCTTAAATCATCCTTACGTACCACATAATATTCGCCAAGCCCTTAATCCACACAGTTTAACCTTCTACTGAGCGTGAGTCGTAGCGTCGTCGGCGTCGTAGTAGTCGTCGTCGTTGTCGTCGTTGCGTCGTCAGAGTTGTCGTCGGGGAAAACTTTTGTATTTCGTCTACATCAACGATGACAAGCATGTCACCAGGTGTTGTCTCATTAAATATAGTGACTTGCAGTTCCTCCTGTTTGAATAGTGTTACCATATAAATAATTTTATAATTTTTCTGTAAAGAATTTTCTAAAAAGAAAAAACATAGACTTTTTTAACACCTTCTTAGTGGGCTTTATGTCTTCTTTTAAGTTTAAGTTGTTGTTAAGTTATGTTAAATTATGTCATAACGGGTGATTTTTAAGCTGGTTTGGTTTTGGCAACACTGGTTTTGACAGCTGACGTGTGTTTAGTACCTTGTGTCACTGTCAAACAGCTTCAGTTTGGTTTGCAATTTAACCATGGATCGTCTTACAAATGAACAACGCTTGCAAATTATTGAATTTTACTATCAAAATTCGTGCTCGGTTCGAAATGTTCATCGCGCGCTGCTTGTGTTCAGCGATGAGGCTCATTTTTGGTTGAATGGGTACGTAAATAAGCAAAATTGCCGCATTTGGAGTGAAGATCAGCCAGAAGCATTGCAACAGCTACCAATGCATCCCGAAAAAGCCACTGTTTGGTGCGGTTTATGGGCCGGCGGCATTATTGGGCCTATTTCTTCAAAGATGATGCGAATCGCAGCGTTACTGTCAATGGTGAACGCTACCGAGCGATGATAACAAACTTTTTTTTGCCCGAAATGGAAGTTCTTGACTTGCATGATATGTGGTTTCAACAAGACGGTGCCACATGCCACACAGCACGCGAAACAATGGCGCAATTGCGAGGCGAGTTTGGTGAACAGTTAATTTCACGTTTCGGGCCGGTCAATTGGCCGCCTAGATCGTGCGATTTGACACCATTAGATTATTTTTTGTGGGGGTATGTCAAAGCTAATGTCTATAGGGACAAGCCCGCTTCGATTGACGCACTGGAAGCCAACATCCATGCATTCATTCGTGAGATACCGGCCGATATGTGTGAAAGAGTATGCCAAAATTGGACTCAGCGGATGGGCTACCTGAGACGCAGCCGCGGTCAACATTTGCATGAAATTATCTTTAAACATTAAATTGCAAGGTTCAAACTATCGATTCAAATAAATATTTCATTCATTTTTTCGAATTTTTTGTGGTTTTTTTTTTTAAAAAAGTTCTAAACCTCTTAAAAAACCACCCTTTATAATATATGACAACATATTTGTTGTATGTCAAAGTTGTATTAGGCTATATGTATTTTGTGTCAAATAAATTTGACTATCACACTTATATGACACTTTTGAGAACTATTTATCTGGAAAACTTGCCATATTTATATGATAATGTAATACTGCCTTTATAGACGAAATTTATATTTAGTTGACCTTATGGGCACAGTGTGAAAAGCCAACAAGTCATAAGTCCACAATGGACTTTTACGTCTGTGAAGTTGGCATAACAATTTTCAACTAGGCTAAAGGGACCACAACAGGAATTTGCAGTTTTTTTGCTTTTGTTTTGCATTTCCATTCCGGATTTTGTAGTTCACCAAATAGTGGGTGTAATCCCATGTACTATTAACTTCGATGTAAAGTTAACAGTACATGGGGTTTTTTAAGCAACCAGACAAGCTATCACTTTGACGTAGGATTCCAAATTTGCAGTTCAATTTGCAGTTCAAGAACAAATTATCCAAAATTTTGAAGTCCTCATTTCAAAAAAAAAAAAAAAATCAAAAAATTGGGCGCAGTGTAAAAAGTCCACAAGTCAAAAGTCCACAATGGACTTTTAACCCGCACTTGGATGAGTTACAAGCCCATCCAAAGACCCGCATAGATTGTGGTCTTATTACTCACTTAAGTGGATCATTTCTACCCAAAAACTGATGTGTTTTCATCTGAAGTTTGCTAATTTAGTTCGACAGTTCGTTCCATTCACTTTTTATTTAATTTAATTTCCCGAGGTAACGATAAGAGAGTTATAATAACAAAAAAAGCTATGAAAAGATGAGATGCACCACACCCCGTCATCGAATTCCCAATTGATTAAGTTGTTTATCAGGTCCGAAAAACAATACACAGGTGGATACCTACCGAACAAAAAGAAAGGGAATAAGCTAATTTCGTTTGCATAAAACAAAAAGCGAGTGAAAATAACCTAAAGGACAAAAAGAAAAAAAAAAACAATTCATACCGAAGAGCGTATGAGGTTCCTTACTCCATTCAGTTAAAATCATTAATGTTTCGTTCTCAACCTTTTGCAGCTTTCAGTTCTAGTCAATGCCTATTTTCCACTCAAAATAAAATGTTTCAATTCAGTTCGCTGAAAAAGAAAGAAAAAATCAACACTACCATTTCCAACAAGAAAAGTGTACACATACATAAATAGTTAAATTTTAATTAACAGATACTAAGCAATAAGCTTAACTTTCTCTTTGAATTTCTTTTATTACCAATGTATCAAAATACTATAAAAGACAATGTCTTACTAACTGGCGTAGCGAGATGTGTGTGGGGGGGGGGGGGGGGGGCAAAGGGGGGCACAAGCCCCGGGCGGCACTCTACTAGGTAGTTTTCATAGTACAAAAAAAAATTAAATATATTTCATTTTTGACATGATTTTAAGTAAGTTCAAAGTTCGTGATATAATGGATTTCAGAGGTCAAGCTAATGACAATGCTGCTATCATGGCTGGAAAATATACTTAAGGCTGAAAAACATAAGCCCCAAAGCAGAATTTGTACCCTGCTCCAATCCCTCCTTGAACTTGGTTCGTCAATTTTTTTCGGTACCTTTAGAACGCATATATTCCTTTTTTTCCATGTCCACACATCGTTGGGAAGTTCTGCTTCGTACTTCAGGCAAAGCATTGAAGAGTCTGCAAGAAAGAAAATAGAGCGCAAGAGCTGATGCAGTCGAGAACATAAGAAAAAGAAACATATTTTTGGTGACGGAAATATACATATGTAGATGTAGATGCTTCTTCATCTTATGAAAATGAACTGCGATGAAAATTATTTTCGTCCTTAGACGAGGTCAGTGCTGAAATACACCAAAGATTTCAGCGGCTATGAAATTTAGCTACAAAGTTTGACTTTCTCTCTCCGGCCAAAATCTTAGACATTAACTATGAAAGCAATTTAGATCTTGCACCTCATGAGGACGTTGATAAGGAAGAATTTGAGATCGAACGCGTACGGTTAAGAGCAACTGTATCTTCTACAGGAAAAACAAATGAATTACCTACCCAATAAAAGCCCACTCAAACTATTAGAATGTATCTTACAGTTTAGACTAGAAGTTAGTCTGCCTGATATAACAATAATGCTTTCCCTTTTCCTTAAAATTGGAATAAACTTATTAAAAAATATTTAAGGTCCACAATGAGCACTCTAAAGCTATATCTAATCTGGGTATCATAGCTATAGAGTAGGAAATTACAGAGACCGTCGATACTGAACAAATAATAAAAGATTTTGCTTTGATAAAAAGTAGCAAAATAAAACTTTAAAGAAGTTTTCTTGTAAAAATAAATTATATAAAAATAAATTATGTATGTACCTGCATTATGTACCTACCTACATAACTTTTTATTCTTTAATTAAAACTAAATTAAATACTTTCATCCTTTCATTTTGAAATCATTTTCTTAAAAAATGTTTATTTATGTAAACATGAATTTAATTTAATTAATAAACAAAACCAATTTCATGTTATTAATTTAATATAATTAATTTAAAAAATTCATATATGCAAATAATTTTCTGGTTAAGAAGTCATTGGAACAAAAATGCCATATGGTTCCATGTTTAAAAAAAAAATCAAGGTAATTCAAGTATAGACACAGTTACAAACATTTTTTATAGGTATATTATGCAGGTTATCAAAAGCTAAAGAAAATTAATGGGAACATGTTAAATTTGCGGCTTCTTGTTTGCTTCGCTTGCTTGAAAGTACTAGAAACAAGAGTTTCAAAATTTTAAAAAGGCATTTTTAAAAGTTTATAAACATTCATTATGTGTATAACTGGTTGAAACCGTAGACAAAGGTTGTTTTTTAAACCTGAAAGTAATCTCGTAGTTTTTTTTTTTTTTTTTTGGGTGTGTGAAAAAAGTTTACTAGGGGTGGCAAAAAATTGCATCTGCCGCGGGCGGCCCTAACTCACGCTACGCCACTGGTCTTATTGTATTACCCAACAATAAACTTGAACTTGATTCCCCATGGTTGTAGGTATAATTAAGAAAAGATTATAAAAATTCATTTTTGTTCAGTAATTCACTGATTTTAATTTATAAGTAAATATGTGGTTCAACCTAAAAAATTTAACAAAAAAAAAATTAATCAACAAAAAAAAAAAATGGCTTCAAGCAATCTATCAAAATCATAGAATATTACAAAATTTGTTTCACGTAAATCAGGTAAATACTTTCTGAGATTACGTTATATTGGGTTTCTTAAGTTTTGAATAATTTTGATCGTGCCGTTTGGGTGGTTTGTTGTTTGTACAAAATTATTAAATGCCAAACCGTGTCAAAGGCTTGAGTAATATAACCGTAATTCGATACAATTATGATCTAGGATTGAATTTTTATTTATGAATCCAAAATAATGGCCTAGAATTACTCTTCTGTCTTTTATTATTTTGTTAAGCCTTGAAATTTCATAGGTGGTTATTTTGTTTGAGCCTTTCTCCAAGCCTTCCAAGCTTTTTTTTTCTGCAACGTATTTTATTTCAGTTTATCTCCTGTTCTAAAAAGTGAGCTTACTTTTTTTTGCAGCAGCGTGGTGCATATTGGTAATTAATTGCGTTCTACTTCATAATCAATTTGTTCATTTGTTTCCATAGGAGATCCAAGGTTTATAAAACTTGTCATTGAATTCGTTCAAGTTTGATCTCTTTTATTTCTTTTTTACTAATTATCAGTGATAATAAAAGTGGAGTATGATCTGAGTCCATTATTTTGTGGCGTGACAACTGTGGTGAACGATGAACGTTACCTTTAACTACTTGTATTTTTACAATTTGAAAAATAAATTTGTTTTCATGCTAAGTCTCTTGGCCTATAAAAGCAACTAATTCGTTCTTTTTCTTTAACTTTATATACAAAGGGATGACATTTTAAATTATTTTTGTACGCATTTAGATTACTATTAGCCAAGGGAATAGTAAGTACAAGAGATTTATTTGCGCACTTTTCAAGATTTGTTTTTTTTTTTTTTAACGAAGTCAAAGTGCTAGGTCACGAATATCAAACATACAAAATTTAAATTATGCCTTTGCTCTTTTCTGTATTCGTTTTGCCTTTTCTTCATCCACATATGCAAAATGTGTGTCTCAGTGAATTTCTTGGCATGCACAGAATAAAAATTTCGAATGCAATTTACGTCCTTTACGTTAAAAGTTCTGTATCTATGTCTGCGTCTTGTGTTTGATATGTTCATATCTATATTATAGTGAAACCGATTTCTTTGGATGATGCTGGTCTTGGAAGAGATTTCGGCATGGTGCTGCTTTGAACGAAAATTTCAGTTGTCTTTTTTTTTCTGTATGTTATCTCTTTTTTGGAAATCATTCACAATCCAATGTGAAGTATGCTGCTTGGTTAAATTTATTTTTTTTTTTGTAAAAGATTTAACTTTACCATGAAAAAAGTTATTACGAATGCATAGGACGATAGAACGACATGATCCATATGCATATATATTGATACACATGTATTATGAATAACTTATAAATAGATTCAAATTGTCAAAGGGAAAAAAGTTTCATAGTTTTTTTTTTTAGGAAGTTAGGAATTTTACATAAATTTGTTTTTATGCGGTCGGTGTGTTTCAACTTACCAATAAAACATGAGCATGAATATCGAAATGACTATGCAAAGTTGAGAGTTCCTCCTATCGCCTCAAAAATATTTGTAATAGAGAAGAAATGTCATGATATGAAAATTAATTTAAATAGTAAACGAAGCCCTGAAGTTAAAATGTAAGATTTTGTAAATTTTAAACATGAAGCGATCCAATACGGAAGTAATAATTTAATGGACTATAAGCAATATACCATTCCCAGGCTGCTCGATCCGTATATGTATATCAAGTCAATATAAATATCTTCTTCTACTTGATCATGTGTAGTGGTAGCCAGTTGGTGGCGTAATTTAGTGCGTATGGGACTGTCATGCCAGAATTCTGGCTCCGATCCCCATGCAGCCTCGTCCACCCACAAAAATCAGTTATTCCCTCTTGAGAAGATGTGACAAATCCTCCAAGAGTATCTTTGTCATGAATAAGTGTGTATCTCACTTTAATCGTTCGGATTTGGCAGATAATTATAGGTGAACAAACAACAAACACACATCGATGTTCATTTCCATCACTTCATTTTCACACTACTTAACCTTTAAATGGTGATAGTCTATTTGGTGTTATTTTTTGGTTGTTTTCTTTGGCCTGATTATTCTGTTTTAATGCTGGTAAAAGATCCCCCTTTTCTGTCGAGTCAAGATGAGCATCGCAAGTTGCCTGTATCCCTTGGAATTTATCATTCCTATACACTTTTTAAACCTCTTCCATTCCGAATTATATAACTGGTCTTTTTTCCTACCCTGCCACTTTACCGACTCGCTCGTCACATACTTTTGTCCCGCAACATCAAATTCCTTAACCATAACAATCTAAAAGAACCAATATCTTTACCTTATGCAAACAGGAATAATATATTTTCTTATTTTGGCTATCAATACATTTCGATACTTACCGTTACAAAGTTCCACATCTGTTCATCTTTTTTTGTTGAATTTAACCCAAGTAAATATATAAAAACCAAAACTACTAAGAAGTGTTTTTACTCTTATTATTTTATTAATTCAATAAATCTATTGTTTTGAAACATTAACTGTCTTATATTCCACTAGATACTAGAAGATATGTTCACGTTGCAATAATTTTCCGCAATTACAATGCAAGCATCAAAACCTGAAAATTAAAAAAAAAAATACTTTCAAATAATTTTCCGATTATTTTTTTCATTTTAAATAAAAATGTTGAAAAGACAACAATAAACAAAAAAAAAAAATAATTACAACAAAAAAATACATTTCCTCAAAGTTGAATGTGCTCATGAAAATAATTATTGTTAAACACTGCTTTTCCATTAACATAATTATAAAAATATCCCGATTTTGTGGTCTCCCATAACCATTAAATCAATACGAAAATTGTATTATGAATAAACCACAAAATGGCTGCAAAAAAAACAAAAAAAAAAAAACAATGTACAAATAAAACCTAGAATGTTGGTAGGATTTCTATAGGTTTGATAAAAAGTATTGGTGCTTGAACACGTACACCTCTCCTTACCCTCATCATTAGCGAAACAATTAAAAAAAAAATTAAATTTAAATGAATTTCACACAAGCAATGCAAACAATTTAAAAGGACGATGAAATTAATTTCAAATCAATAAATTCCGATTAACCGATACATTAATGAAATAAAAATTTTAATTAAACTGGAATCAGAATTCAACTGACCACAATCACTAGTGGAACACCACAAAATGTCATTAATATACTGTACACATTGATTTGCTTGCGGACAATTTAATGTTTTATTTTAATGTTTTTTTTTTTTTAATAGTTTCCACGAAATGAGGTAGCGGGATAGTTCATTTTTGTATGCTTAGATTTATTTAATCAACATTTTGGAAAAAATTACTTCAATCTACAAATACTTAATTTACTCAACTCCGTTTTGTGTGTTTCCTACAGAAATTACTTTAATATTTTAAATAGAGAGCTAGCATACCTATGGGACACTGTGGCGTATGCGGACTATTTTTATTTTTATTTCAATTTAAATTCGTTTCATAAAGAATTTGTGTGTAAAATAAAAATAAAATAAAATAAAATAAAATAAAATAAAATAAAATAAAATAAAATAAAATAAAATAAAATAAAATAAAATAAAATAAAATAAAATAAAATAAAATAAAATAAAATAAAATAAAATAAAATAAAATAAAATAAAATAAAATAAAATAAAAATAAAATAAAATAAATAATGGGTGATTTTTTAAGAGGTTTAGAACTTTTTTTAAAAAAAAAACACAAAAAATTCGAAAAAATGAATGAAATATTTATTTGAATCGATAGTTTGAACCTTGCAATTTAATGTTTAAAGATAATTTCATGCAAATGTTGACTGCGGCTGCGTCTCAGGTAGCCCATCCGCTGAATCCAATTTTGGCATACTCTTTCACACATATCGGCCGGTATCTCACGAATGAATGCATGGATGTTGGCTTCCAGTGCGTCAATCGAAGCGGGCTTGTCCCTATAGACATTAGTCTTGACATACCCCCACAAAAAATAATCTAATGGTGTCAAATCGCACGATCTAGGCGGCCAATTGACCGGCCCGAAACGTGAAATTAACTGTTCACCAAACTCGCCTGGCAATTGCGCCATTGTTTCGCGTGCTGTGTGGCATGTGGCACCGTCTTGTTGAAACCACATATCATGCAAGTCAAGAACTTCCATTTCGGGCAAAAAAAAGTTTGTTATCATCGCTCGGTAGCGATTCGCATCATCTTTGAAGAAATATGGCCCAATAAACCGCACCAAACAGTGGCTTTTTCGGGATGCATTGGTAGCTGTTGCAATGCTTCTGGCTGATCTTCACTCCAAATGCGGCAGTTTTGCTTATTTACGTACCCATTCAACCAAAAATGAGCCTCATCGCTGAACACAAGCAGCGCGCGATGAACATTTCGAACCGAGCACGAATTTTGATAGTAAAATTCAATAATTTGCAAGCGTTGTTCATTTGTAAGACGATCCATGGTTAAATTGCAAACAAAACTGAAGCTGTTTGACAGTGACACAAGGTACTAAACACACGTCAGCTGTCAAAACCAGTGTTGCCAAAACTGAAAATTGCCCGAAAAATATCATTTGTTGGAAGAAATGTTGAAATAGAAAGTGTCGCTCATGAAATTCTACATCGAAAGATCGGAACACTTTTTTCGTAAGAGTAATAAGATTTGAGAAAAAAGTGAGTAATAGCACCCAGTACTTCGACTCGTAGTGATGTAAACGTTGATGATGATGCGTACGTTTTCAGCTTTGTGGGCTTTAATGGTGTGTGCACCCAATACTTCACCTCGTAGTGATGTAAACGTTGATGATGATGCGTACGTTTTCAGCTGCTTTAATGTAAAACCAATAAAATTAAATTGAACCAAGCCAATTTTTTTCAGGTACATAGTTTTTCGTCCTCTGTGTACATATTTTGAGCAAGTATCGGTTTCTGAAATCTTTGAGGGCTAAGTTATATTTGTTGGTTCGATTTGCAGTTTTGACAGCATTCTATACTGTTCAACAGTGGACCATGTTTTTTTTTTTTGAATTGATGTACAGTTTTTAATCTGCACTTTTTTAAAATTTGCTTACTTGTTTGGAGTGGAAGCTTTTTAAGGTAATATTTGGTCCATTGTTTATCTTAAACACAATTTATGTCATTTTACTTACATATTATTATATTATACTTAACGATTGAACCATGTAAAAGTAAATCCATGCGACGAAGTCATTTTTATCCCAAGAACCAGTTATTCCTTAAACCAAAAATATAATCTACTAACCGAATCGCCCGGCTTCACACGGGTAGACAAACCTAAGCTTCGCATAAAATTACTAATTTTGTAATTGAATACTACTTACTGAGTTTTGACCCATTTCACGTTATGAATGGCGAAATTCGTTAAAATATGACCATCTACGTCCAATCTTTATTACTTTCCCAACGCAGAAAGAATTTTTGTGTTTATTCCATTTCACTCTATCAATATAAATTTTTTAAAAATAACAAACAGAATTATTGAAATCACCCTATAAATTGTGGAAAATTCCCTAAGGCCATCCACTAATAAATAACCTTTCAATTACAAATTAAAACCGATTTATTTTATTTTTACTCTAAGCAAAATTTAAAAAAGAATATCCCTAAAGCTATTTACTTGGAAAAAGCCTTTACGAAAAACGAATTTCCTAAATGGGACAATTTTTTATTTTTACCCCATTTCATCCTACAAATAATTAAATTTGAAAAAAATATCCCTCAAACCATTTCCTAACCAAAACTCTTTAAACAAAAACGAATTTGTTCAATCGGACACTTTTTATGTTTACCCCATTTCACTCTATAAATAAGAAAATAAAAAGAAATATCCCTTAAACCATTTCCTTAGAATAACCTTTCAAACACAAAAAAGAATTTCTTAAATCGGACAATTATTTTATTTTCACCCCATTTCACCCTACAAATAAGAAAATTTCAAGTAGAATATCCCAAAAGCCATTTTCTAGCCGCCTACAGCGCCATTTGTTGAAAGGTAATTGAATTGAACTGAAAAACGAAATTTTCGCCTACAGCGCCACCTTTCGCGGTACAATTATGAACAAACCCGTAGAAGGAAGTACCCAATTTGGTGCAGTCGTTCTCAAGTTTTAAGCATCCGAACCCACCACGATTCATATTTATATATAAAGATAAAGAAGAAGATAATCATACACATTGATTTCCTTACAACGAATTAAAAAAAAAAAATTGAAAATCAATTAAATCAATGACACAGCCGAATCTTAATGCGTTAGCACCCTACCCCCTTTTAACAACCCTACACACCCTTTACCTTCTTCTATATATCTTCCTATACAATAAAAAACACGTTTATGCAAAAGTCATTCATATTTTCTCAGCAAACACTTATAATGTGGGAGAAAACAAAGGATTTTCTATAGAAAGACCAACCTTAAAACCAAAATGTGTGACGTAATGACAGGTCTATAAAATTGCAAACTTTATTTTGATGAAGATATTCAGTCGATAGGAAAGGATAAACTTCGAAAAAGGATTCAGATAATCAAGAAATCATTATCGTTAATTTTGATCAGATATATATAGAAGATATATAGTCTATCAAGCCTCCTGTATCCTGCTATATGTATCGTTTGAGGCAAAAAATACAAAATAAGGATCCATTTGCCGTGACATTAAGCCGAACAACCCCTCAAGCAGGTGAATTTCTTAAGTGAACAAAAAAAAAACTGTTTATGAGATTGAATATTTAAAAAAAAAAATTAATAAATAAATAAATAATAAATAAATATTAGAACAAAACACACGATATATTAAGCATATAAAACATTTTTGTTGTAATTGTCAAAATATAGATAATTAATGTATAAATTAATATAAAAAATAAATATATAGATAATTAAGTAAGGAATTAAAAAAAAAAAAAAACTATCAGAAGTACAATTTTACTGGAAAAAGTAGAGGAAATCAATGATACTGTGGATGTAATAAAGGGTGTTTTTTTAAGACATATGGTTTTCAAGAAGAAATAAAACGCATATTACTCAATGTTATGGCCAAGAATTTAGCTTTCTTATAAAGATAAGGGCTTGCCATTTTGTTTCAAAAATGATTTTGGGCATGTGGCAGCCACGGCTGGCTCGAATAAATTCCAGCCGAGAGGCTCAATTTTCGACAGCTCCAATTTTAACGCGCGATGGCCGATGGACTCAATCGGGTCGTCTTCGATACTCTGCTACACAGCAGCAATAGCGTCTTCGGTGCGCACTGTACGGCGTCTCTGAGGATGCACATTATTCACTAGAGTAAACGTGGTGCAAGCCCGATCCATGGTTGCTCGAGTTTATGCGATTTTGCGATTATTTCGACCGAATATTGGACGCAGCGCGCGATGCGCCGCTCGAATCGAACCATTTTGGTAATACGATTTGCAAACATTGTTCAGGAGTAAGTCTATTTATTATGAAATGGCAAACAAAATTGAGCATAAATCAATTAACAGCAGTCCAAAAGACTAACTCCGAAAAAAGAATTGCCAAATTCAAAACCACACGTCTAAATAAAACACTCTTGATTTTCTAGATTAGACAACGAAAATTCGATTCCTTCCTTTAAAGGGTTTTCCAATAAGGGCCACTTGCACCAAAGTTATCTGACAGCAGTAACTACTGATTTATCCTGAGATAAGCTAATTTATCTAATTTAAAAAAAAACTGGTTGCACCATTACATTTATCAACCTATCCATAGATAAATATTTAAAATAGTTGTCCAGTCTCATTTCTCTGGATAACTCTTATTAACTGTCAATATTAATTTAAAAGGAAGGGAAAACTTTCAAAACTGATTACAAAAAGCGAGAAAACTTTATTATTATGCTCATGATGTTTAAGTTTTTCTACATACATATGTATGTATGTATGTATGTACATATCTACAAGTTCCAATTTTCGTTTGCTATAATTAATGAAAGAGGACGTCACTGATGTCTTTTGTTAAGGTCTTCTTCTACCAAAATCATGTTATTTATTTTTAGTTGTACTTATCTATTAAGATTTCAACAGATGTATGCACATAATTATGTAAGCACGTCACAACAAAATATACAAAACAACAATACCTTTGGCCAATTGCTGAATTGCTAAGCTCAAAAAGAGAATCTACAAAGTGGTAAAATTTGGAGCTCTTGAACGCTTTTATAGTGAATTAGACATCGCAAAACCGATAGAGAATGAAACTATTTAAAAAAAAAATCAGAAAAAACATGACATTTATGACTTAAGTTTCATTGTTTTTTTTTCTAATGTTGCTCTTTCTGTAATTAAATAAGTATCCTATAGTTACTTATCCAAGTTAGTTTTTTCATTTGTGCAACGTCACAACAAAAATAATAAACTTATTTTTATATCAAAGGATAGCTATCTCCAATTTTAGAAATTTATCCTTTGGTTTCGTGCAAGTCGCCCTAAGAGGTGTTATTTTGAATAGTCCGCTATTTCGGTAGCTGTCACTTTTGAAGCTGTCATTTTTTGACATTTGACAAGTAGAAACTACTACTACTACGCCATATAAAGTTCAGTTAACACAAGAACTCAAGCCGGCTGATCATCAACAACGTCGTGTCCTTGCTGATTGGGTCCTTGAAATGCATGAAAATGATCCGGAATTTCATCGAAAAATCATCTTGACTGATGAGGCCCATTTCCACCTCGGAGGCTACGTGAACAAGCAAAACTGTCGCATCTGGGGCTCGGAAAACCCAAGAGTTATTGTTGAAAAGCCTCTCCATCCTCAACGCGTGACTGTTTGGTGCGGTTTATGGTCCGGCGGGGTCATTGGACCTTACTTTTTCGAAAATGAGGCTGGAGCAACAGTTACGGTCAATGGATTGCGCTATCGAGAGATGATTAATGATTTTTTATGGCCGGAATTTGATGGTATTGATCTGGACAACGTTTACTTTCAAAAAGACGGTGCTACGTGCCACACAAGCAATGAAATCATCGATCTTTTACGGGAAAAGTTTCCGGACCGTGTTATCGCTCGAAGAGGTGATCACAATTGGCCACCGAGATCTTGTGATTTAACACCTTGCGACTTCTTCCTTTGAGGCCACGTGAAAGATAAGGTCTACGCCAACAGCCCAGCGTCAATTCAAGACCTCAAAGATGGAATTCGTGAGGCTATCGAGGACATAGGGCAGCCACTTTGCGATTTTGTTATGGAAAATTTCATGAAAAGGATATGGTCCTGTAAGCGTGGTCGTGGCGGCCATTTGGCTGATTTTGTGTTCCATTATTAACGGCATACCTTCCTCTTTATAATGAAATAAACATCTGATCATTTATCTCAAAAAATGCCATTTTTCTTTGAATATCAAAATAACACCTCTTATTGGAAAACCCTTTAGTTTTCTCTAGGATTTTTTAAAATATTTTTTTCGGATTTCGGTAGGATAGGTCGATACTAATTTTTGTGCCTTCAATTGTTTTTTTTTCTAGACATGTTCATAGTCCGGACATAGTAAATGTCAATTAGATCCGACAGATGTGCGAAGTTTAAATCCATATTTTTGACTATCAACTCCCCAAGGTTGCCACTATTTTCAATTAAAGAGTAAATTTGTTTTTCGCTAATAATATTTTTTATTTTTGATTATACCACCGAAATAACTGTTTCAATCATACTTGACAAGTAGGATGAATTGAGCAAAATTGCAATTTTTTTTTTTAATATTTCACGTACATTTTAATATTGTCTATTATTGAAAACCCAAACCAGTGCTCAAGATTTATTAGTTAATGCATGCAAAAACTTTAATTTGAGTTTTCTGTTGGCAATCCAAATTGTACGCTTAAATGCGAATTAATAATTTCAATAAACTTTCAAAATTTAAGATTTTTACAATTTACTATAAAAAAGAATATAGTTAACTAAAAATTAACCTCTAAAAATGTTGTATTTCTACAAAATTTCCAATGCAAAAAAAATAGCATAAATCAGAAATTCCTCATACAAAATGAAATATTTGTGTATCCACTTTCTAAAATAAAACATTTCCTACCATCTTCCGCAATTTTTGACAAATTAGAACTAATTCCAAACTTTTGAAATTCATCTACCATCAGACACCCCTCCCTAATTCGGTCACCGGTTGTTGATGGAAAAAGGACACAAACTGAACATCGATACGAAATCGATAACCAAAAGGGCTCTCGATTCGGGTTTATAGGTATAAGTGAGGAGGAATACAGGATACACCCAAGCCAGTCAATCTATCAAAATTCAATTCCAAAAAAAAGTGGTATATGATACGACCAGACTGGTTTCACATCACCATATAGCTCCAGTTCTTTTTCTCTCTATACTCTCGAATATCCTATGTTTCTCTGGAGCTGGAGTTGATTTTGCTATGTGTGGTTATTTTAACAAGCTTATGTCAAATTTTTAAGGTTTTCACTTGCAAGAAGGATCATGGTTGAATACTTTCCAGATTTTTGTCAATCGATACTTTCTATGGTAAAATGTCTGTTTAAATTGCCCCATCATGGATGACAGTTTAAAGGTGAATTTTCTTTGTTAAAGGTAAATATTTAATGGGCAAGATGTTTGCGGATTCTATGGAAAATGAATATTTTGTTTGTATAGAAAAGTAATACACATTCCCCCAAATTAATAAACGAATAATAACGGGGAGTTAGCACTAATTCATCTCATAACCTGTTATTTTTATTCATAAATTTGTATTGAAAAAGCGATAATTTTTACTCAAAAAATTTGCTAATCTATTAACAAATGAAAAATAACTGCGTGATGGAACTTACCCATCTCTGTGAACTTGTGATTCATATTAATAAATGTGGAATGGTAGTGAGCGGAACAATGAAATATGAAATAAACCACACACATTTATATTATTAATTCAAAGTCATCTGACTATAAATAAACAATTTTCTCTTCAAATAACTGCGTTTTTTTTTTGTTGGTATTTCTGAAATTCACTGAAGAATATTTTTCAATTTGCAAACTAAATTAGAAACATTTTTAAATGGAAATGTTGCATTTTATTTCGAAACAATCGCATGACTAACATTCTAACATGAATTGCAAATGTTTGTTTTGTATATTTTTTTTATTTTTATATTCCCAACAACTATAAGTTGAAACATTTTAATGAAATATATTTCCAGTAAGTTTTACTATAGTCTGTAGGTATATTAATAAATTCCACACAACCTGCTGTGTGTGAAGTTGAGTTAGAAAAAATAAAAAAAAACTAAATAAAAAAATAAAAAAAAACTGTGCTCGTTACGAGTGAAAAATACAAAAACGTCAATTAAACTTTGCTTTCCTCTATTTTTTTTATGATCGTCCATAAATTCATTCCAGAATGGTGCACGCATTTTAATTTCAGTGCAACAGGCATTCACACAAAAAAAAAACTATTCTAGAATGTTAAGGACATAACATTGATTATTCATTCATTAGCATTATTTCGGCCATAAAAAAAAAAATGAAGGTAGTTGAAACGTGTGGAGCACAGGAAAGCAATTTAAGAATAAAATGGGTCATGATTTAGCTAACACTCTTCTAGAATCGTCAGATTCAAAACAGAATTAAATTTTTTCTAATCCACAAAATATTTAGTTTTTTTTCAAAGTTTTTAAATTCAATGATATCTTGATTTTGAAACACCTCCTGTATAAAAAAATTATTCGAAATCAGCTAAACCGTTAGCGAGAAGATCAAAATTTAAATTCAAAATTTACCTAACATTAGTAAAAGTTTTTTTTTCGATTTTTTTCTTTACCAAAATACAAGCATTTCTTCGTCGAAATTTTGGCCTCCAGAAATCAGACGCCATTCCAATCTAAAGGGTGTTTTGCATAAGATGTGGTAAAAGGCTAGAGGGTCTTTTGCCTTTAAAGAGCAAATTCATTCATTAGTTAAGCTTAATACAAGCTTATAATATCTTAAAAACTCAAAAAAGCAATTTTAAACTCAAAACTAACGAAAATAGAAACAAAATTAATGGGAAGGTTAGAAATTCAGGATTGGATTTGATTATGATTGGAGAGCAAGTTTGAGAGAAGTTTTTGAATGGTTTCAATTAAAAATGGAGGAGTTATTTATTTTGGAATACAATTTAGTGATTGGTTCATTTTGGCCGTAAACGGTACGGTAGAAGGGGATACTGAAAAGTGGTATGGACCTCAGACGACGATAATTTGTGTTCAATTTTATTTTATTAATAAAGCCAGCGCAGTCAATGTTTCCAGTTAATAGAACGAAAAGTATATCTGCATTTTCGCGACGTCTATATAAGGTATATGTATGTAGGTTGATTAATTTCAGACGGTTTTGCGTATGGGGGTAGCTTATATGGGTCATCCCAACAAAGGCCGTGCAGAGCAAATCGGATGAATCTACGTTGAACGGCTTCTATACTTTGAATTTTGACATGGTGGTCAGGTGACCAGACTTGGAGCATATTCAAGAAGGGGTCAAACGAAGGTAACATACAGAGACTTGGTAACATATGGATTGGAGAATTCTTTGTACCAGCGTTTTATAAATTCGAGAGTGGAATTAGATATATTGATCACTATGATGAGCACGAAAATTAAGTTGATCATCACAGATAACGCCTAAGTCACGAACGAAAGTGACTGCCGCACCATGTTCGTTATTTATGAAATATTGACGCTGTAACAAGGGAGGGCGTTTCCGGGAGTAAGTGATGGCTTCACTTTTATTCACATTTAACTCAAGGAAATTGTGTTGACACTAGTTAAAGAAATTATTTAGGACGTTTGAAGTAGTTGATCATCGGTCATGCATTTTATATGTTTTGAAATACGCATCTCATCAGCCTAAATCTGAAGGTCTAATCCTTTAAGCTTAAGTTCAACACCATTAATAGTGAGCAAAAAAGACGAGAGGACTTAAATGGCTTCCTCGTTGGAAACCAGATGTTGATTTGCCAGGATCTAAATAGGACTATTTATCGACAATCAGTTAAAAACCATTGAATCTAAGAAACAAAATATTAATGGGAATCCATAACCTTTCAGTTTAAAAATAATAAAATTGTGGGATATTTTGTCATATGATTTGCTAAAATCCATTGCAATCGTATCGACTTCATTACCAGCTTCAAGAAAGCAAACAATATTCGCAAAGAACTCAGTTAAATTAGTGGTCATAGATCTTCCATTCAGAGAAGAATGGCTTACATCATATAAAGGGTCCACCAAATAACTTTTTTTTTTTGAAAATGGCACAAAACATCAAGTGTAGCTTCGGCTGTGTGGCACGTAGCGCCGTCCTGTTGAAACCAAATGTTACCAATATCCTCCTCTTTAATTTTTGTGAACAAAAATTCGTTCAACATGGCCCGATAACGATCGCCTTTGACTGTAACGCCGACTCCTTGCTCATTTTCGAAAAATGGCCCAATTATGCCTCTGGACCAAAATCCGCACCAAACAGTGACTCGTTTTGGGTGTATCGGCTTTTCAATGCATGCGTGCGGGTTTTCTGTGCCCCAAATGCGACAATTTTGCTTGTTTACTACCCGCCAAGATCAAAATGAGCTTCATCTGAAAAGATGATTTTTTTGGCAAAATCGGCATCTTCTCTAAGTCGATCGCAGGCCCACTTAGCGAAGCGTATTCACAACCATATTCGTTCAGCGGAAGGATAAAACTAATTATCTGTCAAATCAGACATGAGCTACTATGTGTTACCATTCACGAAATAAGCACTAGTTGATTATACTGTCAAATAATTTAGGTTTGCATCAAAATTTAGCAATGGATGTACAGTTTGAGACATCACCTCCTTTGGATCCTTTTTTATGAACAGGGATGATGAAAGAGTCTTGCCATACTTTTAATGGAAACAAACCAGAAGAAATATATAGCTGAAAGAGAGCAGTAAGTGGTATCGTTGTGCTTATTTATAGACGCATTTTTTGAAAACTACAGCAGAAATGCCGTCTGGTTCTGAAGAGAAATCACCCTTCAGCAGGCTGATTTTATTAATTATTGTCGAAGAACATTATATTAAACGAAGCTAAGGAGGTCTGGGTGCAGCCATTCATATGCCTCCTGAAGTAATTTTGGTCTAGATCAGCGTTTAAATGAATAAAATAGAGTTCTTATTAAATCC
This sequence comes from Leucozona laternaria, assembly GCA_932273885.2. Taxonomy (NCBI): domain Eukaryota; kingdom Metazoa; phylum Arthropoda; class Insecta; order Diptera; family Syrphidae; genus Leucozona; species Leucozona laternaria. The sequence continues at coordinate 19,719,576 of OW026367.1, read as the reverse complement.
AATTTATTATACGATAGGTATGTATATAAAATCGCAAAAGTAAGTAAGATACATTAAATTTAGCAAAATAATTAAAAAGGTGGATGTCTCGTTTCTCGTTTAGTATTGGATAAACATCGATAGTCTATCGATAGTATCGATAGTTTTTTACCATCTATAATATCGCTGATAGTTTAAAACTATCGATACTATCAAAAAAATTAGCCTGAAATAAATTTTCTTTGAAATCAAACCAGTCTCATTCACTTTTTCCTATTCTTTAAAATCAGAACACATAGATTTGTATAAATTTTTATTTTTTCAGCGAAGAAATTATTATTTAATTTTGAAGACGTTCGTTTATTTTTAATTTTTTTGTTTTGATTAATTTCTTTAAGTGTTCAAGTTAAAATTTGTTTACTTCACTTTAAAAACCTACACTAGGCCCATTCACTCTGGGATTAAAATTGAATTGAAGTGAAAGATTGCAATAGAACTGCTAGATTCTGTTTTTAGTTTAGCAGATAAGTGCGAATATTATGTAATTTATGTTGATTTTCTTAATAAAGTGTAAAATTTTGGAACTGAAAAAAAAAAAAAAAATTTTCATTATTAAAATTATTTCGAAGTAGGGTTACATTCCCAGTTAAATTTTATTCACGATAGTCCACAAAGGATGCTGCTATCACTATTATATATTACTTTATAGCTATAATTATTTCACTTATTCAAGCAAGTAAAAAGCGATACTTTTTGGTAGAAAATGCGACTCGATTTTATAAGGACAAGTACACTTGAGCATTGAAAATTCATCTCTCTGTTCATTTTGCTCAGAAATAATTTAAAAAAAAAACTATCGATAGTATCGATACGAAAAACATCGATGCTCTTGATAGTGAAATTTTTCGATGTTTATCCAACTATAGTCTCATGTCTGTACAAATCTCAAAAACCAATAATAATGACAGAATTAAGGTCGTGCCTGAATGAATGAATGAATGAATGAATTCGGCTTAAGGCTATGTCTGAATGGATGCAACAATCAGTGTTATCTACTAGGAGAAAATGCTCGACAATTTTAAAGTCAAAATCATGAAAAAAAAAATCAATTCGAACTAATTTTATTTGAAAGTATTACGTTATTAAGTAAAGTACTATTTTTGATATTAATATTTCATGTCCCCCTGCCTAAGTGGGATAAAAGCCCTATAATTCTTGTTTCCCCTTCTCGAATACGCTTGTCAAGCATGGTCGCCTTATCAAGATATTCATATATCAAGAATTGAGAGCATTCAACGCCGATTCCTTCGATTTGCTCTTAGAGGCCTTCCTTGGAACGATCCTTTAATCCTAACACCTTACCGTGATCGCTTACAATTAATTAACCTGATTTCACTCGAGAAACGAAGAGAAATAGCTGACATTCTATTCATTCACCGTCTCCTTTCTGGTTCTGTCGACTGCCAAAATCTTTACAATTCTATCTTTTTCAACACTAACCCCCGAAATTTAAGAAAACCTTGCCTCTTCTACTTGCCTACCCACCGCACCTCACATGGCTCCAACAAGCCTTTAACTCGAATGTTGCGAAGTGCTAATTCGAACGCAAACTTTTTCGACTTTAACCTAAGCAACTCCAATCTTAAACTCTGTTTACTCAATCCTTCCCCCAATACATCCCTATCTTAGCTTTAAGCTTCGTAATTTTTAAGTTAGATTAAGTCCTTAGTTTTAAGTTAGATTAAGCTTGCATTAAGCTGAATAATTGGGGGTTTTGCCACCACCTAAATTAAAATTAAAGTCTTCCCAACCTACACATTCTAGCCTTTTGTAGCATCTTACGCAAAATATTCTGCATGTTTGAAAAATTACAAGTTTCTTGTATTTTTTTTTTTCAATTTCCCTATAAATTACATACCTACCCATTTGACAAAATTTGTTTTCATTGAACTTCAAAAAAGTACTAAACCCACTTGAAAATCGAACGAGTAAGTAAAGGGTTTTCCAATAAGAGGTGTTATTTTGAATAGCCCGCTATTTCGGTAGCTGTCAAGTAGAAACTACGTCATTAGTAAAAATGGAACGATACACGCTTCAACAACGCATTGAAATTATTAAAATTCACTATAAAAATGGTGAAAATTTGGCAGAGACGGTTCGTAAAACTAAAACATTTTTGGGCCGTCGTGAAGCACCTTGTCGGACCGCAATACCGAAATTGGTGGACAAATTCGAGCTGTTGGGACAAGTTAGTGATGTGAAGAATAAAACCCGTGCACGTCGCTCAAGAACAACTGAGAATATTGCTGTTGTAGCCCAAAGTGTTGAGGAAAACCCATGTTTGTCCATTCCTCGTCGTTCTTTGGAATTAGGCATTCCACAAACGTCATTACACCGTATTTTGCATAAAGACTTGGGTCTTAAGGCTTATAAAGTTCAGTTAACACAAGAACTCAAGCCGGCTGATCATCAACAACGTCGTGTCTTTGCTGATTGGGTCCTTGAAATGCATGAAAATGATCCGGAATTTCATCGAAAAATCATCTTGACTGATGAGGCCCATTTCCACCTCGGAGGCTACGTCAACAAGCAAAACTGTCGCATCTGGGGCTCGGAAAACCTAAGAGTTATTGTTGAAAAGCCTCTCCATCCTCAACGCGTGACTTTTTGGTGCGGTTTATGGTCCAGCGGGGTCATTGGACCTTACTTTTTCGAAAATGAGGCTGGAGCAACAGTTACGGTCAATGGATTGCGCTATCGAGAGATGATTAATGATTTTTTATGGCCGGAATTGGATGGTATTGATCTGGACAACGTTAACTTTCAACAAGACGGCGCTACGTGCCACACAAGCAATGAAACCATCGATTTTTTACGGGAAAAGTTTCCGGACCGTGTTATCTCTCGAAGAGGTGATCACAATTGGCCACCGAGATCTTGTGATTTAACACCTTGCGACTTCTTCCTTTAGGGCCACGTGAAAGATAAGGTCTACGCCAACAGCCCAGCGTCGATTCAAGACCTCAAAGATGGAATTCGTGAGGCTATCGAGGACATAGGGCAGCCACTTTGCGATTTTGTTATGGAAAATTTCATGAAAAGGATATGGTCCTGTAAGCGTGGTCATGGCGGCCATTTAGCTGATGTTGTGTTCCATTATTAACGGCATACCCTCCTCTTTCTAATGAAATAAACATCCGATCATTTATCTCAAAAAATGCTATTTTTCTTTGAATATCAAAATAACACATCTTATTGGAAAACCCTATACTTTGTGTGTGACCCAGTCACAATGATTGCCTATATAAGTTGCCCAACTGTGCAACTTTAAATATTTTCCATAAAATGTGTGTAACACAGAAAAGAAAAACAAGTTATAGCTAAAAGAAAATAACGGGTGAGAGGTTTAGAACTTTAAAAAAAAAAAAAACACAAAAAATTCGAAAAAATGAATGAAATATTTATTTGAATCGATAGTTTGAACCTTGCAATTTAATGTTTAAAGATAATTTCATGCAAATGTTGACCGCGGCTGCGTCTCAGGTAGCCCATCCGCTGAGTCCAATTTTGGCATACTCTTTCACACATATCGGCCGGTATCTCACGAATGAATGCATGGATGTTGGCTTCCAGTGCGTCAATCGAAGCAGGCTTGTCCCTATAGACATTAGCCTTGACATACCCCCACAAAAAATAACCTAATGGTGTCAAATCGCACGATCTAGGCGGCCAATTGACCGGCCCGAAACGTGAAATTAACTGTTCACCAAACTCGCCTCGCAATTGCGCCATTGTTTCGCGTGCTGTGTGGCATGTGGCACCGTCTTGTTGAAACCACATATCATGCAAGTCATCGCTCGGTAGCGATTCGCATCATCTTTGAAGAAATATGGCCCAATAAACCGCACCAAACAGTGGCTTTTTCGGGATGCATTGGTAGCTGTTGCAATGCTTCTGGCTGATCTTCACTCCAAATGCGGCAGTTTTGCTTATTTACGTACCCATTCAACCAAAAATGAGCCTCATCGCTGAACACAAGCAGCGCGCGATGAACATTTCGAACCGAGCACGAATTTTGATAGTAAAATTCAATAATTTGCAAGCGTTGTTCATTTGTAAGACGATCCATGGTTAAATTGCAAACCAAACTGAAGCTGTTTGACAGTGACACAAGGCACTAAACACACGTCAGCTGTCAAAACCAGTGTTGCCAAAACCAAACCAGCTTAAAAATCACCCATTATATATGCTTTCTATTGTCGTTGTTGGATAACAATTTGCAACGGAATTTAATTTTTTTTGTTGAAAATATGAACTTTACCGTAAGTCTGAGCAAAAGTCTTTTTTTTGAATTCTGATGTCATGTTTTTGATTTATAGTATTGTTCCACGAGTTTTTCCATCGTAAAAATAGAAATTTTGTATCTGATATATAAATATAATGAGCATAGAAGTATTATTTTTTAATACAGCTGTAGAAACTGAAATCCTGGATATAAAGGCAATTCAAAAAAACTCATTTGAATATCAATTTTATAGCAAACTGATGTCTCGTTCGTCTAGATTCGAAGAAGAAATAGAAGTTACTATCAAATTTTAGTGTTTAAATTGTTTCATAACAAAAACAAGTTGAAGATAAGGGAAAGAATGACTCAAATAGAAAAAAAAATATATTCTAGAAGTCAGGGGTGGATTTATAAAGCGAGACCTTCGGCATGAGGTCACCCAAGACCAATATCCGAAGGGATACTAGCACATGGGATAGGTATACTCACTCAGTCAAAGAAAGAATCTGGTAGAGGACATTATGTAACCAAAGCAACCTGAAAAAGCCTGTCGACCAGTAGTTTGGCCTAAAGCTTTGACAAAAGCTGCAATGAGAAAGATCACTTTTCCTGGACTATTTATAGTTTTTAGTGCATTACATAAAAATGCTCTGTACCACATTTGCAGGTCGTGCATGAAAACAAATATGCACGACTGTAATGTAGCCACACATAACACATAATGATAATCACTATTTGCTCAACAAAAAAAAAAAACCTGGAAGGGCTACTTTCGTTATGTGAATTTTTCTCTTAAAACCTGGAACTCAGTTTTCTTACAATTACTTTGGTTATTACAGTCAGAAGGTTATCGTCAGAGTTGGATTCGAGAAAACCTCCAATTACAGTGGACACACACACAGACCAACGCGTTCATCTACAGTGTGGTATAAGGGTAATAAACTTGGCCAAAAAACCTATTTTTGTTTGCCGATTTCCAACCCTGGTATGTTATAAAGCTTAATTATAGTAAGTGCACCAAAATGCAAAACATCCAAAGCTCTAGCTTGACACACATAGTGCAGGGCGATTAGTCAAAAGTTAACAGTTGTGTAAAGTGTGTGTGCGGTTTTGTAAAAAGCTCGAATACTGTGATTTATTAGAAGGCTCTGCTATCTATTATTAAACACCTGTTTAAAAAAAATGGTTATCTGCCCGAAAAACAAAAGTAAGATTTGACAAAGCTTACAGCCATATTATTGACATGTTTCAAAACTCGTTCAATAGCAAAACTAGTTTTATAGAAGTTTGGAGTCCCAAGATTGACACGGTTTTATGAAATAAGCGATTTATCCAAAGCTAGATTTATGTTTTCGAGCTTTAGGTGTCAAAATACTTTTGAATAAGACCGATTTGAGCACCTACAAACATCTATAGAACTAGTTTTGTCGTGAAACTAGTTTTGAAAAAACTCAATAATATGGCTGTTATTGTTTTTATTATTCTGTTTATTTTGAGAGTCTTATGAAAATATTTTGTGCTGTTACAGGAGTCAGTCGAGGTCGTCCTCAGAAATATTTTTAGGGGAATCAAGTGAAAGAAGCAAAAGACGAAGAACTGAAGACCTTCGATCAAAAGAAGACGATCAAGAGAACTGACTTTTATGCTACACAAATGAAGTTGAGTGAGGCGGGAAATGCTGATGCTTCAAAAGTTGTTAAAGATCTTATAAATTGTTCTCGAAGAGCGAAGAAATATGCAGCGGCCATACAACAAAAATGCTGCTGACCAACTATACCATCGATATCACCATTGCGTGTGTCCATATTTACAGAAGCGGGACTTACTAAAGCCCAATATGAGATAGTTAGAGAAACTAACAAATATTTTTTCCTTGCTATCCTGCACTTCAAAACACGTTAAAAAACAATACTACCCAGAAATTCATTCCTTAACCGAGACATGTGCTGAAGTTTAAGTGTAAAAGCTGATGGATCACACTGTAAGTAGACTCATATAACATCTTGAAAAGCTGTGAAGCATTTGAGTGAAGAAGATTAGAAATCCTTAATTTTAATAAGTGACGGGTCCCAGCAAAGTCAAAATAAAATTAAGTTTGAAAGTGAAGTTGATTCTGAGCCCAATATTTTCCAAAGCTCTGTAGTTCCACAGGAAAGACAAATGATGGGAATACCAGCGAAATATTCTTTGAGGCACATGAAGTATCAGCAGCTATAACTTGAACTGATAAAAATTTATTACATCGCTTTAAAGTAGTTTTAGATACATTATGTTCTGGACTCAAAATTAACACTGAAGAGTTCGATAAATATTCCGAAGAAACTGCTGAGCTGTATATTTGCTTATATAAGTTTTACCCTTTGTCTCTCATAATGCATAAAGTGCTTATTCATGGATCCGAGGTAATTAAAAAAGCTATTCTTCCAATAGGATAACTATCAGAGGAAGGAATCACGTATACGCTTATTCCGATTAAGCTACACCAGAAAGTTCTCGCATGCAACCTGCAACATGGATGTTCTGTGATCAATTCCCTATCAGTGAAGCTGTGAAGTGATACACTTTATCACAGCTTCACTCATAATTCGATTCTCGATGTGTAAAAAAGTGAAGTCAAATGTCAAAATTTTTTCATATGATTACTTTTTTATCACAGTCACATCATTCTGTGAAGTAAGTAGTGAAGAAAGGATGCACATAAAAAGTAAGCGCGGAGCACTTTGGAAACTACCCGTGGCAAAAAATCGCAAAGCACTCAACACTTTTACATGACAAAGAAGCGCATTTCTACGTTGAGAATTATTTAGGAATGGCTTTAGTTCCTCTATTAAATCCATGTATAAGTGTTTTGGGAATCTATATAGTTCAATAAAATGCTCCTACGTTGTAACTTCCAATGGATTCTGCCCGTCCCGAAGAGAACGCCTCAATACCCTCAGATGCAAATTAAATAAGTTTAACTTCTCAGAAAAAAAAACAAATATGACAGACAACTGACAGAATTTATCATTTAGTACATTTTAGTACACACTTTGACAGCCATTTATCATAAAGTGTTCGAGAATGGCTTAAGGCGTGTGAAAATTGAAATGATATTTTTTTATCACTTCACAACTTCATAGATCGGGAATTGACCCCCTGAATAGGCTTCTTCTAACATATCTGATCCATTAATAACAGGCATGAAATTAAACAAAAATAACAAACAAAAAAAAAAAAAATATCATCTGATGTTTTAAAGTTGTTATCGGAAAGCGATGTTTCAATGATTGAGAAGATTAATTAAATAAATTGTTTCCTTATGAAAAAGACTTTTTTTACCATTATTTGATATAACCGTCAGAGCTATAAAATATTTTAAGCCAGGTTTTTAACCCAAATACGACACTGTGCGCCGCTGACAGATGGTATGACGAGCCCACTTTTTTCAGACTTCTCAATCATCATAGTGTTAGTTTTGATTACCTACAACCTCGAGTTTTTTTTTCACACGAAACCAATACTTGCCCTATAGAGCAATAAAAAATTTACCTTGATTTCCAGCGCCCTTTTACCAACTCCTCTATTAAAAATGCCTTTCATTAATCCTCTACTGAGAGCAGACATACTTTACGTACACATTCACCCAAAGTCACAGAAAAGTCGAAACTTTTCGATTCGAATCTGGAATTGCGTCATTCTGTCTGGCGCCAGTAAGGCATTTTATCTCCATCTTCGTTCGCAAAATAAGAGAATAAAAAAAATAAAAATAATAAAAACAAAGGTTCAACCACGGTGGTATCTGGTATGTACCTTGAAAATAAACGAAAACACTTGAAAATTGAATTTCTTCTTCTAACAAAATTTAATTTCAACTTTTATTTTGTTTTTGTGCAGTTAAAGGGGTAGCATATTTCCAAGAGGAATAAATTAGCAGAATATGAGATGAATACAGACATTTTTGATAAAATAAAAGGTGATCTATTTATGAAGTGGAATTTTTTTTAGTAGAGATTTTAAAATAACACGTATTTCAAGTTTTCAAGGCTTTCAAATGGTTTACTTATTGTTGTCTGGAGATACAGCAAATAGCATTTGGATTTGGCTATACATTACGTTATTTCAATTTCTTTGGCACTTTTCTATCTTTTGTATATAGTGATTATAATTTAAAGATAAAAAGTGGATATATAGATACAAATACAAGTTTTTTTATATAGGCATGTCCCGATCATCTAGAATATTTATAAAGGACATGACAGACTTCTACTATTATCATATAATGAAGTTAACGATGAGTAAATGAAAACCTGTAAAATAAAACACACAAAATAATTATAATATTTTAATTATTTTGAAGCTTATGCATTTGTAAAACGAATGTTTGGGATGAATGGGCATGAGTCTAGAGTGTAGACAAAAGCTATTTTGTTAATGTGAATTACCAGCAATCGGAGAAGCCTGATGCAAAATATTTAATAAGGATCCAAACAAGAACCTCAAGAACCCTTTTCCTCATTGACAATGCAAAGTTATAAGAATTAAAAAAAATTCAAAAAAATGTCTAAATTTTTGTTTGTTCTGCTAGCTTCATAGATAATAACCAAAGGAAATTATGGATATGATAAAATGATTCAGCCTGTTGTCGAACCAACTTCCATCCCTGACGTTGTAGGCTAATCCAAAAGTCTTCACTTATTTCTTATTCCTGATTCTATAAAACCACAATTTAATGTTTAAAGATAATTTCATGCAAATGTTGACCGCGGCTGCGTCTCAGGTAGCCCATCCGCTGAGTCCAATTTTGGCATACTCTTTCACACATATCGGCCGGTATCTCACGAATGAATGCATGGATGTTGGCTTCCAGTGCGTCAATCGAAGCGGGCTTGTCCCTATAGACATTAGCCTTGACATACCCCCACAAAAAATAATCTAATGGTGTCAAATCGCACGATCTAGGCGGCCAATTGACCGGCCCGAAACGTGAAATTAACTGTCACCAAACTCGCCTCGCAATTGCGCCATTGTTTCGCGTGCTGTGTGGCATGTGGCACCGTCTTGTTGAAACCACAACTTCCATTTCGGGCAAAAAAAAGTTTGTTATCATCGCTCGGTAGCGTTCACCATTGACAGTAACGCTGCGATTCGCATCATCTTTGAAGAAATATGGCCCAATAATGCCGCCGGCCCATAAACCGCACCAAACAGTGGCTTTTTCGGGATGCATTGGTAGCTGTTGCAATGCTTCTGGCTGATCTTCACTCCAAATGCGGCAATTTTGCTTATTTACGTACCCATTCAACCAAAAATGAGCCTCATCGCTGAACACAAGCAGCGCGCGATGAACATTTCGAACCGAGCACGAATTTTGATAGTAAAATTCAATAATTTGCAAGCGTTGTTCATTTGTAAGACGATCCATGGTTAAATTGCAAACCAAACTGAAGCTGTTTGACAGTGACACAAGGTACTAAACACACGTCAGCTGTCAAAACCAGTGTTGCCAAAACAAACCAGCTTAAAAATCACCCGTTACATCCCTCATTGAGTCAATCGACACAATCAAGATGAACATGGATCGTAAATGTGTTTCTTTACTACTAGTTTTATATTTTAGCAACGCTTTTGATATCGTAACCCATGATCGTTATTCTTTCTCAAATATTGACTGTAATCTGATCTTTTCATACTTATCGCAGAGCTTCTAGTATGCTTGTATTGGTGACAACAAATCTGATTTTATTGAAATAATTTTGGGAGTCCCTCAGGGATCCATTTTAGGGCCGATATTATTCTCTTCATTTATAAATGACTTCCACTATGCAACATCTTTCTTGCTCGTTCATCATTTTGCTGATGACGTTCAGATACTCTTTTCATGCCATATAAACGAGGTTTCTTCCTTTGTTGCTTCTGTTAATGTTGACCTTCTTTCTGAAATTGAACCCGGATAAATCGCAGGCAAAAGTGTATTAGTTTAGACCAGTGAGTAACATGATGGATCCGGTTGTGAAAGAAAATGTTATACTTGATGAAACTTTATCTTGAAAAGCTCATGTTAATAGCCTTATAAGTCGAACTGGTTGTATATGGCAAAAATTTTATTATATTAGTGACTATTTGCCTCTCCATATTAAAATTAAGCTTGCCAAGGTTCTGCTGGTTCCTCACTTTCTATATAGTGGTGAAATATTTGCAGGTGCTGAATTTAGTATTGTTAAGGTTAAGGATACGCTTCAATAATAAAAAATAATTCAACCGATAGACTTCAATATTTACAGAAGTTTCGTACATGTATTGAGCTTTTAGCAATATGTAAAAATAGTAGTAGATCTTCAAAAGAGGCATAAAAGTAGTAGGAAATTTATTTTGTACTTTTTTAAAACCAATATTGAGTATAAGAAAAAGAAGATTGATTCGAGATACCAAATGATCAAAGACAAAATGCAAAAATTAGAAACTAATATTTCAGCAAGAATAAGGGCCACAGAGACCAAAATGAAAATATCTTGAAGATTATCAATCCAGCTAAAATATTTAAAGGTGTCGTGACATAAGGGCATGCGTCAAGCGTCATAAGGTCATATTAAAGAATATGTTCTTATGTCTTTTTTGCACAATGATATAAAGCCAAATCTTTGAGGAATCGTCATAATATAGTCAATTTTTTTTTTACGTCTGCTAGGAAAAAATTTGAACCTTTACCAATTTGACCAAAACAGGAATTTACAGATTTTTTTGCATTATTCTTGCATTTTTACTACTGATTTTGGAGCTTATCAAACAGTGAGTGTAATCGCATGCACTTCTAGTTTCATACTGTAAAGTTAATAGTAGCTACATGCTGATATTCCAACAACCAAGCAAGGTATCATTTTAAAATAAAGCTTCAAATTTGCAATTTCTTTTGCAGTTCAAGAACAAAATAAATAACAAACAATTTAAAATCATCATAAAAAAAACTCAAAAAAATTCATATATTGTACCGCCAACTTTCATGTGAAGTTAGTTGACGGTCCTTTTCTCAGTAAGACTCAAAATTTGCAGTTTATTATGCAGCTCATGACAAGAGTAAACAAAAATTAAGGTTTAAAAAAAGGTTCATGATTAAACGCTAACTTTATTGTAAAGTTATCATGACAGTACTTTTCTCAGCAACAACACAAGCTAGGAACTTGAGGTCCCAAATTTGCACTTTTTTTTCCTGTTAAACACAAATTGGCAAAATTTAGAAGTCCCCAATTAAAAAAAATTCATACTACACACCTAACTAATGTGGAGTGGAGTTAAGTTTAAGAGCCAATAAATATGATATTTATAAAATAAATGCTTGTGTTCCTCAGGGCTGCGTTTTGTCTCCGACTCTATTTTTCATATTATCAATGATCTCTTGTCTGAAACATCTTTTAGCCCTTAGCTTTTTACATTCGATTTCAGATTTACCTCCTGGTACATTGTAAATACAAGATATATTTTGGACTTCCCATTCCCAATACTGTCTAAATTTTAATCATCATAAAGATTGACTATTATGTCTATTTATTTATTTCAATTCGTTAAATACTGACGTGAACAATACTAATAATATTAAAATAAATAAACAGATCATGTCGGTCGAGCAAATTATATAAAACCGCAGTGGCAGCGAATGATAAGCTCATTAAATTCGGAAATAATTTGAGAATGGAATGTTTTAATGCCAACTTCTTTATCTTTACTTTATCGATCTGTTTGAAAAGTATACACACAAAAAATTAAACCACATACATATATTTTTTTTTTTTGGATACGATAGGTGCACAAAGTTAGGTACATTTAGATGGAAGCCTCCCCCAAGTTTTATCTTTCACACTCCTTTCCCATTTGTTATTTGTGCAAACGATATTTTGTCTCAATTCAACTTAGCCCAGTTCCATTCTCCTTGCTTTTTCTTCTTGATCCCATAATTCTTATCGCTATTTCAGAGTTTCTCCTTTTTTACGTGCCGATTTTACCGATAACATGGCTCTTTTTGATAGATCGACCAATTTAATATACTCTGTGAATTATATGACTTTCATTCAAAAGGTTTAATAATTGATTCTAGAATGCCTTAGAGTAGCCATTTGGGACCAATTCTTTTTATATGATTTTTTTTTCATTTCAAACATCAAACTGCATAAAAATTGCAGAATATGTTGGATACAAAGTATCGTATTTATATCCAAAAGAGTTAACTTCGAAATGTTGGAACCCCAACATTTTTTCGACGGTTTAAAAAAGTATAGATTTGTCCGGATAAATGGAGTGTTCACCACAGCGACTGTCTTTGACTGGCAAAAAATTGTACTTTAAAAATTCGAAGAATTCACCAAAGATATAGATAAGGTATACAAAAAGATAAACGAAAAGTTTAATAAAAACTCAATAAACCTTTAATGAAGTCCCCGCACACAATCTAACTGTTATTATCTTCCTTCGTTAGAAAAAAAAGGGAAAACAATAGCAAAATTCTCATCAACGAGTACATACACCTTCAAAACACTATAAATGTCTGCACATTCCAACAAAACTATAACCGAAAATACCAACTAAATCGTTTTCTCATTGCTATTACCCTGCTGAAGGACAACTTCCGCAATTGATTCACTTTATACAATGCGCCTCTTGGTATTTATTTCACATAAAAGGATATCCCTATCTAAATGCCTTTGCCCTCCCACCAACAAAGCAACAACTTATACCTTCAGCACGCTCCTAAACTACTGCACGAGGCATGACTATACCTTCCTATATAGATATAGAGCTCTGCTACCGTCTCTCTCGCTCGTCTCCTCCAGAATTCATGCGGCACGAAAATCAAATAGCAAGCTAAAATTAAATTTGTTCATTTACATGCCAGGAATACTAATTACACACGTTGTGCAACAACCAACGAACGTTAGAACGTTAGACCCCTTCCAGACATTCCCATACTCCCATATTCCCATTATGGCTGAGCCCTCCTATATATTCCTGCCAAACGAATTTCTAGCTTATGAAAACTCTATTATCACCAGTACTGCAATGTACGTACATAGGTTGGAGATCCCACAGGTCTGCCTTCTGGCTATAAGTCCCTTCAAAAGGGGTAGGTATACAAATACATATATGCCATGAAGCTTCCGTTTAAATGCACCTTTTTGACTTAGATCTCTCGCCCGCCCAAGGCTCTCCACAATCCCGTTCTTGATGTTGCCTCCTCCATGAGATTGAAGAAGCGTTGAATGTTTTGCAGTCGTGCGGAACTAAAACTAAGCAAAGTAAACCAAAATGGGCAAAACTTTTGTCAGCTCGAGGGTTAGAAACCGAATTTTCTGGTTTTTGGTTTGGAAAACGAAAATAAACCAAAATATATGTGTATTACATTCATATAGGTCTCTATAGGTATCAGAATTGGGAAATTGTTTCTTTTTTTGTTTCCCCCATTTTTACATTAGAGCCAAAAAACCTTTTGGATCGAATATAGAGTGGTTTCCAATTAAATTTATTACTCCCCAAGTTATCAATAGAAAGGTTTATATTCATATGGGAACGTTTTTGTGGCACAAGGAAAATGTAGGATGTCTATATCTATTTTTGCCTTTTCTTTTTGTGACATTTTATGGAGTTTTATAGCCTCTTCTTATCGAATTATAAACTAGATTTCCAGCATAATACTTGAGACTAACTTGATTAAAGACCATAAAACTGAGTTTTTGTCTTTGGAAAATGCATATCTGCCATTTTAAAAATCTATCTTAATTTTATTGTGTACACCAGTTCAATTTGAGGTATACTCAACAAATTTAACTTGAGATTTTGATCAAACTTGATAGGGATGAAAGGGAAGACTAAAAATTTCGTCTCGTAATTCTGATCGTTTGTGCGTAGCTGTTCAGCTGTATCCTAAATAGATGGGGCGATTTTCTATTAAACTTGGTACCATTGGGTTTTTGGACATTCCCCCCATACGGTATTTCATTTTTTTTTTGTAGGGGAAAAAATAATAACACAAATTTTCAAAAACTTGGTTACAGATTTTAAACAAAATCCAGTTAAAGGGACAGCATAGAGACTAACTTTGGCTACGGGAATTATTTATAGAACCTCAATTGCGGGATATTCGCCAAAAAAAATATGCGATATGAAAGGTTTTAAAAAAGTTCCATATGAAAACGTCAATTAGTTCCAGTAATTGATCAGCCGTATAAGCTGTTTTAAATAAATTTTGAAATACATATGTCTTTAAGGTCACTCTCTGGCTGATAAATTTAAAGCCTGCGGCTGACCAATTTCTGAAACTAGTTGACCTTTTTTTTTTACCAATTACTGACCTTTAAAATGGAATACTTATGGGATACATATATGGGATGCTAAGATCTCGCCGCCACTATCTTTAGGCAAAAAAATAAATTTCCGAAAATTGTTTTCTATGCGACTGAACATAAAACCATTTTTTGATTTTGTCGAAAATGATTTAACTGATTTTAAAACAAATTTTCTATTTAGTATGTATGTTTTCCAAGAAAAACACGTTTTGCATTTTAAAAATAATTTGACTCGTTGGTCACTAATAAACTCCAGCTCAACACACCTAAAACAGTGATTGTTCATGCAAAATAGTATATAAGCAGGGCCGGGCTAACCATATGTGCAAGATGTGCAAATGCACAGGGCGCAAAATTCTGGGGGCGCATTACCAGGAGTAAGAAAATGTAATCTGATCTTGTGCAAAAAAATATATAACCACAAAACTTGTTCAAATAATCCCAAAATAACATCCATCACAATACTGTGCTAAGATATTTCTTGCACACTAACTAACTTTACTCTGATTCTTGCATTCAAGGATAATCTAACTCAAAATATCGTAAAATTAAAGAACCCACTACACCTACGCATTGAAAGTCTAGCTCCTGGGTAATGTGGAAAAGTCTAATGCATGTGTATCAGTGTATGTGTGCAAATATAAAAAAGGGGCGCTTTCTACAAATCTTGCACAGGGCGTAAGTTTGGCTGGGGCCGGGCGTGTATATAAGCAAACATACCTTTTTGACATTTGTTATTAAATTTGGAGTAAGTATTATACTAAAAATATAAAAAAGCCAATTGATGATCTTAACTATAATAAAATAATAGATAGTACGATGCTACGTAATTTTTCTAAATCATATGTACTAAAAATATCTTACTAAATCGACTAATTTTTTTTTTTAATTTCATGTTGGTATACAAAATTATTTCTTAACTGCTTCAACGATCCTTAAAATTTTGTTTTTGTACAAGTATACATAGGCTCCGGTGTAATCTGTGATTACGCAATTTCAGAAGTTCAAAGTTAAATTTATTTCTAAATAAAGGGTGATTTTTTAGCTGGTTTGGTTTTGGCAACACTGGTTTTGACAGCTGACGTGTGTTTAGTACCTTGTGTCACTGTCAAACAGCTTCAGTTTGGTTTGCAATTTAACCATGGATCGTCTTACAAATGAACAACGCTTGCAAATTATTGAATTTTACTATCAAAATTCGTGCTCGGTTCGAAATGTTCATCGCGCGCTGCTTGTGTTCAGCGATTAGGCTCATTTTTGGTTGAATGGGTACGTAAATAAGCAAAATTGCCGCATTTGGAGTGAAGATCAGCCAGAAGCATTGCAACAGCTACCAATGCATCCCGAAAAAGCCACTGTTTGGTGCGGTTTATGGGCCGGCGGCATTATTGGGCCTATTTCTTCAAAGATGATGCGAATCGCAGCGTTACTGTCAATGGTGAACGCTACCGAGCGATGATAACAAACTTTTTTTTGCCCGAAATGGAAGTTCTTGACTTGCATGATATGTGGTTTCAACAAGACGGTGCCACATGCCACACAGCACGCGAAACAATGGCGCAATTGCGAGGCGAGTTTGGTGAACAGTTAATTTCACGTTTCGGGCCGGTCAATTGGCCGCCTAGATCGTGCGACACCATTAGATTATTTTTTGTGGGGGTATGTCAAGGCTAATGTCTATAGGGACAAGCCCGCTTCGATTGACGCACTGGAAGCCAACATCCATGCATTCATTCGTGAGATACCGGCCGATATGTGTGAAAGAGTATGCCAAAATTGGACTCAGCGGATGGGCTACCTGAGACGCAGCCGCGGTCAACATTTGCATGAAATTATCTTTAAACATTAAATTGCAAGGTTCAAACTATCGATTCAAATAAATATTTCATTCATTTTTTCGAATTTTTTGTGTTTTTTTTTTAAAAAAGTTCTAAGCCTCTTAAAAAATCACCCATTGTATGTTGAATTTTCTGTAATTAATCAGTTTAAACTGAAAGACTCGTGCTTATATTTATTGTTTATGTGCATTATTGTGTTTGCGCAACAATGTACTGTTTTGTTAGTTTTAATAGAACTTAAGATATACCTGAGCGAACTTCATAGGTTTTTTTTTTGAAACTTTTTTAGTTGGATCTCAAAATAAAATGCACGAACTTGCTCTTGTGGTGCAAGTTGCTCGGAATTTCAAAGATTGTATAATCATACATTTGTACATACATTATTTATATTTAATTAAGAAAAAATATTCTTATATATTTATTTATATGTGAAAATGGAAAAGAATCATGAAACACATATATAGTAAATGTTTTAATCTATAGAAATTAAGAAATTAATTTATAGAAATAAAATTTCAAAAATCGTTTGAGCAGTGTTCCTGAAGAAATATTTTTTATGCATCATAAATATTATAAATTTAAATATATAAATAAATATATAAAATTTCTTGACTAATTGCTATACCATTTTTAAGTATTTTATAATAAATATTTACCTAAGAACGGAATTTAAAAAAAAATTCTATTACTACTAACCACTAACACATGCACTTATGATGAGCCTCTGATTGTAGGTTGCAGCTTGCTCTAAGCCCACTTCAACAAAGAATCAAAAAATGACCTGATTTCAAAATATTGGCGCAAAATTTTAGACAATTTAGTAAAGTGTTAAATCATTTTTAATATGATACTAGGTTAAATAGATGATTTTGCTGATTTTAAACGAGTTTAACATGATACTATCTCTTAACATTTTACTGATATTAAAATCGCCCGACAGCTGTTTTATCTTTTTAACATATTACTAAATCCATATGTCACTTTGACATAGAAAAACACGAAATGTCAATGTTTTAGACGCGTTCAGCTTGAGTTTCGTAAGAAAATAGGTTTAGTATGATACTATAATTAAAAAGTGTTTAAAAATAAAAACATTTTAGTAAAGAGCTTTAAAGTTAGTAAAGTGTTAACTAGTATCATGCTAAGACTTTAACATGAGGATGTTTAAAATTTTGCGCCATTGGTTTTTTTTTTTTAAAAATCCAAAAAATAATTCTTGAAAATTTGTGTATGCAATATTATTTTAATTTTAAAGGATTTCTTGTAAAAAAAAATTTCCTTGTTGTGAAAAAAAAAATAATTTTTGTATGGGAAACGGCTCTAACAATTTTTATAAAAAATTTTGTGTGCGCTATTATAGGTTTGTTATGCATTTTGTTAAAAAAAAAATTACAAAAAACTTCTATTAACAGTACGGACCTTTTTTTTTTATTTTCGAATCTCTCGTGTGTACCGTTTTTTATTTAAGAGCTAAACAAATAATTTTTCCCTCTAAAGGAAACTATCAGTTCAAAATTCGAAGAAAATCGCTTTAGTTATTTAGGCTTCATATCGAGGTACAGGCAGCTGTAGACATACAGTCGTACAGACATACAGAAATATAGATAAATACAGTCAGAATTGTTGAAATTATCATTTACACTTTGTATTTCAATACTTTAGATTTTTATATTTTAATAGATTTCTGTTTGTGATATTATGTAAAAATATATTACTAATTTTCTTCACTTTCATAATTTGTATTATATAGAGAATAGTTATAAATATTACATTTTTGTATTCTTTTGTAAAGTGGACTTTTCTTTTTGAATGACTATATTTCTTTTGGGAATACGTAGAACAATATTTCCAACAGTAATTGCCGGACCCACTTTTGTCGTGTTCTCTATCATCTTAATGCCAGGTTTGATTAAAATCCCGCGGTCGAATTTTTACGAATCTTTAAATTGCCCTGTAGTATCTACCTATGTGTATCGCAAGTAAAAAGAGTCGATTAGGTTCAACTTAAAATCTTTTATCTTTAGTTCTATCAATCATTTCGTCAAGATTAATGTCTTTAGAGCATCATATTTAATAAAAAAAATTCCTGAACAAATTTAAAAGAATATCAACTTTTAACCCATCACCCACACCAAAAGCGGAGAAAAAAAAACTTCCCATACTATTGAAGTCAATATCACGTAGCATATATGTATATCTTTCACCCACAAAAGAATATTTTGTATATTTATATATGTGCAAACCACTAAAGAAGAAACTACTATATGAGTTCTTAAATTGCGTGTTATGAATTGACTAATTGTAAGATATGTATTTCAAAATAAGCATATCTATAACCAACTCCTTGTTTACAAAGAAGTACGCATCCTGAATGGAATTGCTCCCTGGTTGCTATATGAGAAATTATATAATGTTTAAAGAAATAGTTGAAGAAGAAATGTTAATCTTTCTTAATTCTTGAAGCTTAGAACCCGAAAGTTGTACCAGATTAAACCAAACTTTAATCTGAGGAGAGGATAAAACATTTACTCCAAAGTCAATAAGAAAAAAATAAAAATAAAAATAGAAAACTTGTGAAATAGAGTTATAAATAACTAGAATTAAAATTTATAATCATTTCAATTATTGATATTAACCTTAATATAAAGTAATAAAAATAAAATAAATTTTTAAATTTATTTTATTTTAATTTTAGTTTTATCTTTTAACATAAACTCCTTCTTTTTTTGAATATCTTAATGTGAAAATTTAAAAGAAAACAAATAAATGTACCAACGTAGTTTCAAAAGAACTTTTTAAATTATTATAGTTGAAACTCACCCTCAAATTCTGTTAATTTTTGATTTACCATCGAAAAGTCGTTTTCTGAATTTTAACTTATAATTATTGAAAGTTATTCTTCCCCGTCAATATGCAAACGATCTGTTGAGAAAAATCAAAATTGCAAGCGATGTTATTTTCTTCAATAAAAACAATAAAAACACACGCACTTAATTTTTTTTAAGATTTATCGAATTATACAGTGAATATCTGAGACTTCGAATTTGCTATGGATACAGACAAAAATCAGCCCCCAAATCCTCCATTTGATGTTGTTGAACGTAAATATAAAGAACGACTGATTTTTTTCAAAAAAATGCAACGGAAGTTTATTCATTCAGAGTTCAGACAACGAACAAAACAATGCGAATTATATTCCGAAAACCCAGTATTTGGGGGAAATATCCTATAGTGAGAGAGCTAAATTTGTGAGTTCTAGCGTTGCGATGAGGGATTTAATAGAATCCTTTTAATACTGCGCAAGTTCGCTTTATTCCGAAACACGTGGATACAATTCGGAGTTAAATTGTTTTTTTTTTTTTTTTTTTTTTTTATAAACAACCGGCTTTTGAGAGTTTGTTTGAGTTAAGAATTGTACAAGCTATATAGTTATTGAGTATATTTAAAAAAAAAACTTGTATTTGAATTATTATTTGTGTCGTTTATTACAACAGTAATGTAAGACGTAACTCCATTTTTGATTTAGATGGGTATTGCGAACTTAAAAATTAATTGTTTTGAAATAAAAAAAGGGAAATAAAATTCAGTTAAAAAAAAACTAAATTGTCGTTCATAATTCACTTTATTTTTATTCTGACACAGAGCTACATAAAAGTGGAGACATATGCCATCATTGTCATGAAAAACACACTTTATGAAACACTAAGGTCTAGTTTTTCAGTGCTATATTAAATTTAAACCCGAGTTAACTTATCAAATTTGGTGAGTTAACTCAGAATTAAGTGAACAGATGCTTTTGATGTTTTATCCACCGAGTTTTTGATGTGTAAACATCTATGCTCACGGTAGAGTGAAAAAAAACGTGAACTTTTCTGTGCAACGTTCCGTCGTGCAAATTACATTGTAGCAGGTTACGTTACGAAATATGCTTAGCCCCGACCGAAACAAATTGTTTTTAACGCGACCGACAATTAGATTATACTTTATCGCGACCACTCATTTATATTGTTTTGCCAACGACGAAAGCAAATTGTTTTTAGCGCGACCGACGATTTTATCATTTTAACACTTATATTTTAATATTTTTTTCTTTAATTTTTAATTATTCCCCGAACAAAATGGATGCGACACTAGTAATTAAAAAGAAAACAAAATCAAAACAAAAATAATAATAGTCAGCTGTAGAGATTGACAATTGACTGAAGGTATGGTAGGTCAATGGCTGTAGGTATGGTAGGATATCGGGCGCGTTCAGTGCTATTAAACGATGCAATTTCTTTTTGCAAATTTTACGTAGGCGAGGGACGTAGGTGGCTGGGATACACAAAATAGCTGAGGTTGAACAAATTGCAGAGTTATCGGCTACTTTTGTACTTGCACGAAGTTAACATTCATTAAAAATCACAGCGTCCAATTCCATAGGCGATTGATGGTGTCAATCGATTTAAACTGCGATTTAAGTGATTTCCACTGACAACAACTGCAACTAAATATTCTAAATAGTGACATAGTGACATTCATTTGAGGTTCGTGCATTATAAAATAAAGACTGAACTTTTTGTTAGTTTTACTCGATGGAAAGATGGAGTTTCATAAGGGTTGCAAGTTCGTTGACAGTTTACACTTCACCACCAGCCTTTTAGTGCTTGGAAATTTCGTTACAGCGGTTCCCCCACTGGGTATTTCGCTGCCGTTCTTTCAACACTAAGCTTTTTAAGCACTGCCTACAGATAGGTAATGTAGTGTTAATTAATCAATATGTTTCTTTTGATGACGTAAAGTAACAAAAATTAGGCACTTGGACAAACGTTGATGTTTACACATATTTAACCGTGAGTCCCGGCACTCACATATTTTTTTTTTGGTATCGTTCCGCATGCATTTTCCACCAAAAAAACTGATTTCCAAGTTCTATGTGTTGGGTTAATTTACTTCTAGAGTTAGCTTACCTGATTTAACTCACCACTGAAAAACTTCTCACTATTTAAAATTACCAGAATGCTTTCTCTTCACTCATTTTATTTTTGGTCAATGGATAGTTTGAAACTACGCTCAGGGACAAAAATAGTCATTATAATAACTATTTTTTGACTATTTTAAAAATTCGAATCATAACCAGTATTTCCATTAAATTTTGACATCAATGGCTTGAAATAACGATACTGAAATTTGAAGCTTTCAAAATCTTAGAAATAAGTTATGGTCGCAATTTATAAGTGAAGTTGACTATGATAATTTTTGTCGTGATCTTTAAAATTTTAATTGAATTTCTAGTTCAAAATATCTGAACTATCTGCAGAAGGTACAAAGAGATTTAAAAATGAGTCCGAAATGTTGTTGGAAATTTATAAATAGTAATTAAAAGCAAGTTTTGTCCATATTCGTCTGTTCTTACCTCAAATGAAATATCATCTCATCATGATCCTCGTGTTATCAAACAATTAATTTCAGAAATTTTTCAAAATGCTTTCAACTATGATACTAACATCTGTGATAATTTAACTTGTGATATTTCGAATAGTGGTATATTTGATGAAAATAGAACGTTTTGGCTATTTGAAACATTTTTCTTTGTTTACTGGTATAAACATTAATATTAACACCGATAATATTGCTAAGTTTTTAACTGATCTTGACCTGAGTTGTATACTAAGGCCAGATGGTATACCTCCTATCATATAAAAAAAAACTTTGCAAATAATTTGCTTCTACCTCTGTCTACTCTCTTATAATGATCTAGAAGTTTTCTTATCAATTTTCTTCCGTTTGGAAAAAGTTTTTCATAATTTCTCTTCATGCAAAGGGTAGAAAAGACGAAATTTAAAATTATAGGCCTATAGCTAGATTTCCGATTATTCCGAAGCTTTTCAAGGCTGTTATTTGTGAATCGTTCTGTTTCTAATGTTTAAATCAGTAATTGTAACGAATTAACATGGTTCTACGTTCTACGAAAGGTGACTCTAGTGTGAACCTTCTTATGAAGTGTACCAACGTTTTCATTGAAGCTGAAAAAGGTTTGATAAATTTGATAAACCCTCGGATAAGATCTTACTAAAAAATCTAAGACATCTTGCTTTAAGTGGAAATTTTGTTTTTGGCTTCAATCTTAAACAGATCTTACAAAGTGTAAGTGTAACTGTAAATTAAGGAATACCACAGGGCAGCCATTTAGGACCTCTTTTATATGTCACTGCCTTACCATCTGTCTTAAAGCATTCCAATTTATTGTTTCATTTATGCGAACGATGTTACAAGTTGTAAAACTATTTTTAGCATTCATGATTGTAAAATATTAAAATGTCACCTTAATTCATTTTTGACTGTTGTGTACGTAACTATTTGTCTCCTGATATCAGGAAACTTAATTTTATGAGCTTAATAGAAAAACTTCCAGTCGCTCCTTTAAATTATTCATTAAATGATGGAGTTTCCTTGCCATGTGTTGAAAATGTATCTGTCCTTGGTGTCTTATTTTATCGTAAGCTCAAGTTCATTCAAAACATCCATGTCAAAAAGATCTAATGTCAAAATGTTGGTAAAATCGTTGCATAATGTAATTCCCAAATTAAAAACTTTAGATTTTTGTGAACTTCTCACTTCATATAAGAAATATACTGTGCACATTGCAGCTTAATCGGAAGAATATTTTTTTGAGTTTCTAGCTAATTTTATATTTTGATATTCAGTGCCATCTATCGAAAAACTTAAATACCTCTAAATAATTGAATTTTTTACTTCATATCGAATATACATATTTGTGTATGTTTCAACTCGATCGGAAAATTAGTTTATTTTATTTTTAGTACATTTCGATATTTTGGTATTTAGCGCCATTTATGGACATTTTTTAAAATTTACTTACCTACGTTCACTTCCCAATTTTTCATAAAAAAATAAATTGTGAAAGTTTCAGCTCAATCGCATGAGTATAGTTTTGTATGTTTTATTTGGAGCATGTACAGGGAAACTTAAAAACTTGTTATTTACGTTTTTGCTTCTAACTTAACAGTGAATGCATTGTGTAAGTTTAAACTCAATATGATGGCTAGTTTTTGAGTTTTTTTCCAGCATAAACGAACAGCTTATTTTTTTAGAGATTTAATTGTATTATAGACGTACTTATTCATTTCGATCTATTCTTTAGATGAATAAAAAGTTTTTTACTTATGACATATATTCTATTCCACTTGCATATATGTGCATATAGTTAGTCCACCAACTATATTGAATTGATCGAAACTGAGTGATTGCAATCTTTTGTGCTTCGTTTTTCACATTAATTTGGTATTTTGTTTTTAGAATCACAGTGCAACACCTCAAACCCTCGAGACTCAGCATTATTTCACAAATACAAAAATTTGGATACCAATCGGTTTGAAATCCTTATAAATTTGTATATCAATCCCACAGGATACAGAACAGACACCCTTCGACAAGCATCTTTCAACATGTAATTACATTCACCTTAATTTCCATATACCACTACCACCATGTCTACATCTACTGTTACCACATAAGTATCTACTACTGGTGCCTTTTCAATCCATCAACTACCTTTCTGATAAGCCTACATTCAGATATACATTCATTTCTCCATCACCACTGACTGAAGTTAAAATAAAACACCGAAAACCCATTTGCAACACTTGAGCCCTGATGGTATCTCAGTTCATGGCACAACACCCTTAACCTGGCCCGCAACCCAGCTAACGCACATACTATAAGGTATATAAAACAAGTTGTTGTGGAAATGTAGGGAACAGGTAAAGTAAAACGGTTTATTTATGCAAATTTTACTTTTTCGGCCTATATTTTCCTCACAACAGTTTACCATATTTCCGTTGGTTTTTTTCTGTTGCAGACATGCCTTGTCTTTCATTGCGGTTACTGTTTTTGTGTATGATTAAGGATTGCTTCTCTACATATTTAGTGATTTGTTTACTTAATTAATCTTATGCTTTTATGAAGACTTAGATACCATTGCATAATATTGTGAAAAATCATAGTTTCAAAAGTTGTCAGCAAAAAAATCAAATCACAAAGTTGTCTGACTCGTCCATTATGTAGGTATTTTTGTTCGTTGAATTTCAATGTGTTACGTTTGATTTATTTAAAAGTGGATTAGATAGAAGATACAGTTAAGTTAGTAAAGGGTCCGCCAAATAACGATCGAGATTGACTGTAACGGCCACTCCTAGCTCATTTTCGAAAAATGGCCCAATTATGCCTCTGGACCAAAATCCACACCCAACAGTGACTCGTTTTGGGTGTATCGGCTTTTCAATGTATGCGTGCGGGTTTTCTGTGCCCCAAATGCGACAATTTTGCTTGTTTACTACCCGCCAAGATCAAAATGATCTTCATCTAAAAAGATGATTTTTTTGGCAAAATCGGCATCTTCTAACGGGTGATTTTTTAGCTGGTTTGGTTTTGGCAACACTGGTTTTGACAGCTGACGTGTGTTTAGTACCTTGTGTCACTGTCAAACAGCTTCAGTTTGGTTTGCAATTTAACCATGGATCGTCTTACAAATGAACAACGCTTGCAAATTATTGAATTTTATTATCAAAATTCGTGCTCGGTTCGAAATGTTCATCGCGCGCTGCTTGTGTTCAGCGATGAGGCTCATTTTTGGTTGAATGGGTACGTAAATAAGCAAAATTGCCGCATTTGGAGTGAAGATCAGCCAGAAGCATTGCAACAGCTACCAATGCATCCCGAAAAAGCCACTGTTTGGTGCGGTTTATGGGCCGGCGGCATTATTGGGCCATATTTCTTCAAAGATGATGCGAATCGCTACCGAGCGATGATAACAAACTTTTTTTTGCCCGAAATGGAAGTTCTTGACTTGCATGATATGTGGTTTCA
Source organism: Leucozona laternaria (assembly GCA_932273885.2). Lineage (NCBI taxonomy): Eukaryota > Metazoa > Arthropoda > Insecta > Diptera > Syrphidae > Leucozona > Leucozona laternaria. The sequence goes on along the minus strand of OW026367.1, from coordinate 19,694,296 downwards.
ACAAGACGGTGCCACATGCCACACAGCACGCGAAACAATGGCGCAATTGCGAGGCGAGTTTGGTGAACAGTTAATTTCACGTTTCGGGCCGGTCAATTGGCCGCCTAGATCGTGCGATTTGACACCATTAGATTATTTTTTGTGGGGGTATGTCAAGGCTAATGTCTATAGGGACAAGCCCGCTTCGATTGACGCAATGGAAGCCAACATCCATGCATTCATTCGTGAGATACCGGCCGATATGTGTGAAAGAGTATGCCAAAATTGGACTCAGCGGATGGGCTACCTGAGACGCAGCCGCGGTCAACATTTGCATGAAATTATCTTTAAACATTAAATTGCAAGGTTCAAACTATCGATTCAAATAAATATTTCATTCATTTTTTCGAATTTTTTGTGTTTTTTTTTTTAAAAAAAGTTCTAAACCTCTTAAAAAATCACCCATTATTAGTCGATCGCAGGCCCACTTAGCGAAGCGTATACACAACCCATTTCGTTCAGCGGAAGGATAAAACTAATTATCTGTCAAATCAGACATGAGCTAAGTGTTACCATTCACGAAATAAGCACTAGTTGAAAAAAAAAAGTTAGATAGCGGACCCTTTATTAAATTTCAAAAAAATATACACTACTAGATCCAGTGGCGTAACTAGGATTTTGCTCTGGGGGGGGAAACAACAACAATGAATGGTCAAGTCTAATAAACTGACATTCTAGTATGAATACTACAATAAACAATAATAAAAATGGTAATTAATTACGTAAAATTTTGAAAAAAATATAGTTTGAATTTTTTTTTTTTGTTGAAAATTTTTAGTTTGGAAATTAATTTTTCAAAAACTAATCACTAAAACAACTTTATTTAAAAACAAAAGAAAGAAAGAGTTTTCAGTGTTTGGGCTTGAATTGATAACAGCATTGAATATTTAAAATGGAGGTAGTACTTAATATAGGGACATTTTGAATAAAAATCGGATTCAAAATAAAATTAATTTCACAAAAAGTATTCACTCAAACAAGTTGATTTAAAAATAACGTTAATAAATGGAATTTTATCTTTAAAAAAAAGTTATAACGGAATATAGTAAGCTTATAGTGACGTTTGTTTTTGAATCTAAAGGGTTTGCCAATAAGAGGTGTTATTTTGAATAGCCCGCTATTTCGGTAGTTGTCACTTTTGAAGCTGTCATGTTTTGACATTTGACAAGTAGAAACTACGCCATTAATAAAAATGGAACGATACACGCTTCAACAACGCATTGAAATTATTAAAATTCACTATAAAAATGGTGACAATTTGGCAGAGACGGTTCGTAAAACTACAACATTTTTGGGTCGTCGTGAAGCACCTTGTCGGACCGCAATACAGAAATTGGTGGACAAATTCGAGCTGTTGGGACAAGTTAGTGATTTGAAGAATAAAACCCGTGCACGTCGCTCAAGAACAACTGAGAATATTGCTGTTGTAGCCCAAAGTGTTGAAGAAAACCCAGGTTTGTCCATTCCTCGTCGTTCTTTGGAATTAGGCATTCCACAAACGTCATTACACCGTATTTTGCATAAAGACTTGGGTCTTAAGGCTTATAAAGTTCAGTTAACACAAGAACTCAAGCCGGCTGATCATCAACAACGTCGTGTCTTTGCTGATTGGGTCCTTGAAATGCATGAAAATGATCCGGAATTTCATCAAAAAATCATCTTGACTGACCTCGGAGGCTACGTCAACAAGCAAAACTGCCGCATCTGGGGTTCGGAAAACCCAAGAGTTATTGTTGAAAAGCCTCTCCATCCTCAACGCGTGACTGTTTGATGCGGTTTATGGTCCGGCGGGGTCATTGGACCTTACTTTTTCGAAAATGAGGCTGGAGCAACAGTTACGGTCAATGGATTGCGCTATCGAGAGATGATTAATGATTTTTTATGACCGGAATTGGATGGTATTGATCTGCACAACGTTTATTTTCAACAAGAAGGCGCTACGTGCCACACAAGCAATGAAACCATCGATATTTTACGGGAAAAGTTTCCGGACCGTGTTATCTCTCGAAGAGGTGATCACAATTGGCCACCGAGATCTTGTGATTTAACACCTTGCGACTTCTTCCTTTGGGGCCACGTGAAAGATAAGGTCTACGCCAACAGCCCAGCGTCGATTGAAGACCTCAAAGATGGAATTCGTGAGGCTATCGAGGACATAGGGCAGCCACTTTGCGATTTGGTTATGGAAAATTTCATGAAAAGGATATGGTCCTGTAAGCGTGGTCGTGGCGGCCATTTGGCTAATGTTGTGTTTCATTATTAACGGCATACCTTCCTCTTTATAATGAAATAAACATCCGATCATTTATCTCTAAAAATGCCATTTTTCTTTGAATATCAAAATAACACCTCTTATTGGAAAACCCTTTAGTTGTTTTTCTATTTTAAGACTCATTATTTGGTATAATGAAGGAGTTTATGATAAAGTGGTGTCATATCTGCAGCTCTGTTCATCTTCAAGAATTGCTACGAATTTCCCCATATTTTGCTTCAAAAACCAATATTTCTTCCTGAAGTCCTTCTCACTTAGCACTTGCATTGGATCATATCTGATTTTGAATAATATGTTTCATTTTCTTGCCGTTGACGGCTGAATATCCAATAATTGCAAATGGTTTAAGAACTCGATAAATCTACTATAAACATACCATTATTTTTACTCAAAATTAATTTTGCAATTTTCTCTTATATTTTTTAATTTCAGAATAATAAATTTGATACATCTGGTTCTTATTCCTTCGCTAAACCACCTAATTCGTTGGTTTAGCTTAGTAAACGTCAATTAGTAGAAATTTTGTTTTATTAATAACTTTTTGCACTTAGTCCACGGAATAAGGCCTAATCCTTCTATATTCCACGTTTATTAATTTGGTTGGGTATGTTTTTGTTCAATTTTATTTAAAGCGGACAAGTGAGTAAAAAGAAAACACCCGACACTATGATAAATATCTTAAACGAGAAAATGTTAAAAAGTCAAAAGTAACACAAAAGTGGATATTTTTACTTGATTTTTGTTTTCAATTTGAATTTTTTTTTTTTCAAAATTTTTAAACGCAATATTGTTTAAACTATTTAGTAGCACCAGATTGCAAAATTATAACAATAGGCGTGTTTTTTTGTAAGTCCATCGGGACTCAGGAACTTCTTACTTACAGTACGTAAGTCCCGATAATTATCTGGACTTAGCTAAGTCCATATGGATTTAAGTTGTTGTTGTATTTACGTGAAAACTATTAGTTCCGATGTCGTTTTTTTCGACAAATCCATATGGACTTGCAAAAAAAACACGCCTAATATCGGTCTAACCATGGAAAACATATACGCGAATAACCCAAAAATAAGACCATTTTCAAAATAAAAAAAACCTGTATACGTATCTCCTTTGTGAATTTTTTGCCTAAAACCGGAACAGATTAGTTTATCCCACAGCGCCAGTTCTGCTTATGAAAAGTGGCCCACTGGGCACAATATATCATATCAAGATAGGCTAGGTTCTTACCCTGAAAGTTTTTTTTACAATTACTTTGGTTCATCCAGCTACGAGTTTAATCAACATCGTTAGAGCTGTTTTTGAGAAAATTTTTATATGTCAGCTACCCGTTCTAGGTGAGCTAAAAGAAAAACTGTAGGGAATCACATAACAATGCTCTGTACCAAATTTCATACGAATTGGACCATCCGCTTAGGCTCTACCTCAAATTACAGTGGACGCACAGGCGCACCGACAGAGCCACAGACACACGGACGCACAGACACGAAACCAATAAAGAGCAAGCAACCCTATAAAGAGCAAGTAAAAATTAAAAAGACTTGATTTCATTCCTCAATTTCAAAAGTACTTTAACAAAATTAGTGTATTCCCCTTCCACCATCACCACTTCCATTCTCCATTTTCAATTTTTTGCAATAACTGATTAACGACTTAAATAGCAATTGGATGGAGTATAAAAATTTTGTATATCCATAAAATGATGAGACGGACATTCTGAGCATTTCATAGGTTACTGTCTCAGTAGTTAGTGATCAAAACTCAGTTAGCGAGAATTCTCCTTTTACGCTCGTAAAAACCGTAGCCTTGGTCTAAATTCAGAGTACATATTTTTTAGGAATTGATTAAGGCGCTTAGTCGAATTTTTTTTATTTCGAAAATTTTGTATGTTTGTGAAGCCGCCATTTTAGATTTTCAAAAAAAGTCGTGATAATTTTTACCCAACTTGGGCTAATTTATTTCTCTTTAATGCGGTGAAGTTGTTGAACAATAATAATAATTTAGGCTCAATTTGTAAATTATGAATTTTTCAAAAACATTTTTTATCGTATACCTACCCATTTTAGTACATAATATTTAAGATTCTTATATATTTATTTAAGAATTTCATTAGATTATTTGTAGATAATGCTTTGAGGAAATAAAAATAAACTAAATTTTCAAGAACCCTCTCCAGCTGATGAGAAATGTTGTGTGAACCTCAAGGACTAGAACAAAAATAAATAATACAAATGTGCAATATATTTGTTCAATGTGGATTGTATGAATTCAACCCATACCATACTATCCCCAACATCACACTTCACACAACACAACACATCACATTCACATCCTTCATATAATGAGCATTTTAGCCCGCAGTTGGTGTTTTCATTTCCCTACAATAAATATTGGTTAAACGTTACCCGGCGTGTCACATTATGAGCTTCACACTTAACAAGGATAATTAACGTCAAGTGCCGCCAGGAAAATAACTATCCTTTCGTGCTCCTATACGTACATCGTTTCGCTATACCAACTACCGACACTGACGACGACAGCAACTTTTGCTCTTCCACAACTTTTTGTCCTTTGCCAGAGCAGTTGTTTTATGTGAGATAGTATACTCTTTAGATGGGTCTGGTCTGGATTGTTGTATACCCCAGTCCCGCATAATATGGTGCGTGGGTTTTATTTTATGATGGCGAACGGGAGTGAATTTTCTGCTTAAAAAAAAAGTGAATTTTCAAAAATGTAGAATTCTTATCGTGCTTAGATAATATTTTCACTGACTCACTCTGCCATAGTTGCACGAATGCAATAATTGCAAAACAAAAAGAATGAAATGGGTAAAAACAGCAAGGCATTCATATAATTATTGCGAATAAAATCCTTATAAGTGTCGTATATTTGTGACTTGTACCCACAGGATTTTCAAATAAGCGCAGATAAATTTTCCTTCATTTTGAAAAGTGTCACAGTTTTCGCAATCGTTGAAAATTTTGTACTTGCTATAAAACAAAGTCGGTTTATAGTTACACCATTTATAGCTCAAAGAACGGCTGCACCAATTTTAATGACCTCTGATTTTTTCGGACCGTCCCGAATAGCTGAATAACTATTATTATATAGAAAAAAGTCACTTTGTAGGGTGAAATGGGCTAAAATGAAAAAGACGTATCCGATTGAAAAATACTCTACCTACCTGCTGCGTTTAAAAGGTTATTCTTAGGAAATGGCTTCAAGGAAGCTATTTGTAGGGTGAAATGGGGTAACAATAAAAAATTGTCCGATTTATGAAATTCTTTATTGTTTGAAAGGTTTTTTTTTTTTAGGAAATCGCTTGAGGGATATTATTTTTCAAAAAAAATTAATATTTGTATTGTGAAATGGAGTAAAAAGTAAAAATATCTGATTTAAAAAAAAAATTAAAATAGGGTGAAAGGGGGTAAAAACGAATAGTGGTATCTGATTTCAACAATTCTTTTTGTGTGTTGAAAGGTTATTTTTAGGGGCCGGCTAAAAACATTTTTTTTTTATAATTTGCTATGTAGATAAAGGGTGCAGTGGGGTTAAAACAAAAAATTGATATCCGACTTCATTAATTCTGTTTGTGTTAGAAAGGTTATTTTAAAAAAATGCGTGAAATAGGATAAAAATAAAACAGTGGTATTCGAATACAAACATTCTTTCTGTGTTGGACGTACGTAGAGGATCATATATATTTTTTTCAGAAAGTAGTATTCGATTACAAAAAGTAGTTTTAATATTTATTTATATATATTTTCTTTTATATTTGTAAAGCTTAAGTTTGTCAAAAAAATCGAACTCGGGATGTTGATTGAACTGGATATTACGATGAGGCGCACTGTCATAAGTCCACAGGATGGAAGTCCATAATATACTTTTGACCCACTTGGATGAGTTATAAGTCCACAAATAAGTAGTGAATTTATGTTATAACCCATCCAATTTTGTCAAAAGCCCTCATTTCGAGTCGTAAGGCCACAATATTAAGAAGAAGATGGGCCATCGCCATACGTCCACAATTATTGTAATGACTTTATTTATTTGGCCGGAAGTTATAGTTTCTTAGTTTAAGTTTTAACTTATTTTAGTCCCATTATAAATTAATTTTTTTTTTTAAATTTATATAGTAAAAATTCTCCCGAATTCTGTTGTTGTTTCTACACGAAGATGACAACTTCAAATAATTAAGGACTTATGACCCATTTAAGTGAGCCATTTAACCAAAGTCTGCTGGTCTCCATTATATAATTTCCACCTGTAGACTTATGACACTGTGCCTGCAAAAACAGTTGGGAACGGGAGACTTTAGATTCAATTGTTCCTCAAAGTCTATAGCAGCCAGTTATTAAATTTTTGGAATTTTTTTGTAGACTTCAACTTATTCTTGTGAAAGCAACTTTGTGTTTTGCATTATCGATTTTTATTTTGGTTTTTTATTAAATCATCAATAAAACTATAACAAACCACATTTGCCTTTTTTGACCCAAATATTCTCCTAGTATATATTTTATTTCAAACAATTCACTGTCAAACTGTTTTTCATTTATAACCGACAAAAGTTGTCATATCAAATTTCTTTACTATATGTGTGTAGGACGTAGGTATACCTACTTCTGGTTTAATCAGAGTAAGCCAAGTGGATGTTGTAAGCCAAATATTTATTACAAGAACAAGAACAATCCTCATTGATGTAACAAAATAGGAAATAAAATATGTAATGTGTATATTCTAGTCAGGTGCGGATACAGACGGGTGCAAATTTGACAATTGGACATGCCCTCTGATTTTTAAAGCTTCATTTTGAATGTCAAAATCGAACAAAATAGTTCATTCAATATAACTAAACTGGTCAGTTAAAATTTCTAAGATCTCCGAGGCCTATATAAAATTATTGACGGGGCAGCTAGTGTGGATAACTTGGGGCCTATACTTATACCTATACACTCTCAATAATTTTTGGAAGCGGGTTGGTAGTCAAAAGGATTGGAATGGACCTACAATGTTCCCCAAATCCGAACAGCTAAGTCGAGAGGCACTTTATTATGAAAATAAGAGATATTCTTGGAAGATTTTTCACTTCTTCGCAGTACTCCTGAAAAATATTTATAAACAGGAATAGGCTGGATTCGAACCCAAACTTCCGGCGGGATGATAGACGCACCCTCTAATAATTACGCCAAGGGTAGTAACAATTTGGAATATCTATGTAATCACAAAAATATAAAACAGGATACTTTTGGGAAATTTCCCAGTTTTGCTGTCAAATACCTAGGAAATATTAATTTTGTTCCAGACTTTTTTGGGGTAAAAATGGGCAGTCTGTCAAATTTTGTAGAGTTGGGATTAAATCCTCTGAGCGAGATGAAAGCTGCCAAAAAAGTTTGGAACACTTTGTGGGCAACAATTGTTGCGACTTTTTAAAAGGCAAAACAAAATTCGGCTAGAGTTGCCATGGATCTATGATAAATCACTATGATATATTTTTAAAATATTCTTTTCTTTTTTTTTGAGAAAAACGTTTGCTAATCGAGAGATAAATCCTATAAAATCAAATTGATTTACTAATAGATTGAAAAAATAAAACAACCTAGCACAACTACCAAATCTTAAATAAATATAAAAGTAACACTTGGGCAACCCACCGCAAACAGTTTTATTTTCATTTTTGTTTTTTGTTATTTAAATTAAAACCAACATTTTTTGACAAAATCCAACTGACTTCTGTCCGAAAAAAAATCTTGGGCAGAAATTGTGAGGAAGGGGAAATGTTTTTCTCTCTAACGAGTGCTCCTTTTTGCCCCAAACTACCCAATTTGTGATGTGTGAAACAGGATTTGGCAAAAAAAAAAGGCAACAAATTGTGACAATTGGATGTTTTGGTCAATGTCTGGAACAAACTTATTGTGACAGTTGGCTGTTTTGGTCCATTAGTTTTGGTAAATTAGGACTGTGAAATATAAACTGACCAAATAAGAAATCACAGTTTTGGATAATTTGACTGTTTCTTCGTAGTTTCGGAGGTTATTGAGAGCTTATTAATGTTCAAGTATATTTCGATAAATTGGTTTTCTTGAATTACTGTCGCACAAAGGGAGTTGAATAAATATTTTTATTTGTCAGTTTGAAGTCTTATTTATAATTTTTATTTTTTCTGTAAAACAATTCAGTAAAACAAATGAATGTTTAGCCAAAACTCAGTTTTATTTAACAAAATATTTAGCTAAACCCCTCCTGAATACGCTTCTGGTTACTGGCCTGATAATTGTTCGTTTGGGGGGTATTGGATGATACATATAGATACTAAAGGCAATGGATATGATGGTTTGGCAAATAATATCATCTATCCTTATCGATATGAGAATTGATAGGATTAACCATCAACATGAAAATATTTTGTTCCCTGTCTGTGTTTGGAGAGGTCCAATGATGACAATTGAGCGATAGGCAAATGTTGTGACAATATATATTTATTTTATATGGATAAATGTATATGTGTTTGTGCATATATGTATGTATGTAGTTTTGAAACATTTGAGCTATGATGGGTTTATTGACGTTCTTTATTTGCAGTTTATATTCCGTATTTCTGTATTGTTTTCTTCGGTTCTTATTTATTTTTTGTCACAGAAGACTGATAATAATAATTATTCGTAGAATGAAATTGACTTACCAAAATATTTGAAAGATATTCATTATAGTAGGTATTGGATTATGTAAGGACATAATTATTTAATTATTTTATTTTTAAACTTACAAAAATCGCAAAAAATAAAATGCACTACTGGGTCGCACGAACTTGCTCTTATGTGCGATCCTACTGTGGTTCTAAAGTCTAAAATAAATTGGTTATAAGAGCCTATTCTTTATTCACCTGCCGAAAATATAAGTTAGTTACAGGTAGTCCTATGTAAGTATAGCAACATGTTGGACACATACATATGTACATACATGGAAAATATATTATTTAAACTGAAAAATTGTTTTAAATCAGCAAAATTAGAAATAAATTGATGAAAATACTTCTAAAAATTTTTAGATTCCGACACAATCATCATCTAATTTCTTCTAATAAATGTTAATTTATGAGAAACAAATTTTATAATCGTAGGTATACGTGGTTTTAAAAATAAATAATTTTGTAAATTTTCTTTTTGAGAATTTTGATATGCAATATTATTTAAAATTATTGCAAGCTTCTGTTTAAAAAACTTGATTTTAATCGGTAAATCCCATAATGAGGTAGTCGAATGTCAAAAAAACCATTCTCTGAGAAGTACCTTCTGTTTATAAAAGCAAAATATAAAACTTAATAGTTTTAAAAAGTATACCGTACTAATTTTGATTCACAACAAATTTTTTATCAAAATCGTAAGAGTTCTTTTTGAGCAAAAAAAAGATTTTCCTTAAAGATTTTTAAAAATTTATATGGGAGGTATCTTTACTTTTGGTTGTAAGAATAATATTTTCTAAAGCATTGTAGATAATATTGAAAAACTGCTTGTTGCCGATTTAATAAAAATCGGCCGAGTAGTTTTTGATATATTGAGTTTTTAAAACAAAAATTTCAAACTTTTTTTTTAAATCCAAAAAAATATTTTTTGAAAATTCTGTTACACAATATAAGTAAGAACATAAAATCAATAATTCCTGATCAAAAAATTAATCAAAATCAGCTGGGCCGTTTTCGAGAAAAACGGAAAATAAAAAAAAGATTCTTTGGGAGATGCCACAAATAACCAAAATCTGTTGAGCCGAATTTGTTTGTTTGTGAAAATTTTTTTTAGGACATGCCCTAAAAAATCATTATACAAAATTGCTGGGGGAATGTCCAAAAAGCGCTGGGTACCAAGTTTAAAGAAATTTGGCTGTACCCGAACAGAGAGACAAACAGACGGACGTTTTTGTGAGACATAGTTTTTTCGTCAATGCCAAGTTTGATCAAAATCTCGAGGTCGTTTTTTTTTACGAATCCACAACTTGCCGTTTATAATACATAAAGGGTTTTCCAATAAGAGGTGTTATTTTGATATTCAAAGAAAATTGGCATTTTTTGAGATAAATGATCGGATGTTTATTTCATTATAAAGAGAAAGGTATGCCGTTAATAATGGAATACAACATTAGCCAAATGGCCGCCACGACCACGCTTACAGGACCATATCCTTTTCATGAAATTTTCCATAACCAAATCGCAAAGTGGCTGCCCTATGTCCTCGATAGCCTCACGAATTCCATCTTTGAGGTCTTGAATCGACGCTGGGCTGTTGGCGTAGACCTTATCTTTCACGTGGCCCCAAAGGAAGAAGTCGCAAGGTGTTAAATCACAAGATCTCGGTGGCCAATTGTGATCACCTCTTCGAGAGATAACACGGTCCGTAAAAGATCGATGGTTTCATTGCTTGTGTGGCACGTAGTGCCGTTTTGTTGAAAGTAAACGTTGTCCAGATCAATACCATCCAATTCCGGCCATAAAAAATCATTAATCTCTCGATAGCGCAATCCATTGACCGTAACTGTTGCTCCAGCCTCATTTTCCAAAAAGTAAGGTCCAATGACCTCGCCGGACCATAAACCGCACCAAACAGTCACGCGTTGAGGATGGAGAGGCTTTTCAACAATAACTCTTGGGTTTTCCGAGCCCCAGATGCGACAGTTTTGCTTGTTGACGTAGCCTCCGAGGTGGAAATGGGCCTCATCAGTCAAGATGATTTTTCGATGAAATTCCGGATCATTTTCATGCATTTCAAGGACCCAATCAGCAAAGACACGACGTTGTTGATGATCAGCTGGCTTGAGTTCTTGTGTTAACTGAACTTTATAAGCGTTAAGACCCAAGTCTCTATGCAAAATACGGTGTAATGACGTTTGTGGAATGCCTAATTCCAAAGAACGACGAGGAATGGAAAAACCTGGGTTTTCTTCAACACTTTGGGCTACAACAGCAATATTCTCAGTTGTTCTTGAGCGACGTGCACGGGTTTTATTCTTCACATCACTAACTTGTCCCAACAGCTCGAATTTGTCCACCAATTTCTGTATTGCGGTCCGACAAGGTGCTTCACGACGACCCAAAAATGTTTTAGTTTTACGAACCGTCTCTGCCAAATTTTCACCATTTTTATAGTGAATTTTAATAATTTCAATGCGTTGTTGAAGCGTGTATCGTTCCATTTTTATTAATGGTGTAGTCTCTACTTGTCAAATGTCAAAAAATGACACCTTAAAAAGTGACGGCTACCGAAATAGCGGGCTATTCAAAATAACACCTCTTATTGGAAAACCCTTTGCATAACAATAATGTAAGTCTTTACATAAATATGTAGCAAGTAAAAATCCGAATTTGTCGAAAACGCATTTCATTGAAATACCTACTCCGTTGAACTAAGCGAGAGTTTCTCGGTTTCGCGGAAAATGTTATAATTCGTCACAAAGTCGACGAAAATCCCGAATAGCTGACAATAGGCTATTAGCCGTGTTTTATTATCTACAGGTCTGGATCAGGATCATTTTTTAGCACGTAATACAACAACAACTAGGGATCCTGCTCTCTATCTGGATCTGTTTTAGAGATCAGAAAATTAGTTCCCACCCTTGCGAGTAGATGGCTTCTCATGGTAAGGTAGTGTGAAATGTAGTGTGAAGAAAAAAGACAACAAACACATGAAAAATAAACAAACGCAAGAAAATAGAGATAGGTATATAAACACAGTTGTCACTAAGATAGGTATCGTTTTATTTTCTTGGGATGATCCTGAATTTGCACCGTTTGAATTTGTTTGCTCATTTTCAGATCCACTTGGAGTCTTTCCAGAAGCTCCTTCAAATGATGGACGAGGACGAAACAACCATGCTCAACTCCATTGTTTACACGGTAATGTAAATAAGCAAAATTGTCGAACTGCATGTTCGAACACAGAAGTTCTCCATACATAAGTCAGAACTTTATCGAGTTCGATAGGTGTACAGTTTCCTCAAGCTGCATTGTGCAGGCATGATTCTTCGCAGAAAACGACTGCACTGTAATGATCGCTGGCGACCGTTATTTGTGTGGTTCCAACAAGAAAGGGCAAGTTTACACATTACCCAGGGCCGAATTACCGCATCAGTTATCGAGTAATACGTGACTGAATTATGTGATTATGGCATTACCGCTCACGTTATGGAGTCATCATCCACGTAGGTTTTACTCCTTGATTGGATCACTGATGGCAGTCACTACTCGATCAGTCACTGATGCGGTAATTTGGTCCCAGGCCTGCTATGGCAGAGTTTCAACCGATATCGCCCAATAAGATCATTTCTAGAAACTCCATATATTTCGTTGGCCCCAGGGCTCCAGACCTGACTGCGCCTGGTTTTGCTTTTGTGGTTATATCAAACAGGAAGTTTAAAAAGGTTAGGTTAGGTTAGAGGGGGTGATGCTGTGGCAAGCCACATCATCTCACTCGGATATCAGTGGATCCATTGCGCTCCTCGTGTTGTGAGTAAGGTGGATGGGTGGACAGGGTGGTAAGTGGATGGGAGTTTTTAGGTTTGGGAAGCCTCCCTGAACCATCCTGAATTCTGGGTGATTTTCAAGATGCTTACTTGTAGCAAGGTTGAGATTTCGCATACATCATTGAAAAAGTATTCTCCAAGCGCAATTTTCCTATTTTTGGCTAGGCTGGGGCATTCACAAAGGAAGTGATATGAGCCCAACAACAAATTCAACAAATAATTACGGCAAAATATAAAAATGAGTTGTTCGAGTTTCACAATGAAGCAAAATTCATCAGCCATTGTATTTCCCCCATATAAGATTTCACTTCGCTTTGACTTATAAACTTGACTTTAGATTGAAATCTGAATTTACCAAGAGGGAAATTTCTTCATAATAAATTGGTTGAATTTCATAAAGAAATCTTTCAATGCAAACTTCTTTGTTTATCTCACTGGGAGGTGGCAATCTGAAACTAAATTTTCATAACAAATTTATCAAAATGTTATATGTGAACCGTATACCAACAATAAGTAAGTGGTTGTTCCATTATGTCTTATTGATACACATCGCATTGGGTGTAGCTACCACATAAAATCACGCTACCTAACTGGTGACAATGTATCAATAACATGTCGTCCTGATGCTGGTTATGAGTGCTCCAATCCCAAGTTTATATACCCATAGTTGGCTTTATGGATATATTTACTCTGAAACCTATGCTACTCTCACAGCTTTTGATAAGATCTATAGCTAGTTGACGAACTTAACAAAAAACGAAACCTTAATAATTCAACTCACTTTTGCATGCACTGTTTCTAAAATCTCGCATCAATACTGATCAAATTTTCCAATCTCAGACGCGACTGCAAAAAAAATAAAGATAATCATAATTCTATTCAAAATGAAATCCTTATTTATAAGATGTCTGGTTGTAGTACATAGCAACATGAAGGAGTTAGTGTTGCATTGCTGTTATTATTCTTATTATTATTCATAGACATTGTGTACCTGACACGAATTGGAATACATCTTCGTCGAATAACTGATTTTTATATTAGGTTCAGTAGCGTACCTAGACGAGGCAAGGCCTTAGGAGACTTAATAAATTGGGCTCCCAGATACCTACATAGAAATTTCACTTTGGAAATAAAAATAAAAATTGAAAATGTACACCCAATTTTTCCATTAGGTATAATTTTTCGGTTTCCAAAGTTAAAGCTAAATAAATCGCACACACGCATTTATTAAAATTTTATTTCATTATAAAGTTTGGACATTTGCCATTAAGTGTGAAAAACATTATCATTCAAATGGCCGCCTGGGGAAGATTCACAGCATGCGATGCTTTTGAGGTAATTTTTAATCACTTTTTCGCAAATTTCGGGCTGTATCTCGACCTTAACTTGAGTAATGTTGGTTTTTAATGCGTCTAGTGTTGGGGGATTATTCGCGTAAACAGGATCGTTTCTGTAGTATTACAGAAAAAAATCTAACGGTGTCAAATCGCATGATCCTTGGTGGCCAAATGACGTTGCCATAACGTGAAATTACGCGACCAGAAAACATGGAAGGAAAAACGCCAGAAATCTTTGTGAGAAAATGATTGAAATTCTGCAAAGATTCCCAGAAAAGTTTGGACTTATTTTTCCTAAGAAAAAAGGCCAGAATTTTGTATGAATGTTTTTTGGGCATTTTTTCCAAAAAAAAATTCTGGCGTCATTTCAGGGAGCCACCAGAATCTTGTCTTGAAGTGTGGTACACTTTTTTTTAATTTTTCTAATAACCATTGTCGTTTCGATTAGATACTATTGAATATTGATATATACATACATATTTTTGCCTATAAAGTAGTCACACTGTTACCATCACATAGAACTCATAGATAATAATTGAAATAGTTTCCAATTATACATTCTATAGTATTTAATACCCCCAACCCTCAAGTATATATGGTTTTCATTTAACAAATTGAAAGCGCTAATTGATTACTTTGTTGTTCTTGCGCCATTTTGGGATCGTATTGAATGTCGAACATTGTTTGAACAAAGAGAAAAGAGGATAGATATGATGGTAACCGATGTAGAAGTTCGTCCATTGCTAATACAATTGGTGACAAATTTAACTCCCCAGAGGAAATAGCACCCGGATAACGGAACCGTGATGGTATAGTTCTCATCATTGTCCATTCCCCGGCCTGCAGCGGCGGCGGCGGCGCTGCACTGTATAACTTAGTATAAAATCAATAGTTCTAGTTGATGATAATGAATTGAAAGAGCATTGTCCTGGCATAGTCCTATGGGTTTCATATTATACATCAGCAGAGGGTAATGGTTGGTTGTTCGCCTGGGAAATTAATGCCCTTGCAGAAGCACAATTAACGAGCATCAATTTTATTGCTGTTATATTCATTGGAATATCAAAATGGTATGGGTATGTTCTACGAAACATGATATTTTCATGTTGTAAAAGTTTCATTACAAATTATACATGCATTTCCTATCAAATAGATAAATTAGTGGAATTTCCATTGAAATTAAAATTATCTTTACTTATATTACCTTCAATTTTTGAGTTTCCCGTTGAAAAAAATACTTTTTTGAAAATGGTAAGTTTTTTTAACTAAAAAAAAACTATTCTTTAACGCATAAGGTGCCACCAAAAGCATTTTATTGTAGGTTAGGTTAAAACTAAAAAAAATTTGTGACCATTCTAAAATTCTATGTAGCAAGTAAAAATATTTAAAAAAATCACAAAACTTATTCATTTATGCAATACTATTCTAAATATATCATTTTTAAAAAAAGACATCTTTTTTTATTATTATTATTACTAGCCGAGATGCCAATGTCAGTGGCCTTGCTGACATAATTCCACATGTATTTAAATATTTTTTCTTAAATTAAAGAGATGAACCTTCAAAATCGAACAATTGTTATATTGGATAACCGATTTGCCCGTGTTAGTTGCTTGCTTCTCCGACTTAATACATGGTGTAATCGGATAATTTTTCTGATTTTAAAACCTTTTAACCTTGAAAATCCTTGAATCTAGACTATTTACCCGTGACAATTATTTCGCTGACTTCATTGTTCATTCTATGTATTGCATTACCTTAATTTTAAGAGCTAAACCTCAAATTATAAATCTTGCTGATTTTCAAGTTTAAATTGCTTGAAGTTTCAATTTTAAATGTATCTTGATATTTTAACCTAAATTTGAAGACCTTAACTTTATAGATCGTTCTTTTTTAAACCGAAGTTACTGGTTTCAAATGCCTCGGACTATCGACTACTTTCAATTTTAATTTTTATGTTCACTACCTTACCTACTGTGATGTGCTTTTTGCCCTCCAGCCGAGGTTTTGCTCGCCGGTCTACCAGGGTCGGTTATAAAGAAAAACACTAAACTTCAATTTAAAAGGGGATATGACCTTATAACAAATTCTTTCTTGAAAATGAAATGTAGCATTTAAAATTCATAAATTACTTATGCAATATCCAAAATATGATCAGCAGGTATACGCCCCTGGTAGCAAGATCGCAGGTTTAAGCCCCTGGTGGCAAGATCTCAAGTTTAAGCCCCTGGTGGTAAGGTCACAGGTAAGCCCCTGGTGGCAAGATCTCAGGTTTAAGCCCCTGGTGGCAAGATCTCACGTTTAAGCCCCTGGTGGCAAGATCACAGCCCACAGGTATAGGCAACTGGTGGAAAAATCGTAGGTATAAGCCCCTAGTGGCAGTATTAACTAGGCTTACGCACTATTAGATCACAGGTACCGAAGACCCTGTTGGCAATTAGACCTAATCGACCTCACTCGTCCACAGCTTAAGTGAAACTGATTTATTGAATCAAGTTTCCTCTAACTCTATTGATTTGAGGACTGACCGAAAGGGAAAGGGTGATTTTCATTCGCCGGAGTGGCTCCTCATCATACCTTTTCCGTAACCAGTGAGTGTTTATTGTAAGGAGGTGAATGAAAATATCCTGTTTAAGTTGTTGTTCCTTCGGCCTCATATGCACATCTCGGGTCGTCGTTCCGATTCTAAAGGCACCTGTTGGATATCGCAAGGTTGCCGGTTATGGCTTATGGGTTGCTAATGTTAAATGTACCTGCTGGGTATAGCGATGTTGGTGATACTGATAATGAATTAAAGTGCGGAAAGCACTCGTTACACTAAATACCTATATTTCTTACTGACATACATAAATATGTCCGACCGCAAGTACAATTTCATCGTCCCGTGTTCACAGTTAGACTGACCAACTTGGTATTTCCATTAGACCCAGAAGGGTTGTTAGTAGGTACACTGAAATCGAATGTTTTTAAGATTTATTTAAATAGGTGCACCCACTGAAGAGTCATTTTGCGTTTTTGTTTTTTAACTCAGAGCAGGTCACGGAAATGTCAGCAAACATTCGTTGTTTTATTTTTAGCTCTCAGACTTTGCAATTTGAACTTTTTGAAAATCAATTACTATGTAGGATATCGGTTTCAACACTGGTAAATGGTGAACAATCTATTTTTCAATTTTCATCTTCCAAATGGTTATATCTCTCGCTGAGGATTTTTGAGAATATTTTGATAAATATACCAAAACGAAAAACCAGTAATCTATCATCTCCCGTTTAGAATATAGTTTTTTGACCCTTAATAAATAAAACCATAATTTTACCCTACTTATAATTTATTTTATTTTATTTTATTTTATTTTATTTTATTTTATTTTATTTAATTTTATTTATTTTATTTTATTTTATTTTATTTTATTTTATTTTATTTTATTTTATTTTATTTTATTTTATTTTAAAATTAAGTTTTTCAGCGAATTATTTTTAAAACATTAAAAAATGATAAAAATTTTTTTTTTAAAACTTTTCTAGGTAGAGAAATTAACAGTTTTTGCCAAGAAAGTTTCATCAAAGGATTTTTCTTATATGTAATGTATGTTATTTTATCTGAGCTGGAGGTAAACCAATTACTTTGCTTTAAAAAATGATATATGTTTCAATGCTTCAAATGTATCTACTAGTTTGGTGAAAAAGCATACAAGGTAGAAGTTCTAAAGTTAGGTACATAATAGCTACCTAATGCATTTCTTGTGATGCTAAACAAACTAAAAAAAAAAAGATTAATTTCAACAACGTTTGCTGCTAAATCGAAAATATTCCTTCCGTTTTAACTTGGAAAACTTTATCCTTTCTTATACCCTCAGAGGAAAAAGTTCCATCTTTTATGCCATTCAAAATCTCTGGTAAAGTTTTTCATTCTCAGTTCTCCTGATTTTGCGGAGTCCCCTTACGAAAATGAAAAAAAAATATGCAACCGTAATGAAAAGTCTTGCATAACCACTTGCAAATAATTAATTTTAATAGATTTTCCACTTATTTTCCAAGGGCATGCGGCATGCGGCACGCGGGTAAGGTTAGAGACCGTTCCTCTCGGCCACCAAAACGCACCTAAGTGTTGTATATCCTCCATCAGCCTGTTATTATGGGAGCTTCAAGGATTCTCGAAAATCACGACCGAACCGCTGCACTTGGTCGAATGTTTCTGAAAAGTTTGTACGGTAAAAAATACCAAATTGAAAATTTAAAACTCCCACTCTCAAGTTGTGTTCTCATGTTCGGTGATTTCGCGAATTTTAATCGAAGGTGTGTAACAAATTCATCTTATTCTCTCTCGTCCTGGAAGTCCTGCGTTAAATAAATTCACGTGCAAATACAATTTCAGAGAAATGAAGGGAATGGAACGGAAAGGGAAGCAAAAAGAAAAGCACTCGTTTGGACTATAATTAAATTTTTGGTTTTCCTCAATTTACAACATCATTGAAAGTTTTAATCAATTTATTTATGTTAAAAGCCCGGAACTGCAACGTGCAACGTGAAACCGTGAAAGACACTTGGTAAATATCGTTTCATTCAGGAAACACCGGCGATGATGCGGCAATGGACGATGACGACGACGACGGACGCGATGACGATAATGATGGCTATTATGACGTCCAACGGGTACGGCTATGGCTCCGGCTAGCACCAGAAACGATGGTTTCAGCCAACCAAGCAAGCAGTAATTATCATCTCCATCTCATTAACTCGCGCTGCAGTTTCTGTGAAAAGTTTTAAGTGGTAATTAAACAAAATCAATTCATTCCCGAAACGATGACGAGACGACGACAACGGATGACGGAAGCGATTTAAATTAGTTACAAAAAACATTGAACTTTTTTTTTTTTTGTTTTAGTTTTATGTATCTGATATTGTGAATTTGTTGTGAAATTTAATTCAATTATGCAATTGATGTGACAATTTATGCGGCATTCTTTGCCATCAGTTTCATAATTCGGTAAGAAACTTTTTCGTTACAGGACTCTCTTAATGGATTTGATAAACGAGTTTTCAAGTTTTGGTGCGAAGAAATGTGGTTTTGAAACGTAAGGAATGAAGGTGTACAAGATTATTGGTAAAAACAAACGCTGATTAAAAAAAATGTTTTCTTTATCTCAGTATCGTTTGAATAAATCGACGGCCCACTCTGCCTTAGCGTAATTTTACGGAATACTTTATTCTTTCTTATCTTAAATTTGTAAATTATGTGCTCGTTAATAGGGATAATCTTTAAAAAAAACTTCAGTCTTTCAATGACAATGACATAGGCTATTTCGACAAAAAGTCAAGAAAGATGATTTTAATTTTAAGAAGTTACAAATTTTGTCTATCTGGGCTTCATATATAACTCATAAAGTGACACTTGGTGCTTGCATGATGAAGCAAATTACCATTCCCTTCCCAACCACTATTTCTTATTGTCACTTAATAATTTGAAAGCTGTGTTAGGGTAGCTTAATTTTACTGGCACCATTTATATTGGTACTTCTGGCAGATACCGAGCAAACAGATCTTATCTTGACTTTTGACATTACCATCATTTGTCGTTGACAGATACAAAAAATCACATTTTCCGGTCACTTCATTTTTCTTTCGCTATTTTGTATTTAACTTCGTCAGCCACCGGTTACTTCGTCAGCCACCGGTTATCTGCCAGGATCCACCAAAAAGTAAGTTTTAATTAAATATTGTAAGCCCATTATAAGATTTTATCCTTTGAAACTTTAGAGAATAAACAGCAACCATTATTGTAATAAATGCTCGTTTTTGTTCAATTGGTGTGGTGGTGCCGACGATACTTACAGCGAAGCTGTAGTGCAGTGAAAAAATTTGTGAGTGCCGGGACTCACGGTCAATATATAGGTATGTGTAATTATCAACGTTTGTCCAAGCGCAGTTTTGAGAATTCATTTTTGGTTCCGTATGCGAAAAGTCATCCATAGCTAGTTGACTACGTGCACGGATCCAAAACAGACTAGTTTGCTTGAAAAGGATCTTCAGATTTTTGTAACTGATTTCTGTATTGGGTACCAATATCCTACCATGCAGATTTTCGTAACGTAACGTGCTACATCGTAAAGTGTGACCTCGTAACATCGTACAGAGGAAAATCCACGTTTTTATTTCACTTTACTGCGGGAATAGATGTTTACACATCAATAATGCCTGTTTTAATAAATATGTTTGAAGAGTAAAAAAACAACGGATACCCTGCAGGTCTTAGTATATGCTTAATAAAAGATACGTTAAAAGGATTCCGTATCAGACTAAATTAATTTTTTTCCAACTGCTACTGCAAAAAACAATTAAACTCTCTCGGACTTTTCTAGTTGGCCCGCCTGGCTTCGCACGGGTAGACAAACCAAAGCATTGCATAAAAATTAGAGTTAAATGAAAATAGTTTTTTTTTACTTTTTGTAATCGAATACTACTTTAAGGGTTATAACCCGCTTCACGTCATGAAAGGATTTCTAAAATCAGACATTTTTTCATGTTTATCTTATTTCACCCTACAAATAACAAATTCTGAAAAAGAATATCCTTAGAGCCATTTCTAAGAAAAACCTTTCAAACAAAAGAATAATTTAATCTTAAATAAAAGGTAAAGTTTTTTCAATAAGTTACGTCTTCTTCATTTTACCCAATTACACCCTACGAAGTAAATTTTTCCGATATTTTAATAGTTATTAACTGCTATTTGAGGTGGAGACGAATGTAACAAATCAGGGATTTTTAAAATCCGTCCAACCGTTCTTGAGTTATAAATGGTGTAACTTAATCGACTTGGTTTTAAATATTAAGCTATGTTATACTTTTTATTATGAAATATTGGAAAAAGGATAGAAATTGACTTGTGACCAACAGTGCCAAGTGTCAAGTTCCAACTGTCAAGTGCTAAGTGTCAAGTGCCAAGTTTCAACCTTCAAGTGCCAAGTGCCAAGTGTCAAGCATCGAGTGTCAAGTGGCAAATATCTATAGTGTCATGTGACATGTGTCAAGATTCAATTACCAAGTTTCTAAAGTTTCAATATTCAAATATAAATTGTTCAGTTTCCAGTGTCAATCGTCTAGTGTCAAGCCAGAGGTGTAAGGCTTCAAGTGCCAATTGTCAAGCAGAAAGTATCAAGTGACATTATTCAAGTGTCTATACTATTAAGCGTGAAGTGTCAGGTGTCAAATGACAAGTGCCAAATACCCATGAATCAAAGAATACAAGATTGTGCCACTTCTATGTCATACGAGCCAAAACAACAACAACACCAAATGTCACAGCAAAGTAAATTGCAGTGAAGATGGCTTTTCGTGTGCGGATAATTAAATGATTAAAAAGGCTTTTCGTTTTAAAAGCAATAAAATATCACCAAAACTTGTTTTAAAATGTATGTTAGATTGTTTTAAAAAATATAAATCGCCAAAAAACAACAAACAAAAGCAGAGTGGTGTGAAAAAATGAAAATATCAGTCATATTTTCTTCATGTTTTATTATTTTTATTGTTGTTACTATTAGAGAATATAGCACAATATTTCAAATACATTATAACAAACAATTCACTTTAGAAACAAATGTAAATAGCTTTTAGTGTTCGCGCCCCTATATATCTCATACAAATTGAACAAAAAGTGAATCTCTTTTGGCTCGTATTGCGTCACGACGCTTAGTCAAAATTACAACAACAAAGTGAAAAATAGAAGTGGCGTAATCTTGTATTCTTTGATTCATGCCAAATACCCAATCCAAAGTGCCAAATGCAAATTGACAGGTATTAAGTGTCAAGTCATTGGCTAAATATAACACAATACATGTGCCCCGAGTTGGGGTATCTTCGACACGTTTTCACTTTATTTTGAAAAAAAAAAAAAAATAAATAAAAATCACTTACTTTTTAAATATCCCAGCCTTCGGATTCCTTTTCGACGAACGAAGTGATATTGAGGAATATCAGTATTCAGGATGGTTCCGGCGGCAAACTTTAGCTAAGCTTTGACTAACTCCTTTTCTTTACACGCTCCCAACATTCAGTGAATTAAAAGGTTGTTCTAAGATACCTTTGTTACAATAAAGTTTATTTCCTGTAGATAAATGATTGCAGTTATTTTCAAGTCTCCTCAGCTTACATAACAAAATGTTAAATTAAATGTTTTATTACTAGAACAATAAACTCTTTTAAATTGGCAATCTTCGTCCAGTGCAAAAACCCATAATAGCATTTATGTATACAAGTCATTCACTCATCCGACGGATAAATCTGTTAATGTTTCGAACCATTGACACTGTAAGGACTTTTCTATGGTAATTATGGATGTGAACACAACCAAATTAAAGTGAGATCATCAGTCAATAAGTCGGGACTTGCAAGTAATAAAAACTCACTAATCACTGATGACAATATAATTCTTTTTTTGTTGTGTTTTGTTTTTAATATTCAATTTCTCCCATCGCGCCGCACCGCTTCACTTTTTTGTTTGTGTTTTAATGCAGAATTTATGACGAAAGTCACGAAGTGTCATTATTTTTGTCAACAACATCACGGAGAGTCTACGAGTATATGAAGAGACAGAGAAAATTAAAATCAACCTGGCATCACTGATGATGACATTAATGAAGATTGAGTACTTCATTTTAAGAGGAGCTGAATCTGACGGATTTTATGGTGTTGCGGAGACTGGGGTGTTGTTAGCTGATGTTGGCTATGGTGTTGTCTACGCTCTGGATTATAAGGGCGTTTATTTGAAGGATGCTTTAATTTAGTTCTGGCAGAGATGTGCATAATTTTGGGCTTTGTTTTTGGCACTGTTTGGTTTATGCTTAAGATGGCGAAAAATTTTCTGTCTTTTAAGTGGCAATCAATCAAAAAGTCGTCATTAACATCGGATTATCAGGTGTTGAAAGTTTTTCGTTTTGATTTTGGGCAAAAAGAATTATTTACCTGCAACTAATCAAATGCATTTTTTATTCTCAAGAGTTTGGATTCTTTCAAATCCTCAAAGCTTCGTCACTTATATAATTGAGTTGTAGTAAGCAAGGATCATCATGTCTGTATATCATCATTAGTTGTTTGCAGAATTTTAACATTCGATAAGTTACATAAAAGTTGTTTTCACAAAGTTAAGCAAAGATTCTTGAGGTTCTTTAACATAACTGCCAACTGGTGGATGAATAAAATATTTAAAAAAAATTTGACGTTCGCTTGAATGGAGTATGATATTTAATAAGTAAGCTAACTTTGTTTGGAGTTGCAAAAATTATTTTCGTCTTGGTCTCATTATTACGAGCGTACATATGTATGTAGGTATATAGCATGAAAGAAAACTTGAAGTTTTCAAAAACCAGCGAAAGTTTCACAACTTTTCTTCAACACAACATCTGTGGATGAGTTGAGACTTGAGAGGCAAGTGTGAAACTGAATAAAGTTACAAACTAGCTAGGTGGGCGTAAGTGTATCTACCAACAGAAATTGTTTTGGAAATAGTCAATTAGTCAAAAATTTGAATGTAAGTAAATATAGAAATAACATTTGTGGTTAAATCCTGTTACGTAAAGAAAGTGAAGATGGTTTTAGTAGTTTTAGTTTTTTTGTTTTGAAAAGTAAGGTGCAAGAAAAATTTGACTCCTTCTATTTAATGTTGCAAGCTGAAATGAAAATATTTTTATTATAATACAGATAAAACAGATAATACAGAGCTAAAAAAAATTCCTTTTTAATAGAAAAAAAACTGTCTTACTTCTATATAAAGGGTGATAAGTCACCAAAACCGTTTTACTGAATATCCCTTATGAACGATAACTTTTATAGAAAGAAAATGTACAGGGTGGGCCATCTAGTGGTTTCTTTTTATATCATAGGTTAATCTTGATGTTGACGACTGTTTCCCGCTCGAAATCTTGACAGAAAGTCAGTATCATGCCTCAGTAGAACGAAATGAATCGCTTATTTCCAAAGTGAGTGCTGTGTAGCCCAAACAGTGCGAAAAATCATCATTTCCGACGAGGTGCATTTTCATCTCTGTGGCTACGTTAACAAACAAAATTGCCGCATTTGTGGATCGGAAAACTCGCACGTTATTGTCGGGAAGCCAATGCATCCACAGAGAGTGACAATTTGGTGCGGATTGTGGATTGATGGGATAATTTGGACCATTTTTCTTCGAAAATGAGGCAGGCAACAATGTTTCGGTCAACGGTGGTCTTTACAGAGCCATGTTAACGGTTTTTTTTTACTCTGGTTCTTACAGGATGGCTCGCCATACCACACAGCCCTTGCCATCACAATCGATCTTTTGCGCACCAAATTCCCAAATCGAGTTATCAGCCGTATTGGCGATGTCAATTGGCCGTCTCGGAGCTGCTTTTTGACTTTCTTCTTGTTGGGTACTCTGAAGGACCGATGTTATGCCAACAATCTGGAAACGATTCAAGCACTTAAGGCCAATATCATTAACAAGCCCGAAACCATTAACAAGTTCTTGGAAAATTGTAGTGACAGAATGCGCTACTGCGAAGACAGCCGAGGCAGTCACTTGAACGACGTTGTGTTCCATAATGGGAATGTTTGCTCTTACTTATAAAGCCATAACTAAACCAAATCTAGGCTGAAATCTTATTTCACTCACTCACTCACTCACTCACTCACTCACTCACTCACTCACTCACTCACTCACTCACTCACTCACTCACTCACTCACTCACTCACTCACTCACTCACTCACTCACTCACTCACTCACTCACTCACTCACTCACTCACTCACTCACTCACTCACTCACTCACTCACTCACTCACTCACTCACTCACTCACTCACTCACTCACTCACTCACTCACTCACTCACTCACTCACTCACTCACTCACTCACTCACTCACTCACTCACTCACTCACTCACTCACTCACTCACTCACTCACTCACTCACTCACTCACTCACTCACTCACTCACTCACTTACTCACTCACTCACTCACTCACTCACTCACTCACTCACTCACTCACTCACTCACTCACTCACTCACTCACTCACTCACTCACTCACTCACTCACTAACTCACTCACTCACTCACTGCCGTCTCGAATCAGTTAAATTTAGGCACGGCAACGATCTTTTTTTGAGCATGAACCCAATGCTTGACTCTAACATTCAAAGCAATATCACCAAGAATTAAACAATTGTCTTTTTATGACACTCCTTTAAATCTTTCTCCTATTTTTTGTTAGAAATGATACAAATTTCCGCATGTTTACCTACGATTCTAGAATTATCGTGATCTTAAGCTACCAAAAAGTTAAGATTATTCTTGATAAAACCTTTATAAGCATCAGCATCTTCGTTGCACTTTAAGCATCATCAAGGCATGTATACCTTTAGTTTAATAAATTTATATTAAAGATTTGACATATGTATGTCTAGGTGACACAAAAAAGATTGTTCAGCATGTCATTTATTCACAACTATACAACTACACCCCGTAGTCGCAGCGCACGAGTCCAATTTTATTATGATGTTCATGTTCAATGTTCTCACGTTTGCTATTTCTCGTTTCGAAGTTAAACGAATGACCAACCGAAACCCCATCTAACAATTGAACGTGAAAATTGTTATTTGATTGATATAGCACTGCTGCATCCGTTCGGAAGGATGTTGTGATAGAAAAGAACGGCACTCGCAATCGCAACGCAAAAAAAAAAAAATCCCACTCCTGGCTGCTGCAACAATTGATTAGCATTTCAATCACGTTCTGCAACTGGAGGATTTCAGAGTTTGCTTGTTGATTCGCTGAATTGAATGCCAGAACGTGAACTATGTTGCTTTTTTTTTCTTCTTCAGTTGCTGTAGTATTTGGAGGTATAGTGTATGTTCTGCTCTGACTGTTGTATAGACCGCAATATGATTTCAGTGTTGATGGAAAGGCATGCTGAAGCTGATGCTGGTAGCAAATTTTTTTTGTTTCATTATTCGATGAGAGTGAAATAGATATAGTTAGTCACGGGTGGATTTTATAGACTGATTTAAGTTTGACAGGTGGTTCAAATCGTGTGGAGAAATTTATGTACCTATTTCGGATGTAATGTAATTCTGTATTATGTCTCATTTAAAAGAATTTGCATCAAAATGTGGTATTGACGTTCGTTAAATATACAGAGACTTAACGAAGGTAAAGCTGCTGGCTCTTAGAGGATTCCTGCAGAACTTTTCAAGTATGGCACAAAGGAGCTTATCGCAACAAAGTTTTAGAATTCGGAATAATACCAGAAAAGTTCAAGAAGCCTAAGTGTTTAATATTCATAATAAAGGTTCTACATTGGATCCTGCAAATAACAGAGGCATGTCTTTTCTGTACCCAGTATGCATGACATCTAAAAATCGTTTGAAGGAATTTCAGGCTGGGCTAAGATAGGGATATTCTGCCATCGATCACATTTTTGTGATGCCATTGCTCACATTTTTGTACTAAGAAGTATTGCTGATTCCTTTCTCGCAAGAAGTAAAAAGCTTTATGTTTTCTTTCTCGATTTTAAAGCAGCGGTTGATACCGTGGACCGGGATGATCTAATATATAAACTGTATGGAATGGGTATGACTCTCAGATTTGGCCAACTTATACAAAACCTATATAGAGATAAGAAGGCAGCGGTTTGGAATGGTGCTGACAGATCGAAGTAGTTTCAAACCAAAATAGGAGTTAGACAAGGCTGTGCAATCAGCCCTTGTTTATTTGCTCTTTTCATAGAAAACTTAGTGGATTATTTACCGGGAGCCATTGAAAATGCAGGACTTCAAATAAAGGCCATATTTTTACGGATGATGTGGTATTGATGGTTAACTAGCTGAAACTCTTCAGCTTATGGTAAAAAAATTGTATGATAGTTGCACTTTGTGGAACCTTGTGGTTAATCTGGAGAAATCGAAAGTGATGGTTATAAAAAAGGGAGGCGGAAGACCTCGTAGACATTACAAATGTGGTTTTATGGCGGTGAAATAATTGAGGTGGTTAAGGAATACAAATATCTCGGAGTCTATACGTCACCCAAAATATGAGTATGGATAAATATTTGAAGAAGAAGTTAAATTGTTAATTAACGCTACTTTGAAAAATTTCCATAAGTACATATCATCACACAGCAGGAAATATCGAGTTTTTGAAACATTAGCTGAATCCATTCTTTTTTATGCTGCTCAAAAGTATTGAGAAGCAAAGAGTATGAGACTGTTGAGAAACTTTTAAGATTTTACATAAAGAGAACCTTTCGACCTCCGCCCAACTCGTCAAACTACATGATCATGATTGAGACTTTGGACTGCTAGGTCATTGAAACTTCAAGTGGACTAAATATACTGAGCGTTATGCAAATACCTGACCACCGGCTTCCGAAAAAAAGCTATTATGCAAGTAAAGGGTTTTCCAATAAGAGGTGTTATTTTGAATAGCCCGCTATTTCGGTAGTTGTCACTTTTGAAGCTGTCATTTTTTGACATTTGACAAGTAGAAACTACGCCATTGATAAAAATGGAACGATACACGCTTCAACAACGCATTGAAATTATTAAAATTCACTATAAAAATGGTGAAAATTTGGCAGAGACGGTTCGTAAAACTAAAACATTTTTGGGTCGTCGTGCAATACAGAAATTGGTGGACAAATTCGAGCTGTTGGGACAATTTAGTGATGTGAAGAATAAAACCCGTGCACGTCGCTCAAGAACAACTGAGAATATTGCTGTTGTAGCCCAAAGTGTTGAAGAAAACCCAGGTTTGTCCATTCCTCGTCGTTCTTTGGAATTAGGCATTCCACAAACGTCATTACACCGTATTTTGCATAAAGACTTGGGTCTTAAGGCTTATAAAGTTCAGTTAACACAAGAACTCAAGCCGGCTGATCATCAACAACGTCGTGTCTTTGCTGATTGGGTCCTTGAAATGCATGAAAATGATCCGGAATTTCATCGAAAAATCATCTTGACTGATGAGGCCCATTTCCACCTCGGAGGCTACGTCAACAAGCAAAACTGTCGCATCTGGGGCTCGGAAAACCCAAGAGTTATTGTTGAAAAGCCTCTCCATCCTCAACGCGTGACTGTTTGTTGCGGTTTATGGTCCGGCGGGGTCATTGGACCTTACTTTTTCGAAAATGAGGCTGGAGCAACAGTTACGGTCAATGGATTGCGCTATCGAGAGATGATTAATATTTTTTTATGGCCGGAATTGGATGGTATTGATCTGGACAACGTTTACTTTCAACAAGACGGCGCTACGTGCCACACAAGCAATGAAACCATCGATCTTTTACGGGAAAAGTTTCCGGACCGTGTTATCTCTCGAAGAGGTGATCACAATTGGCCACCGAGATCTTGTGATTTAACACCTTGCGACTTCTTCCTTTGGGGCCACGTGAAAGATAAGGTCTACGCCAACAGCCTAGCGTCGATTCAAGACCTCAAAGATGGAATTCGTGAGGCTATCGAGGACATAGGGCAGCCACTTTGCGATTTGGTTATGGAAAATTTCATGAAAAGGATATGGTCCTGTAAGCGTGGTTGTGGCGGCCATTTGGCTGATGTTGTGTTCCATTATTAACGGCATACCTTCCTCTTTATAATGAAATAAACATCCGATCATTTATCTCAAAAAATGCCATTTTTCTTTGAATATCAAAATAACACCTCTTATTGGAAAACCCTTTAGTACAGAGTCAAAAAGGATGGTTTAAGGAATTTTCAGATCTGGCTGAATATTAATACAAATGCGCTTTATGTATGGAAACCTACACTGTACGTGGATGAGCGTTACAAGTGAAAATATGAAGAAGAAGCATCGAGCTGGTTGTACAGATTAATTTATAATCGTTTGGATTACTCTCTTGAAAGAAAGAAGCTAAAACCCTAGCTAAATTTTGACATTCAAGGGTTGTGGAGAATATGTCACAGAGAACAGCTGTTATCTGAAAAAAGTTGTATTTAACAATTTCAAAGAATTTTTTTTTTTTCATTACTTCAAGTAATTTTAAGCAAATAAAATGAATTCTTCTCGTTGACTGAGATACATAGTTTGTTTCAAAAAAAATTCACAAAAATTTCAAGAATTATAGAAACCTTCAAGAATTAATGTGCCGAACAATTATTGAGTGCTTTAAATTTTGACAGAGAGTGATGTACAGTAAGAAACAAAAATTTGTTTTTTTTTAGCTGGAGCTGCGTATCACTCGGCGTAACCGCTTGGCTACATTTTAGCTTGGCTAACTTTTGGAGAGAATTTTGTCTGAAAACGAAAATTTGGCGCGATCGGACTAGGCTTAAATGTCGAATTTTAGGAGAGATAAAAAACAATATTTTTGACAACTATCGTTTAACTGAAGAAGAGTGTATAACACTACTCAACCAAATGAATGTAAAGGTGTAGAAAATTAGACAAAATCTGCAAAATTGCATTGTTATATAGGGAAAGAATATTGAATGGCGATTTTTGAAAAATTTAATATGAAATAAAAATAGCTATGTGTAAATAATAAAACTCTGGCATGTTAAATATGAATTGTCAATCAGGCAGACGGCAAAGCCATGCTTTAATGATTTTTTGTTAATAAAATATTTTAATTTAACATTTAAAGATAGTAATTAAAATTCAATCTATCTATCTACAGAGACCTATATCTATATATATTTTAACAAATTCATTTTTAAAATTGTCAGAGATTTGTGTTTGCAGCTAAGGCCTAGCACATATACCTACTTATACCCGTGAAGTGAACAATTCACAGGGGAGTAAGTGATGTTTTGACATTTCTCAATGATACGTTCCACTAGATGTCAGGTCAAACAACCAAAAAAAAAAATATAGCAAAGTTTGACAGAAATTTTCTGATCATCATCATTCAAATAGATTTCAAAATTGGCTCAAATATTATGAAAAAAAAGTATTTTTTTTGAAACTTTACCTCATAACAATTAAACGTTCAAAGTTTTAGACTACGAATGTTGAAAATGTGTAAACGCTTTAAAATTTTAGAATTTGTACTTGTGAATCTGATTCCACATGGGAAAATTTTTCTTACAAAATATTTTTCTTGGGTAGTGCCGGTTATATACCTAATAAAAACAGACTGAAAAGATCATTCGCTGTTGTTTGTTTGTTTTTCTTTTTCACCCTCAGAATTTTCCGAAAGTCCAATCGAAGTGTTCGCGTATATTTTGCACGGGAATTGGTACACCGCTCGTGTACTAAAACTCTCCACTTATTTCACCACACTGCTTCACGAGGACGTTCACGCGTGAACAAAAATGCAAATTTGTATGAATTCACCACGCACGTGGCTCTCAAGTATGTACTAGGCTTAAGACTGTTAAACTTTTTTTTTTGCAAACTATTTTGATTGTTTTCCTCTCCAAAAATAAAATTCCTAGACATTAAATCCCAGGATCGGTTTTTAGAAAACGTTTTATATTTAGTTAAAATTCTCTTTCAGCTGATTCTACTATAGTAATCATGCCAACTAGAGTCAAAGTGAACAGCATAACGTCAAGATTGATTGATTGTTATTAAATTCTCAATAAATAAATAATAAATGCTCTTTTTACATATGTATTTGTGAAAGGCCAATTATAAAATTCCTAACCTTCCGTGCTTGTACAACAATATCAACATAAGATCACTGCATTCAATACCCATGTCAATTTTCATTTGAAACATAGAAAAAAATTACATTCAACTTTTCAACTTCTGCAAATCAAATGACATCCACTTATCGTCTCAGCAACTCATAACTCAAAAGACATCACACAATCACTCATCCAAAATTAAACTAAATATCATTGAAATATATGATTGAATGCTAACAACAAATCTCTAGTGATTTTCTATTTCATTTGGAAACACTTATCTTTATTCCTCCATGGCTATAGCCTATGTCCAATATGTCCATGTGTCCACGTATACGTCAATATCCAATTGACCATCAGCCAACATTAGTGAAGCCGATTTGTATACACATTCTGCACACAACACACATTTTACCAAAAATATCCTTTCGAGATTGACAAAAAAATATGATGTAACTCCCATAATACCCGTCAATACTGATAACTGCTCCAGAATGCCGAAACGATTCAAGACCGAGGGCAAAATATGGGATAAAATCTATAGAATGTTGGAAGAAAAAAAAATCAGATGAATGTATATGTACATATACCCACATATCATGGAAGATGGAATTCAATCTCAAGGGACACACAACAAATCGGATGAACACACATAACTTAATAAAAATGTCAAAAACAATTTTTCAATGATGAGAATTTATGTATATATAAATGCAAACAACTATTCATAACATTTTTATTTATAATAAATAAAAATGACAGGAAGGTCAAATTTATATAACGCTTCATGTCAGTGACCTCTATCAGGATGAATTAATTAAATTAATATAAAAGAGAAAGCGTCAATTTTTTATCAATTGGATTTAGAGGGCCTTAAATTGTCAAGTAAGAGGTACAAATCATCCGATATTCTTCGATTGTTTAATCTAACACCGAAACCGTGTTTTAGAAAAATTAAAATCCCAAAAATAAAAGTCCTTACAAAATCCCTTAAATGAAAAATCCCCCAAGAACTTAATATTGTAAATTGAATAAAAATTAATTTTTTATTTGTTGCCTTTTTAAAAAAGACTTAAATAATTTCCCTTACAGCTAGTTTGACATTTATCCCTTTGAAAAAAACAACCGGAAAATTTCCTGCTTATAATGCATGTCTTACAAGCTACAAACAAAATGTTATCCACTCCCCGAATACATAAAAGCTACCGAAACCTTAGTAGAGGTTAACCTTCAAGCACTGCTAGATCTTATTACAAAGCGTTTGTTAGAATCGAAGAAGGTAGTTTCTAAAGTAGGTAATAACAACAGTTGAAATTAAAAACCTGTGCCTGTACTTTTATTACCCAAGTGGAGATTTGATGTAAGTTCATTACACAGCTCTTACGAACGAGCTGTTCATGGTCTTGAATCAACTGATTTGTCAGTTTTTATAACCTGTGTTGTTCCGCATAGACTTTCTTCTAATTAGTTCGAAAATTGTATACAAAAATCCACGCACAGTTTCTACAAGATACTGCAGGTCATTCAAAATAGAGTTTATATAAAAGAATCTAAAGAAATGTCTCCATAAACACTTCCAGAAATTTCTAGGTTCCTATTATTCTGCCCCACCCCAGTGTACGGCGGGTGGATTAAATAAGTTAACTTTAATATAGCCTTTTATTTTTCCAGAGGATATTTTGTTTTCTGCTGAAAAAACAAAAACATTTGTTGAGTTGTGACAATTTTTTTCCTGAATCGATGCACGCCCACCACCGACGCCGACGCAACATGAGCCACGACACATACCTAGAGAACAACTGATGAGGAAGAGCTTGTAACGAATGAGATTTCCTTGTTGTTTTGACAAACACAAGACATGTTCTCAATTATTAAAGTCGAGTTGTTAAACAAAAACAGTACCTACACCCCTTGAATTCAAAGTAGTGGGCGGTCAAGCGCTTTTATTTTTCACAAAATTTGACCATAATGACGCTGCTAAAGATCAAACTAACAAAAAAGTCGAATAACCTTTTTTTGTCTTTTAAGTTGTTAATCTTTAAGATAATAGCTAAGAAATCTATTCCTGTTTTGGAAAAGTATATGTATAAGTATGAGAAACCAAATATTCACTTGGCCTAAGGTAGGTACCTGCTCCAGACATTTTCATAATCGACATATTTATTGTCATTCTGTCATACATACATATATAGAAAATAAATAAAAGTTTATTTTTGTGGTAGATAAGATACGAGTCTATATGCTTCGTTTCAAAATAGCTTTTCCCTTTTGTATTGAGACTTCCACGTTTGTCTTAATTAAGGCCATAAAGAAAATGGGGAAAATTTGAAGTGATGTTGAGCAAAAGTTTCACTTAATGCTGGTGGTGGGCTCTATTTCTTTTTCTTTTTCTTACAAAAAAGATGACATGAACAAGACACAATCGGATATATGTAAAAGGACCCCAATCCTCTGCTTTACACATACATATACAAATAATGTTGGCAATTTGAAAACTTATGCTAAAAAGTTGCTGCAATGTTCCCATTCTTCAATCCTCTTACACACAATTCTGTATATTAATGTGTGACAAGAATAAGTCAGGCATGGATTAGACCACTCATGGAAGGCGTCTTCGTCATAGACTTTTTTATATACAATACAAGATGGATGGATGTTTTTGGTAAAAGAAGCCCAGAGTGTTGCATGATGGTATATGTAAGGATGGGAATGGGATAAAAGTCTATTGTATTTTTGCTCGGATGGATTTTGAAAAGTTTTGTTTTGAAGAATTAAGCCTGAGTGAATGATAATAATGGACGTGTTAGACATTTTCACTTAGGAATGATTATTATTAGGACTCTTAAAATGGGTGACCCAGCTTAGAGATAGAACAAATAGGAAATAAATTATTAATAAGAAGCAGGTTTTCGAAAAATGACTTATTACAATTTTATAGTGGTAAAAATTCAATTTCAGAAGTGCCATCTTCTTAAACCAAAAGCAAAGGTTGTCTGTATTTTCATTAAAATTAGTATATTTGTCAGAACCCCAAATTTTATTTCTTAATTTAAGTTCAAAAATTACTCAATTATCTAAATAGAACAATTTTTATTTTTATTTCTTTAATTATTTCAATATCGATTTGTTATTTTGTATAAATCTTATTTGCAGTTTGATATTTTTCTTGCAAACAATGCGAAAACACTCAAAATATTACTGCTGATTAAGACTTAAACTCTTTTAGAGATGTAGGACGCAGGTTCTTCGAAACAGCGACGGTAACCTAATCACCGGCCGGCGGCGGTGTACAAGAATAAGTAGTTGTGTTCCAGCACTTTATCCAGCAGCTGCTAAATGAAAATCATGTAGAGCGTGTTAAAAGGCAATAAGATAACCCATCTCCAATAAATAAAGACCAAGTTCCACCACCCAGTAAGGAAGAGGTAGACTTAGCTAAAAAAAAGGTTGCTGGTTTTGATGGATTACCAGCGGAGGTCTTCAAATACGGAGGGGATGTTTTGATAAAGGGTGTATGCATCAAATCATTAACCAAGTATGGACGGAAGGAAATATGCCGAATGACTGAACAATCAGCTCCATGTGCCCCATCTCCAAAAAAGGCGATCATATGCCTTGAAAGCCTGCAAATACCAGTCCCAAATTTTCACACTTAGGCAAATCGTGGATAAGACCAACGAATTTGAAGTTTAGGCCCACCATCTCTTCATCGACTTCAAAGCCACATAATATGATGGAGTTCTTTGTTATGAGGTCTAAACGGATCCAGTTATGCCTCGTGACATTAAAAAAAACACGGTGCAATGTATACAACTGAATAATAGCTCTTCGAAACCATTGCAAACAAATGCAGGATTTCGGCAAGAAACTGCGCTATCATGTGGTTTCTTCAATCTCGTTCGGGAACAGATAGTGGCGTATCTATCTATCTTCAACAGAACCGTCCAACTACTTGGATATGCGGACGATATCAACATCATCCGCCGCTCCCAACGCACCTTTATAGAGTTCTCCATGGCGATTGAAGTATAGGCGAAACTTATTGATCTTGGAGAAAACGAGGACAACACAAAGTACCTGATATTAACAAAAAAAAAATGTGTTCACCACCTAAGACAAAACGTCACTATTGATTGGAACAATTTCGAGGTAGTTAAAAGGTTCATCTACCCTTAGAGAGGGAGAGCTGATATTGTGCTCTTTTGAAAGAAAGACGGCTATTTGGTCCTGTGTCCCGAGGAGGGCGAACGTCGAATGGAGGAGAACATACAACTGCGGACTCTAAGATGTCAAAAAAGCCAAAACAGGCCAAATACATTGGTTAGACCACATCGGCCAACAATGCTACAGCGAACAAAATCTTCAATTCCCAGCTCCCATGTCCAAGGCCAAAAGGAAGACCGAATCTCCTTTTTAAAGACCAATGCCAGCCACGAATGCCAGCCAGAGCGCTTGGTCTGGATGACTCGAAGCAGCATACTCCGGATAAATTTAAAGGCATTCAGGCAGAGGACGTAAATTGTCACTGCCTTAGATATTCATAATGTTAAAATATATATACAAAAAATGCATATATGTAAATAACTTTATATCTTATGAATAAAATCTAAACTTATCTACTCGGGATCGAGAAGGATGGAAAGCTGCCGTATCTCAGGCCAGGACCCTCCACGGCTCCCGGTCTGTTAAGAAAATATTTTTCGCAACCCTGGCAACCAAAAAATTATAATAGAATAATCTTTTTATGATTAAAACATAACGATACCCACTTAAAAATAATATTGGTTTCATTTTAATTAGACCATTTTTAACAAGGCTCTTCAAAAAACACACCAAAAAGTAAAAAATGTTTGTTCCTTTAATTTTGTCCAGCAGTGTTTATTCCAAAAATTATTTCATGAGAGTTTTCTTCATACTCAAAAGGGGTATTTTTTTAAACACCTATATTACTTTAATCCAATAACAAACTGGCTGTTCGTATAAACCTCGCAACTAATATAGGGGGTATGCAGTGACTCATATAGCGAGGTGAATCAATTAGCTAAAATTTTAAGTGCCTCCTCGAATATTTCAGAGAACACCGTTATCATAAAAACAAAATAAATTATATCAAAGTGACCAAAGCTATCGAAAGTGAATCACTAAACATAATATCAATGAGTTAACTCACCTGCTTCCTCACTTGAGTCATTTTATCAAATTTATAATTTTTTATTAAATTCATTATCTCTGTTTACGTTTATCAAGGTAGGTACACATACAAAAAAAAAAAACAAAACTTATTGACCAAATAGATGTTTCATATCATTTTTCGAAAGAATTTTTTAGTTATCATTTCTGTAGCAGTCTTTTGATCACAATCTTTTATCGAAATCGAAACCATTATCACGTTTTCAAGCGTTTCGATTATAATTTCATGCTTTGCTTTTTGCCAATCGAAATTGAAGTTGTTTACCAAGAATCCACTATCAGTGTGTCACCCTAATCTTGGTATCTAAAAATCCAATTAGCGGTTACAACAACTGACTTTTGATATAAATAAACGAGCTAAGATCAATGCCAAATTAGTTATCGATTTGACGTTCAACGCGCTTAGATCAACCGTCTCTCTTAATAAAAAAAAAATAAAAAAAACAATAAAATGACCGGCATTATGCGTCTAAGTCTTGTGTGTGTGGTTCTCATGTGCGCTGTGGTTAGTGCCAAACATGTTCCGTCAACTGTTTCTGGAAAAAAAGTCAATGATGTCACTATCATCGATGACATTAGAAACTTTGCAAAAAGTCATCCAGGAACCAATATCGTGCCCATGATTAAGGAAGAAAGCAAGGGCCGCACTCAATCGGTACGATACTCTTTGGGTGGACGTACTTCTGGTGAGTCAATTCAAAACTTCTCTGTCGAATTCGTTTGTGAAATAATGAGTTTTTTTTTTTAAATTACATTTATAAAGGTGATGGGCTTGTTGCTCAAGGTACCGATACCTACTCTTATGCCGCACCAAATGATGTCAGTTTGCAACTGAGCTATCCCGAAAATGGTACCGGAGCTATTGTCACATTTGTCGAACTCATTGCCATACAAAACAACAATTTGGGAAATGCTTATGTGGTATCAGGAGGAATTGGACAGCGAAGTATCTCAATTATTATTGAAGCTCAAGAAACGGACTACTTCTCTTACAAAGCTCAATACTTTGGAATCGATTAAAGGAAGCTAATCAATCGATTTACTTAAAGGACCTGAATAAAATAAAATTCGAAAATATTATGATTTTGTTTTTTTGATGTGTAAACATTTATGCTGATGGAGCCAGGGAATATGAAAACGTAACACTGAACATTATACCACTTTTATACGTGTGAAACGTTTACGTGTAACTCTTTATGATGCCTTGAAATTACATATATTCAAACGGCTTCAAAATAGAACCGTTTGGGACAATTTAAGAGAATGTAAGATTCTTAACTTCCAGCATATTATTACTTCAATGTGAGTGTGAGCTTTCCTTAGCTCTCTTTGATAATTCAAATGATCAATTCAAATGCATCCCATTTCCATTTAAAAGTTGGTTATCTATCTGTCTATAACATATATTAATAAAGCGGAACTGTTGCTTTGTTTGTTTGTTTGTTTGTTCGGGCTAATCTCAGAAACCACATGTTCGATTTCAAAAATTCTTCTTGTGTTTGAAAGGTTGTCTTTAGGGGATTGTTATAGGCATATTTTTTTTTTCAAAATTTTGCTATTTGTAGGGTGAAATGGTGTAAAATTAAAAAGACGTAGTCGATTGAAAAAAAACTCTACCTGGGTTTAAAAGGTTATTCTTAGCAAATGGCTTTAAGGATATTTTTTTTTTCAAAATTTTGCCTTATGTAGGGTGAAATGGAATAAAAATTGTTCGATTCAAGAAAGGTTTTCATTAGGAAATGGCTTAAGGGATATTTTTTTCAAATATTATTATTTGTAGGGTGAAATAGGTTAAGAATATTAAAATTGTATGATTGAAGAAATTCATTTTTTGTTTGAACGCTCATTTTAAATGGATGGCCTTAGGGTTATTTTTGTTTGAAAATTGGTACTTTTAGGGGAGAAATTTGGTAAAAGCGAAAATTCCTATCATATTTTAAAAATTCTGTTTGTGTGTGAAAGGTTACTTTTAGTGTATGGCCTAAGGGATTTTTTATTTTCAAAAAATTAGTATATATAAGGTGAGGTTGGGTAAAAAAAAAACAGGATATCCGATTTCAAAAATTCTGTATTTTTGAAATATTATTTAAAAAAAAATTGCTATTTATAGAGTGAAGTGGGATAAAAAACAAACCAATGGTTTTCGATTACAAAAGCTTATTTATGTGTTGGAAAAGTAATAAAGGTTGGACTTAGATAGATAATCATATTTTTTGCAAATTTAGCCATTCATAACGTGAAAATGGTTAAAACCCAGAAATTAGTATCTGAAGGAGCTTAAGAGCCAGCTAGTAAGTTCTAAATGTAATTTTAAAAAATGTATATATGATGCTTACAAGTTCATTATTTACCTCGGCTTGGAAAATAAGAAAATTTAGTGCGTTTTGGTTTTGGTGACATTTATTTATTAAGCAGCACAGCATTACATTACCTTGGAGGATTTAAGCTTTCGCAGATCCGGAAATGGAAAAATCAAAAATTAACATCTTTACTGAGACAAAATTATTCAGCAGTGCTTCAGGGTAGCCATCTTGGTCCACTTATTTTTTTTGATTTTTATTAATGACTTACCTTCTATTATATCAAAAGCGGTAAAACTGATATTCGAAAATGTTTTTAAATTACTGATAAAAGTTAAATCCAACTTCAAAGTGATATTGATTTTTCAAACGAATAGTGAAAGATTAATTATTGTTTACATCTTAATATTCAAAAATGTTCAGTTATGTCAATAAATCGGTTACGATACAATATTTCGAACATCCTCGCCAAAAGAGAATATCAACAGAAAGATCTAGGAATTATTTTTGATCCTGAGATAAAATTTAAAGCCCATGTTGACTATTTATGATCTCTTAAGCTAATTTAATGCTTGGTTTTGTTTTGTTTTCAGGAACTCAAGTGAATTTTATGACCTTTATACCTACTCTCCAGAAGTTGTATGTTTCTTTAGTTCGTTCGGTCCTGAAATATTCTTCGGTTATTTGGTGTCCCTACTTTAATAACACCATGCTTCGAATTTAGAAATTGCAGACAAAGCTTACAAAATTTGCACGCCACCGTATCAAAACATGCCCTCCTATGAAACGCTATGTTAACTTATTGGCATTTTGTTCCTGATATTATAAACATATTGAATGTTCATTTCTGTTGTCATCATCATCATCATCATCGGCTCGACAACCGGGGTCCGGTCCTGGCCTCCTTCAACAAGTCTCGAGCCGCCGCCATCCAGTTGCGTACCCCAAGGCTCCGAGCGTCCTGGTCTACGCCATCTCTCCAGCGCAAGCATGGTCTACCACGCTGTCGTCTACCATAGAATGTACCACAAAGAACTTTCCGAGCAGGTTCCTCTTCGCTCATGCGAGCTGTTGTCACTGTTAGTTATCTATGCACTTCAACGCTCTCTTAAGCACTCCATACACGGTTCAACTTCGTTGTCAATTTAATGTCAAGTCCATCAAATCAACTCGTGTGTGGGCTTGTCATTTGATTTATTTGAAGGTTGACGATTGAGTTGGAAGAAAATCAAAAGATTTTTAATTTTTTCAAGTTGATGTGAATGTTTTCAACTTTTTTGAGCTGTGTGTAGACAAATCGTTTGATTTGCTGTCAAGCCAAAGGCATTTTAATAAGGCGATCGATATGTAGTTCAACCTAACTTCAAACCTCATTCGTCGAACGGCCGCTATAGTTTAATGTTTTTGACAGATGAAGCAGAAGTCTCTCAACTAAGTTCATGTAGTGTGTGGCAAGGCATCAAATTATTTGATAACTGAGTTGAAAACCAAATTGAACCGTGTATGGAGTGCTTTAAGCCAAGGTTAAACGAATTCTTTTACGTTTCTAGACATTCTACTAATTATTATTATTCAATTATTAAACAATCCTTTGACTTATGCTCGTTTAAATTTTAATATTTTTTTTTTTATTAAATCGACTTAAATGTGAATAGAGAGTTATGTACCTAAATCACCTAAACATTAGTTATAACTTTTAAATTGAAATAAATAATTTTTATTTGTATTTTATTAAATTATTGTACTTGATGAAATTAATAAATAATAGAGATATAATTCACAAGAATTTAAATAGCGCAGAGTAATTTTATTTCACCTCATATTGAAAGGTAAACTTAAGATAGAGTCGATACAAAATCGTTAAAATAAAATAAATACGCTCAAAGTGCCTGTGTATATTTTTATAGAGGTAAAGAGATTTTCTTCTTTTGATTTTTTTAATAACTTATTTTATATGTACATAAATCTACCTTTAAATTTCGAGGTGTTTATAAATATATTTATTTCAACAAGGAAACATCTGTTTAAATACTATACTCTGAAACATACTTAGGTAGGTAGGTATGTGTTATTTGGAAAGTTAAATTTTGAAAATTCTATTTACTGAACCAGCATTTATATATTAATGTCATCATAAATCGCAGCTTGTGTAACCTAACGGATGTAGGTGAAAAATTTCCCTCAAAGTCTTGACAGTTTGACACAAATTCTTTTGCAAACATTTCCGAACACCCCGACCGCCAAAAACACTCGTATACCATCAAAAGTGCTGTTTGACAAAACGGGATATGGCTGAAAAACACCAAAGAGGTGTGCATCACTGTCACCCAGCGCGGCGCGGCGCAACCAACACCAAGGAGTTGGCTGCCATGCATGGGAAAGGTGTGACAACATTGAAATTTATGTCATTCTTAGCTGAGAGAAAGGATATTCCTACATAGCTATATATATGTAGTTCTAGGAATGGCAGAAAGGCAAGAGCAGGAAGGAAGGAGGAATGATGCCAGGAGTCAACTGTAAGAAGTCCTTTCGTACGGAGTTTATTGACTTAAGTCCATCCTTTTTGGGAAGGAAAACGTTAAAAAAAATCCATTTCTTCTTGTTATTTTACTTTTTATCTTAGCTAGCGTCATATTTTAACGTAATTAATGCAATAAACTTGTTTATCCTTCCTTCTAGGTGATTATCCCTTAAGACAAATGAGCGAAGAATGCACACGTGCTCTCATGCTCATAATATGTTCACCCTCACAGCTCACACGTACAACATATGTATGTACCTATACCTATCTACATATACCTATGTATGTATATTACCTCTACATGTTGTCGTTATCCGATACGAACGAGAAGTCAAGATATTTTGTTCCTTTCTTTTCGGTAAAAATTATTATGAAGATAAAATACTGTTATTAGTGCAACGCACGTTTTGTGTTGTTGATGAACATATAAATTTGCATCCTTGTTAAATGCAAATGGGTGTCAAGTTAGATGCACGAATAGAATTAAAATATACTTGCAAGCTCATAATGAGCGAGAAAGTTGGTAGGTATAATTTATGTTTGGTATTTAAGTTGGAGGATATACCTACCTAGGCGTATAAGAAAATTCAAATTATATACAATTTCTTTCAATTTGATTTTTGTTGTCTATCTTTTTCAGAAGAACTTCTAGGAGCTAAGGTAAGGTCAGGTTGAAAGGTGTGATGGCACTGCGCCATCACTGAAGTTACATCATCTCAC
The DNA here is from genome assembly GCA_932273885.2 of Leucozona laternaria. Taxonomy (NCBI): domain Eukaryota; kingdom Metazoa; phylum Arthropoda; class Insecta; order Diptera; family Syrphidae; genus Leucozona; species Leucozona laternaria. The sequence continues at coordinate 19,652,802 of OW026367.1, read as the reverse complement.
TTCACAGGTGAAGGGATATGAAAATGGAAGGGATTCAGTGGGAAATTGGTACGGGGAATTTATAAGGGTAGCGGCATAAATAAAAACGAGGGACCTACAATTTTTTGAGACTTTATCATGAGCGCAAGGTATACGACCACATAGACAACGACGTTTGTTCACTGAATGGGCTCTGGAGCAGTTAGAAACTGACCTTAGTTTTCATCGAAAAATCATCTTCAGCGATGAGGCCCTGTCTTTGAAGAATGGGTACGTCAACAAACAAAATTGTCGAATTTGAGATGGTTTTTTCCCAACAACATGAGATCCAAGAGCGTCAATTCATCCCGAAAAAGTCACTGTTTTGTGTGGATTTTGGGCCGACGGCATCGTCGGTCCATATTCCTTTGAGAACGACGTTGGCCAGGCCACCGCCATCAATGGCAAGCGCTATTAGTCTATGATTACGAACTTCTTTTCACCTGAATTGGATGATATTGACACCAACGACATGTGGTTTCAACAGGACGGCACGCGCGTGCTACGTGCCACACAGCTGCAGCCCCATTGGAAATTCTGCACGAGCGATTCGAGAGCATGTTCATCTTACGTGGAGGTGATGTGAACAGGCCATCGAGATCGAGTGGGGTTTTCTGAAGTCTATGCGAATAAACCACAAACCACAGCGGCCCCCAAAGCCAACATAATCCATGCCATCGGTCAGGCTGGTTTATGCGTCTTTCCGAGAGTGCGCGCCCCAGAGAAGCCGCGGCTGATATTTGGCCTCTTTTTTTAAAAAAAAAACATAATCCATTCGATATAAAAATTAAACCAAAAATCGCCCGTTCAAATAAATATTAAAATAATATTTGAAATGCCAAAATATTGTCAAAATCAGAATTAGACCAGTTTTAGATGTATTAGGTCCTAGTACCGCTTGTTGTATTTAGATCTAGTGATGGGAAGAAATGCTCAGGTATAAAGGGTTTTCCAATAAGAGGTGTTATTTTGAATAGCCCGCTATTTCGGTAGCTGTCACTTTTGAAGCTGTCATTTTTTGACATTTGACAAGTAGAAACTTCGCCATTAATATAAATGGAACGATACACGCTTCAACAACGCATTGAAATTATTAAAATTCACTATACAAATGGTGAAAATTTGGCAGAGACGGTTCGTAAAACTAAAACATTTTTGGGTCGTCGTGAAGCACCTTGTCGGACCGCAATACAGAAATTGGTGGACAAATTAGAGCTGTTGGGACAAGTTAGTGATGTGAAGAATAAAACCCGTGCACGTCGGTCAAGAACAACTGAGAATATTGCTGTTGTAGCCCAAAGTGTTGAAGAAAACCCAGGTTTGTCCATTCCTCGTCGTTCTTTGGAATTAGGCATTCCACAAACGTCATTACACCGTATTTTGCATAAAGACTTGGGTCTTAAGGCTTATAAAGTTCAGTTAACACAAGAACTCAAGCCGGCTGATCATCAACAACGTCGTGTCTTTGCTGATTGGGTCCTTGAAATGCATGAAAATGATCCGGAATTTCATCGAAAAATCATCTTGACTGATGAGGCCCATTTCCACCTCGGAGGCTACGTCAACAAGCAAAACTGTCGCATCTGGGGCTCGGAAAACCCAAGAGTTATTGTTGAAAAGCCTCTCCATCCTCAACGCGTGACTGTTTGGTGCGGTTTATGGTCCGGCGGGGTCATTGGACCTTACTTTTTCGAAAATGAGGCTGGAGCAACAGTTACGGTCAATGGATTGCGCTATCGAGAGATGATTAATGATTTTTTATGGCCGGAATTGGATGGTATTGATCTGGACAACGTTTACTTTCAACAAGACGGCGCTACGTGCCACACAAGCAATGAAACCATCGATCTTTTACGGGAAAAGTTTCCGGACCGTGTTATCTCTCGAAGAGGTGATCACAATTGGCCACCGAGGTCTTGTGATTTAACACCTTGCGACTTCTTCCTTTGAGGCCACGTGAAATATAAGGTCTACGCCAACAGCCCAGCGTCGATTCAAAACCTCAAAGATGGAATTCGTGAGGCTATCGAGGACATAGGGCAGCCACTTTGCGATTTGGTTATGGAAAATTTCATGAAAAGGATATGGTCCTGTAAGCGTGGTCGTGGCGGCCATTTGCCTGATGTTGTATTCCATTATTAAAGGCATACCTTCCTCTTTATAATGAAATAAACATCCGATCATTTATCTCAAAAAATACCATTTTTCTTTGAATATCAAAATAACACCTCTTATTGGAAAACCCTTTACTTACTTTTCGTTATTACCGAGTACCAGAGCTAGTACTTGGTCTAGCTGGGCTGGGTACTAGGCTGGCTTAATACTTCTGTGAAGAAATTGGGCGTTAAAGCATCGAATAAATAACAAAAATTTTTATTTATTTTGACACTGAAATTAACGAAAGCGGAATTTCAGACAGTTTATGGTTTTCCTAGAATCACCACAAAAGTATAACCAAATCAATTTAGAACATTTCACAAGACCAGACCAGATGTAAGATTTTAAAATAATAAATAGCTTCTATCTTCGATTTAAAATAATTCTGTACCTAACCTACTATTTTTGCCGTTTCCTTAACCTATACTGCCTGTCATGTTAATTTTGCCTTGAAACAGGAACACACAAAACGCATGACGCAAAAGTTCATGGTCCATTGTTATGCTAATTGCTCAGACTATCGTTTCATGTGTATATGCATGGTCTTACACGTATGGCACTATTTTCCAGCAGTGTCCTGGTACAGTGACACACAAATCAAAATTACCATCTGTCCACTAAAATCTATTGTTTCAACCCACAAAATTACAACACGTCTACAATAGAATATGACCGAGCAGTGTGCGTCGTTTGCATAGGAACTTCAGGAACTGTACACACAATAAAGGTAGGTATATAGTATATCCTGCCTTCCAAACCTTCGCAGTCTTGAAGCTTTCTGCAATTCATTCATTTTATAGTTTACAGGGTGTTTTTTGTATGTGAATAAATGTATGCCTGCGGCGGTAAGTTAAACTATAAACGTGGGTCTTACGTGTAATACGTTCCGTGTAGTATGTTATGATACGGTTGCACTATATAGATCAGACAATCGTTGTTGTTTCCTCATCCTAACTGTGAGTATCGAGTAATCTCACATTTTTTTGCTTTATGCATTGTGGCTCGCATTTTGAATGAGAAACAATTATTTTTATTTTGCTTCTACCAACCAATTGTTTGGCTAAAAACTCTATTTTACAAATGGCCGATTTCTGCCAAAATGCGTTGCTTCAAATTCAACCTATTTGAAATTTTATTTATTTTCCTTTGAAAGTTTACCCTAGTAATTCGGGTAGAAGTTGGATCATCTAGACCTTAGAACATTTTTTGTCTTCTAAACCATCAGAACCTACTTCAAACCTCAACTGAGAAATATGAGTTAAACCAAGATGGCAGTCAAACAAGTGCACCTAGCTATTTAAGATTTACACAACACAACACCCTGTAGCTCAGCAAACGCATGACTTCAACAAACTATAAGGTCCTTCGAGCTCTGGCTTAACCCAGAGCTAGCGTTGCCACATTTGGACAAAAGTATGTATTGTATAGGTATGTTGGCATATCCCGTACTGTAGTGTGTCGTCTCTTGACAGAATATATTAATAAAAGTAGTCCTTTTGCACAAGGCACACTCTTGGCTTGGAAGCCTTCACATTGGAAGAACACCATACAGGACGAGGATTATTCTTGTCTGGCTTTGCCATTGTGTTGCATACAGCAGCGCAGTGGTTCTGGTTGATGGTATAGAATATCCTTTTGGCTATGGTTAGTACCTAGTTTGTGACTCCAAGAACACCACACACACACACACACATAACCGAAAGATGAATGAGTGATTCTATTATTATTCAAATCATATAATTTCATCAAGAATCCCATCCAATTTTCAGTAACTTTTGATTAATTTTTCCGCACATACACGACAGTACCATCATGTAAATAAGACGGAGGAGGTATGAGATGTGAATATGATTTTAAAATTTATTTTTTCTATATCCATATTCGACAGAACAAAAGGATAATTTATTTTTTGTGTTTAACTTTGAAAAGAATAATGTCTGTCATATGAGTTTAGATTTTTTTTTCTTTTTTTGACGACAGAGTGACATCTAGCTGATGGTTTTGTGTTTGAGTACAATAGGATACCCTTTGATAAAATTGATGAAATAAAAATGCCAGTCTTTATAAAAGCTAGTTTATTTTGCCAAATCTACCATTGCTGATTAATTTGTAGATATAAAGAACAAACCATAGGTTTTACGTTAATATAATCCGGGATCCCCTATCTCATCTCGGCTGTTGAAAAAGGAGGATACCAAACGATAGATTTATTCCGAACAGTAGTTATATGTGTTTTTCACAATCCCGAAGCTAACTTGTTGAAAAAAAACGACATTGGAGGATAGCGACGCCAAAACAGGAAAAGTTTGACATTTCCATACAAACTATCGATAACATAAGTGCATGCATTTCACGACGGCAACACGCTTAAGTTAAGCCTGGAAAACTATCTAGGCTTAGCTAAGAGCCTGGGGGATAAGTTGTTGTTACATTTAACACGTAAATTTTCTACCATTGACCAGTTCCTTCATGGATTGAAAAATAAAAATACGTTTGTCACACAAGCTTTTCATGGTTGCCATATACGTCATGACTTTATAAATAATGAAAAAATTCAAATATAAGAAAATTGGGCGTGGTAGAGTCCTTAAGTTGAAACAAACTTTTTTTTTTAATTTTGTAAAAATGTTAAGTAAGGAGAAAATAACAATTTTAAAAAAAGTAGGCGTGGCAGTAGATATATATTATTAAAACCACTTTTTAAACCTTTGTCTCACTTGTAAAAACAAAATTTGAAAATTTTATTAAAATGGGTTAAGTGATTTCCATGATTATATGATTCAATGAAAAGTCATTTCCTCTTTATGTGCATAGATGGGTGTGGCAGTGGGCGTGATATATTACGCATATTATTCCTTGAGTTCTAGAGAACTTAATTATAAAATTTCAGGATTTTAATGACGTTGTTAAGAAAAGAGAGCAGAAGGTTGATTTCCAAATAAAAAAAAAATATATTATGCCTTAGGTTCAACAGAGCAAAATATTACATAATTGCAGATTTCCATTAATGTGAATACATTTTAAAGAAAAGTAGGTGTGGTGGTAGGCGGACTCTTCCAACTTACTTACTTAAATCATGCTTTAATTTAAAATGAGCTAAACTATATACAAAATGATTGCTAAATAAGGAGAAATTGCAAATAAAGGGTTTTTCAACAGGGACGCTCAAATAGTAGAGCAACAGGGACATCAAACGACGCCTTATATCTTGCCGCTCTTTTGACATTTCTCTTCAGTAAGGTTTGCCATTTCATGATAGAAAGATATACGAGCCAAAACCGAGTCGAAATCATTAAAATTTACTACCGAAATTCGGAGTCAGTGGCTTCAACGTTAAGAGCGCTACGTCCAATTTATGGTCGTCATAATCGTCCTAGCAGATCAACAACTGAGCGTCTAGTGGAAAAATTTGAATCCACATTCACAGTACAAAATGTTGCCGTGCCAGTGAGACAAAGAAGTGCCCGTAGTGTCGAGAATATTGCTGCCGCTGAGGCTTCAGTTGCAGAAAGCCGAAATGAGTCTCTCACCCGTCGTTCTCAAGCGTTGGGCATCTCTGTGAGGTCGTTGTGGCGAATTTTGAGAAAAGATCTTGGCCTACATCCTTAAAAGATTAAATTGACGCAAGAACTGAAGCCGCTTGACCACCAGAAGCGTCGTATGTTCGTGAATTGGGCTGAGCAACAACTTGAAAATGATTCGGATTTTCATCGAAAAATCATCTTCAGCGATGAGGCTCATTTCTGGCTGAATGGCTTCGTCAATAAAAAAAATATGCGGTATTGGTCAGGCAGCAATCCACACGTACTCCATGAGTCATCATTGCATCCCGAAAAAAATGACGGTTTGGTGTGGTTTATGGGCCGGCGCGGCGGCGTCATTGGGCCGTACTTCTTCCGTGATGATCAAGGCCGGCACGTTACTGTGAATGGGGATCGCTACTGTTCAATAATAACCGAGTATCATATTGGATGATATGGACCAGAGTTCCATACATAATGGCATCGGACGTACTTTCACAGGAATAAAGAATTTCCAAAACCGTTTTTGTTTTATTTAAAAAAAACTTTCGTAGCGCTCTTTTTGAAAAAAACCCGATACAAGAAAATCGGGCGTGTCAGTGGGCGGATTTTAGTAAAACCACTTTACAGAAAAAGCAAATGGATCAAACAAATATTGAATCACACAAATCTATCCTTCGAATCGTGATTCGTGAGTTATGGTTGTTCTCACAAAAAATCCAAAAAAAGCAGTTTCAGTTTTTCCGGAATTGGTCCTGGTAAGTTTTACAATTTTGCTTTCTGTAAAAAACTTATTCAGACTAAAAATCAATTTGGTGGCGCAACAGCTCGTCGACTTACAAGTCTCAACACTTCATGTGGCCTTGTTGTTTGTTTCCAGGAATAGAGGACTTTTACTACCATTTAAACAAAATTAAGCAAATCTGCTCGGCTGTTTTCAAGTGATGCGCTAACCAACTAACAGCATTTACTATATCTACATAGAGAAATGCAAATTCGCTTGGAGGGGCTTGTGGAGGGCCTTTCGGGGCCGCATAAACATAGCTTATAACTTTATAAACAAAACTGTTAGCATGTCAAGTGTCCATTCCTAATTTGCGTTTATATTGTACGTAGATAATTTCAGCACAGCGCCATCTATCGGGTTAAATTTTTGTTTATTTATTTTTTGACACTTATAATCAACATACGCACGCGTGTATAGTGAAAATTAGTCTTTTTGATGTATAAATATAGAATACGGACTCCAGCGCCACCTATAGGATCAAACTCTTCTCGATGAAACTACCAATTTGCATGTTGATCGGTCGAACGAATTAGCAGTTTACTAACGTCAGATAGGTATACCAATATTCTTTTTAATATAATTTATATATATAAATCTGTTATTGACAGGCTTCTATTACTAAAAATATCAAAATTCCATTTCGAATCCATTTTATAGATATTCTAAAACAAATAGGATAGGTAAGGTTTGCCAACGAATAACAATTATTGAATTTAAACAAAATACAAAAATTGAATTTTGTTTTCCAATCGATTCTTGTGTGTCTGAGAAGTTTTCCAATTTACTGCCGAAGGACATTTACATGGACATGGACAGAGAGCACTGATGGTCAATGGTACAATACCCAAAAAACAAGAAGTAAGTACAGATAGAACTTTAGACAGGAAGCACTAAAGTTGTATTCTCAAAAATTTCACTGGAACGACAGCTGAACAGGAAAATTAGCATGGACTTTGGTTTGGTTTGGTTAGGTTTTGTGAATTCTATGGAATGGTTTCGGTTTTGGTTTTGGTTTTCGTTCCTGTTGCTGTCATTCATCATTTCTATAGCTATTGCTAGATGCATAGATAATCTTTTTTATTTTGTTTTTAATTATATTGGGGCTTAGGGTTTAGAGAGTTATGATGGTTGCGTTATTCAAAATCACTGACTTGAAAATATAATTTGTTTAATTAAATGCGCATATTAAATTTTAGAATAATATTGCACTCATACTTACATATATTTATTTTGATTCTAAGACGAATGTTTTGATGTTGTTTGATGATAAAGGAAAAATGTATGAAGTTATGAATAAGGCATAAGACTTATGTAGCTCATACCTATTTTAATTAAAAGTTAGAATTATTTTGGTCCGTCCGTCGTGATCTTTGCATTTCATTTGCGGGATATTCGCCTGAAAGGCCTATTTAAAGATTTTTTTCAAGATCACAGTAGCTGTAGATTTACCTACGATGAAAAAACTTTAAAAATCTATCACTAACCAATCGATTAAGATCTTGTGTCTAAGAAGGTTTCCTGCGACAATATCAAACTGATGAACCCAACTGTCGTGCCTGCGTGAAACGCACTTGAACTAAAGGTCACCAAAAAAATTTCAATTGAATTTAATTCATTACAGTTCAATAAAACTTCTTCTTCTTCATACTAACCAATTTCTGAAACCATAGTTAACCTTTTTTGAGGTCACTGAGACCTTTCAGTTGGTGTTACTTTTTTTTTCGAATATCCCATGTGGGACGCTAATATCCCATGTGGGACGCTAATATCCCGGTGGCGATTTTTTTTAAATATCAAAGTTATATATTATTATAAGAGGTATAGAACTTTAAGTTGACAACACTATTTTAACTGGCGGCCATTTTGTCAGCCAGTTTTTGTTTTTAGTTTGGTTCGACATTTCAACATGAATAGACTGACGCCTGAACAACGCTTCCAAATTGTGCCCAAATGGGCCCAAAACAATATTGTCGTTGATCACAATTTCCATAAGCGAATTTTGTTTAGCGATGGAGCTAACTTTTGGTTGAAAGGATACGTCAATAAACAAATCCGCCGTACATTTGGAGTGATGATAATTCTCAAGTGTATGTTGAGACGCTGCCGCCGTTACATCCACAAAAACTTTCTGTTTGGTGTGCTTTATGGTTTGGTGGAATAATTGGTCCGTACTTCTTTAAAAACGATGCTGGTCAGAACAGTCAATGGTGACCGCTATAGATCCGTGATTACTGACTTTTTCGTTCATCAATTGAACAACCATGATGTGTGGTTTCAACAAGATGGCGCAACATGTCACACAGCTCGTGCCACAATTGATTTATTGAAGGAAATGTTTGGTAACCCCATAGTTTCACGTTACGGACACGTGAATTGGCCTACAAGATCGTTCGATTTAACGCCGCTTTACTATTTTCTGTGGGGATATGTGAAGTCGCTAGTCTACGCCGATAAGCCCGAAACGATTGACCACTTGGAGGACAACATTCGCTGCATTACTGCCGATGTACGGCCACAAATGTTGGAAAAAGTCATCGAAAATTGGACCTCCAGATTAGACTACATCCGAGCCAGGCGTGGCGGTCATATGCCAGAAATCATATTTAAATTATAATGCCAGAAAATTATTTTTCAAATAAAGTAAATTTATTGTCAATTTAAAAAAAAATATCTTTCTTTGTATTCCATTTCAAAGTTCTATACCTCTAAAAAAAAAACACCTTCTATTTATTTAGATGACATTAGCCGTGTTTTTTTGCAAGCCCCGAGGAAATCGATCGAGAAAAACGACGTCCTGTCCTGCAATTTACATGTTAAATGCAACAACAACTAATCCCCTTCGGGCTTAGCTAAGCACGGAGAATACTCGGGGCTTAACTTAAGCACGGAGAAAAACTGTGTTACCGGCGTGAATTGCATACTTGTTATCGATAGTTTGTATGGAAACTCCATTTTGTTATCTAATCCCCGATGTCGTTTTTTTTCAACCAAATCTCTCCGGGCTTGCAAAAAAACACGGCTATTGTTAATTGAATGACATTTCCAGGAAATAGTCTTGAGTGTGTTACAATAAAACTATACTTTTCGAAAAGTTTTCAAGTCCCGAATTCAAATCTGAGCTCAAAATGTCACCATATTAAATCAGGTTTTCTCAGAGCAAAAAAATATGATGAGTGGTTTGCATAAGATCTGACAAAAGGCTGGGACATGTAGATTGGAGACAAGAAAAAATCGTATGGGATGGGAAAGGGGGCTGTTTATTTCCCCCTGTTTAGGTAGGAGGGTCAAGTTTTGGTTCAAACATAAGTGCCTATAGTAAAATTTATTATTAATCTTTACCTTTCTTATTTGTATATAAAGGGTTTTCCAATAAGAGGTGTTATTTTGAATAGCCCGCTATTTCGGTAGCTGTCACTTTTGAAGCTGTCAGTTTTTGACATTTGACAAGTAGAAACTACGCCATTAATAAAAATGGAACGATACACGCTTCAACAACGCATTGAAATTATTAAAATTCACTATAAAAATGGTGAAAATTTGGCAGAGACGGTTCGTAAAACTAAAACATTTGTGGGTCGTCGTGAAGCACCTTGTCGGACCGCAATACAGAAATTGGTGGACAAATTCGAGCTGTTGGGACAAGTTAGTGATGTGAAGAATAAAACCCGTGCACGTCGCTCAAGAACAACTGAGAATATTGCTGTTGTAGCCCAAAGTCTTGAAGAAAACCCAGGTTTGTCCATTCCTCGTCGTTCTTTGGAATTAGGCATTCCACAAACGTCATTACACCGTATTTTGCATAAATGCTTGGGTCTTAAGGCTAAGGCTGATCATCAACAACGTCGTGTTTTTGCTGATTGGGTCCTTGAAATGCATGAAAATGATCCGGAATTTCATCGAAAAATCATCTTGACTGATGAGGCCCATTTCCACCTCGGAGGCTACGTCAACAAGCAAAACTGTCGCATCTGGGGCTCGGAATACCCAAGAGTTATTGTTGAAAAGCCTCTCCATCCTCAACGCCTGACTGTTTGGTGCGGTTTATGGTCCGGCGGGGTCATTGGACCTTACTTTTTCGAAAATGAGGCTGGAGCAACAGTTACGGTCAATGGATTGCGCTATCGAGAGATGATTAATGATTTTTTATGGCCGGAATTGGATGGTATTGATCTGGACAACGTTTATTTTCAACAAGACGGCGCTACGTGCCACACAAGGCGCTACGTGCCACACAAGCAATGAAACCATCGATCTTTTACGGGAAAAGTTTCCGGACCGTGTTATCTCTCGAAGAGGTGATCACAGAGGTGATTTGGTTATGGAAAATTTCATGAAAAGGATATGGTTCTGTAAGCGTGGTCGTGGCGGCCATTTGGCTGATGTTGTGTTCCATTATTAACGGCATACCTTCCTCTTTATAATGAAATAAACATCCGGTCATTTATATTCATGTCATTTTGCTTTGAATATCAAAATTACACCTCTTATTGGAAAACCCTTTACAAAACCATCCTGTTCGTTTTAGCGCATGAATGAAAACTTACCATTTGATTGAGCTGAAACGTAAACAATTGTATGAAATGAGAAGCGCAAAATATTAATTTGCAACAATATTCATGAAAACAGAAACTTTCAATCAAGATCAAAACCATTTTTTATTTTTAATAGCTATAATGTGATGAAGTTGGTAAAACCAAATGTAACTTGTAATGCAACTGTTTCTAGAAAAGAACGTCAAACAAAAAAACTTGAAATTTCATTTCTTTTTTTTTTTTGTAGAAAATATCAACTAAAACTAAAACTAAAGCTGTCTGTTGAAGATAAAAAAAATCTATCCACAAAACGGAGCAATATCGACCTGAAGAATCTCTTTTAGGTTAAAATTGTATTTTGCCTGAGCTGAACTGCTGGTTGGCAGATTGGCAAACCGAAGAAGGCAAAACTGCAAAAAGTCCTTTCTATATACTTTAATCAAGTAATGAAAACCATCCTAGATGTAAGGCTGGCCGACACGGACGCGGCGGGATGTTGGGCAAGTGATTGCAGGAGTTTCAGGAAAGAGAGGAGAGAAAAGTATAAGAAAAGCAAATTTCACCCACAAAGGATAATGAGAAATTCATAATAAATAAATTATTAAGATTTCGGCAGATGGTACTCCTGTATCGGTTAATTGTTTTCCTTAGCCAAGGTGAGGTTCAGGCATCAGGAGGATGTTCCTTTTGGATGGTTGTTGTTTGTTGAAGTTGACTCCTCTCTGTCTCTAACGTTTTTCCATCGTTCGTGTATTTCCTGTTGGAGCTTTTATATCTGCTACTTCGGTTGATGGTAGATAATGATGATGTTTCAACTATGTATATATTATATGCCCCTACTTCTACATAACGAACGACCTGTATAGTGTCCCATGGTGATGGTGTTATTCGAAATGGTTTTCCACAAAGTAACCATAAGACTTTTGAGGCGAGAAATTGCCTTCGAGGAAGGTAAAGATTAAAAATAATATTTTCATCTTGATGGTTTTAGGGTTAAGTTGGCAGCAATTGGTGCCTGCTACAGTTGTTGTTGTTGTTTTTTTTATAATTTTTTTTTTTGTTTCGGTTGAATTGGATTTGTGGTATTGCGATGATGAGAGAATATTGAGATAAGGCATTGATTTAAAATTAAAGTTTCATAAGCATCGGATTAAGCTAAATGAGGATTTTTGCTTCAATGGAATACAACTGAAAAATTTGCAGATTTAAAGCGAAATGGTTGGAATGAATTAGAGGAAATCGATAAGGAAATTGCTTTGTTAATTTGAATTAAACGTTTCCTAATAAATGATACCGCAATTGATCTGCAAACAGAGGGTAAGCATTAGGTATTGCAGGAACAGATTAATAAAATTGTTAAGTCTTAAGATTTATTAAGAACTAAAATTGCAAGATTTATAAGTTTTCAAAAAGTAAGTAGGTTTTATTAACAAAAATATCGCAATATTAGTTTCAAAGGCAATTGTGATTTATTTTCATAAATAGCTTTCCCATAGGAACGGGAAGATGTGAAAATTGAATAAAATAAGTTATGTGTGAGATATCAACGAATACAGAATTTTATTTGAAAGTCATATCAATGACTGTATCTTAAGTTCAATTTACGATAACTCTGGTTCATGGATCAGGCTTAATTTGAACGATGTTATGTTGCTTTTAAGGGCACTGCACCACAAGAACGGTGGAAGCATACGCTTATACGCATAGAAGGCTATCCTCAGATAGGGATCTTATCACGCTTGCTGTGGAGTCTTGTAGGTGATGAATAACTGGAAAGTCTTACTTCCCAAGGCATACGCTGTATTGACTTTACTGCTTACATTGTTATAATAACAGCATTGGCAAAGTTCGAATCAACTTTTTCCGATAATCCAAAGACGACTGTCAATAACATGGAATAGTTGTGTCTATCAGTGGAACTAAACATCAACCCCACCAAGACAACAACAGTTCCACTAACCAAAAAGAGGCTTCTTCCAAACATGAAACCTATTCGGTTGGCAAGAGAAGAAATCGTGACCCAGAGGGAAATTAAATATCTAGGTATTACACTAGATAGTAAACTCTTCTGAAAAAAAAACGAGTTGAATTAATTATCGCAAAAGCCACAAAAACCTTTATGATATGCAAGAGACTTGCAGGTAAAACATTGGGCTGCAAACCAAACATCCTCAGATGGATGTGTACCATGAATGTAAAAAAATAGTGTTTACGAAAATGCTAGTAACCCTCTGTATAAAATGGCTGTCACAACAAAACTATTTGACAGATCTGTCTGGAAAATTTGGGTGCGTTCTTTTGAAGGATGCGTCTTGACAAACAAAATGATGGATTTGAGATGTAGACGCGATAAATATCGTAAATAATAATAAGAATGCAACACATTTTATAAACTGTTTATTGAATCGATAATAAGTTCATGTCCTTATATGCTGCGGTGGTAATTGATTGGCAGAAGCCCCCTTTGCACTTTTCAAAGAGCTTCCAGATTTTAATAATAATTTATCATGCACAATGCACCCGCTGATATTAACATCCCTAAGACACAACATTCATCAACTTCAACATGGATGAGTGCCTTACTGCCTTTTTCGATCTATAAGCATTAGGAGCCCCTTTAAGGCCAAACAAGAATGCAGTTTTTTTTCTTTTGTTGACGCATCTCTATTTAAAGCGACGAAGCATCCTCTTACTGAGTGACTTCTTGTCTTTTAAAAGGTAAAATATATAAGTCTACTGTATGTTTAATGAATAATGATGAGGAACTCCATCCTGTTGTTGACTAAAGAGAATAAAGTCACATACGAATAGCTGCTGCAAGTTGAATTTAATGAAGGTGGTGGTGATGACGACAACATCAGGCATCAACAAGCAGTGAAAATGACGTGCAAGGAATTGAAAAGTCATTGAAACTCAATGACACGGAAGAGAATAATGACAAGGAAAACATGCATATAATGCTTATGAATATTAACTCACTCACACTCACGTACGATGATTTATTTAAAATTTAAAAAAAAAAAATTTCGAACTTTTTCAGCAGTCAATCGAACAATAATTCTTTTGGAAGAAATCATCAAGTGCCCGCCCACACTATTGTTAAAATGGTAGTTCGTGGAGAGCCAGGACTTAGTAACGTGCAACTCTCAACTATTCCTGTGGTGGGCGTGTTGTATGTTGTTTGTTTGCAGGAATGTAGGGTACCTACAATTTTCTGTTGAATCCAAAGAGGCAGTTATTCATTACAAGAGATACTCTTGGACAATTTATTCGAGAGGCAGTACCCTGAAAAAAATGATGGTTTCAAACTCCGACCTTTGGTGTGATAGTCCAACAGACTAACCATTAAGACAATGGGTACTAGATCCATTGTAATATTGATTAATACGAGTATGTTTTGATAACCCGAAATTTTAAATATTTGCACATGTTCAATAATTTACCTGCTTGCAAATTGAACATCCCTGGAAAAAAAACCCATCATGAACATCAGGTACGTATCAGAAACGTTTTAAAACTGCAGTGATTTAAGGGAAGTACGTCCAAAATGATATGTATTTTTGATATACACTCAAAGGGTTATGACATGGTAGGTCATGTGCCTAGATATTAAAATGGGAAAGAACCTAGAGTTGGGTAAGGATATCCACATTCGCGTCGTGCAGCTAAATAAAGAATCTCTAGGTGTTTTTCTTTTTTAGTCCAGAGTTATGGTTCAGAGCAGAGCACTGAGCGAGCGGAGTAAAATCTGAGCAGAATGTGTTAAGAGCACTCCGATTAAATTATGAAACACACCTGAGCATCTGTCAAATTGCATGAAAACTGTTTGAAGTTGGCTGCTCTCAGAATTTTACTCCGTTTACTCTGCTATTTTATTTTGAGCTCACAGAACGCACTCTGAACATGCTCTGAACTAAAATAGAAACACAAATTTTTAGCTTTGAACGATCAGAGCTAAAAAAGAAACACAATTATTTTTTTGACAGTTCAGGCTCTGCTCTGAACTAAAAAAGAAAAACGCCTTCTGTTGTTAATGGTACCGTCCGAAGTTAGGCTCAAGAGGATGTACTGGTGTTCCTGGAAGAGCGCGTATTACGGTAGAAATATTTAAGGAGACACATTTACATTAAAAAAGTAGCAATAAAAGAGTGGTAGACAAGAGCCATTCCTATGGTTTTCCAGTGAAACAAATGTTTAAGAAAATGATCTCACCTATAGATTTTAAAGCTTTTTTCTGGATTCTATATAGCTAGCTAGGTTCATCAAGTGCAATGATGTTTTAGACAAAAAATTTGGTCGATTGCTGGTTGCATTTTCGTATTAAACGATACATAAAAGACGTTGGTTTTTTAGTATCGTTCGATGCAATGATATAAAGATATAGGAACTAAAATAACGCTCAATCTATGGCTTTGGAAAGTTTAGTTTAGTAAAAAAATATGTTTAAAAAGGTGAAAAAGTAAGTTATTGTTTTAAATGTTTCTTTTTATTATCTTGCGAAAAATCGTTTTTTTCGAAAAAAATTGTTTCTTTTCAAGGAATACCTCGATGGAAAGGTGCGAACTCCTGGACATTGAAAATTTTAATTTCAGGTTGCTAGGGCTCTTTAGACAGCTGAAAATCGAGTAAACAGATACGGTTTTTAACGGACCAAAAAAAAAAAAAAGTTGAAGGTTGTTTTCTTTTTTCTATCTAGAGATACTTAGATGCAATAACAACCCTGGTCGTGATGGAATTCCTCCAATTTTTTAATTAAAAACTGAGCAAATTTTCTCTCTGAGCCCCCAGATGAAATGTTCCCACAGCTGCAAAACAATTCGTCCTGTGGTGAACAAATTTGAGCGATATGGGATGTGAGAAGTTATAGACGATCGACCGCAAAAATCCAGATCGCTCGTGAAAGTTTTCAAGCTGGTCCTGAAACATCGATACGACGACGTGCAACACAGTTTTGGTTATACCACGTGGCACGATTTTGAAGAAAAATCTGTACCTGTACCCTAAAAAAATTCCACTTGGTCCTAAAGCTAAATATTGGTGATCCAGAATAACGTTAAGAGTAGATACTTCAGAGTTCAGAGCTGCCGCAACTTTCGCTAATTTTGTTCGAATATAATAATGGGTGGTTTTTTAAGAGGCTTAGAACTTTTTAAAAAAAAAAAACACAAAAAATTCGAAAAAATGAATGAAATATTTATTTGAATCGATAGTTTGAACCTTGCAATTTAATGTTTAAAGATAATTTCATGCAAATATTGACCGCGGCTGCGTCTCAGGTAGCCCATCCGCTGAGTCCAATTTTGGCATACTCTTTCACACATATCGGCCGGCATCTCACGAATGAATGCATGGATGTTGGCTTCCAGTGCGTCAATCGAAGCGGGCTTGTCCCTATAGACATTAGCCTTGACATACCCCCACAAAAAATAATCTAATGGTGTCAAATCGCACGATCTAGGCGGCCAATTGACCGGCCCGAAACGTGAAATTAACTGTTCACCAAACTCGCCTCGCAATTGCGCCATTTTTTCGCGTGCTGTGTGGCATGTGGCACCGTCTTGTTGAAACCACATATCATGCAAGTCAAGAACTTCCATTTCGGGCAAAAAAAAGTTTGTTATCATCGCTCGGTAGCGTTCACCATTGACAGTAACGCTGCGATTCGCATCATCTTTGAAGAAATAGGCCCAATAATGCCGCCGGCCCATAAACCGCACCAAACAGTGGCTTTTTCGGGATGCATTGGTAGCTGTTGCAATGCTTCTGGCTGATCTTCACTCCAAATGCGGCAATTTTGCTTATTTACGTACCCATTCAACCAAAAATGAGCCTCATCGCTGAACACAATTTTTCGATAAAAAAGCGGATCCTCGGCCAGCTTTCCAAGAACCCATTCACCAAAAATTTGGCGTTGTTATAGGTCGGCTGGCTTTAGTTCTTGCACCAGCTGTATCTGAAAAGGCTTTACGCCCAAATCCTTCCGCAAAATTTTCCACGTAGTGCTGTAACAAAGGCCTAACTGCTGGGAACGGCGCCGAATCGACATTTCGCGGTCTTCTGTCACACTAGCTGATACGGCCGCAATATTTTCTTCACTACGCACAGTACGTAAACGTGTTGGTGGTTTAATGTCCAACAAAGTAAATTTGGTGCGAAATTTGATCACAATCTTCCGAATAGACTGCTCAGAAGGTCGAGAATGCCGATCATAAAATGGAAGCAGCGCGCGATGAACATTTCGAACCGAGCACGAATTTTGATAGTAAAATTCAATAATTTGCAAGCGTTTTTCATTTGTAAGACGATCCATGGTTAAATTGCAAGCCAAACTGAAGCTGTTTGACAGTGACACAAGGTACTAAACACACGTCAGCTGTCAAAACCAGTGTTGCCAAAACCAAACCAGCTAAAAAATCACCCTTTACATATTGATAACCATGTACTTGAGAAAATTTTGGACAAAAAGACAAAGGTGTGTTTTTTTTTTAACTAAGCTTTGTCAGATATG
Organism: Leucozona laternaria; assembly: GCA_932273885.2. NCBI lineage: Eukaryota > Metazoa > Arthropoda > Insecta > Diptera > Syrphidae > Leucozona > Leucozona laternaria. The sequence continues at coordinate 19,635,279 of OW026367.1, read as the reverse complement.
TAACCGATACTTGCTGATTTGCCTGATGCAAAAAATTCTTGAGAGATGAGATAAGATCAAAGCACTGAAGAACAACAAGGCAGTAGGACTTGAAGGCATTCCCGCAAAACTGTTACAAGCAGCGCCAGTGACATCGAGCGAACTACTGCAACCACTCATAGAGACACCCTGGGTCATCGAACGCTTCCCCCAAGAGTGGAAAAGGGAATGATCGTCAAGCTTCCAAAAAAGGGAGACCTGATGAAGAACGAAAACTGGAGAGGGATTGCGTTTTGCCTGTTTTTGCCAAAATAATAGAAAAAATTATTCTGGAACGCATTAAGAAACACCTTGAAGCCACACTTGATGCTGAACAGGCAGGATTCAAACACCCTGAGGATCATAGTGGAGCAGTGGGTTGAATATAGATCACGACTTCACCTGCTGTTCGTCGATTTCGAGGAGGCTTTTGACAGCGTCAACAGGAAGTTTATTTGGCTTGCTTTGCGCAGGAGGGGTTTCCCGGATAAGCTCATTGCTGTTATAAAAGCAAAATATGATGGGTCCAAATGTCACATATTGCATTGAAGATTGTCGGATAAATTTTAAGTCCAAAGTGGGGTCAGACAGGGCTGCATACTATGTCACCAATTTTGTTTTTATTGGTGGTAAGCGATGTACCGCGCGTAGCCTTGACAGGAAACGGAGGAATTCAGTGGACAACTTATCTGAAACATCTAGATTACGCGGACGATGTATGCTTGCTCTTTCATAGGATCATGGATATCCATCAAATGACAACAAGGGTGGAGAGAGATGAAGAAATCGTGGGGCTGAAAATCAATACCGGGAAAACAAAGATGATCGGCCTCGAAACCCATTCATCAACTCAAATAAATATTTCTCAATAGCCGGTAGAGAACGTAGAGAGTTTCCAATTTCTTGGGAGTATTGCATCTAACGAAGGTGGAACCGAACAAGATATCAACAGCCGTATCGGGAAAGCAAAGGCTGCGTTCGGGATGTTGTTAAGTATTTGTAGAAGAAATTCTCTCAGCTTAAAGACCAAGCTACGTTTGTACCGGTCTAATGTAGAATCCGTGCTGCTATATGGATGCAGCACCTGGAAAATTAAATCAACTGTAAATAAATAGATGTCTGCGAAACATCTTACGGGTTTTCTGGGCCAATCGAATATCCAACGAAGAAATTCATAGGAAAACGGGTCAGGAACCCATTGACTCTATTATACGAAGACGTGGATCGAACACACGCTTGGAAAAGGCAACGATTACATTGCAAGCCAAGCAATACAGTGGAACCCGGTCACCCAAGAAGGCAGACGAGTCCGAAGACCGAGAAGCTTATGGCACAGAACAGTCGAGGAAGAGTCAGCACAATTGGGGAGGAGCCGGAGAGAGCTGAAATACATCTCCGGAAACCGTACACGATGGTGCGTAGGGGTAGTTGAGGCCCTTTGTCCCGTAAGGGATCACCCACGGACGTAAAAGGTCTGAGGACCTAAGTTAGTAAGTAAGTAAGCATTCGCAATTCCTATGGTTTGAAAGAGTAACTTTAGAAACATACTAACCAAGAATCCCTTTCTCTTTGTGAAGCAGCCCCTCTTATATTATCTGCCCTCCATTTACCACGTTATTAGTATTCATAACAAAGTGTGTTTTTGGCTTGGATATCGCACACCATTAAACCACGCAACATTTATTTCCGCCCACAAACAATATACCTAATCAAGAAATTCATATCGCACACAAACGTCAAAAGCTTCAGCTTCCGAAGCCCAAAAGAAGGTCTAAGTCCTCATTCCAGAAATAAAGAACTCGTACATTTTTCCTATAAGAGTTTCCTGCGAAATCTCTAATTCATGTCACACCACACATACTGCTCAGCTCAGTACAACTCAATGAAAATGTAATTTTCCACCAATAATAATCCAAACCCACATTTTCATGACACCACTCATACGCCTAATAGCTACATATACAGGGGCACATGCCAACATCACATGTTCTATACATTCATACATACATCCTCCTTTTGCCATCCGTCAATCCTTAAAGTGTTATACCCTCAATTTCAATCGAGTGGGTGCAGATGAGTAACTTTTCCATAAACGATGCCACAGATAGAGAGACGTGTCACCAGGTGTCGTGTGTCGTTTCCTGTTACCTACCCACCTACCCACCCTGCCTCTCTAGTCTCTACGCTCCACCATCCCATCCAGCAAATTGAAAGGAAATTTTGTGGAAAATCAAATCTCGCTTTGAAGTCAAAATAACTGACTGCTGACTCTGTGTGTCTGTGCGACTAAATTGGGGGTTAAAATTGAGAAATAATGCGATTGACTTTTTGGTATGTTAACGGCCTGAACATGAATGTTAAACGTTTTCCAGGACCAGACTAGCTATAGTTTGTGAATTGTGAGAGAGCTCCCTCCAAGCGATGCGAATGTTTGTCAACAAAAGGGAGAATAAATAATGAAATCCGAATCAGCGGGGTAAAAGGAGCAATTCATTCAACAGAAAATGCATCTCCCTATATAAGAGGAAGTCTTCTATTTTATTTTATTTTATTTTCTTGTAGGTACTTTCAATCCTGATTGGTATCCCTTTTCTATCCGCATTCGGGGGAAAATCCTAAACGGAAGTCAATGTGCTAGGTCACGAAGCTCAAATATAGGAAGTTAATAACGTGCGACATGCCCCTTGCAGTTTTTTTTTTTTTACTATTTCTTAGTATAGACTCAATGAACAATGCAAGGGGGGTAGGTGTATATGTATGTATGGTATGTGCATTTTTGGCATGCAATGAATAATAATTTTGTGTGCAATTCATGTCCTTTTTTGGGGGAAATTTGATCGTGTTTCTTGTTTGGCGTATAAAGAGAGATATTTTTTTTTTTTCTTATTTTTTTTTTGATGAGCAAAGAAACACTTTTCCAAGATATTTGGGCACGTTAAGGATGGTGGAAGATGCGGAAGTTTGATTATATATTTCTTTTCATGACTTGATTTATTTTTTGTTTGAACGAAGTTTTAGGAACTCAAGTAAGAACATTAAATTACCTAAGGCTGAGTTGTGTGTTTTGAAAAGAATGCGTTTTTCATGAATTTTGAATTAAGTCAAATGCACGATAAAGCAGATCGTATATACATAAATATATGGGTATATGCACATAGAATGTTTGTGAACATAGGGAATTCGAGGTATTATTTTTTTTTTGAATGACAAACATACATACATATTAATGAAAAAGTGGTAAAAAGGAAAAAAGGGTATGTACCTTCCATAAAAAGGTTTGGTTTTTCCCTGAAAAACAGTTCAATTTACCAATCTTATTATGGAACACGATTATGGGATGGGAAATGGCAAAAAGCGAGAGTATTCGGCAATGCAGGGGCGTTAATCGGCCACAAAATTAAAGCTTTACTTAAGTAAATTATTTATTAAAAGAGCGAAAGTTGTAAAATATACATTTGATTAAGTTAAATTTATTTAATATAAGATTCGCTTAATTCGTTTATTTAATTTGTTTAATTATTGTTTTTTTTTCTACGCGTCTGATTTCAATCAGCGTTAGTTGTCGACTGACTCTCTCTCTATTACAAGCGTAGTACCTGCTGATCTACCACACCGAAAGACTGCTGTGTCGAGCGCCTCTATGGCCTCCCAACTAACAATTTAGCTTGTATAAGGTCCAATTTTTCGAATTTGGCAAGCAATAGCTTGTATAGAGCTTGCATAAAGCATATTTTCGCAAGCTACACATTTCACACTTTTACAATTATGAAATAGCTGCGTTAAGGCATTTTAAAGTGAGTTTGGCAAGTTCTATACAAGGCTTGTAGATAAAGTTTAAAAATTGCCTGTATAAGGCCTTCCGAAGTTGTTTATTGAAAATTAAAGCTATGATAGCTGCTATAAGGCTCTCCACGACAAGTAAAAACAAACAACTTGTGTAAGGCTTGCCACTAAAGGCCTTATGCAAACTAAATTAATATGCCATCAAGTAGTTTCCATTTGATGACGTTTTTCTCAACAACGAAGTGGCGTAGTGGTAGAGTTCTGGAGTGGTACCCAGGTGAATACAAATTTTTATAATTAAAATATGACTTCAATCATTACAGAATACAATGGAAAAGGTTTCGGGAGAGCTGATTGCGAAGAGGAATATATCTAAAAATATACGATAAAAATAAAAATAATGCAATAAAAACAAAATACTTAAACAATACAAAAATAGTATATTTTTTTTTATTTCCAAATTTGTTTTACTTGAACCTTTATATATACACTTACGGCAAGCTTTTAGCAATCAGCTGTCATTAAAAGGCTTGGTTAAAGCCTTTTTATAACATCTTAAACAAGCTTTTAGCAATAACTGTCATCAAATGGCTTTTGTATGGCCTTTTTATAACATCAAAAGCAAGCTATTAGCATTAGCTGCCATAAAATACCTTGCTGGGCCAAGCTAATTGCATTTAATGACAAGCTATTTGCTGTTATAACACCTGTCAACAAAAGTCTTATAGCAGTTAAATAGCTTGCGTAATGTGAGCCAAAATTACTTGCATACGGCCTTTTACTGTGACTATAGCAGTCTGAAAATATCTTGTTGAGAAACTTATAAAGAGTGATTTTTTAAGAGGTTTAGAACTTTTTTTAAAAAAAAACACAAAAAATTCGAAAAAATGAATGAAATATTTATTTGAATCGATAGTTTGAACCTTGCAATTTAATGTTTAAAGATAATTTCATGCAAATGTTGACCGCGGCTGCGTTCAGGTAGCCCATCCGCTGAGTCCAATTTTGGCATACTCTTTCACACATATCGGCCGGTATCTCACGAATGAATGCATGGATGTTGGCTTCCAGTGCGTCAATCGAAGCGGGATTGTCCCTAGAGACATTAGCCTTGACATTCCCCCACAAAAAATAATCTAATGGTGTCAAATCGCACGATCTAGGCGGCCAATTGACCGGCCCGAAACGTGAAATTAACTGTTCACCAAACTCGCCTCGCAATTGCGCCATTGTTTCGAGTGCTGTGTGGCATGTGGCACCGTCTTGTTGAAACCACATATCATGCAAGTCAAGAACTTCCATTTCGGGCTAAAAAAAGTTTGTTATCATCGCTCGGTAGCGTTCACCATTGACAGTAACGCTGCGATTCGCATCATCTTTGAAGAAATAGGCCCAATAATGCCGCCGGCCCATAAACCGCACCAAACAGTGGCTTTTTCGGGATGCATTGGTAGCTGTTGCAATGCTTCTGGCTGATCTTCACTCCAAATGCGGCAATTTTGCTTATTTACGTACCCATTCAACCAAAAATGAGCCTAATCGCTGAACACAAGCAGCGCGCGATGAACATTTCGAACCGAGCACGAATTTTGATAGTAAAATTCAATAATTTGCAAGCGTTGTTCACTTGTAAGACGATCCATGGTTAAATTGCAAACCAAACTGAAGCTGTTTGACAGTGACACAAGGTACTAAACACACGTCAGCTGTCAAAACCAGTGTTGCCAAAACCAAACCAGCTAAAAAATCACCCGTTACAAGTTAAATTGTTAGTTGGGTAGTACCTGCTGAATAGTGCCATCAGGGGCGTAGTACCTGCAGACTCTTTTCCCGATATCAAAGTGAAAGGAAACCAGGTTACCTGAGATACCAGTAAACGAGAACCGAAATCTAGAAACAAGATCGATATCTAGAGAAGAATAGGAGCTGCAAATAACAGTTGCTTTCTTATTCTACTAAGGAAATACATTATTTTTGAAATATGCACAAACATGACTTGCATGGCCCTTGAAACTTAGACCTTCATCTATAATAATACCTAAGTATTTAATACTCTTAACACAGTTCAGTGACACACCTTCCATACTCACTTTTTTTCATTATTGATGCAGAATTTCATACACTTAGTTTTACTCACATTCACCTAAAATTTGTTCATTTTTAATCAAATATCAACTCTTCTCAAGTCCTCATTTAATCCTTGACACATTGTTTCCGTATCGTCTCCATAAATGTAGATCAGACTGTCATCCGCAAAATGCTTAACACTGCAATCCTTAAAGCATTTCTTAAAGTCATTAATATGTAAAGAAAGAGAAAGACCCCTAGGACAGAACCATGTGGAACCCCCAGATTGTTATATGTTGATAAAAATTAATAGACATGATAATTTGATAAAACCTAATTTCTACTCCAATTTTTAAAAGAGTATCCTGAAGAAAAAATCATATGACTGAACACTTGTTTTAACTTTAAAAAAATGAATGTTTTTTTTAAATTTCTTAAAAAAGTAAAGGGTTTTCCAACAAGAGGTGTTATTTTGATATTCAAAGAAAAATGGCATTTTTTGAGATAAATGATCAAATGTTTATTTCATTATAAAGAGATGCCGTTAATAATGGAATACAACATCAGCCAAATGGCCGCCACGACCACGCTTACAGGACCATATCCTTTTCATGAAATTTTCCATAACCAAATCGCAAAGTGGCTGCCCTATGTCCTCGATAGCCTCACGAATTCCATCTTTGAGGTCTTGAATCGACGCTGGGCTGTTGGCGTAGACCTTATCCTTCACGTGGCCCCAAAGGAAGAAGTCGCAAGGTGTTAAATCACAAGATCTCGGTGGCCAATTGTGATCACCTCTTCGAGAGATAACACGGTCCGGAAACTTTTCCCGTAAAAGATCGATGGTTTCATTGCTTGTGTGGCACGTAGTGCCGTTTTGTTGAAAGTAAACGTTGTCCAGATCAATACCATCCAATTCCGGCCATAAAAAATCATTAATCATCTCTCGATAGCGCAATCCATTGACCGTAACTGTTGCTCCAGCCTCATTTTCGAAAAAGTAAGGTCCAATGACCCCGCCGGACCATAAACCGCATCAAACAGTCATGCGTTGAGGATGGAGAGGCTTTTCAACAATAACTCTTGGGTTTTCCGAACCCCAGATGCGGCAGGTTTGCTTGTTGACGTAGCCTCCGAGGTCAGTCAAGATAATTTTTTGATGAAATTCCGGATCATTTAAATGCATTTCAAGGACCCAATCAGCAAAGACACGACGTTGTTGATGATCAGCCGGCTTGAGTTCTTGTGTTAACTGAACTTTATAAGCCTTAAGACCCAAGTCTTTATGCAAAATACGGTGTAATGACGTTTGTGGAATGCCTAATTCCAAAGAACGACGAGGAATGGACAAACCTGGGTTTTCTTCAACACTTTGGGCTACAACAGCAATATTCTCAGTTGTTCTTGAGCGACGTGCACGGGTTTTATTCTTCACATCACTAACTTGTCCCAACAGGTCGAATTTGTCCACCAATTTCTGTATTGCGGTCCGACAAGGTGCTTCACGACGACCCAAAAATGTTTTAGTTTTACGAACCGTCTCTGCCAAATTTTCACCATTTTTATAGTGAATTTTAATAATTTCAATGCGTTGTTGAAGCGTGTATCGTTCCATTTTTATTAATGGCGTAGTTTCTACTTGTCAAATGTCAAAAACTGACAGCTTCAAAAGTGACAGCTACCGAAATAGCGGGCTATTCAAAATAAAACCTCTTATTGGAAGACTTATCAAAGCTATAGCTTTAGATCGAAAGTTATAACAATTTCAACTCAATCAGAATATGACGTATATATGACGTATATTGAAAAATTTTTTCAAAACATAAACTGCTATTAACTCTGATTTATTTTGCTTCTAGAACAAAGAATTTCTTTTCCATATCCACCCAATTGAATTGAAAAAAGAAAATTGAATTTTTTTCTTTAACTCTTTAATGTTAAGTAACCACCTTCTTTTCATGTATGTACTGCACATACATACGCTGGTATGTAGTAGGTAGGTATAAAATGTTCCCTCTATGATTTTTCCAGAGAACGATGGCAAATAAATCAAATTCTCAAAACACTTGACAACTATGAATGTAACAATACAAAAAATGTAAGGCTTCTGGTATCGTTTTATTTATTTCCTGACATCCCACAATCACTTTCATTCTTTTTGTTGTTTTTTTTTTTTAATATGCATATTTCAATATTTTTACTTGATCTAAGGGAAAATTATTGGTTTCTTGCAAACAAAAATTTGAAAAAAATCACCAAAAAGCATAACTTCAAAATACATTCAACATTAAGGTCAAAGTCAACTTAAACTCGAAATCTGGCTCTCTGTTCGGCGACATGCATCGATGGGGTCGACTTAGATCGGAATTCCTTTAATAGGAGTTCTTTTGTCAGAAGTTAATACGGCAGGGGTACTGCATACCGCATGGTGCCACTGTGCCAGGATCTCCAGGAGCTGTTTTGAAAAATGCAGGTGGAAAACCAGACGTTCCATTTATTGGATCGTGCATGAAAATCTGTGTATACATATATGCAGTATGCACCTCTTTAAAATTTAGTCCTCCAAGAACTGCTGCATCGTTATAATGAAGGTATAGATACATGCTTACCGCGTTACCAAAAATAAAAAAAAATTATAGCTACAAGTTTATCAACAATATCTTAAACGTTTATTTGTCTATAAATTTATTTATTTCATTTTTTCGATTTTAAGATCTTAACTTTGAATATTGGAATTTTTAAAAATAGCGGTACAAATATTGCTATCACCATCCAAAGTGTGAGAATGTGCGACCAATTCGTCCGTTTTTACTTTTTGCTTTTCTTGTGACAAATATCCTTCTTTTTTTTTTGTTCCGTTATGGGTTCATTGATTCTCACTCCTTTCTCTTGTGTTGTTTTTCAACCTTTAGTGTGTTAAATATTCCAAGGCGAACACGTTTTCATAGAATACTCCGTTGCCTTTGAACATTGTAAGTTCACATCCACTGACAAACAAAAGGATTTTAAAGGATCTAAATGTGTACATATATAAAAAAAATAAAATAATTTATTTATCAACCCAAAATGTCACTCCCTTAAATTACGTTCAGAATGATTTATTATTGCGTTTTGTATAAAATCCACTTGTTGGAGAAATTTGGTGGCAATTTTAAGAAAGCTACTGTGAATTAATGAGAGCCTTTTGTTGGTTGCTTATATATGTTACATACATATATTTAACTTCACACATACATACATACATGTACATATTTGTATGAATATTATTTTGTATTGTTTAGAAGCAAAAAATCCTAATTGCATGCACTGCACTTAAGTGGTGTTAATTGAATAAGCAATCACTTTGATATGCGAGCTATTAAATTTCTTTTAAATTGGTTTATACTCGTACTTAAAAGAACTGCTGTGGAAAAAAAGAGCACGCAATAAAAAGCAACCCTTTTATTTAAGGTCACACAAAAATATGTGAGTAACTTTAAAATGCAACCCTGAACTCGATTTGAACCGTGCGAACCGAACCATTATTTTGGTAATAAATTTGAACAATTTGGAAACGCTGTTCAGTAGTAAATCTAATAATTGTGAAATGGCAAACCAAACTGGGCATAAATCAAATGACAGCTGTCAAAAAGACCAACTCCGCAAAAAGTATTGCCAGACTGAAAACCACACGTCTAAAAAAAACACCCTTTATATCGGGTTTTTCAATAAGAGCACTACAAAAGTTTTTTTAAATAAAAAAAAACGGTTTTGGATATCAATGAAATTCTTTATTCCTGTGAAAGTACATTTGATGCCATTATGTATGGAACTCAATTATTTTTGCATGGCCATCACGGGCACGCTTGCAGAAGTCTAGACGCTGGACCCAATTTTCGACGGTTTTCAAGCATAAATCGCCGGATACTGCCGCAATTTCACGTTCGATATTCGTACGAAGTTCATCAATCGTCGGTGGCTTGTTGGCATAGACCATTGACTAGCCCCACAGGAAATAGTCTAACGGCGTCAAATTGCACGACCGAGGCGGCCTGTTGGAACCACATGTCCTCCAAGTCCATATCATCCAATTGGGGCCAAAAATATTCGGTTATCGTTGAACGTTAGCGATCCCCATTCACAGTAACGTGCCGGTCTTGATCATAACGGAAGAAGTACGGCCCAATGACGCCGCCGGCCGGCCCATAAACCACAACAAACCGTAATTTTTTCGGGATACAATGATGACTCATGGAGTACGTGTGGATTGCTGCCTGACCAATACCGCATATTTTTTTTATTGACGAAGCCATTCAGCCAGAAATGAGCCTCATCGCTGAAGATGATTTTTCGATGAAAATCCGAATCATTTTCAAGTTGTTCCTCAGCCCAATTCACGAACATACGACGCTTCTGTGGTCAAGCGGCTTCAGTTCTTGCGTCAATTTAATTTTTTAAGTATGAAGACCAAGATATTTTCGCAAAATTCGCCACAACGACGTCACAGAGATGCCCAAAGCTTGAGAACGACGTGTGAGAGACACATTTGGGCTTTCTGCAACTGAAGCCTCAGTGGCAGCAATATTCTCGATACTACGAGCACTTCTTTGTCTCACTGGCACGGGAACATTTTTAACTGTGCCTGTGGATTCAAATTTTTCCACTAGACGCTCAATTGTTGATCTGCTAGGACGATTATGACGACCATAAATTGGACGTAGCGCTCTTAACGTTGGGGCCACTGACTCCTAATTTCGGTAGTAAATTTTAATGATTTCGACTCGTTTTTGGCTCGTATATCTTTTCATCATGAAATGGCAAACCTTACTGAAAAGAAATGTCAAAAGAGCGGCAAGAAATATGGCGTCGTTTGCTATCCCTGTTGCTCTACTTTTGTAGCGTCCTTGTTGAAAAACCCTTTATATAACACTCAAGATGCATGAAAACTAAAAAAAAAAATTGCAGAAAATCGGCACACCCTTTTAGGCTCTAGCTCAAATTATAGCGTGGATACATAAATGCACAGACGCACTGACCAAGGGACGATATGACAAACCCACTCATCTCGGTCGTCGCGACGCGTCGTAGCGTTAGTTTTAAACGCAGTTGGCTGCCCGTGGTGGCTATGTTGTTTTGGTGACGTCTATCAAATATTAAGTTTTTTTTTTTATTCAGTGACTGATGCCAAATAACCATGGCAAGTTGAACAGAACGTCCGACCAAATGATAAATCTTAAGTATCAAAATCTGTCCCATTTTACGATTTACATGGTTGTCCTTCCAAGTCGATTATCCAAAGTTTAGCTCGCCAAATTTTAGTCATCCGATTTAGTAAACAATTAGCGAACGCCCTTGCGTCAACGAAACGCAAGACAAACCGAAAACATTGTCGCTGTCTGTGTGATTTCCAAAAACAACAATGTCATTTCCATCGATTAACCAATTTTTGCTGGCTCCAATTGGATATTATGGATGTGCCACAATGTTTCATTTCATCGCTCTATAAGTTGAATGAAATCAACTGTGATGTTCCACAAGGAAGTGCTCTTAGGCCGGTCTTGTTCGTTATTTATAAATCTACTCTCTACAATAAAGTGGGTATATCAAGTTACATTTGTGGATAATATGAAATGGATAAATGCTAGATTAAGACACTCTAGAAACTTAGTTCTCCGACTGAAAAATATTGTTTGTAATAATAAATTTTAAGCGCTTACAACAAGGATGACACAGAAGCGAACGAGCTTAAGTTAACGAAGACGAATCGACGATGTTATGAGTCCTTTATCGAAGGAAGGATATCATTTCTAAATGAATTTTGTTGTCAAAATAGTTCTTAACATCTGTGGTAGACTTCATTTATTTGAAACCTTGTTTTGCCTTGTTTTGCCTTGTTTTGCCTTTTTTCACGTTTTCTTATTTTCTTGATATTTCGTAGGGCTATAGATTCTTTTACTTAAGAAAACCAAACAACCCTCAAGATCAATGCCGTTTTCTTAGCAAATAAAAATAATAGATATATTTAAATTTACACAGCCAGTCAAATATTTTAATTTTTATTCATAAATCTTCAAAAACACTAAATTCTAAAACTATGTAAATTAAATTCAATTTAAACAGTGCTTTTGGGGGAATATCTCTAACTTCAACTGTTAGGTACTTAAATCTGATACGAATTCACAGATATTTTAATTTAATAGTCGCTGTCAATCAGAATGAAATCGGAAGTGAAAAGTAGTATGAGTATACTAAGCTAAAGCATGGGGGAAATGTGCTTTTCATCGTAAAGGTATACTATCCAATCAGAGTTTCTCTTTGTGCTTGGGCTCTAATGAAAATTGTAATTAAACATTCAAACATTTAATTAAATGTGGTTATCGGGGTAATTAAAAACAGAAATAAATACTCAAAATGGAAAGTTGAATAACATTTAAATTGATGACGTAGTAAAATATAGAAAATATATAAAGGAATGGTGTTGTTTTTTTTTATTCAATTAAGGGAAAATAAAAAAGTAAATCAATTAGTTAACAAAGTAGGATAGGGATAAAGGTGGCATTTTCCCACATTACACAAATCTAAGGTAATATATTGCGCAGGTTGTAAGTCAGAAATTAAACATGGCGGCTCGAGTGTCCACGAAAACTGCACATGGCATTACTAGAAACAACAACAAATATAAGCATTTTGACAAGTAAAGAGACACTGGATCCGCCATTGTCACAGATGCACAGAACTGACCAAAAATTTAAACGCTAATGATATTACCTTTAATATATGTACCTTGGCATTTTAGTACATCTTGGCATACAAGTTGCATTAGATTTGTTTATTTGCCTTTTTTTTGTTTTTAAAATAAAAAATTAATTAGGAAATTTGATTCTGTTTAGTAGATACCTAAACATTGACAATAAAGGGTTTTCCAATTGGGACTTGACAACTTTGAATTTTCACTGTGAACGCCGCCTTAAACTAGTGACCAAACTGTCACTGTCAAAACATTCAGTATGCAAACATTTTCATCATGATTAAGTTCACGGACGAAGAACGTTTACAACTTTACGAGCGTTAACGGGCATTTTTGGCTAAAAGACTTCGTCAACAAACAGAATATTCGTAATTGGTGAGGTGAAAACCCTCAAGTGTTTCAAGAAACACCACTTCATCCACAAGAAATAACTGTATGGTGTGAGTTTCATGCCGGTGTGTCGTTAGGCGTTTTTTTTTTCCTTGATGAAAATGACCGTCACGTTACGGTCAATGGAGATCGCTACAGAGACATGTTCCAAAGATAATTCTGTGGTCAATTGCTTGGACTAGACATTAATGATGAATGGTTTCAAAAAGACTGTGCCCAAAGCCACTCAGAGGGTCTTACAATCGACTTATTGAATTCTCAGTTCGATGAACGTGTTACATCGAGAAATGGTCCTGTCGATTGGCTGCATATATCGTGTGATTTAACACATTTATACTTTTTTTATTGAGTTACGTTAAATCATTAGTGGTCTAATCCAACAAGCCGGCCGGCGACGGCGATGTACACCATCTTATTTTTTATATAAATTTTAATTGATGACAGACAAATTTCTAAAATCGTATGAGCGGTTTAAAAAATAATTAGTTTTTTATATATAAAATTTCGTTAATATTTTTGAGAAAAATAATTGGTACGCCAATTTAAAGCATTTATTAATGTTGCGTTAAAAATTGAACTTCACAAAAAAATGTGCTACCCGTTTTCGAAATATCGAATTTTCAAAAAATAATTTTGAATTTATTTTTTAAATCCAAAAATCATTTTTTTGAAAATTTTGCTACGAATTTTTATTTATATTTGTTACAAGCATCTGTATACAAAATCTAGTTTTTTTTGATTGATCAAATATTGAGATAGTTTAAAATCAAAGAAACCGTTCTATGAGAGGTACTGTTTATAAACCTAAAATATAAAATTTAAAAATTTTAAATGGTAGATCGTACTAATTTAACACAAAAAAAAATTTTATCAAAATCGTAGGAGTCGATTTTGAGAAAAAAAATATTTTTCTTATAGGTTTTTAAACATTTGTATGGGAGGCACCGTTATTTTTGGGTATTAGAATAATTTTTGTCAAAAATCTTCTAGATAAAGTTAAAAAAAATACTTTTTACCAAGTTTAATAAAAATCGACAGAGTCGTTTTTGAAATATTGAGTTTTCAAACAAAAAAATTTCAAACTTTTTTTAAAAATTCAAAAAGTATTGTTTTGAAAATTTTGGTAAATAATATTATTTAGAATGATTCGATAATTTTTCATATAAAAAATTGATCAGAATCAGTTGAACCGTTTTCGCGAAAAGCAAAAATCAAAAAAATATTTCTTTGGGAGGTACCATTAATATCCATTTTTCGGAAATATTTTTTTTTATTAAACGGCAACTTATAACTATATAAATTTATTGAGGTCTTAGAAAAAAGTTCTGTGCAGCCGATTTTGAGAAAAATAAGTTTTCTTTTTTGGCCAAGAAATTTTGTATGACAGCTACTGTTAGTTTTCGTCCTAAAAAAAAAGAAAAAAAAACTGGTGGAGGAAATGTCCAAAAAACACTAAGTACCAAGTTTAAAGAAAATCGACCCATAGGCTTAGGCTGTAGTCGAACAGACAGACAGACACACAGACGGAAGTTTTTGCGAGACCCACTTAGCTCATGTCTGATTTGACAGATAATTAGTTTTATCCGTCCGCTGAACGAATATGGTTGTGTATACGCTTCGCTTAGTAGGCCTGCGATCGACTTTGAGAAGATGCCGATTTTGCCAAAAAAATCATCTTTTCAGATGAAGCTCATTTTGATCTTGGCGGGTAGTAAACAAGCATAATTGCCGCATTTGGGGCACAGAAAACCCGCACGCATACATTGAATAGCCGATACACCCAAAACGAGTCACTGTTTGGTGCGGATTTTAGTCCAGAGGCATAATTGGGCCATTTTTCGAAAATGAGCAAGGAGTGGCCGTTACAGTCAATGGCGATCGTTATCGGGCCATCTTGAACGAATTTTTCTTCACAAAAATTGAAGAGGAGGATATTGGCAACATTTGGTTTCAACAGGACGGCGCTACACGCCACACAGCCGAAGCTACACTCGATGTTTTGCGCCATTTTCAAAAAGTTATTTGGCGGACGTTTTAGTACCTATATTCGCAAGTAAAAACATCAGAAAATATAGATATGTTTTCTGTCTTAGTACCAGTAGATGTATGTGCAACTTCAAGGTGCAATGATTTTTAAATTGATCCTTAGACTTCCTCGTAATTGGCATTTGTTGGTTATACTTTTAATCATTAACAAAAAAAAAAACCCACAAGTTTTTCTTGTTTCATTCATTAGCAGTCACAACAAATCGTACTTCTCCAAACAAGTCTCAAATTGCTAAGCTTATTATTTCACTTCAAATTGCCAACTTTAAAGTTGAAAATAAAAAAATAAAAAAATAAAAACGAAATTCACTTCCGCAAACTTAACCACATGCAATGAACTAAAATGCCGACATTTTGTAACCAAAACTTTCTAAAGCCAGCAAATATGAAAATAGAAACTTTTCTTCTGCCAGCCAAATCCCTCCACTCGAAAAACTACATCGTTCGACTTTGCCAATTTAGCAGAAGCATGTGTTTTGTGTGGGCCTCGTTCTTCTCCGACCAGCAAAAGTATCTAAACTAAACCGAAAATGCATTGGTACTTGGTGGCTTTGGCTTTGCCTTTGCGTGCCTCTGTATTATATTTAGGGACTTTATTTCTACAACTGCGCTTTCGAAAAACCATATCATCTGCCACGATACTTTACCAAAGCAATATAGTTGCCTAAAAATAAGTGCCATGTAGAGAAAGTACTAGCAATTTTTTTTTTTCCATTCATCGGCCCATATATGAACTCAAATATGGTTGACCTGACCACCACCTATGGTTGAGGATTTAGAAAAGTATTCCCCATACTTCTCATCATACAAATCCTAAATAACACCACTTTATAGTTGAATTCTTGACAAAGAAATTCATGTCGTCGTCGGGTCGAAAATGTGGCAACAGGATGTATGATGCAATAATTGCATATGGGTTCATAAGGGGGATTGAGTTATATGACCCATGAAAAGCTATAAATTTTATTACCATTTTATATTCCACGAAAGTGTGGAATCAAACTGAGAAATGAAGGCTCTATTTAATTTAATCCTTTACAGTTTAGCAGCTGGTGGAGGAGGAATTTCAATTTAAAGATGCTATAAAAAGGAAATTTAACCTGTCAAGTTATGATCAATAAAATGTGTGTATATTATAGTCTTGCAAAAAATGCTGTAGGGGTTTTAAAGAACACACGGTTGCTGAAAAATGTACTTTACTTTTTTTCAATTTCAAAATTTTACTTGAAAGGTTATTCTAAGGAGAAGACCTTAAGGATTTGTTTGTTAAAAATTTGCGCAATTTTAAATGTAAAAAGGGATAAAATCAAAAAAGTGTTATCTTTTTGTAATTGAAAAGTAATAAAGGTTAGACTTCGATATTTAGAGCCGTTTGCTGATACGAAACTTAAATATTTTTGTTGAACTTAGAACCTTATGCTGTTCTACTTATTCCTCAGCGTAAACTCTTACATAAGCTCTTATGTTAAACATAAATTTTTATAAGTTTTGTTTCAGCAAATGGCAATTAGTGGATGATTTTCTTGGATGGCTTAAGACCTTTTGGCTATTTATACGGTAAATGAGGTTAAAATAAACAAAAATTTTATGCAATTTCAAGAATTATTTTTTGTGTTTGAAAGCTTGTTTTTAGAGGATGGTTGTAGGCAATTTTTTTTTTCAAAGTTTTGCTTTTTTGTAGGGTGAAATGGGATAAAATGAAAAAGACGTATCCGATTGAAAAAAATCTAACTGTGTTTAAATGGTTATTCTTAACAATTGGTTTTAAGGATATATTTTTTTCAACATTTTGCTATTTTTAGTGTGAAATGGGCTAAAAACGAAAATTCGTATCCGATTTTAAAAATTCTGTTTGTGTGTGAAAGGTTATTTTTAGTGTATAACCTTAGGGATTCTTTATTTCAAAAAATTAGTATCTATAAGGTGAAAAATTCTGTATTTTGAAAGATTATTTTAAAAATATTGGTTTTTATATAGTTGAATGGGATAAAAACAAACAAACGGTTTTCGATTACAAAAGTGATTTTTGTGTTGTGAAGTAAAGCTTGGACTTACATATGTAGATAATAATCATAAACGTGAAGTTGATTGAAAGCCAGAAATAAGTGTTCGAAGTAGCTTAAATATTTATTAACCTATATATTAATATCTTTTTTAATTTTTATGCGAAGTTGAGTTTGTCTATCCGTTCGAATTTTAAATCGTAGATGGTACTTATTTCGATATACACAAAAAATATTTATCAAAATCGTAGGAAGCGTTTTTGAGCTTAAAGAGATTTTCCTTAACAATTTTTAAACATTTGTATGGGAGGTACCTTTATTTTTGGATAAAAGATACATTTTTGATTTAAATCTTCTAGGTCATGTTAAAAAACTGCTTTTTGCCAAGTTTTAAAAAAATACATATTGAGTTTTCAACGAAAAGTTGCAAACTTTTTTTTTTTAATCCATAAAAAATTTTTTGAAAGTTTTGGTAGACAAAATTATTAAGAATGTATCAATAGTTTTTCAAAAAACAATTGATCAAAATCAGTTTGACCGTTTACGAGAAAAGCAAAAATTATTTATAAGAAAATAATCTTTGGGAGGTGCCATAACCATTTTTCTGAACAATTTTCTTACCAAGCGGTAGCTTAGAACTATTTAAATATATTGCATTTTTGTTAGATCTATTGAGCCGATTTGGCATGAGAAAGATGGATTTGGCATGAGTTATTCTTTGTTTGACCTTGGCAATGCTGTTATTTTGAGAGATAATGACATTTAAAATTAAAATTGCAACTTCATTAGGTACACTTCATATAGACGATTTGCGAATAGATAAATTAAAATTTCAATAGGTTCAGCAGTTCTAAATTATGTAAAAATTAAAATTAAATTTTTTTTAATACTTTCCGGTTTGTCAAAAAATCTTATTTATTCACAATTTTCCCTAACATTTATTTTTCTGCTTGCTAGTATGTATGGTCTTATGGCGATTTAATCGTATTGTTTTAATGTAGTTTTTTTACATTATATGTACAGTCGACTCTCCCTAAGTCGAATTTTCACGGGATACCAAGATTTGTTCGAGTTAGAGAGAGTTTTGGAAAAATTCAAGTTTAGAGAGAAAGATTTTTTTTTTATTTTACTTTTATTTAATAAAAATAGGTTAATATACATACTTACAAAAAGTTAACAAAAAATATAGCTTCTTGCTTATTTAAAAAAATAATAATAAAATAAGGACTCATAAATTCACCGAAACAAAACAAAAATATAAAATAAAAAATAAAAAAACATCTTCTGAATAGGAAGAAACAGACGATTATGGCACAATGCGATGCTACAAATACATATTAGGTTATTGAAGTGTGTTGGTCCTTGATGATTCGGAGTTACATTATATCCAAATCAGAATTCCGAAGGGGTAATGTTTTTTTTATTTTGTTTTGTGCTAAACAAAATTCGACTTAAGTGGTAAACAAAATGCCAGTAATCAAGAAAATGTGTTCGAGTTAGAGACAGGTTCGACTTAGCGGGAGTTCGACTAAGGGAATGGTTTTTGTATGGAAAATTGAAGGGAATGTTAAAATATGGCAAAAAAGTATGAGTTAGAGAGAAATTCGACTTAGGGAGAGTACGACTTAGGGAGAGTCGACTGTATATCATTTATATAAACCTACATTGTGAATTAAAAACTAATAATGTTTTCCTACTTTAACAAAACTAAGCAAGGGTTAAATAATAAAACATATTGTTACAAATCAATATCAAAAATTATATTTATGTAGGTCCACCTTTTGTATTTTTCTATTCCTTCAAATAATAAAGGGTTTTCCAATAAGAGGTGTTATTTTGAGTAGCCCGCTATTTCGGTAGCTGTCACTTTTGAAGCTGTCATTTTTTGACATTTGACAAGTAGAAACTACGCCATTAATAAAAATGGAACGATACACGCTTCAACAACGCATTGAAATTATTAAAATTCACTATAAAAATGGTGAAAATTTGGCAGAGACGGTTCGTAAAACTAAAACATTTTTGGGTCGTCGTGAAGCACCTTGTCGGACCGCAATACAGAAATTGGTGGACAAATTCGAGCTGTTGGGACAAGTTAGTGATGCGAAGAATAAAACCCGTGCACGTCGCTCAAGAACAACTGAGAATATTGCTGTTGTAGCCCAAAGTGTTGAAGAAAACCCAGGTTTGTCCATTCCTCGTCGTTCTTTGGAATTAGGCATTCCACAAACGTCATTACACCGTATTTTGCATAAAGACTTGGGTCTTAAGGCTTATAAAGTTCAGTTAACACAAGAACTCAAGCCGGCTGATCATCAACAACGTCGTGTCTTTGCTGATTGGGTCCTTGAAATGCATGAAAATGATCCGGAATTTCATCGAAAAATCATCTTGACTGATGAGGCCCATTTCCACCTCGGAGGCTACGTCAACAAGCAAAACTGTCACATCTGGGGCTCGGAAAACCCAAGAGTTATTGTTGAAAAGCCTCTCCATCCTCAACGCGTGACTGTTTGGTGCGGTTTATGGTTTATGGATCTTACTTTTTCGAAAATGAGGCTGGAGCAACAGTTACGGTCAATGGATTGCGCTATCGAGAGATGATTAATGATTTTTTATGGCCGGAATTGGATGGTATTGATCTGGACAACGTTTACTTTCAACAAGACGGCGCTACGTGCCACACAAGCAATGAAACCATCGATCTTTTACGGGAAAAGTTTCCGGACCGTGTTTTCTCTCGAAGAGGTGATCACAATTGGCCACCGATATCTTGTGATTTAACACCTTGCGACTTCTTCCTTTGGGACCACGTGAAAGATAAGGTCTACGCCAACAGCCCAGCGTCGATTCAAGACCTCAAAGATGGAATTCGTGAGGCTATCGAGGACATAGGGCAGCCACTTTGCGATTTGGTTATGGAAAATTTCATGAAAAGGATATGGTCCTGTAAGCGTGGTCGTGGAGGCCATTTGGCTGATGTTGTGTTCCATCATTAACGGCATACCTTTTTCTTTATAATGAAATAAACATCCGATCATTTATCTCAAAAAATGCCATTTTTCTTTGAATATCAAATAACACCTCTTATTGGAAAACCCTTTATTAAAACAAAATACTATTTTTTTAAAAAAGAAAATGAGGATTAGGTACTCTTGTTAATTTAGTAACTAACTTTTGTATAATTTTTGATTACTCATGAAAATGTTACAAATTGTCGGTTAAACTTATTTATTTTTTTCATTTCATGAAAACGAATGAATTCTTCAGTACCTTAGGGTTTGATATAACCATTTTGACTGTAAATAGCGCTTTTAGCTGCACAATTTTGTTAAGACGTCATTTAAAGTATTATTTTAAACAAAAACGGTTCTAGCAATTTCGATGCAAATTAAGCATGGCCTAGCATTTAGTGGAATCAAATTTAAATCTAAGCTTAAGAGTACCTATACCTACCACCCATATAACCCATATATTTAAAATAAATTTTGCATAGGTAAATAATATTGCATATACATAGGTGTTTCCTGTTACGGATGATTTATAGATTAATTATACAAAATATTCCAAAACGACAAAAAAAAAAAAACATTTGTGTTTTGTAGAATGCATGAAGTCGTAAATATGTATGTGTACCAAATTAAAATAACAACGTAGACGGGTGTGTAAGTTAGTTCAATTTAAAATTAAAAAAAAAATATTCATAAAACCTTAAGATTGGCGTTGATACACACACAGCTTTACATTTTTGATGAATATTTTATTTCATTATAAAGTTTGGACTTTTCGATTCTTTTGAGGTAATTTTTAACCACTTTATCGCACATTTCGGGCGATACCTCGGCCATAACTTGAGTAATGTTGGTTTTTAATGTGTCTTGATTTCGGTCTTTTGCGTAGCCTTACATAAAAAAAATCTAACGGTGTCCAATCGCATGATCTTGGTGACCAATTGACGTCGCCGAAACGTGAAATTAGGCTACCAGGAAACTTCTCACGCAATAAACCCATAATTGGTCATGTTGTGTGGGCTGTTGCCCCGTCTTGTTGGAACCACATATCGGCCAAGTCATGATAATCAATCGCCGGCCAAAAAGTATCGTTCAATTGCTGCGAACGCCGGGAAATCGATACATTCGGATCATCAGCAACACTTGCCCTTGCAGAAGCAATATTTTTGACTGAGGGTGCATTACGATGATGCACAGGCCTTACGACTTCAGTAACGCTTCCACTCCCTTCAAATTTCTTTATAATTTTACCGATTACTTGCGCAGTTGGTCGATTATGACAACCATAATCACCGCGTAATGCGCGAAAATTGCGGTTACGTTTGAATCACCACTTTTGTAGTAAGTTTTAATAATTTTAATGCTTCGCTCAAGCGATCCACTATAGTAAATGGCAAACATTCAACTAATATTATGACACTTGAAATGACATATGAGTTTGACAGGTGTCAAATGCCAGTGCTACAAAGGAATCATTCATGAGATACCCTCATTTAAGTAATTTTTGACAGCGTCTGTATTATTTCACTAGACTTGAGCCTGTTGGTGAATCACATTCTATTTAGTTACTGATGGCTCTTTGCAAGTTTGCTTCCACTTTGAAGTTTCGTCAAGGATATAAAAGGATTGTATGTGCATATTTTATTGCCTAAGGTTAAATTTTGACACAAAAACCATGACAAATCTTTATGTTTTCTTAAATTCAAAGAAAATCATTCGTTATTATATTTAATTCTTTTAAAAACAAAAACAATTGATATTTTTATTTGAGATAACAAAGACCATAAATTTAGTTTTTCGTCTGCATTTTATTTTCCTTCATAAGCTTTGTATAGATACTATCGTATAAGGTATTTTTTTTGTATATAACACATAATATATATAAAGTTCTACAATACAATAAATAATGTTAACTTAGTAGATACATACGTTAAAAATATTTACAAGAACTACTTAAATTCCCAAAGGCAATAATTCGACAAAAAAATAAAACAAAAATTATTTTAACTACAATGCCAACATTTAATTTTTTTGCGTTCAAACAATAATTTAAATAAGATTTAAATTATTCAAACTATTATTTTAAAATATCTACATATTTAAAGCGATTCGACAATTCAATGATATTATCGAACCGCACTGAAATAAATTTAATTATTGTCCTACTTGAATTTTATTAGCTGTGAAAATGGTCATACAAAGGCCCAAAACTAATTTGGTAATTGCAATGCAAGTACATACATACATAGGATTTAATTTATTTTTATTTAGCATTTAAATTTTATATTTAAACCAACATCAAATTGTCCATTTAAAATTCCATTTCTCAGAGTATTTACACTGCGCTTAAAACAATACCCTTATTCACATGATTTATTTTATCCACACAAAAACATAAGAGGATAACATTTGATTCGCGTATAGTAGTTTGTCGTCGTGATATTTTCAATTGTTAAATTATCATAAAACAAAAGCGATTAATTTATTGAATTCGTTTGGGGGCTTCTCTAAAATGCTAAATTGAAAATCAGACCTAATTAATTTCGCAATCAATATAAATGGATACAGAACAAGAAAGCTCAAACGTAATGAGATTTACAGACACACAACAAAATGAACAAACATAACACACCGAAGACGATAAAGGCAGCACGTTGGGCGCCATTTTTCAGTTAAATTTTAGGTTAGTATTCGAATAACGATTTGCCAACGACTCGTGTTCGAATTTATACACATCCTTGATATGATTTTAATGAAGGTAAAATATTTTCATTTAAACGTTAATATACCCGCACAAAATCAGACCGCAGGAATGGAAAACCTCTCTCTGTTTTCGAAACAGGAGAATTACGTGGATTAATTTACATCATACTCCATTCAGTATCTTTTTTCGGATTTCCGCATATATAGGTATATAAAATGTTACCATTATAAGCTGGGCTAATTAAAATGTATTACGAGGTGTTTATCTGTAAAATATGATGAAATACTAATTAAATCAGATTGCACCTCTTGTGGGCGAATGGTGGTTGATGGTCAGCTGCGTGTGTTGATTTTTGTGATCGAAAAACAAAAAAAAAAAAACTTGGTTACAATATCTGTCCGAGTTAATTGAAAAAAAAAAAATAAAATTATTAACTTAATTATTCATCATGCTTTAAAAGCGGTTTCAGATATTTAGTTTTACCGAACACTCAGAAGTGGATTAAATTTAAATTTTTAAAAGTATATCACCAAAGGTAAAAATGTATTTAATTGTTAAGCTAAGGTTGTTAAGCTTATAACTACAACAGACAGAAATAAAAACTCGACATTTTATCGGTTGTCAAAATTGTATAGGTCTCCAAATCACAATTCAATTGTGTTGAGATAATACGCGACATGAAAATGATGACGAATCAGAGAAATGTAAAATATCCAGAGGAATGTGACCAGCTTTACTTTAAATTTGTTTCATAAATGTGGAATGGTTTACCTGGTTCTATTTTTAGAAATTCAAATAACCTAACCACCAAGTTTAAGAAAATAAATTTAAAAATGTTGAAACAAAAATGTTCTTTTTTTTAATAAAAAGAAAAGGTTTAAATGTTGGCACCACTTAAAAACTATAAATATCGGTAAATCAAATTTTATAAAAAAAAATCTATTTACAGATTACCATTTGCAAAAATAGTTATAAATCATATCATATGTAACTTAACTATGAATAAGCGTTTTATTATGTACTATAATACTACTTCGTTTGACCAGTTGTAGTAAAATTAATTTTTTTCGATTTAATTTTACAATTTTTTTTAAATTTAATTCTTTATACATTATTTTAATTTCGTTTTTAGTTCCTAGTGTCTACACTAGTTTTAATTTCCTTAATTGTAACAGTATATATTTAGTTAACTTTGCAGTAACTTATTCATATATTTTTTTATATTAATAAAATTATTAATTAAATATGTTTTACATTTTTTCTTATGTAACTAAAATATTAAAGATAATCGATTTAATTTGGTTTTATTTATAAATATATAAATATTTATATTAGTTTGCAGTTTATTTCATCGGTTGTTTAGGAAGTTACGTTCACCATATTTAATTTTATTGTTTTTGTATAGCATTCTTGTATTTTTGTTTATAATTTTTTTTTGTTTTATTTTATATAGCAGTAGCAACTATTCTGATTATAATTAGGTAAGTATACTTTCTTGGTTATGTAATATTGTGACTTGTTTTTTTTTTCTAATTTAAAATATATGTTACTATAAATTATTTTGTATAGTGTAGTTATTGTCCACCCTCCAGTTAACGGCTTAATTTTATATTTATTATATTTTTTGTTTTATAATATTATACCTAGTTATATATTTTACTTATACGTTTTTTTTTAATAACAAAAATATCTAATAGTTTACACATACACATAGGGCCTGTTGCTTAATTGTGTAATTAAATGTTTAAAAATAACTTATTTAATAATTTTAACTAAACTTAATGGAATTTTATTTTATAAGGATTTTGCTAGGATCTATAGATTAATTGCACTCAGAACCGAGCCAACATCGAAGTCGTATAAAGCGTTGGGTCAACGAATCATCAGTCCACTGTCTGGTGACCATCGATTCGCCCGGTAGTACATGTCCTTATACATCGATGGGCACGAGTTTTGATTTTGCTTTTTTAAAATATAAAAAGAAAAGAGAATAATTAAAGGTTTATTTGTTTAAAAAAAATATAGCACATAGTAAAATTTGAGCAAAACAATATAGATATATTGCTTTAAATTTATTTTATTTTTATTTATTATTTACATTATTACATTATTTTTATAATTAGGTTTAATGTTAATATTTTTGATGGAAATTGTTAAACCTACCTTTGATTTCTTAAAATCTATATTAGTTCTTATTGTTCTATGGTGCAACCCTTGCACGGGCCTCGCATTATTACCTAATGGGGCTTTTGGAGTATTTTCAGATCCTTGCATAAGGCGCCTAAGCTGATACAACTGAAATATAAAAAAATTATGTTCAATTGAAATTCATAATAAAAAATTAAATAAATTATGTTATGATTTAAACAATTTTTTTCGTGTCCTCTCAGTCCCTGAGGTCCAGTTTTTCAGTGCGGGATCAAAGTTAAACTCGCGTTTACTCATCAAATTTGGTGATTTAAATCCGGATTAAGGATTGTTTAGTCGCTCCGCATGCATTATCCACCGAAAAACAGTTTCCTCAATTAACAATGGGTTAATTTACTTCTAGAGTCAGCTAACTATGGTCTAACTCATCAGTGAAAAACTGGGCTTAAGTGTTAAAGTTATACAGAAAGTAAATTTGTTTGAATACATAGTATGTAACTATACTGACTCAAAGAAGTACACTGACTCATAAATATTTATCGGGGAGCATTTAAATGATGTGTTTGTAATGATTGAATTCATTTCAAAAACTCGTTCTATAATTCTTTCATATCAAGATTTTGATAATTATAACTTTAAATAAAATATAATCTGCTCGAGAATATAAATCTACTCCCGAAATTCGCATAGAAAATTAAAGAAAATAAAATTTCGAGATATTTTAAAAATGAAAAAAATTGTTATACGACAACACGGGGCACGGGATCTATTTTTTTTTTCGCTTTAACAACAGGAGGCAGCATATCATACGCTGCAGTTGTAGCTCCACATTTAAGGGACAGGTATTTGAATCTAGAAACGAATATCTTTTATGAATATTAGGAAGAGAGTTGGAGACAAGACGGAGCCCTGGGGCACACCAGCATTTACATAATAAATTATAAACTTGATACCGTTCAATACATTACTTGTATTGATTTGTCCCAAGGGTTATTTCTAATCCAATGAAGAAGAGATTCATCGATCCCAAATGCACGCATTTCCGATATGTGTGAGCTTGATGCTAACATCTATCAAATGATTTTGAAATAGCTAGCAAGTGCAATAATATTTTATTTAACAAAAACGATGTAAAGATTTGTACCACTGTTCGATGAGATCTACCATCAGATCATCAGTGGAGCTATTGCTACGAAAGTCGTATAAAAATGGTCGTTTAGAAGCTTTCCTTCTTCAAGATATTTCTTAAGCTGATGATGAATCAGCGTTTCCTTGACTTTGGAGTGAAGCGACGTAAGTCTCGGAAAGAGGCCAGTGGACTTGGAAATATGAAAAAGTGTACGCAGTGGTTTTGTTGGCGTTGAAGAATACCTCTTTCGAAAAACAGAACCGATATTATCCGGGCCAGTGGATTTATGTCGAGATCTTTCACTTACTGTTATAAGTACGAAAGAAGATTGGTCTCATAAAATCGTTCATCTTCTCAAGTACAATAGGAGTCAGAACACTTTCTGGCAGCGTCGAATTAACCGCAAACTGGTGCTGCAACTGCAAGCAAATTGGCTTTTTCTAGTGAGCTAATAAAAGGATTGTCATTGAAGACGAGCATTGGAACCGAAGAGGAAGTAGTATTTCCTACCTTTGGGACATTGCAATATTTTTTGCCTTAAATTTAAATAGTGTAAAAATTAAGTTCGTCGTATATGACCGTAACAGGTCTTTTTAGATTGTTTGAACGTATTCCACTTTTACACAGTGGGTTTGGCTTTATAACTTCGGAAACTTACTTTGACACTAAAATCTTCCTAACAGCTCAAATCAAACCACGGGTTTTCTTTCGGTTTAATAGATTTTTCCCTATTCACCATAAAATGTCTCATTTCGAGAAGAAGTAAGTTTATAATCATATCTATACTGGAGAGTCGTCTATCGAAGAAGCATAGTGACCAGTTAAAGTTCCCGAAAAAATTGTTGAGACCGTCCAAGTTGGCTTTTTCATTATTGCCAAAACGGTTGTCTTAGGGGTTTTTTTCTTTAATTTTATTTTGTTGACATAAGCCATTGGCAGATATGACACAAGTGTCTGATGTGCCTATAAGTCATAGTACAAACAGGCCCAGTTTGTCAGTGGTAATTTAAACCAGAGTTAGCTAGCTCTAGAATTAAATTAACCCACAGTTAATCGAAGACGCAGTTTTTTGGTGTGTCGGAGGATGCATGCAAAACGGCTGAAAAAAACTTGGTGGATAAAACATCATCTGATCTAAATCTGATCTGTAAAGTTGGTCCTGAGTTTATTCACCACATTTTGATGAGTTAATCTGGGTTTAAGTTTAATCTCGCACTGAAAACTATACCTTAAATAGTATTTACTAGGGTAAGAGGTAAGAAACAAGTCTATAGAAAGTTTGCGGATTGACCTAAAACGTCAGGAATGCGAGAAGGTTCGTCAACAAGCTGAGTCAGGTCATTTAACTTAGCAAAAATCTCAGCATACCTTCCTTCTTTCTGGTGTTGTCTGGCCAGAATAGCGCAGCCACGAAGAAAATTGTGTACATTGAAATCGCCCGCAACAACGATTTCACTGTGTATTTAATGGCAAACAATTCTCTGAATGGAGAAGTTTGAGATAGGTAGAGATGGCGGCCCAGAGCAAAATCGCTCCCTGACCCAATCAGCGCTAGAGTGCGCCGTTTTGACAAAAAACGTTTGAAGTCAAATTATTATATTTAAACTTGGGCTACGTTTAAATAAAACATGTGTGAATGATGTACTTTTGGACGATGAATTTAAACTACATGAAAATAAAGTCTGTATTCAAACAAGCGCTATATTGTGGTTAAGTTGTGAAGCTTTACATTATTTCCGAGAACATGATGTGAGAAAAATAAAGGCACTAAGCTATAACTGTGTAGGCTGAATTTCAAGTGTTCAGAATTTTCGCCCACCTTGGTTTGACTAAAAGCCATAACTGCAGGCCTGTTTCTCGCAGTATGGACATATGCAGCATAAACATTCTTTATCTTAGCCTCCGAATGTTGCTCTAATCGACCCTAATTTTCCCCACCATTACAAAAAACTAACACAAAAAAAAAAAACAAATGTGACAAATGTGACAAATGCATCATTTCAATATAAAAGATTCTGATTCGCAGCCAAACTCACAGCTCGGCGCCCCTTTGATTCAATATTTGCACTGTTAACATTTCAGTACATGTTTTTTTCTTCAATAAACAAATACATAATCAAAATTATTTAAATATTTTCCAAGTTGTTAAATGTTGTATACCTGTGTAAGTGTGTTTAAATACCCGCAAACTATGTATGTTTCGTTCCTCTTTCAGCAAATTAATTCATATTTAAATAATAAATTAATGGAATCGTTTGTTTCAAAATATCATTCAACATTGTTTATCTATTCTTATAGATAAACAATGTTGACGTGTGACGTCAATAAATTTTTTTTAAATTTAAGATAATAATTATTAATAGCAATTGTTATAAATATTTATATTAAAATTAATTTATCAACAATTTTTTGATTTTGAATAAATTTAAATTTAAATGAATTTTAATGAAAATTACCTCCTGTTTTGTTATGTAAATTGGTTTATTCACAATTATCCACACTGTGCTCTCCCAGCAGCCAGGATGTGTAGTTGACCCTTCATAGGTTATGAAATGATCTGTGTTTGGCAGCAGAGAGCGTATTGAAATGTGTCTAATTGGTGTTGAGAATCCTGCAATTTTGGAAAAGGTTATAATTTAGTTGTTAGTAGAAGACATTTTGAGAGGGCTGTTAATATAAAGGGTGGTTTTTTAAGAGGTTTAGAACTTTTTTTTAAAAAAAAACACAAAAAATTCGAAAAAATGAATGAAATATTTATTTGAATCGATAGTTTGAACCTTGCAATTTAATGTTTAAAGATAATTTCATGCAAATGTTGACCGCGGCTGCGTCTCAGGTAGCCCATCCGCTGAGTCCAATTTTGGCATACTCTTTCACACATATCAGCCGGTATCTCACGAATGAATGCATGGATGTTGGCTTCCAGTGCGTCAATCGAAGCGGGCTTGTCCCTATAGACATTAGCCTTGACATACCCCCACAAAAAATAATCTAATGGTGTCAAATCGCACGATCTAGGCGGCCAATTGACCGGCCCGAAACGTTAAATTAACTGTTCACCAAACTCGCCTCGCAATTGCGCCATTGTTTCGCGTGCTGTGTGGCATGTGGCACCGTCTTGTTGAAACCACATATCATGCAAGTCAAGAACTTCCATTTTGGGCAAAAAAAAGTTTGTTATCATCGCTCGGTAGCGTTCACCATTGACAGTAACGCTGCGATTCGCATCATCTTTGAAGAAATAGGCCCAATAATGCCGCCGGCCCATAAACCGCACCAAACAGTGGCTTTTTCGGGATGCATTGGTAGCTGTTGCAATGCTTCTGGCTGATCTTCACTCCAAATGCGGCAATTTTGCTTATTTACGTACCCATTCAACCAAAAATGAGCCTCATCGCTGAACACAAGCAGCGCGCGATGAACATTTCGAACCGGGCACGAATTTTGATAGTAAAATTCAATAATTTGCAAGCGTTGTTCATTTGTAAGACGATCCATGGTTAAATTGCAAACCAAATTGAAACTGTTTGACAGTGACACAAGGTACTAAACACACGTCAGCTGTCAAAACCAGTGTTGCCAAAACCAAACCAGCTTAAAAATCACCCGTTAGAATGGTAATCGAAAAACAGATTTTGAAGAAAAAATCTTATTCCAGAGAAACAAATGGAATCGTGAAATAAAATATGCACTTCTGGGGAATTCTTAAGAAAAAAATAAAGTTTCCTATCTCGAATAATTCATTAGCAGACATCATTTATTTATTCATACATTATATGTTTTTGAAATAATTCTTTTTATCTGATGGAATCACCTTTAAGAGTGTATCAAAAAAGTGCTTTTTTCGGGACGATGAAATTATTTTAAAACTGTTTTTGCAAACAAAATCTCCTGCACAATAAACCGGAAAACAAAAATAAAAAGCAGCCAATGAAAATATGTAAGCCAAAGCCAGTTCCTCCCGACAAGTTGTTTAGGTAGATTTTAAGACTTCATTACGAAAGAACGACAGGAGTCCTTGAAGGAAAAATAGGAAAAGAAAAACAACAATCAAGAAGAAGACACAAAATCTTTCTGTTTTTTTTTGCTAACTCCTTTATGATTGGCTTTCTTCCATCATCAACCATAACCCACTATACCTACTTGTAGTAGCTTCTTTCCGGTTAAGCAAACGCTTGCACAACTTCCCTTCCAACTTTATACCTTATAGCAAAAGTGGTTACAAGAATAAAACACATTTTATCTGGTTGGAAAGAATTCGAGGGATCAAATAAAAGAACACTTCGTAGTTTCGGTAATAACAGCGGATACACGCTCGAGAAACGTGTGGTAAAACCATCCAATACTGCTGTTACCTAAATTAGGGATTCTTCTGGCTTTTCTGGAAATGTATAAGTACTAGATACAATCAGCTTTACATAATAACTAAGGTGAATGCTTGAAAAAAAAACCCATTCACATTACAATACAAAATAGCAACGCAGAAATTCAGCAGTTTACTATGCAACAGCAGGTAAGAAACGAAAGAAGATATACCAAAAATTTGAATAAAAGGGACATGATATGAAGAGTAAGTAAATTCAAAGAAAAAGGAAATACAAAAAATTATATATTGCTATCAACATGAAAGCAGGACAACATCACACCACTAAACTTACCTCTAAATAGCACCTTGTTAAAAGTACTTGTTATTATTCTAAGCTCAGGATTTGGAGTTTCGCCTATTTGGACCATCAGTGACAGGCCAACGATACCTTGTGACTTATGTTGCGCCTCGGACATATTGTGATACAGTTCTTTGTTGAATCCATAGATTTGAATCTGAAATGAGAATGAGAAGCAATTTTTTTAAATTAGGGTTTTGCATCTATGTACTTTAAACTTATCATAGATACCTGGCTATTTTAGCTCAGATTTGAGTCATAAAGATAAATGTGTTTACCTCAATATTTACATAGCAATGGTTGTTACAGAAAACATTACAAAATTATATACACGAGATAGTCGCATGAAATTTCTTTTGTGCGGTTCAATCCTTTGACGCTATAAATCATGCAATTAGCTACTAGTAAGTAAGAATGTTCCGGAGACGGTACAATCATGAATTCTACGCAATCTACCTTGAAGCAGATATCGTGACAAAAATTAAGCTCGGTAGACTCCGGTGGGCAGGGTACCTAGCTCGCATGAGCGAAGAAGAACCTGCTCGGAAAGTTATTTGTGGTACATTCTATGGTAGACGACAACGTGGTAGACCATGCTTGCGCTGGAGAGATGGCGTAGACCAGGACGCCCGGAGCCTTGGGGTGCGCAACTGGATGGCGGCGGCTCGAGACCGGGATGGGTGGAGAGACTTGTTGAGGAGGCCAGGACCGGACCCCGGTTGTCGAGCCGACGATGATGATGATGATGATGAAGTAGGAATGTAAAGTGAAGTAACGTTTTATAAATATTGACATACATCCAATTAGAGAGGAAGTGTAACAATTTAATAAACAATTTACAATTTTTAGATTTCTCAAAATTTGAACGCAAAAAATACTGTTGAATAAGCTAAAATTTTCAAACGTTTTTATGAAAAATATTGAAAACAAAAATCATGCTTGAATATTCTTAAAAACTGTTATGTATTATGATTTTGATTGAATTTCCAACTTTTTTCGCTTTCGTTTGAATGTTCGGAGTACTCCTTTTGCACTCCTCTTTCACTCCTACTACTAAAAAAGCCTTTGATTGGCTGTTCCAAGTAATGTTTTTGGAGTCATTTCTATTCTCAACTTCATAGAGCAGTAGACGAGGAACACATTCATATAAAGTTTTCGTTGGATTACTTGTCAAAAGTGATACATAATTTTGTTAAATGGCGACATTCGGTATAGGGTGTATGTTGGTGCATATTCCGGCTGTCAGCAGCAATAAGGAGCGAGCCAGCGATACGTGGACTCAATCCGGTTCGCAAACAGTCGCAATGTGACTTATTGAGAGAAGTGAAAACATTTAAAAAAAAAATTATAATTCATATATATTATGATTTCATGTAAAATGCTCGTTAGTATGTGTAAGGACACTAAGCAACAACTCCTTCTCGTTTCAAGTACGACTCCAAATGTCCTAACCAAAAGAACAGCCGTTCAAGAACAGCGCGCAGCTCATACTATACGTTTGTCGTGTCCACTGACTCAATTCGCTGTGAAGAGTGTGATTCCAGCACCGCTTCATCCTGTCTGGCTAATAAGCCTTTGGCGTCGAATTTATACAATTCCGCATGTTTCGTTCTTTTCACCAGCAGTAATTGCAAGCTCGAAGAGCGATTTCAACACACTGGTGACATCCTCGTCTTCTTCGGTAGAAACTTCAAGTTTGGGGTAGTGCAAGAAGCACTTGCCAATTTGCCCCTTCCATGCTCAGTCTTGAGGTTCTTTACTCGAATGAATTTAGGGATATTGGTCACTTTAACGCAGAAGCGTTCTTTGGGAGAGACCGGTTTGCCTTGCCGACGTCGACGGGGACGTTTTTCTTGTTTCTTTTCTTTTTGTGGAGCATCTTCTTTATTATCCTCAGTCGCACTAGCTTCGCTCTTTGACTTGGTTGAGCGGGGTTACTTGTCAAAAGTGACAAATAATTTTGTTAAATGGTGACATTCGGTATAGGGTATATGTTGGTGCATATTGCGGCTGTAAGCAGCATTAAGGAGCGAGCCAGCGATACGCGGACTCAATCCGGTTCGCAAACAGTCGCAATGTGCGCAGACAAAACTTAATAACTTATTGTGAATCCTCCAGAGATGAACGCGCCTAGTATCCCAGTATTAAATAATACCGGTTATTCGGTGCCTATATCTGTGGAGACGATGTGACTTTTGAAATTCATTCTAAAATGTTTTTTCGTGAAGTAGGTATTTTTCAATCTTTGGTGCTATTTGCTTGGGTGCTGCGCATTGTGGATTGAAAGCGCATGCTTCTTCTTCTTGCGATTTTTAAGCACGTAGGCGAGGGACATATGTGGTGATCGGGGTGGACGAAATTGCTGAGGTTGAACAAATTGCAGAGCTATCGCTCATATACTTCTTTGTGCTTTTCCTTATTGTTCGAATTTGTTTTATTTTCATTCGTCGTCCACTCAGATAACTTCGCTAAATCAAGTGGAGTAATAGCCGTGTTTTATTATCAACGGATCTGGATCAGGATCATTTTTTAACACGTAATACAACAACAACTTGGGATCCTGCTCTCTATCTGGATCTGTTTTAAAGATCCGAAAATTAGTTCCCACTCTTGCGGGTAGATGGCTTCTAATGGTAAGTTAGTGTGAAATGTAGTGTACAGAAAAAAGACAACAAATACATGACAAATAAACCAACGTAAGGAAAATAGAGACAGGTATACAACACAATTGTCACTAAGATCCGTTTCGTTTTATTTTCATGCGATGATCCTGATCCAGATCCGTAGATAATAAAACACGGCTAATGAGTGCATTGCGATGATACTTCTTCACTTGCACAAACTTAACTTTTCATTAAAAATCGCTGTCGTGTAAAAGGTATTGGCAATTAGAAGGAAACCAAAGGAGAAACGAAGATTAAAAATCGCTGCAGTGTAAAAACAGTCAAAGCGTGTGTGCAAATTTACGAATTCGGTGTTTTCTCATCCGATCGGAACCAAAAAGGAGTAAAATAGTTCGAAAGTGTTTGAGTTGTTTGTATTGGAGAATAGTTATTCGTGCTTAATTTAAGCTCCCAGGCAAAAATTTAGTTTAGTGCGGGGCAAAATCCCATTTATTTGGCCCACTAAAAGCTAATTCTTTATCTATGTCTTAATGTATGTCTGTGTCTGGGGTTATTGATTAGGATGATCCAAGAGACGGAGTTTCAAGCAGATAGTACTGAGGTCGAAGTTGAAACGGTAATAATAATAATTGAATTGAAAGATCAATTTTTGAAGCTATATCTAACTAAATTTTTTTAAGACAGTATCCATATTAAATAAATTACACGAATTTCCTCTGATGTGAAATCACACTTTGGGTCTAAAATAATTTAGTCATGGCTCATGGGAAACCCATATTTTATCCAACTGCCAAAAACATAGTTCAGTTGAAGCTAGTATCATGGAAATTATTTATTGAACTGGATAATTGTTTTAAAAAAATTAACAAAAATTAAAAATAAATTGATTAAAATACTTCTGAAACTGTTTGGAACCCCCAAACGCAATGTACACCATCTGATTTAAAAAAAAAATTATTTTTGAAAACTTTTAAATGAAATTTGTTTTAACTATAGGTATAGGTACATATTTAGAGGCACCAGACTGCAAAATTGTAACAAAATAGGTAAGCCATTGAAAAATTATATAGTCGGATAACCCAAAAATAAGACCATTTTGTTCAAAAGACGTGGAATGCCTATTTCCGGTATGTGAGTTTTTTGTCAGAAACCTGAAACGTAGTTTTTTTTTACAATTATACTTAAGTTATTAGAGGTACGAAGTTTAATCAAAATCGTTAGAGTTTTTGACAAAATTTGAAAAAAACCAAAACTACTCGTTTTAGATGAGCTAAAACTAAAATTCGAAATTTACCTCTAGGGAATCACATAAAATTACTTTATACCAAATTTGAACCAAATCGGTCTGCCTGTTTAGGATCAAGCCCAAAAAATTACAGTGGACATACAGACCGCTGCAACGGACGGGATGACGAAACACCTTTTTTCGGAATTCTCCATCATCGTAGTGTCAGTTTTGATTGTATCATCAACA
Source organism: Leucozona laternaria (assembly GCA_932273885.2). Taxonomy (NCBI): domain Eukaryota; kingdom Metazoa; phylum Arthropoda; class Insecta; order Diptera; family Syrphidae; genus Leucozona; species Leucozona laternaria. The sequence goes on along the minus strand of OW026367.1, from coordinate 19,600,491 downwards.
TTTTTTCCATACGAAACAAATACTTGCCCTATAGAGCAAGTACAAATTTTAAAAATCGTAGGATTTATTTATGTTTGGGCCTAAAAAAAAAAGAAAGTTTGAATTTAGACGGCACACTCGAAGCCGTTGAATCTTCACTGAACCAAAAAGATACGTAGATAAAGGGTCCGCCAAATAACTTTTTTTTTTTTTTGAAAATGGCGCAAAACATCGAGTGTAGCTTCGGCTGTGTTGCACGTAGCGCCGTCCTGTTGAAACCAAATGTTGCCAATATCCTCCTCTTCAATTTTTGTGAACAAAAATTCGTTCAACATGGCCCGATAACGATCGCCATTGACTGTAACAGCCACTCCTTGCTCATTTTCGAAAAATGGCCCAATTATGTCTCTGGACCAAAATCCGCACCAAACAGTGACTCGTTTTGGGTATATCGGCTTTTCAATGTATGCGTGCGGGGTTTCTGTGCCCCAAATGCGACAAGCTTTTACTACCCGCCAAGATCAAAATGAGCTTCATCTGAAAAGATGATTTTTTTTGGCAAAATCGGCATCTTCTCAAAGTCGATCGCAGGCCCACTCAGCGAAGCGTATACACAACCATATTCGTTCAACGGAAGGATAAAACTAATTATCTGTCAAACCAGACATGAGCTAAGTGTTACCATTCACGAAATAAGCACTAGTTGAAAAAAAAAACATTATATGGCGGACCCTATAGTTTTCTTTATTTTGTTTTCCTTGTCCTCGTTTTTCTTTGGGTGCAATTATTTTGTAGTTTTTTTTCCACTATAAGGGTTTTGCAGCTGCTTCCTTTTTTTCTGAAATACTTATATGTATTTAATTTGAAAAATACTTATATTTTAGTTACTTGGTGTTTCTGAGATTCGAACCTGGGATCTTCCACTTAGCAATCCAACACGCTACCCACTGGGCCACTTCGCAATACGTAAAGACAATGTTGAAACTTAATTACTTTATACTTAAAGAATTAGTTTAAAATTTCTTTCCCCAATAAACCGTACATCAGGGCAATGTTTGAGTTTATTACGATCGTAAAAACAATTTTAAAATCAATTACAATGTCATTTGCCAAAGTAAAAAAGTCGTTTTATGAAAAACTTGTTTGTATGAGTTTATTGTGCCAAAAAAAAAGTTTATCAATACAAGCAACCGGTTATTAATTTTTAATTTTAAATAAATGAATTTTAACTGGCCCAACAAGTTGTTTATTGCTGGGAGATTTCGAAAATAAAAAAATCCTATTCTCATTGAATTTTTGAACAACAACAATAACTTAAAGGTGCTACCACCAATTGTTTACGAATTAATTTATAATTCGTTTTTATTTTTGTTTTGTCTGGAGATATAGCTATTTCAAGGGGTGCCAAGCCACCTATCATCAGTCTAATTTTTAGTGGTGCTGAGCTTTAATCCAATTTTACTATGAAAAACTTTCTACATGCACACCATAGGATTCGAATCCACGCATATCAGATTAGCTCAGTCTAAGAAGTCGTATGCATTACGCATTCCACCGCTTATGACCACTGACGTCACAGGTCGAGATGTGTTGTTTGTTTATCAAATGCATTTGGAGCATCAGCATTTTTTCTAACCGCCTTGTTCCGCCTCCACTGAGACTGCTGATAGGCGGCTTCGCACTCCTTCAAAAAGCAATACCTCCAGCGAAAACAAAAATAAAAATGAATTATAAATTAATTCGTAAGCAATTGGTGGAAGTACCTTTAAGTTGTTGTTCAAAAATTCAATGAAATTGAGGGAATAAAGAATGGTCGCGTCGCATAAACTGACATTCTAGTACGAATAGTAGGTACAACAAATACATAATAATAATAAAAATGTTATTTTATATAGTTATTATTTATTTACAAATGAAAAAAAAGTTAATAAACGGTGTTAATTGATATTAAAAACCATATAAAACAATATTTCCGCCAAACTCGCTAAATATAATTCATATTTTACGTTTTTTTTCCTTCTCAAATCAAATTTTTCAAACATCAAAAACGACCAACTTTAAAGGAGCTTGTAACAGTGTCAAAAATATCCTTTCGGGATAAACCAAATTCTTAAGCTGTACATACATATGTACGTATACATAGGTTGAGGAACTCATTATTATTGCATAATAGTCATCATCTAAAGTATATGACTCTCGAAATATCTTCTTGTTGGACCGCCCGACCGCAAATTGCCAAATTCTGCTTGAGTTTGGTCTCCTAAAGTCTCAAAAGTTTCAAACTTTAAATCCATTTTTCTCACATTCATGTTTTTTTTGTTTTTGCTTGACTGGTTTCTCATAATGTTCTCGAGGGAGAAGGGGCAACGAATATAAAAACTTGTTAAACATGACCACATTCAAATTATTATTGTTTGAAAATACATATTTTGTTTTGACAGCTGTTTGGTTGAAGAAGCCCAAAAGGAGGTTAGAAAAAAAGGTACAAAAAAAAAATAGAGGGTGCTTAAAACGAGAATGACACACTTTAAAATATAAAACACTTTTGAAGTGGCTTCATTTTGTTGTCTTTTTTTTGCCAAAACGCCTGTGTGTATCACCTGCGCTCTCTGAAGCAAATTCAAAAACTCACATCACCCTCATCCCTAAAACTACAAACAGAGACCAAGTATATTCTTGTTTGAGTCTTTTATCTTCAATGCGATGCGATGTTTTCGTTTTTCAAGGCAAATTTACTTTTGTGTGAAAAGGCTTTCTGAAGACATAATCGCCTTAGGAAACCACAGACAAAGAGACAAATGTGAACTTAAATATTTACGTCATATAGAATGTTCTTGTTCCCTTTGCTTAAAGTTTCCTTAAGTACTTTTGAGATTGTTTTTAATAGCTTCTATCTGACCATCAAAGTGATTTAAATTAAGTTTATTAAGACTGCAAGCATTTTAAACTAAAATCAATATCGGATAACCGAATAACAAAGTCTAGGCATCAGAGAGAGAGAGTAGAGTAGAGCAGAGTATACCATAAATTAGTTGATCTATTTTCATGAACAACAACAACTGCCCAAAGGCAGGTAAATTGTATTGCCATCTGCGGTACAAATATAGATTTTACAGACAAAATGCTATAATTAAAACACAATACGTCAATAACAAGACAAAAACTTCCAAGCAATTAATTTTGAAATTCATGTTATTAAAAGCTTATGACCTATGTTTTTATAAAGGTTATCCATACTTTAACACAAGGCAGTATGAGGTCAAGAGACTCTGAAGCAGAAGTCTCTTAGTCAGGTCTGAACGAATAGTAGGTAGCAAAACAAATTTTTCGTGATTATAAAACTCCTTCCCCTAAGTCCTTTTTACTTGCGAATATAGGTACTATATGGCAAGTTATGAATTCGTACAAAAAATCGAACTCGAGATTTTGATCAAACTTGACATTACGCTGATAGGGAAGACGAAAAAAGTGGGTTTCGCAAAAACGTCCGTCTGTCTGTCTGTCGATGGGTTGATTTTCTTTAAACTTGGTACCTAGCGTTTTTTGGACATTTCCCCCACCCGTTTTTTTCTCTTTTTTTTAGGACCAAAACTAACAGTAGCTGTAATACAAAATTTTTTGGCCAAAAAGGAAAAACTTATTTTTCTCAAAATCGGTTCCACAGAATTTATTTTTTAAAAACTCAATAAATTTAAATAGTTTTAAGTTGCAGTTAAACAAAAAAAAATTGATCCAAAAAATGGTTATTAATGGTACCTGCCAAATAACCAGTTTTTTGATTTTCGCTTTTCTCGAAAACGGTTCAACTGATTCTGATCAGTTTTTCTATGATGAATTATTGACACATTGAATTATTTAAAACTCAATATTTCAAAAACCGATTTTTATTAAACTTGGTAATAGGCAGTTTTTAACTTTATCTATACGATTTATGGAAAAAATTATTCTAATACCCAAAAATATAGGTGTCTACCATACAAATGTTTAAAAACTGTTAAGAAAAAATATTTTTTTTCTCAAAAACGACTTCTATGATTTTGATAAAAAATTGTATGTGTTGAAATTAGTACTATCTACCATTTAAAATTTTTAAATTTTATATTTTACGTTCATTAACAGTACCTCTCACAGAACGGTTTCTTTGATTTTCGACTATCTCAATATCTGATCAACCGAATAAAACTAGATTTTTTATACAGAAGCTTGTAACAAATATAAATAAAAGTGCGTATCAAAATTTTCTAAAAAAATTAGTTTAGGTTTCTAAAAAAAATTCAAAATTATTTTTTAAAAGTATTCTAGTGGACCCAGAACGTCGGGCGTGATATCAGGTAATATCCACCCCCTAAATCCTAAATATTGTATTCGAAAAAGGAAAACCAATTATGATCACCACTGCTCAAGAGCGCTCACAACCGCCGTATGATGTTTTCGGCTCTTGCCCATGAACAGGCCTTTTGTTTATGGTATTTTTGCTCTCGCCCAAGAGCAGGCGTTTTGCTATTGAGTATTTGCGCTCGCACTCCCGTTCGCGAGCCTTTGAACCCTGCGTACGTTTTCGTATGCAAAATATGAGCTGAGAGAGTTTTATCAGCTCTCGTGTGCAAGCGTTTCCGTACATATTTAATGCATTTAAAATTCGAGTTTTCAACATTAAGTTTTGTACACTTGGCTGTATTCGAGACAAATGCGAAAAAGTTCAGTACTATTTGCACTTCCTCAGTATTTTTTTCCGCGTTTAGTACTTTTGGAAAATGTTATTTTACACCACTGTCCGTGTCCAAACCCAAATGATGTTTTTCTGGATCGAATCTTCACGCTCTAATCATCTAACATCTTGTAAAGTGGAAAACCTTAAACAACTTTGTATTAACGAATTGTTGAAAACAAAATCTATCTTTACATTTCTGAAGGAACGCAACTCTAATTTGTATAAATATTGACGATAAAGTGACCTTTGTCAAAACATAAAGTGGAAATTCACTCTGATGATTCCTCATAATGGTTGAGATTTTTTTCAATCTATGACCGCCTCTCCATTCAGATGGAACCACAGCGATACTTGTGTATAATTAAATAAATACATTTCTACATTTGGGACCCCACATATGTATCTGTATATCTAACACTATTAAGCGACTTGAACTTCTATGGGTAGTACGTAATTTTACCTAATTTATTATTGATAATGAATGTTGTAATTATTTGATAGCAGTTATCTGATCATCATCCAAAAATAACTAGAATTCATATTAGCGAAACTGTCTGTACTTTTTCTGTATAAAGGCTTAACTACATAAGCCCAAAAAGTGAAAAAGTACAAAAGTGAAAATTTTCAAACTCATTTTGGAATAGTTTTTGTGACTGGAAAATTTTTAAAAATGATGCAGAAAGATTAAATTTTGGTTTAAAAAAAAAACAACTGCGCTAGCGGGAAAAAAAATATTTTTACTTTTGTACAAAAGTACTTTTTGGCTTATGTAGTTAAGCCTTAAGTTTGCATAAGTTTTCTTTTTATAACTTAAGTTTTTTTTCCTTTTACGCAAAATAAAATATTGAAATTGAGAAAATCTTCGTATTTAACTCACCTCACCGGGAAAACTATATCCTTGAATATAATGTTCAGATCCTTTGCTGTTTTCTGTACCGTAATGAATATAAATCTCTTCGAATTGGTACTTATAAGCAAGTGGGCCACCAGAGATGTTCACATGCTGTTTTGTATCCTTGTCGACGCGGAAGACCAACGATTGGCCAGTATTATGTAGGGTACCTGAAACCTACATATTTTTGTTGTTTGTTAGAATACATATGCAGCTGTATAGATATATGTTATAAGACATTAAGGTTGCTTAAATTAAACAAAAAACAAAAAATAATAGAAATAGCAATAAATATTACCTTGTGCTTATCGACGTGCAAAGGTCGCAAATACGGATCAAATAATAATTTATCTGGAACTACATCTATAGGCGATTGACGGTGTCCTTTATTACACATATTCCATTGTGGATTTATAAGGCCCCAAAAACTAGGTCCTAAAAGCAATAAAAATATATAATAAAATTTTGAACATTGTTTTTGTCTTTAAATTGCTTGACATTTATTTGAATGTTGACAAGCTTAAATAAAAAACACACACACTTTTTAAAATAAAACTAACGAAATTTTAAATCCAATTTCAATAAAATTGTTATTCCCGCTTATCCGATACAATTTAATCCATAAAATACTTGATAATCTAAACAGAGACAGCAAAAAAAAAATATGAACAAATAGAACTAGACCATTGTACCCTGTTCACATAAAATTTACAGCCCCCTCCAATCGTTGACCCCATAAAATCGAACATAAAACACAGCCACCCCTCTGTATCATTCATCATTCGTAAAATCGCTAGATAGAATAAAGAATGCTTGTCAATTTACATAGCGAACTACAAGTTTATATAAAACGTTTTCAAAAAAAAAATAAATAAAAACAAATGAAAAATAAAAATATCCACCAGATACAATGAATGATACACGTACAGATTTTGAATTTGAAATGGAAATAAAATAAGAGAAAAGAATGACTGAGAATGCGGCTGGCACATTTAATTACTCACCGGAAATACCATCATACGTCCACCATTCCTCCCAGCTTGCTTTAATTCCTGAAATGAAAACAAATAAAAATAATTTTTTTTTTTTTTCTGAATAAAATGAATAAACAATTTTATATCAAATAACAAATAAGGGAATTGCTGCAGAAATTTTTTTCATTTTTATTTTCTTCTTGTAGTTAGTTTGTCTGCATCCGCAGCAAAAAATATTCAATTGCATAACGCAAGTAACTCCTGCGTTTTTATAGGTACGAACCTATCGCATTTTATTTTATTTAAAAATAAAGGAAGCATAAAATTAAGTGTAATTTTGTGAAAGCTTAAGAATATGTAAAATGTAGGAACACTACATCCACTTGGTATACTGGGTGATTCGCATACGGTGTGACAAAAAGCTAGAGCATGTACAGAGGTTGGGTTGAGACAAGAAAAAAATCGTATGAGAAGGGGAGGTCTATTCCCCCCCGTTTAGCCAGGAGCGGCCATTTTCTAAAAAAAATTGACTTGAAACAGAAAAAAAAAAACATTTAAAAACAACGGTTATACATGAACAGCCAAGATATATTTACCTTTTTGTAAAGCCAGAAATCTTTTCATTTATTTTGTTTTTAAATAAAGTTACTTTAAAGAATAGGTTTTGAAAATTTAAATTTCAAACTAAAAATTTTGGAAAAAAAATCAAAACTTATTTTCTTAATCTTGTTTTGCTAATGATTGTTTATTTTTTCATATATTTGCTGTCTCTTTTCTTTACAATACCGCCACCTACCCGAGTAAACTAGTATAATTGTTCATTGATTATTAAAGGGCGAAGCTCTGCCCGATTTTAAAACGGTGTTTTTACTGTCGATACCATAACTCTCCCGCCATAGTAAAAATTAAATGTTTGGTTCATAAAACGTGATCCCTGATATAGAGCAGGATCTCGTGTTGTTATTTTAATACGTGTTAAGCAATGATCCTGATCCAGATCCCTGGATAATATTTTAAACACGGCTGGTATGTATCTGCATTGTAAAATTTAATAATGAAAAATGGTAGATCGTATCTAATAATTTTAATAAAACTTTTTTATCAAAATCGTAAGAAAAACGACTCTTTTCTTTTCTTCTTTTTTTTCTTTTCGAGTTAAATAAGATCTTCTTTAAAAGGTTTTAACCCTTACTATGGCAGGTACCGCTATTTTTGAGTAAAAGAATAATTTTTGATTAAAATATTCTAGAGAATTTTATAGAACCGAATTTTGTCAAGATAAAAAAAAAATAGACTGAGTTGTTTTTAAATATTGAGTTTTCAAAAAAAGCTTCCTTTTTGTTTTAATCAAAAAATGTTTATTTAGAAAATTTTTCTACACAGTATTGTTTAAAATGTACCAATTATTATTCAAAAAAATTGATCAAAAAAAGCGAAAATCAAAATTTGGTTCTATGGGAGGTGCAATCAGTAACCACTTTTAGAAACAATTTTGTCTTAAAGGCAGTATACACTTATTTAAATTAAGTGGTTTTTTTAAATCTTGGTGCCGATTTTGAGAAAAAATAAGGTTTTCCGTTTTTGCCAGCAAAATTTATAAGACTTGTGCCGTAATTTTCTTCCTAAAAAAAAATGAAAAACATGTATTGGGGGGTCAAAAAAGAAAATTGACCCAACCGTTTAGTCTGTAGCCGAATAGAGAGACAAGGTAATCAAGATAATCAATAGCCTTATTGCATAAAACGAATATCGTTTGTAACGCCCCGCATTCGTTAAATTGCGATTACGAGTAACGAGTATCGTAAAAAAAAATATGCACGACTGGGTCGCACGAACTTGCTCTTATGCGCGATCACATTGTGGTCCTATAGTCTGAAATAAATTAGCTATGGGAGTCTATATTTTATCCATTTGTCAAATCTTAGTTTAGTTGCAGGTGGTATTATGTGAGTATACAAAAATTAACAATATAGCCTAGTGTTGCACATATGCAATATGCATAAAAGGAAATTATACTATTTTAACTGGTAAATTGTTTTAAATCAACAAAATTAGAAAGAAATTGATTAAAATACTTTGAATCCGTTTTAACCCAACGCGATGCACACCATCTGATTTCTTATATAAATCTTTATTTATGAGAAAAAAATTTTAAAAATCGTAGGAGCGGTTTTAAAAATAATTAGTTTTTTATATATAAAATTTCGTTAACATTTTTGAGAAAAATAATTGGTACGCCAATTTAAAGCATTTATTAATTTTGCGTTAAAAATTGAACTTCACAAAAAAATCTGCTACCAGTTTTCGAAATATCGAATTTTAAAAAAATAATCTTGATTTTTTTTTTAAAAATCCAAAAATCATTTTTTAGACAATTTTGATATGCACTTTTATTTATATTTGTTACAAGCTCCTGTATACAAAATCTAATTTTATTCGGTTGATCAGATGTTGAGATAGTCGAAAATCAAAGAAACCGTTCTATGAGAGGTACTGTTAATAAACGTAAAATATAAACTTTAAAAATTTTAAATGGTAGATCGTACTAATTTTAACACATAAAAAAACTTTTATGAAAATCGTAGTAGTCGTTTTTGAGAAACAAAATATTTTTCTTAACGGTTTTTTAACATTTGTATGGGAGGCACCGTTATTTTTGAGTATTAGAATAATTTTTGTCAAAAATCTTCTAGATAAAGTTAAAAAATTGTTATTTACCAAGTTTAATGAAAATCGACCAAGTCGTTTTTGAAATATTGAGGTTTCAAAAAAAAATATTAAAACTTTTTTAAAAATCTAAAAAAATTTTTTTTTGAAAATTAAGGTACACAATATTATTTAGAATGTATCAATACTTCTTCATAAAAAAATTTATCAAAATCTGTTTAATCGTTTTCGAGAAAAGCGAAAGTCAAAAAAATCGTTCTTTAGGAGGTACCATTAATAACCATTTTTCGGAACCATTTTTTTTATTAAACAGCAACTTATAACTATTTAAATTTATGGATTTCTTAAAAACAAATTCGGTAGCGCTAAATTTGAGAAAAATAAGTTTTTCCTTTTTGGCAAAGAAATTTTGTATGACAGCTACTGTTAATTTTGGTCCTAAAAAAAAAAGAGAAAAAACCGGGTGGGGGGAATGTCCAAAAAACGCTAGGTACCAAGTTTAAAGAAAATCGACCCATCCGTTTAAGCTGTAGTCGAACCGACAGACAGACAGACAGACGGACGTTTTTGCGAGACCCACTTTTTTTGACTTCTCTATCATCGTAATGTAAAGTTTGATCAAAATCTCGAGTTCGAATTTTTGTACGAATCCATAACTTCCCATATAGTACCTATATCGCAAGTAAAAAGTGATACCTACTCGTATTTTATGAACGAGTACTTTCAGCTGTCGTATTGGCTGGCTTTCGTTTTGAGTTTGTTGTCAACATTGGGGCATATTCATAGTCACTTTTAAACTCCAGTTTATCTTAGACTGGGGTTTATTCAATGTTATTTAGATAGGATAAACACAGGTCTAAGATAAACTGGAGTTTAAAAGTGACTATGAATATTCCCCATTGTATTTTGGTTTGGTTTTGTGTTGTTTTGAGTGAGGTAAGGAAAAATGTAAGAAAAATAATAAATGTAGTATGATTTCATTTTGGTTTTTTATAATCGCACTACGCGCTGACTTTCGTTTCCCTGAGCTTCTTTTTTTCTGTCGTGCGTTTCGTAATACATAACAAGGGCCCAGAATTGCAAGATCGATGTCAAGTTTGATCAAAGTTTCGAGTTCGATCGATTGTTTTTACGAATATATTAAAATGCCTACAGCAAACCCCATGCACAAAGGAATGCATATATTCAAATTTAGTTTTTGATGGAAAAGAATAGTGTTTTCAAACTTTGTAAGGTGTTTTGTGGAGAAATATAGTTTCTAAATTATATGTTTTATATTTAATCAGAAATATTTTCTTATATTTTATATTGAATCTTTATTCACTGGCAGAACCTTTCGATTAAATTTTACGGTGTTCTTACTACTATCAAAACTACAAGAAAAAAAACTAAAGTAGATCTTGGGAAGTCGGAGCTTTTCTTATGTAGCTACTCAAGTCTAAAATCCACACAAGGTCCAAATTTTACCTCAATTTCCTTCTGTAATCTATAATCAATAGCATATATTATTTTTTACGAGGTTGTGTGAGATGTTCCAACACAATATATTGAAGGATCAATTTCTAATAACAATAATCCATGACTTGGAGAAAATATACCTACACAATATCAAAATTCCAGTCTGAACCCTTATTTTTGATGAATTTAAATTTTGAACCATAAAACCATTACCACAACTCGATTCGTTATAAAAAAAATACTTTAAACAAAAAATTTCACAACACCAAATTTATTTAAAAAAAAAAAATTTTTTCCACCTCGACCCCACTGTGCAGAGCACATCCAAAATCCCGATGTTATCGATTGATTATTTTGTTTTTAATTTCTCATATAGGAATACAAACAGAGCTTCAAAAACAGCTTCCAAACTATTTTTCCTGATAAGTCGTTGGATTTATATATCTCTACAAAGTTGTACAATTTTGTTCTGGACTCTGGAGTAAAGTGGTGTCAACCTGGTTAAAAACTTAAAAATACAGTCAGACACGTGGAGTGGAGGGTATATTTAACCAATTGAGTTTTTTTTTCCACCATCTAAAAATACTTACTTCTATGCGTTCACACAATACAGATTGAGCTAGAACCTTAACAGGTTGACCAAATTGCATCAATTTTTATTTTAATGTCATTCCATAGAGAAGGAAAATCGAATCGAAAAACTTAAATGGAAATGGTGTTTTTTGTTTTTTTAAACATCTCTAGCCGCCAGTGAATTTATTTAAGAATCTCAGCAACTTAACAATTTGACGTTAGTACCAAAAAGTAAACCAGAACGTCAAAAATCCTATCCGATTTGTCAAAAGAAGATGACAAAACCCTAATTTACTTAAGAAATCATCTATCTCTTTATGATGTGAAATATCTTTAGCCGCGAGTAAAATAGTTTGATCGAGATCGCGAAAAAAACAATTGATCCGTTAGTAAGATTGCAATCATAGCCTCGTTTTCTTGAGAATTATATACAGCATAGTAAAAGCTTTGCAACAAAACGATGGGGAACAAATTGGGTTATAAAGTCCTTCTTGTATGTGAATTCCATAGTTCCAATTTGTTGCAAGGTATTTATCGAAAGTCACATTTGACTGGAGAAAAAACGTAAAGTTGGCTACCATTTAACAGGATGGCTTTGACTGGCTCAACAAAACACGGCTTATATGTATTACAGAAAACAGGCATACTAGTGCAATCGTATGAGTTTCACAATAGTTGGTGAACAAATCGTCAGTAGGGCTCGGTATGGAGTATATTTGCACACAAATAGACTTTGTTTTCACAGTGTTGCGTGAGGAAATGTTCCAATTTTGCAAACAGTGACTTCCTATGAGTAGTTCAACACATTTGTTGCTTTTTTGAATATGGAAGGATTGAATTTAGCATAAGAGATATTACCAAAGATTACAGTGTGTTGGTTGGGTCTAAGCAGGAAGAAAATTGTATGGGAGGGAGTCATTTTCTTCACGTTTAGGTGGGATTGAGAAATTCATAGAAATTGACTTACAAATAATTGCTAAGAAAATCAACATCGATACTTATGAAAATCATACTACAGATTTGTCAAAAATTAAAAACAAAATGTATTTCAAAATTTTAAGTCATTGAGTATTATTTTTGTTTCTATGTTCAATGCTCTCATCAATTTATGTCAAAAAACTGAAAATGTAGCCTTTGTGTTGTCCAGTTTTTTGAGATAATTCGAAAAAATAAAATTCTGTCATTAAAAAAAACCATTACATTGTGTCTTTAGGTCAATTTTTTTGAGAAAATTGCCTCTGCCGCCTTAATGTGGGGATATTTTTTTTTTGTTTTGACCCAACCTAGACACTCAAGTATCTTATGCATAGCACCCTGTATAAGAGTTTGAAATTTTTCAAGAGTTTTCAAGAATACATTCTTAACTGTGTCTTTAACGCCTGAAATAGTTGGTTACAAGGAGTGTTCAGATGTTTTCTTTTAAAAAAAGATAAGTTTTGAATTGATGCTTAATTCGTTATAGTCTAAGAGCTGACAGCATATTTTTGGTTTGGAAATATAACCAAAAATTGAGTATGAGGGTTTGTAGGTGTATGCGTCGTGATATAGAAAATAAAAGTCTGGCAGGTTTTTTTTGGCGCCGGTGGTGGGGGTGAGGGTTTGAAAATGGCGATTTTTACAATTTTTTATTAGAAGAATTATCACTTAAATTCTTTTGTTTTAATGACAAATGATGCACTGTCATTTTTCCTAAGTGTAAAGACTTTTATCTTGACGATCCGATTAATAGAACTCAAGATATAAGCTCTTCAAGCGAACCTTATCAGCTTTTTTTTGGAGATTTTTGTTGTTTATTTTTTGTTATGCATAAAATCAACAAAAGTTTCCAAAAAAAGCTTGATTGAGACAAGAAAAAAATCGTTTAAGAGGGGGGGTCCATTCCCCCCCGTTTAGCCAGGAAGGGATTTTTTTTTTTTAAATGACTTAAAACAGAGAAAAAAATATTAAAAAACAACAATTACACATACAATGTCATGATATGCTTTTTTGTAAAGCCAAAAATTTTTTCTTTCATTGTGTTTTTAAATAAAGTTGTTTAAGAGAATAGTTTTTGAAAAAAATAATTTTCAAACTCAAAATTTTGAAACAAAAATTTCAAACTAATTTTTTTTTTTTATTTTACGTAATTAAATGCTGATTTTGTTTTCAAAATTCAATGCTTTTATTAATTTTTAGTCAAAACCAGAAAAACGGGATGGTTAAATGTATTTTACTTTTTGAGGAAAATGAAAATAACTAAATCTACTTTACTAGCTTAGCTAAGTAGTGGAAATATGTAAAATCTTTAGAGCAACTTAAGCAACGGATTGGAGTCAAATTAAGGGAATTTAATTTGTTCGAACAAATTTTTTTCAATTTTTTTCAAATTTTGAGTTTGAAAATGAATTTTTCAAAAACTATTCTCTAAAATAACTTTATTTAAAAACTTTATTAAAGAAGAGATTTCTGGCTTTACAAAAAAGTATATCATGGCATTTCAAATGTAACCTTTGTTTTTTTTTAATATTTTTTTTTTTCATTTAAGTAAATTTTTTACCTAAGGGGGGGGGGGGGTAGACCCCACTCCCATACGATTTTATCTTGTATTGACCCAACTTACACGCTCTATCTTTTTGTCACACCTTATGCGAATCACCCTGTATATCTATGACGTCTATTAAAAGCAACATCGATATTGCACGACACTAATAAAAGGATCGGAAATAATTTTTGCTGACACATTGAATTGAGAATACTCTAAGGTGTTCATTTTCTTATTAAATACTAGAAGTGGCATCCATATTTGAATATAGTGGTGTATAGAAAAGAATGTTGCATGGAGTTGGGCCTGAACTAAGCCAAGAATACTAAATCCATCATCCGCTATTCCATTGCCATCCACGATTAAGGAAAAAAGTTCCACGTAATCAAAATCTCTACTATTTTATTTATTTCTATGTGCGTTTAAAGAATCCTACACCACAACTATTTTAAGTTCAAAAATGGTTGGCTTTCAGAGATTTGAGTTTAATATATGGAAAAATATTGGACGCCATTTCATAAAAAATCGATAGTTTGGTAATTTTTGAATCTCTGCATCTCAGTAAGGAATTTTTTTATAAAAGTGAAATTTCGGTCATCTTGTAGAAATTGGTTTTTAATCACTATTGTGAACATAATAAGGTCAAAAATGTCCTGACTTGTTATTTTTTTTTTAAATAAGGTAAAAATCAGTAGAAAATTTAACACTGTACTACATTCATATTTAAACATGATAGTAAATTTATTTTTGAACTTGCTTCGCTTATTCCTTGAAAATAAGTAATAAATAGTATATCTCTACTTAAAATTTTGCAACATGGACTATAGACAGATAAAATCTAAAGTTAACTTTTGCCATCGTCTAGCTTAACAAAAAATATATCCTTCAATACAGGAAAAGGTAGTCCAGTAACAAAAAAAAAACCATTTCCCCAGTGACTGAAATACAAATGCTCTGGACCAAACTGCATCCTTGATTCCGGTTTTACAGGATCTAGATGGTATATCTACATTCTACCCATATCCATCATGAATACTTTTTCCCAAAAAATATTATGTAAATAAATATACGATTTGTGTTGTGCCGAGTTTTTGTAAATAAAAGCTACCACAGGGGATAAGGGGGTTTTTCTGCTTTAAAAACTACAGTGTGTTTGTGTAAGTGTTGGTCTGTATATACTATGTAGGTATGTGATGATTCCTTTCACTATTTTTTTCATAAAAAATATGACTGAATAAATGAATGGTTGTTGCATCTTTCTGAGGTTTTCATTGAGAGTGGTTAGCCACTACTTAAAAGAATCGGAATATCCAACATAACCAATATTTTCTGTTAACTTTTCTGCAAAAAAAAGTTACGTTTTACAAAAGTATTTCAATTGTGTGATTTGATGTTAAGCTCAACTAAAATATATATAAACAGTGGTAGGTTTAAGTGCAATCAGTTCTCGGTTCAATACTGGAACAAGTTGGATTGCAACCTTTGAAGTCTGTTGCAACTCTTGCTTTGTTGCATTGTACTATGCATTACTTTCTAGAATTTCAAACCCTTGGGTCTTGGTCTTGGGTAAGGACGCTACAAATTAATGACACCTACGTTATATGTGATAGCGATTTATTCCTTATTCACCTTAACTGTGGTCAGCTCCGTAAGTCCGGAGTCATTGCCGTGTTTGAACATTTATGTTTGTCTTCGAGTTTGATGTGTATGAACAGAAAAAATAACAATGTGCTAGTATTTTTGTAAAACCTGCTGTTATAGCTTTTTCATTAAAAGAAAAATTCAAAAAATATTCAAACTACTTACACATATTTCTCCAAAAAATGTATATCAACCCTACATAAACGGAAGCACGAGTCCAAAAGTTAAAAACTTTTATATTTGAAATTAACAATAACTTTTAACTTACCAGCAACTTTAAGATTTGTTTGGATAACAAAAACGCCCCGCATTTCATTGTAAAACAAATTCAAATTTCTCATAATATATGGATTTTTTGTTCTTTAAACCTTCCACCCTGTGAGAAATGAACCTGCTGCTTCTAAAGTTCACTTCACTTTAAGTTTTGTGAAATTATTTATTTGAACCCTATTTAACATTTCAATGAAAAGTCATGGACATATAAAAATTTAAAAGAGAGAAGAAAACCTTTCTTTAGACTATACTTGACCTTCATCAACCAACTGAACCGATAAATTCCCTAACAAATAGATATAGCTGCGTACAAGAGGTCTGCTTTAAGTTAGAATAAATTAAAGTTGAAGGAAAGAAAAAAATACAATAAAATCAATTTCTATCACAGAACATCAGCATACAACAAAAGTTTAGATTTTTACGTAAAAATAGCCTTTTCAACTTTTCGACTTCCTGTCTCTTACATCCTCATCCTCATTCTCATCCTAATCCATGAAATCTTTTTGCCGCACGCAAATTAAACTTCTCCATCATATCTCTCGTGCAGATGTTAAAAGTTCCTTTGTGGCCACAAATCTTAGTCAAAACATTTTCAAGAAGTTAAATAACATCCAAGCCCACAACAGACCCGCTCCCTCCCGCATAAGCCTGATGGTGAGATAGCTACGTAAATTTTATATCTTACTGATGATTTATATTGATTGTAGGAAAGTATATTCATCAATCCGGATCTGAATTATTTCTTCGGATATAAGCTCAAATCACCACACAGATTGAAAGAGGCATTCATTGCCATGACATGCCAAGCAAGACACTACTCCGACCATCTCAGAATTGTGGGTGGGGTCTCGGCGGGTATTACCAGAGATGGCCGTTTCATTTACCACTTTTGGAATTGAATTTTGATCGATTTACTGCTTGATGGCTTCGAAGAGTAAAACAATTTATGCGACCAAAAGAAAACGAATGGCCCTTCTTAGAGATATTGATATCCTTGAAATGCTATAAGGTTTTCTCCCTCCGCTCTTCTATACATACTAACTGTATGTGCATGGGGATGATGGTATTGATTGCGATATTATTTCCTTGAAAAGTATCTACCTATACGTGATTCGCATGCGAAATAGTTTTTCACAGGGTGTTTTTAGACGAACTTAGTCGAGGAAAAAAATCAATCAAAATTGACCTTAACGAATGGGTTCAATTAAGACTAAGGAACTTCAGGCTAATCTTAAAATAAGAGAAATAAAATACATTCCACAGCAAAATCGAAATCGAACATGGAATGATGTGCGACATTATTTTCAAATGGATGTTACTGTTGGAGTGACCTATTTTGGTTTGAAAAACTTAATTTATTTTGAGTAATATGAATTGATTCGTAGTTTTTGAATTTCAATTATGCCATTACGTGGCATCGTGGTTGATATTTTCTTCAAGGATCTGAAGGTACAGAGATCATATTCTTAGTTATAGTGAGAAATAAGTCCAAATATCAAAAGTTGGCTTACTTCTTAAGTTGCCAGAAATGGATGCGTCGATTTGTTTAAACTTGGTACCTGGCGTTTTTTTTTTCAGTTTTCTAAGAACCAAAAATATTGGTATCTTCCCACCATAACCATTTTTTTGGAAAATCTTATTTTTCTCATAATCTACTCCAAAGATTTAAAAATCTGTTGATTTGAATGTGTAACGGCCGCATTTAAGTAAAAAAACAAAAATGGTTATCAACCGCACATCACATAGAACAATTTTTTTTTATATTAGCTCTTCTCGAAAAATGTTAAACTGATTTTTATAAAAATTCTATTAAGAATTATTGATTTCAATTTTCAAAAAAAATAATGTTCAGATTCTTTGAAAATTCTATATTTGAAAAAACTGGTGGATTTTCTTTTAATTTGATTTTTAACTCCAAAGGAATAAATACTTAAAATTGGCATAGCACAATTTTTTTTTAAAAAATGTTTAAGAAAATTTATGCAGGTGTACAACATATTTTTCTTGTAGGAACCAGATGGAAGACCGCGTTGGTGTTAAAACAGTTTCAGCAGATGTTCAAGTTATCCTATTATTCCAAACACGCGTCATTATATCAAAGCCAAGATTTGTCTGTGAATATATTCTATGGTAATGGTAAGTAAGAACAAATGGACCTGGGATGCACCTAGGAGGTAACAGGCTTGTTAAGAGTCCAAAGTTACGACATTTTAGCAAAGCCATTTTTTTATAAGTCTCTTCAACTTATTTTGGCACTTGCCAGACACCTACAGTGGTGTCTTACATCAGACGGACACACAAAAGCTGTCAAAAAATCGCGTAATTTACGTTATAGCCTCAAACCTAATTTTTAGTGATGTTTGTTTCCTTGGGAAACTCTTTGACAATACTTTCCAGAGAGCCAGGCACCTACAGTGGGGCCTTACAAATTATATGAACAAATATATAGGGTAGGATAGTGTAAGACTCGATAAGAGTGGACAGAGCAATCTACTACAATTTTACAGGGCATAGTTGGAATGCACTCATTTTCTCATTTTGGAGACACCTCATGGAAATGTAATTTAATACTAATTGAATATTAAACAATGTTACAACACTTATAACTCAAGAACGGCTGGACCGATTTTAATGATATTTGATTTGTTGGATCTGTCTCTGCCCCGAATAGAAGAATAACTATACAAATATTTTAAAAATTCGCATTTTAGGGTGAAATGGGGTAAAATTAAAAAGACGTATCCGATTAAAAAAACTCATCTGGCGTTTGAAAAGTTATTCTTAGGAAATGGACTCAAAGGTGTTTTTTTAATTTTCAATTTGTAGGGTGAAATGGGGTAAAAATTAAAGAAAAAGTCAGATTTAAGAAATTTTTATTTATTTGAAATGTTTTTTTTAGGAAATGGCTTCAGGGGTATCCTTTTTCAATTTTGTATTTGTAGGGTAAAGTGGGGTAAAAATAAAAAAAACAGTCCGATTTTAGATATTCTACTTTTTTTTAGAAAATGGCCTTAGGGATATTCTTTTTCAAAATTTTAATATTTGTAGGTTGAAATGGGGGTAAAAATAAAAACAAAATTCCGATTAATGAAATACTTTTCTTTGGATTAAAAAGTTTTTTCTAGGATATTGCTTTAGGGACATTCTTTTTTCAAATTTTGTTATTTGTAAGGTTAAAAAGAGTTAAAATAAAAAATAACCGATTTAAGAAATTCTTTTTGTTTTTGAAAGGTTATTTTGGGAGGATGGCCTTACGAATATTTTTTTTTCAAAAATTTGGTATTTATAGGGTAAAAGGGGGTAAACACCAAAAGTATGGTATCCAATTTCAGAAATTCTGTTTGTGTTTGAAAGGAAATTTTAAGAAAATGCTGTTTATAGAGTGAGAAATGGGATACAAATAAAACAGAGGTTTTCGAATACAAAAGTTCTTTCTTTTTTGGGAAAGCAATAAAGGTTGGACTAAGAGGATCATATTTTTATAAATTTAGCCTTTCATAACGTGAAGTGGGTTAAAACCCAGAAAGTAATATTCGATTACAAAAACTTGAAAAAAAATATTTTCTTTGGTATAGTTTTTATGCAAAGCTTAGGTTTGGCTACTCGTGCTAAGCTGGGTGAGCCAGCTAGTATTTAATAGTGACAAGTTGAAAAAAAAAAACGTTTGAGTGGTATGTAACTTACTTATGTCACTTTTCATTTCTATCGAAAGCTTTCGGAAAAATGATCAGCAGCCAAATAAACAAAACAATTGATGAAAAACATCCCTTTAAACCCTTACAATCAGGTTTTCAGTCAGGACACAGCTGCTTTTCAGCCCTTATTAAAGTTTCTGATGATATTAGACAAGCGTCTGTGGTGATCTTACTAGAATTTTCCAAAGCATTCGATTGCGATATCTGTAATCTTCTCTGTGATAAATTGACGCCACTTTTTAATTTTTCTGAGACTACTTAAAATTGTATTTATTCATACTCCACTAATCGCAAGCTGTTTCGTGCAATGGTATACTGTCGTCATTACTTCCCGTAGATATATGTTTACCTCTGCTTTAGGGTCAATCCTTGGTCTATTGTTCTTTTCACTGTTTATAAATGGTCTTCCATCTGTTTTGTCTCATTATCAATTTCATATTTATGCGAATAATGTCCAGCTATATACTAATGTTTTCCCTTAGGAATGGTAGAAGATGCTATAGCTAAACTGAGTATTGACTTATGCTCAATATTCGATGGGTTCACACGAAATGGGCTCAAACTTTATCCGGACAAAACAAGAGCTATATCGATCTCTATAAAAATGAACTTCACTTCCCGAGATACCCCCGATCTTCTTTAACTCCTGTGAAATTGAATATTACGTCAACCATGTTGAAAACCTTGGCATCATATTCAACAATACCTTATGGTGAGATACTCATTTAAATTCAGTGGTTTCTAGGGTTTATGCTAGACTAAGAGGACTATCAATAACCAAATTGTTTCTTCTTACTAAAGTTAAATTAAGATTAGTCAGCCATTGATTATACCAATCTTATCATATGGGTATGAGTTATTCGCAGATCCTGATACCTCTCCAATGGTTATAGAAGTCGCTTTTAATTCTATTGCTCGGTTCGTTTTTAACCTTCGAAGATACGATCACATTTCATCTCAGGCATATAAATCACGAAATTGTAATCTGGTGCTCAATGCATCAATGATTTTAACAAAACATTATTCTGAATGCGAACTCACAATTAAGAGTTGTATCGCTGCTGAATACACATTTCTAATGTCACTAAGATTCCAATAACCTCATTAAGTGTTTAAGGTTAAAAGTAAATAATGGTTACAATAACCTTCAAAGTCTTATAGGGTTGAAACAATAAAAAGATATATATTTTACATGCCTAACAAGAAGTGTTGTGTTTCATTTGAACTTTTTGATATTTATCTAAAAAATTCTTGGACAAATCATTATTATCATTTCAACACAGAAGCACTTAGAAAACTGCTTCAAATATCGATGCTGCTCTTTTCTTTTGAAAATACATAATTGTTATAGCAGAACTCCGAATTATTAGTTTAAAAAATTTAATTTTTGCAAGTCAAATCGATCAATCTTATTGCACTCTTTTAGATTTGCCTCTTTGGTTTTTCAGGCAGACAATTTTTCGTTCATGCTGTGAGACTATGGAACAATCTCCCTGGTAATCTGAGGACTGGATACGATTACAAAAAGTTTTGTAAGCTTTCTTTTGAACATTTTTCTAATTTCAACTGAAGTTTCTTAATTTTTAATCTTCATTTTTGTCTGCTCTTTTGCTATTCAAGACATTCGAGTTAAAGTCACTTGCATTTGGTCATTTTTCCAATGTTTTCTTACCAATATTGTTAAGGAAACACCGCTTCCCAAAGAGCAAATAACATCTGAGGCCGATATTTTCCCACAAATCTTGGAACCACCTCGGATAGGGATGGGGACATCTGCACCAATCGTACCATTTAATGCAGGAATTTCTTTACCAATTCCGCAGTCAGCGGAGACAAAAACTTTAGTATCAAATCTGTAGCCTCCTGGGGCAGAGATTTCCACATCATTCCTAACTGATGAGAAAGGAAATTCCATACAACAGTCTTGGAGCCTCCGTGCTGTTATAGCTATAACTCCAGCCTTTAAATTTAGTGGTAAGAACTCAAGTTGTTGTTGTTGTTTCATTCAAACCTTCTAGACAATTTGTACTTTATGTAAATATGATCAAATTCTAAATAACTTTTGATTTCAATCCAACACAGTCTTAATTTAAAATCTCTAACAAAATATCAAACAAATTAAATTTTACCAAGAAGCATTAATTGTAACTTAAAACTCATCCATCCAAAGGCCAAACAGCGATATAGCAAAAACACACAAACAAATTCTGTTAATCAAGGAGTCCTTTTTTCCCAGCAATTACGTATAATTACATTAAATGTTTTAATCCTTCTGTTCACGACTACGACGACGAATTTCCTAGACTTGTCTGTGTTAGCTCTTTAACAATAGAAAAAGGAGGGATTTTTTTCCCTTAGTCCTGTCTCTGAATCGACGTATATAATATAATCGCATATCTTTAAGTATAGACAATGATGAAAATGAAAACCCCCCATTCGACAGTTCACAATGGCAGTTTATAATTTAATTAAGGTAATTAATGTCTATAATTGAAAATGAAAAAAGTCATTACCATGTTTTTTGTTTTTGCTCGTTGCTTTTGGAGGCGCAATGACCTCGTCATCATCACCGCTCTTTTTGATTCACACTTGATGTTTCAGGAGTATCCTTTTTGGGGGTTGGATATTGATTTTATTTTCGGACGATCTCCTCTCTGTTACTAAATTAATCACAAGCATTTTGACAGCGGAAGCAATAAATCCCTTTTGCAACCAATAAAAGCACACAATAGCTATAGGTATAGAATATAGAAAGTTTTCTGTTAGTGGAAGGATATTATACATAGAAACGTATGTGTGTTCGAGGAGCGAAGAGTGGCCTGGCAGAAATATATCAATTAAATCGATGAGACTGCGGTATCTTAATGGGATACCATCCACATCCATCCATTGGCCTCGTCGTCGTCGTCATCGTTGTTGTTGTTGTTGGTATTGGTTTCTTGTGTCACGTACATAGCTACTGCTCTAACAGAAATACGAACAGCTTGCCATGGGGTACGGTCAAAATAAAAGAGCAACCCTACCTATAATATTGATTGCCAAATAGTTTGACAGCTCCATAAATCCGGAAATTTCATTATGATGAAGAAAACTGTGATGTTATGGATGTGTAAAAGTTCGAAGAGGCTCCAGATAATGATAAAATTATTATCATTAATTAAGTTTGCTATACGATATTTTTATTTTACTAGATAGGTATACCTAAATATGTAGGTATGGCCATATATTTATGAAATAAGTTGAAACAGTTGGAGATTTAATAGGGTGTTTCTAAAAATAGAAAATACCTTTCGAGTCTATAGATAAAAAGACTTAACCTTTATTGTGTTAATTTATAATTATTGTATTCACCCAATTACCTATAAAGTCCGAAAGAAACCATTCAACCGATATAGAAGTCTTCAACATCTATATATGAATATGATTATTTTTCTAATAATTTTGGGGCAAAAACTTTACATGGCTTCATTAATAATGGCACTCATCTTGCTATGAACTTTAAAAATATGCACGACTTGAATGCACGAACTTGCTCTTGTGAACAACAACTGTGTGTGTAATTACAAATTGAAGATGCATGATGTATATATTTAACGAGAAATTATTAAAAGTGTCAAAAAACTAAAAAAAAAAATGATTTTTTGTTTGATATTTTTTATTAAACATAAAACAATGTTTTTCAAAATTTTCAAATACAATATTGTTTATACTATTAATAAACACCATATTACAAAATTATAACAAAATCAGCGTAACCATCAAAAAGATATATGCGAATAACCCAAAAGCAGGACCTTTTTCTCAAAAATCGTGGAATACTTAATTCCGTTATGTGATTTTTTTGAGAAAAAACTGAAACGCAGTTTTCTTACAATTGATCTGATTACTCCATGTACGAAGTTTAATCAAAATCTTTAGAGCCGTTTTCGAGAAAATTTGAAGAAACCAAAATATTTGTATCGCAGATACCCGTTCTAGATGAGCTAAAACAAAAATTCGAATTTCCCTTCTCGGGAATCACATAAAATAGCTCTGTAACAAATTTCATGCAAATCGGTTCAGTCATTTAAGGTCTAGCTCAAATTACAGTGAACGCACCGACGCGAAGCACAGACGCACAGACACTTGGACGCACAGACCGACGGATGGAATGACGAAACCCACTTTTTCGGACTTCTCCATTATCGTTATGTTAGTTTTGATTACAACCTTGAATTTTTTTTTACACGAAACCAATACTTGCCCTATAGGTAGAGAGCAAGTAAAAATAAAATTCTTGCGTTCACGTATTTATGTAAAATAATGATAAAAACTTAGACTTTTTTTATTACAAAATTGGGTGGAAATTTTCATAAAGCGTGCACCTTCCAGGAATTAAAAGTGTGAAATTTTGTATCAATTCAGGCATTTTAAAAGGCAAACATCACATTAATAGTGGCTTTAAACACCCTTCTAGAATGAATTTTTTGACTAATTTAACGACCTTAACCTTAAAGATGCTATTATTAAAAATCTAAATATTATTTTATAAATAAATTAAATTTGGTGGCGCAATAGCTCGTGGAGAGGCAGGACCCAGTGACTTTCCACTCTCAACTATTACTGGGTGCCTATTCCGAACGACTAACATTTTAAGCACTTTTCGTCGAAGATGTTAAGCACTTTTTCGTGACAAAAAATATTCTTAGAGGTTTTTTGTATATTCCTTGTAAGATGTAAAAGACGGTTTTGTTTTGTATTGAGGTGGACGAGGCTGGGAATCCAACCCTAACCTCTTGCATGACAGTCCTCTGCGCATGAAATCAAACAACAGAGCTCTCTCACTTTGTTTCGTTTAACCGAGTTATTCTCAAACTATGTTTTAACATTGATAAAATTGATACAAAAATATCGCGCCCTCATGATGTTTTTTGATTATTTAGATTTCTTTTAATTTTTTTTTTTTTGGGTGCTGAATCCGAATCTGAGGTTTTTTTGTTGTATACTAACAAAAAGGAGTTTATTGATTCAAAATAGCTTTTAACGGCCTTTAGTAGATAAAAATTGGCGTTTCGTCCCAGCGATCTCACTTGGACTCATCAGTTGACTATTGAGGGCCTTGTCAAGATGCAATTTTTATTAAGTTCAGTTCAACTAACATGAACTTTTTGACAAAAATCCAATGTGAACTATATCCAACAAGCAGGAAGTTGAGTTATTTGCTTTCCTGGAATCTTCTTCTATTAAAAATGTTTTTTTTTTTCCTCTAGAATGTTTGTGTAAGATCTGCGTGTCGCTTCTAAATTTTGCTGTTCCCAAAGATCGTTAAAGTTCCTCAATAAAAGGTCTTTAAATTGTGTTGCCCAGTTTGGTCGATGGGTGGAAACATGGATTCGTATCATATTTTTATCAAGCGGTCATCTGAGACACTCAATAACTTTATCCAGAAGTTTAAGCTTCTTTTCGCTATTTCGTATATTAATGGATTAGTTAAAGTTTCCACAGGAAGTATATTGCTTTGAGTGTTGTTGGCTAGTCCAAGTAGTTTCCTCAAAACAGTTGTTTGAATTACTTCAATTTTATCTCCTGCTGTCATACCCCATAGTTCAACACAGTGTAGTGCAGTTGACTTGATAGTCGATTCGAACACTTTCATTCTTCCATCCCAGTTTTCCATGTTAGAGCTCCTCATAGTTTTATCTACTGTCGCTGCTTTTATCCTTGCTTTTGTCTTAAATATATTTATGGCTTCATTCCACGATCCATTACGATTGAAGTTTACTCTCAGATACTCAACTCTCAGATACTACAACTTCAATCCAGTATTCTTTGTATGGGAACCTTTCTGGGGAGGAAGCATTTTTTTCTCTTGGCAAAGTTAATAATTTTTGATTTTTCAGCATTTAATGTCATACCCTTTGCTGCAATATATTTATCCAGAGCTTGTAGAGACTTTTTCAGTTCTAATACACATTCTGCAAACACAGCAATATCATCAGCATATGATATCAGAATTACCTTCGTGAACTGTGTGATGTCCATTCCTGTGAGACCTTCACTCCTTAGAAATTCTTCAAGGTCATTTGTGTACAAATTAAATAGCAGAGCACTTGATGGATCACCCTGAAGTATACCTTTCGTGATATGTGACTTTTCAGTTAGACCAGTCGTGGTTTTGATAACAATCCTGGTTTTTGAGTAGATGTTTTGAAAAGCACGGATTATTTTCCCACTCATTCCAATGGATCTTAAGTGCATATATAATTTTTGAGGATTGATACTATCGAATGCTCCTTTTGTTTTTGAAAGAGCAATATCGATAATTGTACGTATTTTAAATAAATTATCAACACATCCCCGGCCTTTCATAAAACCGTTTTGAAATTCAAAACTCTGTTTGATAAAATTTGGGTAATTTTCATAAGGGCATTTTCAATTGCAATAGGGCGATAGTTTGCTGGTAAATACTTATCACCTTTTTTAAATATCATAATTATATCAGCTCTAAGCAGCTCTGAAATGTTTGCTCCTTCGTTATCGAACATATTTTGAAACAAACTGCGCATATTTTCAAACCACAGGTTTGGAAGGTGCTTCAAGAATTCATTCGAGATTTTATCGGGACCCTTGGCCTTATTATTCTGTAGTCCTAGTATAACAGTTATTAATTCATCTAGGTTTATGTCCCTGTCAAGGAATGCATCATAGGTGTCACTGTAAGGAGTATACTCAACTGGATTACCACCATACATTACCTGAAGATGATCGTCCCAGGCTTCTTTTGAAACAGGGTTTTGTGCAAAGTAGTTCGGTTGGATGCTTTTAATTGATCTCCAAAAATCCCTGCTATTTTTAGTGTTTTTAAGTTGCCGAGTCATGTTTTCGTTGTATTGCTTTTTGGCTGTCTTTATAATTGACGCGTACAGTTTTCTGCTAGATAAAGGGTTTTCCAATAAGAGGTGTTATTTTGAATAGCCCGCTATTTCGGTAGCTGTCACTTTTGAAGCTGTCATTTTTTGACATTTGACAAGGAGAAACTACGCCATTAATAAAAATGGAACGATACACGCTTCAACAACGCACTGAAATTATTAAAATTCACTATAAAAATGGTGAAAATTTGGCAGAGACGGTTCGTAAAACTAAAACATTTTTGGGTCGTCGTGAAGCACCTTGTCGGACCGCAATACAGAAATTGGTGGACAAATTCGAGCTTTTGGGACAAGTTAGTGATGTGAAGAATAAAACCCGTGCACGTCGCTCAAGAACAACTGAGAATATTGCTGTTGTAGCCCAAAGTGTTGAAGAAAACCCAGGTTTGTCCATTCCTCGACATTCTTTGGAATTAGGCATTCCACAAACGTTATTACACCGTATTTTGCATAAAGACTTGGGTCTTAAGGCTTATAAAGTTCAGTTAACACAAGAAGTCAAGCCAGCTGATTATCAACAACGTCGTGTCTTTGCTGATTGGGTCCTTGAAATGCATGAAAATGATCCGGAATTTCATCGAAAAATCATCTTGACTGATGAGGCCCATTTCCACCTCGGAGGCTCGGAAAACCCAAGAGTTATTGTTGAAAAGCCTCTCCATCCTCAACGCGTGACTGTTTGGTGCGGTTTATGGTCCGGCGGGGTCATTGGACCTTACTTTTTCGAAAATGAGGCTGGAGCAACAGTTACGGTCAATGGATTGCGCTATCGAGAGATGATTAATGATTTTTTATGGCCGGAATTGGATGGTATTGATCTGGACAACGTTTACTTTCAACAAGACGGTGCTACGTGCCACACAAGCAATGAAACCATCGATCTTTTACGGGAAAAGTTTCCGGACCGTGTTATCTCTCGAAGAGGTGATCACAATTGGCCACCGTGATCTTGTGATTTAACACCTTGCGACTTCTTCCTTTGGGGCCACGTGAAAGATAAGGTCTACGCCAACAGCCCAGTGTCGATTCAAGACCTCAAAGATGGAATTCGTGAGGCTATCGAGGACATAGGGCAGCCACTTTGCGATTTGGTTATGGAAAATTTCTTGAAAAGGATATATGGCTGATGTTGTGTTCCATTATTAACGGCATACCTTCCCCTTTTAATAATGAAATAAACATCCGATCATTTATCTCAAAAAATGCCATTTTTCTTTGAATATCAAAATAACATCTCTTATTGGAAAACCCTTTATATACTCAGATCTTTTTTCCACGTTATTAGGGTTTTTGTGATATAATCTCATTTTTTTTTCTCATACTTCGTTTTTACAATCTACATTCCGCACTAAACCATTTGTTCTTCTGAGGTATTGTTGCATTATTTTGTCTATACTGTTTTACCATACAACATTCTACTGCAGCATTTTAATGTTTTCAAATATCTGCTCATATTCTAGTGTATCTGCTACTGCTTGTAATTCTTCGGCTTTGATCTGCATACTTGAAGTGTATAAATAAAATGATAAATAACAAAAAGCACCAAACCAAAAGTGTCTAAAGATAGTTGTTCGCTTTGCTCCAACCAGCGCTTGATTAGTTTAATTACAAATTGAACTAATCTGAGGTTGGCTCCTAGCAGTCTCTATATAATGAGTCAATGCTCCAATATCTAGTTTATTACTTTCCCCACAGTGACTTATTATAGTTCTCAAATTTCCTGAGTTAAAGAAAAAAGTGGAATGAATAGAAAACTTGCCGCGTTTATATCCTTTTCTAATCTATGTACATTCCTAACTGAAACTTGAAGTTGTGCTCTAAAATACAGCAAAACATGGTTCAAATAAGGAAATCCATATACTTTTGTTTATGTTCTGCCGTCTTTTATGATTGGTTCAATCAAATAACGCCTACCTACATGTCGGTAATGTACACGCACCTACATACATCCTCATAGCACAAAAACCATTAACTTAAATTTATGTCAGACCTAATAAGAAATTTAAATTTACCAACTTTTTAACACTAATCTCATTCCAACACACTGCACGCAATAATTCGATTCAGCAACAGGCACGCGGACTACCAACAACATAAATGAATAAAATATAAATCCTTAAATTGTTCGGGTCATATCAACCGTTATAAGCCCAGGTTCGTCATCCCCACTAACGTTGCATTGCATTAGTGCCATTTAAAAGAAAAACAAAAAAGGAAATAAAACAAGAAGTAGAACAATAAATTTCTGTATTCACAAACAAACGTGGCAGCAAAATGCTGACGAAGTTGAAACTAAAAGTATATATTTTTTGTAGTATCCTTCATTGGTCTGGCACCGCTTCCCCGCCATTGTGTCATCGGTGGCGGCAGTGGCGGTGGCGTCCGTTTGGCTCTATATACAATAAATATGCAACTATGTATGTACCTATGTTGAGGTTGGATGTTATCCTGATGTTACATTTTGATTTATGACTCAGGCTTTTCCAAAAGGGCTTTCAGGACATTTGTTTAGCTTTTGATGAAGTGTGCTTAAATTCAGTAAAATTCCATTATTCCCAGACGTGGATTTAATTTAAAGTCGATTTAAGAAAAAAATCAAAGTCAAAAAAGGATAATACGAGGACACTTTAATTAAGTGACATTGTTTATCCAATGAATTATCCTTCTGTCCAAGAATCAATATGGAGTTTTTTTCACAGTAAAATAAAACAGAATAACCAACTTGAGATAAGCAGTCACATCCTTGAAGAGTAAATAAATTTTATAAATATACACAGAAAGAGACGCGCCCTAAAGTCTTCTCTTGTCACAGCAGTGTCACTTGCTGTTGTCAACTGTATCAAGGATTTATAAAAGGACATTCTATCCATTCAAAAATTCTTCTCAGCATCTCCAACAAAACACAACTACTACACTCCTACCCTCGAGCAAAAAACGAGCAATCAGATTATAAAGATCAAGATTCATAAACACAACGATTGGAAGCGAGCGGAGAGAATGAATAAGGATGCTGGCTGGCATTGGCATCGTAAAAGGAAGCGACTCCCGTACGGGAAGTACTATCAGCCAAATAACGCAGACAAGAAGCTTACACACACACACACACACACACACCTAGTATATGTGGACAAAATAAAATAAAAAAAGATGGTAAAAGGAAACTTTTCAATTTCGACGGGACGCGCCGTCCTGTCTGGCGCCAGAAAAACACTCTATCTTCTTTATTCTGTACAAAAAAAAAAAAACAAGCCAAAAAAAAAAAATACTATAGAGAAGATAAGTGTCCCCGTTAAATCTTATGAATCGGATATAGTTCGTGATGGAAGAAGGGGGGCAACGACGAAAATTGAATTCGTTCCAGGATGTATTTTTGCTATTTTCGACAAGATTTTGGTCGACAATGCGGCTCCCAGCTTGTGTGGATTAAGAAATAGGGATGGAAAGTAAACAAATAAAAAACATAAATTCGTCGTCATCCTTGCGACACATCTCGACAATCAGGTCCGAATTTATTTTCAAATTGTAAAAAGGTGTACCCTAGATTGAAGCATTATCATTTTTTGAAATTGAGTTTTTGAGTGACAATTTAACAACAATTTAAAAGTTTCAAAAATCAACTACTTGCATAGATAGTCACCTCTATTTATGTTTTCATTTTATGTTCAAGAGTAGTAGAAGTAGCGACGTAGTTTTTTATAAGTAAAAAGAATGTGTTTTGCCATAGAACATTTTATCATTTTATGCAATTGAATTTGATGTTTAATGTAGAATCGGATATATTCAGATTTGTCATTCTCTGAATCTTCTAGGCGTAAGGTAGCACAGTTTCTCCATGTCATTTTGTATGGAATATAACATCGTCCAAATGTCCGCCGCGGCTTCTCTGGGTGGCACGCATCTGAAATCTTCAATTTTCCATGACTCTGGCGCATAAATCAGGTTGAATTTGACCGATGGCATGGGTTATGTTAGCTTTGAGAGCCCTGTGGTTTGTGGCTTATTCACATATAGACCTGCGACTTCAGAAAATGCTCAAGAAAAAGTCTAATGGGGTCAAATTGCACGATATTGGTGGCGAGTTCACATCACTGGCACGTGAGATGACCATGCCCTCGAATCGCTCGTGCTGATTTTCTAATGTGGCGTGAGCTGTCCTGTTGAAACCACATGTCGTTTGTGTTCATATCATCCAATTTTGGCCAAAAATAGTTGGTTATCATTGACCTTTAGCATTTTCCGTTGAAGGTAATGGCCTGGCCAACGTCCTTCTTAAAGAAATATGGACCGATGACGCCGCTAGCCCAAAATCCAATCCAAACAGTGACTTTTCGGGATTCATTGGACGCTCTTGGATCTCATGTGGATTGGTATTGTCCCAAATTCGACAATTTTGTTTGTTGACGTACCCACTAATCCAAAAATGGGCCTCAACGCTGAAGATGACCTTAAATGGGCGAAACGCCATTTCCTATCTCTTCATTTCAAATTTGGACATAAGCTTTCATCAAGATATTTTTGTACCACCAAACCCTGGATCTTTAAGTTCGTGTTAACCGCCATAATCTTTATTTACCAGCATAGAGCAGAAGATTCTTTATAAATTTTAAATTGTTTTGCCGCGTCAGTTACCTTGCTGACATATGACTTGACATTTTACCTACAATTTAAGACCTCAACCTTACAGATCGCTTTATTAAAACAAAATTTATTTTGTTCTTAAGACAAGCACCAATGATTACTTTCCATTTAGATTTTTATTTTCACTACCTTATACCTTCTAGATACGAGTACCTATAATTTTTACCATAGAATATAAAGAAAATTTTAAAAGAAAAATTCTTCTGTTTAAGTGGAGTGACTGAATAAAATTCAAGTTAAAAGTTCAAGTGAGCTCAACTCCATAAATAAAGAACAATTTTTCTTTTAAAATTTTCTTCATATTCTATTATAAAAAGCCTGAGCGCCGCTATTTAAAATTCTTAGTGTCTGAATTTAAACATAAAATAAAATTCACAGTATCTCAATGCTGTGATTTTTATATTAGTCGGTAAACATCGATACAAATATGCGTCTTAGAAGGATACGAAAGCCATCTAACCGATGAGCCCAACTATTGTACCGGGGCGAAACTCATTTATGGAGTTGAGCTCACTTGAACTTTTAACTTGAAACCACCCCTTAAAAAGATATAAATAAATAAGTGCCCAAAGTTTACTAAAAAAGATGTGTTTAAAAAAATAAAACAATCATTCCACAAAGAAAATGCCATCGAAAATTTCTTAAACATGAAATTTTATTTATTAGATTCCCAGTGGCACTAAATTTATATAAATTGCTTTTAACCATGATGAATATGATAACCCATCAATTTTCAACTATCAAACGGTTATAACTCTTGGTTTGGATTTTTTTAGAATTCTTTAGCATATTCACAACTTTCTTCAATTTCAACAAATATCTATTTGCTAAAAATAACATCAACACTCTTTCACCTCACATTGAGAATAAAGTTCTTGACCCTTTTTCAATAAAACCCTATTTTACCCTACTCATAATTGGAATTTCAAAAATCCCCGTCTTAATGGAGCTCTACTAAATTATAAATTGCATACAATTTTTACTATACTTTTATTACTTACAATACATTGTCTATACAGTGATAAGTCAGATGAATGAATCTGTGAGTGATTGACCGGTTGTTGCTTTTATAATAAATTCTTAAATATTACTTTTTTACATTTATTTTTTTTTTAAATAGCATAACATTACTGAGCCAAACATCTTCAATATACAGTATACGTATAGCCACAGTTTTAAATTACAAGAGCAAGTTATTTCCATTCAGTCTTGCATTTTATTTGCATTAATTTTAGCTTCATTGGATGAACTATTGAGGGAAAAAATATAATAAATAAAATCTCGATTTCTTATTATTTTAGAAATCATGAAATTTTTAAGTTATGAAAATATTCTCGTCAGCGTGTGATACGTACAGAGAGGAAGACCGACAAAAAATAAATGAAATGAAAAATAAGGATCCAAAAGCGCTTCATTTTTATATTCACGAAATAAACGGAATCTGAAATACGGTCGTGTTCCCATCTATCTCAATGCGTATCCGTCACCCTCTGTAACTGTTTAAGAATCGCCATAACACAGACAAGAGTTTGTCATTGCGGATGACGACGAGAGTTTGCAACTTTTTCACATTTATCGCTTCGTGATTCATTTCATCTTCCCACATAGACATGGCTTCGGCTTTACGTAAACAAAGATGACAAAAAAAGAATCCAAAGCACCAAAGCCACATCAGCCATCAGCAGCCAGTCAGTCAGGCGCCATCAAATTGAATGTTTTTTCCCCTCCATCTACCCCCATTATGAGCTGCCAACATTTAACGGAAGCACAATCTATACTGTGAGGGCTGCGAAGGGGGTAGACTGAACTGACGGGTTTGAAAATATTTTGAAAAGTCTACAGAAGACTAAAATAACCCCAGCAGCCAGCAAGGATAGCAAGTAACAACTACCATCATAACAACTACAACAACAAAAGCTGCTACATAACAGTCACAACATTGGGCACAACTACTGACAACTGTTTGCCACACAAAAAGGTCGAATTTGGCTTTTCGAATAAAACGGACTGTGCTCCCTATACATTATATTCACATACATAGCATTTATGGTACATTTTTTGACCTTTTGGCTTATATTATTGTGGCATTATGCACACACCACACACACTGCCACACACACGAAGCCACAAAAGCTTGTGCCTTGTGGAATAGCCACAACGGAAGAATAATATTAATCGAGCAATGAGGGTGACGTAAAAGGACGATTTAAGGAAGGAGAGTAGATTATGTTGTCAAACTTGCGTGAGGACTAACATACAAACACACACAAACACTTTGGCAAACCAAGAAAAAATACGGACGCAAAACTTATTCTGCTGGATATCCTACCGAGATCTGATGGAATTTCTGAAAAGTTTAACCGGGAGGGGGGCAATCATGCTTGGTGAGATAAAGCAGATGGTCTCACAAAATACTGACAGTCAGTATACTAGAGAAGTGTTTTTGTACTTTTGTTGGTTTGGTATGTTAAATGAAGTCCGTGATGGCAGCTATGAGAAAAGTGTCAACTTGTTTATGGAAGTAATTAAAATACTACTATACTGCAAATGTACGAGTACATAGAAAAATGTTTGCTTATGCAAACAGATAAAGTGATGCTTTCTTTTAACGATGACACTTTGAGAGGATGTGTTTTGGGGTCATCTTTGGAAATATATTAATAAATAAAGCTCAAAAACAGACTTCATTTGTGTGTCTTCATTTGGCCAAAAACAAACTTTCATAGGTAGGTATAATGTGGTAGTTTAAATTTGGATAAATGATGATAGGGGAAGGTCTAGAATTTATT
This sequence comes from Leucozona laternaria, assembly GCA_932273885.2. Lineage (NCBI taxonomy): Eukaryota > Metazoa > Arthropoda > Insecta > Diptera > Syrphidae > Leucozona > Leucozona laternaria. The sequence continues at coordinate 19,566,769 of OW026367.1, read as the reverse complement.
CAAACATGACACTATATGACAGTACCTACGATTAGTATAGGGAAAACAAATAAGATGCTCCAAGAGGGTAGCACGCGTATTTGCTTTTATGGTTGCAAAGTCATAAATGGGTAAGGAAAGTATTGAAGATGCCAAATAGTGAAGGAGAAAGTATGATGAAAGTACTAAAAATATTTGAAAAAGAATATATTAATTGGGTGGGTTGCTTAAGGATGGCTTGGTTTAGAGGCTTGAAAAGCTTGGTTTTAGGCTCAGTTGCAGTTCAGGGAAACATTTTGAACAATTAAAATGAACATTCTAGAATAAGGACCACTAAAAGTAATCTGAAGACAGTTTGCAAGAGCAGTACAAATAAAAACAAAGAAATATAAAAGGGCACGGTGGCGTATACTTGTGTTTTTTTTTTAAATTTATTTAAGCTTAAACGTATTTTTAGATGTCATACATTTAGAAACTGTTGCGGTTCTTGATTAAAATTAGGAGAGGTCAATTAAACAAGTAGTTGCAGATCTTTCTTTTGCGAAGCAAGGCTGATGAGAGGACGTCATTATATTCAAATAATGTGTTACAGAATAACATTTCAAATATTATTTACCTTGCCCTGTACTTGTTCACTGTATGCCTTTTTATGTATGAAATTCCAACAATTTTCGTGGGTTGTTCGAAATATCTATTTAAATATATCGGATGTTATTGACATACATTTTTTTTTACATAATCGCCCATACATCACAAATAATGACATTTTCTATTTGTATAATAAAACTAACATAAATGATAATATTAAAATTCAAAATTGTGGTTTTTACAACACCATTTGTTTTTTTTCTGTGCAACTATGCATACATAAATCTAGATCCTAAGTGGATAGACCAATTTTCTATAAATTCGGTACACGGCAAAAATTTGAATTCGAAAATTTTGTATTTTTCTTTAAATGTTCTCAAAAACAAACCTTACGATTTTGGTTAAATAATGCAACTGAGTTTAATGTTTTTTTGTTAAATTTTTTTTTAATTTTATATATTTTGATAAAATATTTTTGGTTTCTTCCTGTATGTTGTGTTATAGGGTCAGACAAATGTATTTTTAATTTTAAACACATGTGCTTCTAGTAGTACAACTATAATATTATTGCATTTCAAAATATCAAAATTTATATTTTTTGTTTCACTGGAACGGAACTATATATTTTGAATATTATCACCGTCGTCGATACGAAGTGGGCAATACGCAAGACTTTGTTGATGGTTTTGAGCTGTGTCTTACGGATTGTTTGGATGATATTGGCCTTAAGTGCTTGAATCTATTCCGGATTATTGGCATAACATCGGTCATTCACTGTTTCCCACAAAAAAAGTCCAATGGGGTCAAATCGCAGCTCCGAGGTAGCCATTTGACATTGCCAATACGGTTGATAACACGATTTGGGAATTTGGTGTGCAAAAGATCAATTGTGGCATGAGTGTGTGGCATGGCGGGCGTGACATCCTGCATAGACCAGAGGTCGTGCAAATACATGTCTTTAATTTCAGTAAAAAAAAAGTCAGAAACGTTGTTCCCAAAAATGTTCCAATGATAATAATGTCACTCTCTGTGGATGCATTGGCTTCTCGACAATAACGTGCGGGTTATCAGAGCCCCAAATTCAGCAATTTTGTTTGTTAACGTAAAAAATATTTTGTTCGCTTTTTCAAAACACGCATCACTGTTTGGGCTAAACAGCACTCACTTTGGTTATAAGTTTTCAATGTTTTTCAACGTTGTTCCAGAGTTAAATGACTCATTTCTTTCCGCGGAGGTATGATACTGACTTTCTGTCAACATTTCGAGTGGGAAACAGCTGCCAGTGTTGAAATAACTTATGATTTAAAAAGAAACATCTAGATGGCCCAAAATTTAGTTTACACTCTAAACATATACTGGAAATTCTCAGTGCTTAAAGACAAGAACTAAATACTAAAGGACATTTATGACAATATAAAACCGTCTTAACTCAATTTTTCAATGAAATAATTGCACAAAGGTTTAATACTAAGAGATGAAAATAATAATAATTGATGGCGACCTTTCCTAATGGGTACAATCAATTAAATGAGATATGTAGGTACCTACTTTTTTCATAAAATTAAGGCAATCAAAATAAATCATTGATATTTTTTTTTAAATCACTTTCCCACCATTGAATAAACAACAAAAATAAATTATACCCTTCTTCCACACAAACCAACATCAACAAGTTTTTTTCGATTTTTTTTTTATTTACAAAATTTACAAAAAAGGTTCATGAAAAACAAAGAAATTCATTTCCATAGAGCAACCATGTAGCAAAATAAAAACTCAAAAGAAGTGTTCATTTCCGTGGATTTAAAGTAAAAAAAACGAAGGGAAATCGAATCACTCATCCACGAGAAGCAGCCTTCCCGCAATTTCCAAACAACACAGCGACCCACCGCAATTCAATTCAGAGTGCCATCACCATCATAGAGCCTTGTAACCAAACACCCAAAACCCACAAAAGAGCAGCAAACCAAAAGAATTTAGAATCCAGACCAGAACCTCACCTTTCTCTCTTTTCAACGAACTTTGAACAATGTAAATAAATGTTGATATTAATCTTCAGGCGAAAACAGCACCAATGGTGCTTGTCATTGTTATTCTTTTTTATTTCAGTGTTTTTTTTTTGTTTTTATTTCATTTTATTTATTTCTGAATGTTTTAGGGTTTTTTTTAAGTCAGAAACAAGTCATCCGTAAATTTAAAAACAAAGATATTCTGGAAATACAAACTTGTCTACATAATAAATGTATCTTTTAAAAATAAGGAAATACAGAAATATGCACTTTTAGCATTTCTCACAAACGGTTCAACTGATTTTCATCAAATGTTTTTCATATACTATTTCGTATGATTAAGTAACTAAGCAATACGGGTAAAAAAAAAATGTTTGTTTCTTAAAAAAAATTATTTTTTGAAAATCTTAAAACTAAGTACTTTTAAATGGTACGACCATTTCCTACAGAGATAAAGCTCTTCAAAACACATTAAATAAAATTTCGCTTCTGAAAGAAATGATATTTTATTTGAAATAAAGCACACAAAACCCCGTTTCGGTCCTTTGCATTTTTTTTTTTTTTTTGCACAATTCCATGATATCTATGAAAAAATTCTCATGATATAATTATAAAGGGTTTTCCAATAAGAGGTGTTATTTTGAATAGCCCGCTATTTCGGTAGCTGTCACGTTTGAAGCTATCAATTTTTGACATTTGACAAGTAGAAACTACGCCATTAACAAAAATGGAATGATACACGCTTCAACAACGCATTGAAATTAAAAATTCACTTTAAAAATGGTGAAAATTTGGCAGAGACGGTTCTTAAAACTGAAACATTTTTGGGTCGTCGTGAAGCACCTTGTCGGACCGCAATACAGAAATTGGTGGACAAATTCGAGCTGTTGGGACAAGTTAGTGATGTGAAGAATAAAACCCGTGCACGTCGCTCAAGAACAACTGAGAATATTGCTGTTGTAGCCCAAAGTGTTGAAGAAAATCCAGGTTTGTCCATTCCTCGTCGTTCTTTGGAATTAGGCATTCCACAAACGTCATTACACCGTATTTTGCATAAAGACTTGGGTCTTAAGGCTTATAAAGTTCAGTTAACACAAGAACTCAAGCCGGCTGATCATCAACAACGTCGTGTCTTAGCTGATTGGGTCCTTGAAATGCATGAAAATGATCCGGAATTTCATCAAAAAATCATCTTGACTGACCTCGGAGGCTACGTCAACAAGCAAAACTGCCGCATCTGGGGTTCGGAAAACCCAAGAGTTATTGTTGAAAAGCCTCTCCATCCTCAACGCGTGACTGTTTGATGCGGTTTATGGTCCGGCGGGGTCATTGGACCTTACTTTTTCGAAAATGAGGCTGGAGCAACAGTTACGGTCAATGGATTGCGCTATCGAGAGATGATTAATGATTTTTTATGGCCGGAATTGGATGGTATTGATCTGGACAGCGTTTACTTTCAACAAGACGGCGCTACGTGCCACACAAGCAATGAAACCATCGATCTTTTACGGGAAAAGTTTCCGGACCGTGTTTTCTCTCGAAGAGGTGATCACAATTGGCCACCGATATCTTGTGATTTAACACCTTGCGACTTCTTCCTTTGGGACCACGTGAAAGATAAGGTCTACGCCAACAGCCCAGCGTCGATTCAAGACCTCAAAGATGGAATTCGTGAGGCTATCGAGGACATAGGGCAGCCACTTTGCGATTTGGTTATGGAAAATTTCATGAAAAGGAAATGGTCCTGTAAGCGTGGTCGTGGCGGCCATTTGGCTGATGTTGTGTTCCATTATTAACGACATACCTTCCTTTTTTTAATGAAATAAACATCCGATCATTTATCTCAAAAAATGCCATTTTTCTTTGAATATCAAAATAACACCTCTTATTGGAAAACCCTTTATCTTTTTGAGAGATACACTTAGGTTGGGGAGACTCCAACAATTTTTAATGGTGATTGAGATGTCAAAGAATAACTTTAACGATTTCATTTTTGTGAACTTCGTCTCAACAGACATCTTTTATTTTCTCATTTCCATTGCGAAAACCGTTAAATTCAGTTTTAACTGCATAACAGATGAGGGTTGCCATTCTTTCACGGTTAGAAAATATTCACTTTTGCCCCAGAATTACAATAATTGGAGTCGTGGTGAACATTCAGCCACATCAAATCCCTGCGGGGATTTTAAGTATGAAAAAGGTTTACTTGAATGGAATTAGCTTTACATGTCTATACACCGCGCGCGGTGGCGGCACGGCGCGGCGCGCGCTGGCAATAAAATGGTAGGACAATGAGACTATATAGGGCAACACGACTCAAACAATGTGATAGCATTGATAGAGTTTTCATAGCCTAAAGGGTAGGTATGCACAGCTCCATCTGGAGAGTGAGAGAGGCCACATAAAGAGGTTAGGTTATGTAATGGGAATTTAAATCGTGTCTAGGTCTAGACATTCTATGCTCTCAAGGGTCGTGTGCTGGTTCTGTTGCACAAAATGTAATTAGTATTCTTGGCATGTTAAATGAATGAATTTAATTTAAGTTTGTTATTTGATTTTCGTGTGTGAAGTGATGTGGAGAAATGAAGTTCTGATGTACATAAGGTTTTCGATGATATACTTATTCTGTGAGAATATTGTTTAATGTTTTCAAATTTATATCAAAAAAATAAAGTAATTTATTTCTGTTTCAATATTTATTTGTTCTGAATAAATATTTGGTAATCAAGTAATTTTTATTGCTGTGAGATTTGTTTTTTGGTTCATATTTCTGCAGATAAAGTATTACATATTAAAAATTACTTGCAGTATACATGGTACCGCACCTGGAAGTTTTGCCACCCTAGGAAAAAATTCTTATTTTGCCGCCTCAAATAAAAAAAAAGATAACGACGAGATTACCATTTACATGGCTTTATTTAATAAAAATCAAAGGCCTTCAACAAAATACATGTTTACAAAATTTTAAGAATGCTGTTCTGCGCGATTTCATTTTTGTACATCTTATAGCGAATTCTTCTTCTTCAATGCGATTAAGCATGTCTTTTTTAATATTTGAAATAGTTGCAAGACCGTTTAATCGCTCTTAGGTCATTTTTTAGCGAAGATAGGTTTTTATAAGTTTCGAGAAGCTAGGTTCACCTGATGCAACACTTACAGGAAACGTTAATAGTATCTTAAATGTCGTTAATTAATTTGGATACAATTCAAGTAAGAAATGTCAAGCTAAATAGTTTAAAATTGACAAAAGTTTGAAGTTCAAAAAGTCCATTCATTTTGATTGAAGCATTTTCTTAACTATGTCTATTTTGCATTAAAACTCGTTCCAAATTACTGTTGACAATAAAAACTTGAATTTGTGTACGCTTTTACCAAGTTTAGATGTATTAAGAATTTAAATTTCATCGAATTGAATGTTCATTGAATGGACAACAAAGAAGAAAGATAAAAGTATACGGAATTGGTTATTGAAGTAGACGGATGTGTAACTTTTTTTTCGTTTTGAAATTATTGTACCACTGATTTTGCCACCCTAATCGAATGCTGCCCTAGCCAATTTCCTGTGTTGCCTATATTCCAGGCTTGGCACCGGTGTACACATACATATGTAGGTACAAAAGAGCAAGTTAAGGATTTGCAAAAAAAAAAACAACTCGAGATATGAATCAAAAATGACATTACGATGATATAGAACACGAACAAAGTGGGTCCCGCAATTCTGTATGTCTGCCTGGCTGTGCGTATGTCTGTATGCTGGTATTTCTGCCTGTAGATAGACTTACAGCGTTAACGACTGAGGCGATTTTCTTGAAATTTTGAACTTAGGGGTTTTTAGTGATTCCCTAGAGGCGATTTTGAATATTTCATTCAGCTCTAAAAATAATGGTAGGTACCTGCCACACAACCATTGTGATAAAAATAATTTATCTCGGAAACAGGTTTAACGGCTGCACTATTGTAGGTACCTATAGTATGCATTTTGGTAAAAATAAATATTATTAACTGCGATATAAATTTAACCTGTCATACTAAAATCTCTTCCAGTTCTTTAGGAAATTGAAAATAACAGAAATAAAATGTTCTTTATTTGATTCCAATCCGTTTCATAAGTTGCTCTACAGATCCTATACCTACTACGTAGAGGTAGGAAAGCACGCATTTATTTATTTTCAATTTTCTCAAAAAGTACAAAAAATTTGAACATCCCGTTTTCTGCTTTTGACTAAAACCTAATAAAGGCGATATTACACTGTCATATATATATATGTCCCAGTATGACATAAAATATGACACAATATAAATGTTATATGACAAAGTAGTATTAGGCTCCATGTATTTTTTGTCATATACATTTTAGTATCACACTAATATGACACTTTTGAGACATATTTATTTGGCAGACTTGCCATATTTACATGATAATGTTATACTGCCTTAAGAGCACTGAATTTTGAAACCAAAATTACGACTTAACTACGTTAAATTATGAAAAAAATTAGTTTTAAATTTTTTTTTTAAAATTTTGAGTTAGAAAATTAATTTTTCAAAAACTATTCTCTAAAATAACTTTATTTAAAAACACAATAAAAGCAAAGATTTCTGGCTTTACAAAAAGGTTCATCATGGTGTTGCTAGTGTAACCGTTGGTTTTTTAATTATTTGTTTTCTGCTTTAAGTCATTTTTTTTTTAGAAAATTGCCCCTCCTGGCTAAAAGGGGGTATAGACCCCTCACTTCCACTGGTCAAAAAAAAATCAATATTCAAGAAAATTTATCTACAAAATAATTTTTAAAAAGCGTTTTATTGGTACTTGTATTGCTGCGCTGTCTTTAAACTACCAATCAACTTTTTTTTAGTTCAGAAAAAAACTACCGGCATTCAATGTCCGTAAAATTTTACTTTTTGTGTAAACTTGTGTTATTTATTATGTATAGATTTAAGCAATATTTCATGTGGACGGTTTGGCCAGATGACATTTGTCATTAATTAAAATAATAATGGTTTTAAGCTTTTTTTTGGCATACTGATGCGACTTTTATGATGCCAAAAAATCAGTATTGCCAGGTTTTAAAAGCGTAATCGCCAAACGTAAAATTTAAATCGCTAAAAAAATGATGATGAAAATTAAAAATATTTCCCAACTTGTAGTTTTGATTGATAGAATTTAAAGTTGATTGATTTGACGTTTGGCGTATGTATTTTTATTTTAGGAATGGGAAGGAAATCAAATTTCAGTTTTGGGGTGCGTTCAGAATTTAGTATTTCGATGGCTGTATTAAGTGCAAATAACGATGAAAAAGGTGTTTGGTTATGGTTAAAGTAAAAATTAGAGAAATTATAAATATAGTATAGTAGAAATAGTCTCTTTTGGTGATAAATCGCACAGTCACATCAATGATTGCTGTAACCTGCCTGGAACCTAGTATCCTTGGCGTGGCTGTTATTAGGCGTTACTTTCTTTTTACATAAATTAAATCGAATGAACTGGGTCAATCCAGGGTCCAAGTACAAATCAAATAAAAAAACAACACACAAAAAATGATATTGTTGGACATTCGAATCATTGTTGCAGAGATAAAAAATTAGTTCTCAGCTAGGTGTGATTTTAGAGCACAATTTACTGGGCTTACTGTCACAAAATTATGAATGATTTATTAAAGAACTTTTCCCAATGGAATCGAGAAGACTTCTTAAAAGCAACCATGATTGCCTGTAAATATTAAGCATGGACAAAATTGATAAGAATTTTAATTTGCACACCTTATTGTCTCTTGAAATCAAAATTAATAAATATATGGGTGTGGTAACCCACAGTGTGCAACTCAAATTAGGACAATTAAGTCCTTGTTTTCAGATTTGTTTGTTAAATAAAAAAAGAAGTCTTTTAAAGCATAAAAAGACTGATGATTTTGTATTTGATGGACAAAAATCATTCTGCCATAAAAGTTTCATCTATAAACTGATGAGGTCAGTAAATCCCTTGCTAGCTCTCAATCTATTAAATAAGCTTTGCCATTGCCATTTGTGTATCCTTTAAAACTGTCCAACATTTCGGTTTTAAAAGTTCTATGCGCTACATTAACAGTACATAACTCCACAAACGCAAAGTTATCATTATAAGAACATACCACCAGTGAAAAAGAATAGTAAAAAGTTGGACCCACCAAGCAACTATTGGAAAAAAACCTTTAGAAACCATATCAATGACTTCATTGCGGTTTGTGGAGTTTAAAATTAAAACAAGATAGATAAAACTAGATGCAAAGAATTGAATCTAATCCAGAAACACCCACCATACATCTATCTCCGGAAGCGGGGCTAACATAAATGAACAGTGAATATGTTCACATACTCCAACCAATTTATTTTGGTGAGTAAGCTTTTGCTAAAGCATATTTTCCAATCAGCAGCTTACACAATCTGATAAATTTTAATTAAAAGTCCGACGAACATTTTTTTGCGGTTCATATTTTTCCATTTATTTGACGAATGTAAATTGTACAATCCACGAACCTAACAAAAGGAAAATCAAAAACGAAAAAAAAAGATATGCTGTTTCATAAATGTACATGTGACAACTACTTTTTCAATCAAGTTTGGTTCTCTTGTGACAATCAGCAGTTAAATTTCAACAAAAAAAAAAAATAAAAATATCTTAGGATTATAAACACTGAGCTGTCCAATTTTATTTCTATTTTTTTTTTTTTTCTTTTAAATCAAATATTTTTAGTTATATGCGACTACATTTGGAAGAGATTTTAATCTTTATCTCTACATGTACATGACCACGAGTACCTACAACTTGGTTGGGTAAAATTTCCATTTCTCGTAACCTAAAACTTAATTCATTGGAGGATTAAGCGCTGCCGAGATACATTCATGAGATACAACAGAGAAAATGAGTACACGGCCAAACCACACGACAATTCACCTCGTCCTGGACGGGACGCCTCGTTTTCTACATACCAACATGACTACACCGTTGGTTGACGAAGGACGAATGGACGACGGAAGAAACTAGACAAAGTTTTTAGCCCGGAAATTAAAATCTCATGAAACCCGATCTTTTCATTCTCGTCCTGTGGTATACGTTGGTACTATATTTTTTTCGCTGCTCTTTTAACTTACACAAAGTTTCAAATGATGAAGGATGCTAAATGGATATATGAGGTAATATTATCCTTGGGCAACTTACAAAATAACGTAAACAAAAAAGAACAAAACAGAAATCCACCCTGTATGAATATAGTTCACGGAACATATCCAGACTTATTCTCTTAAATGTAATTTTTTTTTTTTTTTAAGCAAGGAAAATGAAACATCCCAGAGAGTCCTTTTGTGAAGGATTTTATTTTACTTGCTGGCCACTTGGACGCTAATTAAATGATTTTTTTCACAGTGATATATATTTTACGTGGGGAAAATTATATTTCTTATATTGGCATCTCTGAACACTGCATTGATATAAGACTGAAGCAATGTTAAACTTCCTCATATACAAAGAGTTGGAGGATGAAAATAATGACAGCCATCAGCGCTTTTTAATTGTTTTAATGAAAATACATTAAGCTGTGAAAATGCAACTGACGAGAACTCATCATTTTAGGTCGAGATGTGATAAGATTTAACTTTGAGTAGTGAAAAAGTAAACGGAATTTAATACAGAATTCAGAAGTGGGATTGCAAAGTTTGTTCTCTTTGCAAATTTTCAAGAATTTGTGTAGGTTTTCTCTTTCTTTGTCATAATTTAATTAATTTAATAAATTTGTTAAAGTGCATGCTCACGAATGATCGTCAATTTTTATTAAAAATGTTTTTTTTTTTTAATTTTAAATTTATGAAAAAAAATTTCGACCTTAGAAAAGGAGTCAGTCTTAGTGCATTACTTGCTATATGTATGTATAGGTATATCCTTTGCAATTCTTTTCACCTAGCTGTTTGGCTAAAACCTAAGTGGCTTTGTAGTCTGCCATTTTTACTTGCGATATAGGTACCAAATGGGAAGTTATGGATTCGTACAAAAAATCGAACTCGAGATTTTGATCAAACTTTACATTACGATGATGGAGAAGTCAAAAAAAGTGGGTCTCGCAAAAACGTCCGTTTGTCTGTCTGTCTGTCTGTCGGTTCGACTACAGCCTAAACGGATGGGTCGATTTTCTTTAAACTTGGTACCTAGCGTTTTTTGGACATTCCCCCCACCCGTTTTTTTCTCTTTTTTTTTAGGACCAAAATTAACAGTAGCAGTCATACAAAATTTCTTGGCCAAAAAGGAAAAACTTATTTTTCTCAAATCCAGCGCTACCGAATTTGTTTTTAAGAACTCAATAAATTTAAATAGTTATAAGTTGCCGTTTAATAAAAAAAATGGTTCCGAAAAATGGTTATTAATGGTACCTCCCAAAGAACCATTTTTTTGATTTTCGCTTTTCTCGAAAACGGTTAAACTGATTCTGATCAATTTTTTTATGAAGAAGTATTGACACATTCTAAATAATATTGTGTACCAAAATTTTCAAAAAAATAGTTTTTAGATTTTTAAAAAAAGTTTTAATATTTTTTTTTGAAAACTCAATATTTCAAAAACGACCTGGTCGATTTTTATTAAACTTAGTAAATAGCAGTTTTTTAACTTTATCTAGAAGATTTTTGACAAAAATTATTCTAATACCCAAAAATAACGGTGCCTCCCATACAAATGTTAAAAAACCGTTAAGAAAAATATTTTGTTTCTCAAAAACGACTCCTACGATTTTCATAAAAGTTTTTTTGTGTGTTAAAATTAGTACGATCTATCATTTAAAATTTTTAAAGTTTATATTTTAGGTTTATTAACAGTACCTCTCATAGAACGGTTTCTTTGATTTTCGACTATCTCAACATTTGATCAACCGAATAAAATTAGATTTTTATACAGAAGCTTGTAACAAATATAAATAAAAGTGCGTATCAAAATTTTCTAAAAAATGATTTTTGGATTTTTTAAAAAAAAATCAAAATTATTTTTTGAAAATTCGATATTTTGAAAACTGGTAGCAGATTTTTTTGTGAAGTTCAATTTTTAACGCAACATTAATAAATGCTTTAAATTGGCGTACCAATTATTTTTCTCAAAAATGTTAACAAAATTTTGTGTATAAAAAATTAATTATTTTTAAAACCGCTCCAACGATTTTCAAAATTTTTTTCTCATAAATAAAGATTTATATAAGAATTCAGATGGTGTACATCGCGTTGGGTTAAAACGGATTCAAAGTATTTTAATCAATTTCTTTCTAATTTTGTTGATTTAAGCAATTTACCAGTTTAAATAGTATAATTTCCTTATATGCATATTGCATATGTGCAACACTAGGCTATATTGTTAATTTTTGTATACTCACATAATACCACCTGAAACTAAACTAAGATTTGGCAAATGGATAAAATATATGCTCCTATAGCTAATTTATTTCAGACTATAGAACCACAATGTGGTCGCGCATAAGAGCAAGTTCGTGCGACCCAGTCGTGCATATTTTTTTTTTGACAATACCACCACCTCGTTTGTGTTTTTTAATTTTTTCCACAAATTTGTTTCCTATTTAAGTCGTCTTTAAGTGAGCTTAATGCTAGACTTAGAACCCGCTTATTCATATAAAGAATCGCTAAAATATATCTTATATGCGTAGCTGTATCCAAAATGTGGCTAATCTAATAGTCTAATCTGGAGGTCCAATTTGCGATGACCTTTTCCAACATTTGTGGCCGTATATCGGCAGTAACGCGGCGAACGTTGTCCTCCAAGTGGTCAATCGTTTCGCGCTTATCGGCATAGACTATAGCAACTTCACATATCCTCACAGAAAATAGTCAAGCGGCGTTAAATCGCACGATCTTGTAGGCCAATTCACGGGTCCGTAACGTGAAACTATGCGGTTACCAAACGTTTCCTTCAATAAATCAATTGTGGCACGAGCTGTGTGACATGTTGCGCCGTCTTGTTGAAACCACAGCCCCTCTGCACATCATGGTTATTCAATTGATGAACGAAAAAGTCAGTAATCATGGCTCTATAGCGGTCACCATTGACTGTAACGTTCTGGCCAGCATCGTTTTTAAAGAAGTACTGAACAATTATTCCACCAAACCATAAAGCACACCCAACAGACAGTTTTTGTGGAAGTTATGGTGTACACGTGAGAATTATCATCACTCCAAATGTACGGAAGTTTTGTTTATTGACGTTTCCATTAAACCAAAAGTGAGCTTCATCGCTAAACAAAATTTGCTTATGAAAATTGGGATCAACGGCATTCTTGTTTTGGGCCCATTTGGGCACAATTTGGAAGCGTTGTTCAGGCGTAAGTCTTTTCATGTTGAAATTTCAAACCAAACTAAAAATAAATCACTACTTGACAGCTGACAAAATGGCCGCCAGTTAAAATAATGTTGCCAACTTAAAGTTAAATACCTTTTAAAAAAAACACCCTTTACAAGACAATCATGCAATAAAAAATCAAAAACATATGATATCATTTTGATCAACATTGTTGAGATTAAAAATTGAAATTCTATTAGGTGCTTTTTCAACCGCTATACCTACTTCGGTCGATTAACCTACGGTAAATTTATTCAAAATTAAATTGTTTTATTAAATATTTATCCCCTTTTTTTTCAATAACAAAAAACACAAAAGGAATAAGGGTAGAAATACAATACACAAAGTAACTTCATTCATTCGTTTAACAAAGTTTATTTCTTTCAAAACCAACTTGCACGCAATCCTTATCCGGTCTAGTTATCAAAACATAACACGATGTTTCATAAACGCAATTTAGGCAAAATCATTCAAAAATTATCTGCAATCTAAGCCACTATGTAAATTTTCTTACGAACCACCATCACCTGTCACATGTCATATAATGTCCTTGAGTTTGCAGGTAACATTGTTATTACTTTGAGTAAATTTGGGTACGTTTGTAAGTTTAAACGATCAATAAAACTAATGTTACTCAGCAGCTGGTCGGGCTGTTTAATCATAATTCAAAAATGTAGTTTTGTTGGCTTTTGCATAAAAATAAGAAAGGATCCGAGAATTGAAAATTGGGTTAATTCATAATTCTGTAATCAAGAACATAGTAATGTCAATTTTTTAATTAAACTTTCCGAAGAAACCGAATTAAAAATTCAAGAATCTGTTTCTATAGCTTTAATAAAAGATGTAGGATTTTGTTTTTTGCACACATTTCCATTAATGTTTTTAGTTAATTTTCTACAAAATTGAAGCCAATTTTTTAGAAAGTTCTTCTAAGTTCTATGTCCGATTCCTAAAATGAATTCATTCATAGAATGCGGTACAACGCATAGAGTTTTAAATAAGTGTTTAAACCTTAAATATTTAAATAGCTTTCATTCACAATATCTGAGTATGTTTCCGCTTGAAAAATGAACACAAGCATTTTTTATTGTGGGAAAAAATGATAGGTCAAAAATCACTAATCGATTTCAACACATTCTCTCTGGGCAAGAGAATGATCGATACTAACTTAATACTATTAACTACATATTTTTTAGAAAGAAATTTATTTTGGAATATATTATACAAGTGGCCAGTGTTGCCATTCGTAATAGTTAATTAATCGACAGTTAAATTAAAAAAAATATCCGCAAATTAAATTATAACATCAACAAATTTTGCATTTCACAATAATTATCGAAATAAAAAGGTGCACGACTTGCTCTTGTGGTTAATGACTGTGTGTAACCACACATAGATGCATGATGTATATATTTAACTAAAAATTGATTTTTTGTTTGATTTTTTTGATTGTTTATAAAACAATGTTTTTAAAAAAATTTTAATGCAATATTGTTTAAACTATTGAGAAGTACCAGATTGCAAAATTATAATAAAACCGGTTTAGCCATCAAAAAGATATACTCGAATAACCCAAAAATAAGACCATTTTCTCAAAAAACGTGGAATACCTAATTCCGTTATGTGAATTTTTTGGAGAAAAACCTGAAACGCAGTTTTCTTAAAATTAACTTCTCGATCATCGTTTTGATTACAACCTCGAAATTTTTCTTACACGAAACCAAAACTTGCTTTATAGAGCAAGTAAAACTAATTTTATAGAATGCATTATCTCTGTAAAAACATTTATATTTAAGTCTAACATAAATACGAGTTTATAAATGTTCTTTCTGGCTATTTTATTAAGTTCATCTTAATTAGTAATATTTAGGAATACTTTTGGGTACCGTCTAACCGTTAGGTGAGACTAAATGTTTTTTTTTTTTTTTTGTTGCTGTTTTTTGAATAATCAAACTAAGCACATTTATTAATGTTGATGAGAAAAAAAGCATTTAAGATTAACTTAAATATATAAATTTTAAATCAGTAAACTAATTCATTGAGTTAACCTTAAAATCAAAGTTATACAATATTTATAAAGGCAACTGCTTATTTCTGGCCCAGAGTGTACACGAACGAGTTTGTTATCAATTAAAAGATTACGTGAACCATGAGTAAAATATTTTCAAAATCATTCGTGTCAAAGTCGAGATATTTGGGCTTGAAGTTTCCGATTGCAAAATAATGATTTCAGTTATTGTTCCAAATAATTGTCCATAACGGGCGAAATAATTGACGTAGAAAAATGATATGGATATCAAATGAAAGGTATTTTTCTTAATTAAAAAATAGTTAAAAAAAAGTATATGTCATCACTGAATTTCTAGAAATATCGATGCGGCAAAGACCACGCAAGAAAAGTGGCTTTTCTAGAAGTTAAAACTCAATATCTCAAAATGTGTTTAACATATCAATATAATATATAAAACAAATATAATAATAACTATTTTAAAACAAGAAAAATACCTCACATTTAATATAAATGACATTTTTCTACGTCTATTATTTCGCCCGTTGTGGATAATTATTTGGAACAAAAACTGAAATCAGTATTTTTCAATCGGCAACCTTAAGTCCAAATATCTCGACTTTCCCATAATATTTTACTTACGTATCGGTCTTCATATCACCTTTCATTTGATACCAAACTCGTTCGTGTACACTCTGGGCCAAAGCTCCATAGTAATATAGACATTCCTTTTTTTACTAAACAAAAACAAAACCAAGGCTATACTTCACTTTTGAATCATAAACATAATAATAACCATAACTACAACTTTATGCCTGTAAGACCTAAGGTCTTTTTAAATGCAACCTGAATTGCACGGCATTAGTTAGAAGGAATAGAAGGATAGGAAGGAATTTATGCTAGCACAGTGGACTGAGAAAAAAGGTATTGATTATCTCATAGAATCACACGAATGGCGTCCAGTAGTAACTGGGATAATATAGAAAAGAATTCTGCCTAGAGTGGGGCTCGAACCCTTTTCTTTCTTTTTTTATTTATTCCGAAGCTTAAAACGTTTTTATGTTCGGTTATACTATGCAATCAGGTATGCATTCCAAGCTTACTACAGGGTTTCAGGTTAAGAGAAACATCGTAAATATTTTTATACCTTCAAGACTTCAAGTGCAATTCACTCGGACAGACTTGAATTTTTTTCCATAATTAAATTATTTTTTCCTCTCAATTTACCTGCATTTCCTTCATTTTTTACTTGCAACAACAGGCTTGTTGGAATTGCTTTCATTTCCGAAATAAAAGTTCTTTTTTTTTTAACTCAAAATAAAGATATGTTTTCAAAAGGATTTGCTTGAACACATTTTACCATAATGAAATAAAAGAAAAAACAAAAATACACAACACACAAAGTAATACTTCAGAAAGGTAAAATATTTCTCTTATACTTTTGCTACTTGGGAGACAAAATAATTGAGTTTAATGTCCTAAGAACTATGAGAGATGGATTTTATCGTGCTATTCATTACTTTGTTGAAGTATCTATTTCTATCCTGTGACTAGACACAATCCATCTGGTCTTTAAAGGCTTCATAAATTAAGGATCTTTCAATTGAAATAAACAGGATAAGACCAGAGATCATAATCACACTCAAAATATTGTTAAATTCAACGCCAAAGAGTAATCCACTTGCATCGGTCGGTCGTCGTTGGAACACCAAACAATTTGTAACATATTCTACCAGCTGCAGTACTTTATCACTTCAAAACTCAATTCATTCATCAATTTCAGCTGAAACATCCTGCGAGTAATCCACTTTGATCCTGTGAGTGTGTTTGTAATATTAAACAAAAAAAAGCAACAAAAAACCTTACATCAAGGATCTGACTCCTGACCAGCACCAACACCAGCAAGGACATCAGACCATGCCGTAAACATAGCTATCGATTGCAAAATTCTAGACACTCACTTCATGTTGCTATTATATTATGTAATGCCCATAATCCTATTCATTATTTACATTAGATTTGACGTTATATGGTGTGGTGTGGTGTCGTATGGTATGGAATATATCCTTGCTCCATGCTTAGACGACATAATCTCTTCTAACACAAGAGATTGACTGGCTCTGGACGGCCTATATGGATTGAATGAACAAGGAAGCCGTAAATGGCTATTTTCTTTGGCCATTTTTGTGTGACTGTTGACATTTATGTTGACATTATGGTGGAATTATGTTTGGACAAAACAAAAAGAGCTTGATACTGTTATAAGGCTTATAAGCAATATATTTGTAGAAGCCTAATATATGATTTATGATGGTTGTGTCTGGTATGTGCTTGTCATTGTGAAATTATTATTTCTGGTGTCAAAAGGTGAATGTACGACAAACATTATCAAATATAAGCTTTAATAATAATGAAAGCAGAAACTTGTTTTCGACTTGAATTAATATACGTCTGTAAAATTAGGAAGGTTATCGAAGATCATAATCTAACTAATGAAAGCATATATTAAACTACAAAAATTGAATGAGTTTTAAATGAAACTTGATTTTTTACTTGATCTATAGGAAAAGTATATTGGTTTCGTGTAAAAAACAAAACTCGTGGTAGTAATCAAAAGTAACACTTAGATGATCGAGAAGTTCGAAAAAGTAGGTTTCGAAATGCCATATCCATCGGTCTGTGCCATCCTGCGTCTATGAGTCTATGCATCTATGCATCTGTGCATCTTTGCATCTGTACTTTTATTGTATTTTGAGCTAGAGTCTAAATAGGTCAGCCGATTTTCTTCAAATTTAGTACAGAGCATTTTTATATGATTCCCTAGAGTGGAAATTCGAATTTTTGTCCTCATCTAAAGTGAGTAGCTGCCGTATAACAATTTTGGTTTTGTTCAAATTTTGTCGAAAACGGCTCTAATGATTTTGACTAAACTTCGTTCTTGTAATCATCAAAGTAAAGGGTTTTCCAATAAGAGGTGTTATTTTGATATTCAAAGAAAAATGGCATTTTTTGAGATAAATGATCGGATGTTTATTTCATTATAAAGAGGAAGGTATGCCGTTAATAATGAAACACAACATCAGCCAAATGGCCGCCACGACCACGCTTACAGGACCATATCCTTTTCATGAAATTTTGAATCGACGCTGGGCTGTTGGCGTAGACCTTATCTTTCACGTGGCCCCAAAGGAAGAAGTCGCAAGGTGTTAAATCACAAGATCTCGGTGGCCAATTGTGATCAACTCTTCGAGAGATAACACGGTCCGGAAACTTTTCCCGTAAAAGATCGATGGTTTCATTGCTTGTGTGGCACGTAGCGCCGTCTTGTTGAAAATAAACGCTGTCCAGATCAATACCATCCAATTCCGGCCATAAAAAATCATTAATCATCTCTCGATAGCGCAATCCATTGACCGTAACTGTTGCTCCAGCCTCATTTTCGAAAAAGTAAGGTCCAATGACCTCGCCGGACCATAAACCGCACCAAACAATCACGCGTTGAGGATGGAGAGGCTTTTCAACAATAACTCTTGGGTTTTCCGAGCCCCAGATGCGACAGTTTTGCTTGTTGACTCCTCCGAGGTGGAAATGGGCCTCATCAGTCAAGATGATTTTTCGATGAAATTCCGGATCATTGTCATGCATTTCAAGGACCCAATCAGCAAAGACACGACGTTGTTGATGATCAGCCGGCTTGATTTCTTGTGTTAACTGAACTTTATAAGCCTTAAGACCCAAGTCTTTATGCAAAATACGGTGTAATGATGTTTGTGGAATGCCTAATTCCAAAGAACGACGAGGAATGGACAAACCTGGATTTTCTTCAACACTTTGGGCTACAACAGCAATATTCTCAGTTGTTCTTGAGCGACGTGCACGGGTTTTATTCTTCACACCACTAACTTGTCCCAATAGCTCGAATTTGTCCACCAATTTCTGTATTGCGGTCCGACAAGGTGCTTCACGACGACCCAAAAATGTTTTAGTTTTACGAACCGTCTCTGCCAAATTTTCACCATTTTTATAGTGAATTTTAATAATTTCAATGCGTTGTTGAAGCGTGTATCGTTCCATTTTTATTAATGGCGTAGTTTCTACTTGTCAAATGTCAAAAAATGACAGCTTCAAAAGTGACATCTACCGAAATAGCGGGCTATTCAAAATAACACCTCTTATTAGAAAA
Organism: Leucozona laternaria; assembly: GCA_932273885.2. NCBI lineage: Eukaryota > Metazoa > Arthropoda > Insecta > Diptera > Syrphidae > Leucozona > Leucozona laternaria. Next base: position 19,547,645 of record OW026367.1, on the reverse strand, counting down.
CCCTTTATTTGTAAGGAAACTGCGTTTCAGATTACTGGTAAAAAATCACACAACGGAAATAGCCATACTATTTTTTTTTAGAAAAAGATTCTATTTTTGAGTTAGGTATTTGAGTATACCGATTCTGTTGCCTATTAACAGTTCAAACAATGTGAATGTACAAATTTTGAAAAATAAATCAAACAATAAAACTAATTCCTCAGTACCAGGGTCCGGATTTCTATGTTAATACAAATTTTCTTTTGGACAGCCATGGAAGTAAATGAATAATGTGGTTTTTCGAATTAAGAAATTTCTGTTGAAATGGCATTGAATCGCTAGCGCATATTTTGGCATATTTTGCTATAAATGTATATTTTAGCTTATTTAGCACATTTTCACAGTGAACGCATATTTTTCGTGCATATTTGTTAGAAAATTAAAAATTTTCATAAAAAAACGAAGGATTTTTGAAAATTAAAAATATCTCCACCATGTTATCCTTGAATGTGAATAAAAAAACGTGCTTGGATATATTCCATAAATGGTCTGTTGACTTGAAAAGATCATTTTCGATGAACAAAAGATTTTTAAGAAATACGTACCTAATTAAAGTATATTTTTTTTTGGTTATTTTTATAAACTTTGTGCTGTGAAAACTCTATAAATAAAAGACTGAATTATTTTTGTTTTATTTCAATGTTTTTTCATCTACTTTTCGAATATTTTTGCAGCATATTTTTGATTTTTTATGGCATATTTTCGATTTTTGATGGCATATTTTCCAATTTTTTTGTGCATATTTTAGGTACATATTTTGTGTTCTTTAGGACATACAAATCCGGGCCCTACTCAGTACTCTTGATTTTTTTTTTCAAATTTTCTAAGTTTTTACATTATTAAATGTGAAGCTACATTACAGTTGCTATCCATAAGAGCAAGTTCGTGCCGTCCAGTCGTGCATAACTTTACTTGCGAAATAGGAACTTTAGGGTAAATTTTGGATTCGTTAAAAAAAATCTAGCTCGAGATTATAATCAAACATGACATTACGATGACGGAAAACACGAAAAAAGTGGGTCCTGGAATTCTGTTTGTGTGTCTGTATATCTTCCTGTCTGTATTACTACATGTCTGTGGGTCTGTTTATACATCGACTTACAGCCTAAACGACTAAAGTGGTTTTCTTGAATTAAAAGTTTCCATAAAGGGAAAATTGAATTTTTTAGCTTCAAAAATAACGGTACCTGCGACGGATCTTACGATTTTGATGAAAAAAAATTGTGTGCACTATTCTAAGTATTGTTATGCATTTTTTAAACGAAATGTTAAGCAATAAATAATATTAAGGGTAACTTCAGTAGAGCAGTTTTTTTTTTTATTTTTGATTTTCTTGCTAACGAGTTACCAAGATTTCGATCAAAGTTTTATGCAGAAAGTCCTTTCAAATCTAAATAATATTGCATACACAATTTTTTTTTTTTTGGAAATTTCAAAACTTTAAAAACTGGTTAGTGATTTTTCTTGAAATATCGTTTACAGGTGGATGTTATTTAATATTTAAGAACAGCATTACAAAAATAATTCAGACGGTGGTCTTCATTTTCAGAGAAAATAACTTTTTGGAAAGCCTGAATTTCATGCTAAATAAGTAAATAATAATTATTTTTACTGTTAATTTAAAACATATATGCGTAAATATATATTATATACTCTTTGAAATTCCAAGAATCTCGAAACACAAGAGCAAGTTCGTGCCATTCACTCGTGAATTTTATTTCTATAATATTTAAATATAATAAAAATTGATCGTAGTGTGTTCCGATGTTTAAGATTTGAAAACGACTTGATCAAATTGGATACTTCCTTCTGCGGGTTTGATTGTTGCTACGCGAAGGTTTAAGAAAAAAGAACATTGATTTTTTTTTCAGAAAATTGGTATTTATCTGGTGAAATGGGGTAAAAAAAATGGCATCTGATTTCAAAAATTATTATTGAGTTTGAAAGGTTATTTAAAAAAACATTTCTATTTATAGATTGAAATGGGATGAAAACAAAAAAATTGGTTTTTGATCACAAAAATTCTTTCTGTGTTGGGAAAGTAATAAAGGCTGGACTCAGAGGATCATTTTTTTACACATTTAGCCATTCATACCGTGAAGTAAGTTAAAACCCATAACGTAGGATTTGATTATAAAAATTAGCTTATACATATATTTAATTTTGTAATTTAAGGTTAGGTTAGTCTACTCGTTCGAAGCCGGGCGGGCCAGCTAGTAATATTTATAATTTATAATTTTTATATTCACAGCTTGATATTGTTTTCTAATATGAGTATTATCTGGAAATTGCAATCATAAACTTTAACAAGAATTTATTGAAATTTTTTAAACTCTGTTAATTTTGTTTTTCAAAACTTCTGATTTCTATTTTATTATAACACTATGCATTGCAAAAAATCATAAATATTTAAAATTTGTAAATAAAAAATCGATTTTTGTCCGCCCTTGGACCATTGTATATGTTGCAACGGGTTGTCCGTTCTTCTGTTTATCAATCTACAACCTCAACGGATAGATGGATTTGTTTAAAATTTTGTAAAAAGCATTTTAATATCTTTTTTTCGAAAATGACTTCAACAATTTTGATAAAACTTCATAACTTTTTGTTCGTTAGTGACTTGGCCGATTTTGTTCCAATATTGTTAGGTATATGGAAATTTTTGAAAGAAGAAACACTGTTAGAACAATATGTCTAACAGAAACGAAATTGGAATAAAATTGGTAGAAACACGTCTTAAAAGTAATAATAATTAAATTTTGTTATAAAAAAAAATATTTATTTTAAATTTTTTTAAATACTATTTAGGAGTACCAAATACTTAAATTGTAAAAAAAAAATCAGTTAAACTGTTACCGAGATATAGCTACTGCAATAACCCAAAAAGATGGCAATTTCCTCAAAAAATGGTAAACCTTATTTCCGTGCATTAATGTGATTTTTTTTTTTCAAAAAACTAAAACAGAGTTTTACTTCAATCACTTTTGTCATTATATGTACGAAGTTCAATCAAAAGTGATAAGCCCGATTTAGATGGGTTTAAACTAAACTTCAAAACTATCCCTTAGGGACAAATATTCAAATAATTTTTACCAAATTTGAAGTATTTTAGTAGCTACTTCCATTAAGGCTTTTTCTCAATGAACAAAGGACGTAAAGACGATATACAGGCTAACCGACGGACGGTATGGCAAAAATAACTATTGTTGGGCATATCCTTAATGCATTAAGTTTGAGTAACATATTTTTAAACGAAACCAATACGTGTCCTTAACCAGGAAGTAAAGTTAAAATTATTAGTACATACAAATACTCTAAAAATACCAATTTAAGCTATCTCCTGCTGCAAATTGATGCCGACGGAAGGAATAATTGCTTCTACATAATCGTATTATGTAAGTTTTGATTAACATAAACAAATGTTTCTCTTACGACCTCAACACCCTATAGAGCAGCTGTAAAGCAAAGTTAACTCGATTTCTTAACAATTCTAACCCAAAGTAACATTTATTACATATTTTATTTCAAAGAATTTTTCCTAAATTTTGTTCTCTTATGCATTATGACCTTTCGCATTTCTAGTGTAAGGAAGAGCATCCAACAGAGTTGAACTTTTGATTTTGAAGAGTTCTCAAAAATGTTTCATGAAAAAGATGGGAATATAAAGTTCCTCACGATATAGGTATACAAATGTAAGTTGAAACTATAGATTCCATAAGTGTACCTATAAGCTAAAACAAAAATCTTTTGACGTCACAGTTCTTCTCTTCATTCATTATAAAATTCCATGGACTGCAACGATGCAATACCCACAACTTTTCTTCAAAAGGTTTATTTTCTAAATATGTATATGGCCTTATTCACCTATGCACATCAGTATACAAGTGCACAAGGTCCTTACGAGATATTCGTTAAGGGTCGAATATATAGTAATCGGAGATACGGTTGTGCACCCTGTGGAACAAGCTTCCACTTCTCTCCTCGTACATCAATCTCACAATTTTCAAGTTAGACTATAACCCATCTCAATATCTAGCAGGAGCAATCTTCTCCCTTTCAATTAAAATCAGAATGCGCCCGAACTGCACATCACAGCAAAAAATAAAAATAAAAATCAAATGAAAAACTTACCGGAACTACAAAGGAGTACAATTGCAGTGCATGTGAGCAGACCAGGTGTCGTTCTTTGATGCATATTGGATACTTGTGCAGTGCACTAGCAGGACCTGATGCCACTCAAATGACTGACGGCTATGGCAGCACAGGAGCAACCTGCTGAATCCTGGTGGTCGATGATGATGGGTAAAATGCAAAGGCTGCCAACTCATTCATTCATCGTATTGCATTCGACGATGATGAGTGATGGCGGCGGCAACGGTGGCGATGGCGTCGGTGGTGATGAAGGTGGAGGTGGAAGAGAAACGCCAGGTGTGTTGTCAAATCATGCAAAACGGGACAAGGACACACGAGAACAGTATTCTGCACTATTTCCAATTTTGTTTTCTTTTTTTTTCCTTTTGCTTTCTATTTGGAAAGCTCTATATCGAACTATTGATCAAGGATTAACACGGAAGCAGATGTTACTCGACTTCGATTTCCTCTCTGGGTTTATCTTCTTTTTTTGGTGTGGGTGGCACAGGGGACTACTCTACCGTTTCGAAAAGGTGGTGGTAGTGGGAGATATTAATAATTCACTGTACACTAGACTGGGAGGACATTTGAATGTCCTTACATTTTTTAATCCACTTATCCGTTCACAATACCATCTTACGGTGAAGATGATATCGAGTATCCGAAAATCCCGACCCTGATGAGGACTTTTTTGTCAAACTTAAAAATGAAAAAAAAATCTTAATTTTTTGTTTAATATGATTGCTTGAAATTGCACTCCGGCTTTTTTCCCTAGGGCTACGTTTTATTTATCCTAACACTCGTCCTTCGTTTGGGTGTTGCGGTACGATGTAAATCCAACGTATGACTGAAGTGTACAAAAGGATATTGTAAGGATTTATTATTCGGACCAAAGATTCTCGTAGTCTGACTCCGAAAACCCAGTATTTTTGAGATTGGACAATGGGAAAATCCTTCGCAATCCTTCGGTCGTGTATAGTTGAATACCATAGACGAAGGGAATTGGGGAAGCATATTATAGCTCCGAAAAAAAATTGTGAGTATTAAGAAAGATTTTACTGCGCAGCTGCTCGGTTGTTTAACTCCGAAACACGTGGACCGGCATTTTTTGTACAAAGATGAGCGCTTATATGTTGGTTCTGTAAACAGTAACGTTTTAGTCGCTTATGGCCGTTGGAGCAGAATGTTTTGATATTTTTTCGATTGTAATAAAAATAAATATTTCAATTAGAATGTGTTACGTACAAAAAATAAATAAGACTAGTAAGAAATTTTGAATACAAAAGTTTGTCAACAATTTGATGAACAGGATTGTTAATATGGAAATTAATATGAAAAGCTAAAGGTTGCTATGGCCAGCAAAACAGTTAAGTGGATTATGGTTTTTCAGACAAGAAATCATTTATTTAAAATTCTCAGTAGTAGTAGGATAAAATTCCATTCTTAGTTCAAGAACAACACTTTCTTTGGGATGCTTTCTTTGGATAGTTTAATAGTTTTTCTAGCTTTGGTTTTTCGTTTGAAATTGTAACAGAGATGTACAATCAAACTAATGGGTGATAATCATAAAAAGTAAAGGGTCCGCCAAATAACTTTTTTTTTTTTTGAAAATGGCGCAAAACATCGAGTGTAGTTTCGGCTGTGTGGCACGTAGCGCCGTTCTGTTGAAGCCAAATGTTGCCAATATTTTTGTGAGCAAAAATTCGTTCAACATGGCCCGATAACGATCGCCATTGACTGTAACGGCCACTCCTTGCTCATTTTCGAAAATGGCCCAATTATGCCTGTGTATCGGCTTTTCAATGTATGCGTGCGGGTTTTCTGTGCCCCAAATGCGACAATTTTGCTTGTTTACTACCCGCCAAGATCAAAATGAGCTTCATCTGAAAAGATGATTTTTTTTGGCAAAATCGGCATCTTCTCAAAGTCGATCGCAGGAACACTTAGCGAAGCGTATACACAACCATATTCGTTCAGCGGAAGGATAAAACTAATTATCTGTCAAATTAGACATGAGCGAAGTGTTATCATTCAAGAAATAAGCACTAGTTGAAAAAAAAGTCAGATGGCGGACCCTTTAGTAGGTATATGCGTTTACTAGAAAATTTTTAAGTTTGAACTATTTATAGTATGCATAAAAATGCAGGAAATGCTTAAAATTAAGTTTTTACTATAGACCATAATATCTACTTTTCTAGGATGAATTTGTTTAGTAAAAACTTTATTCCGCATGCATAAAAACTAGTAAGTACTTTTTTCTATAGTAAAAATTAGCAAATTGTAAATTTCTTAGTATAATATGTGCTCTAAGCACGTAATTAAGTAGCCATGAAACAAAAGAAAAACAGTTTCGAGTCATCAAGTTCAGTTTCGAGTTTCAAAGCAATCAGGTAGCTGTTTTTATTGAAATTGGGTTGATGTTAATACTGGTTGGAATGTCAGAATTTGAACGTTTAAAGTTTTGATTAAAATGCTTTTAAATAGCTGCAGGGGATTTTTTCCAACAACGCAATAAAGCAAGCGAAAATGATGAAAAAAAAAAAGAATTTTATATCAAGTCGACTTAAAAGGTTATTGCTTTATACCCACAGTATACTCAAAGTATAAGTTTAAATTGTCAGATGCTTTTTTTCTTAGGCGGAGGTATGCTCAGCGGGCCTAGGGTTTTACCAAAGAAGAAACAAACTTTAGTGTATTCGAGGTTGTTTTTATTCACCAATCGCTTTACAATTCTTGTATTTTCTTTTAGATATATTTACTTTTATACAACTCAAATTACACAATTATGCTTATATTTATTAACTTATAACTTAATTTTATATACCTCAAATGTATCACTTAACTTACGGTCTGAGATAGCAGGCTTCACTAAATCGCAGTCTGAGATAGCTTACATCTTTAACCTTTGACTTAAAACCTGGGCTTCCACTGTCTTTTGTGGAACCTTAGGGCCAGTTTCACAGTCAGAAAAGTGACACTTAAGTGGGGAATTTGAAAGATTAATTCCCAATATCACCGTTCACTGTTACCTGAACAAGTGGCACTTAAGTCTCCAACGCTAGCTATGAAATTTAGCTTAAATTACTAATATGGGAAACTTAAGTGCCACTTATTTCGGTAAGTGTCGACTGTGAAACTGGCCCTTAGTCTTGCGAAAGGGAGACCAATTTTTTTATGCTCACCCCACGCTCTTATATAAATGGTCCGACATCTAACGTTTTTTTTTCAACTAGTGCTTATTTCGTGAATGGTAACACTTAGCTCATGTCTGATTTGACAGATAATAAGTTTTATCGTTCCGCTGAACGAATATGGTTGTGTATGCGCTTCGCTAAGTGGGCCTGCGATCAACTTTGAGAAGATGCCGATTTTGCCAAAAAAAATCATCTTTTCCGATGAAGCTCATTTTGATCTTGGTGGGTAGTAAACAAGCAAAATTGTCGCATTTGGGGCACAGAAAACCCGCACGCATACATTGAAAAGCCAATACACCCCAAACGAGTCACTGTTTGGTGTGGATTTTGGTCCAGAGACATAATTGGGCCATTTTTCGAAAATGAGCAAGGAGTGGCCGTTTCAGTCAATGGCGATCGTTATCGGGCCATGTTGAACGAATTTTTGTTCACAAAAATTGAAGAGGAGGATATTGTCAACATTTGGTTTCAACAGGACGACACTACGTGCCACACAGCCGAAGCTACACTCGATCTTTTGCGCCATTTTCAAAAAAAAAGAAGTTATTTGGCGGACCCTTTATTTGTCATAAAAAAAAAACATCTGCGATATCAATAACAACTATGCAAATTCATTTATAAATACATTGGTACTTAGTAAACTATTAAATATTTCAATGAAAAATAAATTAAACTCTAACCATTTGCTTTTGCACGCTTCCAATAAAAACTCAAATAAATATAAATGGTATTCTTCTGAAAGGAATTGAAATACAAATAAGGACTCTAGAGACCTGGAGCTGTTTAGTTCCACGATTCACACACTCTGATGATGCAAGGGTATATAACCACCATCTTGCCCGCAGAGTATCTATAGTTGGTTATTTTCATTTCCCTACAGTAAACATTTTCTAAATGGTACACTCTATAGTGTGTCACATTATGAGCTCTACACTTAGCAAAGATAATTAACGTCAAGTGCTTGGAGCAAAATATCTACCACTCTACAGTATAGATACGTGAACACTTTTGCAACAATATCAGCAGCAACTTTTGCTTTTACTTTATCGATTAGGAGTTATTTCCTCTGCCGTCAGAAGGTATTACCGTACAGTGGAATTTATTCAGACAGAAAGAACAAAAATCGGTTAAGTTCTTTTAATAATACCTTTCCCAGATTTAATTATTCATAAACGTCCTTAGAAAGAATCAGGAATGTCGAAAGGAGAAGGAATATTGAATATGGAACACCAATAACGAAGTCAAATAAGAATAGTTTCATGATGTAAACACCTGATTGTATACTAGGGGAAGGTTATTTAATTCAAAGACTAATAGAAAACTAGAACTCGGCAATTCTAGGATATTACATTAATAAATTTAAATAATTTAAAAAAGTCGGTGACCAAAGCGGCGAAAGTGCAATACGACAAAGCATAAAAGTGACAAATGGAAAAGTAAAAAAGCGGCAAAGCAAAAAAGCAGCAACGTGGCAAATCGTCAAACTAGCAAAGTGACAAAACAGCAAATATCGACAATGAGGCAAAGCGATAAAAAGACAAAGCTATAAAGTGGCAAAGCGACAAATTAATCGAGTTTTTTCGCATGATATATTTTGCTCGAAAACTTTCGGGTATATTCTTTTTCAAGAGTGAAAGTTTGAACTTAAGAAAGTATACTTTCGTACTGTTTCTCTGCCTTAGTGTCACAGTATCACACTATCACACTGTCATAGTATCGCACTTTTACACTCTAACACTGTCACACTTTCACACTGCCACAGTTTTCTACCCATAGACTGTCTTACTTAAACTGGAAGATTCTCACCAACCACAGCTGTAAATTTAAACACTGTTACACTGCCACGCTGTTACACTGCGGAACTATTTATTTCACTTTCATAAGAAATCTGGAAGAAGCTTTTAAAATTCCCAACAAATATCTAAAGCAGACTAATCATTAAAACCAACTTAGCTCTTATCATCAATTGCTTACTGTATCTATATATCTCACATACTTGTCAATATTGTGACATTTTTAATTTGTTATTACTTAGGGCGATATTACCCATATAATATATGACAACTTATTTGTTGTATGTCAAATTTGTATAAGGCTCCATGTATTTTGTGTCATATAAATTTGACTATCACACTTATATGACACTTTTGAGACATACTTATTTGGCAAACTTGCCATATTTATATGATAATGTAATACTGCCCTTAGTCATGCTCATGTTTTTATTTCTACTTTTCTACATTCGTATTTCTTATCATTATGTAAGACTTTTTTTTTTTAATATGCTTTGTTCGAATAGGTATAAGAAAATCTGGAATATAATCTTGAATTTTGCGAGTTTCTTATATCCGTGTTGTACTGTACTTAAAAGGATAACACATAAAATCAGCTAGTTTTTAATTTTTAAATTCTATTTAGCAAAAATTTATTTTGGTATATGTTCTAATCAAACTTAAGATTGACGTAGTAGAGGGTAGATGTTCCTTTCCTCAAAAGCAACCTACTTTTCACGATACACGTCATTCAATATACCACTTTGCATATCAAACGCCTTTTTCGGTAAAAATTTCCATAAAATTTACCAAATAAATACTCATTTTCCTTGAACATCTTCTTTGCATTTTCACAATAAGCTGAAATAGACAGACCATCCCTTCCCCCATTCACATTTGAAATGATAATAATCGTATAGTGTTTCAAACCCCTCAAAAAAGAAAAAAGTTGAAGAAAATAACACCAACAACCGGTGCACAAAACCAAAATCCTTCTATCAAAGATCTACGTCGTTTATTTAAAATGTTCTTCCACCTAACGAACAATGGAATGCTGCCTCGGCTATCATCAGTATGATGACGGTGGTTAGGGTAGGGTAGTGCGGACGTGCACACTTCGTCCTTCATTGGATTCTTTCTGTAGCACTTTTTATAGTGCACATGTAGAGCCAGCCAAAGCCAACACAGGCCACTCGTAGAGAGGAGCTCCTTTAGAGATCGCCCTTAATTCTGTTTATAGCTTTCTACCATCAAGGAACGCCTTACACACTCATATCCTTGTGTGTAGCCTGGCAGCCGTTAAATTTTTGCTGAGCTGGACATGGACAAAGTGAAATTATTGCTGGTTTACATGATTTTTTGTAGTTATTCGCCTTTTGGTCAGGGAACAGGAAACGTAGTGCATTGCTTAAAAAACACCCCGGCCATATATCTTTCTTATGCACGTCGGCATCGTCGTTTTAGGCTTTTACACGAATTAAATCATTCTTTGCTCCTATCTTCCACTTGTTTCCGTTTTCATTTTGGTTTGAATTTCTTTTTTTTTTTTTCTTTGTTGCTACAGTAGTTGCAGGTTTTATTTGTTTTTCAAGAGAACCTAAAAACGTTTCACTAATAGCCCGAGGAAGGACTGAAGATATTTGAATGGGGGGTGTATTGAGCTATGAAAAGACGACTTGACCCGTCCAAGATGTGTATAATAATAATTTCATTCAAAGATTTAATAATAACGAAAATGAAGAAAGTGCACAAAGCAGGATAATAATAGGCCTTTCTGCAGATACTTTCCTCTCCAGAGGGGATTTAAATATTTTTGATACACAAATGACGTTCTCGTTTGTGCCTTTTATATGTATAGAAAAGTACAGTGTAGGTACACGGCTATATCCTATTTTAAATATTTCATTCATAATATTACAATTTTTTGTATAAATTATTTATTATTATTCAAAATTTATATAGCTGAACTCACCTCAGATGTAAATAAAAGGAACAAAATATTGCAAACAAATTTTTTTTACAGAGCCAAAAAAGTTTTGTTTCTCTCTAGAAGTCCTTATATGAATGACAGAGGGCAAAAAGGTCATATCAAGATCAATAAGAATAGCATTCAATTATAATCCCAGTTTTTTGAGTCGGTAATTAAAAGAAAAATTGATTTCTGTAAATGAATAAATAGAGCCAAACCGTTAGTTTTATCCAGATGAACATCTTGTAAGCGCACTTGCATATAGGTATATTTACACTACACATATTTACTTATTAAAGTTTTCTTTAAATTCGTTGGGATGCAATGGATTTAAAGTTTTTATGAGTTAGAAGTCCTAATTTTGTATGAAAAAATGCTTAAGGTTTTTTTTCAGCTCTTTAAAGTTTCTATTAAAAAAAATTATAGAAGTTCCTTTCACCTTCGATGATTAAGCCTTAAAAGTATCTTTAAATTAAATGCAAGCTTTAAGAAAATTCTGATCTCTTTAAACAATTGGATTGTCTTTTTTTTTAATTATATTATTTGTCCTTGCCAACAGTGAAATATGTTATTTTATCAAAGAAACCTATAAGTTTTATAATCGAAGCGTAATTTCTTATAAACTGCTTAAATAATGAATTTAGGCTGAAATTTTTGTTGATGGATCCCGTTTATATAATATGTGAGACTGCTAAAATCTCCGAGATCTCAGAAATATTAACTGACAAAATAAAAAATGTTCACCACTATTAATTATTATTGTTTTATATTCAACTTCTTTAGAATAATTTAAGAGAATCACTTTGGGAGCTTTTCTATCCATAAAAATAGAAAGATTTTTAAGATCACATCAAGAAAAATAAACTCTGAATCATGAAATATTAATCTAATAAATCAAAAAATGTGTGCGAGTGCCGGGACTCACGGTTAATATGTGTAAACATCAACTATTGTCCAAGCCCCTAATTTTGTTACTGAACGTACTCAAAAGAAACATGGCCGTATTGAATAATTATCACTGCATTACCAATCTGTTAGGCAGTGCTTAAAAGTCTAGTGTAAAAAGAACGGCAACGAAATATCCAGTAACGAAATTTCAAAGCACTAAAAGGCTGGTGGTGAAGTGTCCAACGAACGGTGAAGGTTCTGTACTGAAAGGTCCTGCTTCATTATTCACTCTTAACTCTAAGGTGACTATACATAAAACATGGTTATTGTTTATGATCATCACTCTCAGAGCTCTGAGCATCGATAAAACAAAATAACAACTGTCAGCGGCACTAACGTCGTGGTTTCAATGCAATGACACCGTACCCAAACTCCAAAAGAATTTGACAGTTAATGGTTTGACAGATAAGTGACGAATTAAAATATTCGGTTAGAACTGTCAACGACTCTTATGCAACTCCATCTTTCCATCGATTTTATTACTGGATGCACCCGATATCCTACTATACCTACAGCCATTGGGCACGTTCAATCTGAAAATCTGAAAATTCAGATCTGAATTTATGCTGTTAAACGAACAGCAGTGATGAAAATTAATCACCACAAATCAATCAAACCACCAGAGTGAAAATCATAAAGTTCAACTTCTATGCATAGCACGCCAGTATTTCCCCCACCACTATCACCTTATTCTGAATTTTCAGATGAGAATTTTTGGCTGAAAATTCAGATGAAACGTAAGCAAACGTAACTAAAAGTCACTTAAAATCATCTAACTTTTATGGCAGCTGGCCAATCAGAAGCTCCAAAAATTCAAATGTAAAACGTAGTGGGTTGAAGGCGCCCATTGACTTATGTCAATGCCTAAAGCTGACTTTTATTATTTCTGTTTTGATTTTGTTATCTTTCTAGTTTCTAGTGTCACGTTCATTTTGATGGGGAAATATTAAAAATATAAGAATAAAATATAAAAACAGTGTTAGAATGTATCGGTAACTAATCGTCAGCCGTGTTAAAAACAATTTGTTTCTGTCGGGGCTAAGCAGATTTTCATAACGTAACATGCTACAACGTAATGTGCTTCCTCGTGACGTTGCGCAGATGAAAGTTAACGCTTTTATTTAACTTTACCGTCAGCATAAATGTTAACACATCAAAAACTCGAATTTTGAAATTATTGATGATTTGTTCGTACACAATTACAGACATACCTATCCTACTTTATTGTTTTAGAAAGAGCCGATTTGTACGGTGCTTAATACTTCTGATGTTAAACCTTCAAACTTAGCAAAAAAAAAACTTTAAAAAATAACTGAGTCTAATGAACTTGTTGATTTTGGTATCTATCTACGTTTATGGCCTTAAATGTGGCTATTTATCAAGGCTTATGGTAAGACCGTGAATATACATATTTTCTATCTATGAAATATAAAAACCTGGGGCCTATTTCACCGAACACTTTTCACTTTTCACCTTGCAACTTTGCAAAAAAAATAATTTCCTGCAAATTAAAAGTGCGAAGTGTTTCACAAAATTTACAAAGTGAAGTTGCACTTTTCAATTTATCAGACTATTTTTGAAAAGTGAAAAGTAAAAGTGTTTCACCAATTTAAAATAGAACTTTGCATTTGAATTCGTATTTCGCAAATCGCGTTTAAAAATAAACACTGGTTTTTCGTTTCATGCGATACGTTGATGCTTTCGATGCATAATATTGACAAAAAAAAATTGCAAGGCTATTTCTAAAGAATTTTGTGTCCAGCAAATGGTGTTTGGGGGAAATTCATCTACTACGATTACATTCGAAACTCGATTAACTACTCTACAGACGATAGCTTTGCTTATTTCGCGCATAGATGCAACGCCGTGATATTGGGTTCCATTCTCAGCCCAATGTAGTGTACTCAAAATTTGTTTCAAGCGACGGTAACACATATTCCTTTGACTGTTGAATTAATATGTATGTCAAATTCGATGGTTATGTTTTAATCGAAAACTCTCTTTTGTCAAAAAAATTATTTTCACTACCCTTTGGTCACTTCTATTTTCTTCTTCATTTTCCAAAAATTCTTGAAAACGGTTCATTTGTGTATTAATATTTCAACTTTTCAAAACAAACGCTTATTTCCAAATAAAAATTTCTCTTTGCATATTAATGAAAAGCTTTTAAAAATTCTCAATAAAATTTGCAACGTTTGTTTGCTAAGGAAACATTTCACTTTGCAGAATATAACTTTTCACTTTGCAAATTTGCGTTTGGTGAAACGTATTTTGCAAAGTAAAAGTGAAAAGTTGCAATGTGAAAACTGAAAAGTGTTTGGTGAAATAGGTCCCTGATACACATCCAGGCTAACGATAAACTGTATAAGTGTATAGTTTAGTTGCTATGGTATATTATTAGTTAATTTGATTCAATATTCGTAGTTCAGATATTGTTGAATTGTTTTCTATAAAACTATACAGATAAGGAATAAAATAATGCCTAATATTAACACTAGGCCACTCTTCTCACTTTTTATGTCACTTTCCAGCACTCTCGCAGCTAAGAACTATAAACACCTTGGAAGATATTTCTTTAGAACTTGGAAGAGCTCTCCAACTTATCTGGTGTGAAATTGTCGAAATTTATTAATTCCTCTAGATGGCTTGATATAATCAATGAAAACGTTTAGCTTCACTTATTAGGAGCATTCAATCTTCGAGGGTATCACAAGGGATCTACTTCTACATTGATTTTAGTGTGAAAGGAAAAAGATCTATTATCAGCCCAATAACCTAACATAAACTAACCTAACAGTAGGCGACACTAGAATTTATTATATGTATTAGTCCACTTTCATAGATCTTATATGCTTCTTACGTAATATTTCACAATCCACGCAACGCAAAGAAGATGTTTCCTTTGGATATTATATCACTCCTTGTGTCCTTAATGTGGTTTGGCTCAAAAAAATTAAAACTGCTGCATGAGGTTTTTGTTTTCTAAGACTATTCTAAAAATGTATGCCAGTATTGGTGAAACAGTGCGCTAGTTACACTTACACTCAACTTGAATTAAGAGCACAAACAATACAATTTGCGGCGATGTTGGGTAAAAACACACTAACCCACGATTCATCTTCACACTTCTTTCCTTTCATTTAGAATTTCTTATTATTTTAGGTAAGGAACTAATAAATTATCTAATTACACTTTGCTCGACAAGCCAAAAAGTCTGTTTAAAATAAATTAATCCTTCTCACATTGTTTTGCAATATTATTTGACATTTTAACAGCCCTATTTTATCCTTCTGACTTCATACACCAAGGCTTCCCATTCAATCTTTCAGGTGGGAATAATGCGTATTTTATAAAGCTCTAAAATCTCGGAGCAATCCCCAAACCTCAATTATCCCTGCTCTTGTCTCTTCGATCCCCGTTAAGTACGCCAATAGAAGAAGAAGCAAAGTGAAAAGGTTTCACTTATAATATAATATAAAAGCAACACCACCATCCAGCACCACATCGATTTACGATCCTTTAAGGACACACAACACAATAAGATTATGATTTTGCGATGGACACCTTTTATATCCTTGTATCAAGTGGAACAAACCACGCCATGCCCGCACATCGTTTTCCGTGCAATTAAATTCTTGAAAACCGTCCATAAAATATTTACTCGCAATAAAGGACCTATTGCACGTCTGGAAGGGACATTTCAACCCAATGTTGTTTGGTCGTTCTGTGCACTAGGTTCGTCGTTGCTCGTTGGTATATTGGTTCAATAGATCTGGGACGTTTATTTTTTTTTTTTTTTTTGCGTTTGGTCAGATTTTCTTTTTGTTCGTCCTTAAGTCAGTTCTTTGTTGAGTTCATTTATCAGAGATGTGTTAGGATTTTTTTTTTCAAAAGACTTTTCGTTGAGCGCAACTACTTCTTATCACACACAGGGGTTCCTACTTGAACAAGGAGTGGATGTGCGAGTGTATTCAATTATAGTAGTGGCAGTGGGAAGAACGTGAAATTATTTTAACATTAAGCAATATGGGAGAACACCATTGTGGACGTGCTAGGAAGGAAGACATACAAATAGCTATAAAGAGTAAATAATGCAAGTCAATTATGGTTGATTTTGGAGGAAGAAAGTTCAAAATTAGAATCTTTTCACAAAAAGTTTTCTTTGAATTACCGAAATGGTAATAAAGGGTCCGCCATCTAACGTTTTTTTTTTCAACTAGTGCTTATTTCGTAAATGGTAACACTTACCTCATGTCTGATTTGACAGATAATTAGTTTTATCCTTCCGCTGAACGAATATGGTTGTGTATACGCTTCGCTAAGTGGGCCTGCGATCAACTTAGAGAAGATGCCGATTTTGCCAAAAAATCATCTTTTCAGATAAAGCTCATTTTGATCTTGGCGGGTAGTTAACAAGCAAAATTGTCGCATTTGGGGAACAGAAAACCCGCACGCATATATTGAAAAGCCGATACACCCAAAACGAGTCACTGTTTGGTGAGGATTTTGGTCCAGAGACATAATTGGCCCATTTTTCGAAAATGAGCAAGGAGTGGCCGTTACAGTCAATGGCGATCGTTATCGGGCCATGTTGAACGAATTTTTGTTCACAAAAATTGAAGAGGAGGATATTGGCAACATTTGGTTTCAACAGGTCGGCGCTGCGTGCCACACAGCCGAAGCTACACTCGATGTTTTGCGCCATTTTCAAAAAAAAAAGTTGTTTGGCGGACCCTTTACAAGACACAAGTGATGAGTACTTTCCATAAATTAAAAATCCCGAGTTCCGATGTCTCTCCAATATAGGACAGAGCTGGACGCCTCTTTTTCCTATTTCCAGAGCTGTATTTCCGTGAAAAGTGATCGTATTGAAACAAAAAGCATTCTAAAGCTTCAAGTTTTATAGTTTTGAGATCTTAAAGCAGATGATAAGAAAGATGCGAAAAAAATGTCCACTGGAATTAAGTTCGTGATATAATTTTAAAGAAGAAGGCCAAGGTCAGAGAGTCCTTTAAATTTGGTTGCTCAGGAACGTAAAGCCGTCATGTTGCGAATGGAAGATGTGTTTTGATCTGCTTAAATTAATTCATTTTTAATTAAATTAAAATATAAAGTAGATTATTTTAAAATTTTGTTCTCATAAATTAGGATTTATTAAAAAAATCAGCTGGTGTATGTACACCTACCCATAACGTATTGAGCATGAACTATCGAGGCAAGTGTGGCTTGCAGCCCTGCATCACACTTAAGCAAATCCTGGAAAAGACCAACGCATTTCATGAAAGAAAAGTTATTCCATTATTAAATTCCGAAAGACAAAACGTCTTTTTGGTGGTTATTCTATATTTTGCAATTTTCCAAACAGCTGCATCTAACGAGTTAAACAAATATCTCTATTGCTTTTCAAGATTTTTTTATATCAATTAAATAAATTCATCTTTAACTACCACTTCGCAGTTCACATTTCACACTTCGCACTATGTATTTGGCACTTCGCAGTTCACACTTCGCACGGATTTTTGTAATTCAAAAATATACCGAACTTCGCATATCGGACTTCACACTTCGCACTCCGTACTAGACCTTTTGGAACCTCAAGATACAAACAATTTTTAAAAACTTTCTGAGAAAAATTTAATTAGTCTATATTTGGATCTATAGTTTCAGAGTTAAAGCGCCGAAAAGTATGTTTTTTTAATAGGTTTTTCCTCACACACGACACACTGGCAGATCAGCAAAAATATAGGACTTTCCAACACCATAGAATCTTTTAATTTAACTCAATGGAATTGGTCTTGTGTTGCATACACAGAGAAAATCAAAAGTTTGAAATGTTATGTTTGAGAAGCGTGGCATCCACCCATTTCCATAATATGGGTTATTTAGTACATTAAAGTTCAACACTACTAGCGTCAAGTCTTTCAAGATTTCCACCACACTAAAAAAAAAACTTTACAACTAAATTTTAAACTACACCAAAAATCATGTATAAATAAAGGAGACAAATTCTCCTAACAAGGTGGAACAAAAGTAATGACATGATGTGAATGTGACATAATTTAATATTTAATGCTAAACGAGTTTTTGCTGCAAGTTGCTGAATTTGGTCTCGAGCATAATTGTATAGATTCCAGCAGAACCGAGCAACCGCTCACGCAGCTCGTGCGATAATGGAGATTTTGAAATACCAATTTATGATAATATGACATTATTTTTGCTCCACCTTGTGTAATTTTAAAGCATATAATGCTTTTTCTGTGTTTATAACATCTCCATGTTGCCATGTAATATGTCAACGATTTCATCAAAAACAAACCCCCTCATCACTTGCTCGACAAACAACAAAACTAATTGAAACTCATCATATTCGGACAAACGAAACTCTGCAATGCATCAACTTCTACTACAACTGTATCATTAGGCATTCTATTCACACAATCCTTTTTTTTTTTTTATTTGTTGGCAGCAATTTAAGCAGCAGTCAGATAAACAAGGAAACAAGGAAACAAGGATCGAAGTAGCCACAGACCACCACACCACCGCCACCACACAAGCTTTGAATACACAAAATAATTGAAAGTAATTTGTAACCATTTATCCAATTATCGCCGCACGTGATTAGAGGAGGATCATAGTACTTTCTATAGAATCCAATTTCAAGCAAGCATGAGCTATCGAACAATTCCAATCCTGATTGTTGTATGTCGGTTTATACTATACTCACAAACAAAAACAATGTAGAGACATCTCTTTTAAACCAAAATCCCTGCACAGGTGCCAGTGCTAGGAGTGTAAGGGAGGTGAAGGTATATAAAATGTTAATTTAATTGATTCCCTGTTGGAAGGACGAATACATATGATGACTCGACGACGACGGACAGCTGACTGACATCTATCCCCACTCACGTCATTCTGTCCTTAGTCCGAGTCTATCTAACGCAGCAGGTAGGTAGGTTAGCTATGTATATATTTTTCTGGAAAGTATAATAATAAAATTAGGCATTTACGCCTATAGGATAACAAATGCCATCATATTGTTTGCTGAGCCTAACTTTTGAGGCACACTCCAGGATGTACGTAAAACGTTAACAATGATTTTTCTAGCAGCATTAGGAGTAGAATTTAGTTAGACGTAGTCCAATTGTGAATTTCACAAGCAAGACAATTCGGAGTGATTTTTCTTTATTTACCTAATGACGTCAAAACACCAGTGCTGTCGTATTTGTGAAGTTACATTTTTTTTTAAAAACAAAGATTTATTAGGTCCGTTCAGGAAAATGAGATTTCAGAGATTTTGCGTCGTCGAAAGGTGAGGAAAGGAATACAAAATTGTTTTTCCTAAGGATTTGAACAGTAAAACTGCAAAATTTTGAAGAGGAATCATTTTCGTGTAACTGTTTGCAGAGGTCTTTGATATATCATTTTTCTGCAAACATGGCTATTTTAACCTGACAAGAAGTGCTTTAAATTTCAATTTTAAATTTATTTTTGTAAAAAATTGTAACGGGCGTATTATTCACGCCGTTTAAAATCTGTTTAAATTCAGTAATATTCACTCACTTAAACAAACGCTGTCCAAAATTTTAAACCGAATGATCGATGTAACTACGATAGACCGACTCCAACTTAAACGAGACACTTTCGTGTCATTTAGGTACGGTTTAAATAGTTTTAGCTAATATTCAATATTTTATTGTTTGTTCAGTCTAGCGGTGTATCCATTTTCTGTTGCCATTTTAGAATTTTATTTTATATTCAAAAATTTTTTATTTTCCAAGATGCAAAATGCCATTGTTGGCATAGATGCGGTTTTATTGTCATCATCATCCTCGTCGTCAAGCGACAAAGATGAAGAGGTAGGCCTGAGAGAAGTGCGAATTTGGCGTCCGTATCGAACAATGCAACGTGCGAAGATCGAGTGCCATCCAAGTGCAACAATTGGCAGTCATACAAAAAATTATCGCAGTGTTTGCCGTCTTGCATAATATACGTATAGATATGGGAGATTTAGGCGTCAACGATATACCATTGTCGAAGTTACTACCGGGAAGGACGTTTGATATTTTTGCCCATAGCATCAACAACAATAAGGACAAATAAAAGACATTTCTAATGTGTATTTGTGTGTGTGACATGAATGATTTAATTTTATTTAAATATAAAATGACAATTCGAAAATAAATGCATTTTTATTTGTGAACATGAACAAAATGGACATGTTGCTTCTCACCATATCCAAATGTTCAAATGTTCGATTCAAGATCCGTTCATTGCTGATAGAGGGAAAGAACAAACAAGAAATTGAGTAAAGCGTTTGGCCTGAGTTGAATTCTCTTTTTATTTTTATTCTTTTGGTGGCACTTTCTATATTTGCGCAATCTTAGATTTTTTGTTCATTTTGATTCAGCACTGAAACTCGAAAAGATTGATAAATAAATCAGCAAACAGTTGCTCAAAAGCCAAAAAAAACCCTTTCTTATATCACAAATTTAAACCGACGCGACGTAAACCGAATGTCATTTTTTGCTTAAACGGTGTGAATATTACCAATTTAAACGAGATTTTGTCGTTTAAATTCTATCGGTTTACTTCGATTAAATGTCGTCGGTTTAAGGACTTTTAAATCGAGTTTTAAACGGCGTGAATATTACGGCGGTAAGAGTTATATACTCCTACTGTCCTACAGTCTTACCCGGTCTAAATTTCTCAAAATATACTGACAATTGGACCTTCTAAACTGATTAAATATAAAAAACGGTACACCAAATAACCCATCAGTAAAGCTTTTGGTGATATTCACCTCAACAAACAAGCCGACTAAGGCAATAGCAATTTGCATAAATAAACCGTTTACCTGTGCCGCATATTTTCCACACTTGCAATCTCACATACAACTCACTTTATATGCACGGATGGTGGTTTGTGTGTTTTGCAGCACGCCCAGCCCAGGTGAAGCTTCTTCTTTTCCTTCATTGCCCCATATGCCAGAGACCGAGATCTCTCATCAAACATCGAGTGGTACAAATGGGCTTTCGGTGTTTCACTTAACCTGCAATTTCTATATGTAGAATCTGATATAGAGAGACGCAACTTGATGGATAGGTACCTAGAATATGGGCTAAGGAAGTGCTTTTCAGATGGTGATGCGGTGGTGTAGGTATTGGTATAACGTAGATGTAATTGCATGTTGAAGGATGTTTTCGACGGCTGTTTATTTTGTATTCTGAAAATAAATTTATCGTTTAAGTCTTTATTTGTGCGGCTATTTATACATATTGTAAAAGTATAGCAAAGAGCCTTGTTCAAAATATGGAAGAAACGGTCTTAGAATCGAATATAACCAGTTTCATCCCTCTACGTCTCGACTTTAATTCATATTTTAACACTGATTGTGAGACCACTAAATAAGCAATGTCGATCCTGTCTATGATTTAGGTATGTAGAGAATCTTAATCATATTAAGCATAATATGTCAACACTGTCCATGAAATGTCAACAATTTTAATAATTTAAGATGCGTTACAAATGCAAATAATTTTGTAAAAATATGAAGATTTGGAAAATTGCAACTATTAATTTAAATGCATGACAGGATCTTATTTACTTGTTCTTCTGGTTCAAGAGCAAATATATATATTATTTACAGTGGCGATTCCTCTCAGTTGGCTAGTATGGCGGCGCCAAACCTAAAATTTCAACTTAAATGTACATACTACAAACAAATTATTTGTAAAGGGTGATTTTTTAGCTGGTTTGGTTTTGGCAACACTGGTTTTGACAGCTGACGTGTGTTTAGTACCTTGTGTCACTGTCAAACAGCTTCAGTTTGGTTTGCAATTTAACCATGGATCGTCTTACAAATGAACAACGCTTGCAAATTATTGAATTTTACTATCAAAATTCGTGCTCGGTTCGAAATGTTCATCGCGCGCTGCTTGTGTTCAGCGATGAGGCTCATTTTTGGTTTAATGGGTACGTAAATAAGCAAAATTGCCGCATTTGGAGTGAAGATCAGCCAGAAGCATTGCAACAGCTACCAATGCATCCCGAAAAAGCCACTGTTTGGTGCGGTTTATGGGCCGGCGGCATTATTGGGCCATATTTCTTCAAAGATGATGCGAATCGCAGCGTTACTGTCAATGGTGAACGCTACCGAGCGATGATAACAAACTTTTTTTTGCCCGAAATGGAAGTTCTTGACTTGCATGATATGTGGTTTCAACAAGACGGTGCCACATGCCACACAGCACGCGAAACAATGGCGCAATTGCGAGGCGAGTTTGGTGAACAGTTAATTTCACGTTTCGGGCCGGTCAATTGTCCGCCTAGATCGTGCGATTTGACACCATTAGATTATTTTTTGTGGGGGTATGTCAAGGCTAATGTCTATAGGGACAAGCCCGCTTCGATTGACGCACTGGAAGCCAACATCCATGCATTCATTCGTGAGATACCGGCCGATATGTGTGAAAGAGTATGCCAAAATTGGACTCAGCGGATGGGCTACCTGAGACGCAGCTGCGGTCAACATTTGCATGAAATTATCTTTCAACATTAAATTGCAAGGTTCAAACTATCGATTTAAATAAATATTTCATTCATTTTTTCGAACTTTTGTGTTTTTTTTTTTTTAAAAGTTCTAAACCTCTTAAAAAATCACCCATTATTAAGACTTAGATACAGAACATTCATTTAAATACAAAAAACATAACATCCCTATGCGTTTAAATCATTATAAACCAGCAAAACCTATTCAAATCACTACAACCCCTACGTGCTATATTAATCCAATAGTCCAATACGGACACCGTCACGTCATACAAAGTATCTCGCTTCATATTTTGCTTTCAACTTCGGTGTTGAGTTGGCTACAAAATTTGCGCCATCAAATCTCATACAAACTGCACTATTATTCCCGATGTGCTGTCTCATTCTTTCTTTAAGAACAGACCGAAAAAATATTCACAAAGATTGGCTCCAATAAAAGAGACAAACTGGGTAGAGAAATGCGAGACAAAATGTAGTTTTTGATTTTTATCTTTTTAAGTGGTGGTGCTATAAGGCTGAAATTTTGGCAGATGGTAGAAATTACTGATCTAAATATGAATATCTCTTGAGTTCATAAATGGATATCTTTGGTTTTTATTAACTTTGCATATAAATAGAATTATGGTTATTTCGATACCTCACTTATTATCCTACGTGGAATATAATCATCACAATCTTGAGTTTGAATTGATCGAAAAATTGCATTGAAATTACCTGGTTGGACCATTGCCGACTAGAACCCACCAGTGGGGAACCCCGTGGAACCCCGTTTATTGAATCGAATGTTATAACTCGAATTTGATATGGTTGGCTTTAAAAATCATAACTCTCGTTCTACTAATTAGATCTTCAATGTTAAGGCATCTGAGTAAAGCCAACATAACTTTATGTAAGAAAACCATTGAAGAGGGGCAGGCATTTTTATACTAAAAGGGTGAAAAATTCACCCCTCCATTCGATTTGCAGTATTCTAAATTGAAAAGTTGATGAAAAAATTCACAATTTAAAAAATCAAAAAATGCTTATCTATTGCTTAACCTCCCTTCTAAAATTATTTTTTACAATGTTTTACCATCAAGCCCACACGAGAGGTGCTAGAATTATTTTAAATGTTTTTTTTTTGCAAATAAAATGCATTTTAATTAAAAAACGGATCGACATAGCTTCATTAATAAATTGATTACTCAAAAACTTCTGCATTAATATTTATGATTAATGTTTTAAAATACTATCATTAAGTCATTTGTTCGATTTGTGAAAGAAATTATCAGTTTTTACATTGAAACTTTGAAAAAAATCTAAAAACAATTTGAGTTAAAGTTGCGGGTATGCAAATTGGTGTAGAGCCTCGAAAATGAATAAAAAAAACTTGAATATTAAGAAATAAAAGGTATCTACAATACAGAGTTAAAAATCCTTATTTATGCAACTCAAATATGAAAAATAACTTTACTCGATAGATATAGATGTTATTTATCATTTGGGAATATATACATACTCCTGGACTCAGACGCTTTTTTCGTTGATCGTTTTGGAGTATACTTATAAAATGGAGCGGCTTTAAGTGCTGTGCATCAGCTAATATCATGTAGTTTTTAGCCAACCCAGAACTCAAGACCAGAAATCGCCCCTGATTATTTATTAGAAGAAACCAGCTAATCCAGCCAACTTCGTTGCGGCTAAAATTGATTAAATTTTATTAATGTCCCTTTCGAAAGTCGAGCCTCTCCATTGAAAATATGTATGAAACTCTAATGGAATTAAATTGAAATTTAATGCATTTTATTTACATGGAAAATATATTTCACACATAAATCCATTGAACTCCACTTGGTCGCAGAACAAAGTACTTTCGTGAAGTGAAAAAACATCAATAATTTTGGCACTATATCGAGACACAAAAGCTTCGTATCAATCCCGTCAGTGTGGATATATCGAATGTATCTACCTATACTACTCAGCTGTCAAACGTGAGTCTAAGAGCGCGACTCCATCTGCTGGCTATAGTGTATGTCATTGGCCGCATTCGGGCAACTATCCGATAGGCTATCCAAGATAACTTAGTATCCGATATGTTTTTGAACGACCAAAACCAGATAGGTTACATTTGATGTCAAAAGACAAGGCAGCTTATTAAAAGGAAAACTATTGAGTTTTTAACGCGACAATTTGATCTCCATTTTATTGCAAATCCCTTCTGAATCATCAATTAAGTTTTCAGTACTATTTAATATCACACTGGTATACATTTTACCCCTTATTTGTTATTTTGTTCTTTAAACGAACAAAATCAGACGAGACACCAAAAAGCAAAATAAGTAGTCGGCTGTAGAATCAACTGTGATCAGCTGTTCCCCAAATTTCCATCGGATAGTTTAGTATCGCGAAAATTTTAGGATAGCTTGGGATTTGTTTCTGACAACAGCTGATTGGTTTATCAGCTGAATTTTTCTATGCGATTACAACAACACAAACCTATCCGGATAGCTTTGGATAGTTCCCCGAACGCGGCCATTCTTTAGAATCAATATTTTCTCCATCTCATACAAAATGGAATTTTTAGATATCGCCACAATCCACCCCATTCACCATTGACGGTTTATACGTTTCATACGCGTACGAAAAAAAAAAACAAAATATTAATTTCTAAATATTGGAAGGTGGTAAAGAAGCATGAAACTGATCTAAATTCTTGAAAAATATGAATTTATGTAAACAAAAACTCGTTAGAGCGGTTTTCTTAAATATAGTTTTTTAGAAAACAATGTTTTTTTTAGAAAATTTGCCTAAAAACTTTAACCCATAACCATCATCTTACAGACTAATATCGCTTATAAATACACCAATCGTGGCAAATATTTTCGAGTTTTGGTCTATAAAAGTACTTTTTATGCGGCCCCGCACCCGAGTTTTTTTTAATTCGCGCGAAGCTCGTTAACGCACGCCCACTTTAAATGGCGCAAAACTGTTTTAACTGTTATAAATAGGCATTTCTCTAGTCTCGTCCTTTCGAAAAATTTCACTTGAAAAGGCTAAGTTAAATTATAAAAAAAAGAAGACTCATCTTAAACCATCAGTTTGGATTTAAAAATAAACTAACCGCGATAGACCGAGTGAGAAGTGAAACGAATTACAGATGTTTTTGAAAAGGCAATTGAAGAAAAACAAGTATATGTTCTGCTTTATTTCTAATTCTAGATGTTGGTCAAGACTTTGACGAGGTTTGGCATTTCGGACTTGGGTACGAACTGCATAAAGGTCTTTCAAGGCAAATTTAAGAAATACAGAAATTCTACATATCTACCAACCAAATCTTTAGAATAGGTAGGTACGGTACGAACAAGAGAATTTGGAACTTAAGAAAATTAAAGCTGGTGTACCACAAGCAAGTATCGTAGGTCCAACTCTGTTTTTTCTCACATATTGGGGATTATTCACTAGACAACAATGCTATCATGGCCACCTTTGCATATGATATATACTAAGATATTAGTGTTTGATAAATGCATTGTGAAGGCAATAGAAAAAATTGCAAAATGAAATCGATAGAGAAGGAGAGAGTGTGGACGCATCAATGGAGTTATAAACTCAATTAAATAAAATCAACTGATACAAAATTGCAAAATAAAAAATGCTTGAATTTCTATCAAGAGTAAAGCTAAAGTACCACCAAATACCTTGGAATGGCCTTGAATGTGAAGCTAAAATTAAAAGTACATAATGTATCAAGAAAATAAAATCCATAACTGGGTCGCACGAACTTGCTCCTATATGCGATCTAAAGTCTGAAATAAATTAGTTATGGAAGCCTTTTTTTTCACACCTGCCAAAAATATAAATATAGTTTAGTATAAGTTTAGTTTAGTATTGCACAGTATTTGCACATTATACATGCATGGAAATTAATTATTTAATGTGGAAGATTGTTTGAAATCAACAAAATTCTAAAAAAATTGATTAAAATAATTCAGGGACTTTTTTGAACCCAACCGATGTACAATGTGTACGAACAGTTTTCAGCTTAGTTTTTATATTTCTTTTAAATACCTATATTGGGTGATAAAAGTGTGTTTCTCTTCTTACCCTATCATTCGCTGGTAGATAAACTACAAAATAGCTTGATCGCTTGATGTACAGACATAATCACTCAGATCAGAAGCGAAGTTCAAATCGCTGGACGCTATATGTAAAAATTCCTTATTAGAACATCTCCATTATAGTTGTTTACAACAGAATTATGTAATAGATTACCTATAAAATATTCTCCTGAAGTTTCCTATTTTGATACAAAGATGTCACAAGTAAACGTAATTTTTATCCACTACACTTTAAATGTATACCTAACTGCCTATCAGATTACTATCAAACGCTGATGCTTGTATCAACCTTCATCGAAGTAAGTTCACTATTTAAAATAAAGAAATTGTTAAACCGAAAAAAAAAACCTAAAACCCACGTTTTTTCATATCGACTACTACGGAGCAATATCTTTAAGCCAGCACCTGAGAGTCAATTTTCATACACACCCGAACAATAGTATTGTTTGAACGAATTTTTGTAAGGGAACAATAATTTCTTAAATTAGTCTCATCTAGCTAGCATCTTTGAATAAAAAAAAAATTAATCTTCCTTCAGAGCTGAGTCCATTATTTCAAAGCTATTTGTGTTTTTAACCTGTGCGTCATATGCTTTTCTTACTTACCTCTATGATAAATGAGATGTAAATAATTGTTACCCGTTTAGCGAAAAATGAAAAAAAAAGAGTTAACCACAATCAACAGTGCGTTAAGACGTTTTCAAAGAAAATAAAGTCGTTATGTTATTCTTCATTTTGTCTTTGTAAAAAATGTCAAATTTTTCTTTTTCTTTATTTGAAAATATTAAAAAAAAATATTACTTCAATCCAAAACCACAAAACTGATGCTTAAAAAATATATAAAACTAAAATATGTGTTTCGTTTGAAAAAAAAATACACAATCTACATATACGAGTAGGGACGGCACTCATGTGTAAGCTTCTGAGTTCAAACTCAAAGTATGTTATATGAAGTGTGATGAGGTAAGCAAAGCAAAGCAAAGCAAAGCCCGAGGAAAAGGAAATACAATATTAATATTATCTTATCTTATCTCTGAGAAGATTCCCAACTTTCAAAAAGCCCCTTACATGGTTATAATTTGAGAAATGAAAATGTTCCGGGAATAACATATCTTTCTTGTATCTATATTTATGTATTTCTGTCTATATCTATGTCTCAAATTCACCATTTGGAAGAAGTAGGGAGGAGTAGAAAAAAAAATAGAAAAAGGAACACAAAAAATAAGAAAAAAAAAAAACAGATATGAGAACTAAAGCCGACCCCTTGCACACTGCGAACATCAATCCTTCAAATCCTGCCAAAGGGATAACAACATAGATGAACGAAAAACATTTTCTGCTGATTTCGACAAAATTTTCTTTGTCTATAGAATTGTTGGTTTTGCTGTGTTGTGGTAAATGGGGATACGAGTGTATCATGTCGAACGGAAACGGAAACAGATGAAAGCTGTTCTAGAGATAATGTTTAATATTGTATTTTTTTTTTTTTTTTTCTTCCAAAAAAAATTGTTTAAATTATTTTTGAATACAAACAATTCCTACCTTTACTCATGACGTGCTTACAGTTTTGTTTTAAAAATATTGATTTTAAAAATTAAATTCACTTCATATTCACAATTATTCACTATAGGATTATAGCTAGATTCCGAGAATAGTATTTAGAATTT
This sequence comes from Leucozona laternaria, assembly GCA_932273885.2. Lineage (NCBI taxonomy): Eukaryota > Metazoa > Arthropoda > Insecta > Diptera > Syrphidae > Leucozona > Leucozona laternaria. The sequence goes on along the minus strand of OW026367.1, from coordinate 19,519,281 downwards.
ATAATCTCGCTAGATGGCGCCACAATACAGTTTCTCTATGAAGGATATTATAGGATCAGGATCGTTAGTTTTTTTAGATGAGTAACTACACATGTTGCAAAATTGTCAAACTATTACTAAAAGCCTAGATATGATTTAGAAAAAAACAAATAAAGGGTTTTTCAACAAGGACGCTACAAAAGTAGAGCAACAGGGGCAGCAAACGACGCCATATTTCTTGCCGCTCTTTTGACATTTCTCTTCAATAAGGTTTGCCATTTTATGATGGAAAGATATACGAGCCAACAACTAGTCAAAATTGTTAAAATTTACTACCGAAATTCGGAGTCAGTGGCCTCAACGTTAAGAGCGCTACGTCCAATTTATGGTCGTCATTATCGTCTTAGCAGATCAACAATTGAGCGTCTAGTGGAAAAATTTGAGTCCACATTCACAGCACAAAATGTTTCCGTGCCAGTGAGACAAAGAAGTGCCCGTAGTGTCGAGAATATTGCTGTCGTCTCTCACACGTTCTCAAGTGTTGGGCATCTCTGTGACGTCGTTGTGGCGAATTTTGCGAAAAGATCTTGGCCTACATCCTTACAAGATTAAATTGACGCAAGAACTGAAGCCGCTTGACCACCAGAAGCGTCGTATGTTCGTGAATTGGGCTGAGCAACCACTTGAAAATGATTCGGATTTTCATCGAAAAATCATCTTCAGCGATGAGGCTCATTTCTGGCTGAATGGCTTCGTCAATAAACAAAATATGCGGTATTGGTCAGGCAGCGATCCACACGTACTCCATGAGTCATCATTGCATCCCAAAAAAATTACGGTTTGGTGTGGTTTATGGGCCGGCGTGGCGGCGTCATTGGGCCGAACTTCTTCCGTGATGATCAAGACCGGCACGTTACTGTGAATGGGGATCGCTACCGTTCAATGATAACCAAATATTTTTGGCCCCAATTGGATGATATGGACTTGGAGGACATGTGGTTCCAACAGGACGGCACCACAAGCCACACAGCGAATGTCGCAATCAATTTATTGGAAACCAAGTTTGGAGAACGTGTTATCTAACGAAATGGTCCGGTCACTTGGCCGCCTTGGTCGTGCGATTTGACGCCGTTAGACTGTTTCCTGTGGGGTTACCTCAAGTCTATGGTCTACGCCAACAAGCCAGAGACGATTGATGAACTTCGTACGAATATCGAACGTGAAATTGCAGCTGCATCGGCCGATTTATGCTTGAAAACCGTCGAAAATTAGGTTCAGCGTCTGGACTTCTGCAAGCGTGCCCGTAATGGCCATGCAAAAGAAATCGAGTTCGATCGATAGATTTTAGGGAGATGACTGTGTGGGGTCTGTGTATCTTCCACAGTGGACCTGGATGCCCCACAAGTTGATATGGAATCAGCCGGTAAATCTAAGAACCTGGAATTTTGAATATTTTGTTATGCAAAAAATATTTTATTTGAAAATAGTTTGTAATTTTGTGAGATCTTTTGGAATGTTAAATATTAAAATAATTACAAATATTAATAAGAAAATTAATTTTTACTAAGAGTGTTTGATATATTGCTTATGCATACAAATAAAATAAAAATATTAAGTAAATATTTCGAACTTCGAACAAAATGATTTTCGATAAATTTAAAAAAAATCGTTTTTTTTTACGAAAACATTGGTGAGAAATCCCTAGTTACATATAGCCTGCGTGTATATATTAAGTTTACAAAATTATTTTCATTTTATGAATGGGGTGACTCATTCTTCAGCTCGTCCTCCAAGTAAATACCTTTGCGGAACTCGAGAATCTGGAGTACTTTTAGAGAGGATAGTTTGCTCTCTTCTATCTGGTGGTTGCAAGTGCTGGCACCCTACTCCGCTTAGTCCCAAATGAAAATTTACTGCGCAGCAAAAGGAATCTACTACTCTTTTAAGAATTGTGATCACTACCCAAAGTTAGCTCTTAGAACGTCCATCCAAAATTTGGAATACGCAACCATGTTCACTCTGAATGCATCCACTTACTATTTCAAATTACATCAAACAAAAACATCAAACTGACACATTACCTATGTCATTTGATTTTGTTTTCGTTTGATTCTAGTGTTTCTTGGTTGTGTTTCTTCTGTCTTCTATTTATTTATTTTGAAAATGGACAAATTCATTATTAGATCTAAGAAACCAAGGTACTTTTGCAGTCCCACAATTAATGTTTAATGATTAGTTAGTTTACCAATGATTCGCCGGCAATAAGATAACTGAAAGAAATAAAAATGGAAATCCCCACATAACCAGAAGCTGGGCCAGGCAAAAGATTGTTGTAAGCCGCGTTGCCAACCACTTTGGGCAAAATAATATTTTTAAAATTAAACACATATATGATTTAAATAATGAAATAATCCTATATTAAAAAAAAAACACTTGGATAAATCACAATAAACATCTTGTTAAGGAACATTAATTAAATCAGTCATTAAAATTACAAAATAAATGCACATTTTTAATCGTGATCGTTCTGTTCCTTAAAATCATACATATTTTTTTACTAAAATTTCAGTTCATAGCAATTTTTATTTTTGAGAATCGTCTTTGCGTGAAGAACTCCACTCAAATTTGAGGCTTCGCAGTCTATATTATTACTCAGCTATGTTTTATTTAAATATATGCCTTTCAATCGTTGCGTCGTCGAGGAATGCGGCAAGCATACTAATGTTTTTAAGAAAAGTAAACATATTAAAACCATCTCCTTCTTCCAATTGAAATGTCTTCCTCCAAAACTGGGAAATAGTTCTCGTAAAGTCGGTAGCAAGATTTAAATTTCTCAGAGAAAACCACAAATAAATTTAAATATGTGTAGTTAGGGTGGCAGCGCTGGCTGGTTTACAGAACCTGGAAGTGCCACTATTTACTAGACCAAGAATATTAAGGTGTCTTCTTAGTTTTCAGTGCGCCAGTGAGGAGAAGGAGACCCGTTATTATTCTGAATTTTTTCCTGCTCCATCTGATGCAGGATATATAGAAAGCGTTCCTGGCTGTTTTTATTCTGTATCATCGTGATATCAGGTTTGATTAAAATAGTACAATAAATCATTTCTACATATATCGCAAATAAAAAGTCAGCGAAGGCCTTGAGATTCTACAAACTCTGATCATACATTTAATTTATTAAGGAATATTGGCAACTTGTATGCCGCATCTTAGACGTTTTTTGACGCACGCAAAATCTTAACAAACCACCTGCATACCTATATTTATGTACAAAATTTATTGCCCATCCACAAAAAAAATCTACTGTACCTACCTATTATAAAGGGTCCGCCAAATAACTTCTTTTTTTTTTTTGAAAATCTAGCAAAACATCGAGTGTAGCTTCGGCTGTGTGACACGTAGCGCGGCCGTCCTGTTGAAACCAAATGTTGCCAATATCCTCCTCTTCAATTTTTGTGATCAAAAATTCGTTCAACATGGCCCGATAACGATCGCCGTTGACTGTAACGGCCACTCCTTGCTCATTTTCGAAAAATGCCCCAATTATGCCTCTGGACCAAAATTCGCACCAAACAGTGACTCGTTCTGGGTGTATCGGCTTTTCAGTGTATGCGTGCGGGTTTTCTGTGCCCCAAATGCGACAATTTTGCTTGTTTACTACCCGCCAAGATCAAAATGAGCTTCATCTGAAAAGATGATTTTTTTGGCAAGATCGGCATCTTCTTTAAGTCGATCGCAGGCCCACTTAGCGAAGCGAATACACAACCATATTCGTTCAGCGGAAGTATAAAACTAATTTTCTGTCAAATCAGACATGAGCTAAGTGTTACCATTCACGAAATAAGCACTAGTTGAAAAAAAAATATGCACGACTGGGTCGCACGAACTTGCTCATATATGCGATCACATTGTGGTTCTATAGTCTGAAATAAATTAGATATGGGATCCATATTTTATCCATTTGCCAAAACTTAGTTTAGTTGCAGGTGGTATTATGTGAGTATACAAAAATTAACAATATAGCCTAGTGTTGCACATATGCAATATGCATAAAAGGAAATTATACTATTTAAACTGGTAAATTGTTTTAAATCAACAAAATTAGAAAGAAATTGATTAAAATACTTTGAATCCGTTTTAACCCAACGCGATGTACACCATCTGATTTCTTATATAAATTTTAATTTATGACAGAAAAATTTCGAAAATCGTATAAGCGGTTTAAAAAATAATTAGTTTTTTATATATAAAATTTCGTTAACATTTTTGAGAAAAATATTTGGTACGCCAATTTAAAGCATTTATTAATGTTGCGTTAAAAATTGAACTTCACAAAAAAATCTGCTACCAGTTTTCGAAATATCGAATTTTAAAAAAATAATTTTGATTTTTTTTTAAAAATCCAAAAATCATTTTTTTAGAAAATTTTGATAGCACTTTTATTTATATTTGTTACAAGCTTCTGTATAAAAAATATAATTTTATTCGTTTGATCAGATGTTGAGATAGTCGAAAATCAAAGAAACCGTTCTATGAGAAGTACTGTTAATAAACGTAAAATATAAACTTTAAAAATTTTAAATTGTAGATCGTACTAATTTTACCACACAAAAAACTTTTATGAAAATCGTAGGAGGCGTTTTTGAGAAACAAAATATTTTTCTTGACGGTTTTTTAACATTTGTATGTGAGGTACCGTTATTTTTGGGTATTAGAATAATTTTTGTCAAAAATCTTCTAGATAAAGTAAAAAAACTGCTATTAACCAAGTTTAATAAAAATCGACCAAGTCGTTTTTGAAATATTGAGTTTTCAAAAAAAAATATTAAAACTTTTTTAAAAATCTAAAAAATATTTGTTTTGAAAATTTTGGTACACAATATTATTTAGAATGTGTCAATAATTCTTCATAAAAAAATTGATTAGAATCAGTTTAACCGTTTTCGAGAAAAGCGAAAATCAAAAAAATGGTTCTCTGGGAGGTACCATTAATAACCATTTTTCGGAACCATTTTTTTTATTAAACGGCAACCTCAAACTATTTAAATTTATTGAGTTCTTAAAAACGAATTCGGTAGCGCTGGATTTGAGATAAAAAAGTTTTTCCTTTTTGGCCAAGAAATTTTGTATGACAGCTACTGTTAATTTTGGTCCTAAAAAAAAGAGAAAAAAACGGGTGGGGGGAATGTCCAAAAAACGCTAGGTACCAAGTTTAAAGAAAATCGACCCATCCGTTTAGGCTGTAGTCGAACCGACAGACAGACAGACAGACGGACGTTTTTGCGAGACCCACTTTTTTGACTTCTCTATCATCGTAATGTAAAGTTTGATCAAAATCTCGAGTTCGATTTTTTGTATGAATCCATAACTTCCCATATAGTACCTATATCGCAAGTAAAAACGTTAGATGGCGGACCCTTTATTTTTACTACTGAAATCTAAATAAATGAAACTACTGTACCACAGCAATATGACCCGATAAAATTGGAATAACGCATTATAGTTACATTTTAAAAGAGACAGCAAACGCAGACATTTTGTTCAAATGTTTGCGGATTTAGAATTTCAAAGAGGTTGGTAAACAAAAACAACGGTATTTTTGTTAAGGGTTTTCCAATAGAGACGGGTAGATTAAAATAGTTCAAGGTGGCCATGTTGTCCCATTTTTTGTTAATTTCCAGTTTTTTTTTACATTTTTCGGACACTAAAGACAAACCACCATGGCAAGTTACAGCTTCGAGCAATACCTTCGTGCAAATCATAAATCTTTATTATCTTAATCTCTTTGTGGCAACAATGCGCGCCCTTGCTCTCATTTTACGGTTTATTGCCAATTTGTGCTAATTTTACAATTTTATCAACTTTTTAGACTAAAGTTCGTAGAAATTCGAAGGTTTGTAAAGTAGATACATGGAACAGACATATTTTTAGGTATTTTTCGATGGTGTACAATTTTCTAATACTTTTAATTTATATTTGCTTACAGTGTGAAATGATTTTTTCAGTGCTTTCAGACGAATTTTTTGTGAAAATATTGTAAGCATATACAAAGTGTGTTTTGTAGCTTCTGTTAAGATAATAAGTACCTCAGATTCCCCCGTAAGCATCTATCCTCCTCCCAGATCTTCTCTTACGATATAAAACCCAAAATCTGGCGAAAACCTCCAAACTGCCAACCCTGATTCAACACTTAAATACTATGTAGGATAAGGTACATACCTATGTATATTGAAATGACTATATCTTACTATTGAAGAATGAGGGTATCAGCAATATACACACACCCCACAATATTATTGATGTAAGATAATTTCGCAATTTTATGGATTGATGTCCACGCAGTAAAGTCATTCCGATATATAGTGAACTATATATAGGATTAGATTGCCAGAACAAAAGAAAAGTAAAATATCTTTTATTCCAATCGATATAAAAACTAACAGGATTAACTGTCAACATAAAAATATTTTTTTTTTTATTATTGTCTATATTTCGGACTAAGAATATTTGCTTACAGTAACATTTTCCGAAGGATATGAAAATTTGAAGGATGAATGGTGTTTTTTATTGCTTAGTTTTCAGATGATTTATTAAAGTAATATGTGCTTTGCAGTATGTGTTCTTTATTTTCTAAACCTACTCTATCAAAATATCTATTCCTATGTTGTCAAAGAGTATTCCAAAATTTGTATCTTATTTGAACAATTCTTGCAGGCTTAATAACCAAACAAATCTAAAAGGAAGTGTTTACCTAAACTACACTCTGTATACACTCTGCAAAATAATACAAAACCTCCAAAGAACCCTTAAAGACGTAGGTATACTTAATGCTCCTGCACTAATACTAATACTAATTAAACTATTTGGTGTTATTTGAACCAAATTCATGAGGAATAAGCTCATAATGAACGTTACAGATAAACTACAAATTTCCAAAAATTATGATCTACGTCCAACTGCCAAATTGAATTTCAAGTGCATTGTGCCTCTGCCTATTTAGTAGAAGCTACTACTTAGCTAGATCGTCACTAATACGCCTATACTGCATCATTGGATAAGAAAACTGCAACGTAACTGCATGATTGAAAAAAATGCTACCTTATTATTATTAATATTTTTATCTTATCCCATCTTTTCTATTTGGATTTTCAATCGAAAAATTCTTACATATATTTTTGAGGCACTCATTCTTTCGATTCCCCAATCAATTTCTGTGGATAGTATTTTTTTGTTTAATCCAAATCTGAGCTGAGCAAGACGACTGATCGAAATTTCTTCAGTTCCAATCCATTACAATAAATCCTCACATCCATTAGATAAAATCCATCGTAATAAACGATTGCACCATACAGGATTATCCTCGGTTCTTGAATGTGCACACAGTTTCCCAAAAACTTAGCATTTTAAGTGTCTTCTTCCCATCGCCAGCGCCATGTGCAGGGAACAATCTTTAAGAACAAAAAAAAAAAAACGACAGGAAAAAACGAACTTAAGTCATAAAATGTATCCTGACTGAAAAGCTATAGGAGTTTTCTTTTTCTATGTTTCAAGAAATAAAATACCAACAACTATATATAGTTCCCGAATGGCGAACGGGATATAAGGAAACTTTGGGTTCGGCATTCTGCGGGATCCTGTTTGGAGCTTTGCTCCTAATGTTATTAAATAAATCGAAAATGACATCTAGAAAATCCTTTTTAAATTCACATTTCACATCGTCTTGGTGGTGCTCCTTTTTTGTAATTTCCGAATGTTGCTGGTGATAGTGTTGGTGTTAGTGCTACTGCTGATGCTGATGCTGTTGTTAAGTTTGATAAGTGGCAAAGCGTCATTGTCTGCAACGAACGAAGCTGGGAATAGGTTTTTTTTTTTTTTTTCTGGCATACATATTAGCGGAATGTTATTAAATTGAGCTGTGCGGAGGAGGAAAAGTTCACCCTAACACTGACTGATTGACTATGAAGGATTATATGGCAATTTTGCATCGAGGATAAAGAGTTTTGGGGAAAACTTTCCGAATAAGACACGGGATAAAGTTTTTTCGATTGCAAGATGTACATATATAGGAATACGATTTTTATGAGAATATTTTTGGCATAAAGTTTTCTCAAGGAGATTTTCGTGCATTTAAGTTCAGCTCGTATATACCTATGGTGGTGATTACTTTTGTTTTGTTCAGAAGTTAAGCAAATTTCAAAGGAACGTGAGCGATTGAAAATGATTCTTCTTTGCAATGAATTTATTCAATGAGCGAAAAAAAGCATGCTAACATCTAATTTGGACTCGAAAATGAGTTGGTTTAGGGCTTTCAAGTGATAGTTCTGTTTCTAGTTATTACTATATGAAAATAATTCAAAGAGTAATTAAATTGAATTTGATTTAAAATCATAGATATTAAAACTCCAAATAGTTTAAAAAAACACCCTTTTAGGATTTCATCTGGATCGGGTCTGCCGATTTACAACTAACAGCTCGTGGCTATTTTTTTTTTCGATATTTGCCACGCCAGCTCAGACAACGTTTCATCTCTTGCTTACTTCAGTCCATTCTCAAGGAAACGGGCTTACAAAATGAAAAATCTACTGAAGGATGGCATGGGTTATGTTGACTTTGACCGGAGAATTATAAAAAAAAACCCACAGGAGAAGTCTGACGGGTTCAGATCGCTCTTGAAGAATTTAAAATGCGACGTGAGCTTTGTGACCCATTGAAACCACATGTTGTTGGTGTCCATATCATTCAATTCAGGCAAAAAGAAGTTAGTAATCATTGACCAATAGCGCTGGCTATTGACGGTGATGGCCTGGCTAACGTCGTTCTCAAAGAAATATGGACCAATGACGCCGCCAACCTAAAATCTACACCAAACAATCACTTTTTTGGGATGCATTGGATGGTATTGGATCTCATGTGTATTGGTATTGTCAAAAATTCGACAATTTTTTGTGTTGTCGCTGTAGATGATTTTTCGATGAAAATTATGAACAATTTTTGAACTGCTCCAGAGCCTATTCAGTGAGCAAAATTCTCTGTCTATGGTTGTTAACCTTCAGCTTCTGGCTCAATTGAATTTTGTACGGGTACAGGCCTAAGTCACGTAGTAAAATTCACCAAGTTGTGTTCTGCAGAAATCCGAGTTCTTGGGAGCGACGCGAAATCGACTGCCTCGGATTCTCCTGCACACTCTCACCGACAGCGGCGATGTTTTCGGCACATCTTCCACGCGTCGACATACAAGTGTTGGTTGACTGTTTTTGAACCAGTGGACTCAAATTTATCCTCCACACTACGAATAGGCCTCTCAGTAGGACGGTTTTGGCGATCGTAAAATACGCGAAGCACGCGGAACGATGCCCGATCAGAACACCCATTTTTATAAAACAAATTTCAACACGTGTTGTTGAACGCTTTTTCCGTCCATGGTAATTTAGCTAAATAGACTGAATTAATGAAAGCCAATGTGACGGATATAGCTCAACAATATGGCCCCTATCAAATCAACTGTCAAAATCGGAAGTCTCAATTGGGTTTTAAAAATCATATCACGTAGATGACGCCCCATTGAATGAGGCGATTTTATGACCCTTTCCAGCGTAACAGCGGGTATGTTGGCAATTTCTGCCCAGATGTTGGCCTTCATGTCTTGCAGGGTCTTTGGAAGGTTGACATATGTAAATGCGGGATTTCAAAAGTCACCCTTGTAGAGTTCCTGCACAATTTCCGGACGGCAATGGAGGTCATCGTCAAGAGTTCCACATTCATACGAACGTTGGTAGCCGAGACAAGGCTCAACGATGCTACATTGACACGATTTTGGAAGGCGGTGCTGTTGGGTTGGGATCACAGAACATCGCATCTTTTGGAAAAGTAGGCCTCGACGGCATTGATGATGGCAGATCTGGAAGTACACAAAACCTTAGAACCATGCCTGTCGAATAAAGCCATAACTCCCGCCCTCTCGTCCCTTACAACCTGAATGGTGCCGCACTTTAAAAAAAATATATTTTGTCGCACCCTGCACTACAAACTTTTATGCATTCTTCAAGAAAAACATCAATTAAATTTAAATATTCCTTCAAATTTGATGATGCTACTAAAAAAAACTAAATAAAAAGATTTATTTACAGCTTCCAAACAAGCGTTTAAAAGAAAATGCCCACCAACAATCTGATAAAAAAAACGGCTTTCAGCCATACTTACATTGTGGAAGAAGTACCTATTAAAGTGTACACTGATTTACAGATATTTTGTGTTTGATAAGCTGTTCAAAATCCCTCACTATCCCTGCTGTAGATATATCTATTTCACAAAGTATCTTATATCTTCCCGCAAGAAATCCATAGTCATACGAAACACAGCGACTACCATCATGACAAAATCCCAGCCAACAAAATATCTGTTCACTTCAATCAGCTTAGCATCCACAATCGGCAAACAAATAAACGGACATCCACCAAAAATAAAAGGGCTCACATGAAGCCAATCTCAAATAATTCAATCGCCCAAAAACAAAAATAAATAAAATCCCCTGGAATGGCGATTGCCGAAGCCCAAGCCGCAGATTCAGTTGCAATGTTTGTTATTCCATCGTCAGTAGAAATGTTATTGGGCAAGAAGAAAGATTCACAGATTGCTTCTGGTCCAGCGACAATTTCAGTCAAATAAAAATCCGATTGTGTGTTTGTGATAACAAAGAAAAAGGACGACAATTATTAAGTGTCGGTCCGTCTGTCTGTCTGTTCAGTTCGGTTCGGTTCGGTTTGATCGTCCTGCTTTCAATCTATAAGCACATTGCTGGTTTTCTAATGGAAAAGTAGTTCCAGGACACAGTACCGATTGAATCCTATCCCCCCCGTTAGAATAAACACTCGAGCGATGAGTTTAAGATAAGCACATACGAGTCCTTCAGAAGATGGCTCTATTCTCTGAAGGAGAAACAGAAGATATCTCTTCAATGGATTTCCCAATTTATTGTTTACCCCTAAAAAATAAACCAAACCAAAGCGAGGATACACGGAGCGAAACAATTTTGCGAAGGAAATCTCTGGGCGTGGCTTATTACATAAGAAAGTCCTTAAGTCCATGGACCGTCATGATATTAGTCCTCATTCAAGTATCGCCTAGTGGTCATTTCAATTTTTTTTTCGTCGATTGTTTTTGTTTTTGCAAAGATAGAAGGATGAACGTCAGTCTTTTGTTGGTGGTATATTCCTGTGTTTTTTTTTTTTTTTTTTTTGTTCCACCACTTTGGTCGTTTATCCTTAAAGGGTGATTTTCCTTCTTATCGATGGGCTTAGTCATCTCGAGATGCCTTGAGGCTGTGCTTCTTCTTTTACCCATCCGGCTGCCACACTTTCACAAAATGTTCTTTCTTATTGCTTTGGTATTAGTTTTTATTGGCGATTTGTGTTCGTTTTTATTTTTCTTATTAAGGATTCATTGATGGGATCCGAAAGTTTTATGGCGATTTTATTTGAGAAAAAAATGATGGACCTTAAAATACTCCTAAGTCTTAAGAGAATGAATATCAAAATGTGTGATGGCCATATTGCTGAAAAGTCGCTAAGAGATGATATGTTATTTAAAATATATTACTGACAAATTTAAAGAATTTTATTTGTTAATAGAACTTGATAATCAAAACTATATCTTCTATGGCCCCAAACAATAACTATAGTTCAACTCGAATTATGACGAAATTGAGTTTTTGTATATTTATTGTGTTCAGATACTAAATTCTACCTCCACTCAATGTTTATAACGGGTGATTTTTTAAGAGGTTTAGAACTTTTTAAAAAAAAAAAACACAAAAAATTCGAAAAAATGAATGAAATAATTATTTGAATCGATAGTTTGAACCTTGCAATTTAATGTTTAAAGATAATTTCATGCAAATGTTGACCGCGGCTGCGTCTCAGGTAGCCCATCCGCTGAGTCCAATTTTGGCATACTCTTTCACACATATCGGCCGGTATCTCACGAATGAATGCATGGATGTTGGCTTCCAGTGCGTCAATCGAAGCGGGCTTGTCCCTATAGACATTAGCCTTGACATACCCCCACAAAAAATAATCTAATGGTGTCAAATCGCACGATCTAGGCGGCCAATTGACCGGCCCGAAACGTGAAATTAACTGTTCACCAAACTCGCCTCGCAATTGCGCCATTGTTTCGCGTGCTGTGTGGCATGTGGCACCGTCTTGTTGAAACCACATATCATGCAAGTCAAGAACTTCCATTTCGGGCAAAAAAAAGTTTGTTATCATCGCTCGGTAGCGTTCACCATTGACAGTAACGCTGCGATTCGCATCATCTTTGAAGAAATAGGCCCAATAATGCCGCCGGCCCATAAACCGCACCAAACAGTGGCTTTTTCGGGATGCATTGGTAGCTGTTGCAATGCTTCTGGCTGATCTTCACTCCAAATTTTGCTTATTTACGTACCCATTCAACCAAAAATGAGCCTCATCGCTGAACACAAGCAGCGCGCGATGAACATTTCGAACCGATCACGAATTTTGATAGTAAAATTCAATAATTTGCAAGCGTTGTTCATTTGTAAGACGATCCATGGTTAAATTGCAAACCAAACTGAAGCTGTTTGACAGTGACACAAGGTACTAAACACACGTCAGCTGTCAAAACCAGTGTTGGCAAAACCAAACCAGCTTAAAAATCACCCATTACAAGTATTTTTTCTAAAAGAGCAACTTTTAATATCTTAAAACCTAATAGCTTAAGTCCATTTTTTCGATTTGGCAAAACAACCTAACTTATTAAAAATATTTTTTTATAGTGTCCGTTTTATGACTCTAGTAAAGTCTTTTAGCTTTTTACTGTCATACAGAAATAACTACAGTTATGGTAAGGTTTGTCTTCATTTGAATAAAAATTTATTTGTAATAAAAGCCTAAGTCAGCTAAGAAGTCCATTGTCTGCTTATTATTTAAAACTTTTATTTTGTTTTTCTTTTTTCTTTATTCAACTTATATGCTGTTATTCCAAAATTTAAAGGAGATATTACCTTTTCTTAACTTGAGTTAGGATGTTCTTCCAAATAACAGTTTCGTTAGTGACTTAATTTTTTCCCTTCTTCAAAAACAGAAAATCTCGTTCTTTTGAAAGTATATATCAAGTTAGGATAAATATTTAGAAAGGATGGGTTATAAGTTGACTTAAGTTGTTGTGAACAGTCGCAGTTGTAGAGAAGATAGAGTGATAGGGTTAATTCAAAAGTGCACACAAATATTTTAAGAGAGCAGACAAAATAGTGGAGTGGGTTAAAATGCTCACGGAACATTCCAAAGAAGGTATTTAAATGTTTTTGAAAGAGAGAACAAGCATTTTTCAGTCTAATCGAGAAGACGTTTGAAGTATAAAGTAAAGTATGTATATGAGCACAAGATCATAATTATTCTTAACCACTCCGATCGCTTAAATTGGAAACGAGGACACCTTTGTTTCGATAGTTGGAAGATTCAGCCTGCACGAGAACACTTCTGGTAATGGACACAGGCTCGTCCGCTTTGCTGGACGGAGAGTCAAAATGTTTTCGTAGCATAAGCAATCACTTAATTCTCTTGATTCTCAAACCTCAATATACACATGTCAATGAACTATAAGCCAAACAGGTCATGTTGCGATTGGAGGCTTGCAAGCTTCCAATTACGTTCCGAGGCGGCATCATATACAGGGTGCTCTAAAAGCGTTTTCCTCATGTATCTAAAATATCTTTTCAATGAAAAGATAAAAATTAATGAAATCAATTACAAATAAAAGTTAAGTGGCTATCATTAGAAAGCATGGGCACTCATGTGTTTTCTTGATGGCACTTTCCATGACTTTTTGAAGTGTTGCCGGCGTAATAAGAGCGATATCTGTGCGAATGTTGAGTTTCAGCTCCTGTATAGTCTGTGGTTTGTTTATGTAAACCTTTTGCTTCAGTTAACCCCATAAAAGAAGTCCGGAGCCGACAGATCAGGCAATCGCGGTGGCTTTTCAAATTCACCGTTTTTTGAGATAATACGATCTGAGAATTGTTCGCGCAACAAATTCACTGTCTTACGAGCGGTGAGAGCAGTAGTTTCATCTTGCTGCAACCAAATCAGCTCAGCATTGTTGTCTGCTTGCCCAAGTGGAAAAAGGAAGTCCTGAAGCATTTCTCTGTAGCGGCATCAATTGACCCTAACGCTCACACCCACATCATTTTCGAAAAAATATGGCATATAAATATAATGCGAGATTATTTCACATCAAACAGTAACACGAAGTGAGTGTAAGGGACGTTGATGGAGATTTTTGGGATTGTGTATGCCCCAAAATCTGCACAAACCCGCTCAGATGGATATCATCATAAAATTTTCCAAAAATTCTTCGTCATTCTTGGCGATATTTAGGACAGTTGCGCAGTACTCCGGAGGTTTCCCTCGGTCAGCGGGATTGAGCTGTTGGACCAACTCATTTTGGGAGAGTAAGGTGCAGATCTTTCCTCAAAATCCAATCAATCCTGCTAGGCGGTATGACTAACTGTGTTGAACTTCGTCGTGTCGATGTTTTAGGATCGGTTGCAACACTTTCCCTAACGACCTGGATGTTTTCCATTGATCGGCCAAAACGAGGCCTGCCCAAACTCTTCACATCTCCAACGTTCCCATATTGCTCAAATTTGGGCACCACAGCACGAATAGAGGGTGCTGTTGGAAAATTTCTAACGCCATTAAATTGTCGGTTGAATAGGTACAAATTATTGACTGGCTATTTTCAAAAAATTATTTAACAACTTTTGTTCGCTGTTCGATCGTTTAGCGCTCCATGCTAAATATTCCAAGCCTTTTGTCCGAATTAAAAAAAAATAACTCAAAAATATCTTTAAATAAAAGAGTTATTAATTTTATACATAGAAAAGAGACTTTTGATCCACCCTGTATTTGGATCACTACTTGCTAGTATGTAGTTTACTCTCGGATTCGAATTTACATGCAACCAAAAACTGCGCGGATGTTGTGAAAAACTTTAGCATCGCTGAGTTCTCCGACTATAGGTTAGACCATTAAGAGGACACAGGCGAGTTAAAATAACAGTGTGCCATGTTGGTTTAACCTAATTATCATGCAAGCGTAACATGGCCATCGGTTTAATATTTCATAGGGTAGGTAAATTATACAAGTGAGCAGTGTCAAATTCACAGCTCGCCATATTAATTGCTCTTGCGCAAACTCCACACGGCTATAAACCAGTAGCAGTGCACTTCATTTTCCACAATTTTGACATTTGTAAGAACTTAAATTAGGTTTATTAAGAGAAACCTATTAAATAGTCCTCTATGCGGTCATCCTCTAAAAATTTAAATCCATCAGGAAAATAAATAAATTTCATGAATCATCAATCGATTTTGTGACCAAACTTTTTTCTAAAGGTACAGCTTGCTATAAGTCACAGTTAAAAATTCTTGCAATAACTATAGTTCTGATTATTTAGTTTAAGCTTGATCGAACCACTTTATTTGATTTGTCTTTATATTTACCAACGAAAAAAAGCAACAAAAAAAGTAATCAATTAGCATTTTTCCATTTGTGGAATGAAAACCCAGGATTGTAAACAGCAAATGCTTCATTTATGGTTTTTCCCGCGGGGGCCACAGGGGGTTGTATTGAAAAACTGATAATCAGCCGTATTGACAAAATAAAACCACCCCACCGCCTCCTCGAACAGAAATGACAAATAAATGAAATTGCATTAAGCTTTCACCCTTAGGTGGCCTTGCAAATCAATAAGGATCTGAGGGTTGATGCCGCTAATTTGACAAATGCATCCCCACCACACATTTCGCTGCTGCACAAGCGGGCTTCGAAACAGAATTATTGTCAGCCAAATAAATTAATAATATTTTTTTCATCAATTAGTTTGTTTGAAAATATTTTGGTTTTTGTTTAAACATAATTAAACCTATAAATATTTATTTTTTTTTTTTTGGTAAAATGTATAAACAATACATTTTACTACACATTTTAAAATATTTTTTTTTTTTTTTAATCGGTTTAAATTGTATTTGTTTTATTTTTTCAATTGAACGTAAAATAATCAATGATTAAATTTTATATTTTGTATTTTAGCAAAAAAAAAAATATAATTTCTACAAATAATTTTAATTGCATTCTACAGGGACATAATTTTGTTGTCTTTTTGCGAACTTTCAAAATGAACTAGTTTAGCAACAATTTCAATATTTAACATTTAATGTTGCATGCAAATTGAAAATTTAATTTCTCTCTCTCTCTCTCTCTCTCTGAAGGGAAAAGCAGTTCCGGCCATTTAAACGTTGAACCCTATAAAAGATCTTTGTTTGAAAAGCCGCAAGAAATCAAATTCTTGCTTAAAGAGGGTGAACATAGAGATAAGTGCGGTGGCTGGTGAGTGGTGAGTTGTGGTGTTGGGCTTATCTGACACTTTGTTTTTATTACAAGAATTATTATTATTTGAGCTAGAGCCAGCACAAATGGTGATGGTGGTGGCTACGAGGGGGACAGATTTAATTTCATAAAAGGCTTTTTTTTGCTCATATCTGAGGGTAAGAAGCCTTTAAAACCAATAAGTGCTACGGAAATCGAGATAAGAAGCAATAATTTAAATAATGGAGTGATTATTAAATTGTTGGGTTTATTTTTGTTTTTTATAGAATTTTTCTCCCCAATATTCAAAGGAATTAAATTGACATTTAATCAAACTTTTTCTGCAAAACTTAAAATGGGGCCAATGCATTTTTTTGAATTATAAGAATATTTTTGTTTTTTAGTAAAATCTGTTATTAACTCTTTTAACCAATTTATTTTTATTTGCAATATTATGTGGGAGGATTGTTAAAGAAAGCTATCTTTTGTGAATGTAAGCTCGTAAACTCTTAAAAACCATAAATTGCATTAAATTAAAAATTAAAATATTGCAGTTATTGACTTAATTTTGAGACTTCAAATTCAATCAACATTCATTTGGCTTTTTGATTTCTTCCCTCATTCATTTTAGGGCAATCAACTGAATGCATTCTTTTAAGAATCCATGCATTCTTTAGACCAGAGAACATAAAATTTATGCAGGGCAAAAGCCATGCAAAAGAATGTAAAGAATGCATGAACTTCTAAAAGATTGCATTCAATTGATTCCTGTAAAATGAATGGGGGAATAAACTGTTGAAACTTTTTGTAAGTCAAATTCGAAAGCTCAAGGACGACTTTTTACATGCTCTATAGGCCAAGTATTGGCTTCGTGTTTTGTTCGAGGTTGTATTTATAATCAGAACAAACACTTCGATTATCGAGAAGTGCAAACGAGTGGGCTTCCTCATACCATCCGTTGGTATGTGCGTGTTTGTGCGCTGTAAATTGAGCTAAATTGTGGACCAATTTATTTCAAATTTGGTAAAGAGCATTTTATTCTAGCTCACCTAGAATGGGTAGCTGCCATACAACAACTTTTATTTTTTCAAATTTTCCCCAAAACGGCTCAAATGATTTTGCTTAACTTTTTACCTGTAATAACCACCGTGATTTTAACAAAACTGGAATAGAAATTCCATTTTTTTTTTTTTTTTAAGAAAATGGTCTTATTGTTGGGTTTTTTACGCATATCTTAGACCGATTTTGTTAAAATGTTCTAATCTGGTGCTTTTATCTTTTAAGTAGTTTAAACAATAGGTATTGCATTTAATAATTTTGAAAAACATTTTTTTTTACACAAAAATCAAACCAAATATAAGTTTTTTAGTACTTTTTACTAAAGGGTTTTCCAATAAGAGGTGTTATTTTGAATAGCCCGCTATTTCGGTAGCTGTCACCTTTGAAGCTGTCATTTTTTGACATTTGACAAGTAGAAACTATGCCATTTATAAAAATGGAACGATACACACTTCAACAACGCATGGAAATTATTAAAATTCACTATAAAAATGGTGAAAATTTGGCAGAGACGGTTCGTAAAACTAAAACATTTTGGGGTCGTCGTGAAGCACCTTGTCGGACCGCAATACAGAAATTGGTGGACAAATTCAAGCTGTTAGGACAAGTTAGTGATGTGAAGAATAAAACCCGTGCACGTCGCTCAAGAACAACTGAGAATATTGCTGTTGTAGCCCAAAGTGTTGAGGAAAACCCAGGTTTGTCCATTCCTCATCGTTCTTTGGAATTAGGCATTCCACAAACGTCATTACACCGTATTTTGCATAAAGACTTGGGTCTTAAGGCTTATAAAGTTCAGTTAACACAAGAACTCAAGCCGGCTGATCATCAACAACGTCGTGTCTTTGCTGATTGGGTCCTTGAAATGCATGAAAATGATCCGGAATTTCATCGAAAAATCATCTTGACTGATGAGGCCCATTTCCACCTCGGAGGCTACGTCAACAAGCAAAACTGTCACATCTGGGGCTCGGAAAACCCAAGAGTTATTGTTGAAAAGCCTCTCCATCCTCAACGCGTGACTGTTTGGTGCGGTTTATGGTCCGGCGGGGTCATTGGACCTTACTTTTTCGAAAATGAGGCTGGAGCAACAGTTACGGTCAATGGATTGCGCTATCGAGAGATGATTAATGATTTTTTATGGCCGGAATTGGATGGTATTGATTTGGACAACGTTTACTTTCAACAAGACGGCGCTACGTGCCACACAAGCAATGAAACCATCGATCTTTTACGGGAAAAGTTTCCGGACCGTGTTATCTCTCGAAGAGGTGATCACAATTGGCCACCGAGATCTTGTGATTTAACACCTTGCGACTTCTTCCTTTGGGGCCACGTGAAAGATAAGGTCTACGCCAACAGCCCAGCGTCGATTCAAGACCTCAAAGATGGAATTCGTGAGGCTATCGAGGACATAGGGCAGCCACTTTGCGATTTGGTTATGGAAAATTTTATGAAAAGGATATGGTCCTGTAAGCGTGGTCGTGGCGGCCATTTGGCTGATGTTGTCTTCCATTTTTAACGGCATACCTTCTTCTTTATAATGAAATAAACATCCGATCATTTGTCTCAAAAAATGCCATTTTTCTTAGAATATAAAAATAACACCTCTTATTGGAAAACCCTTTATTTTAATATTTTCTCGTTAAAGATAATCACGGCTGACTCTTTTTGTCAAAATCATACAATATCATCACATCTTAGTGATATTAACACTGAAAATATTGTCAAAGATAATCTTACTGAGCTTAATTTCTTACCAAGCAACGTAAATAGCAATAACTTTTTTTAAAACAGTTCAGTGAAGGAGTTGATAAAACAACTAAAATTCAAAAAATCATCTGGGCTTGACGGGATGAGCAACAGATCAATTAAAGCCTTACCTTCAACGGCCACCAAATTTCTTACAATGGTTTTGAATTGTTGTATGATTCTTTTATATTTCCCTAATGATTGGAAAATAGCAAAAGTTGTAGCTTTATGCAAACCTGGTAAAGCAACGACTGATCTTAATAGTTATAGGCCCATAACTTACAGTACTAAGTACTATAAGTAAACTGTTTGAGAAGCTTATTAAACAACGACTGTTATACCATATTGAGGATTCAAACATATGTCTTAGTGAGCAGTTTGGTTTTAGAGCTGGACACCCCACAAGCCACCAAATTTTACGAATTAAAAATCACGTCAAAAGTAACCTAAGTTCAAAGTTATCGACTGGTCTAGTTCTTCTAGACATCGAAAAAGCCTTTGACACTGTGTGGCACCAGAAGTTGATTTACAAACTTATTGTCGCAAATTTTTAAAAAGTCCTCGTTTAAGCAATGAAACCAACTCTAGTTAACGAAGTCGTTTAGTTGCGAGTCCTTGTCTAACCTTTTCTTAATTTTTAAGCACTTTAAACAACTCTTCTAACTAAGGAAGTGTTTTTAGGGCATTTGTAGGGTTTTTAGCGCATTTCTTACAGGGTTTTGTTATGATTTTTGGTAGAGCATTCGACTGCAGATCGAGAGGTCCCCGGTTCAAATCCGGGTGTCCCTTTGAAAATTAAATTTGTTTTTAACTTTTTTTTTCTTTTTTTAACTCCCCTATAGCTATTTCACCTTTCCAGATAAGATGACGGGCGATTTTGTGAGCAGAAAATGATTTGCCGCGATATGGTGGTCCAACACTATGTACCACGTGTTTTTTTTGTTTTTGTTGGGGCGGTCGACCGAATACAAGATTGTATTGTATATTGTTTGGTGTCGTAGTCTATTGAATCGGGGGGTATAGATGGTGTTGTTTTGTCGTGGTTATGGTTACTGGGTGCATGCACCTCAAATTAAAGCTGAGACAGTTTTCGTGATTGTTGATTTACATGCTTAGAATCTTCATCAAACATTTTTCTTTAAATTTTTGAGTAGGTTTTAAATGTTTAAAATTTTGCGCCATTATGTTTAATTTCCCGACATATCTTGTTAAGTTAGTACGGAGCTTTCTAGTTATCAGAAAGTTTGCTGTATACGCGGGCGGTGTAAAATCATCTCTATATGATATAGTAAGTGGCGTTCCGCAGGGTTCTGTGCTAGGGCCCATACTTATACCTCTATATATCAGACTTGCCATCTTTGGACGTAAATTAACTATGTTTGCTGACGACACTCCAAAGTTTGCAATGCGCACTTAATATCTTACAAGCTTGTTTGCATAAATATCACTTTACTGATATCGCTTGGTCTGAAAGCTGCAAGTATTTAGGTCTTACACTTGATAAGAAACTGACTTTCGATTAACATATTGCCAACACTATCAACAAAACAAATCTTGTAATACGAATTTTATACCCATTCATAAATCGAAAATCGGGTATTAGCATGCATAATACGATGTTAATATTAATATTCAAAATTATTTTCCAGCCTAAACTCACTTATGGTGCTCCAGTGTGGTTTGACTGTGCTGAGGTGCATATAAAAAAGATTCAAAGAATTCAAAACAAAATATTAAAATTAATGCTAAATTTACCATGGCATTTTTCAACAGTAAGGCTTCATGATAAAGCTAATGTAAAGTAAACTAAGCTTGCTTGTACCACATAACCTACAAGACAACTTTTTTAGAAGATATTCTTATTCCGATAATGAGTTAATTTTTAATCTCTTAAATTAGATAATTTCTTTATATCGCTTATGTGCAATTTTAGTTTTTAAGTATCATATAGTGGTTTTTTTCTTGAAACTTTTCCCTTAAAAAATGTATTAAATTCATTTAAATTATATTAAAGTTGTAAAGAATTTAATTTTCTATATCTCTTTATCTCTTAAATAAACAAACATAAATGCAAACAAAATAAAAGAACTGCAATAAATTAAATTAATAAATAAATGACACATGTCTCATCAATATGTGGCTACATACAGTTGTTAACTACAAGAGGAAGTTCGTGCGATCCAGTGGTGCATATTTTGTATTATATTGTTAGCTTAAAATGTGACTTAAATTTTATAACGAATAATCCCATACAATTGTGTTTGTTACCCTGCTAAACTTTATTAAAACATGAACTCATAATCCATCTATAACGCATTTACGATATTGAATTTTTTCGAAAAAAGTTTCCACATTATCCTTCGGATACTTACCCGCCTTGTTACTTCCACAAATACCGACTTTTTCAGTTTTCCTTGCAATTTGATTAATTTGATTGATTGTGCAACAACTCCGAGGACTCCAAAAAGTCGAAGAATAACTTTTTTTTTTTGTTGGTGAAACTTTCACAATCATCCTATAATTGAAGTTGAAGGTCTCACCTGCAAATTGGTTGCACAAATAGGTAGTATTGCCCTCAACGACAACATTCTCGTCGTCGTTCGTCGTTTCTCAGTTTGAGTAGGACAAGGATTTGTTCAAAGTAATTTTTTTTTTTGTAAAATTCTTGTGTGTGCAGTTTTTCTTTATTTTTTCTGTTTTTAGCCACTGTTCCATCAATCGATGGTGCAAAATAAACATTTTTCACAATTCTGCATCAAATATTTGCTCACAAGAACTCGCAAGACCAAGATATATAAGGTTTGCCAGTGTGGCAATAAGGGAAGACTTTTAATATTGCACAGAGATGGTGTGTTTGGACGGGTTCTTGTGTATTTTATACGATGGTACGTCTGGGTATAAGCTTTCAGAATTATTAAAATGGAAAAACCCTAATATTGTACATCACTTATGTAGATTGCAATTGCAATAAGAAAAAAAAAAAATTCAACTGGGTTTAATATGTACTTTGCTTCTACACAGAGTTCACATTTCTTGAAATTTTTAAACTTTTGTATATTTGTGTTATTGAGGTAGAATCAATTCTTAATGTGTGCGAATTTGTGTTTAGAGTTTCAGATGAATTAATTATTTTCCAACTATTGAAATACATGCTATTTTTACTTTTGGATAAAGCTCAGTTTTGTTCATTGTTGAAAACAGTCATATATTTAAATGAAAAAGTCGCATTCATGGCATCGAACCAACGAGAAATTCCAGATAAAGGGTGTTTTTTTTTTAGACGTGTGGTTTTCAAGAAGAAATAAAACGCATATAATTTAATGTTATGACCAAGAATTCAGCTTTACTATAAAGATAAGAGTTTGCCATTGTGTTTTAAAAATGATTTCGGGCAAGTGGCCACCGAGGCTCGCTCGAATAAATTCCAGCCGAGAGGCCCAATTTTCGACCACTTTTTGCAGCAATTGGGGCCGTATGTCAGCAACAACACACCGAATATATTCCAAGGCGTCAATCATCTCGGGCTTATCTGCGTAGACAAGCGACTTTACATAACCCCACAAATATAGTCTAGCGGTGTTAAATCGCAAGATCTTGTAGGCGATGCCACAGACCCACGACGCGAGATAATGCGCTCACCAAAAGTTTCCTACAACAAATTGATGGTTTCGTTGGCTGTGTGGCTTGTAGCGCAGTTTTGTTGGAACCAAGGATCGTCCACATCAACATTCTCTAATTCAGGCACGAAAAAGTCATAAATCATGGCTCTATAGCGTTCCCCATTGACTGACTGTAACATTATGGCCGGCTTCATTTTTGAAGAAATATGGACCAATGATTCAGTCTGCCCATACAGCACACCGAACAGTGACTTTTTGAGAATGTTACATCGTCTCAACAATGGCTTGAGAATTATCTACACAACCAAAAATGAGCTACATCGCTGAAAAAAATTTTCTTGTGAAAATCGGTATCAACAACGATCTCGTTTCAAGCCCATTTTGCATAAT
Source organism: Leucozona laternaria (assembly GCA_932273885.2). NCBI lineage: Eukaryota > Metazoa > Arthropoda > Insecta > Diptera > Syrphidae > Leucozona > Leucozona laternaria. The sequence continues at coordinate 19,496,093 of OW026367.1, read as the reverse complement.
TTGCATGCGTTGTTTAGGATCAAATCTATTTATGATAAAATGGCAAACCAAATTGAGCATAAATCAAGTGACAACTGTCAAAAAGACCAACTCCGAAAAAAGTATTGCCAGATTGAAAACCACACGTCTAAAAAAAAAACACCAGTTATAATCGAATCAACTATTACGTAAGAGGTGTTTCTTTCGAAATTTATTTCTTCGTCTGTTTCAGTATGTTCTACTCCTTGATTTTTTCTGAAATGTGTCTTCAATTATCTTTTTCGGGTCAATGAGAACAAATTCTGATAAATCTCGCAATCCAATGGCTGCAAATGCTTTGAATTCCAATATAATGCGATCCTATTGCGTAACGAATCAGCTGCAAATCGCAACGTCAATAGTGATGTTAGTTCTTGTCAAGAACCATTCACATATGGACCCGATTTCTGAAGCTTGAATGACTTTCAAATTTCCAGGCCCTTAGAAAATCCTGGGCCAGGAAGATTCCCCCCTTTATCCCCACCCTCCCGATGACGGTGTGGAGCTGCTAAAGACTTCCGGAAGATACAGATTAGCAGGTCAAATGTTGGCAATAATTGTGTACATTTTTGTATCCTTAGAAAAAAAATCCAAATCCGATTGTACACTTGGAAAGTATTTTTCATTTAATCAAAAACCACCAAAAATAGCAAGCGACCAGATTCAACCCCACCTAACACCACAATTACCACGCAGAGTTCATCTCATTAACTCGCGATTCAACTGTCGTTGTTGCGAGAAAAGTTTTAATTAGTAATAAAACAAAATCAATTACTAGTCTGAAATGGCTAAAAAAAAAAAAAAAAAAAAAATAGAAAATAGAAAATAGAAAAGCGTGCTGATGTCCCACCAATAAACAAAACATTTCAAGAATCCTGAATGTTTTTCATTAAAAATACGAAAACCCAATTTCAAATCCCATTACTGTGACAATTAATGCAATACCCTCATCAAGATTTCGGTCCACCACCGCACCGCCATCGCAACACCAAGTCATCTTCATTTGGCTATTGCCTGTTGGCTGTTAGCTGTTGGCTCTTGGCCGGGCCAAGGGAGGAAACCCTTTCTTTCTTTCAATCGCCAAAACTTTGTGGCATTCACAAGTTTAAAACCAGAAAAGCTATATACGAACAGAGGTATTGCAACAATAGCAAGCGCCCCATTATTACTCCATTCCAGGACTTGTTTAAGTGTTGTTTTATTTTTATTGGCACGAAGCCATCCAAGGAATTCAAATTTTCTTCGCCTTGCTAAGATTATCTCATTTGTGGGATCTCTTAGCATCACCCCGCCAACGCTATAAGGCTTATACCCCAACACGCCATCTCCTATGGAAAACGATGCTGCGCGGCGGTGATGGCGATGGCAACGGCAACGGTGGCGATGGGACTTAATTCGGCAACAAGTACTTTGGAAAAGTTAGTTTGCCGAAAACAAAACAATTTTCATTAAGACGCCCCCGAGGCGCAGTTTTGTCACACTTCACTTGACAGTTGTTGGTTGGGTTTGACTTTTTTTTGTGTCTTTCTTTGAGAGGAATTTACAGAAAATTTGCGGTGACAATTAATGAGGCGGCACGCAAATAGACAAAGTTTGATAACTCATTTATTTGCGTCACAAATGACATCTAAGTCCGATGCGTTGAGGGCTGCAAGATCCTTCCTTATATTATTTTTTTTTTCCTTCAGTCGCTTTTCCTCGTTTCAATTTTCCGAAGAAGTTTTGTATACTTTTTATGCAGTTTTTTTTTTTATAACGCCTCGTGAATGAAGTTAGGCAGAGGAAGAGCAAGAAAAATCTGTCATTATTGTTGTCATCCAGCAACAACACAGTTCGGAGGATGAAGAAGAACATAAAAACGTGTGGCTTCACTGATGTGATGTTGACATTAATGAAGATTGAGCGGCTCACATTGAGAGAAGCTGATGTACTATATGACGGATGCAAGGTGATTTTGTCTGGCTAAGAGCAAGAGAGGAATTGGAGGCAGCAGTTTATTTAAATGATGTTCTTTGTAGCTATAGGTATACATATAGATTGGCTTTTAGCTGGCAGAATTAAGTTGAAATTATTATGGTGTGGGCTCTGGGGAGTTCGTGATTTTGGAAAATTATTTTAACCTATGTAGTAGCAATCAATCATTTAAGTTACCACTCGCTGATGGGAAACAATGACTACGTGTCACTGGTTTTTGTAGCAATTATTTTTAAATAACCTAATATTGAATATTTTTTACGTCAAAATAATAATATGTTAAGCAATGGAATAGATGTCAATAATTTTACAAAAAATTTACACTGAGAGAAAAATATCATACATAAATTTTACTTTCTTATGAAAAACAATAACAATATTAAAATTATAACATTAAATTTGAACACCTAACAGGAAAATGTTTCAATTTAATATTTAAGTTATTATTTTATTCTTTTTATAATAAAAAATGTTTTTAAGTAAAATTATTAAAATATCATTCACAATTTTTCCAAAACGAGTAAATAGTTAAAGAATATTAAAAAGTAATATTTTCTGTATTGCAAACGACTTTAATATCAAGGCTGTATTACAAAATGCCTTAAAATTTCTAACCGTGTATACATAATAATGTGACCGTTTTTAAATTTGTAGACTCAGACCGATTAGGTATAGTAAAAGTTGGGTTTACAAACATTTAAAAACTTACTTTAGATTTTAATAATTCATACAGTGAAACCTCCCATTGCGGACTCCTCCCTTAAGTGGACAATGCCCTTTAGCGGACAAACTCTCAATGACCGTGGATCTTGGATTTGAATTCCATACATTTAATGATCTCTTATGCGTGCACCCTCTTACCCGGACGTGGAAAAGAATGTCAGTCGTTACTTGTTGAATTTCACTCTCGAAGACGAAATCTTATTTTACATTGAAACGTTCCCACTGGTTCACAGCCACAATAGATTTTGTCCAAGATATCTTAAAGACAGTTGAAAAAATCTAATTTTTGTTATGTTTCATCAATAAATAATATACTAGGACAACTCCCGTAGACCGATAAAAGTGTTGCGATCGTGGCTGTCTGGCTAAGGGAGATTTCAATGCATATTCATATACAGGGTGTCCCGAAATCATCGCCTCAGAAGAAAACTTAAGAGGTAATTTTCTCGTTTTCGCTTCGTTTTCGACTTATAACGGTTTTATGATTTTTATTCTATTTTCCTTTGACTGGCTCTAACTTTGCCAAACTACAACCAAATTTTTTCTTAGCGAATTTGTGTTTCATTATTTTCATCGATAAGTTTAAGATAAAAAATATTGGTGCAACATGAATTGATAACTTAGGTCTAATTCGATATGATTATCCCCTTTCAAATCGATTATTTACACTCACTCAATTATTTTTTGGTGCAACATTTATCTGATAAGTTTACATTTACCACTTTTCAAAACTCAAATAAATATTTATCAGATTTTTTGTTGGTGCAACAAAAACTTGTCAAGAATCATCATAATTTGCTTAATGATTAGCGAAAAGTTGTTGGTAAAATAGAGCCCAATTGACACTAATTTGTCCAGATCATAGTATGGATTTAACAAGATTATTTATTTAAGATAGTGTAAAGTTTACAAGGTTTCATGTAGATTTTACAATAAACTTTTGTTGATTCAACACGACTTTTAAATCTGGTACTCACTAAAGTGTGGTACTTTTTTCTGATTTTTTTGTTGAAATACTTAATAGTCTAAGAGCCTATTTCACAATGTCTGAGTAAAGTGGTGATTTTTTACTCGACACATAAATATTACGACAGGGTTATAAGTCTACAATCCAAAAAAAAAGTTTTAGAACCAAAATATAACAATTAAATTTTTTTTTTCTCTTGAGGACTTATGACTCGGTACCAATATTTAAGTGTCGAATAACTAATCAGAACCTTACTCAGACATTGTGAAACAGGCCTTATCGCTCATAAATCATATAGGTAGAGATTTACATATAATATAGGTAAGCGATAATTCAAGCCTCAGCTGTAATCCCCGTCCCAGTTTAAAAAATAGGGCATGTCATAGCGCAAAAGTGTTTTGCATTTATTTCTTACACTATATTTTTACTTGCTCTATAGGGCAAGTATTGGTTTCGAGTAAAAACAAAATTTAGAGGTTATAATCAAAACTAACACTACGATAATCGAGAAGTCCGAAAAAGTGGGTTTCGTCATGCCGTCCGTCGGTATGTGCGTCTGTGCGTCAGTGCATCCACTGTAATTTGAGCTAGAGCTTAAACGGGTGGACCGATTTGCATGAAATTTTGTACAGAGCATTTTATGTAATTCCCTAGAGGAGAAATTCGAATTTTATCTTTAGCTTATCTAGAACGGGTAGCTGCTATACAAATAAATATTTTGGTTTCTTCAAATTTTCTCGAAAACGGCTCTAATGATTTTGATTAAACTACGAACCTATTATAACCAAGTCAATAGTAAGAAAACTGAATATCATTTTTTTCTCAAAAAATTCACATTACGGAAATAGGAATTCCAGTTTTTTTTTGAGAAAATGTTCTTATTTTTGGGTTATTCGCGTATATCTTTGCCATGGTTAGACCGATTTTATTATAATTTTCCAATCTGATGCTTCTTAAAAGTCTAAACAATAATGCATTTAAGAATTTTAAAAAACATTTTTTTAGAAACAAAAAAAAAATCAAAAAAAAATCAATTTTTAGTGCTTTTGACTCTTTCAATATTTTATCGTTAAATATATGGGTACATCATTCGTCTTCAATGTGGGGTTACACACAGTTTTTAACCACAAGAGCAAGTTCGTGCGATCAAGTCGTGCATATTTTTTATCATGCCAAAAAAAATTCATCAAAATCGATTGGTTCGTTCAAATTTTGCGGTGCTTGAACCGCAACTTAATGGAAAAAAAAGTAAACTCAAAAAATCTAAACCAAAATGGCGGTTAACAAACATTCTATGGAAGAATTGTTTAAACAAATAATGTGTCTGTACGCGTACTGTCCAAAACTGCGATTTTCTACGAGTTTTTGCCCAAAATCCTTCAAAGTTAATACAAATTTGCATTTTTGGACTTGTATAAGTCCCAAGTTTTGTCTTATAATAGTATTACTTTTTTTAAATGTAGGCATTTGGCAGTTAGTGGACATTTATTTTCAATATTTTTTGTACCAACTTTTATCTTACTCGAAAATTGCCGTTTAACCATCATACAACCGGAACCACTATGAGCAGTGGAAAGATTCCCCCTGATTTTTGTGAAACCAGGCATCACAATCAACCAAGATGTTTAATGTTGAGACAGTTTGGGGACCGTGGTACTTCCTTGGGACCAGCTGAACTTTGGCTATGTAGAATAATAGAGGTTTCAGCAAGACTCAGGGGCAGCTTACAGACAAAAAAAGTCCAAGGTTGGGGCAGAAACCACTGTACAAAATTAATCATCATATTAATCAGATCTCAATCCAATGCTCTACAGCATAGTTTCCAAAAGTGTGCTCCGCGGAGCACTTGGTGCTCCACGAAGAATATCCAAGTGCTCCGCAGAAAAATAAAAAAAAATAATAAAATTCCATTAAACCAATTAATTTTGTGCTTCTGAACTTTTCATTTTGATCGCAGCAATCGAATTTGAATTTGAAATGATCGCAATCGCAATCGAATTTAAAAGTACCGAAAAGAAATAGAGACAGTTTTTATTCGGTCGGTATTCGATTCCACAGGTTAAAACGAATCTAAGTGCGGTGTAGTTTTTCACTTTTTTTTTGTTTTTTTGTACATTAATGTCATTTTGTTTATATATCGACGTGAACATGGGAAATCAAAAATAATACAATGGATCGCTGGCTAAAGTCTGGGTCATTAAAAGGAACCTCCTTAACAGCAATCCCAGAAGCTATTAAAGAATCAGCAACAGACAGGTACATATGTCCAAACAAAGCCATAAATGTTTATGATAATGAGAGTTTCCTATTTTTTTTTTGTAAAATTTCAAATTTTTTGTAAACATTTTTTTTTCATCCCTAGAACCGCATTTGTATTAGATGCGTTTTGTTGGCTTATAATTTTTTTTTTGTTATCCTGAATTCATGTTTTTGAATTTGAACGTTTTCCATATAATTATAATTGTCTATTCTAGTGCGAAGGAAAATGACGCAATAGAGACAGCGGCGTCAGAATTTTCTGAAGAAAGTTTGAGGCACACAATGTGGCTAGTACTAGTTCTATGGTGATCAGTGCTACAGAAAAAAAAACAGTAAAAAGGAAGTACCACGATTCATATTTAAATCTTGGATTTGCTGCGACAAGTGCTAACAAACCCCAATACGTAATTTGCGGCAAAGTGTTGCCGAATAGTGCGATGTTTCCAGCAAAAATGAAACGTCATTTTGAGGGTATTCATCCAGATTGCAAAACAAAACCGACTGATTTCTTTAAAAGAAAGTATACTGAACTTACAAAATCTAAAACAATTATTGCTTACCACTCAAAGACAGTGAACGAAAACGCGTTGAGGGCATCCTACTTAGTGAGTTTGCGGGTTGCGCAAATTGGCGAAGCCCATACAATCGCTGAAAACTTAATCAAACCATGCGTTAAGGACATTGTTGAGTGTTTGTTGGGTGAAAAGTCCAAAAAATTAGTTGAAACCGTTCCTTTGTCAGACAACACAATATCGCGAAGAATCAGAGACTTAGCAAAGAATGTCAAAGCTACATTACTTTCGCGAATAAAAGTCACAAAATTTGCGCTGCAAATGGATGAATCAACGGATGTTGCAGGGTTGGCCATGTTAATAGTATTTGTCCGCTACCAATACTTACAGTCCTTTCAAGAAGATCTGCTTTTCTGCAAGCCGTTGAAAACTACTACAACTGGAGCTGAAATTTTAAATTAATAGACAATTTCTTCATTGCCAATGACATCCCATGGGCTAATTGCGTGAATGTGTGCACAGACGTAAAGGGTTAAAAGAGGTCTTAGACGAAAGCGTGAAAATAATCAACTTTATTAAATCACGACCTAAGAATACAACGCTATTCAAAGTATTGTGCGATGACATGGGAAGTCTACATACGTGGTGGTTTTCTCGCGGCAAAACATTGACTCGGCTTTTCAAAATGAATGCTGAAGTCAAAACCTTTTTAATTAACGACAACTTTGATTTGGGCGAGAGGTTGTGTAATGAGCGTTGGCTGTTCAAATTGGGGTATCTAGCAGATATTTTTAAAAAAATTAATGATTTGAGCGTATCACTTCAGGGAAAGGCAATAACTGTTTTCGATGCCAGTGATAAAGTAGAAGCATTTAAAAGGAAAATAAAGTTTTGGGCGAAATCGTTAAAAAATCGAAACCTAGACAGCTTCCCAATGGTCAACGAATGTAAAGAGGAAATAGATTTGGACATTCCTGACGATATTTTAAACGAGTTTCATGTGCACCTGCTTATTTTGCTCGAAAACTTCAACTGCTATTTTACAGAAGAATACCACTCAAATATTAAAGAAAATATGTGGGTTGTAGACCCATACTCTGCCGCGTTGGAAAAGCCAGCTTCTTTGACATCGTTGCAGTTTGAGTGCTTGATTGATTTGACATCAGATTCTTCGATAAAGGCAAATTTTGCAACGAAGAATTCTTTATCAGAATTCTAGTGTATGTTGAAGGACGAATTCAAATTTTGTCAGATCAAGCCAAAATAATTCTTCTGCCGTTTTCAACAACATATATGTGCGAATCAGGATTCTCCACCTACGTTGTAACCAAAACAAAATATAGATCCCGTCTCGATGCAGAGCCAGATATTCGGTTGCAGTTATCTCAAATTCAACCAGATCTACCAGCATTGTGCAGAGCAAAACAGGCACATTATTCTCATTAGAAGAAATTTTCTGGTCTATCATACTGAAATACTTATTTTCTTAATTTAACATTGTTTTTGTTTTTTTTTTCATTGAAGTTACTTGTTTTTTGTTTTTATATTTAATAAAATATAAAAAATTAAAAATAGTTATTGCATTTTCTACATATACATACATAACCGCGAAAAATGGTATAGGTAAGTGCAACGGACTGCTCCTCGAGGAATTTCTCCCTTGAAAAGTGCTCCGTGACTAAAAAAGATTGGGAACCGCTGCTCTACAGCATCATATGGTCGGGATAGAGATAAGGGTCTGTGGTAAACTTCATAAAAAAGAGCAAGATAGAATAACGCCAAGGGAGTCGCAAGCCATTTCTGAAAATGTTGTTCAGTGAATGAAGTTGTGTATATAGGCATATAAAAGTGACCGCCATGAAACCGCCTGAATATTCTATCACACATTCTATCTGTCATCATTAATTTTCATAGCACTTTTTTTCATCAAAAAGCTTGCCTTTCCCGTCATACCTTTGTATTTCCTCCTCTTATCTTATTCTATTCATCTCTCAAATTTCATTAGAATCCGTCCAGCCGATCAAGTGATAGTAAAAGACAAACATTCAACCAAACATGCTCAAACATTCGAATATTTGGAGGATTAATTGTTTAAAATTTGAGGAGGTGACTTAAGCAATTCCAATTTATATATCAGTTCTGAACGTTTTATGTGGCCTGCGGGACCTCCAACGGCACCAGTGGCCATATACACTATATATACTTTGAGCACCCAGAGTTTTTATTCTATTTCAGCTCACGTGAAGCTTAATTTGAATTGCGATAAACTGTTATAGCTGTTATAAATTATCATATCTCTAGACTCCTTAATTTTAAGTATTTTCAATTCAATAGGGAATAACATTTTTGTTATTAAATTTGCCAGAAAATAAAATATAAGTAAGAAAACCGACAGTCAATAAACATTATATCGAACACTCAAAATCTGAGGAAGAAAGAAAATTACGATTTTAAATTATAAATTGAAGTGATTCCCATTTAAGTTTGTCGCCTTTGATCAAAGTTTGCAAAGGAAGACCAACAAACCAAAGAAAAGAAAAGATAAAACTGAATTAAAGAATTTCTTTCAATCCAATTATCCAATTTTCGAGACCAAAATCAAAGTGAATCGAATCTAGGGTTTTTTTTTTTTTGTTTTTTTTTGTCACTTTTAACTGTGAAAATTCTTTCCGTCGATGTTTTGGCTGTCGTCAGACAAACCGTTGCATGGAAATCACCTTGTTATCGCCTCGGGCTGAAAATGCAAAAGAAAAAACAAAAAAAAAAACTCAGAACGTCCCCTAAAACTTAATGTTTCCTTTCGGGAAACTTCGACTATTTGATATCTTTGGAAGCTCCATGAGTAAAGTCATCATCATCATCGTTGTCGTTGTCGGCGTCGTAGTAGTCGTTTTTCGATGCCGTTGTCTTTTTTGTTCTGGGATGTCGTCCTAAGCATCACACGCTACAACCAAAAGTTGAGATAGCATTTGCCACAAGTTTTCCTTATCTGTCTCTCTGAGCGCAAGGACTTTCGGGTACGGCTCCAGCTCCCCATAGATGTCATCGGGAAGAAGCATAGAAAAAACACATACTACAACAAAAAAAAAAAAACCGTTTTCCGCCTGATTTAGCAAGGAGCAAATAGAAGAAGCCCAAGGAGGCGCAGCGTGAGCTATTCAAGGGAAACATTGCACGAAATCATTTTCCCGACGAGAGACTGAGAAAGATTGAGAAAGAGAGAGAGAGAGAGAGAGAGAGTGTGACGACGACGGCGGCGTTGGCGGAAGAGGTCACCAAGGGAAGCACTTTGTTTTTATACGATTTTGCCACCCTTTTGGAGCATTTATGTCATTTGTGATATCGTATACTATAGATGTTTTAGATGATGGTGTGAGACGTCGTCGTCGTCGTCATCGTCCTTCGATGCATTTGCTGGCTTTTTTTTTTGCCAAGATGCGATATCAAGCTTAAAATATACATTCGATGAAAAGATGCAAGCAAAAGGATTGTGCATTGAAGTAGCAAGCTGTGCTTAACTGGAGAATATGAAATTGAGGCCAAGGCTCAGATCCTGTTGAGTTTTATGGACTAATATCTAGAAAGTTTTCCAATATAATCAACGAGGACACGTCCAGAAGTTTACACATTTGTACAAAATGGTGGGAGATTGTGAAAATTGACTCAATGAAGATGATTATTATTATTATGACCAAGTTATGGCAGAGCACTTTAACGACAAAAGTTTTAAAGAAAAGGTTAGACATTATTTATCATATTTGATTGGATTTGAATAAAAATAAAAGGACATGACTGGATTTCGTACAATACAAGTATAGAAAACGAAAAACTAATGCGCAAATGAAAGGCGACCTTCCGTGCGTCGGTACCTTTATATAGAGTATAAGTGTGGCAAATATGGCCCATGTCGGTAATATGGCTCACCGTAATATTTTCCTACTGCAAGAGTAACCCGTTGTGCATTCATTTCCAACATGGTATACTGATATATTTTAAAATGAAGACTCAGGCGCACAAAATGTGGGCGAAATATAGGAAGAATAAATTCTTGTAAGTGTTGTTACACTAATTTTTTTGTGACATTGTGTAATGCTTAGAATTATATTTCTTTTTGTGAAAAAAAATTTTAAATATATTTTTTAAAGTGAGTGAAAATCAAGACAATAACAAAAAGGACATCCACAATTACCATAGGGGCTACCCTGGTCTATATTTAACACTGGGTACAAAACCTACCCGCCGGTAATATGGATATGTACTCATAGCCGGCAGGTAATATGGGTAGTGTGGATAGTTAAACCAACTCGAGATTTTTTTAGGTGCGTCAAGATGCCACCGCCACAAACGAAATTCAAAAATCTATTGATGCAGGAATTAGGACCTAATTAGGTGCTAATTTAGTGCTGCAATTTTGGATGAGCACTTAATTCCCCTCCCCCTGATACTTGTGGCGGTCCTAACTTGACGTCAAGATAGCGCCGCCACAGAAGAAATTCCAAAATCTAAGTATGCAGGAATTAACACCTTATTAGGTGCTAATTTAGTACCGAAATATTAGTTCAAGCGCTTTATGATTTGACCTTTAAAATGCATCTCAACAGTTTAGCCAAAAATTCTAAATCACGATTTCAATCTTAAATTGGATGCAATAACTGCATGTAATTTGTAGACTTTTTATTTTCGACCTTTTTGTAAGAAATTATAACAGCGATTCTAAGATACGATTATGACCTCTTCAAAAAGGTGGAAATCAACTTTCTACTCCCACTCCTTCATGTCCAAATAGGCCTGTGGAGCCTCGTTGGATCCTGTGGAACTTGAACTTGTGGCGGCGCTATCTTGACGTCAAGACAGCGCTCTTTTATAGTTTGCATCTTCTTATTTCGTCTTTCTTTGTAGTAGTACAAGTGTAGTGGTCGTAGATGTAGAGAAATGATATAACAGGCAAGAAATTTCGATTTTAAAATGTCCACAGTTTATTCTACTAAGAATTTCACATTTCATTTTGCTTTTATCTATTCAAATAAAAGTTTGAGAGAACTAGTTAATGTTTTGCAAGAAATACGCCTGGAGTCTAAGGATTATTCCGGAGTTTGTACGGTTCGACCAGTAGATAATCACAATCCCAGGATCATCTTGCTCAAATGAACGAAGTTTCTCGGTTCTTCGTCGTTTAAAATCTTACCTTAGGTCAACAATGATGCAGGATTGGCTCAAAAATATTGCTTCATTGCATGTTTATTCCGACCACACGGAAAATCTACATTTGGATGAATTATAAAATAAATGGATTTATTTCACAACACTCCAAACGAAGTGCGGTTTTCGTAAAGAATAATTAAAAAACTTTAAATGAAAAAATGTTATGACTTTTTTTTTATTTGTGGATTTTAGCTTTTACATCTTACACCAACTACCCACTCGGGCTGAAGCTGTTGTGACGGGCCTGTATGTACTCGTGAGTATAGAAAATAAGTATATACAGGGTCTATCATTAAGCGCTTCCTCTATTTTTAAATTTAAATAAAACAAAGTGTGTGTAAGATATCATCGAAATCTTGTTAATATTTGTTTGAAAGGCCTATTGATGCCATTAAGTATGGAACATAACATCGTTCAAATGTCCGCCGCGGCTTCACTCGGTGGTGCGCATCCGAAATATCCAATTTTACATTACTCTGGCGCATAAATCAGGTTGAATTTGACCGATGGCATAGGTGGAAGACCCTTTGCTATTTTATCGTTTGACAATTTGGATATATGTCAAGCGGCGCAACCAAGTGTTCGTATTTGTCCGCTTATTTGTATAAAACTTGTACACTTAGCCAATACATATTTTCTTGTATTTTAAGAAGGATCAAGTGTGCCTTTAACTTAAAAGCTCCAACATGAATATTTTCAACATTTTTTTGATGTGTGACGTGGCGGTATGGTGCACTTAAAACGTGAGCTTCCGTGTAGCATGTTAAGTGTTAGACGTTCAATGAAAAAAATTCGGCACTCAGACTAGCATTGCTGTTTACACATCTTAACCGTGAGCCCCGGCACTCACATATATTTTTCTTCTACATTTTAACGGCCTCCCAACTCCCAACCCGCAAAAGTTATTTATCTATGACACGGTGGACGAGGCGGGGTGGCGATCGTTGTGGTTAAACATCCTGTACGATCTCGTGAACGCTACTTTCATTTGCCCAGACCCAGAGGTTTGGCACCCGTAATAGCTTGTTCTAAGAGTATTAACTACATAGAAGGTGAGATTCCTAGAATCGAGGTTCGAATTCGAAGATCCCCTTGGCCCGCCGATGTCGGGTAATTTGTGAAATAACTTGCCATCACGAAAGCTATCATTACATCTACTACATACACCGATCGACAGAGCAAGGTTGCACGCACATTACTATCAAAATGGGCTGCCTTTCAATGGTGTGAAGGCTGTATTATTTGTGGTGGATAATATATGCTATGGGGTCTAGTCAACTCTCAAGTAGAAAAGGCCACTCTGACGAGTTTAAAATTCCATTGTTTGGAATGACTATATGATATTCTTTGAAGATTTTAGAGTTAAGACAGTTGATGGAACAAGTCATGGTGAGTATCATTTATCGTTTTTCGTTCGCCTATAGCATCTGCATCTGGACTGGCAAAGTGTCAGTGCCAGACACTGGAGGAATTGTATCTTACTGTTGACAAGGTTCGATTTCATCATGGAATTTTTTTTCAGGAGTTCATCGATGACACTCATTAGCGAGAAGTAGAGAGGGATGCAGTGCTTGATTAGTGAGATTAATTCCTTGCCTCTGATAATAATTGGATGACTGAAGACGTTCCGATACAAATTGAGCTGACCACTCATGATATCATTGCTGCTACTGGAGTAGAAAAAGGCGTCTTTCGTCGCAATATTAAAACAAAAAATTGTGTGAGTACCAGAACTCACGGTTAATATATGTAAACATCAACGTTTGCCCAATGTCCAAGCGCTAATTTTGAGGATCCATGTTTTGGATTCGCATACGAGAAGTCATCAATACGTTGTTGACTAAGTGCACGGATCCAAAACGGTCTAGTTTTCTTAAAGGGGATTTTCAGATTTTTGTTACTGAACGTACCCAATATCCTACAATGTATATTTTTGTAACTTAACGTGCTACATCGTAAAGTCTGACCTCGTAACCTCGCACAGAGCAAAGTTCACGTTATTATTTCACTCTACCTCCGGCATAGATGTTAACACATCAAAAACATTTTCACCGTTTCGGGATCCTGAACTCGGCCATCGCCATATTTAGCTCCTTATGAAGAATTCGATCATTTGCTTCAGAAAGAAAAATGTTGGCCGATCTGTACGGATAGAAGCCAAATATACTGGTTCTATCTGATTAAATCGTTGCCGAACGTCTTAAGGCACTGACACAGTATTTGGGATAAGATCTTAAATGCCTTTCTAGTCCTTGTAAGACAAAGTATCACCTTTTTTGTTGATAGGGTATAGCACCGATTTGCTGGCATCTGTTGTGAGAGAATTTCACAGCGGAGAACTTTTTGCTCAGCTGCTCCTCGCAGACTTTCGAAATTCCATCGTAACCATATACATCGAATTGCTTTTGAGTGTCACATGGGGTGTTAAATGTTCTCAAGTCAAAGATTCATACTTCTTAGTTGTTATCCATTGACGTTCCAGGTCCTATTGACATTTTTCAAGGTTACCTTAGTATTATCCGTGTCTCATTCATAATCGGAACATATCTCAAAATTTGGCTTAAGATTCAGCAAATGTAAGTGTGGTATCACTTCACAGTATTTCACTCAAGTCTTCATGAATCATATTACGAAATGGTAATTAATCGGGACTGCATTTCCTCTAAGATGATAAGATATCTATACAAGTCCTTACGAGCTACACCTAGAATTACGATATTTTATAACTCTAAGGGAAGTGTAAGCATTAAAAATGCAAATTTCACATCAAAACTACGAACTACGTTCGAGTTTATTGGACTACAGATATTTTGTATGACGATTTATATAAAACTCTACTCGAACCATACTCAGAATTAATCAAACAATTCCAATTCCATTTTTAATTGTCAAAATTGGACTGCCATAAAACAAACATGGCGACGATGGACGATGCATGATGGTGGTGGTGGTGAGGGTATGGTGACCGTTGAGGCAGGACGTGGAAAGTATTCCAATCAACAGTCAAAAACACATCCTACAACGAGTAGAGTTCCGGGTGTGAAGTAGTAGTGATGTGTTCTACTTGATAAACTACTTGTCAGGCTGTTGTCCACTTTTCGGTCCTCGAATGAAAATCGTTTTAACATCAAATTCACATCCCCCGATTTGGTGTAGTATGGATATAGGTGGTGTTTCCATCCAGTCTCCATTGTTGGAGTTTATAGGCCTGGTGCTGGCTGGTGGATCGTGAATGGTGATGCTGCTGATGGTGTTGATGTTATCTATCGATTAAAACTTCATCATTGTGACAATAGGACAATACGTGACTAATGCCGAGATCCTTCAATTCAATTGTTTAGGACAGTGTTAGATATAAATTAGTTTTGGATGTCATTCGGTTTATATATTGGAGAGGTAGCGTGTACATGGGTGTGCTATACCATAATAGAAGGAGGTCCTGATCCTGGTCCTGCTGTTGTTGTTGTTAAGAGCTTCTTTAGTTCGAGACGACAATTTACGATGATTTGAGCTCAACGGTCGTGTCTAAGGACATAATAATACAAGTTAGAGTGCGTATATGCCAAGGACAAGACAATTAAATGATTTGAAATATAGGAAAAGGGAGACTATATTGTGTGAGAGGACTTATGTTTAGATATGTTGTTAACATGAATAACGACTAACGAGTTGGTTTCCTGAATGCAATCGAATGTTATAGAGCAACACACATAATTAGACGATAATTCACACAGCATGGATAGATTGGTGAAGTTTATTAAACATAAAGTGAAAAAAAAAAATGTTAAAGAACTTGATGTGAAAATGAATTTGAGAGGAGAGGAAGGAATCACTGGTCACACCAATACAAAAAGTAAAAGGCTCAAGAAGATGTGAAGATTATCGACCAATAAACGCCTTGTCAATGCACGAAAAAATAATTGAAAAAATAGTTAAAATCCAACTGCAAAAATATATCGACGATAACAATATCATAATGGATAATCAGTTTGGATTTAGAAGTCATGTGAAACTGCTTTAAATTATGTTCTAATGAATTGGAAAGAAGATAAAGCAGAGGGATCTACAATCATTGCAGTGTTCTTGGACCTTAAGCGAGCATTCGAAACCATCTATAGAGCGATATTAATCTAAAAATTAGAGCAGTATGGTTTTCGTGACAAAGAACTACGGTGGTTCATTACATATCTGGATCAAAGAACCCAAAAAACATCCCTGAATGGCAAATATTCGGATATAACACCAACATTACTGGGAGTACCGCAAGGCTCAATACTTGGACCTATTTTGTTTTTGCTTTACATAAATGATGTATGCAAAATTTGAACTCATTGCAAGATTGTCATGTTTGCCGATGATGCCCTAGTATACATCGTGGGCAAAAATACATCAACCTTAACTCAGCAAATACAAGAAGATCTAGATAGCATAAGCACCTGGTTTAAAGCGAATAAACTTAAGACGAATGTTCAAAAGACGAAGGCTATGGTATTTAAAACGCAGTGTAATATAAGTCCGAGAATAGACGATGAAAATATAGAACAAGTAGATCAAATTAAGTACTAAGGTGTAATAATAGATCAAAATTTAAAGAAGAATCAAAAGTAAATTAGATTTAAATGCATCTGTTAGAGTATTAATGTTATAATTAAACCGCATTTTGAATATTGTTCATCTGTTCTATTTCTCTTAAGTGATAGTAACATATATAGATTGCAAAAACTGCAAAACAAATCAATGAGAATAATTCTGAATTGTAATCGCTATACAAGTATTTTGAGTATGTTAAGTCGTCTTGATTGGTTAAGCGTGAAACACCAATTGGTGGTAGATGTTCTTTTGTTTGTTCAAAAAATGAGAATGGGAGATTTGCTAGTTATTTTAATAGTTCAATAAGATATGTTGGTGAAGTACAACCATATCCATTAAGAAATAGAAATAATTTGCGACTCCCAACGTATAGAAATACAACAACACAAAATAGTGTAATATATAAAGGCTTTCAAATTTTTAATTCCTTGCCAGAACATGTTAAATTGGAAACAAATTTTAATATATTTAAGCGCAATGTTAAAGAGTTTGCAAAAATTAATTATTAAGAAATATTATTATGTTATGTAATAGCTTACTTTGTATTTTAATATAAATACTAAATAAATACAATACAATACAATACAATGAATTTGAGAAGAGGAACTTGCGATGCAACATATGAGAAGAAAACATAAACAACATCATGTATTCAATACAATTAATGAAGGTTTTGAATGAAACAACAACCACTTGAGTAAGCTACCACCAAATTGTTATAATTTTGATTCTGGAGTTATAGCTATATATTTCACCACTGCCAGGCTGATCATCAGACTTCGTTAACTCTAGAAGTAAAATAACCCACAGTTAACTGAAGAAGCAGTTTATTCCTGTAAGATGCAAGCAGAACCACTGAAAATACTCGGCGGCGGGTAAAACATCGAATGCATCTGCTAAGTTAATCCTGAGTTAACTCACCAAATTTGATGAGGTAACCTTGGTTTATCTTTAATCTCGCACTGAAAAACTGGACCTTAGTTTATAATGTTCATTTTTAATTTGAACTGGTATATAGGAATTTGTAAAAAAAATTGATTTTATGCAAACAAATATAAAAAATATCCACGACTGGGTCGCACGAACTTGCACTTATATGCGATCACATTGTGGTTCTATAGCTGAAATAAATTATCTATGGGAGTCTATATTTTATCCATTTGCCAAAACTTAGTTTAGTTGCAGGTGGTATTATGTGAGTATACAAAAATTAACAATATAGCCTAGTGTTGCACATATGCAATATGCATAAAAGGAAATTATATTATTTAAACTCGTAAATTGTTTTAAATCAACAAAAATTAGAAAGAAATTGATTAAAATACTTTAAATCTGTTTTAACCCAACGCGATGTAAACCATCTGATTTCTTATATAAATCTTAATTTATGAGAAAAAAATTTTGAAAATCGTAGGAGCGGTTTTAAAAATAATTTATTTTTTTTATATAGAATTTTGTTAACATATTTGCTAATTTTGAGTTAAAAATTGAACTTTACAAAAAAATCTGCTACCCGTTTCCGAAATATCGAATTTTCAAAAACTAATTTTGAATTTTTTTTTCAAAAATCCAAAAATTATTTTTTAGAAAATTTTACTACGCACTTTTATTTATATTTGTTACAAGCTTCTGTATAAAAAATCTTATTTTATTCGGTTGACCAGATATTGAGATAGTCGAAAATCAATGAAACCGTTATATGAGAGGTACTGTAAATAAACCTAAAATATAAAATTTAAAAGTTTTAAATGGTAGATCGTACTAATTTTAACACACAAAAAAACTTTTATCAAAATCGTAGTAGTTGTTTTTGAGAAAAAAATATTTTTCTTAACGGATTTTAAACATTTGTATGGGAGGCACCGTTATTTTTGAGTATTAGAATATTTTTTGTCAAAAATCTTCTAGATAAAGTTAAAAACCTGCTATTTATCAAGTTTAATAAAAATTGACAGAGTCGTTTTTGAAATATTGAGTTTAAAAAAAAAAAATTCAAACTTATTTTAAAATCTAAAAAATATTTTTTTTTGAAAATTTTGGTACACAATATTATTAAGAATGTGTAAATAATTCTTCATAAAAAAATTGATCAGAATCAGTGAAACCGTTTTCGAGAAAAGCGAAAATCAAAAAAATGGTTCTTTGGCAGGTACCATTAATAACCATTTTTCGGAACCTTTTTTTTATTAAACAGCAACTTATAACTATGTTAATTTATTGAGTTTTTAAAAACAAATTCGGTAGCGCTGGATTTAAGAAAAATAAGTTTTTCCTTTTTGGCCAAGAAATTTTGTATGATAGCTACGTTTAATTTTGGCCGTAAAAAAAAGAGAAAAAAACTGGTGGGGGGAATGTCCAAAAAACGCTAGGTACCAAGCTTAAAGAAAATCGACCCATCCGTTTAGGCTGTAGTCGAACCGACAGACAGACAGAAAGACAGACGGACGTTTTTGCGAGACCCACTTTTTCATCTTCGCTATCATCGTAAGGTTAAGTTTGATCAACTGATCATAACTTGCCATATGTATAGTACCTATATTCGCAAGTAAAAATCGATTAAGCGATTGGGCTCAAAACTCGAACTTGACTGGCTGTCGTGAAATAGCTATAGTTCCAGCTTATAATAGCTTGATGGTATAGCTCACTCATTATGATTGTTGTTTTTATTATGATGGTGCATTCTTTACTGAAAGTGTGTTTATCACAGAAAACCCCATTTCAAAATACATTTTTTAATTTTTAAATATTCTTTTTCGTCTTTCAAAATAGAGCCTTCCAAATTGGCTACTTTTCCCTTACCTGCCAGAACCTTCAACGTTTTTTAATTGTATCGCATTTATTCTGTGATTGAAGCATCTCCGAAAATGCTTCCTCCAATACGAAATTCACAATTTTCCAGTGCAACACTTTTCTCCAGAATTCGGCTTGGAAGTCGGATTGTAGGGACAAAAATTTTAAAAGTTGCCTGAAAGATTTGAAAATTTTGCTTTTTGCTTTTTTTATTATATTTTTGTTTGAACTCACGTCGACCATAATTTTCGATTCGAATGATATCTCAGAATCCGCTAGTCCGATTTTAAAAAATTTTAATGGTATTTGTAAGGCTATAATTTTGTGTGTTGAAAGCTAGTATTTAAGGGGGTGAACTTAGGGAAAGCTTGAAAGTCATCAGCTGTTTTCGGTGCAAAGATGGTTGAGAAAACAAAAAAAATATGTTATCGTGGTAAAGTTATTAGCAAATTCTGTATATACCGTGTTGGGCACATAAATAGCACACTTCACCTCTCATTTACTGAATTGCATACGAACCTGAACGCTTGTCTTAAGGCAACGGGATTTCTTCTTTGCTTTAACTTATGAGAAGGGGCGAAAAAAAAACGGTTAGAATTTTTATGTTTTTTCTAACAATATTTGAGTTATTAAACAGTTTGTCTAATATCTTTGTTTGAGCTTGGTCACATAAATCGCACAGTGGAAGTTTTAGTCAGAATTTTCTCAATATTTAAATTTTTAATAACATTAATCAAAGCAGTAAGTTTTTATAAATGGATTTTAAATAAATTTCTGTAAAAATAAAAAATGGGAAAGGGACCACATTGCTCAACTGAAAAAAGGGTTTTGATAAACGAGATGCAGGTTCAAGGCAGAACGGTCACAGAAATATCGGATTTATTAAACTGTTCCAGAAAGCTTGTTTATAATGCAATTCACCATTTGGAGATATTTGGAACTACAAAAAACTTCCCGAGAGCATCTCGTGCAAGAAAGACCACCGTTAGAGAAGATCATTTAATACACAGAGCTTCAACTGGAGACCCATTCAAAACTTCGAAGCAAATAAAAGCAGATGTTGAGTCACAGTACGGTATTTCTCTTTCTTCTAGTACAATAAAACGACGGTTGAATGAATATCAACTAAGGGGCTGCAAATCTCAAAACTGAAAAAAAAAACCATTTGTTTCTAAAAACAACTTTAAAATACAGAATCCAGTTTGCTAAAAACGTGCTATGGAGTGATGAATCCAAGTTCTGCAGACTTGGGTCGGACGGAAAATAAAATGTTTGGCGTCCACCTAACCAACAACACAACCCAAAATACACCCTCAAAACAATAAAACACGGAGGGGGAAATGTTATGGTGTGGGGAGTGGGTCCAATTGTAAAGATTAATTCAAAAATGGATCAACATGTGTATAAGAACATATTGGAAGATCACGTGATTCCCTATACGCTGATGACAATTTGCCAATAATATTTTATGCACAACAACGATCCGAAGCATACATCTCGTTTGTTGAAATCGTGTTTAGAGAATAGTTTTGTGAATGTTTTGCAATGACCGACTCAGTCTCCCAATTTTAACCCGTTTGCGAATCTATGGAATGACATTGAACGCCAAATCGAAGGTAAAAATCACAAAAAAAAAAAAATCAAAAGTGCTTGGTATACAATACCAATAGAACGCTGCAGGAAATTAGTCGAAAGTTTGCCAAGAAGATGTTAAGCTGTGATTGCAAACAAGGGATTTCCAACTAAATATTAACTTTCATGTTTCACATTAAAAGGTAAATTTACTTTTTAAGGTTATGTGCTAATTATATGTCCAAGCTACTTTGTATTAATTGTATTTGTATCTATTTACTTACAGAAATGACTGTAATGGATTATTATCCATCAGAAAATATGCTAATTTCCTAAAAATAACAAACACATATTTGTATTTAAACATTAACTCTTCCTTACATAAACTTTAATAAAAAATACAAATTAAAAAAAAAAAGTGCTATTTCCATGTCCTTCGCACTGATGTAGCAAAAGGACTCATATTATTTGAGTGAAAAAAACATCTGGATCTGATTAGTGGTAGAGTTTGCTTAATAAATAAAAATTTAATGCTGTTCGTTCACGGCGGGACCAATTTGGAATAACGCATTTAGTCAAATTAAAATTATAAAAGCGATCCAATAATGGATTTGCAAAATTCTTTTTTTCTTACTTATTCACAATGTCTTTAAAGTGGTTTTAGTAAAATCCCCCCACTGCCACGTCCGTATTAATTAAATGCTTCTAGTTTTCAAATCTTATAACAAACAGAACAAAATTTGTATTGAAGC
Organism: Leucozona laternaria; assembly: GCA_932273885.2. NCBI lineage: Eukaryota > Metazoa > Arthropoda > Insecta > Diptera > Syrphidae > Leucozona > Leucozona laternaria. Next base: position 19,474,734 of record OW026367.1, on the reverse strand, counting down.
CCTCCATAACATAAAGCATCATAATATATGTCATTTCTGTCGTATACAGGAAGGATTGAGAGTTTTGAGTCACTAGGCTACACGAGTCTACACGACCTATCGCGCCAACAAATTATTTTTTTTTTGTATGATAAATATGTCATTTGTTTGAAAATACACCCACTGCCACACATTTTTCTAATGTAAACAAATTTAACGTAATAGCTGAGGCCGTAATGGTTAGCGCGTAGGATTTTCATGCAAGAGATCTGGATTCGATTCCCAGACTCGTCCACCTAAAAAAAAAATGGGTACGGCCTCGTTTGAGGAAATGAAAAATGCTTCAATAGCATATCTTGTCATTCCTGCAAACAAACAACACGCTCACAGAAAAGGTTGTTGTAAGTTACAAGGCCCTGACTCTCCACGAGATGTCGCGCCAACAAATGATTTTTTATTTATTTAATACGTATTTAACATCTTAATAAATGTTTAATTTTGCAATTGAACTATCTTGAACCTGAGGCATAATATTTATAATATTTATATTTTTTTTAAAGACCTTTACCAAGGTCTTATATTTAAATTTTTTCCCTATTCGACGTCCTTAAGAATCTAAAAATTGTATTTAAGTTAACTTTAACTTGAAGAATGACGTGTCTGTTTGAAAAACCGCCTATTATACCATATGCACATTTTTCTTTTATAAAAGTTTGAAATTTGTACTTAAAATATCTTGGACCCAATTATTTAAATGAGCAAATATATAAGAAACCCTCCCATTTTTTTATAATTTCCTCTTACCTTATTTGACTATCCTAGAAACCTTAATATTTTGGATTTAGATTTCAGGATTCTATAAGCTAAATCGAAATGTACATTTAAACTGTTGTGTTCACATCAAGATGAGAGCTTAAAATTTGACGGCAACAAAGTATCACAAACTAACAAGATTTTTGTTTCTTTCTTGATAAGAAACAAATTTACTGTACATTAATGAAAAAATATATGGATATAAAAGACCACATCTCGCTTATAATCACGCAATTGATGGAAATTTAAAAAAAAAAAAAAAAAAGTTTGATTTTAAGCGGGATGTACTCTTAATAAATGTAATTGTAAGCTGGTTTTACTGTTTAAAAGTTTCTCCATCGATTAACAAATCACGTCCCAAAGTTATTTAAACAAATCACTTCACCTTTCCTGACAATCATTTCCATCGTTATCCCTTTACCTTCATCCCAATCAAATTATTGTATTGACCGTGACCCAACATGATGCTCATGCCCCATCGATTGAGAACAAAAAAAAATATCACTAAGACCACAAAACAGAAAAAAAAACGTAGGTACACACCTTTTCCAGAGGCACTCACTCGAAATCAGCACGAACAGCAAAGTGATGATGTGAAGATCTGTTTGACATCAAGCCATTGATTATTCAAATCACATCCCCATAGCTCAAGTACCACACCGCACCGGTCTTTATGCTGACCAAAGCCTATATCTGCCTGGGACACACATAAATACATTCAATGGAGCTGGGGGAGGTGGAACACTACTGAGCACCGAGCATCATCCAAAGTGGGTAACAATATGCTCATCAATGACTGCCCAGCCCAGGACCTTTCGTTGAACGACAAAAGGATATGTCGCACACTCTCAACCTGTTATGGTAACTTTATCCTCAACCCTACCGAAACCAAAAAGAATCAGAAAGAGAGAGATGATGCGAAGATTAAATGTGCAAAAAGAGTTGTGTGCGGTTCGGTTTAGTCTGTAGGTGGTGAAAGGAGTTTATATTGCCGATGGACATAATGGGGGTGTGATAATCTGGCCTTTTTTGTCCACAACTAAATGGGATAATGAAGTGATTACACAGATACGTTGCTGAACTTTAAAGTTTCTCCCGAGTCTCGATCTCGACTAAACCAAAGAACAAGTTGAGGAAAATATGAGTATTCTGGGTAAAGGGGTTAATTAAGGAAGGACCAACGAGCAACGACCAAAGTTTGTTGGACTTTACTTCTTCTGGTTTTCATTATTTGCTTCAAGAGCGAAACGAAATGTTATAATGATCCTTGAAAAGTTTTGTTATGGTTTGTAATAGATTTTTTTTTGTAACACAAGAACTTCAAGGATGAATCCTGTTTTATTCTCGTATATTAAAATCAGAGAATAAAGTTTATTAGAAAAAAGAATGACGAAACAAAAATCTAAATCTTTTGTTTTTTGTGTTTTATTTAAAAATGAATATTTTAAAAATCTTTGCTGGTTAACTGAGGAAAGAGATGTCAAGTCGATTAATGTTGGAATTTCATTTTAAAAAATTCATGCTTGACAGACCGAATTAAAGTTAAGAAAGTTAATTCCTGACTTGTTATTTTTTATTTCTTAGTCAATACATTGAAAGTATTTTGGCGTACAATACCATTTAGTATATAATAGGGAAACATACGTAATACCCAAAAAAAAAAAAAAACAATCTATAAAAGACAAAACGCTATGGGGAAAGGCGTTTTTTGAAATTGCTATAGACTTTTTGACTTAAATGTTTGTCTTTCTTACTTGTTTTTCATAGTTTATTTAACTTTAATATTGTTTGAGTTTATGTCAAATTATCTTACTGTTACGGTAAAATTTTGCCGTAACAAGAATTACTCTTTTGCTTCCCCATCCTATTTTCCTTTCTTCCCAACTTCCTTTTACAGGTGTTTCGTTCAACTTACTGAGAGAGAGAAGGGCAGCCATGGTCCATCAGCCATTGGTTCACTCTCTCAGTACCTTGAAGAAACAACTTATCCAAGTTGTCAATTTTGACACTTTTGTGGATGGTTGATCCACAGCATCATATTTGACAGACGGGTGGTCTGTTCTGAACCACTAATTCCAAGCGCGGGTGACAGTTGGTCCCCGAACGCTCATAATAATTCTTGACAGACGGGCGGTCTATACAAACTTTACATACAAAAAGCACGGACGACAGTTGGTCTCTGATGCCGATGTTACTCCTGGTGAGAATGGCTGTTTGCCCAACCTAAAAAAAAAAGTAATTTATTTGTTTTTGTAAAAGATGGAACGTTAACTATTAGTCCTTATCCCCCAAATTTGCGCAAAAGCCCAACGACGTAGAGTAACTTTGCGAAATAGGGAATAACTGCCTGCATCTCCTATCCTGAAAAATGTGTATAATTGAATTTTGCTTTCCACCAATTTGTTGCTAGTTGCTAGTTTTTTTAAATGAAAGGGGAAAAATGCACGCGGGATGAAGTTGAGTTTCTTTTTGGTTTTTGGAAACTTCATTTTAAAAATAGTTTAGTGGGTGAGAATAGGTGGCTGAATGCACCCATTGAATTGCCGCCCACAGGATGTCGTACAAGTGGTCGGCGAATTCAATGGTGACGGTGTACGAAGCTGGGGTGTAAAGTGCGAGTAGGAAAGGCTGCTTGGGTTTCAACTACGTTGGCTCACTTACGGCTGAGTGTTGCTGAGTAATGACGTGACCGAAACCCACGTCACTGATTGGCCGAAAGCACTGGGGCATTGGAAAAAAGAAGAGGTCGTCCAGGCAAGGTGAAAGCCTGGATGAACACTTCTTACCCGTATTGAGTACAAACCAGAGGTTCTTAAAAAAAGGCAAAAAAGCAAGTTTCAAAAGTCAAAAAGAAATTCAATTTTTTTTTGGTTGCGATTTTTTTTTATATATTTAGCAAGGAAGATAATTGTTGAAGAGTGACTTAAAAGTCGAGTGGCGAACTTTTGTGGAGATTCGGACTTAAAAGTCTATAAAATTGGTGGAAAGAAAGTTTAGATAAGTTGTCGTCAGGGAGGATATTAGCAGGAGTTATAAAAGCTAAGTATAGTGTTGTGTTGAAATTAGTTTTCTTTGATTATATTAATTCGTTTGCCAGAGTTATTTGTTTTACTCATTTTTAATTTTCCGTTCGGCTTTTGTTCCGAAGTTTTCCAATAAAGCGGAACTCGCGACCCGTTTTCCATTTTCCGTTTGTTCTTTCGGGACCAAGTGTTAACGGTCCATCTTCTTAATTAACTCGAATTTCGTTGTTCTCTTTGTATAAATGATCTTGGGTTTTAGCCCTACTTAATTGCAAGGTTTCCCAAGCAATTTAATAAATAATATTTAAATTCCCATTCGGAATCATAAGTAACTTCTTTCATTTCAAACAGTTTCACCGTCGTCGGTTTCGCTTCGGAGGTTTGTAATTTCCTTATTCAAAAAAATTACTGGCGCCCTTATTTTCTTGGAGATTTTTCTATTTTTTAGGTTTTTACCTGGTGATTTTCTTTTTCGGAAAAAAGGCTTTTGGACAAACATCACTATTATTATAAATTCTTTTCTAATAAGAGAAATAAATACTCATATACCCACACTACATAATTATTATATCAACATTTGAATTTAATTTTCAGCATGTTGCGGTAAAATTTACTACAACAAGTTTCACCAGCCTATTCTTTTTCCTTAATCCTTTTTAGTCATCCTTTTTTGTTGCAGCTAAAAAATACTGATAGAGTGAAGTTGAAACCTGGTTACCATCAGCCAGAATCCTGCTCTTAAAGTATTCTGGAAAAACAAGCAATATAGGTATCCGGGAATCAATGTCCTGTGTGAAGAGCGGTCCACAAAAACACATACATATACGTGCGACGGGTGGTCGGCACAAACACTTATCGTGTGACAAATTGTCCACGTTCATTATAAAAATAAACATTGTGTGACAGGTCGTCCACAAAATCATCAAGTATGTGACGGTTGGTCCATACAAGGAGAAAACATGATGAACCCGACCCATGTTCAACGACATGTATATGACAACTATTTCACACCAACGTAAATCTAGTATGGCTTAATGCCCACTCTAAAGTGTCTTGAACACAAGAGTAAAATCACCTTGCGATGTGTTTCCCTATCCCCTTAAATTCTACGCGAAGGATTTATTAATTTTTAACTTTCGCGTGAATCACAGAATCCTTGCTTCTCATATGATTTGAAAAATGGCAGAGATCCCATCTGAGAAAGAGTTTTCCTCCTTATTCGTATTCTGGGCCGGTTTGGGATGGGGCATTGCTCATAGTTTAAATAATTTTTCGTTTATCTTTTAGCTATGGAAATTGACGGGTGGGGACTGAACGTGTCCATTGAGCCACTTTTGGAAAGAGACCACATGCGTGGCTCGATTCGACTACGGCGCACACGCTAGCAAATTGGCGGGGTGTTGCAGTTAGACTGTGACCAAACTAAACACGGATAGGCGGTCTGAAAGAGATGGCAATATTTATGGAATTGACGGCATGGACGAGTAAAGTCCGCCATGATGAAAAAAATCACTTTTGGATTTTGATTCGAGAGAATTGGTGGTGCTAAAAGATTTACGAAACGAAAAATTATTTTCCATTCGAAATCGAGTTTTTTTTACGTTATAGAGTGTGAAAAATTCCCAGTTCGGGGAATTATTGGAGAAAATAGTGGAGCTATTTTCTGGTCTTGTGTGGGAGGAAAAGTCTTGGTCAGAGGCGATCAATAGGAGAGAAGCTATAGCCAGTGGGGCTTACAAGAAAAAAGGAGTCAGGATTCTGAGGAAAAGCTAAGTATTTTGGTGTTGGTTTTCTCCAAAACTTAGTGTAAAAAGTGAGTATTTTCATTTTGTTTTGTGGCCAGAAAAAGGGCAAAAATTAACTCCGGTTAGGAAATTGCGTGACTTGCGACGGTTCAATTTGTTCTTGTACAGTTTTGGTTTTCGGGAACTTTCCCTTTGTGATTTTACTTCGTGTTCTCGTGACACAAATAAATTGTTCTTTGCGATTTTTTCACTTTTTAGATTCTTTTTAATTTCGAGAATTTGCCTTCTGCCAATTTCGAAAATCCTTTGTTTAAATTTTGCTTTTGTATTTGAAAATATTCTGGGTTTTAATCCAGGCTTCGGTCACGGTCTCCCAGACACCCCCTTCAGATTAATAGAACACTAAATTTCCCATTAGGAAATTAATTTCAGACTTTTATTTTGCATTTTTGGAGTTTATTTTACAGGTACTGGTTAAGGCAAACTACCTCCCAAAAAGTTTCCTGGAGCTCACTTTTGAAAGTAAGTACGCCCCTGTACTTACCTTCTTGTTTTATTAATTCATTATGTACAACGTTTAAAAGGTGTTTGCAATTAGAATTAAACCAAAAGGGAAACCAAGGTTAAAAATCGCTCTTATGTAAAAGCAGTCTAACATTTAATTTGACATAATCACATAATTTTCGCGCATTTTTGTCCGTCTCGTTAAAAACTTGTTTCTTGTAAATATTATAGCTCTTTTCTCATTAAGGTAAAGGTGCTCATATTTCCATCAATTTAAAGCCCTCAAGCAGTGAAAGCCAAGCAATAATAATTAATATTCCCGTTAAGAAGCACCTTTCTTCTTCACAAATAACATGATGAGACCAATCACGCAACCCATAATTACTTTCCACAACCTATAACGTGATATCAAAGATGAAATAACTTTATATCATCTTTTGTAAATATTGAAATTTCTTTAAAGTTTCCTAACCGCAACTTAGTTAATTGACAGAAATTCAAACATTTTGATTCAACCAAACTCAAGGCGCATTGCACCTCTTGAACCCTAAGTTGGCATATTATTCATTCGAAATTCCCAAACCTTGAAATATTAACCAATTTAGCGGTTAATTTGACTAAAATATACCAACCCCCTAATAGTAATAGGTCGATTGGCGGTGTAAGCTGTAAACTGCCACAAAGGTATGGTTCACGGTGTTAGTTTATGTTGACTTTTAAATACTCACGGTTGGCATCAGCCAACTTTTTCACGTGGCGTCACCATCGCCGCCGTCGTTGCTTGGTGTGCACGGTATTGCGTTGGGCTTTTTCTGCTGGCATCAACTTCCACCCATCAACCAGCAGCGAGCTTTTGTTATTAAATTACTACACCAGTAAAATGTTTTCCCGTTTATGTTCTTTTAATATTCCCTTGTGTGTGTTGAGCTGATAATAAGTAGCAGCAAGTAGGGAATTGTGGTGGGAATGGGGGAGCGGAAACATCGAATGAAGTTGGTAGATTTATATGCTTGACAGGTGAGAGAGGGTTGTGTAGTGTATAGTATACCTACCTACATAATACACGGCTTCCACAAACAAGCTTGAGGGGGTTTTCAATGGAGTTGCGTGATGTCGGCATTATATCCACCACATGACACGTCGACATGCCATTAGTGTCTGTTGTCTGAAATCATTTAGACAGAGATTTATGACGAATTATGTCTCTTTTTAATTAAAATGATGACTGAGGGTTGAAAGCCTCTGCAGGCTGTTCTTCTTCTTTTTGTTTATCTTGATTTGGCTTAACATAAGCTAGTTACTCTTACACAAAATAAAATAAGTATGTTGTTGTAAGAAGCTAATGCGCTTACTCCAAAGTTTAAGATTTAGGTTTATTGTAAACAAGTGAAAGTGTTTTGGTGGTAGGAAGAATTAAAGTTTACTGAACACATCTTCAATAGACACAAAAAAAAAAAACAATTTATTGTCTTCGGAGAGAGTAGGTACCTACGTCATTTGGTCTTGTGAAATTTATTAAATCTTAAATAATAAACTTGTGTCCTTATACGTACCTATAGAGTTATTGGATAAAATGGTCTCTCGAAGAAATTCAAATTTTGTTTCACTACAGAAGACTTATGTTGTATTCAGAATCTCTTGTGAAAGACATATACATGGGTTAGGTTAGGTAGAAGGGCTGACAGTTGATCTTGTTACCATAACTCTTAGATCTATGTAGATCCATTTTGATACCTTAGGAAGTTGTATCCCACTTAATGTAAAAACCTATGTGTTCTATAAGCAGTCAAGCCATTTAAAGGCTTTGACGAAGCTCAGAAGGCTATTCACCGAAGTTCTAGAAAGATCCTCTAAGTCGTCAAAGGAATGATTTCCTAGGTGTTTCTTTCTTAAGTGACAGAGTGCTGGGCAGTGAGAAAGGAAGTTTATTGTAGCCTCATGTGCTTCTTCATCGCTGCACCCTCTGCAAAGGTCGTCAGTACTGAGACAGAGACATACACAAATTAAAAAATTCAGTGAAACCTGTAAAAAAAACTAGCTACCTGTTTACCAAATGCCCGTATGCAGATATTGTCCTACTCCTTGATTGATATAGAGCACATCCCCTCTGAAACATCACACAACATGCCTAAATACAGTTCAAACCTAGATTCATCTTTTTAAAGAATTCATCGAATTTTGTTTTGTGTTATAGTCATCACGTCCTTGCAAATTGGTGCATCCATCAATGTAGTTGATTCCGGAAGCGAACGCAGTTTCTTTTCTTCTCCTTATATTTTTTTCTATAAGTGAATGAATACATTGCTGTCTGACACATGATGCAGGCAACATAAAGCAGCTGCACTCTGCACATTGTGTTCATTTTCGTAAAAAAAAGACTAATGGCCCAAATGGCTGGCTGACTACAGCACAACTCAAGCTCCAGCTCCGATCAAGAAGGTTTCACTCAACAACCAACGAACGTTCTGAAGAGGTGAACCCTTCACCGAATAATGGTTCCAAACAAAGTTTGTGGTGGAGCAAGTTATCGGTGGAATTAATAAGGAGCCAACTTTTACTAATTTATGCCATCTGCCAAGGATGTTATGTCTTCGGATCACACACTCGCTATGCTATGCTGTGCTGTTTATCAGGAGTGTGTGTGTTTGTGTTTGTTATGTTTATTTGAAGGAGGCGGACTCGCCTGATATGCCAGTGGGAGACATGACACCATAAAGGCGCTGCTGCACTACTATGTATATACTTCCTCGTATATTCCCAGCCTCGCGAAGATAGATGAGCATAGTTATTGAGTTCTTGGCTCGATTGTGCTGTTTAGAGGTCATAAAAACAAAAACCGAAACTCACCGAGAACCATCATCATATGGAGAGTGAAGTCGAACAGGGAAAAGGATGGTACCAGTAGTGTGTGAATTTGCCATAAAAAAACAGCAAATAGAATGGCTTCGTGGCAAATTGATTGGTTTTCATCATCATTTAGATCTGATGGCAAGGTGTGTTAATGGAGATTGATTTTTTTTTGGTTTTGGTTTTGTTCTTTCTTTTTGCTCCCGCCATCTTGTATGAATGTATTTGGTAGGTTAAGGAGAGGTGGTTGAGGTTGATTCAATTCGATGACTGGTTGTTAGGAGCAATATATAGGTATATGTAGCTACAAATGCGTTTTAGGTAGGGCTTAACACACAGTTATAGCCATGTATTATTGCCAAACCTTAACAAAGACAACAATATAATCCTTATACGATGCCTATGGCAATAGCTTTCCAATCATATGGACTTTATAGTTTTAAATATATTTACATATTTTGTTGTTTTTAGGAAACTATCTAATGACTTTGTTATCATATTGTTCGAAACTAGATATTATTGACACTCAGTGAAGGAAAATGCAGAATATTTGTTGTTCAAATAGTCATTTCACAGGACAAACCCAAAAGTCCTGCAAATTCGGAATACACTTTTTATGTACCTATGTAAATGGATGATGGTTCAAGAGAGAAAAGAAAAAACTATTTTGTGCTTTTTTATGTGTCATATTCTATACAAAGAGGCATAATGTTGCTTTGTCGATAAAAAAAGAACCTAAATATTGTTGAAAAGAAGGTTTTAATTTTTACTTGCGATAAATGGGTAGGTTATCTACTGAACAGGGTGATTTGCATAAGGTGTGACAAAAAGCTAGAGCGTGTAGGTTGGACTTAGACAAGAAAAAAAAAATCGTATGGGAGGGGGGTTTTTCCCCCCGTTTAGGCGGGAGGGGCAATTTTCTAAAAAAAAATGACTTCAAACAGAAAAAAAATTATTAAAAAATAACGGTAATACCTATGGAGTCATGCTAAAGCATTTTGAAAATCCAGAAATTGATTCTTTCATTTTATTTTTCATTAAAGTTATTCGAGCGAATAGTTTTTGAAAAATAAATTTTCAAAGTCAAAATTTTGAAAAAAAAATTATTTATTTTTTTTAACAATTTTTTTTTGCAGAATTATTATTATTATTAATTTTTGATCAAAAAATTCAAAAAACTGGATGTCGTAATATTTTGCAGTTTTTGAGAAAATCAAAAATAACAAAAACCACTTTTTTCTAAGAAAAAACTTTTATTTTAGTTTTTTGTGGAAGAAAAATGCAATTGCGAAATAAGAAAAAAAAATGTTCCTAAATCTTGAAATCAATCAAAATAAGAAATACATGCATATTCAGATAAAAATACATATGTAGTTACTATTTATTTCATTTTTTAACTACTTTTTAACTAAGGCTTATGAGCGAAAAAGATTGAGCCAGCAACAGCGGCCGCCATTATTTTAGAACCAATGTATTTCAATCGTTCAACACGCAGATTAGACCAGCACCAGCAACGTCAACAGCGCCGTTTGGCCAAAGTTCTAAATTTGCTGTTGTCCATTGCTGACAACTTAATACTGCGATATTCAGTGGCACCAAAATACAAAAAATTATAAACTCCATGCATTTCTGGTGGCTTGTGCTGATGGCAATGTGTTTCAAAAATATTTGCTGGCCACGCTGGCTGTTCGCTGTTGACGGCGCTGGTGCTGTTGCTGGTTTAATCTGTTTCACACTTTATTTTTAAAATTTTTCGATATGATCTCCATTTTGTAAAATGCTGCACACAAAAATTTATACTTGATAAATTGACATTCCCTCTAAAATTTTTTTTAGGACCGAAGATAACGGTATCTACCTATCATAAAAATGGTTTGGGCGAAAACGGCTCGACAGATTTAAAAGAAAAGCTTTGTACATTTTTCAAAAAAAAAAAAATGTTTCAGAAAAATTGTTATTTATATCTATGATTTGAATAAAATTGATATTTTCTAAATAATATTATGTACCAACCAAATTTAAAAAAAAAAATATTTTTTTGGATTTTTAAAAAAAGTTTAAATTTGTTTTTAACTAAATATTTCAAAAACTGCTCTGCCGATTTTTATTCTAATAACCAAAAGTAACGATAAAAATCTTTTTTTTTTGCTCAAACTTTAAAATCCTTACTGAGACCAAGAGCAATATGGTGCAGTATAGTCGGTCTACTACTCATAAATATGTATATAAATACAATTTTTTCTTTTTAAATATGGGTATAAGTATTTTATTTTTTGAAAATGGGTGTACCTTTATGAGAAGTCCTTTTCAATTTTCATAATGCCATCTTCCAGTGGAAAGAACTTCCTCTTCGAATTAACAACTTTCGCTGTGTTTTCTTGGTACCAAAACTGCGTTTTTCAGACCACACTTTCAAAATTAAACTGATTCCTTTTTCTTAAACTTCAAAACAAAACTTTAATCCGAAGATATTAATACCCAAAACCAAAATGTAGCTCTTGAATTACCCTACAAAACATCCTTATACGTATATAACTTCAACATAAACGAAACCCACTCTTAGCTATCGAAGGACAAGGAAGTATAGGTACAGAGCAAAACCTCCTTTTGATAGCAATCAATTATCACACCTTAGAGAGTTAACTGAACATCTTGTAATTGTTTAAGACCCCGGAAAACTTAATTTTCTCTCGCTTTTGCTTTCGCTTTGCTGAAATTGAGTGCGAAAATTACTCCTAAATACCCATAAGGATATTATACAGCAGACCTTAGGTCGTTCAAGAATCCTGCCAATAGATTCAAATAACGAAGTGTTATAGCCCAAGTATACGAGTGTATATCTTTATACTTATGTATACCCATAGTCGTGTATGTATATATCACAGGATATGTGTTTTAGAATATGGTGCGTTGTCGGATGTCTTTGCTTCGAGCCATTAAATGGTATGTACATGTACTGTCTTAGGACAGCCATCTAAGATATAGTGAACTTACTTCTTCTTCATCCAAATATAGTAAAACCAAAAGCATCAGGGTGGTTAAGCAATTCATTTGAATCATATATACACACACATATACGTTTGTATGGCATTCGCAATGGCAATGGCAATAGCAAAGGAATTGGAAGTGGAATTCCGCAAGGCATGCAAAGGATCAAAGGCAATGCATAATTCGATGAAGAGCCAATTTCGGAATTTCACTACCGTCCAGTATCGTGCAGTATATCACACAGTTAATCGTCTTCATCACATACAGAATTCAATTGCTTTCACCTTTGCAATATTTCATGGTTTCGAATTTATGTCCTTATAGAATATCCTTCCAATCCCGAATTGAACTTATTTCCGCATTCCTTTCATTTTGTCTGTTTTTTTCTTTGAAAAGTGACTACAATTCTATGTAATTATCGAAAATAGCAAGGATATCTTTTCACGTTGGAGTCATACCAATCCAGAGACTATTTTATGCCAAAGGAAACGGAAGAATATGGGTGTCCTTTATCTCCACAAATCCATGGACTAACAAATTGGCAAAGTTTTCTAATTTGATTTTGTGATTTCATTCAGCATTGTTTAATGCTAGGACACATCCACTCCACTCCACTTCACAGCCACACATGTGTGTTTGTGTGTGTATTCAGAATAGTTGTGATCTCTGGCAGGGTATGATGCTGTGTTTTTATGTCGAAGGATTAACAGGATACATTTAACACTGGGAATTAGTCTCGTGTATAAGTTTTCCCATGTCCTGTCTGTATTGTTTTTATGTTTCATTTGTCTTTCTTCTTAAAGAACTTGTTAGCTTTTGTACTCTAAGTAGGATTATCGGAATCAAAGAATATACACACACCTTCTGTTCGGATGGGAGAGCTCATTAGAGAGAATAGCATCAAACTCAATATCTTTATTGCTTTTCAGGGAGGGCAAACAATGATCACTGTATTTAGTATTCTATTTAAAGATGATGTCAAAAACTCTCGAAAAATTTTCAGTTGAAGAAAATTGAATAAATAGAACAAATTGGTTTTCTTTCATTAAGACATTTTGAAAAGGCTTTTGCATTGAATTAACTGATACCACTGAAAATAAAGTATGTCGATTCATATAGTTAAGGAGGGTGAAATTATTTGAGATAATGAGTTTAGATTTATAGGAAAAAACCTCGAAAGCATTGTGTCCATTCCAGGACTATTGTATTTTTATTTGAGACAACTTGTTTTCCAAAAAGCTGTGTCGGCTAGCTGCAATCTAAATAGCAGGATTTATCAGAAACTTAACCTATGTAATTTACCTCGACTTACAGTATATACAGCTGAAGCAGTTTTATTCAAACTAGGAGCTTATGGTTTTTAAGTGATTCCCTATAGAAAGAACATTGAAATAAATATAATGGGGCACATTCATAGTCACTTTTAAACTCCAGTTTATCTTAGACCTGGGCTTATCCTATCTAAATAACATTGAATAAACCCCAGTCTAAGATAAACTGGAGTTTAAAAGTGACTATGAATATACCCCAATGTATTTAACTGTATCTATATTTGAAAGTGCACCTATGTTTGGATGTTTTCAATGGACCCTGAAACCCGCACACCGATTGAGCTCAAAATTTCAGGAAAAAGTTCGCGAGTGTTTCTGTGTGCGTTTGGTCAAAATCGGTCTTGCAGTTTGCAAACAAGGTGCAGGAGTGCATGCTATTTCAAACTAATTTCAGAAAACACGGCGAAATGGAAAAATTCAAAACAATTTTATTTGATTCTCAAACTTAACTGCGTGTTTTAATGGTAACATTTTGGGGATGGACTTAGAAGATGGCCTTAGAGTTAAATATTTTCCCAAAGCGGTATCTGTTTGTAGGGTGACTAAGGGCAAAGAAGAAGAATGGTATACGATTTTAAAAATTATTATTTTTATATTTGAAAAGTAATTTCAGATTGACCTATAGAGGATGTCTTAAGGGCTAAATAACGGGTGATTTTTTGGCTGGTTTGGTTTTGGCAGCACTGGTTTTGACAGCTGACGTGTGTTTAGTACCTTGTGTCACTGTCAAACAGCTTCAGTTTGGTTTGCAATTTAACCATGGATCGTCTTACAAATGAACAACGCTTGCAAATTATTGAATTTTACTATCAAAATTCGTGCTCGGTTCGAAATGTTCATCGCGCGCTGCTTGTGTTCAGCGATGAGGCTCATTTTTGGTTGAATGGGTACGTAAATAAGCGAAATTGCCGCATTTGGAGTGAAGATCAGCCAGAAGCATTGCAACAGCTACCAATGCATCCCGAAAAAGCCACTGTTTGGTGCGGTTTATGGGCCGGCGGCATTATTGGGCCATATTTCTTCAAAGATGATGCGAATCGCTACCGAGCGATGATAACAAACTTTTTTTTACCCGAAATGGAAGTTCTTGACTTGCATGATATGTGGTTTCAACAAGACGGTGCCACATGCCACACAGCACGCGAAACAATGGCGCAATTGCGAGGCGAGTTTGGTGAACAGTTAATTTCACGTTTCGGGCCGGTCAGTTGGCCGCCTAGATCGTGCGATTTGACACCATTAGATTATTTTTTGTGGGGGTATGTCAAGGCTAATGTCTAAAGGGACAAGCCCGCTTCGATTGACGCACTGGAAGCCAACATCCATGCATTCATTCGTGAGATACCGGCCGATATGTGTGAAAGAGTATGCCAAAATTGGACTCAGCGGATGGGCTACCTGAGACGCAGCCGCGGTCAACATTTGCATGAAATTATCTTTAAACATTAAATTGCAAGGTTCAAACTATCGATTCAAATAAATATTTCATTCATTTTTTTGAAGTTTTTGTGTTTTTTTTTTAAAAAAAGTTCTAAACCTCTTAAAAAATCACCCATTATTTTCCATTACTTAAATAATAATTTCATTACTGAAATAATAATGGGAAAAATGAGGTTAAAACGGCAGATTTCAAGAAAGTTAATACAGTCGACTCGGCATAAATATGCACTCCACTTAGATCACAAATTAGACAAGGCTGAGTCAGAGCTTCTTCATTCATATAGCAGCTGAAACGCTGGAACTACATGGTCTAAATACACATTCTTACGTAGATGTACATATATATAGGGTTTTGTAATTGGTGCGGTTAGATTTTGGCGGCCTGTGGCGGCCATGTTGTTTTAGTGACATCTGTCACATCTGTTGTTTACCATTCAGTTCTGTTGCCAAATATCCATGGCAAGTTACACGATTGAACAGCACGTACAAATGATAAAACTTTAGTATCAAAATCTTTTGGGGCAACGATACGTGCGTTGCAACCATTTTAGGGTTTACATGGTTTCCTTCCAAGTCGATTATCCAAAGTTTGGTGGCCAAATTTGAGTCGACCGATTCAGTGAACACATACATCGTCGCTGTCTGTGAGAGTCCGTAGTTCCATTCCATCAGCATCAATGAACAGAGCTACCGATCGATGGTAATCAATTTTTGCTGAATATGGATGTGAACGACATGTGGTTCCAATTCCAACGAAAGTCACAGTGTTTCATTTCAACATTTACCCGCCATTATTGAAAAATCCTATCCATACGTAAAAATGCATTGGTGTTTTTTTTGTATGCGCATTACTCGGCCGAACATCATCCGATTGGCATTTAGAATTTTTTGTTGGATTTATATTGAACCAGGTAAACATACAACGGATCCAAAAACTGGAAATTTTGACCGGAAAAGTCAGAAAATCGTGAAAACCTGGAATTGCATAATGTCAGGGGTGGATGGTGCTGATATCTGAAAATTCCATTTTGTATGGGAAGTAGAAAATATTGACTCTAACGGCACGCGTACACCTAGTCCGTCATCGGCCGAAGTATGCTCGGCCGTTGGCGGCTGAACTCGGCCGATCGAACCAAATGTATAGAAAGGAGAGAGAGCGCGTACACGTCATCGTGCGATGACGTCCGTTAATAAGCGATCAACTGACATTTCCCAACATGTTTGGACATCGTCCGATGACGTCCGTTAATAAGCGATCAACCGACATATCCCAAAATATTTGGATTTTTCGTCAGTTGCCCGGTTGATTCTTAATGAAGTTCATGCAAATAAAAAAAATTCACACTGAAAAAAAGACCGGCACCGTCCGAGTGTATGCAGACAAACGTCCGAGACAGTCGTCCGAATAGCTTCGATCCGATATCGGCCGATGATTCGGTTTTAGTGTACGCGAACCGTAAGGTTTGACAAACACTATGGAATTGACAATTGGCTAATTTTGTCCTTAACAAAAATGGGATACTCAATAGATAGCGCTACTGTCTCAGACACCTGAGTAGTAGGTATATTCAATTTTTCCTCATTGACAAGCTAGTGACCAAAATTACTGCTGTTTTGTTCACTTTTAAATCGACGAAAGTATTTTGTTCTGTAAAACGAAGTGGATAAAAATATTTAGTGACCAAATGAAATTCAATGAATTGATGGTGTTGAGTTTTGTGCGTTTTGCTTTTTCAGGACATTGTGGTTTCCAAAAGTGAGATTACCGGCACATCGAGCCTGGAGTTACATCAACACAAATTCCCTTTATTCATTCACTGTTTTTCTACGATTTTATAATTTAAATTATTCATTTATTCTGGAGAACGAATTTTAATAAGATATTCTGTCAACGACAAATTCATGTTTAATGCAATTGATTGATGGTTGTGATATTTTTCATTCAGGACTTTTCTGTGTTATGCTAAAAGGTCCGCCATCTACCGTTTTCTTTTTCAACTAATGCTTATTTCGTGAATGGTAACACTTAGCTCATGTCTGATTTGACAGATAATTAGTTTTATCCTTCCGCTGAACGAATATGGTTGTCTGCGATCGACTTAGAGAAGATGCCGATTTTGCCAAAAAAATCATCTTTTCAGATGAAGTTCATTTTGATCTTGGCGGGTAGCAAACAAGCTAAATTTTTCGCATTTGGGGCACAGAAAACCCGCACGCATACATTGAAAAGCCGATACACCCAAAACGAGAAAACGAGTCACTGTTTAGTGCGGATTTTGGTCCAGAGGCATAATTGGGCCATTTTTCGAAAATGAGCAAGGAGTGGCCGTTACAGTCAATGGCGATCGTTATCGGGCCATGTTGGACGAATTTTTGTTCACAAAAATTGAAGAGGAGGATATTGGCAACATTTGATTTCAACATTACGGCGCTACGTGCCACACAGCCGAAGCTACACTCGATGGTTTCCGCCATTTTCAAAAAAAAAACCAAAAGTTATTTGGCGGACCCTTTATAATAATGCCCCCGATAAGACGATCAAACCTTGGAGCTCGCAATAAAAATACGAGACGGGTGACTAGTCTAAGTGTGAATGAAACGGATCAACAGCGTGTACCGTTTACGAATACATGGTTAACATTCGTACCCATCGTGGAAATTCGGAAACACATGCGCCGTTTGTGATTTCTTTGTGTCGTTTTTGTAGGAGACTTTATTTAAAGGGTTCGCCAAATTACTTTCTTTTTTTGAAAATGGCGGAAACCATTGAGTGTAGCTTCGGCTGTGTGGCACGTAGCGACTTCCTGTTGAAACCAAATGTTGCCAATATCCTCCTATTCAATTTTTGTGAACAAAAATTCGTTCAACGTGGCCCGATAACGATCGCCATTGACTGTAACGGCCACTCCCTGCTCATTTTCGAAAAATGGCCCAATTATGCCTCTGGACCAAAATCCACACCAAACAGTGACTCGTTTTGGGTGTATCGGCTTTTCAATGTATGCGTGCGGGTTTTCTGTGCCCCAAATGCGACAATTTTGCTTGTTTACTACCCGCCAAGATCAAAATGAGCTTCATCTGAAAAGATGATTTTTTTGGCAAAATCGGCATCTTCTCTAAGTCGATCGCAGACAACCATATTCGTTCAGCGGAAGGATAAAACTAATTATCTGTCAAATCAGACATGAGCTAAGTGTTACCATTCACGAAATAAGCACTAGTTGAAAAAAAACCTTAGATGGCGAACCCTTTATTTCACATTATGCAGTATACCTACTAGGCTTGAGAAATAGATCATGATGTAAATTTTTCTTTAAAACCTTTACTACACAATGGTAAAGATGAATCATCACAGGATAAACCCCTATTAGTTTCTACACTTTCAAAAAATTAAACAAATCAGCTTATGATAATTTCATTCTTTTGGTCTCTCCAAGAAATCAGTACACACAAACTCAATACGAAAAAAAAAAAAAAAACAATCCCCCAGCTTGAAAAATCTCCGATTACTCCTATCGTTTATGAACAGAAGTTCTTGTTTTGAAAATTTGTGAAAATCCCCTTAAGTTAGCCACAAGATCAAGAGCACAAAATAAAAACAAATCCTTTCTTATGGGAAAGCTAAAAACCTGCAGAAGAACGAAAAAGGAAATCCCTTATATATTTTTTTCTTATACACACACCTCCGACAAAATTCCTAGAACTTGGATGGAGAGAATAGAAGATGACGACAATGACGTTGCAAATGTGTTGCAAGGCAAAATATTAAGCTTACGGCTAGCTACGTCCTACGTAAATCCTTTTATAAGTTGGGAAAGGAAGGATTCTTCCCGTAGTAAGGACAGAGGAAGACCTTATATATTTTTTTTGTCCTATCCTACCTGACAAAAAAGAGCCAAAGAACGATGGAATTTTCAACCAGAGCTTCGAGAGTGCCTTGTGTGTTGCTGTTGTCCTTTTTCTGTTTGATATTATTTTGTTGTTGTTTTTGTGTGACATAGCAGGTGGTTGCAATGGACTAACCTTGCTTAACCTTTCCTGGTGGTCTGACTTTGTGGTCGATGAAAAGTTTACTCTGCCAACATTCTTTATATACATAAACCAACACACCTGACCAAAGTTTACTTTGTAAATTGAGAAGGACTCAGAAGTCTTATAGCCTTTGTGTTGGCATCCCGCCAGTTGAATATAACTGATAGCCAGGGATTAGGGCTGATGACAGCTCACCGGCTAAAGTCAATTGTTGGCAGTTGAAGGGCGAACAGATTATTTCTTTATAATATTTTTTTTTTTTTTTTTATAAACATTCACCGATACATATACATCAAGAGGTGGAATTCTTGAACGTGTTGTGATTATTTATTGCTTGACTTATCTTGACTTATAAGCTCTTGATAAAGGAGATGATATTGGTTTATTTGAATGCGGTTTGATGACTATAAAATGACAGTTTGATGACAGAATCAACCAATAATATGACATCTTTTATGATTGTTGGTCTTATTTGATGGTCTATAAGGGTTTTAAATTTTGAGCCATTTTTAAGGCGGACTAAACTGTATGTTGCTGACAAATATCAGTGAAAATAAAATACAGTACAGGATCACATGAACTTGCTCTTGTGGTTGAAGTGGCATAGAATTTTAAAGATTTTATATTCTTAAAAAAAAAAAACATTTAAAGGTGTGTCCACATCAAAGAAATATTTCAGAAAAGAATGTTTAAAAAACGATTCTGAAATGTTTCCCATTTGATTAAAAAACATATCAGCGTGGACGCTTCGGGAAACATTTGTTAAATGTTCGGGTTTTTGCTTGAAGCTGAATTGTAAAGAAGAAGCACTGATAGTCTCGTGTTTTATCATCATGAAAAAAATCGGCATCGGCTCTTTTGTTTTTATTTTTTAAATTGTCATCTAATGGATCCCATGGGACTTTTTTCTTTGGGTATGGGAAACACAAAAACATGTCATATACATTTCAGAAATATTTTGCGAAGCGTCCAGACGAAAATAAACATTTCAAAAACATTTGGGAAATTTTTTTTTTTTGGTTAAGACACACCTGAACAAATCAGGATATGATAAAAAAGTTCTTAAAAACTACTCCTAAAAAGTCTTGAGCGAAAAATAAACATTTCTTGACACACAGTGGCCCAAATTGACTTTTTTTGTTGCAAAAATCATAATTCTGTAGCATATTGATATCATGACTATTTTTTTTTTTCTTTAATGAAAATTACAAGGTTGTAAGATTGGTGAATTTAAAAAATGTTGTACATTGTGTTACAGAAAATTCAACTGAACAAAGACTTTTCACCACAAGGAATAAAAATGATATTTAATAAAGGATAACAAGTACACTAAGTGGATATCAACTTCTAAGAAATAAACACTGCACACTATTTGAACACTTTTAAACGAATCGAATGCACTGTTTGGTTTCTCTCCTAAGCTTGAGGGCTTGAATCAAAAGAACAACTACAAGCCTAATAGCCAATTTCATGAAATCTTTTTAACTAGCTATTTAACAGGATTTTAAATCTTAAAATGACGTTTTTTCCCTTCAAAATACGGCATTTTAAAATTTAAAAGCCTATTTAATATTTTTGAAACCGAACATAACAGTTGTAAGCAAATCGAATACAGCGAGTAATCCGGAAGGATATGAATGAATAGAGTGGTTATATATTCATTTTCTGTCTCGCTTTGATTAAAAGCAAGTTCTCTGCCACTTACAGATTATGGTTGGCGATGGAGCAAACTCGTTTTACTCGGTTTGTGCATCAGGTTTGTTTGGTGTATTTGCCATCGTGTACTCATTTATTTATAAATACACGATTCTAATGTGTTGGTATCAATAAGTGATTCATTAGTTATGATTTGCGGAATGTGATTGCAGTGAATTGTATTTGAAAATTTATAGAGTGTTTTGAAAGTACTTTCAAGACATTCGTTGCAAATGCTTAATATTTAACTCAAAGCAAAACAGTGGTTAATAAAAATAAACGCACTATTCTCTGAAATTTATAGCTGAAGCTAACTTTTCTTCAAATAAAATCTATGCAACTCTTATTCAGTGAATTTATAAAATTTACATTATAAAGCCAACAGAAAACTGATTTTTGCAAACACTTTTGCCTCAATGGGCCACTGTCTTGTGGAATTTAAGTAGGTACAAAAATTGTCAAAAATCGTTGCAATGATTTTTTTTTTATATTTTATATGCATACAAATTTTAAATTAGGGTTCACTATGGACATATATATCTATAGAATATAATTGATTTTATTGATACCAATATGGAATATAAATCTAGTAAAATTTTACAAGTCTTCCGGACCTGGTTTTGTTAACGTCGGTAAGAATGCGACATGTGTATGAAGTATGTTTATTATTTTAAGTGGATAATATCCTTACATGACCATGAAGGATGAAGGTTTATTTGAGGTTATAACATACATCCATATATATGCATTTATTAAGTATTTAATAATAAACAGGGTGTCCAGTAGATAATAGACTACACTGAAACTGGGTAAAGCTAGTGTGAAGACTTCTCAGAATAAATCTATTTTATGATGATTTTTTTTAAGTTTAAAAATTTCGACTGTACTCAAATACTTAAACGCACAGTACGACTACGAGTGAATGATTCAATACTTTTTTTTTAAATTTAAAAATTACTGTAGGTATAGGTACTTATGTCAAAATATTTATTTTCACCAAAGTTTGATCATTTCTAAAAAATAAAATACGTATAAAACATTAACGGCCAATTTCTTCACAGAGTCCAAATGCTAGTACCGGTACTAGTGTTAAAATTAGTACTCAAATCGGTATCAACTCATTTCTTCACACAAGTTCTAGGCCCTAGTCCTGTCAATTTGATCCCGAGTATTAGTTAGGACTCGGTACTAGCTGACTCTTCAAAATCATCTAGTGCCTGGTTATTATACCAGTTGTTAGTACTCAAATCGGTACCAAATGATTTCTTCACATAAGTACCAAGCCCTAGTTCTCCAAGCCTGTCACACACATACATATGTACATATGTACGTACACAGAAAATTATGAAAAACTCCAAGACAAAAATAACACTCAATGTTTTATTTAAATCAAAAGAATAGATAAAGCTGATCCAGAACAGAGCACCACTGATCACTCTCCTGTACATGTCGGTAGGATTGCATTGCCATTCTGCATCTTCCCACTCTCTAAGTAGCAACGACCGTTTTGCTTTTAACTGCTTAAATTGAAGACAGGAAAATTGTTGAAGTCACATTCGAGTAAAAATTTGAGAGTTGATGCTGCTACCAGGAGGGACAGTTATCGTACAAAGGATATTAGACTGTTATTTTGTTAAAATAGACATAATCCATTTGAAAATAAAATAAAATATCTTTCAATCAAAATTAATATCAAAATAATTTATTTGAAATGCCAAAATAGTGTCAAAATCTGAATTAGACCAGTTTTAGACGTATTATTTCCTAGTACCGCTTGGTGATATGAAGAAATGCTCAGGTACTAACTTTTCGTTACGACTGAGTACCAGCGCTAGTACCTGTTCTAGCTAGACTGGGTACTAGGCTGGCTTAGTACTTCTGTGAAGAAATTGGGCGTAAGAGCCGTTTCCTGATACTAAACTTAAATATTTATGTTCTACTTAAGCCTTTATGTTCTACTTTTTCCTCAGCGTAAACTGTCACATATACGCTCTTATGTTGAACATAAATTCTTAAGTTTCGGTTCAGCAAATGGGCCTAAGGGCCAGTTCCACAGTCGATACTTACCGGAATAAGTGGCACTTAAGTTTCCCATATTAGGAATTTAAGCTAAATTTCATAGCGGGTGTAAGTGGAACTTAAGTCACCAACAACGGAGACCTAAGTACCACTTATTCAGGTAACAGTGCACTGTGATATTCGGAATTAATCTTTTACATTCGTCACTTAAGTGTCTCTTTTCTGACTGTGAAACTGGCCGTAAGTGTTCTACTATACTTTAAAAAGTTGTCTATTCAATGTACTTTCCTAAATGCTACAACACATGCTTGTGTTCACAATAATAACCAATAAAACGAGATCTTAATCTACTAAAGAAGCTTCTTAACATTTTCTCAAATGAAAATAAAGTTTCAGTAAATGTCAGTTATAAGGCCTATTACAAAAATAATAAGTGATAAAGTATGTCACTTGATGTAAGCCTCTAAACTCTATTCTCGGTTGTTCAAAATTCCCTAATTCGTTTTCAAAATATTGATTTTCCAAAAAATAAGTTATAATAATAAATCCAAACAAAATTTTTAACATTTAGATCGAAATCGGATAAGCCGTTAATAATAAAGTCAAAAAATGAGAAACGGTAATGAAAACATTATTTTTGGAGAGGAAATCACTAACCTTAAATTCCAAGTTTTAAGAAAACCGCTTCAGTGGCCTAGAGTGTAGGTCGAGGTACCTACAGTTAGATTTACCATATAGACAGACATACAAAATAGCTAAGCGCCATCTCAAGTCTTAGGAAAACCATAGTCATAAAAATTCAAATTTCAATAAATACGGAGAAAATTCAATTGTAAGAAAATTGGGCATGTTATTATCATGACTAAAAGTGTACAAAATTGAAAATCCAACAACTTTTGCATGAGCAATTTTAAGATGATTTATAATTAAGTTTTTTTATAAAAACCAATTAGCTTACGATTCAAGATGGCACTGGGGGGCAATGGGGGAATTGTAATTTGGACTCCTTAGGTGCCAGTTATAGCTACCATTAAAAACTATAATTTAAAATTTCAATTGCTTATTTTGAGTTAAAATCGGTTATTAATTATTATTTTTTCAGCTTTTTATTTTTTTACATTCTGACGAACTTTCACCAACAAAATTTTCTCAAGCCATTTTTTCTTATGAAATCAACAATACATACCTACCAACATACATACGTTAAAAAGCTAAAATTGACCTCAAAGTTTGTAAAAGTCAAATAAGTTCTATCATTATGGATACCTTAGCCTTTATAAGTTTCTAGATAATTATGTCACAAAATATTACACAGAGCTACCAATACCAATACCAATTAACTGACAATTGATTACGCCTAAGAGTGCTTTCTGTTTACCTTTTTCTTTTTAAGTATTTTGAGGATTTTAAGTGCTTTGCTTGCCCAATACGATATCTAACTTATGCTCCTACTAATATTAGGCCAACTACAAATCATTACTTGCAGTCCTTACGTTAGTTAAAGACTTCCTTGATTCTTGTCGTCCTCGAAATGAATATTATACCACTTCTAACATATTATTTATTAAGTTCAAATGGCAATTTCGCCGAACGTGATATTAATTCAGAAATTGCAGAATCTCTTATATTCGTTATCCGAAAATTCATCATGCCTCGAAGTACATCATTCATTCTTCTGATGGCAAATGAACGACCCAATACAATTGAATTTTATTCTGATCTCATAAGACTACTTTTCGGAAAACGGATCAACATAAAAACGCATATTGTATTAAATAGTGAGTCAGTTGGACCAACAATTTATGGTGAAAGGCTGTATAATATCATTCTGGTGGATTCGTGGCAAGCTTTTCTGTAAGTATTAAAGTATCAGTAGGAAAAAAAATATAAAAATCTTCTGGTTTTTAAGTTAAATTCGAGAACAACTTAAAACATCTTATTCAATATTGTTCAAAAAACAGAAACAATATATTTTCTATTCTCTTTGTTCATCCTCTTCTTCCTAAAATGTCAATCTAGCCTTTTGGTCAAATTTTTGACATTTCAGAAGGTTTGGAACGTGAAAGAAATATTTAAATACACTTTCCAACTTTTTTAAAAATTAATTTCAATATTGCAAGAAGGGATACATTTTGAGCGTGAGATTCTCTATAAAACTTTTTTCTATACATAAATGTATTTTTCAGAAAAATAGATCCAGCTTCTAAAGTTCAAAACTACGACATCAACGAATACTACCACATCTTTTTAAAAACCGACGACCAATATGTCGATGATGACATGCAAATAATATTCGACTACTGCTGGAAGAACTACATCATCAATGTTAATGTTCAGGTACAAACGCAATCTGGGGACATAATAATCTACAGCTATTTTCCATTTTCCAAGACACACTGCAGAAAAGTTATTCCAGTGGAAATTAATCGTTTTGAAAATGGAGAAATGCAAAATGCCAAACTTTTCCCATCGAAGCTTCACGATTTGTATAATTGTCCGTTGAGAGTGGCCACCTATGAGATTCCACCATACTTGACTTTGGACTTTACGAAGAAGGGACGTGAAGTTATCGGAGGTTTTGAGGGCAAGCTCTTGCATCAACTGAGTGTCAAAATGAACTTTGATATAGAAGTTGTAGTGCCACCAAATAATGAGCTTAGGGGAGTTATATTTGGTAATCTAAGCACAGGAGCCGTAGAAATGGTGAGTAGAGACCTATATATTATAAACTTTAAATTTCTTAATATATTTTTTACTTCCACTAGCTCCGTAAAAAAGAAGCCGACTTGAGCCTGGGTTGCATCTGGTTCTCCGAGAATCGGAGTCGAGTTCTCACAGCAACAGACACGTATTTGCAATCAAAAAATATGCCCATACTAATGGAGTCCTCAACAAATTTCAAACCCGATCTAGCCCTTTGGTTCCCTTTCGAGCCCGAAGCCGCTTTGGCCTTATTGACGGGATTTCTTATAACGTTTACATTGTTTTGCATTTGGACAAAACTTCAAGCTATGTTTTGCAAATTCATCCCGACAAACAGGCCCAATATCGGCCTCAACTACATTGCCTACACGTTAGGTATACCGCCATCTGCTGAACCGATTCAAAATTCCAAACGGATTTTCGTTACATCTTGGGTGTTATTCGTTTTGGTCATCCGAACAAAATACGGAGCCATCATCTATCACCTTATTCGAAATAATATTTTCTTGAAGCCACCGTCAACCATCGACGAAGTTTTGAAGTTGAACTACACTTTTGTTCTGAGTCGACACGGATGGAACGAAATGGGCAACATGGGTATTTTCAAAGACATGCCAGCGAAAAAACTTTCCCTTGAAATTATTCAAACATGGGAAGTTTTTCAATATTTGGAACAACATGCACAGGAAAAACTAATGACAGCTGCCCCAATTGAATTTATTTTGGATTACTTGGGTAAGAGTCGGAAAATTGGAGTGTTGACGACTTTGAAAGAAGCCTTTATGAATCAAAATGTTTGCATCTACCTGACGAAACATTCGTTTTTAGCCGACCGTTTGAATACGTTCATCTTGAGAACGAACGCAGTTGGATTGATGGATGCATGGGTCGAGCAGGCAATAGACTTTTCATTTTTCAAAGTTGAAAGACCCCCGAAGGAAGTCACAATCGGGCTTCAGCAATTGGATGGAATTTTATATTTTTTTGGTTTTTTATTGACCATTGCTTTTTTGGTTTTCTGCTTGGAGATTATGTCGATTAAGCTTAAATTTCTAAAGATTGTTTTTACAAAAATTTAATTTGTAGATATTGTAACAAATAATATTTTCTTAAAAAAAAAACTTGTTGATTTTTAAAAAAAATTTAAACTAAGAAAAGCAACTCAAATAAAATTCTTGTTTTCGTGAAAAAGTTATTTATTGTTTAAAATTTTTGTAAAACTGGGCGAGAGTACCTTGAGTTTTAATAAATAAAATGCACAACTGAATCACCCGAACTTACACTTAGGTCCAGTTTTTTTGTGGGAGATTAAAGTTAAACCCTATAGTTAACTCATCATATTTGGTGAGTTGAATCAGGATTAACTGAGCAGATGTTTTTGATGATGATCCATCGAGTTTGTTTTGTCGTTCCGCATTCATTCTCTACCTTCTAGAGTTAGCTAACTCTGGTTTAACTCACCACTGGAAAAACTGGGCCTTAATGTTAATATGGAACTATTTATTTATTCAACACGTTAAATACTAACGCAGTAATCTCTTATATTATGACATTATGTACATTAAATATACTTATAAATACTTAAATCTATTTTATAAATTTAATTGTAATGTATGAAGAACATATTTTTAAAATTTTGTGATTTTACGTTAACATTAATTGATTGAATTAAGAAATAGTTTTTATTGAAGATATTTATCAAAATATTGAGAGGACTATTGGCCCCATAGTTAGATCTACTAAAGATATTACAAAGAGGCAATTGCCTTCTTATGCTGCAACGACTAACACTAAAACTCAATCTACACAGAACCGATGGAGCTGTAACAGTTCCGCTAACAATTCCCACCATAAAACAGAATTGCAAGTACTCTCGATGACTTAAGAGAGATGGAAGATTTATTAGTTGAAGTCTATGTGAATATGGTGGCAAATCAATCATACTAGACCAGGGAAGAAAACGTAAACAAAATCTCATAAATCTTCTTTGAACACATTCTATTCTGTTGACATGAACCGCGTAATATGGGGCCCATACAATACAACCGTATTCCAGAATAGACCTAACAAATGAAACATACAGAATTTTAAGCACATAAGGATCACGAAAGTCACGAGCAAATCTTTTAATGAAACCAAGCATCTTATTAGCTTTTTTTATAATAATGGGTGATTTTTTAAGAGGTTTAGAACTTTTTAAAAAAAAAAACACAAAAAATTCGAAAAAATGAATGAAATATTTATTTGACTCGATAGTTTGAACCTTGCAATTTAATGTTTAAAGATTATTTCATGCAAATGTTGACCGCGGCTGCGTCTCAGGTAGCCCATCCGCTGAGTCCAATTTTGGCATACTCTTTCACACATATCGGCCGGTATCTCACGAATGAATGCATGGATGTTGGCTTCCAGTGCGTCAATCGAAGTGGGCTTGTCCCTATAGACATAAGCCTTGACATACCCCCACAAAAAATAATCTAATGGTGTCAAATCGCACGAACTAGGCGGCTAATTGACCGGCCCGAAACGTGAAATTAACTGTTCACCAAACTCGCCTCGCAATTGCGCCATTGTTTCGCGTGCTGTGTGGCATGTGGCACCGTCTTGTTGAAACCACATATCATGCAAGTCAAGAACTTCCATTTCGGGCAAAAAAAAGTTTGTTATCATCGCTCGGTAGCGTTCACCATTGACAGTAACGCTGCGATTCGCATCATCTTTGAAGAAATAGGCCCAATAATGCCGCCGGCCCATAAACCGCACCAAACAGTGACTTTTTCGGGATGCCAAATGCGGCAATTTTGCTTATTTACGTACCCATTCAACCAAAAATGAGCCTCATCGCTGAACACAAGCAGCGCGCGATGAACATTTCGAACCGAGCACGAATTTTGATAGTAAAATTCAATAATTTGCAAGCGTTGTTCATTTGTAAGACGATCCATGGTTAAATTGCAAACCAAACTGAAGCTGTTTGACAGTGACACAAGGTACTAAACACACGTCAGCTGTCAAAACCAGTGTTGCCAAAACCAAACCAGCTTAAAAATCACCCATTATAATTGTAATGGTTAGTGAATGAAAGTTTTGAATCCAACACCACACCGAGGTCAGAGAAACTTGAAAGACTACATGATTGAGACGTGTTCAACAAATAAGTATAAGACAGGACATTGTGTTTACGTGTAAAACGCATTATTTTACACTTGTCAATATTTAAAGACAGACGATTAGTATTGCACCAATCCCAGAATTTTTGAAGATCTTCTTGTAAAAGTTCACAGTCAGCTACTGAGTCAATTTTTCGAAATATTTTCACGTCATCGGCATAAATTAAAGACATAGAGTTACTCAAAACAGAAGGAAGATCATTTATAAATAAGACAAACAATAAAGGACCAAGGTGACTACCTTGAGGTACACCCGAATTAACTTTAAACCATTGGGAACATTCATTTCTAAATACAACACTATATAATATATTTTTGAGATACGAAGAAATCCATAAAATAAAGCGATCGTTAAGTCCAATTTCATGATTAAGTTTGTCGAAAGCTTTACTGAAATCAGTAAAAACACAATCTACTTGCTTATACTTTTCAAAGGCATCTAAGCAGAACGTTGTAAACTGTAGTAAATTTGTGACCGTAGATTTCTTTTTGACAAAGGTACACTGAAATGACAGAATATCACAGACAATGGATTCGAACAGTTTAGGGATGACAGAAAGCTTGGCAATAGGTCTGTAGTTTGTCACTAATTTTTTTGGACCTTTCTTATGAATGGGAGTAAGAAATGCATTTTTCCATATAGCGGGAAACGTAGAATTACTAATTGACGTATTGAAAAGCACAAACAACGGGTAAGACATATATATTGCACATTTTTTCAAAATAAAAGACGGCAAGCCATCAGGGCCGGGACTGAAACACTCATCTAACTTTTCGATATAGTCAAGAATAGTTGCTTCAGAAATTGCAAAATTAATCGAGTTAAGATGTGAGAATTCATCAATTGAATAAGTTATATTTGAGTCCTTTGTAGAATCATTTTCGAAAGCACCCTGGAAGAATTCGGCGAACATGTTGGATATAACCTCTGGGGAATGGCTAGTAGAATTATTATAAGTCATATGTGCTGGGTAACCGTCAGATTTTCTTTTACAATTAACATAATTCCAGAAGTTACGTGGATTAGATTTAAGCTCATTTACTGTTTTAGATATAAAGCTTGTATAGAGAAAGTTAGAGTAGCTTATAAATTCATCCCTTAAATGAATGTAACTTTTACGGTTTTCATCAGCTTGTGATAGATTGAATTTTATCCAAGCCTTGTTTCTTTTGTTTTTAAGCTTTTTTATATGTAGATCGAACCATGGCGGGCTGCTATTAAATACACGTTTTTTACGTAGAGGGAATGTTTCTAAAAAGCAAACAAATAATATTTCATAAAAGTGTACAATCATTTCGTCAAAATTAACATTAAAGAAAACAGAATCCCAGTTAATGTAATTGAGTAAATTAAACAGTAGAGTACAATTACAATTACAATGATAGATACTTAAGCTCATAGAAATAGATAATGCAGGATGATGGCGATCTTCTTCTACAAGTTTTGTGTCACTCAATAAAACTGCAGCATCAGAGTTGGAGATATGAGAGAAATAGATAAGGTCCAAAGTTTTGCCAAATTGGTTACTCACTCCATTTAATTGATCAAGGCCAAAAGAAGCCATTCCGTCGATAACGAGAAACTCGTTGTTGTTGGAAGCGTCGACAGGTAGAAAGGCATCACAGTGATTGGATTTTGCCCATTTCAGGTGAGGTAGATTAAAATCTCCGATTATTAATAATTCATCTGCATCATCAATTTGTTCATGAATAGTCTCCAAGCAGTCAAAAAGTTTATTATAGACGTCATTGTTCGAAGAGGGTGGGATATAACAGGCAACCACATATATGTAACCAGACAGGATTTTTATTTTCACACACAGAACTTCAAGATCGGAATCCAAAAAATTATCGACAAGACTACAGAGGAAATGGTTACGAACAGCTATTAACAAACCACCACCAACAGTAGCGGAAGGATCATAATGACGATCACGACGGTAGATTTGTTCTAACATCTAATGCTATAAAGTGGCTACCAATTTCACTGTTAACGGGAAAGTGCTAAAAAAGCAGGTGAATATGCAGTAAAAGCAATGTTTAAGCTTTTTGAAAATCCGCAATCTAGTTTCTAAAGACAAAGTTTAACATTGATACTGATAAGAGGGTTGCAAAGATATGGTTACCGAAATTGGCCCTCGTCAGTTAAGAATCCTTTTGGTTCGATAGATTAAAACAAACAAAAGTTGGTCCATTTGAGATTCGATCCTGGGACTTTCCGCTTACCAGTCCAATATAGTGTATCGGACTGACCTAATCACAATACAGTACATATTATAATTTTGAAAATTATAAGTTTTTTCAACTTATGAGTTATTTTAGAGGATAAAGCTAAACTTACGCAACAAGTTTTTACTAGCAAGGGCCTTGCGAGTATTTGACAAGATTTTTTCTTCTTAATTTTACCTACTGAAAACTTCTCAGGCTGGAAGCAATATTAGCTTTTTGTAATATTAAGAAATACATTTATCAAGGTTAGGTAAGGTTAAGAGGACAAGCAGAAAATCTTGACACACTTAGACCATGAGTTGGTCTATTATGATACCACGAGAATCTAGGAGCTTTAATTACTATTCGTCGAACAACTTAGAGCTTCTTACTAAGCGTGAGAGATTACTTATGTCAACATTTGCCAGTAGGTCACTAAGATCGTTGTAGTAGTATATCTAATCTCCGAAATGGAGCTTACGTTGTTGGGTTAGAGCAAGACAAGTACAGAGGAGATGAGGAATGGATTCTTCTTCCTCTTCATCCATATAACTTCTGCAGAAATCATTTGAAAATACTACGAGCCTCGTTGCGTGAATGCTTTCCTATAAAGAAGTGTCCGGTTATGACACATATTACGGAGCTGTGCAGTCTGCTTAGAGCTATTAAACTCTTGGAGCGCTTCAAAACTAGCTCTGGCCTTATGTGTTTTGTCACCACGCAGGTAATGATGTTGTTCCATCTTAGGTTCGTTTTCTCTGTGCCCTCTTTGGTTAAATAGGTAGTGTTGTTCCACTTCTGGCGAGTTCGTTAGCCCTGCAATTTCCTGGAATGTAGCTATGACTCGGCACCCAGCAGAGGTGAATATTAAAGCTATCAGTGAGAGAAAATCGACAGTAAAGGGCGGTTATAGAGTTGGTAGAGACAGATTCCAGGCTTGGCTATCTGAGAAGATGTGGATATCTGTTCTAGATATCACGTTTTCTTTAAGCCAAAACAATACTTCTTTTATCGCCAAAAGTTCCGCTTGGATGACGCTACAGTGATTGGGAAGGTGAAAGGAGAGATTTAAATTCATCCTGTCTGAGTGCACACCTCCAACAACACCTTCATCAGGTTTTTGATCCATCAGTGTAGAAATGGATTGATTCATCTTCCAGGAATACCAAATTTGTTTAGAAAATATATACCTGGATCTAACATTGACAAAAAGTTGGTCAAATCATTAATGAAATATACGGGAATAACCCAAAAAATAAGAAGCAGTTTTCCCAATAATCATCAAAAACTTATTTCCGTTTGTGAGTGTTTCCCCAAAATCTGTACTGCACCTTTATTAAATAAGCTTTTTAAAATTACAGGAATTAAATCGTTAGGACCGATTTTGAGACAATTTGAAATCAATGTAATCACAGCCAGAGAGTGCGGTAGAATTAATATTGCCAATTTTGACAGCAAAATTTCTACCTTCGAACATTTTATAAAGCACATCTGACATCAGTGGTTAGCTTATGCCAATTTTGATAAGCTTATGATCGAGAAACTCTAACACCATGCGGGATGAGAATCCTTCTCCAAGTCAACCAGACAGGCACCCATTCATTCATTTGTATCTATATTTCTTTCATATCAGAGTCCAATTAAGACGCAGCACGCAGCTTGAATTATGTCATGTCCCACCTTAAACATGAACTGAGTTTTCAGTAAACTTATCTACATATTATAAACATTATAATTAAGTGATAACGGATAAAGCCGTTTTTTTAATATGTCTTAACAGTATAAAACCATTTCCATCAACAAAAACAAAAACTGTTGAATAGAAATAAAAGTTTATATCCCTGTCCTTTCAGCTTCCATACAACGTCATCATGACTCATATAGAATCATAGAAATATGCTCTTGCAACTATTACCACATGAAATGAAAACTTTATCAGTAAATTCATTTCTAAAAAGCATTTTGCATTATATTTTTATATACAAAAAAAAAAAAAAACAAATACAAAATAATATGTATTTTGAAATTTTATTTTTCCTCACCCATCTCTTAAGCTGCTTCGTGCCAAAATCCTTCAAAAGAAATTCTTCGCACTTGAAATACAACGACAGACAGAATGGAAATGAAAAGTTTTCAAGTGAAAATAACCACAATCTAAAAATAAATACACATTCATAAAATTGCATCAGTGTGAAAACCCTATTTGAATGTGTGTATAGAGCATTAAGTCATGGGATGTCAGTCAGTTTTTATGGCTGAAGTTCATTTGCATCCAAATAATAACTTGACTGAAGCGCGTATGGTACAAGAGAAGCAGTTTATTTGCTGAAAAACTGAAATTGCAACAATGAGAAGAAAATAAACGAATCATCCCAAAAGGAAAAGAGAAATGCTATTTATTTATAAGAATTGTTCGCAGAGTGAAGAGAATTTTACATTTATACCATCGCAGGAAATATGCTGTGCTTAACAAACAGAATTGACCAGTTGTTATGGGTTCATATATGAAGTTATTTTATAATCAATTGTTCATATTTTTGTTTCGGACACGTAAGTGTTGGACAAAAAAGCTTTAATTGATTTTTTTTAACTAATTTCATATTTAAATTGTTTCAAACAAAAATTTGTTATTTTTTTTCTAATCAAAATGTTTGTAAACAATTTGAGAGGTAGATATGTAACATTGTTTCAACTTGTAAGAAACTCTTAAACGTATAAACAGCAGTGATGAGAGCCATAAATAGTGAATCTATTGTTGCATATTATAAGCCGTTTTCGAAAACTTAATCTGCGTCAAAAATGCGTTTGCAGAATGTTCTTAAACGCAAACTGCAAAAGACTTCTGTTCGAAAACGCAAATACAAATTCTACTGCATTAGCATTGTGTTCGATAATGCAGTTCGCTAAAGTCACGTGTTCGAAAACATCATCTGCGTTGCAGCTGTGCAGTAAAAAAAATGGAGTTGGAGTAAGAGTGTAAGACACAGACATGGTGGTTCGAGAGATGGTTAGCTATTTAACATTTTTGAATGTCATTCAGGGAATCAACAAAACGATAAAAACGTCGCAGCTGAAAACGACGAGCGAAAGTGAATCCGAAAATTCTGGTGAAATTGGGTTCTGTTCGAAAACGTCAACTGCGCTTGCAAAAAAATCATTTGACGTTTATCAAAAGACATGTGTGCAAGCAGCACGATTGCATATTTGACGATTGCAACTTTTGCAAACGATAAATTGCCAGTCAAATTGACTTTGATTTGACGTTTTCGAAAACGGCCATAGTTTCATCTCATTTTATTTAAAATTGCATTTTATTTTAAATTTACAGAAATTTTTGAATTTTGAAAAAGGAGTTTTACAAGATTTTTCACTCTTACCAACAACAAAAAGGGACACGTTCTAGAATTTAACAAAGAAGATTTTATAATTAGTTTTATAAAATACTACACATCTAAACACATTAAACCATCTGGTTTTCAACATATATTCAATAAGAGCCTTGAATATTAAAAAATAACAAAATATTGTAAAATATGCTTCAATAAATAAAGTTATAATGATTTGACAGATTATTAGTTTTATCCTTCCGCTGAACGAATATGGTTGTGTATACGCTCGCTAAGTGGGCCTACGATCGACTTAGAGAAGATGCCGATTTTGCCAAAAAAATCATCTTTTCAGATAAAGCTCATTTTGATCTTGGCGGGTAGTAAACAAGCAAAATTGTCGCCTTTGGGGCACAGAAAACCCGCACGCATACATTGAAAAGCCGATACACCCAAAACGAGTCACTGTTTGGTGCGAAAATGAGCAAGGAGTGCCCGTTATAGTCAATAGCTATCGTTATGGGGCATTGTTGAACGAATTTTTGTTCACAAAAATTGAAGAGGAGGATATTGGAAACATTTGGTTTCAACAGGACATCGCTACGTGCCACACAGCCGAAGCTACACTCGATGTTTTGCGCCATTTTCAAAAAAAAAAAGTTATTTGGCGGACCATTTAGATTCATAAAAAAGATCGTTTGAAAACCAAAAATAAAAATCGATTGAAAAATAATTAATTTTTAATCAAGCTTATTACTTATTGAGAAAAATGTTATACTTCTGAAAAGCTAATAAAAAAAATATCACTAAGGTTTCAGGAATTTTCGATAGGATTTTCCGATCAATTTTTTTTTTGTACTTATTTATTTATATAATTCAATAATTAAATTATATTATTTAAATTCGAAAATTGTTTAAATCAACAAAATTATAAACAAATTGATTTATTAAAATATTTCTGAAACTGTTTTGAACCCAACGTGATGAACACCATCTGATTTCTTAATTATGAGAAAATAATTTAAAAAATCGTAGGAGCGGTTTAAAAACATCAAATTTTGAATACATACATTTTGTTAACATTTTTACGAAAAAAATTTGGTACACTAATTTTAAGTATCTATTTATTAATTTGGAGTCGAAAATTGAATTTCAAAAAAAATATCCACTCGTTTACCGAATTTTCAAAAAATAGGTAATTCTATTTGTTACAAGGTTCTGCACAAAAATTTAATTTTAATCCGGTGGTTTTATTAGAGTTAGGTACTTTTTTAAAGTAGAATGTAAAATTACGGTGCTTTAAGGTAGATCGTACTAATTTTGGCACACAAAAAAAAAGTTTCCAAATGTTTAAATATTTGTATGGAAGCCACCGTTAGTTTAATTTTAAATATATCAATCATTCTTCATATAAAAATTGATCTAAATCAGTTGAACCGTTTTCGAGAAACGTGGAAATCAAAAAATGGTAGGGTAGGGCGGGGTTAGTTGGGACACTTTTTACTTGTATTCAGAATGGAACAATGAAACAATAAAAATAAATTTGAAATGTGTAGGAGGAGAATAAGATTGCTTTAAATGCACCAGGTCCAAGTGGGCCAGTAGATGGGTTAAGGACAAAAACGCTCTTTATCTTAACTTAAATTGATCCTTAACAAAAAATTTTATTCAAAACATATGTAATTTAAGAATTAGTTTTGGTATTTCGTATTCAGACGCCACCGTGACGCTTCTCTCAAAGATTTCCCTTTAGTATAAAGCCGTTCTTAAGATACCCCACTTCTACCAGTGTTGATGTTGTGAGTATACGCATACCAGACATAATTGAGGTTGTGAGTACGCATACCAGACATTCAGCGGAGCAACTCATTCCACACCTAGCTCTATGAACATAATCCGTCATTTTCAAAAAACTACTTAAAACTGTTCAATTTCACGACGACGTGTGGGTTAGTACATAATATGTACCTACTGTACAATGTACATGTTGCATTCGTGTTTGATTGTGTGCATTGAGCTCTTGTATAGTTTTTGAATTATTCGCGTGGTCCAACTTGCTTAGTGTTTGGGATAGGGCCCCGCCCTATCCTACTTTGGAAGGTTTCATTAATAACCATTTTTCGGAACCATTTTTTTACTAAAAGGCAGCCTGTACCCTGTACCTATTGAACTTTACTGAATTTGTCTTAAAAAAAATCTGTGGAGCCAATTGCGTCTCGCTTTTTTCGTCTTCCCCATCGTTATGTCAAGTTTGATCAAAATTTCAAATGAGGCATTGTGCATTTTGTGATAGAAGCATTACAATTTGTATCATATTTGGTACATTATAAGAACATGATTTGGAGATATTGGCCAACCTTACATTAGTTTATAATCGAATGCTAACCAGATGGCCGTAAGTCTTTTAGTTTTTGAGAAAATTGGCTTCAAAAAAATTTCTTCTTTTTTTTTGTTAGTACCTACATAATAACTGGGGCCAA
This sequence comes from Leucozona laternaria, assembly GCA_932273885.2. Classification (NCBI taxonomy): domain Eukaryota; kingdom Metazoa; phylum Arthropoda; class Insecta; order Diptera; family Syrphidae; genus Leucozona; species Leucozona laternaria. The sequence continues at coordinate 19,438,431 of OW026367.1, read as the reverse complement.
ATAACCGCATCAGTGACTGATCGAGTGAGTGCCATCAGTGATCGAATGGACGAGTAAAACCTATGGGGATGATGACTCCATAACGTGAGCGGTAATGCCAAACTCACATAATTGGCCCCTGGTGTTTTTTTTAGAGGCATAGAACTTTAAGTTGGGAACACTATATAAACTGGCAGCCATCATTTTGTCAGCTGTCAAGTGATTTATTTTTAGTTGGCTTTGGCATTTTAACATGAATAGACTGACGCCTGAACAACTCTTCCAAATTGTGCCCAAATGGGCCCAAAACAAGATTGCCGTTGATCCCAACTTTAATAAGTGAATTTTGTTTAACGATGAAACTCACTTTTTGTTGAATGGATACGTCAATATACAAAACTATCATATTTGGAGTGATGATAATCCTCAAGTGTATGTTGAGACACCTTTACATCCATAAAATAATAATAATTGGTTCGTACTTCCTTAAAAACGTTAGTCAATGGTGACCGCTATAGAGCCATGATTACTCACTTTTTCGTTCATCATTTGAAAAACCATGATGTGCAGGAGCTGTGGTTTCAACAAGACGGAGCAACATGTCGCACAGCTCATGCCACAATTGATTTATTAAAGGAAACGTTTGGTAAGCGCATAGTTTCACGTTACAGACCCGTGAATTGGCCTCTAAGATCGTGCGATTTAACGCCGCTTGACTATTTTCTGTGGGGATATGTGAAGTCGCTAGTCTACGCCGATAAGCCCGAAACGATTGACCACTTGGAGGACAACATTCGCTGCGTTCTCAATTTAGTTTATCGAATTTATTAAAGATGTTTTTAAGTACCTATCTATCAGGGAGCAAGTTCGTGTGACCCAGTTATGCCTTTTATTTGTGTCGTTTTTAATTTTGTGCTAAGATTCATAGAAGTGAGGTAACGTCAGGATCATGACTAATTCGGTGTTTAATTCGAGATAACGGGTATGATAATTTTTTAACTTTTTTTTTTAATTAGGTAAAAATGTTTGTTTAAACTAGTTTGTTGAACGCCATCCAACTTAATAATAAATTGTTGCATTATAAATCATTTTATCATCTTCTTCAAAGTAATGTTTGTTTGTTCAATTGGAAAATGTTTGACTGCTCTTAGTTGATGTTGATATTGAATGAATCCGAACTGAAGAGTAAATTAAAATGACATATGTACATCTTTTATTAGAATACCCGTTATTAGAGTTAGTTAGGTAAGAAGTAGATAGTCAAGTTCTTTACGCAAATACTACTTGTGTCGAATATTCAGATTTCTTTCCTTACCTTTTTCAGTATATCCTGCATCCATTGGCATAACATGTATGTATTTAGATAATGTATATAGGTACACCTATCCTTACCACGCAGACAAGAAAGAAAAAACAATCAAAGGTCCTCATGCAACCCATCACCATCCACCAACTGGGTTCGTCCTTATTTGTCATCAATATGATAGCAATCTGCCTGTGAGTATGGTAAAGCAAGGCGAATTTTGCTATATCACTAGCATCGAAGTCGTAGCATCTGCAAACATCTGAAATCTATATGCAAAGCACAATCTCCGTTTCTACTTTGCCGAGGATTACTCCAGCGGAAGTATATTAAATTCTATTACCTGAGGAAAGGCGACTGACAACACAAAAGCCCAAGGTAAGTAAGTATATACGGGTACGTGTATAATATTATATCCGCACTATATACACACGCCTGCTTAGACGTACCAAGCCTCCTTTACTTACACTCTCGGGACGTGTCAATAATAACGAATATGATTCTTCTGAAGTTGGCGACAACGACTACGACAGGACGATATTACTCTCGTCATTGATATAAATTACAGGGTGTTTGAAAAAAAAAAGTTATCAACTTTCAAAATAAAAAGAAGCGCTCAGGTCCTTCAGCTAAGGGTTGTGATCGATCGGGACCAGAACAGAGAATGAAGATTTTGTAAGTTTTGCATGCGGATGGCTGCAATTACACGGATGTACCGCTTGGGGTGTGTGTGCGAGCTCCAGCCTATAGGCAGGTATTTGAATAGGTACGTAATTTCCTAAGTTTAGCTATAAATATCCAAACGTAAGTCTTCAGGATGCGTTAAAAATGGTTTCTCTGTTGCTTTGAAATTTAAATCCGGCTAACGCTCACTAGTGACAACTCATCTTTCAGATCGAAAATTCAAATAAGTAACAAAGTTTCACAAAGTCCCAAAATACCTTATAAATACATATAGGTAGGAACAACATGCATTTGAATTTATTACCTTAACACAACACCCTGTACCTCTTTTTATAAGCAGATGATAGGACTTTCTCATCTAAATCTTCCATGGTCTGATGGCAAAAATAAGGTGCAAAAAAAAAAAACAAATCGAAATGAAGTTGTAAGAAAAATAATTTTTTTTTTACACATCTTCCATGGTTGACATGATGAAAAAGTCCTTTTGGCTGCTTATGCTTAGCCCTGGTGAGCCTTGGTTCATGGTTGGATTCATATTTAGAGGTGCGGATAGGCACGTTGGGATTGCTCTAAATTGATTGAAATTGATGGATGAGTCTGCTGTTGCTGTATGGGGAGATCAAGCAAGCATAAACATATATATAACAATCCAACTCAATAAGGATTGAAGACCTCTTACAAGCCAATACCAATAAAGTGATTGTAAATGAATTGACTTCATTTTTTGTATCCATCAGTACAACCGAAAAGGAAATTTACAAGGATCTTCTTTATTATTTCTTGTTCGAGTATGTTTAGCTTAAGGCTATGTATATGCTATATTGTAACTGCTTTAATAGGTAGGTAGATGGTTGAAATAAGAGGACGACTTTTTATAGAACCGATATTGCGCCTGAGGTTGTTTTAAATAAGTAAAGCTCGAACACAAAAATGGATCAAAAGAGTGCGCTGTGGTGCCTAAATGGAACATTGTGTCATGAAATTGATGATTCTTATCATCAAAAGAAGGTAAACATCACATACGCGAATTTGTGATGTAAAAAATTACATGAAACGAAAATTTAAAAGAAATTAATCAATATTGTATGTAGGTTGGTATTAATTGAGCTGGCTTTTGCTTGCAGAACGGATTTAGGTAAATGACGTTGTGATAAAGTAGATACATTTATGTAAATATCTACAATTTGGTGGCGCGACAGCTCGTTGAGAGCCAGAGGGCCTCAGACTTACTGCTCTCAACCATTTCTGTGTGTGTGTTATCGGGAGGAATGGAAGGGACCTACTATTTTTCGCAAAATCCGAATGGATAAGACGAGAAGCGCTTTTTCATGACAACGATTTTCACTTCGTCACTATAGCCGATTTGTGTTTTTGAGGTAGATGAGGCTGGGAATCGAACAGAGATCTCTGGCATGACTGTCTTACGCACTAACCACTACGCCACCATCTACTCTGTAAATAAAATATCAAAGCTCCTGGATCCGATTTAATAAATAGACGAATCGTACATGAGTTACATAGAAAAGCTAAAGGTATGCCAACCTTTAACATCTTCTAAACACCTCATTCTGATGGCTATCAGACATTTTTAATTTCACGTTCTAGGTATACCTACTACAACCTTTCAAACTAAAAAAAAATTAAGTTTGATACCATTTGTACTTCCTCTGCCTCCTTTGTTCAGTGTATAAAAAAGAAAGATTGTGAGGTTGTACCCATATGGTGATCGAGAACTCCGAAAAAGTGGGTTTTGTTCAGTGTCTCTGTGTGCGTCTGCGTGTCGATACGTCTCTGGGTCAATTGTAATATGAGCTAAGGCTTAAACGAGTGGAACGATTTGCTTCAAATTTATGTAGTACAAAGGTGATTCCCTAGAAGAGAAATTCGAATTTTTATTTTGCCTCATCTAGAACGGGTAGGTCGTACCTAAGTGTTATTCAAAACTGTTATTTTTACAAATTTTCTCGAAACGGCTTCAACGATTTTGATTAAACTTTGTACCTGTAAAGACAGAAGTAATTGTAAGAAAATAGCCATCCATTCAAATAACATTTTTTCAGTACTTTTGTCGTTCTTAACATTTTCTATTCAAATACGTTAATCATTACATTTAAATACTAACGTACGTCTTCAATGTGCTGGTTACTTTAGTTGTTAACAATAAGGGCAAGTTGCTCGATCCTATTCAAGCTTATAAATAGCCCAACTTTGATAAATACCTAGGTCATAATATATCCTCTCAAATAACCTTTTAAACAGAAAAATTAACATTTTGAAAAGATTTAATGAAACACTCCACAAAATTAATTTTTTAATATTAAATATTGCCAACGCGAATCATAGAATCACAAGCGGTCAGACAAAGTATAGTCATAAATAAAAGTATTCACACGAATAAATAAAGTAAATTATTAAAAATTACAATTACAATTTTTACTTGCGATATAGGTATACTATATGGGAAGTTATGGATTCGTACAAAAAATCGAACTCGAGATTTTGATCAAACTTGACATTACGATGATGGAGAAGTCAAAAAAAGTGGGTCTCGCAAAAACGTCCGTCTGTCTGTCTGTCTGTCGGTTCGACTACAGCCTAAACGGATGGGTCGATTTTCTTTAAACTTGGTACCTAGCGTTTTTTGGACATTCCCCCCACCCGTTTTTTTCTCTTTTTTTTTAGGACCAAAATTAACAGTAGCAGTCATACAAAATTTCTTGGCCAAAAAGGAAAAACTTATTTTTCTCAAATCCAGCGCTACCGAATTTGTTTTTAAGAACTCAATAAATTTAAATAGTTATAAGTTGCCGTTTAATAAAAAAAATGGTTCCGAAAAATGGTTATTAATGGTACCTCCCAAAGAACCATTTTTTTGATTTTCGCTTTTCTCGAAAACGGTTAAACTGATTCTGATCAATTTTTTTATGAAGAAGTATTGACACATTCTAAATAATATTGTGTACCAAAATTTTCAAAAAAATAGTTTTTAGATTTTTAAAAAAAGTTTAAATATTTTTTTTTGAAAACTCAATATTTCAAAAACGACCTGGTCGATTTTTATTAAACTTGGTAAATAGCAGTTTTTTAACTTTATCTAGAAGATTTTTGACAAAAATTATTCTAAAACCCAATACAAATGTTAAAAAACCGTTAAGAAAAATATTTTGTTTCTCAAAAACGACTCCTACGATTTTCATAAAAGTTTTTTTGTGTGTTAAAATTAGTACGATCTATCATTTAAAATTTTTAAAGTTTATATTTTAGGTTTATTAACAGTACCTCTCATAGAACGGTTTCTTTGATTTTCGACTATCTCAACATTTGATCAACCGAATAAAATTAGATTTTTTATACAGAAGCTTGTAACAAATATAAATAAAAGTGCGTATCAAAATTTTCTAAAAAATGATTTTTGGATTTTTTAAAAAAAAATCAAAATTATTTTTTGAAAATTCGATATTTTGAAAACTGGTAGCAGATTTTTTTGTGAAGTTCAATTTTTAACGCAACATTAATAAATGCTTTAAATTGGCGTACCAATTATTTTTCTCAAAAATGTTAACAAAATTTTGTGTATAAAAAATTAATTATTTTTAAAACCGCTCCTACGATTTTCAAATTTTTTTTCTCATAAATAAAGATTTATATAAGAATTCAGATGGTGTACATCGCGTTGGGTTAAAACGGATTCAAAGTATTTTAATCAATTTCTTTCTAATTTTGTTGATTTAAGCAATTTACCAGTTTAAATAGTATAATTTCCTTATATGCATATTGCATATGTGCAACACTAGGCTATATTGTTAATTTTTGTATACTCACATAATACCACCTGAAACTAAACTAAGATTTGGCAAATGGATAAAATATATGCTCCTATAGCTAATTTATTTCAGACTATAGAACCACAATGTGGTCGCGCATAAGAGCAAGTTCGTGCGACCCAGTCGTGCATATTTTTTTTTTAAACATAAGAAAATTGTTTAAAATCCAATGTCATATTTTATTTATACCCCATTGTTTCCTTTATAAAAATAAATAAAGTTTGTCGAAGTACATCCTCTAAACATGACCCTCCAAGCACAAAGATAATTTTTAAAATTTGACTATTTCTTTTTGATTTTACCCCTCTTCACCCTACAAATAGCTTAACTTGTAAAAATATCTAAGCCAAAAACAATCTTTACAGTTAATTTTCTTAATATTAGGTACCTACTTTTCAAATAAAAATTAATTTTTTACATGGAATATCACTTTCTTTTTTTTACCCAATTTCACCCTATAAATAGCTAAATTTGGAAAATTATGTAGCCTTTGAATACTCATCAAGCCCAACCTTCATTACTTTTAAAACACAAACATTTTATTCTTAATCAGATAAGAGTTTTTTGTTTTTACCCCATTTAACCTTTTAAATACCAAAATTGAAAAAAAAAAAAATATCCTTAAAACCATCGTGTAAGAATGACCCTTCAAACACAAAAAGTATTTTTTTAAATTGGACTGGTGGTTTTTGAGATTATCCGGAACAAACAAACAACCAAAGCATGGTTTCCACTAATTACAATTACACAGAAGTGAATGTTGAAGAATTTTTCTAGAGTTATTCCTGTAGGTACTTAAAAATTAGATTACCAATAAATTTAATAAATTTGCGGCCCCGACAGTTCGTGATCCAGGGCTTAAAAAGTGACCTTTAACTCTCTGATTTTAATTTAAGAAACGGAATATTTACTGTTAAAATAAATATACTATGGTGTTCCACAAGGCAGTGCTTTAAGTTCGCTCTTGTTTGTTCTTAGCCCAAGGGATGTACCGCAGGGGGAAAATAGCCCTAATGGTTACATTTTCAGATTACAGGGCTATAAATATATCTATCTTCTACCACTTGCAAGAATCGGTTCAATTGAAACGGCAACCAGAAAGGTTTAAAAACTCTAAGATAAGTCAAAGTCAAAATCATATAATTGACACACCCAGTGTCGTATACTTAACAGGAGTGACTCACAAATATTAAAAGTAACGCAATTCTTTCTTAAAAATGTTAAAAAAAATTAAAAAAATATCTGTAAGAACCACTCCAAAGATTGTTAAAATTTTGTTTCTTTATTTTGCTAGGTAATGTTATCTTATTTGTAACTTGGAAATTTTCTGTGTTTTAAAAAATTCTTTTCAAAACCTTCACTCTTTTCGATAGGATTTCCAAACAAAAAATCATAAATGCCACCACCAACATTCCGCCACAAATAAAATAAATTCCAATAAGTCTCTCATGCCCAATCGTCATCACCTTTGGTTGCGATTGAACATTAAAATACGACAAATTGATTAATTGCTTCACCCAAGCGTCCATTAGCCCCACCGAATTTATGCGTAGGAGAAGTGAATTAAATTTATCGGCCAAATACGAATGTTTCGCTAGATAAATACACGAATTCTGATTCATAAGCTTCTCCCCCAAATAAGTAAAGAGACCAATCTTTCGTTGCTTCACTAAATAATAGAGCACGAATTCCACAGGCACAATGCTGATAATCCTCTCCTCTGGACGTTCCTCCAGATATTCAAACACCAAATTAACATGATTTCCCTCAACAATTGCTTTCTTCTGTCGCCTTTCGGTGAAGATGGTCTCACCCAACTCCAGTGTAACCGATGCGATTCAAGGCGAGTGTGTAATTGAGGTCGAGAACTTCGGTTATTGACGAAGGTGGTTTAATAAATAAATTATTCCGAATGAGGTGATAAATTATGGCAGCGTACTTTGTGCGTATAACCAAGGTGAACAAAATCCAAGCTATAATGAAAATCCTTTTCCATGTTCTTTCGAGTCCTTTTATTGAAGACGCCATCCACCGGCATACCCAAGGTGGAGGCGATAAAATTCAGACAAATGTTTCGATGCTCAACGTTGATAATTAATAAGAACCATTTGCTGGACAAGCCTGTTAGAATGTGAAGGAGTCCCAGGGTGATTAAAAATGTTGCGAGTAGAGTCGATGATGCGTTGCTATTAAATGGAAACTACAAAGCATATTCTGGCAGGTAATTTGGAGAATCTTTAAGTAGAATAGCTACATTCGACGACTGGAAATATGCATCGGTTGCTGTAAGTATTTGACTACGACTGACGGAAAACCAAAAGCAACCCAGACTTAGGTCAGCCATGTTTCTGCGAAGCTGAAAATACAAAGTAATATAGAATATCAAGTTGTGAGAATAAAGGATTTCTCTGAGTATTACCATTCCTATAGCTCCGGTTTTTTTGTGGCGGGAAATTGTGCCTCGTTTTTTCATTATTTGGCGGTACAACTATCTCTATGTCAAAGTTCATCAACTCACTCAGAGTTAAGAGGAGTTTTCCCTCAAATCCACTTATCAAATCGCTTCCTGTTTTCGTAAAGTTTAACATAAAATATGGAGGCACATCCCAAACGGCAGCTTTCAAAGGATATTTATGCATATTTTGCAGTTTCAAAGGAAACAGGACATCGTTGTTCATTGTTTTATTGACGAAACGATTGATCTCAACTGGATCAACATTTCCGCAGCTTTAGTCTTGAAAGGGAAAGTAGGTGTAGACTATTATTTCTCCTGATGCTTGTTGCACTTGAATGTTGACGTTGATAATGTAGTTCTTCCAGCAGTAGTTGAAAATTTGTTTCATATCCGAGGCAAGATATCGATCTCTGTTGTGAAGAAATATGTGGTAGTACTCGTTAGTGTCGTAGTTTTCTACTTTGGATGACAAATTGATTCGTCTTGAAAATAAAATTAGAATGTTATATAAAAATGTATGAATAATTAAAAATGATGAAATTAGAAAATAATATTAAAAGCATCTTGACTGGGAACCCATAAACGTGTTCTTAGGATTAAATGGTAACAGTGGTAAATCATTAAAAATGTATGGCTTGACTTTGGTATTTCGGGATTTTAGCCCTCTATATGTGGGATATTCGTAAAAAAGTAGTTTGTCAAAAAAGTCGACTTGTTTCAGAAGTTGATCAGCCATTTCGGCAAAGTTTTTCAAGGTCATTAGTAATTTTTAAAATCTCGTTTCTGGGATATTCGCAAAAAAAAGTATGCCATCTAAAACTTAAGTAATTGGTCAAAAAAGACAACTAGTTTCAGAAATTGGTCAACCATATAAAATTTGTAATCAATGGTTAAAGTTTTGTCAAGGTCATCACCAATTCTTAGCATCTTATTTGTGGGATATTCGACAAAAAAAATATACCTTCTGAAAAGTCACTAAATCCTCAAAAGATGTCAACTAATTTCTATAATTATTCAGCCATAGAGATTTTCTGCACCTTATTTGTGGAATATTCGCAAACAAAAATTACTGAAACCTTTTATGAGGTCACTAAAACCTTTCAGATTGTATTTTTTGTGTGAATATCCCACAAATGAGGTGCTAAGAATCTCTACGACCTTGAAAAAACAAACTAAAAATTCATAAAAATATACTTTTGTGAATTTGTAGGTAAAAGGGTGTTTTTTTAGAGGTGTGGTTATCAATCTGGCAAATTCTTTTTTCGGAGTTGGTCTTTTTGACAGCTGTCACTTGATTTATGCTCAATTTGGTTTGCCATTTCATAATTAATAGATTTACTTTTGAACAACGGTTGCAAATCGTGCAAAATTTATTACCAAAATAATGGTTCGGTTCGCGCGATGCATCGCGTCCAATATTCGGTCGACATAATCTCAAAATCGCATAAATTCGAGTAACCACAGATCGATTTTGCGCCACGTTGACTTTAGTGGATTAGCTAAATCCTCAGAGATGCCGTACAGTGCGCACCGAAGACGCTATTGCTGCTGTGGAGCAGAGACCCGAATCGCGCGCAACAATTGAAGCTGTCGAAAATTGGGCCTCTCGGCAGGAATTTATTCGAGCCAGCCGCGGCGGCCACTTCTCCAAAATAATTTTAATGGCAAACCCTTATCTTTATAATAAAGCTAAATTCTTGGCCATAACATTAAATTAAATGCGCTTTATTTCTTCTTGAAAACCACACGTCTATAAAAAATACCCTTTATAATAAAGGGTTTTTCAACAAGGACGCTACAAAAGTAGAGCAACAGGAACAGCAAACGACGCCATATTTCTTGCCGCTCTTTTGACATTTCTCTATTTTCTTCTTTGCCATTTTATGATGGAAAGATATACGAGCCAACAACGAGTCGAAATTATTAAAATTTACTACCGAAATTCAACGTTAAGAGCGCTACGTCCAATTTATGGTCATCATAATCGTCTTAGCAGATCAACAATTGAGCGTCTAGTGGAAAAATTTGAATCCACAGGTACAGTACAAAATGTTCCCGTGCCAGTGAGACAAAGAAGTGCCCGTAGTGTCGAGAATATTGCTGCCGCTGAGGCTTCAGTTGCATAAAGCCCAAATGTGTCTCTCACACGTCGTTCTCAAGAGTTGCGCATCGTTGTGGCGAATTTTGCAAAAAGATCTTGGCCCTACATCCTTACAAGATTAAATTTACACAAGAACTGAAGCCGCTTGACCACCAGAAGCGTCGTTTGTTCGTGAATTGGGCTGAGCAACAACTTGAAAATGATTCAGATTTTCATCGAAAAATCATCTTCAGCGATGAGGCTCATTTCTGGCTGAATGGCTTAGTCAATAAACAAAATATGCGGTATTGGTCAGGCAGCAATCCACACGTACTCCATGAGTCATCATTGCATCCCGAAAAAATTACAGTTTAGTGTGGTTTATGGGCCGGCGGCGTCATTGGGCCGTACTTCTTCCGGGATGATCAAGACCGGCACGTTACTGTGAATGGGGATCGCTACCGTTCAATGATAACCGAATATTTTTGGCCTCAATTGGATGATATGGACTTGGAGGACATGTGGTTCCAACAGGACGGCACCACAAGCCACACAGCGAATGTCACAATCAATTTATTGGAAACCAAGTTTGGAGAACGTGTTATCTCACGAAATGGTCCAGTCGCTTGGCCGCCTCGGTAGTGCTATTTGACGCCGTTAGACTATTTCCTGTGGGGCTTCGTCAAGTCTATGGTCTATGCCAACAAGCCAGCGACGATTGATGAACTTCGTACGAATATCGAACGTGAAATTGCAGCAGTATCGGCCGATTTATGCTTGAAAACCGTCGAAAATTGGGTTGGACTTCTTCGAGCGTGCCCGTGGTGGCCATGCAAAAGAAATCGAGTTCCATAAATAATGGCATCAAACGTACTTTCACAAGAATAACGAATTTCTTTGATATTCAAACCCCTTTTTGTTTCATTTAAAAAAACTTTTGTAGCGCTCTTATTGAAAAACCTTTTTGAAAACAAAACTAAAATTTGACTTACAGAAATGACTCCCACGAATCAACCAGCAGTATATTGTAGATATTTTCTCCATGCAAAGTTGGACCAGCAATGCCAGAGACGAATAGAATATCACCCACATCCGCATAAAATGTCATTGTCTGTTGACGTTCCGATGAAAGCAAAAACACAAACTATGAACTTCGCGGTACGAATAAATTTTCAATGACGTAATTTAATGATTGGGTAATTTCAGAATTTATATCACATGAGTAAATTGTCCATTTGAATTGAACAAATAAAATGCCAGCAGTGGTAAAATATTCATTGCTGAGTGATATTGATTCCTTGTTGACTTCGTGTTCTCTTCTTTGTATGCAATTAATGACGAAGCAAAAGTCCTTAAATGAGAAAATAAATAAATAAAAATAGAATAGTTGTTAAGCCTTTTGTTAACATCACGACTTTTCGTTAATGTGCAATTGGTATCAAAGTTAAATATAGTTGAATGTCTTGGACAAAAGAAATTAAACAAAATATCTCAAAATTCAATATCTAGTTCGAAACAGGGATGTAAAAGAATACAATCTTTTGAGAATGCAGTTTTTAAAAATCATTTATTGAATTCAATTTAAGGTTGCATTTTTATCAACTCCACTTAAAGACTTCGACATCACCATTCATTTACCATCAAAAAGATTGCAATAATTTTGTCCTCCATTCAGAAATCAATTGAATGCAATCTTTTGGAAATTTTCGCATTCTTTGCATACATTTTAGGTGCTCTGGGTGCATTCAACTAATTACCCACATGTCTCCATTTACAACATCTAACCTGCGTCTGGTATTCCAAATCATATGAACATATGCAGATGAATTCAAAGAAGACAAAAGAATGCTTGAATTCAATTGGTTAGTGTAAATAGAATGCGGTAATAGTGTAATAGATGCGATTGCAATCTTTTTAATGTCAAATGAATGGCTAAGTCTAAAAGTGAACTCAATGAATGAAATCTTTATATTAAATTCATTAAGGATTAGATTCACAAAGGATTGCATTCTTTTACAACTCTAACGGTTGATAGCTTTGAATAAAATTATGTACAATTTTCTTGATCGCTTAAAAAAAAAAAACCGACACAAGTCAACAAATTTCTTCTTCTGGAGAGACAGGAAAAAATTTAAAACGCTTAAATTAGTTCCAGTTTCTTAACTACCAGGTGGCGGTAGGACTAAATGAAGGCAAATCGAAAATTGCGAGTTATTTCCACATTGAATGCGAATTATGTCCAAATTTTTGATATTTGGTTTTATTTCGTTGGGAATTATTTCACGTAACCGCCTGACAAACCTCGTAATCGTAGGATTATAACTATGCAGAGTCTTAGGCTGTTTAATTTGCATCCACTTTGTAATAAATTCTGAAGGAAAATCCTATTTAACAGCGATCAAACTTCAGTTACTTAATCAAAAAGTCTTCCGAATACTGATGATTATAGCAAAAGCTCCCTCCCACTATCAAAACGAATTTTCCAAATAAAAGTTTGTATATTTTATAGATAAAGGTAAGGCATGACTGTGTATATTATTGTTTAATCAACTAAATTCACTTCAGAAAAAAAAAAGTTACCCTCCGGCTTATGATGACACCATTCAAATAAATCAAATTAAATATTCAATTCGCTTGGAGAGAAGAGAATGCAGCAATGTATATTATACCAATATTCAGCACACCAGCACCCTTCGCCTTCACTATTTCACCATCCACCATCACCTACCACCACCAACGGGGCACCGAGCCACCATGTCTTATTCCCCTCAAGCTTAATTCCAATTTCCGAGTGAGAATCTAACCACTGCATTATTCAAGAACCTAATCAAAATCTCCCACGAGTCATGAATTCGCACAAAGAGCAGTAAGTATATCCGATCCGCTTATAATATATCTCTACAACACAACTATGTATATCTACAAAAATAGGTATATAAAGATATTTATTCACCCAGGACCGTGCCCAGCTATAAAGCCAACAGAAAAAAAAATTCGAAGGACCAAAATGTCATTCAAGGAATTACATAAAAATCCCTCAGATTTGGTTTTGCGGATATAAAAAAAAATATATATATCTTCATCGCATCATCATCATCATCATCGTGGTTCTTTTTGTTGTTGTCATCCTTGCTATATCACAATCTCAGGATCATTCGCCGCGGAAAATTCAATTTGCAGCCATTAGGAATGTTTACAACTCCAATATCTCTCTTTAGCCTTAAAGTAGAAAATTAGGCAGAGGAATGCCCAAAAGCAGGACAACAATCAACTTAATATACCTACAACCTATACCACCCAATCCCCGGCACCAAATACTTCTCTTAAGGACACACAAGGACAAACAAAAACATTCCCCATTGCTTTCCTTGGCACTTGGCAGGCTGTGTCAGAGTTGTAGAGGGTGATGGCGGGTGTGCCTTGGTGGATTTTGTTCGCCACTTTGGCTTGATTGTATACTTCTTCCCCGTCCTGCCCCGGCCATATATCTGTTTTTTTTTTTTTTTTTTTTACGCGCCATCAAGTTAACGGTTTAAGGTTTTTTTTATCATGCTTACATAAGAAGCCTAGCCTGGGCCTCCTCGCTATATAGTGTCATTCTGTGGTTGTTGCGAAGGGATATTTAATTTAAATATAAGCTGGTGAGCAGAGCACTTCCTTTCACAACTAAATTATCACAGAACATAAACACTTAAAAAATTGTTGTAAGTACATATACATATATCTAGGTAATCAAACAAAACAATTTTAGGTATTTACTTTTGGAGATAAAAGTATGAACCCATATTCTGGGAGTTAGTGTTGCAGTTTTCGTAGAAATATAGCCACTATCTAGGATTGAAGTTGGTCTTTGGACCCTGGTTGATATGGTTGCCCCCAGTTTAACGTATATGAAGTTGGTTAAGATCAAGTGTGTGTTCTAACTCTTCTGCGTTTTCCTTCAGGGGTAGAACGGAATCTGGAATTTCAAAATTTTATACCAGTTTTACATAGCCGTATAGCCCGTAAAGCTTGTAGTTGAATCTTCTCATGCATCATACAATCCTACATCCGTGCACACTAGAACGGTTAATTGACATATACATTAGAGGCATTTTAGATAGAAATCCTCTTTCCAAATCACAACACGCCTACTTCAAGGGAAGATCCACTGAAACGGCACTTCACGAGGTAGTACGTACCATCGAAAAAACAATTCAATACAAAGAGTATACCCTAGCAACCTTCCTTGACGTGGAGGGAGCTTTTAATAACGTATCAGCTACTTCGATTCAAAAATCTCTTGCCAAGTTTGACGTTGATGTTCACGTCACAAAATGGATTTTATCCATGCTTAGATCAAGAATCATCCAGGCTACGTTGGGTAGCAATCGCATAATCAAACTAGCAGATAGGGGAACACCTCAGGGAGGAGTTCTATCCCCCCTATTATGGCTACTTGTCATGGACACAATTCTGTGTGAACTGGATAATTGCGGGGTTAAAGTGGTGGCGTATGCGGATGACCTGGTGGTTATGACATCAGGGGCGTTTCCTACGGTGATAAGCAGCATCATGGAAACTGCTTTAAGAAGAATCAGCTTCTGGGCTACTAGCTGCGGACTTAGTGTCAATCAAAATAAGACAGAAATGATGCTCTTCACCACTAGGACTAAAATACCTCCCTTTACCCTGCCCAAACTAAACGGTCACACTCTCTCTCTATCAACAAAAGCTAAATACCTAGGAGTCATCCTGGACCCTAAGCTAAACTGGAAAATCAATATCGAAGAGCGTGTAAAGAAAGCAAGTATAGCTTTCTATGCTTGTAGTAAAACATTCGGAAAAAAATGGGGTCTGCAGCCTAAGATGATATTATGGACATACACTGCTGTGGTTCGTCCAATCTTAACATACGGATCGATCGTATGGTGGCCAGCCCTAAGCAAAAAATACAACATAGAAAAATTGAAAAAGATTCAAAGAACAGCTAGCATAGGTTCCACAGGTGCAATTAGATCTTGCCCAACCGATGCACTAAGCGTCATTCTTAATCTTCTTCCTTTAGATCTCTTCATCAAGTACATGGTATCTTGCAGTGCAACCAGGCTTAAAGAAATAAACTGCTGGTCGGAAAAACCCTATGGTCACACAAAAATTCTGGAACTGTTGCCAAGAGACCTGCGTTCAGTCCATACTGACTATCAAACCCCTTCTCTCAACTTCGGAAAAAGCATCAATGTGCTTATTCCTACCAGAGACGAGTGGAATAATGATTCGGTGATAAGTGAGTATGACACCACAATCTTCACCGACGGTTCAAAGATGAATGTTGGAGTTGGGGCGGGTGTTTTCTCGGAGGCATTGAAAATAAATAACTCTTATCGCCTACCTAACACCTCCAGCGTATTTCAGGCCGAGGTACTAGCTATTAAAGAAGCCTGCAGGGTACTCAAACAAAAAATAATTTCTAACCAAAATATCCACAATGTGGCCATCTGTATAGACAGCCAGGCTGCAATCAAAGCAATTGATAGCTGCCTGGTAACCTCAAAGTTGGTAAATCAATGCAGAGGTGAGCTCGCAGGCTTTGGCGAAAGCACTAAAATCTCACTCATATGGGTCCCAGGCCATAGTGACATCCAAGGCAATGAGCACGCAGATGAGCTTGCCAGGCAGGGATCAGCCCTTCCCATCTCTCAGGCAGAAGAAGTCGACCTTCCACTGGGATTCGTGAAGGGCAAAATATATGACCATTTCCTATCTGAATCAATAAAAAGGTGGCAAGGTCTGTCAAACTGTAAGATATCTAGGAAGATATGGCCTACCTATGACAAAAGCAGATCAATTGAATTAATAAAGCGAAATAGAACAGATACGGCCAGGATCGTTGCAGTCATCACTGGCCATTGGCCAATAGGAGAACACGCGGCTAAGCTACGGATACCTTTTAATAGTTTCTGCCGAAGCTGCAAGAATCCCCTAGAGAGAGAAACCATCGAACATTTTCTCTGTGACTGCCCAGCCCTGGCCAGATCTCGCTTCCTGGCATTTGGAAGCCCTTTTCTTGATAACCTAACCGTGCTGTCGAACAAAAGGATAAATGACTTTATCTCTTTTCTAAATAGCACCAGATGGATCTAATAGATCAAACAATAACTTCACCACAGCACTTGCATTGGAAGTGGGAGGACTGGCGATGGTCTAACGGGATTCGGTGAATCGGTAGTCGTGGACTGTATCGCTATCGACTCCGGTTCGGGCCCGATGGACCATTGCTGGGCTAATAAGTTAGGTAAACAAAATAAATACAAAAATCATATACAAATATCGTCACTAACTCCCCGCACTACCTCTTAATACATAACTGGGGAAGGACTTAAAAGTCTGCCAAAACCTAACCAGGTTTACCTTGACTTTGAAAAAGCCCAACCACAAGTAAATCTAGTGATAGGTTATACGGACGGCTCTCAATCCAACTACCTAGCACACAGTGTGAGCTTAACATTCCCCTGAGGTCAAGAGTACAGACCAAAACCTAGTCCCTATATCAATCAACAAACTCGGCTTTAACTTTTCGGACAATCACCACCTCTATAACTGGTGCAAACCTTAAAGCACTGATATATACCTAGTAGGTATTACCTTGCTTAGTATAGGCAAAGCCACGAGTGGATCTGGTGAAGGGCTATATGGTTGGATCGCAACCCCACCGGAACCACCTAGCACACAGTCGTGAGCTTGGTGCTCTTGTAGGGCTGCGTGATAAAACAATAACCTAGTCCCCCAAGTAATTTTGTCTAGTTTAATAAAAGAAAAAAAAAAAAACAACCCCTATATCAAGAAACAAATCAGGTCAAACGAGTTATGGTATCAAAACGGCGCACAACAGCGCTAATTGGGTTCTACGGGAACAGGTGTTCTCAGAACCGCCATTTTACCTACCTACCTACCTACATCCGTGCATGATACTGGTCCAATTTATCACCCGTTCTTTTATACCTGCTTATTTGAATTTCTATTTTCTACCTTGTTACATAGTCCACTTTCACACGAGGACGCTAAGTATCCTGCAACTTTGACTTTTAAGGAAAGAAGTCGATGAATAATTCAAAAAGTTGTCAGATATTTGTTAAAGTTTTCCTTAAATTTTTTTCTAAAATCTCTTATACCTTCGACTCCGTCCGTACAACTATTTGAAATGATTGTTTTAACATTCCAAGAAATTTTATTAAGAAACTACAAAAAATCTTTTACAATTTTATTTCCTCGTGTGGGTTAAAGAAATTTTTGAAAAAATTATCGTTGAGAAATTTATTTCTCACGCAGCTCGATAATCCCGTTGAGACAGAAAGGATTTCGTTGGCAATTGAGAAATTTACTTTCCCCGCCGCTCCATCAATAAATAATTTATTTAAAATTTGAAATAAGAATGCAATTTGGCAAATTCCTCAAGTTATAGCTCAAGAGTTATATACCAACCTCTAATCTCAAGACTAGGTATGTCAATAAGTTTCAGTCTGTTATTGAAAGGAGGGAGTCCAAAGGGATTTTCCTAACCCAACCCTCTGAATTGAACAAAAACGTCATCAGGACAGTCATATTGCTTACTAGTGTTAAAAGTTAATGCATTAACAAAGAACTTAATCGTTAAACTAATAGTTTTACATTTATCGATGTAAAGAAACAAACAATTACGAACGCACTAGTCAAATTCAAAAATTGAAGTCACATTGGAACTCTTTAGAATCGAGAGTATTTGACATAGTTTTGAAAATTGTGACATCGTCCGCACAAATCAGACATTTTGAATATTTCAACTCAGATGGTAAAAAGAAGGTACAGGGCCTAATTGGCTACCCTGTGGTATTCCTTACACCATTTAGTTTCGCAACAGCTGCAAAGAAGTGAGCAGTATTTTTTTTAAAGCACAGAGTAACACCTATCGAATAAATAAGATTGAAGCCACAAAAAAAGGAAAACACGTTGTCTTACTAAAATCTTTTAAGACACAATCTACTTGTTTTTACTTTTAAAAGAGTCAATAAAGTTTTCAGCTAATTCCATTAAAAATTTTTCCGTAGAGTGGCTTTTTGTAAAGCCATGTTGATTTAGAACAGTAAATGATTTGACATTAAAAAAAATGGATTCACAAAAAAAAAGCCTCGCAAAGTTTAGGAATAACCGATAATTTTGCAATGGGTCTATAATATTTTAAATTCGTCATTTTTACATTTTTCATTCAGAGGGAATATGAAGGAATTTTTACAAAAAAGATGGGAAAAGAGAAGAAGACATTGATAAGTTAATAAGAACGGATAAAGGCAATAACAAGTGACTTACATAGTTTTTTTTTAAATAGTAGAAGGTTTATCTTCAAAGCCTAGAGTAGAACTATCATCCAAGTTAGATATAAACTTAGTTATGTACTCAGAAATAATATTAAGGTTTATATCGGTCAAGTAAGAGAAATATTTCGAATGGTCAAAGTTTTGGCTTTTTCCCCAAATTCACATTTTGAAATATCACAGTTCAAAGGTATCACAGTTTTAGGTATCACAGTTCAAAGGTATCACAGTTTCAGTTATCACAGTGGAAAACGCTTTGAAAGAAGTCGGAAAATAGTTGTGTTATAACGCAAGAGTCATGACTTAAAATGCCATTTGACTTCTGTACAGATGAGTAAAAATAGTAAGCAAGAATTTCAGATTCATTTTAAGATTACTTTCCACCTTCTGAATGTAATTCAAATACTAGAGATTTGAAACCATAAAACACTGCAATGTGACATAAATTTTATTACACACACACTGCAAAATTGACTGCACGTTTATTGGGGAATATGGCGGTATCCTGGTCAAAGGTTTTTATATGGGAATTTCCTTCACTTTAAGTGTCACCTTACTTGTTTTTGAATTTGACTATATGAAACAAATTTCAAAAATTCCAATTCTTCACCATTTTGCTATTCTTGAAAAATTTTTTATTTGTTTCTAGTTTACTTACGTACAGTTTTTACTTTTAAAATATCAATTTATAAATTTCTGCAATAATTGTGTTTTTTTTTGTCAATAAATATAAGTCCTTCGAGCTTTACTTTTGACACTTCACTGAGTATATCTGATTCTTTAACGAAAATGACAAAAAATTAATTACTTTATCTTGAAATTGAATAAACAAACCGAAAAGGCTTGTAAGTAGGTATATGTATTTATAAGGATATAATTTCCAACAAAATTATTGGTTGATTCTGTCTTTTTCCCATCAGTATGCTACAATTTGTATGTAGGACTTCTTATAACATGTACTAAAGACAACCTCTCTAAGTGTGTAATCAATTCTAAGAGCCAACAAACCCTTTTTGTACTTAAGTATTATGAATCTGATTATCGTCAACAGGCCGAAGCAAGTAACACTTTTCAATTATTTATCAAATAGTTCAGTATTTTCCTTAAGTATATAGGAAATGGCATAAGGGAAAAATCTTTTTCAAAGGATGCACCCCTAAAAATATGGTTTCTAGTTAATTTTTAAACAATGTTTAAGTTTTAATCCAGAATCTAAAGAGATTTAATCATCCCTATTGGATCCTTTTTTGCTTCTTTTGGGCATAAATGAAACGTTCTGTCTCACTTTAACTTCACAAGAAGAAATATGCACAAAATTGTTCTTGTGGTTGAAAATGTTTAAAAAAAAGTCAAAAGAACTAAAAAAAAATGGATTTTTTGATTTCTTTTTTTCAAAATTTGTAAATTCAATATTGCTTAAACTATTCAAAAGTCCCAGATCCCAGATTTATAACAAAATCGGTCCAAACATTGAAGATAATTTGAATTGAAGATACGGAAATAACCCATAAAATTATACCATATTCTCAAAAAAAAAACTTGGAATGACTTTTTCCATTATGTGAATTTTTTCGCCAAAACCTGGGCCAACATTTACGATCAAACCATATTATTATTTGCATAATACATAGTGGTCTACTTAACTAATAATAGAAACAGCCATATTATTATGAACCTAAACCTATAATGATCTTCTTTTTGTAAGTGCTCTGTTCTAGAAGAACCCATATAATTATATTTCCAAGCACATACTTAAAATAAATATCTTAAAATTACATATTTTAAAACCACTGCATCTGTAGGTGACAGAGCATTAAGCCTACTCACAACGATTCCTTATAATTTAAAGAAATTATTTCTTACAAGAAAAACTAAATTCTCCATGTGGGCTTCACGTTCTCGCATCCGAATTGAGAAAGGCGCAGTGATTTTTCTTGTACCTTGGTATAATGGTTGTTGCCATTGCCGCACTGTCTTAAGGAATTCTCAAATAAACTCTAGGAGTATAATGGAAAAAATGTTCTCTTCAGCTTACATGAATTATTTTTGCCTCCTTTCTTTCCCATTCAAGGACATTCCGGCCTTCCTTCGGTATGGAAGGACACAAAACGATTGCAAAAGAACGTGGTATAAGTCTTCTCGATGACAAAAGCAGAATTCTTTCATGGAATTGATTTCAGTTCATCTTGCCTACTTAGAAAACAATTTATCATAGATAAATAGTCACGTTAAGATGCCAAGGACTTTTTCCTTTTCCAAGTTGGAAGACAAGCTTACGAGCTGCTGAATTATACAGATGCCAACTAGAGAGATACATACATAGTTCGTGTATATATGGAGTCTGTATTATATACACATATATGTGAGGGAGAATGTGTCCATTCTTTATTTGTGTGTTTTAACATACCTATATATCCATCCACACACATAATGAACTTCTTTTTCCATCACAAGATCTTCTATGCCTAACCTACTCTGTGCCATCATGACTGCCGAGACGACTTCAATAACGTATGTCTCTTCTTTTTTTTTTTTTTTTGTACAACCTTTGAAAGAAGATGCCAAATTTTGGCACAGAGCCAACACGATTTTGGAAGTGATTTTGAGGAAATGCACTGCAAAGACTTCCATTAGCTTTGGAATACGATTTTAAAATGGAGCGGGATAATGGAAACCATATGGCTTACCGCAGGACCAATTGGAATTTTTTTTTTAATTTTATGTTTTGCTTCAAATAAAGGAATATAAATTGGTGTCTGAGTTGAAGTAACGTAAACAGAGGTTTAATTAAAGCTGAAGGATATTTTTAGTAAGGCGAAATACGGAGTTTATAAAGGGTCCGCCAAATAACTTTTATTTTTTTAAAATGGCGCAAAACATCGAGTGTAGCTTCGGCTGTGTGGCACGTAGCGCCGCCGTCCTGTTGAAACCAAATGTTGCCAATATCCTCCTCTTCAATTTTTGTGAACAAAAATTCGTTCAACATGGCCCGATAACGATCGCCATTGACTGTAACGGCCACTCCTTGCTCATTTTCGAAGAAAAATGGCCCAATTATGCCTCTGGACCAAAATCCGCACCAAACAGCGACTCGTTTTGGGTGTAACGGCTTTTCAATGTATGCGTGCGGGTTTTCTGTGCACCAAATGCGACAATTTTGCTTGTTTACTACCCGCCAAGATCAAAATGAGCTTCATCTGAAAAGATGATTTTTTTGGCAAAATCGGCATCTTCTCTAAGTCGATCGCAGGCCCACTTAGCGAAGCGTATACACAACCATATTCGTTCAGCGGAAGGATAAAACTAATTATCTGTCAAATCAGACATGAGCTAAGTGTTACCATTCACGAAATAAGCACTAGTTGAAAAAAAAACGTTAGATGGCGGACCCTTTATTATATTTAAAAAGGAAGTGTGACATACCAAATTATAATTGTTTTGAAAGTTGATTTTTGTTCGATAACACACTCGCAGTTAGTCTGCAAAGCTTACGCACCATCTTAGTACAACACAACAGCTTTGTTTTTTTTTCAAATTTTCTCGAGAACTGTTCTGACGATTTTGATTTAACTTAGTACAAAAAAATAAAATAACGGAAATACGAATTTCAACATTTTTTGAGGAAATGCATGGTTTTATTTTTGGGTTATTCATTTATGATTTTTTTTTAAACTTGTTAAAACTTTGCAATCTGATGCTTCTAAATAATTTTAACAATATTGCATTGAAAGTTGTTCCAGGTTTTTCGCGATTTGTTCTGCATTGTTTTATTTTTTTGAAAAATACTCAAAAATGGGGGCTTAAGACCCAAAAAACCGTTTTTAACCTAGCCTCCCTTTTTTGTTGAAAATCGAAAACATAATTGAAATTTTTCATACTAAAAATCAATTTTAAGAAAAAGAACAATTTAGAAGCCCGCTAGAACAACCTACCTGGGACATTTTTTTTGAATTTTGAATTTGTAAAAAGGTTGCCAAAACAAAGATAACAGGATAGCTATTTTGATTTAAAGTGTTATTTCAGCTTAAAATCATCAATTTTCAATTTTTTTAATGAATCTTTGGTACAATTGGATATGAGTGATTTTGAACTTGGAACAACTTTTTGATTTTTGAAAAAGGGGGCTAAAGGAACTGTCGATTTTTTTTTAAATTCGATTTTAGGGTGATACAATCGAACTTCCATAACTCGAACTTCTTGAAGTCCAATTTCTCTACGACTCAAAGTTTTATTGAGAACTTTGCATTTTCAACTTTATTTTTATGAATTTCGCCCTCCATAATTCCAACTTCTGTAACTCGAAATTAGAAATTAGATTTTTTCAATTTTTTTGAAATTTACTCAAGTCTACTATGATTATACATTCTTAAGTCTTTGACCTAAATCGGGAAACCCCCTTTTGTTTCAATTTTTTGAAAAGTACTTGAGTCTAAGTGCCAGTTTCACAGTCAGAAAAGTGACACTTAAGTGGGGAATGTGAAAGATTAATTCCCAATATCACAGTGCACTGTTACCTGAATAAGTGGCACTTAAGTCTCCGATGTTGGTGGCTTAAGTTCCACCTACGCTGGCTATGAAATTCAGCTTAAATTGATAACTGTGAAACTGGCCCTAACTGTGATGAATTTCGGAAGTTTTTTGGGGACGAGGGATGGCTGAGTCCCGAGTTTTTGAACTTCGGTTTTGAACGAGATAAACAATTTCTATGCGCAGAAGTTCTTGGCTATGTTTCAATTTTTTTTTTGTGGGAAAAGGATGAATTCACGAATTTTAATGTCGATAAGAAAATTAAAGCATCTTTCTTTTGAACAAAAACTGAAGGCCATAAAATATATTTTACCTCTTATTTAACTTTCCATTTTACTGAACAACAGAGAAAGTAGATATTGAAAAATGGTGACACTTCAAGAAACTAAAAAACCTCAATGAGAAAAAAATACCTTTTAAATTTGAGTGTTGACAAGTCTGCCTCCAAATGGTTTACTGAAGCCAGAAATGAAAACTTCTCAATTTCTGGGGCAGTTATAAAGCAGAAGGCAGAAAGCAAAATTACAGCCTGACAAAAATTTGTACCTGAAAACAAAATTTGTATGTATGATATTTTTTTCAATTAGAAATGGGGCATGTACATAGTTCACGAGATTGAAATTTTTTTATAAATCATACAATGAAATAAAACATCAACGAATGATAACTGATTTTTTTAAGCTTCTATGAATCAAAAATAATTTTCTTCTTTTTAATATTCCATTTAATAAAATAAAACAGTTAAACTAAAAACTTTGTCTCATTTCTTTAAATCGAAGTTTCTATAACTCGATTTTTTTTCTTCCATTTTGACAGTTCGACTTATGAAAGTTCCACTGTAATATAAATTTAGGGATATAATATTTTCTTAACACATGTAATGATCATCATAAAATATGAGTCAAAAGTTTTTTTTCAAATAAAATATAGGAGAGCCAATTTTTGGGTTTTAAAAAAAAAATGCTTTGAAGGTATTATTTTAAAAATATTCCCTTGGCAACTTCAAGTTTTTGGAACAATGTTCAAAAAACTTTTTAAAACCTAAACAAAAATTAAAAAGTTCAATTTTTGAAAAAAGGGGGGCTAGAATTTTTTTCGAATTTTCGCAACAACTTTTGAAATTTTGAACATCGTCCAAAAACTTAGATTAATTTTCAGAAAAACTAGAACAATTTTCAAAGTGTCTATAATGTGAAATCCTAACTATAGTTTTTGGCTCATGAATTTGATAATGAAAAAAAGACGTTCACTCGCATAACCCACCTTTGAAAGTTCTTTTTTTTTGTGGAAAAAAAAACAATCGTTTCGATTTTCTGACATAAAATTAATTAAACCATATATCAAGTAAAACCGCACACCAAACTGCGTGGAGTTAAACTATCTCCCTCCACTTTTTCAAAAACTTGGCCTAAGGAATCGAATAACGAAGTCAAATCTTTGCAGAAACACTTTTGAACGAGAAATTAATGTGATCACATAATTATACACACACACACACTTACATATATATTAAACTATATACCTGCTACAAGACTATATTATCTTCACTGAGAAAAAATTAAAAGAGAAAATTAAATCATCAAGCGAACTTACTTACAATAATACAACAACAAAAAAACAACCATCTGATGCTTAAGAAGCGGTAGGAAGTTTTTGAAGTTTCACTTGCACGCTTTTCCCAGATAGAAAGTTAACTAAAGCAAAACTTTTTACCCCAAAATGAAGCCAACAAACTTCTTAACATTCCACATAGTTTAAAAAAAAAAGTCTCCGACACTTACAGAGGCAAGAGGGTGTATAGATAGGCAAGACACAAAAAGACAAAAATTAAATATAAGAACCATCAGAAAAACACAACATCCACCTGTGCTAATATCCCTTCCGGACTCCCAGTATACATCCAAAAGGACTGCATTAACTGCCATCGTGCAACTTGACTTTCAAGAGACTCTATAAGGAAAGCCTCTTATACACTTTTACGTATAGCAGGATGGTGGAGAGAAGTTGAGTCCCGAGTCCTTTGTAAAACATTCAGTTTATGGGCTCGGAATTTCTCAACTTTATGAAACTATTTTCCTTAACAGTGCTTATACATATGTATGTACATATACATACAGTAATTGCCACGATTATTCAAACAGTACATTTTTTTACAAAACTTTTAAACAGCTGAATGTGAAGGAGTAGTGTGTTTTATCCAATTCCAGCACAAATGGAGCTTTAGAACGTGGAGCTGTCGGAGCTCCATAGCACCACAATTTCCGGAACAACTCATGATTTTACATGTTAAGTACAGCTCTCGAGCACTATACCACCGACAGCACAACAATGCCGACAGTTCCACACTCCAGACCTCAACTTATGCTGAAATAACTTATGATTTTACATGTAATACGCATAGCTCCATAGCACTACATCACCAACAGCTCCATAGCTGCATAGCACAACAATACCGACAGCTGCACACTATACAGCTTCACTGGCTAAAAGACACAGCTCTCAAGACATTTAACTCTTGAAGAATTCATAATTGAGTTCTGCTTTGATTCTTCCTAATAAAAATCACTACACGTGTAAGTTCGTTGGCTCAAAATGATCAAATTCACTGTAAAACCTTAAGCTCCATATTGTAGTATCACCTCGTTTTTGAACCCTTGAATTTCTTTATCATTGTATAAAAATTACACTGTCTGAATAATTCTGGCCACTACTGTATAAGTGTATATTCCTTCCCGCACCCATCAAGTTTTCATCTTTTGGGTAGAGATGAAATTAATGGTGTGTTGTGCGTAATACATCCACCTTATTTTCTCGGTATTCCATTAAAGCAAATCTTGTTAATGTAATAAATCCTGATGATCCTTTGGTAGGTATGAGAAGGATATCGAGCAGCTTTTAATCTGAACAATCACTTTAAAAAAAAAAAAAAGAGCACCTATTTTTACATCCACATGTTATGAAATTGAGTTTATAATTAGAACACATGTTTACTGAGTCCTTTTAAGTTATCTCATAGGTAAAAATGTTAAATACTTTGCAGCACAAGAATGTGGTTACGACGTCAAAATACACATTATTTTACATATTATTGTGTCTATCCTTGATGTGCACATTCCAAAGGATAAATAATTTGCAGGCATACCACACTGAAAAACCATAAGTTATTGCAAGTTTAGAGTATAAATGATGGAGGCCTATAACTTGAGAGGAATGGGAGACATATTTATTTTTTTTTTTTTAATAGCAGGTATCCCTCTTCAAACTTGAAACATTGGAATTTTAAGTTCTATACCCTGATAACATCTAGTCTGCCGTTTTACCTTATTGGTGTAAATTTTATGTATGTTTATAAGAGCAGTCTCGTGTCCTTAAACTCTTGCCACTTTTGATGCTGTTTAGCATTTTACCGGTGTGGAATTCCTTTAGTTATTTTTTTTTTGTATCTTAGTTTTTGCCATGTACACTCGAACTCATTTGCATAGGGTCAAGTGACACGTCACCATATCGTGGTTCTGGAACAAAACACTAAGGAACAAAAAACAAAAATGGTGGTTTTAATGTTAAAAAAAAACAAATGCTCCTCTTCGCTCATGATGATTTTCGACACAAAATCGTCATCTTCGTTGTTGAGATTGAGGATGGCTTCACAGCAGAGTATAGCGCTCCATTGTTTGTCTGTTTACATTCTGCAACTGTCTAGTTCACAAATGTCAAATATGATTGACGTACGACGCCATTTGCAAAAATTATAACATCTCCCGACATAGGGTGATTAATTATAAAAAAAAATATAGCATAAAATTGAAAGTATTGACGTTGTTCTTAATAATTGTCTAATCAATTTTCAATGAAAGCTATAACTGGAACCTAAACGGGGGAAATAGGCCCTCTCACCCACACGATTTTTTCTTTGAACATGTCCAATAAACAATTCCCAAAGTAATGTTCATTGATTAGAAAACAGCCTGTTTATTTACACATCAAATTGACATAAATTAATTAGTACCTTTCAAATATTGAACTAGAGTTTCTTGTTTTTCCATTAACGGGTAGTTTGGTACTTTGGCATAACAATTGACCATTGACAATTTTACAAATTTGTCTTATCTGTCACTTTTATTTTGTCATTATTATCACATGGAGCCAATTTTGTACTATACATTGTCCGATTTGGACAGTTTTTTTCAAGACTATTTGTTCGAACTTCCAAGTATCCGAAGTTCTACTGTATTCGTACCTAAATGAGGTCACAGTATAGATTGAAAGAACTTTAAAAATTATAAAAAAAAAAACTATAACTGACAAATTACTGAAACAGCTGAACTTTTGTGACCATTTAATGACCTTGACATTTTTACCAACGGCCGGCGCGACAAAACCATGCTGCGCTAATCGATTCCTGAAAACTTAAGCTTTACAGGTCGCACAAGCCTCAAATTAGGCCCAATTCCAATTTCTGCCGTGCAGTGGTGACGGCAATTTGTCTTTTAGAGTTTCTGTATGGCTAGAGTTTTGTTTTTACTAAATCGGATGTGATTTTAGTTAAGTTACCTTCGGAAATAATGTGGATGTTCGAGAAGTCGAACTATTAGAGGAGGAGACAAGCCGCACAGGAAAAATCATTACAAAAATCCAGCCGGCATTTTGAATTCTTTTTAGCAGTGGTATTGGTTCCAAGAGGAATTTGAAATTCTAGAATCATCGAACCTGAATCCTGAAAAAGTCCTCTCCCCTCCTCTTGGAAGGAAATTAAAAAAGCTATATAGTCCACCAAGCATTTTTTTAGTAGCTGTATTAAAATGTACAGCCATCCCACCATGGAGGAAAAACATTTTGGCCTAATAAGCGATCCATACAAAATGCTAAAAAATGACTAAATAGATAGAGAGCTCGTTCTGGTTGCTTAACAATGACTTTTCAATTTATCAAGGGATACATTAGTCTTATTGCTATTTTTAATGGGCCTTACCAATAACCAAAAGCAAAACACGCGTTTTGCTAAATGCCAGGTTAAACTTTAAAGACGAGTTAATTTATGTGTTTACCAATAACCAAATTAAACACGCCTTTTACTAATTAACGCTCTATTACAAAATCTACTGCAGTATTTGTCAAATAGACAGCTGTTGAAATGACATTTGTGTTATTTTGCAAACTAAACAAACATTTTTGGTTCCAAACAGAGATTTACATTTTTTTCACTTATCAAATTAAACAATGAGTGATGACCAGGATATAATTGATGAAATTTGTATTTTGGAGGATGTGGCACAATCTCGCCGAACAAAAATATATTAAAAAAAAAATAGATCCTTTCGAAGAATATGATATACATTTCTTTCGGCACTACAGGTTAGTCTTTATTGTTGCAGTAATAATCATGATATAAAATAATATTAATTTAAGGTATGACAAATCCATTGCAAGCTACATCATCAATGGTCTCCCAAGCTTCAAATTTCGACTTCAATGACTTCCCGTAGTTGAGTTTGCTTTCAACTATGTCGGAAAGGGGCTTTTATTTACTGATTCGATTACCAACTCTTCATAGCTGGATTTCAATTCGAGGAACGACTTTTTTTGACGATTTTTCAGTCATTTCACATAATTCAATCTGAAATTGATATTGACAATCAATTAAACAAAAGGAATTAATTTAATTGGATATTTTACTTACATTTTTCAATTGAAAGCGCACAAATTCGGGTGAAAATAACACAGACGCGACGAAAAATTGTTTTTTTTTTTCTCTATTGATTTCAGCTGTCTGATTGACAGCACAAACGAGGTGTTTATACAATTAAACATGAGTTTCTTCAGTTTAAGACACGTTTAGCGTTAAGCTGACTATTAAATTGATTATTGGTGTGGTTAATTTTTTAGAGTCCACTTAAATAAAATATGATTTCTAAATTTGGTTATTGGTAAGGCCCAATGTATGTACTTAGTGTATTTTTTGTGTGTTTGCTGAAATCCAAATTCTTGTCTAAGTCAACACCGTGTGAGTACTTATTGAACCCAAGAAACGTCACAATTATTTATCTTCAGATTTCTGTTGGGTAGAAAACAGTATTTTCTTCTTTTTTTTTTTTGTGAAAAAGGCTTGGGTCTTCCTAGAGTTTTTAATATTCTACAGAAGATCAAAAGCATACCTACAGCAATATCATCCACATATATGTAGGTACTCTCCATAAAATTGCAGTTTCGTAAACTATGAAAATGTTAAGTGAAAATATTAAAAAGTATTGTAGAGAGTACGGAACCCTGAGGAACCCCATAAGGTACTGCTAATGATTCAAGAGAAGCAAATATTTCATTCAACAAAACGAGAATCTGCCGATTGTTCACACACATACACTGAAGTCATGTCATGATTAGTTTTTTTTATTTTAAACATCAAGTATAAAACAATTTTCTATTCGTAACACCTTCACATTTGTCAAGTCATTTTCAAAACTTGGACTAAATGAAATCACTTGTCAACATTGTTAATCGAACATAGGAAAAACTTTAATTTTTATATTTTTTTTTGCCGTAAATTGTGCTAGTAGAAATTGTCCAAAATTGTCCTGAAAATTCTAGAAAATTTGGTGAAATTTGGTACAGACCACCTTTTTGATGTAATTCCTTAGAGGTGAAATTCAAATTTTCGTATAGGTACTCATCTTTAACGGGTAGATTTGTTCTATTTTAATAAATTTTTTTCAAACCAGGATTTAATAATTTTGATTTAGATTCCTACAATGTCTAAAGTAACATATTGTACGAAGTTAAATTTTTGTCAAAAAATCGCATAACGAAAATGGGATTTTGATGATTTTTAAGACATTTTTGAAGGCTGCACTGATTTTTTTACACTTTCAACTTCCGATGCTTCTATAAATTATAATACAAAATGAAATGCAAACTTAATCCTACAGTTTTAGGAGATTTTAGGGCCAGTTTCAAAGTCAAAAAAGTGACACTTAAGTGGGGAATTTGGAAGATTAATTCCCAATATCACCGTTCACTGTAACCTGAATAAGTGGCACTTAAGTCTCCGATGTTGGTGACTTAAGTTCCACTTAAGCTGTCTATGAAATTTAGCCTAAAGTCCTAATATGGGAAACTTAAAAACCACTTATTCCGGTAAGTGTCGACTGTGAAACTGGCCCTTAGAGTAATAGACTTTGTGTTTGAGGAATGTAAATTTTAGAATTTTTCAAGTGTGGTGATTTTTGATTTGGGGATTTTTGATTTTGCTGGTTATGTTAGGTATAATGAGAAAAGACAAACTATCAATTAAATTTAAGGTATTTATTAATACTTGGGGGAGTTTTGCACGTATATATATACGAAATATATTAATTCATTCATTATTATTGTAGGGTCTTTTTCAGCTTCCGCAGAAAAAAGACTTCTTATAATCTTGGGTATGATTTTGATTTTATTCTTTAACATTTTTTTAAATAAAAGTAACATTTTTCTCCGTTTAAAAAATGTCGGATACTAATCGTTTTTGTCTCATCTTACTAAATGGAAAATTTGAAATGACAAAAAGAAGCTTATTTGTCCCTATTAAAGTGCATTAGAGTGTACATAATGAACGCTCTTTTCCCTTTCACATTCTAGCATATCCTTAGTTAAATTTTTTTAGTTTCAATTGGTAGGTTTTCTACTGTTCTTACATACATACATACATACATACATACATGTGGCACGTACGGTATTTCATTTCGTTTTTAAGTTTTTGTGGCATTCATTTATGCCATGCGGTGGCTTTGTTGTTTCGAGTGGCTAAATTGGTGAAAAGGATTCCCAGAGTCTTTTGCAGGTATAGGTACTGTATCTGTAGTTCTTTTTCTACCTATTTGAATAATGGGTATAATATTAATTTGGCTTGGGAAAATCTCAGCATTCAACGGATTTTTTTTTTTGTGGTTTTGCAGTTTTATTTATTTTTAGATGAGTTTTGTGAGGAAAGGTTCAAGTTTTTTTGTGCAACTGACCTTGTTAAAATGACCTTTAACAAAACTGAAATAGAAATTTAAAAATAGGAAGGAATAAAATTTGTGTAAGTTTAAAGCTACAATTGGTATAGTAATGGTTAGGTTAAGTTATTCGATAGCATGTTTTGGGAACGAGAACATTAACTCTTTGAAATTTGAAAAACCTTTGTGTATCTATGTTCCTTTGTGGCAAAACTATCTCGAAATACATTTTGAAAATATTTAATTTTAAGAATATTTCCTTAAAACTATAATGGCAATGGTAATAGAACTCTGATGGTTGGAACTTTGTATATATGTAGCTTGTGTGTTGCCCACGTTTTCTTAAATATAGAGAACTGCATATGAGGCATATATGCTGCACAAATGTATATTTTTCGAATCACACAAGCTACAAGTACCTATAAATTTATTGAACATTTCTGTAAGGAACATTTTACAGATACAATTAAAATATTTTGTGATATTGGACTCCCCTTGGATGCCCCTATCTTTACTTGTGTTGTTAATGGGTAAGGGTTATCTGGCGGATATTTGTTGGCTGTTTTTGCTAATCGCAATGATCATTTTGTAGTTTCTTGGTTTTTTGCGAATTAGTATTTTCGCATCTAATTGTTGGCAAGTGTCTATTTTGCTATGCATATTATTGTTTTGCAACATCATCATTTCGTAAATTGCCCATCTAAAATTTGTATCTCGCATTTTATTTTTTCACAACGTATCAATTCGCTGATTAATATTTCGCATTTCATTATTTCGCATTATTATATCTCTCTAACTGCTATTATTTCGATTTTTATTATAAATATAACAAACGTATCAGACAACGAAACGGACAGAAACCGAACGGCCAGATAAAGAAACAGCGGAGGAAAGAAACGGCGAGATGAAGAAAAAAGAAAATTAGCATCAAGCGAAATAAAATGTTGCGAAGAAATAAATTTCCACCCAATAATAATTGCCGTATAAGAAAGTGCGAGAGAATTTTTGCGAAATGATCATTTTGGCGGTTGATTCAAAGACGAAAAACAAATTCGCGAAACAACTGTTGCGAGTTGATTAAAATTTATTTTGATAATTACGGATTAGCGAAAAAATTTTCGTTCTTAATAATGATAATTATAAAAATAACAAAAAAAGACATGGGTGATATGAATAAAACGGAGAACGTACTCAGAGCAGGAACTCCATAAGAATAAGAGAAGGTGCTAAACAAAAATCTACCTGCTCCCGTTTCGTATGAATAAAATTATACTCCTCCTTCACACGGATTAGGTGCTCTGACACAACGAGTCAAATTCAATTGTTTTTTTTTGTTTGTATTTGCAACTCATTTATGAGTGCAAAACATATTGTTCAATTATAACTCGTTCGCGAGTAAGGCACTTATTGAAAGAATTTTTCTCAAGAGTATCTGGATTCTGATAAGGAGTTAAAAGCCATCAGGGAGTAGGTCCGTATCCTGAATCACCAAGTAAAATCGCACTAGCTTCATTCCATTGCATGACTTTGGCTATGATCATGGTCATGAAAGGTCAACACTCGTAAATTCATCTCTGGAATTGCATGTTGCCTGATCATTATAATGCTGTATAATCCTTTTCTGTTAACGTAGGTACTCTTCCCCATGGACAACTGGTTTGATGATAGGAACATGAGTACAATCAAATTGCTGATGGAAAGTTGTATTTTTCTTGCTATTTGCAAATTGCATTCTACAGTTCTTCAGTAGTTGTAGAGAATTTGATACAATGTTTTGACTTCTGGATTATTGCCGCACTTACAAAGGAAAAAGTTTTAGAGACCGTGGACTGCCATTTTGAAAACCCGGATCACCTACATATTATACATTTTTTCAATGCTTGTTTGTGAACTATTCGCAAGAAATGATTCACCAAGCTATCCACATTTTCTTTGTTGGATCTATATAGAATGCGAATATCATTTCAAAATCATTCTCTTCTTCTTTAATAAAATTTTTCCATTTTTGAAAAAAAAAAAATATAAAAAGCTTTTTACTTCAACGTTGAGCAATTAAAAAAAGCTAACTCACAAATAGGAGCAGGTGGTCCTCTCTATGGAGTACGTGCTTTGCTTTATTCATACCTTATAATTAAGCAGGTGCTTATTTTGAGGAGGTGCTCATCAAACACCGAGATGCTCAATCCTTGAGCACCTTCTCAAATGTTTTATTCATACCAAATGGAGCACCTGCTCTTAAAAGTTGAGTTTTGAGCAGGTCCTCCTTTTTATTCATACCACCCAATAAGTTTATTATTTTACATGAACCACTTAATTATACTCTTAAATGTTTCCCACCACTTTCATGTTTTTTTTTTGTTCACTTAAAAATCAGGTCCTTGCTGACTCGTAAAAGCCAAACGGATGCAACAAAAAATTCAAATTGTTTCAAGAGTAATAATAAAATAAAAAAAGCCCTCTAAATCCATTGAGATTGAGTCATTGTCGAGTTTAATTTTAGTTTATAGACATTTGTGGCAGATCATGTGCCACAAAAATGGGAAATGTACTGCACTTCACATGGACATTGAACAAGTTTATAGTTGCAGCAAAAATGTTTTTTCAGCAAAACTAACTGTGTATGATTTTATACACACAGCCTTCTATATAGCTCTTCTGTGTGTCTTTTTTTCGAAATTCCATTAATATTGCTGCAAGGCGAACATGTATAGTTTAAGGATTCATCGATAAAACAACTCTTCGCAATAGCCCAGCTTTCTGATGGTATACGTATTCTTTCTTTTTCACTTTGGCTATCCTTGTTTTTACTCGATTTTCCAATGGCAAATGAATATATGGATGCAGTATTGTGATGCTATGTTTTTTGTTATTTCTGTTTCAATTTCAAAATGTCTATCTCATCACAACATAACCCAGTCCAAATCTAACCCAAAAGGATGTAGATTAAGATTCTCCTCGGGTAGGTATGAATTTCTTTAGAAACACTCTGCCCGCCCCTTCGCCTTCATCCAGCAAGTTTTCATCGCTGCCGCCGGACAACTGATGCAACTCAATGTGTACTTTATGTAGAAGAACTGTGAACACCACAACCGATAATCGAATCAAGCAATTTATGGTGGTTTTACTATTCCGTTTATTGTTTCTTCAATCGTATGTATAGGTACCTATACTTCAGGCTATATATGAAGCTGGAAATGGCTCTAGTTTAACATGGAGTAGATGTTGTTGTTGTTGTTGTAGTCGTACAGTTTAGATCTTTTCTCGATTTAAACGAATTTCCGAACAATTTAGGAGCTGTGTGTGGTGCAACCGAAAACTGACCGATTGATAATTGTCTGTACAATAATTGAGTCAGTCTAGAGTGCAGGATGAAGAAGGGATACCTACATTAAAATTCTTACTCACATATAAGATATGGGTCTAGCTTTTATGCTGTAGGCATCCGTCACTATATTCACATCAACACTGGATTCATTATAAAGAAAACATTGGCAGCTGAATAGGGCGCCAGGTTTTTTTAATGTGGCAAATTTTTGAATTGAATTTCGACTTACTTGCTTTGTACTCAACCTTATCAGAACTTTTTTTTATGTATTCTTTTTTTTTATTTATTTATTTATTTATAGTTTTTGCACTACAGTGAATTTAAGCTATATGTATATGTATATAAATTGTGAACTGAAAGTACTTTGAGACAACTTGGCAATCCTGCATTGATCGGTTGCGAATGAAAAACTGCTCCAAATGAAAAACTAATTGTAGTACTGATTTCGTATTAAAATGCACAAAAAATGTCAGCTACTTTTAGTTTGTCATTCGCCATTTTAATAATTTTAGATTTTAAGCTACGATTTTCGCGTTTTTTAATCATTTTAAATATTAGTTTAATTTTCTTTTCAATAATATTTGAACTAAATATTTTGTGTATTTTTGACAAATAATGCTTCTATTGAAACTGTCAATTGCTTGTAGCATCAAATAGTCAGAGCTTAAAATATTATCTATAAAGGAATCATTTACGAATTTTGATATTATAATTTATATTTTAATTTCAAACCAATTTGGCATCACAAAGTTGCTTTTAAATAAATTGTACTTAGCACTCTCGTGTACAAAAGTAATTAGTTGGTACCGAAGATATACATATGTATAATCCTTATCGGCTGCTCTCATTTAAATGACATTTAAATGTATATTGCCTCGTTACTCTTGCTTCTAATAACCATTTTAAATTTTTTTTAAGGGCTCTGATCATGATGCGAGTAAACTTGGTTCGAATAAATTCCGTAAACAGTGCAACCAAACTGCTAGAACTTCAAAATAAATAATTCGAAAATTAGTGAAAATATTTTTGTATTTATTCTATAATAATTTATTGATTCTATAATAATTCTTTTTGTTTTTTTTAAATTTAAACTTTAAATTTAAATTCAAAACTAAGCTGACGTGTTCGAATAAACCATTCCACAGACAGTAAGACAAACAGGTAACCCCACCTTCGAACATCGGCACTGGATTTGTATTTGTATAAAATTGGTACTCGAACCAGCCGGCAGAAAAGTCAAATCAACTCGAACATACCACATCGGGAATTTGCAGTTCATCAAATATTGATTTTAATCCCATGTATTCCTAACTTCACTGTGAAGTTAGCAGTACCTAAACATGCTACCAACGAAAAGATATCACTTTGAAATAAGGCTCCAAAATTTTTAAGTTCTCATTTCAAACAAAAATAAATACGACTTCAATGTAAAGTTAGCATGAAAGTCCGTTTCTCAGCAACTATACGCAAGCTGGAAACTTATTGCAGTAAGGCTCCAAAGGGAATACCCATTTTATTATAGAGCTTTGGCCCAGAGTGTACAGTAACGAGTTTGGTATCAAATGAAAGGTGACGTGAAGCCCGATACATGAGTAAATTATTTTGAAAATCGTTTTTGAGAAAGTCGAGATATTTAGACTTGAAGTTGCCGATTTCAAAATAATGATTTAAGTTTTTCTTCCAAATAATTGTCCATAACGGGTGAAGTAATCTAACAAATTTTTTGTACAATGTGTGGCTCTTGAGATATTGGTTAAAACGCGTTTCTCAAAATGGCAGCTCAAGCACAACACCGTTGTTGGTCAACTCATAGAGACAATCCCACCTATCACTTACAATCAAAAAATTTGAGTAGTAAACTTTTGGAAACAAAAATATCTACCCTACGATCTTACCTTTATAAATCCACACCTGGGCTTATCCACTTACCCGACTCCATAAACAAAGGACTCGAGAGGAGAGCTTTACTGCTTCAGTATATAACTTGTACTATCAGACAGACCATATTGAAATAAATAGAATTTCAATTGAAACAGAAATACAAGTATTTCTATACTACAACTCTGTTGGAATTGATGTTCTTTTTTTTTTATTTTTGAAAATATAATTTGATGTTATATTTCCATTCGCATTCAACTAGATAGTTTATTATCTCTGGATCCTGCCTCCAAGGGAATAAATTGGAGTATGAATCGAAATTGATTGAATAATTCTTCAAATAAAGAACATTTTCAGAAGAACAAATTTTGATTTCATTAGCAATTTCTCCCATTTCCATTTGGAAACCGCACAAAATATGGGAATCAGTTCAGCTTATTTCAAATGTAAAAGGATAACTTTTGAATATTTTGCTGCACATTTTGTTTGGAGGAAAAATAAAACTTTGTGTGTTTTGTTTTCAAGAGAATTATAAATATGAATTGTAATTGCTATGAATATTCAGTAAAAAAAAAAAAAAGTATTTATGTATTTTTTTTTTTGAAAACGTTTTGGGGTAGGTATCATTATACCCCCACTAATCATTTAAGTACCAAATTTAAAAAGGATTGAAGATTTTGAATGAAACAACAACCACTTGAGTGAGCCACCACCAAATTATTACCAGGCAGGAGTTATAGCTGTTTGACGGCTGCCAGGCCGATCATCAGAATCCTTTTAGTGGTGTTTAGGCTATTACGTTCAATTTTAATTTGGAAAAAAAGTTTTGCAAATCATTTAGCCATTTCAGCTAAAAGATTCTTTCATACACGCCATTCAGTCATAGAACGTGAGTTTTGATAAAATATTTTAACAAATCTCTAAAATGTCCTTAGGTCCTTACTCACAATTAATCCTGGACGACTCGTATACTTTAACTTTTTAACATAACATATTTTCATTTTTCTTCAAATAAGTATGCCCAAAAAAAGATTGTGCAATAACAAAACATGTGTATCTAATTTTTTTCGCTACATTCATAAACTCCAAACAAAAAACCTATCATCAGAGCAATGAGATCTTCTGTGGCAACTTGAATTCCGTCAACTTGTATTGTATAGTTGTAGCTGACTGTTGACTGATGAGTGTATACGCAGCGAATGTGATTAGTTCAATTTGTCAAAATGCATGTTCCCAACTATAGTACTAGAGTTTTCGTAGTTTATAATGAAAGCTCTTATGTTGTGCCGCGGAAAGTATACCAACGATTTCGAATTTCAAATTAAATTTGGCAGTTGAAGAGTGTGACTGCCGCCGAAACACGGAACTCAATGCTTATATACACTCAAAACAATCACAATTACTGTCAATGACATGCTGCATAGTTTTGAATTGGAAATTTTAGAGACTATTATAGACGTAGGTACATACACAACGGAGACTAGAAGTTATTTTAATTTAGCTCTTTAACATTTTTATGACAGGTAAATGGGTACATTGATAATTATAAAAGTATAATTAAAAGGAAAAATATATGTAAATATATACCTAGGGGAGTATTTGTCCAAATAGAAGTATTTTGCAACGTAGAATCCGCTTTATAAAAAAATATTTTAAAGGGTTTCTTCAATAAGGGTGGGTAGATGTTTAAATGGAATAGAATAAGCTGTGTGTGAGGTATTAACAAAATTTGTATCTTTTTATTTGAAAGGCCCATAAATGCCGTTATGTATGGAATATGACATCGTTCAAATGCCCGCCTCGGCTTCTTATAGTGGCACGGATCCGAGTGGTCCAATTTTCAATGACTCTTCCGCATAGATCAGGATGAATTTGAGCAATGGACTGTGTATGTTCACCTTAAGGGCATTGGTCAATCGTGGTTTATTTGCATATTGCAACAAACCTGCGACTTCAGGAAACCCCACAAGAAAAAAGTCTTACGGGGTCAAATAGCACGATCTTAGTAGCGAATTCGTCTCATCTCCGCGAGAGTTAGCCTTATCCTCAAATCGTTCATGCAGAATGTCTATTATTGTGGCTTTTGCTGTATGGCACGTAGCGCACTGTTCTGTTGGAACCACATGTCATCCACATGCATATGCCATCCAATTTGGGCTTAAATATATTGTTTATCATCGATCGGTAGCGTTCTCCGTTGATGGAGATGGCAATGCCATCGTCGTTTTGGAAGAAGTCCGGATTCTCACGAACATCGGCGATGTTTCCGGTAGATCTTGCGTTTAATTAACGTGCGAGTGTTGACTGATTGTTCACTTTATCGTTCAACTCACCAAACGTTGAATAGGTAGTCGACTGAGAAGGCCAACCATATAAACCGTTAAATGGGCGCAAAGCAAATGCATTGTTGCCACAACAGATTTTGATAAGTTTTATCATTTGGACGTGCTGTACAATCGTGTAACTTGCCATGGTAATTTGGCATCAGTAACTGAATAATAAACAACAGATTTGACACGGGTTGGGTACGAAATCCCGCATCACAAAATCCCGCAGGATCTATACTACAATGCATCCATAGGAATTGGTGCCTCGATTGTATGAGGATCAGGAAGAACGAAGTTTCCTACTATATTTTCTGGACTGACAACTATTGTCTGGTGTCTGGATCTGGTCGGTCGACAGCGGCGTGCGGTTGTGGGTCGGACGATGTCGGAAGGTTCTGGAGATGGCGCTGGAACTGGGACGAAGGACACATTTTAAGGGACAATTTTTTTTGGAAACAAAAGATTTTTTATAAACTTTATTTTACAAATTAAAAAAAAATACATTTTAACTCTTATTTTCGGGTAGTCATCCCGCTCACGCAACTCCGTTGCTCCGCTTAGGGTATGTTCCGTCACCTGGCAGGCGATAATGTCAACAATTTTGAACTAAAAAGAAACTCTTTTTTTAATTTTTTTCAAAAAACTCAATTTTTTTACTATTTTTTAAATTTTTAATTCCAAAAAAGAAACAAAATATATTTCAGTAATCTTAATTTTTTTACCAAAAAATGTTTAGGAAAAAAGTTTTTTTTTTTAATTTTTCAAAAAAAAATTGAGAAAAGTTCATTTTTTTAAAATATTTTAAAAATAAATATTTCCATCTCTGTCCAGGTCCAGAACCACTTTTGTCTAGGTCCAAATCAATATTCTTTCAATCGTATTTATTTAAAAAGTATTGAAAATCCCGCAGCGTACTTTCTTGCGGGATTTTGTTGTATTTGTTGTCTGCGGGATTTCGTAACGATCCCATTTGGCAGATGTCACCAAAACAACATGGCCGCCAAAATTCACACACGCCTCTGTCAAGCTGTATATAGACTTTTGTTAATAGATGTCTTTGAAATGTCCTTGGGATATTTTGGATGAAAACAATAACGAACCAAACACTACCTTCTACCATAAGTGGGATTGTGGCATTCAATCGCAGACCTCCGATATGACAGTTCTACACACACTTAACATAAAAGGCCAAGGAACACTACACAACCCAAGTTAATTTGGGCTCTTTTTAAGATGGACTTACTCTTTAAATAATTTGTGTATCCCTCCTATCTCCTATGTCAAGTTCAATGAAAATCTTGAGTTGCAATTTCTGATGAGGCCATAACCTGCCTTCTAATAACTGTAAGATAAAATAATTAATTCTCCGCGAAAACTTACTTGCCATTTCAATATCCATTCATGCTGCCTTACAATTGAATAAGTTATTGTTGCTCGACATGAAACTTTGCATTTCAATTCGATTCATTGGTTTTATCATCCACCAGGGAATA
Organism: Leucozona laternaria; assembly: GCA_932273885.2. Taxonomy (NCBI): domain Eukaryota; kingdom Metazoa; phylum Arthropoda; class Insecta; order Diptera; family Syrphidae; genus Leucozona; species Leucozona laternaria. The sequence continues at coordinate 19,398,259 of OW026367.1, read as the reverse complement.
GGCGACGACGCACGACGACACTATAGTTCCCTCTGTGACGATGATGACGACAATATGGTCGATGGGGTATGGCTCCCTTTCATATACTACTCCCCTCGCGTTTACGTTTCTATACCTATTGGATTAGGATATTCATCCTTTCATAGATATTCTCCAATTGAATTGAAAGTTTTGACATTAATTCAACTTCCACGTAATTGCATAGAATTGCTCTGAGTCATTTTTTATTAGGAGAGTTTTAAACGCTTTGCGTGGCGGCGCTCTATGGTGTGGATGATGGTTGGGAGTTGGGAGCTTGGGAGCTTGGGAGCTTGGAAATGGGAACTGAGGCATGCTGTTATACTCGAATTGCTAAAAGGATAATAGCTCAGAGGGGGCGTTGGTCGGGGTGAACAATGAAAATGATATCCTTTAATGTTTTAACTTTTCGGTGGTAAATCGTGCAATTGAGCGGAAACTAATTGAATTAAATTTTCCAAAGACAACCAAGCCGTAGGGTTAAAATGTCAAAAAATACAAACTTTTGCACGGGGTTAAATGTTTTATTATATCCTTTATAAGTTGTATTATTTTGTTCTTGGAGAATTTTCCTTCGCTATACACAAAACATTTTAAAATGATTTAAGGCAGTTTTAAATTTATTATAGTAAAGTGGTAACTGTTGAAAAATATTCCTTGTAGAGTAGCTTTTGTTTAAGACTTATTGGCACACTCATATGGTGTTTTTTGTGTTGCTTTAAGTTACATATATGTGGGATGGAAAACATAATGGGGCATATTCATAGTCACTTTTACACTCCAGTTTATCTTAGACCTGGGTTTATCCTATCTTAATAACATTGAATAAACCCCAATGTTATTAAGGCAAAGTCGGGTTCATAATAATTTGAAAAAGAAATAATAGGTGTGTTTCTTTGTACAGCAACACGATGGGTTATATTCCCATTGTTATACATTGGGGAAAAATTGAGACTAGATAACTGTCAATGTATAACAGTTATAACAGTTTTACGTAATTTAAAGAATTCACACGCATACAAATAAGTAGGAGACTAGAGACAGGCCAATTTATAACAGTCTTTTCACCATTAAAATTGGGTGTGCGTTAACGAGCTTCGCGTGACTTGAAAAAAAAACTCTGGATGCCTGAAGGATTCCCACCGGCTGGGGAAGGGCCCTGGCCCTGCGGGCCGCATAAGAACTACTTATATAAACCAAAACTATTTTATTAATTGGCATGTCTAGAGTCACTTTCTACAAATAAAATGTATATTGGGAAAAAATTTTCAACGCAAATATTAAAAGTTTCCCATAATTTGACTTAAATTCCTTGTTTAAGTTGCTTTCAATTTTCGTAAAAACAAATTAGAAGACATTAAAGCATCTGATTTTTAATTTTTGACAAAAGCATTTAATATTTAAAAATCAGTTTAAATTTTCTTTTTTAATTCAATTTTCAAAATTATGTAATACAATAAAAAATAAAATAAAATAAAATAAAATAAAATAACATAAAATAAAATAAAATAAAATAAAATAAAATAAAATAAAATAAAATAAAATAAAATAAAATAAAATAAAATAAAATAAAACAAAATACAATAAAATAAAATAGAATAAAATAATGGATTTCTAAATTTGAAAACAGTAATAGCATTGTATTTATTGGTTTTGTCGAAGGTTTTTTAATAATTACTTTCTGATTTTAATACAGGTTTTTTTTTAGCTCACCCACCTAGACAGAGGTAAATAGACCTTCCTCCTAAAACGATTTATTTTCTTACCCCACCTATACGCTCAAGCTTTTGGTCATCGCATCTTATGCAAATCTACAAAACGTACATTCATAAATACTTTTTTTCAAAAATAGAACTTTTACGGCGCTGCTGGCGAGAGTCCAAAAAGTTTAATAATATTTTGTTTGCACTTGTGACTTTAACGGTTGCAAATTTTTTAATACGCTCTGAATAAAAAATCAAAAAAATTTTATCGAGATTTGGTTGAGAAAAATTGATTGCCGTATTTTTTTTCCAAAATCCATGCATTCTTACGGCCTTGTGACAGTCCACATTTTTCTTGTTCGGATTTCTTTCTTTTTTCATTAAAACTTTTTTGTTAAGGTAAATAATTATATCTCCGTACTTTGTTTCATAAATCACACTATCTTACGACTTTGCTCATTTAAATATGACTTAAATTAAATTTTTTTTTAATATTTTTCCCATCAAAATTGCTGTATAGTATATTTAAGTACCTATACTGTAAAATTCATTAATTAAAATTGAAAACGTATCTTTTTGACTTCGTACTCTGAACTATTTAGAGGGCAGTTTTAAAACCTCTTTTAAATTTAACTAACTTTTAATTAAGAAAACCAAAAAAACAGACTCTTATTGTCATCATTCTTTGCGATCGAAATTGCAAATGAGTGTTCCCAGATGAAAAAAATCTCCCACAGAAAAATATTGTTTAAAATTTGTTTGTGCAATATTATTTTCATATAAAAGGACTTTCTGTATAATATCTTTAATCGAAACCGTTTTAAAAAAAACAGTTCTAGTGCAGTTACCGTTAAAAAGAATTTTTGAAAATATTTATTTGACCAAATAGACCATATTTATAAAAGTTGTCTCAAAAATGTGTATAATTTTTTTCCGCGAAAAAACCCTCTTTCAGAAACGGTTATTTTCGTATCTAAAAAAAAATTCTATTTCGCCTCACTAAAAACACTTAAGTTCAAAATTTGATCGAGGTATACAGGCAGACAGAATTGCTGGATCTACTTTATTCGTTTTCTCTATCATCGTAATGATTAAAACTGGATTTTGATTTTTTTTGTACGGATCCAAAAAACTACCTTTGTACCTTTATCACAAGTAAAAATGGCGTTTGTGCTTGTAATTATTCGAAATACTGTCAGAAATGTACCAAAGCTAAAGCAACAACTCCATTAACATAACTCAGCTTATTTTCCTCAAGCCCAATCCTGGCTAAATAAATAAAACTCCTTTAAATAATCTGTCTTTGTGGACATATGTATTTTCTTGTCAAAATTTTCATCACACTATAATAATTTATTGAGATTGTGCACAAACATATTCATTTCAATGCAACCAATTTAAAATAGTTCGAAGTTTTTCAAAATACGCTGACAACAATTCCAATGCAAAACTGGCAACACTGATTCCCAGCAGCAGCATACACATTTGATACAAACTCCATATTCTATCGTTAGTCATTCTCATTGGTTTCAACGGAGTATTATTATTTTCCTTAAACAGCCAACTACTGTCTCTGTTAGAATTGCTCCTTACAATATGCTTTAATATTCCGAAATAATTGAATCTTTTCAACTTTTCATTAAATGTCGTCAGGTAAATTGAGTGCTTTTGAAAATAAATTGCCGTTCGATAGAGGTAAACTGTTTCATCGATAATTTTCAAATCGCAACCGCGTCTGATGTTATTCTCCAAGTAAACCAGAACATTATCTCGAAGGGCAATTGTTGCAAAATTACCCTCAAGTTTTTCAAGCATACTCAACCTTTTGACATGGTGATCCATAATAATGAGGTTTTTGTTGCCCGCAAACATGTCGATGCTAGAGTAGAATTGCGAAATCAGAAATGCATAGTTTCTCTTAAAAAGCTCATCGTATTTGTTGGGTATCTTTTCAAATCTATCAATCCGAATGGAGTCATATAGGGAACCTTGGTATGCATTGCGAAGGATCAATGTCATGAAAAGCCACAGAATAAGGAGATATCTTGCTTAATTTCTTGCAGGAACATTTTGAACAGAATAGCCTAAAAAAACTGCAAAGAAATTCAACAATGGAGTATTGTTTCGTTCGCCGAATACAAGCTGTCTTGCTGAAGGTTTGAGGATCCTTATAGCTTGAATCAACAAAAACCCAGCGGTTAATAGTCCAAAAATCGAGAGCCAAAGGGCAATGCTAAATGGTCTTCCAAGTCGATTGGCCACATGAAGTTCCTGCTTACCGCGCACTACGAATACAATCGGTGAAAGGTCATAAAATATTGATAGTGATAGCCTAAATCGTTGAGGATGCGAGGCACTTAATGCTCCCATAGCTAAATCCGCTTTGCCGTTAAGAAGCTGCAAGTAAATGACGAAAATAAATTATATAGATACACTTCAGAATTTTCTGCAACTAATGAAATGAAATATTCACCTTTTCAAAGCACCCATATCCAGTTTTGTTATCAAAATAAGTAGGTTCCTCAGGAAAAGGCAACAAATCAATAGTAAAATTGAGACTTTCGGAGAGAACTCTAATTAGATGCCCATCTATTCCTCGAAGATTACTCCAATTTCGTTCAGGCTTTGGTCTACTTTTGTCACCTGAAAACATCAGCGAGGGATAATGTTGCACACCGCACATCCTCAGCGGACACCCATGAAAGTTTAGCAATTTTCGTGGAAACATACCGGATAGTTTGTCAAGGCCATCACTCACGCGGTAAAATAAATATGGTTGAACAACATTACACTTAGTCTTGGAGAAAATGTTGAAGTTGTACAAACAAATACCCAGCCTTCTATGATTCAATAAAACATTTACATAAATAACCCACAAAAGTTTGCATGCCTTGAAGATGTTTTGCACTGTTTGAAAATATTCGCTTGTGAAATTTGTCAGGACGATGAGAAATCGAAAGTCGTGATCAAGATTGTTTTCCGGGAAGTTCATTGCAATGTTTCTAAAAGAACGATACAATTTTTTAATCAAACTTTAGCTGTTAGCTTATCAACTCACATAAACGCTTGCTCACTATCAACAACAAAAACATGGTATTGCCGATTCTCAGATTTGCCAAAAGATAGCCGAACGGTTATATCCTCGTCTAGATTTTGCAATAGGTATTCAAAAATATCCTCATTGTATTCTTTTAACTCAGCATTAAGACTTCTCTCGATAACTAAAACAGATGACGAATGTTTGCTGAAGTATTTTTGCACAAGACGTGCAGCAGTTTCAGCCAAAGTCAAGTTATGGTTATTTGGGGTGTTGCCGTAAGGTAAATAGATGTGGCCATTTATTGGCAAAGAGAAAGAACACAAGAGTAATAAAAAATGTACGCAAACTGAAACCATTGCTTTAAGACTGGAAATCGTATTATTTGTGCCAGGGACAGGTTCATGAGCGTTTCAGAAATTTAACTAGAGATTCAAGATAAGGTGGTAAAATATTTGAAGTCAACCTGTAGGGACTGATGCTCATTTAATAGATGAGCATTTGTAATTTTAAAAACAAAACCTAATTACATTTTTATTACTAAATAAAATAACATAAAATAAAATAAAATAAAATAAAATAAAATAAAATAAAATAAAATAAAATAAAACAAAATACAATAAAATAAAATAGAATAAAATAATGGATTTCTAAATTTGAAAACAGTAATAGCATTGTATTTATTGGTTTTGTCGAAGGTTTTTTAATAATTACTTTCTGATTTTAATACAGGTTTTTTTTTAGCTCACCCACCTAGACAGAGGTAAATAGACCTTCCTCCTAAAACGATTTATTTTCTTACCCCACCTATACGCTCAAGCTTTTGGTCATCGCATCTTATGCAAATCTACAAAACGTACATTCATAAATACTTTTTTTCAAAAATAGAACTTTTACGGCGCTGCTGGCGAGAGTCCAAAAAGTTTAATAATATTTTGTTTGCACTTGTGACTTTAACGGTTGCAAATTTTTTAATACGCTCTGAATAAAAAATCAAAAAAATTTTATCGAGATTTGGTTGAGAAAAATTGATTGCCGTATTTTTTTTCCAAAATCCATGCATTCTTACGGCCTTGTGACAGTCCACATTTTTCTTGTTCGGATTTCTTTCTTTTTTCATTAAAACTTTTTTGTTAAGGTAAATAATTATATCTCCGTACTTTGTTTCATAAATCACACTATCTTACGACTTTGCTCATTTAAATATGACTTAAATTAAATTTTTTTTTAATATTTTTCCCATCAAAATTGCTGTATAGTATATTTAAGTACCTATACTGTAAAATTCATTAATTAAAATTGAAAACGTATCTTTTTGACTTCGTACTCTGAACTATTTAGAGGGCAGTTTTAAAACCTCTTTTAAATTTAACTAACTTTTAATTAAGAAAACCAAAAAAACAGACTCTTATTGTCATCATTCTTTGCGATCGAAATTGCAAATGAGTGTTCCCAGATGAAAAAAATCTCCCACAGAAAAATATTGTTTAAAATTTGTTTGTGCAATATTATTTTCATATAAAAGGACTTTCTGTATAATATCTTTAATCGAAACCGTTTTAAAAAAAACAGTTCTAGTGCAGTTACCGTTAAAAAGAATTTTTGAAAATATTTATTTGACCAAATAGACCATATTTATAAAAGTTGTCTCAAAAATGTGTATAATTTTTTTCCGCGAAAAAACCCTCTTTCAGAAACGGTTATTTTCGTATCTAAAAAAAAATTCTATTTCGCCTCACTAAAAACACTTAAGTTCAAAATTTGATCGAGGTATACAGGCAGACAGAATTGCTGGATCTACTTTATTCGTTTTCTCTATCATCGTAATGATTAAAACTGGATTTTGATTTTTTTTGTACGGATCCAAAAAACTACCTTTGTACCTTTATCACAAGTAAAAATGGCGTTTGTGCTTGTAATTATTCGAAATACTGTCAGAAATGTACCAAAGCTAAAGCAACAACTCCATTAACATAACTCAGCTTATTTTCCTCAAGCCCAATCCTGGCTAAATAAATAAAACTCCTTTAAATAATCTGTCTTTGTGGACATATGTATTTTCTTGTCAAAATTTTCATCACACTATAATAATTTATTGAGATTGTGCACAAACATATTCATTTCAATGCAACCAATTTAAAATAGTTCGAAGTTTTTCAAAATACGCTGACAACAATTCCAATGCAAAACTGGCAACACTGATTCCCAGCAGCAGCATACACATTTGATACAAACTCCATATTCTATCGTTAGTCATTCTCATTGGTTTCAACGGAGTATTATTATTTTCCTTAAACAGCCAACTACTGTCTCTGTTAGAATTGCTCCTTACAATATGCTTTAATATTCCGAAATAATTGAATCTTTTCAACTTTTCATTAAATGTCGTCAGGTAAATTGAGTGCTTTTGAAAATAAATTGCCGTTCGAAAGAGGTAAACTGTTTCATCGATAATTTTCAAATCGCAACCGCGTCTGATGTTATTCTCCAAGTAAACCAGAACATTATCTCGAAGGGCAATTGTTGCAAAATTACCCTCAAGTTTTTCAAGCATACTCAACCTTTTGACATGGTGATCCATAATAATGAGGTTTTTGTTGCCCGCAAACATGTCGATGCTAGAGTAGAATTGCGAAATCAGAAATGCATAGTTTCTCTTAAAAAGCTCATCGTATTTGTTGGGTATCTTTTCAAATCTATCAATCCGAATGGAGTCATATAGGGAACCTTGGTATGCATTGCGAAGGATCAATGTCATGAAAAGCCACAGAATAAGGAGATATCTTGCTAAATTTCTTGCAGGAACATTTTGAACAGAATAGCCTAAAAAAACTGCAAAGAAATTCAACAATGGAGTATTGTTTCGTTCGCCGAATACAAGCTGTCTTGCTGAAGGTTTGAGGATCCTTATAGCTTGAATCAACAAAAACCCAGCGGTTAATAGTCCAAAAATCGAGAGCCAAAGGGCAATGCTAAATGGTCTTCCAAGTCGATTGGCCACATGAAGTTCCTGCTTACCGCGCACTACGAATACAATCGGTGAAAGGTCATAAAATATTGATAGTGATAGCCTAAATCGTTGAGGATGCGAGGCACTTAATGCTCCCATAGCTAAATCCGCTTTGCCGTTAAGAAGCTGCAAGTAAATGACGAAAATAAATTATATAGATACACTTCAGAATTTTCTGCAACTAATGAAATGAAATATTCACCTTTTCAAAGCACCCATATCCAGTTTTGTTATCAAAATAAGTAGGTTCCTCAGGAAAAGGCAACAAATCAATAGTAAAATTGAGACTTTCGGAGAGAACTCTAATTAGATGCCCATCTATTCCTCGAAGATTACTCCAATTTCGTTCAGGCTTTGGTCTACTTTTGTCACCTGAAAACATCAGCGAGGGATAATGTTGCACACCGCACATCCTCAGCGGACACCCATGAAAGTTTAGCAATTTTCGTGGAAACATACCGGATAGTTTGTCAAGGCCATCACTCACGCGGTAAAATAAATATGGTTGAACAACATTACACTTAGTCTTGGAGAAAATGTTGAAGTTGTACAAACAAATACCCAGCCTTCTATGATTCAATAAAACATTTACATAAATAACCCACAAAAGTTTGCATGCCTTGAAGATGTTTTGCACTGTTTGAAAATATTCGCTTGTGAAATTTGTCAGGACGATGAGAAATCGAAAGTCGTGATCAAGATTGTTTTCCGGGAAGTTCATTGCAATGTTTCTAAAAGAACGATACAATTTTTTAATCAAACTTTAGCTGTTAGCTTATCAACTCACATAAACGCTTGCTCACTATCAACAACAAAAACATGGTATTGCCGATTCTCAGATTTGCCAAAAGATAGCCGAACGGTTATATCCTCGTCTAGATTTTGCAATAGGTATTCAAAAATATCCTCATTGTATTCTTTTAACTCAGCATTAAGACTTCTCTCGATAACTAAAACAGATGACGAATGTTTGCTGAAGTATTTTTGCACAAGACGTGCAGCAGTTTCAGCCAAAGTCAAGTTATGGTTATTTGGGGTGTTGCCGTAAGGTAAATAGATGTGGCCATTTATTGGCAAAGAGAAAGAACACAAGAGTAATAAAAAATGTACGCAAACTGAAACCATTGCTTTAAGACTGGAAATCGTATTATTTGTGCCAGGGACAGGTTCATGAGCGTTTCAGAAATTTAACTAGAGATTCAAGATAAGGTGGTAAAATATTTGAAGTCAACCTGTAGGGACTGATGCTCATTTAATAGATGAGCATTTGTAATTTTAAAAACAAAACCTAATTACATTTTTATTACTGTCGTTAAGATACATTTTAGTTTTATTAGTTTTGTTCGTTACATATTGAGATCAATAACATAAATGTATGTAAATACTATTTCACGTCAACAACAATGTGCTGCTGCATGAAAATAGCAACGTCCTAAAGGTATGTAACAAACGAGTGAAAGTGGATGAAATACATATACGTAGATTGATTAGCTGGTATATAAAAATATTTGTACAGGGTCATATATTTATTGGTTTCAAGTTGGTAGCGCTGGCATTTAACACCTGTCAAACTTAGGTGTCATTTGAAGTGTCATAATATTTATGTTCCTTTGGGCTGCAGTATCTACTGCCAAGTACGTACTTCTGGCTGCAGCCAACTACTTCTACTCTTTGGAAATCGTTTCATTCATCATCTACTAGGAAGTAAATTCTAAAAATTGTGTGAGTGCCGCGACTCACGATTAATATGTGTAATCATCAGCGTGTGCGGATCCAAAACGGACTTGTTTTTGCTTGAAGGGGATCTTAAGATTTTTTTCACTGAACGCACCCATCCTAGTATGCAGATCGTAACGTTGCACACCGTAACGTTGCACAAGAAGGTTCACGTTTTTTTTTCACTCTACCGCCAGCATAGATGTTTACACATCAAAAAGTACTTTGCAAGGCCCAATGGAACACAGCTAATATTAGTTGAATGTTTGCCATTTACGATAATGGATCGCTTAACAATCGAACAATGCGTTAAAATTATTTAAACTTATTAAAAATATTGGTGATCCAAACGTAGCCACTTTTCGCGCATTACGCGATGATTTTGGTCGTCATAATCGACCAACTACGCAAACAATCGGTAAAATTGTGAAAAAATTTGAAGAGAATGGAAGTATTACTGATGTCGTAAGGCCTGTGCATCATATCGTAATCCACGCTCAGTCGAAAATATTGCTGCTACAAGTGCAAGTGTTGCTGATGATCCGAATTTACGGTCACAGTCAATTCGGAACTATATGGTAGATTGATGACTGATTTTTTTTGCCGGTGATTGAAGATCATGACTTAGAAAATATGTGGTTCCAACAAGACGGCGCAAAAGCCACACAACACGACCAATTATGGCTTAATTGCGTGAGAAGTTTTCTGGTCACGTAATTTCACGTTTTGGCGACATCAATTGGCGACTATGATCATGCGATTTGACGCAGTTAGAGATTTTTTTCTGTGAGGCTACGCAAAAGACCGTGTTTACTCTAATAACCCGCGAATTCTAGACGCATTAAAAACCAACATTACTTATGTTTTGGCCGCCCAAAATGTGCGAAAAAGTTGTTAAAAATTACCTCAAAAGAATTGCATGCTTCCCGGGGCGGCCATTTGAATAATATTGTTTTTTTCACACTCAATGGCAAAGTCCAAACTTTATAATGAAATAAAATTTCCATCAAAAATGTATCGTTGTGTGTGTTTTTATTAAGCTTTACTCTCGAGACTGAAAAATGAATGACCCTTTATTTTGAAAGATAGCCGGCGAATTATATATTTTCACGTTTATAGAATATTTAGTTGACATTGTCGGTGGAAATCACTAAAGTCGCGGTTTAAATCCATTGACACCGCATGGAATTTGACACTTAATGGCTTAACAGATAGGGGAAGAATAATAATATTTAGTTCGAACTGTCAACGAACTTCCAACCCTAAAAAGCTCTTCCAAACTGGCACGAAACATTTGCAGCGAATCTGCGGCGACCGAAGAGTGGTCAAAGATTCGCATCGCCCCAGTGCGGGTATACTCTCATTAATAACCATGTTAATTAATTTAGACTGGCGAAAGTTTCGTTGTCGTTGCTAAGTATTGGCGTTGGCTTGGGAGAGCCTTAATCCAACTCGATCTTTCGGTCCTGTATGTAAACGTAGAATAAAATTCAGACTCTTCAAGCAAATCCACTGACCCAACTTTGTAGGTCTTTCTTGAATCATTCCAAAACGAAGTGTCTCACACGCACCCACAAAAATTCTTTGTGTCTACCTCTACAGGCATTTTGTTTTTTTTTTCCACTTCTTTTTCAGTTCATTTTTACTTGCGATATATGTATGTAGGTACTATATGGGAAGTTATGGATTCGTACAAAAAATCGAACTCGAGATTTTGATCAAACTTTACATTACGATGATAGAGAAGTCAAAAAAAGTGGGTCTCGCAAAAACGCCCCCTACCGTCTGTCTGTCGTCTGTCGGTTCGACAACAGCCTAAACGGATGGGTCGATTTTCTTTAAACTTGGTACCTAGCGTTTTTTGGACATTCCCCCCACCCGTTTTTTTCTCTTTTTTTTAGGACCAAAATTAACAGTAGCAGTCATACAAAATTTCTTGGCCAAAAAGGAAAAACTTATTTTTCTCAAATCCAGCGCTACCGAATTTGTTTTTAAGAACTAAATAAATTTAAATAGTTATAAGTTGCCGTTTAATAAAAAAAATGGTTCCGAAAAATGGTTATTAATGGTACCTCCCAAAGAACCATTTTTTTGATTTTCGCTTTTCTCGAAAACGGTTAAACTGATTCTGATCAATTTTTTTATGAAGAAGTATTGACACATTCTAAATAATATTGTGTACCAAAATTTTCAAAAAAATATTTTTTAGATTTTTAAAAAAAGTTTTAATATTTTTTTTTGAAAACTCAATATTTCAAGAACGACTTGGTCGATTTTTATTAAACTTGGTAAATAGCAGTTTTTTAACTTTATCTAGAAGATTTTTGACAAAAATTATTCTAATACCCAAAAATAACGGTGCCTCCCATACAAATGTTAAAAAACCGTTAAGAAAAATATTTTGTTTCTCAAAAACGACTCCTACGATTTTCATAAAATTTTTTTTGTGTGTTAAAATTAGTACGATCTACCATTTTAAATTTTTAAATTTTATATTTTACGTTTATTAACAGTACCTCTCATATAACGGTTTCTTTGATTTTCGACTATCTCAACATCTGATCAACCGAATAAAATTAGATTTTGTATAAAGAAGCTTGTAACAAATATAAATAAAAGTGCGTATCAAAATTTTCTAAAAAATGATTTTTGGATTTAAAAAAAAAAATCAAAATTATTTTTTGAAAATTCGATATTTCGAAAACTGGTAGCAGATTTTTTTGTGAAGTTCAATTTTTAACGCAACATTAATAAATGCTATAAATTGGCGTACCAATTATTTTTCTCAAAAATGTTAACGAAATTTTATATATAAAAAATTAATTATTTTTAAAACCGCTCCTACGATTTTCAAATTTTTATTCCTCATAAATAAAGATTTATATAAGAAATCAGATGGTGTACATCGCGTTGGGTTAAAACGGATTCAAAGTATTTTTATCAATTTCTTTCTAATTTTGTTGATTTAAAACAATTTACCAGTTTAAATAGTATAATTTCTTTTTATGCATATTGCATATGTGCAACACTAGGCTATATTGTTAATTTTTGTATACTCACATAATACCACCTGAAACTAAACTAAGATTTGGCAAATGGATAAAATATATACTCCTATAGCTAATTTATTTCAGACTATAGAACCACAATTTGATCGCGCATAAGAGCAAGTTCGTGCGACCCAGTCGTGCATATTTTTTTAAGTGGCGCAGAGAAGACAGAATGTTTTTTGTTTCTTATGAAAACTTTTGAAATTTTTGATTAATAAATACAAATTTTAGTGTTTGTCTTTCCTTTCATCTTTCGTAGTACGACAAAGTGTGTGTGTTTGTATATGTTTTGTGATTCTAATTGCCATACTTGTTTGACTACGTTCAGTGAACCAAAACGGACTAGTTTGCTTGAAGGGGATCTTCAGATTTTTGTCATTGAACATTCCCAATATCCTACTTTGCAGATTTTCGTAACGTAATTTGCTACACCGTAAAGTGTGACCTCGTAACGTATGACAGAGGAAAGCCCACGTTTTTATTTTACACTACTGCGTCGGCATAGATGTTTACACATCAAAAATTGTGCTTGATGTGGACTGCACACTGCACAAGTCTCCCTGAAAAAACACAAATTCAGGACTTTTCACCAAATCATCTAACGTTGCAGACGACAGCCACTAAAATATGACCTACTGCAAAGTCACAGAAACACCTCAGACTTTGTGCCAAAAATTAAAGGCTATCATGCCCCTAAAGTTCTTGCAACTAACTATTAGAAATTTCAATTTTTGTTTGTGCTCATTAAGTATATTAGAGGGACTATAACCTCCCTACAAATTTCAACACACAGGATGATAATATCTGAAGAACAATTTAAATTTAAATGAGATGACCGGTGGTATGGTGTAAATGTTTTGTTGCAAATACAGATTTGAAGTTTAAAATTACGTATTTTTATGCACTTACAGCTATCTTAACTACAGTTTGCACACATTAAAAATTGCGTGCAATTAAAGTTGCATGCAATAAAACTTGCGTGCAATAAAAGTCGCATGCAATAAAAGTTGCAGGCCATTAAGGTATCAGACAATATAAGTTGCATGCAGTAAAAGTTGCATGCAATAAAAGTTTACCTTTACAATATATTTTCTATGAAATGAGAAGTCCAGAAGTGCATCATTAGTTTCCAATTTAGTGAACAGATAGCACTGAACACTAAATTGTAAAAATTAGGTATAATTTAAAAACTATAACCATTGGACTAAGCTGAAACTTACACAATACCAATATTTCTTATGAAGTGAAAATGCATGCAACGGCTTGTTGAAATAAAAAAAAAAATTACGATTTGTTCACATAGTTAAGACTTCTTTAATGAAATAATAATTAATAAGAGTGTTTTTTTCTAATGACATATAGTAAATTCATGCATATATAAAATTAATTGAAAGAATATCAAAAAACATTTTATTAAAACTCTTAGTGCAACCAACTCAAAACAGTCCGTAATTTCACAAAATAAGCTGACAGCAATTCCAAAGCAAAAACTCCCACAGTTACAATAATCAACCCCTCGAATATCTGATACAAAGTCCATATTCGATGGTTTGTCATTGGTCGCAAACGATCTGCCTCCTTATTGTCTCTAAACATCCTTCGATCCTTGGCATTATTTCTAGCAATATGTCTTATTATTCCAGCATAATTGAATTGATTTAAATTGTCATTGAATGGCTTTGCATAGATTGAATGTTTTTGAAAATACATTGCCGTCTGATGTTGGTATATCTGCTCATCAATAATCCTTAGATCACAACCGTTGCGGTAATTCATCTCCAAATAGCTAATAACGTGATCTTGAATAGAAACAGTAGCATAGTTTCCATCGAGTCTTTCAAGCAATTTCAACCTTTCATAATGTTTTTTATCTAAAATAATCGATTGGTTTCGAGTGAATATATCGATGTCAAGGTAAGATTTACTGATTATAAATTTGTAATTTCTCCTTAATAGTTCCTCGTACTTCTTTGGTATTTTTTCGAATCTATCAATTCGTATAGAGTCATAGAGAGAACCCTGATAGGCACTTCGAATAATCAATGTCATCACAAGCCAGAGTATCAGAAGGTATCTTGCTTTGTTTCCTTTAGGAACCCTTGTCACGGGATAGCCCAAAAAGACGGCAAAAAAGTTCAATAACAGAGAATTGTTCTGTTCGCCAAGTACAAGATGTCTATTCGGCAGTCTTAGAATCCGTAAGCTTTGAATCAGAAGGGCCCCAACAAGTAATAACCCACAAATTGAACGCCAAACGGAAATGTTAAATGGTCTGCCAAGACGATTGACACAATCCAGCTCCCTTCTACCACGGACAATAAATACAATCGGCGAATGGTGATACAATATGGAAGGTGTAAGTGCGATCCGCTTAGGATCCGATCCACTGAAGCCTCCAATAGCAATATCCGCATTCTTGCTCAGTAACTGAAATGAAAAAAAGATGTTAATGTTATTAATTTACTGCAAATTCCAGAACTTTAAAGCCTTCTAAATTTTGAAAAATTAGCTTTCCAAAAGCAAAATTACGAGGGAATGGGTGTTCTTCAAAATCTACAAATAATGATATTCTGTTAGTACCTACCTTAGCATAACATCCAAAACCTGTGCGGTTTTCAATAAATGTTCGTTCCGGTGAAAGAGGCAACAAGTCAATAGTAAAGTTCAGCTTGGTCGAAAGAATTCTTATTAAATGTCCATCTATGCCTCGTAGATTGCTCCAATATTTATCAGAAGGCTTTGGATTCCTTAAGTCACCTGAAAATGTCAACATGGGATGATTAAGTTGACCGCAGATCCTTAGCGGACATCTATGAAAATTAAGCAGTTTTTGTGGAAACATTGGGCCAAGTTTGTCAAAACCATCGACTAGTCGAAAGTACAAATACGGCTGAACAACATGACACTTGGTTTCTGAGAAAATGTTATATTTGTACATGCACACGCCCAACAAGCTATCATTCACAAGAATATTCACATCTATAACATTATTGTTTTTGCATTCCTCGAAAATCGAATGAATTGTTTGAAAATAATCGCTGGTGTAATTCGTTAAGATGACGAGAAATCGAAAATCACCATCGAATTTGGTTTGCGGGAAGTTCGAAACAATATTTCTGAGAGAAGAAAATAAAATAGATACTGGACATAATATACGTCGCTGTTAATCTCTGAACACTTACACAAAGGCTTGCTTACTATCAACAATGAGTATATGGTTTTCCCAAGGTTGATTATCGGTTTTGCCATAGTACATCTGGACGGTAATTGTTTCGTTAAGATTTTGCAAAATATATTCCAATATTTGTACATTAAAAGACCTTAAATCTGAGTGAATAGCTCTTTCAATAACTATAAGAGTTGTTGATTCTTGACAAAAATATTTCCGGGCAAGATATGCTGCGGTTTCAGCCAAAGTAAGATAATCTTTATTGGTATTTGGTAAATCAATTTGGCCATTTATTGGCATAAATATAAAACACAGCAGTGATAAAAACTGTACGAGAACTGACACCATTTTATAAAGACTAAAATATTGTTTTCCTTGTGTGTACACTATAGCTAGTCGGAAATTCAATTAAAAATGAAGATAACAGATACAGATAGTCATTAATTCCCAGTCATCCTGGCGGGGTTGATGAATGTTCAATTTATTAATTGAATTTTTATGGACTGTACATATTGAATATTAATATATATATAGCAGGGACAGGGCTTAAAATAACCTAAGGAGAAGTAAGAAGTTACTTAAGTGAATGCAAATAATAATGTAATGTAATAGTTTATTTATTAAGATATTTCCATGTATATAACAGCATTTACACATTTTGTGTAACAAATTTTCTTAATGGTTTTTGAAACTTTGAAACAGTTTCTTGATTTTTAATGTTATTAGGCAGCGGATTAAACATTTTCATATCTTTATAAAAACGTGAGTTCTGACGTTCGTTTGCATTTTATTATTTGTCTAATTTGATTTACATTTTTTTAATTAATTGTCTATGTCAAGTATTGCTGTGCTTGTTCATAAATAATTATAAATAAATATCAAAGTTCTAAAATTATTCAATTGCACAGCAGCACTCATTAAATTTAAGTCTTTGAGCACTTTGTGAATAATTATTTACTCTTAATATTATTTTTCTAAGACATTTTTTTTGTGAGACTTGAAGCAATTGGGGCCGTATTTCAGCAATAAAGCGCCGAATATTCTCTTTCAAGGCGTCAATCGTCTCGGGCTTATCTGCATAGAGAATAAGCAACTTCACATCACCCCACAAAAAATAGTCCAGCGGTGTTAACGAAAACGTCATAATTCATGGCTCTATAGTGTTCCCCATTGACTGTAATATTATGGCCGGCTTCATTTTTGAAGAAATATGGAACAATGATTCTCTCTGCCTGTAGAGCACACCAAACAGTGACTGTTTGAGGATGTAACGGCGCGTCTCAACAATGGCGTTTGGATTATGATCACTCCAAATGTCAAACCAAACTGAGCATAAATTAAGTGACAGCTGTCAGAAAAACCAGCTCTGAAAAAATTATTGCCAGATTGAAAAACACCCGTTATATAAATTAAATTATTTTTATCAATAATTTTGTTTGTTATAGCATAATTTTTTTTTATTGTGTCAAGATCAAAATTAAGACTAAAGGTAGAACTAGAATAGGCGGGAGCTGTCGGAAGCTTATGTCAAAACCGACCGAAAAGTAGCTTTCCGAAACGTCAATTGCACAAGTAACCCATAATGCACTTAAATGGTTGAAAGAGAAAACAAATTAAGTAATTGTTTGTTTAATGCCAATTTAAATAACAGAGAGGCTTTTAATTATTTACTTTGCGAAACCACTAAAATTCGATGTGATATAAATTAATTAAAAGAAAACTAAAAATTTTACTTCACTCATTCATAAATCAGACAAAAAAGTCGAAATCTAAGCACCAAACGCCAAAATCTTTTTTCACCATTTTGAATCTTGCATCCATCCACTTACGAATGAGCGGTCGATGAGCGCTCTTCACGTCCGACGGCAAAAGTTAACGAAAACTAGACGAACAGTACCAAATCGCAATTATGGGCACAAAATATAAATTATTTGTATTCGCTCGGTTTCGTACGACCACTTGCGTGGCCTTCCAACTATTCTAGTTCTACTTAAGCTATGCACCTTCAATAAAGTCAGAAACAATATAAATAAGAAAATCACCTTCCAATTGTATAATTTTACAATGAGCCAAGCATTTTGGTATATCATTAATGTATAAAATAAATAATAATGGTCCCAGAATGGAACCCTGAAGAATTCCTAGTTTATTATTTAACTCAATTGAGACTGTCTCACCCAATTTAACAACTTGCTGAACCAATTTAAATATGTACCACGAAATCCGTAATCAGATAACTTGCGTAATAAGATGTTAGGATCTATGGTCTCAAAGGCTATCTTTGGTTTTAAACTAGCTTTTAACTAGTACAGAACATGGTTTATCGCTGTTTGGCGAAAGCCAGCTTAATTGCAGTTTAGTTGATTTAAGGTAGTTTACGAATTGATTGTAAGCCAGTGATTTGATAAGGCGTTCACAGTATGGTAGCATATCTATTGATAGTATTTTATGAGAGTGGATCCTGTGACTACGTTCTGTATTTCTCGCATGGATAAAATTGGTCGAAGAACGATGAAAAATGTCTAGATAAGAATATACTTATACCTAGTCAATGCACAGCACAAAGAATAGCGAGACTAGTTAGTCAATTAAGAAGACCATCAAAATCTTTTAATATTCGTAATATTTTTTAAAAGGAATGCCCATTTTACTATGGAGCTTTATTTTATTACCTTTAATCTAAATAACAAAAATGGATCGTGGTGTGTTCGGATACTTAAAACTTAAAAACGACTTTACCAAATTGAATACTTTCTTCCACAGGTTTGTTCGTAATTGCTCCGCGAAAGTTCTGGAAAAAAGAAATATCGGAAAATTCTCAACAGATGGCGCTGTAGGCGCACATTTCGTTTTTCACTTCAACTCAATTACCGTTCAAGAGGTGGCTCTGTAGGTGGCTAGGAAATGAATTTTGGGATATTCTTTTTCAACTTTTGTTTTTTTTGTTGGGTGAAAGGGGGTTAAAATATAATTATTGCCTGATTTAAGAAATTCTTTAATTTTTTTAAGGATATTCAATTTAAAATGTTGTTATTTTTAAGGTTAAATGGGATAAAAATAAAAAATTATCCGATTTAGGAAATTCTTTTCGTGATTAGTTGATGGCCTTGAGGGGATTTTTTCAGAAAATTGGCATTTATAGGAAGAAATGGTGTAAACACGAAAAGTGTCATCTGATTTCAAAACTTCTTTGCATTTGAATGGCTATTTAAAAAAAAATGGTATTTTTAGAGTGAAATTGGATAAAACAAAAAAAGTATTTCTGAAGTTCGTCTACCCGTGCTAAGCCGGGCGGACAAGCCCCCATTTTTCAAAAGGTGTTTTAAGAAAATCCAATTTCCACTTAGAAAGTAGTAAAGTAGATTTTGTTATTTTCAATTTTCCCAAACACTAGAAAAACTTTAAGCATCTGGTTTTAAATGTTGTTGTTTAATGATTTTGTTTTCTATTTCTTTTTGATTTTTTTTTTTTGAAATAGTCCCTCTCGCCTAAACAGGGCATAATAGAGCCCCCTCCCACACGATTTATTCTTTATCTCAATCCAACCTACATGGTCTAGCCTTTTGTCCCCCTTTTGCAAAACACCCTGTAGGGTGTAGGTACATCGCAAGTAAAAATTTAAGTTTATACATTTTGTTTTTAAATAAATCTACAAAAAAATACATATTAAAAATATTATTTACATCAATTTATCTTGTAATTCGAAAACGTTTTCCGGAGTTTTTTTTGGTTTTAATTTCATGGCTCGTGCTAACTTCAATATAGGATTATGTGTCATAGAATGTTATCAATTTAACTGACACATCAATTATGCAATACCGGGAAAAATTACTCAACCATCGATAAATCAACAAACACGAGCTCTTAACTTCCACCACCGAGAGGCGCTGTGAGCAGCTGTGAAATTGCCTGGACTCAACCAGTTATATCGTCATGCGAAGAAAAGGTTGTTTGTACAATCGAATAAAAAGAGCTCATTTGTTATGTTCTATTTGAAAAATGTACACCCACGTTAAGCTCTTTTCAAATGCTAATTAGTTTTATTAGTTTCGCTGAAATATTACCTAATTTGTAACGATGTTATCTTTTCCTACTCCTATAATTGAATTGCCTTATGCTCTTCTAGGATTTGAAAGCATTAACGGACGAACCTAGTCTTTTTCGATTCAGTATTAAAAATGGTTTCCATTAATACAATTTGTCTTTTCATATTGTGCAATGTATTACCCCAAGTATTACACTCAATCTCTAAATGGCCACATCCTAAAAACGACCATTTTGCATTAGCTGAAGCTGCTGCTCTGATAACTCGAAAATATTTTAGTAAATCTACAAACACAGTTGTCATCATAGAACGAAGTTTAGATTCGAATATGTATCACTTAAACAGACGGATCTTGGAACATATCTTAGGCAACCTGCAAGACACTATTACTGTTCAGCTTTATAATGGACAATCACAGAATCAGCCATGGGATTATCATATTTTCGTAATTGATAGCACCATAGCTTTTGAGTGAGAAAAAAAAAAAACTATGCTCGGTGGAAGAAAATATTTGTTTAAAGAAATAACTTTTTTTTTTAGTGAAATTCGTTGGGACTTCCCTAAAACTTACTTTGAACGAGACTTTCGGTTTCTCATCGTCTTAACAAAATTCACTCCAGAATACATTTTGGTTTTGAAGAGAATCTTCTCCTCATGTCGTCGATTTCACGTTATCAATGCAAATGTGATTCTCCAACATCCCTCACTTGGAATCTGTATGTTTAAATACAGCCTTTTCACCAAAGATAAATGTCACCTTGTTCAACCCTACCTATTTTTTCGCTTCAAGGATGATCTGAACAGAATTCGAACGGTTTTTCCCAAAAAGCTTTTAAATTTTTACGGTTGTCCTTTGAGAATAACAGCTCGTTCGAATCCACCGTTTTTGAGTTTTTCTGGTAACAAAAGCAATCCGTTTTACGAGGACAATTGGAAAAGTCTCAGCGGAATAGATGGCGAGTTGATGAAGCTTCTTGCAAGAACTCTCAACTTCACTATAAATTTGCTCCCGTTTCCCAGGGAAGCCACATTGTTCATCAACTACACTGGTTTTGGTTGTTTTGCTGAGGTAAAACTATTTTTGAGTACGACTTCTCATGACTTCCAACTTTCTTACTGAGTTTTACTTTCAGTTGCAGGAAGGTAGAGCAGATATTGCTATCGGAGGCTTTAGTGCTTCGAATCCAAAGAGACTTGTCCTAACAGTTTCAGACGTCTATCAAATTTCACCAGTTGTATTTATTATTCGCGGAGGAAGGGAGCTGGATCCCATAAGCCGGTTGGGGACACCATTTGATCGTGATGTTTGGATAATTCTGTCCATATTCCTCATCTTCTGTGCTGTAGTGATTGCGTCTTTGAGATACACTAGCGCTTCAACTCAAACATTTGTATTTGGAAAAGAAATCAGTTGTCCCATGACAAATTTTTTCGCAGTATTCTTGGGATATCCAATGAATCGTTTGCCCCTGAGAAATTTCGCACGCTATCTTGTTCTTGTGTGGCTATTGATGAGCTTGGTTCTTCGAAATGCCTATCAAGGTTCTTTGTTCGACTCATTTCGCATGGATAAATTTTCGCGAATACCGAAAGGATATAACGAGCTCATGGCATGGAATTACAAAATTTTAGTCTCGAAATATTTTGAAGATTCAGAGACATTTCCAAAAAATACCACAACAACTCTTCATGGTGGACATGGAAAAAGGCTTAAATATTTGGAACACAAAAGAGGTCGATATGCTACGGTGGCCCTTCGGGATAGTTTTATAAGCTATTTGGAAAATAATTATCGAAATGGAAGTAAGCTGATTATGGTCGATGAGACGGTGTATTTAAATTCAGCAGCTTTGTTTTTCCCTAAACACTCAATTTATGCAGCGTCAATCAACAAATACTTGAGACTCTTCAATGATGCAGGCATAAATAGATATCTTGCTAAGAATAATGCTAAGGATAATAAGCTGTTTCGTAGAGTGAAAAAAGGATATGCACCTTTGGAACCGATAACTTGTTTTCGACTTTTAGGTGTTTTCGAGATAAGTGGAGGACTTTTAATAGTGGCTTTAGTCATTTTTATATTGGAGCTTTTATCTGTTTATTCGAAAAAATTACAAACTTTTATAAACATGATAAGCTAAAAGGTGTATTTAACCTATAGTGGAGAGATATATTGAATATATAATAAATAATTCAAGAAGATGAAAATAAAAGAGGGGGAACTTTAATAACTCCTTTAGATTTAAAATATAAAGTGGAGTTTCCCATTTTTAACTTTAGAGTGCAAGCGTCTTTTAAGATAATGTAATGTTTGATATGAATAAAGTTTTGGAAAAAATACGTCATTTTGCCAAAAAATTGTTTTTTTTTTCCTGATAATTATGGGGCCGTTGCGTTGTGTCGACGTATACGTCTGACAGCTCGATTAACTTCAAATGTTCTTATGAAAAGTGACTTAAAAGTAAAGCATACGACTGACGCAACGGAAAATGTAGCCGAACTTCAAGTTTGATCTCCGGCAGCTTAATTTGCACTTTTGTGTTTTCGTTATTTTTTTTTTCTGTGATTTTGTGTTGCTGTTTGCAAACAATTTGTTCGTGGCAAATAAATATAAAATAAAATAAAATAAAATAAAATAAAATAAAATAAAATAAAATAAAATAAAATAAAATAAAATAAAATAAAATAAAATAAAATAAAATAAAATAAAATAAAATAAAATAAAATAAAATAAAATAAAATAAAATAAAACAAAACAAAACAAAACAAAACAAAATAAAATAAAATAACATGAAATAAAAAGGTAAATATGATGTACAGACATTTGTTTGTAAATGTTGATTTATGAAAATAATTAAAAATCCGTCGAAATAATGGACTAACTGGGTAACCCTTATCCGTCCTACCCGTCACCGTTCACGTAAACGGATGCGTTGCCGCAACACATTTGACGGTTGCTATGGGTTGGGGGCCTTTATGAAAGGTGAATTTAAGGCTTTTCACTAAAACGAAGATATGCAAATTTTAATGTGTGGTCTATAATTCCAAATCATTTCAAAACATAAATCGTTAATTCTATTAAGGACGAGGGAACAAAATTACGGTTTACAATTTGTCATATAACGTGGCCATATATGAAAAAAAAAACACGAAGACGACCTTTATCTATCTGTCTTTACGTGTGTTTGTCAATACTTCAACCTACAAGCAAAAACATTGAAGCTGTGGTGTAAAGGTATAAAGTGTCTAAAAACTCAAATAACCTTGAGTTTCTAGACAAGAAAGCTAAATATTTCGTGGGAATGTTCCCACTTATTTAAAATGTATTTGAAAATCATGTAGCACACAAATTGCATGAATTAATATGCTTGTGTACGCACGCGCTCAGTCAATTGAACTTTTATAAACGCAAAGAAAATGTTCCCATAAATTGCAAAAGCAAAGCAAAACATATTTAAAGCCTCGATCGAGGAGTCAGTTGACAACATACACCCCACGGATTCCTTTCTTAAAAGTTGTTAGCTCCAGAAATAACAATGCCTTCTATACAAGTTTTAAGAAAATTATTATTTATTTACGACTTCAATACAAATTTTATCTAAAACTTTATCGATAAGGATTTCACCTATTTGGATCAAAATTTATTTAAATGCGCATGTGCTTAAAGTTATTGGTATAGGTAGAAATGGCGGCCAACGAGCAGACTATAGCTTGCTGACCCAATCAGCACAAAAAAGCGCCGTTTTGATACCGTAACTCGTTTGAACCTATGAGTGAGGAATGTGTTTGTGGGAATACCCTCTGGTGAACAACCATCTAACGCTCCGAGTCAGACAGCTAAATACCGAAATTCGTCTCAGAGCCGTTCCGTCGCGTTTAGAAAAGAGATCAAGTCTTTGATCTTCAGTTCGGAAAGTTCGTCAAGGTCGTCAAAGAAAGCCTTTCCAAGTGATTGTACCCTAAAACGAACTAAGACAGGGTATTTATAAAGGAAGTGAAGCAATGTTCCCATTTCCTGCTGGTTCGCACAGCTTCGACAATGGATGTTGCAACGACCCTGGCGATGTCTTGCCTTGGTCTGCATATTAGATCTTTTGTTCGGGATTTATTATACGTAAAGGCCACATCTTTCTAGATGTAACACAGTTGCTTAGACTGCTCCACCTACGATTGGATTTGATGAGAGAAATTGGAAGTATATTGGATTGTAATCTCTTTCCGCAAGTGAGCTATGAAGGGCTCATCTTAGCTAGTTCGTCTGCCCACTCATTTCCCTCAATGCCAAAGTGACCCGGTACCCGCTAACAAGAGTGGCACTAAGATTGACGTTCAGGCTTTCGAGCTCATCGCGGCATTGCTGGACCAATTCGGAGGATGATGTAGCCGCAGCAATGGCCTTAACAGCCACCTGACTGTCTGTCTGTCTTGTTTGAGTATTTTGCATATGCTTCTTTTATAGCCAGTTATTTTTGCCTGACAAAAGCTAGCATAGTCGGGAAGTCGAAAAGATTTAAAAATATTTAAGGACTCGGAGAAGATTCCTGGACCAACACCAAACTCCATCTTTGAGCCGTCAGTGTAGATAGTTGTGTCGAAGTCTCTTGTCAAAACGTCATCCTTCCCATCCGCTTAAAGTTATAGCACCGCCAATTTCAATTTAAAAAAAAAAAAATGGGTGCTGTAATGTGCTCAACTTGTGCTGCCTTGTGCCGTAAATGTTTAAAAAAGAGTCGCAAATATTCTAATTTAACGGATGAAATTTTTTTTTTTCAAAGTAACGTTTTTCTAAAAATTAAAGTTGTGCTGTTTTGTGCTTAGTTTGTCCTTTTAAAAGTCGAAGAGATATCGACATATTTGCATCCTTTACTGCAAAAAATTCTATTTTCTAATTTTTAGGCGCTCCTTAAGTGTTGAATTATTATTGCATTGCATAAAAATATAAATAATATATTTTAAAATTTTTTTTGGAAAATTCAGTTTATGTATCTATGTAAAGGGTGTTTTTTAGACGTGTGGTTTTCAAGAAGAAATAAAACGCATATAATTTAATGTTATGGCCAAGAATTTAGCTTTATTATAAAGATAAGGATTTGCTATTATATTTTAAAAATTATTTCGGGCAAGTGGCCGCCGCGGCTGGCTCCAATAAATTCAAGCCGAAAGGCCCTATTTTCGACCACTTTTTGCAACGATTGGGGCAGTGTGTCAGCAATAACGCTCCGAACATTCTCTTTCAAAACGTCAATCGTCTCGGGCTTATCTGCGTAGATAAGTGACTTCACATAACCCCACAAGAAATAGTCCAGCCGTGTTCAAAACCACACTCTTGGAGGCCACGTCACAGGCCCACGACGCGAGATAATGCGCTCTCCAAAAGTTTCCTTCGGTAAATTGATTATTTCGTTGGCTGTATGGCATGTAGTGCCATCTTGTTGGAACCAAAGGTCGTCCACATCAATATTCTCCAATCCAGGCACGAAAAAGTCATTAATCATGGCTCTCTATAGCGTTTCCCAGTGACTTTAACATTATGGCCGTCTTCATTTTTAAAGAAATATGGCCTCTGCCCATAGAGCACACCAAAGAGTGACTTTTTGAGGATGTAACGGCTTCTCAACACAGGCTTGTGGATTATGATCACTTCAAATACGATAGTTTTGCTTATTGACGTACCCATTGAACCAAAAATGAGCTTCATCGCTGGACAAAATTTTCTTGTGAAAATCGGGATCAACAACGATCTCGCTTCGCGCCCATTTTGCACGATTTGCAAACGTTGTTCAGAAATAAGTCTATTCATTAAAGGTATTCATGCAACAGCAGAACTGTCAAAATTTGAATGGGAATATTTTTCTGCAGATCTGATAAATTTATCTCATCAATTTGATTCGGAAAGCGTAAGGATAAACCTGAGAAATTTATAATTGACATTTGTGGTGTGTTTGGTGTGACATTTCACAAGTATTTCTAAGGGATGTTCATGCAAACGTAATGCGGAAGTTATATTTTTCTGCAAAGCGGAAATTTATCTCGTTGCACGAATACCCTTATTATCATTATGAAATGACAAACCAAACTGAGCATAAATCAAGTGACAGCTGTCAAAAAGACCAACTGCGAAAAAGAGTATTGCCAGATTGAAAAACACACTTCTAAAAATAACACCCTGTACATACATATATGTGCATAAACTTTTAAATATTAGGTCGGGATTGAAAGGTGTTAAGCGAAGTAAAAAGTTATTCAAAATTATGTGAATAAAACAATATTTTTTTAAATCTTTTCAATAGTGTGCCCTGTTACAGTCTTAAAGTATATCAAAAACTCTTTTAAAAAATAATTCCTTTTCCTTGAGTTAATGTGTTTAGTGCGGATAACATCAAGTCATTATTTGTTTAGCCACTCAACGTTTTTACTTATGTGAAAGGCTTTTCCCTTTTCTATTTTTTTTTTTTTTTACTGATTTCATCTTCTTCTTTTAAGTAGACAATATCTTATCAAAACAGAATTGATATTTATTTTTCAAAAACATAATATTTTTTAAAACTTTTGAAAAACTATTGAAACTTAATTCTTATGGTTGACTTTTTGTGGAATTCTACACAAGTGTATGCCTTACAAATTAATGTCAAAATATACCACAACGTTTATTTAGTTTTGCAAACATTCGACCTTTTGCCTTGTGTTATGAGAAACAAGAAAAGAATACCTTATGGATCCTTGTTGGGAGTAAAAGCATTTTATTAGCAATGTTTGCCGTGTATATCAAATATCTGGAACGAACTATCCACACAGTCCCTTTTCTTTTGGCCATGCAACCTTTTGGATCCTAGAATAATATTGTATATCCAAACCCGCACTACGAAGACGATAACTACTCTGACGGGGTGGTCATTTTAACAACAACAACAAAAAAAAATACTCCAGAATCAAAAGTGTATAGCACAAAAAAGGTTCGTTCATTTCATTTCAGGGCCACTTGGTTAGTACTATTTAGTAATGGAATTCAATACGGTCGAGTACGAGGATTCGTTGTTTATAATATCGGTTGACCGCTTTTGTTGGTTCCAATCGTTTTTATTGAGACGAAAAAAAAAAATATTGACTGTCGCACTCTATTGGCTTGACATTGAACACCCAACCAAACCACTAAATGACGACCACATGAAGTGTTTCCGGTCTGCAGAGTACAGCCGCCATTAAGGGTGTGGGTGACATTTCCTTCTTGGATCAAATTTGACATTTAATACCGATATAGTAGAAATGCCAACAAAAAAAAAAAAAAAACACAACAATGTAATCAATTAACTTTTCCATTTGCGAAGTGTTTCAGTTACAATTTTTGATGGTTATGGTTGGTTGGTTTGCTGAACTGGTGGTGATTTGATTTAAATGTTGAAAAAATATATATCTATGGTTGAGTTATTATATAATATATAAACACGCGTATACAAATGTCACTGTGAGGTTAGTCTACTTGTTGTTTCGATTTGATACTTTTTTTAAAAGAATACAACAGCATTAGTGTGGATGTTTGGTTTCGGTTACTTTTTTTTAAACTTGAATACTTTTACAAGCAGTTGTCGTATTAAAAATCAAAAATTTCAATTGGTTAATTGGAGTTGTAAAATTGAGAACCGCAATTGATATATTCAAAACGATTGAAAAAGGCTTAAGCTTAAAAAAAAAAAAACTGGTAGATTGTGCTACATGAACCTTTAATGCTCACAACAAGATTAATTTGTCCGATGTTTGATAGAATTATAAGAAATATGCACGACTGTGTCGCACGAAATTGCTCATTATGTGCGATTACACTGTGGTTCATAAGTCTGAAATAAATTAGTTATGGCAGGTTTTTATTTTATCCATTTGCCAAATCATACTTTAGTTACGGGTTGTTTTATGCGAGTATACAAAAATGAACAATATAGTACCTTGTTGCACATATGTATATCGGGTTTTTCAATAAGAGCGCTACAAAAGTTTTTTTAAATAAAACAAAAACGGTTTGGGATATCAATGAAATTCTCTATTTTTGTGAAAGTACATTTAATGCCATTATGTATGGAACTCAATTTTTTTTGCATGGCCACCACGGGCACGCTTGCAGAAGTCCAGACACTGAACCCAATTTTCGACGGTTTTCAAGCATAAATCGGCAGATACTGCTGCAATTTCACGTTCGATATTCGTACGAAGTTCATCACTCGTCGCTAGCTTGTTGGCATAGACCATAGACTTGACGTAGCCTCACAGGAAATAGTCTAACGGCGTCAAATAGCACGACCGAGGCGGCAAAACGACTGGACCATTTCGTGAGATAACACGTTCTCCAAACTTGGTTTAAAATAAATTGATTGTGACATTCGCTGTGTGGCTTGGGGCGCCGTGCTGTTGGAACCACATGTCCTCTAAGTCCATATCATCCAATTGGGCCCAAAAATATTCGGTTATCATTGAACGGTAGCGATCCCCATTCACAGTAACGTGCCGGTCTTGATCATCACGGAAGAAGTACGGCCCAATGACGCCGCCGCCGGCCCACACCAAACCGTAATTTTTTCGGGATGCAATGATGACTCATGGAGTACGTGTGGACTTCTGCCTGACCAATACCGCATATTTTGTTTATTGACGAAGCCATTCAGCCAGAAATGAGCCTCATCGCTGAAGATGATTTTTCGATGAAAATCCGAATCATTTTCAAGTTGTTGCTCAGCCCAATTCACGAACATACGACGCTTCTGGTGGTCAAGCGGCTAAAGTTCTTGCGTCAATTTAATCTTGTAAGGATGTAGGCCAAGATCTTTTCGCAAAATTCGCCACAACGACGTCACAGAGATGCGCAACTCTTGAGAACGACGTGTGAGAGACACATTTGGGCTTTATGCAACTGAAGCCTCAGCGGCAGCAATATTCTCGACACTACGGGCACTTCTTTGTCTCACTGGCACGGGAACATTTTGTACTGTACCTGTGGATTCAAATTTTTCCACTAGACGCTCAATTGTTGATCTGCTAAGACGATTATGATGACCATAAATTGGACGTAGCGCTCTTAACGTTGAATTTCGGTAATAAATTTTAATAATTTCGACTCGTTGTTGGCTCGTATATCTTTCCATCATGAAATGGCAAAGAAGAAAATAGAGAAATGTCAAAAGAGCGGCAAGAAATATGGCGTCGTTTGCTGTCCCCGTTGCTCTACTTTTGTAGCGCCTCTGTTGAAAAACCCTTTACATGCATGGAACTTACAATTTAAACTGCAAAAATATTTTATATCAACAAAATTAGGAATGACTTCATAAAACAACTTCTGAAATTTAATTGACGTCAACGCAGTGTATTGAGTAACAATATTATTTAAACTTATTGCAAGATTTTATATAAAAAAAATTACTTTTAATCGGTTAATCAGATAATGAGACAGTCGAAAATAAAAAAAAACGTTCTACGAAACGATAAAATGTAAAATTTATTAATATTAAACGGTAGATCGTAGTAATTTTAATACAAACAAATTTTTTATTAAAATCGTAGAACTAGTTTCTGAGCAAAAGAAGATTTTCCTCAACGGTTTTTAAATATTTTTATGGGAGCTACCAATTACCAAATATTTTTTGACGCCGTAAAAAAATTTTCGGAATATTCCGCGTTATAAAATCATTTCAGATTGCAATTTTGTACTCACCCCGAACGTTTTGCAACAGATAAAAAATACAAAATTTCTTTAAAAATGTTTGAAATTCTGAGAAATTGTTCCAAATAAACATTTTAAAAGAATATATAGCTGCAAATATGACACTACTTTATCATAAACTGTATAAAACTCCTGTACCTACCTGTACCCACTAACCATCCTGCTTCTCTTTGATCTTCAATTTTTTTTTTAAAGGTAGTGTGAGGGCATAAATACTTCAAAAACCTTAAAAATGTGGGTTGGTTCAAAACAAAAAAAAGGAATCGTATATGGTGGAAGGGGGGCAATTTTATGAAATAGAGTCCTAAAATAGAAAAACAATTATTCAAAAACAACAGCAACCCTCACAACACGTTGCACGTTACAACTTTTCTTAAAACTAAAATTCCATTTATCAACGTGCGTTTTAAAACAACCTGTTTGACTGAATACTTTTTGTGAAATTAATTTTATTTTGAATCTGTTTTTTTTTTTCTTGTTATTAAATTTCACTATATTAAGTGCCAACTCCTATCAATTCAAGGTCAAACACTGAAAACTCTTTCTTTCTATTATTTTCTTTTTAAATTAAGTTGTTTTAGGGAACAGGTTTTGAAAAATTAATTTTCAAATTCAGTTTAAAAAAAAAAAAAATGGAAAAAGAATTTCAAACTAATTTTTTTCAAAAATGTACCTACGTTATTAATTATTATTTGTTTTTTTTAAGATTCAAAAATTCAATGTTCTTATAAATGATTAATCAAAACAAGAAAACTGGATGCTATGTTTTGTACTTTTTGAGAAAATTGAAAATAACTAAATCTGCTTTACTACCTACGTAGTGGAAATAGAATCTTTAGAGCGACTTAATCAACGGAAAGGGAATTTTATTTCTGTTTTTTTTTTTTTTCAATTTTCTAAAGAACTAGAAGAGATTTTAGCGTCTGGTTCTTGATGTTTGAAAACAAAAAAAAGCTAATAAGAGCACTAAATATTAAAAACAAAAATACTACTGAATAACATAAAATTTTGAACAAAATTTCTAATTTTGTTTTCTTCAAAATTTTGACATTGAAAATTATTTTTTCAAAAACTGTTGAGTAAAACAACATTATTTAAAAATAAAATAAAAGAAGATATTTCAAGCTTTAAAAAAAGTATAGCATACCATTGTAAGTATTATCGTTGTTTTCTAATATTTTTCTTAGAAAATTTGCAGGGCTAAACGGAAGGAAACGAACCCCCCCCCCCCTCTTATGAGATTTTTCTCATGTCTCGATCCAATATACACGCTCTAGCATTTTGTCATACCTTATGCGAAACACCCTGTAAAATTTTCTGCTTTATATTTTGTTAGACCCCCACCCCCCCACCGCCCCAGAGCAAAATCATAGTTACGCCACAGGTGCGTGGTGACCCATGGTTCGAAAATATTTTTACGATGTCGAAAGCCTAAAAGAATATTATAATATTTTTTATTTAAAATTTTCAATACATAATGTCAAAAAAATTGACTGAGTCGTTTTTGAAATATATAAATTGAGTTTTCAAAAAAAAATCTGACGTTTTTAAAAATTCGATAAACATTTTTTTTTTTTAATTTTACTGCACAATATAATTTTAAAAATATCAATAATTCTTCATCAAAAATAATAAAAATCGGTTGAACCGCTTTCGAGAAGATCTAAATTCAAAAAAGTGTTACTTTAGGACGTGCCATTAGTTATCATTTTTCAGAACCATTATTTTTACTAAAAGGCCCTGTATACTTTTTTCTTAATCTGTGATGCTGATTTTGAGATAAATAAGATTTTCCTTTTCAACTCAAACATTCTGTAGGTGCCGTTAATTTTGGTCCTAAAAAAATTAAAAAGAAAATGTATCGGGGGAATGTCCAAATAACGCTAGGTACCTTGTTTAAAAAATCGACCCATCTATTTCGACAGTAGCCGAACAGATAGACAGACAGACGGACGTTTTCGCCTTCCTTATCATCGTAATGTCAAGTTTGATCAAAATCTCATATTACATTTTTTTACGAATCCATAACTTGCCATATAAGTATGTAGCACCTACACACATATACATAAATATGTACATATATATATTGCAAGTAAAGAAAATAGTTTTGTTCCAATTTATTAATACTCTAACTTTATGCAAACATCCGATGTATCTGTCAATTATTTGTATTTCCTCATCATAGAAGATTATAGGTGGGTATATCAATTATTCACGTTTGCTTTAATAATAAATTTAAAGTTAAACGAATGACCTCCGAACGACGCGACGATAACAATAGAACGTGAAAATTGGTATTTGATTGATATAGTACTACGCTTCCATTCCATAGATGTGAGAAGCTTTTCCAATCGAAATATTTAACGAACAACAAAAAATCCTGCAACACAGTATCTATCTACCTATATAGTGTATAGTTGATTAGCATTTCAATCACGTTTTCTCTTGCTGTGGATTTTTACGTTTGATTGTTGATTCGTGAAATTGAAATTGCCGAACATCTGGATATCTGGAAGTTTTTCATAGTAAGTTGAAGTTGTTGTAGGTATGTACTCGTAAGTTTGCAATATGCTTCCGTTGCCACAATATTTCTTCCGTGTTGACAGACAGCCATGTTGGAATAAATTGAAAACAATGAAATAAATACATCGCGGCAGTATTATGGTCTACAGAGAGTGTAGTTCTTTTTACAACTCGCAATTGATGAAGTATGTAGAGTAGAGGTACTGTACTGCTGCCCTTAAAAAAAAAGAACCCGATCAGCAAACAGTGCCTTATTTTTGTGCAGAACCAAAAGTCATATTTCCAACTGAAACTTTTATTGAGAAATCGTTTTTTTCAAAATTATTTGATTTGAAGGGGCGAAATACAAAAATATTTACATAAATGTTTTTGCTTAAAACTACTAAAATTATTTCCGCATGAAATAACACTGAAACATTAAAGACAACAAAATTTAATACTCGTAGCTTTAGCTTCTTCCACAACTAAACAATTTGTTTTATTTACTGAGAGTCTTTTAGTTTATTTTACCGAATTTAATCAAAGAGCAGATATTTAAATATTAGGTATATATATGTACTATTTCATCTATAAATGATTGCAATTTGCAAATATTACTTCTCTAGAGTCAATTTCAATATGTTTTTAACCACAAAACAGCTGTTCAAATTGGGAAATCTAAAACAAAATCATAGCCACTATTTAGAAATGCATCATACCTACTAGCTAGAGGGCAGCAGAGAATATTCTGGAGTCTGTATCCATTTTGCATCTTTTCAACTTTTCTGGGCTGCCAACATGAGAATATCAATTCAATTTTAGTATTAAAATACAAACATTTATATATAGACAACATTATGTTTAGTAAAAGGGTAAAAATGAGTTTAAAAAATATTAATTTCCTACGTGGAAGTTATTTTGCGAATAGGTTTTTAAATTTCTTTTGACTTAACTTTACTAAGCCATAAGAGAATTTGGCATCCCAAATAAATTGACACGACTATGTAGGTTGACCATGACCAACGTAACAAGCCAAGTAAAAATAGCCGGATTGCTATCCAAACCAATCAACATCTTTAATGGACTCCGACATGGTTTGGCCTGCCTCCTCTTCAACCTGACGTTGGAGAAAGCAATCCGTGACTCTGGCACGGCAACAAGAGGGACCATCGTCAACATCGGCACCAGCCAGATACTGGCTTACGCAGACGACATCGACATCATCGGAAGAACTGAGCAAGCTGTACATGATTCCTTCATCCAGATCGAGCAGGCGGCACAAAATCTGGGGCTGCACATTAGTGAAGGTAAAACAAAGTACATGGTGGCGTCGAATACAAGAGGAACAGTTGGTCAAACAATCAAGGTACCGGAGTACGAATTTGAAGTGGTGCAATCCTTTAAATACCTTGGGTCAATAGTAGCAGCTGATAACAATATAGAAGAAGAAATACGCGGGCGGCTTCTCAAATCCAACAGAGCCTATACTATATAGTCTGTCAAATCTCTTCAAATCCAGAAATCTCACCATAACTTCAAAACTGGTGCTGTACAGGACCATGGTCCTGCCAGTACTCACATATGGATCCGAGACTTGGGTGCTTAGCAAAAGGCACTCCGACCTTTTAGCCGCGTTCGAGAGAAAAGTCTTAATGAGAATTGTTGGCCCCATATGTGAGGAAGGACCATTCCGGAGACGGTACAATCATGAATTGTACGCAATCTACCTTGAAGCAGATATCGTGACAAAAATTAAGCTCGGTAGACTCCGGTGGGCAGGGCACCTAGCTCGCATGAGCGAAGAGGAACCTGCTCGGAAAGTTCTTTGTGGTACATTCTATGGTAGACGACAGCGTGGTAGACTATGCTTGCGCTGGAGAGATGGCGTAGACCAGGACGCCTGGAGCCTTGGGGTGCGCAACTGGATGGCGGCGGCTCGAGACCGGGATGGGTGGAGAGACTTGTTGAAGGAGGCCAGGACCGGACCCCGGTTGTCGAGCCGACGATGATGATGACTTAACCTGCAGTATGTTGATTTAGTTATAAATTAAAAAAAAATTAGCTTAAAGTGTTCTTTCGGTAACCCTGATGGGTTATGTGGTCTCGTAGAAAATATGCAAAGCAATATGAAAGCCACGCATTTATGAACGATACGAAATATTTCCTGGTTTAAAAGATGACCAGATGCAAAATTCGTGCTTAACCCAACGACCCTGTATAGAATATGCAGATATTATGTGTGTGTCCTATAGTGCTTGATGTTGCCCGTTGCAAGCTGCATATTCCTCTTCTTTCCACTTGTTCGGTTTTTGGTTATCCAAAGGGCAAAATCTACATCAGAAAGAAGCCTATACGCACGATATTTGACCTTTTAATTCAAATCGAATTTCGTGCATTTTGTTGCAGAATTCTATGTCTATATTTTCAGGCACACATCATAACTGGGCTTAAGACTTCGGTCAACATAGGCCTATGTGATTGGTAGAAATATCTCTCATATCAATTCCAACATTTATATTATACCCAATATCGATGTATGTATGGATATATGAATGTATTGGAAAATCTTTGTGGTTGCAAATAAGGCAGGTGTATATGTTTGGGTTCACTTGGACGTGTTAATCGTCCATCGATAGTAGTAGGATTTCGATGTGATTCGACTTAGGCAAGGAGCAAAAAGAATTTAGAAGATATTAATTTGTGTGGAGAGTTGGAATTTATTGAAAAAAGATGTTGAATTTTAATTTTAAAAAATGTAAAATTCTGTTAAGTAAAATCGTTATTTTATTAGAAATGATTTTTTTAATTGTTACGGGTGTGATAATGAAACACACAATAATTTTAATGCATATATGTACTTATGTATGTAATTATCTATAGAACGTATGATGGATTCCAAAAAAAAAACAGGAAGTGTAATATTTTGTTACAAGATTGATTTTAGTTGGTATACCTACGTCTTTTAACTATAAACTGGTGAAAATCATAAGCTTAATTTACAGTACCATTTAAGAAACGAGAAACCAAACTATCTAAAATTTCACTTGGAAATTGTTACTAATGGGACAAGTTAATGTAACGTTTATGACAATTATGATTTTTACGAATTATAAATAAGTGGTAGCCCCACATCTTGTGGAGAGGAGCCTAGTGAATAACAACTCTCAAACATACATATGTGCGAGTTGTTTGCTGCAGTAATAGAGGGGACCTACAATTTTCTGTCGAATCTAAACTATTCATGACAAGAGACAAGTAGATACTCATGAAACATTTGTCACTTCCTCGAAAGAGGCAGTAGCCGATTTTTTGTTCATCTATTTAAGGTAGACGAGGCTGGGAATCGAACCCAGACAGCATGACAGTCCTACGCACTAACCATTAAGCCACCGGCTACAACGAATTACAAAACTGAATATAATAAAAATCCTAAAAAGAAACTACTGTCATCGTAAGTGAAATAATTTAGCAAATGAAGTAATTTATGCCGTTTCTTGGACAGTGAAGTCTTTCTCACACAAAATTTAAATAACTTATTGAAATGTATTCCTTTTTTAAAAGTGTGGAAGATACCATATAAAAGTAGACAAAATGCCCATTCGGAGGAGATTTCCCTGGAATTATTTCTTTGCATCGTTAAAATTCCGTATCCAATAAAAAGTATCCACAAAAGACAAATGAGTTGAAAAACAGAACAAGAAAAGAAGATGGAAGAGCCTACATGTAACGATTGTGACACAACCTTTAAGCTATAAATTCCTGCTCAGTATAGTTTTTTTAAGTTCAATGAAAATTTGTTACAATATTTTTCTTAATTGCCCAAATTATCAGCTTGATAAAAAAGTTTATTTTTGTAATAAAAAACATCACATAATTTTTGTTACGTTTGTGACACTTGTTACTTTATGAATCAACTATACGTAGTATCAATCTATAAAATAAATAAACATAAATTAAATAAAATATGCCCTGAGCTAAGACAGCTAATAAAAAGTAGTAAATATTTCCGTCAAATCAACAAACTATTACATTTTTAACCAGAGTTTTCAACATATGTATATTTAAAAAAAAATACTTCTGGTTCACTGAACTGCACAAAACTTAAGAAGTATTATGGGTTACCCAAAATCCCATACACATATACCGTCATATTTATATTTAAAGATGAGCGTATGTGTATTTATACATTAACAAAAATTAAAAAAAGGCGTTGAAATGATGAATATTTGTTAGATACATTTTCTTCTTGATTTTATTTTTTTTCTCTCCCGCAAAATATGGCTGAAATTTCCGTTTCCCCGCCTCCATTTACATCTTAACCTCAATTATTGTCTTCATAAATTGCAGCCAAATGGCAATTTACTCTTAAATAATGTACACACTTTTTATGTAATCCTCGTCTTTGGAGGTTGAGGAGGGTTTCTTAATATTCATATGTACGCTAAGTTGTTAGCTTTTGCTCCATCATGTGATGGTTTTTAATGGTTCCCATATTCTTATCATCAACTAAGCTGCTGCTGCTGCTGCTCTCTAGAAGATGCCATCATCAGGATCACAACAACGTCTTCATCATTACAACCATCATCATTGTCGTCCTTGTCGCACGTGATGTGTAATCACAGCACTTCAGTTCAATTTTCCCTTCATACCGCTCGCTATGGGCGTTGTTCCTTCAGCTTCTTCATTCTCATCCAAATGAAGGAGCATCTTACAGAGATACTGGTGTAGTTTTTTTTTTTTTTTTTTTGGCAATTTATTTTGATATAAAGTGCAGATTGTCTCAGGAGGGTGTCAGTTGATGTCGTCATCAACCTTGCACACCCTGTGTCAGAACAAGGGAGTATTGTATTTGTGTTGGGATGAGTAGAGAGATAATGTGCTTAGAAATAATGGATGTGTAACATATTGCCTCAATGACTGCGAAGTGCTTATAAGGAAGATCACGAAGAGTTGACAGCAAGGAAACAAAAATCCTGGAAAACCTCAACCGGCGAAAGTACAATGTTCTTTTCAATTTTGCTTATGCTTCCAGCACACCCAACCCCCTCAACACACCCAACACCGCCCCCAAACACCGTTTCATCTTTTTTTTTGTTTTATTTATATTTTTTCATTTGTTTTGTGTCATTTACGTCGTCGTTGATCCCTCATTCAAGGGTGACGAGGGGGAAGAATGACGAAATGACTTCAAGTGGTTAAGTTGACGAAGTGTACTTGTTTTGTGAGATTTTTATCAACTTCTCTTACCCTTCGGCTTCGCGCTTCAAGGGAACAGAAGAAGAAGTGAAAAATTCTGTGGTTGCGTTAAAAGGGCGAGTTTTGGGGGGGTGATTGTTAATTTAATTCACTTAGCTTGAGTGGTGATTGCAATGGAGTCAATGGGGTGCTTATTCCGCCAAGGGAAAGAGTAAATATACATATATACGGTGTGCCCATTCAATATGATTTACTAATAAAAGAGTTCCACTGATTTTATTATTATTTTTTTTCTGTCAACTGATGGTTGATAGAGGATGTCTTTATTATATTGTCTGAATTTTCAAACTTATACTTTGCACTTTTACTGGTCGTATTTTTTTAATAAGAATATAATAATTTCAAAAATTTTGTGAGTTAAAAAACATACAATTTCAAAACGAGTTTGAATTTTCAAATTTTTCAGAAACTAAAGATTTATAAAAACAATGAACAATTTGAATTTAAAAAAAAAAAAATCATTTTTAAAAATTTAGTATTAAAAATGTTTTCACCTGAGCAGCTTAGTTAAAAAAAAAAGATTTAAAGAACGCATTTTTGGTTTTAAACAAAACTAAAGAATGACACTGTTAGTGTTGCCTTTTTTTTATCATTTTTTTTTTTTAATTTTAAGTCAAAATTTTTTAGAATTATTTACGATTTCTGTTATTTTTTTGAATTAACCTACGCAAAAAAACAACACCCACCCACAAAGTAGTAGTAGAGAAAAAGAACGACTAACTTGAATGGAACTTGCTGGCAAGTGGATTGCCGCCTACGTCACAGCCAGTACGAATTTGACAGGCGATGTACATATGAACCCAACTGCTCAGCCAGTACTGGCTATCGTGTAGCCTCGGCGTTAGATGAAAGGCAATTTATTATGACAAGATATACTTTTGGACAGTAACGTAGATTGATGCAAAAGGGCACGGATGAAAAAAAGAGGGCCCCACACAGTATACAAAAATTGATTTTTTTTTAATTAAAAATATTTTGTTTTGAAAAATGTATTATGATGCAACATTATTTAGAATTTTTTTTAGAATCATCTTCTCTATATTTTCATTAGATACGAAAATTCCTAAGCTTAGTGGCTATCAAGTTCTTAAGAGATAATTCAAAAAATGGTTGTGAGGAAATTTTTCCTTGAGAAACGTGAAAGGACCAAAAGTTTTTAGGCCTGGCTTTCTTCTCACTTCCTCCCAATCCTATTGGAACGTTGTATGGCATTGCCTTTGTAGTTCTCAGGGTTTCTCCTTCGAACCTTTAAAATTACCAAACTCATAAAATAGCAATATGTGGTTCTGGTTCCAACAGAATGGTGAAAACAGTTAACGCTATAATGGACATTCTACATGAACGATTTGAAGGTATAGGGTTATCTTTCGTGGAGGTGGCGTGAACTGGACATCAAAATTGTGCGATTTGACTCCGTTAGCCTTTTTCTTGTATAAGATTTTCTAAGATTGCAGGCTATGCCAATAAGATGCAATTGACCGATGCAATGTCAACATAACCCTGGTCCATCGCTCAAACTAAGCGGATCTATGCAGCAGAGTCATTGAAAACTGGACCTTTCGGTTCCGACTAACCGTTTGATGCCATTCAAACATGGGACTTTCAAATAAAAATGATTTCATTAATACCTCACACACAGTTTGTTTTATACAATTTTAATATTGAACATTGAAACATTGGAAAACCCTTTACATCTCGATTACACGAATTAAAATTTTTGGTTTAAACCCACATTTTTCCTCTAAAGAGCAGGTAAAATTTTACTTTAATTAAAATTTTGTTGAATCCTTTTGATTATGGTTACCATGACAAATTTTGCCAAATTTTATGAGTGTAACAATGTTTGTATATGAGTGTTTTCCCATACACTTGCTCCTCTCCCTCCCCCTTTCACCAAAGATATTTGTTACGGATTCTCTTGACCCTGAAAATATTTTTTCTCTTCTAGTAAGAAAATGTAGTTTATCGACACTTTATAGTTTTGTTTTATTTAAGAGCAATTACTTTAAAGTAACCTGTACTCGGCGGACCTCCAACCGTGCATCGGTCGGGGCATCGACAAAATCAATCGAGAAACGATGAAAATTGAAACAAAATATATGATTTTTTTCTATTTTTCATCGTTTCTTGACTGATTTTATTGACGCGAGAGTTAAACAAAATGGGTCCTGGTTTGACCTGCACACCAACTTGGTTTAATTCGTTCTGCATTGGTGCGCGTAACCTAAGGTGGGGTCTTCCTCTACTGAGTAGTCCATCTGGTGCATCGCTATCCATACGCTCCAAGTGACCCATCAGCCCTCTCAGCATCTCAGCCCCTGATTTGTTTAGCTTTTTGATCAAGTTGAAGTCGCCGTATAGCCCATAGAGTCTGTTGTTGAATCTTCTCTTTCACATTCCATCGATGCAAACCGCAAACTAGACCGCATAAGCCCAAAATAATGTTCCAATCAAAGAAACCATGCTAATCTTCTTCCGTTATTGACAACGCCCATTCTTCAAAGCTTTACAGCAGGACTTAAATGATCAACGTTTTCTTTAGGGTTTCCTTGGCTTTTTGGAAGAGGGCTTTACTACTTAAATGCCTTCTTAGCCCGATGCAACAGGGATTAAAAAGAGTGATAATTTGTAATGATGTCATTCGAAACTTATGATCTTAATATCTGCCTACGAATCTAAAGATAATATCTTTATAAATATAAATCAATCTCTTGTTGAAAAAGACCAACAATTCGATAACTGTTTATTTGTAAATAATGAGGCTGGTTTTTTTTTTTTGTTGTATACTCTCACTCAAAGTCTTAGGTCCACCATCATGGCTTCCCTAGACATCTATTAGTTCCACATTCACACACTTTTGCTTATATCAAAAGTGTTTTAAAAAAGATCAGTTCATTTTTCTGGCCAATAGCCTTTTTTTAAATATTTTTGCTACACCTTTAAATACATTTCAATTCATATCGACATCTACCAGATATTTTTTAAAAGACGAACAAAAAACGGAAGTCTCAGTTACCGGAAAATTGGAATAAAATTTATGGTTCAGGATAAATCCACTTCCTTTGCAAAGAACACCGTTTTTTTTTTTGTCTTGTTTTCATTTCTTCATTGCTTTTCCCTAACAAAAAAAGGGAAGCTGAGGAAAAATCGGCTTTCTATGCATACCAACTTGAAGTTCATTTTTTTATATTAAAAAGACCGCCGCCGTCGTCGCGTCCGTCGTCGTCATTGCTAAGAATTGTTATAACTTGAATAACAACTTTGTCCTTCCGGCGACCGACGACGACGACGACGAGGTCCTTTTTATATCGCTCTGTCTCTGTCGCCCTTCTCTTTTCCCATATCCTCCAGCTTTTACCTTCATTTTTTAACTAGGTATGCAGTTCACATTATTTTCTCCAGCATTATATTTTCAGCTTTTCTTCATCGCTTGGGTTCTTTTTCCAGGATGAAAGAAACCATTTGGTGGAAAATTTTAACGAAACTTTGTCGACAAACGTTGTCGATGCAATCTAAACATGACAAAAAAAAACGAATAAGAGGAAGGAATAATAAACTAAGGGAAAGAGGGGTGTCTTTGGAAAATTGGAGCTAAATTGATGTTTATTGAGTGCAGCATTTTTATGTGTGACATTTATTTGATAAGGACATTTTTTTTAATGTCCAGTACCTGATTATGAGAACGGGTAGTAGCTAACACTTGTTCAGGGGATATATGTATGAAAACTTGGATTTGAAAACATAAAGGGTTTAACTTCTGTTTAAAAGATAACAACCACTAATCATGGTTTGAACGTAATGAGAGTAGGTATACTCTCGAGAAACTAAATTAATGCTTTATTCCAATCTACTTCCTAGACCTTTTGCAAGACTTAAATTGACAAGTTCCAGTGTGGCCTCTATCCCAGCAGACCAAATGTTTACAATGAAGAAAACCCTAGAAAAGAGTAACGGATTTCAAGTCGCCACTCACCACATTTTCATTGACTTTAAAGCCATATATGACAACATTCATGGTCAGGAGCTTCATATAGCGAAGCCTTGGGATCCCGGGAAAATTGATCCAGTTGCGTGGCACAATGGCATTAGACAATACACGGTGCAATGTACTATTGTTTCTGAAACAATAGAGGTTCTAACTACTTTTGTTTGTATGATGGTCTTTAATTGAAACTTTATCTAAAATCGTCTATTATTGGCCTTTTAAAACAACATTGCAATGTTTTTGTTGTTGTAAAAACAATATTCATAAAAACAAACATCACACTTTAAATTTTTCTTCATATATGTAGGTACCCCTGACAAAGACAGCATTTTCATCATTTATCAAAAGAGCATATGCTTCCTAGCACTTAAAAGAGCATAAAACATCATATTGCTGCACGATACTCTAAATCCTTTGGCTCTGAACGAACAAAAAACCATCAAATTTCCACCAACAGCAGGTTGTCATCAGGAAGAACAGACTAAAATTGCATTGCACCGCACATTCCAGAAGGGCGGGCGGGTGGCGCGTGGTGCAGCGCCAGCGTATACATTTCAATGTAGGTATGATGCTGCTGATGCACATAAAAGAGGTTGTATTTGCATTCTTATATTTGCAAAGCTTGAGCAAAAAAAAAAAAATACAAAATAGGATGCTTCTCTCATTGCTAGCTTGAGCTTCACACTCGCATAGAAATGATAATTAACATCAAGCAACGACTATACGACTACACGTCAGCCAGGAAAATTATTATCTAAGTGCATCACTTAGACTGGGATATCACAAAACCACTTTTGTTCGGTGTTGAGTCCTTGCTCTTAATAGT
The DNA here is from genome assembly GCA_932273885.2 of Leucozona laternaria. Lineage (NCBI taxonomy): Eukaryota > Metazoa > Arthropoda > Insecta > Diptera > Syrphidae > Leucozona > Leucozona laternaria. Next base: position 19,356,239 of record OW026367.1, on the reverse strand, counting down.
CGGAAGTGCATATAGTATAAGAGTTTAAAGAGGATTATGTGGCTGAACACTGCGGGTTTGAATAGATTTAAGCTGGATTGTTGTGTAAGTGGTTAACTCGCACATAAGAGTGCAATTGAAAGGATCTGAATAATGTGATTAAGGGAAAAAACATGAAGATTTTTCGTTCTAGCTAATTCGAGGTGGGTATGTGTATTAAATTGGATAACAATCACAGCATGTGAGATCTTAATTGGAGCAAATGAATGTGGTTGAAGAAGTTGATGTGTTAAATGCAAGGAATGATGAGGTAATGGATCTGTTGTTTTTAGTGTACTGTGTCTTTCCAAGATGACACTAAGAGAAGACAGTTATTTATTTATAAAAAGTTTGAAAAGCTAATTTAAAAAACAGAATCTTGGGAAAGACATTAAATATAGCTTACTATAAAGAAGCACTAACTTGGCTTCATAAATTTTCATCCACTTTTTGGTATCAGTTTAAAGAGGCAAAGAAAGATCGAATTTAATTTATGTGTTAGAACTGGTGAACTAAGAAAGGACTTCATATTTGAATAACAGGCCTTTTAAAATCATAAATATTTTGGATTTTATGAAATACAATTTGAAATTCAATACAAAAAAGATATAAAGAAATCTAACAGTTCTAGTTGGAGATGGAACGATTTTAACAGGGTGTTTTGCATAACATGCGACAAAAGGCTAGAGCGTGTATAGGTTGGGTCAAGATAAATTGTATGAGAAAAGGGCTCTATATAAAAATGGATAAGGCATGACACTGTAAGTGTTGCCGTTGTTTTTGTAATGATTTTTTTTCTACTGGGTGTTTTTTTTTAGACGTGTGGTTTTAAATCTGGCAATACTTTTTTCGGAGTTCGTGTTTTTGACAGCTGTCACTTGATTTATGCTCAGTTTGGACCAAAGGTTAGACGGTGAATGGGCCCAAAACGAGATGGCCACCGATCCCGAACTTTGTTCAGCGATGAAGCACATTTTTGGTTGAATGGATACGTTAATAACCAAAATTGTCGTATTTGGAGTGATCATAACCCTCAAGCTATTGTTGAAACGCTGGTGCGCTGTTACTTCCTCAAAAAGTCACTGTTTGGTTTGCTCTATGGGCAGAGGCAATCATTGGTCCATATTTCTTTAAAAATGGAGACGGCCATAATGTTAAAGTCAATGGGAAACGTTATAGAGCCATGATTAATGACTTTTTCGTGCCTGGATTAGAGGATGTTGATGTGGACGACCTTTGGTTCCAACAAGACGGCGCTACATCTCATACCGCCAACGAAAAAATCAATTTATTGAAGGAAACTTTTGTTGAGCGTATTATCTCGCGTCGTGGGCCTGTGGCGTGGCCTCCAAGATTGTGAGATTTAACACCGCTGGACTATTTTTTGTGGGGTTATCTGAAGTCGCTTATCTACGCAGATAAACCCGAGACGATTGACGCCTTGGAAGAGAATATTCGTCGCGTAATTGCTGACATACGGCCCAATTGCTGCAAAAAGTGGTAGAAAATTGGGCCTCTCGGCTGGAATTTATTCGATTTACTTGGCTGAAATCATTTTTAAAACATAATGGCAAGGCAAACCCTTATCTTTATAATAAAGCTCAATTCTTGGCCATAACATTAAATAATATGCGTTTTATTTCTTCTTGAAAACCACACGTCTAAAAAAACACCCTTTACCTTAAAAAAGCATGAGATCAATATAAATCAATCGAAAATTCACTGTATTTTTTAACTCTCTATTTACAATCCTTGTACATTATAGTTGACAAGAACTTTTTTCACAAAAAAAAGTCCACACCAGCATCCATTCATCAATACAACTAACCAAAATAGGCAAGCATTTAAATGGAAACCGCTTGTAGAGTCAACCGTTTTCACCAGCAAAAAATTGTCTCGTAATCCAGTTGAACAAGTATACGTTAAAGAAAATTCTTATTCACCCAGAAATTTTTTTTAAATCAGACACGTTCAATCAGTATAATGAAAATACCAGTTTTCAATACCTAAACCTTCTGTATAGATTCCTGGATCGTCTAGTGTCTAGTCCTCGGCTATGACAATAGTTTATGAAGTTGAACTTTATGTTCGAACTTGCCATGATGGGCAAATGGTGAGTTTATTTTGTCTTCTTTTATGGGGATAAATATTTTTTTAAAAGCATCCCAACTAACTCACACAAACGAATGAAGTCATCCTGTCGTCCATTATTTGGAGTGGCAGTTTGTCCTTTAAAGAATTTTATTTCTTTCTCCATTATTGGTCTAAACGAATGGAGAACGCCTTCCGTAGATGTAAGATATAAGAGTAAGGAATGGATGGACATAGTTCTATTTCAAAAATATTTTTATATGATTGAAAAATTTTGTTGGATAGATATGACATTTTTATTGAATTATGTGTGTCCCTGTCCAATGTCTAGTTTATCCCATTTTGTGTGTCTTTTGAGATTTTCTATCCCTCTTGTGTGTGATTTTCTTCGCCTACTTCATTTATGAGAGCTTCTTCTTTTTTTCTTCTTATATGAATGTCCTTGCTCTCTTGAGTCCTTAGTGTCCTGTACGTATTTCCTGTGTATTTTTGTTATTGAGTTGGAAAAAGCATTACGGGAATTAATATTTTCTGAAGGTCGTTATGGAAGCATGTGTGTGTTCGTATGGAGCCTATGTCTTTAAAGCTAAAATCAAGGAAAAGGACTGTGTATATGTAAGTACTTGGCCGAGAGAAGAAAATATGCTTTTAAATGAAATGGAAAATCACACAAGAGATTTTTGATGTAAGCACTTTATCTTTAGGGAGGCATTTGGCTCAATTTGAGGCAAGTGATTGTGGCGATTCTTGAGTTATGAATTGTGATTCAATTTTCCAGATGATTAAGTGAGTGTCATGTGATATGTGAGTACCTAGTATACATATAACTATTGTGTGTTAAGAATGGTCATATTACTATGGTTCATTTCAAGAAAAGACTTTGTAGTCCTTTATTCAATTTTATATACGGATGATAACAGTCAATACAATTTTTTTCATGACACAATGATAAAATTAATACGAGGGAAAGCTTAAGATATATGAGTGATTGAATTAATGACTTGAATTATGGAGAAGTAACTTACCAGAATTTGAATAAAATTGTGAGAGCAGTTAACCAGAAATAGAATTATGATGAACAAAATACGTACTACATTATGGCAATTTTCGGAAGAAACCGTAAACACAATAGCGCAAAATTTTAGACGATTTAGTACGATGTAAGAGTATTTTTAGTGTGATGCTAGGGTAAAAAGAGGAGGAGTTAGCATAGTACTATCTTTTTAACATTTTATTAAAGTTAAAATCATCATAAATGGGTATTTTATCTTTTTAGTATCATACTTACTTCATATATGTCACTTATTTGACAATGACAAATTTGAAGAAGAGATGTTTGCCTACTTGTTTGCACGAAATGTCACTGTTTTAGGCGCGTTCAGCTTGATTTTCGTTTAAAAACTAATAACATTTTAGTAAAGTACTTGAAAGTAAGTAAATTATTAACTAGTATCATGCTGACACCTTTAAATCATACTATTTAAAATTTTGCGCCAATATTTCCATTATTTGAAACTTTCGCAGTTTTTGAGAAAATTTAAAATAAAGGTTACCTGGAAGGAACCCTTTTTTAGATAAGTAACAACGCAAAATTGAATTTCTGGTCTAAGGAGTTAAATAGAAAATAGTCGTAAGCAATTCTAAAAAGATCAGTTTATTTCGTTTACAAAGTTGTTCGATGTAGAGAGAGACGCACTGATGTTCACCCCCCCCCCCCCCCCCATTTTGAATGTATTCTAGGTTAATGAAGTGACATTACCACTATTTATTTTCAAATACAAATGTCACTTAGTATTCTATCCCTAATTGTTGTGTAAATTCAGAAACGCATCGTTGAATAAATGAAGAATTACATAACACGTGTTTTTTTGCAGTCCCCCAGGAAATTGTTTTTTTGTAAAATGCAATAAAAACTAATTCCGCTCGGGCTTAGCTAAACACAGAGAATTCTCGTGGCATATATCTTAAGCACGGTGTTACCGGTGGCGTTAATTACATATATGCATACATTTGTACAATGTAAAGTGTTTTTTTTAGAGGTAAAGAACTTTAAGTTGGCAACATTATTTTAACTGGCGGCCATTTTGTCAGCTGTCAAGTGATTTATTTTCAGTTTGGTTTGGAATTTTAACATGAATAGACTGACCCCTGAACAACGCTTCCAAATTGTGCATATTGGGCTTAAAACAAGATTGCATTTGATTCTAATTTTGATAAGCGAATTTTGTTTAGCAATGAAGTTCACTTTTGGTTGAATGGATACGTCAATAAACAAGACTGCCGTATTTGAAGTGATGATAATCCTCAAGTGTATGTTACTGTTACTGTTTGGTGTGCTTTATATTTTGGTGGATTAATTGGTACGTACTTCTTTAAAAACGATGCTGGCCAGAAGGCTACAGTCAATGGTGACCGCTATAGAGCCATGATTACTCACTTTTCCCTTCATTAATTGAACAATTATGATGTGCAGGAGCTGTGGTTGCAACAAAACGGCGCAAAATGTCACACAGCTCGTGCCACAATTAATTTATCGAAGGAAAAGTTTGGTCACCACATAGTTTCACGTTACGGATCCGTGAATTGGCCTCCAAGATCGTGCGATTTAACGCCACTTGACTATTTTCTGTAAGGAAATGTGAAGCCGCTAGTCTACGCCGATAATCCCGAAATTATTGACCACTTGGAGGACAACATTCGCCCCGTTATTACCGATATACGAATACAAATGTTGAAAGAAGTCATCGAAAATTGGTTCTCCAGATTAGACTACTTCCGAGCCAGCCCTGGCAGTCATATGCCAGAAATCATATTTCAATTATAATGCCAGAAGATTATCTATCGAATGAAGTAAATTTCATGCCAATTTAAAAAAATCATTTTTGTTTTATTCCATTTCAAAGTTCTATACCTCTACCCTTTACATGTTATCGATAGTTTGTATGGAAATTTAATTTTTTTTGTAATGGCGTCGCCAATCCCCGATGTCGTTTTTTTCAACCAAATCTCTCCAGGCTTGCAAAAAAATACTGCTGCAGTGTAGTTTAATAGAAACTAGTTATCCCTCCTGTATGTACTTGTGCATGCCATTCTCTGAATGTTTTCCATTATTTCTTTTAAATATATTTTCTTGTCTTAAACAAGCCTCTAATCCAAATTAGAGAACGAGTTTGAAATGGCCTTACACTGTAGCTATAGACCATGTACCTGTTAATCTAATGAAGGATTTTGCTCTCTCTCTATTTCCCATCAATAGTATTCAGCTTGAAGTATAAATAGTTGCTGAATCTTTCTTTTTTCTTTCTTTAATCAGATTTCGATTTTTTCTAAAAATTATTCATATTTCGTGACCTTAAGCCCGCTTAAGATTACTATATTAATGATTTTTTCTAAATATAACCATTCCTTATTGAATTTTTATTTTAGGCATGGCGTATTGGATTTAAACTTTTAAAAGTATCGTAAATAGCAGCTGTCAAGTTCATTGAACATTTTTCCATTATCAAAACAGTTCATAATGTATGAACTAAATAATTGCATTCAAATTCTTTAGCGTTATTTTTCCTTTTATTTAATTGACACTGCAGTTTTTAAAGAGTTAAATACCTTACTGCTCCTACCTACTCATCCACCTAAACATCCACTTTCTTCAAGCTTCGTTAAAGTGCATATTTGCCCAAGTTTTCGTGTTTCTTTTTGTATCAAAACTTTTCCTCGTATAGTAAAATTTTATTTCCATCGCTCAATCGAAACCACGCAAATGTTTTTATGTGAATAGCTAATGTTAGTTATATGGACTGCTAAACTTGACAAAAGTATCATTGTTTTATACCTATATTAATTGTATATTTATATCATATTGTTTATGTGTGTTTGGCAAGAATTATGTGTTTTGTGTTGCATTATTATTAGTTTTTCTTACTTTGCTTTGCCTTCTTGTTCCCTGCACATATACAGAACGAACTCAACTCAAATTTCAACTCTTTGAAGTGAGTATTCCTCTTCATCCTATTCACGATGCAATGCATGTCCTCCCACACAGAAATTCCTCTGTGAGAGTTTGGTGAAGGATAAAATCATGTAATAATAGTTTTTACTTGTGCTGCCACTGTTGTTTTCCTTATTGTGGTTTCGGGATTGGGGTACAAACCAGAAATGGGTCAGCAAATATTATACTTGTGGTGGTTATGGTGGTGTGGTTTGAAAGCTCTTCATATGTTATGAAAATTCGCTGTATCGTGCAGTCTTTTTGTGTTTTGTGTTTTGTGTTATTAGTGCGGTTTAAACTTGTGTATTCATCAAAATCTTAAACAGCACCTACAGACACAAGAAATGTGTTAATATAATTTTGTTTGTTGGATTTAATATAGGAAGAGAAAATGAAAGCATTTATTTTGATATAAAGTTGGTTATCATAGAATTAAATTAGTAGACATAATCATACATAAATTTGTTACATTAAGAAAATTAAGATGAGAATATTAACTCAGTCGCTCTAAGCTGAAATTCGATAACATTTCGGTATTTATGATTTCTTTTGGAATCCTTACATGTTGCGAGCAAGGAGACTAATGGCCTTCGAGAAGAAGCACATGTTGTACGACTGATTCAGATGTACTAACATGTTCTTATGGATCAATGATATAGGTACATTTAAGACGAAATCAGTAAAGCCATTTTTTTAGAAAATTTTAAAAACTTAAAACGTATTTTTTCCCTATATCTTTTACCTATATCACTGAAACAAAAATTCAATTTATTCCTGTAATTACCAAACTTGGGAAATTTGTCGTCCGACTCACAAATAGTCAGGCAAACGGTATGCCAAGTTTCTGAAAACCACATTTTTTTACCTTCACCATTAACGTTAAAATGGGTTTAATTAGAACTGAATAAATGAAATAGTACGTATACGCCATAGTCACCCAATCGTTTTAACGAACCTATATACGTTAAATGCTAGAGTTACATTTTTACTTTAAAACAAATACTAAGGGTGGAATTAATCGAGTGCTCATAGACATAGCCACAATAGCTATACTCTAAAAGTCAAGTCATGGGCACTCGTAAGCCGCATTGTCATAGGTAGTCCAGAAAATAAGACAATAAAATGGCAAAACACCACAAAACTCTAACAGAGCTGAAATTTGGTGGAGAATACATTATCTGTGTAGCTTGGACAAAGAGATATAAATAGATCAGTTCGAGTTTTTCAAAATAACGTCCCGAAAAACTGGATTTGAAATTCTCTATGTTAAAAAATCTGCCATCCTTCTTCACTATGAAAAGTCTTTATTTCCTGTAGCAATTGTAGGTATTATGTCATAAAATATCAAACTTAAAAAGCATTATCTTATTTACCGTTTTAAATGTGCTTCTATTAGATTCGAAAATACAAGCCAAATTATACCGAAATCACAGTTGATTTTTCTTTGATTCACTTTCTTCTTTAAAAGGACTTTTGACACTTCATTTCATCACTCTGCACACACACAACACACACATTTTGTCTGACTTTCTGCACCCAAAAAAAAACAATAATTCTGTACAAGAGTGAAACAAGTAAAAACAGACCAAATGCAATTAATACATAAAAGCAAAGTCGTGCCAATTCTTAGCGAGGTCATGCCCTCAGCCTCCTGAGTTGAGTCGGGTTGTTATACTTCTTCTTTACTCTTTCAACAGAAAAAAACATTTGATCAAACTATGAAAATGCATTTTGTGTATTACCACTGCCCACTGTCGCCTCCACCACCGCCACCACCGCCGCCGTGCCGTTATGTTTACCAAGCACTAGATGGAAACCACAAAAAGATAAATAATAACAAGGAACACCCATTTTCATCACCACTTCAAGAACAAGAGGCGTGTAACATTCGAAAAGTAGAAGAAACCAAAAAAAAAAAAAACAACATCATTCCACTTGAGTTCGCAAAGCAAAGGAAGTTCGTTGCATTACGAAAACTTTAATATTTAACTAAAAGACAAAAAAATCTCACCAAAGTTTGTAGAGGATAAAAAATCAATATACATACAACCCGAAAATATATATAAATGATCTTGTTTAACCGCCCATTTAGGACAAAGTCGTTAAATAAATCAAAGAACCTCAGCAATGAATGTAAGTGTAAGTATATAAAGTCACAGAGTTTCATTGCCAAAAAGGACAACATCACCCATCTCCACAGGGTGCCACTCTGCACGTTGATTGCAAAGTATTGTATTGCTCGTCGTTGTATATCTATCTTCTTTTTTTTTGCTGTGCTTTTTGTGCAGTCACGAGTCAGCAGAGTGAAAAAAAAAACCATTTTCATATTACGATTTTTTAAGTAGATACCTCCCTAACCTACTGTTTAAGGGATACTGGGCTATGTGGGGTATGTTGCTAATTTTTAACAACATTTTATGAAATAAAATTACCAAAGAATGACCTAGAATGACTAAAGCAATTGTAAGAAAACTACCTTTCAGGTTTTTGGCCAAAAATTCACATAACAGAAATAGGCATTACCAGTTTTTTAAAAAAATGATGTGATTTTTGAGTTAACCGCGTATATCTTTCCCATGGTTAAGCAAATTTTGTTATAATTATGCAATCTGGTGCTTCTCAGTAGTAGTAAAGGGTTTTCCAATAAGAGGTGTTATTTTGATATTCAAAGAAAAATGGCATTTTTTGAGATAAATTATGGGATGTTTATTTTTTTATAAAGAGGAAGGTATGCCGTTAATAATGGAACACAACATCAGCCAAATGGCCGCCACGACCACGCTTACAGGACCATATCCTTTTCATGAAATTTTCCATAACCAAATCGCAAAGTGGCTGCCCTATGTCCTCGATAGCCTCACGAATTCCATCTTTGAGGTCTTGAATCGACGCTGGGCTGTTGGCGTAGACCTTATGTTTCACGTGGCCCCAAAGGAAGAAGTCGCAAGGTGTTAAATCACAAGATCTCGGTGGCCAATTGTGATCACCTCTTCGAAAGATAACACGGTCCGGAAACTTTTCCCGTAAAAGATCGATGGTTTCATTGCTTGTGTGGCACGTAGTGCCGTCTTGTTGAAAGTAAACGTTGTCCAGATCAATACCATCCAATTCCGGCCATAAAAAATCATTAATCATCTCTCGATAGCGCAATCCATTGACCGTAACTGTTGCTCCAGCCTCATTTTCGAAAAAGTAAGGTCCAATGACCCCGCCGGACCATAAACCGCACCAAACAGTCACGCGTTGAGGATGGAGAGGCTTTTCAACAATAACTCTTGGGTTTTCCGAGCCCCAGATGCGACAGTTTTGCTTGTTGACGTAGCCTCCGAGGTGGAAATGGGCCTCATCAGTCAAGATGATTTTTCGATGAAATTCCGGATCATTTTCATGCATTTCAAGGACCCAATCAGCAAAGACACGACGTTGCTGATGATCAGCCGGCTTGAGTTCTTGTGTTAACTGAACTTTATAAGCCTTAAGACCCAAGTCTTTATGCATAATACGGTGTAATGACGTTTGTTGAATTCCAAAGAACGACGAGGAATGGACAAACCTGGGTTTTCTTCAACACTTTGGGCTACAACAGCAATATTCTCAGTTGTTCTTGAGCGACGTGCACGAGTTTTATTCTTCACATCACTAACTTGTCCCAACAGCTCGAATTTGTCCACTAATTTCTGTATTGCCCAAAAATGTTTTAGTTTTACGAACCGTCTCTGCCAAATTTTCACCATTTTTATAGTGAATTTTAATAATTTCAATGCGTTGTTGAAGCGTGTATCGTTCCATTTTTATTAATGGCGTAGTTTTTACTTGTCAAATGTCAAAAAATGACAGCTTCAAAAGTGACAGCTACCGAAATAGCGGGCTATTCAAAATAACACCTCTTATTGGAAAACCCTTTAGTTAACAGTATAGCATTTAAAAAATTTTGAAAAAAATAAATTCAAATTGCCTTCTTCAATTTTTAACAATTTTTCGTTAAAGTCGTTTTATTGTACTCACTTGATCCTTTTAAATTAAAGTGCACAAAAACACGCCATGTACAACTTATTATTCTTATTTTATTTGCTTTTAGCTCATAAACGGAAAGGTTTATCGCCATTAACTAAGGGGAATTGATGTTTTATTTTACATGGAAATTATTTCTTAACGGGTATACATGCACTAAAAAAACACACCTAATATTGAACCGTTTACATTTATCTTCACGGTGTATCTGCATTACAGTTGTTAACCACAAGACCAAGTTTGTGGCGATCTAGTCGTGCATAGCTTTTGCGTTGGCCTCACCTGCGTTGCGCGATGTTATAAATAGTTTTACATTATTACTGTCCTTTTGGCTCAAAGGCATTTCTGAATATTTCCCATCTCATCCCAGTTTCCCCTTTTTTTTTACTCAGTGCATCTTCTCCCACTACAATTTGAATATGAACTTTTTTGGTTGTTTTGTTTTTGTAGTTATTACTGACAAGAATTCCAGAGTGCATGCGGAGAGAGTTTCAGAAACTAGATTAACCAAAACCAAAAAACTCCACCAACTATTTTCAAAAAGGGGTTAGTTCCGCCTCAAAACCACACTCATCAGTATGTTAGACAATTATTATGGCTTGAGGATTACATAAAAGTTTTGTCTAGGATTTTCAACATACATACCTACATATATGTATGAAAGTACGTGTCAACGCCTTAATAAGCATGCACAACAGATTTTATCCTATCTTCGTCTAAGAGAAGTCAAGTATATATAGGCAAAGAGGACGTGTGTGATGTAATGCTAAGCAATTACACGCGACTTGTTGTGTGAGACAAACATTTTTGGGCTTGCAATTTGTCTCGAAAACTAAAAGGAGACAAGTTTTATTTTTGCATGTTGTTTTATGAGCGCGTGCCTTATTGTGCTTTTGTCATTATTTGTCATTGTTGGCGATTTGATTTTTTTTGCTTAAGTATTAGAGAAATTTGGAGGTTGTTATGAAAAATTTTTGGAAGTATCAAAAGTTACTGCTTCTATAAAATAGTGCACTGAAACCAATGATAATAAGTTTAAACAATTAAATACTAATTAACAGGGTTATTTATTTCATGGTTTCAAGTTGGTAGCGCTGGTATTTGACAACCTGTCAAACTCAGCTGTCATTTGGAGTGTCATAATATAATTTGGATGTTTGTCATTTACTATAATGGATCGCTTAGCAATCGATAAAATACTAAAGTAGTTGCTATAGTTCTCCCCATATTAATGCTTGAGATCATTGCTCATCTCTTGTTTTCATTTGTTCTATTAATCATTTTGGTAACACCATAATTTTCTCAAAACTACCCTAAAAACATTTTCAATGTTTAAATTTCAATTTTTAAATTTCTTTAGCTATGTTTCTTTTTTTTCAAACAAAAAACCCATTTATAAGGATTGAAAATTTTGTTAAATAAAATGTGTGTGTATAAGCATGAGCAACTGAACATGTAGGGTTGTAGGGGTATTGCATTGTCTCGTTTATAGAAACTTTGAAAGTTCCAATTAATAAAATCCAAGTATATAATATATATACTCATTCAGAACAAACACATTTCAAATCATTGACACATTAAACTTTTAATTAATAAAAGTGCACTCAGAAACTCATGACAACAAAATGTTAACAACGTTCTCGTGATGGTACTTCATTTAAGTGGACTTCAAATGAACAAAAACACAACTTGTCAAGTACCTACAACCATATATGATACAAAAGAAAATCGTTCCACAATATTTTACACAAACAAAAGCTTAGTTTTTTTCGCTCTTATTTGCAGGAAAAGGAAACTGGGATTTACTTTTTTTTAAAGACAGACATTTTTAAATGTTGATATAGATGTATTTTTATTAGAAGATGCAATTGCTGTTTTTGAAAATAGTCAAATAAACGACTGGGTTGCAATGTTAAGAGAACCTTAATGCTTTGAAGTTACGAGGTTTGTAAAGAGTTTGAGCATTTAAGAGGTAGGGTGTATATAATATATGTAAGTTCATTAATTTAATGACAAAGTTTAGCAGAAAATGTTAAGAAAGTGAAAAACTCTAAAAACTGAACTTTTTGTCTGATGTTTTCGTTTAAAAATTATATTTTTTCAATTTTCTTAACTGCAATATTGCTAACACTTCATATTTGAATTACCAGATTGCAAGATTATAACAAAATTTGTTCAACAATTGAAAATAAAGGGGCCCAACTATGTATCTCGATTCTACAATAAAAACGTTCGAATTTTCAAAATCTCAACTCGCTAATTCTATCGCAAGCGCTTATAACCTGAAATAGAACAGCACTAATTGCAGATTCTGTGGCAAAAAGTCGGTAGCACTAACATTTGGTACTAAATTTGTACATAATACCACTTATTTGAAGCATTGAAAAGTACTTTCGAATAGATTCGAAAGTAGAATAAAGTTACATTGTATGGCCCAAGGCAAATAAGCTACAAATAGGATCATTTTCTCAAAAAGTGGGGAATATGCTTATTTCCGTCGTGTGAATTTTTTGCTCAAAACCTGGTTCGCAGTTTTCTTATAATAATTTTGTTCATACAAGTAGGTACGAATTAAAATCGTTAGAGCCGTTTTCGAGGATATTAAAAAAAAAAAACGTCATATGGCAGCTTCCGGTTCTAATGAACTAAAACTAAAAATCATTTTTTTTTTTAAATTGTTTTAAAGAAAACTAAACTAACGGTTTTAAAATTTTGTTTGCATAAATTTTCTTTTTTTCCGAGAATTTATTTTGAACTTAAATTTGTATTTTTTCAATGAAAAGTATACGAAAGAAATTCATATTATAATAGTTTTGTATGTTTCCTCTCTAACACTTCCATATCTAAATCATTATATCACCTTTACTTCTTATATTCTTATTTTGTTATTCTCTTTTCCTATCTTATCACACACTCATTCAAACACAATCATCTTTAGTTCAAATAAAAAGGGACATCAAATCTCCTTTTAAGTACCTTAATCACTTCACTTCTCCGCAGTCTTAAGAAAACGCACCTTCAAATACCATTTCAATACATATACATATGTATATGTAGATCTTTAGAACCCCAATTCTGATGTCGTCAGCTCAAATTAATCAATACAGACATTTGGAAACTTTTCTAATAAATTTCCAAATCCCAAAACCCTCCTGATCCACGCCTCATTTTTTAAACGTAGTAGATATATACGGTACAAAAAAAGAGGAAATGCTTTTCCATCTTGTTCGTTTCCCATGAGTGCCATGTCACATCGTCCAACAGTCGGTATAGCATTTGATATCTCCACACTAAGAGTGTCCGAAAAATCCATGCTTTCTGACACTCTCTGCTCGGTTCCTGAGTTAGGAAAAATGTAAAAATAAAAAACAAAAATGGTGCCCATTGTAAAAAAAAACTATCTTCAAAACCCACTGAATGATAAGGATATAGTATGTGCTATATTTAGTGGCAGACGTCTTCATTCAAATTTATGGTCACAACGAAGAATTACAGCCGTTTCTTGTTCTAACCCGTGTATCCTGTCTTTATATGTGATACCTGATATAGGTAAACAAAAACTGACTCTAGAAAAAAATGCTATCGTCATCTTCTTTATTCATGTTTCATGGACTATTGGCGCATTAATTTTCATTCAGTGTGACCATTTATAGAAATCACCTTTTATAGCACACAATTTTTTTGTTTCTAAATTCGTTGATCATTAATTTTAAACTAAATGAATATTTAACTTTTACTTCTGAAGAAGTCCATAAGACTAAATCCTTGCGTTCGAGAATCTATCGGTGAGGGTGTCAACCTATACAAAAATTTTCAGTTACCCTGAGTTGTTGTTGCGTCAGCTGTTTTTTCACAAGGGATTACAACAAAACAAACCTATCCGGATAGCTTTGGATTGATCCCCCAACGTGGCGAATGCGTACCAAATTCTAAGAAAATCAGTGGAAAGAACGATATCAGATGGCGTTCAGGAAATAGTTTCAAAGAGTCTGACACAATTATGAAACGACAGACGCGCCGCTTCAGAAACTACAGTCTTCATTGTGTTTGCACTTTTAGTTATTGCCTCACTTTAAGGCCTTCTGCACACGAATCGTCTTGTCATAGATGCATAAAAGATGCAGCATGCAGTGACGATTCCTCCACGCTTATACTTCTGCACACGAAGCGTCACACCATACACAAAATATTGAACATTTTTAATCTATTTTACACATTTTTTCTATGTATCCAACATTTCCCCAAAATAATCAGTTCAGCGATTAGCGGCGTATTCGTTGTAACGAAAACGTACAGTTTACTCTTCATGTGAAGTTTTCCATTGAAATAATTGTGAGCTACACAAAAGCCACAAACAATTGTGTAGTACGCCTCTATGACGAGAAGCTTAATCTGCAGAAGATTTTCCTTATTGTCTTTTGATTTAATTTTCTTCTATTCGCTTTTTCAGACTATTGTGCTTGGCTAACGCTATTTAACATTGTTTACCTAGTTGAGATTGTAAAAAGGTTACAAAAGGAGTGATTCTTTTAAAGCTGATTCAATAAAGCTTATTGTTTGTACCTAATAAAGCTCACTAGACACCACTTTAATTAAAAATATGATAAATTTAAGTAAACCGTAATGAAATAAAAAAAAATTACAAATTAATTGAAAAAGTAAAATTTTCTTTAATTTTCCATCAGAATCACACATAATAAATTGACACTCGAATTTCGAGACCTGGGATTACCAAATTGTTTAACTCACCTTCACGACCAAATCATTTTCGGATTCCTTTCTTGTGAAGTTTAAAATTTAAATGCAGCTGGTCACAACATTTCTTACATTTTCCACAGTCCGAAAAGGATTTGCTATAAATCATTTTCTTGTAGTTCCGTAGATTATGCATGGCAGCTGCACACTATCGTCGTTGGTCCTTGTGTTGTGTCAAGGCAATATCACACGGCGAGTGCGGTGTGGCGCGCGGTCGACTACCATGAAGACCGACCTTCATTTAGTTGAAAGGTCTCTACAACCTCCTACATATAAGAAGGTTTTCCCGAATAGGATGTGTTTCCAAAAAAAAATCACTTTACCTATGGTAAACTTTTGAAGGAAAAACGTTTTCATTGTCCGGTTTTTTTTTTTTTTTGTTCCGTTTGTCCATTATTTATGCATAACATTTTTTTCTGATTTACCCTTTCTTAGAATAGAAATGCCAGAAGGATTTCTCATGGCGACTTTTTTGTTGTTTCTGGTAACTGAAATTCAAAAGTTATTACCAAGAATTTACATCAGTTTGTGTGTGCTTGGGCTTCGGGAAAGAAATGATTTATTAACAGGTGTAACATGTCAGTTAAACGTTCTGAATAAATCAATTTTCATTTAATACCGTTAGTCTGGCCGGTCTCGGTGATGGTGTACCAGCAAAACATAATGCTAATTACTTTGTGATAAATATCAAATCGATTTTAGTTGCATGAGGTACTTGTTCGGTATGTTTGTTTGATTAAATTATAACAGGTGGTTCGGAAGGTAGTTGCAATATAACAATGTAAACACTCCATTAATATTGTATGAAGTCAAAAATCAGTTAATGTTGGGGTTCAGTATAATGGTTTTAAAAGCATAGCATTCTTTCATGTCATGTGACATACATAGTTTCTGCATTGATTTTCATATTTTAATAAATTTGTACGTGTTCATACGTATGTATAATATGTACATACCTATATAGGTACTACACATATTTTCAGTTCTACATGAATTACAGTGATTTTAATTTTACTCTACACACAAAGACTTCGGTGATTACATATTTGGAACAGACCTTCACCTTCAATTCAAAAGAATAGATTTTTAAAGGATCGATAATAACCAATTGAAAAGGGCGGTGATTTGTAATCATCAGTGGCAGTCAAAGAATTTGGTCTTCGTGAAAAATAAATTATCAGGTTTGACTATACCTGCCGTGATTAATTTTAAGTCTAGGTATTTTATCTGACCCCAGCTTCAAAGAGAAAATTAGACGGCAATATGTGGAACAATTTTGGACATTTAAAAAAAAAAATAGATTTTACAAAATTAAGACAAAGATAGTCTAAGCCCTATTTTTCTACCTGGTTTGGAATTAAGACGATTCAAAAAGTTATAACATACTTATCTACTCATCTTAGTTAAAATGGTTTTAACTCAAAAACAGCTATTTTTGTCATATCACAAGACCACCTATGCAAAATGTTGACTCAAGTAAGAATTCAAAATTACTAAATAATGATTAAAATCTATTTAGTTAATTGTTACGTGTGGTACACATTTTTTGTTACGTTGGAATCGTGTGTGACATGTAAGAGGGCAATATTTTGAAACCTTTTGCTCGAAGCCAAACAATTCATTTATTTTGACATGCAAGTGTACATTAATTCATTTGGACTTAAAACTAGTTGGATTAAGTTAAAAATAGAAATTGAAATTACTGCAACTAAAATGTCGTGTTCGCGTTTAGTCTTCGGATATCTAGTTCTAAAGACTATTGGCCTTTTCGATTGGAGTCAGACTGACAGTTCTCCCTCTGAAAAGAATAGTTTTGTTTTCAGAATCGTTCCTGAAGTGTTCACACGTATCAAATCAATCTACCGGATTACCGATCGAAAAGGCCATTATGTAAGCACTATCTTATTTTGACAGTCTTATTTTATTTTTCATTGGACGTCCAGAAGGGTATTTAGAAGCATCCGGAAACAAAAAGAATTCTTCTGAAACCATTTCGATTTCAGTGAATTTAGCTTTTTCAATTTTAATATAATTAATTTTTCGTTCAAAACCAAAGGTGTTAAATTTTAATAGCCCACTTAAAAATTTTCTAACTTTAAATGTTTTTACTAAAAAGTTTTTAGTTTTAAACAATTTTCATTAGTATATGCTATTCCTATTTTCTACATCTGAAGCAGTAACAGTTCAGAAAAAAAGTAGGCAAACATACCTTTCGGCACATTTGTTATTGTGAAAGTGACATATGGAGCAGTATATCTAAGGCGGTAGAAGTAATAGCGCTTGTTTTTGTTTTAACCGCAAATTTACATCAATTAATTGGGACTAGGTATCTGGCATATTCAAAAGCTATTTTGACCAAAAATAAAAGTGTCATAATAACTTTATATAAAGTTAGCATGACAACTCTTTTTGGGAAAACCAATAGCGCGTTAATTTTTTTGAGTTCACGGTCTTATTACGGTAATTATTCGGCAATTTCCTTTTTCGAAAGTTGTCATGCTAACTTTATAGGTCTAAGTTTTCCACAGTATCTTCCAGTGATTGGCCGAGTTCAACGCACATCTGAATATTCAGAATTTTGAATTTTTGAAGCTCTTGATTGGCCAGCTGTCAGAAGTCATCTGAATTTTCAGAACTTTTTCTGACAGCTGGCCAATCAAGAGCTTCAAAAATTCAGAATTCTGAATATTCAGATGTGCGTTGAACTCGGCCATTAAAAAATGTTGTCTTTCTTGTTTCGTATAAATAAGATTAAAAAAAGATAGGAGCAATCATTTAATAAGTTTTTAAGTAACTATGTAAATTTTCGATGCAAGACCACCATCTTTTCCATCAGCTCGAAGATCGACCGATTGTTTATTTTGACCTTGAAATACAAAAATGTTTAATTTATTTTGTTGAACAAAATATATTAACAACAAACTCTATTATTAGGGCCCTATTATGACTCGCGAGTCGAACGTTCAACTCATGTCGAACGATTAGGCGAATTATCAGTTCCGTGGTATTACGAATAGCGAACTTCGAAGTTCGCATTTGAAGACAAAACTGCCAACATTTTGACTTTTAAGGCGAATTTCGACTTGGCGATTCGCAAACAGTAATGCCAAACAGTCACATTCGCCGATTTTTTAATGTGACTCGCGAGTCATAATAGGGCCCTTAAATTATTGAACTAGGATACTTATGATTTTGTGTCCTTCCATTTTCGTGTCGTTAGTAAAATTTAGAACCACAGAATAGTGTCTCTTTTTGTGTTGGTCTTCGTTTCTTTTCGTCTTACATAGAATGCAAAATAGAGTCGTTTAAAGACGTTTGACATTTAAATACGACGCAGATTTCGTCTGGCAATAGTTTTTTAAGTCCTTTACGACATCGGTAATAGGCGTGATTGTCAAATTTACTTAAGGGACACAAATTTCAAAATCACTTGTACATTTTTTGAGATTTCAGACCGTTAACTAGCGGATTAAAAATTTATAATCTTTTTTTCGAAATATAAAAAAAAGGTAGCATTAGCTTAGCTTGTACAAGAACCTCATAAGTTATACACACGTTTTTAGCCATTACTGTACCACCCCATGTTTATTTTTATCGAATTAATGATTTCAAATTATATAACTGAATTTCACAATTATCTGCAATGGACTAACCGTTTTCAGAAGTATTTCGATGCATTTCTTCTATGTTTCTATTCAAGGAAACTGCTTTCGAAAATATATATTCGTTATGTTACTGTTACAATAATTGCAAAGTTTGAATTCTATACACAATTATTATTCAAATATAAATCTTTAAAGCTCATTTGCAGAAGCGAAACTTAAACATTTAAGTTCCATACTTTAATATTTAAGTTTCAATTCGGCAAACGGTTTAAAGGCACATTCACCCTTCATGTTAAACTTGCCTCATAAAAAAAAAATTATAAGTCATTTTAGTCTACCTGACCATAATATTTATATTTATAAGGTTACACCTTACACCCTCATCCGCTATTTCGATGAATTATTGCTCATAATTTGTGCCAAGACAAATATACCCCGACAGAGGTGCAATGATATTCTTTGGCCTCTTCCGGCATTAAGGTTCTGATAAAAAAAAAGCGGACGAGCAGGTGCAAGCAGAAGAGAGGCCATAAGCTGTTTGTGTTTTCTCCTTATAAAAATATAAGAAGTTGTACATTGTACTTATAATGAATCTTTGTATCCTTTTCTGTCTTCAGGTGGTCAGAGAGCGGAAGAATGTTCTCCTATAAAGGTCACAAAATAAACGATACAAAAATTAAAAACACCCACGATTTAGTCATTTAACAATTTTATTTCAAAGATCACTTCGATTTGAATTTTAAATTTTGTTCAATAATTAATCCATTGTTTTGTTTGTTTGGTTTCTTTTTCTGTTCACAAATTATTAAACTTCTAATAGTTAATATATTCTCTACTGTACAATGTTTTTTGTTTGCTTTAATTTTGTTAAGTAATATTTTTAATTGAGTAGCAAATTAAAAGACGAGACCATTGTCCATTGTCCAAATCATTTTTTAATCTAATATGATTTGATAATAATAATAAAATATTCTTATTCAAAAAAACTAAAACAATAAAAAGATCTTCATCGTAAAATATATTTGAATAAAAAAAAAAACTACTACGGGCAGCTGTTGAAGTAAGAGATCCACAAACAATTGCCTTTGTTGTTGATGAACAAAAAAGTTAAATATCGAAATGCACTACAAGCAGTCAAAACCTAATAGCTAAAACAGCAGTATAAACTAAAGAAAAAAACCTTTATTTTTGTTTAGTAAAAAAAAAAATAATATACTGCGAGTTTTGTTTAAAATGCAATCAGGGAGAATCGAGCTTTTTTTGGATTTGATTTGCTTTTGTTTGTTTCTCTTTTATTGTGGATGGAGATAATTGCTGGTTTAGACAAAATATATGTATGTTTATTTCTGTTTTTGTTCATTTTTTTCTGAAATTATTACCTTAACAATAAATTTCTATGTAGACTAAGACAGGTTTCAAAAGGAATAACGAGCATGTGTTTATTTGTGTTGCTTAATTTTTTGTTTTGCTTCTCGCCTAGGCAAAAAGCGGACTTGTGGTGGGGGAGGTCGCTCTAAGCCGATGATAACTGGGGATGTATGTAGATGACGGGTCGGGAAAAAGGTTAACCAATAACAAGTCCGCATCCAAGTCTGAATTGATTTTTGGTATGATTTATTCGTCCACTTAGCATAAAGGAGAATGGCAATGGCTGCAGACGTTTTTCTAAAACACCACATGCGGTCCAGTTGGAATCGAACGAACCTGTAATAAGAGTAGTTATAGTTATTATTTTTACATTTTTTGAATTAAAGTTTGTTAAGCTAATTATTGCGATGGAATGTGCAAAAGAGCCGCTGATGAATCAACTACAACTGGTTTTGAGACGAAACTGCAGAACGCGACTTTTAAAAGAGTTGCTATGAACAAAAGAAGCTTTTATATAACTGAAGTTTGCTATCAAATACCGACTAACGACAGAAAGTTTAGAGCTTACGGAAAAACAAGCAATTACAGAAAGAAGTTTCATATCCATGGCTCTCTGCTGCTTTATCTTAAATTTTTGGAGTAATCTTTTCGGAGTACTTTTTCATCTTATTTTAAACTTTGGTTGGTAAGATGATTTAACTACAACATACTTTTTTACTTTGTCTTCACTTTGTAAGAAAATTAAGTTAAAACAAAGTACAAAATGGCGTTGGAGTTAAATAAATTCAAATGAAAGTTTTTTTGCGACCTTTAGTCCAAATGCGTTTCGCTCAGGTACAGCAGTTGGGCTCATCAGTTAGATATTGTGGTTCCCTTTTAATTTGAATCGATAATCATCGAATAAAATCTTGCCTCTTAGAAGGAAACGACAACATCTAACTGATGAGCCCAACTGTCGTGCCTGGGCGAAAGCCATTTGGACTAAAGTTTGCAAAAAAACTCTCATTTGAATTAAATTAAGTGATTTAAGATAAAGCGGCGCAGGTCACGATACAAATTTATAAATGTAATCTATGATCGAGTAAAACTCATCTATAGACACCAACACTACCTCTTTATCGACTTTAAACTCACAAATCGTCGGTGTTGAGTAAAATCCGAGTAATCACGCCTGGAATAATTTTTTAATAAGGTCCTAGGAGCTAGCAAACGTTACTATCGTAATAAGCTAGGGCCCCGCCAGTTATTTTCCATTTTGCTTCGAGACACAAAACAAAAGTTGGTGTATCTGATTGTGAGATTCGATCCTGGGATTTGCCACTTACTAGTCCGATACGCTGACCATTCGGCTAATTCGCAATATAGAAGTTTTAAAATTTAAAAGTGAATAGCTAACTGTATTTATGTATGCACGTTAATTTTTTAAGAATATTAAGTGTTTGCTATTTGATGGGAAAGCAAAACTTGCCAACAAAGTTTTCACCACTAGCAGGGCCTATTGAGCATAATCCAGGACTTTGACTAAAATTGACAAGAACTTGAAATTTACCCAGACGGAAGTCTATCTACCAAATCCATTCTATTCTTTGGAATTAAGTAACAAAGAGTGAACACAAGTATTTTAAATATCTACACTTTTGTTTTTTAAAAAATGCAAAAGTGGAGTTAGTCTTGATTATGACACAAATCTTTAAGGACATTTTTTCCAACAACATATGTATGTATGTATTGTATTTCAATTTTCTCGTATGTAATATGTTTTTATTCTATTATTTTATCGGATATATGATTCTGCATAAGATTAAAAATAACTCGTACTGAGGATTTAAAGAATTATCTCCTCCTTTACTTCAACAGACTATGAAACGATTCCCATATGCACAAACTAATTTCAACAAAGCAGTTGTATTTAACATTTTAAAGAAAGGAGATTCTAGCCAACCAGAAAACTACAGAGAATGTTTTATCCATCGAGTTTATTGAGTCGTTCCGCATGCATTCTCCAACGAAAAACTGCTTTCTCAGTTCACTGTGGGTTTGTTTCGCAGACTTTGACAAGGTAAAAAGACAGGCATTGGTGTACATTGTACAATGTATAATCAATGGGAGTTTCTCAAAAGTTTTTGATTATGTATTTCAACTTCTCGGTGTGGGATGGAGTTGAATTTTCAGGGGCCTCATCAAAAAATCAAACGGCATCGTTTGTCTCTAGGGATATGATAGCAATGGTGGAGACGATTGTACGATCGTTTTCTTTTTTCATGATAGGAGTTTAAAACGACTTTAATTGTTCCCCAGGGCTCTGTTTCAAGATAATGTTTAAGATGTTTTGTTAATTGATGATCTAAATATTTCAAGGAGTAACCACTCTTCGCTGATATCCACGTTAAAATTGTTGTCTGACCTAACGCACTCTGTTGTCTGTGCAACATAACAGAAAATGAAGATATATACCACTTCATTGCAATCTGTCCTATATTCGTGGAAATCAGTCAACCCTCTTATTATCAATTGATTAACATAGAAATTCTATATATTGTATTGAGTAAAAAGTACATTTTGTCAGAAGGATCTATTGGGGAAAAATATTCCAAGAAGTTCAAAAATAAAGATGATTTAATATTTCAAGCTTATCACAAGCTAAACTAAAACAATTTCATATATTTTTTCAAAAGAAAGTTTAATTTATTTTTGATTCCATATCTCGCTTCACGGCCTTAAAAGCTATTGTAAATCGACAGTAGAATAGGGTGGTATGAGCGCTAAAATTCTTCCCAGAACATCACACACACTACCCAACGTAGTCATTTTAAGAAAAAAGTTTCATCAAGTTTTCATTCATTTACCCTGTTCGAGGATCACAAAATCTCTGAGATCTGAGCAATCTCATAAATCTGGAAGTAATTCCTCACTTTCGCTGTCAAAAAGCTAAGCCTGATATTTTTTGGATTCGCTTACTCAAATGCTCAATTATTTTTTGTCGCAGTTGATAAACTTATAAAAAATATATGGAGAGTGCTTTTGAATTCTTGCGGAGAAAACTATCTTAGCCTTCTCTTTCTAATCAGTCAAACTGTAGAGAGTTTGCTCAGTGAGATCTCAGAAACGTGAAGTGGCTAATTAATTAGTTCCATTCATTGAGCTTCATTTTGACAAGTAATTCGACGAAAAAAACTTTAAATTTATGTATAGGTCTGTTCGAAATCAGGAAGCGAAAAACATTTTAAGAATAAATTGACTTGATTATAGTCACTTCCATAAGAATATCTAGTCGAAATCGTTTTTCAATTAATTTTATATTGGGCTAGTAAATCTACAGATGGAGTTTTCCTCAAAACACGACCTTTGAGAGACAAGGGTTTGTAGCAAACATTAGTTTGCAGAAAACAAAAATATTCAAGTTACAAATTGGGCTTTAAATATATCTACTTACCTCTAAAAACTAAATCAGCCTTTGGCAAGTCGACTTGGTAGCCAATCGTAGCAACTGACTCTGCCATCCTTAAACTAGTCTCAACTTCAACTCCAATTTGTAGCTGCTCGCTGGCCTTCTGATAATAGCATACATGGACACCGCCGGCACCCAAGGTGCCAGACCATGTTGAGTCACCGTTTGTGTACTTTGCCACGGCCGATAGGACCGCTATTTGTCCACCAGGTACATTCTGACCATACTGGTAGGCCAATTCTCCACCCAGAGCAAGTTTCTCTGTCACAGATTGCAGGTAATGTCCAACAATAACGCCCGAATTGTTTAACAAATTCGGATTGCCCACAGTCAGAGTGGCAGTGAAATCATCGCCACGGTAATCAGTTGAAAGCTGAGCAGCTGTTAGCTTGCTGTCTTGAATCTGAAGTGGGAGAATATTATGTATGTGGAGGAAGAAAACAAGTGCTTTCAATGAACACCCTTACCTGAGAGCCAAACTTGCACCGAACTCTCGGGTGGAACTGATGAATTAGATTTGCATTCAAATTTCCCGACGGATCGATATCGCCCAAGATCACTGGAAATGCTTCCGAAGGCGTGAATTGCTTGGTGCCAACATAAGTCGCAGAGAATCGATAGCCACTTGGTTGGGTGCTACAAAGGTTAAGCGCATGCGAAACTTGGAAGTGATTGCTTAGGCCCTTGTTTAGCATTACCTTGGCGCCTTCGAAGGTCACCGCCATTATATCTGTAATTGGAACATTTTTAGTTTTTTTTTTTTTTTTAATTCAAACTTTGGAATTTCACAAATATTTGCACGCAACCAGGAAAATAGGTTATGTCATCATTATCGCACCTCGGTTATCAATGAATTAATTCCTTTTCGCACAGAGGTGTTTAATGGATTTTTTTATTTTTCCTGAACTTACCCTTAGTTTTCTTGTGTAATTCCTCAACTGTTCCCGGATTCTCGAGGTTGCTGGTTCCGCCGGGGGCAGCTGAGGGGGATTGAAGTGTAGCTGGTGCTGGGACTGGAGCCGCAAGCAACGATTCAGGAAGTCCCATTTTGGGATCATTTTTCGATGCAGCCATTACGTTGCCCATGATGGAGGATTTTGTTGGTTTTATTTATGTTAATTTATTTATTGACGGTGACCGCGACTGGAAATGTTCAATTTCGATCCGTCCGCAGTGAAAATTTTTTTTCATGAAGAAAAGTACTAGAGAATTTTTGACAGCAACTGTCGTTCGCAGTCGGTGTTGTTTAGTAGTGTGCGTGTTGTTGGCACACACGCACGTGTCTGTTGTTGAAATCAATGCATTTGTCAAATGTTGGTGAATGGTGAGTAGATCTCGTTTTTGGAACGGCTACTTTTGTTGTTGAGGTTGATTTTCCAAGGCGGAGTTTCTACTTTTTACATTGCTTTTGAAAAATGCACGTTCGCACGTTTGCGAAGGACGTATGATGTGGTGGCTGGGGTAAACGAAATTGCTGAGTTTCAACAAATTACAGAGTTATCGCTCATTCTTCTTTTTGTTTTTCCTTAGGCCTGCCGCCCACTAGGCAACTTAGTTGCCGGCAACTTTAAGTTGCTTGGTGTTGCCGGCAACTCCGAGCAACTAAAGTTGCTTGCCCTCGCCCACTAGGCAACTTCCGAGCAACTTTTGAGAATTAATATTTGTGTTTTTTTGTATTTAATTTTCTATAAAAACGTGCTCCACCTAAACCAATCTCAATTTGACCTGTCTAAAATGCAAAATCAATGTAATATTTCAATGGACAACAAATAAAATCGTTAAATTTTCGAAAATTCCTGAAAGTTGCTCGGAAATTGCTTAGTGGGCGGGGGTCAGCAACTAAAAGTTGCCCGGAGTTGCCGGCAACTAAGTTCCGCGAGCAACTCCGAGCAACTTAAAGTTGCCGGCAACTAAGTTGCCCAGTGGGCGCTCTCCCATATAAGCCAATGTAATTGAACCGGGAGCAACTAAAAGTTGCTGGGGTGAGCAACTAAAAGTTGCCTAGTGGGCGGCAGGCCTTATTGTTCGAATGTGTTTTATTTTTAATCGTGGTCCACTCAGATAACTTCGCCAGTCTCACAGTCGACACTTAGGGCCAGTTTCACAGTCGTCACTTACCGGAATAAGTGGCACTTAAGGCCAGGCGCGCACATGCAACTAAACATCAGTTTGGTTGCGATTTTGAGCACTATGGGACTATATGAGAGTCACGCGCACATAAACCGGCGGACTCTCATATAATCCCGAGTGCTCAAAATCGAAACCAAACTGTTTAGTTGCATGTGCGCACCTGGCCTAAGATTCCCATGTTATAAATTTAAGCTAAATTCTATAGCCAGCGTAAGTGGAACTTAAGTCACCAACATCGGAGACTTAAGGCTCTCCCAAACCAACGCGAAACATTCGGCGCGACAACGAAACTTCCGCCTGTCTTAATTTATTTACATGGAGATTAATGGGAGCACCCACACTGGCGCGATGCGAATCTTCGAACATTTTTCAGTCGTCGCATATTCGCGCGAATGTTTCGCGTTGGTTTGGGACAGCCTTTAAGTGCCACTCTCTTGTTCGGATAAGTATGCATTGTGATATTGCGCATTAATTTTTCAAATTGCCCATTTAAGTGCCACTTTTCTGACTGTGAAACTGGCCCTAAAGAGTGCAAAGAGATGATACTTTTTCACTTCTTGTACAAATTTAACTTTCATCAAAAATCGCTGTGATGTAAAAGGTATTTGCAATCAGAAGGAAACCAAAAGAGGAACGAAGATTAAAAATCGCGAAACATTCGCAGCGAATCGTAGCAAGACTAAAGAATATGTTCAAAGATTCGCATATTGCCTGTGTGGGTACTCCGATTCATTTCCATGTAAATAAATTTAGACAAAGTTTTTAGGGAAAGTTCGGTTGTCTTGTCGTTCCGAAGTATTCGCTTTTGGTTTGCTTTTCTTGCATCTCCACAACTTGTTTTTTTATTTTTCATTTTACCATTTTTTGCAAAAAGTCTTTAATTAAAATATTTAAGCCTTTAAAGGCTAAATTACTTTCAACATTTCGAAAAGTGAAAAACAAAAACATGCTCCAAGAGATGCCTGTAAGCGAAAAAATCGTTTTTGGATTTAAATCCAAATTTTTATATTGAATAAGCTTCTCTCAGGCGACCCGTTAAGTACTAACATATTACTTTGGATAAGGATAATATAGACATAGATCTAATAAAGGCTTTTTAACTACATAAGCCAAAAAGTACAAATGTACAAAAGTAAAAATATATTTTTCCCGCTAGCGCAAACGCAGTTGTTTTGTGAAAAAGAATATACAAATCTTTTTTTTAACCAAAATTTAATCTTTCTGCATCATTTAAATAAGTTTTCCAGTCAGAAAAACTGTTCCAAAATGAGTTTGAAAATTTTCACTTTTGTACTTTTTCACTTTTTTGATTTATGTAGTGAATACTATGTTTCCACCGAAGGTTTATCTCAATTTAGATTAAATAAATCTATGTAGTGTTTCCACCACACAAAAAGAAACAAAATGGAGTTTCCATACAAACTATCGATAACAAATAAGTATGCAATTCACGCCGGTAACACAGTTTTTCTCCGTGCTTAAGTTAAGCCCCCCGAGAATTCTCCGTCTTAACCTATCTCAATTTGACCTCTCTAAAATGCAAAATCAATGTAATATTTCAATGGACAACAAATAAAAACGTTAAGTTTTCGTAAACTCCTGAAAGTTGATCGGAAATTGCTTAGTGGGCGGGGGTCAGCAACTAAAAGTTGCCCGGAGTTGCCGGCAACTAAGTTCCGCGAGCAACTTAAAGTTGCCAGCAACTAAGTTGCCCAGTGGGCACTCTCCCATATAAGCCTGCTTTTACATTACATTACATTACTGCTTTTACATTACAGCGATTTTAATCTTCGTTTCTCCTTTGGTTTCCTTCTAATTGCAAATACCTTTTACACGACAGCGATTTTTAATGAAAAGTTTACTTTGTGCAAGTGAAGAAGTATCTTCTCACTGCACTCTTTACTCCACTTGATTAAGCGAAGTTATCTGAGTGGACGACGAATGAAAATAAAACACATTCGAACAATTAGGAAAGGCACAAAGAAGAATGAGCGATAACTCTGCAATTTTTTCAACCTCAGCAATTTCGTCTACCCCGGCCACCACATACGTCCCTCGCCGACGTGCTTAAAAATCGCAAGAAGAAATTGCATGGTTTAAAAGCAGTCAATGTAATTGAACCGGGAGCAACTAAAAGTTGCGTTTACGCCTATCCTTCGTCTTTATTTTAACACCGTCTGAACTCAAACTCAACTCAAATCACGAAAAACCGGCTCGAAATTCCAACGCTAACCCAACTCGATCTTTCAATCTGGCATATAAACTAGACAACAACAATCGACGGCGAAGTGCCAAAATGGAAATGCACGTTTTTTTATTTCTTTTCTTCTGTTTCTCTTTCTGTCTAGTTCAGGAAATCGATTTCAGTTAAATCTTGAATGCAACAATTTCGAAAAATTAAATAAATAAATTAAAAATATGCCTCCAAAGCGCAAAAGAAAGGCTACCGCAACAACTAGCAAGGTAATACTATTTTTATTAATTTTATGTAATTTTATCTAGCAAAAAATTCTAGGCTGCCAAAAAGCCCAAATTAGCTGACCAGCCGGCAGCAAATTCAGCAACAGAACTCGGCAATACCACTGGTCCAGTGCTCTATGTCGAGCATTGTCGCAGCTGAAGCGTATTCAAGCGGCGTGCCATTGATTTGCACAGTCGAATCATTGAGCATCTGCCGAACATCCAACTTGTCCTTAATCCGTCTGGTCCTCCACGTCGTGGCGCCTTTGAATTGTCCTTCGCCAAAACACCTTCTGATGATGCTGATACCTGGAAGCTGCTATGGACGGGTCTTAAAAAAGGCCCACCACGAGCTCAGAAGTTCCCAGCGCCTGATATTATCATTGAGGCCATCAAGAAGTCGCTTTTAGATTAAGATTCCGTTTTTAGTTTTTGTTTATGTTTGTAAATCCACCTTCAGCAGATGACTGGACTGTGGAACGCATGACCGGCATTGGTTAAATCCATCTAATGGAAGCCAATATTGTGATTATATTTTTCCCTTTTTTTTCTGACGCTGAAGGAGGAACTTTTTCAATTGGTTACTTTTCTGTTAATACATCCTCTTTGGAACACCAACTACACGTGTTTTCTTGTTGTTGGCCATCGTCTTGCTTAAGACAATCCTCATATTCGGCCAAAAGGTCCTCGAGAGCCGATTGGGCCTCAGTAAATTCGTGCTCATCCATTCCCTCGCCGGTGTACCAATGGAGATGGGCCCTTCTCTTTGACATAGTAACAAATCCTTCGGAAACCCGTCCAAATAACTGGCGGATAGCTGTTGTGTTGCCAATGAATGTCGACGACATCTTCAGCCCCCTTGGAGGAATATCACAAATGGCAGTCTTCACATTATTCGGAATCCAATCGACGAAATTTTGAATATTCTTATTCCTGGCGCTGGTCATGAGTGTATCCACCTCCTTGGGTGACATTCTGCCTCGAAATATGGCAGCAACCGTAAGGAGTTTCCCAGATTTGAGGTCTATTGCAGCTAGCAGATTGTTAGAGCTGAATATCTGGCTCACAAGCTCACCCACCGATTGCTTAGCATACTTGGCAGATCCCATTGATGTTAATGGAGCGAACCCCGGAACTAGAAAATGCAAATTCGGAAAGGGTACCATGTTCACATATAGTTTTCTGAGGCCGGAATTCAACTGACCAGGAAATCTCAAACATGTCGTTACTCCAGACATGGTGTGGGCAATGATATGGTTAAGATTTTCGAGAGAGGCTCCATTAAGTTGTAATCTGTTGTGGCAGATGTCATACAACGCCTCATTGTCAATGCAGAAGGTCAGATGAGTGTTCCGCACTAAGTGTGGCAGACACAGCACTGAATTGTACGGCTCTACGACGACATCAGAAATCCTCTGCGACGGAATCACACTAAATGTGCAAACCAGATTGTCTGGATACTCTTCTGCGAGGTTTCTCATAAGCAACGAACCAAATCCAGATCCAGTTCCACCGCCCAACGAATGAATTACCTGAAATCCTTGCAATGAATCCACGGATTCCGCCTGTAAACGTGCAACATCTAATACTCGGTCCATTATCTCTGCACCTTCGGTGTAGAATCCTCGAGCGAAATTATTACCCGTTCCTTCTGTGCCAGTTACAAATAATTCGGGATTATAAATTCCCGAATTCGGACCACTTTTGATGTGATCCAAACTCGATCTATCTGTATCGACAGCAACAGCCCTGGCATAGAAAGTTCCACGATCGGTTTCGTTGAAATACACATTCATACGTTCCAATTGAAGATGAGAAGTGCCTGCAAACTCACCGTTGGGTTTTATACCATGCTCCCGTGAGATAACATCCCAGAACTAATAGCAAAAAACATTGAATGGAAATATGCAAGAATTGTTATGTTTGATAGACTTACTGCGTCACCAACCAGATTTCCACATCTGCCGATCTGCAAAGTGATAATTTCGCGCATCACTGAAAATTTAGGAAATTATGTTTTCCAAAGAGCAACAGTATTTAACTGAAAGTCACTTCTATGTTGTCTGTTTGCTTTTTTGAATTTCAAAAACCGAACAGGCAGTTAGTAATCAGCACAGTAAACGTTTTTTATTAATTAATTATTTATTGATAGGAACCAAAGAGCCAGGGCGGGCGCCGATGGGCATATTTCGGGTAAACAGTTTTATTTTTCAAACCCCTCGAACTCGTTGAACATTTCATACTTTTAATGGCAATAAACTAGAGAAATGTCAATTTATAACAGTTTATCGCCATTAAAAGTAAGCGTGCAACTTGAAAAAAACTTTGGGGTCCCGAATGGTTATGGTTATATAATTGGCATGTCTAGAGTCATGGGTACGTTCAGATGACGAAGGGACTTGAAGGCAAGGCAAGTTTCTCGTCTCTAATTGGCCAGCTGTCGCAAAATTTCCTTCCAATTAAGGCAACTTTTATTGGAAAGTGACTGGAAAGCTAGTCAAGAAATATCTCCCTTCATTTCAAGTCAAGTCCATTTATGTCAAAATATCAGCTGATTATATTTGGTCATTAAACAGCAAGCTGAACTTCATTGTTCAGTGACTTCTTTTTTCAACGTTTGTTTTATTGTTTTGGGTGGAGGAGTTCTTTATCAAAATAATAGAAAAGATTTAATTAAAAAAATACATCATTAGTAAGAAGTATTGAAAAAATATAATTTACAATTTGGAATTGACTTGTGTAAGGTGTTTTTAAAAAAAAAATATTATTATAAATACTATCTGCACTATCAACGGAAGGTAAAGGTTGGAAGTAAAGTTCCAATTTTGGCATTAATAGCCGTGTTTTTTTTGCAAGTCCATATGGATTTGTCGAAAAAAACGACATCGGGACTAATAGTTTTACACGTAAATACAACAACAACTTAAATCCATATAGACTTAGCTAAGTCCAGATAATTATCGGGACTTACGTACTGTAAGTAAGAAGTTCCTAAGTCCCGATGTCGTTTTTTTCGACAAATCCATATGGACTTGCAAAAAAACACGCCTAATGACATCTCAAAAAAATAACTAGTTTCCTTTGTAAAATTTGCGTTCAATGAATGCACTTGACTACATATGTAGTCCCTTGTGTCTGCTGAACGTACCCACTCCCTTTATTATATCGGCTTGTCCAATGAATGAATGAATGAATGAATTATTTTATTGAGACTTCATTTGTTTTGACATTTGATAAGATTTTTTACATTCGATTACTTAATTTAACTTTACCGACTTAGTATTGGTCTGGTATGAATAATTGTGTTACATTTAGAATTTGTATTTTCTTATGGCATTTAGTTTTAACTATGTTACATTTATATTGATTTCGTGTTTGCTCAAAGACACGATTATTTATTATACACTCTTAGAATTAGAAAACAATTTTTACGAAATAACAAAAAGAGAAGGAGGGAAACATTCAATATTCATTACTATGAACATTGAATGTTCCTCTCCTTCTCAGCACAAGGTGCTGCCAGATAATTGAAAATTAAGATTTAGTTATCCATTTACATTTATTTAATTCTTACTCATAAGTTGTATTTGAAATTATTAATCTATATGATATGATACCTTATTTCTTTATGTATTATACAAGAATAACTTAATAATAATGAAATGTAATGTAATATATAGATATTTTTTTTTTTGTTTACATTAAATTTATGTGTTGCATGTTTAATAAATTTTTGATTCGATACTATGATGGTCCAAAACAGGAGTTTCTAAAGCTGTTTTATTTTTTTTTTTTTTTATTATCCTCTTAAATTTCCCTGGCTTGCTCTCATATAAAAAGGTGGGAGGTGAGAGGGATCGTCATTTTGAGGTTCGAAAAGTTCCCTAGATCTTTCATTAAGGATGCTTATTGGCGACATATAGTATCTATCCTGTACCGAGAATTGTATATTTTCATCAAAAATATTTTTCATATTTGGGTTTTCATGAAATTCTAGTCTAGATAACCTTTTTCTGGCTAAGTTTGAAAGGTAGAACATTAATGGAGTTACTTTTGATTCGGTATATATTGTTTTGTTATGATGCCATTTTCCAGTGGCGCGTCTATATTTAGATATGCACTTTCTAATTATTAATCTCTCAAAGCGTTGTAACTCTTCTGCCACTGTGGGAGAAATGTGAAACCATGAAGAAAAACCGTATGATAAAACTGGTCTTATTAATGCTTTATACATTAACAATTTTGTTTTGCTATTTAATTCTTTGGAGTTCAATAATCGCTTGAGTAGTGCAGACGCAGCTTTGCCTCTAGACATAGCCAATCTAGCGTGTTTGTTCGCTCTTAGTTTTTCATTGAGCCAGACTCCTAAGTACTTAATGTCTTTTCGGATAGGAATGTTGGAACCATCAATAGCAAAAGTGAGCTGCTTACTCTCCCTTACTGCAAGGTGATGACCTTTTGGTGATGCATTTCTAAAACATATTATTTCACATTTGTCATAATTAATTTCAATTGCCCAATCCTTGAAAAATACTAAAGCTTGTTGGAGGTGTGCATTTAATTTTGATAGTGCTTGAAAAGGTCTTTCATGGTTGGCCATTATAACCGTGTCATCAGCATATTGTATTGATGATGAGTCATATAAAGTTCTGGGAAAGTCATGCAGGTATATATTAAATAGAAGAGGCCCAATAACTGAGCCTTGCGGAACTCCTGCCTTAACATCTACTTCTCTTGAAAGCTTTGCGTTCAGTAAGATTCTAAGCTTACGATTAGAAAGGAAGCTTTGCATCATCATAATAAAGTTGGGGGGGAAATTTAGTGAGATAAGTTTAGCTATAAGACCTTTGTGCCACACTGAGTCAAAGGCTTTCTTGAGATCCAGTGAGCATGTGACCGTACACTCTTTGTTTCTCAAGTTCTTAAGTATCGTATTTTCTATATGCAGTAAAGCGTGCTCAGTTGAATGTCCCTTCATAAAACCGAATTGAGATGGTGGAATAATGTTATTGTCCGAGACAAACTCTGAAATTTTTTCGATTATTACTCTTTCTAAAATTTTTCCCAGGTTTGACAATAGAGAAATCGGTCTGAAGTCTTGAATGTCTACAGAGTTCTTATTTTTCTTTAGTGGAAGAAGTTTTGCTTTTTTCCAGGCGATTGGGAAATAATTATTGTTAATACAATTGTTCATAAGAATAGTTAAAATGTGGGTGATGGAGTTTTTGGCTTTCTTAATGATGAAGTTCGAGATTTCGTCAGGTCCAGTTGATTTTTTTGAATTTAGTCCTTGGATGATGTTAGTTACAAGCGGCTTTTTGGCAAATTCAATTCTGTTTGGTGAATGAGAAGGGGAATCTGAAGAGAAAAAACTTATTGGTTCATTTCTATTCCATGCGAAGAAAGCGCTATTTGTTGTGTCAACGTTTAGCGTTGAAATAGGGTTGCATGAAGATTTAGGAATATATAAGCTTGTATAGAAATTTGCAAATGCATCAAGTTTTTCTTCATCAGAAGAGAAAGAATTTCCTTGGTATTGAAGAGTTTCATAAGGATTTATTTGACTATTCTTTTTCCTGCCTGTTAAATTATTTATTTCTTTGAAAACATTGGTGGATGGTTTTAGTTTCTTAAGTCTCTGTTTAAAATTTTCATTAAGGTCGATTCTAACTGCATCTTTAATTATCTTACTCAGCAATGCTATTCTCGTCGAGAGAGCTCTATACTCATCATTTGTCTTGTTTCCTGCTCTGTGGAACACTCTTTTAAGTTTGGATTTCCAGACCTTTCTCGTTTTGAAAAGTTTAAGCGTGTTGTTTGATACTTGAATTTCATATTCTTTGCTAGCTGTCTGCTTTGTATGGGTGTTTATGCAATTATGTATGGAAGCATTCAGTCTGTCAATATAATGATCTATTTTGTCATTTGTCAAGTTTTCATCCGAAGGTATGTTGAGAATATTTATGCTGTTTACTAGATCTTCATTGAATAGGTTCCAATTTGTATTTGTGTAGGATGTTTTAAGTATGGGTATTGATGGAAGCAGTGAAATTTCTTTAAAGTCTATTGCTAAAAAAACTGGGTGGTGATCTGAGATGAGGTCAAGAGTGACGCATGCAAAATTTTTGGGAAAATTTGGTGGGTTAATAAGATTCGTGGATATGATAAAAAAATCTATAAATGATGACGATCTCGGAAATGTAGGTGTATCACTTGCTATTATGTTGAGGTCAAGAAAATTATTGTTTGAGTACCAGTTATACAGCTGTACACCGTTGACGTTTGATTTGGAATCTCCCCAGAAATGGTGCCTAGCGTTAAAATCCCCTCCTATTATAAAATATTCGGGGTGGTTCAACAAGGTGAGAATAGAGTCTAATGCTTGAGGTACTCCAAGTCCTAAGTCCCCCGGTATGTATACTGAAATAATTGTCAAGTTATTTTGTGAACCTGAGCCGTCAACGAAAGGTACGGTAATGGCTGTGGCTGAGAAAGATTGAGAAGTGAATGGAATGAAGGTAAAATTCAAGCTTTTTTTTATTAGAATACCTGTACCTCTACCTTGGTCGTTTCTTACAAATGAATAGTTTTTAAAATTTCTGGCAAATCTTTGCGATAGCCTTGTTTCCTGTAATAAAAAGAAGTCTGGTTGTAGGTCAGAGAGTATTTCACTAATTTCTATTATTTTGTCTTGTCCTATAAGGGAGTTAATATTGGAAGAAATAAAGTTTGTTGTCATTGTCATATTTATGGAGATAGGGAGGCAATGAAGCCCAAATACGCCCCTGGCTTTTCAGCCGGGTTAATTTTGGTGTAAGTTGACCAAAACTGTCTAACTTTTGCAACTAATTCAGTTATTGTTATACCAAACAAATCGTAAGATTCATTTAAGAAAGCCGAAAACTCATTCTGTTTCTGATTCATATTTTGATTTCCACCCTCGGAAGGATTAATTATTTTTTGTGCGAACGATTGTCTCAGGTTTGCACCCCTTGCAACATCAGCAAAAGATTTACCCGAATTCAGCGTCTGTTGTGGCAATTCCGGAATTACCACGACTCTTTGTTTTAAAAAGTTTGATCTTTTTGGGCACCCTGAAAAATTGGCTGGGTGTCCAACTTCACCGCAATTAACACAAGAAATTTTTTCCCGTCCCATGTCGGGTGTCACCTCGCACTTCCCTTCTTCGTGATAAACCTTACATTTGACACATCTAGACTGATAAGCACAGTAATGGCTTGAGTGGCCAAATCTCTGGCATCTGAAACACTGTATAGGGCCTCTCTTTTCGAATCTTTCCCAACGAATCCTGTGATGCAGCAGGAATTTAATATCTTTAAGTTTTTTAAGGTTTTCCTTATCCTTCACGATGCATATGAAGGTATCTAAGCTTACCCTGTTTTTTTTTGACCATCCGGTAGTGAACTCCTTAACTTCCTCTAAATCTAAGGAAGGATCCGTCCTCATGACTTCCCCCCTCACCTCATCACAGTTAAACCCTCCTGAGAGACCCTTCAAAAGGATAGCTTCCTTCTTCAAAGCCTTTGGTTTGAAACTAAATGCCTCTACATGCGATGTTTTGAAATTATTCATAAAAAGATTATGGAGATCAATATCTTTAACCATTAATTTAATTCTTCCAAAACCCCTGTTTTGGAACCTTACATTCTCAATTCTATCTGCAAAGTTTTCTTTCATAAAAGTTAATAGAGTGCTCGATTGCACCCCTTTGACAAAAATAGGTGGGCACCAATCGAGTGCCCTTTCTTTTTCTTTATTTTCAGTACAACTTTCTACGACTATTCTACTAGGAATATTTTCTTCCTCCTGGAGGAGATGATACCTGTTGTTTCTATTTGTTGGTTCTGAAGTTGATACAGCAGCAATTTTTTTTCTTGGTGTATCCACCGTGTTGATTGAATTTCTCTTCCTTCTGTTGTTAATTTTGATAAAAAGATCCTCATCATTGGAAAGTAATTTTTTAAGATTTTGTTCCGCATCATTACATTGTCTATTTGGCATCACTCCTTGTTCATCGGTGATGACTTTTTGCTTGTCGACTGTTGCTAGCGGCGCCATGATGGCGGTAGCGTCTGTCGCCTCATGTATTTGGTTATTGTCTTTTGAAAGATTTGTCGGCACATTTGTGTAGGCACTATCTACTTGCATATAGATTTCCTCATGATCTTCCTTGCTTAGCAACTCAGAAGGAGGTTTTCCACTTATTTTTATATTACTAGTCACAGATTAGCCATATGAAGATGAGAATGTTTCGTACGTTTCACCCTCCAAAACCCATTTGTTTACATTGTTGTATTTGTAATTTCTTCCCGCGTCGATGAATAGATGTGAATTGCAACAACAATTTAACCAGGTGTGTGAAGTTCCCTACTGTCTATGTGTGAGATTTTTATACACACATTCTCATTTTTTATCTGATAACTGCCAGTTCAAGCTTGTAGGCAAATTAAAATGGCTGCCGGGGATTCTCATCTTCATGTTGCTAACACAGATTAGCAACCACAGATTAGTCATATGAAGATGAGAATGTTTCGTACGTTTCACCCTCCAAAACCCATTTGTTTACATTGTTGTATTTGTAATTTCTTCCCGCGTCGATGAATAGATGTGAATTGCAACAACAATTTAACCAGGTGTGTGAAGTTCCCTACTGTCTATGTGTGAGATTTTTATACACACATTCTCATTTTTTATCTGATAACTGCCAGTTCAAGCTTGTAGGCAAATTAAAATGGCTGCCGGGGATTCTCATCTTCATGTTGCTAACACAGATTAGCTAATCTGTGTTAGCAACATGAAGATGAGAATCCCCGGCAGCCATTTTAATTTGCCTACAAGCTTGAACTGGCAGTTATCAGATAAAAAATG
The DNA here is from genome assembly GCA_932273885.2 of Leucozona laternaria. Lineage (NCBI taxonomy): Eukaryota > Metazoa > Arthropoda > Insecta > Diptera > Syrphidae > Leucozona > Leucozona laternaria. The sequence goes on along the minus strand of OW026367.1, from coordinate 19,319,476 downwards.
AGAATGTGTGTATAAAAATCTCACACATAGACAGTAGGGAACTTCACACACCTGGTTAAATTGTTGTTGCAATTCACATCTATTCATCGACGCGGGAAGAAATTACAAATACAACAATGTAAACAAATGGGTTTTGGAGGGTGAAACGTACGAAACATTCTCATCTTCATATGACTAATCTGTGGTTGCTAATCTGTGTTACTAGTACTAGCACAATCATTATCACTAGGTAGTCCTTTGTCGGGCGGCTTTGTCTGCCACCCATTTTGATCAGCCATTTTTCTTGTTGAAAGTAGTACCTTTCTGTTTATTGTTTTTGCTTTTGATTACTTTTAGAAATAAATAGTGAATTATCACTTTTATATTGTTTTTGTTTTGTTTTATTGCTTCGTCGCACTAAAAAGTTTATTTTTTCAATTTTATTTATTATTTTTTTTTTTTTTTGCAGGTTGATAAATTTATTCACGTCTGAACTCAGCGGAATACAAAACCAGAATCTCGGCTTGTTCAATTATTTCTTTTCTTTTGACTACTTAGGTTTCTCCTCTGGCTAGACACATAAAACTCCTATTGACATTTACATTGAATTTGTTTTTAGCTTATGTTCGTATTTTTATTTGCCAAAAAAAATATGTATACAAAAAATATATGATAGTTAACAAAATGCATTATCCTATTCTTTTCTACATCGATTTCATTTGAGCCATCAAATCATCCAAGTCAACTACAGGACCATCAGCCGCAAGTGGCGCGGAGCTTGGTTCTTCATATTTGTCCGGGGCTTCGTAGGCTAGCCTCAATCCCGCAGCTACGGTTGACGAACTTGTCGGTACAGAGACTTCTTCAGGTGCTGAATCACTAACCAATTCTATTCCCCAGTCATTGGTTTCGTGCAGTGGTGTTTCATCGGCTATTGCTTCTTCGACCTTTTCTAATTTGGGTCTAGATTTGAACTCTGTCTGCCTCGCCTGACAATGACGATCATCGCACTGTAGATTGGGCTTCAGGGTCATTTTAGGGAAGAAGTCGTTCAAGGCATTATAACCTAGATAATCTGAAACCTCGCCAAAGCCCAGAAGATACTTGAGGGTGTTCTGTACGAGCATGCCTGCTGTGATGCCCATAGTAGTAGGCAGACTGGCCGCACACACGCCTTCTCTCTTCAGAGTCTTTTCGTCGATATTCTCTGCTACAACCAAAGGAGGAGCACAAGCAAAACAGGCAGTATCTCCTGGCCTAATGAACTGAATATGTCCAGAAACAGCATTCTCCGACACTCCCGATTCGAACCAATTGAGATTCAATTCATTGCAAGCAGTGTTGATGGCCATGCGTGCCTCAAAGTTGTCCACACAACTAAGGACCAGATCCACTGGGGTGTTGGGTTGGACGCCACCAGTCTGGATTGTGTTAAGGAATTTGTCGAAGGACTCGACAGTGGTTATGTTGTAATTGTGGGTTTCAATTCGAACATCGGGATTGATGAACGTCAGTGTTTTTGCAGCTGCATCGACCTTAGATAGGCCAGCCTGGTCGGGTGTGAAGAACAACCGGTTCATGTTGGCCAATTCTACTTTGTCATAATCGAAAAGAATCAATTTACCGATGCCACACCTACAAATTAAAGGAATTGATAATTTTGATTGCCAAGGCAAAAAAAACTTAAAATTTACCTTGTTAACATATCGGCGGTGACACTGCCAACTCCTCCTACGCCAACCACTGCCACCGACTTATCACGAATCCTCTCGTATTCCTTAACTATTCCCATTCTTTGCAGAGCCATTAGTCGACTGTAGGGATTCGAATCGACGACTTCAGCGGTCATTTTATCGATTCTTTCGCGGAACGTCTTTGCATTGGTTTTGTGCTTTTGGAGTTCCTCTTGGAGGTCGTTGAGTCTAGCACGAAGTTCATCGAGTGCAGCCATTTTTTTAGAATGAATTAAATTGTTTAAAAAGAAATTTAAATGCTAAACACAAACTATCAAATGAATTTTCCAAAGGAAAAAGAATTTGAAATCGTTTGCGTGTCACTTTCTCACTTTTTGATTTTGTTGTTTTGGACAACTTCTTGAGAAAATTGGCAGCTGTCAGAATATTTTGACAGATTCAACAGGTGTCTCGATGCAGCGGTTGTTTTGGTGTTCGGGCGAAGGGTGCATGCACAATGCATATATAGCAGAATGACTGTTGGACGAAGGACGCGTGTACTCACCGCGACGCTTATGATACAAAATTAATAATATGGGTATTTGTGCAACGTAGCAAACTTCCCGACGTCGTCGTCGTAAAATCGTTAAATTTCCAATGCACGTTTCAGGAATGCCCCTTAATACATTTTGCGTAAATGATGTGGTAAACCAATCAGCTGATTCAGCCAATGTCATAATCACATTGAAAAATGTTTTCTACATTTCCCATCTTCGTTTACGAAACAAATTCTAGTCGGAAAGTTTACGAACAATTTTGACAGTTCACTTACGACAACGTAAACTTTCCGACGTTTACGATGATTTTCCGACGTTGCATGAGTAGTCGTAATAATAATAAATGAAACGCATATGCATCACTTCCGTTTAATTGTTTGATTTTTTAATATTTATGAATATTTCTTACTAAAATTTCGAAATGTGCTGCAATGAGTCCATCTACGCAAGACAAGGGCAGTATCAGTAAAATGGAATTACGTATTTTTTTTTTGTTGATGTTGATGTGTTTCCCTAACACAGATTAGCCATATGAAGATGAGAATGTTTCGTACGTTTCACCCTCCAAAACCCATTTGTTTACATTGTTGTATATGTAATTTCTTCCCGCGTCGATGAATAGCTGTGAATTGCAACAACAATTTAACCAGGTATGTGAAGATCCCTACTGTCTATGTGTGAGGTTTTTATACACAAATTCTCATTTTTTATCTGATATCTGATAGTTCAAACTTGTAGGCAAATTAAAATGGCTGCCGGGGATTCTCATCTTCATGTGGCTAATCTGTGTTCTCTAATTTAAAGCAAAATATGTACAAAAACAAACCAAATTGTTTTTTAAGTGCCTTTCACATGAGCTTCGATTTGCAAATACGAATAAAGGCTCTCCCAAACCAACGCGAAACATTCGCGAGAATATGCGACGACTGAATAATGTTCGAAAATTCGCATCGCGCCAGTGTGGGTGCTCCCATTAATCTCCATGTAAATAAATTAAGACAGGCGAACGTTTCGTCGTCGTTCTGAAATATTCGCGTTGGTTTTGGAGATTAATGGGAACACCAACACTGGCGCAATGCGAATCTTCGAACATTATTCAGTCGTCTCATATTCGCGCGAATAATTCCGAACGAAAACGAAATTTTCGCCAACTTTTTTCGCCGACTGAAAATATTCGAAGATTCGCATCGCTCCAGTGTGACAGGCGAAAGTTTCGTCGTCGTTCGAAATTATTCGCGTTGGTTTGGGAGAGCTTTAAAGATTTTAAAGCAATTTCTATATATTCGTTTACGCAATCACTCAATTTGATCATTGGTATGATGGTCAATGTCTTACTAGTTACATAATAAGCAATTTTTTATTCTAGTTCTATTTAACCACTTACGTTAAAGCGTTGCTGCAAAACCACAAATGTAAATATCCGAAAGATATCATCTCCAATTTCCGGAGACATAATAATGCAGTGTTATGATTTCATAACTGGTTTGAAATTTAACATTAGACTTATCTCATCTTTAAGATGTAATTTGTGTTTTGCTAAATTGTATTAAATTCCGTTATCCCCAAGTCTGGAATAAGATCTTCTAATTGCGCATTTTGATATTTAATATTTTTTACAATCTAGCAATTTATTGACGTAAATGGTTGTAGCATCAATAAAATATAATTTACCTACATCTTGCAATAAAAAAATCAAATAATTCAAAACAATAATATATTCCAATAATATTGCCAAACAAGTACATAACATCTTTTTTGGGAAATTCGTCTGGTTTAATGCTGAATCATTAGACAATAACATTGTCCCAATTTTCAACGTGGGTTAGTTTAGCTGTTTAGTAAAAAAGAAATGTCGCATCAGTATCACCCTACCTTATTTGATATAATTTTTGTTTTGTTATTCGATTTAAAAGAAGCTATTTTGGGCCTATGAATAATTTTGATTTGGAAAGGAAAGTAATTGCGGTTTCGAAGCTGGCTTCGATTCCAGACGCAAATTCTCTTCTTATTACAGGCAGAACTGTCATACCGAAGGGTAGAAGGCTTCAAGATGACCAATCGAAAAACCCATAACTTGACATCTCCGAGGAGAGTGGCAATAAAGATTTTTATCTTTTACGACAAAATATTAACAGTCAGTTTTTGACAGTTTGCAATCTGAGATTCTATTAAACTCATACCAAGACTCTTCTTTAGTTGTAAGTTTAGTTGAGAGCACCTAATTGGTCTGTTTGGAAACGAGAAATTTTTCAAAAAATTTCACAATTTGATATCAAAATCCATAGAAAAAAAACAGTTTTGAGAAACTTGGTGAAAGTTTTGGTTACCAAACAGGCATATAAAAAAGGTGAAAGAACCAATACTTTGATTTAGACAGTCAACCAAGTTTGACACCTAAAACCAATAAATGAAGCCATTTTCCTGGAAAGAAATTTCTTACAGAAATACATGTCATTTTTTCAAATTGTGGATTCGCAAAAGTTGACAGTTTGACGTTTTGACTAGATACCCAAATGTTAATCTGTGTTAACTTTCGGTAATTTTCATATTTGAAACTGGAAAGGGAGCAACAAATTACCTCTGTTCGTTTTCTTCCCAAAATTGACAATTTCTACCAATGTAAGCAAAAGGCTCTTCAAAGGTCATATTGGACTAAAAATGGTAAAATATGGTAGTTTTGGGAAGTAACTGAACAGACTTATTGCCACGTAAGGCACCTGGTCTAAAGTTGATGCAATTGACACAAGTTCTGAAATATAAGATAGAAGCTTTAATAAAAAGTACACCTTCAAATATTTTTTATAAACATTTTGTTTATTCAACATGGTTCTTTTTTTATTTAAGACATAACACTTTAGAGAAACAAAAGAAATTTAAACATATACACACACAAAACCAGAATAAAAAAAATTAGTATTTTTTAAAGCTCATCATTAACCAAAAAAAATAAAAGAGAAAAGAGAAAGCATAGCAAAGAAAAGGGAGGTCTATAGGTCTGATGTTAACACCGCACTGCAAAGTTTAATTTTAAATTCAATTTTTAACTATTTTTGGTTCTGGGGAGTTTTTTTCTTTTATCCAAAAGTTAGGTGTTTCCTTTTTGTTTTATACATTTTGTTTCTTCTCTACAAACTACTCGTACATCATCCGCATTTTATGTTTGGGTGGGATTTGAGGGTTGATGGAAATCTTTGGGACTTAAAATATAATCGCGCCTTAGGCAACCTTGGCAGTTCTCTGCCTTGGTGTAAGTCGAACCTTGAAGCCTTCTTCGCGCTTCAGAATGATATCAGCCTGCAATTTGAAGTCCTTTTCGGGAACATCCGAGTGGATTCGGTAGTTGCGAAGAATGGTGGAGAGGAGAATCTTCAGCTTAAGCATGGCGTACTTGCGACCTTGACAAAAAAAAACATATTTTATAAAATTTGAGAAAAATCATAAAACGAAAATAAACATACCAACACAACTCCTTGGTCCAGCAGAGAAGGGCACAAATGCATAATAATGCCTGTTGGCTTGTTTTTCAGGCAAAAAGTTGTCGGGATTGAAGACTGTTGGATTTTCCCAGATCTTTGGATTACGATGTAGCTTGAAAGTAGCAACCACTACAGTGGATCCAACTGGAACTACATAATTTCCAGATGCTAGTTTCAGATCTTCCTTAAGCTGACGTGCGATAATTGGTACTGGTGGATACATACGAAGAGTTTCCATCAAACAACGTTCCAAGTACTTCATTTCGAGGGTATCTTGGAAGGTTGCGGGCCTATCCGAATCACCAAAGATTTCATCCAATTCAGCCAACACACGTTCCTGGACATCTTGATGAATACCCATCATCGAGAGGAAGAATGAACTTCCTGCAGCGGTGGTGTCATGACCTTCGAACATAATTGTGTCAACTTGTTCCTTGATCTCTGTGTCAGAGATGAGAGCACCGTTTTGTGCACTTTCCAAGAGCAAATCAAGGAACGCCAAACGCTTCTTCTCTCCAATATCATTATCTTCCACATCCAAATCGTCCTTAAGCTGTTCAGCTTGTCCATAAGAAAGTCCCTCAACAACAGTGGATTTCTTTGAGTCTAATTGGAAGTTAAAAGCTTCAAAAGACTTGCTGGTTTGTGCAAGAGATCCTCGGGTTCCCTTGGCAAAAGCTTCCTTTTTGTTTCTAATAACCTTTGTAGTTAGACCGTGAATAATGTCCAAAAGTTTACCCTGATTCTTGAAATGCCTGGTAAGACTGAAGAGGAATTCACTGCGCAATAAGAGGTTACGATGACGCAAATGGAGGATGTCACACATCTTCATGACAGCCATAGCATATTCGAAACCACTCTTGCCTTGAGTCTTCTTCGAAACACCCATAGCAGTTTCTAAAAAAAAACGAAATTATATGAGTTAGGAAATGATAATGAAAAAGTCAAACTGAGCCGAGTGATGAAATTAAAAAGCGCCATCTTATTTGGTTTTTGGTCTGTTTCAAGACCTTGGTATAGGTATGTACATCGGAACGATTAGTTAAGGGAATGCAAAACAGGAAAGATTGAGAACTAAAAAGTGACATGTAAAACCACAAGAGTGTTGAACTGAAGAAAAATAAAACCAAAAAGAAAAGAAAACTTGCAAAAGAATCAAGTTTTTCAACAGCCTTGAACATGAGCATTAACCATTTCATAAAAATGACAATCTTATTAAACTCAAGGCCGTTTTTTTTAAATTTATAATTTTGAAATTCTGCCTTTGCGCCGCTTTATTCGAATAACTTCAAGAAAACTCAATGCTTTCCCACAACTCATTTAGATCTAGAGGTATCCTAGTAAGGCAGTATAATTATAGACATTCAGAAACCACATTATCTATTAACCTGATGAAAACTTATCATCTATTATAAGGAAGTCTCCACACTACCTGCAGTAACCTGCAATAAATCCAAATAAAAAAAAAAAAACACTCAACAAAATACAAGTGATTAAGGCAGAGCAAAAACTTGTAGTCAGTTTTCTTCATTTAACACGTGCGAACATTGAGTCAATGATACACAGGCTTGATGCTATCAAATGTAGTCTTACATAAGTCTTAACTCAAAGCTAACAACATCACTTCACAGACCCAATCGGCAATCACATGATTTCTCTTTCTCTACGAATTCGCAATAATTTTTCCCACTTTCTTCACTATTTTCCTCTAAAGAAACACTTTCAGCTTTATGAATCCCGAAATGGTTAGTAATTTTTCATGGGACACAAAATCATTTGGACTCAAACTCAGTCCCGGGCTGTACAATTTTGTTTAAGGTTTTTTTTTTTTGTTGAATCACGCTCATGACGCCACGCCGCGTCTCTTCGAAATGGAATACTTTATTTTTGTGCAGCAAAGTTTATTTAAGTTGCTAATTTTCAGTTTTATCAATTGAGGGATATTTAAGCAATTGCGTATAAGAAAGGTTGCGTGAAACCTGAAATGAAATCGATAACAACTGGCTATCACGGCTGTTCCAATTTCCATTCGAAATCTATATCCTCACGTTTTCGAATTTTCGCTGTTCCGAATTCCGTATTCGAAAACGTTTTTGCGGATTCGGCAAAACGAACTGATCTACAATCCGCCAAATTGACGTTTTAATTTCGGTTATCCTTTTGTTGGCGGATTACAATTTCGTTTTTGACAGCTCTTGCATGCATAACAGCTGATTTCGAAAATGTTTTATTGATCAAGTTGGTAAAACTTCAAAGTAAATCCGACTGGAAATCAGAACAATCGTTTTCAATCCGCACGGATGTTTTCAAATTCGACCGAATATCAGAACAGCCGTATATGTCTTGATTCAATGACCTTTTATTGACCTGACTCATTTTCAAATTTCTTAAGAATCGTTCTTGAGATTTTAGCAATACGTCTTTGTTCCAAAAGACCGGCCACCCACCTCACAATTTATTGCCAGCAACTTAAGACTAGAATTTCTGGCAGCTTTTTGCTTTTTTCACTTCGAATTAAATACAATAGGCTCGTTTGGTAACCTAGTAAACAGGCCAGCGTTGGTATCGACACAGTATTAAAATTTTCAAGTTTCGAAAAACTGGTATTTTTCCTATGGATTTTGACAGAAAATTTGAAATTTTGTAGAAAATTTCAAGTAATCAAACAGACCTTGTAGAAAATTCAAAACTTATCAGTTCTAACGCTGCGCCGCGCCGCCGGGCGTCACCTTGAAATTTGTTTAATACGATCAGGATTAACCCCTCTAGAAATTAACAGAAACAAATCGGGGCCCAGTGCTCCAGATTGATGCAGGCGGGCCTTAAGCACCATTTTCATGTTATAAGCACCCGGGACTGAGTGTACCGTATCTGTATCAGGTGGTTGAGATTTTTTAATTTGGCATCAATTTATTTTGCCAAGAGTGTGTGCCCGCACAAGAAAGTTATGTAAAAGTAACTTATTACAAAAATATCTATGGAAGGAGGTGAAGAAAGGCCAGTTTTCCAAGAGGTGACGTGTTTTTACCACAAAAACAAATAGTTGGATAATAGAGAAAAATATTAAAAGAATAAGAGGTCATTCGGGTTCACTGGCATGATTTTTCTTTCGTTTGGCATTATATTCATACAAATTTTTTATCAACTATTTATGTATGCGTTTTGTTTTAAATTTTCTTCAGAGTATAGTTAGATACAGGTGATATTCGATTGACAGAAGGTGACACCGCTAGACATGATAATCATTTGTAAATTGGCTATGATTCAATGGATTATAATTGTTTTTGTTATTTCGGTGCCATTGTGTTTGGTAAGCTTGTATGTATAGCTTGTATTTGGGATTGAGACTATTAAAAAAAAAATTATTCTATTTAGTTTGCAATAAACGTACCTATTTGGATACAAAAAAAAATATATATGTACATTTTTTTGATTATCTCATGACGGCAGGGAATGAATGCACTTATTTAGTAAAACCAATGCCAAGGGCAAACAACGATGGCTTGGGTGTGGGAGAAATAATTGTGAATTTGTAAGTTTAAATTTTTGTCCATGTTTTGGCTGCTTAACAAGAATGTTAAACAGTCATGACAATAATAGCTTGTAGATATATATGACCATATACCTACACAGTTGGAAGAACCAAATTGACCAATTTAAAATAAAACTATAATTTATTGACAGGATGATGGCAATGCTCAAATACGCATTTTGACGTTTTTCATTTACTCTGAAAATATGTGTCAAAGCTGCATTATGTACAAGAAATCATTTACCTAGGGTCTTTATTATTTATTCTGAATAGTTTTTTGGTACCTATGTTTCCGTGAAAAATTGGGAAATATTAAAGCTTTGGTCTTATGAATATACGCTAAACGCGTAGGTGTGTACACCATTGGTAACTCGTAATGACCTTAGTGGTGGTGACTAATACATAGTGTGTTTTTGATTGGTAACCCCGGAGAGCTCTTCGATTGCGGGTGCAAATGAGAAGGCGGGAAGCAAACTTTGATTGATTCTAAAGATTGTGTAATTGTAAGACCTACTTTTTAAGTTATGAGTTTAACCAGAGTTAGCTAACTAGACCTAGAAAATTAACCCACAGTTAACTGGGGAAGCAGTTTTTCGGTATGGAGAATGCATGCGGTACGACTCAGGAAAAATAGTTGTAGGTATAAAACATCAAAAGTACCTGTTCAGTTAATCTTGAGTTAACTCACCAAATTTGATGAGTTAACTTTGGTTTTACTTTAATCTTGCACTGAAAAACTGAACGTAAATATACAAATTTGTGATTTATAAGTTAAAATGTTGGTCACAATTATATTGAACACTATAAGGCCCAGTTTTAAAGTGCGAGATTAAAGTTAAATCCGAGTTAACTCATCAAATTTGGTGAGTTAACTCAGTTTAACTAAACAGATGCTTTTGATATTTCATTTTTCATCTTCTTCAGTTCACTGTGGGTTAACTTACTTACTCTGGCTTAACTCACCACTGCAAAACTTGGCCTAAAGTCCACTTAAGCAACCCATATCTTTTAATATTAGTTCCCATTTATTAGCCTTGGCTTAGTTTTATAGTGCGTTATCATCCGAGCTTAGGATTTAACTTCGATTTAACTCCTGAAATATGCTTTTCGGTCAATTTAAATCTTGAATTAGCTTTGGAGTTAACTTTCAAAATTTACTGATTTAACACTGGATTAAACAAGACATATCTTTGACCTAAAAGTGATAAAGCAATTCACAATTCATAATTAAATCTTTGTTTAGATTGGATTAAAATCGCCTTTTAATTGTATGCCAAATTTTAATTCTTGACACTTATGACGTGAATCTACGTGGAAATGACAAAATTTAATCTCGATCGGATAAAATTTAATCGAAATGTTCATCCGAATCACAGACGACCAATCCAACTCTCTGGTTTAACTCAGAGTTAACTTTTACTTTATTCTTCAATCTAAAAAAAATTCAAAATTCTGGCACTGTTTTTGAATTGTATCACTTTGGTTTGGATTATTCACAAGTTCATAAGCAACTCTAAAAGTTGAAACTCCACAAGTTTGTAAATGAAAAAAAAAAAATCCATTGAACGCAGATCCTTTTTGTTATTCTTTGTTGTTTTTAACCACCGCTGATGTATTATGTAAAAGCAGGTTGTACGAGTGGTAAGATTCCACTCGAATCGAACCAAAAGAACATCCAATATTACTCACCCAATAAAATTTCCACTGTAGCTTCACTCATGTAATCATGACAATCGAATGTTTTTTCACCTTCGGCCTTCAGCTTACTAACAACGTTTCGTGAATTTTCATTAAAAAGTTCAATGAAGCTCTTCAGTACGTTTAAATGGAATGTTGGGGCAATGAGTTTCCTGTGTGAGCGCCATTTGTGACCTGTAAATTTGAATACAAAAAAAAAAAAAAAAACAATTAAACAATGTCAAAACAACAACAACATTTGAAATTGAATTTAATTATTCCAAATGTATAATTGATGAAGTTCTTAAGTCAATGCGGGGGTCAATTTGTATTTAAGGCACAATAATTATAATTATTTACTACCTGTCGCAGTGTCGCGGATATTTGAATAATCGAAGTTCGATCCTGAAATTTGCATATGCATTTATTTCTAATTTTATTAATTTAATTTGAAAAAATTTAACGAAAGAGTAGGTATACTTCATCAAACGATAAATAAATAAAAAGACCTTGTTAAATTTAAAACAAAATTGGGTTCGAAATAAGACCTGTTTTGTTATTTTTTTGGGAAAACACAATATGGAGTAAGTATGCAAGGCTCTTGGGTGTACCCCAAATTTAAATTATCTGGATCGATTTATTAAATTTAATTTTGTAATAAATTACCTACATATGTATTTACATACATATGTATTTATATGAAGTCTCTGACCACTTATAAAAAGCTGTTCCTATGGTTTGTTCACCTTAGTTTTTAAGCAAAAAAAAAAAAAACAATAAAATAATAATATTTGAATTTTACTAATCAAATAAAGAAATGAGGTAATGAAAAATGCTAAGCCATACCTATAAAAAATTAAAAATCATAACTGTAGCTTATTTATACTCCTAATTTTAAAAATGTAGAATGTTTTCAAATTTAAAGAAACCAAAGTAAATTTCATGTAGGAAGTTCTTAGATGTGATGTTAGATGGAAATAATTAACTCCGAATTTTCGGAGTTTCTAACTTAAATAACTTTAAATGTGATTTTAGAATTTTTGAAATTTTGAATTTAACTTAATTCATGAAATCTTATTTTTATTTTCCTTTTTGGAAATATCTTGGTAAGTGTGATTTTTTTAAGTTAAAATACAAGTTGGTCAAAGAACAATATTTAAGTGAAACGGCGTTTCGTTTTGACGATATCTTATCATAAGGGAAATCTACCGTTATAAATAAATAAATTTATATTTAAATAAAAGTATGAACAAACAAAAGTAATATGGTCAACTATTGCAAACAAAAATATTCTCCGAAAATCGCACTTCTTATTTAAAATGTTACATAGGTATATAATGAGTACTTTTCGGAGCTATTTAAATTTATCTATAAATTCATATCATTATTCATGATTCATCGCATGGATACATTTAGATGACTTTGATTTTTGGAGACAAAATATAACCAAAAACGAATCAAATTTGAATTGGATATGGTATGAAATGTTTTCTGTAAAAATTCGGAGTTATTAAAATAAAATCATCACATATTTATAATAAAAAAGTGCAAATGAATTCTTTTCAATTAATTTTCTATCAGATTTTTTAAATTTAGTAAAAACATTTTAATACTTTTTCTCGAAAATTTTCCAATTATGATTTCCTATACAAATTAACTTTGAAATTTAGGAATACTCAAACCACACTGTGCTTAATGCAAAATCTTAAAACACTCAGGTCCAATTTTTCAGTGTGAGATTAAAGCTAAACCCGAGGATCAACTGAATAGATGCTTTTGATTGTTTATCCACCGAGTTTGTTTAGTCATTCCGCATGCATTCTCCACCGAAATGCTGCTTCCTCAGTTCCTTGTGGTCTAATTTACTTCTAGAATTAGCTAGCTCTGGTTTAACTCACCACTGAAAAACTGGGCCTTCGAATCATATTTTGTGCAATATTTACTCACCAGTACTGATCAAAAGACCATCTCCCAACCATGGCTTAAAGAATTCATATTCTGGTGCTTTGTCGATGTACACCTGGCTGCTAAGTAAGATCTCAACATCACGGGGATCATACAAGAATATAACTAATTTAGGTCCAATCCAAATTTTGGCCACATACTCAAAAGGTTCACCCTTTCGGATAACGGTCTCGAATACCTCTATAATTATCAAACAAATGTTTTTAAGTCAGTTAATTTTAAACACTCCGAATTTCTTAATTTTGTTATCGTACTTGATGGTGATCCAATAGCATCGAATAAATTTCCCACTAAAGGATATCCTTCAGGTCCTGGTAATTTGGCTGCACACTCATAGAGATGCCTGCGCGATAGGCGCCAGTAGACGAACCACAAGGCGAATGTTGGCAGAAGCAGAAAATAGAAAACACTTGACGCGCTAACCATCATCGGCTCCTTGATCACTTCCTGAGCGATCGACATGATTGTTTTTTTTTTATTTTGTTTATTTTATATAAATCACTCAAAATTCAAAATAAGTCCGAATGACTCCGAAAATCATACACACGTTTGTTTAAGATCCGTATATCTTTATCGTTTTACCCTCCTGAAGTATGAACGAACCGAACCGGACTGTTGCCTTTGGTAAGCTGATCGATTTCTTATATAGGCTTTCCTGTTAGTTGCAGCGACGAATAAATGCATAGGTAACAAGTTTTTTTTACATTTCTTTGTTCGATTAATTCAATTGTATTTTGAGCTATTCGATAGTGATAAATTTGATAGAGCTTGTGTGCGGTGACAAAAGGGGTGAGTGATAGGTAATATGCGGTTGTTTAGTCGAATAGTGAAGATGGTCGTGTTTGGAGAGTTTGGGGTGATTACTTGGGTTACTATATTCTATGTGCAATTGCATTATTTAGGGAATTATAGAACTAAAAGGTTTACTAAATGTGCTATTTCATTGGTTGTTTTTAGAATAAATTTATTTTCCGGAATCAATTATAATAGTTTGGACTTTATAATTATTTGACTTTGAATTGGAGCCAGCACGTACTTAACATTGGGTGCAAAGTAATGTAAGCAGTACGTAGATTAATGAACTAATATTATGGCTTTAACAACAATATTATTTTCTATGCCTGTGTAGCAGTTTTTAGTTCTGACGAAATAATAGTGTTTGATTAATTGTACATAATGTACATATTAGGGATCTATGTATAGTGTTATTTTGACCTTTTTAAAGATTTCATAATTTAGGAACTGGATAGATTTACTTACGTCAATTTCGATTGCATTTTTGGACTGTTTCTACTCAATTTTGATTCTAATTAAATATGAGAAAATCGTCTCCCAAAATTTCGCACAATAATAAGATGGTTTTTTTTAAGCATTTTTAACATTTATAATGTCCAATCGATGTTCAAAATAATTACAAATCATTTTTAAGTTATTAACAAATAAACGTAATTAAAACAACACGAATTAAGTCTAGGCAAAACATTAGGCATTAGGCTTCTAAACGCTCGGTCTATGTTCAAATCCAACCCCTGAAGAAAAAAGTTTTTTAATTTAAAAAATATCATCAGAGATCTATAGCACCACTAAAGCAGTCTCGTGATTGGCTTAGCAACCATGAAATAATTATATAACTCCAGCCTACAAACTGGCTTCGGGATCTTAGCATTATGTGGGATACTCCCAAACAAAATATGGTCAGCAATTTGACAAAAAAGGTCAAATTGTGTCAGACATTTGTCAGCCATAGATAGTTTAGAATCAATGGCTTAAGTTTTCCGAGCTGCTAAAAATCGCTGATGACCTCGAAAAACTTTAACCATTGAATACAAATTTTCTATGGCTGACCAATTCCTGAAACTATTTGACCTTTTTTATCCAGTTATTGAGCGCTAAGATGGCATCCTTTTTTTGCGAATGTCCCAAATATGAGGTGTTAAGATCCAGGATCTCTACAAACTGGTTGGTAGCAAACTCAGGTTGTTGTTGTTTCATTCAAACCTTCAATGTTCATAATGACGGTAAGAAAATGCTTTGCGCCGAAAAGGACAGGTTTAGTGAAACCGTGCTGCCGGCCGTATGTAAACCACAACATCGTTTTTGGTGTGGCTATTTTGAAACTAGATACTTACATTTGATTTGACATTTTTTTAAAATTTTTTTTCATCTAAAGGTTTATTTGGCATGAAGCTATGTATCGGGTTTTTCAATAAGAGCGCTACAAAAGTTTTTTTTAAATAAAACCAAAACGGTTTTGATATTCCTGTGAAAGTACGTTGGATGTCATTATGTATAAAACTCGATTTAAAACGGGCACGCTTGCAGAAGTCCAGACGCTGAACTCAATTTTCGACGGTTTTCAAGAATAAATCGGCTGATACTGCTGCAATTTCACGTTCGATATTCGTACGAAGTTCATCAATCGTCGCTGGCTTGTTGGCATAGACCATAGACTTGACGTAGCCCCACAGGAAATAGTCTAACGGCGTCAAATCGCATGACCGAGGCGGCCAAGCGACTGGACCATTTCGTGAGATAACACGTTCTCCAAACTTGGTTTCCAACAAATTGATTGTGACATTCGCTGTGAGGCTTGTGGCACCATCCTGTTAGAACTACATGTCCTCCAAGTCCATATCATCCAATTGGGGCCAAAAATATTCGGTTATCATTGAACGGTAGCGATCCCCATTCACAGTAACGTGCCGGTATTGATCATCACGGAATAAGTACGGCCCAATGACGCCGCCGCGCCGGCCCATAAACCACACCAAACCGTAATTTTTTCGGGATGCAATACCGCATATTTTGTTTATTGACCAAGCTATTCAGCCAGAAATGAGCCTCATCGCTGAAGATGATTTTTCGATGAAAATCCGAATCATTTTCAAGTTGTTGCTCAGCCCAATTCACGAACATACGACGCTTCTGGTGGTCAAGCGGCTTCAGTTCTTGCGTCAATTTAATCTTGTAAGGATGTAGGCCAAGATCTTTTCGCAAAATTCGCCACAACGACGTCACAGAGATGCCCAACGCTTGAGAACGACGTGTGAGAGACACATTTGGGCTTTTTGCAACTGAAGCCTCAGCGGCAGCAATATTCTCGACACTACGGGCACTTCTTTGTCTCACTGGCACGGGAACATTTGGTACTGTGCCTGTGGATTCAAATTTGTCCACTAGACACTCAATTGTTGATCTGCTAGGAAGATTATGACGACCATAAATTGGACGTAGCGCTCTTAACGTTGAGGCCACTGACTCCGAATTTCGGTGGTAAATTTTAATAATTTCGACTCGTTGGCTCGTATATCTTTCCATCATAAAATGGCAAACCTTACTGAAGAGAAATGTCAAAAGAGCGGCAAGAAACATGGCGTCGTTTGTCCCTTTTGAAAAACCATTTATAATAAAAGTGTGTAGATAATTTTACTGAGTAAAATAATGCAAATTGTTAAAGTCTTCAAAAACAAAATCTATTCTTTTATAATTATTAATATATGTGATTTCCGCATTTTGTCAGTCTGTAAAGATTTCAAGCAAAAAGTGTTGAAGTATCTACCACTAATAAATTTTATTAATGATTCACAAATGATCTTAAATTCCATTAACCCACCATTTATACATGTTGTTGCTGGTGTAATATCATTTTAGCTTGAGACAAACACTCCAAGTTAAGCCGTAACAATATAACTGGTTTAATAAAAGTATCATTCTTATAAACAAATTTTCCACTCCATTTCGAAGATTTCTGGATTTGATAAAAATGCTCACATCCTATCTACGCGAAATATTCAATGTATTTGCGTTTATTTATACGGCTTTCGATAAAGATGACCTTTAAAGGTCTGATGTTGTCACAATTTCTCGATTTGTATGCGCATCATCTGCGTTTCTACCTTAATTATTACACTTTTGTATAAATCATCGCATATATGCTTCTGTATATACAAACTACTCGTGTTTTATGATCTCGTAAAAGAAAATAAGCTTTGTCTTCCGTTGCAGAATAAAAGAGTTTCTTAATTCTTGAATATACAATAAATTGAAAATTGAATGTTCTGTATAGCTAGTTATTTATTAAGTTCAAATAATAACGATCCGAGTTAGGCCAACATCTATCTACGCTTAAAGATAAAAGAAACCGTTTGAAATGTTATGTATGATATTAAAAGTCTTAGAGGAAATTTTAAATAACTAAATCTACTTTACTGCTTTCTAATGTAGAGGTTCATTAGGCTGATTTCACACATATTCGGTTTCATTTTCCCGTGTAGCGATGAAAACGGTTTAAGAATTATTAGAGTCTATTGTATTTTGTAGAAAAAGAATATATTTATTTTAATATATCATAAACTAGATGTTGTTTGAACAAAGTCTAATATCGGAATGAAAATTTGTGACAACAAATATTCTCAAAATAATAAATATTAAAAACGATCGCTTTAGTTTTTCAATACCCCTTCTAAATCGTTTAAACCAAGATGTTTGCATAAATCTTGAAAACGAGTTGAATCGAGGGATTTCGTAAATATTTCCGCAAGTTAAACCTTTGTTCCAATAGGCTTTATTTCAATAAGTCCATTTTGAATGTGATCCCGAATAAAGTGATGTTTAATGTCTTTATGTTAAGACCGTTTGTTTTCCAAATTCTTCGCCATTCCAATACAACCCTTTATTATCTTCGAAGATGATTGCTGGTTCCTCTTCAATCTCCCTAAGGTCTTGTAATAAACCTCTAATCCAAATGGCTTGAGATGCAGTTGCACTAAGAGCCACATCCTCTGCTTCACTTGAAGAAGTTGCAACAGTAATTTGCTTCTTGCTAGACCAAGACACTGTACATCCGAAAACTTAAAAAGTATATCCAGTAATCGATTTTCTATCTATAACATCGCTTCTCCAGTCGGCATCAGCATATCCAATTAAAGGATAAGTAAATCATATAAAAACAAAGCCTGGCCCTGGGCAAAATTTCCAGCTTAATGATTAAGAATTTTAATCTTGTTGGATATAGTTCACATTGGATTTTTGTCAAAAAGTTCATGTAAGTTGAACTGAACTTAATAAAAATTGCGTATTGACAAGGCACTCACTAGTCAACTGATGAGTCCAAGTGAGATCGCCGGGACGAAACGCCAATTTTTATGGACTAAAGGCCGATAAAAGCTATTTTGAATCGATAAGTAAATAAGTTTTTTCTTTTTGGTCCCTTTTAAGTACCTTACAAATCTTTTCAGAGCGTGCCAATGATTTTATGACGGATTTTGTTGATATCTACTCATGTATCCAACTGGAAAACATATATCTGGTCTAACGCATAACATAATATACATCAAGCTTCCAAGTAATTCTCTATAGGGCTAGTCAAATCCAGTCTCAGTTTTCGTTGACTGCAGTTGTAGCCCTTTTTCCATTGGACTTCTTGTAGGATTACATTCTTCCATTCCAAACTTGTTTAATAACTTTTAAATGCTGGATACTTGAGATAAATTTATTTTGTTTAATATCAATCAAATTTATTTTTGTTAATATCAATCTTAATTCCCAAAAAATATTTAAGACTTCCACAGTCTGACATCTTGATTTTTTTTTCAAACTGTTCTTAAACTGGTTAATTTGTTCTAAACATTTTCCGGCAATCAATAAATCATCAACATGCAGTATAAGTAAGATGATTTCATCTTCTTCTTTTCCCATTTTGATATATAGACAGTAATCGTGATTTGATCTTTTAAATCCCAACTGAAGAAGAAAATCGTTGAACTTTTTGTTCCAACATCGAGGTGCTTGTTTTAATCCGTAGATAGATTTTAGTAGGCGACAAACATTTCCATCCACTTCAGAAACCCCTTCTGGAACAGCCATGTATAACTCTTCCTTCAACTCTCCATGTAGAAATGTCATTTTTACATCCAACTGATGAACAATTAGTTTTCTGTACAAACCAACAGCTAAGACTATTCTTATTGTTGTCAGTTTTGCTACAGGTGAGCAGGTTTCGTTGTAATCAATTCCAGCTTTTTGAGAGTATCCCTTAACGACCAATCTGGCTTTATGTCTCGTGGGCTCTCCGTTTTCATTAAATTTAATTTGAAAAATCCACTTTGGCTTCAAAATCTTTGCGTTTTTTGGCTTTCTGACTACTTCCCAAACTTTATATTCTTTCATTGAAGATCTCTTCAATAGCTTGAAACCATTGTGAAGCATCAGACCGCAAAACAATTTCCCCAAAAGAATTTGGAACAAATGATAAAAATTCATCCGCAGAAGTTGCTCTATAGCTAGTATTATAATCATTAAACTTACTTGGAGCGGTCGGCGCTACCGTTCGCTACGCCTTATAGTACCCTCTCCTTGAAGATCACTATGATTATTACGCGAAGGGAGCGCAACTGCACCATCTTCACCTTCATCTTCAGGAAAATTTTCAGATGATTCCTCTGCATCGCAAAAAATAAGAGCGTCTTCACCCAAGTCTTCAACAACTTGATCTCACAGGAAAATCCTTGTTATTACCAAAACCAACCAGTATTTCTGGTGACTCTTCATACTAAAAAGGGATTAAACATTTTTCTTCTGGTTAAATATTTTAGCGCTATCGCAAAATATTTTCTCATCTAAATGTTCAATTAAGACTCACAAATTAGAGGATGATTTTTGCGAAAATTAAACTTTAAGGTTTAAAGGTCATTCATTTTTTTTTTTTCATAAATTCGACGATTTTAGAAATGATACTAAAAAAAGTGTAATATTGTGAAATTGACCACTCAGCGCGTGAATATAAGGCTTTAATACAAAAATATCTTCTTAAATATTCCATTAATTTATGACACAACAATTATTTATACACATATGTATATTTTGTGGGGATTCTGCTCTTTCATTCAAATTAGGTCGAAAAAGTGCAATAAACAAATAATACAATAAGCTTTACTTCTTATTTAACGTTTATTTATATTGATAGAAGGTCTAAGTTGAGTAGGTACATATATAAAGGGTAATTTTTTAGCTGGTTTTGTTTTGGCAACACTGGTTTTGACAGCTGACGTGTGTTTAGTACCTTGTGTCACTGTCAAACAGCTTCAGTTTGGTTTGCAATTTAACCATGGATCGTCTTACAAATGAACAACGCTTGCAAATTATTGAATTTTACTATCAAAATTCGTGCTCGGTTCGAAATGTTCATCGCGCGCTGCTTCTATTTTATGATCGGCATTCTCGACCTTCTGAGCAGTCTATTCGGAAGATTGTGACCAAATTTCGCACCAAATTTACTTTGTTGGACATTAAACCACCAACACGTTTACGTACTGTGCGTAGTGAAGAAAATATTGCGGCCGTATCAGCTAGTGTGACAGAAGACCGCGAAATGTCGATTCGGCGCCGTTCCCAGCAGTTAGGCCTTTGTTACAGCACTACGTGGAAAATTTTGCGGAAGGATTTGGGCGTAAAGCCTTTTAAGATACAGCTGGTGCAAGAACTAAAGCCAGCCGACCTACCACAACGCCGAATTTTTGGTGAATGGGCTCTTGGAAAGCTGGCCGAGGATCCGCTTTTTTATCGAAAAATTGTGTTCAGCGATGAGGCTCATTTTTGGTTGAATGGGTACGTAAATAAGCAAAATTGCCGCATTTGGAGTGACGATCAGCCAGAAGCATTGCAACAGCTACCAATGCATCCCGAAAAAGCCACTGTTTGGTGCGGTTTATGGGCCGGCGGCATTATTGGGCCATATTTCTTCAAAGATGATGCGAATCGCAGCGTTACTGTCAATGGTGAACGCTACCGAGCGATGATAACAAACTTTTTTTTGCCCGAAATGGAAGTTCTTGACTTGCATGATATGTGGTTTCAACAAGACGGTGCCACATGCCACACAGCACGCGAAACAATGGCGCAATTGCGAGGCGAGTTTGGTGAACAGTTAATTTCACGTTTCGGGCCGGTCAATTGGCCGCCTAGATCGTGCGATTTGACACCATTAGGTTATTTTTTGTGGGGGTATGTCAAGGCTAATGTCTATAGGGACAAGCCCGCTTCGATTGACGCACTGGAAGCCAACATCCATGCATTCATTCGTGAGATACCGGCCGATATGTGTGAAAGAGTATGCCAAAATTGGACTCAGCGGATGGTCTACCTGAGACGCAGCCGCGGTCAACATTTGCATGAAATTATCATTAAACATTAAATTGCAAGGTTCAAACTATCGATTCAAATAAATATTTCATTCATTTTTTCGAATTTTTTGAGTTTTTTTTTTAAAAAAAGTTCTAAACCTCTTAAAAAATCACCCGTTATAACTTTACTCGTGAAAGTTTGTACTTTGAACGTACTCGAAACGAAACTGTGAGAATAATATTGTTTGATGGGTAAAATCAAAATGGAAAGAATTAGTTTGGATAATGACTATAATGTTCTTAACCAAACACAACGTCCGTAACAGTTGAAAGTAATTTGTTCCACAATGCTATAACATGTTCTAATGAAGTCAGAAACACAGATGCATATAAGAGTTTTGTGTCCTTTCAGTTTAAAGGTTAATTAAATTCAATTACACTTGTCAGAGAATACTCGTATAATAAATTTATTAAATACTTATTATTTGAGTTTACACTGTATGGGAGATAGAAAGACCAAAAGACAGAGAGTTAAGCATATACATATGTAGATCAATGTCAGCCCAATTTTATGAAATCTATAGCTGATAGTTGATGGTTATGGCTGCAGGTTTTTGGCAGTGATTTTTCGAATAAAATCATTTTCAGCGATGAGGCTCTTTCAAATTGATGGCTTTGTTAATCTTCAATATTTTGTGGCATTTGTGGTTCAGAAAATTCACGAGTGATTGTTGAGAAATAATTCCATCCACAACGTGTCACTGTTTGGTTCGGATTTTGGACTCTGAGCATTATCGGAGCATTCTTCTTGGAAGCCACATTTATGATGCGGAACGGTCACAAAAAAGTGCGTATGTGCCATCAGCAACTCCGTGGAGGCCATATATCGGGTTTTTCAATAAGAGCGGTACAAAAGTTTTTTTTAAATAAAACAAAAACGGTTTTGGATATCAATTAAATTCTTTATTCCTGTGAAAGTACGTTTGATGCCATTATGTATGGAACTCGATTTCTTTTGCATGGCCACCACGGGCACGCTTGCAGAAGTCCAGACGCTGAACTCAATTTTCGACGGTTTTCAAGCATAAATCGGCCGATACTGCTGCAATTTCACGTTCGATATTCGTACGAAGTTCATAAATCGTCGCTGGCTTGTTGGCATAGACCATATAGACTTGACGTAGCCCCACAGGAAATAGTCTAACGGCGTCAAATCGCACGACCGAGGCGGCCAAGCGACTGGACCATTTCGTGAGATAACACGTTCTCCAAACTTGTGACATTCGCTGTGTGGCTTGTGGCGCCGTCCTGTTGGAACCACATGTCCTCCAAGTCCATATCATCCAATTGGGGCCAAAAATATTCGGTTATCATTGAACGGTAGCGATCCCCATTCACAGTAACGTGCCGGTATTGATCATCACGGAAGAAGTACGGCCCAATGACGCCACCGCGCCGGCCCATAAACCACACCAAACCGTAATTTTTTCGGGATGCAATGATGACTCATGGAGTACGTGTGGATTGCTTCCTGACCAGTACCGCATATTTTGTTTATTGACGAAGCCATTCAGCCAGAAATGAGCCTCATCGCTGAAGATGATTTTTCGATTTTTAGCACTCTTAACGTTGAGGCCACTGACTCCGAATTTCGGTAGTAAATTTTAATAATTTCGACTCGTTGTTGGCTCGTATATCTTTCCATCATAAAATGGCAAACCTTACTGAAGAGAAATGTCAAAAGAGCGGCAAGAAATATGGCGTCGTTTGCTGTCCCTGTTGCTCTACTTTTGTAGCGTCCCTGTTGAAAAACCCTTTACTTACCCGGTATTATATTCCATTCATAACCCTGTATTGTAAGTTTTATGAATCAATAAAAAAATTAAAAAGTTAGTTAGTTAACCGTGAAAACTAATAAAATCTAAAAGTGCGCAAAGTTCTTAAATTATGAAGTTAGAAGAAGGTAAAAAATCGACTAAGTTTGCTCTATGTAAAAACGGTTTGTGCCAAGGATTTGATTAAGCAATATATTAAGTCTAGCTTACACTAAGGCATACATTTTTCGTTTTTAAGCAATATAATGCAAAGGAATAGTTGAACAATAATATTTTGTCCGAACTCGAACTGTATTCCATATGCCTAGTCTAAAAAAAATCCATCAACCAGCTTGCAAACTATTGAATTAAAAAAAATCGCTAGAAATCAGATTCAAGGCTAACGAACCAGGAACCCACGGATCATTCGAACTACATACAAATATTTCACATACTTTCATATCAGCAGCAAAATTGTTGTGGATCGAAAACAATACACAAAGTCTTTAACGCAAGAGTTTTTAAATATAATTGCCGAGGCGCTAGAGAGTTCCACCACTAGGCCCTAGTTAGTATTAATGCAAAACTTTCATGGCCTCGTAGAAAACTAGATTCTATTTCCAAGGAGGTATTTCTGTCGTTGGCAGGTATCGTTATTTAAAGACCTACCAAAATTTCAAGAAGATTATATTCAATAAGTTATTATTTAGATCCACAGGAATAACCCAATAAAATAACGTAATTTTCTGAAAAGACCTCAAGACCTCCGTTGTACATTATGTACATACATATAGGTATACATTATGTGAATTTTTGTGGCAAAAACCTGAAACGGAATTTTATTGCAGAAACGAAGTTTTTGAGAAATTTTAAACAACTTTTAATCTTGACTTTTTAGCCTAAAGAAAAAGTAAACTCAATTAATTTTTTCACTTAAAGTAAAGTCTTTTATTTTTAAAATCTATCTTTAAAAATAAATTGTATTATGTATTAATGTACATTACTTAAAATTTTTAAACATAAATAACTATACTACATATATAGATATTTTTTTATTAACTACACTTTATGATTTAAAAAATAGTTTCTGACTTATAAAAATGCATTTTACTATAATTTTACAGCTAAGCTTAAAACATTTTTTGTCATTTTTTCACAAATACAAAATTTATATTTTTTCCATTGACGCTTAATATATATCAAATATATATACATAAATAATAAAAAAAAACTTAATTAAAAATAGGCAGGACTTCGTAGGCAATGATTTTGTTCAATATATTATACATATAAATATAAATAAACAATTTTGTATGCATTTTTGTACACAAGAGTGTTTATGAATAAAATATATACATATATGTATTATACGCTCGTTAATTTATATATATTTATATTTATACGAATATATTTATTTAAATATAAAAATAATAATTCTTACTAAACTTAAATCTAAATTTATTTCTAACTACACTGATGTTTCGTATATAACAATTTGTAAAACTTTTGGTTTATTATTTTGTGCTTCCTTTACTTCTTTTAGAATGGCATTTGTAATAGCTTCTAGAGCAGCCATTTCTTGTTCTTGTGTGGTCTTTTTTGAAGAATTCCATTTCGGCATTGAAACCTGTTATCAATTGAAAATATATAAAATTAAAGTTAAAAAAATATTCAAAAATATGACAAAACATATTCAATTAAATGTTAAAGTCTTTATCACGAGGACGAAAACCAATATAGCAACAGGGTCAAATGTATTGATGGTAGTTCAGGGTCGTAGCCAGGATTTGGAAATACTGTGGGACTTGATACCAAATGATGAAATCCGATACGTACCTAACCTACTATTTAGTGTCTCGGCATTGACTTGACAAAAAGACTATAAGATTAAGGAAGTAAAGGAGTAAACTGTAGTAAAGTCCTTGGCGCAAAATTTTAAACAACCTCATGTTAAGGTTTTAGCATGATACTAATTAACTCTTTACTAACTTTAAAGCTCTTTTTGTTAAAATGTTCTTATTTTTAAACACTTTCTAACTAGTATCATATTAAACTAATTTTCTTACGAAACTCAAGCTGAACGCTTCTAAAACAGTGACATTTCGTGTTTTTCTATGTTAAAGTGACATATGGATTTAGTAATATGTTAAAAAGAACTCGTTTGAAATTAGCAAAATCCTCTTTTTAACTAAAAATGATTTAACACTTTACTAAATCGTCTAAAATTTTGCGCCCTTAATTTTAGCATTTTTTTTTTTAATGAAGTTTAATTTAGCTGCCTAGGCTTAACATTGGCTTTATTTTTGGAACTCATTTTTGAAATAATACATTTTTTTTAAAATGTTGTTTAGCCTTAGCCTTTCACAGTTTTTGTTGTATTTTGTTTTACTTTTTTGATCTATTTAATTTGAAAACCCCGCCTTAATTTATGTTAGGAGTATTCTTAATTCTAGAAAGCTTCAGTTTTTGAAAACGTTTTTTAATTGGAAGTGACTCTAGACATGCCAATTTTAACGGTTTTGGTTTATAAAAGTACTGTTTATGCGGCCCCGCAGGGCCAGGGCCCTCCGCCGGTGGGCAAACTTCAGACACACAGAGCTTTTTCTTCAAATCGCGCGAAGCGCGTTAACGCACCTCCACTTTTAATTGCGAACAACTGTTATAACTGTTATAAATTGGCATTTCTCTATACTCTGTTCAACAAAAATTGTCAGTACAGGGCTTATGGGAAAGCTTTTTCCAAAGCACTGGCGCCTGATGCACGCTCCCATCACTGAATTGGGAAAAATTCCACTAAGAAAATTAGCAAGCCACTGACTTACGTATACGAATTGTTGTTGTAATTCTCCGCAAAAAGTCGTACACTCCACAACGACCATTGTATCCCACTGCTGAAGGGATAGGGCTGCGTCAATCAGGAACGATTAGATTTTTTTGATCCGATCATCGAAAAGTATTGATGATTGAAATCACAAATTTTCGTTTCAATCGATCCCAATCTCAATCATTTCGATGATTCCCGATTTTCAATCCCAATCTCAATCATTTCAATGAATCTCGATTTTCGATATCAATCTCTATTGAATTATTAATATATTTAATCGGAGAAAAGAAATATGGGTCAGGATGGGGTCGATCAAATCGGTACAGTATTCGTTAACTTCGGAGATTGAATTTCATCGAAACCGAAATAAAAAAATTGTCTTAGTTTGACAGGTGTCAAAATATGCCAACATTTTTGGTACGGCGGATCGAAAAACAGAGTACGCCAATCGATTTAGGAGGTGGGTATAACCCTAGTCTCACGGGCGACGTTGTGGGACTACTAGAACAATTAGTTTGACAAGTGTCAAAATATACTAAAATTTGTATTACGACGGATCGAAAAACGGAGTACGTCAATTTAGGAGGTGGAAATTACCTGAAATCACGCCAGTTCTCTAGGTCCTTCAGAACACTTTTAATTTGACAGGTGTCCAAATGTCAATTCATTTCCGAGAATACGCGCTACGTAACTTTGTACATCGTAACGTCGCACAGAGGAAAGTCCACGTTTTTATTTCACTCTACCGCCGACACCGACATATATAGATGTTTACACATCAAAAATCCAATCGGAACAGTATGAAATAATGAATTGAGTGGAATGAAAATGATCGAATGATTGATTGATTAAAATGATCGAATCATTTTGGTAATCGATTCTTGAACTATTCGATCATTTGAAATGAACGATTTACATAGCTCTATGAAGGGATACTGATGGACGATCGTGCGCTCGTCGTCGTCATATACGTTGTTTGTGCTCATCCAAACAGAGTTACCTTTCTCAATTGTAAGCAAATTCAAGAGCTTTTTTCTGTGGATTTTATTAAGGAACTTTTGGGATTTGAAGCTTTTGAGAACAAAATTATGAAGTTGAGTATTTCAATGGTGAAGTATTATTTCTAATTTAAGCTACGGAAACCCTGTGAGAGCTTTAAGGAGGGACAGTTTTATGCAAGTCAATGTAACCAGACTGAGAGGCAAACGTCCTATCTTCCCTGTATTGAAAATTTTTGTTGAACAGAAGTCCAGTTTTAACAGTGTTTCGCCATTAATAGTACGAAATATGGAAGTGACTCTAGATATTCCAATTATAACAGTTTTGATTTATAAACGTAATTTTTATGAGGACCGCAGAGACATGGCCCTACGCCGGGGACATACTTCGGGCACCGAGGGTTTTTTTAGGAAGTGACTCTAGACATGTAAAATTATATCGGTTTTGGTTTATAAAAGTTCTGTTTATGCGGCCCCGCAGTGCCAGGGCCTTCCGCCGGTGGGGATAATTCAGGCATCTAGAGAGTGGAGGGGTCTGACTGGCATGTTAAGAGTCACTTCCATTTAATAAACTTGCGACTTATGTATGAATGAAATTCATTTCGAAGGGGGTGCCTTCTTTCCTCCCATATTGCTGAGTAACTTGGTTTGGGTAAAACTTTAAAGTTTGTATGCGTGTTTGCAACAATAAATGATGAATAACACTGCGACTGCAATATCTACAAGCGATAGTGTGTCAGAATTATTGAAGCATTAAGTGAATTTAAAAAAAAAACATATTAGGTAGGTATTCTGCTAACCAACGTGGTTGCCGTGAGGTTGTCTCATCGTCTATAAAACTGTCGCGCCTGTAATGCCACACGTTTTGAAAACAAAAAATCACTCTATGCTATGTCTTTTAAGGTCAGGCATCAGAGTACTGATGCCATCTGCAGAAGCAGAGAGTTGTAGCTAAAGTACTTATCAAATGGCATAACTTACCGTCAACACACGCTGCAGTGCCATATAATCTAGACCCGTACCAGCCGTTTCACCCAGTCTTCTAAGTGTTTCCGCCATTGGTCCAGATAATTCCTAAAAAAATACAAACAAACAAAAAAATTTGTCTCAACTCTCTCATATTGAAAAAAAAAATCAAATAAAATGCTTCTAACCTGTATCTTGGCCCAACTATCAGCATATTGTCTCCTAACTAATTCAATAATTGTCGAAGTTAAAGCTAATCCAATTAAAATGTACAACGTGCAAATCAGCATGTAGTTGGGTTTTTCTATATAAACATGGAAGAATATAGACTGAAGATATACACAAGGACATAACAATTATATATGCATCCTTCTTCTACTCACTTGGGACCAAGTCACCAAAACCAATTGTGGTCATTGTGATGAAACAAAAGTAGAATCCTTCGAAAAATGTCCAATCATCTTCCCAGAGCAGGAGTAGACCTGCTCCAATGGCCAGATACACACCTAGAAAACAAACAGCAGCTATGGCGTAAAACCATGTCTTGCCTATCACATTCGATATAGATGGCTTTTCTGTAAACAAAAATGAAAAAAAAACAAGGATTTGTAGTTAAATTTCAAATATCAAAGAAGGTTGCTTGGCCTATACATACTTGGTAAATATTTTCCTAAAACGGACACGGCAGTGGCGAATAGACGACCCCAATCGGCTATCACAGTTAATGTAAATGGAATGCCAATCAAAGCAAAACAAATACAAAACACCCGGCCTCCGGTGGTAACTGGAACTATGTTACCATAGCCTGGAAAGAAAAGTTTAATAAGTAATTGACGTGAGAACATGTTTAGTGAACGGATATTTAAAAAAAAAAAAAATACAAACCGATTGTTGTGAGGACAGTGGAAGAGAAGAACACAGCTTGCATGATACTCCATCGCTCGTAGAGCTGAGGAAAGTCTTTATCGGCAACGATTAGAAGTCCACCTTCTGCAGCTTCCTGAACTGCCTACAAAAAGGAATAAGTATAAAAATAGGTCAATGAAATTCAAATCGATTAATTCTTTCGTCAGATATAATTTATGCAAGTTCGTTTTATGGAGTCGAAACTAACTCGCAAACATTGTGTATGAGGTAATAGGTATCACCTTTGATTAGAACGCTTTTCTGAGTTCAAACATTCAAAATGACTGGCAATTTTCTTTGGATAGCTTCTATTTTGCATACAACACGGTTTGGAGTTTAGACTATTACAATTATAACTGAATTGCTATAAGAGCAGCATTTAACTTTTCGAATAAAACTGTCTGAATGAGAGTGATGTATGCCGATGGATGATAAAGGATAAAAGTACGAAAGCTTTGGAGATTTGGTATTTAAAAGGAGTCTTTCAATAAGGACGCACGATTTTTAAATGTAAATAAATCAAGTTGTGTGTGAGAAACCTATCCACTCGTTTTTACTTACGATATATAGGTAGGTACTACGAGTAAATGGTAAAGATTCGTTAAAAAAACGAACTCGAGATTTTGATCAAACTTGCAACTCACAATTCTGATCGTCTGTCTGCCTGTCTACAGCCTAACTAGATAGCTCGATTTTTTGAAATTTGGTAATTAGTGTTTTTGAACATCCCTCATACTCATACATGCTTTTTTTAATTTTTGATGTGTAAACATCTATGCTGGCGATAGAGTGAAAATAAAAAGTGAACGTTCGTGTGCAACCTTACGTCGTGCAACGTTACGGTGTGGAACGTTATGATCTGCATACTAGGATGGGTGCGTTCAGTGAAATAAATCTTAAGATCCCCTTCAAGCAAAAACAAGTCCGTTTTGGATCCGCGCACGTTGACGTTTACACATATTAACCGTGAGTCCCACTCACACAATTTTTTTTTTGTATGGCCTCTGTCATACAAAATTTTTTGGTCAGTAAATAAAAAATTTTATTTTTTATCAAAATCAGCGCTACACAGATCTAAAAAAAATTTAGTTAATTTTAAAAATATAATTCCGAAAAATGGTTATTAATGGCACTGCTCATAGAACCATAGAAAGTCTTATTTTACTCAATAACGACTCCTACAATTTTGATAAACAAATTTTGTATATCAAATTTAGTACGATCTATAATTTGATATTATAAAATTTTACTTTGTAATACGTTTAATAGAAAAGTATTTTTGACTATATCATTATCCACTTTAGCGATTTAAATTTAATTTTATATGCACCTAAGCTTCTAATAAGTCTAAAAAAAAAACTTTGAAAAACATGATACATAATTTGAATAATAATTCTTGAAAATCGTTCTACAGGGGATTTAAGAAAAGGCTTACTTTGGTGTACCCTGACCCATGTTAACGGATATTGTTCTGGTAATACTAATATAATGGTGAAATCTTCGTTATTTTTAGAAGAAATACTAGCCTTTGTAACTGGTATAATAATCGCAGACTTGCCCCTCTCCCCCCTACAAAAAACACAGTATGGACTTCTGATTCTGTGTTCTAACCAGAGATCAGAAATAAATTTCAACCTTTTGAAAGGTTCCTTAATAATTGTTATTTGTTGTTATTTCCAATAAAAATCACCCAATAACCTTTATTCTAAAAAAAAAAATTTTTTTCGGTCAAGATCTGAGGGAAACCTTTATTTTGATTTTGTTTATGTTTTGGTCAACTATATGAGATTTATCGCAGAGAAAAAAAAATAAATCTCATCTGCAAATTTCTTAATCTGAATGTGCGTTAGTGTGAACGCAGGCGCGGATCTAGGATTTCAGTTTGGAGGGGGTCACGTTGCCCGAGGACAAATCACCAACAAAATTATATAAAACGTATGCAGTTCCTGGAGATGAGAAAAGTATCGGACTTACATTTAGATACCGATAGTATCGTTAACAAAGGTGATGTTGGCAGAAAAGATACAAAATTAAAACATTGCAATTTTTAATTATAAAATTGATTTTTGCAATGAATATACCTATACATACTATATTAAATTATATTTCATCTTCAAAAATGCAAAGAATGCCCCAACCAAGACGATACCGAGCCGAGAATAAGTTAACGAGACCGAGACGACTATAAAATCTTAAAGTTGCCTGAATGAAATAACTACTTTTTTGGTAAAATTCAGTTCATTTTTAGAATCATCAAAATTTCTTAGGTTAGTCAAAATTTTTTTTAAGTGGACATAGCGTACAGAAGAAAGAAGATATCAGACCAGTGGGACTCATACAAAAAAAAGGTTCTTATTATACCTTAAAAGTAGTTGTAACTGAAAAACACTACCCGATTAGAGATAAGGGGTCTCTTATGCCACACGACTTTTATTTAATAGATTCGTCCGTGATTCTATCAGTTTCAGCAGTTTATCGCAGAGCTTACTCAAACCACCGCCTGCCGTTTACTTACCGAGAGTATATCCGATGTACGGATTCATACTGTATTAACGAAAATTGGGAGAACGCATAAGACCCGTTCCTAATAATATCAAAATCTACTTAAAATAATAAAGTTGTAAATTTAACAAGATTTTGATCAAAATAAACTTCGTTAGATCAAACCCAGGTAGACCAGCGAGCAAAGTTCCAGGCTTTGATATGAAAATTACATCAAGTTCCCAAAGATGTACAACTCAAAATTCTTTGCGTTTGCATCCATCTACACTTTTTTCAGAATATTTCGGACTACAGCTTATAAACCTATTTTTAAGTATGTCTAACTGCCCAACTCCAAAACCTTATTTATAAATATTTTCCATCGATTGTCTAACTAAGACACTGCAATTGGATGTCCAAACCCAGTTCTAAAATGAGTATATGTGCAACGCCAAATGTAAGTCTAGGAACGAATTGAAAAATTATTCTTGAAATTAATGAAATGTTCATTGAACGTACCCATGAAAGTCCACGAAATTGAAAGATTAAAAGGATATTAGTATATCAATAACAGGATATAGTTATTTAGACAAATGTTAAAATGCGTTTATAAATAAGGAGATGTCCAACTATTGACTAGTTGTCCAAAAGTTTTCTAGGTAAATCCAATAAACACGACTGTTTATCTTTTGCTCTAGGCTCCTGGGGGGAGGGGTCATGACCCCTATGACCCCCCCTCTGGATCCGCCACTGTGTGAACGCATACGGAAATGCAGTTAATTAGGCTTTTTAGTCATCAGTGAATACTCTTGTCAGTAAAAATGATTTTGTGCTATAAAGTGATAAAAAGACATTCTCGATATATTCGACATATTCCTTTGCATTTACCATTTTTGATTTATTTTCAGCGAAAAAGGTTAAAGGTTGACCTGATTTTCCATTTATTTTTTCGTATAAATCTCAACCATCGAGAGATATTTTTTAAAAATAAAAATTAACTCTCAACCGATAACCAATTTTTTTTTTGGTTTTTTTTTTAATAAATCTCAAACCGAAACCAAATTCTTTTTAAAGGAATCTAATAACTCTTACCGCCATATTATTCACTAGATACATCCAGATATATTTACATTGAATTTGTATGTTTTATATCTGGATTTAAATTTTTAATCTGGATGAATCGAGTGAATAATATGGCCGTAAGAGAGAAACCAATTGAAAATAAAGGTTCTGTCTAACTAATGATAAATGAAACATTTATTCCATTGTACCTACTTCTTTACAAAACATTCTTTTTTGCATAAAAAACACAAGGGCGTCGGTGGTGTAATGGTCAGCATAGTTGCCTTCCAAGCAGTTGATCCGGGTTCGATTCCCGGCCGACGCACACTTTTTTTTTTATTTGAAATAAAAATAATTTTATATTGGATTCGTGGTTGTGTTAAATGAAGTGTTAATCTCATCTCATTTTCTATTTGGAACAAACAATAAAAAAAAAATATTCATAAAGTGCTTAACACGATAATAACTAATATTAAGTATGTTTCTAGATGACGTCTAGCTTAGATTTGCACAGCTGCTATTATAGTTAGCTTTAAGAATAAGGTGTTCGATTAGGTGTATCATTATGAAAGCTAAAGGCAATAACGGTAAAAATATATGTAGGTACATATATGCGAAATAATTATAAATATCGGTAAATATGGAATGATTGTAGGGGTTACGATACGATATAACAAAAATATGATAGGTTTTACTATTAATAGAAAATATCGATAAACACTGTGGTTTTCAATTTCTGAATATAAAGAACGATATAATGGGTGATTTTTTAAGAGGCTTAGAACTTTTTTAAAAAAAAAAACACAAAAAATTCGAAAAAATGAATGAAATATTTATTTGAATCGATAGTTTGAACCTTGCAATTTAATGTTTAAAGATAATTTCATGCAAATGTTGACCGCGGCTGCGTCTCAGGTAGCCCATCCGCTGAGTCCAATTTTGGCATACTCTTTCACACATATCGGCCGGTATCTCACGAATGAATGCATGGATGTTGGCTTCCAGTGCGTCAATCGAAGCGGGCTTGTCCCTATAGACATTAGCCTTGACATACCCCCACAAAAAATAATCGAATGGTGTCAAATCCCACGATCTAGGCGGCCAATTGACCGGCCCGAAACGTGAAATTAACTGTTCACCAAACTCGCCTCGCAATTGCGCCATTGTTTCGCGTGCTGTGTGGCATGTGGCACCGTCTTGTTGAAACCAAATATCATGCAAGTCAAGAACTTCCATTTCGGGCAAAAAAAAGTTTGTTATCATCGCTCGGTAGCGTTCACCATTGACAGTAACCCTGCGATTCGCATCATCTTTGAAGAAATAGGCCCAATAATGCCGCCGGCCCATAAACCGCACCAAACAGTGGCTTTTTCGGGATGCATTGGTAGCTGTTGCAATGCTTCTGGCTGATCTTCACTCCAAATGCGGCAATTTTGCTTATTTACGTACCCATTCAACCGAAAATGAGCCTCATCGCTGAACACAAGCAGCGCGCGATGAACATTTCGAACCGAGCACGAATTTTGATAGTAAAATTCAATAATTTGCAAGCGTTGTTCATTTGTAAGACGATCCATGGTTAAATTGCAAACCAAACTGAAGCTGTTTGACAGTGACACAAGGTACTAAACACACGTCAGCTGTCAAAACCAGTGTTGCCAAAACCAAACCAGCTTAAAAATCACCCGTTACAAGATGACAGTCATGGGAAGAATCGTTTTGCATTTTGCAAAAGAAATCGAATTTTTTCTAAACAGAATCGAATTTTTTCTGTCAATTGAAAGGAATTCGTATTTCGTAAAAGAATCGATTTTTTTTTGTGTGATTGTGTTTGTGACTTTATAGCTGCAATTGACGCAAAACGTCAAGAAATTATTCACAAAACTATTAAGGTTGTTTGTTTTTGTTGTGAAAAAATGTTTTACCAATAGAATTAAATTAATATATAAAAGATATTAGCCAGCTTATACGGTGCATTTTATTTGTTTGAACTTCTATTTGCACATATATTTTTAAAGAAAATTATTATTGAAAAGTTTTCATCACTTGCACTGAATGTTTTTAACACGTCTTTCACTCGCGAAAGTTTTTTTTTTTTGTCAAATTTGCGTTTGATAATGAACAACGCACAATAAATTATTTTTATAGCTGTATTGACTCAATATATTGTTGAATATTTTATTAAATTATGTAGAATTCGTTCCAACCAAAAAATAAACAACTCGTCTTCCAAAACTTCCGCGACTTTCAATTTATGACTTATTAGAAATGTCAAGTCTTCATAGTGTGTGTGCAAATCAGTGTGAAATCTTGCTAAAACGCAGGATTTGTTTTGACAGAAAAGAATCGATTTTGTTTAGAAAAAATTCGATTCTGTTTAGAAAAAATTCGAATTTTTTGTTGAAAGGAATTCGCCTAACTTAAACCACCTAAGTTACATTTCTGAGGGAAAAAGGGGATTGCACCTAGGAAACATGCCACCATTTTGTGGTGGATTTTTTTTTTTTTAAATCTTAAATTTTTACGTTATTACGTTATTTATCTGCCTATTTTTACTCAAAGTAACTTAATGTAATACCTACCAGACGTTCATTACAAAAACTTTATTATCCTTAAGAAATTATTGTTAACAGTTAAATTCTAGTTGTCGCTTAAGAAATCACAAATGCGTCTATGGCTACGATAGAAGATTCCCCGATAATTAAGAAAGCATTCGTTCTTTTGCCAAAAGGGTATTATGAGGAAATACGTTTATGGGTACATGCGGTAGTAATATTTCAAGACAAGAAAAAAAAGTATTGGAAGGTGTTAGGTGCATATGTATGTTTCCTGCCATATAGGCGATGGAAGGAAAAGTTTCCAAAATTTGAATCTTAAACTAATTATCAAAACTAAACGTCATAACATACAATATCTACTGTATTTGTAATACCTTTATTTAAAGCCAGAAGCCTTATCTTTTATTTTGTTTTTATATCAAGTTATTTTAATAAACAGTTTCTGAAAAAAATGCATCTTAACTCAAAATTTAATCAAACAAAATAAAAACAAAAAGTAAAACTGATTATTCGCAACAACAAATTACGTAATAAGGTGCATACATATTCGTTGATAATTTGCAATGCCCTTTTCAATTTGTAGTCAAACCCAGATGATTATATGTCTTTTCATTTTTGTAGAATAGAAAAATCACAAAAACTTTGTTTTCCCCCCTTCCCTCGCGAAATAATGTATCTTTACTCTGGGAATCACTAATACCCTATTTTTAGGTTATTGCCCGATATTTGACGTATACCCGGTAAATACCCGGCATTTACTTATATTTTTAAATACCTGTGCATGGTTTGTTTTTTTTATTAAATATATAATATAATAATTAAATAAAAATATGAGATTTCAGAGACCTGCAGCATTCGCAGCAATTTAAGAAATATTCGCAAGATTCCACCGCAAAAATTCTAAGTTTTGTTTTCAAATAACACCATTTACTTAATTTTTGACGGAGCACGGAGTTTTCGTATTTCTTAACTTCTCAATTATGAATTGACGAAGTTATGTTATTTCACTGCAAAATTTAAAACAGTCTATAACTACCACAATAAAACTGTCACATTTAAATTATCATCAACAATTTTACATATTCAAATATTAGCCGCATTTGGGTGATCGAAAAAGCTGAAAGTGCTGAATTGAAAAATTCAAAAATTGTCTATTTTAAACATAATTGTTCCCCTACCATATATGGTAATTCTTCTTTTGCCACAATACAAAACAATTTAAATGTACTTTAATCTTTAACTCTTAACCTTACCAAATGTTGAAAAAAAAAAAATAATTGGATTCCTTTTGGAGTCTAAGGATGTACTTAATATAAATAGCTTTCAAAAGCTTGCGTTTTACAATTAATGCCTTTATTGTTGATTCCATTTAATTTAACATGGCACACACACATACAGAAATTCCTTTCAAAAATAAATTGGAAAGTAAGACCGTAGCCACATCAATTTTATCTCATCTCATAATATAATCCCAACAGATTTGATTTTTTTCTTTCCTAGTTTTTTTTTTTTTTATTCCCAAAGTAAGCCTCTTCAATTACAATTCTTTTGATATTTGTTTCCCCTGCGAAAACAGCGGTTTTGAAAAAGAATTTGTGCATAAAATCTCAAGGTCGAATGCTTTACGAATATACCTTAACTCTACCTTACGCTTATAACGACTCAACTGTATCGCAACGCAATTAAAAAAGTCACATCACCCACATTTCAGTCAGCCCGACCGACGCATGACACAGTACGAAACCCATCACAATACCAACAAACCTAGTTTTTCTCTGAAAGAGTCATCTTCAAATTGGCATAAAATTGATGACGATAAAATTTTATTGTCACTAATAAAGTTCACATGCCGACTTCTTGAGGGGAGTTTGCTGATTATTTGGGTATCATTGACCTTGTTTTGTTAAAAGGAAACAAAAAAAAATTCACATAACTCACGGGGTTTGGCCAAGAAAAAGAAAATCGATAAAATTAGGGATTTACGAATTTTGGTATCCTTATTCTTAAGACCAGAAGGTACATAGTCTTGACCTACATTTAATTTGTTTGCTTACCAAACTTCGTTAATTGGAAATGCAGTGCATGGCTACTTCAGCTACTTTTTGTTGACATAAACTGGAGGACTGTCTGGGCTGTTTGTTACAAAACAATGCGGCGTCAAATTGTCTACAAGGATTAAGTAGGAATAGTATGCCTCCTTAAATGGAGAAAAGAAGATATGTTTTTACTTTTCTTCCCATAAAGACATCATAATCGAATCGTATAAATGTCTCAATAAGTCATGCAAATAAATCATCAGTTATGCGTTATCACGCACCTTGCGTGACTTTTGCTAATTTATGCGAGTCGTTTCATTAAATTGAATATATGTAGATAAGGATGGCACACGTTTCGTAGTTCAAAAGATTGGTATGGTTTTTTTTTTCACTCCATAAGCTTTGAACCTTGATAATGTAGTTTGGAAGGAAGTTTTAAAGTTTGCTTCACTATATAACACTAAAGCATTCTTGTACATGTTATTCTGGCAAGCTGAATATAATCGTACATATAAAGGGTGATTTTTTAGCTGGTTTGGTTTTGGCAACACTGGTTTTGACAGCTGACGTGTCTTTAGTACCTTGTGTCACTGTCAAACAGCTTCAGTTTGGTTTGCAATTTAACCATGGATCGTCTTACCAATGAACAACGCTTGCAAATTATTGAATTTGACTATCAAAATTCGTGCTCGGTTCGAAATGTTCATCGCGCGCTGCTTCCATTTTATGATCGGCATTCTCGACCTTCTGAGCAGTCTATTCGGAAGATTGTGACCAAATTTCGCACCAAATTTACTTTGTTGGACATTAAACCACCAACACGTTTACGTACTGTGCGTAGTGAAGAAAATATTGCGGCCGTATCAGCTAGTGTGACAGAAGACCGCGAAATGTCGATTCGGCGCCGTTCCCAGCAGTTAGGCCTTTGTTACAGCACTACGTGGAAAATTTTGCGGAAGGATTTGGGCGTAAAGCCTTTTAAGATACAGCTGGTGCAAGAACTAAAGCCAGCCGACCTACCACAACGCCGAATTTTTGGTGAATGGGCTCTTGGAAAGCTGGCCGAGGATCCGCTTTTTTATCGAAAAATTGTGTTCAGCGATGAGGCTCATTTTTGGTTGAATGGGTACGTAAATAAGCAAAATTGCCGCATTTGGAGTGACGATCAGCCAGAAGCATTGCAACAGCTACCAATGCATCCCGAAAAAGCCACTGTTTGGTGCGGTTTATGGGCCGGCGGCATTATTGGGCCATATTTCTTCAAAGATGATGCGAATCGCAGCGTTACTGTCAATGGTGAACGCTACCGAGCGATGATAACAAACTTTTTTTTGCCCGAAATGGAAGTTCTTGACTTGCATGATATGTGGTTTCAACAAGACGGTGCCACATGCCACACAGCACGCGAAACAATGGCGCAATTGCGAGGCGAGTTTGGTGAACAGTTAATTTCACGTTTCGGGCCGGTCAATTGGCCGCCTAGATCGTGCGATTTGACACCATTAGGTTATTTTTTGTGGGGGTATGTCAAGGCTAATGTCTATAGGGACAAGCCCGCTTCGATTGACGCACTGGAAGCCAACATCCATGCATTCATTCGTGAGATACCGGCCGATATGTGTGAAAGAGTATGCCAAAATTGGACTCAGCGGATGGTCTACCTGAGACGCAGCCGCGGTCAACATTTGCATGAAATTATCTTTAAACATTAAATTGCAAGGTTCAAACTATCGATTCAAATAAATATTTCATTCATTTTTTCGAATTTTTTGTGTTTTTTTTTTTAAAAAAGTTCTAAACCTCTTAAAAAATCACCCATTTTACTTTCCAAACCTGCCAGTTTTAGTCCGAAGTTCTGTCAAAGTCCATATAAAAAAAATTAAATTGGACTAAAATGGGTAGTTTCGGACTAGTACGCAAACACACCTATTATTGAGAATTTCAAAAGCTAAATCAGTCAATATTTTGATGATGAAGTAAATCTGCTGGCTTGAATAATTTATTATTCTAGTAAAAGAAGAATTTTGGGCCAAAATGGTCACATAAAACGACTTTTAGAATATCATTCATCATCTATATTTTAACTGATTGTTGAATCATTAGTAGTCACTTTAGGTAGCCGGTTGGGGCAAAATGATTTGTTTTGTTGACTTAAATGTGATAACTGTTCAAGTTATAAGCTTTATTTTGACATTAAAATAATGACAAATTTTTTTAATGACTCGAAAAGAGGAATTAAAATTTCCATTGATAAGTTGAAATGGTAGCTATAACTGGCACCTAAGACTACATCAATTTTCAGTGGTAAAATAAATGAATTTTTAAATTTCTATATGTATGTTTTTTTTTTGAAGACTCACCTCTTCGTACTTTCCCAGTTCAAATGAGACCAACCGATCGAGGTTGCTCATGTCTGTGTTGTTTAGAATCGCCCATATGAAACGTTCTCTTTGTGTCTTTACAACTTCTTTTAAATGTGTCACTCTTTCAACTTCCGCAGGTCGTTCCAATTGTCGAAATATCTAAGGAATGAGACAAAAAAAAAACCATGGTTTAAAAATATAAATTATAAAATTATCAAAAAAAAAATAATTAATTTAATAACAGACGTCACAAATGGTTCGTTTTGTTTTTGATTAATTAAAGTGCAATTTAAATCATCAAAATAAATTAATAAATGCCATAGGTTACCGACCTATGTATTATACACACTTCGCATTATTTGATTGATATCATATGCTCTTATTAAAAAATAATTTAAATTGCTAATTTTTATTACAAATTTTCGTTTCAAAATTCGAATAATTATATAATTTCCCTATACTCTGTCCAACAAAAATTGAAAGTGTAGGCAAGATAGGACGTTTACCTCTCATTCTGGCTACCATAGAGTACCTATATTACCTAGAGAACCGACCGGTACCCCTCTTGCCTTAAAAACCCGCAAATTTTATTTGAGGTGAGTAAGTGAAAACTCTCTTAGTTTACTCTTTTTTCCTTATCCGTGAATCCGTGTGAATGGTGGATATAAAAACAAATTGGCGCATTAGTTCAAAAAGGTACGTGTCTACGGTTTAATTGTGAACAAAGTGGTGGCATTAGCTCAAAAAGGTGCGTGTCTACGATTTGCACACATAAATCGTAGACACGTACCTTTTTGAGCTAAGAAACTAGAGTGCGCTTCTAATTTTCGGTAGGTGTTTTTGTTTTTTTTTTAAACATAAATATTCAAAAATATTATTTAATTTATTACCCGGGAGCAACAATGACCGATATTCTTCATAGTTTAGGTTGACAAAAGGTTAAAAAAAGAAATTTGACTACGAAATTAATAAATTCTCAATTTTTGAATTTAACGGATTTTTTTTTTGAATCCCTGGGCGGTCTTATCCACCTTATTGAGCACTTTGAGCAATTTGAGCGAAGTCCTTTCAATTGAAGCCATGTTGGTTCGGTCCCATTTAAAATGCATTGGACAACAACCCCATACAAAACTTAATGGGCATTTTCCTCTCAGTACAGCTTGTAGGGTGGAAGAGAACGACCGCCTAAGTCGGTTCTCTAGGTAATATAGGTACTCTATGCTATGTGCCTTGAATAGGACGTTCGGTCTGTGTCCGATGCTATTGGAAATTCAAAGCCGGGCAAACACATTTTGTGGAGGAATTATTTCAATTTAGTATGGTGCAAAAATATATCACGCTACTGATTTTTAAAAAGCTTTCCCATAAGACGTGTACTGCCTATTTTTGTTGGACAGAGTATAACAAATCTTAATTTATAAGAAAAAAATTTAAAAGGTTGAATTTGGT
Organism: Leucozona laternaria; assembly: GCA_932273885.2. Taxonomy (NCBI): domain Eukaryota; kingdom Metazoa; phylum Arthropoda; class Insecta; order Diptera; family Syrphidae; genus Leucozona; species Leucozona laternaria. The sequence goes on along the minus strand of OW026367.1, from coordinate 19,279,040 downwards.
TCGAGATTTTTAAAAAAAAATATTTTTATATAAATATAAATTTGGAAATATTTTAAGAAAGAAAATTGGTACGCCAATTGAAGTATTTTTTAATGTCAGGTTAAAAATTGATTTTCTTAAAAAAAAAACCATCAACGCCTTTTTAAAATATAGAGTTTTCAAAAAAATATTTTTTTTTGAAAACTAATTTAAATATGAAAACGGTCATGAGATAAATTAAAAGTGAAAAAAAATGTCTACATTTTATGTCTTATTATTTTTTTTGTAGATAAATATTTTAAAAAATAAGGCGCAGCGCATCTTACAGTGGTTCGTTGTATGGCAAATATGAAAGCCGGTAGTAAATTTTTAAATCTGAACCACTGCACCGAATTTGATGAAATGTTCAAAATTTATGAAGAATGGCCTACGCCATCTTACACCCGCCCACTGACACGCCTACTTGTTTTTTTTTAAAGTAATATATTCGCCGAAATTGATAAAGAAGAGGGTTCTGTTCCATGAAACATTTTTATTTCTTTAACCCTCTACCGCAAACAAACCCATATATGGTTTACCATATTTAATATGACTTATTCCCGTTATATTAGACAAATGGGTAAATAATGCAATTTACAATGGAACTATGTCTATTTTTTTATAATAAAAAGGCTTTTGGTATGACTCATTGTTCCTAAAGCAAGCTTGATATAAAGCTCATTAAATAAAATAGTGCTTTTTATGCAAGTTTTTTTTGCTTTTAAATAAATAGGTTAGTAATAAAATTACATCTTAAACGAGGAAAAATAAAAAAATAATTTCAAATTATTTTTACAACAGTTTTTTTTTTCAAATTTGTTTTAATGCAACATTGTTTTAACTTTTTAGAAGCACTAGATTCCAAAGTTATAACAAAATTGATTCAACCTTTCAACTTTTTCAAAAAATGTTGAATACCTATTATCGTTAAGTAAGTGAATTTTTTGCCAAAACCCATAGTCCTTTTTTCACAGCCAGGTTCTACAATTCACTTTCTGTCGAAATGAAATTGAAATCGATTTTAAATGAAGTTTGGTGTTCCACATTTCACTTGTATCGATATCGGTTTCATTTTGTTTCAAAGTTAAAACGGTGCTAATTTCCGTTTCGATTTCGTCGATTTTCGCGTGATTTGAATTCGGTCAGATCTAGTTAGTGTGGATTTGTGAAAGCAAGCTGACGCGTCCTAAAATGTAAGTGATTTATTATATTTTCTAATATTATTCAATCAAAATAAATAATTTAAACAGGGGTAAGCCTAAAAATAGTGCGCAGGACGCGATATTTCAGGCGTTCATGGAGAAGCATTAAGACCTCGCAAGAGGTTTCATTAAAGGCGACCGTGTTGCAGCTGAGGCTCTGTGGGAAGAGCTGAAAAATGATCTCAACAGCCATGGTCCTCCTCAGAAGGATGCGAACGGATGGAAAAAGGTAAACAACAACAAAATTACTAATTTTATTTTTTTTTGCCAGATTTTTTTCATTAATTGTTTAAATATTTATCTTTGTTTCCCAAGGTTTGGACGGATTGGAAGGCATCATTACGCAAAAAGCTATCCCACAATAAAGCTGAAGACATATCGACTCGCGGCGTTCCTTTCAACATATTCATAATATCGGCTACAGACGACAATGTAGCCAAAATATGCGGAATTTACACTCTCGATTTTTGCACAACAGAAACTATGAATAATGAGAATTCTTCAAGCGAACCGGCAAATGCTTACACCAAAAAAAGGAAGAGACAAGCATCTGAATCGATTTTTCAGAACACCAAATGTCCTTTCAATAACATTCCGAGCCAAACAATGTTTCTGGTATGAATGTATGAATACAGATCCTGCTTCTGGATCTCTGTACGCTGTTAAGAGGAAAGGCTCTAATGCGTACCCCGCATCTCCTAAAAGCCAGGAGGAACTATCGCCTAGTTCATATTTTCTATGGAAATAGCCACCTAAGACTCCAGGAATACTAAATTTGTCCATGAAATGTCGTTTTGATCTGCTTCGTTCGGCACCTGACATTGAAAGTTTAATCCATCTAAGGCAAATTTTTCTTTCTAAAACTTTCAGGACTCTTAATAAGACTTTTGGCACTGTACTTCGGCCCATAGAAACATCAGCATCTTTACCAACCGATCGTTGAAAGTTCCCTTCTGCAAAAAAAACGCAAAACAACAGCCAGCTGCAATGTGCATGGAATGGAAGATTTCGCTAGATGCGGTGCAAGAGTTGAAAGGCATCTTTACTTACTCGATAATAGGAAACAAACCTGAATAAATTAAAAATTTGAATACAAAACTTTTGTTGCAAATTTCCATTACTCACGCTGCATCTGCAATTTCAAGAGGATTAGAAACGTCTCTAAACTTACTTCTTTTAATTTTTTCAATTGCAAATCTTTTTTTTTCAAGTTCCAAGGCCGCAGCAATGAAAACAGCACTAATTTTTTCAATTTTTTCACAACAAAAACTAAACAATAATGGGAAATGGAAAACTATGCCAATCAACAAATTTGGGTATTGTCCTACATTTCAGATGACAGATGTCAGGTGTTTTTGATTTCACTTGAAGTGATTTCGAAAAGTTTTCGAAACTATCAAATCTATCGAAATGTGGAATACGGAAAATGAATTCACTCGATTTTCAATTTCAATTTCGATTTCATTTCACTGGATTTCTGGAACCTAGCTGTCAGATATTAATAAATTAGCGCGGTTTATGTCTTCTGCGTTTCATGTCTCCAACGAAGAGATGAGCATTGCCAACAACCAACAAATATATTAATAAAGAAAAAACGCTCGTAATTAGACAATAGTTCACAATCAAGTAATGCAGAGTGTATCCAAACAAGTGTGCAGGTACTTTTCGCAAGCAATTCCAAATACTATGACGCGCGTAGCTCTATTTCTGATGCAATCCTATATTTCCTATCTAACAAAAGCTTGAAGGAGCTCATAATTTATAATTATTTAAGTTCCTTAATTTTGAAGCAGAGTGGAGTGCACCCTCTAATCTCGAGTGGTTGTCAAAACACTTTATCCCTGCTTCAACAGACCAAATCTTAAAAGCATCAGTGAGGTGGTGGCACTATGTGTGTTTATTTTGCCTCATGGAGTGGGTTTTCAAAACAATTCATGATTTTTCAAACAAAAAGTATATTCTGGATTCGAGTGATGTTTTCTTTGTTTTTGAAAGAAGATGTTGCTGTTTGAGGTAGGTATAGGTAGATGACTTCAAAATTGGTATGTTTTTGTTTTTGAAAACAAAAATGAAAAATGATTAATTGGAAAACACATCAAAGGCAATATGGGTTTAGTATCTAAAATTATTGCATCGATTATGGTTTCGTTAATGCGGTGTTTTAAGATTTGACAGCTGGTTTTGATAGTTTTATAAAGCGCAAATGAAATGGAAATGTTGATCTTTTCAATCGAAACACTCTTTCAATTATAATTCAAGAAAATTCTTAGACTTTAAAATTAACATATGTAACTGTCGAAAAATATAGCCTTTAATGTGAATTTCCCTCTGAAGTTCTGGCATATCTAGACCATACGTCATATCATATACAATATTTTCAATTAACTTGCTTAAAATATGACCATTCCCGAAATACTACAATCCATAGCAAATTTGGATTGTCAAAACCACCTGTTACGAAAAAACCACAGTGCTAATAACTTTATGGCCGCTCCTGTCCTCATAAAACACATAAAACAGCCATTAATCTGAAAACTTCTGCTTTTTTTAATAAATTACTCTAAAATAGTCGGGTCTTTCAACAACATTCATCACTCATAAAAACAGCGGTGGTGGCAGAGAGGAATTTGTTGTAAGATCATTTTTGAAAAAGGCGTTCACCATTTAATCACAAAAAGAGGGAGCATCAGCATACGCTGACTATTTTGACATTTGACAGGCAAAAAACTTTCACCAAAAGTGTGCTCTCAATGTGAGGTTCTTCTGTGCTTTGCGATCTATTTTCGTTTCGTATAGGGAAAATCTGTTTGTTTGTTTTTTTTTTTGTTTTTTTTTTTTTTTTGAGAGTATGTGCACGCTTTTTTTGGAACATCATCGTCATTTGAGAGTATGTGCACGCTTTTTTTGGAACATCATCGTCAGGTTAAGTAGTGCAATGCACGAAAGATTTTATGATAATTGCCTGCAATTATATCTGATACGTGATGTGTATGTGTGTAGGTGGGTGGATTTTTGGGGCATTCTTTGAAGAAAATGGAAGTGCGCTCGTATTTTTAGATGTCTTCGTTCATCATGCAAGTCTACCGGAAAAGCAATTATTACGGACTGGACTATTTTGAGAGGTATTTGAGTAGGTGTGAAATGTGTCTGATGAGATATATTTCTTTGTTTATTTATGGGAATCCCCTGCCCTAGAGAAGGGAGGAAATACAAACATTTTAGGAATGTATTAGTTTTCGGTTAAAATTTTCAGCACGTTCGCAATTAAAACCCTTTACAAACAAGTAGGAAAGTAGAGATATATTATTTTCGGGAGTTTTAGTGAACTTAAATATTATTGTATGTGTTGCTACTTAGTTAGTTTTCTTTTTATATTTAAATTAAATGGTTTAAATATGGCAAGATAAGAAAAATCAAATCGAAGACAAGCACCGCGAAACACAGCATTGTGCAAAAGAAAGTTTATATTATCCAACACTTTTTATAGTTTTGAGTTCTAAAATAGATGATTTATATTTTTAGATGCAGGTCTTCAAAAATATGATGCGTTCTGTATTTAAGGCTGAAAAAGAACCTCCTCCGTGTTGTAAGATCTTAAAATATTTTGTTCATATCTTGCAAAATATTAAGCACAATATGAAGTATTTATTTTATTTAACGGACGAGACTAGATAAATGCCAATTTATAACAGTTGTTAACAGTTTTCCGCCATTAAAATGGGAAGTTCTGGGTCATGGCCCTCCACTGGCGCCGGGGTACCTAGAGCAACCACTTTTAATGGCAATAAACTGTTACAAATTGGCATTTCTCTAGTGTTGCCCTTCCAAAATACCAGGAAAGGAAATATGTACTTAAAAAAACATTTTTCAATTTAATAGCCGATTTCGAGATATTAATATTTCTAAAACAAACATTTTCTTATAAATAAAAAATAATACTTTTTTTTGGCTTAAAATTACATCCAGTATAAAAGCATTGAAAAGAAACAGTTAAGGTTTTGCAAGAATGTTGATAATAAAAACCGGTACATACTGTGGCAGCTATAGGTATCGTTAATAACTGTTTTGGTGAACCGGATTGAGGACTAAGCACCTACAGAAGTACACACAAAATTCTTATATCAAAATCGTTAAAGCCGTTTCCTAGACAAATAACCCTTTTCATTACGGTTGTATGGCAAGTATTTTTGGAGCTAAAACATCAAAATCATCAAAATCAATCATGATCTTTGAGTTCAAAATTTCAAGAAATTCTCCATCATCGTAATGCCAGGTTTGATTAAAACTCCGAGATCAATTCCTTTTAAGAATCCAAAACTTGCTCTATATAATTATAATATGTAGGTATGTATGTAAAGGGTGTTTTTTTTTAAAGGTATAGAACTTCTAAATGGAATAAAACAAAGATGATTTTTTTAAATTGACTTTATTCGCAAGATAATCTTCTGGCATTATAATTAAAATATGATTTCTGGGATATGACCTGGCTCGGACGTATTCTAATCTGGAGGTCCAATTTTCGATGACTTTTTCCAACATTTGCGGCCGTATATCGGCAATAATGAGGCGTAGACTTATTGCAACTTCAGATATCCCCACAGAAAATAATCAATCGGCGTTAAATCGCACGATCTCGGAGGCCAATTCACGGGTCCGTAACGTGAAACTATGCGGTTACCAAACGTTTCCTTCAATAAATCAATTGTGGCACCAGCTGTGTGACATGTTGCACCGTCTTTGATGAACGAAAAAGTCAGTAATCTTGGCTCTATAGCGGTCACCATTGACTGTAATATTCTGGCCAGCATCGTTTTTAAAGAAGTACGGATCAATTATTCCACCAAACCATAAAGCACATACCAGACAGTCAGTTTTTGTGGATATAACGGTGTCTCAACATACACTTGAGGATTATCATTACTCCAAACACGGCAGTTTTTCGTCATTCAACCAAAAATGAGCTTCATCGCTGAACAATATTTTCTTGTGAAAATCGGAATCAACAACAATCTCGTTTCAAGTCCATTCACCGAATATACGCCGGCCGCCGCACCGGCCGTGACCGGTGGTCGTCGTCGATTCATGATGAAATGCTAAACCAAACTAAAAATAAATCACTTGACAGCCACAGCTGACAAAATGGCCGACAGTTAAAATAGTGTTACCCTTTCTATCGTAAGTAAAAGAGAGAAAGTTCCCATAAAATATCAAAGTTTTTACCAAAAATAAGACCTCCATTCAACGGAAGAGAATCTCTTTCTGGTAAGTTATGAATTTGTTTTAATTTGAATTTATTTAAAAAAAAAAAACAAATGCCTCTCCTGTCTTAACGGGGGGAGATAAGCCTTACCTTGATAAAAATACGAAAGATGTTTCAAACTGAATAAAAAAAATTCAAAACATAACGGCACCCTACCTATTTATTTGATCCAATAAACAAAAGTGAACCAAGTGTGCAGTATTGCAGTTGGTCTAATAAATTAGATAGCCCAAGAAAACTAGACAAACAAAACACTTAACTTTTAAAAAATTCGCACAAAGCTGAATTGTTGCGAAGAGCTTAGATTTGGCGTATTCAGCACGTCATAAAAAGAACACTTAATTTGATCCACTAATTTTGATTTTTTGTTGTAAAAAGATATAAATTCAGTTTTTGTAATTTTGCCCCTTTCGCCCAACGAAAATCAAACTCTGTGGTCCAAATTCAGCGTACCTTTTAAGAAATGTTGAAGATACAAAAATAAAACTCTCAATTGCTTTTGTCGGAAATTTTTTTTAATTAAAAGTCTACTTTTTCTCATTCTGGACTATTTTTTACATTCATCAGATCCATTACCTACATTAAAAAATATTTCCCCACCTCTCCTTCCGCTTTAGAGTAGCGAAAACCAAGTTCACTTTTTGAATAAATAGTAATATTTGTAAATTCTTGGTTGATTTTTATGGTTTTTACAAAATTTTATGAGAGTAGCATTTAAGTCTTGGGTATTTTGGAAATAATTCCACATTTTTCCCTCCCAGTCAAAAAAAATCAGTCTTTTGTCATATATCTACTCTTCTAGATTCTTGATTTTCATGATAAATAAAACCTTTATTCCAAGTTTCATCAACAGACACCAAAGAAACATTTTGATACGCCACCACTTCGTGATGACTCTGGGATTTTAGTACCCCAAAGGCAAGTGGGATATTCGCAAGTATGGTATGCGAAAACTCAGCAATTGGTCAAAAAAGGTCAATAAGTTTCAGAATTTGGTCAGCCATAGAACATTTTTAATCAATGGTTAAATTTTTTAAAGGCGATCAGCGATTTTAAGTACCTACCTTATTTTTGGATATTCTCAAAAAAAAAAAACTAGTTTCAGTAATTGGTCACTGGAATTTTTAAAGATAATTGTTAAGATACCAGAGCCTTACCCCCCCCCCGTTCCCTCTCAAAAACCCACCATTCCCTACTAGATATTTTTACTCTATTCTCTATGTTTCAAACTTTTTCACCGATTTGCATGAGGGTAGGAATTTTTTTCGAAGGATTTTCTGTATTAATTTACCTGTACTCGTACTATGCTTTCAAATGTATGTATTGGTTATCTGCCAAGATGCTACATGTATCCCTATGTGCATTATTGTGCAACTCATTTTATTTTCATATATTTTAAGAATTGTACCTAAATACTTTAACCATACAATGATACTCAGAAATCTCCGTGCACACTTTCTAAACAAAACAAAAAAAAAATCAATGAACATTTTTTTTTTTTTAACAAAAATAGATTAAAATTCTAAAAACAAAAGAACGAAAAAAAACACTTGGCGAAAGTTCTCTGGCTGTCAAAAATGTCAAATAGTCAAATGTAGCATGATGTTCTATTCTGTGATAAAATAGTAAACAATTCAATGTGATAGATTTTGTTTTTTTAAATCAGACGACTGCGACTGTTTTTTAGACAAATTTATTTATTGGGGGAAGAAATTTAGAAATTTATGATCATGTTATGTTTAGCTTGGTGACAGGTTTGTCTATTAAGTAATTAGCATTGTGGCTTTATGATGTCAGGTGCGGTTGTGATTGTGACAAAATACAAACAAGTCCCATACGTTGGAATTTGTCGCATTGTTATATGTTTATTTGCCATATATCCATTTTTAAGATATATTTCACTAAGATGTGGTTTTGGAAAATCTCCAAAACCATCAACATGTCGAAAACGATATCTGAATTTTCAAAGTGATATGTTATATCTAAGTATATTATGTACATATGGGATGATGAATGTGATGGGGAATGTTTTTGCTCGATTTCAGAAAGAGGCACTTAAATAATAATTTATTTATATAAAATGTATATTATCAGGGAATTAGATGTGATGTTTTTTATCCCTAATTGAGATGTTCTTTCCTCAGGTAAAATTGAAATTAATTGAAGAGACTTGAAGTAATCATCAATCTTGAGGGTGTTAAATAGGTGTCGCTATTGCTACCTATATAAATACTCTGCTGTTGGTTCTGTTTAGATAACCATTAATTCTACTTAAAAATACAAAAATAAATAAAGTTTGTATCTTAAGAATTGTTAAAGTTCGCAAAATAAATCGCTAGAGTATCTTTTCGAAAAAGAAAAAGGCCGGTCAATAAAATAAGTGTGCAATTCAATTTTATTGATTATAAACATAGATACATATCATATAAATTATTTGTTAACAATAAGATTGGCATAGTGTAGATGCCGTCTACATAAGTGTACATAATTCTCTATTCATAGAAAAAATCACGCGTGAAACAAACGTATAAATTGACATTGAATTGTTTTTTTGTGTGTGTTGAATTTAAAGGTATGTCCTAACTTATTATTATTCTCTCTTGAAATCTCAGTATTAATAATAATTCATAACTTAAGTCGACATTTATCCCTTATAGACCAATCTCGCTATTGTCGTCGCCGTCTTTCCTTTCAAATAAAATGTTTTTTTTTTCTATCTTTTGAAAAGCCTATTCAGAGCCATAAAAACAACCATTCAAGTAGTCTTTTATATCATGAGCCAGGTTTTGTGATCTATAAAAGAAAACTATTCTGAAAATGAAACCTTAATTAAAACTTTCATCCAAAAGGGCACTTAAGTCAAAATACCCAAACTAAATTGTTGGAACTTTTGATTTCTTAATTCTAATTCATATTCCCAACCATATCAGTCTTTTGGTACACCTTTGATGGAAAGAGTTTGCAAATTGGGTCGATGGAACACATAACTTTATTCAAAATTGTACCTCAGGAAACCAATCTACCACACTGAATTATTTATTATTGTGTAAGGTAGATATCTCTGGTAAAAGAAAAGGACAACTTTAAAAAGTTTATGAAAAAAATAACTATCAGTATAGGTTTGCCAACAAAAAATATTTTAGAAAACAAGAGCTTAAGGAATATGATTCATGTCGTGTAGTTGGCTCCGTATGTGGAATATTCGCAAAAAGATATATGCCATCTAAGAAGACAGTAATTGCAAAAAACGTCCACTGGTTTCAGAAATTTGTCAGCGATAGAACATTTTTAATCAATTGTTAAAGTTTTTCAAGGTCAAGGTTTTTCGAGCAGTTCATTTGTAGGAGTATATTACCTGAAGGGTCTTAGTGGCACCTGATAAAAGTTCACCAAGTCAACTGAGTTAAGTATGCCACAATTCTCCTAAAAAGTATTTCTTTCCAATAAAACAAAGACCCAATAGAAAATATTCTATTTGTCTCCAGGGGGGCAGATATGTCTTTGTACCCTTGTTGCACCGTTTTAATTAATTAATGTTTCGGGAATACATAGCCTCATCTGTAAGTTGTGTTACGAATTTCCAAGGAAAACTACTTCGATTAGTAAGTCAACGACGTAACTGCATTCCGATGCTTTTTATTTGGTTTTTCTCAACTTTCGGTTGAACAAAGACGTAAGTGTACGATAGGGTAAACCAGCGCTCTTCTGCGACAAAGGAGTTACAAAATATAAATTTAAAGCCCGCATATTTATCTAAAGTACCATTGGCACCAAAGAAAAAAGCAGATATATTAAGCCTGCTTAAAAATAATATTATTCCAAGCTACTATAAGCCTTTTTTTAATATCATTTTTTTAAGATTCTTTAATTGACTTACATTTTTATTAGTATTGCTTGTAGCACAAAAAAAAATAACTGAACTGCCAAAAACTATGTTTAATTCTCTTTTTAAAAATAGGTTGTTTCATTGAAAAAAATATTTTCCTATGGTTTTTTTAATAAAAAAGATTTTCAAAATGTTAAATTACGTTTTCTGGAGAGCGGAAAAAAGTCTGATAAATATGAACTGTTCAACAGATTTGAATGAAATTTGGCACACATATTTCATAATTAGTCTTATACATATTTGATCAACATTTCGTTAAGAAAAAATTATTAGAAAAAAAGTTATTGACATTTTTCTAATATTGGAGGGTTTTGATGTTTGTAAGGGAGAGTGGAAAAAAATTTGTAAATCTAAACTGTTAAAAGAATATGGCACACATGTTGTAATTAGTCTAATACATATTTGGTCTAAATATGGCTAAGAAAAAATCATTAGTAAAGAAGTTAGGTTTTTGATGTAGTACTGTTATTTAAAAAAAAAGTCTGTTAAATCTGTACTATTCAACGGATTTTTATTAAATTCGGCACACATGTTAAGACTAGTCTTATACACATTTTAAATACGAGTTATTGACATTTTTCTGAAATTTGAGGGTTTCGATGTTGTACTGTAATTTCAAAAAAGTCTATTTAATCTGAACGATTAAACGGATTCTTATGAAATGTGGTTCACATATTAAGACCAGTCTTATACACATTTTATCAAAATTTTGTTAAGAAAAACTGATTAAAAAAAAATGTATTGACAGTTTTCTAAAATTTGATGGCTTTGATGTTGTACTGAAGTAAATCGTTTCGCAAAAAATCGAATTTCTCAGACCTGAGTGAATGCATTAATTTTATTTTATTTTTTAAATAAATGAACACATTTTTTTCTAAAAATAATGGGCTTAACCAAATCGTTCTGACAATTAATATTGAAGAAATCAAACTTTTTGATAAACACCACTGTCCAGACGGAGTTTTTTTTAAACCCGATTTAGTTAGACAATTTTGAACATAACTCCCACATCTGCAAGTATCTGCAGCTGATATTTTCTGTGCTTCAAGACATATGTATAAAAGTTTGTTGAAAATATGGTTCGGAATATAATTATTTTTCAACTTTGAGGGCTTGTAAATCAGAACATACAATATATATGTTGAAAAATACTTTGAAATCATACGCACGGGTTATCTAAGAGTACTAAAATATAAAACTTAAAAGGCTAGATATATGACTTTTTCCAAAGACTTTTTTTCGCTCTCAGACCACTGTGCGTCGTTGTATCACCGGAGGTGCGATATATAGTCTAAGAGTTGACCGCAAATTTTGGGTGTGGAAATATAACCAAAAATTGAGTACGAGGGTTTGTAGGTGTATGCGTCGCGTCGTGATATTGAAAACAAAAGTCTGGCAGGTTTTTTTGGCGCCGTGCCAATGTTGGGGGTGAAGGGTTGAAAATAGCGATTACTACTATTTTTTTTTCAGAAGTATAATCACTTAAATAATTTTTTTTGAAATAAGAAATGATGCTCTGTCATTTTCCCTAAGTGTAAAGACTTTTATATTTACGATCCCAGTAATATAACTCAAGCTTTTTGGACTAACCTTATCGTTTTTTTTTTTGGAGATTTAATGGATAGCAAAAAACAACAACAAAAGTCTCCAAAAAAAATCCCATTGCAAGCCCTTTAATTTTCTCAAAGTCTTATTTTCAGCGACTAGTTGAAAGATAGCTCACCTATAAATTGAGGGAATTACATATATAAATTCAATCTCATATAAAAGTTTTTTTATTGGTCATCAGATTCAAAAATTCTATTTTCTAAATTTTCTTGTAAAATGCATTGAATATCATCCTCATGATGTCGCAGCTCTCCGTCTTCGTTCCAAAATGGCAAAAGTTTTTGTTGCCACTGTATCAAATCGTATAAATAGCAAAAACTACTCATTGAAGCTCTTTTAATCAGTTCCAAGTAATTTGGAAATATTTGATATGCCCTTAGTTGTGCCATTAAAAACCTAGCTAGTTTCTCGTTTTCAAAATCCCCAAGTCTCAGAAATAGCTCTTTGGCTCCAATGAAGCATTCTCTTGCCAGAGCATGAGTTGATGATTTCTTCGAGTGAATTTTCCCCAAGTACAATAGGGTTTCAGCTTTCAAATCTGCGAAATTCAGTTTATCACTCAAATTCAACGATAGCTTGAACTTTCTTAATGCTAAGGTAACGTTTTCGCGGGAAATACTGTGAATTAGATGATGTTGAAGACATTTCTTTTCAATTTGATGTTTAAATTAAATTTTTTTACTTGAAAAGGCAGATTCCTAGGCATAGATAAAATTCACACTTATTTCGCGGAGCATCGGTGGCGTTCTCCATGATGTGCATTTCAATACCATTTAGAATATCGAAGGCTTCTTTATAGTTGCGGCTTGCTACTAGGTACTCAGATTGACGTATTTTGGCAAAACAATACAAACTGGGACTTTCTTTTGTTCCAACTAAATTATAAATATTCAAAATTTCTATGTTAAGCCAGAAGAAACATTTCAAAATCAAAAATATTTTAAAAATAAGGCTTCAAAAATATTATGGAATGTACCTATGGCCATTCATATTTCATATTAATATTAAAATATTAACAAATATTGTTAATCATCAATATTTTATATCTGACGTTAGTAAATAAAATCGAGTAAATTTCTCGAGCTTCTGATTGGCCAGCTGTCATAAAAAGTTAAATTTTATTCTCATCTGACAGCTGGCCAATCAGAACCTCGAGGAATTCCGAAATAGGAATATTGAGTAATGAAATTTGGAAATATGATGCGTTGAACACACACAAAATGTTTGTAAAATTTTTTGTGGTATTAGATCTTTTAGTACCACACTGAAGTGTCTATGAAATGTTTACCTCCACCAATTGCGTAAGCAGATCTTTCAGCGAAACTGGCTGAAAGTTTGGGGTTTTTCTTCGAATTTATTACAGCTATTCGTAAAAGTGTTTCGCAAAGCTTTGTACAGACATCTTCGTGAAGAAAATTTCGATCAGTATCATTGGTATACCACATGGTTCCCTTGCATTTATCTAAGGACTTTTCCATTAATAGGATAGCTTCCTCCAGGCTCTCATCTGAAGAAATCAAGTTAAGCCTTAAGATCATTATTTATTTATTTTAGATTACCTTCCATTGCCAATACAACACCATACTCAAAATGTGCTCTACACAAAGCCTCTGAACAGTCCTCGTCCCAATCTTTTGATATTTTCAAAATTATTTTATAAATCTCCTTCACAAGCCAATTGAAGGCGGTATCTTGAGCTTGAATCATGTGAACCGTTTGTATAAGCAGTCTAAGTGTCAGATTTTGATCAGCAATTGTTCGATATGCATCTTCAGCAGATTTGACATTCTCAACTATGGCCAGTAGTAAGCAATGAGAATCTCGTATGCGTTTCTTGAAACGGAAATCTGTCTTAATGAGCCCGTCCTCAATTGCAACAAGTCTCTTGAAGTACCTAGCAGCTACTGGACATCCATTATCTTGAAGTTTTTTTTCGTAGACTTCATAAATTTGATCTTGTGGAAGATTGTGAAAGTTGTGTAGAGTCTTACAGGCGGATACGATTCTATTTCCGGATTGACGTTTTGCCTTTGTTGAACTGGACTTTTTGTGATTGGATTTTTGCATTATGCCAACAAAATGTAAATATGAAATATATATTTTTGTATAGGTTTGTAAATTCAGAATAACAAATTGTCTTCTTAAATTTGTCAAATTAATTAATAAAAAGCTTTTTCAAGGTTCAAAATACTCAACGTTACTTGAGTAAGGTAGAGTTTCGTTTTGAATCCGAGGTTTGGTAAAACGCTTTAAAAACTGAAATATATAAATAAATAGTTTTTTTTTATATTTTACATGATTTACAAGCAATAGTACTAAAAGTCCGCAATATCCAAATTCCACTCCGCGTGCTTTAACGATGCATTTGCTAGTAAATCCCAGGCGTTTATGTTGGAGTAACCTTGACCTACCTAAACATAATAAGGAACACAAATTTAAGACAGCGAATGAAATCCAACTTCTCAAGTAGTTTTGATACCTCAGGTAAAAACAAAAAAAAAACCCTTAGAAATAAATACACGAGAATGAAGAAGTACGGAGGGCACTAAAGTATCTGGCTGCTCTTTTCTAGGAGAAGAGGGTAGATGTCTCTCTGTTTTAACAAAATCAAATCAATTTTGGTGACGCTACAGCTCATGGAGAAGCATATAGAGGCTAGTGACTTATACAAGTCTCAACTTCTGTGTGTGTACGTGTTGTCAGTTAGTGTGCTTTAAACAATTCAATTTATAAAACAAAAAAAATGTTAGTTTGTAGATATTTAATGCAGAAAGAGGGCGGGCGATATATGGCCCACACTTTCAAGGTATTTTTAATTCTGACGATATAACAACCCTAAAAGAAGGTAACAAAGTTTTTGTATGAAGATGACTGTAGTTTTTGTAGTGATATGACAGAAAACCCTGTGAAGTAAACTGTCCGTTGATGGAACTGAGCAAAAATGTTAAAAATATTTGTCATGAAAATGAAGAATTGCCATGATTGGATGTTTTTTTTGAGAAAAGAGGACAATTCGGTAAAAAAAGAGGGAAAAAGTTGCTCCAACAATTTGGTTTGTTTCTTGCAGCTACATCTATACGTATACGTACATATGTGGTTATGTAATGGTACATAGGTCCTTAGTCGTTGAAGAGTTTTCCTTCAAAAAGGGCTTTAAGAAAAGATTCTGATTGAATTTTTTTTGTTGGATGATACAGTGTAGGTATGTTGTAGTCGTGCGACTACTAACTTAGAGGTATGGGTTTGAGTCCCACTTGAGGAAGTATTCTTCTATTTTAAAAACCTTAAGTCTTATAAATGACATTTATAGTTATGCTCCCTTATTAAGAAGTTTCTTACTTGCGATATATACATACATATGTATTATAAGTATACATGTAATATATGTAAGTTTTTTTTGAAATTTTTTCTCGATTTACTCCGCATTATTCCAATTTTTGTTTGAAAAATATTCAAAAATGGGGATTTAGACCCAAAAAACTGTTTTTGACCTAGCCAGGTTGTTCCAGGTTGTTCTAGGGCACTTCTAAATTGTTGCAGATATTTTTTGAAATTATTCATGCTACAAATCAATATTAATCAACGAAGTTCTGGAACAATTTAGAAGAGCCCTAGAACCACCTGCAACAATTTTTTGAATTTTGGGTTTGTAAAAAAGGGGGGCAGAAAAAGGATAATAGGATAATTTCATTTAATTTGTTTTTTTTGGCTTAAAATCTTCAATTTTCATTATTTTTGAATGAATCTTCGGAGCAATTGTTTTTGAGCGATTTTGAACTTGGAACAACTTTTGCATTTTTGATTTTTGAAAAAGGAGCCTAAAGGAGTATTGTTTTTTTGAAAATTCGATTTTGGGGTGAGAATATGAATTTAAGGACAAAATATTTCTTTACACACGTATTAATCATCAAAAAAAATGCGAATCAAAAGTTAAAAAAAAAAAAATATTGGAGAGCTGACTTTTGCGTTTTTGAAAAAAAAAGTTTTGAAAGCATTATCTTTAAAAAAATAGGCCTTTTACTACTTCAATTTTTTGGGACAATGTTCAAAACCTAAAAAAAATAAAAAAAAGGTCCATTTTTGAGAAAGGGGGCTAGTTTTTTTGTCGAATTTTGGCCATAATTTTTTAAATTTTGAACACAGAGGTCCAAAAACAACAATGCTCAGAACAATCTAAAACAATTTGTAAAAATTCGATTTCCGAAAAAAAGAGTGCTAGATCAAAAACCGTTTTCTGGTTCTAAAACCTTCATTATTGAATAAGTATTTTTCAAATTAAAAATTGGAACAATGCGGAACGAATCGGGAAAAAACCTGAAATAACTTTCAAAAATAACAAGTTCAAAAAACGGGGCCTACTTTCACACACTCTACTATATGCCAAGTTATGGATTCCTAAAAAAAAATAGCACTCTAGATTTTGATCAAACTTGACATTACGATTATAGGGAAGACGAAAAAAGTGGCCTGGTGGTGTCTGTCCGTTTGGCAAAAACCTAAATGGATGGATCCAGTTTCTTTAAACTTGGTACCGTGTGTTTTTTGAACATCCCCGACAATTTTTTTTATTTCTTTTAGGACCAGAAATAACGGTTCCCTTTCCTACACAATTTTTTGTCCGAGAAGAAAAATCCTATTGTTCTTAAAATCAGCTTCAGAGATTTAAAAAAATTATCAAATTTAAATGGGAATAAGCTCTTTATAAAAAAAAAAAATAGTTCCGAAAAATAGTTATTAATGGCACCACCCAAAGAACCTTTTTTTTTATTTTCGCTTTTCTCGAAACTATTCAACTGATTTTGATAATTCTTGTTTAATGGATGATTGATACATTCTACATAATATTGTGTGCCAAAATTTTCCAAAAAAATATTTTTTTGTTTTTTTTTTGCTCAAAAACGACTCCTACGATTTTGATAATTTTTTTTTTGTGTATCGTAATTAAAACGGTCTACCAGTTAAAATTATTAAATTCTACATTTTATAATTATTAAAAGTACCTCTTATAGACCTTTTTATTTATTTTCGACTATCTCTTTATCTGATAAACCGATTAAAACTATCTTTTTTTATACAGAAGCTTGTTTAAAGTTTAAATAATATTGCATATCAAAATTTGCATATCGAAAATCGATATTTCGAAAATAATTTCCATGCATGTCATATGTGCAACACGCTGCTATATTGTTCAGCAAATGGATAAAATACGCTCCCATAACCAATTAGATTCAGACTTTAGAACCATATTGCTATCGCCCATAAAAGCAAGTTCGTGCGATTCAGTCGTACATATTTTTTAAAGATGCCTGATATGGTTTTTTTGTTTTGTAGTTTTCTAAATCAAATATTTCCTTTTGTATGCGAAGTTTTTGAGAACATAAATGTTTCTATTGTGTTGTTCTTATTCCAGAAGTTGTTTTTTTTTCTACTTGTATCATTGTACCGCGAAAAAAATCAGAGGTGCAGAATATTGTATTTACACGCAGGAGATGCTCTCCAACAACAATGGATGGCTCCGATTTTTCTGTCAAGTACAAACGAATAACACAACTTTTACTTCCTCATATAGTATATGTCAAACAAGTTGTATTATATGTAATAGTTCCAACTACCTATGTCTATATACAGGGTTTTTCAACAGGACGCTACAAAAGTAGAGCAATAGGGACAGCAAACGACGCCATATTTCTTGCCGTTCTGTTGACATTTCTCTTCAGTAAGGTTTGTTATTTCATGATGGAAAGATATACGAGCCAACAACGAGTCGAAATTATTAAAATTTACTACCGAAATTCGGAGTCAGTGGCCTCAACGTTAAGAGCGCTACGTCCAATTTATGGTCGTCATAATCCTCCTAGCAGATCAACAATTGAGCGTCTAGTGGGAAAATTTGAATCCACAGGCACAGTACAAAATGTTCCCGTGCCAGTGAGACAAAGAAGTGCCCGTAGTGTCGAGAATATTGCTGCCGCTGAGGCTTCAGTTGCAGAAAGCCCAAATGTGTCTCTCACACGTCGTTCTCAAGCGTTGGGCATCTCTGTGACGTCGTTGTGGCGAATTTTAAGAAAAGATCTTGGCCTACATCCTTACAAGATTAAATTGACGCAAGAACTGAAGCCGCTTGACCACCAGAAGCGTCGTATGGTCGTGAATTGGGCTGAGCAACAACTTGAAAATGATTCGGATTTTCATCGAAAAATCATCTTCAGCGATGAGGCTCATTTCTGGCTGAATGGCTTCGTCAATAAACAAAATATGCGGTAATGGTCAGGCAGCAATCCACACGTACTCCATGAGTCATCATTGCATCCCGAAAAAAATACGGTTTGGTGTGGTTTATGGGATGGCGCTGCGGCGTCATTGGGCCGTACTTCTTCCGTGATGATCAAGACCGGTACGTTACTGTGAATGGGGATCGCTACCGTTCAATGACAACCGAATATTTTTGGCCCCAATTGGATGATATGGACTTGGAGGACATGTGGTTCCAACAGGACGGCGCCACAAGCCACACAGCGAATGTCACAATCAATTTATTGGAAACCAAGTTTGGAGAACGTGTTATCTCACGAAATGGTCCAGTCGCTTGGCCGCCTCGGTCGTGCGATTTGACGCCGTTAGACTATTTCCTGTGGGGCTACGTCAAGTCTTTGGTCTATGCCAACAAGCCAGCGACGATTCATGAACTTCGTACGAATATCGAACGTGAAATTGCAGCAGTAACGGCCGATTTATGATTGAAAACCGTCGAAAATTGGGTTCAGCGTCTGGACTTCTACAAGCGTGCCCGTGGTGGCCATGCAAAAGAAATCGAGTTCCATAAACAGGAATAAAGAATTTCATTAATATCCAAAACCGTTTTTGTTTAATTTAAAAAAACTTTTGTAGCGCTCTTATTGAAAAACCCTATACTTACTTTTTTAACACATAAGATCTAAGATCAGGGAAAACCTGGCACAGGAATAGATGAAAGACTTTTTTGCTGGTTCAGTTGATTGAGAATGAGTATTTAATTACCCCTTGAATTTCCATTCCACGGGTTTATACGCTTTTTAAGCACAACATCCACTATTCCATAGCTAAATTGGATATTTGATGCATACAATATATATTCAAGAATTTTATCAAATTAATATCAGTTAAGAAATGTTGGTAACAAAAGAAATCTTATCAAAAACCACAACTAACAGTTTCTTCCATAAATAATAAATAAATGGTTCAAAATTCAACTATTTATCAATGATACGTCATGTATTTAATTCAATACATTTAAAATTCAAATACAATTCAAAACAAATCTCTTCCATCTCCAAGTTATCTCCTTTCGGTCGACCGCAAAATATACAAAATATTCAACGCTTTAATTGGGATATAATATTGCCCTAAATTTCAAATAAAGTTCTACCCTGATAATATAACCCATAAATAAATTAAATACATTTCTTTCTTCCGGCGAATCGACATATAGACATAGTTAAGTCATTTTAACACACAAAAACCTCTCCATCAAGGCGTATATAGACATTAGACATATTTAAGTTCTTTGCAGCACATCACTAAAATGTCTCTCTCAAGAAGTTATCACATTTTCAAGCATAAAAACAAAAACATTGTTATCTAAAATTCCAATCAATAGCTAATTTTGCTAACGTTTTCTTCTCACTTTAGCTTTCAACATATACCAGCAAATAAAGGTGTGTTGCCAAACTCACATATATATACCTACTGATTTCTACCGCATGAACCACCTTAAAGCTTAAACTCCTTTGCCAAAAATATCACACAAAAAAAAAATATCTTATCCTGAATTCTCAATTACTTGACCTAATTGACAAAATATAGGCCACACACGCACAGGTCGCTTTCGTCAACCTTATACAGAAAACTTGAAATTAGGACGAAAATAAAAAAAAAAACTTTATCAAGCGAAGGCTTGACGAAATGGTTCAAGCTGGAAAATAACATAATATCCGATATGAAAGAACTTTCTTCCCAAATAATTACAAAAAAGTTTTTTCCTACTTTTTGGCGGGCTTAGTTGAAAACAATTAATAGGCCATCACATATAAGTAAAAAAAAAAAAAAACGGATTCAAACTTTCTGTGCTTTTTAAAGAAAACGGAAGCAAAAAGTTGTAACAAGCCATATCAAGGTCATCCATAATATTACTGTCTATCTTTGAAGTCCTCAAAGGAGGGTGGTATATTTTTAGGATTTGCCTCCTAAAGAATCTTTGAAAGACGAATTAATTAACAATTTTGTTTTGAACTTTCCATAAAACGTTGAGTAATTTTTGTGTGTGTTGTGTATAGAAGTAATAAAAGCAGACATTTTTGATATCCTCACTAATTAACTTAATAAAGGTTTTCCTGTAACGGAAACTCCTCGGTTGGAGCTATCCGGTTGGTGTGGTGACTATTGACAAAGTAATGTTGCAAATGATCTAAATGATTTGACTTCTTGCTTCCGCGCCGCCGTCGGCCGTCGCCCGAATAAGACGATTTATTAAATGTAGTTGACTAGACGAAATGGAGGCACAATAAAATTGAAGAGTGGCGTCAGATGAAAATAGACGTTTTGTTTTATTTGTCAACAAAAAAAATTTATTAGGAAAAAGCGTGACAATCATAAAATTGATATGGGTACGTTCTGAGAATTCAAAATGAAGAGGTTTTGTCCAAATCCAAAGCTATGTTAATCCGGTTAAACTAAATTACTTCAATTTGACTTTGACAACACAATTTATGTCCGCACCAATGAGTGTGGTTAGATGAAATGCCAAAGTTTTGATCTTTAGCTGCGACCTGGGAGTTATATTTTATACACTATCAACTTTTTGAATTTGGTTCCATTTTTCCTTCATGTGGCTACAGAAGATTAAAATTTCAACTGCGGAGTTGCTGAATGTGGCTTAAGTTTCGTGGATTAATCGTTTGTTGCTGAATGAAATGTGGATGATTGCCTAAATCGGTGGCTTATATCCGTTTTTTTTATTGACTTTCATCAAGGATTTTAATTTCCTTTGAGTTTTCAATCAACGACCCTTTTCTTAATTTAAAAACACTGGCGCAAAATTTTAGACAATATAGGCCCAGTTTTTCAGTGTTGAGTTAAACCAGAGTTAGCTAACTCTGCCAATAAATGTATATACAGTTAATACAGCAGTTTCTTATGGAATGATTCATGCGGAAGGACCTTAAATCACGGATGATTAAACAATAAAAGAATTTGTTCAATTAATCCTGAGTTAACTCATCAAATTGGGTGGGTTAACTCAGATTTAACTTAAATCTCGCAAGGAAAAACTGGGTCTTAGTATCGTGTTAAAGCATTTTTAGTATGATATCCAATAGGGACGGGTTAATTTTGAAAGCTCGTGTCGGCCATATTGTTTCTTTTACTTTCTGTCAAAATATCGTCTTTTAATCAGTTACTAAAGACAAATCATCATGGCAAGTTACAGCGTCGAGCAACACGTGCAAATGATAAAACTTTTTGGTTTTGGAGCAGTTGAAGTTGATCCCAATTTTGTTCGAAAAGTCACCTTTAGCGATGAGGCCCATGGGTACGTGAATAAGCAAACATTTCCGGATTTGGCACGACATCAATCCACGCGACATTCACGAGGTGCCAATGCATCCAAATAAAGTTACTGTTTGGTGTGGATTTTGGGCTGGAGGCGTCATCGGTCCGTACTTCTTCAAAAATGATGCTGGCCAGGCTATCACCGTCAACGGCGATTGCTAAAGGTCGATGATCACAAACTTCTTGTGGCCTGATTTGGATGATATGTATACCGAAGACATATGATTTCTAGAGGATGGCGCTACGTGCCACACAGCTCAAGACACAATCGATATTCTGCACGAGCGGTTTCATAGCATGGTTATCTCGCGCCGAGGCGACGTGAATTGGCCACCAAGATAGTGTGATTTGACCCCTTCGGACTTTTTCTTGTGGGGCTTTCTTAAGTCGCAGGTCTATGCGAATAAGCCGCAAACCACCGCGGCCCTCAAAGACAACATAATCAATGCCATCGGTCAAATTCAGCCTGATTTATGCCCCAAAGTCATCGAAAACTATACCTATCAAATCCGCGCCACCCAGTGAAGCCGCGGCGGCCATTTGAACCATGTTATATTTCACACATAATGTCATTGAAAGGGCTCTCAAATAAAGATAAAACCTTATTGATATCTGATATACAACTTGTTTTATTCAATTTTAAAATCGACCCGCCCTTAATGGAAAACTCTTTATTAAAAAGACGATTTTCCAAATTTGTAATGAGTTAACAATGCACGTAGAATCTTTTTAACATTTTACTAAAGTCATAATCACCAAATGGCAATTTTATATTTTTTGTAGTATACTTACTCCATATATGTCACTTTGACAGTAACAAACGTGAGAAGGGTATGTTTGTCTATATTGCACGAACTGTCAATGGAGCAATAACAAATGTGAAAAAGGTATGTTTGCCTACTATTTTGCACGAATCGTCAATGTCTTAGACTTGTTGGGCTGGAGTTTTTAAGAAAACAGGCTCAGTATGATACTACTTAGTTAAAAATTGTTTAAAACTAAGTTAAATTTAGTAAAGAGCTTTATTAAAGTAAGAAAATTGTTAAGTAGTAGGCATCATACTAATACCTTAACATAAGGCTGTACTTTGCACTTGCCAACATTGCCGGGCCTTACAAAAATAAACAGAAAAAAATCTATACATACGTTCTTTGTCGCCTTCCGTGCAGCATTCGACTCCATTGATAGTGAAGTGAACTTTTACAAGCTGTATGTAATAGGTGTGTCGAATAAAACGATGAAATAAAGCGATATACGATAGCAACTAAACATAGGCGTGGGACGGTGACACTATATTTGAAGACTTTGAAACAAAAATAGGTCTCAAACAGGGTTGTATCTTAAGTGCTCTACTTTTCACCATGTTTTTAAATGATATTACAGAAGAAGTAAGAGGTGGAATAGTAGTGGGAGGAGTAGCAATATCTGCTTAAATGTATGAAGATGATATTGTCTTTTTTTGCAGATACTGTAGATAAAATGCAGATGATGATAAACAGGCTCGGCGGATATTGCAAGCGGTGGAATCTAGAAGTAATCATGCAAAAATCTAAAATCATGGTGTTCAGAGATGAAGGTGGCGGCAAGCATGCACGGAAAGAATAGTGGTTTTATAATAGAAAAGCAGTTGAAAGTATGCAATACAATTGCAAAACAAGTACGTGGGAGTTTTAATAACGCCGAATTTAAATATGAATAGGCACCTAGAAGGGAAATAAATGGAAGCTAAGCGACCAATCTCTTTCCTGTGAGAGCGGTGCATTAGCAGTGCAAAACACAAGTTATTTTACGCCACAGCAGCGTCAATTCTCCTATAGGGTGCGCCAGTATGGGGCTATTACTATTGAAAGTTTCCTTCGATATTTTATTAAAAGGATTTTTCGCTTACCAAAAAAACACGCCAAACTATTATGCTGTAGCTGGAAACAGGACCTCCGCCTTTGATTGTGGATACACTTACTTTGCATTTTAACTAGGTTGCTAAAATTATGGATATGGAGGACAAAAAAATTCCAAGAATTATTCTCAAGGCTGTAATCCAAAAAAGAGAAGCTATATGTTAGCAGAGTGGGAGAGGCCTTGCCGCAGGGTGTGGTATTAATCTGGAAATAGCTCCAAACGAACAATCACCTCAGTTAAGGAACAAGTTTCATATGTTACTAGAAAAGTGAGGAAATCTCATGTATGAAAAATACACTTCTAAATCCAGGTGCTCACTGCCTAGGTTAGGTGCTACATAGTCACTTGGACTTCTATTTACAGAACATATCATGAAGATGATTACTCCTCGTCAAGGAGCTATTCGTGAAAAAAAAAAAAGTTATTTTCCTAGTTTTTAGTTTTTTGAAATGGTATACCTTCGGAACGATTATTCACAAAGTGTCAAAA
The DNA here is from genome assembly GCA_932273885.2 of Leucozona laternaria. Classification (NCBI taxonomy): domain Eukaryota; kingdom Metazoa; phylum Arthropoda; class Insecta; order Diptera; family Syrphidae; genus Leucozona; species Leucozona laternaria. Next base: position 19,255,093 of record OW026367.1, on the reverse strand, counting down.
CTTATTTTGTAGAAAATTTAAGGTCTATAATATTGTACTTTTTTACTTTTCTCTAGCGTTAACTGTATAAAATTTAGATGTGAAAAACCGATTTATTCTTATGCATGCGATATTTGAAAATGGACTTTTTAGACGATATGCGTTATGCCAACGCAAACGCTTGATAAGAAGAATTCGTAAACCCTCAAATCTCAATGTTTCGATCTAACACTTTTCCATCAGACTGAAAACCTTATTATTATGGTACCATTTGCATGCAGCGAGTCATACGGACTTATGAAATTAAATTCCACATTTTCCATTTCTTTTTTGTCATTTGCCTTTTGGCTGTCATTTGCTTAACACTGAACAAAACTTGAAACTGTTGCAAAATGATTGATGCGTTTTTATGTTTCATGCCACGAAGGGTGGATGATGAATTGATTTTGGTCAAGGCACGTCTCCACATTAAGAAAGCCTGTTGAATATTCTTAAAACAAATTAACTTCTTTTCAAGAATTCATCGTATCTGTGTATACCTATCGCTTTTGCATGTTAAAAACTACTTAAGACGTTAAGACGCAACAACATTTCGAGAGCATTATATTTGTTTTCCTTTTGAACTTTTGAACCCAAACAACATTAATCTTAATATTACACTAAGTACACCACCTTCATTTCCTATTTAGTGCTGACTTTCATGATACTGTTTTTTTTTTTTTTTTTTTTCCCTTTCGCTTTCAAGTACCCTGTCATAAGGGCGATAAGATTAAAGGATATTTATTAGCATCATGTGCGTGTGGGTTAAACAATCACAATAAATTCAAACAATATAAATTATCCGCAAGTGAAGTGATTCTGTGTTGGTCGCATACAGCGATGAACTTCTATACTATAATTATATTTGCCGTCTCGTATATGTGAGGCGCCTGAAATAGGACACTACTAAATAATTAAGGTTGTATATTCTATTTGGCAAGGACATCAAGAAATATACATATCATGTAAGTCGAGCAAATAATTCTAATGAGTATAGTTTCAATTATCTCGAGACATAATATACGAAATGCTAATTTGGGTTGGACGTTGTACAAACTTTTTGAGCTGAAGATATAATTTCAATAAGATGATATTATCACAGGGGAATAGACCTTGAAATTGGGGTTGTTGATTTTGAGAAGTAACGAAGTGATGAGGATATTCTATCCCTCTGTATTATTATTTCGGAGCTTTCAATAATAGATTAAATTAATAATGTATGTGGAATAATACATTATTAACAAAATTATAGGCTCCCTGTCCCTGTGGGATGAAAATTGATTAAAAACCAACATTTGCTTACATCTTTGTTACCCATCAGTGAAAAAATGATTATAACTTCGATAAATCGGAAGATTTGTTAAACATTCGCGTCGAAGAACACGAAGGATTAATACATGTATAACGGGTTGTTATTTGGCTTTTTCAACAAAGTGACAAAATCTTTCATATGCTGATGATATTTATATTAAAACTGAATCTAGAGGCCTGTAGCGATAGACGAAAAGAGGCACAACCATTGACTTACCCGACACAAAGTACAGTAGCTACCGTATACAAAATTAATCTTTAGGCAGTATAAGGAACTTTTACTCTCAACTATTCTTGTGTGCATGTTGTTTAGTTAGTCGGCATATATGGAGGGTAGAGGGACCCTTATAATTATTGTCGGCAAAACCTGAAAGAATTATCGAAGAGAGGTATGATAAATCATAGCAACAGATACTCTTTCAGGATTTGTCTTTTCTTAGGAAGAAAAAAAAAACATTTTTGGTAGAATAGGAAATAGAAGAGTGCTGTACCGAACGCACCTCACTTAAGTGAAACTGATACTTGGTGAAATAGTAATATAAAAAAAAAATATATGAGTGCCGGGACTCACGGTTAAATATGTGTAATCATCAACGTTTGTCCAAGTGCCAAATTTTTGTTACTGAACGTCATCAAAAGAAGCATATTGAATAATTAACACTACATTACCTATCTGTAGGCAGTGCTTAAAAGCTTAGTGTTGAAAGAACGGCAGCGAAATACCCAGTGGGCGAACCACTGTAACGAAATTTCCAAGCACTAAAAGGCTGGTGGTGAAGTTTCCAACGAACGGTGAAGGTTCGGTACTGAAAGGTCCTGCTTCGTAGTTCACTCTCAACTTTAAGATGACTTCACACTACACATGGTTATTGTTTATGGTAAACACTCTCTGAGCATCGACAAACAACAACTGTCAGCGGATAGCACTAAAATCGTGGTATCAATTAGATGACACCGTACCCAAATTCCAAAGGAACTTAATGGTTTGACTGACAGGGGCCTAATTAAAATATCCAGTTAGAACTGTAAGCGAACTTGCAACCCTTATGAAACTAAATCTTTCCATCGAGTAAAACTTTCAAAAAGTTCAGTCTTAATTTTATACTGAACGAACCTCAAATGAATGTCACTATGAGATAGCCGGCGAATTATATATCTTGAGTTTTTAGAATATTTAGTTGCAGTTGTTGTCAGTGGAAATCACTAAAATCGCAGTTTCAATCGATTGACACCATCAATCGCCTATGGAATTGGACGCTGTGATTTGTAATGAATGTTAACTTTGTGCGAGTACAAAAGTAGCCGATAACTCTGCAATTTGTTCAACCTCAGCTATTTTGTATATCCCAGCCACCTACGTCCCTCGCCTACATGCCTAAAAATTGCAAGAAGAAATTGCATCGTTTAAACGCAGTATAATGTAAACGTAGAATTTAAGTTCAGATTTGTATCACTGAACGCACCCGATATTCTACCATACCTAAAGACATTGACCTACCATACCTACAGTCAATTGTCAATCCCTACAGCTGACTATTATTATTTTTGTTTTCTTTTTAATTACTAGTGTCGCGTCCATTTTGTTCGGGGAATAATTAAAAATTAAAGAAAAAAATATAAGTGTTAAGATGATAAAATCGCCGGTCGCGGTAAAAACAATATAAATGAGTGGTCGCGATAAAGAATAATCGTCGTATATAATTGTCGGTCGCGTGAAAATCAATTTGTTTTGGTCGGGGCAAATCAGATTTCGTAACGTAACGTGCTACAACGTAAAGTGCACGACGTAACGTTGCACACGAACGTTCACGTTTTTTTTCACTCTACCGCCAGGATAGATGTTTACACATCAAAAAGATATATGATTCCTTTTACTTAATTCACAAATTGCGTTGCTACTTTTTGTTTGTTTGTGACATTATCTTCAGTTGAGCTATTATAATTCTATCTGGAGAGAACGATATCGTCTAGAATAGTCTGCACAAGAGTGAAAGTGCACTTCAGCTAACATGGGATGTGCAACTGGAGGAAGTTAGCTATATGGACTGGACTAACTGGGATATAACAATTGATTGAGGCCCAGGTTCACCCAAATAGTAGCGTCATTTCTAAATACATACTTAAATCGGATTTGTTTAAGTGTGAACTTTCAGTCTAATCTCATGGTCATGACCAAGAAATATGAATTTTTTTTCGAAACTCCGAGAATTACTTAAATAGTTATGAGAGTAGTTCCAAAAATTTCAATAAAACTGCTTAATTTTAGGAATAAATATAAGAAAATAAAAAAATTAAATTAAATTTTTCATCTTTTCAATCTTTATGTTTGAACGTAGAATAAAGAAGCATATCATTCACACCAAAAAATCATTAAACGTCAATCAAAGAATAAAAATGTTCCTCTAAATGTAGAATTTCTGTCATTTTGAGGAAATACTTCACTGGAATATTATTCACGAAGCTGATGATTAATGCAACTTTTTATCTTAAATTGTATCTTGTATGCAATACGGATATAAGGAAAAAATAAAAAAAAAAAAAAAACAATTTTCGACAAATAGGTGCCACGAAATTCCTGTCATTTGTTTTCCAAGACAAATATTATATTAATGATAAAAGAAAAAAATATTCCCGTCGCTAACGAACATTTTAAATTTGGTCAATGACTTTGCCGAAATAATGGAAATTTATTTCTTTTTTCAGAAGCACAAAATATTCGAAGCACAAAAGAATTGTTTAAAAGGATAAAAAAAGCTTATCGTACTACGTCGTACAAAAAATTCAATTTAAAATAAAATAAACCACTGGGTCACACGAACTTGCTATTATGGTTTAACTATGGTTATAAAATTAAAAGCATTTAAAACATTGGATAGATATAAAATTTTAATTAATTCTTTCTTTAAAAACAAATAAAACAACTCTCAAAATAGTGTTGAGCTCAAAAACTGCTCACTGCTGCTGTCTGATTTATGGAATAAATATAAATTCATTTAAATCAAGTGGAAATTACAGGACAGAAATTATGCCTATTTTAGTAAATGTTCTAGCACCCCACAAGGAGATACCCCTAGCTTCTAGTTACGCTTTATACAAATAAAATATCTTAGAATAAATTTAATTTTTTTTTAACTGCAACTTCAACTCAAAATGAAAAAAAAAAATATGCACGACTGGGTCGCACGAACTTGCTCTTATGCGCGACCACATTGTGGTTCTATAGTCTGAAATAAATTAGCTATAGGAGCATATATTTTATCCATTTGCCAAATCTTAGTTTAGTTTCAGGTGGTATTATGTGAGTATACAAAAATTAACAATATAGGCTAGTGTTGCACATATGCAATATGCATATAAGGAAATTATACTATTTAAACTGGTAAATTGCTTAAATTAACAAAATTAGAAAGAAATTGATTAAAATACTTTGAATCCGTTTTAACCCAACGCGATGTACACCATCTGAATTCTTATATAAATCTTTATTTATGAGACAAAAATTTTGAAAATCGTAGGAGCGGTTTTAAAAATAATTAATTTTTTATACACAAAATTTTGTTAACATTTTTGAGAAAAATAATTGGTACGCCAATTTAAAGCATTTATTAATGTTGCGTTAAAAATTGAACTTCACAAAAAAATCTGCTACCAGTTTTCAAAATATCGAATTTTCAAAAAATAATTTTGATTTTTTTTTAAAAAATCCAAAAATCATTTTTTAGAAAATTTTGATACGCACTTTTATTTATATTTGTTACAAGCTTCTGTATAAAAAATCTAATTTTATTCGGTTGATCAAATGTTGAGATAGTCGAAAATCAAAGAAACCGTTCTATGAGAGGTACTGTTAATAAACCTAAAATATAAACTTTAAAAATTTTAAATGATAGATCGTACTAATTTTAACACACAAAAAAACTTTTATGAAAATCGTAGGAGTCGTTTTTGAGAAACAAAATATTTTTCTTAACGGTTTTTTAACATTTGTATGGGAGGCACCGTTATTTTTGGGTATTAGAATAATTTTTGTCAAAAATCTTCTAGATAAAGTTAAAAAACTGCTATTTACCAAGTTTAATAAAAATCGACGAGGTCGTTTTTGAAATATTGAGTTTTCAAAAAAAAATATTAAAACTTTTTTTAAAAATCTAAAAACTATTTTTTTGAAAATTTTGGTACACAATATTATTTAGAATGTGTCAATACTTCTTCATAAAAAAATTGATCAGAATCAGTTTAACCGTTTTCGAGAAAAGCGAAAATCAAAAAAATGGTTCTTTGGGAGGTACCATTAATAACCATTTTTCGGAACCATTTTTTTATTAAACGGCAACTTATAACTATTTAAATTTATTGAGTTCTTAAAAACAAATTCGGTAGCGCTGGATTTGAGAAAAATAAGTTTTTCCTTTTTGGCCAAGAAATTTTGTATGACTGCTACTGTTAATTTTGGTCCTAAAAAAAAAGAGAAAAAAACGGGTGGGGGGAATGTCCAAAAAACGCTAGGTACCAAGTTTAATGAAAATCGACCCATCCGATTAGGCTGTAGTCGAACCGACAGACAGACAGACAGACAGACAGACAGACGGACGTTTTTGCGAGACCCACTTTTTTTGACTTCTCCATCATCGTAATGTAAAGTTTGATCAAAATCTCGAGTTCGATTTTTTGTACGAATCCATAACTTCCCATATAGTACCTATATCGCAAGTAAAAATCAAATAAATATTAGAAATGTGAGTGTGGGGCCTTAAAAATTTACACACGTCATCATAATTGTCATAATCGACCAGACAACCACTGTTTTCAATTTAACAGCGACTTGGTTGTAACAGCATCTGGTAGTAAATTTTACTGTAGAAAATGCTAATTATGCATAAGAAGCGCAGTGGCCTAGAAAAATTGCACGTGTGTCATCGTCATGCCATAGTTTTAAGAGAGCTTTGTTGCGAAATGTTTGCTTTACTGACGTTGAATTCGGAGATAATTCAAATACTTACGTATTATAAATATAGGCGTGGAAGTGGACGGATTATACTGTAACAATATTCTTAACCTTCCCGCTGCTAAAAGCAACAATCTCTGAACATTCTAGAGAAGCAGATTCAGTAGTTTTTAAGTCCCAACGTCATAGCGGATACCCGGTGCACAAACATGTTGTCTTACTCAAAATGCGGTTTTTGGCAAACTAATGGATGGATTTTGACCAAACTTTACAGACAAAATCCCGGGCTAATATTTATATTAATTTTAGTTCAATCAGTTTAGAGGTTCCGGAGTCTATAGCATACTTACAAACAAAAAGTATATTGATTTCTATTAATATCTTTAAAAGATAAATTAATATGTAATAATTTACAAAATTTTTAGTCATTAAAAAAATATTTATTATTTGAATAACACTTAAGGAAGACGGTCAGTGTTAATGGTCAACGCATTGAATCTCTGACGTCACCAAAAAAGTCACCAACACACTGCCAATGGACCGTCAACGTTGACCATGTCAACGCATAACACATTGACGATCACACGGATGACGCTTGTCCGTCAATGTCACACGGAAGTCAACGCAGACTACGTTGACGTGGCAGAATTATGGTCAATGTGTCCTAACATTTGCTTTTGGATGATTACACGTTCAATAGAAAAAGTTAATGCGTTTAAGGTTAAATCAATGTCAACGTAGGTGTCAACGCAGCTGTCAACGGATGGTAAGTATTCTGCGTCGACGATCACACGACAAGACAACTTTGGGATGGAATTTGACGTCATTTTGACGTCAGAGAGTCAACGTGTTGACCATTTTCGTTGACCGTCTAGTCGTAGCTTAACAGCCTTATCTATTAAATTTTCTTAAAACTAATGTTAAATGTTAATTATTATATAATTAAGTTTGCTTAAATATTAAATTTGCCTTTAAACAACGTTACTTAAATTCGTATCTATACTTTTTTTTCTATTGGTACTTAACTAAAAGATCGTAATATAACGTAACGCAGAAAATTCACAAATTTGCTCTTATTCTAATAAAAAAGAAAGAGAAGAAAGTGTACGTAAAGTCCAAATCAAAATAAATAAAATCACACTCCATTTTGTTTGTTGATTTTTTTTGGGTTCGTAAATTTCTGTCGTTTTTTTTTAAGGTTCACGCTTTGCCTTTTTAAATAAATATATGTTAATAAACTATCACATAATGTAGACACTCTTGAATTTTTTTTTTAAAGTGAAATTTTTTAACTAATTTTATTTTTTTTATTTGTCAAAATAATTTAAAGTTGTGAATTCCTTCAAAGGTCATCACATCCTTTCCATAATTAACTCTTAGTAATTATTGTACTTATATTTATATATTTACGTAGAATTTGATTTTTCATTTTCCAAACTGAACAAATTAATGTCTTATGATATTGGAATGATGTAATTTTTAACTAATGGTTTGTGAATATCTTTGCTTTAAATACGTTCAACAACACTTGTTATGTTTCTTTCAATATTAATAACACTCTACCCTTTTTGCTGTAAGAATTCAATGAATCAAATATATTCGAATGAACTTAAGTTTTATTTAATGTTTTGGGAGATGTCCTGTACCTACCCTAAGGTGTACTACCTTTTTCCGATTCATGCTAATTTTGCCCGCCCACTAAATGAATTTATTCATTTTCAATTTATTTGCTGTCAATGCAATCACCTTCTATAATCATTTATCTTAGTTATTTTTTTTCTTCGATAAGACTTGTCCTTTAAAATTGTTAAAGAGGGTGTTTATGAAACCACCGTGCCGCGCTGATACAGGAACTTGGGTAGTGGAATATGAAGCTCATAGAAAAAAATAATTTTTTTTCCTGAATATTAATAAAATTTCATGATTTTCGAGATAAAATAACTTTGGATAGTAGCAATATTTTTATTATCATCGTGAAAACAATCAATAAGTTTAATTTTTTGCTTAAAATAAAAAAAATTAGCACTTATTCATATCTCTTTTATTAATTGCAATTACAAAAAAAAGATGTATGACAAAATTGTAAAAAATTTAAAAACAGACAAATTTTTATTACAGATTTAAAAAAAATATATATTTAATGTGCTAAATTATCAAATGCACTTGACAAATTTAATTTTTGACTTTTCTATTTAAACAATCGGAAAAATTTTCTCAACACAAATAGAATGTAATTAAATTTTCTACATTTTCTGTCTTTCTAACTTTTTTGTAGGACTAACTTGAATCGAGATATTTAATGAAAACTAAAACTAAAAGACCCTGTACAATAACTCAGATGATTTTTTTTTTCAGAAATCATTCAATCTTTTAAGATAAAAATAAGGCTACATCATCCGACGACGATATGACGCCTACCTAAACTTCATATGGTTTTCCATCTTTTTTTAAGCACTCCTCTGTTTTATGAATTCTTGGGTTTTCAGATCAAATACTCTGAAAGGGCAAATCGTTGTCTTTTAAATAGATGTTGGAAGGACAAACTGTTTTCTTAAACAAACCTATGAATATATACATACGCATGTATATATATATATATTATTTTCAATAAACATACATATAATATTTATATCCACTTCAAAAGCACCATTATGGGAGTTTTGATCATTTGTTTCATCAGAAACTTCGTCTGTTGTTTTTTTTTTTTTGAGTTACATGTCGGTAGGTAACTTCATCCTTTGAATTATTTAGCGAAGAGATAGATGGATTTTTATGGATCGGACAAATGGAAGAACAAGTGGATTAAATTGTTAAAATTTGTATGTTCCTCTTGGGGGCTGCAGCTTAAGTTAACTTCCAAGATACCTGTTTTGATAAACTTTCGGCCCTACGAACTTAATCCAAAAAAAGAGTTTACTCTCACTAGCCAAAATGAATTAACTCTCACGAGTGGGAGTTGTTTTGGACTATTCAACCAACTCATACTTACTAATTTTTCATTTTGCTATTTTTTTTTTATTGAAATTGCTTTCATTAAATTCAGTTTTCAAACAGGGACGGTACAAAAGTAGAGCAACAGCGACAGCAAACGACGCCATATTTCTTGCCGCTCTTTTGACATTTCTCTTCAATAAGGTTTGCCATTTCATGATGGAAAGATGTACGAGCCAACAACGAGTCGAAATTATTAAAATTTACTACCGAAATTCGGAGTCAGTGGCCTCAACGTTAAGAGCGCTACGTCCAATTTATGGTCGTCATAATCGTCCTAGCAGATCAACAATTGAGCGTCTAGTGGAAAAATTTGAATCCACAGGCACAGTACAAAATGTTCCCGTGCCAGTGAGACAAAGAAGTGCCCGTAGTGTCGAGAATATTGCTGCCGCTGAGGCTTCAGTTGCAGAAAGCCCAAATGTGTCTCTCACACGTCGTTCTCAAGCGTTGGGCATCTCTGTGACGTCGTTGTGGCGAATTTTAAGAAAAGATCTTGGCCTACATCCTTACAAGATTAAATTGACGCAAGAACTGAAGCCGCTTGACCACCAGAAGCGTCGTATGTTCGTGAATTGGGCTGAGCAACAACTTGAAAATGATTCGGATTTTCATCGAAAAATCATCTTCAGCGGTATTGGTCAGGCAGCAATCCACACGTACTCCATGAGTCATCATTGCATCCCGAAAAAATTACGGTTTGGTGTGGTTTATGAGCCGGCGCCGGCGGCGACATTGGGCCGTACTTCTTCCGTGATGATCAAGACCGGCACGTTACCGTGAAAGGGGATCGCTACCGTTCAATGATAACCGAATATTTTTGGCCCCAATTGGATGATATGGACTTGGAGGACATGTGGTTCCAACAGGACGGCGCCACAACCCACACAGCGAATGTCACAATCAATTTATTGGAAACTAAGTTTGGAGAACGTGTTATCTCACGAAATGGTCCAGTCGCTTGGCCGCCTCGGTCGTGCGATTTGACGCCGCCGTAGCGCTCTTATTGAAAAACCCTTTATAAAAATACAATAAAATTGTATTCATTCATTCATTCATTGTGTGTTTATAAATCAATCTACAATTCCCCTGTACTTGCGGTTTAAGTTGTTCTTTTTTGTACAAGCGGTACATACTTTTGCCTTTAATCATTTAAGAGAGCACACTGGAAAGCTACAGTGCAGCTTTGTAATTTGATCTAATTTGGGTGTTGCTATTTTGTAAGCAGGGCTTTTCTCTGCAATTCAATTTCTACTATAGAACAGCACGGATAAATTATTCGGATATTTTTTTCTTTTTTTTTTGTTCGGTGCTTTGACATTTTAATTAAATTCTTCATCACGGTTATAAATTATATATGCAGGAACACATGAGATTTGATGAAAAAAATGGTATTTTTTTTAAGAGAACGGTTGCAAGGACAGATTAATTTTATATAATTAAAAAATATTTAAAGATTTAAAGATTAATAATGCGATTTAACGTTAAGTTAACCTAGTTAATTTGTTTAACTATCACAATAAACCAAAATCGTAAATTTTCTCCTATCTTAAAAATCAACAAAAAAGCTCCCAAATGATTTACAAAACTTTATTGCAATTGCCAAGAACTCAAGCGAAATTTACTAAGAGAAAAAAAAAATAACAAAAATAAGTGCACCAGATCGATTGGGATCAGATTTATATCGATTGTAAACCACAACATATTAAAAATCAATTAAGTTCCACACATCAAAATCCACTTCTCCGTCAAAAGCAAATGCAAAGGCGTTTTGAATCTCAGCAATTTTGAAAACAAATAAAATTCAGATCATATTGATGGCAAGTTTACGAAGACCACCTTATTTAAGTTTATTGATGCCAGAAAGAATCCCGTCATGACAGTAAATGTCTGTCAAAATGATTCTAGATAAAGGGGAGAGGGATAGAGAGAGAGAGAGAGGAATTCAATATGGCATCAATGTGCTCCTCCTTAAAAGAGAAAATCTGATTAAATCACTTTCATCCAATTTTTTAATTTTATTTTTATTAATGTTTAGCGGTTGTGAGTCATGTTATAGTGTGTTTTGAAAAAAGGAACAAAAATCCAATTTAAATTCATAGACGAACCGCAACAATGATTATACGGTTTTCCATTATTACGGTCTACAGATGTTTCAAATAATGCAATAAAAGACTTCAGTACATATACAACCGATTAAGTGGAACAATCAAAGAGGGTGTCCTTACCACCTCAAGTGCGGTTTTAAGACTTTTATTGAAATTATTATTAATTTCATTTAAAGTTTTATTGCCTGTTAAATTAAGACTGGGCCATATGTTGGTTTCTTTTTAAAAAAGGCTTTGTAAATAAGGCACAATTTAATAATTTTCAGTGATTTTTTTTATGTAAATTTGGTGCCGCGAAAGCTCGTATAGAGAGCCACTAACAACTCTCACCCATTCCTGAGTGCGTGTTTGTTTGCAGGAATGAAGGGGACCTACAATTTTCTGACGACTTCGAACGGCTAAGGTTAGAGGCACTATTTCATGGCAAGGAATACTCCTGGGAGATTTGTTATTTCCTCGCAAGAGGCAGTACCTCATTTGTTTTAGGTGGATGAGCCTGGGAATCGAACCCAGACCTACGGCATGACTGTCCTAGGGACTAACTACTACGCTTCTACTATTAAACGACTGCCTTAGCGCTTAGCCTGACTCGGAACTAATCCATTTTGTCAACCTAAAATTTTTCGATAAATTTTCGATGGTTTCGGCTCCTATTTCACGAATAGTTAGACCAATATTGTGTAAAGTGCCTGTGCGTGTATTACTCCGCGTGTATTACTCTCACAGCATCGATCCTTAATTATACCCTATACACACTTGTGTCATATACAAATTATTGTTATATTCTTAAATTGTAGAGTTTTACATTTCTGTGGCAATATAAGGTATTTGAAAATCATTCTGATATTTAAACGAAATTCATGTCCCGCATCAACGTATGGTTGAAAACATAAAACAACCATGAAGTCATTTTATCGCTATATATTTACAAATCGATATTTACTTAAACGTAGATATAATGTTGCATGCAAAACTTTCCGAAATCTTGATATCCAACAGATATGCAAAGTCAATTGACCCAATTTGGCAGCACCATGCATCGTATGGACGGACATTCTACAACTTTACACCCTCTAGCGTATAGAAGGATCAGAGGAAAAAAAAAACATAAAAAAATGTCACAAAGTCGGAAATGCATGTTTTTGTCGTGCTTACTTATTCAGTCAGAGAGCGATTTGTCACCTGAACGTGACTACTTTGCAGGATTAGATATAGTGAAATTCTTTTTCTTGATGCGGACATGAGTTGCTCCTTGCTGTGGCAATGATTATAGAAACAAATTGTATATACAAATTCAAAGAAGAGTGCTTAACTTCAACGACTCAGCCACAAGATATAATTTGTATAGTGAGATAGAATTGCACATTTTCAATACTATTCAGGTTCACAGAGACGACAACGACGACGACGACGACACGACGACATTTTCACGATTATAAAATTAGAAGGAAGGCAAGTCTTAGAGCATTCAGCTTCAATGTTTTAGGAAATTGAATAAACATACAAGAGAGTGACAACGGCATCTCTGTGAATATATGAATTGGCAACAGTTTGAATAATTTAGAATGTAATTTACTGTTTATTTTTATAAATTTGTCTTATAGCTTCTTCAACCATCAAAGTTTGAACTATGTATTTTTGTATGAACAAGAACATGAGCAAGTCAAAATGTATGTTTATGAAGTTATGACAGCAGAGTGTCTTGACTTATATCTGCTGTGCAAATGTATGACTTTAGTTTTGTTTCTTTAATTTTATATCGGATGTCATCCATTATTTTATTTTTAAAACTCGAATTTTGAAATATACATTACTCTTAGGAATTATTGGCCCAATTGAATCAATTAATTTCAACATATTACATGTCATCTGTTATTGTTTTTTCATAATAAAAACGCGTACGTACAGTGGTGTCAAAAACATTCCGGATTTTTTTGGTAAACTGCATTGATTGTTGGTTGATATAAAAATGAAAAAATCAAATGTTTGCAATTGTTTCCCATTTTTATTGAACAATTTTATTATTTGAAACAAAAACCATGGAACTTTATCCATCAAAACAAAAATCATTCAAAAAATTAAAGTTAATTCAAAATTTTATTTTGTGACAAACTAACCGGATTTTATTTTTTTGCAATTAACTTTTAGTATTTATTTAATATTTTGTCCAGTAACCCCTGTTTTTTTTTTATCACAGCTCGGCATCGACGAGGCATTAACTGGATTAAATTCTCGAAAACAGAAGCAGGAATATTCTTCCATTCATTTTTCAAAGCTGCAAAAAGAGAAGTTGTTGACGTGTGCTTTTTTTTTCAACTCGCCTTTTTAAAATGGCCCACAAGTTTTTTATTGGGTTTAAATCGGGTGATTGAGATGGCCATTCTAAGACGCGAATATTTTTAGTTGCAAACCACTCTTTTAGCAGCTTTGAAGAATGTTTGGGGTCATTATCCTGCTGAAAAACCCAACGCAGAGGCATTTCTTCCTCTGCGTATGGAAGCATTACTGACACCAAAATGTCCCTATATTGGAAACGGTCCATAATTTCTGTGATTTTGTGTATAGGACCGCAGCTTGCTCCTGAAAAACAGCCCCAAACCATCACCGAGGCTCCACTATGCTTAACTGTAGGGAGTACATTTTCAGGCTTTAATCGCGTACCTTTTGAGCGCCTGACTGTCCTTGCACCATCGAAGTAAAATAAGTTGAGTTTGCTTTCATCACTGAAAAGCACACTCCTCCATTCACTTGAAGACCGGTTTAGATGATTTTTTGCAAATTCAACCCTGGGTTAAATGTTTTGATTAGGAATTTTAAGTCTTTCCTAAATACCTTTACGGATTACCTTTTTTTACGATGTTTAGCAGTAAGAAGAGATTTTTTAGCTGGTCGAAATGCAAAAAGACCGAAATCTCTTAAACGTTTCCTGACCGTACTTGGCCCTAAGGGTAGATTAAGTTCATCACAAATTGTCTTCCACCAAATGATCTGCTTCTATTGATTTTCCCTTTTTAAATTTTTTAATGATGTCGCAAACCGTTGACGTTGGAATTTTTAAGATTTCAGCGATAACTTTTTGTTTTATACAGGCTTGGAACTTCTCTATTATTTCGTATCGAATCGCGTTGCTATAACGTGTTTTAGCCATTTTATGCACTATATAATTTCAACTTACACAGCTCTCAACTTGTAAAAACATTTTAATCTACGGCTTGAGTCAAATGACTCGAAAAAAACCGTTACTTTAACATCGAGACTCGCAATCTTCTTGAAATCCGGTTAGTTTTGCACAGGTTTGTTACTGAGTAACTTTATAAAATAATTTTTTTTTTCTTGTCATCGTAGCATTAAATTTTTAAGGTTATTATTAACTTGTCTCATACTCTTAACGAATTATTAAAAAACTTATGGAAAGATGTTAGTTTTCTACTTGGTATTAAAAAAATCATTACTACTTGAAAAAAATCCGGAATGTTTTTGGCAGCACTGTATGTACATTTGTATATATATATGTATTTTGTCTATTCTAGGAGAGACAAATTAAACAAAATATACACGACTGCACCACACGACCTTGCTCTTGTGGTTAAAAAGTTTCATAGAGCCACATATTGAAGATGGATGTTGATGGTTAATAATTTCATGAAATTATTTACGAAAAAATATAAAAAAAATTCAAAACTTATACAAAAATTGATTTGGTTTTGTTTAATTATATCGTCCAGTCCAGAAGAGATAAGCCCGAATAACCCAATAATAAGACAATATTTTCTCAAGAAACGTGGAATGCCTATTTCCGTTATGTGAATTTGTTGCCTGAACCTGAAAAGCAGTTTTCTTGCAATCACTGTAGTCATAACAGGTACGAAGTTTCATCAAAATCGTTAAAGCAGTTTTCGAGTAAATTAAAAAAAAACAAACAAATTGTTTGTATGGCAGCTACCTACCCGTTATAAGCTAAAACAAAAATTCGAATTTCCCCTCTAGGGAATCATGTAAAAATGCTGTCTACCAAAATTGAAGTAAACCGACTACCCCCCCCCCACCCCTCGTTTAGGCATTAATTCAAATTATAGTGAACGCGCAGACGCATACAGACCGACGCCAACAGATGGCATGACGAAACCCACTTTTTCGGACTTGGCGATCATCGTAGTGTTAGTTTTGAATAGTTTGCTGCAAGAGTGTACACAAACGAGTTTGGTATCGAATGAAATGTGACGTTGAGCTTGTTATATAAATGAAATATTTTCAAAATCGTTCATGGGAAAGTCGAGATATTGAAGTTTGAAGTTGCCAATTGCAAAATAAATATAACAGTGTTTTTTTATTCCAAAATAATTGTTCATAACGTGCGCAATAATTGACGTGGAACTATTGAAATTAAATGAAAGGTTGATTTCTTGTCTTTAAAATAATAACCATAATTTTAAAAATATTTCATTCATAAAACAAGCTCAAGGTCACCTCTCATTTCATTCCAAACTCGATCATGTATAGACTCTTACCCAAGGCTCCATAGAAAAAAGGGCATTTCCTTTGATAGTTTAAATCTCAGGCTTCAGTTAAGTTTAGTTGAAAACAATTTTATTGAAAACAGATTGTATTATTTCAAGAAGTAACTTTTGTTTAGTTATACCGTAGTTTTTAAGTTTAAAAATTTGTTAAATCAATTTGCTTTTATAATAAGACGGCTGCGCACAGTGGTGCGAGAGCGGAAAAAAGTCTTTTGAAAAAGTCATGGCTATCGTTTTAAACTTTATGTTTAAGTACTCTTAGATAACCCGAGCGTATGATTTAAAAGTATTTTTAAACATATATATTGTATGTTCTGATTTACAAGCCCTCAAAGTTGAAAAATAATTTTACTCAAATCGCGAACCGTATTTTCAACAAATTTTGAGATGTTTTTTTCCGAAGTTCCTGTAGATAAATTCTCTAGCTTCTTAAATAATTTAGTTGGTCTATTTTCGATTATCTAAAAATAAAAAAAAATATTGATTATTTATTAAAGATACCTTCTATAAGTAGCCTGAAGCTTTAGTACTAAGAAAAAATGCTTTTTTTTTTTAAACTTTTTGATTTAAAAAAACAGCTCCAAAAGATACCAAGAAAGTAAGTATGCCACCATATGCTCCATACATTCATGTTAAAGCACAGAAAAAATCAGCTGCAGATACGTGCAGATGTGGAAGTTATGCTCAAAAATGTTTCACTTAATCGGATTTCAAAAAACTCCGTCTTGACGGTGGTGTTTACCAAAAAGTTTGATTACTTCGGTATTAATAGTCAGAATGAACTGGTTAAGCCCATTATTTTAAGAAAAAATGTCAAACTTTATTGTAAAAATAAAACAAAATTAATACATTGACCCAGGTCTAAGAATTTCGATTTTGGCGAAACCATTTATTTCTGCCTGGAAAATTTTTCAACTTTCAACTCAATTTTCTTGAAAATAACACACGAAAAATAATATAGTTTTATGATATTTTGAATTATATGATAGAGCTTAATACAAAATAAAGAAAAGGATTAGGGATAATCCTTTATTTTTTTTTTATTTTTCGCTAAAAGTAGGGCAGGTAAAAATAAAAAAAGGTGTTTTTTTTTAAGTTTTATTGCTTTGTTTTTGTTGTGTATTGCGTAATTTTTATTACCTGTAAGGATTAGTAATGGCTTATTAGAATAAAATCTCTTACTTAAATCTATATATATAAAGGATTAATGAAAAAAAGTCAGTATTGAGTTATTGAGCATTTGTGCAAAGTGTGTAAGAAAAATTTGTACTCCTTGATCAACCAATAAGTGAAAGTGAAGTGAAATATAATAACAAACATATATAGTGATATCAATACATTAAAATAAACATAGTTAATAATAACATTTTATTCAAAATAAAAAGTTTAAATTTTACTAAAAAAAACTTTTATTTAAATATAACATCAAAACCCTCAAATTTTATAAAAATATCAATAACTTTTTTTCTTGACCAAATTTCGACCAAGCATGTATAAGACTAATTTTAACATGTGTGTCAAATTTCATTAAAATTCGTTTAATAGTTCAGATTTTACAGACTTTTTTCCGCTCTCCCATACAAACATCAAAACACTCAAATTTTAGAAAAAAAGTCAATAACTGTTTTTCTAATGATTTTTTCTTAGCCAAATTTTGACAAAATGTGTATAAGACTAATTTTAAAATGCGAATCAAATTTCATCTTAATCCGTTAAGCAGTTCAGATGTTACAGGTTTTTTTTCCGCTCTCCCATACAAACATCAAAACCCTTCTCATTTTCCATGACCATTTTCCTGCGAATACTCAGCTTCCAAATACTTCCACTATGGTTTTTACATTATTCAATTACCATATAAACGATTTTCGATCATGAATAAACGAAGCCAAGTTTTGACTCGTCTTAAGATACTAATGGTCCTTTCAATCGAACTTGTGGTACAAGGTAACGCTGATGCAAAATGAAGTGCAATTTTTGTTGTTGGGAAAAAAACTACTGCTTTTTGTAGGACAACGCATAATTCTAGTTTTTGAAGATCTTCAGATCTTCTCTTTTTGTTTTTCCAAAGATTGTACCACATAATTCAGATTCTCGAATAAAGCCTTGTAGAGCGTAGAACTTGCAAAATATTTTTGACTTTTCTATGAATTCTTTAATGTTCATTTTCAATATATTTTCCGGGTGCAAAAGGAATAGAGAATATGCTGGTAGGTTTTCAACTTGGAATTTACGTTCAAGCGCTGCAATCAAGAAATCCAAATATGGAATCAAAAGCAATCTCTTCCGAAATTCAACTGCAGTTGATTGAGGGTGATTTGAGATATTTTTTTTTTGACGGTTCGTTGTTCTTGGCTTTTGCAGTTTACATCAATTTCTTCTGGTATCGATTTTGAATTAGCCAAGAGTTCTTCAGCTACTGAGTCCACATTTGTTCGATGATCTTTTGAGAGTTTTATGATTTTGTGAATATGTTTCGTGCATGCAAGGAGGTCTAAGATTTTTGATCGCAGAATATTCACAACTGGTTAAAGGTAAGCTGAATATTTTGCTATTAAGACAAGAACAAGACATGTAATGAATGTTATTTGTATAATAGCACAATGTAACTAAAAAACTGTTATTTTCTTTTAAGATTTTCCTTTAATAGAAAGCTCTTTTACTCCATTGACGATGTTACCAAAATACTCTTTGAAGATTACGAATCTTTTGTATTTTTCTGGCCATTGAGTTTCTCTAGGCGTGTTGGTTGTCCTCCCCCCTGCGTACGCCCTTGTGGCTAAGTAATAATAATAGTAAGTTAATCCAAGTCCACTTTTATAAAACCCTATAGCGCTGTTTCGATCGCGAGACCCTTCGATCTACTTGAGTTGTGTGAGTTGAGTACGCAGGTACGCCATCTTCTTTCTACGTAGGATTTTCATGAACAGTTTTGAATTATATCTTTAAAACCGATTTCAATTTCAGATATCGCGCATTTCATTCATTGCTTCCGTAGCTTTCACCAATGGCACGAGCAATTTGGTTCAAATTTAGCTTAAAAACACTTAAACACAGGTAGTTTTGGATACCAAATTTTGTTCAACAACTGTTTTTTTATAAAAAAAAAAAAACAAATAAGAAAAGAAATTTATTTTGGCTATATTTGTGCACCAGTGAATTATCAACTATGTAAGTTGTTATATTAAAAACAAAATCAAATCTTATGAGTTGATTAATTACTTAGTTAAAACCAAAAGATTTAATAACTGCGACCAATTATTCCCATTTATTTTCTTATTTATTAATTATTGTATGGTCAACGACTCATTTACGTATGTAGGATTTTTTTAATTCCAAAAAACAAAAAAAATTAAAAAAATGTGAATGCAACAAGTTTAAGTGTAGCTTTTGACTTTATAATGGGAAAATGCAAATTAGTTCAGGTATCTCATAAATAAATCAGTATCTTTAATTATATTTAATTTATCTTCTAGATATGATAATACAGAACAACCAAGATTCAAACGGAAAACATGTGCAAACTTAAATTGTCAAAATTAAGTCAAAGTTTGTGTTTTAGATGTTGATACACATTTTTAATTTCTTAAGCAATTTTAATAAATCAAGTCTGTCTTTGTACCCATAGGTTTGTACCAAAAAACTATATGAATGATAATAAAAATGTATAACAAAAAAAGTAGCTTGTCAGGTTTAAGGGAATTTCTTTAAATATCGGGTTTTTCAATAAGAGCGCTACAAAAGTTTTTTTTAAATAAAACAAAAAAACGGTTTTGGATATCAATGAAATTCTTTATTCCTGTGAAAGTTCGATGCCATTATGTATGGAACTCGATTTCTTTTGCATGGCCACCACGGGCACGCTTGCAGAAGTCCAGACGCTGAACCCAATTTTCGACGGTTTTCAAGCATATATCCGCCGATACTGCTGCAATTTCACGTTCGATATTCGTACGAAGTTCATCAATCGTCGCTGGCTTGTTGGCATAGACCATAAACTTGACGTAGCATGTAGCCCCACAGGAAATAGTCTAACGGCATCAAATCGCACGACAGAGGCGGCCAAGCGACTGGACCATTTCGTGAGATAACATACGTTCTCCAAACTTGGTTTCCAATAAATTGATTGTGACATTCGCTGTGAGGCTTGTGGCACCATCCTGTTAGAACTACATGTCCTCCAAGTCCATATCATCCAATTGGGGCCAAAAATATTCGGTTATCATTGAACGGTAGCGATCCCCATTCACAGTAACGTGCCGGTCTTGATCATCACGGAAGAAGTACGGCCCAATGACGCCGCCGCGCCGGCCCATAAACCACACCAAACCGTAATTTTTTCGGAATGCAATGATGCCTCATGGAGTACGTGTGGATTGCTGCCTGGCCAATATCGCATATTTTGTTTATTGACGAAGCAATTCAGCCAGAAATGAGCCTCATCGCTGAAGATGATTTTTCGATGAAAATCAAAATCATTGCTCAGCCCAATTCACGAACATACGACGCTTCTGGTGGTCGAGCGGCTTCAGTTCTTGCGTCTATTTAGTCTTGTAAGAATGTAGCCTAAGATCTTTTTTCAAAATTCACCACAACGACGTCATAGAGATGCCCAACGCTTGAGAACGACGTGTGAGAGACACATTTGGGCTTTCTGCAACTGAAGCCTCAGCGGCAGCAATATTCTCGACACTCCGGGCACTTCTTTGTCTCACTGGCACGGGAACATCTTGTACTGTGCCTGTAGATTCAAATTTTTCCACTAGACGCTCAATCGTTGATCTGCTAGGACGATTATGACGACCATAAATTGGACGTAGCGCTCTTAACGTTGAGGCCACTGACTACGAATTTCGGTAGTGAATTTTAATAATTTCGACTAGTTGTTGGCTCGTATATCTTTCCATCATGAAATGGCAAACCTTACTGAAAAGAAATGTCAAAAGAGCGGCAAGAAATATGGCGTCGTTTGCTGTCCCTGTTGCTCTACTTTTGTAGCGTCCCTGTTGAAAAACCCTTTATAAATGGAAGAATTAATAGATTTATTTACTTCTGATTAATGTTCGATATTTAAGAGCTTTTATAGGATTAACCAATTACAGTTTAATTAAGTATTATCCGTTGAGTATTTCAATATATTTCCTGCCATTGATTTCATCATTCTTAAAATTATTTTTATAACAACATTCCTTAAAAAATATAGGTCATGCTAAAACGGAAACTAAATGTGTTCATTTCCTTAGTTGAACCAAACCCGCATAATGGGCACTTTTAGTTGCTTCCCTCTTAATTACCTTAGGTATCATCAGGTGTAGATATTCGGGAACTTCACACTAAGTTTTCCGATTCGGATAGATTATGTCTCGGAGGATTATGTCGTTAAAAAAGCATAAAGTTGCGGCATTATTTGTGAAACTTTTATTGAAATTATTGTTGATATAATAATGATATTGCTTTATTGTACCTAATGCTTATGCTTCTTTGAACCAATCCTGCCTTTTATTTAGCGGAGATAAAATCAGATAAATTTTCAATTATTTATACAAACATATGACCATATGTATATATCAATATCTATACGTTGATTGTAATACTCTGATCTAACATGCTCTCTCTTAAGAGACTCAAAGATATTTCTATAGTATTAAAATTTTATTAAAATCGACTGGCAGTGAAATGCTTTTATCATTTGCAACGCTCGCTGTCTTCCCGACTATCACTTTAAATTATAAAACAAATGAGATCCACTATAAATAAAAACGTTTGCATCCATGAAAGTTTTCATCGTGATAATTAAATTGAATTGATTAAATATCACACACATGTTGTATTGGGATAAACAAACAGAAAGTGACGTCACAATAAAGACCGAAACCAAATTCAATGACGTATTAGTGAGTGAAAATTGTTTCTATCTTTTCGCACAATTAATAATACCTTCTTTATTGCATGAAATAAATGTTTCAGTGTATATGTGTAGTGATGAAAATCTTTAAGTATATGGTATTGTTGTAAAGAGTAAATATTAAAAATTTTTGCAATATTAATTCAATATTGGCTAGAAGTGGCATCAAACAAAAAATTAATTAAAATGTGAACTCAAATTTATATAAAATATTGCTATTTTACATACGCACATAGTTGAAGCAAATAATTTTGATATTGAAATTAGATTAAGTAGGTGGCAGATGTTGACTGTCATATTTTAATTCATTTTTTTATGTTAAATAAATATTTTTTAAATGAAAGGATAATGGCATTTTCGATATATGTAGATCAATTTTGAGTGGTTCACGTTTTTCTTTAATTTTAAATTGGCTTAAAAATTGAAAATAGGTTTTTTTTTTTCAAGGACTTGATTATAAAAAAAGCTTAAGAAATGTATTGATACTCTTGACATGATGTTGAAAACTATTTATAATTATTCTGGTTGATATAGGAGTGATGATAGTTTTTTTTTTAAGAATGATACCTGAATATACAAATGTTATTGAGACAAAAATGTTATATTCTAATTTTAAGTTACTCTATAGGTAAAGTATTGGTTTCGAGGTTGTAGTTAAAGCTAACACAAAAATGATCGAGGATTTCGAAAAAGTGGGTTTCGTCATGTCGTCCGTTGCCATCGGTCTGAGCGTCTGTGTCATTGTGTGTCCACTGTTATTTGAGCTACAGCCTTAACGGTTGGGCCGATTCGCTTCAATTTTGGTACAGAACATATTTATGTGATTATCTGCCATATAACAATTTTGTTTTTTTTTTGCAAATTTTCTCGAAAACGGTTCCAACGATATTGATTAAACTTTGACCTGCAATTACTAAAGTGATTGTAAAAGAACTGCGTTTCAGGTTTTTCGAAGAAAATTCACATAACGAAAGTTTAAGTTTCAGTACTTTTGACTGGTTTAATATTTTCTCGTTGAAGTTATCATTACAAAAATATGCATCTTCAAGGTGTTATGTAGCCATAAAAGCAAGTTCGCTTGATTCAGTCGTGCATATTTTGTTAAATGAAATCATTTAAGTTAAATGAAATAAAGAGCACGATTTGGTCACACATGCTTCTTCTTATATACGATCACACTGTTGTTTTAAACTCCGGTTCGACGGTGTAGGTCTTATTTAAGTAATGAAATACAATTTAGATCCTAATCAACCGAGCTACAGTGGCAGACTGTTATTTTTGTATTTGATAGCCATAGATGTTTGTGTGATCAAAGTTTCAACTCTGTATGAAATTGCTCCGATTAACTTACCTATACACATACTGAATACTGAAACTTTGGTCACAAAAATATTTATGATCACAGAAAAACAGTCCGCCACTCTGGTTCGGTCTAATAGTTTCTTATTTTGTATTATTTTAATCATTAGCCGTGTTCCTTTCGAGGTGGCGAAGTAGTTATGAGTATTTTGCTAGAAATTTGCAATGGAACGCACAAAATTCGCGTTCCTAGTAGCAATCTACTACAATTTTACGTGATTTTCAATAATTTATAAATCTGTGGAATTTTTTCGACGTATGTACATATGTACCTAAAACTTCTATAAAATGAGAAAGTGTTTGTAAAATCTCTTTTTGAAAGAAAAGACTCTCATGTCTCACCTACTTTATAATACATGGTTGATTTTGTTTTTTTTTTTGGTTGGTGGATAACAAGTGACTGTAATTATATTTTCTATGAATTTATAAAATAAACATATTAGTAAATAAAATAATGCGTAGACTGGCTTAGATTAATGTCATTTTCCACTGTTCGTTCAGAAATGAAAGCTTTTCTTAAGAGAGCAAGTGATCCTGGATTTCATTTCAGAATCAAAACCAGGAGGCTTCTGGACTACCAATTGAAAACGAAGTAATTCATAATAATGAATCATTCAAACACATTAAAATAAGTGTATTTATTAACACCTTCTCAGAAGTCCTCGATGCGAGTTTTTTTGAGTTGACTACATCGTCTTCAGAATCTGTAGAGGACAAGGAAGATTCAGCCAAATCATTTACATCGCTGTTGTCGCTGCTTTCTTCCAAATATTCAAGCTAAAAAAACAAAATTGGAGCACATATACTCATATATTTTTTTGCATTTATTATGGAAAAATTCCTTAACATATTAATCATCTTAATCAATCAATCCGAATAATTAACGTGGTTCCTTTAAAAGTGTATTTTCATTTGTAAACAAATTCACAAATTGAAATAAAATCTCATCCACATGAAAAATCTCTTAACTTAACCGGATGCCCTCTGGGGGATTTTAGGTGCGTAACTACTCTGCTCATCTACTCGCGCATGAGAGCTCGAGTAGATGAGAGTACTAGATTATAGTTTTCATCTACTCATGAGTAGTTCACCACCTCCAAAGGAACACGGCTATTAAGACCTAAGCCTCCGAACATATGTCAAAAACAGAGTATTATCTATGGATCAAAAATCCTTCCTCTTACTCAGTTCACATTGGATCTCGACGCCGACGGCTAAAACAGAAAACCGACAAGTCCATAATTTTTTTCAAAATTTATTTCAAAAATTTCTAAAAATATAAAAAAAAAACTATATGGAATCTATCATATCCTGTAAAATTTATTAATAAGGAGTGTATCAAAATAGCTTTTTATACTTTAAGATTAATTCAAATATTCCAAACACTTTTGATGCATTTGTGTTTGCAAAATGGAAAAATGGTGTTAGCTGTTTTTCACTCTAAGGGCCAGTTTTTCATTGAAAGAGTTAACTCCAAATTAATTCAGAGTAAGTTAGTCCTGCGAATAATATAGTCCCGAGTTAACTCGAAAGTAGTTTTTCAGTGGATTATTAAATTTAGGGTGATTCCCTCTCTTCTAACTGGTGATAGCCCAGGTGTCGTTGTCTTTGATGCTCAAGTGCATAACATTTGCTTAATATATGGTCCGGTGTTTCCTCTTCCATGTTGTAGAATCTGCAGGTTGGACTACTCACTAAGCCAAGAACGCAGAGGTGTCTTTTTAGTTTGCAGTGTCCTGTGAGAAGGCCCGTTATTATTCTAAGGTTATTCCTGCTAAGGCTGATGCAGGATTTATAACGCTCTTGGATGTAGCTTCCAAGTAGTAATTTGGCTTGCCTCAGGGTAGGGAGTTCTTTCCAGATTTTGGATCTCCTCCTCTTCTGCTTTGATCTTATTTTTGATCACATTTTCTCCTATACCGCAATAAGGCTCAGGCCCTGTTAAGGGGTTTGTTGCTCCTATTTTGGCTAATGAGTCTGCCTCCTCGTTACCATGAATACCGGCGTGGCCTGGTACCCAATAGAGTGTGACATTGTTGTTTTTGCCTAGTTCATTTAACCTTCTCATACATTCCCATACCAGTCTGGAGGTGATGGTGTATGAGTAAAGTGCTTTTAGAGCCGCTTGGCTGTCTGACATGATGGCAATGTTTTGTTTTCTTTAATTTCCTTCTAGGTTACGTTCTGCACATTTTCCTATGGCTTTAACTTCTACCTGGAAAATACTAGTGGACTGTCCCATCGGTAAAGAAAGTTTGGTTCTTGGCCCAAAGATTCCTGCTCCAGTCCCTTCCGACGTTCTCGATCCATCAGTGTACAATTTGATGGCATTTGCGTGTTGAGTGTAGTTCATTTCGCCTATAACCACTCTTTTTTCCTACTTAGCTTCGTTTGGAAATTTTTCTCGAAGTTGTATTTTTTAATCATGCCATCTCTTGGGATGTCAATAAGGTTTTTAACTGCGGACCTGGATATGTTTTCTTTTTCCCTTATGCCTATGCATTTACCAGTCCCAGTTCCCTCTTTGGCAAATCGCATGATGGCTCCCTCCGCAGCACTTTCGATAACCTCCATCGCTGCGGTAGGGCAAGTTCTCATAGCTCCAGTAATGCATAGACATGCAAGCCTTTGGAGTTTTTCTAGTGCTTTCCTAGTTGTTTGTAGTTCGGTTCTTTTATGCCATGCAATCGCACCATGGGTAATGATGGGTCTTACCATTATAGTGTACATCCATCTGAGGATTTTTGGCTTGCAGCCCCATGATTTACCAGCAAGTCTCTTGCATGTCATGAGAGCCTTTGTGGCTCTCGCGACGGTTATTTCTAAATGTTTGTTCCAGAGGAGTTTGCTATCTAGTGTGATTCCTAAATATTTAACCTCCTTTTTCGTTACTATGACTTCGCCAGATAACCGAATGGGTTTCATTCGTGGTAGAAGTCTTTTCTTAGTAAATGGTATGTTCGTCGTCTTTGTAGGATTAATATTTAATGCAACAGATGGACACCATTTTCTTGTGATTTTTAGCCCTCTTTGTATTATATCACAAGGAGTTTCTTCAAACTTTCCTAGGCCTATTAAAACGATATCTTCAGCGAAGCCTAGACAACGTATGCCCTGAGAAGTAAGACTTTCTAGTAGCTCATCCACTACAAGACTATACAACAAGGGTGATAATACCCCTCCCTGAGGACAGCCTCTTGTTGTGGTGATTTTCTGGACACTTTGACATGTGTGTGCCTCTGCCGTTCTTGTTCCCAGCATTTCCCGAATCCATCTGGTTATATGTAGTGATGGGAGAATAAGCTTACTCTATAGAAGTAAATTAAACCACAGTGCACTGAGAAACCAGTGTTTCGGTGGAGAATGCATTCGGAACGACTAAATAAACTCGGTTGATAAGACATCTATTCAGTTATTCCTGATTTAACTCACCAAATTTGATGATTTATCTCGGGTGAAACTCTAATCTCGCACTGAAAAACTGGACCTTAGCCGACGATTTGCTTTTGTTACACATTGTGCGGGCTCAAACAATACATTAATTTACTAAACTATGATCTGACAAACAATTTTTGTATGAATACCTGAGAGGAAATGATTTACAAATACTCAGTTCTTGTAACTTCATTCACGCGCTTAATTAATCAATTTTTTGACCACAAATACTATTCGCCGTGTTCTTCTTCTCTTTAACTTATGTACATATTCAAAATCCAGATTTATAGCTTTCCTGTTCCGCTTACAAAGAACAAAACATCAAAAATACATAAAAATAAATAGCGTTAATATAACATGAATCAGCTCCTATTTAACGTACCTACTAATACTTTTTGCAATAATAAATAACAAAAAATAAAATAAAAAGTAATACCCGCACCTATAACTTACCTATATTAACAAATTACTCAAACAGAAAAAGAAATTTATCAAACGTCAAACTGATCCTTATCGGAAGCATCAAAACCTACCAAAACAAACAGACCTAAAAATAGAACAAACTCCAAAATTACTCTTTCAAAACAACCCTTGTGCGAGGCATACAAATAAGAAAGGAATACCTATACATACCAGACTATACTGTCACTTTCCTTAAACACACATATTATATACGAATATAGGTATGTTCGTACTGAAAAACAGTGAAACATATTGAAAGACATTATGTCATACACGAACAGATTTATTCACCCATGACATGTGGCTTCGCGAAATGGCGGACAATACCGTTATTTTAAAGCTTGTACAATCATACTAAAACTGGATTATTTAAAAATGAGATTTGATTTACATAAACCGAGGCCCACTTATTTTTTTGCTGTTTGCGTTGAAACAAGAGGAGTGGTTGTGGCTGTGGGTATGGTGGTATTACTGCGGTAGTCCAAGTTTATGTCCCGTCACATTCTAGCACATCGATTGCGTGACCGATAAATGAAATGAAATTGAGATTTGCACGAGTAAAAAAGGCTCAACGGAGTGTTTTTTTTTCGTCGTTTTGATAGAGACATACCCCAAGCCCAAACGCTAAGCCACGACACATAATCCCGTGATGGCGTGGATTCCCCGACGATTTGGCAAATTGTTTGTGTTATCTGATTAGATATTATTTTCAGAAGTCGTGTTGTGGTGAGACTCATTTTGTGCAAGTGTCAACGTGACGTATACTGAGCATTTATCAAAAGTATACATATAGGGTGGGAGTGGGAGCCTCCGGGATTTTTTTTTTGTCATCACGAATACATTAGAATTGAGCTTCTCGGGATTATGTTTTTGGGAAACAAATAAACATTTTTGATATGGGCTTACATTTTTTTATATGTATTGGGAAGGCATGTTTGCAACAATGATAAGATACACGTTTAACCCGTCATGTTTTATTCTTTTTTTTTTCAAAGCAACTGATTTTAAATATGGGATAGGCACTGTGTATGTAATTGCTTTGGTGTGATAAAAAAAAAGTTAAGTGTCATTAATAATGCTTAAAAAAAATTCTCAAATTCTGATGGTATCGCAGGAATCATGTTGCATAAATTTAGGTAGGTAAAATCTTGATCTTAACTTATTTTCCATGCTATAGGTTTATGATGATGTCAAAATGAATAAATTAAATTCAAAGAATTTCAATTCCTTTGAATAGAAAATGCTATGATAACTTCCTGACTGTTTTCGTAAAAATGGAATTAAGTAATTTATTCAAATTTGTCAACAATAAAAAAAAATATATTTAAGTCGTTAAAATGTACATTTCAACTAAGATTAACGATAGATTTCTTGTATAGCTTCAAAGAAATTTAATGAACAAGTGAAAACAGAAATTTATATTGTTAGTTGAAGTACCTAGGAAACTATTTTTTTTTTTGGTTGGGAAAACCTGAAAAAGGTAAAATAAATTTTGCTGCCCGCAGGAAGGGGAAATATTTAACCCTCTCCTGAACACTATTCTCAGCTACAATTACACAATTTGTTTTGAACAAAGTCTAGAACAGACCAAAATATGTGTAAGGAAGAAAGGTATATCAGAAAATGATAAAGGGTTTTCCAATAAGAGGTGTTATTTTGAATAGCCCGCTATTTCGGTAGCTGTCACTTTTGAAGCTGTCATTTTTTGACATTTGACAAGTAGAAACTACGCCATTAATAAAAATGGAACGATACACGCTTCAACAACGCATTGAAATTATTTAAATTCACTATAAAAATGGTGAAAATTTGGCAGAGACGGTTCGTAAAACTAAAACATTTTTGGGTCGTCGTGAAGCAAGTTGTCGGACCGCAATACAGAAATTGGTGGACAAATTCGAGCTGTTGGGACAAGTTAGTGATGTGAAGAATAAAACCCGTGCACGTCGCTCAAGAACAACTGAGAATATTGCTGTTGTAGCCCAAAGTGTTGAAGAAAACCCAGGTTTGTCCATTCCTCGTCGTTCTTTGGAATTAGGCATTCCACAAACGTCATTACACCGTATTTTGCATAAAGACTTGGGTCTTAAGGCTTATAAAGTTCAGTTAACACAAGAACTCAAGCCGGCTGATCATCAACAACGTCGTGTCTTTGCTGATTGGGTCCGGAATTTCATCGAAAAATCATCTTGACTGATGAGGCCCATTTCCACCTCGGAGGCTACGTCAACAAGCAAAACTGTCGCATCTGGGGCTCGGAAAACCCAAGAGTTATTGTTGAAAAGCCTATCCATCCTCAACGCGTGACTGTTTGGTGCGGTTTATGGTCCGGCGGGGTCATTGGACCTTACTTTTTCGAAAATGAGGCTGGAGCAACAGTTACGGTCAATGGATTGCGCTATCGAGAGATGATTAATGATTTTTTATGGCCGGAATTGGATGGTATTGATCTGGACAACGTTTACTTTCAACAAGACAGCGCTACGTGCCACACAAGCAATGAAACCATCGATCGGACCGTGTTATCTCTCGAAGAAGTGATCACAATTGGCCACCGAGATCTTGTGATTTAACACCTTGCGACTTCTTCCTTTAGGGCCACGTGAAAGATAAGGTCTACGCCAACAACCCAGCGTCGATTCAAGATCTCAAAGATGTAATTCGTGAGGCTATCGAGGACATAGGGCAGCCACTTTGCGATTTGGTTATGGAAAATTTCATGAAAAGGATATGGTCCTGTAAGCGTGGTAGTGGCGGCCATTTGGCTGATTTTGTGTTCCATTATTAACGGCATACCTTCCTCTTTATAATGAAATAAACATCCGATCATTTATCTCAAAAAATGCCATTTTTCTTTGAATATCAAAATAACACCTCTTATTGGAAAACTCTTTACCACAGATAAGTCAGGAGCGTCAAAACGAAATAAACTATTTTTTTCCTAGGTAGATATCGATATTAACAAATAAACGCAAGCCAAATAACAACGAAATTAATTAAAATGATAAATTTATAAACAGAGAAATAAATAGAAAATTACACCTTCTTAAAGAAATATTAACGCTGATAAGTTTTGATGGTTTTCATTCCTTTTAGGTACCTAAGGCAAGGGTTTTCATTTTTATATTGTTTTAATTATAATTTCTTTATTTTTATAGGGCACTTCAGTAGATTTTAGAATCGGGTTATCCAATATCCAACACAGGAGTCGGTCAGGAAACCAAAACCCAGAAAACCCAATCTTCTGAAAGTCCAAAAACTTGTAATTAAAGAATCATGGGCAAATTTGTATGGACTTTGGGCCCAATTTAAATATTGCTCAAAGTGATGAAACTTATGTCATATGAAAGCATCGAGAGTACTTTATTTCATTATAAGGCAGCTTGATTAAAATCGAGAGCGAAAATTTTATAGAAAAAAATTTTTAAAATGGAAAAAAAAAAAACTATTTAAAAAAATGGCAACACTTACTAAAAAGTGTTTTACTTTTTTTTTTGAAAGCCAGAAGTCTGTTCTTTTATTTTATTTTCAAATCAATTTATTTCTATTAATAGGTTTTGAAAAAATTACTTTCAATCTCTAAAATGGTGAAAAAACAAAATAATATGCACGACTGGGTCGAACGAACTTGCTCTTATGTGCGATCACATTGTGGTTCTAAATAGCAATGGGGGTCTATCTTTTATCCATTTGCCAAAACTTTGTTTAGTTGCAGGTGGTATTATGTGAGTATACAAAAATTAACAATATAGCCCAGTGATGCACATATATGCAATATGCATGCAAGGAAATTATATTATCTAAACTGGAAAATTGTTTTAAATCAACAAAATTGGAAATAAATTGATTATAATACTTCTGAAACTGTTTAAAATCGAACGCGATGTACCCCATCTGATTTTTTATGTAAATCTTAATTATTAGAAAAAAAAATTGAAAATCGTAGGAGCGGTTTAAAAAATAATTAATTTTTTATATATAAAATTTTGTAGAAAAAAAATAGGTAAGTCAATTATAAGAATTTATTAATGTGGAGTTAAAAAATTAATTTTCAAAAAAAATCTTCCATATGTTTTCAAAATATCGAATTTTCAAAAAAATTTTGAAATTTTTTTAAAAATCCGCAAATTACTTTTTTGAAAATTTTGATATGCAATATTATTAAAACTAATTACAAGCTTCTATATAAAAAAATAAGGTTTTAATCGGTAAATCAGATAGTGATATAGTCGAAAATAAAAAAAAAAACATTCTATGGGATAGTTGCTGTTATTAATTGTTCAATATGAAATTTGATAATTTTAAATTCTAAACCTTACTAATTAAGCTACTCAAAATATTTTATCAAAATCTTTGGAGTCGTCTTTGAGAAAAAAAATTTCCTTAACGGGTTTTAAACATTTGTATGGGAGGTACCGTTATTTTTAATTATAAGAATAATGTGTATCTAAAAATCTTTAAGATACCTAGTGTTAAAAAAATATTTTTGCCAAGTTTAATAAAATCGACCAAGTCGTTTTTGAAATATCGAGTTTTCAAAAACAAATTTTTAAACTTATTTTAAAAATTCAAATAATATTTTTTGAAAATTTCGGTACATAATTTTATTTCAAATGTATTAGATCTTCTTCATAAAAAAATTCATCAAAATCTGTTAAACCGTTTTCGAGAAATGCGAAAATAACCAAAATGGTTCTTCGGAAGGTGCCATTAATATCCATTTTTCTGAAACATGTTTTTTTTTAAAGGCAACTTATAACTAAAGGGTTTTCCAATAAGAGGTGTTATTTTGATATTCAAAGAAAAATGGAATTTTTTGAGATAAATGATCGGATGTTTATTTCATTATAAAGAGGAAGGTATGCCGTTAATAATGGAACACAACATTAGCCAAATGGCCGCCACGACCACGCTTACAGGACCATATCCTTTTCATGAAATTTTCCATAACCAAATCGCAAAGTGGCTGCCCTATGTCCTCGATAGCCTCACGAATTCCATCTTTGAGGTCTTGAATCGACGCTGGGCTGTTGGCGTAGACCTTATCTTTCACATGGCCCCAAAGGAAGACGTCGCAAGGTGTTAAATCACAAGATCTCGGTGGCCAATTGTGGTCACCTCTTCGAGAGATAACACGGTCCGGAAACTTTTCCCGTAAAAGATCGATGGTTTCATTGCTTGTGTGGCACGTAGCGCCGTCTTGTTGAAAGTAAACGTTGTCCAGATCAATACCATCCGATTCCAGCCATAAAAAATCATTAATCATCTGTCGATAGCGCAATCCATTGACCGTAACTGTTGCTCCAGCCTCATTTTCGAAAAAGTAAGGTCCAATGACCCCACCGGACCATAAACCGCACCAAACAGTCACGCGTTGAGGATGGAGAGGCTTTTCAACAATAACTCTTGGGTTTTCCGAGCCCCAGATGCGACAGTTTTGCTTGTTGACGTGGCCTCCGAGGTGGAAATGGGCCTCATCAGTCAAGATGATTTTTCGATGAAATTCCGGATCATTTTCATGCATTTCAAGGACCCAATCAGCAAAGACACGACGTTGTTGATGATCAGCCGGCTTGAGTTCTTGTGTTAACTGAACTTTACAAGCCTTAAGACCCAAGTCTTTATGCAAAATACGGTGTAATGACGTTTGTGGAATGCCTAATTCCAAAGAACGACGAGGAATGGACAAACCTGGGTTTTCTTCAACACTTTGGGCTACAACAGCAATATTCTCAGTTGTTCTTGAGCGACGTGCACGGGTTTTATTCTTCACATCACTAACTTGTCCCAACAGCTCGAATTTGTCCACCAATTTCTGTATTGCGGTCCGACAAGGTGCTTCACGACGACCCAAAAATGTTTTAGTTTTACGAACCGTCTCTGCCAAATTTTCACCATTTTTATAGTGAATTTTAATAATTTCAATGCGTTGTTGAAGCGTGTATCGTTCCATTTTTATTAATAGCGTAGTTTCCATTTGTCAAATGTCAAAAAATGACAGCTTCAAAAGTGACAGCTACCGAAATAGCGGGCTATTCAAAATAACACCTCTTATTGGAAAACCCTTTATTTAAATTTACTGGCGCAAACTTTTAAACAGTCTTCGTTTAAGGAATAAAACCAACTCTAGTTAACGCAGTCGTTTAGTTGCGAGCCCTTGTCTAACCTTTTCTTAATTTAAAACACTTTAAACAACTCTTCTAACTAATGAAGTGTTTTTAGGGCATTTGTAGGCTTTTAAGCGCATTTGTAGGGTTTTGTTATGATTTTTGGTAGAGCATTCGACTGCAGATCGAGAGGTCCCCGGTTCAAATCCGGGTGTCCCCTTTGAAAATTAAATTTGTTTGTAATTTTTTTTTTCTTTTTGTAACTCCCCTATAGCTATTTCACCTTTCCAGCTAAGATGACGGGCGATTTTGTGAGCAGAAAATGATTTGCCACGATATGGTAGTCCAACACTATGTACCACATGTTTTTTTGTTTTTGTTGGGGCGGTCGACCGAATACAAGTTTGTATTGTATATTGTTTGGTGTCGTAGTCTATTGAATCCGGGGGTGGAGATGGTGTTGTTTTGTCGTGGTAATGGCTACTGGGTGCATGCACCACAAATTAAAGCTAAGACAGTTTTCGTTATTGTTGATTTATATCCTTAAAATCTTCATCAAACATTTTTCTTTAAATTTTTGTTATGAAGTTACAAACGTTGAATGGATAAAGTATACTTTAAAAAAGATAGAAAAGCATTTTGCTGCTTTTAAAGTTAGACGAGTGCTTTAGCGTTAAAGTATACTTTATATCGTTTAAAATTAACAAAGCGTCGACTCTCATTCTAAATCTCATTTTAAGAGTCGACGTCGAATTTAAAAATGATTTAGAGTAGGTTTTAAATGTTTAAAATTTTGCGCCATTGAGTTTAAAAAAAAACAATTCTGTGAAGCCGATTTTGAGAAAAATAAGTTTTTCCTTTTTGGAAGAACAGACAGACAGACGGACGTTTTTGCGAGACCCAATTTTTTCGTCTTCCCTATCATCGTAATGTTAAATTTGATCAAA
The DNA here is from genome assembly GCA_932273885.2 of Leucozona laternaria. Lineage (NCBI taxonomy): Eukaryota > Metazoa > Arthropoda > Insecta > Diptera > Syrphidae > Leucozona > Leucozona laternaria. The sequence goes on along the minus strand of OW026367.1, from coordinate 19,220,991 downwards.
ATCTCGAGTTCGATTTTTTGTACGAATTCATAACATGCCATATAGTACCTACCTATGTACATTACGTAAATTCTCAAGTAAAAATTGAATACTGATTTTCTCCCAATTCACAAGCTTTCTGGGACAGTTTAATAGATCTGATATTTCTGTAACCGTTCTCCCATGAGCTTTCATCTCGTTTATCAAAACCTTTTCATCAGTTGAGCAATGTGCTTCCTTTCCCATAGCTATCGTATAATTCCCTAAATGATAAATTCGAGGTTTTGTTTAATGTGATCTACATAGAAGGGGTATTGCTGCCATACAACTTTTAATTTCTAAAAAATCCAAAATCCAAAATCTCCAAAACGGTTTTAAAAAATTATGTTTAAACTTCATGATTATAATGTTCAAAGCAGTTTCAAAAATACTGCATATCAGGTCAGATATTTCTAAGGCCTTTGACAAGGTACGGCATAAGCGACTTGAGTACAAACTGCATAGGAATCTTCCAATGCAGTTCTACGAAACACTGAAATCTTTGTTTCAAATGTATTTTAATTTATATGTTAGACACAATTTAAATTTATGATTTTTATTTGTTTAAAATTATTTCGAATAGCATAAATTTCTCGAGCATGATTTGTAAAAAAATATCAATCCCCGTTTTCAAATTGAAAAAAGAAGAATTATACGCAAATACACGTAGATACATATGTAGGTACCTATGCACATATTTTCTGAACAAAAAAAAACCACAGATATGTACCCAAATGGGGACCATAACTTTAGGTATAATATTAGTCAATTTGACACTCTAATAATATTGTATGGATTGTGTATGACGTGTTGTAGAAGGTTTTTTTTTTATACCAAGGTGTTTTTCGGTGCCAACCTTCCCACGCTTCCTTTTGCTATATTGAGATTGGGGCGCCAAAAAGCTGTCATGGTAAGCTTATTTTCAATTCTCAATGACCTTTTCTTTTCCCAACAATTCCAAGGACACATTTCTTGAAAGTCACTTCTCTCATTTATACGTACAAGAAAAGGATAAAAAAAAAAAAAAAACAACGTGCAGAGCACATTAAAAAAAAAATGTACATTAAGCAAACGTTATGCAATCCACTGCTCATTCAAAACAAACATGCATCTGTCACTATGTTAAACATATAACGCCATCTTGCACAAGTTCTAAGGACATTCTTATTTTTTTTTACTCAAGTCAAAACTTTCCGTGTGTTGATGGCATTTAAGGAAAATGAATTTTGTAGTTTTTCTTCTATGCTATACCTAGGAATAGTGGATGGACATTTCTGGCATACTGTCTGTCAGTGAATTTTAGATACCATCAATTTAGTAGTGATAGAATTTATTTTTTAAAATTTTGTTTTAACAATGCGTCATATTTATTTAATAATGTTATTTAAAAAAAAAATGAATTGAAAAAATTAAATTAGCACAGAATCTGCTATAAATTTAGCAGAACCTAGCAAGAATGTTTTTTGTGTTTGTTCCTATTTTGCATAGAAACACAATAAACAGATTATGACGACCAAACAACCGACATCATTCCCAAATCGATTTGAGATTCATTTTTCCACCTTTATATATTCCTTTTTTGTCTGGAGTCTGGGCTGAAATCCAAAATAAATTCCATACACATAATCAGGTTTTGATTATACAAAATGTATTTTCATATTTTGGCAATATGTGATTCACACAGATGAACTATAAATGTGAAATGCTATTTTTATTCTTTTATGCAAGATTACAATCCTATATGGATGTTTATTGATATACTTTTACATATCTATATTTGAATATATTTTATACAGAGAAATACAGCCTTTTTCAAGCTTTTGTACCAATTTACAGGATTTAGAGCCGTTTTGTGATACGAAACCTGAATACTTAAGTTCAACTTACACGCTTTTATTCTACTTTTTCCTTAGCAAAAGCTGTCACATAAGCTCTTAAGTTGAAATTAAATAATATTTTTGTTTCGTTTCAGAAAATGGACCTAAGTGGCTCTTTAAATATTCTTGACAACATTTAAAAAAAAAAAAACATTTCCCTGTTTTAAAATTAAAACAAACCAGGAGTGTCCTCGCTTATAAGGTTAAAATTCTCCGAAAAATTTTAATGTCAAGCGAAGAAGTCGTTAAAATGAAAAGCCTTCAGGACACCACATTTTGTAATGGATTCAGGGTTCAGATACACCTATGCGCTACATCACCTCAAGTCATGAAACACAATTAAAGGAAATAGAGAGATGCTTCTCTAGGAATGAGGTTCAGAAGCAAAAACAACCTGTCAAGGGTGCAGATCCCGAACAGAAGCTAGCAAAGATGCTCAGGGGAACATCATAGTAGAATCACAGCAGAATTTGAGAATATATAGGAAACATTTCTGCAGATATTTTTAATGGTTTGGAAGCATCGAATTTGACTTGGTCGAAGCCATACCAAACTAACAATTTAGCTTGTATAATTCCAATTTTTCGAATTTGGCAAGTAATAGCTTGTGTAGAGCTTGCATAAGGCATACTTTCCCAAGCCACACATTTCATAATTTAACAATTAAAATATAGCTGCTATAAGGCCTTTAAAACTGAGTTTGGTAAGTTCTATACAAGGCTTGTAGATAAAGGTTGAAAATTGCCTGTATAAGGCCTTCCGAAGTTACTAAAAATTAAAGAAATGATAGCTGCTATAAGGCTCTCCACAAGAAGTGAATGCAAACAACTTGGGTAATGCTTGCCAATAAAAACCTTATGCAAACTAAATTAATATACTATCAAGTTGTTCCCATTTGATGATATTTTTCTCAACAACGAAGTGGTAGAGCGCTGGAGTGCTACGCGGAAGGACTCGAGTTCAAACCCAGGTAAATACAAATTTATATGATTAAAATATAATTTCAATCATTACAGAATACAGAGAAAATGGTTTCGGAAGCTGACTGCGAGGAGGAATATATCTAAAAAATACAATACAAATACAAATAATGCAATAAAAATACAATACTAAACAATACAAAAATACATAATATAATTTTTTTAAATTTCTTAATCTGTTTTATTTGTGCCTTTATATAAACATTTACGACAAGCTATTAGCAAATTGCAAATAGCTGTCATTAAAAGGTTTGGGTAAGGCCCCTTTTTTATAACTTTTAAAGCAAGCTATTAGCAATAGCTGTCATGAAATGGCTTTTGTATGATGTAGGGCCTTTTTCTAACATCTAAATCAAGCTATAGGCATTAGCTATCATAAAATATCCGGCTGAGCCAAGCTAATTGCATTTAATGAAAAGGTATTTGCTGTTATAACACCTGTCAACAAAAGTCTTATAGCAGTTAAATAGTTTTCGTAATATGCACCAAAATTACTTGCATAAGGATTTTTACTGTTTCTATAGCAGTCTGAAAATAGCTTGTTTAGAACCTTATACAAGTTAAATTGTTAGTTGGATATAGCAACTATCTAGACGAATTCAATATTAGGCCAGCCATACTATTCATTCGATACGGAATGCGTATCTTCTAATGGAACAAGGCAGCTGATTTAAGATGTGCTCAAACTTTGTGAGAATCATTTTTATAAGGTTTCAAAGAAGGAAAACACGCAAGCTCTAAAAAATCTTCACAATTTTGCATTTTCCGCTATTTAAGATGGCCAAAACGTAATAGAGTGCCTTAAATTTGAACTTGTTCTACGGCAAGGATGTAATTTGAGTTCAACCCTTTTCAACATTGACATTGCTACATTGACTATATAGCTTCCTTGTAGTGAAGTGATCAATTAGGCAATGAAAGGCTTAACGAAATATTATGCTCAGATTTGGTTTTTCAAAAAATATGAGGGAGTGGAATATTTGCTAAGGTAATACATAATACATAAAGAAATTGTTTAAACTACCAAGCACAGCCCCTAATTACATAACCTATCTAGAAACCTTTTTTTTAAAAATTCTGAAACTTCAAGTGGACGACCTGCTACGTGTTTTAAACATGGATGCTAATCGTCTGCCCAAACGAGTTGCCCGGGAAGCCATAAGAACTAATAAAATCTGGTTTGGAGAATGGCACGAACTATGGCAAGTCAATGTGATGTAGCTTAATCTCTGAACATAACAAACATCGCCACATGGAAACCCCAACTCTACCTGCTTATGCAAAATCTGGATGCTAAAAGAAGGTCAGAATTCATAGAACAAGCTCAAGTATCGACGACAAGAATTATGTGCGCTAGCATTAACCACTATCTGAACAGTAACAACTATTTCAGCGGTGCTTGGAGTACATTTGAAATCAGTTTAATTTTCAAAGCTATAGAGTATCTTTCACATAGAGCACACCTAAAACAAATATGCAGTATGTGCAATATAAGGCAAAGGGAAGGCGTCCTTCATTTCCTTGGAAAATTCCCTGTACTTCAAGAAATGAGAAGAGTCGTTTGGAGCAAATCCTTTCTTCGAAAAGATGAAATTAGACAAATTCTCAACGGCCAGTGTTGGAAACTCCTTATAGGCTATTGTAGGGAAGCAATTTTGTATAGAAACATGTCATTAATTAATTTTTAAAGGTTTCCTAATCTTAAATGTTACTTAAAGCTGTATTTAGACCTAAGCTGTATTCTAGTCCACGGCCGATTTCAAACTTTCAGAATTTTAAATTAAAAGAGTGTAAAGAATTATTTTCAAAGGAAATCTAACTTTAACTTGTTTATTTATTAAAGTACTAGCTGACCCGCCCGGCTCTGCACGGATAGACAAACCTACGCATAAATATTACAAATGAAAATATATATCAAAATTTAAGCTACTTTTTGTAATTGAATACTATATACTGAGTTTTGACTCACTTCACGTTATGAATGGCGAAATTCGTGAAAATGTGATCATCTGAGTCAACCTTTATTATTATTACTATCCCAACCTAGAAAGAAGTTTTGTAATCAAAAACCACTTTTTTGTGTTTATCCCATTCACTCCATAAATATCAAATTTTTAAGAATATTATCTTCAACACAAACAGAATTTTTGATATCGGATAGGTACCACTTTCGTTTCTACCCCCTATCACCTTATAAATACCAAATTTTTGAGAAAAATATTCCTAAGGCCGTCCACTCAAATGATCTGGAATGAGTAAGACTTAGAAGATGAAACATAAGAAAGCGGCCTTCCATGAAAAAAAAAACTGGGGCATTTTCTCTAATAGTGATAATAGTCTGATTGTATTGGCTTGCATAAGCCTGTCTCACTTTAAAGCTCTCAAAGGGTTTACGTAGTTTGCATAATTAAATGTTTTATTCATAAACTGGCCGTCCCGGTTTCATATGGACAAACCTAAACATCGCATAAAAATTACACAAGAAAATATTATTTTTTTTTTACTTTTTGTAATTGAATACTACCTTCTGAGTTTTAACCCACTCCACGTAATGAAAGCCTTAATTTGTAAAAATATGATCCTCTAAGTCCAATCTTTATTGCTTTCCCAACACTTTTTATCCCATTTCACTCTATAAATAGGATTTTTTTTTTTAAATAATCTTTCAAACCCAAAAAGAATTTTTGAAATCGGATACCGTTTTTCTTTTTTAACCCAATTTCACCCTATAAATACCAAATTTTTGAAAAAAAAATTCCTAAGGCCATCCACTCAAAAATAACCTTTCAAGCACAAAAAACAAATTTTAAATCGGACACATTTTTTTTATGTTTACCCCATTTCACCCTCCAAACTGCAAAAAAAATGTTCCTTGAAGCCATTTTCTAAGAATAACCTTTCAAACGCAAGTTGCGTTTTTTTAATCGGATTCGTCTTTTTCATTTTACCCCATTTCACCCTACAAAGTAAATTTTTTTCCATTTAGTTATTCTGCTATTCGGGGCAGAGACGACTCCAACAAATCAAAAATCAATAAAATCGGTCCAGCCAATCTTGAGTTTATAACTATTTTGTAACTAAAACGACTTTCTTTTAAATATTAACATTTATTTATTTTAAATAGAGAGGGGTTCCATATGAAACGCCAACAACGAGTGAATAGGGGCAGTCGGTTCTAACAAAACCCTCATCATACTGGAAGGACCAAACCCTTTCTATGTCTTATGGTTCCCGGCTACATTTAATTTAGAATACATATTTACAAGTAGTCAATTTGTTACTACTCAGACAGACGGCTTTTGGCCATGTCTTTTCATTGTTTGTAAGAAATGTATGTAAATATAAATAATTTTGAAATAAAAAAAAACTAAAAAAAAAAAAAAAAAAAAAAAAAAAGAAGGAAATCTACATTCATTTAATTTTGCATGCGTCAGTTCCCCCTACCCCTCCATCAAAACATGTAAAAAACGTCATTTATATGTTTAAATATTTTAAACATTAAAAATAAATAAAGTTTAATTTTGATTTTGAAATAAAGGAAGTTGTACCACTCTTAAAAATTTTAAATTTTGTTTGATTGCTCTGAATTCTTCAATACCTTCTTAGCTCATTCAGTCCAAACATCATTGCTGAAACATCTTCACGTAAAATCAAAAGATCATTAGCACCGTATGCGGTTTAGTGCCCCAACAATTCGAATAGGTAAACTATACAAACACTATTTTTTTGTTTCATTAAAAAAATTGTTTCCTTATAATCATCAATTAATCTCTAGCAATCTATCAAAAACCAATTCCGAATGTTTTTCGATCTCAAAATAAAAAAGCAAATTTGTGTTATAAGAAAAACAAACAATTAAGTGTAATCATAAAAACTCGAATAAATAAGATTTCCTATTTAGCTACACGAAATCATCGTGGAAGAACTTCTTCTATTCAAATCTAGGGGCAAAAAAAAAACAAGAAAAGCAGCAGTGTTAATTTTTATTAAATTAGCGATGAGGAAAGGTGTTTATTCTATTTTCTGAAAATGAAACAAGGAACAACAAAATAAAAAATAAAAACTTTTTCATGGTCAAACAACTTATAATGCAAATTGCTTCTGAGTATTCGTATATATGTATGTTCATAATTATATATTTATGCACTTCGAGAAAGGAAGTAAAATTAAAAAAAAAAAAAGTAAATGAACTCATGCTGTCTTTGAAAGTGAATGCAAATCTTGTGAAAACAAACTTAATCCCAGAAAATATTTTTTTTTCTTTGATATTTATTAAATTTTGGGTTGAAATAAATTTTTTAATATTAAGAATTCTTAAATTGATGACCCTGAACTTTGCAGATAATTTTAATACACACAATTTGATACTGCGTCTGCGGACTCTCACCAGCTTCAGGCTTTTAGAATAAAAGTACGACAATCGCTTTCTTTAATTTTGGTATAGCTAGTAGTTTTTGACCTATCCAATAGGTTTTTTTAATTTTTTTTTTAAATCAAAAATAACGGTACCTGCAATACAAAACTTTTTACCCGTTTAGGCAAATATTATTTTTTCATAGCGTGGACACAGTTAAAACAAAATCTGTAAATTATAATCGGTTGGTTATTATTAATGACACCTCGCATAGAACCATTTTTTTTTGATTTTCGCTCTTTAAGAATAAGGCTTAGCTGATTTTGATGGACTTATAACGGGTGATTTTTAAGCTGGTTTGGTTTTGGCAACACTGGTTTTGACAGCTGACGTGTGTTTAGTACCTTGTGTCACTGTCAAACAGCTTCAGTTTGGTTTGCAATTTAACCATGGATCGTCTTACAAATGAACAACGCTTGCAAATTATTGAATTTTACTATCAAAATTCGTGCTCGGTTCGAAATGTTCATCGCGCGCTGCTTGTGTTCAGCGATGAGGCTCATTTTTGGTTGAATGGATACGTAAATAAGCAAAATTGCCGCATTTGGAGTGAAGATCAGCCAGAAGCATTGCAACAGCTACCAATGCATCCCGAAAAAGCCACTGTTTGGTGCGGTTTATGGGCCGGCGGCATTATTGGGCCTATTTCTTCAAAGATGATGCGAATCGCAGCGTTACTGTCAATGGTGAACGCTACCGAGCGATGATAACAAACTTTTTTTTGCCCGAAATGGAAGTTCTTGACTTGCATGATATGTGGTTTCAACAAGACGGTGCCACATGCCACACAGCACGCGAAACAATGGCGCAATTGCGAGGCGAGTTTGGTGAACAGTTAATTTCACGTTTCGGGCCGGTCAATTGGCCGCCTAGATCGTGCGATTTGACACCATTAGATTATTTTTTGTGGGGGTATGTCAAGGCTAATGTCTATAGGGACAAGCCCACTTCGATTGACGCACTGGAAGCCAACATCCATGCATTCATTCGTGAGATACCGGCCGATATGTGTGAAAGAGTATGCCAAAATTGGACTCAGCGGATGGGCTACCTGAGACGCAGCCGCGGTCAACATTTGCATGAAATTATCTTTAAACATTAAATTGCAAGGTTCAAACTATCGATTCAAATAAATATTTCATTCATTTTTTCGAATTTTTTGTGTTTTTTTTTTAAAAAAAGTTCTAAACCTCTTAAAAAATCACCCATTATTATGGAGAACGACTTGAAAAGTTTCCATTGTATACCAAAACTTTTCAAACAAAAATTGTAAGGTTTTTTAAAAGAAGTTTACAAATTTGTTTGTAAACACTTTTTTAAAGCTTTGTAGCTTCTCTAGAAAATTCAAAAAAAGATAATATTATGATCTTAAAAAATAACGGTAGGTACCTTCCTTTATAATACAACTATTAAAAATCAAAATTCTTATTTTTCTTGAGAACGACACTTACGCTTTTCATAGAAATTTCTATGTGTGCTGAAATTATTGAATTTATTTTTTTTTGGAGGTGTAGAACTTTAAATTAAAAAAAAAACGTTTTTAATGTCCACAAAATCGGCTTTATTTAAAATGTTTGAATATGATTTCGGGCATGTGCCAGCCGAGGCTTGGTCTACATATATATACATTGTACACTGGACTTCCAATTTTCACACACCTTTCGCAGTAAATACGGCAGTATTTTGGCAATAAAGCAAAGAAAATTGGCTTTCAAGTGCTCAATTGTTTCTGGTAGATATGCCACTTAACATATCTTCAGAAAAAAATCATCTAATGGTGCCAAATCGCACGATCGTGTTGGCCAATTAACAGATCCATTTTGTGAAATAAACCTTTAATGCCATCCAAATGAGATACGAACAAATTAGTAATCATGTACCGCTAAGTGGTAAAGATAAATTTGATCAAAATGAGTTGAAGCGTTCTCGAGCAAAGTGAAAATTAAAAAACGATTCTTTGGAAGCTGCCATTAAAAATTATTACAAAATAATTAATTTTAAAAAAGCGTAAAAAAAATAATTATAATAATAATTAGATGTTTAGGTATTACTATCTACTTAAAAATTTACTAACTTTCAAACTCCTTACTAAAATGTTCTTAGTTTCAAACATTTTTTAACTAGTATCATACTAAACCTATTCTCTTAATAAACTCAAATTAAAAACGCTGAAAACGCTCAAAACAGTGACATTTCGTTAAAAAAAAAGTAAGGAAACATTCCTTTTTCACATTTTTCATTGTCAAAGTGACATATGTATTTAGTTACTAAAAAGCTAAAATAACCATTTTGTGATTTTATCTTTAATAAAATGTTATAGAAATGATACGACGTTAACTCCTTTAAAATTTGGAAAATCCACTGTTTAACCTAGCATTATACTAAAAATGCTTTAACATCGTATTAAATCGTCTAAATGTGTTTACATACTGAATTATCAAAAATATTTAAAATTATAACTTTAGTCCTTCGAATGTAAAAAGAATACATTCAAACAAATTTGGTATTACATACAAAAGTTCTTCTGCGCATTGAACAGTATTCAAGTTTTATTAATTTAAGTTTAACTTTACAGTTATTTTTATTAGGTATACACAAAAAGTAGAATTAAAAAATGCAACAATATTAGGTACTAGCCATTCCACATAAAAATATCAATATTAAATTTTGCTAAAACTTTGGGTGACATTTTAAATAGATAACCCCAAAAAATAACCCTCAAACTAAAAATTACATAACTTCCCGAAGTTTGAAGTGCGCGTATCGGCTGGAAGTGGTGGCGGCGCGCTCCCAACCGTGCGTTGGGAGCTCGTTCTGGCCGGTGGACGACCAGCTGGTCGCACCCCACCCCCCCCCCCCCCCATCGCGATTACTTGGTGATAAATTATCATGTGTTCCTTATTACACAGAAAGCTTATACAAGCTACACCAACGTGTTTCAGTACATTGAGCAGAATATCTTTAATATTTGTGTATAAGTTGCAATAAGAATACAATTGAATTTATTTATTGTTAAGTTAAATCGGGCTTTTTTGGTCACTTAATTTTATTTGCAAATAAAACTTTATTTCATACTTTTCCCTACGTTTCGTCGTAATTTCTCGACTTTATCAGGGGTAGTTTATTAAATCTGTATATAGAAACTTACGATTAACAATTTACACTTTTAAATTTTTTTTATAAAGTAAACTTACATGGAAAAAAACTTTTGTTACATTTAATAATAATTATTGAACGATGAAAATTCGCTATAAAAATAATAATGAAGAAGTGGGACACAATAAAAAACTTAACAAAAATACCAAAAACACAGTTTTTAAGAATTCTAGAATTTTGTCTGAAAGAGATCAACTACTTCAAATTCCAAGATAAAATATACAACCAGACTTTTGGTATGCCCATGGGAAATCCCCTCTCCCCCACAATAGCTGACATCATTTTGGACGATTTAATAGAAAAAACAATAGAAGAACTTAAAAATGAAAAACAAATTAACATCAAATTCATCACCAAGTACGTAGACGACGTGTTTGCTTTCATAAAAGAAAAAGATAAGGACGAGATCTTGAATTACCTGAACCATTACTACACAAAACTTAAATTCACAGTTGAAATAGAACAAAACCAAAGCTTACCCTACCTAGACATCAGAATTTACAGAACAAGAAACAAAATTAAATTTAACTGGTATTCTAAAATTACAACATCTGGCAGAATGATTAATTTCCTCTCTACTCAACCCTTACAACAAAAAATTAACACTGCAAACAATTTTATCAACAAAATAATAAATATAAGCGATACAGACTTCAAAGAAGAAAACATAAAAACAATTAAAACAATTTTACACATCAACAATTTTCCACATTACTTAATAAATAATTTAATAAACAAGAATATCAATAAAACTAACGAAAACAAAAATTCTCAACAAAATCCAGAAGTTGGTAACACTATGAGGTACTATGGTATTGCATATATTCCAAATCTTACTGATAAGAGAAACTTAAATAAAATAATAAATAAAGAAAATGTGACATTCGCTCACAAATCAAACTCAACAATAAGACAACTATTCACCAACATAAAAACTAAAATAGAAAAAGAACAACAACATGACTTCATTTATAAAATTGGGTGCAGGGGCAAGGAAGGGGAGACGGTGCAATCTGATCTACATTATTGAAACAACTAAGAGATCACTGGAGACGAGACTAATCGAACACAAAGCGGATATTCGGAATAAAAGAGAATCCACTGGGTTATCACAGCACATACTAGAAACTGGACACTCCGCAGACTTTTGAATTTATTTATTCTAAGTATCCATTTACCTATTTTATTTATATTTTTTCTTTAAACTGCAATAATTAGTTGTATATTTAAACAAAAACCTGAATAGTGTCCAGAATTCTTTCCCTGCAGTATATGGACACAAGCAGTTCTCCTCATTATTCACAAGCATATATACTTTTGCGTCTGATCAAAACAAACCAATGCTTCTTTTTAAAATTATGAATTTTTATCATAAAACAGTTAGTTCCCAGCCATTTCTGGGAATAAAACAATGTTTTGAACAATATATTTTAACTAAATTCATTTTAAATAAGAATTGGTAATAACGCTCAAAAATATGTAAATAACGCCCAAAAATTATGGAAATATCACCCAATATTAAAAAAAAAAAAAAAACAATTTCCATTTATAATATTGAAGGTTTGAATGAAACACAAACAACAACCACTTGAATGAGCTACCACCAAGTCATTATAGGTTGGATTTCTATGTTCAACTCTCAGCTCGGTGACATGGAGTTTTGGGCGTTATGAAAATTCGTTTGGGCTATATTTCCATTTCGTTTTTTACTTTTGAGCGTTAGAAATTATTTTGGCGTTTTTTCCTAAAACCATTTGGGCGTTTTTTCATTATTGGGTGTTATTGCCTAACGCCATCGTCTTGACTGTATAGAATATCACAAGCTTATATTTCTTTTGATTTCGAACACATAATCGTATCATAGAAAAAAATAAACTCATAGAACTGACTCACACGGCTTAAATTTTTTAAAAAATTAATAGTATTAGAGCGAGATAAAAATGTAAAAATGTATGAAAGAATTACTAGCTGGCCTGACCGGCTTCGCACGGGTAGATAAACCTAAACTTCGCATACAAATTACAAAAGTAATTACAAAATATTATTTCAGTTAATTTTTTTTTTATCGAATACTACTTTATTGGTTTTAACCTACTTCACGTTATGAATGGCTTAATCTGTAAAAACATGATCCTCTAAGTCCAACCTTTATTACTTTCCCAACATAGAAAGAATTTTTTTAATTAAATTTTTTTTTTTTTAAATAACCTATCAAACACGAAAAGAATTTTTGAAACCAGATGCCACTTTTCGTTTTAACCCCATTTCACTCTATAAATGCCAATTTTCAAACACCAAAAGAATTTTTTAAATTGGATTTTTTTTATTTTTACCCCATTTCACCCTACAAAAAAAAAAAAAAACAAAATTTGAAAAAGTGTATCCCTAAAGCCATTTCCTAACCGCCTACAGCGCCACCTGTTGAACGATAGAGAATGAATTTTCCGACTTTTCTTTTTTCCTAAACCTTCGCGTAGCAATTACGAACAAAACCGCAGAAGGAAGTACACAATTTAGTCCAATCGTTTTCAAGTTTTAAGCATCCGAACACACCAGGATCCATTTTTAAATATAAGATTTTTGATTTTTTAAGAGGTTTAGAACTTTTTTTAAAAAAAAACACAAAAAATTCGAAAAAAATGAATGAAATATTTATTTGAATCGATAGTTTGAACCTTGCAATTTAATGTTTAAAGATAATTTCATGCAAATGTTGACTGCGGCTGCGTCTCAGGTAGCCCATCCCCTGAGTCCAATTTTGGCATACTCTTTCACACATATCGGCCGGTATCTCACGAATGAATGCATGGATGTTGGCTTCCAGTGCGTCAATCGAAGCGGGCTTGTCCCTATAGACATTAGCCTTGACATACCCCCACAAAAAATAATCTAATGGTGTCAAATCGCACGATCTGTTAACTGTTCACCAAACTCGCCTCGCAATTGCGCCATTGTTTCGCGTGCTGTGTGGCATGTGGCACCGTCTTGTTGAAACCACATATCATGCAAGTCAAGAACTTCCAGTTCGGGCAAAAAAAAGTTTGTTATCATCGCTCGGTAGCGTTCACCATTGACAGTAACGCTGCGATTCGCATCATGTTTGAAGAAATATGGCCCAATAATGCCGCCGGCCCATAAACCGCAATGCTTCTGGCTGATCTTCACTCCAAATGCGGCAATTTTGCTTATTTACGTACCCCTTCAACCAAAAATGAGCCTCATCGCTGAACACAATTTTTCGATAAAAAAGCGGATCCTCGGCCAGCTTTCCAAGAGCCCATTCACCAAAAATTCGGCGTTGTGGTAGGTCGGCTGGCTTTAGTTCTTGCACCAGCTGTATCTTAAAAGGCTTTACGCCCAAATCCTTCCGCAAAATTTTCCGCGTAGTGCTGTAACAAAGGCCTAACTGCTGGGAACGGCGCCGAATCGACATTTCGCGGTCTTCTGTCACACTAGCTGATACGGCCGCAATATTTTCTTCACTACGCACAGTACGTAAACGTGTTGGTGGTTAAATGTCCAACAAAGTAAATTTGGTGCGAAATTTGGTCACAATGTTCCGAATAGACTGCTCAGAAGGTCGAGAATGCCGATCATAAAATGGAAGCAGCGCGCGATGAACATTTCGAACCGAGCACGAATTTTGATAGTCAAATTCAATAATTTGCAAGCGTTGTTCATTTGTAAGACGATCCATGGTTAAATTGCAAACCAAACTGAAGCTGTTTGACAGTGACACAAGGTACTAAACACACGTCAGCTGTCAAAACCAGTGTTGCCAAAACCAAACCAGCTAAAAAATCAAGACTAGATCTTACCCTGCACTTTAAATCCTGTTAAATTTGTTTAGTTATTTTTAGTTTTCTTAAAAAAAGGCATATGGGTCATTTACATTTATGTAAAAGTCGGCCGCTAATTTGTGGACATTTTAACACCCCTTTTATTTTATATGAAATGTTCAAGCCTGCGTCCTTTCCGCCCCTCCTTCTTTACCTACTTAAAGACCATAACCCTATACAATGCCTGGATATTGAGTGTACTCCATAGACAGTCTTCCAAAATACGTATTTCCTTTCAATAGCACAAACTGCAAATCACATGCACATGCAAATAAAAATACGTCAAATAAATGTAATCAAGAACTCTTCCATATTGCATCGGAAATCGGATGTATGGAATTATTTAACAATTTCTTAAATTCCTCAAAATTGACGTAAAGTTCATACAATGTACCTGATCGGCAAAACTAAAGCAACAGAATGTATATGTATTGCTAGTTATTTTAGTAAAAGGTTGCTATAAATAAAATAAATGATGTTTTTGAAGTGTGAAGGAGAGAACGAGCCTAAAATAACCACTGAAATTTGAATTCTAACCTCTAAATACTGGAAGTTATTTCATACCTTAACTAACATGCTGTGTAGTTTGTTTTTTTTTTCTGAGAAAAAAGATTGTAAACAGACTCAATGGCGCCAAATTTTTAAAATATTTGTCTCTCTAAATAAGATTTTCTCCACACAAAATGTACTCGGCACGAGTTCACAAATTTTCACCTCATTGATTAAGCAAGCATTACCTCCTCGAGATATGGTTTGTGCTTTCTTTTGTGAAAAGCTAAAAATATCACCCACAAAAAAAAAACATTCAAAAAATACAAAATCTAATTTTGCATTCGAGATTCGAGCATGAATATAGATTAGAATCAAAAAAAATTGTTGTTTATCTTTTGGAAGTAAAACATAATGATTATATATTTTTGTTTAGTAATTCAATTGTATCTTTGAAAATAAATATACACCTCAAATCGATTACAAAGATCCCATTTTTAACTATTAATGGGTAGTTTTTTTTTTTTTGATGTGTAAACATCTATGCTGTCGGTAGAGTGAAAAAAACGTGAACGTTCGTGTGCAACGTTACGACGTGCAACGTTACGTCGTGCAACGTTACGTCGTGCAACGTTACGGTGTGCAACGTTAGGATCTGCATACTAGCATAAGTGCGTTCAGTTAAAAAAATCTTAAGATCCCCTTCAAGCAAAAACAAGTCCGTTTTGGATCCGCGTGCGTTGATGTTTACACATATTAACCGTGAGTCCCGGCACTCACAATTTTTTTTTTTTTTTTAATTAATAACTGCGGCAAATGTGTATGCAGCATGTGTCAGGTAAACAAATTTTACTTGCTCTATAAGACAAGTATTGGTTTCGTGTAAGAAAATTCGAGGTTGTAATCAAAACTAACACTAATACGATAGAGAAGTCCGAACAAGTTGTTTTTTTCATGCCGTCCGTCGGTCTGTGTGTCCACTTAAATTTGATTTAAAGCCGAAACGTATGGGGGGGCGAAGATCTGCTTCAAATTTGGTACTGAACATCTTTTATGATTCCCTAGAGGGGAAATTCGAGTTTTTGTTTTAGCTCAGCTAGAAGTGGTACAGCTGCCATCATCACGGTTTTCTTAAATTTTCTCGAAAACAGCTTTAACGATTTTGATTAAACTTCGTATCTGTAACGAGCAAAGCGTTTCAAGTTTTTGGCAAAAAGTTCACATAACGGAAATATTCATTCCAAGTTAAAAAAAAAAAAATGGTATTGTTTTTGGGTTATCCACGTGCATTATAATTTTCAATCTGGTGCATCTCTTCGATGTGTGGCAAAATTGAATTAGTAACCACAAGAGCAAGTTTGTACGATCCAGTCGTGCATATTTCTTTGTCTAGTTTAAATTATTTAAATCTTTCTACTGTGCATCGTTAAGAGTCTTTTACTTTTTCTTAAAAACTAATAAAACATTATTTACATTATATAATACGTTTTATTCAAATCAAGTCTAACCAAAGAATAAGAGAAAACAATTAGTCTATATTCAATTGAGGTGAAGTGTATGCATTACCTAAAAAATGAACCAAGTTGGATGTTTTTTGTAACACTTATTTATTCAACAGGATTTTCCAATCAAGTTGTTTTTTTTTTTTGAACAAATGATTGATTTGATAGATTGAATGATTTCAATATAATATGAATTTTCGGCCAATGAGGTTTTCTGATGTTTTTAATGTGTGATCCAATGCAGACCTTATTTCGAGATAAAAAAAAAAAAAATAAAATGATTGACATTAACAAATTATAAGTCAATTTTAACATTTTTTTTTGAGTTTTGTGAAATATATAGGGTGTCCAGCTGGAACGTGTTCGGACAGCACTTACAGTTTTAAACATTTTATTCAGTGACGAAGCACATTTCCATATTGATGGATATGTTAACAAACAAAATATGCGTGCCCCAACCACCCTAGAGAACGCCATCAAAAACGCTTACATTGTTTAAAAACTACTGTTTGGTGTGCAATTTCAGCAAGAGGGGTAATTGGCCCTTCAAATATTGCTCCCTCGCAAACGCGCGGTGCGCTCCCGACCAGTGACTAATGACGACTAACAATTCCGCAAATCCTGCGCTTTGAATTTTACCTCAACCCGCTAGTATTTCGATTATGGCAATTTTTATAATTTTATAAATTGGATTTTATGTATTGGATTTTTTTATAAGCACCTAAAGATTAAATGCAGTTTTAAAATATCTTAACATCACTACTACATGTACCTAAATTAAATGTATTCCTGATTTTAAAAGATTATTTTTTTTTATTTTGTTTCTAAATTTTAAGTTTCAAATTTTAAAAACATTCTTAAACACATTTGGTAGACTGAAATGGTGGCCACGAGCAAACTTTATCAACAACTCAATTAGCATCGGAGTTAATCGTTTTGATTTCATAACTTGTGTGACTATGAGTTAAAAAGGAATGAATAGATATGAGGTGAGGTGGGAGATCCGTGGAAAACTGAACACACACACGTGGATTATCATCCATATTTTAAAATTTGTCAACACTTTTCCAAGATAGGCAATTTGTTCGTAGATTTAAGGGCACATACAATCTTATCACCAATTGGTTGAGCCTGTTACATGCTTGAATGTGACACTCCAGGCACTCATGTCTCCGGTAAAGGTGCTTAGTGGGCTATGAAGGCTGAGATCAGCTTGGATCAATTCAACGTGTGTTTTGAAATTTATCTTAACTGCGTCAGAGAAAGCTACTTGTTTAATGGTTACGATTACGAATGAAATTA
This sequence comes from Leucozona laternaria, assembly GCA_932273885.2. Classification (NCBI taxonomy): domain Eukaryota; kingdom Metazoa; phylum Arthropoda; class Insecta; order Diptera; family Syrphidae; genus Leucozona; species Leucozona laternaria. The sequence goes on along the minus strand of OW026367.1, from coordinate 19,203,414 downwards.
ATTTTTACTCGTGTGATAATCCAGCTAGTGTATCATATCTACCTTTTTTAATACATCAAGACATCAAAGTTGAAAAAGAAATCAAGTTTTCCGTCTACGATTATGAATGTTCTTAACAGCATTGTGTCCTTGATTTGGCTAGAGCAAAACATCAACAAATAGACCACTGTTTGCCTTTATTACCAGTCCTAAGAACATTAACTCTAAATACGCCCAGCTTTACAGCATATTTACCTGTTTGTGTTTCGCTTGTGACATACAAAACGTAATGTCTTTGGGATTTATTATATGTAAGTGGGCGACATCTTCCTAGATAAAGTGCATCAGTTATTAAAATTGTTCATATTATTATAAGGTTCGGATGGATAAATTATAATAATGCCATCCTACACAACTAAACTCCAACAGATTTATAGAGGAATCATATACTTTGCCTGACCAGTTCCTCAGTTTGATCTTAGATCATTCCAATCCCATTTAAGCTTTTGAGTTCATCTTGAAATTACTTAATCATATAAAAAGATAAGGTAGCCGAATTAATGGCTGTGACAGCTGCCTGACTGTAGCTGCCTGATAAGAGTAGGGTCGTTTACGAAACTCCGAATCCAAAAATTCCAAATGACATTTTTGATAGATACTTACTTTTTAAAATCTAGATTTAGGCCGGTATTCACCGAACACTCATAAACGGCTCTTCAATTTTTGACGCTCATAACTTGAAAATTATTTGTGGTATTCACCAACAACTCATAATTATTTTTCGAACTCCAAAAAATTTAGGGCCCACTCTCTGTCAACCAGACATGCCCAAACTGTGATAAATGAATTGATCAGCCTTTTAATTAGTTTTCTTCACTGAATTTAATATTTAAAAATAAAATTGCAAACAAAATCAAGCAATATGATAGCTGGCATGTGGAGTTCGAAATTTTTTTGATGAGAGCGCTCATAACTCAAGAGTGTTCGCGACTACTCATAAGTCTTATATGAAAGCTCATAAGTATTCACTATTAATGCTATTAAGATACGAGTGATCGGTGAATACCGGCATTAGAGAACAATGTGTGTTCTTATGGTGTAAAAGTACTTTTTTCAAGTACTTATTTCTTTAAATTTTTTTTATTATATCTTTATATTTTTTTTAAATACAGGAAGTCTTAGAAATTTATTTATACCTACATGTAAGATGTTTATATTTATTATTTTAAATGTACAATAGTTTATTTATTTTTTTAACAAATCCTACTTTTAGGGGCGACTCATTTTTAAAAAAGAGATAAAACTTTGATTTTAGAACAAACAATTGCAACATTAATTTTTATTTATTGTACTATTCATAATGGAATATCAGTTTATTAGACTTATCCATTCTTTATTCCTTCAATTTCATTGCATTTTTGAACAACAACAACATCAACTTATAGGTGCTACCACCAATTGTTTACGAATTGATTTATAATTCGTTTTATTTTTTGCAATATTTGTTGGTAAATTTTACGAGAAAAGTATTGAAATTCTAGATTAAGTCCCATGGCTAACGTTACCGCACTTCATTTCTAGAACATCAGTAAAAACACTTGCGCTTAGTATTTATCCCCACATCTAATGCAGATTTGAGTTTCAGGTCAAGGTTATTTTTCATTAACCATAGATATAAGGCTTGCTCTTCTAGTCCTTAATACACTTCAATTCTACGATATGTTCCAGTTAGACTTGTTAAAGAAGTTGTTGAAGGTTTTGCCTACATAAAAAGAAGGTTGCGAGGATAATTTTGTTTTAATTAATAATTTTTCAATTGCTTATCCAATGAGTGGAAAACACGGTGCATTGGGTTTTTCAACAGGGACGCTACAAAAGTAGAGCAACTGGGACAGCAAACGACGGCATATTTCTTGCCGCTCTTTTGACATTTCTTTTCAGTAAGGTTTGCCATTTCATGACGGAAAGATGTACGAGCCAACAACGAGTCGAAATTATTAAAATTTACTACCGAAATTCGTAGTCAGTGGCCTCAACGTTAAGAGCGCTACGTCCAATTTATGGTCGTCATAATCGTCCTAGCAGATCAACAATTGAGCGTCTAGTGGAAAAATTTGAATCCACAGGCACAGTACAAAATGTTCCCGTGCCAGGGAGACAAAGAAGTGCCCGTAGTCTCGAGAATATTGCTGCCGCTGAGGCTTCAGTTGCAGAAAGCCCAAATGTGTCTCTCACACGTCGTTCTCAAGCGTTGGGCATCTCTGTGACGTCGTTGTGGCGAATTTTGCGAAAAGATCTTGGCCTACATCCTAACAACATTGAATTGACGCAAGAACTGAAGGCGCTTGACCACCAGAAGCGTCATATGTTCGTGGATTGGGCTGAGCAACAACTTGAAAATCATTCGGATTTTCATCGAAAAATCATCTTCAGCGATGAGGCTCATTTCTGGCTGAATAGCTTGGTCAATAAACAAAATATGCGGTATTGGTCAGGCAGCAATCCACACGTACTCCATTAGTCAACATTGCATCCCGAAAAAAATTACGGTTTGGTGTAGTACGTTACTGTGAATGGGGATCGCTACGAGTTCCATACATAATGGCATCGAACGTACTTTCACAGGAATAAAGAATTTCATTGATATCCAAAACCGTTTTTGTTTTATTTAAAAAAACTTTTGTAGCGCTCTTATTGAAAAACCCGATATTTTAAGAACCCTCACTGTTTAAAGCAAATTGTGATTTTGAAGTATAATAGATTTTGCTTTGAATTATATTGGCGATATTTCCATCGAATTGTTTTAGTCGCATTGTTTTCAAGTCCAATTGTTTTTAATCGAATTGATTTTAGTCAAATTGTTGTAGTCGAATTTTCTGTATTTAAAATTATTAACCTCAAAGTATGGTTAATTTTTTTCCTAAAAGATTTTTTTTTTTATTTTTCTTAATACACATTTTGAAAACATACAAATATTTGTAAATTTGTTAATTTAGGTAAACCGGATTTTTAACTTTCTTAAATGGGTTTTGTTTCCATTTACAATTGGAATAAAACCCACAAAAAAGAGGAATTTAAGCCCGCAGTATCTGTTGGCAAAATAAAAATTAAAGAAAGCCCGCGGGTCTAGTTTCCTCTTATTTTGGGAATTTAGACTCGCGGGCCTTAGTTCGAAAGGGTCTTATTGCACTGCACCGGAAAACACCTCTTAAAGGTAAACTAGTTAAGCTTGCTTAAATATTTTAATTGTCTTTAAATATCGTTAATGAAATTCTTATCTATAGTCAATTTTTGTATTGGTATACTTAACGAAACTATCGTAATGTAATAAATCTGCGACAAGTTAAATTAATTTCAGGTACATTTTTCTACAACTCGGTTGGTTTTCGACAGCTTCCACGCTCTATTATGCTTTATGATGTTTTTGTTCGTGTTCATCAAATTTCTTTTGGTGTAAATTTTTAAGCTTTTAACTAAAACAAAATTGTATGTTTGTTATGGATATTTTTTTTCCATTTTTAAATTTAAAAAAAATTGTAACTTTTTATTTTCAAATAATTTACCAATGTGGCGAAAAAACATATTGGAAAAATTGAAACTTAATTTTAAAGGAAAAAATATCTTAAATTTTTCAGTTGAACTTATGGTTTTTAAACCGCGAACTTTTTCGTTTTCTAGAAAATCCTGTTCACGTCAGTTGTCAAATTTCAAAAAAAAAAAAAAAAAATATGTTAACCTCTCAGCGAGGTTCAAAAATCTGACAAGAAGAAAATAGTCTATTAGACTGAAAAATGCTAGGTTTATTATTTTGTTGCGTTTTTAAAAGAATAGTTCTTTAAAAATTAATCAGTTTTCGTCGTTCCTGAAATAAATCGACCACGAACATCGTACTTTATTCAAAATTATTCTCCTGGGTTTGTGATATGAACTTAATCTTTAATCGAAATTGAGGTGCGTAGGGCAAAATTTCATAGACTACTTATAATTTTTGAACTTCTAAAAATAGTACATTCTAAGTGTTTAAACACACGTAACCTTCTTATTCACATACTTTCATTGTTAGTAAACCACTTTATTTAAGCCCAACATGACAATTTGTGTAACAACATTTGCCTTAAAGGTAAAGCACTTGATTTTTAGACACGAATTTACGAGGATTTCCCAGTTAACATGTCAAAATAGAATAACATTTCAATTTACTACGATTAAATAACTTTATGACATGCGTTAAAATAACACACCTCTCTGGAAAAAATAGACACAAAAAAAAAAACATGTTTGCAACCTGGAAAATTTCATTTATATGCCTGAATGTAAATAAAATAGCCAGCACGTGTTAATTTGGCATTAAAATAAAATAAAACAAGGAACACCAATGGAATGTTATTGAATAGTTCTATCCGATCCGAACACCTTTATAATATTTTGTTGATGGAAAATCCACCCACTCGAGCCCAAAAAGCAGGTGGAAATATTTCGATAGAAATTTGTTTTTTTTTTTTTTTTTTTAATTTCTACTCACCACACCACCCACACCGCAGTAGATCGACAGCGAGATCAATAATCCAATGTGATTTAGTGCAGATTTCCATTTTACAAGTTTCCAGGAGCCTTTTTTAAAAACTCCACCTCCTTCAGGGTTTTCACCCGTTTCAACTCGAACGTCCAGATGTTTGAGTTTCTTGAGAAGCTCCTGGTTAACCTCGTCTGCTGAGTCGTATTCTACCATTTTCTTATGATTTTTGTTACTTAATTACCATTCACTCAATTATAATTTTCGAAAACTGATTTTATTGAGAAAAACACTCTATACTATCTGGAAATGGACATTATTTTAACTCAAATTTATTGCACTGGAAAATTGAAATAACAGAAATATTTTCCTTTCCTTCTCCATAAACACACTGTCACTCGGAAGACCGACCACGATTTTTTTTTTATATTTGATTTTTCAACAACTTTTCCGGGATTTTCTTTTGTTTTATTTTTTTTTTAAATATTTTTAAAACGTTAACCGTTACAGTTAATTCGCTCCGGCCCACCCGAAGTCAACGCATTGACTGAGGAGGCCAAAAGCGAATACGTTGTCGGGCAGAATTTCCTTTTTCCAAACACCATTCACCATTGTCTTGGGACTTGGGAATACTTTTATTTATTTTTTTTTTGGGTTGAAAATTTTGCGCAAATGTGGAACGTGTTTGGGAAGAGATTTTCGCCAGATATGTTTCAAACATGTTTGATGCGCCGGCGCTTGTTCAATATCAAACCAAAACACAACGTAAAAAACCACGTGTTCGTTCGTCTTTTGACCTTGATTAAGATGTTGAGTGCGTGCGTTTGCATTGCAATGCCGGCCGGTGTTTTATTTTTCCAAATGTGCGGCACGTTTTTATTGTGTGGTTCGATTTTGCTAAAGGATAATGTGAAATGCAGGGTTGCCAACGCTTAAGAAAAAAAAAAATCGATTTTCGTATTCATCTACAGAAGTTCTTAGATAATTATTGTTTAAAAAGATTAATTTGTAATTAAATAGATTAACGAAATAAATGTCTATGGTTAATTTTGAGATTTGAATAAGGTTAAGGGTTGATTTTAGTTGACTCTGGTTTAGTGTTCGGATGTATCCGTTATGTATGTAGGTATGTACGATGTACGTACGTCTGGAATATTATTTGCATTTATTTGGGTTTAATTTGCGTACATTTGAACATCGACCTAGATCCAAAACTTTTGAAAAGATTATGTTAGAATTTGGTCGCAAGGCCCTTTTATGTTATTTTCTTAAAGAAAAAATAGAATTTTAATTTGATCTTGTATTTACTTTCAAATTTTCTCAAAAACAACAACAAAATTATTAATTCAATATACCTATCATTTTGGAATTTTTGGTCCTGTGAGAAAATGAACATGTGTTCATTCAGAATTTTGCGCTGAATACGGTTGATACATGTGTGTTGTTTACCTAGCTTTTAGTAAGCTTACTTAGCTTAAGTAATTGCAACTCAACAGCATTTCATATTTTCTTTTTTTTGTAAAGATATGACGAGTATTAATCGACAAATTTTCAAGTTGTCATAGAATCAAAAAATAACGATATAAAAAAAAAATTTGAGTCTTCGCTACAATATTTACAAAAAAGAACTGAAAAAACGGTGTGGGGGAAAAAAACATTTTGCACGTAAACACGAAGAATTTGTGTATAGGATTGCGTGTGGGACACTACATTTTGCAAAGGTTCAAGAAAGACCGAGAAAGCTGGGTCGGTGAATTTGCTTGAAGCGTTCTCTTGTGAAATTTTTAAATAGTAACGGTATTAAAGGTAGCTATTAGTTATACAAGTTTTGTTAAGTAACTGTCATTGAAGTTGTTAAAATGGTTGAGGAATACCTACATACATACATAACAAAACTTACACACTTGGAGGAACTAGAAAATTTACTATTGTACCTCTTTAAAAGCTATTAGAGGCAGAACCACGCGTCTTAGCGAGCTAGAAATGGCCAACAAGTGATCGCTACCATAATGCCATCTACCATAATGCCATCTAGATAATGTCAGTATCGCAAGATATGTATTTTATTTTATCCAAAATTAAATGCACGACTGAATCGCACGAGCTTGCTCTTGTGGTTCCAGTTTTAAGGATTTGTATACCTATAACAGTAAATTCGGGAAGTTGCCTATTCATCGTAGGACAAAATAAAAGAAATAATTATTTTATTTGATTTTTTTAAAAAAGTATACACCACTGGTCGCATAACCTTGCTTTTGTAGTTAACAACTGTCATGTAGATGCTACAAATTGGAGACACAAATGTTTAAGGTCTTTAACGAGTAATTGTCAAAAATTTCAAAAGTAACAAAGAAATAGATTTTCTGTTTAATTTGTTTGTTGCTGGAAATTTTTTTTTTGCGAATGCAAGTGGATTGTTTAAACATCATCAGATTGGAAAATTACGCCAATAAGCCAAAAATAAAACCATTTTCTAAAAAAGATATTTAATGGCCATTTCTGGTATATATCGGGTTTTTCAATAAGAGCGCTACAAAAGTTTTTTTTAATAAAACAAAAACGGTTTTGAATATCAATGAAATTCTTTATTCCTGTGAAAGTAGGTTCGATGCCATTATGTATGGAACTCAATTTCTTTTGCATGGCCACCACGGGCACGCTTGCAGAAGTCCAGACGCTGAACCCAATTTTCGACGGTTTTCAAGCATAAATCGGCCGATACTGCTGCAATTTCACCTTCGATATTCGTCGCTGGCTTGTTGGCATAGACCATAGACTTGACGTAGCCCCACAGAAAAAAGTCTAACGGCGTCAAATTGCACGACCGAGGCGGCCAAGCGACTGGACCACTTCGTGAGATACGTTCTCCAAACTTAGTTTCCAATAAATTGATTGTGACATTCGCTGTGTGGCTTGCGGCGCCGCGCCGTCCTGTTGGAACCACATGTCCTCCAAGTCCATATCATCCAATTGGGGCCAAAAATATTCGGTTATCATTGAACGGTAGCGATCCCTATTCACAGTAACGTGCCGGTCTTGATCATCACGGAAGAAGTACGGCCCAATGACACCGTCAGCCCATAAACCACACCAAACCGTAATTTTTTCGGGATGCAATGATGCCTCATGGAGTACGTGTGGATTGCTGCCTGACCAATATCGCATATTTTGTTTATTGACGAAGCAATTCAGCCAGAAATGAGCCTCATCGCTGAAGATGATTTTTCGATGAAAATCAGCCCAATTCACGAACATACGACGCTTCTGGTCATCAAGCGGCTTCAGTTCTTGCGTCAATTTAATCTTGTACGGATGTAGGCCAAGATCTTTTCGCAAAATTCGCCACAACGACGTCACAGAGATGACCAACGCTTCAGAACGACGTGTGAGAGACACATTTGGGCTTTCTGAAACTGAAGCCTCAGCGGCAGCAATATTCTCAACACTACGGGCACTTCTTTGTCTCACTGGCACGGGAACATTTTGTACTGTGCCTGTGGATTCAAATTTTTCCACTAGACGCTCAATTTCTGATCTGCTGGGACGATTATGACGACCATAAATTGGACGTAGCGCTCTTAACGTTGAGGCCACTGACTCCGAATTTCGGTAGTAAATTTTAATAATTTCGACTCGTTTTAATAATTTTGGCTCGTATGTCTTTCCGTCATGAAATGGCAAACCTTACTGAAGAAAAATGTCAAAAGAGCGGCAAGAAATATGGCGTCGTTTGCTGTCGCTGTTGCTCTACTTTTGTAGCGTCCTTGTTGAAAAACCCTTAATATTTATTATTTTTTTGCTAAGAATTTGAAACGCACTTTTTCAAAATCATTTTTGTTCATTGCAGATACAAAGTTTAATCGAAACAAAAAAACGAATTTCTCGTCTAGGGAATGCTCTGTACCGAACTTGGAGCAAATCGGTTTATCAGTTTAGGATCTAGCTAAAATTACCGACGGACAGACGCATGGACGCAGAGGCCGACGGTCGATACGACGACCATCACTTTTTCGTACTACTCGATCATAGTAGTGTTAGTTTTGATTACAACCTCGAAATACTTGCCTTTTAGAGAAAGTAAAAAGTGTAGCAGGAACTTCTGCAAAGTTCACGCGGTGGCAACGTGTCTTAAATCGTAGGTTTATCTTTAATAGCAGGTCCATCCGAATAATCCACCATCCATCAAATTCACTCAGATCTTACAGTGTAAATTGCATCCATAGGTGAATAGAACATTCAAAAGCATTTTCCCAAATTTGTAATATTTTTCGTATTCCTGTTCAGTTCATTCTAGATACATGGGACTGGGATGATGTGTTTTAGATGATTATTTTTCAGCAAGTAATTTATATCGCATTACAAAAACCTTGTCATAAAATAGCTTGGAATAAAACCTGCCATAAACTTAAATAACCATAACAAGTTTATTTAATTAAAAAACATTTTCTTTTTTTTATTGATATTGTGTTGATTTTTTTTCAAGAACTTCGTTGACAAGTTATTGAGTTGTATATGAAATTTTTTGTCAGGTTTTAATTTAATTCTTTTGTGATGGATTTAATGTATTCAATGTTTTGCAACATTTGTTTTGGCTCCCTATGGTGATAAGGTGATTCTCTTAAGATTTATTTTGCTCGACAACTCTAAGTTAATGAAAAAAATCATTTAGGTAATCTTATTTTCTTGTGATTTAAATTTTAAATGAAAGTACATAGCGAGAACTCATTTTGTTCATCAACAAAAGCTTATCCAGAATTTTCTCCTTAACGTTTATTATTATACTAGCTGACCCGCCCGGCTTCGCACGGGTAGACAAACCTAAGCTTCGCTTACAAATAACAAAACAATATATAAATAAATATTTAAATTACTTTTTGTAATCGAATACTACTTTCTAGGTTTTAACCCACTTCGCGTTATGAATGACTATATTAAAAATATCTAAGTCCAACTTTTATTACTTTTTTTGTAATCAAAAACCACATTTTTACGTTTATCCCATTTCACTCTATAAAAAATATCAATTAATAAAAAATAACCTCTCAAACAAAAACAGAATTTTTAATATCCTTTTTTATTTTTACTCCACTTCACCCTATAAATATCAACTTTTTGAACAATTATATCCCATTTTACGCTATAATTACTACTACTTTTACTAAGAATGACCTTTCAAACACCAAAAGAAGTTTCCCTAAAAATCAACAAATAACAAAATTTTGAAAAAAAAAATATCCTTAAACACATTTACTAAGAATAATCTTTTAAACGCAGGTTGAATTTTTTCAATCGAATACTTCATTTTACCCCATTTCACCCTACAAATAGCATGATCATGACTCGAGGAATCTTTTCACCAAGTTTCGTGAAAATTCGTTTAGTATTTAAGACGATATGGTGGAGCAAAGTGACAAACACATTTTCACATTAACAATATTATTAAGTTTTTATAAATTTTTTTTATTCAGATTGAGCAAGCTATTAGTGATGAAATCGCATTCAATTTTCTATTCAAATATGTTGATGAATTTCTTCCCAACCTAATGGTTAGTTACTTATAAAATTTAAAAAGTTTTACCACTCTTTCCCACACAATTCCTATGACAAGAACAAAATAAAATGGTAACTAGGTTCCTCTAATCATTAAACTGTTGACAGGGCCGGCCCGAGATAAACTTGCGCCCTGTGCAAGATTTGTAGAAAGTGCCCTTTTTTTATATTTGCATATACATACACTGATACACATGCATTAGACTTTTCCACATTACCCAGGAGGTAGACCTTCAATGTGCAGATCTTTTACGATATTTAAATTCTCCTTGAATGCAATAATGAAAGTGAAGCAATAAATAACTTAGCACAGTTGTGATGGATGTTATTTTGGGATTATTTGAACAAGTTTTGTGGTTAAAATGCCAATGACAGTACATATGTATCTGTTTGCGCAAGATCAGATTACATTTTCTTGCTCCTGGTAATGCACCCCAGAATTTTGCGCCCTGTGCATTTGTACATCTTGCACATATGGTTGGTGCGGCCCCTGACTGTTAAACATATTTGTTCAGCATTTTCTCAAAGCCATTTTTTTATGGTTTCAAATTGTTTCGAAACAAGTTCGTTCAATTTGATTCACCATAGGCAAAGGCATTTATGTATGTATCATGATTTTGTATGATTATATTCGTACGTAATTACATTCGCACACAGATATGAAAATATACTTTATTTTTATGAGCAAAAACTGCCAATTAATTTCTTTATTATCGCGTTTCAGAAAGCAATAATGCTACACACACAAAACTGATAAATCTATTTACAAAAATAACTTTATTTGACTTCTTCCTTTATTGACATCAAAATGTGTGCACTTCAAGTGTTAATGATGTGAAATGATAATAATAAATTCAGACACGTGTTAAATTGATAGGATATAAAAAGGTTATTGCTTCAATTGAAATCGCATTATTGAAGTAATTTATTATAACACTCGTTGCACATTCAATGATTGTGTTGGTAAATCTATATGATACAGTTCTGTTCTACCTGATTAAAAGTAGGTAGGTACCTGTGCAGTCTTGTTTTGAAGATAAATGGAAGAAGTATCTTAAACGATATTAATTTATCATTTGTATATCCTTCACTACAGATTGCATGCTATTTTTCATGTTTTGTGCTTGCAACTTCACGCGAAGCATTCATTAATTTCATCGTCACACTGCATTAGAGTCCACTCCAAGTAGAAATAGAATTGAAAGAGAAAGAAAGAGAGAAATTACTTATTGTTAGATGGAAAGATTGGGATTTTAGAAAGTTCTTTAAATTTATAAACTATGTAACCCACCACCACCAAATACAATTTAAACTTAAGAGTTTTAGTATAATGTTTTGGAGTTTTCAAATTAAGTAGATAGGTTGTTATTAATGGTGACTTGAAGATGGAATTGCTAGTTATAATCCCATTTAATATGTTTTTACACCTCACATTATGGAAGAGGATCACGATAGTTTTGCTTTATGTTAAATTATACCTTTTTAGAACAAATAACGTGTGAGAAAAGATTTACTTGCTTAAAATCATTTCGAAGGGCTTATTTGTTTTTGAGAATAATTACCTTATTATTTTACATTTTTTGCAATACTGCAAAATACGATGTAGCTTAGATCACTCCTTGGATGTCATTTTACCTTTACCTAAAATCCCATTAAAATCTGTTTGTTAGTTTCAAAGATTATCCCGGACAAACAGACAGATATAAATTCAAAAAAACTATGGACTGGTTTTCAAAAAAATGGAAATAGCGATCTAAGCCTAAAACTATGCATTTATTTCAAAATTAAAGACAAGCACTTCAATTTTATTTATATGTACCTTTTAGTTATTCGTATGTTGTTCTAAAACAAATTGTGATTTTTGATGTACATGTTAAGAACTTTAAGTTGGCAACACTATTTTAACTGGATGCCATTTTGTCAGCCGTCAAGTGATTAATTTTTAGTTTGGTTTGGCATTTCAACATGAATAGACTGATGTCTGAACAACGCTTCCAAATTGTGCCCAAATGGGCACAAAACAAGGTTGCCGTTGATCCCAATTTTCATAAGAAATTTTTGTTTAGCGATGAAGCTCACTTTTGGTTGAATGGATACGTCAATAAACAAAACTGCCGTAATTGGAGTGATGATAATCATTAAGTGTATGTTGAAACACCGTTACATTCACAAAAACTGACTGTTTGGTGTGCTTTATGGTTTGGTCGAATAATTGGCCCGTACTTCTTTAAAAACGATTCTGGCCAGAACGTTACAGTCAATGTAATTATTATTATTTATTGTACTATTCATACTAGAAAGTCCGTCAGGTTGACTTGACCATTCTTTATTCTGTCAATTTCATTGAATTTTTGAACAACAACAACAACTTAAAGGTGCTAATTTATAACTCATTTATTTGGCTAGAGATACAGCTGTTTCAAGTGGTGCCAAGCCGCCTATCATCAGTTTCCTCTTTATTAGTGGTGCTGAGCTTTAATTTAATCCAATTATTGTATTATGAAAAACTTTTCTACATGCCCACCATAGGGATCGAACCCACGATATCAGATTTGCTCAGTCTTAGAAGCCGTATGCACGACGCATTCCTCAAGCGGCCACTGACGTCACAGATCGAAAATGGGTTGTTATTGTTTATCAAATGCATTTGGAGCATCAGCATTTTTCTAAGCGCCTTTAAGTATGCTGTCTTGTTCCGCCTCCATTTTTCTCCATACCTTATTACAGTCAATGGTTACCCCTATATAGATCCATGATTACTGACTTTCGTTCATCGATTGAACAACAATGATGTGCAGGAGCTGTGGTTTCAACAAGACGGTGCAACATGTCACACAGCTAGTGCCACAATTGATTTATTGAAGGAAACGTTTGGTAACCGCATAGTTTCACGTTACGGACCCATGAATTGGTCTCCAAGATCGTGTGATTTAACGCCGATTGATTATTTTCTGTCGGGATATGTGAAGTCGCAATAAGTCTACGCCGATAAGCCCGAAACGATTGGAGGACAACATTCGCCGCATTATTGCCGATATACGGCCACAAATGTTCGAAAAAGTCATTGGAAATTGGACCTCCAGATTATACTACGTCCGAGCCAGCCGTGGCGGTCATATGCCAGAAATTATATTTAAATTATAATGCCAGAAGATCATACTTCGAATAAAGTTAATTTTATGTCAATTTAAAAAAATATCATCTTTGTTTTATTCCACTTCAAAGTTCTATACCTCTAAAAGAAACACCCTTTATAAACGAATTGAAAATAAATAAGTAAGTCTTTTGAAGGGCCTTCTTTAAAAAAAAAATTGTTCATAAATTATATAATGTGGATTATTACTCAGGAATTTGGCATTAAAAATGCTCAAAACGGAGGAAAAAAGTTATTTTTCACAGAAGAATGTAAGTTTTTTTTTTTAAAACCAGCAGAATTAATAAATTCCTTATTTAATTGTATCTTAGTACCCCATATCTGGGATTTTCGTAGGAAAAAGTATGCTATCCAAAAGGTCAGTTATTGATTAACAAATTCAGCGAGTTTTAGAAATTGGTCAGCCGTAGGAAATTTTTAATCAATAGTTAAAGTTTTTCATTAGCGAATTTTAGCACCTCATTTGTGGGATATTCGCAAAAACAGTACCGTGAAACGTCTTAGTGACCTCTTAAAAAGTCAACTAAAGGGTTTTCCAATAAGAGGTGTTATTTTGAATAGCCCGCTATTTCGGTAGCTGTCACTATTGAAGCTGTCATTTTTTGACATTTGACAAGTAGAAACTACGCCATTAATAAAAATGGAACGATACACTCTTCAACAACGCATTGAAATTATTAAAATTCACTATAAAAATGGTGAAAATTTGGCAGAGACGGTTCGTAAAACTAAAACATTTTTGGGTCGTAGTGAAGCACCTTGTCTGACCGCAATACAGAAATCGGTGGACAAATTCGAGCTTTTGGGACAAGTTAGTGATGTGAAGAATTAAACCCGTGCACGTCGGTCAAGAACAACTGAGAATATCGCTGTTGTAGCCCAAAGTGTTGAAGAAAACCCAGGTTTGTCCATTCCTCGTGGTTCTTTGGAATTAGGCATTCCACAAACGTCATTACACCGTATTTTGCATAAAGACTTGGGTCTTAAGGCTTATAAAGTTCAGTTAACACAAGAACTCAAGCCGGCTGATCATCAACAACGTCGTGTCTTTGCTGATTGGGTCCTTGAAATGCATGAAAATGATCCGGAATTTCATCGAAAAATCATCTTGACTGATGAGGCCCATTTCCACCTCGGAGGCTACGTCAACAAGCGAAAATGTCGCATCTGGGGCTCGGAAAATCCAAGAGTTATTGTTGAAAAGCCTCTCCATCCTCAACGCGTGATTGTTTGGTGCGGTTTATGGTCCGGCGGGGTCATTGGACCTTACTTTTTCGAAAATGATGCTGGAGCAACAGTTACGGTCAATGGATTGCGCTATCGAGAGATGATTAATGATTTTTTATGGCCGGAATTGGATGGTATTGATCTGGACAACGTTTACTTTCAACAAGACGGCGCTACGTGCCACACAAGCAATTAAATCATCGATCTTTTACGGGAAAAGTTTCCGGACCGTGTTATCTCTCGAAGAGGTGATCACAATTGGCCACCGAGATCTTGTGATTTAACACCTTGCGACTTCTTCCTTTGGGGCCACGTGAAAGATAAGGTCTACGCCAACAGCCCAGCGTCGATTCAAGACCTCAAAGATGGAATTCGTGAGGCTATCGAGGACATAGGGCAGCCACTTTGCGATTTGGTTATGGAAAATTTCATGAAAAGGATATGGTCCTGTAAGCGTGGTCGTGGCGGCCATTTGGCTGATGTTGTGTTCCATTATTAACGGCATACCTTCCTCTTTATAATGAAATAAACATCCGATCATTTATCTCAAAAATGCCATTTTTCTTTGAATATCAAAATAACACCTCTTATTGGAAAACCCTTTATTTTCAGAAATTTGTTAGCCATAATTGTTTTCAAAACTTTATGGCTGACCAATTTCTAAAACTTCTTACCCTTTTTCGAGGTCCCTAAGACTTTTTACATGGCATACTTTTTTTGACAATATACCACATACAATGTGAAATGATTTTTTGAGCGATATGAAATTGGTCTCTCTCTTAAACACATTCTTCTCAAATATTCACTTTACGTGATTTTAAGTTTATATTTTGAATCGAATTCAATTTTCTAACTCTATTGTTATAACTTATCAAAAAGTACCTATTTAAAGCTGATAAAGCACGTACAACACACACAAAATAAAAATAAAACTAAAGCTATCCCAACAAATAAATCGATAAAAAGATTTTCAGCATGAATGAAGAATGACAGGCATTTATTTAATTGTGACGGCCAGAGAATCCTTACTTACCATTCACAAACCACTTAATGCTCTTTTCAAATAATTTTTTTTTTTTTCAAATAAATTGATTTGTTTTTCAAATTAAACTGGAGACTAAAAACGTCTTCGAGTGGAAAGTGGATTTTGTTGGAAAAATGAATTTGATTTTATACGATGCGGTTTTGAATCTATTATCAAATTAATGTGTGGCAAGCATATAAAATTTGTTGGCTTTGTCGATTGAATTTTGATTAGACATCTTGAAATTTTGATTATAATAATATTATGGTTGAACAGAAGTGATTTTTTATATGCACTTAACGTGATTCTTATGATGGAAATTAATTCTTTGAAATAGAAATGTAGGAGGAGTGTTTGGTTGTAAATTGAAGCCAATTTATGAAAAAAATAAATTAAGTCAAATTTTGTTAAAATTTTCAGCTGAAGAGTGAAAAGATTTTGTATGTTAAATAAATACGGTATACTTAGGTAATATTTGGTCGATTACCTGAAGGATTTAAGTTGGATTCAACGAAAGTTTAACTTAACTTTGTGGAATTTCATTCATCGTGAAATCTACAGCCGTGGATGTATTTGTGTCCTAAATTTAACACTTAGCTTACATTTATCCACAGTTTCTAATCATTGGGTTAAATTTGTACCATGACTTTCAGAGGTTCTATTTAATTTTCTCTAATCAACAAAAATCCATTGATTAGCAATTTCCATGATTAACAACTAAAATTATAGATTCCTTGGTTAACATTTTGGTTAACATGCACAGTCGTTGATTTACCAGTTGCACTTATCTTTGATTAAAGATGATTAGTTGTGGATAAACTGACCCTTAAAGATTGAGTTACTGATTAAACATTTAAACAAAACAAATCAAAATTGTATACACATTGTGCTACATTACACAATTTATATACCTACCATATGTTCCTACTTAATATTTACATATAAATAATACCTCCTTATCAATTGAGACAGGAACATATTTTCAACACAAGATTCCATTGGTGTCCTTGGAGAAAAGTAAATTTACCTATTCAAAAACTAATGAACTGTTTGTAGTAATAAATATCAATCTAAAAGCAATAAAATTTTACCGTCTATCGTTCTCCTCTGAAGATATTTTCTTTAAGTTGTTGAAGTGGAAAATTATATTGAAAGTGTCAACGAAATTTAAAGCCATTGATAATATGAATAGAAAAATGAAAAAAGGCAACAATTTGTTTTTGGTTACTCATTTTTGTATGTACCTATTCATATTTTTGTTTCATTCCTGTACACACATAGTTATTTTCAGAGGACTTTTAAAGGTTTTATTTCCTTAAGACTTGTGAAATTCACAAAGGAAATATGAATTTGTATGATTAAATTTGAGTCAATCGGTTGTGAACTTTAGATTGGATAAAAATATAAAGAACAGCACTTGGTCGAACGTATTTTTATTGAACAGTTAACATTGCTTAATTGTGTAGATGGAAATAAATATTTTAATACTAATACCTACTTATGTGCAAAAGTATAAGAAACTATTGAGAAAATGAAAACATGCGTAAAAGATGCGTAAAATACTATTGACTTTAATTAAATACAATTTCATCCCTTTGGTAAAAAAACGATTTTGCTCAAAGTCGATACTATAAACATACAATATGTATCTACCAGTGGCGTAGACAGAGAAGCTCTCTCAAGAGGCTAGAGCCTCCCCAAGCAGTAAAGAAACTTTTTTCGAACAAATGCATTTACCTTAGAATTGGAAAATAATTTTTGTATTGTCTCTTTCAAATTGAATTCCTGAAATCGTTATAATTATAAGGATTGGGAATTTCCTTTAATTTCAATTCTATACACACTATTAGAACTTTTCTGCTTTTCAAATCTCCAATCAACTTGAAAGAAATACGTATAGAGTTCGCTTTTGGAATAATTGTTTTCATCCGAAAGATATCGGAATACAAAAATTATTTTAATAACTTTAAATTAATGGGAATTTTAAAGGCCTGACCACGTAGTGAGCGACGAGTGTGACAAGCCACAGAAAAAAAAAACTAAGCATATGAGAGTGTATGGTTACGGCCACGTATTCATTGAGCGACAGACATCAGACATCACTCGGCTCTTAAATCTGTTCTATTTTTTCTTATTATGAACGACAATTTTCTATATCTCCGGAGCGATTGCGAACATTAAGAATAATTTGTGATTAAAATCTAAAAAAAAAAATTTAACTTTTTTTAAAAATCAAAAAAATGTTGCTTTGTTGAAAACTTCTGTGCACAATCAGCCTTATTGTGAGTTTCACCCGACCAACATTCGACCCGGAAAATTTGACATTGCACTTTTAGCGTATTGTGAGTTTCCTACAAGATTTCATGGTCAAAAAATTCAACTTATTGTGAACATTCATTTCGGGTAGAATGTAATGTGATATTCGTTTTTTTTTTGCAGGCGAACAAAATTTCGTTCGGGAGAAACTTAGAATTTTAAGGTGAAATATTTTTTTAGGTGCAACTCACAATTAGGCTGAATATAATTCTTTATCAAAATCGGTTAAGCCGTTTGCGAGTAAAAAAGGTCTTTTTGGAGGTGCCATTGATAACTAAAGGGTTTTCCGATAAGGGGTGTTATTACTTTTGAAGCTGTCATTTTTTGACATTTGACAAGTAGAAACTACGCCATTGATAAAAATGGAACGATACACGCTTCAACAACGCATTGAAATTATTAAAATTCACTATAAAAATGGTGAAAATTTGGCAGAGATGGTTCGTAAAACTAAAACATTTTTGGGTCGTCGTGAAGCACCTTGTCGGACCGCAATACAGAAATTGGTGGATAAATTCGAGCTGTTGGGACAAGTTAGTGATGTGAAGAATAAACCCCGTGCACGTCGCTCAAGAACAACTGAGAATATTGCTGTTGAAGCCCAAAGTGTTGAAGAAAACCCAGGTTTGTCCATTCCTCGTCGTTCTTTGGAATTAGGCATTCCACAAACGTCATTACACCGTATTTTGCATAAAGACTTGGGTCTTAAGGCTTATAAAGTTCAGTTAACACAAGAACTCAAGCCGGCTGATCATCAACAACGTCGTGTCTTTGCTGATTGGGTCCTTGAAATGCATGAAAATGATCCGGAATTTCATCGAAAAATCATCTTGACTGATGAGGCCCATTTCCACCTCGGAGGCTACGTCAACAAGCAAAACTGTCGCATCTGGGGCTCGGAAAACCCAAGAGTTATTGTTGAAAAGCCGGAATTGGATGGTATTGATCTGGACAACGTTTACTTTCAACAAGACGGCGCTACGTGCCACACAAGCAATGAAACCATCGATCTTTTACGGGAAAAGTTTCCGGACCGTGTTATCTCTCGAAGAGGTGATCACAATTGGCCACCGAGATCTTGTGATTTAATACCTTGCGACTTCTTCCTTTGGGGCCACGTGAAAGATAAGGTCTACGCCAACAGCCCAGCGTCGATTCAAGACCTCAAAGATGGAATTCGTGAGGCTATCGAGGACATAGGGCAGCAACTTTGCGATTTGGTTATGGAAAATTTCATGAAAAGGATATGGTCCTGTAAGCGTGGTCGTGGCGGCCATTTGGCTGATATTGTGTTCCATTATTAAAGGCATACCTTCCTCTTTATAATGAAATAAACGTCCGATCATTTATCTCAAAAAATGCCATTTTTCTTTGAATATCAAAATAACACCTCTTATTGGAAAACCCTTTACTTTAAGAAACCATTATTATTATTTATTGTACTATTCATACTAGAATGGCAGTTTATTAGACTTGACCATTCTTTATTCCGTCACTTTCATTGAATTTTTGAACAATAACAACAACTTAAAGGTGCTAGCACCTTTATGTTGTTGTTGTTGCTCAAAAATTCAATGATATTTTAAGAAACCATTTTTTCATAAAAGGCAGCCTTTACCTATTAAAATTAACTGAATTTTAAATAAAAATCTGTGCAGCTGAAATTTTCTAGGACAGGTACATATGTATATGGTTATTTATGGTTCTAAAAATATATTGAAAAAAACGTGTCGGACGTGACAGACGTGACAGACATACGGATAGAATTGGGAGACCCACTTTTTTCGTCTTCCCTAGGATCCTAATGTCTAGTTTAAAGAAAATCTCGAGTTCGATTTTTTTTTACGAATCTATAACTTCCGTAACAGGGTGTCCCCTAAATTGTCTAGGAAAATTTGATGATGTTTTTTTAGTACATTTTAAGAAAAAAATCGTTTTACATTACGGTCTCCAATTTTGATATCATTCATCAGTAATTTAAGAAATGGCTTACTTTGGTGTACCCTGACTCATATGTTAACGGAAATTGCTATGCTTTATGGTTTATTTTTTTTAAAGAAATACTAACCTAGTAAATGCGTTTTGATAAAGTTGATCTCTCTTGAAAAATTGTCGGAGAAATTTCCTAACATAGAGAAGCTAGATGCGTTTTTTTCGTTCTATTTCGGTAAACTATGTACATACATGAAAGACCCGGAGGCGTTTCTTAAAATGGAATTCAAATATTCGCTGTCCCACGCTTTCTTCAATTATTATGAACCGTTATTGAAAGAATGAGTATGTAAAATTATTCCTTTAATTTACATAATAAAAATAAAAATAAAAGAAACAAAATTTTAGAAAAAGAAAGTGCTATAGAGATTTTGGGACTGCAATCGATAGTAACAATAATGCAAGTTTTGGAGTCATTGACTTTTGCGCTAAGAAGATGCACAATTAAAGTTTAAATTGTTTTATTTACGAAAAATTGTTTTGTTTCCTTTTCAGTAAAATAAAATAATACATAAGTACATAATACTTAAAACACAACAATAATTTTTTTACATTATAGACAAACGAAGATAACATTTTTTTTAAATCCAATGCCCTTTTTTTTATATTTGCTACTCCACTCGCGTACACGTCATCCATTGCTGCATACATCATTTTAACTCATTGTTGCCAGCTCAAAAGCCTTGCGAAAAAAAAAATAACGGTAAACTGGCTTGAGTACATTAACGTTAGTCACTTCGAACATCATGCTTGCGAGGATGTGTCGGCGGAGATTTTGCTTGCGAGCATTACTCGGTTCCTTGTAAAAACTGTTATACACTTGAGGTGTACGAAATTTATGAATTGACTTGGGTTAAGATTACAAACATTATGACATCAAAAACTTAACTTTATAAAATTTAAAACAAAGTTCAAAAATATTTCAGTCAAAAAAATATCAAATTGCTGGGAATTAAGTAACCACCCCTATTCAAATCCATTCACTATGACTAGGTTCAGGGGTAAAGTCAAAATGCATTGTAATAATACAAAAAATAAATAACAAATATTGTATAAATAAATTACTATTGGACACTCGGGCGTATGCGTATTTTTTTAAATGTACTTAATTCGTTATATATTTGGCCTGTCAGTTCAATACATTAGGTGATGTAGTAATGAATATTTATTATTATTTTTGAAATTTTTTATATGTATGAAATTATTATTAATTTTCAACAGTAAAGTTTTAGTTTCTACATAAAATCGCAATAGTCTTAAACTAAATGTTTGGATTTTCTGTGAAAGATTAGTAAAAATGTGTTAATTGTTGCCATACATCATCTTAGAGTAAAAAAACACCTATGAAACTCCGTTTTTGCAATTCAGGTTGCTTTTAAAAGACCTTAAGTCTTACAGACAGGTATATAGTTATACATAGTTATAAAAAATAACTCTAAAATAAATCTTTGAATAAATCCAAAACATAGAAAATTATTATTTACACTTCTACAAGAATTAAAACTATATGATTGCTTTTTGTATTTTTAGATAATTTTTTGAAATAATTTACAATGATAAAAATAAAAAAGCGAAGTTATCAGGTTTGCGTATGTATTGAAGTTTAAGGTAAAAATAAAATTTATTTTATTCAAACATTTATTATTTATACTTACTTTACTTTTGATGGCGCTTAAAGTCCAGGATGGACTACGGCCTCAACCAACAAGCCCCTCCAGCCAGCTCGGTCCCTAGCTAGCTGCCTCCAGTTTCGCACTCCAAGTTGGCTGAGGTCGTTCTCCACTTGTGTGCGCCACCTAAGGTGGGGTCTTCCTCTGCTGCGCAGACCATCAGGGGTAGATTCGAAGACTCATCGGGCTGGTGCGTTGGTGTCCATACGCTCCACGTGTCCCAGCCATCTCAGCCGCTGTATTTTCAGACCAGGTCGACGTCACTGTAAAGCCCGTATACAGCTAGATTTTGAATCTTCTCCTCCATACTCCATCGATACAGACTGGACCGAAGATCACGCGAAGAATCTTCCTCTCAAAGCACCCAAGCAGGTTCTCATCCATTTTTGACAGGGTCCATGCTTCTGCCCCATATAACAGGACCGGGATGATTAAGGTCTTATATAGGGTCTCCTTGGTTCTTTGAGGGAGGGCTTTACTACTCAAATGCCTTCTTAGCCCGAAGAAACAGCGATTGGCAAGTGTAATTCTTCGTTTGATCTCTGCACTGATGTCATTTTGCGATGTAATAGTGGAGCCCAGGTAGACAAAGTCCTTGATGACTTCGAAATTGTACCTATCCATAGTGACATTTTGCCCGAGTCGACGATGTTGAGATTCCTTTCTCGATGATAGCATATACTTCGCCTTGTCCTCATTAACAGCCAAACCCATTTTTGCAGCCTCCGATTCAATACTTGCAAACGCGCCGGTAACAGCTCGCTTCGTTCTCCCAATGATGTCAATATTATCCGCATAAGCAAGTAGTTGAACTGACTTCTGAAAAATTGTACCTCTGTTGTTGACTTGCGAGTTACGTACAATTGCTTCAAGAACGATGTTTTTATTTATTTGTAGTTATATTCTGGCTCTCAAAAGCAGACTTTCTATAAAAATAAAACAACTTTCGCTTACCATGCAAATAAATGTATGCAAATTTAATTTATTTTCTGTCATCATCTAACCTTTTTTCCAACATTTATCTTATTTCATTCAAATAAAAGTCTTTTTCGAAAACGTTAAGGAGATAAAATTTGCCCAAGAACCATATCCAATCCATTATGGAAAAAGAGAGAGAACTTTCATATTCGTTTGTCATGCCTCATCCTATGGCTTTCCCCATATCATCTTAAAACACTGCGTTTCAGTTTGTCCCAGATCAAATGGTCCCAGTTGGGAATGTGTCAACTTGTATGCGCTTGCATTATGGTACTATACCACAAAGGACAAAGGTGAAAATAAATTATCCTCATGGATTTATGATGGATGGTCAAAAGACAAATGGATTAAATTGTTAAGTGAACTATGTAAGAAAGTCAAGGAAGATAAAATTCCTTTTAGGAATAATGTCATACACAAGTGTGAAGTGTTTTCTAACCCTATAAAATCTTAATTTCGAAGCTCAAGAGAAGTCTAGTCATTTAGTAAATGAATTCATATCCTCATTTTGTATTCTCTCAGTGATATATTCTATCAATCCACTTTGCAAACTGATTTAGAATTGTGCCCATATTAAAACATATTATATGTATGTAGATGTATATATGATGAATGCAAGCTAGCGACTGAACGTAAGAATGTTGCGTACCGAGGAATGCAACAATCTCATAGAACGCGGGCACGCGAAGACGAATATAAAGAGCTCAGAAGAATTGAAAAACGGCTTCACAGACAGAAAAAATCTGCCTGGGAGAAGAACATAATCTGTGAAATAGAGAAAAGCCGAGAGCCAGGTCCGCACCAGGCGCGGAAGTTCTACCAATCCGTTCGAAACATGACGCAGTACACACCACGCTGCACATACTGCAAGGACGGTGAGGGAAATCTGATCACCGATCCTCAAAGCATACTGGAGCGATGGGAAGTGTACTTCAATGAATTGCTAAATGGTCAGCTCACTGCAGAAGTGGAGGCTCCACTACTTCAAGAAGAGTTGTTGCCGCCACCAAGCATAGAAGAGGTTGAGAAGGCTATAGGCCGGCTAAAGAAAAACAAAGCCCCGGGAGCCGATGGTATACCAGCCGAACTATTTCAACACGGTGGGCCAGCTTTACGTCAAGCAATTCATGAGATTATAGTGCACGTGTGGGAGCATGAAGAAATTCCAGAAGACTGGCGAAAAGGTATAATTTGCCCCATACATAAGAAGGGAGATGTCACAACGTGCAGCAATTATAGAGGTATCACGTTGTTGAGTACCGCCTATAAGATACTCTCCTCTATCCTACAAGACCGGATAACCCCATACGCTAAAACCATCATCGGACAATATCAGTGTGGTTTCATTCCAGGCAAATCAACAACTGATCAGATCTTTACCCTTAGGCAGGCGATGGAAAAATGTCTAGAATTTAACATCCCAACATACCACCTGTTTATAGACTTTAAGGCCGCCTACGATAGCATAGCCAGGGTAGAACTTTACAAAGCCATGAGAGAATTCGGCATCCCAAATAAATTGACACGACTATGTAGGTTGACCATGACCAACGTAACAAGCCAAGTAAAAATAGCCGGATTGCTATCCAAACCAATCAACATCTTTAATGGACTCCGACAAGGGGATGGTTTGGCCTGCCTCCTCTTCAACCTGGCGTTGGAGAAAGCAATCCGTGACTCTGGCACGGCAACAAGAGGGACCATCGTCAACAGGTCCAGCCAGATACTGGCTTGCGCAGACGACATCGACATCATCGGAAGAACCGAGCAAGCTGTACATGATTCCTTCATCCAGATCGAGCAGGCGGCACAAAATCTGGGGCTGCACATTAGTGAAGGTAAAACAAAGTACATGGTGGCGTCGAATGCGAGAGGAACAGTTGGTCAAACAATCAAGGTAGCGGAGCACGAATTTGAAGTGGTGCAATCCTTTAAATACTTTGGGTCAATAGTAGCAGCCGATAACAATATAGAAGAAGAAATACGCGGGCGGCTTCTCAAATCCAACAGAACCTACTATAGTCTGTCAAAGCTCTTCAAATCCAGAAATCTCACCATAACTTCAAAACTGCTGCTGTACAGGACCATGGTCCTGCCAGCACTCACATATGGATCCGAGACTTGGGTGCTTAGCAAAAGGCACTCCGACCTCTTAGCCGCGTTCGAGAGAAAAGTCTTAAGGAGAATTGTTGGCCCCATATGTGAGGAAGGACGATTCCGGAGACGGTACAATCATGAATTGTACGCAATCTACCTTGAAGCAGATATCGTGACAAAAATTAAGCTCGGTAGACTCCGGTGGGCAGGTCACTTAGCTCGCATGAGCGAAGAGGAACCTGCTCGGAAAGTTCTTGGTGGTACATTCTATGGTAGACGACAGCGTGGTAGACCATGCTTGCGCTGGAGAGATGCCGTAGACCAGGACGCCCGGAGCCTTGGGGTGCGCAACTGGATGGTGGCGGCTCGAGACCGGGATGGGTGGAGAGACTTGTTGAAGGAGGCCAGGACCGGACCCCGGTTGTCGAGCCGACGATGATGATGAGACGCTAAACTGTATATACATACATTCGACCCCCGGATCTTACAGATCATCCTATATATGGGATATTCGGAAACAAATTATACCATCTGATATTTTCGCTCTCTTAAGTGTTCAACTAATTTAAATAAGTAGTCAGACCTCTAAAGGTCAATAATTTGTCAAAAAAGGTCAACTAGTTTCAGAAATTGGTCAACCACATGTTTTTTTTATGGACGTAGAGATTTTTAGCAGCACCTTTAGCAGACCTTTAAGATGATATAATTTTTTTTGCGAATATCCCTTAAATGAGGTGCGAAAAATCTCTACGACCTGGAAATAACTTTTGAAAATTATTATAGAAACGAACATATGGCTGACTAATTTGACCAATTACTGACTTTCTAGATGGTATAGTCTTTTTGCGAATATCCCACATTGGGGTTCTAAGATCCCGGAGCTCTTAGGTTCAATTATGTGAATGTATGGTTTGATTGAAAATCAATATTTGTAACAAAACCTACACTCCATGTCCTATCCACCAAAAAATCGTTTAAATTCTTTGAAATTTGTTCATATTATGCATCGCAAGTAAATTTTTTTGAGTAAAAATGTTTTTCTTAAAAGGGAAGAACAGAGGAAGATATAATCGTTTCTTGCGTTACAAGTAAGTTTTTCTTTTTTTTAATAACTACACAAACAAATCAGTACTCCCTCCTCAACATAATGCTGTAACTAACTGACAGCTTACACTCTGCACCATTTAACCTAACAGTCACATTAACATTTACAGTCGTTTGCGTGTTGGTGTCTTATCTTAAGGAATTTAATTTTCCATACATTATACCAGCGTTTAAATTGTTTTTTTTTTTTGGAAGGAGAGGGTAGTAAACAGGCAAACATTGAAATTGTTTTGTATTTTTGAGAATGCAGGAATCTGTTTCTTTAACCTTACATCACCTGCTCAAATATTTACAAGGTGGAGCACGATAGACGCATTGGTTTTAAATTGGAATGAATTGAAACAGGCTTTTACCTATGTCGTCCGTATTGCACATAGATCCCCCGCACCGCGCCCTTCGTGAAAATTAAATAAAAAAATTAGAATCTTTTGGTTACACTTGTAAAATTGTAGCAACGCTGATGGCACAACAGTACACCAGTTCTAAAACTGTAACGATTTGTTGAGCAGAGCGTGGCTCTTGTTTATAAATCCAGCACTATTGTACAGGATCATTCATTTCGTGGTTTAGGTGGGTAGCACTGGCATTTGACACCTGTCAAACTCAGCTGTCATTTGAAGATTCATAATACTAGTTAAATGTTTGTCATTTACGATAGTGGATTGCTTAACAATCAAACAACGCGTTAAAATTATTAAAACTTACTATACAAAAGTGGTGATTCAAAAGTAGCCCCTTTTCGAGCATTACGCCATGATTATGGTCATCATAATCGACCATCATCATCATGCACGCTCAGTCGAATACATTCCTGCTGCAGGAGCAAGTGCATGATCCGAATTTATCGATTTCCCGGCGTTCGCAGCAATTGAACGAAGGGAACCGATTTTTTTCGGACGACGATTAAAAATCATGACTTGGACGATATGTGGTTCTAACAAGATGGGGCAATAAGCCCCACAACATAACCAATTATGGCTTTATTGCGTGAGGAATTTCTTGGTCTTGGCCTTTGGCCACCAAGATCATGCAATTTGAAATCTTAAGATTTTTTTCTGTAGGCTACACAAAAGACCATGTTTATCCCAATAATCCCCCAACTATAGACGCATTAAAAACCAACATAACTCAAGTTATGGTCGAGATAACGCCCGATATGTGCGAAAAAGTGATTTAAAATTACCTCAAAAGAATTGCATGCTTCGAATGTTCCCGAGGCGGCCAATATGAATAATATTGTTTTTCACACTTAATGGCAAAGTCCAAACTTTATAATAAAATAAAATTTTCATCAAAAATGTATCGCTGTGTGTGTTTTATTTAGCTTTACTTTCAAAACCGAAAAATTAATGACCCTATACTTATGTAATTTAATTTCAATTCAAAAACAATGCATCCACCCTGTATCAATACAGCTGGGGCGAAACATTCTTTTGGACCATGTTAACGATAGATTTTTGACTTAGAACATACCTACGAATCATTTCCCGAAGTATTGTTTATTAATTAGAAAACAACCTGTATAGACCCCACACATTTAATATCTTCAATCACTTCACTTTATATTATTAAGATGTAACAAATCAAT
Organism: Leucozona laternaria; assembly: GCA_932273885.2. Taxonomy (NCBI): domain Eukaryota; kingdom Metazoa; phylum Arthropoda; class Insecta; order Diptera; family Syrphidae; genus Leucozona; species Leucozona laternaria. The sequence continues at coordinate 19,176,222 of OW026367.1, read as the reverse complement.
GCACCATCATTTTGTAAAATGTTTACTTAAATTAAAAAGCAAAATATTTAAAACTGGAACAAATTGTGTAATGTAAATGCTGATATATGTATGTATATGTGTACTGTGCATACATATCGATTTCCTTGCATGCATTTACTAATTGCCTCATTTGAAATTTAATGTATTATTAAATTTCGTATTGTTTATCAATACGTTTGGCTTTGGCTCTCTGCCAGAATATTGCAAATACAGTCTTTAGTTCAAACCTCAAGCAATCACACAATCCTTTCACACAAAAGACTACTGTCGCCAATTTCACAACAAAAAAGGTTCGTTTCAACAATTTCTGTAAATGAAATCTAATCCTTTTTGTTGAAACAACAAAATTCACCACGAAAGTAATTTTTTTGGCAATTGGCCTAGAGCAATTTGCCTTTTAAATTCAAGCTTCACGCAGTTCGAATTTCTATACTCATTGCCACAAATCATTCCTTCCAGTTATTTAGGGGCCAATTGTTGTCGAACTAATGGGTTTTTGTTAACCCCTGTGGAGTGATACGCTTTTATATTTCGAATGTCTGTAATCCCTTTTGTTAAAATTTATTAGACCATTGATTGTACACAAAATAGCACATGAAAAGTCATCCGATGGCATTTTGCAAATCAATAAAGTTTTCGTGTGCGATTTTTCTGGAAATCAAGATGGCCACAGGAAATGCAAACTCAATTGACCTAGTTTAAAAGTGCACAATTGTGTATGCGGAGGAGAGGAACATATTTCTAAATGTTGAATGTGCATGTTTTTCTGTTGCTCATAATATATATACACAGAGAACAATTTGACACGTGAACGTGACTCCTTTGTACGAGAAACGAATATCCTTTGCATGCATTTTAAGTTACGTTACTTACCTGCACTAGCAATAACCTAAAATATTGAAACATTTTATGTTTAAATGAAGTCAACTTTTAGCCTTGTTTAATTTATATTTAAATTCAATGATATTGTTGCATATTGTTTGTCATTCTATATCATATATATCTATGTCATATATATATTGCTAGATTAATCAAAAATGGAATAAATAAAAAAAGTATGTGAGCATCATGAACACTATCAATAGCAACTTATTATATACAAGATACCCAGGGACTTTAAACTTAAAAGGAAATTTCCATTTTTCTACAGGGTGTCCACCGGGAAGCTATAATACTTTGTTTGTTTATAATTTTTGATAAAATGAAAGAGAATGGATCTTATATTGATAAATGTTATATTTAATGTCGGCAATTATGTATGGAATACAATATCAGGTAAATGTCCGCCTCTGTTAGTCTCACAAATGCGAGCCCTTTTAAGCATATTTTTCATTACATTCTCAAACATTTCACGCTATATGTCATTAATTTCATCACAAATATTTTGTTTGAGTTGTTAAAGCGTTTCTGGTTTGTTTGCATAAACCTTGCTTTTCAGATATCCCCACAAAAATAAATCCGGAGCCGTCAAATCAGGTGACCGAGGAGGCCAGTCAACATCACCATTTCTTGAAATAACTTGCTGTGGAAAAAAGGTCTCGCAGTAATTCCATTGTAATCCTGGCTGTATATGCGATGTGGCACACCGTCTTGTTGATACCACATGTTAATCAAGCCCAAAGCATGCAGTTGTGGTGTTAAAAAGTTTTCAATCATATCACGATATCGCTCCCATTCACAGTTTCCGTTACGCCATTTTCATTTTCAAAGAAGTAACACTTCCTTGAGCAGCATTAATGTTTTCAGCCGATCTTGCAGTATATTGTGGGCCATGCTTGGGCCTATCACCTAAAGACCCTCTTTCTTCGAAATCATACACTACACGATACATAGTGCGTTTTGTTGTTTCTCCCAAAAATTTCACGTAACTTTCTCACCGTCACAGTAATCGATGATTGATTTTGATAAAATGTTTTTACGATTAAAACACGTTGGTTTATCGAATATTTTTCCATAATAAATTTTCCACATTTCTACTTCACGACTGACAAATATGAACTGTCAAGACTAATGTTTACTAAAATGGCGGCAAAACAAAGAAGTATAAATTCCCGGCGGACACCTTGTATAAATCAAATCCTTTATTTTTCCTTTTTTGTACCATCATAAGCTATTTAAAAGTAAAATCAGTTGACAAAGCAGATATCAGTGTATACATAAATCTTTTAATATACAAAAACAGTTTTTTAAATCATTTATTCAGTCGCAAAAAGGAACTTTAAAACTGCGTCGAACTTGATATGTGGATCAATAAAATAATAAACCAACTGAATTTTAAAGACAAATTCGTTTGAGTTATAAATTCTTTAAGGTCCAGCTTTTTAGCGTGAGATTAAAGTTAAACCCGAGTTAACTGAACAGGATGCTTTTTATGTTTTATCCACCGAGTTTGTTTAGTCGTTTCACATGCATTCTCCACCAAAAAACTGCTTCCTCAGTTAACTGTGGGTTAATTTATACTTCTAGAGTTAGCTACATCAGGTTTAACTCACAACTGAAAAATTGGGCATAAATTTATCTGTATTCTGGAAAGTTGAAATAAATTTTATTTTTGTTTCCACTTTTCAATCAACAAATGAGGCGAGTGTGAGGTGTGGTGTGCGAATGCCGGGTGCGTAGTGTGAACATTTTTAAAAGCCTAGTTCCAAAAACAATAAGCATTTAAAAATTTGAAAACAGCGATTTGATCATTTTTTTTCAGGAGCAATATCACTTTTTTTTTTTTAAATATGAAATAATGTTTTGTCATTCTAAGTTAGTTCAAAGGTTTTGATCTTATAGCTCTGATAAATAGAACTCAAAATATAAGCTTTCTAAGCGAATCTAATCGGCTTTTCTTTGAAGATTTTATAAATAGCAATAAATTTAACCTTGTTGTTAGCATTCGACTTAATATTGATAAAAGCATTGAATAGTTGAAACCAAACCAGACTTAGCAATTGTTAATGTTATAGAAAATAATCAGTAAATAAATTTTGTTGCTACATTTTTGAGAACATATGTAGCTTGAATTAAAAATTAAATTTAAGAAAAGCTTCCTGTTTAAAAAAAAAATAATTTTCTATTAATAGCACGAGTATGTATTTTTTAGTGCATTATGCTTGTCACTCACTTTTATTCAATTTTCTTTTAAATTTTTATTTTAACACCTTAACTGTCCCATGTATCATATTTGATACACAAATTAAAGTTCATGTATCATATTTGATATATTTTGGAATTCGGCTTCACTGTCCCCATACAAATTGATATGAAAATATTCATACGTCCATTATTTTGTACTAGAAATAAAATACAAAAACAATAAGTCCCATGTATCATTTTTAATACATAAAATTATTTTTTTATAGTGCCGCCTACGTCCATGTATCATTTTTGATACATAAACATTTATCATTTTTATATGAACAAAATTGCCTAAAAACTTATTATTCTTATAAACGTGTATAGGTAACGTCTGATACTTTAGGGAAGTTCAAACAAAATTGGAAAAATGTTTAAGTAAAAAAAACATATTTCACAAGTAAATCCTTACTTTTGTATGAACATATTTAAAAAAAAGTACGATAATTCTTAATAATTGTGTAAAGTGGCATCACTTATCTTATTAAATTGAATTATTAGGAACATAATTAATTTTGATTTTGTATTCGTCTCTTTTTAATAACTCTATATGAACATAAAACATGATTTAAAAAGAAAAATATAAGTGAAGAAAGGTTATAGCCAATAGGCATTCTTAAATGGTTCAATAATCAAAACACACAATTTCAGACTGATTCGAGTTTTTGAAGTGTCTTAAAATTTTACTGGAAAAAAATAAAAAATAAATAAATAGGTATGTACTTGTAAAAAAAGTGTTATTATACGTATAAAAATGTTAAGTTTTAAAATTTAAAATATCAATTTTATAAACATAAAATAAATACTCATTCAGCATCATTCTCGCGATAAGTTGAAAAAAAAAAATCATATTTCATTAATTCTGTCTTCTGATACTGTAGAAAATTGTACGTTTTTAAAATTGTTTCTATATTTTTGAATGCTCACAAAACAAAAAGCCGCCTCGACTTCGCTGAAATAAATGAGGTGTGAAATCAATTAAATAAGATAAACAAAACAATTAAGCGAACTAGTTGTGTGAATTTCACATGAGAAATTATAATGAGACAACGAGAGGTAAAAATTTGAAATATTTGGCACCTTTTAATCTTTTTAAATTGGCATAAAATTGGATGCAAAGCGTGAAATTAATAAATATAGTTAAATTGAGAATTAATATTTTACAGATTGTCTTGTATGATAAACCTAAAATTATATTTCCAAAATCTTTAAGGAGGAGCCAATCTGTGTGCGTTAATCTCTGCGTGAGTTAAAAATAAATTTTGGAACTTAAATAAAGATTTAGTTTCTCTTGAATGACAGCAGGTATTTTAAATTATAATTATCCTTCAAAAAACCACATTGAAAAAAATGACAAATTTTAATCGCAAAAAATGTATCAATGATTTTTCAAGCAAAAAGAAATCATTTTGAAAATATACGTACTCACAAAATTTTTGAACATATGTATAGGTACATGTTTGTGTTACTCTTGAATAATGTCTTTCAACAGGATTATCATACAATACAAATCATTAAACAAGTTCTTAGCATAGCTGCTGAAGATCGAAAGAAAAAACAATAAACGTAAAAAGTGCAAAAAGTGCAAAAAGTGCCTTGCACAAAAACGGCGACCTACGAATACGAATAAATCATTTGAATCAATTTCTAGAGCAAATACAAACCGTTTTTTTAATTTTTACTTTTCGACAATTATAATCTAATTAATCCAATCAACTAATTTAATTAGCAAAAACTGTGTAAAATTAGTTCAAATTTGAATGTTTTCTACGTGACCAAAAACTTATCTTCTGCGAACTGTCAAAAATAAATTCGCAATTCACAACATCGAGACGCATTTCACGAACTGGAAAATAGAAAATTCGCTCGAGATTAACCTCAAACACTCATTTTACTTCTTTATGTTTTATGACAAATCGCAGTTGTCAGCGATTACTCATGTGAATGAAATGTCAAAATTCGCTACCATTTACAGTTCACAGTTTGAGGTCGTGCCTCATATGTAAAGCACTTAAGAGGCAAAAAGGAATTAAATAAGTTAAAGAAATTCTAAATTTTTTTGACACAAATGTGAACTTTTTGATTTATTTAATAAGTCTTTATTATGAAAAAAAAGTTTGGATATAAGCCGAGTTTTTCTTTGCATGCTCGGGGGGATTTGGTTGAAAAAAAAACGACATCGGGGATTAAGGACGCCATTACAGAAAGAAAAATGGATTAACCATACAAACTATCGATAACACGTATGCAATTCACACCGGTAACACAGTTTTTCTCCGTGCTTAAGTAGAATTCTCCGCGCTTAGCTAATCCAATCGTATAGGTGGCGAAGTTTAAGAAACTGCCTTATATCATGAAAGATATGGCCCATCTATATGTATATAATACATCTCAATCAACTGACTTTGGGTTTAGACTCAGCCGAGACATACCCAGGGGCGTTGCCACCTGATCTCGTCACTAGCCAATAAGAGAGCATGCGAATGAGAGCGCAATCATTTGGAAAGGCTTTTCCTAACGAAATTTTATGAGAAAAAGATCAAAGATTTGTCCTCTCTCCTCAACGCGGCGAAATGGATTTATAGGATTAACTTCGATTTTAATTCCTTTACTGCATCCACTGGATCCCTTGGACCGATCAAAATCGGACTAAGGTTTTCTAAGGATATACCCCCTTTTAGATCCACAATTCCTTCTAGTAAAACCACCTTCCATCCACATCCACAGGTCAATACGAGTTTTGGTATTTAAACGGCGCACTCCAGCGCTAATTGGGTCAATGAGCTAGTTTTCTCTGGAGAAGTGCGTCTCTTGTATTAATTTTTTTTATTGAAATCGGTTAAACTGGTACCGAGAAAGTCGAATATCACTACGCTAGCAATTTCAAAGAAAAACGACTTATTTTTGTAGGCTGCGGCTGAACAGACAGACGCAGAAGAACAGAATTCGAGACCCCCTTTTTCGTTTTCTTTATCATCGTAATAAAGGGTTTTCCAATAAGAGGTGTTATTTTGAATAGCCCACTATTTCGGTAGCTGTCACTTTTGAAGCTGTCATTTTTTGACATTTGACAAGTAGAAATTACGCCATTAATAAAAGTGGAACGATACACGCTTCAACAACGCATTGAAATTATTAAAATTCACTATAAAAATGGTGAAAATTTGGCAGAGACGGTTCGTAAAACTAAAACATTTTTGGGTCGTCGTGAAGCACCTTGTCGGACCGCAATACAGAAATTGGTGGACAAATTCGAGCTGTTGGGACAAGTTAGTGATGTGAAGAATAAAACCCGTGCACGTCGCTCAAGAACAACTGAGAATATTGCTGTTGTAGCCCAAAGTGTTGAAGAAAACCCAGGTTTGTCCATTCCTCGTCGTTCTTTGGAATTAGGCATTCCACAAACGTCATTACACTGTATTTTGCATAAAGACTTGGGTCTTAAGGCTTATAAAGTTCAGTTAACACAAGAACTTAAGCCGGCTGATCATCAACAACGTCGTGTCTTTGCTGATTGGGTCCTTGAAATGCATGAAAATGATCCGGAATTTCATCGAAAAATCATCTTGACTGATGAGGCCCATTTCCACCTCGGAGGCTACGTCAACAAGCAAAACTGTCGCATCTGGGGCTCGGAAAACCCAAGAGTTATTGTTGAAAAGCCTCTCCATCCTCAACGCGTGACTGTTTGGTGCGGTTTATGGTCCGGCGGGGTCATTGGACCTTACTTTTTCGAAAATAAGGCTGGAGCAACAGTTACGGTCAATGGATTGCGCTATCGAGAGATGATTAATGATTTTTTATGGCCGGAATTGGATGGTATTGATCTGGACAACGTTTACTTTCAACAAGACGGCGCTACGTGCCACACAAGCAATGAAACCATCGATCTTTTACGGGAAAAGTTTCCGGACTGTGTTATCTCTCGAAGAGGTGATCACAATTGGCCACCGAGATCTTGTGATTTAACACCTTGCGACTTCTTCCTTTGGGGCCACGTGAAAGATAAGGTCTACGCCAACAGCCCAGCGTCAATTCAAGACCTCAAAGATGGAATTCGTGAGGCTATCGAGGACATAGGGCAGCCACTTTGCGATTTGGTTATGGAAAATTTCATGAAAAGGATATGGTCCTGTAAGCGTGGTCGTGGCGGCCATTTGGCTGATGTTGTGTTCCATTATTAACGGTATACCTTCTTCTTCTTTATAATGAAATAAACATCCGATCATTTATCTCAAAAAATGCCATTTTTATTTGAATATCAAAATATCACCTCTTATTGGAAAACCCTTTATCAAGTTTAGTCAAAAATCTCAAATTGAACTTTTGTTTACGATATTGAATTTTCGAAAAAAAAAACTTGTTTTAAACAATCGAACATTTTGTTCGTGTAAAATTTGTTTATGCTTCTTTATTTTAACAATAATTAAAAACCTGCTGTGTAAAATTGTTTAGTAGAAATAGGTGCAACAGTTTAAGAGGAAGATGAAAATCAATAAGACTATTCTATGGTAGGTAATGTTATAGTAACAGTATTTGGAAAACCATTTTTTTTACTCAAATGTAACCCCCCACCTACAAAAGTACATTGACATTTTTTTTTATTAAAATCGTTAGAGCCGGTTTTGAGATAGTTAAATATACCTAAATGTTATAAAATTGACATTCGTTAACAGTTCATTATTGGAAACCGAGTTTTATGCAACAGCTTCTCTCGGAGGTTCTTTAAGCCACTCATTATGTTTGCATGTAAGTGTTGCTTGTTTCTGTTATTCTGTTATGTAAATGACGCTTGTTTCTGTTATTTCCAATCAATTCAATTTGAATTTATAAAATTTACTAAAAATAAAAACTAAAAAGGCCAAAGCAAACACGTTTTTCTACAATTTTGTCAGATGTCGCACTCGTCAGCAGGGAATAATTTGTAAATATAGCTTTTGGAAAACTCAAGCAACGAGTGTGTAGAATCAAGTTTGAAAAGATTTTCGCTCAATCTGCCTCGAACATGTTGGATGTTCTAGACCACGCCGGCGCTTGTTTGAATTAAAATCATAATACAACATAATGAATACCACGTGCTATCGGAGTGTTTCGCTTCAAACTTGATTACGATTACGATTAGGATGCTAAGTGCGTGTAGAGCGCCGGCTGGTAATTTCTTCAAATACCCCACGTTATTGTGTGACCTAATTTTGTGCTCACGCAGGGTACAGGGATACAAGATGGAACCATTCAATCCGTGTCGGGTCTTGGATGGTGGATTTCAGTATGCCGGTCTTTTGTTCTTATAACAGCAGTTAGGAGACTGTTTACACGTTTATTTAATGTCTTCTGCTTTATACAGACAAAAAAGAAAGCTACGCTGATGGAATATGAACACAGAATAAGTTATGGCTTCAACCACTTTTGCCATATACCTACTTATTTCTCTTTGGATATTGTCAAAAAGTTCTTGTTTTTTCATGTCCTTATAGGCCAATAAGCCTTGGGATAAAAGTATATATGTAGAATCATTGCCACCTTTAAATCTATAGGAGAGGAGATAATGTTCCAAAAAGGTTTGGAATTACATTTTTAACACACAATAATGTTTTATTTCCGCAAATGCAGTACCTTCTTATAAATATAAGCCTGTCATAAACTTAAATGGCTGGAAAAAGAAAACGTGGATTAATAGACAAATCTTATAACATTATTTTTCATTTTGGCGTAAATTATACTTTGGAGAGGATTGTCTCAAAAAGGAAAAAAAAGGTGTAATATCCACGCCATTGTGTCGCACATAGTTGTTCCTGTAGAGAGGATAATAGTTGTAAGCAATTGATTATTTTTGGGTGCTTAACTTTAGTTCTGTTAACCATATTTTCAGCATTTAAAGATTCTAATCAAAACTATTGACTAGGGAGACAACCTTCTAGTTGCTGTGGAGAGCTCAAATGCATATTCTGAGGAAAAGTTCTTTTCCTGTAGTCAGGGCCATACCAACTATATGTTCAAGATGTGCATATGCACAGGGCGCACAATTATGGGGGTGCATTTCCAGGAGCAAGAAAATGAAATCTGATCTTGTGCAAACAAATATGTACTGCCATTTGCATTTTAACCACAAAACTTGTTCAAATAATCCCAAAATAACATCCATCACAACTGTGCTAAGATATTTCTTGCACACTAACTAACTTAACTTTCATTGTTGGAGAATTTAACTCTAAATATCGTAAAATTAAAGATCCCACTAGATCTACGCATTGAAAGTCTACCTCCTATGGGTAATATGGAAAAGTCTTATGCATGTTTATCAGTGTACGTATGTATGTATGCAAATATAAAAAAAATGGCGCTTTCTACAAATCTTGCACAGGGGTTAGGTTTGGCTGAGTCCGGCCCTGTCTGTAGGTTTTTGAAGCGAATTTGCATACATACTCATACGCCAGGACTTAGGTTAGGTTAGGTTGTTGGGCTGACAATTGGTGTTGTTATTGTCACACTTCGATCAATGTAGATCCATTGTGCTACCCATGAGTGTAATCACTCTATTGTGATAAAAACCTATGTGTTCTTTAATCAGTCCAGCCAGAACGCCAGGACTTGCTTTCCTGGAAAATAAAAGTTTCCTTTTTTCCCAAAAAAAAAAACAAATCGTTTTTGTCACGTGCTATATTATTTATTGGAGTTTCACTTCATTAACTCTTCAAATACAACGATTTCCCTATCAAGCAGCGAAGTCAAACAAAAAAGTCCTTTAGTTCCTCCTCTTTTTGAAATTAGGAATTAATTGCTAATTTTTCTAGATTTATGACTTTTGTGCAATATAGCATGGCACAACTCTATTGAAACTTAATTAATTGACAGTTTATGTCAACATGTAAAAGTTATTTTCGAATATGTTGGTATTTGTGTAAATTTATGCGAAAATGTTTGTAAAGTATCTAAAATCACGAAATCAGAAAAAGATTTAATGAATAAAGTCTTAATGTGCTAATGATGTCTGTTTTTGTGACAAGTTCATTTGTAAGACATTGAATTTTGTTTTAATAGATCAATTGCCTTATTTAATGAAACGGCAATTTAACACAGATATTTCAAATAAGTTCTAGGTATTTTGAGCATTAAGATCCTGAAAAAAAATAAATTCTCTATTGAGTCATAGGGAGTTGCTTTCATGGTTTATTTGTTTGTATAGTACTACATTTTTTGAAAACTTTGATATATTACTTAAGAAAACTGAAATTTATCTTTTAAGTATTTTTTTCTTACAAATACCTTAATTCGACTTTCATTAAAATTTGAGTCTTATATTAAATTATTAAAATAGTGAGAGAACCAAAAATAATGGGTGATTTTTTAAGAGGTTTAGAACTTTTTTAAAAAAAAAAACACAAAAAATTCGAAAAAATGAATGAAATATTTATTTGAATCGATAGTTTGAACCTTGCAATTTAATGTTTAAAGATATTTTCATGCAAATGTTGACCGCGGCTGCGTCTCAGGTAGCCCATCCGCTGAGTCCAATTTTGGCATACTCTTTCACACATATCGGCCGGTATCTCACGAATGAATGCATGGATGTTGGCTTCCAGTGCGTCAATCGAAGCGGGCTTGTCCCTATAGACATTAGCCTTGACATACCCCCACAAAAAATAATCTAATGGTGTCAAATCGCACGATCTAGGCGGCCAATTGACCCGCCCGAAACGTGAAATTAACTGTTCACCAAACTCGCCTCGCAATTGCGCCATTGTTTCGCGTGCTGTGTGGCATGTGGCACCGTCTTGTTGAAACCACATATCATGCAAGTCAAGAACTTCCATTTCGGGCAAAAAAAAAGTTTGTTATCATCGCTCGGTAGCGTTCACCATTGACAGTAACGCTGCGATTCGCATCATCTTTGAAGAAATAGGCCCAATAATGCCGCCGGCCCATAAACCGCACCAAACAGTGGCTTTTTCGGGATGCATTGGTAGCTGTTGCAATGCTTCTGGCTGATCTTCACTCCAAATGCGGCAATTTTGCTTATTTACGTATCCATTCAACCAAAAATGAGCCTCATCGCTGAACACAAGCAGCGCGCGATGAACATTTCGAACCGAGCACGAATTTTGATAGTAAAATTCAATAATTTGCAAGCGTTGTTCATTTGTAAGACGATCCATGGTTAAATTGCAAACCAAACTGAAGCTGTTTGACAGTGACACAAGGTACTAAACACACGTCAGCTGTCAAAACCAGTGTTGCCAAAACCAAAGCAGCTTAAAAATCACCCTTTATATATTTTAAAATGTAAATAAAATAAAATAAAAGAATCTCAAAGAATACCTGATGGAGTCGTCGATAACGACGTCACGTTGGGTAAAAGATGAAGGAAAGTAATTGCATTAAATGATTAATTTACCAAAAACGCCTGATTTATTATTCAAAAATATTAAAAAAAATATTTTTCGGACAAAATAATGACATGTAATTAGAAATTCGTTTTTTTAATTATAGAAATGTAGGCAGTAGAAGAAAAATGGTCCGGATGATGTAAAAAATTGAGCACTTTCTTTACATTCTGATGTGTTACATAATTTTGCTCTTGAAGAATATTGAAATACGGAATTTCGTGTAGCCAGAATTTTAAATTACAGTGCATACAGTTGGCGCTCGATATAGATATAGAAGTAATTAAGACCACAATATCGGGATTGTTCACTATTTTGAGAGAGAAGCTAAAAACAAAACACTTCATAACAAACATAAATAGGTACTCCACGTAGAATTTTTTTTTTTTTAAATAAGAATTAAATTTTAGAGAAATACTTTCTCATTTTTGTTTGTGTTTTCCTCACATTTAAATATATTTGTACTGCTTTTTTCTGCAAACGTTTCATAACTAAGATATCAGAAAAATCTGCATTTTTATGTCATTTCCACTGAATAACCTTATCAACAAAATAACATCATCCTTCGATAAAACCGTACAGGCTGATGAGTCCCAATAAGCAACCAATTGAACATCTTCTTCACCATTTTCATTTTCGGCTTCTTCAATTTCTGACAAAACCCTATTCTCGTTTCATTCGCCTATGTCAACCACATAATATGTCATACAAGTTAGCAATACGATTAACTTGTGTTATACTATTTCCAGTGTATTCTTACTTTCGTGACTGAATGCACAATCTACCAGTGGCGTACCCAGGGGGGGGGGGGGGGGGGGCTCAGGAGGGGCTAGAGCCCCCAAGCAAAATGAAATACTATGCTAAGATTTTTAAGTATATAGGAGAATAAATTTTATCATTCCTTAGTTCAAATTTGAGTTTAAACAATATTTTTCAATTTTAATTTAAAAAAGAACTAGCTATGGATATCGTAATGAAAGCACTAGCTCATACCATACGTAACCTTTATTTTGTTTCACATTTTATAGCGATTTCAAACATTTCATTTTTTCTTTATTTCTCCATTTGAATAAAAAGGTAAGCGAAATGAAATACCACCACCTGAAAACATTGCATTCATTAACATACTAAACCTCGACTTGAATCAGAGGTAGACAATCTTCTCATACTCTCTTCATACCTTTTATAAAGGTAATGGGCCAGCCGTATTCATAAGCCGTATTTTATTATCGCCGATGATCCATATAGATCATCTCATGAAATTAAAAAAAAAATACGGATCTTAGTGACAACTGTGTTGTATACCTAACCTACCTATCTCTTTTTTCCTTGCGTTTATTTATTTTTCATTTATTCGTTGTCTTTTTTCTTTACACTATACAGTATAGAGTTCACAATTCCTAACTATTTTCAAAGCAAAAACTAAACTTTTGGTTCATGAAACGTGATCCCGATAGAGAGCAGGATCTCATGTTCTTGATGTGATGATTGTATTTTGATGATATATATATGGATCATCTTATAAAAATCATAATAAAAACGGCTATAGTAATTTTAAACTATTATTCTATTTTTAAATACAGAAATGGAATTGGAAAAACTTGTATTAATTGATCTTATTTAAACTGTTGTTAAGTAAAACATGAGTTTAGCAAACCACTATGAATACAACCCAATAAAAATTCGTATTAACAGAATTTCCTTTGAAAATTCATACTTTATTTTTTTCATTGTATTAGCTGGCCTGCGCAACTTTTAATTATAATATAAAACAAAACTATAAGATAACTTAAAGAAAAAAAAAAGAAATTCCATGAATATATTTAAATATGAATTACATTCCCTCACTACCGTTGTTTAAATTGAGTCGATAAAAGACGATTTTTGTCATTTAGGAATATTTGAAAAATAAAGTTTTATTCATCGAAAACAGCAGTTATAAGCGGTTACATATAACACGCATGATTCTCAAAAAGATTTTTTTTCTTCAATATTTAGGTTATTGAAACAAATGTGGAAGGCTGAAACCGAAGTAACTATGCCAAAAACTTTTTTAGCTTCTTTTTAGCAGTGACGTCATCAGAGCCAGAATGTTTGTTTTCCACTTTGAGACGGTTAAAAACATGGCTGATTAGCGACGGATTAGCTTTTTTGAATAATCGCAAAGAAATCGATGTAATCTCTGAAGATGTGGTGAATCAATTAGCTAATCAAATAAAAGGAGAATGGATTTTATCAACAAGTTTTTAAAAAATATCTCTATTTGTAAAGAAAAAATATGAATAAAATTAATTTTAAAACTAGGGTTTTTTTAATTTTTTTTCGTTTTCTTATTGAAATTTTACTTCTTATTCATAACAGGAGGTTAATAATCTCTCTCATTTTTGTGGTAGTCTTAGCCATATACCTTAAAAAAAATGTCTTCCATAATTGAGACTGAGCCCCCCTCCCCCCCACAAAAAAAATCCTGCGTACGCTACTGCAATTTACATACATAAGTGTACGGTAAAACTTCTTAAAAATCAGTCGATAAAACTGTACACGCATTGCCGCTGAAAAATTCTTGTTAAATTCTGAAAAAATTGTGTGTTCACTATATCGAGAATTGTTGTTCACTATTTAAAGTAGTATGTATAAAATTTTGTGTGTTCACTATATTGGATATGAAAAACACTCATTTTTAATTCTCTATTATCTAAATGTTAGTTTTATTTAAACCGCGATCTTCTTACACAAAATCAAAACTTCCCCTTTACAGATGAGTTGTTTTGAAAGGTTTTTATTACTTAATATATATGTGTGGGACCCAATAGCTAAGCATGCTTAAGTCCAAAAATGCTTCTTAATTCATCCCTGCATTTCATAAAATTGTCGCACAGGTAAATTTAATTCTAAACACTTTTGTAGAAAACTGAATTGTCCATCAAAATAGGTAGGTATTATTATTATTTTCCATCCAAATTATTAAGATTTAAATAAATTAATTTCTAATAAAAGCACTATGCTATAGATAAATGTATATAGTATCAGTAAATTAATAATCAAATTAAAAACTAATTTATTTCTTTTCTATAAATCACTTCATAGCTAAATTTTCTTGCATAAAGACCTTGTTTGTTTTTACATACATTCTGAATTTTAATTATATAGAACGAATTTCCTCAAAAAAAATAGGTATTATTTAGAAAAAGTTAACAAAACCAATCAATTGAATAATGAAATATTTGATGAAATATAAATTTAAATTTAAATGAAATATTCCAAAATTTATTTTTATTCAAAACGAAAAAAAAAATGATTTTGAAGTTTTTACTGTTAATACCTCTGTCCGCCTCTGTTTTATTTGTAATGCATTCTTTAAAATATTACAACTCATGATTTTGATCAAACATGACATTATGATGAAAGGGATGAGCCTCGCAATTTTGTCTGTCCATCTGTTTGTATGCAATTTTTGTTTGGCGCTTCCCAGGGGAATTTTAAATATATTTGTTTTAGGACCAAAAATAACCGTTCCTGCAATAGAACCATATTTGTTTGGCTTTTTCGATAACATCTTTTCTTTATGACAATTCTTCAAAAATCTCAGTAATTTTATTATTGCATAAAACAATTTTCAGTAAAATATTTTTTGTGGATACAAAAAAATTAATGATGATTTTTTTCAAAATTGGCTTTTAATGTAAATGATTTGTGTAAAATTCAAGAATCAAAAAACACTTTGCATATTTAGAAAGTCATTCATTGTACCTTGAGTTATATTTACTTTTCAAATATATGAAATTTAACATTTGTGTACTGCAACTCATATAAGCAAATTTAAGTTGAGGCAAAAACAGTTATTTCGGCTAGACAGTTTTTTTTACATTTTTTTTCTTCATAAGTATACTTTACATTAAAAATATTCACCCCATATAAACTTATGCACTGATGTTATATCAGAAAGAAGATATTCGTCCGCACACAACATTTCAAAAAAATTAGGAGGCAAACTAACCTAAAATTGTAAGTTAAATGTTTATAAAAATGCAAAACCCATCAGACCTTCTAATAACTCGTGTCTGCATAATGCACATTTCACAAATGAAAATAACTCGTATTTGAAAAATATCATGCTGCACAAAAATAGCAAATATCTGACTGACTTACAAAATTACGTATACGCCCTAGTGTACGCTGTACCAAGATAATATTATGCGATGCAAATTTAAACAGAAATTAAATGACATTTTTTTTTATTTATTAGCAACACAGCTTAAAATTAGTAAAGTTAAATAATCTACGTTTTTGAAATTAAAGGAATTTTGTATAATATGAAACACAAATTATTCAAAAATATAGTTTTTCTTCCTTGAATTTAATATTTCGTTTTCATTTAACAAAAAATGTGTATTTCAGTCGGAAGCGCTCAAAATTTAGAGAAAACAAGCCGTTTTAGCTTGTGGAAGCTATTTTATCAAAAATATAAATTTTCCTTCTCTTTATTAGAGAACGCAACCACTTTTAAATAAAACAAGTATTTTGAATTTAAAATTAAATATTTATTCGAAGCGTCAGATCCCTTACTGTGGGTCGGGGGAAATCTTCAGCTCATACGTAGAACTCTTAATTGCGAACTGAAACGTGAATGATCAGAGAAAACCTTTTTATATCAATTAACTGTCTACTCAGCAAATCTATATTTGACTGGAGACTATACTGGCCTTTGTTCTAATAATTTGCTGACACCAGAAATCAGTAGTGAATTTTATTTGAGTATTAACTCCTACACAAGTTGCTGAGGGCGAAATGTGTTAATGCACTTTCGGGCGCTAAACGCAACTCGACTCGCATCCTAGCACTTAACTTCGATTCGATAAGGTTAGTTAAAGAGGCTTATAACTTGAGTGCTAATTATCGATTCTTCTTCTTCAGGGTGAAGGTTTTTAAGTCTTGAGGCTGGTCACATGGTTGTCAATTTTGTGGTGGATTCCGACTCGGTTATTAGGATTTCTTCTGCGGATATTAGGCCAGCTACACATTGGACGAGTTTTTGGGCAAATTTGAATGGTGTGAACGTGTAGTTCCGACGTCTGGAAACAATCCGAATTTGTTGGGATTTTTAAACATTTTCGTGCTTTGAAAGTGTGCCCAGGAACTTCACGAAAGCGATATACCTATGTGCGCCCTAAATTCGTAACATCAGTATAAAAACGTTAAAGAACGCAACAAATTCATATTCAATGTGTGGCTGGGGCTTAGTCTCCACCTCACCCTTAAAAGTAATGCAAAAAAAAAATATGCCGAATACAAACACTCCGTATCCGTAACATGTCGAAAACCATTTGGGTTTTAATTACTAATCGTACATATGTGACTATTTCCTTTAAACAAAATGCAGAAGTATAGTTTTGTACACTCGAAGTTCCCTTCTTTTTTCTTCAAATGTATCTTTGAAGTTTCAAACAAAAGCAAAATGCTATCAGAAAGGTTGAATGTATTAAAAATGGATGGAGACCCTGAATGTAATCTATTCATCTCTGAGGACTTTATATGACCTTTTTCAAATCAAACACACAGATACACAAAACACATCCGCTATAATCCAAAACCTATGGTCAACAAGGCCTTGTTTTTTATCAAACTAAAAGCTGACCAGTAGGAGGTACATGTGTAAAATAAATCAAAAAAGCATTGGTCAAAAGGGAAATGAAATAGAAATGGATATTTCAAATTTCTACATAAAACCATATATGGTACCAAAATAAATCAATTTTTTAATAATTTTCCATTTCAAAATATATTTGGTTAAAAAGTCTATGAAATTATATCTACATAAATGTAGGTATACACATATTTTGTGAAGCTGACGTTATCATTTTTATTTTTATTTATTGTTCTAAACATATCCAATGTCTTGATCAAATACACCCTTTCAATGAATGAAGATGATATCTTTAGTTTTCCAACCGATAAGGAAAAATAAATCTCTTAAAATAGGGCTGTCAAGGGATGGAAATTGATTGATTGTCAAACAAAAAATCTTTGATGTTGGGATGACGATTTAAAAAAGTTTATTCTTTACCTCGAAGTTCAAAACAAAAAACTAATTCATAAAGAAGCTGTTATAAACTGGGTCAAAAACTGTGTATAGGAAGAATAACGATACTTCCTCTGCTAACGACAATTTGTTAATGATAATTGTTAAATAAAATATTTAAGAGAAACTTTAATGTCAAAAAGATTGATGCGAGTATTCTCAAATGCGTTCAATAAAAACTAATAGGATTTACACTAATCGACAATGTCCTATTTGATTTCTTCACAATATAAATTTTATTTAAATTGGTTCTCAAATTCTTCTCTTTAAAATAAAACACCACACTCAATTTAAACAATCAAATCACTATAATTCAAAGATTCCTCAAAAAAAAAAAAAAACAACAACAACAACAAAACTGATATCATCTAAGAAATTTTGACAGTTTTGGCATTTTTCCAATATCGATCACGACAAAAAATGGGGGGATATTATTGTCAAAATCACCTGGCACAATAAAACCAAATTGTTAATTGATTTTCAGACACTGATGCTGAAAGCATAACACGGTCATAAATTTTAAAAGTTTTCCTTCTGTTTGTGCATAAATTAGTCTCGTGTATTTTCACAACATTCATCATGATATATACGAGGTAGGGGTGGCACAATGGCAGTTTCAGAAACGTATGACAAGACATTTTTCAAAAAACCTCTCGTCCTTTAACATTTAAATTAAATATTGGGCTGAATATTTTGACAATGGAACAACTTTAACAAAGTCTGTTAAATTGTTGTTTTTAATATGTAAATACTGATATGTATCTAATTCAAATTTTAAGAGTACGATTATGATATTTATGATTTTTATGTCTGTATTCAAAAACAACAACGTGGGTAACTGTCATGCAGGTTGTTTTTTTTTTATGAGCAGCACTTCCTTCTATACTTCATTCCATAAGCTTTATATTACTAATGGTTATTGTGTTGCTATAACACAGAGACAAGATGTGTTTTTTTTATATTTCATTAAAATTTCTTGTACAATTTTTTTTCATTGAGTCCAAGATATTTTTGCATCAACAAAGGTCATATAACCATGACAATGAATTTTTATTGTACATTTTTGTTTTCCAATCAGTCGTTTATATTTTTTCGCATAGTCATTTATAAACTTTTTAAGTATGTATAGGTATAATGTATTTTCTTTTTAGGACTGGGAGTTCTTTGGTATGCATTTTTCTTTCTTCTTTAATATCGTGTCAAAAAAATACCAATGGAATTAAGATGTCACTTTGCTGTCAAACAGAATATAAAGGCAAGATGTAAATTGAACAGCCGCATTCGCTATGAAGTGTGAGCTGAAGACAATGAAAAGTATATAGGGGTCAATGTAATTTTTAATTTTTACATTTAATTATACATTTAATTTGTTTTTTTCTACGATTTTTAATTTTTATTCGAAAATTATTTTGGGTATCTTTTCAAAGTTTCGAATCTAATAATTTATATAAAACAAAGTCGTTTCAATAACAACACTTATAACTCAAGAACGACTGGGCCGATTTCAATGATTTTTGATTTGTTGGATTCATCTCCGCCCAGAATATCAGAATAACATCGGAAAACTCACTTTGTAGTGTGAAATGGGGTTAAATGAAAAAGACGTATCCGATTAAAAAACTCTACCTCTACGGATATTTTTTTTTTTAAATTGCAATTTGTAGGGTGAAATGGGGTAAAAATTAAAAAAAAAATTTATTTGAAAGGTTTTTTTTTAGGACATGGCTTTAGAGATATCCTTTTTGAAGTTTGGTTATTTGTAGAGTGAAAAGGGGTAAATGAAAAAAAAAATGTAGGTACCAGATTTAAAAAAAAATTCTTTTGATGTTTGAAAGGGTATTTCTAAGGAAATTTCTTTAAGGGTATTCTTTTTTAAAATGTTGTTACATATTTGTAGGGTGAGATGGGGTAAAAATAAAAACAATTGACCGATTTGAGAAGTTCGTTTTTTGTTTGAAAATTTTGTATTAGGAAATGGGCTTGGGAAAATTCTTTTTTAAATTTTGTTATTTGTCGGGTAAAATGTGTGACAAAATTGTCCGATTTAGGAAATTCTTTTTTTGTTTAAAAAGATTTTCGTGTCGATTTAGCTTTGAGGATATTCTTTCCTAAATTTATTAATTGTAGGATAAAATGGGGTAAAAATAAAAAAATGCCCGATTTAAGAAATTCTTTTTGTGTTTGGAAGGTTATTTTGAGTGGATGGCCTTAATGGGTAAAACGAGAAATGGTAACCGATTTCAAAAATTCTGTTTGTGTTGTAAAGGTTTATTAATATATATATATTTTTTGGAGCTTTTGGTGTTGCATATGTGCGTAAAGTATCCCTGCCAGCGTTAGAACCTTACTCCAATCGGAGTAAATTTACTCCAATTTTGAGAAAGAAAATAAATCTACTCCACCACCTCGTTTTTTTTTAGATCTACTCCTTTTTTCGCACACTAAAAAAGGCACAAATTCTTAAGCCAAACTAAATGAAATCGTTATGTTGTTCAGTTTTCTAACCAACTCTGGCTCTGAACGTTTAAATTTAAAATTCTATTCAATTCTGAAAGTGAATTTGTGTATGTGATTTATTTTGTTTTTGTTAAAAATACAATTTTTGAAGGTTTTTTTCTTTGGTTTTCAAATCTACTCCAGAAATTTCCTATTTACTCCACTTTTTTTACAAATGTGCTCAAAAATTTTACCACTGAGGTTCTAACCAGAGCTGTAAAATAATTAAATATATTGGTACTTAAGTACAATTTAAGAACAATTACCTTGTACTTAAATATTTTAAGTACAAGTACCATTATATGGTAACTTTACTTAAAATTTCAAAGTACCAGTACCGGTACTTGTACTTGTAATTTATTTCTTTAATATGGTCAAAATACATGTTGGGTGGAGACAAGAAAAAAATCTATGCCGCTTCGTTTAGTCGGGAGGGCCAATTTTTTACAAAAATGACTTCAAACAGAAAAAAAATATTTAAAAAAACAACGGTAGCACTTAATATGCCATGTTATACATTTCTGTTAAGCCAGAAATCTCTTCTTTTGTTTTATTTTATTTTATTTTATTTTATTTTATTTTTTATTTTATTTTATTTTATTTTATTTTATTTTTGCTTTTGTTTTATTTTTGTTTTTGTTTTATTTTTTTTTATTTTATTTATTTTATTTTAAAATAAAGTTGTTTTAGTAGACAGTCTTTGACCTTGGGAGGGAGAGTGAAATTGTATACAGTATTCAGAATACCTATAAGCTTCGAATCTAAAAAGTTTACAAATTGCATTCAAATATTCCATTCCATTTCAAAGCGATATCGTATTACACTTGAATAAATTCATATTGTAGCACTAAATTATGTCATAATTCTTGCCTCATTAGACTTTTTAATTTATTTTGTGGCGGCGCTATCTTGACGTCAAGTAAGGACCGCCACAAGTTTGAGGGGGAGGGGAATAAAGTGCTCGTCCAAAATTAGCACCTAATTATGTCCAAATTCCTGGATCATTAGATTTTTGAATTTCGTTTGTGGTGATGCCATCTTGACGCACCTCGAATATGCACACAAGCATGGTTGAGAGTTGAAAGTCAATAGACACTGGCTCTCCACGAGCTGCCTCGCCACGAAATTTAATTTCGTTTGGTCTAGGGCTGTGTCACTCAGGAACGATTCGATTTTTTGATCCGATCATGGAAAAGTATTGATGATTGAAATCACAAATTTTCGTTTCAATCGATCCCAATCTCAATCATTTCGATGATTCTCGATTTTCAATCCCAATCTCAATCATTTAAATGAATCTCGATTTTCGATATCAATATCTTTTTGAATAATTAATATATTTTATTGGAGAAAAGATATATGGGCCAGAACGGGGTCGATCAAATCGGTACAGTATTCGTTAACATCGGAGATTGTATTTCATCGAAACCGAAATAAAAAAATTGTTTTAGTTTGACAGGTGTCAAAATATGTCAACATTTTTGGTACGGCGCGCGGATCGAAAAACGGAGTACGTCAATTTAGGAGGTGGAAATTACATGAAGTCTACAGTTCTCTAGGTCCTTTAGAACACTTTTAATTTGACAGGTGTCCAAATGTCAATTCTTTACCGAGAATACGCGCTACGTAACTTTGTACATCGGAACGTCGCACAGAGGAAAGTCCACGTTTTTATTTCACTCTACCGCCGACATATAGATGTTTACACATCAAAAATCGAATCGGAACAGTATGAAATAATGAATTGAGTGGAATGAAAATGATCGAATGATCGATTGATTAAAATTACCGAATCATTTTGGTAATCGATTCTTGAACGATTCGATCATTTGAAATGAACGATTTACACAGCTCTAGTTTGGTCGTTTCTGAATTAACAAATATTGCGATGTGGTGGTCATCGAATATCTTAAAAAATGTATGTCACTTAAAATTTGAGTCAATCAAGAAATTTTTAGAGGTGTATTGTGAAGACACACACGAACCAGCAATTTAACCAGTTTGGTCGATGTCGATTAACAGTCGTAATTCAGTATATTGTTATATTTTCACCCGACTCACTGTTTTACTTTATGTTTATTTTGCAGACAAAATGAAAAATGAGTAACTAATGATTATTTATGAATAAAAAAACAAGCAAATATCAGTAATTCTATTAGATCTTTTCTATTCTTCGTAATTTGTAGTATTAAATAAGAATGATTAAATGACACATTATTATGGATAATAAATTAATGTATGTAATTATCAACTCCAAACTGGCTATATCATCTTAATTTCTAATCTAAGAGACATTACTGAAAACATACATCTCATTATCATTAGGATGAACATGAGTTCCTTTAATGAAATTCATAGTTCAGTAACACTGTAACTGCCTAAGCGAACACATGTTTATCCATTAATTGTGTATATGACGGCTTCTCTCAATGGACTACAAATTTCATTATTTTTATGAGTACATTATAAGAATAATAGAACTAATTTAACTTTGAGGAATTTTTCAAATTATAGTAGATATTTATTAGGCAAACATGCATGTTGCTTATTAAAAATTTTGTTTGTGTATCCTTTCTTCATAATGGCAAATACTTGAAATAAGAACCTAGAGTGAAGTCGGTTGATATGGCACCACGGGATATATGTATGGCACTCTTTAAATACTCCCCACTTAATAAACACTTTTTTTTTTAAATAAAGTAATCAGAATATCATTAAGTTTTACGTAAGCTCTCTATAGTAGTAGCCCTCGGCGAAATGTTTAGTGCGTAGGACTGCCATACGCTATCGGTTCGATTCCCAGCCTCTTCCACTTAAATAACGACTATTTCACGGCTACCATCTCTTGCAAGGCAGTGACAAATCCTCCAAGAGTATATCTCTATGTGCATCTGACCTTAGCCATTTGGATTCAGCAAAAAATTGTTCGTCCCCTCCATTCCTGCCAATATCACGCACGGTTGAGAGTTCTAAGTCACTATGGTCGGGTTTTACACGAGTTCTCGCTCCACCAATTTTTTTACTTAATTTTGGTTTAGTGTTAGCTCTCTATAGGTGCATTTTGAATAGAGGTAGATTCTTAAACTTCTAAAATCCAACAGAAAACATAAAAATTGTGGCTAAATTTGAACTACTTTTGTTTGTTTTAACCACCCATGTCTGTTTGTTTCTATATTTACTATTAGGAGCAAGTTATAGCATTCATTGAAACAATATGTGAAAATTTTAATTCTTAAATTTCAGACGTTTAGGTACAATTTTTCAGTGTGACTTAAACCAGACTTAGCTTTTTCCAAGAGTAAATTAAGTCACAGTGAACTGGAGGAAGCAGTTTTTCGATGGAGAATGCATGCGGAATGGTGGATAAAACATCAAAAGCGTCTGTTCAGTTAACTCACCATATTTAATGAGTTATCTCGGTTTTAACTTTAATCTCCCACTGGACATTTGAAATTAAAATCATTGATTATTTTGATACCAATATAAAAGCTATGATCTAATTAGGTATTAATTATTGCCAAAAAAAAATAAATTTTGGACCAGTTTTCCACAGAAGATGACTTTTAAAATTTCAATGAACATTGGTAAGGTAATTTAATCATTAAAATAATAAAAGTCATTTTATGTGGAAGGTTTGGCCAAATTATTTTTTTTTTTTTTTGCAAGAATTGATAAATAAATTATCATATTCGTAATGGCATAAGAATAATCAATTTGGCTTTCTAAACGTCTAGACATAAGCAAATCAAATTTTCAATTATTGGTTTAAATGTAAGCTTTAACTGAGCCACCCTATGTGTTTTTTCGAGTCATTTGGGAAAACAGAGTGGCGATGTCAGAAGGAATAGGTATACCACCTTGAAAGCCTAGTATATACTAGTATAGCCCATCGCTGTTCACCAAATATCTCCGAAAACTGCGAAAAAGCTCTTTCCAGTATTAATTTGTAGGTGATTGCAGCTTTGGAAATCCAGCTCCACAGTTCCGTAATAGCTTATTGCTCCCCATACCATTACACCACCTCTTATGTTGTGCCGCCTTTGAAGATGTGTTTCTTCTATTCTTAAATCATGGAAATAACAGCTGTATTCATCAGGTCCGTCCAAATTAATTTTTATTTCATGAGAAAAGACGACGACGGTATGCCACTCTTGATTCCACCTGATGTGGCTTGTTGCAAAATAAAGCCGCTGGATTTTACGCGCTGCATTAAATGGTGGTTTCCTCTTCATTTTTTCATGGCGAATATGGCTGGTCTTTTGTATCACGCGATTTTAACAGTCGATCTGCTAGCTGTAACTCCAGTTTTTGCCTTAATTTTACTTACGGAGAGCCTTAAATTTGAAGCAGCTCTCAGTATCCCCCGCCTTTCCTGACATGTTGTTGCTTTGCTGACTCGTCCTTTGCGGTCTTTTTCCATACTTCTCCGGGTCCTTTATAAAATTGTATACAACAGTCGCACCTCTTCCAATCTTGCTGGCTATGAAACGGATGGATTTCCCTTGTTCCCTGTTAGCTCGAATTTGGCCTGTTTCCTCCTTGCTTGAATAAGGCCCCCTGATACTCGAAGTATCCTTTTATTTGATTTAAAACATGGTAACAGGTAGATTAAACTACTGTTCGTAATCAAGTGAGACAAAACAAAACAGGTACATTTTATGAACTTTTTGGGAAAAGCGTCATAAATGTTGCATTTATCAACTTAATCCCATTTTTTTTAAGAATATAAACATAATATATGCTTCATTCATTGTGCGATTGGGTTTTCCCAGATTAGTGAAAGGTTTGAAAAATATCGTAAAATTAAAACAAAAAACTGCCTGTTCGTAATCAAGTGAGACGTAGTGTATGTGCCTGACGACACTTATAGCTTATGATATTAAAATTAATTAATGTTTAGAATAAATAATCCTTAAAAGAAGATTAAAACTGGGTGCCATATCACCTGCTCTTTGCCCTACACAAATGTCATGTTATGTGTATCATACTAACACCATGTGCATGAATTGATCCATTTTGCTTGCCCTAATTGCAAATACATTTTGTCAAGCTCAATTCAAATTCAATTTCAAACAATTTGCTAACAACAAACAATATGAAAACTTTTCATAACTTCAACTGTTGCCTTCTTCAATCTATGTATAGGTACTTGTATATATATGTAGATGTAAATGTATTTTCAGCTGGGTTGTCCAACTTTCCACATAACTTTGTCTAACTTTCTTCTTATCTTATAATCCATTTGTAGCTATGTATTGTCATTTTTAAATTGAATAAAGAAAAATATGCAACACCATCTCTACACATTTTGTCTTGGCCTAGGTTCAGTCAGAGCAGGGTCGGTCCAAGGATAATGTAGAATATAATTCAAAACTTCGGGCGAAATTTTAAGATTTAGTTGGAATTAACAGATACATATATAGGCATTACTTCAATCCGAAATAATACCAACAACTGTGTTTTTTACTGCTATTCTAGGACTTAGACCCATTTGCTGAAACGAGAAACTTAAAGTTCAACAGTAGCTCTCAGTGTCGCTGAGGAAATAGTAGAACAAAAGCTTTTAAGTTGAAATTAAATATTTAAGTTTCATATCATCAAACGGCATTTAATGTGACTTTGAACTGAATGAAGCCCGTGTGTGTTATTTCGTCTCAATGGTGCGGCAAACTATCTACTTCAGTAATTCCTTAAGAGTTATGTATTATACTGCGTCACTGGACGTAAAAAGCACCTTCACTCTGGCACTGGTAAAATGCACCAATACTTTTTCTTTTAGTCCTTGATGTAGTATAAAACTGTTTCCCTTCTGAGTCCTTTACCGACTAGTTTAAAGAGAAACTATCAAATAATAATGTTTTCAGAGGGATTCTATTCCCACAAAGGAGTCACGTTCACGTGACAAATCGTTCCCTGAATAAATAAACAGCAGAAATGTAGGAGAGTATATAAAAAAGTTGCGAAATTCCCATCCTCCATACTTAAATTGGATCAATAATTGTGTTTTGGCATTTCGGTATGAAAACAGCTTTTAGAAGATTTTTACATGAAAATTTTGTATATTAATTCACAAAGGAACTACTAGTTGCCTATTTTTAGCGCAATCAGTGATCTATTAAATTTTATTTTAGGACCGAACATGCATTCTTAATACAAAATCGAACTCCCTCTTTCAAGATAGATAGGTATAAAAAGACCATTACTGGGATAATTGCCCTATAAATGTCAAATTAAAGAATGATTTATCCGAACTTCATATAAAACATCCAATTGTGTTTACCAATACAAAATCCGGCTACAACACCAGAAGAAATATATTCTCTAAGTGATGCCAAAAAAATCCAGAGGGGTGATGGTGAAATATTTAGTTTCAATTAAAGGGATGAAATTTTCTATCTAAAATGCTTGTTCAAATTCAATTGGCATTGAAGAGTAAAGTCTTTTGTTTTTTTTTTTTTTTGCACAAAATGAGCGATTTCCTTTTATGCGTTTTCCTATAAACCTGGCTGGCGGCCAAAGCCATCATTTCTAACTCGTTGATGCTTTCAAATAGGAAATTTAACATTCTGTTTTGAGTATATAAGAAATTAAATCTATATAAAACGGATAGTCGTAATGGAATTTCCGGTGCAAGAAGACGATTCTTTCTGGTAATTAAATGTGAGTAGCTCTATGGACTGTGAAGTTTTAACGACTCTGTTGTAGATGTTTTCCATTTTTCAATTTGTTTTATTGTTGCTGAAATGTTTTAATAAGAAACAGACGAATGGTCTTTAATTCACAAAAATTGGCAATTTATCCCGTTGAACTCACTTGGAAACATACATAAGTTGAGAAGAGAGAACCTTGTCAATACGAAATTTTTGGTTGTTCATAAAACTTTATGCCATAAGCGGAAGTTCATTAAACTGAAAAATGTAGACCATGTGGTCAAGCTTTGTTAACTGTTAACTTAACTGTCGGGAAAATTCATGAGCTGATTTGGAATCATTAAGAACTAACTATAGATACCCTTGGGCCATGACTAAGTCCATTCTGAATTTTAATTTAAGCTTCGTTGGTTCCTTGATTGAAGTCATTTCAATTGAAGGAAATATTGTGTACCTGCGTTATCCACGAATCGAGTAAAAACGACACAATTTTGGTCGGTTTATATTTTTTTCATTTGTAGTTTACGAAGAGAATTAAATCGTTTTTAATTATATGTTTCACATGTAATTTTTATTTAGTTTTTCTTCCTTCATGAAATGCAAAAAAAAAAAAAAAAAACAAACATTAAAATGCAGGTAGAAAATAAAAAAGGTTTACATTGCAAACAGACACGCGATTAACTTTGAGTTCAAACTCCTATTAATAAATCAAAATATGAAGGTTTCGACTTTAGTAGTGCAAACACATCTGTTGTTTTGTTTTCATATAAAAAGCTTTCATAAATGATAATATTATGTTTTCGACGGTAAGCTACCCAACCCATTATACAAAAAAGGTGGCAAGTTTTTTTCTTTCTTTTTACTACTTGAGTTTCAATCTTTCCAGTTTTTACAGTACGATAGAAATAATTTTTTTTCTTGAAAAAAAAAAAAATGTTTTAGATATCTATATGGATGAGTTTCAGACCTCTTGTTAAAGTCGTCATAGTAATTATAACTCTTGCAAAAACAATGGG
Organism: Leucozona laternaria; assembly: GCA_932273885.2. NCBI lineage: Eukaryota > Metazoa > Arthropoda > Insecta > Diptera > Syrphidae > Leucozona > Leucozona laternaria. Next base: position 19,148,456 of record OW026367.1, on the reverse strand, counting down.
CGTGTTCAAAGCATTACGTTTAACATCTGAATTTTAAGTTAAATCAATTTTTGGAGCTTCTCATTGGCCAGCTGCCATAAAAAGTTAGATGACTTTAAGTGAAGTTTGCTTACGTTTCATCAAAAATTTTTCATCTGAAAATTCAGAATAAAGTGAGAGTGGTGGGGGAAATGTTGAAGTTCCACAATATATAAGTTGAAGTTCATGACTTTCGCTTTGTAGTCCAGTCAACGAAGACTCAAAATCATAAAATAAATGCAAAAAATCATGTAGTCTGGATTATTATTTCAACGGGTAGGGGTGACCCCCAGGTACAACATACCAAAAGTCCCCAGCCCAGGGCCGCGAGCTTTAGACAGGAGGGGGGGGGTTAAATGTCCGCTTTTGTAGAATTTCCCGAATATTTTGAAAAACAAGCGTATTAGCGAAAATATCTGTAGTACAAAATGAAAGGAAATCAAATTTTCTACCGAAAAAGTTTTATTCATATTTTCGGGGATGCGGGGTAACGAAGTGCCAAAAAATATAAAAAATCGGCATTTACCTCACAAATTTAGTGTTTATTGACCATTTTACTTAGAAAAAATGAAAAAAGTAAAAATATATTTATCCACGGTTATTCTAAAACAAGGAAAAGGGGGTTACTACTGCCTTATATCTCTAATATCTTTCGTTAGAAAATTGACGGTTTGAATTTACTACAGAATTCAATGAAAAGAAAGAATTTTTTTTAGAGAGTAGTAGTTTTCATAATCTTAAATTTTCTCAATAACTAAAAGACCTACAACCCTCTGGTTTTTAGCGTTCGACTTAAGATAAATGGGAGCATCAAATACTAAATAAAAATTTAGTACCTTATAACACAAAAATTTGAAAAAAATCAATATAAATTAAATTTTTTATTTATTTATTTTTTTTTATTTTTTTTTCAAAATTTTTAATTCAAAATCATTTTTTTTTAAACTGTTGATAACTTAGTTTAGCAATAAAATAATAGAATAGGTTTTTGGATTTTCAAAAAGCTATAGTATAGTTTGTAATTGTATCCGTTGTTTTTAAATGATTGCATATGCACTTTAAACCAATGTTTTAGAAAATGATCTCTCCCTTATAAACGGGGGCAAGTAGGGCCCGTAAAATACTAGAAAAGGGGAGTTTTATCCCCCCCTCCTGTCTAAAGCTCGCGGCCCTGGGCTGGGGACTTTTGGTATGTTGTACCTGGGGGTAACCCCTACCCGTTAAAATAATAACCCAGACTACATGATTTTTCGCATTTATTTTTCCTTCGTTGACTGGACTGTTGGTTAGTGGTTGATTTATGAATTATGACGATTAATTTATATCACGAACAAATTAATACTTTTTTACTTAAAAGAATGTATTGTTTATTGATAAGTGAGTTGCTAAATCAAAAGATTAACTCAGAAAACTGTTCCCAGAATTCTACATCGCAATATTTTGGAATTATTTTTTTATTAAATTTCACATAGTCTGCTGCTTTTCCATTCGCATCGCAACATGGCGGGGTCTTATTTCAAAAAACAACACTTATCTAGAAATGTCATCTAGTGAAGCTATTTTTAGAGTGTCTACTTGTTCATTGTTTAGATTCCTTGATATAAGCCATTGGAGAAATTCTACCATCGTTTAAAGATTTTCTCTCAGTTATTTAAAATTTTTGGAAAAATTAAATGAAATGGAAAAGCTTACTATTATTCGATAAAGCAATATCGTTTTCAGATGTTACATAGTTGAGTATCTGCATTCTTCAGTGCGAACAAATATCTTCATGTAATTCTTCTACCGAAGTTTTAATTAAATTTTTTTTTTCTATGAACTTTGACAGAACTGACAGAAATTGAAAATTGGTGGAAAGTGGCAGTTTTGGGAAGAGGTATTGTTTACTTTTTTGATGAGGAATGAAGCCAATTAGCCCAAATGTCATCATTGAAAATTATTAACAATAAAACATGTATATTTAGTTAACATGTTCTGCACAGAAGAGAACAGAAACAGTGTTCCTTTTGAGTAGAAAATCTGTTCTTCATTCTGACACTTTGTGTTCTGTATATGAAGCTGTCCACAACAGCTGAGTTCAACATTTTCTGCACCTTATACTTTTGAGGTGCACCAATTGAATGAGAAATATCAAATATTCAGCTGTTTTGTATTTGGAACAATAAAAACCTTAACAAAAAATATGCACGACTTGATCACACGAACTTGCTCCTGTGGTTAACAATTGTGTGTAACCACACATTGAAGATGCATGATGTATATATATGTAACGAGAAAATATTAAAAGACTCAAAAGTAGGTACCCACTAAAACATTGATTTTTGTCTTGTTTATGAAACGATGTTTTTCAAAATTTTCAAATGCAATATTATTAAAACTATTAAGGAGCACCAGATTGCAAAATAATAACAAAATCGGTTTAACCATCAAAAAGATAAACTTGAATAACCCAAAAATAAGACTATTTTCTTAAAAAAAAACGTGGAATACCTAATTCCGTTATGTGAATTTTTTTGAGAAAAACCTGAAACGCAGTTTTCTCACAATAGACTTTTTTATAACAGAAACGAAGTTTTGATTACGACCTCAATTTTTTTTTTTATACGAAACCAATACCAAACCATGAGCAAGTACAAATCGGAGCATCAATTCAACTTAATTTGTGGTGAATGATTTTCAAAAATATCTTTCGCCTTTTAGTCTAATAGCAAATTTTGAGGGTTGAAGTATAACCAAAATATGAGTACATGCAGGAAGGGAGTTTGAAAAATATGAAATTTTTAAAAATACCTTATTTTATTACTATATTGTAGATACTCGCAGGTCCGGCAGGTAATATGGGTATAGCGTGGCTGTGGGTAGTAAAACTCACTCGGGATTTTTTGAGTGGGTAAATTACCCACCCGAATATTCAGTACTTTTCAGAAAAGCTTAGAAATTTTCAATCTCATTAATGAAAAAAAAAAATTAAAAAAAAAAAACGACCAATTGCAACACAGCACTTTTTTTCCACGATTGAATTCATTCCCTGTACTCTCGTGCTGGATCTTTATGGTGTAAATCTTCTTTTTTGTCTCTCTTTTTAGTAGTACAAGTGCAGAGGTCGTAGATGTAGAGAAATGATAAAACAAGTAAGAAATTTCGATTTTAAAATGCCCGCAGTTTATTCTGCTAATACTTTCACTTTTCATTTTGCTTTAATCTATTCAAATGAAATGTTTAGTTCCTTTTTAGGGTTTCGTACCCAAAAGGTAAAACGGGACGCTATTACTAAGATTCCGCTGTCTGTCCACCCAGGCTGTATTCCCCGTCAACGAAAAGCACCAAATCGTACCGATGAAGGTACCTCAGAGAATTAGAAATTCAAAACACCGACAGATTTTTACAGAAAATAATTTTTTGAAATATTTGACCATGATTCTTCTCGTGCTCAACAATATTGTTATATTGCATGTTTATTCCGACCACACGGAAAATCTAAATTTGGATGAATTATTAAATAAAATTTATTTCAAAATACTCCAAACGAAGTGTGGTTTTCGCATTAAAAAACTAATGTTTCATCAAAAGAATAAATAAAAAACTTAAAATGAAAAAATGTTATGACTTTTTTTTCATTAGTGAATTTAAGCTTTTACATCTTGCACGAACTACCCACTCGGGCTGAAGATGTTCTGCCGCACCTGGGTATACTCGTATTAATTGATAAAGCTACATTTTAAAAGACAGTACATAATTTTACAAGCGTATATCCATGAGTTTGGTACTTTCGCCATTATATCAATGACTTCTTCGTAATTCACCTCAATATCCTTTATGTATGTTTAGTAACATCAACCCAATTTAATCGTTCCTCACCAGTCTTGTTGCGCAGATACGTTTACAATCTCTGAAGACGAGAGAGTGACTGTTCGCTTGAAGCCACAGATACGGAAAGAGTTGCACCGATCTGATCCAGAAAACGTAAAAAATAAATTGTTACCTATTGTCTCCCCCAGATCGTCATCGTCAAAATCGTCCAGTAGATCCTTTGATGTCATTTGGCCTTTCTTTTGCAAATGTGTTAACAGTCTACCGTAAAATACCGATTTTTACCCGGAACATTATGACACAGCTGCAAATCTTTAAGGTTTTTCAAAATCGTATATAGGTTGTACCCTTGAAAAAGTCTTTGAAAATTCATTGAAAAACCTATGGCTGACCAATTACTGAAGCCTAGTTACACTATATTACATTTTTTTTCTTTTATTGCCTGTTAAAGCTGTATAGATTATTTTTTTTAATATATCCGTACCTTCCTAGTTATTTTAAACTGACTATTTTTGCATTTTCTTAGAAATGTGATTTTTAAATTTGTATTTAATTAGCCAATCTAAAAATTAAAAAAAAAATTAAACCCACAACACAAACAGACACCATAAAAGAAATGTGGCTTTGTCATGTTTTATCCAAGTGTTTGTTTATAGTTTTTACACGTGTATATCAGCGCAAGTAAGCGTTAAGCCTAAAATTCGATTTGATTTACATAATCCGCAATTCATTAATACTTACTAGGGTTGTCGTGTTACAAATATCTTAGAGTAAAGTTAGTGTCCAGAATTCCAACACTACTTAGATTGCGTGTACGATAAATGAAATCCAATTAAGATTTGTACGATTTAAAACCTAACCACATCAAAAATGATATACGCACTAATCTGAACGCCTTGGGGCTCCTTACTGATGAGCTACATTTCGTATGGGCTTTAACGATTTGGGAAATTATTTCTATTATCAGATTTTATTTTGGAAATTTGGGTTACGGTGAGATGTTTTTAGCACATTTATTAGAAGCACCAGAACGTTGATTTCGTTGACAAAAAATTATGCGGCTTTAGCTTCGTAAATTGAAAACAAAAGAAGGTATTCATGCTAAGGGAAGTTTAAAGGGATTCTGTTGTAGCAAAACAATGGAATAATGCCTAAATATAAGATTTTTTTTCTGGTATTCTCAGCACATAAAGTCGCCATTTTCGGCCCAATATAATGGGTGATTTTTTAAGAGGTTTAGAACTTTTTAAAAAAAAAAAACACAAAAAATTCGAAAAAATGAATGAAATATTTATTTGAATCGATAGTTTGAACCTTGCAATTTAATGTTTAAAGATAATTTCATGCAAATGTTGACCGCGGCTGCGTCTCAGGTAGCCCATCCGCTGAGTCCAATTTTGGAATACTCTTTCACACATATCGGCCGGTATCTCACGAATGAATGCATGGATGTTGGCTTCCAGTGCGTCAATCGAAGCGGGCTTGTCCCTATAGACATTAGCCTTGACATACCCCCACAAAAAATAATCTAATGGTGTCAAATCGCACGATCTAGGCGGCCAATTGACCGGCCCGAAACGTGAAATTAACTGTTCACCAAACTCGCCTCGCAATTGCGCCATTGTTTCGCGTGCTGTGTGGCATGTGGCACCGTCATGTTGAAACCACATATCATGCAAGTCAAGAACTTCCATTTCGGGCAAAAAAAAGTTTGTAATCATCGCTCGGTAGCGTTCACCATTGACAGTAACGCTGCGATTCGCATCATCTTTGAAGAAATAGGCCCAATAATGCCGCCGGCCCATAAACCGCACCAAACAGTGGCTTTTTCGGGATGCATTGGTAGCTGTTGCAATGCTTCTGGCTGATCTTCACTCCAAATGCGGCAATTTGGCTTATTTACGTACCCATTCAACCACAAATGAGCCTCATCGCTGAACACAAGCAGCGCGCGATGAACATTTCGAACCGAGCACGAATTTTGATAGTAAAATTCAATAATTTGCAAGCGTTGTTCATTTGGAAGACGATCCATGGTTAAATTGCAAACCAAACTGAAGCTGTTTGACAGTAACACAAGGTACTAAACACACGTCAGCTGTCAAAACCAGTGTTGCCAAAACCAAACCAGCTAAAAAATCACCCGTTACATAGAGTCAAAAGTACCCACAAAAAAAAATGTTTTTTGTTTTATTTTTTTTTTATAAAACAACGTTTTTAAAAAAAAAATTAACTCAATATTGTTTAAATTATTAAGAAACACCAGATTGCACAATTATAACAAAATCGGTCTAACCATGGAAGAGTTATGTTATAAGTTATGTGAATTTTTTGAGAAAACCCTGAAAAGCAGTTTTCTTACACTTTTTTCTTGACTTGGTAATTTTAGGGAAGAAGTTTAATCAAAATCTTTAAAGTCGTTTTCGAGAAATTTTGAAAAAAAAAAAAACAATTTTGTAACGTAGCTAACCGTTCTAGATGAGGTAAAACAAGAATTCGGATAGGAAATCGCATAAAAATGCTCTGCACCAAATTTCATGCAAATCGGACCACCCGTTTAGGAGCTAGATCAAGAAATTACCGTGGACGCACGGACACACACCGATGCAAAAGCCCAACGGACGGGCTGACGAAACCCACTTCAACTGACGTCTCGATTATCGTAGTGTTAGTTTTGTTTACAACCTTGAAATTTTTTACTACACGAAACCAATACTTGCCCTGTATAGCAAGTAACAAGAAGTTGTTTTAGCACTTTCGACTTTTCCACAAATTCGTGTGATGAAAGTGGCGTGTGATTCATAGCAAATGTTGATTTATCAAAGAATTTATGAACATGTGCAATATGATTGTGGAAAAGTTGTGAAAAATATTTAAGGTATTCGTAGGTATGTGGAGAAGTATGGGAATTAATTGATTTATTAAGGAAATATTACCGCATATGAAGAACCAATAAATTATTTAGAGCTTTTACAGCTGTACAGTTCGAGGAGGTAAACTAGAGATTATTGTCTGTGAAATGGCGATTGCATAAAATCAATCATTATTATGACTTTCTACATATAAAAGTTGGTTAATTTATATATTTTGATTTAAATAACAATTTGAGAGGCTGTGTATTTTGTAAACTGACATGAACGGACTCTTATATGGGTTTTATATCTAGGCACTTTGTAAACGGTCCGCCAAATAACTTCTTTTTTTTTTTGAAAATGGCGCAAAACATCGAGCGTAGCTTCGGCTGTGTGGCACGTAGCGCCCGCTGTCCTGTTGAAACCAAATGTTGCCAATATCCTGCTCTTCAATTTTTGTGAACAAAAATTCGTTCAACATGGCCCGATAACGATTGGCATTGACTGTAACGGCCACTCCTTGCTCATTTTCGAAAAATGGCCCAATTATGCCTCTGGACCAAAATCCGCACCAAACAGTGACTCGTTTTGGGTGTATCGGCTTTTCAATGTATGCGTGCGGGTTTTCTGTGCCCCAAATGCGACAATTTTGCTTGTTTACTACCCGCCAAGATCAAAATGAGCTTCATCTGAAAAGTGGATTTTTTTGGCAAAATCGGCATCTTCTCTAAGATCTAAGTCGATCGCAGGCCCACTTAGCGAAGCGTATACACAACCATATTCGTTCAGCGGAAGGATATAACTAATTATCTGTCAAACCAGACATGAGCTAAGTGTTACCATTCACGAAATAAGCACTAGTTGAAAAAAAAACGTTAGATGGCGGACCCTTTATAAGGAATATGTCGCATTGGAGTTGTACACCATGGCGTATACGTTTCTTTCTGGCATAGTCGCCTGTGGTATCTAAACGAGAACTTTTTGTGTTACTTTGTACTCTGTCTCTATAAAGAAGTTATTGCTTACGCCACACAAACTTGCTCTTCTAATAAACAACTAAAGCCACAATCAGCCCTATTCTGCTAACCGTTCGCGTCAAAATTTACATTCTGCTATCCCAAGGAAGGTAATGACTGTTCCATAATGCGTATAAATTGCGATACAAATATAATTAAGACAGTAAGATTCTCTTTAGAACTTGAAAAATAAGTACTGGTTGAGATCTGCATGAGTTTTAAATAAATAATTTGAAGCAAATTGAATGAAACATTCAGGTGATTCGACAAGTACAAAGTAATAAATAAATGAATTTTTTGATTTATTTTTTATTTATGATACAATGAACTATTTAGATCCAAAACTATAACCAAAATTATAACAACAAAAGTCCAGCTATAACAACATATAAGCGAATAACCCAAAAATAAAACTATTCTCAAAAATCGTGGAATTCGTCGGATTCGTTCTCGAGAAAATTAAAAAATAATAGGTATGGCAGCTGCTCGCTATAGATGAGATAAAACAAATATTCGAATTTCCCCTCTAGGGAATCACGTAAAAATAATCTGTACCAAGTTTGAAACAAATGGGTTCACCCGTTTAGACTGTAGCTCAATTTACAATGGTCGTCTTGTTTTGCAAGCATGGAGGAAATTGGCTAAGCAATTTACATTTCAAATGCAACAACGACTTAGGTAAGCGCAAAGAATTCTTGGTGGTTAACTTCAGCACGGGGAAAAAGATAGTTTGTTTTTCTGAACCGCCTCCGATGTTCTATTTTTCAACTTAATTTCTCTGGGCATGCACAAAACACGCCTAATGTGTCTCATCGGTAAAATTTCAATGTAATCCGTAAGAATATTGCATATAGTTAGGATTTGGCAGAAAATTCCGATAGCCGAAATAATGGTCTTGGTAAAAGCCCTATAGCCAGGTATCTACCGGAGCTGAAAATTCATACAATTCGGAGGATTTTTGCTGTTCGAAAGAATACCTATAAGCAAAAACCCTTCGAGTCATATGAAATCGGAGAATTTTCCGCTCCGAAGGAAACCTCGCTAGGGCTGAATGACTCAAATTGAGTAGAACATTTCAAAACAAATTATTGAAAAAAAATTAAACCGTAATCAAATGAGCAGGTATAAGCGACACACACATCACAGCTGAGCATTTTATTTTATTTTATATCAACGTTATTGCAAATATGAGTCACCCCAAATATTGCTGGTAGTCTCACTTTTGATTGTATGTCCCTTGTATTCAGTTGAAAATATTATAACTCATCAGTTGATGAGCATAAAGTTGAATAACCCCAGGGTTAATTAGAACTAAGTTTTCTTTTTCTCCTATAAATTCGCATAAAAGCCTCCTACACCCTCCGACCTAATTGCTTCCACTTAAATCCCCACATATTAAACTCCATTATAATTAGCTGACTCATACAAATGTGATCAATATCTACTGCTCACTCTTTCCGAGTAGGTACCTACTTGCTTAATTTATGACCAGTGACTAAAAAATTAATTTTTTAATAAAATAACATTCTCTTCATCGTTTACCTCCCACTCTGGATGACTCTGACTCGTCATTACCATTACGATTCAAAATATTATAATTTTGCTAGGAAATTTTTCTAAAAGTTCATAAAGCTACAAATCATTTGTTGTTACATTTTCTCTGGACTAAGTAAATCATTTAACTGCTACAAAAATATTGTATTCTTCATTTCGCAGTTAATCTGAGGGAACTTATACTAAATATTTTAAATTCTGAAAAACTCAAACAAAAATGTGGAATATGTCTGAATGAATTTCTCGGAAAAGTTCTTTTAAGCTTTTTTTTTTGTCACAAAAGAATATGGATGTAAGTGAAAAACTACAAATAAACCCAATTGGTATCCCTTTAAAAGGGCTTCGAAAGCTTTTTTATTGGAATGTCAAAGCTTGATGTAAGAAAAACAAAAACAAGCGGTTAACGGTTATTTTAAATTCAAAAGTGTATTAACGTCGAAATCGTGATTTGGTATTCAATTATGGAATTGCTATCGTCCATTTGAGAATAAGTTCGACTTACATAATGTAAGTATAGGTACATTATTTTATTTACTAGTTAAATAACATTGTGTATCCGTTTATAAACAAGTGTTGCAACTTGTTCGTTTGCCATTCCGGACCGAAGAGTTCTTCCCTATTACCAAACGAAAAAGCTTAGTAACTTTGTCGAGATTTATACATTCCGATTTTTAACATACGATAATTTTTTGGTGCCGCAGCGCAGAGTAAATTATCAGAATATCGACAAAGCAAAAGGTAACATTTTTGGATTTCCTTATAATTATCCATTATGATTGGTGTATTTTTTCAAATTTTATTGCGTTTTAAATATTCAAACATGAGTGCAGTTTAAGGTTCCTATACAGTGTTGCCAGATGGAAACAAAATTTCCCCCCAGAAACATTTAGAAACCCCCTAGATTACCACATTTTATCAACAAAAACCCCTAAATTTTTTTTTAACTTTTTGTTTTTATTCACAGATCCTAAATTTGTTTTTAATTTTAAATTTAAGTATAAAGTTGAGTAGCTACAGTAAAAAAAATTGTAAAAAGGTACTAGGTAATAAAAGAAAATTTGTTTAGGTTTACTTCACAAGGTGTGAGTAAAGTTTTGATTATTTATTCGACATTTACACCCCGATTACGACTATCAATTATCAATTGATAGTTGATAAATATTGAAAACCGATATTTAACAACCCAATTGATAAAAGTTTTGATCATTGAGAATGGTGCAGGCCGTCGTTGATTGATTTGTTTTTTCCACACGATAACAACGAAAGTCTTGTGAGTTTATCCGGAGGAAAATTCGTGATGAATCGAATCAATTGGATTTGAAAGACGTTTGGTATGTATTAACATACATATATATTGTTTGGAAAGTTGCATTTTCTTTAAAATATTTCGAATGTCAAGAGAAGCTTTCAAGTATGTACTCCGCGAAGTAAATTCATTCTTAAAGACTTGTGTGCATTCAACATCAATTCCACTGGTTGCATAGTTTATACATAGTATTACTAAAACGTTTACTGTCGTATCTTGACCTTATGGTTTTATAAATGTAATTATATGAAGGTTTTTATAATACAAATTATATATACTACTGAAATACATCAGCCAAGTAAAAGACTTAGCACTATTTAATTAAACTTGTTGAATTATTGATTCAAAATAGCTTTTAACGACCTTTAGTCCATACAAATTGGCGTTTCGACCCGGCGATCTTACTTGGACTCATCACTTGACTAGTGAGGGCAATTTTTATTAAGTTCAGTTCAACTTACATGAATTTTTTGCCAAAAATCCAATGTGAACCAAATCTTTGCCCAGTGCCAGGCTTTGTTTTTATATGAACGTTTTTATAACACAAATTCTATATATGCACTAGTGAAATACATCAGACAAACGCCAATTTGTATGGACTAAAGGTCGCTAAAAGCGGTTTTATGAATTGTAAAAAATAATTTTGTTAGTGCTAAGTTTTCGAGAATATAAGAACAGGGACGATGCTGTTAGTTAAGAGTCAATTATAGCATTTTTAAAAGACATGGCGAAAAGAACAAAAACATCCGTAAAACGTATTTTAGAAATGGGGTGTCAGAGTTAAAAATAATCGAAAATTCAAATTTTCAACGATTGATTCTAATGGTAGCTATAACTGTACATTAAAGTGAAATCTTTTGTTACACTGCAAACTAATTTTTCTCTCCGAAACCCTTTGTTTGGAATTTTTCCAATATTTGCATTACCCTCGGAGTAATCATTACTTGAAATGTAAGAGTTATGCAGAACTAGTTTCGCTTCGAACCAATGTTTAGAATTTAGATTGAAAATAAACTTTGAAGAGGAAGATTTTTTCCTTTCAGATAAAGTAACGAATATTTCAGAGGAAATTGAATTTGGATGGGAAAGATAGAATACTTATAAGAGTTTTTTTTTAGACGTGTGGTTTTCAATCTGGCGATACTTTTTGTCGGATTTCGTCTTTTTGACAGCTGTTACTTGATTTATGCTCAGTTTGATTAGCCATTTCATAAGGAATAGACTGCCGCCTGAACAACGCTTCCAAATTGTGCCCCAAGGTCCAAAACAAGATTCCCGTTGATCCCAATTTTCATAAGCTAATTTTTTTTAGCGATGAAGCTCACTTTTGGTTGAATGGATACGTCAAAAAACAAAACTGCCGCATTTGGAGTGCTCAAGTGTATGTTGAGACACAGTTATCAGTTACATCCACAAAAAATTACTGTTTGGTGTGCTCTATGGGCAGAGGGAGTCATTGGTTCATATTTCTTCAAAAATGAAGTGAAGAATGAAATGAATGAAATGACTTTTTCGTGCCTGAATTGGAGCATGTTGATGTGGACGACCTTTGGTTCCAACAAGACGGCGCTACATGCCATACAGCCAACAAAACAATCAATTTACTGAAGGAAACTTTTAGTGCGAACATTATCTCGCGTCGTAGGCCTGTGGCGTGGCCTCCAAGATCGTGTGATTTAACTCCCCTGAACTATTTTTTTGTGGGGTTATGTGAAGTCGCTTGTCTACGCAGATAAGCCCGAGACGATTGACGCCTTGGAAGAGAATATTCGGCGCGTTATTGCTGACATACGGCCCCAATTGCTGCAAAAAGTGGTCGATAATTGGGCCTCTCGGGTGGAATCTATTCGAGCCAGCCGCGGCGGCCACTTTCCCGAAATCATTTTTAAAACATAATGGCAAACCCTTATTTTTATAACAAAGCTAAATTCTTGGCCATAACTTTAAATTATATGCGTTTTATTTCTTCTTGAAAACCACACGTCTAAATAAAACACAATTTATATGTATCTAAAAGATATCCAAACCAATGAAAGATTTATTTACCATAGAAATTACTCAAACAATTTTCCAGGTTTCTACGAATGAAGGTACAGTTACATAAATGTTGTTATAAATCAGATTGGCACTTTGGAATTTTTAGCAACCCACTTTTTGACGAAGTTGAGACTATAAATTACCCCAGATCTTGTGCGATAATTCGATTGTTTCCAAGTTTGAAATATAAAATAGCTTTTTGATTTTTGGATCCTAAAACGTTGCTACGTAACGAGCATGACAAATAAGACAGTATTAGGATTAAGCTTCCATTCCTAATACGATTTTTTTTAATTTTTTAATATATTTACATATATCAGAAGTAAACTTGGAGATAAATTAGCACCGTTCGAAGAGGAAAATGTCTTACAAAAAGTTAAGAGAACCAATAATTATAAGTTATCAACTTTGTCGTTATAAATGGCAAACTTGTGACTTTATTCTAATAAATTTAATAACAAAATACAAAGTTTATATTTATTATTTTTTTTTTTTAAACAAAGAAAACTCTACGTCTCCAATTTTTTCTTTTATTTATCTCAAAAATGATTTTTTTTTAATTTCTTTTACAATATCTTTTCTTATTCCTTTTTTTCTTTTTACATATATATAGAAAAAATACAATGACTTTTATATATAAATATATGTATATTATGTACATATACATGAGATAAGTGTCTGATCTTAAAAACAAACTAACATCCTTACATTATAAAATGGGAAAAAGATAAACAAAAATTAAAGGTGAAAACAGTATTCATCACAAAATAATAGATGTAATGGGAAAACTTGAACTTTTTCAATTAATGCTAAAATTTTGTAAAAATCTTATGAAATTTTATTTAACTGTAGGTATGAAGTTGGTAGTAAAATTCTTAATAACTATTTTTTTGTTTGTATTTTTTTTTTTTTTTGATGAGTGGAAAAACGATGAAGACCCGTTTGCTGGTGCGGTACATTAAATATTTAAGCTCAACTTAACCACGTATGTGCTACTTTTTCCACCTCAAAAGTAAGTTGAACTTGAATGTTTCAGTATCGTCTCAGCCAATGGGTCAGAGGGTTTGTTCTTTTTTAAGTAAATTTAAATATTAGACACAATTTTTATTTTTTTTTTATTTTTGGTTGAAACAACATTAGTTCCGGTCATATTAATTTATATAAATAAGACTTAAAAAAATAATCAGTTATTTAAAAAATAAGACTTCTGTGTGTTTTCAAATTCCAGCTTTAAGGTTTTTGTTACAAATTTGTCGCTTTGATGTTGAATGTTTCTGAAAGAATACAAAATTATTAATATCTCAGTATAAAAAAAAATAAAAATATAACTACCAACCATACAGTTTTTGTTTGCTTAATTTTTAGTCCTGCAGGGATGAGTTTTTGTCACCGCCCGGTGACATCACATATGACTTCACCGATTGAAATAAACGTCCGAATAATTTTTTATTGGAATCTGTTGTTGAGGTGGCTCCTAAGTGTGCAGGTAGCGTGTCATTGACTGAGTTCAGTTGTGGTCCATTCATCAAAGATGGTAGAGTCGTTCCTAGGGGTTTATCGAAAATAAGATCGGGTTCATTGGGTATGGCCATCACTTCAGTTTCGATCACCTGTATTGGTAAGGACTTATCATGGCCGATATCAATGCTGCCGGATGAAATTCTTAGACTAGACATGATGTCATCTGGAAATTGAAGGAACATGTGGGATTGGCCTTTTTGTGAATTAGGCAAACAATGAGGAGTAAATGGAGTTTAAGATTAATTTCATTTGTTTAAAATAGAAGATTCAGTTGTTGTTTTTTTGTGTTTTTTTTTTTCTATATAGCTATATTAATTACATGTATATTTTATTTCTTAGTTTTTTTTTTAATGATAGACTTTAATTTAATTTATGGTTTTTAGTGTCACATTTGTTTATGGAGAAATATTTGAAAAAAATGGCGGACATATTGGAAGGATTCGAAATATTGAAATGAAAGTGATATTTAAAATTAATACAATGAATTACAATAGAAGCAAATAATTGTAATCGAATTCTAAAAAAAAATGCATTAAATAACGAACTGAAAGCAAACAAAAATTTAAGTATTCGAGTCGATTGCATATTTGTTTTGTGTATTTGAAAAAGAGGTGTTTTTTTTTCCAAGATTTTATTTTATTCAGTCGTATTTGTGTTAAATTTTCAACTATCCTATAGCTTGGCCCTGTGAGGGATGTTAGAATGATGTTTTAAGGTTTAATGAGGTGCATTTGTAACGGTTTTTTTTTATTTGCAATTTTGTTTCATTAAATTTCTAGAAGTGCACGTACGTATAAAAGTGGAACTGTATTGGGTATAAAGTGTCCTATAAAACTACTTCTATCTATGAAACATCATCAGTTCTTGTCACGGTACTTGATAGTAGAATTATTGGCCTGCAGGAACCGTGTTAGGCAAAAGCCTCTCTAATGAAAGAAAAACCTCTGGGAAATTTTATAAAATCGCAAGTATAATTCATTGCCTTTTCCATCCATAATCATACTAATTGCATCATTTTCATTCAAATTTTAACGAGCTGAACGCATTTTTTTTTTTCAAAAATCGATAATTTCTCATCTTTTGACAGAAGTAAAACATTTTATTTCTCTTCCACTTCATATGAAAAAATGAAACACCATATTAACATTTAATAAGGTGCTGTCAAAGTTAATATGCCTGTTAATTTTCTCTATTTATTTATTTACTATCTGGCCCATCGGCCTTCGCACGGGTAGACAAACCTAAACTTCGCATAAAAATTACAAAAGAAAATATAAATAAATAATTTAAGCTAATTTTTCTAATCGAATATGTAGGTATACTACTTTATGGCTTTTTACCTACTTTACATTATGAATGGCTAAATATGTATGTAACCACATGATCCTAGAGTTCAACCTTTATCACTTTCCCAACACAGAAAGAGTTCTTTTTAATCAAAAACCACTTTTTTTTTTTTCATCCCATTTCACTCTATTTATGCCAATTTCCGGAAACAAATCTTAAAAGCTATCAACTAAAAATAAACCTTTCAAAAACCAAAAGAATTTCTTAAATCAGTTAAATTTTTTATATTTACCCCATTTCACCCTATAAATAACGAAATTTGAAAATAAATATCCCTCAAGCCGTTTCCTAAGAAAATCCTTTGAAACAAAAAACGAAATTCTTTAATAGAGCAATTATTTTAATTTGACCCCATTTCACCCTACAAATAATAAAAATTTGAAAAAAAAAATATCCCAAAAGCCATTTCCTACCTGTTGAATGGTATTGAACTGAAAAAGGAAATGTACGCATACAGATCCACCTGTTGAGAATTTTCTGACTTTTCTTTTTTCCTAAACCTTTGCGGAGCAATTACGAACAAACCCGCAGAAGGAAGTATCCAATTTGGTCCCGTCGTTTTCAAGTTTTAAGCATCCGAACACACCACGATCCATTTTTATATATATAGATTTTCTTTTTTAAATTTATACTTAGATGCAAAGTGTCCGTTTTGTTCCAATTTGTAATCTGTTGTTTTATGTTTCTTTTTTTTATTTTAAATAAAAGCATTTTTCGATTTTTTTTTTTTAATTTTGTAGTTAAAAAGGCTGGTGAAAACAAAATAAAAAAAAATGAGACTGTCGCACAGTGGGGCGATCCTTTAAATTAATTGGTAAGTCATCCCAAATATATGAAAGCTCAAATTGCTATAAAATTGTTTGCATTTATTTATTGGTCCATAAGTTAAAGACAAGTGAACATAGCCTCTCTTCCGTTTTTTTTTATAAAGATGATTTTTTGTGTTACATTTAATTGCTGTGCAAATATATTTCGCGTGTGAAAATTAAATTAAGAATGGAGAATATTAATAATCAAGGTATTTAAATTAAAATAGTTTTTTTTTTCAAAAAGAGATTTTTTTCGTGATTTTTTTTTAATGGCGATTTTAAAAGTGTTAGTGCGATATAAGAAAAAAAAATATTTTCAAATTTTAAGTGGAGTTTTCTAAAAATGGTCAAATATGGGTCTTGGGATTTTTTTTTGTGTTATCATTAGCAATGTGTCAATAAACCGAATCACGAAAAAAATCTTGCGCAAGTTTGCGCTTTTTTAAGAAAATTGACATTTGTAGGTTCAACTGCGTTCATCAATCATGGTGACTTAGTTACAATATGGCTCGATAGTGCACATTCCAGGAAAATTTCAACAGTTTCCAACAAAATTAAGCAGTTCCTTGGATTGGAAGAGCTTAATGAAGGAGAAAATGCGTGGTTAGAAGAAATTTAGAGGCTTTTTTTTGTAAGTTTAAAGCAAAAATGGCAGCGTTGCCAGAGAAAGAAGGACAGGTTTATGAAGGATAACCAACGATGGCTTAACCTTAATTTGTCTTTACCAGACGGATTTTCAAATTCCGCAAGTAATAATACAACCCTATGAAGTTAAGATTTGTTTGATAAACCAGTGCTATTTTCGAAGTTCAGTTGAAAAATCATTCCAAATTCTAAAGCAAATTTTTTCTGTTTACTTAAACCACAATTCACCGGGAACTAAAGGGTGTTTTTTTAGACGTGTGGTTTTCAAGAAGAAATAAAAACGCATATTATTTAATGTTATGGCCAAGAATTTAGCTTAATTATAAACATAAAGGTTTGCCATTATGTTTTAAAAATGATTTTGGGCAAGTAGCCGCCGCGGCTGGCTCGAATAAATTCCAGCCGAGAGGCCCAATTTTCGACCTCTTTTTGCAGCAATTGGGGCCGTATGTCAGTAATGACGCGCCGAATATTCTCTTCCAAGGCGTGAATCGTCTCGGGCTTATCTGCGTGGACAAGCGACTTCACATAACCCCACACAAATTAGTCCAGCGGTGTTAAACCGCACGATCTTGGAGGCCACGCCCCAGGCCCACGACGCGAGATAATGCGCTCACCAAAAGT
Organism: Leucozona laternaria; assembly: GCA_932273885.2. Taxonomy (NCBI): domain Eukaryota; kingdom Metazoa; phylum Arthropoda; class Insecta; order Diptera; family Syrphidae; genus Leucozona; species Leucozona laternaria. The sequence continues at coordinate 19,130,917 of OW026367.1, read as the reverse complement.
TTCCTTCAATAAATTGATTTTTTCGTTGGCTATATAGCATTTATCGCCGTCTTGTTGGAACCCAAAATCGTCCACATCAACATCTTCCAATTCAGGCACGAAAAAGTCATTAATCATGGCTCTATAGCGTTCCTCATTGCCTGTAACATTATGGCCGTCTTCATTTTTGAAGAAATATGGACCAATGATTCCCTCTGCCCATAGAGCACACCAAACAGTGACTTTTGAGGATGTAACGGCGTCTAAACAATGGCTTGAGAATTATCTACACTCCAAATGCGGTAGTTTGGCTTATTGACGTAGCCATTCAACCAAAAATGAGCTTCATCGCTGAAAAAAAAATTCTTATGAAAATCGGGATCGGTGGTCATCTCGTTTTGGGCCCATTTGGGCACGATTTGCAAACGTTGTTCAGGAGTAAGTCTATTCATTATGAAATGGCAAACCAAAGTGAGTATAAAGCAAGTGACAGCTGGCAAAAAGACCAACACGGAAAAAAGTATTGCCAGATTAAAAACCACACGTCTAAAAAAACACTCGGTATAACCAATGTTGGAAGGCCTCAAAAAAAGTTTTGAAGAATGCGGTGAGCGGACTAAAAAAACGACGCAACACACCCCAGAAGAGCTTATCTATGCTGCTAAAATCGCGACTTCAAAGTCTCCTAAAAAAAGTGATAAGGTCTTGTCTTTGCCACAAAGCTTACCATTATTTCTTGACTTGGGATTGTCAAAGCGGAAATACACTTTGCTCAGAACTGTCGTCAACAGTGTAAGTAAGGACTGTTTTCCCAGCTACTACCAGCTTAAAAAATATAAGGCAGAACTATTGCCTGAAGGGATTGTTGCTGTATCGGAGACGGTTGCTGAAGTGATTGTTCAATCCCTTTTGAATAAGACAGTGGAAAGTATTGTCCAAATATAAAAAGAAAATCAGTGTTCAAATTGGTTAGAAAACTCTGGATATTCTTTTGACCTTATTTGCAAGTGGGGATTCGATGGCAGTTCTGGCCACAGCAATTACAAGCAAACTTTCGTCGCCAGGGAAGCTACCGACAGCTTTTTATTTGTAACAGCTCTTGTGCTTTTGAAGCTTGTTGATACTTCTATGAACCGTGAAGTCTGGGTTAAATCCAGACCAGGTTCTACGTTTTACTGCAGACCCATGAAACTGATTTTTTCAAAAGAAAATATAGGAGCCTAGAACATAAGCTTCTGTTTGATGAAAAGAAAAACATTATTCAAGAAAACTTTAAGCTAAAAATGGGACTTCTAGTGGACATACCCAAACCTGGTTAGGTACAACAAATGATGGCAATACTGCGCGACGTTTTTTTTTTTTCGAATCCAGAGTTGAGTTCCGAAATATCCGGTGTAGATAAGGATCTCATCTTCAAATTTGGTTTAATTTTGAGAACACTCACTGCTGGTCGAGCAATAAATATGGACACGTTTGAAGAACTTATTCTTGAAACAAAAAACCTATACCTTTCGAAGTACAGCTGGTACTATATGCCTAGCAGTGTACATAAACTTTTGCTCCATGCAAAAGACAGAATAAGGTTTTTTGATCTACCTATAGGTGTTCTTTCGGAAGAAGCGTTGGAAGCAAGGCACTAGGTTGGATCATACTCGAAAGAGTTCAAGGGTGAACTCAATTACCGACTTGATTAACTATTTGCTAATAACGTGCTAAATTTCAATCAAAAAGTGACACAAATATTGAGTGAATATAGAGTAAAATTTCAGGATTACCCGTCGGATTAGACCTTAGTAATATGCATACTTCTTCGGAAAGCGATAGTGATTAACTTATGCATACAAGTATTAATTAGTGTAACTATTTATTAAGCTATTAAAATCATCTAATCTATATAACAAAACATAAGCAAACAATCATAAATAAAAATAAAAACAAGTTCGCTGCTCAACTTTTTTAAATAAAATATCCTGAATTTATAAGTTTTAGTATGTCAATTTCTTTGTTTTTAGGTTACAACCATAGATATAAGTGCTAAAATACTATTTCAAGCATGTTTGGTTGAATTCCTTATTTTATTCACAAGATATTAATTTTGCCTTTTTTCCCATACATTCGTTCCACTGTGTGTCGGGACGAAACGACAATTTTTATGGACTAAAGGCCGTTAAAAGCTATTTTGAATCAAAAATGAATCAAGTCGACTTTAAATTAAATCTTCTATTAAAATATCTAAAATCGAATTCTACAATTAAAATGCGACTTATCTTAAAATAACTTTCTAGGATATTTTAATTAGGTACAATACGATATTCCAAGTAACTATTTTTTTAATCAACGATTATATTCCTGGAGGAGATACGTTTTAACAAGGAAAAATTTAGTAAAGGCACATACAAAAAATTACCTGGCCCCAATTCTAAAGTGGTGTAGAAGAAAATGCACATTTTGTTAGTTTTGTGATTTTTGTAATGAACTTTTTAACGGTATATGCTACTCCTAGCACACATTTTTAGCAATATGCCCTCAGCTTATAATTTGTAGAACACAACATCAACATCACACCCAACTAACATACTCCCAGAGTTAAGCTCTTAAAATCTGAAAAAAAAACTCCCATAAGATTCTTTTATATCCTATTGCAATACCTACTTAAGAATTAATATCTTGTTATGAAACTCAAATTTGTCTCACAGCATTTTTTTGTAAGAGTTAGGCATTTTTTTGAAATTTCAAAGTACCTACTTAAATCTAATATCTAGTTCTTTATTTAAGTCTTATAAGTATCTCGTTATGAAATTAAAACTCTAAATGTCATTTTTAGTCTTTATAATCACATAATATCACATCAATCAAACTTTTCATAAATAAGTGTTTTCAAAGATTCTAATAGGAGCTACGACGACGGCAGCATTAAATGTCAAACAAACAGTTGTTTTAGTTGAATTGTACAGTGCGTTCTTTTTGTTCACAAAACTTGCTTCTGTCTATGTTTTTTATCAGATTGGCTATTTGATTGCTGGTGACACTTGTAATTTTAGATTTAGATCAAAAGTTTGATCGTTTCCGTGGCCAGCAAATTTCTTCGGTCGATTTTTTGTTCTCTTTGTTTCGATGTACCTAATTTCGGGACTATGGAGGAACTGGTATTAGTGAATTTGATCATTTTATAATAACAATTAATACCAACGAAATATAATAAACAAAAAGCACACATCTCAAACTGAGTAAATATTATTGGTGTTTGTCAAAAGATAAATCAATCCCTAAACATCGAAATCTGTAAAATGGTTTTTGTTTTTAGAAAAATTCATTTCAAAAGCGTTATTTTGACAAAATATGATCGAAAAAAACCTGATTCATTGTACTAATGGAAATCAGCATGAGTATCCTATAATGTTTATGGTATCTTATACTGTTGCTGCATCGGCTGTCATCAGTTTAGGAGTGATTAAAATAACACCTAGCTATATCCAGTTAACTTTGATTGTGCCTTTATTTCAAAAGTTATGAGGTTATAATGTAATTGTTTCCATTGTTTCAAAATATTAATTAACAACAACTACCGATTTTTTGCTTTCTCATTTAAATTTGTTTGTAATACACCAATAATAGTGGGCAATTTCAATCAAAAGGAACGCACCACTGATAAATATGTTTCGTTTTAAAGTTAAATGTCAAATTGAAGTCGCAAAAGAGCGTTTGAGTTCCCATAAGAAGTTTCTCTCAGAGTAAATTTATATTGAAATTTATATTTACTCAGAGAGACACTTGTTATGGGAACTCAAACGCTCTTTTGCGACTTCAATTTAACATTTAACTTTCAAAAACACGATAATGACAATAAATGAAAAAAAAAATATGGTATGAATGATCGCGTTAAGAGCGTTTTTTATGGATGCCGGAACTGAAACTGTACCGAGACAGACAAGAGCGAGAGATTCCTGGATATCCCAAGATACCTGGGACATCACATCTCGAAGATCACTTAATACTTTAATATCAATTCAGATCAATTCAGAAAATGATGCTCAGCGTTAATTGATTCTACGGAACGAGTTTAGAGCATCTCATAAGACAGTGCAACGGTGTGAGAGACGTGATAAGAGGGCAAGGGTGGACAAACTTGCGGAGAGTGCGGAACATGCTGCAGAAAGAGGGGACGCAAGAGAGCTGTATAAAATCACTAAGGACATTGTCGGACAGCGCAGCAGCATTGACACTAACCACCCCGTGTTGGATTTTAACGGCGACCTTTTAGTGACGATAGAAGATCAGCTACAAAGATGGAGGGAGCACTTTTGTGCATTGCTAAATGATGACCACAATGCGGACTTGAATCTTCAATTGAACAACATGCGCAGATCTTCTAGGGGTATTGACACCATACCCCCAACAATTGCAGATATAAGAAATACAATCCATCTTCTAAAGAAAAACAAAGCAGCTGGACTCGACGGTATTCTCGCAGTATTCCTAAAAGCAGACCCTGAAGCAGCTTCCCGAATTTTGCTCAAACTAGTGAAGGATGTTTGGGAGAGTGAATCTTACCCACGGGACTGGAAGGATGGAGTTATTGTAAAGTTATCAAAGAAAGGGAACTTCAAATACTGCCATAAATGGCGCGGTAACGCCGTTCTGTCCGTTTTTCCGAAATTAATGGCAACTATTATTCTCGAGAGGATAAAGTCCAGGATCGACTACATCCTTAAGAGGCACCAAGCGGGATTTCGCAGTGGTCGATCGTGCGTCGACCACATCAACACCTTGCGAATCATACTTGAACAATCGTCTGAGTACCAATCACCGCTGTATCTCATGTTTGTAGATTTTGAAAAGGCATTTGACCGGGTTAATCGTGAATGCATCTGGAGATGCGAGAGGTATCCCTGAGAAAATTGTCGCAGTAATTAAAGAATCGTACAAGAACGCAAGGTGTTGCGTTTTGCACAATAGACAGCTTTCCGACTATTTTGAGGTGCGTCAAGGAGTGACACATGGAGATGTCTTGTCACCAATTCTGTTTTTGCTGGCAATTAACGATGTGATGACTGCCATGGTGGGTGAAACTGAAAGACATTGCATCCAATGGAGTCTGTTTGACAAACTAAGCCACATCCAACTGACGATGTATGTCTCTTGGCAAACAACACGGCTGGTTTAAATCAAATATATCATTCGCTGCAATAAAATGGAGAAGTGGCTGGCTTAAGGATCAACACAAATAAGGACCAAGTGCCAAAGCACACAACAAGTTATTCTAATGCAGGGACCCGTAGAGGAGGTCACGCAGTTTTATTATCTGGGCAGTTTCATTGCACTCGATGGCGGAACGGACCTGGATGTTAACAACAGAATAAGCAAAGCCCGTATGCATTTGGAATCCTTTCTCCTGTGTGGAACTCTAGTAAAATATCGAAGCTGAAACTCTTCGAATCCAACGTAAAATCTGTGCTGTTATATGCCTCAGAAACCTGGAAATGCTCTGCAAACATCTCGAGCAGGCTGCAAGCCTTCGTTAACCATTGTCTGCGTTACATTCTGAAAATACGCTATGTGGAATAGGACCGGACAGATAAAAGTGGATGTCGGCATCATGGCGTTGGATAGGCCATACTCTGAGGAAACCTAACGACAATATAGCGAAATAATCCTTCGAATGGAATCCTCAGGGTAATAGACGCGTTGGAAGACCAAAAACAACTTGGAGGTTATCTTTTTTAAAGGAAGCTAAGGCCAGTTGCGGCGAATCGGGACAGATGGAAGGATCTTGTTGCTGCCCTATGCCTCAGGAGGAGTTGAATGATCGCATTTTGTTAGTGCCTTAGTGATTTTTTTTTCATCCAAAAAAAAAAATAATGGTAACCCTTTTTCTGATAATAATTAAAAACAAAATAATTTAAATATGCATAGTTTTGGAAGCGCGTTGTTATTTTTCGATGCAAAATGTGGAAATTAGTAGATGCAATTTTAATTGAAATAAGAATTCAACCTACTTATGCCACCAAAACACACATTAGTTTTTTTGAAATGAGAGCATGACGCATACATATAAAAAAAACTAATCGCCTACAGAAACACAAAATGAGAAAGATACCTATACATAATTTTTAAGTTTACACACACTCGTTCTTTTTTTTTAACAATTTCGGTAGGAAGAGACGCACTCTTGTAGAGAGGGTTAAAAAAACTTTATTAGATTTACAAAGCGGCGTCTATATTCACGTAAGAAGAATTAAACTCTTGATATAGGCTCAAGACGTTCCCATAACTAGGCCATTTAGGGCTTTACAATTTTATAAGCATATAGAAGAACTGTTCAAGAGGGCATTTAGCTCCCTTAACTAAGTCAAGTAAAGCTTTCGGAGCATCTTATGAGAGGAAAAAAATGTTGCTTGGGTGCTTTAAAACAACCCGTTTTTGAGACATTTCCAAAAAATTCATATTTCAGGATTTAATTCAAAGAAAGGATACGTTCTCACTTAAAAGCTGGACTAAGTAAGGCAAAAAAAAAACTACTAGATCTTTCGGTTTTTTTTTTTGTATCGGGTTTTGTGGAAGATAGTGTTGGATTCATGTCTCAGTGAGTTTTTTTTTTTATGGGAAACAATAAATTTTAAAAAATCTTTTTTTTTGTGTTTTTTTGCCAATCGCCTTCTAGACGTTCTTAAAACTTGGAAGAAGCCCATTCTGTCCGAATTTTATCTAACATTCAACGATTTCGTCGTGAAAGTAGCCTAAGATGTCATCAGCTATGTTTTACAAGGCATTAAAACAACATAAAGCTATCCAATTAGATTCGGTTAATAATCTGAAACGCCTCTAAGTTTTTGATTTGATCGACTTCTATGTTGCATCGAACGTTGAAAGACCCTTGCAATAAGGATATAAGATATCTTGAATTTCCGATGATCGACTTTAGCAATCGACTTTATTCTTTTTTGTTGTGGAGATGTTGATCTCCTAAATGTCCAGTCGTAAGAAAAGGGGTTTACCCTTTTTCTTTAGGAGGTATCTTGGCCTACTTTTCGATAGAATTTATCGTTCAAAAGTTATATACCTAATTTAAAAACCATATTTTTTGATTTTGCCTAACTTTTAATCCACACAATGAACTTTTTAGACACTATAATTCTGATACTCTTGGATTTTGTTGGTAGTAAAAGTACATTTCCATTGGGTAATTTTTAAGCGACTTTAGTGTGACTTCCTCCTAAACGACCTAGGCACCTTGACCAAAACTACATGCATACGTGTAACACTACTAGCTTTTGGTCTCTTTTAAGACAAATTATCAGTTACGAGCTTAATCTATTACATTTCTTCCTGTGATTGTCGTAAAAAGATCAAATTTGTCTTGTTAAGTTTAATCCCAAAATACTTCCAAAACTAACTGCAAACCAAGACTATCTTCAGACCTAAATTGAGTTTTGTTCCTTTAATTTTTAAGTAAATTATTTTGTAAATCAACAAAAAAAATTCTCTAAAACTTTTTATTTTTTAAATCATACTTTATTAAATTTGACAGTTTTGTTTATTACTTTTATACAACATAGTTAACAAATTATAATGTTTTTTTTTTTTTGTTTGGTTTTGATTTAAGTAGGTATATAAGAGATGATTTTTGAAATTTTCTTGATTGAAGGATTTTTATCGTTAAACATTTTTGGTTTAAATTTTCGTCGCGATCTGATTCGTTTATTCTGAAAAATAAAAACAATTTCACAGCTCAATTCAAAAGAATTTAAGTTTTTTTTTTTTTTTTAATTTTATATTACTGTTAAATGACTGGTAAATTTTCTTTTTTTGTTTTGTTTTATTTCAAAAAATGTTTTTGTTATAGCAAAATAATTTGTTTTTTTTTATTACAATTCATAATTTAAAAGACTAAATTTTTATGTAAGGAGCTTTTAGCCAATTATTAATTTACTTAAGATTATTTTAATATTATTATAGGCTAACAAAAACAAAAATCATGCAACCAAATGAAATAGAAAAAAATATACAAATAATATTATACTGTTTAATTACTTATAGCTAATTTTGAAATTAGGTCCAATTTGTTTAATTTATTTTTCTGTCGGTTGCGAAACTCTCTTATATATGTTTGTATATCAAAAAGTGCAAAATAAGCGGATGAATATGAAAACATGAACGGGGATGACGACGCTTGGAGAGCCGAGGGTTAATTTAATAATTTCATCAAGAAGCTAGAAGCTAGTTCACACAGAAAAGACTTCTTACTACATTAGTTAGGAATTCTTCTTCTTCTATCTGAAAGAAATCTTTAAAAATCCACACACAATGTTGTTTTTTTTTTGTTAAAAAAAGAATTTTGTAAAATTGTGCATTAAACTAACTGTGATTGAAAAAAATTTGAAAAGTGTGCAATTTGCATGCAAAATAAAAAGAAAACTTCAAAATAAATCAAATCAAATATACGAAAGCATAACCATGGCCCGTATTGCAGTGTCAAAATTTCAAAATAAAACATTACAAAAACTGAAAAAGTCAAATTATTAATTTCGCATATAGGTACATTTTTTTTTGTGTGGTAATTAAGTTTAAATTTGTAAAATAAAAATTCACCGGAAAAGAGTTTTAGGCTTTCCTCGAAGTATTTAGCAAATATGACAGGTACTACAACGATACTCAACATGGTAACCTAACTAATTTAACTAGGCATTTATTTAATACATATGTACATGTGTATGCGTTAAATTCATATTGATTTAAATAATAAGAAGGACAAGGCTATCATCATGTCAAGTTGATCAAAATCTCGAGTTGAAATACAATACCTATTCTATATAAAGGGTCTTCCAATAGGGACTTTCGAACTTTGACAGTTAATAGCGGCCAAATTGTTAAAGCTACGTCTGTCAAATTGGCTGTCCTTTATTCAGTCTGTTTTGCCAAATCACCATGGACGGATATAGCGTGCAAATGATGAAATTGTTTTATCAAAATGGGTGTTCTGTTCGGGCAATGTCCCGCGCGTTTTTCATCGAAAAATCATCCTCAGCGATGAGGCCCATTTCTGGATGAATGGGTACGTTAACAAACAAAATTGTCGAATTTAGATACCAATCCACTTGAAATCCAAAAGCGTGCAATGCATCCCGAAAAAGTCACTGTTTTGTAGGGATTTTGGGCTGGCGGCCTACTCGTTCCATAGAAAGGGTCCGCCAAATAACTTCTTTTTTTTTTGAAAATGGCGCAAAACATCGAGTGTAGCTTCGGCTGTGTGGCACGTAGCGCCGTCCTGTTCAAACCAAATGTTGCCAATATCCTCCTCTTCAATTTTTGTGAACGAAAATTCGTTCAACATGGCCCGATAACGATCGCCATTGACTGTAACGGCCACTCCTTGCTCATTTTCGAAAAATGGCCCAATTATGCCTCTGGACCAAAATCCGCACCAAACAGTGACTCGTTTTGGGTATATCGGCTTTTCAATGTATGCGTGCGGGTTTTCTGTGCCCCAAATGCGACAATTTTGCTTGTTTACTACCCGCCAAGATCAAAATGAGCTTCATCTGAAAAGATGATTTTTTTGGCAAAATCGGCATCTTCTCTAAGTCGATCGCAGGCCCACTTAGCGAAGCGTATACATAACCATATTCGTTTAGCAGAAGGATAAAACTAATTATCTGTCAAATCAGACATGAGCTAAGTGTTACCATTCACGAAATAAGCACTAGTTGAAAAAAAAGGTTAGATGGCCGACCCTTTATCATTGAGAACGACGTTGGCCAGGCCCTCACCGTAAACGGCGAGAGCTATAGATCGATGATTACCAAATTCTTTTGGCTGAATTGGATGATATGAACCCAACGACATGTGGTTTCAACAGGACGACCGCCGCTACGTGCCACACAGCTCACGCCACATTGGAAATTCTGCACGAGCGATTCGGAGCATATGATCATCTCAAGAGGAGGTGATGTGAACTGGCTACCGAGATTGTTCGATTTGGCCCCGTTAAACTTTTTCTTGTGGGATTTTCTGTAGCCGCGAATAAGCTACAAACCAAAATAAGCTCTCAAAGCCAACATAACTCATGCCAACGGTCAGCGTTAGAACCCTACTCCAATCGGAGTAAATTTACTCCAATTTTGAGAAAGAAAATAAATCTACTCCACCAATTCGCTTTGTTTGAGATCTTCTCCTTTATCCGACACTAAAAGAATCACAAATTCTAATCAACTCTGGCTCTGTACGTTTAAATTTAAAATTCTATTCAGTTCTGAAAGTGAATTTGTGTATGTGATTTATTTTGTTTTTGTTAAAAATAAAATTTTTCTTAAGGTTTTTTCTTCCGTTTTCAAATCTATTCCAGAAATTTCCCATTTACTCTACTTTTTTACAAATCTGCTCCAAAATTTTGCTACTGAGGTTCTAACCTTGCCAACGGTCAAATTCAGCCTGATTTATGCGCCAGAGCCATGGAAAATTGGACATTTCGGATGCGTGCCAGCCAGAGAAGCCGCGGCAGACATTTTGAACGATGTTATATTCCATACATAATGGCAAAGATATGCCTTTCAAAAGAATACAAAATTTTGTTGATATCTCACACACACTTTGTTTTATTTAAATTTAAAAATAGGAAGCCCTAAATGAAAGACCCCGTATATATTAAAAACAATTGATACGAGTAGAACATAATTAGACCATAGTAGATTGAAATGAAACACTCGATGATATATTTGAATTTTAATTCATCTCCAGACATGCCACATTAATATGTTGAAATGAGATTTTGATAAAATTATTGTCTGAATAAACTTCAATTAACATTTGGATAGAAAAAAAAAAAAAAAAAAAAAACAAGTAACTAACGACACGATTTATCACGCCACATCTGATGTGGTTTGAAATGCATCCTCATTTATGATTTTTTCCACGTTTTATGCTTCATTCAGTTCTTTTTTTATCAATCATATTCTTATAAAAAAAAAACAAGCCACAATGCACAGAGTAAAAAAAAAAAAAACCAACGCACGTGTTCATTCTCAACGTCATCATAATATACAACATGCTTGACTTGTATTACCTCGATTTTTTTCTTCCCTAATACTCGAACCCATCCGCCTTCTTCAATCATATCCACTCCCCCCCCCCCACGATAACTACAAAACAATCCCATGAAAATGAGAATGAACGAATAATCACACTCATCGATTGCAACGTCATGTATCTCATCAATTACATGTCAACTCTGTCTCATATTATTCAGGACAATTGTTTTCATTTGCAGAATTTCTCTTTTTGATTGGACCTTTTCACAAATAACTAAAAAAAATAGATAAACACAAAACAAGGAAGATTTTTCTGACTAATCAATCTTAATTAACATAATTAGAAATTTCAGGACAGTTTCAGATTAACTAGCATTAGGGCGTACTTGAAGCCCGAAAACACATTCACAAATTCAAATAATTCCCCAAATGCTTCTAAATGAGATACATATTTATATTTTATTATTTTGTTCTGAAATTGGTTATTTCATAAATATATATGGCAAAATGATTGCGCTTATTTATTGATGATTACACAAAAATTACAAAATGTCTGAAGAAAACTATGATTTCTTGAAGACTTGTTATTATTTGATAGTGGAATCATTTTAGATTTATAAAGGGTGTTTTTTTTTAGAGTTATAGACCTTTGAAATGGAATAAAATGAAGATGATTTTTTTAAATTGACATGAAATTTACTTTATTCGAAAGATAATCTTCTGGCATTATAATTCAAATATGATTTCTGGTATATGACCGCCACGGCTGGCTCGGACGTAGTCTAATCTGGAGGTCCGATTTCCGATGACTTTTTGCAACATTTGTGGCCGTATATCGGCAATAATGCGGCGAATGTTGTTTTTCAAGTGGTCAATCGTTTCGGGCTTATCGGCGTAGACTAGCGACTTCACATATCTCCACAGAAAATAGTCAATCGGCGTTAAATCGCACGATCTTGGAGGCCAATTCACGGGTCCGTAACGTGAAACTATGCGGTTACCAAACGTTTCCTTCAATAAATCCATTGTGGCACGAGCTATGTGTTTTGCGCCGTCTTGTTGAAACCACAGCTCCTGCACATCATGGTTGTTCAATTGATGAACGAAAAAGTTAGTAATCATGGCTCTATAGCGGTCACCATTGACTGTAACCTTCTGGCCAGCATCGTTTTTAAAGAAGTACGGACAAATTATTCCACCGAACAATAAAGCACACCAAACAGTCAGTTGTTGTGGATGTAACGGTGTCTCAACATACACTTAAGGATTATCATCACTCCAAATACGGCAGTTTTGTTTATTGACGTATCCATTCAACCAAAAGTGAGCTTCATCGCTAAACAAAATTCGCTTATGAAAATTGGGATCAACGGCAATCTTGTTTTGGGCCCATTTGGGCACAATTTGGAAGCGTTATTCAGGCGTCAGTCTATTCATGTTGAAATGCCAAACCAAACTAAAAATAAATCACTTGACAGCTGACAAAATGGCCACCAGTTTAAATAGTGTTGCCAACCTAAAGTTTTATACCTCTAAAAAAAAACACCCTGTACATTGAAACGCGGGGAACCCTAATGAGTTTTGATTTAATTTGTGGAATAGTTTTGTGTATGTTTTCTTATACTTTAATGTTAATTTAATGACTTTAGCCACTTTGTGTTACTTATTTTACTTTAGACATATCAAAAAAATGTTTTTTTTTTTTAACAAAAAAATTTTCAATAATCTTAAAATATGTTGGTATTTCAAAGTATGTAACTATAACTTAAAAATTATTGAATTCTCAATGAAAAATATTTAGGTAAATATTTTTAAAATTCCTAAATACATTTTTTTTGTCATGTACCTACAGTAATAGAGCTACCTTCAAGCTTCCGTGTAGTATTATATTAATAATGTAATGTTAATCTTAACTAACTATACATATATAGATGTTTTAGCAATTCAAAAAAATTAATAGAAATTGGAGGAACGGTTTTTAGAAGATTGTTTTTTCCAAACCACCAACAATAAACTGTCAAAAACTCATTTTTGCGGAAATAAGATTTTTATTAACAGTTATTTTGTCAGTATACACATGACACACAGAAAACCGTATGTTTCTTGAAAACGACTTAAAAGATTTTGATAAACAAAATTATGTGCACTTTCGGTACATACTACTTGATGTATGAGTTAGTAGAAAATAATTTCTACGAAAACCATATCTTATTACCCTCGCTAACAGATCGACCGATTTCTATCAATTTTTTTTAATGCTGAAACATTTAATGGGTGATAAGAGATACTCACCGCAATTACAAAAGTCGTATTACTAAACGAATGGCGGCTGTAGTATGTTGATCTTGTGGTTTTCTTAATGGTAAAATGTCATCTTTTTTGGTGCTAAGTATTCGAGAATATAAGAACAGAGACGATTGTGGTATTTTAAACTAAATAATACTATTAATAAGCGACATGACAAAAATGGACTTTTTAGTAAAAAGAATGTCTTAATTTTTAAGCAGGGATTAATAACAAATAACCCGTTTTGGTCGTGTTCACTGATAAGGCTTAGTGGCTATGGTAATAGACAAAATTACCCTATTCTGGCTAAAGAAAAAACCGAAGATTTCAAAGGGCATGCCATTACATCTAGACAAAACAACGGTTTGGTGTAAATTATTGGCTAGTAGAATTTTCGCGATTCATATTTCTTTAAAAATGAGGCCGGCTACAACGTAATTTTGAATGGCACCTATGTATCTTGACATGATATTCGACTATTTGGTGCCGTAAATTGAAGCCCGTGATTTCGAGGATATTTTAATGCGACGGCACAACTTGCCACACCAAGTGAAACTATGGCTTTATTTTGAGAACAATTATTCGGAAAGCAGTTAATTTCACTCTTTGGACCATTGAATTAGCAGCCTAGCCTAGAACAATAGTTTTTCCTTTGGGGCTACATAAACTCCACAGTTTAAATGGATTAGACGCCTACGACTGAGGAATTGGAAGCCAAAATTACTCTCGTCATTCTAAAAAATTCTATGAGCTATAAATGGTGGCATAAAAGTGGTAATAGCCTTGTGTTTAAGGAGCTCATTTCACTGATTTTGAGTACGATAAGGGCTCATGACAGTGTTCTAATGGTCTTTTGCTCAAACGGGCAAACTTTTCAGTTTACATATATAGTTTTTCGGGATTTCGATTTATGGTAAAAAAATTCGGGATTTTGCTTTTCAGGAATCTGAATTTTGAAATCTTTGAGAAATGTGTACTCTGTTCAGGGCGAATAATTTCAAACAATGGAGTATGGAGATATTGGTTGGCCGGCTCGTTCTCCAGACTCCAAACCTTACATGTACGTATGTTGAAAGAGGGTGTAATACAGTAGGACCTCGGTGGTATGAATACTCGGTAATTCGAACGCTCCACTAATTCCAACAGCTATTTTTTTACATTAAGTATCTTGTAATTCGAACACTTGTCAAAATTGGTAATCTGTAATTCAAATTCACCAGTTGTTTTTTTGCTAAGTAAATCTACAGTTGCAAAGTAAATTTTTTGGTTTTTTTTAAATATATGGGGAAAACATTTCTAGGCGTTGATTTGATAGACAATTTGATAGACAATTTATATTAAAGATTTGGGTAAAGTAAGCATTTTTGTGTCAACTGTCTATGTGATTTTATTAAATTCTGATTTTTAGTTACTTTTTAAACATTTTTTTTTTTGAATAAACATGAAGCACTCAAAAAAGTTTTTGACTCCTTAGCGGAAATTCGAAATTTTGGGTTGATTAGAAAAAGGAAAGAGTTCCACCTTTGAAGCATGCCAGTTTGGAGTTGGAAAATCAACCGTTACGTATATAAAAAAAAAACGATGGAGATCTTAGCATATTCTGTTAAAACAGAATCAGGAACTTGAAAACGTAAATCGTTAAAAATGCCAGAAATGCGAAAAATGGTAAAAGGCTTTTTAGAGAGGTTTTGTAAGCAGCTTGAGAGACATGCACCGATAACGTCTGCTATACTAAAACAAAAGGCTATGCAGCTTCACATAATTTACATGGATCCAAAAATTTAGGAAACGACACGGAGTGAGGGTTTTAAAAATAACTGGAAAAAAAGCTTTTCGAGATGTGATTCAACATACTGGAGTATCTTGTGGAACAAGAATTTCCAAGAATTCATATCGAGTATAATCAACATTTTAAAACATGAAATCATAAAAAAACATCAAGCAAAGCAAAATGTCAAATCGCTTGACCAACTTTAAAAAATCTTGAACTTTATTTTATCTTTTCTCAGACTTTTTTAAGCAATACATATTTTCTTTCCGGTTTCTTTATTTCATTATACTAAAAACCACTTTACACTGTTTTCTCCGCCTAAATATTGACTACGAAAACACTATCCAGTTATTCGAACAACTCCGTGGTTCGAATTAGGGTTGGTCTCTAATAGTTCGAATTAGCGAGGTCCTACTGTATCACTAAATGTAATAGAATCGAAATGCTTTTTACGTAAGAAGTCCATGACATTAACCTCTTTTGAAAATACCGGGCTGGCAAAATGGAAAGGTAAGTCAAGTCATTGAAATGTTTTCAGGAGGGCAAATCTAAACGAAGGTGATTTGTAAAATACTTATAAGGCCCTTGCCAATAAAACTTTTTAAGCAAGTTTTGCTATCCTATCAAAAATATCTCACAAATATCCTGTAACTAACCAAAACTTTATAACCACCACTAAAAATTAGTGTTTAAAGTTATTTACATTTTGGATATTTAAGTCCCCGGACGATTTTCAAACATACTAGCTTAAAAATTAATTACCAAGAGCTTAGCTAATTTCAATAGATATCCCTACTAGCCCCTTGTTAGTATCAATGTTAAACTTTTTAGGATCTGATTAATAACTAGATTGTTTTTCCAGGCGGGTAATAGTAACTTTGAAAAAGCTTAAAAGGTTTTACAAAACAAATGCTACCTGTTACTCAAATACTCATATACAAATAAAGTATAAGAAAAAAAACATATATAGAAATAATTAAAAAAAAAAAACACACAAAAATAAAAATAAATTTGGAAAAAAACCACAAAAACACAGTAATAAAAAAAAACAACAAAAAACATTTACATAACTCCATTCAAAGGATTTCTTTCCAAACAATCCAACTCCGCCAAAATAAATGCGTGTCGAAATACATATATAGATAACTTAATTAGAACTTACCATCGACATCATCATCGAAGATATCGTCCAGCGAATGCCGGGCCTGCACATTATCCATCATAACATCGGCTCCAGTTATGCCAACATCGGCTGAATAGATCTCTGAATTTACATCTTTTGTGAAGCGTTCCACTTCAGCTACCACACTGGCAAAGGTATCTTCGGTGACATCGACATCGGGTGGGGCAACCATTGTTGCCTGTGATGCAACTGCCGCCTCGACAGCGATTTCTTGTGAATTAGGCACAAGGTCTGACGCGGCTGTTGATTGAAGGGTCTTTTCAGTTTCGGGATGCGTCAGAACCGAATTGAAGTCATCATCATCGTCGTCCAGAGCGCTATGTGGCGAACTATATGCCAGATGAGACACTGGGCTTAGTAAAACTGCACTTTCGGCTGCCGCCATCTGACAGACGTCATTTAGAACTGCTTCGGCTTCGTTGCGTTCGTCTTCTGCGGGGTCGTTGAGTAGCACTGAGGCAACTAGCTTGGATGGATCGACAAAAGGTTCTTCGTCGTCGTCGTCGTCGTCGTTGCCGTCGTCGTCGGGACACACTTCCGTTGAGATTTCATCTTCATTTGTTTTATCTTCGTCTTGATCTTCTTCGTGTTCATCTTCGTGTTCATCTTTGTGTTCATCTTCTTGTTCATCTTCTCGTTCATCTTCTTGTTCATCTTCTTGTTCACCTTCTGGTTTAGCTTGTTGTTCTGATGGTGGTTCCTCCTCTGCTTTGCTTTCTTGTACATTTTGTTCCGGTTCATCACTCTCGGCCGCTGGTAAATTTTGTGTTTCATCAAGACTCTCTCCCGTTTCGGCAGGCTCATCTTCGGTAATTGATGCATTTGCACTTCTGAAAGAATCTTCATTTTCTTGTTGATTTGTTTGTATTGCCGTTTCTTCCTCATCCTCGTTTGATTCATGCGTGTGCCTTGAGGATTTTTCAACTTCGGAATTATTTGAACTGTTTAATTGTTCCTCCTTTTCTTCTTCTACTTCATTATCCTTGTCGTCGGAAATAAGAGGCGGAGGTGTTATCAATTCACTTGGCGCATCATCATCCGATTTTGATGGAAGGTCTGTGGAGTTGTGCTCAATATCATTCACGATACCACTTTCTGGTACAGCTGAAGATTTTTCCGCTGATTCGGTTTCTGTAAGATCTGTAAAAAAAAAAATTTTTTAAATTATATTAGAAGAGATTTCAGGAAAACGTTATGAAAATCGCAATTTTAAAGGATTTTGTGTACAGTCAAGATGAATTAATTCAATTCAATTAAAAAAAGATTAGAATTTTAAAACCAGAAAACACTTATGTATCATCCCTTATGAGGTACCACAGGGATCAACTGTAAGACAACGACTTTTGATTTTGTGGAGTGAAAGGGCAATATTTAGTTTGTTTTTCTGTAAATTGCTTCAAAACTACCAGTGTTTTTGAAAGAAATTTTAAGGCAAAAATTGTAGTCAGTAAAATTATAGCGGAATTTTTTGTAAGAAGAAAAGATTTTGAGAAAAACGTACTCAAACACGCAGAATACAGCTGGTGAAAAAGGTACAGCAGGACAAAACTAACTGATATTAGATCGTTTACGTACGTTTTTCTTAAAATCTATTGCTCTTACAAAAAAAAGTATGATAATCTTTTTTGTGTAGAATTTCATAAGCTACATTTCTTGCCTTGACTTTTTTTCACAAACTTAATTACTAGCAGTGGTTATGGTATTTCTTTGGAGTACTAAAGACGGACTGTGTCGGAATTTTTAGTCTATTTTTTTCTGGACAACAATACTAATCTTACGCAAGATTTTAGACGATGGTTATCGTAACAAATATATTTAGCAGCTGTAAATTATATTTTTTCTAGTGGAATTTGGATAATTTCTGACACCTAGTTAGACATGACTGCCCGTAGTCTGTGTATACGAAGAAGAAGAAAAACGAAAACAATAGAAATGCATTGTTTTTGTTTCACTTGAAAGTTTTTTTGCGACCTTCAGACCAAAAGCGTTTCGCCCAGGCACGACAGTTGGGCTCATCAGTCACCAACTGACTGAAGTGGATACTTGCTATGAGATATTTGGAACACAGAATAATTAAACTTTCATCGGAGATATTATTAATAATTTTCTTTGTACCTATACCACCCACCATCCTACACACCAGTCGATTTTTTTTTAGAAAATACACAAAGTCTGTTTTATAAGTACGTATCTACCGCAAGAAACAATAATTCAATAATTTAAAATAAATATTGTAAGTGATAAAAATTTAGAATCGATATACTCGAGCAATAAATCATCAAAGCCTCATTGACTGAAGGTTTTCAACTTTCCTAGGAATCATTTAAGAAAGAGCATATTTTTGAACAGTTGTAAACTGCGTGCAAGAGCGTATCAACGAAAATATTTCGGAGGGGATATCAAAATCATAAGGGCCAGCATTCCAGTGATGAGTTTAAACTGGATTAAACCCGAGTTAGATTATTCAATAAATCAATAAAATCCGAGTTAACTCAAAAGCAGTTTTACAGTGGAGTTGTGCGGCACTATGAAAATCGATGTTTTATTATCGAAATTGAGAGGGGGCCAATATAAAAATTATCCTTTTTTTATAGTGTAGTTCCTCGATTTCGATATAAATTTTTGACATGCATCTGTCATAAAAAACTGTACACTTAATCAAGAGTTAACTGACCAAAGTCTATTTTTTCAGTAAACGAGATTAAAATTAAACCCGAGTTAACTCATCGGATTTGGTTCTTCTACATTCATCCTCCCCTCAGAAAAAGATTATTGAATTAACTGCAGATAAATCTATGTTCAGGCTTAGCTAACTTTAGTTTAACTCATCACTAAAAAACTGGGTCTAAATTCGTTGAGATCTTAATTCACTGAAAAACATGTTTCAGGAGTTAGCTCTGGTTTAAACCCTAAACTAGGATGATCTCGCAATAAAAAAAATTGGGTTTAAGACGTGTAAAAACATACAGTGTCATGAATAATTTTAAGAATGACAGGATTAACGCAGGATTAAAAAAGTGAAAAAGATTAAATTAATCTTCTTGAAAGTTTTGACGGAATTGGCTTACAAAGTCAACTCATATATGATCATTGTTTCAAGTTCTATTTTTATATAAAGTATTTAGATTTAATCATTTAGACAAAGCATATTTAGACAAGGCGATAAAAAATCCAGAAAACTTTTTGGTATTGATGTTGTGGTAGAAAATTTAAGTGTTATTAGGAAAAAAGTGCTATTCGATGCATAACAACTATTAAGTATTAATTGATTAGTACAGTAAGGGTCTTAGCTGAACTTCCATGCATATTTTGTTAACGGTTTTTGAACCCCAAGAGCTACTAAGCATAATATGTGTGCGTATTATATGTAACATGGATTGTGCTTGGGTCGTACAAACTGTTTTCTTGAATGGAAAATTTACTCTAAAAAAAAAACAACTCGAAGCTTTATAGTATTTTTGAAAGCTTTTCAAAAGTATTTATCACAGCATTAAAATTAAGACCTCAATAAATGCGCATGTAAGAGGCCAATTTAAAAATCATGAAACTCCCTATTAAAATCATATATTATGTATTATTTCGTGTTTATTGTTTCATTCCCTTATGATTGACCTAAATGGGCTACGACCTTGTGATCTCAAAATACTGTTTACCATTTTTCATGATACGTAATTATTGTTTTATTCACTCAAGAAAAATCCATCAAAAAATGAATTTAAAAAATTATGTGTGAAGTAGGTACACGGTTTATTTTAGCGATGATTAGTTATCATCGTTGAAGGCAGATGACGCTTTGTAAATGTTTATTTAGTTTACTTGTTATGGAATGTTTGACATAGATCGTGGAACATTGATTGACATTTAGAAAAAAAAAAACGATTAAATTGCTTATTTCCATCGTCTTTCACTTCAGATATTTTAAACAAGAGGAACTAAGACGGGAGATGAAGATTTAGGGGCAGGATGTCCACACTAGACTGTAGCGTTTTCTTAAGTAAGTATAAATCTGAGATTTAAGAGGATTTATCATTGAATTAAAACGTGAGATATAAACATGCCAGTGACCAGTTACACTAAATTATATTGTAAGATACTTACTACGTGAAACTAACAAGTTTAGTGCGTTTAAGGGTAAAAATGTTGAATTTTGAAGAAGGTATCCTATTATGTTGGCTATTATTTTGCTTCGAATGATTAATTATTTTTTTTTGTTTGATTACCGAACTAATATAATTGAATCAATGAGAGGAAGAAAAGTTGAAGAACCAATTTATACTTTCAAGAAAAACAGATATTATGTAGGTACACGGTGGCGCATAAGTAACGTTAGGATTTAATCATTGAATAATTTTTTTATTTTTTTAGAACTAACTTTGAAAAACTGGGATAGAATGATGGATGGATGATGGAAAGAAAGACTCAATACAGAACAAAGAACAAAAGTTTTTCAATTTTATTTTGAACAAAAATGTGGTGAATATACATACCTACAGTGTCGATTTTTTTTTTTGAAAATTGCCCCTCTCTCCGCGGGAAATAGACACCCTTCACCAACGGTAATTTTCTTGTATGGACTCAACTTACACGCCCTAGCCTTTTGTTGCAAAGATTTAAAACGGTTGAAGTTTTTTTTTTTATAAAAAAAACACGGTTTACGGTAGCTACCTACATAAATAATAACCAAAAAGATATTTTTAAGAAAACCATTTTTTTTTTAATTTTCAATTATCAACAAAAACTAAAAGAAATCAAGCCATCATTCCGCATTTATCTAAAAATTTATAGGAAAATTGAATATTGAAACAAATATACATGAAGTGAATTTTTAAAGAAAATAAGTTTCAATTTTGTTTAAAAACTCATTTTCAAATTTTTTTTGTTTGAAAATTTATTTTTCAAAAACTAATTCAATAAACCAATTCGATTTAGAAATAAAATTATAGAAGAGATTTCTGTCTCTAAAAACCTATGACATGATATTTTAAGCGTTGCCGTAGTTTTTTTATTTTAATTTAAGTCAATTTTTTTAGAAAATGAAATTTTAAAACCACCACCTTTCGCGATTTTTTTTTTTAATTTTTGCTCGAAAATACAAAGAGAAGTATATTGTAAAATGTTGATTTAAAATGCTCAATCGAATCCGTCTCAAATAAATTGGTTATCCTTAAGTCAATGCATGGTCTTAATCGTAAAGCAGCATTCCAATATAGCTACCAAAATATCGAAAATTCTTATCTGGAAACCTACCTTATCCTTTTTTTTTTTCAGAATACCATATACATAACAAAAAATAATGCCATTAAATGACCATTTTGGCCATAAATTAGTGTTAGAGTAACTCATTTTTGAGCATTGAATTGATGCTTGATAGAAGAAAATGTTCATAAGCTTTCATTAATGTCATAATCATAAGATAAAGGTTGAGTCATCTATTGCTTTCTTTTTAAAAATACTATACAAAATATTGTTTAATAGTTTTCATTAATTATTTTTGAATAGAGTAAATCTTCCGATTAATTATGGAATATTATTTCATTCAAATAACTACCTCGGTACGCTTTGCCTTAAGCCATACCTACTGTCAATTGCAACACAATTTTTCAATACATATTCGATAATTTCAGCCCCTTTTTTTACGAATAGCATCGATATTTTAATAACACCTCCCAAAAATATGACCAAAACGACTGATTACACGTTAATTGAACTATGTAAGTGTGCAATAAATCGATTGTTGGATAGCCCAAGTCCAAATCCTCAATTACAAAAATCAGTTATCATGCCTCGGTAGCGCGCTCTCCATTGACTGTAACGTTTCTTCTATCGTCATCTTGGAAGCAAAATGGACCAATAATGCCACCATTCAAAAAATCACATCAAACGTTCAGCATGAATTGGTTTTTATAGATACACGTGTGGATTTTCGATTTTTCAAGTTGTTCTAAAGCGATAACGAAGCGTATGGTCATTTTTCTTCAATTGCTGATTCAATTGCACCTTGTAGGCTAATAATCCAAGACCTTTCTTTATGCAAAATTCTATCCAGTAGTTATAGTTGTTGTAATATTTTATTCCATTCAAAATTCACATGGTTTCCGCAACTCCAGCATCCAATTTGAGTTAATTAACTTTGAATTATTTCCCAACGTTGTCTAATATTGTAAATCGATCAATTTCATACCGCGGAAATGTGACCCTGAGTTTCTGTCAAACTTTTTTAGCTCCCATAGAAGCTGTCAGTATCCTAATAACATAATAATACATAATTCAAAAAGCAGCTAACAGATGTACCCGATGCAGTCATACCATTCTCTACTAAGTTGGGGTGCTTTCATAAATGCATGGTTGCTTTGTTTACATGCGATCGATTGTAATCATATTAACTTCATACAAAATATTTGCACATGTGTTTTACACTGCATTTATGAACACTTTTTCTGATTTGCGTCATATTTCATTTTGAATTTATTGACAGATGGAACAATAAAGAAAAGGAAATCGTTTATACTATATACCTATCTCTTTCTTTAATCTAGAAATTCAGATTGCATGTGAGTTTTTATAGTTGCACATTTGCGCTGCAAATATTTGCGGTTTGCTTTTATGAAAATCTGACATTTATCATTTGCATTTATGAAAGTTATGCATTTGTCAGACTTTCGCAATCATGCATTTATGAAAGCACCCTTGCTTTCAAGTAAAACTGTTGATATCGTCTTCTCATAGTATTGCAACGAAAACCCTTCTGAGCTGCTGGACAGAAGAAACGAAATCGACAACTATCCCCGATATAAATGAAAAGCAAATAAATTTTACTAGCCATAATTACTGCGAACTCTGGTTCCCGAGAGGTTTGTTTTACTTTTAGTTTTCTCAATAATAATTACGCAACCTTCTGGTTCCACCTTACTGCCAAATTGTCCAAGAAAAAAAAAGAGGTTTTGGTCTCGAACGCACTCCCTTTTAAAGCTTCGAACTCTCCAAAACTCGATGCCAGCTCTAACCCAATCGCTATCACGTTGCTTCTACCCCTCATTCTCCACCACGTGCTTAGCTGTCAATTACAATTTCTGAGTAGTTTATTCTCGCTACTTCGCCGAGATGTCAAAAGTGTTTCATTCTCGATTCGTCACAAAATTAGACATTTCGTAACAGTATTTATCATTTATCTCTCTTCCCATCTTTTTTCTTTCTATAAACAAAAAATTAATTACCCTCTACTAGACCGATATTTTCTTTTCTCTAGCCAGCCCTAACAAAAATCATTCAAAAATTAAAGCCAAATTAAAATTTAAAACATTTTTAAATCCTCTTAAATTGACTCAATAAATCTAAACGTTCGTTGGCATTGTTCTGCCGAATAACTATTGTTACATAAACTGCATTAAATACATAAAATATATCGTTGCATAAATTGAAGCGCTTAAATAAAAGTCCATTGTTTGTTTTAGTTTCGACCTAAAACGTGTTCATGAAATATTACTGACCCAATTATTTATATTATCCCAAAAGGATTATTCATTGAACTATGTACATAATATGTAGATTAATAATTTTATCTGCATTTATCACAAAAATGTGTTCGCATTGCAGAGGGATTTTGTAAAATTCAAATGCATCTATGAACATACATATATCCTGATAGGAGGTAAACACAAAAAAATGGAATCCCTTTTCCGTAATTGAATTAATCTACCTTGGTCCTGATGTTTACACAGCACATGATAATAGCAACGGTCAGTAGAACAAATATTAATGTCAGCAACATGAATTTCTATTTTTATCTTTTGACACATAGCGAAGGGGGTCAGGTAGTATGGTTTAAGGGAAGAACAAGCTGTGCATACTATGTTGTTTTAATTTATGAGCTGGAAATCTAAATTATTAAGAATACAAGATTTTGGTAAATAGTTGCAAATGATAAAATACAATTTTGTCGCTACATTTTTTTTTTTTTAATACTAAAGTTTCAATCAAAAATATATATTCGTTATTAAGATTTTGTCAACAATAAAAAGAGAAAGAAAATATGTCAAGGGGAAGTAGAGTATTGATCTGCAGGATTTTGTTGTTGAAACTTTATTCAAATTTTATAACTTCAATAAAAAAAAATTTAAATTTCAACTTAGTTCTCCCCGAAAAGGTCTTGAAAATCCCAACGAACTTCTTAACAATCACTTCTCATTTGCACATCACTGTCTTTAAAGAAAAACTGGTACACAAAAACCCGTTATTCGAAACCAGGCAATATGATTTTGCTTGATATTATCCAAATCATTGCATAGTTAAGCGAAAGGCTGCCTTTCGCTGCTACCATCCTCTGTCGTTAGGAAAAAAAAAATTAAGACTGCGCTATTTTTTTTTTGTTTGTTCTTTTCCCTTTTACCAAGCAACAATTTTAAAATCTTCCCGGAAGTATATTAAGCAAATTATTTTCAAGTATTAACCATTTAAGTGGACTTTCTCTCTTTCAGTTTTTTTTTTTCACAGAAGAAGGAAGCCATGAAAAGTTAAGTGAAAAAAAAGGAATATATTTATAAACTAAGATTTATTTCACACGAACGGAAGTTTAAAGAGGTAGATAATTCATCTCTATCTCGTTTGTGTGTGTGTGTCTATCATATAACATATACATGTACTAGTCCTTGCATTTCTGTGTATCATCATTTCGTGCTTAAAATTTCGTTGAACCCGATATTTTTGTGTGATGTAAGTTTTGAAAAAAAAAAAAAAAACAAAAAATTGCGCGCGAATCTGATTCAAAATAAAAA
The DNA here is from genome assembly GCA_932273885.2 of Leucozona laternaria. Lineage (NCBI taxonomy): Eukaryota > Metazoa > Arthropoda > Insecta > Diptera > Syrphidae > Leucozona > Leucozona laternaria. The sequence goes on along the minus strand of OW026367.1, from coordinate 19,105,903 downwards.
CAATTCCAGCAGTCATCATCTTTTCAACGGCAGGCATCAGGATTCAGGAACAGAACCATCGTCATCGCATTTTCGCATCCCATACCATTAGGGATTAAGATACATGCGACTTTAATTGCAGGGTGACCATCTGGATATTTTTCAAAATTACAGTTCTTAGTAGTTTTGAAGACTTGGACAATTAACTTAGGTTTCCACAATCCTTTCCAAAAAACACAGGGAGTAAATTTCTTCAGTTTTTAGGCCATGTGAGAATGAAATATAGAAAAGTATAGGTAATTCTTGAGTATCAAATAAATGGATTGCTTTTGGTCTGAGCATGAAAAGAAAAATTATACAGCGAATTGGTTTTTGGATTAACATAATCTGTGGACGCGAATATGGCAAAAGTGAAAAGGTAAATCGGGGTGAGTATTTCTTATGCCAAAATTGCATTTAAAAATTTTCACTTGGCTTTTTTTCTGCAGAAAAATTACATTTAGCTTTGGTTGTATCTTCACCTATAAAATTTAAACTTTACATTCCACACCTTCCATATTTAAACTAATGCCCATTGATTGTAAAATATATAGCTTTTCCATACTTCATAAGATTTTTCCCTTGTTCCCCGTACTCTAAAATTAAAGATATGCCAATTATAAGATTGTGGAATGCATTCATTTAATATTTCACGAGAAGTGAATATTGTGGAATGCATTCAGGATTTTAAAGTTATGAACTGCAAAATTTGTTTAATAGTTAGTTAGTAGCACCTATACAGTCCTATTAATAAAAAAAAAGCTTATTCCACCTTAGTTTAGTAAACCATGGAATAAGTGTTAAGCTACGGGTTAAAATTTTTCAAGAATAAAAACAAAATGTTCGTGGAATAGTAAAGTGACGTTAACGAAAAATCCCTCTACTACAATAATTAAGATGATTGTTTTGGTTTGGGTTTTTTTCGTACGGATTTTGACAGTAAATTTTGATAATTCAAATTTTTCTTGTTGTTGATAACTGTTTGTCCAATAATGGCAAGTGATTTATATTTTTATTCAAAATTAAACATTTAACACTTAGTCCACGGAATAAGGGTTAACGTTTCGCTATTCCACGTTTATTAATATGGCTGATAGTGTTCAATTTCAGGGTTGGTTTTTGCCATGAAATAAAATAATTGTTTGCTTTTAATTTAGCTACATAAGTAAACGAATGAATAAAATCAAAAGAAATAAAGTTTTGCTTCGAAATAAAAATTGCTAAACATTTCTTTGGGAGTTTAACGATGATCTTTTCTGTGAAACAAAAAGAGGAAAAAATATTCTACAGTATTTTTCACATTCAATTTTGCCATTAACGGCCTCCGAACAAAATAAGAAAAGTGAAAAACTGTATTATTGTGGAATTGAAATTTTTTGTTTCGAAAAATTAAAGCTGCAATTTGCGATTTTGAATTTATTTGTGTCGAAATTTCGTTTCATTTCACTTTCAAAATTAGGAAGCATTTTAAATGAATTTAGGTTTCATCACGAGTTGGATTGACAACATTTTCACAAAATGTAGTGATGAAATTCCTTGCTGTAGAATTAATCCACTTTGCCATAAGAGAAATTAATTGAAATTTTCCATACCTTTCTTTCCTATTCTGAATAAGCTTTGTGTTAAAAAAGTTGTATAAATATACGGTAAAAGACATGTGGATCAAATTTTTTTTTTTTAAATATGGTCACCCTACTTATGTATAGTAATCGCTGTCTATTGCTGTGTTGTATTTAATTTGATGCAAGAGAACGCAAATGCCGTAAGGACTGGAAGGAAAAAAAAAATAAAAATAAAATAATTGCAGTTGTGGAAAACATTAAAACATTAAAAAATTATTCCGATTGTCTTGTTGGGTTTGGTTAATGCTGGAACGTATCTAGATACCAAAAAAAAAAAAAAAAAAAAAAACTTTACACAATGTGTTGTGGTGGCTTGGCGCCTTGGGTGTCTCTGCTTGTATACAGTTTTTGTTGCTAGCGTAATTATTGTGTCTTTGAAATTCATTCGTTTCGTTACTCTGACTATATATAAGTTTTTGTATGATGATTTTCATGCTTGGTAGATTTTTTGTAGTACTACGTTCATTATGTATTTTGAATATCCTTAAATACTGCGATTGCAACATAGCAACAGTGTGTTGCCAAAGTAGCCAAAACGAGATGACAAAATGATAAGATATTAAAATCACGTGACATATATTCTTATTATGGTTCGTTCCAAAAGCTGCAGTGGCAATGACTGGAAACTGGCAAACTAAGGGATGATTTTAAATGGTAGGGATATTGTATTGAATTTTTTTTATAAATATTTTAGCTTTTTATCGTGTTCAAAACAAACTATGTATGTACGAGTAAGTAAACTAAAGGGTTTTACAATAAGAGGTGTTATTTTGAATAGCCCGCTGTTTCGGTAGCTGTCACTTTTGAAGCTGTCATTTTTTGACATTTGACAAGTAGAAACTACGCCATTAATAAAAATGGAACGATACACGCTTCAACAACGCATTGAAATTATTAAAATTCACTATAAAAATGGTGAAAATTTGGCAGAGACGGTTCGTAAAACTAAAACATTTTTGGGTCGTCGTGAAGCACCTTGTCTGACCGCAATACAGAAATTGGTGGACAAATTCGAGCTGTTGGGACAAGTTAGTGATGTGAAGAATAAAACCCGTGCACGTCGCTCAAGAACAACTGAGAATATTGCTGTTGTAGCCCAAAGTGTTGAAGAAAACCCAGGTTGGTCCATTCCTCGTCGTTCTTTGGAATTAGGCATTCCACAAACGTCATTACACCGTATCTTGCATAAAGACTTGGGTCTTAAGGCTTATAAAGTTCAGTTAACACAAGAACTCAAGCCGGGTGATCATCAACAACGTCGTGTCTTTGCTGATTGGGTCCTTGAAATGCATGAAAATGATCCGGAATTTCATCGAAAAATCATCTTGACTGATGAGGCCCATTTCCACCTCGGAGGCTACGTCAACAAGCAAAACTGTCGCATCTGGGGCTCGGAAAACCCAAGAGTTATTGTTGAAAAGCCTCTCCATCCTCAACGCGTGACTGTTTGGTGCGGTTTATGGTCCGGCGGGGTCATTGGACCTTACTTTTTCGAAAATGAGGCTGGAGCAACAGTTACGGTCAATGGATTGCGCTATCGAGAGATGATTAATGATTTTTTATGGCCGGAATTGGATGGTATTGATCTGGACAACGTTTACTTTCAACAAGACGGCGCTACGTGCCACACAAGCAATGAAACCATCGATCTTTTACGGGAAAAGTTTCCGGGCCGTGTTATCTCTCGAAGAGGTGATCACAATCGGCCACCGAGATCTTGTGATTTAACACCTTGCGACTTCTTCCTTTGGGGCCACGTGAAAGATAAGGTCTACGCCAACAGCCCAGCGTCGATTCAAGACCTCAAAGATGGAATTCGTGAGGCTATCGAGGACATAGGGCAGCCACTTTGCGATTTGGTTATGGAAAATTTCATGAAAAGGATATGGTCCTGTAAGCGTGGTCGTGGCGGCCATTTGGCTGATGTTGTGTTTCATTATTAACGGCATACCTTCCTCTTTATAATGAAATAAACATCCGATCATTTATCTCAAAAAATGCCATTTTTCTTTGAATATCAAAATAACACCTCTTATTGGAAAACCCTTTAAATTAGAAAAATAAGTTGCTTGCAAACACAGAAGAGGGTGAAAGATTCAATTTCTGAAATAAAGTATACTTGAATTGTGTGTGGTGATTGATAACATTAAGAGTGATTGTTATTAATGAAAATACAATCAGAGAAGTTCATATTTAATTCAAGAAAAGGTTCCAAACGTTAGATTTAATTAAGAACAAGTAGGAAGTTCAAAATTCAATTTTGTGATGTGTTGCTTTCAATTATGTTTAATGCGAAACACATAATTCTTCCTTTGTGAAAAGGTTCGCAAAATCACCTACATACTTGTTTGCAAATATCTAAAGGGTGTTTTTTTTTTTAGACGTGTGGTTTTCAAGAAGAAATAAAATGCATATAATTTAATTTTATGGCCAAGAATTTAGCTTTATTATAAAGATAAGAATTTGCCATTATGTTTTAAAAATGATTTCAGGAAAGTGGCCGCCGCGGCTGGATCGAATAAATTCCAGCCGAGAGGCCAAATTTTCGACCACTTTTTGCAGCAATTGGGGCCTTATGTCAGCAATAACGCGACGAATATTCTCTTCCAAGGCGTCAATCGTCTCGGGTTCATCTGCGTAGATAAGTGACTTCACATAACCCCACAAAAATAGTCCAGCGGTGTTAAATCACACGATCTTGGAGGCCACGCCACAGGCCCACGACGCGAGATAATGGGCTGACCAAAAGTTTCCTTCATTAAATTGATTGTTTCGTTGGCTGTATGGTATGCAGCACCGTCATTAATCATGGCTCTATAGCGTTCCCCATTGACTGTATAACCTTATGGCCGGTTTCATTTTTTGAAGAAATATGGACCAATGATTCCCTCTGCCCATAGAGCACACCAAACACTGACTTTTTGAGGATGTAACGGCGTCTCAACAATGGCTTGAGGATTATCTACACTCCAAATGCGGTAGTTTTGCTTATTGACGTAGCCATTTAACCAAAAATTAGCTTCATCGCTGAAAAAAAAATTTTCTTGTGAAAATCGAGATTAACAACGATCTTGTTTCAAGCCCATTTTGCACAATTTGCATGCGTTGTTCAGGAGTAAGTCTATTCATTATGAAATGGCAAACTAAACAGAGCATAAATCAAGTGACAGCTGTCAAAAAGATCAACTCCGAAAAAAGTATTGCCAGATTGAAAACTACACGTAGAAAAAACAACCTGTAGAAGGAGCATAGATCTTAATTTCATGAGATGCGGGACTGGATGCGTTCAAGCTTTATAGAAAAGGAATAAGCCTTTTCCTTCCGATATTTTTTTTTAATTTTCAAAAAAAGAAGATAATCATCGAATGAGTCTATATACAACACCTAATCAAACAATTTCATCTTTTCCGCATATTCAATTTTGCTATAAAATGAAATTACTTTGTTTGTCGCATTCCAGACAAATAATTTCTAATTACAAATAATGACGCCTCATCTAAGTTCAAATTTCCTACGACAAATATCTGATATTTGCATAAAATTATCTCCTTCATTGGTACCTCTACCAATGCACATATGCGTGAGTATGGCATATTAAGTTGAAGAGTTTTGAAAAACAAATCCAAGGACACTCAATTGGGAGGGGCTACATGTTTTCATATTCACAAAATATCCAGCAAGTTAACAACACAAACCCAACCATAATCAATATATGACTATTAATCTAGGTATAATCTCTTCAGATCGACTTCAGTAGTCACTTAGCTTTAATCTTGATTTGGTTTTGTATGGGAAATTTTGCTCGATGCACGCAGTTATTATTAGTTATACCAATTTCCAGCTTTAGATGACATTTGTGCAAAAACAAGATATCCTTAATACCAGTCCTTGCTCACACGCATATATGTAAATAGATACCAAAGCAAGAGAAAACACTTTGGGAAGTAGATATACATATGTATAGTAAACCTGCATTAAGTGGTTTTCGGTTTGACGGGAGCAATTATCTATTGCTTTGGGGCTATAAGGTATCATCAAAGCGTATCCTTCGGAAATAGATTATTATGTAGATGTGCATCAGGCAGAACACACATATAGAAGAGTGAAAGGACTCCTCGCACGTGAAAGCTATCGTGTTAAATGTAACAATCGCCGTCACCGCGCCGGCCGCGCGTAGCTACGTAATTATTTCCATCTATAATTTGGTTTCGGCGAGAAAATAGAAATGAAATTCTTGCTCATTTACACATTGAAAGCTTTTTCCCGCACCTACAATTCAAATTCAAGCCATAAAATCATGAATAACTCAATTGTTGGACTTCATTCTGGAATGTACCTCAAAGCAATTATTAGAACTGTCGTTTTCGAGGAAATTAATAGTCGGGTCAGAACTCGGGGGAAGTATTATTGAAATCAAAAACACACATACACATATACGAATAAATTGTTGCTAGTGGGTATTAATAATTAGTTTTTTGAGGGGAGAATAGGGGAAAGGGGAAGAGGGTGAGTCAGTATTGAATTGGCAACGAAATTCAATTTAAATATATATTATATTTCTTAAAAGAGGATTTTGGATACCCTTAAACCTTTCAACATTTTGTAGGCGCCCGGACACAAAATAAGGAAAAGGTTAAGGAAGATATTTTGTCTGGCGATGTCTGTGGATCATACACTTGTGGGGTGTTACTCAAAATTTGATTATAGGTAATCACACAAGTAATAATTAAATTATTTAAGGTTGAATGTCAAGGTTTTCATTAAGGTAGGACCTCTTGACATTGCAACAATGAAGTTTGATATATCTACACTCACTCTGGAAAGGACCCTATACTGGCGACTAAGAAAAACATGGAAGTTTAACAAGACTTTTGTAACCACAGACCCCCTTTAACTTCTTCAAAAGCGACAACATTTAATGGTGAGATCTTGGAAAAATATTTTAAAAAATCTATGGCTAACCAATTTCTGGAACTAGTTGCACTTTTTTGAGCAATTCCTGACCTTTTAGATGGCATACCTACTTTTTTGCGAATATCCCACAAATGAGGTGCTCAAAACCTCTGACGACCTTGAACAACTTTAACCATTGATTAAAAATATCCTACTTTTGACAAATTACTGACCTTTAGGATGGCGTACTTTTTTGCGAATATCCCACATATGGTATACTTTTTTTGCGAATATCCCACAAATGAGGTGCTAAAAACCGCTGACGACCTTGAACAACTTTAACCATTGGTTAAAAATATCCTACTTTTGACAAATTACTGACCTTTTAGATGGCATACTTTTTTTGCGAATATACCACATATGGCATACTTTTTTGCGAATATCCCACAAATGAGGTCCTAAAAACCGCTGACGACCTTGAACAACTTTGAATGACCTTGAACAACTTTAACCATTGATTAAAAATATCCTACTTTTGACAAATTACTAACCTTTTAGATGGCGTACTTTTTTTGCGAATATTCCAAATGTGGCATACTTTTTTGCGAATATCCCACAAATGCCACAAATGAGGTGTCTAAAATCTTAACTGTGACATTGGACAACATTTTCAAAAATTCATTAAAGAAAACTATGGCTGACCAATAACTGATAATAGCTGACCTTTAAGATGGCATCCTTTTTTTTGCAAATATCCCACATATGGGGTGCAAAGAACCGACAATCTAATTCTGGGACAAATTAGGGGGAATTTATTTATTCTAAAAAACTTTAAATATTTGCATTGTGTAACAGGATTAAATTAACTCCTCCGACAAGTTTTTTTCTTACAAATGAATTAAGATTTGTTGACAAATAACGTTCTGTTAAACATATACATATGTAGGTATATAGTTATAAAAATCTCAAAACTTTTGTCGCGTTCTGTTGCACAGAAAGGATAAAACCAAATGATTTAGCACTTGGAATATTTTATAGTGAAAATTATAGATGGTTGATAGACTTGTCGCTTTTTGTGTTGAGGAATATTGGACTATTTGTCACTTTTCACTTGTCCGACAAGCAGTGTTACCAGTTTAGGAGTTTTCCCTATGGGCGAGGTACTGTCTTAGGGTATTGTTTTTTTTTTTTTTCTTAAAGTTAATAAATTCCAGTTTATGTACCTGTTTAATGTTATAAGCTTATTTTTTTAGATATTTTGACAATTCTCCTCCGCATATCTTTTGGCATTGCTCCAAGCGAAGAAAATTTAATTTACTTTCATTTTGTAGTGAAGACTTATCTCCTAATACGCTTAAGCCCAGTTTTTTAGTGGTAAGTTAAACCAGAGTTAGCTAACTCTAGAAGTAAATTAACCCACAGTTAACTGCAGAAGCAGTTTTTCGATGGAGAATGCATGCGGAACGCCTAAACAAACTCAGTGGATAAAACCCCAACAGCAATTGTTGAGTTAATCCTGAGTTAACTCACCAAATTTGATGAGTTAACTCGGGTTTAACTTTAATCTCGCACTGAAAAACTGGACCTAAGTGTTTCAAAATATTCACGAAAAACTTCAAAAGGCAAACTTTGTCCCCTCCCTCTCCAGCCTAATGCTCGCGGCAATGGGATGGGGACCTTTAGTATGTTGTATTACCACTTGAAATAATAACCCAGACAACATTATTTTTTGCATTTATTCTTTCTTCGTTGACTGAACTGGAAAGCTATAAAGTCAAATTAAGTTTTGACAAAAATTTGTAACATTTTATTGTTCCCCAAAGTCTAAAGCAAATTTCCAAAATCACTCAGGTCAACATATAAAAATAAAAAGGCTGATGGTGGTTGGAAACTTTGTCGCATCCTGTCTTCTAAGGTACTAATTTTAGATAATCGGACATGAGACAATAAATGTTCAAAATTGCAAACTGAATATTTAGTGCATTCACACTTTTTCTCTCAGCCCAACTGTAACTAAAATAAATCGATTAAAAAAATGGAAAGGGCAAAATGGGCTAGACTTCTAGCTGAAACAGATTGCAAACATTTTCCAATACATATTTTTCACTTGCTCATATAGAGAAAGTATTATTAGTTTCGTGTCAAAGAAATGAAGAAGTCCCATAACTTGGATTTAGTCATACCTTCTATCGCATCTGTCAGTTTGTCTCCACTTTCAAGTGAACATCAAGCTAGAGCCAAAACGGTTAGACGGATTTGATATCAATTCTGATACAACAAATTTTTTAAGAAAGAACTGAGAGGAGAAATTCAAAACCTTTGTTTTAGCTAATCCAGAACGAAAATTCCTACTGCACTTTTGGTCAAATTAGACCGATAAATATTAGGAAAACAAGGCCCTCGCTTGTCAACTGATGAGTCCAAGTGAGATCGAAGAGACGTACCGCCAATTTGTATGACAAAATTTTATAAGAGAGATAAGGCAAATCATAAAAAGTGTTCATATAAAGGGTTTTTCAACAGGGACGCTACAGAAGTAGAGCAACAGGGAAAGCAAACGACGCCATATTTCTTGCCGCTCTTTTGACATTTCTCTTGAGTAAAGTTTGCCATTTCATGAAAGATATACGAGCCAAAAACGAGTCGAAATTATTAAAATTTACTACCGAAATTCGGAGTCAGTGGCCTCAATGTTAAGAGCGCTACGTCCAATTTATGGTCGTCATAATCGTCCCAGCAGATCAGAAATTGAGCGTCTAGTGGAAAAATTTGAATCCACAGGCACAGTACAAAATGTTCCCGTGCCAGTGAGACAAAGAAGTGCCCGTAGTGTCGAGAATATTGCTGCCGCTGAGGCTTCAGTTGCAGAAAGCCCAAATGTGTCTCTCACACGTCGTTCTCAAGCGTTGGGCATCTCTGTGACGTCGTTGTGGTGAATTTTGAGAAAAGATCTGAGCCTACATCCTAACAAGATTAAATTGACGCAAGAACTGAAGCCGCTTGACCACCAGAAGCGTCGTATGATCGTGAATTGGGCTGAGCGACAACTTGAAAATGATTCGGATTTTCATCGAAAAATCATCTTCAGCGATGAGGCTCATTTCTGGCTGAATGGCTTCGTCAATAAACAAAATATGCGGTATTGGTCAGGCAGCAATCCACACGTACTCCATGAGTCATCATTGCATCCCGAAAAAATTACGGTTTGGTGTGGTTTATGGGCCGGCGGCGTCATTGGGCCGTACTTCTTCCGTGATGATCAAGACCGGCACGTTACTGTGAATGGGGATTGCTACTGTTCAATGCTAACCGAATATTTTTGGCCCCAATTGGATGATATGGACTTGGAGGACATGTGGTTCCAACAGGATGGCGCCACAAGCCACACAGCGAATGTCACAATCAATTTATTGGAAACCAAGTTTGGAGAACGTGTTATCTCATGAAATGGTCCAGTCGCTTGGCCGCCTCGGTCGTGCGATTTGACGCCGTTAGACTATTTCCTGTGGGGCTACGTCAAGTCTATGGTCTATGCCAACAAGCCAGCGACGATTGATGAACTTCGTACGAATATCGAACGTGAAATTGCAGCAGTATTGGCCGATTTATGCTTGAAAACCGTCGAAATTTGGTTCAGCGTCTGGACTTCTGCAAGCGTGCCCGTGGTGGCCATGTAAAAGAAATCGAGTTCCATACATAATGGCATCGAACGTACTTTCACAGGAATAAAGAATTTCATGGATATCCAAAACCGTTTTTGTTTTATTAAAAAAAACTTTTGTAGCGCTCTTATTGAAAAAACCTGCTAACTTGACGTCAACACCCACTTTCTCGGAATCCGAAAGTACGATGCATTTTTTTTTGCTTAATTAATTAGCAACTAAATAGCAGCTAATTACTACATCCTTTTTATTCTGAATTATGAAAAGTGTCCTGCTAACTTAATGCACCTCTCTATTTCTATTTCATGAAAGCTTACTCAGATCAATACTGAAAGTTGAACTATTCTTTAGATAATTCTACGTTCTGACGAATTACTTAACTTTTTACCCCTGTACCTACATAAATACTCTCTGGGTGCTGTGGACTTCCAAGGTTGTTAAGTTTCCGGTATACATAATATGCACACACTTAAGTGGGCATCATGGTGGATGAGTCGATGGATGAATTTAAAAATGCCTTGGGAGCTTAAGCATTCAGTTGAACTTTCAAGATCCCTATAGGTTTATTGTTTTTTATTACCCCCATTTGATGGTAATTTACCAACGATTCAAAAGCACGAAATGTAAAATGCTTTACGTCACGCTAAAACCTTATCTGTTTGCCATTGTCTTATACGCGCGTTCGAATGAGTCAATAAACCTACTCGAAACAGTTTACATTTCCCTCTATAAGGCTTACAAAGCAACAAGATGTCCACTTCTGTATTTTCTGCTACAAAAACGACTATAATAACTTCTGTCGAAATTTCTGATGAGTTAATTTATGCAAAACTTTTTTTTATTGCCACAAAAAAAAAAAAAACAAGAACCGGGCAGACGAAAAGTAGGTAGTGAGGTACTCTTATATTGACTATACTCGTAGGTATAATTTAAATTGGCCAATAAATCCATCATTATTGGTTATTATCTCAGCCAAAGGTGTATACGCGCATAGGGAAAACCAAAACTACCTTCAAAATGAATGGAATGCACCTACCTATCAATGTGGCTAAAGAACAAGCGCGACCCGATACACAATTTGGTGGTATTTGATTACTTTGTGGTGTTGTCTGCGTCGGAATCATATTCGTATCTTTTTGATTATACCTACATATGTATTGTATATACAAATTCCCTTGAATTCAATTTGTTCTTTGTTTTTGTTTTCCTTCGGTAAATCAAAAAGACCAACGAACATTTGTTTACGACGTGATGCTACGTGACCTTTAGATTAACCCCAAAGCTATACTCCGGTTCAGAAGTAGGTACCTACCAATAAAGCCTGTGAAATTGAAAGAAAAATTTCTCAAGTCGCTCCTTAATGGATACTTCCTTGAAATAAGTTTTTTTTTTTGCAGAAATCCATAAACTGAAGTTTATTGCTTTGCATCATTTCCTTCAAAAATGTTTAAACTCCTTTCATATTAAGTGTGGGGAAATGCAGTTGGACTTTCTTTAGCACATTATAAAGCTTTTTATTTTTAAAATTCAAAAAATAATACCCAAATGCAGTTTTAAAAGAATTTAATGTTTTTGTATTTTTTCTTTTTTTTTCAAATGGAAATAAAAACTTTATGTCTTGCTTCGTTGATTTTAATATCTTAAACGGGGTTTTAAAGACTCTTACGTGTGGGAATTATCCAAGGAAAAAGCGGAACATTCGAAGTCAGAGAAATTTTAATGATGTTTATTCCATCATTTCTATAACCGCACCAAACACACAAGCTATGAAACAAAGTAAGAAGCAAGGTACACTGAGAGAAAAATTGTGGAAAATCAATTTAATCTGAAATATTTTCGACTTTTTTTTAAAAATTGGAGCGCACTCAAGGGGTTATGAATACCCTTAAAATGTTTTGACACAGTGCGAGCGTTAAGGAAATAGAGGGAGAATGGAGTAGGAGATAGCGATGTACATTTGCTTTAAGTGTTTGGATATTGAAATGGGAAGGAAAAACAGAGTTGGGTAGGGAATTCCACATTCGTGTGGTACGGCTAAGGAAAGAATCTCAATACTTGATGCAATATGGTTATTTGAGCTAAGTGTACACGATTGGCAGATCTTACAATATTGTCAGACTTGACAATGTCTGACAATAAGTATCTACCAATGAGCTGACAATAAATTGTGTGTGTACAGTGTACACTATTATCAAATTTCTTACAATTTATTGTCTTGCAATTAATTGTCAGATACATTTTCTGACAATTAATTGTAAGAGTACACGATTGTCAGCACAGCGTATACATGATTGTAAGATTTCTTACAATTAATTGTCAGACAATTATCTTACATTAAGTGTCAGATAAATTTTCTGACAATTAATTGTAAGAGTACACGGTTGTTAGGCATTGTAAGCATGTTTTTCACTGACAGATCTGGCAATATTGTAAGCTCTACGAATCGTGTACACTTAGCTTTAGTACCTATAGTAAACACGTACAAACTGAACCTATGCACAAATAATTCAAAGAGTAGAGAGTGTCACAAGTTTAACAAAAATGTTACAGAATTTCTGCCAACAAAATAAATAAATTTGTATCAAAATTTTAATTGAATTTGAAATCTAAACTGAAGTTTTGAAGCCATTTTCACAACCGTAACGTTTTTCAACTTATTTTAAGTTTTTTGTTATTTCTACGAAATAGTGACACAAAAATTCAAAAAACAAAAATTTCAAACCGTAGTGTGAAATTATTTCACTTTAACAAAAACTTCAATTTACAAGGTGAAGTATGAGATTACACTTTTTTGTTAACAATTCCCTTAAGATAATTATATTTTATTCATGTAAAAACACATACTTGGTCACAACCGTAACAAAAGCCTGTCACACCCGTAACAATTTCAGGCTATAATTTTTGGATAAGTTTCTTTATAGCTCTGATTCTCTTCAACAAAATAGAACTAAAGATCAACTTTGAGGCAAATTTTTTCAAAAACACCAATTGAACATTTGATTACCTCTTCGCAAATCACCAGTTTTACTAAGGCAACTGAGTAGAAATGGAATAAGATGTTATTTTTATCATGCGTCCTTTAGATAGCATAATTTTTTGAAATTAATTTAAACATTCTTTGGAAAATTTTAAAAATGCTGAGTATTTGTGTCACTCCCGTAACAACACCCATGTGTTTTTTTTTTCTGTAAGAATGAGATAGTACTCCTCTTAAACCACTTTTGAAAATGAATCCTTCGAAGTATGTTATCTTCTTTATGATTGATTACTGAGTAGTCAATCAAAAATAAGATCCGTTCCAATTTTTCGAATTTAAGTTCAAAGTTCAACAATTCATAATTTCTCACAAATGAGAGAGCTCACAAGATAGTAGGTACTAAATTTTGTCTCCCAGTAAATTTCCTGTGACATTTTTATTGGTAGCAATAGCAATTGGTCCAAACGTCAGTTTGACAGAAAAGACGATCACTGTATTTGCGTCTCATTCACAATAGTTATAAAGAAAATGAAGATATCGTAGGTATTCACCCTTATTAATTACAATAGGCGTTTTTCTTGAACGACAATTGTCACTTTTTGTGTCGAGTCACTTTCAAGGCGTTTAAGAGTCGGTATTGCGATACTTAAACGCCACTAGTTTTGATCAAAACGCCTTCCACAGAAACAGCTGATTGATATTTCCAAAAACAATTCAATTAACACAAGTGATTCTTTCTACATTTCTTCATCTTCGTTATTTTCAAAAACAATTATTGCCATTCTCATTTTAATTTCAACCATTCTGTACTTAAAGTACAAAAAAAACTGTTCAAAATGAATAGTGTTGCAATGTTTTTTTTTTATTCAGGAACCAAATTAATAATGGTGAAAGTGATCAACGCAACGATTTTATTTTTATAATTTTTGCCACTTATTTTCCAATTCTAACTTCTGGTCCTAGGGAGTTTAATTTGAGGCATAAGCCATATGGATTCCCATTTCTTTTTTTTTCTTCAGTTTCAGAGACTCTTCTCTTGAAATTTGTTGCGAGCGATGGATTTCTTTCCATTAACTCCACGAGATTTCTCATTTATTAAGTATATATTTTTAAAACACTCATAAAAGAAATACACATCGATATCTTACATTTTTAGTGACTTTCGCCGGCCAGTTGATCAAGAATTTGTCTTCGACAAAAAATAGCGTTTTAACTGTCGTACAAAGGAAGTTAAACGACTGTTGTAATGAGAGTAAGTGACATTTTTCTCACAAAAAAATTACATTCCACTCAAAGTAAGGTGTAACGCCATGTAAAACGAGTCCGTAACGCCATTCGTAATACAAATTCTTGAAAATGACGTTTGTCGTTTAAATAAAACGCCTACTACAATAAGGGTGATTATTTCACGGTTTTAATTTTTTAAAAGAAAATTTCATCTTCATCACTCTTCAAAATTTGACAGTTTTCGCTGAGTGCCTTTCTAAAAAGTAAATGAACAGACCTTTAATTCCGAATGGATATTGGTTTGCACCAATTTTGTTAACGAAGCCGGTTTAGGAAGGTGATGAAGGTTTAGGTAAAAAAATGTATGACCTACATTTTAATAATTATTATTAAAATATTATATTATATTATATTATATTTATTTATTATGTTCCTAACAAAACATTTTTTTTTTTCTCTAAGTGTATATAGTGTAAGAGTACAAACTTTTATATCTAACTAACACGTATACTGCACTCAGTAGTTCTTTCGGGTATTTCAATCCTTTCTTCCCATCATCAGAACAATCTTTTGCTCCGGGTGTTGCATTTTTTTTTTTTAATTTAAAATTAATGTGATTTTTTGTAAAGTGGAAACGAAGCACAGGTTGATTGCCGATTTCACAGAGGAAACTTTTCATCGTATATATTTACCTTATCGCATACTTTCTTTGTTTTTAAGTATGTAGGTATTCTTTCCTTCAATATTATTTTTTTTTTCTTTTCTGTATTTTTCATCACAATTTCACTTTCTTTGCTATACTAACTGCAATTTTCTTTAATTCATTAAATTTATGTTGTATAGGGCAAAGGGACATAGCTGAGTGTTGAAAAAATTGAAACCCGGTGCCGGTAGGCTTTAATGAGCTACGCAATTACTTCTCGCCATTAGTTCTACGGATAAATATCAAGCTGATGATGGTGTAGACGTATAGAGGGCTTCAAGGATGGGAATTGAAAGGTCTTATTTATTTATTATGTATGTGTATGTATATGTATAAAACACCCACAGGCCGCGTTTGCCTGTTTCACATTCATAGCTGGTATAGATGAGATTCTAAGGCTTATATCCTTTTGCCATATTACTGAGATTTCAGAACCAATTGAGTTCCGTACCAGATGTGATGCTGTCAAAGGGAGTTTATATAGGTCTTTTGAGACTAAAATTTATTCTCTTTTGATGGTTATTAATTAGTGGTCCATTATAGATATATGTACCAGTATCTATATATATATTGATATACGGATGTGCGGGTTAATTAAATCCTGTTAATTTAAGCCTTCAAGAAATGAAACATCTATTTCATTGGCTCTGAAGTCGGGACGGGACGTACATATATGAAGTTGCTTAAGGGCTTGATTGGCATATATTGAATAGACTAACTTCCCCACACCTTATTTAAAGTGGGCTGTACTTTCAAACCAAAACGCGTCACTTAAGGCTGAATGTATTCGAAATATATACGACTTTTGGCTTTTTTCATGCAGCTAGGATAACACATTAAAATGGACTACTCTCTGATACAACCTAATTTAATTTTTATTTATCGAATAATAATTCACAAATTGAAAGAAGCTGCAGCAAATTAATACCTCATAATAATTCATCGGACGAAATCCCAAAAAAAAAAAAAAAAAAATAATCTCGCTTACTTAGACTTGAATTGAATTTATAAGAAAAATTTTTAAGCAAGCTTTTTACCTAATTCCTGAGTCAATGTGATTAATGAAAGCAGCAAACAAAAATCTCGTGTTCTGAGTCAATAATTTGCAATAATTCTGAACCCATAAAATACTGCAGCCAACTCGACACGCACGTATAATTCAACATAAGAATATTTTTTTTATCATGCCAGCATCACTCATGCAATTCCAAACAAAACAACAACAAAAAATAATAAAAAAAAAACTCTTTCCTACCTTTTGTTGGTTATTTTTTTTCTTTTATTATTTTTCTCAAATGGATTTCGATTGGATTAGGATTTATATTATTTTACGTTGTATAAGAAGGTAACAAAAAAAAAATACCCGTGGTGAAACTTCCATTTTTTAAGCCAACGCAGGCGGATTAAGTGGTGACAGGTCCTTGTTCAGTGGAGGATTTATTTGTTTAATTTAATAAGGTTATTTAATATTTTTGTTTTAAATCAACAAATGACGTTCCAATAATAAACAACAAAACTTAGGTGTAATTATAACATTAAATATGAATTCTACTTGTTGCTCTTAAGTGGCGACTGCATGATTGACAATCTTTGATCATTAAATGTGTCAATGCACCCAACAAAAAATAGCTTTTAACCGAGTGAGTTAAAAAAAAAATACCGGTAAGAAAAATGTGTTCTTGTTTAAAAACTACAAAGGGCATGTTGCTTAAAATAACGTAGTTAACTCGATTAAATTAAATTGTTTAAAATAATCACCCAAAAAGATTATATACAGTTATATCGAAAAACTTCCTTATAAAGGGTGTTTTTTTTAGATGTGTGGTTTTCAAGAAGAAATAAAAAGGTAATTATTTAATGTTATGGCCAAGAATTTAGCTTTATTATAAAGATAAGGGTTTGCCATTATGTTTTAAAAATGATTTCGGGCAAGTGGCCGCCGCGGCTGGCTCGAATAAATTCCAGCCGAGGCCCAATTTTCGACAGCTCCAATTGTTGCGCGCGATGGCGGATGGACTCATTCGGGTCTTCTTCGATACTTTGCTCCACAGCAGCAATAGCGTCTTCGGCGCGGACTGTACGGCGTCTCTGCGGATGCGCATTATCCACTAGAGTAAACGTGGTGCGAAACCGATCCATGGTTGACCGAATTTATGCGATTTTGGGATTATGTCGACCGAATATTGGACGCAGTGCGCGATGCGTCGCGCGTACCGAACTATTATTTTGGTAATAAATTTGGAATTTGGAATTTTAAATCTGGAATTTTAAATCTTTTCTCATTTCTCGCCCGATAATTCAAATCAAATAGCTCTTTGAAAAGTCCACCTCTGGAAAATAAAGTCATGGACATATGGGCATCTCCTGTAAACCCATTTTTCATCTTTTTCAAAGAATAATTCATATTCTTTTTTTTGTTCTTTCTGCACCAGCTTGAGTACAATTTATCGATTTGTTCTGGTTGTCATCACTTCTGAATCTTGAGCCCTGCAGCAGCGTGCATTACTTTATTTGTAGCAATCATTTGAATGATGTTGATATTTTATTTATTTTTTTTTTTGTTTCTTTTTTTTTTAATTTAAAAAAAAAACGCCACATCTATTGATGACTATTGTGTATCTATGCACCATTCTTAAGAACTTAGTTTAATCACAGGAGTAATAACTTTAAGTCTGTAACAGGCGGAGTAAACAATGGGATGTATGGAAACAAAAATAGGAAAGTTATCGATTTAGGGTCAGATTGGTTTAAATTTGTTTAAAGAATTTGATGATTTGCAGACGAATATGATGTCCAAAATAAGATTTTAAATTAAAATGTTTTGTTTGCCACTTAGTATAGCTAATGGCAACAAATTAATTATTCTAACACCAAAAATAATGCGTTTTTAAAAGTGGTTACCAATTGTAACCACCGTGATTGAAGGAATAAAAATAGAGAGAAATTAACAATTTTTACTATGATACTATTAGAAAAATTTTCTTTTAATATTTTAACAAGCTAAAAGCATGGTTAAATTCGTGTTAAATATGTATGTCATTCCTATCTGTGGATAAAGAAAAACTCTACAAGTGCGCTACACTGTCATACGTTCGGTATTTTTTTTTTAGTGTTGCAATTGCAAATTCTTCTAAATTTATTTCTTGTTGGTTGTTTGTAGTTGCTTTACTGACGGAGTTCTTGAAGAACTATTGGTTTGTTATATTTGTATGAGCCTAAAAACTTATAAGCCCTTGAATGATTATTCTTGGTGCATTTAGAACCGGGCTTAAACCTAAAAGTAGAAACTAACAAGATACTAATAAAAACACTTCAATTTAACAGTGGTTACCCCAAACGACCACCAAATTAATTCCTTAATATTTATCACACTAATAATAATTGCGGTGAACGTATTTTAACTTAGAGTTCATAAAATAACAAGGGTTTGCTCAAATTATATAAGAAAACTTCAACCTTCGCCTCTTTACAAATTGTATATAAAGGGTCCGCCATCTAACTTTTTTTTTTTCAACTACTGCTTATTTCGTGAATGGTAACACTTAGCTCATGTCTGATTTGACAGATAATTAGTTGTATCCTTCCGCTGAACGATCATGGTTGTGTATACTCTTCTCTAAGTAGGCCTGCGATCGACTTAGAGAAGATGCCGATTTTGCCAAAAAAAATCATCTTTTCAGATGAAGCTCATTTTGATCTTGGCGGATAGTAAACAAGCAAATTTGTCGCATTTGGGGCACAGAAAACCCGCACGCATACATTGAAAAGCCGATACACCCAAATCCAGTCACTGTTTGGTGCGGATTTTGGGCCATTTTTCGAAAATGAGCAAGGAGTGGCCGTTACAGTCAATGGCGATCGTTATCGGGCCATGTTGAACGAATTTTTGTTCACAAAAATTGAAAAGGAGGATATTGGCAACATTTGGTTTCAACAGGACGGCGGGCGCTACGTGCCACACAGCCGAAGCTACACTCGATGTTTTGCGCCATTTTCAAAAAAAAAAAAAAAAGTTATTTGGCGGACCCTTTAGAACGTTGAAAACAAACTAGTAACAGCAAAATTTAAAATTAACGGGCATAAAGCTAAGATCATTTTTGTTTACACTGGATCGAAAAATCAATAGATAGTGCGGATACACATTCACAAATAATATTCAAAAGGTGGTCCGCTCAGCTAACCACCCAACCTTAAAGAGTTCAACACTTAGACTAAATAGAAGAAAACTCTTCACCTAAGCAAATTACTAACGAAAATTCTCTCAAACGTTGAGTCCATGCTATTGTATGGCTTCAGCACGTGGAAAGCATTATCCGCTGCCACTAGTCACATAAAAAAAGAAGACAACAGGTCACTTGAAACTCAAAAGATGGTCGGGGGATGCTCACATACCCGCCGGACTTATTAGACATTGAGGTCTAACTTGACATTAAACCTTCCACGAAATTGTAACAGTGTATACGTATGACAGCATGCTAGTTTAAACTTCAAAGCTTCATACGTAAGAAGGTAGATGTGTGTTAATGTGACAGGCAGTGAAAAAAATTTCAAAAATTCAACAACCCATCATACGATCTATTTATAGACTTTAAGCCTGCATACGATATCATAACCATCAGGGTAAAACCATTTGAGAATTCCACATCCATTCCAAAATCAACAAAAAACTGACAGGACAGGAATAGGTTGTTGAATGTTGATAATGCCCAACGCAATAAGCCAAGTAAATATAGTCGGGTTGCTTGCTATCAAAGACCACTCAACATCTTAAATGAAGACCGACAAGTGGATGGTCTTGCTTGCCGGTTTTTAGTTTTTGCTTCATCTTACTTCCTTTTAATTTTATTTTTAACCAAGTACATAAATGGTATGAGGTATGAGCTCTGTAAACGTTCTTCATAAATCTCTCTTGAACTTTTTTGTTGCTTGCTTCCAAGTACCTATGTACTTATTTTAAGAGAGCTTTCAGATGTTTCATGTTTCGTTGAAAAATAAGTAAGCAAAGCTATATAAGGAATGCAAGATCTACAAAAAAAAACAAATAACAAACATTAAAGGATTCTTGATTATTTTTCATATCGTCCCTATTCCTTGTATCTTCTTCATAAAATTTAATGTTGTGTTAAACCACCTTTTTTTTTGTTTTGTTCTCTCTTCCATGTGTGTGATGGTGTTGTTTTTGCTGGACCTAATTTGACGATGATAACATAATAACTTAACGCATGGATCTTTTTAAATAATATGGAACCCTCATAAATTGATTAAAAACTAATCCACAATTTTCAACATGCACAAAGCCACATACACACACACAAACTATATTCTATATTTTCAAAAGTGACATTGTGCCCTCTCTTAAGGATTAATTTGGGTGTTTGTTACAATATTGAACATTGACTATCATCATTGAACCCATAATAATAAGAATAACCAACCCTCATTTATCGTTCAGGGTTATTTATTTATATCCCAGAGAGAATAACAAAAACAAGAAGAAAAAAAAAAAACAAAACAAACATGATAGCATGCTGTGTCCTCCACTGTGCGACGTCATTGCCATCAGCAGCGTTGCCCTTAACACATTGAACCAGATCTTAATCTTTTTGGATGATGTAAGGGGTGGATAATGAGGAAGGAGAATATCTTATTGGTTTTTGGTTCATTGTAACGTGTTACTGTTTTGTTTGATTACAAAGCGATTAAAATGATTAAATCAGAAATGTAGACATTGTAGTGCACAATAATTGAATTAATCGAATAAGTCTTTTTTTTTGTCGCTAAGCGATCAATTAGGGTCAGGCTGAGTGACGGATTTGGGCATATAGATGACCGAACGAAAAATGGGCCCAGATTCTTGAGTGCGACATTGGAAATTACACTCGAATTCAATGCAGTTTCATAATTTCTGTAGTAAACCATTTATCATTTTATGAAAAACTATCAGTTAAAAAAAACAGGGCTTTTATTCAACAAGGCTGAATTTGGAATATGTTACCTAGGATATGTTGAAACTGAATCACGGTTAAGATTAAATAAATTTGTGTTGGGTTTCCATCGTTTATAAAGTTTTACAAGTAAAGGGTGTTTTTTTAGAGGTATAGAACTTTGAAATGGAATAAAACAAAGATGATTTTTTTAAACATGAAATGAAATCTACTTTATTCGAAAGATAATCTTCTGGCATTATAATTCAAATAAGATATGGCTGGTATATGACCGCCACGGCTGGCTCGGACGTAGTCTAATCTGGAGGTCTAATTTTCGATGACTTTTTACAACATTTGTGGCCGTATATTGGCAATAACGCGGTGAATGTTGTCCTCCAAGTGGTCAATCGTTTCGTTATCCCCATAGAAAATAGTCAATCGGCGTTAAATCGCACGATCTTAGAGGCCAATTCACGGGTCCGTAACGTGAAACTATGCGGTTATCAAACAATTCCTTCAATAAATCAATTGTGGCACGAGCTGTGTAACATGTTGCGCCGTCTTGTTGAAACCACAGCACCTGCACGTCATGGTTGTTCAATTGATGAACGAAAAAATCAGTAATCATGGCTCTATAGCGGTCATCATTGACATCGTTTTTAATATATGGACCAATTATTCCACCAAACCATAAAGCACACCAAACAGTCAGTTTTCACTGTCTTCAGTAACAGTGTCTCAACATACACTTGAGGATTATCATCACTCCAAATACGGCAGTTTTGTTTATTTACGTATTCATTCAACCAAATGTGAGCTTCATCGCTAAACAAAATTCGCTTATGAAAATTGGGATCAACGGCAATCTTGTTTTGGGCCCATTTGGGCACAATTTGGAAGCGTTGTTCAGGCGTCAGTCTATTCATGTTGAAATGTCAAACCACACTAAAAATAAATCACTTGACAGCTGACAAAATGGCCGCCAGTTAAAATAGTGTTGCCAACTTCTATTCCTCTATACCTCTTAAAAAAACACCCTTTAGTTTAATTTTGACAGGACATTTCAATTTTTATAAGGAATATTAAGAGGTGGAGAGTGATTACAATCCCCAAAGGTATATGTGTACTAAATTTAGAAAAGTAAGTTTGAAACTCTGCGCAATGTTCCGAAAGGGTAATAAATAAATGTTTTGCTGTTGCTTTAATTAACTCTTTTTTTAAAGAATAATAATTTAACTAAAATGTCCATGTTCTGCATTTCACGTATTGTGAATTCACATGACGGAAGTGAATTCGTTTGTTCCACAATTCGTTGGAAAAGCTTATTGTGAATTTGAATTTCGAAAATGAAATTTGTTGTTCTGCATTTCGGTTCATTCTGTTTTATGAACGTATTCACTTCGTTAATGCTTTGTGAATTATTCTAGAATTGACATAGTTGCAGTTATTTTTATGATTGGTTGGTTTGATTTCCCTTAAAACATTTATAAAAACGCATCTTTGCTCAATCTGAAACTATTTTTAAGACTTTCTACAAAAAGAACCAATAATGTCAGGCAAATCTAATATGTTAGACTTGTATCGCAAAATTGTTCGTCTAATTTTTTCTCTAGAGTCCCACCTCCTTTTTTCCTTAAAGATGCCAATAATCCATTTTCCATTTTCATCCACAGTGTAATTTTACTTTATATAACAATTAAAAATCTTAACTTACAAGTTTCCAAAATAATCGTTGCAGTGGTTAAGGCTGTGTTCGAGGTACAGACAGACAGGCGCAAATGAGGGCCCCACTTTTTTTCTAGTTCTCTACAATTGATTAAATATCATGTTTGATTGAAATATCGGAGGGCCCTCTTAAATACGGACCTAATGCCTTGCGACCATTGTTGTACAACTAAAATCCTTCCCTGGAAAACTAGGATGTTTAGGATATACACTTTAAGTTGAATAAATCTTTTCGACAATGTTTTGTTAATTACATGCACTTGATTAGAACTCATTACAATTCATTAGTTATTTTTGGAATTGATTTTGTAAACAGATGTTAGGATCTCAGATAAAGAGCTCGTTAAGAATGATTTTGGGATAGTTCACACTCAATCAATCAATCTTAATTCTTAACATTTTTCAAAAGTTATTTAAAAAGGGAGGCAGAGGCATGAGGATACATGAATTAGCTATAGAACAATAATGTATTGAAACTGAAAACAATCATCATCGTAATAATACAATCATTATGGTAAAGAAGCATAAATATGCTAAGAATTTGTCTAAACAAAACAAATTAAACATTATGGTAGTTAAGTTATTGCTTAGGGAGAAGACATAATCTTGTCAAGTGTGTTGTCTATTCCAAAACCCAGAAGTTGACGAACCAATCTGGAATAGGTACCGGAAGAGATGCCTTGTCCAATATTCGCTTAAAAATGTAAAACGCTAAAAGTGAGCTACTAATTAACTGTTTGAAGTTGGTAGCGCTGGCATTTGACACCTGTCAAACTCAGCTGTCATTTGAAGTGTCACAATAATAGTTGAATGTTTGTCATTTACGATAATGGACCGCTTAACAATCGAACAACGCGTTAAAATTATTAAAACTTACTACAAAAGTGGTGATTAAAACTCAGCCACTTTTCGCGCATTGCGATGATTATGGTCTTTAAAATCGACCGACTTCGCAAGCAATCGGTACAAATTGTGAAGAAATTTGAAGAGAGCGGAAGCGTTACTGATGTCGTAAGGCCTGTGCCTCATCGTAGTCCACACTCAGTCGAAATTATTGCTGCTGCAAGTGCAAGTGTTGCTGATGATCCGAATTTATCGATTTCCTGGCGTTCGCAACAATTGGTCGAATGATAACAGATTTTTTTTGGACAGCGATTGAAGATTATGACTTGGGCGATATGTGGTTCCGACAAGACGGGACAACAAGCCACACAACACGACCAATTATGGCTTTATGGTGTGAGAAGTTTCCTGGTCGCATAATTTCACGTTTTGGCGACGTCAATTAGCCACCAAGATCACGCCATTTGACACCGTTTGATTTTTTTTCTGTGGAGCTACGCAAAAGACCGTGTTCACACGAAAAATCTCCGAACTCTAGACGCATTAAAAACGAACATTACTCAAGTTATGGCCGAGATAGCGCCTGAAATGTGCGAAAAAGTGGTTAACAATTATCTCAAAAGAATCGAATGCTGCGAATCTTCCCGAGGCGGCCATTTGAATAATATTGTTTTCACACTTAATGGAAAAGTCCAAACTTTAAAAAAAAAATAAAAAAATTCATCTAAAATGTATCGCTGTGTGTGTTTTATTTAGCTTTAATTTCGAAACCGAAAAAATGAATCACCCTTTACAACGTTTCGAGTTTTTTCACACATCAAAAAGGCTCTGTACCAAAATTGAAGAAAGTCAGTTGATGAGCTATATACTTAGATGCACAGAAGTACATAGATACGCACCGACCGATGTGACACTGGTAAAAAATGCAAAATCTAGGTGGATATTTGGCCAAAACTTATGTTAAAAGATTGACGAAATGGACTTCGTTATGAGTAATAGTTGACGAAATTAAAATCTGAATTTAAATAACAAAATTCATTCAAAAATGCCAGTCTTATTCCAACGGAACAAGCACATTTCTTGAAGTACTTCACTTTAAAAATGTTTTACCACACTTCTGTTTGAAGCATATATACAGGGGGTTTTGCATTAGAAGCGACAAAAGGCTAGGACGTGTAGGTTGGTTCGAGAAAAGAAATAACTCGTATGGCAGGGGTGTCGTTTGCCCCATGTTTAGGCCGGAAGGGCAAATTTCAAAAAAAAAAAAAAAAAAAAAACTGATTGATGTAGATAGAAAAACCATTAAAAAACAAAACAATGGTAACACTTACATTGTTATGCTATACCACCTTTCAAAGCCAGAAATTCATTCTTTAATTCTGTTTTAAAACCAAATTGTTTTAGTCCATTTTCGATCTCAAAACTTTGCAAAAAAAAATTAATTCTATGAAAAACACCCTGTATTTAAAGTAAAGGTTAGTGAAACAGTTAGAAAACACTTACTACCGACATTTAAAAGATCATATTTACAGTCGTTTGACTAAGTAAAATCGTGGCTGAAAATTATCGCAAAAGCGAACAGTCCCGCCTAATGGAGGGTGTTGAATTAAAGCCCTATTTTTATATTACACGTAGGCAACAAAGTCATACCCATACGACTTTGTGGTGGCCAAGCTACATCATCAAAACGTCTGATTATACGATAACATATTATGAACTTATTTGAGGACTTTGGTGGCACATAACTCCATTTCACTGGAACCCTAGCCCTTCCAAGTCGAAATCCTCAATTTCAATTTTTTTCCATTGTCATATGCCAATAATACCGCCACTTAACTTCGGTACACACTTTCTGCAACAGCTGGCAAAATGCTCGGTTATCAATTTCTTCAAAAATTTGCATACAACCAGCTGTAGTTGGTGCATTATTTCGACTGAAATTTCTTTTCAAACTTCGCACCCTATTTTGGCAACACGCAATATCCAATTTAAAATAAATAACCTTGCAATATTTCCCAAAGTTATTCAAGCTTAAATCGTTCCATTTTGTACAGCGGAAATACAATACTGATTTTGCAAAAAGAAATCAACTTTTAAAAGCGAAACAATCTCTTCAACTCAATGAATATATTTGTAAAAATTGTTGGAGGATTTTTCAATCAACAACAAAGAAAACTAATATAAACACTTACAACTATAACATCTTTCCCTTGCAAAAATAAAGCAACTAGTGTAAGTCTTCAAGGATATAGTTAACGAATGAAGGAGGTCAACTAAAAACGACCACTTCAATCACCATCGATAATGACGGCGGACCAAAGTGTTATGTTTATTTTGCATGTTCAAGAACCATTAGACCTTAAAAAGTTCAGTACGAAATACAACAGAAGTCTCCAATAAATCTTTTTAATTAAAAAAAAATTTCAATCTATTTTGTCCGATCAACCATCAAAAGGCAGACTACTCTCTCCAATAAACCGATTTTTTTTAGATTTGCACTTGAATGCTTGTTTTACTTATACCTTCATACCTTTCACTCCAAAAATGGTTCTCTATCGGAACTGCAGTTTTTTTTTTTTTTTTTTTTTTTTTTTTCTTTTTTTATTTTATTTCTCTCAAAAACTCTCCTCGCCTGATATTATCTGAATTTGTGGTTCTTGATAAAAGATGCACTGCTAGAATAAATGCCAACGTAACACATTCTCGTTACACTTTTTCGATTTATCAGAAAAAAATTTTCAAGACATTTTTTTTTTTTTTTTTATATAGCCCCTTTCCTCCAGTGCCTTAAACAGAAAAAAATCCATCATTTGTTGCTTTTTATTTTTTTGGTCCTTGTACGGGTGGGGAGAAGTATACGTTTGTGTGTCGACTGTCGACAACGAGTAGGTATACTTTTTCATATTTTTTTTTTTTTCGCTTTTGCTCCTTATGAGTTTCTACCTTTTAAAGGAGAGAACTCCATTACTGTGAGGCTTTTTTCTATTATTTGTTTGACTGCAGTAATAGTATTAGACCTCCGTTGGTAATATAAATTTTGTTTCAACAGAAAAAAAAATAAAAGAAATGGGGTTTTTTTTCAACCACCATCTTTATAAAGCACATCGGGGACAAAGAGGGAGGAGATTACTTTGATAGAAAGTTCTCATATTGGGTTAACCACATAATTTAGGTTTTATTGTATGCCACAAGTTGACTTATACCCAAAGGCGTTTTCAACATCGTCATAGTACATTTTAAGGGCCGTACTAAGTTATATTGCGGGCCCTTAAGCTGGTAAAAGTATGTAATATTGGATGACTGTGTTTCGTGGAAATAAAATGAATCAATTATCTATTTGACAAATGTTACCCATTTCCACTCTTTATCAATACTGGCGATTGTGGATCTTTAAAATATGATTCGTAAGAGATTGTGGAATGCGTTAATTTTTCATTTCTAGAGAGGTGTGAGTTCTTGGCATCTGGGTAACAGAGTGGATACTATGAATACCCTGTTGTGCGCTAAATGTTGTAAAGGGTCCGCCAAATAACTTCTTTTTCTTTGAAAATGGCGCAAAACTTCGAGTGTAGCTTCGGCTGTGTGGCACGTAGCGCCCGCCGTCCTGTTGAAACCAAATGTTGCCAATATCCTCCTCTTCAATTTTTGTGAACAAAAAATCGTTCAACATGGCCCGATAACGATCGCCATTGACTGTACCGGCCACTCCTTGCTAATTTTCGAAAAATGGCCCAATTATGCCTCTGGACCAAAATCCGCACCAAACAGTGACTCGTTTTGGGTGTATCGGCTTTTCAATGTATGCGTGCGGGTTTTCTGTGCCCCAAATGCGACAATTTTGCTTGTTTACTACCCGCCAAGATCAAAATGAGCTTCATCGGAAATATGATTTTTTTGCCAAAATCGGCATCTTCTCTAAGTCGATCGCAGGCCCACTTAGCGAAGCGTATACACAACCATATTCGTTCAGCGGAAGGATAAAACTAATTATCTGTCAAATCAGACATGAGCTAAGTCTTAGCATTCACGAAATAAGCACTAGTTGAAAAAAAAAACGTTAGATGGCGGACCCTTTAGAAGGCCTTAAATTTATTTAACTAAGATTCCAACCGATACAAATGCTGATATGCATTTCAGCGCATGAAAATAAATACGTTCCACAGTGTCTCTACTACCACTACGCATATTGCAACTAAAAGAAAATATCCTGATGTGTTGCTTAAAAGTTTGCCATTTATAAATAAATAAGTTTATTTAAATTAATAAAAGTGCTTACTTAATTTTTGGTCTGATACGAAATGAAAAGTAGGTATATGCGTTCCACAATCGTTTTCGCTTCGTATTTTTAATTTCTAATCGTTCGTACAATATTTGTCAATCAATTAATTTAGTTTGGAAAAAGATTTTCTGTAATGTGATTTCACGCTGACGTCTTTCAATAAAAATCTACATGAATTGTGGTCCATGTGTTGGGTTCGGACTCTAAAATTTGCAGATCAGATTTGCAAATTGAAAAATTGTTTCTTCGCACTATAAAATTATATCAGTTTTGTTTGTTATATTAAGAAATATAAAACAGCAAATAGGATTTAATCACATCATCTGAACCATTTTCTACGACATTATTTCTCTCTTTTATTTGAAAGGCGTCATTTACTTTGAAATTAACATGTTTTGCTACTTCTTTGGTATAATAATATAACGAAAGACAACTGACTAGCTCAATTTATCAATAACATAAAGATGAAATGTTTGTGTCAAAAAACAATCTTGAAAAAGCGGAGTAGATTTACTCCAATTGGAGTAAGGTTCGAACCCTGATCGTATGACCTGAGCTTTGCCTTATTCTCATATCTCGTTAAGTTTCAGCAATATTTTCGAAGCGTTTTTTTTTGAAATTGTAAGAAAATAAGGTAAAGCTTATAGAAGCCTAGTATCAACCTTTCGTGCAATGAAAAATGTATACGTATTGTTTGTTGTATGCAAAACATAGGGATATAATATTGTCCTTATACTAGTCTGGCTGAAGCCGAAATTCAAAGGACACAGAGCTGGTGGATTAATAATAAAAAAAAAAGTTGAAGGTAATGCCTGTGTTTCGAGAGTAGAAGGTTTATAAACATAGGTATTTGAGTGTAGGGAGGTGGTACAGATCTTTGAGACCATGGAAGAAAACTTAGACAAAAACGCATGAATCTTCTCTGGATACTTTCAAGTCTGATTATGTGAAATGTATAGTAAAGGGCCCATACTACACAGCCATATTCCAGTACTGGTCTTACAAATGATATAAAAAGAAGCTTCAGTACGTTAGGATCGTGAAAACTATGTGAGAATCGTTTTATGAAACCTAGAATTTTATTCGCTTTTTTTAATAATTTAGTCATAGTGGTCAGTAAACGTTAGTTTAGACTTTGAGTGTCAAGAATAATGCCTAGACCGGAGAAAACGGACAGTCTATTTAAAGAAGATCGGAGAAAACGGACAGTCTATTTAAAGATGATGAGTTTAATGTGTAGTTATAAGTTAAAATTTTCTTTTTTTTTGCGTGTAAAACACGTTGTTTTACATTTGTCAAAAGACTGGTTGTATTGCACCATTTCCTAAACCGTCTTGAAGCTGTGATCAGTCGTTTATTGTGGTTATACTTTTGTATGTCATTTGGCATATATACAGAGGGATTTCTTATAATCGAAGTCAAGTCATTTATATGTAAAATAAATAACAAAGGGCCTAAATGGCAGCCTTTGGGAACACCAGAGTTAACAAAATGCTCATTTCTAAAAGATACACTATAACAGTATGATGAAATCCACAATAATTTTTTTTTTCATTAAACCCTAGAGCATTTAGTTTATGGATTAAAGTTTTATGACACAATTTGTGAAAGGCCTTACTAAAATCAGTAAACACACACTTTACGTGTTTCCGTTCTTCGAAGGCTTGATGCCGACAGAAGGTAGTAAAATGAAATAGGTTTATAACATTTGACTTATTTTGGACGAAACATAATGTTGGCTTTCCCAAGTTATAGATCTACATTTAAAAGATAAGACCCAGATAATGGACTCTAACAGTTTTTGAATAACAGAAAGTTAAGCAACTGGACGGTGATTTGCAATGTCGTTTTTTGAACCTTTTTTTATGAATCAGTATGATAAAAGCACTTTTCCACAATTTAGGAAAGATTAACCTCTTTAGAGATTCATTATGAACAAAATATAAAGAGGATAGGATAAATTTGACACACATTTTTTTAATACAAAAGATGGTGTACCATCAGGACTAACAGCCCTATTACGACTATCAATTATCAATTGATAGTTGATAAGCATTAAAACTTAATTTATTAAAAAACTGAACAACTATTCGCTGATCATTATTAATTTTCTTGCAATTCACGACGGCCTGGACCTCAATGATCTAAACTTTTGTGATTTGGGTTGTTGATGTGAATATTCACCTATATTAACATAAAGGAAATTCAGGTGTGACAAATGGTGGTAGGGAAAGAATGAATTCGAGGTTTCGAGAGAACTAGGCATTTGAAATGCATCTTTGAAAAAAATTGCAAACTTTTTTTAAATTTCTTCTGAGTCATGACTAGTTGTATTATATTAAAAGACATGGAGTTAGGGTATAACCGTCCACATTTCTTCTACTATTTACTTACGTTACGTAGTTCCAAAAGCTTTTTGGATTTTGTTTAAGTTCGTTTTTAGTTCGTGTCATGAAATCTGAATATTTGTAAATAAAGGGTTTTTCAACAGGGACACTACAAAAGTAGAGCAACAGGGACAGCAAACGACGCCATATTTCTTGCCGCTCTTTTGACATTTCTCTTCAGTAAGGTTTGCCATTTAATGATGGAAAGATATACGAGCCAACAACGAGTCGAAATTATTAAAATTTACTACCGAAATTCGGAGTCAGTGGCCTCAACGTTAAGAGCGCTACGTCCAATTTATGGTCGTCATAATCGTCCTAGCAGAACAACTATTGAGCGTTTAGTGGAAAAATTTGAATCCAAAGGCACAGTACAAAATGTTCCCGTGCCAGTGAGACAAAGAAGTGCCCGTAGTGTCGAGAATATTGCTGCCGCTGAGGCTTCAGTTGCACAAAGCCCAAATGTTTCTCTCACACGTCGTTCTCAAGTGTTGGGCATCTCTGTGACGTCGTTGTGGCAAATTTTGCGAAAAGATCTTGGCCTACATCCTTACAAGATTAAATTGACGCAAGAACTGAAGCCGCTTGACCACCAGAAGCGTCGTATGTTCGTGAATTGGGCTGAGCAACAACTTGAAAATGATTCGGATTTTCATCGAAAAATCATCTTCAGCGATGACGCTCATTTCTGGCTGAATGGCTTCGTCAATAAACAAAATATGCGGTATTGGTCAAGCAGCAATTCACACGTACTCCATGAGTCATCATTGCATCCCGAAAAAGTTACGGTTTGGTGTGGTTTATGGGCCGGCGCGGCGGCGTCAATGGGCCGTACTTCTTCCGTGATGATCAAGACCGGCGCGTTACTGTGAATGGGGATCGCTACCGTTCAATGATAACCGAATATTTTTGGCCCCAATTGGATGATATGGACTTGGAGGACATGTGGTTCCAACAAGACGGCGCCACAAGCCACACAGCGAATGTCACAATCAATTTATTGGAAACCAAGTTTGGAGAACGTGTTATCTCATGAAATAGTCCAGTCGCTTGGCCGCCTCGGTCGTGCGATTTGACGCCGTTAGACTATTTCCTGTGGGGCTACGTCAAGTCTATGGTCTATGCCAACAAGCCAGCGACGATTGATGAACTTCGTACGAATATCGAACCTGAAATTGCAGCAGTATTGGCCGATTTATGCTTGAAAACCGTCGAAAATTGGGTTCAGCGTCTGGACTTCTGCAAGCGTGCCCGTGGTGGCCCTGCAAAACAAATCGAGTTCCATACATAATGGCATCGAACGTACTTTCACAGGAATAAAGAATTTCATTGATATCCAAAACCGTTTTTGTTTTATTTAAAAAAAAACTTTTGTAGCGCTCTTATTGAAAAACCCGATATTTGTTTCAGTTTGGTGTATGTCCTATAGTCTTCATCAGCTCTGTGTCTACGTTCTTTAACTCTCGCATTGATAAAATTATTCGAGAAACGGTGGAAAATGGAACAAAACTCATGTGATGTGTTTCGATTTCCATCGTTTCTCAACTGATATTATCGCTGCGAGAGTTACAGAACGTAGGCACTGGATTCAGCCATGATTTATTATCCTTTTAATTTTTTAAGTTTTTCAGCTCAGTGTTAAATCACTATTCCTATTATCCAAACTTGGATTTTAAAAAGACATCATCAACCCGCACACAAACCGTTTGTATATAATCCAACCCTGGTCTTGATGGTTTGCTCTAGTTCACAGGAAAATCGACTACCAGCGACATATAGAAACGCAAAGCTGGAATGCCAAGTGAATTAAATATGTATTGATGTGGAAACTGTTTAACACGACGACAACCCAAAGAAGATATATATGTTTGTATTTTCTTCCTTTTGTAGATCGGGTCGGGTGTATGTGTGTTTGAGAGAAAAGTTTTCGTTTGCTACAAGAAACTTGTCCGTCATCACTTGTCAAAATAGTTTCGGATATGTCAGCTGTATGTTTAAGTGGAGTAAGGGATACCCCTTGTGACATGATATTTATGTTTATATAGACAAACCTTTGCTTTTCCTTGTATTTATATTTTTGTCTCATTTAACCTCTGTGAAAACTTTTCAGATCCTTCGAATTGTTTAAATTGATAAGAATGTGTGAGTCTGTATATTATAAGGATTTTCGAACAAAACTTCAACTTAAACTTCGAATACGAGTGGTATATTCTTTCAGCTATTTAATTCAATTGGTTTGTGAGTTATTGTGTGTGCACATTTTTGGTAGGCAACGATGTGGTTGCAAAGGCAACATATGTATGTATATAAATATATAGTACCGACACAATATAAATTGTGTTTCCAACTAGGTATAAGTTGGCTTGAACGATTTTATATGAGATCCTTCTCCATACCGACAGAAATCCAGTGACCATCACAGGCATCAGTGAATGTGACTTTGATAGAATACCACCTCCGGGCTCCAGCGCACTGTTAAAGTTTAGGATTGGAATTAGGAAAATGGACATTGTGAACATTCTATCTACCAAAAGGGAATTTAACTGCACCAACTATTGTGCAACGAATAAATCTACTGTGTATACACCATACGGCGAGTAGATGGACACAGATTCAGAAGGATAATTGTTGTCCTTCAAACCTGCTGAAGGGATGACTCTATTTTAATATAAATTGCAATATTTATGGTTTAGTTTTGCATTTAAGTAGTGCGTGTGAAAGAGAGAGAGAGAGCAAACGGCTATTTGAACAAACCAACAACATAATTATACAACGATGATAGGTTTTGAGAGATTTTCTTTGAAACTGTAGTGTTTTGTTTGGTCTATAAACCTACCTATAACAAGAGTTAAATTGGGGATGAAATGGATATGGCTTCTCATCATCACAGCTGGCTGTGCAGAAACAATGAAATTGATTCCTATGGGATCGTTTAATGGCTTTCACCACTCAAGAAGTAAAAGTAGAATGAAATATGGTGGCTTTTGGCACCACAAATTTCGCGTAACACTTGCCCAAGCATCCAACAAAAACTCATTTTTGACTATGGGGTTTCGATTAATTGTTATCCTCGTGCCATCACTTTCCCTATACCAGTGGAAAATCGTACCACTCTGTTAAGTAGGGTCTACGTAATGCGTTCCTGCAGAGTATATTAATTTTTTTTGAATTTGGCGAATTATTTCTTAAACGTCTATTTGCGATTTGACTTTCAAACGTTAATTTCTCAAGTTAAAGATATTTTATAATTATTTTGTATATACAAAATCAGGTTGTAGGGGTCGTAGAAAAGCGGGACTGGTCTCAGTTGTCAGGCTTGGTTCTAAAATTTTAGTTCCTTCCAAGTCAGTCATTCCATGCGTTGGAGCAGTGAGAAGGGTGCCTACTTTTCGAAGTGCGAAGTCGTGGCCTACTTTTCGAACGCTTCAATCTTTCAATCCCCAAGGAGGGCGTTCTTCGCACAGAACTGGATGAATTGGACTTAGGGGACATTTGGACGCAACAACGGGTCAAACTTCAAGGGCCTCGATGGCTGTTTTGAAGGAATACTTCTCGGAGCGACTCATCTCAAAAAAAAGGGGGATTCGGAGTGGCCAGCCGACTCCCTCTATCTGGCCCTTGGATTTTTTTTGTTTATTTTATGAAATCCTGCGTTAATGTCAACCGTCCAAGGACCTTATACATGACGTGAAGGTCATTATCCGGGCAGAATTTGTCAACATACCCACTGTTAATCAGGGGGTCATGACAAACAGAAATTAGCTTATTCATTGTTTGGGCAATAGGGGGCATCACGTAACTGATATGATTTGCAAAACGGTGTTAAACAAAAGATTACCTACATTAAGAAAAAAATAAAGGGTATATTTTTAGACGTGTGGTTTTCAAGAAGAAACAAAATGCATATAATTTAATTTTATGGCCAAGAATTTAGCTTTATTATAAAGATAAGGGTTTGCCATTATGTTTTAAAAATGATTTCGGGCAAGTGGCGCCGCGGCTGGCTCGAATAAATGCCAACCGAGAGGCCTTATTTTCGACCACTTTTTGCAGCAATTGGGGCCGCATGTCAGCAATAACGCGACGAATATTCTCTTCCAAGGTATCAATAGTCTCGGGCTTATCTGCACGGACAAGCGACTTCACATAACCCCACAAAAAATAGTCCAGCGGTGTTAAATCACACGATCTTGGAGACCACGCCACAGGCCCACGACACGAGATAACGCGCTGACCAAAAGCTTCCTTCAATAAATTGATTGTTTCGTTGGCTGTATGGCATGTAGCACCGTCTTGTTTGAACCAAAGGTCGTCCACCATCAACATCCTCCAATTCAGGCACGAAAAAGTCATTAATCATGGCTCTATAGCGTTCCCCATTGACTGTAACATTATGGCCGGCTTCATTTTTGAAGAAATATGGACCAATGATTCCTTCTGCCCATAGAGCACACGAAACAGTGACTTTTTGAGGATGTAAAGGCGTCTCAACAATGGATTGAGGATTATCTACACTCCAAATGCGGTAGTTTAGCTTATTGACGTAGCTTTTCAACCAAAAATGAGCTTCATCGTTGAAAAAAATTTGCTTCTGAAAATCGGGATGAACAACGATCTTGTTTCAAGCCCATTTTGCACAATTTGCATTCGTTGTTCAGGAGTAAGTCTATTCATTATGAAATGGCAAACCAAACTAAGCATAAATCAAGTGACAGCTGTCAAAAAGACCAACTCCGAAAAAAGTATTGCCAGATTGAAACCGCACGTCTAAAAAAAAAACACCCTTTATAAAAAAGTTCTGATTCATTAAATGGGTTCTATTGCAATTTGAAAGTTATGTTGCCGCTCCCCGTATAAAAACCTTGCTGCACCTATTTGAGCTTCACGGAAGATTGCTTGCAAATATTATACATTTGTGGTTGATGTCTTTGTCCGGCTATACGAGTTCTGTGTGAACCAATTCACGTTCCTAATTGACATATAGACTATAGGTACATTGAGTACTAACAATTGTTTTCAAAGCCATAATATCCTCCTAAAAGAGAAAATCCTCTGTTTAGTATGCCAAAAGGTATAGGTATACTGTCAACTTGTTGTTTCGTTCGTTTCAATTTCGAAAATTGTTTCGGGGTTGAAATTACATGCAATAAAACGATGTCATCGTCTTTAACTTTGTATATAAATTGAAAGCTGTGGTAATTTGAAAAGCTGATGAGAGCCTCAAATTGAAGTGTCATTTAAATAAACCGAGACTTTGGAATGAACTGTCAGACACACTGTTTATGTGTTATACATTTACATACTTTTGTATAAGCTTCTCTGTTTCCTTAAGTTACACTTCATATTGTTACATTCAGAGAAAAAGGACTTTTTTTTGTCCTTGGTTTTTCTTTTGACTTGACCGACCCCCGTTTGTATGTATGTTAAATTCGACTGATTGTGTGTGCCGGGGCGGGCGGCGGCATTATGTTGAACAATGTATTCTGTTTGTCGTGCAACATGATTTGTGGGGTAAAAGTTAGTCATTAAGCTGAAATTGAGTGTGCGTTTGATGGAGGATGTACCTTGATTCAAACTTGGTTAAATAGAGATTATTTTTTTTGATGTACGGCACAACGCCTTTATGTCAGTAGCAGTGTTTTTCGTTTGGAAATAAATGTGTTGTCCTTTGAGTTGGGGGATTGCATTTTCGAGACATATTTTTGGTCATCTAAGAATTTTCGTGAATGATTATGTAGATAAAATTGGGTTTGAATGTACTGATTGTATATGTGAAGGTATTGTAGAAACATTACGCAATGAGAGTCATGTCTTCCCGACTAAACAACATACACAAAGGAATGGTTGAAAGTTGTGAGTCACAAGGCCCTGATTTTTTTTTTGTATTGAGAGTGCTTGCTCTGTAGGACACGTACAACCAACATGGTATATACCAGGGTTGTAAAAAGTTCAATCTTTCAATAATTAAATTAAATGATTGCATACATTGACTTCACTTTGAGACTTCGACTTGAAATTATACAATTACCATTCTTATTTTTTAAAAAAATGCTCCTCCACTCTTTCTCTTCTCCTCTCAAAAATCTTCTTTCATAACCCCAATACACCTAAGTGCAATTTTAAAATCTATCGTACCATACCCAAACTTTCACATATTTCTAAAATCTTCGAAAATATGAAATCTTTAGTTTTCGCTGTAAATCTCTCATATCCCTTAGGCAATACGGCTTTCTCAAAGGTAGGTCCACAACTACTAAAATTTTTGAATTTGTATCCTTTACCCTCTCAGCCCTAGAGAACGGAAACGAAGTCAATGATGTCTCACCCCACTTTAGTAAGGCCTTTGATAAAATTTCCTACAGACTATAATACTGTTTGAACTGTCCACCCTCGACTTTGAACCTATATTCTTGAAATGGATTTTCTTTTACCTGGATAACCGTAATTACAATGTTCGTTTCAGATCAGTTCCATCCAGCACCTTCGTAGCTACCTCCGGAGTCCCCCAAGGCAGCCACTTAGATCCTCTTCTTTTTATTCTTAATATTAATGAAATTTACATGGTTATTAAATACTCCAATATCTCACTCTACGCCGACGATGCTAAGTTTTTCAGGACTATTTCTTCGACACGTCATGATTCTACTCTTTTTCAACAAGACCTCAACAGTTCCTGACTCAGTTGCCTTTAAAATAGCTTGGAGCTATATATTGGCAATTACCAATCAATTACTTTTCACGTACAACCATCAATAATAAACCCATTTCCAGTGTGGAGTCGATTTGCGACCTTGGTATCTTATGTGACCGAGAGCTTAACTTTCTAACACATCAGCACTTGGCTTTGTGAAACGTTGGTCCAAAGAATTTTCCGACGCCTACGTGACGAGATCTTTCTACATAGACTTCTACATAGCCTTTGTCTCGAATACGCCTGTCAAGTGTGGTCCCCTTTATTAACATACACACATCTCAGGATTGAAGGCATTCAAAGTCGTTTCCTTCTGTTTGCTTTCGTGGTCTGCCCTGGAATGATCCTTTTATCCTACCTGCATATCAAGACCGTCTTCGTCTAATTTACTTAAATTCGACTTCTTTCTGGTACCATTGACGGCACAACTATTTAGAACTCTATGTCTTTTAACACAAACCCCCGTAATCTCTCTTCTATCTTCCTACACACCGTACATCTTATGGCTGCAGTGAACCTTTTACTCGTATGCTGAGAAGTTTTAATGAGAACTTCAACTGTTTCGGCTTAGTTCACCCTGCCTAAAACTCCGTCTTCTCAATCCTAATTCTCATCCTAATTGTAAGTTTTAATTTGTTTTAAGTTCTTAGTTTTTAAGTTTTATTAAATTAAGCCGAATAAATGAAATTTGACAGCGAAAAGAATGCAATCATTTTTTCGCCATTCATTTAACAGCAATCAAAAGAATGCAATCATTTGGAAAAACCAGGCATTCTTTTGCATTTTTTCAATCTTTTACCATGAAATTTTGAGCAAAAAATAAACATACCTATATAGGACATTTTTACCATTGTCCAGCATTTCTCAACTTTTTTTTTTTTTTGTCTCTCAGATAATTTCTTTCGTCACATTCGTTGTCTAGTTGTACCAGTGAAGTATATAAACTACAGCAAATACTAAACAAGAACGAAGTAGAATAAGGGAATCGGATGGAACTTTGTCTATTCCTCACACGTTTCACCCTTTTTGCCATGAAGAAGTTTAACACTTTCGAATGTTCGGCGCAAATTTGAGTCTTTGGTAATTTCAAGCCTGGAAGATAATTCTACAAGTAGCACACGTTTTGCTCTAACAAAAATATGTGTGTTCAATCTTTTTTTGTGTAGAATTGCATTAGCTGCAATTTTTATATTCCAATTTGTTTTAACTTTTAAGTTTATGAAATATGAATTTACAAAAAAAAAAAAAAAAACAAATATAATACCTCTTGGCGTAACCCACATTCTGAGTGTTGAATTGGTAAAACATGTATTATTCACTTACCTAATGTTTCATCATATTCTAAACATAAATATTTTAGCGCTTACCTGAAAATAGAATAAATTAAATATTTATTAGTTATTTAAAAATAAAATGGTTTAGAGAAATTTTCAACACAATCGAAAGTAAGCTTAATAATAATTAAGAAGTGTAAAAAAATTACTTAAGCTTTAAAAATCAGTTCCAATAAATCCATTGCGGGACTCGAAGGTCATAATTGGCACTTTTTCCAGAATATTTCAACCCATTTGAAAGAGAAAATTCTCCTGACTTAAGTTTATATTATAGGAAATACAGAAATTCAATTCAAATTTAATTTACCACAAAGACATTATCAACTTCTCTTTTACCCTAAAACAATTTATTAATGTTACGTCCCAAATTTAGTTTCATCTCATCTGTCTATTGGATAAATCGAATCTGTCAGTCAGATCAGATATTTAACAAACACACCACTTTTTTCACACACACCACTTTCTTTTTTTCATCATATATTTGAGGAAAAGTTTTGTTTAGAAAATAAATGTACGATTTATGTGATGGAAGATTTAATTCATGTGAAGTAAATGCTGTCGTGCGGAAATAAGTTCAATATACGACTACGAAAAAAAAACGCATATTGTGTGTATAGATTCGAGATGATTTATCTGATGGATAATTCTTTT
Source organism: Leucozona laternaria (assembly GCA_932273885.2). NCBI lineage: Eukaryota > Metazoa > Arthropoda > Insecta > Diptera > Syrphidae > Leucozona > Leucozona laternaria. The sequence continues at coordinate 19,066,964 of OW026367.1, read as the reverse complement.
TTTAAATGGAACAGATATCTTTCTAAATGACGGCAAAATTGCCTGAAATTGGTTGAATGCTCAAACTATAAATGCTTTTAACTGAATAATTCTTGTTCCATATTTATAATTATCAAGTTTCGCAGCATAAAAAAAACTGTAGAAAGAGAATGGAAATTGAAACCATACTTTTGCATTATAAACAATAGAGGGTTTCTTGTCCAAACTTTACTCAATAACATCGTCGTTAAAATTAATTTCTTTTCATCATCATCCCATCACAGACTCTCTCTCTCTTCCGCATGATTATGAAAACAAAAAACGACTATTCCGAGCTAATTGCTAATTTTACTTATTGTGGGCTTTTTCAGTATACATATGTATATGTATCTACTAATGAAAAGATCTTGGATCTAGTCTTAATTGTCATTAATGGTGGTATCCCAATGGGAAAACCAATTCCGACTCTAATGAGTGAAGATAGCACAAGAAATATACAAAATGTTATCTATCTAGTTCACTGGCTTTGTCTAAATAAATGTTTGTAGCTGAAGCTATTTCGAAATGAAACTAAATTTTGTGTGTCAGTAAGTGGACATACGATTTTTGGATATTTATTTGTTTAATCTTTCATTTGACACCTCTTATATTTACAAAGATTAGGCAAGAATATCTGAAGTTATAGGCCCTTTTCTTAAATACTATCAGCCATTTCCTAAAAGATTTGTTGATGCTTTTGCGTTCTACGTGGCTGAGTTTGATATATTAATAATAGAATTAATTATTTTATTCAAATGACTGCCTCGGTCGGCTTGGCAATAATCCATCATATAAATCCATAAATTTTCGATGGTTTCTGACTTCTTTCACGAGCTACAGACCCTAGGCATGGATATCCGACATCAAGTAAGGCAACTCCGACCTTATCGATAATTTTCGGAGATTTTACCCAGTATAGATAGATAAGTACATATAAAGGTGCAGTGAAAGAAGACCCAAGGGTCTTAATTCTCAAAATAAAAGGAAACTACACTTGCGGACTTTCTTTCCTTTTTGAAATGGCAATAAGACCCCCCACCACAAAAAAAAAAACATAAAGTAGGACCCACGGGAATTATTGTCTTTCTGAGTTGGAAATAAGACCCATACTTACAATTATTGAATGATTTCAAAAATGAATAATTTTTCGACTTTTTTTTTTTCTATTTATTTTTGGGAATTACGACCCGCGGGCCTTAGTGCTCGGCACCAAGTATAGGGTCAATCGTTTTTCGGTTTCGAAAGTAAAGCTAAATAAAATACACACAGCGATACATTTTTGATGAACATTTTATTTCAGTATAAAGTTTGGTCTTTGCCATTAAGTGTGAAAAACAAAATCATTCAAATGGCCGCCTCGGGAAGATTCGCAGCATGCGATTCTTTTGAGATAATTGTTAACCACTTTTTTGCACATTTCAGGCGGTATCTCGGCCATAACGTGAGTAAAGCTGGTTTTTAATGCGTCTAGAGTTCAGAGATTATTCGTGTGAACACGGTCTTTTGCGTAGCTCCACAGAAAAAAAAATCTAACGGTGTCAAATCGGGTGATCTTGGTGGCTAATTGACGTTACCAAAACGTGAAATTACGCGACCAGGAATCTTTTCACACAATAAAGCTATAATTGGGCGTTTTGTGTGGCTTGTTCTCCCGTCTTGGTGGAACCACATATCGTCCAAGTCATAACCGCCGCGCCGGCCAAAAAAAATCGGTTATAATTAGACCAATTGCTACGAACGCCGGAAAATACATAAATTCGGATCATCAGCAACTCTTCTTGCACTTGAAGTAGCAATTTTTTTGCACTGAGCGTGCATTTCGATGATGCACAGGCCTTACGACATCAGTAACGCTTCCGATCTCTTCAATTTCTTCACAATTTTTAAGGATTGCTTGCGAAGTCGGTCGATGTTAACGACCATAATCATCGCGTAATTCGCGAAGTGGCAACGTTTGAATCACCACTTTTTTATGGTAAGTTTTAATAATTTTAACGCGTTGTTCGATTGTTAAGCGATCCATTACCGTAAATGACAAATATTCAACTAATATTATGACAGTTCAAATGACAGATGAGTTGGGCAGGTTGGTGTCAAATGCCAGCGCTACCAACTTGAAAACCTGTATAAGTGCAGTTCATGGGCAATACACAATTTTTCGTTGTTGCCATAGTTTGAGTTCTAGTATATAGAGTTTTAAACTTAACTTTTTTTATCTGGGACGCTCATATGAACGAGCTTATTATTTTTTTACCATCTGACTAGAAAGAAATATTAAATGCCAGAAAAAGATAGAAGGAGCTCAGATTAAACATTTATATTGCATTTGCGGTATTAAAAAAAATAAAACTTTATACGTTTCAAGTCTGACTAAAAATGGAGGGTGTTTCGCCCTCCACCCACCACAAACAAAATTCCCCAACTAACGTCAAATGCAATATTCTCTTCAGCAAAAAAAAAAAAAACATTTTCCATGACAAAATTTGGCTTTGTGTTTTTTTCCACTCAAACCCCAAAAAAAAACAATTTCAAATCCTTCATCACTTGGATAAACCAAAAGGCAAACAAAAAAAAACAACTAAAATACAATTTTTCACACTTTGATACACGTTCACTTCATTGACATCATCCGATCCTATTTCCCTTTCAATTGTCTCCGACAAAAAAAAAAAAAAAAAACTGATAAAACTGAATTTTTGGTTTATGTCCATCTGTTGTTTTATCAATATTTTCCCTCGCCGAAATTAAAATCCTTTTGTCCACATCAATGAACTCTACAATAGCCTTCTTTTCTCTTTCTCCCTCTCTCTCTCTCTCACCCTTTGACATCAATCTCACTCACATCCTTGTCATTTATGTACACACGTCAACTTTCCATATCCGAAGAAATCATTTTTTTTGTTTTCTCTGAATTCACTATACTGCAGTGGTTCGTGTGAATTTTTTTCTACAAACTCTGCATAAAAATCGAAATGACCAATCGGAATCTATATCATAGACATCATCATAGCTTTTTTGTTTGTCTATAAACGGTAACACATTGTTGACAAGGGACTCGGGATCGGGACTCCTCGTAGCGATACAAAGTGAAATCATAACCCATCAATATCCAAAACAATCTGTTGTGTAAACGATGAACGGCGCGCGGTGTGGAAATATGAATGACCCCCATCACCCCCATCTAGTTTGTGTCACCATCGCTATCATCATCATCATCGTCGTCACCTCCTCTCGAGGACAGCAGAAGCTAACCAAGGATGATGCTAAGGAAATAATATCCCTGAGCTCATCTCCCTTTTGTCTACGTCGTACATGTGCTACTTCGCTTCCGCTGTGTGCTTTGCGTAGGCACATATTCCTGCCATTACAATACAATAATCTCGACATGAAACAGATTTTTTGTTGCAAAAATAAATAAATGTATGAAATACAAAAAAAAAAAAAACAACGATTTCAGGGGGATATAAACTAAAAATATCCTCCCTCGCTCTTAAGGGAGAAGGATAAAGCACACACAACTTTCTTAAGATACACACGACCCCACACCCCCTCCCCACCCCCCCCGTGTATGATGTCACGGCGATGTGTGTGGGTAACGTTTTTTATTTGATGGTGGGAATTTCACATTAATACCCCACCGAGACATTCTAATAGAAATCATTTCCTTCTTCTTCTTCGTCTTGTTTTTCTCCTGCCACGGAAAGTAAAGAAGCGTAAAAATTATTTGCTCGCGTTGGGAATGCAAAAGCAAATGTTGTTGACGGTGTAGATATATTGTGGAATATTTTAAATCCCATTATACGATGATTTTTTGTTTGTATTGCTGGTAACCAAAAAAGGATCACTGGAAGGGTAATCAGTGAAATTATAAATGTAAAAAACATTAAAGAAAACTCCTTTCAAAGGGGGGTTTACATTTTTACTTTAAAGCCGGTTAAGACTAGAAGGAATTTTTTTTTTACTTTAAACCATTTGTTACAGTTTTTAAATGACCTAATTTGGAAAAACCTTGAAGTTTTTTCGTTCTCATAAATATTTCTGTCGAATTCAACAAAATTTGACAAATGAGGTGTCAAAAGAAAGATTTTGTATCTACTAGAATCTTGAGGAATCGCAATTCAACTTCAACCAGGGGATTCACCAGGAAGGCTAACTACTTGCTTAGGTCGTAGTACCTGTGAAAAAAATTGTTGACAGCTCATAATTTAGTAGTCGTGAAGTAGGTTGGGTTAGGTTCGGTAGAAGTAGCTATCGACGGAAAGTCGACACACTTAGACCAAATGTTGGCCCGTTGTGATACCACAACATGGATCTAGGAAAATCTCTTCCCTTCTCGTTAACCCATTTTGAGCTCCATATGAAGCGTGTAAGGCACCTCATATCAATGTTTACCAGATCACTGGGATCGTTATAAAAAAATTCACCTACGTGTTTGGGGTAGAGCAGGACATGTGCAGAGCAAGTGAGGAATCGTTTCCTATTCTTCCATACAGCTTCTGCAGAAATCGTTTGAGAAGACGCCAAGTTCCGTAAGGGTGCCAATAACTATTAGACAGTGTCCGGTGATGACACCTATAACGGAGCTAATGTGCAATCTGCTTAAAGAAATCAAACACTTAGAGCGTTGGCCAGATCTGTTTTGGGGCCAAATAAGTGGTGATGTTGTCCCACCTTAGGATTGCTCTCTTTATAGCATCTTGTTTCAGCATGAGTTTACATGTGGCGATGGGTATGCCAATATCTGCCTCAACTGTTGATATAGGCATTGTAGTTCCCTCTTTAGCGTGTTCATCAGCCTTATAGTTTTCTGGAATGTCCATAGGCACCCAGAAAAGGTGAATATTGAACTGCTGCGCCATCTCAACGAGAGATAATCGACAGTTAAGGGCTGTTCTATAGAGTTTGTAGAAACTGAGTCCAGAGATTAAATAGCAGCTTGGCTGTCTAGTCGTAAATTAAAAACTCGGCAAATTTATTGTGGAAGAAAATTCGATAAACTAAATTGTTATATCGTTAAATATTTTTTTCCCAAAATCAATTATTAATTATTTTGAAGAAATATTAAATGCAAACCCTCTTGCCAGAACCCAGAACTCTTAATCCTGGGGAGGGGGGAGGAATATCAAACTCGTTTGTCAAAAAAATCGTCTGTTTACACTAAGGTAGATATTAATCTCACAAAACCAAAGGAAACTCGTCTACCGCCCTGAATTGATAGGTAACATAGAAGCATGGCGCCAAATGGGTGTGTTTTCAACCACTCGTTTAGGATTGACCACCAAAACAAAAAGTCGTTTAGTGCCCTGAATTGATAACTTAGAAGGCTGGGGCTAAGTGGGTTCGTTTGTCTACCGCTTGTTTATGTTTTTCAAACAAAAATAACCATTTGTAAATCACTTTTAGCTCAAAAAATATTAAACTTTTCAACTTTATACCACTCAACACAAAAATAAAAAAAAATAAAAAACACTGAGCACAATGGCCCTATCGGTATCGGGTTGTCCACCTTTCGTCCATATTAGCCTAGAAAAACATTCCTTTTCCACTCTTAATTCAAAAAGTATTTGAAATTTACTTTTTATAGCGAAACCTCTCAATTGTTTACTTAGGATCATGGGGCCAAGTGGGTTCGTTTGGTCACCACTCTTTTCTGATTCTCCACCAATGAAATTCGTTTGTCCACTCTTAGTTCAAAAAATATTGAATATTTATTTTTTTATAGCAACACCGCTACCAACAGAAAATTGTTCCTATCATTTTGTCCACTTCGTTGAAATATGTTCGACTACAAAATGGCATTAAAATTGAATTCGGCCACTCATAGCCTTTTAACACCAAACCCAAAATACGGTTTTCCCGAAAAAAAAATCGGGTTTTGCTTAAAACCTCGAAAACACAAGTTTTCCCATACATTTTTGTAAACCACAAGTTTTCGCAAACTACAGTTTTTATATAAAACCTGTCGAAAACCAGTTAAAATTCAGAGTTGAACTAAACAAACACACCTTTCGATACATTCAACGCTCAATCAAACGTCAAAACTTAAGCTGACGGGGATGCTGTCACGAGAAATTAAATTAAACACAGTAGAAGCGATGTGACGCGCGTCCTATATAATAAACGTGGCAGTTCGCTTAAAAATTGAATTAAAAAGCCAGGGTTTCCACATTCATTTATTCGCTTACGACACGAACAAAAATGTAGTCAAAGATGGTGAAACTTGTGGGAAATACACATCTTCGGAACATGCGACAAATTTTCATGCGATTCTCGTAATCTCTTGTGCTTGTTTGTTATTATTCTGTGAAAAATTGCGAAAATTTGTGAAAAATTGCGAAAATTTGTGAAAAATTGCGAAAATTTGTGAAAAATTGCGAAAATTTGTAGATAATTGCGAAAATTTGTAGATAATTGCGAAAATTTATGAAAAATTGCGGAAATTTGTGAAAAATTGCGAAAATTTGTGACAATTTGCGAAAATTTGCGAAAAATTGCGAAAAATTGCGAAAAATTGCGAAAAATTGCGAAAAATTGCGAAAAATTGCGAAAATTTGTGAAAAATTTGTGAAAAATTGCGAAAATTTGTGAAAAATTGCGAAAATTTGTGAAAAATTGCGAAAATTTGTGAAAAATTGCGAAAATTTGTGAAAAATTGCGAAAATTTGTGAAAAATTGCGAAAATTTGTGAAAAATTGCGAAAATTTGTGAAAAATTGCAAAAAAATTGTGGAAAATTGCAAAAATTTGTGAATAATTGCAAAAATTTGTGAAAAATTGCAAAAAATTGTGAAAAATTGCGAAAATTTGTGAAAAATTGCGAAAATTTGTGAAAAATTGCGAAAATTTGTGATAAATTGCGAAAATTTGTGAAAAATTGCGAAAATTTGTGAAAAATTGCGAAAATTTGTGAAAAATTGCGAAAATTTGTGAAAAATTGCGAAAATTTGTGAAAAATTGGGGAAATTTGAGAAATCATACAGCAGCGGATTTATAAACAATTGAAAAGTCAAACTAAAGCGGGTAATTGTTCGGTGTGAACGCTCTATGAGTTTTCATAAACTTTTTGCCTAAAACACCGTTTTAGGGTTTGGTGTGAAAATAATATTACCATACTAATCACAGTATACCGGTTTGTACTTCAAGGTTCAGTGACATCATTCAAAGAAATTAACAAAATTTCAGGACCATCTTCATTCGTTCGCTTCCCAAACTGCATGAGTTTCGCACACATAAAGGTAAATTTTATTTATTTAACTAAGATCTTGTTTGTTCTCTGATGCGCAGACAATCCAAATTAATGCATCGTAAATATAATGCCCGTAAAACCCTTGATAAACTTCAAAAACCCTTCATATTAGTTGCAGTTTCAGAAGAAATTCAATTAAGTTGTGTAATATTCTCACCGCCAAAGAGCAATAACCATTTAAAATTAAAGAGAGTAGTTTGGCGAGAAGCAGTCAACTCTGTCAACTAATCATTCAAAATGCGCAAGAATATTTACGACTATTGCGTGTGTTAAGTAATAAAAAAAAAAGAAAACATATTTAAATTCACACACAGATGATTTCAAATAAAATGCGTTGTGCTGAAAACTCTGAAAATATTAAAATCCTTTATATGCTCACGAGAAATGGATGATGCATTTTTGATTCAGAAACTCATCAAAGTAAACGCATATGCACAGCAGACATATCTACTCATATATAGTCATCCAGCGAGTTGTAGAGAAGTACGAAGTAGCTGACAAACGAAAACTTTAACGATGGGGACATAAAAACCTTGCAATTTAATGGCGCACAACTGCACAGGAAGTCGCATAAAATTTTAAAATTTCTTATTATATCAGAGAGTTGTTCTAAGTCCCGACAAACACTAAGACATGAACATTGAACATTGAAGTCCTGCCAAGAGTGAAGGCTGAAGGGTATATCTAATAATAAAAGACGAAAAGCATAAATAGTACATAAAAACTACCCAACTGCTTGAAGGAACACTAAAGAAACGAAACATACTACAATCCATTATACAGAGTTTAACAGCTATTGCACTTTATATCTTGAGATACTACATAACAGACGTCTCTCATTCTCCCAGTTTCTCAGTCTCTCTCTCTTTTGTACAAAAGTGAGTTCAATAAAACTTTTGTTATAATAATTGTGCAGGATAGCAAAGGTACTTATATTTCAAAGCGTTCACCGTTCGTCTGTCTGTCGGCCTTCGTCCTCGTCCTCGACCACGTTCTAGTTTTCATCGAGACATCCACAATCCACATCCACAACCTTGGGTAACGAAATTAAGTTGTATAAAAGTTGCTACTTGGTTTTATGATCAAGGTACAGGGGCAACGTATATAATGATATTTGACGGTAAACATTATCCAGATGCAAATAAACGTTAAAATCCTTGGACGCTTATTAAATCTTTTTTAAAAAGTAAAAATCTTTATTATGTTTGCTTTCAAAAAGCCCCTATGTGTATGTGTTGATGGAGTTCCGTGAAGAATTTCCATTGGAATCAACTTCAACAAAAAAATAAAAATTAAGGGGGATTTCTCTGAATAGAAATGTATATTGTTAAATGTAATGACAGATGAATCGCACAAACAGTAGTTTTATGACTTCCCGTCTTCTATAAATTCATAAGATAAAGCATGAAAAATAAACTTAAATAAAGATTTGAAAAGAAAACGCCATCCGTTTTTTTTTTATGAATTAAAGTTTAAGATATTCGTACGCATTTTAGAATTTTCTAAGGCTACGGTTAGATTTTTTCTTTAATATCGGGTTTTTCAATAAGAGCGCTACAAAAGTTTTTTTTAAATAAAACAAAAACGGTTTTGGATATCAATGAAATTCTTTATTCCTGTGAAAGAACGTTCGATGCCATTATGTATGGAACTCAATTTCTTTTCCATGGCCACCACGGGCACGCTTGCAGAAGTCCAGACGCTGAACCCAATTTTCGACGGTTTTCAAGCATAAATCGGCAGATACTGCTGTAATTTCAAGTTCGATATTCGTACGAAGTTCATCAATCGTCGCTGGCTTGTTGGCATAGACCATAAACTTGACGTAGGATGTAGCCCCACAGGAAATAGTCTAACGGCATCAAATCGCAGGACCGAGGCGGCCAAGCGACTGGACCATTTCGTGAGATAACACGTTCTCCAAACTTGGTTTCCAATAAATTGATTGTGACATTCGCTGTGTTGCTTGTGCCGCCGTCCTGTTGGAACCACATGCCCTCCAAGTCCATATCATCCAATTGGGGCCAAAAATATTCGGTTATCATTGAACAGTAGCAATCCCCATTCACATTAACGTGCCGGTCTTGATCATCACGGAAGAAGTACGGCCCAATGACGCCGCCGCGCCATCCCATAAACCACACCAAACCGTAATTTTTTCGGGATGCAATGATGACTCATGGAGTACGTGTGGATTGCTGCCTGACCAATACCGCATATTTTGTTAACTGACGAAGCCATTCAGCCAGAAATGAGCCTCATCGCTGAAGGTGATTTTTCGATGAAAATCCGAATCATTTTCAAGTTGTTGCTCAGCCCAATTCACGAACATACGACGCTTCTGGTAGTCAAGCGGCTTCAGTTCTTGCGTCAATTTAATCTTGTAAGGATGTAGGCCAAGATCTTTTCGCAAAATTCGCCACAACGACGTCACAGAGATGCCCAACGCTTGAGAACGACGTGTGAGAGACACATTTGGGCTTTCTGCAACTGAAGCCTCAGCGGCAGCAATATTCTCGACACTACGGGCACTTCTTTGTCTCACTGGCACGGGAACATTTTGTACTGTGCCTGTAGATTCGAATTTTTCCACTAGACGCTCAATCGTTGATTTGATAGGACGATTATGACGACCATAAATTGGACGTAGCGCTCTTAACGTTGAGGCCAATGACTCCGAATTTCGGTAGTAAGTTTTAATAATTTCGACTCGTTGTTGGCTCGTATATCTTTCCATCATGAAATGGCAAACCTTACTGAAGAGAAATGTCAAAAGAGCGACAAGAAAAATGGCGTCGTTTGCTGAACAGGTTGCTATACTTTTGTAGCGTCCCTGTTGAAAAACCCTTTACTATCTAATTTTTAATTTTTCGTAAACATACAAAAAAAAAAGTACTCCATTAATTTGTTTTATTTAGAATAAAAATGCGATCGAAATCTGACAATAAAAATTATCCTTCCAAGGACTTTGATGAAAAATTTCTAAAATAATAAATCGCCCAAGGATGTTAAAATACAAAAGAAATCTGCACACGTTTGCAGCATTACGTGACTCATTAATATTATGAATAGCCCACCCAAAAATGATATTATAGAAAAGACTGACCGTGACGATTGTTCGATATAAAACTGTACAGTAGAACTAACTCCTCTCGAGAAGAAACACAAAAAACATGATAAATTGACTTTGAAAATATGATAACATAAAACAGAAAACTAAACAAATTGATATGTACCTACCAACGCGTTGAACAATGCACAACAACCAACCCTGAACATTTTTTGATTAAATTTGTTTTTTTTTATGAGTTTTCATTTAAACAAAGAAAACAAAAAAACCTTCAGTCGAAGGATATTTTTTATTACTTTTCCATGCATTCGAATATGAATGCGTTTCTTTCGAGTTTTTTTTTTTATTATTATATTTTTTTATTGACGTGTGGTTTAACGATGTTTTATTCTTTTAGTGCAACTATGAAGTCCGACATTCTTCTGACATCCGCAGAAGATATTGTGAAGGGAGAAGCACAACGAACAAAAAACTAAAATAAGAACAAATAAAAAACATTTAAAAGTCTGGATCCTTGATGGTTTACCATTTTATGGTTCGAATTTGATGTTTCAAGAATATAATGAATGAGTTTTGTTATCCTTCCTCGTTGGTTTATTTTTTTTTTTATTTTTCGTGTTCCTGAACTATGTACTCAAACATGCCAATTTGTTTGAGTCCATCTATAGTTTTGTCCTTAAGGACCTAACAACGCAAACGTGTGCAATTTTTTTATTTAGTAAGGGGTCACGCAACGCATAGCTGGAGGAAGGGTTTAATAAATATAAAGTGAGTCCACCACAGAATCAAAATTTTCACGAAATTATAGTAGCAATACAAAAATGTTTCAAGTAATGCACTGCTGCTTCAAACGGGGATACGGAAGTCTTTTGAATTAAGAAAGGAGCAATTGGACTGTTTTACATGTGTAACTATACCCAACTGAATGACTCATCGAATCGCCAAGCCCAAAAGGCCATAAAACAAATATAGGTATTCATAAGCCTCTTATAGCGTCAAACTATATAGTGTAAGGGAAAATTTAATTTTAAAAGGCTTAAGAATGGCAAGGTGCTGATTTTTAAACGAGCTTATATGGAATTTGATACATTTTCTTACAAAACACTTGTTAGAAAGGGATTTAGTAAGATTTATGTGCAAATATAATACTTGTAGTAGTTACACAAAAAAAAGAAGAAAATTATAGCACCTGGACGTGCACATAGATAGGTATGGGGTACATGTTTCTGCTTTAATTTGCTTCAAAAAAAAAAAAAATTAATTTTGTAATGTAGGTACCTAAATATCTTGCCTTTTTGTTTATTTTTTAGAAAATATTAAATTTTGAAAGGGAATTTTTTTTTAATCAAAAGAGTAAACCCCAGGAATTTATTCAGGTGACCTCAATTATATGCACAAAAGGCGTTTCACTCAGGTACGACAGTGGACTTGTTATGATATCGATGAGTCTATTATCGTACCTATAGGCGGAACGAATTTGGGAGTAAAATTCAAACTTCATTCATAGAATATCTATGGGGATATTTAAAATAACTTGTAGTTGCTAGATAAAACTAAAACATGACTAATCTTTATAATTTTAATTTTGTATCATATTTTTGCATCAAATTTTCACAAACTTTCTTAGATACCAATGTAAAGGGTTTTACAATTGGCTTGGGTGGATTTTGGCGGCCTGTGGCGGCCATGTTGTTTTGGTGACATCTGTCAAATCTGTCGTTTATTATATTCAGTTAGTGATGCCAAGTTTCATGATTGAAATGATTTTATTATCAATATGAGTTTTGGTTAGTGCAAACGTTACGCGCATTGCGCACATTTTACGGTAGACGTTGTGGCCCTTCACAGTGGACTCTTCAACTTTTGGTGACCAAATTTGAGACGATCGGTTTGGTAGTCAATCATCCAACATTCGTACCTCAAAGGAATGGCAGATCAGGCGAGGACATCGCCGAGGTCCGTAAAAGTGTACAGCAGAACCCGAGGCAGTCGATTCCTCGCCGTGCACAAGAACTCGGCCTTTCGCAGACTTCAATTTGGCGAATTTTGCATCGGGACTTTGGTCTACAGCAGTACAAGATCCAACTGACCTGGGAGCTCAAAGTTCATGACCATAGATGACACCGTTTGATCGTTGACTGGGCTTCGGAGCGTTTGGAGGAGGACCCCAGTTTTGGCCGAAAATCATTTTCAGCGACGAGGTGCATTTTTGGATAAATGGCTATGTTAACAAACAAAATTGTCATATATGGGATGACACCAACCCACACGAGATTCACCAGGTGATAATGCATCCTCAAAAAGTTACCGTTTGGTGTGGCTTTTCGGCCGGCAGCGTCATTGGTCCGTACTTCTTCGAACACGACGTTGATGAGGCGGTCACAATCAATGGCGAGCGCTGCAGAACGATTATAATCAATTTTCTATGGCCCAAGTTAAACCATATGGACCTAGACGATATGTGGTTCCAGCAAGACGGCGGCGCGGCGCTACGTTCCACCCAGCAGACGAGATGACTGACATTCTGCATGAACGATGTGAGGGTAAGCTTATTTATCGCAGAGTTGACGTGAATTGGCCACATTTAAAAACATCAACCTTTGATATATGACTATTAAAGCTCATGCCAATGAATCTATCCGATTTGCCCGTTTCGGTCGTTCCACTTACTTAAATCTGCAAACAACTTGACATTTTACCTTCATTTTAAGACGTCAACCTTGTAGATCGATCTATTAAAACATAAGTAATTGGCTTTCAAAGGCAAGTACCATCGACTGCTTTCGGATAGTTTGCATTGCTCTTACTCCCACTTAAACAGGTTGTTTTGCATAAGATGCGACAAAAGGTTAGGGCGGGTAGTTTAGGTCGAGACAAGAAAAATATCGATTAGGAGGGGGTCTATTTCCCACTATTTAGGCGGTAGTGGCAATTTTCTAAATATTAAACTTGAAATAGAAAAAAAAAATCATTAAAATAAATTGGCAACACTTACAATGTTATGCCATACCTTTATTTAAAGCCAGAAACATATTCTTTCATTGTGATTTTTAATCAAATTGTTTAAGTTTATAGTTTTTGAAAAATTAATTTTCAAACTCAAAGTTTAAAAAAAAATGTTGTTAAATTTTTGTCACAATTTTACGTCATTAAGACCCTTTTTTTGTTTTTAATATTATACGCTCTTATAATTTTTTTAGGCAAGAGCTAAAAATAAGATGCTTGAACAGCTTCTAGGTTTTGAGAAAATTGAAAATAACCGAAATTGAAGTCAAATTAAGGGGAACTTATTTTATGTTCCGCAAATTCTTTTATAATATATACATATGTATATATAAAGGGTTTTTCAATAGGGACGCTACAAAAGTAGAGCAACAGGGACAGCAAACGACGCCATATTTCTTGCCGATCTTTTGATATTTCTCTTTAGTAAGGTTTGCCATTTCATGATGGAAAGATATACGAGCCAACAACGAGTCGAAATTATTAAAATTTACTACCGAAATTCGGAGTCAGTGGCCTCAAAGTTAAGAGCGCTAAAAATCGAAAAATCATCTTCAGCGATGAGGCTCATTTCTAGCTGAATGGCTTCGTCAATAAACAAAATATGCGGTATTGGTCAGGTAGCAATCCATACGTACTCCATGAGTCATCATTGCATCCCGAAAAAATTACGGTTTGGTGTGGTTTATGGGCCGGCGGCGTGATTGGGCCGTACTTCTTCCGTGATGATCAAGACCGGCACGTTAATGTGAATGGGGATTGCTACTGTTCAATGATAACCGAATATTTTTGGCCCCAATTGGATGATATGGACTTGGAGGGCATGTGGTTCCAACAGGACGGCGGCACAAGCAACACAGCGAATGTCACAATCAATTTATTGGAAACCAAGTTTGGAGAACGTGTTATCTCACGAAATGGTCCAGTCGCTTGGCCGCCTCGGTCCTGCGATTTGATGCCGTTAGACTATTTCCTGTGGGGCTACATCCTACGTCAAGTTTATGGTCTATGCCAACAAGCCAGCGACGATTGATGAACTTCGTACGAATATCGAACGTGAAATTGCAGCAGTATCGGCGGATTTATGCTTGAAAACCGTCGAAAATTGGGTTCAGCGTCTGGACTTCTGCAAGCGTGCCCGTGGTGGTCATGCAAAAGAAATCGAGTTCCATACATAATGGCATCGAACGCACTTTCACAGGAATAAAGAATTTCATTGATATCCAAAACCGTTTTTGTTTTATTTAAAAAAAAACTTTTGTAGCGCTCTTATTGCAAAACCCGATTCATATCTCTTACAAACATTTTACACTAAATTAGTCCAGCCGCTATTAACTTCATCCCGAAATTCATAAGATTAAGAAAGACATACTTCATTTATCTTACTTCAGGAAAACAATTTCTTAACATATTAACTCATCAATGCTGACCAGGTATCAATGTTATCTCCCCACAGGAACTAATCAAATTATTATGAACAGAGAATTCACTTACAAAACTGTATATGCACTTGTATTGTTAGAAAATTTCAACCTTTACATAGCTATAACCCCCAGTAATTTCCCTCCTGAAACCATTGTGAATACATTGTGATGGTAATTCAGAGTATACCATAATCCGGCTAACCATGCTACCGAAAACATTTCAAAATTTAATCTAATCTAATCTCCTGCTGGCGGAAAATTTTATTGAGAAAGTATCTTTTGCATTTACCCAAAACATTTGTCTTTATTAATTTTATTATCGACAGACTATAATAATTCCTTCTTCCAGACACGCTCTCCGAAGTCTGTTTCGAATGTGAAACGTCTATCCTCAACAAAAACAATTCGAGATGTTCAAATGCACAAAACTTTCATTCCGGTAAAACTTCACCAAGCAAAGACAAGACAAGACAAACTCTAGGAAGCCACTATAATGTACATATGTAGATATGTATATGCATCTCTGTGTTTTTAATGAAATTACCATCCGCACTATCCAGTCCAGTTTGCTATAGGTACCAAAATAGTTTTATCCTTCGCACAATATTCAGATACATAAACATTTGACTCAATTTACACCCGAAAGTATTATTTGCAACATCTCAGATAAATGTATCTTCTCGATGAATGCACCTTGAGAGTATCACAGACGTAAATAGCTTTTCCTCGAACAGAACATAACACAACAGGAGAACACCAGGATCTTCATCGCTCAGCTCAGACGTGTCTTACATTCTGATGGAATTGCTTCGAATTTTCAAAACTACTCACATCGCACAGGTTCGGCAATATCCTTGAATGCACTTGGAAATCTCTTTTCTGTTTATCGAGTGTTTTAAAATAGGTATGTCTGTGTATATTCCTTTGTAATCGGTGTTGTCACTCAATTCCGTCAATTTCAAAATTCGTCTCACCTTTGCAGCCCCCTAATGCTCTGGAACCCTTAATTCTGTATAAATTTTAAGTACTCCATATTCTCGTTGCTGTGGATACGAACATATCAGCAAAGTCCATTCATCTAAAATCCCAAATGAATAATAAATGAAAGAGATATGTTTTTTTGTTTGTTTTTGTTGCAGAAACACAAACCCCTTTGAAGTGAGAACCCTTTTTTGCGAGAAATTTATTCAAAAATTTCATTCAAGCATTTCCGCGTGTGATGCCTTGACAAACAACCCATCAGGGAAGTTGAACGCCACAGGAAGACAGACAAAAGTTAAACGAATTCCAAGGACTCGTAACATTCACCTCGATTTTCAACTCTTATGTTACTCTTTCTCTGTCTCTCTAACTAGATTTGTCTCTCTGCTTCTTTCAAGGTTACCACTGTCAGTAGATTTGTTATGAATTTGTTAATTTGTTATTTCACTTAGCGTAATATTACAGACTATTAAAAAAGAAAAGACATTTAACATAGGTGACTAATTTTTTTAAACTTTACACACAAGCGGATTTTTGAAAAAAAAAAAATGTATCCACAAGAATTCAGACGATTTAAAACATAAAACCATTAAAGAAAATAGAAATAAATAAGATTCACGACTGAGTCGAAAGTATTTGCTATTATCTATGATCACACTGTGGTTCTAAAGTCTTAGGGACAGCTTTTTGACAGTGGGTTAGACTTGAACAATGAGTTTCTAATTTAATTGCACTAATTAACCAAAATCGGCTGATTAGCCATTTCCATGCGATTGTCAACTCAAATTATGGATTCTTTGTGCTTAACATGCACATTCGATGATTTTCCAGTTGATCTAATCCCTGATTAAAGATGATTTGCTGTGAACAAATTGGCCCTTCTGACACAGGACATAATGGCGCAAAATTTTAAACAACCTCATGTTCAGGTTTAGCATGATACTAGTTAACACTTTACTAACTTTAAAGCTCTTTATTAAAATGTTCTGATTTTTAAACACTTTCTAACTAGTATCATACTAAACCTATTTTCTTACGAAACTCAAGCTGAACGCGTCTAAAACAGTGACATTTCGTGTTTTTCTATGTCAAAGTGACATATGGACTTAGTTATATGTTAAAAAGATAAAACAGCAATCTGGCAATTTTAACTTTAGTAAAATGTTAAGAGATAGTATCATGTTAAACTCGTTTAAAATTAGCAAAATCCTCTTTTTAACCTAGTATCATATTGAAAATGATTTAACACTTTACTAAATCATCTAAAATGTTGAGCAAATATTTTTAAACCTCTTTGCATATATCCAAGGGTCTCTTTACCTATTTATTTGGCTCAGGGCTTATGTTTTAAGAGAAGATAAAGAGGGTAAGAAATTCAGATTTTTGTAAATACATTTCTTAAAAACTATCAATTTTTTGATAAAAAAAAAGTTTTATAATAATGTTCTCTACAATCTTATGTTCATATTTTTTTTATTCTTGAGTTTCTTCGGATGGTAAACCCAAAGCACCATTCAAATAACTTTTAACAATTTGCTGATCATGAAATAAAATTGTATGGTCAGAGTTCGATACAGAGGCTACCATGGATAATTTTTAACGAATGTATCGACAACTGAATATACAATTTTATTTCATGATCAGCAAATTTTTAAAAGTCATTTGAATAGTGCTTTGGGGTTACCATCTCAAGAAGCTCAAGAATAAAAAAAAAATATGAACATAAGATTGTAGAGAGCATTATTATAATTTGTTTAGATATTTCTTGAGATATTTACCTGCTAAAATTAATGTGCAGTTTCTTAACAAAATATTTTGACTTAATTTAAATTATAGAAAATGAAAAAAATATGAAGTTTTGAGGAAAAAGTGATGCGAGGAGCGAAAAAAAAAATCAAAAAGGTAAGGACATTGAGAAGACAGAGAAATCTTCTAGAAGATTCCAGTTCTGCTACATTTTAGTAACTGCTCTATTAACCAAAGTCCAAAGTCAAGTCAAGTTTGAAAATTTTACTAAAGTTTCCAAAATTTCTAAATGAAAGGATAAAGAATCTCAGGATATAATAAAGCAGACATTTCTGTGCAAGTGTGAGCGGTCAGTGTCATTTAATATTTCAAATTCCGGTAGTCTTTTTTTTTTCTCTATACGGCAAGTATTGGTTTCGTGCAAAAAAAAATGAATTGAAAATTCGAATTTTTGTTTTAGCTCATCTAGAACCGGTAGCTGCCATACAAATATTTTCGTTTTTGAAATTTTCTCGATAACGGCTCTAACGATTTTGATTAAACTTCGTTCCTGCAATCACCAAGTCAATTATAAGAAAACTGCGTTTCAGGGTTTCTCAAAAAAATCACATAACGGTATTCCATGTTTTTTTTTTTAAATTTTCTTATTTTTTAGTTATTCGCGTATATCTTTGCAATCTGATGTTTCTCAATAGTTTAAACAGCAATGCATTTAAAAAAATTTAAAAAAATGTTTTTATAAACAAAAAAAAATCAATTTTTTAGTTCTTTTGAATCTTTTAATATTTTCTCGTTTAATATATACATCATGCATTTTCAATGTGGTTGCCGGTTATGTTAAAAAAAAAAAAATATTGGGTTTTAATACAGGGTTTCGGCCAAAAGGCTTCTCAAACAAAAATAATTTAAAGTCCTCATCTGGGTATGCAATCTTTGTTGTGACTTCATTATCTCTGGATTCGATATTCATATAATTTATTCCATAATAAAACTAGATTTGCAAATTTTGCTAACTTAGTCCAATTAAAATTCCAGG
The DNA here is from genome assembly GCA_932273885.2 of Leucozona laternaria. Taxonomy (NCBI): domain Eukaryota; kingdom Metazoa; phylum Arthropoda; class Insecta; order Diptera; family Syrphidae; genus Leucozona; species Leucozona laternaria. Next base: position 19,048,441 of record OW026367.1, on the reverse strand, counting down.
TACCAAATTTTTGTTGCAACTATCCCACTGTACTTGCAGTTAAACATTTCGTTCGTTCATCGATGCACATCTTAGTAATAGAGCAATATTTATGGGAAAAAATTCTCAAATCTGAAGATGTCTCATCTTGAAAAAGCTGTTTCTACTTATCCAATCCCGATGTTCCATCACTGCCACGCTTTGTAATTAATGATAATGGCTTCCAGTTGATCTTAATGAAATGAGGAAATAACCTCACACACATAATGAGTGACAAATAATCTTGCAGATGTGTGATCAAATAAATCTTAAAAAATTATTTTCACATATGGTTCACTTATACATAAATATATTTATTTTTCGGGTAGCATTTTTTCCTTGCAGATGTCACAGTTTGGTTAAGGCTGATAAATCTTGCTGTCATGGCTATTAACAATTTGTTCTATCGAATTTTTTTTATAAAGTTTTGCACCATAAATAAAATATCTATACTAAATTTAGCTTCATCTTTCATAATTCCCTATAAATGGTTTCTTGTTCAATTATAACGGCTATAACTTGTTAAACAGGTTCTTAACGTCTATCTTTATTTATTTGAGCGATACGGTATTTTTTAAGTTTACAACTTACTTATAGGGTCTCGGGGGTCTCGGTGATCACGAAAGAACTATGAATTTCTATGAATATCCAAAAGATAAAAGTGCTCTGTAAATTCCATTTATTGAAGTGAAGTTTTGTCTTTTTCTGGCGAACGTTGCGTTGATAACTCAAAAATTGCATTTGTTAAATTGTGATGGTTTTCTTCAATGAAACCATGTTATATGAATTGCATACATAATATAGAAATGATTGGCTTATGTTAAGCAAAAAATATATCCCAAGAGTGAAAACGATACCTTCAAACTATGTATATCAAAATGTCTTGGCAGTGGCCAAACTTTTTTTCCACTTAAAACATCATCTTCAACATCAGATTTCTCACCTGGTGGCAACCGATATTTTTCTTCTTATTCGTTCCGCTGAAAACCTTATTTTATAAAACTGTTATGAATAGAAAAGAGAAACTAAATATAAGAACGATGATAGTGATGGCAGGCAAGTAGGTATATATAGATAGAAAGACAATAGATGGATGGAAAAGTTGAAATTCTTATCAAAGTACCTACCATCCTTTAGCAATGTACATACATACTCTTATCCTTTTTCGCAGTCCCCCAAAGCACAAAGCCACCCAACCTCCCATCTCCCATACCTATATTCATTCCCAAAAAAACCCCTTCCTCTCTCTGTCTCTTCAACTCGACGTTATGCAATTGCCCTAATCCAGTAAAGAAGACGAAATTTTTATTTCAAGTTTTCTGCATATGGTGTGCCATTTTGAGGCAAATAGGACGCACAAAAGCGGAATATCCATACACAGAGAACATACAAAAAAAAAATAGTCCTTTGGATGTTTTAAGTCTAGAATGTATCCTTTTTTTTTTTGAATTTCTACGTAAATGTGAATATGTGATGTGTGTATGAAATACTGTGAGAAATAGTTAGTATTGAAAAAAGCTTTGACAGTCTTCTTTCAATATGAACAAAAACACAAGAAAAATCGTGCTATAATCAAAAATCCTCAAAATGTGTTTGTACAGCTAAAATAAACTTATACAGGGTGATTCGAATAAGGTGGGATGGAGTCAAGAAAAAATTATATGGGAGGAGGGAGTCTATTGCCCCCGTTTAGCCGGGAAAGGCAATTTAAAAAAAAAAAAAAATGACTTAAAGCAGGAAAGAAATTATAACAAAACAACGGTTGTACTTATAATGCCATGATATACCTTTTTGTAAAGAGCTCAGAAGAATTGAAAAACGGCTTCACAGACAGAAGAAATCAGCCTGGGAGAAGAACATAATCTGTGAAATAGAGAAAAGCCGAGAGCGAGGTCCGCACCAGGCGCGGAAGTTCTACCAATCCGTCCGAAACATGATGCAGTACACACCACGCTGCACATACAGCAAGGACGGAGAGGGAAATCTGATCACCGATCCTCAAAGCATACTGGAGCGATGGGAAGTGTACTTCAATGAATTGCTAAATGGTCAGCCCACTGCAGAAGTGGAGGCTCCACTACTTCAAGAAGAGTACCCTATGTTGCCGCCACCAAGCATAGAAGAGGTTGAGAAGGCTATAGGCCGGCTAAAGAAAAACAAAGCCCCGGGAGCCGATGGTATACCAGCCGAACTATTTCAACACGGTGGGCCAGCTTTACGTCAAGCAATTCATGAGATTATAGTGCACGTGTGGGAGCATGAAGAAATTCCAGAAGACTTGCGAAAAGGTATCATTTGCCCCATACATAAGAAGGGAGATGTCACAACGTGCAGCAATTATAGAGGTATCACGTTGTTGAGTACCGCCTATAAGATACTCTCCTCTATCCTACAAGACCGGATAACCCCATACGCTAAAACCATCATCGGACAATATCAGTGTGGTTTCATTCCAGGCAAATCAACAACTGATCAGATCTTTACCCTTAGGCAGGCGATGGAAAAATGTCTAGAATTTAACATCCCAACATACCACCTGTTTATAGACTTTAAGGCCGCCTACGATAGCATAGCCAGGGTAGAACTTTACAAAGCCATGAGAGAATTCGGCATCCCAAATAAATTGACACGACTATGTAGGTTGACCATGACCAACGTAACAAGCCAAGTAAAAATAGCCGGATTGCTATCCAAACCAATCAACATCTTTAATGGACTCCGACAAGGGGATGGTTTGGCCTGCCTCCTCTTCAACCTGGCGTTGGAGAAAGCAATCCGTGACTCTGGCACGGCAACAAGAGGGACCATCGTCAACAGGTCCAGCCAGATACTGGCTTACGCAGACGACATCGACATCATCGGAAGAACCGAGCAAGCTGTACATGATTCCTTCATCCAGATCGAGCAAGCGGCACAAAATCTGGGGCTGCACATTAGTGAAGGTAAAACAAAGTACATGGTGGCGTCGAATGCGAGAGGAACAGTTGGTCAAGCAATCAAGGTAGCGGAGCACGAATTTGAAGTGGTGCAATCCTTTAAATACCTTGGGTCAATAGTAGCAGCCGATAACAATATAGAAGAAGAAATACGCGGGCGGCTTCTCAAATCCAACACAGCCTACTATAGTCTGTCAAAGCTCTTCAAATCCAGAAATCTCACCATAACTTCAAAACTGCTGCTGTACAGGACCATGGTCCTGCCAGTACTCACATATGGATCCGAGACTTGCGTGCTTAGCAAAAGGCACTCCGACCTCTTAGCCGCGTTCGAGAGAAAAGTCTTAAGGAGAATTGTTGGCCCCATATGTGAGGAAAGACGATTCCGGAGACGGTACAATCATGAATTGTACGCAATCTACCTTGAAGCAGATATCGTGACAAAAATTAAGCTCGGTAGACTCCGGTGGGCAGGGCACCTAGCTCGCATGAGCGAAGAGGAACCTGCTCGGAAAGTTCTTTGTGGTACATTCTATGGTAGACGACAGCGTGGTAGACCATGCTTGCGCTGGAGAGATGGCGTAGACCAGGACGCCCGGAGCCTTGGGGTGCGCAACTGGATGGCGGCGGCTCGAGACCGGGATGGGTGGAGAGACTTGTTGAAGGAGGCCAGGACTGGACCCCGGTTGTCGTGCCGACGATGATGATGATGATATCTTTTTGTAAAGTCAGACATTTCTTTTTTTATTGTATTTTTAAATAAAGTCGTTTAAGAGAATAGTTTTTGGAAAAATTAATTTTCAAACTCAATTTCAAACTGATTTTTTTTTGTTATTTTACCTAATTAACGCACAATTTCTTCACAGAAGTACTAAGCCAGCCTAGTACCCAGTCCAGCTAGACCAGGTACTAGCTCTGGTACTCGGTCCTAACGAAAAGTAAGTACCTGAGCATTTCTTAACATCTCTAGTACCGGATATAAATACAACAAGCGGTACTAGGACTTAATACGTCTAAAACTGGTCTAATTCTGATTTTGACAATATTTTGGCATTTCAAATATTATTTTGATATTTATTTTAACAAAAAAAGGACATAATATCCATTCTGCGATGACTATCTCTCCCGATAGCAGCATCAACTTGGAAATTTGCCACTCGGAAGTGATGTAAACAATTTTCCGGTCTTTAATTTACGCAGTTAATGCAAAACGGCCGTAGCTGCTCGATGGAGAGCAGGAAGATGACGAATGCCAATGAAGTCCAACCGATATTTGCAGCATTGATCCGTGGTGCTCTGTTCTGAATCAGCTTCCAGATGAAGCATTTGATTGAAGTAGAACATTGTGTGTTATTTTTTGCTATCGAAAATCAGCAACGAATACATTGAGGAAAATGAATGAAATTTCTCTGATTCAGGTAGATATTAGAGCCACTAGACTGCCGATTTGAAAGTCCTAGCTAATACCGAGTCCTAAATAGTACTCGGTGCTAACTTGACAGAACTAGGGCTTAGTACTTATGTGAAGAAATCATTTGGTACCGATTTGAGTACTAATTATGGGACTAGTACTGGTATAAGCATTAGAACTCTGTGAAGAAATTGGCCGTAAGTATTAATTTTGTTTTCAAAATTCAACGCTTTTATTAGTTTTTTTTCAGTCAAAGCCAGAAAACCGGATGCATAAATGTGAAGTGGTCTGTGGCATTCAATAGCGAGCGGATAACTTTAGCTCTTAACAAAAATTTGGCGTTCAAGATGGGGATAACTTCTAAATACTCTTAACACTCACATTAAAATATCTCATAGAACAGTTTACTACTGCAATCATAGTTTTAATAGATCAGTGAATGCATGTGACACATTCATTTTAAGCAGTGCTTTCAGTTACATTTGTTTATTGAAAAGAAAAGTTACCAAGCGGACAAGTTCCGTTCCCTATCCGTGCGCCAACTAACACGGTCGTGTTTTAAGGAGCGGATAGTGTTTCCATTTCGAAATAATTCCGATGAAACTGAATTTTGGAGGAGAGCTATATTTGTATGTCTTGAGCATTTCCCAAAAAGTACCCTAAATTTGGACCGGGGTTAATTTTTTTAAGGGGGGGGGGGGGGGGGGGGGGGGCGAAACGGGTTGAAGTTAATTTTTCTTATCATTGACTTGGTTATTATTGGTTAGAGCCATTTTCGAGAGAATTAAAAAAAAAAAAAAAAAATTATTTGTATGGCAGCTAACCGTTCTAGATGAACTTAAACAAAAAGTTGAATTTCCCCTCTAGGGAAACACATAAAAATGCTCTGTACCGAATTTCATGCAAATTGGATAACCCGTTTAGGTTTGGTTTGTTTGTGGTTTGTGCGACGCGACGCACAGATCGACGGACGGCATGACGAAACCATCTTTATCGGACTTATTGATCATCCTAGTGTTAGTTTTGATTACTATATCGAATTTTTTTTACACGAAACCAATACTTGCCCTATCGCATAATGTATGTAAAAATTAATTTTATTAAAAAATATTTTTTTTTGAACTTTTTAAACTTTCTAGAACGCACTGCATACAAAATTTAATCGAAATCGGTAAAACCACTAAACGAGACTTTATTGATCTAACTGATTTTAGTATCATACCTTGCCTCTCAAAGGTCTTCGAGAAGATAATAAATAGAATCAGATTTTAAGACACCATACGACTACGAGAAGGTGCTATTAAAAATTAGATAACAAAAACAATCAGCTATAAGTAAATCAAAGCTCCTCTTTTGATTTGGTCAATCTTCTTCTTCTTAAAGACATTATGTTGGGTGTGGTAAAGGTCATATCAATCTCTTCAGAAAACTTTGACTTAGTGATTGAAAGTGTTCTTCATTGGACGACACTGTTTAACTTCTTTGGCTTCAGTGATGGAGCATGTACAATGATATCAGACTTTTTGGCTTGCAGATTGCAGAGATTCGTTTCTGGTGGAATCCCACAAGGATCAATTTTCGGTCCAATACTGTTTTGCATGTTCATTAACGATCTGCCTTGGTATGTTGTTCACATGATTCGGTGAGTCTGTATGCAGATGACGTTCAACTTCATCTTGTCAGCTTGACGAACTGTCCCTCTCCATTAACTAGGACCTTTTCCAAGTGAATACTTAGTCCATCGCTAACGGCCTACTTTTGAATCCTCCAAAATCTCAAGTCATACCAATATCTAAGAAAAAAAATTAAAATCTGCATTCGTGAAATTAAAGCAATTCATTATCGTACTAGTCGTAGGAACACTTTAGAGGAAGAAGCTAGAAGTCTGAAAATCTACACTAGTTGTAGGAAACTCTGCTATCTGGTTGAAGAAAAATAAGATTAACCTTCAAGGCTTTAGCGCGGGCACTTTACACTTACACTTTTTTTTTCTTCTAAATATAGAGCGTCATTCTTGTCTACCTTTCTTTTTGAGTCACACTTCTTGTTCACCATGTCACTTACCATCCTAATCTCATATAACAGAACATGAATGATATTTGACACCAACACGCATTATCTTTCTTCGTACATGTTTTGTTTTATCTCATACATTGTAAGGGTTCGTCGTAAAATTTAACTGGTCGTTTTTTTTTTTTGTTCACAGGAACTGCTTAGTTAGCATTTCTTTTCTTAACCAGGGTTAGGCCATGAACGAGGGAAAACAACCCTTTTTTTTGTGTTTGTATTTTCTATTCTCTATGGCTTTTTTGAATTTAAATAAAATTGTTTTAGAAATATTTATATACTAGCCTTTTTTGGTAAAAACTTTTAAAAGTAAAAGTAACCGCAAAACATTGTCTGCCAAAAACTCAATTTGAAACCAACTTCTGTACCTACCTAACTATTTGTAGAGCCCAAAAAGAAATAACCAACGCACCCATGGAATCGATTTTTTTTTTTTTTTTTTAATATGCTTGAAGCATTGTTTTGTTTGTTTTTCTGTAGGGTCAATGGCTTCTATGCATGTATATGTATGTGTGCATTACGCAGGAGTATTGTTAATTTAAATGTACTCACATTGTGTAAGGTCATAAAAAAAGACACTTTTTGCGAGTAAAACTTACCTGAAAAGAAAAAGAAAATATATTAGAAGATATTGATTTTTTAAAATATCATAAAAAAAGGTTCAAAAAAAAGTTTTTAATAGGAGGAAAATATTCTAATAGTTCACAGCGAAGTATTGCCTATTCTTTTTTTTTCAGCATCTATTTCAGTTGTTATTAACGGCATTGATTTAAATTACCTTTTGAACTACAGTCAAACTTCTTTATAACGAACTTCTTTATAACGTAATTCTCTCTATAGCGAATTTCATTTTGTTCCCCTTGCAGTATTTAAAAACAAAATAATTTCTATATAACGAATTTTGTATAAAGCTTCTTTATAACGAAGCAATTTTGTGTTCCCTTGAAGGTTCGTTATAAAGAAGTTTGACTGTATTTTGATTTAATTTTATTTACACAAGTTTCTTCGACTTTACTATGTAATGGGTGTTTTTTTTTAGAGGTATAAAACTTTAAGTTGACAATACTATTTAACTGGCGGCAATTTTGTCGTCAGCTGTCAAGTGATTTATTTTTAGTGTGGTTTGACATTTCAACATGAATAGACTGACGCCTGAACCACGTTTCCAAATTGAGTTCAAATGGGCCCAAAACAAGATTGCCGTTGATCCCAATTTTCATAAGCGAATTTTGTTAAGCGATGAAGCTCACTTTTGGTTGAATGGATACGTCAATAAACAAAACTGCCGTATTTGGAGTGATGTTAATCCCCAAGTGTATGTTGAGACACCATTACATCATCCACAAAAACTGACTGTTCGGTGTGCTTTATGGTTTGGTGGAATAATTGGTCCGTACTTCTTTAAAAACGATGCTGGCCAGAACGTTACAGTCAATGATGACGGCTATAGAGCCATGATTACTGACTTTTTCGTTCATCAATTGAACAACCATGATGTGCAGGAGCTGTGGTTTCAACAAGACGGCGCAAAACACATAGCTCGTGCCACAATGGATTTATTGAAGGAAACATTTGATAACCGCATAGTTTCACGTTACGGACCCGTGACTTGGCCTCCAAGATCATGCGATTTAACGCCGCTTGACTATTTTCTGTGGTTATATGTGAAGTCGCTAGTCTACGGCTATAAGCCCGAAACGGTTGACCACTTGGCGGACAACATTCGCCGCGTTATTGCCGATATACGGCCACAAATGTTGGAAAAAGTCATCGAAAATTTGACCTCCAGATTAGACTACATATGTCCGAGCCAGCCGTGGCGGTCATATGCCAGAAATCATATTGAAATTATAATGCCAGAAGATTATCTTTCGAATAAAGTAAACTTCATGTCAATTTAAAAAATCATCTTCATTTTATTCCATTTCAAAGTTCTATAACTCTAAAAAAAACACCCTTTATAACGCTCAAAACCATGATGTCCATCGATTTCTCTTTCAATTCTTTCCTCTTCTACACTTTATTTCAAACGATACGGTAAAACACCTTACTTTTGCCGTTCAAAGGGCTATTTTAACTTTAACGAAAAATAAATTTCCATTTGAATTTTTTTTTTGTTTCCTTATTTTATGGTGCAAATTCATTAATTTTTGCACCAATTTTTACTGCAGAAAAGTAGTTCTCTATTTCAAATAGACTTTCTGAATATTTTTTTTTCTAGTTTCCCAAAAAAAAAACAAACATGTCGTTGAAAATATGGTCACTGAAGTGTGTTTGCACTTTTTTGTGTGTGTATAGCAGCAACTGCTGAAACGGAAATAAAAATGATGTATGCTTTGGTGTGTCTAGTAGTTTTTTTGTTTTTTTTCTATGCAAGTATATCTGACTATGTATATATTATGTACATATATGTATGGGTACCTTTGAAATGATATCCTTAGAAAATGTGCCACAAAAAAAAAATTGACAAACATTATCATCCAGTAAATCATTCAAAAGGGGGCGGCAGTGGCAGCGGCGGAGCGGTGCGGTGTGTCCGGGCATACAAAAATAAATATCCTATTTTATCAACAAAAAAAAAAATACATATTTTCGATATAATATTCGTTTGTACTTAAAAAGTTTTGTGCTAAATTTATTTAAAAATTAAATGTTTAACCTCCCACAACCCACAAAAGGGGGAGATTCCTTTTCCTACTTTTAAAGGAATACCTACAAAAAAAAAAAACAGGAAACAAAAAGTTTAAATCCAAGAATTCTCTTGCAAATTTCAATTTCCCAGATATTGTTTTTTTTTTTTTTTTTTTTTTTTTTTTTGTGTTGAGTAGGTAGAGATAGATTCTTTGTGTTTTTATTTAAAAATGTGTTGTTTTTTTTTTTTTTGTATGGTAAAATAAATTAAGCTATTTTAAAGCTGTATATACATAAGGTTTATGGGTAGGTACAGGACTCCATAGTTGTATACCTATAAAAAAAAAAAAAATATGCATGCTCATGGCATGACTAGACTATACAGCTTCATGCCCATGGTTTGGCTGTTATTCATGTTCCTAAACACATATTTGGCATTGTGTGTGCATCTAATGTCATAAAATACATTCACTGATGTGGATAATATCGGCTAGGCATAAGGCGAAACTTGTTTGTTTTGTAATCCTCTGGCAACCATGCATCTATGCATCTCCATACCTATATAGTTTCCACGTTAGATTACTGAAAATTTGTCAACATTTTAACCAAAAAAAAAAAAAAAAAAAAAAAAGACTTTTAAAGTATTTCATAGTGAAAATAACTTGTGCTTAAATTCTCGACATGGTACACTTTCATTGTTTGTTTAAATTAAGAAACCATATTAATTCTGAGATACCATAGATTATTTTAAGGTGTGAAGGAATACCAAACTACTCCGTCAAACAGTGTTTTGAATTTTGCATAGTCAGTAAAGGGATAGTGTTGTAGTGCCGATAACAGCTAATTCATATTTTCGCATAAAATAATTTTTTTGATACTAGCCAGGTCAAACTAGACTAAAAAATGAGGGGTACATCACAAAAACTCAAAGCCTAAAGGATACAATAAAATTTGGAATCAGCTTACCTATAGGTATAATTCATTATCGCTAGACTTAAATGTGATCGAATTCTTCATATTTGTGTGGAAACATTGAAGTCAGCGCTTTGTCGGACGGAAATGATCAAACCGTGACAGAAATTCAAACTGTAATCGATCTCTTCGTAAACAACAAAACAGCTGAACTCACGAACTCAATAGTTATATAGGTAAACCTGCCGATTTCCAGAGAAAGCAGGTACCGGCAAAAGTATCATTATTTTATTTACGTTAATACAGGACATCTGGGAAAACAAAACTATTAATCATCGATCCTATCCCATGTTTGTGGACTTCGAAAAATCCTTTGACCAGGTTAGCCGTGAAGGCAATAAATTTCGTCTAACATACGGGCCAACTCATTTGTTAACATCGAGATCGTTTAGTATTACTGATGCATCTGTATACGACAAAACATTGTTCCATGAAGTCATTTACAACTTCAGGACTTTATGTGATGTCTGGAGTTCCTCCAGGTAGTCATATTGGACCGCTTTTATTCATATATCTTAATCATGATTTTAAGCTTATTTATGGCTACATGACTGCAAGTAGTGGACATTTATTTCTACAAAATGATATTGACAGAGGAATGGATCTCAATAAAAATAAATGCAAAGTGATGAAATACTCTAGAAAGAGAAAACCCTTTTTATCTTTTTACTTTATTGATGAAAGCTTAGTTGATCGTGAAGATTCATTCAATGACTTAGGAGTTGACGTCAAACTGCCATTTAACTCCCACATCGACGTTATAATAAGCAAGGCTAGAAGCCGCCGGTTTTCTAAGGAATTTAATGATCCTCATTTTTTAAAAATCCTCTATTGTGCACTGGTCCGTCCTATCCTGGTATATTGTAGGTGTGTATGGTGTCCTGTGTATACAGTTTTCATAAATAAATTGGAAAGTGTACAAAAACAGTTTTTGTTATTCGTCCTTCGTCATGTGCCAACCCAAAAGAACATCTTCCACCTTATGAACATCGTTTGAACCTAATAAGTCTATCGACGCTTAAGAAATGGAGAGAAGTTAAAAATTGCCTTTTGCTCTTTCAACTTTTATCTGGATCAATTTATGCTGAATATAAACTCTGGACTTAGATCAACCAGCGATGCTGATTTTTTGCTACATCTAATTATGGTTTAAATGAACCTGTTAATGTAATGTGTAAACATTTTAATTGTTTTTACAATAACATTGATTTTAATTTGTCTAAAGATTGTCTTTAAAAAAAATTATTGTCTTAACAACTATGAAATTATATTTTATCTTGTATTTCGTTTTTTTAATTATTGTAAATTACTTTGATTGCAATATACCTACTTAAATTTGTTCTTATTTTTTTTTTTGTTATTATTCATTAATGTACAGTTATGCCTTAACTACTAAGACATAAGTCTGCAGATGATCAAATAAATAAATAAATACGTTCACCTATACTTATAACAGTTATTGGAAAAGGTATAAAATTTGCCATTAGTTCCGTTAAAAGCAAGCATCTGAATTGGACTGAAAATATGAGTATCCTAAGGGAAGACTTTTGGAATATTTAAATATTTGTTGCTTTAATTTTAGAACATTCAAAAATTTGGTTCGAACCGTTTGAGTCACAGTTTTTTTTTATAAATTCAATTTTAAATAAAAATATTTAATGTGTATGCCACTAGTTATTGCAAAAAAAAATAAATAAATAAATAAAAATACAAAAAATAATTTAGATTTTCGTTTTTTTTTTTTCAAGGAAAATGGTGGTATGCATTGGTAACCACCATGATTCTAGGCATAAAGTGATGGAAAATGACAACCATTAGTCAATATTACTATTCATGTTAATTTTAATATTTCAACTACAATATTTAAAAGCAAAACATTTATTTATATGAAACCCAAACATTTTGGTAACATGTCATTTCTCTGCGGGGACAAAGTGGAACTCTTCAAAAGCAGCAATTTAATATGTTGCAATATGTGTTTTAGTATTGCAAATTTCAATCGCAAAAATTTGGCGATTTGGTTTTGTTTGTTTTGACACTAGGCCGCATTACAGGATTTATAGATTTTTTTTATTTTTATAAGCCTTATCTATATGTTCTTGAACTATTATTTCGGCATTTGGAACTAAGTACATACACTTATTGATATCCTCTGGAGCTATTAGTTTTCAGTAAACCTTTCTATAAAAGTTTTTTTAGCGCCAAGGAAAAAACTAAGAAACGACCACTAAATAAAAATGATTTTTTAAAGGTGGTTAGCACCAATAACCACCAAATAAATTCTTTTTTGCATTTGGAATACATAAAACACACCAAACAGTCAGTTTTTGTGGATGTAACGGTGTCTCAACATACACTTGAGGATTATCATCACTCCAAATACGGCAGTTTTATTTATTGACGTATCCATTCAACAAAAAGTCAGCTTCATCGCTAAACAAAATTCGCTTATGAACATTGGGATCAACGGCAATCTTGTTTTGAGCCCATTCATCGAATCTACGCCTTGCTAAGTGATCCTGTGGCTTCAATTTTTGAAATGCCAAACCAAACTAAAAATAAATCACTTGACAGCTGACAAAATGGCTTCCAGTTAAAACAGTGTTGTCAACTTAAAGTTCTATACCTCTAAAAAAAAACACCATATACAACGCTCACAAAAAATGGTAAAACACATTTTGAATTTCTAATTACTTGGCATATTACTAAAATTTTACTCCACCGTTATCAATGTGTTTTCACCCTGGATTAACATAATCAATTAAGTTTTATATCAAATCGATAGATGGCGCGAGTATGCACACAAAAAATAAAAAAGTGGTTAACTAAACTAACCACCCGACCTAAAATTTCTTTGAAGCTTCTTTTAACTTATAAAGGTTTTTTTAAATGGTGTTGGCTAGGTACCTATAACATTAGAAACTTATTTCTCTTCTCATTGATAGCCATTTTTCAAGCAATGAGCTAGTTTTTGACTAGTTATTTTTCATCCTCTAAGAATTATACTAAGGGCAGGCCACGAGAAGAGACAAGACGAGAGTTTTGTAAGTCTCGTTTCGGTCTCGTTAAAATCGAAAAGTTTCACAATCGTCTAGGTATTGCTCTCGACCTCGTAAGGCTTATGTCGTTTTCGAGTTTCGGAGTTACTCCTTGTTCACTCCAAATTTTCCATTTTCGATAGGAATTGAAGTTCTGAAATCTCTTCTTAGTATTCAGCCCTATCACGAATTCCATCGTAATCGGAATCCTTCCTAATCCCGAAAAAAATCTATCACAGAATCCGTTCGTAATGGCAATTTGTATGGGATTTTCCGATACGATGGATTCTGTGATACTCTTTTTCAGGAGTCGTAACAAGTTTTCGATTACGATGGTATTCGTGATAGGGCTGATTGTCGCGTTTTTACGTGTGTTTTATGGAAGAAATATTGAACTAGAGTTTGAAAGTAGAAGCTGTTTAATATTTTCCTTGAAAGCCGCAATTTTTAATTTTTAATCTTTTTTACCAAGAGCACCTAGACCACTGAGACTCTTCATAAATTTCAGTCCAAAAGCTCGTCTAAGATGATTTAGAGTATCGCTTAGGTTTCGCCTGAGTTTCCCTAAAAACGAAACCGAGACTATTCTCATGTCGTGACCAGTCCTAATTATATTTGTAATGAAATCATACTCCGTTTCTACGGAGGAAGGATATTAACCTGTTTAAGGTCCTGACGGAATTATTGAGACCGTTTTCTACCTTTAATTCTACAACTTCGAACTAATAAATTGACAAAGATGTAAAGCTTTACAAAGATACCTCAGGGCAATAATAAAAATGTGTCTCTCAATATACATCTAGCTGATAAATACCGCGGAAGAAATGGCGTATCCGAGCAGCCTAGGTCAGTGATAAAATAATCAATAAACTTATAGGCACACTGACATATCTATTCTTCGAAATCAAACATAATTTATAATGTTTAATCGACCTAGATAACACAAAAATTCAACTAAAGGGTTTTCCAATAAGAGGTGTTATTTTGATATTCAAAGAAAAATGGCATTTTTTGAGATAAATGATCGGATGTTTATTTCATTATAAAGAGGAAGGTATGCCGTTAATAATGGAACACAACATCAGCCAAATGGCCGCCACGACCACGCTTACAGGACCATATCCTTTTCATGAAATTTTCCATAACCAAATCGCAAAGTGGCTGCCCTATGTCCTCGATAGCCTCACGAATTCCATCTTTGAAATCTTGAATCGACGCTGGGCTGTTGGCGTAGACCTTATCTTTCACGTGGCCCCAAAGGAAGAAGTCGCAAGATGTTAAATCACAAGATCTCGGTGGCCAATTGTGATCACCTCTTCGAGAGATAACACGGTCCGGAAACTTTTCCCGTAAAAGATCGATGGTTTCATTGCTTGTGTGGCACGTAGCGCCGTTTTGTTGAAAGTAAACGTTGTCCAGATCAATACCATCCAATTCCGGCCATAAAAAAATCATTAATCATCTCTCGATAGCGCAATCCATTGACCGTAACTGTTGCTCCAGCCTCATTTTCGAAAAAGTAAGGTCCAATGACCCCGCCGGACCATAAACCGCACCAAACAGTCACGCGTTGAGGATGGAGAGGCTTTTCAACAATAATTCTTGGGTTTTCCGAGCCCCAGATGCGACAGTTTTGCTTGTTGACGTAGCCTCCGAGGTGGAAATGGGCCTCATCAGTCAAGATGATTTTTCGATGAAATTCCGGATCATTTTCATGCATTTCAAGGACCCAATCAGCAAAGACACGACGTTGTTGATGATCAGCCGGCTTGAGTTCTTGTGTTAACTGAACTTTATAAGCCTTAAGACCCAAGTCTTTATGCAAAATACAGTGTAATGACGTTTGTGGAATGCCTAATTCCAAAGAACAACGAGGAATGGACAAACCTGGGTTTTCTTCAACACTTTGGGCTACAACAGCAATATTCTCAGTTGTTCTTGAGCGACGTGCACGGGTTTTATTCTTCACATCACTAACTTGTCCCAACAGCTCGAATTTGTCCACCAATTTCTGTATTGCGGTCCGACAAGGTGCTTCACGACGACCCAAAAATGTTTTAGTTTTACGAACCGTCTCTGCCAAATTTTCACCATTTTTATAGTGAATTTTAATAATTTCAATGCGTTGTTGAAGCGTGTATCGTTCCATTTTTATTAATGGCGTAGTTTCTACTTGTCAAATGTCAAAGAATGACAGCTTCAAAAGTGACAGCTACCGAAAGAGCGGGCTATTCAAAATAACACCTCTTATTGGAAAACCCTTTATCTATCACATAAAACCAAACAAAGAATCATAAATACCATTTCTGCAAATTTACAAAAAAAAATCTCCCTTTTATTAATAACACATATACTTCAAACCGAGGTACATTTATGTATGTGTGAGTATAAAATACATTATCAATACCTCAAGGTAAATCTAAACGAAATATACCACCCTTTTAACGTATTTCTGTTTTTTTTTTTTTATTGTTCGACGCTAGTAAAAATACCTTCCCTTTGGTTTTGACTGCCTCTCTTACCACCGATATTAACAAGAGAGACAAAGCTCCCAGGTGCATTGCAATAGAAATGTATGTAGGTACCTACAATTTTAATTTTCTCTCTGATATTTTTTGTTTGTGTTTCAACAATAATATCCGTGAATATTGTATTTAACCCGCATACCTTTATTTTGAATTATTTTGGAGAATAAAAGAACAATAATACCACACAAAAGCTATTTATAAAAATTCACCACAGGAATAGTGTAGGTCAGCCGCATTACCCGAAGGAGTGAGAGGCATCTAAATACACCACACATACTCCAAACTAAATAAATTATGCTTTTCTACACACGCTCTACATGAACTTAATAATATTCTCATTTGTCCTATCCCAACATGCTGTACGTTGGTACAGTCCCACCATAAACCTTTTAACTTTTTAACAACGCAACGCGAGATAATACCAATTCTACAGAAATATGCAGATGCCAAAAAAAGCATAGAATTACAAAACAAAACAAAACAAAATGAAAAAAAAAAAAAACAAAAACAAAACAATTCGTGCGAAGTGCACTTTTCCAAACTATTCAGCACATTTTCCAGGTCCAGTGAACTAACCCTTAACATCACCATCGCTACCATCATCACCAATCTGCCTCCCTCACTCTCCCACATAACACCATCACGCACTCTCTCCAAACAGAGCAGCCAACTATGAAACCATAGTTTAATGCAAATATCGAACGCAGGCGATTGTGTGGTGCTGGTCTGTTATATGCTTCTACCTATGTAAATGCACATCCTAAATGTTCGTCCATTGAATCTCAACGTGAACAAATCTCCCACATAAATCCTAATTTAAAAACGTAGCAACAACTAAAATTCAAGCCTAAAAACTACCAGTATTTCATACATATATCGTAGAGGCTCTTTGGCTCTCCCTCTTTCTCTATGCCATCATATTATGGAATGTAGCCTATTTATTTTTAATGCTCCCGCAGATATGCAATGCACTTGTCCTCAACAGTAACACTGTAACAATATCTAAATGAAGTATGTTCACTGTAGCCTGATGTGTATAGAAAATACACAAAATACCAATATGCATGTTCGTATGTTGTGTCAATATAATGGCATTAAATAGTGATGAATTGGAGTGTGAACAGGGGTTCGGTTTTTTTTTTTTATTTTTGTTATAAAATTTATATAAATCTTAAAAGCGTATAGTTCTGTCAGATAAACAAAATAAGGACAATCTGAACGACAATCTGATCGATATGAATGCGGGTCAACTTTGAAAGGCTTAAAATTAGTGTCATACATGTGTGATTCATCAAATTTATGTGGCACCATATACTTTTACACATTTTTTTACTTGCTCTATAGGGCAAGTATTGGTTTCGAGGCTCTAATCAAAAATAACACTATGATGATCGAGAAGTCAAAAAAAGTGAGTTTCGACATGCCGTCCGTCGCGTCGCACAGTGGGGCAGCTCTATAGAGAGCCTTGCTAAAGGGTCCGCCATCTAACTTTTTTTTTTTTGCAACTAGTGCTTATTTCGTGAATGGTAACACTTAGCTCATGTCTGATTTGACAGATAATTAGTTTTATCCTTCCGCTGAACGAATATGGTTGTGTATACGCTTCGCTAAGTGGGCCTGCGATCGACTTAGAGAAGATGCCGATCTTGCCAAAAAAATCATCTTTTCAGATGAAGCTCATTTTGATCTTGGCGGGTAGTAAACAAGCAAAATTGTCGCATTTGGGGCACAGAAAACCCGCACGCATACATTGAAAAGCCGATACACCCAAAACGAGTCACTGTTTGGTGCGGATTGTGGTCCAGAGGCATAATTGGGCCATTTTTCGAAAATGAGCAAGGAGTGGCCGTTACAGTCAATGGCGATCGTTATCGGGCCACGTTGAACGAATTTTGGTTCACAAAAATTGAAGAGGAGGATATTGGCAACATTTGGTTTCAACAGGACGGCGCTACGTGCCACACAGCCGAAGCTACACTCGATGTTTTGCGCCATTTTCAAAAAAAAAAAAAAGTTATTTGGCGGACCCTTTATAAAGTCCATCTCAAAATATTTAAACAACGGGAAAAAATGTTGTTTTTCTCAATTAATACGGTATTTTTGATAAGACATGGAAGAACTTTTTTTGGTAAGTCACCTTCGCTAACTTAACCACGCTGTTAAAGTTGATCAAGTTGGGGGCGAGAAAGCAAATAAAAAAAAAAAAACAGATTTTTGAGAGTTTTTTTTTGTTTATTTTTTTTTTATAAAGAGTAGTGAAAAAAATGTCAAGTGATATTTCTGATATTGATGAAGGTGAGTAGTGTCTATTTTAAGAAGAAAAATTTAGAAAAACTTGTTTTAGTGTATAATGGCAAGGTTATAAAAATTTGCTTTTTTTCTGGGGTCTCACATGAAACTTAGAGCAATATCTTCCGTTTCGGCATTTTTCAACCAGGTATGTGATTGTTGCCAGATGAACAGATATTTGTTGAATATAAATCAAAAAAGAAAAATGCTTGAAAAATTCCGAAAATATTTTTTATGAATTTTTTAAGGTAAAAATGATTAAAAATACATAAATAAGTTGAAATAAAACTTGGATATATTATTATTTCTTTAATTTTTCATCAATAGGTACTGTGTTTTATGTATAACTCAATCAAGTGAAGTAATGTTGTTTGAACCAAATTAAATTAATATATGTAAGTTATTTTTATTTTATCAAAAACACTAAAACCTGAGATTTTTGGTTTTTTTTTTTTGTCAAAAAGTTTTTATCGAATAACTTAAAAACTAATAAAGATTTTTGCACTTGGTTTTCAAAATCTTGCTAAAAATTGGTAAGAACATTGAATATTTAGTAAAAACATACCACTTATAAAAGCAAAATATTGAAAAAAATCAACGTCACAATAAAAAAATACGTTTTTTTTTTAAATTTTATTTTTCAAAAACTTTACACTTAAACAACTTGAATAAAAAAGCAAATTAAAAAATACAGTATTAGCTTTCCAAAAAGTTATAGCGGATTACTGTAAGACATTTTGTTAATTTTTAATGTTTATTTTTAAACTTTAAGTCAACTTTTCACAAAATTGCCCCTCCTGCCTAAACTAGGGGAGCTGAATACCTCTTACTACACAATTTTTTTTTTAGGCTATATCCAAAAATAAATCTGCAAAATATCATCTACGCTTTATTTATTAAAAAAAAAAACTCAACTTTTTCGTGGATGTTTCGCGTTTAAAAATAGTATTTTTTTTATACAAAACTTACTTAAATTCAAGACAACACTTCGCTTTCATCATAAAATCACAAACAATTGCAAAACAACACTCAATTCCTAGTGAAAATAATTATTATCACAAAACGACCTATCTTGCCCCACTGTGCGTGCGTCAGTTTGTGCGTCCGTGTGTCTGTGCGTGCACTGTAATTTGAACAGGGGGTCAATTCTCGATCTATTAAGCTGTGAAGCACAGATTACCAACATAAAGATGAGAACTGTCAGATTGCAGATAAGAAATGAGAAGGGTGTGTAAAAACCGCATACATAGACAGTTGGGATCTTCACACACCTGGGTTAAATTGCTGTTGCAATTCACATTATCACTCTATTCATCGACACGGGGTGAAATTACAAAAACAACAATGTAAAAAAATAAGTTCGTGAGGGTGAAACTTACGAAACATTCTCATCTTCATATGGGTAATCTGTGCTGTGCAGAGCTAGTCCACTGTATGATCCAGTCGTGGATATTTTTTTTTTTCTTTGAAAAACTCCAAAAATGACATTTAAATGTGCATAATATCTGATAACAAAAAAAAATCCCTTAGTTAACAACTTAGGTCCAGTTTTTCAGTGCGAGATTAAAGTTAAACCCGAGTTAACTCATCAAATTTGGTGAGTTTACTCAGGATTAACTGAACAGATGCTTTTGATGTTTTATCCACCGAGTTTGTTTAGTCGTTCCGCATGCATTCTCCACTAACAAAATTGCTTCCTCAGTTAACTGTGGGTTCATTAACTTCTAGAGTTAACTAACTCTAATTTAACTCACAACTGAAAAACTGGACTTAAGTGACACATCGTGCAATTTTAACCCCAGGATATTTTCGATAGAACTTTGTGAAAAATGTTAAAGAAAGTCTTTCGGCAGATTAGTTCAAAGTGAGCCTGGGGCCAATATGTCCCTTTTGCGATACAACCTTGAATGTAAGAATTGGAGAAAATTTATTTCGAGTTGTTTTTAGCGAAATCTAACTTCTTGAAAATCGAAAACAGCTGATTTTTTCAGGAGACCAAAAAAAACGTTAGGGGTCATCTGGAGCAATTTTTTGACTCTTTTCCATTTCGCAATTTATTGTTTTGCAAATCGGTCATTTCGCATTTAATTGTTTGCAAAATCTACATTTCGTAAATTTTTCATCACAATTTTTATCTCACATTATAATAACAATAATAATAATTCAAATTTTATTTATTTAGTTTTTTATCTGTTTCGCTTTTCGATATACTAAATACATGTTAGTGAATTTCGCGTAAGATAAGAACCCGCGAGAGAACTTTTGCGAAATGATCGCTTTGTGGGTTGATTTAAAGACCAACAAAAAAAAATCGCAAAACAAATATTGCGGGTTGATTAAAACTGATAATTGGGGAGTAACATGTTTCCTTCCAAACGGCCAGCACCCAAAAAGAAAAAAAGACTTAAAACAGAAATTCTTCAATTCGTTCTAAATTGGCACTTATGGACTTTAAGGTGCGACAGCTCTTGGAGAGCCAGCGCCTAGTGGCTTTCAACTCTCGACCATTCCTGTGTGTTTTTGTTTGATTGCAGGAATTGTCTGCTGAATATCAATGGCTAAGGTGAGAGACACTTTTTCGTGACAAGAAATATACTCTTAGAAGATAAGTCAGTATTTC
Organism: Leucozona laternaria; assembly: GCA_932273885.2. NCBI lineage: Eukaryota > Metazoa > Arthropoda > Insecta > Diptera > Syrphidae > Leucozona > Leucozona laternaria. The sequence goes on along the minus strand of OW026367.1, from coordinate 19,027,931 downwards.
GCAGGAGGCATTAGTCGAGTTTTTTTTAGGGGGACGAGGCTGGGAATCGAACCCAGGCTTCCGGCATGACAGTCCTAAGTACTAAGCATATATCAATATCAAATATTTCACACGATTTTTCCATTCAGCGCTGGAAAAATCGGTCGATCTAAATGCAAACATTCTCGCACAAAAAAATTGGGTTTTTTAGATTAAAAACTAAAATCGGATGACTTTTTCCCTCATCGAATCAGTTGTACAATAGTATGTACCATAACATACATCAATTTCTTAATTCTACATTTTGATGCAAACTCACAACATTGTATATTTGTTTTTTTTTTTTTTTTTATTTTATGCAATATTCCAAATAAATCAAATTATCATATTAATAGCATGCACAAAAATATGCAATGGTTTTTCTTTTATTTACATGTTTATTGCTGCAAATTTTTTTTTTTTTTTTTTTTGTTGAACCGAATGCAAATTGCTAATTTTGTAAAGAACTTTAATACATAACAAACCAAAAATTAATTGAAAATAAAATAACATCGCCCGGCCAACACAAAGTAATAAGCCGAACCAAAATTTCCATATTGACAAAAAAAAAAAAAAAACACTCTGAAATATGCAATGTTTGTATATTTTTTACTTTTACAATTTGCATATGTTTACGATGCAACAGACTACGACGACAAGGATTATAACGACGGCGGTGACACCAACGTCGACCGAAACCAACAGTGACGGAACGTAACGGTCAATTAATTCCACACTACAGGATGGAACCACACACATAAATTCCTTTGCTAATTTTTGGACCGAGTTTCATCCATCATACTTCGTACAGGATAAAAGGTCTCCCCGAAATCGATCACAAACACCACGTACGTTCTTTGATTCTCACCACCGACGGACGACGGACGACGGACGACGAACGTTGAAAGCACCCACAAAGGTTTGCCTTTGTTGCGACCAAATCTAATAAGCATTGCAATTTGAATTTTCATACTTCAAAAGTGAACTCAATAATATCTCTGTTTGTCTATAATAGAGACTCACATCTCCCTGCAACTTATACACCTACAACCTTATGATATTTGAATATGGAGCTGCGACACTTTGTTGAAATATTAAGCTTAGATATTTGAAATCTAATATGCGTTTAATTCAACGGAACGGTGCCTCTTTCACAATCCGCTCTCAGGGACATATGATCCGATTAAATCCCACAATGTTTAAGGACATCTTGTGACATGTACACATTTCTGCAGTGGATACTTGTACTAGAGATGTAGGTATAGGTATATACAAATACACAAAGAATACTCATGTGCCTTGAAGTGGACCAACCAACAGTACCTACTTATCAGTCGGATTTTGCATAACTATGGACCACGTATAGTCGATTGAACTGCCAATAATAGAGAAGTTCTTGGTTTGATGTTTTAACTTTGGCGTATATGCATATAGCTTTGTGTGTGCGGGTGGGTTCATGAATTTATTATTTTACTTAACATTGGACCAGAATGATGTTAGAGGTGGAAAATAATTGAAAAAAAAAAATAATTGAAAAAAAAATAATTGAAAAAAAATAATTGAAAAAAAATAATTGAAAAAAAAAAATAATTGAAAAAAAAATTGAAAACAAAAATTAAAAATATTCTGTAGCATATGTTTGGCTTATTTCAGAGAAGTGCTATGTAGGGTTAAAGGCCCCAACATATTCGAAGATGAATGTCTCATTTTGACTGACTTTTGCAATTATATGACTTTTGTTCCACGAAGTCAATTTGATGAGTTGCAAAAGCAACATATTGAACAGCTTTAAAAATCACTAGCTGGCCAGCCCAGCTACCCCCCCCCCCCCCCCCCTTTGTGTGGGTAGAAAAATCTAAGCTTAACAACAAAATTACATAAGAAAAAACAAATAAATATAAGAGTATTCATTAATAGTTAATATTTATTTTATTTTTGTACAGCTGTTACCCCTCCGATTTGCTGGGCCCTCCTCGGAATACCGTTTATACAAAGCATGATATAACTGCGGGAAAAGTCGATACAACTGTACTTTTTACATTCGAGTTTGCTAAAGTTGGCAAAATATTTTAAAGATAAAAAAAAACAAAAGAAATGCATTTTTTTTTTCAATTTAAGATTCGGATTTATTTATGTTGTTACCCTATTTCACCCTAAAAATTGTGTTTTAAAAATGGTTTTAACCCTTTATCCATTCTCTGAGTGTGTTTTAGCTCTTTTACAGAAAAAGATATTTTTTTAAGTCAATTATCATTTCTTGTTTGTACCCCATTTCACCCTAAAATCATAAATAGCTAAATGTTGAAAATTGTCTAGCCTTAAATTGGACCATTTGCTCAATACAAAACAAAAATTTTAAATTAAATATTTTTTTTTTTGTTTCTACCCTATTTCACCTTATAAAAAGATCAATTTTGAAAAATGCCTAGACCTAGTGATTCTAGAAGTTTATCGTTATTATTATTACTTTTGTAAAACAATAGAATTTTTTTTTAATCAGATACATAGGTATCATTCATTTGTTTTTACCCCAGTTCACTCTATAAATAGCTTAATTTTGAAAAGTACCTAGCCAAAAAGTGATTCTAAGAGTTTATCGTTATTGTTTTTAGTCTTGAAAAACAAATGGAAATTTTTAAAATCAGATAGTTACTATTTTTTTGTTTTTACCCAGTTTCACCCTATAAATAGCAAACTCATGAAAAAAATATACCTCATCAGCCCTCCTTTACACTAAGCTATATATTTTTTATTTTTATCTGTCTCGAACCAACCTCTGGCCTTTTGCAGAATCACCCTGAACCTTCATAATGTTTATCTGATATCTGAGAACAATGTAAACATCAAATACACCAAGAAGTCATGTTTCCTCGCCCGATTCACGATATACAGGGTGTCCGCCGGGAAGGCATACTACTTTTTTTTTGCCGCCATTTTGTTAAACATTAGTCTTGACAGTTCATATTTGGGAGTCGTGAAGTAGACACGTGGCAAATTTACTATGGACAAATATTCGATAAACCAACATGTTTTAATTTATACTGCCAGGATTACAATGGAATTACTGCGAGACCTCTTTCCCCAACAAGTTATTTCAAGAAATGGTGATATTGATTGGCCTCCCCGGTCGCCTGGTTTGGACTTCTTTTTGTGGGGATATCTGAAAAGCAAGGTTTATGCAAACAAACCAGAAACGCTTGAGCAACTCAAACAAAATATTGAAATTATGAAATTAATGAAATACCGCGTGAAATGTGTGAGAATGTAATGAAAAATGTGTTCAAAAGGGCTCGCATTTGTGAGACTGACAGAGGCAGACATTTACCTGATATTGTATTCCATACATAACTGCCGACATTAAATAAAACATTTATCAATATAAGATCCATTCTCTTTCATTTAATCAAAAATTATAAATAAACAAAGTATTATACCATCCCGGCGGACACCCTGTATAACTCGTTAATTGACATCTTTTCTTTTGTTTGTTTTCATTTTTGTGTTGCTTAAGCAAAAAACATAAACAAAAAAAAAAAACATTTATCAGTTGATTTATTACCAATTTTGAAGCTTATCAGCCCCAATGTTAGCAATGCTTAGAATGTTCGCCATCCTTTAACCTTTCTCCCCCACAAATAGTATGAAGAGCAATCATGTTGAAAATGTGCGCACCACAACCAAACAACAACGCCATTCAACATGGAACACGTACCCCATTAATCTTTCTATAGTTCTATCTAAAATTAATATTCGATGTTTGATTCATTGTTATAGTTGCTTGTACCATATAAAGTCCGGAAGAAAATTACCTACTTTCCCGCATGTTTGGCCAACACTTCAATGAAGTCGAAGGAAACGAAAAACTAAATAATTAACTTTAATTAAGCTGCGGATAGTACCTACCTATATGTATGTAAAAAGACTACAAATATATAGAGAAAATATTCCAAGAAAATCCTATCGATTATTTTTTTTTTTCTTCTCATGATCTTCTTATAGTTGAATATCTTTAAGGACTTTGTACTGCCTTACGTCTATGTGTTTCACGGAACTCTTCTTCCTTAGGAAAATCTGTTCAAATCACTAATTTTTTTTGCTTTCCTTTCTTGGAAACTTAGTTTTCTTTTTTTTTTTTGTATTTGAGGTAAAGTCCTTGATGGAGAAAATACATTGGAATACACTCCGTATCAACTGATTTAATTCGGTGAAAATAATTCATTTTGTTAAAAATATATTTAGAAGGAAAAAATATTTCAGAAGGAAGTTAACTGTGGTAGAAACGAGTCCCAAAGGTATATCGGAGTAAAACTGAATTCTAGTAACCAAAAGAATTCTAGTAACCAAAAGTACCTTCAACATAATTAAAATGAATTCTGCTCATAGTGAGAATTAGGGGAATACAAATCTAAGAAAGTGAATCTGTTTTTGACTAAAATAGTCACAGATAGTCTTCCTCTTAATTTAAAGCATAGGCTTTTATCAAGGCTAACTTAGCTTGCTTTCGCCAGATCGCATCGTTTGCAGGCCGCGAAGAAAAAGAAGTGGTATTCTAGTACTCGGTTGAGCGAAACAGAACCTGTTTTCTAAAAACACAAAAATTGACATCATTTCTAGCAAAATGTTGAACTTTTTTGAAAATTTCGAATAAATTTTGACATGATTGATCAAAAATATAGTCAAAAATTGTCTAGGTGCCGTCAGCTTTCCAAAAACACCCATATCGACAAAATTATTGTAGCGGCGGTTTTGTAAAAGGTTTTAACACTATTTACCGACCGACAGATCAAAAGCTGAAACTTTGGACTAAAGAAGACAGAGATTTCATTGCCCACAACATTGGTCTTGATAACGTTCCCGCTCAAACTTATAGTTCAGAAATTAAAGATAAATTCGCGTGTACTTATAAAGCTGATTTCGGCGAGGTCATGGCTTCCCGAAAACATGGACTTCAGTTTTTCTAATATTCCCATTTCAGATTTAGATATGAACAAATAAGACTCCATTTATTTGGTTTCACAAAACGAGTGATTTTTGATAATTTTTGAGACTTTATTAAATATAAGAGCCAGCCAACAGTGGTTCAGACCGTATTCAGAAATCGGAACGTCATTAACGAGTTCTGGTTTTTTTTTGGTTCGTAGTGTTGTACACGAATTTCAAACTATTAACAAGTATATACGTAAATAACGAACAATTTAAACAGTACAAACAGTCTTATTTGGATACCCGTAGTGACAATTATAGGTGATCTGTTGTACGCACTCCTTCGCTTAAAATTAAAATGCACACAAAAACGCCACATGACATTTATAATTCTGTTTTTATATCCGCTAAGTTCATAAGAGGGCATTTGTATCGCCACCAACTGAGCAGAATTGTTGTTGTATTTTACATGGGAATTATTTTTTTTAAGCGTATGTATGTACAGAAAATGCAATAAAATACACACCTAACACCACAAAAAGTGTACTTAACCCTTTTTCCGTGAACACTTTCCAGAAATTTTCTATGGTTTTTTTTTTTAAGGAAAAGCAATGTTTTCTTTAAAAAAAAAAATACAAGTGTATAAGTTTATTAGTTGAAGGGTCTGTTTATAATGTAAAACAAAGTTCTAATTAGTTACTGGACACATAAATAATGGCACAGGGTCATAAGTCAAAAAGAGACAAAATCACAGTTGTCTTTGATCCATCTGATTAGGTTATAAATCCGAAAAATATTTTTTTGAATTGTTACTATATATACTTGTATTTATTTGTGGAGTAACTTATCAGAACTTTATTCAGACATTGTGAAACAGGCCCTTGTAGTAATTTACCTTAAATTACAGGTAGAAATTATAACTTTTTTTTTCCCTCGCTTCTTTCTTCTTTAACATAACTATTCGTCCCTTGTATACGAATATATTATAAAGTCATGCTCATTCTTCGAATTACTCCAAAACTCCCACGATTTAACGCCAAATGATGTAACTCAGAAAGAACCTAATTTTGACACCGGCGAAACACATTTAAAAATTTGAACAGAGCTTGACTAAGTGTTTATTAATATATTTATGTTTATTAATAATAAATTAAAATAAAAATTAAAATTGTACTAGTTTATCTATTAAATGATCATCATCTATTATTTAGACTTCAATTTTCAACAAAGCAATTTGATCAAAAACCCATTAAAATGTTGGTGTGGCAACAAAAAATTTGATGGTTCATTTTTTTTAAAAGAATGTTATCTAAAAATGTTTTTAAAAAAAATAACACTCTTGCTTATTATCTTTTTTGATTATAATACTTTTTTTTAAAGTGGGCATTTCAGTCGGCGGAATGTATTCTTAAGATGCCTTATGCCACCCCTAATACTGCCTGAAAGTTACATTTAATATGATGTTGTGTTTCAGATTTTCTTGATTTATGACTGCCTCTTTATATAACTGAACCACTGTGCAACAGCTGCAGCACAGTCATTTGGTATCCAAACCAACTCAGCCAAATGTGGCCTCAGACGATCAAGTGGTTCGGGAAAAATACAATAACCCAAAAAAATTGAAGAAAAATGTGAAATGGTTTGTGACATGACATAATTCGTCAAAATTTGGCGTTTAAGAGACGGATATCTTCTTAACACACACATGCAGATACATGTAGATGGTTCCATGGCTTAAAGTTTTTGAAAAATTAAAATTGCGTTAAGCACGGTTTAGCAACGTCAAAAATCTGCCACTATACTGACGCGACGACGCATAAAGTCATATTGCAAACAGTTTGTAGAAACCAATAAAACTATCGAAATTCACAAATTTTTGATGGTTTTTGATGTTTATCTTTAAAGGAGGTGGTTTTTAAAATATATGCTATTGATTTATACATATATTTGCTACAATATTTGTATTTTCAAATTACCTATGAACGGAGATAATTACACAAATTATTATACTTCTGCTTCAAAAATCACATGATATTTTGTGTATGTGTGCATTTGTTTTTCTTCGTAATTGAATAAATGATAATTATTTTGAGATAGACATGTCACAAATAATTGGTACAAAAGCTTCATATATCTAATTTCTAATTTAAAAAAAATGGAAAAAAGGGAATTCTTCAACGCCAACCGACAAACTTAATGCTCATTGTTTTACTCCCAATTGCAATTTACGAACGTATTATGAAGAAGAGATTTCTCCTTAAGCCACACCACACGAATGTGAAAAGCCTTATAACCCCCGGCCCCTTTTTTGTTTATATTTGAAACAAATTTGCATCGATACATCCTTTTTCCGAAAAGAAGGATCACATTATTTTTTTTAGAATGCAGGTAAACCCAAACTCCCTAGAGTTAAAAAAAAAAAAACATAAATAAAGAAAAATTTCCATTTAAAATTCTCTTTTCAGCTCGTATTTAATAGAAATAAAACGTAACAGTTATTTACTTTCTAGTGAAAAATATAAATATTATTTAAAATTGCAATTTTAATCAACTGATAGTACACATACAACTTAGGTACACATACACACAGCAAACAATGTATAGCGACAACTAGGGAAACATTTAGAAATTAATAATGTCGTTTTCGAGTGGACGTTCGGAGCTACTCCTTTTTCACTCCTTTTACTCCAAATTTCTCATTTTCTATAGGAATAGAACAGTTCCGAAATCCAAACGAAAACGACATAAAATGGAGGTGTGCATATAAATAAATTCGACATCGTCTGTGTCACCTTGATTGTGACATAATATTTTCCTGTCATTGTTTTTTTTTTTTTTTTATGACCTACAACTGATACAGTCAATTGGCCGGTGGATTAGGTTTGGTATTAAGTTTTATACAAGTTGAAAAATTGGAAAATATAGTTCAAAAAATTTAAATAGTTACCGCAATTTAAAATTTAAAGATCACGCATCTGTAGTAGGAGACGAAAGTTAGCTTTCAAAAAAAGGTCGTACACACTTAACGTAGTAGAGGTTGCTATAGATTACTGCACAGCTACAGACATAAAGGGTGTTGTTTTTAGAGGTATAGAACTTTAAGTTGGCAACACTATTTTAACTGGCGGCCATTTTGTCAGTTGTCAAGTGATTTATTTTTATTTTGGTTTTACATTGCAAGAATTGATTGCCACAGGATCACCTAGCAAGGCGTAGATTCGGTGAATGGGCCCAAAACAAGATCGCCGCACAGCGGCCAAAATTTTTGTTTAGTTTTGAAGGAAATTTCCAAGGCTATAAAGTTTGTGAATTTTAAGAAAAAATATTTACATGTGTTTCAGAATCTGCTGCTGAAATAAGAAGTTTTTGTTAAGGTGGTTAACATAATTGATATATAATTCTAAAAAGGTCGAAAGTCAATTTATGAGGTAATTGAATGTAATTTAAGTGAAACAGTGGGGAAAAAAGAAAACAAACCAATTTGAGTGAAACAGTGGGGAAAAAATCAGTTTTTGTTTTATTTGTATTAATTGATTTTTTATTTTATTTTTTATTAGATAGAAAATGTATAAAGTATTTTATTGATAGATTAGAATTCAAAAAGTAGAAAAACAAAATAAAAGGAACAAACATTTACATACAAACATTAACTTTCTTGGAAACTATCATCTAAGTCCGGGGTAATGCGTAATAAACTTATAATTTCCGCTGAGTATTGTGCTTTCAGATCTTTTTGGTTTCTTAAATACCTTAAGGTAGAAGTAAGTGGATCGGATCAGATTGCTAGCATGTTAAATAGGTCTTCATTCTGCCGAATTCTTGAAAGTTTGCACGTATTTTGATATTTGTATTTCTTGTAGACTTTATTATCGGACTCCTGGGTTTCTTCTGACAATTCTCCAAGTGGTAGTGATTGGTATTCGATGATATTTTGACTATGAACCAACATTTTATGAAGAGTAGGTGTGAGTTGATTTTCAGGGTACTTTATTGTGTACTCTCCAAGTTTAACAGTATTCACTACTTCCCTGCTATTCAAAACATTAAGTATTATTTTGATTCTGGATATCTTTGAAGTGTTTACATCATTGCTATTTCCAAATCCTTGCTTTGGTTTATCTACATCAAGTCCAAGCTCATTTGTCGGGTTTTGATATGGAGAGATGAAGAAAGCCATTCCTCATTTTTGTTTATGAAAAAAAATCTCGATCTATGGGCTGAGACCCATTTTTTTATCAATGTTGTAATAAAAGCTTTTTATTTTGCTTCATTTTCCGGTAAATTTTCAACGGATAGTTGGTATTCACTTATTACGGCAAAAAAGAACTCTCATCTTTGACAAAAAGTTCAAACAAGATATTGTATGGTATATCCATTTTAAATAATTTTTCCTTATACAACTGCTCCTTCAAGTTTTCAATGACAATTTCATCCCAATGTTTCATCTTTTTATACCATAAAACTAAATACCTACATTAAAAATATTCAATTTATGACATCCTAATAAGGTAATCTGCTTTACCTATAAGCTTTTTTAAAAAAATTCTAATCCAGTTAAAAACTCTTATCCATCTAACTACCTGACAGTAATTAAACATACCCGAAATCAATAACATTCATACTTAAAAGTTTTATAAAACTTAGGTAGGTTTTTCCTTCTAAATTTCAAAACCATTTTATTTCATACCAACACTCATACCTGCAAAACAGAGAAAAAATATTTTCCAAGATTTTTTGTCTGCACCTGACAAAGAAAAACTCAGAAAAAATTGAGGACTTCATTAAATCAAATCGCTCTAGCTCAGCTCTATGCAACTTTATGCAGCTGAGTTTTTGGTTTTATATGAAGAGATATATAAGGATTTACTATCCGTCGAGCTTGGCTTGATTATGTTTTTTTTCTACTCAGTGTAAAGTAGAAAAGATGGGAGTTTCAAAAAACATTAAATTTTGCAGTTTAAAAAAATTTATCATTTTTTTTTTCCATTTCTGATTATAGCAATTAACACATATATCAAGTAAAAATAACAAAAAAAAGTTTTATTTACACATTTTTCCTATTTTTTACACTAAAAATTAAAAAAAAAAATTAAAAACAATAGTTTTTTTCTAACCATCAAAATTTATCAACTTTGACTCGCTCTACAAGTCAAACGATTCGTACAAATGAAATTATTTTTTCGATTACTAGAGCTCCAAACATTTGTTAATTCAAAAAAAGTAAAAGTTTTGCATTATAAACCCACCCGAAAAATGAATTTCGCAAGCACTTTTGCCTAAACGGGCCACTGTGCGCCGTTGGTCCCAATTTTCATAAGCCAATTTTGTTCAGCGATGAAGCTCACTTTTGGTTAAAAGGATATGTCAATAAACAAAACTACCGTATTTGAAGTGATTATAATACTCAAGTGTATGTTGAGACACGTTACATCCACAAAAACTGACTGTTTGGTGTGCTTAATGGTTTGGTGGAATAATTGGTCCGTACTTCTTTTAAAACGATGCCCGCCAGAACGTTACAATCAATGGTGACGGCTATAGAGCCATGATTACTGAATTTTTCGTTCACCAATTTAACAACCATGATGTGCAGGAGCTGTGGTTTCAACAAGACGGCTGTGGTTTCAACAAGATCGTGCGATTTAACGCCGCTTGACTATTTTCTTTGGGGATATGTGAAGTCGCTAGTCTACGCCGATAAGCCCGAAACGATTGACCACTTGGAATACAACATTCGCCGCGTTATTGCCGATATACGGCCACAAATGTTGGAAAAAGTCATCGAAAATTAGACCTCCAGATTAGACTACGTCCGAGCCAGCCGTGGCGGTCATATGCCGGAAATCATATTGAAATTATAATGCCAGAAGATTATCTTTCCAATAAAGTAAATTTCATTTCATGTTAAAAAAAATCATTTTCTATGCCTCTAAAAAAAACAAACCCTTTACTTATACAGAATCAGTAATCTTTAATGGGTACAAAATAATATCGTTTTTTTTTCTGCCCTATTAAACTTATTTCTTTGAAATTAAGTTCATAAGTATGGGTAAAGTTCTCGCAAGTTTCTCGAAATTATAAAAAAAGGGTTCAGAACAAAATAAAAAAAAAAAAACAAAAGCATAAAAAGCAACTATTTAATAATTATAATCCTTAATTAATCGTGTTGCACGCCTCGAACAATTCAAGGGAAACAAAACTGGTTCTCCTTAATTCCACCGTCTCGTGGGACTATACTGGAGCTATTATAAACGGTATTGAAAGTATACCTAGACTATGGAATGTAGCAGAGATGATTTTTTAACTACCTACTATTAATAGGGTAGGTACTGCAAATTTGACATGATTATGATTTCTATAGGGAATTCGAACGACTCCGGAAAGAGTGAATTGGTTGTTTGCAGGTGGTATTATTTACCACCTAAACCCAAAAATGGTTTTCTTTTAATTTGTTTTGGTTTGACTTTGTCAACAGGACTTTGTGGGATTGTAATTTGTTTAGATCAAACAACAAAAACATGTATTGGTGTTAATTTCCAAGTGTCGGAATGATTATAAAATAAATACTCAGATCCACCTAAGAGATTCTATTTAAAGGAGAAAGTACCATTTCGGGAATCATTGTTCAAAGAATTGCTCTTTAATGCTCTTTTTTGTTTATAGATATGTTGATAGGCAAATAGTTTTAACTTTCAACCACAAACAAGTAGATATCTGCAACTTCAACTATTCTACGAGGAAGGAACAAGTTTCAAAAGATAATATAACCACATGGGATGTGTATATTTGTATACATACGAGTATAATATGTAGAAATCAACCAAGTGAACATCGAACATCATCCATGTCAATCGTATGTAGGTAGGTTTATTTCTCAAGTTGCAAATATTATTATTGAGTATAAAGCAACATCAAAGTTGTTGCGGTCAGGACATAGCAATGAGTCCCATGTGACTAAAAGTCATGTTGCGTTATTTTCCACTGTCTTTTATATGAAGAGTGAGTTTAATGCGGAAAACTTAATTACGTATACAAATATGTAGACACAAAGTTTTCTTTGTTTCTAAAAGTTCAGCATTTCCTGTTTGGGTTTTATGCGAGAATATAAAAACGATGGTCAAATTGTAAAAACTCGATTTTTTTTTTTTAAACTCTAGGATAGGAACACAGAAACACAACCGTGCATATTTAATTGGCCAAGATTTCGGGTTATGGGTCGTAAGCAACTTCGGGTTCTTTCAATTTTTTAGAGAAGCATAGAAACAAGTAGCTACAATATATCACAGTTGTGTAGCCTTGAAGTGGTGAATTGACGAGTTAGGTAGGGATATTAAAAAAGTTTTGAAAAGAATATTTTTGTTAGTTTACATTCGTGTAGTGTAGGCTGACAGGAATTCGCTTTATTAACTAAAAGTGAAAGGTTTGATACAACAACAACAACAACAAATGTTTGCGGCAGCAAGTTTAATGATGTCTTTAATTATATAAGGATCGTTTTATTAGTAATTTATTGCTATCACAGCAATTCAATTTCCAATAAAACGCTATATTCATTTTTATGTAAACTTTTCCTTTCTGTGACTGTGTTCGCAAATTATTCTTGTGTCCATGTCTCCGCAGCGCATAATTTTATGTCTGGATTATCAAAAATGCGCGAAATGTTCGGTGATGGCTATAAACGATGGACAAGTTGGGCTTATTTTCAAATTAAGTAAAGGGTTTTTCAACAGGGACGCTATAAAAGTAGAGCAACAGGGACAGCAAACAACGCCATATTTCTTGCCGCTCTTTTGACATTTCTTTTCAGTAAGGTTTGCCATTTCATGATGGACAGATATACGAGCCAACAACGAGTCGAAATTATTAAAATTTACTACCGAAATTCGGAGTCAGTGGCCTCAACGTTAAGAGCGCTACGTCCAATTTATGGTCGTCATAATCGTCCTAGCAGATCAACAATTGAGCGTCTAGTGGAAAAATTTGAATCCACAGGCACAGTACAAAATGTTCCCGTGCCAGTGAGACAAAGAAGTGCCCGTAGTGTCGAGAATATTGCTGCCGCTGAGGCTTCAGTTGCAGAAAACCCAAATGTGTCTCTCACACGTCGTTCTCAAGCGTTGGGCATCTCTGTGACGTCGTTGTGGCGAATTTTGCGAAAAGTTCTTGGCCTGCATCCTTACAAGATTAAATTGACGCAAGAACTGAAGCCGCTTGACCACCAGAAGCGTCGTATGTTCGTGAATTGGACTGAGCAACAATTTGAAAATGATTCGGATTTTCATCGAAAAATCATCTTCAGCGATGAGTGGTTCCAAGAGGACGGCGCCACAAGCCAGACAGCGAATGTCACAATCAATTTATTGGAAACCAAGTTTGGAGAACGTGTTACCTCACGAAATGGTCCAGTCGCTTGGCCGCCTCGGTCGTGCGATTTGTAGCGGTTAGACTATTTCCTGTGGGGCTACGTCAAGTCCATGGTCTATGCCAACAAGCCAGCGACGATTGATGAACTTCGTACGAATATCGAACGTGAAATCGCAGCAGTATCGGCCGATTTATGCTTGAAAGCCGTTAAAAATTGGGTTCAGCGTCTGGACTTCTGCAAGCTTGCATGTGGTGGCCCTGCAAAAGAATCGCAAATGGCATTGAACGTACTTTCACAGGAATAAAGAATTTCATTGATATCCAAAACGGAGTTTTGGGGTTTCTGGATTTCGGATTTACGGGATAATGGGTTCTCGGGTTTTTTAGGGTTTTCTCGAAGTGGCATTATTTTTATTTTCGGTTTAGGGGATAATAGATTTTCAGGATTTCGGGTTTTCTGGATGTTGGGAGTTCAGAGTTTTTGGTTTTATGGATTTTGGGATTCTGGATTTTGGGCTTATGGGTTTACGGGATAATGGGTTTTTTTGAATTTTGGATTTTCTAGATTTGACGTTTTGTAGATTCTGGGTTTACGGGATAATAGATTTTCGGGATTTTGGGCTTTCTGTGTGTTGGGTTTCGGAAGTTTTAGGTTTTCTGGGTTTTAGGTTCACGGGATATTGGGTTTTCAGGTTTTTGGTTTTTCTCGAATCTGTGTTATCTAGATTTTCGGTTTAGGGGATAATAGATTTTCGGGATATAGGTTTTTCTGAATGTTGATAGTCCGCAGTTTTGGGTTTTATGGATTTTGGGATTCTGGATTTTGGGTTTACGGGATAGTGGTAATTCGTGATTTTTGATTTTGAGGATTTTGGGCTTTTTGAATTTGGTTTTATAGGATAATGGGTTTTCGGGATTTTGGGTTTTTGGGTTTTCAGGATTTTGGATTTTTTGGGTTTTTGGGTTTTCTAGATTTTGGTTTTCGGAATTCTGTTCAACTCCCTTAAACTTATGATAAAATTTTCTTTTTCTACCTTTTCTTTATTTGTTGTGTAAAATTTGATTTACGGCTCGATTATACTAAACTTGTCCTACAGCTTAAACTGCCGTCGACAATGCAAGAAATTTGTCTCCTCTCCTCTTCTGATCTGACTGTTATCAACATTCGTCCAAACCTTCAAGCTACAACCCGCATATCTGGGCAGATGCTAATCTATTCCATTAAGAGTCATATTGAGTCTTTTGGTCAGTAAACAGAAAAGAGCTTTAAAAATGTTCATCTCATGCCATATTTCGAGCTCCGTCACGTCTTAGTGTTAGGCACATGTTTTTCCTTATCTTATCGCTAGTTACATATTGGTGATGGGCATAATCGAATGATTTAAAGAATCGAGATATTATAAGGTGTTTTCCAATAAGAGGTGTTATTTTGAATAGCCCGCTATTTCGGTAGCTGTCACTTTTGAAGCTGTCATTTTTTGACATTTGACAAGTAGAAACTACGCTATTAATAAAAATGGAACGATACACGCTTCAACAACGCATTGAAATTATTAAAATTCACTATAAAAATGGTGAAAATTTGGCAGAGACGGTTCGTAAAACTAAAACATTTTTGGGTCGTCGTGAAGCACCTTGTCGGACCGAAATACAGAAATTGGTGGACAAATTCGAGCTGTTGGGACAAGTTAGTGATGTGAAGAATAAAACCCGTGCACGTCGCTCAAGAACAACTGAGAATATTGCTGTTGTAGCCCAAAGTGTTGAAGAAAACCCAGGTTTGTCCATTCCTCGTGGTTCTTTGGAATTAGGCATTCCACAAACGTCATTACACCGTATTTTGCATAAAGACTTGGGTCTTAAGGCTTATAAAGTTCAGTTAACACAAGAACTCAAGCCGGCTGATCATCAACAACGTCGTGTCTTTGCTGATTGGGTCCTTTAAATGCATGAAAATGATCCGGAATTTCATCGAAAAATCATCTTGACTGATGAGGCCCATTTCCACCTCGGAGGCTACGTCAACAAGCAAAACTGTCGCATCTGGGGTCCGGAAAACCCAAGAGTTATTGTTGAAAAGCCTCTCCATCCTCAACGCGTGACTGTTTGGTGCGGTTTATGGTCCGGCGGGGTCATTGGACCTTACTTTTTCGAAAATGAGGCTGGAGCAACAGTTACGGTCAATGGATTGCGCTATCGAGAGATGATTAATGATTTTTTATGGCCGGAATTGGATGGTATTGATCTGGACAACGTTTACTTTCAACAAGACGGCGCTACGTGCCACACAAGCAATGAAACCATCGATCTTTTACGGGAAAAGTTTCCGGACCGTGTTATCTCTCGAAGAGGTGATCACAATTGGCCACCGAGATCTTGTGATTTAACACCTTGCGACTTCTTCCTTTGGGGCCACGTGAAAGATAAGGTCTACGCCAACAGCCCAGCGTCGATTCAAGACTTCAAAGATGGAATTCGTGAGGCTATCGAGGACATAGGGCAGCCACTTTGCGATTTGGTTATGGAAAATTTCAAGAAAAGGATATGGTCCTGTGTTCCATTATTAACGACATACCTTCCTCTTTATAATGAAATAAACATCAGATCATTTATCTCAAAAAATGCCATTTTTCTTTGAATATCAAAATAACACCTCTTATTGGAAAACCCTTTAGTATTCGAATGATCTTCGAAACAATATCATACTAAAATAAAAATTAGGAAACAACGTACATTTTATTTTTAAATACGTATATATTTATTTTAAGAAAAAACTTCATTCCTCCCCCAGAAACGCAAAATTTCGGAGGTACTTTCAGTTAAGAGATTCTATCTATTACTATACTACACGAATGTAGAATATTTAATCTTACTCTATTTGTTGCCCTAATGATTTTCAGAAATTCAAAACCAATGCGAATTCTTTATCATCTTCGAAACCCTATTCTATTTTCCTAACGCTTGTTTTGTGTTTAACATGGTAAGGGAAGACATAACCCCTTGAATCTACGCGTAAATTATAAAAACGGAGAAACTCAGTCAGAAACAATGAATTACTATTTAAATTTATTTAAAATAAAAACAATACCTCTTTAACTTTGGTCTCGTTCTATTTTAATAGTCGCTTTTTATAAATAAGATGGAACACCATCCAAAATGTAGGTAGGTACTTCTATTTATATAGGTACACTTAGCCCTATACTACTACTACTACATACATACTCATACATATACATACATATACATACATGGTTGTTCATATTTGGACCGGAATAAGCTTGACAGCAGCATTATGATCAGGATTATGACATCAGGAACTGTAACATTAAACACACATTATTGCCACACATATAATTTTTCGGTTCAATTCACCTCAATCTGGCTTAAATTCCAACATCAGCAAACAACAATAACAACAACTCTATATAATCCATATAGATACTGTCGTTTTCGTTCTCGTTCTCGTTCCATATAGAACCCTAACTCAAATATCTAAACATTAAAGCCACGAGAATGTTGTTCTATATAAATATTTCCTTTTTTCGACGTCCTTTTTTCATGCACTTATGGAATTTAATGCCGACAACCCAACCAAAGCTAAATAAACTAGCAGCAGCAGGAGAGAAGGAAACGGAGACGAAGCACCAGCCATCCCTCCTGGAATCCTTGTTCCTACAGTGCAATATTATGGCAAACATATAGTAACACACAATTTCTAGAGCGCAAGTCAACTAAAGTGGGCAAGTTAGGGAGGCAGTTTTGTTAGTTGGCGGTAGAGTTGATATGATGATGCGGGAAGAAATTAGAAAAACAGTTAAACAAGATGAAAAACCTCTCCTTTTATATATTTAAATCAGGGAGGAGCACTCCCGTCGCCTAGGAAGTAACACAACAATAAGCATCCCATCACCCAGCTCAGCTCAGCTCAGCAATACACTGAATAGACTTATTACCGAATGTGATTCGAACCTAGTTACAAATTCGAACTGAAGTTACAAATGAGCTGTGTGTCCTATGATAGAAATTCTTCTGCGGAGCTTGTTCTGGTGTTGTGGCTGGTTTTAATATTGGTACTGCTGTACTGATAGAACTGAGCTGTCCTGTTGTGGAATTGAAATCGTAAACTGATTCTGGCACGAGTTCCATGTAGCATACAACTCTATGGGCACAACATCAAGCAGGCGGAAGAATTTATACGATTACGTTTGTTGTTCTCTTCGTTCTATGAACAACCAGAAGTCTATGCGCTCCTACATACGTATCCACCACACAGTTTTGGAAATGCGAATGGACTTTGCAGAAAAGCTATATTATAATAGAAGTAGAGAGTAAAACATTGCGGGAATACGGAGAAGGAGAGATGTTAGATTAACGGCTTGAATCGGATTTACTCATATATTTTTTTAGTTTAACTTAAGCTCTTTAAGAAGAATCTTGAGGAAAATTTTCGTCAGTCCTTGAAAAGAGTTTGAGGCAAAAGAATATCTATCTACTCATTTATTTATCAGAATGGGCGGATTGAAGATTTGCTGATACACGAGATACAATTGGTGTTCGGAATATCTTAGAGATTTTTTTTTTTATATTCGTTTGTTTTGTATGTCTTCATTTATATGTTACTGATGTTTTTGTTATTTATTTAATACATACTCGAATTGACATTTTATTTGCTGTAGTAAGTATAGAAAAAGGGCAAAGAGAATATCTTTATATTGATTAAAGTTGGGAAGGAATTCCAATTTAACAATTTGAATTTGCAACAATAATTTGATAATGTACCCGCCTGGAAAAATAATCTAGTTTTGAACAAGGCCCGAACTATTATTTTGGTAATAAATTTGCACAATTTGCAAACGTTGTTCAGGAGTAAGTCTATTAATTATGAAATGGCAAACCAAACTGAGCATAAATCAAGTGACAGCTGTCAAAAAGACCAACTCCGAAAAAAGTATTGCCAGAGTGAAAATCAACGTCTAAAAAAAAAACACCCTTTACATAATAAATATAGATGCTGACAAGGGGCTACAGAGGGTGACTTTTGAAATTGGCTAGGTCCTGGCTAGTTAGTTATGTACATATTACACCTTTGCCTCCATAGACCACAAAAATAAAGTTGCTTCATTTGGGGTTCGGTCCTGGGACCTTCCACTACCAGTCTTGTATGTTAGTTATAAAATTTTTGTTTTTGTTGTACACAGGGTATTTTTGGGCAGAAAGCAAAACTTGCCCAAACAAGTTTTTATTAGCAAGGGCCTGACGAGTATTTGTCAGGTTCTCCTTGTTTAGATTTTCCATATTGAACACTTTTCAGAAACTTGACTAAACTTGGCAAAAACTTCCAATTTTTCAAGGTTTGGAAAAAATCCAACACTTCATTCAGATAAATGAAGGAAGTCTGATTTTGTTTTTTTAAGGGGTTATGACTACCTTTAAAATCGTGAAACACAGTGTGAGATGCTTTTTGTCATAGGATGAGGTATGCTCTTCGGGTCCAAGGTTTTACCAAAGAAGCAACAAACTTTAGTGTATTCGAAGTTGTTTTTATTCACCAATCACTGGTTATTTACAATTTCTATACAATTCTTGAATTTTCTTATAGCTATACATACATTATGTACTTCTATCAAATTCAAAATATATATATATATTCTTAGTTATCTACATTTATAATCTATATAATATGTTTATATAATTAAAATGTTTAGCAGTTTTTCCTAACTTACCGTCTGAGATAGCAGGCGTCACTAAATTACAGTCTGAGATAGCAGACGTTACTAAATTACAGTCTGAGATAGAAGACGTCACTAAATTACAGTCTGAGATAGCATACGCCACTTAAGCACAGTCTGATATAGCAGACGCCACTAAATTACAGTCTGAGATAGCAGAAATTACTAAATTACAGTCTGAGATAGCAGAGGTCACTAAATTACAGTCTGAGATAGCAGAAGTTACTAAATTACAGTCTGAGATAGCAGAAGTTACTAAATTACAGTCTGATATAGCAGACGTCACTAAATTACTGTTTGAGATAGCAGACGTCACTAACTAACTACTTAAAAACTGGGCTTCCACTGTCCTTTCTGGATCCTAAGACTTTCAAAACGGAGAATACCCAATTACTCGTGATTGGTACTTATTTCTACTATGGCAGACCTCGCTTTTATTGAGCTCATCGATGGCCTCTTATATGGCCTCTGGTGTGAACTATAATTTCAAAAACAAAAACTTATGATAATATTTTCTTATACCAACGATTGGCTCTTTTCTAGGGTCGTTGGTAACGGTGATTTGGGATTGTTTTGAGTGCAATTTAATAAACGGCGGCCATGAAGAAAGGGTGTAATCCATTATTACAAGTAATGGCATGGAAAAATTGAGCCAGGTAAAGTACTCCACATTTTTGTAGAAAGAATCTCTGTACTTCACAGTACGTTCGAAGTTAGGCTCAAGGGACAACTTTTGCCCATTTCTTGAAGTATCTAGAAGTATTGCGGTTGAATTGATTGGGGGAGGATTGCATCTGGCCATTTCATTTCAACACTGTTTATAAAAATAGCAATAAAATAATGATTGTCCTAATTTACTAATGTTACAAGATATTTAAAATTACATATTTTGTGTAGGTACTTACAACTGTGTCTTGTTTGTTTACAAGATTAAGCACTTACCTGAAAAGAGATTAAAAAAAAAAACTTATAAATAAACCAGAAAACGGAAATGTTAAAAATTTAAAAACTGTAAAAATGTTTTTTTAAAAAAATATATTGACTAGATAATTTTTCTTCAGAAACTATGAATTTTTTTATTCATTGGAAAGATAAAATGGAGGTAGATATATAATTGCTACAGTTAAATCATTTTGGGTTTTTTTCTTGAATTTTTTTCTGTCAAAAATGTATAACACAGGGTGTTTTTCGGGAACCTTTTCAACTCTCATGAGTTTTGTTTTATTTAACTTAAATTTTGTATTTTTACATTTTATTTTATTTAAATTTCATTTTATTTAAATTTTATTTTATTTAAATTTAATTTAATTTAAATTTTTAGTTTCAGTAAGTTTGTATATAATATTTTTCGATTCTAAATCTTTTCGTCTTTAGGATTGCCTAAATTTAACTGTTGAAATTCTTCTTTTTTTTTAACAAAATAGCGACCATAACAAAAGTAGTACGCTCTTGTACACTTTCCCAGCCAACACCCTGTATATAATCCATTTTTATGGGGTGTTGCTCTGGCATTGTTTTATATTAATCAGACATATCAAAAAGGTATGATCATATACTGTTAGGCCCAGCTTATGGGACCTATGTATAGTTGGATAATAATATTGTGTGTATACGTATACGGTATACTCCAACTCTAGTGCTGTGTGTGTATTTGAAAGATACTTCCGCACAATCAAGCGGCGAATCGTTTCCACTTGAGATGGTTCAAAGTTCCACGACACCGGAAGTTATTATAGACAATCACCGGAATACGAAGACCATGTTGTTGTAAATCATCACCTTTGTCATAGCTTTATATGTGTATGTAAGCACTGCCAACCTTTTTGATACCATAACACAGCGTGACCTGTGGTTTTTTTTATATAAAAATTAATTAATTAAGACTGTAAGGTAAGAAATGGGACACTCCCACCACGGGGGATCAACGTCGGCGGCGCGCATACGAAAAATTATCAACACAACACAGTGCTACGCTAGACAACTTGTTGACTCATTTCAAGGCGCATAATCATCCGATGAGGACAGTTTTGAATTTTTGCATTAGCTCAACTGGAATGGGTTGGTATACATACATATTTATTTCGTGCGGCAACTTAAGATATGACAATCAAGTGCAGACGAACTTATTGACCCACATCAGTTGTAGTGGTAGCTGCACATAAACCACTTTTATGTTGTCAGACTATAGGCAGGGAGTTATAAGTGGTTCCGTATCAGATCTCATCATCCATACTCGTGTGATTGTCTCGTTGAAAGTGGTTTAAGTACTTTCCTTATTTCAAGTCTTGTCAGTTTTTGGTAATTAAATTTCGGAACATCCGATGGTGAAAACGTTCTTTATATTAACACAATTATAGACGTGAAGTAAATGGTGTCATAACCAGTGATGGTAGACGTATAGAAAAATCCCTACACGTAGGGATTTTAAAACAATCATTAGCTTAAACCCTTCTTTTTGTTTATAAATAAACAAGGAGTAGTTAACGCCATCATTGCTTGCAACACGTTAAACAGTTATATCCATGTATTGTTATTGTATTTTGAAATTGTTGTTGTATTTTGGAATTTTTGTTGTATTTTACATGGAAATTATTTTTTTAATCTGGTATCCACTAAAAAAAAACTAGTTGGCCGATGGCGTAATGATTAGTACGTATAGGACTGTAATGCCGGAGGGCTAGTTTGGATTCCCAGCCTCGTCCAACAAAATAACAAAAAAAAACTTGCTGCTGCCTCGTAAAAGTTCATTACCTCCTTACAGAGAAAAAGATGTACCTACATAGTGACAGTAAAGAAGAGTACCTACCTAACTTAGACCTTTAACAAACTTATCTCAACTTCGACCAATTGCGAGTTGCGATACATCGGGAAATAATAAGTTCCGGGAACTAAGCCCCCAAAGAAATATTACCCTCCCCCCCTTAACTAAAAATTAAGCTCCAAAATTTGGTGAAAAGTTTTTGATATAATTAAATACTTATAAAAGTTAGGTATGTATTTTATGAATGTTTGTGAATTAATTTCACTGTCAAAATTGGGGATGAACTAATCATGATGAAATAAGTACCAAATTTGAAAATGAAATAGGTGGGTCAATAAGTACCTGAAAAATTAAATAAAGAACACTCTTTTCGGTATAAAAACATTTTATTTCTCGAAACACTTCATCCAACGTTTGTCACATTTTTGATGCCCTCAAAAAAAAAATAAAATACATAATACGATGTCTCAAGCCCCTCAAAATAAGGGTTTGTTTCACCGATGACCTTTTCATTCGACCCAAACCTCTTGCCACCGAGCCATTTTTTCATGTTTGGAAACAGGGAACAGTCGCAGGGGGGGGGGGGGGGCTAAATCTGGAGAGTAAGCTGGATGGGGGAGGAGTTCGTAACCTAATTCATGTAATTTTGCCATTGCGACTGCGGACTTGTGCACCGCGGCGCATTGTCCTGGTGGAAAAGCACACTTTTTTCTTCGCCAAATGCGGCCGCTGTTGCTTAAAATCAGCGTGGAATCGATCCAGCAGCTCTGTGTAATAGGCGCTGGTTATCGTTTTCCCCTTTTAAAGGTAATCGATGTGAATAACACCATCACAAAAAACTGTCCCCATCACTTTGTTTGCCGACAAACCGACCTTGACCTTCTTCCAAGAGAAGTCAACTGTTTCGACTTGGTCTTTGGTGTGTTGTGGTGAATCCATGTTTCATCCAAGGTTACGAAACGACGCAAAAATTCGGTCGAATTTCAATCGAACATCGCCAAACACTCCTTCGAAATTTTCAAACGATTGCGTTTGTTGTCGATTGTGAGCAAACGCGGCACCCATTTTAAGCTTTTTCATGTCCAAATATTTATGTAAAATTGAAATAACTGAGCAATGTGGTAATCCTGTGGCCTCTTCAAGCTCGCGCTTCTTCACACGCCGATCATTCATTATCAAACCGTGTGGTGACTTCGTCCGTTCGTTCCGTTGGGCGACCAGAACGTTCGGCATCACTTGTGCTGGAACGACCGCACCGAAATTGAATAAACCAGTTGTGAATGGTTCCAATCGATAGTGAAGAGTCCCCATATTATTTGTCAAGATTTTGTTTGCTTTGCGTGATGGTTTTTTTTTTTTTTGTAGAAAATAGTGTTTAATGAGCACTCGAAATTCACTTTTTTTCCAATTTAACGAAAATCCTCGTATAGGCGTCTATATAAAATGGCTGCGAAAACAAAACTATTTGACAGATCTGTCTGATAATTAAGGGGCGTTCTTTTGAAAGATGCTTCATGACAAAAAAAAATTTTGTGAGTGCCGGGACTCACGGTTAATATGTGTAAACATCAACGTTTGTCCAAGCGCAGTTTTGAGGAAGTGAAAGTACCCAATATCCTACTGTGCAGATTTTGTAATGTAACGTTGTGCAACGTAACGCTGTACAGGAAAGTTAACGCCATCATAGATGTTTACACATCAAAAACAATGAATGAATTTGTCCATTCTTCGGTAAATCAAGCTTTAGGTTTAGGCTCCACTTAAACGACTGACATATTGGCAGTTTTCTGTCAGTGGACTTCAAAAACAATGAATTTGTCCATTCTTCTGTAAGTTTTTTGACAGTTTGGTGACAGGAAGCCCCAATTTGTCAGTCGTATATATGCAGCATTAGGTTTATTCTAGAATTAAATGACTGACGTATTGACAGTTTTCTGTCAGTAATACTACGTTTTCATTAGAGCTGAAATGAGGTAATTTCGCAAATTTCAAAAAAAGTGTTTTCATTGCGAATTTGCTAGTTTCGTTTGACAGCTCATTTCATTTTGACTTTGATGTGGCTTGTTTTTGTTGTTTTCAATGAATTCCACATCGAATGGATTCCACTTGGGTGTGTTCATTAAGTTTTTACGTAATTTCCTACAAAATTTCGTGCAAATTTTGTTGAAATTACCTCATTTCGAAATGTGAATTTGTATGGGAAATGAGGTAATTTCGTATCGAATTTGGAAATTCTCAACGAAATTACCTCATTTGCTCTAATGAAAACGTAGTATAAACTTCAAGAGCAATGAATTTGTCCATTCTTATGCGTTTTTTGACAGTTTGCTGATAGGAAACCGCAAATTAGTCAGTCGTTTAATGCAGCATTAGATTTAATTTTATTCCAAATGTTAATTTTTGTTCAATCGATCTGGTTTATGTACCCAATAGTCTAGCCAGTACCGGATAGTGCTACCTTCATTTATCTAACATGCCAAGTATGCAATTCAGGCCGGTAACACAGTTTTCATCCGTGGTTAAGTTAAGCCCGGAGAATTTTCCTCTCCTCGCCCGAAGGGAATTAGTTGCTGTTGCATTAAACTTGAAATTTCTTTTGTCCCAACGTTGTTTTTTTCGACCAATTTCCTCGGGACTTGCAAAAAACACGGCTAGTATCATCTCACTACACTCTTTACTCCACTAGAGTGGACGAAGAAAGAAAATAAAACACACTCAAACAATAAGGAAATGCAAAAAGAAGAGCGATAACTCTGCAATTTGTTCAACCTCAGCATTTTGTACCCCAGCCAACACATACGCGACTCGCCAACGTGTTTAAAAAAAGAAATTGTATCGTTTAAGAGTAGTATATGTGAACGTAGAATATCTGCGAACGCGCGTTCGAACGCGCGTCTCTTGTGTTCAGCCAGTAAAGTGATCTTTAGATTTGTATTACTGAACGTACCCTATATCCTACTATATCTAAAGCTATTATTATTTTTGGTTTGTTTTTGTTTATAGTTTTCTATCTAGGCTCTAGTGTAGTGTATCGGGCGAATGTAAAAAAAATAAAAGAAAAATAATATAAAAAAAAGCTTAAATGTACCGGTATATACATGATAGTTAATAATTATAAACAAGTGATAGTGATAAAATATAATTTAATCGTCGGTCGCGTTAAAAACAATTTGTTTCGGTCGGGGCTAAGCATATTTCGTAACGTAACGTGCTACAATGTAATTTGCACGACGGAATGTTGCACAGAAAAGTTCACGTTTTTTTTCCACTCTACCGCGAGCATAGATGTTTACACATCAAAAATGATAAATTTGAGGCGGCGACGCCATTTTTTTTAATTTTCAGGGACTTATTGACCCGCCCTAGAAATGTTTGACTTTTTCCTTTATTTCAACGAAGATAAGTGAGTTTAAAAAAGGTATATAACATCACCATTTTCACAACATAAACACATGTATGTTTTTCATTGATTTATTATCATTATA
Source organism: Leucozona laternaria (assembly GCA_932273885.2). Lineage (NCBI taxonomy): Eukaryota > Metazoa > Arthropoda > Insecta > Diptera > Syrphidae > Leucozona > Leucozona laternaria. The sequence continues at coordinate 19,002,651 of OW026367.1, read as the reverse complement.
AGCTTTATTGATCCATTAAAATACAAAAATGTTGAATTTTTAAACTAGTTAATCTACAAGTATTTTTTTTTTTTTTTTTTTTTTTAATAATAAATACGTAAATATAAAAAACAAGTTTATCACGTTTGGATGTAAGCCTCCCCCAAGGTTTTCCATGTTCTTTTATGTATTGCTGTCCTTTCCCATCTGTTATCTGTTCGTTCTATATCGTCTCTCAAGCGTTTGTGTTGTCTTCCAATACTTCTTTTACCGTCTCTGGGAATCCAGTGTGTAGATTTAATAGTTCATCGGTTATCTCTCATTCGACATACATGGCCAGCCCAGTTCCATTTCAGTTGTTTCGCCTTCTTGACGACATCTTCGAAATCTGCCATCCTTCTTATTACTTCATTTCTCAGAGGTTGTCTTTTAGAAATTTTAATAAAGATCTTTCCATGGCCGATTTCGCCGACATCTTCCAAGTTTGCGAGCCGTATGTCATAACTGGTATGATAGTGGCATCGAAAAGATATTTTCTTGATGTTTTGGTAAGATTTAAATCAAACGCCTGCTTGTGTTTCCAAAATTGCTTCCAACTATTTGTTATTCTCCTTTCTATTTCCTTGTCTTCACTATTTGAAAGAGAAATCAACTGCTGTTTTCCATCGATGAAAATTTAAGACCCGCTCTCGCACAATGTACCTCTAATTCTGTCATTATTTTTTCTATGTCATCGCATGATGTAGCCAATAGTATTATATCAACTGCAATTCGCAAGTTGTTGAGATATTCTCCATCTATTTTTATTCCAGTAGATTGCCAATTCATTGCACGAAAAATATCTTCTAAAACAGCAGAAAAAAAAAGCCTGGTGAAAGAGGGTCTCCTTTCCTAACACCTCTGTTAAGATTGAATTGTGGTCCCTTGTTTTCCAAGGATATTCTGACTTTTGCATTTGTGTACAGATTTTTTATCAGTCGGACAATTTTGTTGTTAATTCCCTGTTTTCTTAAAGATTCAACCTTGTCAAATGCTTTTGTGAAATCTATAAATGCCATATGTAGTTCGAGGTGGTATTCGTTAGATTTTTCTATAACTTGGTTAACTGTTTGAAGATGGTCTGTGGTGCTAAAACTTTTGCGAAATCCAGCTTGTTCTCTAGGCTGTTGCTCGTCTAAATCTCCGCAAATCCTTCTTCATTGATTTAAAACCAAAACAACATCATTCACAGCGCCTGTCTTTAATTTATGTCAAAAAAAAAAAAAAAGTTTGAAAACAATTTAAGCCATCATCAATGAAACAATTACTCAAGTGTTAAATGACACTTTAAAAACACAAATCTCCAACACAATCTTACCCAATGTTTAAACTAAAAATCCTTTGTGTTTTATCCCATTATAATTATTATAATCGTTCACAATCTTGTTCCTCTTTTTCTATATTGTCTATCCCGTCGATCCCTGAAAGTTTTGTGCCTAACAAATAACCTCAGTTGAAATTCTTTAACTATGTACATATGTATGTATACCTACACATTTTCTGGGTTGACAAAGAAAATAAATGTGTCAAGTGTAGGTAAGTACATACATATATATGAACTCCTAGCCTCGGATGCCGAAGACAAAAATTCAAAAACCGACTTTTAATGCAGCACAACAACACAAGTTGTCAACCCTTTATTCTCGATCCGGGTGAAAATATAACAACTTCCTTTCGCCATCTAATGTTTTGGGGGCTTCCTTTCTTCTTTCACTCCCTAATTCTCTTCTAACTGTGTTGAAAGAACCCAACCTCGATGATGAGTGCTACTTTTAATCCTTCATCATACCTTCAGCGTCAACAACCTATTATCATACTGACGAAGATGACGACGATGTCGATGACGATGGCTATACCATCTCTACCACCCGTCTGCTTTGCATTACTTGGGCCTTTCCACAGGAAAAACATTTTAATTAAAGATTTCCTTCGGGGTAATTGACTACTTACACTGTTATTTGTTTCGCGATCTGTTTACATATAAAAATACGCGGGAAATATTCAACGAGTAATGGGCCTTTGGAAATACTCCAACTTATTTGAACTCGCTCTCCCTCTCTCTCTCTCTCCATAACTTACATAGTTTCAATAATGTAACTCACAATCAGTAATTTCGGAGCTATGAACTTTTGAATTCGACATTTAATTTCATTGCGTTCTCTTAATTTCCCAAAAGAACTTTTTTTTTCATGAGCGTTCTAAAGGATTGTCGCTGGAAATATGTATAATTGAATAATCAACTCCCTTAGGATGGAATTCCATCAACGCACTACGTCTACTCACTCCCTCTGTCAATTATTATTTTTATTGAAATTAAAGTTCCTTTGCTGAACACACATTTGCTGCTGTGCGTTTGTCTATGTAGATTCGCTGGCTAATAAATTTTATAGCTACTTTTCGAAAACAAAAAAGAACGTGGGTGGGCGTGGTGGGTTGGAATGGAATCGGAATACAACTGTCAAATGCAGTACATATGACTACTTCTATATATCGTTTCGACATTCGTGGCCGGAAAGAGGTAGCAGGGGTTGTTTGGTAAAAAAAAAAAAAAAAAAAAAACAGAGAATTGTGTTTTCCTGTGTGAAAACATATTTCCCGCTTATCCAGTCCAGGAAGAGTTATGAATTAAAGTCCTGAATTTATTCGACATAAACAAAACAAAAAAATAATGAAAAACTCTGCATTTGGCAATAAAAATATGTGTGCCAGATAAAACTTGAGGAAAAAAAATAAATTAAATATAAATATCAACTATACTATAATATACAGGAGCGGAATATAGCAAAACAAGGCCAGAGGACGCCTTTCCTTCTTTTTGCTCCGGACAAAAATCCAAGTGTAGATTTTAAAAACGCAATTATACATAAATGTATCTTTATTTTGGCATTAGAAATATTGTCAAAAATAAAAAATAATATACAATGTTATTCAAGGTCAAATGTTAAAAATATCGGTTTTATGTTCTACCGCATATAACTTGACCTTTTTTGAAGTCGCAATAGCTCATAACTGATGCTTAGTATGGAAAAAAGTATTATGATATTTTTTGTAGTAAATATTATAATCTATAAAGCGAGTATAAATTCATTTTCAAGAACTTCGCCATTTAAGAGCAGAGGGCAAAAAACCGGTATTTTTGACTTTTACCAATTTGTTGATCTATTTACATAGCTTCCAAAGAAAACATTGTAATGTAAGGCTTTCCTTCAAAAGCTTAAGCTAAAATAGTCTATACATTTTGTATTTTAACTGATTAGTCGTATAGAAAAAAATGTTAAGTTCTTGTTTGAAGACCATAATTATAACCTATAAAATGAGCATGCATTAGGTTTTTCGTATTCCCGGTATTTTTTTGAAATAATGATATCTTTTAAAGGAACACTCTAAGGAAAACAATGCTGGTGTTATATAGGTAATGTAAAAATCTTGCGAAGGCTATTTTTTTGATACCACACTTAGGAGTTATACACAAAAAAACTGTCATTTTCCTCATTTTTCGTTTTGTTTTAAATGGCGCTATCGTCTAATTGATCAGTCGGAGGAAGAAAAGTACCATTTTTGTATAGAAGTGCATGATCAACAACTTTACATGCAATAGTTTTCGATAGCTTTTACCGTTTAGATTGTATATTTGAAAAACCCATATTTTTGACATTTGTCCTTGAATAACTTTCTAGGAGCAAACGATTTCGCAATAGGCATTTTATACAATATCCGGATAGTTTCAGATCTAAACTGTCTCGGATATCCGGGACTGTCCAAAACTATCCGGATATTCTCGAATTTCAATTATCTCATTCATAAGTATCCGGATATTAGGATATCAGGATCGGATTTGAAGCACTAATTTAAAATCCCATCTTCCGCAAAGCATCCGATGGTATTTTCAATGGTGTAAATTCAACCCGGCTAATGTAGGGCCCCCACTCGCAGTTTTTTTTCTCATCGAACGATGGTGAGATGTCTTGCCAAGGAGCGTACACCATCTTATCTGTGGAATATGATCGAATGAAAGTATGTCATAAAATGAGAAAAAACTAGAGAAATTGGGCCTATTAGTAGTTCTCGTTTATCATATTTGAAAATCCAGCACTGGCAAATCCTTAAATGAAAAAAAAAAAAAAACTACATGAAAGGTTTTTTTTTTATTATTAAAGAAGAGGTTGAGTATGCCACATGATGGGGTAGAAGGATTTGTTGTTAAAGTAATCAGGAACAAATTGCCATAAAAGTAGATTACAACAATATCCAGTTGTGAGGTTGGACAAGGAGGATCCTTACACTCTGGGTAATCATCAGAGCAGCAAACAGCAGGTGTATAGAGGAATGTTTGGATTTAACTAGTCAAACGAATGCAGCAGATATACCCAGAGATACTTTGCAACTGCAACAAAATCCAACAATGTGAACGATTACAAACTTTTCATATACTTTTCTATCTTGTGTATAAGTGCGTTGGATTTGAGGTTGGAATGAAATTTTATTTCGTTTAAACTTTTCAAAAAACACTTAAATTCAGTAGCAAATATCTTTCGTTTGCTTATACTTTTAGATGTTAAGGAAAAGCAATAGGTACCTATACATATACATACATTTCTGTGCATATTGTTGCGTGTTTGATAAAATTAAATGAAAAGTTGGCGGCATTTTTGCAATTTAATTGTAACCTGTCATCCTCCTGTCATTTCCAAAAGACTCAAATAACTAGTTTTGTGTACTTCACCCCTGGTAAGGAGGGTAGGGTTTGAGTCTCACAAAAATACTCGTGACAAGGATACAACAATTCTCTGAGGTTTTTTGCAATGACAGGAAAAAGTTTGTATATAAGTGATGTATGTACGTATAGTTTATCCTTGCGAGGAATGCCTCATTTCGAGACAAGGAAGTTGAATCGGCGCGCAAAATTGTTCATAAGGATGTACGAGTATAGTCTATAGTGTAGAGTAGATGGATTTTTATTTTACGATCTGTAGACAGGATTTTTTTTTTTTTTTTTTATATGAGGTCGTCGTTTGTTTCATTAAATGACGTGTTCACTGCAACCGTTAAGAATGATTGTTAATATCTATACTAAACCGTGAGGAGGATTTTATGACAACACGCCTCAATGCACGCCATGAGCATAATTAAAAGCTTTGTTGTCTTCTTGACTCCGAAGAAGGACTTTTAACTTTTTCTTAAAAGTATTATGAAACGGAGAAAAGAAACAATATTCGCATCCGTATACGGTGTCCTTTGTGTGTGTTATGTGTAGGTAGGTATTTTGGTATCTCAAAGAGTTTGATAATATCAATGACACATAGCGCATGATTTAAATTTGGTTATAAAATGGAACTATTTTTATAGCATTCTATATAGTTCATTGCATTTCATTTCATTTCTATTTTTTTTTTTTTTTTGTTTTTTTTTTTTTTTAATCTTTCATCCTTGTATGCGGCAGTTAAAAGATTTCAAGGAAAGTGCCACTGTGATGTCTTGTGCTCTAAAGGGGTGAGGTTTTATGGACGAGTTTAACTGACGAGATACAAATCACAGGCGATAAAAGTTTTCTTCTTCAACTTGCATTTTTGTAACAAACAACATTAAATTGATATAAAAAATAAAAAAAAAAAAAACTTTTTACTGTTTCTTAATGTTCTAGACTTGATTGCAACGGAATGCAATAAAACTGAATCAATAGATCAGAACGGTATTTATAGGTACATATATGAAAAATTGCATTTCCCATTGACTAGCCTTCTCTGAACTTCGTTTTACGGATACGAGTAGGTATTTGTGTGTGATTGAATATTGGAGAGTGATTTTTTCCGAATTCTGATTTTTCGTTAATGTTTTTTTTTTTTTTGTTTGCATTTGAATACCCACACTCTTATATTTGTTTAACCAAAGCAAATAACGCAGAGCAAAGCCCTCAAAGAAAACCTTTTTACTATAATATACTTGAGAAACACAGGTACATAATGTACCTTTCTTGTTTATTAACCACTTTATTTCTATTGGAAACACTTAAAAAAAAATATAATTAGTGCCCCACATCCTCTTGAAAAAAAAATATCGTCATACTAGTTATTCTTATGAACTCTTAAGTCGGCTCCGGGAACTTAGCACCGCATATGTGGGACATTCGCAAAAAAGAAGTATGCCATCTATGAAATCAGTAGTTGCTCAAAATAGGTCAAATAATTTGGTCAGCCATACATTTTTATACGAATTTTTGAAGGTTTTTTGAAGGTTTTTTGAAGTTTTTTTAAGGTTGTTTGGAATTTGAAAAAAAAAGAATCAAGACCTTACCTTTGAGGTGGTATACTATTTTTTCGAATATCCCACATATGGGGTGCCAAAGTCCCGGAACCATCTTCATTTTCATGAGTCATGGCAAATGAAACAATTTACAAAGTTTCATGGATAGACCTTTTTTTCCTAAGGTTTTTTGTAGAAAACCTTTTCATTTGTCCTACCCCTTATAAAAAGAAACAATTTTGCTCGTTTTGATATTTTTTGAAATAGAGGGCGTTTTTTTAGAGGTATAAAACTTTGAAATGGAATAAAACAAAGACGATTATTTTTAATTGGCATGAAATTTACTTTATGACCGCCACGGCTAGCTCGGACGTAGTCTAATCTGGAGGTCTAATTTTCGATGACTTTTGCCAACATTTGTGGCCGTATATCGGCAATAACGCGGCGAATGTTGTCCTCCAAGTTGTCAATCGTTTCGCGCTTATTGCCGTAGACTAGCGACTTCACAAATAACCACAGAAAATAGTCAAGCGGCGTTAAATCGCACGATCTTGGAGGCCAATTCACGGGTCCGTAACGTGAAACTATGCGGTTACCAAACGTTTCCTTCAATAAATCAATTGTGGTACGAGCTGTGTGACATGTTGCGCCGTTTTGTTGAAACCACAGCTCCTGCACATCATGCTTGCTCATTTGATGAACGAAAAAGTCAGCAATCATGGCTCTATAGTGGTCACCATTGACTGTAACGTTCTGCCCAGCAACATTTTTTAAAGAAGTACTGACCAATTATTCCACCAAACCATAAAGCACACCAAACAGTTAGTTTTTGTGGATGTACCGGTGTCTCAACATACAATTGAGGATTATCATCACTCCAAATACAGCAGATTTGTATATTAACGTATCCATTCAACCAAAAGTGAGCTTCATCGCTAAACAAAATTCGCTTATGAAAATTGGGATCAACGGGCAATCTTGTTTTGGGCCCATTTGGGCACAATTTGGAAGCGTTGTTCAGGCGTCAGTCTATTCATGTTGAAATGCCAAACCAAACTAAAATCACTTGACAGCTGACAAAATGGCCGCCAGTTAAAATAGTGTTGCCAACTTAAAGTTCTATACCTCTAATATAAACACCCGTAGATAACCTAAGTTATTACAAATTCACCTTTGTGCACTGCTTACAATAACATCTGTATCAAAAAAATCGGGGATTGCACGAGATCTATTTATTTAAGGCGATTGTTTTGTATGAATTTTTCAGCCATTTGATATCACAAATGCGAATATCTTTGATTTGAAGTCGAAATCTTCTCAATTCAACCCAAAAGTGTGAATACAGACAGATAACGATTGATATAAACACTGAGTTCGAGTTACTAATTAAATTCGCATCAACCATGCTTGTGTCTGAAATACTTTGTAATGCTGATTATTTCAAAACGATATCAACATCACTTTTAATTAATTGCGTCGCCACCCTTGATATTTGATATTTCTTGCAAAATTGCATTGTGCACTTTTCTTTTTGACTCTTTGCTTTGTTCGTTAAGTTGTTTTTTTTTGAGTCTCAATTGGTAGAAGATTAAATATTCTCTTTCTCTTCGCATTCGTTTTTTTGTATTTTCAAGAAAATAAATTTCTAAACGGTGTTTTTTTTAGATGTGTAATTTTCAAGAAGAAATAAAACGCATATAATTTAATGTTATGGTCAAGAATTTAGCTTTATTATAAAGATAAAGGTTTGCCATTATGTTTCAAAAATGATTTCGGGCAAGTGGCCGCCGCGGCTGGCTTGAATAAATTCCCGCCGAGAGGACCTATTTTCGACAGCTCCAATTGTTGCGCGCGATGGCGGATGGACTCATTCGGGTCTTCTTCGATACTCTGCTCCAGAGCAGCAATAGCGTCTTTGGTCACCTTACGGCGTCTCTGAGGATGCGCATTATCCACTAAACTAAACGTGGTGCGAAACCGATCCATGCGGTTGCTCGAATTTATGCGATTTTGCGATTATGTCGACCGAATATTGGACGCAGCCCGCGATGCGTCGCGCGAACCGAACCATTATTTTGGTAATAAATTTGCACGGTTTGCAAACGTTGTTCAGGAGTGAGTCTATTAATTATGAAATGGCAAGCCAAACTGAGCATAAACCAAGTGACAGCTGTCAAAAAGACCAACTTCGAAAAAAGTATTGCCAGATTGAAAACCACACGTCTAAAAAAAACATCCTTTATAACAAACAAAAAATGAAGAATTATTTAATTCCAAAAACTTTCCGGGCTTTAACAAAAATATGATTTAAATCATTGCTTTCATTAAAGCCTGCTTTAAGGTCCTAAGGTATATTCCACACTCGTCGTGCTCCATATTCTGCATCTGGCAGAGTTAGTAGGTATAGTCGCATGTGATACGTAATCTCAATAAAACATTCCGTAAGTCCTTTTCACACAGCGAATGACGCTCAATGAAGCAAAAAAAAAAATAAAAGAAGAAAAAGTACCATGTAAGTACTCTCGCTCGCTGTGTATAATGATTCATAGAAGATGCAAGTCCTTGTCTTCCTGCTGTGCGCCATAGGTATTAAGCTGTATAGTGCCACACTACCCTGCTTTCAGAATCGGTTGTTATTCCTTTTTCTTAGTATAACTTATTTAAATGTGCTTCTATGCATACAGAGAAAGAGAGTGAGAGAGTTAGTTTGTATGGGAACTGTGGAGTCGCCACATAAAAAAGGATATAGGCATTTATTTTGACGATGAATCTAATGATGGAATTTTGTTTTCACAAAAAAGATACTTGGGCCAGTTTGAGATTGAGTCTACTACTAACTCGTCCGTGCTTATCAATTGCAATATGCAGCAGCATGAGTGAAGAGGTATTCCAACCACTTTCGTTGTCCTTTTTCTGTTTTTTTTTGCATTAAAACCTTTATTCTTTCCATTCAACTTGATATAGAGAAGGGGAATTAAGTCCTTTTCCATTATATCCTTTCCTTTTGCTTTCTTTTCCTCTTTCATGTGGTGCAGAAGCGTTTCGAGAAAAAGTCCTTAAATTTTGTACTCGAAATGTCGGTGATGTATGGCTTGGCTGTGGGGTTGTCTGTTTTTCTTCTTTCTTTTTGGACCAAACGTAATGCATGATGCTTGCTTTAAAATGACTTCCTTGAAAATGATTTATCTATAGAACTTTAAACCCGACCGGAGAACCCAAAGCACTAAATTTGATCTATTTTCGTAGTTTAAGTGACTTCTTTTTTCCAGATTAAGGTTAAATAAACTCATCAGTTGTTGGGAGTGCGTCCGTCTATTTCGGGAGGAGGGATATAGCCTTTCCATTTAAACTTTTTTTTTTTTATTTCTTAAAAAGGGACAACATTCCCGGTTGTTTGTTTTTCCTTTGTTTTGTTTTGTTTTGGTTTTTTTTTTGGGCGGCGAGTTGTTTAGAAACACAGAGATCCTGGTGTTTTATCGTTTATGTGGGGGGGGGGGGGGGGGGGGGGGGTTGAGAATGTTTTAAGTTCTGTTGATTGTTTATTTTCATTTAATTCAGTGGAATATGCATATAAGTGGATGTCTGGTTATTTGGGTTTTTGTGTTGGGCCATGTGGTACAGTTTTTGTGTATGGGGGGGTTGTAGAGAACGTGTACCTACCACAAACTGGTCCTTCATATTAATTAGATTGTATACTCTTTCTTAAATAGGGTTTTATTTTTATGTTTGGAGAATAAAAACGGTATTTTTATGCGGAAACACCTATATTTGTCAATCTGAGAATGTGATTTATTTGAATAGATTTTATGATGAGACTTTTTTTTCTTTTTGGTCCAATTAGGACCATTTGTCGGAATTAGGGTCTGACAAATTCGAAATTCTGTTTTTTTCTTTCTTTTTAAAGTTTTCTAATTCATATTAAAAACTACCTATACATATTTCATTTTTCGATATGGCTCCCCCTAGTTCGAATTATGACATCCTTTTGAAAAACCTCTTGATATGTTCTGTAGATTGTACGACTCCTGACCATCCTCGACGAATGGCTGGCTCCAATGATTTCTCATTTTCATATTTTTTTTTAATTTAAATTATACACTTAAAACTTAGCCTTTAAAATGGACTGAAGGTTTGGAAAGGTCCATCAGACTCAAGTCTGGTGGATTTTGAAATGACTGCTACTAAGAAATTAACTGCGGAACTTAATCATGTTAATTGGGGTCTTAGACGATAAATGGTAGCAGGCCCTGTTGAAAAGTCTAGCAGTTATAGCACTAGCACTACCGAATTATTTGCTTTACAAAAGTATCGACGAATTATTTAGGACTTTTGTCTTTCGTGATTCGAAACATCAGCTTAAACCAGTACAACACTATCGAATTATTGTAGGCATAGACTGACGTTGTTCTAAGATATTGTTACTACACCAAGCAAAAATAGAATTAGAAGTCATATTGAAGCAGGAGAGAGTCGAAAGAAGTATCTAAGTATTTGGTCAGCCATATGTTTTTTTTTTTAATGAATTGTTAAAGAGTTTTAAAGATCTGTACGACCTTGAAAAAAACTTTAAAATTAGCTACAAAAAAATTCTACGGCTGATTAATTTCTGAAATTAGTTGAACTTTTATGGGGTAACTAGGGTCACTAAGACCTTTTTTTTAACTTTTTTTTAGGCGAATATCCCACAAATGAGGTGCTAAAAATCGCAGATGACATTGAAAAACTTAAACCATTGATTACAAATTTTCTATATGGCAGACCAATTTCTAAGACTGATTGACCTATGTTGCCCAATAACTGACCTTTTAAATAGCATACTTTTTTGTGAATATCCCACATAAGGGGTGATAAGATCCCCGAGCCGAAGTTTTTTTCATAATTTGTATGTCATCGTCATAGATAGATAGAAATAATGCTATCAACATCATTTATAGCAAGAGCAAACAAAAAAATGGGCCTAGATGGCTGCCCTGAGGAACGCTTGAGGTGGCAAAGACGGGATCCGACACAGAACATCTGAGTACGATTCTCCAAGTAAGATTCCCATTCGATAATTGATTGAAAAAAAAGATTTCGGTTTGAAGTATTGTTGATTTGGTAAGAGAACTTATCAAATGCTTTACTGAGGTCGGTAGTGATTACATCGATATCGTAGCTTTTTTTTCCAGAGCACACAGGGTCATAGAAACGAATTGAGTAAAGTTCGTCTTCAGGTGCCCTACCCTTTAACAAAAAAAAAAAACGTGCTGTGGTAGAGAAACTAACTATTGATTTACAGTCAAAATACATAATATGTTATAGCATGGTGGTGCATATTCGTCTTTTCTTCTTTTTTTTTTTTGAAAAGAAAAACACATTTTACGTTTAGAATTTAAGTCATTATTTTATTTATTTAAAACTCACACAACAAGCTTTTCGATTTCTAAAATTTAGTTTGAGAGCGAATGGAATCACGAATGAATAATTTTCTTCGTGGTTCTGGAAATGAGGTCGTTCAAGAGTTTGAGATTGGAAGTGTTTCGGAAATGCCTTGTGGTCTTGCGTTCAAGTACACAATTCCTTACATATATGAGATTTGCGATTATAATTTTAGAACGCGAATTAATTTCGAAAATCATTTTGAAAGTTGAATACAATCAATGAATTTATGTTTGAATGCATTCTCTCTCTCTCTCTCTCTCTCTCTCCTTCAATCGAGCCCCCCTCTAAGTTAGGTCTTTATCTAATTTTTAGTCTGGCTCATTTAATTGAAACATTAAATTAAAAAAAAACTTCAGGCAATTGATGGGAATCTAAACTTTTTTAAGGACAAAGTGTTTTCCCAAGCGTCGAATCACATTGTTTGGGCCCTCGTATCTTATGATCATAAGATACGAGGGCCATTCTAACAAAAACTTAATGGCACTCATTTAGATGTGTTCGAGTCGAAATTCTGTATGCGTCATAATTATGTTTCCACAATTTTGCGTGTCAAAATTCGTGTTACTAATGTCGTTGCAATCCAATATGAAAACACCGACTTTCATAAATTTACACACACACTATTCCTAAAGCCGCCATTTAACAAAATGGCTTCTTCAAGTATTTATCACTTTTGACAATTAATACAACGAAAAACTTTATACCTATGTATGTGTGTGTTCCTCGTCTACTCCAACGTGAAATTGGGACCAGAAGAACACTCCGAAAACATTACTCGGAACAGCCAATCACAGACTTTTGGATCAGTAGGAGTGAAAAAGGAGTGCAAAAGGAGTGCAAAAGGAGTGCAAAAGGAGTGCAAAAGGAGTGCAAAAGGAGTGCAAATGGAGTGCAAAAGGAGTACAAAAGGAGTGCAAAAGGAGTGCAAAAGGAGTGCAAAAGGAGTGCAAAAGGAGTGCAAAAGGAGTGCAAAAGGAGTGCAAAAGGAGTGCAAAAGGAGTGCAAAAGGAGTGCAAAAGGAGTGCAAAAGGAGTGCAAAAGGAGTGCAAAAGGAGTACTCCGAACATCCAAACGAAAACGACTTAAAATTCTTTTTTCAAAACTCAATTCTTAAAAATACTGGAAATAAGTTGTAAAAGAGGATTTTCGTGTTGGTAGAATTTTGAAAAACGGAATTTTTCACATAAAGAAGAAGACTGCTGTTTTCGTCCTTCTACTTCTAAAGGGTGATTTTTTTTTTGACGTGTGGTTTTCAATCCGGCAATACTTTTTTCGGAGTTGGTCTTTTTTGACAGCTGTCACTTGATTTATGCTCAGTTTGGTTTTCCATTCCATAATTAATAGACTAACTCCTGAACAACGTTTTCAAATCGTGCAAATTCAATACCAAAATAATGGTTCGATTCGCCCGACGCATCGTGCGCTGCATCCAATATTCGATCGACATAATCGAAAAATTGCATAAATTCGAGCAACCATGGATCGGTTTCGCACCACGTTTAGTTTAGTTGATAATGCGCATCCTCAGAGACGCCGTACAGTGCGCATCCAAGACGCTATTGCTGCTCTGGAGCAGAGTATCGAAGAAGACCCGAATGAGTCCATCCGCCATCGCGCGCAACAATTGGAGCTGTCAAAAACTGGGCCTCTCGGCTGGAATTTATTCGAGCCAGCCGCGGCGGCCACTTGAAAACATAATGGCAAACCCTTATCTTTATAATAAAGCTAAATTCTTGGCCATAACATTAAGTTATATGCTTTTTATTTCTTCTTGAAAACCACTAGTCTAAAAAAAAACATCATCAACACCTCAAAAACTAATGATAACACAGTAAATTTAAGGGCAATTTTGAAAAGTTGAATAAATGTCGTTTCAAAAAACAAATGTTTTTCCAAAAATAATTTGGTTGCGGATTTTGGAGATATGACCCTATATCAATATTTATTCATCGAATTACCAATCAGAATTTTACTGAGACATTGTGAAACAGGCGCCAAGGATCTTAGTATCTCATCATCCACTATTTTAGACTTCCACTTTTATACATACATACATATGAATCTTTGTCCTTTTCGGGGTCACTTTCCGTGGAATTATAATAATAATTCCCAAACGAATATGTTCATCTGCTATAAAATTCGTGCGAAACAATATCAATATATCACGCAATTGACGTATTTATTATTTTAAATAAAAACGTTTATAGCCTCACTGAGTCATATTTAATAATAATATGTTAAATCTTCCCCCAGGAGAAAACCATCCCGGAGACTTTAATTTGTTCAGCAACATTAAGAGATTTTTATACGAACTCAAGTTTATGATCTTGTTTTTTTATTATCTATTGAAGATGCTCAGATTTTTAATTGCTTAGCTATAGTAATTTTTTTTTACAGTCAAAGCTTAAACCTATCCCAATTTGATTTTATGCACGTTATTCGTTTCGCTTTTTGAAATTTGAATACTTTTTTTTGTATCAAAACGCGTTTTTTATGGGTTTGAATTTGAAACATAAAATATATAATCCTGAAGGGGTATTCTCATGATGACGTTTAGGCACTTAAACTTGTTTAGGTACATGGGTATTTGACAATTGAGATAATGAACGTATTCATCAACCCTCGTATAAATACATATAACAATACAAATATAGTGTAGGTACCTTATACCGATGACGACGGATTTAAGAGGCTATAATTGATATCTTGAACTTCAATGTTATCAAGAGGATCTGGTTAATTTCGAAAGGCACCGACCGGGACCCCGCTTTTTGTTTGAATGACACTTAGAGCTTAGTTTCTAAACATACTAAAATTTATATTGTTATTATGTTACAAAAGGCCTTTGAATAAAATTACTTAATTAAAGGATGTGGGGGTCGTCGCAAAAAGTCACCAACTTATTTCACTAAGATAAGGGCATTCAGCAATTCAATTTAAAGTTGAAGTGGTATTATACTTCTGAGAGCTGTGTAAGTGTATATGTGCGAGGAAATGTTATTGGTGTTGAGTGCCATTTGGACTTGTAGCGGGAAAGGCGCTTGAATGAATTATATGAAATAGGGTATGATGGAAATAGTGGACTCATTTTTGTTTTGGGAATTTAAATTCAATTTCTTCGAAAAAGACCTACCTATATCTCACAAAACTTTACGACAATTTCAAGATATTCAATTGAATAATAATGGGTAATGGGAATGTACATCACAGACCACTTTTTGTGGAATGAACACATAACGTTGCCTAAAACGCTGCTTAGTGTTTAGGTTTTTGGCGATGCAAGAAATTTGTCTACCCTGTCTGATCTGGTCTACAAAGCCTTTATCCGTCCTAAGCTTGAGTACAACTCCCACATCTGGGCAGTTGCTCCTATAACTCACTTGAATCTCTTGGACAGAATTCAAAATAGAGCTTTTAAAATGATAGATGATGGAAATAAAACAGAAACAATTACGACTCTGGAACACCGCCGCACAGTGGCCCGTATTGACTTTTTTGGTTGCAAAAATCATATCTCTTGAACGAATAAAAATATCGCCAATTTTTTTTTTTGGTTTTGAAGGAAATTTTCAAGACTATAAAGTTTGTGAATTTTAAGAAAAAAATATTTACAGGGTGTTTCAGAATCTGCTGCTGAAATAAGAAGTTTTTGTTAAGGTGGTTAACATGATTGGTATTTAATTCTAAAAAGGTCGAAAGTCAATTTATGAAGTAATTTGAGTGTATTTTAAGTGAAACAGTGGGGAAAGAAGAAAACAAACCAATTTGAGTAAAACAGTGGGGAAAAAAACAGTTTCTGTTTGTTTTTTATTAATTGATTTTTTATTTTATTTTTTATTAGAGAGTAAATTTATAAAGTATTTTATTGATAGATTAGAATTAAAAAAGTAGAAAAACAAAATAAAAGGAACAAAAATTTACATACAAACATCAAATTTCTTGGAAACTATCATCTAAGTCCGGGGTAATGCGTAGTAAACTTATAATTTCCGGTGAGTATTGTGCTTTCAGATATTTTTGGTTTCTTACATGCCTTAAGTTAGAAATAAGTGGATCGGATGAGATTGCTAGCATGTTAAATAGGTCTTCATTCTGCCGAATTCTTGAAACTTTGCACGTATTTTGATATATATATTTCTAAAGAAATACAGTCTTTATTTTTGGACTCCTGGGCTTCTTCTGACAATTCTCCATGTGGTAGTGATTGGTATTCGATGATATTTTGACTATGAACCAAAATTTTATGAAGAGTAGGTGTGTGCGGTTTTTTTGGTTTACTCTCCAAATTTTAGTGTATTAATTACTTCCTGCTATTCAAAACATTAAGTATTATTTTGATCCTGGTTATAACCTCTTTATTGACTCCAGTTATTCGAGCGGTTGCCTCAGATTGTTCAAAAATCTCTTTGAAGTGTTTCCATCATTGCTATTTCCAAATCCTTGCTTTGGTTTATCTACATCAAGCCCAAGTTCATTTGTCCGGTTTTGATATGGAGAGATAACGAAAGCCATTCCCAATTTTTTTATGAAATATAATCTCGATCTATGGGCTGCAACCCATTTTTTATTAATGTTGTTATAAAAGCTTTTTAATTTTGCTTCATTTTCCGGTAAATTTTCACCGGATAGTTGGTATTCACTTATTACGGCAAAAAAGAACTCTTCAAGACTCTCATCTTTGACAAAAAGTTCAAGCAAAATATTGTATGGTTTATCTATTTTAAATTATTTTTCCTTATACAACTGTTGCTTCAAGTATTCAATGATAATTTCATCAAAATGTTTCATCTTTTTATACCATAAAACTAAATACCTGCACTAAAAATATTCAATTTATGACATCCTAATAAGGTTATCTGCTTACCTATAGGATTTAAATCTTTAAAAAAAATTCTAATCCAGTTAAAAACTCTTATCCATCAAACTATCTGACAATAATTAATCATACCCGAAATCAAAAACATTCATACTTAAAAGTTTTATTAGGGGTCACAAGAAATAAGCTATAAAACCGTTTTAAAAAACTTAGGTAGGTTTTTCCTTCTAAATTACAAAGCTATTTTATTTCAAACCAACACCTGCAAAACAGAGAAATAATATTTTCCATGATTTTTTTCAGAACTTAAAAAAAAAAAAAACTCAGAAAAAATTACTGACTTCATTAAATCAAATCGCTCTAGCTCAGCTCTATGCAATTTTATGCAGCTGAGTTTTTGTTTTTATATGCAGAGATATGTAAGGATTTACTATCCGTCGAGCTTTGCTTGATTATGTTTGAACCTTTTTTTCTACTCAGTGTAAAGTCGAATAAGCGTGCAAAAATGGGTGTTTCAAAAAACATTAAATTTAGCAATTTAAAAAAATTTATCATTTTTTTCATTTATGATTTTAGCAATTAACTCATATATCAAGTAAAAATAGCAAAAAAAAGTTATATTTACACCTTTTTCCTAGTTTTAACATTCAAAATTAAAAAAAAAATTTTAAAACAATTGTTTTTTTCTAACCATAAAAATTTGTCAACTTTGACTCGCTCTACAAGTCAAACCATTCATTCAAATGAAAAAATTTTTTTGATTACTAAAGCTCCAAACATTTGTTAACTCAAAAAAAGTAAAAGTTTTGCATTATAAACCTACCTGAAAAATGAATTTCGCAAGCACTTTTGCCTAAACGGGCCACTGTGCGCCGCCGCGCCATAGTGTTTCATGTCTTTCTTTATTGTATCGCTATTTTTACAAACAGTGTTCTAGCGCAATAGCCAATTGCATTCCTCCCCTTTAACAATTCCATCGTAATACTCGCGCTTCTAGTGATGCCCATCAGCTTACCCTTGAGCCCAATTTCGGACGTACAGTCAAGTACAGAGAATCTTTCTTTAGCCGCACAACTCGAATGTGGAATGCTTTACCTAGCTCTATTTTTCCCTCCCATTGTAATATTTAGAAATTAAAAACCAATGTGCATCGTTATCTCCTTTTAAACCCTTCCCTATTTACCTCACGCTCACACAATGCTTATCATTATAAGGGTAGTCATAACCCCTTGAGTGCGGGCATTTAAAAAAAAAAACCTATTAATACTATATCTAACTTTGTAAAGACATTTAGGGCCAGTTTCACAGTCGACACTTACCGGAATAAGTGGCACTTAAGTTTCCCATATGAGGAATTTCAGCTAAGTTTCATAGCCAGCGTAAGTGGAACTTAAGTCACCAACATCGGACACTTAAGTGCCACTTATTGAGGTAACAGTGCGCTGTGATATTGGGAATTAATCTTCCACATTCCCCACTTAAGTGTCACTTTTCTGACTGTGAAACTGGCCCTTAAGGTGTATCTCTGGAGAAAAATTATCAATGTTACATTATTTAATTTTTTTGAATAAAGAAGACTTTATACGCTCAGTGAAATTTGGCCCCCTGAAGCCTGAATTTCGATAGCGTTCGCAAAATTAAATTAGACCACGCGGACTACATTTTTTTCAAAAACCCGATATGAGTTTGGAATTTAGAACGCGTTCTTATGATGAAATGGGAGCGTTGTTTTTTTTTATTTTATTTCCATTAATTTTGAAATTAATTTGTACAGTGTACAGTAGGGCACTTTGTATGGTACAGAAGACAAAAATCTATAAAAAAAGAACCAACTAACCGATTTTGATAGAATTTTCGGTTGTAATAAAGAATGGGAAAACAAATCAAAACAATTTATTTTACCCTTTTCGTTACTTTCCACTAATTCTTAGAATGTTCTGCTGTTACGCGTAACTCAAGTTCACACACAATTTCTAATATTTTGACTTGGGGCCTCTATTTAAGGCGCATTTACTTGAGTCTCAGCCCAAATCTTTGGTTTACTTAGATTACCTGCAAATTTATATTGTGAGAAACATGAATCAACTAATCTAAATCAACAATTTCGAAAAATCCATTTTTCCTCTTCGGCCCCATTCGCAATTATTTCGGTCAGAATATGGTACGCAATTTCAAAATACAAAAATGACATTTCATGAATTTTGTCGATTTATGCTTGAAATGTCTATACAATTTGTACTTGAATGTTTACTTTTATATAAAATTGGTTCCAACAGATAGGTACATACCTACATATATGTTTGTACCAAATTTAGAAAAGCTATAGTCCAAAATGTTTTCAAGGGATTATAACTAATTTGTGTTCCAATCCATAGTTATGATATTCTTTTATTGAAATTGATTTTAAGACCAAATCTGATCAATTGGGATAGAAATTTGAAAATTTGGATAATTGAAAGTTGCCAACCAAATTTTAGTTCAACTAGGCAAAAACTCGAAATAGTCTTAAATAATACTTTTGAAAAAGTTGTCACTTTTTCTGGTTGCTGTAGTCAAACCACAATTAAGACTAAAAATTCTGACAGTTGTTCAACAGCCTACAGTTACCATTATTTAGTAAGCCGTTGAAATAATCGTAACGGGTGATTTTTTAAGAGGTTTAGAACTTTTTTTAAAAAAAAACACAAAAAATTCGAAAAAATGAATGAAATATTTATTTGAATCGATAGTTTGAACCTTGCAATTTAATGTTTAAAGATAATTTCATGCAAATGTTGACCGCGGCTGCGTCTCAGGTAGCCCATCCGCTGAGTCCAATTTTGGCATACTCTTTCACACATATCGGCCGGTATCTCACGAATGAATGCATGGATGTTGGCTTCCAGTGCGTCAATCGAAGCGGGCTTGTCTCTATAGACATTAGCCTTGACATACCTCCACAAAAAATAATCTAATGGTGTCAAATCGCACGATCTAGGCGTTCAATTGACCGGCCCGAAACGTGAAATTAACTGTTCACCAAACTCGCCTCGCAATTGCGCCATTGTTTCGCGTGCTGTGTGGCATGTGGCACCGTCTTGTTGAAACCATATATCATGCAAGTCAAGAACTTCCATTTCGGGCAAAAAAAAGTTTGTTATCATCGCTCGGTAGCGTTCACCATTGACAGTAACGCTGCGATTCGCATCATCTTTGAAGAAATATGGCCCAATAATGCCGCCGGCCCATAAACCGCACCAAACAGTGGCTTTTTCGGGATGCATTGGTAGCTGTTGCAATGCTTCTGGCTGATCTTCACTCCAAATGCGGCAATTTTGCTTATTTACGTACCCATTCAACCGAAAATGAGCCTCATCGCTGAACACAAGCAGCGCGCGATGAACATTTCGAACCGAGCACGAATTTTGATAGTAAAATTCAATAATTTGCAAGCGTTGTTCATTTGTAAGACGATCCATGGTTAAATTGCAAACCAAACTGAAGCTGTTTGCCAGTGACACAAGGTACTAAACACACGTCAGCTGTCAAAACCAGTGTTGCCAAAACCAAACCAGCTTAAAAATCACCCTTTATAACTGTACAATTTTGTGGGCTAGTTGGCAACTGTCAAAATCGTAAATCATTCATGAAATTTGAATTACCAAAATTGTTTCATAGCCGTCAAGTGTCAGAATTGTTAATCTGTTTATAAAATAGTTTCGAGTTCTTGAGTTCATGACCTTAAATTTGGAACACAACTTTAACTGTCAAAATAGCCAAATATCTATCAGAATCGACTAGATTTGTTAAAGAAATCATTTTCAATCAAAGAAAAGGAATGAAAAAAAAATCGCAACATTTTGGACTTATTTTATAAATTTGGTACATTATGTATCTGTATTAGGATCACTTTCATATGCAAATACACACAAATTTTAAGACATTCAAAACATGAATTTGACATTCCTTTTTTTTATTTTGAAATTCTGTACCATATTGTGGCCTAAATTGTGAAGGCAGTACCATTTAGATCTCAGAGTTCCCAAATAATTAAGTGTATCTTATTTCATCAATTTTTGTCAAAAACTGACGTGATGAAATGATTTGTGTCGCCAAAATTCAACAAACGAACCACTGTGTGGCAGCGTAAAATAAGCTGATTAAGTTCAGCTACATAAGAAGCACAGCTCGTGGAAAACCAGGGTCTAGTGATATGACTTACAACTCTCAACCATTCCTATGTGCGTGTTTTTTTTAGTCGGCAGGAATGGAAAGGGACCCACAATTTTCTGCCGAATCCAAACGGTTAACATAAAAGGTACTTTTTCCTGACAAGAGAAACTCCTGGGGGATTTGTCACTTCCTCGCATCAAGAGGTTATTACCCCTGAAACATTTTTTTGTTTGTTTATTTTAAAGTGGAATTGAGTGGGATTCAATCCCCCGGAGAGAAGCGTGGCAGTCCAACAACACACTAACCAAATAACACCACGGGGTTCTATACACTTCTATCGTTTAAATAGCTTCGTTTATATACCAGTTGACCCAGATATTGTGAGGACTTTCGTCAGTCCACATTGTGTTACTTGTCTCGCCCTATTTCCAAAGCGAAGTATGGAAAACCTTTTGTGAGTTGTTCCTTGAAAGTTAAGTTTTGTTTTTTTTTTTTTTATTATTTTCTTTCTTTCTTTTTGTTCGTTCTTTTAAAGTTCCTTCAGCCAACAGTTGGTTAATGCATACACGAGGATACATCGTGTCGCGGAAAGTTTTTTTTTTGTTTTTTTTTTTTTTTTTTATTCAACGCCATGGAATTTCGTTCAAGGATACTTTTGTTATCTGCTTTTAAATATTCTTTTGGTGCTTTGGTCTTAAAGTCTGTAAGCTATCTATTTCTAAGAATGACTTACTGATGAGACTGCTGTTTCTGAATGCAAAAAAAAAAAATGAAATATTCAAGATGACGACGGACGCGATGAAAAAGCAATAACTCTGAAGTATAAATTATCATCCAATTCTGAATAAATTCTTTTGGATTATTAAGGATTATTAAAAACCAAGACAAAGAGCATGGGGGTAGGTGTGTAAATTGTACACAAATCTTGCTAAGCACAAATGTAAGATACAACTTTTGACGACGCGCTTATACGAGCACTATCTTTTACTCATATATTAATAATGTGTATAGTGAAGTTTCTTTGGAGTTCCTAAATTCCGGAAGCAATTTTCTCATCTCCAGCTGCGAGTGGCAAAAAATATGTATTCTCTAGAGCGGGAGGGTTAGGGATAGGGGGTTAGGAAGTGGATGTGTATTTAGGTAGGCAAGAGTTTTGTTTGAAGCCTTTGAATATTTTGTGCTTTGCCGCGCGCCGCATTGAATACATAATACTTGTGGAGAACTTAATAATAATTGTTTCGAGGATTTCGTCCTTTTTGTATTTTGTTGAGTTGAAGATTCTCTGCGTATTGTGTGGAGACTCGACTGAAATGGAATACATTTTAATTTCATGTTGAAATAACAAGCTCACACAAGGAATATTATAAATATATTTTGTTTTGTGAATCCATTCCACTTTCTTCCTTTTGGCATTGTTTGAATAATATAATATTTGTTGGTGTTGTTGTTTCTATTTCGTCCTTGTGACTGAAAACTCTTGTGTTTTCTGTTTCAGTGTAACACTCTGTTTCTTTATTTTTTTTGTTTTTTTGTTTTATGTTCCAGGGTGTCAACCCTCGTTAACCCTTTTCCTTAAAGGTTATAACGTGTATACTGCATTCATATTTACATATAACAATATTTCTATATAGGAATATAAATGTACATAAATACTTTATATAAAAACAGAATTCCTTGTTCGTTTTACCTCTTTTTTTTTTTTTTTGCTTGAAAAAAAAATCTACACACAAAAATTCCTTCATAGTAAATGGTAGGTACTTTACGGTCTTAGATCTTTCTGGCAGGCAAGTGGGCAAAAAAAAAAAAAAAAAACAATTTTGATTCTGTGGATGCATCAGTGATGGAGGAGGCTAGGAGAGAAATATTTTTGTTATTAGTTTCTCGGAATAGTGGGTTTTGGTGTGGGTATATAGCTACCTGATATGGATGGAGTAGAAGGTATTTTTGAAGTAAAAGGTAGGTATTTGGAAGTTTCGTTCTTTCTGCACATAAAAAAAAAAAAAAAAAAAACAGAGAAGGAAAGACTCAAAAAGAAAATTTAGTTTCCAATAAACTGTGTGCATTTATTACCTTCTTCTTTGGAGGGCTTTTCTTTAGATTAAGAATTTCTCCTCAGTTCACAACTAAAAGCGTTTCAATTTTCTATTTAAGTTTGCTTTAATATTAATATCTATAGGTATCTACATACATGTGTATATGTATCTACTGTGTATTTACTTTGGCGTTTTTTTTTTTTTTGTTAATTTTTTTAAGAGAAGTAAAAGTAGCTTTTGAACTTTCTTGTAATTAAGTCAGAAAAAATATCAGATCTATTAGTCTTTATTCTTGTGTTGTTTTTTATGTTACATTCAGTGGAAGTAAAATCAACTCTCGTTGTGTAGCTAACATAATGAATTATACTACACGCAAGACACTAACTAGAAAACTAATAAAATATAGGAGTTAGTTTGAATACTGTTTTTTCCCTTGATACACGACACAGGCGTTCTCAATCACATGAACCACAGCCATATCAAAGCAATAATCTATACCAATCCAACCCTATCGATAAGCACCACCGTCTACAGCAAGAAGTATATAAGTACAGGAAAACCAGTGTTCCCAGATTGGTGGTTTTTCCCACCAAAATGGGGGGAAAAAATCTCTTTGGTGGGAATAATGGTGGGAAAAAATTGATGGTGGGATTTATGGTGGGAAAATATTTGAAATGCTTTTTTATGGGGGGAAAATATTATTTTTAACATTACCGAAACTTTTTTTTTTTCTTACTAAAAATTCATAACTCAAAAAAAAACTATTTGGCCGAACCACCAATGACACAGAAAATGTCTCAATAAGAGAGGAACAATTTTTCGTTCTTCTTTCGCCACACAAAAAATAATGACGCAAATTTTTAAACAGTTCTCGTTTAAGGAATGAAACCAACTCTAGTTAACGCAGTCGTTTAGGTGCGAGTCCTTGTCTAACCTTTTCTTAATTTTAAACACTTTTAACAACTCTTCTAACTAATGAAGTGTTCTTAGCGCATTTGTAGGGTTTTAAGCGCATTTGTAGGGTTTTGTTATGATTTTTGGTAGAGCATTCGACTGCAGATCGAGAGGTCTCCGGTTCAAATCCGGGTGTCCCCTTTGAAAATTAAATTTGTTTGTAATTTTTTTTTCTTTTTTTAACTCCCCTATAGCTATTTCACCTTTCCAGCTAAGATCACGGGCGATTTTGTGAGCAGAAAATAATTTTCCGCGATATGGTAGTCCAACACTATATGTACCACATTTTTTTTTCTTTTTGTTGGGGTGGTCGACCGTATTATATATTGTTTGGTAACGTAGTCTATTGAATCGGGGGGTAGAGATGGTGTTGTTTTGTCGTGGTAATGGTTACTGGGGGTGCATGCACCACAAATTAAAGCTAAGACAGTTTTCGTGATTGTTGATTTACATCCTTAAAATCTTCATCAAACATTTTCCTTTAAATTTTTGTTATGAAATTACAAACGTTGAATGGATAAAGTATACTTTAAAAAAGATAGAGAAGCATTTTGCTGCTTTTAAAGTTAGACTTTAGCGTTAAAGTATGCTTTATATCGTTTAAAATTATCATAGCGTCGACTCTCATTCTAAAACTCATTTTTAGAGTCGGCGTCCAATTTAAAATTGATTTAGAGTAGGTTTTAAATGTTTAAAATTTTGCGCCAATGGTGCATATTCATAGTCACTTTTAAACTCCAGTTTATCTTAGACTGGGGTTTATTTAAAAGTGACAATGAATATGCCCCAATATGTTTATAGTTTTCTGCTGCAATAGCGATCTTCTTTCTCGGCTAGCATTTGCATTTGCACCCTCGTTTTGGCACTTTTAAGTCTTCCCTTCTCCAATGCTTCAGTCGAGAGAGCGTTCTCAGTTGTTAAAATAGTAAAAAATAAACTCAGGAATCGACTAAGTATCGATACAGCAGATTCAGTTTTACGAGTTCGCTATAGCCTAGGAACTAAAGGCTGCATCGGTTTCGAACCTTCAAAGGCAATGCTGGCTAAATTCAATTCAGAGAACCTCTTTGTTTCGCATGACAGTAACCAAGATGACGAAAACGAAGAAACTCTTGAGGCATTTGCCTATGAATTAAACGTCAATAACAATTTGTAAATATGTAAATAATGTACATAAATACAAAATCATTTTACTTATTTATACTTTTAAGTTAATTTTTTAAATCAAATATTTTGAACTCTTTTTTATTTATTTTTTATACAAAAAATATCTTTATTTTTTTTTATAACAAAACTAAAAATATGTGTTCCTAGCTTTTTATTGAAATAAGATTTTTTTTATATAAAAACTGTGAAAATGTACGAAAGTACAAATTTTACCTATAAAGATTTGACTTAAAATACTGAATTCTTGCAATGAAATCTAAGAAGTTTTTTTCTAATAAATATGAAGTGAAATTAATTTTTATTTATTTAGAAAATAAAAAAAAAATATTTTTAGAGTGTGTTTTGTTTGTTCGGGAGCTTTTTTCTTAAAGGAGAAGTTCACATCTCACATTTAATTTTTTTGTTTTTGTTTAATATCTAGGAAAGGATTGTGGCAGAGAAGTATGGTGGTTTTTTTTTCTTCCAGTACAAAAACAGTGGGATTTTTTTTCAAATACGGTGGGATTTTAAAAATCTCATCTGGCATCAGTGAGGAAAACTGTAGTGTTTTTACATATATGTACCTATGTACATACTCTCTACTACTACTGTCCTTCTAGAACAAAATAAGAGATGCCATAAGTGTCTGGAGTTATTTAAAGTAGTAAGTTATAGTTTGAATTTAAAAGAAAACAAAATAACTACTACATGAGTTAAAGTAAATGGCATAGTCCATCGGAAATAAGTATATAAAGGGTGCTTTTTTTAGAGGTATAGAACTTTAAATTGGCAACATTATTTTAACTGGCGGCCATTTTGTCAGCTGTCAAGTGATTTATTTTTAGTTTGGTTTGACATTTCAACATGAATAGACTGACGCTTGAACAACGCTTTCAAATTGGGCCTAAAACAAGATTGCCGCTGATCCCAATTTTCATAAGCGAATTTTGTTTAGCGATGAAGCTCACTTTTGGTTGAATGGATACGTCAATAAACAAAACTATCGTATTTGGAGTGATGATAATCCTCAAGTGTATGTTACACAGTTATCAGTTACATCCACAAAAAATCACTGTTTGGTGTGCTCTATGGTTTGGTGGAATAATTGGTCTACTTCTTTAAAAACGATGCTGGCCAGAACGTTACAGTCAATGGTGACCGCTATAGAGCCATGATTGCTGACTTTCTCGTTCATCAATTGAGCAAGCATAATGTGCAGGA
The DNA here is from genome assembly GCA_932273885.2 of Leucozona laternaria. Taxonomy (NCBI): domain Eukaryota; kingdom Metazoa; phylum Arthropoda; class Insecta; order Diptera; family Syrphidae; genus Leucozona; species Leucozona laternaria. The sequence goes on along the minus strand of OW026367.1, from coordinate 18,976,650 downwards.
GCTGTGGTTTCAACAATACGCGCCACGATTGATTTATTGAAGGAAACATTTGGTAACCGCATAGTTTCACGTTACGAACCGGTGACTTGGCCTCCAAGATCGTGCGATTTTACGCCGCTTGACTATTTTCTGTGGTTATATGTGAAGTCGCTAGTCTACGGCGATAAGCCCGAAACGATTGACAACTTGGAGGACAACATTCGCTGCGTTATTGCCGATATACGGCCACAAATGTTGGAAAAAGTCATCGAAAATTGGACCTCCAGATTAGACTACGTCCGAGCCAGCCCCGGCGGTCATATGCCAGAAATCATATTTAAATTATAATACCACAAGATGATCTTTCGAATAAAGTAAATTTCATGTCAATTTAAAAAAAAATCATCTTTGCTTTATTCCACATCAAAGTTCTATAATTCTATAAAAAAAAAAAACACACTTTACATAAATAGGACTATTTTTTCAGGAACTAATTACTTTCTATAAGACAAATGGTTGTGCATATAAATTATATACAACTGGTCAAACTCTTTTAGACATGCGGGGTTTTGCTTTATTTGTTTTTCTTTAACTTTAATTATTGTAGATATATTCACATCAATCGAAACGTCATGTCGCGTCAGCTGGAAATTTGAATACCGTTCGCTCTTGATATTTATTCATACATAACAAATCAAATTTAAGGTTATTAACAAGAACCCCATAATCCTGTCATTTATCGCTGAGATACTATATGTTTGAAAGATACAAGCTATAAAGGAACAATAAGTACCCACATGTTATAAATACATAAAGGTATATCGAAATATTCACCTTTTTCCTCATTTTAATTAATATTTTTGTTCAAAATGTAAAAAATAAAAAAGACTTGAGAAGACGATGCAAAAAAAGGACAACGATGAAAAAATAGTCCATTAGCATGGGCAATAAAATTTCCGTCTATCATTTTATCTTCCCCCAAAATACAGGGTGGCCTTTATTGTTTAAATTAATTTGATTTTTTTATATTTTAAGATTTTGTTTTATTACTTTTTTTGGATACAAAAAATCAATGGTTGACCAATTTATTTATGAAACTGGGCTGATCTTACTTGACTTTTTTTTTTATCTCCCCGAAAGAGGTGCTCAAATCCAAGAGTCCCCAATCATATCTCAATTTTATCGAAGGACACTTAACACTCTACTCTCTCTGGTACATTTAGCACGATCAAAGATTTAATTTGACCCTTAGATGTTTTTTTCCGGTTACTGCAACATTTTTAGAAAGATTGGTGCTCCTGGAATTATTAAAGGACACAATTGGAATAATTTCTACATTTGAGTTTGTCTTAAATGTTCACTTAATGTCTTTTGCTGCATCACAGCAAAGTTCTTTCTTGTCCTATCAGATATTTTTATTTAAGTGCACTCAAGATGTCTTTCGCAACCTTTCCTATCGCAGCAGCTGTTTTAATGTTTAATGTTTTTAGTTTTTTTTTTTTTTTTGAAAACAATAAAGCTTTAGAAGCACTATACTGTTTTACAATCTTAAAAGTCGTAATAAGGATGAAAGTAAGGACGATTTTTGCAAATCGTTAACAATCGTTATGTTAACTGCACACCACAAACATTTTTGATTATTTGATCCTGAGTTTACCTATTCAAACTTATTCGTAACATAAAGGTAGTATGCTGCTCTATAAGGACCATAATAATAAGTTTATTACTTTTTTTTAGTTTCCATCAGACGGGTTTTAAAGTCCGAATATAATAATAAAAGAAATTGCAATTTAACAACTTTTACATGACAGAGAGTTAAAATCAGTCTATGTTTTGTTTATTTATACCTACCTACCTAACTGTATATGAAATGGTTTTTATAGCGAGATTTTATATTCATGTAAGCAATGAAGTTGTTGCAGGGACACCTGGTCACAGGAAAGACTTATGAAGAGGATTTTTATATCAAGGTGGAGATTTGTTTTCTTTGTTCATCCCTTGATGTGGAAAATGAAATTTTATTTAACATAGCAAAAAGATAACTTGGGCTTATTGGCAGCTGCATTTGATTGAAACTTAAAAGTTTGACGATGCTTGAGAAATGCCAATTTATAACAGTTATAACAGTTTTTCGCCATTAAAAATAGGCAAGTGACTCTAGACATGCAAATTATAACAGTTTTGATTTATAAAAATACTGTTTTTGCGGCCCCGCACAGGGCCAGGGCCAGGGCCCTTCGCCGGTGGGCATACTTCAGGCACCTAGTTCTTTTTCAAGTCGTGCGAAGCTCGTTAGAGCACGCCCACTTTTTATGGCGAAAAACTGATATAAATTGGCATGTCTCTAGCTGCGTCCATACCCAGGCCCTGCGGGCCGTATAAGTATTTATTTTATGGAAGTGAATCTAGACATGCAAATTATAACAGTTTTGATTTATAAAAATACTTTTTTTGCGGCCCCACAGGGCCAGGGCCCTTCACCGGTGGGCATACTTCAGGCACCTAGTTCTCTCTCAAGTCGCGCGAAGCTCGTTAACGCACACCCACTTGTAATGGCGAAAAACTATTATAAATTGGCATGTCTCTAGTCTCGTCAAATATTATAATCCGAAACTGTTATAATTTAATGTCAAGAGTCACTTCCAAAAAAAAAAAACACCACATTTTTTATAAAATCGATTAATATTTTCGGGTCACTCTGTATAGACGCCAGTATAACTCAGGAATAAAGGTAAGTTTACATACATACGTTCAAACTAATTCGATACTCGTATACCTGTTTTCAAATGGTAAACCTGAGAAAAGGATTAATTTATTCACCTTTCATATTTTTTTTAAATTTTTTTTTTAATTTTCAAATATGACATTTATACTCTTCAAATTCAAGATCAAAATTTAAACGAATATCAACATTTTTGTTATGAGTTTTTTATTTATACCTATGGCAAATCTAAGTCCCACCTTTTTAACACCAACAAGTTATGTAGGTATACCTATACAGAATATATATCCACAATATGCAAATTTATGTTTGTTGTTTCTGTTAAAGGTATATACGGACGCAGGTAAACATCCAAAAATGAAAAATCTACATTTGACTTTAAAAGTTTTATACACGCATAGTCCGAGATGGATTATTGTATTTAGTCCCTTGTGATGAAATTCCCTCACTCCTGAAAAAGGCAATTTTACTTGTCAATAAAAACTCGATTTTCAATAAGGGTTGATTTTAAACCGCTCAAGGGAACAATCCCCGAAATCATGAAGCAAATCATGGTTTAATGGCTTTGGTGTCTGTATACAAGCAGGGTAAAGGTCGTCTTTTGCACACTACATAATTTATATCCATAAAGAGGACAGTAAATGGTGATGCTATTGCAATCAAGGCCGAATTGGGAATTTGGGATTTTTCGTCACACTTTCAATTATAATCAGCGGCTATATATACAGTCAATTAGGTAGGATTATTTCTACATGACTGTGACCGACACATTACAGAGAATGTAAAACAAGAAACTGTCAGCACTGTGTATATTAAATTAAGAATAATTCGAGGGAATAAAAAAATAAGGTTTGGAAAATAATACACCATGAATCATTACGTAATACGATTATCGTTTTCATAATACTGCGTAAAAAGCGATTACGTTAAACGATAATAATTGTTTATTTTAAGGATAAGACTGGAAATGCCAAAATAGTTATAACAGTTAGTCGCCATTAAAAATGGGCCTGCATTAACGCGCTTCGCAAGACTCTGGTGCTCTAAGAATGCCCACCGGCTACGTAGGGCCCTGGGGGCCGCATAAACAGTAGTTTTATAAACAAAACTGTTATAAATTGGCATATGTTTGCCTGTTAATTTTTTTTTAAACGAGAAGAGAAGAGTGTTTCTAAGCATACTTTTCAGCACTTAAATCAAACCTGTAATCCGTTTACCGCCATCAGTTGAGATTTTCGAGATATTCCAGTTTGATAATGAGAAAAAAAAAACTTTTGTTTCATCAAATTTTTGACTGCGAAAACTCGAAATTATTTTGTTCAACAACGGGTCTTGTGAAAAAAAAATAAGTAAAAACTTTTTTTGAAGGAAGCTAAAGCCAACTAGTCATAGCTTTTACTAGCAGCTAAAGAGACAATTCTAGCTTAAGCTTTGTTTTATGTGAACACAAAAATGGTAACGCTTGAGGCTGGAAAATTCTAGCTTTAGCTTCTTTCTTTAAGATCTCGGTTTTCTATTCACATGTTTTGACTTAGATAGCTTTAGCTAGAACTCTTTTTATATAGACCGAAGCGAAAAGGAAGGTTGTTTTGCATTTTCTTTTGCCATAACTTTTTATCTGTTATATAGGGATGCGGGTAAAAAATCTTTTTATCATATTTTCCGTCTGTCTCTCCGTCTATGCTTTCACTGTCGACAATTTGTTTCAAATTCGAAATGAAAATGGTTTGAGCCATTCTTGTTGGAACACTCATTTTGTATTGCAGACATGAAAACCTCTGCTTCACTTGGCCAAAACATCTCTCTATTATAACGCGCTCTTAGAAAAATATTTCATTGTATTTTTTTCTGCATCTGTTTGAGGATTTTTGTGAGGTGTTTGAAGCCAAGGTATAATTCTGTACCCATAATCTCCAAGATTTATAGCATTTACGTGCAAATTCTAGTTCATGGATGCATAAAGTTATGATCTTTTCAAGATCTGTGAGTCGTGAATTGACCCTGGCCACTGGGAGTCCACTTGTGAACTCTTCGCTTGTACATTTAGGCTGTGGAAGCCTTTCCGATTAATGTATTCATCAGAAAATCTTGGGGGGTTGGAGATAGCAATATGGGTGCAGTCTATTGCCACAAAAGCTCCGGGAAACGTATATTGTTCGGCCCATTTGCCTTTTCTGTTTCGATTTCTCTGCGACTCGACGGAAATCTAATATGAATGTGAGCCTTTTTCATAATCTTGTTGACCACGTGCTTAACAGTCTTGCATACAGATGAGCGTTCAACTCCAAGATCTTGTCCTACACAGCACTGAAATCCAGGTACACTCAAAAATCTCGAAAAATGTAATCTCTGCTCAGAGGTCAGTGCACCTCCTCTACGCTCTGTTGAATCTCCTAAAAAGTAATCAGAAAGCCACTGAAAATTTTCTTTTGAAAACCGAAATAAACTATGAAAATCGTCATCACTAATTTCCAAGCATTTCTTATACAGTTTTGGTTTTCTAAGGCGTTTAAACTCGGCCATATTCGCACTATAACTAAACACAATACCAAAAATAAGAATTAGTCAAAGCTTTCTAGACAGGTAAAAAAAAATCCTAATTTTTTGTAGCTTTAACTAAATATAATATTCTAGTTTAAGCTATTTTTATTCACACAAATTGAAGCTTAGGCTGGAAAAACAAGTTAAAACTGAATGAATTTAGCGTTGGCTTAAATTTAAAATAGCTTTTACTAAAAGACATCTTTAACTAGCTAGTTTAAGCTTATTTTTATTCACCAAAAACCTAGCTTTTACTTCAAAATCCAAGTTTTAGCTTTAGCTTTTTTTTATTCACAAGACCAAACATTTGCAAACATTCCTGAAAGTATGTAGGTATCTCTTTTTTAAAATGTGACAGAAAGCTAAATTGATCTTATGTCACCTTGCGAAAATGACAAACGGCCAAACAACAGAGTTTAGCCAAAGATGATATAAGTTATGTTTTAGTTATAATAACTTTTGATAACATCTTTGGTTTGGCTTTAAAGTCAATTTTTTAGAGCGTAATAAGGCCAAACACCCATATATGGCCTTATGTCACTTTTCTTTAAAATAAAGAATTAAATATCTGGTTCAAGTGCCGTATTCTTCATCTTTCTATAAAGTTTTGTTAAAAAAAAATCCCTAAACTTATTAAGGCTATAAGACACAGCAGTGTGAAATAACTATCATTTTTTTAAACGCTACCTCCCGGAATATAAAGGTCCATTTATATACATAACATGCAAATGACGAAGATCGAAAAAGAAAACAAAAAAAGGAACAATATTTTCAAAAGAAAGAACCCATCGCATTTAAATACGATTTCGTGGTATTTGTAAAGATTAATAAGGACGAACAATTCTATCAGCCCATATAAACTAACAACGATAAATATTTTTCCCAACAAAGTTTTAAAATTAATTGGGTCATCATTTTATTTAATTAAACGATGATTTTGAAAATACATTCAAAAATATGTTTGACCTTAAGCCCACTGAGGATTCAAATATTATTAATTTAAAAGGTCATGAATAAGGAATAATTTAAAAAAAAAATAATTAAAACCACTTTTGCTAGTAGGAGAAAAAATAGATCAAAATCTGTTTTAATTGCAATTGAAAGTTTCCGTATAAAAAAAACACAAAAGCAGAAAAAACGATTACTCAAGTTTTCAAAGGTTTTTTTCGTTAATTTCATTTCCAAAAATCTTATAATAAGGCGCTTACATAAATTATTATCTTATCAATATCGGTATCGGTATATGTGAAAGGGGAGAACAAACAATATAAAGGAGTCACTACTCATCATCAATCTATGTGGGAAATAAAAGCAAAAAAAACAAGCGGCATTTGTAATAAAGAGGACCGATACAAAGCAAATATGAAACTCTTCTTCTTTTAATGTACGCGTATACAAAAAATATCAATTATAAAAAATCAATAAAAAAAAATAATAAATAAATTAACGAAAAGGGATCTTTCTTTGTGTCGGACGGCTTCTTAGACCCCTCGAACAAAAAACACATAACATAATTTATTTTAAAAGATGACGAAATACGGTCAGACAAATAAAGTCAAAGACCCAACAAAAAAAAGTTTTTAAAAAAAATTTGAAGTGATTTTAACATTTTTGTTTAGTGAAAAAAAAAAAAAAAAAAAAACTGAAGACAGAATTCGTGTAAGTATCATTATAATGACTAACATTAATATTTAATATAAACTGGCTACATGACGCATCTGATTTGTACATACAATTACATACAGCATAAATAAGAGGAGTGTATTTAGTTTAGGAGAGGACGGAGATAATTTTAAAACAAATGAAGTGATAACTGCCAAAATAAATATGCATAATAACAGTTAATTTCATGTTGTATTGTAAAAAATATGCACGACTGTATCGCACGAACTTGATCTTGTGGTTTACACATTGAAGATACATGATGTAGCGGAAGTACGTCCAAAATGACATACTGTTAGCTTTTTTTATTAACAAAAATTATATAGAATATTTATCTTAGTGTCTTGTTTGTTATGTCTTTTTCACACATTTACCAGCATTTTTTTAAGTTTAAAATACAAATGTATTAAATAAAAAAAACCGTTAGAAAATCCATTTTGTCCATATAGTATGCATGAGTCCAATGGTTGCATTTTGTCCACTTTTTGCTTGAAGTTAGTTTATAAAGGGTCCGCCAAATAACTTTTTTTTTTTTGAAAATGGCGCAAAACATCGAGTGTACCTTCGGCTGTGTGGCACGTAGCGCCATCCTGTTGAAACCAAATGTTGCCAATATCCTCCTCTTCAATTTTTGTATACAAAAATTCGTTCAACATGGCCCGATAACGATCGCCATTGACTGCAACGGCCACTCCTTGCTCATTTTCGAAAAATGGCCCAATTATGCCTCTGGACCAAAATCCGCACCAAACAGTGACTCGTTTTGAGTGTATCGGCTTTTCAATGTATGCGTGCGGGTTTTCTGGGCCCCAAATGCGACAATTTTGCTTGTTTACTACCCGCCAAGATCAAAATGAGCTTCATCTGAAAAGATGATTTTTTTGGCAAAATCGGCATCTTCTCTAAGTCGATCGCAGACCCACTTAGCGAAGCGTATACACAACCATATTCGTTCAGCGGAAGGATAAAACTAATTATCTGTCAAATCAGACATGAGCTAAGTGTTACCATTCACGAAATAAGCACTAGTTGAAAAAAAAAAAAACGTTAGATGGCGGACCCTTTATAAGGTGTTAATATCTGAATACAAGCTGATAGGGTCGACTTTTTCGCTTCCTTTTGCCTTGACCAGTAATATAAGTTCCTTTTTGGAGCATGTTTAGGTATAGAACTTTAGAGGTATAGAACTTTGTAATGGAATAAAACAAAGATGACTTTTTTAAATTGACATAAAATTTACTTTATTCGAAAGATAATCTTTTGGCATTATAATTTAAATATGATTTCTGGCATATGATCGCCGCGCCTGGCTCGGAGACTTAGTCTAATCTGGAGGTCCAATTTTCGATGACTTTTTCCAACATTTGTGGCCGTATATCGGCAATATCGCGGCGAATGTTGTCCTCCAAGTGGTCAATCGTTTCGGGCTTATTGGCCTAGACTAGCGACTTCACACATCCCCACAGAAAATAGTCAAGCGGCGTTAAATCGCAAGGTCTTGGAGGCCAATTCACGGGTCCGTAACGTGAAACTATGCGGTAACCAAATGTTTCCTTCAATAAATCAGTTGGGGCGCGTCTTGTTGAAACCACAGCTCCTGCACATCATGCTTGATCAATTGATGAACGAAAAAGTTAGTAGTCATGGCTCTATAGCGGTCACCATTGACTGTAACGTTCTAGCTATTCTAGTTATTAAAGAAGTACGAACCAATTATTCCACCAAACCATAAAGCACACCAAACAGTCAGTTTTTGTGGATGTAACGTGTCTCAACATACACTTGAGGATTATCATCACTCTGAATATAGCAAATTTGTTTATTGACGTATCCATTCAACCAATAGTGAGCTTCATCGCTAAACAAAATTCGCTTATAAAAATTGGGAACAACGGCAATCTTGTTTTTGGCCCATTTGGGCACATTTTGGAAGCGTTATTCAGGCGTCAGTCTATTCATGTTGAAATGCCAGACCAAACTAAAAATAAATCACTTAACAGCTGACAAAATCGCCGCCAGTCAAAAAAGTGTTGCCAACTTAAAGGTCTATACCTCTAAAAAACACCCTTCATATCCAGAGTAGTATAGCAAGTTTTAAAGGAAATAGCAAGCCGTGCGAATGATTGGATCAAATTTCCACACAGTTCAAAAGAAATAATGCAGGAAGCGCAAAGGCTATGGAGCAGTAAGTACGAATTTCCGTATGCAATTGGTGCACTCGATTATCGGACTCTTTAAATGCAACGCTTTCATTCTCGCTTTCCGAAGACATATTTATTTCTTCCACTTACTGCAACGAAATTACAATTAAAACTAAACGTCTTTTAAGGAATCTCAAAATGTGTATTAAAGTTCACTCTATCTTAGCAAATATGAGTTGTGATGTTTTTTGAATATCCTTCTACTGCAAAAAAAAACAACTTGGTTACAACTCAATGGGTACCCACGTGAGCAGAATAGACACTAGCACATCTGACTTATGCAGAAGGTGTCGGGATAAAGAGGCGGAGGAGGCCTCTGCTCACATCCTTTGTGAATGACCCAGTTTAGCCAGAATCAGAAAAAAACTGCCCTCGGAGAATACTTTTTTTGACGCACTGGGCGACATATCTACTTTGCCACTAGGGAACATCCTGAAATTCATTCTGAATCATACCTAAATTTCCAATCACTCCCACCATGACCCTCCTCACACCTACCTTACCTACTTCCTGGGGAGCGCAATGGTTTAAATGAGATCCGTCCGAGTAAGTTGGTTAATTTTAACCTAAATTAACCATGCAAACTTTTCTTTATTTAAGTTTGTATTTAAAATGGACATAAACCATTAAGGCCCAGTTTTTTAGTGTTGAGTTAAACCAGAGTTAGCTAATTCTAGAAGTAAAATAACACATAGTGAACAGAGGAAGCAGTTTTTTGGTGGAGAATGCATGCGAAACGACTAAACAAACTCGGTGGATCAAATATACCATCAAAAGCATCTGTTCAGTTAATCCTGAGTTAACTCACCAAATTTGATGAGTTAACTCGAGCTTAAATTTAATCTAGCACTGAAAAACTGATCCTAAATGTGGAAATTTGTTGGAAACCCATTTATATTTTTTCTATGAAATGTGAAGTACAAGTTAGCCAGAAGTTTTAAAATTATTCGATAGATGGCGCTGAACACCAAAATATCAAGATAAGCTTAAACTCAAAAACTAACCATCCTATGAACCTAAAACTTATGTCCTGTTATAGTCCTTTCAAAATGAAGTCACATAAATCAAAAGATATAATTTTGTCTAATAGATGGCGTTGAACACCAAAATCTCTCATAATTTGCTTAGAAATCAAAAACTAACCAACCGATTGAGCTGAAACTTACCCAATAAATTATTTGCTATGGAATGAGAAATTAACTCAAATTTAACATTTTTAAAATATAAAACTAAGCAAAAAACTCAAATTTAACCCCTGATTGAGCTGAAATTTTAACTATATATTTTTGTATGTAGTGAAAAGTTCATATAAATCCATATTTTCCCTGTTTAAAATAATCAGGATGTATTAGTACTTAAACTAGTCTCCTGAGAGCAGATTAAATTCAATTAAATTTATCTACATTGGATTTAAAAATTTGTATTCAAATGTGGATGTAAGGAGTGAATTGAATGGAATTGAATTTAATGTCTGGATTTAAATTCATTTAAATCTTGATTTTATTTCATTTAAATCTTGATTTAATTTTTAATCTGGATTAAGCGATTTTGTACCCAAACAAAAGTAGTATATTTTGAATTTATCTGAAAATTGAAATCATTAATCTTCAAGTTTCTTCGAAAGCTACTTAAACTTCTAAGGTACTTTCCAAAAATGAAAAGCAAAAAAATAAAAACCATTTTATATTGAGCTTTTTCACAAGAAACTCTTGCTCACTATACGAAAAATGCATCCATTCAGCATCATGAAATGTTTTTTCTATGAATGAACATTTTTTTTTTTTATTGCGGACTTCTCTGACGAAAATTTACCAGGAAAAATATATAGCTTTTTTATTTCTTATATTTCTTCTGGTTTATGACTTGCCTGATTGATGTGTTACAAGAGTGTAGTTCTCACAAAATCTCTTCTGTACAACGCGTCGCTTCGGTTTGTAGCATAAAACTTAACTTTTAGCCATAAAACTATACTAAACTTCCGTCAGGCTATAACTACCGAAATTGCAACGTCTTTTTCTTTTTTTTTTGGAAGAAGGAAGAGCATGTTGATTGTTTTGCGACTTTTAGCTTCCTTACTTTGAAAATAGGAACAAACAAAAGAAAAACGATTGAAGTAATGAAATGGTACAACTACATTCAAACCTATTTTAAACTATGGCATTTTTTTTTTTTTTTAAACATTTTAGTCCTAGAACTTTATTTTTACATTTATCATAAACCAAGTTGAGGCATTAAGTGCATTAATTAAAAGCTGGTTTTGACTGTGTAAAAAAGGTAAACTTAAACAACTCATGTTACAAAGAGCCTCTGCAGCATTATTTTTTGTTCATATGAATAATTTATCTCTCTCAACCAAAATGTGGTTTAAGACAAAAAAATAATTATAATATTCATTACTAACACTGCATTGCATTTGACTGCACTAGATAGTGGTTGGCTTCCAATGTTGTCCCGCTTCAGCACTTTTTCGACAACTTCACTCTCATACGATAATGCGATACATACTACATATCAACGACAGCTGCAGTGTCAACAACTTTCGTGCTGCATCTTGTGGCACTTGCTTGGAGCAATATAATAAAAAGCTTAAAGATACTTACGGGCATTTTTTTTTATGCAAGTATTTTAATCTTTTCTCATGTACGCAGGTTTTTTTGAAAACCAACTTATTAGTAACGAATATTTAAATTTAAAACAAAAATATAAAAAAAAGTCAGTCTATTAACACGACCTTGAACCATGCTTGAATGGATTTGATGATAAATTTTCATCTGCACGAAACAAGTTGCTGTCCATCATGCATGGATTACCCACTCAACATGACCCTTTCACATCTTGCTCGAGAAAAAGACACCAAAAGCAAGCTTGTAAGTCTGATGAGTATACATTTTTCATTGATTGCAATGATAATAATTTGACAAATTCTTACCTTGACTGACCTTGCTTGAACAGCTTAATAGATAACAGGGTTAAGTACAATCATTTTCTTATAAATCAAGGTTAACTTGTGGTTGAGGATTCTTGAATATTACAATAAATTTAACTGGAGGCTCACTAACAAAAAAACATTAGCCCATACAATTTTAAACGACGCCATCTAGTAGGAAATACATGGTATTAAAACGGTATAAATTTAAAAATTAAACTGTAATATTCAGTTTCACAGTAGAAGTTTGAACTTAAGTTCAGCTGAACCAGAACTATAGTTTAAATTGTAAGTTCAACTTATTTGGTTTCACAGTGTAATCTGAACTTTAGTTCAATTGAACGTAGTTTAAGTCAATTGTATAAATACAAGTTGGCAACATTGTACGTATGTAGCTGATATGTCATTTTTGATGTGTAAACATCTATGCTGGCAGTAGAGTTACGTCGTGCACTTTTCGTTGTAGCACGTTACGTTACGAAATCTGATTTGCCCCGACCAAAACAAATTGATTTTAACGCGACCGACGATTTTATCATTTTAACACTTATATTTTTATATTTTTTTCTTTAAGTTTTAATTATTCCCCGAACAAAATGGACGCGACACTAGTATTTAAAAAGAAAACAAAATCAAAACAAAAATAATAATAATCAGCTGTAGGGATTGACAATTTACTGTAGGTATGGTAGGTCAATGGCTGTAGGTATGGTAGGATATCGGGTGCGTTCAGTGATACAAATCTGAACTTAAATTCTACGTTTACATTATACTGCTTTTAAACGATGCAATTTCTTCTTGCAATTTGTAGGCACGTAGGCGAGGGACGTAGGTGGCTGGGATATACAAAATAGCTGAGGTTGAACAAATTGCAGAGTTATCAGCTACCTTTGTACTTGCACAAAGTTACCATTCATTAAAAATCACAGCGTCCAATTCCATAGGCGATTGATGGTGTCAATCAATTGAAACTGCGATTTTAGTGATTTCCACTGACAACAACTGCAACTAAGTATTCTAAAAAACTCAAGATATATAATTCGCCGGCTATCTCATAGTGACATTCATTTGAGGTTCGTTCAGCATAAAATTAAGATTGAACTTTTGGTAAGTTTTACTCGATGGAAAGATGGAGTTTCATAAGGGTTGCAAGTTCATTGACAGTTCTAACTGGATACTTTAATTCGGCCCCTGTCAGTCAAACCATTAAGTTCCTTTGGAATTTGGGTACGGTGTTATTTAATTCAAACCACAATTTTAGTGCTCTCCGCTGACAGTTGTTGTTTGTCGATGCTCAGAGAGTGATTACCATAAACAATAACCATGTGTAATGTGAAGTCTTAAAGTTGAGAGCGAACTACGAAGCAGAACCTTTCAGTACCGAACCTTCACCGTTCGTTGGACACTTCACCACCAGCCTTTTAGTGTTTGGACATTTCGTTACAGCGGTTCCCTCACTGGGTATTTCGCTGCCGTTCTTTCAACACTAAGCTTTTTAAGCACTGCCTACATATAGGTAATGTAGTGTTAATTATTCAATATGTTTCTTTTGATGACGTTCAGTAACAAACATCAGGCACTTGGACAAACGTTGATGTTTACACATATTTAACCGTGAGTCCCGGCACTCACATATTTTTTTATGCGGCTTTTTTCAAAATCTTTCTTTGTCTTTTCTTTCTGTTTCTGAAGCAAATATTTAATTAACCTTAAACTACAGAATGAACTCAGTTCAAGGTTGTGAAACTAATTTATCTGTCGAACTGAAGTTTAAACCAAAAGTAGAGCTTAAACTTCAACTGTGAAACTGGGGGTAAGACCATTCGATATTGTAATAAATCTTTATTTATAAAAAAAAACAAATAAATTTGGTGGCACAACAGCTCGTCGAGAACTTAATGTCTAGTGCATTACAACACTCAACCATTTTCTAGTGTGCGTGTTATCAGCAGAAATGGGCACACTTGCTTCTTGCGAGAAATTGACAAGTCTTCCAAGAGTATCTCTTGTCATGAACAAAAACAAATCTTAATTTATTAGAAATAAAATAAATGGGGAAATTAAAAAAAAAAAAATAAATAAAAGGCACGACTGCGGGTCGCATGCACTTTATCTTGTGGTGCCTATTGCGCTATGGGGGGTAAGTTCACAAATCCCTCTTCTCAAATTTGTATTATTAATCCACAGGAAAACCGAGTTATGGTATCAAAACATTATCCAACGCTAATTGAGTCACCGAGGTAGGTTGTTCCTGGACGACTTTTCTACCTATACCTGTATAACCCTATAACACGTTCTATTGAGTTTCAACATCTGTTTGTGATCCTTGTCGTGAGATAGCGCTAATGTTTAGACTAATATTATTGTTATGTTAAATGGACGGTTCTCGTAAATTACCCGGGAATTAGTTAACCCGAAATTAGTTTGGAAAAAATGACTAAAAATTTGTCTGGAAGAAATTTTTTATAGAAAATGACACGGAATTTGAAAGGGAAATTAAACCGCGTGAATAGACCATGACCCTTTTGGGTATACTTGACGCCTATGACTAAAATTATAGATTCAAGTATACATGTCATATCTTTGAAAAAAATTAATAAATAAATGACAAAACATTAATATTTTTAGTAGTTTTCTCCTTTTTCATTTTGGAAATAAATGCAGAAAATGTGTCTGCCTTTTTAGCCTTCTAGGATTTTAACTTGCTCTATAGACTATATAGAGGGCAAGTATTGGTTCGGTGTAAACTTCGTACCTGTATTGACCAAATTTATTGTATAAAAACAGCGTTTCAGGGTTCATGTAAAAATAAATTCAAATAAACATTGTTATAAAGGGTGTTTTTTTATACGTATGGTTTTCAAGAAGAAATAAAAAGCATATAATTAAATGTTATGGCCAGGAATTTAGGTTTATTATAAAGATAAGGGTTTACAATTTTGTTTTAAAAATGATTTCGGGCAAGTGGCCGCTACGGCTGGCTCGAATAAATTCCAGCCGAGAGGCCCACTTTTCGACCACTTTTTGCAGCAATTGGGGCAGTATGTCAGCAATAACGAGCCGAATATTCTCTTCCAAGGCGTCCATCGTCTCGGGGTTATCTGCGTAGACAAGCGACTTCACATAACCCCACAATAAATAGTCCAGCGGGGTTAAATCGCACGATCTTGGAGGCCGCGCCACAGGCCCACGACGCGAGATAATACGCTCACCAAAAGTTTCCTTCAATAAATTGCTAGTTTCGTTGGCTGTCGTGTTTGAACCAAAGGTCGTCCACATCAACAACACTCCAATTCAGGCACGAAAAAGTCATTAATCATATGGCTCTATAGCGTTCCCCATTGACTATTACATTATGGCCGACTTCATTTTTGAAGAAATATGGACCAATGATTCCCTCTGCCCATATATAGATCACACCAAACAGTGACTTTTTGAGAAATGTAACGGCGTCTCAACAATGGCTTGTGGATTATGATCACTCCAAATACGACAATTTTGCTTATTAACGTACCCATTCAACCAAAAATGGGCTTCATCGCTGAACAAAATTCGCTTACGAAAATTTGGATCAACGGCAATCTTGTTTTGGGCCCATTTGGGCACAATTTGGAAGCGTTGTTTAGGCGTCAGTCTATTCATTATGAAATGGCAAACCAAACTGAGCATAAATCAAGTGACAGCTGCCAAAAAGAAAAAACACCGAAAAAAGTATTGCCAGATTGAAAACCACACGTCTAAAAAAAAACACCCTGTATAACTTTGCAATGTTTAAAAATTTTGTTTTAAACATTTTTAAATGCAATATTGTTTGAAATATTTAAAAGTTAAAATAAAGAGCCTTCCATATAGGGACTTCTGAACTTTGACAGTTGATAGCGGCGATATTGTTGAAGCTACATCTGTCAAATTGACTGTCAGTTATTCAGTCTGTTTTGCCAAATCACCATGGACGGATATAGCTTTCAGCAACACGTGCAAATGACGAAATTGTTTTATCAAAATGGGTGTTCTGTTCGGGCAATGTTTCGCGCGCTTCACCCATTTACGGTCATCTTCAGGGATGAGGGCCATTTCAGGATGAATGGGTTACGTCAACAAACGAAATTGTGGAATTTGGGACTATACCAATCCACATGAGATCCAAGAGCGTCCAATGCATCCCGAAAAAGTCACACTGTTTGGTGTGGATTTTGGGCAGGCCATCACCGTCAATGGCGAGTGCTATAGATCGATGATTACCAATTGGATGAGATGGACACCAACGACATGTGGTTTCAACAGGACGGCGCTACGTTAGAAATTCTGCACGAGCGATTCGAGGGCATATGGTCATATCACGTGGAGGTAATGTAAACTGGCCATTGAGATCGTATGATTTGACCCCATTACACTTTTTCTTTTGGGGTTTTCTGAATCCGCAGATATGTATATGCGAATAAGCCACAAACCACAGGTACCCTCAAAGCCAACATAACCTATGCCATCGGTCAAATTCAGCCTGATTTATGCATCAGAGTCATGGAAAATTGGATATTTCAGGTGCGCGCCACCCCAGAGAAGTCGCGGCGGAAATTTGTTACATTCCATACACAATGGCATCGATAGGCCTTTCAAACGAATATAAAATTTCGATGATATCTCACACAAACTTTATCTTATTTAAATTAAAAGACATGAAGCGCTTAATGAAACACCCTTTATGAATACGCCCCAATATCTTCTAAATGCCCTCTCTACGGTGACACCAAAGGCCTATCGTCGTGGTGTTAATACAAATTCCGATATTCGTATGTGATTGTGATCATGTATTATGTACGTAAATATTTTTTTTATAATTTCTCATATAGGATACAATACACTATTTATACGAATATAAGCTTCAAAAACAGGAACTTAAATGTTTTTCCTGTCTTGACAACATCGGTTAAGCCACTAAAGAGAAATACGGGAATAACAAAAAAAAAATTGGCAAGTCTTGCTAAATTTTTCGCCACAAACAGGATTTAAATTTTTTTTTGTTAAATATTCCTCAAACTATAAATAAAAATTGTTATATGTAAATAATATTATTTTCTGAGAAAATTCGATAAAAAAAAAAAAAATCAGAACCATTGTGAGGAAGGTATGTACATATGTATACATATGAATCTCCACACTAAAACAAAATATGGAATTTTTCCTCTATAGGGAATTACATAAAAAATGATCTTTACCAGATCTGAAGCAAATCCCTATGGTATATCCCCTTAGTCTGTAGCTGGATTTAAAGATGGACCCACATACCCAGACAACCAGACCGATGCGACGCGACGACGACCAAAGGTATGCCGTTACCACTGTTTTTTTTTTTGTACGTCTCCTTAATCGTAATAGGTACATTCATTTAAGGTATTTAAATGACGACCATGAAGTCGACCAAGGAACACAAGCCAGACGGCCGGCGCAAAGTTCTAATCTACTCCATCTAAATGCAGAAGATCATTAATAATAATATAAATTTAATTTGGATTGGTCTCAATTATTTTTATGTGGCAGGTTATGATATCCTTTTTGAATAAAAAATAAAAAAAAAAAGATTAACCAATTGATGGTTTTGTTCATATTTGTTTTTATTAAAAGGAACAAGATTATGAAACTGATATGGATGAAGAAAGCATGACTCGCCAAAAGGTTCTATATTAACGTCGTTGTTATTCAAAAACGAATTATTGAAACGATTTGTGCGTGACAAGAAACAAATTAAAATAAGAAAAAAAAAAAAAAAAAAACAACAAATCTACAACGGCTACACGTGAACAATAAAGAAAGATCAAGACTGGAAAAAAGGATTATGATATTGATCCTAAATATTAATATCATCAAACCAGTTCAAAGTCGTCAGTGTTTTGAAATATTGTTTTGTGTTACCGGTATAACATTATGAAACAACATTATGGACGTTAACACTTGATTAAAACTCATTTGAAGAATTAAATAATTTGTGCTTTGAAATATAAGGTAAGGTCTTTAAAAATTGAATAACCGAAGAATCGTGTTTACAATAATTTATTCAGTGTCCACTATATTCACTGCGAATTTTACGAGAGTGCAATATACGGTGTACCTTGTACCTACATTATACCTCTTGCGAAATTTATTGATTGTCTGCGCGCATTTGCCATAAGATTAAATACTCTGTCGTGTCGTGAGAATAAAATTCGCACAACATGGGGTCCTTGTCGATGCTTAAACCAAGAACAAAAGCCTATATCGATAGTTGTTTTACTTATATATGTATGTATAACATCATCAGGAAAGTGAAATGTAGGCTGAAGCAACTTTTTTTCAACACAATAGATTCGATTGACTTCTTAGAAATTCGACTGACCCTTAAGATCTGTTGCGATCAAGTAAATCACATTTTGCAACCAAACCAATATAGGTAGAGCAAAACTAGGTAAGTACGTATAGGTACTTGTGACAAAGCATTTGAAAGAACAAAATTTATGGAACTGAGACAAAACTCGATAAAAAAAAAATCTATTATTCGTTTTTAATCCCAGATTAAGGTCGTGTTATATTCTCAAGAGTTTCTCTATAAAATAAAAAAAACTTCCGCATGAGAAATAATTTACGCAGTAAATTCGAGAATAGTTACCTGACACACATTGATATACGATGCCGAACCTGGCATAAAGGCAAAACAGGCAGTTGCCTAGGGCAGCACTCGATTAGGGCGGCAAAATCAGTACAATAATTCCAAAACGAAAAAAAAGTTACACATCCGTCTACTTCAATTACTAAAGGGGTTTCCAATAAGAGGTGTTATTTTGATATTCAAAGAAAAATGGCATTTTATGAGATAAATGATCGGATGTTTATTTCATTATAAAGAGGAAGGTATGCCGTTAATAATGGAACACAACATCAGCCAAATGGCCGCCACGACCACGCTTAAAGGACCATATCCTTTTCACGAAATTTTCCATAACCAAATCGCAAAGTGGCTGCCCTTTGTCCTCGATAGCCTCACGAATTCCATCTTTGAGGTCTTGAATCGACGCTGGGCTGTTGGCGTAGACCTTATCTTTCACGTGGTCCCAAAGGAAGAAGTCGCAAGGTGTTAAATCACAAGATCTCGGTGGCCAATTGTGATCACCTCTTCGAGAGATAACACGGTCCGGAAACTTTTCCCGTAAAAGATCGATGGTTTCATTGCTTGTGTGGCACGTAGCGCCGTCTTGTTGAAAGTGAACGTTGTCCAGATCAATACCATCCAATTCCGGCCATAAAAAATCATTAATCATCTCTCGATAGCGCAATCCATTGACCGTAACTGTTGCTCCAGCCTCATTTTCGAAAAAGTAAGGTCCAATCACCCCGCCGGACCATAAACCGCACCAAACAGTCACGCGTTGAGGATAGAGAGGCTTTTCAACAATAACTCTTGGGTTTTCCGAGCCCCAGATGCGACAGTTTTGCTTGTTGACGTAGCCTCCGAGGTGCTCCGAGGTGGAAATGGGCCTCATCAGTCAAGATGATTTTTCGATGAAATTCCAGATCATTTTCATGCATTTCAAGGACCCAATCAGCAAAGACACGACGTTGTCGATGATCAGCCGGCTTGAGTTCTTGTGTTAACTGAACTTTATAACCTTAAGACCCAAGTCTTTATGCAAAATACGGTGGAATGCCTAATTCCAAAGAACGACGAGGAATGGACAAACCTGGGTTTTCTTCAACACTTTGGGCTACAACAGCAATATTCTCAGTTGTTCTTGAGCGACGTGCACGGGTTTTATTCTTCACATCACAAACTTGTCCCAACAGCTCGAATTTGTCCACCAATTTCTGTATTGCGGTCCGACAAGGTGCTTCACGACGACCCAAAAATGTTTTAGTTTTACGAACCGTCTCTGCCAAATTTTCACCATTTTTATAGTGAATTTTAATAATTTCAATGCGTTGTTGAAGCGTCTATCGTTCCATTTTTATTAATGGCGTAGTTTCTACTTGTCAAATGTCAAAAAATGACAGCTTCAAAAGTGACAGCTACCGAAATAGCGGGCTATTCAAAATAACACCTCTTATTGGAAAACCCTTTAATTCCGTATTATAATATACTTTTTTCTTTCTTCTTTGTTGTCCATTCTATTAAGGATTATTACAGATGCTTTAATTGAAGGTAAGTAGGTAGGTAGAGATGGCGGCCCAGAGCAAACTCGCTCCGTGACCCAATTTGCGCTAAAGCGCGCCGTTTTGACACCATAACTCGTATTGACCTGTTGGGTGAAAAGCATTTCCAAAAGATTTCGCTCTCGATCTGGCCAGAGCAGGGCATTTACAGAGGAAGTGGGCCACTGTTTCCTTCTCCTGATGGTCCCCACAACTGCGACAAAAAGTATTGTACGGAATGCCCAGCTTCGCCGCATGTTCTCCTATAGGCCAGTGGCCAGAACATGTTGCAAAAACCCTGGCTATGTCTCGCCTGGGCCTAAAAATCAGATCAGTAGTTCGAGATTTATTATAGATGGGCCATATCTTTCTGGATATGACGCAGTTTGTTAAACTTTTCCACCTGCGATTGGATTCAATGAGAAAAATTGAGAACAAATAGCCCTTCATAACTCCAAGCGGAATATTAACTCTTTCCGCAAGTGAGCTATGAAGGGCTGATCCTTGCCTGGCCAGTTCGTCAGCCCGCTCATTTCCCTCAATGCCACAATGACCTGGAACCCAGATAAGAGTGACCCTGAGGTTGACATTAAGGCTAAGTAGTTCATCTCGACATTGCTGGACCAGTTTAGATGATGTTATAGCCTGCTTTAATTGATATTCCAAAAAGTTCCGGAAATCAATGAAATTTAAATTCTTAAAGATACTAAACTTGGTAAACGCGTACACAAATTCGAGTTTTTATGCAAAATAAATATCCTTTAAAAAACGCTTCAATCAAAAATCAAAGGACTTTTTGAACTGTTTGGAGCATTTAGATAAATTGCGACAGTACTTTCAGATAAACCGTTCTAAGGAATCTTTTTTTGAAACATTATACAAGAACGCTGTAAATATTGCTACGAAAAATAATATTCAAGCTGATTTCATTGTGTCCAATTTGATGAGCCTATACGTAGTCATCGTTTTGAATCTGAACAATCTCTTGAAACAATCGATCCAAAATTGAAATTTAAAGCTAATTTTGTTAACGTTATCGATGTTACGCTATCTTCTCTCGATGCGGATGTTTTGCGGAGTATTGATTTCTCGCAGCCAACATTTGGGATTTCTTTGCAATATTTCAAAGAAGAAGGAAAATACTGCGAAAACAACCCCTAACAAGGGGGAAGCAAGGGTTACAATTGGCATTCTCTAGGCCCTCGCCAGTTATGAACCTTTTTGCTTCGGCAGGAATATCTGACTTAGCGATGCCTCAGCTAGTTTTATTTCATATTTTTTTGCTTTAGATAACTGTATTTGATTAGACCTTTGATAATAAAACAGTTGGAACCACAAATAATACCAAAGTTTAATTAAAAATAGAGGTAAAATTGCGGCACAAAATCAAAACGTTTTTAAAAATCTTCATTGAAGCATTAATGAATAGAAATAATTTTTCATTTATTTAAACTCATTTACAACTAATAGCTGTTTATAAATCACATTTAGACCCGTTTACTTAAACGAAACTTAAAGTTTTAAGTTCAAAATAAGAGTTTATGTGACAGTTTACGCTGAGGAAAAAGGAGAAAATAAGCGTTTAAGTAGAACATAAGCGTTAAGGTAGAACATAAATATTTAAGTTACGTATCAGCAAACAGGTCAAAATGTTATTTATAAGCAACTTTTAGTTGTAATTCTATAACATAGCGATTTATATGAGTCGAGTTTAAATAAACGATGTCATGTTTTCTCTTCAGGATTTCCTTACCAAAAACTTGCCAGCGCCTTGCCTAAATTTGGCAAAATCTTGGCATTTTTCCATTCGGAACTTGACGCAATATTAACGGCAACAACTGACAACAAAGTTATAGCTACAGATCTCTTGAATAAAATTAATAATTTAAACGAACTTCTTCTGCTGTTAATTTCAAACTTTTGTCAATTTTGACATTTCTTACTCGAATTGTATCCAAATTTATTAACGGCATTAAGATACTATTAACGTTTCATGTAAGTGTTGCATCAGGTGAAGCTAGCTTCTCGAAACTTAAGCTTATAAAAACCTATCTAACCCAATCGGTCTTGAAACTATTTCAATTGAAAAAGACATTGGAGAAGAAGAACTCGCTGAATGTTGTGCAAAAATGAAATCGCGCAGAACAGCATTTTAGTTTCAAAATTTTGTAAACGTGTATTTTGTCGCAAGCCTTTGATTGTTATCAAATAAAAAATTTTAATGTTGTCGTTATCTTCTTTTTTTTTTATAAGAATTTTTGCCTAGGGCGGCAAAACTTCCAGGTTCGGCACCGTTGATATCAGATCTTTCTACAGAAGTGAATGAAATTTTAGATTTGTGTATAAGTAATTTGGATAGTATGGTATTTTATCTCATTTAAAGGTAAGATCGCAAACTCGACGGAAGTGCACGGGAGTTTATTTAGAGGGATCAGACAAATAAAATGTTTGCAACCTATACTAATTACAACGATAACAGCTGATTCATATTTACACTTTATATTGACAAAGTCTGTTCAGTTATTTATATTTTACAAGTATAGAGAAGCTTATCAATTGACCCCGTAACCAAGGGAAGTATTAATTTAACAACGTAAGTATTCGAAGAGTAATTCAAAATATATAGTGTGATTGTCTTTTACTTTTTAGGGGAATCCCAACAGACAGTCATTGTTCGTGAGTTGTGATGCACTGAAGTGTTTGATGCTTATCGGGCCATTACGTGTTGCAATGATAATGATTAAATTAGTAAAAGCTTTGAAGTGATATACTGGAAAAAACTTTGACATCATCAGAAAGGTTAATAAATCCACGTCAGAGGGCAACAAATTTGCTTATAAGTCTGAAAGTTTCCAATGGCTAGCGCTTACGTTCTGAAATATGATATGCCTGTAAGGCCTAGAGTCTTTTAAATGCAACCTGAATTGTACGGCATTTTAGTTAGGACACAAAGGTGTTTTAACCCATTTCCGGATAACGTTGCGAAAACGCAACTTCATATTTAACAATGTCTGGAACTTAACTAATGATAAATTTAAATAAACTTAGATGTTAATTTGAGAGTTAATTAAATCATCTAATCGACCTATTTTTGGAGTTTTTTTCAAAATAAAAATTTTCGTGTGTTTTTAGCACCGTCAAAAAGCGAAATTTTGAAAATTTCGAGGTATAGCGTTTTTGAACTATTGAAAAATATCATCAAAATTATAATTTTTCAAAATAATTTCAACTACAGTTAAATAAAGGTTCAAATTATATTCTAAAATAATTTTCAAGCTATTTATATGAGTTGCCTGCCTGATAGATGAGATGAAAGCGCTACGTTTCGTTTTCGCAACGTTCGCCTAAATTAGTAGCATTTGAACCTGAAAAAAAAAAATTGCGTTCGTTGCGTTTTCAAATCAGAATAATTGTTTTTTTTTTCTCAGAATATTGTGTGTTAATGTTTATAATGTACCAATTTTTGAAAAAAAACATAATTCTTGATTGTATCCTGTCCAACAAACCTTTTTCTATCCATTTGACTTTATTCTAACAAATAATTAGCTAGTATCTACCTTCTGCGTATAGAAAACTTCAAGAGTCAGGCCATTTTTCTTATGAGCGTGATCCCTGTAAGACAACTCTACTCTATACTCAGGTACGATAAAGCAAGTGCATATTCTAATTCCCAGAAAAAAAAAAAAAAGAAATGCGTGCTGTATTGGAAAAACCCATTGGGAATATGAGTATTTAGCATTTGACTTATTTTTTACATATATCGGGTTTTTCAATAAGAGCGCTACAAAAGTTTTTTTAAATAAAACAAAAACGGTTTTGGATATCAATAAAACTCTTTATTCCTGTGAAAGTACGTTCGATGCCATTATGTATGAAATTCGACTTCTTTTGCATGGCCACCACGGGCAGGCTTGCAGAAGTCCAGACGCTGAACCCAATTTTCGACGGTTTTCAAGCATAAATCGGCCGATACTGCTGCAATTTCATGTTCGACATTCGTACGAAGTTCATCAATCGTCGCTGGCTTGTTGGCATAGACCATAGACTTGACGTAGCCCCATAGGAAATAGTCTAACGGCGTCAAATCGCACGACCGAGGCGGCCAAGCGACTGGACCATTTCGTGAGATAACACGATCTCCAAAATTGGTTTCCAATAAATTGACTGTGACATTCGCTGTGTGGCTTGTGGCGCCGTCCTGTTGGAACCACATGTCCTCCAAGTCCATATTATCCAATTGGGGACAAAAATATTCGGTTATCATTGAACGGTAGCGATCCCCATTCACAGTAACGTGCCGGTCTTGATCATCACGGAAGAAGTACGGCCCAATGACGCCCCCGGCCCATAAACCACACCAAACCGTAATTTTTTCGGGATGCAATGATGACTCATGGAGTACGTGTGGATTGCTGCCTGACCAATACCGCATATTTTGTTTATTGACGAAGCCATTCAGCCTGAAATGAGCATCATCGCTGAAGATGATTTTTCGCTCTTAACGTTGAGGCCACTGACTCCGAATTTCGGTAGTAAATTTTAATAATTTCGGCTCGTTGTTGGCTCGTATATCTTTCCATCATGAAATGGCAAACCTTACTGAAAAGAAATGTCAAAAGAGCGGCAAGAAATATGGCGTCGTTTGCTGTCCCTGTTGCTCTTCTTTTGTAGCGTCCCTGTTGAAAAACCCTTTACAAGCTGTGAGTTGTGCGGCGGTCAAGTAGTGTTTTCAAAATTATCTCTGCGTTCACAAAAAGAATCAAAATTATGTGTTTTATGTATCGAAAAAAGTTTTTATCTGCTAGAGAGATCGAAGAGTTAGTATGAATCCGAGTTCCAATGAAGAAGACGAAATAAATTTGAATTTATGGACGCAACAGTTAAAACAAATGTTATAATTTTGCCTCCAAGAAATGATGCTTTGAGTGACAATGAGGAAATTGATGATAATTTGCAGTTTCTGGAAGATGGAAACATGTTCCCAAACGAATAAGCTGGTGAAATTGAGCTAGCATGTAGATTTGATGATTTAAATTCTCAGAAGCCTCTGGAAGAAGCCGACGAAGTGGAAGCTGATGTTGTACCAAAAGATTCAAATAATGCATCAACATCCGAAAACGTCTATCTTCTCAATTTTTTATAGTAAAAATCAATTTTTCTTGTATTTACAGACACAGTTCGTGAAAATAAAACTGGTAAAGCAGAGTTGACCGATCCAAAAGAAATGAAAAAAGTCGTGCGTGGTTCTATTGATTTTACATTTTGCATGTGGAACGACAATTCGATTGTTACAGAACATTTTTTTGTAGATTCCTTTTGAGCATATTTTTCATCACATTCTCACACATTTCACGCGGTATTTCATTAATTTCATCACGAATATTTTGTTTGAGTTGCTCAAGCGTTTTTGGTTTGTTTGCATAAACCTTGCTTTTCAGATATCCCCACAAAAATAAGTCCGGAGCAGTCAAATCAAGCGACCGAGGAGGCCAATCAACATCACCATTTCTTGAAATAACTTGTTGTGGAAAGAGGTCTCGCAATAATTCCATTGTAATCCCGGCTGTATGCGATGTGGCACCGTCTTGTTAATACCACATGTTAATCAAGCCCAAAGCATGCAGTTGTGGCGTTAAAAAGTTTTCAATCATATCACGATATCGCTCCCCATTCACAGTTACCGTTACCCTGTTTTCATTTTCAAAGAAATAAGGTCCAATGATTCCTCCTGACCAAATTGCACACCAGACTGTAACTTTTAATTGGCACGTTGTTTCTCCCAAAAATTTCACGTAACTTCCTCATCGTCACAGTAATCGATGATTGATTTTGATTAAATGTTTTAACGATTAAGAAACGTTGGTTTATCGATTATGTTTCCATAATAAATTTGCCACGTGTCTACTTCACGACTGTCAAATATGAACTGTCAAGACTAATGTTTACCAAAATGGCGGCAAAACAAAGTAGTATACCTTCCCGGCGGACACCCTGTATAATGTATACCTTATTATAAATTTCTCTAGTGGTTCAAAACTTTCATTATGGTTAGATATTGCGAATATATGATAGTTTTTGCTATTTAGTTTTGTTATTGTGTTTACAAAAATAGATAATTTTCAAATAGGATATTATTTATTTTACTTAGAAGAACCCGATAACAAAATATTAACAAAATCCCTGCAGACATTAACGAGATACACCGCATTAACTCCAAAATAAGGCAATTAGGTATACCTGAAAAAATCCTTTTATGAATTTTTGTGACGAGAAACTGAAACGCGCCGTTTTATTGCAATCGTTTTAAACGTTATACGTAAGAAGTTTAATCAAAATCGTTAGAGCCTTTTTCGGGAAAATTGAACAAAAAAAAAAAAACGAAAATCATTCTATGCCAGGTAACTGTCCTAGATGAGCTAAGACAAAAATTCGAATTTTTCCTCTCAGAAATTCTATACAAATTCGATATACCAAGTTTGAAGTAAATCTGTCTACCTGTTACGGACGGATTGAAATTGAAAAGTTATAAATCAAGATTACTGCCGTTCTAAAAAAAACTTAACGATTTAACTGCATTTACTGCTAATCTCCAGACTGTGTATTCAACAGATATCAAATAAAATTGCAGTCTGTTTTGTATGCATACTGCTCTGTAGGGAACAATAGTAGAAAACGCGAAATCTAGCTTGTATATATTATGGATGTTTACTTTGACCACCTCAGTTTTATGACGATGATAACGGTGACGGTGTTATATACAAACCAAAAAAAGACATTCAATTGGATTTAAAAGAATTGGAACAAAGAAAACCACACAGGAGGAATTAAAGCTTCAAAAAAATTCTTTCATATAAAACCGATCCATCATTTTGTGAAATTCATGAATGAGCACTTCGATCCTGACAGATAAATAATCGTTTATAAATTTCGACAAGGCCAACTGCACCATAAAAAATGTTTACCAGCTTCAGAGTAAAAAAAAAATTATTTAACTTTTCTTTATCTTCAATTTATTTGGAAACCGCTATGGCCCGGCCGGCGCGGCGCGGCGGTGAGCGTTTAGAAGGATGGCATTGATTGAGTTTGGTACTTTTAACGAAGGTAGGTACCTACTTGTAAGAACCAATAATAGTTGTATAGCTGATGTGTTTTTTATTTATACAATTGTACGGAAAAAAAAAAGAACAATACCAGGGCTTAGCGATCGCAGAAAAATTCCATCGATGTGATAAAATGATATCACTTCCAGCTATACCTACAGCTACAGGACAGACAAATTGCACACATACATATAACAACAAAAATTGGATAAAGAATTTCTTTTATTTTGAATAATCATTGAACATTTTTGTTGAAGCTACATATGTTTTTGGGTATTTTTAAGGTTTTATAAGCAAGGTCCTCACGAATATGTATTTGATATCTTTTTCTCGTCTAGATTTTCCATACTGAAAGCTTTCCACGCCCTTGACTAAATTTTCCAAAAATAATTTTTCCGTGAGGGTATTAAAAGTGAACAGGAACAGTTGGTCAAACAATCAAGGTAGCGGAGCACGAATTTGAAGTGGTGCAATCCTTTAAATACCTTGGGTCAATAGTAGCAGCCGATAACAATATAGAAAAAGAAATACGCGGGCGGCTTCTCAAATCCAACAGAGCCTACTATAGTCTGTCAAAGCTCTTCAAATCCAGAAATCTCACCATAACTTCAAAACTGCTGCTGTACAGGACCATGGTCCTGCCAGTACTCACATATGGATCTGAGACTTGGGTGCTTAGCAAAAGGCACTCCGACCTCTTAGCCGCGTTCGAGAGAAAAGTCTTAAGGAGAATTGTTGGCCCCATTTGTGAGGAAGGACGATTCCGGAGACGGTACAATCATGAATTGTACGCAATCTACCTTGAAGCAGATATCGTGACAAAAATTAAGCTCGGTAGACTCCGGTGGGCAGGGCACCTAGCTCGCATGAGCGAAGAGGAACCTGCTCGGAAAGTTCTTTGTGGTACATTCTATGGTAGACGACAGCGTGGTAGACCATGCTTGCGCTGGAGAGATGGCGTAGACCAGGATGCCCGGAGCCTTGGGCTGCGCAACTGGATGGCGGCGGCTCGAGACCGGGATGGGTGGAGAGACTTGTTGAAGGAGGCCAGGACAGGACCCTGGCTTTCGAGCCGACGATGATGATGATTAAAAGTGAACAGAGAAAAAGCTCAATTGCAAGTGAGGTGCTAAGTTCATTATATGGGAAGAGTCCTTCATTATCTATTCCACAAAAAATCAGTATTCTCTATATGAGGTCCTAGACCAGGGCAACACGTAGTCCTTCATGCACTGTTCGCGAAAATGGTCTATAATGCCGTTAATATGGTGAAAGGCGGTCCTGAGCTGAAAATAATAAAGTAAACTAGCAGTACCCCAACTCCCCCCACCCCCCCCTTCTCAACGAACTAAAAGTTGCGTCAACAGAACCATTGTCAGAAAGTGTAAGTCCGATCCATCCAGCATCTTTATTGCGGAAATTAAGAAATTCGGTGTAAATGTCTCGAGCATACTTGTAAGAGGACGACAGTGCCCAACAATGCCCAGCTATATGGATGCATCAGCAGAAAGAAACCGTTGCTAATTGTTAGAGCTGTTTTCGAGAAAATTTAAAAAAAATCTATAGCTATACCTACGCTAAAACAAATATTCGCATTTCCCCTCTAGGTATGTACCTCACCCGTTTAGTCACTAGCTTAAATAACAGTAAACGCACAGACAAACAGACGCACGGTTGTTATGAAGAAACACACTCTTCGAACTTTTCGATTATTTTTACACAAAACCAATAAACCATTACGCCACACTTTTTTCTCAAACTCTTTCCGTGGTTTGTTTTGTATTTTTGTTGTTTTTCGTCCATTCTCTTATTTTACCTTAATTCAAGAAAGATTTAAAGCAATTTAACTCATCAAATAAATTAGTGTCGCTTCCCTCCTTTTTTTTTTGAGAAAAAAAATATTTGCCTTCATCTGGGCCGGAAGGAACATTACGAAGAATAACCAAATTTAAAATTGCAACTACTCAGGAAAAAAATGCACCCCATTGACTCAAACATTCATAATATACAGTAGGACCTCGGTAATTCAAACCACGGAGGTTTTCGAATTACTTAACACTTTTTTGCCGCCAATGAAATTTTAAATGAAAAGCATTTCTCCTTTAGGGTAAAAAAAAACTTAAGGTCCAGTTTTTCAGTGTGAGATTAAAGTTAAGCCCGAGTTAACTCATGAAATATGGTGACTGAACTCAGGATTAACTGAATAGGTGCTTTTGATGTGTTATCCACCGAGTTTGTTTAGTCGTTCCGCATGCATTCTTCACCGAAAAACTGCTTCCTCAGTTAACGGGGGGATAATTTACTTCTAGAGCTAGCTAACTCTGGTTTAACTCACCACTTAAAAAACTGGGCCTAAATGTCACTCACTAGAGTCGATGTGTTTTTTTCTTAGAAATGTTTTCTCCTATTATTTCTACAAAAATACTTTTAACTCTATAAATACATGGTAAAGCCCTCAGCAAAGCAACAAGAACGATGAAGTTCGAAAAAACAGAGTACCAATTTCGGCAAGTATTCGAATTATGAGATACATTATGTAAAAAAGATTGGTGTTCGAATTTTCGAGTATTCGAATTACCGAGGTCCTACTGTACTGAATAAATTTATTAATATTCAAATAGGCTACAAATGCGGGACATTTTTACGTCCTGTATTTCTTAAATAAAAACCAGGGGCATGCTATTGAAATACGGGACTGTCTGCGGGGAACTTTGGGGCTGAGGTTCCGCATGCTGTATATAGCAAGTAAAAAATGTTTACCGAACCTGCAATATTTATCATGAACTCATGGACTCTATAGAGCATGTGCAGTGTGTGCAGTTCTTAGTCAAAAGGATTAATGCCTTCACCCGCACAATAAATATTTCATAATATGTACATATCTAGACGGATTCCATAAAATTATAAAATATCAAATAAGAAAACTTTGGAATTAAAAAAAAAAAAACACACACAGACCCTTTACCCACCTACCCCCTACTTTAAAACCACACCACAAAAACCTTATGTTATGAATCCCCATTTAACTTTTCTTATTACCTATCCATTATGTTGATATTCAAACAGATAAATCCAATGTACACACATACAGAAGTTTCTTATGGTCATGGTAAATCCTTTTTCATTAATACCTATATTCAACGTTATAATTGTTAGCAAAAAAAAAAAAAAAAACTACCACCAGTATCCAATATCTAAATACAGCACTGGGGGTAAATAAAAAAAAAATATCTATGTGTATATCTACATATATGAATGTACAATTGTATACACAATGGATGCATGTTTATCTAAAGCAAAGGTTTGTTAAGTCAAAAAATCGATTTTATTTTAAAAATTTTGCCAAAGGTTTCCTTTGGATGTATGCCTCGCGTTGCGTTGTAATGAATTGTTCTCCTAAACAAACATACATTTTTTTCTAGAAGAAATTAGATTTACAATTAACTCGTATATAAACATTGAAAAAAAAAATTATATATCGAGTACCTATAGATACATATGTCTATGGAAATGTACAATTACTGTAGATAGATAGGTGCTTCATAGATGTTCAAGCCAGTCATGTACATAATATGTATGTATATGTGTTATATTCTTATAAAGAACGCAAGTAATTGCGCGTAACTAATGACTTCCAGCAGGGTTTTGAAGTCTATTTTTTATAAATTTTAACACTGGTTGATAAATTGCCGACGGCAATATAAAATTCAATTGTTTGTTTTAGTTGGAAATTGAAAAAAAAAATGAGCATTAATCTTCTTCATACGAGATAGGTACGATTAACATGAGTCCACGAATAGAACCTTAAGTTTCTGGACAGGTAATATACATATATGTACATATATGAATGTCAAAAATAAAACCAATTAGTCAAGGAACGAATTCTCCTGTCAAAATAATTAATTTCTGGATAATCGGTTGAATTTTCAATATTCATAAACCATCACAATGTGTGTTAGTGAGAGAAAAAAGTTAGATCAGCAGAAAAAGGACAGCAAGTTAGAAAATCATACCTGAGAGAAACATCGACAATACATAAGTCTTAAAATTGGTTTACAGAAAAGAATTTGAAAATGTTTGAATTTACAAGCTTTCTGAGGAAGTAATCGGTTCCATTTTTTTTGTTGTTTGTTTAGACATTTGGGATGATGAAACAAGAATTGGGATTGCGCCCTGCTATCACGCCATGAAATCTGTCATTCCTGTCTAAACGGAGTTTCGGTGTACGTTTGGTGGCAGTCCTCCGAGCTAATGGACTGTAATAAGGCTGGTAAACTCTTTTTCCAGACGTGGGACAGTCGGACGGACGCCTTTTCATCGAAATCCTTCAGTTCAGACGCATCAGACAACCATTGCTGCTGCCGTACAGGTTACTTCCAGCCCAAAGTCAAGGAGCTTATCTACTCAAACAAGTATCAACAGACCGGTGTTGTGCACAAGGATTTAATTTTTTTTTTTCCTTTTGAAGTTCAAATTACAAGCAAAGTAAACTTGAAACGATTGAGGCAACTCTTAACAACTTAACCCTCAAGGCATTGATAGGATACTATTAGATAAGATCCCGAAAATTTCTCACACCTCAGCGGGGAGGCCATTTGAATTCGATTATTGCATTGAAAAACTTAATAAAAATAAATTATTTTTCAAATGAATTTAAAAAAAGATTCACCAGCACCCCTGTAGTGCAACATAAAGACTTTAGAAGCTTAAGCTTGAGAAGCTTGAGAAGAATAGAGCTATCATTCAAAAAAATTAGCTCAGATAGTTTCCATTTGGACGAGACTAGAGAAATGCTAATTTATAACAGCTTTCGCCATTAACAGTAGGTGACTTGAAAAAAAAACGCCTGGGTGGCGGAAGTACAAATGTCCAACGGGGGACAACCCTGGCCCTGCATGGCCACATAAATACTAATACTTTTATAAACAAAATTGTTATAAATTGGCATACCCAGAGTCACTTCCTTTCCATTTACTTTTCTGGTAAAACAATCTTATTATAAACGATTTAAAAAAGTTGATAATGTACTAACCATAGATGTAACGTTTTCCCTCGAGAGACAAAAAAAAAGGTATTTTTACTTGGTATTCGAGGCGTTTTTGTTTTACACGTGGTTTTTTCTGATGGGTTATCAAAACTTGCCCAACAAGTATGACAAAAATTGGACAAGTGAATCCTAATACTTCTCTATCAATGTTCTCAAAGGCAAAGTGAAGAATTTCGCGGAGAAAAAAAGTTTCAAATTTATGACAATATGTGAATAACTCTGGTATCTAAGACTCATGAAATTTCTCTACCGATATAATGTTGATACCGAATAACATGGCTAAACGTCTAATTAAAAAAAAACAATCGCTTCGTTAAAAAACAGCACTACGTAAACTATAATTATTACCAAAATATGTCCAGTGAAATACTATACTATACATCCTATAGTTTTGAATATATAAAAAAAAAACCTTACTAGATTGATGTTAGTCCTTCTTAAGATTGTTACCTTTCACTCCTGGACGATGGTTTTGTTGGCAAAATCGCCGAGCCTACGAAGGAGAAGTTACGAAAATGAGAAAAAAGATCTCATCTTACTTTCGCACTCAATAAATTTCGAAAAGAGTTATGACTCTTGAGTCTTCGTATAATAGCCGACTTACCGACATCACCCACGATCTTGTCATGACCTACTGAAAAGTCATAATCCAAAGAGGAACTAAGTACCGAACAGCCGGATGCACACCGACATACCAAACTTCAAGCTACATACTTTCAAAACTTTTTTTTTTTTTCAACCAAAAGAATTCCACTATTAGAACAACATCCAACAACAACAACTACAATTGGAGCAGATTGAAGTGCTCTCAGATCATATATCATTTCCGAAACAAAGGAGACTACTTAGTAGTAGTTCTCTGTTCCATATGACTTTCTTCAAATCCTTCTGTGGAAACAAAAAACTCCCAAAAATGCACCCAAATTAATATCATGCAATTAGAATATTTTCCCTCAAAATATACTTCTGATCGGTTAAACAATAATCAAAACAAACAGCATGACAAAAAGAAAGAATGCAGAATCTTTAATGCTTCCAAAGCAAAGCAAAGCAAAAAAGGGGCAGTTTCTTTTGTGTATTTTGTTATATATGCTTGATAGACCAAGAATTATAATCAACATTTGTTTTCTTGGTATATGCCTTAAACAAACTAGACACAAATATATATGTATGTGTAGCGAATTATAATAAAAGTATTAAACTAATCTTGAAAGAAACATACAAAAAAATAAAAAAAAAGTCAACAGACATCAAGTCCTAAACCAATATCTATCCCAAAAAAAAAAAAAAAAAAATGGCCTTGAAAAGAGGGAGGATAGATTGTGTTCTTATACCTATTTTAATGTTATGACTTATCTATTCATTTTTGTATGTTCATTCATTTGAGTGACAAATTCTCTTATTAGCTTAGGTAGCAAAATTGTTTCGTTATTTATTTAAAAAGTATCACCTTACTTTTTTCATGTTCTTGTGATCCTATTTCAGTCAAGTCAAGTCAAAGAAAACATTAACCACAAATCTAAACAAATAATCAAACAAAAGATGTGTGGTATGTATGTATATTAAGATTTATTGCCCAAAGTAGGTAGCTCATCGAGAAATTAATAATTTGAAGATTTTCAAAAAGATTTTTTTTGCACATGGTGCCAAATTAAATCTTCAAAATATTAATTACATAATTATGTGCGAGGTGTTTGGGTTTAGGTTAAAAGTTTTAATTTACAAAATTCTTCTCCATTTCAGCAGAAAAACGAGAAAAATGAGGTGTAAATACAATTTTGAAACCTCCAACCAAAGTTCGTAATTTTTTTAAGAACACTAAAAGACACAATGCTGGCCGTTTCAAAATCTTGATTAGATGAGCACATTAAATCTATCCAACATAATGAAGTCACACAATCAGGTATATATGAACATCTATCTTACAAGGAAGATATATTATATTATATTATATTATGCCCCGCCCACTTTCCCCTCCCAACCGCCGCGCGAGGAGGACCTTTTAATTATTTTTTTTATTATAATAAATAAATGTACTATTATAATCTGATTTTGTTTTAAATTTGTATGTATTATATTTGTATTTAATTGAGTTTTTTGGGAAAAAATAAATAAGAGGTTTAAGAGTGTAAGAGCTTTGTTTTGGCTAAAAAGCCATTTTGTTCATTAATGTTTTATTAGTTCTCATACGTTGTCTGATTTTAAATATTTTATCACTTCTCTTTTAAAATTTTGTAAAGTATTTAATGATTTAATTTTACTTGGTAGATTATTATATAACTGTAGTCCTTTAAACATCATTGTGTTCTGCGCGCGCGAAGTTGCTTTATATTGTAGTCTAAAATTTTGAGCGCTTCTTAGATTATAGGGTTGAGAATCACTGATATATTTTAAGTTATTGCATAAATAGCTTGGAAGCATATCATTTTTCATTTTAAACACAAATAATAAGACATTTAATTTAATAAGCTGTGTAATATTTAGCCAGTTAAGCCTTTCTAACATATCTTTTATGTGAGTAAGTCGTGCACATTTTAAAATAATCCTCATTGCCTTATTTTGTAGTTTTTGTAGTCGAGCTATATCTCCTTGGGAAGTTAAAAATAAAATGGTGGAACAATATTGAAAATGAGGCTTCACAATGGCATTATATATTTTGATCGCTGTAGTAATTGAGAGTTTTTTCCTAATTCGTCCTAGAAAATATAATTTTTTCGACAATTTCTTGCACACATAGTCTGTATTAGCTTTTAAGGAAATTTTATTATCAATAACTACTCCTAAATACTTAAACTCATTCACACGCTCAATATTCTCTCCATTTATTTGCACAACATTCTGTTCCATACTATTTATACACATATACTTGGTTTTCTTTATATTAAGCTTTAATTTATTAATAACGAGCCATTCACATATGGATTGTAAGTCCATATTGATTTTTTCAGTACATTCTTTCATGCATTTTCCCGAAATAAAAAGAAGGGCATCATCCGCAAACATACACAATCTACAATTTTTAACAGCCAAATTTATATCATTGATGTATAATAAGAACAGTAAAACTCCCATCACCGAACCCTGAGGCACACCTGTTTTAACTTCATTCGCACTAGATACATTATTGTTTACTGAGGTACGTTGTGTTCGAGCATTTAAATATGACTCAAACCATTTCAATTCATTATTTTTGATTCCATATTTGGAGAGCTTTTTAATAAGTATCCCGCGGTCTACAGTCTCAAAAGCTCTCTTGAAATCCAAGAAAACTGCAATGACAAAATTTTTGCTGTCCATTTCATTCTTCCAACTCTCTATCACAAAATTCAAAGCCGTTTCACACGAATAACCCTTTCGAAAACCCGACTGTTGTTCCATTATTAAATTATTATTTTCCAAATAGCTCCTAAATTGTTTTTCCACAAGTTTTTCCAGCACTTTTTCATAAATAGGTAGCATATTGACCGGTCTGTATTCTTCACATAACTTTGTATTTTGAATTTTTTGGATTGGTATTACCAAAGTCTCCTTCCATTTACTTGGAAAACAGCCAGTCAACATGGATTTATTAAAAGTTTCCCTTAATATCGGACCAATTATTTCAAAACCGTCTAAAATCATATTCGCACTCATAAATTTATAGTCTTTCTTTTTACCCATAGTCTTTAAAATATCAATTATGTCTCTATTATTAATAGTCTGAAAGTTTAAAACAGTATTAGTTTCAATAATTTCATCAACATATGTTTTTTTAGGTATTTCTGCAATAATGTCTTCCACACTTTTCACGAAATATTTATTAAATTCACTTGCCATTGCTTCATCATCATAAATCATACTGCCGCTGAATTCTACATTTTTGATTTCACAATGATTTGTATTTAAAACTAGTTTTTTAATATTTTTCCAGAGTTTTTGTGAATTTGATGATGTGTCTATTTGTTTTTGAATGAAACTGTCTTTCGCGAATCTAAGTTCTTTTTTGTACAAATTTCTGGCAGAAATATATTCATTCCACACCGAAATTTGGTTTCCAAATTTGAATTCTTCATATTTCATAATTTTAGCTCTTTTTAATTTTGCTAATTTCCCATTAAACCACTCACATTTACCAACATTCACACTTTTCTCAACAACCATTTCTTCTACAATTCCATTCAAGACATCGCATAACATATCTGCTAATTCATCCACACTACTGTTCACAACATCAATTCCAACAAGATCACTGTTCAAAAGCTTTGAGAAAAAAATATCTTTATTATAGTTCAACGTTTTGTATTTTGCATTTTTATTTGATTGTAAATTGTTTTTTAAAGTAATGTCAAATCGAATGGTTTCGTGATCACTTATTTTTAGTTTAGAATTAGTTCTTGCCGTAATTTGCTTTGAATTTGATATAACATAATCTATAAGTGTCGAAGAACTGTCCGTTATTCTGGTCGGTTGATCATTAATAACGCACAAATTATTTTCAACACATATAGAATGCATTCTGCTTCTGTAAGTTCTGTCACTAAACCAATCGATATTAAAATCACCAACGATAATAAAATCTCTATCGACATTCACTTGTTCTAATAAGTTGGAAAACATTGTACAAAATTCGGATTTTGAAAAACCCGGTGATCTATAAACTAGAAGTATTTTAACCATAGTGTATTGATCTCCAACATTTATTTCTAGGCAATCCGATCCCACATTGTTTTTGACCTCGTCAATAATTTCAAAATTCAGCTCCTTATTTATATAAATTAATACACCGCCAGTATAGGAAGACACACTTTTAATTTGAGCTAAGTTGTAATCATTCAACATTAATTCAGTATCGTTTATATTATCCGTCACATGTGTTTCACTTAAGCATATTAAATGTGGTCTTTCATTACTAGCCAACAACTCAATTTCATCAAAATTATTAACAAGGCCTTGAACATTCAAATACACACACTTCATTATACTTAGCTGCTAATATTTAATTTTTTCCCTTTCAATCTTCAGTTTTCTTTGCAAAACTGGACAATTGGCATCCCTGGAATCATGATTCACATCTATATTGTTTTCAATGTTGTTAAGCCTCTCTTTCATCAAAACACAGTTTATACAACGGAGACATTCACTCTTACATTCCTTTGTTATATGATTCTCTCCACACTTTGCACAAATTTCTTTTTCACTCTTACAATTACCCGCACTGTGATTAAAACCGCAACATTTGAAGCATCTCTTAACATTTATGTTTTCATAACAAATACACTCATCCCATTCTATATACACGTTTTTTATTTTCATTAAATTTGCAAATGCTTCACCGTCAACATCTACAATAGCATTATAAATACTTTTATTTTTTGCTGATTGAAAAACTTTCAGACATTTAATTTCTTTAAAATTTATAGCTTTATTTTGCGCTTTAAGAGCCATTTCCACTTGTTCTTCTTTTAATTGTTCTCTCATTCCATGAATCAATACTTTCGGATTTCTCATATCACTCACTTTAATATCATAATTGTCATTTAATTTTTCCATTATTTCTTTTGATATAATGCTTCTCTCTTTTTCATTTTCACATTGAATTGTAACCGTTCCATCTTTTTTATTCGTAATTTTGTTCACTTTTACCGATAATTTTGATGGATTAATTTTGTCCTTCACTTCTTTTATTGTTTTTTCACTTTCTTGATGCTTTTTCGGTTTTATGTAAATAGGCGCTCTTAGCATTGATGCGTACGATTTTTCTTCTTTTTTGCTCTCACTCTCTTTAACCTCACTAACAGCTTCTTTCACACACTTCTTTAAATTATTAATCATTATATTCGCTTTAATCAAGCCGTAAATCCTAAAGATTTTGTGTACCAACGATTTAGATAGTAAGAAGCAATTGAAACTAAAAAAAAAAAAAATACATATGTATGTATGCATATAAGAACTTCAATAGAGATTCTAGTTTCAATCTATAGAGAATATGGGATCCACTTTAGTAAGCACAAGCTTAAACCAACGAAAACAAGAAACAAAATATCTTACGTCTTAAACTTGGTATTCACACAGGAATATGCAAATATGTGCAATACAACAAGAACCACATCATCAATCAGCCGCTGCCAGCTCTTGAAAATGCAACAACAACAACGATTTAAGAAAAGGATCAACCAACAATATCCATCAAACATCAGTCCAATCAAGAGACCACGAAGATTTGAGTTTTCTGCGAAACGTTTCGGGAAGAAGAAAATAATAAATATTTCTTAATACATACACATAAATAACAAATTTTATAATGTTTGTTATAAATCAATATTTACACAAGTTTAATTAATCTCACGTTTAAAAAAAATGTCTGTAATGTACTTATTTTTTGTTTGTTTTTTTTTTAAATTTTTATCTTGTGACGTTAATAAAATTAAAATTTTATCATTAGGAATGTAGCAAAGATATGACATAAACTGTATATGAGTTATGAGATTGGGTGGCAATTACACAGTGGACATAGTGCTCGACTGCTAACTTAGATGTGTGAGGTTCGAGCCGCATTCTAAGCACAATTTGTTTCTATATATGTATAACACCCCCAGTTTCTTTATGTATTCTCTTATTATTTTTACATATTTCCTTTTAACTAATGCGGTATAATCCAGGTTACATTTAACTTAAACAACTTAATTGGCATATGTAACGGGGGCGCTATCTTTAATGTCGGTACGTAAACATTCAATTGAACAATTGAACAATTCATGGAATATATATATGTATATAATATATTGACTTAAGCTAGTTATACAAAAGTTAAAAGCAGCGATTATATCTACCGACAACTCTTTACAACTACTTGAAATCTATTTAATATCTGAGGTATAGAAGCTTATCTTCGTTGATAGGTTCGAAGACAATCAAAAAAAAACATTGCTTGCATTGGTAATCTGCCCGAATTGACTGCAGCAGCATTTGGTATTCATCAAGTCAGCACTCAGCAGTAATGAACCGCCGCCCGAGAAAAACAGATTATACGCTGCGATAACATGAACCCCCGCCCGAGAAAAGCACATTATACGCTCCGATAGCATATTTGTACTTAACGCCCTAAAAAAAAAAACCAACAACAACAGTGAACTCATATCTGAAATCAGATATTAACTCATCAAACCAACAAACGACATCAACTCCTTGGAATCTTAGGATTTAGGTAAACAAATATGCTGACACAAAATAAGATTTGCTCAAACATATTCAAAAAATAGGGTCAAAAGCTAACATAAATCACCAGTGGGGACCCTATAACACCACCACAACAAGAATGTAAACCCTTATAAACTAATTCCCGTATCAACAAAATACGTTGGCAAAACACAAAATCTCTAATTTTGTACGACTACGACTTGAACAAACATCGTCACCTCTCATCAGCCCCTCAAAAAAAAAAAAAAACTCAAAATAGTTTGAGCTACCTGTAACATCAGATTTGACCTAACTCATATTTTTAAAACTCTGCTCTGTATCGCAACCCATAATTTAAAATGTAGTTAAAAAGAAATCATGTAGGAAATTCTTCTAGCTCCACATATAAATACATATTTAAAAAAATATATGATCTTCTAGATACCGCAAACATTATTATGTAATTTTATTAAACAAAAACTAGAGCAAATAGTCTTCACAGGTAGGCTCTTTAATATTAATACTACCCTCCTCGAAAAATGCATTGCACTTGTTTAGCGAAATAGTCTAGTATCAGTATGGTGAGCATATGGAAGTGAGGAATGGTAAACGGAAAGAACCACGACCGAATCTCAAATAAACCAATTTTGTTTTTAATTTTTGTTTGTCTCTCAAGGCAAAATGGCAAATAAATAGCGAGGGCCTAGCTTTAGTAACCTTTTCTAGTCCCTTTTTAGTATATCTATATTTAAAACTTCTAGGGCCCCATTAAGAACTATATTCTTGTACGAGGCGGTTACCATATAATTTTAACTACCTGTTAGTAAATAATTTTAAAAAAATAGTTATAATAATATTAGAAATACAATTATTTAAGTTTAGAATTTTATTAACAATGCCGCTTTAACATGCCAGAGCAAAAATTATAGATACAAACTATACATACATATATGTCATATATATGTATGTAAGTATTAAGAAGAACATATTGCAGTCAATTTTATTCAATATGAAAACAAAATTTTCCTTGAACTACAATAGCTTTAACAAATGCAAATCTTAATTCATACATGATATTTCTCTCAATTAAATGTAGAGTCAACGAACTCTCAAACTCTCTT
The DNA here is from genome assembly GCA_932273885.2 of Leucozona laternaria. Taxonomy (NCBI): domain Eukaryota; kingdom Metazoa; phylum Arthropoda; class Insecta; order Diptera; family Syrphidae; genus Leucozona; species Leucozona laternaria. The sequence continues at coordinate 18,936,039 of OW026367.1, read as the reverse complement.
CGTGCATTAATTTTCGCAAATAATTTGTCATATACATATTTACATATATATGTATTTGAAAAAGGCGACACCTTAAAATAAATTCGAAATTAAATATACGAAATCTTCTTCAGCGCTAGTTACAAAAGATACTTCAATCAAGCTCTCTTAACACATTGGCCTTTATAAGAGTCAAACAGTAAATGTATTTTAGATCGTTCATGACTTTGTTAAGAATGAGACGAGTTTTGTCAATCCCTCTAATCCAAAAATAAAGTTTTTTTGTCAAACAAACAAACAATCTTATCTCATCAAACCTCATTACCTCATTTCAAACGATATATGGCGAAAATTGTTTTATATTGCACTTGCTCTTTGCATACGAAGAATTTAAATCACAAAACAAACGTAAAAGCATATTGCTCACTTAAACTAAAAAAAAAAAAAAAAAATGGCGTGAAATTATTCATCAGTGTTGAACATAATCCCTATCGTCCTAGGAAAAATTATTAAAATCTAATAATAAAAAAAAACAGCCTATACAAGATTTACCTCACACAGAGCAAAGGGTTACACCCCACTGGCGAAGCCCTAAAGATTTTCACTCAGTCACCCCTGCAATGCCTTACTGTTCGCATTGGAGTTAAACCTATTAGAACCTGAATTTTTCCCGACGGGAAAAGTTTGTAGATTAAATCCAAACTGATTGAACGAAACTAAATAAGTGCATTCGGCTTAGAATATGGAAGAGTGTCAAATTAACCTTGAAAACTTATTTACCACAGACCTGACTGTGAAAAAAAACAAGACAAGCATTTGTCAATAGCAATCATTGGTTGATTTGCTTTACTTGTTGATTTACAGAAATCTATTACACCCCTGACAACTCGTAGTACAAAATAAAGCTCTAGCACTAACACGCCGACGGCTTCTCAGTAAATTCTCCATGATATCATAAGAAAATAATAAAACAGTACCATGTTTTTTATACACATTTATGTATATATAAATTTATTAGCTTAAGAAAAAATCTTCTCGCTGGTAATTACTATGTATGTATGTATGTACATATGTACTTAAAATCAAAAACTTATGTTTGTGTTTAAATATACAAAATATGATGTATATTATGTGTTTCTTTTTGTCTTAAAAAGTTTAAATACTTAAGTGTATAATCTTAGTGTTTATAGTTGTTATTAAAATTACTGATTAGATTGATTTCAATTATTTAAAACTGGACTTGTGATTAAATTACAGCATTGAACATCTTGAAGCCTGTAGCTTTGTATGGTCTTCGTAGATGACAAAAACATCTGCACACTTGTGGTTGTGTTGAAGGCAGTTGAAATGTATTCCAGCTTAGCCCTGAGCCAAATATATTATAGCTACGGTCCAGTTTTTCTAGTCTAAAAGAAGGAAGCGCTTTCCATTTTGTTGTCCAATCTAGAAAAATCAACAGTATGGACCATATATACATATATTCATATAAATGATAAGAATATTTTTTAACAAATAAATTCTTAACTTTAGTTGTGCCACTCAATTTTTGATTTTATTATGATACATAGAATTTTCTTCTTTTTTTTTTTAAACTGAATAGTGATCCTAGAATTGATTTTATGATCGAATTTAACACTCTACAAGAGTTTAAACGTGATTTCTTGAATCAAAATCTAATTAATTGGCCGGATTCAACGCTTTACCGCATTACAATCTGAATATTCGCATTGGCCAGCTCCCATGAAAATTTAAAATGAGTTTTAGTGACGTTGAGTTACGTTTCTTATAAAAGTTAATGTTAATGAGAATGAAAAGTGTCCAAAAACACCGCAAGTACAAAATTGAACTTTATTTCTTTCACTCTGGTTATTGAGTGATTTGTGTTTGTAAGTGGTTATGACTTCCATCATCAAAATGTATTATTTATTTAAATTTAATATGCGCACTTCCTATGCTTAGTAGCTCTATAATCAAAAGATAGACTATTTATACAAAAATGTTGCAGGAATCTTTCATCTGAATATGGCGAGACTGTTTCTTCATTGAAATCTAAATACACTTTAGATTTATTTAGTAGGCGATAAATCCCAAGAAAAACATTTCAACAACACAAAAAATAATTTAGTGCTTTCAAATCTCTCGTCCTAGACTAGTAAAATGATAATTTATAACAGTTATAAATTTTTTTCGCCATTAAAAGTAGGTGTGCATCATCCCGCTTCACTCGACTTCAAAAAAAAAAAAAAAAAAAACTCTGGATACCCGAAATATGCCCACCGCTGAAGGGCCCTGGACCTGCGGGACCCCATAAACAGTATTTTTATAAACAAAACTGTATAAGTTGGCATGTCTTGAGTCCATTTTCCATTAAATTTTGCTTTAATTTAATTCGTGTAGGTAAATTAATTCACCAATTTGACACAAACTAAAAAATTATGACATTCATTTTGAGCTCAACGACATAAATTAAGATCTGAATTTTCAGAATTTCTTATTGAAATTGGAATATCGATCAATGCCAACACTTATTTCTTAACTTCAATTGATGAAATAATCAATATCAACTTATTTAGTAACCACTCTTGAAAAAAATTGATTTAATTTCAAAAAGGCTTTCAAATTATTCGCAGAATTTAAAAACAAAAATCAATGTCACTGGCGCTCGACTCTGGACCAGCGGAACTTATAATATTGTAGAAAAAAAATCAGCACTAGGCAGCTCCTAGTAAGTGTAAAATTTATTTTTTTTTTTTAAATCGAATGTTTTATTTTACTAATGACATATAATATTACACAATGTAAATTTAAAAATAAACAAAAACAAAATGAAAACAATTATTTACAATCACAAAGTTCAGTTACTTAAAGAATATTTAGCAAATTAAGTTAATTTAATTTTTTTTACAATAAGACAAATCTATTATAGTAATTGAAGACAAAAAAAAAATCAAAACTGGTATAATAATCTATAAGGTGGAGGTCTATTTGTCCTTCCTCGACCCGACTGTTATGTATTTCCAGTTAATTCTGTTATAACATTTTTCCTTTTGCTAATTACTTTCGTTAATAGAATCGAATAAAAAAAAAAAACACGTTAAATTCCTTATGATTATTTTCTTATTTGAACTATATCGGCTGAAGGTTGAAGATCGACTGACTGTGTGACTGACTGAGTGAATATACATAGATAGAGGGAAAAAATTTAAACAAAAATGCATGAGACTATGTGATGGTATTAATGTTTGTTCTTAGGTTGTTGTGGTGGTGGTTTTAGTTGAGTAGGGGTTATATATGATGAAGACTAAATAAAGAAACAGCGGTAGACTATAGGCATTTGTTTTTATTTGTATTCTTATATATTTTTTTGTTTTTTTTTTTTTCTAAACCTTTTGTTGTAAAAATACGTATAAATATAAAATCAACGATCCAAAAAACCTTATTATGTATGATTAAACAATTGTTTTGATATCTTTTATGTGCATTATGTAGGTACTTGTTTTATTGACTGACGGTTTTTTGTATACCTACCTAATGTGCAAGAAGATGTGCTTTGAGGTTGGTCTGGCCTTTTCTGTTTGAAGTTGATTTTACCACGTACAAAGAAATTTCAAGGAGTACAGTCAAAGATGTTGTTGAATAGGTACCTACCTGCTTCAAATATATTGAAGCTGTTATTCGCATATATGAAAGATACAAGCTATGTAGTAATAAATCAGTTCAAAAGATCACATTTAGTTGGCATAAAAAAAAAGATAAAAAAAAAAAACACAATTATCGCCGAAATTAAATACGTTAACGTTTCTGAGAAATCACTATGCAAACTCACCGTCGTCAATTTGACTGAGCAGGAGCAGGAGAAGAAACCTTAAAAAGATTTCTCCGCAAGAAGTCAAAATCGACAAATAATAATTGAGCCAGCGAATCCAAAAAACATCAGTCTCACTGAGGAATTGCGTTCGGATTTCTGATATTACTGAGATCTCAGATATCCAGATATTTAGTATATGAAAATAGGTTTTGGATGATACAACTTACAAAATTCAATCGAAAGTTTCTGTGCGACCTTTAGTCTAAATGCGTTTAAAACTGAGAACATTTTAATAAAAAGCTGTAAAATTAGAAAATTGTTAAGAAGTATCGTGCTACTAACTTAATATCAGGCTTTTTAAAAATTTTTTGGCCATAATGTCTTAAATACAAAATTCAATAAACTTGAAAATATTTCATATCAAGCTGCATCAACACGTACGCCGACTCTATTACGCCCCCACAAAATTAAACTTATAACGCTGTACTTCTGTCAATATTTCTGCCATTTGTAGATACTTTTTTTCACCATTAAATACGATTATATAATAATGGAGTTTTGTCACTCCTTTAAGCCCTGCATTAATTTTGATTAGGCCTTTCGCCAGCTTTATTTGCTATATTTCTAGTAAGATGGTGGTGAGTTTGACAAATTATTTTAGAGACAAATGGAACACACAATTACAAACAAAATAAATAAACCCCATTTTGTGTTCTATTTGCAAATACAAATTTGTAATCCCAAAGGAAACATAGTTTACAAAACCTAGTTTTTAATAAGAATATAAATTTATATTTATTATGATGATTCAAGGAATAAATAAACAATTTTTATCAATATGTGATGTCCAGTGCCAAAAGTAGGTACTGAGATCGAGTGCCTGCTTCTGCCTCTGCCACCTAAAAACTTAAATATTCGTTTTTTTTTTTGTCACGGTTACTCCTCTTGCGAGGAATTAACAAATCCAAGACGGATTTATCTTGTCATGAAATAGTGCCTCTCAATTTAACCGTTCGGATTCAACGTACAATTTTAGGTGCCACCCATGCCTACTTTTAACAAACTCCTGGGAAAATACTCAAATACTCGTGCGGTCCTTATTGTTATGAAAAACTTTTTGGACAAGTTTTGATTTCCCATCAGAAATACCCTCTATACAACAAAAACTTTATTTAATCACCATAAAATAGTATGAAAAAATCAAAATATAAAGTTATTAATTTCTTACTTTGTACTGTTGTATTGCAAATTAGACCAATGGTTAGTTTATCAGACAGGGAGTGGTAAGCGGAAGGTCCCAGGATCAAATCTCAATGTAAATTGGTACATAACTGGCGTGGACTTTTATAATTTTAATGCAAGTGACTCTAGACATGCCAATTTATGTTTATGTTTATAAAAGTACTGTTTATGAGGCCCCGCAGTGCCAGGACCCTCCGCCGGTGGGCATACTTCAGACACGCAGAGTTTTTTCTTTTCAAGTCGCGCGAAGCGCGTTAACGCACGCCCACTTTTAAAGGCGAAAAACTATTATAACTGTTATAAATTGGCATGTCTCTAGTCTCGGCTAATTTTAATAGTAACCATTGTAAGCCCTTCGATGTAAATATGTAAAACTTTTTAGAGCCTCATTAAATGCTAGAATGAGAGTTGTATGTCACTAAGCCCTGGTTCTACAAGAAAATGTATTTTTATTTACCTAATCGTATTGATCATGGCTCAAGATGTTAAAAAAAGTTTACCCTTTTGTTTCCGTTGCTTTTCATTTTGTTTAACCGATTATACAGACTTCAAAAGGGAATTACATTAAAAGATGTTGATAAAAGATAATATTAGAATTTCAGGCAATCTTACACTGCAGGCAGGGACCGGCAAAACCCCAGACACAGTAATTTTATATTTTCATTAAGACAGGTTTTCCAGATTTTTGTATGTTATTGGTTTGTTTTCCATTGAATATGAGGCATCCGGTGTAAAAATCGGATAGGTAACTCCATATTTTGTAATTTTAACAAAAGAACAAACAAAAATATCTTAAGAAAGGAAATCAAAATACATTTGGAAAATTTAATTTTTCTTGGAAAGAAAACATGAAAATATATGCTTTATGTCAAAAAAGTGAGCTTCCGATGATCTTTGGCTGTATTTTTTTTTTTTTAATGAAAAACATTGGTTCGCCTTCTTTAGGAGTACTTAAAGTAGTTCATGACTTGTTGTGGTGTCATGAAGATAGACTGACTGGTATAAAACAGGTCCACAAGCCTTTAAGGAAGCTTAAAGATTTCTGGGCAAGAACAAGAATTAGAACTGCTCTAAGTTGAATGTTGACGGGAAATTATTGGTAGATGGAGATGCAATTGCTGATGAATTTGGAAAATTTTTTCATGATGTGTATAGGGCTCCTAATTACGACACCACCCTAGTGGAATCTGTATATCTAAATAAATAAATAACCCTGAACCCATCTTTACTTTACAAATGTCAAAGTAGAATTATAGCATCTTCCCATAGTGTGATGACTTTTGGGCCACCATGTATGTATTTATTTTTTTTTAGTTGTATGGTTTTTGCAACGTTTTTTTTTTATTGTTTTCACCATCATCATCGGTCCCTTGGGCTAGTTCCCCATATGCAAATCGTACAGCGGCTTAATAAAGTTTAATTTCTATTTGGTCGATGAGCGCCTACAAGACAAGTGCAATTCCACAAGCAATCAACGAAATAAACGAACACACTGACAATATTTATTCTATTTTTCTTTTTCATAAATGCAAAGCGAACCCCCTTTTTCCTATTGTTTTTAAGGCAGAAAATAAAAGGAAATGAAATCACTCATTTCCTACAAGACCGGCCTAATTCAAAATTTAGAGATAAATACACACATACATAATGTATGTACATACACACGATTAAAATTTAGTTTTTTTTCGCGAAAAAGCTATTTAAACACGTCTGTAGACGATCGGATGTGAAATTAAGAAGAGCTATCGATATTGTTGTATGTACATTGTTAAAATTGTCAATTGTTTAGTAATGCCGGTGTTGTAGTATAAATAAGCGAAATATATATTTTGTCGAAGTGAGTTTGTCGGCAACGCGTAGAAGAATGGTATACTCTACTTAGATCGTCACGCTTAAAAAAGCATTTGATTGAGATCCACTAACACACACACATCTGCGAAAAACTATGCAGTTGAATATGGGCACAGGTATGCTTAACTGCTTTCTGCTTGAACACAATAGACGCGTCGCATGCTTCAAACACCGCAGTGTGTCGAAGTTAAAACACATACAATCTTCTTAAACTGAATACAATTGAGCTAGAGATGCGACAGCGGCTCTAGATATAATAATGACAGTCAGTTATCATGGAGGATACAATTTTTTTTTATTTTAGTCTGAGCTAACAGTTAAATCTTCACAATCAACAAAGGGAAAACCAGGGAAATGCAAATGTAAGGCGGTTCTTTTCCGGCAGAATTATGTGTGAAAGGACTTTTCCACTTAAAGAAAACAATATTCAACGATTTGGTTAAATGACCCCGCCGGAAGTTACATATATGTATATGTTATTCTGTATGACATAAACTAAAAAATGATTTGGGGTGATCATTCAATTTGTAAATTGCTGGAATCGTTCAAAGGGTAGTTTCTGCATACGAGCACACTCTTATATAAGCCCATGGTTGTTACTTAAGAAAGAAATCAAATTAAACTGTTCCGTGACTTAAAGTAGCAAGTGGACACCTAGCCAATTTTTATGGACAGGATTACCTGCGGTATGAAAACAATTTTTTTTTTTTGCTTATTTTTTCAGATCAAAATAAGAACCAAATTATTTTTGGCAAAACTTTACCTCTTTTTGGTCATTAAAGCTGCGACCTGCGAATACGAATAAATCTTTTAAAGCCATTTCTACAGCAAATATGAACTTTTGTTCGTTTTAACTTTTTAACGAATTGAAAAAATAATAATCTAATTTATTTAAATAGAAAATACCGCTTAAAGTAAAATTTGTATTTTAATTCCTTTACGAGACCAATAACTAATCTTCTGCGAACTTTTAAACGTAAATTCGCAATCCACAACATTGGGACAACATTCCACAGACCGTCGAATAAAAAATTCGTTCGAATTTAACCTCAAATACTAACTTTACTTGTTAATGTTGTATGACACGCAGTTGTCAGCTACCACTCATGTGAATGAAATGTTAAAAATTAGCGAATACTCCCAATTCGCAGTTCGCTGGTGGTGTCTCATGAGCAAAGCACTTAACTGCAAAGAGTTTGATTTCTGCCGGAGGCTGAACATTTTTTGTGACTACATAGAAAATTAAAAAAATCAAAATAACGGCTTCTCGCAGCAAATATGCGACGACCGAAGAATCGCATCGCGCCTCTCATAAATCTCCATGTAAATTTGAAAAAAAAATTTGAGTTTCAAAATACAAACATACTTTTTTCAATCTTTAAAATACCTACCCAACTTGATTTGAAAATAAAATAAAACAATATATTTCTTGCTTTTAAGAGGACCTATGTATATGATCAAAACTTTGTCAGTCACAACGTTGTTTTTTTTTATATTTTTTCCATTCTAAGTGACTGTTTTAGAAAATGCTCCCTACCATACGATTTTTGTTTGTCTTGATCCCAAACTACCCGCTCTAGCTTTATGTCGCATCTTATGCGAATTCCCTTTCTATTTAATATGATTATTCAAGAAATATCTATAGAATCCGCGCACACTAAGGAATATTTAATCTGATTGTAATGAGAATGGAATTGCGTACACCTACCGATTCACAACAGACCGACAAAGAAGTTTTTTTTACCGGATTCCAATCTAAACAAATAAGTCGGCGAACGATCGGATTACTACTCAATTACAACGTGTCAGCTTATGTGAGTAAACACATTGATTAAATATTTTCTTTTCAATAATTCAATCAATTGAAACTTATGCGTGTGCAGCTGTGTCTCCAGTTATCGTAAAAAAAAAGATAAGATTACGGTGACTTTCAACTATAAAAAAAAAAAACTATCGACGTCTGAGAAACAAAATAACGACTTTTTCTTTACTTTAGATGGCGCTTGCACTCCAGGATGGATTCTAGCGTCAAAAAAAAAGCCCGCTTTAGCCAGCTCGGTCCCTACCTAGCTGCCTCCGGTTGCGCACAACAAATTTGATTAGGTCGTTCTCCACTTGTGCGTGCCCCCTAAGGTGCAGAACACAATAAATTAGGAATACCAGCCTCTATTATTGCTGTTGTGTCGCAAGTTTCGAAAAATTTCTATTGAAATGTTAGAATGTCATATAGTGTTGATGGACGGACACCAATGTTCCGGCCCGGCAAATTCTTGAGACTACCCCAAAAGAACTGCACAGTAGCAGAAGACCGCAACTAATGTATTTTTTTCTTTTGAAGATATATCAGTGAGCGCATTGTATTATTATAGCTTAATTTAATTCCCTTTTAAAACTTCTTTTGTTGATTTAATAACAATAAAACAAAGAAGAAGTAGTTAAATGTATATAATTATGACCTTACTTTTAGATGATTGCAAGTTTTTTTTTGGTGATGGTTCCAATCAACTCTGAGACTTAATTGGAAATTCAAATAAAATCAAGTTTAGGTGTGGTCTTATAATCACCTAATTAGATTTTGCATTTTGAAGTCTTGTTGCCTAAATCCGAGCTCAAATGCATTTTGCCCAGGCACGACAGTAAGGCTCATCTTCACACTGATTTGCACACACATTATAAAGATATCACATTTCTAATACGTCAAATTGAATGTCGGGGAAATTTGGGAAGACAAATTATTTTTTTTTTTTTTTTGTTGCAACGGATTCTATATAATTAAACAAAATATTCAACAAGCTATATTGAATAGCTATAAAAACAATTAATTGTAGTCGGCAACTAACACACAGAAAATCACACAAAAAAAAAATCGATTCTTTTACGAATTGCTTTCTTTGGACAGAAACAAATCGATTCGGTTGAGAAAAAATTGTATTTATTTGTTAAAAGGAACTCGACATAAGTTTCAAGGAATTAGAAATGAACCATCAATTAAGGATGACCGGTGGTAAAATTTAGTGGTAGGTGTAGATGAGATAAATCTAAGATAATATTACATGATGTGTATTAAATTAATTACCTATGTTGTACATACATTGACATACATGACTGTGCGCTGAGTCCCATGATTCAAGAAGGTTACTGTCCTTTCGTCAATCACACAAAATTACGCATCACATAGAGGCTTTTCCAAAAGTAAACAAAAACCCATAGCTTAAGATCAAATATTTTCATAAAACCACTGGTCGGACAAGTTTTTTTTAGGTTGCTTTGATCAGAAAATGGTCGCATCTTGGTTAAATGTCGCCTATGGCTAAGATCAAGGTGCTAACGTCTGCTTTTGCCCTTGCCTGAGTATAATTATCATATAAAGAAATGTTATACATAAACGTGCATCAAATGAAAGCTAACACTCTCTCCTTTACAAAACCGGTTCGAACAAATTGTGGGTTGTTTAAAAATAGAGGTGAGTTTAACATGTTGAAAACTATAATCATATCAAATAAATATATTAATGAAAAATGCCTTTACCACTTTGATATTGTTTAAGGTAATGCACATGTTCCTAAAATACAAAAGAAAAACAACAATTGTTATAAAAGTGATCGGACTTGTGAATGGTGGATGGATACAACCAACTAAAGTATGTCCGACCAATACGGTGTCTTACAAGACAGATATGTACATATGTATACTCTACTCAGCCAGCTACCGGAAATAGTAATTTCCTGACCAAACTTAACAGGCCAGCGATTTTGTTAATGTTTACACTTTTTTAAAAACCAGAATGAGGTTGGCAATTTAACGGTAGCCTGGCTTACTATTAATATTAATATTCTAAATACATTTTCCATGATTTTTTTTTTTAGATCGCTTAGAAGTTAAAATTGCTTTGCACTAAAACTTGGAGATCTTCATGTCTGAATGATTTTGCTTGCTTAAGTTTGTCATCACATCACACAAATGGTGATCTAGGATAATTGTTTGAAATAACATATATGTATATATATACAGATATTTCAGAATTTACAAAATCAGATTATGGTTGTTTTAGTGATGCATCATAGCATAACTAACAAATTATAAATATTCAAACATCTAGATATAACTCTTCAATACACTTCTATAATACCGAAACGTACAAACAATTATTTCGCGGAATAGAACACTTTGTATAACACTTGCGGATGCCAGCAAGTTTGGAACTCCACAGAATCTTACTTTTTAATTACCTATACTAATTAAAGTCGAGTCGATTCTAATCAAACAACAACAAAAAAATATAAGAAAGATGATTAATGAACTAAAATTATTAAATAGAAAAATGATACGAACCATTTGAACCCTACACATGCAAGAACAAAATCAAACAAACAAACCAAGTAAACAAAAAAAAAAAAAAAAAAAACCCTCCATGTAATTTGAAAACTGCGAACAAAAAAACACACCCTATGTATACTTGAAGATTGTGTGCAAATAACACAATGTGTGCAAACTAAAACAACAAAAAAAACAATAAAAGTCAGTTAAAGGCCTTCGCGCTCAACAAAAAGTATTTCGCGATTCCTCTCCCTCCTATCTTTCAACCATCTGTTGAAACATCTCCTTTGCGGAAGAAGGAAAAACTCACGCTAAGAGAAATCCCCACCAACATAAATATAACAAACGGGTGGAAGTGCAAACAAAACATTTAACCGGCTAAAATCCTTCAAATCAATGTCTTATCAGTTTCTTTATCCTTATCATCTGATAACAATTTCAGGCTTTATAGGAAAAATCGATACAGATGCAAACAGAAAAGGAAAATCGAGTGAAAAAAACTCTGCGTCAAGAGTAAAAAAAAAAAACACGTCACAGAGTACCTATATCACTTCCCACAGACACCAAGAAGATATCATTATTTTTAACATTTCCTAATTGAATTTCAAGATAAAAAATGTACAAAAAAAAAATTAATAAACAAACTCACCTTCAGCGATGTCTCGTTCTTCTTCGTCAGCTATCTGTGTCTCCAAGCTGCGACGGACAAAACTCTCATTGGCCAATTTCAATTGCTGCTTCCGCGGACTCTCAGTCTCCTTAAGCGGACTGAATGATTTCTTCTCCTTGCGATCGAGAATGCTGCTCTTAAGGATGCCACTGCTGCTACTGTTACTACTGTTACTCGACGAGGAGCTGGTCCGAATACATGGCGTGCTCGCTTTCAGAGAATCGAACAAGTTATCCAATGGTTTGGTCGGTCGCGATGAATTCTTTGCGTCCATATCGAACCAGTCTTCGTCGTCAGACGATTCACCAAAGATCTCGACTGTTTCGAGGAAAGACACCGACAGATTCTTGGCGTTCTTCTTCTTCGGGGGCTTGTCAGTATTTGGCGGGTTGAAGCTGGATTGTTGTTCCCAGTTGGGACCAAATCGCTTGATTTTCACAAACGACTTAAAAAACCGGCTGCCGAATTTTTGCCTCAGCGGGGCCAAGCGCGATGACGCGAGAGCCTTTTTGTTTAGCTTCTTGGCGGTGTGGCGTCGTTGCTTGCTATTCTGAGGCGGTTTTTCCTCAGGACTGCTCGAGCTAGAAGCCAGTCTTCGTTTAGGCGATGGAATTCTCGTGAGGGCACCAATCTTTATAAAGAATTCGTTGCCTTTTTTTATTTTTCGTTTCGGCGGTGAGGAGCTGGAGGGTTTCTCCGTAGATTTCCGCTTCTGCCCCGAGGGAGGTGATTCCACTATTATCAAGCTGTTTCCTTCGATTTGATCCTTCCTGGGTCTGCCCCGGGCTTTGTGAACAATCAGTTTGACAGGATAGGGCATTTGCTTCTGTTGCAGCTCCAGGAGGAGCTTGTCTTTGGGTAATTTGATGCAACATTTGCGAATCTTGAAGATCCCATCAATAGTCGGCTGATGATGTGTTGCTGTTGTTGTTGTTTTTGTCTTTGATATTGTCTTCTTTTGCGGACTATTTTGCTGCTGTTGTGGCGTCGATGACGCTAAAGGCTCGGCTTTGTTTAATAGCTTCTTCAAAGGAGTTTTCTTTAGATCCATGTGGCTTATCGATGAGGATTTCGGGGAATTTTTGTGCCTAAATTTGCCATCCAAGTTAAGCATGACATTGAACTTTGTCCTTTCCACAAGGACTCGCACCGATTTCATGTCTATTCGCACCGATGAGGGCATGGTTTTGTTTAACTTTGAATCTTTTATTTTTATTCGGAGTTTCTGTATTTTTTTAGAATTCTCATCCAGTGATGAGGAGAGTGAATGTTTTTGTGATTTCAAAACATCAAAGCGGGAGTTCTTCATTTTTTTGTTTGTTCCGTGCTCGACGGCAACAATGACGACAAGAATCGAGTGTGAAAATGACGATGGCGAGCGATGAGGACACACGAACCGAAAATGCAATACGAGTTGTTGTTGGGGGGAATGTTTAAAGCCAAATCAATGGCTAATGGGATTCTGGTTCACACAGTAAAAAAAATATTTAAGAAAAAATAATTAAGGAAAACACATGTGCAAAAGTATTGGCGTTTCTTGTAATTTTGCAGGAAAAATGAGCGGAAAAAATATGGGAAACAAATTAGAAAAAGTAGAAGTAGAAGCGGTTCTTTTTTTTCCAAGTACAAGTTTTTTTTTTTTGTTCAATCTTTCACGAATGTTCTTTTTGTTTGTTTGGTTGCAAAGAAATGCAATTCTTTTCAAATTATTTTTATTTGTTTATTTATAAGAGGGATTTAGGTAGCTGTTTTCTCGTGTGCTTTATTTTAGAACGGAATTTGTAGTATAAAATATGTATTTTTAACCGCTGCTTATGCACGAAGGTACGGACGCCATTCAAGTTTGTTGAACTTTTTTTTTTGACGAATGACAGAAGAGCAATGCGAAATTTTATGGCAATGATTGGTGAGTGGATTTGAGGGCGCTAGTGTAGAGAGAAAGAAATTTAGCGATTATTGCAGTTTTTTGGTAGAGACAGATATAAGGCCGGCTTCACATCGCATGCATCAGGGATGTGTTAAAAAAGAGGTGTACAATAGCCGTGTTTTTCTTGCAAGCCCGAGGAGATTTGGTTGAAAAAAAAACGACATCGGGGATTAGCGACGCCATTACAGAAACAAAATGGAGTTTCCATACAAACTATCGATAACAAGTATGCAAGTCACGCCGGTAACACAGTTTTTCTCCGTGCTTAAGTTAAGCCCCGATAATTCTCCGCGCTTAGCTGAGCCCGAAGGGGGGGGGGGGGGGCTTTGAGCCTTAACTACATTGGCCAAAAAAGTGAAAATTTTTAAAATTATTTTGATATGGTGTTTTTTACTGGAAAACTTATAAAAATGATGGAGAAAGCTTAAATTTTGGTTTAAGAAAAAATTTGTGTATTCTTTTTCACAAAACAACTGCGCCAGCAGGAACACAAATATTTTAACTTTTACAATTTTGCAAAAAGTGGTAAATCGTCAACGTAGTTAGTCGGAAAAAGTCATGACTCAAAAGTCGTCGAGTAAAGGAAGACTTTTTGATTCCATTTTCAAAAATCGTCATTCCAAAATTGCGCACATACAAGTGAATGTCACCATTTATCGAAATCGCTTCTTCAAGTATTTATCGCCTTTCATAAAAAAGTAGTCCGGCATAGATTAAAATCTATGTAGTGTTTCCACCACACAAAAAGATTATAAAAAGATTAACTTTTGGCAGTACTTTTCAAAATGCAAATGTTGTTTTCTGTTATTCGTATTGAAGTTGAAGTGAGACAGAAAGTTTCATGCTTGTCAAAAGAAGCCAAAAGGGTTGGATTTTCCATGAACACGTTCAGCTTAAATAAGTTTTTTGGATTTGTAAAACTTTTGGTCCTATGAAGATTTAACAAGATATATTTGAAATCTATTAGATTAACGAAATTAATTTGTATGGTAAATCTTCGAGATTTGAAAGCAGTTAAGCCTTAAGGGCCAGTGCCCACTAGGCAACTTTTAGTTGCTGGGTATTGCCAGCAACTCTAAGCAACTAAATGTTGCTGGCCCTCGCCCACTAGGCAACTTATAAGCAAACCAAAAATGTGTCTTGTACTCAACAAAAATAATATGTCATTTCATTGACAAAAAATCTAGCACCAAATCGCCTCAAAAAAATTCAATCCATTTACAAAAAAACTATATTTTATCTCAAATTAATAGGGGTATTCATGCAATGTCGTATTTGCCTAGTAAACCTAGTAAACTGCGTAAGCTTATCACCTCGTAAATCAAATGTCAAAATTTGTACGGAAAATTATATACGCAGGACAACGTAATAAGGACATACACCGATTGCTTTATAGGTGCTTTCATGCAAAGTGAAGCATACATTTACGCAAATACGAAGTTTGTAAATATATCTCATTGCATGAATACCCCCCATATTTCTTGAACCGAAAATGTGTAGTTTACTACGAAAATTTGTGTGTAGTTGATTGAAACACAAAAAATATGACCCTCTATAAATTGACAAACACTACTTTTTTTGAATTGAAACCAAAACAAAATAGTCGTTTGTCTAGATAAAGACCGAACCACACTACTCCCGTGTGGTGTGTTGGGGAGTAGTGTGTCGCTGTCATTCCAATGTATTTCATTGATTTCGACACAACACATCACACGATACAAATATATGACTCTCTACGCATATGAAAAACATTAGAGCGTAGCGACGCATACTACTTCCCAACTCACCACACTAGAATAGTGTGGTTCGGGCCTTAGGTTATTGTACATGGTTTGTTCCCCTAAAATTTCCCCCACAGCAGTGACATCTATAGGTGTGTTCTTTTGGGCTCCAGTATCTACTGCCAAGAGTACTTCTAGCTGCAGTCAACTACTTCTACTCTGTGGTCGAAGTAATTGAAAGTAATTCATTAATCTATAGTAGCAGAATGTTTCCAAACAAGAAAAAGACATATCACCAATCAAAAGAAATTACGTAGTAGAATATTGTTGTTGACATTTTTCTAATTAAAAGTAAAATACAAAAACAAATAACCAAAATTAAATTGATATTGAGGTTAGATTTTGCTTTTGGCAAGATGATAGCATTCCAATTCATTATCTACTGGAAAGTACTAAAAAGCACTTTGCAAGGCCCAATGGAACACGGCTTATGAGTCGTCTTAGGCCAGGCGCGCACATGCAACTAAACAGTTTGGTTGCGATTTTGAGCACCGGCGGACTCTCATATAATCCCGAGTGCTCAAAATCGAAACCAAACTGTTTAGTTGCATGTGCGCGCCTGGCTTTAAAGCTAATATTGTTTATGTGTGTTGGTGTTCTACTTTTGTGCATAAGTTCAGTTTGTTGGTGAGAAGGGCAAGAAGTAAGAAGGGAAAATGAAATCTCCCCGGTCAACGATTAGAGGAGATTTGTTTGACATTCCTCTTCACACACACAGTAGAGTGTGTTCAACCAAGCTATTTTAAATGGAAACTACAAAAAGTTTCCACGATTTTGTTTCTTCGAGTGGTAGATATAGGAGATTTTTAAGGAAATTAAAAGAAAACGTCAAGAAAATCTCAACCAGTTTGTTTCCCCGTGTGAAAGGGGACCACCGAACGCATCCCATTTAAATGAAAAAAATATTTTTTTTTCTAGCAGTTTTGTACGGAAATTTTTGAAAAAGCTTTCAACAACAAAAATTCCCTGGGTTTTTAAGGTTATGTCAGTTAAAATTTCCCTAGTGCACAGCTTCTCAAACCAACATCACTCATCTGTCTAATCTCTGACGGAATTTTCGTGCAAGTGCAAGTGGTGTTGTTCTTGTTTGTCTTCTGTTATTTTCTTGTGTTCCCCCAACAAAACAAAATAAATCAACAGAAAAAACAGCTTATAATGTTTACAAGATAAAATAACTAACAAAATTCACTTAACCAACTGTATTCATCATAAACTCGGTGAGTTTAATTCATAAATTTCACTTGTCACTTGAATTTTCCAAAGATACAAAAAAATCTCAACCGCAAAGCTGCGAGAAGTCTCTTGAAATTGATTTTTTCCAACTGCATTTCCATTCATGTTTACACAATTTACTTACCAAACAAATAAACCGTAAAATCAACAATAAAACTCGAATAAACACTCAACATCTTTCATTTATTTCAATTTATATTTCTCGAGTAGAAAAAAAAAACAATAATTTCACTAGCTACGACCAACAGACAAACAGAAACAACAAATAAACTAAGTTTTTTTTTTTGATTGGGAGCTCTTGATAACACTCCCAGCTCAGGGATCACGATTTGCAGCCCTTGAGTGATGTAACGGATTTTTTCTTCTTCAACTTTGTCTTGACCTTGCGAGCGAACGACTTCTCGTTCCCCAGCTGGCTGGGCAGTGTTGCCGCCTCCACGAAAGGAATCTCAATTGGTTTGCTTATGCTGACCAAGGAGGAACGCTGGCGTTTTGACTTCTTGCCTGTTTGGACGGCGGTGGCGACTAGGCCACCTGTTTTGAACTTTTTCGGAACAAAATGCTTACTTGACGCAGTGAGCGGAGCCAACGTTAGGCCGGAGTTAGGGGTGAATTGCATTGGATTCTTTCGTGTGCCAATTGAATTCTGAGAACTGGCTTTGGCGAAGCAATTGATGATTCGTGAGGTCTCGGTGATCTTTATAAAGTTGCTTCTAGAATGTAAAGATTGTTAATCAAAGATTTATGCAAATGATTCAGCCCAAGGGAAACTTACTTTTTCTTGCGTACTTTTAGGTCTATCTCGAGTTTTGTTGAAGTTTTGGCGTTTTTCTTTGGCCTTTGGGTGACTAGCTTGTCTCCGGAGAACTCGGGATTAACAAGATTGAGGTTGAGCTTATTGCGGTGACTGTAGGCGACCGTTTCCTGCTGCCAGGCGACTAGTTTTTGAGAACACGCACTGAAAGAAGAGATTTTCAATCCACTTTCAAAAACTCGCTTCAAATCTTACGCAAATAAAGCTTCCTGTTCATCGAGTTCCTTGTGTTTCTCCTTTTGGCGATGAATTGGTGGGATAGCCCATGACAGAGGGCGAGATCTTTCCTTACAGCAGCCTACCTCTGGCGAACACCCCGTCCATACTTTCTTTTTCAGTGAGAATAGATCTTCGTTGGGACTTCTTTGCGTTTGGCCAACATGCTGAATCCTATAATAATTTGAATTTTAAATTAACATCTCGAATTAATATTGATCTTCTTACCTCAATTTGGGTATACACTTCCCGCCGCTATGAAGATTATGCCAAGAGTTTGTTCTTCTCGTCAAACTGCCACCAACTGGTGGGAATTCTGTCGAAAGAAGTTGACTTGTTTTTGTTTTTTCGGGTGTTCTAGGTACCCTGTTGTTATTGTTCGCCGAAGAACCTTGTTTAGCTGGTGTTACTATCAGTTCGGGAGGCATACGTTGAATTGGCGCTGGAGAGCCATCACAAATCGTATCAATATAGCGGCGCTGAAGGTCAGACTGAAGCAGATAGCGTCGTGAGCGAGGAACTGTGCTAAATATCCCTGCACCATCGCCATCGGCAAAAATCTCGTCGTCGGTGGAGAAAAACAAATCAGAGCCCGGATCAGTGGTTGGCATATCGAGTGGAGTGCGTTTGTGACTGCGATGGACTATGTTCGACGATTTGCTGCGCTGTTTCTTTTTTCGAGTCTGTAGACAAAACAGAATTGGGGTAAAATTTATGTTGGGATACAATTATTTAAGTAAAGGTCGATCTTTAGATCTAACTAAAATACTTCACCTTCGGTCTATAAATACAAATAAAAATATATTAAGTGAAATGGAGCACTCAGAAGTAAATGGTTTCTTGTAACCTTTGTGGAGGAAGGTAAATATTCTATAGGCCACCTACTGGGACAGTCAAATCATGAAAAATAAGTCGTTGTTCAGGGAAAAAAATGTATGGTAACAATTAGGAATTAAACTAATGTACAGAACTAAGAAGAGACAAATGAAAAGAATTTTCGAAAATTTGGTATTTATTGACTAAAGCCCAGTTTTCTTTAAACTTGTTAGGACTGATTAAAATGATTCCTAGGGATTTGTCATGGTTTTTTTTTTCATAAATCCAATACTTGTCATATAGAGAATGTTAAAAAACGGATATGATAATTTTTTTAACTTTCTTTTTTAAATACCGTTTGTTGAAACTAGTTTCTTTAAAGCCATTACTACCAGCCATGTTATTGACTTGTTTCAAAACTAGTTTCATAGATGTCTGGAGGTGCTCAAATCAGTATTATTCGATAATATTTTGGCACCTAAAACTCGAAAACTTAAAACTAGCTTATAAAAGCGTGGGAAACTTGAGACTCCAAACTTCTAAACATATCTATGTGGTTGAGGTTGTAGGGAAACTGAAAAGTTGCAAGTGTGGAAGCAAATATGCAAATCATTTACAACACATCTAATTTGGCAGCCGTATATAATTGTTTCCCACTGTTTTTGACATGTTTGGGTTAATACTCTGTGAGATATTGTAGAAGTACTTTAAATAATTATAGGACTGTTATTCAACCTATAGACGACGTAGATCAACAATTCCGTCCACCCGAACTTGAGGAAGCGAGGTGAAGATAGCCATATCTAAACTGAAGTCCAATAAAGCTGCTAGAGCTGACGGCATTGCTGCCGTGCTGTTTAAAGCAGCAGGCGATGACTTGTTTGGTCCACCAACGACCAAATATTCACATTAAGGCAGATCTAGGAAAAAAGCCAGGAACTACAAATCGATACCCACCACCTCTTCATCATCGATTTCAAATCCGCATCTATAGAGAAGAGCTGTATAAGTCAATGTCTAGTTTTGGCTTCCCTGCCAAACTCGTCCGTTTGTGCAGATGACGATGGAGAACGCACGCTGCTCCATCAAGGTCGGCACCTTTGATGTCAAAAATAGATTTAGACAAGGCGACGCGCTGTCATGCGACATCTTTAAAATCGTTCTTGAAAGAGTAGTGGAAAACTCTGCTGTCAACACTAGAGGCAGAATCTTTCAAAAGTCCGTCCAATTACTCCCATACGCTGACGATATTGACGCTATTGGAAGAACACAGCGTGATGTCAGTAGCGCTTTTGTGAGTACCTAAGCTCCTAAGGTCGAGCACGCAAGTGGAAGAAGACCGTTTTATATATTGGAAAAGTTAATATAATTGAAGGTACATTCATATATGTAAGTAAGATCACACTGCTTATACTATCGCAAGTATCAAGATCCAACACTAAATATAGACATTTATGACTAACAACTTTATAATGCAGCCTACTTATGGAAAGATAATTTAACTTATCTTATATTCCTATGAGATTGATAAAGTTAAATCTGCCCAGACAATTCAATCTATTATTAGTTTCTTTACTATTCTAGGTAAATTTTCTTAAACTAATACTCATTACCCGAACAATTACTATGATATAAATGACAGTGTTTTCTATTTTGGTGTATTTCTTAATGTACATATTCGTAATGTTCCACATTAAACCATATTAAGTTACTGAAGGGCTTATAAACATATGTATGTATGTGGAGTAAACTTGTAGCATGTGCATGTACAAAATTGGCTTATAGTGTATAACATTTCTTATTCTAAACATTAAAGACCTAAAAAAAACACGCCTCATGCATGTTATTGAAATTTTTGATGTGTAAACATCTATCCCAGCGGTAGGGTAAACTAATAACTTGAGCTTTACATTTAGAACGTCCTGTGTCAGACATTATGGTCACACATTACGTGTCATTGTCAGTTAATTAAATTGTAGTTGGCCAAAATTGTGTCGTTCATTTCCCTAGCTGGTGTTATTTTTCTGTTGAGCTTATCTTCCAGTTGCAATCCCGATCTTATAATTATTATTTTTGAATCTATAAAAAAAGTAATCGTCAGTTTCCTTCGAGCCGGATTTGAACCAGCGACCTATGGATGTCTATGATTTGTATTCCTCTACAGTCCACCGCTCTACCAACTGAGCTATCGAAGGTGTTGTGGATACGTTATCAATGTGTACACATGAAAAGCTCGCTCCAACTCTCGAAAGCTCAAACGAAATTTCCCCACAGGCAAAAAGCTCTTTAAGTGGAGCAGCTATATCAAGCTTTGCTGTAAAGCTTTTTCATTGAATCCAAAAAGCCCCAAAAGCTGGCTGTCTTTTGTGTATATTGTTCAGAGCAA
Source organism: Leucozona laternaria (assembly GCA_932273885.2). Classification (NCBI taxonomy): domain Eukaryota; kingdom Metazoa; phylum Arthropoda; class Insecta; order Diptera; family Syrphidae; genus Leucozona; species Leucozona laternaria. The sequence goes on along the minus strand of OW026367.1, from coordinate 18,914,999 downwards.
TTTCTGCAACACCTTCGATAGCTCAGTTGGTAGAGCGGTGGACTGTAGAGGAATACAAATCATAGACATCCATAGGTCGCTGGTTCAAATCCGGCTCGAAGGAATCTAGTAGTTCTTTTTGTAAAATAAAATTATGCATTCATTTTATTTTTATTTCTAAATGTTACTGGCAAACATTCTTTATCTTCATCAACTTGACAAGTTCAAATTATATTTAAAAACAAAAATTTCGAAACATTTAATTGATTGTCATGGTCAATGTCAGGGTGAAGCTTGTATCTGGTTTAGGGAGCACTAAATTTGGCCTCAATTCATTGCTCTCTTCGATACATTTGCTTGACATCAAAAGAAGGCGGAAAGCATTTCATGAGTTGTTTGAATTTTTCGAATTGTTACACTTTTTGTTGTTGGTTTTCATAGTTTATCGTTTATCGTGAAAAAGTCTTGAATGAGCAAAGGAGGTACTTAGCGAAAAAAAAAACATGTGATTTTCGCTGAGGTAATTAGCAACTGACGCCATGTGTTGAGTTTTCTTTTAATAAGAAAGGAAAAGACAACGCGACACGAGAGTGTTTGTCTTTGATTTTTCTTCTGAGGTTTTTTTTTTTGTTTTCTTTTAATTGAATTAATAGATTGGTGATCTTTTAGGAAATTAACGATTAAGGTTGGTTATTCACTCGCGATTGACATTGAAAAAAGAGAGTGAAAAGTTCTTGGAAGAGAAAACGGGGCCAGTAGTAATGAAATGATAATTTGTTACTTCCGTCGTTTCCAATGAGAGAGGTCAATTGACAACAGCCACGTTTTGTTTCAATAGCCTTGACCTTTATAAGACTTAACGACGAATTCAGTTACCTATGGGATGAACGAAGGTTATTGGAGGTGCTTGCACTTCTACTCGTGAAGAAATTTTTACATTATTTTTCTCTTCGGCATAAAAAATCGTATACAGCGTTTGAGTGGTTTAGAAAAAAACATACTTCCGGCCCAGTTTTTCTGTGGTGAGTTAAAACCAAGTTAGCTAACTCTAGAAGTAAATTATCCCTCACTTAACTGAGGAAGCAGTTTTTCGGTGGAGAATGCATGCGGAACGACTAAAAAAACTCGCTGGATAAAACATCAAAAGCATCTGTTCAGTTAACTCTGAGCTATCTCACCAAATTTGATGAGTAAACTTGGGTTTAGCTTTAATCTCGCACTGAAAAACCAGACCTTAGTTGTCTAAAGGTTGCAAGTTGGGGGAGGGCACTATTTCGCAGTTTCATGTAGTCTGCTTCTAATAAGGAAGCTTTGATTATTGGTAATACCTTATTTGCCTCGTCTCCTTAATCCGTGAATTTAGCTAAGTTTTATAGGATCTCAGGGAGCATGGGGATGTGATCAGAAAGCACAACAAATCACTAAATGTCCACAGTTTTTTCAAGTCTCGCGAAGCGCGTTATTTCACACCTTCTTTTAATGAAAAAAAACTGTTAGGTATAACTGTTATATAAATTGGCATTGCTCTACCTGTTATCCCCTATTTTTATTTCCTTTCTCTGTATTTTATTTGTAACTAAATAATGCGCATTTGTATGGACGGGACTAGAACAATACCAATTTATAACAGTAATCACATTTATACACAAGTCTTTAATATAGTGGTTCGTAATTTAAATTATATTTGTAATTTAAACAATTTGTAGAAGAATACCTTTTTCCCCTCCTCCTTTCTCGACCCCATTTTAACTTCCAAGAGGCTTGCTAAAAATAAAAAAAATCCCCCTACAAATGGTATTACTGTAGTACCAATGTACATTAAACATCACACAGGAACACTTAAACAAAAAAAAAAATGATCCTGACAAAAAACCTTTCACAACCCAGCCCCGCCCTTAAAACTTACATGAGTATGTACTTTTGCTGTTATCAAAAAAAAAGCGAACAGAAAAATACCTCCACAAGGTAAAAACATTTATAGTTAACCGAAATCTACACAAATAAAATAGAAATCCAATAAAAATTCTCGACAAATAGTAGATGTTGGGATTTTTTTTGTTGTTGTTGTTTTTGCAACACCATACTTAAATAAGAGAAGAAATAGTTGCAAACAAAAACAACAACAAATGATCCAAAGAAAATCAAGTAAAAGAAGAAAAACCAAACAAAAAAAAAAAAAATCACAGACCAAAAACAAGGACAATTTGTGACAGTCAAGCGAACGACGAAATCACTGTCAATGATTCGAACAAGTATTTTCATTGCCAAAATCGAAAAAAAGTAAAATTGACGGGAAGGAGGGCGTGATAAAAGAAAATATCCTCAACAGCATGGGAAATGGTTCTGTTTTTGTTTTGTTTTTGGTATCGGTTCAGTGGTTTATTGGGGGTATCCATGTGGTATCCTATACTCTCAACTCTCTTCCAACAATGACAATTGAAATTCATTTTGGGTTTTTTTCAAATCCGTCAGATTGGATGACAGTGAATCTTTTGAGATGAGAAATTGTTTGAGCGGACAATTAAAATTGAACTCGTTGTCAGGAGAGGACATAGTATTTTGTTTAACCAATGGTACCTAATGGAGGCAGTATTTGGAAAGACTTGAAGAGAGGAAAAAAGTACGTAAGCAAGTACGAAACGTCGTCTATTTTAGTATGAAGAAAAAAAAATCAAGACAGACCTTAAGCCCGCTTAGGATTACTATGTGAAATAAAAACGTGAACTTTCCTCTGTGCGACGTTACGAGGTCATACTTTACGATGTGCACTTTATGTTACGAAAATCTCTATAGTAGAATATTGGGAAAGTTCAGTGACAAAAATCAGAAGATCCCCTTCAAGCAAGCTAGTCCGTTTTGGATCAGTGCACGTAGTCAACAACGTATGGACGACTTCGCATACGGATCCAAATATGGATCTTCAAAACTGCCCTTGGACAAATGTTGATGTTTAAGGGCTGGCCCAACAGAACGCAGTCGGGCGGTGCGGTCTACAATTTACTCGCAAGAAAAGAACGCTACGGTCAATTTTTTGTTGTAAATTTGTACAAAGAACTCTGTTTGGCCAGTACTTTAAACATCATAACCGTGAGTTTTTTTTTTAATCGTGATCATTAGAAATATCAAAATGAAAGATTTTAATCAAAAGAACTATGTAGATACCTTGCGAAAAATTATAACATTTTGATTCTTCAGAAACATTCTCATTTTTCTATTGACTTTTGGTCTTTTCTGATGGATTTCCTTAAAAGTTCTTTGAATTTCAATCTTTTCCTTTTTAGATAGCTTTTCAGCTTGTCTCAATCTTCTCTTCCTAGTTTTAGGTCTAAAATAAATTCCATCCAAAACTCTCATGATTCTTCTGGATAGTCTTAATTTAGTCTATAGTTATAAACAAAAATTAAACGTGCATCGTAGTGTTTTTTTTTTTTTTTTTGTTGGAAAATCAAATTTTAGTTTACCTTTCTTCGTTGAACAACATTATATTCTGGGGAACATGGTGGTGCTTTCAATGGTTGACAACAGGGCCCTTCTAAATCGGAAAATCGATCAGCTTTACCTTCGTTATCCGAACTTGAACTTGTATCGCCTTCATCGCTGTTTTTTTTTTTTTTTTTTTTTTTTTTTTTTTTAGAAAATACAAAAGTTTTCTTATATTTAAAAACATTTAAATGAATTGTTAGTTTGGAAAAGTGTTGTTCGAAAAGTGTTAATTAAACAAAAGGATTATGTGGACGAGTGTCAAAAAGTGTTGGGAGACGACAGAAATTGTTAAGATAAATGAAATGATACCTCGAATAATCGGACAATGGGATGTTAAGGGGCTCATCAGCACTAGATCCTTCCTTTAACAGTCTTTCAATTATTTTCAGTCTAAGACGTTCCTGTTGGGTTTTTAAGATGAGAGAGGATATTATATGAATGAAAGGATAGGAAAGAATTTTGGATATTATTTACAATAATTGTGAAACATAAAATTTAAGTAGTAAATTTAAAATAAGGGTGGGTATTAACTATATCTGATGTATTGGGTTTTATAAAATTGGAGTAAAGTTGTTGTACCGTAAGAAAATCTGGTACCCAATTTTAAACTTTTGAAAAGATACAAGACCTTTTACATCAGACACCGTAAGTGTTAAACATACAAAAATGATCTTAAACTATCGGCAAACATAATATTGTAAACGTTCTCATAAAACTGCGAAAGAATTCATTTGTTTTATGTTTGGCAAACATTGTTCGTATTACATTATTTGTTGAATTAAATACTCGTATAAGTAAAGACAGAATTCCTCGAAAAAAGTGAATTTTTTAAATGACGAGTACATAAAACAAAATTATTTAAATAAATAATTCAATCATTCTAACCGGATACATACGTTTGCATCGCTATTTAGGAAGTGACTCTAGACATGCCAATTTATAACAGTTTTGTTTATAAAAGTTGGTACTGTTTATGCGGCCCTGCGGCCCCGCAGTGCAAGAAGCCTCCGCCGGTGGCCTATCGCCATTAAAAGCTTCGCTCGGCTTAAAAAAAATGGGTGCCCGAAGGGGGCTCCTAGCATGGCATGTCTTTAGCCTTTTCCTTTTATTTAATAAAAAAATAAATAAAAAATGTAATTATTTTAAAGCAAATAAAAACTAAGTCCAAATGTGCTATATGTGATAAAGGGAACAGAATAATAAAACATTTCCAAGCATTTGCCTTTCAAAAGTTTTATTTTCCACCAATTGAAAAGAAACATAATTAAAATTATATTTAAATTTTTTATGTGCATATTCAAATTATAAAATATTTAAAACTAAAATTTATAACAAAACACATCTAACAAAAAAAAAAAAAAAAAACATTTAACGAGTTTCATATCGACGAAAATAAACTTTTCATTTTGAACATAAACTTATGATAAAAATAAATCTAAAATTAAAATTCATCTAAAAATAAAAAGTTTTTTGTTTTTGTTGCATAATAAATATAACTTCTTAGAAACTGTATTGCGTTCTTCTTGTTAGGTTTTACTTTGTGCTTTAACCTTTTTTTACCTGGGAAAATTAAATTATGTGCATCCTTTGAAACTTTTTCGAACAAGAAACACACAATTTTAATACAATTTGAGGTAAGAAAATTCTATTGCACAAAGCACAAAGTAATTTAAAACACAAAAGTTACATTTTTAATATTCTTTCTTGTCTTTCGGTATGTATAAAAGATTTTTTTTCTTTTTACCCAAGTTAAGAACGCGTTCCTTAAAAACAAATTAATTGAATGAAATTAGCAGTGTTTATGTATTTATTTTTTTTTTGCAGCATAATTGGTTATAAATTTTTATTAGACCGGAAGTTACTTTTACATTTTATGAGGTTTAATTTCATTTGGATCTCATATTTATCAGGAAATATAACCTTGTCTTCCTTGTAAGCTAAGAAGTGATTAATTTTCATATTTTTTTTAGATTTTTGTATTTAGCTTTTCCCATGAAAACTTCCTGGATTTCCCCAAAAATAGACTTGGTCTTATTATGAATTGTATGAGCGAAGTTTTGTATTATTATTTTTTTAAAGTAAATAACATATTATAGGTGTTTTCATTGTTACTAGTGTGACACTGATACTCAGGATTTTATAAGTTATTTTTAGAATATCTTAAATCTATTAAAAAAATAATTGTGATTTCCTTTAAATAAATAAGTAGTTATGTCGAATTTGAAAAACACGTATATCCATCAAAGTTTTGTCAGGGATGTGACCTTAGAAAACTGGTTATTTGGGAGTGGATAATTTATATTATCATGTGGTGTAAAATGAAGACTATGTCTGATTCCATTAAAAATATTTAACTGAAAGTTGATCTTCAGCTGCAGAGTTCAGTAATGAGAAACACATCTGCGAAGAACTATCAAAAATTTAATATATTTATAAATAGTTACGTGTGTGACAGGCTAACGTTACGGGTGTGACCGAGTATGATTTGCACGTATTAAAAGAACAGATGTTATAATGGGAAATTATTGGCATAGAAGTGAAATCATTTCTCACACGAATCGGGAAACACTTCTTCTTGTAAAGTGAAATTTTTCACTCCAAGCGGAACTTATTGTTTTTTTTTTTGTTCAAGTAGGCAAGGACTCATTTAAAGTAGATTGAACATTTGAACACCTCTAAGTTGGAACATTCCATATCAGGAAATGAACTCAAAATTACTTGAAAAATAAAAGATTAAGTTTTGAAATGCCAACCTGTTACTGGTGTGACACAGACCTTAAATTATAAATTTGAGCTCGGTATGAATTTAAAATTTAAAGAAGTTTTGTATGACAATATTCTTCTTATTTTTCCAAATTATCAATTTGATAAACATTTTGCTTTTGTAGTAATAAAACATATGCTTTTGTTACGGATGTGACATTAAGAACTTTAGGAATCAAATGCGAATAAATTTCGTTTGTATTTACTTCTGAATTGAACCAAAACGATCACGATATTTTTCGTACGACTCAAAATTAACAATTTGGAAAACATTTTGTTTTTGCAGTAATATAACATTTATACTTTTTGTTACGTTTGTGACATTTAGCACTTTATGAACCAAATGCGAATAAATTCAGTTGGTATTTACTTCTGAATTAAACTAAAACGTGCTCAGAACTTAGATTATGATAAGCAATTCACAGTGTTCAAATCAACAAACAATTAAATTGAAAATATAGGGTTTCCAACTTATGCTTATACAAAAAATTACTTTTTCAGCAAAATTTCATGCGAAGTGGTTTTGACCGCAAAATAACTAATGGAAAATTATGGAAAATTAATTTAATGATATTTCCGCTATGGAAATGAATTATTGAAGCTCTTTTGATAATTTAAAGCTATTTTATGTAGTCAAAAGTCATATTTTGTTTGTTGAGACTTGAGAGTCGGTTAAAATGCAATCACCCATATTTATGTAGGTACATATATTTTCGGAGTTGGCAATACTTAACGCCACAGAATTTACTTGGTAATATCTAAACATTCTTGGCTTACAAGGAAGAGAAAAATTTGACTGTAGATATTCCAGTTAGAGTTAGCTTCGTATTTTTTTTACGAATATTTTAAAGTACATATTCACAATTATATGGTGTACCTCAGTTGTATCTTCTTGGGCCAGTAATTGTTATTCTTTTAAAGTAGTTATCTTAATTTTTTAAACACAAAACAAAATCAATCACGTTACACAGAAAAAAACGTTAATTTCACGAAAACAGCACGAAACAACAAAAATATACTCTTTATCACAAAGACATTTATTGTGATGTCGTAAAAATTCGAAAGACAATTTAATGTAAATCTTTTTTTTTTTTTGTTTTAAGAAAAAATTTTTAAAATTTCAGCAAATGATATGCAATATGTGTTGTAACTTATTAATTTTTTTTCTTAAACACTCTTTTCAGATCGTATGATAATTTTTGCATCAATTATACATCCCTGTTCTGCTAATTTCTTCAATTTAAGTGCTCTTCGTTCGCGTCTTTCTTTTTTCCTAACACGTTTCACTTGTTTAAATATTTTCATATATTTCTTTACTTTGTTCGGATTTTCATCGCAGTAATCCAAGAGTGTCTCACAAAATGCTCGTCCCATATGCTCGTAGTCCTGAAAAAAGAAATAGAATAGAAAACAAATAAAATAAATTACATAATGATATACATTTTGTAATCCCTAGGGACTAAGTAATCAATAAAATGTTGCACAATTTATTTAATTTATTTTCAAAGGACCCACATGAATGAATGAAAATATTTTTAAGTATAATTTCATATAAAGACTGACAGTTTGGATAATTCATGACTGACCATTAATCCCAACACACATTTAAATCCAAAAGCTATGGACACAGGGTATTACCTTAAGAACACGGGCGTTTTAAAAAAAAAATAACATACATTATTTATTACAGATCGAAAAAACAAAATACTGAAACGGTGTTTCACTCTAAAATTATTATTACGATTTTGTTTTTTTTTTTTAACAATTAAGGCAAAATGGCAGCTAGAAAATTTCTTGCCGGATACGTTTTGTTCTTAAAAGATGTCCATAAAGTTTTTGAACAACATAAAGACGTCTACGGAAGCAGAGTTGCTTCTTCGAATTTCTATCAACTCAAGGCAACAACAAGTTCCTGGCAACACATTGTCAAGCCCGCACCTATTGGTTTGGATGTATTTGAAATTTTATTAACGCCCATGTTCTACATTTAAACCGAAATCATTCTTCAATTTCACTCGAAATCAAATTCCACGTTCTATAATTTGTTTATTTTCGAAAATTTCGCAATTACATTCGAAGTGTCAAATTTGAATGTTCATCCATTGTCAATTGATTCGTTAACGTTAAGTCAAATTACACTGCAGACGAAAGTGGATGCAATATTAAAGATATAATATAAATAATAAATATAAAGCCATAAATTTATCTTACTGTACCAACTTCACAAATAATTAACAAAGAGCATTGATACGTTCATAAAATGGAATGAACCGAGATTAAAATTATCAATCTTCATTTTTGAAATTTGTATTCATAACACAGGCGTAAATGTCAAAAATTTTTGCAATCAGACTTCACAGTTTCATTTTTTATTTATTTTATTTTAGTTGTTGCTACAGCGCATTGTGCTCCTGGGCCTCAAGTATTTGATTTCGCCAGCTTACTCGATCTCTAGCTTGCTGTTTCCAGTTTCGAATACCAAGTCGACGTGCGCCGGCCTCAACTTGATCACTCCAGCGGAGATGAAGTCTGCCTCTGCTTCTGGTTCCCTCAGGCTTGGCGTTGAATACCTTGCAACGTTCATTCGCTCAACATGCCCTAGCCATCTTAACCGTTGAATTCGCAGTTTTTTGACCATTGGCAAGTCGCTGTACAGCTCGTATAGCTCGTGGTTGTATCGCCTACGCCAGATGTTGCTTTGCCTGTCGACACAAACCGGTCCATAGATCGTACGCAGAACCTTCCTCTCGAAGATACCAAGAGATCCTCCATCCGCCTGGGAGAGAGTCCATGCTTCTGCACCTTACAGCAAGACTGGGATGATTAGGGTTTTATACAGTGTCTCCTTGGTACTTCGCGATAGGGCTTTACTCCTCAACTGCTTGCTTAGGCCAAAGAAACAGCGATTAGCAAGAGTGATTCTACGTTTGATCTCAGCGCTGATGTCATTTGCAGTGTTAACAGCAGTACCCAGATAGATAAATTCATTTACCACCTCGAAGTTATACCTATCAATTGTCACGTTTTGACAAAGTCTACGGTGTGAATCGACTCTATTTGATGACAGTAAATACTTCGTTTTGTCCTCGTTAATGACAAGACCCATTTTGTTCGCCTCAGACTCGATATAAGAAAATGCACCCGTCACTGCTCGTTTGGTTCTTCCCATAATGTAGAAGTCATCGGCATATCCAAGATATTGTGTGGATTTTTGAAAGATGGTGCCATTCGTATTGGTGTTGGTGTTGCGCACCACTCTTTCAAGAACAATATTGAAGGAGCTTCATGACAGCGCATCGCCTTGTCGAAGTCCTCTGGTGGTTTCGAAGGTTTCGGTTGAGTCTCTTCCAATTTTGACGCAGCAGCGAGCATTCTTTAACGTCATCCTGATAAGTCGTATCAGTTTGGCAGGGATTTTTTTTAAATACCAAAACTCGACATGGCACGGTATAGCTCGTTCCTCTTTACACTGTCATAGGCTGCTTTGAAATCGACGAAAAGATAGTGCGTATCGATGTTATATTCTTGGGTCTTCTCCAGGATTTGGCGAAGAGTGAAGATTTGGATGGTAGATTTTAAGTTTCATTTAATGTGACGAAATAAAAGCACACATTAGCAATTTTTTTTATTTAAATTCTGTATATGTAGGTATTATGAATAAAGTTTAATGATTTCTCTTTCGGAGATTCAATTTTTGTTGCCAATATGTTGAACTTCTCGTTTACCAGAAGCTAAGCTTATCTAAAAACTCTCTTTTTTGACACTCAAACTGAAAATACGAGGCTTTTGAATGACGGTTGAAGGCAAAACCATAAAGACTTCGTATAGTCGTGATAAATAATAAAAATCTATCAGGACGTAAGCTCTCAACTATGTTCGAATTATTCACTACTTTTAATACTCGTACACCCTGTCCACCTACAAAAATACTCGTACATCCTACATACACAACCTAAGACCTTTTTAAATTGTGAAAAACATCACCATAAGTAGAAAGCTTTTTCGTCATTTGACCCTAGATAGCATCGGGCTACGTCTTCTTGTCAGATAAATTAATATCTGTCTTTTTCCAAGAAATTGTGTTGAATGTTTATTTTTGGTTTAATACTCTGACAGCAGCTTCAATTTGCTGAAAATGAATTTTATGTGAGTTTTTTTTTTTTTTTCCTATACGATCATAACACACACTGTGGTTCAAGGGTTTAAATTTGTTTCAAAATTCCGAACACGTAGAAGACTTGTACACAAAATACATCTTAATGCATTAATCTGTGTATGTGTGTGTGTGTGTGTATATTTGTGAGTAGAAGTCGTTTAAAAACCCCTTCATCTCACCTATCAATCCTTTTCAAGTAGAAGTAATAGTAGAATTTGAAAGTATAGAAGGCTTCTTCTTCCTTCTTGCTACAAAATTTAATTCATTCTTGAAAGCAAGATTAGTCTAATGGCTATGGCATGTGTGGGTGGGTGGCAATGTGTATTTTTGTGCACAGGTGTGTCTTGCTTGTGTCAAGCTGAAATTATTTTAAATATACAAACATTGTCGTATACATATAAGAAGACAATATTTATGGGAAAGTTCTAGGTCTTATGCGATTAAGGAAGAAAATTTACGGCACAAAGAATTAGGTTTTATATAATTCCTGCTGACATATAAAGTTATATGAAAGTAAGAGAGGTAAAATTTATTTTGATTTTTTTTTTCAATTTCAATTATAAAAAGATTTTCTCTAAAGAAGCCAAAAAAATAAAATTTAAAGGTTAAACTATAACCTCTGAAGAAGAAATTCATTCGCAACTACATAGGTACGACAGACGAAGTTTGTAGATTAAAATAAGTTTAAATAATTTCTCTTAAGCAAGTGGTTTATAAATAATATGAATACATGTAGGAGGTACATATGTACATATGTAAGCCATTGAGGTACTGGAAGTTTTGAATTTGTAAAAAAAACAGTAAATTGGAGCTTTCATTCTGGTTTAGTGAAATAATTATAATAGAGAAGATGAAAAAAAACTTTGAACTTTGCTGTTGTTTGCCGGGAATTCTGACAAACTGAGAGCATGAGTTAGATATATTAATCTAGGAGACTTCTTCGCTACCTCTTAAGGGGCCAGTTAAGCTGTATACACCACACGATTTATGTACTTCATGTTCATGGATTTACCACGAACATCGAAGTTTAGTATGACAATTCGGCCGATTTTGATCTAAATCTGTGGCTGTTTGATTTTTCCTTGTTTTCGGGAACAGGTACCATGAAGATCGTAAGTTGGATACAAAATATACTTTTAGAACGCGGTTTAGTTTTACGAACTAGTGAAAAATCAGTGTATTACTTGGCGGTTTCTGCCGGTAATCGAGGGTTTGTTCGAATTTTATTGACGGGATAGAATGACGACCACAAGCAAGAACATCGTTTGGTGTGTGGACAGCTTTAAAGCGATCAGGAAAACGAAACAGAACACAATTTTTCATTTGACTTTAACACAAAAGCTAGACTAATCAATGACAAATGTAGGGTTTTTTATGTTGAAATTGAACATTGCGGCGTTCGCTGTGTGGCACGTAGCGTCGCGTCGATGTGTTGGAATCCCATGTCGTTCACATTCATATTATAATTGGTTATAATCGATCGGTAACGATATCCGTTGGTGCTGATTTCAATGACATCGTCGTTTTCGAAGCCGTAGTTCTCTCCCTTACAGACAGCGACGATATGTTTTCGGTTGATCTTGCGTTTCGTTGACGCGTTGGCTGATTGTTCATTAAATCGGTCGACTCAAATTTGGCCACCAAACTTTAGATAATCGACTTTTAAGGACAACCATGTTAACCGTGAAATAAGCGCAGCGCACGTATCGTTGCCCTCAAAAGATCGTGTAACTTGCTATGGTGATTTGGCATCAGTAACTGAATAAAATATTTGACAGATGTCATCAAAACAACATGGCCGCACCAATGATGGTATTCACATTGGACTGTCTCCTCCAATTTTTTTGACGTCTCTGTACTTTTGCTCACTCCCACTTCATGGTGAGAAAGAGATGGCCAGGAAATGCAGGATTTAAAAAATATTTTAAAATCAGTAAATTTTTTTGACGTTTTCTCTTATGACATCTGTTTTCTCTTTCTGATGTGATTTATCTTTGACACTTAAATCCTACAGAATCCAATTTCTTTTAATTGGAAACATATTTATTTAACAAGATAAATATTTTGTAAGTGAAAATGTTCTAATTGATCCTTCAAAGAGCACAGATTTTTGTTTTAACGAGTGCTGAATGTCAAAGTGAGTCGGATGTGTTCACATTAGTTTGTGTCTGAACAAAACAAGTTGGGTTCACGTCAAAAAAAATTGGAAGAGTCAGTCCAAACACCGTCAATTGAAAAACTCTTTGGGATTGGTGAGATAGAGGAAGAGAGAGAGATAGAGAGAGAGAGAGATAGAGAGAGAGAGATAGAGAGAGAGATAGAGAGAGAGATAGAGAGAGAGAGATAGAGAGATAGAGAGATAGAGAAATAGAGAGAGAGAGAGAGAGAGAGAGAGAAAGAACAGAACCTCCGGCAGGTTTTTATTGCGAGATCATTCTAGCTGCGGAGTTAAACACAAGCTAACTCCCGAAATATGTTTTTCAGTCAATTTATATTTCGAGTTAACTCAACACCTATAGTGAGTTATTACTAAATTCTAGATCAACTGATTAATGTTAACCAAAGTCAGGGATGAATATCTAAAACTGATTTAAATAAAATTTGAAGATTATTAACTGAACAAAATCAAACTGCTTTTTTTTCATAAATTCAAAATTCTTTAAAGCATAAAGTGATTAAACCGAATAACAACCATTTTCCCTAGTTCTTGCGTGCAGTGTTCCGAAAACAAATTGAAATGAACTAATTCAAAGCTGAAAAATAAAAATGACTTCGAAAACTGTATTAGGAAAGCAAATCCAACTACATCAAGGGTTGACCGAAACAATACACTTGAAAATAATCACGGTAGTAGTAGTAAATTTTGAACTCCGGAGACCGGACTCAACATTTAGCTTCAAAGGCTCATCGTGAACCGTAAAATATTTCAGCAAGCCTTTAAAAAAATAAAAAAAAAAATTAAAAAAAAACCAACGTGGTAACTTACCCCTGTGGAAAAGTGCGTTCCTTTCCTTGATCCCAAGCTGGAGCCACCAAAGGACGCTTCAATCGTATAACTGTTCGTTACTCCCAGCATCCAAACAACAATGCGTCCAGTGCCCTCTTTGCTTCTTTGTATCTTGAATTTGCAATGTTCAAAGGAGAACTGAAACGAACCATGTTCAAAGCAAGAAAAAAAAAACAGAAAAATTCCACCCCCCAAAAAGAGGAAAACATGAAAATTCAATTTTACAATTTCGAACAAAATATTTTTAAAGAGAGAACTTGACTTTTACAAAAAAAAGCCATTTTATAGGATTTCCCAACTTACCTTGTCGGCCACGTTTTTGTGCATCATTAGTGGAAAAACTTGTTCGGTGAGTTTCTTTTCTGGATTGCGTCGATTCTCACAGCCATAAACGAAAATATTTTGCCTTCGGGAGTGAGCGTGCATATCACAGTACATGGCCACACCACATTCATCAATCAGTCTTCAAATAGAACCAAAAAAAAAAAATTCAAATTAGCCAAACATTTCATTATAGAATCGATTCTCAAAGCCTTTGACATTAGCCAATACCTTTTAATCATGGCCTTTGTATACCAAATGGATGGATAAGTCTCTCGTATAACGGTTCGATATTGTCGATTCAAATCCTTGCCAGTTAAAGAATTTCTCGTATTTCCAACAATAACCCCATCTGGATTTAGCATCGGTATAAGTTTGAAAATGAATTTGTGCCTCAAACGTTTGGCAACCGACGAGTCACCCGTAATGAAGTCCATTAGGCCTTTCATCATCCAAGAAGAGGGTGTTTCACTTGGATGAACTCGTGCAGACACAACAATAGCTTTCTTTTTCTAAAATGAACCAAAGAGATATAGAGGAAAAGATAATAATATTGGAAATTTGCTAGAATTTTTTAGATGAAGACGCAAGGTAAGGAATTGTAGATAAATTAGATATAAAGGGTTTTTTTTTGATTACGAAAAAGGATGTGCCATACGGGCAAAATGCATTTATATTTAAAAAACGAGTCCTTAATTTTTTGTTTGAATAGACTAATACTTCTACGTGATAAATTAAGTTCCGAGACTTTGTCAAATGTCTACCTAATGGTATCAAAAGATAAAAAAATGAATCTGAAATCCTAAAAGTGAATGAAAAACACCTTTCTAAAATGTATAGAGAGTGCTTTTTATGTCCCACCTTCCAGGTCGATATTGTTGGGCTCTTAGAACATCGGTATATTAACTATCCTCTATGCAACCTTTAATACTTTTCTACCAGAAATCACTTGAGAATTTACATAAAATTAAATTAACTCTAAAAACAATTGCGCCAGAAAAATCGAAAGTACACAATGTGCTTATACTTGGTTACTCAAACCAACTAAATATAACCTTAACCAAATTAAACAACTTAAAGCAAACCTTAAATTGCAAAATCGGTTAACCCTTACATCCTCAGTCTAACCACATCGTTAATAACAAATAGTTTTTCTCGGACCTAACCTAACTTGAAGCTTCGTTTTTCTTTTTCTGAAGACCAAAAAACGACAGCCAACAAACCACAGTTATGTTTCTAGTTTGGAGAATTGGTCAGGACCTTCCCATCCCACCCATAATACTGCAAAATTTATATCCCACAAAAAAAATAAACAATTACGTAAACAACTAAACCAATAGAAAGGAAAACAGATGGAAGGACACTATGGCCATGTGCACTCAAGCATTACCGCAAGTATCTATTTATATATGTATATATTCTATAGCATGAGTGAACTCTTTTCTAAAACCAACATTATCCTTCTTCCGTCCATTGTCCTTCTTCAACAATTTAATTCAATAACAATGATGAGAAGAGGACTTTTTTTTTTGATGCCCATCTCATGGTCCTTTTTTACTTGAATCAACTAAAATGTCCATCATAAAGCAAAGAGAGGGGGGGGGGAATAAGATTTGTTAGTCTTGCATTTGGCAAGGATTCAATTTAACTCATCCCATAGCAGCTCAACTCAACCGACCCGCACATCCTTCATCGAAGTTACTGAATCGTATTCTAACTAATTTCCGGTCCTTGATACAAAAAAATGTTTGAATAGAAAAAAAACGAAGTTATTATTATTGAAGATTGATTGAGAAATTCCTTTAAAGTCATATTTACACTTTGAAATTAAATGGAAATAACAGATAGGGGAGAATGGGTACGAAAGTAACATTTTTGACATTTCGTGCCATAATTTGATAACCAAAAAACATATCAAAATGAAACATAGTGCAAAAAATTCTGATCTTTATCTCCAGCTGTTGAGTAAACGAAGTCACCAAAAACTGTGTGTGGATTTTTCTAAAAAAAATTTAAGGAACAGTTTCTAAGAAAAATAGTAGGTATATAATAGAGGGGGTCTATTTTCCCTCATTTACGTAAGCGAGGCAATTTTGTAAAGCAATTTACAAAAAAATTTATGTAAAATTAAAGACCTGCTAAACCATTTGGTTTTTCGTGTTGGACTAAAAATTGAACTACCTTACGAATAATCATTGAATTAAAGTAATCCATTTTGTGTGAAGAGGAGTTCCCACCTTTTCTCAAAACCGAAATACAGAAAGCAATATACAGCCTAAAACACGACAAGAGCAAAGGTAATGATAGAGTAGTCGCAGAATACCTGAAACTCGGTATAAATTCATTGGCCAACTGGTTAACAGATATATTTAACCAGATTTTGGTCACAGAGGAAGTCCCAGACCAATGGACAAAATCTGAAATAATCCTCATTCATAAAAAAAGGTAACAAGGACGATATAAACAATTATAGACCTATCAGCATAATATCATCTATTTACAAAATCTTTGCTTAATGTGTTTTTGAGCGTATGAAAACCATGCTTGATCATAATCAACCTATTGAACAAGCTGGCTTTAGATCAGGTTTCTCCACAAAAGATCACCTACCAAATTTTAGAAAAATGTAAGGAATACAACATGACTATTTATTTAGCTTACATCGACTTTACAAAAGCTTTTGACACAGTTGAACAGAACTTCATTTGGTCAGCACTTCTTAATCAAGGCATAGATGGAAAAATTATAAGAATCTTGAAAAAAATATACGATAGGAACACCGCACATATCAAAACAGACTGTATTGGACCTGAGTTCAAAATATCAAGAGGTGTAAAACAGCGAGACCCTCTCTCACCGGCGCTTTTTTCCGCAGCTCTTGAAGAAATCTTTAGAAAGATGGATTGGGAGGATAAAAGTTTAAAAATAAATGGTCAATATCTTTCAAACCTTCGATTTGCTGACGACATCATACTCATTTCCAATAGTAGTGAAGAGATGCAAACAATGCTTAATGAGTTATGCTTTGAATGTAAAAATATTGGCCTATTGGCAAACCAACAAAAAACCAAAATTATGTCTAATGGTGTTGTCAAAGAAATACGAATTGAAAATAACACAATAGAATACGTTGAGGACAGTTATCTTGGGCAAATCATTTCATTTAGGAATAAAGAAACTAAAGAAGTAGAACAATGAATGACAAACGCATGGAGACAATTTTGGAGTGTTAAATATCTACTTGACTTAAATATTTCCAAAACCCTAAGAAAATACATTTTTGATTCAACGATACTACCAGTTCTCACTTATGGCTGCCAAACATGGCAAATTACCAAAACTACTGAAACCAAGCAACGATCCTGTCAAAGGGCAATGGAGAGAATCATAACGTTCGTATAATCCAGCGAATAAACCACAGAAATATAAGAAATGAAACTAAATTTGAAGACGTTATACAAAGAATTAAGAAACTTAAGAGGGATTGGGCTGGGCATGTTGTACGGACTACTGATAATCGATGGACAAAAACAGCAACTGATTGGACACCTTTAAATAGGCAGCGAAGCGTTGGAAGACAGTTAAAACGATGGAGAGATGATATTAGCGCAACATGTCCACACTGTTACCATGATGCACTAGACAGAAGAAGATGGAAAAGTATGGGGGAGGCTTATGCTCACGTTACATAATAATATAACATAAGGACATGAACCTTGAAATTAATTTTGTATTAACATTAACTAAAAGAAAACTTTTTATTATATTTTGTTGAGTTAGTAAAGCTTCGAATAAATTTTGTGTGCGAGATTGGGCCAAAATAATTTTTTTTCGGAAGAATTAATAATTCAGTATAAAAAATACCTTTATGTTGGCATCAAAGTTATCACTGACTTTGGTTTTTAAGTGCTCTAAAACTTAAAATTTAAATTCTCAATGATGAGTTTCAATGATGATTTTTATGATCGGGCTGGCAGTCGTGAAATAAATATAACTCCAACCAATGATAACTCGGTAATATGATGATGCGAAAGCCTAGCAGACTTTCTGCGATAGTGTTATCACAAAAACCCTCTTTCAAACTTGATTTAATTTAATAATAGATATGTACCTAATATGAAAGATTACATTTCTGATTTTAAAAGCTACATCATAATGTAAGTATTACGTGTATCAAGATTTTGAGTCAATGTTGTAGAGAATTGCCGTTCCTGCCGAAATGGGGGGAAATAGACCCCTCTCCCATACGATTTTTTCTAAGAACATCTGTTCAAGACTCATTTTCTTAAGTGTTGACAAGCCGGAAACACCCTGTAGATACAAAACAATAGACGAATACAAAATACAAAGTCGTGCAAAATGTCAGGTTCCTAGCTTTGCAGGCTGAATTGATACCAACTCTTAGGACATTCTACCCCACTGTGCGTTGGTGCGCAAACCATCTACACAATTATGACACTTGCATTTTTAAATTTTTATATTCAGCCCAATTCTAAACATTCCTTGGAAAAATAACTCCCCAGGAGACGTGTTCTCTCGGGAGTATTAGTACCTACTCTTTTTTCGAATTCCTCGAGCTAAATTACCGGGAATTTTTTTTTAGAATATGGGAGTAGGGAAAATGGAAAAATTTCCCGGGGAATTATCATTTAGAATTGGGCTGATTATATTATTGGTTTTAGTTTTCATCCAAGATCTTTGATAAAAATTGCTTATTTTGAAATTCATTTTTGCATGTGATCTATTACAAAAAAAAATTAGAATAAGTGTTGTAGTTCGCGAGATAGAAAAAAAAAACATTAAAAATAACAAAACCCTTTAAAAATTTATATGGGAAAATTATGACTCTCGCGCAAACAATAAAGGTTATTTTTCTGACCTGAGCTTTGGTATAACATGTTATCTAGATGAAATGAAATCTTTTGAGAGATAAAGACACCAAATTTGTTAACAAAAAAAATACCGTTCCCATGTAAAAATGAGGGGTTCATTTATGTAGAGTTTCGGCTCTCCCCCAGAATAGGAAAACAATTTTAAAAGCGTATTTTGCTGGACTAATTAAACTCATAAAAAGCACTTTGTACTTAATTATTATTATAGCTTAACAATGTAATTTTTATTTCAGATATTCGAAGAAAGTGAGGTAAGTTTGAAAAATAATAAATAATATTTTTATGTGTACATTATATTATATTTTCGCGCAAAGAAATATATATTTTATACACCAATAAGAGGTGTTATTTTGAATAGCCCGCTATTTCGGTAGCTGTCACTTTTGAAGCTGTCATTTTTTGACATTTGACAAGTAGAAACTACGCCATTAATAAAAATGGAACGATACACGCTTCAACAACGCATTGAAATTATTAAAATTCACTATAAAAATGGTGAAATTTGGCAGAGACGGTTCGTAAAACTAAAACATTTTTGGGTCGTCTTGAAGCACCTTGTCGGACCGCAATACAGAAATTGGTGGACAAATTCGAGCTGTTGGGACAAGTTAGATGTGAAGAATAAAACCCGTGCACGTCGCTCAAGAACAACTGAGAATTTTGCTGTTGTAGCCCAAAGTGTTGAAGAAAACCCAGGTGTGTCCATTCCTCGTCGTTCTTTGGAATTAGGCATTCCACAAACGTCATTACACCGTATTTTGCATAAAGACTTGGGTCTTAAGGCTTATAAAGTTCAGTTAACACAAGAACTCAAGCCGGCTGATCATCAACAACGTCGTGTCTTTGCTGATTGGGTCCTTGAAATGCATGAAAATGTTCTGGAATTTCATCGAACAATCATCTTGACTGATGAGGCCCATTTCCACCTCGGAGGCTACGTCAACAAGCAAAACTGTCGCATCTGGGGCTCGGAAAACCCAAGAGTTATTGTTGAAAAGCCTCTCCATTCCCAACGCGTGACTGTTTGGTGCGGTTTATGGTCCGGCGGGGTCATTGGACCTTACTTTTTCGAAAATGAGGCTGGAGCAACAGTTGCGCTATCGAGAGATGATTAATGATTTTTTATGGCCGGAATTGGATGGTATTGATCTGGACAACGTTTACTTTCAACAAGACGGCGCTACGTGCCACACAAGCAATGAAACCATCGATCTTTTACGGGAAAAGTTTCCGGACCGTTTTATCTCTCGAAGAGGTGATCACAATTGGCCACCGAGATCTTGTGATTTAACACCTTGCGACTTCTTCCTTTGGGGCCACGTGAAAGATAAGGTCTACGCCAACAGCCCAGCGTCGATTCAAGACCTCAAAGATGGAATTCGTGAGGCTATCGAGGACATAGGGCAGCCACTTTGCGATTTGGTTATGGAAAATTTCATGAAAAGGATATGGTCCTGTAAGCGTGGTCGTGGCGGCCATTTGGCTGATGTTGTGTTCCATTATTAACGGCATACCTTCCTCTTTATAATGAAATAAACATCCGATCATTTATCTCAAAAAATGCCATTTTTCTTTGAATATCAAAATAACACCTCTTGTTGGAAAACCCTTTAGTTCAAACTAAATTTGTTGAAAATTCAGAGTCCAAATCATTGTTATGTATGAGGAAAAATTTGAAATTTTAGTTCATATCCCATACAAACATTTTGATTTATTCAAATTTCCTCAAAAACGGATGCAAAGATTTTGATTATATATTTACTACGTAACCGTTGCGTTGTTGTAATTTTTGAAGTACCTTCTTCTAAAAATTTAGTATTTTGAAAAAGTTTAATTTAAAAAAAAAATCAGGGGTGTAATCGGCTTAGGCTTTCACTATAACTGTCTCTATCCTATCTATAGGGAAAGACGGAGTGAGCAATTGTAAAAACGACAATCACCGTATAGAGCGATAACTTCTTACGCGATACGGGCCCAGAAAGTGTATTTTGTTTTGAGCTCTTAACTATTTAATTAGTTATTTTACCAATTCAAGAACTGATTTTTAAACAATGCTCGAATGAAATAGGCCAGTTGCATTGCTCCCCTAAAACAATTCCGTCTTAATACTCGCAATCTCTATCAATCTACCACTGAGCCGAATTTCGGACGTACTGTTAAATACAGAGATTTCTTCTTGAACCGCACTTCACGAATGTGGAATGAATTCCTTACTCGGTTCAATATTTCTTTCCCATTGTGATATCTAGACATTTAAAAGCAATATGCATCTCGTTTTAGCTCCTGTCCTATTTTTCTAAATGAACACACTTTGTTTAAACGCTTTAAACGCTCGTAAAATAAAAAATAATCTTCCGAATTTGCTTACATAAATATTTGAGAATTCTGTCAAAATCGATTTGTGTAAATATTGTTTTTAAGATGCATTAAATTTTTTGAAAAAAAAAAAAAAAAAAATAATAAAAATCGTAATTTAAAACAAACAAACCAGAAATGTTAGAAGTTAGTTACCTTCATTAACTCCTCGTCGGTAGTTGGTGCAGTTACCGTCAAATAGTAAACATTATTACCAGCTAGCGATCTGCACAGCAGTCTTAATTTACAAAATTTCGATTTGACAGGATGTTTTTGAATTGCCATCAGATAATCCTGTGAAACGAAACAAATTGAAGGAAAACAAAAACAAACTGCATTAACATATAAGTGATAACAAAAATGAAGAGTAAAATGAGAGACAAGGACTTTCTTTACTCTCATTACCTATTCCCCCCTCCCGCTACCCTATACGAATATCGACCATAAAACCTACCTGTAAATCTGTATAGGTATAAGGATAGCTATGGGCAAAGTAAACAGTATCATCGTCATGGGGAAATTCAATATTAAACGTCAGCGTATATGAACCATTGTCCTCGTCTTCCTCATTTGAATTCCTGCAAAAGAGCAAACAATAACAAGTTGTCGGTTTTGTTGTTGTTGTTGTTGTTGTTATTGTTGTTGATAGTATGTATTTATATGCAAAATGAAAAAGCTGAAGGCACAATATAACCGCACGCACGAGGACTGAAGGCAAAAACCATAACAATTCATCATCATTATCAAGGACTTCCTCCTATCCAAACTACCGAATAAATAAAATGTCTCAGAGCTGGTAATATATTCGGTTTTTGAACGCGGACAAAGATGAAAATTTGTGATGTTTGTTGCTCCGTGATCCGTCCGTCGTCAGTCGTTCGGTTATTATTCATATTCGGGATATATATACTCACTCATCATCGTTGCGGTAGTAGCAGATATTTTCACCACAACGCCTCCAGCCCTGGCCGATTACTCTGGCATTGGTCGTTGAGTACATTAAGGGTCGCATACCCTCGTTATAAAGGCTGTCCGATTTAACTAGATTCACAACCGAGAATCTGTTGAATGTAAAATTAAAGAGAATCATCATCATATGAAAATGAATAAAGGATTTTGTGTTAATCAGTTCTTGAAATTATTATTATTATTCCGTTTTATATGTAGAAGTTGATAGGTGACAAAAATTTAGTATAATAATGATAATGATGTTGTATCTGTGGTAGAGGTATTGGGTGAGATTAAGAGTAATTTCTGGAACACAAAATTCACGAACACTTATATGTTTGATGAGGTTTAAAGGGTGTTCGTTAATTTCTCTGACAAATAAATATGGAATTTCATCCCTGGGTCCTTACTTTGAATCTTCACTTTACCCTTTCTAGATAAATGATTACAATCTTGAATCTTTGGATTTATCAGGTGGACCATCTGTTGGTGTATTTTTTAATCAATTGTTATTTTAATCCTAACAGCTCATTATGTGCTCAAAAAATGTACAGAAACTCGGTGTTATAGATATATCCGGTTGACAAAATGGATCAAGTTATGCTTGAAAAGAGTTGGGAATTACTGAGCGCTATACCGAGGCATAAAATTATGTAGCAATTTCGTATGAGCAGAAATTGAAGATTTGGGCTTGGACAAACTATGGTTCCAGTAGGTTCAATAATAGTTAAATTAGTCGTTTTGTGAAGGCGGCCGTTGGACTTTTTTTTTTTGTGGAGTGTTATTAAAAAGATCGATGATATGCGAGCAATTCACAAGTTATTCAGGCACTTACAAACAATATTGGTGCAGCTATTCGTGAAATAGGTGCCGAGACAATCGGAAATGTATTGAACAATTTGATAACCAGAATGGCGCAGTGCCAAGTCAGCCGAGGCAGTCATTTAAATTAAATAAGATTCCATAAAGCAACAATCGTTAAAAAAAATATACATTGTTTTCTGTAGCCTTTAAAAAAAAAAACAACAGATGACCTATCCTTTAGTTCTCATTTATGCAGGCTGTTCTATAAACCACATTTGTCTTCTGCGGGTTTGTTTGTAATTCTTATGCCAAGGTTTAGGAAAAAGAAAAGTCCGAAAATTCTCAACAGGTGACGCTGTAGGAGCACATTTCGTTTTTGCGTAAAAAAAATCAAAAAACCTTTTTCCTTGAAAGGCATTTCTTTGGAAATGACTTTAGGGATAGTATTTTTTTATTTGTAGGGTGAAATGGGGTAAAAATAAAAAAATAATTCCGATTTTAGAAATCGTTATTTGATGTTTGAAAGGTCATTTTTAGTGGATGGCCTTAATTTTTTTTTTAATTTGGTACTTATAGGGTGAAATGGGGTAAAATATGAAAAATTGTATTCGATTTCAAAAATTTCTTTTGTACCTTCATGAAATGTTTTTTTTAATCGATGGCTTAAGGATTTTGTTTTTGTCAAAACATTTATATTTATAGGGGGTAGTGGGGTAAAACAAAAAAGGGATATCCGATTTTAAAAATTCTGTTTGTGTTGGAAACGAAAGGAAAATTTGATATTTATAGAGTGAAATGGGGAAAACTCAAAAAGTGGTTTTTGATTACAAAAATTCTTTCTGTGTTGGGAATGTAATAAAGGTTGGACTTCGATGATCATAGTTTTACGCATTTTGTCAAAAGTAGCTTAAATACACATATAGATATCTATATTTTCTTAGGTAAATTTTATGCGAAGCTTAGGTTTGTCTACCCGGGCGGGTCAGTTAGTGTATTTCATATACGTAGAGCCATATTTGTCTCTTGTGAGGTGTTGTGTCGGAATCCATCTTGTTCCCAATGCGCCATACAACGCCGTGTTTAAGCCATTTTTGTTAATGTGCGGGAAAGAGAATAATCAAATACCGAAAGCTAAAATGACAGACTTATGTATACACAGTCAGCGACACAACACAACGCAAAACGCCATTCCACAACACATCACCCGAGACAAGTGTATGGTTACGCCCTAACGTTTTACGTGATGAAAAAGTGATTCCAAATATGAACACCTGGATGAAATTCCAAAAAGAAAAGAAAATATTTTGTCACTCTATAATACAACCGGTATCAGACCAAGGAAAGAAGCTGACGGATTTTCACTTAAATTCTTGTTAAAGTAAATTTGTTTGCGCATCACTCACCTATACGTCAAGTTCTTCTTTGTTCTTCCCACACGAAAGTAAAACCACTGTTTTGAGCGACTCGTATATAAATCCGGGCGCAGGTACAGCTCATAGTAGGTTTCGGTGATTTTCACAGCTTTGGCCAAATTTCCAGATTCGAATCTCGACTCGAACCACAAGCCATCGTATTCGTCTTTGCTGAATGGATGCACCTGCGTTAGGAACTTTGAACCGCCAACACTCGAACGGCTAAACTGTGTTAAGGGACAACAATAATCATTATTATTATCACTTAAAATATTTATGAACTTAAAGTTGGCCAAATCATAAGAATTTAAAGAAGAAGAAGAAGCACCCAAGTGGGTTAATGGCAGGGGCAGCTGAAGTGGCTGTGGTAGTGGTGGTGGTTGTGGGGTTGGAAAAACATTTAATTGGTGGACAAGAACTACTGAAACTGATGGTAATAGTGCGGGTATTACAGGTGTGGATGATGAAGATGGTGCATTTAAATTTTGAGCGCAACAATTGATTTCGCATTGCTGCAACAAATTACTAGTACTAGAAAAACTACAACTACTACTACAATTATTTACTATTTCTAAACGTGCTGTTTGTGGCAATGGCAAGCTGGTTTCAGCAGGCACTGGTTTAGCTTCAATGCGCTGGATAAAGCATTTTGTTGGCGAGGCACTATAGTAAGGCGATGGAGCCCCCCAAATATCATCGATGTCATCATCATCAGCAGCATCATCATTGTTATCATTTTCTTCATCTTCCTTTGATTCAGATTTTTGTTCATCAAGTTGAATATTAGTTTCTTCGATTATTGACTTTGCTGCCAAATTCGTAATTTGCATTACTTCCTCGTCGTCTTCATCGTCGTCGTCATCATCGTTTTCGTCATTCGAATTACTTGACGAACGACAATTGTTGAACATTTTCGAAAAACGATGTTTCATCATTAGCCGTTGGCGACGTTCTGGCGATGAGCCACGACTCTCCGATGATGATATGTCTGAATCTGTGCCATCGGAATCATCGCATTTGGTTTTGTTCTGATTCTGTAATATGTGAAAGATGTGCAAATAAGAAACTGATGGTAATTCAAAGAGGAGTGAAAATCGTTATATTGATCAAGCCATAGTGCGATGAAAAATCCAAGTTAGAGATAGGCTTTAGAAGTGTTAGAACAAATTAGGTAAGGTAAAGCTTTTTTTAGGGAGGTAATCGTAGGTAAAAGAAAACTATCTTATGTGTATGTAATATGATTTAAGTTCATTTTTTATTTGATCTTTATTAAGAAATTCGGTTACAATCGGCTGAATTAAATGATTTAGCTCTTTTTCAAAAGGAAAAACTGAGTTGCCAATTAGAAAATAATTGCGCACTTTTTCTGGAACTTTTTGTTAGTTAAGATTTTCAAAACCACTGTTCACATCAAAATGTAGAAAATTAAGTATTGTATTAACCATCAGAAATCATTTTTCCCAAATTCCTAAAATTCCAAAAAACTGGCAACTACTCTCAAACATGACTATATTTTAGTTGACATCCTCTAAATGACTATTTTTTGTTATGCAAATCCTCCCAATATAACCACAAATTTAAATCTCTATCTATTTGTTCCCTTTCAAATTGAAATCTCTAAAACATACGTGCAACTTGCTCATGCATTGTTCTTTATTTCTTTAATGAATTTCCCCAAATTATACTCTACTACCTAGTTTGTTAGAAGAAGTGTCTGTGAATTGAGTCTCTATGACGACAAGTGGTTTTCCATTCCGAAAAATTTCGATTCTTTTCAAATGTTTCATTCAATTTTCAATGCCCTCTCTTGCACAATGCACAACGCACATACCACATATACCTATGTACATTAGGGTGTCCCGACAAATTTTTTTTTGGATTTTCCGAACAAAAGACCTCTCAAAACTTGCGTAATTGGACTTAGATTACAAAAATATATAAAAAAAAAATATTAAAATTTGTCTAGGGGGTTGTACCGACCCTCAAAATTTTGACAAATTGATATTTTTATGCTTTTTTTCCGTTCCTTAATTTCGGTTCCTGAGCTACTATTTATTATAAAATATTAACTTTTTGATCTTATTAGGTTTAGAACATATTTGAAGTTTTGATTTGCATGCAACAATACGTTTCCAGCGGTTTCAAATTTATAAGGCTTTAAGCTAAAAATACCCCCAATAGGTGACCAATATTGATTTTTTTTAATTTTTTATCATCATTTTCCTGGAACTTAAAACCACTGCTCTATAAATCTGACACAATTTGAATTAAAGTTTCTATACCTATCCGATTTTGAAGAAAAATTTGTGTATAAATTTGAGGCCTACCTGCACAAATGACTTAATTTATTGATGTCCTTTAAGGATATGGGTTTTTACCTGTTTCCTACCTGTAAAATACACAACTCAATCCGGTAATAAAGTCGGATTTAAAACTGAAGGCTGTTTTCTACCTGACAAATATCTACACAATTCAATCCGGTAATAAAGTCGGATTTAAAGCGCAAGGATTTGAAAAGTGGGCGTTTTGTGGACAAATATGGGAAAAACGACATATGTGGTTTATTGAGGAAATGTAGAGGTTTTTCATTCACCATTTGTTTATGACTAAATGAGTTGTTGAACTCCATAATTTGTAGACCTGATCTTATAAAAAAGCCACACTTCGAAGTCCTTAGTATTCATTCGAGATCCTCAACGGGTTGTGTAAAGTGCGTTGTAACAGTTTTAAAAGCAATTTTTGTGATTTTTTTTAAATAATGAGTTCAAGACGTAGTGGGACTACTTGTGCTATATTGGGATCATACAAAAAACTTGACGATCGGCAGCTACCAACTACAACATTAAATTCATTTTGTTTGTAAGGAACGAACTAAAACTTAAATTCAACGGAAAGGATCCTTCCCATTCAGAAATATATGCGATTGTTTTTGAAGAAATCGACAATATTTGGGCTAAAGCTTCGATTCCAATTGTAACTAAGGAAAGAGTTATTCAATTACTTAAATCCTGTTTCGAAAGGTACAATATTGTGAAGCGATACCCCAAAAGCAAACAAAATGCTAGTTTCGAAATCAAACTGAAGTGTTTTTTAGAGTCATCTGAGAAGCTTTTCGACGTTGCTGCTTGTAAATGCACTTCATTTGAAACTTGTTCGTGTTTAAAACCAAAGAAAGTTCCCATCCATGAGAGAAGTTTTTTGTTGGATCAAAGAAATGAAAGGAAAATGGTTATAAGCGGGGTTGACAAGAAAGAAACAAATATCTTGAAGAAACGACAGCAGAGGCAAATTGAAGAGTCAAAGAGGGAAGCAAAAAAATGGTCTACGCAGGAAACGGATATTGTCTCAGGAAACTGCAATGAAGAGTTGGTGCGTGAATCTTCCCCAGAAGCACATTCGGTAACAGAGGCATCCCCAACAAACCCCCCTTTGACAGAGGCATCATCGACTTCAAGAGCTTATCGCAATAGATTGATGTTGCCAACAGTTGCCAAGGTATGTGATCGATACGGTTTATCGACGCGATCTGCTGCTGCTGTCGCTTCTGCTGTTTTGGCTGATGTCGGCTTGGTTTCTTCCAAAGATTCAACTCTTGTTATAGACAAAAATAAGATCCACCCATCGAAGTAACAGAGGCATCACAGAGTGTAACTGACCCTACTTCTAGAGATGGCTTTATTAAAAACAAGTTGAAATCTCGTGCAGAAATGCCAAATTTTGGACACAAAAATAAGTTTAAATTCTAAGGTTATGTCATTAATTAAAAATTATTTCTTGCTTATTTTGTTTTTATGTGATTTGTTTAAATAATATTAATAATAAAATACGTTTAAAACTTAATTTTTTTTATAGTTTTATTCAAACGGTTAAAGTATGTAAAAACATGAAATTTAAAAATCTTCAAAGCCCGGTACTACCCCCAAGATAACATGTTCTTTCAGTTTTTTTGACGTTTTCTTAATCTGTGTAAAATTACGCAAATTTTGATACCCCTTTTGATAGTGTAGCTCGAAAAAAAATTTTTCTCATACATCGACGGGACACCCTAATGTACATATATAGATTAAGGATCAAATCTCTATAATTTTGTTTCTGAAATTTCAATTAATTTCTATAAATAAATAGTCAACAAACAACATGTTCTCTTTGTGCATTTGCGATTTCATTGCGAACAGGTGAGCCCAACATAAACTATACACACAACCTAGTGCAATTGATTTAGATTTAGAAATAAGGAAGCTGAGTAGAGGTATAGGTATACTCTACTCAATCTACTACTTAACGAACGTACTTTTTGGCAAGTGTTAACTTATTTCGAGTGTTTCAAGTGCATGCATAAACCATTTGGCATGAAGTGTGAAAACTAAATGAAAAGTATTTAAATTTGAATTCTTGACGTATTGCAGGGGATTTCTGTTTTGTTGCATTAAGAAAAGTAACAATAAGAATTGAAGAAAGTTAGGTTTTGAGACCTTACACATTTTCAGAAATGCAAACATTTTTTTTCTTTTAATCTAAGACTTATTAGAGATGACATAAATATTTAAGTGGATTCTATATATTGAACCACACTAATAATAATCAATTTAATAATCATCTAAACATACAAATTAACTTGTCCTTAAAGTTTAAAGTGATGTTTATCTAAACGCGTGTTTAGCGATTGGTTATTATTATTAGTAAGGCCTTTATTCATCATTTTTATTATTCATTATTTTCAAATACACAATTAAACGCCCGACTTATAAGCGAAAAATTTTGGTATATATAATATTATTTATACTTTCTAAAAAAATTTAAATTGGTAACACTGTTTGCTGTGACAGCCGTTTGCTTTGACAGTTCTCGGTCGTTTTGAGGTTAGTTTAGTTTGGCAATTTATCATTCATAAATAAACGTTTGCAAATTGTTCAAATTCGTTTTGAAAAATATGGTTTAGTTAAAGAAACTCATCGGGCACTACGCAAATTTTACCGTGCTCACATTCGTCCATCAAAGCTATATCAATAAACAGAATTGCCGCATTTGGAGCAATTGATGTAATACAACATGTCTTCAAAAATGTTTATAATATAAAACCTTACAGTCAACAGTCAGCATTACCAAGACATGATTTATAACTTTATTGTGCTTAAATTTTAATGGCATTAATGTTGTAGACGTGTGGTTTCAATAAGATGGCGAAAAATACCACACAAAGCGCGATACAATTAATTTACTGAAAGAAACAATTGATGAACGATAAATTTCACGAATTTGACCTGTTAACTGACCACCTCGTTTGTGCGAGGTGTTAAACTGTTAAACTATGTTTGAGAAAAATAAGATTTTCCTTAAAGGCTTAACACATTTTGTGACAATAATGTTGGTTTTCACAGGAATGTAAAAAAATCTGCTCTCAAAATCGATAAAAGATCTATTGCATACAAAATGTCAGCTAATTTTTCAGTAGTATTGGTAGGTATAGTAATGGTTGAGAGTCGCTAGGCCCTGGCTCTCTACGAGCTCTCGCCTCACCAAATTTATTTTTTTACTTGCTCTATAGGGCAAGTATTGGTTTCGTGTAAAAAAAAATGTCGACGTTATAATCAAAACTAACACTATGATAATCGAGAAGTCTGAAAAAGTGGGTTTCGTCATGCCGTCCGTTGGTCTGTGCGTCGGTGCGTCCACTGTAATTTGAGCTAGAGCCTAAACGGTTAAACCGATTTGCATGAAATTTGGTACAGAACATTTTTATGTGATTCCCTAGAGGGGAAATTCGAATTTTTGTTTTAGGTCATCTAGAACGGGTAGCTGCCATACAAATATTTTGGTTTCTTCAAATTTTCACGAAAACGGCTCTAACGATTTTAAATAAACTTCCTACCTGTAATAACAAAGTCAATTGTAAGAAAACTGCATTTCAGGTTTTTCTCAAAAAATTCACATAACGGAATTAGGTATTCAACGTTTTTTGAGAAAATTGCCATATTTTTGGGTTATTCGCGTATATCTTTGCCATGGTTAAATCGATTTTGTTATGATTTTGTATTCGATGCTTCTCAAATATTTTAACAATAATGCATTTAAAAAATTAAAAAAAAATTATTTTATAAACAAAAAACAAATCAAACGAAAATCAATTTTTTAGTGCTTTTGACTCTTTTAATATTCACTCGTTAAATACATTTATACATGATGCATCTTCAATGTTGGGTTACATACAGTATTTAACCACAAGCGAAAAATTGAAAATAGATCAAATCCAGTCTTCAATGATAATTGACAAGTCAAAAGAAAATAAATCTATCCGTATAAGCTGCAGCTTATCGTGCGTCGGAATCTCAAATTTAATCAAAATGTAGTGAAGTCAAAATGTTTTTATCTCGGTTAAAGGGCCGATATATCTTCAAATTCTCTTCTATGAAAGGTACTGTTAATAATAGACGAGACTAGGGAAATGCCGATTTATATCAGTTATAACAGTTTATCACCATTAGGCGTTAGTTAACGCACTTCGCGCGACTTGAAAAAAATACTCTGCGGCGGAGAGCTCTGGCCCGACAGGGGCGCATAAATAGTAGTTTTAAAAACCAAAACTGTTATACTTGGTATATCTACGGAAAATGCCTTTTCAGGGCAATCAGTTGACATTTGCAACGATATTTTCTCGACACGTTCAAATGTAATTTGTCCCCATCTGTTAAGCCATCAACTGTCAAATTCCATTGTAGGATGGTTACGATATCAATGGATTAAAAAAAAGCTCTAAAAACCCAAACATTTTGATTTTATTTTTTGAAAAGGGCAATTTTAGAGCTTTCTGGTGACTTTTATAACGAAATATTCGTCAAAATAAAGCCTATCTGTCAAGCAGTGTCAAGTTTCGTATAAAAGTGAATTTTCATTTCGAAATGAAGTGTCTTAACATAATAAGCATGTCTCCGACTTTTTTTTTACCCGGGATGCATTTAAGAACACATACCATTGTATCTAAGATCTATGGCTACCAACCATTCGAAAACGAATATTTTTCTGCAACCGAATTAAGCGCCATCTAAATATCTCAATATTTCACCAATTTTTATCCACTCTACGTTCACTCTGATTACTGACTTAAACTATATTCATTTTTCGATTTGTTGTTGTTTGCGTGTTTGCTGATCTGGCTATCCACTTTAAAAAAAAAAAAACACGCCTAATGTTGATTTTGATAATAATTAATAAATCTTACATCGTTCTAATTTTGACACATATACAAATTTTAATCAAATTATAGAGTCATTTTTAAGGAAAATAAGATTTTCCCTGATGATTTTTACTGAAGGTACCGTTATGAGTATAATTTTTTTTTTTAAATCTTTAAAAAAAAATATTAAAAAAAAACTGCTTTTTGCAAAGTTTAATCAAAATCAACTGAGTCTTTTTTGAAGTAGGTACTGAGTTCGGAACACAATATTATTTTAAATGCCTCCATAATTTCTCATAAAAAATGATAAAAATCAGCATTTTCGAGGAAACAAAAAAAATAAAAAAAAACAGGTTCTTGAGGCCATTTTTAAAAATCATTTTTTTTATTGAAAGGCCGTCTATACCTTTTAAAATTAACTGATTTAAAGAAAATCTGTAGATTAAGAGTTTAAGAAAAGTACGAATTTTCTTTTTGGCCTAAAAAAATTGTATTACAAGTACCGTTATTTTTGGTGCGTAATATAAAGGGTCCGCCATCTAACGTTTTTTTTCAACTAGTCCTTTTTTTCGTGAATGGTAACACTTAGCTCATGTCTGATTTGACAGATAATTAGTTTTATCCTTCCGCTGAACGAATTTGGTTGTGTGTACTCTTCGCTAAGTGGGCCTGCCATCGACTTAGAGAAGATGCCGATTTTGCCAAAAAAATCATCTTTTCAGATGAAGCTCATTTTGATCTTGGCGGGTAGTAAACAAGCAAAATTGTCGCATTTGGGGCACAGAAAACCCGGACGCATACATTGAAAAGCCGATACACCCAAAACGAGTCACTGTTTGGTGCGGATTTTGGTCCAGAGGCATAATTGGGCCATTTTTCTTCGAAAATGAGCAAGGAGTGGCCGTTACAGTCAATGGCGATCGTTATCGGGTCATGTTGAACGAATTTTTGTTCACAAAAATTGAAGAGGAGGATATTGGCAACATTTGGTTTCAACAGGACGGCGCTACCTGCCACACAGCCGAAGCTACACTCGATGTTTTGCGCCATTTTCAAAAAAAAAAGTTATTTGGCGGACCCTTTATAATAATTAGCAATTTGAAAGAGAAATATTTTAAGGTTATGTTATCATGATAATGATTTAAAATAACATTAAATAACAGTTTCTGTAGAAACAGATTACAACGAACCTTTTCCAAAACGTTGCGTTGTATACCTATCCCAAAACAATAGAATTTTGTTTCGTAAACACACAAATATACATTTAACCCGAAAGCCTCTCTTGCATTTGTGCCTGTAATTTGTGTCTATTATAAATTATTATGTGTTATCAGTTATCAACCACAAAGCTTATCGCATTCTAATCTACTATGAACATTATGAACATGCTTCTATCACATAAACATGCAATTAAAACTTACTCTAAAAAGTGTGTGGCAACCCTTTGTGGGAAAATTTAAATTAATTAAATGCATTTTAATAGGCAAACCATAATTAAATATTGCAGCACAAATAAGAACAAAAATAAACATGGCCAACGTTAAATACTCAACAATAATAATACTAAACTCTTTATGAAAACGAAAACTTTTTTTTTGTATGTGTAACACGAAAAACCCCTAATAACTTGAAAATGGAAAACCCAATTAGCCGAGATGGCTATTTTTTTTTTTTTAGTTTTATTTTTTTTAATCCGGCACCACCACACACTCACATAATTGACAGCACTGACAGGATTATAATTGTAGACCACGATTCCATTTTCCTCGCCCACAGGACGTGGTTTCAGCTCGTTCCCTGTTGGTTGATTGTATGATTCTGGAGTGACTGGCACGTAGGCTATGTGCTGTATACGTTCGTCCAGCACCTGAAAAAAAAAAAATGGAAAATGAAATGATTTAAATTTATATTTATTTTTAGGGTGCTCGAGTGAGGAGTGAAGATATTTAAATTAATGTTTATGATTCAACATTTACATATAGACAGTTGTGTAGATTATGTATAAAAGTATTTTTGTGATTGGAATATTGTTATTGATCATAATTAAAATCGTTTGAACTATTTATTGCAAAAGCAATTTATAAATATTTGCAAAAGGGAAAGATAATAATTGGTTTTATATATTATGAAATTGTGTTTGTTTTATTGTAGGAAGCATTGTATTGCCGCAGGCAATTTCAAAATTAATTTAATCACTTGTCTATGAACTATGAAATTAATTTTAATTACCAGTTACAGTGACTTTTTTTTGCGCGGACTGAACAAGGAGTCAAGATCTCGTATATGTATCTCTAGTTTGCATTTTTTCTTTATTTAAAGTAATACAAACAAATATTCAAATACAATACAAATCACGGGATACCAAGATTTGTTCGAGTTAGAGAGAGTTTTTGAAAAATTCGAGTTATAGAGAGAAAGGTTTTTTTTATTTTTTTTTTATTTAATAAAAAAAAGGTTAATATACATACCTACCAAAAGTTAACAAACAAAATATAGCTTCTTGCTTATTTAAAAAAATAATAATAAAATAAGGCATGAATTCATCGAAACAAAACAAAAATATAAAATAAAAAACATCTTTTTGCTATATCTATATTACTTGAAAAAATTGGTTATTTTGTATTTTGTCATCACAGGTGGAGTTTCTATTTTCTTAAAAAATGAGTCAAGTTAAAAAAGACATTTCTGAACTTCATCCGGTACATTATCTGATAATTCGATTGCAGATTGCAAGATTTCAATAGCGTTCTCAATTTTTATTATACTTGCCATTTCTAGATTTACTACTTCGGATTCTTCTTCTTCTTCATTTTCACTTTCATTCTGGTTATTTTCAGAATTTATTTCTTCTAAAAGAACTTCATTTGCAGGTACTTCGGTAGTCACGATACCATTATCGACTTCCATAAAGTCTTTCCAATTAAAATTTCCAAAACTAAACAAAATTCGACTTAAGGGGTGAACAAAAATGCCAGTAATCAAGAGAATGTGTTCGAGTTAGAGAGAGGTTCGACTTAGGGGGAGTTCGACTTAGGGAATGGTTTTTGTGTGGAAAATTGAAGGAAATGTTAAAATATGGCGAAAAAGTACGAGTTAGAGAGAAATTCGACTTAGGAGAGTACGACTTAGGTAGAGTCGACTGTATTCGCTTGAAATATAATTTTGTTCAGACCTATGAATTTTTGTACCTTTTGTATTTTAATTGTATCCGTAAATTTTTTGAGAGAAGAGCCTGAACCTCTGAAGCAAATTTCCTTAAACTTGGTAGGACCTACTTACAGGTACAGGTGGATTCCCAAGAGCGGAAATTGAATTTCGTTAAAGGTAACCCTAAACGACGAACATGCTCGCCGAACTTGTTCGGGCTCGCTATATTTTCGTCGTGTATGGGCTGGTTCGCGAACGGTTCGCTGTTGGCGAAAAAATTCGATTTTGTCGTTTTCGTTCGCCGTGTAGGGCCATGTTCGAGAGCAAACCACATTTTTGCTGTGAAAGTCGTTGAGTGCATGATGTTTATTCACATGATGTTTATTCTTTGAAGAATCAGAACGAAATGAATGTTCGCCGTGTAGGGGATAACGCAAACGAACAAGTTCGGCGAGTATGTTCGTCGTTTAGGGCTACCTTAAGCTAATCTATAAGAATAGTGGGACAACTATTTTCCTCAACTTTTTGAAGAGCTTTTGAAAACTTTTAAATTACTTTAGAAAATGTTGCGTTCAGTACTTAGAATGCTGTTTTCCTATTTTAATTTTCAAATTTTGTAGAACCGTCTATCTTCTATAGCAAAAAAATGGCTGTTTATGCTTTAAAAAGTAATTATAAGATTGATCTGAAACTTTCACAATTATATTTTTGTTGTTTAGCGGGAAGTGCATGAAAATCAATGTTATTCAAGTTTTCCGATAGATGGCGCTCTAATCAAAAAATGGAAACTAACCATCCGATTGAGCTAAAACTTACACAATATAGGATTCCTTATGATAATTGACGGTGAACACCAAAATCTAAAAATTACCTTAAAAATCAAATTCCATTTTTGAACATTTAAAAAAAAAAAATTCAAAAAATTCCCGCGAATTACATGCATTGTGAAATATTTTCAAAATGGAATTTGAGCTTTTCAAAATTCTCACGAAATTAAATTTGAATTTTTCAAGCCTACCTACCTACCTACTTTTTGAAATTAAGATTTTGAAAATTTTATAAAGTAGATGATTTTAAAAATTCACTCAAAATAATAAAATTAACAATTTGTAAAAAAATATTAAAAAAGTCAAAAAATATTTAAAGTATGTTTCAAAAATGAATTTTTTAAATAATACTGCGGACTAAAATTTTTCAAAAATTATTTTATAAAGCATTTTTGAAAAATTTTAGTTGGTACTTTTTTTAAAAATTTTAGATATGTATGTTACGTGTAGACAAAATTTGCATAAAATTGTTCAAGTCGTTTACGAGAAATTTGTAAGAAAAGTGTTATCAAAACGTCATATAGATACTAAAAAAATGGATTTATTTTACGATTTTTGTGATTGAAGAACATTTTTTTGTAATATTTTGGAATGCAGTATTGCTAAAAAATAATTAGGAGTAAAAATGTGCAAAACTATAATAAAATCGGTCGAGCCATTGAGGTAATATATAGAAATATTCCAAAAATCAGGCCCTCTATAGTCCAAGTACAAGAATTTCTCATTGATACAGGGGCCCAACTATTTAACTCGATTCTACAATAAAAGCGTTCGAATTCGCAAAATCTCAATTCGCTAATTCTATTGCTAGCGCTAATAAACTGAAATAGAACAGCGTTAATTGCAGATTATGTGGCAAAAAGTCGGCAGAACTAACATTTGCTCCTATATTTTTACATGATACCACTTATTTTAAGTATTGAAAACTACTTTCGAATAGATATAAAATTCTGAAAAAATAGAGCATTTTTTTATATGTATTTGGAGCCAATATAAGGGGCGTCGCACTTAATTTTCAAAAGAAAAGCAAATAAGATCCACCCTTATGTACATATTATGTAGGAGCATCCTTAGATTTTTTTTTTAAATGTTCAAAAATTAATTTAAATAAGGTCTCTTATTTTAGTTGTTTAGCTTCGGCAGTCAATCTACTGCCCCATTGAGAGCATTGTGCACATCAGAGAAGCATAATAAGAAATTTCTATTTTCTGTTTTAAGTTCCCTTATAAAGGGTTTACCAATAAGAGGTGTTATTTTGATATTCAAAGACAAATGGCATTTTTTGAGATAAATGATCGGATGTTTATTTCATTATAAAGAGGAAGGTATGCCGTTAATAATGGAACACAACATCAGCCAAATGGCCGCCACGACCACGCTTACAGACCATATCCTTTTTATGAAATTATCCATAACCAAATCGCAAAGTGGCTGCCCTATGTCCTCGATAGCCTCACGAATTCCATCTTTGAGGTCTTGAATCGCCGCTGGGCTGTTGGCGTAGACCTTATCTTTCACGTGGCCCCAAAGGAAGAAGTCGCAAGGTGTTAAATCACAAGATCTCGGTGGCCAATTGTGATCACCTCTTCGAGAGATAACACGGTCCGGAAACTTTTCCCGTAAAAGATCGATGGTTTCATTGCTTGTGTGGCACGTAGCGCCGTCTTGTTGATAGTAAACGTTGTCCAGATCAATACCATCCAATTCCGGCCATAAAAAATCATTAATAATCTCTCGATAGCGCAATCCATTGACCGTAACTGTTGCTCCAGCCTCATTTTCGAAAAAGTAAGGTCCAATGACCCCGCCGGACCATAAACCGCACCAAACAGTCACGCGTTGAGGATGGAGAGGCTTTTCAACAATAACTCTTGGGTTTTCCGAGCCCCAGATGCGACAGTTTTGCTTGTTGACGTAGCCTCCGAGGTGGAAATGGGCCTCATAAGTCAAGATGATTTTTCGATGAAATTCCAGATCATTTTCATGCATTTCAAGGACCTAATCAGCAAAGACACGACGTTGTTGATGATCAGCCGGCTTGAGTTCTTGTGTTAACTGAACTTTATAAGCCTTAAGACCCAAGTCTTTATGCAAAATACGGTGTAATGACGTTTGTGGAATGCTTAATTCCAAAGAACGACGAGGAATGGACAAACCTGGGTTTTCTTCAACACTTTGGGCTACAACAGCAATATTCTCAGTTGTTCTTGAGCGACGTGCACGGGTTTTATTCTTCACATCACTAACTTGTCCCAACAGCTCGAATTTGTCCACCAATTTCTGTATTGCGGTCCGACAAGGTGCTTCACGACGACCCAAAAATGTTTTAGTTTTACGAACCGTCTCTGCCAAATTTTCACCATTTTTATTGTGAATTTTAATAATTTCAATGCGTTGTTGAAGCGTGTATTGTTCCATTTTTATTAATGGCGTAGTTTCTACTTGTCAAATGTCAAAAAATGACAGTTTCAAAAGTGACAGCTACCGAAATAGCGGGCTATTCAAAATAACACCTCTTATTATAAGAAAAGAGAGTTGTTATCACAAAATTTCGAAAAAAAAATCCTTCAACACAATTTTATTTATCTTTAATAAAATCTACGTACATAAGTCTCAAACATTCGGTATTTGGAATTTAAGTTGTTATTTTTGTTTGTTGTTTATAATCCTTGCTTTGATTGATATCCCACTTTAACACACCCCATTTCACTTAGTATTATGACGTTTATTATTATGCTTGAGTGTCATCACGTAATCCATTACATCTACTACGTTTACACATCGCATTGTCCTCGCATGACTCATTTGCTAAAGCTTATCTGATTTTAACAAGAGAGTCAGGTTAACACTTCATGTACCTTTAATCGTATATACATATGTATGTATACTGTACAATGTACACTACAGTGAGAACACATAGAAGAGACAGATTAATTACACAAAATCCACACACGCGATATCCAATTTGACGGTGCAAAATTTAATTTCATAATAATCCGATTACATCCATGACTGAACGTTTTATTAAATTGAATTCCGTTATATCGAATCAAAAAATAAATTACGAATTCATTACACGCATTTATTGTCAAAGAATGTATGTCTATGTAGGTATATCAAAATGAAGAAAGAGAACACAGGTCGGAGGGATGTCATTCCCCAGCTCAAATTGGACACGATATATTTAAAAAATAAAAAAAAAAGTGATTAAAGTTTTTAATCATTTATATTATAAAATTTCTCATATACAAATACAATCACACACACTCGATTTTAATGAAATGAGAATTACCTGCTGCAACAATGTGGAAATTTTCATTTTATTTTAATCCCTGCTTAATTAATGCGCAAATTTTTTTTTTTTTTTTTTTGTGAAATTTACCTTTAGGCGAGAGAGATTGTTGAATTCTTTTGTTTCCGAAATTCAAAGCTTAATGATGGTAAAATGTATTCATATGCCTTTGATAGCTCCGAATGAATATGCATACACTCAAGTGCTCCGAGAAATATGTACTCAACCTTCTCAAAAAATGAATGCAATTTTATTTAAGTACTGCTCCAATGTCGATGAATACATCCAAATATTCGTATTGCGAAGTACCGTTAGCCGTGTCATTAGCATATATATAGCGGTGTAAAAAAAAACTGGACTACGAATAATTCCTTGCGGAACACCAATATTTATTGTTTGTATGATAGCTTAATGCCAAAGTAGAATTCCAGAACGTGATATGTACTTTATATCTGTTTCAGAAAAGTCTTGCCAGACCTTGAAGGCTTGTAAAAAAACAAGAAATACAATATGGTATGCATATAAGACTGTCAAGCTGAAGGTCTGGGTTTTGATAATAAAATGTTAATAATTTTCGCTTCCAAATATGAAATGCGAAATAATAATTTTCGAAGTACATAATGCAAAATTGCTATGGTAAATAATATGCGAAAAAGTTTCCAAAAAATTAAATGCGAAATGAATAAATTGCAAGACGATAAATTACTAACTGAAAGACAGTAAAAAAAATTCTCCATAGCTTTTTGCGAAGTAATATAATGCGAAATAATGAAATGCAAAAAAAAAAAAAAACTGTTGCAATGCGAAATGATGATTTTGCTAAAAACGATAACGTACCTAAATAATTTGCGAAACGAAAATTGCGAAACAATAATTGAATGCGAAATGATTAAATTGCAAGACAAGAAATTGTGAAATGATAATTAAGGTCTGGAATGCTACGTATAAGTTCGAAATTTAGTCGTCGAAAATTTTTCAACGAGAAATTTTGAAAACTCTTGAAGTAGATACCTTGAGCTTATTTTTCACGTTGGGCTCAAGTTGATCCCAGTGTGTCATTTACGTCATTTCGGAGATGTATGTGTCATTAAAGGGTTGAAGCAAAAGTTTGTAACAAAGTTCTCTAAAATCTAATGCATGATATGTGGCATTTTTTCCACCACACCTAACACCTTTAAAAAATTAAATTAACTATAATTAAGCTCTCTTGAATGAAAGCATGACGTTTCTTTTATATTTCAGTGTGTGCTTTAAACGTAGGAATTTTGTAATTTGAACATTTTTCAAAAGATCGCGCTGCGAAGCGTAACAGGGTTCATATAGTACATTATTTTAAATTATTTCGGATTCCTAACCATCTTAGCAATTTTTTGCTCCAAATATAATTTTGCATTGGCATTATGTATTTAGATATTCTGAATTTGC
Organism: Leucozona laternaria; assembly: GCA_932273885.2. Lineage (NCBI taxonomy): Eukaryota > Metazoa > Arthropoda > Insecta > Diptera > Syrphidae > Leucozona > Leucozona laternaria. The sequence continues at coordinate 18,875,017 of OW026367.1, read as the reverse complement.
AACTTAATTGTGTATTGATTTGTAGGCCGTTAACTATTTTAACTTAACTTAAATTAAACCACGTTTGTGTATCATTTGGCTTTTCAGTTGTAAATAAGAACTGAGTGTATTTGAAGTTGGTTCATAAAGTTGTAATTGTCACACCTGTAACAAAAATATGTTACATTTTATTCAAAAACAATTTTTTTATAAAACTAATAAATTGGAGAATAAAGAAAATTGATCTACCGTCAGCTCAAATTTGTTTGAATTAAAATTTTGAAAGAAAGTGTCACACCCGTAACAAAAATTTATTCAAAAACTTAAATATTATTAATGGAAATGATTCTATTTAAATCTCCTTCAAATGCAGATATAATCCACTTCTGTTGGGCATTTTCTTCGAATAAAAAAAATTAATACATTCCCTTTGCTTAATTTTTTTATGTTTTTCACTTTTATGTGTGAAAGACTTCACATTTTTCAAAGTAGAGAAGTTTCCACTTTTCTGTGAAAAATGTTCACACTTACAATGACAATAGTTTCTGATTAGAATGTAGTTTTTTTCTATAATTTGTTCATGCGTAATATTCATATTCAGTCACACCCGTAACATAAACTTGTCACAAACGTAACAATTTCAAATTAAAGATCGGTTTAGGTCAACAGTTGCCACCGAGCTCGCCAAATAGGTTGTGGATCGAAAAAATTACATTCATTTAGTACCCAAGTGTCTTAAGAAAAATAGGCAAGTCCCCGACTCCCCGAGATTAAATTTTGTCCAATTCCATACTCGACTTGATTTAATAAAATATCTAGTGTTCTAAACCACAACAAAGGCCTTCAAACTTTCAAACTAATTTAAGTTCTTAGAACGAAAACTGAGGTATGTAGTTGGATTTTTTAATCACCGTAGTGTATTTTACATCACTACGTACACGCACTTAATTTTAATGAATTGAAATTAAATTACCCACCTCTGTAACAACATCGACATTCGTATTCCCTTTTTTTTTTCTTAATTAATGCAGAAAAAATTGTTTTATTTCTTTTTTTATGCAGAAAATCCATTTCATGACAGCGAAAGGCTGTTGAATTTTCTGCGTATTTCCGCGACTCGCATTAAACGATGTGAGTAGTAGAAGTACACACATTATATTGTGTTCTTATCTCAGAGCTCTGTGCTGCAAAAACTGTGTTTCAGGAATATCGATTTAAATAAAAATTTCCATGGAATTGTTGAGTTAATTTTCACTCAATATCAAAATTCAGAGGATGGTTATCGATATACAATTATACGAACAAAACAAATCGATTTTTAATCAAAAGTATATAAATTAAAATCCAAAAAAAAAAAAAACAACTAAAGACATGTAACCTCGGCGGTATGGGAATTCATTCTGATGGTTCAACAGTATCACCAAGGGATCTTTTAATTGGTAATTGCAAATTGGCTAGGTACTATTTTCAATGTTGACAGTTTCATTAAGTAATGCTGCCTAGAGGGATTTCTCGTGTGTTCGATGAAGCAAAAGATTACTCTCTTGCAAAGTGAATTTCAAATAAGTTGTCTTTTATCGATTCAAAGATAGATGTAAGGGCGGAGGGGTTGGAAAGCAGGACTACGTTATGTGCCGTAGTTAGTTGGAAATTAAGCTCAAGAAATAATAACATAGATTTGACAAGTGGAATGGAAAAGTAATCTTAACATTGATGGAATTTGTGAATTTTGGGTGTTTTATTTAAGAGTTATAGAACTTTTGAATAATCCTATATTGACAAAAGTTTAGCAAAAAATGATAAACAATCTAATATTAATTCCATAAAATTCACAAAATTGGCTTAAATTCTCGCGAATTGGCCACTGATTTTTCAGCGTACATCTACATGTGTATAAAACAAAAATAGCCTTTTTCAAAATTGTTGTTTTTCTAAAATTTCTCTTAAATTTTATTTATTTTCAATTTTACTGAACAATTTTTTTTTTTTTTTTTTTTAATTCTCTTTGGGAAACCTTACACACCTGAGAAGCTCCTCTATTTTCTCATCAACACAATCATAAGGATAATCCCCTCGACACTGTGGACATTTTACTATATTCCGTTCGATCATTTTATCCAAACATCCACTGCACAAAAAATGATGATTCTCGCAGAACTTCGCATTGCTTCTTATGTATTCGAAACATATAGGACAGGTGAACATCTGCAAACACCATTTATTATAGAGTTCCTCTTCAGGGTCGCTCCAGTCAACATCTTCGTGGGTCCCAGTGTACTCCTCCTCTTCAGTATATCCTCCAAAATAGATAACCATTTTCTTTGACTTGAACAGCTCGTCCATGGATTCCAAAAAATCAAATGGCCACACCAATTCTAATTGATTGGAATTTTCTGGTTGTACACACTTATTTACAACATCATACCGAAGGTCCGTGTTGAGTGAACCAATTTTCAAGGTGTAATCACATATCTCAGATTCACCTATTGCGAATATTCCTCGCCGCAGACATTGCTCGTATTCGATTGGATCGAGTAGAAACCAATATAAACCTCCCGAGCCATTCAGGAGAAATGCTTCGGTGAAGATGTCGTCGAAGATAAAAGTGACTTTATTTTTATCATCGATCTCCTTGATGTATCTCGAGTGATAAGTTTCACAATGTTCGAATATGTCATTGACATCACCAGACCACTTGCAGCCAGGAAACCGACACTTTGAATCCATTTTGTATGGTTGAATTATTCCAAGAAGGAGGTTCAAGTTGAACTGAAGTGTTGATGGCGAGTGATTGGAGTATTTATAGTCATCTATTTTGTCTACCTAACTGATATTAAGTTTAAGCATCACTTAACATCATAAAGTAATTACATAAATGGACTCTTTATAAGGACTACCTGAAGAATATGCTGATATGCATATTAGAAGTAATTATGTTTATTAGATGATGCTAGCAAATATGTAGACCTGAAGCAGCTAGTTGATGGATTGGAATTTCGAGAAAACTAATTTATGGCACGTAATTAAAACAACAAACTTAATTTAAAGTATACCTACCAGCCTGATGGTCTTATATCTACACTTTAAGTTATGTTCAAGTCATGCTAAGATTATCTCAATTATCAGGAATATACAATTTTGAAACAAAAAGTCCTATTAATATTATGGAAGTACATATACTAGCTAAGATATGAGAAACCTATGTGCTATGTGTATGTGCTCAATAAAACACGTCTATCATAAAATGTTAAACGAAAATTCAAATGTGTTCAAGTTGCAGAAAATCGTTTGTGGAATTTCCAGCATCTCGAGTTAAAAGCTTATCTTGTGAGAAAAAAAAATCCTTAAGATAAAAAAGTTAGGTAACAGAACTTCTCTATAAACAGTGATATAAGCTCAGGTTACTAAATTTAAAATAGAACACAAAAATATAAGGGCATCTTCGGATTCGTGTACAAGTTAAGGCCAACATAATGTCACAATGTTATAAATTGTACGGAGAAGTCCGACTTACAATCTATTTAGCAAAATATGATTTAAATGTGACGAGTGCATAGTTGGACTCAATTTTATGAAAGATCACCGAGTATTTCTGTTGTCGCGATATTGGTATGATAGTTCTTATAGGTAGATACATTTGGGTCACTGGGAACTTAGCACTCCATAAGTGGGACATTCGCAAAAAAGTATGCCATCTTAAAGGAAAATAAGCATCAATAAACTGCACCACTTTTCACATTTCAACAACCGTCAACATGGAATTGGTTGACGGCATTGGAAAAAATTCCAAAAGATGATTTAAAACTTGGAGTTTTATCCGCGTGTCACCGGCGCGCCGCGCCGTTGGTCTGCTCATTTGCGCATCCAAGTGCCCATTGAGCTAGAGCCTAAATAGATAGATTTGCTTAACATTTGTGTGTAATTCTCTAGCGAAGAAATTCAAATATTTGTTTTAGCTCATCTAGAACGGGTATAGCTGCCCGCCCCCAATTTGGTTGTTTTCTTCAAACTTTCTTGAATACGACTCTAACTCTCTATTAATAAACGCCAAACAATGGCGTGATAGTGCTTACACACCTGTCAACTTGTAATTCATACTAATAAATGCGAAATGGTTTGTGACATGTAGTAGCGAGCGAATATCTTTCACTCGCCAAATTTGGCGTTTAAGAGACGGATAAATTCTTAACACACACAAGCATATATCTTATAGAACCGTTTACTACCACAATTATTTTTTTGTTTTGTCATCTTTCAAGTTATAATAGACATCGGTGACGCCGACCGTCACAAAAAAAAATAGAGTTTCTTTATACAAACTATCGATAACAATTTCAATTCACGCCAGTAACACAGTTTTTCTCCGTGCATAAATTAATTTCCGAAAATTCTCTGCTCTTAGTTAAGCCCGAAGGGGATGAGTTGTTGTTGCATTTAACATGTAAATTGCTTAGCCCCGACGTCGTTTTTTGCGACAAATTTCAACCTGGCTCGCGAAAAAAACGCCTAATGTTATTTAGTTATATGTTTATTGATAAGAAAAGTTTTGATGTTTTTTTTTTCAGAAAATAGTCTTATTTTTAGCTGATTTTATTATAAGCAATATGCCATCTGATGGTATGTTCTCATTTTGTCGTTCTTTTGCAGGAGAATGATATAAATTTAGTATCTACTCTCAAGACCGTGGTGATTGGGACTTGATGGCGTATAGGCATATTTTAAAGGTTGTGTTAATTTTTTTTTTCGCAAACATCTTGCAATCTATTGAAGGTCCTATTAAGAATTCCAATAACATCTAAAAATTCCAAACTCTACAACCAATAATCAGCTTGGCACTTCATTTTTGTATAAATTGTACGAGCTATAACTACATATTGTGAGGAAGGACGATTCCGGAGACGGTACAATCATGAATTGTACGCAATCTACCTTGAAGCAGATATCGTGACAAAAATTAAGCTCGGTAGACTCCGGTGGGCAGGGCACCTAGCTCGCATGAGCGAAGAGGAACCTGCTCGGAAAGTTCTTTGTGGTACATTCTATGGTAGACGACAGCGTGGTAGACCATGCTTGCGCTGGAGAGATGGCGTAGACCAGGACGCCCGGAGCCTTGGGGTGCGCAACTGGATGGCGGCGGCTCGAGACCGGGATGGGTGGAGAGACTTGTTGAAGGAGGCCAGGACCGGACCCCGGTTGTCGAGCCGACGATGATGATGATAACTACATATTATACACTAACGGAACTGCACGTCGCAGAACAATAACTGCCATATCATTCTATCTAGATTTTAATTGGATATAGTAAGTGAATTTTAAATCCAACTAAATATTAAATCTGGATTAACTAAATCCAAAAAATTTAAGGCTATTTCCATATTATTCACTCCAAAATATGCTTCATCCATTGCCATGGATTTAAAATGTCTTTAATCCAGATTAAAATGCTTTTATTCAGATGTAAAATCTTTTAATTCAAATGTCAATTTTGTGAAATGTCAAATTTCTTTCGAAAAAATAATTCTTTTCCGGCTATGTTAGACCCATATTTAAGTTCAACAAAAGAGCTTATGTGACTGTTTACGTTGAGAAAAATGTAGATCATAAGCGTTTAAGTTGAACATAATTACTTTAGTTTCGTATCAGAAAACGGTTCTAAGACACTCAAAAAGTTTGACAAAAAGGAAGTTGGTTTGATTTGTAATTCAAACTTTTCTTCTGATGACGAAAACACTTACGTTTCCTATATTTCACGAATCACATCCATTTTCTGATGTTCATACATTTATGCAAGCGGTATTGGAAACTTAAAACGTGGGCCTTACATAATATGCTACACTCAGCTCCAAGCATTTATATGGTAGGGTATGGGTAATAGCTCACTGCGTCAACAACCGCAGTGCATTGGTGTGACAATAGTCCGTCCGTGAGTCTTCTAGTCCGACGATTTTTGTTCCCTAGTTTTCCTCAGGCCTGATATGTGTTTTTGTTTGCAGGCGAGGTTAGGTTTCCGTGGGCAAGATCCCCCCCGTCCGACGAGCTGACGCCGCCGTGAGTGTGCAAGTTGGCCGCGTCCCCAGAACATTCTACCTACCCTTTCTAAGCACTTCCTTTCTCTTCCCTTTCCTACCCTTCCACTTTACCGACGCCTTCCTCTCCTCTTTCCACGCAACAAAAAGGCCAAATGGCTAATATTTCGTCTTTATATTTTATTCTTAAAGGTATTAAAGCCTACTTTACTCGGTTACTAGGTTATCAATTATTTAATGGGCACCCTTTATATATGCATAAAGTACGTTTATTAAAAGCCGTGGTATTTTAAGACCACCAAAATTAACGTATCGTCCCGACGATCTCACTTGTATTTGAACTCATCCCTTGACAAGCATGAGGATCCTGTCAATACGTAATTTTTTGTTAAGTTAAGTGCATTTCAACTAACATCGAATTTTAGCCAAAAATTATAAAGATTGTTTGCCTAAACAACGACGAGGTAAATAAAATCTAGTTGGACTAAATTTTGACAAATATGACTTGATAATATTTAAGGTCAATTACGGTTATAAATACGCCTTGAGGTTGTTAAAATGGTTGTAAAGAGGTTGTTTGAGGTAAAATATAAACAATATAAAATGTAAAAATACCTATAAAAATCAAATAAGTTTTACTACCTGATGCCAACAGATAGGGTACACCTTCACCTCCATTAACATAAAATATGACTTCTATACTTAAGTAAAATTTCAAATCCTTTATGAACTCTTTCATTTTAAGATCACGTCTAGTTGCATTTCACTTGTAGACCAGTAAGTTACAAAAAAGCTAAGATCCTTTTTAAGACAAAAAATGAATGCCCATTGCCGTTTTTCAAAATGTTCCTGGCACGGTCCAATCAAAAATCTATTGAAACACTGCCAAAGGTTCCATCAACAATATGTAAAGAAAATCAGCAAAGACAACGGATTTTTCTTTGAATTCGATGATATTTTGGAGGATGCTTTTTTATTGAGTTCCCAAAAAGGACTGAATTGGTTTCCGTTCGATTCGACAGCACTGGACACCGGAATCAGACGAGGAATATTCGCTATTGGAAATTCAGAAATCTGCGATTACACAGCGAATATTGGATAAATTGCTGATGAGAGCATGGCCTACTTTGGACGCTATTTAACGACAGTAGACATATATAGATTCGATCTGGAGTGGTGCTATAAATGTTTAGAGTTAATTTATCGAGATATATCAACGAATACATTAGAAATATATTTTGGAAATTATAAATTCACATATGACTGTCCTGTACGATATCAAAACCAGTTGGAGTTATCACAAACAACGACAAGCGTCAAGATGGTCTCAAGAAAAGGATTCTTTAGATTGCAAGTACAATAAATTTGACGGATTCGACTGTATTGCTTGTTTAGGTGAAGAGTGGAATCTAGCAGAGTGTCCGATATGCACAAGAGATATACCCGCCAATTTTATAACAGATTCACCAGCTTCGCCAGAGGATGCTCAATCGAGACTCTTCGACTATACGAGTGATAATGGAGAGTTTCAAATCGAATTTATATAGACCAGAAAAGAAAATGATATTTTAGAATTATCTTTTTAGTTTCTACCTGATGAATTTTGTTTGTTTGTTATCAAAAATAGTTTAACTTGTAAGTAAATAAATATTTAAATAATAAGGTCGAAGTTAACCAGTGATCAGGTATAGCTCTTATTCTAAACATATTTTAGGAGTCGAGGTTTTCATAGCTTGTCATCTGTTGACCTTTTCTCTACATCTTGAAAGTTGGATTCCTATCACGCCGAATCTCGTAAGATTATATTCAAATAATACGAGTGTCGAGGAAAGCTCTTTCTAGTGAACTTGAGCCTAGTACAAACAAAAAGAGCATAGGGATCAATCATCAAGCGTTTGAGCTTCAAGATGAACAAAGACTAACTTAAGTCGAACACAAATATTCTTCTCGAATTAAAATTGCTTCGTGAAAAGGGAAAACACGTCAAAGTTGACAACAGACCCATATCCTTCTGAGCACGTCAGCTCTCTCAAAATCTTAAAGATGCAATTGGAGACTACACAATTGTAAGATTTCTAAATATCACAAATATTTGATCCAAAATATTTATTACAAAATACATCCAACCGCATCCAATCACAACAAACTCGTTGATAATAATCTATGATTACCTAAGAGTTTTCATCAATCAATGTCAGACCTGATTCTGAGATTTTCGAATATAAGATATATGTCTGAGGGATTCAACCGTCATTGATTCGACAATGAGCGAATGGAACAAAATGTACAAACAGCTGAAATTACTTTCTCTTAATAATGCTTATAATTATTACTGTGCCAACAAAACCACCATTTAAATAGCAAATGAAAAACGAAAAAAAATATAACATTAAGCGACGAATAACTAAATTTCTAAAGCATTAATCTAAATTTTCCAATTTTCTTTAAAAAAAAAAAAACAGAAATACCTTCCTACATACAATGTACATAATATATAAAATGATTAATATTTTTCACCAAGCAAAACGATCGGCTTCAGCCAAATAGACGGACACACTTCAGTGTGTCAGGTATGAAGTGTGGGAAGAGAAGCGTTGTGTGACGCCATCACAAAAATTTTCTAAATTTATTCGCGTGCGGTTTTGTACGGGTATATGTTGGTACGAGTATATATTTTCGAAAATAAAATTTAATTTCGATTCATTTCCTCTGGGTTGTTTGTGTTTAATTTTAAAGTTTTCATCATAATGTGTGAAAATTGGTTTGTCTAATGTAAATTTTATAGTTGGTGTTGCTAGATTTTTTCACAGGGTGGGTCATACAGTTGAGTGAATTTAAAAACACTTGCGTCTAAATGCAATATTTAGCTGAGAGCTGAGCGAAAGTAGTGAGGGTTTATAAGTCGATTCTCGGAAATATTTGTCCAATAGGGCGCTTAACTGGGAGATATCTTTAGTTATGCAAACAATGTGGCACATTTGAATGATGTAATGTTAAAGTTCCCAATTACAACATAATGCAATTAAAGCGGTTTTTGCTATTTAAATTTATCGGCATAATAAATTGATCTGGATTGCATCAGTCTCCTTTAAAGATTTTTTAAGATAAAATGCAGTTTGTTAAACATCCCTGCATTTTATCCTCTGCTTTAAAAACTGAACCAAAATCTTTCCACCAGTGCAAGGGTGAAAGCAAAAATTAAAAATCTCGGAGAAACTGACCATTAAAGTTTGTTAAAAAGGGTAAAGTGTTTAAAACATGAAATTCATCCCTTAGGTCCAGTTTTTCAGTGCGAGATTAAATTTTAACCCGGGGTAGAATGCATGCGAAATGACTTAACAAACTCGGTGGATAAAACATCAAAAGCATCTGTTCAGTTATTCTAGAGTTAACTCACCAAATTTGATGAGTTATGCATGCGAAATTACTTAACAAACTCGGTGGATAAAACATCAAAAGCATCTGTTCAGTTATGCAGATGCATAACTCGTACAAACAGATGCTTTTGATGTTTTATCCACCGAGTTTGTTAAGTCATTTCGCATGCATTCTTCCCCGAAAAACTGCGTCTTCAGTTCACTGTGGGTATATTTTCTTCTAGGATTAGCTAACCACTGAAAAACTGGGCCTAAAATTCTGATTTCTTGAACAAATATGAATTAATGCAAAGAACTAAAATATCGATTTATTTAAAGTTTTTTAATTGGTACGAGTAGATTTTGGTGGCCTGTGGCGGCCATGTTGTTTTGGACACAATAAGTCAAATCTGTTGTGTATTGTTAAGTTTATTGCCACCATGGAAAGTTACACGATTGAACAGCACGTAGGTATAAATGATAAAACTTTAATATCAAAATCTTTTAGGGCAACGATACGTGCGTTGCGCCCGTTGTACGGTTTACATGGATGTCCTTCCAAGTCGATTATTGAGTCGGACGATTAGGTAAACAATCAGTCAAAACCATTGCGTCAACCACACGCAAGATCTACCGAAAACATCGCCACTGTCCGTGAGCGTCCGTACTTCTTTGAAGACGACGATTTCATTGATGGTGATGATCAACGGATAGTGCTACCGATCGATGATAACCAATTTTTGGATGATGTGGATGTGAAGGACATTTGCGTCAAACAAAACAAACAAAACAAAACGGCGCTTAGTATCACAGAGCTAATAGTGCAAGAGCCAGTATAGCCGACAGACTTATGCTGGATTTACACGACTGACAAATTGGCAGTATTCTGGCATTTAACTGTCAATAAAATGACAGGACAATGGAAAAATTCATACTTTTGGCAGTATAGTGACAGAAAAATTCCAATTTGTCAATCGTGTAAATCAAGCATTACGGTATTTCAGCACTATTCATATTAAATGAAGTCATTCTATTTTACATGCTGAACAGGAATAGGCATTCGAAATCCCATCTGATAGTACCAGGGGTGTCTGCCAATAATTTTTGTTTATAATATGAAATTCACAGATTAAAACATTAAAGACCCAACCGTATTGCTTTACGAAGAAGTTCATATTTTTACCTAAAAAAAAACGTATTTTATTTTTGAAAATTCCGTTATAGAGGTAGGCATTGAACTAGGTGTCTGCCAATATTTTTTTTTTTACAATGTACTATATACATATATTTCTATATCATAGAGGCAGGCATTCTGATTCAAGAAAAAACTGATATTTATTTTTTTTGAAAATTAGCAGAATTTGTGACCTTTGTGACCCCGCCGGTATTTTACTTGGCGATTATTTTTTAAGGGGGTAAACATCCACTAAAAAGAACACCTATTACTGAACAATCAACGTGTATCTATACTGTTTGCTTGCATTGCAGTTTTTAACCACAAGAGCAAGTTCTTGCGATCCAGCATTTTTTTAAATTCATAAGTCACTTACTAGCTTAAAAATTAAACATTTTTGAGTCATAAGTCACCTACTATAGCTTATGACTTAATGTTTTTTAATTAAAAAATTCGCAACCCTGGCAAAAACTTTACAATTTGCCTTATTGTGAGTTTCACCCGAACAACATTCCACTCGGAAAATTTGACATTTCACTTTTCGCCTATTGTGAGTTTCCCCCGAAATTTCATGATCGAAAAATTCCCCTTATTGTGAACATTCATTTCGGGCGGAATGTAATGTCATTTTCACTTCTTTTTTTGTAGGCGAACAAAATTTCATTCGGGCAAAACTCGAAATAGCCTTTCCGGGCGAACAAAAAATTTAAAGGCGAAATATTTTTTCCGGGTGAAACTCACAATAAGACTGAATATGTACCTATCTGTTTTTTGTTTTCTTGTTCTAATGTACAATTTTCAAGGTAGCTACATACATACACATGTATATACATTCGTAAAAAAAAAATATTTTCTAGAGTTATGTTGGTTCGCTTCAATTGAAAATTATATACAAATTTATTTTTCAAAGAAGCGTTTTTGATTTATGTGCAAAAAATATTTAGTTTTCAGATATTATCTATAAAAAGCATACAGCACGTGTATACATATACTATTTGTGTTAATCGGATTAAATCTCGTAAATGTTAAATCTTGTCTTGCTTCAATTTAATCTTGTTAGGATGTAGGCCAAGATCTTTTCTCAAAATTTGCCACAACGACGTCACAGAGATGCCCAACGCTTGAGAACGACGTGTGAGAGACACATTTGGGATTTCTGCAATTGAAGCCTCAGCGGCAGCAATATTCTCGATACTACGGGCACTTCTTTGTCTCACTGGCACGGGAACATTTTGTTCTGTGCCTTTGGATTCAAATTTTTCCACTAGACGCTCAATTGTTGATCTGCTAGGACGATTATGACGACCATAAATTGGACGTAGTGCTCTTAACTTTGAGGCCACTGACTCCGAATATCGGTAGTGAATTTTAATAATTTCGACTCTTTGTTGGCTCGTATATCTTTCCATCATGAAATGGCAAATCTTACTGAAGAGAAATCTCAAAAGAGCGGCAGGAAATATGGTTTCGTTTGCTGTCCCTGTTGCTATACTTTTGTAGCGTCCCTTTTGAAAAACCCTTTACAGCACTAACATCACATACAACTACAAACCTACACCTACATTTTCATCATCATGTTTAAATTTCATTTGTTTAAACAAAATTGTTTTATTATTTAATTAAATTTTTGAATCACCCCGTACATAATTTTAAGCTCTCTGCATGTATCCAGGAAAAGTTGAATAACCCATGGAAATGGGAACAACCAACAAAAAAAAAAAAAAAAAACAATTTTCCCTAGTTAAAATACAATTTTTTCCGAATTGTCTACTAAATTATTCAATGAATTACAAATTTATTTTTAGATATTTTTCTAATCAAAACATAAACATTTATTCAACTGAGTTGTTTATTTTAAACGACTATGAGGTGCATGAAAAATAATTATCGTTTAAATTACTTTTTTTAATTTTTATTTTATTATGAGGGAAGAACAAAAAAATGATAATGTTATTTTCACTCCTAATTTTTGTTTGAATTTAAGAAAAAAAAAAATAGAAAAGAAATAACAATAAAAATAAAAATAACCTTCAAAAAAAAAATTAAAATGATAGATCTAATTAATAAGGACTGTTAACAAAAATGCCAACGATATTCTAAGTGAAGAATAAAAATTGAAAACGACAAATGAATATTGTCTCGGTTGAATAAATATTCAGTTTTTTTTAGCTTTAGCTTTTGTTTGAAAAATAAAAAAGAATTTTATTTGTTTTTATTTTTTGCTGCATGCAAGAATGCGTTGTCGTACGTATGTACGTATTTTTTATAGGATAACATTGTGCTGTTGTGCATATCATTTTAAAAGTCGGAGGCCAAGGTTATTTGGGGACGGCAATATCATATGTGTGATTGTGGTATATGGAACATCGGATGATTTTAATAAAAGCTATATAACTAGAGCATATATTTTTTATTTACGTTTGATTAAGCACGTTTATGCGAAACATATTTCAAACTCAAAGTATAGTGAGTTCCAATTCCATATTCTAGTCGACAGGAAAGAATTTATTTGAGTGTTTCTTTTTTTACTTTAAAATTTTCATTCTATTTAATATAAAATTTTTCTATATTTTATATCATGAACTAAATAAAAACAGCATTTTGTTCACTTTCACGAAAACACTTAGCTGTCAAAATGTTTCTTCATAAACTGCGGTCAAGCGTGGGCTCTTCTCGGTACGAACGAAAGCAAAAGTAGAAACAAATTGCACGAGATGAAGAATCATCTATAGTAATGAGCGCGTAAAATGAATTTACTTTTATTAGTTTATTTTAGTAAGAAGCACTGTGTGGTGTCAAATAACCTTTTTCGTTGCCAAAATCATTAGTTTTGAACAAATAAAGGATATCGTACCAAGATGGTGTAATTCTATTTAACAGGGTGTACCAAATGTAAGACTTAGACAAAATTATGAACAGAATCTTTAACTTAAAATACATATTACAAATGGAAAAGACTCTAGAAATGCCAATTATAACAGTTTTGGTATATAAAAGTACTGTTTATGCGGCCCCGCAGGGACACGGCCGGCCCTCCGCCGGTGGACATACTTCAGCCATCCAGAGTTTTTTTTTCAAGTCGCGCGAAGCACGTTAACGCACGCCTACTTTTGATGGCAAAAAACTGTTATAACTGTTATAAATTGGCATTTCTCTAGTCTCGTCCATTACAAATATGTAAAATGGATTTTATACAATTTCAAATAAGTCCATGGCTAATTCTATAACAGATGTTACACGAGCTAAATGCCGAGGCATATACTGAACAGTATTTACAATACCAACCAAGTCAAACTCTGCTGGGTTCCTGGACATAGCAATATAGAAGGGAATGACAAAGCAGATGAACTGGCAAGGAAGGGGTCAGTATCAAATAGGGAAAATAGTAGCCAATTAGATATGGGACTAGACGTTCCAATTGGAGTGATTAAAAAGAAGATAGACATAATTATGAAAAAGCAAATCAATAAATCCTGGTTGTCCAGGAACGATTGCGTTGTCTCTAGAAGCTTATGGCATAGAATTAATGAAAAGAAAACTCAGTATATTCTATCGCTGAGTAAAAAGAATATTAGAATCTTGATAGGTGTACTAACGGGACACTGTGCCATTGGCACAATGGCCACTTGTTTGGGTGTATTAGCACCCGATTTCTGTAGTAATGGGTGATTTTTTAAGAGGTTTAGAACTTTGAAAAAAAAAAAAACACAAAAAATTCGAAAAAATGAATGAAATATTTATTTGAATCGATAGTTTGAACCTTGCAATTTAATGTTTAAAGATAATTTCATGCAAATGTTGACCGCGGCTGCGTCTCAGGTAGCCCATCCGCTGAGTCCAATTTTGGCATACTCTTTCACACATATCGGCCGGTATCTCACGAATGAATGCATGGATGTTGGCTTCCAGTGCGTCAATCGAGAGGGCTTGTCCCTATAGACATTAGCCTTGACATACCCCCACAAAAAATAATCTAATGGTGTGAAATCGCACGATCTAGGCGGCCAATTGACCGGTCCGAAACGTGAAATTAACTGTTCACCAAACTCGCCTCGCAATTGCGCCATTGTTTCGCGTGCTGTGTGGCATGTGGCACCGTCTTGTTGAAACCACATATCATGCAAGTCAAGAACTTCCATTTCGGGCAAAAAAAAGTTTGTTATCATCGCTCGGTAGCGTTCACCATTGACAGTAACGCTGCGATTCGCATCATCTTTGAAGAAATAGGCCCAATAATGCCGCCGGCCCATAAACCGCACCAAACAGTGGCTTTTTCGGGATGCATTGGTAGCTGTTGCAATGCTTCTGGCTGATCTTCACTCCAAATGCGGCAATTTTGCTTATTTACGTACCCATTCAACCAAAAATGAGCCTCATCGCTGAACACAAGCAGCGCGCGATGAACATTTCGAACCGAGCACGAGTTTTGATAGTAAAATTCAATAATTTGCAAGCGTTGTTCATTTGTAAGACGATCCATGGTTAAATTGCAAACCAAACTGAAGCTGTTTGACAGTGACACAAGGTACTAAACACACGTCAGCTGTCAAAACCAGTGTTGCCAAAACCAAACCAGCTAAAAAATCACCCGTTAGCTGTCAGGATGTCGAAGAAATTGAAACCATTTAACACCTGCTCTGCGATTGTCCAAACCTTCAAACAAGCCGCCTCTGATATTTTGGAAACAGATTTGTTGCAGAACTGGACGATCTAGCGCAGGTCTCAATGGCAAACATGAGAAACTATATAGAGATCACAGGCTGGTTCGTAAATGAATCAGTCTAGTCATTAGTTTAGGATCATCTGTGCTTTTTATATTAAGGGGATCACAATGCACCAGTAGGCCCCCGTGAACGCAACAGCCTTCGGGCTGTGCACGCCCCTCCTAACCTAACCTACACGAGCTGCATTTTGTTCGCGCGAACGGAAATATTTTCTTCAAAGTTAGTTTAATTCTGTGTTCAACTTCATACCCTCCAGATCTATCTGGGAGGATTTGGCATTTCTGGAAGATTAATCAAGCCATTCTACACGGACGGATCAAAAACTGATGGCGGGGTTAGTGGAGGTGTGTACTCAGACAGGATGAATTTAAATCTCTCCTTTCGCCTTGCCAATAACTGTAGCGTGTTAAAGGCGGAAATTTTGGCGATGAAAGAAGTACTTCCTTGGTTTAAAGAAAACGTGATATCTAACGCAGATATCCGCATCTTCTCAGATAGCCAATCCGCCATAAAATCCCTGCATTCTGTCTCTACCAACTCTATAACAGCCCTTACCGGTGCATCATCTCTCATTTCATTGAGAAGGCACAACAGTTTAATATTCACCTCTACTGGATGCCGGGCCAAAGGGACATTCCAGGAAATTTCGGGGCTGACGAACTTGTTAGAAGTGGAAAAACACTTCCTATTTTGCCAAATAGGACAAATTTTATTTTGCTACGTGCAAACTTATGCTGCAGCAAGATGCAATAGAGAAAACAAACCTAAGGTGGAACAACAACACCTCTCAACGAATAGGGAGGAAAGTTTGCTAGATTCTTGTGGTATCAATATGGACCAACTATGGTCTAAGTGTGTCAAGCTTTCCTGCTGGGCAGCCACCTCAACCTAACCTAACCTAAACTAACCTAAACTAACCTAACCTAACCTTACCTAACCTAACCTAACCTAACCTAACCTAACCTAACCTAACCTAACCTAACCTAACCTAACCTAACCCAACCTAACCCAATCTAACCTTACCTAATCTAACCTAACCTCTGTGTTGCTGAACATTAAATAAAAGGGTAATGAAATAAATAAAATATTTAAATTAATAAAATATTTATATAAAATACAATAAATAAAATGAAATAAAATAAAATAAAATAAAATAAAATAAAATAAAATAAAATAGAATAAAATAAAACAAATAAATAAATAACTGACTATTTTTTTTTGTATTAGAGAATCGTGGCAATAAGTTTCTAGAACATAATTTTCCAGAATTCTGAAATTTTTCATCATTTTTTGCATTTCCAAAGGCAAATTTTAAATAAATTGTGGCTTATTGGCTTAACACCCCTTTAGTAAATTTTGTTGGTGCCATTTCCCAATTATTTGTATACACAAATGAAGCTTGATTGTTTTAAATTTCATTTGAAGACCTTTACCTTAAAAATTTGTGAGTTAGAAATATGCTTAGCATAACCATCCATACCGCTTTAATTTAGTGGATTTCCATGGTTGGCAACTGACCACGCACGCGATTTTGATTGATTTTGTGTTGTTTTTAAATTCAAATACGGAACTTCGAATTATCCCACAAATTTTGGAATTTATCTCTCGCCCAGTACGGAGCCTTTTGCTAAATAATAATATTCTCTTCTATTAAATAGTGTTATATTACTTAATCTTGCAGCTGGCAGTGTGTACCGGCAATTACAATTTGCACGCGTTATTTTGACGTATTTTGGCGTACGTCCGTGCATTGTCAGCTGTCAAATCGACTGTCACTAGAAAAAAATTTGCCATAGTAAAAAAAAACGCTCCCATTAGAATTACTTGACGTTTTGTGTTAATTTTGGTTGGAATATTTTGTTTGAAACGTATGAACACCTTTATTCAACAAACATGTAATTTTAATTTTAATTTATCATGTGTTTGATGTCGGCTGTTGATGATAACGATTGTTTTAATTGATAATCAATATGAAAAACATTTGCCAGCAAGCATTTTGAAACAATTAATCTTCTTTAACTAAGAAATCATGTATTCAATTTTTCGCACCACCGCGCACATTAAAGGTTATTCCTTCGTTCTTGCGAAAATTAAAGCGGCAACATTTTACAGCGCCTAACATCAAATTAACTTTATTTTACGTGAGCAAATATAAAAAAGATAATTCATATTAAATGACTTTTTGATTGAGAGCACAAAGCTCGTAGGATTTCTTTCTCTTGAAACAAAAAAAAAAAAAAAAAACATAGGACTACACGCAAGGACTCAATTTCCTTTTCATGATTGTATAATGAAATCTAGATACGTATTTTATTTGCCAATATGCCAGTCTCATATTATTATACGCACATGATCTGGATTCCATGTTTGATGATGATGATTATGATCATCATCATCATCATAATATTCGTCCTTGAAAGAGAACGCGTTGCAAACAATCACTTCGAAATTGAATAACTTTTTCTTTTTATTATTTTTTTTTTTTTTGTAAATGTTCGCCCCCAACTTTATACAGTCTGCCATAACCATAAGAACAGACACATAACGTTAGTGTGGAAAAAGATGAAACATTTTCCAACATTATCCTGGGTGAAAATTCAATTTGTTTCCTTTTCCCCGGTCCCTATTTCAGACATTATTGCATAATAATTTCCCAAGGATATGGTTGGAGCATATAAAAATAAATATATATATACGCAAATGTAGAACAAGTAGATAATGCTGATAAAAGCAGGCAAGCGTATACAAGGATGCCTTCGCTTTGCGCCCCATCAAACACAGGAGTATATCGGATGGATATCAAACAAAAAGTGTAAGCGAAACGTTAGCGGTGAAAGTTCTGTTACTCTGTTACTTGTGTAACACACCCGCCATTTTGTGAAATAAACGATGCAAAAATGGTAAAAGCAAGACCAACATCATAAATGTCATTGTTTTTTTTTTTTTTTTTTTTTGTTTATTTTTTGTTTGCTCTTAATGTTTATTCAAGGAGTGAGAATAACAAGATATTGCCTAAGGACCTCAACGAGCATCCTTCCAATAATATCCGTCGTCCTTGGCGTCATTGGTGGCTCCAATATACGTATGTTTGTATTTATGTGGATATTAATGTATGTAGGGGGTTTGGATTTGTTCCCCGATGAAATGTAAATCATTTTCCACAATTATAATCTTTGTCTGTTATGATGATAAACTCCTAAGCTATGCAGAATATGCGGGCCAGTTAGCACAAGGCCACCATCTTCTATCGAAAGATACCCACCGGAGCCATTCATGTGGATATGATCTTGCATAGAAGGTTCTATTTCTGCTTCTGAGGGATGCTCCATAATATGCATGGAAAGGATTTATACTAAAATAAATTTCATGACAAGGGTAGCGAAATATTGGATAATGGCGGCAGCAGCAGTACGAGTAGAAGCTGAAATCTGAAGCTGAAGCAGCAGCGGAACCATCAGGGGCTGAGTGTCATTTCCATTGAATTTCCTGCTCAATTGGCCGTATATCTGAAGGGCGAGATTACAATCGTTGTATATATGCTGTTCGAATCATTTTCATTCTATGTACTACCATTTTTTTCTGCTTGCTCGTCCTTTCGTTAGTTGGCGCAGCTTTCTTTTAAGCAATTTCTTAAGAGAGCAACAAAAAAAAAATAAAAATTCGGTACTTTGTGTAACCACAAGATATTTTTACTTTGGCAAACTGTTGTTGTTCGTTCGGGTAGAGAGCCAAGAAAATGAAAAAAAAACAACCAGTGTTCAGATGCGCTAGAGGGTTTAATGTGTGGCACTGGGTGAGAATAATGTTTTAAAACTGTCAGTGTCAGAAAAAAACTTTATGAATTTAAGAAATATATAAAATAAAACCAAACAAAAAAGAAAGAATGGAAATACTTGTGTGTACGTGATTTCACTTTAGGTTTGGGGTGTTTTTGTTTTTTTTTTTTTTTTTTTTTTTTTCATGAATATTAAAGCATCTTGGGTGGGTTTTTAATCAAAAAAAAAAAACAGTGGGTTTAGTTATAAAAAAAATATTCAATTGGGTGTGAAATTAATAAAATTCTCCTGTTTTGTTATCCCACGTAAAAATTCGTAACATAAAGTGAGTGAAATGAGTAAAAAAAAACTTACTAAGTTTAAATGAGTTTGAGAAATTTGGCAACTTGTTTTATCTTTTAGTCAAAATACCCAAAAAAAATTGTGGCAGAAATGTTGAAAAACGATATTTATTCTAATGCATTAATTGTCATAATCCACCCGACAACTACTGTTTTCAATTTAACAAAGAAATGGTTGTATATTCCGCACATGAATTGTGAAAATAAAAGCATCTGTTGTAAATATTAAAGTCAGAAAATTTGTCGATACGAGTGCATTCATTGTTGAATGTAAATGGAAGGCCTGACGCTAAGATGAAAAGCATTTATTCATGACAACAGACAATCTTGGAGGATTTGTCACTTATCACTCGCAAGAGGCAGTGGCGGTTTTTTTATATTTAAGTGGACGAGGCTGGGAATCGAACCCAGACCTCTGGCAGGACAGTCGTACGCACTAACCATTACGCCAGCGGCTACTATAATGTATAGTTTACAACTTCTAAAATGACTGTAAACTTTCTGTAGTTTCTACACCCTGTTGAAATTATTACCGAACAAAATTGTAGATTTAACAATTTCGCGCTGTCGATTTTACAAATTTTTATTTGTGTATTTAACAACCAAAATTATGGAACTTTGGGAGAAGCCATTAGCAACCATCTTTCGGAATTATTTTTTTTTATTGAAAGGCAGCCTATACGTATTAAACTTTACTGATTTTTTTTTTTAATCTGTGGAGCCGATTTTGAGAAATATGAGATTTACCTTTTTGGCACAAAAACTTTACATGACAGACACAGACAGGTGTCGTTATTTTTGGTCTTAAAAAAAAATTAAAAAAAAGTTTTGTCCAAAAAGCGCTAGGTACCAAGTTAAAAGAAAATGGACACATCCGTTTAGTCTATAGCCTAACAGACAGACATTTTTGCGAGACCCACTTTTTTCGTCTTCCCTTTCATCGTATTGTCAACTTGGTAGTACCTACAGACTGATAGACAGTCAGGCACCATTGATTCGGCTATATCATCCTCTAAATTGGTGCAGCAATGTCGCAATGAGCTCTCAAGCCTTAATATCAACCTCAATGTCACTCTTATCTGTGTTCCAGGTCATTGTGGCCTTGAGGGAAACGAGCGAGCTGATGAACTGGCCAGGCAAGGATCAGCCCTTTATAGCTCACATGCGGAAAGAGTTTACATTCCGCTTGGAGTTATGAAGGGCAAAATATTCTCAATTTTCCTTATTGAATACAATCGCAGGTGGGGAAGTTTAACAAACTGCGTTATATCCAGAAAGATATGGCCCATCTATAATAAATCCCGAACAACTGACCTGATATTTAGGCCGAGGCGAGACATAGCCAGGGTTGTTGCGACATATTCTGATCACTGACCAGTAGGAAAACATGCGGCGAAGCTAGGCATTCCGTACAATACTTTTTATCGTAGTTGTGGGGACCATCAGGAAAAGGAAACAGTATAGTGCACTTCCTCTGTATATGCCCTGCTCTAGCCAGATTGAGAGTAAGATCATTTGGAAAGGCTTTTCTTGAAGACCTTAACGAACTTTCTGAGATAAAGATCAAAGATTTGTTCGTTTTCCTCAACGCAACGAAGTGGATCTAGGTTTAACTTCGACTTTGATTCCCTTACCACATCCGTTGGACTCCTTAGACACCGCGTAAGCTGAATAAGGGTGTCTAAGGGTATAACCCTTTCAGACCCGTAAGGGGGTGTATCCGCAAACCCCTCCAATGAAACCACTTTCAACCCACAGGTCAATACGAGTTTATGGTATCAAAACGGCGCACTCTAGCGCTAATTGGGTCACGGAGCTTGTTTGTTCTGGGCCGCCATTTCTACCTACTTGCCTACCTACATTTAATAAAATTTTGTATGTATGTACATATATAGGAAGTAAAAGATTAAAAAACAAATAATTTTGTGTCCATTGCCTCAGTGCTTTTGTAATAATTTATATTGCAAATATAATATTGAAGTATTCCAATTACTTCTCAGACCTTCAAGCTTATTCTTTAAAATCAACCCCTTTTCATCTTACCATCACCATAATATTTATAGGTACCTACCTATTTTTAGAACTAGCTCATAGCCAAAATCCGAAACAAAATATCGAATTCTTTTGTAACGGAGCACAATGTTCCTCAAATCAATTAAAGCCTCAAACCTCAAACTGTTCGATACATCCAAACTAACATCTATACCATTTCCGCCTTTCTCTTTCTCTCTCTCTTTCTCTCTCTTTATCTCTCTCTCTTTCTCACACTCACTTTTTCTTTCTCTTAGTTTGCATCTACCCTATAAAGTCCTCACAAAAAAATTCAATTTGTAATTTTAACTCAAGGAATCTTTTCATGTAAAACATGTTACATTGGTTACAAGTAAACCCTTAAGCCTTTTACTGGCAGTTGGCACCGTTCTACCTCTTTAACCCTAAACTGTATGTATGTATTTATGTATTCATGCAAATTTTCCAATAAAGCTCTAAAAATTGAACAATTGTGTAGGTGTTGGGGATGAATAGTATTTTTTTATTATATTTTTCTCAATTTAAAATTAAGGAAAATTCTAAGACAAAAAGGCTTTGTCTAACTTCTCCTTGGGCATAACACATTTAAATTGTTATAAAGAGCACGCCTGGAAGGGCAATAAAAAAACAACAAGGGTTCTCAGACTTATTTTTTTTATTTGTTTGTAGACCTTAAGTACAAATTGGCGAGATTGCGAAAGAAATAAAAGATTTTCATTTCATAAAAAGAAGACCTTATTTTCACAATAAGGTCAATTGAAGTAGTAAATAGCAAATGAAAATCACTCGGTCAGCCGACGAGAATGTTATTAGGGTTTTTTTTATTTCTTTCTTTCTAGCTTTTAGTGGTAATTCGAAAATAATTAATTGATGGACGCACATAAAGACATTAAAGACACAAAAACTTTTCTATCACGTGTATATACAATCTTTACAGGTATATGCCCCTTTATCCAGTGGTGGATTCAGATTTGAGTTAGGCCCAAGCGAAAATTATGTAGATCTGATTAATATTCCCTATGATTTTTATTTGCAAATAATTTTAGATGCCGGTAATTGAATTTTCTTTGACTAAACTAATTATGATTTTAAAAAATAAAGGCTCAACATTTTAAACAGCCTGAAGTTAAAGTATTAGTATGATACTACTTTTTCAAACCCTTAACTAAAATGGTCTAAGTTTTAAGCAATTTTTAACTAGTATTATTCTAAACATAGTTTATCAATAAACTTAAGCTGAACACACCTAAAACAGTGACATTTCGTATTAAGCAAACACACCTTTTTGACGTTTGTCATTGTCAAAGTGACATTTATAGAGTTAGTATGATACTTAGAAGATAAAATAGCCATTTAGTGATTTCATTTTCAGTACCTATAATTTTAAAAGAGCTAGTTCGATGCTAAGGGCCAGTTTCACAGTCAAAAAACGTGGCACTTAAGTGGGCAATGTGAAAGATTAATGTGCAATATCACAGTGCACACTTCCCTGAATAAGTGGCCCTTAAGTCTCCGATGTTGGTGACTTAAGTTGCACTTACGCTGGCAATGAAACTTAGCCTAAATTCCTAATATGGGAAACGTAAGTGCCACTGATTCCGGTAAGTGTCGACTGTGAAACTGGCCCTAAATCATTTAAAATCATAAAAATCCTCTTTTTAACCTAGCATTATTATACTAAAAACGGTTTAGCATCTAAATCGTTTTAAATGTTGCGCCAAAGTTATGAAGACATAAATAAAGTTTGCTTTTCCAATTTATTTTGGTTTTTAATTTTTTTTTTAAAAAATTTGTCAAGAATATTTGTTTAATTTATTTCTGCGTATTGGCTTCAAAATTTGTATACCGTCTTTTTCAAGAATTTTAAATTTTAAAAGAATGTTAAAGATTAAAAAGAAAAAAAAATGAAAGATATACCTAAAACACATAGGCGCCCGCCGGATTCTGTCCAGGGGGGAGGGGCAAACCATGAACTCCATAAAGAAGTTGTGAAGAAAATATCCACATTTTTCAACAACATCGAAAATAAGGACATTTTCAGATACATTTGGCATGGTCCAGAGCCAGGGGTGGGGTGAGAAGACAAGGATTTGTTAAAATGCATAGAATAATTTGTTAGTTGTGTCGTATTCTCTAGAGCCAAGGTGGGCAAGTGCCCCCCTTGCCCCTACCTCCGGGCGCCTGTGCTAAAACATCTTTCTAATTTTTGCTAGCAATAATAATTTTATATTATTTATTTAATTTTATAATATTAATTCATAAAAAATTGAAAGGCCTGAAGAAATGGGTAACTATGAACGAAACGTCATCAAATGTACTCAGTATTTAAGTTTTAAAAATAATATTTATGCCGGATTAATGTATTTTTTTACATTTTGTATATTAATGGGAAGTCGACTATTTTTTGCACATTTACTGTAAGCCATAATGTGAGCCGAGTAGCGTTTCAGAAGTAAATTCAACTGTCCTGACGGGACAAATTTTGTACGGGGTTTCGAACAAAAATTCACTAAAAAAATATACAATGTACTTAAACATCTTTTAAAATTGAAAGTTAGTCGCAGTTTAAGCTGCCTATAATGACGGTAATCGCGTGGATATGGCGGAAAAGTCAGACTCCCCTCACAATGACTTGTATATTCAATTTTTTGTTTGCAAAAATCATATAATATGTCTTAAACGAATTAAGATATCCCGACCATTTTTTTTCTGGTTTCCTTGGCTATACAATTTGTGAATTAAAAAAAAAAAAATATGTAAAGGGTGTTTCAGAATCTTTTTCTGAAATAGAACTTTCTGAATTGTCATGGACTGGACTTCTGAATTGCTTTGGACATGACTTCAGAAATGTCAAAAGTCCATAACTGAAGTAATAAAAAAGTGTCTTAAAGTAAAAAAAAAAGCTTATTCAATCGACACAGTGGTGAATTAAAGTAAACAAACAGCAAGCCTTTTAAATTAAGTGTATATTTTATTTTGTGACACATCAGAGTGCAAATTAACTATTTCAGTGATACAAGTCAAGCTGTTGAAAAAAAATTTAACAACGGCTTACAAAAATTGCCATGTATAATAAATTTTATACATTTGAAACTCTGTGACAAAATTCATAATAATTGTCCTCATGTCCTGAGAATTTTTATGAATATTTAACTTTTTTTTACAATCGCCTAGAAGCATAAAGCACATAAATTAGGGAACAATCTTCGACATCAATTGCAAAGAACCATTTCGCCAGGGGTATTTCGGGAAAATCTGCACAAACACAAGTCACAACGACCTCCAAATTCTTTAGCCTTAAAAGTCATAAAATTAGCTATACTTTGTCTAACAAAAATTGGCAGTGTAGGCAAGATAGGACGTTTGCCTCTCATTCTGGCTACAGTGGATTGCATAAATCTCCCCTTCATTAAAGCTTTGACAGGGTT
This sequence comes from Leucozona laternaria, assembly GCA_932273885.2. Taxonomy (NCBI): domain Eukaryota; kingdom Metazoa; phylum Arthropoda; class Insecta; order Diptera; family Syrphidae; genus Leucozona; species Leucozona laternaria. The sequence continues at coordinate 18,850,182 of OW026367.1, read as the reverse complement.
TTCGTAGTGTACACGATAACACTCATCATTAAAAGCTTTTTCTTAAAGCTCCAAAATCAAAAGCACCTTAACAGAAACTCATGGAAAAAAAGCTGAACGAATTACCAAATGGACACGGGTAACACTGAATGCACATCAAGCAGCAGCCAATCGCCATTAGCCACAGCAATTCAGTGCACACTCAGATGTGCCTTGAATAGGACGTTGGGTCTGTGCCCGATGCTATTGGAAATTCACGGTGGGGCAAACACTTTTTGTGGAGGAGTTATTTCAATTTAATATGGTGCAAAAATATGGCACGCTACTGATTTTGAAAAAAGCTTTCCCATAAGACGTGTACTGCCTATTTTTGTTGGACAGAGTATAATATTCATAATGTACTACATAAGACTTATTGATTTCCAATGCCACTTGGTTTTTAGCTAGGGTTTAGTGAAATATTAAGCCTGGCTTAGTTTAAGTCCTTTAGATTAATATCTAAAGGTCGCTCATCATTTTTTGTTTTGTTTCTTTAATTTATAACTTAAGAACAAGTTACCGTACGGAATGATCTTACAAAAAAATTGTATGATCTTTAAAAAAGATCTTGACTTCTTATCTTATTTATGTACCTACATTAAATTAGATAAAGGCCCTGTTTTAAAGTCTGACTAAGTAGTACTTCAAAGTTAACGCTGAGGAAAAACTGCACAAAAACATTTTAAGATCAACTTAAATATTAAAGTTTCTTGTCTAAATAACTCTTACCCAGATAAGAGTGGAATTTGGTAGAACTGGGTCTGAGGCATCTTATAGAAACAGAGCTTTTTTTATAATAAAAGGGTTTTGCCAGACTCAGGAATCGAATATCATGGATTTGCTATTAAGTCTCTTATTCTTTTCTCTAGAAATACTCATCAATTTAACCTTGATACTAATTTCAAATGTTCTGTCAGAAAGAGAGACCATTTTTAGACGGACGTGAAATATTGTATTTGCTTCTGTTATTCCTCCGATTTTTAAATTCAGAATGTTCAAACCTATTTATCCAAAAGGTTTTCGTAACGCCCTGAATGAACTCATACTGTAAAAGGCCACAAATTTATTTGTTTGTCAAATCCGCTACTGTAAACTTAACTTTTTTCTTGCGGTATAATCCCTGAATATTGCTTAAAGATTTAAGATAATGATGACACAAAAGAGGACACACATACAAATGTGTATAGCCTTAATACGATGTCAATAAGTGACAAAGACATTATATTTATTATATGCAAAGAGAAAACCGAACCAAAGAAAAAAACTAAAATTTGATATAACAAAAAATGCTGACTATAAAATAAGATCGCGTCGTTTCGATATTGAAAATTGTTTCCTTCCTTCTGCAGCAGACGCCAAAAAAAAAAATGTCTCGCGCACAAAAAAAAAATAGAAATGTCCTTTAGTGTTCTCTTTTTCCAGCACTTACCATTATTATTATACATATAGTCGTCGGTCGTCTATTCCTTTGAGAATTTAAAATGCAACAGAACTTCCATTTTGTTGAAATGCAAAAGATGTTCGCAGAAAGAATACTTCATTTCCTCAAGCAGCATCATTTATATTCTTTTAGTTACTTTACTACTACTATTGGGAGTTGAGTTTTTGTTTTTTTATGTTTTTCACTTTTTGTCGTCTAAGTTTTTGTTGTCTATACGTAGGTAAAGTTATTCAAGGACATTTTTTGGAAAATGTTCTATGCATAAAATATGAAATTTTATTTAATCTTGATGTTTAAATTCATGCTTTGCATCACCATCACAGATGAAATAATAATAGACACAAATAATTTTAAACGGAAGTCGTTTATACAGACATTTTTATTTTATATTCTTTTTTTTAGTGAGTTATTTTATTCTGTTTTTGAGCGAAATTATGGCAAAATGTAGACGTTAATGATCAGATTCGTTCAGAGGTTAAAATTAGAGCGAGCTTGAACGATGATGTGGGGCTACGGGGCGTATACGTATCATTTGCATTTAAAGTTGAAAGATGATGAAACCACCATGATAAAGGGTTTTCCAATAAGAGGTGTTATTTTGACATTCAAAGAAAAATGGCATTTTTTGAGATGAGAAATGATCGGATGTTTATTTCATTATAAAGAGGAAGGTATGCCGTTAATAATGGAACACAACATCAGCCAAATGGCCGCCACGACCACGCTTACAGCACCATATCCTTTTCATGAAATTTTCCATAACCTAATCGCAAAGTGGCTGCCCTATGTCCTCGATAGCCTCACGAATTCCATCTTTGAGGTCTTGAATCGACGCTGGGCTGTTGGCGTAGACCTTATCTTTCACGTGGCCCCAAAGGAAGAAGTCGCAAGGTGTTAAATCACAAGATCTCGGTGGCCAATTGTGATCACCTCTTCGAGAGATAACACGGTCCGGAAACTTTTCCCGTAAAAGATCGATGGTTTCATTGCTTGTGTGGCACGTAGCGCCGTCTTGTTGAAAGTAAACGTTGTCCAGATCAATACCATCCAATTCTGGCCATAAAAAATCATTACTCATCTCTCGATAGCGCAATCCATTGACCGTAACTGTTGCTTCAGCCTCATTTTCGAAAAAGTAAGGTCCAATGACCCCGCCGGACCATAAACCTCACCAAACAGTCACGCGTTGAGGATGGAGAGGCTTTTCAACAATAACTCTTGGGTTTTCCGAGCCCCAGATGCGACAGTTTTGCTTGTTGACGTAGCCTCCGAGGTGGAAATGGGCCTCATCAGTCAAGATGATTTTTCGATGAAATTCCGGATCATTTTCATGCATTTCAAGGACCCAATCAGCAAAGACACGACGTTGTTGATGATCAGCCGGCTTGAGTTCTTGTGTTAACTGAACTTTATAAGCCTTAAGACCCAAGTCTTTATGCAAAATACGGTGTAATGACGTTTGTGGAATGCCTAATTCCAAAGAACGACGAGGAATGGACAAACCTGGGTTTTCTTCAACACTTTGGGCTACAACAGCAATATTCTCAGTTGTTCTTGAGCGACGTGCACGGGTTTTGTTCTTCACATCACTAACTTGTCCCAACAGCTCGAATTTGTCCAACAATTTCTGTATTGCGGTCCGACAAGGTGTTTCACGACGACCCAAAAATGTTTTAGTTTTACGAACCGTCTCTGCCAAATTTTCACCATTTTTATAGTGAATTTTAATAATTTCAATGCGTTGTTGAAGCGTGTATCGTTCCATTTTTTTTAATGGCGTTTCTTTCTATTTCTATTTCTTCTTCTTATTATCAAAACGAACTCCCTCTATCAAAAAGGATAAAAAATGATTAACCATAAAATGGGGACGAGAGAAAAAATATTACAACTGATTTGCATTGGATGAGTTAGCCCTTCGCTCGAAAAGGTCCGTAATACACATACATCCTGCTTAATGGAACCATTCAAATATTTTTCCTTAAAGGAAAAACTCGGGTGTTAATTTATTTTCATGAATTCATCGTTATTTCTCTCTTTAAATATTTCACGATATTCATGGGGGTGCCTACAGCTATAGGATTATCAAGCGTATAATAATAATATATTTCCGCCACATTTAAAGCAACAAAAAAAAGAAACTTTAGTAAAAGTTCCTTACTAAAATTACGCCTACAGAGTTTACTCTGTTCCAAAAAAAATAAAAGCAAATACAATTTATTTTAATTATCCCGGTTGGCAAACAGGACGCAAAATCATTTCGAGAAACTTTCCTCAAAGCAGAAACATAGCTTTGAATCGGAATCAGAATCAAGAACAAATCGAATAAATTTATTTGAAAGGCATGATGATGATTCTCCTCTTTGATAGGAAGGACCGCAAATATACATATATATAAATGTATGTATTATATAAACTTTAAGGATTATCTTTAAGGCATGACTCGGGGGCGTTGAATTGAATTTACTCAAAAAGTCGCAATATCTCGTTTCATAGTTACTGAGTGTTGTTGTTTTCTGGACAAACAAAAAAAAAAAAAGAAAACATTTCAATGTTCTTCTTGTCATACTTATAAAACATAAAATAATTTTCTTTTATCGAAGACAAATGACCAAGAGGGATTCTGTTTGCAGAACGATCCGTAGATAATGTTGAATAAATTTTCATGTATTTAAGCTAAAGATACTTTCTATTAGGAGCAAAGAATGAAATGAATTTTTTTTTTGTATGACAAGACAAAAGTAAAATTAAATGAAATGAAAAGAAGAGAAAAAAGAATATAAGAAGAAAATTAATAAATTACGTAGAAGTTTCTTATAAGCATAATCGGAGGGTAATGGATGATGGAAAAGTTGAAGAAATAGATGTTTTGTGTTGATATAATGGAATGAGTATATTTCCTTTTTTTCTTTTATTAGTTTTGGTAAAATTATTGTGAACATTTATCATGAATTATTTATCACACAGTATGATGTTTCAAAATAATATTTTAAATATTACTATCAGTGGAACAAATATGAGACATAATTTATAAATTTTAATTTCTAATTTTGAGTCGTAAAATGAGTCATTATTTTGATGGATAATAGTTTATCAATTAATTTAAATTAATTTAATTTAATTAATTTAATAAATAGTATTGTTTACCTAAATTTTTAAACAAATATTAAAACATAAAAAAATGTCTGAATGCCAGGTCTCACAGTTAAGATCTGAAAACATCCACTCCGTTAAGTGTGATCGAGTTGAATGGAACTCATTTCAACTCAAGGTAAAGTATACAAAAGGTCAAAATATAGTTCAAGCTCGCTGACATCCATGTGTGAACAGCGAACAGCTGGGTTCACCTACGTCGCCATCGGTCAAATGCCTCCACGTAGTTCAATTTTTTGTTTTTTTTTCTCGTTTGGACGATTCTGACTCAAGTAATGAGTGTGAACTCCTGCTTACGCAACGCAATTTCACATTTTATGTAGGAATTTTGTAGAATCAACAACTAAACCAAAAAGTCATACGGAGAAATTAAGTCTAGAACAGAAATGAACAGCAGAAGAGTGTGAAAAACTGTCAAAACAACATAGAACAGAATATATATACATATATTTAAGGGTTGAACGTAGCTTATCAGCTGTGGAATTTAAAATTCAATTTTTTTTAAATTATAATTTGTTTGTTATGATTTTCAAATTGAAATCAATATCTTGTCTTGTTCTTTATTTGTGATCCCAAAAGTTTAATTTCCCAAACTCACAGATCAGCTGACGCTTTGAAATTTCGCATTCACTTGCTCTACCTTAAAAGTAGATGCAGAAAATTTTGTACTAAACTATTCTGACAACTTAATGGAACACAAAGTGACTTAATATAGAACAGTTTAGGACACGGTTTAAACTCAAGCAGATCTGGTTCACACGTAGTAGGTTTTTTCGTTTACTTCCCCTGTCAATTTCTACCAAATTTCTAATTTACTTCCCCTGTCAATTTCTACCAAATTTATTCTAATTTAATTTTTTTAAATGAACTGGACTAAAATTAATAGAAATTTGTAGTTTTGGAAAGTAAACGAACAGAGTGATTTTTAGCTCATGTTCAAACAGGGATGTTATCTGATGCAAATTTTTTTTTTTTCAAGTCGTGTTAATGCGACTTGAAATTGGAATTTGTTTTGTCTAAAACAATTAAGAGACCATCTGCATTTTGACGTCAATAGCTGTCAATAGAAAGCACTGAAATCTGGGTTTTTCTAAAGGGAAGGAAAAGTATTGACGTTTCGTCCCGGCGATCTCACTTGGACTCATCAGTTGACTAGTGACCCAAGTAACATCGTTACAGCTATTAAAAATCAAAACTGTTCTTCTACAGCTCTTAGATAGTGAAATCCAAAGCTACAGCTCTGCTAGAGATTATTTTACAGCTCTCTTCATTAAATTTGAAAATAATGTTCTATATTCGAAGTTTTACAACACTTTTAGCTCTAATAACTTTACAACGCTTCCAGATTTAAAAATATGCTCCCTAACACAGTTCATGATATCTTGCAACGAGCAAACTCTAAATATCAGCATACATAGAGGCATTATAGAGCTGCTAACAACACATGGGCAAAATACTAACGCATGATCTGTCCAAATGTCAAAAAATTGCATCTACAGAGCTACACTGAAAGCGGCTGTAGAGCTGAATTACTTACTAATATTCTCACACATAATTTGGTGTTAAAATAATCCATCAACAGAGCTACAATAATGCACATTGTGAGATGTTGAGGTATGCTCGTCGGGTCCAGGGTTTTACCAAAGAAGCAACAAACTTTAGTGTATTTGAGGTGGTTTTTATTCACGTATCGCTAGTTCGTACAATTTCTATACAATTCTTATTATTACTATATGTACTGTTATACAATTCAATATATATATGCTTATAGTTATTTACATTTATATAACCTTATAACCTAGATTTATACAATTCAAATGTTTAGCAATATATCCTTAATTACAATCTGAGATAGTAGACGTCACTAAATTACAGTCTGAGATAGCAGACGTCACTAAATTACAATCTGAGATAGCAGACGTCACTAAATTACAGTCTGAGATAGAAGACGTCACTAAATTACAATCTGAGATAGCAGACGTCACTAAATTACAATCTGAGATAGCAGACGTCACTAAATTGCAATCTGAGATAGCAGACGTCACTAAATTACAGTCTGAGATAGCAGACGTCACTAAATTACAATCTGAGATAGCAGACGTCACTAAATTACAATCTGAGATAGCAGACGTCACTAAATTGCAATCTGAGATAGCAGACGTCACTAAATTACAGTCTGAGATAGCAGACGTCACTAAATTACAATCTGAGATAGCAGACGTCACTAAATTACAGTCTGAGATAGCAGAACTAAATTACAGTCTGAGATAGCAGACGTCACTAAATTACAATCTGAGATAGCAGACGTCACTAAATTACAGTCTGAGATAGAAGACGTCACTAAATTACAATCTGAGATAGTAGACGTCACTTAATTACAATCTGAGATAGCAGACGTCACTAAATTGCAATCTGAGATAGCAGACGTCACTAAATTACAGTCTGAGATAGCAGACGTCACTAAATTACAGTCTGAGATAGCAGACATCACTAAATTACAATCTGAGATAGCAGACGTCACTAAATTACAGTCTGAGATAGCAGACGTCACTAAATTACAGTCTGAGATAGCAGACGTCACTAAATTACAATCTGAGATAGCAGACGTCACTAAATTACAATCTGAGATAGCAGACGTCACTAAATTACAGTCTGAGATAGCAGACGTCACTCTAACTACTTAAAACCTGGGCTTCCACTGTCGCTTCTGGAACCTAAGTCCTTCAAAATGGAGACTCACCAAGTACTCGGGATTGCTACTGATTTCTAATGTGGCAGAGCTCGATTTTATGGTGCTCATCCCCGGTGTCTTATATATATTTCGGTTTGAACCGAGTGTGAATTATAATTTCACAAACAAAAAGTATTATTGATATTTATTCTTATGATTGTCTCTTTCTAGAGTCGTTGTTAACGGTGATTCGGGATTGCTTTGTATGCAATTTAATAAACGGCGGCGGTGAAGAAGAGGGTGTAATGCATCATTACAACATATAAAGCTGAATAAATACTAAACCTCTTACAAGACAATTCTCCCAATCATAAATTATAGGGTGTTATAAACTAGAGCAAAAAACTAAAATTATTTCAACTCCAAAACTTAAAACAGCGGACAATAAATTAATTCCTTTCACTTTATAAGGGAAATCTTAATATAGAACTAGACACAGAATCGACAATATTTTTATTAAAATAAATTAACTATGCAGTTTGCTAAAAATAATAAAATGTTAGACTGAGTCGCACAAGTACTTGCTCCTGTAATTTAAGGTGCTTATAAAACTTTATACACTTCAAGTAGGTACCTACTGTTTGAATTAAAAATTATTTCTAAAATTTAAAATTACGTATTCACTTAACATTTTCTAGCTTTCAATTTTCAAAACACCCTATTATCTACAAAGCCCTGAACGAAGAACTGACAGATTGCTCTCAAAGGGAAATTGCAGCTCTATTAAAGAGATATTTTGTCCATAAAAAAAAAACATGGCGACACAAATTAAAATTATTTGATTTATTTGTTTCCATTCATTTAAAAAACATTTAAAATCTTCACTTTAAATATAAAACAAATTAATATGTATTGCAATGTTAAAAGCCTTTTATTTCGTGCTTCCATAAATTTATTTAACCAAATTTTACATTACTCAAGTTGATTTTGTTCACATTTCATTGCATTATATACACAATTTGGAAGGCGCGTTATAATTTTGCGAAGTACCTTCAAAATATTTATGAAAAAAACTAAGCGCGCACTTAAAATTCACTGGCATTAACTCGAAAAAATATTAATTTTAGAAACATTATTTTCTCTAGGAATAAATAATACCTAGGGCCTTGTCAATATGCAATTTTTATTAACTTCAGTTCAACTTACATGAATTTTTTCCCAAAAATCCAATGTGAACTATATTCAACAAGATTAAAAATCTTAATCATTAAGCTGGAAATTTTCGCCCAGGGCCAGGCTTTGTTTTTATATGAAGGTTTTATAAAACTTGTTAAAAGCTATATTGAATCAATAATTCAACAAGTCCAATTAAATAGTGCTAAATCTTCTACTTGGCTGATGTATTTCTGTAGTATATAAAGGGTCCGCCATCTAACGTTTTTTTTCAACTAGTGCTTATTTCGTGAATGGTAACACTTAGCTCATGTCTGATTTGACAGATAATTAGTTTTATCCTTCCGCTGAACGAATTTGGTTGTGTGTACGCTTCGCTAAGTGGGCCTGCCATCGACTTTGAGAAGATGCCGATTTTGCCAAAAAAAATCATCTTTTCAGATGAAGCTCTTTTTGATCTTGGCGGGTAGTAAACAAGCAAAATTGTCGCATTTGGGGCACAGAAAACCCGCACGCATACATTGAAAAGCCGATACACCCAAAACGAGTCACTGTTTGGTGCGGATTTTGGTCCAGAGGCATAATTGGGCCATTTTTCGAAAATGAGCAAGGAGTGGCCGTTACAGTCGATTGCGATCGTTATCGGGCCATGTTGAAGGAATTTTTGTTCACAAAAATTGAAGAGGAGGATATTGGCAACATTTGGTTTCAACAGGACGGCGCGGCGGCGCTACGTGCCACACAGCCGAAGCTACACTCGATGTTTTGCGCCATTTTCAAAAAAAAAAAAAGAAGTTATTTGGTGGACCCTTTATTAGGAAGTGTTCGTAAAGAAAAGATTTTGTTCTTAGGTAAAGTAAAACTACAACACTGAAAAAAATACGGAACTGTTATACTCGACACGACATGTATTATTTTGTATGAAGTTATTTTTAACAACTGCCATGACAGCGTAGAATTGAAAAAAAGTCATGAAGTGAAAATCTTTGCGGCGTATTCCCAAACATTTTTGTTTGGGTTTTTGCAGCTCTCCATACATAATAAGTGAGGCTGCAGTTGATGTGCAGTCAAGAAAAATGCCATGGAGTGCAGTGCAGATCCTTTGAGTGTGATCCTATGTACTTTAAACGCAAAAACTTATGTGAAAGAACTGTGCGGTACTAAATTTTACCTATTTTTTTTTTAATATTTTTTAATTTTACTGCACACAATGCTAGAATTCTTACCGATTATGTTCAAGTCTTAAAATCAAGAAATGATTGACACAGTAGGATACAGTGTTTTTTTTTTATTTTGACAGACTTGTTATATCAGTTTCTGTTAACAATGTTAACGAATTTAAATAAAAAATAAAATTTTTTGTATAGTTTCTGCTAGAAAAACAAATTCGCACACTTAATCACACTTACGGGGTATATTTTTTGTATTTTTATGTTCCCAATAATACGATTTTCCCTTATAATCTTTTTTTTTTTAGAATAATACATGAATCCTTGTTTAGTGTTCAAAGTTTTCTTTTCTACTTATAGAAACTTTGCCTAACACACATTAAACGAAGTATAATTAATCTTCTTGAAGCAGCCATATTCGACAAAGATTAATGCCCTAGCAAGATGTTCTTTTTTTTTCCCCAGTTAGATTATTACTTCTCATAAAAATCATGGATACAGTCTCCTTCAAAAGAAATCTTGAATTCAGTAAAAGTTAAAGATTGATACAATCTTTTTTATTAAGCTTTTTTTTGGGTAGGTAGATCATCTTTAAGCTAATACACATACACAATGAAGATTAATAACGATTATTGAGGATCAGTTTTTAAGTACTGAGTTAACTCTGGTTAATTAAACTAGTAAACCATGGTTAATTCCTCCTGCAAATAAATTTAACTCTAGTTGACTGAGAAACAGTAAATAAAATAACAAAGAAAAATCATATAATTTTTACTGAAATCAAACTGCATCAAATAAAAAAAAAACGATTTTTTGTTAGTTCTGCGGTACATATTAGAACTACAGCGACGATGTATCATATCATTTTCCTCGGAAAAAAAAAAATTAAAAAATGTATTATAAAGATGATATGCATTACCAAACAGCGTCAGATATTACAGAGTGTTTCTTTTGACGGTGACTGTATATTCATATTAAGAGATAAAAATTCTCAGAAATACATCAGAGGCCAAAAATTCGGTATTATCCATTCGGATACGAAATCCATTTGCTTTGTTTGAACGAGGTAGCAATGTTCTTGGCAAAGACAAAATAAGTCATTAAACCTTTGAATATCCTCCCCACACTTTGCATTTACGCTATTAATTTAATAGTCTGGGAAGTATTGTTCTTCATCAGCTGTCTGAAGAAGGTTGTAAAAACGCCCTAAACGTCACATCTATAATTTAAAAAAGGTACAAAATAGGTGTATTTATACTTTTTGAAAATTTAAAAATTGTTTTACATTTCAGTGTTTGAGGTTATGTTAAAATCGATTTATCTTGAAGCTAAATATGAAAATAATTTTCCAGTGAATTCCTTTAAACTTTTGGGATATTAAAGAGTGTTTTTTACTGACGCAGTAGATAAAGATGTACGTGGGTATCAGTGTTACCGCAGGCGAAATTATTTATGTGTCCCTCTGAATAAAAAAATGTGTCCTCCTGAAATTAATTGAGTCTTTTTGAAAATAAATTCATAACATTTAAAAAAATACGAATTTAAGTAGGTACTTTCCAAAGTTTTTGTATTGTTTTTTAAACGAAAAGCTTAACAGAAATTTAAGAATAAAGTTAAAACATTTTAATGCATAATATTACTCCATTTAATAGTCAGTCTTACATTTTATAAAAAAAAAAACAAGCTTATTTATTATACATATTTCAATTAACTTATTTTATCTTGGTTCTTTGTTTTTAAATAAATTAAAAGTTTCTTGTGGTTAAATGATCGTGAAAAATTTGTCCTTTTTTAAAAAATGTGTCCTTTTTTAAAAAATGTGTCCCCGGGGACATTTATAGTGTCCCAGTGGTAACTCTGGTGATTATTATCTTATCAAACAGGCCGCGCAGGGTTCTTTTGGCGCTAGTAGTTTATTATATTTAGAAAAGAATGCCTCCAGAGAAGGTCTCTATCGCAAATCTCTAAGATAATATTCTTAAATTGACTACAACAAATTGCCACCCTAAATGCAACACTACTTCTCAGTCTATAATTCACAGGCGTCGTAGGCGTTGACGTACTGGCGGTGTGATATTTGATTCTTTGTTTGACATTTTGTTTGTTTTTGAAATGACACACGTCGCCGTTTTTTCTCGATGTTACCTCCTGCCAAAAAATTAAACTGTCATCTAAATAGACCGTTTACTCAATGACAATAATTTTCAACCCAAATTCCATATTTCATGCTTTCAAGTTATACTTTCTAATTTCAAACGAAAAAAAAAAAAAAAATAAGTAATTATTCAGGAATTTTTTTTTTATTGGAGAAAATACGTGCGTCGTTAGGTTTTCCTCATTTTCCTTAGAAAATCGTATTTCATTTACTTCCTGGGCCTGTTTTTTTTTTTTTATATTCTTCATCAGTTCATCGATTATACATTTGATCCGAGAACAATCAACACCAAACTCTTACTCAAGAATCTAAAAGAGTTTCGAGATAATAACACTAAAAATAATAAAACTGATAAGTTGTGGGTTCCGGTTCATGGGAATGGAGATGGGGATGGGTCGGATTGGAATTGGATGTATACCAAACCAACCAAGTGTTCTTCTTTTCCTTTTTATAATTCAGCCATGGGGGCGAACTACTTTCTAGAATTAAGGTCAATCTTATTCATGGAAAATCAATGTGATTACTGCTTATCCAATGTCTCCATGCAAAAAAAAAAAAAAAAAACGTGGATGATAATAATAATAATAATTCCATAGTAGTCTTTGGTGTCAGGTCGTTTATAGGGACGGGTGTTTCGAATGGTGGGCAGGGAAGGGTGGGAAGGAGTGGAAATAGCTGAATCGGAATTATATTGCATTAGGAAACCAAATTGTTTGTCAATTTTTTTTTTTCTTTGATTTTGTACGCAACAAACCTGTCAAATAACTATTTTTATTGATGGGAAAATGTTATGTGACGTACGAAAAATTGTTCGCTTAATGTGTATTGATTCATCGAATGAAGAAAACGTAATAATTGTTTTCCTATATTGAGAAGAGGAAAAATAAATTGAATTTGCGTGGGGTGAGACTTTCACGAAAACGCACGCCACCAATAAATTTAATGTTAATTTTGCTTATTCTTTTTATACTCACATATATTTATTTTGTATTAACATATATTTTTTTATTTGTTTGTATATAACAAAATTGGCACAGGATATAGTGATTAAAAGTGGTGCAAGGCAATCAAAACAGTTTTGTTTGATAAATAAATGTATGTTTGAGAAATAATGGAAACGATTATTGTTAAATTAATTGTCTATCATCGGAGCTATTTTATGATTTTTATTTTTATATTTTTTTTGTGGGTTTGTGTGTGTGTTTTTTTTTTTTATTTTTTTTAGACGAACGGAATAGATTCATGTTTACTCGGTGAAAATTATTTTAAATCCTCTGTGATTATTTGAGGTTATGACGAACATAAATTGTAGCACTGCAAGCAGATGCAAAAAGTGAAAGTTGAAGTTAAAATCATTTATTTTAATTTTTTTTTCTGATTTTTTCATTGTTTCAATGTACGTTAGGGGGAATTTATTTATTGGTTTATAGCCTAGGAAAAGTCTACCTATAACAAAAGTTCAAACCTCTAAAAAAAATCCAAGTAAAGATTTTTAAACGCGATGATGTTTATTTTGTCATGAAAAATATATTCTTAAAAGTCCATTTCCGAATCATGTGCGCGGCAAAGTTATTCAAGGTTAAATGCTGAAAATTTCGGTTTTTTGCATATAACTTTTAAAGAGTAAATGCTTTCGAAAAGGAGTTCATTCAAAACTTTGTCAAAACGGCGCACTCTAGCGCTCATTGGGTCACGGAGCGAGTTTGCTCTGGGCCGCCATCTCTCATTCAAAACTTATAGATCATCTAATCTTCAACATAAAAAATTAAAACAATTTTTTTCCTACGAATAACCGTTTAAAAGATATCGCCATTTAAAAAAAAAAACGAAAAATTTCGAAAATGTCTGTTTTTCCCGTGTAATTCCTAATAGACCGAGAGCCAACGACATAAAAAGTCAAGTAATTTATTTAATTATATCAATAGAAAGCCTTCGGGGAGTTGTACAACATTCAGCTTGTCTGCCAGCGTTTTGGTGTGACCAACATGTGTAAAATTTGACACAAAAGTGTGACAAAAATAAAAGAAGTCAAGTCATTTATTTAATAAAGAAGAAGAAGAAAACAATAGAAAAAAAAATTATGTTGTTTTTGTTTTTGTTTTAGGGGACTGTGATGAATTAAATTCAATTGGAAGTTTTTTTGCTACCTTTAGTCCAAAATGCGTTTCGCCCAGGTACGACAATTGGGCTCATCACTGACAAACAATCACGGGCAAACAATCATTTCTACATAGGTGTCAGAGCTTAACCAAGTTCCCCTAGAAAAATATAATTTGCATCATGTCCGTGTTGCAAAATATATTTGTGTCGGTATTCATCGACTAAAATCTTGCGTCTCAGAAGGGTACGACAACATCTAACTGATGAGCCCAATTGTCGTACCTGGGCGAAACGCATTTTCGACTAAAGGTCGCAAAAAAACTTTCATTTACTTAATGTTGTAAGGCATTATATCAATAGAAAGCTTTTGGGGTGCTGTACAAGAATAACCTTATCTGCCTGCATTATGTTGTGACCAACATGTGTAAAATTCGACACAAAGTGTGAAAAATACAACTCATTTGCGTAATGTTGTAACTTTAAATCCTAACCGGATGTAATTTGTATACAATTTTGTTTTTGCTGCCATTTGTTACACGATACTCCCACAAGTGTCAGCGCAAAAAGTTAGACAAAAATTCCTTGAAGAAACCACCGGCAGACATCTTCAAATGTTGACAATTCGAAATTTTTCAATAAAATCCAGTTTTTTTTCTTTATGTTTTTGCTTACAACTGTAACCGGAAGTAACTTACATATAATGAACGTTATGTCTTTCATAACACTCCCACAAGTGTCAGCGCAAAATGTTAGACAAAAATTCCTTCACGAACCTCCTGACAGACCTCTCTTTAAATGTTGAAAGTTCAACTTTTTTAAAGTAAAATTCAGATGAGTGTTAATTTAGCGAAACAACATTAATGGATCGAAAAGTGATTAGGTGGATAATTTGCCGTTAATTAGTCGTTAATTAGTTGTGATAGTTTCGAATTTGTCGTTCCATGTTTTCTATGTTTATTTTGCTGCTTCGCTAAGTTGATATCAACTTAGCGACGCACCCTCTCAAAAATGGGTAAAAGCTTCTTAAATTGAATGGTTTTCTACTTAATAATTTGCCGTTCGGTGGTTTTTGAATATTTGTGACAAAATAAATTTTACCGTGCTATGTTTTCTATGATTTTTTTGCTGCTTTGCTAACTTGGTGTCAACTTAGCGAAGCACCCTCTGAAAAACGGGTAAAAACTTCTTGTATTGAATGGGTTACTGCTCAATAATTTGCCGTTAAGTAGTCGTGAATTAGTTGCGATAGTTTCAATTTGGTCGTGCTATGTTTTTTTATGTTTTTTTCTGCTTATTTGCCAAATTTGTATAAAGTTAGTGAAATACGCCTCAAAACGTATTAAAAACTTCTTATATTGAATGTTTTACTGTTTAATAATTTGCTGTTCATCAGTCGTAAATCAGTTAAGAATATTTCAATTTTGTCGTGCAATGTTTTCTATGTTTTTTCTGCTTATTTACCAAATTCATATGAAGTTAGAAATGCGCCTCAAAACGTATTAAAAACTTCTTATATTAAACGGTTTATTACTCAATAATTTGCCGTTCATCAGTCGGGAATTAAATGTAACAATTTTAATTTTGCCGTGCTATGTTTTCTATGTCTTGTTCTGCTAATTTGTCAAATACACGTTGACCAAATTTTTAAAATAATGCTTTCGTCGCGCTTAGGAAACAAATACGAGTTTTCCTGTAGATTGTCACATAGTGAAAATCTTTGCCCAGAGTTTTTTGTTTATAAATCCTAGATACCTTCCAGAAGTTATACACGAAAAACTGACATTGTAGTCATTTTATTTCTTTAAAATGGCAATATCTTCTAAACTATCAGTCGGAGAAGAAAAGAACAGAAGTAAAATACATGATATAAAAGATTTGCGTATAATTATTTTTTGAAACTGAGAAACCAATATTTTCAACATTTCACCTTCAATAATTAAGCGTATTGCCCATACGTAGTGATGCTTCCCCCATTTTGCCCTTTTATTCGATGTATTTCAACATCTTTTGGTCTTTTGGTAGACATAGATAGGTCCAAATCTCTGTAGTTAGTGCTCAAACAGATAGAGGGCGGTATTTCTTCATCTTGTGTGTGTGAATTAACAAAATAAAATAAATAGGTTAAAATTACAGATTCACTCACCACCGATATGACCTTCAGATAAGGTCATTACTTTCGGGACGAATACAACGCCGCTGGCGCCGCGGCGGTTATTACATTAAGCAGATATAAAATTAAACTCTGTACCAAAATTCTTTCGTTTAAATTTTTTTTTTCGAAGTCAAAGTCTTATTTTGCTGGGTTAAATTTAGAGAATGAACTGGAGTAACTGAATTTTGTTTCTTTTTCACAGTTTTTCAACGTGCATGTGGCCTCCTAATTGTATAAACGACACTTAACAAACTGCCTAGTTTTTCAATCCGAAATCTATTCTTCTTCTGACAAAAAAATCATTTCAATTATAAGGTATAATTTTTATCGCCACACATTTTCTTAAAAAATAAATACTTTATTTTCAACAAAATTTCTCCCCACTTTTGTTATCTACCTTATCTTCTGAAACTCACACTTAAGAAAAATCTTGAAGTCGTTACTTTTAACGCAAAAAATGTTCATATTGAACTTATAATAGTTGAAAACACTTTTTCTTTGAGTTATTTTACTTCTAGGGTAAGACAGAAAGACAAACATAGAAGCCTATAATAGTAAGAAACCTTTTAAGAAATAACTGGTATCAAATAAATATTCTCAGATGTTCCATGGAATAAATAATAGCATGTTTAATGTTCATATTATATGTATGTCCTTTTCTGAAAAAAGCCAATTTACCTGGTATTTTAGATGTTGTCCATAAAATGCGGTCCATATAATTCAACATAAAAATACATACAAAAATGCCCCAACAAAATTGCTTGATGTTTTCGTATATAGAGTACTTTTATTTATATGAGAAAAAAAAAGAAGAATATGAATTCCCATTTGCTTTGAAGATTTGAATAAAACACAAAATTTTTAGTTCTTCTGGCCTTAAAAAATCTATTCAAGGTTTCGATGCATTGATGGGTACCTATATCTTACTAAATTATTCAACCTTTAATTTTAGAACGATAGGTATTCCATAAGGTATTTTAAAAAGTTTGTATACGCAAAGTGAGTGCTAGCTCATTTTTTTTATTTTATTTTAAATTTCTATAAATTTTTTTTTTTCAAAATTTTAAGAACTTTATTTACCGAACTGTTCATTTACGTTTTAATATTTTTTTTTGTTTTGTATATTCCAGGTTCATTTTCAATAGAATTGGTTTTGAAATTTAAACATTGGCATTCGATTAAACAATTTATTTTCAAAAGAAAGGTATGTACATATGTATGAATGTGTGTGTGTTATAAAAAATACAAAAAAAATCCATTGATGGACGAAAATTATTCAATGGATTGTTGTTTTACTTTAGCAAACATTGATTCCCAACATAGAATGTAAGGTTATGGAAAATTTAGAAGGAAAAGCTATTCGACCGTGAATTCAAATTGAAATTGTGAATATTTGCTTAATTCCGCATGAAGTTTCATTTTGTTGGTATTCATTCATTTGTTTTATGCATTAATATTTTTTTATTGATTTTTTGTTTAAACAAATACATACATAAACTGAAAATAAGCAAATAAGCAGGTACATCGGGGCGTATACTTAATATTTATTTCTTCTTTTTTTTTTACTTAACAGTCTAATGCTTAATAATTTGTATGAATTGTTTTGAATATTATTTATTTATGTATCAGAGTGCGTACAATTATGTTGAAGCATTGTATTTTATTGGTCACTTTTATCTCACATATAATTTATCAGCACAGAAAAATTAGGCAAAACCAAACTCCACAAATATTCTGACAGAGCTGAATTTTGGTGGAAAACTTAATTTTTATGTCTTAAATATTTCCAAAAAAGTGGCCTAAATTTGGACCAAAGGTAAACTTTTAAGAGTAGGGGGTTAAACGGGTGAATTTCAGTCCAACTATTAGAACCAAAGTTATAGCTCCGAAAGCCAAGGATATTGGTCGATTTTAAATTATTTTTTTTTTTTATCAAATCTCAAATGCTATACGCAGTGAAAAATAATGCAAAAATAAAACTTATTCAGCAAATACCTATATAGTTGGTCTTGCAATGAAGTCAGAATGTCAGGCTAGATTTCTATATACTCATTTTTGGGAAGGGAAAAACATTTGATACTAGAGGGGTTATTAAGTCCACCGTCAATGTTAAATGCTGTACCTATTTTAGTAATTTTTTGTCACACATGAAATTTTGTCGCACACAAAATTTTTAATGCACGAAGTTTCCATACTTTATGACTCAGATGAATATGAGTCGAGATAGATTTTATAAAAAGGGACAAGTTTTGAAAAAATCAATTGTATCTTTTTAATGTTTACACCGATTTTCACCATCCATATTTAATTCGCAAGATTTTACCCAACCTAACTCATAAGTCAATACTCTATAAAGAGTATTTTCAAAAGGGATGAATCGACAATAAGCTGCAATCGACCGATGCCCTCAAAGTCAACATAACCCAGGCCATAGCAAGAAATTCAGCTAGATCTATGCACCAGAGTCATTGATAAAATTGGACCTTATCTATCGGTGCCACCATGTGAAGCCTCTTCGGAAATTTGAACGATGTCATATTCCATACAAAATACATTATACAAAAATTTATTTAATGCCTCACACACAACTTGTTTTATTTATTTATTATTTATAATGGTTGCAGACTGGAATTCTTCTTAAGCAAAATTTACTCAATTGGCGGTGCCCCTTTCTGGGAAATTTTATTTTTGTACGAAATTTGTAAATATCATGAACTTTGTGTTTACCCGACTATTGGTCTATAGGACTATCTGGTATAACCAGCCGGTAATTACCTGGTAAACACCCGGTATTTTTCTTTTAAACACCCGGTATATACCTGGTAAACAACCGGTATCTGTCCTATTATTTCAAATCCACCGGGTAGTTAAATAAACGAGTCTCATGATTTCTATGTATTTGCAATCACTTGAAAATGAACAAAATGTGAAAAATTAAGTAGAGTGTAGCTACTTGACATATTTTACTCATGCCTAAGAAAAAAATGTTTTGCTGAATGAATGAATGAATCGCAAAAATCTTTGAAAAATTAAATTTTTAATTGAGAAAAGAGCCCTACAACACTTTGCCTATTGTGCTATGACCCCAGAGTTTTGTTTAATTTATGTTTTATTCCTGAAATGTGTGGATTATGTTCGATTACAGTAAAACAACACAATACTTCCAAAGTTATTTTATAAAAATGAAAAAAAAAAAAACAGAATCTTTTCGGATGCTCTAAAATAATGTATTGCCCCGATAAACGACTGTGTTCCTTAATTATTAATCATAACATAAAATATCAACTCAAATTAAGCCTTTTCCATGCATCATATTACTTAGTTTAATTGTTTTGGAGCTCACGTTCATTGCTCACATAAGAACCACCGCAGTCAATAACAATAAATTTATTTTAACTGCATTGCACTAAAGCTTGCACAGCACATCTTAAAGCTATCAACTCAAAAATGTCACGTATACAATATACATTCCATTGCCCATCACATTATATTTTTTTCATCTTTCTGTCTTCTCATTTAGGAAAACATAACCCAAAACAATCACAATCAAAGGAAAACGTCCTTCCTGCTTTTGTATGTATGCATATGTACTAGATTGCTATTTCTCACTTATATCCTGCAATCGTTTTTCATGAACCACACACTTTCCCACCTTCGTTTCCACCTTTTTTTTGTTTTTTTGTTGTTGTTCGAAACACACCTCATTCACCCCAAAGTATTATTCTTATGTCACTTGCAACAACAGACTTGCTTGGATGATCATTTTACTCGACACAAAAATTGATGCTGAATCTTTATCCTTGCTAAATCTTTGTAAGTGCTGTGGGGAGTAAGTGAGTGAGTGAGTGAGTATGATACGAGTGCGACGAGCTATACAAAAAGACCTGCAGCAACAAGGAATTGTGTTTGCTCCAGTTATTCTCAACATATTTCCTTTTTCTTCTTGCATTTTTGTGTTATCCTTTCAATTTCATTTTGTGTCATCATCATCACAGCGAAATGACAAGCGATGATATGAGTGGCTGCCTGGATATGACTTTTTAATGTTCAAATATAGATATCATATGCACATATGTGATGAAGAGAAATATATATAGATACATATAAGTGTTTTTCCAGGACAACAATATCATAATAAAACTGTGTATATGTGGTTCTCGTACACATATCACTCATCTCTCTACATTGACACACATTATCCATGTTTATTTGAAACATTATCCATCCGGTACTTGAATGAATTTTTTTTCTTTTAGGAAAACAAAAAGACATCATATGTATTATCATCTGTCCTTAGGATATAATATGAAGACAACATTCTATTTTTTTTTGGTATACAAAAGCATAAAGTATACAAAATATATACAAACATATTTTCTCTCGGCATGTTTTTGAAGTCGGTCAGTTTGATTGCTTTGTCGGAAATACTCGTAAAGTTAAGTGGACATAAATATTTGTTTTTTTTAAATATGTATAAAGTTTATGTCCAAATTAAGAGACTTTTTGAGAAAATAAACAGGGCAAAGAATTCAACTAATTTTTTGAGTATACCCCTTAAATTGGATTGGAAACAAATTGTCTATTGTTTCAAGTTTTAACCTCGAATGAGAAATTTTTTAAAAGCACTACTTGGCCTCAGTTTTCAATTTCATTCTTCGTTATTCCTTTGTATCTTATATCACTGTCATAATGGGTGATTTTTAAGCTGGTTTGGTTTTGGCAACACTGGTTTTGACAGCTGACGTGTGTTTAGTACCTTGTGTCACTGTCAAACAGCTTCAGTTTGGTCTGCAATTTAACCATGGATCGTCTTACAAATGAACAACGCTTGCAAATTATTGAATTTTACTATCAAAATTCGTGCTCGGTTCGAAATGTTCATCGCGCGCTGCTTGTGTTCAGCGATGAGGCTCATTTTTGGTTGAATGGGTACGTAAATAAGCAAAATTGCCGCATTTGGAGTGAAGATCAGCCAGAAGCATTGCAACAGCTACCAATGCATCCCGAAAAAGCCACTGTTTGGGCGGTTTATGGGCCGGCGGCATTATTGGGCCTATTTCTTCAAAGATGATGCGAATCGCAACGTTACTGTCAATGGTGAACGCTACCGAGCGATGATAACAAACTTTTTTTTGCCCGAAATGGAAGTTGTTGACTTGCATGATATGTGGTTTCAACAAGACGGTGCCACATGCCACACAGCACGCGAAACAATGGCGCAATTGCGAGGCGAGTTTGGTGAACAGTTAATTTCACGTTTCGGGCCGGTCAATTGGCCGCCTAGATCGTGCGATTTGACACCATTAGATTATTTTTTGTGGGGGTATGTCAAAGCTAATGTCTATAGGGACAAGCCCGCTTCGATTGACGCACTGGAAGCCAACATCCATGCATTCATTCGTGAGATACCGGCCGATATGTGTGAAAGAGTATGCCAAAATTGGACTCAGCGGATGGGCTACCTGAGACGCAGCCGCGGTCAACATTTGCATGAAATTATCTTTAAACATTAAATTGCAAGGTTCAAACTATCGATTCAAATAAATATTTCATTCATTTTTTCGAATTTTTTGTGTTTTTTTTTTTAAAAAAGTTCTAAACCTCTTAAAAAATCACCCGTTATTATAAAATAAAGATGAAATTTTGTGTGTTTACGTATGACTCATGTAATTTTCATTCAATTTACTTGGATTTTCTTTATTATATAAAGTTTATTCAGAAAAACAATGAGAAGGACAACCGCATTTCGCTCATTTTCGAAATGTGAAAATGTTTTTGTCTGTTTGTTCCACTATACCGTCGAAAATGCTTAACTATTTTTGCACGAAACTTGGTGAAATTCCTTGGATCATAACAATGAACATATATGCTACTTTTTTTTTTTAAAAAGGTTTGCTATTTGTAGGTTGAAATGGGGTAAAATGAAATAGACGTATTCTAGCGAAATAACTCTACCTTTGTTTAAAAGTTTATTCTTAGTAACTGTGTGTAAGAATATTTTTTTTTTAATTAATTACTATTTGTAGCAAAAGTTCGGATTTAAGAAATTCATTTTTTGATGTGTAATCATCTATGCTGGTGGTAGAGTGAACAAAAAACGTGAACGTTCGTGTGCAACGTTACGGTGTGCAACGTTACGATCTGCATACTAAAATGGGTGCGTTCAGTAAAAAAAAATCTTAAGATTCCCTTCAAGCAAAACCAAGTCCGTTTTGGATCCGCGCACGTTGATGTTTATACATATTAACCGTGAGTCCCGGTACTCACACAATTTTTTTGCTTAAAAGTTTGTTTTTAGGAAATGGGCTTAGGGTTATTTTTATTTCAAAAATTTGGTACATAGGTAAAGAGTGAAATGGAGTAAAAAAGTATGTTTATATCAACGATTTTTTTTTAGGGGATAGCTTTAAGAATTTTTTTTCAAAAATTGATATTTATAGGGTGAAATAGAGTAGAAACAAAAAAGGGATATCCAATTTTAAAAATTCTGTTTGTGTTTGAAAAGTAATTTTTAAAAAAATTGATATTGAGTGAAATGGGATAGACACAAAAAAGTGGTCTCAGATTACAAATAAGTCTCTCTGTAGTGGGAAAGTAATAAAGGTTGGACTTATACCATATTTTAAAGAATTTATTCGTTCATAACGTGAAGTCCAGAAAGTAGTGTTCGATTACAAAAAAGAGTTGCTTAGGTTTGCCTACCGGTGCTGGCCCTAGTATAAAACATACAAAAAAAAACAACGCCAAAACTTCATATATTGTTATACTTTTTCGAAAGCCAGAAATCCATAAAAACAGCCTTAACCATTCTATTAATATTTAAGATTGTTAAACCTATCCCCTCAAAAGATAAAAATATAAATTATTAGAAATTGATCTCGAAAAATGCGTGTTTCAAAAAAAAATTCCTTCCGCAAAAAAAAGACACATATTTATAACAAAAATTACTTACACGGCTAAGATATTTTTTAATTACCTTTCTAGAAATATCAAATTCAACAACGAAAAAAATTTAGATTTGATGCTAATTATGTTTGAAACGTCTACTTCTCGTTTTTTGACTTTCAAACATTCATACCACGATTCCTAGATTTTATTTTTTTTATTTAGATTAAAAAAAAAATATGTCTCTCTGCCTTCCCCCGTTTAAAAAAAATGCAAAGAATGACTTCGCTTTTTTTAAATCAGAATGGCGGAAACCCTGAAAGGGTTGATGGTCGAAAACTTGAATTTAAACTTCCTTTAATTAACTCACTCGGGGGAAAAAAGATTACTTCCCCATTTTCATACTAAATTCCCGCGTGCATTCTCCATCCAAAAAAAGCTTTCTCAGTTCACTGTGGGTTAGTTTACTTCTAGAGTCGGCTAACTCTGGTTTAACTCACCACTGTAAAACTGGGCCTTAATACACTTGATTATGTCCTCTAACGTTGTTATAATGTGTATCGCGATAAAATTGCAAAGGCTACTGAATAAAAATGAATTTTACAGTTTGAAAACTGACAGTTGGTTCGTCAATTATAACTGTTTGAATTTAGAACTGGATTTAAAAAAAATACCCATTCATTTTAAAAAAAAATGTCACTTTAAATTGCCCCGCCAAAATAGGTAAATATTACTCCCCATCTTAGCGATTTTTTCCAATCTCAACCTAATCTAGTCTTTTATAACATGAATATCGAATCACCCTGATGTATATCAATAGAAAGTCCTTAGTCCTGTAAAGTAAAGCGCGAAAGTTTGACATTTGTTGTTAAATTAGTAGATATAATTATAAATGCCTATTTCAGAATGTAAGTAAATTTCTGATTAGTTATCCGACACATGAATATTGGCACAAGTCCCCAGAAGAAAAATTCACAATTTTCTTTTGACCCACTTCAATGGGTTACAAATTCATAAATTAATACTTTGGACATCTGACATGAGCTTGCCCTAACGTAAATCTGTCAAATAACTAATCATATCACTACTCAGGCAATGTGAAACAGGCCCTTATAAAACTTATATCCACTAATTCAACAACAAATGCCAAACTTTTCCGCTCTAACTCAACATTTTTTGCTAGCTACAAATTTGAAAATATGAATTTCATTTTATGAGAAATTCATACATATGTATGTATGTGTGTAAATTGTGTGTTCTTTGCATTTTTTTAATTCAAAAGTTATACTAAGAGATTGTATTCTAAAAAAAAGTAGGTCGCTACCTACGAGGAAAAGAAATTAAAACTCTGACTTTAGTTTTTGAGAATATTGCGTACCTCTTCTCCTCACATCATCTTGAAAAAGTTGAATGGTTTTTTCACAAAATAACATAGTATACCATTCAACTTATATTACATCCACCTGCACTCAAAAACTTACTTCAACAAGAGAAGTTCTTCCATACACTACGCAAAAACTAAATTTATTAAAAAGTACGTATACGCCACAGTAACCCATCTATGAAAAGACTAGAGTGTATGTGGAGGTGTGTGTATGCGCCACAGTTTAACCTTAGCAACGAAAAAGTACGTAAATATGTATATACCTACGCAGGAGTACACCAGAAAATAAAATCATATTCAGGGTTATATTTAACACAAACTTTTATCAAAAACCAATCACAATACTCTCTCTCTCTCCCTGGAGAAGTATCCTCTTCAAAGAAGTTCATTTGTTTGCCTTCGAAATTTATTTAAAAGAACAATACACCGACTCGGAAATAAAATGAAAAATAGCACCATCCTGTCAACAAACTCTCCCGGCTTCCCTTAGGTGACCTCCTCGCTTCATCATCATAATCCTGTCTCCTTTCCCCTTGTTTGTCCTAACGAAGTTGCAAAACAAATTTTTGCAAACTTAATTCTTCAATTTGTCACCGTATATGGTCCGAACCGAACTCGAAAGATCAGTAGCAAGTGCAAGTGGCCAGAAGATGAAACCTTTTAAAATTTTCCGTCGTTGTCCATCAGATGGACGAATTAAACGTTGGTAATAAGTTTTGCTTTGACATTAATTACAACCCGGTCCGGAGAGGTACCAAGCGAGAGCCCTTAACATCCAGCACAGGGCCAACAAGGAGAGAACATAAACCTAGACCAGGCTGTCGAATAATTTATGAGATTACATTTTAAGTGATTTCAAGGATTCAAGGCCCGTCAACTTACTGGCACGGGAACACTGTGTGTGTGTGCATGAATTTGCATATAAATTAAGTTTTCGTTTCGTCTTGACATTTGCGAGAGAGTTAGTGTGTGTGGTGAGTGTCATCATGGCGTCATGGGTGAATGTAAATTTCAATATGGCTCTTGGCATTTCAACGAGGCATTACCGATCCAACTAGAGAAGGTCAAGATAATGTTTTTTTTTTTTTTTTGTTAAAGTAATGCAAAATATACCTAACGTTTAATAAATTAAAACCACAAGGTGGACATGTCCTTTTTTTCAATTCTCGTTGTCATTTCTAATACATGGTTCATGTGAACGGAAGTTATGTGAGATTCAAACTGCTGAATCATTCATAAAAGGAACAAGAACCGGACGCGTACTCTGACAGGAAGGCTCATTTTTTCCATTAGTCTCCCTTAGTGCTAGTTTTTTGTTTCTCTTTTCATTTTTTTTTTGTCGTGTGTCCTCTTTATGTTCATAGGTTGGTTAGTTCATTTCTGTTTTTTTTTTTTGCTTTACTTTCTAGCTGGTGGCTCTTTGCATGAATTTCAAATGCACGTCAGTTTCTAAAGCTTCAAAATGTCCGTCATGTGTGTGTGATCTATGTGTTGCTCCATCACAAAAACTAGTGAATGTTACTTTGGCACACAATGTGATGTGTCTATCCTTTTTTTTTTTTTAGTCCTGAGGACACTACTTGGAATAGGTTTTATTTTAAGCAATTTACCTTGCAGTACCTACTACAATGTCCACACATGCTATGTTTTTTTTTTGAATTAGTGGCGGAAGACCTCAGAAAATGGGATTGGACACACGCAATTTGAACTAAGGCAATGTTTTTTTTTCCTTGAAATAAAAAATGGTATTTCAGCCATGGTAGTTTTTTTTAGGGTAATAAAAGAAGTGTTTGAGTGCATCAAACAATATTTGTTCATGATATTCCGTTCTGATGTAAGACTCTTATCCTCTTATGTAAGCCAATCACGTTTTTTAATTAATTAAATTTTTAGGTTTTTTTTTGTTTAATAGTGTTTAATCAACGGCAAGCTTTTTTTGAAAAGTTCGTAAGGGGGGAGCTTTCCTTCAGAGGCTAAAGATTTTATTGTTTTCTATAAAATTAATACAATTTTCATTAAAAATTCTGACCTGGTAAATTTTGAAGTGAGCTTACTTCGCAAAATCTTTGATTTGAAATTTTCGGACAATCTTTTTGAGGCAAGTCTGGTGCCAGCAGCCGCGGTAATTAAAATTTGTTTGACAATTTTTTAAGGGACGCATATGTACACATTTGCCAATTTTCAATATTTTTTTAAATATCTTTTAAATATCAATTTTTTACAAACAAAGTCATAACTTCTTGTTCTTTTTCCTGCAGCTATCGTTAAATTCAGCTATGCATGGGATATTTTGGTTTACATGAGGCGCTTCACAGCCTTGAGAGTTCGGGTGCTTTCATAAATGCATTGTTGCTTTGTTTACATGCGATCAATTGCAATCATATTAACTTCATACAAAATATTTGCGCATGTGTGAACACTTTTTCTGTTTTGCGTCATATTTCATAGGTCATAGGGAAAGAATTTGACAGATGGAACAATAAAGAAAAGGAAATCGTTTATACTATATACCTATCTCTTTCTTTTATAAAGAAATTCAGATTGCATGTGAGTTTTTATAGTTGCACATTTGCGCTGCAAATATTTGCGGTTTGCTTTTATGAAAATCTGACATTTATCATTTGCATTTATGAAAGTTATGCATTTGTCAGACTTTCGCAATCATGCATTTATGAAAGCACCCTTCATCTGATACAGAACAGATTAGAAATTATAAAATCAAAATACAATGCGGGGGCCTTATAATTTATTGTTTTATCTTACAACAACAGACTTACCGTTTAGAAGATATTGCTTTCAAAAACATAAAATGTTGAAAATTTCAGTTTTCCCCGTATACCTCCTAAAAGGTGAATATTACCGAAAATAACTGACTTCAAAGTTTTTACATTATGTGACGTCCTAAGAGAAAATTTAAAAATGTTGTTCCTAGAAACAATTATTAAAAAGAAATATTGGTCAAGAAAATTTGGTTGTGTGCTTTTCACTCTTTTGTGACGAAGCCCCGAATTACACTTTGTAGGGTGAAATGAGGTAAAATGAAAAAGATACACGTATCCGATTAAAAAAAAACTCTACCTGCGTTTGAAAGGTAATTCTTAGGAAATGGCTTCAAGGATATTTCAAACAAAAAATTGCAATTTGTAGGGTGAAATGGGGTAAAAATAAAAAAATATTCTCCGATTTAAATATTCTTTTTTTATTTGAAAGGTTTTTCTAAGGCAATGGCTCTAGGAATATTCTTTTTCAAATTTTGTTATTTGTAGGGTGAAATAGGGTACAAATTAAAAATGTCTGATTTAAGAAATTCTTTTCGTGTTTGAAAGGTTATTTTGAGTCGATGGCTTTAGAGATATTTTTTTCAATAATTTGATATTTTTAGGGTGGAATGGGGTGATTATTTTGAATGGATGGCTTTAGTGACATTTTTTTTTTCAAAAAAGTAATATTTAAAGGGTAAAGTGGGGTAAATACAAAAAAGAGTTATACGATTTAAAAAGTGCTGTTAATGTTTGAAAGGTTATTTTGAAAAAATGTGTTTTATGGAGTGAAATAGGATAAAAATAAAACAGTGGTTTTTTAATACTAAAATTCCTTCTGTGTTGGACTAAGAGGATCATATTTTAAAAAATTTACTGATTCATAAGGTGAAGTGGGTTACAAGCGAGAAAGTAGTATTCGATTACAAATAGAAGTTTTAATATTTATATACATATATATGTACATATATGCATGTATGCATTTTCTTTTGTAATTTTTATGCGAAACTTAGGTTTGTCTACCAGTGCGAAGCTGGGTGGGTCAGCTAGTTTTATATGAGACCCTACCAAAGTTTCATTTATAACATTATAAGCTGTTCACATCTTAACTGCAAAATGGTTGCAAAAATTATGAAATAGATGTTTCAAGTATCTTTTAGGTACTTTATATCTTCTAAATCTTTCTAACGTACTTTTAAAACTAAATTAAAGCAGTATTGTCTTTACTTTTCCTTTCTAATGTTCCAGTGGCAATAATATTCGTTACTATCATTAATGAAATTCATCTTTAGCTTTACATAAATTGCAGACAATAGTCAATGTTCACCGATTTGAAACTGAATTGTAAGTAAGCATCACAAAGAAATCAGCTGAGACAATGTCCTTTATCATTTCCAACACTTCCTTCCGCTTTTATAAGTATAAATATGTCCATTAAAAATACAATTTAGCACAATAAACAACAGTAACAAAAATATTTCCACCATTAACCCAACAAAGAGGGTTTAAAAAGCAAATTAACTGCAGGTCAGTATGATGATGATGGTCTGTGTGAAAGTATCTTTATGGGTTAATGACTTTTGTGTTGCCAATAAACAATAAAATATGTTCAAAAATAAGCCATTATACGTTTCCGGGGGATTTTCCAAAATTATTTATTTATATACAAACATTCCTGATGGTATTACAACAGTCTAAAAATAAAGTGTGTTTGCTATGTCTTCAGCTGAATTTGATTGAATTTAAAAATACAAACTTTCCCATTTGGCCGTCATCGTTATCCTTAAAGAAACACTTCGGTTGAAGCAACTTGTTTGTAACTTGCCCTATCCGTCAATCAAAAGTTGTTCTTATTGCTTCGGCTCATGTCACGTTTCTCACCTTTAAATCGATTTATTTCAAAAATAATTCCATAACAAATAGAAATGACGTAGAATTAGTTCGAAATTATAGACGCCCACTGCGGCCCCGCCGAGCCGCCAGCAAGACTGTAAAGTTAAACACCGTTTGTATAGGTTATAGGTAAGGGAAGTTCCGCCCTAGTTCCTCAATATGTGTTAGGTCTATATTATGTATGAGAGTTGAGTTAGCTTAAAGTGCTTCCGCATTCTTGGTGCTATAAGGATATGTGAATGTGTATACGATGTAGTGTGAAGGATTTCACTTGCCCGTCCGTGTGATAATAAATTGTGCAATTACTCCCCCCATCCCCGCACTAAACCTACTCACTGACTGACGATTTGGGTTTAACGATACAAATATAAATGTAGATATAGGCCTGCATATCACGCAAAGGTTCAATCCTTTATTTAGTTCAAGCATAAAACACATGGATAAAGTCGAATAAAAGGCGAGAAACTATTGAAAGGGATGGAATTTGGTTCGTTATCCTTGCGTTCGTTGACATTCACATTTAATATGGGGGAATGTGTGGGCAATTTTAGGGTATGTTTCTACTTTATCCAAGGAACACTGATAAGGGGACCATCATATACATAGATATGTACCTAAACGAAAAGATTCTTCCTTAAGATTAGGTCACACAAAGACATCGCGCTCAAATCCTGCCTGATGGGCGATGGCGTTAGTGTTAGTTTGCTGTCGGAAGTAAACACGTTAATCAGGTTCCGCTTGACAGTGATTGTTAGGATAAAATATTTTTTTTTAGTTCTCTCTTAGATAACCGAAAAACAACTTCCACCCAAGTGAAAACGTTGTGGAACGAGAATGATGAAAAGTTTTTATATTTCAGGAAAAAAGGATATAAAGATGAAGATTGAAGGTTATTTTCTTATAGAAGAAGAGGGTAAAATAACAAAGAATGGCATCTGCAATTAAATTATGTTTTCGATCTAGAAAAAAAAATAGGACATACTAGGGTGTATGTATGTTTGTATGTGTGAAGGTGTTTAAATGAAACTTTGATGGCATTCGCTGTGTGTTTTTGGTGTTTTTCTTTTATTACGGTCCCTGGATTTCTTAAAAGTAAAGTGATAACTCCAAAGCTGAAATAAGGATTTGGCTGATGACAGCACGAGTGTGAAATCTTGATAAATAGGAATCACGAAAATCGATGGAGGGATAAAATGGAGATCATTCAGAATCAGAACCATAAAATAGAAGACTGAAGCTTCCATTTTACCCAACCTCGATTTTGTACATACTTATTCGCAGTCAAGGGGAGTAAAAAGGCATTTGCATTGAAAAAGGTGGTGGGCGTACTCATCTTTACCTTGAGAGTGAAGGGTGTAACTTACACGGTGGATTTTTTTTTTCAAAAGACGATTTTTTCCGTTCACAAATTACTTCAATATGCACTAACTTTTAAATTATTGCCTTATATTATTATTACTTCGTCTTTTCATAACTTTGTACTTTCCGAACTTTGTCGTTCAGAACTTTTGTTTTCAGAATTTCGTTACTATTTCGTCAAAAAAAAGCTAATAGCTAAAATAAATATTTTTTCTAGGTAGCCAATCAATTTTGACGCAGGAGTGCATACGATTTTTGTGTTTTTTTTTTTGCCTGCATCTAATGCTAATCACCCTGTATGTTTTTCTGGCCCCATGTTACCCAACTTTACCAAAACTATTTTATTTTTATTCAACTTAAAAAAGTTTCAATCCGTGTTGTGAATAAAATAATGTTTGTTCGTGGAAATCTTAGATATGCCTAATTTAAAAAATAAAAATAGTTGCGACCCCTTTCCAGAGCGTATCTGAATTTACATAATTTTTGAAAAAAATCCCCAAAAAAAAAAATCCCAAAATAATTGAATCGATTTACTGCAGCTCAAGAAATACGGTCCCGGTCCCTTTTCAGTGACGAAAATTGATGCTATTTCGTGTCGTTGCTACCCCCAATTGAGAATCAGTGTCCCTTTATAAGAAACTTACTATAGGGTAGATGAGAACGCTTTAACTTTTTTTGAGAGCAAAATTTTCCGGATGGTTTTAGTCCCGCCTACTTACACGAGTAGTAGACGACAATGAGCTGCATACAGGTTGTAAAGTGACATAATTTAAAAAGCCAAGCACTTACATAAGATATGGGTCATTAAGAGCGAATATACACCAATTTTCTGGTCGGAAAATTAGATTTGACTATCGAAAAACCAGTTGTTAAAAGTTTTGAGCACTGAGAATGATGCAAATTGGAATTGGATGATGTTCTTAAGCTTTGAAAATGATTGGGTCAAATTCTGTACTCTTATCTGCTGAAATTCGATTTCTGCCAAATTTCAGTAATTTCAAAATTCTGAAAATCGTAAATTCTGTAAATCCATAATTCTAATTATATTCCAAAATTCTGTAGTCCAAAATTTTTATTTCAAGGATGTGTAAATGTTATGTTTCTTAAATTACTCACAGAATTTAAAAATTCAGAATAAGAGGGGCCATTCCGTAATTTTCAAAACCATAATCGTCTAAACGAAAATCGTGCACGTTATCGTCATCGTCAATCGTTTATTATAAATCACAGTTTGAGAAGGATTGCATTTTCAATCATTGTCATAAATGACAATTCTGTAATTTATTTTGGTCAGTAATGCCCAAAAAATATCAATATTTATTTAGAAGAAGTGAAGAAAAGTGCGTGCAAAACGTGCAGTCGCCTAAACAAATCGTTAATCCACCTATCCTTCAAACTACATATAATTAATTATAGGGTTTTGAATTGCTGCGGGCAGATTTTGACAGTGCCATCTATTAAATCTACTGATGCCAAATCAACATGGCAAGTTACACAATTGAACGACACGTCCAATTGAAAGAACTTTAATATAAAAATCTTTTAGGCAACGATACGTGTGTTGCGCCCATTTCGGTTTACGTGGTTGTCCGTCCATGTCTATTATCCAAAGTTTGGTGCCCAAATTTGAGTCGACCAATTCAGTGGACAATCAGCCAACGACTTTGCGTCAACGAAACCCAGGATCAACCGCAAAACATCTACCCGCCCTTATTGAAAAACCCTACATATGATAAAATGCATAAATTGCTTACAAAACCAAAAAAAAAAACTACACAAGACGATAGCTTATAATAAGTATCGTTCAAATGTTAACGATTTAACGATCACGTTTTGACGATTTTTGAGTTACGGAGAGCAAATTTTCGATCGTCAAGACGATATCTTTCAGTCGATAGTGAGTATTGCTTTTACGTGATTCAAAGCTGTCGCCAAAACGATATCGTTTGGCGATAATCGAATTACGGAATGACCCCCAGACAAATTGTTCATTCCATGTTTTCAAAAAATCCGAAATGAGCAAGTTTCTAAGTTTGTAGAAAAGGTGTGGTCATCCCAAGGTTGCTAATTTTGTCTCGTCACAATTTCGAATTTGGTTTGATAGAGTTGACATCTTTTTCTCTTTCCGCCGCTTTTCATTTTACAGAATTACAGAACAATAGTTTGCAAGAATAAAAGATTTAGAGAATAATAGATGCAGAAATATGCTCATGTTTATAAATACGATCATTAGTTTCTATTCGTTAAACAATATTAGGGGAAAATATACCTGGTACAACTTTTTTATATTTAGTTTGATTTAAACTTTAAAACGAAATCTTTTTAAAATAGTGGCAGCTTGGTTCTTTTTTTTAAGTTTTACAAAATTTGGAGCTTCAAAAAATTGCATCGAACTGTCGTATAACTTTTCAACTTTAATTTTCTGTTTCACCAAAATAAAGCTCTAATTTAACATCTTCTTAATATATAAAATAAAGTCGTTTTAGTTAAAAAAAACTTATAACTCAAGAACGACTGGACCTATTTTAATGATCTTGATTTGTTGGTTTCGTCTCCGCCCCGAATAGCAGAAAAAACTATAAAAATATCGGAAAAATTCACTTTGTAGGGTGAAATGGGGTAAAATGAAAAAGACATATCTGATTAAAAAAAACTCTATGGCCGTTATTGCGAGTTTCGTTTGTTTATCGATAAATGACTTTTGTCGAAAATCAGATAACGAAAATTTAAGATACCTGAACTTTTTGTTGCATCAGATGCCATCAGCTGTGTTTTCACAAGTGGTTACAACCACATAAAGCTATCCAGATAGCTTTGGATACTAATTTTAACGCGCTCAACATTTTGGTACGATCGACTTTTATCGAATCGAACGTTGAACGACATATAATAAGGGCCTTTATTTTTTTTTAAATTGCAATTTGTAGGGTGTAGACAAAAGAAAGGGTGAAAATAATAAAATTAATCGATTTAAGAAATTCTCTTTTATTTGAAAGGTTTTTCTTAGGAAATGGCTTTAGGGATATTCTTTTTCAATTTTTTTATTTATAGGGTGAAATGGGGTAAAAATAAAAAAAATGGTCCGAATTAAGAAATTCTTTTTGTGTTATTTTCAGTGGATGGCTTTAAGAATTTTCAAAAATTTGGTAGGTGTAAAAACGAAAAATGTTATCCGATTTCAAAAATTCTGTCGATGTTGGAAAGGTTATTTTTAAAAATTTGATATGTTGGGATGCGTTGGAAAAGTAATAAAGGTTGGACTTAGATTATCATATTATTATAACGTGAAGTAGATTAGAACCATTAAAGTAAAGGGTTTTCCAATAAGAGGTGTTATTTTGAATAGCCCGCTATTTCGGTAGCTGTCACTTTTGAAGCTGTCATTTTTTGACATTTGACAAGTAGAAACTACGCCATTAATAAAAATGGAACGATACACGCTTCAACAACGCATTGAAATTATTAAAATTCACTATACAAATGGTGAAAATTTGGCAGAGACGGTTCGTAAAACTAAAACATTTTTGGGTCGTCGTGAAGCACCTTGTCGGACCGCAATACAGAAATTGGTGGACAAATTCGAGCTGTTGGGACAAGTTAGTGATGTGAAGAATAAAACCCGTGCACGTCGCTGCTCAAGAAAAACTGAGAATATTGCTGTTGTAGCCCAAAGTGTTGAAGAAAACCCAGGTTTGTCCATTCCTCGTCGTTCTTTGGAATTAGGCTTTCCACAAACGTCGTTACACCGTATTTTGCATAAAGACTTGGGTCTTAAGGCTTATAAAGTTCAGTTAACACAAGAACTCAAGCCGGCTGATCATCAACAACGTCGTGTCTTTGCTGATTGGGTCCTTGAAATGCATGAAAATGATCCGGAATTTCATCGAAAAATCATCATGATTTCCACCTCGGAGGCTACGTCAACAAGCAAAACTGTCTCAAATGGGGCTCGGAAAACCCAAGAGTTATTGTTGAAAAGCCTCTCCATCCTCAACGCGTGACTGTTTGGTGCGGTTTATGGTCCGGCGGGGTGATTGGACCTTACTTTTTCGAAAATGAGGCTGGAGCAACAGTTACGGTCAATGGATTGCGCTATCGAGAGATGATTAATGATTTTTTATGGCCGGAATTGGATGGTATTGATCTGGACAACGTTTACTTTCGACAAGACGGCGCTACGTACCACACAAGCAATGAAACCATCGATCTTTTACGGGAAAAGCTTCCGGACCGTGTTATCTCTCGAAGAGGTGATCACAATTGGCCACCGAGATCTTGTGATTTAACATCTTGCGACTTCTTCCTTTGGGGCCACGTGAAAGATAAGGTCTACGCCAACAGCCCAGCGTCGATTCAAGACCTCAAAGATGGAATTCGTGAGGCTATCGAGGACATAGGGCAGCCACTTTGCGATTTGGTTATGGAAAATTTCATGAAAACGATATGGTCCTGTAAGCGTGGTTGTGGAGGCCATTTGGCTGATGTTGTGTTCCATTACTAACGGCATACCTTCCTCTTTATAATGAAATAAACATCCGATCATTTATCTCAAAAAATGCCATTTTTCTTTGAATATCAAAATAACATCTCTTATTGGAAAACCCTTTAGTATTCGATTAAAAAAATTAGCTTAAATACATTATACTAATTTATATTTTGTTTTGTAATTTGTATGCAATGCTTAGGTTTGCATACCCGTTCGAAGCCGGCCGGGTCAGCTAGTACCTACATATTTCTACATTTTAAATATTTTTTTGTTAAATAATTGCCCGTCCTGCCTTATCAGGAGGATATAGACCCGCCTCTCATATGATTCTCTTCTTGTTTTGACTTAACGTACACGCTCTAGCTTTTTGTCGAATATTTTTTTTTTGTACAAAATATTAACAATTATAACAAAGTAACTAAGGGAGTCGACAAAAACTCTAAAATAAAGACATTGATTTTCAACATTTCGAACCGAATGAAGTCTATCCAAGACTATGACCCATTTAAGGACTTAAGGACCACCCTAATGTTCCTACATGAATATGAACTTTTCTGAATTTGTTCTAATGTTATAAATATCATAACATCATCGAAAAAAGAGTGCCACAAATCTGTTTTAACTTTTAACAGCACCAGTAACCCAAAATAAAGATCCTGAATATGTCTCTTTAAGATCGTTTTTTTTTTTTTTAGATAACCAAGCTAACCTAAAAACCCACACCAAATCAATAAAACCATAAGTATTACAGTACACACAGATAAACAAATTGATGCTAAAACTCTTATCCTTTCAAAAACCCTGATACATCAACAAAATAATTTGCCTCTAAGTATTTTCCTCTTGAAATAATAATAATCAACCCAATTTCATACTAAAATCTCTATTTGGTTCACCTATAATGGCAGAGTTTTAATTTCTCCCTATCGTCTCTTGGTATTTTTTCCCCCACAGAAAATAGGTACCAACTGAAAAAAGAAAAACGTTGCATCACCAACATCACATCACCCATGTAGTATGTATATGTATACGGAGACAGGACATGCTTTAGATTAAAAAGATATAAGAGTATGTCTGTCCACTTAAAAATTCTACTTCGCTTTTCTAAAATGAAATTTTTTTGTTAGAAATTGTTCCCTCTACAAGCATACATGCATTCCACAGTGAAATATATACATATAAAAAACTGCATCCTTTCATTCTCTCTCTGGTTCCTTTGAAATTAAGTATGTTCACAAGCGACATCTCAACTATTTAAGTAATGTACAATCCTAGAGTATGTTTTTAATAAAAAAAAAAAAGTTAAAAGGAAAAAATTCCACAATTTACTTCAACTAGACATCTCTTTGAATTCTGCATTGCATTAAATTCCTTTTCCTTTTTTTTTTTGCATTTTCTATTCAACCCCTCACATACACAAAGTCCAACAAAATCCACCGAATGGCTAGCCCCAGACTAAGGCTAAAATGGAACACGACTAAGAATAAATTAAAAACGCAATTAAAAAGGATTTCACTTTTATGATGATGCAGTTCAAAGTTGTGTTGGGCTTGGGATCTACTACTAAGTCATACTGCTACTTCTAGTTTCGTGTGCTGCATTGAGTTCTACAGTCTCCGCAGCACAGCACAAAGCAACAAAACCCAAATTACTTCTAATGAATACATGGGCCATTTCTGGTCCTAGCAACGAGGAGGAGCACGAAAAAAAAACAGGTTACGAATTAGAAGGCCACAGGGCTACTAATTAGTCTGCGAGAGGATTAGATGGTCCGTTTTGTGAGTTTCAGCAGCACAATTTCCCTGCCTGTATAGCAAAGTGGCTGATGGTGGATACGAATTGTGGTCATCAGTTTGTCCGCCCGGAGTATTTTGTCAGCATATTTTGGATCATAGCTTAGCTGAACATCCGCGAAATTATCCCTGGACTAACACACGTTTGCTTGGCGAAACGTTTTGCGAATCGTGACTTTGTGTTTTGTGCTTTGGCCAGCAAATCTAATTGTTCGAGAGTGTGCTGTATGTTTAGGTACAAACCAATGAGGTTATGGTTTTGGTAAAAGCGAATTTTACTCGCGCGAGACTAAGCGAATTCGCGTGAATGGGGTGGTTTCATGCCAAAGGATTTTAATACAATTCGCTCACAAAATTACAAAAGCAATTTATGCGTGAAATAATGTTTTAGAGGAAAGATGTTTACATAATAAATTTCAAGCTTTAGAAGGCATGATCTAAGATTTTTTTCAAAATGTGTTTTTTTAATACAAAAAAATCATATCTATTTCATTTATTTCAATGCACCCAAGAGATTCATAACGGAATTGTAGAGAATTTAAAGCCCAACAAATTTGTTTTGTATATTTTTTTTTTAAATTTTGATATTTCTATTGATATTTATTTGATATTTTCAACAAAGAAAAACTTGAAGATTTTAATTTTTTAACATTGTTGGCTTGTAACTTTTATAATATTAACAATATCGAAAAAATGTTTTTAAGATAAAAAAATAGAAAATGTGATTCTCCACACTATTTGTTTTGAAAATTTTTTTGTAAGACTAACAGAAACCGAGATATTTAATAAAAATAAAAATCCAAGATGGCGGCCATAAGGAGAAATCTGATGCCGAAATACCACATCAGTTTTCGAGTAATACGTAACTGAATTATGTGAGTTTGGGATTACCGCTCACGTTATCGAGCAATCGAGTACCACAATTTGACATTTTCTTATCAGTAATCGAACGGATTTTCATTCGATAGATGGACAGCCGACTGACAGTGTGTAATGGATGCGAATTCTTAAAGAAATATTGTTTTTATTTATTGTTTCATTTTATTTTTACGCGTTCATTCAATCACTGATGTGATGGCACTCACTCGCTCAGTGACTGAAGCGGTAATTTGGCCCCAGGGTTATGATCTCCAATGAACTCTTTTTGAATGAGTGAACGAATTTGGAAGTGCTAAAAACTCGTGGGTTAGATTAGAAATACACTGGACTATCTTATGTGTGGATGGAGATGGATTCATTAGCCGTATTTTAAGTTTTAAACTGAAAATTTTAATTTAAAAAAAATTACATTTCACGTGTAAAATTCGCTTTGAATCGTCTTTTGTGTGGTTTAAATTTGTTTCTTTTGAAATAACTGAACCATGCCTTGGCTTAGCCCCTAAATTTCACAGACTCATTTCGGCACAAAATTGTATACATTTCGAAAATCATAAAGAAAATATTTCAACATCGTGTCAAACTTTATTTTTGCCTGCCCACAAAGTGTGCGTCTGTAGGGAAATTTATACCAGAAAAATGTCTAAGGAATAATCTCTTCGTCATGGAAGTATAACTTCCTAAAAGTATCCCCATCTTTTCACGTCACATTAATCATTATGAGTTAGTTTTTTTTATTTAAGAAATCCAATACATCACTATTGTTCGATCAATTTTATGATTGATGTTTCCTTTTAAATTATTTAGATTGGAACTTTATAGAAAAAGTAGAAATTTCTTGCAAAGCAAAAAAATTCAAAAAAAAAAAAAACAAACTCACCTGACATTCAGTGGGCCATCTGGCGGCCTGCTGTGAGCAGTCATTATCCTTGTCCTTAGGCAGGGCGAATAGATCTCGGGGTTCTTTTAAACGAGCAATTGGTTTGAGCGTCTTTTCATCGGTGTTTACCTCCAATTGATTGGTTTTTAGTCCTTTCGATAGAAAATTACTCAAAAATCCTAAAATAAAAATAGAAAAAATGTTAAAATAAAAATTGAATTTTTGTTTGATTATAATGATAGATGATTTTTGTTATTTTTACAAGAAATTCAATCAATTTTTTTGATGTTAAATAAGGTTTTAGATTAAATTACTTATTTCGTCATGTGGGAATGAGCTTACAGAAATTCCGTGTCGTAAAATCCTTTACAGATGTATATTTAATGTACATAGGTACAACTTTATCATTTGGATTGTGTTTCAACCCGACACAATTCACAATCAACGCAAATACGTATGACGTCACACAAATTGTTAGAAATCACCCTTTCGGTTATGCTTAAGCCATAATTTGGCAGTAGTAAACTCGATTATAGAATCAGTTTCGCTTTGCTTGCTAGCTGATGAGTAAAGTCGATTCAGTCTTTTAGCTTGTTCGAACATTTCGTTCTTCAGGCTTCCCCCATCCGTGGTAAGGGGTTCGAAGTTTAGAACTTCCCGATTGCGACCAGAGGCTTTAGTACCTGTTGATCTATCAAGTCTTAGCTTGATTTATTATTGCAACCAGGGGTATCGGCACCTGCCGATCTATCAAGTTATATCTTGGTTCCAAAAGCTACTTGGGGCTTTTAATCCTATTGATCTACCAGTGCGAAAGCCTGCTGTTCTGATAGCCACCAAGGGCGTAGTACCTGCCGATATAGAGCTATTATATTAAACCCTACTTATTGTTTTAGTGTCAGCTCATCAATTGTAAGTATGCTAACAATCAGAAGACCAGAACCGCATCGAAAATAACTGACCGCCGCGCCGTCAACCGTAAATACCAGAAACCCAGAATACTAGAATACCAGAATATACAAGTACTGAGATATACATATAGACCTAGATGACCCGTAGGCAATACTATTAACACCCGTCGCCCGTAAACCTCCGAATTTCGAATATATAAATACAATCGAAACCAATTTATTATTTGTTATATTATATTTAAGAGTTGTTTATTGAATAAAGATTTTGTTATAAGGTTATAAGACCTTTTCCTACTGAAGTTTCGTGTTTTCCTTCAAAACGGCCCTGAAAAAGCCAGCCAACAAAACCTCGTCTAGAAAGCGAAAAGCACAACACGATTAATAAACAGAACATTAGAGGTCGGGGTCAAAATTCTGGCTGGGTCAAAATTATTTTTACAGAATTCAAAAGGTGGCAATAGCTCAACAAATAAAATTGCGAATATCTTTATTTTTTTTTTGATATCCACTCTTTTAAAAAATGCGAATAATTTATAAAAAACTTCTTTGATTCAATAGGCAGCTTTATTTAAAATTTTTTTTTTCTGAATTGAGTCAGAGGCACTTTTCTTCACATTTCGTTGTTTTTGGATCTTTCTTATGGTCCTTTAATTGATAAATTTTTAAGAAAAAATACATAGCTGAGTATATCGTCAATCTATTTCCCCTAAATGAGGTTGAATAAGCAATTTTATAAAATATTGTCTCAAATCAGATACACCCTGTAGATGTATCAAAGTAGAAGAATGCAAAAATGGGCCTTTTAGTGGGTGTTTCGTTAGGTTGGTTTCGAAATATCTAAATATGTATCTGTTTCATAATATAGGTTCCTAGCTCTAAAGGCTGAATTGATATCAAATTTTAAAGGAATATGTCCCACTGTGCTTCGCGTCATTCTGTGCGTTCGTACGTTTACTGCACATCGAGTTAGAGCCTTAAGTCTAGTACGCTTCTGATGCAAACGAAATTTTCTATTTTCTCCTACACGACAGCGAAATGCCTACGGAAACCATGGAAATGACCATTGAAATTGTCACCGATTGCAAAACAAAAAAAAAAAAATACAACGCAAATGAAAGAAGCAACAAATGATGGTTAATTCAGTGCGAAAAAATAGCGGGGACTTCTCCAAATAATTTGCTACAAATATCCATTTCCATCGTACTTGCAAAGCGGAACTTTTCGTTTATGATTATATTGTGTCATTTTTGTATGGGATTTGCTTTTCGCATCAGGAGGGTACTAGCCTTAAGCGGGTTTTAAATTTGGTATACAGAGCGTCCGAATCTAGGGATCTATACACCAATTTCTTTTCTTCAAATTTTGTCGAAAACCACTCTAAAGATTTTGATATAACTTCGTATTCGTATTGTCCAAGTGATAGAAATAAAATTGCATTTACGGTTTCTGGAAAAAGGTTCAAATGACGGAAATAGCGGTTACCCTTTTTCGGAGAAAATTATCATATTTCTGAGTAACTCCTAAAATAAATTGTTAATGGATATAACAATTATTGTATTCCAATTTTTTACACGCGTGTACTTTTGAGTTGAACGAATAATAAGAGCAAGTTTGTGCGATTCAATTTTTTGAATTTTTTATTTCTGAAAAGGGGGCCAGAGCAAGGATAATAGGATATTTTCATTTAAAGGAGTTGCCTTGGTTTTTTTTTTTTAATTTGGTTTTGGGGTGATTTTATAAATTTAGGGCCACAATATTTTTTTATTTTTGAAGGGCTTATCTTTAAAAATAGGCCTTTGACAGATTTAATTTTTTTGGAACAATATTCAGAAAACTAAAAACCTAAAAAAAATTAAAAAGTTCGATTTTCAAAAAAATGGGGGGCTAGAATTTTTTCGAGTTTTGGCCATAAATTTTGAAATTTTTACTATAGAAGTCCAAAAACTTGGAACAATGTTCAGAACAACTAGAACAATCAAGAACAATTTTCAAAAAATCGATTTTCGAAAAAAAGGGGGGCTAGGTCAAAAACAGTTTTTTGGTCTAACACCCCCATTTTTGAATATTTTTCAAAAAAAAAATTGAAACAATGCGGAACAAATCGGGAACAACCTGGAACAACTTTCAAAAATAACGAATTCATAAAAAAGGGGCTAACTTCACGCACTCTGAATGCAACCTGCCTCGCCAAACATAGCTTAGCATAAAATATATGGAATTTATGAAAAAATTACATGTGTAGGTGTATGTGATCGATTTAAAATTAAAAATCAAATCGCAACTCTTCATTAAACACTATATGAATATTATCCATATGTCATGATCACTTAAAAAAACAACAGCAAAATGTCGCTCTTTTAAAAACGCATAAGGACCTACAGTAAAAAAAAAATATAAGAAAAATATTAAGAGTTTGTCATCCTGCAAGCGCGAATAAAAACGAGAAATACAAACCCAATCAAATTGCAATTTTCCACACTGTGAGAGGATGCCCCTATAGTGAGAAAAAATAACTTCTGCAAATGTTAAAGTAATGGCATGCAGCCGTTACAATCCAATTTTATTTTGATAGAGTAATAAACTTTTTGACTTTACCTACCCTTTATCCAGGCAGAATTAATACATTTTAACTGTCCGATGCTCAAAAAAAACTTGTAACAGACTAACCCCCCCCCCCCCCTCCTTACCAATTTATACATACAATCTATTCACTGCGCCAAAAAATAAATATAAAAGAATATCTAACTTTCATGCTTAACAGCTTTGCGCTTCATATTGCACGTGAGTTTTTCTTTTGGTTTTTCATATTAAAGGCAAATAAAGAAAACATGTGTGCAAAACTTTTCTGTTTCCTTTACCAAGAAAAGAAAAACAAAAAAAAAAGAAGAGATAAAATACAAACATAATAAAACAAAAGGATAACAACTAACACACACTATATGGTAGTAATATGAGCTCTAAATACTTAATGTGCTCGGGCGGCGGCATGTCAAAGCCGTAGTCAGGAAAATATTTGAAAGGGGATGTTTTTTTTTTATTTTATTTCGTTAAATATCAACGGTACACATTTTTTAAAATTATAACAAAAAAGAAAAACTTACATCTAATGTACATTATGGATT
Organism: Leucozona laternaria; assembly: GCA_932273885.2. Lineage (NCBI taxonomy): Eukaryota > Metazoa > Arthropoda > Insecta > Diptera > Syrphidae > Leucozona > Leucozona laternaria. The sequence continues at coordinate 18,807,805 of OW026367.1, read as the reverse complement.
ATTTTGAATACAAAATATTTTTCTTAAGTTATGTGATTTTACATTGTCATTTCTGGAATTAACTATATTTGAATTTTTATTGTAAATATTAATTAAAATATTTAAAGGACTATTAGCACCGTAGTTTGATAATTAGCTTTTAAGTTTCTAACGTTAGAATTTGACGAATTAAATACATAAAAAAATGATAATTTATCAGACTGAAAAAGTTACAAATTGGCAACTGCCTTCTCAAACTATACTGACTAGCAATGAAATTTAATCGACAGAGGATCAATGGAGCTGAAATCGATCCATTGATTATCCCGACAATAAAACAAAATTGTAAATACGCTCTGTGACTCGATAGAAATGGAAGATTTATTAATTGAATACGTTGAGCGTAAGGGTGCAAGGTAATTTGATTCGACCATGGTAGAAATTTTAAGCAAAATCTCATAAATCTTCTTTGAACGGACTCCAATCTATTTATATGAACCGCATAATATGGCGCCCATACAACACAACCATACTCTAAGATGGATCTTACGAATGAAACATAAAGAGTTTTAAGAACATAAGGATCACGAAATTCTCGAGCAAATCTTTTAATAAAACCAAGAGTTATGTTAGCTTTTTTGATAATATAGTCAAAATGGTCAATGAAAGTTAGTTTTGAGTCCAACACTATCCCAAGGTTAATAAAACTAGACAAATTACACAGTGGTGACAAATTAATCGCATAATTATAGACAATTACATTTTTCTTGGGTGTAAAACACATCGTTTTACACTTGTCAATATTTTAAACTAAACCATTAATATTGCACCATTCCCAGAAACTTTGAAGATCTTTTTGTAAAAGATCACAGTCTTCTACAGAGTTGATTATACGAATTTTTTTTACATCATCGGCATATATAACAGACATATAGAACGGACGGAAGATCATTAATAAATAGTACAAATAATAGCGGACCAAGATGGCTACCCTGAGGTACACCGGAGTTAACAGTTAAACATTTAGAACGTTCACTCTTATAAACAACACTATATAACCTATCTTTGAGATGAAGATATCCATAACACAAATCTGTCGTTAAGACCAATATTTTGAAGTTTTCTTAAAAGTATATGGTGGCTAAGTTTGTCAAATGCTTTGCTAAAGCCAGTAAAAATACAGTCAACTTGTTGCGTCAATACAAAATGTAGTAAATTGTAACAAATTTGTTACAGTGGATTTCTTTTTAACAAAGCCATGTTGGTTGTCACATACAACGGAGGAACAATGAAAAGACAAATTATCACAGATAATAGATTTAAACATTTTAGGTACAGCAGATAGTTTAGCAATTGGTCTATAATTTAAAACCAAATTTTTGTTTACCTTTGTTATGAGTAGGAATAAGGAATGCACTTTTCCAAAAGGTCGGAAATTTACAGCTTTTTATAGACTGATTAAAAAGTAAAAATAACGGATATGACATATATATTGCACATTTTTTTAACATAAAAGCGGGGAAAACCATCAGGAACGGGACTTAAACATTCATCAAATTTTTTTTATACTCTAAGATAGTTGCCTCAGAAATGGTAAAGTCAATCGAATTAAGATGTAAAAACTCATCTACGGCAGGAGTATTATTTGTATCGCAAGTAGATACTTTAAAAGCACACTGAAAGTATTCGACAAACATATTTGCTATCTCCTCTGGGTAATGAATTTCTGAATTTTGATAATACATATTAGTTGGGTATCTATCAGATTTTCTTTTACAATTGACGTATTTCCAGAAATTTCGCGGATTAGATTTAAGATCATCTTCAGTTTTAGATATAAAGTCCAAATAAAGAAAATTGGAGTAGTTAATAAATTCATTTCTTAGTCTAGTATAAACATGTTGAGCCTCGACGCTTCAGGATCGATTCAACTTCACCCAAGCCTTTTTTCTTTTATTTTTAAGAGTTTTAATATGCTAATCAAAGGTCTTATTTTCCTAAACGGAATGGTTTCTAAGAAACAATACAAAAAAATAATTTTTTAATATAGTTTTTGAGTTCATTTCGATTTTATATTTTAATTTTTGGAAAAAATAAAAACGAAAATTTTCTCTGGTGACAAGTTTTTCATTCGTTTTTATTTTTGACAAATAGAACTTTATAATTAATATATGAAGGTATCGTTTTTTTTTTCTCAAGAGAGAATTTTAATAATAAAAGCAATTAATCGAAGACATTGTTCTTGCAAATTTTTGTTTTCGATTTGCTTATTTGAAAATTAATTAAAAGTAAATTTTTGCAAAATTAGCCGAGCCGTTTTTTAAATATTTCCCACACATTTAAGGGGTTGTAAGTTCCCTTAACATGTTCAAACAAAGTGCGAGGGTTAAGAAAACTTAGAGAGGCTTTAAATAGAGATACTGATGCACAGTGGTTTTAAATGTCTGTATATCGCAATGGGAGGGCAAAACAAAGCCAGGTAAAGCATACTACATTCGTGTAGTAGGGTTAAAGAAGGAATCTCTGTACTAGACAGTATGTTATAAGTAAAGATGAAAGGTAAACTGATGGGATTTATTATAGTGCGAGTTTGACAGTGAAATTATCTTAAGGGATCAATGCAACTTGCTATTTCATCAAACCAATGTTTATATCAAACATCACAAAGGGGGAATTTCTTGCACTGCCTAAGAAAACATTTCAGTATTAAGCGGAATTTTTGGCAAAGTTGAATTTGAGTTTTGGTCATCCCACAGAAGGTGGTAAGTAATGCACATACTGAATATGGGAAGCTTTTCAGTTACCTCGGTGCAAATGTCATATTCAAGGATAAAAGCAGTATACAAAACAAGATACAGACGAAGCACAACACTTATAGCAGCGCCATTTTTTTGTTTTTTTTTTGAATACTTAAAGACGATACAATTTTGCCCACTGCCCACTGGCCTAAAAAAGAAGAATATAAAATTTGCTCCGAAAGAAGTCTACGGGCTTGGTTAGTTTGGATAAAACTTTCTTCTAATAAAAGCATATTAAGAATATGTATTTCAGTGTGGTGTAAGTTAAGAAAGAGGAAATTAAAATAAAAGAGCACAAAAATTGTTTTCAAATAAAAATAATTAAAGAAACACAAAACAGACGGGAAAGCAAATTACAACTTTGATTAAAACTTATATTAGGTTATATATATATGCATTAATGTGAGAATATATTGTATATTTGGTTGCCCTTTGTTACTCCCTATATACAGAATAAAGTTTATAAGTTTTTAAGACATGTTTTTCAGCAAATTTTCAAACAAATTGCGAGTTGGTGAAACTTGAAATTTTGTTTGTTCATTCGATTATATTTTATTCAATCTGATGAAAAACAGTCGACTCCGTTTAACTGTAATGGAGGTTTTCCACAATATAAGCCGACTTTGGATAATTCGAAAATTTTGAAGTAACCAGAGTGTCATAAAAAAGCATTAGAAGAAAAATTATTTGTTAAATTCAAAATTTGGAAACAAAAATTGTTTAAACTGATATTTTTATTTTACGTTATTAAGTGGGTACTATTTTTTTTTTTTTTATGAAATTAAGTATTTGCTTTACTAAATAGTTCTAACAAAGTAGAAACGGAGGAATTTAAACAATAGATTGTTAAAAAAAATCATTTTTCATATTTTCAATTTTTAAAAAAAAATAAGAAGACAGTTTTTGACTTAAAATTGATTGATTTGACTTAATCGCCTTAAATTAAAAAAAAATCAGTTTGAAAATAACAGAAAGCTGCAAAACTTTCACTAGCGACCTGCATGTTTTCGCCCGATCGTCTATAACGAAGTATGCCCGTATTTAGATAGTTTCAGTGATCGTATAGTATTCCATTATTAAATCTCCCAATCTTGATTTCTAAAACATAATAAAAAGTAATTTGAAAATATCGAAATATTCGAAGGAAAGTGGCAAATGCTACTGAAAATTTTTTTATTTGCTGCTTTAATCGAAATTTTTATAAAAACAATTTTATTTTAATCATTGACAGAATTTTGAAAAACAAAATTTTCGTTTTACAGAATTTTTATGTACAGAAGTTTGGATACCGAATTTCAGTTATTCTTTCTTATTTCAAAACAAGAAAATATTCACACTTTCAAAGGTATGTATTTTGTGAAAATATGCAAACTTGAATGAGAATTCTATTTTCAATAAAAAATACACGTAGTGTTTAACAGACATTCTCTTAAAAACTCCGAAAAAGTTTAATAGTTGATGTAAAATCATTAAACTTAGGACATGCATTAAAGTACAATGAAGAGCTCACCAAAATTGTTTGTAAAAACAATATTTACATAGTTAAAGCTAAAAATAAATTCACACCAATTACAGTTAACACACGCCAGCGACGTTGACCTTCGGAAACGTGATCCGATTGGATGTCGATGAACCAAGCATTGAGCATTCATGGGAACCTGCTGATATTGCACTTACATACCTTTGCGTTAGCTTAGGTAGTGCATAATGCGATATACCTATATTCATCCGGTAGGCAAAATAGCTTGGTCAGCATTTTGATCGGCTGGGCGAATTTACAATAGGTGGGTCAGTCGATTGGTAGACGTAGAACAATACAGTTTAAATAAATATAGATTTAATATATCCTTTGTCTTTTTATTTGTACGGTACGAACAGTTAGGCCAACTACGGTTGGCGTTCGGTATTTTTTTTAATAATCAAGGATGTGAAATCCTTAATTGGCGCCCGAGCAGGGACCGGCAAACTGCATCCTTTTCGCCTATGAATCAGTGATAGTCAAGACCAGGACACTTTTTAATTAAAGTGATCGTTACTGTACACATGGGAACACAGTTGCTTTTCTAGTTCTTGATCACGACTTTCCGCATTCACATGGGAACATGCGGATATTCGGAAAGGCAACAGGATGTGGTGCGAAGATTGATCGTGCCAATAGTAGGTCGTCTTTAAGCGACTAAACGGGACTAACACGACACTTCGTTGCCGGTTTCCTCTTGAAAACCATTATAGTAACTTTTCTTTTTTTTTTTATAGAACATTTACTACAGCATATAATGATAAACAAACTGAATAAACTGTGAGTGGAAAAATTGTGCTAAAACTCAAAAAAAAAAAGTTAATCCTGAAAAGGAAAGAGAAATTAAAAATTGAGTCCAAAAGATAAAAAATATAATAAATTAATTTGGAAATTATTTGATAATTTTGTGAGAATAAAAATTATACAGAAGTAAAACACGTGTAAAATAAATTCAAAATTATTTGAGAAGTTTGCAAAACGAAAATTTGTGAATCAAAAATAAATTCAAAAGTATTTGAGAAATTTGGAAAAAGAAAATTTATGAAAGAAAAATAAATTCAAAATTATTTAAGAAATTTGCGAAAAGAAAAGTTTGTGAAACAAAAAGTTGTAAAATTTGAAGCTTCTCTTGGAAAAATTGTTCTAAATAATTAAAAAATATAAAACCTCATACCTAAAAAATGGATGAGTTAAAAAAATCAGTACAAGATCTGACCGGTGCGGTAAATCGCATATATAAACAATTAGAACCGTGGAAAATAGTAAGAATTGTACTTTCACGTCAGGTTTTTAACATAAATAATCAGCCCTATCACAGAATCCATCGTAACTTATCTTCGAACGTATTTCTACCCTTAAGAATCACGAAAAATTGTTTTTAAAGAATCCGAATTCGTACTTGCTCTCAATTTCGGAATCAGCTGTTCTACGCCAAATCATTGAGAGTTGTAAAAAAAAAGTGGTGGTATACATCAAATGAAAAAAAATTACCTGTGCCATTTTTTCCCTACACTATCGAAAAAAACACACGTTATACTATAACGATAACGTTATTATAAACAATTTTTTGAAACTTTGTCATTTACACATTTCTTTACAAATGTACGTTAATATTTTTTTTTTTTTAATAAGCAAAGTAAGAAAACATATGTATATTAATTTCCATAGAAAGACAAAAGTGAGATAGTTAATAAATTTGTTTAAAACAGAACATCTAAAGGGTACGCCATCTAACGTTTTTTTTTTTTCAACTAGTGCTTATTTCGTGAATGGTAACACTTAGCTCGTGTCTGATTTGACAGATAATTAGTTTTATCCTTCCGCTGAACGAATATGGTTGTGTATACGCTTCGCTAAGTGGGCCTGCGATCGACTTAGAGAAGATGCCGATTTTGCCAAAAAAAATCATCTTTTCAGATGAAGCTCATTTTGATCTTGGCAGGCAGTAAACAAGCAAAAATTGTCGCATTTGGGACACAGAAAACCCGCACGCATACATTGAAAAGCCGATACACCCAAAACGAGTCACTGTTTGGTGCGGATTTTGGTCCAGAGTCATAATTGGGCCATTTTTCGAAAATGAGCAAGGAGTGGCCGTTACAGTCAATGGCGATCGTTATCGAGCCATGTTGAAGGAATTTTTGTTCACAAAAATTGAAGAGGAGGATATTGGCAACATTTGGTTTCAACAGGACGGCGCTAAGTGCCACACAGCCGAAGCTACACTCGATGTTTTGCGCCATTTTCAAAAAAAAAAAGAAGTTATTTGGCGGACCCTAGCTGGTAACTGTTTTGGAAAAAAGGAAAAAACTACTGGAATTTGAAAAGGAAATTGAACTGCGACATTCGTTTCTGTATAAAAACGAATTTTAAAACTTTATTTGTTTATGAAAAATTTAAGTTTGAACCTTTTATCGATTTTTGATCGGCCTTAATTAAACCACAAGGCACAACAAGTCTAGTTTTCAATCAAACCCATTACCTTTACATCTATATAGAGACTTTAAAAGGCTTAACCAACTTCTTTTGACTTCTCGATTGGCAGTCCAGTGCATAATGAAGGAGCAGTAGACAGTAATATTGATCTCAACTTATGTCGGGATGTATTTTTTTTTTTTGTCTGTTTTAATTTATAGTACACTCTCGAAATCATGAACAATAATAAACCAAGCCAGTTCACACTTGCCCGATCACTTTGCACTTGTGGATTTTTATTTTAAAATTAAATAAAAAAAAAAACTGCTAGTAACGGGTGTTTTTTTCTAGAGGTATAGAACTTTAAGTTGGCAATACTATTTTAACTGGCTGCCATTTTGTCAGCTATCAAGTTATTTATTTTTAGTTTGGTTTGGCATTTCAAGATGAATAGACTGACGCCTGAACAACGCTTCCAAATTGTGCCCAAATGGGCCCAAAACAAGATTGCCGTTTATCCCAATTTTCAGCGATGAAGCTCACTTTTGGTTGAATAAATACGTCAATAAACAAAACTGCCGTGTTTGCAGTGAATGTTGAAACACCGTTACATCCACAAAAACCGACTGTTTGGTGTGCTTTATGGTTTTGTGGAGTAATTGGCCCGTACTTCTTCAAAAACGATGCTGGCCAGGACGTTACAGTCAATGGTGACCGCTATATAGCCATCATGATTACTTACTTTTTTTGACCATGATGTGCAGGAGCTGTGGCTCCAACAAGATGGCGCAACATGTCGCACAGCTCGTGATTTATTGAAGAAAACGTTTGGTAACCATATAGTTTCACGCACTCCAAGATCGTGCGATTTAACGCCGCTTGACTATTTTCTATGGGGATATGTGAAGTCGCTAGTCTACGCCGATAAGCCCGAAACAATTGACCAACAACATTCGCTGTGTTATTGCCGATATACGGCCACAAATGTTGGAAAAAGTCATAGAAAATTGGACCTCCAGATTAGACTACGTCCGAGCCAGCCGTGGCGGTCATATGCCAGACATCATATTTAAATTATAATACAAGAAGATTATCCTTCGAATAAAGTAAATTTCATGTCAATTTAAAAAAAATCATCTCTGTTTTATTCCATTTCAAAGTTCTATACCTCTAAAAAAAAACACCCTTTATATACAAACAAATATACCTAATACATATGAAGGTTTTCGAATACTATTTACTTGAAATGTCTACAATTTATTTAGCGTTGCATCAAATGTAAATGTTCATATATTTTCCACATTCACAATGAAATACAAAAATTTCACGTTAACAGAAACCCACATTACACAGTGTTCACGTTAGCAAGAATGTTGGTAGCGTATATTACACAAATCATTGATCAAAAGATTTTGATGATAAAACTGATTTCATACCAATATTATCGTCCAGATACAAATTTTTATAATTTGTTTGTATTATAAACATTTTTTTTTTATTTTGAATTCGTTCAATAAGACAACTTACCTATTCGTTATTACTAGTTGCTCTGTGTTTCCGTTTTCTTCTGGAGTCACACTTTCAATTTTCAAACGCTTACAACAATCAATTTCAACAGTGCACTTTTTTCGATTACGCGCGAAAAAAAAAATCAAAAGAAACCGCTGTAATTTTAAAATTAAATAAATTATATTTGGTATATATTTTCTCCGAATAAGCTCACTCTTAAGATAAAACCAAATTTTATTGAATGCAAAATATTTATTTTTCTCTTTTTTTTATCGATTTATTGGTGTATATTTTTATTTAAAAAAATGATCGTGTATTATTCCTTTTCGGAAACACTTTTTAAGGAATTTAAAACTAATATTGTAAGAATTTTGATATTTTTCACTTTTTCTTTTAAGTACACCAAAAATCTATAAACGCAATGAAAAATAAGAATTTTAAATCACGTGTCAGTTTTTCAGGGTCAGAAATGCATTTTAAACACTTTTCAAAACTAACTACCTTTTTTAAACCGATAACTTTGTCTAAAAAAAAAGGAAACCAAAAAACTGAAGTTTTCGAGAGTTTTGAATCCGACTTTCCGCATTCACATGGGAACATGCGGATATTCGGAAAGGCAACAGGATGTGGTGCGAAGATTGATCGTGCCAATAGTAGGTCGTCTTTAAGCGACTAAACGGGACTAACACGACACTTCGTTGCCGGTTTCCTCTTGAAAACCATTATAGTAACTTTTCTTTTTTTTTTTATAGAACATTTACTACAGCATATAATGATAAACAAACTGAATAAACTGTGAGTGGAAAAATTGTGCTAAAACTCAAAAAAAAAAAGTTAATCCTGAAAAGGAAAGAGAAATTAAAAATTGAGTCCAAAAGATAAAAAATATAATAAATTAATTTGGAAATTATTTGATAATTTTGTGAGAATAAAAATTATACAGAAGTAAAACACGTGTAAAATAAATTCAAAATTATTTGAGAAGTTTGCAAAACGAAAATTTGTGAATCAAAAATAAATTCAAAAGTATTTGAGAAATTTGGAAAAAGAAAATTTATGAAAGAAAAATAAATTCAAAATTATTTAAGAAATTTGCGAAAAGAAAAGTTTGTGAAACAAAAAGTTGTAAAATTTGAAGCTTCTCTTGGAAAAATTGTTCTAAATAATTAAAAAATATAAAACCTCATACCTAAAAAATGGATGAGTTAAAAAAATCAGTACAAGATCTGACCGGTGCGGTAAATCGCATATATAAACAATTAGAACCGTGGAAAATAGTAAGAATTGTACTTTCACGTCAGGTTTTTAACATAAATAATCAGCCCTATCACAGAATCCATCGTAACTTATCTTCGAACGTATTTCTACCCTTAAGAATCACGAAAAATTGTTTTTAAAGAATCCGAATTCGTACTTGCTCTCAATTTCGGAATCAGCTGTTCTACGCCAAATCATTGAGAGTTGTAAAAAAACAGTGGTGGTATACATCAAATGAAAAAAAATTACCTGTGCCATTTTTTCCCTACACTATCGAAAAAAACACACGTTATACTATAACGATAACGTTATTATAAACAATTTTTTGAAACTTGGTCATTTACACATTTCTTTACAAATGTACGTTAATATTTTTTTTTTTTTAATAAGCAAAGTAAGAAAACATATGTATATTAATTTCCATAGAAAGACAAAAGTGAGATAGTTAATAAATTTGTTTAAAACAGAACATCTAAAGGGTACGCCATCTAACGTTTTTTTTTTTTCAACTAGTGCTTATTTCGTGAATGGTAACACTTAGCTCGTGTCTGATTTGACAGATAATTAGTTTTATCCTTCCGCTGAACGAATATGGTTGTGTATACGCTTCGCTAAGTGGGCCTGCGATCGACTTAGAGAAGATGCCGATTTTGCCAAAAAAAAATCATCTTTTCAGATGAAGCTCATTTTGATCTTGGCAGGCAGTAAACAAGCAAAAATTGTCGCATTTGGGACACAGAAAACCCGCACGCATACATTGAAAAGCCGATACACCCAAAACGAGTCACTGTTTGGTGCGGATTTTGGTCCAGAGTCATAATTGGGCCATTTTTCGAAAATGAGCAAGGAGTGGCCGTTACAGTCAATGGCGATCGTTATCGAGCCATGTTGAAGGAATTTTTGTTCACAAAAATTGAAGAGGAGGATATTGGCAACATTTGGTTTCAACAGGACGGCGCTAAGTGCCACACAGCCGAAGCTACACTCGATGTTTTGCGCCATTTTCAAAAAAAAAAAGAAGTTATTTGGCGGACCCTAGCTGGTAACTGTTTTGGAAAAAAGGAAAAAACTACTGGAATTTGAAAAGGAAATTGAACTGCGACATTCGTTTCTGTATAAAAACGAATTTTAAAACTTTATTTGTTTATGAAAAATTTAAGTTTGAACCTTTTATCGATTTTTGATCGGCCTTAATTAAACCACAAGGCACAACAAGTCTAGTTTTCAATCAAACCCATTACCTTTACATCTATATAGAGACTTTAAAAGGCTTAACCAACTTCTTTTGACTTCTCGATTGGCAGTCCAGTGCATAATGAAGGAGCAGTAGACAGTAATATTGATCTCAACTTATGTCGGGATGTATTTTTTTTTTTTTGTCTGTTTTAATTTATAGTACACTCTCGAAATCATGAACAATAATAAACCAAGCCAGTTCACACTTGCCCGATCACTTTGCACTTGTGGATTTTTATTTTAAAATTAAATAAAAAAAAAAACTGCTAGTAACGGGTGTTTTTTTCTAGAGGTATAGAACTTTAAGTTGGCAATACTATTTTAACTGGCTGCCATTTTGTCAGCTATCAAGTTATTTATTTTTAGTTTGGTTTGGCATTTCAAGATGAATAGACTGACGCCTGAACAACGCTTCCAAATTGTGCCCAAATGGGCCCAAAACAAGATTGCCGTTTATCCCAATTTTCAGCGATGAAGCTCACTTTTGGTTGAATAAATACGTCAGTAAACAAAACTGCCGTGTTTGCAGTGAATGTTGAAACACCGTTACATCCACAAAAACCGACTGTTTGGTGTGCTTTATGGTTTTGTGGAGTAATTGGCCCGTACTTCTTCAAAAACGATGCTGGCCAGGACGTTACAGTCAATGGTGACCGCTATATAGCCATCATGATTACTTACTTTTTTTGACCATGATGTGCAGGAGCTGTGGCTCCAACAAGATGGCGCAACATGTCGCACAGCTCGTGATTTATTGAAGAAAACGTTTGGTAACCATATAGTTTCACGCACTCCAAGATCGTGCGATTTAACGCCGCTTGACTATTTTCTATGGGGATATGTGAAGTCGCTAGTCTACGCCGATAAGCCCGAAACAATTGACCAACAACATTCGCTGTGTTATTGCCGATATACGGCCACAAATGTTGGAAAAAGTCATAGAAAATTGGACCTCCAGATTAGACTACGTCCGAGCCAGCCGTGGCGGTCATATGCCAGACATCATATTTAAATTATAATACAAGAAGATTATCCTTCGAATAAAGTAAATTTCATGTCAATTTAAAAAAAATCATCTCTGTTTTATTCCATTTCAAAGTTCTATACCTCTAAAAAAAAACACCCTTTATATACAAACAAATATACCTAATACATATGAAGGTTTTCGAATACTATTTACTTGAAATGTCTACAATTTATTTAGCGTTGCATCAAATGTAAATGTTCATATATTTTCCACATTCACAATGAAATACAAAAATTTCACGTTAACAGAAACCCACATTACACAGTGTTCACGTTAGCAAGAATGTTGGTAGCGTATATTACACAAATCATTGATCAAAAGATTTTGATGATAAAACTGATTTCATACCAATATTATCGTCCAGATACAAATTTTTATAATTTGTTTGTATTATAAACATTTTTTTTTTATTTTGAATTCGTTCAATAAGACAACTTACCTATTCGTTATTACTAGTTGCTCTGTGTTTCCGTTTTCTTCTGGAGTCACACTTTCAATTTTCAAACGCTTACAACAATCAATTTCAACAGTGCACTTTTTTCGATTACGCGCGAAAAAAAAAATCAAAAGAAACCGCTGTAATTTTAAAATTAAATAAATTATATTTGGTATATATTTTCTCCGAATAAGCTCACTCTTAAGATAAAACCAAATTTTATTGAATGCAAAATATTTATTTTTCTCTTTTTTTTATCGATTTATTGGTGTATATTTTTATTTAAAAAAATGATCGTGTATTATTCCTTTTCGGAAACACTTTTTAAGGAATTTAAAACTAATATTGTAAGAATTTTGATATTTTTCACTTTTTCTTTTAAGTACACCAAAAATCTATAAACGCAATGAAAAATAAGAATTTTAAATCACGTGTCAGTTTTTCAGGGTCAGAAATGCATTTTAAACACTTTTCAAAACTAACTACCTTTTTTAAACCGATAACTTTGTCTAAAAAAAAAGGAAACCAAAAAACTGAAGTTTTCGAGAGTTTTGAATCCGAATTTTCGTTTTTAAAATTATAACTGTTTTTTTGTTTTTGTTTTGTTGTTTAACTTTACGAACGAAAAAAGAATTCCACAACAAATATTTAGAACACTACTCCTCCAATCGACGGATACGACGGAAAAATTTCGCACAACGAAAATCGTTGCTTTTGGATAAATTTTGTATCTTACGAAATTTTTCCAATTCGATTTCGATTGATTGCCGCGCTCTTCGAGGGTTGTTTACGGTGCCTCGATTTGTTGATAACTAAAAACCCCGAAACATAGTGTGTTGGGATTTCAGTGTGTATTTCGTATTTCTTGTGGTGTTATTCAACAATCTGAGGGGTGCTGCAGCTATATGGTGCTTACTGCCACCTTGTCTCTTGTTGTTATTATTTGGTATGCAGCGCTCTTCTCTGCTGCCCCGAGCGCGAGCAGCTGTGTGTGGGTGGTGGGCGTAAAGCTTTTAGTTTTTTTTTTCTTTTTATTATTTTTTTTCGGGCAAGCTCGCCCCACAACAACCACATACAGCGATACAGCTCATAAATAAGCATCGAGTCAATAGCTTTTGGTTTGTTTACGTCGCTCTTTGGTTTTTCGCGTAGTTTCGAGGAGTTTTTGTGGCTGTTTGTTAAAGGAGACTGGATAGTTCGGAACTGAGAGAAAACTCGAGAAAAAAAAAATATCGGTGGGGTGAATTGGTGCTTGACTGTGGTTCTGAGAACTCAAAAGTGCTTTTAGTGCCTTGATATATTCCTGGGTGGGCGGTTGCGCTGTGAGTGTAAATAAATGTTGAGTCCATTTTCCTGCGTGGGCTAGTATAGAGCGAGGTGCAATACAAGAAAAAAGGGTATTTGAAAATCAGAGCTTTTTTGTTCGTTATTTGTTTGTATTTGTTTCCTTTGAAAGTTTCAGGGGTGCTGAAACTTTAATAAGCGGGACAGTCTCTGTCCCGGAATAATTATTTTTTTTAAATTCCTAGATTTACTTTTTAAATATTTTTTTTATGATAAATTATTGACAAAATTCGAAAACTGTTCAAAGTACAAAGTACTTATATGAAGTTTATTCGAAATAATTTTCATAAAACTTGTTTAAAATTTAAGGATTAAAATCTTAGGAAGTGTTGGAACAGATTAAAATAAATTAAAAAAAAAGTAAATCGATAAATCGACTAAGGCTTACATTTTTCAAAAAAATCTGTGTTTTAAAATTTAAATGTAGATACTTATTTTCTTATAAATAATGATGAATGAGTATAATAAATTCAAACAAAATATATAAAGGGTGATTTTTAAGCTGGTTTGGTTTTGGCAACACTGGTTTTGACAGCTGACGTGTGTTTAGTACCTTGTGTCACTGTCAAACAGCTTCAGTTTGGTTTGCAATTTAACCATGGATCGTCTTACAAATGAACAACGCTTGCAAATTATTGAATTTTACTATCAAAATTCGTGCTCGGTTCGAAATGTTCATCGCGCGCTGCTTGTGTTCAGCGATGAGGCTCATTTTTGGTTGAATGGGTACGTAAATAAGCAAAATTGCCGCATTTGGAGTGAAGATCAGCCAGAAGCATTGCAACAGCTACCAATGCATCCCGAAAAAGCCACTGTTTGGTGCGGTTTATGGGCCGGCGGCATTATTGGGCCTATTTCTTCAAAGATGATGCGAATCGCAGCGTTACTGTCAATGGTGAACGCTACCGAGCGATGATAACAAACTTTTTTTTGCCCGAAATGGAAGTTCTTGACTTGCATGATATGTGGTTTCAACAAGACGGTGCCACATGCCACACAGCACGCGAAACAATGGCGCAATTGAGAGGCGAGTTTGGTGAACAGTTAATTTCACGTTTCGGGCCGGTCAATTGGCCGCCTAGATCGTGCGATTTGACACCATTAGATTATTTTTTGTGGGGGTATGTCAAGGCTAATGTCTATAGGGACAAGCCCGCTTCGATTGACGCACTGGAAGCCAACATCCATGCATTCATTCGTGAGATACCGGCCGATATGTGTGAAAGAGTATGCCAAAATTGGACTCAGCGGATGGGCTACCTGAGACGCAGCCGCGGTCAACATTTGCATGAAATTATCTTTAAACATTAAATTGCAAGGTTCAAACTATCGATTCAAATAAATATTTCATTCATTTTTTCGAATTTTGTGTGTTTTTTTTTTTTAAAAAAGTTCTAAACCTCTTAAAAAATCACCCATTAGTTTTAAAATCGAACGAAACGCATTAAAAATGTTTCACTGTTAAAAATGTTTCACTGTTAATTTTCCAAACACAAAACTGACTTAACTGAAGTGCATTTCCCTATTCATAAGAAAAACATACATCTCTGAGCCATCATTTTCATTTAATATGCATTTGCAAATCAGTTCGCGCGCGATTTGGCACTCAGGCACTTTAACCCAAATTATATTTGCCCTAGCAAAGTTCACCAAACGCATAAATCTCCTGCAACGACCTTGTCCGTGCCGCTACCGCTGGTTGTGCAAAAAGTGCAAAAAGCACACACACTCTCAAAGCTTCAAAGCTTCTCTCCTAAAAGCTCCAACGAGGCATTTATGTGCGTCGGCTTCTTGCTTCTCCATCTGAAGTGATGCAAATGCAATGGTCAGTTTGTCAACCATTCTTCCTTATAATTTAATATTATTTTTCTTTTGAAAGGAAACTTATTAAACAACAAATATGTTTTGCTCTAAAAATTATTGTTCGGATTAAAACAGAGAACAAAAGCACTTTTGGCCTTTGTTCAATGAGCAGAGACAATTGTATGTCAATGTATGTAGGTATAAGACAGGGATGTATGTGTATATCTTTTTTCCTAAAGAATAAGCTTCAACAAGTTGCAAAAGTAGACTATAAACAGTGGAGGTGAAATTTTGCCATTCTTCTTTGTTGAATTCCCTTCCGAACCTTAGCTCTTCCTATGCTTTGGCAAGAGTCGTACATGAAGAAATGAACTTTACAAATGCGACGAGTGACTACAACAGCTGTTTGAAACTGTTTTTTTTTTTTTCATTTTTTTTTCTTTATTATTTTTCTATTTTATTTTGTTTTATTTTGTCAGATAAAAAGAATATTTTTTGCTGTATCTTTTACTCGTTTAGCCTTTGTACGCTGCTGCACCATTTAAATTCATTTATTCGCTGGGTAGAATGATTAATTTGTGGATAAAAAGGAAGCTGGGAAAACTCTAAAGAGGATACCTACCATTCTCTACGTCAGTAGTTTTATATATTTTTTTTTTTTTTTAGACAAAATAAATAACAAAGAAATTTTTTTCCTTTTTTTATCTCTGCTTTCTCTCGCGCTTTTAATGATATTGTAGTTTATGCCACGGATGAACAGATGAATTTGCGAAGGAAATTCTTTTCCTGCGAGGCAAGGGATTTATTTCATTTGGCAAATAAAAAAGCAAAAATGGAAAATGCATCAATCAATTGCGATTATTTTATTTTCGATTTTCATTTGCATAGTTTTTTTTTTTCTTCGCCGAAAGAAATGAAATAAATATGCACAAATTTGCGAGGGCGGATGTTATAGTCTAAATGCGTAGCGTTGCAATTTGAATAGTTATTTAGAGGAGATCGTATTTCTTTTAATTAAGGAATCCATTTGGTTGGATCGCTTCATTTACTTGGAATCACAAACTGATATGGGAAGTGCTAAGAGTATTTACATATGTTCATATTTTAAATTTATTCCAAGACTTAGGCCCATTTGCTGAAACGGCATTTAAGAATTTATGTTCTACATAAGAACTTATGTGACAGTTTATGCTGAGGAAAAAGTAGAACATAAGCGTTTAAGTAAAACATAAATATTTAATTAATTAATTAGGTCCTCTTAATGTTTATTTTATATCCAAAACAAAAACAAAATTGTTACGTTTAAAGCTATCAGTTCAATAAACTAATATTTTAAAGTCACGTCGCGTCGGTTTACTAAACCTTTTCATTTTGACATTTAATAAATTTGACTTGTCAAAACAGTATATGTTGATTAAAAAACGATTAGCAAATTATGACACATGCAGTTGTTCTTACGGTTCAAGAATATAAAGTTCCCAACCATTGAAGATGTAAGCTATTTGAACAATGACTCACAGACCATGGGAAAAGAAATATTTAAAAAAATTGATGTTATTCTTAACCGCCAGGATTTCGCACTGGCAGTTGCGTACAAAATTAATTCAGTTGATTTCCAAAAATAAATTTCTTTCGAAACTCATATGTGAAGAAAATAAGGGTGGCAGAAGGCGGATTTCCAAACAAATTTAAAAGATGTAAACCTAATGTATTAGGTTCAAGAGAGCTCAATTATAAATTATCAGTTTTTAATTGAAAAAAAAAAGCAATCGAACCAGCCGTTCTTAGCTCCAGATTATATTTAGCTCCCTCTATTCAAAAAGCTGAATTTGCATTCGGTTTCGTTTAGGGCTCCCTGAAATTACGCCAGGATTTTATTTTGGAAATAATTCCAAAAAAATTCTGGCTATTTTTTCTTTCAGGCATTTTTTTCAAAACTTTTCTGGAGTTTTTTCCTTTCATGTTTTAGAAAATGAACTTATAACTAAAGAACGGCTGGACCGATTTTAATGATTTTTGATTTGTTGGATTCTTCTCCCCGAATAGCAAATATATCGGAAAAATTCACTTTGTAGGGTGAAATGGAGTAAAATGAAAAAGACGTATCCGATTAAAAAACTCTAACTGCGCTTGAAAGGTTATTTTTTAAAAAAAATTGCAATTTGTAGGGTGAAATGGGGTAAAAATAAAAAATGTCTGATTTAAGAAATTCTTTTTGTCTTTGAAAGGTTGTTTTAAGTGGAAAAGTATCCGCTTTAAACAAAAATCTGTTGGAATATTATTTATTTTTAAGGAATTGATATTAATAGAGTGAATGAGATCAACACAAAAAAGTGGTTTTTGATTACAAAAATTCTTCCTGCGTTGGGAAAGTAATAAAAGTTCAAAACGTGAAGTAAGTCAAAATTCAGTATAATAGTATTCAATTACAAGAAGTAGCTTAAATATTTATCAATATGAAGAGTGAAAACAATATAGGAAGGGTGAAAGTGTATTAAATATTTGTCTATATTTTCTTTTGTAATTTGTATGCGAAGCTTAGGTTTGTTTACCCGTGCGAGGCCGGGTCGGTCAGCTAGTACATATTAAAAAAGGATTCATACAAGATTAAAATATGTCGTTTTTGTTAAAACTAAAAAAAATCGAATATTAAAGCAGTACAAAAAATACTTAATATCAAAAGTCGAGAAAAAAAATCATTATTGTGCTGGGTTCCATTTTGAATCCATATTTGCACAAATTTTAACTTGCTTTAAAGGGCAGGTACCTATTAGTTTCGTGTAAAAAAAAAATTCGAGGTTGTAATCAAAACTAACACTACGATGATCGAGAAGTCCGTAAAAGTGGGTTTCGTCATGCCGTCCGTCGGTATGTGCGTCTGTACGTCCACTGTTATTTGAGCTAGAGCCTAAACGGGTGGACCGATTTGCTTTAAATTTGGTACAGAGCATTTTTATGTGATTCCCTAGACGGGAAATTCGAATTTTTGTTTTAGCTCATCTAGAACGGGTAGCTGTCATACAAACATTTTGGTTTTATCAAATTTTCTCGAAAACGGCTCTAACGATTTTGATTAAACTTTTTACCTGTAATAACCAAGTCAATTGTAAGAAAACTGCCTTTCAGGTTTTTCCCAAAATTTCACATTCACGTTTTTTGAGAAAATGGTCTTAATTTTTCGGTTATTCACGTGTGTCTCTACAATGGTTTGACCAATTTTCTTATAATTTTGCAAGCTGGTATAATTTAAAAAATATTGCATTTTAAAATTTATAAAAAAAAACATTGTTTTATAAACAAAAAAAAAAATTAAAAAAAAAATAAAAAGATGTTAGCCACTAGAGCAAGTTCGTGCGATCAAGTCGTGCATATTTTTTATTCATAAAACACGATTATGACAATAAACAGCTATAATGTATATGTATATGTCCGATGTTATGACATTTTGTGAGTCGCCTAATTTATTTGGTGCACAACTTTCAGTATCCCATTGTCCTCAAAGTATCAGCCGGGACTAAACAACTTTATCTATCGAATGCAGCTTCCCCCAGCTATACTATTTTGTCACAATTTGTTTCCCCATTTAATCACTGTAGCTTCCAAGAGATTCAACTTTGTTGTGCTTTTAGAATGAAAAAAAAACTGCGTATAGAAATATCTACCTACCTAGATAAGTACCTAAAACGCAAAGACATGTGAATTTCATTTATTTTTGAACAACACGTTAAATGCATGCCCACTCGAGTCTACGTTTAATTAAAATAAAATAATATAATTGAATTTCACGAATATGAAAATTGTTTATTCTATGCAATTTTTATTTTTATGCGAACAAAAAATCCAATTAAAATGTTATGGGCTTGTGAGCTCCTCTTTTTTATCAATGGTTTCTTGTGCAAATTAAAATGCTATGCTACAAATTGTTTACTTTCGTTCAAATTGTATTGAGCTTTTTTCTATTCTTGCTTGTGTTCAATTTAAAATTTATTTAAACTTGTGTGCAAAATGGATAAAAAAAAATTGGTAAATATTTTAAATTGTTTTTAAATATTATAGAACGTTTAAATAAAGTAGGTACAATAATAAATCCCTATACAATTTAAATAAATTTTTTGTAACTCTGGAAATATTGGTTAGCGATAAAATAAAACAAAATAATGTTAAAAATAAAAAGCTAATTATCGCCAGCCTGCGCCATTATCTCGAAATGAATTTTGAAAGAGAATATTAGTAGGTACTGCGCTTCGCCGTAACGAATTTCGAGGCGAAAAATTAATTCGTGATAATATTTTTTATTTCACGAAATTACTCGATTCATTAACCAATAAAAGTCTGTCCGGCCACTTGATTCCGAAACAGGGCAATCTAAGGTTTCGTTAGAAATCTCTTATGGGATAGGTTTACTTAGCCCAAAATAAATGCAACATTTTGTCTGGATTCTTTAGCTTCAAGATATTTTTTTTTGGTCCCAATCTGGCGACCCATTTCTTTTGCAATCATCGATATCTGAGAAATTAATGAAAACTTGAATAAATCTTCTATAATAGCTAGTTAGTGAAGATCTTATGTTTATACCCAGTTGCACCTTCTATTTTTCTCCAAAGCCAAATTTCGAAAATTGATTAAAGAATAGGTTAAACTTACACTGAAGAGAAGATCAAAAGCTTTGAGTCCATCATCTTAAAATCTATTAAAATAGTGTTTAGATTTTTACTTGCGAATATATGAACAATAAGGCAGGTTATAAATTCGTACAAAAAATCGAACTCGAGATTTTGATCAAACTTGACATTACAATGATAGAGAAGTAGAAAAAAGTGGGTTTCGCAAATACGTCCGTCTGTCTGTCTGTCTGTCTGTTCGACTACAGCCTAAACGGAGGTCGATTTTCTTTAAACTTAGTACCTAGCGTTTTTTGGACATTCCCCCCACTAGTTTTTTTCTTTTTTTTAAGGACCAAAACTAACAGTAGCTGTCATACGAAACTTTTTGGTCAAAAAGGAAAAACTTATTTTTTCAAAATCTGCACCACAGAATTTTTTTTTTAAAACACAATAAATTAAAATAGTTATAAGTTGCCGTTAAATAAAATAAATGGTTCAGAAAAATGGTTATTAATGGCACCTCCCGAAGAACTATTTTTTTTATTTACGCTTTTCTCGAAAACGGTTCAACAGATTTTGATGAATTTTGTTATGAAGAAGAACTAATACATTTTTAATAAAATTGAGTTCCGAAATTTTCAAAAAAAATATTATATATTTGAATGTATAAAAAAAGTTTGAATTTTTTTTTGAAAAACTCGATATTTCAAGAACGACTTGGTCAATTTTTATTAAGCTTCGCAAAAAGCATTTTTATAACACTATCTAAACGATTAGACAGAAATTATTCCTATAATTAAAAATAACGGTATCTCCCATACAAATGTTTAAAAACCTTTAAGGAAAACTTTTTTTTCTCAAAAACGACTCCTAAGATTTTGATGAAATTTTTGTGTGTAGCATAATTAGTAATGTTTAGCATATAAAATTATCAAATTTCACATTGAACAAGTTTATAACAACACCTCCCATAGAACGGTTTTTTTGATTTTCGAATATCTCAATATCTGGTGTACCGATTTCAACTAAATTTTTAAAACAGAAGCTTGTAATAAATTGAAATAATTTTAAAAAAAAATTCAAAATTATTTTTTGAAAATTCAATGTTTCGAAAACGGCTGGTAGTTTTTTTTTGAAAACTAAGTTTTTAACTCCACATTAATAAATTCTTATAATTGACATACCAATTTTTTTTCCTAAAAATGTTAACGAAATTTTATGAAAGTGACTCTAGCCATGCCAATATAACAGTTTTGGTTTATAAAATTACTGTTTTTGCGGCCCCACAAGGCCAGGGCCCTCTGCCGGTGGGCATACTGCAGGCACTCAGAGTTTTTTTTTCAAGTCGCGCGAAGCGCGTTCACACACGCCCACTTTTAATTGCGAAAAATTGTTATAACTGTTATAAATTGGCATGTCTCTAGTCTCGTCCAAATTTTATTTATAAAAAACTAATTATTTTTTAAACCGCTTCTGCGATTTTTAAATTTTTTTTATCATAAATTAAGATTTATATTACAAATCAGATGGGGTACATCGCGTTCGATTTAAAACAGTTTCAGAAGTATTTAAATCAATTTATTTCTAATTTTGTTGATTTAAAACAGTTATCCAGTTTAAATAATATACATAAATAATATAATAATTTCATATGTGCAACAATGGGCTATATTGATAATTTTTGTATACTCACATAATACTACCTGCAACTAAACTAAGTTTTAGCAAATGAATAAAAGCTAATTTATTTCAGACTATAAAACCACAATGTGATCGCACATAAGCGCAAATTCGTGCGACCCAGTCGTTCATATTTTGTACCTTAAGCAATAGAGTTATCAAAAAAAAAAAAATTTTGTGTGAGTGCCGGGACTCACGGTTAATATGTGTAAACGGACTTGTTTTTGCTTGAAGGGGATCTTAAGATTTTTTTCTCTAAACGCACCCATCCTAGTATGCACACCGTAACGTTGCACGACGTAACGTTGCGCACGAACGTTCACGTTTTTTTTCACTCTACCGCCAGCATAGATGTTTACACATCAAAAAAAAAAACATCCAATTTTATATTTGAGTTCTTAAAAATTTTATAATTTAAAAATGTACGTTTTTTATTTCTTAAATATAACGGGTGATTTTTAAGCTGGTTTGGTTTTGGCAACACTGGTTTTGACAGCTGACGTGTGTTTAGTACCTTGTGTCACTGTCAAACAGCTTCAGTTTGGTTTGCAATTTAACCATGGATCGTCTTACAAATGAACAACGCTTGCAAATTATTGAATTTTACTATCAAAATTCGTGCTCGGTTCGAAATGTTCATCGCGCGCTGCTTGTGTTCAGCGATGAGGCTCATTTTTGGTTGAATGGGTACGTAAATAAGCAAAATTGCCGCATTTGGAGTGAAGATCAGCCAGAAGCATTGCAACAGCTACCAATGCATCCCGAAAAAGCCACTGTTTGGTGCGGTTTATGGGCCGGCGGCATTATTGGGCCATATTTCTTCAAAGATGATGCGAATCGCTACCGAGCGATGATAACAAACTTTTTTTTGCCCGAAATGGAAGTTCTTGACTTGCATGATATGTGGTTTCAACAAGACGGTGCCACATGCCACACAGCACGCGAAACAATGGCGCAATTGCGAGGCGAGTTTGGTGAACAGTTAATTTCACGTTTCGGGCCGGTCAATTGGCCGCCTAGATCGTGCGATTTGACACCATTAGATTATTTTTTGTTGGGGTATGTCAAGGCTAATGTCTATAGGGACAAGCCCGCTTCGATTGACGCACTGGAAGCCAACATCCATGCATTCATTCGTGAGATACCGGCCGATATGTGTGAAAGAGTATGCCAAAATTGGACTCAGCGGATGGGCTACCTGAGACGCAGCCGCGGTCAACATTTGCATGAAATTATCTTTAAACATTAAATTGCAAGGTTCAAACTATCGATTCAAATAAATATTTCATTAATTTTTTCGAATTTTTTGTGTTTTTTTTTTTTTTAAAGTTCTAAACCTCTTAAAAAATCACCCTTATAACTAGGGAAATAAGGGTCAGCAAATAATAATCAAGCTTAGTAACGTGTAATGCGTTTAACATAAATATTATTATAAGTCCCTCCATAAAATTATATCTGTGTTACGCAAAATGTCTTATAATGATGTTTATTTCTCACGAAAACCCTTAATTTACCTCCTCGTATAAATGCATAAGACTATGCTATTCATCTTACTATGTATTAACTCTGTAACAATCTCCTTCTCTTATAAATTGTATCGATATATGGCATACTAAGCAAGGCCTTTCCAACAACCAACTTAAACCTAGCACGTGCCGGGATCCTTTTTTCCTATAATCTCGCACCAAAAACCTAACCAACCCACAATGATACTTAATTCACTTTGGGATTCAGCCAATTTCGGAGCAATGCCACATCCACAAGCTCGTTAAGTCGTTGCTACATATATTTGGCAGATGCTTGGGTATGGGTACGTTTCGTATTTATTTATATCGGTTTGGGACTAAGGTTTCCACAGGGAAGCTTCATTTTATCTCAAAGGGAATCTCAAACCCCCTCGACTTTTAGATTCCACCTTTAAAAGGAAGAACCATTAATTCTTGTAATCGATTGATGCCGCTCTAAATACAAAAAAAAAAAAACACGTGATTGACGTTCTCGTGCTAGTTATAGACAGAGAAACTGAATACGCATTGAAAATTCATCTTCTTTGTCTTTTACACTAAACTTTTGCGATTAATTAAGCGATTCTTTTGCTTGCTTTTTACATGTGTGTTCGTTCACGTTTAATTGAAAGTCAACAACCTCCTCCGTAACATATGAGTCACGTTAAAGGGTTATTTTCCACACGTGGATGAGTTCATGAGGAATAAATTACCATACATAACGTATGGAGCATTTACTCAACCCAACTCAACTCAACTCAGCTCAACCCTTGAACTATGTACATATTTGGCTGGATTCCATTGAAATCTTTTTTGTAGGGATATGCTATTTAAAATCGAAGAACGTGCAACATTTTACTTTTAAGTTGACGTGATGGTGGCTATAGATGGGTGGCAGGTATAGATGGGTGGCAGGTATAGGTATAGATACCCAAGCAAAGCCTGGGAGGAATTTACTAATCCGTGTGTATGTAACAAAGAAACAGCCATGCGAGTAAAATGTTTCCGTTTTAGGATACACATTACGCTTGCTCCAAAAGCTTATGGAAACCTGGAAACTTACATAAATGACTAGCTTTATAAATGAGGTATTATTTTTCACATCAAGAGTTTCGCATAGCAACGTGTGTGGATAGAAATTTAAATTTCCAAAGGATAATAACTGTGCTGGGATTTGAATGTAAGTCGTTGAACTCAACCTTCTTCGCTTGGATTTAAAATAAATTGGTTTTTTATTCAAATAAAAAAAAAGTAAAAACCCACCTAAGCCAGTGGTATGTGAATATATGTAAAACAAGTTTAGTTTAAATTTAATTTAAAAAAATTGTTGCTGAGTGCAAACATGTAAATGAAGAAAAGTTGTATCCTTAAAATTACCTAATTGAGTAGCAATAGCAGTAGCAGTAGCAGTAAAAGTATAGCTAATAAGCTATTTAGTTAAATGTGTTGATTTTAATAAAACCCATTGACAGACTTGCATTTAAACAGTCGCCCAAAGTATTTCTTCTTCCATGTACATTGTTTAGGTCGGATCTTTCGACTATCGACATCGTCCCCTTAGATAAGCGTGTTTTATTGCAATTCTAGAGGTCTCGCAAGTAACTCTCAAATCAATAAGACATTCAAAGCCCATTTGGTGATAAGTTCATCTTAAATGGTACTTTTCCCTCAGCGTTAACTGTCACAAAAAAGCTTAAATGAAACCTTAATGTTAAAGTTTCGTTTCAGCATATGTGATTAATTGAAACAAAGTACTTATATTGAGTTGTTATACAAAAAGTTAGTCTTTTTTCGAATTTTCGTGATAGCAAGTAGGTGGATCGTAAAAAAAGCTTTAACATTTTAAAAGATTATGGGAGTATTCTATCTCAAAAATATTTTTTAAGAAAAAAAAATCCGTAGCTCCATTTTCTAACGTCATTAAGCATCTTGGTTCATTTTTTTGTCCATAAAAGAATTTTTTTGTCAACTCTCGGATCCTACACATTGTAAACACTCGTGTATGCATAACAAGCTATTTGTATGTTTTTTTTTTTTTTAGTTTACCACCCACAAAGGTCCCTTCTGTGAAAACGCCACAGGAAAACAAAAAACAATCTTTGAGAAAATAAAAACGGATTACTATATTTGAAGAGACATTCAATGGCATTAAGTTAAAGAGCCTGTCTAAATCCGTTTACAAATTGGCATAACATGTGTTTTTGAATGAACGTATTTGTTTGTACACATGTTGACATCAAATAAGGACGTAAATATTTTATATTTATTTTTCCTTATGAGTTTTGCATTTAGCTTTTTAAATTTATTATTTAAGAGATCGAGGATTCAAAATTGTCAAATTTTGGTGACCCTTAAAATAATGTCACCCAATTTATCAACTCCTATTCGTCAGAGAGTTTTTGAGGTAGGGATGGCGGTTATTGCAAAATAACCGGTTTTCGGTTTCTCCGGGTTTTTTTTTCTTAGGTTTAAACTGTAGGTTTTAACTGGACAAAAAAACCGGTTTTAACGGGTTTTCGTTTTTTTTTTTAGAAAAAAAAAAATGTGAAACAAAATTTTTGGAAGGTTTTCATCAAAATGATTTAAAAAAAAATAAATATTATAAAACTAATGACATTGAATTCACAAGTTTCTTTTCTTTAATTGTGTAGTTTTTTAGAAATGAAACTTAGAAAAACTGATTTGAAACAAAAAAAAAATTATATAAATACGTATTTCTTATTTTATATACAGAGTTCTTTAGCTCTGTTGAAAATTTTCGAAGAACTTAAACATTTTTCGAAGAAATTTTCTGTATCTTGTTTATTGATGTACCTAAACGGGGAATGTTGAAGTATATAACCGGTTTTTTTTTCACCCGGTTGTTGAGTTTAAGAAGAAACACCGGTTTTAATCGAGATAAAAAAAATCACCGAAAAAAACCGGTTCACAGAAACGAAAAAACCGGTTTCGGTTTAAACCGACCGGTTTTTCCCATCCATATTTTGAGGATTCTCCGAAATATTTAGCAAATACATAAATCCTACTTTCTTTTAATTTAAGTCCAGTGCTGGAAGGCATTTTTAAGAAAAATCCCTTCGGACAGTCGAAAAATTCCCCTTTTTCCCTTTTGCCCCATAAATCTTTTCTTGTTTCCATTTTTATTTCCCACAGCATAAAAGAAGGTATTTTCATTAAGTACCAATTTACAAATTTGGATTTTGTGAGTATGTACCTACATTAAATTTTTTGCTAAAAAATACACAGGATTCAATTTTATCCCAGAAGTCTTGTATATTATTGAAGGAATCTTTTGCTGTTCAGTATCATTACTTCTCTTAAAAAAATAATTTTAAAAATTTTCCAAAATTATTTTTCGTTTTTGCAAATTGCATACTTTGAGTTGAAGAAATAAAGACTTCTTGTATTATTTTTGAGAGGAAATCGATTTTTTTTTAATGTTGTTAAAAATAAATCATTACGGCGGTTATTTGTCGTTTCTTTTCCGAGTAAAGTTTGATAAAAACAATAAATTCTCACAAAATTAGTCGGTTTTCCCTTTCTCCCTTTAGAGGTCAAAATTCCCCGAGAAAGGTATTTTACCATGATCCTTCATTAATGCTTAAGTCCATTCACTGTTGCTTGGTTTGATTGGCTGTGAATGTATTTGGGGCTTAAGAATATCCCTTATATCTTTCCAGAGAGAATATGCAGTCACGCAATCGCCGACGTATGTGTATGTATGTAGAAATCTCACTATTTTTAACCTTTATTTCATGAGCTAACTAGACCGGGAATAATAGAAAAAATATTTCGAAAATCTAAAAAAAACTTTTTCATAAAATCTTACCATTTGTATCGACACAGAATTTCATACTATCCATAGTTACCTTACATCCCTGTAATAGTAAAATAAGACCACACACTAAAATGTAAAGGTATGTACATATATCCTCGATGATATAGAAGGATTTGGTTTAGGCCTTGTTTGTTTGTTTTTAGATTAGATTTGATAAAACTTCGTTTTAGAAACAAATTTCATTCAAATAAACAGCAAAAAAGGAAGATAATTTTAATAACCAACAAAGAAACAAAATAACCAACTTTATTGTGAGTTTCTTCCGAAAAATATTTTACCTTAAAATTTTTATTCGCCAGGAATTCTAAAAGCTATTGTGACTTTCGCCCAAACGATAATGATGATTCCTATATCATGAAGCTTCCGTTCGCCTCCAAAAAAAATATTTCGCCCGAAATAACATTTTAACATTTTGTTCGGTTGAAACTAACATTAGTCGAAAAATGAAATGTCAGTCATTCCAGGTGGAATGTTTTTCGGGTGAAATTCACAATAAGGCTGAGAAATCATCTATAAAAATCAATTTTTGTTCAGTTCTTCTTTGAAAAAATTTCAATTTTGAGCTTCCTGTCTGTTTCCTCTTGTGATTCCTATAAATGTATTTATATTTCGCTCGAAAGTTAAAATTATTATTTCATAAAACAGTTTCGAGCGAAACTTTAAACTATATTTCACAAAACTTTTTATTTCGCGCGAAATAAAATGACTGTACAATTTTGGGAGTTTTGTAAAATTGATTTGAATTTCGCGCGAAATATATATTTATTAGGGAACAATAGAGGGTTTTTCGGTTTTCAATTTTCATATAGGCCGTTTGGGAATTGGATTAAAATCTTTGACTTTGAAAAGTCAAAATTTAATCTCGAATAAAATTTAATCGAAGTTATAATCCAATTAACACATGGCCTTAGAACAACGATTGGCTTAGAAGGATACAATGGACGCCTACAACTATTGGCCTAGAAGGAAACAATTAACGCCTAATGTTGAACACATACTAGAGCTGCGAGCAGAGCGGTGATGCGAGGGTTGAGCAGAGCGGCGAAAACAAATAAATGTTTTGAAACACCCTGTGTATACAAAGTCTGAGCACATTAAATCAAACACGCATCAGACATTTTATATGGATACCATATGTTAGAACTATGAATGCCAAGTATCCTACATGCACTTGAACCCCAAGTTGTATATTTTCGTATAGGCATACAAATACGTAACACACGAAGACATAAACTGCTGACAATCAACTATAATCTATATTTAGTGAAGGAAAGGAAAGGCAAAAGAACACAATTCATGACAATCATTAAGTCAAAATTCGTCCTGCGTCAAAAATAAATATTCTGATTCTCAGACAGTTGGGAGTTGTGGAACAACATTTTCAAACATAATGTTAGTTTTATTTGTATGTATGTACAAACCTATATATTATTTCAAATAGACACAAAGTCAGGAGGGTAAAATTAACAAACAGACTGAAAGGAAAAATATATTTAGCCAACGAAATAAATTAGTCTTTGCCGGGCGTAGAACAAAACAAAGCTATACACCAAAATCCAGCTTTGTCGGAATTTTCTGAAGTTTGGCCATTTTATTTGGTCTAATTTTCTGGGCTTTGTTAAAAATTTCGAAATTGTGGGGTTTAACAGCATTGTTAAAAGAATTCGGATAGAAGCTCAAATGCGTCTGTGTAAAAATGATGGTAGCAAAGTTTTAAGACCTGTGATAAATCATTAATGAAAAATGAAAATATCAAAGGCCCAGAGAATCGACCCCTGTGGTACACCACTTTTTGCAAGAAGAAACGATGATAGTTTTAAAACCTTGCTATTTTAAAGTTTTTCGTATTCAAATAATTATTTATAAAAGAAAACAAATTTCAACACCCTATTTCCCTAAACGAAATAAGTCTCCCTTCGGCCTCGTTTCGGATGATCTCGGTCTCTAAATTTGTGTTTGTGGTTTTTGTGGAAGAAATATTGAGATAGAATTTGAATATATTTAGAAGTTGTTTAATATTGATATTGAGCAATTCAAGATCATAATTTTCAAATCAAATATTTTCATATGAGTCCAAAAAGTTACGGTCTCGTTTTGGATGCTTTGGGCCTCGGTCTCTTTTGGTAAAAATGAGATAAAACGAGACCAGGATTATTCTCATCTCGTGCCAATTTAACAAAAATATTAAATCCCGATTTTCTTAAAAAAACAAAACAAATTTTATTAACATTTTTTAATCAATTTTCGAAATAAATTAAAAATTAACTGAAACCGAAAGAATGCACTACTCTGTACCTAATTTGAAGCAAATCCATCCATCAATTTAGATGATAGCACAAACCGAAGCATGGTAAGACGAAATCATCATTTTTTTGGTCTTCTCTACATTCGTCTTGCTATGCCAGGATTATGAATGTGTTTGTTCAGCCCAAACTCGTCAATCGAATCTAATGTCAGTAGTTTATGAAAGAAGTTCTACATCATGCAAAGCTTCAGTCATAATATAGAACAGTTCGAAAGATTCAAAACGTCAGTTTTACCATCCATGGATTGAAAACAATTTATGCGGGTCCGCAATAAAGGGTTTTCCAATAAGAGGTGTTATTTTGATATTCAAAGAAAAATGGCATTTTTTGAGATAAATGATCGGATGTTTATTTCATTATAAAGAGGAAGGTATGCCGTTAATAATGGAACACAACATCAGCCAAATGGCCGCCACGACCACGCTTACAGGAACTTATCCTTTTCATGAAATGTTCCATAACCAAATCGCAAAGTGGCTGCCCTATGTCCTCGATAGCCTGACGAATTCCATCTTTGAGGTCTTGAATCGACGCTGGGCTGTTGGCGTAGACCTTATCTTTCACGTTGCCCTAAAGGAAGAAGTCGCAAGGTGTTAAATCACAAGATCTCGGTGGCCAATTGTGATCACCTCTTCGAGAGATAACACGGTCCGGAAACTTTTCCCGTAAAAGATCGATGGTTTCATTGCTTGTGTGGCACGTAGCGCCGTCTTGTTGAAAGTAAACGTTGTCCAGATCAATACCATCCAATTCCGGCCATAAAAAATCATTAATCATCTCTCGATAGCGCAATCCATTGACCGTAACTGTTGCTCCAGCCTCATTTTCGAAAAAGTAAGGTCCAATGACCCCGCCGGACCATAAACCGCACCAAACAGTCACGCTTTGAGGATGGAGAGGCTTTTCAACAATAACTCTTGGGTTTTCCGAGCCCCAGATGCGACAGTTTTGCTTGTTGACGTAGCCTCCGAGGTGGAAATGGACCTCATCAGTCAAGATGAATTTTCGATGAAATTCCGGATCATTTTCATGCATTTCAAGGACCCAATCAGCAAAGACACGACGTTGTTGATGATCAGCCGGCTTGAGTTCTTGTGTTAACTGAACTTTATAAGCCTTAAGACCCAAGTCTTTATGCAAAATACGGTGTAGTGACGTTTGTGGAATGCCTAATTCCAAGAACGACGAGGAATGGACAAACCTGGGTTTTCTTCAACACTTTGGGCTACAACAGCAATATTCTCAGTTGTTCTTGAGCGACGTGCACGGGTTTTATTCTTCACATCACTAACTTGTCCCAACAGCTCGAATTTGTCCACCAATTTCTGTATTGCGGTCCGACAAGGTGCTTCACGACGACCCAAAAATGTTTTAGTTTTACGAACCGTCTCTGCCAAATGTTCACCATTTTTATAGTGAATTTTAATAATTTCAATGCGTTGTTGAAGCGTGTATCGTTCCATTTTTATTAATGGCGTAGTTTCTACTTGTCAAATGTCAAAAAATGACAGCTTCAAAAGTGACAGCTGCCGAAATAGCGGGCTATTCAAAATAACACCTCTTATTGGAAAACCCTTTATATTCAGAAATGTCTCATAGAACTCAACAAATTTATGAAATAATTTTGACTATCAACAAATTTCTTATGCGGTACCAAAAGCAAGAGCTCTAAAATGTGGCATTATACACCGCGTTCGTTTAAACTATTTTATTTTTGCAAAAGTAATTCACGTAGGGGATACTCCACATTACCCCAGTTAAACATATTTTAGATTCAAGCGATTGAAAATATACATAGATCCAAAGAAATCGAAACAGAAGCAAACCCGAAGACTATAGACCAATAAGTATTCTGCCACGTATTTCGAAAGTTTTTGAAATTCTAATGCGTGATCAGATTTATGAACATGTCAACCGACACAAATTACTATCTTTTTGTCAGTCCGGTTTCCGTAAAAACCATAGCTGTACAAATTCTTGAAGAATTAAGATGTGAATTTGATAGTTACAACATTTCCATTTTATGCCTGCTCGATTCTTCAAAAGCTTTGATAGCGTTGATCACCATATTCTTATTAAAAAGCTCAAACATAATTTCTTTTTCCGCAAAAGCTCACGACTTTTAGTTTCTAGCTACTCAGGTGAAAGGTTTCAACAGGTGTGTACCGATTCTGGTGTATCCTCATTTTTGAAGGTTCTGTGTGGTGTTCCTCAGGGGTCAGCATTAGGTCCGCTGCTTTTCTCCCTGTTTATTAATGATCTTCCTGACACTTCTCATAATACCACAATGGATCTCTATGCTGACGATGCTCAGATTAAGTTCTCAAGACCCGTTGGTCTTATGGAAGACAGTGTAGCAAGGATAAATGAAGACTTAGAAAGAATATATGCTTGGGCTCACATTAACAAGTTGCTATTAAACTCTCAAAAATCTAAGGGGATAATAATTTCTAAGAATCTAATCGACGCTTCTCGTATACCAGCTCTTCTTTTAAATAATAGTGTTGTACCATATGTAGATGAAGTAAATAACCTTGGGATTATTATCAATTGAAAACTTTGTTGTGAAAATCATATTAACATCTACTGTGGCTTACGTCAGCTTTTTATCTCATCCAATGTCATTCCAGTCGTTATTAAATTGAAACTGATTCAAGCTCTTTTTTTAGCTCTTATTAATTACTGCGCAGTCGTTTACAGTAATCCTGAAGCAGCTTCATTCCGAAAGTTAGAACTTGCATTTAACTCTACAATATACGTTATCTATATAAACTTCGTAAATTTGACCACCATAAAAAAATATTAAATAAAATTAGAGTGATTTTTTTCATCATCAGTTAAGCAGTCAGTTAACTATCAGAGAAATAAATAGGAAAAAATATTTGATTTATCTGAAGAATAAGTACTATCTAATGCTTAACTGACTATTGAATAATTGGCCCTTATTGTGAATTTTTCCAAGCGAGATAAATATGATTTTCAACCAAATTCGACTAATAAGCGATTTCGTTCATTAAAAACTCAACTTATGGATTCATTGATTGAAATATTGGTAAACAAGCACATTCGATGATTTACCAGTTGCAATAAAATCAATACAACTTCTGAACCAATTGTAAATTCCTTAATCAGTTACAAAACAAAGCTTTTTTGGCAAACATGAGATGTCGGACACGATCTTAATTGCATTTGTTAACTTAAATCAGTAATTACCTTGTCCGGTTACAGGGCAAACAGGAAACAACTGTGCCTGCAGAACTTGCACACGGCCCTGGAGCCCAAAAATGTTACTGCTAGCTCCGCCACCACTTACAAACCCTCCCAAAAACGAGCCTGTCAAATAATTCATGGCGAATTTCTCAGCTAAAACGTGGCCAGCATTCTGTTTTTCTTTTTAGATTCTAACACCCATAGTAATTTATATGACTTTTCACCATTTTCGATGGCCAGCGTATATCATGCCGATGCCTCGAAACTTCATCTCCCAAATTCGGTTCTTCTTGTTTTTTTTGGCTAACTGTAAAAACTTCGTCGTATTTTTTTTTTTTTTTGCTAAGTTGGTTAGAATTAGTGGCGCGACCAAAATTGATTTATTAAAAACTTTTCGTTTTCAACTTGATTCGCGCATATTTTAATTAGATATTCTCCCTCGGGACGAACAAAAAAAAAAAACAAACACTTTTGAAAAACTTGCCCAGGGCCGCGATACGACAAAAAAAAAAAAAACGGTTTGACTTTGAAAAGTTTCATTCGTTGACTGATTGACGATGGTTGTTGATTTCACCGAAAAGTCATGCCAATCTGAATTTCAGCCTCTGTTCTGTTTTTTATTCGATTTGTGTTGTTTTTTTTTTTTGTATTTTGGGTTCCGACGAGCTCTGCCAGGCTTATAACTTTGCCATGACAAAAAGTGAGGTTATAAACAACGAACGTATATTTTGGCTTAACTGCAGGGAGTATCGAATTAGGAGGCAAATTTTTGGGCTTAGGGATGAATGTTTGCGGGGACGACAACCACGATGACGACGACTATGTCGATGATAGAGGAGAATGTTATGTTTTGTTGATTTTTTTTTATCTAAGGAATCCAATAAAATCAGCCGGTTTCGAGGTTTTTTTTTTGTCTACTTTGGTTTAATTTTGTTGAATTAGGTTGTTAGGATGGTTAAATACCGATAGTTACCGCAGTTTAAGGGTTATTCTTGGTAACCAGCCAAGAAAAAAAAAAGAAGAAAATGTATTTGAATATAAGTAGCTGTATTCAAGTACATAACTGCATTTTTAACAAGAGGCTCGTTTAACATGGGATTGAAATTGTTTGTTGTTTTAAGGAGCTATTCAGTTGTTCCTTGAAGTAGGTTACGATAGGAGCAGCATAATTATTATTTATTGAAAGACGATAAAATATCAAATAATCAGATTAATAATAATAAGTTTTGTTTGTTTTAATTTTCGTGGAAAAACAAAAACCGATGGTTGGAATGTTTTTATTGCAGCTATATGGAAATCGAACTGAATCTATAAAAATGTCATTGTCGGTTAATGGGAAATTGCATTGTACATATTCAATGCTGATGCAGTAAAGAAGCCCTGCCATAAGTTTTTTTTTTTTTTGTATATAAAAGAGTTTAACGATTTTTTTTGTGGATTTGGGATAAGAAAAGGGGAAACAGAAAGTCTATGCCAAAAAGACTACTATTTTTGTTTTTTTTTTTTTAATAAAATCATAGAAAAAACAGTATAACTAAACAAAAATTTAGACATCAAAACTTAACTTGGTATTTCTTACTGTAAACCCCCGGATCGGCCGAAATCTTAGGATTGACCGGTAAACCATAGAAGCTACGTCTGAGATATGTCAATTTTTGAAAATTTGTTTTTATTCCATATTCAGTTTCTAAAAATTTGCTGAAATTTTTGAATTTCTCATCCAAAATTGTACTTTGCTTGGATATATTTTTTCAACTGAGCTTTTCGCAAATCTTAAAACCTTTTTTTAACGAAAATCAGTAAAAATAAAATTCGAAAAAAAATTTCCTTTTTGGCTGAAATATGTATAATTTTATAAATTTAGTCAATTCCAATTCGGACATGAAGAATCAAATTAATCCCAAATGTCTTAGGTAAATTTTCAATCCGAACAAAAATCAAGCGAAAGTATTGAAAATGCAAAGTATTTCTATAAAGTTTGAAAACAAAAGTACTTTATAATCGATTTTTTTAAGAAATTTTTTTCTGAGACAAAGCTAAATATTCCATATAAACAACAAAGAGGAAAGTTATTGTCGCAACACACTGCCCCTTGTCGCAACAAGTAGGTACTAACAACTATAATTTCTGTTCGACAGCACTGGTACAATGGAGACTAGCGTGTGGTGTCTGGTGTGTGTGTGTGTGTGTTTATGTAAAACACTTTTTTCTGCTGTACGATTATGCTGTTTACGGTAATTACATTATTCTGTTTATGCATAGAACGAACAACGAGGAATATAACGAATTTTTCAACATCTGCAATGTTTCTGGAGTAATCTCTTTGTTTTACTGTTCAATTCCAGGATTTTGACGAATCCGGGGGCTTACAGTAACAGTTTACAGTTTTGTAGCTATCATGGCTGTAACCGATCGCAGTGTGAGGTTGTCATAAATATAAGAAACTATCAGCTGTGACTTAATTTAAAAGAAAGTATAGTTGTCAAAAAAAAAATAGAAGACAGCGCTGTCGTCTCATGTATTACATGTCCCGAATGTTTCATTTATAAACCTTTATGGCACTTGTGAAAATTTTTGTGTAGAAATTTATCAACTTATAGTATCACTTGGCGTAATGATTAGTATGGGTTGGAAAATCACGCTGCAGGAGGTCTTGGTTCGAATCCTGCCTATTCCTTCTAAAATGATTTTTCAGTAGTTTTTCCCTCTTTAAAGAAGTGACAAACCGCCTTGAGAAAACACTTCCTATCTTAGCCGTTTAGCAGAATCTTTTCCTAGTTAGTTATTTTTCATTTATATTAAAACTTAATTCTTTTTGTAAAGCGGTTTTTTTTGTAAATAAAAGCATACCTAAAGACATTTTTTTTTATAAATAAAGCGAAATGCAGACTTATGTCTATAAAACCCTGTTGAGGAGGAATTTAACAAAACTTATGATACTTGTTCTTTTTACAAATATTGCTTTCTTTTCTCGAGTATGTTTCACAGTATAGACGGCCTTAAAAAAAAAACACGTTGAGACAATAAAATATAACTTCATTCGACTTGTTCTGAAAGGTTTTCCGTGGCTTATGTGTCACATAATATAATATGAACATCAGATCCAGCTTTCGCTGGTCCAAATTGAATGCGTATTAATAGTGATATAATATTTCTTCACAGAGTTATCAATAGTATTGGCTGCACTGACTAACTACCATGGAGATATCATCAACTGCAAAGATTTTACCTTTTCAAGTTCGCTTTCATGGAACTAACTTTTATTTTCCGGAATCACCTTAGAAATCTTCATTTTTTTACCACAAGTCAACCTTTTTTAAAACGCTTTAATTAACACGCTTTGTTTAATCTAACTTTCCAATAAGGCAGAGACTTGAAATTTTAAAATTAACATAACTCAATGACAACACTTTTGTTTAAAGTTTCTGGTCTCAAGATTATCAAAATGTTGTTCAAAAAAATATTGCAAAATTTTTACTGGACCGAACCTCATAATCGCATCAAAACGTTTAAAATCAATAGCAAATCCCACATAAATAATTAATTGAATTAAAATTAATTTCTAATATAACACGTTTTTAAAATTGACTAAAAAGTATAAAATGATTTCGTTTAGTCCCAAACGTGAAATACCTGGGTGCATGTACATATGCTACCCCCTATTCGCCTAACTATTATCTATTGCATGCGCCCCACATTTTTCTTTTTAAATGCTTGGGGTTATAATAAATTATTTTCACCTTTTTAGTCAATTGTTACAACGTGATACATTGAAAATTTATTTTTTTAATTTTTATTTATTTTTCTTAAGTTATATTAGTAATACAGTTTGATAAGTCCATCTTAAAGTAGGTACTTGGTTAATCTTCATCAAAATCGTCTAAAAAAACTCTTGTTTGGAACACTAAAAAGGTCAAAAATGTACGCAAGCTGGTCTACCTACTCAACAGTGATGTAACATACGTCGTCGTTGAAAAAGGTTATCCTGTGTACGTAATATTTTTTGTATATTATTTTGCTTTAACTCTATTTTGCCAAATATCTCTCGAACCCCAGCTCCAATACCTTAAAGGTTATACAACAAAATGAAGTACACACGATGAACTATGCAATGACGTATGTAACATCTCTGTTGAGTAGGGACATAAACCACGTTGGCCTTTCTCGTTTTTCATTTCACTAGTTATATGAAGAGTTCCTTATCAAATTTAATCACAAAAATTGAACAATTTATTTGGTTCACCGCAAAGAGGATGCAGGTTTTTGCGCGATGAACGTTAATTAATTTTGCATGCATGTTACCCACCCCTCAGGAAGATTTTTTGAATATTTATTTATTAAAACAGTTTTATAAAAAATAGCAGTGTTTTATTATCTACGGGTCTATATCAGAGTCATTTTTTAACACGTATAACAACAACAACTTGGGATCCTGCTCTCTATCTGGATTTATTTTAAGGATCCGAAAATTAGTTCTTACTTTTACGGGTAGATGGCTTCTCATGGTAATGTAGTGTACAGAAAACAGACAACAAATACATGAAAAATAAACCAACGTAAGGAAAATAGAGACAGGTATACAACACAATTGTCAATGATCCGTTTCGTTTTATTTGCTTGCGGTGATCCTGATCCAGATCCGTAGATAATAAAACACGGCTAATAACGAACTATGTTTTAAAAAATTTAAATAAAGTTTGCGAGCATTGCTTCAAAATAGATAGATCATGCACAGGCATTTTGCAAACAGGTTAGAGCCTATTTCCAGATTTCTTAGCTGATTTTTTTTTTTCTAAATCATTTTAGTCTCGAGCTTGAAAAAAATGGCTTCACTGGTAATAAATCAGGGTAAGGGCAGACAAACGACTTGACTGTACTGTGATATAAGGTGAAATTTGATTTAAAAAAAAAATGCAAGACTAGATCGCACAAACTTGCTCTTGTAGGTCAAAATTATGTTGTTTCGAGATATTGCAAACTTATATGGTAATGGTTCGGTAATGTTATGATATATAGTTTCGTTATATAGAAAATGTATATTAATTCATATGCAGGTACTGAAAAAATTGATTTCTTTCTTTATTTTTTTTTTTTTATTAAAAAAAATAATTTAAAATTGTTTAAATGTAATAAAAATACCAATAAAGGCATATATCCATTATATGTACATTTATGTATATGTAAGTGATTTTTTGCTACGATTTTTAATCAAAATCGTTAAAGACGTTTTCGAATAAAAATTGAAAAAAATAACAAAATTAGGGTATGGCGCACCTTCCCGCTATAGATGGGGTTAAACAATAACTCGAATTTTCCCACTAAGGAATTTATCAAATTTAAAGCTAATCGGTCCACCCGTTTAGGCTCTAGCTCAATCTACAGGGCACGTTTATAATGGGTGATTTTTTAAGAGGCTTAGAACTTTTTTTAAAAAAAAAACACAAAAAATTCGAAAAAATGAATGAAATATTTATTTGAATCGATAGTTTGAACCTTGCAATTTAATGTTTAAAGATAATTTCATGCAAATGTTGACCGCGGCTGCGTCTCAGGTAGCCCATCCGCTGAGTCCAATTTTGGCATACTCTTTCACACATATCGGCCGGTATCTCACGAATGAATGCATGGATGTTGGCTTCCAGTGCGTCAATCGAAGCGGGCTTGTCCCTATAGACATTAGCCTTGACATACCCCCACAAAAAATAATCTAATGGTGTCAAATCGCACGATCTAGGCGGCCAATTGACCGGCCCGAAACGTGAAATTAACTGTTCACCAAACTCGCCTCGCAATTGCGCCATTGTTTCGCGTGCTGTGTGGCATGTGGCACCGTCTTGTTGAAACCACATATCATGCAAGCCAAGAACTTCCATTTCGGGCAAAAAAAAGTTTGTTATCATCGCTCGGTAGCGTTCACCATTGACAGTAACGCTGCGATTCGCACCATCTTTGAAGAAATAGGCCCAATAATGCCGCCGGCCCATAAACCGCACCAAACAGTGGCTTTTTCGGGATGCATTGGTAGCTGTTGCAATGCTTCTGGCTGATCTTCACTCCAAATGCGGCAATTTTGCTTATTTACGTACCCATTCAACCAAAAATGAGCCTCATCGCTGAACACAATTTTTCGATAAAAAAGCGGATCCTCGGCCAGCTTTCCAAGAGCCCATTCACCAAAAATTCGGCGTTGTGGTAGGTCGGCTGGCTTTAGTTCTTGCACCAGCTGTATCTTAAAAGGCTTTACGCCCAAATCCTTCCGCAAAATTTTCCACGTAGTGCTGTAACAAAGGCCTAACTGCTGGGAACGGCGCCGAATCGACATTTCGCGGTCTTCTGTCACACTAGCTGATACGGCCGCAATATTTTCTTCACTACGCACAGTACGTAAACGTGTTGGTGGTTTAATGTCCAACAAAGTAAATTTGGTGCGAAATTTGGTCACAATCTTCCGAATAGACTGCTCAGAAGGTCGAGAATGCCGATCATAAAATGGAAGCAGCGCGCGATGAATATTTCGAACCGAGCACGAATTTTGATAGTAAAATTCAATAATTTGCAAGCGTTGTTCATTTGTAAGACGATCCATGGTTAAATTGCAAACCAAACTGAAGCTGTTTGACAGTGACACAAGGTACTAAACACACGTCAGCTGTCAAAACCAGTGTTGCCAAAACCAAACCAGCTAAAAAATCACCCTTTATAAGTACACACCGATACGATGCTAACGGACGGTTCCACTTTTTTAGACTTCTAAATAAAAGGCTCGAAATTTGTGTATACATGAAACCAATACTTGCCTCGTAGAGCACGTAAAAACATTAATTATATTTAATTATTTAGTTGCAATTGGTCGATCAAACATATACCGATGAAATGTTGCATATCGCGTTGAGATGATTTTGCAAGAGTTATGACCCCCACCTGCTCTATTGTTCAATATTAGAAAACATGAACCAGATTGTGTAATTCAGTATTGTACTAACCTTTTAAATAATACAAATTAATCTTGGGATCACAAATTCTACGATAACAAATTAATTCATGTTTCTGAATTTCGAAACATGCAGCGTTTTAATTGGAAAAAACTAATATAAACTAAAATAATTAAATAATTTTCTGAAACGAATTTTTACAAAAAAAAAAATAAATAATTATGAAAACAAAAACGCTTTGCCGTATTTTGTTATTTTCATTTTTGAAGAATAATTTTTCTCCCTCGTTCATTCGCCCATAAATCACTTTTGACATCACATGCTCTCTAAGATTAAAATGTTTGTTTTCTTCTTCTTTTTTTTTTTTAATTTGAATCCTCGAGAAAATTTTATACATATGTACGTATGTAGTTTATTTATGTCAACCTTCTCTTGGCATTACTAATCAAATATATATACATAACTAATTCTCAGCATTTTGTCTCAAATTTGAACTGACATATTGCTCAGTGGATTATCGAACAAAGTGTTCATACAAACATGCATACATAAATGTGTATTAATTTTTTTATGAATGGTCTTAAAGTCCGGGAAATAATATTGAAAATGTTAAAATTCTAGAATCTCTTCTAGTTTTTTAGAAAATTGAACATTGTAGATATAAAATTCCCCTTATTTGACACCAATCCTTTGCTTAAGTTAATCTAAAGGTCCTATTTCCATTACGTAGGTAGTAAAGTAGATTTAGGTATTTTCAAATTTCTCAAAAGGTATAAGACATTTAAGCATCCAGTTTTCTGTTTTTGACTAAAAATTTGAAAGAGCATTGAATTTTGAAAACAAAAAAAGTACTTAATAATGTAAAATTTTGAAAAAAAAAAATAAGTCAGCGAAATTAAAAAAAAAAAATTTTAATTTTGAGTTTGAAAATAATTTTTGTGAAAACTGTTCCAAAAAACAACTTTTTTTAAAAATAAAATAAAATAAGGGATTTCTGGTCTTACATGAAGGTATAGTATGGCACTGTAAATTTTACCGTTGTTTTTTTAATAATTTTTTTTTCTGTTTTTAGTCATTATTTTAGAAAATGCCCTTCCTCGCTAAACTGGGGGAATAGACCCCCCTCCTATACGATTATTTTCTTGTCTCGGCTTATCCTACTTGCTCTAGCTATTAGTCACACCTTATGTGAATCACCCTGTATATGCCGCCTTAAAACAAGTTATAAGATTAATTAAGAAATATGTATTTGAAAACTTATAATACATTCTTATATTTAAATAAAACAAGAAAACTTTCATTTTCAAATTTTGCATGTTAATTATTCAGCAAGAAAAGCTGCTTACGTACCTAAAGCAAATCTTATTAATGTTCTAATCAGTGGCGGATCCAGAGGGGGATCATAGGGGTCATGACACTCCCCCCCCCCCCCAGAAGCCCAGAGCAAAAGATAAACAGTCGTATTTATTAGATTTCCTTAGAAAACTTTTGAACAACTAGTCAATAGTATGACATCTCCTTATTTATAAACGCAATATAAAATATTTATAAATAAGGTTTTGAAGTTGGGCAGCTGCCTAAAATTAGACATACTTAAAAATAGGATTTATTAGCTGTAGTCCGATATATTCAGTAAAAAAGTGCAGATGGATGCAAACGCAAAGTATCTTAATTTGTAGATCTATGGGAACTTGATGTAATTTGTATCAAAGTCTGCAACTTTGCTCGCTGGTCTACCTGGGTTTGATCTAACGAAGTTTATTTTAATCAAAATCTTTTTTAATTTACAATTTTATTATCTTAAGTAGATTTTGATATTATCTGGTATCTCTGGATCAGGAGCGGGTCTTGTGCGTTCTTCAAATTCTCGTTATTACAGTATGAATCCGTACATCGGATATACTCTCGGTAGGTAAACGGCGCGGTTTGAGTAAGCTGTGATAAACTGCTGAAACTGATAGAATCACGGACGAGTCTCGTAAATAAAAGTCGTGTGACAATTTAATAAGAGACCCCTTATCTCTAGTGGGGTAGTTTTTTTGAGTCACAGCGGCTTTTCGGGTACAAAAAGAACCATTTTTTTTGTATGAGTCCCACTGGTGTGATATCTTATTTCTTCTGTTAGCTATGTCCTCTTAAACTACCTTGATTAAAAAATATTTTTACTAATCTAAGAAATTTTGATGAAACTAAAAATGGACCGACTTTTACCAAAAAAGGAGTTATTGCATTCAGGTCTCGTCAACTTATTCTCGTCTCGGTATCGTCTTGGACTTGGGGCATTTTTTGTATTTTTGTAGATGAAATATGGAACCAGTGCCTACGTTCTGTAACTCTCGCATGGTTAAAATTAGTCGAGAAACAATTAAAAATGGAGCAAAACTCATACCATTTGTTTCATTTTTCATCGTTTCTCGACTGATTTTATCGATGTGAGACTTACAGAACGTAGGCACAGAGTTTGAATCTAGAAACTGCTTACTATGTATATATTCATTGAAAAAATCAATTTTGTAATTTAAAATTGCAATGTTTTAATTTTGAATCTTTTCTGCCAACATCACCTTGGTCAATGATGCAAGTCCGATACTTTTCTCATCTCCAGGAATTGCATGCATTTTATATCGTTTTGTCGGTGATTTGTCATCGGGCAACGTGACCCCCTCCAAACTGAAATCCTAGATCCGCGCCTGGTTCTAATACATACAAAAAAAAAAATACCGAATTACTATTTTGGCTACGAATGCGCTTATTTAATACAATTTTCTTCTTTTTTTTTCAAGATTATACAAATTTCATAAGTAATTTTCTCGCATTCAACATCTGTTTATATCAATCAGATTACGTATTTCATTCAAAATAGATATTTATTTTGTCAAACTGATTTAATTTCATAAACATAATATGAAAATTCAATGTTATGAGCTTGTAGTAAAATATTAATTCTATTAAATAATTTCTTAAATATTTATATACAAACATGTACATTATACATGCAAGGAAATTTAAACAATTTTCATCACTTATGCTCATACCAAACACGCTTGCTTGTCCCATAAACAGGTGGGCGCGTTCTCATGTTTTTATAATGTTTATTTAATATTTTCAAAATAACAAATTACACCACCATCGTGTTTGTCTTGGCGAAAAAAAGAAAACAAAAACAAAAATAAATTTTATAAAATTCATGAACACGATGAAATATATTTAAATTTTTATTTATTTTATTTCAGCGAGTAGGTAGGTACATAATTATGTTTTTTTTTATTATTTGTTTTTCGTCTGTATAACGATGCATAAAACACATACATTAACATGTAGGTAATAAGTTTTTATTAATTGAAATGTTTTTAAGTGAATTATTATTTTCCCCCTTTGTGTAATTTACGTCACATGTTATTATAAATGTATGCGCTAAATATGATGGTGATATGGCTCTCACGTTAAAGATTAATGATACCACACGAAATGGGAAATATTATTTAGTAGTGAATGATTTCCTTACAGCTTCATTTATTGATAATTTATTACTTTTGGGGAAAGCGTTTATTGATAATTAAATAATGAGATAGAACAAATTGTTAAGAGTGAATAATTAATTCTTGTCAAATATTTAATTAGGTATAGCTCCTATCGTTATCACACCTCTTAAATCCTTGTGATTTATGGACTTTTATTTATTACCTATCCCATACATACGTTCTAAGGTGATTAAAATATTACTATTTAAGCCTGCATATAGGAACTATCTCTTAAATAAGTAACATAACAGGAAACACCAAACAATTACCCGTTTTCGTTTGACATTTCAATTGTTTTTAAATCAGCTGCTATATGATTTCTTGAACACAATGGACTCGACAAGGGCCTCGAAACATTGAAAAGCATCGAAAGTTAAAATAAAATAAACTAAAAAAACTCGTTTAAGTGTGGTTGGAGTGAATAAAGTTAATTGCCCATTTCTGGCCTAGAGTGTACACGAACGAGTTTGGTATCAAATGAAAGGTGACGTGAAGCCCAATACATGATCAAAATATTTTCAAAATCGTTCATGGGAAAGTCGAGATATTTGGGCTTGAAGTTGACGATGGCAAAATAAGGATTTCAGATTTTGTTCCAAATAACTGTCCATAACGGGCGGAATAATTGACGTAGAAAAATGATATTGGTATCGTGATATACGTGGAAACCCTGGCTCAATTGTAATTTGTAAGCGACGTTTATTATTTAGGACGCGCCTCCCATCGCGTCTACTGTGTTTAATTTAATTTCTCTTGACAGCATCGCGTCGTCGGCTTTCGTTTTGACGTTTGATTGAGACTGAATGTATCGAAAGGTGTGTTTGCTTAGTTCAACTCTGAATTCCACCTAGTTTTCGACAAGTTTTATCTAAAACTTGTGGTTTACAAAAATGTATGGGAAAACTTGTGTTTTCGATGTAGGTTTTACGCCAAAACCGATATTTTCGCGAAAACCGGGTTTTGGGTTTGGTGTGAAAAGGCTAACTTGTTAAAGATAGTTCAGGTGGGGTGTAGTTCATTATGAACTAATTTCTAAGGAACTAAGTTGGCATTGGCACAGGGATACATACACTCCGTACCAATGGTTAAAAGGCAAGTAATTTTGTTTAATTTTTTAGCTTAAATTGAGTTTATTTTAAAATTATATATAACACTGTGTTATTTATATAAGAGATTTGTATACAACATCAAAATTTTATAAACGACTAAAATAAATTAGCCAAATTGAAGACTTCGCACTATTTAAAAAGACTTGTTGTTAAATAATTCATTCAAATTAATTTATACAAATTCATCTCACTTTTAATCATCAGCTATACTTCAGTTATTTTATTCAGCCAACTAATATCATTGTTATAACAATTAAAAACTTCATTAAAAAGTACTTAAATGAAATGTCACTTTACATTTCATAATTTTCCCTAAGTATCTAATCCCACATTTTCTTCGTTAGATTGTTGACAATAACTTTTCTTTCAAACTATTTACAAAAAAATGCCTTAACATTTCACTTAAAAAGAACTCTTGAGAAGAAGTCTCAGCCTCTGCACAAATTAAAAGCAATTTA
Organism: Leucozona laternaria; assembly: GCA_932273885.2. Taxonomy (NCBI): domain Eukaryota; kingdom Metazoa; phylum Arthropoda; class Insecta; order Diptera; family Syrphidae; genus Leucozona; species Leucozona laternaria. The sequence goes on along the minus strand of OW026367.1, from coordinate 18,763,319 downwards.
TGCTTGTTATATACACAACATCATCTTGATGAGCCTCTATCCCCTTAGCACCTCGTCAAGTATCATTTCAAGCATAAACATCAAGCTGACTTTCTGGCTAATGGTAGTTTGTTTATAAAATAGCACTTTAACTGTCAAGTAGTTTTAATAACATTGAAACTTTTGTTTTTTTTTTTATATTTTCCTCTCATAAAAAAAGTAGATGCCAAAGAAAAATAGATAAAAAGTTTCTTAAACTCGAGGATAATGTTACTATACAATTGTTATCATTCTTTTTTATTTTTCCTTAAAACAAAAACATACACACAAAAATAAGTTAACAGTTGTAAAAGTTAAGTTTGAGGTTGGTAAAGGACTTTTTTATGTTGTTAAGGCAATCCCATTGAATTAAGTCAATGCCTCTCATTTGTTTAACCTTGAAGGAAATCAACTTGTTTTGTTTGCTTTTTTTAAAGATAGAAAATATATATAGGTATGTATAATCCAATCTCAATCTTAAGAATGTGTTCATGTTTTTTTTAATTTTCAGCTAATTTTTTAGTGAATAAAATGTTGGTTATTAACACGAGGCCTTCACTGTTTTAGAATACAGAATTATTGATTGAAAAAAATTTGAAGAAAAAGAGTTTATGATTTCGAAATTAAAAATTAGGGAAATGCCAATTTATTTATAACAGTTATAACATTTTAACAGAGACTTGAAAAAAAAAAAACAATTCTGGGTGCCTGAAGTATGCCCAAGCGCGCCCTCCCTCTGCCACTGTGGGGCGCACTCACACTCACATTTGGCAGAACTTTTGACGAACCAAATTTTTGCATGACCAAAAATTAAGGCAATAAAATACTACAATGTCCCAAAAGTAGTAAACATTTTTGGTCATTTGCAAAAAACATACGAAATACTACTTCGTCTCCGGTTCCACTGCTTGTTTTCAATGACACCCCTGCTGTTAGCTCATTATAGAGAAAGCAAATTTGCTTGCAGCACAGTTTGCTAGTAATTCGAAGTGTTATGACTCCTCCTGTACTTGAGAGCGCTAATGATATTATGGGACGAGTCTTCTTTCGCACTCGTGCAGTTGCAAGAGTTCTTAAGGACCTTGATGTGCACAAATCCGCTGGCCCGGATCGTAACCGTCCTATTGTTCTAAAGAGGTGTTCTTCAACGCTGGCAAAACCACTGCGTAAGCTTTTCCATCTGTCCTATTCTACTGGTCTCGTTCTGAGTGGATGGAAAACAGCATTTGTCCAGCCTGTCCCTAAAAAAGGCAAATTTCTTTACCCTCTAACTATCGTCCAATTGCACTTACGTCCCTTCTTTCTTTTTTAATCATCAGCTTCAGAAATATCTTGAAGAACGAAATCTTCTAAATAATAACCGGCATTATGGCTTCTGTATCAATAGGCCCACATGTGATCTGATGGTTATATCTCACCGAACAGTGGAACATATCTTTACACCGTTTTGGTGAAAATAAGATTATTGCACTGGATATTTAAAAAGCGTTTGATAGAGCTTGGCATAAAGCTCTCTTGGGACTGCTCAATACAAGTCGTATTGGATGGTTTTAAGTCTGATATTCATAAAATAAACGCTGGTGTGCCCCAGGGCTCCGTTTTGTCTTTCTTTTCTGATATTCATCAAAGATCTTCTGTCTCAAACTTACTACTAATCCATTACATTGTTTTGCCGACGACAATAACCTCAGCTTTTCATGTTCGTTTCTAGAGTCACATCCTTGTCCTTCGGATGTGGATTTAAAGTGGCAGCGTATGATAAGCTCATTAAATTCTGATCTCGATAGCATTGTCCAATGGGGAATCAAAAACCGCGTAATGTTTCAAAAGCCCAATGCTGTCTCTTTTCGTTGAAGCAAAACCCGCCCCCAATGCCTCTATCCATGAGCGGTACTTGCACTGAAGAAAATGAACAGCTTTCAGTAATCGGTATGTGCATTATAGACCACCTTTTGTGGAATTAAAAAACATATTCAACGCCGCCAAAAATGCTGCTAAATGTTTAGGTTTTCTTCGGCGATGCAAGAAATTTTTCTCTTCTTCTGATCTGGCTGTAATCTACAAAGCCTTTATCCGTCCAAAGCTTGAGTAAAACTCTCACATCTAGCAGGTGCTCCTTTAACTCATCTGAATCCCTTGGATAGAATTCAAAAAAGACCTTTAAAAATGTTAGGTGGTATAAGTATAACAGAAACAATTACAACTGTGGAACACAACCGTAATGTTTCATGTCTCTCTCTATTTTATCGCTACTTCCACAAACAGTGTTCTAGTGAAATAACCAGCTGCATTCCTCCCCTAAAACAATTCAACCGTAATACTCGCGTTCTTACGAATGCTCATCAGTTTACCCTTGAGCCAAACTTCGGACGTACCGTCGTCAAGTATAGAGATTCATTCTTAAGCCGCACTGCAGGAATGTGGAATGTGCTTTGCCTGGCTCTATTTTTACCTCCCATTTTGATATTCAGAAATTCAAAACCAATGTGCAGCGGTCTCCTATTAAATCCTTCCCTATTTTCCTAACGCTCGCACTGTGTTAAAAGGGTGTGTTAAAAGGGTAGGTTTAAGGGTAGTCAAAATCTTTTGTATTAGATGTTTTTTTCGCAGAAATTGTATGTTTTTTTTTAAATATCGTTCAAACTGTCTGTTTTCATTTTTCTCACCTTGAAATTATATGAGAGTTTCATCTGAAAATACATTTTTTTTTTCTATCCCTAATAATACAAAATAAAAGCCCTTGTCATGGTGATTTAAATAAAATTTCGTTTTCATATTCGCACCTAATAGAACTTTGTTTCTCCTTCAGTGCAAATTCATTTTCTGATAAAGTTGAATTCCGAAAGTTATGATTTTTTTTTCTTTTTACTTCCTATTCTATTTAACCTTTCTTAGTTCTAGAGAAATTCAAAGCCTGGCTGATTCTCTTGCTATCATACAATATTTCAACCCTCTAGAGAGTTTTTTTTTCTTACAAAATTACTCGTGTTCTTTTTTTTCGCTAAAATATAAAACACAATGGCTGACAAATACTTTTCATCAGGTGCACCTTTTTTCCTTCAGTTTAAGGGGTTTTCACCTTAATTTTTTTTTTTTTTTTTGAGTAAAGTGCTCTAAAGCAAGGTGAGGATATTAGCATTCATGTTTTAGTGCCGGAAAGAGACTTCATAGTTAAAATAGGATGAACGAAGGTCGTGAAAGAGTAATGGGAAGCTATTTTTGGATAAATATATTTTTAAGTCGTTATTTCCCAGGTGACATTCAAGGAAATTGCTTTCCTGGTTTTTTTGTTCGTTTTTTTTTTCTTCTCTTGAATAAAGCAATTATGAAAAACGTTTTCAATCCAAGCAAAATATCCCTCGAGAATTATTTAAGCAGGACAAAAATTCCGTCTGCGAATCCGTTAACATATGGTAGGTACGGAATTATGTAAACCCTTTTCAATTTTAGTTAATATGATTATTCTCTGAAGATAAAGTAAACAAAACCACATTTTGAAACACTTAAGCTCGATAAGACGTCAAAAAACAGCAGACGATCTCAAGAGAAACTATAATTTCAATTTGGCCCTGTTACGTACAATACGGGTGAGTAGATGTTGAAATGGAATAAAACAAGCTGTGTTTGAGGTACTGACAAAATTCTTTTTTATTTGAAAGGCGCATGTATGCCATTATGTATAGTATATGACATCGTTCCAATGCCCGCCTCGGCTGCTTACGGATCCGACTATCAATGATTCTCCCTCATAAATCCGGTTGAATTTGAGCGATTTCCTGTGTTATGATCACCATCGGGAAACCCCACAAAAAAAATTCTACGGCAATTTTGCTTGTTAACATAGCCATTCATACAAAAATGGGCCTCGTCGCTATAGATGATTTTCCGGCCTAAATTGAGGTCCTCTTCCAAATGCTCGTCTGAGCGTGCTGTTCAATCGTGTAACTTGCCATGGTGCTTGGCATCAGTAACTGAATAATAAATAACAGATTTGACAGATGTCACCAAAACAACATGACCGCCACAGGTTTGCCAAAATCTACCCGTGCCAATAGAAAACTCTTTAGAATTGTTCGGATGGAGCTAAATGGTAAGGGAAGTCGGGAAAATGGCCACGTCTACCGAGAAATGTCAAACTAAAATCTATAATACTATGTTTCTTTTTGTCTTTTATCAAGTATCCTGTTGCACAATTGCTATTTGTCTCTGATTCTATTTGAACATAGTGAGTGCGAAAGAGAAAAAAATATAAGACGCAAAACCAGTTGCCCTGTGGATCGTAGGCCAAGATTTCGGCTACTCATTTGACTTTTCATTTTAACCCTTTTTCGTATTTTTTTCTATTTGCTTTATTTGTTTTCTGTATTCTTAATTACTTGTAACGGTGTGGCATTTATTTATTAATTTCACCACATTTTTTTCGTCCTCACTACTATAATTGTTGTTCATGAGCTCAATAGCCATCTCCGGGCATTTGAATAACTTAATTATAGCTCTACAGCAATCAATTGTTTTCTATTAAATTAAATTAATCTTATTATGTTAAACAGATTGTGAGCTGTTGCAAAAAAAATGTATGAGTGCCGGGACTCGAGGTTAATATATGTGAACATCAACGTTTGTCCAAGCGCAGTTTTGAGGGTCCATATTTGCACGGATCCAACAGGGTCTAGTTTGCTTGAAAGGGATCTTCAGATTTTTGGCACTCAACGTACACAATATCCTTTACTATGCAGATTTTCGTAACATAACGTGCTACATCGTAAAGTTTCACCTCGTAAGTCCACGTTTTTATTTCACTCTAACGCAACCGGGATAGATATTTACACATCAAAAACCACCGACCTTTCTTATATTTATAAAAGCTTCCCAAATAGTGTCACCAGATATCTTACACACATCTTTCGTTTTATTTAAGGACGTTTAATTCAATAGTAGCGTTCAAGCAAATGATATTTCAGAGATTTCGCTCCGGCAAATTTTATTTCCTCAGTATTTTGACAGCAAAACTGAGAAATACTATTCATGTAATTGAGATCTCCGAGATCTCATTTTCCTAAACACGCCTTATGTGCTTCAACAAATTTTGAAATTGAAATAAAAAAGAACTGTCAAATTTGTTTCAAACGCATAAAATGCCTGTCAAATTTCACACAGGGACAAAGAATCATTGTGCAATAGCGTAAGCCTCACGGGATGATTTGTAAAATAGATCGTAAAAAAAGACAAGGGGAAAGAGTCATCGTGTCATAGGGGAACAACTGTCAAATGTGTCTTTCGTCAGTTGGAAAAAGACAAGTAGAATTCAAGCATAATGTGGAACAAAATCATGCCTTGAAACTGAATTATGTACTTGGTCTTAATTTCGATTAGAACCAGATTTTGAATATAGATACCTTACATTTTGAGGAAATAATGAATGACAGATTTTTCAATTAAAAAAACCGATAAAAAAACATACAAACTTAAATTACATTTAAATTTTAAGTTATTGTTAGGCCAAATTGCCTTCTGCCTTCTTTACTGTACCAATGTTAGACCGTCAAATTTAATTCCACCTGCCAATTTTTGTGGGAAACTTCAAAATTTTAAAATAAAGAGCTGCTGAGTTTTCCCTTGAGTTGAGTAGGTACAGAATTTTGAGGGGTCTTAAATATATCATTAATAAATTATTCGGATCAAAACACCGACCATAAGCGGCAAAGATGTAGGAAGTTTTATCAAAATCTACCTCAGTTTAAAATGTTATACTTAGTAAATGTCTGTAAAGATATTTTTTTCAAAATGTTGCTATTTGTAGGGTGAAACAGGGTAAAAAAGATTTACGAAATTCTTTTTTTTGTTTGAAAGTTTTTTTTTAGGGAATGGCTTTAGGGTTTTTTTTTCAAAAATTTGGTATTTATAGGGTGAAATGGGGTAAAAGCGTATGTTTATATCAAAGATTTTTTCTAGTGGATTATTTTCAAAAAATTGATTTTTATAGGGTATAGTGAAGTTAAAACAAAAAAAGGATATCCGAAAAATTCTGTTTGTGTTTGAAAGGCTTTTTTAAAAAAATTGATATTTATAAAGTGAAATGGGATAAACAAAAAAAAGTTGTTTTTGAATACAAAAATTCATTCTGTGTTGGGAAAGTAATAAAGGACTTAGACCATATTTTTAAGAATTTAGTCATTCATAACTTGAAGTAGGCGAAAACCCAGAAAGTAGTAGATTACAAAAAGTAGTTAAAAAAATTATAAAGGGTCCGCCATCTAACTTTTTTTTCAACAAGTGCTTATTTCGTGAATGGTAACACTTAGCTCATGTCTGATTTGACAGATAATTAGTTTTATCCTTCCGCTGAACGAATATGCTTGTGTATACGCTTCGCTAAGTGGGCCTGCGATCGACTTAGAAAAGATGCCGATTTTGCCAAAAAAATCATCTTTTCAGATGAAGCTCATTTTGATCTCGGCGGGTAGTAAACAAGCAAAATTGTCGCATTTGGGGCACAGAAAACCCGCACGCATACATTGAAAAGCCGATACACCCAAAACGAGTCACTGTTTAGTGCGGTTTTTGGTCCAGAGGCATAATTGGGCCATTTTTTGAAAATGAGCAAGGAGTAACCGTTACAGTCAGTGGCGATCGTTATGGGGCCATGTTGAACGAATTCTTGTTCACAAAAATTGAAGAGGAGGATATTGGCAACATTTGGTTTCAACAGGACGGCGCTACGTGCCACACAGCCGAAGCTACACTCGATGTTTTGCGCCATTTTCAAAAAAAAAAAAGAAGTTATTTGGCGGACCCTTTATATAATTTCTATTGTAATTTTTATGCAAAACTTAGGTTTGTCTACCTGTGCGAAGCCGGGCAGGCCTGCTAGTTTATAATATAAATCCAAGCATGAAACTAATTCTTTCTTCGAGTTCTCTATAGTAGTAAGGACGTGTTTGGTTTCCTTTGGTTCATTGAGCTATAATCTTGAGTATATCAAAATTATCAAGTAAAAACTTTTCCCTTCTTGATGATGACCCAATCCGATCCAAAAATATATCAATTTTGTTTTTAAAGTCTAAAGCTATCCATGAAGTCAAAACAACCTCAGAGTATAAAATGATCAGGGTAAAATATTTCCTTTGGAATTATTTCAGATTTTCTATATAAAAAAAAAAAAACTTTAAGAGTCTTTTATATTTTATATTGTGTCTCAAGAATTTTCTATCGTATACAAAGAATTCCATTTTCAATAAAAAATAGTCCGTTATAACCAATAACCATGCAATTGAAAAATTCCTAAAACCAATAGCAATGCATTTCCTCTCGAATCAAGCAAAGTCCTAAGTACCTCCACTCCCTCTTACGGTTGTATAATTCCGAGCACGCTTTTTTCAATCTTCAAATACCTATACATATACAATCATAAATATTTCTTAAAGAAAGAATGAAAAACATCTAAAGGACTACATTTTTTTTTCAGCCTTACCTAACATGAATTCTAACAAATAAATCTCAAAAGCACTCTACAGTTCCTTTTCAAATTGAGACTTTTAACCCCCCAGAAGGACATGCATTTTTTTTCAGTCGTCCTTTATTTTTTTTTTTGCCCAACCAACCGTATAACAAACACTTACCAGTGTAAAAATCTTCCAAAGAAAGTTCCGCATCCATTTTATATGGTGTGTTTGAATTTGAAGTCCACCGCCCGGTGCCGTTGTGTGGACAGGAAAAGAAAATTGTAGAATCTAACAAATCGACAACTTTGTAACCCGGAAACCGAACACACAAATCACGACCGTACATTTAAACGATTCTATCTTTTAGCCCTGCACTTTACACTTAAACACTCCCTAGAAGAAGATATTTTTCACCGGCACATGAATCACTTTGCTGGCCAAGAAGATAAGAGCAGTACCCGTTGGTATTGAATGAACATTGCCCTTTAAAAAGAAAAATTCTCAACTATTTTAGTTCGCAAAAATTGAACTACAAAAACCGCTTAACCTAGTTTTGAACTGAATTATACCGCAATGCATTCACTTCTGATTTAAAAACGTACCTATGCTGGCTCCTTCTTTGTTTTTTTCTCTTTTGTGAAAATTTAACCCAGGAGTTGTGTTTGATCAATTTCACGATGATATATGAACCATGAACTCTGGGTTTCTAAAGATAATATTCGTTGACCCCTCTTGACACTTGGTTGTTTTTTTTTTTTTTTTTTGTTAAATATCACTGGAATTTGTTTGTTTGTAGTCAAACCCGGCTAACCGAAAACCTGTCCATAAATCCGCTCCGCTTAGCCTTTTCGAATGCCATCTTTCACGGTTTTTGTATAATTATTGCCGTCCTTTCCTTATATTGTCGTTGAAGTCACCGTGACTGTCGTAACCAAAAAACTATTTCACCATTCTGTTCGTACGCGGTGCTGTTCTCTGGTGGTTAACCCGAAAAAAAAAGACACAAAAGAATGTTATTCAATAACAAAAAAGAAATGTGAAATAGCTGCAAAAAATCAACCCTTGAAATGGAATCCACCACAGCAAAAGCTAAGCTAAACAAAAAAAAAAGTAGCATATTCATAACAAAAGTCTCTGGGTGGATATAACCATGCTGACGACAATGACAAACCACCACCACCTCCTAAACCATGGAGCCATCACTGACACAGGAAAAGGAAGGGTGGCCTGCAATGAGTGTGTAGATATATTTCGCGATAGCTACACTAAAGAAGTTTGGCTTTTTCTATATAATCGGGCCATCTGAAGGTGCCTGAAGAGTTTTGCTGGTTTTTTGGAAGCATGCTTTTTTGATTCTATAGTTTTTCGGTGTCTTTCTATTTAAGTATTTTTTTTGTGCTATAAGGGCATGTTTAGGAGTCGATTTTAAAAAAATGCCCAAGTCGGAATTTTAATCACATTTTATTTGATAATATTCTTAAATTTAATTTTATTTGTTAAAAGCTTAAAAAGAGCTTAATTTAAAAATCCTTAATTTATCGCTTTATAAAATATTTTTACTTTTTTACTAGAATAGTGATTTTTAAGCACTTGGGGGAGGGACGTATGTACATGGTGGACACCATTTTCAAATTGGAAAAATCGCCCCAATTTTAATGAAAAAAAGCCCCAAAATAAATTCTTAAATCAAATCAAAAATGCAAAATGGCCAAAAAAAAAATATAAATGACAAGCAACAACAACGCCTTTTATCAGTTTGAGGTGATTTATTTAATTAGATTTTTTTCCAAAATTCAAAAAGAGCATTCTAATTTTTTTTTTACAAATCTGTCACAAAAATCGCGGAAAAATTTGGAATGATCCTTTTTAATTTTGAAAAATCTGATTTAATCGAAAAAATCACTCCGTTTTCCATGTTTTGTTTTTTTTTTTTTAATTTGAAATAAGTTTTGGGGATATTTTTTATTTAATTTAAGGCAATTTTTCATTTAGTGTTTATGATTAAAAGTATGGGGCCCAAAATTGAAAATGAAAACTCAGGGGGAATTTTGGGCTTTACAAAAAGATATATCAAGGCATTGTGAGAGTAACCGTTGTTTTTTTAATCATTTTTTCCGTTGTAAGTCGTTTTTTTTAGAAACGGCTAGACGGTGAGGAATAGACCCCCCGCGCTTTATATACGATTTTTTTCTTGTTTTGAACCAACCTATCACCCTGTATAATTGGTTTAGTTGTGTCAAATTTTATATGACATAATGAGACATATTTATATGACCCTGTAATATCGCCTTAAATAATATTGCATATCAACATTTTTCGCAAAATTACTTTACTTTAATTTTGAAAAAAAAAAATCCGAATGAATTTTCGATAATAAAGTATGTAAAACAGGTTGGTGATTTTTGAAATCTCATTTTTAATTGCACATTAAATAATACACAAAATTTTTTAGCTTAAGAAAAAAGTTTTTTTGTTTATTATATTTTTTTGGAAAAATCAATATCTTGAAAGCGGGGTTGTGAATTTTTTTAAATTAGGATTTTAAATGTACAAAAATGTTTGTACAAGTTGATTCGAATAAGATGGCACAATAATTTAGAGTGTGTAGGTTGGTTTCTGACTTAAAATAAAAACAAAAATTATAAAAACACAACAACAACATTTGCAATGTGTGCTATAGATTTTTGTATAGCCAGAAATTCATTCTTTCTCAAAAACTAGAAGGCATTTAATCATCTGTTTTTTTTTAATTCTTGACTTAAAATAAGTAAGAGCATTGAAAATATTAAAAACAAAATTATCATTTAACAACGAACATTTTTGAAGAAAATCAGTTTAAATAATTTATTAAAAATTAATTTTTGAAAAACTATCTTGATTTAAAAAGAAAAAAAAAAATAATGAATTTCTGGTTATACAAAAATCTATATTATGTATTATATTGTTAGTGTTGCGGTTGCGGTTGTTATTTAATATTTTTTTTGTATTAAATTTAAGTTTTAAGTGCAAGTATAAATTTAATTCGTTAACCGTAGCATATCTTTGCGCGACCTATAGAAGTGCTCTTAATTTTATTATAAAACAATTTATACTTCGCATGTCAGTATTAAAGTTGGGTAATAGTTAATGAAAAGTAGGATTATAGTTTTTACTTGCTGAAAGAAGTTTGTGGAATGATAAGGGAGGCGAGGAGAATCTATAAAACAGTGATTTCGAAAATAAATTATTATGTTACGCTTTTTAAGAAATAAATTTCCATTAATAAAAGAAAACGACAAAACGAATGTTAATGGCACAAGTAATGTGATTTTTTGTAGAAAAGAAATATACTAACCAAAGTCTTTAAGGACCATCGAGTATAATAAGCCATTTTAAGAAAAGCTCAAACAAATATACACTACGCAATCAAAAAGTAAAGTATCAACATTTTGCTGAGTGGAAAGTGGCCGTATTGAGTTGAAAAAAAAAGTAAAGCTTCATGTTACCTGTTCTTTAAGCAGATACTTTGTTTAATATATTAAAAAACCGTTATTGCGCAACCATATAAAGGGTCTTCCAATAAGGACTTCCTAACTTTGACAGTTGGTTGCGGCCATATTGTTGAAGCTATATCTGTCAAATTGGCTGTCATTTATACAGTCTGGTTTGACAGATCACCATGAAAGGACACAGCGTTCAACAACCGAGATCGTGCGATTCGACCCCGTTAGACTTTTTTTGTGGGGTTTTCTGAATTCACAGTTCTATATGCAAATAAGCCACAAATTACAATGGCTCTCAAAGCCAAAATAACACATGCTATCGGTCAAATTAAGCCTGATTTATTCGCCAGAGTCATGGAAAATTAGACAATTCGGTTGTTATATTCCATAAAAATTGTCGATGATATCTGCCACACACTTTCTTTCATTTAAATTTAAAGATAAGAAGCGCTTAATGAAAGATCCTGTATGAGAAACAGCACAAGTCAAAAATCTTCATTTTTTTAGTGTGTTATTTTCTCAATACAACCACTTTCCACAGAGATCCAGCTCTTCAAAATACACTAAAAAAATTTAAAAACATCTACATTATGTTCCCTTTATTTGTTTGCGTAGTTTAGTTTAGTTTACTTATGGTCTTAAAACAGTCTATTTAGAGATAAAGTTCAAAGTTGTCATCCTTTGAACTTATCCCAATGTTTTCACTTTCTCTACGAATCCTTTGTTTAAAGACAAACGTTTAATTAAATAAAATATTTTCAAGACCAAAAAAAAAAAAGGCTATAAGACTTTTCAAAAATTGAACTTAAAATCTAAATCTAATGCTTGATGCTGTGTTTAAAGCACGAACTTTTATTCAAAAAAAAATCTTAAAAATGTCACCTTTACTATATTTTCATTTTGACTTGGTCTGTGTTAATTTTAACATTGGCTTAAGGGAAACATTTAAATAAATACTAAGTGGATGTTGTGAGAAGACTACAGCCGGGTCTGTTTCCGTTTCTAATTGGTGCTTATAACCAAAACAACAGAAAGATTTTAAAGAAAATGATGGACATTTTTACCATACCGGAATACAGTTCAATACTGGAATCATTATATTAATACGTTAACAATTTTTTTGTACTCCCTTTTTAATATACTTAAACCGAACGCCCGACGATAAAAAATATACTATTTGAAAGCTATATTATTAATTAGAATTGTCATCAGAAGAGATTATGTGAATCCGTCGATTACTTACATGTAAAAATTTTAAATAATGGTTTCCCATACAAAGTCTGAAAAAAACAAATTCACGATACACACGGCTTTTTGTCAACACCGGAGCATAGTGCACCAAATATTCACTTCCAACGTAGCTTAGACGCAATATTTTTTGTTTCGTTCCGAATAATGTACTCTGCATCTACTTACAATGAGTAGGGATCAGGGTTAGAACCTCAGTAGGGAAATTTCGGAGCAGATTTGTACAAAAAAGTGGAGTAAATAGGAAATTTCTGGAGTAGATTTGAAAAAAAAAGAAAAACCTTCAAAAATTGTATTTTTAACAAAAACAAAATAAATCACATACACAAATTCACTTTCGGAACTGAATAGAATTTTAAATTTAAACGTTCAGAGCCAGAGTTGGTTAGAAAACTGAACAACACAGCCCTTTCATATAGTTTGGCCAAAGAATTTGTGATTTTTTAGTGTGGGAAAAAAGGAGTAGATCTCAAAAAAAACGAAGTGGTGGAGTAGATTTATTTTCTCAAAATTGGAGTAAATTTACTCCGATTGTAGTAAGGTTCTAACGCTGGTAGGGATACTCTACGCACACATGCAACACCAAAAGCTGCAAAAAAGTATAATATATGTATATATTAATATATAAATACAGATGGTCGAATTTCGACCACAGGCGATACTATAGTACAGTTCCCTTGATTATTTAAATGTTTTAATGCAAGCGATTGAATGGATTTGAAACCTTTCTAATATTTCTTTGTTTAACTTTCTACTACATAGATACATACACATCTTCTTTAGGTGCTTTATGAATTTTTTGTCTAAAAAAAAGGTTTTCCCAAAAAGAGTATAAATATTCACTACTACTATTTACCAAATAAAATGCTCTGCATAAAACGAGACAGATTGTAAACAATTTTACTTAAACAAATGTGTGTTCTGTGTGTTAAGGGCAAAGAGACGCCCTTTAAAAGTTGACTGCCTTTTGCCTCTTTTTAGGTTTACCAAGGTATTAAGGACTCGTTGTTGGCAATCAAAATAAGTGCCGCATATACATTCATATATCCTTGCGAAGAAACTACCTACTAACTACTGGGATTTGTTCTTCATTCGTCAGCTTTGTTATTACCAGCACGCGAACTTATACCCTTATGGCATTTATTCTCTTATATGTGTTTTTCTTTCCCTTTTTTCTGGGGGTGTGATGTTTTGTTTGTCTTCCTTTAGCGTTGAGTTTAAGGACATTTATTCAGTTGATACACCTTAATGCAGTGGTTCTTGGTTGCATTGTTTGCAGATACATATACACTTAAATAATTGAAGGATAAAGTTAAAACAGCATAATTAATGCGGAGATCATTTTTGTTTTAAGGTTTGGTTTAAAAAAATGTTTTGTCTAAATATGTTCAGAAACAATGCAAACCTATTTTACTTTAGATCTATGATTCCTAAGGTTTCTAAGGTATAGAAAAGTGAAGTGTATTGACAGACGAAAATATATATGACTCAAAAGATAGTTTTTTACTCTATAGTTTCAGAATGGAGGGGGGGGGGGGAGGGAGTGAAGGATTTCATCCAATGTAAAAGAACAGGCTCGGTTATTGACGTCAGCTAGAAAATTATTATAAGCACAAGTTTGACTTTTAATGTTCCATGTGTTTAAAGAATAAATCAGGTAATTACCATAAAAAGACAAGAGACACATGATACCAACTTACAAGGATATGTTTTTTTTTTTAAACTGTAATTATGGGGTATAATAGTTATATCTACTGGTTTATGAATTATGTTGTTTATAAGTTTAATTGCTGTGATTCTATTATAAAAGACATGAAGAAAATTGAATGTCGCAATGCTGTAATATTTTTTAAGTTCGTCAATATTGCAAATTGTGCGATTAGGTTTTATGGCTCAGTGTTAAAATATATTGTAGGAGTAATAATCCGCGAAAGCAGCGTTGTATTTTATTTAATAAATATTGTATACTAATTATACATAAACATAATCAGCCTTATTGTGAGTTTCACTTGAAAAATATTTCACCTTCCACCCTGGCCCTGGGCGAAAATTTCCAGCTTAATGATTAAGAATTTTAATCTTGTTGGATATAGTTCACATTGGATTTTTAGCAAAAAATTCATGTAAGTTGAACTGAACTTAATAAAAATTCCGTATTGACTAGGCCCTCACTAGTCAACTGATGAGTCCAAGTGAGATCGCCGCGACGAAACGCCAATTTGTATGGACTAAAGGCCGTTTAAAGCTATATTGAATTAAAATTTTTTGTTCACCCGGAATTTTAAAAGCTATTGTGAGTTTCGCCCCAACGAAATTTTGACATTACATTCCGCCCGAAATGAATGTTCAAAAAAAAAGGGGAATTTTTCGATCATGAAATTTCGAGGGAAACTCACAATAGGCGAAAAATGAAATGTCAATTTTTCCGGGTGGAATGCTATTCGGGTGAAACTCACAATAAGGCTTATTGAGAATTGTAAAGGTAATTCGAAGAGAAATTGGTGCTTACTGTACTCATCGTTTAATCTTATCCTAAAGGTTGCTCTGTAAACTTTCTTAAATCAAACAAGCCTTTTTAATGTTTCTTAACTTTAAAAGAACCCCTTAAGTTGAGATAAAGTAACAAAGATCGCTTGAGTTTAGACAGTTTACATAAAATATCATTTATGATTAAACAAAACATTGAGTACTCCGAAGAATTAAGATTCCTAAAGCAGCTGAAGATCATCGATATATATTTTAATATTTCATGTCCGTTAGCTGTCCCTGAAAAGGATCAGCGGATGTTTAAAGAACAAAAATAAAACTTTCGAATGCAATATTAAAAATCGAAACATAAAGCATTCTTAAAACTACAAGCAACAACAACAAGATACTCACCTTGAATGCCAAATCTTGAAAACCCAATAGTATTTGATGTTCTTTCTCTGATGCCACACTTTTTGGTGTGCATATTAGCTAATGTCTTTATCACAATATGAAAACTGTTTTCTACTATTGGTCTATGTCATTGTTTTTTATGTACAAAGAAATAAAATATATGAACATTTAACGTTAAACACATTTAAAATAAAAAAAAAATATTTTGACATTTTAAAATCAAATAAAAAATAAAACAAAATTAAGCCTTACAAAATATTTGTTGATAAATCTAAATAAAGTGGAATCATAAACTCGCATAGTAGAACACTATAGTTCAGGAAAGTATTTCAAGTTAAAAGTTCAAGTGAGCTCAACTCCATAAATGCGTTTCGCCCAGATACGATAGTTTTTTTTTAACTTCAATTTTATTCAGTCGCAGAAGAATTTTTCTATTCAAATTTTCTTCATTTCTTCTATTAAAAGAGGAAAGTAAGTCTGAGAGACTTTTGTGGAACGAAATATATTAAGGCTGATTTTTTTCATATTTGAAGGAAGGGTAAAAGAGGGTGGCGTTGAATGCTAGAGGAACCGTTGGTCAAACAATCAAGGTTGCGGGTCACGAATTTGAAGTGGTGCAATCCTTTAATTACCTTAGGTCAATAGTAGCAGCCGATAACAATATAGAAGAAGAAATACGCGGGCGGCTTCTCAAATCCAACACAGCCTACTATAGTCTGTCAAAGCTCTTCAAATCCAGAAATCTCACCATAACTTCAAAACTGCTGCTGTACAGGACCATGGTCCTGCCAGTACTCACATATAGATCCGAGACTTGGGTGCTTAGCAAAAGGCACCCCAACCTTTTAGCCGCGTTCGAGAGAAAAGTCTTAGGGAGAATTGTTGGCCCCATTTGTGAGGAAGGACGATTCCGGAGACGGTACAATCATGAATTGTATACGCAATCTACCTTGAAGCAGATATCGTGACAAAAATTAAGCTCGGTAGACTCCGGTGGGCAGGGCACCTAGCTCGCTTGAGCGAAGAG
The DNA here is from genome assembly GCA_932273885.2 of Leucozona laternaria. Lineage (NCBI taxonomy): Eukaryota > Metazoa > Arthropoda > Insecta > Diptera > Syrphidae > Leucozona > Leucozona laternaria. Next base: position 18,747,222 of record OW026367.1, on the reverse strand, counting down.
GAACCTGCTCGGAAAGTTCTTTGTGGTAGGTACATTCTATGGTAGACGACAGCGTGGTAGACCATGCTTGCGCTGGAGAGATGGCGTAGACCAGGACGCCCGGAGCCTTGGGGTGCGCAACTGGATGGCGGCGGCTCGAGACCGGGATGGGTGGAGAGACTTGTTAAAGGAGGCCAGGACCGGACCCCGGTTGTCGAGCCTATGATGATGATGATGTATTAGAGATGCTCAAGTTCAGGTTTTTGGGACGCGCAAGCGGCATGTTGGAAAACTCGAATTGATCTACATTTCAAAAACTGTTTATTTAAGCGGGAAAATTTGCAGGAACAAAGTTGTAGGCATTAAAATCATATTTTATTTATGCATACATTTTTCCGGGCGGGAACTATTTTGGAAGCTATGTCGTTTTACGTACGTATCATACAAATATTAGAGCACGGAATATCCAAGATTTTGTATAACATTTGTACCAAATTACACTTTGCCTTTGGACTGCGATATCACACCATCTTCAAAAATGTAGGAAATTACATCCTCTACAATTTTTATAATACCAATAATTTACTTAAGATTCAGGAAACGATAAGGATGTGAAAATCTAATAAAAAAAAACGAAATTTTCCCGCTTAGAAAAAAATACAAGATAATTTCGTTGCCTACATTTTTGAGCTTGACAACTTTCACGCTAAAACCAATGACGCAAAATTTTAAACAGCCTGATGTTAAGGTGTTAGCATGATACTAGTTAAAAATTTAAAAACTTTAAAGCTGTTTACGAAAATGTTCTTAATTTTAAACACTGTTTAATTAGTATCATACTATACCTACTTTCTCAGGGTCAGGCTGAACGTGCCTTAAACAGTGACATTTCGTGCAAAAAAGTAGGCAAACATATTGCTTTTTCACATTTGTCATTTTCGAATGTCTGTTTGTTAACTTGCAACTTTTGGCTACTTGTCAAAATTTTTTATGGGATTTGACAGCAAGTTGTGCTTCGTCGTACCAAACAGACATATTAAAAAGATAGAATAGCCATTAAATGATTTTTACTTTAGTAAAATGTTAAAAAAATAGTACGAGGCTAACTCGTTTAAGATTTTGAAAATCCTCTTTTTACTCTGGCATCATACTAAAAATGTTTTAACATCGTACTAAATCGTTTAAATTTTTGCGCCAATAGTTTCGAAGATTTTTCGGAGAGTCTTATCCCATAATGAGTCGTTGCTTCCCGAAAATCTAAATTTAAGCTGCTCTTAAAGCATTCTTTCCAATGTAAAGAAATCACCTAACTCGTATCTCAATGAATCCATTGTGCTCCACAGAGTTAAGGTGAGGTAGTTATAAGGATGGGTAGAGGAAGGAGTTATATTGGAGTGAGTGGACGTTTAAGTATGGAGTGCCTCCCTCAACCATTTAGAATTCTGAATGAATTTCAAGATGTTTCTAGGTGAAAGAAACGAGACGTGCGTAGCCGAATTTGTCGAAAAAGTAATCGGCGAGGGCTGTCTTTCTGGTTCTTGCTAGGCTGGTGTATTTACAATGAAAGTGATAGCGGCCTTCCTCCGCCTCTTCCTCTTGACACTCTCTACATTAGTCGGATATGCTGATGCCCATTCTACTCATTTCGGTTCCCATTGAGTTATGACCTGTTAGGATTCCAACCAAGAGTTACAGTTGAGGCCTGCCTAACTTAAGTAAGTGTTCTGTTTTTTTCTTATCGGGATTTGGCCATAGATTTCTTGCGATCCGTAAAGTGTCAATTCCAGACCATCTGTCTTTTGCGATTTCGAGGAAACTGGTGAATTATATTCTTTTCTTGCTCCAGTGACATAAGTATCGATAGTTCAGTTTGGATCAAGAGATGACCCGTTTTTGGGCAATTCATCCGCCAAAAAAAATTACAAGACCATTGTCATATAAATGGACAATTTTTTGCAACACAAGTTCCAAACCGTCAACCACAATTTAAAATTCATTAAAATTGTTTTGAAACTCATACGAATTTGTGTTCCAGCATTCGGTTTAGTCCTCAAGGCCTCAAGACAAAAAAAAAAAACTCACATAAATAGGGAATTTTTTGTTTCCAAATTTATTGTTTTTCTTCATATGGCAAATCTTTCCACTTCAAAAAATCCAAATTACTATTGAAACAACTTTATCCATTTCAATAATTTTCAATGCCCTTTCACCTGAATATTCATTCCTGCATTGCCAGTGTTTGGCAATATTTTATTATATGTATTCTTAAAAAAAAACTTAACCATAACTAAACTCAACGAACTGGAAAATATACCTAGCTTTAAATTTCCTTCAGTTTTCCTTTGTAATTCCATGTTGGCCTTCGAACAACTCTGGAGAACTTTATATTCCAATAACTTCTCTGCGAAGAATTACAAGAAAATAAACCCCTTGAGCTGAGTAGAGAGAGAGAGGACCATTATATTGCAAGCAATCCTTTACCAACAGCAGGAATACCCATTTATCATAAGGACCTTAAGGAAGAAGAATACAAATCGTTTATTCTCACCCGTAAATGTATCCAATATGCAAGGTGAACTTATGAAAAAGTAACTTCAACGCACAGTCCCTACCAAACCCCACACGAGAAGCTATATATGGTTGCAACCAACGAAGCAGCAGCTATAATATTTCTTGCAACAGTGCATTACTTACTTACTTTCGTCCTTCTCAACAAAGAATAAACGTAACAGAAAAAAAAGTAAGAGAATTTGCAACAATATCCTTGCATCTAAGGGTCGTATCCATTTTTCATTCCAAAATGCATGTACTTACTTGGTTAGAGGATATAGGAACTAGGTGTAGAAAATTGCGAACTGGGACACGGATAGAAAGGGTGCACATGCGACACCGTCCCCATTCCAAGACTCACCTCCGAACATAAATCATGAGACGAGGAGAATTTGTTTAAAATATTCTTTCTCTCTTCATAATATTTTGCTTTAGGGGAATCGTTTGAACAGATTTAAAACTTTTTAACTGACGCAACTTTAAACTCCACCACACCAGCATCAGCACCACTACCAGTACCTACCAGCACAGAAGGATAATGGATTCACAGACAGTTAAGGCATGGATATTATTCCATTCGCTGTGTAATATGAAGCTTTTGTGGGATAATTTTTCGGATAATGAATAGTCCTGGTTGAATTTAATGTTGTTAAGCCTTTATTTTATATAAAACGAAGAAGCACCTGCAGCCTGCCAACGTTTGCGTCTGGTAATTGGTAATAAAGTAAACACCACAATCTCACGGCTTTGGTAAAGTTGTTGCGCATGAGAATTTTTGAAACATGCAGCAGGACTGTTACATAGTGGTTTTGCAAGTGTGTTTTTATGACTATCAGTTAAAGTAAGGTATAAAACTCCAATTTTAGGGATCATATTTTGGGAGGCGTCAACTTAGTCATTAACACAAATTTTCTTCGGAATAAGTTTGCAACTCGGCAATTAGGAAATTGCAGATCCACCAAAAGACTCATGGTCAGAAAAATTTCGTGGGTATTTAAAAAAGGCCCTCAAAAATGCTTCCTCTGCGTTTCCACTGTACCAGCGCACATCCACTCTACATGCTATCAGAAAAACGAGTTTATTTTCACCTTGACTGAGACTTATTCTAACATTATTGTAAAAAAAAGCCCGATTCCGATTAAGTTGTTCTGAAGCATGAAATTTGATAAGTTAACAGCAAAAAAATAGTTTTGAAGGAGGGGTGAATAACTCAGGGCTCGTGGTTTCCACTCCTAGAGGTTTAAACAAAATATAAGTTACAAACAAAATTTTTTTGAAGCCTTGTATTTTACAAAGTACTTAGGTAGAACTGAAAATATGTTTTACTTGTGGACTTGAAGAATTTAACTTTATTGGAACCAAAGTTATAAGGGATAGAATATTGACCAAAATTGTTTCTTTTAAACAATGGTTTCTACGAAAATTTGTTATATAATGGGTGATTTTTTAAGAGGTTTAGAACTTTTTAAAAAAAAAAAACACAAAAAATTCGAAAAAATGAATGAAATATTTATTTGAATCAATAGTTTGAACCTTGCAATTTAATGTTTAAAGATAATTTCATACAAATGTTGACCGCGGCTGCGTCTCAGGTAGCCCATCCGCTGAGTCCAATTTTGGCATACTCTTTCACACATATCGGCCGGTATCTCACGAATGAATGCATGGATGTTGGCTTCCAGTGCGTCAATCGAAGCGGGCTTGTCCCTATAGACATTAGCCTTGACAAAAAATAATCTAATGGTGTCAAATCGCACGATCTAGGCGGCCAATTGACCGGCCCGAAACGTGAAATTAACTGTTCACCAAACTCGCCTCGCAATTGCGCCATTGTTTCGCGTGCTGTGTGGCATGTGGCACCGTCTTGTTGAAACCACATATCATGCAAGTCAAGAACTTCCATTTCGGGCAAAAAAAAGTTTGTTATCATCGCTCGGTAGCGTTCACCATTGACAGTAACGCTGCGATTCGCATCATCTTTGAAGAAATAGGCCCAATAATGCCGCCGGCCCATAAACCGCACCAAACAGTGGCTTTTTCGGGATGCATTGGTAGCTGTTGCAATGCTTCTGGCTGATCTTCACTCCAAATGCGGCAATTTTGCTTATTTACGTACCCATTCAACCAAAAATGAGCCTCATCGCTGAACACAAGCAGCGCGCGATGAACATTTCGAACCGAGCACGAATTTTGATAGTAAAATTCAATAATTTGCAAGCGTTGTTCATTTGTAAGACGATCCATGGTTAAATTGCAAACCAAACTGAAGCTGTTTGCCAGTGACACAAGGTACTAAACACACGTCAGCTGTCAAAACCAGTGTTGCCAAAACCAAACCAGCTTAAAAATCACCCGTTAGGATCTCGACATACATAAATCCGCCGGCCCTGCTAGCATATCACCCATTGTTCCGAAGATGTGTTCTTCCACGTTTACTAAACCACTGGGCAATCTTTTCTATCTAACCTATTATTCGGGATGCTTTCCGAGTAGATGGAAAACAGCATTTGTCCAACCAGTCCCTACAAAAGGCGATTCCTCTTTACCCTCTAATTATCGACCAATGGCACTAACGTCCCTTCTTTCCAAAATCATGGAAACACTTATCAAACCTTAGCTTAAAAAATACCTTGAAGAATGGAAGCTTCTTAATGATAGGCAGTACGGCTTTCGTAGCAATAGATCCACTGGTGATTTGATAGCATATCTCACTGAAAAGTGGAACCAATCTTTGCATCGTTTTGGTGATAGTAAGTTTATTGCGCTTGATATTTCTAAGGCATTTGATAGAGTTGGGTATCTAGCTCTTTTATCAAAAATGCGAGCGTTTGGTATCTCGTTCGTTGGATTAGTAATTACCTTTCTGACCGTTCAATTCAAGTTGTTTTGGATGGTTTGAAGTTTGCAAAATAAATGCTGGTGTTCCTCAAGGCTCTGTTTTGTCTACAACCCTATTTCTCATTTTTATAAATGATCTCTTATCTAAAACAACTAATCCACTTCACTGGCACTGGCTATAATTTATAAGGCATACATCCGCCCAAAGCTAGAGTATGTACATATATGAAACTCTCATATCTGGTCTGGTGCCTCTAATATATCCCTGTACCTACTGGATAGAATCCAGCATAGACCTTTAAAGCTGATAGGTGGCAGATCAATTTCCGAAACATTTGTTTCGTTGAAACATCATCGAAAGGTCTCTTGCCTATCACTGTTTTATCGTTTACGTACCGTTAAGTACAGAGATTCTTGCTTTAGCCGAACCACACGAATGTATAATTCCTTACCCAACTCTGTTTTTCCTTCCCATTTCAATATCCAGACAATAAAGACAACTGTGCATCGTTTGCTCCTATTTAATTCTCACTCTTTATCCTAAATTTCCTATTTAACATTTAAAGGGCAGTCATAACATGTTTAATCTAAACCAAATGATCGAGAACGTGCGACCAACACATCCATTTTATTAAAAGAGTCCTTGAAACGTGATTGCTCTTGATTATTTACGCAAAGCTGAGGAGCGTGTTCACTGTTCATTCTTATAAAATTTTCTTTCTCAGACCTTCGATTTAAACATGAAAATTCACAAAAACCCTGTCAAAGATTTTAAACAATAATGAAGGTTCATGTCAAATACGAGTAGGTACCTATGTACATATACGATTTAATAATTATAAATTTTTGGCAAGAATCCCAATTAAAGGTACTTAAAATTGTAGGTACTTCCTCCCTCGATGTAAATATGTAGGTACATACATATATAAAAATATATCCTTGAATAATGAATTGAAACATCGTCTACATCTGCACAAAAGAAACCTTAAAGGACGTTCGTCCTTAAGCTCAAAAAGCAAATTCCTTAACACGTTTCGTGAAAAAAAAAACAAACAAACAAAAAGACAAAAGAATATTGTCTGGCCTGGCCGCACCCGCTTAGCAACGGTTGTAAGAAACAGCAACACAAGAGTAGATTGATCGATAAACTTAATCGATTTACACCCTACATACCACCACTGCAGCCCAAGACATAGTATTACATATTTTTTTAGCCAGGACAATAATAAGGACGTCTATTGTGCTTAAATTGACATATCAGTATAGTTGTGGTGTTCCGAATTTCAAGTGTGCTATAGAAATTTTATCTTAACTTGTTTATCTAATTTATTCTCTTCAATCAATTAATTTCTTGTGGTGTTTTCATTTTTTTTTTCCAGGACTCAACTCAACTAACAACAACTAACGAAAATCAATTAACACACATTTGAGCTGCGAGAAGTCTTACCGAAAGGATTATTTATTTATTTTTATTGTTGTTGTCGCAGACATCACGTATCCGTATTATCATTATTCGTTCAAAGGACAACAAAAAGAGCGACTATGGGGAGGAAAATAACTGTGGCGGTTACAACGCTTAACCAATGGGCGCTGGACTTTGAGGGTAATTTAGCCAGGATAATGCAATCTATACTTGAGGCGAAAGAAATGGGCGCCTCATATAGAACCGGACCCGAACTGGAAGTGACGTAAGTATATTTTGTTTACTCTCTTTGAATACTTTTAATGTTGGTAGAAGGTATTTTGTAAAAATGAATGTGGGTTGGCTTTAAGAGCTTTGTTAATGACGTATTGAGAGGGCAGCAAATTTGAACTTTAGATAGAGCGAAAGGAGAGATAACATTGAAAAGATTTAAAATAAGAAGTTAATTGCTCGAAATAATGAGTCTTAAGTTAAATGAATTCAAAAAGGGAACAACCTATTCCTTATAGTAAATCAAAAATGTTTTTTTTTTCAACCAGCAACACACAGAAATGGACATCATACAACTTTAATCTTTATCGCCGTGTTTCACTATCCCAGAAGATCCATATGGTTCATCAATTTAAACGCAGTACAATAACTCTATGAGATCCTGGTTTATATCGGGATCTATTTTCGTCCTCGTGCGATAATGGTTAGTGCGTAGAACTGTCAAGCCCAAAGTGTAAGGATCAAATTCCAGACTAAACACAGAAAAGTTTTTTTTGACGGGTACTGGCTCTTGCGAGGAATTGAAAAATCCTGCCCGAGTATTTCGTGTCATGAAAAATTGCCTCTCACCTTAGCCATTCGGATTTGGCAGACAATTTTAAGCCCTCTGCATTCCATTTTTGCCAACAGGAATGGTTGACGGACTTATAATTTTATTTATTTACGTGATCTAAAATTAAAATCCAACCACACATACAGCCAGAGGAAAAATTAAACCATTACACCATTTCTATGTTTTCTTTTGCTTGTTCTCATAGATCCCTGACTTCTTAAAACCTCATCAAAAAAGTCTGGCGCAGTCGAATTCTCCGATTTTGTCGGCTATTGCAAATCGGCAAAAAGAGACAGGAAAGCGACCCGGAAAGCAAGTATTCCATGATCTTGAGAAGTATGTATAGCGTTAAAGTGCTTGTCGATGCGTATTCTGCTGAGATCATTTGGTCCCATTTATGGGAATCTCTTTTGGGATAGCTATACTCAGTCAAAAATGCAAACGAAAGTGGCCATTTTCTGACCATAGCGACCTTAAACAGCTTGTCTGAGCAGCCAGCGGGATTATAAATGTTTGGCCGGTTAGTGTTCAGTTTTCCAATAGCTCTTACGGTCCCGATGAGTAATGTAATTAGCAGAACCCTAACCCATAATAATTGAGGATCATTTCCTCAAAAACATTGACATATCGGGTTTACCTTTGCCAACATTCAACACAAAAAAAAAAATATTTCCTACAAGGTCTCCCCACCACCTTCATTTTTGTCAAACGATACATCTTCGTTCACTACTCAGTGATGTCAAAAATATTAATGAGGGTTATATTGTGATTACCTCAAAAGTCGTTAGTTTAAGTCTGAGAGTAAAACTCATTCGATAAAATCATTTTTCAAATCAATTCCTTCACACACATCTTATAAACAAACAATTCCTTCTTTCAGAGGCTACAGTTGCGAAGATCACTTTCGTGAGCCAGACACATATCTTCACTCGTGGGAAGTACTCCTCGAAATTATGATGTCACCAATCTGGTAAGTCAATAAATTTATTCTTAAGAAATATTTTCTAAAAATAATTTCTTTGTATGTATTTTTGCAGTGATAATATCCTTGTGGACGTCGGAATGCCAGTGATGCACCGTAACGTTTCCTACAATTGCCGAGTGGCCTTCTTCAATCGACGCATTCTTCTTATCCGTCCAAAAATGTCAATGTGTGACGATGGAAATTATCGAGAATCTCGTTGGTTTAGTGCGTGGACAAAGTCTTTGCAAATCGAAGATTACTTCCTGCCACGAATGATCTCAGCGCATACGGGTCAGGATACAGTGCCTTTTGGCGATGCCGTAATTGCAACTAAAGACACATGCATCGGATTTGAAATATGTGAAGAACTGTGGAATGTTAGAAGGTAAGAGTTAGACATTCTAATTATATGAGTATGAGTGTATTTAAAAAAAAAAATGTTTGTTTTCAGTAAACACATCGAGATGTCTCTATCGGGAGTAGAAGTGATCGTCAATAGCTCTGGAAGCTACATGGAACTACGAAAAGCCTATATCTCGGCAGATTTGATAAGGAATGCCAGTTTCAAAGCTGGTGGTGCATACCTCTTTAGCAACCTTCGAGGCTGTGACGGCCAGAGGGTTTATTTCAATGGCTGCTCCGCAATCGCATTGAATGGAGAAATCATAGCTAGGAGTAAACAATTTGCCTTACAGGATGTGGTAAGGTACATTTTTTTCTACAAACAAATCTTTGTTCAAAGCGTATTTTCTTTTGTTGCAGGAAGTCACCATTGCAACCATTGATCTCGAAGAGATACGCTCCTATCGTGTATGCCAAAGATCTCGCTGTAACATCGCTGCGTCAGCACCCACCTACCCTCGAATTGTTTGCGATTTCGAGATGTCCACGCACAACGATATCTTCAAGTGCTCGTCCACACCGCTGCAATGTGTATACCATACTCCTGAAGAAGAAATCGCCATGGGTCCAGCTTGTTGGCTGTGGGACTACCTGCGACGCTCTGGACAAGGAGGATTCTTTCTTCCCCTAAGTGGTGGAGTTGATTCTAGCGCTTCAGCCACAATTGTTCACTCGATGTGTAGAATGATTGTAAATTCAGTTCAATCCGGCGACGCCCAAGTACTGCACGATATTCGTAAAATCCTCGCAGACTCGGACTACACTCCAGATAATCCGGCGGCGCTGTGTAATCGAATTCTAGTCACTTGTTTTATGGGAAGTGTTAATTCCAGCAAAGAAACAAGAAGACGTGCTTCAATGCTGGCCAATCAATTGGGCAGCTATCACATTGAAATAAGTATTGACTCAGCTGTAAACGCTTTACTGGGAATTTTTAATGCTGTGACAGGGCTGACACCAAGATTCCGAAATCAAGGTGGCTGTGCACGCCAGAATCTGGCTCTGCAGAATATCCAATCAAGAATTCGAATGGTTCTGGCCTATATATTCGCCCAACTCATGCTGTGGGTGAGAAACAGACCCGGTGGTCTTTTGGTGCTTGGTTCGGCTAATGTTGACGAAGCTTTGCGTGGATATCTTACTAAATATGACTGTTCCAGTGCCGATGTCAATCCAATTGGTGGCATATCAAAAACCGATTTGAGGAGGTTTTTAACTTACGCCAAGGATAAGTAAGGATTTTTCATTCGTTAACTTATTTCATGTATGTATATTCTTGTCGAAACCTTTTGTTCCATTTAGATTTAATCTCCCAGTTTTGGAACAAATCATTGATGCCCCACCGACAGCAGAATTAGAACCACTTCAAGATGGCCAACTGATGCAAACCGACGAGCAGGATATGGGAATGACTTACGCTGAGCTCAGTGAGTTCGGAAGACTGCGAAAACAATCTTGTTGTGGACCGTATAGTATGTTCTGTAAACTTGTCGCTACGTGGAAGGGTGATTTGAATCCTAAAGAGGTATTTTTTGTTGATATTTTATGTGATTTTCAAGGTAAAAAGTTTAAATTTTTGTAAGGTATCTGATAAAGTTAAACACTTTTTCCGATGCTATGCTATCAATCGTCATAAAATGACTGTACTTACGCCTTCGGTTCATGCAGAAAGCTATAGCCCCGATGATAATCGATTTGATCACAGGCCATTCCTCTATCGTGCCAACTGGAGCTGGCAATTTAAGGCTATTGATGATGAGGTTAGAGATTTGAGTTTGGAAAAATGCAATATTAATGCAACTGAAGTTATAGTTTTATTTTTTTATTTAAAAAAATTTAAATTGGAACATCAACTTCAAAAGGTTTTTATTAATATCCTCAGGTTGACAAGCTTATGCCCGTTTATACACCCTCATCAAGTCACATCCGACCAAGTACTGAAGATCTTATGTCACAAACTCAAGAATCCGAATCCAGTCATCGTTCCTCGCGTATTGATTCAAAAAATTCATCGCCAATATCATGTTCTTCAATGGAGGGCCCCAAAGGCAAAGCTAGTGGTTATTCCAAAGTGCATGTGAATGTTATGGGAAAGATCAAAGATCGAACTGGAATTCCTGTATAAGAAATAAAAGCAAACAAAAAAAATTTAATACAAAACACTAAACACCTATTTATGCTACTTTTTAAAAATACTTTGAGGTTTTCCTAAATGGATCCTCACATTTGTTGTTAAATTTATGTTGCCTTGAGAAATTCAATTTTTCCTATAAGCTCGCACAAAGTTATACATATATGTTACTCTTTTGTTGTGAAATGATTCTTAAAGAATACTAATTTATGTTGTTTTCAAAAGTGTCTTAAATTGTATTTTAAGAATTATAATAAATTTTGCATATTATAATCAATTCATTTTTATTTCTGATTTATTTATTCATCATCCCTTTTCATGTTTGTTTTTAATTAGTAACAAGTTGCATAAACTTACATAATATATGTCGCATTTTTTCTCTCACTACCTACATCCTCTATTCCTAAATATAAAGTCTGATGTCCGATTTCTCTAAGTCTAGAATAATAGTTTTGGAAAGGATTAATGTTGAAATCAAATGTTGGGAATTAAAAGTAAAAAAGAAAGAAAAAGGTGATCCTGCTTTTGGTTTTCTCAGAAATCAAATCTTTTGATTTATAACGGTTTATAACGTTACATTTGTATACATCATTAGGACGAGACTAGAGACATGCCAATTGTTCACCATTAAAAATGGGCGCGCGTTAACGCGCTTCCCGAGACTTGAAAAAAAAACTCTGGGTGCTTGAAGTATGCCCACCGGCGAAGGGCCCTGGCTCTGAGTTACTTTTACATTTTTTACTCATAACGCGAAAAATTGCCATGCAAAATTAGAAGATTTTTGGTTTTTAAAAAGCTGCTACGTTACATAATTTCGGAAGTCTGCTAATCCACTGCATCGATTTAAACTGTCTTAGACGATTGCGAGGAAAAAAAAAATTGTGTTTGGCTATTTTGCGGTTCAATTTGGAGTCTCATAAAACATGAAGTTATAGTCTGGGAGGCTTTCGTAAGATTACAGATATGTATATCATCGTGGCTGTTGAAAAAGAGGATACCAACCAATAGCTTTAGTTCAAACAAGACAAGCATATGCCAACTTTATCGGTTGGGTTTTTGGCTAAATATATTTTTTTCAAAAGGTATCTCACTAAATGGGGTATAAAATAAAACTAAGATTTCCTTTACGGATCCAGTAATCGGACAGACTTTTATTGGGTAATGGAGCTTGGTTTTATTTTTCTTGGCTCTGACCATATAACACCCCCTAAACCTAAACTTTAAAGATTCAATCAGCGGAACTCAATTAATAACCTTCTAAAGAACACATAATAATGATAAGTAAATAAGTTTCACTTGAAAAAAATTACTCTATCTAATTATTTTATGAGCAATGCATGGCGCACGAGAGAATTATTTATTTAAGTGTATTAAACTGAGCTGACATTTTGTTCTCATGTGCAATGGCTCACCACCTGAAAAACTTAAGGCCAAAGTTCTAAACCAATGTGGCTATAATGTTCGGGGTTCGGGCAATCTAGCTCCGTAGATCGACGAGTGGCGTGGCGGTTGGGGTACATGTTTTCGTGACGGCGGGTTTTCAGTATATTGCTACCCTAACCATGCGAGAAAGACGTTATTCATGTCGAAAATTTTTGTTCGCTTTATTTTAAGTTTTTTACATGACGAACAAATTGTTCTCCACAAAACTCCTTGTGGCATCTGACTGTCCAGGCAAATTTTTCTCCTCAAAACTCAATTGGGTTTTTTCCGAAATGTTTATTATTCTCGGAGATATCTTAAGTTTATATTTTATATTGTATATAATATTTATTTTTAATTGTAATACTTTTATACTAATCACAATTTTTAAAAGTTTTATTTAGTTATTCGATCTTTTTCTTCTTTCCATCTCCGGAGCTCCACTATGTTATCAAAATAACTTCAGTTGAACATTTTTTGTTTTTGTCTATACAAATATTATTATGCATACCTTTCCAGTTTACCTAAAATCTCCATTTTTCAATTCTAAACCACATTAAACATAAAACATTAAAAAAAACCTTATAATTTCTTTATTGATAGGTATACTTAAATTCCGAACGTTAACATAATACAATAATGTTATTTCCTATTCCTACATAAAAGTTCAATTAATACCTATGCATATTAATTTACAAAAAAAAATTGACAATGTAAAAACATAAAATGCTTACATTTTAGATGGCCTAAAAAAGTAAAATACAATTCAGTCAGCTTTAAAAAAATATATATAAATATGTTATATACACACAAACAAAAATAATTACGTATAAGAAAATGATATATCATAAAAATTTAAGGATTTATATAAACTTCCTACTGTAGACTTTATCAAATAAAACCGATTAACGAAATAATTTTAACACATCGAAAGGAGTGAATGAAAATGATGTTATTGCTTGATTTACATAATGTATATTAATTTGATTACATAATACAAATGTCAAGTGGCATTGAATCTAAAAATGTATTTTTATTTACTTAAAGCGCACTTTTAATAATTATAATGGAGGTACTTGCATACCTACATGCGTATTTTCTTTGGTATTGATATTTTTTTTTAACTTTTCTATAAAAATATAACTAGTAATTTTGTAATTTTCACATTTAAGTGGAAATTTCACATTTTGTAGTCATTTAAGTATCCTGTTAAAAAGAACTTTTTAGTACTGTAGTATTTTCCACGTATTGTTAAAATAAAATCTTTTAAAATAACTGTTTTTACTGTTTAATTTAAATGAAAATGATGAAATATGTACATCTTTTCACTCTCTTAAATTTTAGGCTTTAAAAAGTATATTTATTATATATATTGTGACGGGTGTGCGTCGGACTAGAGCATAGAGTACCTATATTACCTAGAGAACCGACTTAGGCGGCCGTTCTCTTCCACCCTACAAGCTGTACTGAGAGACTGAGACTGAGAGGAAAAAGTCCATTAATTTTTGTATGGAGTTGTTGTCCCATGCATTTTAAATGGGACCGAACCACCTTCGCTTCAATTGAAAGGACTTTGCTCAATTTGCTCAATAAGGTGAATAAGACCGTCCGGGTATTTAAAACAAAAATCAGTTAAATTCAAAAATTGAGAAATGAATTATCTAATTTCGTAGTCAAATTTCTTTTTTAACCTTAAGTCAACATAAACTATGAAGAATATCGGTCATTGTTGCTCCCGGGTAAAAATTTAATAATATTTTTAAATATTTATGTTAAAAACAACAAAAACACTTATCGAAAATAGGAAGCGCACTCTAGTTTTTCAGCTCAAAAAGGTACGTGTCTACGATTTAAGTGTGCAAATCGTAGACACGCACCTTTTTGAGCTAATGCCACCATTTTGTGCACACTTAAATCGTAGACACGTACCTTTTTGAGCTAATGCCGCCAATTTGTTTTCATATCCACCATTCTCTCGGTGGTTCTCTAGGTAATATAGGTACTCTATGCCCAGCGAGGCAACTCTTCGGAGGGGTGGTCCTTTCCGTTGTCCTTCGTCCAAAAAAAAAATTGCCGATCGACGGAACTAAGGGGGTATGAGGAAGAGTGGGTGTTTTGCTATTAAGTAGCGAAAATTTTTCTAAAAAAAAAAAAACAATAATGAAAACTGTTTTGTCGGAACCGTACCTACGAGGTATTCAGCCTTATTTTGAGATTCGAAGGAATAGCTATTTCGATACAATCAGCCTTATTTTGAAATTCACTTTCATGCGAAAGTAAGTCGAATTCGAATAGTTTGTATTTTGAGTTTCAAACGAATCGAAAGTTCACTTTAACAAACGAAAGTTCATTTTTTGTTGAAAACTAAGCAAATTTTGACTTTCGAATCATTCGAAACAAATGTCATTTATTTGACGTTAAAAAATTTCTGGCGAATAGATTAAAAAAACATGTGAGCTCAAATATTTTTGTTGAAAAATAAAGAAAATAAAATACTTTTATGAATTATTTGTTGACATTTTAATTAAAGGTCACATTCCAATTGGACTTAACGGGAGCAGAAAGAAGTTCTCATCAAATTGATGGAAGAACATCCGGAGATAGCCAAGGGATTTTCGATCTTGAATGGATTTGATGCATCCATTATCCTTCTCCTCCATATCTGCTCTTCGCCGCCGTCTTCACTTCTAATAAATAAAATAATTGCCATCTGTTTTTCTTGAAAATCAAACAATAAACTCTTGCTCATGAACTAGCAAATAACAATTAGGTTGAGGTACAAGTATTTACAAATAACAAAAAAATACCCGCGAGGGATTTTATTTTTTTTGTTTTGTTGAAAATCGAACAGTGTGACCAGGTGTGTATAAAGTAAAGAGAGACTTTGAAGTTACATGTTTTTTTTTGTTAGTCAATTTTAAACACAATTAAATTGACATGGAAGCCACAAAATATATAGTATTTAACTATTCAAGAGTTTTAAATTTATTTTGTTACTTTTTCATGTCAATAAACTTACCATACTATTTTCTAAATGCTCCCAAATTTTAAAATTTCAGTTTTGATTGATGTTTTTTTAATAGTAAACTTTACCGGGCCTTTAACATTACTTATCTTTACTTTATTTGTCTTAAATGAGAACGCATTATTTTGACCATCATTGTTATAAAAACAAAAATTCTTCGAAAAAAACAGCTTGGTCACATTAAATTAAATAGAAATGTCAGTAAATGTCAAAGAGCTGATGTTCATTTTATGCATTCATTCGATAATGAATATTATTCGTTCGATTCTCAAAATATGCAAAGTTCATTCGAATGAATAGATCTATTCTATCGAAATAGCTATTCATTCGAATCTCAAAATAAGGCTGAATAGATCTATTCATTCGAAAGAACTTTGCATATTTTTACAATCGAACGAATAATATTCTTATACATTATCGAATGAATGCATAAAAAAAACAGCAGCTCTTTGACATTTATTGCTATTTCTATTTAATTTAGTGTGACCAAGATGGCTTTTTTCGAAGAATTTTTGTTTTAAAAAAATGATGGTCAAAATAATGCGTTATCTTTTAAGAAAAATAAAGTTAAGATAAGTAATATTGAAGGCCCGGTAAATTTTACTTTTTAAAAAACATCAATAAAAACTGAAATTTTAAAATTTGGGAGCATTAAGAAAACAGTATGGTAAGTTTATTGACATGAAAAGGTAACAAAATAAATTTAAAACTTTTGAATAGTAAGATACTAGATTTTTTTTAGCTTTCATGTCAATTTAATTGTGTTTAAAATTGATTAACAAAAAAAACATGCAACTTCAAAGTCTCTCTTTGCTTCATACATACCTGGTCACACTTTTCAATTTTCAACAAAACAAAAAAAGTAAAATACCTCGCCGGCTTTTTTTATTTTGTTATTATACTTGTACCTCATTGTTATTTGCTAGTTCATGAGCAAGAGCTTATTGTTTAATTTTCAAGAAAAACAGATGGCAATTATTTTTTTTATAAGAAGTGGTGACGGCGGCGAAGAGCTGCTATGCAGGAGAAGGATAATGGATGCATCAAATCCATTCAAGATTGAAAATCCCTTGGCTATCTCCGAATTTTTTTCCATCAATTTGATGAGAACTTCTTTTTGCTCGCGTTTAGTCCAATTCGAATGCGACCTTTAATTAAAACGTCAACTAAAAAAGAAAAACGCCCAAAGTGAAATTCCGATTCGTTCGAAACTCAAAATACAAACTATTCGAATTCGACTTACTTTCGCATGAAAGTGAATTTAAAAATAAGGCTGATTTTTTTTATACAAGGAGTAGGAAAAGGAAACACAAACAATAGTTTGAGTCGGTTGTTAACCCACTGCATTATAGCCATCCAAACACTGACTTCCAAATTCGCTCCATGGCCATCAAAAGCTTGATTACCTTACATCACTTTAACCTTTGCTAACCTATGTTGCCAATTTTGAAACTGGTGGATTAAAAAAAAACTAAAAAAAAATCGAAGGTAAGTCAAAAATAAAATTAAATAGGCAAACAAAATAAACGAGGGGGGAATGAGGATAATTTGAATATAATTCTTTTTTGAAAATATGTTTTTGTTAAAAGAAATATCATTTATTATTTATGAATATATCGGCTCAATATACAAAATTTCATTATAAAATTACATAGTTTTTCAGGTTTATCCGTGCGCACGAAGAACTTGCTGTGATTATTAAAATTTGTAAATGTAGGATCCGAGTAGGCTGATAGCATCACTTATGTATATTTTTTTCTTTTCAGGGATAGTTTTTTTTAAGGACATTTTCTAGCTACCGGCCGAACACAATTTATCGACTAGCACTGCGAGTTCCGAGATTAAGGGGTCACAAACTGGCCGCCACGCATGGACGTTTTTGGAACGAAGATGGAGCGAATATTTTGCCAATATCTGGCCAATCAATGGGCACACCGACTGGGCTGTTCTCTTGATATGCTGTCCATCAGGTTCGTGCATTTATTCGCACGAGAAATGCGGAATTATTTGCACTTTTTTCACACGTGAAAGTTGAAATTATTATCATGACAAAATGGCTGTAAGGAAAATGTTTTTTTCAATAATTTACTCTTTAATTCTTACGGCGTTTGAGCTTACCTATTTTTAAGTAGAAATTGGGATTTTCTACGCAATCCACAAACGTTTTAGTCTTCCTGCGGCAGTAAAGTTGTCTCGAGAATTATATTCAATTCACTTCGGCATTTAATTTGATAGCGGTGTTTGGTCGGCAAAAAAAATGGAAAAAAACCTCCATCTTAAATCACAGTAAATAAATTGCTGAGTTTCGTTGAATTTTATTTGGGGCAGCTTCGTTCAGTGAACTGAAACTTACTACGTTTACATGAGCTGATTCACGGATCGGATTCAATCTGAATCGAAATTTCGATCCAGGTAATATATGAAGATGCCAGATAGAAAGATAGAATTCAAATAAAATCGAAGTGACTGTCTTGTTTTTATTGTTTGCAATAAAATAAATACACAATAGCACACACACACCAACAATCAGCTGAAAACTCCATTCTAATTCTTCCATCTATAGCCGTGTTCCATTGGGCCTTCCAAAGTACTTTTTAGTACTTCCCAGTAGATGATGAATGGAATGCTTTCATTTTGCCAAAAGTAAAATCTAACCTCAATATCAATTTAATTTAGGTTGTTTGTTTTTGTATTTTACTTTTAACTAGAAAAATGTCAACAGCAACAATCAACTACGTAATTTCTTTTGATTGGTGATGTCTTTTTCTTGTTTGGAAACATTCTGTAACTAGATTAATGAACTACTTTGAACTACTTCGATCACAGAGTAGAAGTAGTTGACTGCAGCCAGAAGTACTTGGCAGTAGATACGGGAGCCCAAAGGAACACACCTTTAGTATACATTTATATTTCCGAGTAATCCCGATTCGATTCGATCCAGGTTTACAAATTAATACCTAAGTGGCTGATTACATGGGTCGTTTTACTGAAGAGCGCATCGCGTAAGAGAGGTAGATTTTATGTGCGTAAAAAAGAGAAGGTGGAATCTACCTTCTCTTTTTTACGCACATAAAATCTACCTGTCTCATGCGATGCGCTCTTCAGTAAAACGACCCATGTAATCAGGCACTAAATCCTGATTCGGTTCGGATTGAATTCGCCATGTAAACTCGGAAACTGCGAGGTTCGATCAGTGAACGAAAGATTAAGAAAAGTGATGCCAGAAGCCCATTTTGGCAGGGTAGGATGGAAATCCTTATGTGTAGTTTACACAATGGTGTGAGTGCTGTTGTAAGCGAGGCGTTTCGCTACAATATGGATCTCTGCCACCAAATGCCAGAAGTGTCAGTGTGAAATTAAAAAAAAAAAAAAAAACAATCTGACAGCACTCCCTGGTTGGAAAACAAAACCAAATGCCGAAGGCACGAAGGCGAGCCAAAAAAGTCGTGTGTTTAATAATAGTGATTAATATGTAATAAAATTGTTTTTTTTGTATCAAACATTGGAAAAAATGTTCACTAAAATGTTTAAACACTAATTAATACGTAATTCGATCGCAAATTTAAGTTTTCAGTTCCAAATACAAAAAATAATCAAATGAACGGATTTTTAACACTGCAGAGCATGTAAATATTTTCCAACCAGGGACTTTTTTTGTTGTTGTTTTTAGCTGTGAAATTAGAAAGAGAAAAGACAAAGACAAATCTTGGAAGACCTCTATTAGGTCTGTTTGGTATCCTTTTTCAGCAAAATGTGTAAAGGCTTAACTACATAAGCCAAAAAGTACTTTTGTACAAAAGTAAAAATATTTTTTTTCCCACTAGCGCAGTTGTTTTGTGAAAAAGAATATACAAATTCTTTTTTAAACCAAAATTTAATCTTTCTGCATCATTTTTAAAAGTTTTCCATTCAGAAAAACTATTCCAAAATGAGTTTGAAAATGTTCACTTTTGTAATTTTTCACTCTTTGGGCTTATGAAGTTAAGCCTTTTTTGTGAGCTTCACCCGAAAAATATTTCACCTTAAAATTTTAAAAGCTATTCAGCCCTATCATGAATTCCATCGTAATCGGAAATTTTTTACGAATCCCGAAAAAGAGTATCACAGAATCCATCGTATCGGAAAATCTCATACAAATTGCCAATACGAACGGATTATGTGATAGTTTTTTTCGGGATTCGATTACGATTTAATTCGTGATAGGGCCCGAATTTTCGCCCGAACGAAATTTTGTTCGCCCACAAAAAAGAAGTGAAAATGACATTACATTCCGCCCGAAATGAATGTTCACAATAAGGGGAATTGAAATTTCGGGGGAAACTCACAATAGGCGAAAAGTGAAATGTAAAATATTCGGGGTGGAATGCTGTTCGGGTTAAACTCACAGTAGGGCTGATTATGGAAAACGTGTAGTGCCGAAGATATAATTTCGGTCGTGACAATAAGAGGTAGTTTTGGTAACGTGGAATTTTTTTTATACAAATTTTCTCAATTTGGTGCCAAAACCAAAAGCATATAAAAAGCGTGCAAAATTAAGAGCCACAGCTTTTGAATTAATACACCTAAATTAATTCCCTAAATTTTGAATACTTACCAAATTTGCACCCTTGAACCAAAACAACAAGTGCTCAAAAAACCATTAACAATTTATCACTCTTCTTCTTCTGCATTTAGTTCAAGTTCAAAGTTATTGGTAAAAAATAAATTTCATCAAAAAAACTGTTTTAATAGATAGTTTTATATTTTATTCATTTTTGTTTATCTTCTTAGAAAAATAAATTTCTTTGTTGTCATGAGTATTCTCTACAACATTACATCCTCTCACTCTATGCACATTGCATCATAATTTAAATTAAAAAGGAGTTTAAATTAAATATTATATGTATACGATTTTTTTTCTTATTTAAAGAAAAAAATCTTAAGAACTACGAATCATTGAGAACATTTACTCTGTAATTATTCCAAATTGATTTATTTTTCGAGAAAAATTAAATGCATAACAAATCAAAAAAATAAAAAAAAGAACTAATTTCGATTTAAAGCCGAAGGTGGTGGTGGTGGTGGTGTGGAAGAGATTGTTTCATATAATTAAATAGATAAGATTATTTCATTTAATAAAAATAGACAAAAAAAGAAAATAAATATCATATTCATTAAAAGGTTTTTTTTTTTTTTTAATAAAAAATGCCTTAATGCTAATCGTATTCAGTTAGTTGGTGGTTTTTTTTCTTGTTTTATTTTTTTTCGGATTATTCGTCTTTTTTTATGTGAACTTACTTTTCTAATTTTTATGAACAAAGAGGACTACTATCCTCGACTTAAGTACAGTAATTATCTTATATTATTTTTTTTTTATAATTTTCCATCACCATATTTGATTGCACAATTTACCCGAATTGTAGTTAAATTAATTTGATTTTTCTTCATCATTATCCACTTGCCTCTTAAGAATTCTTCTCTAAGAAAATTAAAGGGAACCCATATTTGCTGTTGCTGCTTGTTCTTACTGCCCATAAACAAAATTCCAAAAACCCTATGAATAAACTATTTAAAATATCTTAAATGAATGGAAAAAAAATAAACACATTATATTCTTAAATAAAAATTAAGAGATTCAATATCAGTACAGTTTGTGATTATTTATTTTATTTGATTTAATTTAATTAAACTTAAATATATATTTGTTGTATCTTATTCTATATACATTTGGAATGATAAAATGCTTTCATTTATGGACAGTGTTAGCCAGCTTAATAAAAAGAAGCTTATTCAGAAGAACAATAATTCAATCATATTTGTTTGCATTATGATAGTTTTTTTTTTAATATCTTTGTTCGATAATTTATTGAGTTGAATTTTTAATCTTAAAAAATAAAAAAAAAAAAATAAAACAAAAACTTCATGAAAATAAAAAGAAATTCATTATTTAAAAATCAACAAAAATAATAAGAAAAATTCATAATACAAACGTAACTGAATTCACTTTTAAAGTTTTAAATATTTCTGACTTAATTATGAACCGGCATTGGCAATTGGCCTAGCAAATTGTTCGCAAATTGCGAATTTGTAAACTTAAAGTGACGCTTATCATAGAATTTAAGCAAAGCCGGTGAATAAGGATGATTTTCTTTGAGGTGAAGATAATGGACTTCTGGTTCACAAGTTGTGTGACCACATTCTTCGCACACGTACATCTGAAAATAAATAATAAAATAAATGTCATTAAGTTTTTCTAGAGAGCAAAAAAAAAAAAAACAATGTTTGACTCACCTTAGCTCTACGCTCCTTATAAGCGTATTGATGTTGCACGCTGTGCACTTTAAGGCAGTGAGATTCGAGTGAACACCTCTGGGTGAAGCTCTTCTCGCACAAATTGCACTTGTATGGACGGACACCGGTGTGAGTTCGGGTGTGACGCTTCAAATCAAAAGTATCATTGAAGCCCTTGCCACAGAACGTGCACAAGTATCTCTTGATTTCTGAATGACATTTCATATGACGATTCAGCAGTCTTTGCAACGTGAATGTTTTCGAACAAATTCGGCAGATAAATTTCGTTGGATCATCCTCACAGATGGGAGCAACAACAGTTTTATTCTTTTCATCGTCGCGAATGCGATGACCATGACCATGGGTGTTCTCGATGGCGAGAGGATTTTTGATGCCATGACCACCGTTCACAAATTCCAATTGCACTTCGGGAGGTAGTCCCAACTAAAAATAATAAAAAATAAAAGCAATAAATATAAAACCTTAAGATTGTAGGATAAAATACGAAATAAAAACACTGAATTTCATAAATTGAAATGGGGGCTAGGTCGAATAATAAATAGAAATGCTGTATATAGCAAAACTCATGACATACACAAATACATATGTAAGTACTAGATTATGCAAAATATCTAAAGAGAGGGAATTATTTATTGGGGATGAGGTGGTGATACAGAGCTTATGTTAGTTTTCAGACAGGTAATTTTAGCAAGAAGAATATAATAGTTGAATAGCCGCGTTAATCTCTTAAGAAGAAACCTATGAAAGATACTCTTTTTACGGAAATGCCAATTGTAGCTTCACAGAACAGGGGGATGCTGGGAATATCGTTTTTTCCCAAAGAACTGTCTGGGAATAGTTAATATTTCTTTTATCGTTCCAACAGCACTTCGTTTACATAATTTATCACAAAAATTTATTTGTGTGCCTTTCGATTCAAATCTTGTATTTTTTTTCATACCCAACTCAATTTTCCATAATTTGTTCGCATACGTTTAGAGTTAAAGAGTCATGTGTGTCAACATGAAATGAAAAATTAAATCCATTTCCATGATCAGTAAACGATTTTAATTGGCTACAAGGGGAGCAAAACGATAAAACTTAGGTATTTATTCGACAAAGGTTCAGATTTAGAGGCCGGCAACCTATGGAATTTGCCGAAAAAATTGAAAAAATGACCAATAAGTTAAAACTCCCTATTAAGAACTGATAAAATGTTGGTAGAAAAAAGTCGTAGCTCAGAGCCAGGGGAGGGCAAGTGCAACCCTTGCCCCCCCCCCCCCCCACGAGCCCCTATGGCTGGAAATCAAAAAGACCTCCGCACGATGACAGTCCTTCGGACTAACCATTACACCAACAAATATATATGTATATGTACAAGTAAAAAACTAATTAAAACCGCTTTGCAAAAGTATTTAACCAAGTGGAGATCTTTACAGTGATACCGAAGACTATAATAAAAAAAGCTTTTCTGGAAGTATGCTGGCTCTCTTCATTACTAAACTAAACTAAACCTCGCATTTGGAAATCTCAAAACTGTGTGGGGAAATGTGAAAATTTGGTCTGAAATCATTGAAATCCGAGATTTTGCTTGGGTGGAAACATAGTAAATTGTTTTTGAGTGATTTGTCGATAGAGTCAGAGTGTCACTTCTATCAACTTTATTATAATACTCTTAAGCGTAAATACGAATTCTGGTAGGTGTGCTTTTAGAAAAACCTACTGAGGAAGACAAAAATTTAGTTTTCAATTGGAGTCCTTAGAATCTTAAATATTCAAAAACCTGTTCAAATCCTTTTGATACTCTTACAGTATGACAAGGCGCTTCTTTTCCTGAATTCTAAACATAACTGCTAAGATTTATCGGTTTCTTACGGGCACTCACATGTGCATCTCAGACGTGGATGCTTAGTAAAAAGAACTCCGCGTTGGAGTGAAAAGTCTTGACCCCGTATGTGAGCAAGGGCGATTCCGGAGAGACTATACACTAACGAAATGTACACGAATTCCATAAAAGAAGATAAAGTACCAATAAAGTAATGCATACTTCACTGCGGTGCCGGAACAATCGGGTAGGCTCGGAAAAACCCCTTTGTACGCGTGTCAAACCTTGCTTCAATTGTAAGGATGTAAGACATTATACTATATTTGCCTCTAAGAAGAAAATGACAAGAATAGGTAGGCATACAAATTATTATTATTTTAAGAGGTTTGAGAAAAATATATGGCTAGTCCCAATTTATTCACTCTTCATTCATTTAATTAAAAGTCGAAATTAAAAGCGAAAAATTTTAAAGATATACAGGCCTATTCTACTAAACATTCACGTGAGCATTTTTTGCATTCTGCTATCCGGGGGAATGAAACGATAATGATGATACAATATAAAATAAGTAAAATGTCATTTTTCTAATTCAACACAAAATTTGAACTTACTAAATGAAAATGAGCAGAAGCTATCAAACAAACTAAAAATATCTAAAACCTTTTATTGGAAAATTTACAAACACAAAGCCCCTACATTTCGAGACAATGATTCGTTATTGTATTCTTTGTGGTCTTGAATAAATAAGAAGATAAGTCGAGATACCTCGAAAACGATTTAATGAGGAATTACGAACGTGAATGATACTCCAAGTTTTCCCGTGGAATTTATTAGTATAGTTTATACATTTTCCAAGAGTATTTGGCTGTTATTTAATTGGATTTATTTTTCGGTCAAAATTTATTTCCAAGGAGGTTCACGATAGCAGAAATTTGGTCTTGGGAACGAAATTTTTCGGAGGAAATAAAATAAATTCATTATAAAGCCAAATAAAAACGCAGGGCAACACAATTTTTGGTGCGGGAACCCTGGCTGTAATTTTCTGAAGGTTTTAATGTGCTATGTTCGAATCGGAGTTGTTCTCGAGATATCATTTCAAAAAGAATTTTTAAAGATGGGCTCCTGCTAAGTAAACCAATACACACGCTAAATTTGGATTTGTGTTCTCAATGACGACGAAATTCAAATCATAAAATTCTATACCCACAATTTAACATCATGGAAAATCATTTTTGTCTCTGCCAACTGGGTTAGATTCACAGCACATAGTCTTCATTTTTACTGTAAATTTATACTTTATACAATTGATTTGTGCAGCACAGGGAAGATATGACGTTTGCCTCTCACTCTGGTTGCATTGGCTTGCATAAGCCTTTCGCTATTTAAAGCTCTCACAGGGTTTTCGTAGTTTAAATTATAAAAAAAAAACACTTCACACTTCAAATACTCAACTTCTCAAAAGCTTCAAATCCCAAAACTTCCTTAATAAAATCCACAGAAAAAGCTCTTGAAGTTGCTTACAATTGGGAACGGTAACTCTGTTACACACATCGTTGATGACGACGACGAGCGCACGATCGTTGATCAGTATCCCTTGCCCTTCAGCAGTGGGATAAAACGGTCATGGTGAAGTGTACGTCTTTTTGCGAAGAATTACAACAATTCTTTCAGTGGCTTGCTCTTTTTTTAGTGTCATTTTTCCCAATGCAGTGTTGTGAGGGTGCATCAGACGCCACTGCTTTTTCAATTGGATAAAGTATAGTAAGATAGTAGAATTTCTTTTTATAGCCTTTTTGATGGGTTAACAACTAAAGACGTGAACCCTACGTGTAATACGTTCCGTGTCACACATTACGTGTCACTAGTTCATGTTACGATAGTTTCATTATGTAAACTGGGTACGTTCAATAACAAATTTACGACAGTCGGACGAACATTTATGTTTACACATCTTAACTGTGAGTCCCGGCACTCACACAATTTTTTAAAAGTACCTAGACCATTTTTAATTCATCTGCACGTCTACCCTTTCAACACCTAAGGACCAATTATTAACATTTTATGACCATTTGCTGACCTCTCTCCGATGGCATGACTGTTTTATTTGTAAATTCCAACAAAACTTATAAATACATTTAGGTATGTACATATGTCTGTGAACTCTGAAAGATTCCATTTTCATAATCACATTTTTCTAGGTGCAAATATTCTTAGTGAACAGTTCCTAACACTTGGGAACGAAACATTTTGAGAAGAGACAAGCTCTGAAGGGTAAAATTAAGCATAAAAAATATTGCGAAACTATCAACCTATTTCCGCTTCTTTGCCAGCCGAAATGTTCCGGAATAGCACAACATTTTCCAACAATAATTATTTTTGTGAAGGAAAGCTTTTCTACATAATATTTTGCGTTTGTTAATCATAACTCTTCATCTATGTATGAAAAAATTAATAGAGATTAGAAAATGAGAATTTTTCGAAACCTTCTTCCATTCATATTCTATTCATGTTCATGAAAATCAGACGAGAACATTAAATAAATGATTGACTACCTAAAAACTTCAAAAATACACACATACTTACATACATAAATTACACAATCTACAGGTAAACGAAAATTATAAAAAAAAACAGCAAATCACAGACAGGCAACATCGACAACAACACAAAACACGTCTAGTCACAAATGGGGAAAACATAAAAAATATCACAATTTCTTTGCAGGCGAACACACTTCTTCCTCCCACTGAATTTAACTCATACGAGTACCGTATGCAAAAAAATAAGTGTGTTCTGTCTCAAAAAAGAGGAATATTTTAAATGCTTACCCTTTGCTGTAGTATATGGAACTTGGTATCATCCAGCGGTGATACGTGCGGCGACAGGGCGGGGATGGCACAGACTTCTGTGACATTACAAGTTGCCAGCACCGTACCATTTGTTTCGATTCCTAGACTTTGGAGTGTGAATTGTTGTGGTTGAGGCTGCCTCTTGAACTGAGATCTTGGACTTACACTTTGGATGATGGGCTTGGCATCGACTGGATCCAGGGTGCCAGTGGACGCATTCGACATCTGGTGACTACTACTCGAGGAGGGCGATGGCAGCGACAGATTGCTGTTGTCACTGCCCATGTGATGGTAGTTGCTGTTGTTTAGCGCATGGGACAGCATTCCCTGGTGATGGTTGTGATGATGAGAATGCTGCTGTTGCTGCTGCTGCTGGTGTTGTACATGCGGATGATGATGATGGTGATGAGGGTGTGAGCTATGTTGCTGCTGCTGTTGTTGCTGGTTTGAGAAATGATGGTGCTGTTGCTGCTGCTGATGATGGTGCTGCTGTTGCAGATGCATGTGGGCTTGCTGATAGCTTGGAGGTGGCGTTGACTCTTGGTATAGCTTGCTGTTTTGCAGGTGGAATCGTGAATTATCGAAGCAGTTCCCAACGCCACGAGAGCTATTCGGACCTGGTGTATTAGTAATGTGACTCATTATATTCTCATGGAACGCATCCATGCAGTTGACCCCGTCGGTTTGAATTATCGAGTCAGGAGTCAGCGAGGGCGTCGAAGCCAGCTCCAGTTCCTGACCCGGACTTGGCGAGTCTTCACTGGGCAGGCGCTGCAGAAATGAACTCAAATCCACCGCATCGGAAAGGGTGTCCAAGATATTATCGCCCGAAGAGGAGAACGTCAGCGTCGCCGTGAACTGAAGTGGATCAACCACTTCGGACATCATGGAGTCGTTAACATCGTACCCGCCGTTGTTTCCTCCACTGCTGTGGGCATTGCCATAGCAGTTTTGATTGTTGCTCCCGTTGCCGTTATGCAGGAGCCCTTGTTGGGCAAAATTGCCTATGTCGATTTTTGTGTCATACTCAATGTCGGGCTCATCCTTCAGGATAATACCGTAAGCTGCGTGATTGAACATGGGATATTTTGGATTAAGACCATTCATATGATTATTACCATTTGAAGGATTATTACCGAGACCATTGGCGAATGCCGCCGTTGAACCTAGGTGCGTCATATCCGGCGAGTTCCCCTGGCCGCTTCCCCCTGCCCCACCTATACCATCTACACTCGCGCCGCCGCCCATTAAATAGGCGGCTGCATTCTGTATCAGGAAATTACTATTCGCCGCGTTAAAGGAATTCATGTTGTTGCCAAGGCCTTGCGCCTTTAGACTCTCGTAGAAGGGTGGTAGTGAACCCGTGGGTGGACTGTTTGGACCGTAATTTGAACGTCCGTCTCGTCCTCCTCCCATACCACCTCCTCCACCACCTGTGCCGCTGCCTAGGCTTCCGCTATTCGCCGCACTGTTGGCGCTTCCGCTGCCAAATTGTCCACCAACACTGAAGTTCAGTCCAGCTGCTCCTCCGTTTTGGTGACCGCCTGCGGAACCTTGACCAGAGTTTCCAGCTCCTCCGTTATTCGAAGACCTACCGTGACCTGCTGCTGCAGCTAGGATGCCGCTCAGTTTTGCAAGTCGGGGATGGGCGAGAACCGCTCTCGCTGCCAATATCGCACTTCGTCGTCTAGCCTCCCGAATGCGTCGCTCACGCTCGGCCGCTTTCTCCTCGTCTTCAAACTCGCTTCTTCGCTTCGGAACGTGATAATCAATCGGCTGTTCCTGTTCTGGACCCAAATGAGCCAGTGACAATGCAAGTGGAAGGCGGGTATCGTGTGATTCTCTGGGCTTTGGTGTTCTTTGGATTACCGAACACCTTACTGCCGGTTCGGGAGGTGGCGGTGGACTTGGACGTGTTTCCGCTGGTGGCGGAGTTTTTGTCGTTCTCAAACTAAGCGGTTTCTCTTCAGGAACGACTGGCTTCTCATCGACTATTAACTTGTGATCTTCTGTATCTGAGTCGGCTTCTGAGACAGCTCCGTCTTCGCAGGATACTATTGGCGGAACCGCAGCTACAACCACCTCGGTGGGATATTCCTTCCGTTGGGCTTGTGTGAGGACGTGCCCACGACTGCCATAAGGATGATCACCACCAAGTATTGATGAGAAAAATCGCCTTGGTCGCGGTGGTGGCGATGAAATACTTTCGGGTGTCGCTCGGGTTGGTGTAGGTGGACTATCGTCGGCAGTTCGGCTATTCGCACTTATTGGCAGGGAAGTTGAATTGGGAGCTACAGTCGAGTCTAACGACGGTCGAATATTTTTGGTGTAAGTGGTATAATGGGGCGATGGTAGTTTTGGCTCAGGGGATGCTGGCGGAGCCAAGCGATTGTCTTCGTGGAAGATATCACGAACTGAAAATAGATAAAAAAAAATTGAATTAGTTATTTGATTATAAATTTTAAAAAATGCTAAAATATAGATATATGTAAGTGCAATGCGCCAAAAGTAGGTAGGTAAACAGAAAGCAGAATAAGAATTTATAGGTACGTTATTTCCAAAGAAAGTTTCACAGGGAGATTGATTGATGATTGTAGGTAAGAAGGGGTGGTAATACGGCGAGCCGGATCATCGCACTCGGATCTCAATGGATTTATTTTGGTCTACCAAGGTAAAGAATCTATTGGAAAGTATTCTATGAGGAACACAAAGAATATTTAATTTTGCAGGAATTCAAACACCAAAATAAAATGTCATTTTGAAAACCCACGTTTCCCTGCCCCCGATTTTCTCTTTTGATTCTCCATTCTCATCATAATGGATAATGTACTATGTACCTAAATTTTACCTGGGTCAAAATAGTTCAAAATAGCAAGGTTCTTACAGGTTTTGAAAGCAAATGTAAGGGTTCTATTATGAATGGTCTTTGAGAATATCTATCAATTTTTCACAATTAGCTGTGAATACACATAAGAAAAAAAAAACTAGTTTTGGGAAACTTGGCGAAAGTTTTAGTTACCAAACGGGCATTATGTCAGTTTCAACTTGAATGGGAGCTATAATACTAAACGATTGTCGTTATGACGACAGCTGTCTCTATCACATCTATAGGGAAGGATAAAGGAGTATTTGTTCAAACAACAATAATTTTAGTCTTATGCGATCTGGGGTCTGTCCTGTAATGAAAATTCATGTAACAATTTAAAAAGAAAATAGATGGAAACTGTCTGAAAGCATAATAGCTATCAAGTGCAGAGGATAAGATCATAAATAAAGGGTACACAGAATCATAAAATGACCTGTTGAAGCAAAACAAATCCTCTAGGTACATACATACCTATCTACTCAGCAGATTAACACCGAAAGTTAAGTCCTTAAGTAGGTACCTGAAATATTTATATTCCTGTGAACAGACACAAAACACCAAATAGTGTTCTTATTTTAAAACAATGGGCGTATTGTGTGGGTTTGTGGAATAAATAGACAATGGATTATTGTATAAATATTTGTATATCCCTGGCGCTACGAATATTTTGTGTAATATTTTTTTAATTAGCCTTTGACTTCTGGATTTTCCATCTAGTTTATTAAATAAAAAGAATAAGGAAACGGACTTGTAACGATTACAAAATCATAGAAAAATATATTGAAGGCCAAAAACCCTAGTTTGTTAATTGTAAAATCTTCAGCTGAGGGTCTTCAAATGGTTAACATACCTACATGTGTTTAAGGCTCAGTTTCACAGTGCGAGATGAAAGTGTAACCCCAGTTAACTCTCAAAATTCAACTTAGCAGTGAAAAAGAGGACATAATCGTCCGCAGGACATCGGAGATGTCCTTGCGAGGCAGATATTATCACCATCCAAAAAATATAAGATGGATCAGGCTAAAAGGAGACACTAAACTAACGGCTACTGGCACGTATACTGAAAGCAGCACTTAATCGCATGTGAATTTGTCGTTTGAAGTGGACATATGTCTCACGACTATTCGAATTTACGCCGATATAATCCTAAAAAAGGGCGCATTATGCCTCGTCGAGAAAAAACGAAGAAACTAAATACTTGCCCTTACGAGCACATGGATTAAAAATACCGACTGTGCGACAGTAAAATAAAAAAATTTCTAGATAGAAGCTTTAACGTCAAGATATGAAAAGGAGACATATTTGGGCGTCAGCCATATCACGAATTCATCCTAATCGGGAGGTTGTCACGAATTCCGAAAAAAGCTATCGCAAAATCCGTCGTAGAGGAAAATTTTGTGCCATTTGCCAATACAAATGGATTCGATGAAAGTTTTTTTCCCGGGGTTCGTAAAAGATTTCGATAGCAATGCAAATGCCGCGGAGATGTAGTTGGAACTTGGAAGTTGTTATTTGCTTCATGAGCTTTTCAAGATAAATGCATACATACATACATCCATGTTATTTCTGATCTTATCCGAGTATTATGCGTATCATTGAATGTATACATTTATATACAATGGGAATAGTCAGGTAGAATGCTTCCCCTAGCAGGTAACCAAAAATGAAGGCCTTCTTATGCATTGGTGGATCACAGAAAAAAATATTTGACTGCAAAAAAAAAATAATAATTATCTGTTTGTATGTTTGTATATACTGATGGTAGTGCTAGTACATAGAAGACATAGACAATATAATATAACTGTAGTTTATAAGCACATAAATGGCTTTGGCTAGACAAAAAAAAGGTAATGGAAAACTAGCTGAAATTAAAAATAAACTTTAATTGTTTGTTTCACATTTAATTAAAACATTGGGAAATTTTTAAGTATATATATACTATATTATGCTCCACATACAAATTAAACAACAATGCAATGAGCAATGCTATCCTTTTACACTATACAAACCCTTCCTTTATCTTTCAAGCTAGGTTCCGTTTTTTTTTTGGAAAAAATTCGATTTAGATCCGCTACAATTTACAAAATAACACTGTGCGGTACTTTTAACCGCAGCAAAGTTAGAATTAAGAAAAAACAGGATATTTAACTGAAGTAAGGCAAGAAAATAACACTTTTTTAGAATTAGAATTACACTGTAGGTACTTCAACAAGCCGTCATGGACGAATGAATTGAACGGTTAATTTTACAGGATGATACAAAAAAAAAACAGCGACAGCTAGCTTGCGGGCGGCCTTTTTCTTTTTTTTTTTTTTTGTTGTTGTCGTTGTCCACCGCGTAAAAGACAGGCAAAAACGTTGCGACAGGCACAGTGCGGAGAGCTTTCGCCCCGTTTTGATTTTGTTTGTTTACGCAACATGTTGTTTCCCTTGAATGAGAGCAAACGGTGTTGTCGAGATATCCGCTTGACATAACTGCCGTCGATGATTGCGTTATGTATTTTCAAAACATCACTTTTCAGACCAAAACAAATTAAATTTTTTCACTGTTTCTACAGAGGATTTTAGGGAAAAATTGTAATAATTACTTAGAGCACTTTAATCTTACATGGGTCATCGAGAAACTCGGTTTGATAATACTGAACGAAGGTTAGGGAGTCAGAGACGATGTAAACTACATCGCCGTCCTCGATCAAAATGTCTTGCATTTTGTTTTGGTTGACTCATTTAAGAAAAATGTGATTATTTTTACAAAACTTGTTTTTACGAAACCGAGTTTATATTTTAATTAGATTTTTTAGCTAACGAGCAGTAAATTCGCGACTTAACATGGGTGGTTATTTACCGAATACTCGAGATCTGAGTCAGAAAGTCAAAATCGAGTTGTGTTTTGAAAACGGAATAAATTGCAAACAGTTGTTGTTTGTAGTAGATTTGCGTTGATTGAATGATAGCGGTTGAACTAAAATGATAAGAGATGAGAAAGCAGAGAAGCGAAAAAGCTTTTTTTTTATTTATCGTCAACGGAGCACGGGGATATGTGGAATCAAAAGAAAAATTGGAAAATCTGTTCGATTGAAAATTCTTTCCCGTCCATTTTAGATCGGATTCGCACTGTGCGCGCACTGACTGAGTAATCTGCAGTTGGGTGGTGCGCTTTGACATTAATAACTGTTTCAGGATTTACGTGCCACATTTGTGATAAATATAAATGTTTCTGTCACACAGAGGCATGAACGACCAGAACAATAAAACAAAACAAAAGCAGAATAATTGTTTTTCAAATAGATTTTTTTTGGCATAAGTGACAGTTGATTAATTAAATTTTCTTCATCAAAATTCGTAAAATGGTTCTTACAAGCTCGTAATATCATGTCTTCTAGGACATATTCTATTTTGTTTTTCTGAAAGCTCAAAAATTCAAACTCGCCAAATAATATCTTTGAAAAGTAAGCAATCTTGCGAGTTGAAATTGAATATTTCATAAGTTCTGGACGGTATGTTCACATTGGACTCAATCCGCGCGACTCATTTTGACATATGAGATAAAACACAGAAATGTCAATATGAGTCGCGCAAAGTGAGTCCAATGTGAACACCAACCTGAATTTAAAAACAAGTTACAGTCTCAAATTCATGCTTAAAAGTCAACCTAACAACTGTCTACTAATTTGATTATAATTATTATTATGTGTATTATTTTAAAAAGAAATACCAGATATTTGTCTAAATAATCCTATACAGTAGTTGTTGATAACTATGTTCCCAAAAAATTATTTATTTCTATTAATTTGTGGTTGCCATTGTGTCATTAAATACTTTGAGCATGAGAATTACTCATGTGACATATTATTTAAAGAACAAAAAGTCAATTCATTTTCTGACTGACAACCGCCTCCACTAAGAACTGTTAACTTGTCCAGCCCGAGGCTAATAATGCAGACTTTTGACAGAAACATTTGTTTCATTATAGCCCCAAGTCATAATTTAAATAAAAAAAAAAATCGTTTGCGTGTTCACATAGTTAACGACGAGAATAGTAAACTGAAGGCTGTTAAAACCATTAACATTACACAGTTAAAACCTCTTTATTATACTCTCATGAATCGCACAGTTTTCATGATGATTTTAATTTTTCCCCTCACCTTGACCTTAACTCACTATGAACTCTACCTATCACCTGTTTTCATATTATTACTTTTTAACGTTTCGAGAGTACGATGACAGATGTGACAAATTAACAAACACCTGAATACAGTTATAAATGCAATACTCATTTAGAAATATTTTATTATTGCCAATATAGCTAGCTATACGGGCATAATGCTGGCAATAAAATAGCAACAAAATAATATACAAGCTTGAAGCTTCAACTTCTGATAAACATGGTTTCATACGGGTAACTATCTTCCACACAAGTTGCCATAAAAAAACAAACATCAGGGATTGCATGAAAATTGCTTTAATTAAAAATTCACGAAGTCCATTCACGTATCACTGACAATGTTTCCGTTAAAAAAATACACATACACATATACACATGCAATATATTAGTATTTTTTTCTGTCCGTCATTTTTGGTTCTATTCAATTAGAGTAGAATTTTAAAACATACCTATATGAATTTATTTCATCTACTTCCATTGCCAAAGTACCATCCAAACTGACTATAATGACATATTGAATGAGTGGTTAATTTGTTGATGAAAAATTGGAAAAAAAAACAATAATCTAAACTATATGCCAATTTACTTTTTGAATAAAACAAATATTGAATATTTTGTAGCAAAATTTGAAATTGTATCAAAATAATTTTTATTTAAAGCAGGTATATTTTTTAATATTATTTTATTAATTTGCATCAAACTTTGTATAATTTCAATAAATTTTGATGATTTTTTTTTTTGAATTTCCAAATTGGCGCAAGAACTATATGACCTTAAGTTGAAAAGCAAGAACGTTTCTTTATTTTATTTGCATTTAAATAATATTAAAAACTCATAAATTATTTATAAAAATAAATTTAAAAATTCTTTTTTTTTTTTCTTCATTCGTTTTGTTTTTGTGTTGAATTTTGTTTAATGGAATTGGAGTGCATTGATCTTTTTGTTAATTTTGCTTTTGTACCAGGGTCCGGCAAATGAAATGTAACCAAAGATGAATTCGCAGTACTGATAGAAGCGATATGAGTCTCTTTTTTGTTATTAAACGCCTCGTTTTAATTGAATAAGAAATAAGAGACATCGATCTGTTGGGCTCGCAAACAATTTGATGAAAACCATTGAACATCCCAACTGGCTAATAAAAGTGATAAAGACTGATGTGAAATTAACATAGCCAGTGTTTTGAATTGATAACATTTCATTGGAAAGACCCTGTAAGAACCGTATACAAGCTTTATATATGTATAAACCACTGGCGTGAATGGAATTTCAATCACTTTAGCTACGATTTAAAACAATTTTACTTGTGGGAATTTGTTATTCGAAAGGGAAAACGTCATTTCAAATTATGTTTCCGGATATAAATTGACAGCTTTGTGTAGGATACTGATTTCAAATGAAACATACCTGCTTATAAGTGCGAGATTTAGCACTCGAAAAATACAACTGTCTACTATTATGCTAACCAAGGCCAGTTCGGACAGTAACCTTACTGTGTGGCTTGAATTATTATATTTGGGCTGACCTGAGAAAAAAAAAGACAACACAGATAATACCTAATTAACTTTCTTAAGAAGCGTGCATAACATTTATAATTCCTCTAGCTCACGTTTAGTTTAAAAATAAACTGTTGGAATTATAAAAATGATTTCATTCGACAGAAAAATGTTAGTTGTCCTTTAAAAACACATTTGTTTGGCAGCTTTTCTCATAATCAAGTGCCAAGAAATTTTGTTTGACAGATCACCGCATGACGTATAAACTAGTCAGAAAAAACCTTGTTGGACATGTTAAATGCTGAGATTAATTTGAAATGTTTCCTATTAAATCACACAGATTTAAAGTAAGTAATTAAGTTCGTTCAATTCCTGTCGACTAACAACTGGCACACACAGGAATGGTTGGGAGTGTAGTTCACTATTAGTCCCTAGTTCTCCACGAGCTATCGTGCCATTAATTTATTTCTATTTTAATTAGGTTTGTTCAATGAATTGAAATCTTTATAAAATAACTTGACAAGTAGAAATATAATTTAAAATCTCCTAATAGAGAATATATCGTTTTAACCAACCCAAAGATGCAAGCAAAACAAGTATTTCCAACCATTCAACAACTGTTTTATGTTTTATCTCCATTGCATTCATGTTTGATCTTTGAATTCTCTTGGTTTGTTGTTGTTTTTGCATTTATTAGTTAGGTACTTGATCAAGATTCTTACGTCTCGGTTTATTTTTTATGTTATAAGAAAAAAACCTTGATCTTGATTTGAGAACTAATTTCAATGCAACTTATTGCAAAGAAAAAATTTTCAAAAGTATGCATTTGAACAGAAGAAACACGATGAAGGAATTCTTTGGCTTCATTTGAAATATGTAAATAATTTTGTTTTATTTTTTTATTCTTGTTAATATTATCAGTTTTTTTTTTTTTTTCAATTAAATTTATGTTTGAACACAAGTGCAGGCATGGCCTTAGAATAAAATTTTTTAAACGAACAGAACTTTTGGTTTGGATTGTAAGCTTTCTGCATTTTATAACATGTGTGGAATGTAAATATTAAATTATTCACAAGATCGATTTTTTTCGAATTTGAAGAATTTATGATGAGGGTATAGACAAAAATTTAGAAAAGTACCTATTGATTTCCCTAGAGCGAAACGATTTTATTCCAATTCTGTGGTTCCCTTCCCCAGAAATACTTCGAAAAAGAAGTAGGTACGTTGATTGGATTCAGCTGTGGTTGCACTTGATGCTACCAGGCTACCTCCTGCCAACATCCAATTCATCCCGA
Organism: Leucozona laternaria; assembly: GCA_932273885.2. Lineage (NCBI taxonomy): Eukaryota > Metazoa > Arthropoda > Insecta > Diptera > Syrphidae > Leucozona > Leucozona laternaria. Next base: position 18,710,903 of record OW026367.1, on the reverse strand, counting down.
GGGAAAAGGTAGCTGTGTAGTGTGTATATGTAGCTGAATTCAAAAATCAAAAGGATTCTAATTGAAATGAAATCTCAATAGAATTTCATTTGCATTGCATTCTATACATTTTTCAAACATTCATAGATTCTACATTCCACAAAACCATCCAGTCCAACAATGAACCATCCAGAGCAGCAGTTAAAATGAACGAGTACAGCTCAGCAGGAAAAGGGCATCATCCAACCACCAACATCAAGAAAAGAGAATAATTTATACCCGCATCAACACAAACACGAAACATTTTTTATAAAAATAGCTGTATAGATTGTGAATTGTAGAAATGACCGTGAATCGCCGACTGGAATACAATATTAAATTACTTCAATTTACGAAGCAGAACTAAAACGAAAAGAAGGATGTTGTTTTGTTATTTTTTGTTTGTTTGTATTTCAATTAAAAAATTGGTTGGCCGTGGTTGTGTGGGTATACTTTTTTCATTCTTTCTATCTTACCATCATCTTCTTTTGACGACTGTGCTGTGGTGTATAATAAATAGTATCTACGGTACGGGTAGGTATTTTAAAGATAAAGATGCAACAGGTATAATCAATTTACGTGGTTAAGAGTATCTATTATAAGAAAATAAAAAGGATAGAGGAAACAAAAATAGTTTTATAGCTTAAAGCTAATGAATAAAAATCATAAATGCTATACCTAACTATTCCAATTAGAAAATAAATGTGAAAAATGTATACCTAACTTGTGACTCAAATAAATTGCTTAAGTTAAACGTATCTTTCATATAAAGCTTCAAATTGATTTCAGCTCTACTGGATAAAATATGATGTTATACTAATTAAGACAGATATTTTAATCCCTATTAGTTTTAATTAAATGCAGTCTTAATTACGTATCAAAATACGTCAAATAAGAACTTGAATAGTGACCATTATTACCAGGTTTTCTAGTTGCGGAGTTCAACCAGTGTTAACTCCTGAAATATAATTTTCAGTTAATTTGGTGAGTTTACTCTGTATTATCTGAATAGGTATTTCTGAAAGATACGTATACAAATCGCGGTACGGCACTATGAAAAAGTGTGGTTTTCATAGTAGCTCTATCTCGAATTGAATAGCGAAACATTGATTTCTATACTGTCGCACTTCGATTTCTATAGATTTTGGCAACTAGTACATAGTTAATAATAATTAATACTCCAATGAAAACCAGCATTTGAGTTAACTCGGGATTAAAGTATTTGCAGGATTAACTAACTCTGATTTAACTCGGAGTTAACTCATACACTGAAAAACTGGCTTTAGATTGACATTTAAGATTTTTAGAGTTTTTGACAGTTGCCATTTTCGTGTGCGTGGATAAGATTCTGTGTGTTTATTCGCTCGACATGAGTATAGTGACAAGTGAGAGCGATTTGTCAAACACTTAACCATAAACGGGAATTTTGGCAAAAAGTTTATAAAAACTCGAGAAGCGTTCACACCGAAGATCGAACATTAACACATTGACATTTCAATCATCAATGTTACAAAACTTCAAAAATTACTATGGTAAGGTCATATACCTAATATGTACATAAGTTAAACCACATCAGTATAAAGTCACTGACCATCGTGTCATTTTTTATTAATAGAAAGGAAATAATAAAATACCGAAGTCATTGACCAAGCTTCAGTAAATATTGTTAGTTTGTTAGGAAGGTTTTTGTTTTTTTGTGAAAAAATATTTTCTGTTCCAGAAAAACAACAAACTATTTACATAAATTCTCACATTACACCCACTTCGTTAGAAAGTCCCCCCATACATCGAATACCTACGATAAAAATGTAAATCGCAAAAATGTTTACTTTTTGCTTTCATTTTGTTTTTATTTTACTTCTTTTTGCGCATTACTATTTCCCCACTAAAAAAAAGTAAAAACTAAAATCCAAAGAATCTAAATATTTACATCACACCTACACGCTACACCGAAAAGCGATAACATTTATGTAAGTTACCTATAGTAGGTAGGTTAGGTATATATGGTAAAGTTAAAAACCGCAAAACAAAACCTACCCACATGTAAAACAAAGGTAAATGTGCGAAGAAATCCGCTGCTTTTTTACTGCCCGTCTTGTTGTTGCTATTGTTATTGTTTCGATATATTTAAAAAAAAACTGTCATTGTACGTCCGTATCATACATTCAAGTAACTTTAACTTAGAACAGAAAAGACGGGGTTTTGAAGGAAAAAAAAAAACAAAAAAAAAAAACAGCATGGCGGCTATGTTGCGAGTTTTATTAATTTTTGAAACCCTCTCCAGGAAGACTATTTTGTTGAAACCTTCTCTTCTCTTCTCTTCTCTTCTCAAGACCTAATCAAATATTCAATTCACGATTAATTGTATCATAATGTAAACGTACAGTACATATTGCTATTGCTATATGCGCAACTTGATAAATAGGTATACCTATGTGTTCTCTCTCTCGCTCTTTCTACTTCGTGTTGGAAGAATCGTTTTTGTTGCGTTGTCGTGGCTTCTGTCATTCTAAAAGCAATAGACTATGTCGTTCAGCAGTAGTTGCTGTTGTTGTTGTTTTGCATCTCCTAGTACCTATCGTTTGTGACATGTTGGCTGTTGAATGTTAACATGGTTTATTCTAAGAACGTGAAAAGAATAGACAATAATGTTAAAAAGGCTATTGTCCTTTTGAATTGAAAGAAAAATCAACTTATTACGATGCAAATTCAACACCGTTAGCCTGTTTTTAAACTGGGATCATAAACAATGTGTCAGCATTTCTTGAAAGTCGGTAGGTACCTACCTACATTACGTAAAGTTCTTGTTAGTAAAGAAGTTCAACAACATGACTTGATAATTTGGGGCAGCCAGTAAGGGTTTTCTTACAAATTTTCACAAACATTTTTAAGAATTTTCAAGCTAGCAAGTCAGTTTATTCTAAGCTTTTATCACCTTTAATAAATGATTATTTATTTAGATTAATCAGCCGACTAACATAGTTGAAAATAAAATGAAGATGACATCTGCCAGATTTACATGACTGATAAATTGTTATAATTTCTGTCACAAAGCTGGAAAAATAATTACATATGGTTTACACGAAGTTAACGAAGGCAATGGTGCCCTGAGGATACTTTCAAATGTGATAGAAAGGATTGCGCAGATTAATTCTTTCTTATGTAATGTCATAAGTTGAAAAATGGGTCAGCACATTGCGAGCATAAAATTCTGGATTTACACGACTGACAAATTGGCAGTATTCTGGCAGCTAACTGTAAAAAAACTGGCAGAACAATGGAAAAAATCATTCTGTTGGCAGTACACTTGCATTTGTCAGTTTTTGACGAAAATACTAGCCGTGTTGTTTTGGAGGTGGAGAACTACTCATGAGTGGATGCAAACAATAATCGCGTACTACCAATTAATCGTGAGAACCTATTTTGTGCGTACCATTGCTAGCAAAAAACTCATGAGTAGAGATTTTTTTCCGTCAATTTGACTAATGCTGCATTTACACGACTGACAAACTGGCATTATTCTGGCATTTAACTGTCAAAAAAATGACAGAACAATGGATAAATTCATTCTTTTGGCAGTATAATGACAGAAAAATGCCAATTTGTCAGTCGTGTAAATGCAGCATAAAGCACTAAGGAAACTTAAGCAGGATTCCTCCGCAAAAAGTAAAAGACAGTCTCCGTCTCTTTTTTCCTCCAAATTGATCAATCGCGACAAAAAAATTATTCAGCAAGCGATTCCAAACAATTTAAATTTAAGCTTTTTGACCGCAAAAGGAAGGCATTTTGCTGACCAATTGCGTTCAGATTTTCAAGACCGCTGAGATCTTGGAGTTCTCAGAACTCTGAACTTGCTAATTCATACCATCAATGCACAGGCAACAAGCAAAAAATGACGCCATCAATGCTTGCTGTCAAAACCCGACTTGAACAGTCTTATAATAATATAATGTATACACAAAGTATTTATAACACTCTTCCAAGTTTAAAAATCCCAACTTCTATACACAGATCAAGGTTAGCATTGACATAATACGTTAATAATAACAGTGCATTGCCAAGTGGAACAAAAATAATAATAATAAAAAAAAAATATCCAACGTATGTGTTGGAGAGATGTATAATGTAGAACAGAAAAACCACTTTTGCTTCTAAACGAATCGCATGCAACTGTAACGTATTCAATATATTTAGTTTAATACATGAACGCCATGTGTTATGACCTTGTACACGATTTTGTTGAAGTTTACGATACAAGATGCATTGATAAAACTTCATTCTTGGTTAGTTAGTATTCTTATAGTTTGCTGTTTAACTCGTTGGTTATGCACAAGTGTGACAGTTAGGTCAAAGCTATTTCAAATAAAATTTGTTAGTTTGTTCCATCCAAAATGATAAAACTCTAACAAAAATGCAATAAAATATCATAAACAAACAGCAACAGCTCGTCGCATTCGTCGTGATGTCGTCGAAAAATGCAGTCGTTTGGTTGTTGCTGCAGAACTCACTCATACATCCATCCAACTTTACCGGCTATTATTCGTTGACCTAAATTTTGTTTATATATGTAGCAACTAAATAAAACACGGTAGTCGTAGTATGTGCAGTATTGTTGTTGTCACTTACGCATTGAAGCTAAAAATAAATATTAAATATCGAAATAAATCAGCAAACAAACGGAATGCAAACATCGATCATACATACATACAATTTACTATGACAAACTGGCCAGCCAGCTCAAAATGTGACAGTCCAGCGATTGTTTTGATGGTGCTGTCTCTTGCGTCTCCAACCAAAGGCACAGCGTATAGTTTGCTTACCTTACAACCTAAACCGATTCTAATGAAGAGTACACACTATGTTGGCGAAGAGACCTGTACCTCCGTGCTCCGTACAATTGAAAAAAGCAACTATGCATCATTTTTAACTGAATATATCGTTGCAACGTATTTTTATAGAATTTATACATACATATGTACATACCTTTGTGCTGTTTGTTATTTCAATTTGCAAATGGAAATTTTTATTCAAATTCGAACGGACGCAGTGCAATTGTTTAGGTGCGTCCATATAAATGTACAACTACTGTCATTCTACTGGATCGTATTTAGAGTTAGTTTGTAGGTTTAGTTTACAACAAAAGTGCAAACCACATGCAAAAAATGATTATATGCTATAGTGTATAGGTACTAAAAATAAGAATATTAACTATTTAAATTGTTAGCCTAAAGTTTACATCATGGACTCAAGGCAATTTGCTAAGAAAATGTTGTGGGTATGAAAACTGCCACATTCAAATCAAATGTCAAATACAACTTAACAAATGTTTACAATTTGCTGTGAGAACTCATATAGAGGAAAAAACAGAAAATTTGTAAAAATTTATGACGTTTAAAATCAACCATATTTGCACGTAGTTCGCTAGTCCCTAACAAAAATCTTTCCGGTAAACAATTTATTGAGGAGATTTTTTTGACATTCAGAAGATCTACCCTTCACACGAAGAAACAAAATCGTAACAGAATTTCTGTAGTTTCCATATAAAGTCTCTTTGTTTAACGAACACTACCTTAATGCTGGATTTACACGACTGACAAATTGGCAGAAAAAAAATGTGCACGAAATTCGGTAGGAAATTACGTGAACACTTTATGAACACACCCAAGTGGAATACATTCAATGTGGAATTCCTTGAAATAAATAAAATCAAGCAAGATCAAAGTCAAAATGAAATGAACTGTCAAAAGAAATTAGCAAATTTGAAATGAAAACAGTTTTCCTGTAATTTTCGAAATTACCCGATTTCAACTTTATTGAAGTATTTAAGACGCAGTCCACAGACCGGCGAATTCATCCTCAAGCATTCATTTTACTTCTTTATGTTTTATGACAATTCGCAGTGTTCAACGACTGCTCATGTGAATGAAATGTTGAAATTCGCGACCATTCCAAACTCGCAGTTAACTGGTCATGTGCAAAATCACTTAACATGCTAAGCTTACTAGGCTTACGTACACACCCAAGTGGAATCTATTCAAAGTGGAAGCCATTGAAAATAAGAGTGTTTTTTTGCAAAATAAAACCTTTTCTTTCTGTCAAGATCCGACTCTTCTCCATGGCAATTAGGTCTAATCTTCAAATTTGTAAGCAAAAGTTCACATTTGTTCTGAAAATAGGTAGCAAAGGTTTGTTCGTTTTCGTGCAAAGTTCAAAACTCCGAACTTACACGAATTGTATACTATATTTTCACTGAAGGCATATATCAGTTTAGATTAAATATTAATCTGCTATGTAGTATTTCTACCGCACAAAAAAAAGTTTCATGTATGTCAAAAAAACAAAAAAGGATCGGTTTTCCAATGAATGCCATCATGGCAATTAAATAAAGGTTAGTTCGATTTGTAAAAGTATTGCCACTATGAAGATTTAATTATATTAATTTACAATCTACTAGATTAACGAAATAAATAGGTCCTCTAAAGTCTAGTTTTTCAGTGTGTCATTAAAGTTAAGCCCGAGTTAGCGCATAAAATTTGATGAGTTAACTCGGGATTAACTGAACATATGCTTTTGATGCTTTATGCACGGAATGTTTTTATTCGCTTCGCATGCATTTTTCACTGAAAACCCGCTTCCTCAATTAACTGTGAGTTAATTTACTTCTAGAGTTAGCTAAATCTCGTTTAACTCACAACTGAAACACTATGGGCTTAAGTGAAATCTAAACTAAAATCCCACTTCTTTTGTTTTTTTTTTTCTTACAATGGCTGTTTGTCAACTGTTTTAAAATTTAAAAACCTTTATTAATTTCTGACGTTTACCTACATAACTTGTAAGTATAACCACACATGCCTAGTATCAAAAATCATACTAGAGACCAAATTTTGTTGAGGAAATATAATTTTCGGTTAGCTTGAAACTTCAATAATTTAATAAATTTGTTGTTTTAAATTTATGCATCCTTTTCAAGAAAACACACCACTTATGAAAGTCACACCTTTCTTTCATCCCAAGTCCTATGTTTTATAATTCACTTAACAAAGCCTGCACCTTCAAGGCAAACATTTGTATTAGAAACCTAACCCTTTTTGCATGAAAATAATAATAAAAAAAAAAAAATTTGAATTAAAAGGTGAATTCTATGGCAAATTGGGTATCGACAGGATACGCAGACAAGATGCAAAATTTATTTCCAGCAGGTGGTACATACCTAGCCACAAAAAAAGGGATCTGTGGTTAAGCGAGAAAATTACGATTGGAAGACCGCTTTTGGTGCAGACACAAAGTGTCAGACACATTGAGATGTCCGCCTCTAATAATAATAATAGTTCTTTTAGGTTGCGATGTTTTTTGTTGTTGTTCCTGTACTGCTGTTGTTTTGTTATTCTATGAAAATGAAAAGGGAGCATTTTGCGAATATAAACGTCAAAAAATAAAAGATTACAACAGGTATCATTCATTCTTTGTCGCTGATGGGCGATTGTTAGAATTTTTGGGAATTAAGACGTCAAGCTGCTTGATGTTTATTTCTTTTTTTCTTTTTTATAATCTTGTTTCTAAGATAGGATCTACTGTCTGGAAGATGGAAAAATTATGGGATGGAACTTCTAACGCCTCTGAGTAAATATATATTAATTTCAGAAAAGAGCAGTTAAAAAGGCGTTAGCTATAAGGGTGTGTTACTGGTAAGGGGTTGAAAGAGATACAATTTTAAAATATGTTGTTTTGCAAATAAAAAAGACAATGGACACGATAAATGGACTTTAATAAAAAAATAAACATTCGAAGGGAAATAAATAGTCTAGAAGAAGCATAAAGGTGGAGTTCTTAGGAGAATTTCTTATTTGTTTTTCTTCGTTGTAAATTTATTAATGAAGAAATTATTGTTCGTAAATATTTTCCAACATAAAAATAGGTTTAGAATTCTTCATGTATACCTAATTGTGTTCACCAGCTTCGGGCATACTTCAGGCACACAGAGTATTTTTCATACTTTTCATAGCGAAGAACTGTTGTAACTGTTAAAGCTTTGGATGTCTGTAGTCTCGTCCATATTTTAATTTAATCTAATTCATATTTTTGTCGGATGAGAATAAATTTATATTGACATTTGCAACAGTTAAAACAGTTTTTCACCATTAAAATAAGGACGTGACTAGAGAAATGCCAATTTATAACACTTCTAACCATTTTTCGCCTTTAAAAGTTCAAAATATTCAATGCACTTTGGGCGGCTTAGAAAAGGCTCTGAGTTTTCCAAGTCCCATCGCGGCCTTGAGAGACCGCATAAACATTTCTTGTATAACAGAACTGTTCTATAAATTGACATTTTCTTATTTTTAAGGACTTGCCAATTTATAACAGTTTTGACAGTTTATAGCCATTAGTAGTAGGCATGTCAGTTTAATAACCGTTTTGTTTATAAAAGTACGGTTTATGCGGTCCCGTATGGCCAGGGCACTCCACCGGTGGAAATATTCCGGGCACCCAAAAAAAAAATGTTATTAATCGTCGTATCTCCCATCTTTACTTGGCTTGATAAAAAACTCTGGGTTCCCGCAGTATTGCAAGTGGCAGAGGGCCTTGGCTCTGCAGGGCCACATACACAGAATTGTTATAATGTCGAATGAGAAATATAGTTGGCTATATAGTTTCTTAATCAACAAAACTAATATGAAGTCAAAAATTGCTCGTAGATGTCTTCATTTATATTAAAGTAGATTAAACTAGATTCCCTGGCACAAGATACCAAATATCAACTTCAAACTATGCCGCTATTAAAGATTTAAGATGACCCCTTTCAAAAACCAACTTGATTACTCAAGCACGATACGTTTTACGACATTCCGAGTCGCATCGGCGACACTTTAGGTCGTAAAACCCAAATCACAATAAAGCCAATACCTAGTCGACAAAAACTTCGTGACGGTGGGCAAAAACAACAAAAACAACAAAACTACTTAACTCGCATCAACATGACGTAATTTTCTGTCTCCATTTAGCCTTGAAAGCCGGTACAGATCTAGAGCACCACATAGCGCATAAAAATCATACATATTGGTGCTCTGTTTAATGTTTTGTTGCTGTTGTTGTGTTTTTTGCATTTCTTCAACATGTATTTTTTCTTACCTACACTTTTATATTTTAACTTCAAACAATAAGATTCATTTTCTTTTAACATCATCTTGGTCATTTTTATAAAAAACTTCATACTCCAACAAGCCGGGAGATCTGTGCGAGAGTTTATACCAGTTTTTTTTATTTAATTTTAAGAGCCGCACACTCTGTTCAGTCCATCTTTTATTTTCACTGACATCATTTTCTGAATGTAGTTTTTTTTTTCCTACTTCTTTTGATTACATAACAGTTATACATCGCTTCATATACATATCGGTTCAACAAGACGCACGACGTCATACAGCATATTTTTTATGGAGAGACAAAAAAATGCTTCAGATAATCGAAGTATCTGTCGAATTAAAAATGAACACTTGGGATGAGAAATAACATAAAAAACAAAAAAAAAAATTGTGGTCAATTTTTTCTTACTCTCGGTTCATCTCTAAACGGTCTTCAAGTATATTTTATTACCTGTATTCTTGAAACCGAAATGGAAAACAAGTTCAAAACATAAAATAGAAGTTAAATAAAAAAAAATAAAATAAAACAAAAATTAAAAGAAAAAAAATCTGTTAAAGCAAATTATAGAACTTAATGCTTCATCGTTGCGGGAAGAGAGGTGCATTGCTGTATCACAGTCAGCCTGCAAAATCATCAGCAACAGTAACCAGCTATGGGAATTAACCTTGGTCTTGGCATGGATTTCTTATTGCAATCTGTAAAGCTCTCTGTAACTATACCTAGATACAAAAGTAGTTTACAATATTGTCTTACAATTCAAGACTCTACAAGAGCAGCAGCTGCCTTATGAAGAACGGAGAGTTCCATGTGAGGAGCTCTGCGGTGGGCGTTACTTGTTCTCTATGGTAATGACTTCTCTTAATGGCACTCATATCTCGAACTTGTGTGCTGTATGCAGTTCATTAAAAGATGGATGTTAAACATGGTTCTGAATTACAGTACAAAAAAAAAAAAAAACAAATAAACCAAACAAAAAAAAAAAAAATACTTGAGTATCTGTAGATCTGTATCTATAGATTGTTTTTGTTTTTTTTTTATGTTTAATCGAACCGCTAAATGAGACGGTAAAATAAATCACCTATACAAACCTATCTGAGTTCATATGTATAGGTTTTACTTACCAAAATACAAAATAAAAACATTTTTTAAAAATAAATAACTTTTAGGTCAGGGTTGACTTGTGATATTGTCTGGGGGCTTGTTTATATTTGTTATACACTCCGGTCTTGCGTGTATGTTGGTATTACACTTTTTTTTGTAAATTTATCTTCTCTACTTGTTTCATTCATTTTCAAGTTTTCGATGTAATTATAAACTTTATTGTGAATAACAGTTTTTTTGCTGTTGCCATGTTATTGATAGTATGTAGGTATTGGTGAGCCATTGCTCATCTATCTTACATTTTATTATAGCTATCTATAAACACCGGCTTTTAAGTCTGGTCTATCATCACATCACATATATACGAATATGTATTAATTTGTGGGATTATTTTTATTTTTATTTATTTTCAATTTTTATATTTTAAGATATTAGCAGTTGTTTTTTTTTTACTGTTGAAAGTTGATGATAATCATTTCGCACGTGTAGTTTGCATGACGAAACGCTTCAGCGGCATTTGGTGGAATTTTTATTTTGTTATAGTTTTTTTTGATGTTTGTTTTGCCTTTTTTCATATCAACCACATTTGATATAGTCAATGAAATGCCATAACTAGTTTTAAATATGCTTAGAGTAACGGTTAAATGTGAGCATTTGATAGTTGGAATTATTGAGATGGCATAGAAATTATTTTATTATTATTATTATTTTTTTAAATCTACGTAGAAAACGAATTGTTTTTTTTTTACATTTAGCAATACAAAAGAGTTGAGTAGAAAACTTAAACAAAAAGTTGTTTATACTTCGCCATACAAACATTTGAAGCCGGTTGGGAACAAACCATCTTTGATAAATTTATTCATTTAAAAAAATTATTATATTTTTTCGAAATTAAATAAAACTTGTTTTTGATTTAGCAAGTTGATGAGAGAGACTAACTAAGAGTACTTATGGTTAAAACAACTTGTTTACAGAGAGTACATTTATATCTATTAAATTTGTTTGCAAAAGTAAAATTTATTTGAATAAGAAGCTATTGAAGTTCCCACTAAGAATTTGTGATAAAAACAATTTATTTTCAAGTTTTTAGCTCAGTTCTTTTGTTTTTAACTGAACTAAACAAGTACAGTGAACGCTCTTATAAGCGGACACTGACGGTACCCAGTTTTTGCATCTTGCAAAATAAATGAAATACATTTTTAATTTTGTTGGGTAAGTTTTGTTTGAGAGAGCATGAAATAAAAATAAAAAATTGAATGAAAATACAATAAAATAAAATAAAATAAAATAAAATAAAATAAAATAAAATAAAATAAAATAAAATAAAATAAAATAAAATAAAATAAAATAAAATAAAATAAAATAAAATAAAATAAAATAAAATAAAATACAATAAAATAAAATAAAATAAAATAAATTAAAATAAAATAAAATAAAATAATTATAATTAGTGTATTTTACTAAACCATGCAGAGGGTTTTATTTCTCACCTAGTACGAAATAAACACTTGAACTGAAGTGGACTTAGCTTTGACGCAAGTTTTTATAGGATCAGGTGGTGGGCAAGCGCCTCTATTTGCTACCACTTGCGTACGCCATTGGACAAGAAGTTCTCAAAAAAATAAAAAATTAAATAGTAGCCTTAAGATTGCGTTAAACTACAGATTTTCTTAAAAAAAAAAAATTGAAATGATTTTTTCCTTTTATTGAAAATTTAATTTCTTAAATATTTATTTGTAAGGTTTTATAGTAAATATATTACATAAAACGATAATTTCATTAATGTTATACTGATAATTTAAAGTGTTAGTCGTTTCCATATCTAAAAAAAGTATCTTTAACCATAAAAAATACGTTCCACAAAATTGACTGCACAATAAGGCTATCAAAGATACTATGTATTTATATATTTTCCTATTAGATCTTTTATCCTTTAAAAAAATTGTAATTGGAATTTTTCGCGGGTAACAATGAGTGATTGAAGTAGATAGTAGATTATTGTTATCCTCATCTATTTTTCTGTATGAACTTCTTAAACCACCACGTCATCGTGTCATACGAGACATTCGTGTGTGTGTCCAGGTAGGAATAAGGACAAAATATTCGTTTGATATTTTGCCTACCTTGTTATAATACAACATTAAAAAAAAACATCCAGTATTCTACCTGTGCCTGGATTTATATAAAATTGTTTTTTTTTTCTTTTATACCAATCTGACCCACTCAAATTGGAAAAAAAAATAACATTTAAGTACCTATAAAAATGTTGGATGGAGTTTTATTTTTTTCGGAATTGTAATCACCAATTTCTGTTTCACTTTTTGATTTTTTTTTTTGATTTTTAAAAAAAGTGAAAATTGCACAAGAATTGTGTCGACAGTAATTTATGATCGATAATTTTTGTCTCTGTTTTGTTTCCTTTTGTGAGTGACTATTTCATTAAATTTTGAACATATTTTTTTTTCCTTAAATTTTTTGGTTTCGATGATGAATGCATCATGACCTGTGTCGATGGAATTTTTATTGTTTTTTTTTCTTTTTCGAAGCAAAACTGTGGGTTGAATGAAATGTGAAATGTTTCATTGTGGGCGAAACATGAAATCATCTGTGTATTTGGTCAGATGAAATCCTTTAATTACGGAGGTATGAAAAATAATTTGTTTGGTTTTGGTTAGAAATAGTTTTCGCTGAGTGAAGAAGTGTGTTTAATTTTTGTCTTAAGTTTTGTTTCTCTCATTCACTATTAATAAGCGCGTACAGGAAATTGAGATTTCAGAGAGAGCGAGTGAATCCAAATTTTTTTCTTCGGTAATTTGATAGCCAAACTGAGAAAAATTGCGGAGAAATCCTGTTTTAATATTGTTGAGATCTTCGAGATCTCATTTTCCTGAACATACCTATTGAAAAGTTAACTGCTCTCAAAATCTCAAAAAAAGTGACAACTTAGTTAAAAAAAATCATTAATTTGATCTTTAAACTGAAATAATGATCATTAAGATATCCAGCCAGGTGTTTTATTTTTTTGAAAGGATTCTTGAAAAAATAAAACATACGAATGAAAGAGTGCACATCCGCCAAAAGAAAACCTTTCACTCATCCCTTTTGATCATTTCATTGTCAAGGTTGAAAGTCGGAAAACATAAGCAAAAAGAGATTCCCTCTGATGGAGGGAATAATAACTAGGTCTGATGGTGAGATCATTTGATTTATTGTTGAAAGGATTGAATGCAACTTAAGTGAAAAAAAGGATATCAAATGATAGACGCACCTGCATTTCCTGTGTGAAGATTGGAAGATGATTTGTATTGAAGCAAATGTCTGTCGATATAAATGTCGGTGTTTTTTTATATAATTCAATAAAAACTTCAAGGTTAGGTATTTTTTCTAAGCATTTTAATTACGTATTAGGCTCATGGTGATATTATACTCAATACAAAATTGAGACAGGCTGGATAAAGTATACAAAAATATTAAGTAGGGACAAGTTGTACAACTAAATTTTTTTTTTAATTCTACATACATATTTGTACTTATTTTTTTAATTTGTCATTTAAAATTAAACAAATTAAGAAAACAGAAGAGTTAAGGCACGAATTTCATAGTTTGACTAAAAAGTTCAGATCTTATGTTAATTGAAAGCACAACATTCAATAACCATTTTTATAGAGAGCGGTTTTTTATAAGTAGGTTAGGTTAGGTAGAAGGACTGACAATGGATCTTGTCACCGTTACACTTAAATCTATACAGATCCGTTGTGATACCCTAGGAAGTTGTATCCCACTTAATTTAAAAACCTATGTGTTCTGTTAGCAGTCAAGCCATTTAGAGACGTCGACGAAGTTCAGAAGGCTATAAGCCAAAGTTCTAGAAAGATCCTCTAAGCTGCCGTTCTTATGGGTAACAATCGTAATGTTGCCACACATTGAAGATGCTAGTTCAATAATTTATAATGACATCTTTAAAGAGAAAAATGTTTATAAAATTTGATTTTTTGTTTAATTTTTTTTCTTAGTTGTAAATGCAATATTGTTCAAACCATCAACAAGCACCAGATTTCAAAACTATGTATATCAAAATCGTACTAACGCTGAATGCCTATTTCAATTACGTGTGTAAATTTCCAGTTACAACTTTTATCATACCATAGTACAACGTTTGAGTAAAATCGATAGAGCTGTTTTCGAGAAACTTTGAAAAAAAACTAGTATTTTGCATTTTTTAAGGGTGTTATGTCATCATTTTGGAAAGATATTCAAGAATTGGAAATGTTTTTAAATCCCTAGAGGGAAAAAATTAGAGACAAAGTTACCGGATTATTTCGACTTATAGTCTAGCTAAAATTATTTAAAATAAAACGTAAAATGGTATAATCGTTACGGAAGAAAAAAGTCATAAGTCAAAAAATGATTATATTCTGGAACAGCTCCTATTAGAATGTTCTTTAGCAAATAAATAATTTTCTACAAAAACAAAAGAGCTGAGTAACAAAACTTAAAAAAAACTATTATTTGAAAAATATACAAGATACTTGCAGAGTTGTGTTTTTTTTGTTTTTGAAACTACTCCTATTAATTTCACTTACAATCAGCATGTTCTTTAGCAAAAAAAAAAAAAATTGTACAAATACAAAAGAGCTGAGTAACAAACCTTAAATACGTTTTTTTTTTTGTTCAAAAGTGATTTTTTTTTAAATTCCATGCCATTTTGAAGTTTGTATTTTGAATCAAATTAGGAAAATTAAAAAAAAACATTACCAAATATTTCGAGAAAAAACTTGTTTAGAATAAAATACTTGTTAGAATAAAATATTTAAAATATATGTTTGATTTTAAGATTGTTATTTTAAAGTTTTATTTTAATTCATATACCCGTTATCATTTTTAAGGAACCACTTGAGCCAGGAAGGTTCGTTATATATATATTTTATACAAAACAAAAGAGCTGAGAGACAAACTTTAATTTATTAAAAACTTAATTTAAATCCTTTTTAATAATTATTAAACAAAAGGCAGTAAATATCATTACTTACATTAAACATTATTGAATTAAAATCATTTCAAATAATTTTTCCATTCAAAAATGTTGGTCCTTGCATAGAAATTTAGAGTTTGTTCTATTTTATATTCAAGGGATTTAAATTTTTAGTTGAAAAATGTTATCGTGTCTAATGTTTTTGAATAAAACCATCAAAAATACTAAACGTACTTGACAGATTATTTTAAAACAAAGGAGCTGAACAACAAACTTACAAAATCACTTTTTTTGTTTAAAAGTTAATTTTAATCTTCCAGCTGACTCCAATTAATTTTATGTAAATATAAGCCTTCAAGAAATATTGTAGTTAGCAAAAAACACTTGAGCAAGTGCACCCTGTTGCAATTGAAAGTTCTTTATTTGCCGAGTGTTATATACGTTTCAACCACGCCTCCCCATTAAAAAAAAGTGTACTTGTTCTAACTACAAGCAGTGCATGAAATTTTGCCAGAGGAGTCTTGTTAAAAAGCTATATACCAACTGGACTTGAATTTATTCACATTTATCCAGATGTGCCGAAAAGTATAATGGCAGGTACCTAACGCTAAAAAGTGCAGGAAGTAGATATATCCATCCACCTCTAACGAGGTTTTTTTATTCTTGTCAATCTTCAGTCCTCAAGGGTTTCAGATATAAATTTGATATTTCTGCGTTTGCATTTATTTTTCTGTTTGTTTATTTGTTTGTTTGCCAAAAAAAAAAAAAAACAAAAACAAATAAAAAACCTTTGCCTTCACCTGTTCACCATTTGTCTTTTGATCGCGCTAGAATTTAACTCTCCAAATACTTTGAATTTATTTCAACGCAAAAAAAAAACAAAACAGAAAACAAAAGTTAGAACACGAATGTTCTACCTTATTTTGCCTTTTGTTTATTTTTGGTATTTAACCAGATAACGAAAAAAAAAATCCAAAGGTACGGAACTAAGTTTCGCGAAAGATAAATAGATACATCAGTATATCAGACAGGTGTGGACTTATGTTTCTTCCTCCAACAAAAAAGGGTGGCAGAATAAAAACAATAAAAAAAGTGAAAATGATTTCTGAAGAAGGCGATCAAACGATTAAAAGGCTTACGAAAAAGATATCTTGTTGCAAAAAAAAAACCAAACAGATATTCCAAATGCTTTTCATTTTAACATTCTCGTGTGCGCGGTGAACAAATTAAGAGACCATTTGTTTAAATGATCATTGAACACGTTAATTTAAGTGCCTAAGGATAATAAATTGTTTCGCTCCCATTGAATAATATTTTTTTTTTCTTATGTCTTCTTCCATTCTTCTCCCACTCATGGTTGCTGTCTGCTGTGCGGTGGATGATTTATAGATGTTAAATTACAATTTATTATATTTTTGCATTTTTTTTTTTCTAAATAGAAATATAACTTTAACTATGCGACTTGAAGTCATTGAGAATCTTATTGTATTCTAAATTTTCTTTCTATTTTCGTATAGAGGAAGATACGACTAACCATCAAACTACATATAATGCTCCACGGTCTGTTGGGAATGATTTTCCTTTAGTTTTATTCTTCATTTTCTCAATTACCATGGGATTCAAGATTTTTTATTCCATCATTTTCTGCATTTATTTTTGTACATAGATTTTTCTCTACGGCTTCTTAATTTATATATTATGTATCAGCTTGTGGTTAGAACAAGTATCTATCTATATTTTTTCTTTTTTAAACAGAAACTTCATCACAGAGAGTAAAAGAAGAGGAAGAAATAAAACAGATACAGACGACGAAGCTCTTGAAGGAAATAAATTGCATCCAATGGTAGAGTTAGTTATGGAAGATGCCTTTGGTCGGATGGAAGAGTGTTGTTGTTTTTTTCACACTCTTGCTGAATATCTCTGTTCGTTGAACTTGACAAGAATAATCTTTTAGAAGAAGCAGTATAAGCCGAAGAAGGAGCTCCCATCATGGAAGAATCTAATTAAAACATTTGTTCACAAAACCAAACTGTGTTTTCCTTATAAGCTTAATGAATAAGATAAAGTGTCATGTGTGCAAAGTCGTTATATTCCTCCAACACTTTATTTCTAAAGTTGTTAGTATGACGATATTTCTTATGTAATTGTTGTCATTTAGATTCACTTCTACACCACCTTCTTTTACAGTGAATTAATAATAAATTGGAAATAGAGTTAAATTACCGGTTTTTTTTTTATATATTTTATGTATATTAAAGAGTATATTATAATGGGCAGATACAATTTTGCATCTTGAATAAATAAATTGTATTTTTGCAATTTATATTTTTTCTGTATGTGTAGTGTATATGTATGTTTTTTTTTTTTGTATTGTTTAAGTACCTTCCTTTACCATCAATTTGAAATACAATTAAATTTTTAATATGCATACTTTTTTGTATTATAAGAATTTTATGGGTTTTAAAAAAATTTACGACCCTAAAAAGAAGCTCAAAGTTATTAAACCAAGAAAAACACAAATAAAAAAGAGAGGGTGGATAATTTTTCGTTTTTTTTTTTTCGTTATAATGTCCGGTGGAAGGTGACAATTTTATTTTGAAATTAATTGAGAAAATATGTTTATTGGGATCGATGGTGAAAATGACAACACTTTTGCTTTTAACGATATCTATACAAGAGGTTTTCAAAGTGAAACCAGAAAACAAAAAATATATAACTCTTTTGTTGTAACTCAAATGTTCATAAAAATAAACCTTTCAATTATAATAAATAAGAATTTCACTTGTAACTTGTGAAATTTTTACATTAAAAGGACATCAAATGGTCGTTCAAAGGATTTTTTTTTTCAAGATTTAATATTACAATTAAACACAGAGTGGGGTCTTTGAAATTATACAATTTAATTTTTATTGTTAATTTCATGTTAATTTTTTCTTATTTATTAATGTTTCTTAACGTAAATGCACCTGATAAATTATGCCAGCGGAAAAGGCCACTACACGTGAAGTATATTCAACTATAATTAAATATAAAGAAAAATATAAAATACTCTTCCTTTTAAAATTGTTTTTTTTTTTTTTTAATAAAATTTTAAGCTAAAGGAATTTTTTATGATTTTACTAAAATTTGTTCAATTGTGTTTATTCATGAAATATGTTAATTGTGAAGTATTTAAATGTTTATTGTAAAATTGAATTATTGCTAAAACTCGAAATATTTCCAAGAAAAAGATAAATAATTTAATGACCAAAATATTTCACTAGACATGCTTGGACTTAATAATTTGTGTAGACTTTTATATTACATTTTTCAAAAACAATTATAATTTATAAGAAGAATTAACTTAATAAAAATTAAACAAATAAAGATAAACTAAATATAATAAAATAAGCTACGCTCTAGTCATTAAATAAGTACCTTCCTACACTGTGATAAATTTTGTTTGTCTTAAGAATTTGTTAGTTTTCACATTACTTGTTTATTGTTTGCTTCAATGTTAAATTATTAAATTAGTGTCAGTTTTCTTTCTTATTTTTATTTTCAAATTCAAATTAAATAAATTCAAAAAATGTACAAAAAACCTATGAAGAAGTCCTGATGGATAGCGACAAAACATTGGGTAAAAGATGAAATAAATTAGTTTTATTTGCATTAAACATTCAATTGACCAAAAAAGCCTGATTTAACAGTTATTAAAACTTTGATGAGGAAATGAAGTAATTTTTAGAATTTTCGCATATATCGGTTAACAGGAGCTGACATTTTTTTTCAGGGTTACTTAGCCATCTAACTGCTTCTAAAATAAAAAAAATCTTCTCGCGGATTTAGCTTACAGCGCAAAGTTCTTTTAAACAAAATGGTTCGTATAAAAAGAAAAATGCCTAACTAGATCGCTAAAGCTTGCTTTTGTGGTTAACAACTGCAATGGAGCCACACATTAAAGATGTAACAATAAATGTTATGATATCTTTGAAGAGAAAATGTTGATAAAACCAAAAGTATAACATAAATAAAAGTTTCTTGTTTTCTTTTCTAAAATGTATTTTTTTTTAAATTGTTTAATGCATTATTATT
Source organism: Leucozona laternaria (assembly GCA_932273885.2). Classification (NCBI taxonomy): domain Eukaryota; kingdom Metazoa; phylum Arthropoda; class Insecta; order Diptera; family Syrphidae; genus Leucozona; species Leucozona laternaria. Next base: position 18,691,597 of record OW026367.1, on the reverse strand, counting down.
GTACTTTTTTACAATTACAAAATCATAACATAATTGGTTCAACCATTCGAAAGATGAAGGCCAATAACTAAAAAATAAGACAATTTTTACGTATTTACAATATTTATGTGAATTTTGTGCGAAAAACTTGTAACGCTTTGCATTGTATTTTATGTTGCCATTTTTTACTATAAATGATTTTTTTTTTACTTTTTTCTTTGTATTGCCTTTTTCAAAATATTAAGCACTCTTTTATTTAAAAGAAATTTATCTTTCTCTGTTAAATTAAAAAAAAGTCTAGATTTTTAAGACCTTGGGTTAAAAACTGCATCAGATTAGATGCTTAGTTTAATTTTTGACAGTATAGAAACAAAAATTAACCAAAGAATGATAGATTACATTTAACCGAAATTTCAACGCAGGTACAAACGCTTTAACAAAATAAACTAAACATTTTACCTCACTCTAAAGTCTCTCCATTAAAGGGAAGGGATGAGAAATAAAATCCTATAGGAGTTCAAAATAGATTGGCTCAGGAAACAAGGAAAGAAACAGATTAGTCATTTTATAGAGAAGAGAACTTGATACACCCATTTTTTTTTTATAGTTAAAAATTGAATTTCGAAAAAGTCATAGAATTTTCAAAAAAATTATTTAATTTTTTTTTCAATCAAAAATTGTTTTTTTTAATAAAAAATTGAATTCGCAAAATTTTGTAAACTTATTAAAAGCTTCAGTTTAAAAAATTTAATAGGGACTCACACTCGTACAAACTCGCAGGAGTCGTTTTCGATCAAAAAATAATTTTCCATTACGGCTTTGAAACATTTCTACATATGTTAGGTACCCATATTTTTGGTTGTAAGAATAAGTTTTGCTTAAAATCTTTTAGATAGTTTACAAAATCGTTTTCAAAATAAATATTGATTGATAAAATTACATTTTTGTTTTTGAAAAATTATATTTTTGTTTTTAAATTCTAAAAATGTTTTTTTTCAAAATTCTATGTATGCTTCTACATACAAATTTGGTCGAAATCGGTTCAACAGTTTTCGAGAAATGGGAAAATTAAAAATGGTTCTATTCGAGGTCCTATTGATAATCATTTTTTGGAAAAATTTTCTCTACATATAAGTAGCTTATACCTATTAAAATGTACTATTTTTTATAAGAATCTGTTGAGCTACAAAATTTTGTATGGCAGGTACCGTTATTTTGGTCTTAAAAAAGTAAAAATAAAATGACAAAAGAATGCCCAAAATACGCTAAGCAAAAAGTTTATAGAAAATTGACCCATTCATTAAAGCTGTATCCGACCAGGCAGGCAGACTAACGGAATGGTGACATCAACTTTTTTGATCAAAAACTCGATTTCAATTTTTTTTATCACAGGTTAAAATACCAAAATAGAACGTATTAAAAGTACATAGTTTTTTTTGCACCGACAATCAGAAGTTTTGTATATGCAAATTGCTTGTAAATTATTTTCTTAAATAAAATTAAATATAAGATCTTTATTTATAGGTTTAAGAAATTAAAAACTTGTATTTTGATTTTTTTTTCGGGAACAATTTTTGTTCAATTTTTTGTTTCGAAAAAAAAAACTGAATTCTTAAAATGCAATAATTTTCTCCCCTCTATGAAATTTTTACTACACCCAAAAATAGAAAATCAGTTCATATTATACTTTAAATATTAAAAAACAAAAAACAAATTCTTTGAAACAGAATAAGTGGTTGATGAAAATTTCCTCTTTATTAAAAAAGTGGAAAATGATCCAATTTTTTTACATTTTACAACTTACATTTTTAGTTGTTTTGACGAGCGTAAAAATTGAAATTTTAACTATAATTTGACTATATTTTTATTTTTTATAAAAAAATAGAATTTCATTTGACCAACGAAAATATTTGAAAACATTACAAAATTAAAAAAGCCTTGACTCTATGAACTAAATAAATTCCACTACCTATTTAAAATTTTCTAGCTGACAAAATTTTCTAGCTGAATGCAGGTATATGTTGTCTTTAAAATTTTGCGTTGTGAATTTGCAGATGTATTTTTTTTTCAAAATAAAAGACATTATAAAAAAAATATTTAAAAAAAAAATTGAAAGTAACTTCAGCTTTGACAAACGAAGACCCTTTTCTAAAAATTCATTAACTGAAAGAAAACAAAATCATAAATAAACGTCTCCGCCAATTTTAATCCTCTAATAATATCTCTCTGTCCTGCTAATAACATTCCATAGCAATACTGATTTCAAATCTGACATGTCTTCATACATATCAACCGTTAAAATCACATTATAAATTTCAAAAAAAAATGTTACTTTCCAAATATATTGACTTGAAATCAATTTAACAAAAAAAAAATAATAATCTCCATTCGAAAATCTGGTTGAATTCACAAAATCAGGTTTTAACCTCAACTCTTTCGTTTAGTTCTGGTTTTTTTGTTTTTTTTTTTTATAGGTACTCTACATGGCGCATCGCAAAAAATATATTCACCCCCAAACGATAAAATCATTTAGAATAAGAATACGATGAAGATGAAGAAGAAAAAGAACAAAACTCACCTTGTTCATCGTCATCACGACGATTTGATCGCTTCCTCGCCACCAACGACAATGGTTCATTTGTATTCGAATCACTTTCATATCGATTAAATCCATTCGACGAAGGACCAAATAAATTAGATGATTTTTTCTGTGGTGATGATGGACTTAACGGTGGAACTAATCTATCCTCGTCCTTGTGTGATAATAAGTTTTGTGCTTCCAACAATCGTAATTGTTGTTGATGCAAACGATTTTTGATTAAAAATATTTTCGGCATTTTGACGGAGTTTTAAGTTTTTGCTGTTTTTGATTTTAATTTGAAACAATTTATAATCCAATGTGTGTATTTTGTTTGTGTTACGTATTTCACTAAACTTAATATTTTTTTTTATTTGTGCATACTTAGAATATTTGTATATATTTTTTTTGAATCACTTTCGTTTAAATTTATAAATGTATGCACTTATATTATTTTTTAAAATCATGTTTGAACATTTTCTTTTCTTTTTGCTTCGTCACTTCTAGAATATCTTTCTTTTTTTCCTTTGAAATATTTCTTATGTTTTGAAATTCCTCTTTTTTTTTTTAGTTGTAAGGTATCTTTCTATTTATAATTTTTATTCCTGTTGGATTCTTCGAAACGATACGGAGATCACGCGAACCGAACCAACAATCACGCTAGAAGAATACCAAAAACCACACAAAAAAGAACACTGAAATATAAATTCCTTTTATTTTATTTTCTTGTTTTTTTTTGTTATTTCTTATTCTTTGGAATATGTTTTTTTGTATTATTTGTATTTTGTCTTATACGCGATCAGCGAAGAAATAACACAACCCGGTAAACGAAAAAATCCAAAGGAGAATATAGCGATTATCATATGGTTCTAACTTTGAGAACTGGAGAGGTGTAGCTATACAAAAGTGGTAAGAGGCCTTAGCGAAATAAAAATAAACAACACTAGGTATTCCCAAAAAGCAAGAAAAACGCGTGTGTCCTCAGCGATGGATCGTCTCTTACTGTATTCGAGCGGTGTTTACTCAAAGTCAGTTAGTTCCAGCTTAGCACCGTACAGCAGAAACCTCAATACAACAACAACACCGTACAAAAAGCTGTTCTATCTCCAAAGCAAAGTATAACCGAACCGACCGATGATCATCGCATCGGTGCGGCGGTAAATATAAATAAGAAAAACAATATGCACAAATACCACGATGATGATTCCCACGTAGGTATTCTCGCTCTTCGTCAGTCGCAAATGAACAGCTACCTTTGCAAATGGCACCGCACTAGCACCACACACAACAGATACCTACTCGATACGATAATAATCGTCTTCACGGTGCAGGTTGTCCAGTAAAACATATATAACACTCATACACTGGTATCCTCCGACTCCGAGCCGAGATACTAACAGCAACAGCACGTTTGTGCCGTTCTTTTGGTGCTTCATTTACACTGAGACCCGAGAGTATGTAACGCACCAACAATCTCTCTCTCTGCACTCAGAAAAAACGGCAAATGAATAGAAGGAAGCAGAATATACACCAAGAAGAAAAACAAAAAAAAAAAAAAAAAACTAAACTCACGACAAACCTGTGTAAACCGGGTTTACCTGTGTTTTTGCTTAGATCGACGCGTCACCACCATCATCATCGTCAGCGTTCCCACAATATTGCCTCATCTCCGATCTCCCATCAGAGTCAAGGTAGAGGTAAGCCCCTATGCCGCGATCAGGTTTTGTGCACCTCTTCTTCACGATCGACAAACTCATGCAAAGAAACAAAAACAAAAATTTGCACGCATTCATATGCATTCACACCGACACACCAACTTCACTCACCTGACAAGAACCGTTTCGATCGGAAAATACAGGTAAGCCAAGAGAAAGAGAGTGAGAGCGATCAAACGGTTTGAGTGTTAGCTCTCTCGCTGTGACGTTTATTCTGTCAGTGTCCACTCTTCTGTATAACGTTTCTTTCGGCAGTGTGTGCGCGCAGTGAGCGAGGTGTTTTCTCACAGGTGTGATGGTCATTTACAGCTAGGTTTTTGTTTGTGTTCACATTCAGCCTATGCGTGATGGTGGAGCTAAGTGGATTTAGGTATGTGCATTGAAAGAGAGCGCATATCTATTACAAATACAACCGCTTCATTTCTCTTTGGACTTCACTCTCACTTTGGTACTTCTTTTTGATGTGTTTATAATTCTCGCTCACCTGTTGCATGTTGACTCTCTTATTATTTGGGTGAGGAGCTTTTTTATCTATTTTTTTTTTTCAAGATAAAATTCTTAAATCATCAAAAAAATATTCCCAGAAAATATTATTTATAAGAATCTTTCTTCTTCTAATAAGACCCACATTATTTTCTAATACCATCCACTTCTTATAATGTTTATCGATTTTTCAAATGAAATACCTGTTTTACCTGTTTGTATATAATTATTTTCAAATATACCCCTATACGTCGCCTACTAACACTATTATAGCGGAATGAAGTGCTCAATCAGATTTTTTTTCTTCTATTCTTTTCTTCGGTTCTTATGATTCTCATACCGTCGTGTTCTTGTCCTTTACCTTCATTCGTATTCAGATAGTGATGTTGTGGATTATTTTTTTTTTTTTTATTATTTCTCATAGGTAATTCTTCGGGTTAACATTATTTTTCTTCTTCTTTGAGTTCTTGGTTTAGCTGTTTCTACTGTTGAGTTGATAGGATAGGATGTTTTTTTTTTCTGTTAATTCTTCTTTCATGGATGATGATGATAATAATAATAATAATGGAATTGCAGGTAACTTTGCGTTTAGGCATTAGGTAGCGTTGCGTGGTGTGGAATTTTATTACAAAAAAAAAAAAAAAAAAATTGAAGGAAGAGGAAAAGGAAAAATAATATAGTGAAGTCGAAATGTAGGGAAGAATACGGGAATATAGGGATGCGGCTATAGCAAGTATAAGAACCATTACAACAAAATACGAAGAAAAAGAAGAATGAACGGATGCACAAGTAGTTATGTTACGATGTATCCACATTTTTTTTTTTTTTTTTTGAAATCTTTTTTCTATTCCTCTTCCACTATAGGTATGTATAAAGAGTTACAACTTTGCGTGGATACCTACGATTTAATAAAAATATTGGCGAATAATGATCTTCAGGTATTCTGGTTTGGTATGATGCAGAAAGTTAGGTATGGCGAGGGTAGAGGGTTTGGGACAAGGAGGTTCATAATCGAAACTCCTGAGTTTATATAACAAATACGTAAAATTCGTAACGCACTTTTGTGGTTAAATTTCTATAAGGTGGTATATAGGCCAGCAGGGTCTGAATTTCTACAGAGCACATGTTATGTCTTTTGAAGGTCCAACGCAATTTCATTTATATGCACGATGTACGTAGGTATGTAACTATATTTGAAGAGTTTTGAATAAGAAAATATTTTTTACTTAAAAACAAATTACATACCTATGAGACAAATTTAACTTACAGCATACCTATCACTGCTGCTAAATATATTTGTGTCGATAATCATTGACTAAAATTTTGAGTCTTAGAATGGTACGACAGCATGTAACTAATGAGATTAATTGTCTCAACTGGGAGAAAACGAATTTGGAATAAAGGCACAAACAAAAATGGGTGACTGCCGGGACTCACGGTTAATACATAAGTTTTGAGGATCCTTATTTGGATCCTGCTATGCTGACTTCCGTAACCTAATGTGCTACACCGTAAAGTGTGACCTCGTTACTTCGCACAGAAAAAGTCCACGTTTAAATTACACTCTACCGCCAGAATAGATGTTTACACATCAAAAACTGGGCATGCTACTATAGTGGCACAAATCTAAGATAATATATTGCGCAGGTTGTCAAAATTTAAAGTGTTAGATATTAAAAATGGCGGCTCGAGTGCCCCAACAAACTGCACATGACATTAGTAGAAACAACAACAAATATTAAAATTTTAACAAGTGAAGAGGCACTGTATCCAACTTTTTACAGTTGCACAGAACTGAACAAAAATGAAAACGCTCGTGATAAATATTACCTTTAATATGTGTACTGTGACATTTGAGGTGCTTTATGAACTTTTAAAATGTGTAGCTACTATGTAAATTACTTTTGAGTTTATGTTTGCCCTATTACGAACATATTACTCACAGATCACACACCTCATAAAATTGTTAAAGGTATGTGAAGAAAATGATTGCGAAATAACTGAAATCGGCAAAGGACGTAAAAGTGTCATACAGGGAAAGATTATCTACTTATTTTTTTACGGAGTAAAAGCGCTCATTATTTTCTGTTTTACTGGTAATGCTATGAAGTCAATAACAAAGGCTGATTTTATTTAATTCTGTCCTAAAATTTTGAGCTCCGACTTAAAAATAAGCGTTTTAAGTATGTAAAGGGTTTTTAATAAGGGCGGGTAGATGGAATAAAGCAAGATTTGATTGAGGTATTAACAAAATCCTTTTTTTATTTGAAAGGCCCATGTATGCTATTATGTATGGAATATGACATTGTTCCGCCTTGGTTTCTTACAGCGGCACGGATACGAGTGGTCCAATTTTAAATGACTTCCGCATAGATCCGGCTGAATTTGAGCGATAATCTGTGTTATGTTCACCTTAAATACATCGTTGGGATTGTGGTTTATTCGCATAGTTTCCTGCGACTGCAGGAAACCCCATAAGAAAAAGTCTAATGGACTCAAATTGAATGACCTTCGTTTCCAATTCACATCAACTCTGCGAGAGATAACATTACCTTCAAATCGTTCATGCAGAATATCGATCGTCAAGTCCACTGTGTGGCACGTACTGCCATCCTGCTGTAACCACATGTCGTCTAGGTCCATTTGGTTCAACTTGGACCATAAGAAATTGGTTATTTTGATATATATGAAAAAGAAAAAGAAAAATCTTTAAAGTTTCAATAAATTTTTATTTAATAACAACTAATATCACAACTTAAGTTTTTTATTTTTCGACGCGTTTCGGAATCATTGTTCCATCTTCAGGTTGAAAAAGTTTTTGCCTTTAAGATATGATTGCTCTGCTACTTAATACCTTTTTATCTTGATTTAGTCTGTTTTTTCTGCTATCCCTGTTGTCATCTTGACGTTAGTAGCTCTGTTTGATAAGCCTATAATTGTTTGGCATAGGCTAATTTTAACGTGCGTAAAATTGTATTGCAGTGTCATATAATGCGTTCGTTTTTAATATTAATTTGTCGTTGAGAAGTTTGTCCTGTTCTTGTTTGTTTGATTTGTATATTTCGAATTCCTCTAATACATCCAATAGTCTTCCTTTTTTGCATAGATGCATTGGGCTGAGGTTTGTGTCAAGATTTGTGTAGTTATGATTGTTGTCCATTAGATGTAGCGCGTAGTTAGATTTTGTGTTTTGTTTAGGGATGTGTTCTGAAAACCTTTCTTTGAAATTCCTGCCTGTTTGTCCAATGTAATATTTATCACAATCGTTGCATTTTATTTTGTATACTCCTGTGCAAGTACTTATGTTGATTTCATTTTTTGGTTGTAGTAATTTTTGAATGTTATTATGTTATTATTAGAAAGTTACGTTTATTTTGTGTTTCTTGAATTCATTTCTTATTGCGTTTGGTAAAATGTCCTAGGTCCATTTGGTTCAACTTGGACCATAAGAAATTGGTTATCATCGTTCTGTATCGCTCGCCATTGACGGTGACCGCCTTACCAACGTCGTTTTCGAAAAAGTATGGACCAATAACGCCACCGCACCGGCCCAAAATCCACACCAAACGGTATCTTTTTGAGGATGCATTGTCATCGGTGAGCCTCGTTTGGGTTGGTGTCGACCCATATACGGCAATTTTCCTTGTTAACATATCTATTCATCCAAAGATGCATTACGACGCTTAAGATGATTTTTCGCCCAAAATTGGGGTCCTCTTCCAAACGCTCCGAAGCGCAGTTAGCGAACAAACGGCATTGTCTATGGTCATGAATTTTGAGATACTCCTGGGTCAGTTGAATCTGGTGCGGTTATAGGCCAAAGTTCCAAAGGAAAATTCACCAAGTTTAAGTTTAGAGTTCTTGTGTACGGCGAGGAATCGACTTCGCGGCGATGTTTTTGGCCAATCTTGCGTTCGTTTGACGTACGAATGTTGGCTGATTGATTACCGAATCGGTCGTCTCAACTTTGGCCAATAAACTTGGCTTAATGCCGACAGGAAAGCTTGACACACTAAGGCCAGAATTAATGGTAGATTATGCAGCCATATGCACCTGGGAGACTTCTTCCCCACTTGGTGAACCAATTGGAGCTCGTTAAAAAGTGGCGAGACTATAAATATCTATATCTACCACATCGCTAAGATCATTGTATTCCAGATTGGGATATTGCAGGGCATGTAATATACATTGTAATGAGGTGGTTCATTTTTCTCATCAATAAAGCCCCTAAAGAAATTGTTTAAAAATACTTCTAGCCGTTCCTATCTTTTCGACATGTTATGTGTCCGGTTAAAACACCTATTGCGGAGACGAAGTGTAAACCACTTAGAAAAACATTAAACCTAGGAGAGCGCTTCAGATCCAGCATTGGCCATATTTGTTTCGTCGGTCGCCAAACAAGGAGTAATGTTGTTCCACCTGAGGATAGTGCCTCTCTATAGCATCTTGCTTCAGTATATGTATAGGTATACGTTTACATGTAACGAATAGAGCTATTAAATATGAATTCATTGTAGTTTGTAGTTGGTGTATGTTTTGATTTTTTAATTTTAGACCAAAATGCACACTTTTACCGAAAATTGTTTTAGTACAGTGGATGTTTTAAATTATGTACCACTATTTCTGTCTAAGAATATTAGTTTGAAAAAGTTTGTCCTTAATAAGATTCAATTTGAACTGTCATGCAGAAATCGATTAATCATGGATGATTGTTATGAAATATTTCACAAAAATTATATTGATGATGAACAAGAGCATTTCAGCTCTTTTAAGTTTCAACATTGTACCTCTACAATGGCACCTTTATCGTTGTTGCTTATTTCCACAACGTTAGGGAAACCCATAGGGGCATATATCCGTTTTGGCCATAGCTTATTGTAGCTAATTTTCATTAAATGCAAAACAATTTGTGGACAGCCATTTCACCAACCCCTACAAAAAAAAGAAAACGTAGACAAAAACGTATTAAACTCTGCCCTTGAACATTTATCACTCCTTTCACTTTGCAAAAAAAAAAAAAATACATACAGTTGCAATAAAAAAAAAACATTTAAAATAAAAACATAAAAAACAGGTAGCGATATTTTAAGACCAAAGAATATTGCGTAAAGGGGTTTGACTTTTCATATAGGTATACATATTGATAAAATCTTTAAAAAACGGATAAACAAAAAGGATAATAAAAAAAAGAGCGAAGAAATAAGGGTTTTCATAGTTTCACCGACAAAAAAACATGGTTTAGATAGAAAGATCCTTTAAAAAAAAAAATAAAATACCAATAAAATAAAAGGATACCGCGAACTAGGTATACGCAATTCATGCGAAAAAATTCTTAGATGAATGATATTAACGGAACGTTGAAGCAGAGACTTAACAGATTGGTTGCGAACAACAGGCCGGTTCTGAAAATAAATATAAAATTTTAATGAATATTTTTACACGAAGGGTTAATGACTCATCGTAAAAAAACGTTATTTTGAAGCCAGGTACTGCCACAATTTTATTTTCAGCAAGATGTTTTCAATGCAAACATTTTTAAACACAAATTTGGTTTTATTTTAATTTAGTCAAGTTTTAAATTTTAGTTTGTTTTTTTGGTTTGTCGAAACATTAAGTACGGCTGAAAATTGTCAGTCGTTGACGTATTTACATATATCTATCAAGAGTCATCTGCCATTTTGATGATTTAATGTCAGTTCCACAGTTCGTCTTAGACTTCCAAACTCAGTGATATTTAGTGGTTTTTAGTTGTATCCTGTTTCAGAGTGTCAGTCGACAAAAAATGCCAGTTTTGATTTTACGGTATTTTAATGAAACTTCGATCTCAGAGGCCTAAGCCATTTACATATGAATTGAAACAAAAAATCGCCTACTATGCCTCTTGCGAGGAAGTGAAAAATCCTCCAAGAGTATTTCATGTAGTCCTGTGAAGTTAGCAAAAGAATTGTTTAAAATTTAATAAAAAATGAGAGTTCCCGGTAGCAAACAAAGAGTTCTAGAGTTCCTCATACTTTTTTCAATAGTTCTGGCGAATTAAGTGTTAAAATTCGAAACAAAAGTTTTTTTTGCTAACTTCACGCAGCAAGGACTTTTTTGAGAAAAAGAGTTCTGATCATGTTTTTCAACTTAAAATCAAGAGTTCTAGAGTTCCTGATGGGTTTGAGAAAGAGTTCTGCAAAATTGAAATAGTTAGGGCTATTTAAGGTGCCCATTGACTTGGAACCAAACATTTTGAAAACCCAAAAAAAACAAAAAAAAAAAAAAGGAGTTCTGATTAGAGTTCCCGATAGCAAACAAAGAGTTCTGCACATTTTCCTAATAACTTTTTTTTCTAAAACTAATTGTTCAAAAGTTATTCGCAAATTGAGGTGCCCATTGACTTAGAACCAAAAATTTTCAAAATCCAAAAAAATCAAAAAAAAGGAGTTCTGATTAGAGTTCCCGATAGCAAACAAAGAGTTCTGAACATTTTCTAACAACTTTTTTTTCTAGAACTAATCGTTCAAAAGTTATTCGCAAATTCAGGTGCCCATTGACTTAGAACCAAAAATTTTCAAAATCCAAAAAAATCAAAAAAAAGGAGTTCTGATTAGAGTTCCCGATAGCAAACAAAGAGTTCTGAACATTTTCCTAATAACTTTTTTTTCTAGAACTAATTGTTCAAAAGTTATTCGCAAATTCAGGTGCCCATTGACTTAGAACCAAAAATTTTCAAAATCCAAAAAAATCAAAAAAAAGGAGTTCTGATTAGAGTTACCGATAGCAAACAAAGAGTTCTGAACATTTTCCTAATTTTTTTTCTAAGTCAATGGGCACTTCAATTTGCGAATAACTTTTGAACAATTAGTTCTAGAAAAAAAAGTTATTAAGAAAATGTTACGAACTCTTTGTTTGCTATCGGGAACTCTAATCAGAACTCCTTTTTGTTTTTGATTTTTTTGGATTTTGAAAATTTTTGGTTCTAAGTCAATGGGCACCTGAATTTGCGAATAACTTTTGAACAATTAGTTCTAGAAAAAAAAGTTATTAGGAAAATGTTCAGAACTCTTTGTTTGCTATCGGGAACTCCAATGAGAACTCCTTTTTTTTGATTTTTTTGGATTTTGAAAATTTTTGGTTCGAAGTCAATGGGCACCTCAATTTGCGAATAACTTTTGAACGATTAGTTCTAGAAAAAAAAGTTATTAGGAAAATGTTCAGAACTCTTTGTTTGCTATCGGGAACTCTAATCAGAACTCCTTTTTTTTTGATTTTTTTGGATTTTGAAAATTTTTGGTTCTAAGTCAATGGGCACCTGAATTTGCGAATAACTTTTGAACAATTAGTTCTAGAAAAAAAAGTTATTAGGAAAATGTTCAGAACTCTTTGTTTGCTATCGGGAACTCTAATCAGAACTCCTTTTTTTTGATTTTTTTGGATTTTGAAAATTTTTGGTTCTAAGTCAATGGGCACCTTAAATAGCCCTAACTATTTCAATTTTGCAGAACTCTTTCTCAAACCCATAAGGAACTCTAGAACTCTTGATTTTAAGTTGAAAAACACGATCAGAACTCTTTTTCTCAAAAAAGTCCTTGCTGCGTGAAGTTAGCAAAAAAAACTTTTTTTTCGAAATTTAATACTTAATTCGCCAGAACTATTGAAAAAAAGTATGAGGAACTCTAGAACTCTTTGTTTGCTACCGGGAACTCTCATTTTGTATTAAATTTTAAACAATTCTTTTGCTAACTTCACAGGACTATTTCATGTCATGTATAAAAGTGCCTCTCATCCTAGCCGTTCAGTTTCGGCAGAAAAATGTAGGTCCCCTCCATACCTCCTGAGAACCACAGGTTATGGTGCCACCAAATGTAGGTACTTATTTGTTTTTACGTATACTGAATGCTAATATGAAACGAATAATTCTTAATAAGATTAAAAATAGCGTTTCGTCCCGGCGATCTCACTTGAACTAATCATTTATTTATTGAGCTTAATATAAGCGAAATTATTGTTCTTAAAACTAAACTTAATTCTATGGTGGGTTTTTCATTTGATTTGGGCCCGAAGGCCCACCCACCAGTTTTTTAAAGAAAAAAAGACAGGGGGTAGAGAGAGCTTCTTTGTGAGGAAGCATGGATATGGAAGTGATTTTTTTAGGAGTTGTAGAGAGAGTTTCTGAGAGAGAGAGGATATACTGATGTGAAAATCAACGGTGTACAGTGAAGTATTTGCCAAACGCAGCATTCTTGAAATCGGTCCAAAAAAGCCGTAGTTTGCACGGTGGTGGTGGTGGGCGGAAGAGTGGGGTGGATCTGAGGTTTCGTGGATTAGTATGGATTTGTATCATTTCCAAAAGAATAGGTGAATCGATCGTCCCCATTAAGAGTTGTCGAAGTTTATGATGATATTGTCGGACCACGGAAAGCCACGGAGGGCAAACCGAAGAAATCTACGTTGCACAGCTTCAATTCTTCGGAAGTGAGAGATCTGATATGGCGACCAAACTTGGCTAGCGTATTCAAAGAAGGGCCTAACGAAAGTAATGTAAAAAGACTTCGTGACGTCAGGGTTCGAGAATTCTTTAGACCAACGTTTTATGAAGCCGTGAGAGGAATTGGCCTTGTTAATTATTTGATCGAAATGAGAGCGAAAGTTAAGCTCACTGTCACAACAAATCCCAAGGTCTCGAATGAAACACACAATTGTAATGGCTTCATTACAAAAGTAGTAAGTTCTGGGGGGCGAGTGTAACAGTTTACGGGAGAAAGTTATAGATTGACATTTAGCAACGTTGAGTTCTAAAAAAATTCTTATCGCACCAAGTTTGAAATAAGTTTAGGTTGTTTTGGAGTAAGCGAATGTCAGCGGAGGTAGAAATTACCTTAATGATTTTCATATCACCTGCGTAAATAGATAGATATAAGTCACTTATTATAATTTCAACATCGTTTATTGTTAGGAAAAAGATAAGAGGCCCCAAATGACTGCCTTGAGGGACGCCTGAAGTGGCGTTAATGGGGGGTCAGAGATTGACAACCTGAAGAGAACCCAGTATAGACGTTGTTCTAGGTATGATCTTAACCATGAAATGAAAAAGGGAGGGAATCCAAGGGCATTGAGTTTAAGGTATATAGTCTGATGACAGATTTTATCAAAAGCTTTACTAAAATCTGTGGTTATGACATCAACTTCTTTGCCTTTCTCTAATGCATTAAGTGTCCTAGAGACCAATTCAGTTAGGTTAATTGTGGTTGATCTACCCTTAAGGAAACCATGCTGCGGGAGAGAAAATATATACAATAGACAATATAGGCAATTATTATAAGATGCATTTTTTTTAAAGTTTTTCATGATTTCTTAAAGATCTTTATAAAATGTATGTTATTAACTCTTCCCAGGTTAATTTTTGCTTGTACAAAGAAATTCTAACATATCCTTCTATTCCTTCTAATGGGTGCCTCTATTAAGCAGTCCAGATTGCATTACTAAGACCCCACCACTTGAAAAGGCACAGTTATAGTAAGAACTATTACTATTTTAACATTTCATTGAAAACTTGATTGATCTTATCAAAAAAATCTAGGATCTCAGTAAAGCCACGGTAAGTCAAGTACAAACTTGGGATCTACGAGAAGAGATTTGCCTTCATTTTCCATGTGGTAAAGTTTTTAAAGGCGAATTTTGGAAAAAAAAACTCAACGTTTTCAGTAAAAGAATATAAATATTTTAACATTATTTTAATAATTATAAAACCATGAATACAAAAAAGGAAACATTATTTCTTTATTTTAATTTTATTTATTATGAATTTTTATCTTAAACTCTTTCCATTCCGTTGAATATGATTGACAGTAGGTACATATAATAAGCAAGAACCATCAAAGGCGAAGCCTAGCCTTTAGCTATATAGTTTAAAACGATACCTATGAACAAAAAAAAAAAAATCAAATAACGCACAAAGCGTAACCGAGCCAATGATTAGTGTGCCAACTGCCAATGCTGAAGCTATTTTGTGGATGCTTCTTTCTCCACTGTATAGTTATATAAAATATTCTTGGGAACACTCCCGTTTCATGTTTGATACGGAGAACTATTTACGACTTAATTAAGAAAGTAATGTAATATTAACGAAACCTTAATGAGATGTTGGTGCTGGTGCCTTGTGGATGGAAAGAATAAAATGTTTTCAAGTTAGTTGCCATCATACATATATGAAAACCAAAGAACTTGTACTTCTTGATTTTATGTATATATGCCTATGCGGTGGTTAAGGTGGTGTGATGAACAGAAAAGGTAGGTTGAGGTAAAATTCTGTCTGGAGATCTGGAGGATTCAGACTTGAAAAAAATTTATACATCTCTTCTAGACCATGTTAGAAGCGTCTTATTGGTATGTGATGATGATGATTATGGGAAAACCTGAAGTTGTTTTTGTTTACATATATTTATATATACATTTATGTGAACTTGATGGAGGTGAGGACTTGCATAATAATTACAGTTTAAAATGCACCACATAATGTGACTTGCTCAAAAGGTGTTACTCCATCAAACAACACTGAAGCGCAAATCGCAACATAAAGTTCTTATAAACGATGAGCCACCGGCCCCGGCATGGGGCATTAATGTTTCAGCAGAATGTGGAGCAACGTTGGTTTTCACATAGACTCACTCACTATACTACATTATAAGTGTCATCAACTTTAATTACAGGGTGAATTGGCCAAAACTATATAAACATACTCTTCAGCTGGGCTTCAGCTTTATTGCAGAGTTTTTTTTTTTTATTTCAGTTGTCTGATGTCAATCGTTGTCAAGGTTTTAATTGCGTCTCCTGGGAAACTTTATCATAATATTTTTTTTAATGAATGAAGCAATCTTGTATCTAAAGTTGTTTTCCATGGTTTTTTATGGATATATGTATATCTGTGGGCTTTGTCATAAGAAGAAATAAAAAGTTCTTAAAGTATTCAGTGAAGCGGTTTTCCTAAGCTGGAGTTATTAAACAGTGTGCTGTCAGTAATTATCTAATACAAAAAATGCTGACCTTCAACTTTATTTTAGGTAGGTATAAGTATATCTTTTGTTGGATATTGTTTTAGATGAAAACTGTTAAAGTTCGTTGCCAAGAAAAAAAAATCCAAACTAAGTCTTAGCTTTTAACATGATCATCGTAATGAAGGTTGTTATTGTCACTTTACACTTTAAAGACTGCAAAATTTATTTAGTTATTTCGTTTTAGTGTTGTAATGACTCTTTTTTGTTTGTTTATTTTTTTTTTCAAAGTGCTAATTTATGACTTGGAAATTTGCAAACATTTTATTTGCTCTTTATGGTAACTTTAAGTTAAGTTAATTTTAAGACTTGTGTTTTAGTGTTTTTGAATATTTTAAATGGCTGGTGAGTTTAGAGTAGATTTTAGTAACATTCGTGGGCTAAGGAAAAATTTCTATGCTACGAATGTTTATACTGTAGAAAACAGTTCAGCTGTCTTGGCACTGAGTGAAACCCAGATAGGTGAAGATTCTGACCATTCAGAATTTTACCTATATGGGTACAGCTTAGTGCCATTATTCTTTCCCCACCATGGTCTCGCCGTTTATATAAAAAATGATGTTGCGTACCAACTCCAACCACAATATGGTTTGTGCTCAAACACAAACTTTAACTTCATGTGGTTAAAATTTCCGGTCAATAAGCACCTCATACACACGTGTTTCATTTATAGGAGCCCAAATTTGGACAGAAATTCAACTTTTAACGAATTTGATGCTCTGTCCGACTCCATTCAAAGAATTGTTTCAAATTATCCTCACACTGAAATCGTCATTGCGGGCGATTTTAATGTACACAATTCTAATTGGTTCCTTTTCAGGCCAGACAACACCCGAAGGAAGGTATGTTGAGGTCTTTTCTGAGTTAAACCAACTGACTGACTCACACCGCCAACACTCTAGACTTATTTCTTACCTCTGACCTTGGTAAATACACAATCAATGTATTATCGCCTCTAGGCACGTCAGACCATTGTATCATCTGCAAATTTCTCGTGCCAAATAAATCCAGTTAAAGAAAAATCCCCCAAGAGAACCGTTTGGCAATTCGAGAAAGCCAACTGGGACGGTCTCAACGATTTCTTCAAAAACTTTAACTGGTCACTATGCTTCCTCAGTAGTAACGTAGACTCCAGCGCAGATATGATTGCAAATTTAATTCTTATTGGAATGAGAAATTTTATCCCGAATAGGGAAAAATCTATGGAACCAAAAGAAAACTCATGGTTTGATTCGAGCTGTAAAGAAGCTATCCGGATTAGAGAAGTAAGTTTCCGTAGTTACAAGGCCAACCCCACTGAGGAAAACCGGAATAAGTTCAAACAAGCTAGAAAGACCTGTAACGTCCATATTCGACGAACCAAATTTTTGCATGACCAAAAATTAAGGCAAAATATACTACAATGTCCCAAAAGTAGTCAAAATTTTTGGTCATTTGAAAAAAACATACGAAATACTACTTCGTCTTCGGTTCCGACGCTCGTTTTCAATGACACCCCTGCTGTTAGCTCGTTAGAGAAAGCCAATTTGCTTGCAGCACAGTTTGATGTTAATTCGACGTTGCCAGTAAGTGTTATGACTCCTCCTGTACTTGAGAGCGCTAATGATTTCATAGGACGAATCTTCTTTCGCACTCGTGCAGTTGCAAGAGTTCTTAAGGACCTTGATGTGCACAAATCCGCTGGCCCGGATCGTATCCCTCCTATTGTTCTAAAGAGGTGTTCTTCAACGCTGGCAAAACCACTGCGTAAGCTTTTCCATCTGTTCTACTCTACTAATCTCGTTCTTAGTGTATGGAAAACAGCATTTGTCCAGCCTTCATCTTCTTCACCCTCTAACTACCGTCCAATTGCACTTACGTCTCTTCTTTCCAAGGTCATGGAAATGCTGATTAATCATCAGCTTAAGAAATATCTTGAAAAACGAAAGCTTCTTAATGACCGGCAGTATGGCTTTCGTAGCAATAGGTCCGCTGGTGATCTGATGGCATATCTCACCGAACAGTGGAACAAATCTTTACACCGTTTTGGTGAAAGTAAAATTATTGCACTTGATATTTCAAAAGCGTTTGATATAGTTTGGCATCAAGCTCTCTTATCGAAAATGCGTGCATTTGGTATCGATGAATCTCTTCTTCGTTCTATTAGAAATTACCTTTCGGACCGCTCAATGCAAGTCGTATTGGATGGTTTTAAGTCTGATATTCATAAAATAAACGCTGGTGTGCCCCAGGGCTCCGTTTCTACAAAGCCTTTATCCGTCCAAAGCTTGAGTACAACTCTCACATTTGGGCAGGAGCTCCTTCAACTCATCTGAATCTCTTGGATAGAATTCAAAAAAGAGCTTTAAAAATGATAGGTGATATAAGTATAACAGAAACAATTACAACTCTGGAACACCGCCGTAATGTTTCATCTCTCTATTTTATCGCTACTTCCACAAACAGTGTTCTAGTGAAATAGCCAGCTGCATTCCTCTCCTAAAACAATTCGACCGTAATACTCGCGTTCTTACGAATGATCATCAGTTTACCCTTGAGCCCGATTTCGGACGTACCGTCAAGTATAGAGATTCATTCTTAAGCTGCACTGCAGGAATGTGGAATGCTTTGCCTTTCTCTATTTTTACCTCCCATTTTGATATTCAGAAATTCAAAACCAATGTGCATCGGTATCTCCTATTAAATCCTTCCCTATTTTCCTAACGCTCGCACTGTGTTAAAACATGTTAAGGGTAGTTAAAATCCCTCTAGTGCGCGCTGATTAAAAAAAAAAAAAAAAAATGGAAAAATCCAAGGTAGTAGCTTTCGGCTTCCTGGCCGTTGGTCTGTGTGCCTTAGCTTCTATCTATATTTCGAGCTACAGCCTCCTCAAGAACATGGATACACCTGCATTAAATACCAAAATTCAAATTTTTATTTTAGATAAATTACAAGTGGGTTCTTTTCTTTGAAATATCTTTGAAAACCACTTCTACGATTTTGATCAAAATAACTAATTTCCAAAAAAATTTCAATATCTGTTATTGAGTACCAGTTTTTTGACAAAAAATAATACAACGAAGGCGGAGGGCACTGACCCTGTAGGGTCTGTAGGTATTTTTTATAAAAAAAAACTGCTATAAATTGACATAAAGGGTTTTCCAATAAGAGGTGTTATTTTGATATTCAAAGAAAAATGGCATTTAATATGGAATAATGGCCGTTAATAATGGAATATAACATCAGCCAAATGGCCGCCACGACCACGCTTACAGGACCATATCCTTTTTATGAAATTTTCCATAACCAAATCGCAAAGTGGCTGCCCTATGTCCTCGATAGCCTGACGAATTCCATCTTTGAGGTCTTGAATCGACGCTGGGCTGTTGGCTCAGACCTTATCTTTCACGTGGCCCCAAAGGAAGAAGTCGCAAGGTGTTAAATCACAAGATCTCGGTGGCCAATTGTGATCACCTCTTCGAGAGATAACACGGTCCGGAAACTTTTCCCGTAAAAGAACGATGGTTTCATTGCTTGTGTGGCATGTAGCGCCGTCTTGTTGAAAGTAAACGTTGTCCAGATCAATACCATCCAATTCCGGCCATAAAAAATCATTAATCATCTCTCGATAGCGCAATCCATTGACCGTAACTGTTGCTCCAGCCTCATTTTCGAAAAAGTAAGGTCCAATGACCCCGCCGGACCATAAACCGCACCAAACAGTCACGCGTTGAGGATGGAGAGGCTTTTCAACAATAACTCTTGGGTTTTCCGAGCCCCAGATGCGACAGTTTTGCTTGTTGACGTAGCCTCCGAGGTGGAAATGGGCCTCATCAGTCAAGATGATTTTTCGATGAAATTCCGGATCATTTTCATGCATTTCAAGGACCCAATCAGCAAAGACACGACGTTGTTGATGATCAGCCGGCTTGAGTTCTTGTGCTAACTGAACTTTATAAGCCTTAAGACCCAAGTCTTTATGCAAAATACGGTGTAATGACGTTTGTGGAATGCATAATTCCAAAGAACGACGAGGAATGGACAAACCTGGGTTTTCTTCAACACTTTGGGCTACAACAGCAATATTCTCAGTTGTTCTTGAGCGACGTGCACGGGTTTTATTCTTCACATCACTAACTTGTCCCAACAGCTCGAATTTGTCCACCAATTTCTGTATTGCGGTCCGACAAGGTGCTTCACGACGACCCAAAAATGTTTTAGTTTTACGAACCGTCTCTGCCAAATTTTCATCATTTTTATAGTGAATTTTAATAATTTCAATGCGTTGTTGAAGCGTGTATCGTTCCATTTTTATTAATGGCGTAGTTTCTACTTGTCAAATGTTAAAAAATGACAGCTTCAAAAGTGACTGCTACCGAAATAGCGGGCTATTCAAAATAACACCTCTCATTGGAAAACCCTTTATCTAGAGTCACTTCCCTTATTTTAACTTCAGCTTAAGAAATTTTGTTAGCAATTAAATGAATCAATGTCAATGTTTTAGACACTCTTCTCTAAATTTTCATATTTTTTATAAATTTAATATAATTTTACATTTCGTTAAGTAGGTACATAATTATTTATATGTCCAAAAAACTTATACAGTTAAACGTGAATGCTCTGTTAAAGTATACATATATAATTTATCCATTTCCATGCAGTTTTCTTTAATAAATTTATAATTGCACAAGTTTATTCTATTTATGGAATACTTTACCAAAAAAAAACATAATAATCGCTCAGAAGAATTTTCACAATAATCATAATATACCTAGATCGTTTATGTATACATATAACTGTAAAAGGAATGCCAGTTTTAGTATTTCTACCATCTATTTTTTTTAATGATAAAACAACAACGCCTCATTGCTTGCTGGCATACCTGTCAGATTCCTGCACATCAAAATGCAAACAATCCACCAAACTTGGTTATGATTCTTATGAAGATGATGATGATAATGATGATGACGGTGACTGCGGCCGCAGCCGATGGTGGGCTGTCACATCCTTTTTAATCCGCAACAAATTATGCGGTTGTGCGCATTTAATGCATGTTTGCTGTGCCTTCGGATATTATTTAGTAATTCCAGATTGGTTTCTCGTTGTTGTTGCATTCCACAATGAAACACTCATCATCATCATCACTTTGGATTTGGACACACCAGAGTGTGGTTTAAGAAAGCGTTAGTTAAAATGGCTGAAAATGTACATAATTATATTAAATATATGGAGGTTAGCCTAAACATAAGTATGAATACATAAAATAGTCTCCCTATTATAATGATAGTACCTATCAGACTGTGAAATATATAAAATATGAAATATATAAAATACAGAACTGGATCAAATCGACTTGCTGTTGTGGTCAAAAACTAGAATGAAGCTACGCATTGAAGATGTATGTATGTTACTGGTTCAATAAAATATTGTTATCTTTAATGAGAAAATGTAATAAGACCAAATTTAATAATAAATACTTAGAAAATACAC
Organism: Leucozona laternaria; assembly: GCA_932273885.2. NCBI lineage: Eukaryota > Metazoa > Arthropoda > Insecta > Diptera > Syrphidae > Leucozona > Leucozona laternaria. The sequence continues at coordinate 18,670,340 of OW026367.1, read as the reverse complement.
AAAATTATTTTTAACATTTTTAGAGACAATATTTGTTTGAACTATTTAAAAGCACCGACATCCAAAACCCTTAGGCAGGCGATGGAAAAATGTCTAGAATTTAACATCCCAACATACCACCTGTTTATAGACTTTGATGCCGACTACGATAGCATAGCCAGGGTAGAACTTTACAAAGCCATGAAAGAATTCGGCATCCCAAATAAATTGACACGACTATGTAGGTTGACCATGACCAACGTAACAAGCCAAGTAAAAATAGCCGGATTGCTATCCAAACCAATCAACATCTTTAATGGACTCCGACAAGGGGATGGTTTGGCCTGCCTCCTCTTCAACCTGGCGTTGGAGAAAGCGATCCGTGACTCTGGCACGGCAACAATTGGGACCATCGTCAACAGGTCCAGCCAGATACTGGCTTACGCAGACGACATCGACACCATCGGAAGAACTGAGCAAGCTGTACATGATTCCTTCATCCAGATCGAGCAGGCGGCACAAAATCTGGGGCTGCACATTAGTGAAGGTAAAACAAAGTACATGGTGGCGTCGAATGCGAGAGGAACAGTTGGTCAAACAATCAAGGTAGCGGAGCACGAATTTGAAGTGGTGCAATCCTTTAAATACCTTGGGTCAATAGTAGCAGCCGATAACAATATAAAAGAAGAAATACGCGGGCGGCTTCTCAAATCCAACAGAGCCTACTATAGTCTGTCAAAGCTCTTCAAATCCAGAAATCTCACCATAACTTCAAAACTGCTGCTGTACAGGACCATGGTCCTGCCAGTACTCACATATGGATCCGAGACTTGGGTGTTTAGCAAAAGGCACTCCGACCTCCTAGCCGCGTTCGAGAGAAAAGTCTTAAGGAGAATTGTTGGCCCCATATGTGAGGAAGGACGATTCCGGAGACGGTACAATCATGAATTGTACGCAATCTACCTTGAAGCAGATATCGTGACAAAAATTAAGCTCGGTAGACTTCGGTGGGCAGGGCACCTAGCTCGCATGAGCGAAGAGGAACCTGCTCGGAAAGTTCTTTGTGGTACATTCTATGGTAGACGACAGCGTGGTAGACCATGCTTGCGCTGGAGAGATGGCGTAGACCAGGACGCCCGGAGCCTTGGGGTGCGCAACTGGATGGCGGCGGCTCGAAATCGGGATGGGTGGAGAGACTTGTTGAAGGAGGCCAGGACCGGACCCCGGTTGTCAAGCCGACGATGATGATGATGATGACATCCAAAAATATAACAACATCGGTCAAGTCATTAAAAAGATATACCTAAACCACTTTAAATTAAGGACATTCATGCCGATTATGAAAGTAGCAATACTGGGATCCGCCAGTGATTCGTAGTTCAGTCTTCCCTTTTCTTTCCACGATAAATAGCTTAAGAGAAAAGGTAGCACATCATGATCGTCATTAATTTTTTTAAGAACTCCAAAACTTTATTTCCGTTATGGGAATCTGGCATATGCGCCATTTTTTGTTTTTAATAACAAATCGTAGGACGAACTTGGTTTTTTTGAGATTATAGTCATTTTTTGAGGATGGAGTTAGCACCACCATATTTGCGATACACATATGTTCGTGTGCATGTTTATGTATATGTAGGTACTACATATATAGAAAGTTATGGATTTGTAAAAAAAATCGAACTCGAAATTTTGATCAAACTTGACATAACGATGATAAGGAAGAGGAAAAAAATGGGTCTCGCAAAAACGTCCGTATGTTTGTTTGGCTACAGCCTGAACGGATGCGTTGATTTTCTTTAAACTTGGAACCTAGTGTTTTTTGGAAACTGCTCCAACACGTTTTTTTCATTTTTTTCGGACCACAAAAAACGGTACCTGTCATATAAAATATTTGGCCAAAAACGAAATTTTTTTTCTAAAAATCCGCTCTACAACTTTTTTGAAATCAGTAAAATTTAATGGACATAAACTGCCTGTCAGTAAAAAAAAATATTCCAAAATAATGGTTATTAATGACACTTCCCAAAAGTGATTTGATTTTCGCTTCCAATACGGTTCAATTGATTTTGATCAATTTTTTTCCGAAATATTATTGAAATATTTGAAGTAATATTATGTACCAAAATTTAAAAAAAAATATTTTTTCGACTCAGTTGATTTGTATCCAACTTGGTAAAAACTAATTTATTAAGAAATCAGATGGTTGTAGATTCAAAACAGTTTCAAAATAATTTAAATCAATTTATTTCCAACTAAATAGCCCACCCATCTTCGCATTGGTAGACAAAACCCAAGTTTAGGATAATAATTGCAAAATATAGATAAATATTTAAGCTACTTTTTGTAATAATTTCACGTGATGAATGGCGAAATACTTAAAGATATGATTATCTAAGTCCAACTTTTATTACTTTCATAACACAGAAAGAATTTATGTAGTTAAAAACCACATTTTTGTGTCAATCCCATTTCACTCTATAAATATCAAATTTTTAAAAATAACCTTTCCCACACTAACACAATTTTAAAAAATTGGATATCCCATTTCTGTTTAACCCAAATTCTCCCTATAAATATCAATTTTCGGAAACAATTAATTCCTAAAGCCATCCACTAAAAATTACCTTTCCAACAGCAAAAAGAATTTTTGAAATCGGACAATTTCTTATTTTTACCCCATTTTACCCTACAAATAGCAAAATTAAAAAAAAATATCCTTGAAGCCATTCCCTAAGAATAACCTTTTAAACATAGGTAGAATTTTTTTTCAATCGCATATGTCTTTTTCATTTTACCTCATTTCGCAAATCAAATCGGTCCTGCCGTTCTTGAGTTATAAATGGTGAAACCGATTTATATTAATATTCTGTTGATTTAAAAGAATTTTTCAGTTTAAATAATGTAATTTCGTTGCTATATTGTTTATTTTTATGTACTCACATAATTCTGCTTTCAACTTAGCTGTGTTTTTCACAGGTGGATAAATGTAAACGCCCAAAACTAATTATTTTAAGACTTTATATCCACACTGTGATCGCATATAAGAGCATGTTCGTGGGACAGAGTCGTGAATTTTCTATATTTAAAAAAAAAAATATATATGATGTAATTTGCGGTGAATATTTAAAAGCATGATCGCATAAGCTTACGAATTTTACGATTTATTTTTTTCAAAATTTTGATTTTTTTTAATATATGCGGAAAAGGGCTCTTCAAGTCTGCAAGCGTCTTACAGCGCTACGTTTTTTTTAAGAAATCAAATATGGCTGTACTGTTTTCCTTTTTTACGCAGGATCTGAAAAGAATTATTATTGTAATTGCCTTAGACACTAGCCGTGTTTTGGTGACAGTGCATAGCCAGCTCAGCTAAATTTGGACACGCAAACAATATAAATATTAATTGACAGATCTGGGTACTGCAATTATTTAGTTATTCTTTACATTCACAACACCCTTTCAAACTAAAACGTTTTGTTTTAATTTATTCACCTGCAGTACTAAACTAATCGAACATGTTGAATATTTTAATTTCATAATTTTTAAATAGTAAAAATACGCAAATTTATTTCCATAAAGAAATAGTTATAGTAGTTTACTTCTTACGAACTGTTCTCTATGTAGGCTTCTGTACAACGCATTCAATTCAAGTAAACAAGAGAAAATAGCTCCTTTAATCCTCATAAAAAACATTTAAACAATACGACAATGCATGTATTATTGTGCTACTGTTTCTAATAATATTTTTAAAATAAAATTTTTCAAACCAACTTCTCATTTAATTTGACCTCTTTGGTTAAAAAAAAAACAACTTCTTTTTAAATTCTTTGAAAATCGAAATTCAATTGTTGTATTTAGAGCTTAAAATTTCATACCCACTACTAAAGTCAAGAAAATTAACTACAGCTCGTTAAGTATTTGTAGTTTTCTTTATAAAAATATACAATCATAAATTTCAAATTTATTTAACAAAAGCCCCATGTTATTCGTGTCGTGTGTATAAGCGAAAGACTTGAAGCAAGAACTTTATTTTGCTTTTTATGGTTTATAATTCTTTCAAAACGATCGCTGATAAAAATGAAAATTATGAAAACAAATGAAGATACAAATCATTTATTGAACGTCAATCAATGGATATGAAACATTTTAGTATCTCATAAATATGCCAGTTGCAACCTATAAGAGATAGAGGCGAAGGGAAAAAAAAGACTCACTTTTGTTGGATCACTCCCAAATTTTATGGTTTTGTTGTTTATGGATGGTGTGCTTTGTTAGAAATGCATTTCTTTAGATACCGAATGAATTTTGAAGTCAAAGGCAAGCTCGCACTATCATAAAACAAATTCTCAAGAACTAAATGCCATAGTGTGCTTGAGAAGCGAACTATAAACCTGTGATTGATGGGTTTTGGAAATTATGTATGGACCTGTTAATGGATTTATTCAACAAACAAAATACGGTAGACTCTTCACAACAGGTAGTGCTTCATTAATTTAAAAGATTTATGTAACAAACTCGTCTGATAAATAAGAGCTCTTTTGAAGCTTGAGAAGATAGGTAGCTTTACATACAATGTATAAACTCCCATCAGGATTAGTCTTAAAGAAAGAAACAAGAACAAATTGGTTAACTGAATTTAAATATGCATCACGAGAACCCAATCGATATCTTGGGACCCCTGTAAAGTCTATATCAACGCTATTTCTTTCGTGCCAATTAATAACTTAAGCTGTTGCAATTAAGTATAAACAAGTTTTTATACTTATTAAACTTATTGAACTCATTTATCTCTTTATTTGGATTTTAATATAAACTATAAGGAACTGGCTATATTCTGGTAGACTTCAGAAATTGTTAAATTGTAAAAAAAAAACAGGACATTTACTACAGCACCAAGCCGTGTCCATAATTAATTCTTCTCAATGTTCGCTGTCAAAACACGATTATTCCTACATTTGAGACATCTTCAGAGAGAGAATAAATAGTTTGTGTGTATAAGACGGGTTGGGTTGTGGCTGTATGACATTATTTTCAGATCACTTGTTTTGTCCTGCAACTATAAAAAGCTAAATTTGTTTGCACTTGTTTGTCAGACTGCTACAATTTGCTTTTTCTAATAATAACCGCATACGCAATCACGAAATGCAAAATTCTATGTAACCTAAGTTAACTGTAGTAGATATTGAAGACACGAGACTAGGACATGAAAAAAAAAAACATAAATCTAGATTTAACTCAGTGAGCTGGAAGATTGCTGTAGATAAATGTGATACATTGTAATCTTAGTGTCGGAAAAATAATATGAGATATAAATTCTGGAAAATCAATTTTACGCACTATCGAAATCTTGCAATATTAAAATCTTGCAAACTAAATCAAAATTGATTGGCCTGGCAGCCGTAAAATAGCTATAACTGCAGCCCATAATAACTTTGGTGGAAGCTCACTCCTGTGGTTTCATTTAAACCTTCAAACATTTTAACACTGCGATGATCGAGACGTCCAAAAAAGTGGGTTTCGTCATAACGTACGTTTGTATGTGCGTCTGTGAGTAAACTGTAATTTTAGCTAGAGCCTAAACGGTTGGGCCGATTCCCTTCAAATTTTGTATAAAGCCCACCAACGAGCCCTTCCAGCCAAGTCGGTCCCTATAGCTGGCTAACCGCCATTTACCCACACAAAGTTGGTTAAGAATTGAAAATGTCATCTCCACTTGTGCGTGCTACGTAAGGTAGGGTCTTCCTCAGCAGGGGTACCTATACATATATTCGAAGACTTGTTGGGCGGGTGCGTTGGTGTCCAGTCCATATGCTCCACACGTGCCCTGCCCAGCCATCTCAGGTGCTGTATTTTCAGCTTATTCACCGTAAAGCGCGTTGATGAATATTCTCTTCCATACTACTTCGATACACACTGCACCAAAAATCACCCGAATAATCTTTATTTCAAAGCACCCAATCAAATTTTCAGCCATTTTCAACAATGTTCATGCTTCTGTCCCATACAGTATGACATGGATATGATTTAGGTCTTGTATAAGTTCTCTTTGGCTCTCTGAGGAGGGGCTTTATTATTTAAATGGTCTTCCTAGCCCAAAGGAACAACGATTGCCAAGAGTGATTGTTATTTTATCACTGCCCTGATGTCATTTTGGGATATAATAGTAGAACCCACTTATACAAATGCTTAACTATTTCGAAGTTATACCTATCCATCGTGACGTTTTCCCCGAGTCCACGACGTACTGTGCTCATTAACAGCCAAATCTATTTTTGCTGCTTCCGATACAATTACCAAATACACCTGTAACTGCTCGTTTAGTTCTTCCGATAATGTCAACATCAGAACAGACTTTTAAATAATTGTACCTCTTACTTGCGAGTTGCGTAAAATTGTTTCAAGAACGGTGTTAAATAGGTTGCATGATAAAGCGTCGTGTCACCTTTCCTTAGACCTTTCTCGACATCAAAGGGTTCGGTGTTATTTTCTTGCCGAATTTGACAGAGTAGCGAGAATTCTCCATTGTCATCCTGCATAAGTGGATGTATTTTTGAAGGATCCCGAGATACGACATAGCTCTGAATATATTCATCTCCAACCACGCTATCATATGCGACATAAAAATAGATAAAGAGGTGGTGTGTATCGATCTAATATTCCTGGTTTTTTTTTTCCAAAATCTGTCGGACTATGAACTTTTAATCGATGGTTGATTTCCCTGACCTAAGACCATACACTGTACACTCATAAGAGCCTATCAGGTCATTGAATAATGGTTGCAAGCGATCACACAGTATAGATAACTTATATATACGACCGCTTTAAGTATATTCCCACAAGCCGGGACAGCTTGAAAAGTTCCTCCATTAATATGAGTACTCGTTTAAGCCACCCATTGGTAATGCAATCTTTCCAAAGAATCATTTTTACGACTTTTTCTCTCAAAAACGGTTCAACAGATTTGGTCAATGTTGTGTGGAGAATATTTTCAAAAAAGCTGTCTGTGTTTTAACAAAGATATTTTAATACTTTTTTTGGAAAATCTTGGTAGATTTTTTGACATTTGTCACCCGGTGTCTTGCCAATTAAAAATAAAAAATTCTAAGAACTTTATGAGTTTTGAGATGGTATCAGCGAAGGTAGATTAAGCGATCAATGAGAGGAAGATAATACTCAAATTCGGAAAAGCCCAACTACGCCTAATACTTATATGATACAAAAGATCAGTAGAGATAGTAGTAGAGATAGTAGAATTTGTCTATATAAGCTCTCTTTAAAATTTACATCTTCAGTGGTATCTAATCATTAACTTTTGAGCATAAAAACATAAGAACATGAAGAGCGTGTGTTCCATTCGTGAAGTCAATTTTATGTTTTCTACCTCTTTAACTTTATTTCTAACCTCTTAGGGGGCTGATAACTCTACACAAAAGGCCTTAACTCTATAAAGATTACCTACCTAGTTGTTTATTTTTATTTTGTCTTCCACTAAAATTTTAACTAAGAAATTACTATAATACTTCACTATAAAAATTATAGAATAGTTACATGCCCCAAAGCAATTTATACACGCTCTAAACTTGTATTTTGCTATACGATTTATATGTTGACGACATAATCAGATTTTTGTTTATAGCTTATTACCTCCGGCTGCGGCTTATTCGTTAGCTTGATTATTATTATTTTTATTTAAGAAGAACGCAATAAAGCTATTATTATTAAGGAAGTAATTAGTGTTTTGTGGTTTACGGCATCGCACCAAGAATCCAACGAACGCTTTGGGTTGTTTTGCTAATTTACCGATTCTACTTTAAAGTTTTAAATTACTTTAAAAAAAAATCTAAAGAGACTTATTTCGAGAGTGAAAACTATAAACGCTTAAAAAATAACAAGGCTGATAGACAACACAGACTTAATGTTATATCCAAAATTACCGCAATTTGTTCTCAATCAGAGGCAAATAAAAAAAAAAACAGAAAAAAAAACAAAATTGTTTCATGAAGCTTGGTTTAGAAAATTGTAATTATGTACAAAAATAATTTCAAGGTCTTGACAAGAAAAACAAAAACAATCGTAATAATGAGCTTATGAAGACTTTCCACTTAGAGGCAAGTTGTTTTAAATTAATGCAGGTAGAATTGATTTAAATTAATGGTATTGGTGTAGGCTTTTAAATTGCAACAATATAGGTGTACATATCACAAGAAAAAAAAATCTAGATTTGACTCAACACAAAATATCAGTTAAAAAAAAAAACGACAAAACTTGGGCCCTTGAAGTCAGACCAGTTCTGTCTTTATCGGCAGGAATTAACTTGGCCAACAATTTCCTTCCGAATCCGATAACTATACTAAGATGAGAGACGAAAGATAATCTCACTTCTTTGCAAGAGGCCAGTACTCCTGAAAAGAGAGTTCTTTTAGACTGGGACTCTGCCTCCTGTGTCTTATTGGATAGTGCCTTTTAGTAAATAGTGCCTTGGCAAGCTACGAAAAAGTACCTCTCATCTTTGCCATTTGCTAAGATTGAAGGTACTCTCCATTCCTGCAAAAACAGGAATGTTTAAGAATTAAGTTAAGAAGCAGTAGTGGGAACCATGCTTGTTGCAACAATCATTTTGTATTGCAGACATGAAAACCTCTGCTTCACTTGGCCAAAACATCTCTCTTTTATAACGCCCTCTTGGCAGAATATTTCATTATATTTTTTGTTTCTGCACATTTTTTAGGATTTTGTAAGGTTTTAAAGCCAAGATGTAATTACGTTCCCAGAATCTTCAAGAATTATAGCATTTACGTGCAAATTCTCGTTCACGGACGCATAAATTGATGATCTTCAGTAGTGAACTTGTGAATTCTTCGGCTGCATTGCATGTCGCTTGTACATTAAGGCTGTGGAAGCCTTTCTGATTAATGTATTCATCAGAAAATCTTCTGGGTTTGGAGATAGCAATATGGATGCAGTCTATTGCCCCAAAAGCTCCGGGAAACGTATATTTTTCCACCCATTTTGCCTTTTCTGTTTCGATTTCTCTGCGACTCGACGGAAATCTAATATGAATGTGAGCCATTTACATAAACTGGAAAACGTGCATCTGGCCACGTGCTTAACAGTCTTGCGTACAGCAGAGCGTTCAACTCAATGATCTTGTCATAAAGTGCACTGAAATCCAAATTCACTCAGATATTTCAAAAATATCTGCATTCTCTGCTCAGAGGTCAGTGCACCTCCTCTACGCTCTGTGGAATCTCCTATAAAAAGCAGAAAGCCACTTAACATTTTCTTTTGAATAGTGAAATAAACTATGAAAATCCTCACCACTAATTTCCAACCGTTTCTTATACAATTATGGTTTTCTTACGCGTATAAAACTCGGCCATATTCGCACCATAACTAAACACAATACTAAGAATAAGAACTATAGTCAAAGCTTTCTAGACAGGTAACAAAATCTTCGTTTTCTTGAAGCTTTAACTTTAATATTCTAGTTTAAGCTATTTGTATTCACACATGAATTTAGCGTTGGCTATTTTAAACTAGCTTTTACTGAAAGAAATCAGCTAGTTTAAGCTTATTTTTACTCACCAAAAAATCCAACTTTTAGCTTTAGCTTCTTTTTTTTTCACAAGACCCATAGTTTTTTTTAATGATTTTTTAAGTTTTCGTCAAGGTCACAGGAAAGATTTTAAGCAGCTCATTTGAAGGATATTTGCAAAAATACGTCACATAAAAGTTTAGAATTCGCAAAAAACTTATAGCTTACCAATTTATGAAACTAGAGTTGACTCCAAGTTGAGTTGGGGTCGATGTAAGACCTTTCGAGCGGTATAATACTGTTACTCGCAGATGACCTTGAAAAACTTTAACCATTAATTACAAATTTCCTATGATTGACAAATTTTTGAAACTAGCTGAACTTTTTCGACCAATTATTGACATTTAAGATGGCATACTGTTTTTTTGCGAATATGCCAGATATGGGGTTGCTAAAACTCACAGCCTTATTTCGGTCCAGTAAACGTGGAGTGATGCTCAGATCCCACAGCCCCTAAAGAACTAACTTCATTCTCAAATCCAATATGAAAAAAAGGTTATCGATTTATTCTTCAAAGTTTGAAAGAGTGGTATTGTGTACTTGACAGACTTTATCAAGCGATAGATAGGAAAGGCATTGAATTAATCAATTAATTACATTGAAATATTTCCCTATTCTTCGATTTCTTCGATTTCTGCGACGTCTCGATTCTTTCGAATCTTCGATTTCTGTCAAACATTTGATTCTCCATACCTTGATTACTACAAGAAAAGGAGAAGCTCCTTTATTTGGTTAATAACCTGCGCGACTTTTGATGATAAATTACTTATTTTTCTTTGTAGGCCACTAAATTAACAAAGAACAAGAGTTCCAGTATATAGAAAACACAATCAGAACGAAAATAATACCTCGTAGATATTTAACCTTCAGGTAAAGAACAATCAAAGTTGTTGCTGTCTCAGATCAACAAATAGTTTCCTTTGCACTGTCAAGTTAGCTTGACAGCCCGTATACACAGCCACCCGCGCCACCAAGTCATCATTGAGTCGCTGCTTTAGCTTCCGATTACCAGCGGATTACAATGTATCCATTTATCGTTGAATTTTGTTTTACCACACAGCTGAGCTAAGATCAAAAAATTTTTCCGTCGTTAGCCATGTTAGCCAAAAAGGCGACTCGCGTTTAAAGCCTCACACAATAGATTCTTTAAAGTAGAAAAAAAAAAAACAGAACAAAAAAAGAATCTACACTCAACATTTAAAACATACGCGCCGTCATCGTCATCGTCGTCGTCGGTCGTCGTGCGTCGGCTATCCGTCTACTTAAAAATCATATACATATGTATGTACACTACATATATCTGTACTTTATCATGGCGGTTTTGGTAGATGTCTGCCTGTCTGTCCATCCATCCATCCATCTCTGCAATTACTCGTGAAGTATGACGGCATGGCAGTTATCTCTTTAGATATTGTTGTTGTTCTTCATTGTTGTTCACTATATTGCTCTGTTTTGTTCGGTGACCGAATTTATTTTATGTTGGTTACTGTGTGCATGTTTATGCCATCATCAATGAAAGGGGGAGGGGTGCTTCGTACAGAGGTATGATGGTATTACGTCTTTTATTGCATCTATATGTGATGTAACTAATCATTTTGCCCTGTGTGCATGGTAAATTGATGGCTTGTTAAATTAAGCTGACAATATGTGCCATCGATAGTTGTGATGGTATTCCAAATTACGGTACATCATCATTTGACATTGATTAAGGTTGTAATCTATTGTACATCAATTCAAAGCAGGTAAAACAACAATTCAATTGGAGTAAATATTTTTGAATTGGTCTATAGAGAGAGAGATCAAAATAATGAAGAGCTCAATTTTGTTTTTATTTTAATGAACCATCAGGTTAATTGATTGAAATGACTACATTGCCAATTTAGCTGATTTTGTTTCTGGTGATATTGAGTGTAATTTCTGAAGAGAACAGCTTCTATTTCAGCGAAGGTGATGGAATCTGAATAAAGTCAGGTCAGAGTTAAAACCGGAAATTATCCAGAGGGTAGTTTTTCAAACCGTTTAAGTTTTAAAAATATCGATACATATCATAAAATCGTTTAAAGAAAATGGCGCAAAATTTAAGACGATTTAGTAAAGTCTTAAATCATTTTTAATATGATATTAGGTTAAAAAGGGGATTTTGATAATTTTAAACGAGTTTAACATGATACTATCTCTTAACATTTTACTCAAGCTAAAATCGCCAGATTGTCGTTTTATCTTTTTAACTTATTACTAAATCCATATTTCACTTTGACATAGAAAAAATTTAAAAAGTTATGTTTGCTTACTTTTGTTGCACGAAGTGTCACTGTGTTCGACGCGTTCAGCTTGAGTTTTGTAAGAAAATAGGTTTCGTATGATACTAGTTAAAAAGTGTTTAAAAATAAGAACATTTTAATAAAGAGTAAATTTTTTACTAGTATCGTGCTAAAACCTTAAGATAACGTTGTTTAAAATTTTGAGCCAATGGTTTTTATCAGAGTTTTGTTTACTATTGTAGTTTGCTTTTTCCTCTTCTTTAAAAAAAAGTTTTAAGAAGCGTATATACCTATCCCATATAAAACAATTTAGTAAATTATGACTTTTAAATATGGGTGCAAAGACTTTGATCAAATAACTTTGAAGTATACGTATTGAAAGTCATAAATGTAACCCAAAAGTTAAAAGTGCTTATTAGGCCCAGTTTTTCGGTGCTGAGTTAGATTTAGCTAACTCTATAGAAGTAAATTACCCTTAGGCAGGCGATGAAAAAATGTCTAGAATTTAACATCCCAACATACCACCTGTTTATAGACTTTAAGGCCGCCTACGATATCATAGCCAGGGTAGAACTTTACAAAGCCATGAGAGAATTCGGCATCCCAAATAAATTGACACGACTATGTAGGTTGACCATGACCAACGTAACAAGCCAAGTAAAAATAGCCGGATTGCTATCCAAACAAATCAACATCTTTAATGGACTCCGACAAGGGGATGATTTGGCAACCTGGCGTTGGAGAAAGCAATCCGTGACTCTGGCACGGCAACAAGAGGGACCATCGTCAACAGGTCCAGCCAGATACTGGCTTACGCAGACGACATCGACATCATCGGAAGAACCGAGCAAGCTGTACATGATTCCTTCATCCAGATCGAGCAGGCGGCACAAAATCTGGGGCTGCACATTAGTGAAGGTAAAACAAAGTACATGGTGGCGTCGAATGCGAGAGGAACAGTTGGTCAAACAATCAAGGTAGCGGAGCACGAATTTGAAGTGGTGCAATCCTTTAAATACCTTGGGTCAATAGTAGCAGCCAATAACAATATAGAAGAAGAAATACGCGGGCGGCTTCTCAAATCCAACAGAGCCTACTATAGTCTGTCAAAGCTCTTCAAATCCAGAAATCTCACCATAACTTCAAAACTGCTGCTGTACAGGACCATGGTCCTGCCAGTACTCACATATGGATCCGAGACTTGGGTGCTTAGCAAAAGGCACTCCGACCTCTTAGCCGCATTCGAGAGAAAAGTCTTAAGGAGAATTGTTGGCCCCATTTGTGAGGAAGGACGATTCCGGAGACGGTACAATCATGAATTGTACGCAATCTACCTTGAATCAGATATCGTGACAAAAATTAAGCTCGGTAGACTCCGGTGGGCAGGGCACCTAGCTCGCATGAGCGAAGAGGAACCTACAACTTTGTTTGCAAACGATCAGGTATCTCTAAAAGTTATTAAATTGATTCGACAAAATATATCAATTTATGACTCCTTAAACATCAAGGAGCCTTCAGAAATCCTTATTTCCAGAAAGACTTATTTCCTTACAGAAATACAAAAGCTTCGGGACCTAGTAGAGGGATGATAAAAATAAAGAATATGGCATTTAAAAGTTCCGTAATTGGTCAAAAAAGGTAAAATAGTTCAATGGTTAAAGTTTTTCAAGGTCATTAGTGATTTTTAGAACCTTAATTGTGGGATATTCACAAAAAAGTATATCATCTAAAAGCTCAATAATTGGTCAATAATTGGTGAAAAAAGGGCTATTGGTTTCAGAAATCAGCCAGCCATATAGGTTTTTTTAAAACTTATTTTTTTTAAAGATTTTGTCAAGGTGGTACAGATGTTTTTCACCTCATTTGTGGGATATTCCCAAAGCAAGTATACCATCTCAAAGGTGTTATCCACTTTATAAATGGTCAATTAGTTTCAGTAATTGTACAGCCATAGGTTTTTTTAAATGAATTTTGAAAAATTTGTTCAATGTCACAATCTATATGACCTTTTAAAACTTATGTTTGAACAATTTTTGAAACTAGTTGACCTCTTATGAGGTCACTAGGGATGGTATAGTTGTGTGGGGTAAACGTTAGATGCTGAAAATCTCTTCGACTTTAAAAATCGCCAAAACCACAATAAAAACAGTTCATCAAAATTATGTAGCACTTTTCGACATGGTAGAATCTTGCAAGGAAAAAAATAAAAATTTTAGATTTTCTATTTATGAGGCGTGGTATCCGCCCACTTTCTCAGAATTGATTTAAATGTATAAGGAGTATCCCTAGTATTACCTACCTACTCTAATTGTTGCAGAATGATGAAATTTAGTTTGAAATTTTCTATTCAAGGGGGAGGGGGGTGTATCCACTTTCTCAGAATTAGTTATATGAGGCGTTAGTCAATAACGCCCAAGGGAATAACGCCAAAATGGTCAAAAGAAAAAAATAAAAAAAATTGTAGTTGTATTTTTTTTTCGTCATTTTGGGTTATATTTCCTGTCTTGGGTTTATTTTCAAGACTAGAAATAAAGCCCAAAATAAAGAGTAAACAATTTGAAAGAAAAATAATGCCCAAAGTGGGAAATAGAATTCAAAACAATTAGGCAAGGCAAAATGCAAGAACACCCAAATAAAGAACTAATGAAATAACTACCCCAAACCCACCACCCCCTCTACTCTGCTCTACAGCATCGTAAGCTCAAAGCGAGTTTCTTGTGGAATGTGATCCAGCGTATTCCGTCTTAATACAACAAAACAGTGTACGGTGGCTAAGTAAGGATCAAGTAATCGAACGTTTTTGGCAAATAAAGGGTCCGCCAAATAACTTTTTTTTTGAAAATGGCGCAAAACATCGAGTGTAGCTTCGGCTGTGTGGCACGTAGCGCCGTCCTGTTGAAACCAAATGTTGCCAATATCCTCCTCCTCAACTTTTGTGAACAAAAATTCGTTCAACATGGCGCGATAACGATCGCCATTGACTGTAACGGCCACTCCTTGCTCAAAAATGGCCCAATTATGCCTCTGGACCAAAATCCGCACCAAACAGTGACTCGTTTTGGGTGTATCGGCTTTTCAATGTATGCGTGCGGGTTTTCTGTGCCCCAAATGCGACAATTTTGCATGTTTACTACCCGCCAAGATCAAAATGAGCTTCATCTGAAAAGATGATTTTTTGGCAAAATCGGTATCTTCTCTAAGTCAATCGCAGGCCCACTTAGCGAAGCGTATACACAACCATATTCGTTAAGCGGAAGGATAAAACTAATTATCTGTCAAATCAGACATGAGCTTAGTGTTACCATTCACGAAATAAGCACTAGATGAAAAACAACGTTAAATGGCGGACCCTTTATAAGAAGAAATCGTCGCATTTTTGAGAAACTTGAATACCAAGGAAACAAAGATGTATTTAGATTTCTTGTAAGAAAGAGCATTATGTTAAATGTGGTTTTTTTAAAGGACACTCTTAAATACGTAAATGTACTTAATACTGAGTTACAGGGCAAAGGCAAGTTAATATGTGACTTCATACAAAGTGGTACTGCATTTCGCCGAAAGATACTTCCTTGTTTCTAAACATTATTTTTACAATGAAGAATTCATTTTTTTTTTAAATTCTTGATTATAAAAAAATATCACGGTTATAGAAACTGAACAATTTTCAACATTTATGTCGGACCTGCAATAAGAATTTGCTATAAGATTGATTCCAAGAGGTGGGAAAACTTTGTGTGTTTTTAAAATCTCGTTTTCAGGTAACTCCAACCGGATAGTGAATAGATAACTGCCGAGTTGTTTAGTTTTTTAGAGTCTGGACTTCAAATAGAAATAATTGACTTACAAGATGATGTTTTCTTGCAAATGTGCAAATCCACTCAACAGTTTTGGGATGTACCTACACACGTTTCAGACAAGTACCCTAATTAAAAAAAAAAAACTGGCCACAAATGAACTTCATATAAAAAATAAATATCGCCCGAGGACAACCGAAGCATACCTAGAAGACGCTCTGCCCATTTACATATTATAGTTATCAAACATATTTAGTTTTTTTCATCGACAAAACTCCCAATTTTGGTTACAAATTTGCTCTTAATTTTTTCTATACTCTCGTATAAAATAGTGTTATCATCTGGACCGCATCTGAAATGAATTACCAACCCCTATCTAGGCGTTAAGCTAATTTTTTGGGTTTATTTCCATTTCGTTTTTTACTTTTGGGCGTTGGAGTTTTTTTTGCGTTATTTCTAAAAACCGCCTAACTCCGTTATATGAAGTATGTAATTTGTCTTAAGATGAGTAAATTTGATAGAGCGCTAGGGCTGAACAAAATTAGTGCATTGAAAAATTCAAAATTTGAGATTTTGTGTTCAAGGGACGTGGCAACCAATTTGCACTGAAAAAAAAAAATAAAATAATATCTTTGCAAATGTAGGAGTGAAATCACACCAAAACATAAATTTTAAAAAAAAGTGCCAAAGTTCTAGATACTAAAAGTCAGCCGTGAAAAATAATAAGATTTAAAAGTACACTATGTTCTAAGGTTATTAAGATTTAATGCCAAATAAAGTGTGGTTAAATTTTAAGTCCCGATGTTGAATGTGAACCACACCTAAACGTCAAGAATTTTTCTGCATTTCATTTGACATTTCTCATTTTCAGACTAACTCAATTTGAACCATGGAAAGATACACAATCGTGCAACGCGTTAAAGTTATTCAGGCTTATTATGCAAATGGGCCTTCAAATCAAAATGCTTATCGTGCACTTCGTGTTTTTTTTCGGTCAATTTAATCGTCCAAATGTGCGTATAATCGGAAAAATCGTTCAAAAATTTAAGCAAACCGGGTCTGTAGGAAATGTGAAAACATCAGTAAATGCTCGTACAGCTCGTACTGCAGAAAATATTGCTGCTGTTCGCGATAGTGTGGCTGAAGAGCCGTAAACCTCAACTCGTCGTCGTGCCCAACAATTGCACCTCTCACGCTCGTCGTTGATGAACATTATGCCTAAAGACTTGCATTTACACGCTTACAAGGTGCAATTGACTCAAGAACTAAAGCCTCTTGACAATTTCAAGCGTCGTCAATGGTCAGAATGGTGGCAAGAAATGGCAATAGTGGATGATCAATTTTCGAAAAAAATCATATTCAGTGATGAGGCACATTTTCAACTCAGTGGATTCGTCAATAAGCAGAATTGCCGGGGTTATTTGAAAGAAAAGGTGCACATCGATAAGCCAGCAACAATTCAAGAGCTAAAGGATTAGATAATTCGGCACATTAACGGCATAGAACCTCAATTATGCCTCAGCGTCATCGAAAATTTGGACCATCGGATGGAGGTGTACCGCCGAGGTCGCGGTGGCCATTTGGCCTATATTTTGTTCCATACATAATTGAACCATACCAATATTATCATAATAAAAAGAAATGACAATAATTTCCTAAATAATTTGTGTTTTATTCAAAATCAACATCGTCCCTTAAAATTTAACCACCCTTTATATTAAGCATCAGAGTTATATCGAAACAACTCCAAAATATGAAAGATTGATAACTCGTCATATTTTATTTTTTTTTTTACCCAACAACTCACAATTTAAAAGGATTTGAAAACTTGACTGCCCTGCCTTTGGTAACGAAATTTTTATTTTGACTCAATTAATACTAAATATTGCAATATGAATGGAATTTTAATGTAGTTTGATGAGATGACTTCTTGCAGGAAAGACGTTTACACTTTAAGAATTACCTATGCATCATTAGTGAGATATTTTGAACCGCCTATCATGTGTGTCTAGTTCATCATCTTTTTTAATGACTATAATATCCATCATCCGCATTTTTACTGCGGTATAGGTAACCACATTTGCGTACAAATCACCCTTCTACTTCCGATTTTCACCAAGAATACTTCCACATCCGGCAATTGAGTCAGCTCGAAGCCATATCCTGTATTGGTTCATGATTGTGTTTGTCGCCGTCAAACGGGAAGACAACGAAAATGCTCACCGGATTCAACCTCTACCTCCCTGAGTTAAAATAAAAAAGAAAAAAAAAAGAAATAAACCTATCCCATTCAATGTCATCAGACAGTGAATATATTAAAATATGCAAAATATTTGTTTATCCTCTTTGTAGACAAGTAGTCTTACAACATGGGCGTTAAATATTGTTTAATATAAAAAAAATATTACCACAAATCTTCACCTGCCAATTTATTTAATGTGCCTTTCTATTTACCAGTTTGACACTTAATGGTCCCCAATAAGCATACTTGAAAGTAGTCCCAGAGTCAATCAAATCGAAAAAGTATAATTAGCTTCGAAATAATAAGAAATATTACATGTAAATTAGTTTTAAATAGGATATCATATGCCTACGGAATGGACTGGTTATATCAGCACGCGAAGATACCGTTTGGTTTTGGCAATAATGTATCTAATTAATTAATTCATACATTTAAATATGTAGTTGTAAGTGGTTTGCATGGTAGAAAGTACTTATTGACTTGATTTAAATATTTAAATAATTTATTTTATTTTAATTTCTTCAATTGGATATTTGCTCATGGCATATATTGCAGTTTTTATATGCAAATGTGCTTTCTACACTGCGCCTTAAATTAGATAGGTTTATCTAATAGGTACAAATTTAAAAAACGAGAAAACAAATTGCAAGAGATTTTTAATGTGTAAAATCAAAGCATATACAAGTTATCGGTAGGTATGCAGCATTTTTTTTTTGAGACTTGTTTAATGAAATTGATGGGCAGAAATGTGTAGCATATATTATCCTTTCTGTAAGGAGAAAATTGTTAGATTTTCCTTTCGATAATGGTATTCCAGAAACTAGATATACTTGATCTGGAGTCATTATGAGATGATAATCTTACTTCTTGCATCCAAGTCCTTTTTAGTTCATTCTTCCAGAGAAGGTGCATCTGCCCCATCTGCTGGCTTTATATTGTGTCCCTTTAAATATTTCCACAAACGATTCTTGTGGAGAATAGCCTTGAGATTTTCCTCGATCAAAAAGTTAATAAAACGATGATCATTTTGATGCATCATAAATGTTACCATATATGTATATATGCTATGCCTTCAAACACACAATCTTAATTTGAGACCAATTGAGAAATAACAAGAAATCTTACTTGCGGCTTTGTCAATTGGTAAGCATCAGTTGACTATTGACATGTGGGGTTCAAGGTTTCTTGATGTTCGTCAACAAGTATTTGTTTACAAATATGTATGCAAAATAAATAAAAAAAATGCAAAAACTATACCAATGAGTGAGTGCAAGCAAAATTCATAAATGTATCTGTTTGTCAAAATGTCTTTAGTTCTCATTTTGTCTGCAAAATTTGCTCTTTTGCATTTTATACAAATTAAAAAAAAATATTTCAAATATAAATATATATATAAATAAATATAGAAATACGGGATCGAGGTTATCTCAATCTCATAACAATTTAACATATTTGCCACTTTAAAGTTTTCAAATAAGTTACCATCCATTTAAAGGCATTTAAAAAAACTTTTATTTATAATTTAATAATAATTTATTTTTTAATTTTATATAAATTATTAAGTCAATTTTCAACATAAAAGAATATTCTACTGCCCAACAGACCCTGAGTATGGAATGAATAAAATTGAACTTTGTTTGGTTAGGTTACGAAAAAAAAATTCTGTGAATTATAACCGCGCCGGGTAAGCAACTTTGGTAGAACTTTGATTTTATGTCATGATTATGCTATAATTTTGACAGATGTCTAGAGTTTAATGCTGTACGCCCTTTTGATTTTGACAAATGGAAATTTGATAGATGTCGATTCGACAAAAATATTAATCGAAAACTACCTGTTTCTACCATTTTTCCCCCGCCCACTTCAAACAGATAGACAAGCCTTAGCTTACATAAAAACTAAAAAATAAAATATACAAAAATAATTTGGCTAAATTTTGTAATCAAATATCACCTACTTTACGTTCTTTTAAAAAAAACCTTTCAAACACAAAAGTAATTTGAAATCAGTTACCACTTTTCGTGTCTACCCCATTTCACCCTATAAAAAAAAAACAAAATTTTAAAAAGAATATCCCTATAGCCATTTTCTAAGAAAAACCTTTGAAATTAAAAAATAACTTCTTTAGTTTAACTATTTTTTTCATTATTTTTTTCCCGTTTCAAAAATAACAAAATTTGAACAATTCTTTTTATGTTTGTCCTATTTCAATCTATAAATAACAAAAGTTGAAAAAGAACATCTCAAAAGCCATTGAACGATAATTGAATTGAACTGAAAAACTAAATGTAACACTACAGCGCCACCTGTTGGTAATTTTCAGACATTTATTTTTTCCTAAACCTTCGCGTAGCAAAATTAATAACCCCGCAGAAGGAAGCATCCAACTGTCCAGTCGTTTTCAAGTTTTAAGGATCCGATCCATTTTTATATATATTCCTATAGATATATAAAATATGAACTTTGAGAGACCTTTGGACTAAAATTGGTCGAAAATGGCAGGTTTGGAAAGTAAACGAACAAAGATGTCAAGTTGACATCTACAAAAATTCAATCTAATTGATGTCAATCTGACAGATTTCATTCTGGCATTTATATAATATTGATCATCTGTCTGGTTGACATCTACAAAATTTCCAACTGTCAAAATTAGAATGACATACAGCATTCAACTCTGGACATCTGTCAACATTACGATGTTAATCCCTTATAAACCTACCTTGTTGGAAGAAAATCATAGTTAGTTCTAGACTGGCCATAAACGGCTCACGGCTTTTTGTTTTTTATTGAAAAAATAATGAAAAATAGCAATTACGATAAAATATTTAATTTTTATTGATACAAAAAAGTTCATTCTTCCTGCCAAATGCAATTTAAAACCTCGGCGTCGTTACTTATTCGTATTGAGAAATCTTAGCCAAACCGATTTGACTGAATTGAATTTCAAACCCGGCCCACCATTGTTGGTGGGCAGCAACAAAAACATACCAAAGCACATCACACACACAAATTATCCGACCACAGCTCAGCACCACAACGAAACCATAAAGCCCGCAAATATTATTATTTTTTATTTATTTATTTATTTGTTTTTTTTTGTCCATAATCTTGGCCTAGGCCTTCAAAAAGTTCCTCAGCCGTGCCGCTATCACCTGAGTGTACTTCGTACTTGCTCATTGCCATTGTCTTCGTCGACTCGGTGTTTGTTTTTTTTTTTGCGACTCAGTCATCCATCTCCAGCGCTCCATTACCGCAAGTACGTAACAACAACAACAACAACAATTCAAGTTCATGTGCCTAGCTTGCCGTTGCGTTGCTTGTATTTGTCTTACTTAGATACCTCATACCTGCGCTCTACTTCCATCCCCAAGTCCCGAGCTCTGCACTGCCTTGATTGTATAAAAAAAATACATTCATAGGTAGAGGTACTAGGTACTTTATCTTTTTCCTTTAAGTTTGAGTTTAAGTCTTTTGTTTGGCGCTTTTTGTGGCTTTCAGTGTGGTTGCTCGTTTGGGGGTTTAAGGTTCGAAAATCTTTCAGATTTAATGCGGTTTTTTGGGATTGGCTGTTGCGGGACACCGAGTCGATTTTCCACAGGGCTGGGGGTATGGAAGTATGTTCAATGAAGTAAGTTGGCTATAATGCGGCACTTACACTTCGTTATCTGTTTTTTTGTTTTCTTCTGTTAAACATGTTTATTATTTTGTTTTTTTGTTTTTTTTTTTATTATTGGATGTGTGTCTTTTCCTAAAATATAGAGGAAACAACGTGGTTGAAGATTAATGGTTTTCAATTTATGTTAAGCTGAGTTTAACATATACAATTAGTTGTGGGTCATTAAGTTAAACACTGATTATTTGCAGATGTAATCTGAAGAAATTCCTTAAGTTTATAGACGAAGTTATACAAATAAGTCTATTTAAGTAATATGGGGAATATCTAGTTAAATGTTATGAGTTATGACTTAATAATATGCTAACAGAATATAAGTTAAATTGAATTTGTTTTAGTATATAGCCTTTGAATCTTAATCCGGTATTTCATCTATATATACTCAGCTTGAAGACTTGAGAAAAATATTAAATAATACTTATTGCAAAAAGTTTTTTACATGAGTTAGTGCTCAGAATTCGCATCAAACCGAACATATACCGTTGGATGAGCTTAAACATATAAATATAAAATACATATATACAAACATTTATGTATGAATATAATTTCACAACAAGGCTAATATGTTTCACGACAACGGAAAAGTCGTTAAAATTTTAGTAGTTTCGAACATAGAAAATCTAACTACAAAAAGAAATCTATTACTGACAATCTCTGCCTTCACCGGTACTCTCCAAGGTATATATTTGATAAAATTCTATTAATGTACGTTTCCATTTTAGAGTAAAATAACATGGGAGTAGCTCTTAAGTAGCAATTAAGAGCAATACTCGTGAATGGACAGAGCTATATGGCTAAGATTCTAAAATTTTCCAAATTAAAATAGAAAATGTTCATATAAATATATCCGTATTGACAATTTATTGCGATTGCTTACATTAAGTTGAAGAAACAAAATTTTTACTTTTACAATTTTGTTTTTTTGACAACATGAAAACCAATATTGTTCCTGGTAAAATTTATACACTGCGATATTATCTGCGCAAAAGTACGAGAACGTTGATTTTCATCAGTGTTCTGTTCCGTAATAGCTTATGTTAACATGACACAACCGACACGATGTTTGGATTTCATGCTGTGTGAATTTCTGCAAAAATGTATGACCATCTCTGCGTGAACTGGAAAAACCTCGTATCACTGGGATACATTCATGAGATTAGGTCATGGATTAGTTAAACACGCATTTTAATCAAATCTCCTGCACCCTGGGCTGTACCTCACCATCAATACCAAAGCCCAGTTCTCGAAATAAAACCTTTATATACAGGAACAATCTCAGGTTCCTGTCTATCTCTAACTTCAGCACAAACTGAAAATTCACAATGTTTTCTAAGCTATAGCTAGACACATCCAACTTAGCAAATTAAACAATAGTGGTTCCTGAGATATGTGACTTCAAATAACGCTTAAACCGTATTTGACTGACTCACTGACAGACAGATCATCAGAATTATGGAGCACTTCCCAAGACGGTATGAAAATTGGTAAAGCGGTAGGAATTATAGTGCATACAAAAGGAAAAATGGCAGCCAAGCAAATTGCTTGAATATTGCATACAAATATTTAATTTCATTTTGAGGAATTTGCAGTTGAAAATATGTATAAATCTTAAGCTTTACACAAAATAAGTCACTGTTTAATGCTTGCAAAAACTATATTGCATACTTGTTTTTTTTTAATTTTGGCGTGTGTGACCTATTTTCTTGACATACAGATGGAATTACGGGACCCACTTTCTCGTGTTTTTTAAGTACAAAAATTTAAAATACAGGTATTGCCAAAATAATTTTGAAAAAATGTTTGAATTTCGTCTGAATTGTATAATATATAAAATTTCTTGAACATTAAATACATCGGAATACCATAGTTAATTAAGTGAAAATACACCTATTTCAAAATATTGATTTTTCAATAAAAGTATTTCGTTTTGAAAATTTTTCTATGCAATATTATTTTAGCTTAAAAGGACTTGTATATGTAATGTATATACATTTGTTTTTATCGAAATCGGCGAATCTGTTAAAGAGAAGTCGATCATAAAAAAAAGTTCTATGACAAGTACCATTAAAAATAGTTTTTGGTCAAATTTTGTTTTATCTAAATGCATACCATACCTACAATAGTGCACATACAATTTTTTTATAAAAATCGTTAGAGTCATTTCCATTTTTTTAACGTATTCCCCTCTAGGGAATCATTAAAAACCCTTGAGTTAAAAACTTCAAGAAAATCGCTTCATTCGTTTAGGCAAATTGAGGTAAGGACAGACATACAGAATTGCGGGACCCACTTTGTTCGTGTTCTCTATCATCATATTGTCATGTTTTATTGAAATCTTGAGTTCGATTTTTTAACGAATCTCAAACTTACACTATAGTAGGGAAATTTTTCACTCTTTTAGATCTTCTTAAAAATAACAACCATGCAAAATATATTTCGCTAACGATACAAATTTGCGATTCATAAATATACCTATATGATTCGCTCACGAACGAACTAAATCGTTCTCTTATATATGTCTGTCGTTTGCGAGCGAACACAAAAATAAAATTCATGGTAAAAAAAGAAGAAAATAAATTCTGTTTTATATGAACGAAAGTGATCTTTTTTTCTATCCCAGAAAAAAATAATTAATTTTTTTTGTTGTTTTTGATATATAGTAAAATTAAAACAAAAATTTCTTTAGATTCTTTTTGAATTAAGATGAATTGAAAAATAGTTAAATTAATTATGAAAAAACAAATTCGTATTTAATATTTGAATGGTTAGCGAATGGTTCTTCAAAGGTTCCCATATTGTACATTAATACGCGAACGAGTCATATTTGTCATATTTTCTGATCCCAGTAGATTTCATTTATTTGTGAAAACAAATTTTATTTTATTCTTAAATGAAATTCGTTATTGAGTCAAAAATACAATATTTTTTTTAATTGTTCACGAGAGAACAAATCGAATTTTATTGTTCTCCAAACCTTATTCAAATTTCGCGGTTGATTTGTTTTAACGAATCCAAAACATGTCTTAAATATCACAAGTAAAAAAAATGTGTGGGTTGGTCACTCAAAACCAAAAAGTTTAAACTGGTTCTGGAAATTAACACACAGGACCATAGGTTTAAAAAAGAATTTTGTGGCATTATATGCACAGTAGAATACATTTTCAAAAGTCTGGACAAAGTTAAAAACCACAAAATCTTAATCCTTAAAATTAATATCCAGTATATATTGTAGTAGATAGTTATAATTAAAAAAATATGTTTTTAGGGCTAGCAGGGCAATGATACATTCGGCTCACATTTTGCAACTGACATTTTACATTTGTCTACTTAAATTCAAAGGCTGTTTGTTATGTCACTAAACACTAAAATAAAGTTTTCAAGAACTTTTGGATGCTAGAAATCTTTTGTTAGGGATTGTGTTTATCATTTCACCACCAAATATTTTAATTCGGATGAATTTTGAAACTTTAAATTAATCAATTAGTGTGAGAAATGACACAAGTGCGTGCGTCGGACTGTTTGTCTACGCGTCCAGAACCTCATTGGATACATGGATTTGCTTCAAAGTCGGCACAGTGCACCTGTATGTATACAAATTTGAGAATGTTTCAGGTAACCGTCGGTTCGCTAGAATTAAACTGTTTTTAACTCTAAACCAGATCGTAAAGTATTCTAATAAGGAGCAAGCGGTCTAAAGGACCTGTGTGAAATTATAAGTTTTTTTGGAGATTATACTCGAAATTGATTGCGTGTTAATTTATTATTAACATTACATAATTTTCCCGGTTTTCAATTCTGTATTAAGTGAGTGACCCAAATCAATTAAAGTTTGTCTTTTAATAAAGTTCCGTTACTGAACTAGCTGTGAAACATGCTTTATGTAAAGAAAATAGTTTGAATTTCCATTATATTACTCTGGCGCTTTTTCAAAATCTACACAGAGTTTAAAGAGAAACAGATTATTTAAGCTTGTCCGTAATATACCACTTTTATTATAACATCCAAGAATAAAACTTGCTTTTGTATTTTATGCCATTTTTAAGTTATTTTGTATGCCTGTTGCATCTAAAATTTCAACAAAATTGTGTAAGAAAAATTCAGAGCAGTAAAGGTGATGGGAAACTGATTATATTAATCGTTGTTTATATTTTGTTTTAACATTTTATAATTTTTTAAATATTTTATTTTAATTTATATCTTTGTTAAAGTATTGTACAAACATCCTGTAGACAGGTGAAAATAAAATAAAAATAAATACCCACTCATCCATGATTGCCAGAACATGACTATTTTTTTCTTATAAAAGAAAATCGTGATCCCAAATAGAATTCCTTTTTGGTTCCATATCATTTCTTATATTTTAACCATTTCCACACATGACAGAGCAATCGTGTGGGGTAATTTATGCGGAACTAAGTTGAGTCCCCGTACAGTTAAACAAAAACAAAAAAATTACATCCTTAATCCTTCTTCAAGACCTCTCGTTCCTAATCATGTCTCTCTTTTCAAAATTAAAAACAAAAAAAAACAGTAAGTTAGGAAAGAGAAAAACTCTTCGTGATTTCAACCAATTGATTTTGTTTTCCAGCCGAGAGATCACTCTACTGAATCGAAAACAAGAAAACAAAAAAAAACATATAGGAAGAGGTTTTTATTCCGTCTAAATTTATCTACAGCTTCTTTTCAGTATACCTACAACAATCTCTGAGAAAATCCAGAATAAAAGCATAAAACAAAAGGCAATTCTAGCCACAATATAATACCTTTACTTTTTCTTGTGTTGTTTTTTTTGTCGTATATACATAGTTTCTTAGTTTTTTTTTTATTCCTGCGCTTCCAACTGTTGTATTTGTTATTTTTGCACTTAACCATTCCATGAGCCCATCGCCCTCAGCCAGCCTCGTGTAACATGAAATCATCGCAAGAGTTCTTAGATTCTCTATAGTCTCAGATTTCCCACAGTCTAGCCCTCTATACTCTGTGTTGACCGGATCTAGAATTATAATAATAATAATAAAAAAAAAAACAACAAGTTGGCGAATCAAAACAAGAAAAATTTCGACTGGAAGAGTACAAAAATGTCACACACAGCAAACAAAAAAAAAACGGAAAAAGAAAAAGAAGAATGAACTCGGAGTAGGCATAGAGGATGGTTTTTGATTCATTCATTCCCTTTGCCATCAATTCTGACTTAATTGTTGTTCGCACTTTACGTACACAACGCCGCGCCTCCGGCCGCCACCGTTCATATATCTGGTTCTTGTGAATTGACCTAACCATCAGTTTGTTAAGTTGGCTGCCGGTTTCCGCGGGAACCATGATGATTGCCCAGTTAATTATACTTCTTTCGCTACTGGTATTAATCTTGAGCACATTCACAAAACAAACAAATTCCCAAGAATTATGCAATAATGTTGTTTTGTTTTCGTTTGACTCTCTTGATACTTTGACTGGATTTCGTAAGATTGTCGACAACTTGAGTTGTTGAAAATGTTGAACTCTATGTCCTTTTTGTGTTTTAAGAGCTTTACGATGATTATCTCTTTATTGTTTCTTCATGGAGAGATGAGTGGCTTTTTTCTTATCCTCAGGTGTTAAACTCAAGGAATTAAAAGCTTATGTTAATTTTAGTCAGTTTTTGAGGTCAAAAGCTGTTTTATTTATTCTTGTAAATGGTTACGAATTTGTGGAATATTTATTGGGCCGATTTAATAATTCTAAATTTAACATAACTTGAGGATTTTTATTTTCAACTTGTGAATTTGTTTTCATTCACTCCAAGTTGACGTTTTCAACTTTCGATTTCAACTCTAGAATTGATCAACTTAAGATTTCTCAACTCCTGACTTTGTGTTTTGAAAGGACGAGGCAGCACAAGCGGTTGCAGCGCGTTGGCGTTAGAATTGAAAAATGAAACGACCGTGACTTTGTTTATCGTTTTCGTCTTTCAAAGCTGACAATAATGATTTTACTTGATTTGATGAAGGATTCACTTCCTTATGACGAGGGGTGGTAGGAATTTAATGATTGTGTACTTCAAAACGTACGTTCCTTTTAAAACAGATCAAGTGAATTCAGGCCAATTACAATATTGTTGGGAGCATTACGATTTTGTACTTTGTTCATTTATTTGTTTAAAATTTAACACAAAATAACACTAAAAACTTGGAAAAATTCGATTCGATTGACAGATTAAAATTAAAATTTGAAAATGACAGTATCCCAGGAATATTTTCAAACTAAATCTTCAACTGAAACTTCAACTTGCATTTCAACTCACGAGTTGAAGTCAAATTTAAATTGGCCAATTTGTAGTTTGCCCCAGGCTGAGTGAATATAATGGTGAATAAAATGGATCGTTAACTCTCTGATGTTATTTGATTTTGTTCAATTTTCTGCCTTGTGTGATCTTCTTGCTTACTAACTTCAAGTTACGCTTAAGTCCAGCCTAGTAGGCCTAAGGCTCAACCTTTAAGATTCCCCAGCCAGCACGGTTTTTGGCTGGCTCTGTCTAGTTTTGCATGCAAAGTAGGTTGAGGTTCGTTCTCTTCTACTTGCATATGTGCACCTGAGTGTCCTTGTCTTCCTCTACTGCACCGACATCCCTTGGAGATGGGTTCATAGACTTTCCAGGCCAGATCATAGCTGTCCATCCACTCTACATAACTGTAAGCTCACAAGTTGACCCTTTAATTGTTGGTCGCTGTTCGTACATAAGTCTTAAATTAATATTGACAGAAACAAAAGAGCTGAGATAAAAACTTGATTAAATTCATATTTCATTTAATTACCTGCAGATCTACAGCTCTAAAGTATCTAAATATTATTATTTACAGATGAATCATATAAAGAGCAGCCATACACACAAATGTATAAGGCCATGGCGTAATGGTAGGTACGCCATGATAAGTACTAATCCTAGCCTATGTAACTTAAAAACGGAAGAGTATTCCTTACAGGCACTGTCTCTTGTCAGAAAGTAACACCACCAAGAGTATTTCTTGCTAGTGCTTTTTACTTTCTCCGTTCAGATTTGGCAGAAAGTTGTAGGTCCCCTTCATTCCTGTTTCCCGCATAACAACACGGACACAGAAATGGTTGAAAATTGTAAGTCACTTGGCTCTGGTTTTCCACGAGCTGTGACATCACCAAATGAATTTATTTATATGTATAGTAAAATGATTTAAAGAAATTTTCTATGATTTTAAGGAATTATTATCCACTGCCTGGTGAAGCCTTAAAAGATTGCAGGTCCAAATTTATTGTAAATTAAAATTCATAATTTATTATTTAATTAGGAGCCCGTTTCATAATATCTATGTAAAGTTTTGATTAGCTACTCAACACATAAATGCAAACACTGGGTCATAAGTATATACAGGAGAAAAATCACAGTGGTCATTTGACCTACCTGATTAGGCTATAAATCCAAAATTAATTTTTTTTTTCGATTGTGGATTTATGACCCTGTTTGATTATTTATATGTCAAGTTAAGTAATCAGAATTTACTCAGACATTGTGAAACAGTCCCGAAATATTCTTTACCGAAATTTTTTTTATTAAACTGACACTGTTTTTGTGCAAGAAATATTAAAGAAATATAAAATTTGATAAAAACATCTTGTGAGCTAAGCAATGATACAAAATTGTATAACATTTAAGTTATAACCTTTTATGATTTTTTAAATTCAAGAAAAGCAAAAGAGCTGAAGTTCAAACTCTGTTTAACTTCATCTTACCTCATTTCTCAATGCTACTGATGTTTTGGACTCATTTATTCTCTGAAATGATTAATGCGCGTGCATTCATAGTTTGATCAATACAATATATCATTCCGTTCAAAGTCTATAGTTTTTTTTTTAAACGCGACTCGTATTTTTTTTAAATTTATCCAACACGTTTGTAAATGTGTGTATAAATACTTATTACGAGTATGGCCATTCAAAAAAAAAAATATTTGATTGCTATCAGTATGTATTTATGCAATTCTGCGTCATTTTCAATTTCATTACACTCTTTATTACTAAGATTCGTTAATTGAATTGAAAGATCAACGCACAAGTGAATCTTCTGCAACTGCAATAACAAAAACAACAACAGCAACTGTTAAGTTGTTCTGCCCAGAGAAACAGCATTCTTTCAATATATCAACGTCGTCGTTGCTTTTTTTTATTTTTATTTTTATTTTTTTTTTATATTTATTTTATTTCTTTCGTTCGTCATGAATCCCTGACCAAGTTTGCGTGTGTATGTGTAGTTAAATAAATAATAATAAAAATATACTTTACAAATACCGTTACCTATGACGCTTGTTTTTTTATTGTTTGCTAATTCATTTGCTGTTTGTTTTATTGTTTACCTACTGATTCACCACATAAGAGTGTATGTATATATACAAAAAAAAAACTCATATTAACATTCTTGATATGACAGAATAATACAACCGTGATGACTTAATAAATAATAAACAAAAAGTAAGAAAAACAAAACATTAAAAATCATCGTTGACAATCTTCAATTCAACTCAAAGATAAATAAAATGTGTGTTAAGCTAAACAAAACAAAAAAAGAAAACAATTAAAGAATGTGAACGTGTGCCTTAAACACTTGATGCACTGTAGCACTTGATGCCATGAGTGTTTAAGACAAGAAATGAGCTTTTTTTTAAGTGGCTTCTCTATTACAGAGTGACTGACATTTGAATGCACTTCAAATTAATAAGTGTGTATGAAAGAAGATATTTTGTGATACTTTTTATTAATTGAACATGAATCGACTGTTTGATGAGAAAATCAATGTCCTCATTTTTATTTGAAATATTTTATTTAAGTTATTTTGCTTTAAACAGAGTAAAGTATTTTTCTTTCATTTCAGACATTTAAAATAAAACAGAAGTGGGTGTTTTCGTTTTATTATAATTTTTTTAAAATATTTTGTTAGTAATATTCAGCTAATAGAAATAATTATTCTACATAGCTTATAAACAGATGAAGTGTGATAAAATGTTTTCTTTAATAATTTGTCTTTATTATCAGTACCCAGTTTTAGAACCTAATAACTTGCATAATTAAAATGGACCCTGATATCATGTTGATGCATTTTAATTCCAATTATAGAATTTATGTTACATATGTATATTAAAACATCGATTTTTAAATCTAGAATTAACATATCATCAAATGGAACCATGCATAATTTTAATTATTTAAATCACCCATGACTTGATTAGATTACATTTACTAGAATCGGGTGGATTTATTTCTCATAAAGAAGTTATGTATGATCATTTATCAGAAAGTTGTAAAATTTTTCAAGAAATATAAGAATATTATTTTTTGTATCATTAGTAGCATGACTAATCACAAAGTGTTTATTGTATCGAAAAGTAAATCAATCTTCATTTCGTTAAGTCCCCGATCTGAGATTAATATTAGAATTATTATTAAATGTTCTTTAAAAGAATACAAAATTAGAGATATAAAGTCCGCATAAGATCTTAATACTAAGAAGAATGTAGCTATAGCATAAAAGTATAGAAGATGCTAGAGAAACTCAACAATATTATAAATGATTTAATTAGTCATGGCTAGAAATTTGAATAAAGAATTTTTTTTTCCTTGAATTGAGTAAATATTTGAAAATAATTTTTCATAAAAGTATTTAATACAAACAATTATTTAAATTTTAGTGTGTGTTTTTTGGTTGAAATAAAAAAAAAAGTAATTATTAAAAAGAGGACTTTCTTTTAAGTTATTAACAAGAAATTATAAATTTGAATATGGAAGCTATAATCAAAGTTGCGTTCTCAAATAAAAGTTGATAAAAAAAAATATAAATTGATTAGTTTAAAGTTATTTTTAACTTAAAAGTTGAAATAGGTCATTCTCTCCGATATTTTAAAGAAATTTGTATGTGAAAATTCAAAATTTCAAAGAGTCATTATTAATTCAAGAAGGGACGGCAGACGGAATTTAAAAACAATGATTTGGAGAATTGTATTTTTAAGGGAATTTTTGGATAAAGATAATAAAATAAAAACACTTGTTTTTTGTTCCACGGTATTTTATACTTTTTATTTTAATAATTTAGCCGACGCGTTTCGTCTTGTTAGGACATCCTCAGGGCACTAGTCATACATTTAACATCAAAGTTGTACAAAGTTCAAGTACACAACATGAAGACAAAAGTAAAAAGAAAAATAAGGAAATAATGAATTTTAAGATTTAACGTTTAAATGTAAACAATATTGATTATAACTACACCAAATTAAATGAAAACAATTACTTTAAAAGTGGACTATTATTGCAAAGGTCTATTTGGCAATTTAAAATATTTTGTGTTTTGTGTCTGTTTATTTGAAAAATCTCGTACTTGTCAAGTACGCGTCCGGAAGGTAATGAGTGTAGAAGTTCTACATCATCGATTGAACAGACATGTCCGGAGTCTTTGAGATGCTGTGAGAGGCCTGAAGATGGGTCCGATAGCATTGAAGAAATTTGATGTTCTATAAAGCGTGTCTGTAAGGTCCTGGCTGTTTTTCCAATATATATGCCGTCGCATCCTAAACATTTAATTTTATATACGCTGCTTTTTTTAATGTTGTCAATATTTCGTTTGATTTTATTGTTACATAGGGATTTTCTCAGGGTATAGTCACTAAAGAAGGCTGGTTTGATTTTTGCTGCTGATAAAAAGGGTATCAATTTTTCAGATACCTCGGGAATGTAGGGAATTTTTCTCCAATTCTGGTCTAGTTTTTCCTTGTTCGTAGGAAAAGTGGTCTGTATCGTGTATCGGTAAGATTTTTGGCTTCAAATATTGAAGACAACCTGTTTTTTGTATTATCATATCGATCGAACTCCAATTTGCATCCTACAATAGACATTGTTAAATCCAAGAAATTTAATTTATTAGGCCCATATTCTATTGTGAACTGAATATTTTCTTCAATTTTATTTAAAACTTATAAAGGGTGTTTTTTTAGAGGTATAGAACTTTGAAACGGAATAAAACAAAGATTATTTTTTTAAATTGACATGAAATTTACTTTATTCGAAAGATAATCTTCTGGAATTATAATTTAAATATGATTTCTGGCATATGACCCCCACGGCTGGCCCGGACGTAGTCTAATCTGGAGGTCCAATTTTCGATGACTTTTTCCAACATTTTTGGATCTACAATTTTGTCCTCCAAGTGATCAATAGGGGTAAATAGGGCCCCCTCTTCTAATTGATTTTTTTCTTACAATAACCCCCAAAATTATTTTACATAGTATTGGTCAATTACTTGGAAATAAGCTGTAAGGTTCTTACCCTTGAAAATACAGTGTTTTTCATTTGACAAAAAACACTGTATCAAATAAATTAAATAAGGATATTTTAACCCCCACCACCTTCTGTTACTAGATACCATCTCTCTCATCACGTTAATGGAATTATCATGAATGAACGTGCATTTATTTTTTCTAATATTTCTGGGTCGATTGATCAATAAAGACTAAATTTGTAACGCAATAACATGTTTTTTCAGATTTATTGACATTTCTACCCCCGCATCTCAATTAGTATTGCTCCTAGCGAAAATATGAATAAGACTTTTTTTGTAGCTTATTTAATATACTTTCATTTTTTAGTGTATACTTTTCCGCTAATACCCTCGGTTTTCAAAATATTCGTGAAATACTAGAAAAGGGGAGCTTTATCCCCCCCTCCTGTCTAAAGCTCGCGGCCCTGGGCTGGGGACTTTTGGTATGTTGTACCTGGGGGTAACCCCTACCCGTTAAAATAATAACCCAGACTACATGATTTTTCGCATTTATTTTTCCTTCGTTGACTGGACTAATATCCCCTCAGAAAATAGTCAAGCGGCGTTATATCGCACGATCTTGGAGGGCAATTCACGGGTTCGTAACATGAAACTATGCGGTTACCAAACGTTTCCTTCAACAAATCAATTTTGGCACGAGCTGTGTGACATGTTGCGCTGTCGTGTTAGACCACAGCTCCTGCACATCATGGTTGTTCTATTCATGAACAAGTCAGTAATCATGGCTCTATAGCAGTCCCCATTGACTGTAACGTTCTGGCCAGCATCGTTTTTAAAGAAGTACGGACCAATTATTCAACCAAACCATAAAGCATACCAAACAGTCAGTTTTTGTGGATGTAACGGTGTCTCAACATACACTTCACTCCAAAATCACGTATTTATTCAACAAAAAGTGAGCTTCATCGCTCAACAAAATTCGCTTATGATAATTGGGATCAACGGCAATCTTGTTTTGGGCCCATTTGGGCACAATTTATAAGCGTTGTTCAGGCGTCAGTCTATTCATGTTGAAATGCCAAACCAAACTAAAAATTAAAGCACTTGACAGCTGACAAAATGGCCGCCAGTTCAAATAGTATTGCCAACTTATAGTAATATACTTTAACAAAAAACACACTTTATATTATTATATAGCATCAAGCGAATTTATAGAATTTTTGAAACTGTAACACAAAACCGCAAATAGAACAATACAAAAGTACGCAACGACTGATGTATTCATGATGACCATGACAAATATACGAACAAAACAAATTCTATAATTTTGACCCAAAGTCCACAGGCCAAAAGTCCACAATGGACTTTTGACCTTTTGTGATGGGATGGACAAATAAACCCATCCTGATTGGCCTAAAGTCCATACCCAAAATTACTTCCAACTTCTCGGTAGTACTGGGTTTTCCAATAAGAGGTGTTATTTTGATATTCAAAGAAAAATGGCATTTTTTGAGATAAATGATCGGATGTTTATTTCATTATAAAGAGGAAGGTATGCCGTTAATAATGGAACACAACATCAGCCAAATGGCCGCCACGACCACGCTTACAGGACCATATCCTTTTCATGAAATTTTCCATAACCAAATCGCAAAGTGGCTGCCCTATGTCCTCGATAGCCTCACGAATTCCATCTTTGAGGTCTTGAATCGACGCTGGGCTGTTGGCGTAGACCTTATCTTTCACGTGGCCCCAAAGGAAGAAGTCGCAAGGTGTTATATCACAAGATCTCGGTGGCCAATTGTGATCACCTCTTCGAGAGATAACACGGTTCGGAAACTTTTCCCGTAAAAGATCGATGGTTTCATTGCTTGTGTGGCACGTCCGGCCATAAAAAATCATTAATCATCTCTCGATAGCCCAATCCATTGACCGTAACTGTTGCTCCAGCCTCGTTTTCGAAAAAGTAAGGTCCAATGACCCCGCCGGACCATAAACCGCACCAAACATAGTCACGCGTTGAGGATGGAGAGGCTTTTCAACAATAACTCTTGGGTTTTCCGAGCCCCAGATGCAACAGTTTTGCTTGTTGACGTAGCCTCCGAGGTGGAAATGGGCCTCATCAGTCAAGATGATTTTTCGATGAAATTCCGGATCATTTTCATGCATTTCAAGGACCCAATCAGCAAAGACTCGACGTTGTTGATGATCAGCCGGCTTGAGTTCTTTTGTTAACTGAACTTTATAAGCCTTAAGACCCAAGTTTTTATGCAAAATACGGTGTAATGACGTTTGTGGAATGCCTAATTTCAAAGAACGACGAGGAATGGACAAACCTGGGTTTTCTTCAACACTTTGGGCTACAAAAGCAATATTCTCAGTTGTTCTTGAGCGACGTGCACGGGTTTTATTCTTCACATCACTTACTTGTCCCAACAGCTCGAATTTGTCCACCAATTTCTGTATTGCGGTCCGACAAGGTGCTTCACGACGACCCAAAAATGTTTTAGTTTTACGAACCGTCTCTGCCAAATTTTCACCATTTTTATAGTGAATTTTAATAATTTCAATGCGTTGTTGAAGCGTGTATCGCTCCATTTTAGTTGTAGTAGTTTCTACTTGTCAAATGTCAAAAAATGACAGCTTCAAAAGTGACAGCTACCGAAATAGCGGGCTATTCAAAATAACACCTCTTATTGGAAAACCCTTTATTTTACTACTTCGAACGAACCAAATAAATTGTAAAATCCTTAAGTAATTTTATAATGCCTTTTACTGTGAATTTTTGACCCACTTGGGTGAAGTCTACAAAGCAACTGCTATTTTATAGGCTCAGGCGCTCAGGGTCACAATCTCAACACTCGAAACCCACTTAGGCGAGCCGAAAATCTACAATGGAGTACGTCATAATACAATTTTCAAAATTAAAATCATTTTTTTATAATTTCATACAAAATTGACAAGAATCGCCCGAATTTTATTAAATTTCTGAAAATTTAAGATTTAAAAATTAGTGTTGCGTTGAATTTTGAGTACAATAGTTCTTTATTGAAATGACCTTAAGTGACCAAGAATTAGGTTAGTTAATAAGAAATGTCTATTCTTTAGTGAGGAAAGAGGAATATTGTATGATGAACTTGGTTCTCCAGTTTTTTCTACACCTAAACAGTGACCATAAGTCGAAAATAGCTGAAAAGCTTCTATTATACTCCGGTTAATAAGGCTCTGTATTATTTTTACCAAAATATGGTATGCAATGAGCCTTGTTAGTGTGAGAAATACGGCCAAATCTGTTGGAAAAATGTGAAATGTCATCTCATAGATGACACTGTGTCAAAATTATAACTACTGCCCTTTTCTTACATGCGTCGTGATTACATCAGTCATTAAGTACTTTTGTATTTCGAACATGTCGGTCACATAAAACCTCCTCACTTTTAGGTTAACGAATAAAAACTCTTAATGTACAGTACATATGTGTAGAGTACACATGTACATATGTAAATACCTATAATGTACACAAAATTTTATTTTTTTTTTTTCGAAAATAAAACGCAAGCTAAAACAAAGTTTTGAATTACCAAATTTAATTCACTTAATATTTCTTAAATGAAGTAAACTATGTACATATTATTTGTGTGTAGGTATGTAGAGTTATTAACAGTAACAAGTAATTTGTATTAATTATTCCTCAATACTCATAGCTTAAATATAAATATTTTCTTGCTTTTTTTTGTAATATTGCTTCGAATCACTTTAATCAACTTTGTACCTACAATACCAGTTTATCCAATCAAGATTGTCGTATCACTCTAAATCCCGTTTATTCAAAAATCAACATCAATACAATCGAGAAATTTCTCAGAAAACTGAATATTACGTAGTTAAAAAGGTACATTGGCTTAATGATGCCTACGTACAAAATGAACTTACTCATACCCACATAATATTTCTCGAAAAGTGGATACACTAATAAAGACCCATTTACACCACCAAAAACGTTTTGTTTTGAATCTTAAACTTTGTAAAGTAGATAGGTATTCAAGACAAGAATTTCTGTTCACATGTTGATGTTGAGTATGAGTTAAGTTGTTCTTCGGCGTCGTCTTCGTATCGTTACCCGGTCACAGGCTCCTCAACTCCAAAAACAAAATCCCATCCAACAAATACACAGCCAAACTAATGGAAGTCAACAATCACTTACCAATCCTACAACCAATCCTCATCTCCATCTCCATCTCCATCTCCATCTCCATCTCCACCTCCACCCCCATCGACAGAATCAACTAAATATAACAACGACGACGCCAAGGTACATACAAACAACAAGACACAACACAACTTGTCTCAAGTCCCAAGTAGGTGGGCAGACGGATTTTTGTATGTTTGCATTGTGTCTCCTTCTGAGGTCATCTCAAGAACGAAGAAAGAGGGCAAAAGAGTAAAAGAGTGTATATGCGGGGAGGGAGAGATGACACATACATGTAAAAAAAAAGGTGAATCGATCACTTTTGTTTATTTACCGTAATCTATATGTATCTTTAATGGAAAGGGTTTTTTTTACTCATTCCATTTGTCGGGAGAAAAACGAATTCGATTTTGTTTTCATTGCGGTGTTAAAAACAAAAACAACAATAAAAAGAAGAATTTTGGTAGATATGTACTATAAAATATTATGTAGGTGTATAAACCGATCGATGGTATAGCCGGATTGAGTTTAAAGATACTGACGGGATTACTTAAAAACTGAGGACGAATGATTCATCTTGCCAGAATCGCTTACTCGTGTTCAGTGAAATTAAATGTGACACATTCAAAAAAATGTTGGTCATACTCACAACTTATTTTTTTTTAGTTTTAAATGCGATGACTGTAAGTAAAAAAATAAATGGCGTTTGTATGCAGTTGTGTGTTAAAATGAAATGTGAATAGGTAGAGGTACATACGTTCCACAACATTTTTCGCTTCATTCAATTTTATAAAGCACAAACCAGCTACAATAGTGAACAATTCTGAAGGGACGAAGAAAATTTTGCCATTTTTTCAATGATATTTATCGTTTTTTTTTAACATCAGCTTAAGGATGAAAAAATCTAAATTTATCACACTACCGTTGTTGTGGGTTTATTTCACTTTCACTCGAATGAAACTGCCCCTCTTGGCTAAACGGGGGGAATACACCTCTCCCCCCTCCCATAAGATTTTTTTCTTTTCTTGACACAACCTACACGCTCTAGCTTTTCGTCATACCTTATGCGAATCACCCTGTATAAATTGGGCTTTAAAGACTATTCACGTGAGAGCGATTAACGACCGACAATTGAACGAATAAATGTGATACGATCCACATACGATCCACACTTCAACGAACAAATTGTGACGAACGCGTGACTTACCTCAAAAACACTCTTGTTTTTTTATTTTCTATTGGTGTTCATTCGCAACGAAAAAAAAACAGCCATGTGAAAGAAACGTCAAAATGGTCTAAGGTCACTCTCATGAAAATAGTCCTTTAGTCTCGCTACTCAGCTCTCGATTAATAAAAACATTCCGCAATTATTTCCTACGTGACGAAAAACTGTTAGGTATTACAAACTGTTATAAATTGGTCTCATCCTTCTAATATATTTACATTTGTATCTATATAATGGAAGTGTCTCTAGACATGCCAATTATTACAGTTTTGGTTTATAAATGTACTGTTTATGTTTTTTTACTTGCTCTATAGGGCAAGTATTGGTGTCGTGTAAAAAAAAAAAATTTGAGGTTATAATCAAAACTAACACTACGATAATCGAGAAGTCCGAAAAAGTGGCTTTCGTCATGCCGTGTGCCATGTACGTCTGTGCGTCGGTTTGTCCACTGTAATTTGAGCTAGAGCCTAAACGGGTGGACCGATTTGCATGAAATTTGGTACAGATCATTTTTATGTGATTCCCTAGAGGAAAAATTCGAATTTTTGTTTTAGCTTATCTAGAACGGGTAGCTGCCATACAAATATTTTGCTTTCTTCAAATTTTTCCGAAAACGGCTCTAACGATTCTGATTAATCTTCGTACCTGTAATAACCAAGTCAATTGTAAGAAAACTGCATTTCAGGTTTTTCTCAAAAAATTCACATTACAGAATTAGGTATTCAGCTTTTTTTGAGAAAATGGTCTTATTTTTGGGTTATTCGCGTATATCTTTGCCATGCTTTAATAGATTTTGTTATAATTTTGCAATCTGATGATTCTTAATAATTTAAACAATAATGCGTTTAAAAATAAAAAAAAAAAACATTATTTTATAAACAAAAAAAAATCAAACGAAAAATCAATTTTTTTAGTGCTTTTGACTCTTTTAATATATTTATTCGTTAAATATATACATCATTCATCTTGAATGTTGGGTTACATACATTATTTAACCACATGAGCAATTTCGTGCGATCAAGTCGTGCATATTTTTTTTATATATTTTATAAATTTGACCAATTGCGACAAAAAATAATTGAGAAAGAGAATCAAAACAAATGTATCTCACCAATCGCAATCCTGAATAAAAATAAGGTGATAAGGTCATAAGCAAGAGACAAAAAGTCAAAAATTGTTTGCAATACAGATTACATTAAGAATCATTGGACTTTTTGCCAACAGGATCCAGATAAAATGAAATAAAATAAAATAAAATAAGAAAATACATCTCTGACTCTAAAAACAAAGCATTGATTGGTAGTTTTGTTAAAAAATTGAGTCTGGTGACTCAGCAACGCATGGGAGAAATAGATCACCTCATTTACGAAAATTGTCTTATATGAAACCAACCTTCACGCCATATAGCCTTCTGTGGCAATAGTTTTCAAAATTAAGCTTAAAACATATACAAGTTGTTCCGAAGATAAATGAAATAACTTTTAAGAACTGATATTATGGCATATTCAAAGAAAAAAATCGCTTTTAAACGGTTGGATTTTCTAAAATATTGACTTACAATTATTAGAAAATTATTGAAAAAAAAACAAGGCAAAGACTTACAATATCACGCAACGAATGATTATTCTAAACCAAAAAGTTGTTTGAAGTAGCCGGTGGCGTAATGGTAAGTGCGTAGGTCTATCATGCCGGAGGTCTGGGTTCGATTCCCAGCCTCGTCGACCTAAATAAAAAAACACGGCTACTGGACCTTGTCATTAAAAGTGCTTCTCACCTTATACACATTAAGATTCAGCATAAAATTCTAGAAGCCCTCGATTCCTGCAAACAAACAACACGCATATGAATGGTTGAGAGTTGCAAGTCACTAGGCCCTGGTTTTCTCCGAGCTATATTATTTAAAGTAGTTGTTTTAATGATTATTAATTAATCCTATTTTGTGACCTTTATTTAGTTATTACTGTAGTAATCCTAAGCGGGCTTAAGATCTTTCTTGATATTTTGTTCTCTATTTCAAAATAGACGACACGATGTTTCGTACGTGCCTACGTCCTTCTTCAAACTCAAAATATAAAGTAAAAAATTTAAAATAATTTGGATGTAAAGGGTGTTTTTATAGAGGTAATAGAACTTTAAGTTGGCAATACCATTTCAACTGGCGGCCATTTTGTCAGCTGTTAAGTGCTTTAATTTTTAGTTTGGCTTGGCATTTCAACATGAACAGACTGACGCCTGAACAACGCTTCCAAATTGTGCCCAAATGGGCCCAACACAAGATTGCCGTTGATCCCAATTTTCAAAAGCGAATTTTGTTGAGCGTTGAAGCTCACTTTTGGTTGAATAAATACGTCAATAAACAAAACTGCCATATTTGGAGTGATGATAATCCTCAAGTGTATGTTGAGACACCGTTACATCCACAAAAACTGACTGTTTGGTATGCTTTATGGTTTGGTGGAATAATTGATCCATACTTCTTTAAAAACGATGCTGGCCAGAACGTTACAGTCAATGGGGACTGCTATAGAACCATGATTACTGACTTTTTCGTTCACAAATTGAATAATCATGATGTGCAGGAGCTGTGGTTTCAACAAGACGTCAAAACATGTCACACAGCTCGTGCCACTATTGATTTATTGAAAGGAAACGTTTGGTAACCGCATAGTTTCACGTTACGGACCCGTGAATTGGCCTCCAAGATCGTGCGATTTAACGCCGCTTGACTATTTTCTGTGGGGATATGTGAAATCGATAGTCTACGCCGATAAACCCGAACCGATTGACCACTTGGAGGACAACATTCGCCGCGTTATTGCCGATATTCGGCCACAAATGTTGGAAAAAGTCATCGAAAATTGGACCTCCAGATAAGACTACGTCCGAGCCAGCCGTGGCGGTCATATGCCATAAATCATATTCTAATTATAATGCCAGAAAATTATCTTTCGAACAAAGTAAATTTCTTGTCAATTTAATAAAATCATCTTTGTTTTATTCCATTTCAAAGTTCTATACCTCTAAAAAAAAAAAAACACTCTTTAGATTGGAATTGTTGAAAAGTTTTGCAAAATAAAAGCTCGGTGATTAAAAATTGCGAACACTTCATGCTGACGATTTTCTATGAATATTCATTTCCCTTGTAAATACTTACCCATACGTTAATAGGGTTTTGTTTTAAGATACATTTTGTCTGTTTCCAAGTTTTGTTTTAAGGTTCAATTTATGCGAAAGTGTATCATTTTGTTAATTGGTTTGCTATTTTTCATAAAATATGCTTTAGAATTTATTTCCTTAAGGTTCCCTTCGACCGGCAGGGCCTATTTTCTTATATAAACGACATTTTTATGTAGATAAGTACCTAGTTAAGTTAAAACCCGTCAGTATAAATGTGTCATTTTTCATAAAATTCTTCCCATCAACCGGAATTTATATCAAAACTCTGTGAAATCCTATAATTTTAAAAATTAATTGCCTTTGCAATAAAGACCACTAACCAATAAATCTGGAAGCAGCATCTTAGTTTAATGAACTTTAGAGTGCAGCACCAGCAATGTTTATGGCTTAATTTTAAGAGTAGCTATATACTAATG
Source organism: Leucozona laternaria (assembly GCA_932273885.2). NCBI lineage: Eukaryota > Metazoa > Arthropoda > Insecta > Diptera > Syrphidae > Leucozona > Leucozona laternaria. The sequence goes on along the minus strand of OW026367.1, from coordinate 18,628,523 downwards.
TATGTGTACCACACACAGCCAATACACTAATATTTTCTTTATGCGCTTGGTGAATCAGTAACTAGGTAGGTCAATAAATCTGAATTCATTCATGAGTTATGCAAAAACCGTTTGCTGCACATAAAGCCGACAATAAAGTGTCCAAAAATACAACCAAAACAAACAACCAAGCCGGCTCGACCGACTTCAAGACCAACACACTATTCAACATAAATAGATGACGCTACCGAGATAGTCACGACACTATATAAGATACAAGCGATGATAAGGCTTAAAAAAATAATAAAACAAAAAAAAAAACTGGTTATAAAATAAATTAAGTTTAAAATATACCTTTTTTATTTTTTGTATCTTTTTTTTCGTAATAAAAATAGTTTGTCGCTGAAATAGACCATATTCTGGCCGAACCGGCTTGTGCCGACTTGTGCACTTGGAGGCAACTAGTTTAAGCTCCTATTTCACATTAATCACACACGGCGGCGGCGGTTACTAGTTTTGCGACCCAACCAATGGGGGGTGTCTATATATCGTGTGCACACGTTTTGAAGTGCGAAACTTATAGATTATCTACTATACCTATAAACCGTTACACAGCGATATAATTAACAAAGCACTGTTGAAAATATTTTTCGAATTAGAGTCAATTATAAAAGTCGCAGCTCGATCGCAGTTGAAATAAGTCAAGCAAAGCTTAAAAATCAAATTAAGTTGGTCATTGACTGAAAATGAAATAAGATTTAATGTTAAGGACTATGCTATGCATATATGCATCAGCTTTGCAATCTGAGTGGTCTCTTGAAGTCTTTTTGCAATGAAAATGCGCCGCAACGCAATACGCTTTTAGCACATTGTAACCGTTTTCGCGTGCGGCCAATAACGACGACCGATCATATACGAGACTTACGGTGTGTTGTGTTTGTGGTTGCATTGAGAAATGCACGTTACCAAGGGCGATCGTGCGATTAATGTGGCCTTGACCGTTTGCCCGTTTGGAGATTGATGTATAATATGACTGCAAGGCAGAAGTAATGGCCATGTGATCTTTTATATGGGACACATAACTGTTGTCGTGAGAATTAATGATATCGAAATGTTGCTTTGTATTAATTAGCAAGATATAATGTGATGTTTATAAATTCTTTTGAAATTTATTGTGTCACTTTTGTCACTTTGGGGAATTTTTTGGAAAAAATCGCACTCTAGAGATAAAAAAAATTATTTTCAAGACTTACGATAAACGCCAGGATTTTTTTTTTTTTGGAAAAAATGCAAAAAAAATTCTTATACAAAATTCTGATGTGCGTGAAGTTAGCACCGCCAGTTGGATTTTCAAAGCAAAAAAAAAATTGTGATGTAATTTACCCAACTTATATATTTTTACAAAATTAGAAATTTTATGATTTCTTTGCAAAATTACGATATTCTTAAAAATCAAGGTTGTACTGTTTTGTGCTCAGTTTATCATCCTAAGAACCAAAACATAAAATAAAAATTCGCATATTTTCAACTTGTATGGCCGATACTAGATTTTGCGAAGTGCCATATCGTAAAGTAAGTACCGCCATTTTGGATTTTCAAAAAATATTGTGCTGTTACTTGTTCTTAGGACGAAAAATTGAGCACAAAACATCGCAATTTGGATATCTAGGAAAATCATAATTTTGCAAATTTTTGTAAAAATATTAACGGCATAAGGCAGCACAAGTTGAGCACATTACAGCTAAGCACAACATTTTTTTTTTGAATATTCAAAATGGCGGTGTTAACTTCACGGACATAAAATTCTGGCATTTTTCCTAGGAAAAACTTCCAAACATTTGTGGTCATGTCTTTCCAGAATTTCTGGCATTTTTTTTTAAAAAATTTCTGGTGTTTTCATAAATGGAAAAAGGCGCTGAAGAAGGAAATGATTGAAAAAAATACAAGAAACAAATTTCTGGCGTTTTTTCCTTTCGTGTTTTGGAAAATACAGAAAACTGTATTTTGAATTAATTGTTAAAAAAATATGCACGACTGGCTCGCACGAACTTGCTCCTATGTGCGATTACACTGTGGTTCTAAAGTCTGAAATAAATAATTACGGGAGCCTATATTTTATCCATTTGGCAAAACTTAGTTAAGTTGCAGGCAGTATTATGGTGGTATACAAAAATTAACAATATAGCTCCGTGTTGCAAATAGGCAATATGCTTACAAGGAAATTATATTATTTAAACTGGAAAATTGTTTTAAATCAACAAAATTAGAAAAACTTTGATTAAAATACTTCTGAAACTGTTTTGAACCCAACGCGATGTACATATATCTTAATTTATGAGAAAAAAAATTTTTAAAATCGCAAGTGTTTTTAAAAATAATAATTTTTTTAGATAAATAAAAAATTAATGTAGAGTTAAAAAACTTAATTTTTCAAAAAAGTGTTCAAAAAATGATTTAGAAATATTTTTAAAAATCGAAAAATTAGTTTATTTGAAAACTTGGATACATAATATTATTTAAACTGATTATGATTACAAGCTTCTGCATAAGAGTAGTTTTAATCGGTAAGTCAAATAATGAGATAGTTGAAAAACAAACAAAACCGTCCTATGATAGGTATCTACTGTTAATAATAGTTCAATGTAAAATTTAATAATTTTAAATGCTAGAACCTTAATAATTTCGATAAACAAACAAAATGTTATCAATATCGTAAAAGTCGTTTTTGAGCAAAAAAGATTTTTCTCAACGGTTTTTTAAAAAAAATTGTATGGAAGGAACTGTTAATTTTGGTTATAAAAATAATTTTGTTTTTAAATAATGTTAAAATAATGATTTTTGCCAATAAAAATAAACGAATTAGTTTTTGAATAATCGAGTTTAAAAAAAATGTCAAACGTTTTTTAAAAATCCAAAAAAATATTGTTTTGAAAATGTTGGTACACAATATTATTTATAATAAATTCTTCATTCTTCATAAACAAATTGATTAAAATGGGTTGAACCATTTTTGTTTGCTTAAGGGTACCTTTTAACTATTTAAATTTATTGATTTTTTTTTATTTTAAATCAGTGATTTTCCGTTTTGGTCAAAATATTTTGTATGACAGGTATTGTTATAAGGGGTGACTTTTTAAGAGGTTTAGAACTTTTTAAAAAAAAAAAACACAAAAAATTCGAAAAAATGAATGAAATATTTATTTGAATCGATAGTTTGAACTTTGCAATTTAATGTTTAAAGATAATTTCATGCAAATGTTGACCGCGGCTGCGTCTCAGGTAGCCCATCCGCTGAGTCCAATTTTGGCATACTCTTTCACACATATCGGCCGGTATCTCACGAATGAATGCATGGATGTTGGCTTCCAGTGCGTCAATCGAAGCGGGCTTGTCCCTATAGACATTAGCCTTGACATACCCCCACAAAAAATAATCTAATGGTGTCAAATCGCACGATCTAGGCGGCCAATTGACCGGCCCGAAACGTGAAATTAACTGTTCACCAAACTCGCCTCACAATTGCGCCATTGTTTCGCGTGCTGTGTGGCATGTGGCACCGTCTTGTTGAAACCACATATCATGCAAGTCAAGAACTTCCATTTCGGGCAAAAAAAAGTTTGTTATCATCGCTCGGTAGCGTTCACCATTGACAGTAACGCTGCGATTCGCATCATCTTTGAAGAAATAGGCCCAATAATGCCGCCGGCCCATAAACCGCACCAAACAGTGGCTTTTTCGGGATGCATTGGTAGCTGTTGCAATGCTTCTGGCTGATCTTCACTCCAAATGCGGCAATTTTGCTTATTTACGTACCCATTCAACCAAAAATGAGCCTCATCGCTGAACACAAGCAGCGCGCGATGAACATTTCGAACCGAGCACGAATTTTGATAGTAAAATTCAATAATTTGCAAGCGTTGTTCATTTGTAAGACGATCCATGGTTAAATTGCAAACCAAACTGAAGCTGTTTGACAGTGACACAATGTACTAAACACACGTCAGGTGTCAAAACCAGTGTTGCCAAAACCAAACCAGCTTAAAAATCACCCTTTATGTATTTGGTCCTATAAAAAATAAAAAAACCTGTCGCTTTGCGACGCGATTTCCGTGGCGGGGTGAGTGAGTGGGGAGGGACGCGTTGCGACAAATATTTAATAACTTTTATCAAAGGTACCCTACCAAAATAGTATTTTCTACACTTATTTTGAGTCACTGAAAGGATAGTTTTGAAGTTTTTAGTTTTTCGAAATGGCGCTTTCTAAAAGTGTCGCAAAATCCGTTTTTTTCGCTAATATTTGAGATGCTTCATTGTGAAATAATTTGTTTCCATAAAGAAATTGTTATACAATTTGAACCTACCAAGGTTTTCGTTCAAAATTGCAATCTCTTCTTTCCACTTTAATAAATAATTTATTTTTTGAATTATAAAAGAAAACAATCATTTGAGGTTATGTTACATCAGTTAGTAGGTGATATTTTTTATACAAAAATCTTTCTGGAATCTGAAAGTATTACTTTTTTCCTTCAAAATCCATTTGCAATTTTAAAACTATTTTTTTTCTTATCAGTGAAATCCTATATTTAAATTTGTCAGTTTTACACAACAAGATATATTCGAAGATAATGTAGGTTTAAATATTAGACTTAATAATTGGTTAATTAATAATTTCTCTAAGTGGAAAGAACGGATGTCTAAGGAACAAATTAAATTCTGCAGGATTAGTACTATGAGTTATTTTTGGAAATTAATTATGTATTAGGTTTCACAGTCTCAAATTTAGCAAAATAACCTACCTGGCAGTACTTAGGTATGTCGTTAAGCTTCAAGGACATTATGGCCCAGTTTTTCAGGGCGGGATTAAAGTTAATCCCGAGTTAACTCACCAAATTTGGAAAACATGCTTTTCGAGTTAACTATTTCATTCATTATTGTCCAGAGTTAGCTAAGCGAGTCAAAAGTGCTAATTACAATATAAAATATGGAAATACTTTCACATGATAACACATGTATTGCTTTTTGGAACATATTGATATTTAAGTGAATTTATTCTGCACGTGCTGATAATTCAGCTTTAGTAAAAATTTAGTTTTTGATTCTGAAATTTGATTTGTAATAGAAAGGGTCCGCCATCTAACGTTTTTTTTTTCAACTAGTGCTTATTTCGTAAATGGTAACAGTTAGCTCATGTCTGATTTGACAGATAATTAGTTTTATCCTTCCGCTGAACGAATATGGTTGTGTATACGCTTCGCTAAGTGGGCCTGCGATCGACTTAGAGAAGATGCCGATTTTGCCAAAAAAAATCATCTTTTCAGATGAAGCGCATTTTGATCTTGGCGGGTAGTAAACAAGCAAAATTGTCGCATTTGGGGGACAAAAAACCCGCACGCATACATTGAAAAGCCGATACACCCAAAACGAGTCACTGTTTGGTGCGGATTTTGGTCCAGAGGCATAATTGGGCCATTTTTCTTCGAAAATGAGCAAGGAGTGGCCGTTACAGTCAATGGCGATCGTTATCGGGCCATGTTGAACGAATTTTTGTTCACAAAAATTGAAGAGGAGGATATTGGCAACATTTGGTTTCAACAGGACGGCGGGCGCTACGTGCCACACAGCCGAAGCTACACTCGATGTTTTGCGCCATTTTCAAAAAAAAAAAGTTATTTGGCGGACCCTTTACATAATAAAGGGATAGGTTAAGAACAGCGACTTTATCGCATGAAAACATTTACATTGTTTAAGACTAGTTTGCAGTTCCCATGGGAAAAAAATCTATGTATGTATATAAAATTGTTCGCATGTCAAATTTTTTGAGGTGAATATAAAAATATTTTTTTGCCTTTGTCCTGAAACGTCATAACAAATAAATTACGTTAAGTTTTATGGCCAACTGAAATTTAAAATAAATTAAGTTTGCTTCAAAAATTCAATAACAAGAAAAAAAAGATTTGTTAGAAGCACACGAGCCGAAGACAAATATATATTTAAGTAAATCTAACTTTTAAAACTGTTTATTTTTATGCACAAAAATTGCCCGGCATAAATGTTTTTCGTGCGAACAAATAGTGTGGTGAATAACAAACATTTACACCCCAAAAATATAAGTTACATATATTCACCACACAACATTAAGTTGTGTTCCAGAACTTGACCAAAACAGCCAATTATCACAATTTGTTGCCTATTTTTGCCAAATCCTGTTCCACACTTCACAAATTGGGTAGTTTTGGGACTAAAGAGAGCGCTTATAGGAGAGATAAAATTGTTCCCCTTCCTGAAAATTTCTGCCCAAGAAATTGCTTTGGGCAGAAATCGGCAGGTTTGTGTTCTGTCAAAAAATGTCAGTTTAAATTCAAATAAAGAAAACAAAAATGAAAAACTGTTGACTGAGTGTTGCGTAAGTGTTTCTTTTATATATGTATTTATTTTAGTTTTGGTAGTTGTGTTAGGTTGTATAATTTTTTTCAATCTATTAGTAAATTAAATTTTTTTTTAACAGCATTTATCTTTCGTTTAGCAAACGTTTTTTTGATTAAGAAAACGATATTCTAACTCATGATTTTCTTGTATAATTTAGTGCTTTTTGACACGAGAATATAAATTTTTATTGTGATTTATAATAGATCCATGGCAACTCTAGTCAATTCTAGTGTTGACGTTAAAAAAGTTAAAACTATTGTCGGCTATAAAGCGTTCCAAAATTGTTTGGCAGTTTTCTTCTCGCTGAGAAGTTTTCATCCCCACTCCACAAAATTTGACAGATTGGCCTGTTTTGCCTATAAAAAGTCTGGAACAAAGTTATTATTTGTATGGAAACGGTTTTAGCAAGGCAAACGTTTTTCGCCTTGATGGATACACAAAATATTCTTTTATTCGAGCGTTGAATTTGTTGAGTTGTATAGGAGCTGAGTAAGGTCAAAGATTTTCAAGAATAATTCTCCAGATGAGTCCTGAAACCAAATAGGCGAATAACTCAAAACTGATACCATATATTCTCAAGAAAACGTGGAATGCCTATTTTAATTATGTGAACTTTTTGCACAAAATTTGAAACGAAACTTTTTTACTTTCCCTTTGGTCATTACAGGTACGAAGTTTGATCAAAATCGTTGAATCATTTTTGAGAATATTTGAAAAATACAAAATGTTTGTACGGCTGCTACCCGTTCGAGATAAAACAATAATTAGAGTTTGCCTCTAAGGAATCACATAAAAATGCTTTGTACCAAATTTCATGCAACTCGGGCTAATCCTTTAGGCTCTAGCTCAAATCAAAGTGCAGGCACAGATTTACTGACGCACTATGACCGACGGGCGGCATGACGAAACCCACTTTTCGGACTTCCAAGATTTTTTTTTACACGAAACCAATACATTTTTTTTTCCTGTCTGGGATCAGTTTATTATACACTTTGTATTCATCAGAATTAGGATTTAAGACATGATATTATATAAAGGGTGTTTTCTTAGACATGTTGTTTTAAATCTGGCAATACTTTTTTCGGAGTTGGTCTTTTTGACAGCTGTCACATGATTTATGCTCAATTTGGTTTGCCTTTTCATAATTAATAAATTTACTTCTGAACAACGCCAGCAAATCGTGTAAATTTATTACCAAAATAATATTCGGTCGACATATAATCGCAAAATCTCATAAATTCGATCAATAATGGATCGGTTTCGCACCACGTTTACTACAATGGATAATGCGCATCCTTAGAGCCGCCGTGCAGGGCGCGCGGAAGACGCTATTGCTGCTGTGGAACAGAGTATCGAAGAAGACCCGCATGAATCCATCCGCCATCGCGCGCAACAATTGGAGCTGTCGAAAATTGGGCCTCTTGGCTGGAATTTATTCAAGCCAGCCGCGGCTGCCACTTACTCGAAATCATTTTTAAAACATAATGGCAACCCTTTACCTTTATAATAAAGCTACATTTTTGGCCATAACATTAAATTATATGCGTTTTATTTCTTCCAATTCTAAAAGCTAAGATATTGTTGTGTTGTATTATATGAAAATAGTTATTTATTATTATCTAAGCCTATATAAAAGACCAAACATATTCTGAACCATTTAGCTATTTAATTACTACATACTGTTAACAATTTAATTTCATTAATTCCAATCAACTTTTGTATAGGTACACGAGTAATAGATACATTTATTATATGCAAAAAAAAAAAACTAATAATAAAAAGTATCACGTTCCCACGTATAGGAGGTATACCTATACTTATCAATTGTACATTTATTTCCGCCTTTAATTACTCACCTCTCGTGAATACACATGGCCGCAAAGGTAAATATGTTTATCTCAATATACTAAATAAGCAGTTCAAATTCAACCATCAATTACCTAATTAATACAAAAATCCAACAAAACTTCCAATTTTGCACACGACTATCTATTATAAGTGTAAATTAAATTAAAACAAACCTATACGAATAATGGTAATATAATTCGCAAGCATTACCATTCATGCCTTAACAACAACAACAACAACGCACGTCCTCACGCATATCTCGCACTTAACATTTAATATTGGTTACCAAAAGTCATATAGCCATATACAAAAATATGCACGTTTCTTAGTTAGCAATTAATTTTAATTTCGACAAAGCACACACAGCTCAAATAACCGACCAAATGGCAACCTTGGCCTTGGTTGGGGTTGTTAGCCAAAACCTATCAACCGTTGGTAGATTTTCTACAACTTGTATATCAACAACAACTATCACTACCTATAGTTTTTGGCGGGAAAATTGCTTCCATATATATTATTTCGCTAATAGCACACATACGACAAAGCTAGCACATCTGAAGCCTAACCGAGTCAATTAAGAAGCCATCAACTCTTTAAAAAATCATAAATCTTTCAAGCTGAATATTCAATGGAAAAAAATGTTAGTTATTATATTTCTTATAGGCACACACACACGTTATGAAAAAAGATACTTATTTTGTTTTTGTACAAATTAATGAAATAAATATATCTATAACCAATATGAACTCATATCTTATTTGTGTACAAATAGGTGTGCCATGACAGTCATAAAGTCAAAACTCAAGCCGCAAACCACCCGAATTTGAAAAATTATCAATCTTGTTTGAAATTCTCCTTAATACGCCCGGCAGCAGCAACGGCACTTTTTGTCGGTAGTAGTAGTAGAAGTAGTAGTAAAAGTAGTGGTAGTAGTAGAAGTAGTAGAAGTAGTAGCAACAGTAGTAGTAGTTTTATTAAGCGTATGGAGTTACATATTACATTATTTCGTTATTGCACGGGAGTGTAAAGATAGATCGCCTCCCCGTGGTACACCCTGGATAACGCTAAGTGATCTATCACAAGAGGAAGCCAGAATTAAAATTAAAAATCACCCATTATAAGCATTTTTAAATGTGTGTCTGATGTGTATCCAGACCAAAGGAAATATTTGAGGAACACGGAAACACCATACTTAAGGGCTGTTTTGCCGTGAACAATACTGAAACATTCCCATTCGTGTTTTAAAAATAAATTTGTTTCCTGAGCTTTTCACGAGCGCAATGTGATTTTTTTCTGACACACGCGAAATTCTAAAAAGTCCTGGAGTTATGAAGATGTCAAAACTTTAATATTTTATTAAATCAGATTAAACCTTTATAGCCCGTGGCGTATTGAATTGTCACGTCAGCCGACGACGGAGGACCGAATCCCTCCCTAAAATCAGGAATGTTTTTTTGTCACGGCTCGGCGACCCAAGTTAGTTTTGTCATTCAAACAATAGGGTAAATAATCCACCTTCCGTCAATTATTTAGTATTTTTATTTTCAATAAAAATCAGTTGTATAACATAACTTTTAATATCAAAGAATTATAATCTTATTAAATAAAGTTAATTCCACCATCAATTGCTTGTAAACTTTTCAAACAAAAGCATGAGTCAGTAAGAATATGCTGATGTAGGAGTAAGTTGTACCTACTTAATAGCTTTTATAAAAAAAATGTTTGTAATATTTTTTTTTTTTTTATAATTTAAATGCACCGAGTGTGTGTTGTTCTTTTAAATTAAAACAAAAATTATTCGATGATTTCAATTAATGAACAAGAATAATATAATAACTAAGGTGTGAAATTGAACTTGATATACCATTTAAACATATAAAAAAAAGTTATTAATTCATTAAGATTCAATTCATGGTGGCAACTTGTCTGATGGAATTGATTGACTGGATTTTCTTTAGCAAAGCTTGTTTCTATAGTAATACATTAAATGCTTTTAAACCTGTCTTGAGAATAATCTAATAATCTCAAACATGCAACATCGAAGAAAAATAAAAAAAAAAAACAAAAACAATAATAAACTTCTTTTCAATCATATTTATTAACTTCTTTATGATTCAATATTGTATATAAAATAAGTAAGAATGTAATTTATGGAAGAATATAGCATATAAAACACGTTTGAACATAGTTGTATTGTATTGTATATTTACTGTAGCAAACATTTTAAATTTTTTTCTTTGTTAAAACTATGTATTGCACAATTTACAGAGATTTAGGGCCAGTTTCACAGTCGACACTTACCGAAATAAGTGGCACTTAAGTTTCCCATATTAGGAATTTAAGCTAAATTTCATAGCTAGCGTAGGTGGAACTTAAGTCACCAACATTGGAGACTTAAGTGCCACTTGTTCAGGTAACAGTGAACGGTGATATTGGGAATTAATCTTTCAAATTCCCCACTTAAGTGTCACTTTTCTGAGTGTGAAACTGGCCCTTAGTATAACTCTACTTTACTTCTGAAAAATAACATTTTTATAGCATTTACCACAGTTTGATATAATGATAAATAGAAGGAAAAGCTACAGGAAAAACCTTCATCAAATTGTCAGAAACATGTTATCCTATCCAAGATTGGAGAGAATGGGAAGCTAGTAAGCACCAAAAAGACCATTTTTACTTACTCTATAGGGTAAGTTTTGGTTTCGTGTGGAAAAAAAAATCGAGGCTATAATCAAAACTAACACTACGATAATCGAGAAGCCCGAAAAAGTGGGTTTCGTCATGCCGTCCGTCGGTCTTTGCGTCTGTACGCCTGTGCGTCGTCGGTGCGTCCACTGTAATTTGAGCTAGAGCCTAAACGGGTGGACCGATTTGCATGAAATTTGGTACAGAGCATTCTTATGTGATTCCCTAGAGGGTTAATTCGAATGTTTGTTTTAGCTCATCTAGAACGGGTAGCTGCCATACAAATATTTTGCTTTCTTCAATTTTTGTCGAAAACGGCTCTAACGATTTTGATTAAACTTCGTACGTGTAATAACCAAGTCAATTGTAAGAAAACAGCATTTCAGGTTTTTCTCAAAAAATACCCATAAAGGGATTAGGTATTCCACGTTTTTTGTTTGTTGAGAAAATGGTCTTATTTTTGGGTTATTCGCGTATATCTTTGCCATGGTTAAATAGATTTTGTTATAATTTTGCAATATGATGTTTCTCAATAATTTAAACAATATTGCATTTAAAAAAAATTTAAAAACATTATTTTATAAACAAAAAAAAATCAAACGAAAAATCAAAAAAAATTTTTTAAATAGCTAAATATGAGATTAAGTAGTTTTCGGATAGAGTACAAGATGCATTATGTCGCTAAAACAAATTTATTATTCTAAATGAAACTTTTTCGATTTTGGCCAATATGTGGAGATCTTCCGTTGAATAGCATCATTTTGAGTACTTTATGTTGTTTATATTGTTATCGAAAAATATGGCTGTTAGCCATCCATATAACATAATGCTTTGAAAAATAACTTTAAATATTATAAGCTTATTTTCTGTACTGAATTTTCATTTGCGATTTATAAATGAATATATAGAATTTTTATAGACAAGTTGACCTTGTTAATTGCTTCTTGTATATGAAGCCCAAAAGTAAGTGTTTTGTCTAACTGGACTCCTAAATACTAAGCTCTTTTTAGAATGCCAATAATTTTAAGTATGTTGCTGGCCACACAACAAGCTTTTCTTTTTCTTGTTTAAAATACGATTGCACAATATTCAGCGCAGATTGCAAGTTGATTTCGATGTTAAAGCCAACTGAACCTGATGCATACAATATGTTTCATCTGCAAACATAGCTGATTTGCAATTTTCCAATCTCGGGAAGTCATATATGTGTATATTATATACAAAAAAGGATCAAGAACAGACCCTTATGGTACACCAGCAAAGATTTCATATAGATTGGAGAAGCAATTACTGTCTGAAAATTTAAAACACCTTTTACACAAAAAAAAAAGAATTAATAATAATTTCAACCCTCGCGTTGGACATGAAACTTTTCCATGTGCAATTTATTGCTTTTTTTGCTTGGGCAAGTTTGGTGGTAAAGGCCTTTTTCATCGAAAGATCACGGCTTAGTGTTATTCCAAGATATTTATATGCTTTTACAATCTCCAATTCCTCTCCAAGATACTTCCATTTTGCATTCCTTGGAAAGCGACCAGATCCTTTCCTGAATACTAAAACTTTTGATTTGTCTGTGTTTATTTGAAGGCTGTTGTGTTGGCAGTATATATCTAGCTTATTTATCATAAGCTGTAGTGGGCTTGGCAATTCAGCTAGGATCACAATGTCGTCTGGAAAAAGTAGAGTTTAGAGTCGATACCTACTCCTTCTACTACGATTCCAGCAGGTAGATACTCAGAGATATATCATCCAGAAATATCATTCAGAAATAACAAGAATATTAAGAGAACCCTGTCTTACTCCAGGTGATATTTCAAACGCTTTTGTTAAATTTGTAACATTGTGGCAACGATGACTGGAATTGTTTGTACAGGCAACAACTTTAGAATATTTTCCTCATTTCATAGCTACGAGTTTGAGACACTTTAATAATTACAGAGCTGTTTGCTGAAAATATTTATGTTCAACTTAAACGTTTATGTTCTAATTGTTCCTCAGCATAAACTGTCACACAATTGATGAACGTAAGTATCAAAGCTTCGTTTCAGCAAATAGGCCTTAGAGCCAGTTTTGCAGTGGTGAGTTAAACCAGAGTTAGCAATCTCCAGAAGTAAATTAGCCCACAGTAAACTGATAATTAATGCGAAATGACTAATCATACTCGTTGGATAAAACACCAAAAGCATCTATATTCAGTTAATACTGAGTTAACTCACCAAATTTGATTAGTTAGACGCACTGAAAAACTGGACCTAAGTGACCTGATATTTAAATAGAACTTCTTATTTAGTACTCCTTATGTTTCAGTATTTATTTTTCTGTAACTTGATAAAATTTTACAATTTATAATCTTGTAAATAAACCCCTGATGAATGAAATAGATATATACATACATTGGGGAATATTCATAGACATTGTTTAAGCCATTGCTAAGAAAAACCTGGGTTTTTCCTATCTAAATAACATTGCGTCGCCTTAGTATTTTGAAGTGCCGTTTATGCCAAAATGCACTTTTTGATCTGGGTATGCAGTCTCATATTTTCAAATCTGCTATCTGTTTTTTTCTATCTCTTTCCATTGCTGAGATATACAGAATAGTTTTGACGTATATCCATCAAAATCATCAATTTCATATATTGTTTTGACGTAAACGCCAAATTTTGGCATAAACGTCAAATTTTCCATACAATCTTAGAATATTTTTTTTAAAGGATTGTTTTGCTGCATACATATCTTATTGTCTTAAACGTACGCCATATAACATGTTTGGGATTGTTTTGACGTATAGCTTATACACGTACGCCATACTCACGAGATTATTAATTTGTTTCTTCATTTGCCGTAAGTGCATACAAGGTTTCCTGTATGAATGAAAAAGTAGACTCGCATTTATTGTAGAGCAAGTTCAGATCGAAAATATTTGGAGAGTCACCTTAATATCACAAAGATGTTCCACTTGTATAGGGAATATACAAATGTCCCGGTCAAAGGAAATATATACCAGAAGGAATTTAATAATGCTTTTAAAGTATCCTTTTATAAGCCCAAAAAGATCAATGTAATCGTTGAATGGCTTTTAAAGCCAAACCGGAAAAACTACAGCTAATGAAATTGCTGAGTTTAAGATACCTGGAAAAGCCAAAAAAAAATCATATTTTGCGAAATTAATAGTAGTAGAACTGTTGGAGATATAGCAACTGTTTTAATTGAGATCTTAAAACAAATTTTTATTGAACACTCTGACGGAGAATTATTGACGCTTTGAAGCGAATTTTGTGTGCCCCAAAAGTCAAAACATTATGTCAACTGCAACACTATTTTTTCTCTACCAGTCACCTAACGTAAAAATAATCTTACAAACATTTTCGGTTCCAAGACATTCGTTTTTCAACAGGGACGCTATAAAAGTAGAGCAACAGTGACAGCAAACGACGCCATATTTCTTGGCGCTCTTTTAACATTTCTCTTCAGTAAGGTTTGCCATTTCATGATGTAAAGATATACGAGCCAACAACGAGTCGAAATTATTAAAATTTACTACCGAAATTCGGAGTCAGTGGCCTCAACGTTAAGAGCGCTACGTCCAATTTATGGCCGTCATAATCTTCCTAGCAGATCAACAATTGAGCGTCTAGTGGAAAAATTTGAATCCACATGCACTGTACAAAATGTTCCCGTGTCAGTGAGATAAAGAAGTGCCCGTAGTGTCGAGAATATTGCTGCCGCTGAGGCTTCAGTTGCAGAAAGCCCAAATGTGTCTCTCACACGTCGTTCTCAAGCGTTGGGCATCTCTGTGACGTCGTTGTGGCGAATTTTGCGAAAAGATCTTGGCCTACATCCTTACAAGATTAAATTGACGCAAGAACTGAAGCCGCTTGACCACCAGAAGCGTCGTATGTTCGTGAATTGGGCTGAGCAACAACTTGAAAATGATTCGGATTTTCATCGAAAAATGAGGCTCATTTCTGGCTGAATGGCTTCGTCAATAAACAAAATATGCGGTATTGGTCAGACAGCAATCCACACGTACTCCATGAGTCATCATTGCATCCCGAAAAAATTACGGTTTGGTGTGGTTTATGGGCCGGCGGCGTCATTGGGCCGTATTTCTTCCGTGATGATCAAGACCGGCACGTTACTGTGAATGGGGATCGCTACCGTTCAATGATAACCGAATATTTTTGGCCCAATTGGATGATATGGACTTGGAGGACATGTGGTTCCAACGGCGCGGCGCCACAAGCCACACAGCGAATGTCACAATCAATTTATTGGAAATCAAGTTTGGAGAACGTGTTATCTCACGAAATGGTCCAGTCGCTTGGCCGCCTCGGTCATGCGATTTGACGCCGTTAGACTGTTTCCTGTGGGGCTACGTCAAGTCTATGGTCTATGCCAACAAGCCAGCTACGGTTGATGAACTTCGTACGAATATCGAACGTGAAATTGCAGCAGTAACGGCCGATTTATGCTTGAAAACCGTCGAAAATTGGGTTCAGCGTCTGGACTTCTGCAAACGTGCCCGTGGCGGCCATGCAAAAGAAATCGAGTTTCAAACATAATGGCATCAAACGTACCTTCACAGGAATAAAGAATTTCATTGATATCCAAAACCGTTTTTGTTTTATTTAAAAAAACTGTTGTAGCGCTCTTATTGAAAAACCCGATAGTTAAAGGAGGTAGAGTCCCTTCATAGCGCAATCGGAAAGCTCCTCAAAAACACTGAAACACATAGTCCCTTGGCACTAATTAGGCTATACTTAAAAATATGAAGTATGACAAAATTAATTGATTTAAAATTTATTATTTTACAAAGTTATTATTGAAGTGCCGTATGTGCATATTTTTTGACGTACGTGTATGAAGAAAATAAGAATCTTATATGTTTTTGATGGCGTATACGGCAAACTCATTTTCGATGATAATTTAAATATTTTAAAAACCAAAATCGTTTGGGGATATCCGATTACTGTTATTAATAGAAGATTTCCAATCAGATATTGTGTCAAAAAATTAAATAATGCCAGCGGTTTGTTTTTGGGCAATAGTCTGCAAGACCTTTAAATGCGATTTCCCAAAAACGTTAAAATGGCGTATACGACACTTCAATACTAGGGCGACGATTTTTGGATAAACCCCAGTCTAAGATAAACTGGAGTTTCAAAGTGACTATGAATATGTCCCATTATATACCTTGTACCGTTACAAAAGAAGTAAAATATTTCTATTTTCAAACACATAAAATATAATAAATTACACTTAATAAATTAATCTATTAATATCTACAATATTTCCTAAGATTCTCAAAATGCAATTGTACTTGAGTAATATTCCGAAAAATTATCTTTATCCCTATTTATTTCAAACTATTATATTTCCAATTTGCTGCTCCAAGACTCCGAAGCGGCTCGAACGCAAATTACCTTTAAATTAAAACAAAAAAAAAAAAATACTTCACCTATAATATTGTAATCGCATTGTATCTGATTGGATTTTATTTTCCGTCAAATTAAAGTAATAAACCCCATGAAGTAATACTCCAAGTAAAATTTTACCATCCAATCGGGTAGGTACTTATAAAGTAATAAAAAATTGCAAATTAAGTAAAAAAACAACCACAACACCCTAATTCCCCTTTCGATGACTTCATTTCATCATTTCATTTTTGTTGTGTTTCTTTAAGATTCTTAGCTAAGGTTACATCATCTTAACTAAAAATTCTAACCAAAAAAAAAAAAAAATAATAATAAATATAGCTACAAAAAATCCTGCTATAGAGTTGAAGCAATTTTAATTAGCCGCAATTCACAAAAGTAAACGAGCTGGTAAATTCTAAAAGTAAAAAAAAAAAAAAAACACAAAAAGATCAAATCTTAAAAATAAACATTCTCGTGAGAAGAACACTTATATTAAAGTTTCCTGCCAAACAAAAAAATATAGCGATATCAGTCCAAAGTGCTACCAGCAGCACCAAAGTTCCTAAAAAGAAACAATACAAACCAAAGAACTTTTGATTTCTTTACGGCTATAGGTTAACTATTGAGTTATGGGGCGCAAAACAAGCAGCGCAAATATGAAGTCACCAATCGGTGTTGCCACTTTATGAGAATTTATCATGAGTGTCAACTTAGCGAAACAACATTCATGGATCGAAATGTGGTTAGGTGGATAATTTGCGTTAATTAGTTGTTCATTAGTTGTGATAATTTCGAATTTGTCGTTCTATATTTTCTATTTTTTTTTATCAACTCTCTCAAAAATGGGTAAAAGCTTCTTGAATCCTTTCTACTTAATAATTTTCCGTACGGTGGTTTTTGAATATTTATGACGAAATAAATTTTTTCATTCTATGTTTTCTATGTTTTTTTTTGCACGCCTCAAAACGGATTAAAAACTTCTTATATTGAATGGTTTTTTACTTAATATTTTGCCGTTCATCAGTCGTGAATTAGTTGTGACAATTTCAATTTTGTCGTGCTATGCTTTCTATGCTTTTTCTGATAATTTCCCAAATTCATATGAAGTTAGCGAAATACGCCTGAAAACGTGGTTTTTTTAACAGGAGGGACATCACTATTGTCAAAACTGTTAAATTATATTTCAGGTGAACGCCTCTATTAACTAGGAAATATTTTAACTCCTTTTCACACATGAAACAGAAAGGATTAGAAATAAATCCGTTTTTTTTTTTGTAAGGAGACGTAATAAGTAACCTGGTTGGACCCTACAACTTGGTATAAGACTTTTGGGAACAACAAAATCCAGTGTGTTTTTTGGTCTGAGTGAAATAAAGACGCGTGAAATAAGACCGCAATCGAAAAATATAATTGTACCGTGCGGCCGCCATACAAAACAATCCGCGGCCATATTTCACTCGGCCTTATTTCCATCCACCTTTTTTTGATCAAAAATTACTGATGACAAGTCACTGATAGGATATATATCATTTACATTGAACAGTCGAGACCCTGATGGAGTCAAAAATCGGTAACTTACACATACTTTTAGGACCGTGCTATATGTTATCAATCCAGAGGTATCGATTGCAGAATTCACTAAAATTTACTGTCTTTCAGCTTTGAAATATCCCATGGTACGTGGAGCTTAGAGATAACTTTGATAGAATCATTTTAAGAGCTGAAAACAATGAAGCATACAAATTATGGTTTTTTAATGTTTTAATTTAACTTTCAAAAATTAAACTAAGTTTAGTTTCCTTCCCCTGAATTTTAAAGAAAATTCTCACAAATTTTTTGTATGATCTAAAAGGAACTGGCTTTTTCGATTAGACTTCATTTGGAATAGTTCTCGATTATACTCTGAATTTATAAAACGATCATCAAAACAACGACATTTTTGAAGTATTAAAAATTCTAAATATTTGTATAAAGTGGCTACACTGTTTACTAAAATTCATCGTTTTATAGTCGTGTGCAGAGGAAAAAAGCTGAAAATCCTCTTATTATTATTGTGTGGCTCCATTGATCTCCCCAATTTGCACTCCTCATCATATCTTCAACGGGGTTGTTTGTTTCGGTCATTTCAGGGCACTTAAAATTTTGTTTGTTTGCGTATATATGCTTCGGAGTTGTTTTATGCCCAAAAAATATTTTGGTCAAACGAGTAAAATATATCTAAAGGAAAAAAAAAAAGGAAACACGATTTCGCGAAACTTGCACCTCATCAGATTGACAGAAAAAAAAAAATCCGAAATTATTCTTTGGCTCTGGGTCATTGAATTGTTGAACGAGTTTAAAGCAGAATAACCTTGGATTGGAAACGGAATCTTAAATTTTTGTTTTATAAATTTATAAGTATAAGAACTTGATTCGTACCTACATATACAGGACACATACTTCAATTGGATTAGATGTGCTGGTGTTTTTGTTTTGTATTTAATGTAATAAATTAAAAATTATTTCGACGTACCTACTGGGTTGAATCTATCTCGAAGTATCTTAAATGTAGACAAAATTCGGTTATTGTGGTTAAACTGTCTCTTTTTTCAAATAAAAGGACCATTAGGAAACCGAATTTACAGTAACTTCGCAGCTTTCAACATTAATTTATGAGCTTCATTTGAAAATCTAGCAGATTTTTATTAAAAACTAAAAATGATTTTGAGAAAAATTTATATTCCAAACCGTTGACAGACACTCACAGTGGTATTTATAATCGCATTCTAAAGCCTTGCTAACTTTAGCACACCATCCAACTCCAAAATCTTATTTATAAACTTTTTCATTTGTTCATCTTAAACACGGGAAGAACGTTCAATGTCTACAAAGTCAATCCGAAATTAATGAATTGTTTGTTGAACGTACCCAGCGACATTTGATTGACAATTCTTCTTATCTGTCAATTGTTTGGATTTTAAAAACTAAAAAAAAAAATTCCGAGTGCAAGTGCCCCCCATAGCCGCCCTCTACCTCCGGGCGCCTGTGCTTCGAACCATTTCATTTTTCATCTTGAAATTTCGAAGTTCAATGAAAATCTATTTTATTGCCAATATAATGTTAATGACATGTCAGTCATTTTGACAGAATGATGACAATTTCATGGACTGGCAGGAATTTAATATGGTAATAGATCTCAATATAACAGATTTCATTCTGACAGATCATTATTCAGTTGAAGAAATATGAATGCTTTTTTCATAAGTAATGGGTGATTTTTTAAGAGGTTTAGAACTTTTTTAAAAAAAAAAACACAAAAAATTCGAAAAAATGAATGAAATATTTATTTGAATCGATAGTTTGAACCTTGCAATTTAATGTTTAAAGATAATTTCATGCAAATGTTGACCGCGGCTGCGTCTCAGGTAGCCCATCCGCTGAGTCCAATTTTGGCATACTCTTTCACACATATCGGCCGGTATCTCACGAATGAATGCATGGATGTTGGCTTCCAGTGCGTCAATCGAAGCGGGCTTGTCCCTATAGACATTAGCCTTGACATACACCCACAAAAAATAATCTAATGGTGTCAAATCGCACGATCTAGGCGGCCAATTGACCGGCCCGAAACGTGAAATTAACTGTTCACCAAACTCGCCTCGCAATTGCGCCATTGTTTCGCGTGCTGTGTGGCATGTGGCACCGTCTTGTTGAAACCACATATCATGCAAGTCAAGAACTTCCATTTCGGGCAAAAAAAAGTTTGTTATCATCGCTCGGTAGCGTTCACCATTGACAGTAACGCTGCGATTCGCATCATCTTTGAAGAAATATGGCCCAATAATGCCGCCGGCCCATAAACCGCACCAAACAGTGGCTTTTTCGGGATGCATTGGTAGCTGTTGCAATGCTTCTGGCTGATCTTCACTCCAAATGCGGCAATTTTGCTTATTTACGTACCCATTCAACCAAAAATGAGCCTCATCGCTGAACACAATTTTTCGATAAAAAAGCGGATCCTCGGCCAGCTTTCCAAGAGCCCATTCACCAAAAACTCGGCGTTGTGGTAGGTCGGCTGGCTTTAGTTCTTGCACCAGCTGTATCTTAAAAGGCTTTACGCCCAAATCCTTCCGCAAAATTTTCCACGTAGTGCTGTAACAAAGGCCTAACTGCTGGGAACGGCGCCGAATCGACATTTCGCGGTCTTCTGTCACACTAGCTGATACGGCCGCAATATTTTCTTCACTACGCACAGTACGTAAACGTGTTGGTGGTTTAATGTCCAACAAAGTAAATTTGGTGCGAAATTTGGTCACAATCTTCCGAATAGACTGCTCAGAAGGTCGAGAATGCCGATCATAAAATGGAAGCAGCGCGCGATGAACATTTCGAACGGAGCACGAATTTTGATAGTAAAATTCAATAATTTGCAAGCGTTGTTCATTTGTAAGACGATCCATGGTTAAATTGCAAACCAAACTGAAGCTGTTTGACAGTGACACAAGGTACTAAACACACGTCAGCTGTCAAAACCAGTGTTGCCAAAACCAAACCAGCTAAAAAATCACCCTGTATAAGGCTGGATAAATAATTTTAATATTATTCCTCCTTGCAGTTACGAATTATCGATATTTTTCGTACATTTTTTCTACTAAATTATTAAGTGTCACGGTTAGATAATACGTGCTACATTGTACAAACATTTTTATGTTGATTAAATATTTAAATATTTTTTTGCGATTCTTTTGAAGTAATCTGTAACCACTTTTTTGCACATTTCGGGTGGTATCTCGGCCATAACTGGAGTAATGTTGGTTTTTAATGCGTCTAGAGTTCGGAGATTATTCGCGTAAATATGATATTTTGCGTAACATCCCAGAAAAAAATCTAACGTTGTCAAATCGCATGATCTTGGTGGCCAATTGACGTCGCCAAAACGTGAAATTACGCGACCAGCAAAGTTCTTACGCAACAAAGCTATAATTGATGGTGTTGTGTGGCCTGTTGAACCGTCTTGTGGGAACCACATATGTATAATCCAAGTCATCATCTTCAACCGCGGGCCAAAAAAAATCGGTTATCATTCGAACAATTGCTGCGAACGCAGGGAAATTGATGAATTCGGATCATCATCAAAACTTGGACTTGCAGCAGCAATATTTTCGATTGAGCGTTCATTACGATAATGCACAGGCCTTACGACATCAGTAACGCTTCCACTATCTTCAAATTTCATTCCAATTTTACCGATTGCTCTCGTAGTCGGTCGATTATGACGACCATAATCATCGCGTAATGCAAGAAAAGTGGCTACGTTTGAATCACCACTTTTGTATTGTAAGTTTTAATAATTTTATCGCCTTGTTCGATTGTTAAGCGATCCATTATCGTAACATCAGCAAACATTCAACTTACATTATGACACTTCAAATGACAGCTGAGTTTGACAGGTATCAAATTCCAGCGCTACCAACTTGAAACCACGAAATGAATGACCCAGTAACTAAGAAACATAAACTTGGTACAAACTTCTGCTGGGACCAGCAACTTGATCAACACATAGATTTTCCTCTTCTGAACGCCGTTTTTTTGTGAATCACTAAACAATCACTTAAAACAATTTTAAGTTTTGCGTGCAAATTTAATTAAAAATGTTTTCATCTTTTTCATTTAACTTACAAACAAAACAAAAAACAAGCTGTGACAGCTGTCAATTATCATCAAAACAAAGCCGATAGCCGAAAGCTGTATGCATAAATTAAAGGGTGGGTTTCATGCAGAATGACTGAATTCAAGGACAGAATTGAAAAATTATTTTACTTATGTAGGTATGGATTAATTATTGATGGATTTGTTTCGTTAAATTAAAAGTGCAGTAGATCTACTGCAATTACAACCCTGGTTATAGGCTGTGGAGGTATAAAATAACACCTTTTTCTTAAGACATCACGTTGATTTGTAATATTATTGCTAGTACCAAAAATATACACGTAATTTAGTCAATTTAAGTCTGAAAATGCATAAACTATGGAAATTGTATCAAAAACCCCTCTCACAGATAATGTTTTAGATCAACTTCTATCGGTTATCGATATTTGATTAAAATATCGATTTCAATTGGTATACTAATGCGAAACTAGCATTTTTTAAAGACATTTTTCTTTCTATTAACTACAACGTCTTCATTCAAATGTAAAGCATAATAACGGGTGTTTTTTAAGCTGGTTTGGTTTTGGCAACACTGGTTTTGACAGCTGACGTGTGTTTAGTACCTTGTGTCACTGTCAAACAGCTTCAGTTTGGTTTGCAATTTAACCATGGATCGTCTTACAAATGAACAACGCTTGCAAATTATTGAATTTTACTATCAAAATTCGTGCTCGGTTCGAAATGTTCATCGCGCGCTGCTTGTGTTCAGCGATGAGGCTCATTTTTGGTTGAATGGGTACGTAAATAAGCAAAATTGCCGCATTTGGAGTGAAGATCAGCCAGAAGCATTGCAACAGCTACCAATGCATCCCGAAAAAGCCACTGTTTGGTGCGGTTTATGGGCCGGCGGCATTATTGGGCCTATTTCTTCAAAGATGATGCGAATCGCAGCGTTACTGTCAATGGTGAACGCTACCGAGCGATGATAACAAACTTTTTTTTGCCCGAAATGGAAGTTCTTGACTTGCATGATATGTGGTTTCAACAAAACGGTGCCACATGCCACACAGCACGCGAAACAATGGCGCAATTGCGAGGCGAGTTTGGTGAACAGTTAATTTCACGTTTCGGGTCGGTCAATTGGCCGCCTAGATCGTGCGATTTGACACCATTAGATTATTTTTTGTGGGGGTATGTCAAGGCTAATGTCTATAGGGACAAGCCCGCTTCGATTGACGCACTGGAAGCCAACATCCATGCATTCATTCGTGAGATACCGGCCGATATGTGTGAAAGAGTATGCCAAAATTGGACTCAGCGGATGGGCTACCTGAGACGCAGCCGCGGTCAACATTTGCATGAAATTATCTTTAAACATTAAATTGCAAGGTTCAAACTATCGATTCAAATAAATATTTCATTCATTTTTTCGAATTTTTTGTGTTTTTTTTTTTTTAAAAGTTCTAAACCTCTTAAAAAATCACCCATTAGTTACAAAGTATTTCTACCATAACAGGATCAAAAAACTATATTTCCAAGTTATTTCTTTAATTAATAACTTGGAAAAAAACGATTACCAATCAATAGGTGCGTACAATTTTAAACAAACATCACGATCTTTGTGTGAATTTTCGCCGACATTTTCTTGTTGAAATCTTTCTACATCATTTCCAATGTGTGAGACAAATCGATGGACATTTAACAAAATGTTGTACAAAAAGCCTCACACATTAATTTTAATTACCAAAGATTCAATTAAGTCCGGATTAGTGTCGGTTTTCTGGTAAACTGCCTCACTGACCGAGACAGCTTATCAGAAGTTATTTCACCAAATCTGTTCTCAAAACGATCCGACGGTCGTACAACGACGATGCTGGTGGACAACAACTGTAAAATCAATCAAAATAAATTGTATATTAATCTAGATCATTGAATCAACATTGTAAATCAATTTCCCATTGAGAATAACTTCCTCGTCCAGTCCAGATGCATCGTGTGCAGATAATATAATTAGCAACAAAAATAGATGACTTTTTGCGAAGCGTCTTCGTTGTTGTCCTCTAGCTGCCGTCTCCGTCTTGGACGACAGTGTCGCGCATATTTCAAATCTTCTATAGAAATTCAAAGAAAATTCCAATTTCAAAACACCGCCAAACCTCTCAAAATGGAAGATGATTAATCGATGAGCATGTTCCTGCGATGGCACGAGATCCACCAATCACCTATGATTCGCGCGCCAGTGTAAATGATCTTTGGAAATTATTAACGCCTGGCTCAGTCCATTCCATTCCGATGGCCCATCTATTACGACTTGGCAACCATTCGCACGGCCACCAAACAGCCGAGCCGGTGACAATTTGTTGTACAGTGTTTCAAGTTGCATAAGCTTGGACTGGTGCTAAAGTGGCACCAAAATCGTTCGGCACTTAACTCATCAAACAGCCATAGGAGTAATAAATTTTTAACCTTGTTAGCAGTGGTATAACACGAATATAAAAGTTCCTCTACGGAACACAAGTGTTCCACTGACTTTTTCGACCAAATTCGAAGAACACATCACACGCACATACCGAAACTGGATTTCGGCTACTAGAGGAGATTTACATTGTAGTTTCTGGCGCAGCCAACACCATTGGAAGTAAATCAGGAAGTAAGTTATGATCTTAGGCTCGATTGGATTCGGAATGATTCAGACGATGGCGAGCCGCCACACAGAGGTGCAGAGATGGCGTGGTTAAGAGATAAATTTTAGATAATTGCTTTGGGGAATGATGCATGTGGAAGATCGTTCAAGTTCAGTGTAAATACGAAGAATAACTTTGTCATTGGTCATTGAATGTAAATTCAGTATATAATAAATGAAATTAGAGAACTAATAGAAATTCCATAATTATTTATAACGGCAACAAGATTATGACGTGTATAAAAATTTTCAATATCTTGGAAGATACATTTTTCAAGGTGCGTCAAGATGGCACCGCCACAAACGAAATTCAAAAATCTAATGATGAAGGAATTAGGACCTAATTAGGTGCTAATTTAGTGCTGCAATTTTGGATGAGCACTTAATTCCCCTCCCCCTCATACTTGTGGCGGTCCTAACTTGACGTCAAGATAGCGCCGCCACAGAAGGAATTCCAAAATCTAAGTATGTAGGATATAGGACCTAATTAGGTGCTAATTTAGTGCCGCAATATTAGTTTAAGCGCTTTACGATTTGACCTTAAAATGCACCGCAACAGGTTAGCCAAAAATCCTAAATCACCCAAAAATCAATGCACAGCGGAAAGAATGGTACCGAATTCAAGGGCTAGCCGATACCTCTTCAAAAAAGTGCAAATCAACTTTCTACTCCCACTCCTTCATGTCCAAATAGGCCTGTGGAACCTAATTGGATCCTGTGGAACTTGTGGCGGCGCTATCTTGACGTCAAGACAGGCTTATAGCTTATAGTTTTTTTTCAATGAAACAATCTTGATTATGAAACTTATTACTTTGAAACAGTTAAACCAGCTAAACAGCATTAAGATGTAGATCATTACGTCGCGTCGTCGCTTCGATTGCGTGATGCGTATATGTCTGATGACTGATGTTATGACTGGGACTGCTATGGTCCCATATCCCATAGCAAATAAACTATATAATCCAGTAAAAACTTTGATGACAACACAATTGATTGGCGACAAAATTCGAAGAACACATTTTTTAAATACAGTCAAACCCAGTTGTTTGAATGCCATTTCATTATAAAAATACTAGGATATCTGAAAAATATTCGAGGTCTATTTAAATAAAACTTTCATTCAGTTATGTCACGTTCGCTTATAAATATGGCTAAAATATAAAAATTTCGATAAATATTTTTAAACAGCTTCAACAGTGTTTTATTACTGAATTATTATTTCCCCAGTCAGAACAACTAAGCAGGGTATTGCTCCAGAAATTATTTTGTGCTAGCATAAAGTTGGAGACCCGGTAGTAGATATTTTGTTGCTTGTCGATTTGAGAGCTATAAAATATTGTTTATTATATAGACTCAGAGGACGTTTTTTTTTGTAATTTGGTTTTTCAGTAGAAAATATACAAACTGATTTTATGTGCAGTTGATTCATAAAGTGATATAAATGTCAAAAATTAGATACAAATAGAAACGAGACAAGACAAGACGATCTTGTATATATGTAAAATCTAAGTCACGTCTCAGTATCTTCCTGGTACCAGTAACATGTCTATCTCGTCACGATTTTTTCTTTGCTTTTGTGGAAGAAATGTAGTAGAAGGAATTTGATCGATTTCCGTCCAGATGTTTTTTTGTTATGGCTTCGTTGGATGAATATTAAAAACAATGGATTTCAGATTTCAGGTAGCCCCTCAAGAAACAATCGCTCGATGTGTGAATACACAACCCCACCGCACTTGGTGTTGGCAATCAAAACTGTTTTTAATTGGTCGTACGGAAAGAATTTTTTAAATAACAAACAATTGTTCTGTTTTATCTTACTACTTTATCTTGTTACTTTAAACGGGAAATTCTTGTATATAATATACATATATAATTGGTTTTTCAAAAATGGATCTAACAATTTTGATGAAATTTTCACAGTTTGCTCTAATGCACGAGAAAAAAATTAAAAAAAATATATTTAGTCAAATCCGCCTACTGCCACGCCCACTTTTATGATTTCTTGGTTTATCTGAAACGGATCTAACGATTTGTTTCCGTGGGCGGTCAAAAATTATGAAAATGGTCATATTAAAACCCACCCACTGGCACAACCATTCTTATCGTTTGTTGGTTTCTCGGAAACTGTTCTAACAATTTGAATGAAAATTTCAGAATTTGGTTTGATGAGCAAGAAAAAAATTTTAAAAATGTTTTAAATTAAAATCCGCCCACTACTTTCATATTTCTAAGTTTCTCGGAAACGACTCAATCGCTTACTCCAAATGAACGCACTCCTTTACGGACCAAAAAATCTGATTTCTTGAAGATTGCTTTCTTGTATCTCGCGATACGTACATGGAAAGGTGGTATTTTCTAGATTACCAGTTTGCCATTTTTATGGGGCTATGATTCGTGGCTAAGTCGCAAATAGCTTTTAAAGAGGTTAAAAACTCAAATTTTCGAGTTAATTTTTCGTACTTCCCCATACATAGAAGACGTAATTTTTCGATACATTGTTAGAAAGTTAAGAATCAGAAGATATCAAGTTTATTTTAGAGCTTTAAAAATCGCTTTAAAAGAGTAAAAAAAGCCTATTTATATATTTTCCTTGTCGTGGGCAGGGCTGCGAGAGTTAAAGTCACTTCTTAGCTTAAGCTTGGCTTTAATTCACAATCTAGTGGGTGGTTCATAAGACAGAAGAAATTAACTTTCATGTCCAAGGAAAAATCCTTCAAGTCTTTTAGATTAGAGCAGTTGGTCACCAAAAACTTTAAAACCTCGGTTTTCTCACTTTCTTGGGGAATAAGCGAGGTTATGACGCTGTCGTTGCTAACATCGCCGAAATAAAAAAAAATGTCGGTGGCTTAATTTGTTTCTAGCTCTTTCGGTCTAGTTGTATTTGTGTTGGATCTGTGTTTAGCAGATTTGTCTAAGCTTTTTATCGATTATTTCAAAATAGCCTTGGAAACGTGACAACAATGAAATTATAAGTTTCTCAACAATGGGAGCGCAAAACTGAAGCTGCTTAAGATTTCAAGGTTGTGAGTTTTTTTTTTTTATTAAAAAAAAAAACATTAAAGTCGTGTTTTTTGAAAGAGTGAATAGGCAGCTCAGCTGATTTTTACACACAAACAACAACAAAATTAAGAGTGAATATAATTTTGGTCAGTAATCCGAGTTAACATATAGAGTATGGATATAAATAGTTGAAAATGTTGAGATGTTAAGATGGCGCTTAATTCGGTTGCAGAAAAATTTTCGTTTTCCAGTGCTTGGTAGCCAAAGACTTTTTGACTTACAATGGTATGTGAAAAAAGTCGGCTGAATATACTTTTTTTCAGACATACATATTATGTTTAGGCATTTCATTTCGAAATAAATATTAAATTTTATACAAAACTTGATATTGCTTGACAAATAGGGGACAAACTTTATTTTAACGAATATTTCGTTACGAAAGCTCTAAAATTGTCCTTTTCAAAAAATTAAATCTCAACATTTTTGGATTTTTTGAAGTTTATAAATCTATCGACATCGAAGACATCTTTCAATGAAATTTCACAGTTCATTACTGAACTGATAGGCAACAAAGTGTATTTTGACGTCTGTAGAATATTTTTCGTTACAAAAAACACCAGAAAATTCTTAATTTGCATTTTCCCAAAACAAAAAAAAAAAAATCTCAAAAATTAGGATTTTTAGAGGTTTTTTAATCCATTGACAGTTGATGGCTTGACAGATAGTTGACAAATTATATTTGATCTTATCGAAAATATTTCTTCCAAATGTCAACCGATTGCCCTGCAAATGCATTTTCCGGAGCAGAAACTAAAATGTAAAAATTTTCGAATTTTTCAGAGGTTTTTAATGTATCGTAATCTTAGCCATCCTTAAATGAAATTTGGCAGTTTCTTACTTGATAGTCTACATTAACCACGATAGGTTTCGGAATTAATGGCCTTGTTTTGAAAAGAAGACGAATCAATCTGTCTTAATTCAATTTGAACCAAAAGCGTTGACACTTATGGAATTGATGTTCACCGGACATTAACTATGTTCTATGTCCCGTATATAAGCCAAATGCAAAAAGGTACCTTCGAACGCGTCCGAAAACATTTTAAAACACGAATGTTGGTTTCATGTGAATATAAATTTTCATCAATTGGTGAGTGTAGAAGTGGTAATAAGACCTTTACTTAAAAAGTTTATTGAATTTTTGAACAACAACACCAATTCAAAGGTGCTACCACCAATGTTTTACGAATTAATTGATACTTTGTTTATTTGGCTAGAGATATAGCTGTTTCAAGGGGTGCCAAGCCGCCTATTATCAGTCTACTTCTTATTAGTGGTAATGAGCTTTAATCCAATTTTATTATGAAAGACTTTCTACTGCCCACCATAGGAATCGAACCCACGCATATCAGATTTGCTCAGTCTTAGAAGTCGTAGGTATGCACTACGCATTCCAACACTTGAGACCACTGACGTCACAGATCGAAAATGGGATGTTTTGTTTATCAAATGCATTTGGAGCATCAGCATTTTTCTAAGCGCCTTTAAGAATGCTGTCTTGTTCCTCCTCCATTTTTTTTTTTTATTTAGCAACAGACTCATGCGGAGAGAGGTGCATGACCCCCTCCCGTCCCAAGAATTCGTTTAACTTTATTAGCTTAATACAAGCAAACTAACGGCTTAATCTAAAAATAACTTACGACTAACTGCAAAAAAGCTTAAAAACTACTTAGCTAAAAGGGGTTTTGGGCTAAGAATTTTGGTATAGAGAGATTTTTAGGGAATTTTTGGAGGAGTGGAAGTCAAAGGAGTTTTGCATACTATTAGCAGCACGTAACATGCGATTGATAGGTTCGTTACATCCGTAGTTGGTGTGGTGAAAGCTGAGATCAAAGAGTGACGCCGATCTGAGACTTCTAGGGTTGGTGCATAGTGAAAAACAATATCGGCCACTTTTCTGCGTTTATCAAGGGGTTGCAAGTCTATGAGCTTTAAACGATCAACATAGGGTCGGAGGTTAAACATATCAGGCTATGGTAGCCCGCGAAGAGCAAAACGAAGGAATCTACGTTGGACGGCTTCAATTCGAAGTGAATGAGAAGTATAAAAAGGAGACCAAACCTGACTAGCATATTCAAGAATGGGCCTAACAAATATGAGGTAAAGGGATTTAGTGACATAGGGATCTGAAAATTCTTTGGACCATCATTTAACGAAACCGAGTGCGGAGTTGCCTCTATTAATAGAACTAGTGATATGGGATCGGAAGTTGAGTCCCTTATCGCATAAAACTCCAAGATCACGCAACGAATTAACTTGTATAACCGGCTCATTATTAATAAAATAGGTACGAGGAGGGAGTGGGGAGCGTTTCCGGGAGTACGTTATCGCTTGACACTTGGTAACGTTTAGCTCGAGAAAGTTTTTCCGGTACCTGGCTGAAGGAGGTCGCAATCAATAGGGGAGGATATACATCTGTATATTTTCTTGTCGTCGGCATATACAGAAATGGAGGAGTCTTTGATGACGCAGTCAACATCATTGATTGTTAAGATAAAAATCAGAGGGCCGAGATGGCTTCCTTGTGGAACACCCGAGGATGCTAAGATTGGGTCAGATTCTGAATTTCTAAAAAGGACCTTGTACTGACGTTCATATAAATAAGATTGAATCCATGCAGTAAAAGAAGGTTGAAAACCAAGCGTGCTTTTAGTTTGAAGAGAATTAAATTGTGGGATATTTTATCGAAGGCTTAACTAAGGTCAGTTGCAATAACATCAATTTCTTTGCCACTTTCCATTGCACAAATTGCTCCATAGGCAAAATCAACTAAGTTAGTTGTAGTTGATCTACCACTGAGGAACCCATGTTGACTGGGGGAAAAAATTTGCTTACAGTGAAAGAGCATTGTGTCATAAACTATGCTTTCACAGAGCTTGGGGATGCACGAGAGTTTAGCGATTAGGGCGGTAATTAGAGATATCTTTCTTGGGGCCTTTTTTATGGATCGGGATAATATAAGAGTGTTTCCAATGGGAAGGAAAAACCCGTTGAGAAATTGAGAGTTGGAAGAGAGCAGTCAAGGGCTTCAGTAGGGAAGAAGAGCATTTTTTTTTTTAAACTATTGAAGGTAAACCATCAGGGCCACCAGAGTATTTATCTTTGAGTTTATTGATATTTTCATCAACAATAGATGAGGGAATGACAATGGAAGATAAAGAAGTTTGGGTTCGGTTGAGAGGTATTAACAGAAAAATTAGTTATAATTTTGATCCATACCTTAAACAAAAGTTTATTGTTAGGTATGTATAAAATATTATGTTGTTACCTCCTTTGATTCGTTATCCATCATATCAATTATAAATGTTTGTTAATTTTATAATTGTCACTGATTATTGTTTGTGAAAGATAAGAAATTTATTTTGACATCGAATTTTCATTAAATGTGGCACGATTACCAACTTTAAAATTATAATAGAAAAGTAAATATAAAGTGACTATTAGCGTTTTATTTATAATTCATTACTGCCTATGTAATTTTCCCCAAAACACGGCTTAAGTTATAAGCTATTGTAGGTGACTTATAAATAAATTCAATGTTGTACAAAAAATTGGCCAGTTGTCGATCAGTTATTCACTGAGTGACCAAGCCTTAAGTCTCATAAGTTTCCAAACGTCCATCCGGATTTAATGAAAATTAACAGGTAAAAACTAATAATTCCTAAAAAGTTTTATTTTATGAAAATATCCATGTACATAAACATAAATCATCAAAGTTTTAGACCGTTAAAAGTATCCTCATGTACCTACTCATCAAACATTTGTTGAATCTTCAGCTGGTAGAACTGAGATAAAGAATCTTAAATTTGTGTATGCCAATCATGTCCAAGGAAACTAATAGATTCATCTAAATAAGGAGCACGATCATCATCTGTGGCTTGAATTTCAGACATAGATCTCCTGTTCCAAACCGCACTCGTCAGATAACTTTTGTCAAGATTGAAAGGAATACACTGTGGGTGTAATGTACAGGTGCTTTTTGAGTTTGAAAACCTGCAACTAAATCCACACTTGCATAGCCGAAGCTCGTTTCCATTATAATTTATGATCATTTGTTCTGGAACATTCCAAGTGCTGTCTTTCACTCGACCCAAACTCCATTGCCATTAGGTATACACTTGCGCACACGCTCTGACTTTGCAGTCAAAGCAACAACAAAAAATATTGTAAAAAAGCATGTTCCACTGCAATTCTTTAATGGTTGGTACTCACCTTACGTACCACAATGTTTGGATTGTAGTATTTATAGTTCCAGTTTGAGTGCCTCAGTCGGGCCGACCGATCGACCGACGCGACGTCGGCGACGGGATCAAGATCGGGATATGGGATCGTGTTTCTGACACAAGGCGCGATGTAGAATAATTACACTCGGTAATCGATGAATTTTGAAATTGATATTGACAAGGCCGGTTGTCGTTGTTCTTGTTGTTGTATGTGCTTGTGCATTGTGCAGCATCTTCTTCGTGAAGAATAAATGTATCTTTAAGGCAGATACTGCTTTCGGCACAGTCCTGTTAGAATTCAAACGATGAAAGCATTAATTTCCACTCCAATCAAGAGGTCAACATGCATAATACAAGTAATACATATATACACATAAATGCAATTGGAAACTGTGTGCATCAGTTGAGGAAGAATCTTCTTGAAATCATATTTAAAACTATACTCAAAATTCAAACGCGCATATACTAGATAAAGAGAAAGGATATAATTGCGTGAATGGTGTATCTTGTGTCTATACATGAATCTCTTTGCATTAAATAATATTTAACCGTTAAGCATCATTTTGGTTACAAGTTACAACTTTGGTCAATTTAAATGACTAGACTGAGCTTGAGTAGATTTTTTTTTTTCGATTTGGTATTAAAAGAACTTTATGTCAAAAATGTTAAAAAAAAATATAAATTCTTCAAATTTGTAATCAAAAATAAAATGCTGCAGGTAGGGAAGTGAAAATCTCTTCAGGAAGCAAAGTGAATTTTACCTACTTTATGATGCACTATTAATATACTTATTTATGTATATACTGAATAAAGAAAAATAAAATTCAAGTTAAATAATAAACACACTTCTACTACTACTTCTACTACTACTAAATTTGTTTGATTAGTTTTTGTTCAGATGACTTCTTATTTGTAATATGGCCAGGAGAGTAATCTCGCTTATTCTGGCTTCCTCTTGTGATAGATCATTTAGCGTTATCCAGGGTGTACCACGGGGAGGCGATCTATCTTTACACCCCCGTGCAATAACGAAATAATATAATATGTAACTCCATACGCTAAATAAAACTACTACTACTGCTGCTACTACTTCTACTACTACTACTACTTTTACTACTACTTCTACTACTACTACCGACAAAAAGTGCCGTTGCTGCTGCCGGGCGTATTAAGGAGAATTTCAAACAAGATTGATAATTTTTCAAATTCGGGTGGTTTGCGGCTTGAGTTTTGACTTTATGACTGTCATGGCACACCTATTTGTACACAAATAAGATATGAGTTCATATTGGTTATAGATATAGAAAAATATAAATTTTCATAGCACAAATAATAAATACAAATTATAAAAATCAAAGGTTTCAACTAGAATCTTACAACTGTGTATGTGAATAGAGATTTTTTGTGTTC
The DNA here is from genome assembly GCA_932273885.2 of Leucozona laternaria. Taxonomy (NCBI): domain Eukaryota; kingdom Metazoa; phylum Arthropoda; class Insecta; order Diptera; family Syrphidae; genus Leucozona; species Leucozona laternaria. The sequence goes on along the minus strand of OW026367.1, from coordinate 18,595,167 downwards.
TAAAGTGGCAACCACGCTCGTTAACATACGCCCGGGTCGGTGGCGTAGCTAGCCCTTTGGGGGCCCCGTATCAAACATTTGGGGGCCTCTTTTTCCTAACTGGATCACTGTCTTGACGAAATAAACTAAACTACTTGCATGCATCAGCATATTTTAAGATCAACGCTTCTCGTAATAACACTTTTATTATATTTTTTTCTCCAAAGGGAATTGCCCATATATTATTGGCCCAGAGTGTACACAAACCAATTTGGTATCAAATGAAAGGGGAGCTTAATCCCTATACATAAGTCAAATATTTTCAAAATTGTTCATGAGAAAGTCGATATATTTGGGCTTGAAGTTGCCGAATGCAATTTTTCTAGATTTTTGCTTCTATGGATAAAATCGAGTACCGGTTTTATCCCACAGAAGTCCTGAGATAATTTTAAATCAATTTATGCTTGAAAAATGTTATATCAGATGCTGTAAATGAAAGGGTCCAAAATTGGAACCATTTGCAGTAGCAGTGATAGCTTCTGGAAAATTAGAAGCAAGACAGTTGCCTTATTCAATCAACAACTAATAGTACACTACTTTTCCTGGTCGGAGATATGCATAATTTAAAAATAGGCTATTTTTAGCAAGTCTGGAGGAAGTTGTTGAAAAAAAGACGTCGGGGCTTAGCATAATTTACATGTTTAATACAACACAACAACTACAGCTAATCACATTAAGGCTTAACTAAGCTCGGAGAAATCTCGGAGCTTAACTTAAGCACGAAGAAAAACTGTGTTACCGGCTTGAATAACCTACTTGTTATCGATCGTTTGTATGGAAACAGCATTCTGTAATGGTGTCGCTTATCCCCGATGTGGTTTTTTTTTTCAACCAAAAATCCCTCCGAGCTGACAAAAAATACACGCCTTATGATGTAAACCGCTCCGACACCTGACAGACAAGTTTCGGAATTGAGAAATCGCATTTCTAAGCTAATTGTAAAAAAAAATCACAATTATTATCTCGTGCTCGTTTGGATTTTCGGGCTGTTCTACTCCTTTTTGATTCCAATCGAATATGAAAATATCGATTTGCTGTATTGACACACACACACACTACCGAAAATTACCATTTGACAAAATGGCTTCTTGAAGGATTTATCACTTTTGTCCGACTCGGAACAGTCATACGAAGGGTTTTGGAGTAGTTATTGGAGTTAAAAAGGAGTATACTCCGAGCATCCAAGCGAAAAGCGTGAGAGTGGTATGAAAGTTAGATAAGTATAATGAAAATTCATCAATAAGACACAAAGTGGTTGCAGGTTGCAGCTGCGGTAGCGTTGGTTGGTAGGATGTAGATGTATAATAGATATACATAGGATAGGAATGAAAACTATCGACAAGACACATATGTATACAAGACAATTTGGTAATAAGTGCGTTCTAAATAAAGGTTTTTCCAATAAGAGGTGTTATTTTGAGTAGCCCGCTATTTCGGTAGCTGTCACTTTTGAAGCTGTCATTTTTTGACATTTGACAAGTAGAAACTACGCCATTAATAAAAATGGAACGATACACGCTTTAACAACGCATTAAAATTATTAAAATTCACTATAAAAATGGTGAAAATTTTGCAGAGACGGTGAAGCACCTTGTCAGACCGCAATACAGAAATTGGTGGACAAATTCGAGCTGTTGGGACAAGTTAGTGATGTGAAGAATAAAACCCGTGCACGTCGCTCAAGAACAACTGAGAATATTGCTGTTGAAGCCCAAAGTGTTGAAGAAAACCCAGGTTTGTCCATTCCTCGTCGTTCTTTGGAATTAGGCATTCCACAAACGTCATTACACCGTATTTTGCATAAAGACTTGGGTCTTAAGGCTTATAAAGTTCAGTTAACACAAGAACTCAAGCCGGCTGATCATCAACAACGTCGTGTCTTTGCTGATTGGGTCCTTGAAATGCATGAAAATGATCCGGAATTTCATCGAAAAATCATCTTGACTGATGAGGCCCATTTCCACCTCGGAGGCTACGTCAACAAGCAAAACTGTCGCATCTGGGGCTCGGAAAACCCAAGAGTTATTGTTGAAAAGCCTCTCCATCCTCAACGCGTGACTGTTTGGTGCGGTTTATGGTCCGGCGGGGTCATTGGACCGTACTTTTTCGGAAATGAGGCTGGAGCAACAGTTACGGTCAATGGATTGCGCTATCGAGAGATGATTAATGATTTTTTATGGCCGGAATTTGATGGTATTGATCTGGACAACGTTTACTTTCAACAAGACGGCGCTACGTGCCACACAAGCAATGAAACCATCGATCGTTTACGGGAAAAGTTTCCGGACCGTGTTATCTCTCGAAGAGGTGATCACAATTTTCCACCGAGATCTTGTGATTTAACACCTTGCGACTTCTTCCTTTGGGGCCACGTGAAAGATAAGGTCTACGCCAACAGCCCAGCGTCGATTCAAGACCTCAAAGATGGAATTCGTGAGGCTAACGAGGACATAGGGCAGCAACTTTGCGATTTGGTTATGGAAAATTTCATGAAAAGGATATGGTCCTGTAAGAGCGTGGTCGTGGCGGCCATTTGGCTGATGTTGTGTTCCAACGGCATACCTTCCTCTTTATAATGAAATAAACATCCGATCATTTATCTCAAAAACTGCCATTTTTCTTTGAATATCAAAATAACACCTCTTATTGGAAAACCTTTTAATTGACATTGTGTTTCGTATTCATCTCAATACCAATTTATTTACACATCTCGGGTCCTCTTATTCTCGAGGGCCCCTTCATCTCGGAGGGCCCCGTATGATTGATACGGCTGATACCCTGGTAGCTACGCCCCTGCCTCTGGTGCTCATATGACTAAAAAATACATGGTAAGGTAATTCAATTCCTATTTTTTTTATTTTCTAAAGCTGGTGACATATTATTTCACTGCATTAATTTTTCAAGTTCACACTCCCATTATTTAGGTAATCATATAAAAATACATTTCCTTGTTCCATACCGGCTATCAATCTAATGGACGGTTGATTTATTTGCTATGGCAAGTTAGTATCTATTTGGAGAGCGAAAAAGATCTTGTTATCGAGTGTGATTAATTATGGTTTAAACAAATGGGTGTGAATTTTTTTTTGCACCTTAATGCTCATAGAGTGCAGTCAGTCTTATAAATAAATCGTTGATGAGATGAGACAAAATTATATTGAAGTAGTTTTATGCGTCAATCGCACGAACTTGCTCTTGTGGTTAACATTTTTTGTTATGTTGGTGGATGTTAATGGTTTAATAATTTAATGACATCTTTAACGAAAAAAGGTCCAAAGTAGCTTATGTTGCTCAAATTTAAGTTTCAGCATTTTAAAATGCAATATTGTTTAAACTTTTTAAAAGCACCAGATTGCAAAATTTTAAAAAGACCGGGATAACCATTGGAAAGACTTAGGTCAGCGAATAACCCAAAAATATTTCAATTTTCACAAAATACGTGTAGAGCCTATTTTTGTATTGTGAATTTTTTGACAAAAACCTGAAACGCAGTTTTCTAAAAAAATTAATTTGTTCATTGTATGCAAAGTTTAATCAAAATCGTTAGAGTAATTTTCAAAGAAATTTGACACATTTGACATTGTATGACAGCTACCCTTTCTAGATGAGCTAAAGCTTAACTTCGAATTGTTCCTCTAGCGAATGACATAAAAATGATTTTTTGGTATGGAAGCTCCATAATTTCAACCAGTGCGGGTGGGTTTTTGAAAAATATGATATTTTGAATTTCCCTTTTCTTCTTATCCTCGTTAGTGCCGTAAATCTGAGCTTAATTATTGTTCATTAATATGTTAGTACTGCAGTCGAAAAAAGGTTGAAAACATTCCTCTTCTGGTGAACTATAACTTGAAGATTAGGTAGCGTACGAAGAATTTGCTTTATTACACGTTAACATCTCCAATATCCTCGTAGAGATCAAAATGTGAATGGTGACAACTGAAACGGTAATTTTCTGATATTCAAGATGTGCATACACGGCTAGAATAAAAAAAACGTGGAACTTATTGACTTTCAAAAACACGACCCACACCGAGCATGTTTGACATGCTCTTACCGAATATGATTGACTCTTGGATTATTCATCTTGTTAAAAAAAATGCACCCGAACTTTACCTCGGATTAACTAGAATTAATTAATCTGTATCTTAGATGTTTTTTTTTTTTTAACTATATATGAACTAAAACGTATACCTAGGTGCTCTTCAAAAACATCTTAATAATTGTTACTTGCGATGTATGTAAACGGTGTTTTTTTAGACGAGTGATTTTCAATCTGGCAATACTTTTTTCGGAGTTGGTCTTTTTGACAGCTGTCACTTGATTTTGCAATTTCATAATAAATATACATACACCTGAACAACGTTTGCAAATCGTGCAAATTTATTACCAGAATAATGGTCGCGAACTGCGTCCAATATTCGATGAAGCTCATTTTTGGTTGAAAGGGTACGTTAATAAGCAAAATTTTCGTATTTGGAGTGTGATCATAATCCACAAGCCATTGATGAAACACCGTTACATCCTCAAAAATTCACTGTTTGGTGTGCTCTATGGGCAGAGGGAATCATTGGTCTATATTTCTTCAAAAATGAAGCCGGCCATAATGTTACAGTCAACGGGGAACGCTATAGAGCCATGATTAATGAATTTTTCGTGCTTGAATTGGAGGATGTTAATGTGGATGACCTTTGGTTTCAACAAGACGGCGCGAAACGAAACAATCAATTTATTGAAGGAAGCTTTTGGTGAGCGCATTATCTTAGGTCGTCGGCCTGTGGCGTGGCCTCCAAGATCGTGCGATTTAACACCGCTGGATTATTTTTTGTGGGGTTATGTGAAGTCACTTGTCTACGAAAATAAGCCCGAGACGATTGACGCCTTGGAAGAGAATATTTAGCTCGATATTGCTGACATACGGCCCCAATTGCTGCAAAAAGTGGTCATCTCGGCTGGAATTTATTCAAGCCAGCCGCGGTTGCCACTTGCCTAAAATCATTCTTTAAACATAATGGCAAACCCTTATATCTATATAAATAAAAATGTAAATGTTGGTTTGTTCCTAATCGCTAATCTCTGAAAGTTCTTAACCGATTGCTTTGAAATTTTGGCACACCATTGCATTCGAATACGCGCGTGTTTATATATACTATTTTTTGGAAAAAATACAGCGGGATATGTTGGACATTAAAACAACACTCGCTATACTGATATATAAGCAATACAGGAACTTTATTTATCAGAAAACATTTTCAGTTTTATTGTCAAAAAATTAAGGAAATGAAATAATATTAGAGAGCTGACAGAAAATTTTGGGTGGAAATATATCCAAAAATTGAGTACGAAGGTTGCGTTGTGATATCAAAAACAAAAGTCTGGTGTTGAATAGAATATAGCAATTTTTTTCAGGAGCATTATCGCTTAAATTCATTTTCATTTCAGTCATTTTCCTTAAGTTTTAAGACATTTATCTTGACGGTCCGATTAAAAGAACTGAAGATAAATGTAAGCTTTTCAAGAAAAACTTATAGGAATTTTTAGGAGACTTGTGTTGTTGATTTTTTGCTATGCATAGATATACATAAGAGGACTTGGCTCATATGTGAACCTTGATGACATTGGATCTTGCTGCGGACCGAATGTAAATTACCATCAAACAGAGGTATAATTTCATATTTGCATACAAAATAAAAGATCTCCGAAAGTTTTTTATCGATTGCTTTGGAATTTTGACTCAACGCAACGTTGCATCCGCATACGCGCGTGTCTTTCTATAGGTTTTAAACACAACACCATCTGTTGGACGTAAAAGTAAAGCACGCTATACTGAGATTTCAGAAATCTAAGTTTTGCTGTGAAAATACTGATGAAAAAAAAAACGTATTTACTTAATCTCTTTCTGCCGGAGCAAAATATCTGAAATCTCATTTTTGAATTTTGATTTTTGGCGAATTCCTTTCATCAAAAAAACCAATTTTTCCTAAACCGAATCGATTTTTTTCTAAACAGAATAGATTTGTTTCTGTCAATTGAAATGAATTCGTAAAAGAATCGATTTTTTTGTGTGATTGTGTGTGTGTTACTTGGAGCTGCAATTAGTTATTTTTATATTTATATTCAATGAAAATATTGTTGCAACGAAAAAAAAAACAATTTTTCTTCCCATAACTCCCCGACTTTCAATTTGACGTACATATTAGAAATATGAAATCTTAATAGTGTGTGTGCTAATGGGTAAGAAATCTTGATAAAAATGCAAGATTTGTTTTGACAGCAAAGAATCAATTTTGTTTAGAAAAAATTCGGAACAGAATCGAAGAAAAAATTCGACATTAGTTATTTCGTGACATTCGTGAGCGGAAGCATTGCTCTGAAATTTAATGGAGGCAAGAAACGTATGTGTTGTGCCACCGGAAAAATTAAACTGGAGTTTGCAAAACGTCAATTATAGTGATTTGCCTGTCAGTTTAATTTTTGAATTGTTTTCTTTAAAAACAAATTTTATTAAAAAACTTTTAAAGGATGAATTCTTATGGAGTTTTCTGTTGTTAAAATAAATCAATTTATTTTTATTTTGATCTGTCAAAATGCAGATTTCGGTTATTTTACCTTTCCATATACTAACACCAACATAATTTACTGCAGTCAGTTTCCAAAGCGGTATTTGATTCGGTTAATTTATTACGGGTGTGAAAATTGTGTCCAAAATATTTGAGAAATAATCGTTCATAAAAAAGAGAAGCGGTTTCAAATGAATCGGTAACTTCATCATGCTTATTTGTCTCTTTTAAAATGCATCAAGGGATGAAGATTTTTTGAAATATTCACACAGAATCGTATTCCATTCGCAACGCAAAAAAATCAATTTTTAAATTGAAATCTGAATTTACCAATAGAAAACCCCATAACACGACTAATTTTACATCGTGGCTTATCTTCGAATTCTTTCTTTAAATTTCAGTCTGTGAGTTGTGCATATAAGTCCGACCCTTTACTTTTTGCATCGAAACTCTTTTACTCTCAGAAAGACACTTTGCTGAATTGTGAATTACTGTCCTGAGAAATTGAATGAACAGAAAATCATCGATATGGGAAATTTTTAAATCATACAAAACAAAGTACTGCTAAAGTTAAATTTACGCCCAGAGAAGCGGGCGGGTAACAGCTAGCTTATAATAAAGCTAAATTCTTGGCCATAAAATTAAATTATATGCGTTTTATTTCTCCTTGAAAACCATACGTCTAAAAAAACACCCTTTATATGTAGGAACTATTTTGCAAGTTATGGGCTCGTAAAAAAATCGATCTAAAGATTTTGATTAAACTTGACATTCCCTATAATCGAGAAGATGAAAAAATTGGGTCTGTCCGATTGTCGGTTTGTTCGGGTAATCAATGTTTTTTGGGCAATCCCGTTCGTTTATTTTTTGTTTTTTTTTTTGTGCTAAAAATAACGTTAGACACCTGACACCTTTCATACAAAATTTTTTGGCTTAAAAGGAAAATCTTATTTTTCCTGAAACCGGTAACTTTTAATAGGGCCAAGTTGACTTTTAGTAAAAAATAAATGGTAACGAAAAATGGTTATTAATGGTAACTCCGAAAGAGCCTCTCTTTTGATTTTCATATTTTTCGAAAACAATTCAACTGATTTTAATTATTTTTTTTTAAGAAAAATGATTGATACATTTTAAATGCCTTATATCGTGTACCAACAAATAAAAATTTGGATTCTTTAGAAACTTTTCAATTTTTTTTTTACAACGATCAATATTTCAAAAACACTTGGTTTATTTTGATTAAACTTTGCAAAAAGCAGTTCATTTTTTTTCATGGCCAGAAATAACGGTACTTCCCATACCAATGTTAAAAAACTCGTTAAAAAAATCTTATTTTTCTCAAAAACGACCCCTACGATTTTGATTGAAACTTTATGTGTTAGAACGATATACAATTAGATATTTCATAAAATTTAACATTGCATCTACTTTTATTAAGATTAGAACATTTTTTTTTATTTCAACTATCTTATACTATCTGTTCAAGGGATTTTAAGTTTCTTATGATAAAAGCTTTGTGCGCGCAAGCGGCATTTTGAACAAATTATTATAAATGTGATATATCAAAATTTTGAAAAAAATATTTTTTTAATTTTTAAGAAAAATTTCAAAACTACATATTTTTTGAAAATTCAATATTTCAAAAATGTGCGTATGATTTTTTGAACATTCATTTTTTAACTCCATATTAATAAGTACTTAAAATTGGCGAACCAAATTTTTAACATTTTTAAAATAAATTTTATAAAAAAAAACCAATGTGGGATATTTTAATGCGCGTTGGTGTCAAAATTATTACATTATACTTTAGAAGCAAAATGTGATCGCACATAAGAGCATATTCGTGCGCTACCCAGTTGTTCATTTTATTTCGATCAGACCAACGGCAACGCAACGTTGAAAGAGATTAACCTTAAAAATCATTTATTAACTATAAAATTCGACAGCTCCATGACCACAACTTTTTATTGGAAAGTGCTGTCAAGAATTATTTGTATAGAGAAAAATTTTAGAAAACATTTTTTTCCTACAAAATTACACAAAAAAAAAAAAAATTCGACTAAAAAAGGCTGAGAAAATCGCATTAACGTTAAAGCTTTTTCAAAATTGCAGAAAGTCGTTTTTTTTTGTTCGAATATCGCGGATTTAGAATACAAAAGTTAATTGGCCATTTCTGGCCCAGAGTGCCCACGAACGAGTTTAGTATCAAATGAAAGGTGACGTGAAGTTCGATACATGAGTAAATTATTTTCAAAATCGTTCATGGGAAAGTCGAGATATTCAGACTTGAAGTTGCCAATTGGAAAATAAGGATTTAAGATTTTTTTCCAAATAATTGTCCATAAGGGGCGAAATAATTGAGGTAGATAATAAAATTAAAGTTGAACTGAACTTAATAAAAATATTGATATATTGACAAGGCCCTCACTACTCAACTGATGAGTCCAAGTGAGATCGCCGGGACGAAACGCCAATTTTTATGGACTAAAGGCCGTTAAAAATAATAATTAAAAACCGGGTTCAATTTTTTTGTTCATTATTTGGAATTTAAAATATGGTCACCGTATTTATAGGGCACAAAATATTCACGACTTGATCACATAAACTCTTGTGGTTAACAACTGTGTGTTTTGATATCAATATCATTTTTCTACGTCATTTATTTCGCCCATTATGGACAATTATTTGGAACAAAATCTGAGATCCTTATTTTGCAATCGGCAACTTCAAGTCCGAATATCTCGACTTTCCCATGAACAATTTTGAAAATACTTTATTCATGCATCGGACTTCACGTCACCTTCCATTTGCTACCAAACTTGTTCGTGTACACTCTGGGCCAAAGCTCCATAGTGAAATGGGCATTCCCTTTTATCAACTCTTTAAAACAAAACACACAAAAAATATGATATTCTCCTTAGCATTTTGTGTAGATATTTTTGCAAACAAATTATATTTTTAATAACAAATTTAAGTGAGGAACTGACGAACAAAAGCATACAAATCTAATGATTTTATTAAATTAATTAGAAGAGTAAAAAAACCTTTTTTTTTTTTAATCTGGCCTTAATGTTTGCACGCAATAAAAAACTCAATAATTACTGATGTTAACAAAAATAAGATACTCAAAGCCTCCAATGAAGTTTTTCGAATAATATCCCATCGTTTTTTTAAATTTCATAATTACTTTTTACTTTTCATAAATGCGTGTATTAACAGTAAGAAAAGTTATCTCTTCAAACTCAATATTATAGTTTCAGATTATGATCTAATGGACTTGATGTAGAAGCATCTTTCTGTCAACCTTCATATATTTTCACCATATTTTACTTCCTCACAAATATTGTATAGCCATTATTTATAATTGTATATGGACTGGAAAGCACTCTACATCTGATGATAACTTAAACTTACCTTAATGTTTAAGCAATTTTGTGAGCGTTTACTGTTTGAATAAAATCGAAATATATTTTAAATTTTATTGCGCTATAGATGCAATAATTTGATCAAAAATATAATTGGTCTTGAAAGACAACAACAACTATAAATAACGTTGGAATCTCTCAAACTTGTTAAGCAAATAAATTGAAATTTAAGTCCTCGTTCCTTGATTTTAAGGTGGTGAATTTTTTTTTATTCAACTAAAAATGATAATGAAAATATACGATTGCTAACTGGTATGACAGCAAAATCAAGTTGAATTAAACAGTCAAAACCACATCATGTACAAAGCAGTGTAATTTAACAAATTATTAATGATGTGAACACGTTAAGATGCTTAATATAGAGTCAGTACATAGGTTTTAGTGGTTCAGGTTATCGTTAAAATGGCATAAAATCATCCGGAAAATGAAGAAATCAAGAGATAATTTGGCGAAGTTGAAATCATAAATATAAAAGCTGTTAAAGAGCATATTAATTATGATTATGTATTAACTTGCCTGACTATGGTGCTACAATGTGCAATTTTAATGAAATAAAAATGCATATTTAAAGCGATCATATACAAAGTTGAAGTTAGGAGCTCACTGCATTACTGTTAAATGAAACAAGTTAACTTAATTACAATTGAAATAATTATTTATAGGTAAATCTATTATAGGACATCAGATTTAATGAAAGCAATTTATGATAACTAATGAAACACGCTGAATACTACTGCGCTATATTCAGCTCAGGCTTGAGAAATCTCTTATGTTTCAACAAATAAAGCAGATGGCAGGCTTATATTTTGTCACGGATTTTGATATAACATTGATTACGTATGTAATCTTCTTCTATATATAAAAATGGATCGTCGTGTGTTCGGATGCTTACAACTTGAAAACCACAGGACCAAATTTGATGCTTCCTTCTGCCGGTTTGTTCGTACTTGCCATGCGAAGGTTTAGGTAAAAAAAAAGCGGAAAAGTTTTAACAGGTGGCGCTGTAGGCGCACATTTCGTTTTCTACTAAAAAACTTGTCCGATTAAAGGTATTCTTTGTGTGTTTAAAATGTTATTTTTTAAAAAGTTTGGTACCTAAGCCAAGTACACAGAACGCGCTTAATTTTAGTTTTCATACAAAATTCTCTCCAAAATTTATCTGTCAAAATTTAAGGCACGAAATAATCGTTCGGCACATTAATCCACAAGCTAAACTTGTGCAGATTCTATAATTCTTGAATTTTGTATGAACTTTGCTTTGTAAAAATAAAAATTGAAATGGAGGAATATTTAGAAAAAAAAAAACGATTTATCTCAGTTAAAGAAAATGATCCATTTTATTTGATTAAAATCACTTGAAATAATTAAATTAAATTCTCTGAAAAGTTGTCAGAGAACAGCCGTTTTGTGACATATTTTCCACAACACTTTTATGTCAAAATTTAGCTAGAATCTTAGCTGCCGTTTGGAGAAATGAAATAGCAGCTAAAATTTAGAGTGATATGCGTACAGGGCTTTATAGGTTGAAATGGGGTTAAGAAGAAAAGTTGTATTCTTTTACAAAAATTCTTTTTGTATATCAAAAATTTTTTTATGCAATGGCTTTAAATGCTATTTATTTATAGAATAAAGTGAACGTGAACACAAAAATGGATATCCGATTTTAAAAATTCTGCTTGTGTTTGAAAGATTAATTTAAAAAAAAAATATATTCATAGAGTGAAATAGGATAAAAACAAAAAAGTATGGTTTTTGATTGCAAAAATTCTTTCTGTTTTCGGAAAGTTAATGAAGGTTGGACTTACATGATCATATTTTTACGAATTTAACCATTCATAACATGAAGTGGGTTAAAACCCAGGCAGTATAGTATTCAATTACAAAAAAGGGCTTTTATAATTTGTATAAGAAGCTAAGGTTTGTCTACCCACGCGAAGCCAGGCGGGCCAGCTAGTAGTTAATATATTAACAATAAAAATTTGTTCAAAATCTAAAAAAAATACAAATTTGGGAATTTGTTCGACAAGGAGACATAAAATTGGAAATTACGAAGGTTGTTTATAATATAAATTCTATATACTACTGAAATAAATCAGCCAAGTAGAAGACTTCAACAAGACCTATTAATTAGTGCTAACTTTCCACTTAGCTGATTTATTTTAGTAGTACATAGAATTTGTATTGTAAAAAAACCTTCGTTATTTCAAACGAATTCCGAAATTTGTATTTGTTTAGATTTTGAACAAATTTTTATTTAAAAAGAAAAATCTATTGACGATTTTGTAGCCGATATGACGTAACAATTTATTTATTTTTTACATTTTGCGGATATTCTGTTAAAACGTTAATTTAACTATGGCTGCAGGAATTTCTTAAATATTAAGATACCCTGTTTAAGCTACTACTGACCAAAGCTTGAAATGTTCGCGAATTTCGAAGAAAATTGCGTTTATATATCCAGAAACTCCTATTTGTTGGCCATACATTGAATTATGGTTCCTATTTTTAAGAGGAAATGGAAGAAATTGTGTTTTTCATTAATATGGCACGAAAATACACGGTGTTTTAAGAAAATGAATCCTCCTTAATGATATTTCGGAGGGGGGTTGAACTTGTCTTCACACCTGCCTACTTATATTTTTAATTTTCTATTATTTCTTCAATTTCAAGGAACCAGCATATTTGAGATAGTATAACATTGATTGTTGTTGTTGAATCGTTTATCAAAGCTCCAGTTTCAACACACCCTTAGTCTTTCAAATGTTCACCAAAAAATTTAGTTTTCTCAAAGTTTTTATGTAGTTGGCGATACATATTTTTTTTAAATGATTAAAGCTATAGCCTTAAACATGGAGGTCTATTAAGAAGTCTATTAAGTTTCAGATTTTTTTTCTAGACTAATACCGATTTTTTTAAAGAAATAAAATAAATATATGTTCCGCTAAATTAAATAATATTCTACATTCACTTTCTACAAGAAAAAGAAAAAAAATGCAACAATTTAGGATCATGCACATGTAAATAATAAAATTTTTTTGAAACATTCGATTTCGAAAACGTACCACAGTGTAAATACCTTTTTATATTTGTTTTTTTTTTGAGTTCGTTAGATTCCATAAATCAAGCTTAAATCTGAGTTTTCGATCATTAACCCCTTGCAGGGTTGCCGCTATCTTGCATAAAATTTTATATCGTTTTTTTCAAACAAAAGAAAATCTGAATTTCTTCGTTAGCTAGATGAAAAAGATATACAAAATGTTATAAATTAATAATTTTTTCATAACTTTCACATTTCAGCAAAATTAGAAATACAATTTTTGAGATAAAAAAAAGTTACCAGAAATTCAATTTTTTATAATGATACCAAATATGAAAAGTTATCTATCCACAAAATTGTGTTGTGAAATTTAATTGTCTGAAAACTAAATCACGTTAGTTATTCACGTAAAAACGAGTTCAATCTGCAAGTTGTTGGTCGAAAATTTATAAATATATCTGACGCAAAAAAAAAAACACATAGGAAGGTAAATCAAAGATTCCCCCAAAACGAGTAAAATATTTTTGGTTTACCTTTGCAAAACTATAAAATTGATTAGGTGCCATTTAATATTACCATGATTTATTGAAAATTATTACTTTAGCGTCTACATTCCCGTTTTCGTTTTTTAAATTTTCATATCTCGATTCGTAGATTTTTTTCTGTTTTTGTTTAAAAAATGGCTCCCGGAAATTACGCCAGATTTTTTTTAATTGTAAATAAGCTAGAAAAAATGCCAAAATTCGTAATTTCACGAAACCCAGAAAATTTTTCGAAAACAAAATAAATTTGCAAAATATTATAAATCCAATATCGTGGACAGTTGCATTATATTTTTTTTTCATTATCTCCAAAATCCTTGCACACAATTCAGTTCCAAAATCTCCATTCCATCAAAAAATTCAACTGAACACTCATTTTCTTATACACACTTTTATCTGGAATCAGTGATGGAATAAGCAACAAAGCAATCCCCATCGGAACCCCTTCAGTTTAAGGCCCGTGGTATACATCTAAAATTAATGAACATCATTAAGCGGTTAAAATGTCTGTCCATCAATTCTTCTAACTATCTATCCACTTAAGTTCCACGAATAAAGGGGAGAAACGAAAAAAATGGAACTCTTTTAACTAAAAAATCGTTTCACCTTCATTGGGATTGTGATTCTTTTCCAGTAGATGTACGAGTATTCTGCAAGTCCAGAAAAGAAGGGTTTTGTTGAGAGCTATGTAGCTATACATGAACACTCACGCCTAAGGGGGGAATTACGGGTGGAGATGCCAAACACAGACTGAACCCAGTGCCTTAGTGGCTCGCTAAAGGTTTTCATTTTCTAATTTTCAAAGACGACTATAAGGAGGATAAGAAATGGACAAGAGAGCCCCCTGACTGGTTTCCCAACTCTGTTTTTTTTTTTTTTTTTTTTTTTTGTTAACCCAGAACATACATACTTTAGAGATGTAAGGTTAGGTTCATATATGCCTGTTAGCAATTCCAGGCAACAGGAATTCGCGTAAATTGTTTTGGTTCCTTGGGATGGACTGGCGAGATTAAAGAAGATGGCAAGATAGAGGGCGACAGAGAGGGTTGGGTGGGTAAGAGGAGAAAACAGGAGAACTTACTCTTTCCATCTTATGATGGCACAGCACAGGGTAGGGTATGCGTGCGTGCATACACAAGACACTCTTTATCCCTGAGAGCTACTTTTGTGGCGTTTTTTATTACTTGCATTTAAGTTAAAGACTATTAAAGAGCCATGCAATGCCAGGAATTGCTGATAATGCTGATGGTCGTTGGCAAGCTTATGGTTGTGTGTATGATGGTGGTAGTGGAAGAATCCTTAATTGATAGACATAGTCGGAAATCATCTTCTTTAAGATAGAAATATAATCATCTAAGTGTTGGTTTTCATGCAAAACTACCTGTCTGGACCGGACAACTAATACACATTTCTAGATGTTTTGTTATCCTACCCATGTTCGAAGCACAGTAGGTCTTTGGGCAAAATTATTATCAACATAGCCGCAGGCTTAAGAAATATATTTCTATTTTTATTTTTATATGTGCTAAACAAGCCATTCTACTTGTTTAGCACGTACGTATTGGGTGGGGCGAGTTTTTCATTTTCCAAGGAGGTATGGGATTTTTAATAAAATGCTTAGAAAGCTTAATTTGATATCATTATGATGGTGTTGAGTCGTAGGTTGTGGAATTTGTGGATTTTAGATTATGCAAAGAGTTTTCTAGGAATAAAAGTATAGATATCTACATATTCTTGGCACCTAGAACTTTAAATGTTTCTTGATGGTAAATTTACTTTGAGGTAATGTGTCATTAATACTTCTAAATACCATAAGAGGGAACGTGGTGTATATATACACTTTACCACTGAAAGAAGTGGATAAAACAACCAATTTTAACTAAATCTTCTTAATATTGAAATTCCACTATATACCTCATATACCTCAAGTCTTACTATTAAACAAATCAAATGAGATCTCAGAGATTTCATTCAGTCAAAAACATATTACTGCAAACATGTAGTATCTACCTGCAGTGGCAACACTGGACCATCCACTACCAGTGGTCCGTTTGTTAAATTTTGATGACAAAAATTATTTTCCATGTCAATTCTTGACGAAAAAGAATACAATTCCGTACACTTAATAATTTCAAAATTCTGCCATTTTTTTTTTGCTCTCTAGAGGGTTTCGTGTAAAAAAATTTCTAGCTTATGCAATCAAAACTAACACTACGATGAAGTCCAAAAAGTTGGGTTTCCTCATATTCCGTCTGTGCGTCTACTGTAATTTGAGCTGTTGCCTTAACGGGTGAACCGATTTTTGCTTAAAATTTGGTACACAGCTCTCAAAAATGGCTCGAACGATTTTGATAAAACTTTGTACCTGTTATGTCTAATAGGGCTCTGTCAATCAGGAAGGATTCAATTTTTTTGATCCCATCATCGAAAAGTATTGATGATTGAAATCACAAATTCTCGTTTCAATCGATCCCATCAATTTCAATCATTTCGATGATTCTCGATTTTCTATCCCAATCTCAATCATTTCAATGTATCTTGATTTTTAATATCAATCTCTATTGAATTATTAATATATTTTATTGGGGAACAGAAATATGGTACAGTATTCGTCGAATTCGTAGATTGAATTTCATATTTCATTGAAACCGAAATAAAAAAAATTTGTCAGAATGCCGGGTCTCATGGTTAATATGTGTAAGCGTCAACGTTTTTTCTTACGTACTGTCACGGCCGGCACTCTAGCTCCAGTGGAAACCCGAAAATTTGTACTGTCGAGAATTTTAGTACGGCGAATCGAAAAACGGTCTATTAGAACACTTTCTAGGTCCATTAGAACACTTTTTATTTGACAGGTGTCGAAATGTCAAATCATTTCCGAGGATACGCGCTACGTTACGTGGTACATCGTAACGTCGCACAGAGGAAAGTCCACGTTTTTATTTCACTCTACCACGGGCATAGATGTCTACACATCAAAAACCGGATCGGAACAGTATGAAATAATGAATTGAGTGGAATGAAAATGATCGAATGATCGATTGATTAAATTTATCGATTTTTGAACGATTCGATCATTTGAAATGAACAATTTACACAGCTCTAATGTCAATGAAAACTGGAAGAAAACTGAGTTTCAAATAAAAAAAAAAAAAATCAATTTTTGTTGGTAATTTTGAGTTTTTTTTAACATTTTCTCATTAAGGATATGTCATTTTGTTATTGAACTATTGTCACGAGTCTTCACTGTTGGGCTATATCAACACACCAAGTTCGTGCGATCTAGTCGTGCATATTATTTGTATTCTATAAATGGTCGCTGCACAATTTAGGTCAGAATATAAAAGTACCTATTGTCAAAGTCAGGAATTAAGTCAAAATTTAAATTAAGATGTCCTGAAATATGTGATCAAAATGCAGATATGTGCCAAATTTAAAAATAAAAATCCAAAATGCCTCGCAATATTCCTAAGGGATTAGAACATATTGATGGAGCTTTGATATTTTCTTATTGAAAATTATTTTTAGACCAAATTTCATCGAAAATGAAATAAATTTCACAATTTCGACAGTTTAACGTTACCAACCAAATTTTAGGTCAACGACTCAAAAACTCGACACATGTATTATATGTCTTTTCAAGTATACTGCGAATTTCTACGATTTTTCTAAAATGAAAATTGAAGGATTTTAGACTAAAATTAGTAGAAATTCGCAGTCTTCGAGTGTACGCGAAAAAACATAATCTTAAATAATTTGTTTTATTTTTTTAAATATTGTTTTTTTCTGGTTGTGTATTTAAATCTGACGTCAGATTAAAAATTCTGACATATTTTTGTGAACATGATTTTCGTTTTTTAAATTCCAAACTGATTTTTTTTTTAATTTTGAAGTTAGTATTTTTGCGACGTTCAAATGTTAAGGACCAATTTGTCAATATAGTCAGTAAAACATCAGATAGTACTAAGTCTTCAGATAAATAAATATTTGTTCCTATTTATTCCTCTGATAGCTAATTGACTGCTTAACTCTCTAATTTAACTAAATTCCTGAATTTCACATTGTTTTATTTTTAATTTTGAAATTTCGTACCATATTCTGACCTAAATTGCCTCCATTTCAAATTCCAAAAAATGGCCAATAGCACAGAAATAAGTTTAATATTTTCCAATCATTAAGTGTAAGTACCAATTTTCATATTAATTTTCGTCCAGAACTGGCGTGGCAAATGATATCTTTGTCACCAAAATTCAACTAACAAATAATGGCGTCTTTAATACCATATTTCAAAAGAAACAACATGTCAACATTTCATGGCATTCCGACAGTTCGTCGATTGGTAAAGGTGGTTTAAAAAAAATCTTTATCGAATTTATTTTATGAAACGATACCAATGAAATAAAACCCCGGAAACGAAGTCTACTAAGGGATTTTTTTATTCTCAACTACTAAGAAATGAATACACTTACTAAAGTGGTCTTAGCTGCCATGCCAGATTTTGTAAGATTAGGATAGCAAGCACTCCTACCTCCCCCCTTGCTTACCCTCTTGAACTAACGATCTCTTGAAGAACAAACCCGGCGAAATCTTCTAAGGTCCAGTTTCTCAGTGCGAGATTAAAGTTAAACCTGATTTAACTCGTCAGATTTGGTGAGTTAACTCAGGAGTTACTGAACAGATAGTTTTGATGTTTTATGAAATGAGTTTGTTTAGTCGTTCTGCATGCATTCTCTAGCAAAAAAAAAAACTGCTTCCTCAGTTAAATGTGGGTTGATTTAGTTCTAGAGGTAACTCCCCACCACACTTTGCCTTAGTGGAAACGTGGACTTTATTCAGTTTAGCTTTAAATTTAATTGCAGAAATTTTTCTAAAAAAAGCAAAACTATATCGTCTAACTACAAGATTCACTCACTCTTTCCTTTGATTAATATTTATTTGTAGGTACATTATTGAAATATGTACACATCGAATGTAAAAATTGTATTAAAATAAAAATATTGGAAATTTATTTTACTTAATTCAGATAAGATTCTCAGGGACTGGGCATTGGGCATACAACGAACACCACATTTTAAAAGCCTTAATTTACATAAAATCAGGTATGATCTAGTCTTAAAAAAAAACATACCAAGTACCAAAAATCATACAGTTTTTGGTTAAACATTCAAAATCCTATTTATTTTATATCTCTCCATAATCTTTGTATCCTATTTCTAAAGCAATAAAAAATGCAAACTACACTTTAGGCAGCTCTTTTTAAAATGTGAAATGAACTTCTTTTCACTTAGCATCCTTTCTATACCTACCAAAACTAATAATAAAATTCTATAAAGCTATTCTCTTAGAATAGATTTGCAATTTTATACTTCTCACTTATACAGCCACATGAAGGGGCCATAATATCAAATTCCCTGTTGGCTAGAAAGGTATATACATACATTGAATATTTCTGAGCTAACCTTAGAATTATAACGAGGACGGTACCGGACGGCAGCAGCGCCAGTGGTGGCAGCGTCGGGAGCCGGATCGCGGCAGAGGGCAATACATACGTGTACATCGTGATTTTCGTTTTCCTTTGGCCAAAACGACTTGCACGAGGCGCAACAATTGATTTGTTCTGCCTTGGCTCTTACAAAAGGAATGGAGGAGACACAAAATCCTCCATCCATAAGATACCTGAAATACCTGTCCAAGCGTCTTCATCTTCATGGTTACCATCATCAAAGATACTTGAACGTACCCATATGCAGCCACCATACCAACAGCCTCAGCACACTGTTGCTTCTAAACAGCGCGCGGCACAGCTGAATTACCTTAGAGCGAGAGCCAAAGCCAACATCATAAAGGAGGAAGGAATCGATTTTCCGAATACTCCTTTGCACTCTCTGTTCCGAGGTTTTAACGTCACGTACATAATATGTGAATGTGTTAGTCCTCCTTTATATGGATTATGTGCACAATCGAACACAACCATCCGCATATGGAGGGTAACTGTACTCGAATGAAAACAAAATGACCCCCAATATAGTGGTAATGGTTATGTGGTCTTGGGAGTTTAAAAGTTAGCGAAAGGTTTTATAGAGCTAATTTTAAATTAGTTTCATTTAACTTAGAAACTTAGGAACTGGAAATCCTTGGAGACCAAAAGAAGGTGGATTTTGAAAAGATGTTTTCTTGCTTGTATGGGCTCTCATTTTGAGGCTACGTTACCTGGATATTGTTATGGCCTGAAATTCAATTTGAGAAAAGTTTTAATGTGCAATTTTTGGATTAGACATTTACGGTGCTAGGGGTAATAAATCATGGGTAAAAAGTTATTAAAGAAACCCGTAACATTCTTTTGAAGAAAAAAAGGTTTTAGTCTAAGAGCTCACAGGTCAGTTTTGGGTGTAAAATAAAGGTAACGAGAAAGTACTGACGTAAGCCTTGCTGAGAGGAATAATCTATTTTGTGGGGTTGAAGTTACTCACAGATGTTTAACTCATAAGATAAAGATTGAATATTGCTGATACAAAACTTCAAGTCTGAAGGTTTCCAATAGACCAAAAGCTTGACAGTCGTGTTCAAAGTCTAGAAATTCTAGGAAAAAGCCATACGATTTTAGTTCTTTGAATTCATTCCAGCAAGCGTCTGACCTATTTAAAACCTTTATACACTGTTGGCTCTCTAGATACTCAAGACTCAGTCTTCATTAAAAAAAAAATGGATGACTAAGGGCCAGTTTCCCAGTCAGAAAAGTGACACTTAATTGGGGAATGTGAAAGATTAATTCCCTAAGACCAAAACTCGAAAATAATAATTAAGGGCTAGTTTCACAGTTAGAAAAATGGCACTTAAGTGGGCAATGTGAAATATTAAGGGCCAGTTTCACAGTCAGAAAAGTGACACTTAAGTGGGAAATGTGAAAGATTAATTCCCAATATCACA
Organism: Leucozona laternaria; assembly: GCA_932273885.2. NCBI lineage: Eukaryota > Metazoa > Arthropoda > Insecta > Diptera > Syrphidae > Leucozona > Leucozona laternaria. Next base: position 18,574,640 of record OW026367.1, on the reverse strand, counting down.
GTGCACCGTTACCTGAACAAGTGGCACTTAAGTCTCCGACGTTGGTGACTTAAGTTCAACTTAAGCTGGCTATGAAATTTAGCTTAAATTCCTAATATGGGAATCTAAAGTGCCACTTATACCGGTAAATGTCGACTGTGAAACTGGCCCTAAGGCACAATAACACAGTGCACACTTACCTGGTCCTGAATAAGTGGCACTTAACGATGGTTATGAAACTTAGCCTAAACTCCTAACATCGGAAACTTAAGTGCGACTTATTCCGTTAAATACCGACTGTAAAACTCGACCTAAGAATATAAAAAGCTACGTTTCTATGGAACTTCCAACGTAGCCTTAGCCTTGTTAAAATTGCCATAAGCTACCTGAAATAATAAATTTCAAATTAAATGTTTTTGTTTTTTTTTTTTTTTTATGATTTTTGGTAACACGTCTCTGATGGTTTGCATATTTCTCTGGGTAATGCCGAACACCATAAATATCCATCAATTCAACAATTTAACAGTTTAATTTGTAAACGCCGCGCCACCGCATACCTGTAACCTCTAAAGAGGCGCACACAATATTCACTGTCCGGCAGCAGTCAGTTCATTTGACAGAACACTCCTCAATCAATCGTTTGTCCAAAACTACTGAAACAAGGAATTCCAGTGGCTCATCACGAGTTGCTCTTCGGTCTCGCAACTGCGCTGGCCCATCACATCACGCAGCTTGAGCCTGTTATGGCCTAATTTTGTATTCTGAGCTCAGAATCGCTGGCCGAGAATTTATGAAGTTCAGAATTATAAAGATTATGTGTTCCTCATGTGAATCCTCCATCACGACCGACGCACGAAGTCGAAGGCGACGACGCCACGGCCACGATGGCTATGGCTAAAACCAAACAACGACGCGACTATGCGGCAGCGAAGGAATTAGCATTTCTGGCTCTTTGCTGCTTGATTTGGTCTTTTGGCTTTGGTAGTGTAGTGTAGTGTAGTGTAGTGTAGCGTGGCTTGAGCTTCAGTCAGAAAAATGTTCTTGAGGAATACGAATTTGTTTGCTCTTTTTTGTTTGTGTACCCTACGTGATCCGCACTCCGATTAATTTGCCATGCGGGAGTATGTAGTAAGGGTTAACACGCTCTTCGGTCTTCTGGATGGAATCTTCTGGCCAGAGTCCAGACCATCCACTCATGATGGTATACGCGTTGTCTGTTATTATGAAATTAAACCGGACTCTGGGCTTGTGAACTTTTGCAGAGAATTCCGTTTGGGTTCGGATTCGGACATGAGCTGAGTAAAACAACAACCAGAACACGTGAGATAAATAATTGTGCGGTTATAGCTACTATTCGTTGCAGATTCAAGATGTGCGACTTCAGCGAAAAAAAAAGTAAGAAACACAAAAAAAAAAAAAAACTTAGACGATGTTGAGATATTTAAATGACTTTTGAGGAATCGCAATGTAAGATTTGTGTTTCTTAGAGGCACGTGTTTTCACATGATAAAACCTTGAGTCCATTGAAGGGCAAAGAATTCTATACATCCTGACATACCGAACAGATTTTTGTGTATAAATAGCATGTAGTTTATTTTTGTTAACTAAAAATTATATCGAAAAAAATATTATTATTTATATTGCGTGAAAAGTATCATCCGAGAGATAGATATATCATGCTAGAAATATATCGCATGATACTTTCCTGGCACTTTTCAAGCGCTATGGGCTTTAAACTTTGTCACAAGAGTCTCGTTAATAAGTTCGATGAATCTAAATTAACTTTCGAGAAGAGTCTTGTAGATGTTATTTGTGTGTTTGAGTTGTAGTTTAAGCCGCCTGCATTAAAGAATGAACAATTTATGCTTAACGGATACAAATTCTTTCGTGCAGACCGACCAAGCAAAGGAGGGGGCTCAGCTATATATGCTGGACAAATTATTCAACGCAAAATTGTTAAAAGCCTTAGTGAAGCGTCTACTACACAATTTTTATTCTTAGAAATTCCTAATGGGGGCATAATAGGAACCATTTATATGCCGCAAAGTTCAGCTGAATCTTCCGTAATCACTGAAATCCTAGAAGAATTTCGTCACTTATCGCCAAATATTGTTGTTCTTGATGACATTAACATCTATCTATTAAACCACCATATATGCAATCCTCTCCAATGTGCCATATGAGTGTTTTAAACCTCTATACTTTGCCAACCTTTCTGAACCTACTCACAGCTTACTTTCTCTAATCGATATCCACCAATATTTGGTTATTTATTTGAAAAAGCCAAAAATAAAAGCAGAAAAACTTGGGCAACTGTAAATTGCTTAATTTATAATAAAGATATTAAAACAAAAGATTGTACGTTGCTCAAGAATTGCTCAACATATAGGACAAAGGTTAGAAAATTAACAACCAATTCTTCTCAACAATATGTAGAACAATAGCTTCAAGATGTGCTTCTGACACAATTGCCTTTCCTACATCCGATCAAAAAAGTTGCCTTAACTTCATCAGAACGACACTCAATGTAATAAAAAGAATTTTTTTAGGTCTCAATTCCTCAAGAAATAATCTGTTTGCATCACTTTGAAAGAGTGTAGTGAAAGCGATGTACTTTATACTCCCATTTCTATGTTGATAAACAAGTCGATGAAAGAATTATACGTTCCAAAGAGAATTAAGATAGTCAAAATAATACCACTTTTCAAAAATGGAGATAATTCTGATTACCACAACTATCGACCAATACCAATTTTGCCTATACTATCAAAAATAATTGAAACCCTATAGTAAATCAGCAGCTGTTTCAGCCCATTGAACGATATAACCTTTCAAATCCTTATCTTTCTATAGCTTTCGGAAGAAATCTGGTATACGAGCACCGCTTTAACCGATATTATCTCGCATCTTCAGCAGAAAAACGACAAAGAACGTACAGTAAGAGCCCAATTTATTGACTTGTCAAAGGCTTTTGATACGTTTGATTCTTTTAGGGAAACTGTTTTCAATTTCAATAAGGCCAGGCGGGCACATGAAACTAAACAGTTTGGTTTCGATTTTGAGCACTCGGGATTATATGAGAGTCCGGCGGTTTATGTGCGCGGACTCTAATAAAATCAAATAGTGCTCAAAATCGCAACCAAACTGTTTAGTTGCATGTGCGGCGCCTGGCCTAAAGGGAACGTCGTATCACTGGTTTGAGTCATATCTTAAATCTCGCAGCCAATATATAGAAGTGGATGGTGTTAAAAGTAATAATGAGCCTATTGAATATGGAGTACCACAAGGTAGTGTTCTTGGTGCAACACTTTTTTGAATTTATATTAATGATATTGTCAAATTAGATCTCAACTCAAGTGTTATTCTTTTTGCGGACGATATAAGTCTCTTGTATTCAGTTCAATCAAGAAGGGAATTAGAAAACAAAATGAACAATTACCTACCTAACCTCAATTTAAGACTGGCTAAATGCTCAAAAGCTACTTCTTAACGTAAAAAAAACCAAGTGCATTATGTTAAGTAAGAACAGAGATATCGACCAAATACAAGTTGAGCACCAAGAACAGTTTAGTAGAGCAGGTTGAATAAATCAAATACCTCGGTTTATGGGTTGACTCACCACTTAACTGGAAATATCACATTAAAAAAACTTTCCAAAAAACTGTCATCTATAGGGTCCGCCAAATAACTTTTTTTTTTTAAAAATGGCGCAAAACATCGAGTGTAGCTTCGGCTGTGTTGGACGTAGCGCCGCCGCCGTCCTGTTGAAACCAAATGTTGCCAATATCCTCCTCTTCATTTTTTGCGAACAAAAATTCGTTCAACATGGCCCGATAACGATCGTCATTGACTGTAACGGCCACTCCTTGCTCATTTTCGAAAAATGGCCCAATTATGCCTCTGGACCAAAATCCGCACCAAACAGTGACTTGTTTTGGGTGTATCGGCTTTTCAATGCATGCGTGCGGGTTTTCTGTGCCCCAAATGCGACAATTTTGCTTGTTTACTACCCGCCAAGTTCAAAATGAGCTTCATCTGAAAAGATGATTTTTTTTTGGCAAAATCGGCATCTTCTCTAAGTCGATCGCAGGCCCACTTAGCGAAGCGTATACACAACCATATTCGTTCAGCGGAAGGTTAAAACTAATTATCTGTCAAATCAGACATGAGCTAAGTGTTACCATTCACGAAATAAGCACTAACTGAAAAAAAAAAACGTTAGATGGCGGACCCTTTATATAAAATGGATCGTGGTGGGTTCGGATGCTTAAAACTTGAGAACGACTGGAGCAAATTGGATTATTTTTTCTACACGTTTGTTCGTAATTGCACCGCGAAGGTTTAGGAAAAAAGAAAAGTCGGAAAAGTCTCAACAGGTGGCGCTATAGGTGAAAATTTCGTTTTTCAGTTCAATTCAATTACCGTTCAACAAATGGCACTGTAGGCTGTTAGGAAATGGCTGTTGGGATATTCTATTCAACTTTTTTTATTTGTAGGGTGATATGGGGTTAAAATAAATAATTGTCCGTTTTAAGAAATTCTTTTTTGATGTAAGTATATCTGAGAATAACTAATGATGATTCTCATTGGCTTTGTTGGTCGGGTCACAAGTCGGCCATCTGTTCGAAAAATTCTGGAAAGACGGCACTGGCTTGCCATCACAGCGTTGAAAGTGGCCATACTAACTGGAATTCGATTGTGTGGAGATCTTGGCAATAAAGAAACACACTTCTTAACGCTACTCGTAAGAAACACTACACATAATCAATACAAGAACAACATGAACCGTAAACAAGACCAACAAAACATCTCAGCGGTGTACTGCTCCTTAGTTGTCAACAGTAGATCCAAAACTTGAATGTACTTATTGGACTATTGTTCAAATTTATCATGCAATGGTAAACTGTTCCCTTTTGTGATTCTCAGTAAAGGTGTTCCTCAAGGGTCATTGCTCGGCCCTTTACTGTTTTTCATGTGTATCAACAGCAGCATGACCTGGAACAATCATATAAACCATAGTGTCGCAAACATTTATCGCTATATTACTTCGCATGAGTCTTTTCTCATATGATATGTATATTTCTATCGTTTTGGGGAATTGTGGTCTCCCGTAAAAATTCCAAATTAGGAGGTTGATGCCCCGATTCATTATTTTTGAATTAAATCTTTCTTTGATGATGTATACCACCATCTCAGGGAATTTTCATTTCTTTTCAAGAATTCGAACATAAAATTGATAAAAAATTTGTTTTTATTTTGTTCATAATGAATGTGCAATCAAAACCCGAATACCAATCAATACCTCCTAAAACTATTCTGCAACACCTGTTACATTAATTAGATAAATCAAATTTTGCTGTTCATTTTATAACTCCTTTTAAATAAAAATTAACTTTATTTTTTATCTAAAACCACACAAGCAAGCACACATGAAAATTTAAACGACCGATTTGAAAATATGGGTGGCCTCAATCTTAAGTATTTTCAAGCCAATTAAACTGTCTGCTATTTTACATTGTTAAACTGAAAGAAAAATAACCCAAACCTCTGACCTCGTGCGAGTTATTATCTGCGAACCATATAAAGAGCTAAATCCAATAGCCACCACGTTTCCAGGTCTGAAAGGCGTTTCACCAAAGACTCAAAGCTTATACCCCCATTTAAACCCGATTAAAACTCAATTAATTTAATAACAATCAACCCATCTGCATTACAAGCACCGCACTTCAACCCCATTATGTGTCCGCGATATGGCTCCTGGGGTCTCTATTTCTATATACTCTATACAGCAAAATGAATGCATTTAATTTCGTTAACCGTTATAATACTTTCGCAACTGACCAAAATCCAATGTACTTAATCTTTGGAGAATTTCTTATTTTCAGAACGGGCGATATAAATTTCCAAAAACTTGTTAAAAAAAAGAAGACGGAACATTTAGCCGCATCAGAGTCATCAGAGCTAAAGTTGAACGCACATTTATCGGCATTGCTGATGCTTGCATTTGGCCAAACATACCAAAGCCAATAACAACTACTCATACCTCCTCAGAGAGCCAAAGTGTGCTCTAAATTTTAACCAACTTCCTATTTGTGGATGCTTGTTATTCTTTTTTGATGCAGCAGCGAGCGCGAGGCACAGCGCGAGTTAAGTTCAGATAGAACACAACAAGATTTGAAACAGATTCAAAGCCAAAAACAGCAACAACAACAAAAACAACATTGGCTAGATGCAATTTAAGATAATGCAATAAATCTTGGAAAAAATTCAGTAATTCAACTCAGTTGGCCGACCGAACGATCGACCAGCTGAAGCCACAGTCAAAGCCAAAGCCAACATAAGGAACTGCCATCCCAGAGGCCAAAGTCAGCAGCCAGCCAGCCAATGGCATATAACAACTACAACAACTGCAAAAAAACTAAAAACATCTTCAAGATTGGCTGCGGCCGGTGCGGCGCAGCAACCCCGACTGAAATCAAAACCAATATTTCTACTTTGGGCCGCAGCCCAGCCAGCGCAGGTTCCTTGACCTGGTGCCGCAGCTATGTAAAACCAACTATATGTATACAGCTGCAGCACCAGCATCAGCTTTATCTCCCTGCTCCTGATGTGATGCTCCCTGGCGGTCCAGCCAGCGTTGTACTGTTTTGGGCCCGAGCATCGCCATCGCCAGGAGAAGAGATTAGCAGTTGATTACCTATTGCTGCCGGTTGTCTGACTATTGGTGGTAACACGCCGCGCCATTTGCTAAGTGAATTAAATCAAATGTTGTCCCATCTGCAAATATCAAAGAAATTATATCATTCGTAACAGTCGCAGCCGTCATCCGAAGAGATCTCTAGGAAGCTGCTAACATGGAAACCGGAGATCCAGATTAATATGTTATGTCGAGAACATGGAGTTGCGCAAGTGCTAGAGTACATATACGGGGCCTAAGAGGATATAATAACTTGGCTTGTTTTAGGATCTTGAGTGTTGATTTAATTGCGACTCCAAGTCCATGGACCTAAAAGGTTGATGTTATGCAGAAACTCGCTCTTTATTTATCATCATCGACATCAATCAAATGCACCAGGTCGTCGCGTTGTCTTGTTTGTCAAATTGTCTAACTCTTTCAGATGACAGTTTGTTGTTCTTACAGAATTCAGTTACAATGTTTTTGATGTGAATACGGCTGCTGTAGCATTAATATGTCTTTACATGTGAACATAAAATTAGAGAAAATCTTAAAACCGATGGCTAAGAAATACATAGTGGGGAATATTTTTCGTTGACGTTGTACAAAAGTGAAGAGAATTTTTATTTTTTTTTATTTTTACTACAAATTTTGAAATTATTTTCTTGTTTTGGAAATTAAGTTGTATTTTTGCGTACTCATTGACAGTGTTCACATTGAACTGTCTCCTCAAATTTTTTTGACTTCTCTGTTCTTTTGCTCACTCCCATTTCATAGTGAGAAAGAGATGGTCAGGAATGGAAGGATTTTTTTTGACATCTGTTTTATCTGTCTGTGATTTGTCTTTGGCACTTAAATCCTACAGAATCTATTTTTTTTTCAATTGGAAAAATATTTCTTAAATAAGATTTACATTTTATAAGCGAACATGTTTTATTTATTCATCAAGCAGATTTATATATTAGTAACAAATAAAATATAATCTTCAAGACTACAGAACAAGGTTTATAACTTAACAAAAAAAAGTAACGACGGCGAAGAACAAGTGGTTGTAGTCCAAGCAGTTTGCATCTGGTTTGATGAGGAGGGATTGCATTATTACAGTTAAGACGGTGAACTACAATTCGCTCAAATTTTCTCTGAATCTTTTCAATCCTTAAACATTGAGTTCTATAAAAGGAAATAAAAAGAATTCCAAATTACGGAGCAGTATTCGAGGGAAGATCTTATACATATGCATAGAATAGTGAGCGAAGAGTAAAAGAATCTTTAAATTCTTTTGAGTTGCGAACCATAAATCCCAGCATACAATTAGCTTTTAGCAACCACAAAATCAATGAGAGAGGTAAAACTTAGTTTCGAATCGAATTTCACACCAAGGTCTTTCATTTCTCTAAGCTTAATAAGTTTTGTTTTATCGATTTCAAATTCAAAATCAAGATAAAGGGTGTTTTTTTTAGATATATGTTGTTTTCAATCTGGCAATACTTTTTTCGGAGTTGGTCTTTTTGACAGCTGTCACTTGATTAATGCTCAATTTGGTTTACAATTTCATAATTAATAGACTTATTTTTGAACAACGTTTGTAAATTGTGCAAATTGATTACCAAAATAATGGTTCGATTCGCGCGACGCATCGCGCGCTGCGTCCAATAATCGGTCGACATAATCGCAAAATCGCATAAATTCAACCAACCATAGATCGGTTTCACACCACGTCTACTCTAGTGGATAATGCGCATCCTCAAAGATGCCATACAGTGCGCACCGAAGACGCTATTGCTGCTCTGGAGCAGAGCAGAGTATAGAAGAAGACGCGAATGAGTCAATTGGAGTTGTCGAAAATTGGGCCTCTCGGCTGGAATTTATTTGAGCCAGCCGCTGTGGCCACTTGGTCGAAATCATCTTAAAAACATAATGGCAAGCCCTGATCTTTATAATAAAGCTAGATTCTTGGCCATAACATTAAATTATATGCTTTTTATTCCTTCTTGAAAACCACATGTGTAAAAACAACACCCTTTAGATAAAGATTTGTATTTGAAGACATTTAAAAAGAGGTGGTTAGAAATGCACCATTCAGATAAGCGCTCAAGGCCACTTTGAAGTGAAGGGGAATCTTCTAACAATTTGCAACAACGGAAAATTTTGATATCATCGGCAACACATTAGGCAGAGAGCATTGTTCATAAAAGTTGGTATATATCATTGATCAACAACAAGAACAGAAGGGGCCTCGAGTGACTACCTTGAGGAACCACAGAGGTGAACTGAATTACTTCAGAAAATAAATCATTAATGCGGACAGACTGTGCTCTTCCGTTGAGATAGGATGCAAACCCATTTTAGAATACTTGAATGGAAGCCAATGGGCTCCATCTTTTTATTAATACAAAATGGTTGAGCGTTTCGATAGGCTTCGAAAAGTCCGTAAATTAAACATCAGTTTGAAAACCAATTTTCCAGATTTCTAGTGATTTGGCTACAAAAAATTGCTAGGGTTGTCGTAGTGGATCTTCCAGCTACAAATCCGTGTAGAGATGGCGAAATCGTTCCTTTAAGAATAAAGGTTAGTTTTTCATAAACTATTTTCTTGGGAATCGTAGACAATTTATTTATAGGACGGTAATCAGAAACATCATCTTTGGAGCCAGATTTATGGACAGGAATAATTTAAGAAATTTTCCAATCGTCAAGAAAAAGACCCTTTTAAAGAGAAACATTGAACAGTATAGAGTTAATGGCCCTAAAAAAGAGCAACAGTACAGTGTTTTTCAATAAAATTGGTCGAATGCCATCAAGCCCCGGTTGACTATCATCATTCAGAGAAGAGTATATCGATTGAAAAAAATTTGCAAAGAGGTTGCATATAGTATTTAAGTAAGTAGATGTTTTCTCTAAATACTGCATGCAAAGGTATCCCATTTGGGCATTTTTGATGTAAAACTTCTTTTCCTTCCGGGGGGTAAAAATGTTCGTATGGAGCTGTCAGTGACATGTCAAACCAACTCTTTATCTGTCAAATACCGACAGAATTTCCGGTGACAGATTTTGCTTTAGCTCTCTATAAAAACCTTTACCCACCAATAAATTATTAAAAAAACATCTTTTTATACCGAAAAAGAATGTGTTTTTGGCAAAAGAGTCACCCAAACTAACCGACAAATCATTTAAACACATAATTTCATTAAAAAACCGCATGAAAATAGTTTTTTTTTAAATTAAACACAACGAAGGACAACCACCAAAACCAGTAAACGATTTTCATTATTAAAAAAAAAAACACAAACAAACATATTTTTCGACCATCTTTTTTATTTAAATTATTAAATACTTAATGCTAGATAACACAAATCACTTTTTTCCAACTTAACTTATAAACTAACTACTTAAAATGAACAAATAAATTTCCCTAAAATAAGAAAAACAAAGTAAACAAAACTATCTTGTTGAATGTTGACAAACGTAGACGAGCATTGCCATATAAGAGGAATCCTTAACCCTTAACCCGCTGACAAATCTAAAACAGCATTGCCATATGCATTTGGAATTAGTCCTCGAACACAATGGATGCGATAAGAAAACGAGACGTGAGTGCGACGAGATTTCGTCGTTCTTGTCAAATTAGTTTCAAACTATGACGAGGATATGCATAATAAAGCATTTCACGTTGTCACGAACGAAATGGTTTTATTATTACAAAATGCTTACAGTGAATCATGTCACGCTCTCGTCTCGTTTTCTTGCATCTCGTTTCCTTTCTTAAATCTCGTCCCAATATCGGAGATTTTACTGAGGTGAATAGGTGAGTTGAAATTGTTAATCCACGGATCAAAATTTGAACCAAAGTTGAATTTCAGTTAACTCGCCGAAATCGATGAACTAAAATTGCTGAACCATGGATAAAAGTCTGAACGACATCGACCTTCGTACAGCTGGCCCTCACGGTTAAGCCTGATTCACAATAGGTCTGCTTTATGTATTTTTTTCAGTAAAAGGTGTAAACCTGTCAAAACACCAAAGTGAGAACGAATTTCTCAAAAATGGAGAAACACACATGAAAGTTAACAAACGCATTGAACCACTTTAGTTAACAAAACGTCAACATTTCACTCCTCACATCAAAAATCACATGCCAAAAGTCTAATTTTGTTAACAATTTGCGTTTAATTTAAAAAAAAAATAAATAAATTATAAATTTCTCAAGTAATTTATTATTGATGTGTAAACATCTATGCTGGCGATAGAGTGAAAAAAAACGTGAACGTTCGTGTGCAACGTTACGTCGTGCACTTTACGTTGTAGCACGTTACGTTACGAAACCTGATTTGCCCCGACCAAAACAAATTGATTTTAACGCGACCGACAATTAGATTATACCTTAAGGCGACCACTCATTTATATTGTTTTTGCCAACGACGAAAGCAAATTGTTTTTAGCGCGACCGACGATTTTATCATTTTAACACTTAAAATTTTTTATTTTTTTCTTTTATTTTAAATTACTCCCCGAACAAAATGGACGCGACACTAGTAATTAAAAAGAAAACAAAATCAAAACAAAAATAATAATAGTCAGCTGTAGGGATTGACAATTGACTGTAGGTATGGCAGGTCAATGGCTGTAGGTATGGTAGGATATCGGGTGCGTTCAGTGATACAAATCTGAACTTAAATTCTACGTTTACATTATACTGCTTTTAAACGATGCAATTTCTTCATGCAATTTTTAGGCACGTAGGCGAGGGACGTAGGTGGCTGGGTTATACAAAATAGCTGAGGTTGAACAAATTGCATAGTTATCGGCTACTTTTGTGCTTGCACAAAGTTCACATTCATTAAAAATCACAGCGTCCAATTCCATAGGCGATTGATGGTGTCAATCGATTGAAATTGCGATCTTAGTGATTTCCACTGACAACTAAATATTCTAAAAACTCAAGATATATATATATGTAATTCGCTGGCTATCTCATAGTGACATTCATTTGAGGTTCGTTCAGTATAAAATGAAGACTGAACTTTTTGTAAGTTTTACTCGATGGAAAGATGGAGTTTCATAAGGGTTGCAAGTTCGTTGACAGTTTTAACTGGATATCTTAATTCGGCCCCTGTCAGTCAAACCATTAAGTTCCTTTGGAATTTGGGTACGGTGTCATTTAATTGAAACCACGATTTTAGTGCTCTCCGCTGACAGTTGTTGTTTGTCGATGCTCAGAGAGTGATTACCATAAACAATAACCATGTGTAATGTGAAGTCATCTTAAAGTTGAGAGTGAACTACGAAGCAGGACCTTTCAGTACCGAACCTTCACCGTTCGTTGGACACTTCACCACCAGCCTTTTAGTGCTCGGAAATTTCGTTACAGCGGTTCCCCCACTGGGTATTTCGCTGCCGTTCTTTCAACACTAAGCTTTTTAGGCACTGCCTACATATAGGTAATGTAGTGTTAATTATTCAATATGTTTCTTTTGATGACGTTCATTAACAAAAATCAGGCACTTGGACAAACGTTGATGTTTACACATATTTAACCGCGAGTCCCGGCGCTCACGTATTTTTTATATAGTTTATTTTCGTCGTCACGTCACGCCGCGCCGCCGTGAGTTCGAAAAAATTTAAAAAAGCCGCCACGGGACGACGATTTTTTTTTTGGTAGGGGCACAGTTATAGTTTTCATTGAAAAGTTTAATGACTTATTTTGAGACGTTTAAAAAATAAGTAAAATCAGTAATTATTTTGATGCAAAAAAAAAAGCTGATGGCTTGAACTTGAATTAATACTTAGTGAAAAAAAAATTTATTCAATCCCAAATTTCGCCATAAAATGAAGTTTAATTTATCAATGATAATTGGTAAGGTAGTTCGATCATTGAAATAATATAAAGTCATGGTATGTGAACGGTTTCTTACCAAGAAATAGGAGTGAGATACGTCAACATGACTCGAATCACTTGAAGAACTGTCGGAACATGGACGTATACAATTCTAATGGCTAACCAAAAATCGTCAACTTTATTTTGATTATCTAACCAATTTGTAAATAATTCATTAAAATCTTAATCCACAATTAGTTGTTAGTTTGTTTTATACAAAATGTTTGTACGTTTATAAGTAAAAATATGACAGAGGCGAGAGGCTGTGTTTGAGAGGAAAGAAGTTTTACTTCTAGCGCGCGTATACGTCAGTACACACAGTGTTTTTTTTGTTATTTATGTAAGACCAAACATTTTTAAAATTATGTTTTAGGCTATAGATTCAGTATACGACACAAATAATCCTTGTACAAGAATTTATATAGTTATAAAAACTCGAATTGTTTCTGAAGAAGTAAATAGTTACTGCGGATTGCAACATCATTAATGGAATTACGATATAATTCTTACGAACACCAAGGTGGCTTAGAATTATTATTATAATAATCCTTCAACGAGCTCAGCTCTTTGTTTTGCTTTAACAACTGCTGACGTCAAAGTAAGTCGGATGTGCTTACATTAGTTTGTGTCTGAACAATACAAGTTGGATTCACGTCAAAAAGAAATCGGAAGAGAGAGTCCAATCTGAATTGATTTATTAATTTTTTGTTCAGTTTATTTTAAAAACAAAAACAAAAACAGTGATGTTTTGAATGATAACATCCGTGACGTTCAGCCTGGAAAACCATCATATTAATATTGAAGGTTTGAATGAAACAACAATAAAAACAACAAATAAATAATTGCAAATGAGAAGAGACAAGGCTCTGTGGAAAAAAAATTTCTTGGATGTATGTGTGTGAGTAGGTGAATTTAGGAGAAGATAGAACTCCCAACTCTATGAGCTATACCAAGATAGGGATGTAGTCTTAAAATTCAAAACAAGTAGACCACATACAGCGAATATCGATATTGAAAAATATCAAGGTTGGATTCGAGTTTAGGGAATCAAACGGAAAGACAATAATTCGAAAAGTATATATATTCTGGTTCTAGATACAAAAAATATATTGTGTACTGTTAAAAATCGATTTAAATTATTGATTTATTGACTAGGTACTTTTAATACTACCAACTCCTAAATATTATTTAATTTTCAATAGAAGACATTTGCCATTGTTGATATATTCATATAAAATCAATGAGTATTCTGCGTATATACGCGTATCCACTTTTGCTTAGGTTTGACCTTATTCTTTTGTTAAACAATTGAAACTAAATACTATAATTTGGTGAAATAAAAAAAAAGAAAAAACAAACAAACATTAATAAGCAAATAATATTCTTCCATTAGTAAGGAATTTTATCATAAATTAAAATTTTTCCGCCAGAGGTGGACTTAATAAATAATTCTTTGCTTAATCATTATCTTATAAGTTCTAATTAATATGTTTCTTTTCTAATTTTTTTTTGTTGTGTCGTTTGCTTAAAAATGAGTTCTAATATTTCAATTTAAAGTTGACATTATATTCAAAATTCGCATCAGTAGGTATACCCTGGGGGACCGTTAAATCTGTATCATTATTAATTTAATAAGACCCAATGGCAATGGAATTTTGTTCACATTCGAAACTAATGAATCCTCGTTATTATTTGTATTGTTCTATTTTTTATCTTAAATTTCAAAAGATTTTTTTTTTAGAATTATATGGTTATGGATTTCCATTGAGAAACCGTTTGTTGGTTTTTTTTACACAAACGTAATATTTATATTTAAGTTAAGCACTATAATAAGATAGTTATATGAGAACTAAGGGCACTATATGAAAAACACGGATGTGAAGGGCTTAGGTAGTTTTTTTGCGTAGTTTAAAAAATTAAATGATTGATTTGAGTTCAATGACTTCAAAGTTTCTTTATTTCTTCAATTAAAGATTGGTTTCATCTTTCATTTTTCCCTTTGCTTTTCAAGTAGGACCGTATAGATGACGCAGTGTTAATTTTGAACTAATGACAGAAGTTAGATGAAAAAAGGTTTTTTTTTTATCAAAATTTACATTTGCCAACCTGGGGAATTTTGTGAAGTTGGCATATCAATTTTCACCTAGACTAACGGGACCATGCAACAGGAATTTGAAGCTTTTACTTGCATTTTTTTGTTTGAAGTTCTATTCCGGATTTTGCAGTTCATCAAATAGTGTGTGAAATGGCATGTAGCTAACCATCAGGCAATCAATCAATTTACTGTGAAGTTAAAAGTATACAGTATGAAATTCTTTTTAATTGAGGACTTCCAAACTTGGGATGAGTTTTTTACTTGAACTTCAAAAAAACTGCAAATTTTTAGTCCTATTTCAAAGTGATGGCTTGCCTGGTTGTTGGTTAAACAACCACAACATACACACTGTTTGATGAACTGCAGAATCCGGAATAGATGTTCAAAAAAAATGCAAATTCTTGTTATAGTCCCATTAGCCTAGGTGTGCCTTTAAGCCATTAAAGTCCACCAACGACCAAAAATATTTCCATCATGGCAGGTCTTGGACAAAAAAAAAAACCCAGACACTTCGAATCTACACCCAGATGAGCTATGTATATAAGAGGTGTTATTTTGAATAGCCCGCTATTTCGGTAGCTGTCACTTTTGAAGCTGTGATTTTTTGACATTTGACAAGTAGAAACTACGCCATTAATAAAAATGCAACGATACACGCATCAACAACGCATTGAAATTATTTAAATTCACTATAAAAATGGTGAAAATTTGGCAGAGACGGTTCGTAAAACTAAAACATTTTTGGGTCGTCGTGAAGCACCTTGTCGGACCGCAATACAGAAATTGGTGGACAAATTCGAGCTCTTGGGACAAGTTAGTGATGTGAAGAATAAAACCCGTGCACGTCGCTCAAGAACAACTGAGAATATTGCTGTTGTAGCCCAAAGTGTTGAAGAAAACCCAGGTTTGTCCATTCCTCGTCGTTCTTTGGAATTAGGCATTCCACAAACGTCATTACACCGTATTTTGCATAAAGACTTGGGTCTTAAGGCTTATAAAGTTCAGTTAACACAAGAACTCAAGCCGGCTGATCATCAACAACGTTGTGTCTTTGCTGATTGGGTCCTTGAAATGCATGAAAATGATCCGGAATTGCATCGAAAAATCATCTTGACTGATGAGGCCCATTTCCACCTCGGAGGCTACGTCAACAAGCAAAACTGTCGCATCTGGGGCTCGGAAAACCCAAGAGTTATTGTTGAAAAGCCTCTCCATCCTCAACGCGTGACTGTTTGGTGCGGTTTATGGTCCGGCGGGGTCATTGGACCTTACTTTTTCGAAAATGAGGCTGGAGCAACAGTTACGGTCAATGGATTGCGCTATCGAGAGATGATTAATGATTTTTTATGGCCGGAATTGGATGGTATTGATCTGGACAACGTTTACTTTCAACAAGACGGCGCTACGTGCCACACAAGCAATGAAACCATCGATCTTTTACGGGAAAAGTTTCCGGACCGTGTTATCTCTCGAAGAGGTGATCACAATTGGGCACCGAGATCTTGTGATTTAACACCTTGCGACTTCTTCCTTTGGGGCCACGTGAAAGATAAGGTCTACGCCAACAGCCCAGCATCGATTCAAGACCTCAAAGATGGAATTCGTGAGGCTATCGAGGACATAGGGCAGCCACTTTGCGATTTGGTTATGAAAAATTTCATGAAAAGGATATGGTCCTGTAAGCGTGGTCGTGGCGGCTATTTGGCTGATGTTGTGTTCCATTATTAACGGCATACCTTTCTCTTTATAATGACATAAACATCCGATCATTTATCTCAAAAAATGCCATTTTTCTTTGAATATCAAAATAACACCTCTTATTGGAAAACCCTTTACTATAGTATGGGGCAATATCTCATTTAGGCATTCCTGCAAAACTTGTCCATTTTTACAGAATGATAATGAAGAACGCCACAAAGCTGTCACCCAACCTATACCTTCGATATCAATTATGGATTCAGACTAGGCGATGCCTTGGCTGGGGACTTCCCTTAAATCGTTATTGAAAAATCTGCTTAGGCTCTGCTTCCAGAGAAAGATATCAGCGCTGAGATCAAAGAAAGAATAACTTTTATAAATCGCTTCTTCTTCGGGAGGCTAAGAATAAGGCAAAGCCTCTGTTCCTATGCTATATGGTGCATGAGGCATGGATCTTGTCAAAGGTGGATCATGACGTTGTTTTTTAGGAAATGATTCTCCGTGTGAATTTTGGTCCAGTATACATAAACGGGGAGCGGAAGAGAAGATACAACATTGAACTGTAAGGCCTATAAAGCGACACCAACTTGTGTGGCTAAAAAAGTAAAAAGCCAATTAATGAGGTGGCTGGGACGTTTTGAGCGAATGTAAACCAATGCCAAAATATGGAGATTTTTTGTATTCACTCTTAAGGACCAGTGCAGGAAGGCCACCACTCAGTTGCAGCACGCAAGTGCCAACTTGCCGGGTTAAACTGGAGACAGCTAGAGACCGAGCTAGGTGGAAAGAACCTTGTTGGTTTAGGCTGTGAAATGCGTATCTGTTTAATTTTTTCGAAAAATATTTTAATCTTTTAAATAAAATTAGACATTTGTAATAAATTCAATATTTTGAAAACGGACAAATATGTTTTGTTTTCAAATGTAGATAAAGTAGTAAGTGCCAAGCTTCTTTTTTTTTTCTTTTTCAAATTGTTAAAGACGCATGCATTCTCCATAAAAAAAACTGCTTCGTTAGTTAACTGTGGGTTTATTTTCTTCTAGAGATAACTAACTCTGATTTAACTCACCATTTAAAAAAAAAACGGTCAAAGTTTTGACGTAAGTATTTAAGGATTTGTCCAATAAGTTTTATTAAATTATGTTTAGGGTTCTCAGTGTCCCAGGTACCTGTATATCTAAAAGCACTCTACTATTTTGATATTACAAAATTCTTTATGATACTGAAGTAGGTGTTCCCTGTTACCCAAGGTTGAGCCTTAGGATCCTCTGAATTTGTATTTTACAGGGAAATAATAACTCTTGCGAGGAAGTGAAAAATCCACGCATAGTATCTTTTGTCATGATAAAATGCATCTTATCTTTGCCATTTCAATTCAACAGGTCTTCAAAATTCATGCAAACTTATATACAACAATCATGAAAGCATTATTGAGGGTTAAAAGTTATTCAAACGCTGTTACGGCACCAAATTTGTTGTATTTATTATTATATAGCCATGTTATATTGTAAAGTGATATTACAGTTTGCAGTATATTGCTATATTTACTGTCTTTCCACATTAGTAAACATAGCCCCATATAGGAAAAAAAAAGATAAATGGAAAACCATTTTTTGCAAACTGAATTTATGAATATACAGAAACGATTGAAATGCACTTGATTTATTGAAAAGAATTTTGAAACTTAGAATTTAAAAAAAAAAAACAAATTTCTTAACATTCAAAAGTTCAAGACCGACACATTTTTAAATTTTCGAACTCTGAAATCAATATTTTGAATTTCTTGCTTCCGAAAAATGAAAAAGACATCAAACTAAAACATTTGTACGTATAGGTAAAAATGTATGTATGTAAACAAATTAGCATTTTCAATAGAAACACATCGTATAACATTAATTAGGATCCCATTAAATCAATCAATGACACTTTAGCGAAGCATCCGCGTGTTCTAACACCCTAAACTCAGATATCTTTTATTTATCATTCAAAACAACTAATTAAACGAAATTTATTGGAACCAGATTGGTTGTGTTTATCTTCTTTGACAACGTTATTCTTCATTTCTGTATTTGTACACATGTTTCTCTTTAATTGTTTCAATAAATTTATTCAAATTGACATTTTAAAATGCTTCTACATATGTTTATATGGAATCTATTTCATCATATAACGAATTCTATTCATCGAACAGTGTAATAAATAAATACGTTGGTTGAATAAATCTAGGCTTATAATTAAAGCATAAACTCATTCTTGGAAATAATAATTATGACTTGATGGGAGAGTTTTAAGGGTTTTTCTTCAGAATTTTTGTCATGAAATTAGTATGGTTCAGTAAGAACTCTTTAAGGCTAAGTCTGTTAAGCATAAGAACTGTTTAGAGTGTTTACATTCAATATGTTCACAGATATTAAATACGTAGTTATATGTCATCACAAATTTTGCCAAATGTATAATTTTTGATGGTAAACAAAGAGTTGTTTTCTTTAAATTCAATATCACGTGAAGAGTTCACACAGGAGCCAGGAATGATTCTTATGAAATCCTTATTTTGCACGCAGTTACATTTGATGGTCGTAATTAAATTGACAGAGTGAGCTGGCTATGCAAATTAGTAACCAAAGCAATCTGAAAATTGAATAGACCAAACCTCCAAGTACTTTTATATAAACGCAAGAACAGTCAATCGAGAAAACAAAATTTGGGGACATCACATTAATATGTAACAGGATCGAATTGGCATTGAATTGTTTCTCTTAGTCTAAAACATACAACAAAAAATATTGGTATATTTCCGCTCCCAGCCCTTTCCCTATTTTTGCCTTTATATTTGTTATATTGTTTTTTTTTCAATTCCTATTGGTCCCAGAGAAAAACAGTGCTAGCGAAGAATATTCAGTTGGCAATTTCCAACATTTTTTGTCCAAACAGCAGTTATTGTTGGTTGGACTTAGAGGATCATGTTTTTACATATTTAGCCATTCATAACTTGAAGTAGGTTAAAACCTATAAAGTAAAAATTAGCTTAAATATTTATTTATATTTTCTTTTGTAATTTTTATGCTGCTTTTAAGCTGGTAGAAATGTTTGAGATCCATCCATGAACTGTCATTGAAAGTCATAGCGGATAATGGTAATGGATTTAAATATTTTTATTGAAACAATAGAAAAAAAAAATTAATACAACATCTCACGTATCATCATTAATGTAATGGAATGTTCAAACTGAACAAATGGTTCGGTATGGCAATTATCACTGCTGATCATTTGTAGTACAAGCAGAAAGAGATCATCTTAAACTACAAGAGGATTCAAACAACATACTTCCCCTCAAACCACATTTCAAAGAATCCCAATGGAGTTACTTATGTGAAGAAAGCTAAGGAAAATGGTGGTTATGATTTATCCAGATAATATCAATTCAAAGAACTAGATGATGGAAGGAGACTCCGTGATGATAGAAAAAGTTGGAGATGTATTGTTCTCCAGAAATTACTTGACTGGACATAAATGTTTTTACATGTTTCGGAAATATCTTAAATAATAAGAACCTTTTAATGGGTCGTATAGTCAGATGAGTTGTTGATCAAATACTTCGCTAAGTCGACAGTGAATTTGATATTAAAAGAACGAATTTCAAGTAATGAATACACCAGTCAGTAATCCAACTAATCTCAGCCACGTACCTAGCTCTGTATGTCATATAAAAAACCCACAAACTCCAACCAATTCTAGCAACGAACCAAAAGCAACATCGTTCAACCTAATACCCTCTGATCAGCTTATATTGAGCAAAACAGTTTAAATAAATCTGCAATTCAAGTCTAAGGTGAAAAATTAAAAAAAAAAAATAATGGAAATGAGTTTCGACGTTTTTTGAGAAAATCACCGTATATTTCCGTAATAGCCTTAAGAATCTCGGTCCCAATTTTGCAGACCAATTCAATTCTACAAGTTGACATTATGGGGTTCACTGATTAAATTAAAATTTTCCAAAAAACCACTTAAAAGCATAAGTGAAATCATACAGCATGTTAACATTTTCAATTTTTTTTTTCAATAAAACAAAATCAAAAAAACAAATTCTCCTTATTTTGTGTTTGACATTGTATTTCCTAAGCTTTGATTTTCCATCTTCAATGTTCAATGCTTAACTAGATTTTAGTCTTGAAACACAAGAGCAGGTTCTCGTTATTGAGTCCTGAATCTTATTTTAAATAAATTAATGACAAGCTCTTAAAAAATATAAAAACCTTCTGGTTCGGGGCCTCAAACTAAAAAAATTAATGAATAAAAATTAAAAAAAGTGAATGGTAATACACATATTCAACCTATTATTCGAATTTATAAGATTCTTACTGTTTCTTATTGATTAAATCTATTTTTATAACCATTACGATCCGCTCAAAGCAATTAATAAAAAAATAAAGTTCTGACGTCAGTTCTTTCGTTTAAGGTAATTTCTTAATCTAAATTCACAACAATAAAAAAATTAGTTCATATTCCAGTATAAATATTCAATTCAAAATATGTATATATTTGTATCATATTAAGAATATATTTAACTATATTGATAACACCGTTATTTATATATTATGTTAAATAAAAATTCATTTTGCAAATGCGAGCGAAGAACATTTTAATTGCTTTTTCATTTGAGTGAAATACTTAATCATCTTTCAAACGATCTTAAAATGGAAAAACAAAACGTGGTAGATATACCGAGTTATGTTAATTTTAGTTATTTCGCATTAAATATTTTATATTTTTTCCTGAGTTATTAAATGTTTTGAAGTCGAAACGCTTATTTCACCGCATCAAAACATTTTCAATATGTACATAGTTTAAATGTTTCTTTTTTTTTTATTTTGTATTCGAGTGTTGTTCAAATGGATGTAATTGTATTTGGAATTTTTACTACACATACCGCTATGACCATATAACAAGTTTGATTGATATTATACGGGTGATTAAGTTGATGTGGGGAGTGTTACTTGTCATCAATTGGTGTATTTGTGATGGAATGTCTAACACGGGCTTTTAATATTATTATGTACCTCATTCAGAATGCGTAGTAAATTTATGGTTATTTGTAATACTTAGTAAATAAAAAAAGAGACATGATTATTTTCTGATCAATTGAAGTCGCAAGAAAAGTCAATAAATATGCCGCCAGAGATCAAAGAAAAACGCAAAACCAAAGCGAGTTACAGATAGATTTATCGGATTTAGACCCCCAGTTGTTCCAGAAACATAATTTAAAGACACAAATAAATGAATTACAAAATATTTTGCCTTTAAAATTTTAAATCAAAAATTAAAGTCCCCTTCCTGAAAGAATTTGAGTGGAAGAAAACTATAAGGCTTCATAGAGTATGTGGCATGTCGAAGTATATAATAAAGAAAACGTGTGCCACAAACAATAATTTATCTTCCTATCCATCGGTGGTATTTTAATTAGTTTTGATAAAACAATCTCTTTGGCTAATTTTTCTCTAACGATTATTTATGGATTGAGTTTCATTTGATGATGGGGAACTAAAATAAGAGAATGCATATTATACTGAGATGTGTATATGCTCTGTTTGTATTTTTACTGGCCACTTTTAATTATGAACCGTTTAAGAAAGTTGAATTAATTATAGTTAGTCCATAATTACCAATAGAATTGTCATTTTATAGGTTTTGTTTTTTTTTTTTATATGATACCAAAAAAAAAACACATTAATTTTTTTTAATGAATCGTAGAGTTTATTGAACTTATTTTGAAAGTATGATGGCACAATTGGAGATAAATTGAAATGTTTTGTCTTAAATTTATTGAAAGTACATTCAAATTAAATGAGAATAAAATGTAATTATTGGAAGATTAGAATGTTTGTAGTTTGTTGAAGAAAAATGAAAAGAATATAGCTTCTTATATTTTTTTTTTACTAATAAGAGAAGAAAACACTTAATAGGTTTAAAGAAAACATTTCAAAAATAAAAGCACTAGAATTGAGAATTGATTGGAAAGTAGATGGGATAGTTTAATGACCTATAGGACCATTCTAGTTCTTTCGAGATAAAGTTAATTTAATTATTCCTTCTTAAAAGCAATTGTTTATAATGTTAATTTAGATAGAGTATTTGGTTAGAAAAGTTTAAAAACTAGAAATTGAATAACCTTTCCTTAGCATTGGCAATTTTAAATTTCAGGTTATAGTTTTATTTTAAGAATGAGCAAGTCATGGTTTTCGAAAAAGAATTCGAGATTTTGAACTGAAAAATGACAATGATGACGAAGTTAAAAAAAGTGGGTTTCAACATAACCAACCATCGGTTTCTGCATCCGTGGGTAAACTATTCAATAAGCTAGAGCTAGAGCTAAAACGGTTGATTCGCTGTTCTTCAATTTTGGTAAAAAAAAAAACATTTTTATGTTTTCGAGAGAACACATACGAATTTCTGTTCTAGCTCATCCATTTTTTTTTTTAAGTTTTCTGGAAAATTGCTCGTCAACTTGCTTGCCTTTTTCGAAGCCAGTTAAGCAGCCAGTAGTGCGTTCATTTTTAACTACATATATAGTCAAATAACTGAAGTTAATCGATTTTGTGCAAAAAATAATTAAAAAGAAATAAGGATGTATGTATAAGTATATTTTATGGCAATGTTGATAGAAATATTATCAGATTTGATGATTTTGTTGTGCCAAAAAGTTGACAGATGCCCAGAGTTTAATGCTTTACGTCATTTCGATTTTGATAGATATTTCATTCCGATATGAATTATTGATAATCTGTCAGGTTGACATCTACAAAATGTCTATTTTTCAAAATCAAAATGACGTTCAGCATTCAACTCTGACTTTTGTCAAAATTTTGGCACAACCAAGACATCAAATCTTATAATTTATTATTATTTCTGTCAAGAGATTTGTTCAACGACAAATAAGTAAGATTAGAACAAAACAACACGGATTTGTGAAAAATGTCAGAACAAGTTAGAACAGCAAATGGCTACCTAATGTAGTTTTCGAGTGGACGTTTAGAGCTACTCCTTTTTTACTCCCTTTACTCCAAAATTTCTATTTTCGATAGGAATGGAACAGTTTCGAAATTCAACAAAAAACGACCTTAGCTGCCAGTAAAAATAAACAACAAATTATCCGAGTATGTATGCAGTTTTATTAAAATCGAAACAGAATTGATTAAAATTAACTTTGAGAAGAGATTCAGAAAAAATCAATCCAATATAGAAACAATTTTCATTGAAAAAAATTACAACAGTTGATTTTGAAACTTCTCGCAAATCTGTTCTAAGTTGTTCTACCTTAAAAGCAACTGCAAGAAAATTCTGTTCTAAACTGTTCCAAAGTGTTCCAGACAGACGCATTGAACAGCAAACAGAACAGTTTAGAACAGAAAATTCCACATTGAAACTGAATAAAGCATTTTCAATTCGTTTAGTACCACTAAAAAAGGAATGTCGGGAATGTAAAGGGAAAACTGATGTGGATTCCCAGAAGTATGAATATAATGTTAGAATCGTTGTTAAGGGGGAATGCAAGAGGCTATTTCTCTAGAATATACTCTTTATAAAAATAGCAAAAAAATAATGCAACTTGACTGTTTATTCCACGAACACGAACATCATAACTCACTTACAAAGTACATAATTATGAGAATAAATCGCAACTAATCTTGAAACTGTAAGAAACAGGACCGACTATATGGGTAAAACTACTTTTAAGAATTTATCCATTATCGAAATGTTAACACTGATTTAATCATCTGTTTGATTTAAACCTGGATTTTAGTTTTTGCTTACACAAAACTAATACTTATACCAGAGAATGTTTTAAGGAAGAATCTGAATTACCAACAAAATAAAAAAGTCATGTTTAATTAAAATCTTCATTTTCATTCAAAGAATATTTTTTTTTTTCAATTCATTGGAATAGATCGAACTTTATTTCGATGTCGATATCTTCATCATCCTCACAATAACTGAATAATCCCTTGAAATGAGGTTTATTTTGTGGTGCTTGTCTCTGTATCGATTGAACGATTTCGACTCAATATTGACAGCCATTTCTTGATGAATGATCTCGGATTCCAATTTTCCAGGTTCGGTAAATTAAAATAGATATATAAATACTTGTTCTCAGTCTCGATGCACAAATTTGGTCTTTCGTTTGTTTTCCAGAGATTATTAGCACTTTATGCATCTTGCAACATCCACAGAGTAAGGCGTGCAAACAAGCATATGTGCTTATATTCTTGTCAACTCTTTAAAATGACAGTAACCTTCAGGTTCAGATATTGAACAATTTTGGCTTCAATTTCCCTCTGGCAAAAATCATTATATTGGAGATAAAGCGCTGCCTAATCGACGTTAATAAAATTAATTTTTGAAATTTTTCAACAACTGAGGGGTTATCGTTGTCAAATTTTAAGTAAAGACGCGACTAGTTTATGGCTAACATTTTCACAGAACTCATCACCATCGGTACAACCATCGATTTTGCGAGTTGACCTTGACCGTATTTTTGTATTCAACTCGATATTAGGCAGAAACTTGTTACCGTCAGTAATCACAATTTTACATTTTAACTTACTAACGAAACCGGATGGAATTGGCTATCTCTTGAAATTTTTAAGAGATATAATATAATTTTTCACATCAACAGACATACATATGAATGTATTAGGGTTAATGAATCTGCCTGAAGTTTTTTTTTGAAATCTTTGAAAAATAATAAAATATCACCTAAAAAAGCAATACTATGTCAATTTTGAATATTAGTTAGAAAAGAATAATATCCTCTTGACTGCGCATCAGTATTTCTTTGAAAATACAATGCAATGGCTCGCCAATATTATTATTATTATTATTATTATTATTATAAATACCAGAAACATGATTTAGAATTACCAATTTCAAATAGCAATTACAAGAAAATATAACACTTACCACTTAAAACAGTCCCTGACAGTACCTTAACCCTATATGAGCTAGAGCCCAAACGGGTAGATAGATTTGCTTCAAATTTCCTAGAGGGAAAAATTCGAATTTTTCATCTAGGTCATCAGGAATGGGTAGCTCCCATAAATTATATTATTCTTTTTTTTCAAAAGTGACTAATAATAAAAATAGTTCAAATAATATTGCATATCAAAATTTGACAAATAAGTTTTTTAAACAAAATCAAAGAAAAAATTAATTTGTGTAGTATATACTTTTTACTCGGTTTACACATCATATCTTACGTTACTGAACCCTTAGCTTAAATTTTTAATACTGAGCCACATTATGGACTTGAACCATAAGAGCAAGTTCGTGCGATCCAGTTGTGAATATTTTCTTTTTTTTTTGGCAGTTGGTACTATTACGTATCGATAGGGTTCAGTGAGATTAAATCGATTAAATTATAAAAATCTCTCCTGATACTAGACGTAACAAGCAAAAGTTTTATGATTTTCTAGACTAAGATGAAAAGTTACATCAAAACCATTTTCCATTTCCTTACGTTATATATGTATATGTCGTTGGATATGTATATGTATATAATACCCGCACTATAACTCCCCATAATTTACCTTTTCATCGCTTTTGGATTAAATGATGCATTTTAATTACCAATTATCATAAAGCACAGTGTTTAGTGTTCGAGGAGAAAAATAATAAAACATTCATAATGCACCCTCCTTCTCTCATCAACATTTTAGTTTAATTTATTTAAATAATTTTTTTTTGGAAAATAATTAAAACTGTATTAATAGTAAACGTGTGCATCGTTCAAGTCGCGAGTGGAGTTAAATTATTAAAATATACGTTTCTTCGTTTTGAGAGCATTGAAGTGCTAATACACTTTCTGTCAAACAAGAGACTTTTCAATTTCTGTATATGCAAATGAGGGACAATGTAATCATCGACCGTTTTATTATTTTACCTCCTTTTTTTGGGATTTTTAATTAAATTCCATATTTTTTGTTAGGAGAATTAAACTTATTAATTTAAAATGATTACTGCGATAAATAATTTGAGAATGAAGAAGAATGAAAACAATAGTATAAAAGAAATACTTTGATACTAAAAACGTGACATGATGCATATCCGCGTCTTATAGGTCAGTAGTATCTTTTTTTTTTTTTTTTGAAAAAATCCCCCACTTCCGCTCTATTGGTAGTTTAACATTTGGAAAAGTTTTTTATATAGAAATACTTATAAACACATGAATGTACATATATCTAATTTTCAAAAGAAAGAACAAAAAGTAAAATTCATTCACAATAAATTGGAAATTTTCAACTAGGTGGCCAGCGAAGTCGCGCACAGTGGGCCTTTTGTTGAATTTTGGCGTCAAAAATTATCAACCAAGCAAATACTTTGACGATTAAATTAATACACTAACTGATTTAGTTGCGTTGGATCCAGTGCGAGATATCTTTTTTTTTATAATGACTTCAAAATAAAGGTCAGAAATAAGGTACGAAATGACAAAAGAGTAATTTTTCTAAGTCAAGAAAGTAAGTCAAATAGATGACTGATAGAAAAGTCTTAAAATCTATGTCGGAATACATATTTTTTTTGAATATCATTCTGATGTATAGATAATATTTATGTTCCAAATTTTGAAAAGAAAGCCGAATATGCTGTGGAATATTCTCATACAAATGCGAAATACTGAAGGAACTAACGTGTGAGCTATATTGTTTTGATATTTTTGACTTATAATGATTTTTATTAAAATGTGATAGAATATTGACAATTTTTCCAGTTAAAAGTTGAACACGAACTTTTAAGTTTACGACCCTAAAGTTTGAAATAATGTTAAATTAAAACTTTATGTTACAGATTAAGAATTCTGACAGTTGACAGTTATATAGTACAAGGTGGCGCAAAATGTATCAGAATATCAGAAGGTGTTTTAATTTTTGCAAATGGCGTCGTACGTCAATCATATTTGACATTTATGAACTAGACAGCTGCAGAATACAAACAGACAATCAATGGAGCGCTATACTCCGCTGTCAAGTTATCCTAAATCTCAACAACGAAGCGGACGATTTTGTGTCGAAAATCATCATGAGCGACGAGGCGGATTTCCACTTTAGCGGTTACGTCCATAAGTAAAATCTTCGTTTCTGGGGGACTGAACATCCGCGTGTGATGCACGAAGAGCCATTACATCCACTTAAAGCCACTGTGTGGTGCGGCGTTCACGCGGGAGGAGTGATTGGGCCGTATTTTTTTGAGGACGCCATCGGTAATACGGTCATTGCTACTGGCGAACGCTACAAGGCTACATTGGATAAGGGGGGCTTGGTGAAGATGTGGTTTCAACAAGACAGCACGAGCCACAATGGATATAGTGAAGGAGACAGACTTCTTTCTTTGAGGTAACTTGAAGTCCCGGTTTTATACCAACAAGCCAAAGACAATCGCAGCCCTTATAAGGAGAATATTCGACAGGAATGCGAACAGTTATCACCGAAAATCTTGCGGAAAGTTATGGAAAATGCGATAAAATGGGCACAAATGTGTATCAACACTGGCGGCAGCCACTTGACGAATATCATCTTTTCCACTTAACAGACAAAATTGTGATGATTTCTATCACTCAAATTCATTTTTTTTTTATTTAGTAAAAAAGTAATTCAAAAACAAAAATATATGATTAATTTTGCGCCACCTTGAATGTGTGGCGTGATTGTTAGTCGTTAGCTTTGGGGATCAACTACCAGCCTCTTTCACCTAAAATAAAAATTTATTTTCGCAAATCTTTCAAGAGTATCTCTGTGTCTTGAAAAAGTACCTTTGAATTTTGCAGAAAATTGTAGGTCCCTTCCATTCCTGCCAACTAACAATATACACATAGGAATGGTTAAGAGTTGTCAGTAACGGTTTTGGTAACTACATAATATGCAGCTGAATTCATATGTGGCCACACAATTATTAAGTAAAACGTTCTTAATCCGATTTTTGTGGATACAGTGTGTCCCGCAGTCACCGTGAGGTAATTTCAAGTCGAAAAACTTAAGAGATAATTTTCTCGTTTTCGCTTCCTTTTCGACTTATGTATATCGGTCCCGTTTCTTTTAAATTTTTAACTGAATCTTACTTTGCAAACTGCAACTGTTTGTACAAAAGCATCAGTTAGCAGTTTTTACCCGGCCTACAATTTGTCTTGAGTATAATGGTTTTCCCGCAATTTATTATCAAATCAATTTATTTGGTAAATGTATGTTATTTTTTTGACTTTGCTATTATTTTGTTCACTAAAACACGGTACTAAGTTTCCTGCTCCTCAATGGCTCAGACGTATGTTTTTTTAATGATCAAATTTTCCTGAATTTGTTTTTATTTTGTTAAAAATATCAAGTGCACTTTTCTGTTAAAAAATGTTAATTATTTTTACGAGAAAAAATTGGGCTTCCTTAGTAAAAAAAAAATAGTACTTAACACGTGTTTTTGTGAAAAATTATAGGAAAGTCAAAAAAACAACCTAATAATACAAATTAAATTAAGTTGTGAAATCAAGATACAAGTCGTTGTATTTAATTTCTGAATGTATGTCACATATTACTGATAAATCACCCCACTGTGCGGCATTTGGTTATTGAAAATTCATTCGGTGTAATTTCAATCTCTATATAGAATTTGTGTAAATTTCAATCTCTATATAGAATTTGTTTGTCCCGTGGGATGAGTTTTGTATATTCCAGCCCAATATTCCTGCCCACTGTTATAACGTCTTTAGATTTTAAAAATAAAATTATTATTTATTTAAAATATTTTCATCATTAAAATCTTGTTGTTAAAATTTATGAGGGGTTATTTCGTTATTCTATTGTTTGACCATGTGGAGTACAATTTTTATAGACGTCGCCATCGTGCGTCGTCGTCATTTGTGCATTATGATTGATTATGGTTTTTATTGAGATTTTAATTCTTTCCTATATTGATTATTCTATTTATATAGAAGAGATTGATTTTGTCAATACCAATTGTATAAGCAAACTGGATATAAAATATCTCATATCAAATTTATAGCACTAATTAGAATTCAAATTTTTGAATTGTCTCATGCTGAGGTGTTAAGTGTCGAAAAAAAATATCTTTATCACCGATGTTAACATAGAAATCTCAAAGTAAAAAAAAAAATACATACCTACCTAGTGGTCGCAAACAAAAGAACTGAGCAGGGAACCTCCTTAAGAACTTGGAAGATCTTCTGATTAAAAAAATAAACTTCAGAAAGTATCTTATACACATTTGTAGATTGTAGATGCCATCGATTTTAGAGATGTTATCTATATGCGTCTCAATTACACTTGACAAACTGTTTTGTATGGGAAGAATTGGAATTAATTCAAACCATCAGATATGTATAATACGTAGGTTGCTTACATTTTTTTCACAAATTGTGTCTTGCTGCTTTCAAAATAATCAAAACATATATTTCGCTAACTTCCATATGTTTTTAAGTCACACCTTTGTTTTAATTTAAAAATAGATAAATCCAAAGTGATTAGATTTTGCACAGTCATTCTTTGGCAAACATTTGTAATTTCGAAAAATTTCAATTTCATACGATTTTTCAGTCAAAAAAATTCAAGTTTAGCGTTATAAATGGCATAAGGAGGCGAAAAAGTAAACAGAACATAAAGCACACACTGAAGAGTTTTGATTTAATATCTTGAGGTGATCATGAGTATATAGAAGAAGTACAATTACATTGAATTGTCATTGATCGAAAAACAGAGAGCACACCAACCGATTTAGGATGTGGATATTACCTTACTGCCACGCCTGACGTTCTGAGTCCACTAGAACACTATTAGTGTGACATGTGTCAAAATGTGCCAAAATGTTTGGTACGGCGGATCGATAAACGGAGTAAGCCAATCGATTTATGAGGTGGAAATTATTTGAAGCCACGCTAGCTTTTGATTTAACAGGTGTCAAAATAGCAAATCATTTCCGAGAATACGGGCTACGTAACGTGGTACATCGTAACGTCACACAGAGGAAAGTCCACGTTTTTATTTCACTTTACCGCCGGCATAAATGCTTACACTTTCGCTTGTATTAAGCTATATAAATAAACATTACACATCAAAAATTGAATCGGAACAGTATGTAATAATGAATTGAGTGGAATGAAAATGATCGATTGATTAAAATGATCGAATCATTATGGTAATCGATTCTTGAACGATTAGATCATTTGAAATGAACGATTTACACAGCTCTATATTGCACTTGATATTTCAAAAACATTTGATAGAGTTTAGCATCAAGCTATCTTATCGAGAATGCGTGTATTTGGTGTCGATGAATCTATTCTTCGTTGGATTAGAAATTACCTTTCGGACCCATCAATACAAGTAGTAGAAGACGATTTTAAATCTGAAACTCATCTAATAATCGCTAAGGTGCCCCAGGGCTCCATTTTGTCTCCAACTCTCTTCCTAATATTCTTTAAATATCTGTTGTCTGAAACTTCTAATCCATTAAACTGTTTTGCTGACGACAGTACCCTCAGCTTTTCATATTCGTTTTTAGATTCACATCCTTGGTTCTTCGAATGTGGAACTTCAACGGCAGGGTATGATAAGCTCATTAAATTCTGATCTTGACAGCATTGTACAATGGGGA
This sequence comes from Leucozona laternaria, assembly GCA_932273885.2. Classification (NCBI taxonomy): domain Eukaryota; kingdom Metazoa; phylum Arthropoda; class Insecta; order Diptera; family Syrphidae; genus Leucozona; species Leucozona laternaria. Next base: position 18,543,671 of record OW026367.1, on the reverse strand, counting down.
ACTAAAAATCGCGTAGAATTTAATGGTTCAAAAACACAATGCCCCTAATGCCGCCATCCTTGAGTGGCACTTGCATCGAGGAGGGGGAACAACTTTCAGTTCTTGGTATGTACATTACAGACGACCTTTCAGACCATATATTCGATTTGGATTAGTGTTTAGGATTTGTCCGTCGATTCAAGAAAGTTTTCTTGACTTTATTCGTCCAAAAATGGGATACAATTCTCATATATGGGCAGGTGCTCCAATAACCCATACTTGAATCTACTTAATATATTTCAAAAGAAAGATTTAAAAATGATAGGAGAAAGAACTATAACTGGGGTTATACAACTACAGCTCTGAGTTGCACGAAGTCCTTTCACAAATTGAGAAAAGTCTCGAGCACAAAGAACACACCCTAGCAGCATTTTAAGACATCGAAGGAGCGTTTAACAACGTAAAAACGGAGTCAATTAGATCAGCTTTGGAAGAGGTTGGGAATAACATAGCAGATGAACTGACAAGGAAGGAGTCAGTATCACATAGGGAGAACAGTAGCTAAGAAGATATAGGACCAGCCGTCCCGATTGGTATGATTAAAAGGAAGATAGACATAACAACTAAAGAGCAATCAATAACTCCTGGATGTCCAGGAACGATTTCGTTATCTCTAGAAGCTTATGGCTTAAAATTAATGAAAATAAAACTCAGTATATTCTATCGCTGAGTAAAAAGAATATCAGAACCTTTATCGGTGTACTAACGGGATATTGTGCCATTGGCACAATGGCTACTAGATTGGGTGTATTAGCACCCGATTTCTGTAGGAGCTGGGGCCAAATTACCGCATCAGTGACTGATCGAGTGAGTGCGATCAGTGATCGAATGAACGAGTAAAACCTATGGGGATGATGACTCCATAACGTGAGCGGTAATGCCAAACTCACATAATTCAGTCACGTATTACTCGATAACTGATGCGGTTACTTGGCCCCTGCTCTGCGATTGTCCAAAATTTCAAACAATTTGCCTCCAATATTTTGTTTTGTTAGATTCCCTGAAAACTCTGTTGTGCCGTTTTCAATATAAAGCTGCATGGGTGCTTTATATGACATTTCAATTTGATCACGCACATTATATGTTAATAGCTTTAATATATAAAGACACCAAATTTTATCGAAATCATTCCCTTCAATTTAAATGTCAACTCCAGTGATGTTTTTCAATACCTAGCATAATGTAGGCTTTTAAGAAAGATAAACTTTTCCTTTAGCAATTTCATCAAAATTTTATACTAAATTATGCATTCTCAAGAAGTTTGTCGGCGTGCGTCGTTGGTTTAATGGAAAGTATCAATAAATACATCAGTAGCATTTTTGTTTCAATTATCGATTGGGCAGTTATTTTCAGACATGCCCCGAAGCACCCTACACTCAAAATTGTTGAGTCCCTGTAATTTGAGATTAACTTAATTTTTTTTTTCAAATATGCCAACATTTTTTCCAATTTCATAACAATTTATTGCCAAACGTTTCTTAAATTAAAATACACACACAAAATATTGCCGTTTTGAGGTTCTTAATCACTCTCTATGAAAAACAAATCAGCATTAATTTATATGAAAAAAAAACAACAAAATATTTAATTACAAAAAACCTTTCGGCAAAATATGATCTCCTTTGCGGTTGATCCATCTTTCTGTATAATTGTTAGCCTGTATCACCTGCAGTTTTAAATCGCTCAACATGCGATTGCTTTAAAAAAAATGTACGAGTATTCATGTAACTTTGGATAAATGCTCACTCATGTTGTCCAATTACCCAAATAATATACACCATCTCTTAAGACGGGACAAAAACCTGCCCCCAAAAACAAGTAAAACAACTGAGAATATCTTCTTAAGACGCATCACAAAAACCCCGCTTAGCCAAACAGAATAACAAAAAAAAAATAAATAATTTTTCAAAAGACTAACAACTTTTAAAAAATATCATCCACTTCCACTTTCTGTAAAGAATGTGTGTTCAGTGCAGACAAAAGAATGTCCTGGACAAAAAAAAAAAAAAAACAAAACTCGCCCGATTGCCCTACAGCTCTCAATCACCACCATCATTAACATCGATCGAAGAAACAAGAGGTCTGCTTTAGATCAACTCGAGCTTGCAAAGACCGTTCTAAGAAAGAGGACCAAGAAAGGACACCGAGTATAGAGACAGACACTGCCATACAAGATAAAGGGAAGTAAAAAAAAAAAAATCAAAATCGTGTCCAATCTGAAGGGCCCTCATCAATTGTCTGCGAATACGCGTTTGGCACGTTACATAAAAATCTCATCTCGTCCATTATAATGTATCTCGTATCTGAAACAAAAAAATATCGCAAAAAGATACAAAATGTAAAAAAAAATGCCAAAAACAAAACTAAAAGCAAGCTCCAAATGTTGGCCCCATTATTCCTGACTTTGATTGTATGTATGCCCACATAGTCAAAGCTATGGCTGCATCACCATCAGGATCAGGACTTGCTGTTGCTGCATCCCATTAAAACTTTACTCTCTTCTTCGCTTTATTGTTCGTGCAGATTTATAATAAAAATAAAGGTGAAGCAAAACAAAAAAAAAAGAAACAAAAAAAGCGTAAGATTGATTTGCATTATCAAAGGATTTTTGTGTTTTATCATTTCTGTCTGCGATGATTGTAAATTTGGCGAAGGAGTTTCAGCTTCAACTTGATCAACCGGTTTTCTCTTTTTAAATACAGTTCATTTCGAAGAATTTAGTTGGCCTTTGCGAGAAAAAAACTGTCCACTAATTTTTCGAAGTAACACTGAGAGAAAAAACTGTGCGAAAGTAAATCACCAGTTTGTGATAATTTTTCATAGTTTTGCGTTTATTCGTAGGTGTTCAGGGCTCTTCCCAAGCAAAAACAATAAAAATTGAATTCGAAAGATTCTGAACCTCAAAAAATATCTTTTAATCCAACAATTTTTTTTAATTTTACCAGCAAATTAGTGAATATAAAAGTGGACAAAGATTAAGGTGACAGTTATAGCTATAATTGAAAATTCTAATGACTATTTTTGGACTGTGTTCACATTGGACTCACTCCGCGCGACTCATTTTGACATCTCTTTCTTTTATCTAACTCCACCTCACTATATGAGAAAGTGAGGCAGGATTTTTTTGATTTTTTTTGAAAAAATCCTGCCTCACTAGACTATTTCTTTATCATCATGAGGTGGAGTGAGATAAAACACAGAAATGTCAATATGTCCAATGTGAACACCGTCTTGAGACGATTATGCTGGATTTACACGACTGACTGGCAGTGTTCTGGCATTTAAATGTCAAAAAAATGACAGAACTATAGAAAAATGCATTCTTTTGGCAGTATAGTGACAGAAAAATGCCAATTTGTCAGTCGTGTAAATGCAGCATTAGTAAGTAAGATCAGTGATTATCTTGATGCAAAAATAAAGCTGGTGGCTTGAATTAATACTATAGTGATTAATTCGGTCCCAAATTTCACCATAGGATGACGTTTAGTTTTTCAATGATCATTGGTAAGGTAGTTCAATCATTGAAATAATAAAAGTCAATTTATGTGGACGCGGTTGGGCTAAAGTGAAATTTTTTTTTTAGCAAATATTAATAATTAAGTCAGCGTCTTAATATTGGCATCAAAATAATAATCGATTTTACTTCTTAAACGCCTCAAATTAGTCATTAAAACTTTCAATGATGAATTTCAATGAAAGCTATAACTGGCACCTAAAGACTTTAATCTTAAATGTCGGTAACATAAATTGGTTTTCACTTAAAAAAGGATGTATTCTAAGATATTTATTTAGTTATTTATTTAAATACTACATATTTTAGGACCTTGTCCCCTATTTATATAATAAATATCAAATCTGGCAAGTAATAAACTTCACCGTAGGATTCCTGGAATCTCTTAGCCACGAAAATTTCACGACTTGTTGATAATCAATGTACTGTGGAGACAAAGAAACAAGAATACTTTGCGAACACAGCCACAGAAATAAAGAGGGTACATATAAATGGATATATTAACACAAAAATTAAATCCTTTTTATTCAACTCGCAAATACTGAATACTCGAACATTTTTAATAATTATAATAATTAATAATGCATGCATGTGTCAAAATGTTTTTAAATTACATTAGGTCTGTTCAAGCGATTTTTTGCACTAGATCTGGCTAAATGTCAAATTTTGAAGAGTGGGAATGAAATGCTCTCAGAGACAAGGAAAAATGTTGGGAACGGTTTGCACACTACTTTGCACTAATTCTGACCAAACGTCACAATTATACTCTAATAGGGTTGCCGTAGATCAATGATAAATCTTGATCAACATTTTCAAGAATCACAACTTAAGAAAGTAAATGTTTACAAAAATTAAAGGTACTCATCCCAAGTTTATTAATATAAAAATAATACAAAAATTCCTTAATTATACATGAAATTATGAGGCTGAGTGTGTTTTTTCTTCAAAAAACACTTAAATATACAATAAATATGTTATCTTTAATTTAATATTTGATTCCTCAGAGAAAGTTTTGCTAAATGATTTACATTTTATGAAAATAATATGGTTAATTAAAAGATTAATAAAATAATGAAAAACATGCCTATCTTCCAAAACTAAAATAAAAATAATACTTGGGCAACCTTGTTATATGAATTCAACCGATAAATACGATCAGCAAGAAATAGCAAGAAGAAATTTCTCGGAATAAAACTGGTAAGGAGGGGAAATGTTTTACTCTCATTTGAGAGCTTTCCTTAGCAAGAAATAGCACAATTTTTGATTTGTGGAACGGCTTCGGACTAAAAATGACTAAAATCTGGTGGGCTAAAACTGTTTGAAATTAGTTGCGGTAGCTATTAAATTTGTGAAAAATTCTTTACTTAAGCGAAGGATGTTCCATATAGGATACATCACCTTAGCTTCGGATTAAACAAATTTGACAGATGTAAGAGTTTACACATGTACATTTTGTAAACCTGACAGATAATAAATAATTTATGTCAGAATGAAATCTGTCAGATTGACATCTTAAAGGTTCAAATTTTGTAGATGTCAACCTTGCAGATGCTTATTGACATTGTGTTCACATTGGACTGTCTCGTCCGATTTTTTTTCGACATCTCTATGTTTTTGCACATTCCCACTTCATGGTGAGAAAGAGATGGCCAGAAAAGGCAGGACTTTTAAATTGTTTTAAAAGCAAGTGAATTTTTGTTGACGTTTTCGTTTGTGACATCTGTTTTCTCTGTCTGTGATTTATCTTTGGTCCTTAAAACCTACAGACAAAGATTTAAATTGTGTTAGTAAAAACATACTAATTCATCCTTCAAAGGGCACAAATTTTTGTTTTGTTTTAACTACTGAACGTCAAAGACGTCGGATGTGTTTATATTAGTTTGTTGCCTGATTGACAATGCGACGAGGAAACGGGACGTGAGCGTGACGAGAACTGCTGTCATCTTTTTCTAGTAACAAAATCGTCGTCCAATTCACAATGCAGTGAGCGTTTTTACGACAAAAAATAAATAAAATATAAAATATAAACAAAATAACTTACAAAACAATAGATTTATCAATAACTTAGACACAATTTGATTGCATCTTTTGTGAAAAATCTGTAAATTACTTAGGAAAAATGAAAATCGTCGTCACATGGCGTCTTTTTTTCCAATTTTTCGAATCCTTGGCGTGACGTGACGACGAGAAACGCCGCATTGTGTATATCCAGGTACGCTTTCATTGCTTGAAATTGGTTTGACAACTACAACGAGTTCTCGTCACACTCACGTCTCGTTTCCTCGCCGCATTGTGAATCAGGCTTGTGTCTGAATACTAAAAGATGGATTCACATAAAAAAAAAAAATGGGAGAAGACAGTCCAATGTGAACACCGTCAATAATAATTCATGTCTTACTGAAATCTTTGCCAAAATCCAAATGACGATTACTTGAATGTTTTCATTTGTGGAACTTGGGTTCTTCAAGGTGGCCATGATCATGAAAAAATACTTTCTGTGTAAGTATGATTCATCATTAAGCTCTCTCCCAGGTGCCAATGTTGTCAAGTTGATTACTTTCATGGACAAACAAAGAAACACAAAATGACAGAAGCACTATTATATTCACTCATTTAAGCAATTCACAAGTTTACCCCCTGTCTAGCATCACATCAAAGGTGTTGTGTTCTTTGGGACAATAAAAAGCGACACAATATTATGAAATCATTTAGTGACATTAAACAGCTAACAACGTCTTAATGTGACACCCAAGTTCAGCTGAAACTTGAAAGTTATGCAAACAACAGTCATTAACCGGTCATCAGTAAAGTGCTTTGCACATGAGACACGACCTGCGAACTACGAATTTTAATTGGTCGCAATGTTTGATATTTCATTCACATGAGTAGTCGCTGACATAAAGAAGTAAAATGAGTGTTTGAGGTTAAACTTGAGCGAATTTTCTATTCGCCAGTTTGTGGAATGCGTCCAGATGTTGTGGATTGCGAATTTTCGTTTGACAGTTCACAGAGGATAAGTTTTTGGTCGCGTAAAAACATTTTTAAATTTGTTCATTGGATTAATTATTTCGTTGTAGAAAAGTAAAAACAAAAAAAAAATTGTATTTGCTCTAGAAATTGACTTAAAATATTTATTCGTATTCGCAGGTCGATGTGTGACTCCACTTATTGTGATTCTTCCGCGATTCTAGATTCACTTGGTATCCATAACCACCGCTTCCAATAAGTTTAGAATCTCTACGCCTTTCCTTATGTAATTCACTGGGTTAATAGTGTGGTGATGTACGTGATGTACGTAATGTAATAGAGATTCTATGATTTTAGGGTTTTTTGTGTGTGCTGATACTTATGATTAAGGAATATGTAATTTTAAAAGCTTTATCACGTACGGGATTTGTTGAAAGTTATTGCTTGGCTCGCATATTAAAATTCCAAACCATACTTTTACAGAGCCTCTGATGAAAGGGAAGTATGTATGAAGAGAGAAGGTTATGAAAATTCAATGCTGTAGGGCTTTTCGTTTGGGCTGATATGCTTTTAAGTATCAAACATAAATAATTCAGTAAAACAACCACGGAAGTCGTTTTTTTTTCTTTAGAAAATAGCTGCAGAAACTATCAATGTAAAAGTATGTACGTCATGTATTGGAGGTGCCATCAGTACCGACGAAAGGTCATTTCCTGTTTACCAAAAGTATTCCTTGATGAAATAGAAAAAGCTACATACAAAAATCAAGATATAAATTTTTAGAGACTTATTTCAACGTCTTGGGTGGGTGCTAGCTATAGCTGCAAGTGAATATGACGTTCCAATAGGGAAGTAGAGCTCAACACTGTGTAGAATATGAAAGGAGGTTGGAAGAAATAAAGGGTCCGCCATCTAACGTTTTTTTTTTTTCAACTAGTGCTTATTTCATGAATGGTAAAACTAAGCTCATGTCTGATTTGACAGATAATTAGTTTTATCTTTCCGCTGAACGAATATGGTTGTGTATACGCTTCGCTAAGTGGGCCTGCGATCGACTTAGAGAAGATGCCGATTTTGCCAAAAAAAATCATCTTTTCAGATGAAGCTCATTTTGATCTTGGCGGATAGTAAACAAGCCAAATTGTCGCATTTGGGGCACAGAAAACCCGCACGCATACATTGAAAAGCCGATACACCCAAAACGAGTCACTCTTTGGTGCGGATTTTGGTCCAGAGGCATAATTGGGCCATTTTTCTTCGAAAATGAGCAAGGAGTGGCCGTTACAGTCTTCAGACATTTAAAACCAATGTGCATCGGTATCTCCTCTTCAATCCCCTCCAATCTACCTAATCGCTCGTGCTGTGTATATCATATTAAGGGTAGTCACAACCCCTTTAGTGCGCGCTAAATTAAAAAAAAAAAAAAAAAAAAAAAAAAAATGGCGATCGTTATCGGGCCATGTTGAACGAATTTTTGTTCACAAAAATTGAAGAGGAGGATATTGGCAACATTTGGTTTCAACAGGACGGCGCTACGTGCCACACAGCCAGAGCTACACTCGATGTTTTGCGCCATTTTCAAAAAGTTATTTGGCAGACCCTATAGAAGACTTATAAATAAATAAATTTAGTTGTGCAAGGTGCAACAGATCGTGAAGAACCAGGGCATAGTGCCTAACACATCCCAACCATTCCTGTGTGCATGCTATGCGCAGAAATGGAAGGGACTAACAATTTTCTGCTGAATCTGGACGACTGGGTGAGAGGCACTTCTTCATGACAAAGAAAAGTCAATAATTACTTGCAAGAAGCAAGAAGCAGTATCCCTAACAGATTCTAGGATTCGATCTATTTATACGCATACTAACACTTTTACAATGATACACTAGACTATCGTTGTACCGGATCGTGAATACCCCTAATGTACCTTTACAAAAATGTATTATAGGTTCTTAGGTCTCAAAATGTATACGCGTTATAAACTTATCCTCCGCCTCATCGATGTTAGAATTGTATTCATTGCCTCTTTTCTTCCGGCAGTCTTTCCAATAAATTCAGTTGGACAAATTGTCTTCACGGGGGGTTACTGACTTACGGTCACTTTTTACAATCTCATAGAATGGTGCGTATCTTATGGTCGGTCGGTCACATGCCTCAATCGAAATGTTCCCAAAAAATATGTACGCAGGTATACACAGAAATTCTATCTTCTTATGTCGCGTGAAAAATGTATAATTGTATATGCAAATACGATTGATCATAACGCTCCGTCATCACTATGCTACTCGTAATTAGGTTATACTACATAGTAGAGGCGGGGACTAACAGCTCGTTCAGTAAATTGACTTTCTGATCATCTTGGCGGGAGATTGTGTGTTTCCTTTTCCTCATCATCTTTGCAATTAAAGCTCTATTGACAGAAAATCAGCTGCAGATTTTACCTGTCATGTCTTAAGTCTTGATGTGAATATTTTATCTTACTAACCTGGATTTGATATTTCATTTTGAGTTTGAAGAAAATTTATTTGACATGCATGATAAACAAATGTCTCAATATTTCAATCATAAGAATTGGGTGAATATAAGAGATGAGCTACTAATATATGTATGTACCTACAAAGGCACCATGATTGTGGGAATGTATTTTTAGAATATTCCTACCTGGGAAAATTTGAAGGAAGTAAGCTGATTAAAGTTTGGATTAATGAAATTAACGACATAAACAATAAGTTGGTATCAAACTAGCATACATAGATACGAGAATGTATGTACAGAATTATGGCAATTTTGGACGATAGATGAGGCATTCAAAATAATAATGGGGTACGGTAACTTTTGCTTAATTTGGGTATTTTCAGGTCTCCCCAGCTAAAACACGAATTTCATCTTTTTTTTTTTTAAACAAAAGCGGAAAATTAAATTTGACGGAATAACAATTTTGTATTTGAATAATGTGCCTTTGACAAATGGCTTGCCATTTTCGATGCCTGTTGAGAATTCTCTATAGAAAAGCGAGTGGGTAAAATATAAATATAATTAGGAATTTGATAGTTAATATTTATGTACATATGTACAGCTAACTCGCTCTTATGACTCCATGTTAAACAAAAAAAAATAGGTTATTACACAAGTTCTCCATTTGGATCGGAGAAAATTTGGCTCTTGGACTTTGCTAAAACTCTAAATGACTATCAGAAAAAATAAACGGAGTAGAGTTCTGGATTACACCAGGCAATATACCCAAATATTATCCAAAAATATTGCGTGAAAATGGTGCGTTCTTTAATAACGCACATTGAGCTAAGATCATTGAGCACATTGAATTAAGGGCGTTAGGTAACAACGCTCAAGGAAATATCGCCCAAATCGATTTGGAAATATTGGCCAAATTTATATTTTTCCAAAACTAAAGTTGGAAATATAGTATCTACATTATTTTTTTTTAAATTTGGGAGTTATTTCCTAAATTTTGGGCGATATTTCCAAAGTGAAATTTCAATGAAACTTGTTGACAAACAAAAATCTTTGAGCATTATCATGGCAACCAAGAAGGATGTTCAATTAATTGGAAGCCTTGGGTGACGTAAAAAAAACAGTGCTCAAGCTCCAAAGTAGTGCTTAGTGATGCAAATTCTTCAAGCGACATACGCAAAATTTTAAGGAATATTTGCGAAAGGTATATGTATAATATAAAATAGTCTTAAAAAAAATCGCGGCGCTTAAACAGTGAAGTACATATGTATGGGGGCCATGCTGCCCCCCTGCAACCCCCTGCTTGGGCACACTATAGGATTTGGGGTAGGTGCGAGGCGGGGTGTATGCAAAGTCACTTTTGCATTTAAAGAATCAACATTTAAAGAAAGTTTGCATACATCCAACCTCGCGCACCTACCCCAAATCCTATAGTGTGCCCAAACAGGGGTGTGCCCAGGGGGGTTGCATACATACCTCACTGTTTATTTTATCAAAGTGAAATAAAGTTGATTTGATTTAAAACGGAATTGTTTAAGTTTTCTGATTTGGGTGTTTTTTCCTAGCATTTGGGCGTTATTTCCTTTTTATGGATTTTTTTTGGGCGATATTTCCAATTTTGAGCGTTATTTCCAATTTAATTTTTAAAATTATAATACTGGGCATTTTTTCCTTTAAAAAAAATTAAAAAAATGGATATAATGTCCAAATCGAGAAAAAAAACAACAACAATTGTTCAGAACTTTTTTGGGCGATATTTCCAAGTCGATTTGGGCGTTATTGCCTAACGCCTATTTCAATTTTTTAAAGAATTCATTGAGAGTTTAAATTAGGAGATGAGGTTATGTGCGATAGGTGGGTGCGAGGAGATGATGATTGACGTTTTAGGCTGTCAGTTTTCAACGGTTACGTTTGAAGGTATTATTTCTCCTTACACAAGTCAACAGCATCTTTGCACTTCAGTAACCGTATGGCTTTATGTGGAACAATGCGGAATCTGCAATAGTAACTTTAGCTCAACAAAACACACCTAAAATTACTGCTGATGCGGTTATAGCTCCAACTAACTAACCAACTCACACCTAAAGAAGAGAAAATCTTTGGTCAATGAATCAAATCACATCTATCTAATTCAATTAGTTTTCATTTTGATTGATTTCTAAATTGTATTCGATGCATCGTAATATTATTCTGGTCAAATAAAATCCTGTTTAACAGTTACAAGAAAATATCAAACACGCGAGTGAATTTTTTTTCTATTTTACTCAATCAAATAAGTTTTCCAATTTAATGAGATTATTTTGGTAATTGCAAACTGAAGACAGTTTGTTATTGTAGACAACCGCAGCTAATGGTTGTGAAAGTATAAACTTTCATTAAATAAAGCATACATAACGTTATATTAATTAAGTCATATAAATTACATTCAACAACAACTCCTGATAGATATATATAGCTACCTACTTTAATTTAAACACACCGATGACGGCGGCGACGGACGCCGACGCGATATGAAGAAGCTTATTACAGAGATTATACCTACGACTTGAAAAAAAAATGTAAGTAAAACCTGCAGGACGAGTTGGTTCTGTCTAATTTATTCGTGTTGAATGTTTAAGTTTTCACGCGATCCGTTATTTTAGTCACGTCAATCGGCTTACTATCAAATCCTATACTTTGAATTGAAAAATATTTGCCACAAGCACCAGGAAAAAAGAAATATAAGTAGTTAACTTAATAATAAGCCAAACTTAACTTCCTTAAGTGCGTGTGTTTTTATTTAAGGATGTGCTCGTGGAATGAGCTAAGCGATATAGCTAAATAAATTCGCTACTTTTATTAATATAGGAAGACTAAAAACCAAATCATAAGAATTAGTCAGTTGTTAGGTCCAATTATTATAACCATCTTGTGATGATTAACAATTAGTTTTTCGATGAATGACCAAATTGCCTCATTATTTTTTTTATTTATTGAGAGTAAATTAAAATATTTAAAGGTTATGTTTAATAAAAAAAAATTATATATCACATAGCAAGTGTTTTTTTTAGAGGTATAAAACTTTAAGTTGGCAACACTTTTTTAACTGGCGGCCATTTTGTCAGCTGTCAAATAATTTATTTTTAGTTTGGTTTTGTATTTCAACATGAATAGACTGACGCCTGAACAACGCTTCCAAATTGTGCCTAAGAGGGCCAAAAACAAGATTAGCGTTTATCCCAATTTTCAGCGCTGAAGCTCACTTTGGTTGAATAAATACGTCAATAATCAAAACTTCCGTATTTGGAGTGTATGTTGAGACACTGTTACCACAAAAACCGACTGTTTGGTGTGCTTTATGGTTTGGTGGAATAATTGGCCCGAACTTCTTCAAAAACGATGCTGGCCAGGACGTTACAGCCAATTGTGACCGCTACATAGCCATGATTACTTACTTTTTTTGACCATGATGTGCAGGAGCTGTGGCTCCAACAAGATGGCGCAACATATCACACCGCTCGTGATTTATTGAAGAAAAAGTTTGGTAACCGCATAGTTTGACGTTACTGACTCGTGAATTGGCCTCCAAGATCGTGTGATTTAACGCCGCTTGACTATTTTCTTTGGGGATATGCGGAGTCGCTAGTCTACGCCGATAAGCCCGAAACGATTGACCACTTGGAGGACAACATTCGCCGCTTTATTGCCGGTATACGGCCACAAATGTTGGAAAAAGTCATCGAAAATTGGACCTCCAGATTAGACTACATCCGAGCCAGCCGTGGCGGTCATATGCCAAAAATCATATTCTAATTATACTGCCAGAAGATTATCTTTCGAATAAAGTAAATTTCATGTGAATTTAAAAAAATCGTCTTTGTTTTATTCCTTTTCAAAGTTTTATACCTATAAGAAAACACCCCTTATCATATTAAAATGGATCGTGGTTTCGGATGCTTAAAATTGCGGGAATGTTCGTTATTGCTACGCGAAGGTTAAGGAAAAAAATAAAAGTAGGAAAATTCTCAACAGGTGTCGCTGTAGGCGGTAAGAAAATGGCTTTTGGGATATTCTCTTCAACTTTTGTTATTTGAAGGGTGAAATGGTGTAAAAATAAAAAAAATTGTATGATTAAGGAAATGCATTTGGTGTTTGAAAGACTATTTAAAAAAGAATTGCCTTCTTAGTCGTTTTTGACTACAAGAATTCTTTCTCTGTTGGGAAAGTAATAATGGTTGGACTAATAGGATCATGTTCTTACATATTTAGACGTCAAACCCCATAAAGTAGTATTCAATTACAAAAAAATAGCTTTAATATTTATTTATACTTATTATCTTTTGTAATTTTATGCGAAGCTAAGGTTTGTCTAGCCTTTCGAAGCTGGGCGGGCCAGCTAGATTTATAATTATTATTTTGCAGATAAAGTTTTTCAATTGGAAATAGTATGGGGGGCTTGTTTCCTTTGAATGTACAGGGTGTTTTTTTATACGTGTGGTTTTCAAGAAGAAATAAAACGCATATAATTTAAAGTTATGGCCAAGTATTAAGCTTTATTATAAATATAAGGGTTTGCAATTATGTTTTAAAAATGATTTCGGGCAAGTGGCCGCCGCGGCTGGCTCGAATAAATTCCAGCCGAGATGCCCAATTTTCGACCACTTTTTGTAGCAATTGGGGCCGTATGTCAGCAATAACGCGCTGAATATTCTCTTCCAAGGCGTCAATCATCTCGGGTTTATCTGCGTAGACAAGCGACTTCACAAAACCCCACAAAAAACAGTCCAGCGGTGTTAAATCGCACGATCTTGGAGGCCACACAACAGGCCCACGACGCGAGATAATGCGCTCACCAAAAGTTTCCTTCAATAAATTGATTGTTTCATTGGCTGTATGGCATGTAGTGCCGTCTTGTTGGAACCAAAGGCCTACCACATCAACATCCTCCAATTCAGGCACGAAAAAGTCATTAATAATGGCTCTATAGCGTTCCCCATTGACTGTAACATTAAAGCCGGCTTTATTTTTTAAGAAATATGGACCAATGATTCCCTCTGCCCATAGAACACACCAAACAGTGCTTTTTTGAGGATGTAACGGCGTCTCAACAATGGCTTCAGGATTATCTACACTCCAAATGCGGAAGTTTAGCTTATTGACATAGCCATTCAACCAAAAATGAGCTTCATCACTGAAAAATTAAAAAAATTTCTTCTGACAATCGGGGTCTACAACGATCTCGTTTCGAGCCCCTTTTTTGCACGATTTTCAAACGTTATTCAGGAGTAAGTCTATTCATTATGAAATGGCAAACCAAACTGAGCATAAATCAAGTGACAGCTGTCAAAATGACCAACTCCGAAAAAAAGTATTGCCAGATTGAAAACCACAAATCTAAGAAAAACACCCTGTACCTATACGTCTGTCTCTTTTGTCACCTCCATTTTTTTACTGCACAGCTGCAACGCAGATTATGTTTTCGAACACTTGACATTAGCAAACTGCATTATCGAACAGAAGACTTTTGCAGTTTGCGTTTAAGAACATTCTTCAAACACATTTTTGACGCAGATGACGTTTTCGAAAATGGCCAATATTCAATACCTACTCTTCCGAGTGTTTGTATTATAATGGGTTTCTCTGCTCTGTTTAGACTTTAAATTTGTACTTGCTTTACCGTCGTATTTATTTAATCTAATTGTGGATATTTAAAATTATACTTAATTTTATTTTTTCTTTGCTCTACATTATCATAATGGTTTTGTCTTAACTTTTTATTCAAATTGGAAAAGAAATCCTGCCAAGAGTTGAGAAATAACTAGAAATCAAATCAATCCATCTACCGTGTGTAGTGTAGAGGAATACTACTTATTCTCCTTTCTTCGAATTCTTAAGCGTTTATCTAATCGAACGTAGATATACGCTTGTTCTTGAGCACTTCCAATCCATGCGCTCGCAACAAAATCAGAATTGAAAATGAAAGACCATAGAAATCCAGTCTTTGATGCTGGTCACGAAATAAAAAGTTATTTACTTGCGATTTCGCCCAAGCGAAAGAATCCCACTAAGAGAACCGTTTCCATCACTGCACTCACACACACTTATTATTATACAATAACGAACAAAAATAGCACTTTCTTGTGTTTGTTTTATGCAGACAAACTAAGGCTTACCCAAACCCGGCGTGCTGGATAAAAGCTCGTCTCAACCTCAACTCAACTGGCAGACGACGACGACGGTTATTCTCTCTCTTTCTCTCAGTCTTTAACACACCCATACAAATCTGCAATTCACCTGTTGAGCTTTTTTCTTATTTTTTTTCGTCTCCAAGTTATTTTTTTTTCTCTCGCTTTGAAAAGAGAGTGTTAGACAGATGAGTGTGTTAGTGTGTTACTCAACAGTACCTTTAATATACTACACATAGGTAGGTCTTACCGCTTCTATACTGCCCGCCACCCACCACCCGTAGCGCATGTCCGCAGCCGACCAATGACAATGGCAATGACCTTTCGCTATACAAACTCAAGTTTGCGCGATTCCGTTTTGATCGACAACTTCGTCGTTGGTGTTTCTTGGGGATTCTTTGAGAAACCTGAATTCAAGTCTCTAGAGTCTAAGAGTGTCTTTTGCGAAGGAAGAATCACAGAGGAGAACTTGCAGACTTGGCAAAAAGGTTGTTTTGCGTTTGATGGCATGGACTTTTGGTATGGAATACGAAGACGACTTGCCTTTGGTTTGGAAATTGGAATATCAAAACAAAATGCAGACTCAACCATAAGCAAAGGAAGTGATCTGCACCAACCAATATACCAGATCTTACCATCATGGTAGGTCACTGGTCGTTGGCGGCTCAATCGTTTGGATCGGTCTGGAGAGCGAGCAACGGTTTGATTTTCTTGGGCAGATGATGAAATCCCCATCTCAGAGCTTGAGCCATGTTTATTAATTTAAATAAATTATGATTGTTATTAGCGGATGAGATATGATCATTTGATGTGGGGTTTATTAGGCATACATGAATGTATGATGCTCGTGTGTGATGCGTTGTCTCCCATCCTTTTACCTTTCTCCGGAACATGAAGAAGGAAAATCATTCTTTGAGAGATGAACGAAACACTAACAGGAGTGGAATTGGTTGAGTTCAAAACCGTAAAGATCGAAAAGTAAAGGGTTTTCCACTCAGGAAGGGCTGGTCGATGTTGAAATGGAATAAAACAAGCTGCGTGTGAGGTATTTTTATTTGGAAGGGCCTTGTAGGTATATCATCATGTATCGAATATGAAACCGTTTAAATATCCCCCTCGTCTGCGCACGGTTGAAGGGATCCGAGAGGATTAATTTTCAATAACTCTGCCGTTAAGATCCGATTGGAATTAAGCAATGTCTTGTGTTAAGTTGACTTTGGAGGGCATCGGTGTATTTTGGATTACGGTTTATAGAAATAGACCTGCCACTTCAGAAAACCGCACTCTGCAATTTTTACCGCTGTCCGTACTTTAACCAAAACAATTAGGTAACAAAACCGGTGCCTTTTTGGAATTTCGACTTCTCGTTAACGGTTTAAACGCTTTCGACAAAAGTTTGTATGAAAACTTGTTGAAATTTAAATAATATTGCGAGCATGAGAAATGATGGGTAAAATAGGCTAGGTGGAGAATTTTACATTCGTGTAGTGCAGCTGTAGAATAACTCTATGACAGGTTGGTTGTTCTTAATTCAGTTTAGTAGTTACCTAACTGAGCATTCCCCGAAGCCCATCAGTTTTTTTTTTTAGAGAAGGAATACAACTGGCTTGGCTATATCACTTTTGCGAATTATTACACGACACGGTCCAAGAGAAATAACCCGGACCCCCCGGGTCCTACACACTAACTATTACGCTATCGGCTACTACACTGTACCTAAATATTTCAACTATATATTGGGTTTTTCAATAAGAGCGCTACAAAAGTTTTTTTAAATAAAACAAAAACGGTTTTGGATATCAATGAAATTGTTTATTCTTGTGAAAGTACGTTTGATGCCATTACGTTTGGAACTCGATTTCTTTTGCATGGCTGCCACGGGCACGCTTGCAGAAGTCCAGACGCTGAACGAAATTTTCGACGGTTTTCAAGCATATATCAGCCGATACTGCTGCAATTTCACGTTCGATATTCATACGAAGTTCATCAATCGTCGCTGGCTTGTTGGCATAGACCATAGACTTGACGTAGCCCCACAGGAAATAGTCTAACGGCGTCAAATCGCATGACCGAGGCGGCCAAGCGACTGGACGATTTCGTGAGACAACACGTTCTCCAAACTTGGTTTCCAATAAATTGATTGTGGCATTCGCTGTGTGGCTTGTGGCGCCGCGCCGCCGTCCTGTTGGAACCACATGTCCTCCAAGTCCATATCATCCAATTGGGGCCAAAAATATTCGGTTATCATTGAACGGTAGCGATCCCCATTCACAGTAACGTGCCGGTCTTGATCATCACGGAAGAAGTACGGCCCAATGACGCCGCCAGCCCATAACTTCAACCCAAACCGTAATTTTTTCGGGATGCAATGATGACTCATGGAGTACGTGTGGATTGCTGGCTGACCAATACCGCATATTTTGTTTATTGACGAAGCCATTCAGCCAGAAATGAGCCTCATCGCTGAAGATGATTTTTCGCTCTTAACGTTGGGGCCACTGACTCCGAATTTCGGTAGTAAATTTTAATAATTTCGACTCGTTGTTGGCTCGTATATATTTCTATCATAAAATGGCAAACCTGACTGAAGAGAAATGTCAAAAGAATGGCAAGAAATATGGCGTCGTTTGCTGTCCCTGTTGCTCTACTTTTGTAGCGTCCCTGTTGAAAAACCCTTTATATTCCAATAATATTGTATTTCAAAATCGTTTTCTCCTCAATAAATCATTCATTCACTTTAATCTACCTCCGTAATAAAACATTCCCTCGATTAATATTTTGCCAAATATTAATGTATGTATCCTTTTATTAAGAAGACATTTTTCTTATAAATATGTATAGAGAAAAAAAATGTATCCAATAAGCATCTAATTAATACCTTCCTTAATAGTTTTGCCACCAATTGATAACCTCTTATATAGCCATAAATTAATTAATAAGGCCGGAATTAATTGGTTTGCAGCGGTAGATTGGTGATTTACTGTTTCTTGCAAAATATCTACATATACCTATTTTTTTTATTATTATTTTATTTTATAGATCGTTCAAGTAGAAGATATTGGTTTGGAATATCGCAAAACAAAAAAAAAAACACTTAATTAAAAAAGATTGATGGGTTTAAAAATCGGGAACGGACACTCGGACAGGCAGGCAGACAAATTGCCCCATACAAGCTGGGCAACATTATAAGCTAAAATTAATTGCTCACAAATAAAATCGCCGAGGTATAGAAATGCTATAGAGAAGGTAGGTACATAACCTTACCTTTTGTGAGAAGATGATGAATCTTTACTAATTTGCAGTGAATCTTTATTCATATGGCTGTGCAGTGCAACTTATTCTGATTCATGTATTTGGTTTGATTCAGGAGCCATAGATACATACATGTGATGATGTGAAAAGTACTCAATGGAATAAGGTACTTATGCATATGTCATTTATATTTCTTTAAGAAAAATTAGTGTATTGACAAAAAACTGCAAAAATTGGTAACAATCTGAGGATCTGGAGAGAACACTACTTTTACCTAATTCTAAACAACAAAGACAGTCAACCAACTGCTGTTAGACATAACAATTTATTCAACTTTAAGGATAATTTGCAACATTTCCACCCTCCCCACCAAAAAAAAAAATATGAATAGTGATATCCAAACTTAAATTGAACAAGGTTGCATTTACATAAATGACCTATCAGACCAGCAGCCCATTCAAAACAGGTCTACAAGCAAATCCTTACAACCCAAATTTCAACTCTAGGTTCTGGGATCATAGCAACCCGCATATACATGGGATATTCACAAAAAAAGTAGGTATAAAGGTTAGTAATTGATCGAAAAAGTCAACTAGTTTCAGAAATCGGTCAGCTATATGTTTTTTTTCTAATGATTTTTGCAGATGGTGTACTTTTTTTGCGAATATCCCACAAATGAGGGATTAAAATTTCTTGAAATTTCCTTAAAAAAAAAACTTAAACTAGCCAATTGCTGAAACTAGTTGACGTTTTTTGATCAATTACTGACCTTTTAGATATGGTATATACTTTTTTTGTGAATATCCTTTGTGGCATACTTTCTTCGCGAATATCCCACATATGGGCGGCTATGATCCCGGAGCCAAGTCATCAGCGTTTCTCAGCACCTCACTTGTGGGATATTCGCAAAAAGAGTTCGCCATCTGATAGGTCTTAGTGACCTCATAAAAGGTCAACTAGGTTTAAAAAATAAGACTTTTGTACCAAATTATGCCAAATTTTACTTAAATTGTTATCTGTTGCGCATCATTATCTGTCGATCTTACAAAAATAAAAGGTCAAATTAAAACGGTTAGTAATTAAACCAAAAAATGACATTCCAATCCTAGAATTTTCTTGATGAAAGTTATTGATTTTTTACGTCATTAAAATAATTCCAATTTCAATAACCCGATGCCGAGTAATGTTTATTTTTAAATAAAAAACAAATATTTTTGTATAAATCATTTAAAGGCTATCTCTGTTCTTAAGTATCTTAGCTTCATTAAGCAGTGGTCTCTTAATAGCCATTTGCCTTCCCATTAAAAAGACAAAATCACCCGATAACACCGCTGACAATTATTAATTACGAGGTTTCCCTCAACTCTTTGAAAACACTCCCCGCTCTTTTCCCCATCCAACCTGTTGCATAAATGGACAGTGTCACCAAGACGATAACTTGGAAGGGGTTCGTTCATTGACAAATTGGCCTAAAATACATTTTCAAAAAAAAAAAGAAGAACTAAAATAAAGAAGCCGACTCGTTTCCATGCGGAGTCAGACTTTGATGGTTCTTTGGTCTTGGACTTGGCATTGAGGGATTTGGTGGTCGAGTCGATCATTGACCGATCGGGGAAGACACCAACCAACCTACCTACCTACGGTAATCGTAGTGGTTGGTGCTGCACATCGGCATTTTTGCCGTCGGTCTTCGTCGTCGCCGGCCGGCCGTCTCCATGCGTCGGTCGGTCGGGGGCTTATAACTCACAGAGAGGAACTAGGACAAGTCGCGCATATTTAATAATGACATGCGTGACACAATTTGACGTCTATGGTGTGTTAAAATGTTCTTGGAACAGGGGAATGCTCCAATGGTTTTTAATTTTAATTAAAAATAATCCTAAATAGATAATAAATATATAAAATTGTTTATATACTTCGTTTTTGGCAAACATTGACGCGAAGAAAGAAGATAAGAACGTCAACCGCCACTTACGGGATGACTGGCTTCCTGTCTTTTCAGAGAAGTGTGTCTCAGGCAATCAGGTTTTCTAATGAATATTTTATTCGAGGGATTCCATTACCATTAGCATTTATAATTTAGATGAAGAAGTGCTTGGGCGTTGGCAAATAATGTATTAAAAAGATAGAATCTATGAGCTGAAGAAGAGGATCTCATTTTTTGCTTAAGTTATGGTATACTTACTCCATGTTTATTAATTAAATTGTTATATTGTAATATCTATAGATTCGTGTTTTGATGATGTTCTCGTTTGGGAAAGTTGGCAATTAATTTGATTTATCAAAATCATAAAAAAGGATGATTTATATTGAAATTATAACAGTTAAAGGGAAAATTCAATTAGAAATAATTATTTTAATTATGAAGGGTGATAGGTTTTCAAGGACTTAATAATAAAAACTGATAACTATAGAAAACTAAATATACCTATGCCTTTAAGACGACCTAAGGTCTTTTGCATGTAACCTGAATTGCATGGCTTAATTAGAAGGAATAGAAGGATGGGAAAGAATTTTTGCTGGCACGGTGGAGGACTGAAAAATAAGGTATTTATTTTCTCCAGGAATCCCACGGATGGCATCCAGATGTAACTGGGGTAATATATAGAAAAGAATGCTACCTAGAATTGGGCACAAACCCACACCTCTAAGATAACAGTCAGGCATTCTACATCCAGAACGCTATTGCTGCCCGAGTTTTTTTTTCCATTAGCTGTGGTTTGACTAGTCTTATAAGGCCCAGTTTTCAGTGGGAGATTATTCTACTTTTGGAGTTAAACCCGAGTTAACTCCTAAAACATTTTTTTCAGTCAATTTAGATCCCAAGTTAACTCAACAAAGACTTGTGGCGATTAAGAATTTTCTCGCTTGTAACCTATAGTCAATGACTTTCGACAATCCATCATCGAACTTATGTGTGTTAAAGTTAAAATGCAGAAGGGCCACCTTTTCATTGTTGCCTCCTATTTTCCGCCAGCCTCTGCCAATGAGGTGTATGAGGAACTGAATAACTGTTTAGACAGCATTTTTTTAGAACTTTAACCTGAAGATGAGATTCTTATTGTAGGTGATTTTAACCTACCTAATTTGATTTGGACAAGCAACGAAGACAATAATAGCTTTATTGCAGTTAACGCGTCAAATCCCAATGAAATTTCTATAATAGATAGAATGTATTCATTTGGAATGAACCAATTTAATGGTATAAGAAATTCTGAAGGTAAAACATTAGACCTTGTTTTTTTCTCCGACAATATGAAGTCTGATGCTGCTGTTCTGGCCACAGCTACTGAACGAACTAAAGAGGACCGTCACCATCCAGCACTAGACATATCCTTAAATTTAAACATGAATTTTTCTTTCAATAAGTTAAGTAACAAACTTGAATTTAACTTTAATAAATGTAATTTTGTTGAACTCTCCAATTTGCTACAACATATTGAATGGAATCAATTGTTTAGTCACTGTGATATTAATCCTATGTGTACCTAATGTATTTTATCGTAAATTATTTGAAATATTTTATATAACTGTTCTTATTAAAGCAACTTATAAAGAATCAAACGATCCACCATGGTTTGATCGCCAACTTAAGAATTAAAAAAATAGAAGAAACAAAGCTTGGTTAAAATGTAATACCTCGGGAACTGATAAAGATTATGGTACCTTCGTAAATTTGACAAACCTTTTTGTCGACTATCATAAACTGTTATATGAAAATTATACTGCAAAAACAGAAAAGGAAATAAAAACTAACGCAAAATTATTTTGGCAACTTGAGGATGCAAAATGAAAAAATGGGGGCTATCCTAGCTCTATGACATATTTTAATTCTACCAGTCAAACATCTGAAGAAATTGCAAATATGTTTGCAGATTTTTTTAAAAATGCGTTCGAAGATACTTCTAACCATGAGACTGAAACCAATATATCTTCCTCTGAACAATTTACCCATCTGAGCTCAATAAACTTCCATATCACTGAGGATACCATCAGTGAAGGCATTTTAAAGCTTGATGACAACAATAGTCCGGGACCTGATGGTGTTCCTGCCTCTATCCTGAAGAAGTGTGTGTCTGATTTGTGTTATCCGTTATTTATTCTCTATAATGAATCTTTAAGTAGCTCAATTTTCCCCAATCTCTGGAAAAGTTCGCGTACATAACCCCAATACATAAAAAGGGACTGAAAACTGAGATCATAAACTACCGGCCCATAGTCAAATTATCTATAATTCCAAAATTATTTGAATCCATTGTTTTTAATGTTCTATCGTTTCACTGTAATTCAATTTTGTGTAGTAGTTAACACGGTTTTGTCAAAAAAAAGTCTACTGTGACAAATTTATTTAACTTTTCATTATTTTGTTTAGATGCTTTTGAAGTTGACTGCATCTTCAACGATTTCAGTGAGGCATTTGAAAAAATTGTGTCACAAAACTCTTATAAGTAAATTAAATAACTTAGGATTTAATAATAATTTTCTTAAATGGATTACTTCGTATCTACTTAACAGACATTATAGTGTAGACTTTCGCAATGTACATACATGTTCTAATCAATTTATTGTTAATTCAGGCGTACCTCAGGGTAGCCATTTAGGGCCTATTTTGTTTTTCCTTTTTATAAATGATATCCTTATTTATGCTGATGACATTAAACTTAACAAAAGAATAAAATCTGAAACAGACTGTTTACTATTAATTATAAGATGATCTTTTAAGACGCTGACAAGTGTAAGGTTATGAGCTTTATACGCAAAAAAAAGCCCTTCAAGTATAACTACTCATTTGAATCGGACCATTTGAACAAAGTTTCAGTATTTTCAGATCTAGGAATTATTTTAGATTCAAAATTGACCTTTAACGATCACTTAGATCACATTATAAAAAAAGCCAATAAAACATAAGGATTTATTAAACGATTCTCACGTGACTTTAAAGATCCCTATGTTCTCAAGCTTCTATTTATTTCGTTTGTGAGACCCATTCTTGAGTACGGCTGTGTGGTCCGGGCACCTCACTGCTCTATTCACAAATCGAGACTTGAAGCAGTTCAACGAAGGTTTTTGCGATTCTGTCTCCGTTTTCTTCCTTGGTCTCAGGAATCAGCACTTCCCTTGTATTCACATAGGTTGGTTTTGATAAATCTGCCTTCACTTAAAAACCATCGAAAATATATCCAATTCTGTTTCATTACTGGTTTTATAAATGGAAAGATCTCGTCTTCGTCAGTTCTTTGCAGACTGAATTTTAACTTTAGCCAAACAAGCTTACGATTGCGGTAACCTTTGAGCCAAATTTTCAGTAGGTCAAACTATGGTGCTAATAGTGCTTTGAACCAATTGATTGCAATATATAATAAATTTTATTTTCTCATATATTCTGTAAATGACAATTTGAAAAGTATACAATTAAAAACTGTATTTTTAAGAACTTTAGATTATAACTAGATTTAAGAGATAATAATAAATAAATAAATAAACAAATTTGGTGAGTTAACTATCTGGATTAGCTGGAATATAGGTATTTCTGAAAGATGCTTGTCAAATATCTATTAAAATCAAGGTACTACACTAGGGAAAAGGTGATTTTTATTTAGTATTAAATAGCGAAACATTGATTTCTATATACTACCGCACTTCGATTTCAATACATTTTTGACAACTAGGAACAAAATAAATGCGACATGTTCACTCTGGCGCCATAAATTTAAAAAGTATGGCAGCACTGGCTTACCACAAACACCATACTGGCCACTCTATCAATTTTGATAACAAAGAAATATTAAAATTAAAATAGAAAATTCACAACGATTCACACATGATGTAAAAACACTGCACACAATAATCAGTGCTGAGATGGCTTTAATTATTGATGTGTAAACATCTATGCTGACGGTAGAGTGAAAAAAAAACGTGAACGTTCGTGTGCAACGTTACGTCGTGCAACGTTACGGTGTGCAACGTTACGATCTGCATACTAGGATGGGTGCGTTCAGTGAAAAAAATCTTAAGATCCCCTTCAAGCAAAAACAAGTCCGTTTTGGATCCGCGCACGTTGATGTTTACACATATTAACCGTGAGTCCCGGCACTCACACAATTTTTTTCTCTTCTTTTGAATCACTCATTGACAGATGCCAAAAAACTGTAAAAATCATTGTTGGCACTCAAAAGTTGGAACCATTCTTCAACCAGCAATGCTTTTAAATAATTATTAAAAGCTCAACGCTCCCCCTTATACAGGGTGATTCGAATAAGGTCTGACAAAAAGCTAGAGCGTCTGAAATTTAAAGTTTGAAAATTATTTTTTCAAAAACTATCTATTACTTCGTTTCAAAAAAGAATAAAAGAAGAGATTTCTGGCTTTACAAAAAGGTATGTTGTATTTTTAATAATTTTTGTCTGTTTTAAGTCAATTTTTTTTCCAAAATTGCCCCTCCCGCCTTAAAGGGAGGGAATATACCCCCCTTTAGAACGATTTTTTTCTTGTCTTGACCCAACCTACACGCTCTAGCTTTTTTTCACACCTTATGCGAATCACCCTGTATAACAATCCTTTACTTACAATTAGATATTTTTGAGCTTTTATTACTAAAATGTTTAATGTTTGTCACACACGAAAAAAAACCGTTTTACCACGGAGCTTTTTTGGTCACACATAAATTTCAACATCATATAAAAATTAAAATTCTTTAGGCAAATAAACATCTCAGATGGCCAAACTGAACCAAGTAAATTTATTTTAAAAATTAACATTTTCATTGCAATCTAATCACGTTGTCTATTTGAAAGTTATAGCTTTATAATAAGCTGGACTTTTTTTTTTTGGTGACAATATATAAAATTGCGGTAAATGACAACAAACAAAAGAAAACTTAATTCAAACTCCATATAAAACCGATTAATTTAATAAGCCACCAGAGCCTCGATCTGATGATTTCTCACACCCACGTATATTTTTTTAAAAATATTATAAAAAGGTATATCGGTTTTTTTTTTTTTAACTATAAGAAGTTTAAAATGATAATCACCTGTCATCACATCACATTCATTAATTAAGTTTCATCTTTTTTTTATACACCCAATAAAAGGTAAACTTTTATGTGTTAAAGATAAAATGTTGTTTCAAACAGAAAATTTACATATTGGTGAAAAATCTTCGAAATTTTTTTTATTTTTTTTTAATGCTATGCGCATTATTTTTATTTTGGGGAATTTTTTCTATTGATGTTTCAGTGTTTAATAATATTATTTGTTTGGAAAGTTGAAAGAGAAGCATTGCACACAAAAATGTATGAGAATTTAAAGATCTCTATAAAAACTTCCTGTAATTTAACTGAAAATCAAATGCACCACACTTGTTAATTACTTTCTTGCTTGTATAGGTACATTTTTCACAAGAGGGTTTATGTATCCTAAAGGATTTTCCAATAAGAGGTGTTATTTTGAATAGCCCGCTATTTCGGTAGCTGTCACTTTTAAAGCTGTCATTTTTTGACATTTGACAAGTAGAAACTACGCCATTAATAAAAATGGAACGATACACGCTTCAACAACGCATTGGAATTATTAAAATTCACTATAAAAATGGTGAAAATTTGGCAGAGACGGTTCGTAAAACTAAAACATTTTTGGGTCGTCGTGAAGCACCTTCTCGGACCGCAATACAGAAATTGGTGGACAAATTCGAGCTCTTGGGACAAGTTAGTGATGTGAAGAATAAAACCCGTGCACGTCGCTCAAGAACAACTGAGAATATTGCTGTTGTAGCCCAAAGTGTTGAAGAAAACCCAGGTTTGTCCATTCCTCGTCGTTCTTTGGAATTAGGCATTCCACAAACGTCATTACACCGTATTTTGCACAAAGACTTGGGTCTTAAGGCTTATAAAATTCAGTTGACACAAGAACTCAAGCCGGCTGATCATCAACAACGTCGTGTCTTTACTGATTGGGTCCTTGAAATGCATGAAAATGATCCGGAATTTCATCGAAAAATCATCTTGACTGATGAGGCCCATTTCCACCTCGGAGCACCTCGGAGGCTACGTCAACAAGCAAAACTGTCGCATCTGGGGCTCGGAAAACCCAAGAGTTATTGTTGAAAAGCCTCTCCATCCTCAACGCGTGACTGTTTGGTGCGGTTTATGGTCCGGCGGGGTCATTGGACCTTACTTTTTCGAAAATGAGGCTGGAGCAACAACAACATGATTTTTTATGGCCGGAATTGGATGGTATTGATCTGGACAACGTTTACTTTCAACAAGACGGCGCTACGTGCCACACAAGCAATGAAACCATCGATCTTTTACGGGAAAAGTTTCCGGACCGTGTTATCTCTCGAAGAGGTGATCACAATTGGCCACCGAGATCTTGTGATTTAACACCTTGCGACTTCTTCCTTTGGGGCCACGTGAAAGATAAGGTCTATGCCAATAGCCCAGCGTCGATTCAAGACCTCAAAGATGGAATTCGTGAGGCTATCGAGGACATAGGGCAGCCACTTTGCGATTTGGTTATGGAAAATTTCATGGAAAGGATATGGTCCTGTAAGCGTGGTCGTGGCGGCCATTTGGCTGATGTTGTGTTTCATTATTAACGGCATACCTTTTTCTTTATAATGAAATAAACATCCGATCATTTATCTCAAAAAATGCCATTTTTCTTTGAATATCAAAATAACACCTCTTATTGGAAAACCGTTTAGTATTTTTTTTTTAGTGGGGCTGCCTCAAGGAAAATATTTAATGTACGGTCAATAGGGTCAATAGCTTAAGTGAACTCGAGCTCCAAAAAACAAGGTTTATTTTTTTATTTGTTTTAGGACCCTGTTTGATTGAGTTGAAATTATAACAATTTTGGACCTGAAGCGCTCTGGTAAGTTGTGTACCTTTTAAGAAATTTAAAGAAACATTAAATTTCTTAAAAGTAAAAACCAGTGTTTAGTCACACAATTTTTTGAGAAAAAACTGAAATAGAGCCGTTTTCGAGAAAATTTGAAAAAAAAACAAAATATTTGTATAGCAGCTATACCCGTACTAGATGAGCTAGATCAAAAATTCGAATTTTGCCCCTAGGGAATCACATAAAAATGCCCTGTACCAAATTTGAAGCAAATCGGTCCACCCGTTTAGGCTCTAGCTCGACCGACGCCATGTCGAAACCCACATTATTGGACTTCTCGATTATGGTACAGTTAGTTTTGATTACAACCACAATTTTTTTTTAACACGAAATTAATACTTGCCTCATAGAGCAAGTAAAAAATTATGTGAGTGCTGGGACTCACTGTTAATATGTGTAAACATCAACGTTTGTCCAAGCGAAGTTTTGGGGATCCATATTTGGATCCGTATATGCGAAGTTATTCATACGTTGTTGACTACGTGCACGGATCCAAAACGGACTTGTTTGCTTGATGGGGATCTTCAGGTTTTTGTCACTGAACGTACCCACTATCCTGCTATGCAGATTTTCTTTACGTAATGTGTTACATCGTTATGTGCGACATCGTAACGTAATACAGAAGAATGCCCACGTTTTTAGTTTACACTGCCGCCAGGCATAGATGTTTAAACATCAAAAAGTTTTCAGGTTTAGAAAATCGTAAAAAAATGCATAAAAAGAACACAAAATTTAAACAGGAAAGAAAATCCCTGAACATCGACAAACTTTACAGAAAATCCCCACCGGGGTAGATCAGACGCATATGATTTATCTAATAAAACCGCATACAAAAATAACACCAAAAAAGGAGAGGCGCCACAAAATATTTCGCCCGGGGCGCCAGTATGTCTAAGGCCAGACCTGGGTCCAGTCGTTTATAATTTTTCTAATTATCTTAAAAAACTTAAATCGATATGTTTGTACATAACCATGACTAAAATTTACTATGAGCATTAAAAGTGCAAATCGTACTTAATGACGTAAAATTTTGAAAATAAAAAGAAAATACACATTTCTGAAATAAAAATCAGCTCTAGCACTATCTTCTAAGTAGTTCAGTTCGTGTTTTTAATTCTATAGGTCTAATTCATGAAATTTTCGGTATTTGTAGATACTTGACGTAAGATGAGAACAATATTTATGAAAATCTTTAGGGCATATGTTTTTAAACACAAAATTAATTTATTTTAATGTTAACATAAAAACTTAATAAAAAACAAAAAAATATACTATTGTACTATTCATACTAGAATGTCAGTTTATTAGACTTGACCATTCTTTATTCCGTCAATTTCATTGAATTTTTGAACAACAACAATATATGTTAATTTTATAAATGAATCTTAGAGGTAGGTTTTACTTACATTTGGAGGTGTTGATACGAAAAGACAGAATATCGTACTCGTAAATAACTGAGAAACCAAATTTTTCAGGCTTAATTATCATTTTGTCAACATAGACTTATAAATACCTACCTAGTTTTATAGATTTTAAAAATTATAAAAAAACTACCCTAAAGTACCTTCATATAATACATACAACCCCAAGTATATTTTAAAAATGTTTTAACTTTTAATTATTGAAATTTGCATGTCATTAATTCCTTCCCTGCTCTGTTTCCATTTTTCGCACACGTGCAGACAGCGTTGTTATAACGGGTGATTTTTTGGCTGGTTTGGTTTTGGCAACACTGGTTTTGACAGCTGACGTGTGTTTAGTACCTTGTGTCACTGTCAAACAGCTTCAGTTTGGTTTGCAATTTAACCATGGAACGTCTTACAAATGAACAACGCTTGCAAATTATTGAATTTTACTATCAAAATTCGTGCTCGGTTCGAAATGTTCATCGCGCGCTGCTTGTGTTCAGCGATGAGGCTCATTTTTGGTTGAATGGGTACGTAAATAAGCAAAATTGCCGCATTTGGAGTGAAGATCAGCCAGAAGCATTGCAACAGCTACCAATGCATCCCGAAAAAGCCACTGTTTGGTGCGGTTTATAGGCCGGCGGCATTATTGGGCCATATTTCTTCAAAGATGATGCGAATCGCTACCGAGCGATGATAACAAACTTTTTTTTGCCCGAAATGGAAGTTCTTGACTTGCATGATATGTGGTTTCAACAAGTCGGTGCCACATGCCACACAGCACGCGAAACAATGGCGCAATTGCGAGGCGAGTTTGGTGAACAGTTAATTTCACGTTTCGGGCCGGTCAATTGGCCGCCTAGATCGTGCGATTTGACACCATTAGATTATTTTTTGTGAGGGTATGTCAAGGCTAATGTCTATAGGGACAAGCCCGCTTCGATTGACGCACTGGAAGCCAACATCCATGCATTCATTCGTGAGATACCGGCCGATATGTGTGAAAGAGTATGCCAAAATTGGACTCAGCGGATGGGCTACCTGAGACGCAGCCGCGGTCAATATTTGCATGAAATTATCTTTAAACATTAAATTGCAAGGTTCAAACTATCGATTCAAATAAATATTTCATTCATTTTTTTGAATTTTTTGTGTGTTTTTTTTTTAAAAAAGATCTAAACCTCTTAAAAAATCACCCATTACAATGTTCTGTAGTATATTTCCAGTAGAGAGAACAAGTTCCATTGAGTATTTATTCTATCCATAAATCATTTTTCTGAAAAAAAAACGACTACAAAATTAATATTGATTTTTTTTTTTTGAAATTTAATTTTAACTTCTTAGAATACGTATGAAGCGTTTGGATGGAGAAGGGGGTAAGTGATATTTTTCGATTTTCGGTTTTTTTTTTTCAAAAAAATGAGGATGCCTTACGAAAACTTAAATTTCTGTCTAATCTACGTCGCGCTACCATTCGTATTTTCTTATTTAGCGCTTTCATTTTTGGTATAAAAGGGTTACTAACAACTAAAAATCGTATAATATGAGTGGAAGAATGGGCTAACAGCACTTAACTTCTTTTTGGGTGAAATAAAAATAACTTTAAAAAAAAAAGTATTTTGCATGACCTATTTCTGGAAACTTCTGCAGAAGTGATAACTACCGTTATTCTTGTTCCGAAAAAATAAATTTAAACGTTCTACTGTTTAAAAGTATAACAAATACAAGTACAAATTCCATACGAGTTTGCAAAAGTGCAATGTGTTCCTAATATCAAATTGGAAAGAAAAAATTGAGAGTTCTTCAAAGCAAAATGAACAGCTGTGAGTTCGCTCCACCTTTGGATAAAAGAGGTCAGCATTTCAACCGACAAAATATCCGATCATGTAATGGACTATATATTTTGGAGCATATTAACGAATTTCCAGCCGAAGAATCGCACTACTCAAGGCACAAAAACCCAAATGAACTTTATCTCTCACCTTTGCTAAATAAATATATCTAAATTATATAGCCTTTACATTGAATAATGCACCGAACAATAGAAAAATGTCGAATAGTTTGTTATATAGTCAACATTTTTACCGATAAATATTCAACACGATATTCAATCTGTCTTTCCGCCTACCAAGAAGTGACACTTGTAGCATTTGTGACTCTGGTAAAAACTCAGCTTAACACCTAAACAGCTATAAGTCCGGATTCCAAAGTGAAAAAATTGACCCCGAAAAAGCTCAGTCCGATCCCAACGTCTTATAAAGGGTCCGCCATCACACAGCCGAAGCTACACTCGATGTTTTGCGCCATTTTAAAAAAAAACAAAGTTATTTGGCGGACCCTTTATATTACTTTTGACCTCCAACAAACCATGCCTTTACCAAAATTAACCACGTCTAATGCATTTTACTTGAGGCAGATGTCGTTTTATAATCTAGGAATCCATGTCATTACTTCCGATGTGTGTGGAGATGTCGTATATGTTAACCTGGACCGAAGATGTTGCAGACAGAGGAAGCACTCTATACATTCTTCCAAGAATGTGAAATTTCCAAAAAGAGGAAACATCTGATTGAATAGACCGATTCTTGCCCTGGACAAAACAAAAACTTCTTTTTATTGTGCCTATAACAAGTCCTTATTTTGACAGAATATTTTGAACTGATTGACCACAAATTTCCTGAAGTTGGCCATACTTATCTTGACAGCTACAGGGATTTTTTGAGAATCAAGTTACGAAAAAACGAAACCATTTACACTGCTGAGCAATACCGACAAATAATAAAAAGTGAAAGCAAAAAAAACACCGTTATATTTGACATGGAGAACCACTTACGATCATTAGAAAATCTTCCAGTAAAATTAAACGTTAAAAATGTTACAAAAAACATATTCAATGAAAAAATCAATATCCGTGATAGCGTTAAATGGCTTCGAATAAACAAATATGGATCCTATTTTTATAAGGAATACTACGATAAGGATGCTTTATTTTATTGAAGCTGTTAAAGCAAAAAATATCCGAATAGTTCCAGATAAAAACCAAGACTTTTTCGTCTGAGAAAAAAAGATAAAGCAGCTTTCTGTTGAGAAAATAAAAAATTTAAAGGAACAAATGATGTTCATACCAAGGGAACACCACTGGTTTTATGAAAAAACCTTTATCGGGACCATACGAACAGAAAACAACTTTTCAAAATAAAAACAAAAAAAAATGAATTTTGTTACGTAACCCCTTTGTATTCTTAAAAATTCAAAATACTAATAAGCTTTTTGTGCAAGAAAGAGTTAACTGCTCTTTTTCTGAAAAATTTTGTTTTTTTTTTTTAAATATACCAAGCTAAAGGGTTTTCCAATAAGAGGTGTTATTTTGAATAGCCCGCTATTTCGGTAGCTGTCACTTTTAAAGCTGTCATTTTTTGACATTTGACAAGTAGAAACTACGCCATTAATAAAAATGGAACGATACATGCTTCAACAACGCATTGAAATTATTAAAATTCACTATAAAAATGGTGAAAATTTGGCAGAGACGGTTCGTAAAACTAAAACATTTTTGGGTCGTCGTGAAGCACCTTGTCGGACCGCAATACAGAAATTGGTGGACAAATTCGAGCTGTTGGGACAAGTTAGTGATGTGAAGAATAAAACCCGTGCACGTCGCTCAAGTACAACTGAGAATATTGCTGTTGTAGCCCAAAGTGTTGGAGAAAACCCAGGTTTGTCCATTCCTCGTCGTTCTTTGGAATTAGGCATTCCACAAACGTCATTACACCGTATTTTGCATAAAGACTTGGGTCTTAAGGCTTATAAAGTTCAGTTAACACAAGAACTCAAGCCGGCTGATCATCAACAACGTCGTGTCTTTGCTGATTGGGTCCTTGAAATGCATGAAAATGATCCGGAATTTCATCGAAAAATCATCTTGACTGATGAGGCCCATTTCCACCTCGGAGCACCTCGGAGGCTACGTCAACAAGCAAAACTGTCGCATCTGGGGCTCGGAAAACCCAAGAGTTATTGTTGAAAAGCCTCTCCATCCTCAACGCGTGACTGTTTGGTGCGGTTTATGGTCCGGCGGGGTCATTGGACCTTACTTTTTCGAAAATGAGGCTGGAGCAACAGTTACGGTCAATGGATTGCGCTATCGAGAGATGATTAATGATTTTTTATGGCCGGAATTTGATGGTATTGATCTGGACAACGTTTACTTTCAACAAGACGGCGCTACGTGCCACACAAGCAATGAAACCATCGATCTTTTACGGGAAAAGTTTCCGGACCGTGTTATCTCTCGAAGAGGTGATCACAATTGGCCACCGAGATCTTGTGATTTAACACCTTGCGACTTCTTCCTTTGGGGCCACGTGAAAGATAAGGTCTACGCCAACAGCCCAGCGTCGATTCAAGACCTCAAAGATGGAATTCGTGAGGCTATCGAGCATAGGGCAGCCACTTTGCGATTTGGTTATGGAAAATTTCATGAAAAGGATATGGTCCTGTAAGCGTGGTCGTGGCGGCCATTTGGCTGATGTTGTGTTCCATTATTAACGGCATACCTTCCTTCCTTCATATACCCCTACCACACGCCATGAACTAACACTCAAGGTTTTTTGTCGAAACTGTAGTTCGAAGTCTGGAGCTCGAAATAGAATGCCGACGTGGTGTGTAAAAAGGAACGAGCTTGTTCGCCGATTGTTTTATCTGTTGCTATTAACTTTTGTCAACTTGTGTTTTTCATCCTGTTTTTTTTTTTTTAATTCGTGGGTTAGTTTATTAAAGGAAGTTAAATATTAAAATAAAAATTAAAAAAAGACCAGAACAGCGTGATATAGTAATTTTACTAGAAAAATAATATATGTATAACTGACAGCTATTCGATTTGACAGCTGGTTTTGACATATAATTATGCGTCGACGGATGGTATCATTGCCAGATATCAATTGTATATATAGATTATTTAAATATATTTTAGAAGTATTGTTTTTGGTACATTTTTATCAAAAAAAAAAAAAAATATTAAATGTACTTTTTTAACAAATATTAGCTTTTTATTTTGCCAAACAAACAAATCAACTGACGCTTTGACATTTATCGTTCACTTTTCTCTTGCACTGAACTTGTTACTTACTGTGCTGAATTGTTCTCAAAAACTGCATGGAACACAAAATGACAGAATGTAGAACAGTTAAGGACAAGTTTCTGACTCATGGAACACACTAAAGCAGAATAGACTCATTAAACACACCTAAAGTTTTAAAAATTAGAAGTTATAATATTTGAAAAATGTTCTAGTATAAAATGTTTGATACACCTTCTTATAAATACGACAACGAACACTTTTTTAAACAGCTTATTTATTGACATAGCTATGAACACGGAAAAACATTCACTGAGTTTCAAGGCCCTATTTTTGTTTGCTTAAATGCGGAACGTATTAGTTTAATTCGTAAGGAGGACTAACAAGCAATAATGTCAAAAGTCCGAATAAACTTGAGGTTTAAATAAACTTTAAGGCCCAGTTTTTCAGTGCGTGATTATCCTAGTTTCGGGGTTAAACTCGAGTTAACTCCTGAAACATGTTTTTCTGTCAATTTTAGATCCCGAGTAAACTCAACAAATTTGGTGCAAGGTATGGATTAGCTGGAATATAGGTATTTCTAAAAGATGTGTGTCAAAAGTCTATTCAAATCGAGGTACGACACTATGGAAAGGGTGATTTTCATTAGTGGCGTATTCTCGAATTCGATAGCCAAACATTGATTTCTATATTGTCGCATTTCGATTTCGATAAATTTTTGACAGCTAGGAGTTAAATTTAACTCTCCACTGGAAAACTACTTTTGAGTTAACTCGGTATTAAAGTACTTTCAGGATTACCTAACTCTGATTTAACTCCGAGTTAATTCATGCACTGAAAAGCTGGACCTTAATGTCACCTGTCACCTATAAATTCATTTTATTATAACAACACTGCTTCTCTATGTCTCTAAGTCGAATGTGGAATACCTTAAGGGCAACTTGGATTGATTGATTTATTTCTTCGCTAAATCGCCCTCTATTTATTCAGTTTGCTTTGATTATTTCTTCTTTCGAACCCACTGACTGAGTGGATCAACTCATTAACGTGTCATGAAACCGATTGCCGGTGGCATTCCTTCCAGCTGGAAGTCAATCTGATAGGTACTAATATAGGTATATGAACCAGAACCAACATTGTGAATAATATTATCTTAATGCTTCAGTACGACTACGATAACGATTTGCATTTTATCTTGAAATGTATCTATATACTATATTTAAATTGTAACTTACTCTGACCATCTGAGCTATTAGAAGTATTGATATTAGAAATAAAAATCCAAGTGAGTTTTTGTGAAATTCTATTAATTCCTTCTTTTGCATATATAGATGGATGCAAATGGACCTATACTTAAGACGTTCATAATTTTGATTTCTATAACTTTATTTAGATTTTCCAAAACCCTCACCATCCTAAAAGCCTTATTCATGAATTAAAATTCTATGATTAATTTTGTGTCTTAGTATTTATAGGGATTTCCCTGAATGTCCCATACGCACACCAATAATTGTCCCTTTAAAATGGTCCTTTAGCGATGTGAGTGGAATCACACCTTAACTTATCTATTATTAAAAGTACAAGGATTATAAAAGGTCAGCAGTTAAAAGGTTGACAAGGATATATGTATTTAAATTGCAAAGCCAAAGAACATAGAACAAAACAAAAATTGTAAATATTTTAAGAGTTCACTACATTTTTGTTCAACAACTGTTATAGGTATACGTTTTAATCACATTGAAATTATTAGTTTCTTATCCTTTCTCCATCTGAAAATTAAATTGTTTTTAGCAAAATTCCTCAAAATAAGCCAACGCAACCTCGCGCCACTGATTGCTTGTAAACTCAAATCACATATCATATACAAACAAATTCATGCACCCGCCATCCATCGCATCGTGTATGTAGTAGTTTATGGTGCTACAAATCGTTTGGTTTATCCAACCAATGTTCTCTTTCCGATCTTGGCATCATCACTATCCATAGAGAGAGGTTGTATCCTGCTAATTAGCCAGAAATGCTTTGCCATGCACATGCACAATGCACATAGCTTCACCTTGCAACTAATTGAGCTCAAGCCTTACATATATGTATTTATAAGTGTACTCTGCCTC
Source organism: Leucozona laternaria (assembly GCA_932273885.2). NCBI lineage: Eukaryota > Metazoa > Arthropoda > Insecta > Diptera > Syrphidae > Leucozona > Leucozona laternaria. Next base: position 18,507,766 of record OW026367.1, on the reverse strand, counting down.
TGCCGATTGAGCAAACATTCTTAGGACTCTGATGCAAGCATCGCAGAAGCAGCACCAAACAAGCACAGCAGTCCAGTAGCAAAGCACCCAACCCAAAGACTTGAAAAGAGATTAAAATTGGTCGTGTGCGTAACCAGGAAGCCATTGTGGCAAAGAACTCCCATATCGGTGCTGGCCATCCAAAGCAGGTGCCATTTAGAGGAAACCCATCTCGGGGGTATATTCTTTTATGCTCTTTACCACCAACCAACCGCACCGGGCACCGCACCACACAGTCGTGTATGGGTTGCCAAAATAAAAACTCAATTATGACGTGAATACGAATTAGAATCCACCGGTCGCCCGCCACACCGTTCGTCGTTTTGCATCACATCGCCGTCGCCATCGCCACCGTTGTCCACCGGAAGGATGCAAATTTAGGCCGTCGGATTTCGGCAGATTTTTTTTGTTGTTGTTGTTGTTTTTTTTTCTTGATTTTCCGAATTATATTTTTGGTCAACCCCACTACTTAACACCACCTGTTCGTTTGTGCTCGTGGCCTCACATGACAATTAACGCTGACCTAACAACAACAATAGGTACGAGTATATAGTCTTGATGATATCAGTGGAATGCCGCATTAACTTTTTTTCAAATTAAACTTTTTGTGTGTTAATTTGTAACGTACATTCTTCTATATTTCCGCTGCCGGCCGGGTCCTATTGTTTTTGGTCAAACCGGAAAGCTCTCTTTGATATCTAACGTTGCTAATGTGTGAAGTTGTTAGTTTAATAGATATAGGAGTGTTGCACGTCAGGTATTATAATATTTTTATAATTATTGATGCGGAGCAATATTTTTTGGCTGAATTACAGTTTTGCGAGGCTTATGACCTCTTTGAAAATTCAACTGAATATCTAACTCAGCCCACAAAAAAAGATGGAAGACTTAGGGCTCTCTTGCTGTTCAGAATTGAATCTGGGGACAATAATTTAAAGAATCACGTCATTACCAGCTTTTAAAAACAAAGGCTATTTGAGCTCAGCTATACAAAATGAAATCCTGGAGACATGTTCTGATATTGTCTCAACCGAAATATACAATAAACGGGCTACATTCAAGTACTTCTTGTTAACGGTTTTGGGCACACTTCCAGTGACAACAGCGTCTTGAAATAATTTTTTAAACGATTAAAACAGTGTCTCGAAGCGATATGAGCAATGCAAGACTTAACGCACTTGCTATATGATATCTGTTCATTCGTGAGGTGAGGTGATTGGTCTCAATAAAAAAAAAAGCCAAGACTTTTTCTGCTGTAAGAAAGTGTATAAAAGAATAATTTGAATATGTAAGTTGTGTACATACTTAACAAACATTTATTTAAAAACTATTAAAAATCTTTGAATTGGAATAAATTATAGTTTTTTTTATTTTTTGTTCAAAGAATTGTTCGTAAGACTTGGAAGTAAGCACCCTCCGGAACAAAATACTGGCTACGGCCCTGTTTAGGGCAAAGTTACCTTTTAGAATAGACTGGATATAGCTCAAGTACGAAGTAAGAAGTAAGAATAAAGGGTCCGCCAAATAACTTTTTTTTTTTTTTTGAAAATGGCGCAAAACATCGAGTGTAGCTTCGGCTGTGTGGCACGTAGCGCCGTCCTGTTGAAATCAAATGTTGCCAATATCCTCCTCTTCAATATTTGTGAACGAAAAGTCGTTCAACATGGCCCGATAACGATCGCCATTGACTGTAACGGCCACTCCTTGCTCATTTTCGAAGTAAAATGGCCCAATTATGCCTCTGGACCAAAATCGGCACCAAACAGTGACTCGTTTTGGGTGTATCGGCTTTTCAATGTATGCGTGCGGGTTTTCTGTGCCCCAAATGCGACAATTTTGCTTGTTTACTGCCCGCCAAGATCAAAATGAGCTTCATCTGAAAAGATGATTTTTTTTTGGCAAAATCGGTATCTTCTCTAAGTCGATCGCAGGCCCACTTAGCGAAGCGTATATACAACCATATTCGTTCAGCGGAAGGATAAAACTAATTATCTGTCAAATCAGACATGAGCTAAGTGTTACCATTCACGAAATAAGCACTAGTTGACAAAAAAAAAACCATAGATGGCGGATCGGCAGATCGTTTATAAAAAGACAAAATAGAATAGGTCCCATAAAAGAGCCTTGTGGAACTCCCATCCGCATACAAGTGTATCGAAAGCTTATGATCTGATTAAATGAAGTACTTAAATAAGCAAGAGAAAAGTAGAGTCTTCAATTCAATTTAATTGTAGGTAGGTATAACATATAGGTAGAAATGGTGGCCAACGAGCAGACTATTTCACTGGTCCAATTAGCGCGAAAAAGGTGCTGTTTTGATACCATAACTCGTTTGAACCTATGGATGAGGAATGGGTTTGTGGGAATACCCTCTGATGGAACGACCATCTAAAGCACCTGAGTCAGTCAGCTGAATGCCGAAATTCTTGTCAGAACTATTTCGTCACGTTTAGAAAAGGGATCAAGTCTTTGATCTTCAGTTCGGAAAGTTCGTCAAGGTCAAAAGCTTACGTTAACCACCATAGATTCTTCCAATGGTGTAATTTACTTGATTTTCAGTCAAGAGAGTAGTGTTTTTCCCAAAATCAAGGCTATTCACAGTGTTCATAAACTTAAGTTTCACATTTGAAAGATAAACTGAAGGCAGAGCAAGCTATTATTAATCAGATTCTTTGAAATCGCAATCAGCTGTGACTTAGATGGATTGAGGGTTAGGCCATTGGTATAAGGATTTGAAGATAGCTAGAAGATCCTCATTCATTCTACAAACTAGGTCCTCTTTAGACGAGAGCATACAAGTGGATCGAAATATTCGAGCAAACATCAGGCAGATCTTTTATAAAAAGACAAAATAGGATAGGTCCCATAATAGAGCCTTGTGGAACTCCCATCCCCAGATTCATAAATCATTTGTTCAACATTAATCCCCTGGTTTCTGTTAGCCAAATAGTTTTTTATACTGATCACTGCTCTATCATGAAAGCCAAAGTAGCTTTTCAATTTCATACACAGTATTTGCTGATTTACACGGCTGTTATAATTACCATTCGAATTCTATATCATCACGCTTTCCAATCAATTTCATATTCGAAAGCATTTTGCGGATTCGGCAAAACGAACGGATCTACAATCCGCCAAATTGACGTTTTAAATTCGGTTATCCTTTTTTTGGCGGATTAAAATTTCGTTTTTGACAGCTCTTGCATACATAACAGCTGATTTCGAAAATGTTTTTTTGATCAAGTTGGTAAAACTTATAAAAGTAAATCTGACTGGAAATCAGAACAATCGTTTTCAATCCGCACGGATTCAATTTTCATTCCCGTTTTCAAATTCAACCGAATATCAGAACAGCCGTATTACTCTGTCAAACGCCTTTAAAAAATCTAGCAAACAGAGAGCACTGACATTTTCCCGGTCATATTGAATCCGTATATCATCAAGGACTTTAATAATTGCAGTTTGACAACTATGGTGAGAATGGAAACCAGATTGGAACGAAGACAGCAAGTTAAACTTATCAAGGTGAGCAGTGATCTGTGGGGGCCAGAAGTTTTTCAAAAACCTTTGAGAGGCATGGTAATATACTAATCGGCCGGAAATCAGAGCAAAAACTTGGATTTGTATTATTAGCCACGGGGATAATTTAAGCCAACTTCCAGAAATCGGGAAATGATGAGGATGTAATACAAAAGTTTATAATATGCGTGATAACGGGCTAGGGCAGGGCATTTGCAGAGTAAGTTTTTTCCTGCTGATTCGCACGGCTTCGGCAATGGGTTTTGTAAGAAATACCCAGTTTTGCCGCATGCTCTCCTATTGGCCAATGCCCGGTGCATGTTGCAATAACCCTGACGATGTCTTGCCTTGGTCTGCAAATTAGAATTTTGTTCATAATTAATTATAGGCGCCGGCCACGTCTTTCTACATATAACACAGTTGTTTAGACTGCTCCACCCACGATTGGATTCGGTTAAAAAAATGTAAGTATATTTCCCTTCGTATTTCCGAGAGGAATGTAAACTCTTTCCCCATAAGTGAGCTATGAAGGGCTGATCCTTGCCTAGCTAGTTCTTCTGGCCGCTCATTTCCCTCAATGCCACAGTCACCCGCGGTACTCAGATAAGAGTGATACTAAGATTGACGTTCAGGCTTGCGAGCTATTTGCGGCTTAGCGGCATTGCTGGACCAATTTGGAGGATGATGTAGCTTCAGCAGTATTGCAGAATTGCAGTATTTCGTTTTTGGTTTGGGTCTTGTTTGAGTATTTCGCATGCTTCCCTTATAGCCAGTAATTCCGCCTGAAAAACGCCAGCATAGTCGTGAAGTCGAAAAGATTTAGAGATATTTAAGGAAAGAAGATTCCTGAACCAATACCACACTCCATCTTTGAGCCGTCAGTGTAGATAGTTGTGTAGAATTTTCTCGTCACGATGTCATCCTTCCAATCATCAGTGGATGGAATTTTAACTTAAAATTGAACTATACCTCGTATAATTTATTAACAGTGTTGAACTTCACCTAACATCGCATTAACAAAGTCACCAAATCTATCACGATGATATTATATACCTATACTGACCCATATTTATAACAGTTTATTTTCAAGTCACAAGATAAAGAACTCTCTGATGTAATTTTCCAAATAAACAAATTGATCGTGTTTATTTGTCTAAGAAATTAGGTCACAACGCATGAACATCATCGGGTCTTTAAGCTTTTATGATAAAACGATAAACAATTTAAGTAATGGCCAATGTGTTTATCAATCCATTCTTCGAATAAAAACAACAACAACAAAGTCAAAAATCCCTGAATTAAAAATGATTTCATAAATAAATATTTAGACGCACGATATAGTGACATTACCATCTTTTTGGGATGGATAGAGAGATATTTATAAATTCAAAAGGCCTCAGATACAAAGGAACTATAAATTTACAATGCTGTGCATTTTTTTTTGTGAAATTAAGAATTTTTTTTTTTTTTTTTTTTTTTGAAGCTACAAAATTAATTCTTTCGGAAAAAATAGCATTTGAATTTCTTGTCAAAATTTTTAAATACAGTATTGTTGAAATTATTGAGCAGCACCAGATTTCAAAATTATAACCCAAAAATAAGACCATTTCGTCAAAAAAAAAACGTGTAATTCCTATTTCCGTTATGTGAATTTTGTTGGCAAAAATCTGAAATGCAGTTTTCTTTCAATGTATTCAGTTATAGAAGTACGAAGCGTAAACTAAATCGTTAGAAACATTTTCGAGAAAATTTGAAAAACCCAAAACTTGTGTATGGCAGCTACTCAATCTAGATGAACTACAAAAAAAATTCGAATTCTCTTCTCTAGGGAATCACATAAAAATGCTCTGTACCAGATTTCATACAAATCGGACTACCCGTTTTGTCTCTAGCTCAAATAATAGCGGACGCACATACGCACAGACCGACCGCCGCGCCACCGCCGTCCGTCGGTTGTTTTTGTAGCTTCTAGGGAAACAAAAGGTTAGAATTTTAGGAAAATCGCTGTAGCTGGAGGAACAGGCATACATACTCGTAAATACTTCAGACAGACAGACAAATTGAAAGGCGCACTTTTGTCATGTTTTCTGTCAGGTTTGATTTAAATCCCGAGGTCGATTTTTTTTTCAAATACAACAATTTTATAATTTGGCAACACTTTTTTTTTTTGAAACAGCACTGTAGTGTACCTATATATCTCAACCGTCAGCCGTTCATGAGATTAGCACGCTTTAGTGAGTTATGAAAAAAGCAACAATATATCTCCGAGTATGTTAATGGATGCGCGATCAATTAGCAAGATGGCAACCATTAGTGAATGATATTGGTAAGACGACGAGTAAGATATGAAGATGAAGATGGTGTAACCAATTTAATGCTCAATGAGTACCAATAGATAATGTAAACATCATAATAACGAGTATACACAGTCAAGCATAGTTGGGTGCAAATATTTCAACAACCATTAGACACAACACAATGTTATATTTATAAAAAGTGGAATATTGAAAAGGTCATGTTTGATTTTGTGTTTAATTTAAGTAGGTAGGTTATATACCTTCAGTTTATTACAAATTAATATTGAAGAAACTATACTACACATTTATACTGATCAATTATTTTGAATGAGATGAAATTTGTTTTTTTTTTTTTTTTTATTAAAAAAGAACTTCCTCAGGCTAAATAGCTAAACTTCAACCCTTTTAAGAGTACCAAAAAAAAAAAAGGTAAACTAAAACAATTCGGTAGTGAGAAATTAATTTTTATCGCTTCTAAGAATCACTTTGGTATGTGGTACTTATATACGTACATACATACCTGTTAAATTACCTTTCCAACGAATGATTCTGGCTAAGCTTCTATTTTCTATACCTTGAGCAAGCTCAATTTGGAAGCAAAGTTTCCTCTTTTTTGTCTTGCTCTTTTAATAAGATTTAATTCTTTTGAAGATTCCAATTATTATACCTTACCATTACCAACCAACAGTGGGACAAAGTGTCCACGGAATTGGAATAAATTCACTAATTAAAAAATGCTTAGAATTTCTTAAATTGGAGAGACTGCAATCAAATCAAGATGTTTACAAAAATAAACTTCGAAACGTTTACAATTCTTCTTACCATCATTTCAGCTTTTTCGAAAATCATTGATTTGTTGACAGCGAACCACGTCCACCTGATTATCATGTGATAGTGTTTTTTCTAAGATTATATGAAATACTGGGTTTACATACGACTGAGAAATAGCTTTAAACAGTGAAATATTTAAACAGTTTAAGTATTGCCAGCTTATTGACAACAGTCGTGTTTTATTAGGAAATGTTCATCTAGCGCAGTCAAATTTCCCGTGGTAAACAATATCAAAACCATTAGCTCTCCACCTTATTTCTCGATTTTTATCGACTCTCTTTTGGTTTTGTTTTGTTTACCGAAGGAAATTGGACGTCGCTAGAAGGGTTTTTCAATAAGGGCGGGTAGATGTTAAAATGGAACACTTTGGCGTTCCCTGTGTTGTACGTTGCGCCGGCCCTTTTATTGGTACATTTCGTTGATTGTGATGGGAATAACATCGTCGTCGCCTTCAAAGAAGTACGGACTCTCACGGACAGTGGCGATGTTTTCGGTAGATCTTGCGTTTCGTTGACACAAAGGCCTTGGCTGATTGTTCACTGAATCGGTCTACTGAAATTTGGCTACCAAACTTTAGATAATCGACTTGAAAGTAACGATGTGAACTGTAAAATGGGCGTAATAGGGCCAATACCCACAACACTCGTGTGTGTCACTACACTTCCCCATACACATCACACCAATGGTGATACCGACACAAAAAAATGAAAAATGTTTAATTTTTGGTGTCGGTGTCTCGATTGGTGTGCACACAAGTGTTGTGTCTATGTAATATTGATAAGTTTTATCATTTGGACGTGCTGTTCAATCGTGTAACTTGCTATAGTGATTTGACAACATTAACTGAATAATAAACAACTGATTTGACAGATGTCACTACACTAAAACAACATGGCCTCCACAGACCACCAAAATCTACCTGCGCCAATTGAAAAACCTTTGTCGATATACTTTCCAATTGTATTATCTATGTTGCCAAGAGCGTGTTCTGCAGGTCATTTAAAAAAAAAACTGTTTACGTTTAAAAGTACTTTTTTCGTTTAAAAAAATGTGAGTGCCGGGACTCACGGTTAACAATGTGTAAACATCAACGTTTGTCCAAGTGCCTAATTTTTGTTACTGAACGTCATTAAAAGAAACATATTGAATAATTAACACTACATTACCTATCTGTAGGCAGTGTTTAAAAAGCTTGGTGTTGAAAGAACGGCAGCGAAATACCCAGTGGGGGAACCGCTGTAATGAAATTTCCAAGCACTAAAAGGCTGGTGGTGAAGTGTCCAACGAACGGTGAAGGTTGGGTACTGAAAGGTCCTGCTTCGTAGTTCACTCTCAACTTTAAGATGATTTCACATTACACATGGTTATTGTTTATGGTAATCACTCTCTGAGCATCGACAAACAACAACTGTCAGCGGAGAGCAAAAAAAATCGTGGTTTCAATTAAATGACACCGTACCCAAATTCCAAAGGAACTTAATGGTTTGACTGACAGGGGCCGAATTAAAATATCCAGTTAGAATTGTCAACGAACTTGCAACCCTTATGAACCTCCATCTTTCCATCGAGTAAAACTTACAAAAAGTTCAGTCTTAATTTTATACTGAACGAACCTCAAATGAATGTCACTATGAGATAGCCGGCGAATTATATATCTTGAGTTTTTAGAATAATTAGTTGAAGTTGTTGTCAGTGGAAATCACTAAAATCGCAGTTTCAATCGATTGACACCATCAATCGCCTATGGAATTGGACGCTGTGATTTTTAATGAATGTTAACTTTGTGTAAGTACAAAGGTAGCCGATAACTCTGCAATTTGTTCAACCTCAGCTATTTTGTATAACCCAGCCACCTACGTCCCTCGCCTACGTGCCTAAAAATTGCAAGAAGAAATTGCATCGTTTAAAAGCAGTATAATGTAAACGTAGAATTTAAGTTCAGATTTGTATCACTGAACGCACCCGATATCCTACCATACCTACAGCCATTGACCTACCATACCTACAGTCAATTGTCAATCCCTACAGCTGTCTATTATTATTTTGTTTTGATTTTGTTTTCTTTTTTAATACTAGTGTCGCGTCCATTTTGTTCGGGGAATAATTAAAAATTAAAGAAAAAAATATAAAAAATATAAGTGTTAAAATGATAAAATCGTCGGTCGCGCTAAAAACAATTTTATTTCATCGTTGGCAAAAACAATATAAATGAGTGGTAGCGATAAAGTATAATCTAATTGTCGGTCGCGTTAAAATCAATTTGTTTTGGTCGGGGCAAATCAGATTTCGAAGCGTAACGTGCTACAACGTAAAGTGCACGACGTAACGTTGCACACGAACGTTCACGTTTTTTTTTCACTCTACCGCCAGCATAGATGTTTACACATCAAACAAATCAGTTTTCTGCCTTACAGTCTTACAGTTTGCCCCACTGTTTTACGGCAGTGTTCAGACTGTTGCTATTTGGTTCGTTTGGCTCCATCGTAAATGATCTTCTAGTTCAAGCTGAGGTATAATTGTTTTAAGTTCTTATCTTGCTGAGCTGAACAAAACAATAGAACAAGTAATTAAACAGCTAAAAAACTTATTTTTATTATTTCTTTTTTTTTTGTGTTCATTCTTTTCCTGATCTTTTGTATTTTTGTAATGCGCACACGCAGATTTGCTCCGACAGCGTCGCGTCGCCGCGCGCCGGTCGTCGCAGCTGGAGTTAAGAATCTCATTTATATACACTGTCTACCTTTTGATGTAGCTATATTATAATCAAAGTTTTATACATATAGACACTTTTTCGTCTTTGATATAACTTTAATGATTTTAAACCCAACAACAACAATAAAAAAAAATAATGAAAATAATGGTAATTATTACTAAATCACTATTACGTCAATCTGATGATTTATGATTTCAGCAAAAATGCGATAATATCACTCAAAGAAAGGTAAGAGTATGGTTGTTGTTTATAGTTGATGTCATTGCTCTTGTGTATTTGTTTTTTTTAACGAGAAACAAAAAAAAAAAGAAATTAAAGTGTAACGTCTTCAAAATTGTTTTAATTTTATGTTAGATGACAAATAAAGGTGTATACTAGTATTACATATCTTTTCTTCTTTGAACTTTGTTTTTAGTTCTCTTTCACGTGAAGAAGTCGAAGAACAAATTTGTGCTTGAATGTTTAAAATCACTTCTGTCAAAACTCAAAGGATAAAGCACAAATTAGGACAATCTTTCAAAAATAAGTATAGGTGTCTTCTTAAAGAACTGTCAAATTTTGTACAGAGCATTTTATGTGATTACCCAGAGGAAAACAAATCGAATTGTTGTTTAAGGTCATCTAGACAGAATTTCAAATTTTCTCGAAAACGACTTAAACGATTTCGATCAAACTTCGCTTCTGTACTTGTAACAAAACTGCGTTTTTGGCAAAGAAAACAATCACATAACGGTAATAGCAATTTTTATTTTTTTTTTTTTTTTTTTAGAAAATAGTCAAATTTTTGGCTTATTCGCGTAAGTATATGCTTTCTTAATTTCCTTAACTTCAAAAAATAAATTTGTAAGCATTGCATAAACCGACGCGAGGGTGTTGGCAATTGCGATAAAAATGTGCGTACATAAATCTACTTGATACATTGATTGCGAATACTTTCCGTTTTGCTATAAATTTACCTTCATAAAGTAAAGCCTCTTCCATTAATTTTTTTAAGATTCATTTCAACAGGTTCTTTCATTAAGCACTTCCTTTCTTATAATTTAAATTTAACAAAGTGTGTGTGAGATATTATCGAAATTTTGTATTCGTTTGAAAGGCCTATCGATGCCATTATGAATGGAACATAACATCGTTCAAATTTCGGCCGCGGCTTCTCTGGGTGGCGCGCATCCGAAATGTCAAATTTTCCATGACTCACACAAATCGCACGATCTGGGTGGCCCAATTCACCTCCCTCGAATAGCTCGTGCATAATTTCCAATGTGGCGTGAGCTGTGTGGCCATCCTGTTGAAACCACATGTCGTTAGTGTTCATGTATCATCCAATTGAGGCGAAAAGAAGTTGGTAATCATTGACCTATAGTGCTCGCCGTTGACGGTGATGGCCTTGCCAACGTCGTTCTCAAAGAAATATGGACCGCCAGCCCAAAATCCACACCAAACAGTGACTTTTTCGGCATGCATTGGACACTCTTAGATCTCATGTGGATTGGTATCGTCAAGAAATTTGAAAATTTTGTTTGTTGAAGACCCATTTTGATAAAACCCTTTTATCATTTGCACGTGTTCTAAACGCAATATCCGTCCATGGTGATTAGCCAAACAGAATAAACAGACTGAATAATGGCCTTTTGGATTGGTAATCCGGGAGAACGATTAGATACGTGTGAACCCTTCTGGAACGATTCTGAAAACAATATCAGAAGTAACTTTCTCTTCTTTTCAGAAGAAGAACTGTCATTCTGACTCCAATCGAAAAGGCCATAAGTTACAGCCAATTTGACAGATGTAGCTTCAACAATATGGCCGCTATCAACTGTCAAAGTTCGAAAGTTCCTACTGGAAGACCCTTTATTTGCTAAAACTTAATGTTTATAAGGCCAAATAAGACAAATCTATATGTAAATATAAACAGTTCTGAAGTACTCTAAACGTTATCCTGGGATCTTCAAAATCGTGAAAAGCAGTATAATTAACTGTGTTGAACGTCGTCGTTTCGATGTTTCAGGCGCAGTTGCAAAACTTTCATAAACGACCTGGATGTTTTCGGCTGAAGCCTGATTCACAATGTGGCGAGGAAACGAGACGTGAGCGTGACGAGAACTCGTTTTAGTTGTCAAACCAATTTCAAACAATGAAAGCGTACCTGGATAGACAAGATGCGGCGTTTCTCGTCGTCACGTCACGCCAAGAATTCGAAAAAATTGAAAAAAAGACGCGACGTGACGATGATTTTAATTTTTGCTAAGTTATTTACAGATTTTTCACAAAAGATGGTATTCAATTAAATAAAGTTATTGATAAATCTATTGTTTTGTAAGTTATTTTGTTTATATTTTATTGACTATTAATGAATTTTTGTGGTAAAACGCTCGCTGCATTGTGAATTGGGCGACGATTTTGTAACTAGAGAATAGATGACAGCGGTTCTCGTCACGCTCACGTCGTGGATCAGGCATGATCGTTTATAACGAGGTCTGCCCGAACTTCTCACATTTCTAACAATCCCATATCTCTCCAATTTTTCGCAGTTATAAACTGCGCATTTATGGCGATTCTGTATTGATTAAAAAAAAATAAACAAAAAATCCATTTTTACTAATTACTTTTGACTTTTTCAATAAACTATTGAAGCATTAACATGCATCTTAAATCTAGCGTGCGTTCCACTCATGCAAATTTTTTAACACGAAATCAATATCTATTTGTTTTATAAAGCATGTTTAAATCAATTAAAAGTCAAAGGTGATGATTATTTTATGGTTAACCGGGAAATCAAAATACAAAGAAATGAAATGAAAGTGTTAAATGACTCCATGAAATTGATAATAGAAACATTTATCAGCACACGAAAAAAAAAGTTAAATACAAATTTATTTAAAGAGACTGACTCATGAGTTTTATAGATACTTTTATAAAGTTTTATTACATATTTTCATGAGGTTGATAAATAAATAAATTGAAATTCCTTAGTTCTCTGAATTGTTTTTATGAGTATATTCTAATGGGTCAAAAAAGGGTATATAGATAAACACAATCATTAGTACTTTAACGACATTAAACATTAATGACGCCTAGGTCGAGATATTATTTTATTAGAAGGATAAATCAAATGGTTGAAACGATATCACCCTTGTGTGAATAAGAAAAAAATAAAATTATAATGCTCAAACATTGTCTAGTTCTTCCTCCAAAAAACTAAGTATTTTAAAGAACAAAAAAAATAAACTTATGACCTATCCTTACAGAAAAAGTCAAAATTAAAAATGACTCCATAGAAAGTATAGATGCTGATGGAAGTCGTAACTAAATAGTTTATTAAATTTTTTTGATTTACCTGCTCCCAGAGCGTAAATATTTTCTGATTTGTTCATACATGAAAGACCACTAGACAAATATCTGGACTTTAGGCTTTCGAGACGCCATGTCATTGATGGTGAAATCCACAATTTCAGAAAACGTCAATTGATCAATATCTCGGACAAAATTGTTAGATATTATCTGAAAAGTTGTCAAGTCCTAAGTATAAATACTATACAGTCAAAAATTTTCAAAAAATACCCATACTGATCCAATTGTAAGAAAAATGTTGAAAACAACCAATTACTTTTGATAGAGTAATTGCTGCAAATTGGGAATATGGCCCACCGTAATATTTCCCTACTGGAAGAGGGTATATAGGTTACGTTTATTGCGAAGATACCTTTAGTGGTTTTGATATATTAAAAAATGGAGACGGAATAGGAAGTTTTAATTTTTTACATTGACCATATAATTTGTTGGTAAATTTTTTTGTAAGTGTTTTTACACTAAATTTTGCAAAAATTTAGATTTATATTTCACTATGTGAAACAAAAATTTTTAATATATTTTTTTAAAGTGGGTAAATATGCTAATATGGTCCACCACATGTACCATATACACCAACACTATGCCATATATTTAACACAAGGAGGTCCATATTAGCAGCACGTTTTTAAAAACTGTTAAAATGAGTTTGTTAGTTTTTATTTATTTATTTATTTTTAGTTCAGCTCTTTTTTATGTCTTCAGTTATGAAGGCTGATTATAAATTAATTTCTTGAAGTAATAAAAAAAAACCACGTGAATAACCGAAAAAACTGTTTTATTTAGAAAAATGTTAAGGGTGGATCATATTTGGGACATTTACTCTACGCATTAACAATTGATACAAAATTATTGTCAAAAGTTATCTAGGTTTCATCAGATATCCGAAAAAATGCATTTCGATACAAACGTTGTGGTGGTGGGTCGTCTTGTAAGTACAAGCGTTTAGCAAACGCCTATGAATACGCGCCATAAGGTTTAAGCTCAATTATCGACTTTCCAGAGTAGTAGGTAACTTTTAGTCTGCGATATCACATCATATTTTAAAAAAAATTTATCAAAATGTTGAAAATCACGCTCTACAATTTGTATATTGTATTATATAAACAATTTACACAAGTTTTTTTTTTAAAGAAACGAGAATACTGCAAAAAAAATATAAATAAAACGACTTAACCTCAAAAATATTGCCCGCCCAGAAATAAAATGTAAGTGCAAATAAAAGATATTTATTTTTCAAACAACTTTTCCAAAATGGCGGATTTCCCCAGGAATACCTATGGTGTCGCGAAAACCTGGACTAAAGATTTTCTTAAAGCATTTTTTCAATTTTTTTGTGAAGTTAGCCCTCATTTTTGTGAATTTGTTATTTTTGAAAATTGTTCTAGGTGGTTTTCGATTTTTTCGGCACTGTTCCAGCCCGCCTTTTTTTGAAAATCAAATTTTTGAAAGTTGTTCTAGATTGTTCTGAACACTGTTCCATCTTTTTGGACGTCTGTGTTCATAATTTCAAAAGTTATGGCCAACATTCGAAAATTTTTTTTTTTTTTTAAGTTTTAAAAAGTGTTCTTAAAGTTTATCCAAAAAATTAAAGGTGTAAAAGGTCCACTGTTAAAAATAAAGCCTTCAAATCCTTTTTTTTTCAAAAAATCCAAAAGTTGTTACAAGTTCAGAATTGCGCCAAAAATGCATCCAAAAATATTGAAAATTAAAGATTTTAAGCCAAAAAAAACTTTCCAAAATTCAAAAAAAACTATTCCAGGTTGTTCTAGGGCTCTTCTAAATTGTTCTAGAAATTCTTTTCTGAAAATTGATTTTTAGTATGAACAATTAAAAAGAAATAACCCTAACGAAACCTTCTCTAAAATCAAAAATCTAAAAGTTTTTTTCAGGTTGAAAATCTCTCAAATCCAATTGTTCCAAAGACACTTCTAAAAATTTTGAAAATTGAAGGTTTTAAGCGTCGTTTTTTGTTTTTGAAAAAAAATTTTGAAGGCCTTTTAAAATAGACCTTTTACAACTTAATCTTTTTGGAAGAATGTTAACCTAAAAAAAAATTAAAAAGTTCGATTTTCGAAAGAAAGGAATTTCGAATTTTGGCCATAACTTTTGAAATTTTGAGTATAGAGGTCAAAAAAATTGAAACAATGTTCAGAACAACTAGAACAATTTAGAAATACTTACTTTCAAAAAATCGGTTTTCGAAAAAGAGGTCTAGGTTATAAACCGTTTTTTGGGCCTAACAATTCCCAAAAATTTTTCAAAGAATTTTTGGAGCAATGCGGAAGACATCGGGAGAACAGACTGAAACAATTTAAAAAAATAACAGATTTAAAAAAGGGGGCTAACTTCAAACACTCCAACTTTCCTGTACTGGGTACGGTACAGAAAATAACTATTCCACTATTTGACTATCTTTTTATACAAAATATTATTAAAACAATAATCACATCTCCCATTACTTAAGGATCTTCTTAAGCATTTTTAGAAAGCATTCTATAATAAATCAAAATGTGAATGGTGTTTTTGAAAGTATTTCCTGCGCGATGCCTAATAACAATGTTTGCATATAAATGCAACATTCTAAGTAAACATTGGTGACATTCTTATGGGAAAATCCACACTCTCTAGGAGAGCATTCGACACGACTATAAACTCTTCAGACAAATTAGAATCTGCTTATGTGGGAATTTATGACATGAAAGTGTCTCTATACCTACAAGTACAAGTATTGTTTATTGAACACTCTTTGTTGGCATAGATATGGACATGCCAACTTTCTTGTCAAAAGTCTTCATTCATTCAGGTTCAATTCACAAGCAATTTCCGTTTATTTTCATAAATTCTATAACCAAGCATTTTTTTTTTTTTTTTTAAACAGAATCATTATTGAATGTTGGTGCTCTGTTGCTCCCCCTTTCCCCACATTTATTTGAATAGAACATACTGCCATTAAGGCTGACCTAATTCTCGATGCAAAACATCATCACATACAGCTTTATAGGAAAACATAGCTTCCCCTGGCTCTTTTGATGAGGTACCATGCCTTATCCCTCACCCGCACTGCGCCACTGCAATATGGGGTGCCACAAGCGGCAGACTCGACTGACTCGAAATGCGCACACGATCGATTTGCAATTGAAATCCCATGTTTTGCTGGAATGTTCTTAAGCAGCACTCTGTCACCTGCGGTCTGACATAAGTCGCTTTTACATTTGCCTGCCAAAACATTTGGATTAGCGTTAGGGGGACATTTCGTCGATGCGGGATCGTCGGCAACGGCGCGGCGCAACCATGAACGGCGACATCGACAGTTGATGTGGATTTTATTCATGCAAAACTTCAAGCTTCGGGGAGTAGGTTGAGGTTGTCCTGTCTTCATATACCGAACAACGACTGACCATCAGAGTGACCGTCCGGCGTTCAGCGTGGCGTCCCCCTTCCTCCAGGGGTGTAGTTAACAAGGCAGGGGAAATGTTCGGGACAATCAATGTGGGTGAATGGATGAGTGATTCTATGACCGAGAGCAAATTGTCTTGAACTCTTCTGCAACGTGAGTTGGATTGGTAAATACAAAAAAAAAAAAACAAAAACAAATACAAATAAATACAAACAACGTACATATGCGCGATTGCAAAATTGTGTATTTCTAAGTGGGGCTACACTTGTTTGGGTTGAGAATTATTCAACAGCAGCTTTGAATTTGCTTTTGTTTCTCTAGATACATTAATTGTTTTATATTGTGCTCAAACAATGTCGGCGGTGGAAGATCGAACTTTTGAGACTTGTAAACTACTTGTTCAAAAATGTCCCTTTCTACAGAAAAACTTCAAACTTTTGGGAGCAAGAAGTGTTAGTACTGTCAAAACACCAAGCTACATATATGTTTCTGTTATTTTTAACTTGAAATTGCTGTGCAGATAAATCCTTATGGTGCGGGAGACCATCAGGGAAGCAGGGATGCGATTCTTTTGAGGTAATTTTGAACCACTTTTTCGCACATTTTGGGCGGTATCTCGGCCATAACTTGAGTAAGGCTGGTTTTTAATACGTCTAGAGCTCGGGGATTATTCGCGTAAATACGTTTTTTTTTGCGTAGCCTCACAGAAAAAAATCTAATGGTGTCAAATCGCAAGATCTTGGTGGCCAATTGACGTCGCCAAAACGTGAAATTACGCGACCAGGAAACTTCACACCCAATAAAGCCATAATTGGGCGTGTTGTGTGGTTTGTTGCCCAGTCTTGTTGAAACCACATATTGTCCTAGTCATGATCTTCAATCGCTGGCTAAAAAACAATCCGTTATCATTCGACCACATGCTGCGAACGCCGGGAAATCGATAAATTCGGATCATCAGTAACACTTGCACTTGCAGCAGCAATAATTTCGACTGAGCGTGGACTACGATGAGGCACAGGCCTTACGACATCAGTAACGTTTCCACTCTCTTCAAATTTCTTCACAATTTTACCGATTGCTTGCGTAGTCGGTCGATTATGATGACCATAATCATCGCGTAGTGCGCGAAAAGTGGCTACGTTCGAATCAACACTTTTGTATAGTAAGTTTTAAGAATTTTTCTTAACGCATTAGGCGTTTTTTTTTTTTTTTTAGTTCAGAATAGAGCTCTGAACAGAGTCCGAGCATGTCGAGCATGTTCTGAACGTCCTCTGAACGAAGCGTGTCATGAGCACTCTGAACTAAAGGGTTTTCCAATAAGAGGTGTTATTTTATTTTTCTATATATAGCCCGCTATTTCGGTAGCTGTCACTTTTGAAGCTGTCATTTTTTGACATTTGACAAGTAGAAACTACGCCATTTATAAAAATGGAACGATACACGCTTCAACAACGCATTGAAATTATTAAAATTCACTATAAAAATGGTGAAAATTTGGCAGAGACGGTTCGTAAAACTAAAACATTTTTGGGTCGTCGTGAAGCACCTTGTCGGACCGCAATACAGAAATTGGTGGACAAATTCGAGATGTTGAGACAAGTTAGTGATGTGAAGAATAAAACCCGTGCACGTCGCTCAAGAACAACTGAGAATATTGCTGTTGTAGCCCAAAGTGTTGAAGAAAACCCAGGTTTGTCCATTCCTCGTCGTTCTTTGGAATTAGGCATTCCAAAAACGTCATTACACCGTATTTTGCATAAAGACTTGGGTCTTAAGGCTTATAAAGTTCAGTTGACACAAGAACTCAAGCCGGCTGATCATCAACAACGTCGTGTCTTTGCTGATTGGGTCCTTGAAATGCATGAAAATGATCCGGAATTTCATCGAAAAATCATTTTGACTGATGAGGTCCATTTCCACCTCGGAGGCTACGTCAACAAGCAAAACTGTCGCATCTGGGGCTCGGAAAACCCAAGAGTTATTGTTGAAAAGCCTCTCCATCCTCAACGCGTGACTGTTTGGTGCGGTTTATGGTCCGGCGGGGTCATTGGACCTTACTTTTTCGAAAATGAGGCTGGAGCAACAGTTACGGTCAATGGATTGCGCTATCGAGAGATGATTAATGATTTTTTATGGCCGGAATTGGATGGTATTGATCTGGACAACGTTTACTTTCAACACGACGGCGCTACGTGCCACACAAGCAATGAAACCATCGATCTTTTACGGGAAAAGTTTCCGGACCGTGTTATCTCTCGAAGAGGTGATCACAATTGGCCACCGAGATCTTGTGATTTAACACCTTGCGACTTCTTCCTTTGGGGCCACGTGAAAGATAAGGTCTACGCCAACAGCCCAGCGTTGATTCAAGACCTCAAAGATGGAATTCGTGAGGCTATCGAGGACATAGGGCAGCCACTTTGCGATTTGGTTATGGAAAATTTCATGAAAAGGATATGGTCCTGTAAGCGTGGTCGTGGCGGCCAGTTGGTCCTCTTTATAATGAAATAAACATCCGATCATTTATCTCAAAAAATGCCATTTTTCTTTGAATATCAAAATAACACCTCTTATTGGAAAACCCTTTATTTTTGAAACACACCTGAACACTTGCCTGTCAAATGCTTGTGTTCTGCATTTAACTCTGTCTGCTCAGTTATTTTATTCTGAGCTCATAGAGAGCACTCTGAACACACTCAGAACAAAGAAACACAAATTTGAAGCTCTGAATATTCAGAGCGAAAAAAAGAAACACAATTTTTTGTTTGACAGTTCAGTCCCTGCTCTGAACTTAAAAAAAACTCCTATTGTTCGATTGTAAAGCGAGCAATAATTGTAAATGACAAATACTTAAATTGACAAATATTTCAAATGACCTGAGTTTGACAGGTGTCAAAGGCTAGCGCGACAAACTTGAAACCACGAAATGAATGACCCGTACTATTATCAAATTGTATTTTCTTTTGTTAATTTTTTTTTTTCAAAATTAAGATTTTTCTATCTGTGCGAAGACAGGATGGGTCAGTTAGTAAATAAGTAAAAATAAATAAATAAAGAGTTTCTTCAACATTTTGGTTAAATTCAGATACCTAGAAACCATCTTGTATATAAAGGGGGGGGGGGGGGCGACAGATTTATAATTGAAGCCTGCGAGAAAATTTCTTATGATGCTAGACTTTTTCACCTAATTCCTGCAAGCCGCATGTACAATTATGTAAGAACGTTATTTGCAATCAAAGCTAAATTATAGGAACAGGCGAACCTTTTATAGCATTACGTTGAAAAAGAAAATCTGTTATATTTGGTTTGCTGTTCAGCCCAAAATATCAAAAATTAAAAAGAGACCCAGAACAACGATTTTTTTTTTTTTAAATCAAAGCCCCGAAGAGAGACAAAAAATTTGCATATTTTGCAAAGTACCATAGCGTGAAGTTAGCAAAACTTTTTTCTTAAAACCGTAAATGGTGGTGCTAACTACAAATCAAAATTTTTTAATTTTAAACCAAGTTTGAAAATAAACATAAGGCTTTTAAGCCCGTCTGGGTGAACAAGTAAATTAAATTAAGTGTAGAGTTCCAAATCCTACGCATCAGGCACCGTTTTTCAGTGCGAGATCATCCTAGTTTCGGGGTTAAGTTCCACGTTAAATCCTGAAACATGTTTTTTTTCAGGCAAACTAGATCCCAAGTCAACTGATTTCGATGAGTCAACTCTGGATTTACTCAACAGACATATTCTTGGAAGCAATGTCGTATTTTGCGTGTCAAGAGCAGAAATCGAAGTGTGGCAATATGGAAATGGCGATTTCTTCACGATTTTTCAAATTATCAAACAAAAAGTGATGCTTTTTCACCGAAAAGACCTTGACAGAGACATTTTCGCCACTCAATTAATTCAAAATAAAATTATGGTTTAATAAAAAGTTGTATATTTTATCTACATGAAATGCACTTATGAAAATGAATACCTATACATATTTTGTTTCAACTAGCAATAGCAACCAACCCAGAGGCTTTGATAAAAATAAATGTTTGTTAGTAAAATCGTAAGCGTAAAATTTTAGAATATTTAATACGATTGTAAAAAAGATGGGTTTCGTAATTTAAAACGAGTCAGCATTTTACTCACATTTTTACATTTTCTTATAAAGCTAAAATCACGAAGTAAATATCTTTTTAGTAGTATACACTAACTCCATATGTCACTTTGACAATTAGATACAAATGTGAAAAAGGTATGTTTGCTTACTTTATTGCATGAATTGTCACAGTTTGAGGCGTGTTCAGCTTAAGTTTAGTAAGAAAATAGATTAACCGCCATATTATTCACTAGATACATCCAGATTAAAACTTAAATCCAGATGTATTTACATTGAATTTGTATGATTTACATCTGGATTTAAATTTTTAACCTGGATGAATCGAGTGAATAATATGGCCGTAAATATGATGCTTGTTAAAAATTGCTTAGAACTAATAACAAGTTAGTAAAGAGCTAGTTGGAAAATTGTTAGATACGTAGTATCATACTATCATCCATAACTTTGCGCCAATTTTGTAGAAAGAATTTTGCTTCTTTAAAATAAATAAAATAGTACCTAAAGACAAAATTCAGGCACTGAGGTTAATTTTGGTAATTGAAATTTTTTTTTATATAATCTATTATTTATACATGCCTACATAATTCGGGCAGTCACCCACATGTAATGGAATAAGGTCATCGTCATCAACAATCTATCTGAACTGCGATATCTTTCAGCTTTCGAGATCACAAAAGTTTGCAGATTACTGATCTGACATAACCTTGAAATAAAATTCTTCAAGTCAGATAATATGGAACCTTTGTCTGGACAAAGAAGGTAAATAGCTTATTATACAATACCTATACCCAGGGCCGGACCAACCATATGTGAAAGATGTGCAAATGCACAGGGCGCAAAATTCTGGGGGCGCATTACCAGGAGCAAGAAAATGTAATCTGATATTGCGCAAGCAAATATGTACTGCCATTTGCATTTTAACCTCAAAACTTGTTCAAATAATCCCAAAATAACATCCATCACAATTCTGTGCTAAGATATTTCTTGCTAACTAACTTCACTTTCATTGTTGCATTCAAGGAGAACTGAACTCAAAATATCGTAAAATTAAAAATCCCACTAGACCTATAGGCATTCAAAGTCTACCGCCTGGGTAATGTTGAAAAGTCTTATGCATATGTATCAGTTTATGTATGCAAATATAAAAAGGGGAGCTTTCTACAAATCTTACACAGGGTGCCAGTTTGCCTGGGATCGGCCCTGCCTATACCAACCAGTACCTATACTTACTAGTGAACCTCTCTTAATGAAAGAAGTTTAATAGAGATTGTAGTGGCCAAGGGGCTATAGTGGGTAAAAGAAGTTTTATTTTCGCTTAGGTACATCAAATCGAGTGACGCAGGTAAGGTACTACGAAAGTCTTTTATGACCAAAAAGTTCAACACCGACAGACGAGTCATTGATGAAGTTCTATATTGGTTGTACTTGCAATTAAACCACGCGACCCAATTCCACGTCTGGTCGTACCAAAGTTGTAAAAGAAGAAACGAATACGATACTCGGCGGGCGCTCACGACCCACGCCAGCGCAGCGTTTTGTGGTGAGTTTTACCGATGATTTTGAGTCCAATCGTATACCTACATATGTATAAAAATAAGCATATAGGTGCGTGAACTGTCATTCGTGTTCGTTCCTACTTACCTGCGGGGACTTTTTTGGCCTGTATTTTTTTTTATCGTTCCGAATTTTTATTGAGGTAACTTTTTGTATTCTTTTGTTTTTTTTTTCTTTTTTTTTGTTGTCTTTTTCCAGTTGTGTTGCGATCGGAATTATTATTTTGTCGACGGAAGAAGAACTGATGATGAAAGTAAAGCGTTCACTACCTTCAATTTCTGTGATTACCATTACTCACACATATTCTTCTCTTCTTATGGTTTACCGTATTTTTTTCTTTGATTATAAATTTATTTAATTTCTTCGTTGTTTGTTAGATGCGAATCTAACGGAATTTTAATGCGAAAAAGTGGAGGTATTGCGCAGTAGATATGTTTTTATCTGTTTATGAATTCATAAAACGACGACGATCGTAATAGTTCTAAATTTTACTTTTTAAGACTAAATGATTGCGATGGACAAATTATGATAAAGTTATGCTTAAGATAAAGTTGGGTGATTATAACAAATAATAAAGGCTGTAATGTGACATAGCATTGAAGATGTTAGGTATTTAGTATAAAGATACATAAAGTATGTGGTATGTATATCCCAACTAACAATTGAACTTGTATAAGGTTCTAAACAAGCTATTTTCAGGCAGCCATAGAAACAGTAAAAGGCCTTATGCAAGTAAGTTTGGTGAACAATACGCAAGCTATTTAACTGCTATAAGACTTTTGTTGACAGGTTTTATAGCAGCAAATAGCTTTTCATTAAATGCAATTATTTTGGCTCAGCCGGATATTTTATGACAGCTAATGCTAATAGTTTGCTCTGGATATTCTTAAAAGACCCTATAAGAGCCATTTGATGACAGCTACTGCTATTAGCTTGTTTTAGATGTTATAAAAAGGCCTTACCCAAGCCTTTAATGAAATATTTGCTTATATAGCTTGCTGTAAATGTTTATATATAGGCACGTCAACTTTCCTCACTTAAGGTACAGACAACCGCTTTTCTTACGCATATTAATATAATTTGAGAGCCTTATAGCGGCTATTATTTCTTTAATTTTCAGTAAACAACTTCGGAAGGCCTTACAGAGGCAATTTTGAAGCTTTATCTACAAGCCTTGTATTAGAATTTGTCAAACTCACTTTTAAAGGCCTTATAACAGCTAATTTTTAAGTGTCAAAGTTTAAATGTGTGGCTTGTGAAAGTTTGGCTTATACAAGCTCTATACAAGCTATTACTTGCCAAATTTGAAAAATTGGACCTTATACAAGCTAAATTGTTAGTTGGGATACATATAGTTACTTATTCAACTGGATCAAACCAACTTGCTCGTTTGTGGTTAACAACAACTGTGTATGTAGCCATACATTGAAGATACATAATGTTCTGATATCTTTAGCAAAAAACTATAAAAAGAGTATTTTTTTGTTTAATTTAATTTTGTTTAAAAAAATGTTGTACATTTTTTTTTTAAATGCAAAATTGTTTTACTATTATGAAGCACCAGATTGCAAAATTTAAATAATATCCGTGGAACCATCAAAAAGATATATACCTGAATAACCCAAAAATAAGATAATTTTCTCAAAAATCATGGAATATGCCTTTCCGTAACCTATGTGATGTTTTTTAACAAAAAATCTGAAACGAAGGTACGAAGTTTAAACTAGATCGTTGACGACGTTTTCGAGAAAATTTAAAAAACCCAAAACTGTTATGACAGCTACTCTTTCTAGATGAGCTAAAATAAAAATGCGAGTTTCTACTCTAGGGAATCACATACAAACGCTCTCTACCAAATTTTATGAAAATCGGACCACCCGTTTAGCTCAACTTACAGTGCACGTACAGACCGAGCCCCGACGGCGCGACGGCACACTGTGGTCAAATAACTATTTTCGTTGCAAAAATCATAACTTTTTAACGCATAAAGATATCACTACTATAAAAATAGTGATTTACAAGAAAATTGCTGAACAGGGCGTTTCTAAATCGTAGACTGAGGTAAGATTTTCTTAGAAAAAAAAAGAATTAACAGACAAAGGAAGTAAAGCCAAACTTTCTCGATCATCGTAGTGTTAGTTTTGAGCTCGATTTTCTTCTACACGAAACCAATACTTGCCCCACAGTGTATAGAGAAAGTAAAAAATATACATAATATACAGTGAAAGCTCCAATTGCGGACAGCTCGAATAAAAACGGAGACATTTTCGGGGCAAACTTCTTTTTCGAATCT
Organism: Leucozona laternaria; assembly: GCA_932273885.2. Classification (NCBI taxonomy): domain Eukaryota; kingdom Metazoa; phylum Arthropoda; class Insecta; order Diptera; family Syrphidae; genus Leucozona; species Leucozona laternaria. Next base: position 18,483,673 of record OW026367.1, on the reverse strand, counting down.
CTCATACAAATAACTTTTCTATATGAACGATAGACAGACACTCTCATAAACGGACGCGGACACTTTTTCTTGATCATTTTATATAGAAAACCTCCCATCCACGGACACATAATTTTATTTACGGATCATTTTTTATCAAAAAAAATGAAACAGAAAAAAAAACAAAAGGTGCGTTCTCAGTATAGTTTCTGTTTTATTTTTTAAAACGTAAGCAAATACATAGAAAATCTCCGATAACCGGACGCCAAGCTCTAATAACCTGACAGAGCGATGTTATTTTGAAAGCTTATTAGGGGATAGTCTAAGTGACTATATTGTCTTGAAGTAGCTTGATGAACCCATCACGGTCTTAAATATTTTTGAAATTTGAACTAGAGGATATGTGGCAAAAAGGGGGAGGTCTAGAACGTGAACAAATATTTGTACCTGTAGAATTTTTTTCTAAGTAGGTTTCTACTGACTTCTTACATAGTAAACCAAAGAATTTATCTTTCACCGTTCAAATATTGTTTTAATGAATATTTATTTTTCAATTTTCACTTGCGATATAGATTGTAGGTAATCATGCCGATAATAGAATTCGCAATATTTGACTCCCGGGGAATTGACTGAATTCGCCGTGAATTCGAGTTCGCGTTCCTGAACTTCCTTACCTTTTTCCGAACTTTTTTATCGGCGCTGTCATTTGTTGACATTTAAACGTCATTAAGACGTTAACTGTATTTTGCGAGAACATTCTTCGAGAAGAAACCGGACGGATATAAGGTACAAAACGAAACGTATTTTGTTTATAACTGATGCGCTGTATAAGTTCCTTCATCAACTCCTATATACATATCTTTGAACTGTTAGCGATTAGTTGTCCTTTTTCTACAGAAAATGTTAAATAAGTATTTTAACCTTCAATATTATTAATATTTACTAACTTTTTTGTAGTATCCATTTTATTTATGTGTTAAAAGTGTCAGCAGCAGATTCGTGACAAAATTGTTGCGGGTGAGATTTGTATGGAGTGCAAATCATTTGAAGTTACATCGATACCAATTTAGTTGAACAATACGTGTCGGTAGTGCATGTCAAACTACCGACATTCGTTGAATTTTTTATCGGCAAATTCTTCGAAAATGAGTTAAACTGCCACTTTAGCTCATTCGCCGAATTCTGTAATAGGGGTGAATATAGGTAAAGGGTCCGCCATCTAACGTTTTTTTTTTCAACTAGTGCTTATTGCGTGAATGGTAACACTTAGCTCATGTCTGATTTGACAGATAATTAGTTTAATCCTTCCGCTGAACGAATATGGTTATGTATACGCTTCGCTAAGTGGGCCTGCGATCGACTTAGAGAAGATGCCGATTTTGCCAAAAAAATCATCTTTTCAGATGAAGCTCATTTTGATCTTGGCGGGTAGTAAACAAGCAAAATTGTCGCATTTGGGGCAAAGAAAACCCGCACGCATACATTGAAAAGCCGATACACCCAAAACGAGTTATTGTTTGGTGCGGATTCTGGTCCAGAGGCATAATTGGGCCATTTTTCGAAAATAAGCAAGGAGTGGCCGTTACAGTCAATGGCGATCGTTATGGGGCCATGTTGAACGAATTTTCGTTCACAAACGGCGCTAAGTGCCACACAGCCGAAGCTACACTCGATGTTTTGCGTCATTTTCAAAAAAAAAAAAAAGTTATTTGGCGGACCCTTTATTATGGAAAGTTATGGTTTCGTGAAAAAAATTCGAACTCGAGACTTTGATCAAACTTGTCAATACGTTGGTAGGAAAGACGAAAAAAGAGGGTTTCGTGATTCTGTATGTCTGTCTGTTTAACTACAACCTTAAGCGATGGGTAAATTATCTTTAAACTTGGTACATATCCTTTTTTGGACAATACTGCAAAACATTTTTTTAAAGGAACAAAAATAACGCTTCCTGTCTTGGAATTTTTGTGGTCAAAAAAGAAAATAGTTATTTGTAATACTGCTGCAGCGATTTCAGAAAATTTTCTCATAAATTAAGATTTTTTTAAAGAAATAAAGATGGTGTACTTGTGGTGTATTTATTTTAAACAATATTCTAGATTAAATAATATAATTTCCATGAGTATAATGTGCAACTTCATAGCACCGTATAGGTAGGTACTCAGATTATATTACCTTCAACTAAAATATATTTATAGTTGCACATAACACTAATTAATTTCCTTTAAAATCAGATAAATTTATTTACAATATTTAGATATTAGAAACGTATACAGTGTGATCGTACATAAGTTCAAGTTCGTGCGACTAAAATATAATTCTACGTCTTTTGCTTGTTATAAGCCAAATAAAATTATCCGCTGATTGGGACGTTGGAAAAATAGTAATATCGTGTTTGTCTTCGAATTTATTTAAAAAATAAATTTAAAAATATACATAAGCTGCAATAAGAAAATCATGTTTGTCTCATTCTGTGCAAAAATATTAATAAAATACTAAACATCACAATTTAATTGAACTCACTACATGCAACTCGTAAAATGAATCAATTTATGTACACACATGAAAAGTACGTATAGATACATAACTGAACTTGTATGCACTACACACCGCATTCATTCATTATTCGCAAATAAAAATTAGTTCCACAGAAGATTTTCTTATTTAAAAATAAATAATTTACTATCCCTCTGTCATTCGCATAATGCAGATTCGTTTTACTAAAGAACAACATTTCCATCATATCTTATGGTTTTCCTTTTCACCACCTCATATCGGCAATTAGCTGATTTTTTATTGATACAAGAATATTCATTTGGATGAATTGACCATAATTTCATCCAATAATCATCAAGATTTGATTAGTCGTTCCATCAGTCGGTTAAACTTAATGTGTATAGGTCTTTGTGCAGATGTCAGACTTCAGAATCGTCAGTCCTTAAGCTAGGTATACCTAGAAGCTCTAGGCTATAAAATCCCAAACAAATGACTGTCGACGCATTAGAACGGTTCGCGGCATCGGTTGTGCTGCCACTGTGCAGATATTCGCCATCATTCATGCGGCTTATAGCTCCTTGATCTGCATCAGTTCGGTCGGGATGGTTGCTGCAGCTTAGGACCATAGCCGAAAGGTATAGAATTTATGGCATAATATTTATAATAATTACATTGGGCCACAATGCGATGCTCTACCGGACTCTGCTGGTTGTTTATTAATTTTCACAATTTACCAACTTTATGGTGGCATCTAGTCACTTGACCGTGACGATCAAAATGGCAAACACATTGTTGCCGTTGTTTGCAGACGATTTCCAGCAGTACTGGATTTGCAAAGTAGGTATTGGTTTGGAGGGCTCCAAAGAATATTTTTGCGCAGACAAAATATAAATGTAAATATAAATATAAATATAAATATAAATATAAATATAAATATAAATATAAATATAAATATAAATATAAATATAAATATAAATATAAATATAAATATAAATATAAATATAAATATAAATATAAATATAAATATAAATATAAATATAAATATAAATATAAATATAAATATAAATATAAATATAAATATAAATATAAATATAAATATAAATATAAATATAAATATAAATATAAATATAAATATAAATATAAATATAAATATAAATATAAATATAAATATAAATATAAATATAAATATAAATATAAATATAAATATAAATATAAATATAAATATAAATATAAATATAAATATAAATATAAATATAAATATAAATATAAATATAAATATAAATATAAATATAAATATAAATATAAATATAAATATAAATATAAATATAAATATAAATATAAATATAAATATAAATATAAATATAAATATAAATATAAATATAAATATAAATATAAATATAAATATAAATATAAATATAAATATAAATATAAATATAAATATAAATATAAATATAAATATAAATATAAATATAAATATAAATATAAATATAAATATAAATATAAATATAAATATAAATATAAATATAAATATAAATATAAATATAAATATAAATATAAATATAAATATAAATATAAATATAAATATAAATATAAATATAAATATAAATATAAATATAAATATAAATATAAATATAAATATAAATATAAATATAAATATAAATATAAATATAAATATAAATATAAATATAAATATAAATATAAATATAAATATAAATATAAATATAAATATAAATATAAATATAAATATATTATATAAATATATATATAGTAAATTTTGTATTTTAACATGGTGGCTGACGCAAAACTCCTTTCATCGCACCATTTTGTTTGTATTTTAAGAGATGAATCGCCTCCCCATTCCTACACCGTATACTTAAGCCTGTTTTGTCTGGCGACTGGCCTATTTATTTAAGTTTGCTTTGAAATCATTCCTTTAAAATTTCAATTTTTGAACAATTCCGGCTGTGTGTACAAGTTCGACCCAGGTGGATAGCGTGTAAGGCAAAGCAAATTGAGGATGTATCTCATTGAGTAACTTCAAAAATGGGCGGTAAAATGTCCTCGCCTGATGACGACAACGATTCTGATGATGATAATGATGATTATTACGATGATGATGGTAGTTCGGCAATGGTCGGTCATCTATTTGACCAGCAGCAGCCTTCTTTTTCTAACTTATATAATATACCTCTATGATAAATTCTACCTCGGGATCTACGATTTATGGGTCTTTGGAGATTGCGCTAGCTTTTGAAGTTCAAGTCACGACTAGGTGAACTGAGTTATGTTTCGATCCGGTCATCGTGCACAAAATCTACACAGCCACACACATCCACTAATACCACCATTTCGATTAATATGCATTAGAATATGCTACCGCAGATTCTTTCAACAACAGTTTTGTTATTGAAATGCTCGATGGTTCTTCATCATCATCATCATCATCATTATCATCAACAGCAGCATCAGCATCAGCATCAGTATAACATCGCATCCCATTCGATTCAAGATCCAAGTGCACAATTGGCCATTAAGGTGGTTTATATGCATATCTTTTCGATGGGAACAACTACTCAAAAGACAGATCTAACAGATACTTGGGCGCATGTGGCAGCATTTCAAATAAGGCAGACACTGCCCGAAGCTGGCACGCCATATCATCATATTGAGCGGTGGACAAATTTGAAATTGCCTTAACAGGTGTTCGCCACAGGCGACATGCTGCGGCACATAAATCAATTTGATTGTGATAATAAAGTGAAATGAATTTATCTATCGTTGCAATTCGGATGTATGCATCTTTTTTGATGAGGAATTGCGATGATGGAAATTCTATATAATGTTGAGCGGAGAAGCGTTATAAGGTGATTCTGAACAAATTCGATTATGTATCGCAATTTTTGGTGCAAGAGCAAGTGGTGCTTAAGAGAAATTATCATCAAGATGTGAAAAATTTATTTCATTTATTTCGTCGTGGAAACGATAATAACTGTTTTATTTACATATTGTTATATTTTTTTAATTTTCCGGTAATTTTTGGGAGGTGGCAGCTAGAAGGGGGAATACGCCAACATTATATTTTATGCTTCAGACTTTGAGGAATTAACATTTTTAACGACCAGACTGTTACAAGTTATTGTGATGTACGTCCCCCTCTCCCCCCCCCCCTCCCCCATTTTTTGTCTAAATTGACTGGTGTTTGTCTGTTTGCTCTGCTTTTAATTCCATATCTCCAAAATTGATTTCAATAAATTAATATTGGAGTGCTAGATTGAAATCCGCAGATGATTACTTCATTTCAGTATCATTTCGACTGTCGTAGGTATGTTTCAAACTTTGCGAAGCAACGCAAGCACATGCCTGCTAGTAATTAATATAAATATTTTCTATTCGAAGTCGAAAGAAGCCTACGGAGATCTAGCTTTACGATTTCAATAGTTCTAATTCTAACCACCCTTTGCCATAAATTATGGATAATCTGCATAAAACACATTCATAGTGTCAAATGGACTTCAATCGCCTTAGGACGCTATAAAATTTTTAATGATAAATAACTTCATAAAAAAAAACAACAAATATTTAATTCATTAATTCAGACCAATATCTTTATTGCTTAAAATGTTTGACATCGTAATTATTTAACAGTTATGCTAAATTCATATTTATGTTTCCATGTGTGGGTTTTTGTTAAAAGCTCATAAAAATCTTTAGATTTCATATACCTACTTCTAAAGAAGTGATTTAAATGTTTTAATTTGACATAGTTTACAATTTAGAAGCTTATTGTTCTCTCAATTTAAACAATTGATTATTTTTTTATGAATTCTGCACAAAAAAAAAAACAATTTTAGATGAATATTTATGACGGAAAATATATTACCCTTATAATATGAGGTCGTTGAACATAGACGAAGAATAATATTCGTGACTTAACTATAGGGTTAAATTAATGAGAATTCTATAAAGCTTTCAAGAAACAGGATCAATAAAAATGAAGTGGAAGACGATAGGACTTCTGATTTCAGATGTTCACTATTGGAGATTAAACAGTAGAACACATTCATAATTCTGAAAACAAATAATTCTTTTTACCACCAAAAGGTTGAGTCTTCGTTAGATAAAAAGGACGAAATATATACTCCCTGAGTCCCTCTTTACTTCATCTCAACAGAAGTTTCAATTGTTTGACAATATACATATAGCATCTCTACAGACTTACAGCAAGTTGGATGTATTAAACTTTATTTAAATCGACAACTCAATTTAATTTTCTCTTCTGACGCAACTATAAAGTACTTTCACTCCATTTAGATTATGTTTTGCCAAAGTATGTTGGTGGGCTCATCATCCAATAAAAATGGACTAATTTGTAGCCGTGAACCCATTTATTGAATTACTAATTACAGTAGCAGTTCGCATTCTCAAAACTGTCTTGTATTCCCACTGTTTTGGAACAGGTAGTATCCGATTGTTTGAAATGTATCTTTAAAAAATTAAGTGTGAAAACTTAGCGAAACAACATTCGCCCATCGAAAAGTGATTAGTTATTCGTTAATTAGTTGTGATAATTTCGAATTAGTCGTTCCATGTTTTCTATGTTTTTTTTTTTGCTGCTTCGCTAAGTTACTTAGGGACGCACTCTCTTAAAAATAAGTAAAAACTTCTTAAAATGACTGGGCTTCTACTTAATTATTTGCCATTCGGTAGTTTTTAATTATTTTTGACAATTTCAATTTTGTGGTATGTACTATGTTTTCTATGTTTTTTTTCCGATAATTTGACAAAGTGTTAAAAGCTTATTATATTGAATCTAATTAAAGAGTCGTGAAATAGTTGTGGCAATTTAAATTTTGTCGTGCGATGTTTTTTATGTTTTGTTTTCAAAATTCCTATGAAGTAAGCAAAGCATATAGTTGAAAATGGGTTTAAACTCCTTGTAATTAATTGTTTATTGCATAATAATTTGCTATTAAAATTATAGTAGAAGCCAGCAAGATAAGAATAATGAAGCAAATAAAGCAAACAACATCGCACGACAAAATTCAAATGGAAACAACTCAGAACTTTGATATGAATTTAGCAAATTAGCAGAAAAAAAAACATAGAAAACATTATACGACAAAATTAAAACTGTCACAACTAACTCACTATTAAATACAAGAAGTTCTTAACCGTTTTTGAGAGGATTCTTCGCTTAGTTGACACCAAGTTATAAAAGCATCAAAAAAAAATAAACATAGAAAACATAGTGCGACGAAATTTAAATTGTCACAAATAATTATTGAGTAGAAAATTATGCAATTTAAGATGTTCTTAGAGGGTACTTCGCTAAGTTCATATCAACTTAGCGAAGCAGCAAAAAAATCATAGAAAACATGGAACGATAAATTCAAAATTATCACAACTAACTAACGTCAAATTATACACTTTACCACTCATTTGAAAATATCATAATATGGAAACAGCAGCGTTGTTTCATAAAGAACCCATCCACGGCAATAAGCTTGCATATGAACATCTTTTTATGCAAAAGTAGGTACTCACCTTTATTAGTAGGTACGTGGAAGAGATCTCTACTAAAGGGTTTTCCAATAAGAGGTGTTATTTTGAATAGCCCGCTATTTCGGTAGCTGTCACTTTTGAAGCTGTCATTTTTTGAAATTTGACAAGTAGAAACTACGCCATTAAAATGGAACGATACACGCTTCAACAACGCATTGAAATTATTAAAATTCACTTTAAAAATGGTGAAAATTTGGCAGAGACGGGTCGTAAAACTAAAACATTTTTGGGTCGTCGTGAAGCACCTTGTCGGACCGCAATACAGAAATTGGTGGACAAATTCGAGCTGTTGGGACAAGTTAGTGATGTGAAGAATAAAACCCGTGCACGTCGCTCAAGAACAACTGAGAATATTGCTGTTGTAGCCCAAAGTGTTGAAGAAAACCCAGGTTTGTCCATTCCTCGTCGTTCTTTGGAATTAGGCATTCCACAAACGTCATTACACCGTATTTTGCATAAAGACTTGGGTCTTAAGGCTTATAAAGTTCAGTTAACACAAGAACTCAAGCCGGCTGATCATCAACAACGTCGTGTCTTTGCTGATTGGGTCCTTGAAATGCATGAAAATGATCCGGAATTTCATCGAAAAATCATCTTGACTGATGAGGCCCATTTCCACCTCGGAGGCTACGTCAACAAGCAAAACTGTCGCATCTGGGGCTCGGAAAACCCAAGAGTTATTGTTGAAAAGCCTCTCCATCCTCAACGCGTGACTGTTTGGTGCGGTTTATGGTCCGGCGGGGTCAGTGGACCTTTCTTTTTCGAAAATGAGGCTGGAGCAACAGTTACGGTCAATGGATTGCGCTATCGAGAGATGATTAATGATTTTTTATGGCCGGAATTGGATGGTATTGATCTGGACAACGTTTACTTTCAACAAGACGGCGCTACGTGCCACACAAGTAATGAAACCATCGATCTTTTACGGGAAAAGTTTCCGGACCGTGTTATCTCTCGAAGAGGTGATCACAATTGGCCACCGAGATCTTGTGATTTAACACCTTGCGACTTCTTCCTTTGGGGCCACGTGAAAGATAAGGTCTACGCCAACAGCCCAGCGTCGATTCAAGGCCTCAAAGATGGAATTCGTGAGGCTATCGAGGACATAGGGCAGCCACTTTGCGATTTGGTTATGGAAAATTTCACGAAAAGGATATGGTCCTGTAAGCGTGGTCGCTGTTGTGTTCCATTATTAACGGCATACCTTCCTCTTTATAATGAAATAAACATCCGATCATTTATCTCAAAAAATGCCATTTTTCTTTGAATATCAAAATAACACCTCTTATTGGAAAACCCTTTACATAAATACGGACTATTCTAAGGCTTTTAATCAAGACTCTCATGAAATCAACACTCTCATGATAAAATTAAAAGGATTAACAAAATAATCAACCGAGACTATAATGGCTGACTTAATTCTAAGGAGTTTTGGCCAATAAATTTCTTAAAAACCACCTGTGTGGGACATAAATCCATGTGAAAAAGCAGATAAAAGTGTTCTATGCTTGTTTTATTAGAACACTAATAAATAATATAATTTGTTTGAAATGCTGCTATTTTATCTTGCGATGGTTCAAAGGTATAAGTGGTTATAAGCATTGAAGATTACAACTTATTGATTTATTATTATTGACATAACGCCATAATGTTTCATACTGATTATTTTTTGTTGAGTATTTATGGCCTATTACAGGTCAAATGAAACAAATCAATTTTGTATGTCTCGACGTTTCGACCATATCAATATGGACATCATCAAGTCTGAGTTGTAATAAATAAATATGTTTTATTTGACCTGAAACCCATTCAACAAACAATAAATTAAATAATAAAAAGATACCATGCTGAAATAGTTAGGGAGAGAGTGTAGGGATTTAAATGTCAGAAATACTTCCAAAAAAAGCGTCGCAGCGCATGGAGGGCATCTACTTATTTTTGTTTACTAATACGTTTGGAATTTTATGCTGGGTACCTATACATTTACAATATAATGTAGGCTTCTTGATAACCATATACTTATGAAATTTAAACAAAATCTTCACAGTCATTCACGAGAGGTAAGCCAAAGGCAAAGTAGAGCCAGAAGTAAATTTAGACAAAAAATCGTTGTGTCTTAGACTTCCTATACAGATAGTATATAAATTCGATTTGATAAAAATCATAATCAATTTTAAACCGACAAACGCCACCATTAACCTTATTTCCAATAGTTAACTATCTTTCTTATAGCAAACATTAATTTTATTCCAGCCAAGAGCACATAGACTCCTCATTTATCTTCTCGTATTGTTGGCTTTGATTTTTGCCTACTTTAGAAGGGCGGTGTCAGTGTTGCCACAGCAAGTGAATGAATTGTTGGACAATGCAAAAGTCATAGGGGCATATTCATAGTCACTTTTAAACTCCAGTTTATCTTAGACTGTTATTTAGATAGGATAAGCCCAGGTCTAAGATAAACTGGAGTTTAAAAGTGACTAAGAATATGCCCCATAATGTTTACGTTCTTTTAAAGGGTCCGCCATCTAACGTTTTTTTTTCAACTAGTGCTTATTTCGTGGATGGTAACACTTAGCTCATGTCTGATTTGACAGATAATTAGTTTTATCCTTCCGCTGAACGAATATGGTTGTGTATAGGCTTCGCTAGCTGGGCCTGCGATCGACTTAGAGAAGATGCCGATTTTGCCAAAAAAATCATCTTTTCAGATGAAGCTCATTATTTTGATCTTGGCGGGTAGTAAACAAGCAAAATTGTCGCATTTGGGGCACAGAAAACCCGCACGCATACCTTGAAAAGCCGATACACCCAAAACGAGTCACTGTTTGGTGCAGATTTTGGTCCAGAGGCATAACTGAGCCATTTTTCTTCGAAAATGAGCAAGGAGTGGTCGTTACAGTCAATGGCGATCGTTATCGGGCCATGTTGAACGAATTTTTGTTCACAAAAATTGAAGAGGAGTATATTGGCAACATTTGGTTTCAACAGGACGGCGCTACTTGCCACACAGCCGAAGCTACACTCGATGTTTTGCGCCATTTTCAAAAAAAAAGTCATTTGGCGGACCCTTTATTAGCAAATGGCATCAATAAATCTAACACATTTATTTAAGCTCACTTAATTATCTACCAATAAGTTTTGTTAAATTTTATTTATGGTACCATAATAAAGGATTTTTTCATAAAATCTTCTACATTCAGTAATTTTATCGCTAAAAAGTAGCGCTTGCAGTTAATTTTATGACGACAAAAACTCAACAGAACCTATTAAAAAAATTATGCAAAACTAATAATTTTTTTTCTAAATTTTTGTTGCAAACGGTTTTGATTTATTAAAAGTATTTTTTCTTGTTTTTAGATTAAGAAAAATCGATAAGGCTCTGTCATCCATCTAATATTGGATAACATCCGATTTAGCTAACAAAATGGTAAAAAGTATATCGATGAACAAATCAAGATGTGGTAACACTGTCAATGACTCTGTGTTTTTTTTTTCGCCGCATAAGAATAAGAAAACTCAAGTACCAAATCAAAATCAGAGAGGAAGAATTGTAATTATAAATTTATTATTATTATCTACATAGGTGGGTACATATAAGAAAAGAAGTAACAAAAAGCGCACATTTATTTATATGAGAACTAACTTCACTGAGGCCATTATTTGTTCTCACGGAAGTAAAACAACTTTCATTTGTGTGTTATTGTGTTGATTGGTGAATGGGCATTCGTTTGTCGCTGCTACAATAATTATTGCTTTATGTTTATGTTTTTTTTTTTTTTTTTTTTTTTCTGTTCACAATGTTTTTTGCATTGCAGTACATAAGCTAATAACGACGATAACATTGCAATAAATTTATTCATTGACCTAATAAAAAGGTTGGGACACAGAAAAATTTCAGTGACTCAGAGACTTAAAAGTCTTCACATTTAAAATGGACTCTAAATAATTTTTAAAGTGACAATCGGGACCGAAAGTTATTTTTAAAGTCGATTTTTTAAAGTACAGTCTTAAGAATACTTTATCGTTAAAGTACTCATCTAATTTCAAGAACAGCAAAATGCTTCTTAGTTTTTTATCCAGTTGAAAATTATTATGAACTTGCACAAAATCATATAAAAATATTGAATTATAATGTTTTAGGAAGAAGATTTTGTATTTTTTAATCATTCTTTCCAGGGGAAAATGCCAAGATCTTTTAAAACGTTGATCTTCGTTAAATGAGGAATATACTTCTTCGCACAATGCTGAGTGTGATCGGGGCCAAGGAGACAGGGTGAAACAGAAGAAGCAGTTCTAGTTATTAACATACGACGGCTTATTCTTATGAATCTTTAAGGTAATTCTGCAAACGATTTTCGGATAAATAATTTTAAAATAAAATTTAATCGTTTTATGTTAATTTTTTCATACAAAATTAAATATTACTATTGTACATCAATTTGAGTTGATCATTTGAAGAAAAGTCAATAATAATAAATAATGATTTTCGATTTAAAAAAATATAAGAATATCGTTTGCATGTGCCACATTTCTGTAACCAAAATTCAAATTTATTCGATGTATGTCAATACACAATTTTTGAAAATATTTCTTTAAAGCGAATTTAGATGTTTCGGGATGTTGAATATATTCCAGGACCAGGTTGAATAATTGGAAAGGAAGATAATATTTTATTTTATTTTTCGTTCGAGGCTTTACCATAACATATATACAGTGCATCTGTTTTCATTATAAAGGGTCCGCCAAATAACTTCTTTTTTTTTTTTGAAAATGGCGCAAAACATCGAGTGTAGCTTCGTCTGTGTGACACGTAGCGCCGTCCAGTTGAAATCAAATGTTGCCAATATCCTCCTCTTCAATATTTGCGAACGAAAAGTCGTTCAACATGGCCCGATAACGATCGCCATTGACTGTAACGGCCACTCCTTGCTCATTTTCGAAGAAAAATGGCCCAATTATGCCTCTGGACCAAAATCTGCACCAAACAGTGACTCGTTTTGGGTGTATCGGCTTTTCAATGTATGCGTGCGGGTTTTCTGTGCCCCAAATGCGACAATTTTGCTTGTTTACTACCCGCCAAGATCAAAATGAGCTTCATCTGAAAAGATGATTTCTTGGCAAAATCGGCATCTTCTCTACGTCGATCGCAGGCCCACTTATCGAAGCGTATACACAACCATATTCGTTCAGCGGAGTATTACCATTCACGAAATAAGCACTAGGTGAAAAAAGAACGTTAGATGGCGGACCCTTTACAAGGTGATTCGCAAAGATGCGACAAGACAATGAACTAGAGCGTTATAGGAGGGTTGTCTATTTCAAGCTGTTGCCGTTTAGCCGCTATAGGGTATTGTTTTCTTAAAAATTGACTTTAAATCAGAAACAAAAACATATTTAAAAATAACGGCAACACTTACTTTTGAAAGTTGTTTTTTTTTTTTTGTGATAACACACACGCAGTTTAGGCTGCAGGGCTTACGCACCATCATATTAATATTATTGAGATTTTGAATGAAACAACAACTAATAGACTAAGTATACCACTAAAAGGAGTCTAATCGACTCCTCCAGCTCCAGCCTATAATGACTTAGCTCTTCAAGTGGTTGTTGTTTCATTCAAACCTTCAACACTTACTTTTTTGTTTTCAATTCTATCAAAAACTAGAAGAAATTTAAGCGTGGTTCACAAGAAAATTGATAAGAGCATTGAATATTAAAAACAAAAATATCTACCACTTAATACCTAACGTAATTTATTGTAAGTGGTTTCCGTAATTTTTTTTCAATATTTTCTTTTTAATTTTAAGCAAATACAATATTTTAGAAAATTACCCCTCGTACCCAAACGGGGCAAATAGACTCCCTATGCCATATAATTTTCGTCTCGAAGTAACCTACACGCTACAGCTTTTTGTCACATCTTATGCGGATCATCCTGATGTATAAAAGATTAAAATACATATATGTCTCGGGTACTTTTTATTGAGTGGATAGTTATCGTTGTCTAAGGACTGTCTTACTATTTTAAACGTGATTTGGTTTGTTAACGTTGGTTACAGTGTCATTTGTCATATTGAAAAAAACTCAAAAGTTTATTTCGGGCAACCATCAGACTACGTGAAAAAAGATTGTACCACAATAATTCCGAAATACAGCCTTTACACGTTCAATGTAATTGCTCAATACTTAATTCACCCTGCTGTTAGGCCAGCATAAAAGATTCAATAATATAGAAATATTAAAATATCAACAGAAATACCATTGAGAAGTTACCTTAGTAATTGAAATATCCAACTTTGAAAAAAATAAATAAAATAGCAGGATTTTCTCCGACTTTTTCATATTAAATATTTAAACTTTGATTTTCCCCTTAAATTTATAAGATATCGGGTTTTTCAATAAGAGCGCTACAAAAGTTTTTTTTTAAATAAAACAAAAACGGTTTTGGATATCAATAAAATTCTTTATTCCTGTAAAAGTTCGTTTGATGCCATTATGTATGGAACTCGATTTCTTTTGCATGGCCACCACGGGCACGCTTGCAGAAGTCCAGACGCTGAACCCAATTTTCGACGGATTTCAAGCATAAATCCGCCGATACTGCTGCACTTTCACATTCGATATTCGTACGAAGTTCATCAATCGTCGCCCCACAGGAAATAGTCTAACGGCGTCAAATCGCACGACCGAGGCGCCCAAGCGACTGGACGATTTCGTGAGATAACACGTTCTCCAAACTTGGTTTCCAATAAATTGATTGTGACATTCGCTGTGTGGCTTGTGGCGCCGTCCTGTTGGAACCACATGTCCTCCAAGTCCATATCATCCAATTGGGGCCAAAAATATTCGGTTATCATTGAACGGTAGCGATCCCCATTTACAGTAACGTGCCGGTCTTGATCATCACGGAAGGAGTACGGCCCAATGACGCCGCCGCGCCATCCCATAAGCCACACCAAACCGTAATTTTTTCGGGATGCAATGATGACTCATGGAGTACGTGTGGATTGTTGGTTGACCAATACCGCATATTTTGTTTATTGACGAAGCCATTCAGCCAGAAATGAGCCTCATCGCTGAAGATGATTTTTCGATGAAAATCCGAATCATTTTCAAGTTGTTGCTCAGCCCAATTTACGAACATACGACGCTTCTGGTGGTCAAGCAGCTTCAGTTCTTGCGTCAATTTAGTCTTGCAAGGATGTAGCTAGGCCAAGATCTTTTCGCAATATTCGCCACAACGACGTCACAGAGATGCCCAACGCTTGAGAACGACGTGTGAGAGACACATTTGGGCTTTCTGCAACTGAAGCCTCAGCGGCAGCAATATTCTCGACACTACGGGCACTTCTTTATCTCACTGGCACGGGAACATTTTGTACAGTGCCTGTGGATTCAAATTTTTCCACTAGACGCTCAATTGTTGATCTGCTAGGAAGATTATGACGACCATAAATTGGACGTAGCGCTCTTAACGTTGAGGCCACTGACTCCGAATTTCGGTAGTAAATTTTTATAATTTCGACTCGTTGTTGGCTCGTAAATATTTCCATCATAAAATGGCAAACCTTACTGAAGAGAAATGTCTGAATGAAATGAAATAAATGGCAAGAAATATGGCGTCGTTTGCTGTCCCTGTTGGTCTACATTTGTAGCGACCCTGTTGAAAAACCCTTTATTTGTATGTAGTCACTAGTTAACAAACAAAATAAATAATAAAATTAAGAAATTGCGGGAAAGCTCGGCAAGCTATAGATAACAATCTCATTCATAGTTTTTGCAAAGTATCTACCTACATACCTTGACCTATATGCGTTAAAACACGAGCACATATATAGCAAACGAAATCTGAATTTCACTTCTGGTGGAGACATTTCTCAAAAATTCATGCAAACAAAGGCGACCCTTCTAGAAACTACATTTATTTAAAATTTTGATTTAAAATCCGGCACATGACAGCACGAGTGGACCACATAACGGAATTATTGAAAAACAAAATCAAAAATGGCGTTGGTCCTATAACTTCACACATACACGACTTCTTGATAAACCTAAATTTATTGATTCTATTATCTATGTTTAAACTTCTGGTCTCCAAGAGTAGAAGTTCAAACTTCATAATAAATAAAGTTGTTTTGACCAAACTTTTACTCATAAGACCTTTATTGAACCTTAAAGTTGAACGCACGCTTCACCCTAAAACTGAAAATCATAGTTCGTTAGAGCCCAAAGAGTGTATAGCTTTACCGCTACTTTGGACAAACTTATGAATTTCAAAAACCGAAATACATATTTTTTCAAAAGAATAACCAATCAAAATTATTATAATTATTAAAATTATTAGACAAGCAGCCAAAAACATAGAAAACTTGTTATTGTATAAACAAATAATAAATATATTCTAATCTGCGTCAGTGACAGATATTAGTTTTAAGTTGCTCCGCCCCAGAGGTGGCCTATCCTATCAGCATGCTATCCATATCAGCGTTTGTATGTCTGTTTATGGTCCTATAAATAAAAAAACACCATGCCCGCCTACTTTTTTAATGGAATTCATTAATTCCAACTAATAGTCTTCGGCGAAGATGTAAATGTTCTACCCATTTGATGCTGCGATTCAAACAGATTTAACTAATTGAGTTGTTTATTGTGTGTTGATGGTCCCCACCATCAATTTTTGGATTAAAAAAAATATTGGAAGGGATTTATTTTCACAGGTAGGTATGTATATGTATGTCTAAAATCTACATACATAATATATTTATATATTTTTTTTTTGGAAAAAGAAAGCCACGAAGTAACATTTCTATCGGCGCGAAGCACACTAATTTATACAAAAGCAGATATAAGTTGGTGTCTTTAAATTAAAAATTAAAGAAAATAATAATGAAATAGTTCAACATTAATCAAAGAAGAGAAATAAATTAATAACTGACACACTCGTGCTATGGCGTGATTGTATCTTTCTTAAGATAATCAAGTTGTTTGCCCCAGAACAAAGATGACCAACAAGTTAGACTCAGAAGAGAAGTCCTCTTTCATAACTCATATGTTAATTTAGGGCAGCATCATTTTTCAAGTTGGGTTGCTTTCTTTTAGTTAGCCTAGTTTATAGGGTGAAAATTGTCACATTGTAGAAGTAAATTCAATAAAATCTTGAAAGAGACAAGAGAAGAGGAAAGTTGCGGTTGGGTATGAACAGACTTAGATGTTTATTCACAATAATTTAATTAAAATGCACATTTAGTAGGCTGGTGATGACAATGAAATAAACTGGAAACAGTTGTACCAACAATCGCTTTACGGACTTTTTAGTCCAACCATTAAATTATTGTCATAGATAGGTGTGATATTAACATTCAAAACGGGCCTATCTACCAGAAATATGCAACCGAGATTAATGGAAAAAACTTCTCATTTCTATACTTAATAAATAAATCATCAAGTTTCTATAACAAAAAATACTTATATACTCTTTATTAATAGAAAAAAAAGGCTTTTGAATTCACAGTCTCTCGAACTAAAATTGTTTAAATTTTACCACTTTCAGGGAATCAAAAAAATTACCGAGGATTCAAATTACCGAAGCAAAATTTTAAACACTCTGATGTCAAGGTGCTAGCATGATTCTAGTTAACATTTTATTTACCTAATTTAAAGCTCTTAACTAAAATGATTTCGAGCCAATGGTAAATTTTATCTGTGGAGATCACCACGGAGTTTGAGAAGTTCTCATTTTTCTCTAATCTTTTATTACATTCAACGAAAAAGACCAAGATTCGGAGAACTCATTCAATTGCTCAAAAATTGTATATGGAATGAAATCAATGTAGTGTCTAAAATACAGTTAAAAATTCAACTTCAAATTTTTTTTCTAGAGAAGTTATAGGCTCCGTCACGGCCCTGGCGTTTAACAATTCCAAGTCTTCTGGTTTTAAAAACAGGCTCAAATTCAAGCTCTTCGGTCAACTCTTTTGTTGTTTTCTACAATATTCCAAAAAAAAACACAGCATTTTTTTCAACAATACTCAGATTCATATTTATTGATTGGAGAGATTAATTGAGAACATTCATCTGAAAAAAGTATTTCATACCAAATCACCAATGAATTTTAAATGTTCCGCTAGAGTAGAGGCCTCAGAAGGACCTTGAATATCATTTTTCAGCTGCCAAAGTAATAAAAACACCATGAATGGTACTAATTTGATAGGACGAGACGAGTTTTTCGCCAATATAAGTGGGTGTGCGTTAATGCGCTTCGCGCAACTTGCAAAAAAAACTCAGGTGCCCGAAGTATACCCACCGGCGGCGGAGGGCCCTGGTCCTGCGGGGCCGTATAAACAGAACTTTTATAAACCAAATCTGTTATAATTGGCATGTCTAGAGTCACTTCCAATTTGATAAAACACCGCCTTAACAATGCTTATTTTTGCTTACCAAACGTGTGTCATTGAGTTTCTTTAAAGTAGATAATCCTAAGTGATCGCTCAAAATGTTCCATCTATAAACTGAGGTTTGACATTGAAGTTTGCATCGATTAACAAAGTGTCGCCCATCATGCAGCTCTTTGTTTCTTTTGTATGAGCGGACAGAAATTTGGGGGCTCCCCTTTATTTCTCGCGCCCTAGGCCTTCGCCCAACCGTGCCCTGACCTAACGCCGCGCCGGTACTTTGAACACACTAAAATCAGTTGAGTAACCTGCAGCTGCTACAAGGTGGGGCAAAAGTAATGTTACCTATAATTTGAATTTTAAATAGTTTTTGCAAATGGTGTCAAATTTCTACAGACAAATGTTAAACGAGCATTATTTTTACTGCAAGAAGTCGAGTCCACTCTTCAAAAAATTGAGATCTTCGCGGAACCAGAAACCAGATGTCTTACTATAACGTTTGGTAGCATATGGTTTGGTAGCGATATTACTTTTGCAACGTACTGTAGATAAAACTTGAGCGAGAAGATATAGAGCGGCGACACTCCTGTTTCTAAATGCAGCATGTTTTCCGGAATTTTTTGATGAAGTACCTATCTTAGAAGTTTTTCTACTTCCTCATACTGCAGAAAACCTCGTACGTGGCATCACAAATCGCATTACGGCCTCAAAGTTAAAGAGTTTAAACTTTGCACTTTAGGGAAATATACCTTTTTCAAAATACGTATTTTCGAGATGAAAATTTGGAGAACACAAATTGGTAAGCCAATTTTAAGCAAATATTATTTGCTTGTCACTTCACTTATTTGCAAAAAAAAATAAAAGCAGTTTTCGAAATATAAAAAAAAATACTTATTTATTTTCGAAAATTATATTAATTTTAAATTTAAAAACACACACAAAATTTGCTCCAAATCAGTTAAGCAGTTCTTAAGACAGTCCTGTGAAGTTAGCAAAAAAATTGTTTAAAATTGAATAAAAAATGAGAGTTTCCGGTAACGAACAAAGAGTTCTGAACATTTTCCAAATACATTTTTTTTTCTAAAACTATTTTGCTACTCTAATCAGAACTCCTTTTTTTATTTTGTTTACTTTGAAAATTTTTGTAATTCAATGGGCACCTAAATTTGCGATTAACTTTTGAAAAAATAGTTTTAGAAAAATAAGTTATTTGGAAAATGTTCAGAACTAAGTTTTTCAGTTGTGAGTTTAATCAGAGTTAGCTAACTCTAGAAGTAAATTAACCAACAGTTAAGTAACGAAGCAGTTTTTTGAAGGAGAATGCAGGCGGAACAACTAAACAAACTCAGTGGAGAAAACATCAAAAGCATCTGCTGAGTTAATCCTGAGTTAACTCACCAATATTGATGAGTTCACTTGGATTTAATTTGAATCTAGCGTTGAAAAACTGGACTTTATTGTCTAATCGATTCAAACAAAATATCAAAGCTATTAGTTTTCTTGAAATAAAGTCCTAAATGAAGTTTCAACCATTAGCATTACCAGAACGATTTCCGTTAACATGTATCAGGGTAAAGCAAAGTATTATTAACGCTGGCATAAATGTTAAGAAATCAAAAATACTAGGCATATAAAATAATTTATTATTGTTTTTGATTTAACGAGACCGAGTCGATACTTACAAACTACTCATCTTGCCTCGACTCGTGGCTATATCCTTTCAGCCAATCATGGAAGACAGAAACCCATTATAAATCCAATCTATAAACTATTGATAGTTGAATAAAAATTGGGATTGGGGTTAGGTTATCTTGTTATTAAAATATTAATAGAGATTTAAAGTCATTGTAAATATTGATTAATAGGAATAAAAAATAAAAACAACTCCCTTATTTGTTCGACATGTAAACCACTTAACCACTTATCGTACCCGATTTTGACCTCAAAACAAGACTATTTTTCAAACAATTTTATCTTCCTACATTAAGATTAGCTCCACAAGTAAATAAATATTTCATTTTATTTCGCTTTCCTTATTAATTACCATGTTTTTTACTACATAATGAAGACATACACAAAACGAGTAGCTTAGGGTAAACATTCCTTTTGTAGGTAATTGACAATCCTGACTATAAAGATTTCACACGACCGACAGTTATTTCCCTACCTAACTTGAAGGCCGCGTAAAGAAGTTAATTGACAGTTAAAAAAGTTGGAAGATCCATAGAGAGATGAGTCAAACTAGTTTTCTTACAAAGTAACAGACCAGTTCACCTTGTTTTCTCATGTCCAGAACATATAGTATTACCGGAAAATAAAGAATATTTATGCAATCGAATCAAGATGTCCTATTTTCGGATAGTACACCCTATTTGTGGAGGTATCGATCTATAGATATTAAAAAAGTTGCATAAAACTTGTGAAAATTAGCACGACCATTGGATGTGTGGGCTTATCTTAAATTTCTCATCTGCCCACTGGGATGTCTAAGAAAAGAATGGTTGTTGTCATTAGTCAAAACAGACAACGCATATCCTTTCAAGTTTCATCTTAAGCCTCTGTATAAGTTCAGGATAATAAAGCCGCAGAGAATAGAACAATTCTTATGGCTACCTATATGACTATCTACATATCTGCCTACATGCGCACAAATTGATTTGTATCTTTAATTTATCTTAAACTTGAATTTTTTTCTCATTCCCCTTTAGTTTTGTCCCCTGCTAACTCTCCTATCTGTTTTAACTATCGCCAATTTAATTGAATCTAAGTACGATTGCAATGTTTCCATCTTGTCCCCTATAATACCTAGTATATACGTGTGTACTGCTAGTTTTGTTGTTTTTCTGTAACTCGTCGTCTGCCATTAGCTTGCAACCGCACACAATAGCTCCAACATCAGGCCTCGACAAGTTTTTGCTTCCTTCGGACTTCGGACACGATTAAAAGTCAACAATGCCATCGGGACCATAAAATGGTGTTTGTTATGTCATCCACGAGGATTAAACAGGAGATATGTATAGGATTGTAACAGAAAAATGCTGAAGAGATGAAAGCAGCATTGCCATTAGTTGATATTTAAAAAAAAATAATATTTTTTTTTCTACAAAATACAATTTGGCTAAAACAATAAATTTTTTGGGACATGCCTGGCGCCCAATAGGTAAATTTAAGTTTCAACACCCACGCAACTTTTACTTGCTCCCGGATTATATGCAAGAGGGCGCGCACCAGGCAACAAAGTTGCCGGCAACAAGAAACATATGCGCCCAGCCAACTGAGCAACTTTTGTTGACGGAAAACTTTCTGTTGAAAGTAGGGGCCAAAATGTTATTTTCATTTGCCATTGTGGCAAGGCAAAGACGGCGCTAAAATCAATCCCAAAAGTTACTCGGAAGATGCCTAGTGGGCGGAAAGCATATTTAGTTGCTAAGTACATGTTGCCCGCAATTCGAGGTGTAAAGCGAGAGTCAGGTTTAAAGCATCTTGGTTCAGCATAAGTTAACATGGAGCAATGTGTATACCAATATTTCACCTGCCTAGTGCCATAGGTAAAATGCTGTTCCACTTCTGGCGAGTTTGTCAGCTATACATGTTTCCTAGAATATCCCTATGGCTCGGCAACCAACAAAGGTGAATTTTAAACATTCAAACAGTTTAATTTGAACCTGGCAATTGTGTAATCAAACATCTATAAACGGAACGATCTCACACACACACTCTCAGAACATCAGAACTACTGTGGGCAGAATAGAACGAGTCTCCGGCTCAGTTGTTGTTATTTTCGTAATTGTAGCAAAATACCATTCAATGATTATTTTATTGACTAAATGGTAACATTTTACTGAAGATGCTGGCTAAACCATTGTTGCCGCAGCTTACATATCCTCGCATAACCAAACCAAATTAAGACGCGCCATCCATGTCCATGTCCAGTGTTCAGCTGAACGTATACTTTTCTTTCAAAGGCCAGCTTCTCATCCATGGATATGCATTATACCTCTACAGAAGAGAAGAAGTTGTGGAATTAAAACGTAATCACTGTCAATAGAGTGATGTCAGGCCGATGAGGGCCAAGCCAACCAGAAGGTTGCTTTCGTTTCGTCGGAAGGAACACATGTTTTCAGTTTGAGTGCAGTTCTCCCTGATTAGGCCGCGCTGTTCGACTTTTATTCCACATCTGAATGTGGGCTGGGAAGTTGTATGTGTTTTTATAGATTTACCGTAGGTTTACAGGGAAAACTCGCAAGGGAAACGATTCATCGCGATGCGACTCAACGACGACCGACGACGACGACGACGAAGACTTCGACGACGACGCAATCAAAGAAAATGAAAATGGCAGTGCACTGATTTCCGTTTATTTAAACATAAGATAGATCTATAGGGTCATTGTCCTGCACCCATTTGATGTGATGCCATCAGGGACTGCGGCAGTATGGATGTGGCAGAGATCATTAAATATTACCGATAAAGAAGTGGTGTGATGGTTTGTTCTTATGGTGCCATTTTATAAAATGCACAAAATGATTGATTTATTGGCTGTCAATAAAAAAACGACTAGTTATTAGTTTAATCCAAATGAAGCTCGAACGAAAGTGGTAGTTGTCCTTTTTGTCGCATTTCTCATTTCTCCAGAGACACTAATATTGATTAATGACAAACGAATCAAGTTTCCAACCCATCACCGCAATGAGACAGACGACTACTTGAGCTTGGATGAGCATTTGATAAAGTGCTGATTATATAGAAAAAATAACCGTTCCCAATGAGCATACGAGTTTCGAGTGTCTTATAATTTTATTTGATTTTTATTCCACACTCAACGTCTACGCTTATTCACTTAAATCAAGTAATTCATCATTTTATCTTTTAAAACATTTTAATTTTTTATTCAGAGCTGAAAAGTTTTAAAGATCAATTTAAGATAATATGGAAATTCAGCCATAGTTTATTTAATGAATATAAATTAATTCGAAATGCTTAAGCTAACAGTTCAAATCTTCTTCCACTTTCCCTTAAAATTATTTTACTTAAAAAAGAAATAAATCTTGAAAAATTTAAAGGAGTTAAATAAACATAATACAGGGTGTCCCCTAAATCTTCAAGAATCATTTGGGAAATGATTTTTGAGTAGGTATATTCTACGAGAAAAATCGTTTAAAATCGGGGAATTATGGAAGGGCTTACCTTGGTGTACCCTGACATCGTTTAAGACTTTATTTTTAGAAGAAATACGAAACTTTGTAATTGCGTTTAAATAAAATTGATATCTTCTTTAGGGCATTAGATATAACTAGTTGGCCCGCCTGGCTTCGCACGGGTAGACAAACCTAAGCTTGGCATACGGATTACAAAAGAAAATATTATGTTTTGAGTTTTTGTAATCGAACACTTCTTTTTTGGGTCTTAACCCACTTCACGTTATGAAAGGCTACATTTATAAAAATATAATCCTCTTAATCCAACCTTTATTGATTTCCCCACACAGGAAGAATTTTCGTATTCGAAAACCAACGTTTTATTTTCATCCCATTTTACTATTTTTTTTTTTAAATAACCTTTCAAACAGAATTTTGAAATCGGTTACCACTTTTCCCCCTTTCACCCTATAAATATCAACTTTTTGAAAAAAAAAAAAAATATTCTTAAAGCCATCCACTGAAAATATCTTCTTAAACACAAAAAGAATTTCTTAAATCGGACTTTTTTATTTTTAACCTATTTCACCCTAAAAATAGCAAAAAAACATGTGAAGTTTTTTTTCAATCGGATTCGTCTTTTTCAATTTATCCCATTTAGCCCTACAAAATGAATTTTTTTACAATACTTTAATACTTAATCTGCTATTCGGGGCGGAGACGAATCCGCAACAAATCAGAGATCATTAAAACTGGTCCAGCCATTCTTGAGTTATAAACGGTTTAACTGAACCGATTTTGTTTTAAATTTTAACAAGATTATTCGAAGAATCTTTAACCATAACTTACCTTATTTTCCCATTATTTCAGTAAAATTTTAAGAACAAGGAACTTCCAAAAAGTGAGTCGGTTTTCCCTATAAACATACCTCTAGAGGCCAAATTTTTGGAGAATGGGATTTTTCGCATGATCTCCCAGCACTGCTTTAGACACTAAATGCGCTGCTCCCCCATTGAGACAGTGCTGTCAAACAGAGATTATAGTTATTTGGTACTTTTTTTTCTGAAGAATGCTCGACAAATTCAAAATTTGATACAGAAATATAAAAATTTTAATATGTTATGAACAGTACCTTCGCAATAGAAAATCTTCTTGCTGTGCAAACATAATGATGTACCTAAATAGATTTAATGGATGTAACCGGTGTTTTTTTTTAGATGTGTGGTTTCTAAGAAGAAATAAAATGCATATAATTTAATATTACGGCCAAAAATTTAGCTTTATTATAAAAATAAGGGTTTGCCATTTTGTTTTAAAAGTGACTTCGGGCAAGTGGCCACCGCAGCTGGCTCGAATAAATTCCAGCCGAGAGGCCCAATTTTCAACTACTTTTTGCAGCAATTAGGGCCGTATAATGTCAGCAATAACGCACCGAATATTCTCTTCCAAGGCGTCAATCGTCTCGGGCTTATTTGCGTAGACAAGCGGCTTGACATAATCCCACAAAAAGTAGTCCATTGGGGCTCACCAAAAGCTTCCTTGAATAAATTTATTGTTTCGTTGGCTGTATGGAATGTAACGCCATCTTGTTGGAATTAAAGGTCGTCCACATCAACATCCTGCAATTCAGGCACGAAAAAGTCATTAATCATGGCTCTATAGTGTTGCCCATTGACTGTAACATTATGAAAAGCTTAATTTTTTGAAGAAATATGGACCAATGTCCCTCTGCCCATATAGAGCACACCTGACAGTGACTTTTTGGGGATGTAACGACGTGGCGTCTCAACCAAAATAAACTTCATCGATTATTGGACGCAGCACGCGATGCGTCACACGAACCGAAACATTATTTTGCTAATAAATTTGCACGATTTGCAAACGTTGTTCAGGAGTAAGTCCATTCATTATGAAAAGGTAAACCAAACTGAGCATAAATCAAGTGACAGCTCTGTCAAAAAGACCAACTCCGAAAAAAGTGTTGCCAGATTGAAAACCACTCTTCTAAAAAACACCCTTTAGAAAAAATGGGATGTATAAAGGGTCATTAATTTTTTCGGTTTCGAAAGTAAAGGTAAATAAAACACACACAGCGATACATTTTATTTCATTATAAAGTTTAAGCTTTGCCATTAAGTGTGAAAAACAATATCATTCAAATGGCCGCCTCGGGAAGATTCTCAGCATGCGATTTTTGATGTGTAAACATCTATGCTGGCGGTAGAGTGAAAAAAAAAACGTGAACGTTCGTGTGCAACGTTACGCCGTGCAACGTTACGGTGTGCAACGTTACGATCTGCATACTAGGATGGGTGCGTTCAGTGAAAAAAATCTAAGACCCCTTTCAAGCAAAAACAAGTCCGTTTTGGATCCGCGCACGTTGATGTTTACACATATTAACCGTGAGTCCCGGCACTCACACAATTTTTTTTTTAGGTAATTTTTAACCACTTTTTCGCACATTTCAGGTGGTATCTCAGCCATAACTTGAGTATGGTTGGTTTTAAATACGTCTATAGTTCGGGTATTATTTGCGTGAACACGGTCTTTTACGAAAAAAAAATTAACGGTGCCAAATGGCCAATTGACGTCACCAAAACGTGAATTATGCGACCAGCAAACTTCTCACTCAATAAAAAGGCATAATTGGTCATGTTGTGTGGCTTAATTCACCGTCTTGTTGGAACCACATGTCGTCCTAGTCATGATCTTCAATTGCCGGCTAAAAAAAATCGGTTATCATTCGACCAAATGCTGTGAACGCCAGGAAATCGATAAATTCGGATCATCAGCAACACTTGCACTAGCAGCAGCAATATTTTCGACTAAGCGTGTATTACGATGATGCACAGGACTTGCGACATCAGGAATGCTTCCACTTTTCTTCAAATTTCTTCACAATTTTACCGATTGCTTGCGTAGTCGGCCGATTATGACTTTTGTGTTGTTCGATTGTTAAGCTAATGTTATGATACTTCAAATGACAGCTGAGTTTGACAGGTTTCAAATGTCAAATGCCAGCGCTACCAACTTAAAACCTTGAAATAAATGACCCTGTATAAAAACCTTTTCTTATAAACTAAGAGCGAAACCCAGTCACCAACATATATACAAATTTATACAATTTACAATTTATATCATTTATAAAACTATTAAAGTATAAAATATCAGATAGCTAGGATTGACATTTTGGACACATTAGGTTTATGCGAACCATTTTATAAGTTCTTTTCTGCTGTTTCCTACAACTTGCCTCAAACTATTTATTTTTTTAAATCTGTTAAAGTTCTTTGCTACGTTCGTGTACCCAGATTTACTACATCGCTCATAAAGGTCAATACCCAAATATAACTATGCAACAATTGCTACCACACCAATTTTTGTAAGGAAAAAAAAAAACCACTTCTACAACTTCAACTTCACTTCAATTTAATTAGCAAAATACCCCTTTGAATACCTTTTCGAATACAAATCACCCTTTAATTATGATGTATGTTTTAAATAAAGATTGCTAACTTACAAATTGATCCCCATATGGACTAAGATTAGCCTAATCAAACAACAACTAAGATAGCAAAGAACCTATTCACAATATAATAAGCCATTTACATCGTTTTTTCCCTCTAGCTCAAAACACACAATTAATTAATTATTAAAATCTCTATGCAAATAAAAGAAAGAACATTTTAAAAATTTTCATTTTAAACAAAACAATGGCCATGCGTGATGTGATCGGTCGGTCAATGATCGACGAAGAAAAAATTCATTTGTTTTCCCCCAAATAATTTTAAGAATTTTAAGCGGGTCTTTGATGATTAGCATTTGAACGTGCGTGCGCAATTTCGCAGTCAAACAATATGCCCCTGATACGCCATAAAATCAACTGATATACCAATTAAAATAATCTTTAATGAATTTGCATAGGTATGTATGTATGTATGTGTGTTTTAGTAATTTATGGATTTTCAGATTTTTTTTAATTTTATTGAAATTATATTAAGCCTTTTCTATTGTTAAGGGTCAAATATTTTTCTGTTGACCTTGGCTTTTGTGTTTTGATCTATTGTTTGTGAAATTCTAACGGATGGTAATTAACTTTGGGTGCAAAAATATTAATCAAACGGAGGCAATTTGGTTACAAATATTATATTTGCTTGGTGAGGAACGGTTCTTAAATCTTTATGGGGATCAATATTATTGTAACTAAGGGAATATTTACATAAGCCTCAGACCCGAACCGAATTTCATTGTTTTCAAATTAAGGGGTAGCGTTCAGAGTGAACATAAAATGTAGGATTTAAATGAATAAATCGGGGATAATTTTAGCAGTTTGAATAAATAGGATAAATATTTAGTATAATTATAAATGTAAACCATCCAAATTCTAAACATTTTTTTTTTTTAGTAAAGCGTTTATCAAGTAATCAGAATTGACTGTATAAAATTAACATACATTTCAGAAATTAAAATATTCTTAAACACACGTTTATACGTTTATGTTAAAATAATTCCAAGAAAAAAAACCATTCATTTGGTCTGTCTCATCAAGCATCCATCTCCTTCAATAGCTTCCTTGTTGAAAATCACGCTTTGAAAGTACATAAACTCTGCACTTTTGCACTGATACACACGTTTTTTTTAGAAATTAAAAAGAATTGCTATTCAGCATCTTTCCGAGATCCAGAGAATCGTTCAGAGCTTATTACCTTTTGACTCCCACACTCTTGTTATACAGCAACTATACAACATTATAACGATGATGTCATGTGCTTCATGTTTCTATATAGTATAGAATCTCTGTATCTCCTCGGAACATAACTTCACATGATTAGCTATTCTTATAAAATTTGCATTCACGAAAGAACAAAAATATCAAAGTTCGAGCCCGCATCCCCTCTCTGCATCACAACCCTTTCGCTCTAGAAAAATGAGAAGACAAAAGCAAAAAAAAAAAACTAAACGATTCATACTTCAGCGCTATTAATTCTCAACGCCACCGACACTCTGTGTGCAACAAAAACAACAGCAACCAAGCTTGTAAGATGTTCATCCATCGAAGATGGCAAAAAAAAACAATGAAAATAAAATAAAATAAAAAAAAAACAACAACAACAACAACAAAATTCAATCTAAGTCATGCCTAACATTCTAAGTCTCAATTAATTTTATGCATTACACGCTTCCATGACGCGGATGATGATGTTGATCATGCTTATGATGGCGATGATGATGATGACGCTGTTCATACCAACCCCCTTCCTATATAGTATAGTGAGTGGATCCGTTAGTTGCGCGACTTGCAAAAAGAAGCAAACCAACCATCTCTTGTGGTGGTTCCTGATGTTTCAAACGAGCTTATACCTTCATATAAGACCTGCGAGATTAATTGATTTAATTAAATGCATTAGAGTGGATGTTCATTTTTATTTGATTCATCGCAACAACCTATACACTGCCAACTTTATACGACGACTACTACGACAAACTGATGTGCAATGTGTTTAAAGTGCTCCAGTATTAACAAGCTAATTGCAACACGTCTTCTGGGGCAGGAACTCCTCTTCCAGCCGCAAAAGTGTCAGACTAAAAGATAAACAATTTATAATTGACTGATATTTTTCTTTTTCTTTGTTCAATCCAGAAGCACGCGCCTCCTGAAGTTGCAACATATACGTATAGTTGGATGAGATTTTAAAAAATCCAACCAACCACACACTCACTCTACTGCTGCTGCTGCTGCCTGATGCTGATAATGCCGGTTATAGAAATCCAACAGCCCAAAACGATGTTCGACAGTATCTTGAGTAATTTAACATTATTCCCCCGGACGCATTGAGGATATGATTTTTAGTTTTATCTCGAGATAAGAGTCATGACAGCCTCATACCGTAAAATAAATTGAGTGGTTGACAGAGCCCTGATAGCGCTAGAAGATGTTATATTCTTTTGATGATGCACAACAGCAAAATCTACAAACGCTCCATAGCCCTCAGAAAATTCTATACTTTCAGATGGTGTGAGATGTTTCGCACGGGCCAGTGTCAAAAGATTTAATGGTATAATAATCGAAGGAATATACACTGAGAAAATTGTCTTTCGTTTTATTGAAACTATTTAAAAACGAAAGAGCTGTTGCTCGAACTTGATAAATATTTTTATTTTTGGAAATACATTGATGTGGTTGTGGCATCCATGGTTTTTGTGTAAGTTAACAAATGGCTAATAAATCTGTTTATTGCTCAAGTTATTTAACACTATTTAGTTAGAATTTGGCTTCAGACAACCAAAAACACGTTCTAAGGACGTCCCCATCGCCGAAAGTGATTCTAACACTGGAGTTATAATAATCAGTAGTAGAGTAGTTGCTGCATTACAAGTAGTTTCATTTCTCTTAATAATATTAAGCGTTATTTAGAAATTGTCAATTTCTTACATTGTATTTAAAACTTGGAAGGTTCGGACCAGTCAAAAAAGAGCTCTTGAAAAACTACTGCGTCGTCACCGGTTCCGAAATTAATGCAAAAATGCCTATAAATTGGCTGCTTTAGCTATTTGATGTATCATATGAAAATCATATGTATGTACAATATACATATATGTTTTTAAAAAAGGATATTTATTAAAGTTCGTCTATATTGCAGATCGATATGGATTTTTTCATTAACTTATACAACCAGCTCCTTTGAAGTCCACTTGCAATATGTCTTACCACGGACGAAACTATTGAGTTTTCCTCGGGAGAACATTTCAAATACTCTTTGTAATAACAAAATTGAAGAAGCTTTCAGTTTTTGTCCTGAACTGCTCCAGCACTGTCTATCACTGATTTTCAAACTCCATTTTTAGCGAAT
This sequence comes from Leucozona laternaria, assembly GCA_932273885.2. Classification (NCBI taxonomy): domain Eukaryota; kingdom Metazoa; phylum Arthropoda; class Insecta; order Diptera; family Syrphidae; genus Leucozona; species Leucozona laternaria. The sequence continues at coordinate 18,453,259 of OW026367.1, read as the reverse complement.
TCTAGGTCTCGACTATGTAGTCGAATGTGAATGACAGTAGTTCTTTGTTGTTATTGCTATTGGTTACAAATAAGTACAAAATTAATCAAATTTGAACATAAAATTATAAATTATTTATTAATGAGTAGAAAAATAACTATAATAAAACTTATAAAGATTGATTATTTAATCCAACTTCTCATACATTAAAATATATATAAAAAATATAATCCATATAATATAATAAAAATAAAAATTATATCTTAGTAAAATAGTATTATTAAAAATCAAGTCCGAAATTTGGAATTATATTTTGTTAATTTTCAACCAAATTTTCCAAAAAAAAAAGTATTCTTAAAAAATATATTCGAAACTTGGAACTAAATTGGTTAATTTTGAAACAAATAAATAACACTGTGTTTAAAAATAAAACAGTTATTTAAAAACTCATTCTAAACTTACAATTAGTTTGGTTAATGTGCAACCAATAAATTAGGGAGTGTAATAAGGTTAACAAAAAATGATTAAATAACTTATTCCAAATTAGTGAATAGGAATGAGTGGGAAAAGTATCTAGCATTAAAAAAATTTACCATGTGGTTGTTAAATGGTAAACATATATGAGTCATTGTATTTGTAAATGTTAAATTAAATTTATCAAATCAATACTCTTGAAAAAGTTGTGATTAATAGAAAATTTTAGTTTAGAGATTGTTTCTACTTTAAATTAAGAAAGAGTAACGAAATAAATTATTTCTAACCAGATTATGACCGAAGTTATTTTAGGTTATTTTTTTAACTTCTATTTTTCTGTTAATCAGATTACAAAATCTGGTTTTGGTTTTTGGCATGCTATCACTATTGTAATTTTTTCAATGCAATTGATGCTCAAAAGCATGTCAATGACCATAGAATGTAAATTTACCTTTAATGTCAAATAATCATCGAAAGACAATTTACATTTTTGTATTCCTCAGAAAATAGCATATTTCATGTATATAGGTACAAAAGTAGAACCTTAAAGAAGATACGAAATCCAAAGAACGAGAATGTTTGCAATCTTCACGCTGCTTGTTCAGATATAGTTGCCATCCACACAACAATATATCTTCAATCACATCCGCTAGCTAAAGCAAAATTTACTCAACAAAACGCCGCACACTATCTTCTATTCACCTTCCTATATTATGGAGAGTTCCTTATGGTGGTGTTTCCTTCTGATAGATCTTTTCCTCGACAATAATGCCACATTGATGATGATTACTATGGAAAATTACCAGCATTAGCGAGCGGCAAGACCATCATTATTGTCGCCACAGTAATAATAGTCGCAAGACATTCACGCCGGCGGAATGTGTTTTACTATTTGTTTAAGATTTTTTGGTTTTGAACTGCACTTTGTGTAAAACATGAGCAACATGAGCACAGTGAAACCATAAGGATCACTCACGTGGGAAAGATTCTGAAAGTCTGAGGAAGCAAGAGGTAGGTTGTAGGTACTTTACCAGAACAGAAGCCTGTTCTATATGAAGAGGAAGATATGAGTATGTTCATAGAAGGCCCACTACACTACTAAAGAAACCTATAACGATGCGCCCCAACAACGTTGTCATTTCGTCATTAGCATTAATGTCGTGCGCTTTGGTCTTGAATTGGAAATTAACCTCGAGGCAGAATGTGAAGATGATGCAATTTTAATGCCTATCGTCCTGTTCTCCAGCAGCTGGTTGTGGTGTTCTGACGAATGTTCTCTCTCGCGATGATGCGAAATCGATTGTGTTCCAAAGCGCAGTGGCAATCCGGTGGTGGCTATTTCACGACATTAACATGTATGGTCAGTCGCAGTTCCCATGATTAAATGAATTTTTGCATTTTGCAGAAAAAAAGCAATACATTTTGTTAATAGGTAGTGGTATGTTGGCTTTCTCGACTTTCCTTGAAAACGTTTCACATGAATCAGAACATTATTGTGAATTTGATGTAGATTCCGTTCATGCTTGAATGATTGTAAGGCATTTATCTTAGCTCCATCGCATGGGGATGGCGTCTGAGAGTGTCACCTGGTATTTTGCATGGATATACTTAATAGTTGCGGCAAATGGTGAGAAACTCCAATTTGTTTCTCCGATTTTTCATTCCAAATTAATGGTTTATCTATTAAATGTATTTATGCTAAATGGAATAGTTCAGAAAAAATCATGGGAAAGTTTTTAATTGCACCGTAAATTAGAGCTTTTCTTATTTTCAGATCGCAAACTCAAAATTTACTGCTTAAATAAATAGACTCTGTATACAACGTTTATGTCCACCGATCAGAAGAATTTATTTCTTTTGCCGCTGAGACTTCAGTTGGAGAAAGCCCAAATGTGTCTCTCACACGTCGTTCTCAAGCGTTGGGCATCTCTGTGACGTTTTGGCGAATTTTGCGAAAAGATCTTGGCCTACATCCTTACAAGATTAAATTGACGCAAGAACTGAAGCCGCTTGACAACCAGAAGCGTCGTATGTTCTTCAATTGGGCTGAGCAACAACTTTTAAATGATTCGGATTTTCATCGAAAAATCATCTTCAGCGATGAGGCTCATTTCTGGCTGAATGGCTTCGTCAATAAACAAAATACGCGGTATTGGTCAGACAACAATCCACACGTACTCCATGAGTCATCATTGCATCCCGAAAAAATTACAGTTTGGTGTGGTTTATGGGCCGGCGGCGTCATTGGGCCGAACTTCTTCCGTGATGATCAAGACCGGCACGTTACTGTGAATGGGGATCGCTACCGTTCAATGATAACCGAATATTTTAGGCCCCAATTGGATAATATGGACTTGGAGGACATGTGGTTCCAACAGGACGGCGCCACAAGCCACACAGCGAATGTCACAATCAATTTATTGGAAACCAAGTTTTGAGAACGTTTTATCTCACGAAATGGTCGCTGGCCGCCTCGGTCGTGCGATTTGACGCCGTTAGACTGTTTCCTGTGAGGCTACGTCAAGTCTATGGTCTATGCCAACAAGCCAGCGACGATTGATGAACTTCGTACGAATATCGAAAGTGAAATTGCAGCAGTATCGGCCGATTTATGCTTGAAAACCGTCGAAAATTGGGTTCAGCGTCTGGACTTCTGCAAGCGTGCCTGTGGTGGCCTTGCAAAAGAAATCGAGTTCCTTACATAATGGCATCAAACGTACTTTCACAGGAATAAGGAACTTCATTGATATTCAAAACAATTTTTGTTTTATTTAAAAAACTTTTGTAGCGCTCTTATTGAAAAACCCTATACGTAATATTGCTGAATTTTGAGCTCGAGTTTCGAGGAAGTCCAGTTACAAAGGTATTTAGATGAATAAAACTCCACACTCTCGTACAAATATTGAAAGGTTGTTTCATTTCCCGCTTAAAGGGTATTAAGTTTAGGGTGTTTCAAAAAGCACTTGGATTTCAAACATTAGTTGGAAAATATTTAGGGGTCCATACTATAAATTGTACCTATATAATTTCGTATCAAAGATCGCATTTGTTCTGAAATTTTCAAGTTTTAATGACGGAAGCGTGAATTTTCAGGAAATATTTATCTTTTTACCCTTCGATAAGGTTTCTTCACTCGGGTTTAAGACCTTTAGAAGTTTTGTTGCAATTTTATGAGAATAAATTCAATACGAAATACTTTTCATTTTGTACTAAAATTTTACAGAAATCGCAGTTAGACTCGTAGAAATGTCCCTAGAATTCTTCATCCCTGCATCACCATCTATCAAACTAACCTGTCGCTGTTATGCCCTGACAACTTAAACACATTTTTGTATTCAATATATACCTTCAGTTCACTTATTTTAATAACCATTGATAGATCAATCGCATCTGATGGTAAAACATGAAATCCCAACAATGTATTGAAAAATGTAAATGTCAAATAATTTGTTTTCTTAACCACCGACATTTCTTTATAATTTTTTTTTTTCCTGTTTTCAAAAAAATATTCTAAGAGCCATCCAAACTATTATTAAACCTGGTTAACCACACCAATAAACCACAAATCACACTCTTTTTCCGGAGTAATCCTATATGAGTAGCAACGAAACGTTTTGAAACGATCTTAAAGAAAAACGGTAGTTGAAGGAGCAATTTTCCACTCTGTATGGCACGTGCTACAGAATATGTATACTCTCCGAACAACGGTCTACGGACTACCTACGGACTACGGGCTGGACCATACCATCCCGAATCCCATCAATTCCCATCAACAATCATCCAATATAATAAACCGGATCACCATTCATGCCAGGCATCGCCCTGCGCCATCAATTGCCGAAGACGTTCGTTCGGTAGCAATTATTTAATGCCCCATCCGTTCCACACTGTCAGTCATTAATCTGCCAAACAGACCACAATTGCCACAAGATTCACTGTGCAAACAAATCGCTCTTCCATAAGATGCTGCTCTTTGTGTGGAACTCGCTGTGTATACCATAATAATTTCCCTTCAGCTCCTCACGACCACGAAATGCCTTGAAAAGCCCGTGATTGACAGATTACAGTGCAGAACTCTATCGACGACGGATCAAGAATGCTGATGCATTTCTATGTGTGTGTGTTGGTGTTGGTGTTGGTGTTGGTGTTGGTGTTGGTGTGTGACGAATGGCTTAGAACTCCATGTACGACATGCAATTAAAGCTCTCAGCTAAACATACATATACAACCTTCGAAGTGGCAACACAGCTGCTGTCAGATGCAAAAGCGAGACCAGCTTTATGAACACCTCACCAAACTTGACATGGAAAATGGTGTACCGTGCGATGGTGATGGTGATGGTTTTATGGTGATCCGTGAGTGAGGTCCAACTAACTCTAACATGGAAATGCCCTCATCCAAGTGAGTGAACGGTCAAGGCCAAGCGTGTGGCTGTGGCGGCATTTGGTTGTATAGTTGTCGTCAACCGTCGGCATCGTCGTCATCACCTTAGCGCTTTGGCCATTCATCAAATTTGAGCCAAATCAGTTCTGCCGCGCATTCACAGATTAAAGTGCTGCAGCGGCATCGGCATCGGCATCGGCATCAGCCACACACCTGAGGCCACATCACTTCCACTTGGCTGGCGCGAACTGATACCAAATGGCCGCACTCTACTGGCACTATGGGACCTGGGACCTGGGGACCCGTTTTCAAGGCGTACAGTCAGTCGGATTTAATTAAGTTGCAATTTATTTGGCTGATTGGCTCTGTGAATAGAGAATTAGACGACCAACATCGAGCAACAAAACCGCGTCGGTCGTCGTAGTCGTTCGTCAAGCTTGGGAAAGTTCTTTTCGTCGTAGAGTTGTGGCTGCTTTGCTATATAGGAAAGACCATGGAATTTTTCTGTGGATGCAGATCGATGTGACTCTGACTGTGGGTGGTTAAATTGCATTTCAAAGTCACCAGGCAGCTGGAATCTGGAAATATAGTTAGAAGATACCTAACATGGTGATTGGCATTTGATTTTGCATATCTAAGTTGGGGGACATACATAGGTTCACAGGCACACGTGTCGTAAGGTTGTGGGTAGGTATAAACATAGTTTTATAGTTGGCTCGTTGCCGTTGGATTGTTTTAATTGAGCTGAAGTAGCGTTGTAAACAGAGATACATATCTGAATTGAAAGGTGGAATTTAATGCTTCTTCTTCTTCTTGATAATTAGGGATTTTGAAATAAGTATAGTTGTATAGTATATGTGTTTGTCTGTAAACTTACCAAACTTATTTTTTTTTCTCACGTTTTAATCGTCTCACCGCAGCAGACAAAAGTGGAAAAGTGTTCTATGGAATGCCCAATCTCACCCTAAAAAAAATTACCCTCTCCCCTTTTTTCTTGTTTTCACTAAATCTTAAACACAAAAAAGAAGGTGGATTCTTCACAAAGTTTTTATAATGAGCCAGTACTTGTATGTATGTATTGCTGTAACATAGGCATCCATAAACGCCAACTTTAAATCTAATATTCCTCAGCTGCACCTTCACGCTACACCGACGGCTCTATTTTGACTCAATTTCGACTTACATCTTTAATAAAAATAAAATAAATTTGATGGTGTGACAGATCGTGGAGAGCTGGAATGGAAGGGACCTACAATTTTCTGGTGAGTCCGAACGGCTAAGGTGACAGACACTCTGTATACTTATTCATGACAAGAGATACTCACTTCCTCGCATGAAGCAGAAGCCGATTTTTTTCTTAGGTGGACGAGGCTGTCAATCGAACCCAGACCTCCTCCGCCACCAACCAGCTACTACCTTGAAATCTTGAATGATAGTTTTTATTCGAACTCGTAACATATGCCATTCTTATTGACAAATTACTTAATTACATTGTGACACTTTAGAATTCACTTTCAATTTTGAAAAGGAAGTAGGTATCAATTACAGCCTCTATGACCGTCATATGTCATGCACTATTCTTGGATACAGCCATCAGCGCGCACTTCACTTATACAACCGCCGGCCGCGCCGCGCCATGCCGAATAATTCACGATTCATTGATTCATCCACAGATTAAATTCTCACCTATAAATAATAATGCCACTCTCGTACAAGTATTAAGCATCTGTATGTTCCTTACTTACAGAAAAGTTTTGATTGCGGTACATGCAAGCAATTCAAAACACACAAAACAAAGCCGACACATCGACTTCATTGGAGTTCTATATAATGCTCCCACCAAAGCAAAAGCCAAAGCCAAAGCCATCAGAGGCGAATTAAACTGCAAATTAAATTAATTAAAATAATTTTGCATAATCGCTGTGTAAACAGTTCACGATCAAAGTAATTTTCCACCCTCGTTTATCAAGATGAGTGACTTTGTGTTTTGTTGATTTTTGTTGTTGCTATTGTCAGAAGCGTATCCAAATGGGAGCAACGGGGACATAAGTACGTAATGGGTGATTTTATAAGAGGTTTAGAACTTTTTTTAAAAAAAAAACACAAAAAATTCGAAAAAATTAATGAAATATTTATTTGAATCGATAGTTTGAACCTTGCAATTTAATGTTTAAAGATAATTTCATGCAAATGTTGACCGCGGCTGCGTCTCAGGTAGCCCATCCGCTGAGTCCAATTTTGGCATACTCTTTCACACATATCGGCCGGTATCTCACGAATGAATGCATGGATGTTGGCTTCCAGTGCGTCAATCGAAGCGGGCTTGTCCCTATAGACATTAGCCTTGACATACCCCCACAAAAAATAATCTAATGGTGTCAAATCGCACGATCTAGGCGGCCAATTGACCGGCCCGAAACGTGAAATTAACTGTTCACCAAACTCGCCTCGCAATGGCGCCATTGTTTCGCGTGCTGTGTGGCATGTGGCACCGTCTTGTTGAAACCACATATCATGCAAGTCAAGAACTTCCATTTCGGGCAAAAAAAAGTTTGTTATCATCGCTCGGTAGCGTTCACCATTGACAGTAACGCTGCGATTCGCATCATCTTTGAAGAAATAGGCGCAATAATGCCGCCGGCCCATAAACCGCACCAAACAGTGGCTTTTTCGGGATGCATTGGTAGCTGTTGCAATGCTTCTGGCTGATCTTCACTCCAAATGCGGCAATTTTGCTTATTTACGTACCCATTCAACCAAAAATGAGCCTCATCGCTGAACACAAGCAGCGCGCGATGAACATTTCGAACCGAGCACGAATTTTGATAGTAAAATTCAATAATTTGCAAGCGTTGTTCATTTGTAAGACGATCCATGGTTAAATTGCAAACCAAACTGAAGCTGTTCGACAGTGACACAAGGTACTAAACACACGTCAGCTGTCAAAACCAGTGTTGCCAAAACCAAACCAGCTAAAAAATCACCCGTTATAAAGACTACTGTAGATATTTTTCGAGGAATCAATCAAATTTTTACAAAATTTTAAAGAAATTTAATTTTGTATATTATCGGCTTTAAAGACTTAAGAGGTTTTTAAATAAACGAACTTACAAGTCAATTTAATTAAAATCCAAATTCTGGCAATTTTTCTGCAAACTAAAGGGTGTTTTTTTTTTAGACGTGTGGTTTTCAAGAAGAAATAAAACGCATATCATTTAATGTTATGCCGAAGAATGTAGCTTTATTATAAAGATAAGGGTTTGCCATTATGTTTTAAAAGTGATTTCGGGCAAGTGGATGCCGCAGGTGGCTCGTATAAATTCCAGCCGAGAGGTCCAATTTTCGACAGATCCAATTGTTGCGTGCGATGGCGGATGGACTCATACGGGTCTTCTTCGATACTCTGCTCCACAGCAGCAGCAATAGCGTCTTCGGTGCGCACTGTACGGAGTCTCTGAGGATGCGCATTATCCACTAGAGTAGACGTGGTGTGAAACCGATCTATGGTTGGTTGAATTTATGCGATTTTGCGATTATATCGACCGAATATTGGACGCTACGTCCAACGATGCGTTGCGCGAACCGAACCATTATTTTGGTAATAAGTTTGCATAATTTGCAAACGTTGTTCAGGAGTAAATCTATTAATTATGAAATGGCAAACCAAACTGAGCATAAATCAAGTGACAGCTGTCAAAAAGACCAACTCCGGTAAAAGTATTGCCAGATTGAAAAGCACACGTCTTAAAAAAAACACCTGTTATATACAGGCTGGTGATTCTCGAAACCGGAACTTTTGCCCCTCCCAGCTCCCACATAAGTTAAAATTCCGACTACGGCCTTTTCTGCAGTTCAAATCACATACTAATTCGATCTTTTTCTGATTCAACTTGTTCAATTAAAAAACGATCTCTTTAGTAAAGGCGCTTGCAGTGCCACCAAGGGGTATGCTACATTAATTTACTGCCGCACACCGAACTGAACTTAAACCATCCAACTGAATGGAAGCAGATCCAATCGTGTATCCCAGTTCCATTAATCATCTACAAAGCCCAGATGTAAGAGAGATATATCAGCCATATAGGTATTGAGCCTGAGATACATCATGCAGTAGCAATCCTTAGAACGATTTGCTTCATTTTGTGACTTTGGGAAGACAGAAGTCAGCATCTTAGCATCAGCAGCAACTATATAAGCTATGGAATTTATTTGCAAGTATGCTGTCGCTGTCATTTCGCTGCACTGCTGCTACTCCTGCACTGTGTGAACGTTCACACACTGATCAACTAATGGCGCGTCATTAAAGCGATCGTGATGGGCATGTTTATCCATATTCATTCATTAGTTGTCAGTCCGGGTAGTTGAGTGGATCGTGGATGTTAAGAGAGCGGATCGTTGATTTTGCAGCACGATTTACAACTAATTAACCCAACCCTGTTGGTCTTTTTATTCATTCTCATCGGTTAGGTAAGAAAATTATTGCAATGAATCACAACTTAAAAAAAAAAAAATAAATCAATAATAAACTATATTATTGATTTAAAAAATAAAAGATGAATGTATGCTAAATACGTAATCTGAGAAAAAGAAACTCTTATATTAGACCTCATCCGGGTAAACATTTTAATTTTAAATGCAACTTTATTAAGTTCATGTTTTTTTAAAGAGGGTAAAAGGTGCCCTATAGCAACAGTTATATGACTTTTCTTCCTGCGAGTAATTATTTTGAAGATTAAATTTAAGGAGATTTGACACATTTTATCGCACAAATATGCTCTTGAGGTTCGAGGGTAGCAAAGTCTTACAATTCTTCCATTTTAGGACGTAAGAGGCACACTTATCAATATCAGCTCATTTGTAATCGTAGGCGCTACTCTACTATCTGCTGCTTTGAAGAACTCAACATCTAATTGGATTATAGTTTCTAATTCCACTGCTTACAACTTGGATTATGTAGTTTGCAACTTTAACTGCTGCAACTTTTATTGCAGCAACTTTTATTGCTGCAACTTTTACTGCTGCAACTTTTATTGCTGCAACTTTAATTGCTGCAACTTTTATTGCTGCAACTTTTATTGCTGCAACTTTTATTGCTGCAACTTTTATTGCTGCAACTTTTTTGGCTGCAACTTTTATTGCTGCAACTTCTATCGCTGCAACTTTTATTGCTGCAACTTTAATTGCTGCAACTTATACTGCTGCAACTTTTATTGCTGCAACTTTTATTGCTGCAACTTTTATTGCTGCAACTTTTTTTGCTGCAACTTTTATTGCTGCAACTTTTACTGCTGCAACTTTTATTGCTGCAACTTTTATTGCTGTAACTTCTATCGCTGCAACTTTTATTGCTGAAACTTTTACTGCTGCAACTTTTACTGCTGCAACTTTTATTGCTGCAACTTTTTTTGCTGCAACTTTTATTGCTGCAAATATTATTGCATTTGATTAATTGCATGCAATTTGAAAAAAAAAAAAAACATTTTGGCTTAATGGGAACTGCCAACATAGACATTTTTGACTATGGTTCAAGTAAACCGCAGAATTTTTAATTGTTATTGCCAAAACTAAAACTCAAATAAAAAAAAAATTACCAGAATTCCACAAATTTTACTTCGTGCAATTTCTTTTTTTTTTCACTTTCAATAAGACCTCAATCATAAAAACAAAAAAGATTTCTAAAACTAAAACAGAAACTGCAATGCCATAGAAACACTCATTTACTTTCTAATACTCATTGAGGACCGTTTTAAGTGCCCATACAACCTGCAGCAAACGATTATTTTCACCCACATTTTGTCCCCTTATCAAATAATCCAAACATTAATTTTTTTACCCAACATAATTTAACAAAAAATGCAACTTTCTTTGTGCATCGGACGCAATTTGTTTCCGGTTCTTTGAATTCAAATTATGATTAAATTGTTTTAACAGCTTATAATAATTGTGCAGCCACACAAAGCCCAATAATCACTCTCGAGATATTTATCAAAATTTATAAAGCAACAAATGACTTTCTTCGTTGCATTTACATAAATCAGAAGATTTTCTCCAACTAAAACAAGCATTTAACTCTGATTTACTTGAAGAAAAAAAAAAAAACTAAATGCCAGTAAAGTCAAAACATTTATTTTAAAATTCTTAAAAGGTTTCCCTTCAACATCTTAGAGCAAGAAACAATGTTGTATGTATGATTGGTTGTCGCTTTCCCCGCGCATCTTAAAGTGCTCAAATGCTGCCAAGCCTCAGAAAATATATATATTTACGCAATAGCCAAGAGAGTTATGGGCAAGTCGCTTAATTATTATTCAGTTAGGGGGCTAAAGACTTCCAAGTTTCAGCTACCAACAAACAACAAACAACGAACAACTTCATGTCCAGTCCAGTGTCCAACCTTCAAAACAAGGAACGCTAGCCTGACCTACTTCGGCGATGGTGTCTTGAAGGGGCGCAAATAAAAAAGTCTAAAATTCCATTAGGGCTCCAATCACAGAGTCTTAGACAAAGAAGACATCGACACAAGAAAATATTTACTCTGAAGACTGATGTCGTCGTCGATATCGATAGCAACGTGCGATCGTTAAAAAATTGTTTTTCGATAGTAACTGGCGATTAAGATACACAATTGTCCCACATACAGTGGGGCTGGGGAGAGCAAAAGATTTCTTATACCTACGCGAGTATAAGAAAAATTTACATAAATAGAATTTTTATAGCAATTTAACTACACACTTTTGTCATTTAAAAGACTGCGGCGCTAACAGGTAAACTATTAAAATGGATAAGAAAATAGGGATTTTTATTACTTTTCTTAAAGATTGCTATCAATTAAATTTTGAGGTTTTACAGCCTAGTCTGATGTTAAGAAAAATCAGATTGACCTTATTTAACTTAAAAGTTCTTTTTGTTTTGTTAAACAAAAGGTTTATTGCGTGTTTCTAGAAATGGCTTCATTATAATGAAGGAAGCTAAATGAAAAAAAAATTGTAAACGGCTAGTAAAAACTATAATTCGGTAAGATGATGCTGTCGGTTGTCAGATTATTAGAACTTTATGACAGTTTAATACCAAATGCAGCCTATTTTAATCGCCAAAAGAGCTACTGGCGCGACAAATTTTCAAAAAAAAAATAGTATTACAATGTGCCGTGTGAAAATTAATCGGAATAATTTATCGAACTTTTGATTGAAGCGTATTTTATTAATCAGCTACACCTCCCAATTAATTAAAAAAAAAAATTACATAAAATTGTGATATAGACTCGTAAAATTAAAGAAAAGCGATGGAGAGATTTCCTTTATTTGATTAAAATAAACACGATTATTAATAAAGAAGTTATTAAATTAAAGATTTAATAAGCTATCAAATTTCAAAACTTTAGTAGGTACTTTTCTTATCTTTTCTATTCATGTGGATTATTTATTAAAAAAAAAACGTTTCATTTTTAATCTCCCAACTGCTTAGAAAACGTTTTATGATTTTATTCGCTCCATTGATTTAGAATTTTAAGCCTATTTATTTAAGCTTTTATGGAACATAGGTTGAACTAGTTAGAATTCACTTATAAATTTTATGGGCAGAACTTTAAAGAAAGTTATTTCTACCCATCAAAAACAAGACTTATATTATTTAAGAGCTTACGATTGAGTCTTGTGATATCCGAATATATGTTAGAGAAAATCAGAGAGTTCATTATTTACAATAATTGCCTAAGTTTTTCCGGTTGAGTTTTCTCAGGGAAGTAAAACAGCCGAACTTTTAAAGAAGAAATTTAAGAGCAGTGTGTGTGCGGAACCGTGTCAAGTCAAGTACTTTACGAACTAACTCCTAAAAGAGTTAACTCCCAAAGAACAAAATCCGACGAAAAAATTTAACTTGGTTCATAAATGAAAAAACTTCATTATTTTGTGTAGGAACTTAAACCCAATGAACTAAGTCGGTGCTCAGTAAATGTATTTCCAAGTTCTTAAGGACTATTCACATGAGAGCGACCAAAGACCAACGAATGAACGAATATTCGTCCATTTTGACATTTCTTTCACATGGATTTTTTATTCGTCGCGAATGACGACCACCAAGAAAACAAAACAAAAAGAGATTTTGAGGTTAGCCGAAAGCGAACAATTTGTTCGTTGAATTGTGGACCGTATGTGGAACGCGAATAGGGTTTGACAATTCGTAACAATCACATTGCAATTCGCGACGACCAATTTGTTTTCTTAAATTTATCTTATTTAAGCAATTAAAAAGCGGATTGTAGTATCTAAACATTATAATAAATTATATTTCTGCGATTTTGATTAGAATTTGTGAAGAATTTATGTTTATAAATTGTTTTAATTCACATTTATTCGTTCATTCGTCGGTCATTCTCATGTGAATAGTCCTTAAAAGCTAATTATGCACTAAAATCCCTTTTCATTCAAAATTTGCAAATAATAATATAACCGCGCCTTCCAATAGGTACTTTCGAACTTTGACAGTTGATAGGGGCCATATTGTTGAAGCTTCATCTGTCAAATTGGCTGTCATTTATTCAGTCTGTTTTGCCAAATAACAAAGGGTCAAAATAGGTAATCTGATCTGTTAGTTCCGCACACTTCGCCCATTTACAGGTCATCGTCAGCGATGAGGCCCATTTCTGGATGAATATGGCTACGTCAACAAACAAAATTGTGGAATCCACATGAAATCCAATAGCGTCCAATGCATCCCGAAAAAGTCACTGTTTGGTGTGGATTTTGAGCTGGCGGTGTCATTGGTCCATATTTATTTGAGAACGACGTTGGCCAGGCCATCACGGTCAACGGCGAGAGCTAAAGGTCGATAATTACAAACTTCCTTTGGCCTGAATTGGATGATATGGTTTCAACAGGACGGCGCGCTACGTTCCACACATCAGCTCACGCCATATTGGATATTCTGCTCGAGCGATTCGAGGGCATGGTCATCTCACGTGGAGGTGATGTGAACTGGCCATGGAGATCGTGCGATTTGATCCCGTTAGACTTTTTCTTGTGAGGTTTTCTGAAGGTCTATGCGAATAACCCACAAACCACAGCTCCCCTCAAAATCTAACATCCCATCTGTCAAATTCAGCCTGAGAGTCATGGAAAATTGTACATTTCGGATGCGCACCCCCAGAGAAGCCGCTACGCACATTTGAACGATATTATATTCCACACATAATGGCAACGATAGGCCTTTCAGAAGAATAAAAAATTTCGATGATATCTCACATACACTTTGTTTTATTTAAATCTTATGATAGGAAGCGCTTAATGAAAGAGCCTGTACTTGAATCTCTCAAATTTGAATTTGTTTTGTTGAGTTACGAAAAAAATTCTGTGAATTATAAACTGATAAGAAACTTTGATAGAAACATTGAAGATTTAATGTCCCGGATGTATTAAAGTGTTGACAGACGCCCAGTGTTAAATCACATACGTCATTTTGATTTTGACATTTTACAGATGTCGACCTTATGCTGGATTTACATATATGACTGACAAATTGACAGTATTTCTAAACTAAAAAATGAAAAAATTTATTCGTTTGGCAGTATACTGGCAGAAAATTGCCAATTTGTCATTTCATTCGTTAAAATCCAGCATTACAAATGTGAATTTGACAGATTTCATTCTGACAAAAATTATTCAAGTAGGTCTGTCTATTATTTAAATTTTGAATTTGTAGAGCCTCCTTCAGTTAAAATACAGCAGTGCTGGGAGATCATGAGAAAAATCCCTTTCTCTAAGAATCTGGCCTCTAGAGAGATAAAAAGAAAACTGTCTCATTTTGTGGGAATTCCTTGTTTATAAAATTTTTCTGATAAAAATAGATGATAAGGAAAAATGATGAAAGATTCTTTTAGAATAATTGATAATGGAATTAAAGTTAGGTTGAATAAATACCATCAGTATGAGCTATTAGAAAATTATTAGTAAGACCTCAAAAATAACACAACATAATTTATGAAGATAAATTTAGTATCAGCAACGGAAGATGTATATTACTATTTTAGGCCAACATTTAAAGAATTATTTTAAGACAATAATTATGAAACAGTTTTTTTTAACGAAATAAAAACATAGACTCCTCCTTCCTGAAATTCCATCAAAGAAGTTTTTAATTAAATTGAAATACATAATAACAAAATGCTGAACTAAAAAAAATATTTCCTGCGGTTTAAGTTATATTTAGATTCTTTGTCGGAAATAAAAGAGGAAAAAAGAAGATTTTTTAAAAAAAGGGAATTTGCCAACTTACTGAAGGGATTTCTCTTGAAAATGCCCCCCAGCACTGTTCTAAAGAGAAGTTATGCAGCACATTTTATTGAGATATTTAATTAAGCTGATATAAACACCTAGCATTTACTAGTGCATGCATACAATGACAACAAGAAGATTGGCACTTAAAAAATCAAACACTATATGAAATTTCCTTAAAAGATATAGTGCTTTTTTTGGAAATTTATAGCTGGCGAAGCAAAATTTCCTTCGGTAAACAATAACAAAATCAATAGCAATCCACTTCATTGCTAACTTATTTATCGACACTCTCTTAGTTTTGGTGTTGTTGTTTGCAGAGGGACATTTGACTGCTCGTGCGCTAGCTATTATATACTTTTTACTAAAACACACTTTATTTTAATATTTATTCTACGAGTGATTATTTTCATTTCGAAGATCATTCGCGATATAAGTATTTGTAAAAGAAAGATCACATACATTTAAAAAAAAAAAAACTTTTTCGTATGATAAAATTACAAGAAAGATTTCATAAATATAACGTTACCGCATGAGCTATCGAGTAATACGTGACTTAATTATGTGAGTTAGGCATTACCGCTCATTTATGGAGTCACACCATCCTAATAGGTTTTACTTGTTCATTCGATCACTGATGGCACTCACTTCATCAGTCACTGATGCGGTTTCCTGGTTTCCAGTCAATAATTTCGAAGGGCAGCCAATTCTGAGAAAATATAAAGCTCTTGAGACTGAATGACTACTAAATTCCGTGTCTAGTCTGTCGGCTATAAAAAGACATTTGGGCGTAAATAGTCAATTACAAGGTATGAGCGTCTTTTCTCTAGTTTAACTCTTTCAAAAAAATAGGTTCTAAACTCCTTCAAACATCGGTGGCCACCAAATAAATAAATTATGAGATGCCACTTTACTTCGTTAAAACAGACATCCTGATGCAAGTTCATTAAAAAAAAAAAGAATCGATCAACTAGTTGGAGACATAATGCCATGCCACGCATGTCTTATGTCAACAATCTGAGCCGCTAACAGAAAATACCATCCCATCCCTAATGCCTGTGATTATGCAGTAAATCGTTCAACCTGTCCGTGTCCAGTGTGTCCATCTCTTCCATTGCGCAGTTAACCATTCAAACATTCATCAAAACATCCAGCATCTGGAGTGTGGATTGAGCTTGGCAGAGTATAAGAGTATCTATATGTATAACCAGAAAAGGCACAATGTAAATCGGCCAGAGGACATAAAATTATTTAAAGCTCTATCGGCCTCCATCAACTTGCCTCTCCAATTGCCCAAGGTTATCTAGTTAATTAAGCGTTAATTGGAGACAGAGGATCTGATGCTTGCAACTTGCAACCTCTATGCCACACGTTCCAGGAAGAATGTGTCTGTTTTGAAAGAGAGCAGAAGATTCCCCCATCGAAACGGGACTCTGCGGATGAAGAATTCAATCATCGTTATCAAAAAAAAATAATCTCGAAGGGGATGTAGGAGTCACGCATATACGTTGACTTCAAGATGGCTATCTCTCCAGCTCTATAGCCTTAAACAAGCTTCTTTAACCCACCATGATGGTGTCACACAGAGCGCAGTGCAAAATTTTCCTTTTAATAAACTCTGAAGTTTTAATAAGTCTGAAACTAGATTGGTGCTTTCCTCATTCTTGTGACTTTTACATGTGTCCATGGATTGCTTAACAAGCTTCATCAGTTTCTCAGTGCATGTGTACCTATACATACTAGCTTGCTGCCACATATTAAAGATACATCAAAGCCTATAGCTGTGATGTACAGAAAGACTGAGGTGCTTCAACAAGTGTTTAACGCCTCAGATCTCAGTTGATGCTACGATGATGATGATGATAGTGTAGTAAAATTGTTGGCACGCGATGATTAATAATTTTTTCTATATTATGGTCTCAATAATTACATAATTTTGTTCACCGTTGTTTTTGTTATGTGCTATGCTACCTGAGTTTATGGGCAATGTTGTTCCTTGTTCTTTATGTGCCGCTCTGCTCCCGGGAAATACACTTGCTATTGTAAGATATATAAGAAATAATCTTCTTTGTATTATAGAATGGCTTTTGAATCTTTGATCGATGAATGTGCCATGGAATTTTGATTGGCTATATGTGAAGCTGGAATTGAATGTGCGAGATCACCATTTGGAAGTGACTTATGGTCCAGGATGTATCTAGTTTTTGTTTTCCTCTTTTGGTGACATTAAAAAAGGTCTTGGCAACAATGTCTTCGCAAAAAATAGTCCATGATTTCGTATTTGTAGAGTGTACCCAGGTGGGCAGAAGACTGCAATAAAGCGCCTCATAATTCCGTTTTGGCCACAATTATTTCTAGCCTGGTACTCATGACAATGCGCCAAAATAATAGCATCTGCCCTTTTCGTACATGTATCAAGAGTTCATCCAGTCGTAGAGTACTTTTTGATTTCATGCATGTGTGGCTGAAAACAATTTGCTTTTAAACATTGGCTTTCATGCCTGTGTCTGTGATGCTGCAACATTTGTTTAGCTCCCACATACAAATTTTGGATCAATGGTTTAAGCTTTTCAAGGTCATCAGCGATATATTCGCAAAAAAGTAAAGGGTGTTTTTATAGACGTGTGGTTTTCAAGAAGAAAAAAAACGCATATAATTTAATGTTATGGCCAAGAATTTAGCTTTATTATAAAGATAAGGGTTTGCAATTATGTTTTAAAAATGATTTCGGGCAAGTTGCCGC
The DNA here is from genome assembly GCA_932273885.2 of Leucozona laternaria. NCBI lineage: Eukaryota > Metazoa > Arthropoda > Insecta > Diptera > Syrphidae > Leucozona > Leucozona laternaria. The sequence continues at coordinate 18,435,415 of OW026367.1, read as the reverse complement.
CGCAGCTGGCTCAAATAAATTCCAGCCGAAAGGCCCAATTTTCGACCACTTTCTGCAGAAGTTAGGGCCGTACGTCAGCAATAACGTGCCGAATATTCTCTTCCAAGGCATCAATCGTCTCGGGCTTATCTGCGTTAACAAGCGACTTCACATAACCCCACAAAAAATAGTCCAGCGGTGTTAAATCGCACGATCTTGGAGGCCGTGCTACAGGCCCACGACTCGCGATAATGAGCTCACAAAAAGTTTCCTTCAATAAATTGATTGTTTCGTTGGCTGTATCGCATGTAGTGCCGTATTGTTGGAACCAAAGGTCGTCCACATCAACATCCTCTAGTGCAGGCCCGAAAAAGTCATTTATCATGGCTCTATAGCGTTCCCCATTGACTGTTACATTATGGCCGGCTTCATTTTTTAAGAAATATTGACCAATGATTCCCTCTGCCCATAGAGCACACCAAACAGTGATTTTTTGAGGATGTAACGGCGCGGCGCGCGTCTCAGCAATGGCTTGAGGATTATCTACACTCCAAATGCGGTAGTTTAGCTTATTGACATAGCCATTCAACAAAAAATGATCTTCATTGCTGAAAATCGGGATCGGTGGCCACCTCGTTTTGGGCCCATTCACCGAACGTGCGACACGCTTGATGGTCATTCATCTATTTATTATGAAATGGCAAACCAAACTGAGCATAAATCAAGTGACAGCTGTCAAAAAAACCAACTCCGAAAAAATTATTGCCAGATTGGAAACCACACATCTAAAAAATTAGTGACCTCAAATCAAATCAAATAGATTCAGTAATTGGGCAGCAATGGGATTTTGAATGATATATTTGTTTTGCGAATATCCAACATATGGGGTGAGATCCCAATCCGTCTCACAGTACAGGACAGAATTACGGGACCCATTAGTTCGTGTTCTCTATGGGAGATTGCCCTATACATCGCATCATAATATCGCAAATAAAAAAGGACATCATTCACTATGAATCTTTATAAATCTATTTTTTAATCACGGTCTTTTAAAAATTATGCACGTCCTTCCAGTGTAACTGTCACATAAATTCCGTGAGAAAAATTCACACAAAAATATTTATAACATATCCGGAATAAGCAAGGAAATTGATTCATCGACATGTTGTATGCGTGCGTGTGTGTCTATAATGCAGCATCAAAATAGTATATCCTTCTTGGAACATGCATTCCGTCTATCGATTATGGATTAGCAAATATTAATTCCGCAGTTCACATAATTTCTATCAAAATAATAGAAAAAGATATTAAATTTCAAGGATCCTCAAGGATGAACACTGAACAACACCTGTGTAGGATTCCCACGATGATGATGATGATGATGATTTTGATGCTTGGCTTGGCGCACCCATAAGGTTCGGTTCGGAATACTATACATAGGTGCACGAACAGAGGTCACATCGATCGAACCCCAATCAATCGTTGAGAGGGATTTCCTTTTGTTTTTTTTTTTATTTTTCATTTCGTCCTCACGGAAATCTGTGGAAAAATCACGTTATCCTGTGAGAGTGTGGAAATTATAAATGGGTGACACTCCTTCTTTTTGTTGAATCTTGAATGTTGACGCTGATGCTATAGCTGTTTGGTTAGTTTTTATATTGATGGTTATATCCTGTAACAGGTTTTTGATGAAACGTGGGAAATGCACATGCACATTCACAGCTCATTAATGATGGAGGAAGGGTTTTTTTTTGTTTAGGTTCAAATCGAATCACATGTTGGTACTGGGAGTTGAATAATGAACCTGTAAATGAGTGCCACCGCCTCTTGTTGTATCTCTGATATAAACATGTTTAAGCAGTCATTTTTGAGGTTTTCGTTATTTGTAATCGATTTGATCAAAGGTTAAGATGGCGATGGTTTTATTGTTTTTTGTTTTTTTCTTCTTTCCTGCGATCCTTTTTGACAGAATAAAATTCACATCATCAGCTACAGCCAGTTGCTAGAGGGGTTTTGTGATTGTTTAATTTAAATTCGATGCGGTTTCCTTCCGGATTCATCTTGAAGGGTTAACAAAATTTACCGTTTAATAATTTTATTGAAAGATTTTTCTGGTGAGAATTTTGAGATTTCTCATCAAAATAAAAATGACGATCGGCAGTAGGGTAAACAAAGGAAATTATTGGTTCAAGGGCCAAGATTTGTGTGTGTTTTTATTGTTCGGGATACTACCTACGAATTTGAATATACTTTATCTTATAGATATTTTTAAGGGTTAAGCTTAGCTTGACAAAATGTAGTACAAAATCAATTATAGTAGAAAAAAAGGTTTTCGAGAAATTGTTACAACATGAAAACCATTTTTACATACATATGTATTGACATTTATTCTTGACAAATGCCAGACTTTTCAGACTTTTTCAGTTTTTCACTTGTATAAAGTTCCACACTGCAAAATTGAAAATGTCCTGGGTACAAAAATTGTGGAACGTAATTTGTTATTCGATTTCATGTGAGGCAAGTACAGGGTGGGACAAAAAGACTTACCTCTGTAAATGGAAACAGCTCTGAAATTTACTCTAAACTTTATTCTGCGGAATCACCAGGATTGAGCGTTTGGACCAACTGGAATTTTTTAAGGCACATGTGTAGATCTTTCTTCAAAATCGTGTCACGTGATATAATCAACTTTGTTGAATGTCGATGTTTCAAGACCAGCTGCAAAACTTTCAAGACCGACCAATGTTTTCGGCCGATTGTCTATCACATCTCTAACGTTCCAATATGGCTCGTATTTGGTCACAACAGCACGAATTGTTGCAGATGTTGGAACTTTTTGAACACCATGAAATGTGTAACTTATTGACCGGGCAGTTTTTGTTCGCTGTGTGATCGTGTAGTATTCCATTATTAAATCTCCCAATCTTTAAGTACATAATGAGGTTTGAATTGGGACTAAATACACTAAGGTGCATTTACAGTGGCGTAACTACGGGGTGGGAGAGGGCAAGGGGGCAATGCAATGTGCGTTTTAAATCCACTTGTTTGACTGAATTTTTTTTGTGAAATTAATTTTATTTTTAATCTATTTTTTTTTTTTCAAAATTCCACTATATTATGTGGTACCTCCGTTTTTACTATTCAATGCTCCTATCAATTTAGTTTGGAACAGAATTTTTAAATTTGTTTTCTTCAAAATTTTGAGATTAAAAATTATTTTTTCAAAAACTGTTCACTAAAACAATATTATTTAAAAATAAAATAAAAGCAGAGATTTCAAGCCTTACAAAAAAGTATAACATACCATTGTAAGTATTACCGTTGTTTTTTAATATACCTAATGCAAAGCACCCTGTAACATTTGTTCCTTTATATTTTTTTCCATCTAAAAAAAATCTTTGCCCCGCCAGAGCAAAATCCTAGTTACGCCACTGGGCCCATAATTTCGGCAATCAAAAGAGACACCTAATTACATAAATAAAAAAAAATGAGGATGTCTTTGTTCTTGAGTCAGAGATTAAACAACAATGTGAAAACAAAACACATTATAATTAAACAAATTACAACGCGTTGAATTCCTCATATGTAACGTATAAAATTCAATTGAGAGCTATTCAGATATTACGCATATTCATCGTGATATCTATTAGAGTGAATATCTTTTTAAATGTTGATAGGAAAAAATGTCTTGCTGATGGCAACGTGAATTGACTGCAGTCATTCAGATAAAGATTTATTACTTTTAAGTTGGCATAAGAGCTCTACGTTGAAATGCACCTCTACCAACAAGCTTCCCCAGAGCCAGCTTAGCCCCAATTTCGTTGAGGTCCCCTTTAACTTGCTTGTGCCATTTGAGTCGCAATATTTCTCTGTTGTGCCGTTCTACCCTCGAGAGCGGGCCCAAGATTTTGTTCCGTTTAGGCTCTAGTTCAAATACTCGTGGATCCCTGGATACACAGACAAACCGACGGAAGCGACGCAACTGACGCACGAAACTCAATAAGTAAACCACTTTTTTGATTTCTCGATCATCGAAATGTCAGTTTCGAGTATAAGACCTCAAATTTTCTTACACGAAAAAGAACCAATACATCGAATATAAAAAAAAAACTTTTTTACTACTTGAGTAGATTACAGAATTTCAAATAAAATTATGGCGCGGCTTTTATCAACCAGATAAACGATGTTTTGGTCCTGGGTATGTTCACATAATGAAGTTTAAGTAAACTTTAACCAAAAAATTAAAATAGTAAAAAATTAAAAAGTGGTACTTGAGTAGTGGGATAACTAAATAGTACAGAATTTTGTACAACAGTAAGCCTTTTTTCAAACGTGATTTGCAGGAATATTGGGGAAGGGACCGTGTAATTATCTGCCAAATACTAACAGCTACAAGGTGAAAGGTGCTTACTCATGGCAAGAAGTAGGTATACCTACTCTTGGACGAGTTATTATACTTCCTTGGCAGAGGCAGCAGCCGGGTTTTTTTTTTAGGGGGAGGCTGGGAATCGAACCCAGTCCTATACGGCTAACAGTCCTCCGATTTCATGTATTTAAATTTTGACGTGTTGCATGTCACGTACTGAGTGGCCGAGCGCTTAGAGTTATGATCTATTGTGCAGCCAAAAAAGTCCATAGGGGCCAGTGGGCGCCGGCTGGACGCAAGGGATCGAATCCCAGTTTCCACTACCTTCCACCTAAGAACTTGGATTTTTGATAGCAAAATAGTGGAATTTTGTTCAGGAATCCTGTTCATGTATAATTGAGATTGCTGAGGTCTCCGAGATCTCATTTTCCTGAATATTCCTAATATAATAATGTCAGCTGTATTTGTCTGCAAGCCTCTAGCACTTTAAAAAGAATATTTGTAAGCTAGCATGAGATTAATAAATATTTCTTAATTTCGGAGAAGAATCTCTTAAATTACAACCACATTAATTTATGTAAACATTTTAAGCCCCTATGAAGCATGCGGTTTTAAAAATGCTCATTTAAAAACCAAACATCTTAAAATATTATTTGTTTAAGTCAAATGAGACGCCAATGAAGATTTGTAGCTTAGCTTCTTCTTCTTGTTTTTGGGGTGTCACACAGTTAAAACATAAAGAAACAACTTAAGCTTCACTATATATATGCGGTTATCTCTTATGCCATCAGCTCATAAAACTATGTGTTTATGACGAGATAACTTTAATTATTAATACCCATTAATCATTTCTATGAATATTTGGTTAAGAATGGGATTTGACAACTCTAATCTTAGGTATAACATTCCACAAAAAAAAAGGTAATAAAAGGAGGCCACAGTTGATCATGAACCCTTTTGCTTTAAATAAGAATAGAAGACTTATACGATACGTGTATTCTTATTCGTATAGTGTCTTTTTTTATTTATGAAATGGAAACAAAATATTTGTATTCTGTTTTATTAGTTTGGATTAATTCGATGAATATTTGGACTAGGTGTATGAGTTCAGATCATAAAATTATCTTACAGTCATTCTTAAGTTGTTTGTAATCAAAATTTATAACAAAGAACAATAAATAAGTAATTAAGATGACTACACTTTATACTTTTAGTGACATAACATAGACTTGTGGGCTACATAAGTCTACTTAAATGAGTTCAAGATGAAAGTTCAGATTTGTACCTTTGATTTAGGAAGACAATTCCATAGGGAGGAAACTTTAATAATAACACAAGACATTGTGATAAAAAGTAAATGGCTTTCTTAACTACTTACTTCATTATAGCTTTCGATAAGATCTCTTATCAAATTATTTATATCAAGCTAAAAGCTTTTGGTTTTCCACAATTTTTCATCCAATGGGTCAGATCCTATTTGGAGAACCGCCTTTAAATGAAGTGTTTAGATGTTCTGTGTCCGATCCAATTTTTGCCACTTTAGGTGTCCCTCAAGGCAGTCATCTTGGCCCACTTCTATTTATCCTTGCCATAAAAAATATTGAGAATATCATTTCCTTCTCGGGCATTTCTATATATTTATGCCGATTATATGAAGGTTATAAAAATAATATCCTCATAGTTGGATTCTTCGCTGCTTAAACAAGACCTACTTTGTGCAATTCAAATTTTCTAGATCTAAAGGATGTTTTTTTAGAGGTATAGAACTTTAAGTTGGTAACACTTTTTTAACTAGCGGCAATTTTATCAGCTGTCAAATGATTTAATTTAAGTTTGGTTTGGCATTTCAACATGAATAGACTGACGCCTGAAAAACGCTTAGAAATTGTGCCCAAATGGGCCCAAAACAAGATTGCCGTTGATCCCAATTTTCATATGCGAATATTGTTTAGCGATGAAGCTCATTTTTGGTTGAATGGATACGTCAATAAACAAAACTGCCATATTTGGAGTGATGATAATCCTCAAGTGTATGTTGAGACACCGTTACATCCACAAAAACTGACTGTTTGGTGTGCTTTATGGTTTGGTAAGATAATTGCGGTCCGTACTTCTTTAAAAAACGATGCTGGCCAGAACGTTACAGCCAATCGTAACCGCTACAGAGCCATGATTACTGACTTTTTGGTTCATCAATTGAACAGCCATGATGTGCAGGAGCTGTGGTTTCAACAAGACGTCGCAACATGTCACACAGCTCGTGCAAGTATTGATTTATTGAAGGAAACGTTTGGTAACCGCATAGTTTCACATTACGAACCCGTGAATTGGCCTCCAAGAACGTGCGATTTAACGCCGCTTGACTATTTTTTGTTAGGATATTTGAAGTCGCTAGTCTACGCCGTTAAGCCCGAAACGATTGACCACTTGGAGGACAACATTCACCGCGTTATTGCCGATATACGGCCACAAATGTTGGAAAAAGTCATCGAAAATTGGATTAGATTACGTCCGAGCCAGCCGTGGCGGTCATATGCCAGAAATCATAATTAAAATTATTATGCCAGAAGATTATCTTTCGAATAAAGTAAATTTAATGTCAATTTAAAAAAAAAAATCATCTTTGTTTTATTCCATTTCAAAGTTCTATACCTCTAAAAAAAAAAACACCCTTTATATGTAAGAAAATGTCAATCTAGGACCTTTTCTCTTAAACGCCTGCCTTCACTCCCGCGAACCTATCGCTTTTGTTGTGTCCCTGTTCCCGTGCGTCGTTTCATATATTCGTATGATCTTGTGATCCTTTCCTTTCTTTCGCCTTCCTTTATTCACCGCACCAACTATGCCCATTTTGATACAATAACTAGAATATTACGCTTAGCCAACAGTGCACAGCATATCCTTGATTTTAACCTCAGCTTCTCCTACCTTAGAATAAACTTATACTCCAATTTCCCTTAATTCCCTAATTTCATTAGTTTAAGTTAGAATAAGTTTGATATTAATTCAATTCAACTAAATTAAATTTTCTGTACCTGAAGTTTTCAGATGACTCCCAAAGTTGCAACATCTCAAAGAACAGAATTTGTCATACAAGGTGGGGCATATCTGTCAGATCTGACTGGCCAACTTAATTTTTCGCGAATACCTATATGGTGCATAAGCATACATAATGTGTTACGTTTCTTTACCATTAAACTTAAAATTTTGTTGCAATTCATCTACAAAGAAAAAATAGCTTCCTAACCTAATTATTATAGGTAGCTTTGTGTATATCATGCTCTTTAAATATCTATGGTTTGGTTTCCTTGGAACCTAGAATGATGTTAGAATTTATTTTCAGAACCCAAAAAGCAGACATAGTGCACCTGTAGAAAAACTATATTTTCTCTAAATTAAATTAAAAAAAAAAAAAATACTACCGATAGAAAAATTCCTCAGAAAAATAATTACTTTCCCTCTTACAAGGTATACAACTGACCTTTATATAATCTATGACAAGACCCATATTGAAACACTTTCAATTTCAATTCCATTTCGATTGCTATCTCTGAAATTGTCTCCGAATAAAAGATAAACTCATGGCACCACATACCTAGATGAACATTTATTTTCCATGTATACCATTATATACTTCTAGCTACGAACGTGTGCCCAAGTTGTTGCTCTATATACATATCTGTGCCATCTCTAAAAGGACAAAGGATCACGGCATGACCACTATATACAACGGTCACTCCACCTACCTGCATATATGTTAAGCCTATAAATTCATTACTCACCCATTGTCCATAACCAACATGATAACAATAATTATAATAATAGAATAGCCATTCAGCACCCAAGGATAAATGAATAAAAAATCAGAATCATATTAATCCTGTGTGTTATATCCATGATGAAGGATACAACCAAACAAACAGAAAGGACTCTCCCTTTTCAAGTGCGGTGTTGAAATCCTCTTTATCATTGGAAAAAAGGAAAAAAAAAGGAAGCTTATAATTTTCCTTTCAGTTTTGTTTTATTTCCTTTATAATATTTGTATTCTTTATATTCAGGATTTTTGCACAAAGGTCACAGGTAATCAAGGGCAACACACAAAAAAAAAGGATACCAAAATCTTGAAGATAAAAGTGCGTTTGGTATTTTTATTTATATTTCTTTTTTTCTTCTTGTAAAGGATCCTTATTCGCAAACAGGATGTGCGTGCATTAAGAGATATGTTTCCTATTCAAAATGCGTGAAGGATATTGCGAAGGAGGAACTTGATATTCCGGAAAGGAGCCTTTTTTTAGACTTTGTTTGATTTTCGCTGCTGCGTCTAATCGTGGGAAACAGGATAAACAGGATTTTTTTGTTCTCTAAATTTTTGCAATAAAATAAAATTTTAGCTGAAATGATAATTATGAGCAATTTTATCTAATGGATTTAAGGTAAAGGTATTGTATCGGGTGTGGAATTTTTGTTTGCTTTAAATTGTGTAATATTTTACATTGTTCAACAAAAATATTGCACAAGCTGCAGAAAAAAAAATATGCACGACATTGTGGTTCTATAGTCTGAAATAAATTAGCTATGGAAGTCTAGATTTTATCCATTTGCCAAAACTTTGTTTAGTTGCTGGTGGTATTATGTGAGTATACAATAAAATTAACAATATTGAACAGTGTTGCACATATGCATGCAACGAAATTATATTATTTTAACTGGAAAATTGTTTTAAATCAACAAAATTAGAAATAAATTGATTAAAATACTTCTGAAACTGTTTTGAAATCTTAATTTATTAGAAACAAATTTTAAAAATCGTATGAACGGTTTTAAAAATAATTAATTTTGTATCTACATATAAAATTTCGTTAACATTAAAAAAAATGGTAGGTAAGTCAATTATAAGAATTTATTAATGTGGAGTTAAAAACTTAATTTTCCAACCATTCCGAAATATCGAATTTTCAAAAAATAATTTTGAAATTTTATTTAAAAATCCGAAAATTACTTTTTTGAAAATTTTCATTATTATGCAATATTATTTAAACTTATTACAAGCTTCTGTTTATAAATTAAGATTTAATCGGTAAATCAGAAAATGTGATACTCGAAAATAAAAAAAAAAAAAACATTCTATGGGAGGTGTTGTTATTAATTGTTCAATATGAAATTTTATAATTTTAAATGCTAAAGCTTGCTAATTACGATATTCAAAAAATAATAATACATATAAGAATAGTTTTTCGGTTTTTAAACTTTTATATAAAAAGGTACCGTTATCTTAAATTTTAAGAATAATTTTTGTTTAAAATCTTTAAGATAGTATTAAAAAAAAAAAACTTTTTGCCAAGTTTAGTAAAAATTGACAAAGTTGTTTTTTGATATATCGAGTTTTGAAAAAAAAATCAAACTTTTTTTAAAAATTGAAATAATTTTTTTTTTTTTAATTTCGGTACATAACTTTATTTCAAATGTATTTGTTCTTCTTCATAAAAAAATTCATCAAAATCTGTTGAACTGCTTTTGAGAAAAGTGAAAATCAAAAAATGGCTCTTTGGGAGGTGCCATTAGTAACCATTTTTCTGAACCATTTTTTTATTTAAAGTCAATTTATAACTACTGAAATTTATTGAGTTTGAGTATTTAGGAATGTCCAAAATACGCCCATCAGTTTAGGCTGTATTCGAACAGACAGGCAGACAGACAGACAGACAGACGGGCGTTTTTGCGAGACCAACTTTTTTCGTCTTCCCTATCATCGTTATGTCAAGTTTGATCAAAATCTCGAGTTCGATTTTTTGTACTAGTTCATAACTTGCCATATAGTACCTACATCTACATATATTCGCAGGTACATAAAGAAAGTGAAAAAAATAGATAAGAATTCCGACAAAGCTGAATTTTGGTGTAAATCTTGTTTATGTCTAATGGAGTCCATAGACACAACACTTGTGTGCACACCAATATAGAGACACCGACACCAAAAATCAAACATTTTTCTTTTTTTGTGTCGGTGTCTCCATTGGTGTGATGTGTATAGGGAGGTGTTGTGCACACAAGTGTTGTGTGTATGGGCCGCATAAAGCAGTGAACTTGGATCTTAATCTTATTCATCCAAATTAATAAGCTTGGAATAACGAAGGATTAGGCTTTATTTCGTGAACTAAGTGAAGTTTACTAAGCTTTAACCGCCGAAGAAGGTGGTTAAGCGAAGGAATAAAAACCAGATGTGAGTCAAATTTATTCCATTTCCAATTATTGAACAATCAGCAAACAACGACAAAAAAAGAAAAATATACAAAACCAGATATGATAGAATGCTAGTGAGGAGGATTTCAAAGAAGAAATATAGGTTTTCCAGTGAAAATATGATTAAACTCATAGCAATTGTTGACCTAATTGTACCTAAATGGGGGTACTAGAGGTGTACATAACACACAACAGACACAACACAAACAATTGACAAATTACAATAATTTTGACAGAAATATGATATTAGCAAGAGAATTATTGTTAGGTGTTACCAAGTGAGCTTTCTTTTTTTCTGTACAATTTATCACAATTTGCTGTCAAAACTTATACGAAAAAAAAACAATCGATACTTGGCGAAAATTTCAAGTTACCAAACAGGCATCTTATTTACTATAGCAGATTATCTTAAAGGATTTTTTGTAAACGTCACCTTACTACCCCAAGAAAATTTTGTTTTATTATTGGAAAATTTTAACCCGTAAGTTAACTCTTATTCCATGGTTTAGTTAACTAATGGAATAAAGGTAGAAGAAGCGTTTTTTTTATTAATAGGGCTGACTATGTTTAAGTTGATTTTACTTGTTTGCGGGCTGTAAGAATTTTGTCTCATCAAAATCATAAAAGTAGGTACCTACTTTGATTTTTATCAATGCTTGAAGGCTACTGTCTGCCAAGGGGTTTACTCCAACATGTCAGTTAATTTTTTAAATTTTAAATTTCAACTTGAAAATTTTTAATTTCAAAAAAGGAATAATACCGCGATAAATATGTAACAAATACAAAAATAATTGTTCGCTGTTTTATGAACCAGTTTGAAAGAAAAATGAAGTTCTAGTATAATTTCACCTCAGATTGGTTTCAATGTTTGTGAAGTTTACTAGCAACATGTTTGAGCGTTTACAGAGCCCTTTAAAGTATCCTATAAAGAAGATGAAATTCACTTTATAAACATCTAAAAAGCTATTATAGTTTTTTTTTTTTTTTTTGAAAAAATGTAGCTTATGAAATTTTACATACAGAAGATTCAACACTCTTACTCGTTGGATCAATAGATTTTGATAAAAAACTTGCGAAAACGTTACAGTTTCAGGGGCAAATATAATTTTTTTTTATTTTCTCGAAAACAGTTATGTTTTCAGTTTTGTTTTTTGAAAAATGACAAAGCAAAAATTTTTAAAATGAATGCAATATTTTTTTTCTTAAGAGCAACAGAACACTAAAGGGGTCAAGCTAAGTAGTAAAGCTACAAAGGATTCAAAGATGACGAGAAAGAGTAAGCCTTCTAAGTCTAAGCCGAAATACCTCAAAGTAACCTAGTACATACTTAACGCTAAAATTGAAAATGTAATTTCTGTTAGTTTTAGTTCAGAAAAGATAGACTTTTTTCCCCTATTTAAAAAAAAATTGAATTAATCTACATTATATTTCGATCTCCAAAGCAATTGGTTTTAGCTGAAAATTTGTCGGGACTAAAATTATTGGCAATAAAATAATCTTTTAATTGTTTCTTAATTATTTTCTGCTCAAGCAATATTTTCCACGATATGTCGTATTATTTCTTAATATGTTTCTTTTTTTATATGTTATTCCTTAGGAAAATTACATACCATTTTAATACCAATCTTTCGATCCGGAATGCCAAGCAAACAAGTTGGCAAACTTTTTTTGATTCTGAATTTATATTTCCTTGAAATGTGTTGCATCATTCTCTCATTGTTTGTAAAAATGGAGAACATTTAAGAAAAAAGAAAATGGTGAGATTATTATGTTTGGATCATAATAACTATATATGCTTCAAAATAGAAAGTAAATAAAATTAAGTAGGTCGAATTCATCCAGAAATTCACAGTCGCAATTCCAAAATAAAATTTAAGAAAAATTAGGTAGGTAGGTATATTTTACAATTTCGACGTTAAATGTATGCGTGCTTCTGGTTTTCGGATTCGGATCGATTTTCTCTTCTTTCAGATGAAAAACTGTCATATCTTTCAGAAGCATTCGGTTTTTGGGCTTCCGGACGCCCAAACGAAAATACTAAAGGGTCCGCCATCTAACGTTTTTTTTTCAACTAGTGCTTATTTCGTGAATGGTAACACTTAGTTCATGTCTGATTTGACAGATAATTAGTTTTATCCTTCCTCTGAACGAATATGGTTGTGTATACGCTTCGCTAAGTGGGCCTGCGATCGACTTAGAGAAGATGCCGATTTTGCCAAAAAAAATCATCTTTTCAGATGAAGCTCATTTTGATCTTGGCGGGTAGTAAACAAGCAAAATTGTCGCATTTGGGGCACAGAAAACCCGCACGCATAAATTGAAAAGCCGATACACCCAAAACGAGTCACTGTTTGGTGCGGATTTTGGTCCAGAGGCATAATTGGGCCATTTTTTTTCGAAAATGAGCAAGGAGTGGCCGTTACAGTCAATAGCGATCGTTATCGGGCCATGTTGAACGAATTTTTGTACACAAAAATTGAAGAGGAGGATATTGGCAATATTTGGTTTAAACATGACTGCGCTACGTGCAACACAGCCGAAGCTACACTCGATGTTTTGCGCCATTTTCAAAAAAAAAAAAAGAAGTTATTTGGCGGTCCCTTTATATACCTACTTAGGTCCCTGGTGGAATATGCAACGAAGAAGCTCGTAGGTGAACATTGAAATAAAAGACTTTAACCTACATATGTATATATACTGACCCAAATACACATCGACCTATTTTTTTTAGAATATTTTTACACAAAAACATTTATTTCTTTACTAAACTTCGAAATGTAATAGAATTTTGACACGTCTCTAATAGTTTCACTAACTAAAATGGTATATACACTTATTATTAAAAATATCATCCATTTGGACTTTTGGACCAGCCGATATCTTTTTTTAAAAATGAAATATGAGTTTGCCACACACCTGATCACATAATCCTGCGTACGCCCTGGCAGCAATAGCAATGTCGATAAGCCAGCATCACTTCTGAGATTAATATTTTCTTGCAAATATGGTTTCTACTTAGTTTCTGCAGTACATATTTTTTGTGTATCTTTTTTTCACAATAATTTTACACTTGTAAAGATTTTACCCAAAGGCCAAAGGCCCACACCTACTTTCCATAGAATACCAATTCTTCCATTCTGTCTCTTCAAACATAATATACCTCAACAACTGCATCTGCTTGTTTAACTAATTATGCACGGACACATCAACTGAACTGAAAGCCCATTCCTCTCAAAAAGGAAGTTCAAGTGATTTACCCTCGTTCAAAACATTTTGCCACTTCCCACTGCATTTCTAAGTCTTATCCTATAGCTTGATCCCAAGGAGATAAAGATATACATTACCTATATTACTGTTCAGCTCATTCTCATGACACTGACACTTTAATTGGCCACCACACCCAAGCCCGCACCATCTCAAGACATTTCCGTCTATATCTATGTGAACCGATAGAATATTGTATGTGCGGGTGACGATCATGATCATGATCATGATCTTCATCATCATCATTATGGTCAATGCAACAAACAGAAACCAACAGAACACTCTTCTCGTCATTGGCGCGAACTCGTCTTGAGGCAGCTACTTTGTAGAATATTATTTGTATACCTTTTGATGGTTGCCTCTACATATGTTGATTAGATTTTTCAAGAGACTCACTCAAACTTATACATATACTAAGTCATACTGGGCACGTCATGGTCGCTTCGAGGTCCAGGGGAGTCGTATACCTTGAAGGATCGCCCCCAAACTACATCACAAAACCTCATCGGACCGTCGGTCGGCGTCGCGTCGCGTCGTCAGTCGGTGTGTCGCAAAATTAGTGACTTCTTGCCCTAGTGCTCTAGAGTACCAGTACCATAGAGCTCCTTCAACGGCAACAATAACCGTCATCAGCGCCAGTGTCTAAAATACAGGGCCGTAACTATGATGCTCAACATTTTTGGGCCCTTAAGTAAAGTAAAGCGAAGTGTAAAGTAAAGAGAAAGTGTGTGCAAAATTTCTTTGAAGAAGTTTCAGAAAGTAGACAGGAACTCATTCATTTAAAAATAACGGATTATTCTAATTTTAACCAAAAAACTTCTATAGAAAGATCAGTATCTTATAGACCATTTCTTTCTAATAAACAAAAATGAAGGGGTTGTCGGGTGTACCCTGCATCCTTCTCAATCTTTTGTCAAATCTTGGTCTGATTTCTCTTACGTTTAAACATTTTGGAATCCCCCTCCTGTGTCCTGATGAATGAGAAAGCGGGAAAACCTAAAATTAGAGTCATATTTGAAGTATCTTTGAGTAAATGCGACCCTGCTTATATCCATAACCAGTCTTATGTGTTTTTGTCCAACCTTGATGGTGCTCTGGTGTTCTATGCTATATAAAGTCACAGCTATATCTATTATGTGTGCAAAGTTGCACTTTTGAGGAGGGGTACGTACCCGAGCGGATCAGTTGCTTGACTATACCCCGGCAAGAAATGGCTTTATGGTGTTTATCTCGGCGTTGTTGTTTTTTTTTTTTTTTTTGCGCTTGGGCTTGGGATTTGTTGTTATTGCTTTGCAGTCATCGTGTAGACGCCTAGACCTAGCTTTGGCTGAATTGGATGACTGAATAGTGCCTGGAATCACTGGGCGCGTAGCAAACATTTTGCTGTTTCTTTTCTATATGCCTTGTGGGTTTTTCTTGTGTGTCTATATGCACACATTTGGCGTGTTTACCTGTCATTACATGTGAATTAATGCCAAGTCCAAGATTGCCATAGAAGTCTTTTATTTTTTTTTTTTTTATTTTTGCGCTAAACGAGCAGCCAGGAGGTGAGTGCAATGACTTTTGTTGCGCATCGTTGTCGTAATATTCTGGTAAAAATAGATAGGTATATCTATACACTTTAATATATGAGTATGTTTAAGAGCTCTGGTGCCTGCATAAGTTGTACTTCCATTAGTAAGTTGCACTGCGAAAAATTAAGTGAAATAAGTTGTGATATAGCGGATTCATTTAGGAAACAATTTTTAACAAAATGGATGGTTCTTCATTTAACATAATTTATCAATTAATAATCTTAAGATGTCATGGGGGTAAGGTATATATAAATAGATATCAGGAGGAATATAATAGACAAAAGAAGAGACTTCCAGTGAAGGTGAACACGATGGGAACAATGTTAAGTTCCAATATTCTTTGACAACAGCGTTTGAAAGTTGATCAGCGGAGTTTGAAAACGCAAGTTGTGGGCCGAACAATACAGCTATGTCAAAGCTTGTCGAAACATCAAGTAGGGTGATCCTTATTATACGACATTTTAAACTCAAACTCAGCCCAGTTTATACATCCCGTGCGAAAAATATTAAAATTTTCTAAATAAATTTTCCACCTACTCTTTGAATTATACCCACTGTGCTATATCCACGGCTAAAATGGGCACGAGTACGATAAATAGGGCGCCGCAAAATAATAACGGATTTTTTATGAAAACAAACTTTAAAATAATGCTACTGCTTTTTTATTCAAAGTTGTGAAATTAAGTACTGAATTGGCTTTAATAATTTGATGTCCCGAAAAATTCTTGATCGAACACAGAAAACGAGATGGTTTTATGTCTACTAGTTTATTAGAAAATTGAAAATTACCAAAACTACTTTTCTATTAAATTTTTATTTTTTTTTGATACCTATCTATGTAAGCTTGCTTTTGTCAAAATAATTAAAACCAATTCAGTAGGTACTTACTTAATTTCACAACTTTGAATAAAAAAAAAGTACTATTTTTTTATATTTATTTTTGATAAATTTTTAGTTTTAAAGTATTTTTTTCAAAAACTATTAACACAAATAACTAGATTGAAACAAAATTTAAAAGAACAAGTTTCTGGCTTTCAGAAAACCGATAATTTTGTATTGTAAGTGTTGCCGTTGTTTTTAAATCTTTTTTTTTATTAATATTAAGATTTTTTTTTAGATATAAATATAGATTTTAAATATAACTACCATGGTATTGTACTTGTACTTAAGTTGTACTTAAGTATCAATATATTTTATTATTTTACAGCTCTGCTTATAAGTATCAACCTATCCTGCGTGACGCGTCCTGTTGGTGGAAACCTTCAATTTTCTACCATATCCGAATATCTTAATTAACAACATGAGACTAGCGATTCTCTTGGAGGATTTGTCTCTTCCCGCTAGGAGACAGTAGCCATGAAAAAAACATTTTTATTTTTAGGTGGAGAGGCAAATTCCAACGCACTACTACTATTACATATGTGGCGCTCAGAACATTTTGATCCTTGGCTTCGCGGATCCAGTGTAACTGACATTTGTTTCATGAGAACTTATTCTTTTAAAAGGTTTTTCTATAAGAGCGCTACTTTATTCCAGTGAAAGTACGTTCGACGCCATTATGCATGGAACTCGATTTCTTTTACATGGCCACCACGGGCACGCTTGCAGAGGTCCAGACGCTGAACCGAATTTTCGACGGTTTTCAAGCATAAATCCGCCGATACTGCTGCAATTTCACTTTCGATATTCGTACGAAGTTCATCAATCGTCGCTGGCTTGTTGGCATAGACCATAGACTTGACGTAGCCCCACAGGAAATAGTCTAACGGCGTCAAATCGCACGACCGAGGAGGCCAAGCGACTGGACCATTTCGTGAGATAACACGTTCTCCAAACTTGGCTTCCAATAAATTGATTGTGACATTCGCTGTGTGGCTTGTGGCGCCGTGATGTTGGAACCACATGTCCTCCAAG
This sequence comes from Leucozona laternaria, assembly GCA_932273885.2. Lineage (NCBI taxonomy): Eukaryota > Metazoa > Arthropoda > Insecta > Diptera > Syrphidae > Leucozona > Leucozona laternaria. The sequence continues at coordinate 18,418,078 of OW026367.1, read as the reverse complement.
TCCATATCATCCAATTGGGGCCAAAAATATTCGGTTATCATTGAACGGTAGCGATCCCCATTCACAGTAACGTGCCGGTCTTGATCATCACGGAAGAAGTACGGCCCAATGACGCCGCCGGCCCATAAACCACACCAAACTGTGTGGATTGCTGGTTGACCAATACCGCATAGTTTGTTTATTGACGAAGCCATTCAGCCAGAAATGAGCCTCATCGCTGAAGATTATTTTTCGATGAAAATCCGAATCATTTTCAAGTTATTGCTCAGCCCAGTTCACTAACATACGACGCTTCTGGTGGTCAAGCGGCTTCAGTTCTTGCGTCAATTTAGTCTTGCAAGGATGTAGCTAGGCCAAGATCTTTTCGCAAAATTCGCCACAACGACGTCACAGAGATGCCCAACGCTTGAGAACGACGTGTGAGAGACACATTTGGGCTTTCTGCAACTGAAGCCTCAGCGGCAGCAATATTCTCAACACTACAGGCACTTCTTTGTCTCACTGGCACGAGAACATTTTGTACTGTGCCTGTGGATTCAAATTTTTCCACTAGACGCTCAATTGTTGATCTGCTAGGACGATTATGACGACCATAAATAAGACGTAGCGCTCTTAACGTTGAGGCCACTGACTCCTAATTTCGGTAGTAAATTTTTATAATTTCGACACGTTGTTGGCTCGTATATCTTTTCATCATGAAATGGCAAACCTTACTAAAGAGAAATGTCAAAAGAGCGGCAAGAAATATGGCGTCGTTTGATGTCCCTGTTGCTCTACTTTTGTAGCGTCCCTGTTGAAAAACCCTTTTCAATGGTATGGACTTCTAACCTATTTTCATAGTGAAATAACGACTTTATGGCCCATGGTATATACCTATTATCGATTAAAAGACTACTTGGGGATGACACTCGAAGTCTTCTTATTCCTTTAGCAAGTAGCTCCTATAGTCCCATCAAGATGTTGGTTTATTGTGAGACCAGCCACTATATTGAGCATTAAGTTTTTGTTTTCTTAGTTTCGTATCGCACTTTTCTTTGTTCCTGTAATGGCAAAAAATCAACTTCAAAGAATCACAAATAAATTTTCGCACAAGACGTAGCGCCTCAATTCCAGAAATCATGGATAATATATCCACAAATCAACCATTGTGCGGTTATTCAAAAGTCCTCATAAAATTCCTGTGGACATGAACGATCCAACAGCCCATTTAAGCAGGTCTTGCTGCCCAAACTATTTATTTTCTAAATATTCCTTCATTTCAATTGTTATTTTCACAAACAAAAGTCCACACAGAGTTCAAGAATTATAGAATCTGTAAAAGCTTAGCTCGTGAATTAATGTACCCAACAATTATTTTAAATTTTAACAGATTTTCGACCTGTGAGTCAAAAATCACAATCACTATCTGTGACCGACTCACTAATAATAACCTGTGAGCGCCGTAAATGTGATGGAAAATTACAACTTCGCAACTGCATTGGGTTTCAAAATCACACCAAACAGAAAAGAATCACATATAACTAAAATCGGACAGTGAACTGCGGTCGTGAACAAAATCATCACGAACAGAGAGAAGTCACAACAACGAGTAAAATGAATCAGAACGAGAACTGTAGTACGATTTATTTATTATTTAAGCACCTGAACAAAATTACAAGACAAATAAAAAATTTTATGAGTCATGCCGAAAATATGAAGAACAGTTTAATACTTTAAATTTTAGTATAGGAGCTAGAAGGGAGAACTGAATTTTGAATTGAGGTCCTGGCCTGGTTGTGATTTTTTACACAAGAGCAAGGAAAATTGGATTGATTTTTCTCTCTATTCAAAGGCGCTAGAAATCTTATGTGGTTTTCCAGTCAACCATTTCAGATTTGGGGGTCAGATTCCAGATCAATCGTGGTAACTAGAACGAATCGCGATTGATCCTTTTTTTTGTAAAGGTGTAGGTGATTTTTCTGTGTTTACTGATGTAAGTAGTGATAGTATATGTAGGGAAAAATTCCTACAAGTATTTTTTTGTTTACTCTTAAATACAAAAATATTATATATTTGGCTTTATTTACTTGATGAAACTGGTGAAAAAATGCGTAAGAAAAAATTCTTACAAAACGTTTTTTTTTTCAAATTATAAAATAACATTTTTGTGTTTAAATTATAATTAATTTCAACTACACGAATACTTTCACCTGTCTTAATATATTGAAATGGAGATTAATGAGAGAACCCACACTGGCGCTATGCAAATCTTTGAACATTCTTCAGTCGTCGCATATTCGCGCGAAGGTTTAGCGCCGGTTTGGGAGCCTTTATTGATTTGTTTCATAAGAAAAAACTCAAAAGTGGGACTGACTTTTAATCTTGAAATTATTAATATCCTGAGACCATTTTGAAATTATGACAAAATATAAGAAAGAAACGATTTACGCATTCTTTTCTTGACTTCATTTAAATGAATGTGATATTGTACATTATTTTGTCCAATCAAATTGAAATAAAAAAATAGAATACAAATTTGGGAATTTTTTGTTCCCTAGCAGGAATTTTATTTTGTTGGTATACTATCACTGCTTTATAACATGATTTGGCCATCGGTCGGATCCATATATCCACAGGAATCCCGTCCATCCAAATTCCAAATCAAAGGAGAAGCTATCGGTCGATGGTGAGGAAGAAGACAATGAACATGAAACAAGGTCACTACATAAGGATTACTATGGAATTTTAATAAAAATAATTTTATTTTCACAAAAAACAATGGACTTACCCACATGTTTCCACAATGCCTTTCATTCCATATGAAACATTTATCCAATTTAATCACTAATTGACTCCGAACTCAAGAAGTCAATGGTTAACGGTAATGAGGACAATAAAGACAAAAATTTCACTAATCAAACTTCATTATTTGTATTTATTTTATTAAACAAATGCCTTATCAAAAGTAAACAATGCTAGCGAAAGGCCAAAACGATTTAAACTGACGAGGAGAGGAAGACGTTTAGAAATGTCAATTTGGTTTGTGTGCAAGTGTGTGTGAAAGTATGTGTAAATCTGCCAATAAATCGAGATTTGAAAGATCAATCGAGAAAAAAAACAGACCACGAAAAAAATCAATTTTTTTGGTTGTTAGGAACGTAAAATCTGAAAAAGATCAAGTTGACCCCCATAAAAATCAATTTTTTTGGTTGTTTGGAAAACCACATTAAATTTTGTATAATGAACTCTCTATAAAGCATTTAGTTGATCCGCCTCCAGCCAGGCCCACTTTTTATTAAAATTCAGTTTTATCTTTATTTTTTTATTCAGGGTTATATCGCACGATGCTATATAATAACTTATTTCCTTATTTGTTGTCCTCATTTAGTTTTGTACTTTTTATTTTATTGAGAAATTTTTTTTGGTCCTCCAAAAATATTTCAAATTTACCAATCACAAACACAGGTTAAACTCACAGTTATACCTGTGATTGTAAAATCACGTTTTAACTCATCTCAAGTTGTGACCGTCCGTCTTTAGGGATCTTTCACTGCATATGAAACGGAATTATAAAAACTGGAATACCTATCGTACCCAACTCTCCAAAAAAATATTATTTTCTTGCCAATAGCTTTTTGATTTTTCAGAGCCTAATTCGTCAAGCAGAAGTTAAAGGGAAACTCTGTTTCCAACTGCAAAAGTAAAGATTCGTTTTCCTCTAAATTTGTTCTTAGTGTTCCGAAATTCCTTCATCAGAAGTCATTTAATTACGTTCCGGTGTGCGCCCCATGATTGCAATATTTCTACAAACTGAGAAGAATCGCAGACATTAGTTCCATAACCTATAGAGGAAATCGTATAATTCAAGACACCCAAAGCCTGAAATACATCTGATCACGCGGCTTCTATTCGACAGACGTTAAGGTATAGGTATGTTTTTACGATTCGTTTAACCATTCTCTGGATTTTTCACCTTCGACTATACTACATACTTTTTGATCATCATCCATGTTCAGATGATTAATTAATTGACAAAAGGATAAAGTTTGTCATACAATCACACAGGCACACTCTTAACTCTTGTATTCCTTATAGAAAGATTAATGATTCTGACATTCATGTAGTAAGTAAACAACAGAAGCGCTATTGCTTTAATCCAAAGATTCAGGAAGTTTATACAAAATCGTGGTCAAAGGTCTTCTAAGAAACGCACGTACTTCTAAAATTAGAAAAATAAAAAAAAACATATTAGCCCAAACGGTTTACCGTCTTGAGGAAGTGCTACGCCAATTATTAACAATCACATCTCAGGGAATTGAATAAACTTAGACGATTGGAATGGAATCGATCTGTTTTTTTTTTTTTTGTATGGAAGCAGAAAAATATTCAAGAATTCCGCACCTTATGTATTTTTTTTTTTTTTTGTTTTTGCATGTGGCCGAACGCGTATTATAGACTTTAAGATACTTATGGACTTTTCTCTTGTTCTTGGTGCAAGAGCATTCTAGCGTCTGATCGATTGTGAACCGGTGACCGTTATTTAATAAGGAAATTCAATAATATGTCTAGAGATCGTGGAGAGGTGTTTTATAGTGTATAGGGTGCGTATATGCGTGCATGCGGATGATGTCTGACTTATTCTAACGTATTTTTTGTTGTGCTGTTTTTCCTCATCAAAACTTAAATTGCAGTTTGACTTGTAGGTATATACAAATAATGTCGGCTTGGTTCTTTATTCATAAAAGTATGGTATAAGGTTGATTATGACATCTACAGTCCAGATTAATTGAATATGCCAGCATATTTTTTTTCAATTTTTTGTGTGAATGTCTCTTAGGTCCAGTTTTTCAGTTCGAGATTAAAGATAAACCCGAGTCAACGCATCAAATTTGATAAGTTAACTCTTAATTAAGTGAAAAGATGCTTTTGATGTTTTATCCGCATGCATTCTCCAACAAAAAACTGTTTCCTCAGTAAATTGTGGGTTAATTTACTTCTAGAGTTAACTAACTCTGGTTTAACCCCCCACTGAAAAACTGGGCCTTAATCAGCTAAACATGTACATAGATAGAGAAAAGTTAAGTTGAAAACGATGATAATGTTTTAGGGTGCACAAAAACAGAGTTTGTGAACAAGGAATCAATTTTGAGGTACGTTTGATTTCTTAGGATTATCTAAAATAACAAATGATAAGAGTTACTTATTATCTTTTGTCTCAAAAGAATGAAAAAAATATGCACGACTGGGTCGCACGAACTTGCTCTTATGCGCGATCACATTGTGGTTCTATAGTCTGAAATAAATTAGCTATAGGAGTATATATTTTATCCATTTGCCAAATCTTAGTTTAGTTTCAGGTGGTATTATGTGAGTATACAAAAATTAACAATATAGCCTAGTGTTGCACATATGCAATATGCATAAAAGGAAATTATACTATTTAAACTGGTAAATTGTTTTAAATCAACAAAATTAGAAAGAAATTGATTAAAATACTTTGAATCCGTTTTAACCCAACGCGATGTACACCATCTGATTTTTTATATAAATCTTTATTTATGAGAAAAAAAATTTGAAAATCGTAGGAGCGGTTTTAAAAATAATTAATTTTTTATATATAAAATTTCGTTAACATTTTTGAGAAAAATAATTGGTACGCCAATTTAAAGCATTTATTAATGTTGCGTTAAAAATTGAACTTCACAAAAAAATCTGCTACCAGTTTTCGAAATATCGAATTTTCAAAAAATAATTTTGATTTTTTTTTTAAAAATCCAAAACTACTTTTTTAGAAAATTTTGATACGCACTTTTATTTATATTTATTACAAGCTTCTGTATAAAAAATCTAATTTTATTCGGTTGATCAGATGTTGAGATAGTCGAAAATCAAAGAAAAAGTTCTATGAGAGGCACTGTTAATAAACCTAAAATATAAACTTTAAAAATCTTAAATGATAGATCGTACTAATTTTAACACACAAAAAAACTTTTATCAAAATCGTAGGAGTCGTTTTTGATAAACAAAATATTTTTCTTAACGGTTTTTTATCATTTGTATGGGAGGCACCGTTATTTTTGGGTATTAGAATAATTTTTGTCAAAAATCTTCTAGATAAAGTTAAAAAACTGCTATTTACCAAGTTTAATAAAAATCGACCAAGTCGTTTTTGAAATATTGAGTTTTCAAAAAAAAATATTAAAACTTTTTTTAAAAATCTAAAAAATATTTTTTTGAAAATTTTGGTACACAATATTATTTAGAATGTGTCAATACTTCTTCATAAAAAAATTGATCAGAATCAGTTTGACCTCGAGAAAAGCGAAAATCAAAAAAATCGTTCTTTGGGAGGTACCATTAATAACCATTTTTCGGAACCATTTTTTTTATTAAACGGCAACTTATAACTATTTAAATTTATTGAGTTCTTAAAAACAAATTCGGTGGCGCTGGATTTGAGAAAAATAAGTTTTTCCTTTTTGGCCAAGAAATTTTGTATGACTGCTACTGTTAATTTTGGTCCTAAAAAAAAAGAGAAAAAAATGGGTGGGTGGAATGTCCAAAAAACGCTAGGTACCAAGTTTAAAGAAAATCGACCCATCCGTTTAGGCTGTAGTCGAACCGACAGACAGACAGACGGACATTTTTGCGAGACCCACTTTTTTTGACTTCTCTATCATCGTAATGTAAAGTTTGATCAAAATCTCGAGTTCGATTTTTTGTACGAATCCATAACTTCCCATATAGTACCTATATCGCAAGTAAAAATAATGAACCTTCCGAATAATCGATATACAAACTTCGAAATTCATCAAAGCATTTAATTTGAATGTGGCCATAATCAATTTACCCAGGGTGTTCTTATACAGAGAGACACCGAGGTAGGTACTGCATCAGATATGAGTTTACGTTCATTGATTTGTGCCATGAAATATGCAACTAATCAATGTCCTGCTGTGAGACTTGCACGATTAGCGGCATAAACAAGTTTTGTTTGCTTTAACCAATAAGTGATCTATCAGGAGTGTTTAGGATTCATTCATATTGGATTGTGCATTGAAAGGAGTTTCCCACAGGTTTGTCCTATGTTCACTGTTCAATGTCCATGATGTCCATATCCATGAGTATTTTTTTTTTTTTTTTTTTGAAGAACTTGATGTTGACTGGTAATTAAGAAGACTAACCAAAGGTGCTTGTTGGATCAAATTAATCCATGCACGTTCTACTAAGCCAAACATCAATGCAAATGATGTCACTTAACATGACATGCGTACGAAGATGAACAGTGAAGCTCAACTTGTATAAGAGAAGTTTATAGGCTTCGTCGTGCTACCGTGCTAACAGTGCCACATTTATTTTCTAATATTCTACTTTTAGTTACAAATTGTTCCTATAAACTGATTTTGAAATAGAAGTCAAGGATTTATTTTTTAAAAATTAAGATTAATACATAGTTTCAAAAGCTATAACGAGTTTTGTGGAGTTAAATTAATGGGTTACCTACATAAAATAACCTCAAAAAAACTTTGTTTGCTTTTTAGGCTAAGATATCTCGAAAACCTTAACCCGTACAGAAAGTGCCCTGCGTAATTTATAGATGCCATACAATTATCAGGTAATAAAATAAGTAACTTATTGCAGTTTTAGAGGTGTAGATCATAACACTTTCAAAGATTGACGATATTTCGTTACAATTCTTTTGAAACCTAGTTGTACATATTTCAAGTGAAAATTTCCATAGAAAAACGGTTATGCGAAACTTTGTATTTCACAGCCAAGTTGTTCACTTGATTTGGAGCTTTGGTTTGCATCCTCTCTACAGGGTAAATCTACAGTGAATAACCTTAATAATTACTTGTGGACATATACAGTTTGTTGTTTTATCTCTTTCTCCACCCAACTTTTAATATCAGACAGGACCAAAAATCACCAGAAGGATTTTATCTTGAGTTTCCAAGAGTTTCCCAAAAACAAGAGAAACATTACATATCTCAGTTTGTATCATCTATTTGGGCCAAAGTTTGAAACCAACTTTTTGAGTAGACAGTTTTTTGCTTTTTATTGATACATCTTCATTCCTTACATTTATCTAACGGGTGATTTTTTAGCTGGTTTGGTTTTGGCAACACTGATTTTGACAGCTGACGTGTGTTTAGTACCTTGTGTCACTGTCAAACAGCTTCAGTTTGGTTTGCAATTTAACCATGGATCGTCTTACAAATGAACAACGCTTGCAAATTATTGAATTTTACTATCAAAATTCGTGCTCGGTTCGAAATGTTCATCGCGCGCTGCTTGTGTTCAGCGATGAGGCTCATTTTTGGTTGAATGGGTACGTAAATAAGCAAAATTGCCGCATTTGGAGTGAAGATCAGCCAGAAGCATTGCAACAGCTACCAATGCATCCCGAAAAAGCCACTGTTTGGTGCGGTTTATGGGCCGGCGGCATTATTGGGCCTATTTCTTCAAAGATGATGCGAATCGCAGCGTTACTGTCAATGGTGAACGCTACCGAGCGATGATAACAAACTTTTTTTTGCCCGAAATGGAAGTTCTTGACTTGCATGACATGTGGTTTCAACAAGACGGTGCCACATGCCACACAGCACGCGAAACAATGGCGCAATTGCGAGGCGAGTTTGGTGAACAGTTAATTTCACGTTTCGGGCCGGTCAATTGGCCGCCTAGATCGTGCGATTTGACACCATTAGATTATTTTTTGTGGGGGTATGTCAAGGCTAATGTCTATAGGGACAAGCCCGCTTCGATTGACGCACTGGAAGCCAACATCCATGCATTCATTCGTGAGATACCGGCCGATATGTGTGAAAGAGTATGCCAAAATTGGACTCAGCGGATGGGCTACCTGAGACGCAGCCGCGGTCAACATTTGCATGAAATTATCTTTAAATATTAAATTGCAAGGTTCAAACTATCGATTCAAATAAATATTTCATTCATTTTTTCGAATTTTTTGTGTTTTTTTTTTTAAAAAAGTTCTAAACCTCTTAAAAAATCACCCATTATAAACTTCGAAATAGGAAAAAATAATTTAATTCAACCCCGCAACCTTGGAGTGACCTTGGCCGAATCTCTTTTCAAGCGTTACAGTGAATCGGATTGTAAGGCATTGGCTCTTCAGGTTATCTGAAACGTAGTCAAAATTTTCTGTCCCAATTTGAGAAACAAATCGGCTCATTCTGCTACGGTTAACTATAAATTGGATGCTTAAATGATAAGACTAAGGCTCTTTTGGAACCTCTCTATCAACGTTACGTTTGGTTTAATTAATATCTCGATATTTGTTCTTACAGAGCCATAATAGAGCAAGGTAAAAGTAGTGAGTTAAACTTTTCTGAAATGCCGTTTTTATGAAAAAAAAAAAATGGCGCCGGCAATGGTGCCATGTAAATCCTAGTCCTACCAAAACGAGTTTACAAATATAGACCACATAAAAAACAAGTGCTAAATGGATTTGATGAATTGACATATGTATGACGGCCCTGGAATATTGGTCAATTAGAGACGATTTAAAAAAAAGTTGAGTTTAACTGTTCGTTTTTGAAAATTAGTTGGTCGAATGTACAATATTTCAAATGATGACTAATTGAATGAGAGTTTAAGGGCGGTAATTATCGAGAGTTAGTAAAGTTAAGATATAAAACCTTGTCACCAATCTATAATTATATTTAAAAGCGCTCATCCCACCGAAAACTTGTTGGAAAACATTCGAAATAAACGGTGTATAAGACCCACAAAAAATAAAATGCACGAATGGGTCGGACATTATTGCTCTTATCACAAGTTGGTTATAAAACTTGAGTTATAAACAGCTGCTATTTATCTGATTTAAAAAGAAATAAATTATTTATTATGGGAACCTATATTGTATGCCATCTACTAAAAACACAGTTAAGCTTAATGTTAGCTGGTGAGTAGGTACATGAATACTACCTATACAGTACCGTCTTGCACAAATATATATATGCATGAATTTTAAAGTTTAAACTAACACCCCTATTACGACTAACAATTAGGGTCAATGTGGGTAATTGTAATTAATTTCATATTTCTTTTTTTTCTAATTTAAGTTAGAACTTTTCAATTTTTTTAATTGTAAATTTACTTTAATTTTATAATAATTTTAATTTGAAAATACAATATTTCTGTATTAAAGATTTTAAAAATTACTTTAAAAGTTTTAAAATAACTGTATATATTATTATGTTTACATTTACCAAGTTCTGTTTTTATTTTTATTCTGTAACAACAACAACAACAATCAACATTTATTTAAAGTACTTTTAATTATTTTTCAATATAATGAATCATGACAAAAAAGAATTAGGTACTAATAAAATCTAAAAAAAATTATTTCAAAATCACATTTAAAAAAATAAACTTTCTTTCAAGCCATACTGTTCTAAACCTTAAAATTTACTTTCTTGCCATACTGTTCTTCTTTTCAATAAAACTATACATATGTAAATATATCATACTTTCCTAATGTAAATATTTTCAAATCTGTAGGCTTTGCATTCTAAACATTGTAATTCTTTTAAGAAAAAAGCTCAGGCAGAAGAGTATAAAAGGACGCGCACAATTAAATAAAATCACTTTAGCTTGTGATATCTTGGAAGACACTTCGACGGTATACTACTGCCTTTTGTCACCTCCAAGTGTTTACAAGAAGAAGACTGAGTTAATTTTGTTGTTCTCATTGACGGAGTTAGTTATTACGCCTCTTTGGTTTGAACCGTAAATCATTTACTTTTAATAATTATTCTGTGCTATCGCCCATTCAGCGGGGAACTGCGTCTTTTCGCATTTCCTGCGGTGGAGGATAAAGCAAAGTGTTCCCACTGCTTGATTTAAAACAAAAAAAAAACATATTATTACTACAAAGCTGTACCCCCTAAAAAAAAACAACATAGAAACGAATACAAACAATAAACAGATTATTTTTTTATATATACAAAAAAATACCAAACACCACTGTTTTCTCTTTCCTTCTGGGGAAAATAAAGAAGCTGGAAAAAAACCCTCACACCCTATCACCTGAATCAGAGCAACCAACACTGTATCGGGCTTTTATAACTCGTAAATCTTCTTTATTTCAGCATTTCTTTCTTTGGCAATGTCAACGTCCAATGAGTATAAATAGTTATTTCGAAAGATATTTTTGAAAGAAATGTATTTTGCAACAAATCATTTAAAATAACTCATTTAAATTTTTACCAATTTTAGTTTTCAACCAAAATATGATGTTTACAATTACCCAAAAAATTAGTGTTTTTACCCTTATCATAATATTTTCTAGGCTAAATTTAAACAAGAAAAATAAGATACATTTTTTTCTTTTAGTTGAATGTGGATCAAATTTATAACTAAAAAGTATATTAAATTAAAATGTACGTCTAAATTTTTTTTAAAAATATTAATACTTATTTCCCGAAGCCTCCAGACTTGTAAAATACTTTTAAATTGAACATTTCATAACAACTGCCAACTGAAAACTGTAATCACACGAATGATTGTCATGTATGTGACAGATAATGTATGCGTCCGAAGGTTTATTCAGTTCAAGCATGCATTATTTGTATGGAATTCCAGCTCTGTTTACATTTACCTCTGTTTACATTTACCCACATTGACCCTATAAATTGATGGTAACAACCCAATTGATAAAAGTTTTAATCATTGAGAATGGTGCAGGCCGTTGTGAATTACAATAAAATTTATAATCATCACAGAACAGTTGTTCAGTTTTTTAATAAATTTAGTATTAATGTACCAAATGTCAATATTTATCAACTATCAATTGATAATTTACAGTCGTAATATGGGCGTAAAGCTGTTAAATGTAAACATTTTTGGTGTTCCATTTTGCCCATTTTTATTTTTGTATAGGTCAACAAAATCATTTCCTATTTATGAACCTCATAAACTGAGAGCGTTCGATAATAAGCACACTTAATCTACAAAACTAGAGCTGCACTTCATTATTTCCACACTTTGATATGATGCGACATGTATGTACCTAACCTAGTTACCTATTTTATAAAACTGAAGTTCAGTGCAACAGACATACCCATAACAATGCACTTATCAATGGACATCTATATGTCAGCTCCTTTTGTGTTTTGTTTCCAGAAATGCATTTACAAATTTGAAATTAAAGATTTGTTATTTAAATAAATTCAAATAAGTATTTAAATTGCAAACCAGTTATCGATAAAGCAATTTATTTACTTCAAAATCAAGTTGATATTGCACTCTCCCAATTCAACTTCCCAGTTTTTATCAAAATTTAAAAAGATTTCAATCCTCTGCATATAAATCACTTATGAAGAAAATTGCGACTGCAAAAAGGCACACATCCATGTCCCAGAGTATAATCACAAAGTGTTGATCCTTTACGAATAAGAAGTAACAACCTACCTATACCTAATCCTATTTTCTGTTCATCACAAACATGCACATCACCATGAGGCAAAATTCCACTTTCGGATAAAATCAAATCCACATCGACCAACCTTAACTCAATATAATGGCCAACTTAAAACTAAAATGCACAACTGGGTCACGCGTATTTGCTTTTTGTTGAAGTGGCGTAAATTTTTAAAATTTTATATAAAATTCCGTTTACACGAAAACAACACTACTAAAATGGTTAAAGCTCAGAAAAGTAGGGCCGAATGATTTCTAAAAAAAATTAAACTCATGCAAAACAATTTCTGAAATAGCTAAGGCAGTTTTTTTTAAATACATCACTTATAACTCAAGAACGGCTGAACCGATTTTAATTATCTTTGATTTGTTGGATTCGTCTCCGCCCCCAATAGTAGAATAACTATAAAAATATTTGAAAAACTCACTTTGTAGGGTGAAATGGGGTAAAAATGAAAAAAAAAATAGTCCAATTTAAGAAATCGTTTTTTATTTGAAAGGCTTTTTTAGGAAATAGATTTAGGGTTATTCTTTTTCAATTTTTTTTATTTTTAGGGTAAAATGGGGTAAAAATAAAAAAAAATTCTGATTTAGGAAATCCTTTTTTGTTTAAAAATGTTTTCTTAGGAAATGTCCTTGGGGATATTCTTTTTCAAATTTTATTATTTGTAGGGTGACATGAAGTAAAAATAAAAAATTGGCCGATTTAAGAAATTCTTCTTTTGTGAGAAAGGTTCTTCTTAGAAAATGGCTTAATGTATAATTTTCTTTCAAAATTTTGTTATTTGTAGTGTGAAATGGGGTAAAAATAAAAAAAAGTCCTATTTAGTTTATTTTTTTTTTTTTGTTTGAATTTTGTTATTTACAGGGAGAAATGGGGTAAGAATAAAAAAATGGTTTGATTTTAGACATTATTTTGGTGTTTCAAAGGTTACTCTTAGTGGATGACTTTAGGGTCATTTTTTTCCAAAAAATTGGTAGTTATAGCGTGTAAGGGGTAAAAATAAAATGTTGTATTCGATTTCAAAAATTCTTTATGTATGTCAAAGGATTTTTCTAGGTGATGACTTGAGGAAGTTTTTCTTCAAAAAATTGATAGTGATGTGGGGTAAAAACAAAAAGGGATATCCTTTTTTAAAAATTCTTTTTGTGTTTGAAAGGTTATTTTTAAAAAAATTATATTTATAGAGTGAAATGGGATAACACACAAAAATGTTATTTTTGATTACGAAAATTCTTTCTGTGTTAGGAAAGTAAAAAAAAATGGACTTAGGTGATCATATTCTTACAAATTTCGCATTCATAACGTAAAGAGGGTTAAAACCCAGAAAATAGTATTTAAATACAAAAAGTGGCTCAAATATTTATCTATATACATATTTTCTTTTGTAATTTGTATGTTTAGATTTGTCTACCCGTGCGAAGCCGGGCGGGACATCTAGTTTTTTTTTTATATATTTAATAAATTACCCATAAAAAAACTTATTTCAAAAAAATTCAAATAGCCGTTTTCGAAATACATACATACCTACATAGGTACAATATTGGATTTGTTTTTATTTTCAAAAATCCAAAAATGTACTAAATTTAAAGAATGTTCGTTTAAGCGGTTAAGACTGTAGATCGAGTAACAGATAGACAGACAGATAGGCAGACATGAAGAACTACAGGACTCGCTTTGCGAGTTATCTCTATCATCTTAATACTTAATGTCAATTTGGATTGAAATCTCAAGTTCCATTTTTTTACGAATCCAAAACATGCCCTAAAGTACTTATGTGTATGTCTGGCTGCCTTAGCTCCCATTGCCATAAGCTTCAATTGCCAGTAAGACAGTAAGATAGTAAGACAATGGGTCATTACTTCCTTTTGTGTGTAACGTTGTTTTGTTTTTGTTGTTGTTAATTTTGTTCCCTGGAGTCACTTGCGTTTATGTTGTCAAGTCACGGCTAGAGGATGCGTCCATATGAGCATAGGTATAGGTACCTGCCTTCTTAAAAAAAATTCATGTGCGCAAGCATGACTGCAGTCGACTCGTCGCCTGATGGTAATCAGCATCATCATCGTCATTACATATAATGCTATCTCCCTCCAACTATGAAATTCTCTATACACTTGGAACAATCAGACCAACCTTTTTCGGGTTCACAGACAGGATTGTTGAAACTTGAAAAGTATACGCGCTAATTTCATCGATGATGCCTAAAAGCAGTTATTTAATCTTTGATTTTATTGAGTTCATCTCCAACAATCCTAAGAGCCTCTGAGCATTTTGTGTCGAAATGGAATTTAGCTTGCACACACTGATGCCATGAAACGCAACAATTATTCACCTGTAACAATTATAACAGGAAAAGCATAACACATCGATCTTAGCCATATAAAACCGACCGTGACGAAAATCCACCGAGTGAGAACAGAGAAGTCTCTCCTCTTAAAATCGCCACTTATTCTCATAAAGTTCTGAGTCTGACACCGAACCGTTTTATTTATCACCACAGCATGCTTAGGAATGCCATATTTTATTACAAATCATGACCAAACTATATCATATACCATAACTGACTTGATGATATGGCCTTTTTAATTTTGACATTGATATCTCAACCAAAGACAATTAGGAGCACTAAAATTTGAAGAAATTAGGCTTCCGAAGCTCAATTGTGCTCACTGGGCTTTCATCGGTGTTTTCTGTTCTGCTTCTCACAGGTGGGAAGAAGGCTATTTGCATTTTTATTGTCAGAAAGTGCAGATGAGCTAATTACGGCGCTTTTAATTTGATCAATAAACTTGGTGATATATGGCAATACGCACGCGGGCTCTGTAGTGAATTGTTTGCCCCTTTCTTTCGGCTCTACTGTGTGCAATGCATAGTCATTCCGTCATGCTAGGTCGAAATCAAATCAAGATGGGAACATAATTTTATGCAGTGTACCTTATTAATTATTTAAATTTTGACTAAATAGGGTCTAAAATGTATTTTTTAAATTAACTTTTATTAGATCTTTCAGTACAAATATTAAGACTGTTTAAGAAGCATTTACATAATGCAATAGTTTTTATTGTTTTTGGAAAGTGAAGTGATAATTTATTAGATGTGTGGCGATTGCTTATCAGATATAGCTATTGAGGAAAGCTTTTATGATGGCCTTTATCAGTCAATGTAAAATCTCAAGGATTCGTGGTTTTATCCAAAAACAAAGTAAGTATACCTATACAAATTTATTTTATTGGTCTAACGCTAATAGACTATTCTGCTTTCACCTTTAATAAATGGTGTTTTTCTTAGACGTGTGGTTTTCAACCTGGCAATACTATTTTCTGAGTTGGTCTTTTTGACAGCTGTCACTTGATTTATGCTCAGTTTGGTTTCCCATTTTATTATTTATAGACTTACTCCTGAACAACGTTTGAAAATCGTGCAAATTTATTACCGAAATAATGGTTGGGTTCACGCGACGCATCGCGCACTGCGTCCAATATTCGGTCGACATAATCGCAAAATCGCATAAATTCGAGCAACCATGGATCGATTTTGTACCACGTTTACTCTAGTTGATAAAGCGCATCCTCAGAGACGCCGTATAGTGCGCACAGAGGACGCTATTGCTGCTGTGGAGCAGAGTTTCGAAGATGACCCGAATGAGTCCATCAGCCGTCGCGCGCAACAATTGGGCCTCTCGGCTGGAATTTATTCGAAACAGCCGCGGCGGCCACTTGCCCGAAATTATTTTTTAAAACATAATGGCAAACCCTTACCTTTATAAAAAAGCTAAATTCTTGGCCATTACATTAATTTTATATGCGTTTTATTTTTGCTTGAAAACCACACATCTAAAAAAACACCCTTTATATACTTCACTTTGAAAAAAAAAAGAAGAAAATCAACCCCATTACAGAATCAGATGAATGAGCTGAAGTTATGAAATTGAGTCTAACTCAATTAAATTAATTAATGGACACAAGGAGAGTTCTTGTGGTGAATTTAATTTGACTTTTTTTTTCACTTCGCAATGATCTTTTCGTATTTTTTTTGTTTTGCAAATTAGTCTTTTCGCATAATATTTTTTGAAAGTTTTTATTTATCAAGTTTATACATGATTCGCAAATTTGTCATTTCGCACAGCAATTTCTATTTCGCGAAATTCACTAACATTAATAGCTAAATAATACCACTAATGCAAAATAAAAAAATGCGAAATAATAAAAACCGAGATAATTATAAGCAAAATAATAATAAATTAAATAATTAATTTTATTTTTTTTTTATTAATGCGAAATATTGTAATGCAAGATCAAAATTGCGAAGTGAATTTTGCAAAATGATGATTTGGCAAAAGAATACCTACCTTAAATAAAAACTTGCCAAACAAGTAATCTCAAACTGACTGATTTTCAAAACAAGAAATTGCTAAATGATCATTACGAAATGAAAAACTGCTAAATTTCTTAATTCCTCTGCTAAACTGTTTGCCAGTGTAATTCATAACAGATTGACACAATGAATAGAGTAAAGAAAAATTTTATCCAAGGTTCAGGCCGGCTTCAGAAAGAAATACTCAAGAATCGATATTTCGCACTTTGCAACATTGTTGATTCTTACAAAAAGAAGCAAAAAAAATTATATGAATTCTTCGTTGATTTTCGCTCAGCGTTCGACTTCATTGATTGTGAAGTGCTGTTTGACAAGTTAAATATAGCAGGAATGTCAAGAAAAATTATATGAGTTCTGACTTCTACGAGCATATGTTTGGGACGGAGAAACTGTTACTGAAAAGTTTGAAACGACGATGGGTATCAAGCAAGGTTGTATCTTGAGTGCTTTGCTTTTTATCATTTTTATTAATGACATTACTGATGATGTCAAAGCAGGAGTAGATGTGAAGATTAATTGTATTTTCTATTATAAATCTTATATCTTAATATGCATATATGCAAATTTGCAAACGTTTGCAGCTCTGACGTCATGTAAAAAGTCGCAAATTTGTTGCAAATTCTATGTCTACATCAATGTTTGAAAACTTGCATATAGGGACGTTCACACGATATGCAAAAACTGTCCCAAAAGTCGCAAATGCATTTGCGAAAAAGGCACTCGCACATCATGAGTCCGCAAATGCTTTTTGGTCGGTATGGGAGATGTTCAGACGATGTACTATAAAGAAATTGACACAACAACAAATTTGCTACTAAAATGAAAAATCACAACAACAGCTGATATGCTGCATTTGTGGAGATGTGCAATTTTCGGTTTTCGTGTCATCGCAAATGTTTGGGATGGTCGCATATGGCCGCACATGCTGCGCAAACTGTCACAAATTAAATGCGAGGGTGTTCACACGATATGCAAGAAAGTCGCAAACTTATATGCAATTTGGGTGTCGCACATATTCTGCAAATAGTTTGCGAGCATGGGTAGTGGGTATGTGGACTGTCCCAAAAGAGTGTTCAGACGATATGCTATCAAAGTCGCAAATGATGACGTAAAAATGACGTCTCAGAGTCGCAAACGTTTGCAACTTTTATATGCCGTCTGCTCCTGGCTTTAGACTTTTAACATTTGAAGTTGAATAATTCAATAAACTTATATTTGAATCAACATATGAGGTAATTCGGTTAGAAATAGGAGCTGTATTCGTTGATCTATTTGATTTTAACTTGTAGTTTTGTATAACATGAGTTTAGCAAAAAGACTATGAATACGCCCCAATATGTATAAATTCCATAAATAAATGTCGCGTTTAAACAGTCACCTATCGGTGAAAAAAGATGTCATATTGCTTTTATTTGACGACCTTTTTATTTGTTTTTCCCTCTGTTCTATTTGTGAATTATGTGAGGCCTGGAGGATTCCACGCGAGTATCTTTACTGCGGGAGTGTTACCTCTGGTTAAATAAAAGATACCAATCACACGAGTGTTGTGTTGGAAACTTACCTTTTTTGTATCTGGTGCTCCCACGGTCAATAGGATGCAACGACAAAAGACAACAACAACAACAATAACGACGACGACGACGACGATGATGATGATAATGGAGATGGTGTTGATAATGATAACACCTGTGTAGATACACAAAATATCACAATGGTGTCTGTTTGTTTTCAATTTTCCACATATAAAAGCTATGACGGAACCAGTGCGGTGCGGTGCGGTGATGGTGGCACAATATAGGTTTTCCATTTATCCACAGTTAAACAAACAAAAACACACTCTTGTGATGCAACAAAACTCAGGCTGCGTTGCCTGGCAAAAACGTATTCACCTAACCAACAAGAGTTTCCTAGAGATATGTACATTGAGAAGGTATCTTCCTCTTTTTGTTTTGAGATTGTGATCTCATTTCACTTTTATTTTCGGGTCGGGAGAGTACGAGTACATTTTATCCAGGACAAGGTCGTAGACATAACCTGACAATAATTATCATGTGTTGCGTTGTACTGCCTTGTTTTTTTTTTTTTTTTTCTTTGTTTTTTCTTTGAATTCTGTGACATTAACATGGGTTTGGCATTGAAATCTGGAATCTTGAACTTGAATCACTTTTGAATTTGACAGGAATGTGACAGTCCAGCCGAACTTAAATATTCTTCAGAATGTGTCAAGACCCTAAATCGAACAGTAGGTACATAAGTATACACTGGCAGTCGTATTTATAAGATTTCATTAGAACACTCTTAGACAGTTGTCCAGCTGGACAGTGTCTAAATAGTTGGACATCTCCTTATTTATAAAAAATGACATTCCAACAGTTGTCTAAATATGTCCTCATATATTCAATGACATCCCTGTAATCTGTCATTTTTGTGAACTTTGCGATACGTTCAATGAATATTTCATTAAATTCAAGATAACTTTTCAATTCGTAACTAAAAACATGCCTTGCTTTGTTCATTGAACTTACCCACTTTAGAATAGGTTTGGACAATCAATTGCAGTGTCCAAGTTAGACAATCGATAGCAAATGTTTATAAATAAGATTTTGGAGTTGTACCTACGGCTGTCTTAAGTAAGACATACTTTGGAATGGGATTGTATAAATACGACTGTGGGTAACTAACGGGTGTTTTTTTTTAGACGTGTAGTTTTCAATCTGGCAATACTTTTTTGGAGTTGGTCTTTTATACAGCTTTGACTTGATTTATGCACAGTTTGGTTTGCCATTTCATAATTAGATTAGACTAACGTTTGCAAATAGTGCCCAAATGGGCCCAAAACAAGATGCAGTTGATCCCAATTTTCATAAGCGAATCTTGTTTAGCGATAAAGCTCACTTTGAATTGAATGGATACGTCAATAAACAAAACTGCAGTATTTGGAGTGATGATATAACCCTCAAGTATGTATGTTGAGACACCGTTACATCCTCAAAAAGTTACCATTTGGTGTGCTCTATGGGCAGAGGGAATCATTGGTCCATATGTTTCTTCAAAAATGAAGCCGGCCATAATGTTACAGTCAATGGGGAACGCTATATAGAGCCTTTAATGAGAGATTAATGACTTTTTCGTGCCTGAATTGGAGGATGTTGATGTGGACAACCTTTGGTTCCATTAAGAGGGCGCTACATGCCATCCATCCAACGAAACAATCAATTTATTGAAGGAAACTTTTGGTGAGCGTATTATCTCGCGTCGTGGGCCTGTGGCGGGCGTGGCCTCCAAGATCGTGCGATTTAACACCGCTGGACTAATTTTTGTGGGGTTATGTGAAGTCGCTTGTCCACGCAGATAAGCCCAAGATGATTGACGCCTTGGAAGAGAATATTCGGTGCGTTATTGCTGACATACGGCCCCAACTGCTACAAAAAGTGGTAGAAAATTGGGCCTCTCGGCTGGAATTTATTCGAGCCAGCCGCGGCAGCCACTTGCCCGACATCATTTTTAAAACATAATGGCAAACCCTTATCTTTATAATAACGCTAAATTCTTGGCCATTAAATTATATGTGTTTTATTTCTTGAAAACCACAAGTCTAAAAAAAACACCCTTTACATAACGTGTAGTTTGACTGATGAGCCCACCATCCTATCTCTAATAAACAATATGAAAATGCATCAGCAGAGGCCATTAACCTATTTGTTTGATATTTGACATTTAATTCAAGGAGTTTTTATATATAACGCACCGAATATTCTCTTCCAAGATACTAATGTAGGTCCTATAGTTCCAAACACAACAAACACAATGTTCACAGGTATAAACATTCATTCTTCCCAGTGAGCAGAAATTATTTCAATTCTGACGTAGCCGCCTTGAGCAGTTTTCTACAGATTATTAATTCGGACTTATAGAACGACATTAAGCTATCAGGGTGCTAATCGGATAAGGCAGCTTAGATTTCGTTATCTAGCATTTAATAAATTGAGCGTAAGAGGATTAGGTACTGTTCGATGTCTAGTTAATGATCAAAGAACAGAAAATAATTACTGCCTGATGGCTGGAGATGGAGTGTGCAAAAATTATTAAACTAGGTATCACTATATTATTTAAATTGAGATATTTTTTTTTTTTTTTTGAAAAATTAAGAAAGTATCTGTGACTGATTTGAATGTTATTTATTATTGTAGAAGATACGTTAGATAAACTATGATAATGTCATCGTTACTTAAGTAGCTCTTTAAAAAATATTTACATCTATCAACGGAGTTGTAATCTTTTGGAGAACTCACCATTAAAAAACTATGCATGTATGTATGTGGGTATAGTAATCTGCACGTGAATGGATTAGTGGGATTTAATTGTTCCACCATTTTTTAAATCAGTATTTGTTTAAAAGGATTACTAAAAGTAGATAATATTTTAAGAAAATTGTTCAAACAAATTTTGTTTTTTTATTTTTGATAAAACTTTGAAATTATGATAAAAAAAAAACGTACGTACAGCAGGAAAAATGCTCAAATGCAATTTAAATAAATTTCCCCACTTTATCGGATGTTCTAAGGTGTTGGTAAAGACCAATTTTTATAACTTTCTAGAAGCTTCTTTATAAAAAATTATCCAGAACGAGTTATTCAACTGTTTCTGAGAAACTTTAAGATAACAAAAACGGTTCTTTGGAAGGATTCTTCAGTACCCGTTCTTTGGAAATATTTGTGTAGGTAAAATTTAGACAACATTTTGCAGTCCGTTTGCTTTGTCTGCCTGTAGGTTCCTCAACAAGCTGGTCATAAAAAAAAAGCTTAACAAATTCTAATTTAACAAAGAACAAGGAATTTTGATAACCAATATCATTGCTTTTTATTTATTAGCACAGAACATTTAACCTTTATTTTTCAAGAATGCATCCATTTAATTTGGCAACGAGTCTAACAACTTCTGGCACTTTTCATGGGAAATCAAATTACACACTTCTTGGACACTTCTCCAGGGATCCACTTTGTTGCGCTTGCTAACCACAATCATCAGCTCATGCCACATCAGGTTCTCAATAGTTTTTTGGTCTGGTGATTGAGAAGACCACTCCATAACGTCGAATTTATTTCGTTGAAACTAGAGCTTTGTGGACTTTGCCATAAGCTTGGGGTTGTTGTCTTGCTGGAAACGCCTTTTCACGTCAGCAGTATACGACTCCTTTGTCATTATGCCATTTATAAAAATATTTTACCAACGCCCCAACAAGAAAAACAACCCCATACCATTATGCACCGCCATGCTTCACTGTTGGTTGGATTGTATTATGTATAGGTGGTCTTGTATGTGGTGCATTTGACGAATAAACCAAAAATAAGACCGCATATTTTCTCAAAAAACGTCGAATACCTATTTCAGATGTGTGATTTTTTTTTTACAAAAATCTGAAACGCAGTTTTCTCACAACCACTTTGGTTGTTTGAGCCGTTTTCGAGAGAGTTTGAAAGAAAAACAAAACTGTTGTATTGCAGCTCCCATTCTAGATGGGTTAAAACAAAAATTCGAATTTTTCCTGTAGGAGATCACATAAAAATGATCTGTACCAAATTTTTAAGCAAATCGTCCCATTGGATTAGGCTCTAGCTCAAACTACAGTGGATTTTTCAGATTTCG
The DNA here is from genome assembly GCA_932273885.2 of Leucozona laternaria. Taxonomy (NCBI): domain Eukaryota; kingdom Metazoa; phylum Arthropoda; class Insecta; order Diptera; family Syrphidae; genus Leucozona; species Leucozona laternaria. Next base: position 18,395,628 of record OW026367.1, on the reverse strand, counting down.
GCTCAATAAGAGCTGTTATTTTGAATAGCCCGCTATTTCGGTAGCTGTCACTTTTGAAGCTGTCATTTTTTAACATTTGACAAGTAGAAACTACGCCATTAATAAAAATGGAACGATACACGCTTCAACAACGCATTGAAATTATTAAAATTCACTATTAAAATGGTGAAAATTTGGCAGAGACGGTTCGTAAAACTAAAACATTTTTGGGTCGTCGTGAAGCACCTTGTCGGACCGCAATACAGAAATTGGTGGACAAATTCGAGCTGTTGGGACAAGTTAGTGATGTGAAGAATAAAACCCGTGCACGTCGCTCAAGAACAACTGAGAATATTGCTGTTGTAGCCCAAAGTGTTGAAGAAAATCCAGGTTTGTCCATTCCTCGTCGTTCTTTGGAATTAGGCATTCCACAAACGTCATTACACCGTATTTTGCATAAAGACTTGGGTCTTAAGGCTTATAAAGTTCAGTTAACACAAGAACTCAAGCCGGCTGATCATCAACAACGTCGTGTCTTTGCTGATTGGGTCCTTGAAATGCATGAAAATTATCCGGAATTTCATCGAAAAATCATCTTGACTGATGAGGCCCATTTCCACCTCGGAGGCTACGTCAACAAGCAAAACTGTCGCATCTGGGGCTCGGAAAACCCAAGAGTTATTGTTGAAAAGCCTCTCCATCCTCAACGCGTGACTGTTTGGTGCGGTTTATGGTCCGGCGGGGTCATTGGACCTTACTTTTTCGAAAATGAGGCTGGAGCAACAGTTACGGTCAATGGATTGCGCTATCGAGAGATGATTAATGATTTTTTATGGCCGGAATTGGATGGTATTGATCTGGACAACGTTTACTTTCAACAAGACGGCGCTACGTGCCACACAAGTAATGAAACCATCGATCTTTTACGGGAAAAGTTTCCGAACCGTGTTATCTCTCGAAGAGGTGATCACAATTGGCCACCGAGATCTTGTGATTTAACACCTTGCGACTTCTTCCTTTGGGGCCACGTGAAAGATAAGGTCTACGCCAACAACCCAGCGTCAATTCAAGACCTCAAAGATGGAATTCGTGAGGCTATCGAGGACATAGGGCACCCACTTTGCGATTTGGTTATGGAAAATTTCATGAAAAGGATATGGTCCTGTAAGCGTAGTCGTGGCGGCCATTTGGCTGATGTTGTGTGCCATTATTAACGGCATACCTTCCTCTTTATAATGCAATAAACATCCGATCATTTATCTCAAGAAATGCCATTTTTCTTTGAATATCAAAATAACACCTCTTATTGGAAAACCCTTTAATTTTGTTTACATGTAACCAATACTTGCCCTATAGAGCAAGTAAAAATGTCACTAGCATTTTTAAATATTTTTTAATTATTTTTTTAAATTTTTAAAGACAAACATAAATATCTATTTATTTATTTATGCGTGAAAATGTATTAAATTTAAGAAAATCTTATTCAGAAGATGTATATTTAGTTAGATTTTCATATATAAAAGCTTCCCGATGCCATCGATCAAAACATCTTAAGTACAATTTTTGAAATAGGTACACAACCTCAGCCATATATTATACGTCCATTGGCCTTTTGCGTTTTGCCCATAAACACAGCTTAATCAACTTGAATCAATAACAATAACAACACCATAGGTGATTGAATTCCAAATCCCTAAATGTAAACATTGTACCAAAACAAATCCAAACTCTTTATGCTAAAAACGTCGATAAGAATGCTATGCCGGACTATAATTTGCTCTATAAGCCCACTGCCAGGAGTCCCTTGTCGTCTCCAACTCTATAATAATATCGACCATTCTATACTTAATTCCGTGTTAAAGTCGTTTGTCCACATAAATCGGGAGCAAGAGCTAGGTTGGTGTATACCTTAGTCATGGCATTGTATTACTACATTTCCGTCCTTGCCGTGGTCGTCGTCGTGGTTGTTGGACTTACCATAATGAACCGCGACAATTCATTACCAAGAATGACAAAACATACACTTGGTCGACACACGCCATAGGCACGCGGCCACGGGCATGGGTATGGACTATGGATATGGATATGGGCACGGGTGCGGGCAGAAGTCTACCATCAGCACTAGCAGCATAAGGCATTAGTATAGCAAGGGCAATAATTTCAACTGTCACTGTCAATTACTGTAATTAGAGTGAAGAATAATATCGACTTGAAATCACAATGGGAGAAGCTGCGGAACTTGAGGTGATCTGGAATAACTACCTATACTCTGATGATTGATACCTACTTTATGCGAAGTCTACAATTGGAGGTTGTCAATTGACTTCTTTGAAATCCGAGAATCATATCATCAGCGTGCGATGATGTGTAATTTGCCGAATGCCTGGTAATAATTTATACTTGGTGCGATGAACTTCTTGAAGACCTTAGTTTGTGCCCTTAGAAGGAAGAAAGTTTTTTTTTAAGTTAAGGTATGATGACTTAACGGATTGTGGACATCAGACATTCTGAATAGGACAGACACGTGCCATGAGTTGAATACCTGTATATGAATTCAACTGACCAAAAAAATTTACCTATAAGAAATGATAATTAATTAAAGAGACGATGCGTGCTATACCTGCACCACATCATGCGTACAGGGCCGGGCTAACCATATGTGCAAGATGTGCAAATGCACAGGGCGCAAAATTCCGGGGGCGCATTACCAGGAGCAAGAAAATGTAATCTGATCTTGTTGAAAAAAATATGTAACCACAAAACTTGTTCAAATAATCCCAAAATAACATCCATCACAATACTGTGCTAAGATATTTCTTGCACACTAACTAATTTCACTTTGATTGTTGCATTCAAGGAGAATCTAACTGAACATATCGTAAAATTAAAGATCCCACTAGACCTACGCATTGAAAGTCTAGCTCTTGGGTAATGTGGAAAAGTCTAATGCATGTGTATCAGTGTATGTGTGCAAATATAAAAAAGGGGCGCTTTCTACAAATCTTGCACAGGGCGTAAGTTTGGCTGGGGCCGGCCCTGTCATGCGATGAGACAATTTTCTGATTTGCAGTTGAAATGTTTATACGGATGGGAGACTATTTCAAAGAGTATAATATTTATACAATACTGGAATATTTTTGTGTAATTTTTGGTAAGAGTTTAGTTTAAATCCCAAAAAATTGTTGAACATTTGCACTTGTATGTAGAATCAAACTCTTGCAACCAAACTTTCGAAATTCAACCATGTTCCACAGCATTGAGAAATAATTAAACTTCAATTTCGTTATTATTTATAGGTACCTGTAAATCAAGCAGCCTTCTCGCAAGAGTATTGTTCGAAAGTAGTACAGAACACAGATTCCAAAAAAGATTAGTAGTACAGACATTGCTAAACCTTATAGAATCAATAAGCTAAATAGTTCGGACAGACAGAGATTGGAACTCCCACGTATGGTTATAGAGCAAGGAAAATGCTTCATTTAAACAGGCTTGAACAAAATATTCCATTCTTAATAGACAGGTTTCCAGACCTGTTTTGCGGGCGCAAAACCTTAAGCAACACACTTTAAGACTATTGACACTGTTTTGATGGCCGAAATACTATAAAAATATAACATTACAATGAGCCATCCTTACACGATACAATGGGCCCTATTGGGAATCTCGAGGGAAATTTTATTTGCCTCGGAAATTTGTTTAGTATCGTGAATCTGGCTCTGGGATCATAGCATCGCATATGTGGGATATTCGCGAAAAAGTATATCTACTACTACTACCAAAGAGGTCCAAGTTGGCGGCCTGTGGCGGCCATGTTTTTTTTGGTGACATCTGTCAAATCTGTTGTTTATTATTCAGTTACTGATGCCAAATCACCATGGCAAGTTACACGATTGAACAGCACGTCCAAATGAAAAAAACTTTAATATCAAAATCATCATTTTACAGCTTATATGGTTGCCATTTTCAGTCAATTATTTAACATTTGGTGGCCAAAACTGAGTCGCCCGATTATGCGAACAATCAGCTGACACCCGTTCTTCAACGAAATGTAAGATCTACCGAAAACATCGCCGATGCTCGTAAGAGTCCGGACTTCTTCCAAAACGACGCCGACAGAGATGATAAACAATTTATTCTAACCCAACAAACCCAACAATGGATATTCTGCAAAAACGATTTGAGGGTAAGGCTAATTCTCGCGATGTGACGTGAATACGTGGCCACCAAGATCGTCCGATTTGACCACGTTAGACTTTTTCTCGTGGGACTTCCGGAAGTCGCAGGTCTATGCGAATAAACCACAATCGAACGATAGCCTTAAGGTGAACATAACACAGGTCATTGCTCAAATTCAGGCGGATCTATGCGGAAGAGGAAAATTAGACCACTTGGATCCGTGCCACTGTAAGAAGCCGAGGCGGGCATTTGAATGATGTCGTATTCCATATACAAAGTGGTAAATAAAAAAAAAACGAATTTTGTTAATACCTCACACACAGCTTGTTTTATTCCATTTCAACATCTAACCACCCTTATTGAAAAATCCTTTAGTCGACCTTTTTTGACCAATTACTGACCTATTAGTCATGGGGTGCTAAGATCCAGGAGCCTGTGAATCTTCCTCAGAAAAAAATTCCCTTGAACAAAAACCCAATGAAATGGCAGCAAAATTTCCCGGAACATTTTATGCACGGTACCAATAAATTTCGGGTAAAAGTCTTAGAGGATGGAGTGCTTGTTTTTATTCGTATGCGAATCTTTCATAGGGGTCGCTGTTCAAGTTTCGGTCACTGCGTTTTCTGCACATTGGAGAAAAAACTAAAAAAAAAAGATATTGATATCTTTAAAATAATAAACAAACACTTATTAATTTCAAGAATTACTTCAAAGTAGAACAATTTAGAAAGAAAATAAGCAAATTATGGCTTACAATTGATAGCAGCTGTACGATATCCTAAGACTTTATCTTAACCGAAAGTGAAATAGCGCCCCCTATCATGGCCCCAGGCACTACAATGCATTAGGTATAGAAACGAGCACTCTATATTATAATATCCCCTAAGGGAAAAGTAAACTTTCCAGCATCATTTACGTTCCCGAAGTTCCATCGATGGAAATATTCATGGGGAAATTTCTGATTGCGTTAACCCCCAATATTATGGCCCAGTATTATGGCCTTCTACAATATTATTTTGTTTTTGTTTATTGTTGGAAGTAAATAGTTAAATTTTATTAATAACCTTCGGCGCTTCCTGCAATAATTGCACTTAAAATTGTCATTATTATTGCGTAATTCTCTTAATACTGAATTTATACTTGGTGAAATGGGATAATAAACTGAGCACAAACCATCTGTTAGCTGTGTTGTTGTTGCTAAAACCAATGTCGCCAAGTTAAAAATCAAATTTCTTTAGAAAAAGAAAAAGAAAAAGAAACCTTAACTCAGCTTTCAGCTGATATTTTGACATAAAATGAAGTTGACTTTATATCAATAAAAAAATTTCTTGTCTTGTTTTCCAGTCCAAATTCCCTCCATTTGTGTATTCAATTTTTTGACAGCTAGCCAATATGAGAGTAGAAATCTGTTTGCAAAAATGCATCAAATGTCAATTTAACCATATAAGAACCAAAAAAAGACCATACAAATATTTGCTTTATATTCCCAAAAGTGCTTCATTTAAAGCAATAAGGTGAAGGTCCAGTTTTTCAGTGTGGGATTAAAGTTAAACCTGAGTTAACTCATCCATCAAATTTGGTGAGTTAACTCAGGATTAACAGAACAGAATAATGCTTGTTATGTTTTACCCGCACACATTCTTAACCGAAAAACTGCTTCCGTAGTTAATATGGGGGGTGATTTACTTCTACACTAAGTTTGATAACTCTGGTTTAATTCATCACTGAAAAACTGGGCCTATACAAGAAAGAGATTCTGCACTTCTGATGGAGTTCAATATAGTATCGTCTTTAGAGAAATGCAAGCATGCCAATAGTCGGGTTTCTTTTGGAGGTGGCGAAGTACTCATGAATAGATGCAAACTTTAATCTAGTACAACCAACTACTCTTGCTCCCATGGCGAGTAGATGAGGTTTGTATAGGAAACCCAATTTGGTGGATTTCATTCAAAATGGCTAGCAAAGTACCCACTCATGAGTATACTTCGCCACCTCCAAAGGAACAAGGCTTTTAGTAAATTGGGTCACAGAATCTGTAAATTTTTATCATTTACTTTATTATCAGATTGTTCTGACACGGGCAAGTTAGTATGTTATTCTAATTTATTATTTGTGCTACTATGTTCCTCGTAAGTATGCATAAAATGTCTTCATAGTGCTACAGTTACATAATTCTCTAGAAAATTTCGTCTTTGGTTTGTTGACTGCGCGGAATGTTTCCTTCCAGGAAACTTTCTTATGCCAACTTCTGCTACAATGTATCTTAATCTGTATATGACCGGAATGTTGTTTGCTAATTAAACATCCATAATATATCCGTCACCAAGATTGGTAAGTTATTCATTTCTCACTTTGATGCCTTGATTTTGTTCGTTCATCTTATACGAGGTTAACATAAGCATGAGTGAATTTATCAAATGCAGTCCATTCGCGGGACTACAGAAAGTTGATTAAACCCTGGAGAAGGAGATACAAAAAAAAGCACAACACAAAACCGACAAGCGATAACCGCCTTCTCTATTAGATCTTTCAGTTGCAGTTTTCCAATTAAATGAGGAGAAATTCCATGCGAGCCATTCGTTCAGACATCAATTACATTACACAACACAAGACACAACAAGCTGTTGGTTGGCATTGGCATCATCTTTTCGTTCTTGTCCGAATCCAAACCCGAATCCGACTCTGACACAACCACTTTGTCTAGTAAGTTCGCATATTAATTTGCTTTCTCACTTAATGCGTTGGATGTTTTTAATTTCTCAGAATAAAATAATTGTCCTGACTACCACCGCACCCCACCATCAGGTTGAGATTGTTTAACGTCATCACGCGCAGCTTTAGATGCGTCTGAGAGTGCCCCTGGTGCATCATAATTGCGATCATAAAAGAAGAACCAAGTCATCATCAAAACATTCTCAATATACGGTAGTTCTTGAGGCACCTTTTATTGTGCAGGCTTATATAAAAGATGGCTTTTGACAATAACATTTTAAGCAGACAAAGCCCTTTTAGAGACTTCGATTGTTGTTAGTTTAAGGACTATGTATTGTATGTGTATTGCTTTCATCATAGGTATAGAAATGCTCCGTCTGTGAAGTTGGCTTAACAATTTTCACCTAGACTAACGCGACCACAACGGGAATTTGCAGTTTTTTTTTATTTTTTTGCATTTCCATTCCGGATCTTCATCATCGTCGGCTCGACAACCGGGGTCTGGTCCTGGCCTCCTTCAACAAGTCTTTCCCCCCATCCCGGTCTCGAGCCGCCGGCCGCCATCCAGTTGCGCACCCCAAGGCTCCGGGCGTCCTGGTCTACGCCATCTCTCCAGCGCAAGCATGGTCTACCACGCTGTCGTCTACCATAGAATGCACCACAAAGAACTTTCCGAGCAGGTTCCTCTTCGCTCATGCGAGCTAGGTGCCCTGCCCACCGGAGTCTACCGAGCTTTATATTTTTGTCGCGATATCTGCTTTAAGGTAGATTGCGTACAATTCATGATTGTACCGTCTCCGGAATCGTCCTTCCTCACATATGGGGCCAACAATTCTCCTTAAGACTTTTCTCTCGAACGCGGCTAAGAGGTCGGAGTGCCTTTTGCTAAGCACCCAAGTCTCGGATCCATATGTGAGTACTGGCAGGACCATGGTCCTGTACAGCAGCAGTTTTGAAGTTATGGTGAGATTTCTGGATTTGAAGAGCTTTGACAGACTATAGTAGGCTCTGTTGGATTTGAGAAGCCGCCCGCGTATTTCTTCTTCTATATTGTTATCGGCTGCTACTATTGACCCAAGGTATTTAAAGGATTGCACCACTTCAAATTCGTGCTCCGCTACCTTGATTGTTTGACCAACTGTTCCTCTCGCATTCGACGCCACCATGTACTTTGTTTTACCTTCACTAATGTGCAGCCCCAGATTTTGTGCCGCCTGCTCGATCTGGATGAAGGAATCATGTACAGCTTGCTCAGTTCTTCCGATGATGTCGATGTCGTCTGCGTAAGCCAGTATCTGGCTGGACCTGTTGACGATGGTCCCTCTTGTTGCCGTGCCAGAGTCACGGATTGCTTTCTCCAACGCCAGGTTGAAGAGGAGGCAGGCCAAACCATCCCCTTGTCGGAGTCCATTAAAGATGTTGATTGGTTTGGATAGCAATCCGGCTATTTTTACTTGGCTTGTTACGTTGGTCATGGTCAACCTACATAGTCGTGTCAATTTATTTGGGATGCCGAATTCTCTCATGGCTTTGTAAAGTTCTACCCTGGCTATGCTATCGTAGGCGGCCTTAAAGTCTATAAACAGGTGGTATGTTGGGATGTTAAATTCTAGACATTTTTCCATCGCCTGCCTAAGGGTAAAGATCTGATCAGTTGTTGATTTGCCTGGAATGAAACCACACTGATATTGTCCGATGATGGTTTTAGCGTATGGGGTTATCCGGTCTTGTAGGATAGAGGAGAGTATCTTATAGGCGGTACTCAACAACGTGATACCTCTATAATTGCTGCACGTTGTGACATCTCCCTTCTTATGTATGGGGCAAATTCCGGATCTTGCAGTTCACCAAATAGTGGGTGTAATCCCATGTATACTGCTATGTAGAAATGGCGGCCCAAGAGGAGACTAGCTCGCTGATCCAAATAGGGCAAAAAAACGCCGTTCTGATATGCTGTCATATTTGCCTTATTTTTGTCCTTTTGCCTTCAGACTTTACTCTTTTTAGAGTTAAGCCCCTAAATTTCTCCGAAGTGAGGCCGCAGGGAATCAGTTGTTGTTTCATTTAGCATGAGGTGTTTTTACAAATTCCGAAGATTTGTATGAAATCCTGAGTGCCGGGACTTACGGTTAATATGTGTAAACATCAACGCTTGCCCAAGCGCAGTTTTGAGGATTCACACTTGGATCCGTATGCGAAGTCGTCGATACGTTGTTTACTATGTGCCCGGATCCAAAACGGACTAGGTTACTTGAAGAGGATCTTCAGATTTCTCGTCTTTGAACGTAGCCAATATCCTACTATGCTGACTTCCGTATGTTTGAAAAAAACAAGAGCAAACCACATACAAAACGAGGAAAGTTCACGTTTTTATTTCACTCTTCCACCGGCATAGATGTTTCCACATCAACAAAATTTTAACATTTATTTCAAGAGTGATCAAGATCTCACAACACGCTGCTGCTGCCTTAAATTTCATCCGACAGTTTGCACACACACAGCTAAACCAACATTTTTATTTTATTTCCTTAGAATGATGCTTGTTGACTTTGTTGCACTTGTGTTGCGTTTGTTACCTTCAAACCGTTTTAATTAGTTTCTTCAACTGGCTGATGGAAAAAGAAAAAAACAGCGTTGCCTACCTATTTGGTTGTAATTGCTCTGAAATGCGATGTCCCCTTGGGAAAGATTTTCTCAATGGAATGAACACACCACTATCATCATCAACATTTTACCTAACATCATGGATCTTGTGATAGCTGCGATAGGTGTGAACTGACATAGTGACGACATTTCGACGAAAGTTACAGAGGTTTAAACACTCTACTCTGCTTGGATGATGTTGAGTGAAGGTTGCGAGGTGACACAGCGAGTACATAACAATCACTGGCTAGTCTTGTTGAATTCATAGGTCACTCGGATAGTCTGAGTGGTTGAGAGTTATGTAGAGGCAGACAAAAGTCATCACATCGACAACAAAAACTGGGTAATGGTTGCTGATGTTCATCACTATGTGTACTAAGCGTAAACTAAAATATTTTGAGTATTTCAAGTATTTTAAAGCTTCATACTTTCGTTCGGTGATGTATTGGTTCGTTAGAGTTGATTTGGGTTATATAGAATATATAGACTAAAAGACTTCGACTGCAGATTGCTTGCGTTGTTTCCTGAGAAAAAGAAAAAAAAAACGAATTAAGGACTTTGAGTGTTAAGTTTTTTTTTAAGCTAGGTACATGTTGCCTATAATGTATTTCTGATGTCAAGGCTTTTGTCAGAAAATCTGTCAATTCCATTTCTTCTGCTTTTAATTGATGTTTATTTGACTTTGGATATATCTATAAGTATAAGATGCTTTAATGTCAAGTTCCGAACAAGGTCAAAAAGAGTATGTTGTAGCTTGTAAATTTTTTTCCAACGAAATGCGACAGTTGTTGGTTTATTCTTAATGCTTTCTCCAGCGTTTTATATGTGGTATGCACTATAGTTTTTTTTTTTAAACATTTTATACGTAATTTACCCAGGAAGATTTATCTCTCAACCTTTTGCACGTTTTAGAATTCCCAGAGCAATTAAACGCAAAACGATATTAAAACAATGTTTCATGTCTATCATTATTTTACCGCTATTTCTATAAACAGTGTTCTAGTGAAATAGCCAGTTGCATTCCTCCCCTTAAACAATTCAACCGTAATACTCGCGCTTCTAGGAACGCCCATCAGTTTACCCTTGAGCCCAACTTCGGACGTACTGTTAAGTACAGAGATTCTTTCCTTAGTCGCACTACACTCCCATTGTGATCTTCAGACATTTAAAACCAATGTGCATCGGTATCTCCTTTTCAATCCCCTCCAATCTACCTAATCGCTCGTGCTGTGTATATCATATAAAGGGTAGTCACAACCCCTTTAGTGCGCGCTAAATTAAAAAAAAAAAGACATTTACTGATCTTCTAGAAGAACTGTCCGGATGCAGCCCCACGAGGCCAGAGCAAACTTTGAGAGATCCATTTTTCCAATGTCCAATTTCCATATTTAAAAATGTGTCAATATTTTGTCTGTGAGACCTATGGTTCTCAAGATATAGCCAAAAAACATTTTACACCAACTTTTCCAAGATGGCGGCCAAATAGGGGGCTTTCAACCCCGGAATTTTAGTGGTATGCTCACACTGATGACCCACCCTACACATAAAAAAAAATCTCCTGTACAAAATGCAGTCACTGTAACATTTAAATGGACGAACAGGGGAGGGGGAAAAGGTGACCTCCCCCATACGACTTTTTTTTTCTTCGTCTTGACCCATCCCACATGTTCTAGCTTTTTGTCTCACCAGAGGGTTCTTTCAACTAAATTAATAGAATAAAAGTTATAACCCCTTAATGATATTTTTTGTCAAAATGTTCGTCTAATTTTAGTTATAACTTGTTTATTTTCAATTTTTTGGCAAAAAAGAATTTTTTTATGTGAGACCTATGGTTCTCAAGATATAGCCAAAAGCATTTTACACAATCTTTTCCAAGATGGCGGCCAAATGGGGATGGCTTTTAACCCCGAAAAGCAAATGGTATACTCAAACTGACCGACCCTACACACTCAAAAAAAAAAAATATGTTGGCCTGTACTAAATGCAAGGTCAATGTAACATTTCAAAGGACTAAGATCTATATTTTGTTTTATCGAACCAAGTAGGTACGTAATGTTGTTAAAAACCACCCTTTATTCAATAATTCAAATCAATCAAAAGACGGTGTTCACATTGGACTCACTCCGCGCGACTCATTTTGACATCTATTTCTTTTATCTCACTCCGCCTCACTATATGAGAAAGTAAGGCAGGATTTTTTAATTTTTTTTGAAAATATCCTGCCTCACTAGACCATCTCTTTTTCATCATGAGGTGGAGTAAGATAAAACAAAAAGATGTCAAAATGAGTCGCGCGGGGTGAGTCCAATGTGAACACCGTCAAATAAACCAACAAAATATATTATGGAATTGAGTACTTCACTTAAATAAAAAGATAAATTACAAAATCAGGCTTGATATTTGAAAAGTTTAAATTTTAACGTGTATTGAAAACACCATCTAGCATATAAATACTAGAACGACTACATAGGTTATTGTATAGAATTAGACCACACTGACATCTCTTGTAAGAAACTGAACTATTTATATTGATTCTATCAAATACATTCACCTATTGCAGATAAGAACCAAATTAACTAGGGATTCAAATTCAAAGCATATTCAAATACCCACAGCAGATGTCTCTGTCATAGTAAAAGTGAATTCTGCACAAAAAACACCTTGCAGACTCAGGGTTGTTAAATGTAAACAAACCACCCAACCAGAACCAGTCCCACACACAACTAAACAATAAGAAAAAACTGTTGATTTTCAATACTCCCGCATTTTTTGTCATGGTTGCTATAGTGTGTGTGCGCAAGGTGAATTTCCCTGATGCGCACGCACACATCCAACAAATAGAGTTTATCCCGCATAGATTTTGTTTATCCAATTCATTCGAGTAGAGGCCATTATTGCGTTTGGTCCACGTTTGTACGCGGTTCGGAAGAAAATTAAAAAAAAAAATTAGTAATACAAATTAAAATACCACAACAAATAGAGAGAAACGCTGAAGTTTAGGTATCCATTATCTAACTAAAAAAAAAAAATCATCGCTCTAAACGAAAATATATTTTTTGCTCATTTGCCGCTTTCGTTTTTGTGTAGATATTTCGGTGTTTTATTGAATTCTTGTGGTTTGTGCTTCTGTTTACCTTGAAAATATAAAGAAGAAAGAAATTCCAATTGTGTCTGTTTCGTTGAGAAGTTAACAAAAAAGAAAAAAAACGGGAACGCAAGTGTCAAAAAGTGTCGAAAAAAACTTTGTTTCCGGTTTCCGTCGACGAGTGTTTCGTCTTCCTTCGTTCGTTTTGTCATCATAAGAGTGTCACACCAAAGTGAAAATGTAAATAATTAATTGAGTGCAATACCTTTAAATGTTAACACAAGTGTTATTTTGAAATGCGTGTTTAAATTATGTGCAATAGTGAAAGATGTCAGCTACGGAGAACCAACTAACATCGGATAAACGCAAACCTTTCGGATTACCACACTCTCTGTCCGATAATTTCCTCCAAATTGGCAGTCCACCTTTGACAGTTCAAATGCAGATCGCCGAAATTGTCTGCAATTAAATAAAAATTAAGTAAAATCAAAGAAACGTGAAGAAAATTCCTTCTACGCGATCAAAACACGATCTTCAAGTTTTTGTCCCCATTTTCTTTTTTCTTATTTATTTTCCAATCGCTGGCTGTCATACGCTTTGGCAACCATCCCTACTTACCACACCAAGAAAGAAAAAAAAAAATCACTGTCAACGAGACAGGTTTTTTTTTTAGGCTGCCACTGCCACAGTGCCACCATCATAATTCACCAACAAATTCAAAGCAGTAACAACAACAACTGATCGTGTGTCATCGCATATCTACCACATTGTTGTTTGAGTGTGTTGTGTAGTGCTAGTGTGTTTTTTTGATATAATTTTACCGTTCTTTTTCGTGGTGATATTTTGCATGTATGAGTTAACTTAACACTCATACTTATAAGGAAGAAAAAGAAATTCTGTTTTGTTCATTAAATTCCTGTCGAATCTTCTCTCCCGAGCCGACGAAATAATAAATATTCACCTTGCACCGATTTTTTTTTTTAATTTTAATCTAAACGTACTTAAATTCCTCGTCTCCCTCTATCTCTATCTCTACTTACCAACAACCTGACGACTCCTTTTGAATAATGGATAAGATGTCAACAATACATTTTTGGATACAACGCACACATCGAAAATCGATATTGTCGCTGCTTTTTGGATATGTATTATTTATATGCGCACAGGTGAGTTTTATTTTTGCTTAGGTAGATATATTTACATTTTCGCATACTTCATCGGTTGGGGTTGCCGTGAGCTCTTTTTAGATTCTTTAAAAAAATAAATGATCTTACATGAAAACAAAACGATTTGACACTAAATTATCAAGTTTAGGTACAGGTTACAAAAGATCAACAGAATATGGTTAAATAGTTTTTTTTTTTCAATAATGCTGATTCGGGGCAAATTCAGCAGGCTTGGCTATTTTGAAGGTGCAGTGTACTGTAGTTTGTAGTACACCTACATATTTTTGGCTCGCTCTATTTAAACAGTTCGATGCTTATACGATTTAACTTATGTACCTATTCCTTCATCAGTTTTAAGAAATCGGGACCCAAAAAAAAGCTTACAAGAGCTTCCTGCCGTATTATACGATCGCCAAAACCGTTCATTAACAACCTGATAGGTTGGTGGCCTTAGGCTGGCAAAGCCAATCATCATCCAAATATTCAAATAGGTATATCAAAATAATCTAAACAGAAACAAGACAGTCAACAGAAAGCTATAAGCTCCATCCAAAACTTAGAGAACCACAATAAATCTGTTGCTGCTAATTGAAAGTTAGCGACAAGCGACTGCACGACTGACTGACTAATTGCATCAAAACAATAGAATGACGCAACTGGAATTGGAGCTGCAGCTGCAATAGCTGTCAAAAAGTGTCGTACGTATACGTAGGTACTTCATTTTACGTGCTCACAATGCAGCTGTACAGCTCTCTGACATTCTGACTGCAGAAGCACTGATATCTATAACATGAGCAATTGAAGAGAGCTTGAAACTTATTTCAACCCCTATATAAACACCCATCGAGTTGAAATGAGCTTGTTCGTCTCCATTAATTTTGAAATGTCAAAAATGCTGCACGCAAAAGTTAAAAGTTTGTGAAAAATTGCAGCTGCGGCTGCAGCTCCGTTTGCAGCTAAGTTGCGTTATGATCGCAACATTGAAATTATATGCCTGTTTGGTAACTAAAACTTTCACCAAGTTTCCCAAAACTGTTTTTTTTTTTTTTCCTATGGGCTTTGACTGCAACTTGTGAAAACTTGTGAAAAATTTCACGTTACCAAACAGACCTTATGTGTATTCAATATTTTGACAGCTAGTCCGGCTGCAGCTTTAGTTGGAGCTCCATCTGATTGGTGTTCAGGCAGTAAGCGACAAGTTCTAGCGACAACCGGTCATTTATGGAGCGACAATTCCCTTAAGCAGCTGGGTTTGAAAATTCCGTTGCTATGTAGCTTTCGCACACATTGTAATTGCTTCCGATATACATACATATATATAAATGCCGTTTTTCTTTTTTGGCTCTGAGCAGAGGCTCAGCGATCAAATCAGAGCTCTGAGCAGATTATGATCAGAGTCCTCAGATTTAATTATGAAACACACTTGAGCACTCAACTGTGATTTCAAAGGGAATCCATTTTTTATTCTTATGTGGTTTTCCAAACAACCAAAAAAATTGATTTTTATGGGGGTCAACTTGATCTTTTTCAGATTTTACGTTCCTAACAACCAAAAAAATTGATTTTTTTCGTGGTCTGTTTTTTTTCTCGATTGATCTTTCAAATATCGATTTATTGGCAGATTTGCACATACTTTCACACACACTTGCACACAAACCAAATTGACATTTCTAAACGTCGTCCTCTCCTCGTCAGTTTAAATTCGTTTTGGCCTTTCGCTAGCATTGTTTACTTTTGATAAGGCATTTGTTTAATAAAATAAATACAAATAATGAAGTTTAATTAGTGAAATTTTTGTCTTTATTGTCCTCATTACCGTTAACCATTGACTTCTTGAGTTCGGAGTCAATTAGTGATTAAATTGGATAAATGTTTCATATGGAATGAAAGGCATTGTGGAAACATGTGGGTTAGTCCATTGTTTTTTGTGAAAATAAAATTATTTTTATTAAAATTCCATAGTAATCCTTATGTATTGACCTTGTTTCATGTTCATTGTCTTCTTCCTCACCATCGACCGATGGCTTCTCCTTTGATTTGGATTTTGGATGGACGGGATTCCTGTGGATATATGGATCCGACCGATGGTCAAATCATGTTATAAAGCAGTGATAGTATACCAAAAAAATAAAATTCCTGCTAGGGAACAAAAAATTCCCTAATTTGTATTCTATTTTTTGATTTCAATTTGATTGAACAAAATAATGTACAATATCACATTCATTTAAATGAAGTCAAGAAAAGAATGCGTAAATCTTTTCTTTCTTATATTTTGTCATAATTTCAAAATGGCCTCAGGATAATAATAATTTCAAGATTAAAAGTCAGTCCCACTTTTGAGTTTTTTCTTATGAAACAAATCAATAAAGGCTCCCAAACCGGCGCTAAGCCTTAGCGCGAATATGCGACGACTGAAGAATGTTCAAAGATTTGCATAGCGCCAGTGTGGGTTCTCTTATTAATCTCCATTTCAATAAATTAAGACAGGTGAAAGTATTCGTGTAGTTGAAATTAATTATAATTTAAACACAAAAATGTTCTTTTATAATTTGAAAAAAAAAAAACGTTTTGTAAGAATTTTTTCTTACGCATTTTTTCACCAGTTTCATCAAGAAAATAAAGCCAAATATAACGGGTGATTTTTTGGCTGGTTTGGTTTTGGCAACACTGGTTTTGACAGCTGACGTGTGTTTAGTACCTTGTGTCACTGTCAAACAGCTTCAGTTTGGTTTGCAATTTAACCATGGATCGTCTTACAAATGAACAACGCTTGCAAATTATTGAATTTTACTATCAAAATTCGTGCTCGGTTCGAAATGTTCATCGCGCGCTGCTTGTGTTCAGCGATGAGGCTCATTTTTGGTTGAATGGGTACGTAAATAAGCAAAATTGCCGCATTTGGAGTGAAGATCAGCCAGAAGCATTGCAACAGCTACCAATGCATCCCGAAAAAGCCACTGTTTGGTGCGGTTTATGGGCCGGCGGCATTATTGGGCCTATTTCTTCAAAGATGATGCGAATCGCAGCGTTACTGTCAATGGTGAACGCTACCGAGCGATGATAACAAACTTTTTTTTGCCCGAAATGGAAGTTCTTGACATGCATGATATGTGGTTTCAACAAGACGGTGCCACATGCCACACAGCACGCGAAACAATGGCGCAATTGCGAGGCGAGTTTGGTGAACAGTTAATTTCACGTTTCGGGCCGGTCAATTGGCCGCCTAGATCGTGCGATTTGACACCATTAGATTATTTTTTGTGGGGGTATGTCAAGGCTAATGTCTATAGAGACAAGCCCGCTTCGATTGACGCACTGGAAGCCAACATCCATGCATTCATTCGTGAGATACCGGCCGATATGTGTGAAAGAGTATGCCAAAATTGGACTCAGCGGATGGGCTACCTGAGACGCAGCCGCGGTCAACATTTGCATGAAATTATCTTTAAACATTAAATTGCAAGGTTCAAACTATCGATTCAAATAAATATTTCATTCATTTTTTCGAAGTTTTTGTGTTTTTTTTTTAAAAAAAGTTCTAAACCTCTTAAAAAATCACCCATTATAATATTTTTGTATTAAAGAAAAAAATGTTCCCTAGCAAAAAAATACTTGTAGAAATTTTTCCCTACATATACTATCACTACTCACATCAGTAAACACAGACAAATCACCTACACCTTTACAAAAAAAAAGGATCAATCGCGATTCGTTCTAGTTACCACGATTGATCTAGAATCTGACCCCCAAATCTGAAATGGTTGACTGGAAAACCACATTAATTATGTGCGTAGTTGGCTTCGCTCGGCGTTTCGCTCGATTTGCTCGGTCATTTTATTCTGAGCTAATTGAGCAAGCTCTGAGCTAGCTCCGATGGAAAAAGAACAAAAATAGAACATATTTCAAATCAGAGTGTTGTCGCTTTTCAATTTCTTGTCCTCAACAAGTTGCCTTCAAATTTCCTATTTGGCGCCCAATTTTAGACCTTTGTAGCTAATCAGTGACAATTTATATTTTTGCACTCATAAACTCATATTCATTAAACTTTCTAAAATCGACAAACTAACAAATTATCACATTTTTTCCAATGTGTCCAGAAATCCAAAAAAAATTGTGTAGTGACATATTAAAAAACATCACCGCACCAGCCATCAATGTTCCTCAAAAACCACACCATAATCCCAATTAATTGCAGCTCTATCAATTCCATAATCTGTCAATTAAAATCAATTACTATATGCACAAATCACATAATTATGCGATAATGAGATTATAATGATCCTTATTTCCAATAAAAAAACTCAATAGTATATTTCTTATCGCACTTTACCGTTCCTGTGGTGTCAGACATCAAGTCTGTCCGAGTGTTTTTGTTTGTTATCTCAAAATTTCATACATATGTATATGTACATACGTTTGCAGAAGCTACTTTTACAATCATTTCATAAAATCATTTTATACGAAATTGGGTAGCAAATTGCTATCTCTAGGTTAACTATCAATAAGTAGGTAAGTGAGAGCAAACAAATTTGTTACAGTCGTTGAATTCAATTGTTTGCTGATTAAGCGATATTTTATTTATTTATTTTTTTTTTTTGTTGTATTATTTTTATTGATTGAGGTTTTATGCAATTTAACATTAAGTGCATTTTCAAATAAATGTTGGAATAGGCAGATAGATATTTTTTTTTATATATTAAATAGGATTCAGTCAATTGAACTTTTAATTTACTGACTTAATGGTAATTGAAATTGTTTTATGAAACATGCAGATACGGATGACTAACAATTATTAGTTTTTAGTGTTTCAGTGCATTTTTTTTTTTTAATTATTTACATAATTTATAGTTTTTGTTTTATTATTAGTTGAAATAGATTATACAATTATTCAAGTAACCCAATAATGAAGGAAGTATAGGTACGTAGCTAGCTAGAAATATTTAAAGTAATTTTACGCACGATACTAGTCAAGTATTATTAGATACCAATTTCAAAGTTTCTTTTTTCCTAAACGAAGTCGAAGTTAATGCCCCAATTAACAAATCCACAAAAAACACGAACTTGCCTTTATGTGCGATCACATTGTGGTTCTATAGTCTGAAATAAATTATGGGAGTCTATATTTTATCCATTTGCAAAACTATGTAAGTATACAAAAATTAACAATAAAGCCCAGTGTTGCACATATGCAACATGCATACAAGGAAATTATATTATTTAAACTGGAAAATTGTTTTAAATCAAGCAAATTAGAAAAAAAATTGATTAAAACACTTCTGAAACTCTTTTGAATCGAACGCGATGTACAACATCTAAATAATTATTTTAATCTTAATTTATGTGAAAAAAAATTTAAAAATCGTAGGAGCGAATTTAAAAACAATTAATTTTTTATTTATAAAATTTTGTAAACATGTGTGAAAAAAAAAATTGGTACGCCAATTAAAGTATTTATTAATGTGGAGTTAAGAATTGAATTAAAAAAAAAATCATTCACCCGTTTTTGAAATATCGAATTTCCAAAAAATAATATTGAATTCTTTTTTAAAAATCCAAAAATATATTATTTTAAAATTTTGATATACAATATTACTTTAACTGATTACAAGCTTCTATATACAAAATTTTATTTTAATCGGTGAACCTGATAGTGAGATAGTCGAAAATCAAAACTACCGTTCTATGAGAGCTACTGTTAATAAAACTAAAATCTTAAATTTAATATTTGAAAAAAGTAGTTCGTACTAATATCAATACACAAAAGAAATTTTGTCAAAATCGTAGGAGTCGTTTTTGAGAAAAAAAAAATTTTCCTCAACGGTTTTTGAACATTTGTATGGGAGGTACCGTTATTTTTCGATATAAGCACAATTTTCGCTAATAATATGTTAGAGCATATTAAAAAACTTTTTATCCCAAGTTTCATAAAAATCGATTGAGTCATTTTTGAAATATTGAGTTTTCAAAAAAAAATTTCAAACGTTTTTCAAAAATCGAAAAATAATTTTTTTAAAAATTTTGGTACACCATACTATTTAGAATACAACAATCCTTCTTCACAAAAAAAAATTGTCAAAATCAGTTGAACAGTTTTAGAGAAAATCGAAATTCAAAAAAATGGTTCCTTAGGAGGTACCATTAATAACCATTTTTCATAACCTTTTTTTTTTCATTTCACGGCAGCTTATAACTATTTAAATTTTTTGAGTTTTTAAAAAAAAATCTGTGGAGCCGATTCTGAGAAAAATAAGATTTCCTTTTTTGGCCAAAAAATATTGTACGACAGGTACCGTAATTTTTGGTCTTAAAAATAAAGAAAAAAACCGGTCGGGGGAATGACCAAAAAACGCTAAGTACTGAGTTTAAAGAAAATCGACCCATCCGTTTAAGCTGTAGTCGAACAGACAGACATACGGACGTTTTTGCGAGACTCACTTTTTTTGACTTCTCTATCATCGTAATGTAAAGTTTGATCAAAATCTCGATTTCGATTTTTTGTACGAATCCATAACTTCCCATATAGTACCTATATCGCAAGTTAAAATGAATAAAAATAATTCTAAAACTTTTTCAACCCAATGCGATATACACCATCTGATTTCTTATATTAAATAAATGTTAATTTATGAGAATAATCGAATTTTTAAAAAATAATTTTGAAATATTTTTTTGAAATCCAAAAATAATTTGTTGCAAAGTTTCAAAATTTAGTTTTAATCGATAAATCAGATAATGAGAAAGTCGAAAATCAACAAAAATTTGTCAAAATCGTAGGAGTCGTTTATGAGCAAAAAACGATTTTCCTTAACGGTTTTTTTTTTTAAATTATTTGTATGGGAGGTACCGTTATTTTTGATTATAAAAATAATTTTTGTCTAAAATCTTCTAGACAATTTTAAAAAAAATCTTTTTTCCAAGTTAAATAAAAATCGACCAAGTCGTTTTTGAAATATCGAGTTGTCAAAAAAAAAAAATCTGTTTGCAACGTTCGGGAAATATTTAGGCGAAAAGCCACAAGGTAAGAAATTGATTTTTTAATCAAAATGAACGCGTTCAGATTTCAAAGAATTTTTTACTCAAGCCTAGTACCTACTCAGTTCGAGTGAAAATTAAATTTCCATATAAAACTGACGGTTAGTTCACAACGGTGTAATTCCCAACGAGAAGTGTGTACCCAAATGTGAAAGCGGATTAAGAACCGGTTCGTAATCAATTTCACATCATAAATTTCATTTCGTAGCGTGCAACCACTAGGTTAATCTAATGAGATGTGGACAAGTGTGACATTTGTCAATTAATTTGGAAAAAGTTCTGAAAAATAAAAAGATTTACCTTAAAAATTATTCTTGGATGGTCTCCTTTTTGAATCTATTGCCACCAACAGGCTAAAACAACAAAAAGACGGGATCAAAACAACCTTTATTGGGATTTTTTTAAGGGTCTGTCAAATAATTATTTATCAATCAATCATTTTCTCCTTTCATTCAAAGTGAGTATTAAAAATTACAAACTGAGTATCGAAAATACACGTGGAGAATTTATTATGTTTTCATAATCATTATATTCACGTGTATTTTAAAGCGGTTTTGTTTGTCATTTCACAAAGAGGTGAGTACTAGGCTTCAGAGGAAAAATTTCAAACAATTTTTTACAAAGAGTTACTGAGATGAAAATTTAAAAATTATGAAAAAGGAAATTTAAGTAGATATGTTATTCTGAAAAAGAGTAAAAAGAGCCACGAAAATCTCAAAAATTGCCAATTTGGGATGATTTTAGAAAAGTGGAGCCAAACAGCCACACCTGGAAAAAAGATCCAAAATTTTCTCTTTAGAGCCACGAACGTAGCCCTGGTCACGAGAATGTGACGAGACTTTAGTCTGTACAAGTCTTTTTTAAATCGTAAAATAGCAAAAATTGCATCAGTCTCGGTCTAGGTCTCTTCTAAGTCGAATCTCAGTTTCCATTTCCCATTTTTATAGAAGACAGAGACTTTTCAAGAAACCGTCTTAGTAAAGAATGAAAAATGTCTTAAAATACCTACGACTAATGGTATCTATACTTTTTGTTGCATGTTGCTTTTATCGCTTTTATGTTACAAGATAACACTTGAATCTCAATAAGCTTAAAGAAGTGTTAAAGTGGCCTTCGTCATATCGTCCGTCGCATACTACTCCTATCTTTTAGGTAGATAAAATTGTGTTTCTATTTTTTTGTATGTAGATACATATAAATTAGTCAGGATGATTCTCATAAGATACAATAGATAACTATATTACTATAGAGCGTGTAGGTTGAGTCGAGTATGGCCGTAACAGATCATTCCAGCTTGTTTTAATGTGCCAAAAAGTGCGCGATAATTTTTGTATGTCACAACTTATGCCCGAAGTCACTTTCTTAATTTGGTTGGGTGGTTTGACAACAAAGGGCTTCCAAACGATTTATCTACCACACGCTCAAAAGCTAACAGGTCCTAAAACTATCATTGGTGACAATTTTACCAGACATTTCTGCAAAGATCGTATCAAACTAGCTGAAGAAAATGATGTTAAGTTAGTTTATCTATCCCCAATTGCACTCATATAGCCCAACCATATACATTTACATAGATACCCTTCTTTTTACGTTTTGATCAAATTTCCAGTGAAGAAAATAAACTGCATTTTACGTCAAATCGGTTGCATTTTAAATGAACAAAACGTTGAGTTGACAGTCTCATTCTTGCGAAGAGGAGCTGGATTGACCTTGATTTTACAGAAAAGAAGGACATTGCAACTGTGAACAAATGTGATTTGGGAAAAATATTTCCATCTTTTGATAGCCTAAAGTTACAGAGACTAGTTTTTCCTATATTATATCCTTTCACGAATGTTAAAATTTATATTAATTAATATTTGTATTTTTTTTTTCTTTAAATTTAAAATTCTTTTAAAGTAAAATGAGTAAAATTCAGATCAAACAAGTAAAAAAAAAAAATTGTAAGAGTACCGGGACTCACGGTTAATATATGTAAACATCAAAGTTTCTCCAAGTGCTGTTTTGAGGGTTCACATTGAATCCGTATGCGAAGTCGTCCATACGTTGTTGAATACGTACCTCGGATCCAAAACGGACTACATAGTTTGCTTGAAGGGGATCTTCATATTTTTGTCACTGAACGTACCCAATATCCTACTATGCTGACTTCCGTAATGTAATGTGCTACACGGTAAAGTGTGACCTCGTAACGTTGCACAGAGGAAAGTCCACGTTTTTGTTCCACTCTACCACCGGCATAGATGATATGTTTATACACATCAAAAATGTAAAATAACCATACAAAAAACACAGTTTTCATTTGGCAAGGGCCCTACTGTGTTTGGCTAAAGAGAAAATGAGGAAAATAGCCAAATAGTTAAAGTCACCAAAAATTGAAGGCTGACTTTGGCAATACAATTTTTTTTTAATTTTCAGAGTGAGTCAATCAGGCAAGTACATAGGTGAAGGTTGAAATTTTCTTTTAAAAAAAAATACATAAAAAACATTTTAAAATGAAAAACTGCCAAAGTCACCGTCGTTCACGGTATACCAAATACAAACAATAAAATTCGTTTTGTTTCCCAAAAATCTGTTAAAAATACAAAAATTAATATAGTTAAAGTTTTCATATGTTACACCCTACCACGCATATAAATCCTGAAACAAGCCTTGCCATTAAATTTAACACACAAACTACAATTTGCAAAATTGAAAACTGCACGTAATGTAGAAAAAGTAACCAAAGAGCACAAAATTCCAACAAAAAATTACAAATTGATCAATTTTGGAACCGATTTGCCAATTCACAGCTGCAGGAAACATGCCATTTGCTTTGGAGGAGACGAATATTTGTCTCTTTCAAGTTATTCTTATGTAGTTTTTGAGTCGTTCGGAGTTACTACTTTTTCACCCCGTTTTTTGGAAGTTCCAAAATCTAACCAAAAACGACATCAATTTTCAAAGAAAGCAGCTTACCTTCTAACCCCAGTCTCCCCTATTGGCTTTTTTTTACAAAAAAATTCGGAACAGTGTATACTAATGATGTCAATGTCAGATTTTGATAAATTTCTCATTTACTGTAAAGTGGATATATTAAAAAATGTATGTTTCCACTCAATCACCTGTCAACATTGGCAATTAGATGCTGTCAAAACAGTGAATTTAAAGTATTTACTTGACAGTTCATTGATATTTACATCTTTTTTTAATGTTTATATTCTTATGATATTGTGAATATTCACCTGTCAACTGTCGTTTCAGTCAATTATAAAAAAGGAAGTGATTTTTTAATTTTTTTTTTTATAATTCATTGATTTCCAGAACACATTCAAGCTGACTAATGAACAATAAACAGAGGTATAAATAATAAAAAAAAAAACAAATCAATTTTTAAAACTAACTTTAAACAAAAAATATATGAAAAATGACTCCATGATGGAACTAAATCAAACAGATCTGTATGTCAAAACCCATAAAGTGATTGATTTATAATGAGTTTTCAAACTATGGGGTTTTCAGTAAGGGCGGGTAGATGTTGAAATAGAACATTGTGCGTGACACGTAGCACCGTTCTGTTGGATAAACATGTCGTTCACACCTATATTGTCCAATTAGAGCCATCAAAAATTGGTTATCATCAATCGGTAGCGCTATCCGTTGATGCTGATGTCAATGACATCGTCCTTTTCGACTACGGACTCTTGCAGCTAGTAACGATGTTGATCTTGCGTTTCATTGACGCAAGGGCTGATTGCTCGACGAATCGTTCGACTCAAATTTGGCCACTAAACTTTGGATAATCGACTTGGAAGGACAACGTATCGTAGCCCCAAAAGATTTTTGCATTAAAATTTTATCATTTGGACGTGATGTTCAATCGTGTAACTTGCCATTGTGATTTAGCATCAGTAACTGATCAATAAACAACAGATTTGACAGATGTCACAAAAACAACATGGCCGTCACAGGCCGACAAAAACTACCTGCGCCAATTACAAAAAACCTACATTTTCCAAAGAAATTTGTCTAAAATTTTGTAATTTATGACCAAGAAAGACCTAAAGCCCGCTTAGGATTATTATATTAATTAAAAAAGGGTCACGAAATAGGAATAATTAGTAATTTATGACCTTTCGTCCTCAGTTAAGACATCAAATATCATAGCCTCCATAGTATTTCGACTATTTTTGATGCAAACGAGAGTTTAACCAAGATCATCAGCAATCGGCCGGCCGCGGCGTGGGCGTCAAATGCACACATTCGCCACACGATGATTTTTTGACTTTAGCCGTTGCTAAAAATAAAAACAAAAACGAACGGTTTAATTAAATTAAGGTTGGTAAGCAATTACAGCATCATAAATACATATATTTGTATGTGTGTAACAACACTTAATATATTCGTTTCAATATTTTGAAAGATCATTCAACTTGACCAACCAAACATGTGACATTTTTGTTGTCAAATCAAAAAAAAAAAAAAAAAAAACAACAAACAAAGTAAATATTTTGTGTGTATCATCAAACACTCACTGCGTCAACAAAAATGTCAACGTATGTGTATGTATGACATTTCTTATCAAACGTTGATCTCTCTTTTCTTTTTTTTCTATTTCAAGTGTTCTCAAAAATGTAACAAATAGAAGGGTGATATTCCATTAATCTTTACGACCCATCATGTTGTTTAATTGAAATTTGTATGTCTTCGTTCTGGCAACACAACAATCAAAGAGTTCAAAGTTATTTTTTTTTGTTTTGAGAAATTAAATTCAAAGACTTGTCACGGAAGTCAATTCGTTTTTTTTCGCATGCGTCAAAGAATTCATCATTCGAAAAAAAATGACGACATCACGATGATCTTGGATTAAAAAAAAAATAAATAAATTTTCTACATATCTCATTTTATATAAACAGTTGTAGTCCCGAACTTTATTATCATGGGAACTTGCTTGTGAGATCATTTTTATTTGATCGTTTTGTGTATTTTCTTCTTTTTTTTTTTTTGTTTAAAATTATTTTCGGAGACGCGCACAGCGCAACGCACATGGATTTGAAACGATGTCATTTTAAATAAATTTGTTCTGCTTTTGTTAACTAATGGGAAGTCACTCACTCACTCAGTCAGCAGCAGCAGCAGCTACTCATATATTGTACCTCTGTGTATCTAGGATGAGACACACGAACTCAAATAAAGTGCACATGACTGGGCCGAAATAGCTCGCTGTTGTCGCCCGTTGTTCCTACGAAATTTATATTTTTAAATTAAAACGTTAAATACTAGAATTTAAATTTATTGAAATAAATTTTGTTTTTAAGCAAAAAAAAAGTAAAAATTTTCAAAAGGAAAAAATAATTTCAGCTCAACCATTTTTTTTTTGTAAATAATTTTTATGATTATTTTTTTCAGATTGATTTCGTTGAAACTTCGCTAAAATCTTAATATATTATAGTCGTTTTTGAGAAATTTTAATTAAAAAAAAAATGTAACCGTGGTTTTTTGAAAGACCCTAAGAAATTGGTCCAAAAAAACGACGTCTTGTCCTGTAATTTACATGTTAGATGCAACAACAACTAATCCCCTTCGGACTTAGATAAGTGCGGAGAATTCGCGGGGCTTAACTTAAGCACAGAGAAACACTGTGTTATACCGGGCGTGAATTGCATACTTGCTATCGATAGTTTGTATGGAAACTCAATTTGGTTTCTGTTATGGCGTCGCTAGTCCCCAATGACGTTTTTTTAAAAAAACACGTCTATGTCATTTTCAAGATTTATCTTCATGTTAAATATCAATTTAAATTAATTTCAATATTTTGAACCCTTGAGGAATAACAATAGGATACCTTAGAGCGGTCAACGGGGTTGGCTACTAAATATCGCAAATTAAAATTTTTCATTCGAAAAGAAATATCTAACAATTATTGCCTTTGTATTTGTAGCCTAGAAGATTATGCAATATGGTGCCATGAAATTAAGTCCAATACGCAAGAAAGTCCAAAGCTTAATTTTGGACTTTAAAGTACTTTTAAGAGTCCAGCTGGTGCCTTTGTCATAACTTTTCTTGAGCAACGATGTGTCAGATTTTAATATTTGCAAAATTTTTGGATGTGAGATGCA
Source organism: Leucozona laternaria (assembly GCA_932273885.2). Classification (NCBI taxonomy): domain Eukaryota; kingdom Metazoa; phylum Arthropoda; class Insecta; order Diptera; family Syrphidae; genus Leucozona; species Leucozona laternaria. The sequence continues at coordinate 18,368,737 of OW026367.1, read as the reverse complement.
AATGCGAGATTGTTAATAGCGGCATTTTATAATTGCGAGATTTCGTTTTTGCGAGACTTAAAAAATTCCACAATTTTTAGGTGCGACGTGTAAATACGAGATTGTTAAAAGTGGAATTTCGTAGTTGCGAGATTATTAATTTGCGAGAGTTTGATTTCGGAGATTTTTATTTACGAGATTTCAGTTGATTTTGCGAGATTTTTAGGTGTAAGATGTAAATGCGAGTTTATTAAAAGCGGGATATTGTAATTGCGAGATTTTTACTTTGCGAAATTTAGTTTTTCGAGATTAAAAAAAAAAATTGCAAAATTTTGTTTGTCAGATATCGTGCCGCTCCCCTTAAAATATATTTGTTATTAAATTAAAGTAAAAACTGTTTAAAATATAAAAAGATAAAAATTCTCTCCAGATAGCACAGGAAAAGTATCTATACAAAAAAGACGTCTTAACCTCATCCAACCTCATCATTGTAGATTGGTACATAAATGTTTCGAAAACTATCAGTTTTTTTTTTTTAAATTTTGTTTATGGAATTCTACATCAAAATGTTTATACAATTTTTTTTTGCATAAAACCAATACATTTTTGGGCACGTTTTTGTACGTTTTTTCTCAAAGTTTATTACTTTTAAGAAAATAAGTGTCAGAATATTTGTTGCGTAAAATTTTATAAGATACATTTTTTGACTTGACTTTTTTAAAAACGGCATAGTTCTCCAATTTTCAAAAAAAAAAAAATTGTTTTGATGCCCTTTTCATCCCACAAAATAAAAAGCCTTGTGTCAGTCCAAAGTCCAAATTTAGGTTTCTTTTTTCAGAATTCTGAGCTCAAGCTCTTCACCAAAATTCAGCTTTGATGCATTTTTTGCGAAGTGAAAAACTTATTTTCCTGGGCTAAAAGTTATTACATAAACACCCAAAATACAAATACTCCATTAAACATTTAGAAAATTTTTGGTCGAACATAGTTTTTTTTGTGGGCAGGACGCAATATGTTTTAATACAAAATTTAACTTATTACAATTTTTGATAACTATATTTTTTTACCGATAAATCAAAAATTAAATAATCAATAATTAAAAATAGACGAACATTTTCAAGAAAAAATATAAAAAAAATAAATCATTAAAATTTATAATCCTGAAATAATTTTTTCTTCTATTTTTAATTATTACTTTTTTATTTTCAATCTGACGGTAAAAAGTATCATGACTAAAATTGTAGAAAATTCAATTCCCTACATAAATTCTGTTAAAATTCGTTTGTGAGACTTATGGTTCTCAAGATATCATGGAAAACATTTAAAATCCTCTTTTCCAAGATGGCGGACAAATGGGAGCTTTCAACCGTGATAATGGTTTTGTATATTCACACTACCCCCCCCCCCCCCCCTTCCCCGTCCCTCTCCCACACATACAAGTTCGTCTTGTCCAGCCCAAAATGCAATTTCAAAGTATGATTTCAATGGACTTAAAGTTAGAATCCATTTGGCGAGGTTTTGAAAGGAACGGAACAACTTTTGCAATCTTGAAAATCTCGAGCTTAACTTTTTTTTACAAATTCATAACTTCACCCCTCATAGTGGGTATAGGTATATTAGGAGATACCTATTGATAAATAGCAAGTATGTTAAACTTAATTTATTTATAGACGTGGCCTAAGTTCACACATTGTTCGCGCAGGCGGCCATGGCCGTCCCGTCGTCGCGTCGTCGGCCGTTAAAAAAAACAAAAACCTACAGACGGGTGCAAGGCGCAACGTATTCAATCTCAATGCGTTGGCAATCTTCCCACAGAACCGCTCAATGTCTGGGGCTATTTGCGCCTAAACTAATAATAAATCGCTGGTTGGGCTTACACTCTGCACAGACTGTTAAGTGCGTTAATAGTTCCCCCTTTTGTTAGCGGCATTTAATGGAGAGAGAGGGGTATACATATAGGCAATTACAGTCATCAGGCAGAAAGAGAGAATTCTTAAACAGCCTCAAGTGTTAATTTATTTATAAATTTATTATTGTTTTTGCATGTGTTTACTGAAATGCATAAGAATTTTTTTTTTTCATTTTTTGAATAATAAATAAACAAATCATCATTTGACGGACTGTGAAAGGGGAAACGACGACGACAAGGCAGTGCAAAATAAACGTGACGAAACGAAGGTGTATTGTATAGACTTTGATAACAACAAAAAAAAAAATTAATAAATTGTGGCACGTATGCATATTTGATGAAGTGTCATAGGTAGAGTTTGAAAATAGAAAATATGTATATATAGGTACACACATAGCTATAGATAGTTGGAGAAGTTTGTTTTCGGAGAAAAGTTTTCGAGAAGGCCATCAAGTAAATTAATTGATGTTTATTCATAGGTAGATATATCTACATTTATGATAATTATTATGGGGATTTATTTTTTTTCTTCTCAGCAACTGGGTAGACAGGTACTTTTAAACATTTATAACATTAACTTCAATTGAATCTCGTAAGAGAAAACATCCAGTTATCAAATCGGTTGTAGCTAGTTTTTTTTTGTGTTTCTCCATTCTGGTGGTGACTGGGACACACATGTCTCGTCGCCGAAATTATTATGCGTTACATGATTGTGGGAGTTGAATTGGGTTGATCCACTTGCTCATGTTACCTACCTATCGTTTGATTAAAATTCAATCATTTTAGAACATGCCGCATACATACAGTAATACATTTAATACCCAAAACATCAACCAGGAGAGATTTTAAGGTCACGAGCTATCGCTATTTAGCACTATAAACTCTGTCAGTCTTATTTATAAACCTCTTCTAAAGTATGTCTAATTTTAGACAGTTCTCCAACTCCAAAAACCTTATTTATAAACATTTTGCATCAATTGGTTATCCAAAACTATTTTAAAGTGGTAACTTTTAATGAAAAAAGAATTATTAACCAAACTGCATATTTGCGTTTCATTATTGAAAAGGACTAGGTATAGTAAACACTCTCAAGAACTTTGCCGCTTCCAAAGGAACATATAGCTAATGCCGGGGATGGCATCACCTAAATCGGATCACTTGTGGTGCGTTTTTTTTTCAACCATTTTCTATATCCCATGGAGAATAAGTTTAAAACTACGTTCAATTTATAAAGCTTGACAAAATATAACTTAAAAATCACAGTCGCTATAATTGGATGGTGTTGGCAACCCTTTTAAACACTCAACGTTTTTCGACCATATGATGCTTAGCCCATCGAGTTATGGGTTAAAACGGTTTCCAAATAGAAATTGTGATAGTACTAAAAACACAAAACACAGTTCCCACTTTTAAATTTGGTAGGTGAACGTGGCAACTCTACCTTATTAAAAAAGTGGTATTACCTATACCAAATTTATCCCTAAAATGTACCCCTCCGAAATCGGCTCAATGTAGCTCCGTTGGAACTTGTCCACCGGGAAACTGACAACACGAAGAACTGATGGGAATCTTTCGGCCAATCAGATTAGCTGAGAACATTGAGGCAGTGAGAGTCTTGATATCCAAAGGGTGCTGCGGCGCGGCGGCGTACTGCGCGCAAAAATGCAGCTTCCAGGAACTTTTTTGTCTGCGGCTTAATGAATTGGACGTAATCGGATTAACAGCTTACTCTTTAAGGGCATAGATCGATGTTTTGAGAAAATACTTCCCGCACCGCAAAATCTCAATAAAATTGGCAATATGGAGTGGCCAGACCCCTCCCCCTTATTTTAGCGTTGTGCGATTTTTTTTTAAATCAACCTTCGGCGATCGGCTACTACTATCTCTTCTAATAATAAAAAAACTATATAAAACTATATAAACACCAGAAATTGGCTTATTCAGGGTATAGCTAGTTAATAGGGAGCGCCATCTACAGGATATGATTTTTAAAATTGTGTAAAACAAAACTTAAGATAAATAGGTACATGTTGGATGCAACATGTTGGATGCATGAGGTCTCCAAAAGAGGTCACCATCTTATGAAGCTATTTTGTTTGAATTACTTAAAAAAAAAATCAATCATTATCGAGTCACTAACATACAAACTGGGTTAATTGATGTGTAAATAAACATCTATACCGGCGGTAGAGTGAAGTAAAAACGTGGGCTTTCCTCTGTGTAACGTTACGGTGTTGCACATTACGTTACGGAAGCCATCATAATAAGATATTGTGCACAATCAGTGACAAAAATTTGAAGATCCCCTCCAAGCAAACTGGTCCGTTTTGGATCCATCCATCTATAGTCAACAACATATGAGCGACCTCGCATACGGATCCAAATATGGATCCTCAAAACTGCGATTGGACTTTGACAAACGTTTATTTTTACACATATTAACCGTGAGTCCCAGCACTCAAACATTTTTTTCATCCATCTCTATGGGTAACATAGCAATTTACATTTTTGAAATTTTTATAAATCGTACAGACCGTATAATACCACCACATCAACTTCATCCAAGTCGATGTGAAAGTGCATAATGAATCATCATCAACACCATCATCATTATCATCATCCGTAGCAGAAGCAACATTGCCCACTGTTGTATATATATTAGTAGGTAAAGTATACCCGCCGAATCACGATTATGTATATCAATTGAATTAAATTTCAACATTCAGAGCCAGACAGAGTGAGGGTGCTGCACACTGCAACAAGCACACCAAAGTATAGGTACTGTTCTGGTACAAACTCAGGTACATATACATAAAAGAAAATGAAACAAAAACCGAGTCAATCACGCTAACGGAATTTTAATTAGAAATCAATTCACTCACCATTCCCATCGCCACCAACAAATTTTATTGGCCTAGATTTCTTTCATTTCTTAGAAACTCACGTTTATTTGTTGTTTCCAAAATTAAAGTAAAACATATCATCGTCCATGTTGGCATCATGCTCTTGCCAACAATGAAACTCTCATATCTGGAGGGCGTGTCTGCTGTGATGATCGGCAAACGCTTATAACTCACACGATCACTGATCCCAATCGATCATCAATAATAATTGATAACTGGATTGGAAAGCTGTTATGATGGTAGTTTTCGATTTGAGAAGCAGGACTGGAACTGGACGCGCGCACGGACAGTCGGTCTCGGTCGTTGCGGCTTCACAATCATCATACTTGAGGTGGGATGGGATCGTCATTTGAGAGGCTTGAGCTGAGAGTCATAAAACCAGAATGCAATAATATTTTGCAGTTTCACTCTCGATGGGGTTTTTCTTTCAACTAGTTTTCTATTTTTTTTTGCTATGCATTTCTTCATGAAAGATGGATTTTCCACACATCTGTAAATATATAGTATAAATGCATGCACAGTAGTGTGCAAATTTCTTCGTTAATTCAACATTTTTTGAGAGGTGATTTGCATAAGATGGAACAAATGACTAGAGTGTAGGTTATGTTGAAAAAAGTAACACTCATATGAGAGAGGGGGGCTATTTCCCCCCTTTTAGGTGAGATATTTATTCATTTATAATATCTTGCTGTATAACTTTTTTTAAACCAAGAATCCATTATACAGGGTGTCATGAAACTCAACGTCAAGCCGGTACCGGGTGATAGGGTAGGTTATATCCGTACTGGGTAAAATAATAAAAACAATCCATCTCGCTTGGGTAAGTAATAATAACAATATTTAGAATAAATAATTAAAATCAATACTCTAGGCCATATTTTTAAGTACTGTGGTCACAAATTTCGGTGTTATTTTCAATTTTGAGTCAAAAACTAGAAACCACATTCCTAAATGTCTTCTAGTTTTTTGGAAAAAAATTTAAAGTACAAAAATCTACTTTCTCCTTACTAAATGGAAGTAGGATCTTTGGAAAAAATTGATAAATTAAAGAAAACTTATTTTATATGAAGGGTTTATAATACAAAATCTATATACTACTGAAATACATCAGCCAAGTAGATGTTTGATGAGTCCAAGTGAGATCGCCGGGACGAAACGTCAAATTTGTATGGACTAAAATCTGTTAAAAGCTATTTTGAAAACTTATTTTGGTTATTTTCAAAAACACCCATCTTGTTGAAAATTGCCATTTCTGCCTAAACAGGGGAAAATACACCACCATACACATGATGATTTTCTTATCTCGACCTAACTTACCACGCTCCCTGTAGGTAGCTATTTAAAACGAGTCACCCTGTATATATTGTATGTTACTGCAAACCCCCGGATTGTTCCCAATCCTTGAATTGATTAAAAAATAAAAGTGACCTACCTCAGAGACATGTCAAAAATTGAAAAATTTGATTAATTAACCTTTCTGACTTTTTGGCCAATCTAGGGGTTTCGGAAAATCCGGGAGTTTACAGTAACGTATGTAACGGGTGATTTTTTAGCTGGTTTGGTTTTGGCAACACTGGTTTTGACAGCTGACGTGTGTTTAGTACCTTGTGTCACTGTCAAACAGCTTCAGTTTGGTTTGCAATTTAACCATGGATCATCTTACAAATGAACAACGCTTGCAAATTATTGAATTTTACTATCAAAATTCGTGTTCGGTTCGAAATGTTCATCGCGCGCTGCTTGTGTTCAGCGATGAGGCTCATTTTTGGTGGAATGGGTACGTAAATAAGCAAAATTGCCGCATTTGGAGTGAAGATCAGCCAGAAGCATTGCAACAGCTACCAATGCATCCCGAAAAAGCCACTGTTTGGTGCGGTTTATGGGCCGGCGGCATTATTGGGCCTATTTCTTCAAAGATGATGCGAATCGCAGCGTTACTGTCAATGGTGAACGCTACCGAGCGATGATAACAAACTTTTTTTTGCCCGAAATGGAAGTTCTTGACTTGCATGATATGTGGTTTCAACAAGACGGTGCCACATGCCACACAGCATGCGAAACAATGGCGCAATTGCGAGGCGAGTTTGGTGAACAGTTAATTTCACGTTTCGGGCCGGTCAATTGGCCGCCTAGATCGTGCGATTTGACACCATTAGATTATTTTTTGTGGGGGTATGTCAAGGCTAATGTCTATAGGGACAAGCCCGCTTCGATTGACGCACTGGAAGCCAACATCCATGCATTCATTCGTGAGATACCGGCCGATATGTGTGAAAGAGTATGCCAAAATTGGACTCAGCGGATGGGCTACCTGAGACGCAGCCGCGGTCAACATTTGCATGAAATCATCTTTAAACATTAAATTGCAAGGTTCAAACTATCGATTCAAATAAATATTTCATTCATTTTTTCGATTTTTTTGTGTTTTTTTTTTTTTTAAGTTCTAAACCTCTTAAAAAATCACCCGTTATTACAGGCTTTCTTTGAATACAAATACAACTTTCGAGAGTATAAACATTATAGACTATAGAACTGTCAATTTAAGGTAAATAGTTTTAACAGTTTAAGATCAAAGTGGCTGTGGGCAGACTATGTTTCATTTACAAATCGGCATCAGTTTACACCGGCTGAGCGTGGCGTATTTCTGTTATTCAGTTAAAATATTTACAAATGGGAAATAGTTTTTATTTGAGATCTTGTGTTTACGCTCATGCTTATTACTTTGTTTAATGTTGTAAGATAAATTTCACCTTTGTCCCTCTTATCAAATATTGGAAGAAGTTGTCCAAGGTAAGCCTGTGCACTTTTGACTTGGAAGCAGTATTTAAACAAGATAAAGATATCGCCATGTAGGAGTTTAAATAAGTTTTTATATTTTACTGATTTAATAATCAATTAACAAATTATATTATTGAAAATAATATTAATTCATAGAAAGTACACTTTTAATTAATAGAACTTCGACTCGTCAAACATTTTTACTTTCGTATTGGCATTCAGTGCGTGGGCACTCTTACCCCAAATATTTGTGCGTACACTTACCCTAAAAAAAGGTTTTGTACTGTTTTCCCTGAACTTTTGTTCCCCAAAAAATAATGACAAAAGCAATACAAATTTTACTCAAATGCAATTTTAAAAAAATATTTTTTTTTTTAATAAACTACAACTCAAAACATTTAAACACAGGCCAACAAAACCCTTTAAAAATTAAAAGAATTTTTTCTGATTTTTTAAATCATAGTCACAATCACAACTAACTTCTATGAGGATTAAAAACCTCTTTCCAAAAATATGAATTTTATAGCTCTTTCTGAGAAAACCGCTGTGTTCACACTTACCCCGAGCTTTGGCTTAAAAGAATTTGCTTCAAGTCACACGAAAAATAGTACCTTTCAAGAGTTCCAAAATTGTTTCTCAAAAGAATATATCGTTGGCTTTCTGTCAAAACCTCTTGAGTCGAAAATTAAACATTGTTATGGAGACACAAAAAGAACAAAATAATAATAAATTCTCAGTAACAGTAACGAGACTTTGATATTTGAATTTATGTAATTTTTTTCATATTATTTAATATTTATTTACAAGTATAAATGTCATTTTTGCACTTACGAGGTTTTGACAGATAGCCGAGGATAAATTTTTCGCACAGCACTGTAGAATGAAACAAAACCAAATAAAAAAAACTGGTAATGGTTAAACTGAAAACAACACAAATTGGAATTGGAGAGTGGTCGTGATGGTCGGTAGAAAACCAGGTCTGCATTAATTTAGCACGTTCACTCGTTTTGTTTATTGGTATAGACTAAACTATATCTATACGGTAAAACTATTTATATACATATTATAATGTTTGTAGGTAAAGGTATACAGTGAGTGAATGATCGAACTTTGTTTTACAGCTAACAGACACTCCGCTGAGTGAACTGTTTATGTTTTGATTTAAGTTTCTTTTTTTTTCACTTTTCTTAAAAAAAAATAAAAAAAACACAGAGAGGTAAAAAAAGAACGATTTCCTATTAATGATCGATACATATATTCCGAGTATACATATAAATGAAGGAATATTATAGGAGACTAGAAAACCAGCTTGGTGCATATTTTAAGCGTTTAAACCGTGAGAAACTGGAGATATCGATCTGTTTTCTTTGTAAGATCCGCTTAGGTGTTAAATCTTGGATAAAATTGTGTTAGTAATTATTCTAATTGATGTCTATAGTTAAACCCAAATTGATAAAATGGCGATTAAAACTTGTTCTGCGAAACTTTTTTTTGTTGTTTTTTTTCCAAGCTATTCCTATTCATTTTTTTTTGTCACTGTTATTGCTAAAAATTGCTGGTTTTTCCATAGATACTTAGTATACCCTGAAAACACGTGAGCGATAAGATAAAAATCACACAAAAGTGCTTGACTGCGTTCATCGTGGAAGGATGTTTTAAATAAATATTTGACGCATAGTAGTAAGTGACACAATGACAGCAAGTCTTAGTTTTTGTATAAATTAGTCATCAGATAATAAAAATGTGGCAGCCGAAGAGCCAGATTATAGTTAGAAAGAGGTGAACTTGTAAACCGATAACCGAAAACGTTCAGAATACAGAAGGAGCCTTGAGAGTGGAAAGAATGTCCTCACAAATAGCAAGACAAGGTTCATATTGGTCCGATATTTAATTATTTATGTCGTTTTCGTATGCTCCGTTTACTCAATCCTTCCCCCAATACATCCCTATTTTAGCTTTTAGCTTCGTAATTTTTAAGTTAGATTAATGTCGTTTTCGAGTGGACGCCCGGAGCTACTCTTTTTTCACTCCTCTTACTCCAAATGTCCCATTCTTGATAGGAATGGAACAGTTCCGAAATCCAAACGAAAACGACATAAGTCCTTAGTTTTAAGTTAGATTAAGCTTGCATTAAGCCGAATAAATGGTTGTTTTGCCCGCACCTAAATTAAAATTAAATTAAATTTCATTTGGATGTTCGGAGTACTCCTTTTGCACTCCTTTTTCACACCTATACTACTCCAAAAGCCTTCGATTGGCCGTTCCTTGTATCGTTTTCGGAGTGTTCTTCAGTTCCCAATTTTATTAAGAATTAGTTGGATTACTTGTCAAAAGTGATAAATACTTGAAGAAGACATTTTTTTAAATGGCGGCTTTAGGAAGTGTGTGTGTAAATTTAGGAAAGTCAGTGTTTTCATATTCGATTCGATTGGAACTAGGTACACATTACTTTCGGAATCAAACACGAGCAGGCCATATTTGATTATTTCGACAAAAATTGTGTTTCCCATAAGTGTACCCAATTAGCCCTTTTTCATTCATTGTAAAACCGGCGCCATATTAACGGATGGTACCGTTTCCATTTTGTCTCTATCATTCAATATCATGGCCAAAAAATTTCTATAGCTTAAATGAAAACTCGACCAATGTTCTGTAACTATCGCATCGATAAAATCAGTCGAGAAACGATGAAAAATGGAACAAAACTCATATGATTTGTTTGAATTTTCATCGTTTCTCGACTAATTTTATCGGGTCCTGGACCCATGTTCTGTAACTCTCGCATGGTTAAAAGCAGTCGAGAAACGATGAAAATTGAATTAAATCATATAATAAGTTTTGTTCCATTTTCCATCGTTTCTCGACTGATTTTATCGATGCGAGAGTCGAGAAACGATGGAAAATGGAACAAAACTTATATAATTTGTTTCAATTTTCATCGTTTCTCGACTGCTTTTTTAACCATGCGAGAGTTATGTCGTTTTCGTTTGGATTTCGGAACTGTTCCATTCCTATCGAAAATGGGAAATTTGGAGTAAAAGGAGTGAAAAGGGAGTAGCTCCGAAACTCCACTCGAAAACGACATTACAGAACATGGGTCCTGGTATATTCATGTCGTTTTCGTTTAGATTTCGGAACTGTTCCATTCCTATCGCAAATGGGAAATTTGGAGTAAAAGGAGTGAAAAAGAAGTAGCTCCGAACGTCCACTCATAAACGATATCATTTACATAATGCAATTTTGTTTTGTAGATTTACATAAGTATGGAAGACAAATGTCAGCTCTATGCCCATCTCTAGTAGACATTTTTTAGTTTATGTTTTTATAAAGAGTTCTCTTCACATTTTATTTTCTTTAGTCAAGATCATATAAGAAACGTTTATCTACTGTTTAAAACGCCCCCCCCCCCCCCTCCTGCGTTGTCGCCGATTATTATTTTTTTTTTTTTTTTTCTAAATTTAAGGAAAGCTGAATAGACGGAATCACTGGCTGAGTGGAGAGAAAACATTGAATCTTTTCTTGTATTTGCTTTCTATTTATGGATAAGTTAGACACTATAAAGCGAATTCAATGAGATATTTTTGCATATATAGCTTGAAAGAAAAACACGTATAATTATTGTGCAAATAATGCAAACAGATGGTTGCAAGATATCAAAACCAAAACGTGCTAACGAAATTAAAATGAACAAACAAAATGTATGATGATAGCTTTGTTTGTTTATTTTTTGGTTATAAGAATGAGGCGAGTCAAGAATGAAGTTTGGGAAATTTTTAGAAAAGTTTCATGCGTTGAAAAACTGCAAATTAAAAAATAAAAATAAAATATTAGCTTCATGTGGTTGTAAACAACTTTTGGCAAGTTTCAAAATTCAATTTTTGTGAATACTTGACGGGTTTTGTATGCGAGATTTTTCATAGAAAAATCGACCAAAATGGAATTCAGAAATGAATCATAAATGGATCATAAAAGTGAAGAAATCGACCGAAACATAATTCACTTATGATTCAATTTGGATCCTTTTACCTGGGCAATTTAACACCGATGTATGAATCATTTAAGTGACTCATTTATGATCCGAAAAATCTTCATTTAAATGAACGCTTCTATATATATATATTTTTTTTTTATATTTCCTTGTGCACACTCACATTTATGACGAATGAATGAATGAAAACTGAGTGAGAGAAAACAAATCTCTTTGCATCCCGCCGTAAAAATTTGTGGGATCTTTTTGATCATTCATAATTCATTCACATAACTGAAGGTTTTACGAATATTATTCTTCATTTTTGGTGAACAAAATCTGAACTTCCAGAAAAATGTTTGCTGTGGCATGACGGAAGTGACTTCGTATAGAATAACAATGTGATTTAAAGCTAAATAGCAATAATTTGGGAAGTGAATCTTGAGCTTATTCTAAGATACAAATCGTGAGGCAGGGAGAGTCTTGTTCTCGCCGTTTATGAGGGATAGGTAAAAAGTTTATCGTATGGGAGTTCTATTTTTTCCCGTTGGAACTTTAATTTGAAAATTAACTGTTCAAAAACTTTTGTGTAAAATAACTTGATTCAAAATGAAAATTAAAAAAAATGATTTCTGGCTTTTAAAGTACCTATACATATCTACAATATATGTCATGACTTTGACATTAGTGCTTTTTTTCTATTTTAAACAATTTTTTTTGAATGCCCCTGTTACCCAAACGGGGGTTAATATAACTCCCATGTTCTTATTTCCTTGACCCAACCTACACACTCTAGCCTTTTGTGCCATTTTATGCAAAAAGCTGTGTATACGTATCGAAAGTAAAAAAAGTTTGGACTTTTCATATTATTTAGTCCCCCAAAGTCTAAAGCACTAAAACAAATGAGTGTTTTTTTTTTCCTAAAAGGTTACCGTGGTGAAAATCACCACTTTAAAGGTTATTTGGGGGGAAGTGACTCTAGACATGCCAATTTATAGCTGCGTGAAGCCAGAACCCCGAACGCCAAATTTTTGGGGCGGGTTAATCAGGTTCGTTTGTCCGGAAAAAAAATCGTGTATCCACCATCAGGTAAGAAGTTTTTATAGGAAACCCCCAAAATCAAAGCACTTGTCCAAAACCCGCAATACTTATAACTTAGAAAGATGAGACAAAGTACATTCGTTTGTCCACCGGCCAATTATGATTATCCAACAAAAAAATTTGTTTGTCAACCCTCAGAAAAAAATATATTCAACTTTTAAAATTTATAGCTCCCAACAAAAAAATTTCAAAATTTACTTTGCAAAATAGGACTTATTGCATTCGTTTGTTCACCGTTTGTCTAGGTTAGTCCAACAAAAAAAAAAAAAAATTGACACTTGGTTTAAAAGTTATTCAACATTCCTTTTTTATAGCAACTTTCGCATAACAAAACACATGTCCAAAAACCGCAATTCATAACTGAGGAGGATGGGACGAAGTGCATTCGTTTGTTCACCGTTTGTCCAAGTTAGTCCAGCAAAAAAAAAAAATTTCGGCCATTGGTTCAAAAATTATTCAATATGTATTCCATTTTTATAGCAACTTTCTCTTCTTCACACTTCTGTTTTTAAAAGTACTGTTTATGGGGCCCCAAAGGCCTTTGCCTTCCGCCCAGTGGACATATTGGGGCACGTTGATGCACACCTACTTTTAATGGTGCTACACTGTTATAACTGTTATAAATTAGCATTTTTCTAGTCTCGTTCTTTTTGGGGGCCATTCACTCCCTCTAAACAAACATTAATCTTTCACAAAAGAAGTCGATAGGTATATATATCAATTTCAATTAACATTGTCTTGGGCTGCTTGAAAATCAATCAATATTTATCCATTGCTGACAATGCATTGTTTTCCTATTCGACAAACAACAAAATATTTATGTTTATCGAATTGGCAAGCGCCTGAATCAACTACATTGAAATGCAGATACAAATACAAATATAACTGAAGAACTGCGCAAAATTTAAAGTAACCAAATCTATAATGGAATGTTTCGGATGCTATTTGATAAATTTCTATCGCGGGCAATTTTCTCTTTGACGAACAGTATATGTACAAAAAACAAAACCACAAAACACCGAAACAGAACTATTTTCCGAACTACATTTGTTAACCTTATCCGAACCCAACTATACAGAATATATAGGTATAGTTAAGGGACGAAAGAGCTGTTTCTCTGGCAATTGCATGCAAATGAGCTAAGAACGGATGTTGTGATCCATTACCATTACAATGGTCTGCAACAGTAGATAAGCAACAAAATGTTCACTTGTTTCGAGTGGTAATTTTAGACTTTACAAATATAAAGAGATACAGATACTCTTGTATGTATCTATTTCTGTATATATGTATATCCACTTTTTAGGAAGCTTTCGGTTGCTGATGTGCACACTCCACGACTTGGGGTCATTGCGTGCGCGCAGGCATCCCCCAATCTCTCATCTCACTCATCCCCGCACCACCAATCGATTGTAATCGATCGATTGGAGGCAGATTCATATCGAACACATTCGGGCTATCAGATAGTCATAAAGCTTTCGATGAAAACCTCCTGATGTAAATTAATGTTGAAAATAACGATGGCTATAATTTTTTTTTTTTTTGTCGAGAACAGGCGAGGAGTGGGTGCTGAACTGCAGTGAGCGGAGCGCCTCCACCCAAGCGTGTTAAATTAAGTAATTTAATCGAGAAGTTCTTGTTTATATTTTTTTCTGTCTGTCCGTTTGTTCATCAGTGGTGGATGTATATTTTGCATAAGAAGATTAATTGGTTTGGGCTGTGTAAAACGCCGCCATCGCCACCGCATGTTGCGGTAAAATGGCCTCAATACGTGACTGAGTTATTAATCATCGAGTTTACACGTTAACTTTTTCTCTGCCTCAGCTTGCTTGCGATGGGTGATCGTTCTCTTTATCGTTATTAATTGGTGTAATTTGTTCCTTCAAAGTTGAAAATCGTATATGCGAACCTGCGTTAGTTAATGATACGGTTACGGTAACCTACAGGGATGAGAAAAAAACATGGCGTTAAAATGATAACGAAATCAGTTGATAAATATACGTGAGAATGTATGTGAAACCATTGTTATCGGGTTTATCAGTTTCCACATGAAAAAACAAAAAAATGTTTACTTGGGGATTTTTTGTAGATTATTTTTTGTTTAAATTTATTTTCATTCATGTTTTGCTGATGCTTTGACATTTATTTATCAACATTTGCATAAAAGCAGTAGCAATTCTGTTCCGTGTAGTAATATGAAATTGAGGGTTGTGTATAATAATGTTTCTGGTCTGCCTTGGAAATGTGAAATGTTGACATTTTTAAGGCAGGTAGGTAGATTTTTTGAAAATACATTTTTTCACAATATGACTGTTTCGTTCAATGAACTCGAAAACGATGTGTTTGCGTTCGAAGATTGAAACCCATTTTTTAAATCGACATGAAATTTACTTTATTCGAAAGATAATCTTGTGGCATTATAATTTATATATGATTTTTTGCAAATGACCGCCACGGCTGGCGGCCGTAGTCTAATCTGGAGGTCCAATTTACGATGACAACATTTGTGGCCGTATATAGGCAATAACGCGTCGAATGTTATCCTCCAAGTGGTCAATCGTTTCGGGCTTATCGGCGTAGACTAGCGACTTCACATATCCCCACAGAAAATAGTCAAGCGGCGTTAAATCGCACGATCTTGGAGGCAAATTCACGGGTCCGTAACGTGAAACTATGCGGTTACCAAATGTTTCCTTCAATAAATCAATTGTGGCACGAGCTGAGTGACATGTTGCGCCGACTTGTTAAAACCACAGTTCCTGCACATCACGGTTGCTCAATTGATGAACGAAAAAGTCAGTAATCATGGCTCTATAGACTTCACCATTCACTGTAACTTTCTGGCTAGCATCGTTTTTAAAGAAGTACGGACCAATTATTCCACCAAACCGTAAAGCACACCAAAAAGTCAGTTTTTGTGGATGTAACATTGTGTCTCAACATACACTTGAGAATTATCATCACTCCAAATACGGCAGTTTTGTTAATTGACGTATCCATTCAACCAAAAGTGAGCTTCATCGCTAAACAAAATTCGCTTATGAAAATTGGAATAAACGGCAATCTTGTTTTGGGTCCATTTGGCCACAATTTGGAAGCGTTGTTCAGGCATTAGTCTATTCATGTTGAAATGTCAAACCAAACTAAAAATAAATCACTTGACAGCTGATAAAATGGCTGCCAGTTAGAATAGTGCTGCCAACTTAAAGTTCTATACCTCTAATAAAACATCCATTAGTTATAAGGAATAGAACGATAGGAAAGAATTTTTGTTGGCACAGTAGACTGAGAAATAAGGTATTGACTATAACATTTAATCCCTCGGGTGGCGTCTAGTTGTAACTGGGGGAATATAGAAATGAATAGTGCCTAGAGCGGGACTCGAACCCACACCTCTAAGCTCTAAGTAAGCATTCAAGTACTACATCCACTGCAACATTTCCACTCGCCAGAGTAAGATAGATACATTTGATTTACTCTTTGAATTAAGTAGGTATATATTAACAGAATAATTGTTGTACTAAAATCGTTAAAATTTAAGGGACCTACAATTTTCTGCCAAATACCATCTAACTAAAAGAAGTCTTGGAGGATTCTTCACTTCCTCCCAAGAGGTAGTAGACGTTTTATTTTTTAATTTATTTATTTAGGCGGACGAAGCTGCGGCCATCAAACACAGGCCTTCAGCATGACAGTCCTACGTACTAATTATTACGTCACCCTACCCTACCCGGCTGCTGCAAAAAAACAGTTGCAAAGATTGTTTAAAAAATAAAATCTCAGTAAATTGTTATAGGTTGAGGTTCAACTGGATTGATCATAATATTTTATATGCAAAAGCTTCTAGAAAGTAATTTCGATAGAATCCCGAAAACACAAAATACAGAAAACCTTTAATCTCAAAAAACCCAATATCCCGACTACCCATAACCCATCAGAAGGCCCAAAATCTCTCTATTCATTTTATTTAGGTAATATTTCTGGATTTTGATTTCGGGAATAGTTATTCGGGATCATGGGTTTTCGGGATTTTGGGTTTTCGGGATTTTATGTTTTTTGGGTTTTCGTAAGTTTGGGATTTTCGGGTCTCGGCGTTTTTATTTTCAGAGTGTTAGCAATTGGGATTCAGACCCCAACCCTTCTAGAAAGTAGGTACCTATAAACTGCAATAATCAGTTTTTTTTTCCAATATTTAGAAGATTTAAAAGGAAATATTATTAAAATTATGATTCCTACCAAACTGTTGTTAAAAAAACTTCAAGGAAAATAATTCTAATATTTTGATAAAAAAAAAAATGTCCGTACGTATAGAAATTGCTATGATCTACTATTTAGTGGGAAACGATTATTTTTTTGGTAAATTTGTGGGAAATTCATCTCGGTGTAACAATTTATGTAGAATTTGATATTTTCCAGATAAATATGCGTAAACTATTTTTCTAAAAGATGGAACATCTATTGGTTTCTTTGTTAAAAAGGCTATACAAAAATCAATGTTTAATAATGTTCAACGATGGTTGGTCTATTCAAAAGATTAAACCTTTCAATTAGTTATGAGCTTCTAGCCATCCTATCAAACCAGTTTTTAAATATATTTTCGATGGTTTCTGCACCTAGTTCACGACTACTCTGCCAATATTGTTCTTAAGCTCCTGAATCATCTCTGCATTGTTTCCTGATAATCGATCTTTAATCGCACTTTACAAAAAAGTGAAACTTCGTCAAATCGCAGTAACATGGTGGCATGAAGCAATATCACCAAAATAACTGATTATACGCACTTATTGAACTTTGTGTGCAATAAATCGATTCTTGGAGAGCTCCACTTGTGTGGTACATAGCTCGAACTTACTGGAACCATAGGTGGCCCTAGTTAAAATCTTCAATTTCTGACTATATATACAAAATCGGTTAACAAACTAAATCGGCAGAGCTCTAAGTTGACTATAACGTTTCTTCCATCTTCGGCTTGGAGGAAAAATTGACCAGTAATGTCGGCCACACCAAAAACCACACCAGCTGCAATATTTTCTGTTAAGCACACAGGACGAACACGGGAATTTATTCGGTTATCAATCAGCAATCCAGTCTCACCAACTTTTCAAATTACTTAATTTTATTTATTAATTAAAACTTGTTTGTAGGAATTGGAATTCCAAACGAGCTGCTGCAATTTGAAGATATTTTCTATAATTTTAAACCTCCATCCCTCGCTCCCACTTCCTCCATTTTTCAGGTACTATCTATAAATACAGGGGTACATATTAGCACTGTGATAATTTTCAAGGCTCCAGTTGTTGCCTTTACTCAAATTGTCTTGTTTAATTAATTAGATAATACCTTACGTAAGATAATCTTAAATATCCCTTGAACATCTACGCTTCCACTTACATAGATTATTATTTATGAAAGTAATTTCATAAGTCAAGAACAAGACTTCCAACCACAAAATCCACAAAAATAAGTCAAGAAGAACATTAAATGCAGCCACACATTATGTGTTTCCCAACAGGGTGCTGAAATTTGCTGCAAAATTCGTTCCTTTCATTTACAATACTGCATTCCCTGATGCGGATGTGAATCGATCTATAAATTTCTTTTCGTCGTCTTTAAAACAAGACGACTGTAACTAATCGTTTATGAAAATATTGGTACGACTCCCTTGGATTCTTGCAATGCAAAAGTAATTACACTGAAATGGCATTCGAGGAAGGTAAGTATATAACAACCAAAACAGAGTTTTCCTTTTTAATTTTCCCATTCGAAAACTCCTTCGACGGGATTATCTATATTCTAAGTGTGTATATATACCTAGTATCGTTTTTCTACTATATACAGACGAAGATTATAAATCATCTCATCGCCAGAAATCCATGGGGCGCTGGCTGTCTGTCCGCCGCGCCATTCAGAACTCCAACTCCCCCATTTAACCACTCAGAGGTCTCATACTTGGGCGCATAAAAAAAAGGATAAAACTTTTAGTCTCTGTCTGTCTGCGACCAGATTATCCCCTATTGAGACTGTAAGGGGATGAAAAACTATACAATATACATACAAAATACCGTTGCCACACACATAAACCAACCTTTTGTATACCAAATATTACCAAGACAACCAGAAAATGTACTCTCGTCGTACAAAACGTATAAAATCAAGCTGTGTATTCGTACCGCATTCAATACAGGTATACGTGTCCTTTTAGCGGAGGCTGGCATTTTAAATGCTCTCCATCAGCAGTTTTCTGACAAAATGTAATTAACGTCGAAGTTTACCGATCCCGACACATTCAACTATATAAAGTTTCAAGGCAAAAGGGAGGTCAATAAAAGTTATTACCCAACGTCAAGGATCAACCGCACACTTTTGGAGAAATCCCAACCCTTTTCCCAAAACTAATTTTGAAACCCTTTATCCTATATGATGGACATGGACAAACCCAACTCGTGTTTGAGGTGTCAATTAGTTTAAAGTTGGCGTGGGCTGATTAAAATATGTAAACGTGATCTGATGATTCGCCGACGATATTTAATTGTTGCCTTGTTGGCATACGGATGTGCGATGGCAGACCCATAATCTGCATATGAACATGAAAGTTCTATAGTCTATAAAGATGTAACCATAGTCATGACCCAGTCCTTAATATAAGCCCCAGATGTACACATACATCAAATAAAATCATTTGTGGTTAGAAAAATGTAGGATGGGAACTAAACATATTCATCCCCTATTTGCATAAAATTAAGAGTCTCAACACTCTCAAAAGCCTAAAACCATTAGGTTTAGCTTATTGACACCATCACTGTACCACGCGTTTGTGTGATGAACGAGTGTGTACGTATCTGTGACCATCAGACTGATTAGATAAATTTTTCTTAATTGGATTGGATGGGGTGAAAATCATATACTTCCATCAGACAAATGCGGGTATGATAAAGGCTTTGAATAAATTAATTGACATCGTTTTTGACACACATTAGCCATGTTAACATTTCAGTCTTTGAAAATAGTTTTTTTTTTTCTTGTTTTTTTTTATTGAATATAAAACACAATGGTTGGAGAATAATTTTCTCATGATTCAAAGTTTCAATGGTGGAAAATATTTTCAGATGAGTCATTGAATTTTTGGATATCAGCTAAATGATAAATGACCCCAAAAAAATTGTTTCGAACTTGAGGTTTTGATCTTGAAACATAGGAATGACAAAATATTATGTGAAAGACCTTGAACGTGATATTGAAATAGAAGCATGTTTCATAGGTATTATAGAAAAAAGAAGAAGGCTTTGATGAAAAAGGTTTCTTCAAGGTATGTATTTTTAAGCTGTTAGTATGAAAAGGGTATCGATGCATTTCAAGTTTAAGCTTCTGTAGCTTTATGATAAGTCTTTCATATTGAAGCTTTGTTGATATTTTAATGTAGTTTTGAAGTCGTTTTGTAATAATTATAATAACAGATGGATTAACGAGTTTCAGATCCGTTTTTCTTTTGAACGTTGAAGAAACTAAGTAAATCTTATGAAGAAGCTTAAGACAGTCACAGATAAAAGCGCTCTCAAAACAATTTTACAAAAAGGACATTTGTGGTTAATTTTCAAAAACATGCCTGCCCGAATTACCGCATCAGTTATCGAGTAATACGTGACTGAATTATTTGAGTTTGGCATTACCGCTCACTTTATCGAGTAATCAAGTACCATAATTTGATATTTTTTTTTATCAGTAATCAATGGAATTTCATGCGATAGATGGACAGCCGACTGACTCACTGAGTGTGTAATGGAGGCGAATGCTCAAGGAAAAATGAAAGAATAGAATTATTGTTTTTTGACTATTTTTGCGTTTTATTTTTACTATTTTATTCGATCACTGATGTCACTCAGTTACTGAAGCGGTAATTTGGCCCCTGTATTTGATGCTTTCATAGAAGTAGAAGGGGTATATCTAGTGAAGTGGTAAATAGAATATACAAAAATAAAATGGTGGTGCAACATCAGCGCTCGTGATAGTGAATAAGGGCATCGTGACTTATACATTTTTCAACCATTTCTGTTGCGTGTTATTGATGAAGACCTAGAATTTTGTACTGATTCTTAACTTAACTTTCATATTTTCCTAAAATCTTTGAAAGTATTTTGTATGAACTTATAAGCTTTCGCTGTAAGTCTCTCATTTCCCCCAGACAACACGGTTTCCTTAAATGTAGATCTACAACCACTAATCTTATCGAATTTGTATCTTTTACCCTCTCCGCTTTAGAGAATGGAAATGAAGTCGACGTTATTTCCACAGATTTCAGTAAGGTCTTTGATAAAATTTCGCATAGACTTATACTCTTCAAATTTTCCTCTCTCGGCTTTGAACCTTTATTCTTGAATTGGATATCTTCTTACTTAGAGAACCGTTTCTACAGCGTGCGCTTCAGATCAGCCCTTTCGAATCCTTTCCTTGCTACCTCCGGCGTTCCCCAAGGCAGCCATTTGGGTCCCCTTCTTTTTATTCTTAGTCTTAACGATATCGAAATGGTAATCAAACATTCCTTTATCTCACTTTATGCCGATGATGCGAAGTTTTTCAAGACCATTTCGTCGTCACGCGACACAACGCTTATACAACAAGACCCCGATAAATTTTCAGTCTGGTGTCTCAAAAATAGCTTGGAGCTTAATATTAACAAATGCCAATCAATCACCTTTTCGCGTAAACGCATCAAATCTCCTCCTCGTATCTACTTCCTTCATAACCAACCCATCTTAATCGTAGAGTCAATTCGCGATCTTGGCTTCCTATGTGACCAGGAACTTAATTTCCTTGCACATATAGATGACATAATTCTGACAGCCAACTCAGCTCTTGGCTTTGTCAAAAGGTGGTCCAAAGAATTCTCCAACCCCTATGTAACAAGGTCGCTATACATAACATTTCTTCGACCCCTTCTCGAATACGCTTGTCAAGCATGGTCGCCTTATCAAGATATTCATATATCAAGAATTGAGAGCATTCAACGCCGATTCCTTCGATTTGCTCTTAGAGGCCTTCCTTGGAACGATCCTTTAATCCTACCACCTTACCGTGATCGCTTACAAATAATTAACCTGATTTCACTCGAGAAACGAAGAGAAATAGCTGACATTCTATTCATTCACCGTCTCCTTTCTGGTTCTGTCGACTGCCAAACTCTTTACACTAACCCCCGAAATTTAAGAAACCCTCTCCTCTACTACTTGCCTTTCCACCGCACCTCATATGGCTCCAACGAGCCTTTAACTCGAATGTTGCGAAGTGCTAATTCGAACGCAAACTTTTTCGACTTTAACCTAAGCAACTCCAGTCTTAAACTCCGTTTACTCAAGCCTTCCCCCAATACATCGCTATCTAACCTTTAAGCTTCGTTATTTTTAAGTTAGATTAAGTCCTTAGTTTTAAGTTAGATTAAGCTTGCATTAAGCCGAATAAATGGGGGTTTTGCCCCCACCTAAATTAAATTAAATTCTGAATGTTTAAGGTGAGAGGTTACCGCAGAAAAAAACATACCTCTGAAGTTCTAAACTCACTTTCGACGTAATCTTGAAAAGACAGTTACACTTACAGTTCTTACAGTTGTTATTGTTTTCACAATGTTCTTATTCAATTCGTCTGCTCTATTCGAGGCTTAGGAGTTATTTGCGACTATCAGTCAGTGTTGTCGAACGTACTGCAAAAGCAGTATTTGTACTGATTTAGCTTTGTGCGTACTGCCGTACTGCACACTTTTCTTTTGTACTGCTTTTTGTATTGCCTTTTAAATTTCGCTGTTCACCAATAAAATCTTTCGAAAAAATGTAAAGATGGCATCACTATTCATATTTTCCATGAACAAACACTTCCACGTTCCAAAATTTGAATTTCACTAAACCTATTTTTTCTTTCTATAAAGCGGCCTGTCTTTATTATTAGCAAGTCTATGATTTCACAATCATGAACGGCAAACAAAAATAGTTCCTTTTTTAAAATTGAAGAACAATTAATGCAAAAAAAAGACTAAGAAAGTTAAAGAAAGAAAAAGAGTTAAAATAAAAATAAATACATATTTATGTATTTGAAAAATTATATGCGTGCTGCTTTTGCCCCAAAATTATGCAAACAAATTTTGTATGTACTGCTTTTGTCTTTTTCAAAACGACAGCACAGTATCAGTCAAATTTCCAAGCTCATTTCGATCATATTATTAACAAGTTTCATAAAATGTTAGTCTAAAGAATTCTCGAACCCCTACGTTACTAAACCATAGACATTACCTTCGGTAGACCCCTTCTTGAATCTTGAGCCATGTCTGCGAGGAGATTTTCGAACCTGCTCGAAGGCAGTTATAATATGACTTTGATAAGATTTATTGCTTCAAGGAAAGCAATTTAAGAAAAAGTTGTATACACAAACAAAATCTTAAATCGGACACTTTTTGTTTTTACCCCAGTTCACCCTATAGAAAATATTATCTATGAAAAGGATTTTAACATTTTTTCATACGAGCGATCAGTTACAAATACAAGATATTGCGACTTCAAAAATGGTCAAATGGTCCCCATATGTGGGATATTCGTTAAAAAAGTCTGCCAATAATTGGTCAGTAGTTGGTAAGAGGAACCTGCTCGGAAAGTTCTTTGTGGTACATTCTATGGTAGACGACAGCTTGGTAGACCATGCTTGCGCTGGAGAGATGGCGTAGACCAGGCCGCCCGGAGCCTTGGGGGGGCAACTGGATGGCGGCGGCTCGAGACCGGGATGGGTGGAGAGACTTGTTGAAGGAGGCCAGGACCGGACCCCGGTTGTCGAGCCGACGATGATGATGATGAGTTGGTACAATTCAACTATAGTTCTAGAAATTTGTCAGCCATAGAATATTTCTATTCAATGGTTAAATTTCTTCCAGGTCATCAGCTAATCTTAAACACCTCATTTGTGGGATATTCGGAAAATAAAGTATACCCCCTTAGTGTCTTAGTGATTTCACAAGAGCTCAACTAGTTTAAGTAGCCATATTTGCTGGTTATGAATAATTTTAGATTTTTTTTTTGCGAACATCCCACAAAAGAGGTGCTAAAAATCCCTTGAAAAAATCTTTTATGGAGTCACTGAGACCTTTCAGATGGTAGGTATACTTTTTTTGCGAATATCCCACAAATGAAGTGCTGAGATCCCGGAGCTCAAATGGTAAAGTTTTATGCGAATAACCGATATTTTTGACATTTGATAACTTTATGAACTATTTCTAAATAGACTTTTAAGATAGTATTTATTATGACCAAATAAATAGGTATACATATAAACCATGTTCCGTTTAAAAATCTTCTGGGTTATTGGTAGGTATAGGACATTCTTGTAATCTATAGCACCTTTTAATTTTAGTGTTGATTTAAAATTCATTCAATTACATGTTTAAAATTTAAAATTCTCTTGGTACACAGATGGATGTAAGGACTTAAACAATTCATAATGTCATTTTAACTCAGAAAAACTGACAAACTGTCTGTCGTTTAATCAAAAGTATCTATACATATCTAGGAAAACTCTCTTGAATATCAATGATGTAAGAAATATATAGAAAGGAAGAAAATTTTCTTCCTTGTATTCCTTCCAACCAACCAATTCAAAGCTAACATTCTTGCCCTTGAGTGTGTTATTGAAATCTTTTTTTCTCAACAAATACATTCCACAAAGGCCACAGCCGCTCTGCTCTCCTCTCACCTCGATTATAAAAAATGAAAAAAAAAAAAAAAGCCATGCGCTCAGTAACTTTTGTATAACATACCGCAAAAAGTGTCCTCATCTCCTCATTGTATCCGAACGAAAGACGAATAATGTCTTACTATGCGGCTAAAAACCACTATGTGACTTCTTCCCACCACATAAGTACTCACAGGCACGCCTTTGTTTATCAACACTAGTTGAATAATTTCAACAAAAGTAATCTATAGTCCAGACAATGCTTCAACAAAGATCCAATAGGAGCAACAACAAAAAGTGCACAAGGATACCCTTTTTCCTCCTCAATAACAACAACCAACAACAAAATCAAAAAAAAAAATACTTAACTGAAAGTGAGCAGGCAGAACAGAAACAGAATAGAAAAAAAATTGTCATACCTACACAGAGCCACACAGAATCAAGCTTCCGGTGTCTGCCAGACAAGAAAAAGTTTCAAAAAAACAAAAAAAAAATTCCACACCCCGTGTGGTGTATACCTACACAAAAAAAAAAAAGCTCAGCACATGGGAAGGTGTAATCAAACAGGAAGAACAAAAAGGAAAAATCCTGGCATGGTTGGGTTAATGTGCTGTGATGCGCTCCCGCCCGACAACACTGACTCGCCTGGAAGCTGCGGAGGAACCTTTTTTTCCATTAAAGCAATTAGACATTTCCATCCCCTAACAAGTTTTCATTCACCGTTAGAAGATAGCAATATGGAAATGGAAATTGTTCAATTCTGCCCGAACATTCCAGAACACAATTCTGCCAGATTGTCTCTTCCTTTCTTTACCTATAGAAATGCTCCCTTCAGTTAGTTGAGTTTCTTGCTCCTGTTTCAAGTGCAGGAATATAAAAGTAATGAGTAGAGAATGCATCATGTGCTATAGTGCTATTATCCTTTATCAGAATCTTGGCACCTGATGGCATCGCATCGGTTTCGGTTCCGTAAGGAACATCAGAAAGTTTTTTTTTCTTGTTCAGTTTGTTTCTTCCAAGTTAAATTCCGAAAGAACAATGGACAGTGCGCTAAATGGAAAGGTTGTTGGAATTTTCCTATTTTGGGGGTGAGATATTACTTTGTGAAAGAGTCCACAACACCATGTTGGAATTCCAGACAAGTTTTGATGGATTCATGAAGTTTTGTTTCTTTGTTTCTTTATTTCTATTTTTCATTGTGAAAAAAAGAAAAATCACAAAACAGAAAGAAACTACAAATTTGAAACTTGTTGTTTTGTTTTCTTTTTTAAAGTTGTTTTCGGTTTTGTTTTCAGTGTAGGTAGGTACCTATACTGTATTGAAATGGGAACGTATATATTTTGGTTTGTTATAGAAAAGTATATGTTCCTATAAGGACAAAGTTTTGGGAAACAACTACGGTTGAATGACTTAAGGTGTTAATAATTATAAAAGTTCCCTTTTCAGCTTCTTGTTATAGCCATGATTATACAAATTGCTTTTTAGAAATTTTGTGGATGGAAAAAAGTACAAGGGTGTCGTCAAAAATCAAAAATTAATGTCTTAAGTTTTTGAGACATTTTTTTTTTCTTTTCAAACTTTTACGATATTTTTATAAGAAATTAATTTCCTTGTTCCAAAATTCAAAAAAAATGAAATGAATTACATGCACCAGGTCCATGAGATTCTCTTTAACAAAAAGGTACCTAATGTTAAACAATGGATCCAAATATCTCCTTGAGGGGTTAATAGATTTTAAAAATAAAAACCATAAAAAGAAACGATATTTTATTAAAATTTAAAAATACAAAACTTTTTTAAGTACACCTTACCAAACTTTACAGTCCAGTAGGTATATTTAGTCCAGATTCCTATGGGAATTTAATATTACATTGGAAAAGACATTTTACTTGATGGAAGCTTAAATCCGAGTTTTTGATCATCAACTCTATGCAGGGTTTCCGCCATCTTCATTTCTAGACGAAGAAAGTAGAGAAGCATTTTTTTGGTAATCGATAGATTAGATAGAAAAAAAAAATCGAGAAATTCTTAGAATTGAAATTTGAACGTTTCAAAGTCAAAAACTTGAAAATATAGACGTTTAAGAAAAAAAAAATTGCCATAAATCAGGATGCGATAGGTACCTATGTGTAAGTATGTAGGGTTATAGGAGTCGTAAAAAAAACGACCTCGGGATTCAAACTTGACTACGATTACTTACGATGATAAAGAACACACAAAAAGTGGTCCCTGCAATTCCTTCTGTCTGTATATCTCTCTGTTCCTCAACCTACAGCCTAAAAGACTGTAGCGATTTTCTTGAAATTTTGAACTCAGGGTATTTTAGTAATGTTAATTTTAAAGTTTTGTTCTTAACTCTAAAAACACAACAAAACCTGCCATGCAACAATTATGAAAGAAACAATTTATGTCGGAAACGTCTCCAACGATTTTGATAAAAAAAAATATGCACGACTGGGTCGCAGGAACTTGCTCTTATGCGCGATCACATTGTGGTTCTATAGTCTGAAATAAATTAGCTATAGGAGTATATATTTTATCCATTTGCCAAATCTTAGTTTAGTTTCAGGTGGTATTATGTGAGTATAAAAAAATTAACAATATAGCCTAGTGTTGCACATATGCAATATGCATAAAAGGAAATTATACTATTTAAACTGGTAAATTATTTTAAATCAACAAAATTAGAAAGAAATTGATTAAAATACTTTGAATCCGTTTTAACCCAACGTGATGTAAACCATCTGATTTCTTATATAAATCTTTATTTATGAGAAAAAAAATTGAAAATCGTAGGAGCGGTTTTAAAAATAATTAATTTTTTATATGTAAAATTTCGTTAACATTTTTGAGAAAAATAATTTGTACGCCAATTTAAAGCATTTATTAATGTTGCGTTAAAAATTGAACTTCACAAAAAAATCTGCTACCAGTTTTCGAAATATCGAATTTTCAAAAAATAATTTTGATTTTTTTTAAAAAAATCCAAAAATCACTTTTTAGAAAATTTTGATACGCACTTTTATTTATATTTGTTACAAGCTTCTGTATAAAAAATCTAATTTTATTCGGTTGATCAGATGTTGAGATAGTCGAAAATCAAAGAAACCGTTCTATGAGAGGTACTGTTAATAAACCTAAAATATAAACTTTAAAAATTTTAAATGGTAGATCGTACTAATTTTAATACACAAAAAAACTTTTATGAAAATCGTAGGAGTCGTTTTTGAGAAATAAAATATTTTTCTTAACGGTTTTTTAACATTTGTATGGGAGGCACCGTTATTTTTGGGTATTAGAATAATTTTTGTCAAAAATCTTCTAGATAAAGTTAAAAAACTGCTATTTACCAAGTTTAATAAAAATCAACCAAGTCGTTTTTGAAATATTGAGTTTTCAAAAAAAAATATTAAAACTTTTTTTAAAAATCTAAAAAATATTTTTTTGAAAATTTAGGTACACAATATTATTTAGAATGTGTCAATACTTCTTCATAAAAAAATTGATCAGAATCAGTTTAACCGTTTTCGAGAAAAGCGAAAATCAAAAAAATTGTTCTTTGGGAGGTACCATTAATAACCATTTTTCGGAACCATTTTTTTTATTAAACGGCAACTTATAACTATCTAAATTTATTGAGTTCTTAAAAACAAATTCGGTAGCGCTGGATCTGAGAAAAATAAGTTTTTCCTTTTCGGCCAAGAAATTTTGTATGACTGCTACTGTTAATTTTGGTCCTAAAAAAAAGAGAAAAAAACGGGTGGGTGGAATGTCCAAAAAACGCTAGGTACCAAGTTTAAAGAAAATCGACCCATCCGTTTAGGCTGTAGTCGAACAGACAGACAGACAGGCAGACGGACGTTTTTGCGAGACCCACTTTTTTTGACTTCTCTATCATCGTTATGTAAAGTTTGATCAAAATCTCGAGTTCGATTTTTTGTACGAATCCATAACTTCCCATATAGTACCTATATCGCAAGTAAAAATTGTGTGCTTTTTTGTAAAAATGGTATGCATTTTAGAAGAAAAAAATATCTGTTTTTTTTCATTTTCGGCTTTCTCGTTAACGGCTTGACTGATTTTAATCAAAATTTTTATTTTAAAAGTCCTTTCAAACTAAAATATATCCAACCAAAAAAATTGTTTTTTGATCTTAAAAAAATTATTAAATTTATTTTTTTTTTTGAAAAATCAATACTTTGAAAACGGGTTAATGAACTTTTTTTTAAATTAGGTTTAAAGATGTTAATCTTATTACTTTAAACGAGCTATTCTTATATTCTTGGTTTCTGGAAAACGGCTCTAATGATTTTGAAGAAACTTCCACAGTTTGCTCTAATGAACGAGAAAAAAATTGAAAAAAATATTTTTAATCAAATTCGCCCACTGCCCACTTTTATGATTTCTTGGTTTCTCTGAAACGGCTCTAACGATTTGGTTGGAATGTCAAGAGTTTGTTTCGGTGGGCGAGCGAAAATTATAAAATTGATTTTATTAAAATCCACCCACTTTTTATATAGTTTGACTACACCTAGCCTGACACTTGAACTTTAAAGATTTTAACCTTCACGATTAGAAAAGAAGTTTTATAAAAAAATAACGAAATTCTACTTAATCCATCAAAAAGGTAATGTTGATCATGTTAAACCATCATCCCCCAAAATTTCAATCCATCCTTTTAATAAGATAAAAATCAGAAAATCTATATAAATATAAATGTCCACTGTAGTGACGCCAGTAGATACCTATAATTAAAATTTAACTTTTTTTGTTAATATAGTTTCGTGCGTGCGTATTTCGGTATATTTTTGTACACTTTTCTCACCAAAATTGGCTCAAGCCGTAACTAAGATGTTAGGTGCCACATGCACTTCTCCGGTGCCAACGCAATGAAATATAAAAGACAACACATTTTCATTAAAGAACTCCTTGTTTATTTTTCATAAAAATTGAATTTTCTTTCATTACATTTTACATTTCCACGCGTAAATTTTCCTACGGTAAAATTTCTAAGATCCCGAGCAAAGCTCGGTCTCGCAGGTATATTAATTATTAAATTCTCAAAACTAGCTTCCCAAAGTGTTCAAGAAATTTTATATTTCTTGAGAAAACCGATGCAACGGTTTTGCACCAACCGTCCCCCGCAGAAATTCTTTATGAAAGTGTTTTCAGGGTTGCCGCTATCTTTAATTGAAATAAATTTAAATCTTGAATGACAGGTAATTAACCTTCAGGAAAAAAACTTAAAGTGTTTTCAATAATACAGTTATATTTTTACTTGCTCTACCCATAGGGCAAGTATTGGTTTCGTGTAAAAAAAATACAAAAATCGAGGTTGTAATCAAAACTAACACTACGATAATCGAGAAGTCCAGAAAAGTGGATTTCGTAGTGCCGTCCGTCGGTCTGTGCGTTCGGTGCGTCGGTGCGTCCACTGTAATTTGAGCTAGAGCCTAAACGGGTAGATCGATTTGCATAAAATTTAGTACAGAACATTTTTATGTGATTCCCTAGGGGAGAAATTCGAATTTTTATTTTAGCTCATCTAGAACGGGTAGCTGTCATACAAATATTTTGGTTTCTTCAAATATTCTCGAAAACACTTTTAACGATTTTGATTAAACTTCGAACCTGTAATAAGCAGGTCAATTTTAAGAAAACTGCGTTTCAGGTTTTTCTCAAAAAATTCACATACCGGAATTAGGTATTCCACTTCTTTTTGAGAAAATGGTCTTATTTTTGAGTTATTCGCATATATCTTTTTGATGGTTACTCTGATTTTGTTATAATTTTGCAATCTGGTACTTATTAACATCATAAACAATATTGCATTTGAAAATATTGAAAAACATTGATTTATAATTTAAAAACAAATCAAACAAAAAATTATTTTCTTAGTTTTTTGACACTTTTAATAATATCTCGTTAAATATATTTGTACATCATGCATCTTCAATTTGTTGTTGTTCACAAGAGAAAGTTGGTGCGATCAAGTCGTTCATATTTTTTTTAGCTTACGATAAAATAGCGGTTAGGAATCGATATGGAACAGCATCACGTTGTACTCAATACAGGTTTTTTTCTAAAAACTTTCTCTGGGCTTGTATAGTTACTTTAAACCCTGTATATTGAGCGGTGGACAAACGAATGCACTTGGTCAGATCCTCCTACGTTGTCACTTGTGGATTTTAGATAAGTTTTTGATGTGTAAACATCTATGCCGGCCGGCGGTAGAGTGAAAAAAAAACGTGAAGGTTCGTGTGCAACGTTACGTCGTGCAACGTTACGGTGTGCAACGTTGCGATCTGCATACTAGAATGGGTGTGTTCAGTGAAAAAAATCTTAAGATCCCCTTAAAGCAAAAACAAGTCCGTTTTGGATCCGCGCACGTTTATGTTTACACATATTAACCGTGAGTCCCGGCACTCACACATTTTTTTTTTTTGTTTTTGGAGGATTCTTATAATTAAAATAATAATAATAAATAAATAATAATAAATTATAATTAAAAAAGAAAAAAAAATATTTTTTTGCCTCAACAAAAGTGGACAAACGAAGCTGACCTATTCTCGCTTCGCACAGGTGTTTATCTGAATAGGTAGGTTGTTCTTTTTATCATGATCTAATTTTTTTTCTTATTACGGAAAAGTAAGTTCACTGCATGAAATTGGCTGAGGCATGACAACACGTTGTCAATCTCTCCACTGTCCAAACACCGCAAACATGAGTCATA
Source organism: Leucozona laternaria (assembly GCA_932273885.2). Classification (NCBI taxonomy): domain Eukaryota; kingdom Metazoa; phylum Arthropoda; class Insecta; order Diptera; family Syrphidae; genus Leucozona; species Leucozona laternaria. The sequence goes on along the minus strand of OW026367.1, from coordinate 18,337,667 downwards.
AACGTATTTGACAATGAACCTCGGTTTGTTGCTCCTTACATTCAATTAGTTCAAAAATTGCATCTAATGGGTGTTTTTTTTTAATGCAGAATATACGAACTTCAGGCAATCTTATCTGTCGTGCCAGTTGTCAGATTTTAAATTGTGAGTGTCATTTTTATTCAGTACCTAGTTTTTGCAATTTTATTGTGATGAGGATGACATTTGAATATGTTTAAAAAACGTTAACAAATTTAAGAAGTTTAGTTCCAAAAGGATAGTTCTGTGTGCCAAGATCGTCTGGCATTGAATCCGCTGTTTTACCAAAAAATCGTATTCGGCGGTGAAGCTCGCTCAAAAGGTATGTCAATAGGTAGGTTATCGTACCAAAGTTACGGTCAAAGTTATTTGTTAATAGACGATACCGTTCCGATTAAATGGTATATGAATGTGGAACAGGTGTAATTGCAGCAGGATAACGCTATGGACAACAAAACTTTTTAAAGGAAACATCCTTGGAACGCATAATTTCACGTATTGGTTCTGCAAATTGGTCATCATTTGACGCATCTTGATTTTTTTCTTTGGAAAACTAAGAAGAATGGACGCATCTGACAGAAATTCGTCAACAAATGCTTGTAAAAGTGGTTGGAAACTTTGTCTCTCGGACGAATGTTATCAGATCCAGCAGTGCGGTGAACATATGCCTGAACTTCTGTTTAAAACCTAATTACACAATGAATTTCTTCTATTGAACACAAATAAATGTCGATTTAATGAGATTTCATGTTTTTTGTTCAGAATCAAAGTTAGTTATATGGCTTAAAAAACACACCCTTTAATAAATAACACAGTCGACCCCTCCTACATGCACTCCGCTTAAATGAAACTGTCGGTTATATACCACAAGAAATTTATTACTGTTTTTTATTCAAGGCTTTTTCACACAAATTAGTACCAACGGATAATTGCACTCTGCTTATTTGAAAACTCCCTTTAATTGAATCATTTTTCTTTCCCGCTCAAGTGAAACACTGAAAATTTTTAAGTCTGAACAGTTGCAGTTATACGAAGTTTGGTTAAGTGCAACAAAGTTGCATATATACCTATCCGAAGATTGCTTATATGAAAACTCCTCTTATAATTGCAACAAATTGTCTGCATTTTTAGTGTTGCAAATAAGCGGAGTCGACTGTACCAAGTATTTTGTTTGGACACAGTGAATCAAATTAAATTAAGTAAGTATCTTTTTGTAAATATACCTACCTACTTCAAAATTTAACTAAAAAGACAAATGCCTTCCTAATATTATGAGTCAAACTCGAAATATTATTTTGACAACTATGTAACAAATGTATACCTTTGGCATCAGCATACAATTAAAACGGATCCCCAAATGTCTTTGAATCACGTAACATTTACAACAAATATTTACCTTCTGTTTATTTACCCCCTGATTATAATGTCTTTTTCTATTTCTATACCTACCTACATAGTTAAATAATTTATAACAAGGAAAAGTATGCAGGTCCTGCATTCTTCTGCCTACATATATACCTTTTATCCAATGCTCCTTTAACACAACGAAATATAAAATACAACCCCTCCTTAAATAGTTGATTAAGTTTTCACCCATTCCCGGAGTACTTTTGTAGGCCAGCACTCCCACATTTCGGAGTTACCACCCCTACATAATCTAATCAAAAGCACTGCTATACGAAAAAAATATCCTTCGAAAAATACGTTTCCCATTTGCAAGAAACCACAACAACGATACAGCCATGCCAGTAATTTTGAAAGAAGATTCAAATCGAATCTTTTTTTTTTTTTGTTAAATATTATATTTTTGCCAAGGCCCCTTGATGCAATTTTTTTTTTTTTGTGATCCTATCCTTATTTCGTTGTCCTTTCGCCCTTTAGTCGTTTGGCAAATTTTCCTCTCTGTTGCACTTCAAAGGCAATCGAAAAAAAAAAATTACATTTCTCTCATCGCATCAGGTAGTATCATCTAGTACATATGAGGATTCTTTCTATACTCGTATAATGTAATGATGCAATGTGACATCCTTATGTAGGGTAGCATCTTGTAACACATGATCTAATTCACATTGTAGTTTATTGAGCGGGAAAGGAGTTTTTTTTTTTTATTTCGTCACGGGACATTGCTGATAGCACTTTAGCTGTGTCAAATAAAAACATTAAAAGTATTCGAGTGTCTATATATACCGTCAAAAAGGGACAAGAATTGAGAAGATAAAATTTTGTGCTGCTGGGTGAAGTTGATTGCTCAAAAGGGCAAACATGTTATGGTCAAGTGAATTTGCTGTACTGTGTGGGTGCTGGGTAATAAGCGAGCGTATCTTTGTCTCGATACATTTTGTCATAAAAAGTCATTGTGATGGGATACATTTTTGTTTTCAAAAGCACCACATATACCTACTTCAATGTTGTCGAAATTATAATTACTATAACATACATATTATGTATTTAAACAGGACGACTTTGTTTTTTTTTTCGAGGTCGAGTTTAATGATAAACTTCTTAAACACTTGCTTTAAATAATAATCGATAATTTTTGAAGAAAAAAAATTGATGCTAAGAAATCGGTGGTTGGTAATTGAGCTGTCAGTGAAGAATTAATGGATTTAGGGTTAAATTACTTAACTGTTCAATATTCAACGCTGCACAACATCCCACAGTGATAGATAGATAAGATTTTTATTGCATTACTTTGAAATTAACATTACATAGTACTTGTTTTACACAATACTTGTTTTTATATACTACTTGTTTTTATATAGAAAAAATCATTATAGCATGGCAATTGCCGTCTGCCAGATTCGCAACTAAAATTAAATCAATTTATGCAATAAGCTATCACAATAAAATTTTAGATTACCATAGAATACAAAAGAATATTTAACAAAAGATACTAATCGAACAATAAAATTAGATGAGTGTTGGTCCACAGGAGACAAAATTCAGAAGTCTTCACTTATTATTAGCGCTCTATATCTTAATGCGAGTTTACAATATTCATAAAGTTTGGGAACATCCATCTCGTTCAGAATAATAAGAACTTCATCTTCCGATAAACGGTCACTTCCGAAAATACTACTTCTAATTCCCCTGAGAATTGGGCACCTTCCGATGAAGTGAATAATGTCCTCTCTTTCCACTAAGTTGCACATACTATGTACACTCGAGAGGTAAATCAGGTCTGTGAGGTATGAAATTCAAGTTGAGTAATTCACTCCGAAGTCTGACCATTGTAGAAATCACGTTAACATTGTTATAATCACGAAAGTAGTTTTTTTCGGCAAGATTATGGTTTAGCCTACTGTAAATTGTTCTCAACAAGGATCCGGAAGCTTCAACTACATATTCAGCTCTGCACTTCTCATCTACCATTGATATTACTTCGTACAGGAGGGCCTTACTGGATGATATATTTTCTACGTTTAAATTAAAATTTAAATTGCATCCTTCTGCAAGGAATAGCCACTCCCTGTACCAGCCATTTTGGTTTTGAATAGCTTTAAGAACTACTTTCCTCACAAGCCGGGATTCAGGCATTTTGAACACGTTCAGTAGATAGTCCGCTTGTAGTTTTAAAGTTTTTATGAATAAAGGTGAAAGTCCGGATTCTAACATAATGACATAGTTCGGCGTGTTTGGTGGTAAGAGAAATATTCTCTTCACATAGTGCGTTAAGAGTTTCTCAACCGTATGGAATTTTTTACAGCCCCATGCATGAGAACCATACAAAAGAATACTTTCGGCAACTGCTTCAAATACCTTGAATTTACTGCTATGCGCTATGTTTTTGTTCATAAAGCAACCTTTCCACGTGATATTAATTGCAGTTTTTGCCTTGTGCAGTTTATCGTTAAAGTGCTTTTCCATACTCATGTTTTTGGAGAAAATAATGCCCAGGTACTTGTATTCACTAACAATGTCTATGTTTTCGCCCTTATAGTTCCATTTTTCACTCGACGCATATCGTCCACCTCCTTGTTTAAATATCATTACTTTAGACTTTTGGATATTGGCTATTAAGTTCGATAGCCGACAATACTGGTATACCCTGTTTATCATGAGTTGTAACGTTTCTGGGGAATACGCAAACATGATTATATCATCTGCAAACAACAATGCCTTAATACGCACCCCTGCGAAATCAACACCCCCTGGAAAGTAATCAATGAGGCGCAAACAAGGTGGGGCTTAAAGTGCCACCCTGCCTCACTCCCGATGTGGTTGCGAACCAATCAGAAAGTTCCGCTCCGGTCCACACTGCAGCCATTGTTCCTCTGTACAATTCTTCAAGAACACGTCCGAACTTCAGCGACAACCCTAGACTATACAGTTTGTATAATAAAGCTCCTCGGTCGATAGTATCGAAAGCCGCTTTAGAATCAATAAAGAAAACATACAATTTTCTACCCTGGCTAAGAAAGCTCTCCGCTATACTCTTGAGCACGAAAATGTTGTCTATCGTTGAGTATCCTGTTCTAAAGCCAGCTTGTCCCACAGTGAAACATTCCAATTTTTAGACTTCTTGTGTAGGTATATGAGAAATCAACAGTTGAAGTTGTGCGCTCTTCGGTTTTTGCACACATTGACCAAAAGCTTTTTGGATGTTAAAGTTAACCAAAAAAATATGCCAATGGGTCGAAATTTGGTGGTACAACTTATGACAGACATCAAAGTCTTGTAGACCCTGGTCGCGGCTTTTAGTGAATAAATATGATTGGTGCAAAAAAAACTAGAAAAATCATCTTTGGGGATATTTGCATGACCCAATGTTCTATTTCACCCGATAATACCTCTCCTAATGATCTTAGATCAGTAGATCTGAGACCATTATTGAAGGCTTTTGCTTTTGCTCTGCCAGATCGTTTGAAAAACCCATCAGTGTTAAAATTGTATAAACCGGACGATTTGCATAAAATCCGGAAAAGGTTGGGATGTTCATAGGTATAAGTGATGCTTTTTCTTCGTGGCTGAGGTAATTCCATCGATGTCCCAGAATTCTACCCAAAGAATCAATTAAACTTGGGCTTCGACAGCCTAACTCCGAAATAGCAAAATCTTCATTTGACTTTAATTTTGGCTACAGTTCTTTACCATATTCACTGTCTTAAAATAACTAACATAGTAATTTATATAATTTTCAGGTTAATAACAATTTTTGACTAACTCACTATAAATATGAAATTATGACAATCATATACTTTTTCCCCACTGCGCAATCTGGAGAAAGGTCTGTCTCAGAACCTCTCGGATAACCTTGGTCCAAGTAATCTTGAAGAGGCAACCTAAGGAAATTACTGTCGGAATCGTCGTAGGTAATCCTTGTCCCTATAGCACGCAAGCTAAGGAAAGTTCTGGTCGGAACTCTCAAGGGAAACTTTGTCTAAAAGAACCTTGAAGAAGCAACCTAGGGAAAGTTCTACGGCCCTACTCTAAATATATTCACAAAAAACGTCAAGTAGTATTAACAACACCACCATATCGTACCTCTATTTCAGTCGTTCGTCACGCCAATTACATTATGGCCTTTGTCATTCGGGTCTTTGATCTTCTATACTATAGATTGGTACCAGGGTTGCCAGCTTAGGGGTTTTTTTGTCGTTGGGGGTTAATCTAGGGGGACGATATTACTTTTACTCTGCCCAACAAAAATAGGCAGTACACGTCTTATGGGGAACCTTTTTCAAAATCAGTAGCGTTCTATATTTTTGCACCATACTAAATTGAAATAACTCCTCCACAAAAAGTGTTTGCCCGCTTTTGAATTTCCAATAGAATCGGACACAGACCGAACGTCCTATTCAAGGCACATCTGAGTGTGCGTGCACTGAATTGCTGTGGTCAATGGCGATTGGCTGCTGCTTGATGTACATTCAGAGTTACCCGTGTGCATTTGTCAATTCTTTCAGCTTATTTTCCTTGAGTTTCTATTAACGTGCTTTTGATTTTTGAGCTTTGGGAAAAAGCTTTTAATGATGAGTGTTATCGTGTACACTACGACAACCCTGTGAAAGCTTAAATGAAAAACAGATTTATGCAATCCATTTTAGGCAGAATGAGAGGCAAACGTCTTATCTTGCCTACACTGCCAATTTTTTGTTGGACAGAGTATAGTATCTTTTTTACTATTGTCTTTTTTTTTATTGTAGTCACTCAACTATTGTGAATCAATTAAATTAAAAATTAAAAACAAATTTATGAGCAGTGAATAAAAGTAAAAATTGAAAAAAATAGGGGTTTTTGTTGATAAAATGTGGTAATCTGGGGGGTTTCTAAATTTTTCTGAGGGGAGTTGGTAACACTGATTGGTACCCACTAATGGACGTGATTAAAAGCCAATTTGGCTGTTTTCTTGACTTCCTCAGTTAAATTTTTCGTTAAAAGTAACCGTGAACTGAAAGTGGGGAAGTTCAAATTTGTATGAAATTATATTTCATTTAAATTGAAGCAGAAAAATGATATTGATATCATGGTATTGTCTTTAAAATAATACCAAAGTTATTTTGATATGTTTAACACATTTCGAGATATTGAGTTTTATCTTCTAGAAAAGCTACTTTTTTTGCGCTTTCTTTGCCACATCGATATTTCAAAAAATTCAGTGATGACATATACTTGTTTTTAGCTCAAGTGAAAAGCTTATTTTTTATTAATTAATTGTACTTAATTACATACTTAATTGTAAACAAGAAAAATACCTTCCATTTGATATCAATATCATTTTTCTACGTCAATTATTTCGCCCGTTATGGAAAATTATTTGGAACAAAATATGAAATCCTTTTTTGCAATCGGCAACTTCAAGCCCGAATATCTCGACTTTCCCATGAACGATTTTGAAAATATTTTACTCATGATGTATCGGGTTTCACGTCACCTTTCATTTGATACCAAAACTCGTTCGTGTACACTCTGGGCCAAAGCTCCATAGTAAAATAGGCATTCCCTTTCTACCAAAGCTACTAAGTCTTACTACAAAACCCACTACCAAATTTATAAATTTAATCCAACAAGTAAAAGCCCACAAATTTGCCTATATCAAGTTCTAATTTTAACAGAGCAACAATTAAAGATTGATTAAAAAAAGAAAAATAAAAATCTATTAAGTCGAAGTGCTACACAAATATTGACTCTAAATCAATATGTTGATTCAATCTTTTGAAAACGTATTTTCGTACACGCACATTATTTCGTAGCTCGTATTATATACGTTGACAGAAACACATACAAATTTTGCGAACTAGCTATTATTTTTCTAACGATACGCATTATTATTATAAGTTTTAATTTGAATTTAAAATATAAAGGCTAAGTGTGGTTTGGCAAAATCATTTGAAACATTTGAAAAAAAATAAAAACAAAAAACCCAATAAAATTAAAAATTAATACATTGTAAATAAATCACATGTTATTTTGTGGTCTTGTAAGTTAAGTGTTTTTTTTTTTTGTTTCAAATATCTGAATCTGTTGAGCAAAGAAAAAAAAAAACCACACCGTGATTTTAATTTACAATGCAATTCTTACTTGATTGTGTATGTGTATACAGGTATTAAAAAACCAAAAGAGTTGGTGTTGTTGTACCTATTGACTAAGATCAATAAGCGCATTTGTTTTATTTTGGCATTTCAAGTTTGAATTACGTTTTAATAATTGAATTTTATATAAAACGATTAACTGCAAACAAATGTTAGAAGATGAATTGAGAGGTTATTTGCAAAAGTTAAGCAAATTGATTTTTTGTATAGTCATCATTTTTCTTATTATTTTAATTAGAATATCTCATGTTTCATTGGAAATTTTGAGAGTTGATTATATTCGATGCTTATATTGTGTTTATTTTTTTATTTTGTTTTATTGAACATATCTATATAAAATTGACTTAAAAGTTATTTCTAGCTACATACCAGATAGATGCATTGAAATAATAAAAATTGTTGGTACATAAGGGCCTAACTGAATACATAGATAAGGTTTAGAATACAATTAATATAATGAGTGAGAAGTTACTATTAAAGTCGGTTTAACTCTTTCGTCCTAGGGTTCTTCATGTTCAGTCCCTGTTATCAAGTGGCGGTATCTTGTTAGGGTTAAATCCTGAGTCAGTAAACAACGGTACTGCTGAATCATTGATTGATGGGATAATATCTTCGTCCAGGGACTCCATAGCTCTGGATAACCATGGTTCGGAATGTCGTTGTTGGGTTGTCATCCATCTCATCAATTGATTAGGACGGTTGGTGATGTGTCTAACCAGCTTCTTTGCAGAAAGCATTCGGTATTTGTCCCAGGAGGATTTCCTTGGCTTCAGTGTAGTTTTTGACGTTTCACGCCGTTGACGATCGAAATGAAGCCCGATGCAGATTCTCAGGATTTTCCTCTCAAATATTTGAAGTTCCTTCATAGCTGTTTTGGAGATGGTGAACCAAACTGGGAAGCTGTAGCTGATGACTGATGGCCTCAGGACTTCCTTGTAGATTAGGACTTTCGTCTGCTGACTTAGCCCAGTACTATTTTTCATCAGCGGGTATATCTAAACGATGGAAGGACAGACCGTGAATGTTGATTGAATCCAGGTTCTCGTTGAAATTGATGCCGCTGCGTTTGGCTGGTATATTATGGTTCCGTCTGAAGCAGACAAGTTCCGTTTTGGATGAGTTGATTCGGATACCCTATTTTTTTGTAAAACTCAAATAGATTGCGGATGTGGGCCTTGACTTTTCGAGCAGCTGCCTCTGGTGATAACGATGTGTCGTAGGTAAGTGAGTTGTCCCATTCGCTTGGGGTGAGCAGGCCCAGGGGTCATTATATGCTGTAAAGAAATTTGCCAAGTTTCGATCCTTGCACAACTCTCCAGCTCTGATTCTTTGCACTGTTGATGTGCTGTTCTCCAGATCCACAATGAAGATTTCCTGGAAGAAAGAAAGGAAAAAATTATTTCAGTTGGTGTTATTGGAATACCTAGTAAATGAAGTTTAAGGAAAAGGTCTTCTATCCAAAAACTGTTGAATGCTTTTTCGACATCCAACAATCATCCGACGGTAACTCGATTGCTGTTAAGGGCTATGGTGATACTGATTTCACCACGAAACTTCAGGAGCAGGTGGAGTGTGGAACGCTTTTCTCGAAAGCCGAACTGCATGTCAGGGATTATGTGATTTTCGCTGCAAACCTTCTTGAGTTTCCTGAATATCAGCTCTTCCAAGAATTTACTTTAGTTGCTGAGGAGGGATATCGGCATGTAGTTGGAGATTGTGTAACTGGCACCTTTCTTGGAAATTGCTACGATTTTTTGCAGTTTTCCATTTCTGGGGAAGTAGCTCAGATTTAGAATGTCAACTGGGTCACTCGTGGGATTGATGTCGCTCAATGCTAATGTTGTCTGAATTTTGTTTAAACTTGGCTGTAGAAGTGTTTGAAAAAAACGGTTAAAACATTGTTGTTAAGTAACATTGTATTTCAACTATTAAAATCAAAATTGCCGGTTAGGGTAGGGTGGCCAAAACGTGTTTGAAAAAAAGGAGGACATTTTCGAAACTGTTAGACTACCGGTTAGGGGGCAGGGAATATCATCACATCAGTCATTAGACACAACTAATTTCTAAGTCCACCTGGAAATCGGTGATTGCACATAAGTTTCTGAAGCTGTGTTTTTTAGAAATTTAAGGCACATTTGATTTCAAAATTAAGTTTTTCCCCTGAATTAAATTTTTTCCCGGTTTTTTTATTCAACAAAAATTGTGTATTTCAGACGGGAGATCAAAAAATTCTAAAACTAAACAAATATGGAATTAGAACAGCAGGCGTGTTTTTTTTTTGCTGGCTCAGAGGGATTTCGTTGAAAAAACCATATTGGGGAATAGCGACGCCATTACAGGCAAAAATATAGTTTCCATACAAACTATCTATAGCAACTATGTAATTCATGTCGGTAACACAGTTTTTCTATGTACTTTAGTTAAGCCTCGAGAAGTCTACTCAGCCCGCAGGGGAATAGTTGTTGTTGCATTTAACATCTTAATTAATTACCCCCGACACAGTTTTTTCGACGAATTTCTGAACGCCTCAATTAAATTAGGCAGGTATCTACATACTTCTAAAGCAACTCTGTAAAGCCTATTGTGGTCAGGTGGCGGGCGCGGTGGCGACCCTTGCAATTTTAAAAAACGAACATTGAATAGTTAGGTAGGTCTCAAGGTGCATGATCACAGATTATATTTTTAGCATGATATCGTGGAAGATATTTGTGAAGGAAAGATTCGTGGTAGGTTTCAGAAAAGATGCTTTTTTTGTTTTGGCTTATTTCAGAAAACAAGTCCGACTTAATAAAAAAAATCTTTGAGTTTTTAAAAGGTTAAATTCATTTTAGAAGATGGCTTAAGAGCTAAATAGTTTTCAAAATTAATCTACTTACTGAGTGAAATGGGGGTAAATATACAAAATGGTACCTAACCAATTCTAAAAATTATATTTATGTTTGATATGCTACTATATATAGCTACCTACCTACTTGAAGTATGGCTTAAATTTAAAAAAATTAGCTGTAGGTTTTAATGGGGTTATTTAAAGTTTGAAATAAATTAAATTCTGAAAGGGGAAACAAATTCTAGAAATAGCATAGTTATATATTTAAATACTTCTTTTTAAAGGTAGGATTTAGGGCAAATTATTTACTTTTATCAATAAACGATAGGTAGGTACCTACTATTGAATGGTGTGAGAGTGCAGGGATTCCAAAAAAGCTTCATAAGAACAAAATTCTTTGTTTCTTAAGAGAATTCAAAAATTAAAAAAAAATTAAAAAATAAAGTCTGGACAAAATCAGTCCAGCAGTTTGCTAACAACTGCATTTTGAGTAACGCAACATGTATTTCTTTGTCTTAAGCGCAACAATGCACACCGGGAACCCCCTATATCCCTTATAGACTCTTAAACTACAGGTTCTTTTCTTTTTTGAAACCTGCTGATCTTATCATAGCGAAAGCCTGGTTTTCGGGAAGCGTAGTACCTTCTGATCTTAAGCCAATTGTGAATTCCAAAAATTATATTTCTTTATCAATTGCTAGCATGCTGACGATCCAATAACTCGAATATCAGAGAGGCTTGAACCAGAATTAACCAGTAATATAAATCGACGATGAGATACCATAGATTCCCAGAATTCATATTTAAGCAGATGACCCGTACGCTAATGGAATACCAGTAAAATCACTCTTTAACAAGAATTCGGAAACAAAAATAATAATTAGCCTTAACCAATTAAAATTTGGTATTTTTATTTAAGAGAGACATCTCATACCTATTCTCGGATCAAATTATAAGCTCACAAGCCATGTAGGTTTTGTATTCAGTTCTACCTTTTAAAATAAAAATAAAAAAAAAAAACGTGTTTTCAGAAAAATTCAATAAAAAGTTACAAAACTCTTAGATCTTTATTTATGAAAGTTTTAATGAAACAAAATAAATAATAACAATTATCAAATTCCAAAGATTTTGATTAACAAAATAATGTTTTTTTTTTTTATTAAATTAACTTGTATTTCGTGTTTTAAGCTTAATTTCAAAATAGAACAAGAACCATGCATAATATTTTGAATCAATTTTAAATAAAAACACAAATTAAAATGGAAAATTTAAATTATTAATAATAACCGCAGTCTTATAATGATCAACAACAAGTTAACCTGATGGATTTGCAGAAATAGAAAATAATAATTCTTTATTCTTCGATGATTTCGAAAATGAAAGTTCGAAATTCTTGAATTAGTTCACCCTTAATACCATAGAGAGTATATTATACACACATAATATAAAGGCAGTAAATTATTCTAAAAGTCAAACTATAAAATAAATCAACAAAAGCTTACTCATTCTGACATACCTACTATTAATTTCCCTAAATTCTATTCTTTTTTTTGTTTGTATATTTATGGCTTGTGTCCGTATACATTCATTCATCGGAAAGTATCTGGTGCTTGTTTATAAAGAGATAGAGTATCTAAGGAAAAAAAAAGAAGAAAATCAAATTAAATAGCTTCCCGTTTATGTGTGTACAAAATACTGCATATCCTCAAGAGACATCATCTACAACTCTTCGAAACTTTCTATATTAAGTACATGGTTGCCACTTGAGGAAAAATATTTTTTACAAATTTTTTTTAGACAAAAACAAAATGCCAAAATTCGAACAAATCTATGGCACTTAGAAAATGCTGAGTGCGTATTCCAATTGGGTTCAAATTTTACTTGCGTTATTTAAAATGCCCCAAAATAACTTTATCAACTTTATTGCTTTAGACTTAACATCACTTTTCTTTTTTACCCTTATGACTTCTTGAATATGCAGAATCGATAAATTCAACTAATTGGTAGAAAAAAAGCACGAAATGTCGAAAATACAATAAATGCATTAAGTAGACTTTCACTTATCAATTCGGCCTTTGTATAAATGTAGAATGATTCACAAAAATATTACATATTCTTACTTTATTTTCTGATTGGTATAAAGCGGGAAACACTCAATTCAATCCTCATACCGATTTGGGTTCTACCAATACAGAAGTTGTTATCTAAACATTATGCACACTGTATGCTGAGCAGCTCATAACAATGCGATATCGCTTATATGGATACACGATATCAAACAATGATTGCATGCAACAGAATTTCTGTCAAACTGTTGGTATAATTGTTATATAACGTATTGTTGGCTTAAATCCAATATATTTTTATATGAAAATTATTTAAAAAATTCTCATTGAAACTACGAAAGCTGGCAAAAATTTACCGATTGGTATAAACTGGTATAAAGCATGTATCGATATCGAATACATACAGTTTATTTCTAAATAATCTTTTTTTTGTAAAAAAAAAAAAAATCTATATGAAATCAATTAGTAAAATTGTTTCAATTACGAAAAGACTACAAAAAATGCTGATTGGTATAAACTCTTCAAATGCACGTAAACCTTTTGAATAGCAAACATTATTGTTTGATTCTTAAGCAAAATATTTAACAACTCTATAACAAAGCAATAAGTCTAAATACCTGAGCTGAAAAAAAAATTCCCGATTTCGAAAAAATCTGCCAAAGTGGTAACCGTATGAGGGTAAGATTCATCCAGTCAAGAGTACCGATTTATTTTATTTAGATTAATTAGCCGGGGGTAACACGAACGCAGAAGATACACAGATTAACTCTCAGAAGGGAAGCTGGTGCAGGGGTGATGAGATACTTGGAGTGGAGCTCTGAAAAAGGGAAACTTGGAGTATCGCATGGCACTGACTGTGCTCCTTCACTACCGAATGCCACCGCGTCTCTGCCATAGCTACAAGAGTCGACGACGACCGACAACGACAGCGATGAAGATCGAGGCGCAACAAAAAAAAAAATAAACGTAGGCACCTCTGCTTTGGTGTTTGGCGCATAAGAAGATACTGGAGATAGAGAGTAACTATAATACTCGTGTATCTTTATACTATACGTAGGTACTTTGGACTGCATCTAGATGCATTTTCATGTTTTTACTGCAACTGCACCAAAGAAGTTGACGAAGAAGTAGTGTAGAAAAGTTGTTTAATATTTTGTTGTTTTTTTTTTTTTTTTAATTCGCAGCATTGCGCAACGATATTCGTTCCGTAAATGTAGGGATATGGGTCCCCCGCGGGGAACCAGTAAATCAGGAAATTCAGCAAGACCACGTCTTTTTCGTCGGGTCGGTCGGTCTGTTGGTCGATGCTATTTGGTGCGATGCAATATACGCACTTATAGCTGTTGGCAATCAGTTAATTCGAGTATCAGCAGTGTTTCTATAGATAGGTACACCAAACGGGATGTTTTTTTTTTTTTTGTTTTTTTTTTTTTTAAGTTTGCTCTTGTTGTTGATTTTGTCAAGCGGCAATTTCCCGTTAAACAGATCTACAGTATCTACAGAAACCTTCCTCCATTGGGCTAATTTTGCTGTCGCCGTGGTTTTTTTCAGTTTCATTATTTGCAACTCACTTGGGGAATTAGGATTGTTTTGGATTTATGTGTATCTATAAGTGGGGACGTATAAAGGGTGTTTTGGGTAAAGGGATAGCTAAAAATTGTCTGATGTGAAATGAAAAATGTTGGGTTAAGAAAAAAGTCATATGATTTAAAGTAGCCTGATCAGTTCTATGTGCTTAGTTTTACTCTCTATTTCTATATTTCTGTCTGCGTTTGACTGGTATAAACAAAAAAATAATGACGAAAATAAATAATTGTTCACAAATCTTATTGTTGTTTAATTGTAGTTGAGCATCGCTATCTTCTCAAAAGCAAACGAAAATATTGAATAGATTTACGTACAAATTTAAGTAATTCACTGATTGGTATAAACTAGACTGATATAGAAATGTTTTAATAAAATAAATTAAAAATACTGGGAACATAATGTATATATGCATACCAACATAATAATTGACTACTTTAAGGTTATAAAAATTTATTTCCAATACCTTTATCAAAGAAGATTTTGTTTATTCATGTACATCTAATTGGTATAAAGAGCATTGAGTGAATTAAATATAAATTTTAAAAATAAATAGATTTTCAAATATTGGTAAGTTATTATTGACCAATGAGCACCGCTATCTACTCAACAGAAATTTAAAAAAAAACTGACGAGATTTACTTATATTTATTTGCTGATTGGTATAAACTAGTCTAACATTCAAATATTGAATGAATAAAACAGATTAAAAAATCTTGTCAACATAATCAAGTACACGTAGTTGGTACTAAAAACGGACATTATTTACTTTCGACATGTCTACTAATCAATTTTATACCTAACTGGTATAAAAATACCTGTGTTCCTACCCCATAAATAAAAAAAAAACGCATCTTATATTTTGCTTAATTATTACTAAGCACCGATATTTACTCGAAAGTAAACGACAACACTGACTAAATTTACGTTTATAAACCTTCTGATTGGTATAAAATAGTAAAACTGACTTATTATTCAACTGAATAAGATACAATCAAATAATTTGTGAACATAATCAAATTATATGTGTAGAGTAGATAATAAATGTTTATATTTAATGTCGAGTTTTCTTGCAGAAAGATTTTGTTTATTTGATAGGCACACCCAACTGGTATAAATTAAATCTAATCACAATATTAATATACCAAAGTATGTATTATGTACTTAATGTGAAAACACATGTGAATTTACTGAATAAAGACGATAATATTACTCAAATATTTAGTTATATACATAAATATATCTTCTGATTGGTATAAACACATATCGAATTGTAATAAATTTAAAAAGTACCCATATTTTAATGTGTTTTTGTGTTTATTATCATTGTATATAAATCTTTATTAATATTTGTATATACAATGGAATTATTAAAATTCAAAAGTTTTATCATGCTTGAAAAAAGACACAATTTGTAAAGTTTAAAAACCAAGCAGGTATTTTAAAACATGCAAAAAATTTTTTTTTTATATTTTTTTTAGAAAAATGCTGAAGGAAATACATACATAAGTGAAAGCTCGGTTATGATTCTATTGTTTATTTTCGCTTCGACTATCTATTTATGCTTAAAATTATTAGCACTACAAAAAAATCCATAGATCTTTTTTGCTTTCATTTATTTTTCTCTTTTTTTTCCAAGTCAACGTATCATCTTTAATTTGTTTTGGAAACATTCCAAGGGTAATATTGTTTTTTTTTTTTGTTTGTTAAATTAATTCAAAAATTATTAACGCTTCTTGTATAATTTATTTGTATTTATTTCACCGAAATTATATATAATATTTAGTGTATAGAGGTAACACAGATTTCTTTGGTTTGCTTTTGAAGATAAATTAATTGATATGAATCTTGTTTTTATTTATTGTTATAGTATTTTTGTTACCGGTCGTTGGCGACAAAGTATCGTCTTTGGTTTTATAGTACACGCGTGTTAAAAAAAAAGAAAAAAAAAGAAGCTGATGTCATTGATTTAGATTCAAACTGGTTTTGTATAAATTTTAAAATAATAAGTTTGATTGAAGTGCCTTATGGGTAGTAGGAATAGGTCATCTAGATGGTAGTGAAGAAGGTCTAGAAAAAAAGAAATAGTGAATGACCTTCTTTTGATATGACAATGACGGTATATATGACGCATAGAAATCTACATTAAAACATTGCTTAATGACATGATAAAATCTAAGTTAAGGAATTTGACGATATCTTTTTTAGTTTTGGTAAAAATGTAGAATAATATATTTAAATTTAACTTGCAATCATTGGTTTTGTTTATTTCTCACACAAAAATTCAACGACCCAGGTGTTGTTGGGGCCTAGTTGACGTAAGCAAAACTTGAATTAATGTGATGTGATGAATTGGAGTGTTTTAACACTAAACACCCATTGCGTTGCATGCAATGTGTAGCAAATCAGGCCGCACAGTAGTCTCTTTGTTGAATTTTGGGGACAAATGTAATTTTTCAAAAAATAATGAAATTTAGTACAAAGTAGGTACATTAAGGTCCAGTTTTTCAGTGCGAGATTAAATCTTAGCCGGAGTTAACTCATCAAGTTTGGTGATTTCACTCAGGATTAACTTAACAGATGCATTTGATGTTTTATTCAACCAGTTTGTTTAGGCGTTCCACATGAATTCTCCACCAAAATACTGCTCCCTCAGTTAAATGTGGGTTAACTTTTTTTTTTGTAGAGTTAACTAACTCTGGTTTAACTCTCCACTAAAAATCTGGGCCTTAATGATTTCGGGATGAATGAGTCCAGTGTCACTGCCTCCTTTTTCTGTGTAAAATGGGGTTCTGTAAGTCAAAAATTAAGTCTAAAATGTACCAAATTTATAAAGCAAATCCAAAATGTTGCGTAATGGTTCCAAATGATTAGAACTCACTTTTACACTTATTACTTTGATATTTCTATTATTATTTCTGATCTGGTACAATTTTGACAATCAAAGTTGCTAAGATAAAAAAATCTTAATCTAAAAACTAATTGTTTTAAAATGTTGTCTTATTAAAATTAACATTTTTATACATTTTTCATCAAAAAATCAATGCAGTCATTAGTAAAAAGTCAAAAGAAAAAAAAAACCGTTCAGGTACCATTAGTAAAATTTTGTTTGTGGTACAAAATGTTTTGTACCAAACAGTAAAATCTTAAGATCAGTTTCTGACATAAATAACCTTTTTCTTAATGAGGTGGTTAGGCAATAACGCCCAAGGAAATATCGCCCCAATATATTCTGAACAATTGTTGTTGTTGTTTTTTTTCTCGATTTGGGCGTTATTTCCAATTTTTGATTTTTTTTAAGGAAAGAACGCCCAAAATAAAAATTTTAAAAGTCAAATGGGAAATAATGCCCAACATTTTAAATATCGCACAAATCTTAAGAAATAGCGCCCAAAAAAAAAGATCAAATCAAAATCTTCAGTCAATAATTGTACTGAAACGGCTCCGTTTTAAATCAAATCAACTTTATTTCACTTAAAAACGGCCGGCGTATAGGGATATACATATATGGGGGGACCATGTTTCCCCTTCTGCAACCCCTCTGCTTGGGCACACGATAGAATTTGGGTAGATGCGAGGCTGGGTGCATGCAAAGTTTCTTTAAATCCAGATTCTTTAAATGCAAAAGAGATTTTGCATACACCCGATATTTCGAGATTTGTGTGATTTTTTCTTGGGCGTTATTGCCTAACACCGGTTTTAGGGCAGGTACCGTAATTTTTGGAGCTAAAGAAGCATTTGCATTTCGCCTTACTCAAAAACTTTATGTTCAAAATTTTAATAAAATTGCTTTAGTAGTACAGTACTCTAGGTACAGACAGACCTACGAAATTGTGGGACCCACTTTTTCTCGGGTTCTCTTTCATCGAAATGTCTTCTGGATGTAATTGACCAAAACTTGCCTTATACCTATGTAGTAAAGGGTTTTCCAATAAGAGGTGTTATTTTGAATAGCCCGCTATTTCGGTAGCTGTCACTTTTGAAGCTTTCATTTTTTGACATTTGACAAGTAGAAACTACGCCATTAATAAAAATGGAACGATACAGGCTTCAACAACGCATTAAAATTATTAAAATTCACTATAAATATGGTGAAAATTTGGCAGAGACGGTTCGTAAAACTAAAACATTTTTGGGTCGTCGTGAAGCACCTTGTCGGACCGCAATACAGAAATTGGTGGACAAATTCGAGCTGTTGGGACAAGTTAGTGATGTGAAGAATAAAACCCGTGCACGTCGCTCAAGAACAACTGAGAATATTGCTGTTGTAGCCCAAAGTGTTGAAGAAAACCCAGGTTTGTCCATTCCTCGTCGTTCTTTGGAATTAGGCATTCCACAAACGTCATTACACCGTATTTTGCATAAAGACTTGGGTCTTAAAGCTTATAAAGTTCAGTTAACACAAGAACTCAAGCCGGCTGATCATCAACAACGTCGTGTCATTGCTGATTGGGTCCTTGAAATGCATGAAAATGATCCGGAATTTCATCGAAAAATCATCTTGACTGATGAGGCCCATTTCCACCTCGGAGGCTACGTCAACAAGCAAAACTGTCGCATCTGGGGCTCGGAAAACCCAAGAGTTATTGTTGAAAAGCATCTCCATCCTCAACGCGTGACTGTTTGGTGCGGTTTATGGTCTGGCGGGGTCATTGGACCTTACTTTTTCGAAAATGAGGCTGGAGCAACAGTTACGGTCAATGGATTGCGCTATCGAGAGATGATTAATGATTTTTTATGGCCGGAATTGGATGGTATTGATCTGGACAACGTTTACTTTCAACAAGACGGCGCTACGTGCACACAAGCAATGAAACCATCGACCTTTTACGGGAAAAGTTTCCGGACCGTGTTATCTCTCGAAGAGGTGATCACAATTGGCCACCGAGATCTTGTGATTTAACACCTTGCGACTTCTTCCTTTGGGGCCACGTGAAAGATAAGGTCTACGCCAACAGCCCAGCGTCGATTCAAGACCTCAATGATGGAATTCGAGAGGCTATCGAGGACATAGGGCAGCCACTTTGCGATTTGGTTATGGAAAATTTTATGAAAAGGATATGCTCCTGTAAGCGTGGTCGTGGCGGCCATTTGGCTGATGTTGTGTTCCATTATTAACGGCATACCTTCCTCTTTATAATTAAATAAACATCCGATCATTTATCTCAAAAAATGCCATTTTTCTTTGAATATCGAAATAACACCTCTTATTGGAAAACCCTTTATCAACCTGTATCACTAGTAGAAATTCGGCTATGGCAATTTTGAATCTTAAGACTTCAGAAATACGTTGAATAGAGTTCCTGTTCCTTTTCAACAATCGGTGGGATCATCTTTGTAATAAATGAATGATGTACGTCTGTCTTCTATGACTTTATTCTAAAAAGTGGTTTACAATCTTCAGTGATTTGTCAAAGCTGACAATTGGAATGTAAGTTGAAAGGTGTGTTTGTTTCATATACTACAATCTTAAAACCACTTAATGTGTGTATTAGAAGTTTAAAATCCAAATCTTCTGAACTTGATATCAGTTAAATTTATTACGTTTAATTCATGCTATCAAAATGTCAAAATATGAATGGGAAACATCTTTCAAGAATCCTTAAAAAATAAATCCAATTAATTAAATCAAATGAACATTGAAATAGAAACTTTGCCTTAAAGCTATAAATTTCAGCTCAGTTACAAGAACTCGTGTTCTCTTTTTCCTGGTTGCCCAAGGGAATGAGTAGACACACACAAGGTGCAGCGTAGATTTGATTTGTTGAAAACTTAAAAGACGAATCACGTGAAGCAAATTGAAATTAATCCATGTTAATGCTTGAGAAAATATTACTTCCCTCCCCCTGATAAACGTTTCCAAATCACATTGTTACCCATGTAATTGCTAAGCAACCCCAAAAAGATGGCACTGGTAGTACACGCACACACAAAAACTGAAACGTAATAAAATCCTTAATTTAGGATTCTGGAAAAAAAAAAATGAAACCAAACACATCTCAAAACTCAATTATTTATCTTTAAATTGCTGCTAGCTGTTTATAAAATTGGTTTCACTTTTTATGTAACCCCTCACAAAAAAAAATCACACCCTAAAAAAATTGTTTGATATAGCAAAAAAAAAAACGGAAAAGGATAAAAATCAATTTGTCCCGGAAAAATATTTGAATGCAAAAAGGGTGAAGATTTATTCATCCGGGCTGCTCAGTGTGGGCCGGGCCGAATTGTTCATTGAAAAAATCCAACCTAGTGGTAAACCTTCGCTCTATTCATGCAATAGAAATTGAAAAAGAAATCGAAATCGAAATCGAAATCGAACTCATATATTGCAAACCAGTGTCTGCAACCCAGAAAAATGGTGGAAACGAAGTAGGATAAGGACTTGACCTTGATCCTGAGATATGGGATAAATCGAAATTAGCTGACTAGAAATGCAAGCACAAATATGTAAGAAATGTTTTGCCTGTGAACATGTGGTGTGGTACAGGAGGAAGGCTGCAACCACATAGATAAATTAAATAGCTAGTCGTGTATCCCTAGAGGACAATAACCCACACTGAGAAGGTGGAAATGGATTCGCACAGAGACTGCAAAACCAAGAACCCATCCTCATATTCTTCTATACATATGTGTGTGAATTGGATTATGTCTAGAAATTGATGTCAGTTTGTTTTAAGGATTTGCCATTCGTCTAATGGAATTTTCTTCTACCCAGGATAATGGGATTGATCGTAATCCATCTATCCTCTTCCTCTATAAGGATGAATGCGAGTTTGGTGTTTTTTTTTTTGTATCTTTCTTCCTTGTGCATTGGTATTCGTGTGGCATGGTCAATGTATGGGGATTTTTAATACTTTCACTTTGAAATGGGGGGAATGATGATTGAGAGTAGACAGAGACACCAACGAAGTGGATGATTAAAGTAAATTTTAAAAACCAGATGGGGATCCGTTTGTTCAAGACCCCATTTGAATTTTTCTTTCTTTTCTTTATTACACTTGGGGTTGGTAATGAAAAAAATACGGATTTTTGCACAGCAGCGGGAAGATAGGCCTTTCGTGACTAGATGTGGACACGTGACGCATGAAGGATTTTCTATTTTTTTTATTTTTATTTTAGTTTTTTTTTTTCTCATAGAGACCTTTGCTTGTTTCGTTTGGTGATGAATTGAATTGTTTTTTTTTTTTTTTTTTTTTTTTTTGTTTAACTAGGTCTTGCAACCTTTTCAAACGCCGGCCGGCGTCATCAACGGCTAGACCGTGTCAGCACACGCCCTTTTGTTCGAAGTGTAAATTGCTTTCCCAGGGGTGCAAATGACAAATAAAACTATACATATTTTTGCTGTGGGGTTACTTTGTTAGTCATTTATAGCAGCAGGGAATACTATTTTTTTGTTGTTTGATAGTTTTGAACCAATTGTTTCGTGTCATATTATTGTTTTTGAAGACTAAGATTTTTTTGCAATTTAAAAAGAATTAAGGTTTAACTAGATTCAAGACTTTTAGCAAAAATTGTAAAAGTGTGAAACAGAAACATGCGCTAGAGATACCTGTTTGCAAAAGGCGTACAAAAATTGTGTTTAATCTGTCATTTTAGGTTGAATTGACACATTTAAGACAATATTTTTTCGCACTCAGGGATCTCTAGATCATATGTTTTTTTGTTGTTTTACCTTTCGACTTTCTGCCACTATTTTGCAAAAAGTCTTGAATATAGTTCAACCTTTAATACATAGAACATAGAAAATTTTATTTTTTTTATATAATTACGGTCAACATTTTCATAATCAAATTTTAGATTTTTAGGTTCGGAAATTCCAAGTTCAACATAAAATTGATGGAGAGTCTTATTTATATGGCTTTCCTAAAAATTCCCTTAAATTTGCAGATTTAAGGGGGGGGGGGGGAAGACAGTGAAATTCAGTAGTAGTTTATTATATTCTTCAGCATATGAACAAATAAAAAAACAACACCTTGAAAGGTTGAATCAACTTGTTCATGTAGTAAAATGTAAAAATTTACAAGACGCAGTGTTAAAACAGCATGGGGGATATTCATAGTCACTTTTCAACTCCATTTTATCTAAGACTGGGGTTTATTCAATGTTATTTAGATAGGATAAGCCCAGGTCTAAGATAAACTGGAGTTTAAAAGTGAATATGAATATGCCCCCATGAGTTTGGTTGGCATTTAATTGTTTACGTTACTTATAAATAAAGTAAAATCCCACCACGGGAAATTTTTAACATACCTATATACATAAGTGACTTCGTCCATTTATCAACGACCCAAAGATGGGAGTGAAGTTAATTTTAGCACCTATTTATGGTAAAGTTAAGTTAAGTTAACGTGGCTGTCATCAGGAAAGCTTGACACATTTAAACCATGAGTCGGTCCTTCTCGTTGAATCACTTTGAGATTCTTACGAAAAGTGCATACTACCTATACTTATATATAATAGCAGGGTCTTTCTTAAATTAATAATAAATTTAAATAAAACAAAGTGTGTGTGAAATATATCATCAAATTTTGTATTCGTTTGAAAGGCCTATCGATGCCATTATGTATGGAATATAACATCGTTGAAATGTTCACCGCGGCTTCTTTGGGTGGCGCGCTTCCGAAATGTCCAACTTTCCAGAACTGAATTTGACCGATATGGCATGGGTTATGTTGGCTTTCGAGGGCCGCTGTGGTTTGTGGCTTATTCGCATAGACCTGCGACTTCAGAAAACCCTACAAGAAAAATTCTAACGGGGTCAAATCGCACGATCTCGGGATGGCCAGTTCACATCACCTTCACGTGAGATGACCATGCCCTCGAATCGCTCGTACAGAATTTCTAATGTGGCGTTAGCTGTGTGGCACGTAGCGCTGCCCTGTGAAACCACATGTCCTTAGTGTCAATATCATCCTATTCAGGCCAAAGAAAAATGGTAATCATCGACCTATAGTACTTGCCATTGACGGTGTCGTCGTTCTCAAAGAAATATGGACCGATGACGCTGCCAGCCACAAATCCACACGAAACAGTGACAGTGTGGATTGGTATTGGTATCGTCCAAAATTCAACAATTTTGTTTGTTGAAGAACCAATTCATTCAGAAATGGCCCTCATCGCTGACGATGATTTTTCGATGAAAATTAGGGTCAGTTTCCAACTGCTCCAGAGCCCACAGAGCGAAAACACGTTGCGTCGTTGTCTATGTTCGTTTACCTTCAGCTCTTGGTCCAGTTGAATTTTGTTCAGGTGCAGGCCCAAGTCACGATGTAAAATTCCCTTAGTTGTGGTCAGCAAAAGGCCGAGTTCTTGTGAGCTACGCATAGTCGACTGCCTTGGATTCTTCTGCACACTCTCACTAGGGTTTTGTTGAAGTACGGTGTCGTTCACTGAACCAGTGGACTCGTCTCCGTAAGACGGTTATGGGGACAGTAAAATGGGGGAAGCGCGCGGAACGTTTCCTGAACAGAACACCCATTTTGCTAAAACAATTTTATCATTTGCACGTGTTGTTAAACGCTATATCCGTCCATTGTGATTCGGCAAAACTGAATAAATGGCAGTGAATTTGACAGATGAAGCCTCAACAATATGGCCGCTACAAACTGTCAAAGTTCGGAAGTTCCTATTGGAAGACCCTTATATCTATACTAACCACATCACTATAGGATCATTGTATTAGTAGATACCTAGGAGAAATCTGCCAGTAGGGTCTATGTCTCAGGGATAGAAGGTGAGGAATGAATTCTTCTTGCTCTATAAATCTCCTTCAGAAATCGATTGAAGATATTCCAAGCCTCGTTACTTGCTTACATGTTAGACAGTGTCCGGTTATGACACCTATTACGGAGCCGATATAAAATTCAATATAGAATGGAAACCCCCGCATTCAACGTTTTCCCAGTAATAAACTTGTTTCGAGCAATTTCGTGATTGCTTTAATTTTATAGGATTTTCTACGAAATTTCAGTAAAAAAAAAAACGTTGTTAAATATTTTCTATCATTAAGTATGTTATTACAAAAGAAATCAAGGTTCATTATTTTACACACAAAAAATCTTTAAATTATTATTAGATATTATTGATAATAATAAACATGATAAAACTTTCCATTAATTTTGGTAAAACTATAATTTAAAACCCATTAAATGAATTGTTCTGAAAAAATTCCCTCAAAATAGTAAAAAAAAAAAAAACTATTCCATCCCACACAATTACGAACATCAGAGCTGGATAACCGACTGTGGTAATTATTTTATTGTTTACTTTTCTCTGCTTTTTCTATTTAGTGGAAATGCAATTTAATACTCCAAAAAAAGGAAAAAGAGAAAAAAGCTACATTCAAATAAATAAAAAAAAAAAAAAAAAACTATGAAAATTAATTCAAGGAAAAAGTGCAAATTATGCATTTTCGCAGTCATCACAATTCACAATCACAAAACAATATAGTTGAGTCGCCATGAAAGAATTAAAACTTAAAAGTTAACACGCTCCCTGCTGCCATAAAACACTAAAGAAACAGCAACAACAATTACAACAACAACAATCATTGTAAAATAGCTTCAGTTAGTTGTTGTTGTCGAGTGGAAAATGATATTTCCTTTCTGCTTTTCCTCTTAGCCCGCCTGTGTTTTTTGTTTTGTTTTGTTAATTTGTTAAAGAATTATATCCGGAATTCGTTTCTATGCAATTTGCGTTTTGTTTTGTTTTTTTTTTTTTTTGTATTTCAACAAATGCTTAGGTATAATTGCAATTTGAATTTCTGCAACTGCATCCGAGTATCTATAATAAGAATGAGGAGGTGCCTTAGTGTTTTTTTATTTGAAGTGCAATCGGCTAAGTGGAAAAAATGGAAATAATAGATGCAAGTAGGATGAGTGATTTTAATTCACGCTTGAGATACATTTCAGAGTGTAAGTATGTATTAGCTTATATCGGAGCGCAATAATTATTCACTTTAGGTAGGCCAATGGGTTGAGTGTTGCGAAAATAAATTCGATTTTAAAGTTTCTATCGAATTGTGCAGCGGAGTATGAATTGTTTTAGTATTGGGTGTTTATTTACTCGATTGAAAATAGTAAACTATAAAATATTGTACTTTCAGTCAAAGTCCAAATTTATCTTTATGGTTTATATCGTACTTTCAGTCAAAGTCCAAATTTATCTTTATGTTTTTCCTTATTAGGCGTTTTTCTTTTTTAAGCTCTGAGCAGAGCACTGTGCAGAGCCCGATCGAACCAAGTTAGCTCCAAGCAGATTATGATCAGATCCGATTTGCTTATGAAACACGCCAGTGTTGCCGCTGAAAAAAAAAATAAAAAGTTTCATAAAAAGGAGCCGAAGACAAAAAAAAGGGGCCAATAGGTATACAAAAACTCCATAGTAGAGAAAATACGTACCTACACAAAAATCAAAACAGTATACATGAGTAAAACTATAATTTATTCAAAAACTTAAAAATAATTTAATCCACGTAATTTATTACGAATTTATAAATTTAATTCGAATTAAATTAATATCAAAAACTTAAATTTTTAGAATATCTAAATGAAAATTATTTTTATTACGAGTAAAATCGTTAAAAGGAGTGATTGGGCAATTTCAAAAATGTCGGGGCCACGCGGGGACCGAACACTAAAAAGAGGCCAAATGGCAACGCAGAAACACGCTGATTAATAATAATTTGTCAAATTGAAATCTTATGATAGTTATTAGCTTTGCTCAGATTATTGCCCTGTTTGCTAGGTCAATTTATTCTGAGCTCATGGAAAACCCTCCAACTCTAGGTTGAAAAAATAAGAAAAAGGCCACAGTGTTTTGCTCTGAACTAAAAAGAAAAACACGATTGAATGTTTTAAAAAAAAGCTTCAAATATCTGTTTCGAAAAATAAAAATTGAGTGCTGAGACGAGATCGAGACAAGACCGTATTTTTTGGACTCCAAAGTGCTGGAGGAAAGATGGTCTAGATCGTCGCGGTAAGAAGAGACTAAAAATATTTAATAATAAAGTTGAATTTTTCAATGTAAATAAAGCAGCTTCTATAGATTCAAACGACCGAGACGAGGCTTACAAAGGTCTCGTCTTCTGGCCAGCCCTAGTACACATTTTGTTTGATTTTTATATTCTTTCGCATATTCTCAACTTTATCTTTGTCATTTTGAGTGTTGAATAAAACGAAGCATTAAATCAATATTCTGCTTTTTTGAGTAAATGCTCTATGCATTTGGTATCAATACTCTGCTTTTTTAAGCAGGTGTTCTATTTGTTATAAATTTAATTTTTAAACACATTTCCATGAGCACTTAATTCGCACTTTTTGTGAAGCACCTGCTCGGAGCATTTGCTCTGTTTTATTCATCATCATTAGCAAAACGTTTTATAGCAAATCGTTGAGTTTGTTTATTTCACAGACTGAAAGTAGTTAAATTTGATGTCGAAACATCACCATTAGCCAGAGTCGGGTCGTGCAATTTCATCTGATAAGTCATATACGCTAACCACTGGGCTTCTTTGCTATAGCTGCAGTACATTGTTGAGAATGAATGAATGAAATAAATTTTAATTTAATTTTATGTTATTCCATTAACTTTTGAATATGTTTTCGGGCTTGTGCCGCGCCTAATCTGGCGCGTACATGACGTAATATGGATATCCAATTTTCATACACTCTGCAGTAAATCAGGTGGTTTTTTGGCAATATCAGGTCGAAGTGCTCATAATTGATTCTGGTTTATTTGAATAACTTTCAAACGTTGATCCGGTGCGCGTCGCAAATTACCTCAAAACAAACCGAGACTTCTCAAATCGGCTGTCACAGAAAACAGTGTGGCCAATCAAGATTTATTCTCCGCTGCTAGAAAACAACCTTTTGTTTTTTTTTTTAGTATACGGGCAATTCCGATGGGATAACAAAACGTTGCCCTACAATTTTATAATAGCATCTAGTATTTGACAAGTTGTGGCCATATTGATTTCCCTACCTAAAACTTTCCAAGACTTTGAATAAACTGGGCCAAAACTTGCTATTTTTGTATATGAAATAATATTAATTTGTAAGATTTCCATAAAATCAAATCGTTGCCAAATAAAACGTGTGGTATTAATAGTATTGGACAATCATGCTAAGTTGTACTCTTCTTCCCTTCCATTAGGAACTGCCTTACAGCCAATTCCCCGTTGATGAATCCAAAATCTAGTCAGTGAGACAATACCCTTCACGTGTTATCATTTGATAGGGTTTCCGCTGAGAAGTTCATTATTTTCGAGCGCTTGGACTTATGATGGCGCCAAAAATCATTGCTCAGACAAGCCAGGAATAGGGTTATCCATCTGAGCACCATTACTCACTTCCAATCTGGAATGGCTGTGTAATTTCCAAGTTCTTCCGTATATAAAATTATATAAACATGCAGTAGCCGGAGGTATAATGTTTAGTACGTAGAACTGTCATGCCGGAGATCTGGGTTCGATTCCCAGCATTGTCGACCTAAAAAAAGGTCGGCTACTGTCTCTTGTGAGGAACAGTATCGCTATATCATGCATAATTGCCTCTCACCTTAGCCTTTCGGATTCGGCAGAAAAATTGTATTTGGTATGTCCCCTCCATTTCTTCCGAAAACACGCACACAGGTTGAGATTTGTAAATCATTCACTAGGCCCAAATGTCGCGCCACCAAATTTATTTTTATAAACGTATACGCATATCTCTCATCATTTAAGCTTTCCTTATAATGGGTGATTTTTTAAGAGGTTTAGAACTTTTTTAAAAAAAAAAATTCGAAAAAATGAATGAAATATTTATTTGAATCGATAGTTTGAACCTTGCAATTTAATGTTTAAAGATAATTTCATGCAAATGTTGACCGCGGCTGCGTCTCAGGTAGCCCATCCGCTGAGTCCAATTTTGGCATACTCTTTCACACATATCGGCCGGTATCTCACGAATGAATGCATGGATGTTGGCTTCCAGTGCGTCAATCGAAGCGGGCTTGTCCCTATAGACATTAGCCTTGACATACCCCCACAAAAAATAATCTAATGGTGTCAAATCGCACGATCTAGGCGGCCAATTGACCGGCCCGAAACGTGAAATTAACTGTTCACCAAACTCGCCTCGCAATTGCGCCATTGTTTCGCGTGCTGTGTGGCATGTGGCACCGTCTTGTTGAAACCACATATCATGCAAGTCAAGAACTTCCATTTCGGGCAAAAAAAAGTTTGTTATCATCGCTCGGTAGCGTTTACCATTGACAGTAACGCTGCGATTCGCATCATCTTTGAAGAAATATGGCCCAATAATGCCGCCGGCCCATAAACCGCACCAAACAGTGGCTTTTTCGGGATGCATTGGTAGCTGTTGCAATGCTTCTGGCTGATCTTCACTCCAAATGCGGCAATTTTGCTTATTTACGTACCCATTCAACCAAAAATGAGCCTCATCGCTGAACACAATTTTTCGATAAAAAAGCGGATCCTCGGCCAGCTTTCCAAGAGCCCATTCACCAAAAACTCGGCGTTGTGGTAGGTCGGCTGGCTTTAGTTCTTGCACCAGCTGTATCTTAAAAGGCTTTACGCCCAAATCCTTCCGCAAAATTTTCCACGTAGTGCTGTAACAAAGGCCTAACTGCTGGGAACGGCGCCGAATCGACATTTCGCGGTCTTCTGTCACACTAGCTGGTACGGCCGCAATATTTTCTTCACTACGCACAGTACGCAAACGTGTTGGTGGTTTAATGTCCAACAAAGTAAATTTGGTGCGAAATTTGGTCACAATCTTCCGAATAGACTGCTCAGAAGGTCGAGAATGCCGATCATAAAATGGAAGCAGCGCGCGATGAACATTTCGAACCGAGCACGAATTTTGATAGTAAAATTCAATAATATGCAAGCGTTGTTCATTTGTAAAACGATCCATGGTTAAATTGCAAACCAAACTGAAGCTGTTTGACAGTGACACAAGGTACTAAACACACGTCAGCTGTCAAAACCAGTGTTGCCAAAACCAAACCAGCTAAAAAATCACCCTTTACTACTTTTGCTCTCACGAGCTAAATATCCCAGGTATATTTTCTGGTATCTCCATCTATTGGACCTCTTGCTTAATTCAGATATATCAATCTTTAAATATCGGATTTTCGAATTCATCAAAGACCGCATCATACGATAAATTAAACTTCGAAAGGTTACAATATTCCTCTTCAGAATTAATTCTAGGAAAAGGCAACAAAATAAAATTAAGTCAACTAAAATAAGCAAAAAAAAAAAAAAAAACTTTCCTAAATCCACATCCACATCAGAGTGTTTCAAATAGCCGACACCTCAGGATTCTACCGGAAAAGTTAATCATTAAAATCTGAACACGAAAGCGGATTTCCGGGCAAAAAAGCAAAAGTATAAAAGAACACAACCTAAGTCTCATCATAACCATGTGTCTCTGTCAAAACCCAGAAGAAATGGCTAAATGTTTGCATCGTTGCTTGCTTTTAAATGATCTATGACAATCCACGGAGCTCCATAAGCATTATCCGTATCGTATCCCCTCTGCTGATGGCCGGGTATCCTTGGTATATATCTATGGAGCACATGTGTGTGGCGATGTGTGTGTTGTGTATCCAAAGGCGTGCCTTCCACGCCAGAAGACATAGATACACAATGAAATTTGAAATGGTGAAATTGATTTAGGGACGATTGGCTGACTCGACTCGACTCAGTTCAGCTCAGCTCAGCCCAACTTGCTGTGCTGGCCGGCCAATATTCTTCCTCTAGTGTATAGACGGTAGGTATTATATACTCCTACCTATAGCTATATAGGTTCTCTTTGGCTAAGTTCAGTTCGATGCTTGATGGGTATACCCATTTCGTGGAAGAAAACTTTGACTAGGGTATCCAAAGGATACTGATGTATCTAAAATTTTTGCTCTGTGACAGTACATGCGGGGGAGATAGTTGGTATTTTCTGCCCGCAGGCAATTATCTCTCCGGATCACAGTTTTTGCTGCTGTCTTGCCATTGCCATTGAATATTCATGAAGGATGTTTATTTCATTTTTGTATTTCGATGTTTCTTCTTTTGCCTAAGGTCTGAACTTTACGTTGCTAGGATATACTCCAATTGGGACTAAAGCATGGTTTGATAGTTTGTATATATTTTATTTCTTTTTGAATTGAAGTCCCTTTTGTTTTCAGTAGAATACATATGAGGGGTTGAAAACGTATGCCATCAGGCTGAAATATTTATACTAAAATAAAAGCTCTTCATTCCATTTTTCCATCACTTGACCTTTCCTCGATTAAACAGGGAAACGGAGGCACAGTTTTCCGGATGTGATGACTGATGATGCTGCTGAGGTCACGCCTTCGAATCGGGTTTTTTTTTTTAATTAATGGAAAAGGTCTTTTCTAAACTCTTTATCTGTTGAACTGGTGTTTAAACTTTTAAGTGTTAAAAGTTATCCCCATCAGCCAATCATTTATTCAACCATTCTGTGCAGGAATTTAAAACAGCTTAACTTCTAAAAACAATTTTTTATATTTATTATTCGTGGGTGAAATTGGGATTACAATTTTATAAAAAATATACTTTTCAGTTTATTTTTATTTTTTTTTTTTAAATATTAACGTATTCTACAGGGTGATTCAAAACAATCCCGAAATAATGGAAAAAATACGAAGAAAGCTTTTATGATTGAATTAGAATCGCCCTGTTTATTAATATAATTACAACAAAGATGTGAAAATACATTATTTAACTAATACCATTTTTTTCGTTTCAGGTATGAACTAAAATATGCTTAACCTTGACAAAATCATAAAAATACAGGTATTTATTTGTTGTTCAAACATAATGTACCATCAACGCAATTTTTGCAGAAACTTAAATATGTCAAACAATTACAAAAAAAATAAAAAGTGCCAGCCAAAAGACCATGGGCAAATTTGTATGGACTTAAGGCCCAATTTCAATATTGCTCAACAGTGATGAAACTTATGTCATATGAAAGCTTACGCTTTCGTCTACCATAGAATATACCACAAAGAACTTTCCGGGCAGGTTCCTCTTCGCTCATGCGAGCTAGGTGCCCTGCCCACCGGAGTCTACCGAGCTTAATTTTTGTCACGATATCTGCTTCAAGGTAGATTGCGTACAATTCATGATTGTACCGTCTCCGGAATCGTCCTTCCTCACATATGGGGCCAACAATTCTCCTTAAGACTTTTCTCTCGAACGCGGCTAAGAGGTCGGAGTGCCTTTTGCTAAGCACCCAAGTCTCGGATCCATATGTGAGTACTGGCAGGACCATGGTCCTGTACAGCAGCAGTTTTGAAGTTATGGAGAGATTTCTGGATTTGAAGAGCTTTGACAGACTATAGTAGGCTCTATTGGATTTGAGAAGCCGCCCGCGTATTTCTTCTTCTATATTGTTATCGGCTGCTACTATTGACCCAAGGTATTTAAAGGATTGCACCACTTCAAATTCGTGCTCCGCTACCTTCATTGTTTGACCAACTGTTCCTCTCGCATTCGACGCCACCATGTACTTTGTTTTACCTTCACTAATGTGCAGCCCCAGATTTTGTGCCGCCTGCTCGATCTGGATGAAGGAATCATGTACAGCTTGCTCAGTTCTTCCGATGATGTCGTCTGCGTACCTGTTGACGATGGTCCCTCTTGTTGCCGTGCCAGAGTCACGGATTGCTTTCTCCAACGCCAGGTTGAAGAGGAGGCAGGCCAAACCATCCCCTTGTCGGAGTCCATTAAAGATGTTGATTGGTTTGGATAGCAATCCGGCTATTTTTACTTGGCTTGTTACGTTGGTCATGGTCAACCTACATAGTCGTGTCAATTTATTTGGGATGCCGAATTCTCTCATGGCTTTGTAAAGTTCTACCCTGGCTATGCTATCGAAGGCGGCCTTAAAGTCTATAAACAGGTGGTATGTTTGGATGTTAAATTCTAGACATTTTTCCATCGCCTGCCTAAGGGTAAAGATTATTTCATTATATATCAACTAAATTGAAATCAAGCACGAAAATGGTGTTTTAACGCATTTTATTAAAAAAAAAAGTATTTAAAATGGAAAAAAAATTATGTACAAAATGGCAACACTTACTAAAAAGTGTTTTACTTTTTTTGAAAGTCAGAATTTTTTGTTCTTTTATTATATTTTTTAATCAAATTATTTCTATTAATAGTTTTTGAAAAAAATTACTTTCAAACTCGAAAATGGTGACAAACAAAAAATCGAATAAGTACTGATTTTTTCAGAATTTCAAATCTCTTTTATTTCGTATTCAATCAAGAATTAATAGTTGTAGTAAATACTAAAAGCGAATTTAGTTTTTAAAATTGTGAAAACAGCAGTATTCAAATTTTTGTTTGTCACCATTTTTGAGTTTGAAAGTATTTTTTTCAAAAACTATTAACAAAAATAAGTTGATTTAAAAATATACTTAAAGAACAAACTTCTGGGTTTCAAAATAGGTAAAACAATTTTTAGTAAGTGTTGCCATTTTGTACATAATTTTTTTTTAAATTTTAAATACTTTTTTATAAAATTCGTTAAAACACCATTTTCGGGTCGATTTCAATTTTAGCTTTCAATTTTTTTTAGATTAAAATTTTAAATTAAAAAGACCGTAACGAGAAAGTCGAAAATAAATAAAAAAAAAGAGTACGAAGAAAATTCTTTATTAAAATCGTTAGAGCCGTTTTTAAGATAAATAACCTCTTTCATAAGGCTTGTATGGATGTAATTTTTGGAGTTAAGCAAAATTGATTCTATGCCTCTTAAAAATGGCTGCATATAGGTTTAGACTGTAGCTACAGGTGTAAACAGATAGACGGAATTGCGGGACCCAATATTTTCGTGTTCTCTTTCGTCGTAGTATCATGTTGGTTTCAAATCTCCCGTTCGGTTTTTTTTACGAATCTGAAAACCGAAGCTTACTCTTTAGCACCTTCATACATGTTATGCACATACATTTATCGCAGGTAATAAATATATCAAGTTTATTAAAAATTTGAATGCCTAATTTTGAGACGTTTAGAAAGTGAAATCAGTAATTATTTTGATGCAAAAATAAAGCTGATATGGCTTCAATTATTATTTGAATGAAAACAAAAAATTAATTTGGGATCAAACTTCGCCATTAAATGACATTTAATATTTCAATGATCATTGGGTTATGTATAGTTCAATCATTGAAATAATAAAAGTGTATAATTTACGTGGATGTTTGGGCCAAAACGGATTTTTTTTGGCAAGAATTAATAATCAAGTCACCTCCTTTACATTGGCATCAAAATATACTTTGATTTCTAAGTGCATCAAACCTTAACATTAACAGCCCATTTTATAAACGCATCATAGCGAGTACATAGAACTATTCACTCCTTATAATTCCACTTAACGCAAAAACTTTATTCATAAAACTTATGCAACGTTGAATAGAGGCAATAGAAGCTAAACGCATTTGGAGGTTGAATAGTCCCTATATAAGGATGTTTAAGTATCGAAATGTCACTTTGCCTCACACACAGACGACAATAAAATACAATGTTATAAAGGTGGCGCTTATTTTGGGAATGCTTAAATATCTTTTTTGTCCCCTCCATAAAGTGATCAAGCTTTATTATGAGGGTAATTTGTACGAACAAAAATGTTGTTAAATTTTTTTTTAAAATGGGCTAAGGTTGACGTGACCCACCGAGAAGTTAAAACTTTTCATTAAAAATATACGCAGTTTTCCGTCTTTTACTTAAAATGTCGGTGAAAGTGTAAAAATTGATGGAAATTCTTTATTTATAATTTACATGTGCAAGTGCATAGATGTATGCCGAAATTAAAGTTTATTGACTATTTTCAGTGGGACACAGAATAAATAAGAAAATACATTGCCAAAATAAGTGCCATCGTAATAGATGTTCCTATATTCTTCACGATTTGATCGCACTGTCAGTGAATGGAACAATTATTTCAATAAAAACCATGAATTTTTTGTTCTAAAAAATTAAACTATATTTGCTAATACGGCACAAAAGAAACAGTAATAAGAATAGGTATCTACATATGCAAAATTAAATGAAATTTAAACTAATCCAATCGGCGCAGCAGAATTCTTTTATTGATTTTTACTTTCAGAGCTGAGTTTTGTCAATCAATTGTGGCAGTAAAACGTAATAGATTTTCCCTTCTTGGTACATTATTTGACACAAGAGCATTATAATTATAATGTGTAGGGAAATATTTTATGAATTAGGATTTATGCGACGTTGAATAGTGGCTTCAAAAATGCTTATGCACTACATAACTATTCAGCCGTTTAGAGGTGTTTTTAGTGAATTCTAATAAATTAGGCTGTAAAATTATTAATAATGAGTTTTAATGGCGCCTTAGTCAGAATGTATTCCTCTACTTAAACTTGCAAAAACCTCATTATAGGCAATCAAACAGGCTACAGGCTCGATTCAATAAATCTTTTGCAATTTAACAATTAAAATTGTTAATATTACAATTACAGTGCTTGTTCATTTTAAAATTTTATTTTCCACATTTACCAATTTCACAATTTTAAACTGACAATCAGTAATTTTAATAATAGTTACTGAAAAATATAGTAAGTTGCCTCGATCCGAAATCGATCTATAATTCGGTTCCAGTGTATGCAAACGGTAAGAGCTGAAGGGCTCGAGATGAGTATCTACATATACAAAATAAAATTCCCTCACAATTTTGTGATAATGTGGGAAGAATTTTGGCATCCCGCGTCTGTAGTTGTTCCTTGTTTTCTGTTATTAACTTAAGTTTTGTCTAATTCATTAACTCTACGGAATATTTGTATTCTATATCTCGAAATAAGGTTTATTTCCTTAGTCTCTTTTATAAATTATGTGTTATTCCACTTCTGATTCTGATGTTCTTCTTGTTCCGCAAAATTTCCATTTCGAATAACTTCTTCATATCAAATCAAGATGAATTAGGTAGGTATGCATATATTTTTGTTGAAAATTATCTTCAAAAACTACTTCCATCATTCAAAATTCACAGTCAATCATCAGTTTTATTAAAAGATAAGAGTCTTCAAAAATATAAATTTCTAAAATGTCTCCACCATTCACATCCATCACAATCAAGTTCACTTGAATTCCCTTGTCTCATCAGTGTCGTCACTCCCGTGTGCTTCATAGTCTCCCGTCCGTCACCGCATCATCGCGTGCATACTAATGCTTTGACTTTGTCTCCACCATAGCACAATCAAGACAGAATCTCATCTCCCAATTACTGGGAATTTGTCTGTTCGACACAGGCGACAGCATGGTGATTCATTCGACACTGATGCCATCGCACCATCGCACCACCGCACAGTTCGCTGCCATTGTAAGTCTCCTAAAGTGTGGTTCATAATCCTTTTGCATCCTCATCATCCATCATCAAGAAATGTTCAAAATCACCTCTCGCTAAATACCTCTTCAATCCTATGCGGCATCACCATCTATAGGGCCAGGAGGACTATATAGGACCACCACACACATACGCTCCACAGAGTCCTTACATAGTATAGGTATAGGTACTCATTATTGTGCAAAGTTGACATTGCTATTGTTGTTTGCCATAGCTGCAGCTGTTGAAGGACTCAGAGACATCGGAGGTTTAGTTCAGCAGCTTCAGAGGCAGAAGCATGAAGCTAAGTTTCTGGAGTGCAATGTAAATGCGTCTCATTTTAGTTGCGGCTTCTGGCGCAACAGAGGCAACAGCGATATAGGGAGCCAAAGCAGCGGCGGAACGTTAGCAGCAGCCTCATATGCATATATATGTTGCAAAAATAATAACACTCGAGCAGCCCCACAATAACAAAAAAATAGAAAAGAATTAGAAACAGACGACACGACACGACAACAGCAGCAGGTCCTTGCACTCCTTTAGTTCTTGCATTATGCATAAGCATGAGTCCTGTATGGAATACGCTTGGGATGGATGGATGAATGGATGGATATGGCTTAGATTGGAAGACTGGTCGGTTGGTTAGGTACACACCGAACACAGCCACCTGTGTGCGCTTTAAAACAAGCGAAGCTAAAAAAGGATATGATTTCAGGCCGAAAAGGAAAAAAAAAATTTGAAGGATGTTGTTCGAAAAAAAATAACATACCTACACAACAAATTTATTATTGTTAAGAAGAACGTAGGTATGTATAGTTTTCAAGTGAGGTCCTTGATAAATGATTTTTTTCTTCATTTTCACGGAACATATGTATGTCTGTGATACAACACCAGTTATATCTAATTGCCAAATAGTTTGATTTAAAAAAAAATGCTCGCACACTTACCGTTTAGAAAAAAAAATAAAAACAAAAATAAAAAGCCCTCGTTGGGTGTAGTATTCTTTATTTTATTCACCCTCGAAATGTCAACTCCTCTTCAATTAATTTTCATGTTAATTAAGCGAATTGAAATGACTGAATGAACTTCAGAGTTTTCAATTTGAATTCCAGAGAAAAAAGGACCAACTAGACCATAGCCGCCACCCTCTTGTGCTGCTGGCTGCTGGGCTTGCAACCATCATCATCATCATCATCGGCATCATCATATGGGTCCTCAAAAATAAACATCAAAAACAAAGGCAAACGCACACAGTGCGGCTGGAGACAGGTGGCCTGTTCGATTGTGGAGCAGGAAACCAAACAAAACAAAAGTCCTTAAACAAAAGCCCCACCCACAGGTACCTATATAGACACACAAAATGGAAAAAGACTTTTACCCACACGAAAAAAATAAATAACCTGCGATGAGAAGAGTGTTTTGATTAGAAGAGGAACAAGAGTGCGGAGAAATGCCTTTCTTTCTAAGTTAAAAAGGCAAGATAAAGTTGAAAGGACCTGCTGTGCTGATGGAGTTTGTCTTCGTCCTTAGAATTGATTCACAGTAAATTCTAATTCAAATGCTGGTTTCGCTTGGAAAAAAGGAGGTGCGCTACTTCCCTAAGCAACCCTTCAAGCAAACTAGTCCGTTTTGGATCCGTGCACGTAGTCAACAACGTATGGACGACTTCGCATACATTCGCGACTCAAATTAGTAAAAAAATTAAGATCATCACGGACCCACTTGTGCATGTATTGTGAGAAAGAGAGCTCACCATACTCAGTGAAAGCTGAAACCAAAACGGATAACTGGAATCGATTAAGTCAGCCAGGTTTTAGTAAATGCATGACGTCCCAAATCTTTCATGTTCAGTCAAACTGTCTACGGTGTCAACGGCTATCAAAAAATAGTCTTAGGCGGATAACTTGTTAACGATTCGACCAAACAAGAGATTAAGAACCCGCTTTTCTGAGGATTTTTCTGGTCTCGACACAATGTCAATTTTGTAAAGCCTTATTAACGAATTTTCGGAGAACAACCATGTCCGGGTCGAAGGATATTTGAACCCTTCAGTTCAGGACAGGGTGCTACGGGAGTTCATATGGCACACCCTCTTGATTTGACCACATTACGTTCAATTTCCAACTGTATGTTTTATACCTATTTGATATATGGAATTGACGAACTTGACGAAATAAGGAAAAGGTGTATTGAATAAGGGGACATTAAACAAGGGGCGCAATATAACCCTTTTTATAAATTAATTTTTTTTTTTTTTTACCATGACCCTTACCAGCAAAGAAGCGGGTATGTTCGCCTTCAAATCTTGTGGGGTCCTAGACGGTTGCGCCTCACGCATTTAGCTAATCAGGATGTTAAGAAATTAAAATTAAAAAAAAAAAACACTTTTTCAATTCTGACTGATTGCAAAATAAAAAGTGGTAGATGCAGTTTGCAGGCCAAGAAATGATCTACAAGATTGAATGTGAAAACTTTTGCTGTAAATTAATTGTTAAAATGTTATTGCCCTGTAAAATGGTAAGCAATGGAAAATTTTACAAAATCCGAAATTTAAGTCTTTTCTGGGAGCTTGATAGCGTCGTTGCTGTTGGTTGTACAAAAATACTACATATCAAGATCATATTTGTAGAAAATTTTGTCTTCTACAAGTTTCCTTTATTTTTTTGCGAAAAATTACGCTAGAAAGAATTTAAAGGTAAACGACTGAAAAAGTGCAAAATTTGGATGGTTTTTGCATAGTTATGTGAATAGGGTGGAGGGGGTGTGGTTGGGGAAATTGGTTGTTTTCATCTAGCAGCTACATGTTATAACATATCAAAAATTAAGAACTACCCGACCTTTTGTTGGCTAAAATTCTTCGTTAATTGGACTAGAAGTCGAGTTTGGAGAGTTTCTACACAAACGCTAATTTTTACGGATGGTAGCAAAGGTCGGGAAGAATTTGCCTAACCGAACGATTGGTTAGGGTCAACGCAAAATGTGATGGGGATTGCAAGATTGAAGTTCTCTCAATGCCTTAATGTTCTCAGGTTATCTGATGTGATGGGCCGTAGGACTCCAGTACTTCGTCTTGTCACACTCGTGGTTTGTCGCTGAACGTATAGTGATCAAAGTAACAAATTTATTTCCGGGCCGGGACGTGGCTACATTGAAGCCATTTCGAAAAGCGGCCTGGGTTGCAATCACAGAACATACATTCGAAAAGTAGGCCTCGACGGCCAATCCACGCTGCTCAATGTTTCATCGCATGGTGTGCGACTGAACTGGAAGGAAAATAGAATTTTAAAACCACACCTGTCGAAAGAGAAAACTACCACTCCGCTATGACCCCTACAGCCTAAATGTTGTCCCAGCCTATATAAAAATGGAGGATACAAATTTATAATTTTGTACCAAAGTTATATGCATTCGTGTCCAATTTCTTAATTGTGTAGACCCTCGTACCAAAAAGATGATATTTTTTTTGTACGAATCCAAACACCGTCTTCAAAAACCCTTTAAAAATAAATGTTTAACCAAAGTTGAAGGTATAACTAACTGCTTTCGGTTTCTCGAAAATAGCAACAGCCAAGCAAAAAGCATTTTTCTATACAGTAATTCCTATACCTTCCTATCCTATATGTAACGTTCAAAAGGTCCTTGTTGGAAATTAATGTAAATTGCTTTCCACCCATGTTGCTCTTCATAGTCTACAAATTATTTTGGGTAAGGATAATATATAAAATATACATACCTACATTACATTGGTAGGTACGTTAAGTTCGTTCAGCAGACATAAATACGACTACCTAGGGAAAATAGCAAAAATAGAAAGAAAAATGATGAAAATAAAACAAGAAGAAAATAATATGAAAAAGGAAATTGAAACTCGCATTCGCATTCGCATAGCCATAGACAGAAAATGAAAATCGATATATGTACGTACTTATATCCCTTCCCCGCCCGCCGACTTTGCCCTTCGCTTAATCACTTTGTCGGGTGCAATGGTTGGTTTCGACTCAACGAATAAGTAATAGGAAGACAAACAAGGGACAAAAAAAAAAACAACATTCCTTTCCTTCTTCAGGTGCGCACAGAGCACAGTAAATATTTACGAAAAGGGGAGAAAAACGGAAGAAAATATTCTATACCTACATATATAGAAATATACGTATACGATAAATATACGTTTCGAATTTATTAACTACCGTAACGAAGTTCGATTTGGATACCTATGGTAGGTATGTTATGTATGTATGTGTGTGTACGTAAAGTTCAGTTCCAAAAACATCAGACTTTAAAGTGGTAACCATGAAGATATCCTAAATGGAAAGAAAAAACGTGACAAATTTACTCAATCATATTGAGATACATTTGAGGAAAAAAAAATAACTATACCAGAAGAGAAAACCAATTTCACATCTAAAGAGATGGTTGAATATGAATTGGTATATATACGGCAGTAGAAGCCACATGTTGCCTGAGTATAAGTAACCGCTGCATAAAAGTATTCGAGATCCAAGGGAAATTTTCATTACGACTTCAACTTCTTCAATAAACAAGTACCTAGTATTGATTGATTTTAATTTGGAGTAGAAAATATTTCCCTACCTTCGAGACGAAAATTTAATTGAAAACATGACTCTTTGTAGGGAGAGAATTTCTGGAAAAAACTCCTCAGTATTAAAAATTCAAGGAAAGAGAACTTCAAATAATGGATTTCCGTAAATATTGTGATAGTTTGGTAAAACCTCAATTAAAATTGCGTTAAATAAAACAGACATTAATCTGAATTAAGTAGAAATATGCTATTGTCAATTTATAGCCCTGCACGGGTGGTAAATATAGGTACATCTCTAAACCCGAATTCATGCAGCTCCTTCACTTAAGGCCGACTCTACTTGTTCTAACGGGTGATTTTTTAGCTGGTTTGGTTTTGGCAACACTGGTTTTGACACCTGACGTGTGTTTAGTACCTTGTGTCACTGTCAAACAGCTTCAGTTTGGTTTGCAATTTAACCATGGATCGTCTTACAAATGAACAACGCTTGCAAATTATTGAATTTTACTATCAAAATTCGTGCTCGGTTCGAAATGTTCATCGCGCGCTGCTTGTGTTCAGCGATGAGGCTCATTTTTGGTTAAATGGGTACGTAAATAATCAAAATTGCCGCATTTGGAGTGAAGATCAGCCAGAAGCATTGCAACAGCTACCAATGCATCCCGAAAAAGCCACTGTTTGGTGCGGTTTATGGGCCGGCGGCATTATTGGGCCTATTTCTTCAAAGATGATGCGAATCGCAGCGTTACTGTCAATGGTGAACGCTACCGAGCGATGATAACGAGTTTGGTGAACAGTTAATTTCACGTTTCGGGCCGGTCAATTGGCCGCCTAGATCGTGCGATTTGACACCATTAGATTATTTTTTGTGGGGGTATGTCAAGGCTAATGTCTATAGGGACAAGCCCGCTTCGATTGACGCACTGGAAGCCAACATCCATGCATTCATTCGTGAGATACCGGCCGATATGTGTGAAAGAGTATGCCAAAATTGGACTCAGCGGATGGGCTACCTGAGACGCAGCCGCGGTCAACATTTGCATGAAATTATCTTTAAACATTAAATTGCAAGTTTCAAACTATCGATTCAAATAAATATTTCATTCATTTTTTCGAATTTTTTGTGTTTTTTTTAAAAAAAAGTTCTAAACCTCTTAAAAAATCACCCATTACAAGTTTGCTTACCAAGTTGCTTTGAAATTATTGAAGGGCGAAAAATTTAAAATGCCTTTAGCGACTATTGGAAAATCTTTTAACAGTGCAGCTTGAAAATGTTGATGTAAATTAGTATTCCTGCGTAGTAAAACCTAGAAGTTTGATATTTAGGTTTATCACTTAAATGTAGGTACTTGGGTTTTATTTTCTTCTTGAGTGAAGGAGTTTATTTATTTTTGCTGAATAATTTGCCACTATACTAAGGTTGTAAAATAAAATTGCCAATTAAAATACTTTAAACCTTATGTATGTTACCTACACATAAATGAAAATCAAACCTACGAGTATGAGAAAATTACCTTTTTTTGATATTGACTTTATTTACCATTAATTCTTACGGCCATATTATTCACTTTGGATTTAAATAAACTTTCAATCCAGATTATTAATCCTTGTAAAAAATAACTTGGATTTACATAAGTAGTTAAGCTGGTGTTCTGAGAGCAGTTTAAATTCCATTGGATTTATTTACATACATTGGGGCATATTCATAGTCACTTTTTAACTACAGTTTATCTTAGACTGGGGTTTATTCAATATTATTCAGATAGGATAAACCCAGGTCTAAGATAAACTGGAGTTTAAAAGTGACTATGAATATGACCCATTGGATTTAACGAGGGAATAATATG
This sequence comes from Leucozona laternaria, assembly GCA_932273885.2. Classification (NCBI taxonomy): domain Eukaryota; kingdom Metazoa; phylum Arthropoda; class Insecta; order Diptera; family Syrphidae; genus Leucozona; species Leucozona laternaria. Next base: position 18,295,873 of record OW026367.1, on the reverse strand, counting down.
GGATTGGATTTAATGTTTGCATTTAAATTTGTATTTAATTTTTAATCTGGATTAATTGAGTGAATAATATGGGCTTTTGAATGAATTTTCAACTTGAACTTTTTAATCGAAGTCTAATTGAACATTTTTTTAAGGATATCGCTAATTTAGTTGAGGAAAAGTAAGTCCTTTTTGTCGAACGAAATAAAGACAGGCTGATTTATTCAAACTTAAAAGAGGTCTATTAGAAATCTTAGGTGCAGGGATCCAATCGCCGCGTACGTTAACGTCTAATAACGTCAATGCATAATTTGTATTTGGTATTCGGTTGAACGAAATTTCATTCAATTAGTTTGAAGTAGAAAAAAATTACGACCTGTGATTTTATTTTACACATTCTGAATGAAAAAAAATATCAACTTCACAGCAGCAGTTTTTGAATCACAACGAAGTGAAACTATTCCCAAAAATCACGACGAGGATACCTGTGGTCGTGATTTCTTTTACAAACTGTGAATAAAACCACGACTAGGTTAAAATCACAGAAAAGAGAGAAAAATCTCACAGACCACGACAAAATTATAAAGAATGGAGTAGAACTGTGGTCGTAATTTTCAGTTTATCGGAAATTAAAGTGAGCCTACTTCAAGCGACTGGATGTTCGAAGTATGCCAACCGGCGGAAAGTCCAAAACAGTAAGAAAACAGTACTTTTATAAAATAAAACATTTAGAGTAGCTTCAAAACCCAATATGAAAAAAAACCATAGTAAATAGTAAAATCACAACGAAAGACATCATTCAAAATCAAGTGTGAGTTTATTTCGCTGAAATATTGTAAAGAAGCTCGTTCTAGAATCTAGAATGCATCCTTGCATTTTTAGAAATCACCACGAAATTTTTAGAAATCGCCACGCATATTTCGACTCATATTTTAATAAAATATTAATAATAACAATTTTTTTTTTTAATCATGAATCACAATCACAGGTTGAAATCACAGTGAATCTTAAATCACAGTTATAACTGTCACTGTTATACCTGTCGTTGAATTATTACGACTAAAATCATCAGGCTTTCGTATTTGTCTACACACTGAATCAAAAGTGAATAAAGTACCCCTACCGCCTCTCGTGTTGCTTAAAACTCATGACACTTTTATAGAGTAGAATCGTGTCTTTGGTAATTTTATGGATTTTTTTTTTTTTAAATTCTGAAATAGGTTTTGCATTTTTAAAAAAGAAAGTCCAATTAGTGAAATATGAACATTTTTGACCCTCCCCCAAAATTTTTACGTACAAAAATATAGCGTGAAATTTCGGTGGCGGAAAGCTTGAATATAGTTTTTTTTGCGCTTGCAGAACTGTGATTTTATTTTTTTTTTTACTTTTTCGAATGTTTCACTTCCCTTAAAAAATAAAACCAATTTGTTCTTCTATTTTTGAAGATAATGCTATATCTAAAGTTACAACTCTAGAAAGTCGGCCGCGTTATTGCGTTAAAACTTTTAAAAATCTGCCGATAAACCAAATGTGTCGATATGGATGTTTTTGAAAAGCAGACAATATACCTTGATAATTTTTGACAATCATTTTGTAGCATCGTATTAAAAGTTATTGGTCGTTTTAAAAAAAGTATGTCCATAAGAATTTTTGAAAATTCGTTTTAATTTTTTCCATTTTCATTTTACACTGAAAAATTTCATAATTAGAACCAGTGTCATCATAGCCTGGTAAATTTGTGGTTTGGCATATGTGGTATAGCTATATAGGCCAAGTATCTGACATTAAGTAATGGAGAAGCCCAAATAGTGGGTGTTAGAAAATTAGACACACAAAATAGCCAAATTTCAAAAAAAAAAATTGACAAATTTTTATAAAAAGTGTCCTATATTCTATCCAGTACATTTGATTCTGTGGGTTGAACATTCCGCTGTCAGAATTTTTAGTCTTGCTAACAGCAATCAGAAAAAAAATTATAACATTTTTAAAATTGTTATTTTAGACTTTCGAGTTTTTTGGTTGGCAATTTTCAACCACCCGAACTGTCAAATTTCCATTATAATCGACCAGATTTGGTCTAAAAATCATTTTCAATAAAAGAATATCAACAATTTTGAACAAAACTGTGTTTAATTCCTTAGAAACATTACACAACAATTTGGAGTTTTCTAAATTTTGTACAGATCTGCTTTGGAATAACACAAAAGCACAATTTTTTTTAGTAATATCGAACTAAAATTCGTGACTTTGGCAATTCTTTTTTTAATACTTAAATTTCGTAGTAAATTTTGACCTAAATTTTGAAGCCCGTATTTCATATACAAACCAAATTGGCAATACCACTGAATTCAGAGTCCTTTCATCACAAAGAGTACCAAATTAATTTTCGTCAAGAATTGGTGTGGAAAATAATTGATGTCACCAAAATTCAACAAAAGAACCACTGTGCGCTGGAGTAAAGTACGGTTTTCTGAAAATCTATTGCTCTTATATAATAAAAAGGTTAATTTATATGAAGAATTTGGTAAACTACAATCTAAGCTTTTATATTATGTCGTTTTCGTTTGGATTTCGGAACTGTTCCATTCCTATCGACGATGGGAAATTTGGAGTAAAAGGAGTGAAAAAGGAGTAGCTCCGAACGTCCACTCGAAAACGACATTAGTAATAGTTTTCGCGGTTCTTACAAAAAATTAATTTTCCCCTTTTACTTAACAAATTCTCAAGCCGTCATTCAGTTTTAGGATTTGTTTAAAACTTGAAAACAAAGCTCTGTAAGGTTTGATTTTACAAAATCCAATGTGAACAATGAGCTTAAAACTAATAAAATTAGCCTATTTCTAATTCAAAATAGTAATGCCATCAAACTAAAGCTCTTAATTGGTTTGAATGAGGTTTATTCAATAATGTTATGATTGTAATGTGTTCAAACTTATGCCTCATATTATACACACATGTATACATAACTAAAGTTCGATAAATTTTCAACAAAATGTCATCAAAGTGATACAAATATCAACTTCCCAAAGGCATTAAGATGTACAAGATATTCCAAAAGAGCTCAATTTAAACCGAACCATAAACCAGCTTTTTCCAATTTTACTCCAATTGTTTTTGCCTTTAAGACGGTATTAGACATCTAATTTCCCTCCCCATCTAACCCTTTCCCTTTGAAAGAACAACATTTTGAAGGGATAACATAAATCAACACTTCCACCAAACCTAATCAGCAATTCGGGGTAGTTTACTCACCCTTTGTTTGCATAAACACCAAAGATTAAACTGATGTTCCACAAGTTACCCTCCTTGGGCCGGTATTTGTTTTTTTTTTTTTTTGTATAATTCGTCTTTAAGCGTTTTCCCCCTCTTTACCCCCAAAATTGATTATTCCTTCCAGAAATATTTATTCTACTGATTTCTCAAATAACGAGCATCTGTTATGAGAGTGTCCTTTGTTTAACTATACTATAGCGCAGTTTTTTATTTTTTTCTTGTTATGTTAAACAAAAGCAAAAGAGGGATGACTGCACGATTTATTTATTGCTATAGGGAAAAAGCAATGAAAACCTTATTAAAATAAATGCAATGCAAAACAAACTGCAAGTGGATTTACTGCACGCTGCTCGTCATTTCGCTGCATGTAGCATGTGAATGCACTTTCGAGAGAGTTTTGCATTGCATTTGCACGATAATATAACCGCACTGATGCACTCGTGTTGCTAGTGACACAATGTACGTGACATTTACCCGGACTGTTCACATAAATCGAGTGAGAAAGTGTGTTCGACGCGTTCATTTGGCAAATACGAACATATAATATTCACCCTCTTTCACTTCTGACAGCCACTCTGAATCAATTTCTATAACTAGATACAGAGAATGAAAGAGAGAGAGAGAGAGAGAGAGTGTGGATTCGAATTCAGAATAAAAGGGTCCGTCACCGTCACGTTCACGTCACGTTGGCTATCGAAGTGATTGCCTTCAATGTGGTCATCTGGAGTGAAGGGTTGACACCTCTTCGACGAGCCGTGGTCTGCCTCAAACTACATAATTGAGTTACAACCAAATTGAGGCTTTATCATCCCCCCTACGTTAAATTATCTGCGAAGTTGAAGCTAATGAAGTTCGGTTCTGAAGGACTTTGCATAGAAATCATCACCAAAGCCACTTCATGCCATCAATCATCCGCCTTGATGATCAGGAAAAAAATATATAAGAGAATGTTGTCTGCAAGCACTTCTGCTTATGACATCCGCCGCAGTGATTATTTCAGGATGCTCTCCAGGACACCAAAAATAAATAATTACAACCTTCCTTTAAATAAGGGAATGACAACGAACGAATTCAGAAATAAAAGAAAACATCCTTTGCATCGCCCTGAGTAAGAGGATGTTCGGTTTCGGTTCGAAGATATTTCAATTTTTGAATGCCTTATAACACCAACAACAACAACAGCAGCTCATTAGGACAAATGCAATACTCTCAGATGTTTATCCTATTTTTGGAAATATATATACGGTACATCTTCTCGAGGGTGGCATACACTCATTCGTATATGAATATCCGCGAGACTTGACTTCTTTAGATAAATGACTGAAATATTTCAAGATTGAGGCGAGAAGATGTTCAAGGAATTTGGCGGTCCACAGAGCTGTATAACATATTTCCTACACTGTAAGTCTTCTGACTGACTATGGAGACGGAGACTGAGAGTGTTGTAGAAGTTTGAAATGATTTATAGCCGAAGCAGCATCTATCAAGGGTTCGTTGACAGTTGGACATATGACGTCGTTGTGGAACAATATGAGGCAAAAAATAAGTATGCATACATATAGACATGACGTGTTTCGGGCGGAGTATTTTGAAAAATTATCGAAAATAAAAGTCTTGACATTTATTACTCTTATTGGCTTGTTCCTAATTCGATTGTGTGATAGTTTTGTATTTTAGAGGGGAGGACTCTTTTCTCGGAAATAAGGGAGCTATTAGTTTAAAATGAGGTTGCCGTTGTGGACAGGAATTTATTTTAAGGTGATGTATAGCTAATAGGTTTAGGGTGAAGGGTATATTTGAAACAAAAACTACTTACTTAAAGAAACTTGTATGAAATGGAGCTGTTAACGGATTTTATTGATCATTTCAATGATTGCACTGATGTAATTGCATAGCTTCGAAATTTTATATCATTCTTGATGGAATTTTAAAACAGAAAAAAAAAAAATTTAACACAACGGTAACACTTACAAAGCCATGCTATACTTTTTGTAAAGCCAGAAATCTTTACTTTTATTTTCTTTTTAAATAAAGTTTTTAAAACGGGTTTTAAACAAATAATTATCAAACTCAAAATTTAATAATAAAAAAATTTTAATTTGTTCAAACTAATTTTGTTCAAAACTTTACGTATTAAATAGTATATTTGTTTATTCAATGCTCTTATTAATTTGTAGTCAAACACCAAAGTCTTAAAATCTCTTCTACTTTGTTAGAAAATTAAAATTAACAGAAATAAAATTCACTTAATTTGATTCCAATCCGTAGATCCTATTTCCACTACGCAGACAGTAGGTACAGTAGATTAAGTTATTTTTAATTTTCTCAAAAAGTACAAGACATTTTACCATCCGGTTTTTGGTGTTGGACCAAAAATTTGTAAGAGCATTGAATTTTGAAAACAAATATAGTACTTAATAACGTAAAATTTTTGAAAATAAAAATTAAATAGAAAAAAATTTTTTTTCAAAATTTTGAGTTTGGAAATTAATTTTTAAGAAAACTGTTCACTTAAACAACTCTATCAAAAACGAATATAAAATAAAATATTTCTGGCTTCACAAAAGGGTATAGCATAGCGTTGTAAGTGTTACATAACGTTGTTTTTTAATATCTTTTTTCTGTTATATGTCTTTTTTTTTTAGAAAATCTATGCGTAACACGCACCCTTATTTTTGGTCATAACTTTTATCGTCTTTAAATCAATATTTCGAATTTGATTTTTTTTATTAATAAAACAATAATTACCAAAAATCCATAAAGTTTGATATCTATAACTTTAGGTCCGTTCATGTACTTTTTGAACTAAAGTAGTCATCAACAAATATAACAATTTTCAGGAATTTTTTTTAATAAACAAGCCACTAAGGCATTATCATTTTTTAAGTAGTTAAGTTTTCCAATAAGAGGTGTTATTTTGATATTCAAAGAAAAATGGCATTTTTTGAGATAAATGATCGGATGTTTATTTCATTATAAAGAGGAAAGTATGCCGTTAATAATGGAACACAACATCAGCCAAATGGCCGCCACGACCACGCTTACAGGACCATATCCTTTTCATGAAATTTTCCATAACCTCACGAATTCCATCTTTGACGTCTTGAATCGACGCTGGGATGTTGGCGTAAACCTTATCTTTCACGTGGCCCCAAAGGAAGAAGTCGCAAGGTGTTAAATCACAAGATCTCGGTGGCCAATTGTGATCACCTCTTCGAGAGATAACACGGTCCGGAAACTTTTCCCGTAAAATATCGATGGTTTCATTGCTTGTGTGCACGTAGCGCCGTCTTGTTGAAAGTAAACGTTGTCCAGATCAATACCATCCAATTCCGGCCATAAAAAATCATTAATCATCTCTCGATAGCGCAATCCATTGACCGTAACTGTTGCTCCAGCCTCATTTTCAAAAAAGTAAGGTCCAATGACCCCGCCGGACCATAAACCGCACCAAACAGTCACGCGTTGAGAATGGAGAGGCTTTTCAACAATAACTCTTGGGTTTTCCGAGCCCCAGATGCGACAGTTTTGCTTGTTGACCTAGCCTCCGAGGTGGAAATGGGCCTCATCAGTCAAGATGATTTTTCGATGAAATTCCGGATCATTTTCATGCATTTCAAGGACCCAATCAGCAAAGACACGACGTTGTTGATGATCAGCCGGCTTGAGTTCTTGTGTTAACTGAACTTTATAAGCCTTAAGACCCAAGTCTTTATGCAAAATACGGTGTAATGACGTTTGTGGAATGCCTAATTCCAAAGAACGACGAGGAATGGACAAACCTGGGTTTTCTTCAACACTTTGGGCTACAACAGCAATATTCTCAGTTGTTCTTGAGCGACGTGCACGGGTTTTATTCTTCACATCACTAACTTGTCCCAACAGCTCGAATTTGCCACCAATTTCTGTATTGCGGTCCGACAAGGTGCTTCACGACGACCCAAAAATGTTTTAGTTTTACGAACCGTCTCTGCCAAATTTTCACCTTTTTTATAGTGAATTTTAATAATTTCAATGCGTTGTTGAAGCGTGTATCGTTCCATTTTTATTAATGGCGTAGTTTCTACTTGTCAAATGTCAAAAAATGACAGCTTCAAAAGTGACAGCTACCGAAATAGCGGGCTATTCAAAATAACACCTCTTATTGGAAAACCCTTTACAAAACACTGAACAGTTTGTATTTATTAAAGAGTACCTTGTACACTTGTCCAGCTTGCAATTGTCTAAATAGACACAATCCTATTTATAAACTCATTCTAAAGTATGTCTAATCTTAGATAGCTGGTCAAACTCCAAAGTCTTATTTATCGTCAACATTTTTCATCAACTGTCTAACTTAGATCCGCTTTTTTAATCATCAGTTAATCAGTCAGTTAACTATCAGAGGAATTAATAGGAACAAATGTTTGATTTATCTAAAAAAAAATTGGCCCTTAGACAACGAAATTTTCTGGCCGTTTCTATTCTATTGTGGGAACGTTCTATGAAAAAGCAAAGCCATGTTTCTTAGTTCTCTCAAATCCATTTATTATACGTTTGAGATTGAGACTTTACAGGAATGTCAGGGAATATATGAAAATTAGCTCTGTCCACTTCTAACTTGGGGGCGCATATGCACTGACAACATTTCACACATTTTCGTAAATGATCAGTTTTACATTCGAAACTATGAAAAATGTAAGAATGCTTCTAAATTATGAAACCGATTCCGTTTTTACCAATTCTTTTACATCTCTAGTGCCAACAAATAACAGAGCTCAACAAGATGGCGCAACATGTCATACAGCTCCTGCCACAATTGATTTATTGACGGAAACGTTTGGTAACCGCATAGATTCACCTTACGGACCCGTGAATGGGCCTCCAAGATCGTGCGATTTAACGCCGCTTGACTATTTTCTGTGGGGATATGTGAAGTCTACGCCGATAGGCCCGAAACGATTGACCACTTGGAGGAAAACATTCGCCGTGTTATTGCCGATATGCGGCCACATATGTTGGAAAAAGTCATCGAAAATTGGACCTCCAGATTATAATTTAAATTCATTATTTACTCAACCGCACAATTTTGTTGTTGTTTTTTTTTTTTCATTTTCCTTTTTACCTTCAAGGCAAATTACATACAACTGAAACTGACTCTGCACATATAATTCCAACACAGCCTAGACTCTGTAAACTCTCTCCATAGTCTTCACAAAAACGAGCTAACATTCTTCATCAAAATCGAACAAAGGATGTTTTTTGATGTTTTTATTTTGTATGCATTTGCCTACCATAGGCTAAGCTAAGCTGGGACAGGCCGGGCTGGGCCAGGACTACGGAATATAATATTTTCTTTAACTCTGTTTGACAGAAACGGTATGCCTACACATGATGGAAAGAAAAAGTCCCGTTGGCAAAATAGTTTCTTTTCGACAGCTATCCCCCCCCCTCTCGTCAACATAATTTCTGCTTTCTATTCAGTGATTTTTTTTTTCATCTGAACGGGCGGACAAATAAATGTTTAGTGCGGACGACCATTTAGGGTACCGGGCCATAAATAAATAAAACGAACGAAAGGAAACTAGGACACCAGGTAGCAACAGTATAATATTTCGCCTCAATCCGTTACTCATTCCTCCTCTGATGAATCCTGAAATGAGATGAGTTGAGTTCTTTAAAAAAAAAAAAAAAAAAAAATATGAAGAAGCAAACAAACAGAACTTTATCTGGGGTTGAGGGAGGAGATAAAACGCGGTGGGGTTGAGGGAGGAGGGTTGAGGTGAGGTGAGGTGAGGGTCGGTACAGAGGATACATGGATTAAGGTGAATTGTAACCCTGTTTTTTTAGGTCATCCACGCTTGTTTGCTGGCTCCTTTTGTTGTCATCTAGTTTTCTGGCTTTGTGGATGTTTCAGGGCTTTTTATTACTCTACCACAACGAGTATAGGTACCTAGACTTATACCTACCTGCTACCTACCTATGTTGGTACTGTGTGCTACGCTGTTCATTTCTGGCCATTCTCCAGTTGGATGTAGTTTTCGATGTTTTCCCTCCTACCGTTTTGTTGTCACACAACACAATCCTTCGCATATTTATCCATTCTTTCACAGGATTCGCAATGCTGCCGGATCTGCTTCCGGATCAGAACTCCATTTAATGATGTTGGGATGTTGTTGATATTTTATTTTTTTTTTTGTTGTTGTTTGTTTTGCAGCACCATTAACTGGATGACGTTTGCCATATAAAAGTTTCCACTCTCTTACCCGAACTCTGATAGTTTTTGTGCTAAGGTGAATTTCATCAGAATCTCAGAAAACAATAGTTCCGGAAACCAACAGTACACCGTTACTCATACTTTTATCTGCTATCATATTACATACATATAATTATTGATAATTTTTCCGATTATTCAACTCGTAAATCTTATTATCGGAGTGCTGAATTCATTTCATTCCAATTATCGAATTCTTCAAAAATTTTATCGAATATTATCGATTCCTGAACAGCCTTATTCGAGAAATGGTAAGTTGGTTCGGAAATCGATAACTATACATAGTTCATTTAACGAATTCCATAATTGGAAAAAAGTTTTGGCAATGAAACGAACAGAGGGCTTTAATTCGTTGAATGTTATCGAATATTATCGATTTCCGAGCTACCTTATTTGAAAAATATTAGGTTGGTTTGGGAATCGATAATATATGTATCCATATGGTTTTTAAATTTGTAGAATTTTGGCAGTTTTGAGAAGTTAACGAACAGAGGTGTTGAATTCGTCGAATATTATCGAATTTTATCGAATATTATCGACTTCCGAGCTACCTTATTTGAAAAATTGTATGTTGTTTCGTGAATCTATAGTATAATTAGTCCATAAAATTGGTAGAAATTGTCAGTTTTGGTGAGTAAATGAACAGAGGTGTTGAATTTGTTGAATGTTATCGAATTTTATCGATTCCTAAACTAATTTATTTAAAAAAAAATGTTTGACCTCACTTTTCAAACTTACAGAAATCAATCTTTATCCTGATTTTGCTAAAATTTATATGCTCTGAGGTAAGTACATCACTGAACCGCTGAATTTTCGTCAAACCTATAATTAAAGTAGCGTAAAAAAAAATGGCGAAATCCACTTAACATTTTAGTGACAGAAAGTGGGAATTTGTAGCGTTTTATTTGTTCTTCTTATTTCTTATCAGACATTAGACTGCACATTATCCAGAGTGTTTGTAGGTAGTATACGGTTGTCCTGGATGCGACAGGATAGATAATGTTAAAAAGTCACCAGACAATAATGAACATCTATCTCGGCGAAAGAAGCAGCTAAAAACCAAACCAGTGGAGCATAAGTAAGCATAGAGAGCTGCGACGTACATACCTATATATAAATGCAAAAGGCAGGTTACTGAAATAATACATAATAGAGTATTTGTGCATTCAAGTGACCCAAAAGTAGGCCAACTATGCGAAGTCAGAAATATGAAAATTCTCGAAAGGATGGATATGCCTTCCATTGTATATTGCAATTGGATAATTTCCTCCTCGCTTTCCATTTCGTAAGTATTATAGTTGAAATGGTTTTATTGTCTATTTGGCTGAATGAGAGGAAGTAATTTCAATTCACATACACACACACACACATTCTACACCATCAAGGATGGATCTATTATTTTATACCTTGTCTGCCTTTACAAAAAGGACATTAGGGTATTGAAACAAAACGAATAAATAATCGTTTCAAATTCAAATTACGAAAATAAGAAATAGCAGGAAAAAAGTTTTTTTTTTATTTTTTTGTATATTGTTTGCCCTATCAAAACTTTTGGGAATAAATTGTTCGATAGGGGAAGCTTTGACTTTTAAGTAAAAATCCCATTTGGAACGTCTTTATTATGGTCGTGTTTTGTTATAGAGACTTCTTAGTAAAATGGAACAAATGGGAAATCTATTCACTGTCATTAAAATGAAAAAGATCTATTTTTGGGTTTCTATAAGCGGAGCATTTGAATAGAACAGAACAGACCATTCAACCGATTGTAAAGTTTTTGAAATGTTTATCTTTGTTTCTTAATGACAACGGTCAAAGTAGGTATAGGTACTTTGGAAAAGTTTGTTTAAAATCACGAGCCTAAATTATTAAGGGAAGTCATTTAAGTAAGGAATTCGGGTTGTTTGTCTCCTTAGATGCAAGGATTTTTTTTGTCAATTGAAAACTAGATATTTGTTGGATTGTGCATGAAGTCGTTCGTTAAATAAAAAAATGTTTCAACTTAAAAGTTAAAGAAATATGATAGGAAATATTGTAAGATTTTTTTCAAAAACAATTACTAGATATCTCTTAAATTTATTTGTAAGGCATAATTCATATTATAAAGGGACCGCCAAATAACTTCTTTTTTTTCGAAAATGGCGCAAAACATCGAGTGTAGCTTCGGCTGTGTGGCACGTAGCGCCGTCCTGTTGAAACCAAATGTTGCCAATATCCTCCTCTTCACAAAATTTCGTTCAACATGGCCCGATAACGATCGCCATTGACTGTAACGGCCACTCCTTGCTCATTTTCGAAAAATGGCCCAATTATTCCTCTGGACCAAAATCCGCACCAAACAGTGACTCGTTTTGGGTGTATCGGCGTTTCAATGTATGCGTGCGGGTTTTCTGTGCCCCAAATGCCACAATTTTGCTTGTTTACTACCCGCCAAGATCAAAATGCGCTTCATCTGAAAAGATGATTTATTTTGGCAAAATCTGCATCTTCTGTAAGTCGATCGCAGGCCCACTTAGCGAAGCGTATACACAACCATATTCGTTCAGCGGAAGGATAAAACTAATTGTCTGTCAAATCAGAAGTGTTGCCATTCACGAAATAAGCACTAGTTGGAAAAAAAAACTTTAGATGGCGGACCCTTTAGATTAAGATTTTTGCACTCAGTGGTGGATCCACGGAGATTTTTCTAAGTGGAATCAAAAATTAATCCAAAATTGTATTCTAAGGTTGCTAGATTTTTTGAAGATAAATTTTCGCAAGTGTTAAACTCTGAGCTATTATACTCTGTTCAACAAAAGTTGTCAGTACAGGGAAGATGGTTTCCGTAGTTTAAATTATAAATAACACTTCACAATTCAAATACTCAACTTCTCAAAAGCTTTACAAATCCCAAAACTTCCTTAATAAAATCCACAGAAAAAGCTCTTGACTTTGCTTACAATTGGGAAAGGTAACTCTTTTACACACATCGTAGATGCCGACGACGAGCGCACGATCGTTGATCAGTATCCCTTCAGCAGTGGGATTCGTATACGTAAGTCAGTGGACAGTGGCTTGCTAATTTTTTTATTGACAGTTTCTCCAATTCAGTGTCGTGAGCGTGCATCAGGCGTCACTGCTTTGGAAAAAGCTCTCCCATAAGCCCTGTACTGACAATTTTTGTGGAACAGAGTATAGAGAAGTTCACATTCAACGGTTTGTTCATTAACACGTCGTCAGATTTGTGTAATGTGAAAACTAGTTGAACGAGCGTCGATCGACTGGCTGTGTAGTTCAAATTTTCTTGTTAATTTGCTCTGTCGGACGACCGCTGTGACTTTAGTATAAAATCTTAATTAGTCAAACGACCGATGATTTCAATTTTATATCATTTTTTCCATTATGTTTGTAAGATTTGAAGAAAATGGTTTGCAATCGAAGTAAACAACAAAAAGAGAGCGGACAAAACTAAATAAAATTGATGTGCTTGAATGTGTGCAAATAATGAAATTAGCACCATATTGGCTCTTTGAAAATTTCCTTGAAAAATTATGTTGGTTAAACAGTCGTTAATTATGAACGCTAGCAAAACGGCTCAGGTTGGGCGACACGTCATTAAACACTTAAAATGTTCTCCAAAAATAGCTGTCTTAATGGCCTATAAAATAGTGTTCTAAAAACACATATATGTATCTCAACTATATACCGGTATTTTTTTCTAAAACAAAATAATTGCATTTGGGTTGAATCCTGGATGGTCCCACTGATTTCAAATTATGTATTATTAAATTTCGAATAAAGCTGTTTTGTATATCTTTTTATGCACTTTAAGTCTTAGAACTCTTCCAATTTTCATTATTCTGCAACAATTTAAAAAAAATGCTCCATAGGTATAAAACAATTACAATTGCAAAATATTGAGTGAAAAAATGAAGGAAAAATCCCATCATAATTTTCGACTTTTCCCTTTGTAAAGTACCTACCTATACATTTCGAACCCTACCGCTCTACCAATTTGTATCAAGGGAAAAATTTACTTTTTTCGTAACCTACAATTTTGTCTTAATTTTTCTTCGACAAAACTCATAGTTTCCGAGTTTTTTGTTCAATAGCTGATTGGCCACACTAAATATTGCTTTTAAAAAATTTGTTCAAAATATAGAGACAAAGCTCTATATGCTTAAAACATAAGCTTAAAAAGTAACATCCACTACTGTCACAAGGAAGCCGTAATCGTTCATTAATATAGGCATTTGACGAACGTCTAATGGATTTTCTTATCCAACCAAAATGTCTCGAAAGGGAAATGATTGTTTGCGAGCTAAGCGATGCAATGGATTAGAAAAACATGGCGTAGAACAGTGGAAAAACAATCAGTCCGATTCAGTTGAATAGTTGAAGAGGGCTCCAGAAACCGTTAGCGATTAAGGAGTAGTGGTGGCTCTATGTCGTTACGGAGTAGGTACCCCACCGAGTCGATAGGTTCGAAGACCTAAGTAGCAGTAGTATAAGAACCTTATATAAGCCCCTTGGAGTGGATATTCATATTAAAGCTAATAAACAAAATACATCTTTCTGTCATAGAAAATATTCCAACAAAAAGAGATAAAATTGTTGTCATATGCATTTAATGATCAAATACCAAATATATTCAATTTAAGTGCATTTCCTTTGGTAACATTTTCACACATTTTTGTTGGTGTGATGCACATATTCTATTTTTTTTTTTTGTTGCCTAAGAATTAATTCTATTTAATGTGCTATTAGTATGCCAGATTTAAAACCACCAAAATACTCATATTTGAGTAAATTAAATTTGAATTTATAGTGTGAACATAGCTTTTGTTGAAGCAGAAAAATACCAAAATAATGTTTAAATATCTTTGATTTTAATTCACATTTATAAACTATAACGCTTCAGTTTTTCAAATTTAAATCTGGCGCTCAAATTATACCATTCGCCATAATTTTTACAATTTTGAATTCGCTTTAAAACTTAAACTTAAAATGTAACGTAATCTCTCTTTCGAAATTGCTTGAAATAAACGGTTTTTCAAAAGGGACGCTACAAAAGTAGAGCAACAGGGACAGCAAACGACGCCATATTTCTTGCCGCTCTTTTGACATTTCTCTTCAGTAAGGTTTGCCATTTCATGATGAAAAGATATACGAGCCAACAACGAGTCGAAATTATTAAAATTTACTACCGAAATTCGGAGTTAGTGGCATCAACGTTAAGAGCGCTAAAAATCGAAAAATCATCTTAGGCGATGAGGCTCATTTCTGTCTGAATATGCGGTATTGGTCAGGCAGCAATCCACACGTACTTCATGAGTCATCATTGCATCCGGAAAAAAATACGGTTTGGTGTGGTTTATGGGCAGGCGGCGCCATTGGGCCGTACTTCTTCCGTGATAATCAAGACCGGCACGTTACGTTACTGTGAATGGGGATCGCTTCCGTTCAATGATAACCAAATATTTTTGGCCCCAATTGGATGATATGGACTTGGAGGATATGTGGTTCCAACAGGACGGCACCACAAGCCACACAGCGAATGTCACAATCAATTTATTGGAAACCAAGTTTGGAGAACGTGTTATCTCACAAAATGGTCCAGTCGCTTGGCCGCCTCGGTCGTGCGATTTGACGCCGTTAGACTATTTCGTGTGGGGCTACGTCAAGTCTATGGTCTATGCCAACAAGCCAGCGACGATTGATGAACTTCTTACGAATATCGAACGTGAAATTGCAGCAGTATCGGCCGATTTATGCTTGAAAACCGTCGAAAATTGGGTTCAGCGTCTGGACTTCTGCAAGCGTGCCCGTGGTGGCCATGCGAAAGAAATCGAGTTCCACACATAATGGCATCAAACGTACTTTCACAGGAATAAAGACTTTCATTGATATCTAAAATCGTTTTTGTTTTGTTTAAAAAAAACTTTTGTAGCGCTCTTATTGAAAAACTCGATACTTGTATAAATACCTGTCTACGAAATAAAATATTGGAAGGTGTATCACAACCCTTAGGGGAAAATCTTTGTCTTTTTATTCAGCAAAATTCGTCGTTGCTTTCGCTTGCTTTGATGGTCTTTTTCTCGTAAACCATTAAAAGTACTTTCGTTGTATAAAAAGTTTTCGAATAAACCAGTAAGGTCTAAATAGAACAAATTTCGCTTTTTTGCTACCGCTGACAATTGGTCAACGCATCAACCAGGATCTACCTATCCCTTCGCTAAAGGGAATCATTAGAGACGTTCAAGCTATTTGGCTCATGGCTCAATTAATGTTTTTTTTTTGAATTTCCAAAGAAGTGCTGTTTACAATATTTAAAAAAATGGTCATAGATTTGGACCAATAAATTATTCCTATAATGCGTCAACTTTCCTCAGAAACCTGTCTTTATTATGTGAAAAGTACCTATTTTGTATGCCCAGTTTAGATCCACACTAAAAACTTCATGCCTATCATAAAATTCGATCGATATTCTTTCGCACATCAAAATGTCTGCCTATGGAATGATAACATTCTGGGCCAACTCGTCTATTTCCAATAGCCAAGCGCAACACTAAAGAAATGACAGGATACATAAAAATAAAAGTTAAACAAAACATATACAAATCAATTTGCGTCAAGAGATTGGTAGGTCTATCTATAGGTATGTATAATAATCCCAAAGGAAATAACATTTCTTTTACAACTCTTCCAGGCAACAATTCTTTACGACAACAACAACAAAACATCATGGACAGCGCTATACACCCTATATCATATCCTCTCGCTAAACATCACTCTCTCATTGCGAACCATTTGTCACCAAAGCACCTCTTGTCCGGTCCGTTAACCTAATTTTCTTGAAATAACACAGACAAAAACATCGATATGCCACTGATGTCCTTCCATTCGAAATATAAAGACAAACATAAATAACATCCTTTCTCATTGGTATTCAAAATCATTTCCTTTATTTCCATCATGCTCCCAACAGACTCTTAATAAAGCAAAAAAAAAAAAGTATAAAATATAAAACCAAGTCTTTATCCTTATTCGTATATCCTTATCCAATTCTCTCCCCTTCCAATATACACCTATACCTCCCCCGCAACAGCCAGACAAAAACCAAAACCTAAAACCTAAAACTATTTTTACCCTCTGAGTTGTAGATGCGAATGTCACGTAGAAAAGTCATTGCCATTTGTTTAGTTTTCTGCTGCGTCAGAGAAAACTTTCTCCTTTCGGAATAAATTTTTCTGTGAGTGTCCTGTTTTCTTTGACATAACACTTCCTGACCGCCAGCGCCATCTTTTCCTTTCCGCATACCGCCTGTCTATGACAGTATAATAAAAGAAAAGTTATTGTTCATCACAAAAAAAAAAAAAAGATTTCAAGACAAATCTGTAAGTAACTTCTTCTGAAGAAAGTCTTTGTCGATCCTTCATTGACAAAGCAAAAAGAAATAAATGGGTATCCCTGTAAAAAAAAAAAAATAACATGTAAAAGGATATTCATCAAAAAAAAATTATTATTATTGGATTGAAACACAAATGGACGATGCACCCTTTTACAAAGGACATTCTGATTTGAAATGCCTTTGCTATATTGCTTCTATTTCCTTTCAAGACCCCATCAGTAGCCCCAGTTTACCTCATTACTTACGCATGTAATAAATTCCATATACCAACCATGCTGCAACACAAAAGACGCCATTAACATGAATCTTGATCCTGGTGCCCGAGGCGGTTTTCGAACTCCCAAAAGCTTGCCATAAAATATGCAGACACAGTCGGTTGGTGTGGTAAACAAATAATGGTATTCAATTCTTGCGAGCAAAGAAGTCAGTATAGGTAGGTATACCTTATACCAATACGAACAAAAGATGAAAACATATCACAATCAAAATCAAAATCAACACACACACACAACAATAGAGTGTGTGTTGAATTTGCAACACATATGCATATACATAGGTACATGAATCCTTGTACACAATATATTCTGTTCATTTAACTGAATCAAATATGGATCAAAACCAAAACTTTGTTTGCCGGTGTACCTCTATATTGTTCTTCTGTGTTGGAGTTTATTTCAGGTTATGCATAGAAATATCCCTGCACAAATCATAGAAAATAGAGAAATGCCCTTTTTGCATCAGGAAAATGGGCCTCAATGTCGGCGATTGTGTGTGTATTCTATTCAAAAGCTGTACAATGCTTAGAGGAAAAAAATTGATCAATCACATTTTAGTGGGAGATTGTTGTAAAAAGAAAGTTTTGAATGAAAAAAGTCGAGATATTGCTCAATAATGAAATATCGAAAAGTGGATATTCTGCTACATTGGAAGCTCTCTACTCTCACTTCCGGTTGACAGTAATAATATCTTTTTTTGATGATCCTATGAGAGAGCAAGAATTATATCTTCGTCGTAGATGAGTGTTTTAAAATTAGGCAGAGCAATATCTGATTTGTATTGTTTTGTTTTTTCAAAAATACAAAATTTTGTCATCAATTTTTTATCACAAAAATTTAATTGATACATATTTCATTCAAAAACATCCCTGAAGTATATGTTGACGCCTCTCAATAATTTGTAGCTCGACATTTCACCTTCATTTGAAGACATTTACCTTAAAGATCCGACAAATATAGGTCTACTTATAGGCTTCGTAAGTCAATCATATCAATAGTTTTCGATCGCTCCACATTTTGATTAGCGTGTTAATTGGCGGATTTTTTTACGGTCAAAATCATAAAAAAATTACTTACAGGGTGTTTTTTTTTAGACGTGTGGTTTTCAATCTGGCAATACTTTTTTCGGAGTTGGTATTTTTGACAGCTGTCACTTGATTTATGCTCAGTTTGGTTTGCCATTTTATAATGAATAGACTTACTCCTGAACAACGTTTGCAAATCGTGCCCAAATGGGCCCAAAACAAGATTGCCGTTGATCCCAATTTTCATAAGCGAACTTTGTTTAGCGATGATGTTCACTTTTGGTTGAATGGATACATCAATAAACAAAACTGCCGTATTTGGAGTGATCGTAATCCACAAGTGTATGTTGAGACACCGTTACATCCTCAAAAAGTCACTGTTTGGTGTGCTCTAAATGGACAGAGCGAATCATTGGCCCATATTTCTTCAAAAATGAAGCCAGCCATAATGTTTCAGTCAATGAGGATCGCTATAGAGCCATGATTAATAACTTTTTCGTGCTTGAATAGGAGTATGTTGATTTGGACGACCTTTGGTTCCAACAATATGGCTCTACATGCCATACAGCCAACGAAACAATCAATTTATTGAAGGACACTTTTGGTGAGCGCATTATCTCGCGTCTTGGGCCTGTGGCGTGGCCTCCAAGATCGTGCGATTTACCACCGCTGGACTATTTTTTGTGGGGTTATGTGAAGTCGATTGTCTACGCAGATAAGCCCGAGACGATTGACGCCTATGTCAGCGTTACTGCTGATATAGGGCCCCAATTGCTGCCAAAAGTGGTCGAAATTCGGGCCTCTCAGCTGAAATTTATTCGAGCCAGCCGCGGCGGCCACTTGCCCGAAATCCTTTTTAAAACATAATGGCAAACCCTTGTAATAAAGCTAAATTCTTGGCCATAACATTAAATTATATGCGTTTTATTTCTTCTTGAAAACCACACGTCTAAAAAAAACACCCTTTACTACTTGATAGAAAATAACAATTTCACGTTCTCAGCTCTTTCAACAAAAATGATATATAAAACTCAGATATCTTTTAATAAATTTTCTTTTACACCGGGAACAGCTCTTCTATGTCATATGATCAAGTATCCAATTTTTGAATTTTTTTTTTGTCGAGTGTAAATTATTATAAATTAAATTGATGTTTTTTTTCCACAGCACTGTATTATACATCACATATTATGAGCTTTTGCAAAACAATATGAAAATCCACCACACAATAAGCCTGAACCATTATGAATACCTCCACACAAAACAGGGCAACTTCTGTATGAGATTCAAGAAAAAGAGAGTTTTTCATTTTGGGGCAGGAGAGGCGTTTGCCGCACAAAAACGATGAATGTATCCATGTAGAAAGGAATTTCAGGATATCGTAACCATCGACGTCGACGTCGTCATCTTTATGGCTGCTGGTTTGCTCGGTGATGATGGTAGTCCCCTTCATGTCTGTTGAGTTTGAATTCATTATATGACGCGTAACAATGTGTGCGCCAGTGAAGAACGAACCCTGAACGAGTTCAAAACCGCTATACGCACAAAAATTTAGCATGTGAAATTTCAGTTGGGAATTTTACTCACATATTGTTGAATTTTTTGATAGAAAGTTTCATATTATTGAAAGTCTCAATATTTGATGGATGGAATAACTCAATCTTTTTTTATGGAAATTGCTATATAAAATAAAAGTTTTGTAAAAATTTGACTTTTTAGTACCGCAAATGGTTAGTGGGTTGGGCTCTGAAGCCGCACTGTGGTCCAAAATTACTTTTTCTTCGAAAAAACTAAATCTTGTGAACGAATTAACATGTCGCTATAATTTTTTTCTTCGTAAAGTTAATTTCCAAGGCTATGAAAATAATGAATTTTAAGAAAATTACCGTACAGGGTGTTCCAGAATCATTGGCTAACGTAAGGTTTTCTCAGAAAAAGAAATACCTAACAGAAAAAAAACTGAAGTAAAACTTTAAAAACGGTCCTGGCGAAAATGTATTCACAGGGTTTTCCAAAAATAAATTAATTACGACATTGGATGCATAAAATTGACGAACCAATATTTGAAATGTTTTAGCAAATATTAAAAAAAAAATTTTATATTTTATAACTTATCAATATATCTTAAAATCAGAGATATACTTTATAATATTGTCGAAAATAAACTGACCAAAAAATAAATAAAATAAATTATATAAAGAGTGATTCGCATAAGATATGACAAAAAATTATAACTTAGCGCCTCTAAGATATGGCGAATTTGAGAATAAACGAAACTTTTTGAAGTACATATTTGGATTGCTATAAAAAAAAAACAACGAGAAAACATTGAAAAAAGATGCAAAAAAACAGCTTGGGGGAAGTGGCATAGGTGTGTCATTTTATTAAATAATAGTACAGTCTACCATGTTAATTCATCCAGGTTCACGTGAAGCGTAACATAGCCATTGATTTAATTTGACAAAAGATCATATTTACTACACTGACATTGTTAAAGTTACACTGTGTCATGATTGTTAATTTTTGCTGCCGTTCTACCGTTGCAAGGTGAAGCTAAGCATTGAGTATTATAGGTTACACCCACAAGTGCTGTCAGTTTGAAAGTCAACCTTGTTAATTTAATTAAATTGTTATGTTAGTTAAACAGGATTACATAATTAAGGTAATTTTAAATTTAAATAGTATCCATGCAGATTTTACAAATATCTTCTGTTTTTTTAACACGATGTTAGAATTTTGTACTTTGTTAAATATTTGGCATCAACAGCGATATAAGATAACAACATGGATAACTGATTAATTTTTGTTAAATTTAACACGATGTTTTTTCTGAATGTAGCACACTAGTAGTGTATTCAGTACAGTGAAGACTAATAGACAAGTCTAGATTCTTTTCACATTAGCCTAGCAACGTCAGGAATTCGAATTCGAACAAATGATTCTTTTCCTTTTTGTTTTTTTTTTTTTTATATTTAGCGCTCACTAAAGGGGTTGTGACTACCCTTAAAATGATATACGCAGCACGAGCGATTAGGTAGATTGGAGGGGATTGAAAAGGAGATACCGATGCACATTGGTTTTAAATGTCTGAAGATCATAATTGGAGGGGAAAACCGGGCTGGGTAGAGCATTCCACGTTCGTGTAGTGCGACTAACGAAAGAATCTCTGTACTTAACGGCACGTCCGAAGTTGGGCTCAAGGGTAAACTGATGAGCATTCCTAGAAGAGCGAGTATTACGGTTGAATTGTTTAAGGGGAGGAATGCAACTGGCTATTTCACTAGAACACTGTTTATAGAAATGGCGGTAAAATAATTATAGACATGAAACATTGCGACGGTGCTCAAGAGATGTAAGTGTTTCCGTTAGTTCTTTCACCTATCATTTTTAGAGCTCTCTTTTGTATTCTATCCAATAGGCTCAAGTGGGTTTTAGGAACACCTGCCCAAATATGGGAGTTGTACTCAAGTTTCGGACGAATAAAGGCTTTGTAGATCACAGCCAGATCAGAGGGGGAGAAAAATTTCTTGCATCGACGGAGAAAACCTAAACACTTAGCAGCGTTTTTGGCGATGTCAAATATGTGGTCGTTCCACAAAAGGTGGTCTGTGACACACATACTGAGTACTGTAAGCTGTTCGGTTTTCTCTATGCAAGTGCCACTCATAGATAGCAGCATTGAGGGTGGGTTCCGCTTTAACGACAGAAGGCAGCATTGTGTTTTCAAAGCATTAAATTCTACGCGATTTTTATTTCCCCATTTCACAATGCTATCGAGATCAGAATTTAATGAGCTTATCATACGCTGCCGTTGAAGTTCCACATCTGAAGAACATGGATGTGAATCTAGAAAGGAATATGAAAAGCTGAGGGTACTGTCGTCACCAAAACAGTTTATTGGATTAGAAGTTTCAGATAACAGGTCATTTATGAATATTAGGAAGAGGGACGGAGACAAAACGAAACCCTGGGGCACACCAGCATTTATTTTGTAGATGTCAGACTTGAAACCGTCCAATACAACTTGTATTGACCGGTGCGAGAGGTAATTTCTAATCCAACGAAGAAGAGATTCATCAATACCAAATGCACGCATTTTCGATAAGAGAGCTTGATGCCAAACTCTATCAAATGCTTTTGAAATATCAAGTGCAATAATCTTACTTTCGCAAAAATTATGTAAAGATTTGTCCCACTGTTCGGTGATATACCATCAGATCACCAGTGGACCTATTCCTACCTATCATTTAGAAGCTTTCGTTCTTCAAGATATTTCTTAAGCTGATGATTAATCAGCGTTTGCACGACCTTGGAAAGAAGGGACGTAAGTGCAATTGGTCGATAGTTAGAGGGGAAGAAGACATGCCTTTTTTAGGGACAGGCTGAACAAATGCTGTTTTCCATCCACTCAGAAAGACACCAGTAGAGTAGGACAGATGGAAAAGCTTACGCAGTGGTTTTGCCAGCGTTGAAGAACACCTCTTTAGAACAGTGGGAGGGATGCTATCCGGGCCAGCGGATTTGTGAATGTCAAGATCTTTTAGAACTCTAGCAACTGTACAGGTGGAGTCATATCTTATTCTGGCAGCGTCGAATTAACAGCAAACTGTGCTGCAAGCAAATTGGCTTTATCGAGTGAGCTGACAAAAGGAGTATCGTTGAAGACGAGCGTTGGAACCGAGGACGAGGTGGTATTTCGTATGTTTTTTACAAATTACCAACAATTTTTGACAAAAAAACGAACCTTAAGCTAAAATGTTGTACACTTACTCCTTTATTATTAAACGGTGAACAACGGTGTAATAGAACATACACATCTGTCAACTTGTAATTCATAATCATAATGTACAAATATGCAAAAATCTCATAGAACTTTTTACTACTCTTCTAGTAAAAATAAAATAAGTTTATTAATAAGAACATTTATCAAATGGACAAGTTTTCTATCCGTGTGTCAGTCAAAACATGTGTTTAAGGAGCGGATAGTTTTTTGTTTTATTAATAGGGCTGTAAAGTTATATCTTCTAACAAAATAATTTTCATAAACCAAATTTGTACAGTTTGAGTTAACTCTGTTTTAAACCAGTGTGTTTATAATTATATAATTCTTAATTGCTATTTGAGGCAAAAATGTAAAAAAAATTGCCTTCCAATTGAGTCTGTGAGATAACTCGAGATAACATTATTGATTGAGTAACATTGTATCTTATATGAGTTAACTCTAGTTTGACCCAGAAACACAGACGATGTCGCACTGAAAAACCGTTTCAGTATCAAAAAAATATAGGTATACAAAATATTTCATAATTACAAGATAGTTGTACATCTTTTTCAAACTTAAAAAAAAAACACTCTCCCTAAACACCAGCCGTCAAGTACAACTTCCTGAGCTGATAACGAAAATATACCTACATATACCAAGAAATCATAAAAGGCCCCTTCTATTTATCCCAAGGAAACAGTTTTTTTTGTTATCATTATTATCTATCCCCTTCAGAGATCCCATTTATATGTGGTCCTGTTGTTGTTTTGTTTCGATAACATCCTTTTCATTTCTCTTCTCATATGTTTGTATATTTTGTATATCTATTAAGGTTAACAACTTTTCTTCTATTCCATAAAAAAAACACACACACACCAACAAGGAAATACACAATATCGCATAGAAAAAAAAAACCACCATCAGAAGCAGAAGCACAGACTTCAAGCATCAAACATAAGCAACAGTTCTCTAAGACGAATACAAAAAGAGGACGATTTTCTGAGTGCAGCACTTCAACTCGGAATGAATGCATCGCGTAAAATTGGAAAATTTTCTGAACCATCTTTAAAAACAAAAATTAAAAAAAAAAAAACAACAAAAACTAAAAATAATAATGTAAAACACTATCCATTCAATGTGTGCCTTAAGGAGGCAAATCCTTTTCATATGCATTCATCTTAAAAGTGTTAAACGCCACATATACCACATCCTGATGGCATATACAACATGTGTTGTGTACACCTATATGTGTGTCTAGCTGGAGTCTGGGACTGGGTGTGTGTATGTGAAGGCATTTTGATTTCAATTGAAATTCTTTCGCAACAGTAGTTTATGGAATTTGCATTTCATCTTTTGTTGGATGACTTGTTCGGAGGCAGCTTAACCACAAAATGGCTATAAGGTCAACAACCCAAACGAAAAAAGGCTTCTTTTTGTTTTTCTTATTTTCTTCTTTTTTTTTTTTTTGTTTTGTTTTGTTGACTCCAATAACGACCAACGAGCTCAGAAGTATCAGTGAACGACGTGGACGATGCTATCCCTTGGGATTTAACTTTTTCTCTTCCTTGTTGTATAGAGAAATTTGTGTGTGCTTATTTTTGAAGGGGAGCTTTCAAGGACTTTTTCATTGAAGAAAATTTGGCAACATGGCTGATGGTCGTCCTTGAATTCATACAAATTCTATTTGTTTGGGCGCCATTTTGTTTATCTCATCAACCATCATGATTTTCTAAAATAAATTCAGATTGATATTTGGGTAAGTCAAGGACAATCCTAAAGGATGTACCCACCCACCTGCCTATTCGAAATTTTGATTCCATTAATTGGCTTATATACAATCTGCGAAAAATCGATACACGCAACTCACTGTTATTTATTGCTCTGCACGTATTTTCCATTGAGGATATAATGAATCAGTGGTTATATTGGGGGTTGGGGGGAGATATAAATTTCATTCTTGTATAGTCGAGTGGGGATACTTGGAAAAGAAAAACAAATAAATCAGCCTGTGAAAGCCAATGTTTTGCTCTCTGGACTAGTTTAATTGGAAACATATCGCCTTGAAGGTGTCGTCTAATGTTTCGTTATAGGATATGGGGATGAACAAAAAAGAGATTCAAACAAACATCAAACTCAAGGACACATTATACCGGATCTTATCCCCACATTGAATACATTTTATATATACCTAGGTAGATGGTAAGTAGGTACATATATACATTTGTGTGTAGTTGCGCTCATTAAATTTGAGATTTAATCTTTTGAGCTAAATATAAAAGTTAAGATAAAGATACAAAAAATTCAACTTGCGTGTTCTAATTTTGTAGACAAACATTTCTTGCTGCACCTACCTATTACCTTGAGCGAAAAACGATTAAGAATTTGTGTCAGGCTTTGTGTTGATTTGGGGTTTGACATGATTGTTTGTCCTTGATGACATGTTGTATGAAGGGGGGCTTTGAGGAGAAAATAATGTTCGAATATTAGTGTTTTGTTCTGAAATCTTTGTTACGCAGAAGGCCTCATCAGCTTTGAGGAATATCTACTCTTTAGAAGGAGCAGATTTGGATCTATATGCATGTAGGTCAATTGGAGAGGATTTTCTTTGAATCAAGGATATGTTTTTGTTCAGTTTGTTTCGTTTTGTAATAAAAATGAACTTAAATATAAGAATTAACCCAAACAAAATTTAAAAGGCTGAAAACACACCGGATTAGACAAAATAATTTTGTTCCATAAGGCTAGAAAACGTATTTTGTTTCAACACACATCAACCAAAACACATGAAGGAAAGTTATAGTGAAAAGATTCCTTGGATCAAGACAATCAACAATGAAAATAGGCTACTTGTTTTTCATAATTTTGCTAATTGTAGGGTGAAATGGGGTAAAAATGAAAAATTTTATTCGATTTCAAAAAATTCTTTTTGTCAAAGGTTTTTTTTCTAGGGGGGATGGCTTTAGGAAATATTTTTTCACAAAACTGATATTTATAGGGCGAAGTGGAGTTAAAAAAAAGATATCCGATTTAAAAATTTGAAAGGCTATTTTTAAAAACTATCATATTTTAAAGAATTTAGCCATTCATAACGTGAAGTGGGTTAAAACCCAGAAAATAGTATTCGACTACAAAAAGTAGTTTAAATATTTATTTACATTTTCTTTTGTAATTTTTATGCGAAGTTTGGGTTTGTCTACCGTTGCGAAGCCGGGCGGGCCAGCTAGTATAATATTATAAATGTGAAAATGTATTTGTCTGTTTTTTCCACTATATCGTCTAAAATACTAAACTGATTTTCACGAAACTTGGTGAAAAGATTCCTTGGAACATGACAATGAACATAGGCTAGGTACTCTCTTTTTTCAAAATTTTGCTATTTGTAGGGTGAAATGGGATAAAAACGAAAAAATTGCCTGATTTAAGAAATTCTTCTTTTTTTTTTGTTTAAAAGGTTTTTATAAATAAATGGCTTTAGGGAAATTTCTGTAGGTGTTTGAAAGGTCTTTTTAGTAGATGTCCTTAGGGTAATTTTGTTTTTTTCAAAAATTTGATACTTGTAGGGTGAAATAGGGTAAAACCGTATTTTTATATCAAAGGAGGTTTTTTTTTTAGGGGATAGATTTAGGAAATATTTTTTTCCAAAAAATTGATATTTATAGGGTGAAGTGGATTAAAAATCCAAAAGGGTTTTCCGGTTTTAAAAATTATGTTTGTGTTTGATAGGCTATTTTTTTAAAATATCATATTTTTAAGAATTATAAGTATTTATTATAATACATATATACAAAAACACGCTTTGACTCATCCGGTGTGTTTTCAGCCTAAGCCAAGTTCCATATATAGTTCGCCCTCTACTTCCTTATACCTTTAGTCTTTAAATTTGACTCCACTTGTTTTTGCCGAAACAGAGAGCTGTCGTTTGCCTCTTCAAGGCATTTTTAAGTATTAAGGGCGATAATTGTCTGAACATTTTAAAAGCTACCGGATTTTTAATGACAAGAAATTTTCCTGAAGGATTTTATAACTTTCTCCAGTTTTCGAACTTAAAATATCATGAATGGCTTTTTTATAACCACAAATCCATTCTTTTGTTTTTTTTCAAATAAAGTTGTTTTATCAAATAGTTTTGGAAAACAAAAAAAAATCAAAATTTTGAAGAAAAAAAATGTGTAGGTATTGGGATTTTTCTCAAAAATTTACGCTGAAAACCAAACGTTGTTAGCGTTGTTTTCCTAAAATCAAAAATTTTGTATCAACAAAAAATTCTAGTGCATATTCTCACAATTTTTTTTTTGATCGTAAAACTATTTTTAAAAAAAATTATTTTTATTCAGTTAAGTTAAACAAAAAGTAAGCACAATTGAGAATTTAATCATTGTTAAAATCATGTTAAAGGTACAAATTTTTACACAGAAGATTTTTAATTAAAATCGAAGGAGTCGTTTTCAAGAAAATGAAGATTTTTCTTAACGATGTTTAAACATTTTTACGGCAATCCATACAAAAATGAATAAAAAAAGTGTAGCGAGAATTTTTTTTTAAGAATTTTTCTGCAAAACCAATATTTACCGAGATAATTAACTTTAACCTTAAAATGCATACAATTGAAGATGGTTGCCACCCCTTGTCGTAGTGTTCTAGTGATAACGATGTCTCTATCTACGATAACTATTTTAATAGAAGATCTTACGCATTTATTACGATTTTACTAGACTGATTTTAAGAATTTTGATTAATAATAGCATATGAACATTTTTAGAATTATACATGTTTTAAATTTAAAATCAAATTAAAAATAAGCTTCTGAAAATTCAATGTCAAAACTTAATTAAGTATCTATAACTTATTTTTTTTTTGACAAAAAGTCAGATGACATTCTTTTTTTACCTCAAACTTTTAAAGAAGTTGTGTTTAGGAAGTTGTGTAAGTTTTTGAACATTTTTCTGTGATAACATGCTTGTTTTTATTAATAGAATTTTAAAAATTCTCAGCCACTTGTAATATAAGAGCATAAGTATACGTGTGGCTTAGTAGTGCACTTAATTTAAATAACATTAATTAATTTAATAATTTATTAAGATTTTGAGATTCTACATAATAAAAAAAAAAAAAAAATATTTGCGGAAGTTTTCAAAAAAATCTAAACGCAATCCTTTATATGGATTAAACCTTTCGTTTATTTTAAACTAATTTTAGTAGAAAAATCATCTAAGCGAAACTACCCTCTAAGTATTTACCTATAGCTCATTTTGAATTAGGCTTTATGTTACCAAACATCCAATATGGAAAATAAGTGAAGCGCATAGTGAGCACTTGTCTGTTAGTAAACTTATAAGAACAAGCTTAGACAAATCGAAACTATTAATATAAGAACAAAAGCTTCATGCAAAACAACTAGTCCAACAAGTCTCCGGCCAATTGACACTATATGCCAGCGCCTCCGCCAACTTTCGCAACCACCTCCACCTCTTCGTCATTAATATGCTGCCATTGGTGTATCCTCCAATGTTTCCTATTAAATACGAGGTGACACTTCAACACCGCACTAACAGTGGCAAGTGAGGGTGCTTGTATGGTGCATAAACTGTAGGTATATAACATGCAACATACCGTCTTGAATAGCAGGCTTAGCTCTCTGTCTTCATCACTTCGTCTCCGCTTTACAATATAGTGTATGCTATGGCTCCTCGCCTCGCATGCATTGAACGTAGACATCTTTGCTAGTGCGTCACTCTATGGTGGCAGGCAGATAAATTACCGGTAGGCAGAGTCTATTGACTGCACGTTGTTGTTCAAGTCCTGGAATTGGATTCCCCAGCATATAATATATGTAGGTTCTTCGCTTGTGGTTGCTGGCTGTGAGTTTTTGCCTGAACCCCATAGAGTGACAACAATAAGACACAGTACCTATATAGAGTATAGAGGGCGGATGTGGTGGAGGAAAAGGGAATTATTCCCTGCGGAAAATTCAGCAAACAGTGCGACAAAATAAATCCACTGTGTCGTCTCTTATTCATACAATAAAAGCTCATGAAGTCGCACTGCTCCACCACGCCAACCAACATCATAGCCACTAGTGGTTGATTGCTCCATTATGGCTGGGCGTTCAATAGGAATCAACAATTTAAGTCAGAAAGGGAAGTGTTTGGAAAATGAGGATTCTATATGCGCTTTGCCTTTTGCCAGACCCCGCAAACAGCAGCATGATGGAATTGGTTTGTATGATTATATGTGGTGCTGTGCATGATGACATAATTGAAGCCGCCGAATGAGTGTTGTATTATTTGATCATCCTGATGACGATGAGGCTTTTCTAGGGCAGATGAAATCAAAATGGTATCAAGATTTAATTTGAATCCAACCACGATTGACAATGCCTGAATTTCATGCTGACAAATTGATTTTCCGCAGATTAATTGAAAATAACTGTGTTTGTAGATACATACCTATACATAATGTGTGCAATTGGAAAAGCTTTGACTCAATATTGAAAAGAAAAATCTTATCTTGTTTTGAAAGCTGCGCGACAACTTGTGGTGTTTTTTTTTTAGTAAAGTCGGGATTGTGCGTTTATAATGATTCTGCTGCATATTTGTTTTCAATTTGTGTCCCAATTGATCCATCCAACCATATGGCTGCTATCCATGATGGATATGGTGTACTGATGATCATCGGAGTAGTTTTTGACGCCAAGACTGTGATGGAAGATTTTCTACATTTTTGGGGTCTAACTCCGTTGAGTCATCTCAGCGCCTAGAGTTTAAAAAATTTTGTTGCCTTGATCGTTGTCAGCAATACTTGGAATTTCTCTACCATCAAAGTCAGCCATTCCCTGTCTACTAGTTAAACATTGCGACCAGGACTCCCAGAAGAACTGGCTTGTTGTACCCGTGAGCGTCCAAAAACGAAAGGATGACTGAAGTTGGTTAATCATCGTTTACTTGCCAGGTTGGTTCCTCCTGGAAAAATATATTAAATGTTCTCCATACAAACCAAAAACAGTAGCGGACTTAATAAACAACCTTGTTTGGTGCCAGTTAGCGTTTCAAACCATGCAAACTCTCCCTTGTACGTCCCAAACTGTTGTCATATTTCTTTCGTCGAGGCTTTTTTGTCAATATTTTTAAGAATCTTAATTTATGGCAAATTGTCTCCATGGCTTCTAATAAAATATTTTTGTTGAAAGACATAGATCCACAAATCTTCCAATTATTATTAGAACGAATTTACTAGTTGTACTAGATTTTCGTGTCTTCTTCTTTATTTGTAAATTACGTTGATAAATCTAATAAAACATTAAAGGTTCGACATAAGTCCCAAAATATTCTTATTGGAGGTTAATGTCCTGATGGGATGGAATATTGAATTTGGAAACTTTTGTAAGTTTTTCGCAGGTTACACCAAACTTTTTAACCAAAAAAGGCTCATAAGTTGAACGTTAAGAAATGTCCGTAACCTCCGTCTCTTTCAAAAAAAAAAAAAACATTCCCACCAGCCTTTAACGACGATGAATGAAATTGAAGATTTTTCTACATAATTAATATTGCTGAAAATGATAGTACAATGTTTTTGATTAAATACACGTAATTATTGTAATCCTTGTTCTCCAATCCTTTCTACTGAAAAAATATACATTAAAGTATCTATATACCTTTCTTAGTACCTACTGTACTTATATGTAGCTAAACAAATGTTGAACGTTTCTACCCATGCCTATATAAAAGGTTCATTGTTTTGCTTTTACTTTCAAGGAGTAATCTCATAAAACCGCACTCAAAACTTTACCCTTTTAAATAATTAATTACACTTCAACCACCTTATTCTCATTCCCACAGGTAAATCTTTCCCCCTGGAGTAACAAATCTACACCATTTGTTCCCCACCGCACACTTAACCAAAACAATATAGACCCCACACCGCATTAACTATTCAACACACATGAAAAATCCAAAGAATACAAGCACATACCTGTGTCCTCCCGCAGCAGCTCACAAAGGCTTCTTCCTTCAATCTAAGCCCTTTGCAACGTGCAAAGCAAACATAATCCACATTCTACGGCCTAAATAGTCAAGAATCAGGAAAGAGTGTCATTTTTCCTCACAGTGCGGTGGCTGGCGCTGAAATAAAGATGAGCGGCTGTCTAAAAATCTATGGAAAGTTTGTTAGATTTTTTTGGCAACTCACCCCTGAATTAGAGAGTGTTGTTTTAACCACGTTCACCAAAATTTGGCACAATAAGTTTCCTCCAAACTTGGACTTTAGGGGGGCGGTATTGCTATCATGCACCCCTTGGGAACACGTATGTCACTTTCATATGGTTTCTGGCTGCACAATTGGGTTGAGTAGACTTTGAAGCCCCGCGCGCCGCGTCAACACCTGCATACATATCTGTATGAAGGGTTGACGAGTTTAAAACAAAGTGCAAAAGTTCATAAACATACACGACATCATCATCATCTATAGGTAAAATGTATAGCTTGAGGTTGGCTAATGCCCCAAAAACTGAACTCCCATATATTTATTTAGCTACATAATATCACGAGCTGCAAGTGACTTTGGTTATGTGAACTTGCCGTCTCGTCAGGACGATTTTGTACCTGTTTTAAATTGCATTGTTAGACTCTTTTGCCTCTGCTGGATTTTTGTTATCTTGATTATTTTTACAGGCTTAATAGTATTAGAAAGATTGCGTATATGTTGTGGCTATAAAAATGGTAGTAAATTATGCAAAGTTTAAACTATTGTAGCCTAAGCTAGAAAATTCTATGTAAAAGTGAATGAAGCGCTTATAATAACGTGACGTGTTTAAAATTTTTGCAATTTTGTAATAAAGGGCCGACCTCGAAACGCGAAAAGTCTCGTCTCGGAAACTTCCCCCAAAGCATCATAGACGCGACCGTATAATTATTATTTAAACAGAAACTTACAGAGTGTCTCGAAGGTCTAGTCGTTTCGGTAGAATAGAATAACAGCAAAAAATTATATTTTTAGATTATAAAAGTTGAAGTTTTCAATGTAATTATTTAACGAGCTAATATTCGATATCCAGACCCTGACTATCCTAGTCCAATATTAATATTAAGAGCTCAAATTTTAAGAGACGACATTGTTTGGAAGAAACTTACCGGTGCTGACTACTGTTAGAAGGGCTAGAAAAACAGCCTACTTGCGGCCTTAATTGGGTTCCTATAAGACGGCGCTACTTACCACACAGTCCGTGAAACCATGGGTTTACTGTTAAGACAGTTCGATGAACAGTTAATTTCACGAGTTGGAACGCTGAATTTAATGCCTAAATCATATGTAATATCATAAACTAGACTTTTTCCTTTGGGGCTAGTGAGAAGTGACTGCCATCAATAAGGACTGACACATCATCACTTAGGCCACTAGTTGGCCTATTATGCTGATACTCGCTCATAAGCAATCTCTGAACGAGACTGGGTGTACCTGTTACTTGTTCTGCATGGAGGAGAAAGACAAAGAAACAATTCTTGATCTTCTTTTTATAACCTCCCTAAGATATTGTAGAATTTATATTGAAAACAGACTTGATGTTTTCGGCAAAAAAGATTAAAAATTAATTAAAATGCACCACTGTATCCTTGTGATGCAGTTGCTCTCGGGGTTCAAGTTTCTCAGATATTAGCCTTTTTTGTTGAATATAGCGCATGCTATGAATGGTATACAAAAGCACAAAACTCACAATTCTTTAAATTGCTAAATCAACTCCTAAAAAAGTTGTGTGGCCTCCAAATAAAAAAACGTTGTCTGAATTCTTGAAAAAAAGGAAAAATCACCGGCAAATCCTATAAAAATCACTTTAATAGTTTAGACTGTAGATTAAGCTCCTGGTCCAGACAGACATGGAACCATACAGACAGATAGTCGTTATGTCATGTATGATTGAAATCTCGAGTTCGATTTTTTTACGAATCCAAAACTTGCCCAAAATGCCAATATTTAGAAGCTTCGCTTCAAGATGTATTTCTTTCACAAAAAACATGACGAGACCGCAACCGATAGGTACTTATTCGATGAAGTCAATCAAACGTTTGTTACTGTTTAAGAACGAAGAATCGATTAACATATTTACATATAGATGGAAAGTGGTTTTTTGAAGGGTGAAGAGAAAGAGAATTTGGGATTGAAAACTAAAATATACTATTTTGGTCCAATGTTAAACTTGGCTTTTGGGCAGCAATTTTTCATTTGCCTTTGTGTTTGCTGGCTTGGCTATTTGTTGGTGATGTATTTTTAGCAGGCTATGACAAAGGAAAGGAAAGGAAAGGAAAGGAACAATCTAGACCAAAAAAAACTTGTCACTGCTAGTAAGCTTAACAAATTTTTTGTTTGTCTCTCGAGTCTAAAGGTAACATTACTATTGGTTAAAGCCTTTTCAATGTCTATAGTAACCCTTGCTAGAACCTATCCATATCATTAAAAACTATAGATTGATGTTTCCAGGTGGGATTGAACGTACAAAATAAACACGTGAATATGTTCGATAAGCAACCCAACTCATGAAATTTCTTCTCAAACTCGCATACAGCCGCTGCAGTTGGTGCATTGTTTCAACCAAAATTTCTATTCAAAATTCGTACAGTTTCGGCATCACATCACATGACAATCGATATATTTCGAATCGGGGTAATATATTATTGAGTTTTTGTCAATTTTCGGGCACATGAGAGCTGTCACCGCCAAAATAAAATATGATTCAAAAAGAAAAGTTTTAATTAAAAGATAAATGCGAGAAACAGATTGGCACAGCAACTTTGACAGCAACGAAAACTTTGACATCAGAAGTCATGTCAAATAGATTACCAACGTGAACAGAGCTTTTGACAGCATAAAAACATACATCAAAGTTGTCAAATTTTCATTTTTTATTGTTGATAAACCTGAACAATTTAGCATTTGCACAGCGACATCGAATTAAAGGTTTGGGTCTAACGTTGATGTCGATGTTTGCTGTGTTAATATATTCAAAGCCATTAAAAAAAAAAAAATTGTGTGAGTGCCGGGACTCACGGTTAATATGTGTAAACATCAACGTGCGCGGATCCAAAACGGACTTGTTTTTGCTTGAAGGGGATCTTAAGATTTTTTTCACTGAACACAGCCATCCTAGTATGCAGATCGTAACGTTGCACACCGTAACGTTGCACGACGTAACGTGGCACACGAACCTTCACGTCTTTTTTCACTCTACCGCCAACATAGATGTTTACACATCAAAAAATATAAAAATATAAGTGTTAAAATGATAAAATCGTCGGTCGCGCTAAAAACATTTTGCTTTCGTCGTTGGCAAAAACAATATAAATGAGTGGTCGCGATAAAGTATAATCTAATTGTCGGTCGCGTTAAAATCAATTTGTTTTGGTCGGGGCAAATCAGATTTCGTAACGTAACGTGCTACAACGTAAAGTGCACGACGTAACGTTGCACACGAACGTTCACGTTTTTTTTTCACTCTACCGCCAGCATAGATGTTTACACATCAACAACTAGCTGTAAAATGAGTGATGCGGTTGTCAAAGTCGCTGCGCCAATCTGTTTCTCGCATAAAAAAAAAAAAAACATTTTCCCTGGAATTAAAACTGTCAAATAATAATTATTTTGTCATAAATAGGACTCCGTGACTTCGTACACCTGCAAGATAATGTAACTAAGCCATCCTCAAAAGCATCACAGACTGCCAAAAATGTTGAAAATATTCCGGACGAAAATAAAAACACTTCCTTTTACTCTTTTAAAGGATTATTTTTTTTTTATAAAACTTATTCATACACTCAACTGCATAAAAATCTTATAGAAAAACATTAGAAAAAGATGTTTTTTTCCGCTTTATGTTGAAAGCTGTTTCTTTCATTTTATTTTTAAATTTATAAATTTGCTTTATGGAGTGTGTATACTCTTAGAGTAATATGAAAAAGGCTGCCGACAAATGGCTGCCAACAAAAAAAATCTTATCATCATATTTTTTTTTCTTTTTTTTTTCTTAAATTGAAGCAACAAATCATAAAGGAGGACATAAAAAAGGATAAAAAAATATGTGATGGCAAGCTTTATATCAATCAAGTTAAAAGGAAGGCAGGTATATAAGTCCTTTCAACAGAAAAGGCAACGAAGACTTGGTACCAGAAAATGACCTAAATTTACAGAACAAAATAAAATACAGCTTTTTATCTGTATTAGATGTAGAAACCGTATACATTTTTTTTAAGTGCAGATAGAACATTTTGATTGGTATAATATTTTTCACTTGAAAAGGATGATTTATATAAATATATGAGTCCTGTTGAGAAAGTAATATTCCTTACCCTGTATGTATGTATATGAATGAAAATTAAATTGCGTTCATAAAAGGACACAAAGGCAGTCGGTTTGCTGTCTAGGATAAATATCCCTTTAACTGGCGATGAAACATATATGTATATGGTTCTCAAAAGTACAAAAAATATGTACCTATACTTCCTCCCGAAGACAGCATATATATGTCACATTTAAATGCATCGCTACTGCCAGAAGGGAAAAGTAAGAAATAAAAGAAAAAAGTTTAAGGACTTTATGGAGTTCAGCCAATATGCACTCAGCTCGCAGCCAGGTTATTGAAAGAATTTTATATGATTTCATTTCATTATATTTACGTATAGAATAGAGTGAGAAATGATGGCAAGGATATAGCAAGGATACCTTTCTTTATCTTATTTAGCAATGCGTTTTTTCAAGCGAGTGACGAGTCCTTATTCTGTCATCCGCGTCCCTTTCTAGACTTTTCTGATGCTTCTACTTCTGCCCATATCATCCTGTATATCTGTGTTGATATTGTAAATAATTTAGAACAAACTTCTCAAGAATGTTAAGACACTCAGACTCAAAGGACTTTTCTTTTAGAAAATGATCCTTGAGTTGTATATACCTTAACCTATCTGTTAATGTGTTTTTATATAGATATTAAGAATAAGAAGCATTTTATAGTGGCATTGTAAAGTTACTTTAAAATTGCTTTTCTTTATAGTTTGTTAATAAGATACACAGTTTGTAAGGTTACACATTTATATTTATGTTTCAGGACTTGATATAAAATCTTACTCATGCACGAAGCAGACTTGTGCTTTGAAGAAGCGTTAAAAAGGAGTCGCCTGCACATACATTTTTGTATTCTTCAACTGCGAAAGCTAATAGTAAAGGGTTTTCACTGTCGCGTCGCTAAGAAGGTTAACTACTGTGTTTTTTTTGCGATTTTGCTACCACAAGAATATTTAGTGGTAGTGGTATTGACTAAGAGATTTTGTATACAAAAAAAATACAAATACAAATTATTTGAAATGTTTGATACAAAAAATATTCCATAAAAACCCGCTACCTATTAAGAGAATAAGAGTGCATGGCCATATTTGAGAATAAAAACACTGAGAGTAGCTCTCATACTACTCTCGACAGAAAACTCGCAAGTGAATACTACCTTGATAGAGAATTAATTCGCGGAGAAACATTTTGATAGCTGCTCTTGCTCGCAAAACAGACACTAGAGCTGTGTAAATCGTAAATTTTAAATGATCGAATGGTTCAAGAATCGATTACCAAAATGTTTCGATAATTTTTATCAATCGATCATTTTCATTCCACTCAATTCATTATTTCATACTGTTCCGATTCGATTTTTGATGTGTAAACATCTATGCCGACGACGGTAGAGTGAAATAAAAACGTGGACTTTCCTCTGTGCGACGCTACGATGTTAAACGTTACGTAGCGCGTATTCTCGGAAATGATTTGACATTTTGACATCTGTCAAAATAAAAGTGTTTTAATGGACCTAGAGAGCTGGGCGTGACACCTTCTTAATCGATTGGCGTACTCAGTTTTTCGATCCGCCGCCGCCGTACCAAAAATTTTGGCATATTTTGAAACCTGTTAAACTAAGACAATTTTTTTATTTCGGTTTCAATGAATTTCAATCTCCGTATATAACGAATACTGTACCGATTTTGATCGAATCCAATCTGGCCCATATTTCTTTTCTCCGATAAAATATATTTTTTTAATAATTCAATAGAGATTTATATCGAAAATCGAGATTCATTGAAATGATTGAGATGGGGATGGAAAATCGAGAATAATCGAAATGATTGAGATCGCGATCGATTGAAATTAAAATTTGTGATTTCAACCATCAATACCTTTCGATGATCGGATTAAAAAAATCGAATCGTTCCTGATTGATACAGCCCTAACAGACACTTGTTTTGATTACTATTGGAGATGAGCTCGCATATAAACTCTCGATAGCTTCTAGCAAAATAAGAACTGTGTTGGAACAGTTCGCCTTTTTCGAGTAGCTGTCGAGGGTCTTCATGGGAAACTGATGTGGTCTTCTCTTTCAGATGAAACAAATCAATCAATAAGGAAACAGTCGTGCTTTAACAATTTCACATTGGAAACCAGTTGAAGTGGAATGGATTTGAATGATCATGAGTTGGAATAGGCCAAGATGATTTTTAATAAGTGGGAGTCACAAACAAGTAATGTAGAGTGATGTCACATTTGATAGTAAAGTAGCTATCATATAACAAGAATATGATTGTCACTTCCAAAAGAATTTGACGTTTATGCCGCAGTGGGACTTGAGTTTCCATCAAGTCTAATAAAATATGTACACCTATGTATTTTTATTTATTTAAAGGGGTGCTACATTCCTTCTAAATTCTTTTTTTATCATTCAAACAAACTAATAGAAACATTTTTGTAATCAGAAAAGTTAGCTTTTTATCACATTATCATTTTGGTTTTAGAACTCCGATAGATCATTTAAAATATCTGTAGACTTCATTATTGCAACCAAATTTTGACAAATTTCACTGAATAATTTTCAAAGTGAACTTCTTTCACTCCTTCAACCTACCACAAATATAGGAAGGCAAATTTTTATATCAAGTGGACATGGTTATAAAAGTATTTTTAGGAAATTAACCCTCAAAACTCAGCAAGTGAATTTGCAATGTTAAAATCTCAAAAAGTAACTCTCAAATGGATAGAGTTTACTAGCGAAATAACTCTCAAATAGCAGGCACCTTAAAAAAAGTGAAATATGGACTAAAGTTACTCGTAACATTCTAAAAGATCAGCTGCAAATACTAATGCTGGATAGAAAATACTAAAATTGGATTGAATAGGCACAAAAACTGCGTGGGAAATTATGCATACAGATATGAATCTGAATCTATTTAAAATTCAATTGGAAGAAAAGCTTTTTCCAGAAGACCACTTACTCGCTGTGCCATACATTACGTATAAATGTCAATAAGATGTTATGCAGCTTCTTTATGATAACCCTCATTTTCAGGAAATAAATCATAATGAGTGTTGAGACCCATTTCCATTCCAATAATTTGAATACATTTATAAAGAAAAGAAACAAATCTAATGGGCAATGAATCTTCAAATTATTCACCACTTTGCTTTGCATCCATTTAAAGTGATAATATGGTACGCTATGTACTGGCTTGGAGAACTTATTAGCCATTTATTCAAAATTGTTGATTTGAAAATTGGGTGCTGTGCTTGATCAACATGACGTTTCAACAAGACGTAGCAACTTTACCTACTTACACTGAGTGTTTGAATAGTGGAAAAAGTATTCTACGAGAGCAGTTTTCCTGGTTTTGACTAGGCTGGGGCATTCACAAAGAAAGTGGGATGAGCCCTCTTCCGGCTCCTCGTCCTGACACCCTGTACATAGTTGAGATGTGCTAATGCCCATTCTGACCATGTGGGTCCCCATTGAGCTTTTGACCAGTTAGGATTCGAACTAGGAGGGACAATTGAGGCCTGCTTATCTTGAGTAAGTATTCTGTTTTTTTTCCTGGAGATATTCGGCCAAAGATTCCTAGAGACCCGACAGGTATCAATTGATGACCATCTGCCATTTCGCTTCCCTGTATATCACGGTGTCCTGGGGCCCATCTTAAAGTAACTGTGTTTGTGGAGCTGAGTAGTCTTAAGTTATTTTTGCAACGGTCCACCAGTTTTGACTTGAAATGGCTTTAATTGCCGCCTGGCTATCTATAAAGATGTCGGTATTTCTATCAAACACTTCACATGAAGTAAGGTGTTTTGCGGCTTCGCAAACTGCTAGCACTTCTGCTTGGAAGATACTGCACAAATTTGGAAGTTGTATTGATCTGTTGATGGGTAGGTTATCTGAGTAGATGCCTGACCCTTCCCCCTCGATTGTCTTAGACCCATCTGTGAAGACCGAAACATGCTTTTCATTTATGGCCCGAGTTTCATTCCAGAGATCCCTTGTTGCGGGATATCTGCTACAGCCACTGGGTTAAAATCTATGGATGGTGAGATATAGACTGTTTGTATGTTTGTGTCAGTGGATTGCATTATAGTTCTGTGCCCGTAGTGATCCCTTGTCCAGTTATTACACTATTTAAGTCTTAAAGTGCTTTTGGCCGCTAGCTCTTTCGCAAATAGATCGAGTGAGCCTAGTGAAAGGAATGTTTCTAGGGCTATGGTTGGAGTAGTTCTAATAGCAGTGGTTAGTCTTTGAATTTTTATTTTAGTCATGGTATTAAGATTGGTAACCTTGTCGAATAATATAGCGAGACTATATAGAAACACTTATAGAAATCATAACAAAAATTGGTGACAAATTAAACTAACAAAGTTGTACATACAAATAAAATCTGTATATTAAAGCATTAAGCCATTTTATTTTAATTTTTATTAAAATCATACCAAAACAAAGTGTACCAAATTTCCCCAGCGAAACAGCTTTACCCACTTATGCTGGCTTCCATAATGTATCTGACTGGTATAAACAAAAAACATTTTTCGTATGAAAACTCGGACAATACACATATTATTTACATACATATTTTTGTGCTCATTGATATAAATTGGTCTAAAGCATAGTGCGAATTAAGTTCTGATATGATTATTTTAGAAAACAATCTAATGAGTTGTATAACTAATAACTCATTAACCAACTTTTTATAATAAACTTATCTTGTCGCTAAATGGTATAATCTGGTCTAACTATAACAGGATTGTGGAATTGAATATTATATTACTCACAAATTCAAAAAAAAAAAAATAGTTAAGCAATTGGTATGTAATGTTAATGGTATAAACTCCCAAAAGAGTTTACTCCCAATGAATGTACTCCCACAAAAAATTGATATTTTGTTCATATGAACTAAATCCCATTATTTATGAACTAAAGCCCACTTTTTTCTCATTGGGACTCGGTTTAAATGGGTCCTAATTCATAATGAACTAAGACCCGACTGAACTAATTGCCAAATTTATGAACTAAGTCCCACTGTCAAATTTAGTGGGTTATAAGTTTATGTATAACCTTTATTTTTATCAAAACGAGTCATTAAAAAAATATAAATATTTAAAATGAACTTTTCTCATCTATTTCAGGTACCTACTACTCAACTTTACATATTTCACAAAGTCCATTTTACTGGTCTAAAGAGACAGAAAAAAAAACCATAATCGAACAGGTGTTTATAAAACAAATTCCATCACAAACTGAATTTAAATTCCAACAAATATTTACATATTACAGATACAGACACTATATTTTTTGTTTAAAATAACAATCTACTAAAGTATTTAAATTTTACACATCACGTCAATCTCTTTACATATATGTAACTGCCTAAAGTAAATACAAGTTAACTCAACTGTAAACAAAAAAAATCCTTTTTTATCGCTTGTGTTAGAGCGGAATTCATTTATATACAGCAAATTCTCTCTATACAATGTAAATGGATGTAACTTGGTTAATTTTGATGGGGGTGCTAAATCGTTTTCATGTTTCATACATATTTTATGTAGGTGGGTATTTTCACACTTTTCAAACGAACCTCACTGACAGCTCGTTAGGGTTGTTATGCTATTCTTCCATTTCCTGATCCGTGTGATTTATTTAATATTTGTTCATATCTATTTATCATTTTTATAAAAAATGTCTGGCCTGTCAGATTTAGAATGATTTTTATTTTTTTTTTTGTCTGGGTGGCTTAAGTTTAAAAAAAGCTTTTGTTTGTTTAGTTTTTTTTTTAATGTGATGTATAACGTTATACAAAATATTGATATATGTAATTTAAGATTTTGAGATTTTAAAATGTTGATGTTTTATTGGTTTTCATTTTATTTCTGAACAAAGAAAATAGTGAAATTTTTGATGAAAAATAAAATCAATTGCATCAATAATTCTTAAAACTAATGTTTCGCACTTCATTATCAAAGTAATATTAGCATCGATCAATTTTGTCTACATGAAATCAATACATACCCTATAGAGCTAGTAAAAAATTCAATTTAAAGTTTTAACGACCTTTAGTTCAATGCATTTAATGGCGTATAATTCATTATAAAAAAAATTATATTTTTGTACAAAAATCGTTTTCCCATCAAAATGGAATTTAACACTTTAATTGATAATTATTTTTAATTGGTAGGTAAATACATATAAATACAGTGCATACTTGTAGGTATAGACATATGAATTGATCAAGTTTCATGCCTGACCTGCGGTCATGCTTCAGTAATTTAAAATTTCAACAAAAATCGACACATGAGTAGAACGAATAAAATCACTGCAAATTTAAAAACACACACAAATCTGGAATTGAAATTTAAACCACTGAATTTAAATGCAAACCAAAGCAAACCTCCGCTTACTTGAATTAAATAATAATAGCCTGAGAAGTAATATTGCAAATTATGAGCAAATTATAGGCAGAATCAAAAAAAAAATGTTTAAGTGCCGGGACTCACGGTTAATAAAAGGTCATTCATTTTTCGGTTTCGAAAGTAAAGCTATAAATAAAACACACACAGTGACTTTGCCATTAAGTGTGAAAAACATTATCATTCAAATGGCCACCTATGGAAGATTCGCAGCATGCGATTCTTTTGAGGTAATTTTTAACCACTTTTTCGGACATTTCGCGCGGTATCTCGACCATAACTTGAAAAATATTGGTTTTTAATGCATCGGCGATTATTCGCGTAGACACGGTCTTTTGCGTAGCTTCACAGAAAAAAATCTAAACGTGTCAAATCGCATGATCTTGGTGGCCAATTGACGTCGCCAAAACGTGAAATTACGCGACCAGGAAACTTTTCACGCAATTAAGCCATAATTGGTCGTGTTGTGTGGCTTGTTGCCCTGTCTTGAAGTAACCACATATCGTCCAAGTGATGATCTTCAATCGCCAGCCAGTAAAAGTCGGTTATCATTCGACCATATCGCTCCGAATTGACTGCCACCGTCTGCCCATTGGCATCTTCGAAGAAATACGGACCAATAATGACACCTTTCGACCAAAGACCACACCAAACAGTCACTTTGTTTGGATTCAACGGCACCTCTTCGATCACTTGTGGGTTTTCTGAGCCCCATATGCGGCGATTTTGTTTGTTTACATACTCACCGAGTGAGAAATGTGTCTCATCGTTGAAGAAAATGTTGTTCGAAAAATCGGTGTATATTGTCTGTTACACCCAAAAAGCGTATCTACGGCGTTGTGAATGGTCAGTACTACACGTTCAATTGCTGCGAATGCCGGGAAATTCGGATCATCAGCAACACCTGAACTTGCAGCAGCAATATTTTCGACTGAGCGTGAATTACGATGCTGCACAGGCCTTACGACATCAGTTACGCTTCCACTCTCTTCAAATTTCTTCACAATTTTACCGATTGCTTGCGTATAGTTGATCGATTATGACGACCATTATCATCGCGTTATGTGTTAAATGTGGCTACGTTTTAATCACCACTTTTGTTGCAAGTTTAAATAGTTTTAAAGCATTGTTCAATTGTTAAACGATTAATTATCGTAAATGGCAAACATTCAACTAATATTATGACACTTCAAATGACAGCTGAGTTTGACAGGTGTCAAATGCCAGCGCTA
Organism: Leucozona laternaria; assembly: GCA_932273885.2. Classification (NCBI taxonomy): domain Eukaryota; kingdom Metazoa; phylum Arthropoda; class Insecta; order Diptera; family Syrphidae; genus Leucozona; species Leucozona laternaria. Next base: position 18,252,958 of record OW026367.1, on the reverse strand, counting down.
CCAACTTGGAACCAACGAAATGAATGACCCTGTATGTGTAAACATCAACGTTTGTCCAAGCGCTTAATTTATTCAAAAGAAGACTATTAGAATAGCTTAAGTTCAAGTTTTCGGGACGCCATACCGCTGAGGAAATCCGGTACTTTAGAAAACGCGAATTGATCAGTACATATTCGAAACTATTGGTTTTGGTGGCATTTTTTTGTCTGCGCGGGCAATATTTTCGAGATTATGTCAAAAAACAAAAATTATGTATCGGATTTCAACGCCTCCTCTCAGACTATGTCATCGTCATGAGCTCGCCCTTCTGTGGAGTCTGTACCAGAATTAAGTCTTCCCCATTTTCACAATTCATCACCCACACTGCGGAATTAAAGAGAATTTCCCTTTATCAGCATGGCACACAAGAATGAATAAGGGCTCGGCCAATGCCAATGCCGAGGCAGGTGGACAGTTTCAGTTTTGATTTAATTTTGATTGGACTATCATAATATTCTTATCACGACACACCAATGGACGCGCTTTGGCGTCTGTTGGAGTTTATGTGTTTGTTTATGCGTTTTAAGTCTTCGTTTGGATCTATTAGAAATGATGATGATGGTCTATTTGGTCAATGGACGACACTGATGGCTTAAATAAAAACATATACCTATAATAACTTATTATTGGGGATTGCAGATAAAATGATTTGCGCATCTGGCGGTCAAAGCTTAAATTTTAAACCTAAGCAAGCCTTTTTGAACCACGACAAATAACAATTATTAGCCCAGGAATAATAGACTATCTCTTCATAAAAACTCTGAAAAAGCTGAATTTTTGAAGAGGACTTTATTTTTACATCTTCGTTTGGATCGGGGTGAAATTCAGTTTTTATATGGAACTAGCTGGGCCACCCACCTTCGCGCACGGGTAGACAAACTTAAGCTTCGCATAAAAATTACAAAAGAAAATAAAGATAGGTTACTAACGGGTGATTTTTTAGCTGGTTTGGTTTTGGCAACACTGGTTTTGACAGCTGACGTGTGTTTAGTACCTTGTGTCACTGTCAAACAGCTTCAGTTTGGTTTGCAATTTAACCATCGATCGTCTTACAAATGAAGAACGCTTGCAAATTATTGAATTTTACTATCAAAATTCGTGCTCGGTTCGAAATGTTCATCGCGCGCTGCTTGTGTTCAGCGATGAGGCTCATTTTTGGTTGAATGGGTACGTAAATAAGCAAAATTGCCGCATTTGGAGTGAAGATCAGCCAGAAGCATTGCAACAGCTACCAATGCATCCCGAAAAAGCCACTGTTTGGTGCGGTTTATGGGCCGGCGGCATTATTGGGCCATATTTCTTCAAAGATGATGCGAATCGCAGCGTTACTGTCAATGGTGAACGCTACCGAGCGATGATAACAAACTTTTTTTTGCCCGAAATGGAAGTTCTTGACTTGCATGATATGTGGTTTCAACAAGACGGTGCCACATGCCACACAGCACGCGAAACAATGGCGCAATTGCGAGGCGAGTTTGGTGAACAGTTAATTTCACGTTTCGGGCCGGTCAATTGGCCGCCTAGATCGTGCGATTTGACACCATTAGATTATTTTTTGTGGGGGTATGTCAAGGCTAATGTCTATAGGGACAAGCCCGCTTCGATTGACGCACTGGAAGCCAACATCCATGCATTCATTCGTGAGATACCGGCCGATATGTGTGAAAGAGTATGCCAAAATTGGACTCAGCGGATGGGCTACCTGAGACGCAGCCGCGGTCAACATTTGCATGAAATTATCTTTAAACATTAAATTGCAAGGTTCAAACTATCAATTCAAATAAATATTTCATTCATTTTTTCGAATTTTTTGTGTTTTTTTTTTTAAAAAAGTTCTAAACCTCTTAAAAAATCACCCATTATTTAAGATGCTTTTTGTAATTGAATTCTACCTCCTTTCTGGGTTTAAACCCACTTTATGTTAAGAATGGTGAAATTCGTAAAAATACGATCATCTAAGTCCAGAAAAAAGAATTTTTGTATTCGAAGACCAGTGTTTTACTTTTATCCTATTTCACCCTATAAATATAAATTTGTTGAAAAGATATCCCTATAGCCAGCCATTAAAAATATAAATATTTTCAACCACAAAAATAATTTTTTAATTCGGATTCCTCTTTTTGTTTTTACCCAATTTCACCCTAAACATAGCAAATTTAAATAAGTATACCTCTTAAGCCATCCCCTAAAAATAACCTTTCAAACACAAAAAGAATTTTTGAAATCATACACCACTTTTTGTTTTTACCGCATTTCACCCTTTAAATACATAATTTTAGAAAAAAAAATATTGCTTAAGCCATCCACCCAAAATAACATTTCAAACAAACAAAGGGAAACTTTTTTTATGTTTACCACATTTCACCATTCAAATATTAAAAATTTTGAACAAATATTAGAATTTTGATGAAAAAAATATTCCTACAGCCATTTCCTGAGAAAAAAATTTCAAACAAAAGAATACCCCTAAAGCAATTTCCGTAGGAATGCCCTTTGAAACACCAAAAGATTTTTTTTAAATTGGATAGGTATATTTTATATTTTACTCATTTTACCCTACAAATAACATAATTTTGAAAAAGAATATTCTTAAAGCCATTTCCTAAAAAAAAAACTTTTCAAACAAAGGAAGAATTTCCTAAGTCAGAAACTTTTTTATTTTTAACCCCATTTCACCCTACAAACAACAGAATTAAAAAAAAAAATATCCTTGAAGCCATTTCTTAAGATTAACCTTTCAAACGCAGGTAACCCTGCATATTGGTTAATATTTTTATAAGAAACAAATTTTGAATTTCCAAAGTTGAAACATTTTTCTTTTTCCAAATATTTTGTGTTTGTTTGTTTACTTTTATTAATAACCAAGTTTTTCGCACCTAAATTTAAGTATTTAAATCACGTTCGCTTAGGATGGAAATAAACTTTTTTTATTTTTCTTTCTTTTGTTTCGTTTTTGAATGCATAAAGTAGGTAGGTAGGTACCTACTTACATGTATTTATGTTGAATTTTAAATTTAAGATGCCGACAGAATATCAACATTATATATGTATTCTCAATTTTAAGCTAGCAGACGTCTGCGGCAAAACCGTTTGTGAGAAACAAAAGAAAATAAAAACACCATCGGTGATTTGAATTGAATTTCCCTACAGAGGGTGTGACAGTAGCGCCGAAAGTGTAAACGTTTCTATACAAAAAGAATTTCTAAATACATTATGCTGTCATATCGTCTGTCGCTTGTTAGTTGTAAGTTTTAAAACTTCTATCCGGATGCCTGCAGAGTTTAACGTTGAAGTTGCAGCCACAGGTGCTGCAATGTGCAAGTATGACACTTTTTTCTCATTGCAACAATATGCGCAGGAAACATGATGAAAATCCTTCGAACCTTCCATAAAACACCTTTGTGTTTGTTTATATCCGTAGAAACCTGTTACCTGCTGATGGCAGTGCATTGTGCTGATGTGATTGACGTTACCCTCAGAAAAGGATGTGTGCATTTTGCTTTGACAAAATGAGGTTTATATTGTGAAGGAAATGTATCAAAGGAGATGGCTATAGTTATCTGTTTGCACATCACATATACCACAGATCCTGATGTGAGAAGTGCAACGGTTGCATTGTAGTTTGTGTCCTTTGTGCTCTAGGGTATAGTTGTTTTTTGCTATATGTAAGGGGAGAATGTCGATAAAGTGCGGGTGAGATTTACGATTTGAGATAAAATAGGTCTTGAAAATAAAAACGATTTTCTAGTCTCTTTTGAGTGACTGCCTGGCCTGCAGCTTGCAAAAGTTAAAACACATCTTCTGGAAACTACAGACCCTTACAGCTTACAATACTGGACTGTTTACAAAAAGGCAGAATAGTTTGAAAAAAAAGATCGACAACATGACATTTTATTTGTGTGAATTTTAACTAAAACCTGAAACGCACTTTTACCGAACGAAACTATATAATAATTATTTGCCTCAAGCTAAAGGTGTTATTTTGAATAGCCCGCTATTTCAGTAGCTGTCACTTTTGAAGCTGTCATTTTTTGACATTTGAGAAGTAGAAACTACGCCATTAATAAAAATGGAACGATACACGCTTCAACAACGCATTGAAATTATTAAAATTCACTATAAAAATGATGAAAATTTGGCAGAGACAGTTCGTAAAGCACCTTGTCGGACCGCAATACAGAAATTGGTGGACAAATTCGAGCTGTTGGGACAAGTTGGTGATGTGAAGAATAAAACCCGTGCACGTCGCTCAAGAACAACTGAGAATATTGCTGTTGTAGCCCAAAGTGTTGAAGAAAACCCAGGTTTGTCCATTCCTCGTCGTTCTTTGGAATTAGGCATTCCACAAACGTCATTACACCGTATTTTGCATAAAGACTTGGGTCTTAAGGCTTATAAAGTTCAGTTAACACAAGAACTCAAGCCGGCTGATCATCAACAACGTCGTGTCTTTGCTGATTGGGTCCTTGAAATGCATGAAAATGATCCGGAATTTCATCGAAAAATCATCTTGACTGATGAGGCCCATTTCCACCTCGGAGGCTACGTCAACAAGCAAAACTGTCGCACCTGGGGCTCGGAAAACCCAAGAGTTATTGTTGAAAAGCCTCTCCATCCTCAACGCTTGACTGTTCGGTGCGGTTTATGGTCCGGCGGGGTCATTGGACCTTACTTTTTCGAAAATGAGGCTGGAGCAACAGTTACGGTCAATGGATTGCGCTATCGAGAGATGATTAATGATTTTTTATGGCCGGAATTGGATGGTATTGATCTGGATAACGTTTACTTTCAACAAGACGGCGCTACGTGCCACACAAGCAATGAAACCATCGATCTTTTACGGGAAAAGTTTCCGGACCGTGTTATCTCTCGAAGAGGTGATCACAATTGGCCACCGAGATCTTGTGATTTAACACCTTGCGACTTCTTTCTTTGGGGCCACGTGAAAGATAAGGTCTACGCCAACAGCCCAGCGTCGATTCAAGACCTCAAAGATGGAATTCGTGAGGCTATCGAGGACATAGGGCAGCCACTTTGCGATTTGGTTATGGAAAATTTCATGAAAAGGATATGGTCCTGTAAGCGTGGTCGTGGCGGCCATTTGGCTGATGTTGTGTTCCATTATTAACGGCATACCTTCTTCTTTATAATGAAATAAACATCCGATCATTTATCTCAAAAAATGCCATTTTTCTTTGAATATCAAAATAACACCTCTTATTGGAAAACCCTTTAGAACCATACATTTGTCTCGTGTTATATGTGTTGTGGTTTGTATTTAGAATGGGGTGTTGGGTCGCTGACTATGCCGTGCACTATATCAATCGTTCTGTGTTGAAAGCTGTCAATTTAGCTTCAGTTATTTAACTTTCCTCTTCATGCAAGCAGTATCTTCTCTTTCCCACACACAACATGTCTGTGCCACATCATGGTATGGCGCAATCAGAACAAGGAGTATCCGGACCACTCCACAACAGATCCCACGAGAAAAATGTTGTTCCAACTTTATCGAGCATCTAATTTAACACAGGAATCAGTCTTGAGATGTGTACAGCGTTCGTGTAGGTAATAATATCTCTTTAAAATGTCATATACTCAAACATTTCGTTCCTATACCTAATGTGACGCTTTAAGCTGGACCTAGATAAAGGATCTTTTCTTTTAATAGAGACTCTCAAAATATGTTAGGTTTAAGCGGCCATGTTGTTAAAGCAACATCTGCCGAATTTATTGTGAAAAAATTGGCCCACCTCAATTCATCAAATATCATTTTTTTTTAAATAACCTTTCAAATACAAACAGAATTTTTGAAATCAGATACCACTTTTCATTTTTACCCCCTTTCACTCTATAAATACCAATGTTTTGAAAAAAAAAATATTCCTAAAGCCATCCACTCGAAATATCCTTTCAAACACACAAAGAATTTCTTATAATGGACATTTTTTTATTTTTACCCTACCTCACCCTACAAATAACAAAATTTTGAAGAAAAATATTCCTAAAGCCATTCCCTGAGAAAGAACATTTCAAACAAAAGAATACCCTTAAAGCAATTTCCGTAGGAATGCCCTTTCAAACACCAAAAGAATCATTTAAATCGGATAAATTGTTTTCATTGCACCCCATTTCACCCTATAAAGTGAATTTTTCCGATATTTTAATAATTTGTCTGCTATTCGGGGTGGAGACGAATCCAACAAATTAGAGATCATTAAAATCAATTCAGTCGTTCTTGAGTTATAAATGGTGTAACTAAACCGGCGTTGTGTGTTTTTTCCTCCTGGCCATATAACATACCCAACGAGTCGACTATTCGACGTTTGATTGCGAAATTGGAGTCAATTGGTTCGATAAAATCACCAAACACCCGTCTGTTGAAAAAAATCGATACTGTGCGTGAGAGCGTACGGATAACCCGAAACAGTCAACTTTTCGACATTGGCAAGAACTTGGTATTTCGCTTTTCTGCGATTTGCGACTTGTACTTGGAGAATTTTGATGATTAGCTTCTTTCTTGTGGCTTAAGCTGAATGAAACTAAAAACTATAGTTCAAATAAAACGGTGCATACGACTATGGTCAATCTGCATGAGTGATTTCAGAATCATGGCTGTCTTGCACCAAACGACTTGAACTGGCTACCGATATTATAGGATTTAAAGTCTTTAGAATTCATCCTTTGGCGCTTCAATCGCAGGTCTATGCGAATAAACCGCACAAAATTGATGCTTGAAAATTGGACCTTTTGAATACGTGATACCAAGCAAAGCCACGCTTTTGGATATCTCACTGGCAAATAATTTAATTTAATTTTTGAAATTAAGCGTCTTTATACAGATAGACCCTTTACATGAGGCTATTAAGGGCCAGTTTCACAGTCGACACTTACCGGAATAAGTTAACATATAAGGAATTTAAGCTAAATTTCATAGGCAGCGTAAGTGGAACTTAAGTCACCAACGTCAGAGACTTAAGTGTCACTTATTCAGGTAACAGTGCACTGTGATATTGGGAATTAATCTTTCATATTCCCCACTTAAGTGTCACTTTTCTGACTGTAAAACTGGCCCTAAGTTTTTCATATTGAATTTGTTTCACGTATAAATTTTCTTTAATTTTCTTTTATGATAATGGATTTTAAAAATAAATTTTACAATTCATCGAGTACCTTAATGACTGAAGTAAAATTTAATCGAAAATAAGTACTCACGTAACTGCACCAAACCATACATACATAAATTAGGTATTATTTGTGTGCGATGAAATAATACGCAATACCTATATACCTACCTCTTGGATTTCCAACAAAGTGGAAAATTTTTCTGAAACGTGCAAAAACTTTATGTTATTTTGTAACAATATTGAGGAAATTAATCGAAAGAAACTCAGTTCAAAGAAAATAAATTAGCATTGTTATCACCTTACTTGCAATCGAAGCGATGTAATGAGAAATTAAACCGTGTAACTAACTATAGATATAGCTATGTATTTGTGTAATGAAAATCTGATTATTGTTATTTTTGTTTTCCGTGATGGAAATACCTATGAAAATTACTTTGTTTTTTTTTCTCGCCAAAAGCCACATTTTCAATTATATAATTCTACCTACTCCTAGGTAATAATAAATTATTTAATTAACGAAATTATTGTTAAGGTGACTTTGGTCATTACGACGATAAGGCGGCATTATGGGTCACCCTGTTAATATCATACTTTTGATTAGTGATTATCAAATAGATAACAAAGTGATACGAAAATACTCGACATCTGTGATCAGTTGATTTGGCCAAATTTGAAGTTGTTGCAAATTTGTTTGTGCGAGTTAAAGAAAAAATAAAAAACAAATACTGCTTCTTTCTTAACTGTGTGGCTAGATAAGTATAAAATGCCAGTAGTTGGTACACTGAAGTGAAGAAAATAATTTAAGCTATCGTTTGTTGTACTAATCATAAAACGGTTCAAATGTTTTGTGTTTCAAATTCAATTAAAGTCAAAATGCAAAAGAATGTATGGATTTCCGCAAAAGATTGATTGCTGTTAAATGAATGGCTGCAAATGATTGTAATCTTTTGAATGTCAAATGAATGGAGATTGCATAATTTGAAGACGAATTCTCAAAGTGAAGAAAATGAAATCAATCATTTTATTGAAGTCTAAAAAGATTTCATTCGAAAACGATTGCATTCTTTTTAAAACCTTGTTTTCAACAAAATAAAATGTGTTTAGTGCCTTCCACACCCAAGAAACATTTTAGCTGCTTAATTGCCTTAATGGTGCTTCCAGAGCAAATGTTAGAGCTTGATTATTTGACAAAAAGAGCTCTAGATGCACCCTTAGAGCAAGTGTAGGGCTTGCATACAGCTAATTCATTGAGTTTGAGAGCACATTTTTGCTCGTAACCAGCTTTTTAGCAGTGACGAGTGGCTTTGAAGCTCTTTAATATATTCATATGAAATCCTAAAAGGAGCACTTTTGACAGATTTTTGTTTGTATTAGTTTGTGAGATCCAAATGATAAATAAATATAAAAGTAGCACAACAAAATTCATGTGTGTAATGGAAGGAAGAGTAAACTTCATTTATTGTGATGTCAACAAGGTAGTTATTATTTATTCCTAGAGAAATAATGTTTCTTATTATTTTTTTTTTGCCATTAACGTCATTGAATTTTAAGTGCGCGCTTAGTTTTTTCATAAATGTTTCGGAGGTACTTCGCAAAATTACAACGCGCCTTCCAAATTATGTATTTTAAGCTTTGAAATGTGAAAAAAAATTAAATTGAACAATGTAAAAATTGGTTAAATAAATTTATCGAAGCACGAAATAAAATGCTTTGTTTACATTGCAATCAATATTGTGTTTTATATTTGAAGTGAAGGATTTAAATGTTTTTAAATGAATGAAAACAAATAAATCAAATAATTTTCATTTGTGTCACCATGTTTTTTATTATTTACAATATGTCTCTTTAATAGAGCTGCAATATCGCTTTGAGAGCAATGTTACTGAAAATTGAAAGCTAGAGAATGTTAAGTGAATACATAATGCTAAATTGTAGAAATAATTTTGAATTCAAAGAGTACCTACTTGCCATTGAAGTGAATAAAGTTTTATAAGCACCTTAAATTACTAAAGGAAGTACTTGTGCGACTAAGTCGTAGATTTAATTTTTTTTTTTAGTTAATATATTTTAATAAAAAATTGTCAATTCCGTGCTTAATTCGAATCTTAAGATTTCCCTTATAAATTGAAAGGAATTTGTTTATTTTCCACTGTTTTAAGTTTTCCAGTTGAAATAATTTTTGTTTTAGTTTATAACACCCTATAATATGATTGGGAGAATTGTCTTGAATGAGGATAAGTATTTATTCAGCTCTATATGTGCATTATTTGGAGTTCTATTGATGGAATTTTTGACATCAAATTTTGTGTGAGAATATTAGTAATTGAACTCTATAGCCGCTTTCAGTGTAGCTCTGTTAATGCAATTTTTTGACATTTTGAAAGATTATGCGTTAGTATTGTGCGCATGTGTTATTAGCAGCTCTACAATGCCTCTATCTATGCTGATGTTTAGAGTTTGCTCGTTGCAAGATCTCATGAACTGTGTTAAGGAGCATGTTTTCAAATCTGGAAGCGTTGTAAAGTTAATAGAGCTAAAAGTGTCCTAAACTGCGTATATAGAACATTATTTTGAAATATAATGTAGGGAGCTTTGAAATAATCTCTAACAGAGCTGTAGCTTTGGATTTCACTATCTAGGAGCTGTAGAAGAACAGTTTTGCTTCTATTAGCTCCAACGATGTTACTTTGGCAACTTTTCCGTTATTAATGAAATTTACTTATTTTGTGTTTTCAATGCCTACCCACTTTATGGCCTTGCACCAGAAAAGATGTATGTCAAGTTAGCATTACCACTTCAAAATTTTAGAAATCTAATAATATGATTAATTGTCGTGAATTTGTCGTAAATTTGTCGTGATAGAAAAAAATTTGTCGCGAAAGTTTTTTTTTTTTACTCCCGAAAACCCTTAACATCGCACGTTTTAGAGAATCCAGCATTACCACAACTTTGATTTGCTATATTTTTTTACTAAATGTTTTTTTTTTAAAGGGAATTTGTTTAAACAATTGTCAATGTAATCAAAAACTTTGTTGCGCCTCTTTTTTAAAAAAATAACCCCTGGTTATTTTTAAAAAAACAAGCGCGACAAATTTTTTTTCTTTCACGACAATTAATTCAATTATTAGATTTCTAAAATTTTAAAGTGGTAATGCTAACTTGATACACATCCAGAAGAGCACGTTTGTTGAATCAAAAAAAAAAACTTATTTCCATTTGCAAAAATGACATCGCAAAAAGCACCCAAACCTTCATCGTCAGCTGCTGTCTTGGCATTGATTTTAGATTTTCAGCTAAATTTCCATAATTTTTAAAGAAAAATAAAAGCCTTATGGCCGATTTCATGAAGCCCTTTTAACTGTTTAACAGGCTTTTAAATCTTTAAATGACGTTTGTTCCATACAAAATACGTCATTTAAAAATTTAAAAACCTGTTAAATATTTATAAAACCGAACATTATTCTTTTTTTTTGTAAATTCCAGAGCAAAAAGTGAGCAATTCATTATTGACGCACGCAATTACTCATTCAGAGTTCTTAACAAAAATATTTTCCTCACTCACTAATCTGTTCACCGCATAATTGCCCGTACAATTTTCTGCTACATTACTTACACCCTTTCCATTTCTTTTCCAGAACTTTACTATAAGAACTCCAATTTACTCTTTATGCTTTCACTGTAAAAATTTTAGTTAAAGTAAAAAAAAAAAAAAAAAAAATCACGTATACGCCACCCTCTTTTTTTTCGCTAATCCATCATTAGGTATGCTTTTTGGTTGAACAGCTACGATAGCAAAAACTGGTACCACACTTCGGTGGATTTCAAATTGAGTTTTAACATTTGTTCTAACATCAAATTAATTTAACCTCAAAGAACAAAAATAATGAAAGGATAAAAAAAAAAAAAAAAGTCTTCGGTGTTTTTTTTTTTGTTACCTTTCCTGAACATGTCCAAAACTGATGAAAAACAATTTCCAACACGAAACATCGCCTGACATTTTTTTCTTATTGTTTGAGTTAAGTGGTTTCACATAAAATATTTATGAACATATGTAAAATGATACCCTCTGACAAATAAGACGTTTTGGACTTTTAGTTATAGTAGATATAGCTGACCGCTTAGTTAAAGCGGATAAAATAATTTAATGAAATCCTTTTGTGGTGTTGTTTTTTTTGTTTGTTTTTTTTCTTTTTCTTCTCTTCTCTTTGTACTTTTCCAACTATGACACTTTTTATTTTTAATTAACTGATAAACATTAAAAACACGAAGCTTTACATTTAACTGAAAAATAAAAAATAAAAGCTCAAAAAAGTAGGTACACGTCGCACTTGTATACGAGTGTATATACTATAAAAAAGGATTTCCCTAATGAGAAGCAGCAGAGAATCCTTTTCTTTCTCAGCCCGCTCGACCTGACTCAACCAACAACAACTGTCTGTGTGTCTACTTAAAATTAATATTTTTTTCACGCCTCGTCCTTGTTTTATAAATATTTCCCCAGAGATAGTGTGGTGGTATATAGCATTCGAAATGAAATTAAACATTTTTCTGGTTATCTTCCAGTCTCTTCACTCTTTTTTGTGTTTGCTTGGTGGGGTCCTTCGTTTTCTCAGGCATGTCCTTTATGGGTAATTATGTACAGGACAATAATGAAAAGAACTTGAGGGAATGGTCATTTGCAAGCGATTTTATTATAAATAGTTTCTGTGGGCACTGGACACTTTATTTCGGTGTTGTCGACTTTCGTTTAATATAAATTTTGTATTCTCATGTTCCCTCTTAATGAATATTTTTGTTTTTTTTTATTTTAAGTCTCAAAGATGGAACAGAAGAGGATGATTTTATTTGAATACAAAAAGAAATGTTGATATGCCCTGCTACTGGGCTCACTTATCGTGGCATCGACTTTTTGTCATTGTTCGGGTATAATGAATAATGATAATGATATCATTTTTTTTTAAGTTTTTACTGGGATTTTCTCATCATTTACATAGATGGCCATTTTTATAAAATGTTGTTTTTATAGAAATTGTTCAATTTGAGGGTAGATAAACTTTTGGTTAGAGGTGGTAAACTTTATTGGGAATATTTTCAATCTTCATACAAAAAGCTATGATATCTTTGTACTTTTGACATCTTGGAATTGGTTTCCTGAATATTAAAATGTGAAGTGTGAACGGTTTGACTAAAACATACATCATGCAGGGACATAACTTCACAGAAGCTTTTAAGTTCATAATAGAGTTATTTCCCACCTTAGAAACAGATTTATTTTTTGTGACGCAACAATTGGTGGAGAGCCAGGGTCTTGTGTTGTGACTTACAACTCTCAATCATTCCTGTGTGCGAGTATCTGCAGGAATGGAGGGGACCTTCGATTGACTGGCGAAACCGAACGGCTAAGGTGAGATACATTTATTCATCCAAGGCATACCTATACTCTTAAAGCATTTGTCACTTGCTCACAAAAAGCATACGTATAGCCAATTCCCACTTTGGTGGGACAAAAATCCACAGTTCATTTATGGACTTATGACATCACCAATCCCCCCCCCCCCAAGAGAAATGCTTTATATGTGTGTCCAGTTAGCATTAACACTTCAAAATTTTGAGGATCCAATATTTGGATTAATTGTCGTGAATTTGTCGTACATTTTTCGTGAAATAAAAAAAATTGTCGCGCTTGTTTTTTTTTTTTAAATAGCCCCTGGTATTGCTAACTTGACAGTCAAGTTCACCATTACCACCCCTAAAATGGGTAAAAAGAACTCAAAAAAAAAAAGAGGTACGTCATTAATCGTCGTGATTTTGTCGTAAATTTGTCGTGAAAGAAAACAATTTATCGCGATTGTTTTTTTTTTTATCCAAAAAAACATTAAAATTGCATTTTTCAAAGAATCCAGCACTACCACAACTTCAATTTGCTTTATTTTTTCTACTGAGTGGTTTTTTGATCCGGAATTTGTTTAAACAATTGTCGCTCGATATCGTTTAGCAAGTTGTACTATCAAAACATTTTTTTTTTGCGCTCATTTTACCCATTTTTTAGGGGTGGCAATGCTTACTTCACTGTCAAGTTAGCATTAACAGGGGTTATTTTACATTTTATTTCTTTCACGACAAATTTACGACAAATTAACGACAATTAATCCAATTATTGGATCCTCAAAATTTTAAAGTGGTAATGCTAACTTGTTGCACGTACTTTCTTTTATTAAAGTTCACACTGGTGCACTAAAATTCTGAATTGAAAAGAAATAAATTTTAATTTTGAGAGTCTATGCCACCTTCCAAAAACATAGTTACGTTTGAGATAATATATCATGTGAGTACACAAAAATGATCCTTCTTCGGATATCTACTAAGGTGTGATTCGTGGAGTGGATTTTTACTCCGAGGTAGATGAACTTCTTATCTACTTTGAAGTTATTGCTATCAACTTACGTTTTCTCCTATGCGTTGCAGAGATGCTTGTTTATTTGTTGATAGCAGCAGGTACTTGGTATTGTCCTCGTTTGCACTGTTTAGACCAACAAGTTTGGCCTGTTCTTCACTACCGCCGCCGCACCGTGAAGACTCTACAACGACACGTTGGGAGCGGCCGATGGTGTCAACATCGTCAGCATCCTTAAGAAGATGCACGGATCTATTTAAAATAGTGCCTTCCGTGTTTTTTTGCAGAACGAGATTGAAGAAATCACATGAAAGCGCATCTCCTTGCTGTAAGCCTCTACCTATACAATGTACATATTTCTAATAGTTCCCCAGTTGTATGCGGCTCAATTGGATCAGTTTTCCCGGAATCGGCAAAAACATAGAGGTCTTGATGGTGAAGGCTATAATATGCGGCTTTGAAGGTCATGGCGATTGAAAATTATTTAACCTTTTCCTGGATGAAGATATGGTCTGTATTTGATCTGCTGAATGTCACACTTTGTAATTATGGATTAAAGTGTTGTAAAACTGGTTAAGACTGATCTTAGAATCTTATATTCGACGTTTAGCAGGGATATAGTTCTTGGATAGAGCTCATCGGACATGCTTCCTTCCACCCATACTTGGCTGAAAGCATACCCTCCGCTGGTAATCCATCAGAACCGGCGGCTTTGTTGTTCTTCAGGTTTTCATATAGCTAAGTCTGCCTCTTCTTACTGCGTGGTGGAGCTGGGCCCTATTCTTTCTCCTACATAACTTCCGTTTAACAGCTGTTATAAATGCTGCTTCAACACAGCTTCTATGCCCTGTGCTTCGGTGTTTATATTAGATTAACTTAGCTGTTTCGAAAACCTTGCGTCCTGGTCTTGAAACCAACAGCAACCACTTGCTTATGGTTTATTTATTACACTTCCTGGTTTTGATTCGATCAATCGAATTTGTTGATTACTTTGTATGTTTTCCAATAGCAATATAGTTTAAAACTCAGAAATTAAAATCACCCATGTTAAATTTACCTCACGCTTTAGTCAGGCTATTTCTTCGCTGAGGTAGAGCTCAACGGTGTTTTAATCCCATTTATTAATTTAATAGTGAAAATACTTCCTGTAACACATATTTCATATTTTATACATACATATATTAAAACACATTAATTTCAAAAGCCCAACTGTTAAAATTTCATAAAACTTACTAAGCACATTGTGTAATTTTATAATAAATTTACTGTTTCACCATAAACTCCTCCTCTGGCGACCAACCAGCATGCTGCTAAAAACAAAACTTTCCCAACAAAACTTCAATTCATTTTGCTGCATTAAGGACTTCCGCTATATTATAATCCAATCCTTTCCAGCGTTATAGCAGCGTCCTGCCCTTCAAACACTTCAACAACTATAAACCCTCTCTCTCTTTCTCTGTGTTGGCTATAATTCTATTAGAAGCAGTGCAGCAAAATAGTTTCCTTTTGCCAGAATTATGCGCCTCTTTGTTCTTTCATTGTGTCATCGTAAATTACATTACCATGTTTTAAAATTTAAATTATAGCCGCAAAGTCAGTTTTCACAGTGAAAAAAAAAAAAAAAAAACACTGTACTCCAAGATAAAAGATGATACAGTAAAGCTTCTCATCCTCTGGCATTTGAATGGTAAATTTTCAATTTTAATCAAAAAAATCTATATAACGAAAATAAAGCCATATCCCCACAGTGGGGCACAGTGGGTGATGACGATGAGGAAGTATAGCAAAGATTCACAAATAATAGCAGTGCTATTTTTCATTTCATCCCGCTGCCATCCATCGCCCATCCCTATATCCAGTTGTTTCGTTCAATTAATCTGTTATATTGCAACAAAAGTTTATAGTACCTATATAGTATTCCCTTCCTCTCGTACATATATATATATGTATGTATAGAAGGACATTGTACCACATTTCGGCGGGGGCTGGCCAGACCATATTTTTATTTTGCGGGCACCCGCCACTCCCCCTGGTTGATGGAAAAGTTCATGAATATGAGTGTTTGAGTGCAGTGCCTGCAATGCCTGCAGTCGAACAATAATTGGATCATCCATCATGGGTTCACATTTTGTCAGGATTCGCGGCAAGCTTATGATAGATATGGACCATGCAACGACCATCATCATAGGGAGCAGCAAAACAGGAAATGGCATATCGGTTTCCGTTTGCTGTGTGTGTGTGTGAAGGAGTTGAAAGAGACAGTTATTGAACTGCTTGAAATTAGGTTTCCATAGCTGATGGATGCGGCATAGGATGTTGTGGTTTCATATTCGAAATGAGTTTTTGTTGAGTCGCAATTGACGAATAAAGTCAAGTAAAGTACATTTTTTTGGTTCATGCACGGAATATGATTGTAATTATGTTCAGATATATTATTGAGAATGTTTTTATTGGGTAGCAACAATTAATCGAATTATTTTAAGTGCGGGTAAACGGCGGGAGTAAATATGACTCTCGAAAAGTGGTTTAACCTACATTTTGTAGAATTCCTATATGCTAACTTCTCCAAAACGAGTGAGCATATATATATTAATCAAAATCCAGGGAACGGAAATTAGTTTAAGTAATTTTTTTTTAATACTGGGGACTTTTTGATTTTAAAATTATGTAAGTAAAAGTGAGTTCTCCAAATATAACGGTACCTGCTTTTTGCCTATGAAAAGAATAGAATTTATCTCAAAAATTAAAATTTCAATTTTGGTTAGTCGATTTGCTTCAAATTTTATGTGATTCCCTAGAAGGGAACGTAATTTTCACGAAAACGGCTTCATGGATTTTTGATTTGTATAAAACTTTGTACTTGCATAATGAACCAGTCTATGTCAACCATTAGCTAGGATCATCTCTGCTTTTTTTTGATAAGGGGATAACAATGGGCCAATATGCCCCCGTGTACGCAACAGCATCTATGCACGCCCCTCCTAACCTATAACCTCTTGTACTTGCAATGAACAAAGCGATTGAAAAAAAATAATGTTTCAGGTTTTGGCGAAAACTTCACATAATAGATATAAGGTTTTACAGTTTTTGAAAAAAAAAAACTGCCTTATTTCAGCTTTTTAATGGCTTAACCGATATGGTTCTAAAAAATTCAAATGATATTGCTTTTAAAAATTTACTAGTTGAATCTTAAAAACAAAAGTAAAACATTGTAATGTATAATTTTAACAAAAAATCAGTTTAAGAATTTTTGTTTGCAAAATTTTGAGTTTCGAAATTAGTTTTTCAAAAACTTTCTACTAAAACAATTTGATTTTTAATTATTTAGTTTTCTATTTAAAATTGATTTTTTTGGCAAAATGCCCCTCTGGACCAAACAGAGAGAAAAAGACCACCGTCCTCCTTGTCTTGGCTAAACCAGCACGCGCGCCTTCCCGTATCATCAATAATTGTCTCGAGAAAAATGTATAAAATTTCAAAATAACAAACCATTTACTTAGGTACTAAACACGACCATCTAAACTTGATTTAAAAGACTTAAAAAAAAAAATTCTTTCAGACTACAGAACCTAAAACTGGGCTATAAACCGAACAATGTTCGTCGTCGTGATTCCATCTCCACAGTAAAATTGAAACAAACCCTGAACATCGATAGAACCCGCCAAAATATATAATTATGTATTGTTTATGTAGTAGTGCTTTGTTGTCTCACGATAAACGATGATGACAACAGCACGCAAGTATGAAAAGTAAGTGTTGACGATGTTTATTTTACCAACACCACGGAGTAAAAATATATCAAGCACTTATTTTGTACACGGTGATAAAAATCGACTAACTTTTTATTCCAACCTTATGTCTTAGCTAAATGCACGAACACGATAAATTATAGGCAAACATCGTATAGTGTATAGCCGGCTTTAAAGTTTTTCAGGCATCAGAATAATTCTTATGTATCGTTTATTACAATTGAAGAATACCGTTATTTTGTATGTAAAATTTGACAAAAAGTTCTTTATGGTTCAGTTTTCGGAGCGTAGCATTTGATTTCTTCTGTATTGAATATTGATGCTTTAAGTTTTTAAATTGAGGAGAGAAATAGAAAACTAGCTGTTATAAAATGCAATATATATAAAAGCACTCGATAAACTTTTAAAAACTTGACGGACCTTATAGCTGAAGGTATTAGGCCAATTTGCTGAAACAAAACTTAAATATTTAAGTTCAACATAAATGCTTATGTGACAGTTTACACTGAGGAAAAAAGTAGAACATAAGAGCTTATCTTGAACTTAAATATTGACTGTCTAAACTAGCATCACTTTTATGTAAAAAAAAAAAATATGTTGCCATAACATGCAAAATCTTGAAATAAATAAATATCTTGAGTTTAATTTTCTATTGTAAAAATACCCGTGGTTTTTTTTGGGATTCTATGTATAGTATAGCATGAAATTTCCAAAAACATCCATCCCATAAAACCCATGAACGTCACAAACCCACCCGCAGTAGAATTCTGCTTCTGCTCTTATTGACAGTAATCCTATTGTGGATGTTGTATTTGTAACTCGCGTAAGATCCTATACTGTACTGAGAACTGCTTTCCCAAAAAACAAGATTAATGACAAATCGATGAATATAAAAGAGTTTGTATTTTTTATTTGTGAGTGAGCTACCACCAAGTCATTATAGGCTGGAGTTATAGCTATTTCACGACTCCTTTTAGTGGTGCTTAGTCTATTACGTTCAATTTTAATTTGAACACCAAGCGTCTTCAGAGCCATTGCACAATTTTCATTTTTGATTAGTTTTTTGCAAAAAAAATCTCCAGCTTTCGCTTCAAAAATCTGCGGTCACTCTAGTTATATGACAGGTACCTACCAATATTAGTTAGACCTAAGCTATAAAATGCAATTTCACATTTTCTGGACTTGTCCCTTTTTTTAAGGCAACTCAGTTCAATAAAATACAAAATCATCGTTTGAAACTCAAATCTCATGAGCTTGGCAACCGTTACTAAAGTTGTTTTATTCAAATGCAAAAACCATACAACTCTAGTAGAAAAATGCGGTTCTCTTTACTATTTTTTTTTTCTGCTGGTAATTTTTAATGAAATGCATACGAAAAGTTATTTCTGTCAGTGAAATAATTGAAATTGGATCTCAAATCATTGGAACGATTTGTTCCTTTTTGTGTGAAATGGCAATCAGCTGGCATGAAAAATTAATTCTCATCAGGAAAATAATTATATAGATACATTTTTAATACAAAACAATTGTTCAATTAAAAATTTTGATTCCCCGAAAAATTCTTTGAGTTATTTTTCATTTATTATAGTGTAGCATTTGTGTTTCATATCGAATGAGAACATTTTTCCTGTTTTGTTTTCCTGATCGCTATAACTGGCCCCTTAGAGTCAAACTCTGCGATATTTTAATAGTACACGGAACGATTCGGTATTTTGTTTTGTTATCAAAAACACTATTTTGTTGCAATAGTCGTTATTAGTAAAAATGGTTTTAAACTAAACTTTTAGATCATACCTATCAAGAAAAAATCCTCAAACCTCAATGCAAATAACAATTTAATACCTACTAGGTTTACCTCGAGGACTCTATAAGATACAAAAAAAAAAAAAACAATTGAAGATTTATAGGTACAGAATTAATTTAACACTTAGAACTGTATCTAATTAAAAACTACAGAAATTTTCAATGGAAATTTCAAAAAGCAACACGATTCATCTATAGTACCTACCTATGTTCTATACATAACTAATTCAGTACTCAAGCAGCTTAAATAAACATGACACGAAATTCTCCTCTGTCTATAGTTAAATTATTTATTTATCTCATACACGCTTTTCACCTGAGCTCAATATATGTATATTGTGTACACACAAAATCAAAACAAAACATTTTTTTATTTCAGAGAATGGGGTGAATGCACTACTAAAATGCATAAACAAATTAACTAACAGTAAAAGCAACTCGCCCATCGTGAACGCACCCACATAACAAAATGCCAAACACCCCCAACCCACCTAATAGCCCACAGACATGAATGTTTAATTTAATTTCGTTTACAATTCAAAATAAAATTGAGAAACAAAATTTGAATTTGAAAAAAAATAACACCCTCTTCGCACTTCACATTTTGCAGAGCACATTTTAAAATTCAATATTCATTCTTCCACATGACAGCCAGGCCCAATCGACTTGAAATTTCAGAAATCAACGAGTATTCTCGAAACCACTCTCCACTCACATTCGATGTCGTAGTCTGCTTGCGGCTCAGTTCAACCACAAGTGCTTAATATGTGCAGTAGATGAGATGTATGCACTATGCATGTATGTGTTTGTTATCTCTTTTAAGTGAAAGTTAATGTTTGACATATTGTGTTCCTGCCCCCCACCATTCTGTTTCCACCATTAGACCCATCGTCGGTCGTCGTCGCGTCGCATCATTTCACAAAACCCATGGTGAGCAGCTCTTTTCAATTTGGTTAATCAGCCATGAGTGAGTTTCCGTACGCGGAGACATAATGGCGGCAGTCAGGCAATCACAATAACAACAACAATGCCATCATGGGCTAGATCACAAACAGAAGCATTTGAGTAGAAATAGGCAGCAAAATGATTAGAAACTGAGTTGCTGCAACACTGGAGCCATGCCGGCCGCCGCCGCTGTCAATTCAAATTAATTTAATTTTTTCTTGTCATATTTCAGGCCAATGTCTCAGTCCCATCCATGTTTATTTTTTTTTTTTTGAAAATTTTACTTTCAATTTCTGTGACACATTATAACTGTCAGCAAAAATTAATATGACACTTAAGTGACTCATTAAATGGAACTTTACTTAACCTCTGTCTCAAAATGCAATCATACTTAATCCAACGTTTCGATTCATTTGATTGAAAAATGGGTTACAATAAAAAATAATACAACTGTCGGGTGTCACTTTGTTCGTTTTGTGACCTTTGAAAACAAACCTGCAAAATTGTAAAATCATTTTATTTTTAAGTTCCGTTTTGTTGACAGGTAAAATAATGTAGTCGAAATAATTTAAATGAAAAAAGAGAATGACTGAGAATGTGGTAAAGTCTTCTTTTTTTTTTCGTTTGACTCATCGCATTATTTACTGCCTCATCAGTGAAGAACTCTTAACTGAATATAAGTTAGTATATGACTCACGCTGAAACAACAATTTATAAATGTAGGTATGTTAACCCATTCTCCGTATGTTCTTTTAACGACAAACTCACATAAATTAATTATGAAATCATCTCAAATTACTTTATTTCAATTAAAGTTTAAAGACTATAAAAATATAAAACACTTTCATTGAACATGAACACGAACACACCCTCTTTGTTATAATTCAGTTCAATGCTGAATGGGAGTTTCTATAAAAAAAAACATTTGAAAGTACAGTTTATTGTTTTTTTTTTTTTTAGCAATGAATGTTAATTTAAAAAGAAGTATACATACTATCAATGTTACATAATCTTTTAAATGAAAGTTGATGAAAAACTTCAATAAAAATAAACACAAGGTTATGCTAAATGCTTTTAAGTTTTGACGTTTCCATTTACTGGCAGCTGTCAAAATGTAATGTCTGTCTGTCAAAGTATTAGGCTGCTCAATATTAGGTGTGTTCCTTTGGGCTCCAGTATCTACTGCCAAGTACTTCTGGCTGCAGTCAACTACTTCTACTCTGTGGTCAAAGTAGTTCATTAATCTACTAGTTACAGAAGGTTTCCAAACAAGAAAGACACATCACCAATCAAACGAAATTACGTAGTAGATTATTTTTGTTGGCATTCCTCTAATTGAAAATAAAAAACAAAAAAAACAAAATTAAATAGATATTGAGGTAAGATTTTACTTTTGGCAAAATGAAACCGTTCGATTCATTATCTACTGGGAAGTACTTAAAAGTACTTTGCAAGGCCCAATGGAACACACCTTTTGTATAGTAATCATATTGAAAACCTTAGAATTATAGTGGTCTTGAAATAAAAGGTGTTTTTTTTAGACGTGTGGTTTTCAATCTGGCAATACTTTTTTTCGGAGTTGGTCTTTTTGACAGCTGTCACTTAACTTATGCTCAGTTTGGTTTGGCATTTCATAATTAACAGACTTACTCCTGAACAACGTTTGCAAATCGTCCAAATTTATAACCAAAAAAATGGTTCGGTTCGCACGACACATCGCGCGCTGGGTCCAATATGCGGTCGACACAATCGCATAAATTCGAGCTTTTTTCGAGCGTTTTGCACCACGTTTACTCGTGTGGATAATGCCCATCCTCAGAGACGCCGTACAGTGCGCACCGAAGACGCTATTGCTACTATGGAGCAGAGTATCGAAGAAGACCCGAATGACTCCATCCGCCATCGCACGTAACAATTGGAGCTGTCAAGAATTGGGCCTCTCGGCTGGAATTTATTCGAGCCAGCCGTGGAAACCACTTGCCTTAACTTTATAAAAAAAACAAAATTCTTGGTCATAACATTAAATTATATGCGTTTTACTTCTTCTTGAAAACCACACGTCTGAAAAAAACACCCTTTATAATTGGGCGCGTTCAACGCATTACGTTTTACATCTGAATTTTCAGATTTTTGAATTTTTGGAACTTCTGATTGGCCAGCTGCCATAAAATGTTAGATGACTGTTAGTTACGTTTGCTTACGTTTCATCTGAATTTTCAGCCAAAAATTCTTATCTGAAAATTCAGAATAAAGTGCTAGTGGAGGGGAGAATGTTGAAATACTATACATAGAACTTGAACTTTATGATTTTCGCTCTGGTTACTGGTTGATTTGTGATGATTAATTTTCAAACACGAACATATTAATACTTTTTTACACAAAAGAACTTATTTTGTATTGATTAGTGAGTTTTTAAGTTAAAAGATTGACAATTCTTAGAAAAATATGCCCAGAATTCTCCATCGCAATATTGTGGAATTATTTTTTCACTGAACTTTGCATAGCCTTGATGTATTTTGTTGCTGGTTTAGTTACATATATCATCACCACAACTACTGACGCTTAATTTTTAGTTAAAAAATATAATTAAAGTTCTATTTTATTTCGTTTTAATGTAAATCCTTTAAGTAAATTCTAGCATTTGACACAATAACTTTCAACTGAAAATTCAGAATTTTTGTGCGTTCAACAACATAAATTCAGATCTGAATTTTCAGATTTTGGGATTGAATGTGCCCATTGCAATTGAAAAAGGCCTTAAATACAAAAGATAGTGGTGGAAAAAACTTAAAATGCTTAACTTAAAAGTGTAAGCATTATAAAAGGTCTTCCAATAGGGCCTTCCGAACTTTGGCAGTTAATAGCGGCCATATTGTTGAAGCTATATCTACCATTTTGGCTGTCATTAGGTTTGTTCGTTGAGCCCTGAAGTCACCCTGGCGTCGCCCCAAATCGTTTTTTGAAAAACCTGTAGTCACCCTGGTGACAAAATTCTGTATTTTTTGAGACCTGAAAGCGCCCTGAAGTAAAACTAAGGATATTGCTGTGGTGAGTTGAGGTAAAAAAAACCTCCCATTTATTAAGTCTGTTTTGCCAATTCACCATGGACGGATATAGCGTTCAACAACACTTGCAAATGAATTGTTTTATCAAAATAGGTCTTCTGTTCGGGCAACGTTCTGCGTGCTTCGCCCATTTACGGTCATCTTCTGCAATGAGGCCCATTTCTGGATGAATGGGTACGTCGAATTTGTGACGATACAAATGCACATGAGATCCAAGAGCGTCCAATGCATCCCGAAAAAAGTCACTGTTTGGTGTGGATTTTAGGGCTGGAGGCGTTATCGTTCCATATTTCTTAATAACAAAAATAAAATGGGATAAAATTGGTAGAAATGGGCAGTTTAATTTAATTTAGTAAAATCGTTTAAATTTTTGTGGGCTCTGGGATTTTAACACCTCATACAAATGTATATGTATAAATGAATAATATACAATCTCTGAAATTTCAAGCCACTCGAACCACAATAGCAAGTTCGTGCGATCCAGTAGTGCATTTTGTTTGATATTTTGCTCGATCGGCCGACGGAATATAAACGTTTGCGTTTCGACTTTAGCGCAGTTTAACATTCAATATGTAAGAATTTTGCAGAGGATACATAACCAAAAAAAATAAAACTTAATCAGAAATGGCTTCTCTGTATATGTCACTCGTGAATTCGACCGCAGTGGAAAGCATTGTCATCGGCAGTGAACCCGCTTGTAAATTATTTAACTTAAGAGAAGTTTGGAATATTTAACTACTTGTATTTTTAGATAAACAGATTTAGATTATAACCGTAATTATTTCACGTCTGATGCTTGAGTTATTGGCGGTAGATGTATCTTAACTGATAGTGACAGTTGTTTTTAAGTCTCAAATGGTCGTATCTTAAAATAAAATACAAGGAATGTTATATTCAACATTTAATCACCTTTCAAAAGGGACTTCCTGCAAACTCTGCATCATCATTATTAAATTGCCATCGTACAAACGGAAATATCTTGCCAATGGACACAGGAAATTGTATATCCACCTCCTACTTCTCCGTTTATATTCATCCTCGGGTATATTTTAATATGCCTATCATAAACTGCATCCAATCAACTTCTCTAGCCAGCTATGATGGTGTATACTCAACACCCACGACTATATATGTCGTCTATAAATCTAGCAGCCAGCACCTATATATGCATGTGATATGGCCTATACCTTGTCCCCGACTAAGGCTATATACTCATTTGGCATTCATACAACTCGTCCAGGAAAACAAATCAACTGTCATGCTAATTGCATTCATTAGTAGAAATGACTTTTGAATTCGATTTGTCTATAGGCATAGTATTAAATCCGCTTACCAATTCAAATCACTCGACATCGTTGTTCCACCTGCCTCCACCAGCTCAGATAAATCAACCCAGGGAGTCAATGCAAACACTCAAAAAGAAGTTCAACTTAAAAAAAAAAAAAAATAAATCAAACGATACGGTAAAAGCTTTTTAAAGGCCTTCGGTTTTTGTCACTTATTGTTTATTTCGCTTAATGTTTCCCTTCGTCATCTGCAAAAGCGCAATTAATTTGATAGCAGTCCCGTCGTCGTATTAAAATGTCATCTGCAAAGTCAGGAAATAACGGGCGCATGCTGCTGCACTGCTCTCTCCGATGGTCCTAGTCCTAGGTGGAATGGAAATTTTCCGGAGAAGCTATATACCTATAGGATTACAAGTTCGAAATTAAACATGCTTTGCGACATTATAACAAGGGCAGGTATATGCACCTTTCTAAGTGCAGTGTACCTATAGCTTGGCTTGTTTATTTCAATTAGCTGTCCTTGTGGCATTCGTTGGGGGTTAACTTTGTTAAACTTTGTTACAAACTCAAATTACACTCTATGCTATACATGGGTAATTGAAAACCCATTTAGTTCTCTAAGTCTTCTTTAGCCAGCCAGACTGCTGCTGCACTCATCTTTCATACAAACTTAAGCACATCATTTTAAGAAAATCCACTCCATTACTAGTCTCCTGTGTGCCTCACATTGGGCGCCATTTATAAAAGGGTCCCTCTAGAGATCTCGTACTTGGAAAAGTAAAGTAGAGAGTGTGTGCATTAAACCTATAAAACTATACCACTTCAATTTTTTTACTCCCCTCTCCTTTCCACGATCTATATGCCATCACTGCTTCTGCTGGAACCCTCCCCTTTGGCATGTCTCTTAATGTAAAATGAATATTTCATGATATCCAAATCGACGTGCCTCCTCTATCGAGGCGTTCGTTTTGCATCTGTATGAAATAAACGTTCAGAAATGGTACCCGGAGGGAGGGGGGGAGGGATAAAGAGAAGTAAGTGTCATCGTTGTCTGTAAAGTTTTTATATAGACAAACGACATCGTCTTTGACGTAGCATTGAATTCCTGCCAATAGATGGAACTGCTTGTTCGAATAAAAAAAATATAATAAAATATCCTTGAATCGATATCTCGTTGATGGTTTTTTCCTATATTTTTTTTTTTTTCATTTTTAACTTCCTGATTTGTCCAGAACTTCATATGATTGGATTTCTCTTTTTGTTTTTACTTTTTCCAGACTGCCCGAGCTGCTGATTTTGTGATTGAGATTCCAGGCAATTTGGGACAGGAAGACTCTTTCTACCGTTTGGACTATAATCCTCCCTTTGGCTATCCCGAAGCAAATACGACAATTGCATCAAGGGATGTCGGCGATGAGATACAATTTTCCCATGGGCTTCCCGGTACTACGTATAACTTTTGGTTGTACTATACAAATTTAACGCATCACGATTGGTTAACGTGGACAGTAACCATCACAACGGGTAGGTTTTAAGTTATTTTTTAATTTAAAAATAAAAAAAAAGAAGAATGATTTAACATTTAATTTATTCTTGTTAAATAAAAAAAAATTAAAATTGGATGGATTGAGTGAGTATGGCAAATATTTGGCATTTAAAAAAGATCAAAAGCTATTAAGTAACTACATGTACATGAATATACTATTTTATTTTTACTACTCCAATAGGGATTAATTGGGAAATTGAGCGTGTCTGAGTTTTTGATACTTTAATTAAATGAAACCAAAAATATAAGGCATGTTTGGAGGAATGTCGTTTTTCAGGAGATTTACAAATAAATCCTCTTTGCTTGGGATAAGTAGGTACACAGAATATTAAACAGAAATAATATGTAATATATACCTAACTATATTCTGCATTTAAAAACCGTTGGTCAAACTTGATATTACGATGATAGGGAAAACGAAAACAGTGGGGGATTGTTTAGCTCTCTCTGCTTCATTCTATGAAGCATGTTACACTTTTTCCGCAACGAACCGAACAAATAATTAACTAAATTAATTTAATAACTCGAAGAATGGAAATAAGTACGTCCGGCATTGACGACTTTTGGTTATAAGAATGTCAACCAATAGGAAAGCAAAATAGAAGACGAACCGAATAATCTGCGCGTTCAACGCATATCTGAATTTTCAGAATTCTGAATTCTTGGAGCTTCTGATTGGCTAAGTGTCTTAAAAAGTTAGATTTCATCTGAATTTTCAGAACTGTTTATGATAGCTGGCCAATCAGAAGCTCCAAAAATTCAGAATTCTGTAAATTAAGATACCTATGTGTTGAACGCGCCCAATGCTAATACCACGGCTATGCTCAACAACTTGTGAGTTCCCTTTTTAATACTTTTTTGTAGGATGGTAAAAAAAAGGTTAACCAAAATAAAACGAAATAATTATATAGATGAAAACATTTCACAACAGGGGCGTAGCTGAAAAAAAAAAATAAAGAGCGACAGTTTTTTTTTTTGAAAAAGGAAATTACAAACCTCCGTAGCCAAACCGACGCACGGTGAAAATATTTTAAAATGAACAGAATTGATTTATGATTCCGGGTAGGAATTTAAATATTTTTTATTGAATTGTTTGGAAAACCTTGCATTAAGAAGGCTAAAACCCAAGGTCTTTTTAACAAAAGAACCAATTTCAACTTAGGTTTATACTAAACCGTTAATACTCGGTCCTTAAAGAACAAACAAATTTTCCAATTATCCAGAACTTTCTCTCCACCAATTTTTTTGTGTCAGAATCTACACAATTTTGTTGCTAACTCTTTATACTAAATTCGCAACCGAAAATTGAATCTTTTTTTTTTTTTTTTTTAAACTCTTTTCTTTCAAGAACCTCTGGTTCGCTCTTAAGACGGGTAAGAATTGTTCTTTCAGGCTTTCACCTTGCCTGGACGACCTCTTCTTTTATTCAATGCCCCAGTGCTTTGGGTCAATCAGTGACGTGGGTTTCGGTCTCGTCATTGGAAGTAACTCTAGACAAGCCAATTATAACAGTTTTGGTTTATAAAAGTACTGCTTATGCGGCCCCGCAGAAACAGCTTCCCACGCCGGTGGGCATACTTCAGGCACCCAGAGTTTTTTTATAAGTCGCGCGAAGCGCGTTAACGCACGCCCACTTTTAATGGCGAACAACTGTTATAACTGTTATAAATTGGCATTTCCCTAGTCTCGTCCCTCGTCATTACTCAACAAACAGCAGCACTCAGCATCTTCGCCGACCTCTGGTATGACTTCCAGTGGTAGGCAATTCACCCACTCAACTTTTTAAAAGAAAGCTTCGAAAAAAAGCAAAAAGAAACTCAAATTTATCCCGCGTGCATTTTCCCCCTTTCATTAAAAGAAAAAAATTATCAAGAATAAATTGGTATAATAATCATAATAAATATTTTGAGCGTTTGGGGATCGACAGTCACCCGCGCTTTGTATTCGTGGTTTAGAACAGACCACCCGTCTGTCAAATATGGTGAAGTGGATTACCCATCCACTTTACTGTCAGTACTTACAACTTCGATATTTTGTTTCTTCAAGACACGGAGAGAGTGAACCGATTGCTGATGGACAATGGCTGCACTTCTCTCTCTCTCTCAGTAAGTACAAAGAAACACATGCGAACAGAAAATTGGCAAGAAAGAACCAAGGATATGGGAAGCGAAAGAGTAATACTTGTTATGGCAAATTTCACCGTAATAAGCAACTTTGTCAGTCACTATCTGTGTGTATATTCAAATTAGATGTTAGGGCTGTGTCAATCAGGAACGATTCGATTTTTTTGATCCGATCATCGAAAAGTATTGATGATTGAAATCACAAATTTTCGTTTCAATCGATCCAAATCTCAATCATTTCCATTCTCGATCTCATCCCAATCTCAATCATTTCGATGATTCTCGATTTTCCATCCCAATCTCAATCATTTTTATGATTCTCGATTTTCCATCCCAATCTCAATCATTTTTATGAATCTCGATTTTCGATATCAATCTCTGTTGAATTATAAATATATTTAATCGGAGAAAAGAAATATGGGTCAGATTGGGTTCGATCAAAATTGGTACAGTATTCGTTAGCTTCGGAGATTGAATTTCATCGAAACCGAAATAAAAAAATTGTCTTAGTTTGACAGGTGTCAAAATATGTCAAAATTTTTGGTACGGCGGATCGAAAAACGGAGTACGCCAATTTAGGAGGTGGAAATTAATTAAAGTCACGCCAGTTCTCTAGGTTCTCTAGGTCCATTAGAACACTTTTAATTTGACAAGTGTCAAAATGTCAAATCATTTCCCAGAATACGCGCTACGTAACCTTGTACCTCGTTACGTCGCGCAGAGGAAAGTCCACGTTTTTATTTCACTCTACCGCCGACATAGATGTTTACACATCAAAAATCGAATCGGAACAGTGTGAAATAATGAATTGAGTGGAAAGAAAATGATCGAATGATCGATTGATTAAAATGATCGAATCATTTTGGTAATCGATTCTTGAACGATTCGATCATTTGAAATGAACGATTTACACAGCTCTATTAGATGTTCGTTTATGCTCTAACTAAGAAAGTTTTAAATTTTTTCGATAGATGGCACTTAACACACATTAGCTAAAACTCAAAAACTAACCATCCGATTGAGCTGAAACTTACAAAATATATTTTCCAAAGACCGTTGAATGTGACATGCTCACGCATTCGCAAACTAATAAATGTATTCGCTTAGGCACCAGTCCGGTGCACAAAAAACGTTGTCTATTTTTACAATCATATGAATAAGTTTTAATTTAATATTACTTCAGTTTTTTTAATTTTTGAAGAAATTAAAAAGAATAGCTTAAAAAACTTAATAATCAAAACCATGTTGTTGCGCAAGTTCAAATTTAAAAATGTACTATCATTCACGTCATATATCTTTAATTCATGAAATTAGTTTCTTTGCAGCGAAACGCCCTGATTGGTAGCGTCCAGTATTTTATAACTGGTGTCCAAAAATCAATTAAGGTGTTTCCAAATCATAATTTAGAGGATGCTATACACTACAATTATGAGAATTCAATACTTCTCTAATGTTTTGGTTTTTTTCATTTAGTAAATTACTCCAAATTTCTAGTCAAGATTAACTCAAGAAAACAATAATAATAATTGTTATGGTCTACCGCTAAATATTACTAGACAAATAGGGCCTTAGCAATATCCAAATTTAGAAATTTCTTAAGTATTTAAGTGGTTTTTATATATTGAACCATACACACTCTTCTCTAAAATTTAATGTGATGTTTATCTAAACGCTTGTTTGGCGATTGGTTATAGATCGTCTTTGATGCTGCTGGCGTCAAATAAAATCATAGGATTTTTTTCCGCAAGTTGCCAAATTCAACTTTTACATAGCTTGAGCAAACGATCGGAATTTGAAACATTCTAAAGTTAACTAACTCTGGTTTAACTCACCACCAAAAAACTGGGCCTCAGGCCAGTAACAAGTATGGTCAGAAACAAAAAAAAAATACACCTTATGTTATGTTCTTCTTATTATTGGGTGTATAGAACTTTCTGTAAATATCAATTAGCCCAAAAAACTGTTTAAGAATAAAAACAAGGCCGCTCTAATACTGCGTTCAGGGTTTTCTATCCTTGCAAACACTTTATACAATCCTCTTTATTTCCGCCTAAACCAAACAACTATCACATCTTCTACACGCTTATCCTTTTTAAACGATGTTAATTGCCGTCAACATAACTACAACAAAACCTCAATAGTTGACCTCGTTCAACAAGAAATACCTCCTCGTTTTAAATTTCATATTTACCCACATGAAAGGACGAAGAGCCCTTCATTCCAGAGCGTTTACATTTAAAACACTCTCTAATTGAATAATCCTCCCCTGTGGGAGAGAGGAGTTTTTAGCAGCAGCCAGGCAAAGTAGTATTATTATAATTTCTTATATACCACAGGAGTATGTTGTAATTCCCATCAGCTCCATCTAGCTTGTTCAAAAATTAACATACTCATATGCGAAACTTATGCATTTACCATAAATGTTTGTCGTCCTATCCTATACTACAATAATAGTGCCTCCAAGAATTGAGGACAATTTTATAAATTTATTTTCTCTTTATCCTTAAAACATAACAAACACAAAAAAAAAAACCATAAGACGGAAGAAGCTTCTTATAAGACGCTCCCTAATGAAATTTTAATACATACATCTACATACCTAAATATGTAGAGTAGATGTCGTGTTATAACAATGAATATTCTTTAAAGTTTCATTAGAGAGCCGAGGGGAATAAATATATAGATTCGGTTTGCCAATCTTTACGTTATTTCTATATGTACGTTCATTGCGGATTAGGATTGAAGCTAAGCTATAAATTTTATCCTTTCCGACCGACAACGACTGGAAAAGTACTTCAAAAGAAATAATGATGACGATGATTGTAATTATTATGAAATCTTGACAAGAATCCACTTCAGTGAGAATTTCCTTTTCTTAGACTCAAGCCATAGGTAGTAGTAGCAGTAGGTCCAGGTATACCTTACACCTATAATAGCTCTACTAAGCTCTTCATCATTTGAACTCAAATCCACCGACCTACTTCGTTTTTTAGAGTGGAATAATCGGGGGATACCTTGCTTGTGATTTACCTGGAGGAAAATATAATTGATTTGATAGAGTTTCCTGGTTTAAAGGATAAGAAGTTATAGCATAACAGGGATAGCATAATGCGTGTGGCTGTAGATGTTTTTTTTTTTTTTTGCAAGCTGGGAAAAAATGTGCAAGATTGCAAACTAGGTGATCGGCAGTATTGATGACTGTAAAATAATCTTACAAATTTAACTATAGTCTAAAGTATTGGTTTAAAGTTTTTTTTTTTATTTATTTCAATTTGTGTTAGACTTTTAAATATTTTCAATTTTTTTTATTTTTTTTATATATTTCAATTTGTATTAGACTTTTAAATATTTTCAACTTTATTTCCAAGAATTTTTTAGAAATGCTTAATAATGCCTATATTAATGCTAGCAATTAATAAAAACTTCTTTTTTATATAATTGTTGAAATAAATGTTGAATACATTTATATAGCCAAATTATTGACTTGTTTCAAAACTAGTTTCATGACAGAACTAGTTTTAAAAATGTTTAGAGGTGCTCAAATGGGTATTTTTCAAAAGTATTTTGACACCTAAAACGCGAAGCATTGGATAAATCTCTTATTTCGTAAAACCGTGTCAATATTGGGACTTCAAACTTCTATAAAACTAGTTTTGCTATTAAACTAGTTTTGAAAAATGTCAATAATATGGCTGTTAATCAGGTATGTTTGTTTATATCAAGCAAATCAATTAGTTAATATCAACTTAATAGCGAAAAACAATATTTTCTAAAATTTTGCCTTTATTGGGTTTGTTATTTCAATTTTAATCAAGTAATACATACTAAGTTGAGAATATTGGTTATTTTTAAACGATTTTCTTTAATCGAATTGGCTCTGTTTAATTGTACCAAATAACTGTAGGAGCTGTATTAACATTATTACGCGGATGTTTTTTTTAAAGAAACTTGATACTTTTTCCAATAAGTGGGGTTTTTGCGTGTATAAATTGGATAAGCATTGAAATTGAAAAAACATTTTTTCTAATTTGTACAAAAAACGATAGATTGTTAATATGATAACTAAAGGGTCCGCCATCTAACGTTTTTTTTTCAACTAGTGCTTATTTCGTGAATGGTAACACTTAGCTCATGTCTGATTTGACAGATAATTAGTTTTATCCTTCCGCTGAACGAATATGGTTGTGTATACGCTTCGCTAAGTGGGCCTGCGATCGACTTAGAGAAGATGCCGATTTTGCCAAAAAAATCAATTTTTCAGATGAAGCTAATTTTGATCTTGGCGGGTAGTAAACAAGCAAAATTGTCGCATTTGGGGCACAGAAAACCCGCACGCATACATTGAAAAGCCGATACACAATGAAGTGTTTTTTAAGGAGACTAAAGGAATGCCCATTTTACTATGGAGCTTTGGCACAGAGTGTATCCAAACGAGATTGATATCAAACGAAGGGAATATTTTCAAAATCGTTCACGGGAAAGTCCAGATATTTGCGCTTGAAGTTCGTTATTACAAAATAATGATTTCAGTTTTTGTTCCAAATAATTGTCCATAACGGGCAAAATAATTTTTTTTTTTTTTTTTTTTTTTTTGACGGGAGGAAATCTTCAAAAGACACTTGGCAGTATTCGACACCAAGTAGTGTGGGACTCTTAACCACTAAAACCACCTCTTTATCAGGACCAATCTTGAGAGATCGACATCAGATTTTTCTTTCTTAACTTTGTAAAATCACTTTGGGGGAAGTTTAAACTTTTAATACTTTCCCATGTTTTTTTAGACCGAAAGCTCATGAGGCTTGGTTCTTCTTAATCTCCGAACTTGGTTTTTTGTATTCAAGACGAACACCATTTCAGAGTTGGTATGACTTTGCAGTCTCTGATTATGCGATACAGCGTATTTTTTAACAACTTCTGTAACCGTTTCTATTTGTAAGTCACGATGTAGATCGCTATTTCTTATGTACCAAGGTGCATTAACTATTCCACGAAGGACTTTGTTTTGGAATTTTTGGATGATTTCGGTATTTGTTTTCTTTGTACAGCCCCATAATTGGATACCATAGGTCCAAACAGGCTTTAGTACTTGATTATACAGCATTATTTTGTTTTGGGTTGATAAATCAGAGTTGTTACCAAGTAACCAGTACATTTTTCTATATTTCAAGTTTAGTTCTTCTCTTTTCTTTTTGATGTGCTCTTTCCACTTTAGCTTTGCATCCAATGTCATTCCAAGGTATTTGGCCGTATTGGCGTAAGGTACAGCTTGATTATTAATGAATATTGGAATATTGTTTATCTTTTTATTTGTAAAGTTTAAATGTGAAGATTTTGTTTCATTGAGTTTGATACGCCATTTTTCGGTCCAATCTCTGACTGTGTCGACGGCATTTTGCAGTTTTACTGCTGCTTTGGAGACACATTTGTCGGGTACCAAAACTGCGGTATCATCTGCAAAAGTAGCCATTATGGTGTGATTACCAACTGGGATATCCCTTGTGTATAGTAAATACAGGGTAGGACCTAGGACACTTCCTTGTGGTACACCGGCTTCTATTTTCTTCAGTTCCGAATATTCTTGATCGTACCTTACTCTAAACAATCGGTCTGAGATGTACGATTTTAATATTTCATAGTACTGTCTGGGAAGACCCCTTTGCAGTTTGTACTCAAGTCCCTCATGCCAAACCTTGTCAAAGGCTTGAGCAACATCTAAGAAAATAGCCGAACATACTTGTTTTTCTTCTAATGCTTTTTCTATTACATCCGTTATTCTATGAACTTGGTCTATCGTGGAATGTTTATTTCTAAAGCCAAACTGATGATTTGGGATTAACCTTCTTTCTTCTATAATTTTGCTAAGTCTCTTCAGAAGCAGTTTTTCAAAAACTTTTGCCATAATTGGTATAAGCGATATTGGTCTGTAAGACGTCACTTCTGTAGGTGGCTTACCTTGCTTGGGTATGACAATAACTTCAGCAATTTTCCAATGGTGTGGGACATACCGTTGCTTAAGGCATGCATTTATTATATATTGGAGTTTTATGAAGGCTTTCAAAGGCATTTCTTTCATAACCTGGGCAGTAATTAGATCGTAACCTGGTGATTTTTTATTTGATAGTTGATGTAAACACATACTTTTTATTTCTTTTAATCTTACAATTGGTATTTCACTTTCATCTATCTTATCAACAAACTGTAAGCTATTTTCAGCCGCGTTTGTTGGGTATGGCATAAAAACATTCGCAAGATGCTCCGCGAAAAGGTTAGCTTTTTCTTTTGGGTTACCGATCCATTTCCCATCTTGAGATTTCAAGGGCGAGTTTTGTAACTGCGCTTGGCTGCTTTCCATAGCGAAAAATCGGTTGAAGCATCAGTCGTTAAATTCTTTAGGAATGTACTGAGTGAATCATTTTTGAATTTATAAATTTGTTTTTTAAGATTGTTGCTTATACGGTTAAACGTTGTTTTATCATCTGGAAATCTAGTATTTTGCCATTTTCTTCGAGCTCTTCTTTTCTCTATTATCAACTCTCTTATCTCTAAAGGATATTTTATTTCATTTTGTCTTCTATTAGAAAATGTTGGAGTACTTTCTTCAGCGGCCTGTTGCACATCAGCAATAAATTGTTCCACTTCATGGTCAATTTGCTCGATTGTATCCATGGGAGATCTTAAATTTATAAAACTTAAAAGCCTTTCTCTAAAACCACTCCAGTTTGTTTTCTTATTTACAAGCTTTGGATTACTTTTTTCTATTACTTCCGATTCACTTAGTGATAGAATCACTGGAGTATGATCTGATGACAAGTCATAATTACCTTCGACACTAATGTGATTTCGTTTAATTCCTTTAGCTACGAAAAAGTCAATAAGGTCTGGTATTTTGTTAGTATCGGAAGGCCAGTAAGTTGGCGACCTAGAGGAATAGAATTCGCAATTGTATTTACGGCCTGCTTGGAAAAGTCTTTTGCCTTTTGTTGATATAAGTCATGAACCCCAATGGGTGTGTTTCGCATTGAAGTCTCCACCAACAAGAAAGTTATGCCCAAGAAGATTTAATAGATCTGTATAGTCATCTTCTGTCGGGGATCGCCTTGGTGGGCAGTATATAGCTGCTATCTTAAACTCTTTCTTTTTCATACCAATACTAATAGTTGTTACTTGCATATTTTCATTAGTAAGCTTGGTTTCTTCATAATGTTTTAAGCTTTCTTTAATAAGAATCGCCGATCCACCTCTTGCCTTGTCAGCTGGATGTGGAGCGTGGTAACATGAATAGTGTTCTATTACATTATCTAGACTTTGCCCATTGGAGAAATGAGTTTCGGACACCAGGCAAATATCTATATGTTCTAGATCTAAAAAGATTTTTAATTCGGATAAGTGTTGTAAAAGACCGTTTGCATTCCATGTAGCGATTTTAAGTGTTCTGTCCATCATTGTTTTTTAAAAGCGACTTTTTCGCTTAACTGTTTGATATTCAAATCCTGTTTATCAATTCTTTGGAGAATGAGTTGTAGCATTTCTTTTATGGAAGTCTCTTCATTCTTCCGCACATTTTTTAGAATCTGAGAATAGGCTTTATTTTCATCGCTTTTACTTTGAACAGCTTTTTTAGGCGGTTCATTCTTAGTATTGTTTTCAGCATTTAAATCGGTATTTACTGTTTTTCTGGGTTTGTCTCTAGCAGATGTATTTTTGCTTCTGAACTCTTGGAATTTTTTGGCAACTGGGCAGCCTCTATAGCTTGCCGGGTGATTACCCTGGCAGTTCACACATTTTGCTTTCTGATCTTTGCTCATCGGACAATTTTTAGTTGCATGTTTTCCTTCGCACTTTACACAAGCAAACTCGCGGTTGCAGTATTTTTGGGTATGACCAAAAGCTTGGCAACGTTTGCACTGCGGAACAACTTTAGATTTTCGGAGTGGTTCAATTTTAACAGCTATGCCCAAGATTGATCTTACTTTATAAATCTCCTCGACACTTTGTTTACTGTCAAAAGTTAGCATGAATAAAGGTAATAACCTTTTACTTGACGTGGATTCTCCAGAGGAGTTTTTAATTGTCTCATTTTTAAATAGATTGACTGCATCAAGGGCTTGGAAGCCTTTTTGTACAAGATCTTCCACTACTTCCTCGGGAGAGCACGAGGAATGAAGACCTCTGGCTACTACTTTTATTGGCCTTGTAGCTTTGTTCTCATATGAGTGCCATTGAATTTGGTGTTTGCTCAGTTCTTCAGTGACAGATCTATACTCGTCGGCTTCTTCGACTGTGACTTTCCAGTTGTCTTTGTTGTACGATGTGTATTTGCAAGCTTTTTTAGTACAATTTTCTATTATTTTCTTAAGATCTCCAAAAATTGGAAATCCTGAGATCATAATTGGTGGTGGTGTAATTTTTTTGCTGCCTTTAGCGTGAGAATTTGATTTAACAACAGCTACCACATTATTCGTTTCATTAGTTTCTGTTAACAATTCTTTATTATTTTCGGTTTTAGAGCTTTTCTGATTTCTTAAACAAATCTCAGGACTCCCGTTTGGTTTACGTTTCTTTGTGATACGCTTATTTTTCTTTTTCTCAGTTTCAAACAAGAGCTCTTCTTCATCAGTTTGATATTCACGCTCAATATATTTTGGACTTAACTGAAGCGTGGACTCTGAATCTTTCTTGTCAAGTAAGGAAACTTTCTCTTCGAGTTTTTTCACTTGCAGCTGAAGACTTTGAACTAGAACTTCAAGTTGTTTTCTTGCCGCTATTTCCATTTGCCATTCTTCAAAGTAGTTCTTTGATTTTGATTGGTCTATCTCTTTGTTTTCGATGGAACTCTGTTGATCTGTAATGTCGATCTCTTCATTTTTCTTGGTCCCTTTTTTGCTGATGTGTTTAACATCAATAGTATTGTTTGGGGTTGTCGGTGATGTAACCCCTGAAGTAAATTTGTTTGGGGGAGTTCTTTGCATCTTTGAACTCCGTCTCTCAATATTTATAAGCAATAATTGGTCCTCCCCAGAATCCATAGGACCGACCTCTAAAGAGAGTGGATTTACCAGTTTAACTGGATTGCCACCTGGGGTATTTAATCTAGTCGTTTTGTTCATTGCCATAATTTTTTTAACTTTGTTTTCGTACCATAAATAGGTCAGTTACTTCTATCCATAGTTTATATTCAGCCGCCCCACAGGGTACAGACGCTGACCAGTGTGCCGCATAATATGTGTCAGACGCTCTTGGATTTAATTGTGAGCTGTTGCATTCAGAGCGATATTTCTGTTCTTTTGCTCCTAGTTCCTGAAAAGATAACTCAGGTGACTCAGCTCGTGGATCGAATGGATCCAACGCTCGTCGTTAGTTGGATATCCAGCGGGCACCGCGAGGAGGTGACGATGCGATTTTGCCACGCCAAAATAATTGACGTAGAAAAATGATAAAAATGATTGTCTTTAAAATAATACCAACATTATTTTGATATATTAAATACATTTTGAGGTATTGAGTCTTAACTTGTAGAAAAGCCACTATTTCTGCGCGGTTTTTCCACACCGAAAGAAATTCAGTGATGACATATACTTTTATAAACCTAAGTGTACTTAATCAAATAAATACCTAATTGTAAACAAAAAAAACTCTGCAATAGTCAACTTATTATGTCTATAGACCAGGAAAGATAGATTATAGACAAGGTAAGAAATTAGTTCATTTTCGTTCAATACAAGCACATGATTTCAGGTAATTGAAATGAAGGTAATACTTTGCGTCTTGTAAGGGGTCAATTATACCGATGAGTAAAACTTACAATTTGAAAAATAAAAAGGATACAAATCGATGAGAAATCACTTAAAATAATTTTTTTTTCGCAAACAAATATTTCCCTGGGGCAAACAGTTTTTGCTTTAAAAAGCATTTTTTAATTTTCCTGAAGAGAACTCGTTTTCCGTATTTAAATCCCTCAATGACTCTTGCCGTTAAAGTTGCAAATAAGCGATTTTTTTTTATCTTTTCGGTGCATGGCAAAAAACAGCACAATTTTAATTTTTTAGAAAATCGTGATTTTGAAAAAAAATTTCGTCCGTAAAATTTGCATATTTGCGAAGTCTGTAAAAATGTTAACGGCACACAGCAGTTCAAGTAAAGTACATCACAGCACAATTTATTTTTTTTTGTAAATCGAAAATGGCGGTGCTTATTATCACGCTATGGCACTTCGCAAAATTTAGTTTCGCCGTAAAGTTGCGAATATTCAAATTTTTTGGTATCTTTTCGGTTCCTAGTACGTAAAATTAAGCACAAAACCCCACCATTATGATTTTTAAGAAAATTGAAATTTTACAAAAAATTTCATCCGTAAAATTTCCAAATTTGCGATTTTCTTTCTGTTGCTGTGCACAAGGCAGCACAACTTTTATTTTTGTTTGTAAATTAAAAATGGTGCTAAAAATGTCTAACCTCTTAAAACCATATGCTTATATGGTCAGATTTTTTTTTAATACGGCACATGGCAGCACAAGTTGGGCACATTGTAGCACAACATTGTTCTTACGAAAATCAAAAATGGCGATGCTTACTTCACGCACATAAAAAGATTGTATA
Source organism: Leucozona laternaria (assembly GCA_932273885.2). NCBI lineage: Eukaryota > Metazoa > Arthropoda > Insecta > Diptera > Syrphidae > Leucozona > Leucozona laternaria. The sequence continues at coordinate 18,214,288 of OW026367.1, read as the reverse complement.
AGAAATTAAAAGAAAACGTAAAAAAATCTCAATAAGCAACTTGTTTCTTCGTTTAAAAGGAGACTAGCTGCGAATTTAATAACCGGTTGTCAAAATGCAGATAATAATTTTTTGTCTGGTAGCAGCAGCCCAGAAAATGGAGCAAGTTGGATTTGTCACCATTTTTCATTTTGTTTTTTTTTCCATTTGTCAGACATTGGCATCACTGATCAACATAATATTGAAAAATAAATTACGGGTGGTCGCGTACTTGAATCGGATTGTCTCGTAAGAACACACATCGAAGTCACATCACAGTTGGTATGAAAGAAAAGTATGTTCTTCCGTAAATTATTAATTTTAAATTTTTTGAATCAAGAGAAATTCTTCTTTTATTCTCAGGAATATTGAATTTAAGTATCATTATGTATACATCTGTGTATCAAAGAGTTATTAAAGCCCAAGAGCAAACATCCTTTAGGAGCCGTATGGCTTCTATTCGCTTAAAAAAAAACACAAGAAGCATCCTCGATCAATAAATATTCATTATCATACTCTATTTATTTAATCTTGTTCTTATTGCCTTCTGAACACCATCTTCTTTTTCAATGTCCTGCCAAAGACTCTGTTTCATTTCCTAAAATTAATTAGCAAACGCATATACCTAATATACAAGTGCACACTGCATACATATTTACCGACACTCTTACAGCGCTAAGCCTCTTAGCAAAGTTTGGCTACACTCTGCACACAATACCATTTTATATAGTAAAGTAAAAAAGTAAGGACACTTGAGTTCCAGAATAAAAATAAACTGTAGTAAAACAAACAAAAAATAAACTAAAAATCCTTAAAAATACAAAATTGAAACTGTATACATACATATATTATACGAAAAGCTGGGCTATGCCGACTATGTGCTGCTGCAAAAAGTATTCAAGGATTATTTACCATCACACCACCATCAGTTTAACTTTTTCTTATGCTGGCTGCTTTATTAAGTCCTTTCCTTACTCTTGTGAAATATATCTTTCAGCTGATGGGGCTTTAAGGAAATGGATTTTTATTAAAATATACAAGTAGAGTGTTTTGAGAAGGACAAGGAAGCACGAAACACATGAAAAAGAAGAGAATGTCCGTATATGCAAGGACGAGTCTAACATTTAATGCCTCAAGCAACACTATCCGCTCGAAAGCACACTCTTACTTCGGTTTAGTTATTTATTTTCTGGTTCTAATTGAAGACAACGAATATAGGAAGAAATACATCATCTTCATTCAAAGGTCTAAAAAAACTCTCAAGTTTGGGCTAATTATACGAGATATCCTGTGGATAAAATACAACAGAGCTTATACTTATTTTAACGGCTGAAAAACCTCAGGGGATTTGATTTAACATAGCAATGTGCATTTTTCTTTGTCCCCTATATACAGAAGCATTAACAAAATATAGTCATTAACAAAAAATCCTTGAAAACCATATGATAATAATTATTATGGTTAGTGTGGGGAGTTAGGAGTTAGGAGTTCGAAGGGTAGATTAGTGGAAACACTTTTCATCCTCTGTGTTTAAGACTATATAACATGGAAAAAATTAATTAATCCCTGCTCCCTCTGAAATCAATATACCTTTTACCCACATCCTAACAGGGATTGTTTTTGCAAATCATTTCAAATACTGTTTCTTTCCCTCCCTTTTCTTGTTTTCCTAACTCAACATTTTAATTTACACAACTTTGTTTTTTTTTTTTTTTTCTTCTTTAATTTCAGCTCCTGATCCACCCTCAAATCTTTCGGTATCGGTGCGCAGTGGAAAGACTGCAATCATCACATGGAACCCTCCGCTCCAGGGAAACTATTCGTCCTTTAAAATTAAGGTCTTAGGACTATCTGATGCGTACGATACGAATCGTACGATTTTGGTAGATGACAATGCATTCCAATATCATATAAGAGACTTAACGCCAGGAGCTACATATCAAGTGCAAGCTTATACGATTTATGACAATAAGGAATCTGTTGCATATACAAGTCGTAATTTTACTACAAGTAAGGACCTCTTATGTTAAAACCAATTTATATATTTACATTTTTACATAAATACCTAAGATATTTTATTGATTAAATGGTTGGGTTTCAAATATTTGGTTTATTAATTTTTGTTTCCATTTTGAATTTTTTTTTTTTTTTTTATTTTTGTGAAGGTGACTAACTTTGTGTTTTTCTTTTTTATTTGTTGCTTTATTTTATTTTCCAATTCCACCCAATACACCCATAATATTGTCTTAATTTCATGCAATTAACAAAACAAAAAAATATTTTTGCTTAATTTAAAAAAAAAAAATACACAAAAAAGGTAGAAGGACACGTCACAAGGAGTTATTGGATATAAAAATACTAAGAGGTAAACCATGTTTAGGCGTTTTTTTTTTTTAATTTTTGAAGATTGTATATGAACGACTTTATGTTTTTTTGAGTGCTTCTTAATTTTGCATGATTTTAATTATTACATAGCTATAAATGTCCACTTATTCGAGGTAATTTATGTGAAGTTACATGTTGGCTGAGTTCAACACTTCTAATGCTTTTTTATTTTAATTGATTTTGTTATTGCTTTAACAATTAGGTATTATTATGCTTAGGCAGTTAAGTATGACCAAATATACAATATTAATATTATTATTGGTCATGTGTACAAATTTTTAAACCAGACAGGAGTTTGTTACTAACCTATGCCGGTTATCGGGTTTCATACGAAAAGTTTATTTTCACACATATCCGTAAGCAGGAAATGTATGCCAGTTGCCATTAGTTTAAATTAACAATTATACAGAAGCCAACGATAAATGAAAGGTCAAATAAATTCAGTGCAAATATACCTACGCTGAAACCAAATGCTAAACAATCGCAGCGCCTCCCTTGTCTAAATGCGCAATTTTATTTTATATATTTTTATATTTGAGCCCCTATCCTAGCCCAAAATGAAGAAGATAAGTTTTTAAAAGTAATTATCTTTATTTTGGCATACAGAAAAGTAAATTAAAGAAAAGTGACTCTAGACATCATGCCAATTATAACAGTTTTGGTTTATAAAAGTACTGTTTATGCGGCCCCGCAGGGCCAGGGCCCTCCCCCGTTGGGCATACTTCAGGCACACAGAGTTTTTTTTTCATGTCGTGCGAAGCTCAATAACGCACGCCCACTTTTAATCGTGAAAAACTTGTATAACTGTTATAAATTGGTATGTCTCTAGGCTCGTCCTTCTTTTAAGGTAGTGACTCTAACCATATGCATATTTATAACAGTTTTTATATAAATGTATTGTTTATGTGGCCCAGCAGGGCCAGGACCCTCCATCGGTTGGCACCCACAGTTTTTTTTCAAACCTGGTATAACAAGCTCAATAACGCACGCCCACTTTTAATCGTGAAAAACTTGTATAACTGTTATAAATTGGCATTTTTCTAGTCTCGTACTGCTTTTAATTACCTATATGGCGGGGTTAAAAAAATTCCAATTTATAACAGTTGTATCAGTTAATGGCCTGTAAATGTAAGACTGGATATTATGCCAATTTATAACAGTTTATCATCATTTAAAGTGGTTGTACATAAACTGGCTTCACACGACTTGACAAAAAAAACTCAAGTATCAGAAGTATGCGCGGTGGCAGCGCAGCGGGCGGACCCCAGCCTTAAGGGCCACGTAAACATTATAGCTTTGTAAAAATTTTAGCTTTATAAACAAAACTATCATAAACTGGCAATTCTGTGTTGAATTCCTCATTTAACGTTCATGATTTTTCACAAATCTGAATCAAATTACATGTACCTAGTCGTTTGGGGATTTTTGCTAGCATCATTAAGCTATACAGCTTGCAAAATTTATAGTAAGACTTTTTGTTTCTTCGCAAGGTAAGATTTTCAGCATTGTTAGGAATTTAAAACTTACAATGATTGTACTAATAAAATTTTAAAGCTATTTCCCTGCGTCAATTCGATATTTGGCTTTTAATTATTATATACCAATAACATTTTTTTTATTTAATAAGTCTTGTGCATGATCAATATTTAACTCTTTAAAAAAAAAATTTTGTAGTTAATAAAATAAATAATATTTTTTTTACCATAATATACTAGTATGCATCTTATAAAAAATCTGTATGCATTTATCTCGGCATGCTGCGCTTTATTTTGTATTTGTTTATGCAGTTTGGAAATAAAATATTATCTGAAGCTAATATCTTTCATATATAATATTTGTTTAGAACCAAACACACCTGGAAAATTCATCGTGTGGTTTCGTAATGAAACTACTCTTCTGGTACTTTGGCAACCGCCTTATCCTGCTGGCATCTACACTCATTACAAAGTCTCAATCGAACCGCCTGATGCATTGGAAAGTGTTCTCTATGTGGAAAAAGAAGGTGAACCACCTGGCCCAGCTCAAGCTGCCTTCAAAGGCCTGGTACCAGGCCGTGCTTACAACATATCAGTACAAACAATGTCCGAAGATGAAATCTCCTTACCAACAACAGCTCAGTACCGTACTGTTCCGCTGAGACCGCTAAATGTTACGTTCGATAAAGATTTTATAACGTCAAATGCATTCAAGGTCCTTTGGGAGTCTCCGAAGGGTGTCAGCGAGTTTGACAAATATCAAGTATCTCTGTCTACAACAAGGCGACAGTCGACAGTGCCAAGAAGCAATGATCCAGTTGCATCGTTAGAATTCCGTGACAATTTGGATCCTGGTAAAACGTACAATGTGATAGTGAAGACCGTTTCGGGAAAAGTTACGTCGTGGCCTGCAACTGGAGACGTCACTTTAAAGCCACTGCCAGTGAGAAATTTAGAGTCTTTTAGTGACGAAAAGACGAATGATATGATAATTAGATGGGAACCAGATCCTGGAAGTACTCAGGAAGAGTATAGAATAAGTTACCATGAAGTAGAGACTTTCAATGGCGATGCCAGCACAATGTTCACAGAGAAGACTCGGTATAATCTGGAGAGTTTGCTGCCGGGAAGAAATTACTCGCTGACCGTTCAAGCAGTATCGAAAAAAATGGAATCCAATGACACTACGATTTATGTTGTGACCCGACCCTCGTCGCCGATTATAGAAGACTTGAAGAGCATTAAGGAGGGTTTGAATATTAGTTGGAAGAGTGATGTCAACTCCCGCCAAGAGAAATACGAAGTTCTCTACTCGAGAAATGGAACTTCTGAAGTGCGTACAGTTCTAACAACAGAGTCTAGGTTGGTTATCAAGAATCTCCATCCTGGAGCTGGCTATGAAGTCAAAGTGTTTGCTGTCAGCCATGGCCTAAGAAGCGAGCCCCATGCCTACTTCCAAGCTGTTTGTAAGTTGTATGCACAATAATTAAAAGCAAAAATATTAAATCTGTTTTTTTTTTCAGTCCCCAATCCCCCACGAAACCTCACAATCGACAAGGTGACTAGCAACTCGATTCTAATTCATTGGACACCTCCAGATCGCAGCGAATTCACCGAGTACTCTGTACGCTATAAAACAGACAACGACAAACAATGGTCTCGCTTGCCTAGCATTAAAGGCACTGAAGCCGATGTCACTGAAATGACACCAGGAGAACGGTACACCATACAAGTTAATACCGTTAGTTATGGTGTTGAGAGTTCCACGCCTCTGCAAATTAATCAGACAGTTCGGCCAAATCCTGTCTCAGATATTCTACCTTTGGTTGACTCGACAAATATAACTTTGGAATGGCCACGTCCCGAAGGCAGAGTAAAGGAATATGTTCTCAAGTGGTGGCCATCGGAGAGTCCAAGTAAAATCTACACAAAGAACGTTTCCGAAGATAGTCATGGTAAGATATGGCACACTTTAGAATTGAAATTGTAGAGTTAAAGTATATTTTTTTTTTTCAGATGATCCCGACTCGGTTCGTGTCTTAATTGGAGACCTGATGCCTGGCGCCCAATATAAGTTTGACATATACAGCATTTCCTATGGTCTGACTAGTGATACAAACCATCTTTCAACCCGAACAATGCCTCTGATACAGTCGGAGGTTGTGGTTGTGAATAATAATATTGTTACAGAACGCGATACAATAACCTTAGCTTATACACCAACCCCACAGTCCTCTTCCAAATTTGACATATACCGTTTTTCATTGGGTGATATTTCGATTGAAAATAAGGAAAAGCTCGCTAACGACACCGATCGAAAAGTAACCTTCACTGGTCTGATCCCTGGACGTCTATATAACATCACTGTGTGGACTGTCAGTGGTGGAGTAGCTAGCTTGCCAATTCAGCGACAAGATCGCTTGTACCCCGAACCAATTACTCAGATCAATGCAACTCACATCACTGATACTGAAATTTCCCTGAAATGGGATCATCCAAAGGGCGAATATAACGCATTCGAAGTGCAATATTTAAACGCTGATTCAAACTACGTCTCGAACTTGACCACGCAAGATACCATCACTATAGTTGATTTAAGACCACATCGAAACTACACCTTCACTGTGGTAGTGCGAAGTGGAACGGAATCATCAGTTCTGCGCAGTAGTTCACCTGTATCAGCCAGCTTCACGACAAATGAAGCAGTTCCGGGACGTGTTGAGAAGTTCGAACCAATAGATGTCCAGCCAAGTGAAGTTGTTTTCGATTGGTCCCTTCCGACAAGCGAAGCCAACGGAGTCATTACACAATTCTCTGTTGCATATGGACTCGAGGGCACTACACAAATTCAAACCAAAGATTTCGAAGCCGATGAGACCAGAGGAACGATCAAGAATCTTCTTCCCGGGAAGACTTATGTCTTCAAAATTCAAGCTAAAACCTCTATCGGCTTTGGCCCGGAAAAAGAATGGAAACAACGAATGCCAATACTTGCCCCACCAAGACCAGCTACACAAGTTGTGCCTACGGAGGTCTATCGTAGTTCCTCAACGATACAGATTCGTTTCAGGAAGAATTATTTCTCCGATCAAAATGGAGCTGTAAGTATATAATAGCAGGGAAATGCCTTTTTTGAAAAGCTGAACAACATCAATCTTGCAGGTTATTATGTATACAATAATTGTTGCGGAAGATGACACTAAGAATGCGTCTGGTCTAGAAATGCCCAGTTGGCGGGATGTGCAATCATACAGTGTTTGGCTTCCATATCAGGCCATTGAACCGTATTATCCGTTTAAGAATAGTTCAATAGAGGACTTCACAATTGGCGCTGAGAATTGTGACAACCGCCAAACCGGTTACTGCAACGGTCCTCTCAAATCAGGAACGACCTATCGAGTTAAAGTTAGAGCTTTTACGGCTCCCGATAAATTTACAGATACAGCCTATAGCTTCCCAATTCAAACAGGTAAGCTATTTCTTTTTCTTTCTTTATTTTTGTATGTCTGCCACTCAAAGGATAAAAGGTAAGTCCTTGAGCTTTTGATGTTGCCCCAGGATTTCCTCCCCAAAACGAGCTTTTTCAATTCTGCATTTTGCTCTAATTGTTCTCTCATATTTCCCCCTGAAATCATGTCTTGCTTATTTTGTAAAAATTTTAAGGCCTCCTGACATCGGGTAAGAAACAGAACCTTCGTTAAGATTTTATTTCTTCTCTTCTTCGTTTGGTGAGATCTTTTTTAAATAAAATTCTCTTCTTAGATCAAGATAACACTTCGCTGATCGTTGCAATTACAGTACCAATGACAATCATTCTGATCCTATTGGTAACGCTAGTCTTTTTCAAAAAACGACGAAGCAGTAGTCGAAAAACAACGAAAGAATCTCGTGCCCATGACAATATGTCACTGCAGGACAGTGTCATCGAAACCAATCGACCAATTTTGATTAAGAACTTTGCCGAACATTATCGATTGATGTCAGCCGATTCAGATTTCCGATTTAGCGAGGAGTTCGAAGAACTGAAACACGTCGGAAGAGATCAACCATGTACTTTTGCCGATTTGCCATGTAATCGACCTAAAAATCGATTCACCAATATTCTGCCCTACGATCATTCGCGCTTTAAGCTCCAACCAGTGGACGATGATGAGGGTTCAGATTATATCAATGCCAATTATGTGCCTGGACACAACTCTCCCAGGGAATTCATAGTTACCCAGGGTCCGTTGCATTCTACGCGAGATGATTTCTGGCGCATGTGCTGGGAGAGCAATTCGAGGGCGATAGTAATGTTAACCAGGTGTTTCGAAAAAGGCCGTGAAAAGTGCGATCAATACTGGCCACATGACACAGTTCCATTGTTCTATGGAGATATCAAGGTTCAAATTTTGAATGATAGTCATTATGCTGATTGGGTGATGACAGAGTTTATGCTTTGTCGGGTAAGCATAATATATTTTTATTTTTAGAACGTAAATGACTTTTTAAACTTTTTTTTTGTATTTCTTAGGGCGCTGAACAACGAATTCTACGTCACTTCCACTTCACTACATGGCCCGATTTCGGAGTGCCAAACCCACCACAGACATTGGTTCGCTTTGTCAGAGCGTTTCGTGATCGTATTGGTAGTGAACAACGACCAATTGTGGTCCATTGTAGTGCTGGTGTTGGTCGATCGGGAACTTTCATTACTTTAGATAGGATTCTTCAACAGATCAATACTTCGGACCATGTGGATATCTTTGGAATTGTTTTTGCAATGAGAAAAGGTAAGTTGAGTGCATATTTTTGCTAAATGTCCTTCAATTGAGTTTTTTCCTTTTAGAACGTGTTTGGATGGTGCAAACGGAGCAACAATACATTTGCATCCACCAATGTCTTTTGGCTGTGCTGGAGGGTAAAGAGAATATCATTGGACCAGCTCGTGAAATTCACGATAATGAGGGTTATGAGGGTGAGTCTTGACAGTGTCTAATTATTTTTTTGTGTTAAAATTTTTTCATAACTTTTTCTCTAATCCTGGTATTTTATTAAGTTTGGTGTTGGGCTTTTCAGGAAACTTCGCCTTGGAAAACGTTTGTTTGCATTTTTGTTTAAGATTTTTTCTTTGTTTAGTATTACATTTTTCGACGAATACGCGAACAAGAACGAACATCGAACTAAAGATAAACTACCTTTAGTTTGTAAATCCTTTATAATTCATATTATACATTTATTAAAGAGCCAATTTTTCAAAATTCAATTAAACATCAGATAGTACCTACTTATTTTTTAGATAAATCAAACATTTGTTCATATTTATTCCTCTGATAGTTAACTGAATGTTAAACTGATGATGATTGAAAAATCAGTTTTACATATTCCCAAAATACTCGATTTGTTTTTAATATTCTGTAGAAAATTTCAAGGCAGTGAATTTTTGAAAACTATAGTTTTGACAAGAATGAAAGGCTTACAGAATTTTGAACTTACACGCGTCTATTAGAACTCACAGAATGAAATCTTTGCAAACAAACGTTTTGAGCTATCAAACTTAATAACAAATTAACATTTGAAATAGATCCTTTAAGAATCGTTGAGCTTCTTTTGTGCCTTACAGAAATATAATTCCTTATCTATCCTTTCCACTTTCATTATCATGTGCTTAATATTCAATAATAATAATTGTTAGTCCCAAAAGACAAAACTTAACATAGGTGTTGGGGCTACATTGTAACTAACCCCATGTCATCATATTTTCTTTTCTCCTTATTTTGCGGCCTTTGGAATTGCACAACACTAAACAAAAACAAACAAACAAAATAAAACACCTCATCGACACCCTAAACACCCATAACAACTCGCGCAGAACAACAAAACATAGATGACGAAGATGAAGGCACCGGTGATGAAATTATTGTCACCGCTGAAGGACATATTGACCATGAACACGATGAGGACGACATTCACAATACCAATGATGCCATTATCTACCACGACGAGCATCAGCCACTCACTGCCAGCGACCAGGAGATCATTCATACAGCTCCATCACCACCAAGCCACTGGAAGGCAGCCACGCTGGACAGATGACATAAGCTCAACCAGAACGACAACAACAATAGTGTGGTTATAGTTCTGGTTGATGATAAGCCTAGTTCGATGATTTGCAGCAAAGAAACCCTGCATCACCAGCAGCCCGAACGCAGGAAGTCACAAATGATAACATTCAGCTCGTCGGCCTGTGATATCAAGAATAGTCTAAGTCACGAAATAGTCCTAATGAATAGTACCTTCGGCAAAGGTGCTGGAATCACAAACGGTACTCGTAAAAGCTACACCGAAGAGGAGGTGGAAAACAATAGCACCAATGAAGATGATATCCTTCGCAGAAGATCCTCTTCGCACAACGAAGAAGACGAGGATTTCTTTGAAACAAATTTGGAGGAAGTCAATAATGCCAACGATGACAGTGGTGGTGGTAGCTATGAAGATTCGAATTTAATACAATCGAGTTCGGGCGGTTCGAATAGGAATAGTTTAGAAAAGGACGATGACGACGATGAGGAGGACATCGATGTTATAAGTACGGATGTTAGTTGTTATGATCAATTGCTGGGGACAAAAAATGACGATGATTGTACAATGATGGGGGATGAAGGTGTCATTAGGATAAAAAATGGCAGTAGCACTGGTGAAGGGATCATATACGCTAATCCTTTTTTGGGTTTGTAGCTCATATCTTCTTTTTTTTTTTTTTTTTTGAAAAAATACAATTTTGATCTTTAACAGTTGTTTTTTTTTTATTTGTTTATTTTCACATTTTCTTTTGTAGTGATTTGCACAGTTTTTTTAACATGTTTATTTATTTGGCTGTAATTATATTTTTATTTAGTTTATTGCAAACATTTTTTTTAATTTAAGGCGTCTACATTTTGTATTTTCATTCAAATTTGAAAAATTTTCCCAAAGTGGATAATGAAGAGGTTTCTTTTTTGTATGTTTTATATTTAACGCCCTTCAATATTATTAATAATATTATTCCACTTAGCCGTTCACTAGATATAAGGGATAACAAAGCACAAAAATAAGATACTTTGCTCAAAAGTCGTTAAAATACCCTATTTCAGTTTTGTGAATTTTTCGACAAAAGCTGCCGTTCTATTAAGCACAAAGAAAAATTTTAATTTAGCCTCAAGAGAATCATATCAGAAACCTTGGCACTGCGCCTAGTTTGAAGCAAATCCGACCAGCCATTTATGAAACCCATAAACTTCAGTTGCAAACTATAATCTGTACGTTCAACGCATCATATTTCAATTCCTATAACATTGCGAATTCTGATTGCTCAGATGACAAACGGTGAATTAGTTGTTCGAAAAACTCGGAAATCTAAATACTTATTGGCCGCGTTCGGGTAACTATACAAAGCTGTCCGGAAAGGTTTGTGTTATCGTAATCCCTTGTTGAAAAAAGTTGTTGATGGCTGATGCAACAACAAATCAAAGCTATTCTGATTGAACGCACAGAATTTGTGAATCTGTAACAATATTGATATCGGTCAGGCTGAAATATAAATATCAAATTGCTATCTGTCAAAGTGACATATCAGATATACCTTAAAATCCATTGAATATATAGTTTCATGATTTTTATTGAACTTGACCAAAACAAAAGAAAATAGCAATGGCTTTTCAAGCCGCATTTTTTAAGGTTTCAGGTTGAGATGCGATTGTTACCAAGCAACTAATCAAACGCTCGACAAATATACAAAAACTTCAGGCGGCTTTCAACGTTTTGCATTTTGCAGTTATAATTCATAGAATTTTTTTCGTTATAGCCAGTGACATTGTTTTGTGCAACAAAATCTAGTTTGCGTACCACGAATGTTTTTCTTCTAGAAAAAAAAAAAATTTCTCACCATCTATTTTGTTCGTTCAAAAGAACTGTATGTAAGTAAGTAAGTTTAACGATATAATATCGTTCCGAATTAGGAATCAGCTGGGTTGTTGAAATATCTCATATTATGTTAAAAGTTAAGTAAATTATTAAACTGTGATTCCTGTTTGCATTTTTGCAAGCTTCCTTATTTTATTTGAAACTTCTTGCCGATTATGAAAAGTCTTACAGCAAAGATTATATATATAATAATATTTCAAAAAATGTTTACCCCCTCGGTATCCGACATCTACAAACTGCATTTTTGTTTAAAACTCTTTATTTTTGTATTCCTTGTATTCCTTAGATCATCGCCGACAATCTTATTTTAAAACAAAAAGAATAAATACATTTTTTGACTTTGTTAACACTTTCTCTCTAGATATATCATTACTTTGATGAACCGTTATCTTAAAGTTTTTAAATATAAAAGCAAGTTCGTGCGATCCCGTGGTGCATGTTTTTTTTATTATGAGAACTAGTCCCATCCCGTTCACTCACAGATGAGTTTTTTGTGCGATCCTAAGCACAAATTTTTGTCATTAAAAAATTGCCATTTTCTGGCATGGTGTAAATATTGTGCTGACACCGTTTTCCAAATTATGACACACCACAAGAAAAAATTAACTTGCTGAGATTTGATATTTTCGAATTGGTTCAAAACCTAGGTTTCACAGAAATATGTTATTTAAAGCAATAATGGCAATAAATCTCTAAAAGCTAGAGAATTGTATACCTGTAAAAACTGGCGCCCAACGTCAGTGCTTTGGATTTTCATCACAAACTAAATAACTAATAGTCAAAATAAATATGGTCAATCTTTCGATCAAAATAAATGTAGTTAAGTGCTTTTTTCTCTGCGTTTAAAAAATGTTTGCAATAGCTTCTTTCATTTGTACATAATTATATTTGAATATTAAATGGTCTTTAACTCCTTACGAATTCTATTTTTTCAGATGATGAAGGTATTGCGGAATCGGGGATGTAAATTAAAACAAAACTAAGAATATAACTTTTACAATTAATATAATAACTGGAAAGAAATTACAAATACAAAATAATTCCTTCAAATATTTAAGAAAAACTAAATGCAAAAAAAAAAAAGACAATTTAATAACAAACAAATATTTCTGTATGTAATCATTTTACATAGTTTACGTATAAAACAGTAAAATAAATTTAACAAAAGCAGTTTATATTATATCTTTATACAAAATTTATAGTAAATAATTTGTTCAATTTATACACATCCTTAATCTTCAGATTGAAAACAGACGCGCAATAGACAGAATATCCGTGATTTGACAATATATCTCTCTTGACCAAACAACATTCCACTGATTTTTAAATACGAAAATAAGCAAAAAAAAAAAATATTAATACAAAAAAAAAAACCAAACACAATAAACACCCAATCGAAATCTTCTTAGAAACCGAAATCAAAAAAATTGTTTAATTAGTTTTATTATAACTATATTGATATATATATTTTATACACAATTTTTTTTTAAATTCTTGTCGATATTATTTTCCATATCTCTGTTTGTTTTAATTTAAATTTTGTTTTATTTTTTTTTTAATATGTTTGTAGCCATGAATACCTATATTTTAGATAAATTTTAAGAAAATAACACATTATGACTGTATGTTAAATATATATTATATGAAACTAAAACAAATGATAATTGTATATGTAATAATTTATAAAATAAAATATTGATTACCTGTGTATTTTACTAATTATAATTTTAAAACTATCTGTATAAATAGCAAAGAAACAAAATAAAATTTAAATAATAAATAATACAAAGATAAATACGAAATAATTTTACTACACAAAAAATAGTATTTGGGACTATGTTAACAACAAATAAAATTATGTAAATTTAAGAAATTTAATAAGCAAAAAAATAATTATTTTATAAAACAAAAATGCCAAGAACAAAATAATTAAATTTAATTGCTCTTTATTGTGAATGCACGCGGAAGTTTGTTAGTTCTGTGGAAATAAATGGGTTAAATTTTTCCGTTTTGCGAATTATCTTGTGCTTGTTAAGTCGACATTGATCAGCTTTCCTTTCATCTATATTCAGATTGTTTTAGTTAGCGGCAACATTTTGCAGAAAAAAAATCATCCCAACAGAAAAGACAATTCTGTGTACATAAACAGTTTAAGAACAGAAACTGTAATTTTACAAGTATTTTTGTAATTACCGTTTATTGAATATTATACGAAAATAATTTGAATTATTATTGCTTATCATGCCAATTTGAAGCCTGATTCACAATGCGGCGAGGAAACGAGACGTGAGCGTGACGAGAACTCGTTGTAGTTGTCAAACCAATTTCAAACAATGAAAGTATACCAAACACAGTGCGGCGTTTCTCGTCGTCACGTCACGCCAAGAATTCGAAAAATTGAAAAAAAGACGCGACTTGACGACGATTTTCATTTTTGCTAAGTAATTTACAGATTTTTCAAAGAAGAAATGATCAAATGTGTATTAACCAATAAATTTATTGATAAATCTATTGTTTTGTATGTTATTTTGTTTCCTTTTAATTGATTTTTTTTTTACAAAAATGAGTTTTTGTCGTAAAAACGCTCGCTGCATTGTGAAAAGACGACAGCGTTTCTCGTCACTCTCACGTCTCGTAGCATTGTGAAACAGGCTTGAAGCTGTTTATGGTAGAATATTAATTCAGTTAACTTATGTTTTAATATATTTACATACTAAAACTACAGTTCAATAATACGTGAGTAAAGCAAACGATTATGGATGGTCGCTTCTTAGGAGTCCTGTTCAACGAAGGTAACATTATGAGTTTTGAGTGCTCAGACAGTTTTTTAAGTGGGACGAAACATCTCACCTGAGCGCTACTTCCTTTTATCGTATGGAGATTTCTGAGGCGCATTGTTTTTTGATTCATTTCTCATTGGGATTTTTTTACTATTCGTATTCTTCAATGTCTTTCACAAAGTTTTCATTCTTCAACATCTTCATCTGTTCTTCGAAATCAAGGACGAAAATACTTTTATGTGTTGCCAGGGTAAACAGAATTGAAGATCGCGTTGCCAAATCGACAAGTTTTTTACAAAGAGTTAGTAGTAAAAGAAATTAGACCTGTGAAGTTTACTTTTAAATGTTTTGTCCTTAAACTACCGTCGTGAGTGAAATTCACTTCTTTGTCAGAAAGGTAGCATTGAGTATTGTTATCGATGGACTTACGGAGTGGAATAAGAAACACTTTTATGGTGATAATAATCGAGGGCATTTTTGTGTACAGATGCTCATAAACCTATTCAACAAGTTATTAAAGTTATACATATTTACGAGTGCTCATAAGGCAAGATTATTCTTCAGTTATGATAGGCCCAATGGAAAAAAATTGGTTACACAAAATTTGAAATAAATGTGTATAAAGCCGCGTCCGTGGGCGTAGATATTCGCCGCAAATATTTCCGCCGAAAATTTCAACTTAGTCAGTGCTCAGTTTGCACGAAAAATAATTACTTTTGCACCTGAAATATTTTGTGTGTGCCGAAAGTCCATCGGAATCGGATAACGTGCGTTGAATATGACGAACAAATTTGTGTACGCCCGGACGTCCACATCCAGACTGAGGTTTTTTGCGATCTGGATGCGGCTATGAAGGTACAGCTTAATATTTGAGTTATGGCTTTCGGTAATTATTGCCTTTAAAATCAATTGTATTTTCCATCAATAAAATGAATGGCAAAAGTAGATATTTACCCACAACATTCAAAAGTTGATTTTGTCGTTTAATAAACGTTAAATTTTTAATAATTCTAAATTTAAGGCTCTCCCAAAGCGGTGCTTAAAATTCACAACGAATGTGCGAAGACCGAAGAATTTTCAAAGATTCGTGTCTCATTAATCTCCATGTAAATAAATTAAGACAGGCGAAAGTTTCGTTGTCGTTCGGAAGTATTCGCGTTGGTTTGGGAGGGTCTTTATTTTCACTCTTTTATTCGCCTTTAGTTTTAAATTTGTTATTCTGATTTATTAAATAGAATTAAACACAAAAAATGTTTGGGTAAACTAAATACGTTCCATGTTACGCGTTCACGTTACGATTCGGTGGCATTACATATAATGGGTACGTTAAATAACAAAAGTCCGGCATCCAGAAGAAACGTTGATGTTTATACACATCTTAACGTGAGTCCTGGCACTCACAAATTTTTGTATTTTATTTTCGTAGGAAACATTTTATTGAAAAAATTATGCAACTCAACATCTTCTTTAGAAAAGTAAACAATACTGCAAAATGCCTATTTCAAACTAATTTGTTTAAAAATATGACTTTATTTTGGTGTGTCTGCAAATCTGTATTCCCAAGAATAGAGATTTGAAGATTCGGCCTCTGCTCTTAAAAACTATGAAAAAATAAATTTTTTGGTTGAATGGAAAGTAAAATTTGACATTCTGTTTTTGTAATTTTTGTTCATCATTTTTATAAAAAATATATTTGGCTGTATTTTTATTTACTCACAAGAAACACTAGCGAATGGTGCGTTACAAATCAAACTTTGGATAAACACTAAAATTTAATTCGTTCTTAACGGATGGATTACGATTTTGGATTGATTTTTTGATGTATAAACATCTATGCTGGCGGTAGAGTGAACAAAAAACGTGAAAGTTCGTGTGCAACGTTACGTCGTGCAACGTTACGGTGTGCAACGTTACGATCTGCATACTAGGATGGGTGCGTTCAGTGAAAAAAATCTTAAGATCCGCTTCAAGCAAAACCAAGTCCGTTTTGGATCCGCGCACGTTGATGTTTACACATATTAACCGTGAGTCCCGGCACTCACACAATTTTTTTTTGTTACGGTATTAGTGTAGTGAATATTTGGGCCTATGAAGTTGAGGGCTTTCAGTTGAATAGGTGTCTGTATAGTGATGTTAGTAAAATGGGGGGTAGATCTGCACAAAAATCCAGATCTGGAAAATTTATTTCTGATATAAAAAAAAAACGATTATTTTGTCCATTTGAAAGCCAAAGTTGGCGAATTCGTTTTTCATACTCAGCCGGATCTGGGTAAAAAAAATGGAAAATTGAAAACAATTTGTCTACTTATTTAGGACCGATATGCTCAGAGCTGTTAAATACTGCGGTTAGGTAAACCCAGATTTTCTTTAATTCATGACTATGAATCTAGGGTAATGAAAGAGCAGGTTCTTCCAAACCAAGCTTTCCTACAAATCGTTGCATTTTACATTTTTCTTAAACGTAATTTCAATACCTGGGATTTTGGACTGTTAAATTCCAGACAAACTATGCTGATGGTCTTCGATTTTTGTTTCAAAATTGATCATTTTTGGAATAGTCGTTAAAAAAAACTATTTGTTGGATCCAATGGGTTTTACAGGATATAGAAATTAAGGAAGCCTAGATTTTTCCATTGCAGGTACCAACATTCGCATTGAAATAATATTCAAATCATCGAAATCATTACATTGCAATCTTCTTTCTTTTGCAGCTTTGAGTCTGTGAACGTCAACTTGTTTAAAAATGCCAGAAGTCAACTTATTTACATTTTGCAAGGCTTTATGATGAATTTCAAAAATTAATTCAAAATTACAATCCACACTATTTTGTTCGAACTAAAATACTTCCGATGGATCACAAACAAAAATTAAAAACTTATACACTCCTTATAACCATACCTACCTAATATCTTTTTTATACAAACATTTTGTACCACTTATTATACCAATTTTTATGCGAAATTTAAAAATTGCAAAATTTACAAAATATAACAAGAGAAATAACTTGCACAATTTTTTTAAATACATACATATGTACATGTATAATAGATAACTATGTTTGTATTGTGCTAGATTTACACTTGTTTTTTTTTCCTCCCAACTGACGATAGTTACGCTTCTGACTTCTTGAAAGCGTCTTTCGTTAATTGGTAACTGGACAAGTGGAATCCTAGCATAACCCTTTAGCTGGTAATGTGAGCATAATTAATTATTAAATAATAACCTCCAGGTTCTTTTCTACTTTACTTGACATCTTCAGCTCATCGATTCTTTTTTCTAATTCAATTTATAACTCCGTAACATTTAAATAATGCCAAATTGTATAGAAAACAAACACATTTACAAAACATATAAACATAACTGTATATCTACCTTTTAACAAAAATAATATTTAATAATTTCTAAAACCAACAAAAAAAAAATAATAAACAAAAAATATAGTTTTCCTGTTCCTTCCATATGTGCTAAGATGTATAAAATTTAGGGAAAACATCGAGAAAAGAAACACACAGCTACATATATACATACATAATATATAACTAATTATAACTAACAAACGAAAAAATATCATAGAATTAATAAATTATTATCGAGAACATAAAAAATTTGACAAACGAAAGCAACACAAAAATCATTAATTATAAAAATATTCTAAATGCAGATAAAAAATAATACAATAATGTAATTTGTATAGGGTTTTAAAATTTAAAAAAGTTTACTTAATTATATATGTTATTTTTTTTATTTTTAAACACTTGTATATTTTGTGCACAGATTTTTTTATTTTGTACTTTAATTGTTGATATTTTTTTTATCATAAATATGGGAAGTGGGAGCTGCAACAAACTTTTAGATGTAGCTACAAATTTAAGTTATTTAATATTCGATAAAATTATATTTTATATAAATAATGTATTTTTAAATTTTATTTTGGTTCGATGTAAATCGTGTTAATGTGTAGAAAAAAAAGGAGAAAAGTGAATGGTCAATAATAAAACCGAAAGCTCATTGTATATTAAAAGGTATTATTTTATTTACCTTGGTGTTTGAATTTTTATCGACTTAACAGATTCTTACGTGTAAGTGATCGAGATTGGCACCGCAATTCGATAGAATCTGAACTATTTTTCTGAATTTGATGAAATTTTCAGGCATCATTAGGGATATAGTAGAAGACAAAATATGCAACGACTGGATCGCACGAACTTGCTCTTATAGTTAACAACAACTGTAATGCAGACATACCGTGAAGATAAAAGGTATAGTAGTTCAATAAAAGGTGTATTTTTTAGTGCATGTATACACGCTTAAAAAATAATTTCAATGTAAAATACAACAACAATTCCACTTAGTTAATGGCGATAAACCTGAATAATAAGTATTATGACTGTTATAGCTACATGACGTGTTTTTGTGGGCTTTTATTTAAATCGAAAAAGTGAGTACAAAAAAAGCACACCTAGTATTATGAAACCTATCTTTAACGAGAAAATGTTAAAGTCAATATGTAGTAACACAAAACTTAATTTTTTTCTTTTGATTTTATTTTTCAAAATTTTTAAATGCAGTATTGTTTGAACTATTGAGAAGCACCAGATTGCAAATTGAGTTAACCATGGTAAAGATATACCCGAATAACCCAAAAATATGACTATTTTCTCAAGAATGTGTTTTTTTTTCGCCAAAAACCTGAAACGCAGTTTTCTTACAACTAATTTGGTCATTCCAGGTACGAAGTTTAATCAAAATCGTTGGATCCGTTTTTGAGGAAATTTGAAAAAGGAAAATTTTTGTATGGCAGCTAGGTACACGTTCTAAGAGATCTAAATCAAAAATTTAAATTTCTCCTCTAGGGAATTACATATAAATGCTCTGTACCAAATTTCATTGAAATCGAGCCGGCCGTTTAGGCTCTAACTCAAATACAGTGAACGCACAGATCGGCCGACGGCATGACAAAAGCCACATTTTCAGACTTCTCGATCATCGGGGTGTTAGTTTTGATATTACAACCACGATATTTTTGTTTAAATGAAACCAATACTTGCCCTACTATACTCTGTCCAACAAAAATAGGCAGTACACGTCTTATGGGAAAGCTTCTTCAAAATCAGTAGCGTGCCATATTTTTGCACCATATTAAATTGAAATAACTCGTCCACAAGAAGTGTTTCCCCGCCTGTGAATTTCCAATAGCTTCTGACACAGACCCAACGTCCTATTCAAGGCACATCTGATTGTGCAGTGTGCACTGAATTGCTGTGGCCAATGGCGATTGGCTGCTGCTTGATGTACATTCAGAGCACAGAGCATGTTTCTTACGTTTCACCATCCAAAACCCATTTGTTTACATTGTTGTATTTGTAATTTTTTCCCGCGTCGATGGATAGATGTGAATTGCAACAACAATTTAACCCCTTGTGTGAAGATCCCATCTTTCTATGTGTGAGATTTTTATACACACATTCTCATTTTTTATCTGATAACTGCCAGTTCAAGCTTGTAGGCAAATTAAAATGGCTGCCGGGGATTCTCATCTTCATGTGGCTAATCTGTGCTAGTAGTATGCACAGTACACAAATCTAAGGTAATATATTGCGCAGGTTGTCAGTCAGAAATTAAACATGGCGGCTCGAGTGTCTACGAAAACTGCACATGGCATTACTAGAAACAACAACAAATATAAGCATTTTGACAAGTAAAGAGACACTGGATCCGCCATTTTCACAGATGCGCAGAACTGAACAAAAATTTAAACGCTAATGATATTACCTTTAATATATGTACCTTGAGTAGTATGTACAAAGATGAACAAACTAGTTGAATACCTAACCTATTTGTGATACACATTAGTTATTTTTTTCTTTTTGTTAAAGCTAAGTATACAGTTATTCAACGAAAAAAAACTACATGCAATCCTTATGGGAGTGATTTTTGGCACAAAAAAAAAATTTCGACTGAAAAATATTTTTATCGAACTGTGAACTTAACCCTGGAAAAAAAAACTCACCACGATTTTTTTCCTGCAAAACAATGTCAGTGACATTAGGCGTGTTTTTTTTGCAAGTCCATATGGATTTGTCGAAAAAAACAACATCGGAACTAATAGTTTTACACGTAAATACAACAACAACTTAAATCCATATGGACTTAGCTAAGTCCAGATAATTATCGGGACTTACGTATTGTAAGTAAGAAGGTCCTTAGTCCCGATGTCGTTTTTTTCGACAAATCCATATGGACTTGCAAAAAAAAACGCCTATTGTTTTGTGAAAGAAAATATAGTTTGCCACCACGAATGTTTTTCTTCCGAAAAAAAAATTTCTTTCTCACCATGAGTTTTTTTTTTTCGTTCAAAAGAACTGTATACAGCTTAACAAAAAACGGGGTAAACTAAAACCATAACTGGCTGAACACAATAGACGCGCGTTCGATCGCGCGTTCGCACGCGCGTGATTATTAAAACTTATTTAACTCCCAGAGTCGCGTTCGCGGCTGCGTCTCCATTGTATTCACTTTAACGAAATTTCACGTATTTTAACTTTGACAGGTGCGAACGCGCGTTCGAACGCGCTTCTATTGTGTTCAGCCAGTAAAAGGAAAAAAAAAAATTTAGATGTAAAAAGGGAATATACATCCCAACGGTCTGGCAATGCTACCAAAAACGCAACCTATTAAGAAACGTCACTAGATATGACATAACTGGTACGCTTTGAGAAAAAAACATTTTTTGATGCCTCTCTTTTGTGGTGTATTTAATTAGCGCATTATCTTTATCCTATCAAATTATTCCAATCGAATTAAAAAGAAGTAAATTAAAATAATTCTAAAATGAACTTTGAATTTGGTAGTCAAGGTAAAGAATCTTCCCGAGCTGCGTGTAAGAAATGTGGCTACGCCGGCCATCTCACCTACCAATGTCGCAATTTTCTAAAAGTAAGTTCTGTTTTTATTTTCCTTTTCCTGTATTATTTTGTACCCTTTGTCTTGAGCCGAGCAACCCTATATACAAACAAATTATAACAAACGCAATAAATATTCATTCTTCGTATTAGGTCGACCCCAACAAAGAGATTCTTCTCGATGTGGAAAGCACTAGCAGTGATTCTGAAACCGATTATCTTACGCCTCTAACTGAATTGCGAATGCAAGAGCTAAAGGAAGAACAACAAAAAGAACTTCTTAAAAAACGCAAAAAAGAAGAACACAAACCCATCGATAAGAAATCGAAGAAAAAATTCAACAACAAGGAAAAGGATAAGAAGAAACGAAAGAAACAGTCAAGTTCGAGCAGCAGCTCTTCATCATCGTCCTCGTCGCCGTCAGACTCATCTTCATCCGATTCCAGTGAGGATGAATATTCAACATCAGCGTCGTCCACCAGTGGTGACGATAAGAAAAAGAAAAAAACAGGCTCATCCGATAAAAAGGTCAAGACGAAAAAAATCCACAAGAAGACCAAGAAATTACCTCGCAAAAAAAAGAGACATTCCACTACTTCTTCGTCGACCTCATCATCCAGCGATGACCTATCCAGTTCGCCCTGAAACTACAAACCACCTATGAGACTAAACTTGAATTTTTTTAGATGTATTTTTAATCCTTTACAATAAACGACAGAGAAAATGATAATAAATTGTTTTTGTTCGCGATGTAATTAATGAGTACTTTTGAATTTAACGTCCGATTGACTGGACCTTGGTTGTACAAATGTAGTTCATCCCTGGATAAAGATTTTAACCCATCAATTTCGACCAAGTAAATGAAGTTATGCCAGGGTTCTAGAATATGATTGCCTATAAATTAATTTTTGAACCTTGAATATTCTGTTAATCCGCCCAAAATTGGTGGCTAAAATATTGATCCGACCATGAACCAGAGGTGGAATCGGCTAAGTTGATAGTTGATTTTCAAATTTTTTGATTATCAATTTGAATAGCTGTCTCTCTCTCCATCCTATTATAGGGAGCAATCGACAAAACGACAATCACTTTTAAGACTCAATCGAGCGATCGCTAAGTCTTACTCGATACGGGGCCGGTTTGTACAAGTGGCGCCAATGACTACAAGATTCTTTGTAAAAATGTCATTCAACGTTTGATGCGATAAATGCGATTGCCTCAAGTTGCGCACCTTCAGATTTGTATCTAAAGCGATTGTTGTAATTCCTTGAATCATGCGAGAATTTCGTAACTGTACCGCCCTTAAATGGACGCATTCTCAGAAATTTGGTTGCGCCTTAGCTCACGGCATATATAAACTTAACTCCGTACCATTTAGGTTTGTAATCCTAGCAGGCTTCAATCATTGCAACCATAATTAGAAATCAAAAATATCTCAGATTTCCGCTTGGCTTTAAGATCGATATATGTACGCATCGCTCTGAACACGTTCCGTTTCCAGTTTCCACTGTTTTTGTAGACGGCTTCACACATTTTGGGTAGCTCTCATGCAGACAAGTCCAACAGAGCTTTTATAATCAAGGTGCTGCTACTTTTTATAAAGAGACCGACAAAATATATAAAAAAAAACTCAAATTTGTATTTCTTGGTTTTGAGCCAATTTAACTTTTTATTTTCAGCCGTATGAGAACTTTCTTAAGAAAAGACATTCACACAGGGTTGTGAATCTACAGGGGGGATGCCGCTGTATTTTTAGCAAATTTAAGCTTCAACGTGTCTTACACCTGGTTTGTCGGCCAAGAAATCAGCGAACTCTTGGTATGGGTTGACGCCGAGTGGCATATCCTTCCATAAATCTGGGGTCAAGTAAGCGTAGGTCTTAGCGATGGCAGCATAGGTTGCCTTGGCAAAGTTACCCAAGGTACCAGTGGAACCACGAGCTGAGGTGTAACAATCCTCAATACCAGCCATTGTCAACAGCTTCTTGGGAACTGGAGCCGATACGATGCCAGTACCACGGGGAGCTGGAATCAGACGCACAGATACTGATCCGCACTTTCCAGTAACCTACAACAAAAGAAAATTATTGATTAACAGGTGCTTTCATCTTAATGTGGAACACAAAGTTGTATTATAAAAAAAGAAATCAGACTATCTTGGCCGTCACTAGCGCGAAGCTTCCGGTGGAAACCGCAAAAGGAAAGACAAATAGAATCATCATTTTAAATAAAACATGTTTTGTTTCGCGGAGGAATGTATTACTTACTTTGCATGGAACAGTATGGGGTTTACCGATCTTGTTACCCCAGTAACCACGACGGACTGGTACAACGGACAGCTTAGCCAAGATGATAGCTCCACGAATAGCGGTAGCAACTTCCTTGCTGCACTTAACTCCCAAACCAATGTGACCGTTGTTGTCACCGATAGCGACGAAGGCCTTGAAACGAGTACGTTGACCAGCACGAGTTTGTTTCTGGACAGGCATGATCTTCAGAACTTCATCTTTAAGGGCGGAGCCCAAGAAGAAATCGATGATCTCGAACTCTTTGATTGGCAAAGAGTAGAGGTAGATCTCCTCGAGGCTGTGAATTTTGTCATCACGAACCAAACGTCCCAATTTAGTGACTGGAACCCATTCTTTGGAGTCTTCCTTGCCACCACGTCCACGACCTCTACCACGACCACGTCCGCGACCGCGTCCACGGCCACCACCACCACGAGAACCAAATCCTCCACGGAATCCACCACGGGCTGGAGCTGCGTCCGCCATTCTACAAAGTAAAGAAATAAAAATTAATTGAATTCTTGGAACTTATCTAATGCAAGGAGCTTGTTCATAGTATATAGAATCAGACATCTTTGACCATCCCTAGGAATTCAATAAAGAATTCCTTCTGGTGGAAACCGCAAAAGGAAAGTAAATGATCATCACTTTGGAAATAAAATTACAAGTAAAATTGTGAAAAATCTCAACGCTATCCTGACGCCATTTTGAAATCAAAAAACATTTTCGCCACGTGGTTGTAAGCTTACTAGAATTTTACTTATTCCTTATTCATTTAATAGAAAATATTTAGAAGCTTGAATACTTTTAATCTTTCACAATCTTATTATTCGTTCGATGGAATTTATTTTAAAATTTTTACTGTTTTATAAAGATTTTTGAGTGCTTACCTGCAGTTATGAAGTTATATCGGTGAAAGGTAAAAACCGAATGAACGAGAAGATGAACAAAAATCCATGAACTTCCTTCAAAACGGCCATCTTTCGATTATGGGAACTTCGAGTTCGAAAATGGAGGTTTTCATTTCAATAGCGTTCAGGGGCCCATCTCCATAAATGCGAATTATTTTCGTTTACACTTTTTATATGCTCAACATATGAGAGATGGTGGATTTACATTCATGTTCATGTGAGTTCTGCAGATTAAAGGACTGGCCAAACAGAATGCGGTCGGGCTGTGCGGTATACAATTCACAAGCAAGAAAAGAACGCGACTTTCAATTTTTTGTTGTATTTTTTTTACAAAGAAAGAGCCCTTAGGCCAGGCGCGCACATGCAACTAAACAGTTTTTTTCGATCACTATATGATTATATGAGAGTCCGCACACATAAACCGGCGGAGTCTCATATAATCCCGAGTGCTCAAAATCGAAACCAAACTGTTTAGTTGCATGTGCGCGCCTGGCCTTAAAGGATGTCCAAATGTCCATCTTCATAATGGTACCTACTCTTTCACTCATTCGATTTTTTGGCATACATCTCTCCTCCATTCCATCTTCTTTCTATCTGCTAATTTCAAAAAAGGAGAGCGGGATAGATTCATGCCAAAAAGCGAATTAGTGAAAGAATACCACTATGAAGATGAACATGTTCGTCTTCATATCTGCACTAAGCCGGAATAAGATTTGTCTCGTCTCGTGTGGTGTGAACCATTTGCAAGGCTGAAAAGCAGGAGTAAAAAACTAAACTTTTTTTCATGAAACGTGATCCCGATAGAGATCAGGAACTTATAGCCGTTTTTTATTAGGCGTGTTTTTTTGCAAGTCCATATGGATTTGTCGAAAAAAACGACATCAGGACTTAGGACCTTCTTACTTACAATACGTAAGTCCCGATAATTATCTGGACTTAGCTAAGTCCACATGGACTTAAGTTGTTGTTGTATTTACGTGTAAAACTATTAGTTCCGATGTCGTTTTTTTCGACAAATCCATATGGACTTGCAAAAAAAACACGCCTATTATCAGAGATGATCCATATAGATCATCAAAATACAACAACAACACGAGATTCTGCTCTCTATCGGGATCACGTTTCAAAAACCAAAAGTTTACCGCATGGTGAGGAATTGTGAACTGTATAGTGTAAAGGAAAAAGAAAACTAATAAATGAAAAATAAATAAACGTCAGGAAAAAAGAGATAGGTATACAACACAGGTGTCACTATGAACCGTATTGTTTTATTTTCATGAGATGATCTATGTACATGGATCATCAGCGATAGTAAAATACGGCTTATGTAGTTGTATCATCTCTAATAATAAAAAACGACTTCTACTACAAATTAAAGTTGTTGGAAACTCAGTTTCCTCGTGTAACTGGGGACAAGGAAATCGGCAAAATAGGCGTGTTTTTTTGCAAGTCCATATGGATTTGTCGAAAAAAACAACATCGGAACTAATAGTTTTACACGTAAATACAACAACAACTTAAATCCATATGGACTTAGCTAAGTCCAGATAATTATCGGGACTTACGTATTGTAAGTAAGAAGGTCCTAAGTCCCGATGTCGTTTTTTTTTCGACAAATCCATATGGACTTGCAAAAAAACACGCCTAATATCTCCAACTACTTCTTTTGTTTCCTCGTGTGGTAGGGAACAAACGGACCCATATATATAAATTTGGCAGCACGTGAATTTGCATCCAAGATAAGGGCAACACTTTTTTTTGCATTCTGCAAGGTTTGACAGTCCTACTTTGTTTTGTTTTATGCTTTTTTATTTGATGTGAAGTATCCTCCCATTTAGAGAAAATAGTTTTTAAAAAAAGAAGAAAACTATGAAATATCAGTAAAAAGTCGCAACAAAATATGTCACCGTGCATTTCAAAAGCAAATTCCCATCTAGGCGCTATAACATTTTTTGCCAAAACTCATCCAGGAGATGTCTGTGGTAGCAATGGCCTGCCATTGACCCCAAATTCAATTGCAATTCTCGGTCGGGCGCAAAGATTAAAAGACATTAAACACCCTAATCTTTGTCAGTATTTAGATATAATCCGAGGAAAACATGGTAAGCCAAATAGAACATATGTAGCTATAACATTGATTACTCTTTTTTCCAGAACGCACAATTGTCGTTTCTGAGTACTCCGGCGATACTTTGGAGCACAAATCTCGCGCTTCCTTCAATTCCACACAAGTATTGAGAGTTTTCTATCAAACCGCATGTGGAATAGCTGAAGTACATCGGAATAAGTTTGCTATTCATAATCTGGAACCGAAAAATGTGCTGCTAGATGAATTGGACAATGTCAAGCTATTCAACTACGGATTGTTTTATATGACAAATGGAGGGGAATATGTCCCATTTCCAATTGGGTAGGTTCCAATGACTAAAAAAATATTTAATCCATTAACTAGTTACATAGCGTATTATAACCGTCATAATTGACTAAATGGTTGACGATTTATAAATCTAGGTCTCTCAATAATTGTCTATTACTCATTGGCGACACATTTTGTATTTTCAACGGAAAACAGACTTCTCAGTATTTGATTTGTTTTAGCTACAAAAAATGAGTAATTAATGATTATGACACTGCGATAAATAATATCTTTAAATTAAATAAGAAATTCCTAAATTCAAACATTTACAAAATCTTCACAGTAAAAATAGTTACTTAACTTAAACGCCCACTCGCCTTATATTTAAATATTGTTTTTAAGTTATCTTGAACATAACAAATGACTGCTTCTCCTACTTTTGAGTTTTTCTTCTAATTAATGGCCCCTTTAAAGTTAAATTGTGATTATACTATTATTATTTTTTCAGAAATATTCGTTATATGGCACCGGAAGGCATTGGCGGCGGCAAGCACAACATCAAGAGCGACATTTGGAGCCTAGGAATCATTATTGCTGAACTTTTGCTAGACTGCAAGCTTTGGGCGAATCTGAAGATATCACATATCAGCCGAAAAATACTGTCCTTCTGTAAGACTAACAGTGTTTTTGAAAAAATCGCTCGCGAGCACAACTGTTACGATAAGTACTTAGCCCTCGACAATGATCTTAGGCTATTGGTTGAGAAATGCCTCTCTGTGATGGTAGGAAATCGTCCTCTACCTGACGAACTTGTAAAAGACAGCATATTCAAGTGCAATCTCGAACTTTGTTTTGTTAAAACACCGGAAAAGCCTAAGATTCTTCTGCTAAGATGTCCCCTAGATCAGATTTATTATCTTTGGCAGCTGGCTGGAGGCGATGTACAGTCTGAACTAAAAAGCGAAGGATTAATTCGTAGTGAAGCGCCAATTCTAGCCATTCCTCGAGTAGTTTGTTTGGGTGGTGCAATTGTGGGACCAAAGAGAAGCCAAAGCTATCTCATGGACGATCGGGTGGTGGTTTTAAATTTGAGTAACTTAATCGAGCGGTTAAAAGGTATTCCTACCATGGCCTACTATCCATTAATACACTCGCCAAAGTTTATTTTTAACTATGGCTCCGGAATGGAACAACTGCCATTAATCATTCGCGAACGGGACACCGAGTACCAGTTCTACCGGGTTATGCTGTTTTCAAGACTTTTGAAGGGATATCCGTTTACCGGAGATTTGATTGAGAAAGAAGCAGCAGTTGATATTCCTCCACTGCTGCGCGGCCCAATTTGGGCTTGTCTCCTTGGAGTTATTCCAAATGGAAGCTACGATAAGATTGATAAAGTAACACCGACTTCTACCGATAGACAGGTAGGTGCTCCAGAAAATCTTTTGATTCTTTTTTGAATAATTTGTATATCTGAAGATCGAAGTGGACATCCCTCGCTGCCACCAGTATGACGAACTTTTATCATCCCCAGAGGGCCATAGAAAACTTAAACGACTTCTCAAAGCATGGGTAACTTCACATCCACAGTACGTCTATTGGCAAGGACTTGATTCCCTTACAGCCCCTTTTTTGTATCTCAATTTCAACCAGGAAGGTTTAAATTTACCAATCTAGTATGTTTCCGTCTTAAAGATGATCATTTTTCAGAGCTCGCATTCCTAAGTCTTTATAAATTCATCCCAAAATACCTGCAATGGTTCTTTTTGAAGGATAATTCGGCAATCATTAAAGAGTACCTCAGTAAATTCTCACAATTGACAGCGTTTCATGAACCACTACTGGCCAAACATCTCAGTGCTATCAATTTCATACCAGAACTATTCGCAATTCCTTGGTTTCTAACGATGTTTTCACGTAATTTCTTTTTTTCTTTATTCTTTTTGTAATAATTAGTTTAATTTCTTAGATGTATTCCCATTGCATAAAATCCTGCATCTTTGGGATAAATTAATGCTTGGTGATAACTCATACCCGCTTTTCATTGGTATCTCGATCTTGAAGCAACTTAAGACCACGCTTCTAAGTTCAGGATTTAATGAATGCATTCTGCTGTTTTCCGACTTACCTGACATTGTGATGGAAAACTGTGTTGTGGAGTCACAGAAAATGTATGAAACAACGCCAAAGAGCGTAACCCACCGAACACATGTTCTCAGAGAAGAAAAACCACACGAGTTTGTAAGTTCAGCTTTTGCTTTTAAATTTTGTTCTCTTATGTTTTGCATTTCAAGGACATCTCTGGAGTAACTTTGGCTGAACTGCAATCCGAAATGTGTCCACGCATTAGTGCAAACGACTATTCCCACCTTCTGTTGAATAAGCCAGATGAAGTAGCTACGATTGATTTGCGTGGCGTAATCGAATATTCGAGAGTACGCATCGAAAATAGTATAAATATTCCATTTACTTCGGTGCAATTAGGCGATACACGATTGGAGACATTGAATATTGTTAATTTGGAAGCAATGCTGGAGGGTAAAATTGTTGTTGTGATCAGTACAATTCACGAAAATGCTGTTTTGGTAAGTAGTTGAGTAGTTTTTTAAAAGAATTTTCAGCTACAAAACTTCTTATTTTCTTTTTTCAGTTTTCAAAATTTTTCGTCGAGTGCGGTGTAGAAAAGATATGCGTCTTGCATAATGGTTTTAGCATATTACATGCGATTGAACCAAATATTCTTTTATCAACGTAGAACTTATTTAATGGGAAAAGTATTTAAATATATCATTACGTATTAAAATTGCCGTTATCTTCTTGTTATAAATATTATATTATTCTATCAATTGCCAAATATACCTGCACGCCACTTGATTGCAAAAACAAGCGTCATATTCGCGATTAAAAAGTTAGCTTTTTGGTAAGTTAATGAAAAAGCTTTTTACTTGGTCTATAGTTGAAGTATTCTTGTTATAACTATTATATTATTCTATCAATTGCCAAATATACCTGCACGCCACTTGATTGCAAAAACAAGCGTCATATTCGCGATTAAAAAGTTAGCTTTTTTGGTAAGTTAATGAAGAAGCTTTTTACTTGGTCTATAGTTGAAGTATTGGTTTCATGCAGAGCCTGAATTGGAAGAATAATTTGCTCCAAATTTAGTACAGAAGACTTTATTACACAGGGGAAATTTTAATTTTTCCTTTAGTTCATCTAAACGCGTAGCTCCACTGCCACTATTATCGTTTCTAACGGTTTTGATAAACTACGTAATATTTGAAGCAACTATATTAATATAATTATTGTTTTATAAACAAAGAAAAATCAAATCAAAATTTATATATTTGACTTCATTTACATTTTGTCGTTAAAGACATTTAGCCCTATTCTGCTGAACATTAGCATTCTGCTATCCGCGGGAAGGAAATGATTGTTGGGATGGTTGGAAGTGATTATAAAATGAAATGATTGTTCCATAATGCGTGTAAATGCGATACAAATATAATTAAGACCATAAGATCCTTTTTAAAATTTAAAAAAAAAAGTACTGGGGCCTAACTCTGTAATTCGATTCTAAAGTTAATTCGAATTCGGAAAATATGTATTTTGTTATTCAAAAATCGGAAATTGAAATCCGAATTTAAAACAGTTCTGTGATCTTTTGGATCTTAAAATAAATACAACAAAATCAAAAGTAATGGTGTTCAGGTCTAGAAATAGATCTATTGGCTGTGCGCGGAACTGGACCCTGGATGGCGAGATAATCGAAGTTGTATACGAATTTATGTACCTTGGATATATAATGACATATATCTTGAATATTCACGCACACATTAAAGCAAAAACAATTGCTGCGAAATCTGCAATAAACATCACGTGGTCCCAGTTTTTTTCCAACAAATAAGTGGATCCAGTATCCAAATTCAGAGTATTTTACGCCACAGTGAATAGTTGTTTCTGCTATGGGAATGAAGTTTATGGGTACGAAGAATTAGAAGAAGGTATTTTTTCAAGCGAATTTTGATGTTACCTTCCAACACCCCACATTACGCTATTCACCTGGAGTCAGGTTTACCTCATATATTTCTGGAAAACTTAAAGGCTAATGCGGATTACATTGTTAAAGTAATGAAGCGATCTGACCAAAACTTACAAAAACGGATCCTGCTGGTTTGTTTTAGATGTGGTTATAGTCCCATCAAAATCTGGTATGACCTTGCTATAACACATAACAATACACAGTCATTGGCAGCGGACAATGCAGAGCAATTGAAAAATTCATTATATAAATGTATCTCTATCATAGATGATATCAGCATTGTATAGTGCGAGGGACAGAATCAACATCCAGAAGTATATACAGGCAACTTAATCTCAAACTAGGTGTAAACAATTATTTTAGAGAAGAGTTTACCCTTTCTGAAATGAGCCTGATCTTCAAGATTAGAACCGAAATGCTTGATTTGAAGTATAGGCCGCATATATCAGATCTAAACCCTGTGTGTTCACTCTGCAATCTTCATCAGAACGAAGATGTTTTACACTTTTTAGCACTTTGTTCAATCCTACAGAAAATCCGAAGACTCCATTTTGGTTTTAGTTTTCTTTCGATTGCAGAATGCGTCAGAGTTCTAAACGGAGATCTTGGTTGGGAACCACTTATACGCTATGTCTCACACTCACATGCAAGTAATTTTCGAAATGAGTAACTGAATTTTTTTTTGAGTTTAAATCATAACTATAACTATTTTGTTCTCCTTTTTTGTTTTAGCCAAACTAAATTAAATATGCAGTTCTTTTTCCATATATTTTTTATTTAACAACCTACGGATATGCAATTATTCAAGTACTTTTGTTTTAGCTAAACTAAAAGCCGATTGTATTTAATTATTTGTTTTGACTAAACTGAAAGTCACATTTACAAATATACACCCCAATTCTAAACATTCCCCGGGAAAATAATTCCCCGGGAAATAACTCCCTGGGAGACGTGTTCTCTCGGGAGTAGTAGTACCTACTCTTATTCCGAATTCCCCGAGAGAAATTCTCGGGAATTTTTTGTTTAGAATACGGCAGTAGGGAAACGGGAAAAATTTCCCGGGGAATTGTCACTTAGAATTGGGCTGAATATATAATATGAAAACTAAAACTTTTTCCTACTTTTCATTTGAATTGTAACATAAATTAAAATATTTTTTTTTGTAAATATAATTTGAATGTTTATAGATACATATGTATATATCTTTATTAATGAAATTTTAAGATTGTTCTAGCAATTTTTTTCTTGTTGTTGACTAAACTAAGTCACCTTAAATATAATTTTTTCTTTTTCTATATTTAAAAACGATATTTTGTACGCATATCCAATAACTGATCACTATACTAAAATTGAATTACTTGTCTGAATATTTTTCTCACTTTCTATTATGTATTATTGTATCAACTTTCTTTAAATTTCTCCGGCAGACGGCTTATTATAGCCATGCTTTGTAAATCTTTAAATCGAAAATATTGTACTCTTTAATTTTTGAAAAAATAGAGACCCTAATCTAATCTAACCTAAATCCGAATTTCATTTATGTAGATACATTTGCTCGAAATTCGGAAATTTCGTACTTGACAACTCTATTTTCGTTCCTAAATACATTCGAATTTCATTCGATATGTATTTACCAAACGGAAAAGTTTTGCTAAAAGCTATTTGGTGCTGGTATCCACCTTTTGCAAGGAATTTAAGCTTTACACCTAGTTTTATAATTGTAGGTACGAGTGACAAATTGAAAAATATAAACATGCGCTGGAGATATCTGTGTGCGCAGAAGCGTACGAAAATTGTGTTTAATCTGTAGTTTCAGATTGATTTGTTCGCACACAGGCATGTTTTTGTTTTTCGCTTTTTTAGTAACTTATAACTCTCAATCATTACTGTATGGTGTTGTTTTTTTTGCATTAATGGAGGGGACCTACAATTTTCTGTTGAATCCTACTGGCACATGAAAGGCCCTTGTAAATTTAAATAAGTAAATCGAAATCAAGTCAATTGATCTTCACGACCAGTTATTCGAAAAAGCAGTAGTGATACAACTATTATTTCTATAGCATGAAAATTAAAATTTCCTTTAAAGCAACCAATGCCAGTAAAATAATCAGGTGGTATGAAAAGTGCACTTCGATCCTTTTTAGGAATATGGGATAGATTACTGTTTAATGACTGATGAAAGTATGTGACAACCTAGGATCTACATACTAACATGTACATAACGGTTACATATTATTTAGTTATAAGCTTCTAATTCTACTAATATTGCTATGCAACCGTCACTTCCGTTTCAAAATAATACGTGATATTATTTTAACTTAAGCCTACTCTGTTTCTTGTCATATATATGTATTTATTGTGGCAATAAAGATTAAGATTTATAGTTTGTTAATATTTTTAACTATGATAACTTCTTTTCCTATAATTTAAATAACGTAGGCATGTGTATGACATTTTGATATTCATAGATTTATTTTTAACTCATGTTTTTAAAAATAAAAATTTACCAGGTAAACAATTTTATATTCAACAAAACAAAGAGAATCTCCTTCTTTCTTTCAAAAACTCGTCATGGAAAGTTTTGTTTACTATAGCTTAATTTAGATTAAATACTAAACCCTAGTTTGATTTAATAGAATTTTTATTAAAACAGACTGATGCTGTGATTCAATCTTTATACATCTTTTATCTTTTTCATCATTTGCATGTACATCTGTATGTCTATTTGTTGAACAAACAAGAACTTCAAACTTCGTGGTTCGTGCAGTCGTATAAAATGATAAGAGCTAGAAATCAACGTGCCAGTTTTATATTGAATGAAGCTCTGAAGCTCATTCAGAAAAAGTCTAACAAGAAAATTGTTAAGAAAGGTCTGGGTTCTATGTCATAGTCATAATTATCTATCTATATTGACACTGGGACACGTGTTAATGTTGTATAATTCAAGTATCTACAGTGGTGCTAGGAAAAAATAATGTATTGCCTTCATTTTTAGAAAAGTGTTAAGGCCAACCAAGAAATTGCTAGTTAAGAATATAAATGCCCAAGTAACATTCATAAATCCTTCAAGAGTACCTCTTGTCATGAATAAGTGCCTCTCACATTAGCCGTTCGGATTCGGCAGAAAATTGTAGGTCCTCTCCATTCCTGCCAACAATTAATTTTTAATTAATTTTAGCATTTTTAGAAAAATAAGCAGTAGGTAAACAATTAAGATCACATAATTTATATTTTTAACACAATATGTACTAAAGTTTTTAAAAGAAAGATATTATTTAAGGCGATATTAAACTGTCATATAAATATATGTATGTGTATGTAGGTACATTTTGAAAATTGTAACAATGTTTCAACAAATTTTTAATTTGGGGTCAAGAGCTTCTTTTTTAATGTTTTATTATAAGAGGTCCACGATGGAGAGTCAGTTACAGAGAATAAAACATCTTTGTTGTAAAAATAAATCTGAATAATTTCGGCTCAAACATTTTTTTTAGATTTGATTATTTTTTCGAGTTGAAAAGGTCAGAATTTACAAAAAAATTTAGCGTAAGACTAAAAATCGATGTAACAATAATACGCAAAATTTTAATGGCAAAAGTGCGGATCTTGGGATAAGTATCCAGAGAGCAATGCGACTTACGTAATTTGATAATGGTCATATCTTCGCAATCGAAATTCAAAGCGAGCTATCATTAAATACTACCTGAGCACGTAACCGTAAACTTGTGACACAAGCTGCCAAGAGGCAGTTCGGTTGAAAACGTAAAAATTGTTCTCGGATTTCCATAAAGTATACGTAGCATGGCCTTAACATAACCATCTCACTTCTAAGTGCCTGATTACATGTTTCGGTTTACTGAAGAGCGCATCGCATGAGACAGGTAGATTTTATGCAAGGTACATATATTAAAGGTAATATCATTGGCGTTTTAATTTTTGTTCAGTTCTGCGCATCTGTGAAAATGGCGGATCCAGTGTCTCTTTACTTGTCAAAATGCTTATATTTGTTGTTGTTTCTAGTAATGCCATGTGCAGTTTTCGTGGACACTCGAGCCGCCATTTCTGACTGACAACCTGCGCAATATATTACCTTAGATTTGTGTACTGTGGATTTTATGTGCGTAAAAAAGAGAAGGTAGATTCCACCTTCTCTTTTTTACGCACATAAAATCTACCTCTCTCACGCGATGCGCTTTTCAGTAAAACGACCCATGTAATCAGCCACTA
The DNA here is from genome assembly GCA_932273885.2 of Leucozona laternaria. Taxonomy (NCBI): domain Eukaryota; kingdom Metazoa; phylum Arthropoda; class Insecta; order Diptera; family Syrphidae; genus Leucozona; species Leucozona laternaria. Next base: position 18,178,964 of record OW026367.1, on the reverse strand, counting down.
AGCTCAGAATAATTCCTACATTCATAAAAGATCACATTCGGCCTGAACTTTTGTATTAAGTCGGAACCAGATAATTATGTCTCGTGTTGTGTGGTGTGGATTCATGTGTCGCTATCGCTCTAATGTATGTATTTCATATGCGTAGAGCCATATTTGTATCGTGTGATGTGTTATGTCGAAATCTATGAAATATATAATAATGACAGCGACACACTACTCCCACACGAGGGTAGTGTGGTTCCTGCTTAAGGCTATCCGAAGACGGAGGACGAAAAATTTGTTCTAAAATCAAATAAAACGTGTATAAAATGCCATCAAACTGAAAAAAGATATAATACATGTACCTAAGGAGATGAAATAACTAATTCTCGTGAATCGAAATTAGCAGACTATAGGCGAAAAAAAAGAACTTACAATTTTGTTTACTTATTTGCTTTTTTATTAATTATATAATTTTGATTTTCTATTAGTTGTATGCAAAAAACATTTTAGGTTTCAATTTGTACCTAACTATATTGACATTAAATAAATTCCATAATTTTTTAATTAAATACTTGTTCAATTTATGTAGAAGAACAGTCGGCCTTATATTTACTATGAAAACAAAACACGTATCATAAATAATGCTATATTTAGCAACTCAGCTTTTTTTCTTTTTGTCATTGATCAAAATGATCATTTTGAATTAATTAACTCATATATCAACATGGAAATATGTGTGTGTAACTATACCCACACTTGTATATACATACATATTCTACATATACCATCTCAATTGAATTCGAGAAACCGCTATGTTGTTACTTTATAATTTTCCTTCCATAAATATAATTTACATTTCCTATATTGATCACATAACAGTCTGCTCAGCAAGCGGAAATGGGATTTATACTAACTTGCCGGTGCGAAAACTCTCACGTGCATGCAATAAAACATTTAAGATACAAAAAATATCTAAAAGAATTCCCGAGCCAAGGTAACTTAGCGTAATGGAAACCCTGGAGTCCTAGACGCGGATATTATTTCAAGACCCCACGCATGGAGCAGTTTTCCCATGTACGCTAATACATGAGGGTTAACCCGCTAAACGTGGACAACCGGAATTGATTAAACTATTTTGTTTGAGTTTTTGGATTGGAATATTTTATTTAAAAAAAATAGACAAGTTTTTTTGAAAACAAAGACTATGGCACCTTTTATTTCGCGGATTACAGTTTGCGGCTTGCCTGAAATTTAAATTTAAAAAAATCTCTCTATCCTCCATCCCTTTAGTGAACGTTCGCTGTTACATCCGTATACAATCCGGAAATAATTTTGGATATGTAGAAAAATCCTTGACTTGGATTAGTCAAGTCACACATTTTGTTTGTATAGATAGGAAGGTATACAGTTAGAACCGTGCCCATTTGGGCGTATGCATGACGGTCGCGAAGAAATGGATGAATGCTGGATCAACAGGACTGACATTCATTACTTTTGGACATATTCTAACTATTAACTTGTCTTACAACAACTTAATTTTTAGGTTTCACTCAAAGACGAAAATGATTTCAACGGACTTTTTACTTAACCTTTAAAGATCATGTTTAACTCACAAAAGAGTGGAGGAGTTACAAAATAGTGTGACCATTCTAGTTTGATGTCATAAAATTTTAAATAAACTTATTTAATACAATAACCATACAGATCAAGTTTCATTTTCTCAAGCTCTTAACCCATCCATCGAACTTCATAATTTACTTATAACGCTATTAAATAAACAAATCGTTTAAATGAAGAGCAATCTTATTGCAACCCCCAGCAATTCAAATTTCAATTAAATACAATTCCGAGTAAAGCCCAGATGTCTCCTCAAATGACAAAATGCTCCTAGTAACAAAGAAAGTCACCACAAAATCGTCAACCCAGCAAGATAATTAAACAGCCTCATAGATTTTGTTTTTTTTTTCCCCACTTATACGAGTATTCCAATACAATGAAAAAAACAACTTACACCGCTGCTGAATTATCATGAAAATTCCTTAAGCTACAGTTGGTTTTGATGGTTCTACTGCTACGGCTCTTGTAGGTGTTCATCTACATTCTACAACACTAGGAAGTTGAGGAATGGGGGTGTAAATTAAAGTCATCATGTCTTGACTTTTTGTTTTAAGTTTATTGCATAAACGCGGGGATTAAGTCAAATAATTTGAATTCGCTTTTGTTTGTTGGATCGGAGAAGATGGTTTTCGCTTAGTAAATATTGACACCACTCCCACTTTTTGATATTTAGATACAGTTGATTGTTTGAACAAGTATTAGAATTAACTGAATTTCTGTTTATTCTAACTGTTACAATGTTTTCTTTTTTACACTATATACGTAAATATATAATTAGTTCGGGATGAGGTTGGATTGTATCTATAAGTTGACTTGATAATTTGAACCGATTTTCGATGAAACGACGAGGTCATGGACTTGAGAGGGGAGCTCTTATAATACTATAGTACCTAGTTTTTACCCAATGGAAAGGAATACCTCCGTTCTCCGATATATCCACTTGATGAACAGATCTCTACCACCTTTGTTCATCCCCTATTGATGATGATGTGAGATTGTGTTGACACTTCCAATTATTGGGGTATAAAACATTGACACTGTGACAAATCGTGATCAGTTTCAAGGCAGATTCCGGAGTTGGTAGTTTAACTTATTAGAAAAGGGCTCTGCCTGTTTTGTTTTGTGTCTAAATGTAAATTCCTTTTTATTTGGTTTGATTTGCTTTAATTGATACAGAAATATATTTCAAAAATTGTACTGTTATAAACATAAAGAAAAGAAATAAACTGCAAAAATGTGCGAATATCGAGAGAAAACAGGTGAAAATCAAGGTGTGTTTAATCAAAAGGATTTTGTATGTTCTGAAATACAATTTAAGTGAAAAAAGTTAAAGAATTTCTTGATAATATTGGCTATTGATTGTGTCCAATAGACAGTTCAAACGGGTGGTGTTTTTCAGTATTAATAATTTTAATAAACGCGAGTAAGGCTTTCTTAAAATAGAATCCTTAATTTGAAATCAACCTGTGCCTGTTATCAAACGTAAAAACAATATTGTGGTGTTTCTGTGACTATTCGTTCTGCATATACTCGTAGATGTCTAAAACAGTTTGAAGTTTTAAATACAACAAAAACGACAGAAAATTAACAAAATTTCGGTATAGTTTTGATTAAAATATAGATACTAAAACCTCTTATTAAGTTTGATTCTTTTTCAACAAAGGACAATATTTTTGAGAATTTATAAAACCAAACAAAAATTTAGATCTAAATGTCTTGAAAAGTGTAAGACAATCCAAGCAACAGATGGTCATTTAAAATAAAGAACTATCGAACTGTAGCGATCGAATTTACTGCGTAAAAAAAAAAAACAAAATTAAATGAGTGAATATTTTTTAGATCTAAAATAAAATAAAATTAAAAACCAAACTAAGTTATTTCTAATTACGATTTACAAAAAACGAACATGCAGGCCAGACCAGTGAACAATTTATTATAGTAAACGTTAACATACCCTTACCCACTTGGGAAAAATACAAGTTTTCTCTAAGTTTAGTCACGGCCCTGAAAAGTTTTCAGTGTGGAAAATCTAGACGAGGAAAACATTTCAAATACTTGTGATCTTGAGGCTCTTTTTTATTAAAATTTGCAGGTAAAGTTCTCGAAAGCGAAAGGTCCCAGGGTAGAATCCTAAATGAACCAATTTTCGTTTCTCTAGGCAATAACGGGCGAAATAATTGACGTAGACAAGTGATATTCATTGATTGAAATATCGGTGTTGCAAAGATAGCGCAAAAAAAAATGGCTTTTCTAGAAGTCAAAAATCAATATCTCAAAATGCGTTAAACAGTGTGTCAGAGTGTTATTTTAAAAACAAGAAAGATACCTTTCATTTGATATCTATGTCAATTATTTCGCCCGTTATGGACAATTATTTGGAACAAAATCTTAAATCCTTATTTTGCAATTGGCAACTTCAAGCCCGAATATCTCGACTTTCACATAAACGATTTGAAAATATTTTACTCATGTGTCGGGCTTCACGTCACCTTTCAATTTTTATAAAATTCGTTCGTGTACACTCTGGTCCAGAAATTGGGAGTTCCCTTTCTGCAAAGAAGAATAATATAAATATTTTCCAATGACTTGCCTGCCGATTTTGTAGTACCTATCCTATGTACATGTACAATTGTACATATATGCCATTGAAGTAGCAAAAATTTCAAAAAAATTCTTTCATAATATTATCTTCGCAATTGTAAAATTATATTTCAATAGTTGTGGATTTACTTTTGATCTTTGTAACCCGCAAAAAGAACTTTTTTGCAAAAGTTCTTTCGCGTTTTTTTAGATGGCAATTTGTTGTTTTCCAATATTTATTTTTGCTACATTTCAGTTCCTGTTTTGTTATCTCGCCGCACCGTTTTGTTATCTTGCCGTTTATTTGTCTTTATTTGTCTATACATATACATCAGGCTGCCCACAACCACCACCGACGAAGAAAACCATGAGTTTCTGAAGTCATTTTAAGTCGTGTTTGCTTTGTTTTCGAGTTATAACGGTGTTACTGATTTTCTTTCTTCTTTTTTAACTGGATCCATCTTTACCAAACTGCAACCGATTCTTGAATTTTGTATTTTAAACCTGAACAAACCGTTCAAACCTGCTTACAACTTTTTCTAGTGTGGATAACGAATATATCGCAATTGAGTAGCATTTATTAAACATTTTTTCACAGAAAGAGTATTTAAAGTTGTTAGCAAAAACTAGTATTTTTGTACATGTAAATACACGAGTGACTCATTCCTTATTTCGTACATCTTTAAAGTGTAGTTACATTTAATTTAGTTTTTAACTATACAAGAGTAATCTGGAGATCTGTTTGATAATGTGAAATTTTTCACAATTTGCACACATAGGAAAAACCTTCAGTTTTGTAAAACTTAGTGGAAATTAAAGTTACCAAACAGGCATATCATGCCTGGTTTTGACAGCAAATTGCGAACATTTGTAAGAAATTTCACGTTGCCAAACAGACCTAATATCGAATACAATGAGCCACTTGGCATGTCAGCTTGTGGAGAACCAGATCCTTGTCACTTGGGTACAACTGCCAACCATTCCTCTGTTACGAGTGGAAAATTATAAAACAAAAAAACATGAGCTTGAGATACCTGTGTGCGAAAAAGCGTACAAAAAATGTGCTTGATCTGTCGTTTCAGATGGATTTGTGCGCACACAGGCATGTTCTTGTTTTTCGCTTTTCCACTTGTTGCCAAATTTTTTAGCACGACAACTCGAGTCTAGTAACTTACAACTCTCAACCATTCGTGTGTGAGTGTTGTTTGTTTGCATTAATGGAGGGGACCTACAATTTTCTGTTGAATCCTACTGGCACATGAAAGGCCCTTGTAAATTTAAATAAGTAAATCGAAATCAAGTCAATTGATCTTCACGACCAGTTATTCGAAAAAGCAGTAGTGATACAACTATTATTTCTATAGCATGAAAATTAAAATTTCCTTTAAAGCAACCAATGCCAGTAAAATAATCAGGTGGTATGAAAAGTGCACTTCGATCCTTTTTAGGAATATGGGATAGATTACTGTTTAATGACTGATGAAAGTATGTGACAACCTAGGATCTACATACTAACATGTACATAACGGTTACATATTATTTAGTTATAAGCTTCTAATTCTACTAATATTGCTATGCAACCGTCACTTCCGTTTCAAAATAATACGTGATATTATTTTCACTTAAGCCTACTCTGTTTCTTGTCATATATATGTATTTATTGTGGAAATAAAGATTAAGATTTATAGTTTGTTAATATTTTTAACTATGATAACTTCTTTTCCTATAATTTAAATAACGTAGGCATGTGTATGACATTTTGATATTCATACATTTATTTTTAACTCATGTTTTTAAAAATAAAAATTTACCAGGTAAACAATTTTACATTCAACAAAACAAAGAGAATCTCCTTCTTTCTTTCAAAAACTCGTCATGGAAAGTTTTGTTTACTATAGCTTAATTTAGATTAAATACTAAACCCTAGTTTGATTTAATAGAACTTTTATTAAAACAGACTGATGCTGTGATTCAATCTTTATACATCTTTTATCTTTTTCATCATTTGCATGTACATCTGTATGTCTATTTGTTGAACAAACAAGAACTTCAAACTTCGTGGTTCGTGCAGTCGTATAAAATGATAAGAGCTAGAAATCAACGTGCCAGTTTTATATTGAATGAAGCTCTGAAGCTCATTCAGAAAAAGTCTAACAAGAAAATTGTTAAGAAAGGTCTGGTTTCTATGTCATAGTCATAATTATCTATCTATATTGACACTGGGACACGTGTTAATGTTGTATAATTCACGTATCTACAGTGGTGCTAGGAAAAAATAATGTATTGCCTTCATTTTTAGAAAAGTGTTAAGGCCAACCAAGAAATTGCTAGTTAAGAATATAAATGCCCAAGTAACATTAATAAATCCTCTAAGAGTACCTCTTGTCATGAATAAGTGCCTCTCACATTAGCCGATCGGATTCGGCAAAAAATTGTTAATACGTAATCTACCTGGCTGTTCGAATAAATTGTAATTATTGCAGTAATTGCTCTCCTCTTCTAAATTTGATCCGCAATCAAATTATGACGTTTACACGTCACCTCATTATTGTCAAACATTAATCTTTGTATTAAATCAATTCACACATGGCCTTAAAATGTGCTTTCTGCAACACATCGTACTGTGACGAATCTACAATTTCTGACTTTCTATGCAGCAGAACGCACTGGGTAACTGCTAGTTCTCTATAAAAAATAGTTGGTGTTGCATTTGAATATAAATTGCTTACCCCCGATGTCTTTTTTTGTATCAACTCAATCTTTTCAAAAGAATTAACCCGTCGACAAAAATTTTTTAACTATGTATTTTATAATTTTCAAAATAAAATTTGTTTTTGTGAACGCACTTGGCAATCACACAAATAGTTGTAGCTCAATAGAAACTCCCTCACATTATTTTTCTCGAAGTTGAGATACCAATAACTCTCCTATAAGAGTCATAACCTTCATATTATATATAATATAATATATTTTGTAAAAGCTCTTTAATTCGTATGTTGATTTGAAAAAAATCCTCATTTAAAATAACAAATTTTTTTTTTTTGTCAGTTTCCATTGAATGTAGTTCGTCTACAGTGAGTTAATTTCCAAAATGTATGCAACAGTTTTATTTCTCCCTAGTAATATCTAAATGTACGCACATAAACATCACAGCAACATCTTTTTCCGTTTTCTGTAATAATTTGAATTCTTCAGAGATGATGACAGACTCTCCGCTTTTAATATCACCCTATAAACAACTCTGCACTACCTCTACCTTATAAATTGTGGCTTAGGATTTTTGTAGATCTTCATGTAGGGCGTTGGGTACGAAATCTCGAATGGCTAAAATCCCGAATGCCGTAATCCCGAATGCCAAAATTGCTACGACCGACTACGCGGTCGATTATGAAGACCATAATCATCGCATAGTGCGCTAAAAGTGGCTACGTTTAAATTCAACACTTTTGTAGTAAGTCTTAATAATTTTAACGCGTTGTTTTATTGTTAAGCTATCCACTATCTTAAATAGCAAACATTATTCAACTAATATTATGACACTTCAAATGACAGCTGAGTTTGACAGGTGTCAAATTTTAGTGCTATCAACTTGAAACCACGAAATGAATGACCCTGTATTTGTGTGCAAATGTAGTATCATTATGGACGGGCATTTGTTGTTCTTGAAGTTTATGCGAATACACTGTGGATGTGAATCTGCACAACTGTTGTTGTGCACATCGTTTGTTAAATTATTTTCAATAAAAACCACGTAAGATGTGTACAAAGAGAGTCAGGTTTTTTTCCTTTAAGTTAATTTCAGTTGCGAATAAGCAGATATGTTAATTCGTTTAATCATTAATCATGGCGTTATATTTTCTAAGAAAGACATAATGTTATTGCATTTAAAATCGTTAGCTTTAAATTTCATTAAAATAAGTGCTTAAGCAATACACACGTTATTTATTGGAATGCATTTTTTTTATTTTCTTAGAATTAATAAAAATTAGAAAATATATACATATGTTCCTACACATGTAATGTACATATCTTATTACTTTAAAGGAGCTATTCTTGTATATATAGATATATATATATATGTATATATATTCTTTTTTTTTCTGGAAAACGGTTCTAACGATTTTGATGAATTTTCTACAATTTGCTCTAATGCACGAGAAAAAAAATTCAAAAAAAAAATTTTAATCAAATCCGCCCACTGCCACGCCCGCTTTTTTGTTTCATATTTTCTCTTAAATTTCTCTATTTCTTGGAGATGACCCAAATGATTTGGATGAAATTCTCAGAGTTTGTTTTTTTGTGCAACAGAAATTAAAAAAATAGTTTTAGTACAATCCGACCATTGCCACGTCCACTTTTATCATATCTTGGTTTCTCGGAAGGAAATAAAATTTAAAATATCATTATCTAGATCCGCCCACTGCCACACCCACTTTTCTTATTATTTAGTTTTTTCGAAAATAACTTAACGATTTTAATGACATTTTCAAATACACTAGCTACTCTAAAATTTAAGAGAACATACCAATTTGAAATAGAAAATATCAATTAAATTTGAAGTGAAAAATTTAATTTAAAAAAAAAAGTTTTTCCAGATCAAGTCTGTTATGTAAGTAATGCAAATTTATGAATAATTTGCAGATAAATGATTCAAGTTGTGAAAACTTGCCCTTAAATTTGATTAATTGCTGAGATATTGGTCATCAAAGATAAAAGTATCTTTTACTTGCAATATATGTATATATGTATATGTACACAGATACTATAATACCTATGGCAAGTTATGGATTCGTACAAAAAATCGAATTGGAGATTTTGATCAAACTTGACATTACGATGAAAAGGAAGACGAAAAAAGTGGTTCTCGCAAAAATGTCCGCCTGTCTGTCTTTCTTTTTGTTCGGCTACATCCTAAACGGATGGGTCGATTTTCTTCAAAATTGATACCTATAGCGTTTCTTGGGCAGTCATTTTGTTTCTTAGGACTTAAAATAACCGCAGCTGATACACAACTGCACTGTACGGCGGAAGCGTCTCTGAGGATGCGCATTATCGACTAGAGTAAAGGTGGTGCGAAACCGATCCATCGTTGCTCGAATTTATGCGATTTTGCGATTATGTCGACCGAATATTGGACTCAGCTCGCGATGCGTCGCGCGAACCGAACCATTACATATTTTGGTAATAAATTTGAACGATTTGCAAACGTTGTTCAGGAGTTAGTCTATTAATTATGAAATGGCAAACCAAACGGAGCATATAAATCAAGTGACAGCTGTCAAGAAGACCAACCCCGAAAAAAGTATTGCCAGATTGAAAACTACACTTCGTTAGGTTTCACTCAAAGACGAACGTGATTTCAACGGACTTTTTACTTAACCTTAACGATCATCACTTAACTTGATGACCATGTTTAACTCACAAAAGAGTGGAAGAGTTACAAAATAGTGTGACCATTCTAGTTTGATGTCATCAAATTTTAAATAAACTTATTTAATACAATAACCATACAGATCAAGTTTCATTTTCTCAAGCTCTTAACCCATCCATCGAACTTCATAATTTACTTATAACGCTATTAAATAAACAAATCGTTTAAATGAAGAGCAATCTTATTGCAACCCCCATAGCAATTCAAATTTCAATTAAATAGAATTCCGAGTAAAGCCCAGATGTCTCCTCAAATGACAAAATGCTCCTAGTAACAAAGAAAGTCACCACAAAATCGTCAACCCAGCAAGATAATTAAACAGCCTCATAGATTTTGTTTTTTTTTCCCCACTTATACGAGTATTCCAATACAGTGAAAAAAACAACTTACACCGCTGCTGAATTATCATGAAAATTCCTTAAGCTACAGTTGGTTTTGATGGTTCTACTGCTACGGCTCTTGTAGGTGTTCATCAACATTCTACAATACTAGGAAGTTGAGGAATGGGGGTATAAATTAAAGTCATCATGTCTTGACTTTTTGTTTTAAGTTTATTGCATAAACGCGGGGATTAAGTCAAATAATTTGAATTCGCTTTTGTTTGTTGGATCGGAGAAGATGGTTTTCGCTTAGTAAATATTGACACCACTCCCACTTTTTGATATTTAGATACAGTTGATTGTTTGAACAAGTATTAGAATTAACTGAATTTCTGTTTATTCTCACTGTTATAATGTTTTCTTTTTTTGTACACTACATACATACCTACGTATACTTACTTCGGGATGGGGTTGATTGTTACAGTTCATTTCATTGGATTGTATCCATATTTTTACTTGACAATTTGAAATGATTTTCGATGAAACGACGAGGTCATGGACTTGAGAGGGGAGCTCTTATAATAACTAGTTTTTACCCAATGGACAAGAGTATCTCTGTTCTCCGATATATCCACTTGTTGAACAGATCTCTACCACCTGTTTTCGTGTTCATCCCCTATTGATGGTGATGTGAGATTGTGTTGACACTTCCAATTATTGGGGTATAAAACATTGACACTGTGACAAATCGTGATCAGTTTCAAGGCAGATTCCGGAGTTGGTAGTTTAACTTATTAGAAAAGGGCTCTGCCTGTTTTGTTTTGTGTCTAAATGTAAATTCCTTTTCTATTTGGTTTGATTTGCTTTAATTGATACAGAAATATATTTCAAAAATTGTACTGTTATAAACATAAAGAAAAGAAATAAACTGCAAAAATGTGCGAATATCGAGAGAAAACAGGTGAAAATCAAGGTGTGTTTAATCAAAAGGATTTTGTATGTTCTGAAATACAATTTAAGTGAAAAAAGTTAAAGAATTTCTTGATAATAATGGCTATTGATTGGGCCCAATAGATAGTTCAAACGGGTGGTGTTTTTCAGTACTAATAATTTTAATAAACGCGAGTAAGGCTTTCTTAAAATAGAATCCTTAATTTGAAATCAACCTGTGCCTGTTATCAAACGTAAAAACAATAGTGTGGTGTTTCTGTGACTATTCTTTCTGCATATACTCGTAGATGTCTAAAACTGTTTGAAGTTTTAAATACAACAAAAACGACAGAAAATTAACAAAATTTCGGTATAGTTTTGATTAAAATACTAAAACCTCTTATTAAGTTTGATTCTTTTTCAACGAAGGACAATATTTTTGAGTATTTATAAAACCAAACAAAAATTTAGATCTAAATGTCTTGAAAAGTGTAAGACAATCCAAGCAACAGATGGTCATTTAAAATAAAGAACTATCGAACTGTTACTGTTGCGATCGAATTTACTGCCAAAAAAAAAAACAAAAATTAAATGAGTGAATATTTTTTAGCTCTAAAATAAAAAAAAATTAAAATTAAATTTGTTCCAATTACGATTTACAAAAACCGAACATTCACAAATGCAGATCAGACCAGTGAACAATTTATTAAAGTAAACATTTTTATACCCTTACCCACTTGAAAAAAATTTAAGTTTTTGCCAAGTTTAGTCAAGGCCCTGGAAAGTTTTCAGTACCTATGGAAAATCTAGACGAGGAAAACATTTCAAATACTCGTTATCTTGAGACCCTTGATAGTACAAATTTGCAGGTAAAATTCTGCTATCTCCTCAAAAATACCCTGTGTACAGTAAAAAATACCGTTATTATGAATAAGCTCAGTGGTAAGCGTATCGGAGTAGTAAGCGAAAGGTCCCAGGGTAGAATCCTAAATGAACCAATTTTTGTTTATCTAAGCGAGGAACTAGCTGATTTAAGCCCACCCTTGTTAGCACCTGGTCAGTGGTAACTTTGTAAAACATTCTAGGGCTTCATTAAAACTAGATAGATAGACAGTTTTAAGTTGTAAATATTTTTGACTAAGACATTTTCTTTATATAAATAAAAATAGAGCGCAAAAAATGTTTAAGCTTAGAAGATCATTTTCCTTCTAAAAATTATTCGATATGCATTGAAGGATACAAATTTGTGTGAAATAGAGTAAAATATTTTCAAATGACTTGACTGCCGATTTTGTAATAGATACATGTACATTTATACATTATATAATTGAAAGAGCAAAGCTTAAAAAAAAAAAAATTATATAAATATATTTCAATCTGGCAATGGTTGTTTTGTGAATTTTCTTTTAGTCTTTGTAAACCGCAAAAAGACTTTTCGCAAAAGTTCTCTCGGGTATTTTTTTAGATGGCAATTAAGTGTTGTTTTCCTAGATTTTATTTTGCTATCTTTCAGCTCCTGTTTTGGTATCTCGCAGTTTTGTTATCTGACCGTTTTGTTATCTCGCCGCACCGTTTCGTTATCTTGACTTTTATTTGTCAATATAATACAGGCTATCCCACAGTTACCGCAGCAGAAGAAAACCATGAGTTATAGCTGCATGTAAATGAATACACGTGTGATTCATTCCTGGATACTTTCAAAAACCTATTTAACCTTGAAAAAGGTATATGTTTAAAGGACTACTTTATTTTAAATCGAAGACGCAATAAAAAATGTCTTTAAGATAGTTGAATAGTATTATTCTCGATAGATAACAAGATCTCTTAAATTGTTTCAGAAGTAAAAGCCGTATTTTTCTCATATAGTATACATAAATGTAGATATGTACGCTACTATAACAGAAAAATTATTATATCCACATGTGATAATTAGTTATGTAAATCACAAGCGCAGTTAGCTTACACATGCCTAATATATTTTTGTCAATAGAGAGGTATTAAGTTAGTTAATAATTATATTTATTTTGTACGTGCTGTAACATTTTGTATTTGAATAAACTTGTTTCCAGAATTTTGTTGATATTTATGTAATGTAGATACACTATGTTAATATTTATATTTACATTTATTTTTGGTTAATGGAAAGCCCACTTAGAATTAAGAAAAAGTTACATAGATAAGAGTCAAATCTGCTGTAGAAAAATTAAACTATGAATGTTTTGCGAAGGAACTTTTTATTGGTATAAGGTATATCAAAAATGTTTTTAACAAAAGCAAAAATGCCTTCGTGTCTAATGTTAATGTTGAAATATTTAAGATGATTTTATTTAAAATCAGTCCAGGTGATGAAAATGTTTTTGAATTAAAATTAACATCCTAGCAACTAAGCACCATTGAAGGAGTCAGATGATTGTGGGTTGGTGGGTATGAAATAGCCAACTCAGGTCTGTAAACTTGTTGGTAGCTTCAATTATTATGGTGTGAAAACTAAAATAGTAGTAGCTGATTTGTTCCTATTAATTCCTCTGATGGTTGACTATGACTGCTTAACTGATGCTTAAAGAATTGACTCTAAGATAACTATACAGATAACCGGGAACGATCCGTTAAAGTGCGAAGTTGAACTTAAAGTAACAAATTTCTACACTTTATCTTAGTAGTTGTTCTCCATATTAAGTAGTTGTTCTCCATATTAATGTAGATATGTATATATTCTGCTAATTTAAATTGAGGAAACCAACAGTGAGGCTCTTTCGTCAGTTTGTATCGGCTTGTTTTATTTGTGCGTTGCTCCGCTTAGAGTATGTTCATTCAATCGCCAGGCAGACGTCAATGCCAACAGTTTTTTTTTTCTGACAACAGTATATATAAGTGTAGAGATTGCAATCCCGATTCAAAGATTTAAATTCTGTGATCCTGAGATAAACCCTGGATTTCCAAAATATTTTATATTCAGAATATATTTTTGTTTCAATTTTTCAAAACAAAATCCAAATTTAGTTGAAAACAACTTGAATGCACTCAGCTGAAGTTGAGCTTTTGAGCCTTTTAATTTTTGTTATTCGATTTGCACATTTTCCTTAGCTTTGTCTATATCAGGCTGTACGGTGTGGATGGGTGAAAATTCAACGTCATTCAATTCACTGATAAATGGGGTAGAATTGTTTTCCTTTTTCCATTAATTGAGATAAAAATTTAAACAAATGATTCTAAAACATATTTTGTATTTGAATAGTTGAAAAAAAGTATAATAAATTTCTTAAATTATTATTTAAATAATATAGAAAATAACTTTTTATTATTATAATTAAATAGGTAGATAATATACAAAAAAAAAAAACCTTCAAACATCGCACGCAGGCAAAATATCACAAAAACATGGCCATTACTATACAAAATCGATGTATTGTTTTTTTTTTAATGCAACGTTGTTTGCAATCAACATTATAGCTTAGTTTCTGATCGATCCGGCTGTTTAGATTGCAAACGTTTCGTCAAAGTTGATGTGTCTTAAGTGGAAGCTTTTAGAGGGCACGTTCAGGAGCAATTTTGGTGTGCGATAACAGGTGCTTTTATTTTGTTTTTCTTTTTTATATAAAGGGTCCGCCAAACAAATGGCGCAAAACATCGAGTGTAGCTTCGGCTGTGTGGCACGCGTAGCGCAGTCCTGTTGAAACCAAATGTTGCCAATATCCTCCTCTTCAATTTTTGTGAACGAAAATTCGTTCAACATGGCCCGATAACGATCGCCATTGACTGTAACGGCCACTCCTTGCTCATTTTCGAAGAAAAATGGCCCAATTATGCCTCTGGACCAAAATCCACACCAAACAGTGACTCGTTTTGGGTGTATCGGCTTTTCAATGTATGCGTGGGGGTTTTCTGTGCCCCAAATGCGACAATTTTGCTTGTTTACTACCCGCCAAGATCAAAATGAGCTTCATATGACAAGATGATTTTTTTTGGCAAAATCGGCATCTTCTCTGAGTCGATCGCAGGCCCACTTAGCGAAGCGTATACACAACCATATTCGTTCAGCGGAAGGATAAAACTAATTATCTGTCAAATCAGACATGAGCTAAGTGTTACCATACACGAAATAAGCACTAGTTGAAAAAAAAACGTTAGATGGCGGACCCTTTACAATATATTATATCTTACAGTGTAAGCAATTCATTAATTAATAAATAAACTAATAAATTAATATATTCTTCGTAATACAAAATAATTATAATGGAATCTGCTGCTAGTGGTTAGTAGAATAATTGAAATGAGATACTTTAAGTATGCGGCATATTTTTTATTTGTCAAAAAAAATGGCTTTTGGCTTTGGGACTTAGTAAAAAAAATCGTATTTTTTGTATTTCGTAATTTTTTTACTTCTGGGAATTGTTGAGCAATGTTAGATTTACCTTGAAGTATTTTGACTAACAATCAATCAAACACCACTGGAACTTTTCAAGATAATGGCAGTGCAAGGTATTAAAAAAAGTGAAAATAAAAGTGTGTCCTATAAACATTTTTTTAATAATTTTTTTCTTTTTGCTTTAGCAACCAATTTTTTTTTTATCAAAACATCAACGAAGCGAGTTAATGAGAAGCTGCACGTCAAGTGATAAAAAGGAAAAATTTTAATTTTTAATAGAAAAGGTAGAAAACGAGACTAATATTGAAATCTCAATCTTCATCCTTATTTGCGGTGTTCGAAGGATTTTGTCGTAGAAAAGTTTTAACGCATAGGGGATATAGTTTGCGTTTAGTTTATATCATCAAATTTTTTCCTGGGGCTTCATCACGTAAAAGGAAAACGATCGGAATCAAATAACGATTATTTAAATGGTGACGTCTTTTCAAATAAATTACCAAAACTATCAATTTGCTAATGTACACAAAGAAACAAAAGCCTTTCTAAAAACAAAAAAATAAAATGTTATCAATTTTCTATAGGGCAAGGGCAATGGAACTCTGTTTCCACAGATTAAGAAGCGCTTATGAATTGAAAATGACTGACGTTTTGATTGACAATTCTACGTTATGGAGGGAATCTTACAACAAATCACTCAAAAAACCATAAACTATAACAATAAATTTACTGATTGTAAAAAAGACAAAAATGACGACACACCAGAAAGATTCCATCATGCATTAACGCCACCGCCACGGTCTACAGCAAGCAGATAGACAATCAATATTTGCACTTTCGACCCATAATATCGTCTGCGAATCTGCATTTGCGATTTATCAAAATTCATTCAGCCAGTATGTATGTATATAGATTTGTATTTATGTAGGTAAAAATAAATTTAATTCGTAACAGAGTCAAGAAAAATTTCATTGGATGCACATGGTGTTTTTTAATTGATGTTGGTGTACCTTTCATTCTACTTACGTATGTATATAATATATGGCACAGCACAGACAAGTGGTAAATTTCGGACCTATTTTGTATTTTCGAAACAAGGACCTGAATCTTTAAACAAACAAACTATCATCCAAATTCTTACCTTTATTTGAAATTTGAAGTTTCTCTCTCATCGGGAAGTTAATATAAAATCGAATGCAAATTTTTTACCGAACGTCTGGTCGAGAAAATAAAATTCTTTTAGAAATGAATTAAACAAATCCCTATAGCATTATGTCAATTAAGTGCATAATCGACATTCGCTCATCACATCTGCGCATTTAGATTTATATACATTTGTATCTTCTTAAATAAACAATTTGTATGCGTTGGCATCATATTGAAATTAATTGACCACCTAGAAACGATTTGCTATTGCACAGAAAAATAAAATTAACCGTCTAGAGATAAAAACAATATTATAATATCATTAAGAAACAGCATCCAGAAAGACAAGTAAAGTTTAAGTTAAATTATTATTTATTCGATAGATAATAATTATGTACACTTAAAAAAAAAAATGTACTTTAGTCAAAACAAATTATGGCGAATAAAGACAAAAACAACAAAAGCAATCACAACTCGATCGCACACATTTTTTGAGACCCCATTTAACCTGAAGCGTATCATATATGTATTGTCGAGAAGCTTTTCACTTGTGATTGCCATTGGTGTTTTTGCTGTTTGAACACTAACGGTTTTCATTGTTTAAATTATTTTCATTAAATGAATTGGAATTTTACAATAAATTTCGCCTATAAATATATTATCATGAATATAAATCTCCCAAAAGTATGTTTCGACATGTAACATTGGTTTCGTCGTTTGTAGGGTAAGTGTGAAGTGTTGAGAGGGAATTTTAGCAATCGCAAAACCTGTTATATGGAAATGTTATGAAGAAAATCATTTTATTTCATTTTATCATGAAATGAACCTTTGCTAGGCATATAAGATGATCTGAAGAGTGGATTGAGAAATAAGGTATACGATCGAATGACTGTTAGGGCTTGATAATGTATACATACGCTAAATAAGCCGATTTCTAACGTTCGTCATGACTTTTGGCAGCTTAGCAGCGGGTACTTTGACAATTTTTGTCTAGATGTTGACCTTCAGGTCTTCAAGGGTTCTTGGACAGTTGACATAAAAAAAAGTCTTCGCAAAGTGTCAGTTGGGGGAGCAGGCGGTTGTCCACTACATATCACCCCTTACTAAGATTAGGCGCTCTCTGATAATTGTGCTCTCAAAACAGCCATCGAGATCCCCTTGAAGTGTGAGCTGTTGCTCCATCAAATACACCATCCAATACATTAAGTCGCTGACAAAAATAATTCCTCCAAGACGCAATTTTGTGCGCAGAACTTCGTTGGGATTACAAGACTGATAAGCTATATTTCATTGCCTCAATATTCTCTGGTAATCCGATGACCCAAGGGACTCCAGTTCTGCATTTTGTCTGAACTTAATGACTCATTTAATAAAAATATATTTGATTTTCATTCTGGGACAGGGCCCAACGGCTATATATTGAAGAGATGTCAGAAACCATGCTTGGTTTCGATCAGAGAACAGAAGGCCTCAACGGAAAATGCACGCTCCTCACTGTTTCAACGCATAATATTGACTAACTTGAAAAAAACTACTAAAAACTGCAAAAAATGCAGACGAAAACTCAAACCGATATTTCTTCTATTCTTCATCATCGTACAGTTAGGTGTAAATACAACTACGCACCATTTTTTACTACACGAAACCGATACTTACCCTATGTATATAATGCATGTAAAAAAGAATAACAAAAATTACTCATACGCCCAAGTGACCATTTTAATAACAAACAAAAATTAAACATTGTCTGCTTTAATATTTTATTTTCATTTATGACACGTTAATCTTCATTTAATGCTTGTTTTTTTCTGAAAAGCAAAGTTCACACTCAATGAATATGTTTTCCACCTGGATTAATAGTTTAGCGTTCACATTAAACGACTTACATATTCACACATCATTATAAAAAATTGGTTTTCGAATCATTTCCATACTAAATTCACTCATGAAATCTCAAATTGCTATGAAGTCGGCTCGCTTGAGCCAATCAGCATTCTCGATTTAAATTAGACAGTCAATGACGGACGTTCAGAAATCTGTCGACACGACACAAAATGATCAAAATGTTGTTTAATGTGAACTCCAATAAAAGTTTTTTTTTTTAACTTGCATTCAACCAATTTCGATTATGGTCAACATCGTTCATTCGGGAAAAATGCCACTACTACAACTTGAAACCAGTCGAGGACTGTCTACCGGGGCTCCACGATAACCTCACAAAATGACATCAGTCTAACAGCTTAGAAGGCACTAAGTAGTATCGCCTTTTGCCGCTATAAAAGTCCTTGATCATCCGGGCCCTCCTGTAAATGTCAAAAAACCGATACTTTTAACTATACGAGTCTTTGGTCATCCGGGCCCTCCTCTAATTGGTCCTGAAACATGAAATTTGTGAAAATTAGCTTGATTTATGTATGAGGAAGATTCTTCGATTGATAAATAATTTATGTAAATATTTGATAAAATTAGTTTTCATTGTTGATAACAAATATTAACACTTTTAAAAATGGAGACAATTTTCTAAGGGGACAATATTTGCTTAGACAAAAATTTATCCAAAATTTTGCGATTTTTCTGAACTTTTACAATTTTTCTAAACTCGATATAGATCGTGTATATTTTCATTACAGTTCACAGTTTTGTGTACATATTTATAGAATAACCTAAACTTTTTTTACACATGATATTGATAAATTAATTATTACTTACATATCACTTAAACAAGTTAATAAGATGGGCAGATCGCTGTGGACTGGGTGTTAACCCTCATAAGACAGATCTTGTCCTCTTCTCAAGGAAATACAAAATCCCTCACATAGACCCTCCGTCTATCAAAGGAATTCCACTCAAATTCTCAGACGAAGCCAAATATTTGGGCCTTATCTTAGATAAGAAGTTAAGTTGGAAGCCCAATATACAGGAAAGAGTCAAAAGAGCAACTGTTGCACTCTTTTCATGCAAAAAAGCCGTAGGGAACAAATGGGGTCTTAAACCCAGTATTACTCATTGGCTATACACCTCGGTTGTTAGACCGATTCTTACGTACGGTGTGACAGTATGGTGGACCGCTTTAGATAAAGCGACGAACTGCGAAAAACTAAGCAAGGTCCAACGGTCTGCCTCGCGTTGCATGGGTGGAGTACTTCGTACAACACCCTCTGCTGCATTAGATATTATGTTCTATTTAGCACCTCTCGATATATATGCTAAACAAACAGCTGCAAGCACAAATAATGATATTGGTCACTCCACTATTCTGAATTCTTTCGGAACAATTCCAAGTAACATTGATTACACCATCCCCCAGTTACAGTTCGATAAAAACTTCCAGGTCACCATACCCTCCAGATCTATCTGGGAGGATCGGGCATTTCTGGAAGATGAATCAATCCACTTCTATACGGATGGATCAAAAACTGATGACGGGGTTGGTGGAGGTGTGTACTCAGACAGGATGAATTTAAATCTCTCCTTTCGCCTTCCCAATCACTGTAGCGTGTTCCAGGCGGAACTTTTGGCGATAAAAGAAGTACTATCTTGGCTTAAAAGAAACGTGATATCTAACACAGATATCCGCATCTTCTCGGATAGCCAAGCTGCCATAAAATCCCTGGAATCTGTCTCTACCAACTCAATAACAGCCCTTAACTGTCGATCATCTCTCGTTGAGATGGCACATCAGTTTAATTTTCACCTCTGCTGGGTGCCGGGCCATAGGGACATTCCAGGAAATTGCAGGGCTGACGAACTCGCCAGAAGTGGAACAATACTACCTATTTCACCAAATAGGTCAGATATAGGTATACCCATTGCTACATGTAAACTTATGCTGAAGCAGGATTCAATAGAGAAAACAAACCTTAGGTGGAACAACATCTCCACCTGTATAGCGACAAAACAGATGTGGCCAAGGTTGGACCTGAAGCGCTCGAAGAGTTTAATATCTCTAAGCAGACTGCATATCAGCTCCGTCATAGGTGTCATCACCGGTCACTGCTTGATAGGCAAGCACGCAACGAGGCTTGGAGTATTCTCAAATGATTTCTGCAGAAGCTGTATGGATGAAGAAGAGGAAGAATCGATTCCTCATCTCCTCTGCACTTGCCCTGCTCTATCCCAACGACGTAAACTCCATCTCGGAGAATACTACTTCAACGATCCTAATGATCTGGTAAATGTTGACATAATTGATCTCGCACGCTTCGTAAGGAGCTCTAAGTGGTTCAACGAATAGGAAGAAGAGTTTCAAGATTCCTGTGGTATCACAATGGACCAACTATGGTCTAAGTGTGTCTAGCCTTGCTCGACAGCCACCTTAACCTAACCTAACCTAACCTACATATCACTTTTTAAAACTCAACGATAAATCATTACAAATATTGAAAGGTCGAATTTTGACAATGACCTAGCTAACTAGGACACACTAATCATAGCAAAAATGAATAATTAATCTAAAAACACAGCAGCAAAAACACATAAGAATTCACCCTGTAAAATAAATCGTAATGTTTTATTGCTATATACTGACATGCATACACGTATAATTCTAATTAATTTATTCAATTTCTAAGTGTGTGCCAATAATTTTGATTATCTAAAGTAGATGATCAAACAGACTATCCTACTAAGCTCATATGTATATACCTAATGAAGATCCATAAACAATTTGACACTCAATTTATTGATACACATAATTCATTGATGTTTTGGTATATTGATTCTTCTTGACCATGAGATATTTTCTTCCAGCGGAGACTGGAAAAAAGTTTATTTTACTCAATTAAACTTGGGTCAATCGATTTGTCACATCAGCGTCATAAGTTTTGTTGTTTTATTATTGTTCTTAATTTGTTTATTGATCTCTATTTTGCAGCTGAGATCTTTGAGTCGTATATTAAACTTATCTCCCTCATATATTCTTTTCTTATTTCCAGACACAAATGCTACAGTTGAGGCTGGTAGTACAAGTAGACCAATAACTTTGGGAACTGATGTCATCGCTGGGCAACCCCAACCGGCAAAGGGCTCGGAATACTTCGAGAACGCCTTGCAAGCAACAAGTAAGTCAAATAACATATGCATGTTAATTTATTTGCGTCGCTTCTTCAATTGAGTTTATTAATAGATTACTTGGCGTCTGCTGACTGCGAGCCACAAGCTCAGCATCTAACGATGAAACTTAAAAATAATACTCTTTCATTTAACCAATAAGACATAGGGAATTGAATAGAAGTGACTTCGTTTATTTTTATTTATTTAAGTGTTCAGTGGACAGACAGACAATATGATTTGATATACAGTTAGACTTTTGTTAGATATAAATAATTGTGTTATTCAAGTTTATTGATCGTGACTTTTTGTTTGGCCACAAAATCTCTGTTTAGTGAGTTTGGTGGAAATGATTAGAAAATATTGACATGAAGCTAATAATTTCATTTCGTGATAATCTTTCTTAAGTTAAGTTATTTGAATTAAGAATTTCCATTGACGTTTAGCAATTGACCCAACCACATAAATGTATGTGGGATGTAGAAACGGAAACAGAAAAAAAAATTAATAAATAAAATTTGAGTGGTGTGAAATTGAAATTGAAAGGAATAGGAATATGACATCATTTAAATGATCATCGCGGTTTCGCTAAGTGGCGCCCATCCGAGAGCTCCAATTTTCGATTTTACTCTGGCGCATATAATCAGGCTGAATTTCAGAGATGGCATGGTTTAAGTTGATTTTGAGGGCACTAGTCATACTAGGCATACACTTTCGACTTAAGGAAACCCCACAAGAAAAAGTCTTACGGTATCAAATCGAACGATATCGGTGCCAGTTCACGTCGTCTCTACGTGAGATAACCATGCCCTCAAATTACTCGTGCAGAATGTCCATTGTGACATCAGCTAAGCTGTGTAGCCTCGCTCTATACGAACCACATGTCATTCACATCCATATCATCCACTTTGGGTCAAATGAAATTGGTTATCATCGAACGGTCATCCTTGAAAGTGGCGATGTTTTCGGCAGGTCTTGCATTTTATTGATGTACCACTGTTAGCTGAACCGGCGGACTCGAATTCTACCACTAAACGTTCAATAATCGACGGGGAAGAACTATCATAAACCGTAAAATGGGAGCAACGTGCACATCGTTGCCATAAGAGATTTTGACTATAAGCAAAATGTCAAAATAGAGTCTGCGTTCGCAGCTCATTCATCGAATTCTCTAATTGGGGTGAATAGATTCGTATCATTTGCATGCGTTGCTCGACACTGTAACTTGCCATGGTGGCTTTAGTGTCTAAATAATAAGGACTGGAAAATCAACAACATAGATAAAACAACAAAACTGCCATTAAATGTCAAAACGTTCCCTTGCCTATTGCAAAACCTCTTACAAAAGCAAAAACATCAACAAACAAAAATCCCTACAAAAAGTTCGTTCAAAAAGTTTATGTCTTGATTGGACGGATTTAGAAAAATCAGGGCTTCAAAAAACATAGCTTATGATTTATGTTTCATACCTTTATTTGCTTATCATCATTTTTAGCCAAAAAAAGAAAAGCAGTTTACCATTGATGTGAAAACATAATCATTTAGAAAGCCCATATTTTCATTAAACTTTAAAGGAGCTAAAATAATAAATTCCATTAATAGTGATGAGACAAAATAATTTGAGTAAAAAAGAATTAGAACTTACGAAACGTTATAATTGTTGTTGACTAACAGTTTTAAAGCTTATCGTTCAAACTAGACAATCGTTATATTTTTTGTTGACTAACAGCTTTAAACTTTATCGGTCAAACTAGACAAGATCTAGACAGAGAGACGCACGTCAGTAGACATATTGTAAAATTTCTTTAAGCCCTTTTATCTTGCTATTTAAATGTAGGTACTTTATCAACAAACAGTTTTCACTTCTGCGACACATTTTATATTGATCGTTGTTAAAATTAATACATTAACACTTTCGTTTGTCTTCTACATTATACCAATCTTTTGTTATATTTTTGTTTTTTTTTTTTTTAAGAATTTGGCAAATTCAACTATTTCGTTATCCTGATTTCCGGCTTGATTCTTTCGAATGTCCTACTTGAAACATTAGGTATAAGTTTCGTATTGCCTGTTTCACAGTGTGATCTTCATCTAACCATCAAAGAACGTGGAGTTTTGAGCGCAATTGGATTTGTGGGGATAATCACAACTTCACATCTGTGGGGATTTCTAGCTGATACAACAGGGAGAAGGCAGATAATTCGACCAACCTTGCTTATAGGATTTGGATTCACAGTCCTTTCAAGTTTTACAAATAACTTTTGGGCTCTGTGTGTTTTGAGATACCTTAATGGATTTTGGTATGAAATTTATTATTTTTATGAAATTTTAAAAAATAACTGAATTATTTTTCATTTCTTAGCATATCTGGTGGTTCTGCAACTGTGTACGCTTATCTTGGAGAGTTTCATACTGAAAAGACACGATCAAGAGCTATTATGGGCGCTGCATTCATCTTCGGAGTGGGTGCGATGATAATGCCGGCTTTAGCATGGCTTGTCATCAACCAGGAATGGCGTCTAGAAATTCCATTACTTGCTATAACCTATAAACCGTGGAGACTCTTCATGGTTGTCTGCGGTATTCCAGGTTTTATATGTGGCCTTTGCCTATTCAAGATACCAGAGAGTCCAAAATTTTTGCTATCTCAAGCAAAGGATGAGGTGGCATTGGATATTCTCAAGACAATGTTTAATTGGAACACTGGAAGAGCAAAGGATGAGTTTCCAGTAAGAATTGCAATATAATTGGAACGAATGATCTGTGAGATCACTTTCATTTTGTAGGGACTTGGTTTGTTTTTTTTTTTTTAAATGGTTCACTATCATTTGAAAAATGTGGCAACCCTACTTTAAGATATCCACAGGATCTCATGATGTCTCTTTGAAGTAAAAGTGAAACGCAATCGTGAAGTTTTTATTAGATTCGTTTTGAAAATCTCAAAAGCATTCTTGTTTTTTTTTTTTCAGTATTCTCGTGTTTTGGAAGATATTGACTCATCTATGAAACCCAAACTAGTTCTGCCCGCAACAAGTCCTTGTGTTGCACTTTTTAAGTCAATGTGGGCACAAACTCAACCGCTTTTCAATAGGGAATACATGCGAACAACTGTTTTGATATGTACAATTCAGTTTTGGATTTTTGTAACCTCGAATGGAATGTATATGTGGTTTCCACATATCTTAAACAGTGTTGTGGAATTTATAAAAGAAAATCCCAATAATAGAACTTATATCTGTGATGTTGTGTATAACAAACAGGCAATACTGTTCGAACAAGAAACCCATCAGACTGAGGAAGTATGTAATGAGAAATTGGAAATTTCAACATATCAGCATTCGTTAACGTTGGAATTGCTATACGCAGTGGGATTTGCTGTAATAGGTGCTGTCATCAAAAACGTGGGGAAGGTTTGGATTTTATGTAAGTATTTTTTTTTAAATTGCGTAAGAAAGAGATGAAAAACAATGAAAATAGTTGTATACAATCAAAATAGATACAAAATCGACTGTTAAAGTGCAGGACCTCGTAAGTCGAAAACTAAAAAAATATTATAAATGGAAAAAATTAGCATAATCAGAGCCACCTTTTGGCATTTTCAGCGTAACAATATTGCTCAGATTAATAAATACCTCGGATCAATTTATTTGTTATTTTTTTATTTTTAATAATTAATTTAAAAGTTGTTGTTTTTTAGTTCTGAAAACGACTTACGAGGTTCTGCACTTTAACCGTCGAAATGTGGATATCTACATCAGAAACATTTGTATCAGGGTGTATTTTCCATTTTATTGATTTCCAAACTCAAAAACATACAAACAAAATTTGGCGCATTCCTTTCCAAAGCGCTTTCCCTCCCCCATTTTGGATTTTATTTCATTTATAGTTCACAAAATTAATAGAATTTGTCTCAAGAACCCTATGCGCTCCTGAAAACGGTAAAGAAGTTTATGTTACTGCCCTTAGAAAAGCCTTCAATAAAATCTCACACCCATTGATCATTTTTAAACCTAAAGCCAATGGAAAAAAAATTCGAGGTTTTAATTAAAACTAACAATACGATGGTCGAAAACAGAAAAAGTGGGTTTCGTCATACCAACCTTCGGTCGGCGTGTGCGTCTGTAATTTGAGATAGAGACTAAACACGGATGAATTGGTCTACTCCAGGTTCAATACAGAGAAATTTTATGTGATTCCCTACAGGAGAAATTCAAATTTTTCATTTAGCTCCTCTAGAATATTGCATTTAAATTTTTTCAAAAAAAAATGTTTTTAACAGGGTTCGAAACCAAACATACAAAATTTTGCTCGCGAGCGATACATACATATATATGGTTCGCACACGATCGAACTTAATCCTTCTTTGTGTGTATCTCTAGTTCGTGAGCGAACATAACAATAAAATTCATGTAGAATATGACTCGTTCGCGACAAATAATTGAAAACATCCGTAAAACGAATCATATTAAATTTGGATAAATATTTTTTTTTATAATTCAGAATTTTGTGTATTGATTTTTTTATTCTTTGAACTGAAATCAAAAAAAGAAATCAATACATGAAAAATACAATAAACAAAATTGTATAGAAATAGGTTTTAATTTAAATGAACGAATCATATTTTTCAGATTCCCACAGATTTGATTCGCTTATGAGAATAAATTCCTGAACGAATCAAAAAAAAATGTGTGTTGAGAAAGAACGAATCAAATTTTATCGTTCTCCAAATCTTGGGTTTTAAACAGCAAATTATCAAACAAAAAATCCATTTTATAGTTGTTTAGCAGAAGAGCAAGTTCAGCCGATCCAGAGGTGCATGTTTTGTTACTCCCGGTCCTTGTCCAAAGTTCCTCTTCCGGGTTTGTCCATTTTCCTTTTCCTTTTGTTCCTATCCTAAGGTCCACATTCTATTAAAAAAGACTTGACAGGCTGGTGACTGCCTTGAGGAACACCTGAAGTACATTTAATTGGGCTTGATTTGTTGTTCTTTAATAAGAAAATCGAGCTAATGTTTTTACTAAAATTTCAAAAAGTTTAGGAATTGCAGATAACTTACAAACTTCCTAAAACATTTAACGTTGTTCTTCGAGCCCGATTGAAAAATTGTGATTAAAAAAAAAATATTTGCATATTCATCCAAAAATGTTCCGAATGACAATGATGAATTAAAAACATTAGAATATCTTTTTTAAGTCTAGGGCAGGAATACTATCAACACCAGGCTTTAAATTTTATCAAAGACTTTGTAAATCACTAATGAAATCTCGCCGTACAGACCTTATATACTTTAAGTTTACAGTTTGTTTGAACTAAATAAACCACATTTTACCACTTTTTTTTATTTTTGTATTAATCATTTATTTTATACATATCACTTAAACAGTTGTGACTCTTGGAGCTTGTGGTATTTGTGGGATCATCACTATTTACGTCAATCTACCTATGGTTGCCATCTACCTATATCTTATTTTGCTTCTATGTGGCTTGGGAATCAATGTCCTCAGTGCCGCAACAGTAGATCTGTATCCAACCAGGCTAAGGTAAGTTATTTAGGGCCTGTTTCACAAATGTGGTTCAAATATTGATCCGCGGCTTAGCAATTTTAAGTCACCGATTTTGGCGGATTAACTATGAGGTTTAACAATGGTTCAATTACATGCTTGAACCATCGTTGAACCTCGGAATCTGCTGAAATCGGTGAGTTAAAATTGTTCATACACGGATCAAATTTGAACCACGTTTGAAAAACTGGTTTGGTTTTTAGATATTTATATTCTATTTGTATTTAAACTTTTTATTTCAACAGAGCAATGGCTGTCTGCATATCCCTGATGATGGGTCGTTTAGGTAGTGTTGTTGGAGCCAACATTGTGGGCCTGCTTATTAGCCATCATTGTGAGAGCGCGTTCTTAGCAACAGGGATCACATTGATTATTGCTGGATTTTTAGGATTTTTCATTCCAAAACCAGTTAAAGGAACATCGGAATCACCTCGACGTATAAGTCTCGTATCGATGACGGGGAACTGATAAATTTAACGTTCTTATGAAAATTTGCATTTTAAAGTCTGATACCTTACCTGAGAATTTAAATGATATGATTTTTGTTATATGATTTTCTTTTCGTTTGCAGTTCACAAAAAAACAAAAAAAAAAATGTTTTCATTTTGTTACATACTCTTAAGCTGTAATCGGTTAAAAGATGATAAGTTAGTTTTTAATTCAAAATAAATTTCTTTGCAATAAAAGAAAGTCTGTATTATTTTTTTTAGAAATAAGCAATCGGCTAAGATTATTTGTGATTTATCATAGCCATTTTTTAGTGTGAGCGTATAGCCAGCTCAGCTAATTCGAAAATGTTTACACACAAACAAATTGTCCCATTCAGAAAAAAGGGATCTTACAAATTTTGCTACCCCAAACATTGAGCAGAGCAGTTCAATACTTTTTTTTCTCATCATTTCAAACGATTTAGCATTTCACTATCCTTTACACATTTTATTAAATTTAAAATCGCACCAAATGCCTATTTTATCACTTAAGTATTATACTAAATCTATATGTCACTTTCTTGCGTGTTCAGCTGGAGTTTGTAAAGCAATTAGGTTTAGGGGTAGTTTCACAGTCGACACTTACCGGAGAAGTGGCACTTAAGTTTAACAAATTAGGACTTTGGGCTAAGTTTCACATAGCCAGCATAAGTGGAACTTAAGTCACCAACATCGGAGACTAAAGTGCCACTTATTCAGGTAATCTTTATTTGTTTAACAACATTACAAAATAACAAAATATAACAATTACAAACTTTTTCCGACGTAATTTAGGCTTGTATAAATACTTACGTGGTAATGCTGGATTTACACGACTGACAAATCGGCAGTATTCTGACAGTTAACTGTCAAAAAACTGGCAGAAGAATGGATAAATTCATTCTTTTGGCAGTATACTGAAAAAAAACTGCCAATTTGTCAGTCGTGCAAATCCAGAATAAGATCAAAGAAAATACAACGGGCACAGTGAAACACTTTTGTTTATATCTTTTTTAAGTTGGTATGGAAACAAATGTCATCAGTGTATGTCATTAAGAAGGACTTGTCACTGAAAGATTGTGCTTTATGCTGGATTTACACGACTGACAAATTGACAGTTTTTGTGAGTAAACTTTCAAAACAATGAATCTGTCCATTTTTCTGACAGTTTTTTTGACAGTTTACAGACATTTCCCTGCCAATTTGTCAGTCGTGTAAATCTAGCATTAGTGTTAAAAAGTACCACTGCTGCCCTCTCTTCCCTAATATTATAGATATACATATGTAGATAATATTGTATGCTCAGAGAAATAAATAGAAATAATAGAATTTAAATATATACATATTTACATTTTGTACATCCTACACTTTTGGTGATAAAAAGCAAATAATCATATAATTCGTATCTCAAAAAAATCCATCTTTCTTGATCATTTACGCTGTACATAATATATCAATATACATAATTCTGGCTTGTTTGTTTTTTTACATATTTGTTTGATTTAGGCCCATTTGCTGAAACGAAACGCAAGAATTTATGCTCAACTTAAGAGCGAATGTGACAGTTTACGACGCTGAGGAAAAAGTAGAAGATAAGCGTTTAAGTAGAATATAAATATTTATGTTTTTTATCAGCAAACAGCTCTTTGTTGTTAAATATTATGATTTGTTGTTAAATATTATGATTTAGTAAATAAGGTTCCTCTTCTCAAATATTTGAATTTTATTAAACAAAAACATTAACAAATTTAAAGTACGAATAAGAATACTAAAATTCAAGAGGTTGCATGATAATTCGAAAACTAATTGAACGATTTAAATATTTTATCATCTACAGCTACGATCCTTTGGATGTATCGAACTACTCATGAGTTGATGCAACCGATTTGTATTGAAATCAATTATGTGAATTTAGTTGAAAATTGCAAGCAAATAACTCAAAGGAACAAGGCTATGATACCTCTACGCAAGTCAAACCAGATAAATCCCCAAAGATCGCCAAAGACCTATCCATTCAGAATATTGGTTGAAAGATTCGTAAAAAGCTACATCGATTTGGAACACGCCATCAAATTAAAATTCATAAAATGTATGTATGAATGTATGTAGGAGTAGGTACCTATGTTTGTAGATATTTTTGCTATAAATTTTATTACAAGCCTTTAATAACAAAGTAATTTAAAGGCAATTTATCATTCTAGTTCTAAATAGATTGGATTGATCATTTCTATGAGGAAATAAAATCATAGAAAATGTGCTTTTTGTATTTTCCTAGAAGTTTACAATTAATTGTCATTGACCAATTAATTTTAAAGCTAAGTACATATAATTCCACTTTCCACCCGGTAATAAACGACACTCCATAATAAACGAATTTATATAGTTAAACCTGTTCAAAAATGAAACTTTTAAACATCCTGAATAAAAATTTGTTTGTATTTCCTTAGCTATCGTGACTTTTATATTGCTCTTTCTATGTTAGGAATTATAAATAGATAGTTTGATTTCCTTTAAAATTGGCCTTGGCAACTAGTTTCGTGAAGTGAACAGATTTTCAGACTATATGCATGTTGAAACAATTTTCAAGATGGGGGATAAGCTTAAGAGTCTCTAATTTGGATATTTGCTACATATATAAATTTGAAGTACATACACATACATAAATATAATTGAGCTCTGTTACAAAAATCGAGGAAATCAAAAATTATTGTAATTGGTTTTCCGTTTCCCGTTTTCCTAAGTCATTTTCATTCCATATTTTTGAAGTCTAATATTCTATTGAAATCTGTTTTCTATTTTTGTTTAAGGAAGTTTCCACATTTAATTTAATATTCTCATGTCGTCGCGTCGTCGGTTGGCTACACCCAAGTGATAAGACCCCCTCCTAACCAAAATTCTTGATCCGCGCCTGTTTCAAAGAGACAAATTCAAATCCATTATCTGTTTATTTTTCCTATAATACCTGCATACATACTTATTATAAATAACATTTAATACAATAAGCTATCGCAAGACATACTATAATTCTAGTTTCAAGTAGTTCGAATTAGCAAAATAATACAACATAAAAACAGTGCTTCCTATTATTTTTTTTTTCTAAGATTACACATATCTACCTGGCTGACTAGTAAAACCTGTTCAAAAATAGAACTTTTTAATATCCTGCAATGAATAATTTATTGTTTTTTTTTTAATGTCGTGTCTTTAATTGGAAGCAATTATGTTAAACATTTTTTATCTCATCTTAAAATCATTGAAAAACAATACAATTGCTGGTATTACCTAGAAACAATTCATGTATTTGTATTTCTGTTGAACTGCTTTTTGTATTTGTTTTTACTTAGATATTTAAAGGCCAAATAGTGGATTTGAAATTAAATCCAAAATTTGTATAATTATTTGAATTTTATGGAACATTTCATAAAATAAAGGGTTTTCCAATAAGAGGTGTTATTTTGAATAGCCCGCTATTTCGGTAGCTGTCACTTTTGAATCTGTCATTTTTTGACATTTGACAAGTAGAATAATAAATAAAATATGGTGAAAATTTGGCAGAGACGGTTCGTAAAACTAAAACATTTTTGGGTCGTCGTGAAGCACCTTGTCGGACCGCAATACAGAAATTGGTGGACAAATTCGAGCTGTTGGGACAAGTTAGTGATGTGAAGAATAAAACCCGTGCACGTCGCTCAATAACAACTGAGAATATTGCTGTTGTAGCCCAAAGTGTTGAAGAAAACCCAGGTTTGTCCATTCCTCGTCGTTCTTTGGAATTAGGCATTCCACAAACGTCATTACACCGTATTTTGCATAAAGACTTGGGTCTTAAGGCTTATAAAGTTCAGTTAACACAAGAACTCAAGCCGGCTGATCATCAACAACGTCGTGTCTTTGCTGATTGGGTCCTTGAAATGCATGAAAATGATCCGGAATTTCATCGAAAAATCATCTTGACTGATGAGGCCCATTTCCACCTCGGAGGCTACGTCAACAAGCAAAACTGTCGCATATGGGGCTCGGAAAACCCAAGAGTTATTGTTGAAAAGCCTCTCCATCCTCAACGCGTGACTGTTTGGTGCGGTTTATGGTCAGGCGGGGTCATTGGACCTTACTTTTTCGAAAATGAGGCTGGAGCAACAGTTACGGTCAATGGATTGCGCTATCGAGAGATGATTAATAATTTTTTATGGCCGGAATTGGATGGTATTGATCTGGACAACGTTTACTTTCAAGAAGACGGCGCTACGTGCCACACAAGCAATGAAACCATCGATCTTTTACGGGAAAAGTTTCCCGACCGTGTTATCTCTCGAAGAGGTGATCACAATTGGCCACCGAGATATTGTGATTTAACACCTTGCGACTTCTTCCTTTGAAGCCACGTGAAAGATGAAGTCTACGCCAACAGCCCAGCGTCGATTCAAGACCTCAAAGATGGAATTCGTGAGGCTATCGAGGACATAGGGCAGCCACTTTGCGATTTGGTTATGGAAAATTTCATGAAAAGGATATGGTCCTGTAAGTGTGGTCGTGGCGGCCATTAGGCTGATGTTGTGTTCCATTATTAACGGCATACCTTCCTCTTTATAATGAAATAAACATCCGATCATTTATCTCAAAAAATGCCATTTTTCTTTGAATATCAAAATAACACCTCTTATTGGAAAACCCTTTATAACCTTTTAAATTTAAGGTCAGTGTGTTTGATTCAAAAAACTGCCAATTTCTACCAATTATATTTTGTATTTAAACTTTGACAGAAATTTTGAACTAAAATTAGTAGAAATTGGAGTTTTATACAGAGTAAACCAACAGATGTTTTTTCTTTCTCCGAAATTTAGTTTCCTATAACTGTAATAAAGGTATGTTCCTATATACAACGGCAAGGAGACTTATGTTGAACTAGTTTACATTCCCCCATAGCAAGTTATGTACATATATAAATAATTGGTAAGAACTCAGCAATATACATAATATTCTATTCAGGACTTTTCCGATGCGTGCACTGGCAAATTCTATAGGCATTTTATTTTAGTGTAATCGTATAAACGTACTACAGAGTTTGCTGCACACACACACAAACTACACTTCATTGTACCAGTGCCGTCGATATTATTATTAAAATATTTATGTCTTAAGACTTGCATTGAAGTACAAATTTCGTCTAAGGGAAAATTAAATTTGGGGAGTGAAAAAATCGCAAGAATTTAAAAACATTAATGGCCGATTTTATAAAGGCCTTTCAAATATTTTAAAGCCCACTTAACTTTAAAATGACGACGTTTAAATTATTTAACATCATGCTTTTTAAAAAAATGTCATTGTTAAAAAAGCGTATTTTAACTGTCATCGGACAAGTAACGCAGTATCAATAGCAGTTGATATTTCGCTGTCACTTTTCTTGCATTAATTGTAAATAAAAATTATTTTTGCATTTCTTGACATTGTATTTTACATAACAATGATGTGAGACAACTCAATTTTAACTAAAATTTCCCTGAAACATTAATATTTTAATAGTCTGGTTAAATGTTAAATGAAGGTTTTGGACCGGTTTGCTGCACACCTACATATCTGTATGTAGAAAACTATATAAAAAAAAAGAATTCACGATTGTTTGAATATTAGTGTTGGATTGCTTTGATTTAAAAATGGCATACCTAGTACCTACCAAAATAACGATCCTGTCAAATATAACGTTACCTGTCATACACAATTTTGTATCCAAAAAGAAAAATCTTATTTTTCTCAAAATCGGCCCCAACGGATTTAGAAAAAAAAAAATTGAAATAGTTATACCGTTTAGTAAAAAAAAAAATGTTTCAGAAAAATGGTTATTAATGGCACCTCCCAAAGAACCATTTTTTTTTTTTTTTTGTTTTCGCTGTTTTGGAAAATAGTTCAACTGATTTTGAAAAAAAATTTTATGAAGAATGATTAAGACATTTTAATATTGTGTACCAACATTTTCCAAACAATATTTTTTTGGATTTAAAAAAAAAATTGAATTTTTTTTTTGAAAACTCGATATTTCAAAAATGACTTGGTCAATTTTTATGAAACATGGTAAAAAGAATTTTTTTAACATTATCTAAAAGATTTTAAACAAAAATTATTCTTATAACTAAAAATAATTAAAATTATTAAAAAACCGTTAAGTAAAATATTTTTTTGCTCAAAAACCACTTCATCGATTTTGATAAATTTTTTTTTCCTGTATTGATATATTAGTAAAGCCTAGCATTTAAAATTATTAAATTTTACATTGAATTATTATTAACAGTACCTATTATAGAACGGTTTTTTAGATTTTATCGGACTTACCGATTAGAACTAAATTTTTTGAGCGGAAGCTTGTAATAAGTTGAAACAATATTACATATACAAATTTCAAAAAAAATATTTCAGGATTTTTAAAAATATTTCAAAATAATTTTTTGAAAACTCGGTCAAGAGTAAGATAACTTTGGCGCCAAAAATTTATAACCCCCCCTTACATATCTCACTATTTATACGCCGTTATGCTGGGTGCTAGCATTGTATATATGTAAGCAACAAAAAAAACTAAAATCTCATACAAAAGTAGTTTTAGTAATTATCAATTTTCTCAAAAACTAGAAGACATACATCACTTCGGTTTTTTGTGGTCGATTCAAAATTGATATTTACATTGACCACAAAAAGCCAATTCAGCGCATCATTTCACAATTTTGAGAAAAATTGGTCTAAACTTTTTTTTCCATTTTTTTATCAAAATTTTGGGTTTGCCTGCGATTTTTTTAAAAACTATCGGCTAAAATAATTTAATTTAAATGCAAGATTAAAGTATAGATTCCTAGCTTTCAAAAGCGGTATAATAATTTACTGTAAGTGTTGCCGTGGTTTTTTAATAATTATTTTTTCATTTTAAGTCATTTTTTTATAAAATTGCCCCTACCTCCTAAACGAGGTGTAGACCCCCCCTACACCCATAGAAAAAAATGCTTATTTTTAACCTTTCTACAAGAAATCACTATCAATTTTTGGCAAGCAAAGTTATCGTACCCTCCCAAAAATTCGATATTTCGAAAAAAAGTGAAAGATTTTTTTGTAAAATTCAATTTTTAACTGCACGTTAAGAAATACTTAAAACTGACGTACCAATTTTTTTTTCCACAAAAATGTTAACGAAATTTTATATACAAAAAATTATGTAGGTAATTATTTTTAAAACCGCTAGTATAATTTTTAAAATTTTTTTTCATAAATTAATATTTATATAAAAAACCAGATATTGTACATGGCGTTGGGTTCAAAAAAATTTCACAAGTATTTTAATCAATTTCCTTCTAATTTTGTTGATTTAAAACAATTTTCCAGTTTAAATAACATAATTTTCTTGGATGCATGTTGCATATGTGCAACTGCAACTTAACTATGTTTTAGCAATTGGATAAATGTAGGCTCCCATAACAAATTTATTTCAGACTTTAGAACCACAATTGGATCGGACCCAAGAACAAGTTCGTGCGACCCAGTTGTGCATATTTTTTTCTATAGTAGAGCACTTTATCTGTCGACGAATAAATGCTTTCAATTAATTAATTAATCTATTTTTTCAAATTTATTCAATGTAACCACATAAAGAATAGATTTATTTCAGAATTGAATTTACTGTTAAAATTGGAAGTGAATAACTTTTAATAAGTAAAAATAAATGCGACATCTACTGACACTGCTGAGAAATACAAATTTGCACTACCCTAGCCATGGCCAGCGCAAATTTCTTGTTTTTGGCAACAAGAACTTTCAAAGTCAACAAAATAAATTAGTTTGGCCATTATCCAAATTGCAATTAAAAATAATATAATATCCCAAAGGAAAGCACGCAAAGCTTTCATCATACGTACCAAAGCATTATGTTGACAGTCAAAAACTGTCTCGTATTTATGACGAACTCATAATATCCCTAGGGAAGTATTATTTTTATTTTTAGTTCTGGTCAAGGGCAACAACAACTGACATCACTCATCGATACTTTATATGTCATGGCATACGAATACGAGTGTGTTTAGTGTTTATGAGTTAGAGAGAATTCAATTACAGGGTCACGGGGTGCGCCTTAAGGGGTGGTGCTTACTAGTTTTCCTATATAGAATACAAATAATAATTCCCAGAGGGGATCTAGATTTCGTTAAATTTTCTTTACATAAGCTGCCATGCTGCTCCACGACAAACTTCCCCATGTTTTCGTTGGCATTCATTAAAATCTTGGGGTAGGGTGGCATTTCAATACAGAGCTTTCAGATTCAGAGTAAGCTAACAGAAGATAGAAGTAGAACGTGAACGCATGAACAAAACAAACACCGGTTAAAACTAAAATAATCTGCAAATTGCTTGTTGTATACGATTCGTTTCTCTATAAGCTTTTACTCATTCAGACCCAGTTCAAAGGAAAACAAAGAAAGCAACCGTCACATAGTGACAGATAAAAGTGTCAAATTGTGCGTAGAAACACCGACAAATATGACCTCATACATAATTTCTCGGTATTATTTATATATTTACTCAAACAAAACGAAGTTATTTTTAAACGTCATACATGCTTCATCATTATGCAATATGCATATGCGATGATAGTAAAAATGATCTTGAATTGATTGTTAATTTTTTGATTGATAAAATACATTTCATTGGTATTTCAAACTTGAAAATATGTATACATATGTACATGTATAGCTACTTATTTACAATTCAATAAATAAATTTGATTAAAATAATCAAGAGAAGAAGTTTAACGAAAACAAAGTAGGTAAGTACTTAGATAATTTAGTGGAAATATCTTTTCAAATGATTGAAAAAAGAAAACGGCTTTAATAATTACACATGTGTATGTAGGTATCTTTTTATCTAATTATTTGAGATATTTGTGCGAGGCACGGGTACGATAAATTCAGCAGCGCGAAAAATCAAAGGATTTTTTTATAGAGATAAAAAAACAAGCATTTTTTACTATATTATAGAGGGAAGTCTATCTCCCCCTTATACGTCACGGTTAAACAGCAATTTTCTAAAAAAAAAAACAATGGCAACATTTACAATACAAAGTACTACATAGATAAAGGGTTTTCCAATAAGAGGTGTTATTTTGAATAGCCCGCTATTTCGGTAGCTGTCACTTTTGAAGCTGTCATTTTTTGACATTTGACAAGTAAAAACTACGCCATTAATAAAAATGGAACGATACACGCTTCAACAACACATTGAAATTATTAAAATTCACTATAAAAATGGTGAAAATTTGGCAGAGACGGTTCGTAAAACTAAAACATTTTTGGGTCGTCGTGAAGCACCTTGTCGGACCGCAATACAGAAATTGGTGGACAAATTCGAGCTGTTGGGACAAGTTAGTGATGTGAAGAATAAAACCCGTGCACGTCGCTCAAGAACAACTGAGAATATTGCTGTTGTAGCCCAAAGTGTTGAAGAAAACCCAGGTTTGTCCATTCCTCGTCGTTCTTTGGAATTAGGCATTCCACAAACGTCATTACACCGTATTTTGCATAAAGACTTGGGTCTTAAGGCTTATAAAGTTCAGTTAACACAAGAACTCAAGCCGGCTGATCATCAACAACGTCGTGTCTTTGCTGATTGGGTCCTTGAAATGCATGAAAATGATCCGGAATTTCATCGAAAAATCATCTTGACTGATGAGGCCCATTTCCACCTCGGAAGCTACGTCAACAAGCAAAACTGTCGCATCTGGGGCTCGGAAAACCCAAGAGTTATTGTTGAAAAGCCTCTCCATCCTCAACGCGTGACTGTTTGGTGCGGTTTATGGTCCGGCGGGGTCATTGTACCTTAATTTTTCGAAAATGAGTCTGGAGCAACAGTTACGGTCAATGGATTGCGCTATCGAGAGATGATTAATGATTTTTTATGGCCGGAATTGGATGGTATTGATCTGGACAACAGGACATAAAACCATCTAATTTTCATTGTTAGATTTAGAATTGATTAGGGCTGTACGGCAGTTAGATACCGTTAATTTTAACTACACGATTAATGTTTGAATAAAATATGATAGAAAAAGTTAATAAACATCTTTGTGCCAAGTTTTAAAAAAATCGAACAACTTGTTTTCGAAATATTGAGTTTTTGATACGTTTTTTTTTAGATTCCTCAAAATATTTATTTGAAAATTTTAATATACAACACTATTTAACATTTCAAAACATTATTTATAAAAATTGATCAAAAACAGTTTAACTGTTTCGATAAAAGCAAAAAGGAAAAAAATAGTTTTTTTTTTTTTTTACTTAAAGGTAGCCTTTTCATATTTAAATAAACTGAATGGGTAAAAAATAAAATCTTTGGAGTAGTTTTTGAAAAAAAATAAGAATTTTCTTTAAGGCTAAAAGTTCTGTATAACAGGAGCGTTATTTTTGGTCCCAAATGAAAAAGGACAAAATAGTGTCGGCGGAATGTTCACTGTTAGCAAGATTTAAGAAAGTTTTATTAGATTTACAAGGTGATGTCTATTTCCATATGAGTAGAAAGAGCCTCCCATAACTAGCCCACTTAAGGCTTTTAACAATCTTATAACAATCTAAAAGAAATAGTCAAGAGTGCCTTTAGCTACCTTCAATAAGTCTAGTAATGTTTTCGGAGCACCTTATGAGAGGAAAAATGATACTTAAGCAGGCAGAGAGACGGACAGAATTACGACACGTATATCTACTTTTGTCGTCTTACTTATCAGCGTAATGTCGACTTTAATCAATCTCTAGTTTTCGAAAACGTCATCTTCGTCAAAAATGCATTTTCAGAATATTTTTAAATTGCAGAAGTCTTCTGTTCGAAAACGCAAGTACAAATTTTACTACATTAGAAGTGTAGTAGAACGATAATCTAGTACTGCCAACAACTCGTACTTTTATGGCGAGTAGATGAGATTTGTAGGGAAATTAAATCTGTGCGTTGCATTAAAAAGGCTAGCAAAGTACTCGTGAGTTCTTCACCACCTCCAAAGGAACACGGCTATTAGCATTTTCTTCGATAGTGCAGATTGCGAAAGTCACATGTTCGAAAACATCATCTGCGGTACAGAAGTGCAGTACAAAAAATGGAGGTTAATGGTGGTTAGGGAGATTGTTAGCATACTTTCTCACAAAATCTGAATAGCCTTTTTGTTTTTTTTATAGCTTTTGTTTGAAACCGTCAAATGCGCTTGCAAAAAAAATATTACACTTTCATAAAGAGACATGCTGGTATAATTGGCTTTGATTTGACTTTTACGAAAACGGGCTTTAGTTGGCCAACAGCCTAAACTGATGAATCGCTTTACTTTTAACTACGTACCTAGCGTTTTTTTTTACATTCTCTGGATAACCCTATCATGGTATCCGATCGGAACGGAATTTTCTCCGATTCATACAAAATTGATTTTGTAAAAGTGAAATG
This sequence comes from Leucozona laternaria, assembly GCA_932273885.2. Classification (NCBI taxonomy): domain Eukaryota; kingdom Metazoa; phylum Arthropoda; class Insecta; order Diptera; family Syrphidae; genus Leucozona; species Leucozona laternaria. Next base: position 18,140,076 of record OW026367.1, on the reverse strand, counting down.
TTTCATTTCTTCATACGACTAAAACTTTTCTATATATATATATATATTATATATCATTACTTGTAACTTACTAGAACTCGGCTACCTACAAAGGTAAAAGATTAGCCAATAAAAAAAAACTATTAGGCCTTTTTCGGAAAAAATTCCGTTCCGATCGCATACGATGATAGGGGTCGATATTTTTATTTTTTTTATACAAAATATCTTATCTCTGAGGAAAATCTTAAGAAAAAATATGCATTGCATAGCCAAAAGATGCCTAAGATTTAAAGAAGCATTAAGTATATTTATGCAGACATTACTAATGGAATAATTTTTCCTAATTTACAACACAAAAACATAAATACATAATTTATTATTGATATCAAATTTAAATCTTTAATTTGGGACTTGATTTATACCAAAAAAATTACGTTAGATACTTATTCGTCATTGACATTTGTGTGATTTGTCATGGCTTCTGTTCTATTTTCTTTAATTTCTACATCAATTGGTTCATTTTTTACGTCATATGTAGTTTTATAACACTCCGAAACATTTTTGCTTTCATCTGATTGTGATTCGTTTTCATTTAATATATCCAACTCATTGATCTGATTATGTACCACAATATCGTCAAATTTATTAAGTTTATAATTTTGTTCTTCATGACTGTAGCTATCGTCCAATTGCTGCAGTAAATTCTCAGAATGTTCATATGTTTTGTCAAATTCAAATAATTCAGAACCGATTTTTTGTAGTTTCTGTCCAGCAGTTGGGAAGAAGGTATTATTTGCTGAATTCTATAAATAAAAACACATTTATCATTTAATCAAAGTCTCAACCAAACAGCCGATTAGGTTCGTTTAAAAAGATTATATCTGAAAGTCCTTGAAGTTAGGGAAGATGAAAGTACATCTTTTCCTTTGTTTTAAGTGATAATAATTTAGAAAAAAATTAAGCAGGTCACTTCTTTCAAACCACCTCCACTACCACTGTCACAGAAAAAAACCTGCCAGGCTTTCGTTTTCGATATCACGACAGTTAAAAGTTTTATTAATAGAAGGTTATCAAATTTCTTATAGATACCAACCTCATCTTCAGACTTTATTTCATTTCCATCAATGCTAGAATTAGAACACGAATCTTGATCCTGTTCATGAGCAGCATGGCTTAGTTGAAAATCAGTATGTTTTCGAACTTTTCGAGAAAGTGGTTTATTTCTACGAAGATGTTTTTTTGAACTCTCTGGTTGACTATCTCTAATTGAATCTTCACTAAAAAGACGTCTTTTTTTATTCATGGGAGTGTCTATTTCTTCATCTAAATCCTGTAAAAAGACAAGTTACATACTGCTTCTCAGTTTATATTATAGGAAACTGAACTGCTCTTTTAACTTTTCTCCAACCAACACGATTTGGTGGATACCGTGAATCTGATGCTTCGTTTTCAGGTCTTCTACAGTATTTTGTTCCCTGTTTCTCAATGACACCCAATTTCCACAAATTAAGTAACGATTTGTTTACTGCACTCATAAGATTAGCAACCGGCATATTATTTTTCGTGCTGAATTTTACCATATTATAAATATTTTTAAGATCCGAGCTCTCCGATCCTTCATCAGCTAGCTCGTAAATGGCTTTGATGACATGACGATTAATTTTTTTTGGCACACCAAATGAATCCATTGAGAATTTATTTAAATACAAAATTTATAAAACGTACGAACAAAAATGAGCTTTATTGAAGTTGTATATAATTTTTAATTAAATCTTTTTCTGAGAACAATTTTTAAATGAACGAAATAAATTTGTTTTTGTTGAAATTTAAGTGGATAAACAACAAGTAGGTACATATAATATGTATGTAGGTAAAAACTAAAAACCAACCATTAGTTGTTTTTGTTTTGTGTACCCACAAAACGAATGATAACCTTGAATTACGGCGAGACATAGGTTGGGTAGGTAGTATAGGTAAACATAGAAGCAGAAATCATTACCTTTTTTATTGAATTAATTAAACGAGGGAATCCCCACATAATGTGCAGATTCTTTGAAAATTAACGATGACGTTAAGGTGTGACCAGACCAAAAGAATAAACATTTAATTTTGTCTACGTTGAATATGAGGACATAATATGTATTTCATAGAAGGTGGTCAATACAGTAATTCATATACCCATAAAAGAGAAAACCTTAAGTGTTTAACGTAAAAGAATAATAAAACAAGATTTTTAGTCTCCATAGGTTCAAAATTTAAGGATACCTTACTAACCAGGTCCTTTTGTGTTTTTTCATATGAAAAGCTTATTAAAACGTCCCTTTAAAAATACGAACTGGACAAAATGGTGTTTGTATCAACTTGGAAAGTGACCAGTAGTCACAAAGTGGTGGTTTTGTCATAGATGAATAATATACTTCTTCAATACAATATGATCAACGGATTAGTGCACGGTGTTGTTCCTCTACGTGTCAACTTTAATTGCCTACATTTCAAAGTAGACAATCGCGTCAACAATGTTGAGAAAGTCGACAATGTCAAAAAAATTATGTCAACAATGTAAATAATTGTGTTAACAGCTCTAAGATCACAAATGAAATCATCCGATAAGGTCTTGCTACAATCGATAGACGTGTGGTTGAATATTTCTAATACATTTTCTATAAAAATTAAGTTTCAAACGCACTAAGTAGTATGTCTGGTCAACCTAAATACAAAGCTTTTGAAGAGTTAGATTTTGTGTTCATGGGGCGTGGCATCCACCCCATTTCTTAGAATCGTTATCAATTGAATCATTATCACAAGTTGGAACAAGACAGATTTTTGAAATATGGATAAAATAAAGTTCTCGATGTTTAAAGTCACATGAGATAAATTTTTGTTTCCTATCGCTCGGATTTATTTCCTTCTTCAAACTGAAAATTTAGAAAGCAGAAGAAGGAAGTGAAACCGATATTTGTGTACTTCTTCCAACTAATGCCACAGATTACCGATATGAAGATGAGAGTGTTTCGTATGTTTCACCCTCGAAAGCCAAATTGTTTCAATTGTTTTTTGTTTTGTAATTTCACTCCGTGTCGATGAAGAGATGTGAACTGCAACAAAAATTTAACGAGGGGTGTGAAGATCCCTACTGTCTATGTGGGAGGTTTTAATTAGCCGTTTTTCTTTGGAGGTGGCGAAGTACTTGCAAGTACTTTGCTAACCATTTTGAATGGAACGCATAAAATAAGTTTTCCTACAAACCTCATCTACTCGCGATGAAAGCATGAGTAGATGAAGGTACTAGATTTTAGTTTTCATCTACTCGCAAGTACTTCGCCACCTCCAAAGGAAAACGCTTATTCTCATTTTTTATCTGAAATCTGAAAGTTCAACTTGTAAACAAATTTAAATGGCTATACTGGGGATTCTCATCTTCATGTGGGTAATCTGTGCTAATGCTTTTTAAAATCACCTTAATGTCTGCTATCAAAATGCATTTTTTTCTTTATTTGAACTAATAGACGCGTCTACGTTTAGAGATGACATTTGCATCAACATTTAATTTTTGGAAATTGTGGGACTTATTCCATTCTTCCAATTGCTGATTAAATAAAATAGAGAACTTCGAACTGCTGTAGAATTATGAAATACGGTAGAACAGTAGGTCTTGCAATGCAAACAAAAGAAAGATCAATAGTTGAGGTTTTCCATTTCACAGGTGCGATATCCCCCCAATCTCTCAGAATCGTTATCAATTATGAAGCTCTTCCAGGTGCTTTAGAAATTGAAATTAAATAGAGTGGTTTGATTTGAAGTTCATATATAAAGTTCAAAATTCAAAACTGGAGATTTTCTATTCTATTTTATTTTGTTACTTAATTACTCAAATTTTGAAAGATTTTTAAATCTTCACCAGTGAAATTGAACCAGTGATTCAGTGGACCTACCAAATTTTAGTGAGTAATCTATAAATAGCAATTTTCTCCCATAATTTGAAGTTTTGCAATATTATTCTTATTAAAATATTTAAAACTAAACTTTTATAAGAATAGAACTTGGTGTACATTTAGATGAAATAATTTTTTACGACTGTCTTGTTATTACACACACATGTTCTTGTAGATAGAATATATATTGCACATATTTTACGAATTGTCTACATTTTCGACAAACTTATATCGACTATTGTGAATTGTCTACATGTATACAATCATGTAGTCTACATTTATAGTCAACATGTCACAACTCTGTAAAAGTGCATATCGAAGTATCTCAGTACTTTCACAGCTGTTGCTATATAGCAGCAGATATCATCACGCTTTCTTGCAGCAAAGAATTAGTAGATATATAGCAAATTTCACTACAAACTACAAGCTAATTTACTTTCTCTATGAGCAGCAATATGATTGCCTTAAATAAAGCTCATGCTATTTTGTTTCCTCGCGTGTAAGGTACAAGAGGTTTTAAAAGAAATTAATAAAAATGACAAAAAAAATCGAGTTTTTACTCGTCTAGAACAGGTAGCTGCTCTACACAGATTTAAGTTTTTGCAATTATTCTCAAAAACGGCTTTAAAGATTTTGATTAATCTTCGTACATGTAATTTCTTTCGGTTTTTAACGAATAATAATTCGCATTAAGGTAATAAGTGTAATTGTTAATCAACCGAACATTTTTTTCGAGGGTAAATAGTAGCTTTAAAGTCTAAATTTAATACTGATATGGCATAAAGTTATGGAATAAATGGTTACAATTGAATACATAGATATGAATACACCTGACAAAAAGTTTAATACACTGAAACACACTTAATTACATTTAAATGCAATTGAATACAATTGAAAATATTTGATTGCACTTAAATTCACTTAAATAGACTTGAATACACTTAATTAATTCTAAATATGTACATCTGAACACACTCTGTTCAAGTTCACTGACTTGAGTACACCTGTCTTAAGTTTGAAGAAGAATAACGAAAACAATAGGAGATTTATTGTTCTTGGTTTAGGGTACAATTGAAAGTATTTTTCGACCTTTACCCAAAATGCTGCTAAATATATTTGTGTCGGTATACAAGGTGGCGCAAAATTAATCACTCTATCCGAATATGTTATAATTTTTGCAAATGGCGCCGTACTTAAATCTGGATCTATAATAAAAGTTTTTGCGCAAGTAAAAATTAAGTATACGTCAGAGTGACCATTTGAAAATAATGTTAATTAGTTCAAAGTGCATTGCTTAACTCAGTATTTACTTACATTTTCTTTCTGTCAATTAAATCAATATTTTGCTTAAATAATAAAAATCAGTCCTCAGTATATACAAATAATAAATCTATGCATAGGTAAACATAGATACATAAAGTACTCAAAACTTTAGTAAAATATTCTATCAAAATGATGATCCATTCCATCAAGAAAATTAAACCAATTATATTTTATCTTCAATATTATTTATCATGTTTAAGACCTTATTTATAATTTTATAACTCAGACGAGACGCAAATACCAATTTCTAATAAAGTTATTAAATAAAGGCTGGTCAGAGTACTTCAAAAGATAGTTTTTTAAATCACAAGATTCAAGATAATTATCATAAAAACGTTTACATGTGTTTTTCGTTGATATTTATTTTTCGAAATTGAGTACATTCTAAAGGAACTTTAACACCAAAGAAACATCAACGCATTATAAATTATATAGAAATATGTATGAACTACACACCTACATTATATGTTTTTATGTACATACATTAACTCATTTATTATTACTGTAGGTAAACATTTTAACATAAAACTCAATTATACAATTAAATAGAGAATGTTTGAAAATCAGTATTTATTATGCCTACATGTACCGCATTTCCTTTTTTAAGAATATTTAAAATAATCACTGACATTTGGAATCTTACATTTATACAGACAAAATGAAAAAGAGAGTAAAAGAATTCACAACAAGTTTGAATACGCGATTAGTAAAAGAGTATTTTTGATGTGTAAACATCTATGCTGGCCGTAGAGTGAAAATAAAACGTGAACGTTCGTGTGCAACGTTACGTCGTGCAACGTTACGGTGTGCAACGTTATGATCTGCATACTAGGATGGGTGCGTTCAGTGAAATAAATCTTAAGATCCCCTTCAAGCAAAAACAAGTCCGTTTTGGATCCGCGCACGTTGATGTTTACACATATTAACCGTGAGTCCCGGCACTCACACAATTTTTTTTAAAGGTCGTTTAATGTTTTAAATTTAAAATTTGCAGGTCTGTAACTAAAGATTATAGGTAATATGTAATAAAACAATACTGCGAAACTCACTGGTAACTTTCTATTTTGGTGCCCTAGGAAACTAGAGAGATCGTCAATTCAGGACCTCCTTAAATTTTATCAGATGTTCAATATGCAAACAAGTTTGTACGTTTTTGATGTGTATAGAGGCGGTAGAGTGAAAAAAACGTGAAAGTTCGTGTGCAACGTTACGGTGTGCAACGGTACAATCTGCATACTAGGATGGGTGCATTTAGTGAAAAAATCTTAAGATCCCCTTCAAGCAAAAACAAGTCCGTTTTGGATCCGCGCACTCACACAACTTTTTTTTCTGGAGTTATTCGACACGAAAAATATTTTAAGCAGTATTTTTTGATTATAAATGTTGAGTTTTTTAAATTTTTATCAAATTTTCATTACGTCATTATGTGTAGGATAACATTGAGTAGAAGTAGATAGAATTTTTATTCTTTATTAAATTGCTGTATAGTAAAAAAAACAGCTTATTGAATTTTTTTGAAAACCTGTGGCTTTATTATTATTTGTAAAATACAAATATTATATATTATCCCACTGATGCTTTTATTGAAAAGATAACTGCTGCTTATAATCACATATTTAACATGGCTGAAGTTCCGGAAAGTTTTCGTAAGAATATAACTTTCCCTTTGTTCAAAAAGGCCGATAAACATGATCCAAATAATTATCGAGATATATAATTCATGAACTCATTCTTGAAAATCTTTACTGGCATCATCCTTGACAGACTTACTAACTGGGTACAGGAAAGAATACTCAACGGTATAGACAATATTTTTTCATTGACATGCATCGCTTAGTCATTTATGGATAAGGGAAAGAAGTTAAACGCTATTTTTTGTAGATTTTAAAGCAGCTTTTCATTCAGTCGACCGAAAAGCACTTTTCTATAAAATAAGTTGTTTAGGAATTTCCACAAAAATTATATAAATATAGTAAAATGCCTCTACGAAAACAATATGACAGTAGTATAGGACGGAAATAAAGTGTCTGATTGGTTTCAAACGACGCGACGGCTGGAGTCAAACAAGGTTGCCTATTAAGCCTCCTACTTTTTTCACTTTTTTTTGGACGACATCTCGTAAGCCCTTCCAGGAGGAATTGACTTCGTGAGTATAAGCATCAAAATAAATTATGGACCTTGAACTCGTGAGGGAGTACAACGAGTAACTCGGAGATGTTATAACATCCCAGCTTTCTTTTAAAAAGCAACTGCAGGAAGAACTGGTAGAATCAAAAAAAGCCATTAACTGTAATTGTAAAGGAGTTCTTAGCAAAAAAAAAAACACGTGTCCCGGAGCGCCAAACATAAACTTTATGAAGCGGTTATGAGATCGGTCATGTGCTATGCTGGGCAAGTATGGGGATTCGTGCAGTATTAGGAGGTATAAAAGCTATTGCGGTACTTCATAAAAAAATATTTAGGCTCCCGGAAAGCACTATATATTTTCACTCAGAAGGCATCTTAGGTATATTGAAAAATATGCACCACTTGATTGCATGAAATTGCTCTTGTGGTTAACAACTGTGTGTAACACCACAATGAAGATGCATGATGTATAACGTATATATTTCAGGAGAAAATATTGAAAGAGTCAAAAGTACCCACTAAAAAATTGATTTTTTGTTATATTTTTTTTTATTTTATTAATAATAATTTAATATTTTTCAAAAGTTTTAAATGCAATATTGTTTAAAATATTGCGAAGCATCGGATTGCAAAATTGTAATAAAATTGGTCAAACCATTAAAAAGATATACCTACATTAATAACCCAAAAAATAAGACCTTTTTTCAAAAAAGGTGAAATTCCTAATTCCGTTATGTGAACTAATTATGAGAAAAACCTGATACGCAGTTATCTTAAAATTGACTCGGTTACTGCAGGTACGGTTTTTGAATTTTTGAGAAAATTCGAAAAAAGCGAAATATTTGTATGGGAGCTACCGGTTCTAGATAAGCTAAAAAAAAGTTTCGATTTTTTCCTCTAGGAAATCACATAAAAATGCTCTGTACCAAATTTGAAGCAAATTGGTACACCCGTGTAGGCTCTAGTTCAAATAACAGTGAACGCACAGTAGCACAGACTGACGGAGAGCATGACAAACCCCACTTTTTTGGAATTCTCGATTATCGTAGTGTTAGTTTTGATTACAACTTCAACATTTTGTTTTTTATATTTTAATTTAATTTAAGTTTTAAAACACTGATATTTATACTGTTAAAACCATAAAAGTAGTACTATCACACTATGCGATTTTTGTTTTGAGTTTATTTAAAATTTAAATGAAATTCCCTAGAGGAGAAATTAAATATTTTTAAATACTTTTGTCTTTTACAAAATTTGGTTTAAATTTGTTTTAGTATTTAAAACAATTACCTTATTCATTCTTTATGGTTAGCTATACTTTATATAGCATACTAGCATGCATTCTAAAATCAAAAGAAATTCGTCTTATTCACTCAATAAGTTTGGTCGAGCTTATTACATTTTAAGCTTTCCATTGTTAGCATTTGTTTATGCGTGTAGAAATAATTTAAAGAAACAAATTGGTTACTAATTTATTATAAATCGAAAATGATTGTATAAAAACCATTTCATTCGTAAGTGATAAATAAATTCCCTGCAATTGTGTTATCCTCTAAGTACATATATGTACATATATCTACATTCCTAAAAAAAAAATATTACGCATACGTCACGTTGAACAATAAAAAAAAAATGTGTTTCCACAAACCAAAACAACCTCAAACTTATTTTTATTACTAAAAATCTATTAAATAAATTAAATTAAAATGTAACTTAATACATATTTGACACAATCATCTGAAAAAAACATTAACAATCGATTTACTACTTCTGATCGAATATTATGATGAATTTGTGAAAACAAATTCCAATTGAAAAGCCATTCTGTATCTGCAAGCTAAGCATAAATTATCATTTTAAAATTCCAATACGAGTAGATACGAGATATTTTGTCTATCCATATGTCTGGCTGCTTTCTGCTACGTCATTTCGAGTAAATAAAAGCTGAACTGAGAAATCAGCAGAGCATTCTCTCTTTTCAACATCTTCGTGTATGTTGTTTTTTTGTATCGCAGTTCGCAGAATTGCTGTTGAATTTTTTCACGGGGCCACCCGCCACCTAGCCAAAGCCACCAAATCCAAGTGGGGCAAAAGAATTGTGATGAAGCACAAATAGCAGCAAGCAGCAACAGCAACAATAGAACCACGTGTTTACTCAAAATGTATATTATATACAAAGAAAAAAGCACACAACAAGGCTGTCCCCTTTTTTTGCGATACATAAGAAAAGTTCGTTAAGTGATGTGCGTTGGTAAGGCGCCAATATGCAGTTAACAGCCCCGATTGAACCTTTCATTCAGTCAGTGCAAACTTTTAGCTTCCCGAGGAATCATCATCGATATAATATTCATATCGCACGAAAAACAAAACGACTTTCATTCTTTATTGTGAAGTTTATTTCTCTTATTGTAACCGGTGCCTTTAGCGAAATCGGAAGTTGTGATTGTGATAAATATTATAGTGAATTTTTTTTTTGTGTTTAGTTTCTATTGATAATTCAATAATCTTCGTGCTATTTTTCTTCGGATTTTTGAGATTATCATCATGAAAATGTGTTCCTAAAATAGTTTTCTATTTTTCAAAGTATTTTTTTTTTGTGTTGTTTGGAAGAAATAAACAATCCTTTAATAAAAGAAAGTGCTAGGTAGTGTATTTTGTTTTTCACTGCCAAAAGCATTTTGTTTATCAAAAATGGCCGGAGAGGATCAGGATCTTTTGGAAAATACTGTCAAAGTCAAATGTATGTAAACATTTGTAATGCGTCTTTTATTGTAATTGCCAATCAAATAAAAAAAAAATAAAATAAACGTGATTTAATTTAATTATTTTATTTTGTCATGATTCAAAATATGTATGTATGTAAATAGCACTTAAGAGATGAAAAAACAATTAAATTTTTGTTAAAATTATTTATTTTACAATGGTTTGCTGATACGAAACGTTGAATGTGTGTTATTTGTTCCTCTGCGTAAACTGTCATAGCACTTGCAATGAACTAATATTTAACTTTTGTTTCCGCAAGTATAGGTAGCTTAACATTTACGTTTCTCTTTTGAAGAGATTTTTGTTTTTATCCCTAAATGTAGGCAAGGATTTATATGTTGGATGCTGAAATGCACAATGACACATTTTAGAGATGCCTTGTGTAGATACTACATTCGAAGTCATAAAAATATTAGTATTTTTATGACTTCACACAATTATTTTATGTTTGATTAAATTAATTTTATTCCACATCCTTAAAACATTTTTGCTATCAATAATACTGCTTTTTTCTTCTTATCTACATAATATCTTTTCATTGAATAATAAGTACATATATGTATGTATATGTACTTATGGACATAACTGTTTGAAGAAAAAACAGATTTTTGTTCTAATAAATACATATTTTCGGTTTAAAAAAGGTTCAAAAATCAGTATTGCCACTATGGTTCTCATGATATGACATTTCGATGGTATGAAACGGGCAAAAAGTAGTAGAAGTGACAGTTTTGTCTGCTTTTCTGTCAGGATGACTTTGGCTTGCCTATACATCTGGATTGATTTCTTTAAATATTACGACCTTGATTATCTACATTGGATATGTTTTTAACGGTAGAGATCTAAACAACCTTTAACGAAAATAATAGTTTTTTCTTGGAAACGGATTCAATGATTTTAATGAATATTGTTCTTTGTATTATTTTATTTAAATAATTTTAAAAAAATTAAATTAAAAAAAATAATAAGTTTTCAAAAAAATATTTAATTTTTATGCCGTACAGCAATAAATAATTTAATACGGAATACTTACCAACATTTTTATTTGTAATGTTTCAAAAATGTTATATACATTATGTGTATGTACATATCTTCTAAAAATACCGTATTAATAGGATTTCTCTAAGTGGATAAGAAATATTTGAAAAACTCTAAGTAAATATTGGAAAAGAAAATCAGTACTCTCAGACAACATTAATGGTGTTATATTCGCCAAGGTTGCAAATACAAAAAAAAAACGAGAAATTTTGTATTGTATGACTTTTCTTTTTCATTTTATTAGAAAAGAAAGAAGCACTTGATTTATACTTACATTATTGTCTCTTATTACATAAGAGAATCTAAAAATCGGCGCTAAGCTATTATTAAGGGCTTAAAAACTGAACAGCTCGTAATTGAAGCTTCGGTTATATTGATGCTGCTTGATGTCTCATTATCAACTGTAATTTGAAATAATTATTCTAGGTTGCGAGGAATGTATTATACATTATTATGTATGTATCTATTGTTGCTTAAGTATCGTGTAAAAGGTATTTTAATCAGGGTTGCCACATTGGTAATATTTTACCAAGAGTGATAGTTTTGTTTTTATTTTTGGTAATTTGTAAATTTTTTTGGTAACTTTTGTACAAGAGCACCAAAAAGTTACGAACTCAGTTACGATATCATCTCGTGTAAATGCTGTTTTACTGTTTCTGAGTGAACGCATTGTACATGAACCATCTATGCATACGCAAGAGTTACTGAAAATGTACTCATTTTTCTTCATTTGACAGATGGAACTTTGAAATATTTTCTGTATTTGTTTCTGAAATAGACTAAACTTTGGAACTATTAATAATATTTGGTCTTTTAGTTTACTTGCCAAAACTTCCATTTCCTGTCCAATTTTTTTTTTTATTTTGCATTGACAGAACTCAGCACTAAAATTGGAAGAAAGGCTCAAGCCTAGTACGCTACTCATACAAAACAAAAATAACAACGAAAACATATAAAGTACATACAAAAGTTTTGTGCTGCTTTTCGTTTAAGTACGCAAAAAATTGGAAACTTGGACAACAGTTGATGTTTACACATCTTAACATACCGCCTCCACTGGGCATGAGCGATGCTTGGTTCTTTTTTCCTTACACGACATGGTCGCTGTTCAAACCTTGGGCATGAGATTTGACGTTGCACGTGTCTGAAAGTTGTTTTCTCGTTCTCGCTGAATGTGGTGCGGTAAATGTTGAGGAAAAAGTAGTGGTGAAAGGAAGTATGTGTCCCTTGCGCTGACTTTTATTAGTGGAGTTTAGCTACAAAATGAAACGACATGACATAATTTGCCCATCAGCGGAAAAAAATTCGCGGATTGTTGATTGGACTGTGGTTCTGATGTTGGGCATCTGTATGCCCTGTCCTGTGGCGTCGGGGTGTAACCCCTCGGCAGCACTCTCAATGGTTTTTTTTTTGCTTTGGTTTCCCTTAGCGTTTCGCTGTCGTGTTGGAAACCACAAATTAATTTCCTTACAGATCAGCAGTGTACTGGGGCCACTGTGCTTAACGATGTATTTCTCTGGGTATCGTGGTATTTTCTTGAAATAATTGACATTAAAACTTTGTTTTACTTTTTTGTATTTCACATTGAAGTTTTACATTTTTAACTGATCTATAAAATCCAGAACATTTATATTACAATTACAATCTATCAAATCAGAAAAATCACTTTAACTAGGGTAACACGGAGTAAAAACAGAGTAAACTCATCTGTTGTACCAAATCCCTATGAAAATCTACTACAATCAACAAGAACTCTGTTGTCATCAAAGGTTATTAACTAGTCTTTAGCCGTATTTTACTATCGCCGATGATAAATATAGATTATCTCGTGAAAATAAAACTATACGGATCTTAGTGACAACTGTGTTGTATACCTGTCTCTTTTTTCCTTATGTTAATTTATTTTTCATTTTTTGGTTTTCTTTTTTCCTTACACTATACAATTCACAATTCCTAACAATTCACAAAGCTGAGAAGCAATAGCAAAAACTTAACTTTTGGTTCATGAAACGTGATCCCGATAGAGAGCAGGATCACGTGTTGTTGTTGTAATGCATGTATTTTGATGATCTATATGGATCATCTCTGATAATAAAAAACGGCTTTTCTCACCAAAAAATGTGAACTTTTGTCATTTTAGCTTGTATCTCTAGTTTTTGACATATGTAAGAATTTTTAATTTAATTTCTCATTAATATACATTCATACCTACTTCAAAAATTATAGTTCAATAAAATGAATTAACTTAAATTTTGTTTTATAAATAAGATTAAGGCACTTAGCTAAGGTACCTGATGACTAGAGAAATAGAAACGATTTTATTGTTGTTTTTTTTTTATTGAAAACAATGTTGGGAACTCTGCTTTCATAATGTACTAATTAATATTGTCATTGGATTGATTTTTGATTATGGCGATGTTAGGTATGTTATTTATTTCAGTGTCAATTGACTATAATTTAAATGATAAATGTCATGTTGTTCCTTAAAATAATTATATATATACATACATTCAGTCTAAGCCCCATTCAAACAAGTATTAAGGTTTATTGTAGTCACATCAGTATAGTTAACTCTAACCTTCCATATATATATTGTTTATCTTGGATAGATTATGTATGTATACATCAGTTCGTTTTTTGCATCAGCATATATTTTAGTAGATATAAACGCTTCTCGGTTTAAAGGTAGGTAGGTAGGTAGAGATGGCGGCCCAGAGCAATCTCGTTGCGTGGCCCAATTAGCGCTGGAGCGCGCCGTTTTGATACCATAACTCGTATTGACCTGTTGGTTGAAAGTGGTTTTCTTGGAGGGGTTTGCGGATAAACCCTCTTACGGGTCCTTATAAGCACCCTTGTTCAGCTTACGCGGTGTCTAAGGAGTCCAACGGATGTGGTAAAGGAATTAAGGTCGAAGATAGACCTAGATCCATTTCGTCGCATTGAGAAAAGCGATCAAATCTTTGATCTTTAAATCAGAAAGTTCGTGTAGGTCTTCAAAAAAAGCCTTTCCAAATGACTTCGCTCTCATTCTGGCCAGAGCTAGGCATTTGCAGAGGAACTACTGAACTACTATTTCCTTCTCCTGATGGTCCCCACAGCTACGGCAAAAACTATTGTACGGAATGCTTCGTATTAAAATTTGTATTGTTTTTTTTTCTCCAAATTTTTCATTTAAATCTACCATAGCTAAATATGATGTCTGACAGCTGACAGACAGGGTTCGGAATTGATAAATCGCATTTATAAGCTGATTGAAAAAAAAAAACTCAATTATAATCTCGTTTTCGTTTGGATTTTCGGAATGTCCTACTCCTTTTTTATTCTAATCGAATATGAAAACATCGATTTCCGTATTAACATACGGAGGCTTTTCGAGTAGTTATTGGAGTGAAAGAGGAGTACAAAAGGAGCACTCCGAACGCCCAAGGGAAAAGCGTGAGAGCCGTACGATGATTAGATATAATGAAAATTCAATAAGACAGTGGTTAAAGGTTCCGTTGGTTGGTAGGATGTAGATGTAAATACAAAGGAAGGCAAACTATCGACAAGAAACATGTACCAAGCAATTTGGCAATAAGTACATTCTTAATAATTAATATTGTGTTTCGTATTCATCTGAATACTAATTTTACTACAAATGTCAGGTCCTCTAGATCTCGGGGCCCTTTTATGTCGGGGGCCCCGTATAATTGATACGGCTGATACTACGCGGTAGCTACGCCCCTGATATACATTTATGTAAATTTTATATAAAATACAAAATGGAAATGATGTCCATTGAAAGTGAAATTAAAATAAAATGCACAACAGAATCGCACGAAGTTGTTCTTCAGGTTCAAGGCTAGTTAAATATAAATTATAAACATAAATATATAATTTATAAATACAATACCATTGTAAACGGAAAAGTGTGAAAAAGTACATAAATAGATACCTACTAAAAATGTTTTTCTTTGTTTTGTAAACAAAATAGTTGTTTGGCACCTGCCTCTTCTAGATGAGCTTAAACAACATTAAACGATTTTTTGCGGTACGGTACCATTGGCCACCGAAAATTGATAGATGGACATTTCACCACCGCCGCCGATTGAGTGTTGGATCTTTAAGTGCTGCCATTAAGTGCTCAATATTTGAGTGCCACCTATTTAAGTGTCAGATTTTTCGTGGCTGGATATTGTGTTTTCGTGTTGGAAAAGTAGTGTAGATTTTATTAGAAATGGTTAATTCACAATAAGAATTCATTTATATTGTTTTCAATAGCTGCGTTCCATTGGGCCTTGCAAAGTACTTTTTAGTACTTCCCAGTAGATGATGAATGAAACGCTTTCATTCTACCAAACGTAAAATCTAACCTCTATATACTATGTAATTTTTGTTTTTATATTTTATTCTAAATTTGAAAAAACATCAACAAGAATAATTTACTACTTAATTTCATTTTACTAATGGTGTTTTTTTTCGTCTGTTCATACATTTAGTTACTGAACTACTGTGAACTACTTTGACCATAGAGAAGAAGGAGTTGACTGCAGCCAGAAGTACTTGGCAGTAGATACTGGAGCCCAAAGGAACACACCTAATAACAAATCGTATTCCTCTTCAGCTTATTTAATTATTTGCATTCTATTTAGGAAATTTCGCAGAACAGCTACTTTTGCAATATAAAACACGAAAATTAAAAATAAATTATGCAAATTAATAGAAAATCATTTATTAACACTATTTTTACTGGCGATGGTGGGAGGAAATTTTTTCATGTTTTATTGTCAATCATAGCAAATTGAAATTTGCGTCAAAAATTGAAACAGAATACAGAATTCGCTTGTTTAGCAAGATTTCACTTTACATTGCAATGAATAAAATGTTCTAAAATGTTGCACCATGCAAAAGTTGTAAAAAAAACATGGCTATAACTGGAAAATCTATATTCTATTGTGACTAACCACATTTATATTCCAAAAGAAACATTTGCCACATGAATAATTAACACTTCATTGTTCAATACCTGTCTGTAGGCAGTGGAAAAGTCTAGTGTTGAAAGATCGACAACGAATTACCCAGTGGCGGAACCGCTGTAACAAAAATTCAAAGCACTAAAAGGCTGGTGGTGAAGTGTCCAACGGTGAAAGTTTGGCACTGAATAGTCCTGCTTCGATATTTTGGCCTTCTCCATTCTTGCCCTAAAGAAAAAGTATAAAAACAAAGTGCAGATATTTTGAAGTGCATTGTGAAAATGTATGGATTTATCAACCCAAACTTTGTTCTCTTTCGTTTGCTTGTCAAATTATGTGCTTTTATGAGCAAACTCTTTATAGATTTTCCAGAAGCGCACTGCAGCTGTAGAGTGTAGAATCAAAGTAGAACGGCCAACACAATTTGGTGCCGGTAGATCATCTTCATAGTATACTCATATACATACTTACACAGTTAGGTTCTATGAATTTGTTAAGAGAAAAAAACACAAAAAGAAAAAAAAAACTAATTGAAAGCTCTGTCAAGGCTTTTATTATTCAGATAAGCTGTTATGTTACCATTGCCCTAGAAGATTGAGGAGATATTAAACAGGAAGGCAGATTGTCAGTTTAGTTTATTGACCTTATTGATAAATTCGGAGTAGGTACACAATCCGCATTTTTTCGTGTTGATTATTATTATTTTATTCTTCCCGCTAATGAGTCACATAAAGATTATTTTTTTTTTTTTAATTTTATTAAATAAAATAATAAAAATAAATATACTGCTTTGAGAAATTGCTTAAGAAAAAAATCAGTTGAATTTGAATATCAGTTATCGGACAGTTCTGGTGGGACTTAATTTGGTTTTGTCGAGGGGATTAGGTATTAAACTTGAATTTTTAGTAAAAATAAATTATTGATTGAAGCGCTGAAACTCAAATTTATATCATCAATCAATCAATGACGACAGGAAGCAATTATCAATATTATATAATACGTGTAATAAGTTTATTTCGACACAAAGTAATTATTCGAAATTAATGGATAATTGAACATTTAATAACTCACGATGACATTACGATAATTGCTTTGTTTAGCCTGTTTATTTGAGTTTTAATTATATTTAGGTTAAGTCATTTCGAAAATGTAGGTATATTTAATTAAATAATGTTTTGATTTATTGTCCTTCGCTGTTTTAAACTTCTGTTTATTAAACCCTCTTTAAAGCAAATAAACAGTAAAGTGTTTTAAAATTCACAATTAGATCAATTAGCCAAAACACGTTTCTGAGATTTTAAAAAAATTCCCTCTGTCATCTAAGCCGTCTCCATTAAATTTTTTATATTTTTATTCGTCATCACTTAGAATATGCGAGTATTGTATGGCCGCCGCATTTGGTGCATACTTAAGTACTGGTAAATAAATATTTTATTAATTTTTTGTAGATGTGAAATAATTTTAAGATAATTTAAGAAATAAATCCATAGTAGAAAAAAGAAATTAAAACATGTATTTATTTTTGTACAATTTAATTTTTATCATTTATTTACTTGGCTACCCAAGAAACATTTTTAGCTGCTTAATTGCTCTAATGGCGCTTCCAGAGCAAATGTTAGAGCTTCATTATTTGAGAAGGAGCTCTAGATGCACCCTTAGAGCAAGTGTAGGGCTTGCATACAGCTAATTCATTGAGTTTGAGAGCACATTTTTGCTCGTAACCAGCTTTTTATCAGTGACGAGTGGCTTTGAAGCTCTTTAATATATTCATATGAAATCTTAAAAGGAGCACTTTTGACAGATTTTTGTTTGTATTAGTTTGTGAGATCCAAATGATAAATAAATATAAAAGTAGCAGAACAAAGTCCATGTTTGTAATGGTAGGAAGAGTAAACTTCATTTATTGCGATGTCAACAAGCTAGTTATTTTATTTATTCCTAGAGAAATAATGTATCTAATTAATTTTTTCTTGCATTAACGTCAATGAATTTTAAGTGCGCGCTTAGTTTTTTCATAAATGTTTTGGAGGTACTTCGCAAAAGTACAACGCGCTTTCCAAATTATGTATTTTAAGCTGTGAAATGTGAAAAAAAATTAAATTGAACAATGTAAAATTGGTTAAATAAATTTATCGAAGCACGAAATAAAATGCTTTGTTTACATTGCAATCAATATTGTGTTTTATATTTGAAGTGAAGGATTTAAATGTTTTTAAATGAATGAAAACAAATAAATCAAATAATTTTCATTTGTGTCGCCATGTTTATTATTATGGACAATATGTCTCTTTAATAGAGCTGCAATATCGCTTTGAGAGCAATGTTACAGTTTTGCATTCAGGGCTTTGTAGAAAATAGGGTGTTTTGAAAATTGAAAGCTAAGTTAAGTGAATACATAATTCTAAATTGTAGAAATAATTTTGAATTCAAAGAGTACCTGCTTGCCATTGAAGTGAATAAAGTTTTATAAGCACCTTAAATTACTAAAGGAAGTACTTGTGCGACTAAGTCGTAGATTAATTTTTGTATGGAATTGCATAGTTAATATATTATAATAAAAAAATTGTCAATTCCGTGCTTAATTCAAATCTTAAGATTTCCCTTATAAATTGAAAGGAATTTATTTATTTTCCACTGTTTTAAGTTTTCTAGTTGAAATACCTACACCCTATAATATGATTGGGGGAATTGTCTTGAATGAGAATAAGTATTTATTCAGCTCTATATGTGCATTATTGGAGCTCTATTGATGGATTTTTTTTGACATCAAATTTTGTGTGAGAATATTAGTAATTGAACTCTACAGCCGCTTTCAGTGTAGCTCTGTTAATGCAATTTTTTGACATTTCGAAAGATTATGCATTAGTATTGTGCGCATGTGTTGTTAGCAGCTCTACAATGCCTCTATCTATGCTGATGTTTAGAGTTTGCTCGTTGCAAGATCTCATGAACTGTGTTAAGGAGCATGTTTTCAAATCTGGAAGCGTTGTAAAGTTAATAGAGCTAAAAGTGTTCTAAAACTGCGTATATAGAACATTATTTTGAAATATAATGTAGAGAGCTTTGAAATAATCTCTAACAGAGCTGTAGCTTTGGATTTCACTATATAGGAGCTGTAGAAGAACAGTTTTGCTTCTATTAGCTCCAACGATGTTACTTGGGTAGGATTAAAGCTTGGTTATAGGATTGAAGCTAGTTTGTACTGAATTTAAAAGATAAATACAAGCTCAAAAATTTTTTTTTTTTTATTTTTGCGTAATCCTTGTGCTGTACTTGTGTTGTACACATCGATTGTAAGGCATCTTTCTAGCATAAATGTGTACGGTTTAGCAGCAAATCACCTTAATGTGGTGTGGAAATCTCGCAATATTAAAACCTTGCAAACTAAAAATCTTAAAAATATTTATATGACATTGTAATAAAATATTTATTAATTTCCTATAGTTACAGTTTTTTTTAATTTTAAGTACTAATTTATTTAAGTCGAATTTATAAATTCATTTTTAAAAATTTATAAAGTAGTAGTGAAAAATTCCTTTTCATTCTTTTTTCATAAATGCGGTCCTATTTCCATGTTTGAATATGGCCTTGTTTCAATGATAGGTCGGAAATAAGGCCAGCCGGGTCTTATTTCAATTTTTACATGGAAATAAGACCACATTTTGAATGTGGTCTTATTTCGTCGGGTTTTATTTCACGTCACCGTTTTGTACTTTTTAATAGGTAATCATTTAATAGGTAATCATACGATTGCCTCCCGGACTATTTGTTATTTCGTTGTAATATTTGTATTATTTTATTACGAAGCTCTTTTAATAAAATTGATATTGATATTTTTAAAACTACTAGTGAAATCTGAAATACTAATAACTTTTGCTTTTTTGATAAATAAATAATTTGTTTTAGTTTCAAATATTCTGGTTATAAATGCAAAATGTATTAAAACAAACAACAGATAATTGTAGCTGACTTGATGGGCATTTGTTACTTATGTACATACATACCTACACACATTTATGTACATAGGTATTTAAATAATAAAAATAAATAAATCTTTTCGCTTGAAAACAATTTGTGAGGCTAATAAACAAATAAGAATGTCTCGTGCAATTGCGTGAACAAGGACAAAATCTATCAAAATAAAAATGACGAAGGTCTGCAAACTACGTAGAAATTGCATTTGTTTGTATAATCAAATCAACCACAAGAACATTTCACAAAACTTTTCAAGGTAGGTAAATAGAAATAGATAACTTTTACACTACCTGCGAAAAAAAATTATTATGGTGTTGTTCATAATAAAATTTAAATACAAAAATATCTCCAACCGACAACACAGAACGAGGAAATTTTCAAGCATCATGTTGCTAAATATGTAGTTACAATGAATAGCCAAAAAGTAGGCACTGATTTTTGGATAGCTCGGAAAAGAACACTATTTTATTTGAATTTTGTTTTAGTTAACTGCATACACAATTATGTACAGGTATGTTTGTGCGTACGGTTAGATGTAAATCAGGAACAGTGTTGTTATCGAAGGCAAATAAATTTTGTTTAAATTATTGTACGTAGGTACTATTTAAATTGTCAAATTAACTCATCGTGCAATTGGTGTTGTAACCTACCCAAGTAGTTTTGCTAATAAAAGTAAGATGTTTATAAAAAAAAAATTCGAAATATGTTCATAAATTAAGAATTAGAAACTCTTTATTTTTTATTGGTTAAGCCTAGTCCACTGCTGATTTGAAAAGAAATTTTCCAGTGGTCTCCGACACGACAGCGAAATGCGTACGGAAATCACAGCGAAAAATTGACAGTTACAAGTATCAGTATATTGCAAAAAAATCACAGAAAGCCATTCTGTAATGAAAGAAACAACAAATAAAATAAAACCTTAAATATCAATTTTTCGCACACAATTATTGGTCCGGACAATTAATTTTGTGCGAAAAAAAAGCGGGGACTTTTCCAAATAATCTGCTACATTTATAAATTAAGCTAATCGAAAAGCTTATAGTCGGCATTAACTTTGCCCGATTGTTTCAATTCCGATTTTTCTTTATTGTTGTAATCGTGTGAGAGAAGCCTGATTCACAATGCGGCAAGGAAACGAGACGTGAGCGTGACGAGAACTCGTTGTAGTTGTCAAACTCGTTGTAAATAGTTGTCGTCACGTCACGGCAAGAATTCGAAAAATTGAAAAAATAAAGTTATTGATAAATCTATTGTTTTATATGTTATTTTGATTATTATTTTTTTTTTTATTGATTTTTTTTCTACAAAAATGAGTTTTTATCTTAAGAATACTCCCTGAATTGTGAATTGGGCGACGATTTTGCAACTAGAAAAAAATGACAGCGGTTCTCGTCACGCTCACGTCCCGTTTCCTCGCCGCATTGTGAATCAGTGCCTACGTTCTGTAACTCTCGCATGGATAAAATTGGTAGAGAAACTATGAAAAATGGAAAAAAACTCATACCTTTTGTTTCAATTTTCATCGGTTCTCGCATGATTTTATCGATGCAAGAGTTACAGAACGTAGGCACAGGCAAGAGAATGGAAAAATCTTGTGAAACATGTCGGCTTCGACTGTCCTTCGAAATCTCACACGATTACAACAACAAAGAAAAATCGGCATTGGAAAAATCGGGCAATGTAAATGCGAACTTAGGTACTGCAAAACGAAAATAATACAGCCAATAGGAAATCTGTAAATTTTTTTAAAGGATTTGAAATTCAAATTAAATATCATGGGGTATATACTCGTTAACATAATTGTCCTGATCATATCTTAAGTTTTATGAAACGTACAGAAAAGCTAAATTTATAGAAATGTAGGAAATTTATTGATCTATGCGAATAATGATAATCGTTTTTTTTCAATCAGACCTACGAAAGACGTGATAAAGGGTAAAACCGTTTTCAAGTACAACAATTTGACTGTTTTTGAAAATATTTGTTTATTTAAAAGAGTTGTCAAAAATGTTTGTAGGCAAAAGACTTATAGAATATTTTTGTCCTACAAATGCATATAAAAAAAAAAAACCGTTAAAGAGTTTATAGGAGCTGAGAAAATCGTATAAACGATTTTTCCCAAATGGCGGAGATTTAGGTTATACTCGATATATACCTCATTTAATTTGAATTAAAAATCTTTTAAAAAAATGTACCTTCAGATTGTTCTCTATTGACTGTACTATAATGTGACCTCAATAATAACATGTCAAACGTTCGAGTGTCAAACTCGACAACCCCAAAAGAAATGATTGCACTTTTATTTTTATATAGTTACATAGGTACTATATGGGAAGTTATGGATTCGTACAAAAAATCGAACTCGAGATTTTGATCAAACTTTACATTACGATGATAGAGAAGTCAAAAAAAGTGGGTCTCGCAAAAACGTCCGTCTGTCTGTCTGTCTGTCTGTCTGTCGGTTCGACTACAGCCTAAACGGATGGGTCGATTTTCTTTAAACTTGGTACCTAGCGTTTTTTGAACATTCCCCCCACCCGTTTTTTTCTCTTTTTTTTTAGGACCAAAATTAACAGTAGCTTTCATACAAAATTTCTTGGCCAAAAAAGAAAAACTTATTTTTCTCAAATCCAGCGCTACCGAATTTGTTTTTAAGAACTCAATAAATTTAAATAGTTCTAAGTTGCCTTTTAATAAAAAAAATGGTTCCGAAAAATGGTTATTAATGGTACCTCCCAAAGAACCATTTTTTTGATTTTCGCTTTTCTCGAAAACGGTTAAACTGATTCTGATCAATTTTTTTATGAAAAAGTATTGACACATTCTAAATAATATTGTGTACCAAAATTTTCAAAAAAATGTTTTTTAGATTTTTAAAAAAAGTTTTAATATTTTTTTTTTTGAAAACTCAATATTTCAAAAACGACTTGGTTGATTTTTATCAAACTTGGTAAATAGCAGTTTTTTAACTTTATCTAGAAGATTTTTGACAAAAATTATTGTAATACCCAAAAATAACGGTGCCTCCCATACAAATGTTAAAAAACCGTTAAGAAAAATATTTTGTTTCTCAAAAACGACTCCCACGATTTTCATAAAAGTTTTTTTGTGTGTTAAAATTAGTACGATCTACCATTTAAAATTTTTAAAGTTTATATTTTAGGTTTATTAACAGTACCTCTCATAGAACGGTTTCTTTGATTTTCGACTATCTCAACATCTGATCAACCGAATAAAATTAGATTTTTTATACAGAAGCTTGTAACAAATATAAATAAAAGTGCGTATCAAAATTTTCTAAAAAATGGTTTTTGGATTTAAAAAAAAAAATCAAAATTATTTTTTGAAAATTCGATATTTCGAAAACTGGTAGCAGATTTTTTTGTGAAGTTCAATTTTTAACGCAACATTAATAAATGCTTTAAATTGGCGTACCAATTATTTTTCTCAAAAATGTTAACGAAATTTTATATATAAAAAATTAATTATTTTTAAAACCGCTCCTACGATTTTCAAATTTTTTTCTCATAAATAAAGATTTATATAAGAAATCAGATGGTGTACATCGCGTTGGGTTAAAACGGATTCAAAGTATTTTAATCAATTTCTTTCTAATTTTGTTGATTTAAAACAATTTACCAGTTTAAATAGTATAATTTCCTTTTATGCATGTTGCATATGTGCAACACTAGGCTATATTGTTAATTTTTGTATACTCACATAATACCACCTGAAACTAAACTAAGATTTGGCAAATGGATAAAATATATACTCCTATAGCTAATTTATTTCAGACTATAGAACCACAATGTGATCGCGCATAAGAGCAAGTTCCTGCGACCCAGTCGTGCATATTTTTTCATATGCAATATTAATAATAATTAATCTTTTAGAAGCTCCTGCATTTTTAAAGCTTAAAATGACAAACTGGTTCTACATTGCCGTTAAAAACGAAACAATTGTTTTTTTTTTTAAACAAATCAAAAATAAACTAGAACGGTGCTTTGCGTTTTTTCGTTGAAATATTGAACACTTATACTATACAATACATTTTCAGTGTCTAACCACAACCACACCACATTACGGCTTTGAACCGCAAAAGCAAGTTCGCGCGATCAACTCGTTCATTTTATGTATGTACATATGTATGTATATTGAATGAATATTATGTGAATAATTGTATATAATTGTACCACAATTCTTAAATACAACAACTAAACAGAACAATAAATGTTCGGAATTCAAATATCTGATTTCTTGCGAAAAGAGTTTCTCTTAAAGTCAAGATTTTCTAGTTCTGTGTAACAGTTATAATTGGTAACCACAATTTTCATATCAATTTTCCAATCAAATGTTATTCATATATAATATAAATGTAGATATGTACCTATAGTATATGCTATACAAAAATAAGAAAAACAACTTCACCCGGCGACCACATTTTGGGCTGGAAAGTAAAAGTAAACAGACTGGTTGTATTTAAGAACTTCTTACGGCCATATTATTCACAATTTGTTTTGATAAATTCACTTATGCTGCATTTACCCGACTGAAAAATTGGCTATTTTCTGTCACTATACCAAAGGAATGAATTTTTCCATTGTTCTGTCATTTTCTTGACAGTTAAATGCTAGAAAACTGCCAATTTGTCAGTAGTGTATATCCAGCATAAAACTTATTTTTACAATAAATCGGTATTGTTCATTTTGGGATATAAAAATAGTTTAAAGTTTCAAACTCATTTCTAGTTTCAGACATAAAGCGGGATATACATTGTTCAAATGCTTGTCATGCATGTGAGAGTGTATTAGTAAAAATGAAACACGTATACATTGTGTTTATGCTTAAAGCAAACCTAATCAAAAAGTTTTGATTTTTGTTCAATCAGATAGCCAGAATTGAAATAATGTATATTTGAAAATGATTGCTTGATCAAGCATAGGCACATTTTCACATAGAAATTTAATTAAAAAATAAATGATTGAAGACTCAGGCATAAAGTGTGTATATGCAACGTCAAAAAAAAATTTTAATACACTCTCACATGCATGACAAGCATTTGAACAATGTATATCCCGCTTAAAACTAGTTTTATAGTAGTTTGACAACAAATCGAAATTAAAATTATTATTCACGTCATTTTCGTGTGAAGAAAATAAAAAAAAACTCTTGTTTGGATGTCTTAAATTAATGGGGTTTTCCATTGGTAAAATAAATCAATTTATTTTTGATTTGGATCCGTCAACATCCGATTTTGACCATCTTTGCGTTCTATTGGGCAAAATAAATTGATTTATTTTTGATTTTAAATCAATTTTGCAGATCTAAATGTTTCGGTCGATTTACCTCTCCCTGTACTAAAACCAACATAATTTACAGTTGTCACTTTGGGTTTTTTGAATTGATTAATTTATTTCAGGTGCGAATATTGTGTTCAAAATATGTGAGAAATATTTGCTCATAATAAGTGGAACCAGTTTAAAATTAATCGGTAACTTCATCAAGCTCATCTTTATCTTCTAAAAGTGTATCAAAAGGGATGAAGTTTTTTTTTTGAAATAGGTATAAACACAGAAACGAAACTACACGAATACAATGACAAAAATAAATCAATTTGAAAAAGTGTTCCATTCGCCACGAAAAAAATCAATTTTTAAATTGAAATCTGAATTTACCAATGGAAAACCCCATAAGATACAGGTGTCATCTATTCCCAGCAGTAGGTATTTTTAGCCGAGAGAGGCTAAGGTGAAAGTGAAAGTGAAAGACACTCAGCAGAAATGTGTTTTGAAAAAGCTGTGATAAAAGCGAAATTAGAAGAAATAATCCAGAACAGTTTGGATCGGCAATTGCAGCGGGAACGTCGTCGCGTCGAGCAGCAAGCTATTACAATGTATTTTTAAAAGCCAAATAAAGAACGCTGCATGCAACGTATTGAAGTGAGCATCACGCGACTGTCGATGTCGACTTCGTTCAATTATTCAATCGGCAATGGATAGATAGATAGTTTTTATTCATCAATTTACAAATTTGGTTTACAACATAATTTCGTTTTTGAATAATTTGGGACATGGCATTGCTGCCGTCAGCCCGAGTGACATTTTGTTTTTCTTTTCGCTTAGTTATTTCTTTAATATCTACTGTTCTATGTATTTTTAAACAAGGTTTCAACATTTTGATTATTTTAGAAGAGTTAACTAACTAACAATTAGAAGGTATCTTTAAGTTTAGATATACTGATTTTACTATTTACTATAGGTATCTGTTTTTCTGATTCAAAAATGTTCATTAATAATCTGCATTCTGTACGCCATCGCTTCGGTAGAAGGTTTAATCATAAAGCAGTTTCCAGTCATCTCCATTTAGAAGGCCTTTCACCTCATCTTCTTGCAAAAAGTTCTTTTTGAAGAAAATCCTCCTGTACTCCATCAATATCGGACAGTTTCCAGGAAATGATATATATTCTCCTGAACACGCATGCTGCATAGAGTGCAGGTATCAATTAAATCATTTCTATGCGGCATGTAATTGAGTTTAATCAGCTCACCTCTAACTTTGAAAATCGTGCTAATCATTTTATTCGAGGAATCTTTTTTTTTAAATAGTTTCGATCATTGACATAGTATGTCAATGGTTTCGATCATTTAAGTTGTAGGTGATTGAGGCGTAATTCCACATTCTGCCGCAACTTCAATCCAATCTTTGCAAAAATATGCATTTCGCCGAACAGCCTCCATCAAAACAATCTTAGGCAATCTGGAATCCGGCATATTTCTCACTCTTGTCAAAAAATCTGCACTTTGCTTTAGAGTAGCCGCAATAGCGGCAATGGTGAACACTGGCTGTAATTTAAAAGTAGAAAAAAAAAATTCAGTCATTTCCTCATAGACCAAAGACCAACGAAAAATTTCGTTGGCGTTGTTTTGTGCCGCTTCATGCGGGACTGCATTACTTCATCTCGTGCTAAACTTCAAAATAAGAAGTCATCGAATAGCAAATTGTCTTCTTCTTCTTCTGCATCCCTAATTCGCTTAATATTGCATTACGTGCCATTTTAAAAAATGTCAAATTATTCAAGTGATGTTCAATATACATACATAGTTGAAATGCTGAATTTTATAATATAAAACAACGCCAAAACTGCTTTTAAAACTAGATATTTTCGGTTTTACGTGTTTCGAGTTTTATCCAAAAATAGTTTTAAGATGTCAAATTTTAAATATCAAAACAATTTTGAATAATAGATACCGATTTGTGCAAAACTTGAAACTTGAGGTCATTGAATAAACATATATAGAAGGTGACACTCGAGGAAAACTATACCAAATCGGCTGGCAGCGCTGCTGTCGCCTAAAATAATATTATAGGTCGGTGTATTCAATTTAAAATATTTCCTTAATTATGGATAGAGTTGTGTATTTGAAAAGGATTTTTTTCAGTTTCGTTTTTGTAATTTCAATCAATTACTATGGAAGCGGTTGTTG
Organism: Leucozona laternaria; assembly: GCA_932273885.2. Classification (NCBI taxonomy): domain Eukaryota; kingdom Metazoa; phylum Arthropoda; class Insecta; order Diptera; family Syrphidae; genus Leucozona; species Leucozona laternaria. The sequence continues at coordinate 18,112,503 of OW026367.1, read as the reverse complement.
TGTTTCTTTCGTATGAAATTCAGAAAGTGTGTGTATTACTATGGAAACGAATGTATTTGTGTTTTGTTTGAAATTAAGATTTTTTTTTATTAAGCTATTTACATATGTATATATTAATGTAGATGAAAATATTTGGGGTTATAGTTTTTCATGATATTAAAGCTGTATTGTTTAGATACAATTATAATTTCAGTTCTACTGATTTGATTGTTAAGGTAAAGATATAAAAATGCAGGAAATAAAACAAGCTACGTTCTAGTACCACTTTATTTAAGCTTGGGAAACGTAGAGGATTGAGGGGTACACAGTTTTTTTCAAACTGTAGGCTGCAGGCGAAATTAAAAAAAGTGCAATATTTTATAAAACGCTATTTTACTGGATGTATAGAGAAAAAGTTTGTATTACGAAATTATTATTTATCGATTCTTTAAAACTAGTAAAATACTATAAAAATGCCAGGCTTGCAATAATGTCCGGTTTGATTTAGTAAATAGATAAGAAGAAAATGTTTAAGTTCGCTAAATTATATGTATGGGTTTTTAGAATAATGCTTATTTTGATTAGGTATATATAAGTTTACAATCCAATGGGATTAAGTACCTACATTCGCTCATACCTATTCTTAGCGAAATTTGAATGAAATAGATTCTTTTCAATTATTAAGTATTTTCATTTAACCCTTTGCAAATAAAGAATTTATGGACCTATTCATTTGACCAAATTGATAAATGAAACATTTTAAAAATCAAGGCAGTTGAAAACATTTTTTTAGACAGTAAAGTTTGGATTCTAGACCAATTTACGTCCTTTACTTTGGCGGAATTGAAAAATGTTGATATCTGAATTTGTAGATAGATAAATGCTAATTTCTTGAGCTAACCAAAAACTTGTAGCTCGCATAGTTTCTAATAGTTATTAAAGTTTTCGCTAAAATAAGTCTGAAGTTAGCGCCAGCGGACGAAAATACGAAAATAATAATTCTCTTGATGTTCACAATTACAGCTTTATAAATGCTTATTTGTAGCTCAAATTCGAGATTTTGAACAATATTAGACTATGTGAAACAAGGGCTAGGTACACTGTGACGTATACATATTATGTGTGCCTTTTTATTTTAATTTTTTTTTTTTAATTTTATCATACCGTGCAGGATAATTTACTTCTAGATTTAACTACAGATTCTTGTGTACGATTATTTAATCAAAATTAAAAAAACGACCATTCTGCTATAGTTAATTAATAATCGTACAAAAGAATAAGGGTTTGTTTCACAATGTCCCAAGGAAGTTATAATTACTTACTCGGCATTTAAAATATCCGAAAACTAAATCTTCCCATTAAAAGAAATTGCGTTTTACAATTTATCTACCTAAATAATAAATGAATGTGTCAATTAGTATTCCAGTTTTCCAGACAAAATAGTTTTTTTCTGATAAAAAAAAATCAAAAAAAAAATAATTATTATTATTTTCGTTTGCCATGTAAATTTGATAATCGCCACTTCATCTGGCCATTAAAATACTTAGAACTTTACTTATAACTTTGACGATTCAGAGTAGTTTATAAGCAAAAGTAGTTTATAATTGAATAATAAGTTTCAAGCTGCTTGCTTAGAACTTAAATCAGACATTGTGAAACAAACCCATAGAATGAAAAAATCTATATAAGATGACTTAAAATTAAATCGAAAAATTAAGAAGGAAGGTTGTGTCCAACTATATAGGTGCATCTACATATTTTGGTCTTAAATCTGTAAGGAACAATAAAACGCAGTAAGTTCAGCATGTTTCAGTTGTATAAAATGTAAAATTGGAGATACAGGCAAAAAACTGAATCTAGACTTAGAGTTTGAATTTTTCGCCAAAATACATTGTTCATACAAATCTATATGTTACAAAAAACAAAGCAAAATTGAAACGTTACTTGACAAAAATAATTAAAATCAACAAATTATTATAAGTCTCTAAATTGCCAACGAAATACAACCTATAAAATACATAATTTGTAGCTTTTTCTGTTTTTCAATATGCAAAACAAATCTTCGCGTTAGTTTCAAATCTTCATGTTAACAAAAATTTAACAACAACTTATACCGATAAAGAAATATACATACATACAGTTTCTTTCCTCGGGATTGAAAATAGTAAACAAATTGCAAAACAAAACAAAACATTGAAGCCTCATCGTCATGGAAACCAATAGAAAAGGGAACAATTAAATTTATAAATATCCCTTTGAAAATTGGTTTGTGTACATAAAAAAACATACATCATCTATTTCGTTTCTCCTTTCCACAGCGCTTTTAGTTGTCGAGTGTCACCTTCTATATGTATTTATTCAATGCTTGAGGTATCGAACCTCTATAGAACTACAAGTTTTGCCGTAAAACTAGTTTGGAAATGAGTCAATAATATGGCTGTTATTCTTATAATCTCTGTCATTGGCATCAGGGACGCAGAGGCGCGTAATGTGTAGCCACAGCGCCGACGAGCGTGGAATAAAATAATTATTATTTATTATTTAAAACAAAATATGTTTTCGTCTTTTCGATCTGAAACTGGATTAGTCTTTGTGTTATTAATTTAAAAAAAATATATAGATTATTCGTTATGTGGGTACCTAACCTCTACTCATCGTCTATGGTAATATTTAAAATTTTTCGCTTTCACACACTGAACAAATATGTTGTTGTTATAAGTTATTCAAACAGTTAAAAAAATAAGCTGAAAAATTGCAGCGTTCGTTACAAGAATCGTTTTACTCCATTTTTCTGAATATTCAGAAAATAAACGTAGAAAAAACTAGCCGTGTTTTTTTGCAAGCCCCGAGGAAATTGATCGAAAAAAACGACGTCCTGTCCTGCAATTTACATGTTAAATGCAACAAAAACTAGTCCCCTTCGGGCTTATCTAAGAGCGGAGAATTCTCGGGGCTTAACTTAAGCACGGAGAAAAACTGTGTTACCGGCATGAATTGCATACTTGTTATCGATAGTTTGTATGCAAACTCCATTTTGTTTCTGTAATGGCGTCGCTAAGCCCCGATGTCGTTTTTTTCAACCAAATCTCCCCGGGCTTGCAAAAAAACACGGCTACTGTCTTAAAAATAGGAAAATAAATTATTTCCTATCTTCCTATCCTATCTTAAAAATTAAATAAAACAAATTAGGTATGAGACATCATCCAAATTTGGTATTCGGTTGAAAGGCCTATCAATGCCATTATGCATGGAATTTAACATCTTTATAATGTCCGCCGCAGGTTCTCTGGGTGGCGTGCATCTGAAATGTCCAATTTCCATGACTCTGGGACATAAATCAGGCTGAATTTCACCGATGGCATAGGTATAATGTTGGCTTCGAGGGCCGCTGTGGTTTGTGGCTTATTCGCATAGACCTGCGGCTTCAGAAAACTCCACAACAAAAAGTCCAACGGGGTCAAATCGCACGATCTCTGTGGCCAGTTCACATCACCTACACGTGAGGTGACCATGCCCTCGAATCGCTCGTGCAGAATTTATAATATGGCTTGAGCTATGTGGCACGTAGTGCCGTCCTGTTGAAACCACGTGTCTTCGGTGTCCATTTCACACAATTCAGGCCAAAAGAAGTTGGTAATCATTGACCTATAGCGCTCGCCGTGATGCCCTGGCCAACGTCGTCCTCAATGAAATATGGCTTAAAATCCATAAATGAATCCTAATACTATTTTGTCATACAAAAAATATTGTGTGATATTGTCTATGGCATAATGGGACACATATATAAATTAAATTATATTAAAAATTTAAATTAGTGATATCTAACAGTCTTTTTTTTTAATTTATTTTACTGTCTACATTTACCCGCCTTTTCATTTTGAAAATCTATTTGTCTGACCTGGTGCTAAGTGAATGCAGTATTTCCAAGCACTTAAAGCAAATTGTATCTTATACCTAAGTTATAACTTTTCAAAAATAACGTCCTATTTGTTCAACTCACAATTAAATTTATTTTTAACCTTTACTACTGCATGTTGATTTAAGAAAAAAAAAATAAAATTTTCAACAACAAAGCAAATCCTCTGCATCAATGATTAAATATTTAAAGAAAGAAGGTAATCCTAAGTAGTGATTTATAGAATTTTATTAAAGAAAAACACAATGCGCTTAGAAACAAAGCAGGGGCTAGGAAAGTAAATAGCTAAGTTTAGATCTAAAGAACGATATACCTGACTTCTACATTAAACATATACATACATAAGTAGATACTTATAGATCGATACTAATAGTTAATATTGCACTACAATTAAATAGAAGACACATTTGAAATCGTGCGGAATATAAAAAGCGGTCGGAGATAAAACTTTTGAATAAACTATGGCTTAACTAACCTATAACTTACTTCGATTGCTGGTTGAAATAAATTAAAAAAATACTATCTAAAATAATGAGTAAATATTTGTATTGTATTAAGATTCAACATTTAAGAATATTTTTTTGGGGTCAACAAATTTATTATCATTTTTATTTTTAATTCGGTTAAATTTAAGTTTGGATAAATTAAACAAAACTTGCCTCATTGGCTTAGTAATGTGTGCAATGAATAATGATAATATTATAATTTGTTAAGTTAAGTTAAGATTGTTTTGTGCATCTTCATTTTACTTGTTATCTCAATTTGCTTTGTTTTGCACTTGCAAAGTGTTTTACTATTCAAAATTAAAATTTATTATCATCATAAAATGGTAGTTAAATCTACGAAACAAAATCTTGACATTGACTTTAAAAAAATAGCTATAAAAAGGAACATGTACCTTTTAAATTTTTTGCTATGCAGATGTGCCAAACATTTGAATAGATTAATTTCTTAAATATAAATCTTGGTGATGAGCCACTTAAAAAATTGACTATTCGGGTTTGGCCTTAGTAACACTGTATCACAAACTTTTAATATTCTAAGGTAATTGAACTGTCAAAGCAAATATATGCGACCCAATCGTAAATTTTACTTTCTTTGTCTAATCACTAGAGTGTGCTTCAAAATCACTTACAAAACATTAAAAAAAGAAAACTCTTTCAAACGCGATCATTCGCCTGCGCAAATGCAAACAGTCATTTCTTCGAATTTATGCGGAGAAATTCTTTAAAGGTTAAAATTTTCACACTCGCCACTTTGGAGATTAAGTAGTAAGGCTATGGAAGTTTATAGGTTCCCTGAAACAAAGCAAAATGAAATGTGTTTTAATTTTTGATTTGATGATTGGCTAGGTTCACTATACATTTTTTTTTTTGAAAAATTACTGAATCTTTTGAATTGACTGTGGTCCGTTCTTTTTCTCTAAAAAGTTAACTATTGTTAACTTTGGTGGTTCTTAAATTCTCAAACGTACCCAATGACGTTCAAAAGACGTAGGGACTTGAAGGCAAGGCAAGTTTCTCTGATTAGGCTTTTCCAGAAACTATCTTTGTCTTTTCTTTTTCTAATTTTGACATAAAAATATGTAGGGAAAACAAACAAACGACCAATCACAATCACATGTTTTTGTTTTCCCTACATATTTTTCTGTCAAACTATTGATTTTTTTTGTTGCTTGTTTGGCACTGAAGTCTGGTGGAAGTTCCAAATTGGCCAGCTGTGAGCTGTCGAAAAATGTCCTTCCAATTAATGGCCTTTTCGATTGGTAACCTGGGAGAACGATTTGATACGTGTGAGCCCTTCTGGAACGATTCTTCTTTTCAGAAGAAGAACTGTCATCTTGACTCCAATAGAAAAGGCCAAAAGGCAACTTTTATTGGAAAGTGACTGGAAAGCTAGTCAAGAAATATCTTCCTACATTTCAAGTCAAGTGTATTTTTTGTCAAAATATCAGCTGATTATATTTATTTTGTCACTAAACAGCTGAACTTCATTGTTCAGTGACTTGTTTTTTCCACCTTCGTTTTCATGTTTTGTGGGGGGTCTTTATACAAATTATAGAAAAGATTTAATTAAAAAACGCATCATTAGTAAAAAGTATTGAAAAATTATAATTGACAATTCGTAATTGATTTGTGTGAGATGTTTTTCAGATAAAAATATTATTATGAATGATCTAAACACTATCAAAAGCAGGGCCCTTTGTCGTTAATAAAATACGAGTATCGTTTTTTTTACGATACTCTTTACTCGTAATCGCAATTTAATGAATACGGGGCGTTACAAACGATACTCGTTTTATGAAGTAAGCCCCCAGGTAAAGGTTGGAAGTAAAGTTCCAATTTTGGCAATAACGACATCTCAAAATATAACTAGTTTACTTTGTAAAAATTGCATTCAATGAATGCAGTTGGACCCATTGTGTAACATTCTGACATCTTAAAATCGTTCCTAAGTGGAATGTTGAGGTGTCAGAATTTATCACTTTGTAAAAATTTCCAACTCATCTAGTTGCTATGGATTGAAATATTAATCTGTCAAAAGCAGCTGAATTTGGAAATGTTTTCATTTTGTGGATATCTTTTGTTTACTCTTCGTTCTTTGGAGTTGGAATTCTTATAATTTTTGCATTTCCTTTTTCAATTTAATAGATAGATTTTTGGAAACATTTTCTGCTATTTTATGATAAATTTTCTGTTTTGATATTTTCTTTCGTTCATATTGCGCTAGATATTTTACAAGGGAAATTTTTGTCAATTTTGAATTTAAAAAAAATTCTAATATTTCGCTGGAAGATTCGTTTGGTTTTGCAAAAATAAAGTTTAATAAATATATATAACAGCTGTAACCATTTTTTAAGTATTTGTTCCAATAAATTTGATGCAATGAAATGATTTCTTTGATTTTTTTCATTCGAAATGTAATTTCATTTTGTCTAACCCATTTCGTTTGACAGATCAACAATATATTTACATTGATCGTTCCTTAATGAAATGTTACACAGTTTAACATCTTTAACAATGGCCTTCAACATCTTTTTTTGAAACATTAACAATAGTTAACTATTGTATTTAAAAAGAACGCACCATAACTGCTGTTTTCCATCGTTTTTAAAGGATAATTGTGGGTTCACCTGTTACTCTGGTTTGATGTACAGTGGACTAAAAAAAAACACCGACCATCGTCATTATATTATTATCTCGAATTTGTCTATACAACCCTATAGAGCAAATAAAATTCTTGAAACTCTTGCACTCTTTTTCCTTTAAAAATGCTCTTATAACGTTAGACAATTAAATGTATGAAAATAATGTTTTTTATATATGTATGTACATTTATGCACGCATGTACATGCAAATAATTTTTGTACAGTGTTAACATAATTTTTAAATTACCTGAGTGTATAAACTTCTACTTACCTTAGTAAGTTTTTAAACTTTTGATGAATTTTTATTATTGTATGTTCTTTTTACTATTTGACTTGAATATGTACTGAAATACTGATGCCAGGATAAAGATACGAACCTAATTAGTTAAACAATATTGCCTCGGTGATGCTTAGTGAAGGTATTTCCGAGCACTTAAAGCTAATTGTGACACTTATAACTGTCCAAAAATAAATTCCTATTTATTTAACTCGCAATGAAATTTATTTTTAACCTTAACTACGTACAGAAAGATGTATTTGATTTTATTACTCTCTGATTTTTTGCAAGCATTTCCAACAACAAAGTTAATCAGCTGCATCAATGATCAAATATTTAAAGTAAGCCTAAGCAGTGATTTATAGAATTTTATTAAATAGGTAACATGAAAAACACACTTTGTTTTTTGTTATGAAACGATGCGGGGGTATATCTGTTAGATAAGTCTATAGGTTTAGATTTAGATCTAGCCAACGATACACCTGAAGTGTAGATATAAAAGATACTTGTTGGTATTTGACTGCAATAAAATAAATAGAAGATACATACATGCATTTGGAATGGTACAGAATATAAAAAGCTGTTGCAGAGGCAACTTTTGGACCAGTTGTTAAGAGTGAGTGTTTAAAGAAACTATGGGTTAATCTAACTTGCTTTGATTACTGATTAAAACAATCGATTTATAATATAAAGAAGATAATTAGAAAACAGAAGTTATTGTAATCTAAAATAATGGGTAAATATTTAAATATTTTAGAAAATGATAATTTAATTTTATTTTTATTAACAAAATTTGAATAAATCAATTAAAACTGACCACATTGGTTTAGAATTGAGTAGATGAATTTTGGTATAGAAAGATGCAATTTTTTTTTAGTTGTTATTTTCGTATTAATAAAAAGTTATAAGAAAGGTTCGTTCACCTTCATTACTTCGTTATCTAAATTTGCTTTGTGTTTGATGTTGCATGTGTTTAGGATAAAGAATAAAAATTTATTATCACCATAAAATTCCACAGAAATATTATTATGACACTGATGTTTAAAAATAGTGATACACAAATAATATCTATTTTATTTTTAGTAACATTTAAATATAGTGATGCAAGTGATTTTCTATTGAGTGTTCTAAAGACTCTGGAACAAACAGAACTGTTAAATTTCGATTTTATTCAGTGTGTAGGTAGTGTTATTGTGATAATCTATGTGGGTTTAAGTTGAACCAAATTTATTTTGCAAATATCCAACATAAATACATAATTATACGGACCCACATTATATGAAGCTACTTATTTTTTAATTATTTTAAATAAACCGTAAGTTATTTTAAAAAAAAATGTATTTGTCATTAAAAGCAATAGGTAACTTAAACTTAATAAGGACATAATTTGTTCGTTCATAAAATGAAAATGTGTGAAACTAAAAAAAGAACAGCTTAAATATTAATTGACAAATCCTTCGGATCATCCGATGTGCGATGCTTGCCTGGTAACACATTAATTAATTGGTAATGAATTATTTCCTTTTTTCGTGACCTTTTAGATTACAAGAGCTATAAGAATTTTGTATTGGGACTTACTGACTTAAAGTAAAACCATAGCAGTTCAAATGACTTTCAATTGACAGTTAATATTAACCTAAAGTTAATTTACTTTTTTTTAAACTGCGCCGTCGGAATGTATCTAAGTACTGACTGACTGTTGTATTACAGTTAAAAATTCTTTTTGCGAGTAAAAAGACTTAAGTCTTTTTCTACAACTCTGGTAACGATAAGGATAAAAATAGAAGACACTTAGCGTTAAGTGTTTTTATTGGAAAGCTTTTCTATCTTTCATTAATTCCTAGTAAGAATGGTGATAGTTTCATCATTATATGTATCAAAAAAGGGAAAAGGTTATACTTTCATTTTTACACGCTCATAAAATTAGCTTTTCAAATGTATTTAGGTACCTCCTGCTATTAATTTTTTTCGATTTTTGTTTTTCGCGAAAACGGTTGAAGTAATTTTGATCAAATTTTTAATGAATAAAATGAACTAAATTTTTCAAAAACGGTTTTATGGATTTTAAAAAAAAGTTCTTTCATACAATCTCCCTCCTTATATGTATCTATGTCCAACGAATTGTTGGTTTATAAATCGAGTACGAAGAAAAAAGAAAGAAACCGTATGTACAACAACCAACCTGTGCGTACCTAATAAAAATGCTAGTTTATTCAAATGCAATGGTCAAACAATAAAACCTACATTGGGTTGGGCCTGATCACTTGACTTCGGTAGCGCAATTCATAGTGTAATGGCTCTGAAGACGTTTTGTCTCTGTTCACCACCCAGCTGTGCAAAAAATTTTTCAAATTAAAATTGAACTTAATAGACTAAACACCACTAAAAGGAGTCTGATGATCGGCCTGGCAGCCTTGAAATAGCTATAACTCCAGCCTATAATGACTTGGTGGCGTAGCTCACTCAGGTGGTTCTTCTACCTTAAGCTGAATTATGTTTTTGGCAAATGGATCCCATAACCAATCACCACGATACAATTTTGGTTCGCTCGTGTATGGCTAGCTCAAGCAACAGTTTTTTTTTTCTTTTAAACCATTAGAAACATTTCTCATCTTTTTTTAATTTGTTTTAAGAATACATACGTTTTTTCATATGTTAATAAATTCAGTAAGAATAATTCTTTAACTTAATATTTTTATATTTGTATGAATATGATGAAGGATATAAATTACTTGGGAGTCGAGCAACTGCACACAGACAACTTCTAACATGGATGCGAAAATCGGCTAAAAAACTGATATCAAATATGGCCATCTTGCGTGTAGAAGTTACATACTGTCAAACTTTATGTTAACCATATTAGTTTTTTTTTTTTAATAAATTTAAAGTTAATCAATGTACCATAGTTGTATTTGTCCTTTCATGATGGTCTCATTTTGCAAAGATAATTTAGTAAAATGAATGAAAACATACGTCGATAGCCTCCTGCTGTATTATCATTACTTTTGAGAGTACTCACTTTTGCATTTTATATTAAAATCTTCTTTGTAAACGGTCTTAACTCCAACGCGCATTTGAATTTTGTCTTAACTTAAGAATCGCCATTACGTTTAGACAAAATAAAAATGCGTCTTACAGTTAAAATTTACAAAGCAGCATGTAAGATAACATGTAACAGGCCATCGATGTAAGGGTAGGTAAAGTGTACATTTAAAACAGAATCAAACTTCTTTTAATCAAATTACATATATTGCGACGATAGGAAAAACAATACAATTTTCTTTCAGCAAACAATATATTCTAATTAGTCTAAATTCTTTGTTTTTTTTTTTTCTAGTACTAACAATTCAAAATGGACAAAAGTCTGAAAAAGGAGTCATCCCGTTCTCAGAAGCCCTAGAAAAGACAAGTAAGTTTGAAAGCCCTTCAAACAACAATAAATATAAAATATGATTTTTTTATTTCAGAGTTTGGAAAGTTCAATTACTTCTTGATAATCATTGCTGGCTTAGTGCTGGCTAACGTTCTACTTGAAACAGCATCAATCGGGTTCATCCTACCAATTTCACAATGTGATCTTCAACTGACAAATCAAGACAAAGGAATTCTGAGTGCTATCGGTTTTGCTGGAATTATTTTAAGCTCGCATCTATGGGGTTTCTTGGCCGATACCAAGGGCAGGAGAAAGGTTATCCTGCCAACTTTGTTAATGGCTTTTGTATTTACTGTGCTATCATCATTTTCTCATAAATTTTGGCTATTGGTACTTTTGAGGCTCATTAATGGATTCTTGTAAATTTAATAATTGCGTGCGAGTTTGTACAGACACATAATTGTTTTTTTTTTTAATTTTTTTTTAGTGTTTCTGGAGGATCAGCAACTATTTATGCTTATTTGGGAGAATTCCACACTGATCGCTCAAGGGCGCGGGCTATGATGGGATCTTCATTTATATTTGCTCTCGGAGCTATGATCCTGCCTTTGATTGCATGGCTTGTGATCAACCAAACTTGGGCATTGCCCATACCATTTCTGGGGATAACCTACAAGCCATGGCGTTTATTCATGATCGTTTGTGGTATACCTGGATTTTTGTGCGGATTATTCTTGCTTTTCTTGCCAGAGAGTCCTAAGTTTTTACTTTCTGTAGGCAAGGACAAGGAAGCTGTTGAAGTTCTGAAGAGAATGTACAGATGGAATGTCGGAGATGATAGTGAATTTGAGGTACAAATATAGAATAATTTCCTATATCAAGTAATTTAAACTTTAATTTATTTTCTCTTGCAGCTTAATGGAATTATTCCAGAAAAAGACACAACCATACGTAAAGAAGAAAGCTCTGATAAACAATCCAATATCGTAACTGCCTTTTTGAGAACAATGTGGGCTCAAACAGTGCCTCTTTTTGAAAAGAAATACTGCCGTATAACTGTGATAATTTGTACCATTCAATTTTGGCTGTATGTAACTACAAATGGAATGTATATGTGGTTTCCACACATAGCAAACAGTATGGTGGAGTTTATGAAAGACCACCCCGGCAATAAGACCCTCATCTGTGAAGTTGTCTATGCTAAACATGCTGAAATTTATAATGAAGATGGGGTAATTGCATTTTATTTAATCTTATGGGGACTAGAAGTAAAGAAACAATTTTTTTTGTAGACAATTCATTGCCAAAGCAGCCTCGAGGATAACACCTTTATGTATTCATTAGTAATGGAAATTCTCTATGCTACAGGGTTTGCTGTAATTGGAGTGGTTATCAACAGAGTTGGAAAGATTCCTATTTTGTGTATGTTGTTATTATTACAAAGTGGCGCTCAAGCAATAACCTTACTCACGGCATGTTTTTAAAATTTTATTTCAGTTGTTGTATTGATATTCTTTGCATCCTGTGGAATTGCATCAATTCATGTCGATAATCCCTCAATTTCAGTGTACCTTTATGTACTTTTGTTTTTGGCAGGAGTTGGAATAAATGTTTTGGGTGCTGCAACAGTAGAACTATATCCAACACATTTGAGGTGAGTTACTTTTTATAATTTTTATGATTTCCAATTTTGTTTACTAAAATATTTTTTTTTGTCAGATCAATGGCGATATGTATTTCATTGATGTTCGGTCGTCTAGGAAGTGTTGTTGGAGCAAATATCGTAGGCCTTTTGCTTGCCGAACATTGTGAATCAACTTTCTATATATCAACAACAGCTTTGATACTTTGCGGTTTTTTGGCGTTCCTTTTACCAAAAGAGCAAAAACATAAAGGAGATGAAGAAGCTGGCCTTGAAGAATAAGGCCAAAGACTGAATTTAGAATAAGTTAAATAATATATTATATTTTTTTTAAATTAAGTTATACAGCCAGAAACAAAATTTGCAATAAAGACGATAGTTTTATTTTTAAATAAATTTAATATTAAAATCTATTGCATTTTTGATTCTTATTGTTACATACCTGAAGAGGGCTCTCAAGCTGTAGAGTACATTCTATTTTGTATTTGAACAAAAAATATTGGGTTGGTGTTAAGAAAGAAGGGCTAAAACAATAAATTTCACTTATAGATTGTTAGATTAAATGATAATAAGTTATATGAATAGTACAGTTTATTTCTATCGGAATCAGAGAACCCACTCTTTTTTCCCACAAAATATTAATTCAAGTTTTGTTCATATATTATGTATTTATTCGTCTTTCCTTGATTAGTGATTACTACTGGCATTTTTGTTACCTGAGCCGAGATACTGGGAATTAGGGGCACTTCACAGGTTGGATCACGTTTTGAAACTGTAGCAAATTGCTCGCCTAACCTGCTGAGATCGTTTCACATCAAAAATTAAAAATTTTTCTTTTGTCCCTTTTCTTATCCTGAAATGGTGGAAGATCAAGATCATGTTTTCAACAACATAACGATTATACTTTTTTAGGTTGTAAATACTTTTAAGATGTTTTGTATATTTATAAACTGAGCTTCATTCGGTATATGTGTATTTATTAGCTCCAATTTTGAAAAGTAAATTTGAACAATTCTGATTACTGTTAGCAGTTTACGCAAGTATTTATTTGATTCAGAATACATTCAAGATGCCCGGTTGGCTTGAAGACATTTCGCAAAACTTTGTAAATGTAAATAGCTACAACTCAATTTTTTTGAAAAAAATGTTTTCAGTTTTATTTCCCAAAAAAGAATTAAATAAGAAAAAAATCAATCAGATAAATAGAAAACCAACAACTTATAAAGAGATAGAGAGTGAGACAAATAATCAACAAAATACCTTGTACCTTGCTCACTTATTTGAGGGAGCACTTAAACTTTTCACTTTTGTTAGGAAAAATATAAAGGAAATACGTTTATATGTAGTTTTATGATAGCAGAACACTATAATAGTGAAAACATATCAGCAGGTTGAATAAAAAGTTATCCAGAAAATGGTTCCGTTTTATTTTCCTTTCAACGACTAGGTCTTGGTAGCTTGTTTTCTTTGTTTTTATCGACTGTACCTGACGGAGGTGAGGGTTTTGTCAGTCGAAGCACCTGGAAATTAAAAATAAATCAAAAAAAAAAAAAAAAGAATTTTAAAAAAATCTATACATATTTGTATTTTCTTACCCCTTTTGACGATGTTGGTGCCATCCTATTTAATGTCTTGGAAAAATTCTGCGGAAGCTTAACTGTCTTGACTGTCCCTGGTTTCGTTATTCCCGATGTGCTTGGCTTATCACCCACTTTCTTAGGAGATCGCATTTCGCTCATAGTTCTTCTTCGTGCCTGACTTGATGACGGAGCAAGATTTGAATGTTTCGGTGTTGGTGTGGCGGCAATAAACGAATATCTGGACTTTGTTATTCCACTTCTCTTAATTGGCGACGCTTCAATCATTGGTGTTGAGCAGGCACTAGGATAATACTTGGACGGATTAAGTTGGACATTCGGTGTGCTTGTGACCGATTTGAACCTGTTCGTTGGTTCTTCGGTGGGTGAATCTGCATTCGTGGTCACAATCATGGGCGCGACCTTTTTCACTGGAATTGTCGCCTTCATTGGACCACTAGCTTTGAAAATTGATTCTGTCGACTGTTTGAATTTAAGTTTCTTGGCATTGAAACTGATGCCTCCAACGCCCATTGAAGGTTGGTGTTCTGGGGCATTTTGTTGCTTCTCATGATGAGTCTCTAAAGCCATTGATCTTCTTTGAATGTGGCTTTGTCTTGAGGCAACTTCAATTGTGTTGCCGGCACCATAAACTGATCTACGATTAATCTGTACGCTAGGAGTGCTAGGGTTTGTACTGGAAAAAGAATTTCTTCGCATCATTGGGGCACGCATAGGTGTCTTACAGTCGTTGCGTAATGGACTTTGTGGCACAGGTGCGGTAATTGACTTTTCTTTGTCATGAATGCTAAGTGACTGACTACGTCTTCGAACTTGACTGTGAGTTAAATCTGGCGATCCGTCGTTTTGACATTCCACTGGGTTGATGGAAGGACGTTGCTTCGTAGGTATTGGCGTATTCATTACGACGATATAAGTCGGATTTATGACTCCATTTGAAGTATTTGTACCGAGATTCGCTTGAACTACATTAACATTTTGGTTACCTAACAGACGACCAATTTGTTCAACAATGTCAGATACTTCTTGCGATTGATCAGGTTCCGGGGACTGAACTGAATGAACAGAATGAGTTCCCGAGGATATATTTTGATCTGTGTGAACTTCCTCTTCAGGCTGATTTTCTGATTGTTGTTGTTGCTCCTCTTCTTTTTTTTCGTTATTTTCATGTTCATTTTCTTTAAGTTCCATATCAAATGTTCCTTGCCGTAAAATTGGTTGAGGAGGAGGTGTTAGGTTGTCCACCTTTTCAACGTTTCCTTAAGAAAATGAAAATTTTAAACATTTTATGTAAAATAATATTCAAATTCAAGCTATATTATGAGGTCCTTTAACAAAATGGTTTTCATTTTGAAAATCTTTGAAAATATGGTACTTGGCTACTCTGACATTATTCTTAAAGGGGAATATTTAAAAAAAAAAGCAACGTATTTACAATCGGCCCTAGCGAGGTATCTATCGGAGCGGAAAGCCTTAGCGAGGTATCCGTCTGAGCCGAAAATTCTCCGATTTCATACGAATCGGAGGATTTTTGCTGTGCGGGAGAATACCTCGAAGCAAAAATCCTCCGATTCGTATGAAATCGGAGAATTTTCCGCTCCGACGGATACCTCGCTAGGGCTGAATAGCTCTCATGTTTTACATACAGTTTGAAATGTATGCTTTTGTATTTGATATTGTACGACATTAAGATTTTAAGTTTTAGTACGATATTATTACTTAAAACCGTTTTTGGGGAGATGAGAAAGACAAAAACTACTTTTTATCCCAAAATTTAGTTTTGTGAACATACTTAGGCCTGCCGCCCACTAGGCGACTTTTAGTTGCTCACCCCAGTAACTTTTAGTTGCTCCCGGTTCAATTACATTGGCTTATATGGGAGAGCGCCCACTGGGCAACTTAGTTGCCGGCAACTTTAAGTTGCTCGGAGTTGCTCGCGGAACTTAGTTGCCGGCAACTCCGGGCAACTTTTAGTTGCTGACCCCCGCCCACTAAGCAATTTCCGAGCAACTTTCAGGAATTTTCGAAAATTTAACGTTTTTATTTGTTGTCCATTGAAATATTACATTGATTTTGCATTTTAGACAGGTCAAATTGAGATAGGTTTAGGTGGAGCACGTTTTTATAGAAAATTAAATACAAAAAAACACAAATATTAATTCTCAAAAGTTGCTCGGAAGTTGCCTAGTGGGCGAGGGCAAGCAACTTTAGTTGCTCGGAGTTGCCGGCAACACCAAGCAACTTAAAGTTGCCGGCAACTAAGTTGCCTAGTGGGCGGCAGGCCTTAGTACATTCAAATCAAACTGTTGGTTTTAATCATACGCCAAATTAGATTTAGATTTTAATGTTTCTTAAAATCTAAAGCCTAAAATATCCAACTGCCGTATCCCCTCATTCAGCCTTTTCGCCCATTTTTAAACTTATAAAATAGAGCACGTTGAGCAAAACCCAGTATATTCGGTCCTATTTAAAGACAACTACTCCATACATAATTTAATGGACATAATCACAGCTTGTAGGGTGGAAGAGAACGACCGCCTTAAATCGGTTCTTTAGATAATATAATATTCAAAGGTACTTTACGGTTCAATCAATGAAGAGGGTGAACTAGTTAAAAGAACAAAATCAAAATATTTTCTCATACCAGAACCACTATTCATCAGGTTGCTTAGGCACTCCAGCAAATTATTCGCTTCGGATTTCTTCGCATCATTCGCACAATCTTTAATTACATGCTTTAGATTCTCAATCAACATTTTTATTTCATGATTATTATTCTTCTCTGCTTTGTGCTGTTGAACTTTCTCCTTCAACGCTTCCAAGTCAGGAGAGTTATTCGTACTAACAGGCTTCAGAATAGGTTCTTTAATTTCTTCTATCATTTCCCAAGGCATCGCTTTGTTGTTCACAATTGGTGATTTTATCTCCTGCAGAATGGGAATCTTCATCATTTCTAAATCACTATCGATGTCAGTCTCGGAATCAATCCAATTCGGTTTGATTGACATCAAATCGTCGCAAGAATCATCGAAGGACTTTCCCGAATCAAAACCGCAACGGGAGGCAAAATGGTCGGCAAGATTTTCAGCTTCTGAAAACACTGAAGAAAGTGGACTGCTGTTGTCATCATCCAATGGACGCCGACACAAAGGTGAATTTGAAGTGGAATTAGACAGGCTAAGTTTAAGAAGCCGTTTTCGGGCATCCAATGGTTTCTGGGATCGCCCCTTGCCTGAACTGTCTGAATTATCTATGGTAGGTTGAGTTACGTTCTCTGGAGTCGACTTCGCAGACGAGTGGTCAAACGAGCTGTACGATTCAATGAAACCTTTGTTCATCACACTTTGCGCTCGACTGTCCTCGGAGAAGCTGGAAATAGTGTTGTCTGTGATGAACGCTTTGTTGATTGTCTTGGAACTCTCGTTACGCGACCTAAATGCGCTATCGTCGCATGGGGAAGAGTAAACTGTCGACCCTATGCTGGACACTGAACTGATCGGTTCCAAAAATCGGGACGAAGGCAACTGTAGGGCACTAAACTCTGGAAACGGCGCCACAACGGGTTGGTTAGTGTCTTCATCCGCTTTTATACTATCATCACTCATGTAGAGTAGATTTCCAATGCGAACTTCTGTTTGATTGGCAGTGCCAAAGGATTCAGAGCAATGTGGCTGGTAGGATGCTTCCCTTGAGATTAACTCAAATGGATCATCTGGACGGTTGGCTTGTTTTTGGATGCAGTCAAAAGGATTGTTTTCGAGACTTTCACGACCTTCATAATCGGAAGCTGGTATCAAGGGAAGTGGCGGAGTGAATGTTGAACTATTGGTGGGGTGGGAAGCTTCGAGTGGTGAACATGGATCATCGTCGGCACTTAGATCAATGAGATTTGTGACCGTATTCAAGTCATTGGACATTGTTTTAGTCGGAAAAATTTCACAGATTTTACGATTTACAAAAATACATGCACTTTTAGAAAAATAACCAGCCAATTTTAACTTTTTTTCAGCTTCAAAGAGAAAATTCTTTGCAAAAAATTACTGATTAGTTCTTTGAATTTGTATTCAAACTGAAGTCAGCTGTCACTTTTGATTTGGATGCGGTTTACTGTTTATTCAGCACAATAGTTTTCTTGGCAAAAAAATACTTCTCACTTTCTCGCACTTATAGGGAACATTAATCAGCCACATAAAGAACCAACAACACACAACGAAAACACATTTTTCTTCTCTTTCTTTGTTCAATTTTGCAGGTTTGCCAAAAATGTAGCTCTTTATTTAATTTTCAAAATGTAATAGATTTTTATCTTTAAAGCTGACTACTAACTAGAGTGAAAAGAAATACCTCTGTTCGTTTACTTCCCGAATTTGCCAATTACTACCAGTTTTAGTCCAGAGTTCTGTCAAAAATCATATAAAAATAAATTGGACTTTAAATGGTAGAAATTGGTTGTCCAGGGAAATAAACGAACAACTTTAAACAGTAGAAATTGGTTTTCAAGGAAATAAATGAACAGACATAATGTCCTCACGCAACGGATAAGTTGCTGGAGATCTTTTAAGGTTTTTCTATAATTTAATCTAAAATTTCTTTCACTTTTGCCACGAAGAAAAAAATCGTAAGAGATTTTCTGTTGTTTCCTTTTAACCTTACACAACGTTTAGTGTGAAAGGGAATGTCAATCGTTACTTCTTGTTATTCTCTCCTCAAAATTTAAAGTTGGTGCTATCTTTAGACAGCCATTTAATTGCAAACTTATATAACTTAAACAACGAAATCGATTGTCTAAACCATAGAGTTCCTTGTATTATCCAGAGAACCAACTTACGGCACCCCACAAGCTGAGGGGATTATGCACATTCAATTAGTCAAAAAACTTATAAATACGATTCTTAGTTTCTTCGTGTGAAAGGGGACATGTTATTGGGAAAAAGGTTAGTTGACAAGGGTAAGAAACTTTATTGCCGACTACTCGAGGCCACAAAACAAAATCTCTGGATCCTAGGTTGCCTAGTGGTCGCCAGGCCAAAATACAAACTTCTTCTAGACTCTGCCTTAGGATTATTCAGCGCTTCTAGTACCATTTTTTTTGGCACAAATGTCCTTCTTTTTGCATAATTTCCCATTCTTCCGAACTGTCAGTTTTTATGTTGTCATCGGTCTTCAGCCTCAAACTTCTGTTAATAATTTCTCTTACAATTTTCCTTGCGATTTTCTTCGAATTTTCCCATTTCCACCATGGCAAATTTTATGCAAGATAGTGTAGTTAAATTCGCTTGTTCTTGTGGAATATTAAATCCAATTATGAAGCTATATTTCTGCAGACATTGCTTAAAATTAAGGTGTGGGTTCTGTGTCTGCCACGAAGTGAGTAATCTGTAGTTTTCCTTACCCGTTTGTAGAAAACTATCATTTTGTGTGAGATTCTTATAGGTCGACTCAAATTTCTGTTCGAATTGCTTAGAGAACATACCCTCTTCGGAAGCTAGACGAATGAAAAATCGATGCACTAGTTGTTTCAATTGTCCTTGTTGTCAACATACTCTATCGGCCAGAGCCACAACTGTTGTTGTACCAAGGTAAGTTTGTCCATAGCTATGTAGATAGATATACAAGTTTGAATTCTACATCTGACCTTCAGAAAAACAGATGAACCTTCTAAGGAGGGAGAACCTGATCAAAAGGTAATGACCAAGAAGATGTACTATCTCTCGTGCTTGGCATGCAGATGGACTTCCAGAGATGTGGGCATTCCTGATCAATCTGTAGCAACTGGTGCATGGCCAGACAATGAGTATGCACACCAGACACGATTCGATTGTCTTCTTGAGTACTATCAATCGGTAGTTCTGCAAGAGAAGCAGGAAAAACAGGAATACAATCGCAGGAAGACTCCCAAATCGCACAAATTTCCTACATTGACTGTAAATTAAATGAATTCCAATTAAATCATAAAATAATCCTTCCAATCGTCCCCAGGATCGCACTGGTTTAACGGTGGCAATCATTCGGCGGCAAATGGGCTGGCCCGACAAGAATCCCCAAAAAGCCAAACAGATTCAAATCAGCCCCTCGGCAGCCACTGACGATGTCGGTGAATTGAATCCATCGATTTTCACACAAAAAATCAACATCAAAAATAGTAAACTACCTTGAATTCGAATCTCGTCCTTTTCTAACGATAATGTGTTCATTTCACAGTCACCACAATTCAGCAACGTCATGGTCAACCGGCCGATCAACCATTCACTGTGAACAATCTCTATCCGCAGCGGAAATGTTTGTGGATCAAAAGATCATTGCGCTGTCGTCAGTGTGAGCATAACGTCATCAAGCCTGAATATCATCCGGGGTCGATCAAGTATCGCATTCAATTGTTCGCCAACTACCATGTGCCCGATGTTCTTCTCGTTCGCTGTGAGAAACCTTTGAAGCCAGGCACTTCCACTCAACTGATCCTCAAACTTACTAACCCTACCATGCATGACATGACCATTACTATTATGGATCTGCCAACAGAGGAAGAGGAACTCCGAATGATCGAAGTTATGCGCAAGAATTTCGAACAACAAGTGGCCGTGACTGCAGCCACATCGACTCCATCATTGAATACAAGTCTATCAAGGCAGACATCACTTACCGAGGAACCACGTTGTATTAAGAGCCCTACCAACGCCACTCTAGAGATGCTGGATTCTTCGTTTGTTTTGAATCAGCGTGATGATTCAACGGAATTCGACGAAGAAGTTCAAGTTCAACGAGAGGAGCCAAAGTTAAATATTAAAAAAAATCTCATTGAGAATATTTAATTATTTTGTCTTTCTAATTTAAAGATTCATCACTTGGAGAAAGTCAAATAAAGTTACAATTAAATTGAACTTCACACCTGATGAAGCACTCAAACCAGGCGATGATGTTACTCTCGGTTTTCTTATGCAGTACACCTATGTGAACACAGTCACAAATACTCCCGAGAAAAAAGAACCGCAAAAACACGCATTATCATCAAAAGTTTTTGTGAAAGTTGGTCGAATTGAGGCCTAGATTTATTTCTGATGATGCATTTGTCGGGTTTAAAAATGTATCTTTTGCTGGAAACTTATATTTTTTTTATTTATTTTGAGTTATAATGTAATATTCTCTTTTTTTATATTCTACTGTTTCTTTAAGCTGACTTGGTTTTTATTATATTTGAAATTATTTATGCTTTACCTATGCACAGTGTTAATAATAAAGGAACAGCTTTCATCAATATTTGGATTTTTTTTTTATACAAAATAGGTTCAGAAAAGAGTCTGACGAAAGACAAACCACAAGCCTTGAGCATAAATTAAATGTCTTTAGTATTAGATTGGTTGTATCCCGCATTTAGGTCTATATTGAACTCCATCTAGTCCTTGATCAAAATTAGGGTTTCCGGGTCAAGAAGTACTTCTATAGCCCAATTTTGTATTAATTATTTAATTGGTCAGTTTATATTTCAGAGTCCTCACTTATATTGATTAAGCAGACGAATCCAAATTTTTGTTTCCTTTGTATTTGACATAGAAACTGAGAAATTTTCCTAAGGAATCGCGTTTACATTTGTGATATTGCTGAGATCTCAGAAATATAAAACGATCAATTAAATTAAATTTACATGAACAATTTTTCCTACTTTCTCCAAATTCTGATGGTAAAGTTAGAATAGGTATAGCACAGTTAACAATTAATATACCAATAGCAAAACGTACAGTACTTGTACAAAAATGAGGCTAAGGACGTCACTTTAAAGGATTTCATATATGCTTGAATCATCATTACGCCTTAGTTAAATTTTATTTGATCGGCTCATAAAACCGATCGAAGAACTTAGGCCATCTGATGCAACAGCAGCTTACGATATCTTCAGTTACCGATGATCGACTTCCGTCGAAAGTCGTTTCGCGATGAAAGAACAACACTTCGTCTAAATTGATGCATTACCACATACCTACATACACATAATGAGCCTTGTAACTCGTGGCGTGCTAACTGCTTACTTTTATGGGGGTTTCAACCAGGAGCCATATAATTTGTATGAGTAGGTACGGACACAAATTAGAACTTAATGCGAAGAAACAACGTATAATTAAATAGCGTTCTTACCAACGGAGTAAAAATTAAAATTTGGAAACGTGATCTCGGTGGAGATGCATATTTTTGTCGAGTCAACAATTTTTGGTAAGTTTAGTCATGTTATTAGTAAATTTCCCGATTCAGATTCGTAAGCTTTATAGTTTCTGTGATATTGTTATAAACGGGTTTTAATGTACGTAATATGTATGTATCTGTATCTCTGATTTTGGATGAGTGTTGCGGCACTTTTGGATCATACCAACATGTTCGTCAAGTTTTCCTCATTTTAAACTTAAATTAACTGGTGTGCTACTGCCCTAACTTGGAACAAAAGAAAAACAAACGATTCTTAATTCATTGTTGGTAATCCATTTACATTAATTGATTCAACGATAATTGATATGAAAATGCATTTCAACTGTAATTGAGCATGTAAAACGACGATCGTCTGACGACGTCATTTTGACGATTGTTTTGTTTCGTGTATCGTGAATCTTAAAGGCTCTCCCAAACCAACGCGAAACATCGGAGCATTCGCTCCGACTGAATAATGTTCGGAGATTTGCAACGCGCCAGTGTGGGTGCTATCATTAATCTCCATGTAAATAAATTGAGTATTGGATTAGGAGAGCCTTAATACTTAACAGACATTTATTTGAGATAACGTTTCTTCTTAAATCGATTCATATATTTCTTTTTCGAAATCGTTCACCTTCTTGAAAAACGTTATTTATATTTTTATTTAAAAACCTCGAAATCAAGTCCGTAAAATGAAAACATAAACACCCTTATTACGGTTGTCGTTTTACTAAAACGACATGGCTCTAGATTGAGGTACAATTGACTATAAAATAAAGCTTCAGTGTTCTCATCGCTCTTCACCCTTCTCGCTATTATAACAAA
Organism: Leucozona laternaria; assembly: GCA_932273885.2. Classification (NCBI taxonomy): domain Eukaryota; kingdom Metazoa; phylum Arthropoda; class Insecta; order Diptera; family Syrphidae; genus Leucozona; species Leucozona laternaria. The sequence goes on along the minus strand of OW026367.1, from coordinate 18,089,570 downwards.
ATTATTATTTTGCAATGCCAATTGGATCTTCTAGAGCAGAGTCGTTTTACAAAAACGACAACCGTAATAAGGGTGAATAATTACCGAATTTTTCAAAACAAAGTTTTCTTTTTTGCTCACATCCCCAATTAATTCTTGTTTTTCCAAGTACTATGTACAAAATTTAAGTGTGCCTTCTTCTTAATTCAATTGGTTTATGTTCAAACCCTCTTTTTTTCAATAAAAACTTATGCCTGAAATTGCTATAACTCAAGCCGATCGACTCGGTGGCAGAACACTCAAATTGTTATTTCAGTAACAGTAAATTAAAAAATTTTCGCTCCAGTTTAGCTGCTTCTTTCTCTTGAAAAGCCAGTTGTGGAGTATGATCCTGACAAATTCAATGAAGCCTTAGCAGCCAGTCTTATCAACAAAATTAGGTATAAGATTAAATGAATAATGAAGGTTGATGCGAGTCCTGCGCCGATTATATGTGGAAAAAAAGATAGATGATGAATAAACACATCGGAATCCAAAACTTTAGAAGTGAAGTTCCATGGCCAGAAACAACTTAATTATTGTATATCTCTGCACTTCCACCAATTGTTGAAAAGCAATAATCCTAGACTGAGTACCGTTCGAAATAATAAGAACTATGCCGTCTTCTTAAAGGGGTTTTTGTTTATATCAATAAAAAATAAGTTTTGTCACATTTATGGAATAATATAATCCCAAAAGAAGCACAAAACGAATCCGGCGTATCTATCAATCTACAAACGGCGACCACGACGACCTCCCTTCCTACGTGTGGAATCTGATGGGATTGGAGTCACATCCTCGATGCGGCCAATCTTCATCGAAGAACGAGCCAAAGCACGGAGTGCTGATTGGGCACCTGGTCCTGGAGTCTTTGTTTTGTTGCCACCAGTGGCACGAAGCTTGATGTGCAGGGCAGTGATTCCAAGGGTCTTGCACTTCTCAGCAACATCCTGGAAAAAAATTCAATAGTTTGTAAAAAAACAATTTTGAATAGAAAAACAAATGTTTGCATATTACTTGAGCAGCCAACATAGCAGCGTAGGGTGAAGCTTCATCACGATCTGCCTTGACTTTCATTCCACCGGTAACACGGGCAATGGTTTCACGGCCGGACAAATCAGTAACATGGACGAAGGTGTCGTTGAAACTGGCATAGATGTGAGCAACACCAAATACGAGCTCACCATCGCGCACTTGTGGTCCTAGGGAAACCTGGACTTCCTCTTTTTGAACTTTGTTCTTCCTTGGTGGCATATTGATTGAATTCTGTAAATTAGCAAAGTTTAGTTCATCTTGTCAGAAATGTTTTGTTAGCGCAGATGAGCGCAATTTTTTTTAATTCATTAACATCGATGGCAAATAATGTCCATGCGATGAATTTTTTGTGAGATTTCAAAAATACTAATATTAAAGTTTAGCTTTGCACAAATATTTTAGAAAATTAAGCTTAATTTAATGGAATTATTTACAAATTTATAAAGACCTTTCAAAAAACACAACCCAATCACTTGAACCGGATATACAGAAAAGAAAGTATGGCTGCTTGTTGTTGTCAAAACTGTCAAATAACTGCTAGAATGTTTTAATTCCTTCATTTCTGCTAGAATGTGTGGAAATTTGCAAGGCTATGTTTGCACTGTTTGCTATGTATGGAAATGTTAGGCGTTTTTCTTTTTTAGTTCAGACCGGAGCCTGAACTGTCAAAAAAAAAATCGTGTTTCTATTTTAGCTCAGAGCCATTGACATACTATATATGGACTGCTAGTCGAATCTCATTTCCATACAAAAGCTGTAGTAAAAGGCGTTCAGACACTTCATAGCAACATTAGTGCTTTTGTAGAAAAGCGGCAAACAAAAATAACTATTCTTCAGGCCATCTTTTGCCACTTGGCCTAAACTATTATTTTTTGTCAAAGAAGATAAGGACATCTATTATTTTTTCTTTAAAAAAACAGAGCCATCTGTTTTCATTGAAGTATAAATTTTGACGTCTTGCGTGTTTGTCATTTATTCATTTAATTATTATATTTTTTTTAATTTATAGAACAAAACTATAGACCAACCAACAATAACTACAAAATATTCTCAAAAAAAAATAAGTCCATCGAACGGTTAAAGGCTGCCCCAAACCAACGCGAAACATTCGCGCGAATATGCGACGACTGAATAAAGGCTCTCCCAAACCAACGCGAAACATTCGGCGCGACAACGAAACTTCCGCCTGTCTTAATTTATTTACATGGAGATTAATGGGAGCACCCACACTGGCGCGATGCGAATCTTCGAACATTATTTAGTCGTCGCTTATTCGCGCGAATGTTTCGCGTTGGTTTGGGACAGCCTTAAAGGCTCTCCCAATCCAACGCGAAACATTCGGAGCGAATATGCGACGACTGAATAATGTTCGAAGATTCGCATCGCGCCAGTGTGGGTGCTCCCATTACTCTCCATGTAAATAAATTAAGACAGGCGGAAGTTTCGTTGTTGCGCCGAATGTTTCGCGTTGGTTTGGGAGAGCCTTAATGTTCGAAGATTCGCATCGCGCCAGTGTGGATGCTCCCATTATTCTCCATGCAAATAAATTAAAGGCTTAACTACATAAGCCAAAAAGTACTTTTGTACAAAAGTAAAAATATTTTTTTTCCCGCTAGCCAGTTGTTTTGTGAAAAAGAATATACAAATTTTTTTTTAGACCAAAATTTAAGCTTTCTGCATCATTTTTATAAGTTTTCCAGTCAGAAAAACTATGAGTTTGAAAATTTTCACTTTTGTACTTTTTCACTTTTTGGGCTTATGTAGTTAAGCCTTAAGACGGGCGAAAGTTTCGTCGTTGCTTTGAAATATTCGCGTTGGTTTGGGAGAGCCTTTAATCAAAATGATTTCAATTTGGAATTGCCTGGGGGTAAGCCAAAGCAGAACCGCACTCAGGAGGACAGAAAAAACGATACATTTGTTTTCAGTGAATCGGATGATGAACGAATATATGTCTTCAATACTCCAAAGAAGCGAGATGGTATGGCCCTGGCTGCAGCAGCGACACCTAAAACTGCAACTAAGACTCCAGATAAAAAAAAACTAAAGTATAGCCTTAGAACCTAAGACACCGCGTCATGTTAGAAAAAAAGTCAAATGCCGTTAGTACAAAGCTTTTATTAGCTCGTCGCTCTTGTTTGATTTGAAAAATTTCCAGAAATCGCCAAGCTCCTCGAAGACAGCTCCAATTCTGACTTCTCTGACGAAGTCAGTGACTTCGAGCCATCTGGAGATTGCTCGTCGGAATCTTCCTGGTTGACTATGATGATAGTCAGTCCCAAGACGATGAAGAATAGGATGAGCATCCGAAGAAAGGTCGTCATACCATCATAGTCCCAGTTCTACCAAAACTCCTTCTGTCTTTCGAGTCCGCAGAACAGCAGCTCGCAAAGCAAGCGCTGACTATACGTGCCTGAGACTGATGGCTAATTTACGCCCCATTCCAGCAAAAAAATCCACACATCGGATTACACATTCGATTGCCTGAAAAAATCCCCGTCTGCCAGTGGACAAACTTTTCAGCCTGCTGGCTTTTTTGGTTCCTGTAATGAAATTAATTTGATTTTTCGAGTAAACGCGTTTGATTTGAGAACAAGTCCTGTATCGTTTTTCCAAACAATCTTTCAAAGTGATTCGACATCATCGTTGGTGCTGTTTAGAATTTTGTTTAAATGAAATACAGTAAATAATAACGAAATCAAGCATAAATCTGGAGTGTCAAAAGTTACACTCTGTTTTCCGCAATACCTACGCTAGCGCTAGTAGCGTTTAATTGGATTAAAGAACACACTTGAAGTTGGCTCCTGGCAGTCCATATATAGTATGTCAATGCTCAGAGCATTCAGAGCTCCAATTTTGTGTTTCTTTTTTCGCTCTGAGCACGTTCAGAGCGCGCTAGATGAGCTCCAAACAAGTTCATAGAGCAGAAGGAGTTGAATAGCTGAACACAAATTTGACAAGTGGAAAAAGAAGGAAGGAAGAACTCTCAGAGCTGAGCACGCCCAATTCAGAGCACGCTCAGAGTATGTTCGGAGTTTTCAGACTCTGTTCAGGGCTCTATATACTCTGAACTAAAAAAGAGAAAAGCCCATGGAGATCAATGAGAGCACCCACACTGGTCCCATGCGAATCTTCGAATATTTTCAGTGGTCGCATATTTTTACTTTTATTTTGCAGCAGTGAATTTTGTTTTTTAATTAAAAAAATAACTCAAAAAATTTGTTTAAAGAACAAAAACAATTCAAAACGTGTATTTACTGTGTATTGTGCAGTGCTTTTTGTAAAAAAAACGTGGAACTAAAATATTTAATTAAAGAAAATTTGTTCTAGCGTAATTTAAATGAGTGTTTCTTTCATTTAATTTTATTAAAGTTACGATATTTTCAAAACTGAATGGAATTTCTTTCACGTCTGCTATTTTGTGTACAATAAAATTCAATAAAGAATGTAGAATCGAACCAACTACTCTCGTGTGGTGTGTTGGGGAGTAGTGTGTCGCTATCGCGCTCTAATGTATTTCAAATGCGCAGAGCCATATTTGTATCGTGTGATGTGTTGTGTCGAAATCTATGAAATACATTGGAATGACTGCGACACACTACTCCACCACGCGAGAGAGTAGTGTGCTTCGGGCTTTAGGCTTAACAATAGAAATTCCAATTTTTGTCGTATTGTTTACGTTTTTGTTTTTGGTCTTTTGCTTTTTGTTTCAAAAGCTTTCGTTTCACTTACCCCTGAGAGAATCTTATCCCCTCTCCATTGAATTTGATAGATTGCCATTTTTAATCCAGAAAGAACCCGAACAAACATATTTGGAACTTCCACCAAACTTCAGTGCCAAACAAGCAAAAAAAAAATCAATAGTTTGACAGAAAAATATGTAGGGAAAACAAAAAGATGTGAATGTGATTGGTCGTTTGTTTGTTTTCCCTACATTTTTTTTTTGTCAAAATTAGAAAGAGAAAAGACAAAGATAGTTTCTGGAAAAGCCTAATTACCTCATTTCCCATACAAATTAACATTTCGAAATGGGGTAATTTCAACACACGCAAAATCTACAGCAACATAAAGCCCTTTTAACTTTTTAACAGGCTTTTACATTTTAAAATGACATTTTTAGATACAAAATACGTCATTTAAAAATTTAAAAGCCTGTTAAATATTTGTGAAACCGAACAAAATAGAAGAGAAATTAGAGAAACCAACCCATGTTGTACCATGTAAAATCACCTATCGTTCAGGTAATTGATTTTATCTTTTCTGCTTTGAACACACCCCTCCATCAAACAGATTTCTATCATTCTTCGTGAACATACCCGAAAAGCACCATTCCAGTTTCACAGAAATAAAAGAAAAAAAAAACACGAAAAATGAAATCTTCACAAAGTTCTATTTTCCCATCATTCTGCTTTTGTGTGTCGCCATATTTGTTGTTATCTTCTTCAAACGGGGTGCCCAAGTACATATAACTTTAATTTTTCGTAAATTCGTTATTGAACGTGTGAAAGATTGTAAAATTGTTTAAAAAATCAAGATTTCAGACTTTCATTTAGAATATTTTACTTTCGAATTTTGCATGAATAGCAGCGAATAATCGAAAACTTAACAAAGCAATTTTTTTCCATTGCTAGCTCCGTTCCCCCTTGAAGAAAAAAAGACAATCATCGGAAAAAGACCCCCCGTCCTTTTGAAGTGAAGTGTGATCTTTATTCCTTGGTTCCACCAAAAAGTGATCAAAAAGCAGAAAACCCCAAAAAAAGAAACAACTAGTGTGAAAATGCTCATAAAAAAACCCTTCGACCCAAAGATCACGACATATTTCCGTGGTACCCCCTTGACTGGCTGCCATGGTGGTGATTGAAAACAAAGAAAGGACTTTTAGGACTGAAGGAAAGAAGTAAAGTGAGGTAGTGACGAAAAAAGGTAGATTTTGTTTTATTTGTGAATCAGGAACAGGAGGACCTGCCGTTCTCCAGCTCGCCAAAAAAAAGAAAAGAAAATTCGAATCGCTAGACGCTGAGCTTTGTCGTTTGGTAGTGGTTTTTCTTGCTTTTCGAACCTTTTCTTGGTTGTATTCTTGATTCAACCTAAACCTCGACCTGGACCTGGACTCTTGGTTCTTTGTGTTTTTCTTTTGATTAGATAGACCAACTCCTAATTCCCAAGAAAGTGGTCCCTTCGCCAGCTGATCAAGAAGCATTTTTTCTTATTCCATCAAACAAGAAAAAAGAATATTTCTGAGAGCAGCAGAAGAAGAAAAGCCATTTCTTGTGTACATACATCGATTGGAAACACTCAGGCGCACGCACATGCACACAAGCAAGGGAAATCAACGCACACATTGAAGTGGCGCGAACGAGGAAAAGTAAGTAAGGAGGAACAAGAGAACGACAACGTTTACCTTCTTCAAACTTCCTCCCTGCTTCCTCTGCTGCCAGAAATGCGATACCGACGACACCGTTCTGGGGAAAAGTGAAAATTTAAAGCCCCACTAAAAGGAAAATACCATCCCGTCGCGGTGGTGTTTCTTCTCTCGTTTTCGTAGTCTGGAGTGGAAAGAGAGAGGTGTATCCTTTGTCTTCAGGTTCAGCACCGCGACTCGCAACTGTGGTGTAGTGGTGGTGGATTACATTTGTTTTACCTTTAAGGCAACAATAAAAGGATTTTTGGTAATATTTTCGTCCATCGTCGTCTTTAGTTTTTCCTCCCTTCCATCTGCTCGGTCTTTGTTCATTCAATCTTCAAGACTGTTGTTAACATTTTGCTGTTAAACTGGCGAACGGAGTAGGTAATAACGTTGGTGGTAATGGAGGAGGTGGAGGTGGACATGCTAATCCCGGTGGCGGTGGTCCCGCTGCTCATGTAGGCGGTGGTGGCGGTCAGAACAGGATAAATGGAGGTCAAAGAGCAAACAATCCAAACAATAATGACCATCAACAAGCTGTCGGCGACTGGAATCAAGAGGACATCGATCGTTTCAGCTTTGACGATTCGGATCGCTTTGAAGAGGATTCCTTGTGCAGCTGGAGCTCCGAACCGGAGTCGGTGTGTAATAATTGGCGTGGCTGGAAGCGACCATTCGCAAATGGAGGTAGTTGGAGTTCCACGATGTTTAATCAGGCGGGGATTTCCAAGAGAGCTAACGAAGAAGGTGAGTTATTTTCTTTTTAACAGTACAAAATTCATATATCAACATCATTTTTAACTTGTTTTTACTTTGGCTTTAGTTCTTACTAGGTTAGGTAGATATCATCCAAAACAACCATTCTGGGTACCTTAACAGTTTATTTCAGTTTTGTTCATTGAGGCTGTTTTTTTGAAGTGGTATCAAAAAGAAAAAAAAATATTGTTCAATGAAAAATTTTCTGTCCAATACTCATATCATAAATAACGGCTCACTGTTACTGCCCTTATTTGAGTCAAAATAAAGTATAGATAGGTAGCAGGTTTTTTAAAAAAAGCCAAAATCAACTGCCATTTTAAGGCCTCTTCAGAAAAAATCTTCCAAGATCTTAACGTTTGCTCTAGACTGGTAAAGAAATCAATTATTGAGTTTATGTTTCTGAGATCTCGGAGAACCCATAAATATAAACGGGATTCCTCAGTAAATTTTTTTTTAGCTCTTGTGTCAAATACTTAGGAAATTTTTTCAGGTTCCTATTCCTGGCGGGAAAGATCGTACTAAACTGGCCAGTTCAAAAAAATAAAATCTCATGAGAAAGTGACCTAGCGAATCCAATTTGTTTCCTAAGTATTTTAAACCAAAACTGATAAATTTTCTGTTCATGTTTTCGAGTATCATTTACAAATTTTGAAAATTAGACGAAACGCTTTTATTCATTTCATTGTTTTTTAATTGAAACAGCTGTCGGTGCTTGTCAGTGGTTTGTTCAAACGAAAGCGGTAAATAAATTCAATTAGTTTTGTACCTACATACAAAAAAAAAATGTTTGAAATTTTTTTTCCAATTTGAATTAGGTACTAACCCAGTTTTGCAAACTTTTAAACGTCAAATTCATAAAAAGATAAAAAACAACTTTGCGTTCAAGGGAATTTTTTTGTTCGAAAATGCAGTTCATCTGGAACAGTTGGGTATAACATTCTCTATACTTATTATAGATGATGAAAATAACTGGCAAAATCCGCTTTATCATTTTTAAAGAAAACTGTTTTTTTTTTTTTAATTGAATAGTTTTATTTATCATTTGTTAAAATCTTAAGAAAGGCATCATTTTGCACTAAAGAAAACTTAAAAAAAGCAATCACTATAAAACCAATTGCAACTAATTTTCACAAATTCTTGTTTATTAGCACAGTAAAAAAGAAAAATTATAAAATGTATGTTTTGAGGCATTCACACAAAAAAATGCACGACTGGATAGCACAAACTTGCTCTTGCAGTTTAGGTTTTTTAGCAACAATCCTTTCCTTCCCGCGGAAAGCAGAATGCAAATATTCACGTGAACGTTTAGCAGAATAGGACTCTTAATTTTTTATTAAAAACTCGAATTCGATTTTTTTTACGAATCCAAAAATTGTTTTTTAGGAATTTTAGGTACGAAAACTTATAAATTTATAATTTATCCTACCATCAATTTTTCCCGCTGAACTTAAAAACCACTTGTCATCGTTCCTTAGTACTGTTTTCCTTTTTTTAAAGCCAAAAATCCGCAAACGGATTTCTTTATTTTAATTTAAAGAGACATAATATTTCCTCTGTCTCGGTTGAAATGATTTGTTTTCCTAAATAAAAAGATAATCAATACTAACTTGCCTGTGAAATTTTTATGACGAATTCTGATATTTAATGTTTATTTTCGTCGTGTACACTTTTATTTATTTATTTTAATTATTTTTAACAGACCTAATCTTATACTTAAGTATACACTATGAAACCAGTGGTGTCTGATCTATAAGGAAAGTATTGGTTTCGTGTAAAAAATGTTTCGAGGTTGTAATCAAAACTAACACTACGATGATCAAGAAAACTGAAAAAGTGGTTTTCGTCATACCGTCCGTTCTCCGTACGTACGTCTGTGGTTTTGTGTTTCTGTGCAGCCATGCGGTCACTGTAATTTGAGCTAGAGCCTAAATAGGTGGGCCTATTTGCTCCTAATTTGGTACAAAGCATTTGTATGTAAATATTTCCCTAGAGGAGAAGTGCGATTTTTTGTAAAAATATAACTGTTTTAAACGCTTTTGATTTTTTCAATTTTTTTGGAAAAGAGCTCTAACAATTTAACTTCATACCTGTAATGATCAAGGTGATTGTAAAAAAAAAACTATGTACCTACGTTTCAGGTGGAAATAGGACTTCCACGTCTTTTATTCTTGTTTTTGGTTTATTCAAGTATCTTTTTTGTGGTATAATTTTAAAAAATATTGCATTGAAAACAAATTGAAAAAATAAACAATTTAATATGTTTCTGACTTTTTATTAAAGCCAAAGGTTTTAAATTAATCGCAAATAAATTCAATGAATATTTTGTTTAAAGTATTTGTTCTATTGAAGTACTTTAAAAAAATTAAAGCAATGATGTCAGATAAAAGTGATTTCAATTATGTGAGTAAGAAAATGTTGAAAGACAGTTTTAATTTTGTTGGTCCTGCAATTAATCAACTTTTCACAATCAAGTGGAGTTTTGTCTTTAACTCGGAAGACTGCAGTTACCTAAGGTTGAAAATTAAAACAAAGGCAAACATTTTTCACCTTTTAATATGCTATCATTGCATGAAAAAAATTTGGGAAAAGTAGTGCAAATACAAGTTGAGAATTATATTGAGGAAAACAGCATGCTTATGGAAGAGCAATCAGGGTTTCGGCAAAAACAATGGTGTGAACCTGCTCAAAACTTCATAATAGCTGACTGGGAAGACAAATTACATGAGAATAAGAAATTTGCAGCTGTTTTCCTTGATCTTAAAAGAAATTTTGAGACGGTTGACAGGGTTATATACTATTAAAAAAGTTACATAATGTAAGTATGGGCTAAGAGGAGTTGAATATAAATATGTAGTTCAAAACGTATCTGGTTGACACAAGCAGTTTGTTAAGTTTAATTATAATTTATCTGAGCCTATTGAAACAGAATTAGGAATACCTGAAGGATCTATCTTTGGTCCACTTTTGTTTTTACTTTACACTAATGATATCAAAAGAATAATAAAATATAGCCAAATTAAATGTTTTGCTTATGATGGGCTTTTGTACATTAATGAATATGAATTATGTGATTGTCGAGGAAATAAAAAACATTAAAAATTACTTAAATATGAAAACACTTAGTTAAATGCTGAAAAAAAACGAAAATAATGTTGTAACCTGAAGTAAGAAAAAAAAACTATGTATTCCAATCGCAATACAAATTTATAATACTATTTTATTCCAACAATACTATATTTAGATTTAGAAAATAATGGATTTCTTATCTGCTTAGTTTCTTAATTAAAAGTGTTAAAAATTGTCATCATCATCATCATCGGCTCGAAAACCGGGGTCCGGTCCTGGCCTCCTTCAACAAGTCTCTCCACCCATCCCGGTCTCGAGCCGCCGCCATCCAGTTGCGCACCCCAAGGCTCCGGGCATCCTGGTCTACGCCATCTCTCCAGCGCAAGCATGGTCTACCACGCTGTCGTCTACCATAGAATGTACCACAAAGAACTTTCCGAGCAGGTTCATCTTCGCTCATGCGAGCTAGGTGCCCTGCCCACCGGAGTCTACCGAGCTTAATTTTTGTCACGATATCCGCTTCAAGGTAGATTGCGTACAATTCATGATTGTACCGTCTCCGGAATCGTCCTTCCTCACATATGGGGCCAACAATTAAAAATTGTCACTCCTGCATAAATAGATCCCATTGGATAGTATTTCTTTCTTTCCTTGACCTAACCTTAAGCTTTTTGTAGCCTCTCATAAGAGTCATCCTGTATCTACAAAATTATTATTTGATTTTAAAAAGGGAAACAAAGGGCGTGGATTAAAAATGCGCAAAAATTAGGACTTTTTTCTATCCAAGTTGAAATTTTGATTTTGAAAAAAAATCGAATATAAGAATCATCCTATTGTACCTAAAATGTACACTGGCGCTATTTTAATAGAGACGTGAATGATCCGAGTCTTCTAGACCCCGAGTTTCGGGTCCCCCTCAAATCCGTAAAAGGGAAAATATATTTAGATACAAGTCCATATGAAAAGCAAAATGGACCTTGAACTAGGATTCAAAAGCCGCCCCAGAATCGAAATTTTAATATTTTGAAGGAATCAATAGTTTAATATGAGTCAAAAATAACAAAAGAGAATATAAAGTGAACGCAATGTGTGTTTCATATTTCCATTTTTGTATTTAATCGTATAGCTTAGCAAAAACAGTGTTACACAGGTGAAACAATTTAAATGTTATTTTTTTTTTGAAGGTTTGAATGAAACAACAAACTACTAAAGGCCGTTAAAAGCTATTTTGAATCAATAACAAAGTAAGGTTACACTTTTCCAAGAGGTTTTGATATACTAAATTCCAACTGCCTATTTAATCCGGATTTTGAGATTAATTAATTTAAAAGATTAAAAAAAAACATTTTCTGGTCATACATCCGAAAGTTTTTTTGAATTATAATACATATTTTGAACATTTCAGAATTTGAGTTGAAATAGTTCGGTAAAGTATAATTTGGTTTCGGCAACAGAAATTGTGAAAACGGAATTTTTTCATTCTTGTTTACAATTTTTTTTCAAAAATGTTCCCTTCTTAGGCCAATAAATTTGAAAACTAGATACATTTGACTAAATGTTTCATAAATCTGCATTAAATCAGTTTTGTTTTGCAATAACTTAAATAAAAATCACGTGAACAAGGGTTCACCGAAAAAAATTGTTTCCAGGCTCCGAAAAGTCTTAAGACGGCGCGGCGCTGATGTGGACAATAATTGCCAATAAGTAAATACTTACAACAGTACAGTCCTTGGCTTTATTGTTTGTGATTTGAATTTAAAGTCCTACCATGTTTCACTATCAATGAATTACTCAATAAAACACTGGTCTGCTATTTTATGCACAAAATTGCTCATCGATGTCTGCATTTATCAATCATTATCATAACCGTCCGTCTGTCCGCTTTCTAAAAGAGGATGTCCTTTTCATTAATTGTCAATAAGTTCATATATATATATATAAAAATATAAACACACTGATGCAATCCAAAGACAAACCATGTTAAACGAAAGGAACGAACAAATGAAAGAAAGAATAACTGGAAACACTTCACAACCCCAATGTCGATTATTTTTTTTTTCGTATTTCAGAAAAGAAGAGTCAAATCCTTGACAAGGTTCTTTGACTTTGTATTCATGTTCGTTCGGATTGTAAACAAAAAACAGCAACAAACAAAATTGCAAGACCAATAACCTCGTTGTGTGTTTAGCTTTGTGTCTCATCCTCCCCTGTCGTTTTTCCTTTGTTAAAATTCCTGTTCATGTATAAACTCACGAAAAACCAAAGGTAATGATAAAACAAAAAAAAAAGTTAAAGCAAAAAACTAGTTTTAAAAACTTTTCAGCGTCAGCACTACAAAACAAACTGACTAATCGTGCTTGTTTTTTTTTTTGCCGATGTCTTCGATTTATGAAGGTTCTAAAAAAAGATTACAATATATGTTTGTAGTGAAAACAAAATGAAGTAACTTTTACAAATAATTATTTTTCGTACAATTTTAAATGTATGTTACCTATCTAATTGAAAATAATAAAAACTCTCATGTAGCAATATGACGATTGCTTAATAAACCTGTCAGAATCGGAAGTAAAAACTACAACCCTCGGTGTTTTATTATTAAAAAAACAAAAGTGTTCTACATTCTGTCACTTTTTGCTACATGTCCAACCCTATTTTTTTAACTCCAACCCTAATTGTAACTTTATTCCAGGGATAACTAATTTGGAGTTTTATTTGTTAAAAACCAGACCATAAACCAAAGAACCTCTATTAAGTGATGCCTGCATCTTTATTGATTGTCAAGGTTCTGAAAAATAAAATTTATATTTTTTAATTCAATTTCTTACAACAGTTTTTTTTTCTCGGTTCATTTTTAAGTTATTAATGCAAATTTGTGTTCAAGCAAAATATTGGCATACATTTCGGTTCAGTTGATTGGGTGCACTCATAAATTTAATTTGTTATAAACTTAAATAGGTATAAATACCTACAAAAAGTTGTTTTGAATTAATAAATTATGATAGTACCACAATTTTTTCCTACTTATTAAAATATAATGCCAAAACATCCCAAAAAAATGTATTGGTGAAAATAAATGAAAATGGCTTTGTTACGTTTATCTTGTATATTTCAAATTAATCTTATTATATCTTCATAGAGCCAAAATATTTACAAATCGAACTTATGTCTATTGGCCGCGTTCGGCTGCCTATCCAAAGCTATATGGATAGGTTTTTGTTGTTGTAATCCCTTGTTAAAAATCATGACAAATCACCAAATCATGATGACAGCTGATGCAACAACCAATTACTCACTCTGTGGCTGCAAGATTATTGTTAATAAAATTACAACATTGGACACAAACTGCTGCAAACGTAAAAACGGCTTTTTTTCGCTTTACAATATTGCATCTGGCAAGTGCAAGAAAGTGATTTCTGTCACTTTTGTAGATGACAGATTCGTAAATTTTCCCTTATGGAAAATCGAACCGTTTTTGATTCTTTTAGAATATCTACATATGTATGTTATGTATGTACAATTCTAACTACATACATGAAACTTTCTGTCTAACACTCTATAAAAAAAAAAATGAAAAACCACTGTCATTTTGAAAGGTACTGTCAAAGTTAATCTAATTTTGAAGCTTTTTGTGCGGGTGATAGATTTATTTCATCTCAACTGAAATAAACCTTCGGTGGAAACATAGCATTAGTTATAAGCGAAATATAAAGTTACAAGCGTGGGTCTATAAATTGTGTTTATTGCTAAATATAAAACTAAAACAAATTAGAATATTGACTTTTGTTAGCGAGTAATGCTGCGTTTTCAGCGATCTTTAAAACGAGATTTAAACTGCACTTAGGGCCAGTTTTTCAGTATTCAGTTAATTCTTAGTTAAACCAGAAGTAGTTAATCTGGCTGAGTGAAATAATCCGCGATTGAAAAACGAAATTAGACGGTGCGGCCTTATATCATTTTCAAAATTAAATTAAAAATTAAAATGAAATTAAGCCACAATTGAAAAAGCGATCAAATGTATAAGTTAATTGTTAATGTAGGAACTTATAGCATGGTTCAAATTTTCGATCCTGATCCTGGCACTAGATAAGAATGTCAGTTTTGCGTACAATCTGTTCAGCTAATTCTGTTGGAAAAATAGTTTTGCTAAAACGACACCATCGTCGAAATTTCTCCAGCTTGTCGTTGTTTTAATCTTTTTTATCCGTACTTGCCGAATGTGGACTTCTTGTAAGCTCGGACTGTTAAAATACGTTCTTTTAATTTTAAGAGTAATAAATTCATTGCTTGCAAAAAACTTTTAGCTGGCTTACTTTAACTTTTGTAGGGCACGTAACTCAGAACTAATACCAGAGAGAGCAAATCCGTATTACTTTTGTGAAATAGTTCAAGATTCATTTAATCTTTTAGCTTCAATTTTTTTGAGAGCAAAGCCTAGTACGCAGATCGCGCTAAATTATAGCTCCCACTTTTCTCTCTAAACACCAGCTATAAGCCTAGCTAAATTTTAATATGAGAGCGTTGTGGACAATATTTCAGATATAACAGCTGTTCTCTGAGAAAGAATTTGTGTCCAATTATTTCAAGGGAATTAAATCAAATAAAATGGATTCTTTTCGTTTAAATAAAGCGCTTGTTTCCAAATATTCCTCCATAAAATAAAAAATAAAATTTACCTTTCGAGTTAATGTACCCAACAATTATTATTTCGAGCGCTAAATTTTGACAGGTAGTGCTGTACACTTGTACAGTATGAAACAAAAATTTGATGTTTAGCTAGTACTGCGTACCATTTGTCTTAAATGTTTGTCTAAGTTTTGGAGAGAATTTTATAGTATGTACGTAAGCTTAAATTTTTCAATAAAGAATAAGAGAAGAACAACAGACATTATAAAAAAACAAAAACTCTTTGTTAAAAGTATCTAACCTAGAGAACCGCACTGTACCTTCATAATATATTACATTCATATTACAAAAATATATAAACTTTGTGGGGTGTCATCCTATTAAGTGAAAGGAAATATGCGCACGAATTTTTCTTTGTTTTGAATTTAGTTATTGCCATTATTCGCCCGTATACTCAATTCCTCTTTTCTGCAGCTGCTTTACAATCAACAAAGCAATTCTCGTACCTAGGAGGGAAAGCAAAAATTATTGTTGTTAAAATATCTAACGCAACAAAACAAAGAGACTAAAAAGAAAAAAAAAAAAAATAATAGAGCAAGAGTTACAAAGAAAAACAAAACAATACATATGTATTGTATATATGTACATAGGTGTAGAATATTATGTACATACATTCTCTTGAAATAATTTAAAAGATACATACATTCATATAGGTACATTATGTAAGTATATTCTGAATGAATCGAATCAACGATTATTATTATGTAATTAAATGAATAACAACGAATCGAGCAATCGACCATCTTAAATTAAATTGAATTATTTATAAACAGTTGAATAAATTGTTTATCTAGTACATTTTTAAATACATACAACACCAGTGGTTGTGAAGAGTCGAAAAACTCAAAGGAAAGTAAAAGTAGCATTTTACGATGAAACAGACAAGAGCGTGCGTCATGTTTTAAGTTTAGCATCTCATCGCCACACGGTTCTATGGTGTAATGGTTAGCACTCTGGACTTTGAATCCAGCGATCCGAGTTCAAATCTCGGTAGAACCTGAAGTTTTTTTTTTTTTTGTTATAGTTGAATACCATTTAAATGAAACAAATATTATGGGTTGTTGCAATTGGTAATAGGAATGGTAATAAAAAAAAATATAAATAAAATAACAGTTCGTGAAATGTATATTGTTGTAAATTGTAATAATGTATATTTATGTTCATTTGTGTGTACATACTATGTTCACGCGGTCAAAAAATAAAACATGAATAAATTGTTATACGTATTGAGTAAATTTCTCCATTATACATGCATAGGTACTTATTATTCGAAAACAATTTGTTTATAAAAACGTTTAAAAGATGTAAGGGTTCGATGCGTCCGTCTGTAGATCAAGCTAGAGGCTTAACATATGGAGCGACTTGCTTTAAATTTGGTACTGATAATTTGTATGTAAATCCATAAAAAAGAATCTCAATTTTTTGAGTTAGATAATCTAGAACGAGTTTTGACGCCCTAAATAACAAAAGTCAATTATTTTAGGACCAACCTTCCACACAAGATAACTTTAAAAATTTAAGTTCAATCATTGAAATAATAAAAGTCATATTACGTGGACGGTTGTGTCGAAATACATTTTTTTGGGCAAATTAAGTCATCGCGTTTATATTTACATGAAAATAAACACCGGCATTGGTTTTTAATTGCGTCAAAACTTTAAATTTTAAATGATGAGATTCAAAGAAAGCTATAACTCGCTCCTTAAAATCTTAAGTTTTTAATATTGTTGGATGTGTCATTGGAATGAATGAAAAAAATCTATATTTAAAGATATTCAATATACATATATGTATATGTATGTGTGTAGGTGCCTACCTTATTAAATTCAAAATTATGAACCAAAATAGTTTAAACGCAAATTCAACAATCCAAAGAGGAGCTAAAATCTTTTAATTCGTGAGATGAGTAACGATATTATCGCTTCTTACTCGTTTAAATACCCACCGCTTAAGAATTCTTTTTAAATATTTTTTCTTATTATTTGAAAAGAAATCCGTTGTGGAATTTATTACAGCGGAGACAAAACCTTTTGCCATTAGGCTTGACCTACCCACTTGCGACAGCTTCACTCTCCATCATACAGTGAAGCCATCATAATAGCTAAATGTTTTTAGTATAAAATATTTCAAAGGCACTTTGGCCAAACCCATCCCTTTCGTCTGTTATCCACCTTGTCATAGTCTGGTGGTAATTGCGAGAGTCAGGCCCGTTACACTACTTATTATGCATATTCTCCACTTTTACACTCATTACACTTCTTATATTGGATCGTCAAACATTGAATGGACGGACATGCAAATACAATTTACCCATACTCATTTTTCCAGAAAATGAAATTTATTCAACAGTCGCCTTCAAGTCTGCTTCGAGTGTAATCCATATGACCACACCTCCCTGCCTTCTCACCTGATTCTGTTTTGTTTTCGTCTATATATATTATATCGCACGTTTTCTCCTCTTTCGTTTGTCCTCCTTGTGACTTTTTTGCAGTCACTTTTGTATTTCTATCACTTGTACGCATTCGAACACTTCATGCAAAAGAGGCCAGTGTTTTGGCGTGAACAAAAATAAACCTTTATTACATGCTTCTTTTAACGTCATATGTTTCTTAGCCATTAAACGTTAATTCTTCTAAAGTATAGCTATTGGTTTTACAAAAAAAAGTGATTGCTGGGGCTCACGGTTAAGATGAGTAAACATTAAACTTCATCGGATTGCCGGATTTTATTATTGAACAAGCAAACACGTGCTTGCGTTGTTTCGCAAAATTTTAAGAATAATTTGTTTAACTAAATATTAACATATTAAAATAGTGTTCAATAGGGCTAACTGCAATTTCTACCATATTATGTTTTGATCAAAAATCAATTTCTTAAAAATGGAAAGCTTTTTGCAGTTTTATTTTATTATTATTTAAGATTATGAGAGCGAAAGTATATTCAAAACAGCGCAATGAAATAAAACAAAGCAAGGAAGGCGATGCTTCTTACTATTTAATTGATATTATTTCTCTCTATCTACATCTTTTCACTTTTCACTCATTCGAGTGTTTCGCTTGCACTCAAATTATGCATGAATTCAGTATACAAATGCAGAGGAAGAAATATTAAACTATTGAGTAAAAAACAATTAGAAATATTTTTTTTTTTGCTATAACAAGTCTTTTGTTTGTTCTTACTTCATCACAGTAATGTCATGTTTGAATATTATTTCGTGTTTGATTTTTTTTTAAGAATTCATTAATTGCCCTTAAGGTCCTATATTTTTATCGCATGCAAGAAAACACAGTCAACAATTAAATGGAACAGAGAACAATTAAGTGGAATTAGGATAGATATATTCATAGGAGGAAGAGAAAATTTAAAAACTCCGGAATGATAATGAAATGGAACAAAGCAGCGAACCAGTAATTGCGATTAAAGATTAACACCGCTATTAATAAACGCGACTTAGCGGTGGTTTTGTTTCAAGTCATGGATTAAGTGCAAAATGGTATTAATAAACCAATATTTCTGCTAACTGCGGAGGATGTTAAATCATCGGTGGTTAAGCGAAGGAATAGGCAATATATTTGTCAAATTTGTTATTTTGTTGGTCTCAAAAATGTTGTTGTTGTTGGGGGGTTATATAAAAATGGCTCATCGGTTTAACGATTTTTTAAAAATATACAAATTTAGTAGACATTTTTATTTAAACAAAAAAAATTTTTTATGGTTTTTAATAAAAGATGTCTTAAAACAACCCGAAGAAGTCATTTCAAGCGTTTTTTATTTTTTTCCCCTTTAAACAATAATTCATGCGGTGAAGGGTTAAACCGTTTGGATAGGCTGGATAATACACCTTTATCGACAAGAAAGACAAAAATATATAGAACCCGATTTGAACCAATGAAAGAGCTTAATGAGGAGGATTTCAGAAAGAAATAACGGGTGATTTTTTGAGAGGCTTAGAACTTTTTTTTTAAAAAAAACACAAAAAATTCGAAAAAATGAATGAAATATTTATTTGAATCGATAGTTTGAACCTTGCAATTTAATGTTTAAAGATAATTTCATGCAAATGTTGAATGCGTCTCAGGTAGCCCATCCGCTGAGTCCAATTTTGGCATACTCTTTCACACATATCGGCCGGTATCTCACGAATGAATGCATGGATGTTGGCTTCCAGTGCGTCAATCGAAGCGGGCTTGTCCCTATAGACATTAGCCTTGACATACCCCCACAAAAAATAATCTAATGGTGTCAAATCGCACGATCTAGGCGGCCAATTGACCGGCCCGAAACGTGAAATTAACTGTTCACCAAACTCGCCTCGCAATTGCGCCATTGTTTCGCGTGCTGTGTGGCATGTGGCACCGTCTTGTTGAAACCACATATCATGCAAGTCAAGAACTTCCATTTCGGGCAAAAAAAAGTTTGTTATCATCGCTCGGTAGCGTTCACCATTGACAGTAACGCTGCGATTCGAATCATCTTTGAAGAAATAGGCCCAATAATGCCGCCGGCCCATAAACCGCACCAAACAGTGGCTTTTTCGGGATGCATTGGTAGCTGTTGCAATGCTTCTGGCTGATCTTCACTCCAAATGCGGCAATTTTGCTTATTTACGTACCCATTCAACCGAAAATGAGCCTCATCGCTGAACACAAGCAGCGCGCGATGAACATTTCGAACCGAGCACGAATTTTGATAGTAAAATTCAATAATTTGCAAGCGTTGTTCATTTGTAAGACGATCCATGGTTAAATTGCAAACCAAACTGAAGCTGTTTGACAGTGACACAAGGTACTAAACACACGTCAGCTGTCAAAACCAGTGTTGCCAAAACCAAACCAGCTTAAAAATCACCCGTTATAAATTTTCCAAGAAAAACATGGGAAAACTCATACAAATTGTTGCAGCAGACCTGGATGGAGATACATGAAGTGGACATATTCCTGTGGATTTGCAAGTTATGGCTTCAATAAGATACAAACCAGAACATAAGACAACCAAGTTATTTTAGGAAATTTTAAGTCGCATGGTTTAGTAAAGTAATGAAATAGAGGTGGACTAAGTGTTTTTTATTAATAGGGTTGTTAAAGTTGATAATTTTAAATTTACATATAAATTTATTTCTCAGCTTGTATGTATAATTAAGAAATGATTTAGGGCTTAAAATTTGCGTAAAACTTTTGACTTTATAAAACAAACCTGCTTTTTCTAAAATATGTAGGTTAACATGAACAAAACATAAACACAAAACACCAAATTTAAAAAAAATAATAATTTTCTAATTCAACAAACAAATTAAGCAAACCAAAAATAATCTCAAATTTTCTTAAAAATATAAAAAAAAAAATTAAAATCCGTCAAATAAACATAATGGATAAGTAATGCATTTAATTTTGTTAAACTTCATATATTTACCTAGATTTTAAGGATAGATATTTATTTTTGAGTCTTTCCAAGTCACTATTTCGTCAGCTAAAAAGTACAAGGTCGTATGTAGAAAAATTTGACATTTTGATGCAGTACGGTTCAAATATCCAATAAGCATAATTTTGTATTTTGTTATATTTTTTTTAAATGACAAAAAATAAACAAACAAAAATATATGTAAAATCAATGTTGAACATAAAAACAATACCCATTTTAGATGAAAGTCGGATGTTGTTCATATTATTACAAAGTCATATGGCCAGAATACAACCTTCTATTTCAAAATTTAGCAACAGAGTTGTGTGTTGACCATGTTTAGAGTTTGTGGACAATATTTTAGTATGTGATTTTTCTCTGTCGTATTCGTCTTCATATGAACTTGATTTTGCTTTTAATGTTTGATGTGACAAGAAATAAAAAAGTTATAATTTGAAAACCAAACCCGTTTCTGGTTTCTTTCACTTCATTGAATCCTTAAGTTTTAAATGAATCAAAAACAATTTTTGCTTACCTAATAATAATTCTATTTCTTTTTAGATGTTTCATCTTTAACGGAGCTTGCAGCGAAGTGCGTTGCCTCGTTTATACCATTCGAACTGGTTGAACATGTTTATCCACCGGTTCCAGAACAACTTCAATTACGTATAGCATTTTGGAGTTTCCCTGACAACGAGGAGGACATTCGATTGTATTCCTGTTTAGCAAATAGTTCGGCCGATGAATTTCATCGCGGAGACCAGTTATTCAAAAACCGTGCTGTTAAGGATCCATTGCAAATAGGTAAAGTTTGGTTATGAAGTTTATCCCAAATCCAAGGTCAAAAGCTTATTTTTTTTGTTTTTTTTTTTTGTTTTTAGGTTTTCATCTTTCAGCAACTGTTATCGGTCAAAGCCAACTTAGAAGTCATTTCAATGTCGCAGTCACCTTCGATCGGCGGCGGATATCTTCATGCAATTGTACGTGTACAT
Organism: Leucozona laternaria; assembly: GCA_932273885.2. Lineage (NCBI taxonomy): Eukaryota > Metazoa > Arthropoda > Insecta > Diptera > Syrphidae > Leucozona > Leucozona laternaria. The sequence continues at coordinate 18,068,219 of OW026367.1, read as the reverse complement.
CATCCGCCTATTGGTGTTCTCATGTGGTCGCCGTATGTTTACATCGAATACATTGTGTAAATAGAAATCATATTTTTTGCATTTATAAAAATATAAAACAATTTTTTTGTATGACAGCCAAACGAGGTTTGTCTGAGAGCTCCAGTCTCAGAATCCCTCACCCGCTTGCAACGAGATCAACTGCAAAAATTTGCTCAGTATCTTATAAGTGAACTGCCACAACAGATTTTGCCCACGGCACAGCGTCTGCTCGATGAATTGCTAAGCGCCCAGCCGACGGCAATTAACACAGTATGTGGAGCCCCAGATCCTACAGCTGGTGCGTCAGCGAATGATCAAACTAGCTGGTATCTAGACGAAAAAACCTTACACGAGAATATCAACCGCATATTAATTAAGTTCTGCCTACCGGCGCCAATTGTATTTAGGTACGCATTGTTTAAAAACATAGGGTTTTTGTCTGTCATTAACGCAGCATAAATTTCTCTTGTAGTGATGTAAATTATTTAACAAACTCCGCCCCACCGGCCGCTGCCGAATGGAGTTCTCTTCTACGTCCATTGCGCGGAAGAGAACCCGAAGGCATGTGGAATCTATTGTCAATCGTTCGTGAAATGTATCGTCGTTGCGATCGTAACGCAGTTCGTCTTCTCGAGATCATAACCGAGGAGTGTATGGCATGTGATCAAATTCTGATTTGGTGGTTTCAAACGAAGCTGTCAATGATGATGGGATCTCATGGTTATAATGGCGGCAAACACAGCAACACTCATAGCAATTCGAACGCATCGCAGCATGCCTGCTCATCGCTTTGTGACGAAATTGTGGTACTTTGGCGCCTAGCGGCTTTAAACCCTGGTCTAGCTCCAGACGAACGGGATATGCTGCACGCTCAATTTACGGCGTGGCATTTGAAGATCCTCGATCGGGTCGTTAAGTGCCGAATGCTGCCTTCATCATACAGCAGCAAACATCAACAGAATTCAAGGTGAGTAGTTGGTAGAGATTGTAGCCACGTTACAAAGAATATGTTTCCATTTTGTTTTATTTAATTTCGATAATAATTATTCACAAAGATTTACTTCACGCAGAACCGATGCTGAGCTTTTTGTTGGCTTTAAGCCGGCCATTGAGGCGTGTTATCTTGATTGGGAAGAATACCCTATCCCCGGCATAACACACACTCAAGAAACCAATCCCATATACTATTCGCCGTTCACGTGTTTCAAACATACCGATTCAAAGAGCGAACCCTCTACTACCAGTCATCAACTGAATGCGACACAAGCGGTCATGGCCAACAATAAGCACTATAACTACATTAGCACCTCGACAGATCATCATGGCTTGCATCTTGTGCACAACAAAAATCGTTTTGATCGACCGTTCCGTGATCGTTTTTATATTTCGAGTAGCAATAACTCGAGTAACTCGAGCAGTGAAAGCGTGCCCGTAAGAGTACACCATCAGGTAGCTTTGGTTTCAGGAGGAGGTGTTCTGCCTGGTATAGCCAGCGGCAGTGGAGGTGTTGGTGTTTCTTTAGGAGTTATTGTTGGTGGAGGAGCAGCTAAGCCAGGCGATGGCAATCGCTCTAGTGCGAGTAGTGAAGGTTTTTGTGAGAATGAGGATTTTGGCGGTGACAGCAGTGGCAACAATGAAGGCGGCCAGACACTGCAACCGTCCGCTGCAGCTGTGCAGATTAAAACTCAGAACACCAGTGAAACTGATTCACAAAACAGTTTAGAACTGCCTTCACCACTAGAAGCTGATAACCTAAACGGCGAGGAGTTGAAATTTCTTGGAAATTTTGTCGAAACCACCAGCGGTAGTGTAGGGACAAGACCAACTTTATCACCTTCCTCATCTACGTCTTCGACTTCGTCGATGTTAGCTACAAAAACTGGAATGCCACTAGCTGGGCCTTCCAAATCTGAATCAGTAGCAATTCCAGTTGCAGAAGCAGTTGTTATTGATGATGCAGTTGTGGAACTTCGTCAGGTGTCGAAAAATGATTCGTTTTCAAGTTCGAGCGACGAGTTTATAACGCCCGAGTGTCAACCAATAAAATCTACTCAACCCTCAACGGTATTTGTACCCTCAGTGGCTGTTGCAGAGTGTAGTCCAGTTGCAGGAAGCAGTAAGGCTATACAAATTCCCCTTTCAACAGAAAAACCGGAAATATTCTCGAACGTACGACCTACAGAGGATGCTTGGGATATTCTACTGGCTCGAGCAGAAGGTCTTCATGCACATGGTCATGGAAGGGAAGCCTGTATATTAGCAGTTCGTCTGGCTGAAGAAATGTTAGCGAATCCACCGAATTTAATGGTGGAACTGCCGCCACCACCGAAACGTAAAGGTAAGAAGCACAGTATCAACCCGATTTCGCATCAGCTAAGCGTATTGGCATCGTCAACACTCTCCAAGTGTGCATTTCTTTGCACGGTACTATCCGAAAACTCAGAGCATTACCATAATGCTTTCAGGATTTGCCTATTTGCGCTGGAAATGCCACGACCTCCGGCTAGTACTAAGCCACTTGAAGTAAAATTGGCAAATCAGGAAGCGGATCTGTTGGCTTTGTTGAAGAAAATCCACTTAAATCAACCTAAGCTGCGAGTAATTCGTGAACGTGCCGAGCATTTGAAGAATGGAACTCTTAAGTCTAGAGGAGAAGCATTGCTTCCGATTAATCTGGCGAGTTTTATTTTTGATGCTTTGGTTATGCCCTCGGTTATGGGCAAAGAAAACCGTAACAAAGTAATGAGTATAGCATACCGGACGCCTACGGATGAGAATTTAGGATTTGAGGCGGCTGTAGCTGCTTTGGGTCTCAAAGCTAATGTCTCTGAGGCTGAGCATCCATTGCTCTGCGAAGGAACACGACGACAGAGAGGTGATTTAGCGTTAACATTACTTTCTTATTATAAGGATGAACCACGAAAGATCGCAAAGATTATGGATAAACTCTTAGATCGAGACATACACACTCTACTTAAAAGTCCTCTGCTGCCTGCGTACTATTCGAACAACCCACCTGTGCGAACTCCAGCATCGCAAGCTCGTCGTGATGAGCAGGAGCAATTCAATGCGCATGTTGCGACTGCATCTAATTTTGCAGATTCTTGTGGATTGCCGTCGTCGGATAACAGTCGACCACACAGTAGTACCAGTGCTGAATTAGAAGTGGGCACTGGAGCACTCAGTGTAAGTTCTGGGCAAGGAAACATGGCCGGAGCGTCGCCAAGTCAGACAATGGGAGGAAATGGAAATGTTGGTAGTTCTGGGCCTGGTCCCAGCAATCGAAACAAAGACCTTCGATACAAGGGCAAGAGAGCCTACCCTTCGATACCAAACCAACCGTCAGAGGCGAGCGCACATTTCATGTTTGAATTGGCCAAAAATGTGCTAACCAAAGCTGGAGGAACAAGCTCAACTTCGTTGTTCACACAAGCAACTACAAATCACAACCACCATGGACCACACCGTGCTCTGCATATGTGTGCCTTCCAATTGGGACTCTATGCCCTTGGTTTGCACAACTGCGTCAGTCCGAATTGGTTATCACGCACGTACTCTTCGCATGTTTCCTGGATCATTGGGCAAGCGATGGAGATTGGTGCGCCTGCGATATCATTCCTCATAGAAACTTGGGAGGGACACCTAACGCCACCAGAAGCTGCGGGCATGGCAGATCGGGCTTCACGAGGCTGGGATAACAACATGGTCTATCCAGCTGCCGAGCTGGCACTATCAGTTCTGCCTCATTCTGCAGCACTTAATCCAAATGAGATTCAGCGTGCGATACTGCAATGTAAGGAACAAAGTGACCAAATGCTTGAACGAGCCTGTATAACTGTCGAAAACGCTGCCAAGGGCGGAGGTGTCTATCCAGAAGTTCTATTCCAAGTGGCCCACTACTGGTATGAACTCTATTTGCGAAACACTCCAAACAGCGAACAAGATCACGATGTAAACGATATTGACCACTCGGTGAGTCTGAGTGCTTTGATTGAATCGGCGGAGGCTCAGATGCAGCAACCGCCGCCACCACAACCAACACAAAATCAACAAGTGGTAGTGACAACGGCTCCACCACCATTCCAACAGGGAGTAACGACATTGGCTCCCATTGGAATCACACCCTATCCGCCGTATAGCTTCTGCCAAGGAATATATCATCATCACAATCTGACGTATCCTCCAAATCAAATGCAAATGTACATCTCCACGGCACCTCCACCACAGGCCTACCAACCATACCCGCAGGGGCCACCATCTCAAGCAGGTCCACCACCAACAGCATATGGGGTTCAACCAGGCGCATTCCAGCCTATGCAAGCGCATCCGCAAGTAACACAGGCTGGAGGCTATCCAGGCGCTCCTGGAGCACAACAATACGCTGCAGTGCAAATGCCTGTACAAGTAAACACAGGAGCTCCACCACCACCCCAGCAATTGCCGCCACAGTACTATGGACAACCGATGGCGATAGCCCCCCCTCAAGCTTCCCAGCAAGGCAATGGAATGCGACAACAGCCGTATCCGTTTGCACAACAAGCTCAGCCGCAGGTCCGGCAAAGGCATCCACACCAGTTCAGGTAAGTTGAATAATATGCTCTCTAAAATCTATGAAACTATAACTTGCTTTTTCTTTCAGTCCCACACAACTACGTTATTTGCTTGCCGCCTACAACGTAGGAATGCTGGCAATGGAAACACTTGCGCGCAGGGTTCACGATGATCGTCCACAAGCGAAATACGCCCGCAATCCCCCTTATGGCGAAGATGTCAAATGGTTGCTGCGCATATCAAAAAAATTGGGCACCCAGTATTTACATCAGTTTTGTGTATGCGCCGTCAATTCCATCGTTAGCCCTTTTGTACTGCACGATGTCGCAATAGAATCGGCTCATTATTTAGGTCGAAACAACCATCAACTGGTGATGCAACATTTAAGATCTGCATTGACACCGCTAGTTCAAAAGTGTCAACAGATGTGAGTAAATTATTGAATAATATTGAATTTTAAAATTTAATTTGATTTTTTGTCATTTCCCTTTCCAAGGTACATCCAGTGCATTCACCAGAAATTGTATCATCTTACTCAGGCCGATTACGAAGATTTCGCCAGTATTATATTAGCAGCACGTGCAGCGTTCCAAATAACACCCGAAGGCAGTGCGCAGTTTAAAGATTGGCTGCAGTCCATAAAAAGGTAAGTTATTCGCACTTTTTACAGAATTTCTAATTTTTGGGAAAAGTAGTAATAAACTGATCATTTAAAAGCAGAAATACTTTATATATGAAACATAATTATATAAGTTGAAAAAAAAAATCTTTGACGATTCTACTTTTTTTTTAGATCAAAGTCTTGCAAAAAAGACCTTTGGACCCAAATCAATGCGGCTCTACAAACCAATTCTAAATGACAAAGACTTGAATCGGCGAGTTCCGAAGTACTCACACTGAAAAGCAATGCATCATCCCTTTCTTCATTACTCGCCGAATCAGAATCTACATCTACACCTGCAATTAGCCATGACCGATCGTCATCATCGACACCGTCCCCATCAGATTCGCCAGCAACTTCTGTAATGGTAGCTCCAATAATATCACGGCCTACAGCTCCAACATCTGCTTCACCAAGCATCAACCAGACTCCGTCATCTGTTTCAACTACTTCGAATAGTTCTTTTCATCTGCAACATCTCCAGAACCATCATCATCATCATCATAAAACACAGCACCAATTCGGATTGGGTTCGTCAGCAACATCAATAGGTGCTGCCACAACACCCACTTCCTCAGCGAGTAATAGCAGTCTTAGCTCTTTGACACTTCCATCATCATCTGGTGGTCATCATCACCATCACCACCACCATCATCACCATTCAAAACAGCAGCTACAAGAACAACAACAACTACAACATCAGCACCAACACCAGCAGCATCGACAAATTCTTGCACCACAGCAGCATCTGCATCAACAAGTTGCGCAACAATTTCACCATCTCCATCAGCATCAACCTGTCCCACATCAAGTACCACATCATCATCACTTACAACAGCCGCATCAGATACACCATACAACTTTAGAGCTTTTGACGCAGCAACCACCACCTGTTGCTGCTTCGTCCTCCCAAAAAGCTCACCACGGCCAGAGTTCAATCCCTCATGTACCGATAAGTATGCCACCGCCCAACGCGTCGACAGTGCAACAACAGCCTCCAACTCCCCAACAACAAGTTTACCCAGCTGCAATGCTTACCATTGCTGCCACGGGGGGTCCAGCACCAAATCAAAATCTCAACGTGATCGCAGCTGCTCCAATTGTTGTTGATTTTAGTAATTTCACAGTAAATTGCCTAACGGCGCATCGTCCTCCAGCGCCATCGTCACAACAATCACAGTCGCAGCTTCAAGATCATCATCAACTGCAACATCATATGCAACAGCATTCCCATCAACATCCGTCACATATTGTACATAGCCTGAATCATATGCGATCAACGTCACCACCAGTATTTCCAACGCAAAAATGATCCCCCTAAGAGTGACGAGAGAGTTGGTGAGATAAAGAAAAAGAACAGTTTATAATGAAATGTTTTAGATCTTTGTTGCCGATCTTTGACGATCAAGATTTCATTCGTAGTTATCAGTAACTATTTATCTATTAATTTTGTTTCAAACTTAAAAAACACACTTTGCGAAAAAAAAAAATGATTTTTAAAATTCTTTTCAAAAGACCACAAGTACTAAACCGAATGACAAAAAATAAAAATTATGTTTTTGTTATGCTCCTCATTATTTTATGCTTACGTACATATTCTGTACTAGAAAACAAAAAAGATCTAAAATTGTACAGAAATTTCAGGCTTATGATTAGATTTAGTACTAAAAAAACACGTCAGTTATTACGTTCGAATGATTTTTTTTTTAAAACATACATATATAATTGACTACTTAAACTTTGGTTTATATACTAAATTTAAAATAAAAATGATTGTTTACGCAATTCCAAAAAAATGTATGCTTTAACATTAGTTTTTGTACTAAACTACCAAAAAATCAAACGTTCAGAATTCTTTCTACATAAAAGGAATTAATTTAGTTTTTTTTTTAATATGATGGGGGCCTCATCACGTAAAATGAAAACGATCGGGCAATATCGTTTCCACCATTGCTATCTCTATTTTGAAGGTATTACAAAATTACAAACGATTTCTTTAAAACAATTCAAAATTTCTTCTAATATGTTGGACAAGTTTTTTATTGTGCTAAACTTTTTGTAATTTGGTACATGCTTAGGTACTTGATTAATGACATTTAAGTTTTATAACTTTTGAATTATTCGTTTTTAATTCCCACGTTAAAAATCATGCACAGTTGAATTTCCAATAGTGAATGCGTTTGAGTTACTTTGTTTATTTCTTTTAGAACTTAAAACGTCATAAAAAATAAGCCGATGGAAAATGAATTTCAAAAATCTATACAGTCTCGAAGCAACCAGCTTCTAAAAAATATTTAACTTGCAAATTATAATACATATTTTGTTATATTTTATTAATTTTGTGTGTTTTTTTTTATATATGTTAGACTGAATTTTTCTTCATACATACATAAAAAAAAAAAATAGAAATAAAAATTTAATTATGTAAATTAATTTGTATTAATTATAATATATTATATTTTATTTTTGTTAACTTTAAGAATTATACTTTAAAATTTATTAGGAATGAAACAAAAAATGTGTTCAAAAGTAGTAAAATATTTTTTTCCCTAGTTTAACGGATTTTTTCTTTAATTTTTTTTTCAAATATTTTTATTTACTTGCAAAATATTTAGTTTTGTATGTTTTTTTTTTTTTAATGAGAATATATATGAATATTATATATATTTTTTTTCGTAACTGATATATTTAACGTGTTTTTAGTTTAACATATTTTTTTTATTAATAAATATTATACACTTTATTATTAAGAAAATATTATTTATAAAGATTTTTTTCGTTAAAAATACATATATACAATTATACAATAAACATTTAAAAAAAAAACTTCATACGGATTCATTTATATAAATTAATATTCATTTCATTTTTTTTTTGTTTTATTTGTACATTATATACACATACATACATATATTTTTTTCATATTTTCATTATAGTTTTAAGTTATTAATAAAAAAAAGAACCACACTGGAGGAGAAAAAACGTTGTTTGGTTTTTATTTTGTTTATTTTTTCCTTGATTTGTAGTTTTTGTTTGTTTCAGACTCAAGTTTGTTGTGTGTGCAGTCCGTTGTTTTCACTCTTTTAATAACCATCGTATAGGTAGTATATATATTTTTTGGCATATCTTAATCAGAAATAAGTAGAAAATTTGTAAGAAAAAAATCTTCTTAAATTATTAAATGGTGTAAAAAACTTAGATTTGAACTGCGACTTAAGAAATAAATTCGTATTCAACTTAAATTCTATCTCAGCTTATGAGGTCAGAAAAACTGAAAAATCTTAAACTAATATTGAAAAACAAGCTATCATGTGCCATAAAAGCAATAATTTAAAAAAAAAAAACAAAGATATGCTAGAGTGACTCCACTAAACCAACCAAATAATATTGCATCCATTTTCATGCAACTTTACAGAACAATAATCAATGTTACATGCATAAATAATTAATAGCTTTGACAGTTCGGGCGAAATGAAGAACATGAAATTATATTTCCTTCCTTAAAAAAAAACGTTGTTATGAACGTTCAAGCGTGGCTAGAAGATAATGACTCTACAATTTTCAGGTGTCTGTTTGACAATCATTTTGTTCGTTTTGGTTGATTTATTTCGGTTGTGGAATTATGTATATTCAAAACATATTAGAAATTGGAAGCATTTTTCAACAAAATTTGATTAGTTCATCAACCTCATTATTATTTACTGAGTGTGGATTAACAGATGACATTTTTTTTTTTAAATAATGACAAACACCAAAAATGATGCAAAACAAAATCAATACGAATTCTTATACCATTCGCGACGAAAAAAAATCAATTTTTCAGATTGAAATCCGAATATTAATGGAAAGCTCAATAAGAAGTATTTGTCACTGACACTTTGAGACTTCTTAGGTCCAGTTTTTCAGTGCGAGATTAAGGCCCTTATTGCGAGTGTCGTTTGTTTATCGATTACCGACTTTTGTCGAAAATCAGACAACGAAAATTTAAGATATCTGAAGTTTTTGTTGCATTAGATGCCATCAGCTGTGTTTTCACAAGTGGTTACAATCACATAAAGCTATCCATATAGCTTTGGATTCCAATTTCAACGCGCCGAACGTTTTCCTACGATCGACTCGAATGTTGAACGACACTCTCAATAAGGTCCTAAGTTAACTCATCAAATTTGGTCAGTTAACTCAGGATTAACTAAACAGATGCTTTTGATATTTTATCTACCGAGTTCGTTAAGTCGTTCCGTATGCATTCTCCACCAAAAAACTGGTTCCTCAATAAACTGCGTTAATTTACTTCTATAGAGTAAGTAAACTAACTCTGGTTTAACTCACCACTGAAAAATTGGGGCTTACAGATTTATGGTCGGATTAAATATATCGTGGTGAATGAGATAACATTTCAGATTGATTTTTGTTTTGTCATTATTTGTGTAGTTTTCTCAAAGTACCTGATCCGTTTTCAGAAGACAAAATATTAGGCGTGTTTTTTCCAATACCGAAGGAAATTGGATGGAAAAAACGACGTCGTTTAACTAATCCCCTTCTTCTTGGGCCCTGTCGTTTAACTGTCGTTTTCGTAAAAGGCCTTACGGAATAAGAGTGAATAACTGAAAACTGTTTAAATGGAAGGTTTGGCCAAAGTTGCACCGGAAGTCACTTCTAAGATGTGTTTTTTTGAATGAAAAATCGGTTGGAAAAAGTTATAAAGAACAAAGGAAAAACACCAAAACAACAAAATGGGGGCTATCGTGAATAAAATTTCCCTGGGAATGTTTCCCATCTTCGAAAATTTGAAACGCCAATACTTTTCAACTCCGCTTCGTAAGCTCAAATTTGGCTTATTGAAATGATAGCCAAATTCACCTGGAAAATTTATTCCCGATACTATTAGATTTTTTTCGAAGGAGGGAAACATTCCCAGGGAAATTTTATTCACGATAGCCCCCGATTGCTGAATGCATTTTTAAGAAATTCGATTCAATTTATAAAGACTGGTAATGTACGGATACTTCTTGGTTCATTTGTTTCATTCATTGGAATTAATAATTTTTAGTTTCAATTCGTTTGAAGTGTTTGTTCATTATTCGTTTCCTGTGAAGTCTTTCTTTCATTTATGATAATTTTATTTCAAGTTAAAGTGGTAGTTTAAACATCTTTCTGCCAAACAAGAAAAAGTTCCAGTTGAAAGGTGTCTTTTTGGATCTAGTGTATGTATTTTTATGCTAGTGTGAAGGTTGCAAGTGCTTTTAAAAAGAACTTCTAAAGTACCTACCTATACAAAATCACATCAGCTAGTTTAAGGAACGTGTAAGCTAAACTATGCTAAGTAAAAACTGAGCCGTACATACATAAATCTCATTCGCGACTAATAAAATTAGAAAATTACGACCGCTTAAGGGTTGCCGCAGCATTTTTTTTTAAATTGTAAAATAATTATCTAATTAATCTACTTTTATTCTGGCTGGCTAAAACTTTATATAAACTTTGTTCGCGAGTAACTAAACTATCTGCGGAGTTGCCACCCTTTCAGGATTGGCACACATTTAAAACACATAAACAAAAATGTGGCGTATTCGCCCTACAGCGATTCTGATGCTCCCAATTTTGTTATCATTTTCGATCAACTTATTTGAATTCCTATTGGTCGGAGTAAAAAATTGTATGCAACAAATATTCAGCAGGAAATTGAACTCAAAATTAACTTTTCGTGCTGCAGTAATCATATTTTTTTATTTTAAGGCCTCAGCTTTAAACTTTGGGGAACAGTAAAATTCAAAGTCCACCTTGTTATAATCCTTTTTTATTGTAAATCTTGGCAAACAGTAACGTAATACAAAACTGAATTTGTATTACAATTCGTTTCTATGAGTGGTTCAAGATGAAATTATACCTAACACACACGATTAATACAAACTACCATTTTGTCGTAAACAATGAAATCTTAATTTTATACAGAAAACAAATTATTTATTTTTTTCATGAGCATTAACTAATCGGGCCTAATGTCGGCATTCAGATATAATATTGTTAGTAAGCAATATGTGTTTTATTATATCGCACTTACGATAAAATGGTGAATAAAAAATATTTAAATCATTCAATCTAATAAAAAAAAAAACAAACAAACTGCCAAGAACTACTGTTTTCAATGCGAATTTTGATTTTTTTTTTATTAAAAAAACATCAGCCTCAAAACTTGAGGTACATATATAATTTAGATAGGTATACATATTTAAGTTTTTGAAAGTTGATAAAAAAGCAATAAGTAGTATCTTATTTATGATGTTAATTCTCCACAAGAAGTTTTATCGATGTAAATATTATAAATATATAAATACAAAATATGCTACAAAATGTCTTATTGAAATAAAAAGCAATTTTTTAAACAACAGGTAACATTATTGTTCCTGTTTTTTTTTTGTAGATTAAATAACATATTAACATCCCATAGATAAAACAATACCTTACAATATTAAAAAAATTGTAAATAAAAGTATTGAAAATATTTAAAAAAAAATGTATAATAGGCATTGCATGTAAATAATACAAAAAAAAAAGTAATAATACAAAAAAAAAATATACATAACTCAGCGAAAAAAATATATGAAAATAAGAAACGTTATTAAAATATTTAAATAAAATCTTTTTTCATATAAATTTATCGATACGGAAACTAAACAATAGATATAAAAAAGGATTTTATAGTAGGTTATCACATATAAATATACTTATACATTTCTTGAAAATTAGAAAATTCGCAAATTCAGTTATGTTAATTAATAATAAATTAATCCTGTATAAAAGTTCAGATACAAAAAAGAAAATTTAACAAAAAAAAAAAAAAAAGAAAAAACATTCAAAGATTATAGTGCATACTTATTAGGTACTATGGTAAATAAATATTTTATTCAATTTTTGTAGATGTGAAATAATTTTAAGATAATTTAAGAAATATATCTGTAGTAGAAAAAAGAAAGTAAAAACATGTATTTATTTCCGTACATTTTAATTTTTAGCGTTTATTTCCTTGGCTAGGATTAAAGCTTGGCTAGGATTAAAGCTAGTTTGTATAGAATTTAAAGGCAAATACAAACTTGAAAATTTGTTTTATTGCGACATACTTAGTACATACCACGACTGGAATTTGCATTATGTCAGCATTTCTTTTCCGTATTTTGATGTTAATTTAGGTGTTAATTTGAGTGTTAAGTAAGTGTAATCGCATGGCCTGTTAATTTCACTGTGAAGTCGACATGATGTCAACAACCTGACAAGCTATCAATTTTAATTATGGCTCGCAGCTGCAAGTTAAGAAAAGGCTCGGCCAACATTTGTAGGTCCTCGTTATAAAGTTAGTGGTGTGTCACCTGACGCTGGGGATGCACCAAATATTGAACAAGTTCAATGAATTACAAATTCGTTGGAATATAGAATTGAAAAATCATAATGATAACATATACAATACATAGGTACAAGAAAAAATGAGGGACTTTAGAAAAAAGGTGACATAAGCCGCGTGTTGTTGCAAGCCCAGTGGGATTTGGTTAAAAAAAAAACGACATCGGGGATTATCGACGCCATTACAGAAGCAAAAGGGAGTTTCCATACAAATTATCGATAACAATTATTCAATTCACTTAGGTAATACAGTTGTTCTCCGTGCTTAAGCCACGAGAATTCTCCGCGCTAAGCTAAGCCCGAAGGGGATTAGTTGTTGTTGTATTTAACATTTAAATTTCTTAGCCCCGACGTCGTTTTTTTCGATCAATTTCCTCGGAGCTTGCAAAAAAAACATGGCATGATGGACAATTTGTTTTGCTTGTTGTCATGAAATCCAAGAACCAGAAGAGTTCATAAAAATATCCTTAGCAAAAGAGTTCATTTTTGAGGGGGAGAGTTTAAATTTGGGACTACAACCAAAAAACCCACGACTTGAAATTACGATGATGAGCCTAAACGGCTGGCTCTTCTTTCTTTAAACTCGTTATTTTGCGTATTTTGGACATTACTGCGATGCGTTAAGAGGAATATTTTATTCACAAACCTTTCACACGATTTTGGTAAAAAAATAAATGGAAAGTGACTAGATATGGTCTTTTATAACATTTTTATTTACAAAAGTACTGCTTATGCGGCCTCGGATTTTTCGTACATTTCATTGCAAAGCGAAATAACTGTTAAAAATTGGCAATTCTCTAGTCAAGCCGAAAAAAAGTGTAGGTACTATCTTAAACATTAACTCCTTTTTTGTAGTTTTTTTTTCTGACTGTCTCGAGAACGGCTTAGACGATTTCGATTTAACTTTTATATAGTCGTATAGAAAGTTTAAATAGTTGTATTATTGTTTAGGTGCCTACTTTTAGTTTGTAGTCAATCTTGGCAATTAGCGCGTTTTGAACACTACCCAGACGTATTAAAAAAAACATTTCTTAGGACCAAAAATAACGGTAACTATGAATAGCTATTGTTAACCAGGAGAATCTTATTTTTCTCAAAAACGCCTCCAACGATTTTTGTAGTGAACTTCACTTTTTGGTTTTATTTTCACGGATAATTGTTCGTTTTACGACGAAAGAAATTAAAAAAAGTAAATTCACTAGCCCTATGAATATTTCTGAACATTAACTGACAGTTCTTTTCTTAGGACGCGGACACAAGTTTCCTCAAAATTAAAAATCTGACACCTATGATCTGCACGAAAATTAAAATTATGGTTTTTTTTTTATTAATTAATTTATCAGAAATATTCCATCAGCACCCGCAGATTTGCTTAATATAATTCTAGTTAATAAACAAGCTCTATTTGGCTCCTTGTTCATCAAAAAGATGGACATCTCTTTTACCTATAGCAGAAAACAAATATTTTATGTTAATTTTGAAGATTGTACATTTTAAAAATAATGCAAATAATGCAATATTATGTAGAATTAAAAATTTAAATTTAAAATGCAATAAAAAATACATTTTAATTATTAAAACTTTTGTACATAATACAGAAATTAAATTTAAAAATACGCCAACGTTATATGGAATTAAATAATTTAAGTAATCTATAATTCTACACGTAGAATTAAAAACAATACAATTCTATAAAACAAACCAAATTATTTAAGTTTGTACGATAAAATTGTTGACAGTTTAAACATATAGACACATAAAAACGCTGTACATTTTAAACAAATTTAAATAAAAAAAAAATTGTAGCAGAAAAAAGTTATTGTACATTTTATACATATACATATATAATACATAGTATATAAGACGAAAAACATATGCGTCCAATATGGAACTTGATGTATAAAAAAGTTGATATTTTAATGCATTAAGAAGTAATCAATTCAAATTTAACGGAAATCGTTGTAAATATATTTTGTAATTGTATATGTTGTTTTTAAAATTTAAGATAGATAAATTCAAATTAAAATAATGTATTATTGTCTGGAAGAAATTGCAATTAAATTCTTAAAACACTTTCAATAACACTCTTGTTAAAAATTAAAGAAATAGAAATATAATGTAAAATATAATTTTAAGATCATAGTTGCAATCAAACTATATAAATATGATGTTTTATTTTTTTCAAAATACATAATTTTTGTATTTTGTTTGTTGTTTCTTTAAAAGAATCTGGTAGTTAAGAATTGATTCATTTGTAATAATTTATTTCGTTTTTATTTATGTTAAGGTAAATTAAGCTAAGCAGCTGATTGACCTAAACACAGTTTTGTTTTCAACTATTAATTTACTTATCTAATTATTATAACTAAACATTTAAGTATCGTTTATTATTTCTGAAAGTTCCATTATGTCGCATGCATGCCTATATTATAGATATTAATTTTAAAATTAACTTATTAATCTACCGTCAGAAGAATAATGAGAGAACTATATACAACGCATTCGTAAAAAAATATACAAAATTGTAAAAACTTAATTAAAATTCAAAAAAAAAAAAAAAAAAAATCATAAAAAGTGAAGTAGGTAATGCTTTGTTTGGTAGTCAAATCTTGTCATTGCTTAGAGAAGAAAAAAAAGTGTAGAAAAGGGAGACATAAAACAAATTGTAAATATTAAAACCCTCTTACATCTAAAAATTTAGAAAAAAAAGTAGAAATATATATTTATTTCATTTTTAAAGAATAACATATTTAAAACTAATTTACTTAGCATAGATACAAAAAAAAAAAAACAAAAAGACAACAGAATTGTGTGTGTAAATCTAATCTCAAGCAAATAATTATTAAATAAAAATAAAAAAAAAATGTTCTGCAAAAAAGGATTTACATACATAAATTATTATAAAAATGATTGAACATATTTTAAAATTCACCCAATTAGAATACTCTCCCTTTCTATAAATACTATACATATAAACAGATAAATTATAAAAAAAATATTATACATTATATACGATTATGTATACAAATATATATATATATATAGGTACATAAAAAAGTATATATATGTAATTATTGGTTTTGGTGTAACTTTTTCGAATTAAAAAAATCTATAAATAAAAATTATATATACATACATACTAAACATAATTATACATACAAAATTAACGAAAAATAAAAAAAAGAAACTGAGATATAACTGTTTTTGTTTTATTATTTACATATGTAGTACTTAATTTTAATTTGAAAGAAATTTATATTTATAAGTTATAAGTGGACAATTTGTGTAGATCGAGATGCTTAGGGCCAGTTTCACAGTCGACACCTAAGTTTCCCATATTAGGACTTTCGGCTTAGTTTCATAGCCAGCGTAAGTGGAACTTAAGTCACCATCATGGGAGACTTAAGTGCCACTTGTTCGGGTAAGTTAGCACTGTGATATTGCGCATAATTTTTCACAATGCCCACTTAAGTGCCACTTTTCTGACTGTGAAACTGGCCCTTATACCTCACACTAACTACGAACGATCTATACAAGCAATTTCTGGACTTATTTTAAAAATAATTTAATACATTGGCAGTTCTGCGTTAAATTAACAAATATTTGATGAATTTGAAAACATGTCGCTTGCAAGCAAACAACGAAGAATTGGTATTATTCTTGCATTGAGACTGAGAAAATACAAACTTTCTTGATGGACAGCTCCAGCTAGCCTTTATCTAAATACTTGAACATCTCTTTGTTAATGAACGCAATTAACAGTTGTCTGCTGTTTTCAAAAGAATTAGAATCTAATTACACGATTCCTTTTTTTGGTTGTTTCGTCTTTTTGACAGATAGGATGAGGGGTATAGAAACTTTATCCAAAAGACGAAACACAATTACACGATTTTCAAAATATATTGAGTGAGAAGGAAAATAAAGATCGGATTTCACCTTCGTCCTAATTAAATTTCGAACAGACTCAAGTCTCAAGATGCAGCATATAGGTATAATAGCCAACTAATCACTAATCAGACTCACTGTAAGTTTCACCCAAACAATATTCCACCATGAATGACTGACATTTCACTTTTCGTTATTGCAAGTTTCCCCCGAAAAATGTTAAATGTTTGAAAAAATTCCCTTTCACTCGAGAAAACTGAGTTTCCAGCAAAATTTCAGTTTGTAGGAGAGAAGAGCACGAAGTAGGTGGGGTGAACAAAATCTCCCCGGTCAGCGATTGAGGAGATTTTTTTGACATTCCTTTTCACTCTTTACCTAGTGAGTGCGTTCAACCAAGAGCATTTCTGAGGAAACTACAGAAAATCTCTGACGATTTTGTTTCTTCGTGTGAAAGGTACAAGAGATTGTAAAGGGTGTTTTTTTAGACGTGTGGTGTTAAATCTTGCAATACTTTTTTCGGAGTTGGTCTTTTTGACAGCTGTCACTTGATTTATGCTCAGTTTGGTTTGCCATTGCATAATTAATAGACTTACTCCTTAACAACGTTTGCAAACTGTGCAAATTTATTACCTACCAAAATAATGGTTCGGTTCGCGCGACGCATCGCGCGCTAAGTCCAATATTCTGTCGACATAATCGCATAAATTCGAGCAACCATGGATCGGTTTCGCACCACGTTTACTCTAGTGGATAATGCGCATCCTCAGAGACGCCGTACAGTGCGCATCGAAGTCGCTATTGCTGCTGTGGAGCAGAGTATCGAAGAAGACCCGAATGAGTCCATCCGCGAAACTAACAATAGGTTTTAAAATTCCGGGCGAAAAACAAATTTTAAGTTGAAATATTTTTCGGGCCAAACTCACAAATAGGCTGAATGAATTTAAACGAACTTTTAGATACGTTCATTCATTTAAAGATACATTTACCATTCGTAGCTAACAACTTGCCTTAGCTCGTTCATTGAACGTACCGCTACCGACTTTGACTTTAGAACAGGTTACTGTACAACCAATTGCAGTTTTTAAGTTAGAAAATCGATGGAAAATGTTTAAAAGTAAGATTTTTTTTTAGTTGGACATCTGTCTTAAGTTAGACATACTTTGAAATTGGTTTTTAAAAAAGAATATCATAGTCTTAGTGCGAACGGCACCAAAAGTCAAAACATTTGCCTATCGTTGTAAGGCCTACAAAAAATTGTGTGAGTGCCGGGACTCACGGTTTATATGTGTAAACATCAACGTGCGCGGATCAAAACGGACCTGTTTTTGCTTGAAGGGGATCTTAAAACGGACCTGTTTTTGCTTGAAGGGGATCTTAAGATTTTTTTCACTGAACGCACCCATCCTAGTATGCAGGATGGGTGCAACGTTACGTTGCACGACGTAACGTTTCACACGAACGCTCACGGTTTTTGTTCACTCTACCGCAAGCATAGATGTTTACACATCAATAAATAGCCATATTGATGAGGGGTTGTAACGGGTGATTTTTTAAGAGGTTTAGAACTTTTTTTAAAAAAAAAACACAAAAAATTCGAAAAAATGAATGAAATATTTATTTGAATCGATAGTTTGAACCTTGCAATTTAATGTTTAAAGATAATTTCATGCAAATGTTGACCGCGGCTGCGTCTCAGGTAGCCCATCCGCTGAGTCCAATTTTGGCATACTCTTTCACACATATCGGCCGGTATCTCACGAATGAATGCATGGATGTTGGCTTCCAGTGCGTCAATCGAAGCGGGCTTGTCCCTATAGACATTAGCCTTGACATATTCCCACAAAAAATAATCTAATGGTGTCAAATCGCACGATCTAGGCGGCCAATTGACCGGCCCGAAACGTGAAATTAACTGTTCACCAAACTCGCCTCGCAATTGCGTGCTGTGTGGCATGTGGCACCGTTTTGTTGAAACCACATATCATGCAAGTCAAGAACTTCCATTTCGGGCAAAAAAAAGTTTGTTATCATCGCTCGGTAGCGTTCACCATTGACAGTAACGCTGCGATTCGCATCATCTTTGAAGAAATAGGCCCAATAATGCCGCCGGCCCATAAACCGCACCAAACAATGGCTTTTTCGGGATGCATTAATAGCTTTTGCAATGCTTCTGGCTGATCTTCACTCCAAATGCGGCAATTTTGCTTATTTACGTACCCATTCAACCAAAAATGAGCCTCATCGCTGAACACAAGCAGCGCGCGATGAACATTTCGAACCGAGCACGAATTTTGATAGTAAAATTCAATAATTTGCAAGCGTTGTTCATTTGTAAGACGATCCATGGTTAAATTGCAAACCAAACTGAAGCTGTTTGACAGTGACACAAGGTACTAAACACACGTCAGCTGTCAAAACCAGTGTTGCCAAAACCAAACCAACTTAAAAATCACCCATTATTTACAAGGAACAGCTTCTCTGCCTATTGGACATGAGCAGGTGACCCACAGGTGTGAAATTTGATGTAAATGTGTTTGAATTTCTTTATTGACACTAATAGGAAGTGACATGCCATTTATAACAGTTTTGGTTTATAAAAGTACCTGTTTATGCGGCCCCGCAGGCCCAGGGCCCTCCACCGGTGGGCATACTTTTTTCAAGTCGTGTGAAGCGCGTTAATGCACACCCACTTTTAATGGGGACAAACTGTTATAACTGTTATAAATTGGCATGTCTCTAGTCTTGTCCTTTTAAATATTCTTCAGTCAATGACTTGTAAATGTAACCTAGGACTTTATTTATTTATTTATTTAATATCCATCGTTGTAATCGTTGAATTGCAGCTACCCATTTTATAGATGAGCTAAAACTAAAATTTAAATTTGGGAATTTTATAAAACAATATGTGTTCCAAAAGGAAAGCCATCCATAAACTTAAACGTACAGACTCGCTGACGGTATCATGACATATAAACTTTTTTTTTGAAACTCTCCAACATAGTAATGTTAGATTTGATTTCTTACTCGAAACCACTCCATAGCATCATCGGTGCAAACCATTAAGGCAAGGTGTTATACCAGGAGTATGTATTCCAACTGTTTGTTTCTGTAAAGTAAACTAATAAGTTAAGCATAGAGAATAACTAAAGTCTTGACTTGTTAATCCATATCCATAACTTAAGGCTTGTTGGTTAGATAAACACACCAGACACCAGTTTAAGGTTGTGTACTAGTACGATTATTATTCTTCAATGAAACAGTTTGAATGTATAGTTTCACCTATGCCTGTTCTTGACATTTTGCTTTGCTTTGGTGGGATGGCAAAAAAAACAAACCAGATCTTATTTCATAATTTTATAAATCTAATCTTGTACAGGGTGCGAGAAATCAAATGTTGATACACAGAAATATATCACAAACACTAAATGTCTTCGAAGAAAATGTTTTATTTTTTTAGCTTTAAGAATTTTCAAACTTCATTTTCTTTATAGTTAAAATAAATAAATAAAATAAAATAAAATGAAATAAAATAAAATAAAATAAAATAAAATAAAATAAAATAAAATAAAATAAAATAAAATAAAATAAAATAAAATAAAATAAAATAAAATAAAATAAAATAAATAAAATAAATAAAATAAATAAAATAAATAAAATAAATAAAATACATAAAATAAATAAAATAAATAAAATAAATAAACTAAATAAAATAAACAAAATAAATAAAATAAAGAAAATAAATAAAATAAAGAAAACAAATAAAATAAATAAAATAAATAAAATACAATAAAATAAAATAAAATAAAATAAAATAAAATAAAATAAAATAAAATAAAATAAAATAAAATAAAATAAAATTAAATAAAATTAAATAAAATAAAATAAAATAAAATAAAATAAAATAAAATAAAATAAAATTAAATAAAATAAAATAAAATAAAATAAAATAAAATAAAATAAAATAAAATAAAATAAAATAAAATAAAATAAAATAAATAAAATAAAGAAAACAAATAAAATAAATAAAATAAATAAAATAAATAAAATAAATAAAATAAATAAAATAAAATAAAATAAAATAAAATAAAATAAAATAAAATAAAATAAATAAAATAAATAAAATGAATACAATAAAAAAAATAAATAAAATAAATAAAATAAATAAAATAAAAAATAAATAAAATAAATAAAATTAATAAAGTAAATAAAATAAATAAAAGAAATAAAATAAATAAAATAAATAAAATAAATAAAATAAATAAAATTAATAAAATAAATAAAATAAAAAAATAAATAAAATAAATATAAAAAATATTGGTATTGTATTTTGTAGTTTTGTGTTGCGATGTTTTATTCGTTTATTACCTCACACCCTGTTAGTATTTGAGATAATTCTAATTGATGCGGTGTGAAATTATTTGTATTCAAATTTAAAGCACATTTTGTATATCTATTTTTGACAGTCAAGTCGGCAATATGGCGTTGAATGGTAAATAATATATTCGGTAGTGCAATTTCTTCGATTCTGTTTCGTTGTTTCTATATACATATGTAAAGGGTCCGCCATCTAACGTTTTTTTTTCAACTAGTGCTTATTTCGTGAATGGTAACACTTAGCTCATGTCTGATTTGACAGATAATTAGTTTTATCCTTCCGTTGAACGATTATGGTTGTGTATACGCCACGTTAAAAACTTCTCGAAGTAAATGTCAAAAGTCTGGATGGAAATGAAATTCGAAACATAAACTTGATACAGCTTAACGTGAATACAGCAAAATAGAAAGTCCCAAAATTAATTCCCCACGAATATCTCGATTCTTTTCTTATTATTAAAAAAAAACTTTGTCTTCCAAAATCTAAACTTTGTCTCAATAGCCTCTTTGAACTTTCGGCCAAATAAAGAAAATATAGCCTTTAAATCAATAAAGATTTTTTATTAACAAACAAAAATAACGGCACGACTGTTGAATAGTTTAAACTGTACAATGTGTAAACGGTTTTACCCTTGGTACAAAAAATATTTGTTTTTTTTATTTTATTTAATAATTATTTCAACTTCGAAAAAGAAACAACAGTTCGTGCCGTACAATCGTACAGAAAAATCTTCGAAAACGGAAGCAACGATGTGCAAATGTTCGTTAACGGCTTTAACAAAATTTTAATCTTCAAACAGGAGCTCGAAATAATGTTGCACATCAACATTAAAAAAAAATTATTTTTGGACTTTTGAACTAAAATCCGAATAGAGTTGATTTTGTTTGAAATTTAATTTTTTAAATTGGAATACCAAGTATTTTTTTGAATAATGCTGCGAAATTAATTTAAAAATAAGATTATTTATGGAATTTTGTTTTCACATTGTAGCAATACAGAATGAAAAACCAAATAGAAATGATCCTATTCATTTCTCTGAAGCCTTGGAAAAAACAGGTTTGTTTTATAAAACTAATTTTTACTAATATTGAAACAATTATTAATTGTTTATAAATTACATAAATGCTGTGTTTTCTATGTATTTCAGGTTTTGGAATATTTAACTATTCTATTATTTTACTTGGCGGTTTGGTGATGTCTTGTACCTTATATGAAAATGCTGCAATTGGTTTTATTCTTCCAATTGCGGAATGTGACCTTAACCTAACAAATCAAGACAAAGGTGTTTTGAGTACTATCGGATTTATTGGAATTATTGTCAGTTCTCATCTTTGGGGATTTTTAGCAGACACAAAAGGAAGACGAGCAGTTATATTGCCTTCTCTGTTCATAAGTTCCACAGTGTCTATATTGTCAAGTTTCTCAACTCAATTTTGGTTGCTTGTTGTTTTGAGATTTATCAATGGATTTTTGTAAGTATCTTTTGAATTTTGAAACTTTCCAAAATTATATGTAGTATATTGTCAATGGTAATTTTTATTTTCAAGTATTTCTGCATCATTTTCAACTTTCTTTGTTTATATTGGAGAATTTCATATTGACCGCACAAGAACCAGAGCAATTATGGCATCTTCATGTATATTTTCCATCGGAGCCATGCTTTTGCCGTTAGTGTGTTGGAGAGTCCTCAGTCATAATTGGTCATTTCCGCTGCCTCTTCTGGGAATAGTCTACAAGCCATGGAGACTTTTGATATTAGTTTGTGGATGTCCAGGAACAGTTGCCGGCCTCATCCTACTTCTATTTCCTGAAAGCTCAAAATTTCTTCTATCGATTGGTAAAAATGAGGAAGCTATTAAAGTGCTCAAAAAAGTATATGCATGGAATGTACGGAGTGGAGATTTACAAGTAAGGCAGGAGTGGTTTAATCAATTCTATAGGAATTCTAATTCATAGTAAGGTTTTATCAGATTAATGAAATCATCCCTGAAAAAGATACAATAGTGCAGAATTTTAATTTACCAACGCTGAAAAGTTCCAGTCTTCTAAGAACATTTCTACACACATTATGGAAACAGACAGTACCACTTTTTGAAAAGAGCTTACTTCTCTCCACCGTACTTATTTGTACTCTTCAATTTTGGATGTACGTTACAATTCATGGAATGTTTATGTGGTATCCTTTCATAACCGATACGATGGTTAGCTTCAGGAGCCACAATTCAACAGATACGTCCACAATCTGTGATGCGGTTCATGCTAATCAGGCTAAACACAATATTGTAGAAAAAGTAAGTTCAAAATATTGTTATCTAAATTATTATTATTGAATATAATTTTACTTTCAAGAACTGCATTGAGAAACTTCATAATACAACTTTTATATATACAATTATGATGGAATTCTGTTACTGTGTGGGATTTGTTGTCATTGCTTTCTTGGCTCGAAAAGTTCAAAAGAATTCTATTCTATGTAAGAATCTTTCTACAGTTCGTTTCAAAATCATTAAGCACTTACTTACTTTCGTGATCTAGTTGTTATGCTGCTTATATTTGGGACTTGCGGAGTGATGACAAATTTTATTTACGATACAACTTTGGCCTTAATTGTGTTCAATATGTTTTTTCTATCTGGAGCCGGAATTCAAGTGTTGAGTGGAATAACGATCGAACTATATCCGACACATTTGAGGTACAGATACAAAAATAATTAATTTAATCGCAATTTAAGAAATTTTCATTTTTTTTTTTTCAGGGGCATGGCAGTTTGTATTTCAATGATGTTTGGTCGATTTGGTGGTGTTGTTGGAGCAAATGTGGCTGGATTGCTTTTAGCAAATAATTGCGAAATAGCATTTTATATTGCGGGAACGGGTCTGATTGCATCGGCTTTTTTAACTTTCTTGATACCAAAAATAAAACACAGGGAAAATGTGGTCTCATAAAACAACTTACAAATAAAGGTTGTCCCAAAATTCACGCAAGAAGTAAATTTGATTAAGCACTTTAAAAATTGTAATTTTTTTATTGATTCATTAAGTATACAAATGAATCCTGCAGTAATTTAATTGTTTCGTCTGTTGTATGGCATGTTGCAACGTGGAGCTCACAAATGCCATGATCGCAAAAATGATATCTATAATAAACAAAGTTCCTAATTAAAAAAAATGAATTTAATTGAATTGTAAAAAAAACTGCGTTTCAGATTTTTTTTGCAAAAAAGCTCATGGGAAATAGGCATTCCACGCCTTCAAAAATCACGAAAGACAACATGTATCTACATACATATGTATATGTATCTGTAAAACAAAAATTAATTGGATTCGTTTTTTTGCCTGATTATATTGAGGATTTAACCTTGTATAAAATGGAAAATTTGTTGAGTTTGTCAAATAATTTATTAATCTGGGAAAAACAACAACAAAGTATCAACATTAAAAAAAACACAAGTTTATACATTGAAGCGAAGTGAAATTATAATATTTTAATCAAAAGTACGTACTTCTATTGTTTGCACACAGCTAATTTAAAAATTGATTTAAAAGAAATAAACTTGCATATAATTAATTTAGTCAGTTATACAAGGTGGCGCAAAAGTTTTCACCCGATATTCTTTGGGTGTAATTTTTTGTACCAATGAAAAACTTTGGTTCTGCTTTTGGATTATATTTGTTTGATGATAAAATAAACATAGTCCAAAAGCAACGGGAACATCGGGTGACAACTTTTGCGACACCTTGTATTAGCTTTGTGAGTAAGAGCATACTCAGTGCTACGCATATGCTTAGAATAGGAACTTAACCTCAACATTCTCAAAAATAAGTAAATAATAAAAATAAAGGGCGTTTATAAATAGATATGCTGAAATGGAATAAAACTAGCTGTGTGTTAGGTATTAACAAAATTCATGTAAAATGATATCGTTCAAATGGCCGCCGCTGCTTCTTACGGTGGCACGGATCCAAGTGGTCCAATTTTCAATGATTTTTCCGCATAGATCCGACTGAATTTGAGCGATGGCCTGTTTTATGTTCACCTTAAGAGCATCAGTCGATTTTGGTTTATTCGCATAGCCCGGCGACTTCACGAAACCCCTCAAGAAAAAGTCTAACGGGGTCAAATCGCACGATGTTGGTGGCCAATTCACGTCACCTTCGCGAGAGTTAAGCTACAATTAGACGGTCAACGAAAATGGTCAACGTGTTGACTCTCTGATGTCAAAATGACGTCAAATTCCATCTCAAAGTTGTCTTGTCGTGTGATCGGCAACGCAGAATACTGTCCAAGCGTTGACGGCTGCGTTGACTCCTATGCGTTGACATTGTTTTTACCTTCAACGCATTGACTTTTTTCGTTGAACGTGTAATCACTCTGAGCAAATGTTAGGACACATTGACGCAAAGCATTGACCATAATCCCAACGTTGGCATGGCATACTTTTCTGCCACGTCAACGTAGTCTGCGTTAACTTCCGTGTGGCATTGACGGACTAGCGTCATTCGTGCTATGGTCAATGTGTTATGCGTTAACATGGTCAACGTTGGCGGTCCATTGGCAGTGTGTTGATGACTTTTTTGGTGACGCAGAGAGTTAATGGGTTGACCATTTACATTGACTGTCTAATCATAGCTTTAGAATTACCCTCAAATCGTTCATGCAGAATATCGTTCATGCAGAATGTCCATTGCGGTGTTTGCTGTGTATGGCACGTGGCCTCGTTTTGTTGATTTGAACCACATGTCGTTTACATGCTAAAATAATCATACGGGAGTTGGCTGATTGTTCACTTAATCGGCCGACTTAATTTTGACCACCAAACGTTGAATAGTCGACTTAGAAGGCCAACCATATAAACCGTATAAAATGGGCAAAAAGCGTACCACCGTTGCCAGAAGAGATAATAAAGTTTTAGCATTTGGGCGTGTTCTTCAATTGTGTAACTTACCATGATGAATAATTGGCATCAGTAACTGAATAACAACAGATTTGACAGAAGATGTCACCAAACCAACATGGCCGCCTCAGGCCAACAACATGTATCCGCGCCAATTGAAAAACAAAGTTTCCATTTTTTAAAAAAACTTTTTATAAAAACTTAAATTTTATTTAAAATCTTTTAACCGAAGCTTAACTTAACTACATATCTATACTTTTATCTTTTACCTGGTAGTAAAATTGATAAAATCAATAAAAGCATACATAGAGCAAATGAAATATAAAATAACATATCACAATTATGAAAGATCATTGATCCGAACATACTACTCCCCGCCGCTGAGCCAATACGGGCAATCATCATAACCAAACTCATTCCCATGCCACTGACATTTGTTGGGAAAAATTCAAAAGCCATCGTACCCACGATTCCCAGAGCGTTGCTCAAAGTCATGCCAATTGTCAATATTACAATTGCCCATGGAATACTTGTCATAAATTGTAAAACGAAACAGCTCAATCCCGGAATAAGGATCATTGTAACTGAAAAATAAACAGTGTATTAGTTTGAGGCTTAAAGAAAAAAATATTGTCAATTTGAAGTTACACAATTCTTTTTATAATGTGTACTTTATTGCTTTACCTTAATTACTGTATAATACTTACATAACATTTTTCTTTTTCCAACAGCATTTATGATTAGTGAGAATATAAAATATGTAACAGAAAATACCGATCCAATTATTATTAAGACTTTAAACATTGCTGTGTCGATTACAATTTCTGGAGAAATTTCTTCCATTTGAGACATATTAACTGAGTCATTGGATGCTAACTGCATTATTTCACAAGTTGTGAGACCACTTCCAAAATTAGCAATTTGTTGATTTAATATTGTTGGGAACCTGGTGGAAAAAAATATAATAAAACAAAAATAATAAAAATAAAGTAGTAAAAACATGATTAGATCAAAATATTTTAGTTATTTTATATTTTTTTCACAATTCTAAGCGTTGAAAAGCATCCGTTCAGATGTTTTAAATTAACTTCTACTTTTTCTATTTTCACATATTTGCGTAAAAAATTCAAATTCTATGGGAAAACTGCAAAAGTTAGCTTTTCGAAATACTTAAACGAAATTTATATGCAAAAGCATTGTTATCGATAACGCAGTTTGCTTAGGTCATATGTTCGATAGCATCATTTGCCTGCATTTGTATTGTTTTATTTCAATTTAAAGATAGGAAGTGCTTAATGAAAGACCCTGTACAGTTTTTACCCTTTGAAATGTTTTAGAAAAGAATTTACTAAAACCAAAAAAATCAACTAAAAATTAAATGAACTACATTTTGATATTAACACAAGACATCATTTTTGAAAACGTTATTCCGAACTTTTAATAAATTATTTTTTTTTTTTTTGATATTTGAAAATAGTTTTCATACCACATATACGTCCCATGTGAAATTGCACTAATCAGAAACATCATGGCAGAGATGTTAAGCGTATGCAGGATTCGGCTCTTGTTAAACAATGGCGCTGTTTGATTCCAAATTAGTTCAATAGCACCTTTCACACCGGAAACATTTTTCAAATTATCTCCTCTCACTTCAGCAGCTATTTGATGTACAGGATATTGATACCCTGGATTCCTTGTATTTTTTGAATACATCATTTGTAGAGTTCTAAGTGCTTTTTTGTGGTCACCTTGAACGAGAACATATTTCGGGCTTTCAGGTAATATGAACAGTCCGATCAATGCAAATGTTCTCATAAAAGTAAAAATAAGCATAAGTAATCGCCATGATTGAAATTGTAGGCCTAATACTGTGGTGTCTAGTTTTAGGGGTAGAGTTCCTAGAGCAACAGCTGGGGAGACAAACAAAATAATAAATTAGAATAAAAATTTAAGTTACATATATGTATTATAATCAGCATTAATTCTCCATAGTTTATGATGAACGAGATTAAAATATTAAGTACACTTGGTGATGATCGAACAACTCAATTCCAACGAGAAAATTCACTGATATTTTATTTGACAAAAATACTCACCAGGGATAAATATCATTCCAAGCTGGGTAAACACCGACAACATTGTGACATATTTGGCTCGTGTTTTACTGGTATGGAATTCTCCAAGAAAATTAAATATACTCCCTTGACTCGCTGACATAATGAATCCTGTCAAAAATCTCAACACTATTAGCATCCAGATGTTGATCGAAAATACAGACGCTAAGCTTGTAATGAAACTTATGGACAAAGTAGTACGCAACATCTTGGCACGTCCCCAGGTATCCGAAAGGAATCCTACAGCATGTGAACTCATAACAACTCCCAAAAATCCAGCCGATGCTAGAATTCCTTTTTCGGTGTCAGTTGATGGAATATCACGACTTATGAAAGGCATAACTATGCTGATTCCCATGATTTCTACAACAGCTGTCATCAAACACATTCCACAGACTATCTGCAGGAAGTAATGAAATATTCCAACTTTGGTTAATGAGACAGCCTCATCAAAAGAATAGACTTTTTCATCTTGAACAGGTGTGCTATGTGGTAGTGATAGGGCTTTATCATATTTGAGAACCACTTCAGGAACTTCTAAAATAAAAATAATTTTTTTTTTATTATAAATAAAATCAAAGCAATTTGCAAGAAAGACCTTCGTTATAATAATAGATACTACTTGTGTTTTATTTAATTTTTCGCTAAAAATCTGAAATGCAGTTTATAAAGTCAATCAAGATATATCAGGCAAGGAGAGCAGTTTTTGATTAAATTATAGAAACAACCAATTTCTTTGTATGAGAAATGCTCCTTTTAAAAGATGAGCTAAAACAAAAATTCGACTTTAGATTAGATTGGAATAATGGTTAGTGTATTTGACTGTCATATGCCAAAGGTTTGGGTTCGAATCCCAGCCTATATCACTTAAGAAAAACGTAATTTTCTTTTTCAGAGCGCGACTGCCTGTTGCGAGGAATCTTTCATCTTAGCCGTTCGGTCTCGTCAACAAATTTGAATTCCCCTCCATTCCTAAACTATCACCTGACTTCTAAAAAAGCCTTGATTTTTGTATACGAAACCAATACTGCAGACCTTCTATGTAGATTATTATAAAAAATGTTAAAATTATTTAATTTGCAACCACGAAAAGCAAAAACCTTAAAATCCTTTAAAAACATATTAGTGGCGCACAAGCTCGTGGAGAGCCAGGGCCTAGTAAATTCCAACTCTCCATTCCAACTGAGAATCGTCATCATTCACTTGAAAAAATATTATTTACCACTTTAGCTCAACTTCTATCGTTTCATTGTCAAAACTTGACCGTAACTGAGTTTCATATCACAATTGTCAATTAAATACTGACAAATATGTAAATTGTAGGTTTATTTTTTTTCATCTCATAAAAGAATTGTCAGTATAAATTTGTCAGAAAATTCCTGACAATTGTCGAAAAATACTTGAAAATCCACTGTCGTGACAATTATTTTATTAACCGAAATGTTGATAGTTGTCGGGTATTTTCCGACAACTGTACAAAATTGTCAAACTGTTCATGGAACAGATTTTGACAATTATTTTCAAGTTGTAAATTAACAAATTGTCACCTGTCGAAATTGTCAATTTTTATGAAATAGGGCCCTGCTCTCTATCAGGATAACATTTTATGATCCAACAATTTAGTTTTCACTCTGGCGTGTAGATGGCTATTTAGTTTTGCAAATAATTATAACATAGATAACTAATCCATATGAAATAAACAAACATAAGGAGAAACGAGGTGGGTATATAAGACTGTTGTCACTCTGATCTAATATTAGGTGTTTTTTTTTCCAATCCCAGATTGATTTGGTTTAAAAAAACACATCGGGGATTAACAACGCCATCGCAGCAAAAATGGTGTTTCCATATATACAAACTATCGATAACAAACAAAAAGAAGTATGTAATTATGTACTTCACATACTTTTTCTCCGTGCTTAAGTAAGGCCGCCGAAGGGGATTGGTTAGCCCCGTCGTGGTTTTTTACGACTAATTTAATCCGGGATTGCCAAACAAAAAAAAAAAATACTATTACTATACTTATGCTTTTATTTAATTATACTAAATTAAGTTCTATTAATAAATAGATTTTGATAAATATATTCTGAAACTACAAAATTTCAAAAACAAATTTTACGTTCTTTTTAAATATTTAATGCTCTTAGGCCCTTTTGCTGAAACAAATCCTAATTATTTATTTTCAACATAAAAGCTTATGTGACAGTTTAGGTTGAGGCAAAAGTAGAACATAAGCTTTTAAGTTGAACAAAAACATTTAAGTCTTCTATCAGCAAACAGCTCTTATAAATTTAAATATGTAAGTCAAATGCTGGTTTTTGAGCAAATTGAAAAATATAAACCACTTTTTTTCTTAAAAATAATTGTTTAAGTGAAACATTTTTAAACTTATATATGTAAAATTGGGTTTTGTACTTTTTACGCGTTGCACGAATGAGACCATTTTGTATTATTATTTTATAACACACTAAATTTCAAAAATTTTGCAAAAATTAAAAAAAAAAAACACCATAGAAAATATCCAAGAATAATTTCTTAAATGATTGAAATTCAACTTGGAAACACCCTGTTCCTGTATCTAACAAGTTGTGAGTATTTTTTGTATAAATCTCATCATGTTCATCCTAAATGGCAGTATTTAAAAACCTTAATCTTGAAAATCAGTCAACACTCTTATTTCTTGACACTCTGTATAATGCGATAGCAATCGAATTGATCTTTTAACTCAAACGCCTCTTTAGTATGATTTTTTTGTCACTCATCTCCAATTGTGTTTCACACATAAATGCAACCATTTAAAAAGACTTTGACCTAAATTTATAAGCTTCCCAAATTGACTTTTTTTTTAATTTGTTCGAGGTGAAAAATCAGTTGAAGTTTCTCTCCTGCCTCTTCTGTTGGGGTTTATTCCCATAAAGTATTAAAAATAAACATGTTTGTAGACAAAATGTGGCCCAAGTATTTTCATCAACTTTTGAGTTAAAAAAAAAAATGAAAATCTAACTGATGACGCGACTTACTATTCGCAAATCTTGTATGACTTTCCCCCATCCCCATCCAAATATAATTTTTATATAGGTACAAATGACGCCTGAAATATGTATTTTGAAGGCCATAACTTTGAAGATCCGACCTAGGTTTATAGGTTTGGTAAGACAACTATATCGATGATTTTTTTTATGAATAATGGGAATCTTTCCACTGAAATTCGTTTGGCGATGAACATGTTTTTCGGTTTATCTTATTTTTAATAGCTCTTGTTGACTTTTTTATAAATAAGGTATTAGATTTGTGTGGCTTGTGAAGCCTCAAAACAATATTTAGCTTACAATGAAGACATAAATATTTTCAATTTTCTTTGAGTTACGTATATGAAGTTGTAGATATTAAAAGTTTTATAAAGGTAACAAAAAAAACTTTCAATTGAATTTCAGTCCACTAAAACAAAAACCAAAACAATGCATTTCTATAGGTATTGTTTTCTTTTTTCTTCTTCTTCGTTGTAGATAATATATTAATGCGCTTTGGCAAAGCTTCACTATATAACTCTACAAAACAGCACTTAGTTGGCTGTAAGATGCAACACAAAAATACATTTATAGTAAAAGTTAAACTAAAAGTAAACAAAATTGAAACAAAACGCACCTTTGGATTCTTCAAATCCATGGTTTTCAGGCATATTTGCGTACACAAAATAAATCAAAGTCTAACATAAAGTGAACTAAACTTGATTTACATAATCACAAAAATTAAAAGACAAATTTTAACTATTTATTTAATATCTATGTAAATTATCTGAAGCAAGAATTTGAATTAATAAAACTGCGTTAAATGAAATCTCTAATTAAACTGGCTTCAAATTTGCTCAATCCAATGTTTCTTTGCAACAACTTGAATAAAATGAAGTGCATATCAATTGGAATAAACAAAGTACAGTGTACAGTTAATCTGAAAATGATCGTAGACACCAAAATTATAAGCTTTAGAAACCATACAAAAAAAAATACAAAAAAACTCTGTTATTTACAGAACTTATCAATAATTATTTTATTCTTTGCTTCTCGAACAACATTTAAAGAGCACCCAAAATAAAAAAAAATTAATATAATTTGAACGTATACTATTTTTCTACAATCTTAAAATAGTCAAGGCTGCAAACAGGGTTACCTTCATCAATTATCACAGAAGCTATAAATAATTCTAAAATAATTTTATTTCAGTGCAATTGTGTTGTGGCTTGTTTTATTACTTGCTCTAAAGACTGAAACTTGTTTAGAGCTTGCAAACCATTTAGTCCAATCAATGTTGGGTAGTTCTAAATTGTTGATATTTTGATTTTGTTAAGTATGGTTGCCCATAACCACGCCTCCTCCGCCTCTTTTACAATCCTGAAAAAAAACACCGAAAATTGGCATTTTTTTCAGTCTTCTGTCTATAGCTTCTTTCTGGTGTATTTTTAAGCAAAAAAAGTTATATGGCAACTTGTAGAAAATAAAAATCAACATAAAAGGCTGAAATTCCGTATCTAGTAAAATTCTCAGTTTCTTCCCAATTTACTCATTAGCTTGTGATTTTAACACAAAAGTTTATAATCTTGAAGAAAATTGTTCAAACTGCATATACTTACCATTTTGTATTTGTGGGGATTGAGAAAGTGTTTTTTTTAAACGCTTTTTGTCTATGCGCCTTCTTCTCTTTCCATCGTTTTGGTATAAATTTTGCAATCGATTTTAAACTAACTTTCCAAGAAGGTACATCAGCCATGTAGCTCATGCATGCCACTCAATGTATAGGCACTTCTTACCGTTATCTATTATATGCGCCCCACTTTTTTGTTTTAAATGTGTGGGGTTAGGAAAAATTTTTATATATTTATTTAGGTTTATTAAAAGAACATGTTTGTTTTTAAAATTTAGTTGCTTTGTTATAGCTATATTGGTTTGGCGTAATTTTATTGAAATGAACACTACGTCTCCCTTGATAATAGACAGGCATATTTTTTTGTATTTTTAAAACATTAATAGTTAATTAGGTAAAAACTACTCACAAAACGAAAGAACGATAATATATTATATAGTGATCACATTGTAGAGAATTGATTATACCGACCGCTATGTTCTAATAAAATGCATCCAAATAATTCAGAGACATTTTTAATCAGGCTCGTTCCATAGCTTTAATTATCTATCCCGGTTTTACTTGCTCTATAGGGCAAGTATTCGTTTCGTGTGCAAAAAATTCGAGGTTGTTATCAAAACTAAAACAACGATGGTCGAAAAGTTCGAAAAAGTGGGTTGCGTCATGCCGCCCCTCGGTCTGTCTGTCTGTGCGCCGTCCACTGCAATTTTAGCAAGAGCCTAAACGGGTGGACCGATTTGCTTCAAATTTGGTACAGAGAATTTGTATGTGATTCTCTGGAGGGAAAAATTCGAATTTTTGATTTATCTCATCTATTACGGGTAGCTGCCATATTTAATATAAATATATTGTTTTTTTTTTCATTTTTTTTCGAAAACAGCTCCAACGATTTTTATTAAACTTCGCACTTGTAATAACCAAGTCAATTGTAAGAAAACTGCGTTTCAGATTTTTGGCCAAAAATTCTCACAACAGAATTAGGTATTCCACGGATTTGAGAAAATGATTTTAGTTTTGGGTTATTCAAGTAGGTACATCTTTTTCATGGTTAGACCGATTTTGGTATAATTTTGCAATAGGTTTATCATACATCTTCAATGTTTTAATCACAAGAGCAAGTTCGTGCGATCAAGTCGTGCATATTTTTTGTATTATCTTCCCCTTTCGCAGACTTTTTCACTTTCTTAAACTTGTCTTTTGCCGACTGTCAAAATGTATTTAATTTTCTTTCTTACGTATATTTTGACGATACTGTGGCGTATACGTACTTTTTTTTTAAATTTTTACTTACGATATAAGTACAAATGGGTAGGGCATTTCGAAATCCAAAATTTCGACATATACAATATTAAAGAGTTTTGCAATGTTGGAACGGATGGATCTTAAAATTGATCAAATCAAGCTGTGTGTGCGATAACAAGGAACATTTTTTTTATTTGCAAAGGCTGACTAATGTTATTATGTACCTATGTGTGAAATAATTATGATATTGATCAAATGGCCCCTGCAGGTCCAAAAATTTTAATAACTCTATTGCATTTATCAAGCTGAATTTGAGCGATGGCGCGGGTTATGTTGACTTTTAGTGCACCTTTCCTTTGTGGTTCATATCGATCGGTAGCGCTTTCCCTTGTTGGTGACGATGATGACAATGCATCGTCGTTTGTCGGCATAGATCTTGGATTTCATATTAATGTACATATTCATATAGATTTGGCCACTAAACGTTGAATAGTCGACTTCGATAAAAAAGTTTTTTCATTTGGATGTTACAATTTTGCAAAGGGACTAAGTATATATAAATATTGATCCATCTGTTAGTATACTGCTATTTTAATGGACGTCGAGAAGGATTCAAAAGCGTCTGAAATTAAAAAGGAGTTGTTTTTGAAACCATTCTATTTTGGTTCCAGATATCAAGAAGCGCTAATATTCATATTCAAACTGAAACATGAAAACAAACTGCATTTTAACTTCAATGGCGTAAAATTTCAGTCGACTTAGTACCTGTACAAAATTAATTTTGTATCAAACTTAAAGTAAAAGAAGTTTTTATAAATATTAATGTAGCTTATCTCGGACATTTTATTAATGTTAAAATCATCGAATCTCTCCATATGATATACTTTGACATTTATGTGTCTCAAAAAGGTGTGTTTGCCTCTTTTTTATTGGACGAGCTGTCACTCTTTTATGTTTGTTCAAGTGTGTTCAGGTGCAGTTTATTTAATAAAACTTATTAAAGTTGAATACTTGTTAAAAAGTGTTTAAAATTTCTCCACATTTCTTCTCAGAATGAGTAAAACCAATACTCCCGAAAAACATACATATGTAAGTCATCAAATAATAAATTGTATCAAATCTTGTGCGAGTCACTGTACCACACATGCCATTTCTGCTGATTATCAACACATACACACATGAATGGTTGTATGTTGTTATTCACTGTATATTTGTTTCTATTGCAACTGCGCAGACAAAAATGAAAAAAAGAAGAACCAACTAACTTGTTTAGCAGGTAATTTAAATTCAACGTACTATTTTGAAAACATGTTTCGCAAAGATTTGTTGTATACTATGCAATAGGTTACCCTGATCTGAGGCTCTCATCTTATCATTATATTATATACATACATAGTTTTATCTTAAATCAATCCGTTTAGCCTATACCCTGAGATCAATAGTCTTTGTTTGTTGTTTTAAGGTACGACTTAGTAAATGTAAAAGAAAATCTGTATGTACACAATTTACTGAAGAAATTTGCGAACATTCTAGTATTTTTCCATTAATTTATTTAATTAGTTTTTCAGGTAGATTTTATGCACTTCTTTGTTTCAATAATGCAAAGTCAATTTCTTTATTTTTCAAAATCCGACCTCAAAAAGGATAATGATATGTAGATGTAGGTACTTAAAACTGTACACCGAAAAGTAAGTTCATAAAAAAAAAAGATTTTTATGATTATAAGCGATTAGTGTATTGATATTAGAAATGTATTGTATTTCTCTTTGGCTCATTTATGGTTATCAGCTTTGGATTGCCGATTGGTAATGATGATGAACCTAACACTTGTTAAATTCTTAGGAATTTTATTCAGTTTTCATTTTTGATATTCTATGAAAATGAAAGTATTTATCAGAATATATATACATATATATACAAATTTCAATAACGGAGAAAAATGGTTTCATTTAAAAACAAATTCCGAGGTTGTTATCAAAACTAACACTACGATGATCGAGAATTTCGAAAAACTGGATTTTGTCATGCCGTCCTATGAGGGGTCTTGTTTATTTAATTAAAAGCAATTCTTTATAAATTAAATTATTTATTTTGTAAGAAATACTTCTTCTCCGTTTGAGCTTTTATTGAATAATAATAATTTTTAAGAATAAAAAAATCAGACAAAAAATCCATGTGTTTCTTTTGACTTTTTAACATTTTCTATTAGGTGTGTTCGTTTGTACTAACTTCCTCGCTTTACATAAAAGTGCATTGAAATACACCAAGTATAACAGTTATAATACTTACTGTTCTGTTTTTATATGCTCACAGTTCATAAGCCGAGAGGTTTATAGCCATTAACTAAGCGGAATTGTTGTTGTATTTTAAATGGAAATAATTTTTTAAGTAATTTCAACCGTAACCCCACCAGTGGTGAGGGGTCTCGAATTTAGTAGAGAAAATAAAAATCTAAGCCGATTAAAAGTCGTTCATAAGGTGGTTAAAATCTATTGATATGTCGGTTAAAAGCCGTTTGATAAGCTGGTTAAAAATTATTGATAAACTGGTTAGAAGCCGTTGACGAGCCGGTTAAAACCGTCGATAAGCCGGTTTAAACCCATTGATAAGCCTGTTAAAAGCCATTGATAAACCGGTTAAAAACCATATTGATAAGCCAGTTAAAAGCCGTTGATAAGCCGGTTAAAAGCCATTGATAACCCAGTCAAAAGCCATTGTTTAAAACCCCAGCCGTGATCGACGACCAGGAGGAGGCCAGATTGAAGAAGTGAGCTACGGAAGAAAACCCACCAGGAAAGAACTTGCAAAGCCGTTATGGGGGCTCATCAAAGGAGAACATTTTAGTGTACCACTTTTAGTTAAACCTTTCACCCGATGAGTTTACTTCAGCCTTAGAACCTATGGTACGTCATAAATTGGCACTAAAAATACACCTTATATTGAACCATTAATATTTATCTTCACCACAAGGCAAGTTCGTGCGATCAGGTTGTGCATATTTTTTGAATCAAAGCTGTTTTGAGTTATTTTTAATACAGATTCCCACCATACAAAAAAGTTCTTATCAAACTGAAAGGTTAAGAAATATAATCAATTGTAGGTATGTATCACATGCTTTTTGTATATGGATGGGTGTAATTTTTTACATTTATAAATTTTTACTCAAATTGGATACTTCCTTTTTTTTTAAGTAGGAATCTCTTCATTATACAAATCGAGAGATTTTTTTAAATACAATTACGAAACCGTAGAAAGAAGTACCTACTATCCCGCCGCGCAATTAGATAGTTATAGATAGCTAGAAAAATGCTTTATTTTATAAAAATGATTTATAGTTTTAATATGTTTACATAAAAATAATCAAATGGCATTTTTGCTGTCTGCCTGTATTTAGGTACTTCTATAAAACCAATGTCTTGTTAGTATGTACCTACCCATAAATTTTGAAAATTTTAAGACTTTACACCAGGTTGAATGTGTTTAAACAACAATTAGCTTCTAGTTTGTCTTATCTCTCCTATAATACCTCTAGATGATAACATTTCATCACCCACTCTGTCAAAAGTTATAACTTCTAAGCAATCTTATGAGCAACCGTTAGAAGCCGAGGTGGGCATTTGAACGTTGTCATATTCCATACAAAATGGCGTACATGCCATTAAAAAAAGGAATTTTATTAATACCTAAAACACAGCTTGTTTTATTCCATTTCAACATCTATACCCGCCCTTATTGAAAAATCCTTTAATAGTAATGGAGAACCGACCGTCAATTCACTTAGCAATCATGAGATTAGAAATTCAAATGCCACTCAATCTATAGATCTTACCAAGATAAAAATATGCAGATGCGTTGCCAAACAAATGTTCGTTGCATCGGTTCTAAATCGGTCATTTTCGTACATAAGTTAAAACAAAACTAAAACTGTAGAGCTCACCGGTAAAGATAAAAATATATAAAGGATTGCTAATTTAAAATAAGCGCATATGGTCTTGGCAACCTTTTTTGAAACACACTATTTTGTACTATGACTAAGCTCATGGGGTTCAAGTTTGATATTGGTACCAAATGAAAGATAAAATTGTAGGGACTGAAGACAAAAAATATAGGGTTGCTACTTTTAAAGGGGTCGCATGCACTTGGCAACCCCAATTGAACAAAATGCGTAGAAAACACGTTTTTTAATATTAGGAAGCTGATAATCTGTACAAAATTAGTAAAATACGCATATTCTTTAAGGGATTCAAATACACGGCAACTCTAGTTATTGGAAAAATATAACAATAAGAAAAAAAAAACCTACATAATCGGTTATAAAATTGTTAATGATATTTTTTTTACTACTAATACGTCCATATGACAAAAATAGTAAAACTATATGTTTACTACGCAGTTTTTAGAGAAAAGTGACCCAAAAGTAAACATTTTCATGAGTAAGAAAAATGGAATAGATATCTGATAACTCAAACAAGATATATACATTTTATTTAAACGCAGTTACAAAGGTTAGTACCTATTTCTTCTAAAAATAATGTCCTAAAAGAAGTTTCTATACAATTAGTGTTAACAGAGACATTTTTGTTAACATGATTAATTTTTCAAATTATCCTTGCCAAATAAGGGGACACCCTGTATAAGTTTCTCAAATTGTTTTCAATTGTTACATGGAAACGTTTGTTTTTTCGATACAAATACGAAATTGAAGCGTTATTTGGCAAACTTAAGCCAAATGAATTTCACTAAAATTTTGTTTAAATCTTTATATTGTACATTTTCTGGTCAAAAGATTATAGTTTGTGTTTTTAATCTTTTTTGTTGGCGTTACACCAATTTAAAATTACTCATAATCCTTTAAGATTAACACGTGCTGTGTACATCTGTTCGCCTGCTATTAATTTCTTATTTCTTCGTCACTCATGTACAAATTATTTAATAATACGAACAAAAATTGACTATTTTCGACATATATCAATGTTATAGGTATAGGTACTTTTGACTTTTAAATAAAGAAGTATTTAATTTTTCTCAAAAATAAATATTCTTCAATATAAACATAAACAAATAAATAATTTAATGATATAATATATCTCATTATATTTTAAAAATTCAATTTCCCGAATCAACCAACTTCACCCTATAACTTAACTTTAAACTTTTAAGCTCATTCACTTTCTTGAAGAAGACAATCTAAAGCTTGAACATTCTACAAATTAATTTCTACAAAAGCACAATCAAAAGTAAAAACTTTATATAAGCTTTATCTTATCGCAAAAAAGAACATAGAATCTGTGACAGATGTGTAGTAGGTACAGTGCTGTCATTTCAGCGAAAACTTATTTTGTGTACTTTTTAAGTAGTATTTTCAAGAAACAAAAATTATATCATAGAATGATTTAAACAGACAAGAGATTTGCAATAAAATTGTTGAAAAATTGAACTCTAACTAATTATAACTCTCCTTAATTTTTTTGTTTTTAAATTTTGATGTAAAGGTGGTCACATGCGCGAGAGTTAGCCTCACCCTCAAATACTTCATTTAGAATGTCCATTGTGGCATTTGCTGTGTGGCGCGTAGGACCGTTCTGTTGGAACCACATGTCGTTAAAATGAATGTCATCCAATTTGGGCTAAAATAAATTGTTCCTCATCGATCGGTAGCGTTCTCCGTTAATATTGATGGCAACGCCATCGTCGTTTTGGACGAAATCCGAACATCGGCGATGTTTTCGGTAGATCTTGCGTTTCGTTGACATAACGGGTGTAGACTGATTGTTCACTGAATCGGTTGACTCAATTTTAGCCACCAAACGTTGAATAGTCAACAGAGAAGGCCAACTATGTAAACCAACGCCAACGCACACGCATCGTTTTTTTTAAATTTGTGATTTGCCATCAGTAATTCAGTTACTAAATAATAAACAATAGATTTGACAGATGTCACCAAAACAACATGGCCGCCGTGCCAAAGGCTGTCAAAATCAACCCCCGCCAATTGAAAAACCTTTTAGTAATTTTTTTGAAAAGTCTGCACTCTTTTTCTCACTGAATTAATTTCCCGGACCATTGAATCTTTTTTAAAACCTGCCTTCAAAAGTAGCACTTGGCCGAGTACAATCAAAAACAGTGGCAACTCTATACAGCGGTAAATATTACACAAAACTTTGCCGTGCCTCCCGCATTAAACAAAAAGCTTTGAATTTCAAAGAAAAAAAAAACAAACAAGAACAACCCTTAGTTTTTCATTTTTCGTGTGCACAACCATACACGCAAGAGAGTAGGTATAGCGCACACATTCAACTGCAGTGTTGTGATATAAACCATAGAACAATGCCGACAGTACGACATTTAAAAAGTATTGTTCATCCTAGAGGCATCTAGTCGTCAGCAGAGAGCCAGTGGCAACTACCCTATCTTGGCTAGTGAAACAGGTCCTAGACGTACATACATCTACAATTTAAATCCACTTGCAACTCAATCAGGTTGAAAAGACAGTTGATAATAATAATTAACGTAGCTGATCAGTACATCGCTAACATTCTTTAAGAAAAGGTGTTTTATTTATTAGTTAGTTATATTTCATTAAAGTGTTTTTTGTTTACTTATTTATAATCAAAATAAAATAATATGCCTTATGCACAAGAATTCACCGAAAGCCCTGCCATCGAGCAGATGTGCAAGTCGGACACAATTAAGCTACGAAACAAACACATTGGGTAAGTACGAAATCCAACATTATGTACACACTTGTAAATCCTTGAATATCCTTGAATAGAAACGCTCTACTCTGGCTACCTTGAACTTTTATTTTCTTCTCAAGGACAAACTTTCTTTGTTGCAAGGTTATGTTTTTTTTTGTTGAATTTTTGAAATGCATCTTAAAGTGTAATTATTTAGGTGTTAATTTGTCAATGTATATTTAATTGAAGAATTGATTAGCGGGATTTTGGAAAGTTATAGAATACAAAAGTAAAGTACCATGATGGATTAGTTTTTCCTCAATAATTTTTGTTATAGCTTATCTCAATAAATTCAGTCTTTTTAAAATTAAATCAAACTTTTTTAAGTAAATATGTTTAGTTAAGCAGAAAGCGGAGGATAGATTTCTCAGGGCTTGAGACTGATAATGAAAATTAACTTAAAAAAATATACTTTTGAATTTGGTAGAAGATTAACATAT
Organism: Leucozona laternaria; assembly: GCA_932273885.2. Taxonomy (NCBI): domain Eukaryota; kingdom Metazoa; phylum Arthropoda; class Insecta; order Diptera; family Syrphidae; genus Leucozona; species Leucozona laternaria. Next base: position 18,027,266 of record OW026367.1, on the reverse strand, counting down.
AATTTTTAGTTGATATGTAGGTACTTAATTAATAGGGTCTTGAAATTCATTCATCTTTGTGTTATTTATAATTCTTTTGATTCTTAACATAAATACAGAGGAAACTGTATGGGTAAGGGTTTTTAAGAAGAATGTTAATAAATTAAATGAAGTGATAGGAAATAAATTTTAATATTGGAATATTTGGTAAATTAGATGTTCTCTGCATTTATGAAATCAAAACCGGAAATCGATTTTATTTTTGATAGAAAACCGGAAGTTAACATAGTTTTAATCAGATTTTAACAAGCTTAGTCCATTTTAATATTTTTGTTTTAAGTTTACGGTATCAGGGACTAAAAATTTTCACGCATTTATTCCAACGACCAATGGCCTTATAGTGAAGAAAATAAGCATAGATCTGCCGATAGCAAGCTTATTAAAATAAATACGAAATTGAATGTAAAGTTTTCCACACCGCCAGTGGTCGTTTGTTGAATTTTGACGCTACAAATCATTTCCTACGTCAATTCTTGACGAAAATAAATTAAATTTTGTAAACTTATTGATTTAAAAACGCTGAATTCAGTGGTAGGTACGGCCTTTTTGTAGATATATTTTAAAAACATGGGCTTCGTATGAAAAATGGTAATTTAACGTATTTACTGATTTTAAAACAGCAACCAGAAATTAAAAAAAAACATTTTTAAAATTATTTAACCTTAGACTATATCAAGTTTTGAAATGTCAAAATTGTAAAATTTTTATAAGAATCGACCAGATTTGATGTAAAAATCATTTTAATAAAAGAATATTATCGAAATATTACGTAACATTTTCTTGAGTTAACTGCAAAAATTATTTATCTCCAGAGTTAGCTTACTCTGGTTTAACTAAGCAGTGATAAAACAGTGCCTAAAAGATGTCTGAGTTTCTATAATCTCTATACACTAATCACAATTTAAGCTTATTTCATTACTTTTTTTCTGGAGGTTCGAGAACGATGGAACTAAAAAAGCTGGATTATGAACTCTAATCTTTGTCAATTCATCGATTAAAACGAACATGAGTTCAATTTATTATTACTAATAATCTTAGTCGTGTTTTTCGAAAAATTTATAAAGTTTAGGTCAGTATTCAGAGTGAACATAGAGTGGATATAAATTGTTGAAATGTTTAGATGGCCCTCAATTCGTTTGCAGAAAAAGATTTGTTTCCGAATAGTTGGTAGCCATAGTTTTTTTTGACTTACAATTGGATGTGTTCTTAAATGCATCCCGGCTAAAAAAGTCGGCGGTATATACTTTTTTCTCATTCATGCGTATAATGTTAAGGCATCTCATTTCGAGATAAATATTCGCTTTTATACGGAACGTGACATTGCTTGACAGATAGTGGAAAAACTTTATTTTGACCAGAAAGCTTTAAAATTGCAGTTTTCAAAAAATAAAATCTTAAAATTTTTGGAATTTTAGAGGTTGGATTTTTATAGAGGTTTTCGATTTTTTCAATGGTTTTTTAATCTATTGACATCTCAGCCATCCTTCAATCAAATTTGACAGTTTATTTACATTAACTACGATTGTTGTCGGAATAGGACGAGACTAGATACATGCCGATTTATGGAAGTTATACCAGTTTTTCACTATTAAAAGTGGGCGTGAGTGAACGCGCTTCGAGCGACTTGAAAAAAAACTCTGGGTGTCTGATGTATCCCCACCGGCCCTGGACCTGGCCCTGCGGGGCGGCATAAATAGTGCTTTCATAAACCAAAACTGTTATAATTGGCATCTCTAGAGTCACTTCCGTCGGAATAACTGTCCTTGTTCTGAAAAGAAGAATCAATCTTTCTAAATTCAATTTGAACCAAAAGCGTTGACACATTTGAAATTGATTGTTCACTGGAAATTAACTATGCCCCGTGTAAGCCAAATGCAAAAAGGTACATTCGAACGCGCCCGAACACATTTCAAAACATAAAACGAATGTTGGTTTCATAGGAATACAAATTTTAATCAATTTGTTAGTGTAGAAATGGTAATAAGACGTATAGGTAATTGAAAAGTTTATGTTGTTACCTCTTCTGTCTCGTTATCCATCATAACAGTTATTAAAGTTTGTTAATTTTATGGTTGTCAATAATTATAATTTGTGAAATATAAGAAATTTACTTTGACATCGAATGTCATTTAATTTAGCACGATTAGCAACATTAAAATTACAAAAGAAAAGTAAATATAAAAATGACTATTAGCGTTTTATTCATATTTCATTACTGCGCTGGCTATAATTTCCACCAAAACACGGCTAATGACGCGTTGGGCAATAATGTTACGATTTGGCATCTATTAGCAGGTACACAAACCAACATAACATAAGCGACCTCAATCCTAAAGTTGAAAAAAATCAACTTTTGCGTACGTTTTGACAATTCCACTTATAATTTATTGGTTTATATCTATCTCGTTTGTGTTCAAAAAAAAGTTGAATTTGTTTTCAAGAGGTAAGAAAATAATTTGCTCTACAAATATTTAAAAAAGAAACATGTAGTTATTGAATAAGAATTGATTTACAGGGTGTCTGAAGAGAAATTGATTATTTTAGTAAAGGAGCATGTCTATTTGTATAATACTAAGCTTATGGCATATAAAAATGTGCTAAGGAGGGCCAATAGGTATACCTGGGCTGCTTAAGCAACTATTTCTACTGTCGTAAATAGACTATTTTTGGTTATTTTAAATTTATAAACCTTCACAAAAATATTTGCACTTGATCTTAAAGTCATCTGTCATGTCGACGCGCCCGTAATGCTTGTTAACGTAAGAATGCATTACCAAACGCGAACGCGCTATGCCACGGAAAGCAGCCATAAACGTACCCAATATGCATAGCTTAACCGAATATTAGCATGAGACGTAACGTATTACACGTAAGACTGACGGACCGGCATGTAGATGTTTAAAAATACAAAAAATATACTTATGTATAAACATTTCACTAATATTCAAAATGTATGCGCTCATTTTACAGCTTTTGGAAAAAGAAAACAGAGGCAGACTTTTCTACACTAACATTCTTTTGTTGTTTTGTTTTCTTTTATTTGTTGGACATTCAAAGTTCAAAACCATAAAATCATGAAAAACATTCAATCAAAACAATACAAAAGCCAAATGGATGAAAAAATGCAAAACTAAAGACTACTTGAATTCTTTGAAGTCTATTAAAAGTCTTTTTCATTCGTTGCATTCTAGAAGTCATTTGATTAATGCATTTTTAAAGACTTCAAAATTGACTTGGTATGAAAAGTTTGCAATAAAAAGTATTTCACTGCATTCGTAAAGACCAGTTGATTAAATGCGATTTCAAAGAATCAAATACCAAAGTATTGGTATTGATATTTTACAACTCTGATATCCCGCTAGTTTTAAAAAAAATTCCCGTGTTAAAAAAAATTTTAATGGGAAACATACGCTTTTGTTCACTAGCTCCTCTTATAAATGGCCTTAAAGTATTTTTGTATAATATTAATCTTTTAATTATTATTTTTAGATTATTTGCTATAAAAAGATACGATTTCTCATAAAATTCTAATAAACAAATACATTTTTTTTTTTTTTTTTACATTTCAGCAAAGCGTGTCAGCTGTTTTATAGAACAGATCCACTTAAGATAGTACGTGGTCAAGGCCAATATATGTTTGACGAACAGAATACTCGTTATTTGGATTGTATCAATAATGTTGCGCACGGTAAGTTCTTATCTTAAGCTGCAAATTCGAGTGTGCTTTAAATTCTCAAAAAAACTCAATTTAATTCAAGCAAATAGTATGAATAATATGTATAAAAAAAATATCAGTCCAATGACCTAAATTAATTGATTTCAAGGCGGTGATTAAGAAATTGCATTTATTACATTATATTAGAGCGACTAAAGAACAATTTATTTTAAGGTTGACTACGTACACTTTAGTATATTAACATTTAAAAATGATCAAACAATAGGTGCAACGTGATAACGGCAAAAATTTATTATATTAAAATTACTAAACAAATGTTTGCGATTGTTTCGTATGCTTTGAGAAGCAATTTTCTATTCTAAAAATTCCTAAATCGCAGTCAGACAGCTTTTCCACAAAAGGTTGACAGATAGCTAAACTGGGAAATGGAACGTTTTGCGGAAGAGCTATTTTAAACCGTTAAACCGCAAAAAAATGAATAATTACTTTTTGATTATGACTGATTCTTAATTATGGATTTAATAGAATTACAAATTAGTCAAATTAAAAATTTAACCCACTATGCAGAAACTGGCCCTTTGTCAATTATTTTTTTTTTAGGTCCTCCCTTCAAGCGAATTCACTGACCCAACTTTGCCGGTCATTCTTGGATCATTACAAAACGTAGTGTCTCGCACGCACACCTACAGGCAGTTTTTTTTTCCCACGCTATTTTTGTCAGTTAATTTTTGTAAGTGGCGTAGCGAAGATATATTTTTTTCGGACGCGACTAGAGACATGTTAATTTATAACAGTTATAACAGTTTTTCGCCATTAAAAGTGGGTGAGTTAGTGATTCTAATTTCCATACTAATTTGAGCCGCCAAACGCAGTTTTGAGGATCCATAATTATTTGGATCCGTATGCGAAGTCGTCCATACGTTGTTTACTACGTTCAAGAATCCAAAACGGACTGTTTGCTTGAAGGGTCTCGATGGCCACGATTAACAGATATAATTACCCATCTTTGAATTTCTATGACGTCACAATTATATTATTATTTTATTTTTTAAATGAAGACTATAATTTAGAATTCAGCATTTAAATAAATTAATTTTAAGTGATAAGAACTGTGAAAATAAAAAAACAATCTAATGAAATGGAATTATCTTTTTGTTTTCCCAAAAAAAAAAACCATATGATTCTGACGTCATACAGCTAATGAGCATAGCTTGTTTCTGTTTATCGTGTCCATGGCCAGCTGTCAATTCAATAGGTTTGTTTGATGTCCACACTGGGGCGCACTGTTGTACCCTGAACTTACTCTGAGGTGTTTTATGTCACACTTTTTTGTCATAGTAGGGGAGAGTGGGTACGAAAGTACCATTTTTGACATTTCGTGCCGTAATTTGATAACCAATAAAGATATCAAAATGAAACATAGTGCATATTAATGAATGAATATTTAGCTACCATTAAATACCAATTTGGTTTCCAGCGTTGTCTTTGATTTAAATGTATGACTTGAAAATGAAGACAAGGTCAAATGTTACAATCGTCCTTTTCGGTGTATCGATTGTAACACGCTGAAAGGACGGTCGTAACACCATATAAATATATGAAGAAAAAATCTAAAATGCTGGTTGGACTTAGAATTAAATTCTATGCCAATACTATAAATTAATTATGTATTATTATAAAATAAATGAATGCCAATAAAAAGGCAATCTTATTCAGTGCTGATAATAAATGGATTTATGTAGTATAACATTATTTGGAATTTATTTAAAAAAAGAAACTATTTTGGTCTCTATCTCCAGCTGTTGAATAAACAAAGTCACCAAAAACTGTGTGTGGACGGTTGTAACACAAATAATTATACAGTTATTTGTGCTTGTATTATGTTACAAACGTCCACACAAAAATTGTTACAACAGTCCACCCCACGCTTTTTTATATTAAAAATCAAAGTAAGAAGAAACCGGTATGATTATCGTAAAAATATTGAATCTATGCGATTTTAGAAATATTGGATCACGGTAACGTCGCATCCATTCAATGAATTGTTTATTTTTTTCAAGACAAATTATGAAAAAACTCAACAAAAAAAAAATTACGTTTTCACTAAAATTTCACATTTTTGGCTTTTGTTGGTACATTCGACTGTACTGAATTTTAGATTTTTGTGCGTGCATTCAGGACCTAATTGCAAAGAATTGTGCATTAAAAAATGAACGCACACAGTTCTAGTTTTTCGTAAAAATTGAATGTTACAACCGACCCACCGTTACGTTCGTACCCATTTTTCCCCTACCTATATTTTATTATTGTCGATGTGAGGTCCATAAAATCCAGTGATCTAATAAAAGTACACAAAGTATAGTATCTAAGAAACCCAATGTTTTTATCAAAAAAATGTCATTGAAGTGTTCGATGTTAAATAAAACCTGAGCGCATAAGCTATGCAGTTTTTTGACAGTTGAATGATATACCCTAACAGAGAACATCAAATAGATTTTTTGTTGTTATATAATTGTTTTAAATTATCTAGTTAAATGCACGCCAGAAATAAGAGGTATCAGTCATAATGATAATTTTGTATTGTTTTAACTTTTGTAGTTACTTAATAAATATATAGCAACGACGACACCATTATAAAACAAATTGTAAATTTATCACAAAACAAAGGTGTAACCTTACATCTTTTGATATCTTAATGATAATACGAAAAAGAGGTACCCCTATACCTATCATAAATATCATAAAATGCCTGGTTAAGTTTATAAAACAATACTTTATTATTTGTGTGCTAAGTGTCTATTTGTGCTAAGTCCATATTTGCTATAGAATTTTCTTAAATGTCATATAAGGTTTTGTACTAAGCTAAAGACCCGTAGCTACACATAATGTACGTATACGAAAATGAGGTGAACGAGTGAACGAGATTTAATGCTTATAGTAATAGCTGTGTTTTTTGAAGAAGTGAATAGACAGCACAGCTAATTTTTACACGCAAACAATAATAATAAAAAGTGATTAAAATTATTTTATTAAATAAAATGTAACATTAGTCAAGCTTCAGACAACCGATTCCACTGTTTAAGTATGATAACTCTTATATAGACAACAATTAAAATTGTTTTTTTTTTTTTAAGAACTTGGCTAACTTTAGACAGCCATGAATGTTGAGAGTTGGCTGATAAAGTTTATTTAGTTAAATCGACTAAAAACTCAAAATCCAAAAACAATGTTGATCTCGCACTGTAAAACTAGAAAAACGGTTGCAAATAAACAAATTTTTATTGAAATTAACTACATTTCTACATATATAAACTGATGAAGAAGTTGACTTTATTATGGGATCATTGTACCTACACATTCAGAAATAAGAAGAATGATTAAAACTTTTATCAATAAAAATTGAAAAAAAAAACGTTGCAAACTAACTGCTAACCTCCCTCTGCTACCTAACCCCAGAAGTAAATTTACCCACTGTTAACTGAGGAATCAGTTATTTTATTAAAGAATTCATGCGGAAGGATTAAACACACTCAGTGGATAAAACATGAAAAGCATTTGTTCAGTTAATCCAGAGTTAATTGACCGAATTTAATGAGTTTACTCGGGTTTAACTTTAATCTCGCACTTAAAAAAAAAAAACTGGACCTTAATGACATAATGATTAATTTTGCTGATTGCACCATATTCTGACATATTTCTTGATTACACTTGCAATAATATTTTTACCTACGTACATTGACTTTTATAAAAAATCAAAAAACAAAACACGTTTCACACGTTCTTTGATATTTTTGAAGAAAAATAAACAATCCCAATCACAATCTCTAAAGTGTTTTTCTTACAACACAAACAATGCGCAATTTAATATATTGTGAAGATGATAAGGTAGGTATACTTACATAGGTCATTCAAAGTGCAATCGTGGATTTAGCTTACGCACATCAGTCCAAATAATAATCTCATTTCGACAGAATAAACCCGATGCCACTTGAATCCGAATTGATAAAAATATTCCTCTCGTGAGCTCCACGTGATTAAGATTAAAGAAGAACAACGCCGCCATCAATACCTATACTATACACAATAACGTCCCGAGCCGTGCCCCCAGACAAATCATGCCAAGTGGGCAAACAATATTGTCGTAAATTGATACGCATTTTATAGAGATATATGTATGTCCGTACCAAATTGATAACGTTTAGCATGAAGTTTTCCAACTATTAAAACAATAAACTTTAATTGTATATATTTACTCGATTAACTACACCAAATTCGAGTAGGCAGGCATCAAGTTGAAGAAGGAAAAAGCCATGTTTATAGATAGAGAGACTTCATCGTTAGTCCGCATAATTCACATGTGTCAGACATGAGACATGAGTTCCACGTGAACACGCAGATGGCATGGTGCGATCAGCTTGAACAATTTGTTTGTGCGATATTTATTTATAGATTAAGTCTTATTTTCTTATCAGTTGTTGTATCTTATATAGGTACCTATAGTTATCAACTTGTTGGTGTAAATTGAAAACACTTGCAATCAGCAGTGGATTAACCATAAAGAAAACACAGGCATTTAATTAGGGCGGCAGGATTAAAGGGCAGTTAAATAAGGGTTGTAATCGACTAAGGTGATTGGTGATTGTCACATTTATGACAATCAAATTTGATCAAATTAAATTTTCCGTCTGGGTATAAAGTGGTCACCAAAAATTATTCAAAACTTGGCATTACTATGAGAGACAGGTAGGTACTGGCTATCATTAAATCGTTTATTTGATTTATTTATGGGGTAAATTTTATTTTCAAGGGGGACAATTTTATATACAATTCCTTAAGAGTTGAGAAAGTCACCTCACACACCATGCTTTGGCCTATTGGAACTGACCAGTCCGCAGCCACCACCCCCAAGAAAATTCAAACTAAGTGCCAGCTGGTGGATAGGAGGAATGTGCGGGTTGACCGAACTACAGCTGAAAATCCAAAAGCCATTACAGATTTCAGGAGTCATAGTCAATGATGTTTACACAGCATTATCGAAAAAATCCAGCGTTGTAATGCAATAATGGCAGTAAATTCAATGATCCCCAAAATTATAGAATTAGCAAATCCGGCCCTGTTCACATCAGCAGCACCACAATGTGCATATGATTTTGTTTTTCACGGATGTAGTTGTTTAAGAAATTTCGCTAAATTAAGCATCATGTTGATGTGAAGGTTTTATCACTTTTAGAATGCATGCAATCAATTGAATCTTTCCATTAAGTATATATTTTACTGTTACACAATTTGTTTACAATTTAATCATAATGTTTTGAATAATCAGATGTTACAACGGCAGGGGTGTTGGGAATATAATGTGCAGCAAGTTACAGTAGTTGTTGAAAGTCTATTCTAATTATTTAATAAATTAAATTTTAGCTTGAGTTGTTTTAGATAAGAAGAGGTGATGAAGGTATAAAGGTTGAGTGTAGTAAGTCTAAACGGTTTTGTATTTTCGGTATTTAATTTCAAATTGAAATTGGGGAGTATTTAATTTGGAGTATCGCCAAATAACGGGCCTCTTAAAAGCCCTTAAATCCTTCATCAATTTTGAAGGTTTGGTTGACATATATGTATGTGTGTATGTGTGTAAATTGCCACTAGCTTGAGGGGTTCTTTATCAGTATTAAATTACTCCCAAATTAAATCCTATGCGTCATCAGAACTTTGAATTTATATTTTTGTGGGGAACTTACAAAGGGAATTGCCCATTTCTGGCCCAGATACATGAGTAAAATATTTTCAAAATCGTTGATGGGAAAGTTGAGATATGCGGACTTGAAGTTGTCGATTGCAAAATCCATAAGTTTTGTCAGATTGGGCCTTACCATTAACCAAATTTAGAGATGACTTGAATTTTTAAGTATAATGTAAAGTTTTAAAATATTTAAGTTGATTCTAAATAATGAACTATGTACCTATATATAAAATATCAACATAATATTCACCGTAACGTAAAACGTCACTTTTAATTTTAAAGTGAAGAAACTCATGTTTAACTTTATGGCTAAGTGTAAACATGACGTTTGTGCTGTCATTCTGAAGGTAAGATTATGGCTGCTCGCGCTTGGACAGTGTCAATGGTCTACACCTCGCAGTGGACTTCTCACATTTTAAAATAATATTATTTTACAAAACAGACTAATCTGTAGAGTAGAAAATAATCAGTGTCGTCGTACTTTGCGAAAGTATATCAATTCTTTATTTGTAGGTTTAAGTTAGTCAGAACTCATTTTTTAACTAAAATAGATAAATTTCAGATCTAGCGTTTCGTTGACGTACGGGTGTTGGCTGATTTTTCATTTAATCGATGGACTCGAATTTGTCCGCCATACTGTGAAGAATCAACTTAGGAAAAACGGCCATATAAACCGTAAAATTGTGTTGCCACAATAAAACACTCAATTTTGATACATAAAATTTTATCATTTGAAGTGTTGCTCGACGCTGTAACTTTCCATTGTGAATTGTCTTTAATTTGAAAAAAAAACAAAAATAAAAACAAAAATAGGAACAACAGGTGATAAAACTAGGCAGCCATGAACTGTCAATATCTACCGGTTTCTAGGTATTGGAAAACACTTTAGAATGTCAGATATCTCTTCCATACAAATCTGTGGTAGTTTAAACGTCCTGACAGCCAGATTTTATCAAAATCTTAAGATTCTATAAATCTCTCCATTTCATTGGTTTTTCTATAAACGGGATCAAGTGTTGAGTGATTATTTCTGAAACCACACTAATGGTCCGCGTCTTCTAAGAATGCGATTTTTTGAAGCAGGTGATTTTTATTTAAAGATTTATGACTCTAAAATTACGCTCTATGTGTTAATTGAGAACATGGTATTAGGTAAGATATTTTGGAACAGATAGATATTGTGCAACTTTTAAACTCTGATAGTAGTCAAGTGGGAAATATAATAAAATCTAATGTCGAATTCCTTTCAACAAAGAAATCAATTTTTTTCTAAGCCGTATCGATTTGTTTCTGTCAAGTCATAGGAATTCAAAAATCGATTTATTTTTTTGTGTTAGTTGACAGTTGTAATACATTAATTTTATAGCTATATTGACTGGAAATATAATGTTGAATATTTTGTTTAATTATGTAGAATCCGTTGCAACCAAAAAAAAAAAAAAAAAAAAAACAATTTATGTTCCCAAAATTCAACGACTTTCAATTTGACGTATTAGAAATGTGAATGCTTTATAGTGTGTTCGAATCGGTGTGAAATCTGCGATTCGTTTAGAAAAAATCAATTCTTTTGTTTAGAAGAATCCTAGTAAGAAATCGACATTTTTTTTAATATCCCAGGTAGCACGTGTTTCAAAGAGCGTGATAGTATTTTTGTTTTGTATTAATATAGATAGAATAACATAGTGATAAGTCATCAGTGGCCAGTTTTGCAGATAAGAGAGGTTCAAAATTCACTTGGATTTCAGTTATGTGTTTTGCTTCGAAGTTCTACCCTGATTAATCTCACTGATTAACGCCCATAAACAAACCAAGGAATCGGCTTCCCCACCATTCACGCTTCTTAAACAATATAATTAAAAATAAATAAAACGATGATAACACTAACAACCCAAGGTAAACTTTAAATATTAAAGCTCCGCAATTCAATTTGATTAGGTATATATAGGTAAGTACTTCACAATTGATATGTACATAGTATAGATAGGAGGATTTGACCCTTCAGCAAATTGTCCACAATTTTATGTTTGATAACGCATTATACTGGCTGATCTTGATAGAATAGAAGAAATATATTTGTGGAAATCGGATAATCTCGATTTGTAACACGTGACGTGTACGGGACGTGATATGATAACTTAACTATGCGTGTCTTTTGGATGATAAGTCTGGAGCTATTATTTTTATTTTAAACATAGATGATGACTAACAATAAAATATACGAACAGATCAATTCATGCTCTAAATAATAATAATCGTTCTAGGTTATCTATACGTGTCTAAAAATAATAAAAAAATACCAATTTAGACAGAAAATATCTATTTTAATATTTAGTTCGTAAACAATTGATTGATTAAAAAATGTTTTTAAACATTTTTGATGTGTAAGCATCTATGCCGGCGGTAGAGTGAAATAAAAAGATGGACTTTCCTCTTTGTGACGCAACGTTACGAGGTCACACTTTACGATGTAGCACGTTACGTAACGAAAATTTGTATAGTAGGATATTGGTAACGATAAAAGACAAAAATCTGAAGATCCCTTCAAGCGTCAACCTAGTCCGTTTTGGATCCGTGCACGTAGTCAAAAACGTATGGACGAATTCGCAAATGGATCCAAATATTGATCCTCAAAACTGCGCTTGGACAGATGTTGATGTTAACACAGGCATATTAACCGTGAGTCCCAGAACTCACACAATTTTTTTGTAGGTTATTCAATTAACTGCTTAATCATCTTAAATTAAATTTCTGTAAATCGGTTTTCATTGAAATTATACAACTTTTTCTTAATTATGTTGCTAATTTTGTATTTATTTTTTTCTCTTTCAGTTGGTCATTGCCATCCAAAAGTTGTGAAGGCTGGAAGCTCTCAAATGGCAACTCTATCAACCAACAATCGCTTTTTACACGATGAATTGGTTAAGTGCGCTAAGAATCTAACTAACAGGTTGCCATCAGAGTTGACAGTATGCTTCTTTGTTAATTCTGGCTCCGAAGCTAATGACTTGGCATTGAGATTGGCCAGGAACCATACCAAGAGAAAGGATGTTATAACTTTGGACCAGTATGTTTGAAAATTAAAAAAAAAAATTCACCAAAAACATTGTTTTTTAATTTTTTGTTTTTTTATTTCCAGTGCTTATCATGGTCATCTTCAATCGGTGATGGAGATCTCACCGTATAAGTTCAACCAACCTGGTGGCGACAATAAGCCTGATTTTGTTCATGTGGCTGCCTGTCCTGATATATATGGAGGAAAATACGTTGATAAGGATCATCCTAATGAGGATATGGCATCAGTTTATGCCAAAGATATTGAAGTTATTCTTGAAGGCTTGAGAGCAGAAGGTAAAGGCATTGCCGGCTTCATTGCTGAAAGCTTACAGAGCTGCGGAGGTCAAATTATTCCTCCCGATGGTTACTTTAGGAAGGTCTTCAGTGCTGTTAGAGCTGCAGGTGGAGTGTGTATCCTGGACGAAGTTCAAGTTGGCTTCGGGCGTGTTGGCTCACATTTTTGGGCATTTGAAATGCAAAATGTTGTCCCAGACATTGTAACAGTGGCCAAGCCTATGGGAAATGGACATCCAGTTGGAGCTGTGGTTACAACTCAGGAGATTGCCGATTCGTTTGCTGCCACAGGCGTGGCCTATTTCAACACTTACGGAGGTAATCCGGTGTCATGTGCCATTGCAAATGCAGTTATGGGAGTAATTGATGAAGAGAATTTACAAGAAAACGCTTTGAAAGTCGGTGAATACCTTCTCAAGAAATGTGAAGCACTCACTTATGAATACGATTGTATTGGTGATGTTCGTGGAACTGGTCTCTTTATTGGCATTGAGCTAGTTAAGAATAAGGGAAGCCGAGAAGCAGCTACCGAAGCAGCTAATTGGATAGTAAACCGGATGAAGAATGTTCATAAAATTTTGGTCAGCTCTGATGGGCCTCGTGACAATGTCATCAAGCTAAAGCCTCCAATGGTGTTTAACATTGAAAATGCTGATGAATTTTTGCTTGGTTTCCGAGAGTGTCTCATGGAATTGGAAAAGAATCGCAGACCGTTGGTTAATGGGAACGTTACCAGTTGTAGTATGTCTAAGAATGTTCTACACGAAAAGCGGGAACATTTGATAAAGTCTGCTTAAATCACTTTTTTTTTATAGCCTTTATAAGGTTTTTTATTTATGAAACAGGTAGTTTTAGTTCTAGTATAGTTACGGTAGTCAACATAAATGGATAGGGTATATTACCCCCTAATCAGTTGAATGTTATAGATTCTCATAATGGTGAGAGAGGATTTTCCGATGAATAAAAAAAAAACAACTATTGTTAAAATCGGGCTATTTACCCTATATCAAAATATTTTAGAAGAAAATTCTGTTAATTATTTTTTTAGTTAAGTAAGTTTTTTTTTTTAATTATGAGTCATTGACTTTATAAAAAAAATAATAAAAAGGTTCTATACAATTGTTATTTGTACTTCTATATGTCTTTTAATGGATTTGTTGTACTTCATTTGCAGGTTAAGAAAAAGGTAACTACAAGGTGGCGCAAAATTAATCACCCTATCGGAAGATGTTATAATTTTTGCAAATGGCGTCGTACGTCAATCATATTTGACATTTGTGAACTAGACAGCTGCAGAATATAAATAGACAATCAATGGAGCGCTCGAATACTCCGCTGTCATACCATCCTCAATCTAGACAGAAAAGAGGGCGATTTTGTGTCGCAAATCGTCATGACCGCCGAGGGGGATTTCTACTTAAGCGGTTTCGTCAATAAGTAAAATCTTCGTTTCTGGGGACACTGAAAATCCGCGTGTGACGCACGAACAGCCATTTTAAATCCACTCAAAGCCACTGTGTGGTGCGGCGTTCACGCGGAAGGAGTGATTGGGACGTATATTTTTTTGAGGAAGCCATCGGCAATGCGGTCAGTGTTACTGGCGAACGCTACAGGGCTACATGGGCAAGATTGCCCGACTTAACCATCGCAGACTTCTTTCTTTGGGGCTGCTTGAAGTCGTGGGTTTATGCCAACAAGCCTTAAATAACCGCAGCCCTTAAGGAGAATATTCGAAAGGATTGCGAACAGTTAAACAGTTATCACCGGAAATCTAGCGGAAAGTCGTGATAAAACGGGCACAAATGTGTATCAACACTGGCGGCAGCCACTTGACGGACATCATCTTTTCCACTTAACAGAAAAAATCGTAAAGGTCCAAATGAAGATTTCCATCACTCAAAATCATTCTTTATTATTTAGTAAAAAAGTAATTTTGCACCACCTTGTATTTGAAGATTTGGATAATGAAACAACAAACACTTGAATGAGTGATATAAAGCTGCCAGGACATTGCTAAAAGCTTTGGGTGACATCCCAAACACGATTCAATATATCTTGGTACCGATTTAGTAAAATTCATAATATGGGATGTCTTTATAAATCTGAGGTAGGTATTCCAAAAATATGAAAAACTTATTTAGCCTAATCGACGAGGCAACACGAAAATTCTACGAATTCTATTTTGAATATTCAAAAAAATATGGGCTAATCTCTTGTTTCCGTTCTGTAGTTTTAATTTTTCTTATTCTTGTGAATCGCCCTGTATGTATGGAGGTATTTTTCATTCCCATAGTCGAGTTCTTTCCGACAAGAAACAGAACTATTCTACCACCCGCAGAGGATAATCCGCTAGCAACATGTTGCGAAGTTCAACAAAAAAAAAATTAAAAAAAAAAAACAATTGTAGGTCTTCTACACCTACACATTATATACCTTACCTACCCGACAAAATTTACCGTTTGCTTTCAAATTAAAACTTTACATAAAAAAGCAAACAGTTTCAGCTCGGCTTGCCATCAGGAGGCCGTTTGCTTCTGGTTTTCATGCTTTTCATCTGAATCGTTTCAGATTGTTTAAATGTATAATTTTTCGTAAATTTATTAAACTTTTTTTCCGTTTTGATTGTTGGACCAGCAGCAGGCTACCAGTTCAAAGGCTACAATATTTGTTTAAAATGTAAGTTTTTTATTTTTATGAAGCATTATAAAATCAACTCTGTCGACCACGTGTCTTATTTGCCGTGAACTTGAACTTCCAGGGCTAAGATCCACTTGTTAGTGGTCTTAATAATTGCGTCCATATGCCGTCTTCATCAAGTGGAATCGATCAAATTCTGTGAAGATGGAGAATTTGCATGCAAAGAGGGATCATGTGTTGCTTTGGAAAAAGTCTGCGACTCTCACAGGGATTGCCCAGATAACTCGGATGAGAAAGATTGTGGTAGGTTTACCGCGTAGAAGTTTAATCTTGAAGACTTAAATGTAGGTATACTTTTGATTTTTTTTTTTTTCAGATTATAAACTGTGTCGGAAGCCTAACTATTTTCAGTGCTCCGATGGCAAAACATGTATTCCATCGTCATTTGTTTGCAATGGCGATGAAAATTGTCCCGATGGCGGCGATGAGCGGGAATGTGAAGGCAGGCAAAGTGGGCCTCCGGAGAACTGCACCGACACCGAGTACACGTGTTCGGATAAGAGCTGTATTCCGTTGCATTTCATGTGCGATGGGAAGAACGATTGCCACGATGGGTCGGACGAGTCGGCGGGATGTTTGAGGGCCGAACACGAATGTTCGGGATATTTTTGCATGAATCGAAAATGTTTAGAGAGTCATTTGTGGGTGTGCGATGGAATTGATGATTGCGGCGATGGCAGTGATGAGAAGGGATGTGGTAAGTCGGCATTAGTTTTTAGTTTAACTAATATCTTAGGAAAATTAAAGTTTGTTCTGAATACATCTCTGCTTCCATTTATGTATACATCGAGCTCGAGCGCATTTACACGATTGAGAAATTTTCATGTTTTTTTTTTTATCATTTTTGACTTTATTGGCGTGTAAACGGTGTTAAATTTGGCAGTATTTTCGTCATACAAAAGTGCAATGGACTTTTATGCTGGATTTACACGACTGACAAATTGGCAGTATTATGTCAGTAAACTGTCAGAAGAATGGACAAATTCATTCTTTTGCCAGTCGTGTAAATACAGCATTAGTTTTGTTATAAAACTAGCTCCGTGTGCTGACAAAATTTTGCAAATTATGACAAAAATATAAGAAAGAATGAATTTGTTATTTTTTTTTCTGCCACATTGCCAGTAACTTTTGAGCCCCAGAGTAGGTTTTTTTTACGAAAATTGTGACAATTTGTTTCCATTTTTGATTTTGTTGCATAAGTGTTATGCTGCATTTACACGACTGACAAATTGGCAGTTTTCTGTCACTATACTGCCAAAAGAATGAATTTTTCCATTGTTCTGTCATTTTTTTGATAGTTAAATGCCAGAATACTGCCAATTTGTCAGTCGTGTAAATCCAGCATTAGATCTTAAGTTTGGCAGTATTTTTGTCATAAAACATGGCAATTGCGATTGGCGTTAAATATTTTCATTTATTGGTAAACATTGAGCTGACACCGTTTTTCAAATTATGAAAAACCACAAGGAAGAATGAACTTGTGCTGTATTTACACACGTCACAATTTTTGCCTTAAACATGATTGTGACAGATAATTCGATGAAAATATGGCGGAAATAATTTTGTCACTCGTGTAAATCCAGCATTACTCATTCTTTTCTTGTAAAATGACAATTTACTGGCAAAAAATCAAAGCGTTTTGTGTAAAAATTTAATATGTCATTATTGAATTGATTATTTCCAATACAATTGGTTTACACGGCTGACAAGTCTTCATAATTTCTTTCATTTTTTTCTTACAATTTATGTGCGTGTAAATGGTGTTCAACTTTTCAGTATTTCCGTCAAACAAATGTTGACAAGTGAAATTGACGTTCAATTTTGCTAATATATTGGGATAGTGTAGATATTGTGCTGACACCAGTTTGTACTTTGTCGTGTAAATTGTATACCATCTGCTAGTATTTTTGTCATAAAAAAAAAAAAAAACAAAAATTGTAACTGATGTTAAATATTGGTTGCGTTCGTGTAACTATCCAAAGCTATAGGATAGGATAGGAGAAATCTCCCTGCCATATTTTTTGGTGAAAAATTAAAATAAACCAAATTTGCATACTTTTTTTTGCGAAAAGGGTCAATATTTTGATCCTTAATATTGGTACGGTACCATTGGCAACCGCAAATGGATAGACGGAGACTTCACCACCGCCTATTGAGTGCTTGAACTTTAAGTGCCAGATTTTTCGTGTCTTGATATTTTGTTTCCGCGTCAAAGCCTAGTACGCTGCTGATGCAAAACGAAATTTTCCGGTGGTCTCCAACACGACAGCGAAATGACGAAAACCACAGCGAAAAAATGACACTTGAAAGCGTCACCATTTACAAAAAAAAATCAAATACAAGCGCAAAAAAATCACAGAAAGCCATGTTGCATTGAAAGAATTAACAAATACAAACACGTACAAACCTCAAATGTCACTTTTCCGCACACAATTAATGGCCCGTGGTGCGTTCTTTTTTTAACTAAAGTTAACTATCGTTGATGTGTCAGAAATTATAGTTGGAATGTCATAGTTAAAAAAGTTACTTTGGGTAACTTTTCATTTAGGAACGATCAAAGTTATAAATATGGTTGAACTGTCAAACGAAATGTGTTGAAAAAAAAATCGAAATACATTTGGAATGAATAAAAGAGATAAAATCGTGTTTGCATTAAATTTATTGCCAAAATTCACTTCAAAAATGGAAACAATTTGTTAATTAAATTTATGTATACTTAATTTTTGGACAAAATCGAATAATGTGTACATTGTTGGTTCATTCATTATGGGTACAATGCACAAATTTCGTAATAAAAAATTGACCAAATCGAAAGAATAAAATGTCGACAAAAAATTAAAATTAGTCAGATAATAACAGAAAACAATTCCCAAAATCGAAATCGACAAAAACAAAATGAGTTAAATTGAAAATACATTTACAAAAATGTATGCAATTTCAGATCAAAAGAACGAAAAGTAAACAAAAGATAACCACAAAATGAAAACATTGCAGTTTCAGCTGTGTTTGACAGATTAACCATTTCAACTCATATCAATGAGATGAGTTGGAAAAAGTTACTAAAAGTTACTTTCTGACATTTTAACCTTGAGTTTAGGAACGACTTTATGACGTCATAAAGTTACTCAAAGTTACTTTTCTGAATTAAAGGAACGATGAAAGTTAACTATAGTTAACTATAGTTAACTTTAGTTAGAAAAAGAACGCACCACCGGTCAATTAATTGGGTGCGAAAAAAGAGCGGAGACCTCTCCAAATAATCTGCAACAACTATCAATTTCTCTCATCGAACAGCGTACTGCAAAACGAAACGGAGGACGAAATTTTTCGTTTATGATTTCGTTGTGTCATTTTTGTATGGGATTTTTCGTTTCGCATCAGCAGCGTACTAGGATTAAGGTAGCCCTAAACGACGAACATGCTCGCCGAACTTTTTCGTGATCGCTTTATTTTCGACGTGTAGGGGCTGGTTTAAGGTAGCCCTAAACGACGAACATGTTCGCCGAACTTGTTCGTTTGCGTTATCCCCTACACGGCGAGCACATTTGGCGAACATTAATTTCGTTTTGATTCTTCAAAGAATAAAGGTAGAACTAGAATAGGTGGAAGCTGTCGGAAGATTATGTCAAAACCGACCAAAAAGTAGCTTTCCGAAACGTCAATTTCACAAGTCACCCATAATGCTCTTAAGTGGTTGAAAGTGAGAAAACAAATTAAATAATTGTTTGTTCAATGTCAGCACAGAGTGATAGGCTTTTAATTATTTACTTTGCGAAAATACTAAAATTCGATGTGATATATGTAAATATGTAAATTAATTAAAAAATTGTGATTTTACTTCACTCATTCATAAATCAGAAAAAAAGTCGAAAGCTAAGCACCAAGCGCCAAATTCTTTTGTTTGCTTTCACAATTTTTATTTTTGCATCCATCCACTTACGAGTGAGCGGTCGTTTTGCAGAGCGCTCTTCACGTCCGACGGCAAAAGTTAACGAAAACTAGACGAACAGTACCAAATCGCAATTATGGGCACAACATATGAATTCTTTGTATTCGCTCGGTTTCGTGCGACCCCTTGCTTGGCCTTCCGACTATGCTAGTTCTACCTTAATCATCGATAAAATCGCGGCTGACTGTGGCTGACGTGATATGCACTCAACGACGTGCACAGCAAAAATGAGGTTTGCTAGCGAACATGGCCCTACACGGCGAACATCGAAGCCAACGAACATCACAAAATCGAAATTTTTCGGCAACAGCGAACCGTTCGCCAACCAGCCCCTACACGACGAAAATATAGCGAGCACGAACAAGTTCGGCGAGCATGTTCGTCGTTTAGGGCTACCTTTAGCAAAGTAGTGTGGATTTTATTAGAAATGGTTAATTCACAATAAGAACTCATTTTTGTTTTTTTCAATAACTAAAATAAGAAATCGTATTTTTTATTTAATCGTTTTCATTTTATTGTGCAGCACAGCGGCTTTTGCCAAAAAACATAAAAACTAAAAGTTAATAACGCAAATTAATAGGAAATCATTTAAAAAAACATTATTTTCATTAGTGGAAGGCAAATTTATTTCATGTTTTATTTTTAAAAAGCACTTAATCATAGCAGATTGAAATTTGCGTCAAAAATTGAAACAAACAGAAATTCACTTATTTGGCAAGATCTCACTTTACATTGCAATGAATGAAATGTTCTAAATTTATATTTAATAATTTTAAAAAATACAACATTCATTTCTTACTGCACCATGCAAATTTTTGCCAAAAAACTGTGTTCTATTGTGACAAACCATATTTTTAATCAAAAAGATGTGTTGAAAGAACGGCAGCGAACTACCAGTGGCGGAACCGATGTAACGAAATTTAACACTTTCTCAATATTTTATCGAAAATGGCTTTTACAATTTTAATTAAACATCGTAACTGTCATATCCGATGTTTTTTTTTGATAAAACTAGGTAATTTTAAATTGATGTTTATTGAAAATTGTTAGTTGGAAATTTGTGGATTAGTATAAATCGTGTAACTTAAGATTTTTAGGTGAATTCCCAGAGATAAAATCGAAATTTTGTTTATCTCCCAAAATAATGGTATCTGCCATTATAACCATTGGAAGTGGTTATGTATCTCGGAAACGTCTTCAATGACTTTGATAA
Organism: Leucozona laternaria; assembly: GCA_932273885.2. Classification (NCBI taxonomy): domain Eukaryota; kingdom Metazoa; phylum Arthropoda; class Insecta; order Diptera; family Syrphidae; genus Leucozona; species Leucozona laternaria. The sequence goes on along the minus strand of OW026367.1, from coordinate 18,006,607 downwards.
AAATTGGTGTTTGTACTAATCCAGATATGCTATGCATTTTAGTATTTTTTTTGCAACGAAAATTATTATTTTGAAAGTTGGTTTTTGTGTGAAAACGCACTCACAGTGAGGCTGCCAAGCTTTCGCACAATCATATTAATATTGAAGGTTTTGAATGAAACAGCAACGACTTGAGTGAGCTACCATCATCAAGTTATTAAAGGATGGAGTTATAGCTATTCCTGCCATAGAACCGTATCGTACAAAGGCAATTTCACATTTTTTTTTGAATTTCGACTTTCTCTCTAAGCGTTTAACCGATTTCGATCAAAATTTTTATACTGGATGACTTTTTAAGTGGAAATAAGATTGCATGCACAGATTGAAACAAAAAACATTTTTTCGGTATTATTTGTGTTTTTTTTTTAAACTATATTTTGAGGTGACTTTTATTGAAAACTTGGAGTCCCAATTTTGTATATAAAAAAAATAATTTTTAACGATTTTTGAATTCTTGTTTACATAAATTTATATGTTTTCAACGACTCAGACGACGTTCTCCATTAATTTTTTTATTAAGGAATTAGTTTTAGCAACATTTTTTTCGTTGTTCATTTTTTATTAATTTTCTTCTTTAATTCAGTTTGGAATTGCAAATTGGACCGACAGCTTTTCCTCTGCCATGACAATGATACCTGTATCGATTTGGCTAAGGTTTGCGATGGCAAAATCGACTGTCATGATCAAAGTGATGAAAATGGAAAATGCAAAGATTCCAACTCGAATTGTGACGCCAAACAATGCCCCCTGGACAGTACATGTCATTTGCTTCCAACTGGTGCAGAGTGCATTTGTGCATCGGGTTACCAGTACAATAGTGCACACAATACCTGTGAAGACATAAACGAATGTGAAACCTATGGAATTTGCAGTCAAGGATGCATCAACAAGATGGGTTCCTACTCGTGTTATTGTGAAGAAAAGTATAAACTCAAATCTGATAATAAGACTTGCGTAGTTAAGAGTGGGGAGCCGTTGCTTTTGTACACAACTCAGAAAACCGTTGTTGGGATGTATTTGAAGACAAGGCATATCTATACTGTGGCTAGTAATCTAAGTCTGGTAATTGGAGTTGCGTACGATGGACAGAATATCTACTGGACGAATATTCACCATGAATCCGAGAGCATTGTCAAGGCACGAGAAGATGGTTCGAAGCAGGAAATTCTACTCACCTCGGGACTGGATGCCCCCGAAGACCTGGCTGTTGATTGGTTAACTGGGAATATCTACTTCTCTGACAACGTCCTCAGGCACATAGCTGTGTGTTCGAATAATGGCCACTATTGTATGCCACTTGTTGTAATCGACGTGCATCAGCCACGTGGCATCGCCCTGTGGCCTCAAAAGGGCCTCATGTACTGGACCGATTGGGGTATAAGGCCGATGATTGCAAAGGCTTCCATGGACGGTGCCGATCCTGTGGCACTTATCAAATCGGACATTCACTGGCCCAATGGAATAACTCTGGACATTCCCAATGAACGCTTCTACTGGGTCGATGCCAAGCTGATGACTATCGAGAGTGCCAAGATGGACGGAACTGACCGAAGACTGGTATTGTCCGATATCCTTAAACATCCCTATGGCATCGCTGTGTTCGAAGACAATTTGTATTGGTCCGATTGGGGCACCAAAAGTGTTCATACCTGCCACAAATTCACCGGCAAAGGTCATGAAGTTTTAGCTAAAGATCGTCGGATATATGCAGTCCATGTGTATCATTCTGCTACCCAGACGAGGGTTGATAATCCATGCAAGGATCGCCGGTGCTCGCATTTATGTCTATTAGCATCGAATAACACCGCAACCTGTGGTTGCCCCGATGGAATGTCCTTGGCAATAGATCGAACCCGATGCACCAAAACAATGAAGAAGCAGAAACTTTTTGTGGGTTTGAAAAATATCATTTTGGAAATGGAACATACCACTTTTGGCAGGCACAAGGTCATCCAGGAGTATACATTGCCCTTATTTATTCATCAAATGGCCTATAACGCAGTGAATGGTACATTGATAATTGCTGATACAATTCAGAAAGTAATTGCAGAATATGATACAGTGAATAAAGAGTTGAGAACATTGATCCGTGGAAATTTGGGAAATATCACTGGAATGGCATTTGGTAAGTTTAAACTTTTTGGTCTAAAGGTGGTGCAGAATAAAATGTTATAAACTTTTAGATCAATTGGCTCAAAATCTGTATTGGACCGATTCGGAAAGACACACCGTAGAAACATACTCTATGCGAATGAGGCAACGTGCAATCGTACACTTTTTCTACGGAGTAGATGTCCCGATTGGAATTGGACTTTTGCCAGATGAGGGGTAAGTTTTGGGTTACTGAAATTCTAACCTCCGAAACAAAGTTAAATTTAGATTAACTGTTCCCAGTAGAGGTTAGCTAAAATAACCAAGGAGTTTCAGATAACATCTAAAGCAGTGGGAGGGGGAATACGTCAAAATCTTGTGTTATACTATTTTAACTTTTTATGTAGCTGAAAATTCTATTGGTCTACCCAACCCACAGATGAAAAGTAATTGAAGATGTGAGAAGAAGATGGATATATATATGTTGTTACACTGTTAGTAAACTTTACATGCGTTTGTAACTTCAATTTGGATTTTATGGGGATTAAAGGCAGGGAATGTGTCTAGAAAGAGAAATATCACGCGAAAGAAGTATATATTCTAGGAATTTTGTTAAATGCTATTTGCAAATTTTGTTTTAGCTGAAAGCTCGATGGGTCTTCCCAACCCACTGAAGAAGGGAAATGATAGATATGAGAATAAAATAGGAATATATATATGTGTTCTGTATTTACATCAATGCTTTACTGTTAGTAAACTTTACATGCGTTTGTAACTTTTATATAGAGATAAGGGGGTGAGAAATGTGCCTGGAAAGAAAAATTGCGCATAGCTTACCCTGTTGGTTGGAATTTCGGGTTGCAATTGTTGCGGGGATCTTTCTTTTTGTGTGAAGTATGAAGATACTACAAATTGGGTGGGTATTATAAGAACACACAAAGAAAGTACAGATTCCATATACCCTTATTTGAAATCCTTTAATTAATACAAAAACACAAATTGATAATTCTAAAGAAAAAAAATATATTTTTAGGAAAATGTTCATCGCCTTAAAGTCATCTAATAAAATCCACATAGATTTAAAAACGCTAGGTGGCCACGGTGACCACACCCACGTGTTTGAAGACATTCTAGGAATGGGAGCTATTCAAATAGTCCCCGACTATGATACCCACACTCTGTATTGGGTAGACACAGAGGGTGGAAAGATTGAATTCTCAATGTTCGAAGAATTGCACAATTTCCCGCTGCGGACTCGACTTGTCCAGCCAATATCTATGGCACTCATCGATGATGATATCTTCTGGACAACATGGCGTTCTCCAAACATCTATTGGACACACAAAAGTAACCTGGGATCGGTGAAGAAGTTCCAATTGGAGGTTTCGAGTTTTAAAATGGTCGATAAGATTCAACTGTTATCAAGCAATCCACAGACGATTTTCGATCATCCCTGCTTACACGACAACGGCAAATGCTCACATGTTTGTGTATCGTCTGGAAAGAACTCACAGGAATGCTTGTGTCCTTCGGGATATGTGTTTAAAGATTTGCACAACCAAACCTGTATTGAATCTCTGGACTGTGAATTCCGTTGTAAGTCAGGCGAGTGCTTGACTAATTCGAGAAGATGCAATGGTCACAAAGACTGTCCCGATGGCTCTGACGAAGAATCTTGCGACCTGAAGGCCAAAAAGACACACGTCATCTGCGCCTTCGACGAATTCATGTGTCATGACTCGCTGCAGTGTGTGCTGAACGAGGTTCGATGCAACAAACACAAAGACTGCAAAGACGGCAGCGATGAAGAACATTGTGAGGGATTCGGTAAGTATATGATTGATGAAGACTAAAATATCTTGCGTACTTTGAATAACCTTTATTTTCATAAGATGAATCCAAGAAATGCCACGCTCATCAATTTGCCTGTGGTAATGGACGCTGTATTGACTTGAGTAGCATTTGTGACGGCTTCGATGACTGTGGTGATAGGTCAGATGAAATGCATTGCAACAAGGAAGGCGAAGGCTTGAAATTAGCTTGTGGAAGTGAAATGTTCCAATGCGCGTCTGGTACGTGCATTTCTAAGAGTTGGGAGTGTGACGGCCACGTTGACTGCACTGACGGATCTGACGAATATGAAAAGTGTGGTAAGTTTTGACAAAGTGAAGGGTAGCTTTGACCCTATAACAGCTTATCTCTTTTCTCCGGGTTTTAGCTGTGAAAACTTGTGGCAAGGGCATGCATAAGTGCAACTTCGGCCAGTGCATTGACGAGAAACTGGTGTGTGATGGTCACAATGATTGCGGCGATAACTCCGACGAACTGATTTGCATTGACGATAAACCCAAAATTGCCTGCGGAGGCGGTGATGATGAGTTTGACACACTGGGGAAACCGAAAAAGTTCCAATGTCCATCGGATCCGACCATTTGCTTGGACATAAACGCCAAGTGCAATGGAACCGCAGAATGTCCAAGGGGTGAGGATGAAGTGGGATGCCATGGATGCAGCGTGTATGAGTTCCAGTGCAAGACTACCATGGAGTGCATACGCAAGGAATTCCATTGCGATGGAGAAAAGGACTGTCGCGATGGAAGCGATGAGCTGAATTGTGGTCGGTATAATTCAAGCACTCACTCGCAATTTGTGAAGGCCTGTGAGCCAGGCATGTTCGACTGCAAGGACGGGACTTGTATCGATGAGTCTCGGACCTGCGATGGCAAGGATGACTGTGATAATGGGCAAGATGAAACAAACATGTGCAAAACCGCCTGTGGGAAAGGAACGTGTGACCATAAATGTCGTCCGACCCCGTTCGGTGCCAAGTGCAGCTGTTTCGATGGCTACAAATTGGATGTAGATCAGAAGAAATGCATTGACGTGGACGAGTGCGTTGAAGGACCCAATCCCTGCGCACAGGTTTGTGCAAACACAAACGGAGCCTACCGGTGCACTTGCTACAGTGGTTTCATGCTGACTCCCGACAAGGTTAGCTGCAAGTCCCTCGACAGCCGGTATTCCCTATTCTTCACAACTCACAATGAAATCCGTAGCCTGACCGAGTCTCCCATAACATTGATGGTTGTGTGGTCGGTGAACGACACCAAGATATCTGGGCTTGATGTCGATATCAAACGAAAGAAGTTATTCTATACCACCGAAGATGGCAATGGTTTGTTCCAGTTTGATGTCGAGAAACAAGAAGTCACCCAAGGCCTAGTCGTCGAGAGCCCTACGAAGGTAGCTGTTGATTGGATAACAGGAAATGTCTACGTCATAAGCCGAAACAATAATTACGGAATAAAAGTGTGCAACTTTGAGCAGAAGGTATGTGCTGGTGTTATCAAAACTGCTGCAATCGAAGTTATCCGGTCTCTTGTTGTTGACGCTGTTGGGCGAAAACTATTTTACGCGGCCGTGATTGCGCAGGGCTTTAGTGCTCCAACTTCACATATTTGCATCGCAGGGCTTGATGGTTCCAAGCATGCAATTATAGCCACGAAGCAAGCTTTGGTAACGGCTCTTGAAGTTGACATCTACAAACAGGAGCTGTACTTTTTAGACGCTCATTCGAGGACATTGCAGTCGTTAAGCTATCGCCGAGGCAGTGATCGGGCCATAAAGACCATTGTTCGCAAAGAAAACGCAATAATTCATCCATCGGCCTTGAGTATCCATGAAAATGTAGCATTCATTGTAAACATAGGAGCCAAGGAAGCCGTCCGTTGTCATCTCTATGGCAATGCATCTTGTCAAGCTTTCTACCTGAACGTTTTCAATGCTGAAGATATCGTTGTGGATAGTTCGTCTCGTCAGAAGCTGGTGACCAATGTTTGTGATCACAAAAAATGCTCGGGCCTGTGTGTTCAGGGTCCATTTGGGTTTGAGTGCATGTGCCAAGATGGTTCTATAGTCGATGAGTACTACAAATGTTCCAAGAAATCCTCAAACGAAATCACATCTAGCCTATTTACCAATGAGGAAGATAGAGAAGCCTCTACGGCTTCTACAGCTGCAGTTGTATGGTATACTTTGTTGGGAATTCTTGTGATTGCTGGCATCGTCGCAGGGTACTTGTATGCAAACAACAATCAAGGACATCGCAATTTCAATATCAACATGCATTTCCAGAATCCATTGTCACGTTTCCAAAACTCTGCGCCAGCTGCAGGAGGAGGAGCAACCGGCTATAGCGCCGGGGAGGAAAAACTTCAATTTAACTTACCTGTTCCGAGATTATTACGCGGCTCGAAAGGTTCTGAACTCATCCTGGACACGCAAAGAGAGGTTTGTCATGAAGGTATGTTAAAGATGTGAGGTAGAAGAAAAATGTGTTTGAATTTTCAGGCGAAAGGCGTCAACGCGGCTGGGAATACCGGAAAATCATCGAGTATACTACTGGAGGAACCCGATAATGATAACTCCGGAAGTTTGGCATATTTCGACGATGACCAACGAGCACGTTTAGTCCCTTAAGAGAGCAATTAGTTTAATATGCATATAGATGATCGGTATAAATGTTTTTTAATGTTAATTCAAAGAATTTATTTATTGTGGTTTGTACGGGGTGTTTTTTTCTTTGTTAAAAATTAGTCAATATTTTCAGTTGTATAGTAGGTATATTAAGCATTTATAAAGATTTTGCTGGTAAAGCGATAAAATAAAATTAAGCAGTACGTTTACAGTTAAGTCGAACTTAAATGATCGAATTTACAACCTTGTCTGAATAGTTTTTGAGTCTTTGGAATTATTACTTATGGCCTTTTGGATTGGTAATCCAAGAGAACGATTTGATATGTGTGAACCCTTCTGGACTGGAAAGATTCTGAAAACAAAATCAGAAGCAAATTTCTCTTCTTTTCAGAAGAAGAACTGTCATTCTGACTCCAATCGAAAAGGCCATTAATTTTCAATAGTTTCCATGGGAATATCCACGGATTCGGTTATCGTGACTTAGACCCTGTTTAGATTGTGACTGCTCACTACGCAATGACGACAGTTTTGTTGTGAAATCGGTGAGGTGGCAAGGGAGGCGATACTCAGGAAGAAAATATAAAAACTGTAGTGAGCAGTCATGTTTCATATCCGAAATGTTCCATTTTATTGTATTTTTTCATTTTTGGCTTGTGCGTTGAACGATGAGGTAGAATAGAATAAAAATTAAAAATGAGTATTTGGTCGAGGGTAGAAGCAGAAAATGCTTTCTGAATAAATGGTTTGATAATTGCAAAGATGCTGAAGCAGATTTAATTGCTAAATATTCTTTATTTTACAACTATTTAATTATTTAATCTTGAAAGTCAGGGTTCTTGATGCTCACAATCAAATGTTCCAATTCACAGATAGTTTAGAGATGCACAAGTATATACACGCATTGACTTTTCACTACGTAGTGGGCAGTCAACATCTAAACAGGGTCTTATGGTATGGTGTCAAAATGTTATGGCACATTTACATAAATGATAAATTGCCATAATTTCCCACAGAAAATTGTTAAGTGTGCTGTCATTTTTTACAAAATGGTGTCACCGAAATATTTAGACGATTCCATTTGTAATGGTAAAAGTAAACCGCACTTGCACTTCTCACCTACTTTAATGACAAACAAAATCAATGATGTGCTTGTGATCCTATTTGTTTCATTATCACGATGTGATCTGAATCAGATCAGGTGCTAGTAGTAGTAGTGGCGAAGTACTCATGAGTACTTTGACAGCTAATTTGAATGGAACACAAAAAAATTGTGTGAGTGCCGGGACTCACGGTTAATATGTGTAAACATCAACGTGCGCGGATCCAAAACGGACTTGTTTTTGCTTGAAGGGGATCTTAAGATCTTTTTCACTGAACGCACCTATCCTAGTATGCAGATCGTAACGTTGCACGACGTAACGTTGCACACGAATGTTCACGTTTTTTTTTCACTCTACCGCCAGCATAGATGTTTAAACATCAAAAATTGGATTTCTTACAAATCTCATCTACTCGCCATGAGAGCACGAGTAGTTGGCAGTACTAGATTATTGTATGCATCTACTCATGAATATTTCGCTTTCTCCAAAGGAACACGGAACGCTGCTGATGCGAAACGAAAAATCACATACATATAAAAATGACACAACGAAATCATACACTAAAAATTTCGTTCTTCTTTTCGTTCTGCAAAATTGATAATTGTAGCAGATTATTTGGAGAGGTCTCCACTCTTTTTTCGCACTCAATTTATAACTGCCGGAACCATTAACTGTGTGCGGAAAATTGACATTTGAATTTTATACGTGTTTTTATTTGTTGTTCCTTTCATAACAGCAATGCTTTCTGTGATTTTTTTTACTGCTTTTAGACAATACAATCTATTCTTACTATTTTTAATCACGTAAGAGAGGGAGGTATGTGGTGGCCGGGGTAGACAAAATTGCAGGATATCGCTCATTCTTCACTGTGCTTTTCCTTATCGTACGTCTCTTAAAAAAGTGGAGTAAAGAGTGCAGAGAGATGATACCTCTCCACTTGCACAAAGTTAACACTCATTAAAAACCGCAGCGTTTAAAAGGTATTTGCAATCAGAAGGAAACCAAAATAGAAACAAAAAGTAAAAATCGCTCTCGTCTAAAAGCAGTCTTTGTGTTTGATTTTTTAAGCTGTCTTTTTCTAAATAGGAAACTTTACGAAAATGTCAACGTGAAAAGTGACAGCCAAGATTTTGTAAAATTGCAAAGCGAAAATTAAAGACGTTTGTTTAGTTTTTAAAGAAGTTAGTGCTTAATTTATATATTTGAAGTTGATTTGAAGTCTAATTTAAGTCACAACACTCTTGCTTTTTTAATTTAAATATCACAAACAAACTTTATAAATGTGTAGTTAAAACAAGGAAGTTACAAATATCAAAAAAATTAAATTCTGTAGAACTTTCCATTAATAAATAATAGACTTATGCAATAAATAAATTTGCATTCGAATTTCAACGACTTTGGTTTCTAATATTCATTAGTCTAGAGCCGTAATTTAAGTAGTGTACGGGTCTCTTGGTGAGATAAAATTGTTATTCAACATTTTATTCAATCAAATTTAAGTATCTTATTCATATAAACTTAACAAAATCTTCACAAAAATCTACTACAATCAACAAGAACTCTGTTGTTGCCACTTTCTAAATTTTGCAGATATACTTACATACTACCTTATTTCAATTTTTCAGTAACATGCTTGTCACTGGCCCTTGTTTTCTTTTCATTTTAAGTTTACATTTTAACTTAAATTCTCTATAATCCACCTACTTCGGCCAATTTGTATTAATAACGAAGCTTCAATTTTGATTATATTAAAAGATTTCGAATTTAACTCACTGGTTAAAGATAATTCACGTTTGATTTGAGTTTATTAAAAGGGTCTACTTTTAAACTTATAGATTATAAAATGTAAATACTTTATACTGTATAATATAAAAATCGCATACTTTCTTCGACAAGAAGTGAATCTGAGTGGTGGAGGAATGGACAAACTAAATTTTATTCTTAAAGAATTTTACTTGAATGTTTATTCGAAGTGTACTATCCGCGACACAAACCACTCAATGTGTGAATTTCATAGAATTTGTACAGCTTTTTAAGTGAATACCCCAACCATTAAATCAGTGCTTTGGTTATTTTTGCAAATTATTACAGTCAGCGACATAATTAATTCCTTTTTCGATTTTTAGTTTCATCTCGATTCCGTCAGTGATTTAAGAGAAATCTCAAATGCTGTTAAACCATAACTTAATGTATAATTGAATTTTTAACTGGTGCTTTAACTGGTTGTTCTATTGAAATGTATTAATTTCTATTGTTTTATTGTTAATTTATTTGTTCTTAATCTATAGAGCTAGCGCAAGTATTGTACTAGAAGTTTTAATCAAATCTAATATTAATTATACTATTTATCTCACGCCTCAAGCCCCTCCGGTTATCGCACGCCCAGGGTCCCTACTCTGTATTTCGTTCCGAAAATAAACTTTTCCGAAAACGGATATTTTTTCCCCTCTATTTCTTAAGCGGAACGAAATCTAATACTTTCGGAATCAGAATTCCGCTAGTTTAATTTAAGTGAAAAGGGATTAGGTACTATTTTATTCCATTTCGAAAGTGTTACAGAGTGCCAATTCATAAGCGGAACGAATAGGATTGACTTTCGGAACAGAATACAAAGTAGGGCCTCTTGGGTCTATTTTAAAGATTTTCTAGCAAAGGGAAGTTATGTAGGCTTTCACTCCGAAAAAAATTCGACACACTTGAATTTTGGTAGTTAACTTTATTTTGTATGTCCCTAGCATTTCCTAAATAAATATAATGCACCACTGGGTGGCACGAACTTGCTCATTATGTACGTTCACAATTTGGTTCTAAAGTCTAAAATAAAGTAGTTAATTAGTTGCAGGCACCGTTTTGCACATTTTTTTTTTAAATGCATTCATGAAAATTATATTCTTGGAAAATAGTATTAAATCAGCAAAATTAGAAATAAATTGATTAAAATACTTCTGAAGCTGTTTTGAACCCAGCGCGATATACACCATCTGATTGGGTATGGTATGTTTTGCTAAAATTGTTTGGCAAATTGACGTTTCGCGGGGGTTCATTTCGCTGTTCTTCGATTCGCATTTTTTTTTTTTGCATTTTGCTATTTCACAATTTACGTTTTGCAAATAACGTTTTGTTTTCTTAATGATTTCAAGAAGCCAATCAAATAAAAGATCAAATGAAAAATGCGTAGTGAAAAATGAGAAATGAAGATTTGCCAAATCATTAAAAAAACAAAACCTTATTTGCAAAACCCTAAATTTCGATTTAGCAAAATGCCAAATAAAAAAAATGCAAAACGAAAAACAGTAAAATGAACCCCCGCGAAACGTCAATTTGCCAAACAATTTTGGTAAAACATATAATACCCTTTTGAAATATTGAGTTTTAAAAAAAAAAATTTTCAACTTTCTTAAAAATCAAAAAAAGTTTTGGTAAAAAATATTATTTGATAGATATCAGTCATTCTTCACACAAAAAATTATAAAAATCTGTTCAACCATTTTCGAGAAAAGCAAATATAAATAATAAGTACTTCGGGTGATGCCATTAACAATAGTTTTTTGGAACCATTTTTTTTTTTCTAAAAGGCAGGATATACCTATTAAAATTTAATCCGATCTGATTTTGAAAAAATAAAATTTTTCTTTTTGGTCTAAAAAATTTGTACGACAGGCACCGTTATTTTTGGTTCTGAAAGCTATGTTGGGGGAATGTCCAAAAAATGCTAGGTACCAAGAAAATCGACCCATCCACTTAGACTGTAGGCGAACAGACATAGGGACGTTTGTCATATCAAGTTTGATCAAAATCTCGAGTTTGATTTTCTACGATTTTAGTACCTTCCTATATATCGCAAGTAAAAAGGGTCCCAAATTCAAAGCCGTTAAGTGTTTCTAACACTTTTTTCTTTCAAAAAGTCTTCCTATGTAGGTAAATAATATTCATGCAAATAAAGGACCACAGGATTTTTAAAAAAGACCATCTTTCTATTTGAAGCTAGGCAATTCTATATTTCGGTCTATTTGATCGAGCAGTCGCCCTGGATTAAGTCGTAATCAAACCAAAATATTTGATAAAAATGCATTAAAACCTTTAATTCCATGAGCTAAGTAATCCGACGTTTGCAGCTTGGTTTGTTAAGTTCTTATAAACACTCGATACTTGTATCTCAAATAAAAATCCCAATCCAAAGAAATTACAAGCACTTAATAATATTTGTATGCTCCAATTAAAATGCACTTTCATTCGCCGCTTAGTCACTCCCCAATCTTTGTTTTTGAGAATCTTAAACACAGAAAACTTTCCAGCTGCACTACATTAAGTTGTGACCTCATTCTGACTTAAACCGGTACTTTTCCATTGGGATCATTTTATTAGCAAAATATCAGGCACTTTTAATAACAAGAATAAAAGAATGAAGGTTGACCAAGGGACTTTCAGTGTCGCTACTTGACTCGAACCAAAATGGCAAGTTCTCTAAATAATTTTGTTGACATAGCAGTTTATAAAAAAAAAAATTGTCTTCCAGAAAACCCTCATCATTTTACTAGTAGTCTGTTCACATTTAGTGGTGGTGTTGGCTTCAAGTTTACACCTTTGGGGTTTTCATCCGCCAAATCATAACGTTCTTATCCCGTCGAATATTTGGATCAAACCAGGTGCTGATGTAGCTCGCCGGTTGCCAAGCAATTCTGAGCCAAAATTCAACGATGAATCACCTAACCAACCATGGTCAATTCATCAGAGTAATTATATTAAACCAGGTGATGTTGTTGCCAAAGTTCCCGAAGACGAAAAATAAATACACCTTAGTCTTAATTTATTTTTTTCGTTTTTTATTTCAATATTTCTAAATTAACAAAAACAACTATACTTATTGATGGTTTCTATAAGCATTCGAAGGATTCGCACTTAATGCTTCTTCTCGTAAACGTAACCTCCATTGCTACCGTACTGGGTGTCCACAGATGATTCGTATGCGTTGGAAATAAGTGGAGTACTGACTTGAGATACAATTGGAGTACTGACTTGAGTAGTAATTGGAGCACTAACTGTGCGAATGATGTTGCTACCACCACTGAGTCCACTGAGTCCGCTAATTCCACTGAGTCCACTATATCCACCTCCTACAAGACCACCACCAATGAGTCCAGAACTTTGGTAGCCAGAATCAATGAGTCCTCCTTGGTAGATGTTGCCTCCAGAAAGACCAGAATCATAAGCGCTGATAAGACCGTCATTTCCGTAATAGCCACCGCCATTTCCGTAATAGCCACTAGTAAGACCACCACCGCCGATAAGACCGTTTCCGACAAAACCGCTGTCGTATCCACTATTAACTACTTGAACACTTGGAACAACATTAACTTGACGGGAGTAAGTTACTTCAGGTTGATGAACATGTTGATGTGTTGAGTAGGTGTTCACAAGAGGCCTAGAGATAACAGCATCAGAACCTTGGTTGTAGTTGACAACGTTAGAAGAAACTCTTGGAGGCAAATAGCTGCTGGTCAAATGACTGACGTCAGCTGTTGCCAAACCAACAATTGCGAGGACAATGAGGAATTTCTGTAAAAGATAAAAACAATTTAGTATGCGTATAGGTATAATCTTTAAGGTTAGATTATGGCTTCAAGTGCTAAGAGTTTCTATAGGTCCTAAGTGAATTTTTTTTTTTAGTGAACATTCTAACTAAAACAGGGTGTATCGTCATCTTCATCACGAACCAGTAGAGTAAATCTGTTATTTTGTTGCTGGTTGTCCAAAAGTGAATCACCGCCATTTTAGAAAGATTTAAATTAAAAAGTTGATCGGGAAAGAACAACAACTTTTTGTTTAATGCAAAGTTGAATTCTCGATTAAAAAGTTTGTGTCACTGAATAATGATTATGGATTAAATAATAGAAAAAGACATAATCTGTGTGCCATAAAATGCAAATAGTGACCTTTCAAAGAATTAATGTTTAATTGGAGACTCGATTTTTTGTTGAAATTAGAAATAAAATTTATAAACTATTGAATATACCGATAAATGAAGCGAAGAATGGAAAAAAATTGAATATATTTGTGTGGGACTGAGGCATGTCGAAAAATCCTTGAATTTCTGATAGAATGTTCACACTAGTCACTTTTCAATAGGTCTGATATAACTTGAAAACTGAGCCGAATTTGATAATTTAACTTTAGAAACTTTTTGAAGACAATTAAATTTTCTATCGAAATGGATAGTTTTCAAAAATTAAATTAAAAAATTAAGCAGAAAAGTGAACATACAAAATGAAAAAAAAAAAAAATGGAAAGACAAAGATTTAAATTTTGTTCTAATGAATTCCTTTTAACTGTTTTCGGAGCAAAGATATGCATAAGGCATGTTGAAACATATTAAAGTAAAGGCTTTAGTTTTTATAACGATATGATAAAAAGTTATTCTTAAAACTAAAATTAACGGAGATTTATACCAATTAATTGGGTAACCATTTTTAAAATTTTGTTTGGCAGTTTTTCCCCATAAGCCTTTTTTTAATCGCAATGCCTTTTTACTACATGGAGACTTTTGCATTCGTAAAAATGATCGTACTTAAGAAAAACTGAAAAATCAAAATTTTAATGAAAAAAATTAAAGAAGCTTATTTGAAAGTATTTAAGAATCTGTTGTTAATTCTCCTGACTTAAATTTAGTTGCAGGATTTGTTTCAGGCAGACTGATTTAACCTCATTGTCAGTCAAAACATTTTAAAACTGCTATTATTGTGTTGAACAGTAAAGTGTTGTACTGTGTTGTTTCAGACAGTTCTTGTTGAACACAGCTTTTAACAGTGGTCAAAAGTTATGAAGAACTGAAAAAATTTTTTATGGTAATAATCTGCCAAACATATGCTTTTTACAGCGACCACGTGGTTTGTATGAAGAAGGAAGGAAAGGAAGAAATAAGTAATGGATTCGACACTCCTGTACTACGAATCCTTGAAATATTTTCACAAAAGTTAACTAAAATTCACTTTTTCCTTAATTCTTTGAACTTTTTTAAACAAAAATAACTAAGCACATTTGTCACAAACTTTGATTTTTCTTTTTTTGTATACTAACCATTTTATGATAGATAGTTAAAATCGGTGAACTAAATCTACTCGAGAGGAACTTAAGAACTGATCTTTCCCACAAAATGTCAAGACATTTATATCAAAAAATTATTTGGATCAAAATTCAACTTTGGCAGAAATAAAAGTAAATACTTAAGAAAATGATAAGCCAAAAGACAAAAAACAAAAAAAAATCAATAAAAAAAGTAAGAAAGGTGTGTGTCGTAATTAAAAACAAGATTCATAGGCACACACTCATATTATAAAATCGTACCATCACGCTATGCAGAGAAGATGAATCAAGTTAAAGGCAGGTGCTTGGAAACCAATTTAACAGTTTTATTTGTTTTATTTGTTTTTTTTTTTTTTTTTGTTGTTTAAAACCTGTTGAATTAGTGCTGCACTGGTCGGTGTCTTTAAAAATAAAATGATAATACAAAAAAACAAGAACATTAATTTAACATAATAATAAATGTGCTCCTATAATGAATTAAGTCATATAGGTACCTACATAAGGTTAAGTTTGCAATTAATTACGAGTTCCTCAATTGAAAATTTGATTAATGATCGAGTTTAAAATAGAATGAAGATTTGTGATAAGAGACCATGGTTTGTTAAAGAGTTATTTATATCTGCATATATCATTATGGTCTATAAATCTGCTTTACCGATTCTCATGAACTTTTTGTCACATTAAATTATAAAGAACTAATTGAAATCAGAACAAGTAAAGTAAAATTCCCCACAAGGTCACACGTACTTGCTATTTTAATTTAGAGTCTTAAAATAATTATAGGGGCGTGTTCATAGTCGCTTGCTTAAATTATGTTTTAGTAAATTACAAGTTAAGATCAGATAGCTTTATGGGTGACTTTAAATACGCATTTAATCTATATTATGATTAATCACTAGAAATTGGATCAAAATCAGATGCAGTCAATTTAAAATTCTTGTTTTCTAAATGCTGTATGACTAATGGTCAAAATAGTAGTGATAATTCTGCATGACTAAAATTCTGTATCTCCAAATGGGCTACATGAAATTTGGCTTCAATGAAAAATGAACCCAAACAAAAAAATGAAAAATGTTCCTTCTAAAGGGTGATTTTTAAGCAGGTTTGGTTTTGGCAACACTGGTTTTGACAGCTGACGTGTGTTTAGTACCTTGTGTCACTGTCAAACAGCTTCAGTTTGGTTTGCAATTTAACCATGGATCGTCTTACAAATGAACAACGCTTGCAAATTATTGAATTTTACTATCAAAATTCGTGCTCGGTTCGAAATGTTCATCGCGCGCTGCTTGTGTTCAGCGATGAGGCTCATTTTTGGTTGAATGGGTACGTAAATAAGCAAAATTGCCGCATTTGGAGTGAAGATCAGCCAGAAGCATTGCAACAGCTACCAATGCATCCCGAAAAAGCCTCTGTTTGGTGCGGTTTATGGGCCGGCGGCATTATTGGGCCTATTTCTTCAAAGATGATGCGAATCGCAGCGTTACTGTCAATGGTGAACGCTACCGAGCGATGATAACAAACTTTTTTTTGCCCGAAATGGAAGTTCTTGACTTGCATGATATGTGGTTTCAACAAGACGGTGCCACATGCCACACAGCACGCGAAACAATGGCGCAATTGCGAGGCGAGTTTGGTGAACAATTAATTTCACGTTTCGGGCCGGTCAATTGGCCGCCTAGATCGTGCGATTTGACACCATTAGATTATTTTTTGTGGGGGTATGTCAAGGCTAATGTCTATAGGGACAAGCCCGCTTCGATTGACGCACTGGAAGCCAACATCCATGCATTCATTCGTGAGATACCGGCCGATATGTGTGAAAGAGTATGCCAAAATTGGACTCAGCGGATGGGCTACCTGAGACGCAGCCGCGGTCAACATTTGCATGAAATTATCTTTAAACATTAAATTGCAAGGTTCAAACTATCGATTCAAATAAATATTTTATTAATTTTTTCGAAATTTTTGTGTTTTTTTTTTTTAAAAGTTCTAAGCCTCTTAAAAAATCACCCGTTACAATGGGGTCTATTTCATTATCATATGCCGATTATGGAATTTTCAATATTTGACTCCAGGGGAGTTAACTAAATTCGCGGTGAATTCGAGTTCACATTAGTTTCAATTATTGAATTCACCGAAGAACTATATTATTATTGATTCCTGAACTTCCTTATCATTTCACGAACTTTTCTATGGCTGCTGTCATTTGTTGACATTTAAACGCCATTAAGAAACAATTTGAATATGATCGAGAATGGATACCATGGCATTTTAATTTATTTGGCGAGAAAATTCTTCGAGAAAACCGGATGAAGATTTTGTATATCTCTGATGCGCTGTAAGCTCCTTCATCAACTCCTTTATTTCTTTGAACTGTTCGCGATTAATTGTCCTTTCTCTACAGACAAATGTTTAATAAGTACTTTAACCTTCAACATTATTAATCTTAACTAACTTTTTTGTACTATCCATTTTATTTAAATTGTCGCGGATAAGAAAAGGAAGAATTTGCATGCATGGAGTCCAAATGATTTGCGATTTCATTAATACCAATTAAGTTGAACAATATGTCGATGCACGGTCAAATTACCGACATTCGTTAAATTTCTTATCGGCCGATTCACCAATAGCAAATTTTTCGAAAATGACAGCACTGCATTCGCCGAATTCTGAAATAGGGGTGTATGTTTAATGAAAATTGATCCTGTTTTCAAAAATGGCCCCAAAAGTGTGTTCAAAGCAACAACTACAACAGAAATTGTAGTTTTAGTTGTATGAGACTTACAGATCTGATTGAATGCAAATAAATAAAAAAAACTATTTTATTCCTTCCCGACCGACGACGCACGTTTTGTTGGGTATTTTCCAACTTTTTCAAAGGATTTTTTATTTTTATTTAATGTATTACATTAACAGGAACAATTTTTGGACTTTTACATTTACTTTACACATTATAGTCCAGTCATTTGGTTGACAAAATAGAGGTTACTTGGAAAGTTTTCCGGGAGTTTTGAAAATTGTCAGTTTTATAGATTTCGACGTTCTCTTTCAGAATTTCAACTTTGCCACCTTGTATCTTTGCCGCTCGCGCCGCCATATTAGAAAAATGGTAAAAATACATATGTACAAAATAAAACTAGAGAAAATTTCCTACAATTTATGTCTCAACATTTTTTTCTAAAATCAATAGTTTCGGCGTATACGAGCGTTTTAAACTATTATACGTCTACGTCAACCCGTAACATTTAATTTAAACTGAATTATAAAATTTAAAAATTGTACTAAATTTTGTACTATACATTGAAAACCCGGCTCACTACGGTCTGTCTCCACAGGTATAAGGGAATGCGTCGCCTTTGTGTCAGGCCCCTTCTGTCCCTTCTCTCCCTTCGTTGACACCTACCTACGTTGACATTGTTTTAACCTTCAACGCATTGACTTTTTTCGTTGAACGTGTAATCAACCTGAGCAAATGTTAGGATACATTGACGCAAAGCTATCCTATGACCTATCACCAGGTTCAGCAGTGTTATGGGAACGAACAAAATGCAGAGCAATGGGGATGGAAAAAAGACATGAACGGGCTAATTCCTGCATCTGTACCTTCTTTCACTAGGTTTTTATGTGAATGTTCATCATTCACAACGCATCAAGACTTTCATCGCTCATTTTTGAGCTTAGCCAAGTTTTTATCTTTCTTAATGTACTGAAAGATCGCTCTGCTGTACATATTGTGGCGGGAATGGAAAAGCCTATAGATAGTGCTGCGAAAACTGATAAAATTCTTCCGCATTTTTCAACACATCACATGTATTGGTATATATGTTAACTTTGGTCAAAATTCATCGTATTGTGGATATGATGGACTCGGCAGAAAAGTTATCCACAAAGGATCCATATTTGTCAGTTTTTTTTGGACAGGCTCTGCATATATGTATATAGGAGATAACTGAAATATTGCATATTCGCATTTATTTTTTTCTGAAAACCGCTCTTTAAGGGACATTTTCAGAGAATCCAAGTGAGTAACGAAAATTGATGTTCTTAAATAATTTTTGGGTGAGGACGAAGGAATATTGGATCGGTCAGTTTGTTTCTTTACAATTTATGGGTAGCTCAACTCAATGACTGATTCACTCAAACATTTTTCATTTGTTTCTCAAAGCGTTTTGAAAGAATTGTCAGCATTCTTCCGATCTTCTTCAAAATGGTTGTTCCAGAAAATGATCTGATTTTTTTACACTCAATTAATTCTGGTCAAATGAACGTAAAATATTTACGATTGTCTGGTTCAAGTACTGACGAACAAGCAGACTAAATAAGTCGGATTCGAACACCAGTAATAAAGTTGAAGGGTACCTTGTTTTATTACACAGTGCAGTGCTTCCATTACAACGACTAGGTATGTTTTACCTGAATACTCGTAGACTTTTGTGTGAAAAAAATGACCAATTAGTCAAAATTCCCTGTTAAGAACTGATAAAGTTTTGGTAGAAAAAAGTCTTTGCTCGGAGCCAGGGGAGGGCAAGCGCCACCGGGCCGCGTTACTCTACCTCAAGTTGGTGTGGAAATGAGTTTTTCTATCGAAACGTGTGTTAAACTAAACTTTGCGACGCTCGTACGCCGAAACTATTGATTTTAGAAAAAAAAGATTAAGACATAAATTGTAGGAAATTTTCTCTAGTTTTATTTTGTACATATGTATTTTTACCGTAAAATGTGTCGGAAAGGAGTTATTATTAAAAAACTGCTTTTAGGCGCCATTTTTCCAATATGGCGGCGCGAGCGGCAAAGATACGAGGTGTCAAAGTTGAAATTCTGAAAGAGCACGTCGAAATCTATAAAATCGCCAATTTTCAAAACTCTCGGAAAACTTTCCAGGTAAAATTACCAAATGACTGTACTATTAACAAAATGATTTATTTATTCATTTTCCATTTTGTTAATTTGAAACGTAAATGTAAAAATCCAAAAATTGTTCCTGTTCATATTTATGTAGATATGTATTAAATATAAACCAAAAACCCCATGAACAAATTGGAAAATACCCGCAATTATAATTAAATTACCAGATCGCCAATTTTAAGAAAGAACAGAAATTGATTTATTTTAACGGTTTGGGATGATTTATAATATTTTAGGATGTTTTTTTTTTTTCATTTTTCAGTTTCGAGTGAAATTGGGCCAAAACAAAAATACAAATTGGGACCAAAGGTAGGGCTTAGCTTCATAATGAAAAATTGAAAAATCTTTCCACACATAATGAAGAGTCATCCAGCAATTTTTTTATTTTATTTTATTTTATTTTGAAACTTATTATTTGAAGAAATCAATAATATCTTAAACATTTTTCTACAACAACACAATTAAGATCCCGAGAGTTCTTGTACGATTTTGTAATCAGATTTTTTAAAATTTAAAACGATCATTCGTGCATATAAATCGTACAAATTTCGATTTTTCGTCAATGATAAAAACGCAATTGTTTTTCTTGTTAAAACAATAGTTTTGGGTGAATTTGAAAAATCATAAATAGCCCAAACATATTGTTAATACACTATGCGAAATCGGTGCTATTTTTATAAAACTATTTCAGCCAAAGTTAATAATGAAAAAAAGGACCCAAAACGAAATACCAACAGACTAATTCAGATAAAATAGGCATTTTTTTGTTGTTGCCTTTTTTGTGAATTTTTGAAGCGGTTTCCGAAATTATTTGTATCAAAAATATAATAACGGGTGATTTTTTAGCTGGTTTGGTTTTGGCAACACTGGTTTTGACAGCTGACGTGTGTTTAGTACCTTGTGTCACTGTCAAACAGCTTCAGTTTGGTTTGCAATTTAACCATGGATCGTCTTACAAATGAACAAGGCTTGCAAATTATTGAATTTTACTATAAAAATTCGTGCTCGGTTCGAAATGTTCATCGCGCGCTGCTTCCATTTTATGATCGGCATTCTCGACCTTCTGAGCAGTCTATTCGGAAGATTGTGACCAAATTTCGCACCAAATTTACTTTGTTGGACATTAAACCACCAACACGTTTACGTACTGTGCGTAGTGAAGAAAATATTGCGGCCGTATCAGCTAGTGTGACAGAAGACCGCGAAATGTCGATTCGGCGCCGTTCCCAGCAGTTAGGCCTTTGTTACAGCACTACGTGGAAAATGTTGCGGAAGGATTTGGGCGTAAAGCCTTTTAAGATACAGCTGGTGCAAGAACTAAAGCCAGCCGACCTACCACAACGCCGAATTTTTGGCGAATGGGCTCTTGGAAAGCTGGCCGAGGATCCGCTTTTTTATCGAAAAATTGTGTTCAGCGATGAGGCTCATTTTTGGTTGAATGGGTACGTAAATAAGCAAAATTGCCGCATTTGGAGTGAAGATCAGCCAGAAGCATTGCAACAGCTACCAATGCATCCCGAAAAAGCCACTGTTTTGTGCGGTTTATGGGCCGGCGGCATTATTGGGCCATATTTCTTCAAAGATGATGCGAATCGCAGCGTTACTGTCAATGGTGAACGCTACCGAGCGATGATAACAAACTTTTTTTTGCCCGAAATGGAAGTTCTTGACTTGCATGATATGTGGTTTCAACAAGACGGTGCCACATGCCACACAGCACGCGAAACAATGGCGCAATTGCGAGGCGAGTTTGGTGAACAGTTAATTTCACGTTTCGGGCCGGTCAATTGGCCGCCTAGATCGTGCGATTTGACACCATTAGATTATTTTTTGTGGGGGTATGTCAAGGCTAATGTCTATAGGGACAAGCCCGCTTCGATTGACGCACTGGAAGCCAACATCCATGCATTCATTCGTGAGATACCGGCCGATTTGTGTGAAAGAGTATGCCAAAATTGGACTCAGCGGATGGGCTACCTGAGACGCAGCCGCGGTCAACATTTGCATGAAATTATCTTTAAACATTAAATTGCAAGGTTCAAACTATCGATTTAAATAAATATTTCATTCATTTTTTCGAATTTTTTGTGTTTTTTTTTTTTAAAAAAGTTCTAAACCTCTTAAAAAATCACCCTTTACATAGGGTAAAAACCGACTAATTCGGTTTTTATTTTTATCATCAGATTATTTTTAAAATTGCTTTAAAAAAAAATAAACTAATAAATTTATTCAGTTCTTTAAAATTTATAGTTATAAACAGAATTAGCGCTTATTCTTTTGGAACTATTCAAAATCATATACAAACACTTTTTCTTAAGCCTTAATTATAATTTTTGCCAACAAATCCTTGCAGGGTTGTCACCATCTTGAATCCAAGTTTAGTTCGTTTTTATTGAATAATATTCGTATTTTTGATTTAATTTAAAAAAAAAACGGCTTTACAAAATTGTTTATGTGATATTTTTTCATCTTTTGTGTATTTAACGAATAATAACCAATTTGAATTAATGCGATTGTGGAAAAGAAAATAATATTTGACCAGAAAGCAAGTAAATCATATTTTTTTAATTGGTTATAACTAGGGCTAGGATTTTCATGCACTTAAAAATGCAAAATATGCGCTTAAAATATGCTCTTAAAAATGTAAAATATGCACATAAAATATGCATTTAAAACCATATCCCTTGTGAACCATTTGTATGGAAAAAAACTTAATATTAAGGTTTATGTAACAAATTCGGTCTTTATTATCGAGGAACATAAAATTATATCAATAAAAACAGAAAAATAAATTGGGATTATTGTGCTTGCTAAGCGGAATATCAGCTGCAACAAATGCCTCACATAAATCCATATTAAAATTGTTTTGTGTTCTCAACGAAAGGAGTTGTGATGTGACTGCGATTTTGCGGAACTACTAGATTGTTTTCCCAGTGCCGTATGTTTAATAGATTTCAGGTTGGTCAATTTTAAATTTTTTTCTCGGAGGAGAAACTTTTGTTACACAATTTAACAAAAATTAATTGTTGCATCGGTTGTTAAAGTGTGCGAGTTGTTCGAAACATATTTTTTCAGATTTGCATTTACAGACGGCTTCGCTTTCGACATTGTTTCTGAATTAACTACAGATCTCAAATTAATCGTTTGATTAAATAATTGAATTGGATACAATTTCACTTTAAAGCTAATCCTAAATCTAATACAATCTTTTATCTAAAAAAAAAAAATACAAAAATTAACAAAAGATCATCGACATGAAAGTAAATCCAGAAACTTTAGAATAGAACAAAGAAAACTAGACCACAAAATTACATAATATGTGAATATAAATGTGAACAAAAACAACTGCTGTCATATATACACAACTAAAACTAAGTCGGCATTTCCATTGCCCGATTTTTCCAATGCCGATTTTTCTTTGTTGTTGTAATCGTGTGAGATTTCGAGGGACAGCCAACATGTTCCACAAGATTTTTCCATTCTCTCTCACACGATTACAACAACAACAAAAAAATCGGCATTGGAAAAATCTTTCAATGTAAATGCCGACTAACTCGTATGCATGTGTAAAATGGAATACTGGAATATGAACGAAAGCTGTCGTGGAAGTTGTCCACAGAAACTGATTAAAGTATAAATTTAAAGGCACGTGTGCATTTTTTACTTCAGGATTATTTTGTTTTTCGAAAATATGCACAAATATGCATTTATTATTGAAAATATGCAATTAAAAGTAAAATATGCATTTATAATAAAATATGCAAAAATATGCACTAACGATTAAATGCCATTTTAAAGCAAATTGATTGATTCGTGCTTGTATTTTATTCCTGTGTTTCTAAAGTTTCTCAAAAAAAATATGCATTTGCATGAAAATCCTAGCCCTAGTTATAACTCTTTGAATACTCAAAACAATATAATATTTTCAAAATTATGGAAACCTTTCCTGTCAAAAACACATCTTTTTTTTACGCGAAAAACTAGTTAACTATTTGTTTCAAAATAGCGGCAATCCCAAAAGGTGTTTGATGGTCGAAAGTTTGGATTTAAGCTCTTTATGAAAACAAAACACGTTTTCCCCATGTCCATATTAAAGTTCTATACAAGTCATGACTAAATATATTGGACTATTATGATTGTTCAAATTTTTTGAATCACCAAATCACAGCTCTTGTGAGGTTAATTCATTGTGAGGCTTTGTTGCGATGGCTGATTGCCGATTCGATACCATTCCATTCTATACTATACCATTTCAAGGAGTTTTACCAAGAAGTAAAAATATATGGAGAGCCTTTTTAGAGGCCATTTCCAATAGTTTAAGCCAAATTCTATTCCATGGCAGAAAATTCCAGCTCTTAAAAAAGTGTAACATTATAATTGTTTATTTTATATTTTTCTAGTGATTTTAATTTTAATTTATTTGGGTTGGCTATGAAATCCCTCATCACAAAATCCCGTATCAAGAAATCCTGAAGCACAAAATCCAGCAGGATCTACTACAATTAGACAGCGCATACAATTTTTCTTTCGCATAGGAATTGGTGCCTCGATTTTAGGAGGATCACGAAGAACGAAGTTTAATACTGTTTTTTCTGGACCGACGACTATGGTCTGGTGTCCGGATCTGGTCGGTTGACGGTGGGCAGTGGATCTGACGAAGGAGGTTTTGAAGGCGGGTCTGGAACTGGGACATAGGTTCTGGTGCTAGATCTTGGAAAAAGGTTCTGGCCTTGGATATGGAACGAGGACAAAAGTCCTGGAGGTGGTTCTGGAATTTGGACAAAGGACACATTTTTTTTTTTGAAAGAAGGTTCTGGAGGTGGAAGGTGGTTTGGAACTTAGACAAAGCACACATTTTTTTCGGAAACAAAACATTTTTCATAAACTTTATTTTACATATTAAATGAAATTGCTTTTTTAACTCCCTTTTTCGGTTCTCTGAACCGCTCACGTAACTCCGTTGCTCCGCTATGGGTATGCTCAGTCGCCTGTAATTTTTCTTAAATAAAAGTAAAAAGAAACTCTTTCTTTAATTTTTTTCAAAAAAGAAACAAAATATATTTACCTACATATTTCAATAAACTCAGTTTTTTTACTCTTTCTTAATTTTTTTTCAAAAAACAAAAAAAAAAGTTTTGAAAAAACGTAGTTTTTTTATAGATTTTTCAAAAAAGTTGAGAAAAATTCATTTCTTTAAATATTAGTTTTCAAAAAAAAAATGCCCCTCTCTGTCATGGTCCAGAAGTCCAGAAAAATATTATATTCGAAATCATTAACATTCTTCCTATTGTATTATTTTATTCAAAATCACCATCAGTATTCTTCCAATCATATTTTAACTTGCGAATACAGGTACTATATGGAAAGTTATGAATTCATAAAAAAAATTGGACTCGAGATTTTGATCAAACTTGACATTAGGATGACGAAAAAAGTGGGTCTTTCTCGTCTGTCTGTCTGTTCGACTACAGCCTAAGCGGATGGGTCGATTTTCTGTAAACTTGGTACCTGGCGTTTTTTCGACATTCCCCCCACCCGGTTTTTTCTCTTTTTTTTTTAGGACCAAAACTAACAGTAGCTGTCATAAAAAATTTGTTGGCCAAAAATGCAAACTTACTTTTCTAAAAATCAGCTCCACAGAATTTTTTTTTTTTAAACTCAATAAATTTAAGTAGTTATAAGCTGCCATTTAATAAAAAAAATGGTTCCAAAAAATGGATAATAATGGTACCTCCCAAAGAACCATTTTTTGTATTTTCGCTTTTATCGAAAGCCGTTCGACTCATTCTGATAAATTTTTTTATGAAGAATTATTGACACATTTTAAATAATATTGCTTACCAAAATTTTCAAAAAGATATTTTTTGGATTTAAAAAAAAAAGTTTTAATTTTTTTTTAAAACTCAATATTTCAAAAACGACTCCGTCGATTTTTATTAAACTTGGTAAAAAGCTGTTTTTTAACTTTATATAGAAGATTTTTGACAAAAATTATTCTAATACCCAAAAATAACGGTGCCTCCCATACAAGTGTTTAAAAACCATTAAGAAAAATATTCTACGATCTAGATAAAATTTTTTTTTTGCGTTAAAATTAGTACGATCTACCATTTAAAATTTTTAAATTTTATATTTTGCTTTTATTAACAGCACCTCTCATAGAACGGTTTCTTTGATTTTCGAATATCTCAATATCTGATCAACCGAAAAAAACTAGATTTCTTATACAGAAGCTTCTAACAAATATAAATAAAAGTGCGTATCAAAATCAAAAAAAAAATCAAAATTATTTTTTGAAAATTCGATATTTCGAAAACGGGTAACAGATTTTTTTCTGAAGTCCAATTTTAAACGCAACATTAATTAATACTTAAAATTGTCGTACCAATTTTTTTTTTCATCAAAAATGTTAACGAAATCTTTTTATATACAAAATTAATTATTTTTAAAACCGCTCCTACGATATTCAAAATTTTTTTTCTCATAAATTAAGATTTATATAAGAAATCAGATGGTGTACATCGCGTTGGGTAAAAACAGACTCAAAGTATTTTAATCAATTTCTTTCTAATTTTGTTGAACTAAAACAATTTACCAGTTTAAACAATATAATTTCCTTTAATGCATAATACATATGTGCAACACTGGGCTATATATATATACCACCTGCAACTAAACTAAGTTTTGGCAAATGGATAAAATATAGACTCCCATAGCTAATTTATTTCAGCTACAGAACCACAATCTGATCGCACATAAGAGCAAGTTCGATCGACCCAGTCGTGCATATTTTTATATAATTATTCATAATCCCGCAGCGTAATTTCTTGCAGGATTTTGTTGTATTTGTAATTTGCGGGATTCCATGCAGCGGGATTATGTACTGCGGATCGTGTGATATCACACCTTTATACTTTTTTCTTTGGGGCTATGTGAAGTCAAAAGCCTTCGCCGATAACCCACCTACGATCCAGGATTTGGAAGCTAACATTACTGGCGTAATTCGGCAAATACCGGTCGCAACGCAGTGATCCAAATTTGTACCTTCAGAATGGACCATGTACGGCCGGCGGCGGCGGCGCGCGTAGTCACGAGCAACATTTACACGAAATAAAATTTAAAAAGTAAATGTCAGACTGTTCTTTCAGGACATAATAGAGTTTCTTCCATCAAAATTGATTACGTGTTTTATTTAAAATTAAAAAAAAAACAGGTCTTAATGAATCACCCTTTATGATTATTTTTTGTTTTCCATTTGAGAATTCGAACAAAAAATCCTTTGCTTTTACAAAAATTCAAATTTAAGTGGTCATAACAACCGATTGTATTTTTCGCCTAGAAACATATTCACATATTAACTCCGTAGTCCGAACAACAAGTAAAGTAAACAAGCCCCCTTTATTCCATAAATGAGCACACAAACTATAGGTATAATCAGTTATTATGTAAATAAGGCTGCTGATGTGCTGATGCAGTCAATCCTATAACAACTTCTGGTTTTCATCTGTTCGACTTGATTTCATTAATCTCCTTCGAGAAGAAAACAAAATAATAATATAAATAAAAGAAAGTTAAATAAGAGAAGTAGTTCAGCCTTGATGAGATTTTGCAAACCTGAACTCGAATCAGTATTTCGGCGAGCAACAGTCGAGGAGTATTATTTAATAGTTTGGATTAACTTGGTGTTGGTGTTATTTATCGCAACTATAAAAGAGCAACTTTATGGTTATCCCGTCCACTTTATGCATTTTGTACCGGAACTGTTTGAAAGGTTTCCCCTAAGCTAACTTTTGAACTATCTTATTTTTGGATTCAAATTAATGAGGAATGAGGAAAATATTTAATAAATATATATACAAGTATGTATATCCAATATGTCAAGGTCAAGGTTCGGCAGGGTCCCTTGAATAATATGTAGAGTTGGTAGGTATTTATTGTTAGTTATAAAGGGTGATTTTTTAAGAGGTTTAGAACTTTTTTTAAAAAAAAAAACACAAAAAATTCGAAAAAATGAATGAAAAATTTATTTGAATCGATAGTTTGAACCTTGCAATTTAATGTTTAAAGATAATTTCATGCAAATGTTGACCGCGGCTGCGTCTCAGGTAGCCCATCCGCTGAGTCCAATTTTGGCATACTCTTTCACACATATCGGCCGGTATCTCACGAATGAATGCATGGATGTTGGCTTCCAGTGCGTCAATCGAAGCGGGCTTGTCCCTATAGACATTAGCCTTGACATACCCCCACAAAAAATAATCTAATGGTGTCAAATCGCACGATCTAGGCGGCCAATTGACCGGCCCGAAACGTGAAATTAACTGTTCACCAAACTCGCCTCGCAATTGCGCCATTGTTTCGCGTGCTGTGTGGCATGTGGCACCGTCTTGTTGAAACCACATATCATGCAAGTCAAGAACTTCCATTTCGGGCAAAAAAAAGTTTGTTATCATCGCTCGGTAGCGTTCACCATTGACAGTAACGCTGCGATTCGCATCATCTTTGAAGAAATAGGCCCGATAATGCCGCCGGCCCATAAACCGCACCAAACAGTGGCTTTTTCGGGATGCATTGGTAGCTGTTGCAATGCTTCTGGCTGATCTTCACTCCAAATGCGGCAATTTTGCTTATTTACGTACCCATTCAACCAAAAATGAGCCTCATCGCTGAACACAAGCAGCGCGCGATGAACATTTCGAACCGAGCACGAATTTTGATAGTAAAATTCAATAATTTGCAAGCGTTGTTCATTTGTAAGACGATCCATGGTTAAATTGCAAACCAAACTGAAGCTGTTAGACAGTGACACAAGGTACTAAACACACGTCAGCTGTCAAAACCAGTGTTGCCAAAACCAAACCAGCTTAAAAATCACCCTATATGTTTGTATAAAGTACATATGACGAAGATTATGACTCTGTTGTTTTTATTTCATTTTACAAATGGATGTGCTTAATCAAAGCTTAACGGTTTTCTTTTTTAGTGAAAAACATTTAAAAATAAATAAATAAATTGGAATACTTTTCACTAACAGTGAGCTAAGCTACATATTCAATGGACAACCTTTGGAGAATTTGTTTTTTCTTAAATATTTATAAATTTAAAATTAACTTTTATGTTTTATTATAAATAAAGGTGCAAATGTTCCAAATGCCCTTCATAAAGCTTAAGTTTGACAACTTTATTTATAATACATAAGAAAATAGACTATAATATTGCACTTCCTTAAAACAAAACTGAACTAGTTTTTATTTTAATTGCAAACGGCTCATTTGCAACAGTAAAACAAAAGAAGATATAAGTCCAAGTGAGATCGCCACCGAACTATGGAACAAAAAGCTAAAAGTCGTGGCAAAATTGAAAAAAAAATTATTTTTGTTTATTGTTTTGTTTTTGATTGCTATATAAAAAGAGATTCAACAAAAGCAATTAAAATGACTTTCTGATAACCAGTTTGATTTATAGAGCTTTTGAAAGTTCGTCAATTTTATTTATTTTATTTTAAAGGGTCATTCATTTTTGGGTTTCGAAAGTAAAGCTAAATAAAACACACAGCGATACATTTTTGATGAACATTTTATTTCATCATAAAGTTTGGACTTTGTCATTAAGTGTGAAAAAAAAATAATATCCAAATGGCCGACTCGGGCGAATCGGGAAGATTCGCAGCATGCGATTCTTTTGAGCTAATTTTTTACTACTTTTTCGCACATTTCGGGCGATATCTCATCCATAACTTGAGTAAAATTGGTTTTTAATACGTTTAGAGTTCGGGGATTATTTGCCTAAACACGGTCTTTTGCGTAGCTCCACAGAAACAAATCTAAAGGTGTCAAATCGCATGATCTTGGTGGCTAATTGACGTCACCAAAACGTGAAATTACGCTACCAGCAAATTTCTCACGCAATAAACGGCGTTGTGAATGGTCAGCAGGCTTTATAGGGATGTAGATGCAAATCCAAATGCAAAATACGCCACAATGAGGTGTACAACATGTTCAATTGCCGGGAAATCGATGAATTCGGATCATCAGCAACACTTGCGCTTGCAGCAGCAATATTTTAGACTGAGTGGGCATTACGATGATACACAGGCCTTACGACATTAGTAACGCTTCCACTCTCTTCAAATTTCTTCACAATTTTACCGATTGCTTGCGTAGTCGGTCGATTATGACTATGACGATCCATTATCCATTATCGTAAATAACAAACAATCAACTAATATTATGACACTTCGAATGACAGCTGAGTTTGACAGGTGTCAAGTACCAGCGCTACCAACAAAAATCCACGAAATGAATGACCCGTTATAATGGTTAAATAGTAGGTGTTTTTACATAGAAATAAGTATTATAACTGTTATACATGGCAGGAATGTCGGAATAGCCACAAGGTCCCTTATGGTATGCAAGAGACTTGCTGGTAAATCATAGGGCTGAAAAAAAAAAACATCCTCAGATGGATGTACATTGTACACTATGATGGTAAGACCCATCATTACCTATGGTGCGGTTGAATGGCATAAAAGAACCGAACTACAAACAACTGTTGCTATGAGAACTTGCTCTACCGCAGCGATGGAGGTCAGCCTTCACCTAACTCCACTGTATGTGATAATCGAAAGTGCTGCGGAGGGAGCCATCATGCTATTCGCCAAAGAGGGAACTGGGACTGGGAAATGTATAGGTATAAAGGAAAAAGAACACACAAATCCAGGTCTGCAGTTACAAACCTTATTGACATTTCAAAAGATGACATGATTAAAAAGTTAAACTTCGAGAAAAATTTGCAAACGAAGCTAATAAAAAAAATGTTTGGCTAGGCGAAATGAACTACACTCTGCAAGCAAATACCATCAAGTGGTAAACTGACCGATCGAGAATGTCTGAAGAGACTGCTGCAGGAATCTTTGGGCCAAAAACCAAACTTTTCATACCGATGCGACAGTCCACTAGTGTTTTCAGGTGGAAGTAAATGTTATAGAGAAATGTGCAGAAGGAAATCTCGAAAGAAACTACGTGAAACAAAACATTGCTATCATGCCAGATAGCCAAGCTGCTCTGAGAGCACTTAACTCATACACTATTACTTCCAGACTAGTACGGGAATGTATGGGAATGCTAAATGAAGTTGGGAAGAATAATAATGTCACAATGTACTGGGTACCGGGCCATGCCGAAATCCAAGGTTATGAAGAGGCAGACTCACTAGCCAAAATAGGAGCAATAAACCCCCCCAATGGGTCTTGAGACCTATTGTGGAATAAGAGAAAATGTGATCAAAAATAAGATCAAATCAGAGGATGAGGCCAAAAGATCCAAAATCTGGAAAGAACTCCCAACACTCAGACACGCAAAACTACTACTTGGGATCTATAACCAAGAAAGTTACAAATTGTGGATCAGTCTGAACAGAAATAACGATAGAATAAAACAGGCTTCCTTACCGGACACGGCAAACTAAAAAGACACTTGGAAATTCTTAGTAAGAAGTCAAACTTACAGATTCTGCAAAATTGATGAGGAAACACCGGATCTAGGCAAATGTGATGTACTTGTGCGTGTACCAAAGATACAAATACAAATAAAAGAAAGGAATATATTCTCTTTGAAAATACTCTAAATACTCAAATTCTTCATATGGATATAATTGGAGGAAGAGTTGTAGAGTGAACAACCTCATTGAGCCCTATATGGGGGCACATTTGCAAAATTATAACAAAATCGGTCGAACCATAGAAAAGATATAACCTACGCGAATAACCCAAAAATAAGACCACTTTCTTCAAAAAACGTGTAATCCCTATTTCCGTTTTGTGAATTTTCCGCAGAAAAACTGAACATCAGTTTTATTACAATAACTTTTGTCATCACAGGTATGAAGTTTAATCAAAATCGTTATAGCCGTTTTTGAGAAAATTTGAAAAAAAAAAACAAAATTGTTGTATGGCAGCTGTCCGTTCAAGGTGAGTTAAAACAAAAATTCGTATTCAAATCACCCCACCCGTTTAGGCTCTAACTTAAATCACAGTGGATGCACAGATGTATACCGACGACGTCATCGTCACATTCGTGCATATTTTTTAATATTTTTCGTTGGGGTTAAAAAGACCTACTTGGTAGATTTTTCTCAAAATTACAATAATTTTTAACTCTTATGTTATGATTTTTCCAACGAAAAAGGTCATTTTGGACCACAGTGCCGGGATGGAACACTAATTTTTGAGTACTAAAGGCGTATTGTACACAAGCATATTCAACTATAATAGGTAATTATCAGTTTGATTTGGTGTTTAATAAATTCAAAACAAATAAAAAATTTATTTTGTATTCAAGAATTAACTGAATATGATAACATGACAGCTCTGAAAGTGTTAATTTATTCACAACTTAGTCTTATAATTAAGAAAAAAAATGCAACTTTCTTGGGTTTTTATTGTTTTTATATTTATTTATTTTTTTTTTAATAGAACCAACAACAAATGAATCTGTTCCGAAACTTTTGATTACATTTAGATTAATTTATTGTAAACATAACTTAAGGTTTTTACATTTACTTTATATGTAGGTCGTATTACAAAACTTAAGTAAAGTAAATCACATTGGCTACATGGGCCGGCTGCCAGCTGCCTACCAAATTGACATTTTGTAAAAGTTGTTTTTTCTTCTTTAATTTGAAAGTTTTCATTTATAATAACTCTACGATGTTGTAACGTTACTTCGCAGTAGCCACATAATGGAACCTATACTGTAGACCATTTAAAAGTCAGTGAGCGTAGTTTTTTTTTTTTCGTAAAATTGAGCTCTGCTTTGACGGAAGATAGGAATAGGACAGATAGCAATAAATTAAAAAGTATCTTATCTTGAATTAACAATAGGAATTTTAAGAAAAGTGCAACAGAGTAGGCTATAAATTAGAATAAGTTTATAAAGGGTCCGCCAAATAACTTTTTTTTTTTGAAAATGGCGCAAAACATCGCGTGTAGCTTCGGCTGTGTGGCACGTAGCGCCGTCCTGTTGAAAACAAATGTTGTCAATATCCTCCTCTTCAATTTTTGTGAACAAAAATTCGTTCAAGATGGCCCGATAACGATCGCCATTGACTGTAACGGCCACTCCTTGCTCATTTTCGAAAAATGGCCCAATTATGCCTCTGGACCAAAATCCGCACCAAACAGTGACTCGTTTTGGGTGTATCGGCTTTTCAATGTATGCGTGCGGGTTTTCTATGCCCCAAATGCGACAATTGTGCTTGTTTACTACCCGCCAAGATCAAAATGAGCTTCATCTGAAGAGATGATTTTTTTGTCAAAATCGGCATCTTCTCTAAGTCGATCGCAGGCCCACTAAGCGAAGCGTATACACAACCATATTCGTTCAGCGGAAGGATAAAACTAATTATCTGTCAAATCAGACATGAGCTAAGTGTTACCATTCACGAAATAAGCACTAGTTAGATCTCGAACCCTTTATTTGACTTATTTCAGAGGATGACGTATTACAATCTTTACAAAGTTTGATGAATGTAGTCAGTGATAGTTTTTCATTCTAAACACATAAAGAAAACAAAATGTATGCTCTAAGTTACTGTAAGGTCTGGCGTTTATGTCCAGCAATTCTCCTCTTGCTCGAAATATCAAAGATATTTGTCTGCAATTATAAGGGCCAATTTCACAGTAAGAAAAGTGACACTAAAGTGGGGAATGTCAAGAATTAATTCCCAATATCTAAGTGCACTGTTACCTGCCTGAATAAGTGACACTCAAGTCTCCGATGTTGGTGATTTAAGTTCCACTTACGCTGGCTATGAAATTTAGCTTAAATTCCTCATATGGTAAACTTAAGTGGTAATTATTCCGGTAAGTGTTGACTTTGAAACTGGCCCTTAGCATCGGAAAATAGTTTTGATCTTCTAGGATATGATTTACAGTTGAATATAAAAGGTGGTTTTCTGACTCAGATTCTTTGTTCATAAAGTTTTTTCTTATTTCGATATCTTACTGTTTTAATGTTATAGAATTTTCAAAATCTATGTATAGTTCAAGGAACAGCAATATACTCTAAGCTAATTAATTCCTTTTTTTTTTATAAAAGATCGAGGGGAACTGATTGCGCATAAAACCAAAATCAAAAAGTGATTCACTCAGTGATGGTTAAAAGGCAAAACCAAATTAATTATACGTAGTCAAGGTTAAGTTTCAAAGTATAAGTGTAGAGTGGAGCCAGTCCAGTTTAAGTTAATAATAAAATAAATAATGAAATAATTTTGATGCCAATAGAAACCTTAACATCTCTTTTAATAAACGGCGAACAACGGTGTGATAGAACTTACACATCTGTCAACTTGTAATTCATATTAATAATGTGGAATGGCCTGTGACATGTGATTGCGAGCGGATAACTTTAACTCGAAAAATTTGGCATTTAAGAGACGGACAACTTCTTTACAGACACATGTATACATTTCAAAGAATCGTTTACTACTATAGTCAAGGTTTCAGTGAATTTATGATGCGACACACGTATTAGAATGTTGCTACTTTGTGATGAATGGTTGTCGTTCTTCAAGTTATAAGAACTGGAAAGATATAATTAAAATCTACGATATATATGCTTACTAATAAAAACAGTTTCAAAGCAGACAAGTTGACTATCCGTGTGCCAGCTAACACGTGTTTTATGGGGCACACAGTGTTTTTTGTATTTTTATTAATAAGGCAGAAGATTAATAATTCAAATCGTTAGATCAAAAAAAAAATTTGAAGAAAATCCAGAGCAAAACATATCAGATGCTTTAGATTATTAACATATAAATTATACGGAATGGGCATTGTTTCTTAAGTTTCTTGGAAGAATACAAACAAGCACCATTTAAAGTGATTTTAAATTCTATGCTTCTAAATTTATACTATAGATCAGAACAAGCTTAGTTTATTTCCACTTGTGGTTAGTGGTTAAATCAGGTATATTATATATATTTAATTTATTTGCCATTCATCTTATAACAAAAACAAAATAATAAATAAGTGTTATATAATCATAATTACGTATATATTTTCTTAATAATAATAGCATTTCTATTTCGCAATTTATAGAGACTCATATCATCAGTAGCGTAGTTTGACATCGGGCGAGAGTTTCTGGCAAGAAATCAAACTGGGGCGCCATAAATACTATAGACAAATTGGTTTAGTTTTTGTTTGAGAGAAAAAGAAAATATTAATTTAAAAAATGTGAGCAAAGCCTGGCAATACCATAGTTTTGTTAAGTAACGGGTGTTTTTTTTAGAGGTATAGAACTTTAAGTTGGCAATACTATTTGAACTGGCGGCCATTTTGTCAGCTGTCAAGTGTTTTATTTTTAGTTTGCTTTGGCATTTCAACATGAATAGACTGACGCCTGAACAACGCTTCCAAATTGTGTTCAAATGGGCCTAAAACAAGATTGCCGTTAATCCCAATTTTCAAAAGCGAGTTTTGTTTAGCGATGAAGCTCACTTTTGGTTGAATGGATACGTCAATAAACAAAATTGGAGTGATGATAATCCTCAAGTGTATGTGGAGACACCGTTACATCTACAAAAAAACTGACTGTTTGGTGTGTGCTTTATGATTTGGTGGAATAATTGGTCCGTACTTCTTTAAAAACGATGGTGGTTGTTCATCAATTGAACAACCATGATGTGCAGGAGCTGCGGTTTCAACAAGACTGTGCAACATGTCACACAGCTCGTGGCACAATTGATTTATTGAAGGAAACGTTTGGTAACCGTATAGTTTCAAGTTACAGACTTGTGAATTGGCCTCTAAGATCGTGCGATTTAACGCCGCTTGACTATTTTCTGTGGGGATATGTGAAGTCGCTAGTCTACGCCGATAAGTCCGAAACGATTGACCACTTGGAGGACAACATTCACCGCGTTATTGACGATATACGCCACAAATGTTGGAAAAAGTCATACAAAATTGGGCCTTCAGATTAGACTACGTCCGAGCCAGCTGTGGCGGTCATATACCATAAATCATATTTAAGTTATAATGCCAGAAGATGATCTTTCGAAATAAGTAAATTTCTTGTCAATTTAAAAATCATTTTTGTTTTATTCCATTTCAAAGTTATATAACTCTAAAAAAAGACCCTTTTACATCATCATAAGGAAAGCAAACATTTTGTTCTGCTAGATTATGTAGGTATATGTATGTATCTATTTTTCCTAATATATAGTATAAATTGGAGATTGTACTGTTCTTTCACTCACCGATTTAATTGCAACTTTCATCAATTTCTGTTAAACCAATGTTAGTTACTTACCTTTTAAGAATTATCTTACACTGAAGGTGCAACTTACTACCAACAACTTTTTTATTAATCGCTTTAACTGCAAGGTCATTATGAATTTTTAACAAACTCTTCGTTCCTGTGTGCATGCATAAACATATTTATAATTTCATTTTTATTTAAAATAAATAAATATATAAATAAATAGAATAAATTTAAAACAATATTAATTTATTTATTTTAGGAAGTTTAATTCTATATTTAAAGGGTGAAAGCTTAGATCTGCTTAACTTGCGGGGCTCTGCCTCAAGATAACTCCGCCACTGCATACTATTTATATACAAATTTGCATTTCATGAAAAAAAACAAGATTAAAAAAGTAATCTTTTCTCAAAAAGTCTTTCCTGGCATAACAAATGGTAATAGTTTACATTTAATTGAATGTATTTTAAATAAGTTCAGTTAAATAAAACTTGTGGTTCATGATGCAAAAATAGAAAAACTACCTATAATAAAAATTATAATAATTTAAACAATTCCAATATCTTTAATTTATTCATGGGACATTTCTTCTTTATTACCGGATTTGTTCCAATTCTTTTAAAATGAGATTTCATGTAATTCGCTAGAGGAAAATTTGAATTATTTTTTATCTCTTTCGATTAAAATAAAAAAAAAAACTTCATTTCAGGTTGTTGCTGTTTTTTTTTTTTTAGGAATTAAAGGTATAGATTTAATCATGACTGATAACTAATGTCACTACCATGGATTCCACAACTTAGTCTGTTCTTGGCTTCTTTTAGGAATTCAATCCACTTGCGAAAGCACAGTATACTTTGTTGTCTACAATAAAATTAACCACAGAGTGTTTTCCGCAAACCTGGTTTCTGTTCACTTTTGCTTTGTAAATTGCTCTACCAAGTCTCATTTAATGAACATAGTATTGGAATTGTTGTGTCCATTTGTATATATGTATTTAAATGTCAAACAGATTCAAAATAACTTTTGTAAAGATTATGTATAACTATGAACAAATATAAAATCTTAAACCCGTTTACTGATACCAAACATAAATATTTTTGTTCTATGCTTAAAGACTTTTGTTCTACTTTTTCCTTAGCCCAAAGTGTCACATAAGCTCTTTTGTTAAACATATAATAAATTCCTAGGTTTTTGTTTCGGCAAATGGTCCTTAGTTAGTCAACTCAGCAAAGCACAAGACGAAATATAAATCAGTTAGAACAAAATGGGACTACATTTGTGCCAAAATTCAGTTTCTAAAATTTTGTATTTAAACTGTCAATTCAGTTATAACTGTCATAAAAATCAAATAACCGTCAAGCATTTGTATACATATGAAAAATTTCATCAAAATCAATTCAGGTGTAATAATATATTTATTTCAAACTGACAGTTGGAGTTTATAGAAAAAGAGGTTGAAGGATTCACCGAAAACAATTCACATCAGCATTAAAATTTGACTTCGAAAAAGTTCCGACAAAGCTTGATTCCAGAAGAAAGCTTTGTACAGACGTTTTAAGCAAAACTTTAAAAGTAGCCTAAATTTTAACCACCATGCTTTTGATCATATAAGAAAAGGAAGAAATATTCTGTAGCCAAAAACTTGTAGCCAATGCAATTCTAGAATTAATGATATTCTTTACTGTTTTTCATACAAAAATTAGTTGACGCATTAATCAATTTGCTAAGGTTTCATTGCACCACAAGATTATAAACATCATTTACTAATTTCTTCATTATTTTCAAATATTCCGGACTCAAACCTTGCGTCGGCGTCGTAGGTGTCGTTTTGAGTGCTGAAATTGTTGCATATAACTAGGCGAAATGCATTGCCTAAAATTATTGTGAATTAAACTTTTGAATTTTTTTATATTTGTTTTATTTTTTTGTGATTTAAAATAGTTTCGGTAAAAAAAGCACATTCTTTTAAATTTTCAGTCATTTTTATTAAATTGATTTATGGTTAAATAAAGATGATATTATCGATAAATGCCAATTTATAATGGTTATAAAAATGTATCAAGTGGACGTGCGGGGCTGCATAAACAGTAACTACTTTTATAAACTAAAACTGTTATAATTGGAGTGTCAAGAGAAGTATTTCCCAACGTTTTTTTGTGCTATGTGACACCAGATAACCTTACCAAAATAGTCATGCCCCCTTAACATTTTAAATGTACGCAGATAACTCAACAAATTTTACATAAAAAATCTGACATGTTCAATACAAAATTGAATGGCTGATATTATTGATGGTGTTCACATTGGACTCACTCCGCGCGACTCATTTTGACATCTATTTCTTTTATCTCACTCGGCCTCACTATATGAGAAAGTGAAGCAGGATTTTTTAATTTTTTTGAAAATATCCTGCCTCACTAGACCATCTCTTTTTTATCATGAGGTGGAGTAAGATAAAACAAAAAGATGTCAAAATGAGTCGCGCGGAGTGAGTTCAATATGAACTACGTCATTTATTAATTTATTCATCTGACAAGTACAATAGACTTTCATAGAGAGTGATAACTTACATTACTAAACTTAAATCTTAATTATTTACAAAGCATTTAAAATAATGGCCTTGCATTCCTTTCTACTCATATGGAGATCTAACAACTCTTCAAATTGATTGTAGCATAATGCAGCTTTATCAATAGGATTATTCGAACTATAATTAATTAAATGTCTAGCTATATAAAAACAGCGTTTTGTCTTGGCCTAAAAGAGCGCGATGGAGCACAGATATTAAATAAAAACAGTAGTGGCCGATTTCATAAACCCCATTCAACTATTTAACAGGCTTTTAAATCTTAAAATGACGTTTGTTCCATACAAAATACGTCATTTAAAAATTTAAAAGTCTGTTGAATATTTGTAAAACCGAATAAAGATGTGAACAATCGATGTGACCACACAAAATATCCCTAGCAAAAATGGAAAAATATTCTATTTTGAAGGGGTTTAAATCAATTAATTTACATCTTATGTCATATGTAGGCATGTTATTTTGCGAATAAGAGGTCTGTTTGGTATCTTTTTTCAGCAAAATGTTCAAAACCTGTCAAAACAATAAAGAGAGAACGAATTTCTCAAAAATGGAGAAATTTACAAGAAAGTTGACAAACGCATTGAACCACTTTTGTGTACAAAATGTCAGAATTTTACTCCTCACATCAACAATCACGTGCCAAAAGTCTGGTTTTGTTAACAATTTGCGTTTAATTTAAAAAAAAAATCACATAAAATATAAATTTATCAAGTTATTTATTATTTATAAAGTTAATTTTCACATATCAGAAACCACAATTTCAAATAAAAGCAAAAGATGCTAACAGCTGGGTGTTTTGACAGACTTTACTCTTCTTGTACACAGAAATTTATGTAGCACATATTCGCAAGTTATCCAATGGAGGGGAAATTTTTTTCTCTCTCGATGTGCTCTCTCGTTGCAACTTTTTTGAGTTAACAAACAGGAATTTGTGATAAATTGTGCAATTTTGTGAAATTTTTTGCAAATTCGCAAGAAATTTCACGTAACCAAACAGACCTAAGGTAGGTGTCATTAAGTAAAGCGAAGTTGGTAATAGTTGACACAATTGATGAATGACAGAGCGTTCAGAAATATATCTCAAAGGGTGGAAACAGAAGAAGCACAGATTTTTTAGAGATAAGTGTAATAGAGCATAATTTTAAATATCCTCTTTACACACGTTGGGAAGCACTGGTCTAGAGTCAACACTTCCATTATTCACTGCATGATTTTGCTGTGAGGTGCAGACATTTGCCTTCTTACTTTGTATTGTTTCGCCTTCTGAATCTGATACAATTCTGTTAACATTAATCTGATGCAACTGTGCCCAGATAAATGTTTCAACAGTCAAGACATAAGATTGGTGGCAGTAGGTGTCCATCTCACACGTTTCATTAATTATTCCAGTCTCATTGATTCCAAATTAGTTTTCAACACCAACTGTCACAAAAAAGTACATACTCGTAAATCATAGAGCTTCTCTCAATACTCTTATTAGCACCGATATTTTAAACTTTGCCACCACCAAAAAGTTTGTAATGGGTGATTTTTTAAGAGGTTTAGAACCTTTTTAAAAAAAAAAACACAAAAAATTCGAAAAAATGAATCAAATATTTATTTGAATCGATAGTTTGAACCTTGCAATTCATTGTTTAAAGATAATTTCATGCAAATGTTGACCGCGGCTGCGTCTCAGGTAGCCCATCCGCTGAGTCCAATTTTGGCATACTCTTTCACACATATCGGCCGGTATCTCACGAATGAATGCATGGATGTTGGCTTCCAGTGCGTCAATCGAAGCGGGCTTGTCCCTATAGACATTAGCCTTGACATACCCCCACACAAAATAATCTAATGGTGTCAAATCGCACGATCTAGGCGGCCAATTGACCGGCCCGAAACGTGAAATTAACTGTTCACCAAACTCGCCTCGCAATTGCGCCATTGTTTCGCGTGCTGTGTGGCATGTGGCACCGTCTTGTTGAAACCACATATCATGCAAGTCAAGAACTTCCATTTCGGGCAAAAAAAAGTTTGTTATCATCGCTCGGTAGCGTTCACCATTGACAGTAACGCTGCGATTCGCATCATCTTTGAAGAAATAGGCCCAATAATGCCGCCGGCCCATAAACCGCACCAAACAGTGGCTTTTTCGGGATGCATTGGTAGCTGTTGCAATGCTTCTGGCTGATCTTCACTCCAAATGCGGCAATTTTGCTTATTTACGTACCCATTCAACCAAAAATGAGCCTCATCGCTGAACACAAGCAGCGCGCGATGAACATTTCGAACCGAGCACGAATTTTGATAGTAAAATTCAATAATTTGCAAGCGTTGTTCATTTGTAAGACGATCCATGGTTAAATTGCAAACCAAACTGAAGCTGTTTGACAGTGACACAAGGTACTAAACACACGTCAGCTGTCAAAACCAGTGTTGCCAAAACCAAACCAGCCAAAAAATCACCCGTTAGTTATCTTCTTCTCATATCTTTGTTGACACCATTTCTCAAGAAAACCCCAATTTCTTCGTCTGTTGTGCAGAAGTAGATCCGGACGATTATGAATTCATCTCTTTACGCCTTGGTACTATACACAACACACACTTGTTTATGCTGTGGCTGTGGCCCTGATGCTATGCTCGCTGCTCAGTAAATCTCTACGTACAAGCAAAGCGTATACCTGCCTGGCAAAGTGCAGAATATAAATTGCCTACCTCCTTCATACACGTGCACAACAATCGGAAGACATGACACGATTAGCATTTTTCATTAAATCACGATATTATGTCGAATGAATAAATTTTAACAAAATTCTGAGCTTATGTCGCTGTTTTGTCGCAGATATACTTATTTACATTAATGCATCAACCAGCATACAATCTAAAGATCCTATATGTACTTACTCGTGTCGTACTTACGAATGAAGTGAATTTCTTCGAGAAGGTTGTTGAATCTCGCAGTCACTTTCAATGCAGTGGATAAATACAGTGAAATACAGCTTCACTTGGTACACATGAGTTACCGAACGCATACCGAATGCATTTATTTCAACCCATGATGTCTGCTTGACTGGCTGAGTACAGTAAACCTGCTGCAGGGTTGGATGGAAACTTACCCTTAGGTCCAGTTTTTCAGTGCTTTGTTAACTCTTAAGTAGTTTTAGTTTGGATTTCGGAACTCCTCCATTCCTATCGAAACTGGAAAAATTTGGAGTAAAAGGAGTGAAAAAGGAGTAGCTCCGAACGTCCACTCGAAAACGACATTAGTTTAATAAGAGTTAGATAACCCTGCATATAAATTCTACCTGAGTTATTTCAGAAGTAGTCATTTTTCAGTGGAAGATTAAGTTTAACTTTCAGTTGTCAAAAATCTATCGAAATCGAAATGCGACAGTATAGAAATCAAAGTTTCGCTATCGAATTCTATAGATAGCGCCACTATGAAAATCACCCTTTCAATAGTGTCGCACCTCGATTTTTGACACGCATCTTTCAGAAATACCTATTCAGCTAATCCAGAGTTAACTCACAAAATTTGATAAGTTAACTCGGAATCTAAATTAACTCGGGGTTAACCCCGAAACTAGGATAATCTCGCACTAAAAATCTGGGCCTAAAAGTCAGAAGAACTCGCTTCAAATCAAACATCCTCATTACTTGGTGAAATTCACCATTTTGACTGCATTTTACATCCGGCATACGGCACTTGATCCATCTGGGGGCTGCAGAATCCAACGACTTAAAGTTGGAAAAGTTGTGCAACAATAATGAAGTATAATGAGTCCCTCGTCTCATCAGGTCGTCGTTGGGACCTTGCACCCCGCTCACGCTCCCATCAGGCCTAAGTGTGATGCGTGATTTAAACGTCCATGACCAACTTGTTAGCTGTGTATATGTGTGTGTACAGATTTAAAATTAGTTGCGAATGCGTAGTCCTTTTGGAACTATAGTACTCGTATTCCCCGCTAGGCTACGCATAATTTATACAAATAATACACAATAAAGAGGCTTAGATTGGAGTGTCCGTGGTGTGTCCGTTCGTTTCTAATCATCAGAATTCATTTAGGACTGGCTATCTCGTCTTGTGTTCCTGGTTGGAGTGGATAGGTAGTATAAAGAAATTTTCAAAGTCGTTGCGTCGTCCTAGTCCTATAGTCGAGTTAAGCTCTGTGTCTCTGTCAACTTGACCAAAAGATATGGTCTAATCATTGGGGCACTATGTGTCTCCGTGGTTTTTAGCGAGCAAGGGGGTGTTGGTGGCGTGGTGTGTTATGCCATTGCTCGAAGTCAAATCGAACGCAGAGTCGTGAGTTAGAGTTATTTGAATGCATTTAGACAGTCGTCGTTGTGGTTGTCGTTGGACCGCTGCTGATCTTGCGGACAAAGTGTGTGTACGCGTCCGGGGTCGTAGTCGTATCTGGCAGATAGCATTTTTTTTTCTGTACAAATACACACAGGGGACAAGTGGTACATGATGTTATGTGTCAACAGCTTAATTTCGCAAATCAGATATAAATCGTGGCTAAGCTGGTATTTGGGGTTGTCCCCTGCCGCGCGCCACCGTTACCATCACGTCTTCTTTTCTGCATCCCGCTAGAGGAGTAATTTATGTGACATGTTCTGAGATTGCTAGACTCGAGTTCGTTAAGCACCAAATGACATCACATATATGAA
Source organism: Leucozona laternaria (assembly GCA_932273885.2). Classification (NCBI taxonomy): domain Eukaryota; kingdom Metazoa; phylum Arthropoda; class Insecta; order Diptera; family Syrphidae; genus Leucozona; species Leucozona laternaria. The sequence continues at coordinate 17,963,411 of OW026367.1, read as the reverse complement.
ACTATACGGTGAGTCCTGTGACTGGGTGGATGGTGGTGGCTTTGAGAGTTTAGTTTTGTGTCGCAGGGGTCTTATCAATCAATCAATCAAATAAGTCGAGCCCGGTAAATTCCTAAGCTAATGTTGTCAGAAGTGGTTTTCGATTGAAACTACTATCGATTAAGTGACAGACTATATAGAATTGGTTTCCGATTGGCTTTGATTGATGGGTGCAGTGTGCTGCGCAGCTTATATATGTAGCTGCTGGAGGCCATAAGGCAATTTAATATAAATGTATTCATAAATATGTATGTATGCACCTAGATACATTCACAATGGGGTAAAATTATTGGGTGATTCGGACGCAACGCAACTGGTGGTCGGTTAACCTAATTTATGCAAACGAGATAAGGCTTGAGTGCGGGGTATTAATTTTGTTTTCAATTGTAAGTAGTAATTTGTATGGCAAGTTTGAATTACATATATCTTATCGACATGCATTATATATGTACATGTGTTTACGTCAAGCTTATAAATGCGTTGAGTTATTATCGATGAGGAAAATATAATTGTCTAGTTCTTGGATTGGATTGATTTGAATTGCGTGTAGCTTGTTTGGTTATAGCTATGTTACATTTCAAGGTCTGTAATTGTTGCAACAAAGATTTTGTAAGTAAGATTCTATTGGAATAGGTAATAGTAGCAATATCTGTAGGTTTGAAAAATTAATATGAAAATTGAGTCATTATATATATTTGTGTATAGATATGTCAAAGATATTGAAGAGTTTGAAGGACATTAGCTGGCTTAGTTGCTAGGTCTTTGTGTTTCATTACTCATATTAATTAACCGAAAAAAACGTGATACAAATCTTTTTTATACTTAACTTTGTCTTGCGGTATACATAGGTCGATACTGCAAAGTGGCGCAAAATTAATCACCCTATCGGAAGATGTTATAATTTTTGCAAATGGCGTCGAACGTCAATTATATTTGACATTTATGAACTAGACAGCTGCAGTATGCAAGCGTACAAACAATGGAGCGCTATACTCGATTTTCGAACCATTCTCAATCTCAGCAAACGAAGATGATGATTTTGTGTCGAAAATCATAATGAGCGATAAGGAGGATTTGCACTTAAGAGGTTTCGTCTATAAGCAAAATCTTCGTTTCTGGGGCACTGAAAGTCCGCGTGTGATGCACGAAGAGCCATTACATCCACCCAAAGCCACTGTGTGGTGTGGCGTTCACGCGGGAGGAGTTATTGAGCCGTATTTTTTTATAAGGACGCTATCGGCAATACGGTCACTGTTACTGGCGAACGCTACAGGGCCATGATAACCGACTTGTTACTGAGCGGGACTTGGTGGACATGTAGTTCCAGCAAGAAGGTGCGATCGCACACACAGCATGATCCACTATGGATATTGTGAAGGAAGCATTTCCTGGTCGTGTAACCTCCCGTTTTGGCGATTTGGCATGGCCAGGAAGATTGCCCGATTTAACCATCCCAGACTTCTTCCTTTGGGGCTACTTGAAGTCGCGGATTGATGCCAATAAGTCTCAGAGCCTTTTAAGAGAATATTCAGCAGGAATGCGAACAGTTATCACCAAAAATCTTGCGGAAAGTCATGGCAAATGCGACAGAACGGGCACAAATGTATATCAACACTGGCGGCAGCCACCTGACAGATATCATCCTTTCCACTTAACATACAAATTTAACGATAGTTCACAGTGGTTTTTACCTAGCTTGCACTGTGAAGATGGCATACAACATGACACAAGGATCCTTGGGATACTTATATGATCAGCTTGCGATCTAAATAGGCGAAGTGGCTTAACTGAATTATGCTGGCACTGGACCTCAATTTCGTATCAATGTTTTTGCGTTAACAGAAACATCATCGGTGTGGAAGAAAAACTTCATAAGTCAACAAACGCAATTAAGAATTATTTAAAAATAAAATGAGCCGTTAAAAAAAAAGAATATTATTTAGATTTTTTCTTTCTGCCTCTTATGAAATTGAAAAGTGAAGTTTTGTTGATTTGTGTCGCTTTTCTTCCGTGCCTTAACTTCTTTTAAAAGCAATTATTTTTAGCTCCAGTAATCAAACGTTTTTCCAAGTTAAATGAGACATTACTTCAACGTATATAAATAAATTGCAATTAAATAATTTACAATATGTTGCCAGGTACGTAAAAAAAAATTACAAAAGAACAAAGAAAATCTTCTTGCTCTAAAGTATTCTTCGGAGCTCAGACGTTCAGACTTTATATATGTACTGTACATATGTATCTTATAGTGCAATGGAAATATCAAAATACCTTTTTTAGGATAATGGAATGGAAGGAAACCCGACTTTTTGTCATTTCTGCTTTTAATTAATCTTAGGCTTTAAAAATTCCCTTTTTTTAAGAACTTGGGTAGGTACCTATCCTTTGATGCACTTTGATAATTCTTACATTCTGCTCTGTCAAACATTTGGAATATACATATGCTTAAATCATTTGTTCATTTTAATTCACATCACATCAGCAAATGAATTCAGTCCACAGAACATCTATATCGCATAGATATAATTGCAAACCAAACCAAAAAATAAGAAAACAAAATCAACAAAATAGAGAGGGTGCAATCCTTGCACGAAGAAAGGACCCTTGAATGCATAAGAACCCGAAAATTCACAAAAAAATTAAATAAAATAAAAAGTAAATAAACTAACATTTTACATGCGCTCATATAGCAAATCTTATATCCTCGCCATATATGTACATATTATGTTCGCTGAACTTAATTCTGTTTTTATTTTTGTAGATTTTTTAGAGAGCAACCCTCTGTACCCAAACCATCACCTCCTTTTCGACAGTATAGGCATCAGGCATTTGGAACTACCCCATCACCCCCCCCCCCCCCATATTACAGTTTTGGTTCAGTGCATTTATTATTATTTGTGAATGTCCTGACAGAGCACAGAAAGCAAGCAAAATAAAACGAAGTGAAACTTTTTCACCGAGTGCTCCCACGGCCGAGGCCGAGATAGGGGAACCCCCAATATGAAAGAACCTACCCAAACATCTTTTCACTTCGGTTACTTCTTAATGAGGACCGAGGGATATTCTCGCGGATGTTTTGCTAATGGAATTTTTCGTCCTTCTTTATGAAAACCAAGGTAAAACTACATCAGGTAAAAGAGTTGGGGAGGTCGGGTTGGGGTAACTCGTCGTTCAACGTGTCTGTTGTAATTTTTGTCAAGAAGCTATAAATGAAATGGAATACTATGGTAGTGGTGAGGGCTATGGCAAGCCAAGGGGGGAAGGGGATGAATTCACCTTCTGAAGATGCAAGAGAGGGCTTGAATTGAGGCCGAAACTAAAAACAATAGCAAATGCATTTTTAACGTCAATAAAAGGGTACCTAGATAGCAGGAACACGAACCCTCTACTTCTCTCATTGCTGCTACTGCTGCTGTTAATTATTTTTAACATCCTGCATGTTGCCAAAAAAAAGGACACAGATACTAAACGGATGGATGAACAACGTTGCTGTCTTCAGTTAGCTCACAGGAAAAAAGTCGTATGGAATAGAACAGGGGAAAAAGATTGGTGCATTAATTTTTAATATCAAAATAGCTGTGACAGACCGTCGAAAATGATTGTTTTTTATTTACCTGATTTCGTCCATGAATTCAGTGCAGCGAAGTTTAATTAAGATGGATTTTTAAGGGAGCATTCGAGCAAGCAAGTTTTTTTTTTTTTGACAAATAAAAATAAAAATAGATTTTTTTTGTCGAATTAGTTGTGGCACAGATATGGGTTTTAGAAATTTTGAAAAAGACGACAAAAAAAACTTACAGACAAAATAATTTTTTTGTTTTTCTCTTCTTTAACTTATGCAATGCTTAAAATTTGTTCATTGAACAGGAATTTCAACCTACCTATTTGTTTTTTTTTTTTAAGACCTGAAATCGGGTTTTATCTTTTTTTCCTTGTTTGATTAGCACTTCCGAGCTTTATTAAAATAAAGATTATTCGATCTATTGAGGTTTCTTTTTGGTACATAGTTTTAACAGTATTTGGATCTAGGACACTTTTTTAGTAATTTTTTTTTATTTCGTAGTCTTTGTGAGATGCTAAAAGGCTCTTCGGGTCCAGGGTTTTACCAAATAAGCAACAATATTTAGTGTATACGAGGTTGTTTTCATTCACCAATCGCTGGTTCTTATAATTTCTATACAGTTCTTATTGTCTTATAGCTATATGTACCTACTTTTATACAATTCAATATATATATATATATATATATGCTTATAGTTATGTACATTTATATAACCTTATAACTTAGATTTATACAATTCAAATGTTTCGCAATTTATCCAAAATTACAGTCTGATATAGCAGACGTCTCTAAATTACAGTCTGGGATAGCAGACGTCACTAAATTAAAGTCTGAGATAGCAGACGTCACAAAATCACAGTCTGAGTAAAATCTGATTAGCAAACGTCACTAAATTACAGTCTGAGATAGCAGACTTCACTAAATTACAGTCTGAGATAGCAGACGTCTCTAAATTACAGTCTGGGATAGCAGACGTCACTAAATTAAAGTCTGAGATAGCAAACGTCACTAAATTACAGTCTGAGATAGCAGACTTCACTAAATTAAAGTCCGAGATAGCAAACGTCACTAAATTACAGTCTGAGATAGCAGATGTCACTAAATTACAGTCTGAGATAGCAGACGTCACTAAATCACAGTCTGAGATAACAGACGCCACTAAATTACAGTCTGAGATAGCAGACGTCACTAAATTACAGTCTGAGATAGCAGATGTCACTAAATTACAGTCTGAGATAGCAGACGTCACTAAATCACAGTCTGAGATAGCAGACGTCACTAAATTACAGTCTGAGATAGCAGACGTCGATAAACTACAGTCTGAGATAGCAGACGCCACTCTAACTACTTAAAACCTGCGCTTGCAATGTCTTTTTTGGAACCTAAGTTCTTCAAAATGGAGACTCACCAATTACTCACAAACAAAAAGTATTACTAATATTTTCTTATACTAATGATTGGCTCTTTCTAGAGTCGTTGTTAACGGTGATTCGAGATGGGATGTTAAATCTCTGTTTAAAGAACGAGGTTTTAACGTGTAGTTTGCTCCCTTCGAAATGCCTGCAGGCCAAAAAATAAGTCAGCGCTTCATCGGGAGTAGTAATGAATCCTTTCGGACTTGCAGGTTGCATCAGTATAGCTTACCATGGCCTGATGCCGTTTTTCGGGCTATCCAATCGTATTTATTTTATTTTTGTAGCAGCTTTTCTTGAATTTCTCAAATATATGTAAATAATTTTGACACACACTCAAACAGTTGGCATGTCAAGCTAAAATATTCCTCAAATCCTTCATCGCACGTGGAGAATAACTACATTAGGTGCGACATCAGGATATGGACTGGCTATGATTAAACAGTTTACTCACCTCCGCGCTCCGCCACCACTGCCACCACCATGATAATTCTGCTTTCACTGAAATTTGAAATAAGCCATACCAGTTTTGGCGATTTCTCAATATGTCAACAAGTCGAGGAGTAAACACACACACACACAAATTACAATCCTGAATTTGAGGGCAAAAAACTCAGAAAAATTGGTTTATAAGACAAATTGGTTCCGTTCACGAAACGATAGCAACACTGCACTATTATAGCAACAAACATAAAGGACTCGCTCTATCCCGGAAGTCGGGAATATCAGACAACAACAAAAATATATTCGTTGAGATATTTGAAGGAAAAACTAAATCCGTCATGTTGTGTTAACAGGAGTGTAAGCCCTGTCTTAAGCAAGTGTGTATCTGTGTGCGTGTGTATTTGTGCAAAACATTAGTAAACGTTGGCGTCGGTAAGATTCCTAGAGTTCGATGTCCCACTATTAACTATAACTTTCCCGCATTTATACACAACACAACACACCCACCCAAAAGAGGAAGATGACAAATTTGTTTTTATTTTTCCAGGTAAAACATAACAAACTCATCGGCTATATGAACTTTTGTTAACCTTTTTCTGTCATAGTTCCTGGAACCTTTCTGAGCTGAGAACATGTAAAGTATTAATAAAAACGAATTGATGTAGAAATGTAGAAAACATAAAGTTTGTCGGTTTGGAAAACTTGTCAGGCTTCTTGTACGGAGTTTTTTTTTTTTTGTCTACGGAAAAGAATCCTTCATTTGCATAATATATGCGCGAATTGCATGAGAGGATATTGTGCAACAAGGACCTGACTATTTTTATATTTTTCAAATAATTGTTCTTGTTTGTCAGTTTCTTACTCAATCGAAACAAGAGTAAAGGAAGAAGATTGCAATCCCAATATAGTTCAATGTTTAGTATAGTAGCCTTTAACGCGCAAATACAGTTTCAAGCTGATAATGTAAAACTAGGCGTTAAACGTTGGCATATCATCGAGCTTCTTAAATTAACAGTCCTTGAATGGAAGTAGCGAACCATTGGGCACATTTTGAACTCATTAAAACTTCTTAAAATCGAGACTTATGACAATAAGGAAGACGAGAAAGCTGCGACTTAAATTAACAAGGTGCAGCTGTCTAGGCTTCATACTTGGTATTAATTTTTTTCAAGTTTTCAACTGTGCGGAAGTCGGTTTATCCTTTATCAACATTGAATCGCTTTGGAACAATTTATTGTTAAATAGAAGTCTGCAAGCTTAACACCCCTAAAAGGAACATCAGTCAGCTATAGTTAAAGTTAAACTGAAGAGCCATTCGCATAAATTCTTATTCATATATACCTTAAATTTAACTGCACATTACTAAAGCATGGAGGACAAAATGTACATCCTTTTTTAGTCCTAAACTCTCGTACTTAACACTCACTATCACTGTGCATGGCCAGGCCACCTTTGAATGCAAATTCCATTCTTGAAGATTAATCTTTCGTGTTCTTCCAATCTGGTATGACAAGCTCGTACATAAGTTCCTTTAAATCTTGGCACTTGGCAAGAGTGTGCAGTCAAATCTCAGTGCATATATATGTATGTATACCTGCCCCAACGATACCACCATCGGGCCCGCCATTGCTGCCGCCACCGTTGTTCCCTTATGGATTAAGATGTTTTCAGGCCTGAGGCCTGCATAATCTGCACATGATTACCTCCTCTTCGCGCCTGCATAATGAACTAACTGATAAAAAAACTTTGCATTTTGCCAGAGGAGGAGACGAGGATGATCTCTACCAGGCGGTTTGCGCCTGAGACGAGAGATGGGCCTCCTCCAAAAACCAAAAAACAATGGAAAACAAACAGTTACGACTTAAGACCGGCGAGGCGCAATGATGGCTATATATTCGTATGAGGACGTGTGGCAACATGTTGCACCAACAACAACAGTCGTTGTAACCGAGTCCAAAGGCTATCACACGCCACAAAAGAACTGTTTTTTTTTTTTTTTAATATGTTTTACTACATTTATCCATAGAGATATTGATATCCCGATAAATATCACTGCAAAGAGAGAGATCGCTGTTCAGGCAACGAAGCTCAGAGGCTCATTACGGATTCAGCGCCGATTTGTTTGTAGCCCCCATTTGACTCACAATCGATTCTATCGCGCGCATTTATTATGTTTTGTGTGTTGCTGTTGCTGTCGTTGTTTTTCCATATAAACCTTCCGAATAATGTTTGCATGCATCCAAACATACATTTGTACCTACGTTCCAAAGGATGTGCGGGTACAAGAGAAGGATGTTTGGTTATACAACGCATATTCCTGATGGCTCATCCATTCAGGCACGCTGCTGATGGCGAGGAAAAAGAGCGAAGGAACAAAATCTGAAAATCCAGCGTTTTGACCGATTTTGTTTTTTTTTTAAAGAAATTTCGCCAGATTGAATGATTTTTTAAAGAAACTGACGCAAAATTTTAAACAGACTGTTTTTATGGTATTAGCATGATACTAGTTAAAAATTTACTAACTTTAAAGCTTTTTATTAAAATGTAGTTTTAAACAATATTTAACTAGTATCATACTATCTCTATTTTCTTACCTAACTCAAGCTGAACACCCCTAAAACAGTGACATTTGTAAACAAAATGTAAGCAAACATACCTTTTCTACGTTTGCCAATGTCAAAGTGACATATGGAGTTAGTAAGATCCTAAAAAGATAAAATTGTCATTTGGGGACTCTCACTTGAAAAAAAATGAGAGGTAGGTCTACAGATATGCAATGGTTGAAGCAGTACTGCGCCGCGCCGCCTACAGCCCAAAATTCACAGCAAACAGGGACTTTTCGGTATGCATGAGACGCTCTTGGATCTCATGTGGATTGGTATCGACCCAAATTCGACAATTTTGTTTTTTTTTATGTACCCATTCATCCACAAATGGGCCACATCGCTGAAGATGACCGTAAATGGGAGAAGCGCGTGGAACGTTGCCCGAAAAGAACACCCATTTTGATAAAATAGTTTTATTATTTACACTTGTTTTTGAACTCTATATCCGTCCATGGTGATTTGGCAAGACAGACTGAATATATGACAGCCAATTTGACAGATGTTTCTTCAACAATATGGCCGCTATCAACTGCCAAAGTTCGGAAGTTCCTTTTTTTATTTTTTTTATTTTTCATTCGAGAGAGAGCGTGCTCTAAATGAGAGACTGTAGTTTATGTACGAAATTCTTGGAGATTGAGGAATTTTGATGTTATTAAAGGCTTTTTTTTTTAGAAAGTAAACAGAATTTCTTTTAAAATTCTTAATATGAAAGTTGTATTAAAAGAAATAAAATTAAAAAAAAAATGGTTTATATTTGAAACTGCTGTGAACGGATTTTACTCTCTTTAACTTGTTCATTTGACACATCCACGAGCATATTCTTTTGATCAATTATATTATGATGACGTAAGCTTCAGTTAAATGGTAGTTGATTTTAAGCCTGAACAAAATAATTGTTAGGTATTAAAAATATTTAAGTACCTTCATGGTGAAATTGTGAAAATGTCCGAACAAATTTTTGCGTTTTTTTTTTTTTGAATTAGCATTTTTCTGGACTGGAAACTTTGCATATGCCAGGGATGAGGAGAATATATACATACAACAGCTGGGCATAATGTTTCGTGCGTTTGTTCGTTGTGGTTTGGCTTTGGATATTATATGAAATGGAATTCATGCTTAGTATTCCCTACATACATACATATATCCAACCGAGAATGCATTGAGACAAAATATTTGCATATATGCGCCCAAGGATCGAATATACATATACAATACATATCTTTTGCAATGAAGATGTCACTGGATTTTTGGGAGACAATGTGTCCAGGATTTTATGAGACGGACGAAACTCATGAATGAATGGAGGAATTTTTCAGTCGTTTTTTTTTTTTTTTTTTTTTAACTTGGCTATAGCTACTAAACCTTGCCTTACTATGCTGCTTTAGCTAAAGTGAGTGACTTTGGAATTTTATTTGAATATCTCAACGGAAGAGGTCATGGTATGGAAATTAGCAGTTGGTATAATAAGTCGTAGTTTTTGGATTGTAGCTATTCTTGTTGAAAAGTTAATCGTATTGCAGAAACTTGACTAGCTACTGATGTGGGTATAGGTATACTGACATGAGTGTAGGGTTTGTAGTGGTTGTTTCAGATTGAAGAATTATTTAGATTTAGAGTTATTTGAAGCAGTTTAAAAACACTTCCGAAGTTGTGGCGTGAAATCAAAAACCATAGCTGCTGTAAAATGATATTTTAGAATGATGAATTAAAATAAGAAAAAAATTACAATTATGGGCTTTGGTAGACACTGTCTGACTTTTGAAGCTTCTCTCGTGTAAGCTCACTTGAATAAGGAATAGTTCGGTAACTCGAGCTAGGAATTTTGTAACTTAATTTGTTTCTTCTCTGAATAAGTAGTTACAGAAATGGACATTGATAATTAGGTCATACACCAGAACTTCTCATTTACCATAGACCACCAAAAGCTTATAGATCATATGGTAGTCTATCTGAGATCAGCTGGATAAATTCACCTACAGGTACATAGGTAAATATTATACTACACAGGTCTGGACACAACTGAGAAATTGCCATTATTTCATATTTTTGCCTTAAAACTTTACAGATAAACAATGTAAGTACAGTCGAATCCGCCTATATGCACTCCGCTTATACTATGAAACTTTCGGTTATATGAAACAAGAAATATATCACGTTTTGTTTTAAGGTCATTTCACAGAAATTAGTACGGATAAGAGCACTCCACTTATTTGAAAACTATACCTTTAATTGAAACAATTTTCTTTCCCCTTGCGAATAAGCCAGACTAACTGGTTGAAACAAAGCACAACGGGCCATACTCAGATTCTTCAGAGATATGTGGGTATTAATGTTTGTACAGACTACTCAACACCCCATTTAAACTTCAACATACCATTCACTACATCTTTTCCTTATAGAGAGGAGTGGAAAAATAACCAACCTTTCAGTAATGAATCTTGGATAACTGTGTTCACTGATGGTTCTAAGATGGACACTGAAGTTGGTGCGGGAATTTTTTTTTAGGAAACTATGGGACTATAGCTAGCTCCTTCAGACTTCCAGACTTTTGCAGCGTCTTCCAAGCTAAGGTCTTGACAATGACCAAAGCAGCTACGCAAATATCAATGGTGGCGATCCCACGAGCTAATATCACACTCTTTATTTATAGCCAAGCAGCAATTAAAGCAATTTCTGCCACCGAGACACATTCCAAGCTTGTAACTTGCTATTGCGAAGAGCTTATGCATGCAGCATAACATTAGACTCTGCTGGGGTAATGTACAGGAAAACGAAAAAGCTGATGAGCTAGCGAGAACGGGATCATCGCTTTATTCAAGTTAAGCCGAACGACACATTAAGTTACCATCCTGTAGCATCAAACAGGATATTGGTAACAAAATATCAGAAAAAAAAAACAATGAAAGATGGGACCTGCTTGAAACATGCGGCACAACTAGAAAATTATGGCCAAATTTCAATAAGCAAAGAGGACAGACAAAATTATGCAAAATGAACAAAAAACATCTCGTTCCCTTGTCACTTGTCAGCATAATCACCGGACACAACCTACTGGGATACCACAAAAAGAAAGTGAGGTTCAGTACTGACGGCCTTTGCAGATGATGCAGCGATGAACAAGCACATGAGGATACCTTACACTTCCTTTGTCACTACCCAGCAATCTGTCATATAAAAAAGAAACACCTAAGGAATCATTTCTTTGACGACTTAGCGGATTTTTCTAGAACTTTGGCTAATATCGTTCTTAACTTCGTCAACGCCTCTAAATGGCTTGACTGCTAACAGAACACATAGGTTTTTACATTAAGACCCATTTGCTGAAAGGAAACTTAAGAGTTTATGTTCTACATAAGATCTTATGTGACAGTTTACGCTGAGGAAAAAGTAGAACATAGGCGTTTAAGTAGAACATAAATATTTATGTTTCGTATCAGCAAACGGCTCTAAGTGGGATACAACTATCCTAGGACCTAAATACTTAGATCTAAGTGTGACAGTAACAAGATCAACTATCAGCCCTTCTTATCTATTTTTTTTTATATTTTGCGCGCACTCAAGGGGTTGTGACTACCCTTATGATGATAAAATTCGTTATAATTCTATCGCCCATCATTTTTAAAGCTCTCTTTTGAATTCTATCTAATAGACTCAAGTGGGTTATTGGAGCACCTGCCCAAATATGAGAATTGTTTTCCATTTTTGGACGAATGAAGGCTTTATAGATTACAGCCAGATCAGAGGGGGCGAAAAGTTTCTTGCATCGATGGAGAAAATCTAGACACTTAGCAGCGTTTTTGGCGACATCGAATATGTGATCATTCTACAAAAGGTGATCCGTGATGCATACATACCAAGAACTGAAAGTTTTTCAGTTTCCTCGATGCAAGTGTCGCTCATGGATAGCGGCATTGCATCCCCCAAATAATTATTTAGTTCTGAAACAACTCCGCTTAAACGAAACACTGAAAGCATCCATACATTTTTGAACTTTGAACACACCTACAAAATGACATTTAAAGTTTCATTCCAATGTCATCGTTTCAATCCTTTTAACTGTCACAATTATTAAAAGCTGGTTTGTTTGTTGTTCGAATATATTTATGTTTAATTTTTTTTTATTTTTGGGAATATTTCAAATCAAAACGTTTAAAGGTAAAATAAAGTTGGAGTTTTATGAAGATTGGTTTAGTGCAACAAAGTTGCATATATCTGAAGTTCGTTTATATGAAAACTCCGCTTAGTTGCAACAAATGTTTTGCATTTTTTTGTGTTGCAAATAAGCGGACTCAATTATTATTAATTATGACAAGACTTATTTTAGTCGTAAAGAAATGATAAACTGTCGTAAGACAATACGGCAAGCAGTATCATCTCAATAATGAATCCATTATGGTCCCCATAGGATGAAGGTGAGGTTAGAATGATATGATAGGTAAGGAAAGGAGTTAGTGGAGCTTAAGTCACACACTTTGTCATTAAAGTTTTCAATGAAAGCTATAACTGGCGCCTAACGAGATGCCGCCGCTCAGTTCGTCAAAATAGTAATTTCCGAGGGCTGTTTTTGTAGTTTTTGATAACCTAGGGCATTCACAAAGGAGTTGATAAAATACCTCTTCCTTTTTATCTTGGCCCCCACTGGATAAGTCATCAGATGAGCTGCTGCCCATTCTGCTCTTGTGGGTTCCCATTGAGTTGTGACCCGTTATTAAGATTCCCACCAAAAAGGATAGTTGAGGTCTGCTTAGTTGAAGAAGGTAGTCCTTTTTTTTTTCTGAGAGAGGTCTGGATATAGATTCCTCGAGACCCGAAAAGAAGTATCAATTGCTGACCATCTATAAGCATTGGTGAATTCAATTCTTTTTTTGTTCTAATGGCATAAATACGGAATATTCAGTTTGGCTTAGATCAAGAGTAGATTATATTTTGGACAATTCATCCGCCATTTCGTTATATGTATCACGATGTCCTGGGACCCATCGAAGGGTAACTGTGTTTTATGCGCTAAGTATTGTACTAAGATGTTACTATGCTGTTTGCTATCACTCGTGTAAATACGGAATAAGTATACGAGTTCCTAAGTCGGGTTACTTTATTTTTCTTTACTATCGACATACATATACATATATTGGTGAGTGCTATGATCTTTTCCCTATAAAAGCTTTTGAATTTGGCTCTAAATAAAACGTGTTTGTCTCAATAAAAACAAAATATCTTCAGGAAACTGATCAGAAAATAATTTTTCTATAAAATCACGATCCTTTGGAATTTAATGTGCCTCCCGATTTGCACCTCGCATAGGTTAGATTCTTAAACGGCAAAAAAAAAACCAACAAATTTCATGAAACTAGTATAAGTAAGGTATGTACCTACCAATATACTCGTATACAAGATTGCGTGACTGGGTCCACCCTGTCAAATCCGCAGGCCTTTGCGCAACTTATTCGACATAATCCATATTCTAACCGAAGCAAACTAGCGTATAGCGTTCTAACACTCCCAATTGTCATTAAAACAAACAATAGACCTCACGAGTTAGATTGGGGGAAGACTCTATAGGATATACAAGAATGAGCCGTTCCTGTTCCTATATAGTATAGTACCAACAAGTAGGTAGGTACTATAGTCATTTTCGGTCGCATGTTTCTGGAAGAAAACTTGTACAAACGATGAATCCTGGAAAAAACACTGGCTCTGGCAGTGGCATATATAGGCGCACAAAGGCCAAACTTCTACAACAAAATAATAGTTCACGATTATTTTTCTATGCGGACTTTTCGGTCTGACGCGACTCGATTCGATGTAGAAATTTTGTACCTTCAGGAATTCGCCTATGGGACGTGGGTCTGTGTATGTATGCTTAAGAAATGAATCCACCTACAATAAAATAGCCAGCGAGTTAGAGATGAGGCTAAACACGAGAGAGAAATGAGTCAACAAGAGAAGAATTCAACAATGTCATTCTTTTTAGATGCAAACGTTTACTTTGACCGAAAAGTAGGTATATGAACAGTGGTAAGTTTACATGAGCGCATTTGAATGACTATAGTAACTATGCGGCCGCCAAATGGATAAGAATGTATGAAATGAAGGGTGAATTTTAAGTGTGAGAATAAAAGGTATTGTTTTTTTTTTTTGTTTTTTAATAAAAATAAGGAAAAAATATTGGTGCAATAAGATTTTTCAAAACATGAAGCTTGAGTGAGAAGGCTATAATTTTTTGTTTATACATGAAAAATGCCTGAAATTGGATTCAACGGAGCATGCTGTGGTGCAGGGATATAACTTGTAATGCTTTTGTCAAACCAAGGAATTACAGAAAACTCTTTTTTTTTTTTAACTTTAGAACACCAATTTACGATCAATTTGTATTCGACTTTGCAGTCATACTCATATGTACAAAATGTGGGCGTGGCAGTCGGTGGATTTTTTTTTTACTGAAAAAATTAATTTAAAAAAACAATAATTGCGAAAATCCTTCGTTTGAACGGTGAGTTATGATCGCGACTCGCGAGTGCATTCAAAAATCTTATGGAAAAAAGCATTTTTAGTTTTTACCGAATTTTCGTATTTTTCAAGACACATTTTTCAATTTTGTTCCTTTTTCCTTATAAACCTTATAATATGTCCTGCACTTTAAATAGAGGCCCTTAAAATCAAATTTTTTGTCCACCACCCCTGTCTATACCACCAGCCTATTAAAAAAGAACAAATACAAAAAAAGTAAAATAGTTCTTCTCTCCCTTTTAGTGCAAGTGTAAGAAAGTCGTGCATCTTATTCGATGTATCGCACTTGAGGGCACGCACGATTTCACTGCTCGTTCAGCACTCTCTGTGTCCAACAAAAGCCAGACATTCCCTGCAAAAATATTACAACAACTGCCAACTGCCAGAGAAGATATCACTGCCCCGCATCACTTTAGTGTCTAAACTGCCCATGCCGATTTACAACTTCATATATAACTGTGGCAGCGCAATATGTGCGGATAGCGCATCCAGGACAAAGTACTCGAACTGAAGCGCACACAGCACAGGTTGTACTTGTGTCTGCATCGGGGGAACGATGTCAACAAATCGCGCGTTCTTCGAATACGCGCGCGCACGCTTTTTCCTGTGCGACACCGATCAGTACCGAAAATCCCAAAACTGCCAGGCGACACTCCTAAGACTCGGCACGAAAAACTAATTTAAATTTAAATGGCCAAAGCACGACGACTCCATATAGCAACTCCTATACCGCCTTCACACCGCCGAAGCCGACAGCCACTAGGTATACCAAATCAACATCAGAATGCAGGTGGAGGTGGAACAAGGTGGTGCGGAAGGACTCAACAGGAGGAGGTGGAGGATTAAAGGTTATCTGCGCACCGCTGCAATTAGTTGGCACCGATCGCGGAACCAATCACACGCTTGCCACCGGCTGGAGAAAAAGAATAAAACAACCACAAAAAAAAAAAAAAAAAACACACAAAACAGCAGCAGCAACAAACATGACTTCCACTTTGTGTCCTAATTGAAATTATGTGATAACAGGTTACAACTGTTGTTTGCCAGATTCCCAAGGAGCAGGGAGCAGGCACAAAGACAGATATCTCCAGAAGGCTAAAAGTGTTTTAAGCTGGTTTATGGGGTCCTGCCTCTTTAACGCGCGACACCAGTTTTCCGTGTTTTGCCAACGAAGAACTTTTGTTGCTCAGGTCAGGTGTGGTGTCGTTTTGTTTTGTTTGTTTAATATTGTATTCGTGGAGTTTTGTCTGCTGTCCCTGAAGTTGGACATCAGTGACAGGGAATTCATGTTACATTACATCAAGTGGATTTGATCAGGAAGAACAGGTACATTACTCTCGAAGTCCTGAGGAAATCTCAGTTACTTACTATAGTTAGTTTTTGTGTTTATCCTACGGCGGCATGGCGATAGTAGCGCTAACTCTGGCGGTGGTGTTGAGGGAGAAATGAATTTCCTACTCAAAGGCGTGCTGAAGGAGAGGAGGAGAAGAAAGGAATGGCGATGCTGTTGACTGCTGTGGAAAGACACAAACAGTTCATGTCACATAGGCGCACATTAAATGAATGTACTACAAGCTGAATGAACGCCGAAGTCATTAGTTTGGTTTATGTCAATGCGGTGCTGCTATAGAGTTGGAGAAACAAACGAGACACAGAGGGAAATTTCCTCTCAGAAATTGTATTTTCAGATGCATTGCATATGGACAACAGAATTAGGTGTTTTTTTTTTTTTTTAATTAAATTCGTGAAATCTGATTTCATGTTTTCTATTCGTTTTCCCATTCTTTCATCTAAAACTAAATGAATTATGATATTGGACATTTGGATGCCTATTAATGTTATAATGTGTAGTTTCAACTCGTACATATTGATAAAACAAATTTTGGAAAGACAATTAACCAAAAATA
Source organism: Leucozona laternaria (assembly GCA_932273885.2). Lineage (NCBI taxonomy): Eukaryota > Metazoa > Arthropoda > Insecta > Diptera > Syrphidae > Leucozona > Leucozona laternaria. The sequence goes on along the minus strand of OW026367.1, from coordinate 17,946,934 downwards.
AAACAATATTTGTTCAAAATTGAAAAGCAATAGCACTTCTATTCAAGTGCTTCTTATTTCTTTAATTTATAAAAATTGTAAGTCAGAGCTTCAAGGCGTATTTTATTGGAATATGTAATCCTAGCACTGTATGTATTCTCAGATAAGGCAAAAAGTTTTTCAAATTAAAATTGAAAGTAAAAGACTAAGCAACATTTAAAGGAGTCTGATTATCGGTCTGGCAGTCGTGAAATAGCTATAATTCAGCCTATAATGACTTGGTGGTAGCTCACTCAGGTGGTCGTTGATTCATTCAAACCTTCAATATTCCTAGCGAATAAATATTTCTCTCGGAAGCAAATAGCTATTGACCTTATTGCAGTGGCTAATTTATAGCCAGCCACCACAGTACACATATTAAAAGTAATATCATTAGCGTTTTCATTTTTGTTCAGTTCCGCGAATCTGTGAAAATGGCGGATCCCAGAGTGCCCCTCCACTGGTCAAAATGTCAATATTTGTTGATGTTTCTACTAATTCTACTAATTCGATGTGACAATCTGCGCAATAAATTACCTTAGATATGTGTACTGTGGGCAAACACATCTAACATTGTAACAGTAAAGTTGCTGTTCATCTCAGAATTGGTTGCAACACTCACTATACTTGTATCAATATAATTAATGTGCCTGATTACATGGGTCTTTTTACTGAAGGTCATTTTACTGAGCTCGTGATTACACGGTGAAGAAAAATCCTTTCATTTCAATCTACACTTCCCTGTCTCACACCCTTAAAATCCACATATATCTCACTCATCCGTTTCATGCTGAGTCCGAAAATATTAAATGAAACTGGCGCATCGGTGAAATTTGGGTGGAATCTACCTTCTCTTTTTTACGCACATAAAATCTACCTGTCTCACCGATGCGCTCTTCAGTAAAATGATCCATGTAATCAGGCAGGAAGGATATATCGGATGCTGGGTCATCTATTTGTGTCTTTTTGAAACATATGTTATTTTGACATTGACAGCTCTCTTATGTGATCAAAAAATTGACAGAAACTCAAAACATATTCAGCCCTATTCTGCTAAACGTTAGCGTGAACATTTGCATTCTGCTATACGGGGGAAGGAAGTGAGTGTTCCATAAAGCGTAAAAATTGTGGTAAAAATATAATTAAGACAATAAGATCCTCTTTAGAATTTCAAAAAGAACTACTGGTTAAGATTTGTATTGGAACGACATAAGTTTTATCTAAATAATTTGAGTTAAATGGCATGAAAAATTCACGTGAATCGAAACTTTTGATAGAATCGGATAGCAGAATAGGGCTGATTATATTTCTGTTAGTCACCTTGCAAACTTTTTCAAAATTTAACAAAACTATTCAAAGATTCCTTTTGGATTTGACAGCAAGTTGTGCGACGTCGTTACAAATTATCATATACCAACCAGACATATAAGTTCTATTAAGCCGCTGAACAAAATGGATTTATTAACACTTGAACAAGGTTGGGAATTATTGAAAAGTAACTTCCGCAAAGTGGATGATGTGTTTGCCGAAACAGAGCGAATTAAAAAAAAAAAAAACATTTGTGAAGAAAGTTCTTGAGACTGGTTTGCTGATTGATAACCAAACAGTTATCGTCCAGAACGCTGAAGAGAGAATATTGCATCTGTGTTTGTGAAAGTTTGCATCAGGTGTCATGGTTTTCGAAGTGGTTGCATTATTGGTTAAATTTTTTTCCTAGACGACCGACAATGACAGAAATATTATAATCAATGGAGAGAGCTAATAAGGCATGATTACCGATTACTTAATCAGAAATTGGATACCTATTTGGAATTGGGCGGGCAATGGTTCGAGTAAGATGGGACAGACGTACAGCAATCGATTTATTGCACATTTGAACCTTTATTCTTGAATTGGATATCTTCTTACTTAGAGAACCGTTACTACAGCGTGCGCTTCCGATCAGCCCTTTCGAATCCTTTCCTTTCTACCCCCGACGTTCCCCAAGGCAGCCATTTGGGTCCCCTTCTTTTTATTCTTACTATTAACGATATAGAAATGGTAATCAAACATTCCTTTATCGCCGACGATGCGAAGTTTTTCAAGACCATTTCGTCGTCACGCGACACAACGCTTATACAACAAGACCTCGATAAATTTTCAGTCTGGTGTTTCAAAAATTGCTTGGAGCTTAATATCAAATCTCCTCCTCGTATCTACTTCCTTCATAACCAACCCATCTCAATCGTAGAGTCCATTCGCGATCTTGGCCTCTTATGTGACCAGGAACTTAATTTCCTTGCACATATAGATGACATAATTCTGAAAGCTAACTCAGCTCTTGGCTTTGTCAAAAGGTGGTCCAAAGAATTCTCCAACTCCTATGTAACAAGGTCGCTGTACATAACATTTGTTCGACCCCTTCTCGAATACGCTTGTCAAGCATGGTCGCCTTATCAAGATATTCATATATCAAGAATTGAGAACATTCAACGTCGATTCCTTCGATTTTCTCTTAGAGGCCTTCATAGAAACGATCCTTTAATCCTACCACCTTACCGTGATCGTGATTACAATTAATTAACCTAATTTCTCTCGAGAAACGAAGAGAAATAGGTGACATTCTATTCATTCACGGTCTCCTTTCTGGTTCTGTCGACTGCCAAACTCTTTACAATTCTATCTTTTTCAACACTAACCCCCGAAATTTAAGAAACCCTCGCCTCTTCTACTTGCCTACCCTCCGCACCTCATATGACTCCAACGAGCCTTTAACTCGAATGTTGCGAAGTGCTAATTCGAGCGCAAAGTTTTTCGACTTTAACCTAAGCAATTCCAGACTAAAATTCCGTTTAGTCAATCCTTCCCCCAATACATCCCTATCTTAGCTTTAAGCTTCGTAATTTTTAAGTTAGATTAAGTCCTTAGTTTTAAGTAGGATTAAGCTTGCATTAAGCTGAATAAATGGGGGTTTTGCCCCCACCTGAATTAAATTAAGTTTAATAATCGTGTATGCTTATAATTATTGATTTTGGTGATGTTTTGTTGGCCGCCACAGAGCTGCGATTTGAAGCCGTTGGCCTTTTTTTTGTGGGCTTTCAATAAAGATCGATGTTATACGAATAATCCACATTTTTCAGGGAAAAGAACAATATTGTTTGGTTTACTTTACTAGCAATCGTTGAAAAATATTGAACGATGTTTTTTTTTTTCAACGAGACTAAAAACATGAAATTCTATAACAGTTATAACAGTTTTTCACCATCAAAAATAGGTGTGAATTATCGCGTTGCAGTCTTCTTTGGTGCAAACAAAATTGCAGTCTTGTTTTTAGACCCTTCAATTCTGCTATCCAGTTGTCGGAAGATTATGTCCTTATGTAATTTTTTGCCTTCAAAATTAAGTAATTAAGTCAATCGACTATCTTAGGTGTAAGTTCATGAATAAGTGAAGTCATATGTCATTTTTCTAATCAGACTAATTTTGATAGCCCGATAAGATCATTTATGCTTACACGGCTGACGGAAGTTTTTTGTCAGTTAACTGCCAAAAGAATGAATTTTTCCATCGATATGGAAATGGGCTTCGTCAATCAACTAAACCCTTGTTTTTTTTGGGATAATATACTATATGGGAAACTAAATAAGTTCCAAACAAACCCATCCCATAAGACCCATAATTTTCGCAAACCCTTCTTCAGCTTTTATTGGATAATCCTACTGCGCACCTTTTTGCATTCAACTTCTATTGCATGCAACTTTTATTACGTGCAACTTTTACTGCATGCAACTTTTACTGCGTGCAACTTTGATTGCATGCAGCTTTTACTACATGAACATTTTATTTCATGCTACTTTTATTGGATGCAACTTATATTGTAAGTTGCATGCGGTAAACGTTAACTGCAGTCGAAGTTGCATGCAATTAAAATTAGAAGAGCTCAATTCTGGCATAATTGTTGGAAAATCTTTCTGAAAAAATAATTCTGGCTAGCGGAGCTTTTCATTAATAAAATAGATTTGTGTAAAAAAAAGTTCAATACATAAATTAATTAATTTTTTTTTTCAAAAATATTTAAATACTAGCTGGCCCGCCCGGCTTCGCACGGGTACACAAAACTAAGCTTCGCATAAAATTACAAATTTTGTAATTGAATGCTACCTACTGAGTTTTGACCCACTTCACGTTATGAATGGTGAAATTCGTAAAAGTATGATCATCCACGTCCAACCTTTATTACTTTCACAACGCAAAAAGAATTTTTTCACTCTATAAAGATAAATTTTTGATGTGTAAACATCTATGCTGGCGGTAGAGTGAAAAAAAAAACGTGAAAGTTCGTGTGCAACGTTACGTCGTGCAACGTTACGGTGTGCAACGTTACGATCTGCATACTAGGATGGGTGAGTTCAGTGAAAAAATTCTAAAGATCCCCTTCAAGCAAAAACAAGTCCGTTTTGGATCCGCGCACGTTGATGTTTACACATATTAACCGTGAGTCCCGGCACTCACACAATTTTTTTAAAACTAACCTTTCCAACACAAACAGAATTTTTGAAATCAGATGTCACTTTTCCTCATTTCACCCTATAAATGCCAATTTTCTGAAAAAATCCCTGAGGCCATCCACTTAAAAACAACCTTTCAATTACAAAAAGAATTTCTTGAAACCGATTTTATATTATTTTTACTCCCTAAAAAAAATTTAAAAAAGCATATCCCGAAAGCTATCGCCTTAGAAAAACCTTTTACAAAAAAGAATTACCTAAATTGGACAATTTTTTATTTTTACCCCATTTCACCCTACAATTTTCAATTATTAACATTTTGAAAATAAATATGCCGAAAGCCATTTCCTAAGAAAAAACCTTCAAACAAAAAAGAATTTCTTTTTTTTTTATATTTTTTTAGTGAAATGTTTGAAAAATTTGAATGTTAAATATACATATATCAAAGAATAGGTAAAGATGATTCTCATCGGCTTTGTTGGTTGTTATGATGATAAATTGAGAGATTAATTCATTCACTTTTCCCAACGTTTCGACGTTGGTTGCCGTCTTCTTCAGGGGATTTTTATTTATAAACAAAGAAGTAATTAAATAAAACTGTAAATGTATGTAGGGCGGACATACACTCACATAAACTTCAACAATAGTCCAATATAATTACATGGAAGTTTTGGATCTACTGTTGGAAGCTAAGGAGCAGTACACCATCGCTGAGATGTTATGTGTGTCTTGTTTACGGTTCATGTTGTTCTTGTTATTGATTATGTGTAGTGTTTCTAACGTGTAGCGTTTGCAAGTGTGTTTCTCCATTGCCAAGATCTCCACACCATCAAAGTCCAGTTAGTGGTCACTTTTAAAGCTGTGGCAAGCCAGTGCCGTCTTTCCAGAATTTTTCGAACGAATGTCTGACTTGTGACCCGACCAACAAAGCCAATGAGAATCATCTTTAATTATTCTCAGATATATGTACATCAAAAAAGAATTTCTTGGAACGGACAATTTTTTATTTTTACCCCATTTCATCTTACAAATAATAAAATTTGAAAAAAAAAATATCCCTCAAACTATTTCCTAAGAAAAACTCTTCAAACAAAAACGAATTTCACTTTTAAGTTTACCCCATTTTACCCTATAAATAACAAAATTAAAAAATAATCCCTTAAGCCGTTTCCATAGAAAAACCTTTCAAACACAAAAAAGAATTTCTTAAATCGTACAATTATTTTATTTTTACCCCATTTCACCCTACAAATAAGAAAAGTTGAAGAAGAATATCCCAAAGGCCATTTCCTAACCGCCTACAGCACCATTTGTTGAACTGTAATTGAATTGAACTGAAAAAATGAAATTTTCGCCTACAGCGCGACAATTACGAACAAATCCGTAGAAGGAAGTACCCAATTTGGTGCAGCCATTCTCAAGTTTTAAGCATCCGAACCCACGAAGATTCATTTTTATATACATATAATTATATAGATGGATATATTATACATATATATGTATATAGTACCTATATAAAATAATTTTTTTTTTAATTCTTACGTTATCCGTATCCAGTCATTGCTCTGCTAGCTTGAAATCAGGTTCGCACAACATTATAGTTTTTTCCAAAAGTACTGGAACCCTTAATTTTGTTTTTTTTTTTGGGTACTGAATAAGATCTAATTATGCCATCAAAAGAATTTTGTTCTGCTCACTTCGCTCTGCTATAACTTGAGGGACATTTATGTAAACAAATGCGATTTGGGAGTTGAAATGTACGAAACATTCTCATCTTCATATTGAGTATTTTAGTGGGTATTTTGCAACCGGCACCATGGTCGATTTTTTTATTGTTTAAACAATTTGAAAGCTATAAAAAGTGGTGTAAACCTGAATCTCTAATTGCAACAATACGTTGTTTTGAGTTCGTTGTTCGCTGTAGTTCCAGTTAAAGCTCCGTATATGTGAAATAAGACGTTGTTGATTGATCTACCACACCGCTATTGCTATCCAAATAAATTTTGAAAGCCTTTTTCAACCTTACCTATCATAAAGTTTCTTCCATACCTTTCTCCACGATCAATCAAAATTCAAATTTTGCGTCCGTAAAGCACGCATTAAATTCTCTCTTCTGACTGTTATGTCAACATTAGGTAGATCTGCAAAGATATAAATGTTTCATCGTCAACCTCATCTCATCTCCATTCTATTCAAAAGGTTGGTATATGTATCGTATACCTTACCTTTATCTACCTATATCTTCATCTTATTCATATCTGTGCATTTTTATCCATAAGCATAGTAACCCATCCCTGTTTTGATTAAAACATCAAAAAGCATTTTATAAATGAAGAATACATAATAAATCTGTTGTTATTCCTCTTGATACTAACGTTTCAGAGATGCTGATGCTGTGCGCAATTCTGGTGGCTGGTGGTAGCTTCATAGAACGCAACATAAGAAAAAACCATGCAAATTTTATGCACCGTCATAAACTTTCCAACTTTTAAATGTCCAGCTTACTCTCAACCACACAATCCGGGATGAGGGAACAAATTAAGGTTGTTGTTTGTATTGTTGTAGTTATGGCAAAGTGTAGTGCGATGTCAGAGTCTTGGTTGTTTTAAGTTGGTGGAGCCAATGTGAGTGAGAGGCTTTGTTGCGTATCCAAAGGTTTCAACAAATCGGGTGTTTCTGAAAGAACCAACTTTTAAAGATTACAAAAAAAAAAAAACATATCAAAATCTTGAACAAGTCTGAGAAAATCATGCTGATATAATAGTTAAACAATCTTCACAGATGTTTTTTTATTTGGACAAAAAGGCAAAAGTTTTAATGTTTTCCAGAAAATAATATTCAATTTTGACGAAGTCGATGACTATTTGCCTGTTGAATTGTTTTTTCTACCGGAAGTGGTTTCTATAGATCTATGTTTTCAAGACCAATCGAAAGTTATGAAAAAGCCGAATCTATATTTCTATAAAATAAAATTCACGACTGGATCGCACGAAATGGAGCAGACTTTACCGCATTTCACATACAATTTAGTACTAGTTTCATACAGTTACAAACTTAGCAGAAAAGTAAACAATTATTTAGAAATTAATTAATTTTTTTTAAATTTAAATTAAGGACGAGCGAGATTAAAGAAGAAGATTATAATAGTTTTAATAGTTTTTCGTCATTAAAAGCAGGTATGCTTCGCGCAACTTCATATGTATAAAGTTACTTCTTCTGAGTCACCCTGTAAAAAAAGCATCTCCGATGAACGACGAATAGACGAATGTGTCATTTGTGTTGTCTTTCATTTATTACTTTTCTATATAGAGGCACATCTCGGGGCCCCCTCATTTCGAATTCACTTAAAGTCATGTGGTTGCACTCTGGAGAGCAATTCTTTGGACATTGACATTCACATGGATATTATGTTAAGAGTCACGGAAGAACTACACTAATAAACAATTTTCAAGCGAAAATCTATGCAAAACAAAGTTTTCTGCTTTGATAAAATATATGAGCTTGAAGCCATATTGCGTTGGGAAAAATATTCTGAAAAGAATCATCGATTTGCCTTTTATTATAAATACACGACTATAAATTGATGCTATGTAGAATATCGTTGGTTATAATATCTTTGTCTTGTTGAAGGTATCGATATGGACATCAATGTAAAGGGTGATTTTTAAGCTGGTTTGGTTTTGGCAACACTGGTTTTGACAGCTGACGTGTGTTTAGTACCTTGTGTCACTGTCAAACAGCTTCAGTTTGGTTTGCAATTTAACCATGGATCGTCTTACAAATGAACAACGCTTGCAAATTATTGAATTTTACTATCAAAATTCGTGCTCGGTTCGAAATGTTCATCGCGCGCTGCTTCCATTTTATGATCGGCATTCTCGACCTTCTGAGCAGTCTATTCGGAAGATTGTGACCAAATTTCGCACCAAATTTACTTTGTTGGACATTAAACCACCAACACGTTTACGTACTGTGCGTAGTGAAGAAAATATTGCGGCCGTATCAGCTAGTGTGACAGAAGACTGCGAAATGTCGATTCGGCGCCGTTCCCAGCAGTTAGGCCTTTGTTACAGCACTACGTGGAAAACTTTGCCTTTTAAGATACAGCTGGTGCAAGAACTAAAGCCAGCCGACCTACCACAACGCCGAATTTTTGGTGAATGGGCTCTTGGAAAGCTGGCCGAGGATCCGCTTTTTTATCGAAAAATTGTGTTCAGCGATGAGGCTCATTTTTGGTTGAATGGGTACGTAAATAAGCAAAATTGCCGCATTTGGAGTGAAGATCAGCCAGAAGCATTGCAACAGCTACCAATGCATCCCGAAAAAGCCACTGTTTGGTGCGGTTTATGGGCCGGCGGCATTATTGGGCCATATTTCTTCAAAGATGATGCGAATCGCAGCGTTACTGTCAATGGTGAACGCTACCGAGCGATGATAACAAACTTTTTTTTGCCCGAAATGGAAGTTCTTGACTTGCATGCTATGTGGTTTCAACAAGACGGTGCCACATGCCACACAGCACGCGAAACAATGGCGCAATTGCGAGGCGAGTTTGGTGAACAGTTAATTTCACGTTTCGGGCCGGTCAATTGGCCGCCTAGATCGTGCGATTTGACACCATTAGATTATTTTTTGTGGGGGTATGTCAAGGCTAATGTCTATAGGGACAAGCCCGCTTCGATTGACGCACTGGAAGCCAACATCCATGCATTCATTCGTGAGATACCGGCCGATATGTGTGAAAGAGTATGCCAAAATTGGACTCAGCGGATGGGCTACCTGAGACGCAGCCGCGGTCAACATTTGCATGAAATTATCTTTAAACATTAAATTGCAAGGTTCAAACTATCGATTCAAATAAATATTTCATTCATTTTTTCGATTTTTTTGTGTTTTTTTTTTTTTTAAAAGTTCTAAGCCTCTTAAAAAATCACCCGTTATAAGACTTACCAGAATTACAGATCTTCTGCTCATGAAATGTCTGGTCATAGACGCGTGCTATATTCGTATTCATCTAGGGCTATCCTTCGTGATTAACCAAAATTAAGTGATAATATTCAATCAATACAAATATTTTTGGAATGTATCCGAAATTTTACATTAATTTTAAAGAAATTCTTGACACTGCGGTAGGCCCGACAATTTCTATAGCTTGATGTATACATTGCCGAATGTGTATGCAGCTTCCGCTTACTTTGGGGTTATCTTACGAAACACAAATACATAAGTGAAGTAGGGGATTTTAGACGACCGACGTTTCGTATGCGGAATGCTGAAGTTTGCCTGATATTTAGATAGCTTTTTAAATGAATATTAAAAATAGAGACGGAGCGTGAATATATTAAACTAATTAGTTGTAAGGCGCCAAAGGCCTACCATCGCCAGCACTGTTGCCACGCCCAAGGCCATTTCCATACAAACGAACACTTTTATTTAATACACACACTCTACAAAACACACGTGTAAGGTGGTACACACACAGGGAACTTGTCCGATTGATAAATTTTCTTATAAATAAACATATTTTTGCTTTATGATATCTTTCCAGTCATTATAACTCGAAGTGTGGCAACACTATGAAAACTATGATTTTAGAAGTAGACGGTTCTATGAGATGTATGTATGTGTGTGTAAAGTAGTTATCCGTACCTTAAACGTCAAATTTAGTGAGTTAAAGTTATCCGCTCGCAATCACATGTCAGAGTGCATATCACATTTATTAATATGAATTACTAGCTGGCGTCGCACGGGTAGACAAACCTAAGCTTCACATAAAAATTAAAAAACAAAATATACATAATACAGATTAGCTAAACTGTGATTTTCCAATCACAGGTATAACTTTGACTGTGATTTCTGAATCACTGTGAGTTTAACCTGTGATTGTGATTTGCAAGTTTGGAATATCTTTAGAGGCCAAAAAAAAAAAATTCTCAGTAAAATATAAAGTAATTAAATGAGGACAACAAGTAAGTAATTAAAAGTACCTCGTAGGACATAACTATATGAATACAAAAATGCTAAAAATCTCAAGTCCCGAATTCCAAATTATCGAAAAGTAAAATCTCGAATATCAAAAATATCGAATGCCCAAAATTTCCAATACATACATACGGCGGATCGAAAAACGGAGTACGCCAATCGATTTAGGAGCTGGAAATTACCTTGTCTCGCCCAACTCTCTAGCTCCAGTGGAAATTCGAAAATTTGCACTGTCAAAATTTTATCACGGCGGATCGAAAAACGGAGTACTCCAATCGATTAAGGAAGTGGAAATTACCTTAGTGTCTCGCCCAGCTCTCTAGCTCCAGTGGAAACCCGAAAATTTGCAATGTTAAAATTTTAGTTTCACTCTTCCTTGGCCTTGTGTACAAAATCACAACCAGGCCAACCTCAGGAATTCAGTTGTACCTTCTAGATCCTAAACTAAAAATAAAAGAATTAATCTGTTCTGCATATTTTCATTATTGTGATTTCGTTCAGTTGCTAAAATAATAACTAAATCACGACTACAGTTCGCGTCCTGATTCATTTTACTCATTGTTGACTTTTCTCTCGCCGTGATTTTGTTCACAGTTCATAAAGTTCATTTTCCGATTGTCGTGATTTGTGAATCGTTTCTTTTTGTTGTGATTTTACTACATTTTTGATATTCAATCACATTTAGGGCACTCACAGGTTTATTAAAGAGTCGCTCACAGGTAGTGATTGTGATTTTTGACTCACAGGTCGAAAATCACAGGTCGTGATTTTTTGATCATCTCTGATAGATAAATGTTAAAATCCTTTTCGTAATTGAATGCTACTTTCTGGGTTTTAACCCATTTCACGTTGTGACTGGCGAAATTCGTAAAAATTATGATCATCACAGAAATTATGATCATTCATAGAAAGAATGTTCGTAGTCAAAAACCACTTTTTTGTGTTCATCTTATTCCATAAATAACAAATTTTCAAAAAATAATCTTTCCATTACTAATAGAATTTTTAAAATCGGATATCACTTTTTTTGTTTATACCCCACTTTACCCTATACATATCAATTTTTTTGAAGAAAAAATTCCTAAAGCCATCGGCTAAAAAAAACAACTTTTCATTTTTACCCCATTCCACCCTGTAAAGCCTAGTACGCTACTGATGCGAAACGTCATTTTTCGGTGGTCTCCGACACGATAACGAAATGTTTGCGGAAACCACAACGAAAAAATGACAGCTGAAAGCGTCACGCCAATAACATAAAAAAAAACAAACACAAACGCAAAAAAATCACAGAAAGCCACACTGCAATGAAAGATACAACAAATACAAACACAAAAAAACCTCAAATGTCACTTTTCAGCACACAATTAATGTTCCAGCAGGACCAATGTTCTGTAACTCTCGCATCGATAAAATCAGTCGAGAAACGATGAAAAATGGAACGAAGTTCATTCGCCATTCACTAAAAATTACCTTCCAAACACCAAAAGACTTTCTAAAATTTGATACTTTTTTATTTTTAACCCATTTCACCCTACAAATATTAAAATTTTGAAAAAGAATATCCCTAAAACCATTTCCAAAGAAAAACCTTTAGAAAAAAAAAGGATTTCTTAAATCAGACAATTTCTTACTGAAAAACGAATTGTGCACCTACAGCGCCACCTGTTGGGAATTTTATTTATTCCTAGACCTTTGCGTATCAATTAAGAACAAACCCGCAGAAGGAAGTATCCAATTTGGTCCAATCGTCTTCATGTTTTAAGCAGCCGAATAACACACGATCCATTTGTATATATAGATTTTTATATACAAGAAGTTGACAGACGTGTAAGTTCTGTAATTCTTTTTGTTCTCCTTTTATTAATAGAGGACAGTGTTACAAAGTCAATTAGCGAGTCAGTCAGATGATATCCATGCAACTAAATTACTAAGATTTTATTTTCACTTTTTGATTTGAAGGCACACAATAACAAAGAATTTTATAAAATAAATTAATTTAGCTTTTATTTAACATTCCAATAAATTCTAAAAGCCTTCAAGCTAAGGACCATACCATGGGTAGCATAGGTTTTGAAAAGTTGAAAAATTCGAAGAAACTTAGAAATTTAAAAAAAGGGGATGTAGCTCAGTGGTAGAGCGTTCGCTTTGCATGTGAAAGGCCCAGGGTTCGATCCCCGGCATCTCCAATCTTCTGTTATATCGTTTATAAAGGGTCCGCCAAATAACTTTTTTTTTTGAAAATGGCGCAAAACATCGAGTGTAGCTCCTGCTGTGTGGCACGTAGCGCCGTCTTGTTGAAATCAAATGTTGCCAATATCCTCCTCTTCAATTTTTGTGTACAAAAATTCGTTCAGCATGGCCCGATGCGTGAGGGTTTTCTGTGCCCCAAATGCGACAATTTTGCTTGTTTACTACCCGCCAAGATCAAAATGAGCTTCAACGGAAAAGATGATTTTTTTTGGCAAAATCGGAATCTTCTCTAAGTCGATCGCAGGCCCACTTAGTGAAGCGTATACACAACCATATTCGTTCAGCGGTTTCCATTCACGAAATAAGCACTAGTTAAAAAAAAACGTTAGATGGCGGACCCTTTAAAAGTCCAATAAACTTTCTCCTGGAATTAGGTGTTCGTTATATTCAATTTAATGGGTGAATCAAAAATGAAAACATATCTATTTTTTTTAAATATTTTTCCGTCAGTATTAAATGTTTAAATCGAGTTGTTGCTTCTGTTAGAAATAGTGCAGTTTCTGCACAATTTGAGGCCATAAATTCACAAATAATTTTTTTCGAGACGGGCTTACAGCTTTGCTGTGATGCAATAGAAGGCGGTGTAGTCAAATTATTAATAAATTATATATTTATCAACTAAAATGACTAATATTTACAATTTATAAAAAAATATTATAAATTTTGACCCGATAAGTTGCGTTGTAGAAGAGTTATTAATAAATATTCGATTTCATAAAAAATGCTTTTAAATATTTAAAAACCCACTAACTCCTATAATGACATCTTGGTTAATATTCGGTTTCACAAATATTAAACAGGCTTTTTAATTTTAAAATGTCGTATTTTGAATGACAAAAAAGGTTATTTTAAGATTTAAAAGCCTGTTAAACAGCTAAAAGGGCTTAATGAAATCAGCCATAAGTGGTTTTAAATTTAAAATGCATTTAAACAACCTTTACTACCAAATGCACTGCACGTTTCGTCTCATTAAATTTTAAAAGCCTAGATATATTTTATTTAAGATTTAATGCTTTGAAGCTGAAGACATTCAGAGCAATACACTTAAGATTAATTTGGACGCACAGGATGATATCGTGACAAAAACATATAAATATATATGTAACTTGATCATGAAGTTTGTTCCTGACTGTTTTGGCAAAAATAAGCAGTTTGCTAAATTTTGAGGATTAATATTATGTTAACATCAAAGATTTATCTCAATTTAGATTAAATAAATCTATGTAGTGTTTCCTACACACAAATGTCAATTACATTGACAGTACCTTTCAAAATGCAAATGATGTTTCATTTTATCGTTTGAATTTGAAGTATGAGACAGAAAATTTCATGTTTGTCAAAAAAAATAAAATAGGTTGGATTTTCCATTGAATACGTTCACCGCGGCATAAAATAGATGATTTTTTCGATTTGTTAAATTTAAATTTGGGCCTATGAAGATTTAACAAGATTTATTTAAAATCTGCTAGATTTACGAAATAAGTTTAAATGTCAAATCTTCGTGATTTGAAGAAGATTATGGGACAAATCTTATCAAATCTCGGCTTAGCGTTAGTTGGAAACGTAGAATAAGAGCATATGAATGAAATCCTCTGAGAGAAGAAACTGTATGTTTTGTGGCCAACAATTTCTGCAACTGTGTAAACGTCAAAACAAGAACCGACTAGAGTTGCCATGGATCTAGGATAAATTATTATTAAAATTTTCAAACCAAAAATCAGAACCAAAGAAAAAAAAATTTGTACGTACATATGCATTTTATTGTAATAAAAACTCTATTTCTTTAATTTAACATTCAATTATAAAGCATTAATATATTCATTATACATAATAAAATCTTTATACAGGAAATTCATGAGTTATATACAGGGTGTTCATTACATTCTCACACATTTCACGCGGTATTTCATTAATTTAATCACGAATATTTTGTTTGAGCTGCTCAAGCGTTTCTGGTTTGTTTGCATAAACCTTGCTTTTCAGATATACCCACAAAAAAGAAGTCCGGAGCAGTCAAATCAGGCGACCGTGGAGGTCAATCAACGTGGAGGCCAATCAACATCCAAAGGTGACTGAGGAATAATTTGAGGGTTTTCCATTGCCCAGAACCGACTATTCTGTTTATTCACATATCCATTCAAATGAAAATGTGCCTTGTCACTCATTATGATTTTTTCATGAAAATCGGGGTTGTCATGGGCTAGCTGTCATCCTATTGGCATATGTACGGCGGCGTAAATGGTCTTGTGGAAGAAGCTCTTCTGTCAACTGAATCCTAAATGGAAACAAATGCAAATCCTTGTGCAAAATTGTGGCCAAAGTTGTTCTTTGAAGATCAAGCTCCTGAACACGGCGTCGAGTTGAGGTTGATGGATTGTTTTGAACACTTCATTGAGCAGCAGTAATGTTTTCAACCGATCTTGCAGTACGTTGTGGTCCATGCTTGGGCCTATCACCTACAGACCCTCTTTCTTCGAAATCATTCACTACACGATAAATAGTGCGTTTTCTTGGCACGTTGTTTCTCCCAAAAATTTCACGTAACTTTCTCATCGTCACAGTAATCGATAATTGATTTTGATAAAATGGATTTTCCATAATAAATTTTCCACGTGTCTACTTCACGACTGTTATCACAACGAACTATCAAGACTAATTTTTACCAAAATGGCGGCAAAACAAAGTAGTATACCTTATCGGCGGACACCCCATCAGAGTAAAGCTCTTTGCCATTGGTTTCCTATGGTGTCATTTTAACTGTAAATACAGTTTCTTTTTCACAAGAACGTTTGCTAAACTAAAGAACTTATCTTTGAACATTAGTTGATTAACTAATAGATTGATACAATAATATAAAATAGCACATAGACTAAAACTAAAATAAAAGTTACACTTATGGCCGATTTCATAAAGCTCTTTTAACTGTTTAACAGGCTTATAATTATTTAAATGACGTTTGTTCCCTACAAAATACGTCATTTAAAAATTTAAAAGCCTGTTAAATATTTGTGAAACCAAACATAAGGCAACCCTTAATCAATTACTTTTTTAAAAATTTTCATTTTGTTATTTAAATTTAAACTGATATTTTCTGACAGAACACACACCTGCCAACTTCTCCCCAAAGAAATTTCTTAGGCAGAAATTGTCAGCAAGAGAAAATATTCTTCTCTTTCGTGAGTGCTCTCTTCTGCCCAAAAACTACCAAATTTTTGAAGAGTGGAACAGGAATTGGAAAACATTGGCGAACATATTGTGATAATTGACAGCTTTAGACAAGGTCTGGAACAAACTAATCATATTTTTGTATCCAGGGATGTGAGGTAAACTCGATTTGAACTAAAATTTCCCATTTTTCATTGGTGGAAGTGAAATATTTTAATGGTCTTATACAATTTAAAAGGAATGTAGATAAAATCGATTTTTGTGTATGTTTAGTATGCTTATGAAATTGGTCATTAGCCCCCAAGACACTAATTGTAATTGAGATATCAATTTCCAGGATTATCCATGAAAAAGCGGACAGTACTATTTCTTAATGCATTACCCTAGGTTTCAACTTCAGTTTTTTCGTGTAAACACTTGTCCAATAGTGTGAGATGGACTGTCAAATTGTGTGAAATGGTCTGTCAGATCACAAGTTAGGAGCCTTCAAATTGTGTGACAGGGCCAGAACCTAATTATACCTCAAGGACAAGGCCGTCGAGAACTTTATAGACATGTTTAACATTACTATCCGTTGTAAGATAAATTTTGATACAAATAAAAAGATAATAAAATAATTTATTTCTTACTGTAGGGAGAGTGGGTACGAACGTAACAGTGGGTCTGTCTAGAACTGTGTGCGTTCATTTGCACAATTCTTTGCAATTAGGCCCTGAATGCACCCACAAAAATCCAAAAGTCAGTACAGTCGAATGTACCAACAAAAGCCAAAAATGTGAAATTTTAGTGAAAACGTAATTTTTTTGGTCTTGAGTTTTTTCATAATTTTTCTTGAAAAAAATAAACAATTCATTGAATTGATGCGACGTTACCGTGATCCAATATTTCTAAAATCGCATAGATTCAATATTTTTACGATAGGCATACCGGTTTCTTCTTACTTTGATTTTTAATTTAAAAAGCGTGGGGTGGACTGTTGTAACAATTTTCGTGTGGACATTTGTAACATAATACAAGCACAAATAACTGTATAATTATTTGTGTTACAACGGTTCACACACAGTTTTTGGTGACTTTGTTTATTCAACAGCTGGAGATAGAGATCAAAATAGTTTTTTTTTTTTTAAATAAATTCCAAATAATGTTATACTACATAAATCCATTTATTATCAGCACTGAATAAAACAAATACGCGAATGAAATTCAGATAGCAAAAAATACATATATAGCTAGAAAGATTGACCAATCAACAGATCAAAAAACAATGTGGAGAACAATAAAAACTTTAGTACTTAACGAGGAAAAAAGTGAAATTAATGAAATATCCTGGGGTGGAGAAGTGATAAAAAATAAGACTGATATAGCGAATAAGATGAA
Organism: Leucozona laternaria; assembly: GCA_932273885.2. Taxonomy (NCBI): domain Eukaryota; kingdom Metazoa; phylum Arthropoda; class Insecta; order Diptera; family Syrphidae; genus Leucozona; species Leucozona laternaria. Next base: position 17,929,655 of record OW026367.1, on the reverse strand, counting down.
TATGTTTTTTATAAGAAGTGTTGAGGAGATAAATAACAGAATACCATTTGAGCATTATTCAAATTCTATAAACATAAACAGTGGAAGGACTTTTAAATTTAATCGAATTTGTATGAGTGAACTAATGATCGTCATGAAAAGTATGAACAGTAAAAGGGATTTTAACGGTTTGTCAATTAAAATGATGTTATGTGCTATGGACATTATCGGACCTTGTTTGTTGAGCTTAATAAATGAATCGTTTGGTACTGGGATTTTCCCGAAACATTGGAAAGAGTCAATAATAGTGCCAATCGCAAAGGTTAATAAAACAAAAAATCCAGCTGAATTCCGCCCGGTCAATATGCTAATGACAGAAAGTAAGATTGTGGAAAAGATTGTTCATAAACAATTGCAAAGATATATGGAAGAGAACCATCACTTGACAGACTATCAGTCAGGATTGAGACAGCATCACAGCTGTGAAGCATTACTGAATCTGGTAGTTACGCAATGGAAGACATGAAAAAAAGGATATTGTTGCCGTTTTCCTGGACTTACAAAGGGCATTCGAAACAATTGACAGGGGTATACTGGTGCAGAAACTGAACAGATACGGTGTTCAAGGAGTGGAACTCGAATGGTTCAAAAGCTACCTATCAAACAGAACTCAGCGAACAAAAGTAGCGAACGAATTTTCGGAAGCATTAGACGTAACTCTGGGAGTACCTCAAGGCGCGGTATTGGGAACACTACTTTTCATAATTTACATCAATGATGTGGAGAAGGTCCTGAAATATGCAAAGGCTCGATTATTTGCGGATGATACTTTGCTCTATGTTTCTTGAATTTCGGCAGAGGAGTGTATCGATCAACTGAATGCTGACTTAAAGAATATAGAAATCTACTTCAAAATGAATAAACTTAAGCTTAATACTACTAAAACCAAAGCCATCGTAATTAATGGAGACTCTATTGAAAATATTGTAATTAATGATGAAATAATTCAAAAAGTTGATGAAATAAAGTATCTAAGAGTTATTATAGATAATAAATTAAGTTTCGAAGCGCACATTAACTACATATGTAGTAAAATTGCTAAGAAAATTGGATTTTTTCAAAGAATAAGAAATAAGATATCATTAAACTGTGCAATACAAATATACAATGTAATGATCAAACCTCATTTTGAATACTGTTCAACAATATTGTTTTTAGGATCTAACAGAATGTCAGAAAGGTTACAAAAGCTGCAAAATCGGGGAATGAGATGTATTTTGATGTGCAATAGGTTAACACACATACAATTTATGTTAGATACCTTAAAATGGCTTACCATTAATCAAAAGGACCGTAATGAATGTACTTATTTTTATATTCAAAATCAAAAATAATATGTTACCAAATTATTTATGTAATGAAATAGTTTACGTATCAGATGTTCAACCATATAATTTAAGAAATGGAAGGGATTTTCGACTACCATTCTTTACAACAAGCAGATCACAAAATATATTGTTCCATAAAGGTTTCAAATTATTTAATAACTTGCCAAATGACTTAAAGTCTGAAAATAATGTTATAGCATTTAAAAAGAAATTAATTTTATATGTTAAAACTAATTATATATAATTATCTTTTTGTTATTTTCTTTTTAAATAGTTTTAAGTTAAAAATTGTTACTAATAGCTGAAGCTAAATAAAGAATCAAATCAAATCAAAAATAAAATTGCCTTTTTATTGGCATTCATTTATTTTATAATAATACATAATTAATTTATAGTATTGGCTTAGAATTAAATTCTAAAGTCTAACCACCATTTTAGATTTTTTCGTCATATATTTATATGGTGTTACGACCGTCCTTTCAGCGTGTTACAATCGACACACCGAAAAGGACGATTGTAACATTTGACCTTGTCTTCATTTTCAAGTCATACATTTAAATCAAAGACAAAGCTGGAAACCAAAGAAGTATTTAACGGTAGCTAAATGTTCATTCAATAATATGCTCTATGTTTCATTTTGATATGTTTATTGGTTATCAAATTACGGCACAAAATGTCAAAAATGTTACTTTCGTACCCACTCTCCCCTACTATTACTGTAGTGTACTATTGTACTATATTTGTGTACAAAAAAAATTCAAACAAAAATCCCCCAAGGCATACACTGGACTAGACGCCAACCGCATGGGATTTCATATGACACTATCCACGCTCTTCTTATTCCAATGTGCCAACAACATTTGCTTTTTATAATCACCACATTTAGTACCAGGCCAACATGGTTTCACCTAAAAAAGACGAAGGTCTTATCGACATAATTATATTCTTAAAACAACACTGTCAGGAATACTAATATCCCGCTAACCGTTATTACAAAATATTTAACAGCTCATTGTTTTAAGTTCAACACAATATAGGTTTTCGCATAATTAACGTTCAAACGGCTATAAAAATTATTTCACTAAAAATAAATAATTTATGTACTTTAAATAGAAATAAACCAAACTTCACATATTTTCTGCTGAGGCATTCTGTCAGGTTTTAAATTAACTGACATTTGACGTTCAGACGCCATCATCCTCACTTTTACTGTCCTGTAATAGTTACCTTGCCCATTATCAAAACAAAAGACAGGTAAGCTACATAGTAGAAGGTATATACCTGAATGTACCTTACCTACACACCTTAGTGGCTTCTTCTTTGTCTATAGAAAATTTTAATTTCTTGCCTGAGTCTCTGCCCTGGCGTTGGAAAATATCCTCCGTCAGTGCAATTGTAAGTTCTTTTTTTTTTTTTTTTTTTGGACTGACAGACAAGCGTACAGTATTTTTTTTTTTTTTAGTCTGCTCCAAACTCATGCCAGCAACGATACAAGAGTTCGATATGCAAATCGCTATATGGGGATCTCAGTGCGAGCACTTTTGGACGTTGTAGGTATACGCAACATACTTGGTCTCATAAAACATTTCCTTATGGTAATTGACTCACATTCACATTACCAACGAGCCAGAGAGTATTTTCCAACATGGGCCCTAAACGATGCGATGCGATATCTGCAATGCAAAAAAAATATGACAGCAACTGTCAAATTCCAAATTTGAATGATGTCATGCAAATGCGCTGCGTCGCATTAGGAGATAACCGACCATGGTAGCTACTTAAGGTGCGCGCCTATGTGCACCACGTTCCACAGTATGGGCCGTCCGTTCGTCCATCCGTCCGTCATCGGCCGCCGCGCCGCAGGGAAGACCAGTCCAGGCCATTATATACAATTCGAATAATTGCCAAGTAAATACCATTTAAGGCCCGTCGAGCTGGTGTAATTACTTAGGGATATGGAGGCGCTCCAAGTCCAACTACAATATTTCTTATATTTCAAATTAAAAATTCTTCTGTAAGAAGATGTGACATCGGCCCAACTGGACTACAAATGGTGGAAGATGCATTTTAAATCAGAAACGTCCGGATTTCGGGTCAATTAAACAAAGAAAAGAAAAACACTTTGAGACTTAAAACAAAAAAAAAAAACAGCAAGAAAATTTGACAAGAGCCTCAGGCAGAAGAAGCAGTTAAGAGAGCAAACCGGCAAAGACTTCGTCATCGTCGGCGTTGTCGTCGAATCCCCTTAGACCGTTGCCAGACATTTCGGACCGGGAGACAATAATTCAAACACAGCCACCGACACGAGGCGAACAAGGTCAGACACTCTGGCTGGAAGTATAGAGATTCACAGAGGCATAAAATTAGCCTTAAACAACGGCTACGACGACGCGACGGACAGTTAGTGTACCTGAGATGGTTGGAGATGGAAACGAGGAATAAGAAGATGTACAAACCGCAAAATTAACGATGACGGGAGCACGGTGACGCTGAAGTGCAAATGAGGTTTTTCTGTTTGGATTTCCAATTCATTTTTGTGTATATTTCTTTTAGTTTATCTGGTGCTGCTCCATGATGAGGGCAAAGATGCGGCTTTTTTTTTAATTTGTATTTTATAGGTGCAGTACAATGATGACGTCATATAGATAATACTAGGTATAGGTGCCTAAATGCAAGTTTAAGCCACCCCTTAATACTGTGGTGCATATTTCTTACCAGTAGAATAGTGAATTCTGTAGACAAGGACGAGTGTACGATCACACTGCACTCACTCTTTTTTTCTGCACGCTTTATAAAGAAAAGGCCGACTTGGCTGTATACGCAATTTAGGAGCGTAAATCTTTTCTTTATGACGTCATTTAGTTGTTTTTCGTAATGTCTACAGAATAACAACAGCGGTGCTCTCTATCTGATAACTTTGCCACAAAATGTTTTGTCTCAGCCCTGAATTCCGACTGTTGAAATTAATTACAGTTGTTAAAAGTAAACTAATAACATAAAATACACGACTACTTATAGTCTAAGAGCTGACAACATATTTTTGGTTTGGAAATATAACCAAAAATTGAGTACGAGGGTTTGTAGGTGTATGCTTGGTGATATCGAAAACAAAAGTCTGGCAGGATTTTTTTGGCGCCGGTGGTGGGGGTTTGACGATCCGATTAATAGAACTCAAGAAATAAGCTCTTAAAGCGAACCTTATCAGCTTTTTTTTGGAGATTTTTGTTGTTTATTTTTTGTTATGCATAAAATCAACAAAAGTCTCCAAAAAAAAACCGATAAGGTTCACTTAAAGAGCTTATATCTTGAGTTCTATTAATCGGATGGTCACGATAAAAGTCTTTACACTTAGGAAAAATGACTGTGCATCATTTGTCATTTAAAAAAAAATGAATTTAAATGGTAATTCTTATGAAAAAAAATTGTAAAAATCGCCATTTTCAAACCCTCACCCCCGCCACCGGCGCCAAAAAAAACCTGCCAGACTTTTGTTTTCGATATCACCAAGCATACACCTACAAACCCTCGTACTCAATTTTTGGTTGTATTTCCAAACCAAAAATATGCTGTCAGCTCTTAGACTATTAGAGTAATACGAATTTAATTGTTCGTTTTCTTCACATAATTACTGAGCAAGCACTTTGCACTCGGTCCTTTGCACTCTGAACTTTGCACTCGGCACTTTGCACTCGGCACTTCGCACTTGGCACTTCGCACTTCGCACTCGGCACTTCGCACTTGGCACTTCGCATTCGGAAATTCGCACTCAGCACTTCACACTCGGTACTTCGAAATCGGCACTACACACTTCACACTTAAAATTTCGCACTGGGCACTTCACACTCGGATTTCTCAATCGGCATTTCACTCGGTACTTCGCACTCGCCTCTTCGCACTCAGCACTTCGCAATCGGCATGTCACACTTTGCACTCGGCACTTCGCAGTCATGACTTCGCACTCAACACTTCGCACTCTTAACACTCGGTACTTTGCACTCGCCTCTTCGCCTCAGCACTTCGTAATCGGCATTTCACACTCAGCACTCATCACTTCGCATTCCATAATCCGCTTTTCACACTTTACGCGTCGCACTTCACACTTCGCAGTCCGCACTCCACATTTCACAATTTGCACTTCCCACTCCTCCAACTCCAGTTCCAACAAGGCTCTTTGGTATAGTAATTGCGAATTGCAGGATTATTTGGAATTGGAAAATCTATGTTTTTTTTAACTTGACCAACTGTTTCAAGCTTGCTCAAGAGTTGAGAACACTGCATGTCTGCAGATATAAAAAAAAAACGTTAGATTTGATCCCAAGTTTAATTTTTTCCATGAAAATAATTTTTCTGGCTGAGTTATGTGGTTGAGTTCAATCTGAGTTGAACATAGGTATACTTCAAACGAGTCCTTCTTGCATTTTAAATATACATTATGACATCACACAGGCAGTGAATAATTTTACAACCATAACCTATCTCTGTGGAAACATCTAATTTCATCCTTAGACTATACACATCCACGTATAATAAGCTATAACAAGCCTCGTAGATTGTTTCCGATAATCTCTAATAAACAGATTTTTGTGAAGCGATAACGAAAAAAAGCCCCACAACTTGATCACACATATTCAACACAAGAAATATAAAAAAGAGAAGATCATAACAAGTCACACGGGCACGTTTTAACGTATATAGCTCACGCAGCAATTACTTATACACTGCTCCGAGGTATACTGGTATATGTATACATAACAACGCGAGCCCGAAAGATGCAAGATGATATCACAAGACCTACCGTGTCTCACCGGATCCTATTCGCATAAAGATACTGATACTGCCAAGTCTCAACTCCCTATAGCATACACTATAATACGATATGATGGCGATGAGCTGAAATCGTGAACTTTTTGTAGAAACGTAATCCAAGACCTAGGCCACGCACAAAATTCCGCAGTCAGCGAGAAAATCTTTAATCTTTAGAGGAACTTTATGGTGATATGGCAGTTAATTTGCCACAACTTTTATATACAATAAGGACTGGACCCGAGGATAGGGTGACCATTCGCATTTAAATCATAAAGTTACCTCCTCGCAAAAAATCAACATATTCCTTGTTAGGCTCCAAAATTAATTTGTAAAAATATGTCATGACATAGAAAGTTTGGATATTTTAAAATACTTGTTCATTAGTTTTTAATTATTAACAAATTTTTGAAAACATCATAAATGGTAACATAAAAGCCGCCTTATTAGGTGATTGAGAGCAGGAATTCGAATTTATATTGTGGTCAGTCTTAAGCGCGAGATTTAGGTATTTCTGATTCAAAATGATTGCACGGTTAAAAAAATGGTCTGGTCACCCTAACTGCAGGGCATAACTTTTGTCCGTGGATCATGTCGTCGTCAAATGGCCCATAGTGCCGTATGGGGTATATAGTTCCTGGCTGCTCTCTTGTAAGTAATAAAGCTGGAAAACTCATGACGATGTTATTTCCCTTTTTTAGCAGAAGCATAAGCTCCGATCCGCACCAGCTTAAAACTCTTCCTTCTGCAGTAAAGGTATAGGGTTAGGTATAGTACATCAGGCGAATGATGGCGCTCTGGTGTCGCCCTGCTCCTTTTTACACATGAAGAATGCGTGCATCTATGAGTCGTGATCATTGCGCACGCTATGATTGAACTGCACGCGGAGGATCCTGCACTCGTCTTCTCATATAGGAGTTAGTTGTTGTATCTGAACCGAAGCTTAAATATAAAACTCAACTAAAATGTTATTCCCTAAGATCAGTACCTATACTATGATGAAAAGCAGCACGGGGTAAAGAGAGAGATTATTATCAAAGGTAAAAGACGAAGAGTTTTGTTAACTTTGTCGCAAAGGACACTGGGTTCGTGGAAACAGGGTTGCCGGAGTGAAATTTTGAGGAATATCAAAATTAAAGGGAAAAGAAACTAAGAAAGAAAAGACTTAACAGCAAATATACTACAGAATTATTCAAAACCCATGAAATTTTGCAAAGTTTGACTAAAACTTATTTAGAAAGAGTATTTTTTAATTTTGAATGGACGGAAATTAAATGTTTAAATTTTCGATGATGAAGGTTTTCTTTCTAGACAACAAAGCGGTAACCATGGGCGGTGAAGTATAAACATTAAACAATACGAAACCAGGAGACTATTCATAAAATCCACTTTCCCACGCATATAGGGGCCATAGAACACAGGACAATGGTACATACATTGATATAAGTAAAGTACGTGAGCTATGATGACCCTGATCTTTCCGCAATGACATCGTAAATATGAGTACCTACGACCATGATTTTATTTGTGCTGTTATGTCACAGTGAATAATGTCGATCGAGGAGATATCTGCCATTGGTCGTTGGACCGCGTTTAAAGCATCAAGCTTATAAGACAATCGATAATATGGTTTGCTTAAATTGGACAAACAAATTTAGGTGGGGGTCCAAATAAATATAATTTTCTTAAAAATGCTAGATCTTTGCAACATCATTTTGTTTGGGTGGTGAGTGTTTTTGTAAAGTAAAAATGGCACCACATATATATTTCTTGTGGAGGTGTGGTGCACACTTGCATTCGTATTTATTATAATGGGTGATTTTTTAAGAGGTTTAGAACTTTTTTTAAAAAAAAAACACAAAAAATTCGAAAAAATGAATGAAATATTTATTTGAATCGATAGTTTGAACCTTGCAATTTAATGTTTAAAGATAATTTCATGCAAATGTTGACCGCGGCTGCGTCTCAGGTAGCCAATCCGCTGAGTCCAATTTTGGCATACTCTTTCACACATATCGGCCGGTATCTCACGAATGAATGCATGGATGTTGGCTTCCAGTGCGTCAATCGAAGCGGGCTTGTCCCTATAGACATTAGCCTTGACATACCCCCACAAAAAATAATCTAATGGTGTCAAATCGCACGATCTAGGCGGCCAATTGACCGGCCCGAAACGTGAAATTAACTGTTCACCAAACTCGCCTCGCAATTGCGCCATTGTTTCGCGTGCTGTGTGGCATGTGGCACCGTCTTGTTGAAACCACATATCATGCAAGTCAAGAACTTCCATTTCGGGCAAAAAAAAGTTTGTTATCATCGCTCGGTAGCGTTCACCATTGACAGTAACGCTGCGATTCGCATCATCTTTGAAGAAATAGGCCCAATAATGCCGCCGGCCCATAAACCGCACCAAACAGTGGCTTTTTCGGGATGCATTGGTAGCTGTCTGATCTTCACTCCAAATGCGGCAATTTTGCTTATTTACGTACCCATTCAACCGAAAATGAGCCTCATCGCTGAACACAAGCAGCGCGCGATGAACATTTCGAACCGAGCACGAATTTTGATAGTAAAATTCAATAATTTGCAAGCGTTGTTCATTTGTAAGACGATCCATGGTTAAATTGCAAACCAAACTGAAGCTGTTTGACAGTGACACAAGGTACTAAACACACGTCAGCTGTCAAAACCAGTGTTGCCAAAACCAAACCAGCTAAAAAATCACCCGTTAGATTCCTGAGAACACTTTGGACAGTTGCTATTGTATAAATAGTAAAACATTTTTCCTTATTTGCCATCGCATTTCAACATTTGTCTAAATATCTCCTCATATATTCACCGACATCCCTGTAATTTGTCAATTTAGTGAACTTAAGGATACGTTCAATGAACATTTTATTCATTTTAATATAAATTTTCAATTCGTAACTATAAAAACTTGTCTTACCTTGTTCATTGAAAGTACCTAATTTAGAATAGGTTTCGACATCCAATTGTGTGGTTGGTCTAAGTTAGAATTTGTCGATGGAAAATGTTTATAAACAAGATTTTTGGAGTTGAGCAGCTTTAAAAAGTTAGAAATACTTCGGAATGACTGCGAATAAGACTGTAGGAGTTTTCGTTTTTTTTTTTTACCAAAGCACTGAGCTGTCAAAAAAAGATCTGTTTTTCTTTTTCAACTCAGACATATTAGACTATTAGAGCGCTCAGCTTGTGTTTCTTTTTTCAATCAGAACTAGCTTCAAGCGTACTCTATGAGCTCAGAATAAAATGACCGAGCAAATGGAGCAAAACCCTAAGCACAGGCAACTCAATAAATTTTTTTGGTAATTTGACAGATTATTATTAATCATATATGACAATTCAGTGATAAAAAGTGTGTTTCATAATTAAAAGTGCTCCGATCATATTCTACTCAGAACATACATAAATTATATATTCGGTTCAACTCAGGCTCTGATCAGTGCACTGCTCAGAGCTTAAAAAGAAAAACGCTTGCCGATCAATCGAGCTGTGCTGCAAACTGTCATATTTGCTTTTGACTTTAAAATTATTCTCTTTCCGTGCGAACTATCTTCTCTTTCAAAGAAAAAATGTTTTCGACACAGAGTGTTATGGCGTAATTGGGTTCCAAAACAACATAATGAAATACATTGAAAAACATATTGTATAGCGACACATCCCTCCACAATTCAACACACGGCGGATCGAGTGTGGTTCCGGCTTAAGTCAAATGAACTGCTTTCCATTAAAAATACTTAGGGTTAGTATCATTGTGCTCACTTACTGGAATTAATTGCACTTACACAAGTTTCCTATATAGGGACTTATGACACAGTTTCATAGACTTATGGTAAGTGTAACTTAAATCAGGGACTCAAGTGCCACTTGTTCAGTTAAGGCCCAGTTTCACAGTTAGTGAAAGTGGCACTTAAGTGACCAATATGGAAGATTAAGGTAGGGCGCATTACCCCCGTGCATACATATCTGAATGAGCGGCACTTAAGTCTTCGATGTTGGTGACTTAAATGCCATTTACTCATGTTATAAATCTGAACCTTATGTCTCACTTATTCCGATAAGTGTGCACTGTGAAACTGGCCCCAAGTGTGTAGTGATATAAAGTGATATTGAGCCCTAATCTGCCATATAAGTCCCTAAGGTGCCACTTTCTATGAACGTGAGATGGGCCTAGAGATTTTTAGTTTCTAAAGTTAAAAATACATTTAGTTGTAATAAGTAGTATAGGTACAGGAAAGTAAGTAAAAAACCATTATTTTTTTAGAAAGAAACATCGGGATGGCATTCTCCTGAGGAAATCACCATTTTGGAAAACATTAATTGATCTATGCATATCTCTGAAGCCTTAAGTTTTGGCTGAAAACTTGTGAAGACCAAATTTTGTGAAAATAAATTTATATTTTTTTTTGCGGAAAATATTTTGGGGGTAATTTTACTATATTTTGTAAAGAACAAAATTTTGAGCATTTTGATATATTTTTAAGGATCTTGAAAATCGACTACGTCATTAGGTAAAATAAAACCACAAGGCCCTCACTAGTCAACTGATGAGTCCAACTGAGATCGCCGGGACGAAACGCCAATTTGTATGCTATTTTGAGTAAAATAAAACCTTTTACAAACCCTTTCTTTTAAACCAATTTCATCAACATGGGTGTTTTTGGAACGCTCAACAGATAATTTTTGACTTAAATAATATATAATGAGCCACTCAATCTAGTTCAAAGTTACTGTTTAAAATGAAAATCTATCTATCTTTCCTCTACTATAAACGTTGTATGCCATGGTTCGATATACCCCCCTTCAGCCCGAGCGAAAGCCACCACCTATGTTTTTTATAAAAGCACAAGTAAAAATGACAAGCTGATTTTTCAGTATGTACCACATAGTAGATTTGTATTATAATACGTATGATTTCACATTTTGTATGCAAAAAAAAATTGAAAGTTTTCGAAATAATTTTCGGCTTTTAGTGTGCAGTATAATATCTTAGTGTAAAAATATTTGTTTTCGCCTAACCAATACCTTAAGTCCTAATTTGGCCATGAAAATATAAACAGAATGGTTGCAAATAAAAATTCTTTTTTTTATTTGCGCGCACGAAAATATTTGTATCCTATAGGTATCGGGTTTTTCAATAAGAGCGCTACAAAAGTTTTTTTTAAATAAAACAAAAACGGTTTTGAATATCAATGAAATTCTATATTCTTGTAAAAGTATGTTTGATGCCATTATGTATGGAACTCGATTTCTTTTGCATAGAAACCACGGGCACGCTTGCGGAAGTCCAGTCGCTGAACCCAATTTTCCACGGTTTTCAAGCATAAATCGGCCGATACTGCTGCAATTTCACGTTCGATATTCGTACGAAGTTCATCAATCGTCGCTGGCTTGTTGGCATAGACCATAGACTTAACGTAGCCCCACAGGAAATAGTCTAACGGCGTCAAATCGCACGACCGAGGCGGCCAAGCGACTGGACCATTTCGTGAGATAACACGTTCTCCAAACTTGGTTTCCAATAAATTGATTGTGACATTCGCTGTGTGGCTTGTGGCACCGTCCTGTCCTCCAAGTCCATATCATCCAATTGGGGCCAAAAATATTTGGTTATCATTGAACGTTAGCGATCCCCATTCACAGTAACGTGCCAGTCTTGATCATCACGGAAGAAGTACGGCCCAATGACGCCGCCAGCCCATAAACCACACCAAATCGTAATTTTTTCGGGATGCAATGATGACTCATGGAGTACGTGTGGATTGCTGCCTGACCAATACCGCATATTTTGTTTATTGACGAAGCCATTCAGCCAGAAATGACCCTCATCGCTGAAGATGATTTTTCGATGAAAATCCGAATCATTTTCAAGTTGTTGCTCAGCCCAATTCACGAACATACGACGCTTCTGGTGGTCAAGCGGCTTCAGTTCTTGCGTCAATTTAATCTTGTAAGGATGTAGGCCAAGATCTTTTCGCAAAATTCGCCACAACGACGTCACAGAGATGCCCAACGCTTGAGAATGACGTGTGAGAGACACATTTGGGCTTTCTGCAACTGAAGCCTCAGTGGCAGCAATATTATCGACACTACGGGTACTTCTTTGTCTCACTGGCACGGGAACATTTTGTACTGTGCATGTGGATTCAAATTTTTCCACTAGACGCTCAATTGTTGATCTGCTAGGACGATTATGACGACCATGAATTGGACGTAGCGCTCTTAACGTTGAGGCCACTGACTCCGAATTTCGGAAGTAAATTTTAATAATTTCGACTCGTTGTTGGCTCGTATATCTTTCCATCATAAAATGTCAAACCTTACTGAAGAGAAATGTCAAAAGAGCGGCAAGAAATATGGCGTCGTTTGCTGTTCCTGTTGCTCTACTTTTTAAGCGTCCCTGTTGAAAAACCCTTTATATGTAAATTAAAAAACAAAATATTATGAGGTGCATATAATTTAGTTCTAATATTATTGCTTAAGCCCCACCGCACAACACAAATAAATTTTTTTCACCAATGTTGAATTATTTTGCATGCAAATAAAATTATTTAAAAAAATTTCATGAATATTGTTACTCAGTACGTGCAAGGTGCTTGTCTTTTTAGTTCTTACATGTAGCCGCTAGTAGCACATCGTATTAGGATCGATTTTCGATGTATTATTGAAATTAATTTGCCAATAATTTTGGCAAGCGATAATTATTGTTGTATAGCATTTTATTTTTTTTGCACGAAAACTATTAATTTGGTATTAAGTACCATAGATAAAAATGTTGTCAATTTTAGTTAAAAAAAAATCAAATAAAAGTTGTAACATTGTGGAAATTCTGATAATTTTGAATGACCGACGCCGACGCTTTGAGCAAATTTAAAACAAACGAAAATGGCATAGCCACAGCTGATTTGTAACTTGGAGACCAAGGAAAGGACATTTTTTTAGTTGTCATGCTGTGTATTCTTTGGACAGGTATAAAGAAGAAATCAGAAAATACCTATCCTATAATTCTTTTACTACCAACTTACCGATTTTATCAAACCACCTCACCTTACAAGAACTATTTTTCGAACTCGCCTAACTGGACTAAACTCTTAGAAGCTTAAAGAAATTCGATTAAGTGCTTGGGACAAACCTTCTTTTCATCATTCTAATAATTACATCTTAAAATTTCTTGATGGATTAGCCACGTAATATTGTCTGACTCAAATACATGAAATGAGTTACCTAAGTTGGACACTTCTGCGGAAATCCATCTTCAAATGTATAGTACACGCAACTCCTTCGATACTCCAAGTTTATCTGCATCACTATACTCGTAGTTGTAGCCATGACGAATACACTATTCGCCACCTTTTAATATCACCGTCATTAAAATAAAAACTTGTTCACTTAACGCAAAGTTTAGTGTTTGGCTTGGCAGCACCACAAAACCGTGAGATTCAACCGCACAAATAAAATAAAATAAAATAAAATACGCTGGCGATGCGATTAGGTGGTAACATGGTTAGACGGGAGCGTATATAGAATAGGTATAAGTATATACCTATACTTGGCTATATTATATCCACAACACGCTGCAGTGCAATTATTTGCTGGCTCTAATTAGCGCGAATAAATTAATTAAGCAGTTGCATTTATGAAATTAATGTGCGCTAATAATATGTACGCACCGCACATCAGCCTTGGACCAATTTATAGCTGCGCCCATTGTAGCTTGATAAGAGCCGTCGAGCGATTCCGAGAAAAAAAAATAAAGGGTCCGTTGCGTGCAAATTCTACTTAAGTTAGACACAGACCTATGTACCTTTTGTTTTGCATTTAACTGCGTTTATTGCGTTCCTTCTGATGGGAGGAAGGAAAGAAAATCCATGTACCTTAAACCTGATGTTTTACGGAGTCGATTTTTTGCTTTTGTTTTATCAAATTGGTACCATTTAAGTGTGTGCTGCAATTTAATGACTTCTTCGTTGCCGTCTATATACACGGTCGTGGTCGTCGCATCGCCATCGTCGTCGTCGTCATGCCTGACATATAATCAATTTATTTAAATTTGTTTGACGTTTCTTGATGTTTGTTGTTGTTGTTGTTGTTGTTAACGATGGCCGTAGTGTTGTTTTTGTTAAACTTCTTCCGTTAACTTAAATGGTTTGGCGGTGAAAATTGGCACCTGCTCATTCTCTTTGTAAATACGTATAGTTTGTGGTGATGGTGCTTGCATAAGTTGTTTTGGTTTGACATGGAAGAGTGCAGCTTATGCACAGAACAGACAGTTGAAGTGTTAAAATGAGATGGGTATGGGTAATTCATGAATCATGAATACAGGAGTTTTTGATTTTTTTAAAGAAATTTAAAATCTCGGATTGAAGAACTAAAAGTATTGTTTTGGCAGATACCTATATTTTAAAATGGATTTTAGTTAGGTGTGATAGATTCATGAAAAATCTCTTGAAGTTCTCTGAAAGAATTTGAAAGGAGATATGGACTTTTGGCATTAAAGCTTTGCAGCATTAAAGTTCGAAGATTTATAAAAATAGGCACACATACATTTACCTAGTACCTATATCCACAGAAAATTTATTCAAATGTTTTTCAATTCCCACCTAAGCATTTTTCTATTAGATATCTACCCTCACTATTCTTCCAAATGAAATCGATTAAGGGCGATTTTGTTCGCTCGAAGTTGAAGACAACTTGAGGATTTTTCTTTTCAACTTGAGAATTTGGAATTTCGAAGTTGACGGTCTCAACTTTCGATATTCTAAAGTTGGGAAAATCCAAAGTTGATCAACAAATTTTCAGCCAGTGTTACATCGCTTGGTAAATATAACATAACTGCAAAAATTATAATGAAAAAAAAACAGTTAATTATTAGAAGCTTTATTGAACAGTAAATATGCATGTAAATACTTTAAACAAACTAATATACATACATGTATACAGCATTGCAGTGTCGATTTTTTGGCTGTTGAATGGTCACTATCACCGGATATTGCAGCAAGACCCAAGTAGAAGGTGTCAAAACCACGTATAATTGTTGCATTGGTGCTGGTAGTTCCTTTTTGGGTGGACCCCCACCGGTCTTTTCAACATCTCGTGAAAAGCGCAATGCACAATCCCTCTGCTGCTTAATTGCTTAAATAGTGTGTCAAATACAAGTCACGCAGAGTCTTTAGCTCATTCCTGCGGCATAAAGAGACAAAAGAATAAAATACATAAGCAAAACAAATAATACAAAATTACTTACATACTTTGGCAGGCGGTACAACATGGAATGCATTTGCAATCTTCTCCCAAGCTTGGGCCTTGTCACGATTGCCGATAATTTCTATAAAATTTCCATTTATTTAATAATAATGTTTTAAATTGAATAAGACGTAACAGTTTTTATTTTTCGAAATCAAAAGTTGAGACTGACAAATTATTTTTTCATCTGTCATAAATGTCATAGGAAAATTTTCAAAACTGCTAGTTAGCCAACTTTTGAATTTCAACTTCTAAATTGAGAGTTGAAGTAGTAAACAAAACCAATTTTCAACTTGCCGTTCAAATCTCGAATTGAGACCAACTCCGGAGTTAGCCAACTTTGGATTTTCCGGCAAGTTGAACAATAATGAACAAAATCGTTCTAAATTTCATTTTGTTTTATACATTAGTCTAAGCTAAGGCCAAGTTTTTTTAGTGGTGAGTTAAACTGGAGTTAACTATCTCTAGAAGTAAATAAGCCCACAGTGAACTGAGGATTCAGTTTTTCGGTGCGAATGCTTACGGAACACCAAAGGCGCCCAGAGGTAGTGAGAAAGAAAGGGAGGGGGGTGAACTTGCCATGATTTGCCCCGCCTGGCTCTGGACCATGCCAAATGTATCTGAAAATGTCCTTATTTTGGATATTGTTGGAAAATATGGATATTTTCTTCACAGCTTCTTTATGGAGTTCATGGTTTTTCCCCCCCTGGACAAAATCCTGCGGGCGCCTATGTGGAACACCTAGTCACCTTAACAAATTTGGTGGATAAAACATCAAAAGCATCTGTTAAGTTAATCCTGAGTTAACTCACCAAATTTAATGAGTTAACTTGAGTTTAACTATAATCTCGCACTGAAAAACTGGACCTTAGACTGCGTTCATTTACTGACTTTTACTATATAACTCCTGTTCTAAAAAAATACTCTCAAACACTTCTGGAGTAGTTACGAAGGGAACGACCAATATGGCATATTTACATTTACTCTGCTTTCAAGAACATAAACATATACTACGTCTACAATGACGAGGGCGATGATGGAAAGGTTAGCATAATACTGCCAAGCTCCTTTTCCGGTTTTATCAGTTTGTTTGGGTTGCCAAAGGAGTATGTATAGCTTAACTCGAAGTTTGAATGTATACATATAGTAGGGGAGGGTGTCCGAATTGACAAAAAAAAATAAAAACAATAGTGATATACTACACACACATTTTGTCGGAAATTGAAAACTTCGAAGAACCACACTCAAACAAGGTATGGTACAAAAAATAAATTCACACTTCAGGATCTGAAAACAAAAGTGACTTTTTTTTCAAAAAAATTGATAATTATTATGAAATTAATAGACAGGATAACAGAATTATAATGGCCGTGTTTTTTGTACGTGCATTTTAGCTTGGAAAATAATTTGTATGTAAAATACAACAAAACAAAACTATTTTTCCGCTTATAGGGTTGGAAAAGAATGGAATCTTCTGTGAATGCAGTCTTTAAAAGTCATTCATTGAATTCAATTAAAAGATTGCATTCATTGGCTTTACTTTCAGATTCGACTTCATATTACGCAATCACCATTCACTTGGCATGGAAAAGATTGGAATCATTTTGTTTCCCATTCAATTGAAGGCAATCATTTTGTGCAGTCTTTTGGCAAATAGGGGGGGGGAGGTGGTCTACTCACACCAACCTTCTGTATTGTTGTAATACATGTTGTCATGTTGTAATAATGTTGTAATATTTCAATAGAATATATCTAAATTTTATCTCAAGTTGATATTTTAATCGGAGTTCTAAGGCGTTAGAACTCGGTGAAGAATCGAGGTTTAATATTATTTCCAAGTTCAAGCGCTTATAATTTTGTTAAAAAAAATATGTGACTTTTGCGACACCTTGTAGATACATGCACACAACGCATCTTGTGCAGTCTTTTGGCAAATAGGGGGGGGGGGAGGTGGTCTACTCACACCAACCTCCTGTATTGTCCTGTAAAAAATGCAAGGTTCCGCCAAAATGTTGTAATATTTCAATAGAATATATCTAAATTTTATCTCAAGTTGATATCTTAATCGGAGTTCTAAGGCGTTAGAACTGGGTGAAGAATCGAGGTTTAATATTATTTCCAAGTTTAAACGCTTAGAATTTTGTTAAAAAAAAATATGTGACTTTTGCGACACCTTGTAGATACATGCACACAACGCATCTCATACTCTGGACCGCCTTAATATAGATACGACGCCAACGTACCTATGGTCTTCGGCATTAATTCCTTTTTTTCTAGGACCGTGTTAGCATGGGGATGGTCTACATCTACTGTGATAGACTATAATTTCGGGATCAGTCATGAGTACGTATAAGGACATTTTATAGTTTACGGGTTAGGTTCTCATAATGCATGAATGTATTAGTGAGCTCCAGAGTCTCATCCTTATCACCTCTTCAAATTCGTTGTGTGTATTTATAAACCGAAAAGGATATTAATATCGTACGTGACGTATTTTGTATTCCTTTTTTTTCTACGCCTCCACGCTCCTGTCCATCAGGTTGGTCGTTTCGCATCTCCATCAATGCACACAATCATATTCTATCGTGTTTCTTATACCATGCTTTAAAAGTCCTGAAAATGTAAGCGTATGTGTGTGTGTGTGCTTTTTTTATAAAAAAAATTCCTTTTTTTTCGATGAGGCTGGCTGAACATTTTTGGAAGTCATTGAACCTCATTTATATACGTATGTACAAGTGATATGAAGAAGAAGGCATTTATATAGAATTATAGAGGAAGCTTGATGGCCCAAAAATTTTAAGCAGGAACGCCGCGTTATACGAAAGCAATAAAACACATGCCACATGAAAGGCGACTGTCATTGAATCCTTTTTTTTTTTGTTGAAGAAGAAGATTGCTTTTATAGAGGGGATGTAATATCCTTCCATTTTATTTCTTACAGGTGGATTGTGTTTTGGTTGAGATGATAGAAGTCGTGTGTGGTGGTGGCCATTGCTGTATGGCTCTGCCTAAAGCTACCTATACCTACCTACTTTTGGTTGAATTTGCGCCCCGCCGCGTTTGTTATCAATTTTCTTTTATTTTTACTTTTTTGTTGACGAACATTCTTTGAATGGATTTTAGTGGATTAAAATCTTTCTTTTTTTGTTGCTTTTGTTCACTCTGTGGGTAATGTGGAGTATTTATTTGAGTGGAACGCCCCTATATTCACACACATTTCTTGTGGGTATGAATTTTTTTAAAGGAGTTATCAGAAGGAGATTTATTATAGCTATACCTTTAGGGCACCATTATACCTACTCGTTTATGTATGCTCTTAAGCTCCGCACTTTTTAACTCGCTCTACAAATCTACATGGTAAGTTATGGTTTTCGTACAAAATGATATAGGAAGCTTTAATCAAACCTAACATAATGAAGATGGAGTATTCCAAGTACTTATTTCCGTCATACCACTCCGTTGGTTTGTGCGGGTGTATTTATTTGAATATCAAGCTAAAGAGCCTAGACTAGACATATAGACGAACAGCTTTCCAAATACATTCATATCATCGTAATTGGTTTAGAAGCGTAGCAGTCGACTTTCCAGAGATTATACCTGTGGACGATATTGTATCGCATCATCTTCAAAAATATATCAAAATGTTCAAAATTTTATACATTACAATTCACGTAAGTTTCTTACAAAGCGAGAAAAATGCGGAAAAAGAAACAAAATAAACAACACGTAACTTTGAAAACATATTTCCCGCTCAGAAATAAATGCATGCATGTATAAAAAGATAATTTTTTCTTTCAACAACTTTGGGCTTGACAACTTTTGGGATAAAACCAATTGTTTTGGAGATATACACAGACCACTTGACGGTTTTTAAAATGGCGGATTTTCCCAGGGGTGTGGCTATGGCGGGTGTCCGGCAAAATTTGTATCAAGCTTTTCTATTGGACCTCTTTCAGATATGAACAAATCAGCAATCCTATAATTACTTCCTTCCAAAAAAAACTATTGGTTTTGGACTTACTTTATTCTACTAACACCTAAATCTATAACTTAAAAACATTTATAGCCATAATAGCAAGAGTCATACAATTTATTCCTAACGAACTCTTGAATCGATGTAAATTTGAATGGATTCAATAAATACAGGGTCTTTCATTAAGCGCTTCCTATCTTTAAATTTAAATAGAACAAAGTGTGTGTGAAATATCATCGAATTTTGTTTATAAGTTTGAAAGGCCTATAGATGCCATTTTGGCGTTTTTCTTTTTTAACTCAGATCAGATCACGGAACTGTCAAAAAAAAATCTATGTGTTTTTTTTTTCCATCGGAGTTAGCTCAGAATAAAATGACCGAGCAAGTCGAGCGAAACGCTGAGCGAAGCCAACTTCACGGGTAATGTACGAAATCCTGCATCACAAAATCCCGTATCACGAAATCCCGCATCTGGAACTTGGACAAAGGACAATTTTTTTTTTTAAAACAAGGTTCTGGAGGTGGATCTGGAACCAGGAAAAAAGTTCTAAAGGTGGGTCTGGAACTTTGACAAAGAACAATTTGTTTTTTGAAAGAAGGTTCTGGTGGTGGATCTGGATTCTGAAACCTGGACAAACGTTCTGGAGGTGGCGCTGGAACTTGGAAAAAGGACAAATTTTTTTTGTTTTTGGAAACAACTTATTTGCAATGTAAAAAAAAATTCTGGGAGAGGGTCTGGCACTTGGAAAAATGAAATTTTTTTTTTTTGGAAACAAAACAATTTTTCCAAAAGAAAAGTAAATTTTTTTTTAAATATTTTTTTCCAAAAAAAAAAATTTCCATCTCTGTCCAGGTCCAGAAAAATATTATATTCGAAATCGCTAACATTCTGCGGGATTTCTTAACGATCCCCAACTTCACACATAACTAAAAATTGAAAATGGATTCCCTGTGAAATGACAGTTCAGTGCTCAAGTGTGTTTCATAATTATATCTGAGGACTCTGATCATAACCTGCTCAGAGCTCTGCTCTGGTCGCTTAGCCTCTGCTCAGAGCCAAAAAAGAAAAACGCCAATTATGTATGGAATATAACATCGTTCAAATGTCCGTTGCGACTTCTCTGGGTGGCGCGCATTAGAAATGTGCAATTTTCCATGACTCTGGCATTGAAATCTGGCTGTATTTGAACGATGGAATGGCTTATGTTAGCTTTGAGGGCCGCTGTTATTTGTGGCTTATTCGCATAGCCCTGCGACTTCAGAAAAAGTTTAACTGGGTTAAATTGCACGATCTTGTTGGCCAGTTCACATCACCTTCACGGGAGATGACCATGCCCTCGAATCGCTTGTGTATAATCTCCAATATGGCGTAAGCTCTGTGGCACGTAGCGCCGACCGTCTTGTTGAAACCACATTTCGTTGGTGTCTATATCATCCATTTCGGTCTATAGCGCTCACTATTGACGGTGATGCCCTAGCCAACTTCTCGTCGTTCTCATAGAAATATGGGCCGATGATGCGACGCCGCGCCGCCAGCTCAAAATCCACACCAAACAGTGACTTTTTCGGGATGCATTGGACGCTCTT
The DNA here is from genome assembly GCA_932273885.2 of Leucozona laternaria. Taxonomy (NCBI): domain Eukaryota; kingdom Metazoa; phylum Arthropoda; class Insecta; order Diptera; family Syrphidae; genus Leucozona; species Leucozona laternaria. Next base: position 17,908,661 of record OW026367.1, on the reverse strand, counting down.
GGGTATCATGTGGATTGGTACAGTCCCAAATTCAACAATTTTGTTTGTTGACGTGCCAATTCATCGAGAAATGGGCCTCATTGCTGAAGATGACCGTAAACGCAACGGAACACCGATTTTGATAAAACAAATTTATCATTTGCACGTGTTTTTGATCGCTATATTCATGGTGATTTGGCAAAACAGACTCAATAAATGACAGCCAATTTGACGGATGTAGCTTCAACAATATGGCAGCTATTAACTGTCAAAATTCAGAAGTCCCTATTGGAAGACCCTTTACAATAAATTTCTTGGTCCTTTACCTTTTTCTATTCATAGCCAACGCACTTCCTTAATTTCAGCTCTTCCTATAGTAAATGAATGCCCAACTGAACAAACAGCTGGAACAATAAATTTTAATACCTATGCCAACTTCAAGAACTGCATTATAGGAAAAGAATCAACATCTCTATCCCACAGGGATGCATCAATAATTGGAAAACTCCACTTAGCCTTGAAACCATGCGGATTGAAAATATGGGTAATCCCTGCTCAATACACACGCAGCAGCAGTCATACAAAAGCCAACACAGCTTTTGTCACCTGAAAATGCTTTGATTAAAAGCTGAACACACCAACGCACATCGAACAAATTCGCCTGGCTTAACTCATTCATCTTTACCACTTCGTTGCATTTAATCCTGTGGGCGCTGAAGCTTGATGGAGATGCCAGCCAATGTACCTATGCTCGTATAAGTAAGCATGAGGAAGCCTTAGCGTTTGCATCAGTAGAGCAGCATCATACCTAGTCCTCATCGTCGTTGCTGCTTTTTGTCTTGATGATTGCTCATTTTACTGTGCGAAAATGTGCCACTAATTGGAAAACGTTTAAAATTTATCGAGGTGTAACCGCAGTTCGCACCAGTCAACCTCGAGGTTGACGTGAGTCGATATATCAGCTGCGAGGCAGCAATGGAAGCGGAACTCTCTAATGCTTATAGGTAGACTCAAAATAAGTTGGCTGGTGCCATCAGCCAATTCGTAATGAAAATAAACAAACAAACCTGCTGCCGGTTGATAATGATGGATGCGCCTACCGTGGATTTCATGATTTGCCAGAATATGCGCGAGCTCCAACGTTGAGTTTAAAGGCACAGGGGGTATAGATGTGTAATTCCAAAAAGGATTGCGGGCTTATAGAAAAGTGCAGCGTCTTGATTACACCTAATGTCGCGTACCATTAAGACGATGACAGGCTAAGCAAATTACTCAATCAAATTTGTTGCAAGCTAAAAATTGAAGTTTAGGTTGAGTTGCATTGAAAGTGTGTCAAACAGAGAAGAAGATGATTGATAGGTTGTAGAGTGCAACTTTATTATACAAAATGCATGTTGGAGAAATGCTCGAAATAAAGAAGTTTCATAGGGTGCTAAATGTACATGATCATCCTATAGAAAGGACAGAACAACGCTACACTAAGTTAACATAAAAAATGTTGCGTTGGTGTGAATAGATCTGATCTAGTTCACCAGCTCCTGAGACAGGTATGAATATGAGATGAGTGAAGGGCGCAACACTGTTTGATGTTCGACTTATACCCTTGTTCAGTACTTACTTGGGTTTTTAAAATGAAGCACTCTCGACTCCTTGAATATTTTTTCACCAAGAAATTGAAAACCATTCCCAAGCGCCATCAGTTTATCTTTAAATCTTTCTCTCTTGCTAGATGCAACATGCAACCCACACATTATACTTGCTTGTTACTACCTTTTTATTCCTTGACGTTTCGTCAACCCTATTTTCTTTGTAAAACAAGCGTTAAATAAAAAATTATAATCGATTTTCCGGCCATTAATGCAAACATTCGCCACAAATGGCGCTAATAATTGTCTATTAGCAAAGGGGGATCATCATCATCAACCCATTATACACACACACACACTTATTAAAGTTTTGCGTGAATTGACATTCATTCACAATGATAACCAAGGCGCATCCAATAGCAAACAACAAGAATAAAGGAACCCCACAAAGAAAAAATAAATTAAATCGAAAGAAAGAAAATTACAAAAAGAACAAAAAAAAAAAAAAGAAGACCATCAGAACTCGAATAAAATACATAATGTCGGGCGGGGGTGGTCTCTTTTCGTCAATTGAAGTGAAGTGAAATATTCAGGGTGGAAATGTGGCAGGATTAAGTAGAGCATAACACAATGTTGAAATTGAGACACGTGCTGGATTATGTTTGTGTGTCAACCACAACCTGCCACAACAGCCATTGAATTGCGGTGTATAAGTAGATGTGTGGGCTTTTTTTCCATTTTGTATGTCAATCGTTGGTAGAGGTATTTCTTTTATTTTATAATTCGAATTCGATTCCCCTTCAAATGTCATTTAAATGTCAATTAATGCGACATGATGCGCGTTATCCATTGAACAATCCAATTAGGTGCAATGGTCGCACTCGCACGCATTTTCACACTTGACATGCGATGTGCTGCCATCTTTGTTTGACCATCACCGACATGGCCCAAGCTGGCCGCACTATTAAATCTACCACACGTTCAAGTGACAGATTTATGCTATTCACCACTGCGCGGTACAAAAGAGCCGCTCAATGAAACGAATAGCCGCCACTGAGTTGCGCGACGACTGACCGACGTCGTCACTGCCTCATCCGCCTCCGCCCGCTGAACTCTAGTGCAACGCTGTGCAGCTCACCTTTCCAACTACCTACTGTACTGTCAATTGACGACGCATTTTGTGCGCGGCCGGCGTGATGCAGAGGCAAATAAATTAATGAAACGTAATCGCCAGTCCACGAAGTTAAAGAGAGAGAATCATTGCATTGCGGATTCATTCCTAAGGCCCAGAGCACATTCTCGGGTGTAGTCGAGGGGTGAAATTGCCACCTTTTTGTCGGTATCACGCTGTCTGTCCCTGTTGCTCTACCTCTTTTTTGTTAAGGATAATTAATGCGTTTGTCGTGCGCAGATTAAATTAAAGTTCGGCGCTCTTTGACGGCTGACGCTGAGATTTATTTGCTCTTCAATATGCGCGTGAGGTTACTTGTGCAATGCGTAAATTAGAACGCGCTGCTCCTCAACAACTGTCATTCGAAGAAATAGATTATGTAAGGAGCGCACATAATTTATGTCAAAGTTAAGTTTTTTTTTTTTTTTTGCATCAGGGGTGTGTTCAAGAGCGGTGAATGAAGATGCGTAATAATTGATAGTTATTGCCAATTCAAATTGACATACTCGAATGTGAATTGTTTTTGATTGAGACAGATAATAACTCAATTGACAGCTGTGATCAGCTCATCGTCGTAATTACGACGAAAATATAATTGTATCTATACCTCTATCAGATGGAAATTTTATCAAATATGGTGCGGTGCATAACCGTACTGCTCTCTTAAATGACATTCTGCATTGTGTGACGCCAATGACGACGATATGAGAATTATTGGAAACAGGGAAATGCTTTTACGTATGCCTGTCGCATATGTAACTATATTGTAGGTTTATGCCACACCATACCTAACTACACTATGCACAGTTGGTTTATTTGTGTGTCCGCAAAGTGGCTCAAGTGCATTCACTTGTTAGACCAATCAATGTGACAGCTTGAGTGACGTTTCAATGGTCGATATTTTGGAATTCACCATATAGGTAGGATATTCCTTTTTTTTTGTATTCCATTCATGTTGTGTGATAAGAGCATCGGTGCTATAGAATGCGGGCAAAGATATTTAAATATGTTTTACCACCTTTCTTGCGATGTATATGTAGGTTGTAGGTATATTATTTTTGTGAATGGTTTGATTTATTTATATTTTACGTTCGATAGAAATGTTTATTCGATTGTTAAGTTGTGTAAAGGTAGTATAATGGGTAGAAAATTGGTAACTTACATTCGAAAAAGTTGGTTTAAAGCGTACCTAAAATGTGTATTTTCAGATTAACGTAGGTATTGAGCGTTGAGTTCAATTTGAACAGCTTCTTCAACTTAACTTATTAATGTCATTTCCTATCGATTTTTATAATTTATACATCTTTCTTACGAATTATAACAAAGGCAAACTGAAATAACTTCGAAAATCGTTTAGAGATTTTAAAAAAATGATTTGAGTCTGACGGATCTTTCTACAAAATTATTGTGCGTCGGCCGGGAATCGAACCCGGATCAACTGCTTGGAAGGCAACTATGCTCACCATTACACCACCGACGCAACTGGTATACAATTTTGCGATGCCTACGTTTCGATGATGCTAACTCCACCTTTTTTTTTGAGTATTATTTGAAAACATGAATATGAATATTGATATTAAGGTAGACTAGATCAAATAACTTTTAATTTTAAGTTAAAATTTAGAGCTACATTATGTAGATATTTTTAACTTTATGAACTTATAGATAGAATATTTTCGGCATCTTTTCCACAAGTTTAATCAACAAAATTATTAATATAGACTTTTTTTTACTGAAGTTTGGTAGTCACTTCAAGTTACTTTGTATTGAACTTCACCGTGAAATGTATTCCTAAAGCAAATACTATGACTATGTTCATTCTTAATTTCTTAATGAAATTTCGAAAAAAAAATTGTTTTTAAGGATTTTAAAATGTACGACTGATCACAAAAGCTTGCTCGTGTGGTTCAGGTTTCCTGGAATTTTAAAAATTGAAAGTATAAAATAACGGGTGATTTTTTAGCTGGTTTTGTTTTGGCAACACTGGTTTTGACAGCTGACGTGTGTTAAGTACCTTGTGTCACTGTCAAACAGCTTCAGTTTGGTTTTCAATTTAACCATGGATCGTCTTACAAATGAACAACGCTTGCAAATTATTGAATTTTAATATCAAAATTCGTGCTCGGTTCGAAATGTTCATCGCGCGCTGCTTGTGTTCAGCGATGAGGCTCATTTTCGGTTGAATGGGTACGTATGTGGTTTCAACAAGACGGTGCCACATGCCACACAGCACGCGAAACAATGGCGCAATTGCGAGGCGAGTTTGGTGAACAGTTAATTTCACGTTTCGGGCCGGTCAATTGGCCGCCTAGATCGTGCGATTTGACACCATTAGATTATTTTTTGTGGGGGTATGTCAAGGCTAATGTCTATAGGGACAAACCCGCTTCGATTGACGCACTGGAAGCCAACATCCATGCATTCATTCGTGAGATACCGGCCGATATGTGTGAAAGAGTATGCCAAAATTGGACTCAGCGGATGGGCTACCTGAGACGCAGCCGCGGTCAACATTTGCATGAAATTATCTTTAAACATTAAATTGCAAGGTTCAAACTATCGATTCAAATAAATATTTCGTTCATTTTTTCGAATTTTTTGTGTTTTTTTTTTTAAAAAAGTTATAAACCTCTTAAAAAATCACCCATTATATACATTTATGCAAATTAAGCATGTAATCTATATCTATATATATATATACATCATTATGTATATAAAAATGGATCGTGGTGTGGTCGGAAGCTTAAAACCTGAAAAAGACTGGACCAAATTGGATAATTCCTTCTCCGTCTTTGTTCGTAATTGCTACGCAAAGGTTTAGGAAAAAAGAAAAACCAGACAATGCTAAACAGGTGGCGCTGTAGGCGCACATTCTGTTTTTCAATTCAGTCCAATTCAATTACCGTTCAACAGGTGGTGCTGTAGGCGGAAGGGAAATGGCTTTTGGGATATTCGTTTTCAAATTTTGATATTTGTAGGGTGAAATGGGGTATAAATAAAAAATTATCCGATTTAAGAAATTCTTTTGGTGTTTGAAAGGTATTTTTTCAGTGGATGGCCTTAGAAATTTTTTTTTCAGAAAATTGTGATTGATAGGGTGGAATGGGGTAAAACGAAAAGTGGCATTTGGTTTCAAAAATTCTTTTTTGTGTGAAAGGTTATTTAAAAAATTTCTAAAAGTGGTTTTATGACTACGAAAATTCTTTTTGTGTTGGGAAAGTAATAAATGTTCGACTTAGAGGATCATGATTTTACATATTTATCCATTCTTAACTTGAAGTAGGTTAAAATCCATAAATTAGTATTTGATAAAAAAAATTTGCTTAAATATTTACTTATATTTTCTTCTGTCAATTGTATGCGAATCCTTGCGAAACTAGGCGAGCCCGCTAGTTAATATTATTAACATCTATATTTTTATTCACATGAGAAACTGGAAAAGAAGCATGAAAGTCGTTCTTTAAATTTCTTAAACAACTCTTACAAATATTTAATCTCTAAATGAAGAACGATGTTTTCCAAAAAAAAAATAAAGTCCAACCTATCTAATATTTCTTCAAAATTAAAAAAAAAAATGGGATGTCAAATTTAAGTAGATATCTAATAATCTTAATATATAAAACAAAGTCGGTTTACTTACACCCTATTTGTTAATCAAGAACGGTTGGAGCGAATTTGATGATCTCTGATTTATTGGATTCGCCTCCACCCGGAATAGCAGAATAACTATTCAAATATCGGAAAAATTCACTTCTAAGGGTGAAACGGGGTAAAATAAAAAAAGACATAAGTATTCGATTGAACAAGCTCTACTTGCGTTTAAAAGGTTATTCTTAGGAAATGGCTTCAAGGATATATTTTTTTTTAATTTTGATATTATTGTAGGGTGAAATGGGGTAAAAAGAAAACAAAAATTCTTCTTTTCTTTGAAAGGTTTTTCTCTGGAAATGGCTTTAGGGAAAGGTATTCTTTGAATTAATAATAATTTGACCAATTATTTGAACTATGATTGTTAAGTTAAATCGGGCTTTTTTGGTCACTTCCTTTCATATGCAAATAAAACTTTATTTCATACTTTTCCCTACGTTTCGTCGTAATTTCTCGACTTCATCAGGGGTAGTTTATTAAAGGTATTCTGTTTCTAATTTTATTACTTGTAAGGTGAAATGGGGTAAAATGTAAAAAATCTACCTGCATATTCGATTTAAAATTTTGTTGGTGCTTGAAAGGGCAGTTCTACGGAAATTGCTTTAGTGGTATTCTTTTGTTTTAAATGGCTTTAGGGATATTTTTTTTCAAAATTTTAATATTTGCAGGGTAAAATGGAATTTTTTTTGGGAAATGGCTTTAGGGATATTTTTTTTAAATTTTGTTATTTGAAGGGTGAAATAGGGTAAATATAAAATAAATACCGATTTAGAAATTCTATTTCTGTTTGAAAGATGCTATTTATAGAGTTAAATTGGATTAATATAAAACATAGGCCCTTTTCGAAATATCAATTTTTTAAAAAAAAATGTATATTTAATTTATGTACGTACACATATTTAATAAAATTATTAAAATTGGCAAGCAAAGCCATTAAGCCATCCTTTTATGACAGGTACAGTTTTTAGTAATTTTTTTTACAAAAAATGCATAGGTATCATGTTTACAATAGTGCACACAATTTTTTTCAAAATTGTTAGAGCGGTTTTCCGAAATAAATAATTTTGTTCATAACTGCTGTATGGTAGTTACCGTTATTTTTGGAACTATAACAAAATTTCAATTTTCCCTGTAGGGAATCGTTAAAAAGTTTTAGGTTCAAAAATTCAACAAAATTGCTTCTGTCGTTTAGGTTGTAAGACGAGGTACAGACAAACAGACAACCATTCAGTCATACAGACATACACAGAAGTCCGGCCATCACTTTTTTCGTGTTCTCTATCATCGTTATGTCAGGTTTGATTAAAATGCCGAGGTCAATTTTGTACGAATCCAAAACTTCCCCTGTGGTAACTAAATCGCAAGCAAAAAACATATCTTCGTAATCATAGAAGATATCAATTAAGTGATATCAAATGATGGAGAAAGATGTATCTCACACGATAGACTTTATATTTTTAATCAGTTGCGTCGGTGGTGTAATGGTAAGCATAGTTGCCTTCCAAGCAGTTGATCCGGGTTCGATTCCCGGCCGACGCACATACATTTTTTGAAAATTCAGCCCTAGTTCGGCATCACTAAAGATCTTAAACTGAAAACATACTGTTCTCTCGCCGCTAGACGCCTCAGTATGAGAGCTCTCATAAAAAAACATTTGTTTGTTTTCGTCGCTCTGCTTAACTCACGCATCACTGTTCGGCTCGCAACTCCAGTATGTGTTCCACTTCCACCTTAAAGATTGAGATTCTCAATTTGAGAAGATGTAGTATGATACTCATACAAGCTGAAAAAGACTGCTACTCGTAACTACCAGAAGGCTCCATAACCTACAATAATTTTTTCATCTTAGTTAAATATGGGTTAAAATTTGGGTCTTAAATGCAACTGAGTAAACAGTCTGCATAAATATTGATTTTGGATATCAGATCTTAGATGTATTAATAGATATACATAGGTCTTCAATTTTAGGCTTTTAGCTTAGAAGCTTGTGCACCTTTTGAATAGCACTGCTCAAACTGACTGAGTCGTTTGAGTCAGAATTGATTTTAGTCAATTAGTTTGTTAACGAGTAGAATATTTTTAATATTTTCCCTACGAATACCTGACTTTTAAAAAGAGTCCCTTAGTTCTTATTTTAACGAATCAAATGACCACTGTATCTACATTATTTAAGCTTCTTATTTTACACATCAAATATACATATACACAACCAGGAAGTTTCCTCCCAATCACGTACTAATTCAATCACTCTTCCTCCAAACTACAAACTATAAAATAAAACCACTTTTTAACTATGATTTCTCACTTTACCAGCTTTAGAAAAATTATGTGAAATCCTAGCAAATTCCCAAGCATTTACCTATTCGTTGGTATGTCCCAGCAGATGCACATATTTTTCGCGAAACGCAAGTAAATTTCTCGCTCTAAATTCCACACCATCGCACCATCATCATCTCGAGCGTGTCCACAAACTGGAACTCCCAAATTATCACCGCTCCACAATCTCGGAGAGAAAACAAATTAACAGCAACCATGCGAACTGCATCGTCGGTTGGTCGTCGTCGTCATCCCATACCACCGACCGGCCACCATATTGCACTCTGTACTCAGTCCCTTGCTATATATTTTCCCTGGTGCAACTATGGAGCTGATAGCTGCGGAAATTACCTATAGCATCGTATAGTTCGATCTTGTACAATTCAGTCAGACCAGGGACCGAAAATAATTTCTGTAATTTTCTTTCCGCGTGAATCGCGACTCGAATTTGTGCGCACATCTCATAGTTTTTTTTTGTTAATTTGGTTTGGTTGGTTCATCTTCTTCTCATCTATTTGGCCAGGTTCATATCTTGAATCCCAGGTAATTGAAGTAATTGCACTCTAGTTGAACCGGTATGCAGGATTTTCATCATTCCCCTTAACACCCACGATCTTTGGAAATGAGTTTACGCAGTCAGTCTTTCTTCTTCTCCTATTGCCAACTAGGAAGAAAAGAATCCACCACCAACATGCACTACCACCACCGATAATGATGATGACCAACATGGAAGGTGCTTTGTAACAACTTTATCGGGGAAGTGCACCTTAAATTGGGCCCATTACCGGGATTCACTTGAAAAATCGTGATCTACAACTTTGAAGCTCGAAAAACTGTACGAGGTATAATACCTCTACGTTAACGGCAACTTTATTGGAATGAACGCCAGTAACAACAACAACAACGTGTATAATAGTGAATCGCTATGCCTAACTGACCTCGCAAGTTCAAATCGCTTCCAAAATCAAATTCAGATCAGGAAAATAGATAATTGCTTGAGCCTGTGCAATCAGTCTGCTGCTACCGACAGGCTGGCAAATCATGGGAACCAACATCTGAATCTGGCCAGGAAGCTCTGCTCTAATTCAGCTTAGTTTGTTGTTTAATAAATAAACACTGACAAAAAAAACAAGGTGATAATTAAGATTTTTTTCGCAACAGACGAAAAAAATCAAAACCTTCTCGGATTTTGACTTGTTCAAACTCAAGTTGACATTAACGAGATGCCCACAACACATTTTCTCGAAAAGGGAATTTTTGTGAAGAGATTTATTTTTTGTACTAAGCATTTTCCCAAGAGTACCCTTCATTTATACTATGAGTTTGATGATATGGCATGGGTTGAAAGATGCCATTTTTTTTTGGTAAATTGCTATCATTTTTTGGAAAAAGGAGGCAGTAGCTAATAAAAATCTACACAGAAATAGATTATACCTCTTTTGAGAGATGGAGATGATGTAAAAAAAAGGCATTAAAATAATTAAATGAAAAAGTTACGTTTCCACACGTTTTTTCTCAAAGCCTAAAGCTCTTCGAAAAAAAGGTGATAGGAGATTTCTTTTGCACAATTTTTTAAGCTATGTATTTATTTTTATATTTTCCCAAACAACACTAATACCTATTTTACGAAATATTTATAAATACTAAGGGCCAGTTTCACAGTCAGAAAAGTGGCACTTAAGAGGGAAATGTGAAAGATTAAGGCGCAATATCACAGTGTCCATCTACCTGAATAAGTGGCACTTAAGTCTCCGATGTTGGCGACTTAAGTTCCACTTACGCTGCGCTGGCTATGAAACTAAGCCTAAAGTCTTAAGAAGTGAAACTTAAGTGCCAATAATTCCGGTAAGTGTCGACTATGAAAATAGCCCTTAAAATTCGAAATCAGTACATTTCCAATTTCGGGTATTTTAAGAATGTTCTTCAGACATAAAAAAAATGTAAAACTTGGACTAGACCGTATGCGGAAATCTCAAAACGAAATCGCCATTTTTTTTTTTACCCAAAGGTACATTAAAGCCTAGAACGCTGGTGATGCAAAACGAAATTTTTCGGTAATCTTCAACATGACAGCGACAGTCTTATGGAAATCACAGCGAAAAAATGACAATTGAAAACGCCACCAATTGCAAACAAAAAACCGTAAAAAATGACAGAAAGTCATTATGCTGTAATGAAAGAAACAACGCGAATACACCTCTAATGTCACTTTTCCGCACACAATTAATGGTTCGGGCTGAATTAATCAGTGCGAAAAAAGAGCGGAGACTTCTCCAAATAATCTGCTACAATTATCAATTTCGCCAATTGAACAACTTAGTGCATATGGAAAAGGTGGACGAAAATTTTCGTTCATTATTTCGCTGTGTCATTTTTGTATGGGATTTTTCGTTTCGCTATTAGGCTTTAAACAAAATCAAAACCGATAATGAAACGTTTGCCAAACTTTTTCTCAAAATCTGTTGCTCTTACTAAAAAAAATTTAAAATCTCTTTGTGTAAAATTGCTTAAGATACAATTTTTATTTCCTTATTTTTCAAGAACATTCAAATTTGTATACAACAGATTTTCACCCCTCCCGAAAACCTTAGCCCTGGTGGAAATTTAGGGAACTTTTTGGGAAATGCTTAAAATATACAAACATGTAGAGCTCTCCACCAAAATTGAGATTTGTTGGAATTTGTTTTTAAGTTTGGCCTTTTTTTGTGCAATTTTTCTGGGATATGTCCTTAACACGCAAACATATATCTGAAACCATTTCTAAACAAACTACCATCATTGTATGTGGCAAGTTGTAAACTGATTTAGTTGAGCCAACTGGGGGTCTTGCCTTGTATAGAACTTCTAAGAAAGATGTATGTTTTCTGTAAAACAAAAACAGGGCTGGGGGCGTATACGTACTATTTTTTGTTTGCTTTTTCAGTTTATAATGAAAAATATCTTAACATAACTCAATCTAAAAATAAAAATATTCAGAAAATAGAACACAATTTTTTAAAGAAAAATCCAACTTTAACTCTTAATAAAGTAAGAAACTTCAAATACAAGTGTAAAGTAAAGCTTAGTTTCAAACCAATCACCAGCACGACCCACGTGCTTAGTAGAGATTATTTTTTCGCCGAAAGTACGGGATGTACGCCTTTCCCGAAATTCATTTTGAAAAAAAAACTGAAATATTTGTATGAACCTGTTCAGATAATGCACGGTTTCGTACGAAAATCGCTACGTTAAGGCTCATGCCTTAGAACCTAATTGACTATTTTGGTCATCGAAAATGGAAGCTGTATAATGAATGATAACCCACTAGAAAAAAAAGTAATCAATAAGGATAGATTTGATTTTTTTTTTGCTTGGTTAGAGAGGGGGTGAGGGAGGGGTTCCCTGAGCCATTCTATTTTGACGTCCAAGGATCTTATTTCTATCCCTTTAATTTTTTTTTGGGGCTGTGTATCTGAGTTGGAATTTTAGTAAAATGTCAGCCAGAATAAGTTAATTTTTGTTTCTACTGTCAAAAATGAAATTAAGGATCAAATCTCATGGCATTGTCACATGGTCTTTGAGATCTAAGTTTTTAGAAGAACAGGCATTTTTCTTTGTAAACTTCGTAAATTTGAAAAAAAAAACAAATGAAATGCTTAAAATTTTGAAAAATAGTAAAAAGGAGATATAAGAAGGAAAAAAAGCTAAATAAAATACATCTACAATGTACAATGTACATAAACAAATACATATATATTTGGAATCAAGAGGAAATGACACATGTTTGTTTAAAATTAATGCTTTAAAAAAAAACTTAATTGCCTCCGAGAAAATCATTTATTTTCATAAAATTAAGAAATAAGCATAAATAACTAATTTAAAAACTTAAAGAAAATAAAGTTCTATATAAAGTAGATAATTATCTAGACATAACTATTTTTAAATATATGCAAATAAGTATATAGCCCGCCCGGCTCTGCACTTGTAGACAAACCTAAGCTTCGCATAAACATTACAAAAGAAAATATAGATAAATATTTAAGCTAATTTTTGTAATCAAATACAACTTTATGGGTTTTAACCTACTTCACGTTATGAATGGCTAAAAATCTAAAAAAAATAATCCTCTAAGTCCAACCTTTATTACTTCCCCAACAAAGAAAGAATTTTTGTAATCAAAAACCACTTTTTTGTTTTTAACCCATTTCACCTCACAAATATTAAAATTTTGAAAAAGAATATCCCTTAATTCCTAAGAAAAACTTTTCAAACAAATAAACTTATTTCTTAAATCAGACACTTATTTTATGTTGACCCCATTTCACCCTATACAAATAACAAAAGTTAAAAAAGAATACCCAAACCTAACCGCCTACAGCACCACCTGTTGAACGGTAATGGAATTGAACTGAAAAACGAAAGTTCGCCTATAGTGCCATCTATTGAGAGTTTTCCGACTTTTCTTTTTTCCTAAACCTTCGCTTAGCAATTAGGAACAAACCCGCAGAAGGAAGTATCCAATTTTTCCAAGTCATTTTCAAGCTTTAAGCATCCGAACATGCCACGATCAATTTTTATAGATAAGTTGATAAAATTTTTCTAATTTTCCAAAAATTGTGTAAAATTATCTGAAGATTATTGGAATAATAAATTTGAATAACATACAAAAAATATATATATATTTGTAATGAATGATAATTAATTTTCATTTTAAATCTAAAAATTTGTAGACAAATTTTAAATTCAAGCTTTATTTTCTCACGTGTAGACCTCAATTGCAATTTCTTGTCTCGTACTTCGATTGTTGACCTCTAGAGAGTGTACCGAAACCTTTCGGTATAGTTGGAGTGCATCTATAATAGTTACCCATATCAAAGCTTGAGGGATTATTCCACACGATCTTTCACCACAAAATTGATCCCCAACCTATCCACACGAGCATCAGGAAGTGGCAATTTTTTGTTATCGAAACGACATACTATACCGCCATCTAGCATCCGATAGATCACATTTGCGGAACATTCGTCAGGTCGTTCTATCACGTTTACACTTCGATGCTCGGTTTTGGGAAGATGTGCCACCACCAAGTCTGGACAGAATCGATTCGCTTCTTGAAATCTGATAGCACTCTTATAACAGCCAGCTAGAGCGACGACACCCAGCAGCGTATCTGTGGGGCAACTTGGCACCATTAATAAGCAATTTTGTGATTTGGAGCAGATTGCACCGCCTGGTTATATAGTTGAGTGTGTGTTGGATCAATGCAACTGCAACCAACCATCATCAGTTGGATGAGATCTGCAAGTTGTGGTGTGCTTTGTATAAATTGTATTATATGCTTCTTGCTTCTTTCATATAAGGTAGGTTTATATAGGATCGAGATCAAGCGGTAAAACGTGCGCCTTATAGTTATTGAGGATTTATTTCACTAACTCACAAGATGATGCTGCTGTTGTTGCTGCTGCTGATGCTGGTGTTACTGCCGATGCTGAGTTCTGATGTCTTTGACGACGATGATGATGCACGGCCAGATGCACTTGACTTCTTTTGTCTTTGACCTTTTTAATGGTAGAAGATCAGACGAAGAACATTGTATCAGCGGTCCGTGACAAACGATTTGGAAAAAAACGTGAAACGATTGCTGATCTGAGAATTGGGATTATGGGAGCGATATTGATTGTCAAAAAGATATTGGCGTTGCCGTCGTCTCGCATGCAGAAACCACGGCAATGAAGTTATTCAAGTTCAGGGTAAATGGAAGCTTATGGAATTTACAACAGGAAATTGAATTTGCTTTGGGCATTAGATGACTTTGGGGAACTATTTCAGATTTTGTATTCCAATTATGTACATCACTAGACTACGTGGGGATTGAAATTGTAAATGAAATCCTAGTATAAAGATTACGCTACATTTCAGCCCCCATTTTTATCTCCAAACATTAGCTTACATCCTAGCTGAATTTTGACATGAGAGGTTCGTGGAGAATATGTCACAAAACACAGCTGTTCTCTGAAAAAAAAAATCATATTCAACCATTTAGAGAATTTATTTTCAATAGTTAAAGTGAATTCAATCAAATGATTTGGGCCCTATTCTCTAACTGAGATAAATCGTTTGCTTCTAAAATTTCTTCCATTTCAATTCTCATTAAATTAATGTGCCGAGAAATTGTTTTGTGTGCTAAAAATTTGACAGATAGTTATGAACATTAAAGCTACGATTAGACGGTCAACGAAATTGGTCAACGCGTTGACTCTCTGACGTCGAATTCCATCTCAAAGTCGTATGATCGTCAACGCAGAATTCTGTCCATGCGTTGACGGCTGCGTTGACACCAACGTTGACATTGTTTTTACCTTCAGCGCATTGACTTTTTTCGTTGAACATGTAATCGCCCTAAGCAAATGTTAGGACACATTGACACAAAGAATTGACCATAAGTCTGCGTTGACTTCCGTGTGATATTGACGCACTAGTGTCATTCGTGTGATCGTCAATGTGTTATGCGTTGACAAAAAAAATGATTTTTTTAAGCTGGAGCTGCATACCACTCGGCTTAAGGCTAAATTTAAGCTTTGCTTAATTTTTGAGAACATTTTGTATAAAAAATTAAAGTGATCTGCGTACTTAGATTAACTCTTAAAAAACCTTATATAAAATTATTAAGGCTTTTAAGTGCATCAGTTACCTCTGAGTCAAGCTAGATTTAGTTGATCCTGCAAGAAACTAAGCCCGAGTTTTATCAGAATTTTAACATTAACTTTAACTCGTATACTAAGTTGTTAAGAATATATCGAAATCAAAGTGCGAATCAACATTTCGAACGAACTCAAGATGGCGCCACTTTGGAAATCGAATCCTTTCCATAGTGTCGTAGGTAATAATTCGATTTGAATTGATTTTTGACACGCATCTGTCAGAAATAACTATTCAGTTAATCCAGAGTAAATGTATTAAGATTCGAGATCTAAATTGAATTGACTGAAAAAACTTGTTAAAGGAATTAACTCGAGTTTAATCCTGAAACTATGGTTAAGATGTATAGTTCGAGAATTTTTATAAATGAGTTAGAGTCTAGACAAAGTCAAGTAAAAAAAAGCTAGCAGTAAGAACCTTTCGAGAATCGGGAGCAGCAAAGTATTTTTAATATAAACACATACTTTCAAGTCTTAGTCGGTATGCAGAATTTCTGACGTCAAAAGTGAGGAACTTTAGAGGTCTCTAAAATTGTACTTATTTTCAAATTGTTCTTATGTGTGCAATAGGGTGGGTCATTTTTTTTTTGTTGCTAATTTAATGTTCTAATAGTAATAAAACGTTGCCAAATAGATCGATGTTGAAAATTACCATAGAGCGTTTTCAAATTCCACTTTTTTTTAAAGCAATCAAAGAAGGCCGTGTAAGTAATTTCATCTTCCTGGTTTGAAACTGTCAAGTTATTACAAAGAGTGTTTTTGAATGTGACAAAAGCTTTGCGCAGAAAGTTTTTTTTTGATATTAGGTATCAAAAGTAAATCAAAATAATATTATTTCGGCCAAGAAAGATAGTAAAAACAGAGCAAGATTTTAAAATTATTTGTATTATTTCGAAATGGATAAAACAAATACGTAGACGTCATTAAATACTACGAATGAACCAGATTTCATCTTAAGTTAGACGCGAAAACCAACAAAGAGCCTTCATTTTCTGATATAGCGGAAATAGTTTCTAAAAAGGTTGAAAGTATTTGGAAAAAGGCATCCCTCCCAATTGTGACTAATGCTTGAGTAATTCAACTGCTGAGAGCATACCATACAAAATCAATTTCTCTTTAACATGTGACTCCGATAGTGACAACTTTAGTTTAAGATCAATGTCTTCCGAAAATGGAAACATAAATGCACCTTCGACGTCAAAATCAAAGCCAAAGAAGATATCCGTTCAAATCCTACCTTTATTATCCAAGACAATGACCGTTATGGAGTTTCGGATAGGGCTGCAGCTGCCATCGTTTCTGTTGCATTGCATGATATCCAGTCCAATGTAGAGGTTATCGACAAGTCTAAAATACGTCGCGAAAGAAAAAAAGTACGTAACGAATTAACGACCAAAGCTATGTGTCCAAATGTCCCTGTCTTGTATTTTGATGGAAGGAATGATAGGACTCTTGCAGTTGTGACCAAGGGTAGGTACTAAGAGATATAAAAAAGTTTCAATAGAGGAGCATATTTCTATCATCAGGGAGCCGGAATCAATATTTTAAGGATATACGACACCAAAGCAAGGTACTGCAAAAGGTATTGAAGTATCTATTTTATCACTGCTTGCAGTTAAAAATATGGGATCCGGTGACTTACTAGCTGTTGGCTGTAATGGCACAACTACAAATACTGGAAAATTTAATGGAGTTATAAGACTAATAGAAAAAAGGATAGGGCGTCCCTTGCAATGGATAGTCTCAGATATCTATTCATAAAGCTTGATGGTGCAACTACAGGTCCTTCTTCGTACACGGGTGCAATTGGAAAAAAATTAGAGGGCTATGAACAGCTTAATATTGTCAAATATAGGTCTATTCCAAGTACGCTGGCAGATTTCGCATCAAAGGATCTAAGAACAGATCAAAAGAACTTGTATGAAATTACAACTGCAGTTATCACCGGAAACTTTCCATCGGACTTAGCAAATAAAGCACCAGGAAAGATGTCCCATGCTCGATGGCTTACGAAAGCGAACCGAATATTACGCCTTTACGTCTCTACAGAAAAACCCTCGCAAAATTTGGTACATCTTGCTGAGTTTGTTGTAAAAGTTTATGCACCAGTATGATTTCAAATAAAGACACATTCAACTTGCAAGGATGGTTCGAGACATTTTTGGAAACTTATTGAGGAGTCGCGTTATCTTTCTCCTGAACTCAAAGAAGTTATAGACCAAGTAATACAGCGCAATGCATATTTTGCTCATCCCGAAAACCTTTTACTATCAATGTTGACAGATGATAAATTATACGTTCGGGAGCTAGCTGCTCGAAGAATTCTCAAAGCTCGAAGTGTGGCTCAGAAAAAAGCATATCAAAAGTGCCAAAAATCAATTTTAGTGCTTCATCATATACCGACATGATAGATTGGCAACAAACCATTTATGAACCCCCAGTTTTGAAGGATGTTTCTAGCGATGAAATATTGAAAATTATAGATTCACGGATCAAGACAGCTTGACGTTTTTGAGGCTGCCCTGCCATACACAAGCAGTAGAACGTTCTGTCAGAATTGTTACAGAAGCTGCGATGTCTGCGTGTGATGAAAGGTATAGAGAAGGTTTAATTTAAGCGAAAATAGAATCAAGAAAAATAATGCCTAAATTTGAAAGCAAACGCGATTCTAATGTTAATTTTAACTAATTCATTAAATAAAAATATGTATTTCAAGTAAATATTTTGTTTTCAACCCATTATTCAATAATTAATACTTTGTGTTCCAAGCTAGTTTTAAAAAAAAATAAGTTTTAAAATAAATGTTACAAAAGTTTTTATATTGTTGATTATTTTCTAAAGTTACAGATTTTAATACTCAATGCGCAGGCTGAAGAACGTAAGTAATAATTTTTTTTCTTGCTTGAGAATAAATAACTACTCATTTAGCAATATATTATCGCTATTAGAATTTAAAAACAAAACAAAAAATTGCCCTAAAAGGGTGACCCACCCTCGTGTGCAAGAAATGTATGGAAAGCAACTCCAAATTATGTATTACAAAAAGGCACCTAAATTATGTAAACTTTCTGTAATTGAAATTTTTTTCGAATATCGATTATTGGACAAACACTATATACGTATAGTTATTGGTAATATGGGTTTGTTGTTTTTGAATCATTGCCTTTATTTTTATTTCCTCAAAAATTGTTTTCAATATATTTTAATCATCTTTCTCTATAGAGCTAGACATAACTTTTAGCGCAGACAAGCTATAATAATAACCCAACCTGTGTTGATGGGTGTCTAATTACTGGCACAAAATTAATGCCTTCGCATCGTATAGCTATATAACTTAACATATATGAAGGAAGTTAGTGAGAGCGTAACTAATAATTCCTCGCATGTATCTATTCATTATCTCAGCCCAAACTGACTGAAGCCCATGCCAGGTGAGAATAGGGCGTCACATTTGTTGTTGTCATGGGTTTTATCCTCACGGAGCTTATATACCTATCTTTTCTATACTCTACGAGTTCAGGTAGACTTGACACACACTCATGGGGATGAATTACGAATCGCTTCTCAGCTCTCATATGCAAATCCATTGGTATCGCGTAGCTGAGAGTAGATAATAAAGTAAAAAAAAAAAACACAAAAAGCTATAAGAACGACTTCTCCCCAGAAGTACCTACCTACCTATGCAATAAGCTATTCCAATCTATCGTGGTCGAAGCAATTTGTTTTGTGTTGCAAGTGAAATTGATGAGACCGCAGGTAATTGGCTTTAATAATTATTTAAACCGCGTGATGAGGTCGGATCTGCATAGATAGACACACTTGCTACATGCAATGTCATGCGATATAATACCGAGGTGCCTATACCTTTACGCGAGTATTCCTTGGTTTCGAACCTCAAAGATATACAGGTATCCGCATATCTTTCTGTCAAACCCAGACCCCTTGCTCGTTGCAAGAAGATGATGAATTCATAATCACGAGCAATTATTGCAAGCGATTAGTATATGAAAGTCTGGTGGGTAGAACACGTAAATAAGATGAAGTGGTGGAAGCTATTTAAGAAGGTTTTTCAGAGACACGATGTTGGTGTCTTGCCAGACGCAAGGGGATACGTTGGAAGTCGAATAATAATTAGAGTTTCACCTGCTAATGTGTTCGCACATCGTAATTTGTTGTATAACCAGGGTACGAAAAATATAGAACTTATAAGGAAATAAACGTCGAGTATATTTAATGTTGACATAGAAATAAAAATAAGGATTCCGATCCTACCAGGAAAGAAGAAGCTTGAACCTAAGTAAAGGAATCCAAAAGATAGGGTAGATTTGAATTGTTGGACTGAAGAAAGAAATTTGGAAAAGCTAGGCATATCGATCAACTGCGGACTTTGATTAAAAATACAGAAGGTAGCTGAGGTAGGTCAGCGTAAGGGTCATAACGTTCAAACCTGTGGTCGTGATTACTTTATGAATTAAGAACAAAATCACTACTCTCAATTTTCATTCATTTTCAACTTTTGTCACAACAATGAGTAAAATTAATCAGAACGAGAACTGTAGTCGCGATTTATTTATTATTTTAGCAACTGAACAAAATCACAAGACAGAAAAAAAATCTCATGAGTCATGACGAAAATATGATGAACATTTCAAGGAAGAACTAAATAGTGAACCTCGGCCCTGGCCTGGTCGTGATTTTTTACACAACAGCTGTAAAAGTGAATTGAGTTTTCTCTTTATTCAAATACGCTAGAAAGCTTAGATTTTGTTTATGAACTCCCTGAAGCATTTAATTGATACTTTTGAATGCGCCTCCTGCCACGCCCACTTTTTATTAAAAATTAGTTTTCTCTTTATTCAAAGGCGCTTGAAAGCTGAAATTTTTTGTTGGGCCTCCAAAAATATTTTTAATTTACTCATCACAATCACAGGTTAAACTCACAGTGATTCAGAAATCACATTCACAGTTATACCTGTGATTTTAAAATCACAGTTTAGCGCATCTTACTTTTCTGTTGTTACTGTGAGTCAAATCACTGACAGAGTAGTACTACGGAGGAGTATCTTGAATTAAGCTGAGGTGATAATTCTACCATGCCTTATGTTTTCAGCGGTGTTTAGTGAGTGTGAATAGAGAAAACGTAGGAAAACACCATTCATAAATTCTTTGTATACAGTTTCGGTTGCCTCATTAATTGTTTTTCTGCTAGTTACTTAGGTGTGATGACGAGACTCTCGTGGGCACCTTGAAGTTTATGAAGTTCTTTAGTTGATATCTTGCTGGTTGCTGATGCTGAGTTGGTGGTAAAGAGCAGGAGAAATAAGGTGTAACTTCGTTACAATCTTCTGTGGTAATTTATTAATGCATATAACGGGTGATTTTTTAGCTGGTTTGGTTTTGGCAACACTGGTTTTGACAGCTGACGTGTGTTTAGTACCTTGTGTCACTGTCAAACAGCTTCAGTTTGGTTTGCAATTTAACCATGGATCGTCTTACGAATGAACAACGCTTGCAAATTATTGAATTTTACTATCAAAATTCGTGCTCGGTTCGAAATGTTCATCGCGCGCTGCTTGTGTTCAGCGATGAGGCTCATTTTTGGTTGAATGGGTACGTAAATAAGCAAAATTGCCGCATTTGGAGTGATGATCAGCCAGAAGCATTGCAACAGCTACCAATGCATCCCGAAAAAGCCACTGTTTGGTGCGGTTTATGGGCCGGCGGCATTATTGGGCCTATTTCTTCAAAGATGATGCGAATCGCAGCGTTACTGTCAATGGTGAACGCTACCGAGCGATGATAACAAACTTTTTTTTGCCCGAAATGGAAGTTCTTGACTTGCATGATATGTGGTTTCAACAAGACGGTGCCACATGCCACACAGCACGCGAAACAATGGCGCAATTGCGAGGCGAGTTTGGTGAACAGTTAATTTCACGTTTCGGGCCGGTCAATTGGCCGCCTAGATCGTGCGATTTGACACCATTAGATTATTTTTTGTGGGGGTATGTCAAGGCTAATGTCTATAGGGACAAGCCCGCTTCGATTGACGCACTGGAAGCCAACATCCATGCATTCATTCGTGAGATACCGGCCGATATGTGTGAAAGAGTATGCCAAAACTGAACTCAGCGGATGGGCTACCTGCGACGCAGCCGCGGTCAACATTTGCATGAAATTATCCTTAAACATTAAATTGCAAGGTTCAAACTATCGATTCAAATAAATATTTCATTCATTTTTTCGAATTTTTTGTGTTTTTTTTTTAAAAAAAGTTCTAAACCTCTTAAAAAATCACCCATTATAACAATCCATTTATTTTCTAAGCAACAAAGATTAAATAAAATGTTATTTTTTCAATTCAATTTATGTTTTGGTTCATTTACTTGACTTTTAAAATGTAAACAGTTTGAATCAATCTGATTCTCATGTAAGCGTAATAGCACCACTGATTTAATAACATGGCAAGGGGTCTGGTAAACCTCAGATCAGGTTTCCATTGTTAAAATAACACCTAGCCATGTTAAATTATCCCTATTCTCGAGCCAAATTAACACTTCCAATGGTTATATATTAAACTTTGAGTACTTACTGTAAGTTTATCCAGATTTTCGAGTTGATCTAACACGATTATTTATTTAAGATAGTGTTAATGTTACAATATGTCATGTAGTTCTTACAATTAACTTGTGTTCACTCAACACGACCTTAAAATCTGGTGTCCTGTTAAATTTTTAACATGATCACCTGTGTTGAAAAATGACAACATGATAATTGATTAATTTCTTGATAATTATACCTGATATTTTCGCTGATTGCGATGCTTTATCTGATGGTTCAATTTTTACACACTCTTTGCAGTAAAAGGGGCTGTATTTCAGCAATATTAAGCGTCGAATATTGTTTTTTAGTGTTCAATTGTTTGAATATTGTGAATATTTTGATTCTAAAATAAAGCAGGAAACAAAATTGTTTTCTTAAAGAGATATGAACTGATTTCTGAAGATTTGAAGAGTGCCATCTAGGGCCCAATTCACACAGAACTGGCATATTGTGTTGGCGTGGTATTGGTCTGCTATGGGCGTGGAACGAATGTGATGCACTCAATTCACACAGAAGTGATATCGAATAAATATTTTGTCAGTTCTGACGGCCAAGGTTTCGCATATCTTTATAAAATTTCTTTAGTACGAACGAGAAGATTTTCAGGCGATTTCCTTATGGTGCGCCGTTCGCAAGTCACACTATGCCCTCGCCACGTCATATATGTGTGTATTGTCACATACTATAACATGCCAGTTCTGTTTGAATTCGGCATAAGGCGATCGATTTTTATAAAAGATATCAATGAAATAAGTATACCAAAACTGTCAAAATTCAAATGAAATCCTTGAAAAAAAATCAGTACCTCCTAGTATTTTTTTTTACAAAAAATCGCGAAAGAAAGTATTGAATTTGTTCACAAAGAGTAGTTAATCCCGACTGAAGTCGCGAATTTTGCATTTTCGGAATCTGGTATATCACGATTTTGCTATTCGGGATTTTGCAATTTAGGATTCTGTAATTCGTGATTTTGAATTTCAGGATTGTGTAATTTTAGTCGCTGAAAAATTCGGAATTTTTGGTAATTCGGGATTTTGTAGCGTTCTCACAAAAAAATTAGTAATTCTGTCTCTGTACCGCTCACAGTTGACTTTTATGTTTTGGACATATATACATACATTCATTTTTGAAGACATATGAACTAATGATTCCACCGGCCCATAAAGCTGGATTATATCATCGCCTTAAGTGCAAAAATTCTGTTTATTGCTTAGCCATTTAACCAAAAGTGTGCTTCATTTTTCGAATGAAGCTCGATGAGATTCTCGAATTAAACCATGTTTTTCGAAACAAATTTGAACAATTTGCAAACTTTTGGCGTTGCTCCGGTGGCGTGAGCCTATTCATGATGATTTGACAAACCAAACTTATCTCAAAACAACTGAAAACTGTCAAATCGGCTGTCACTGAAAACAGTGTTGACAATTTAAAGTTCTCCATCTTTTAAAAAAAACATCTTTTATATAAAGGTGAGCGTAGTAGCGGGTGAATTTTCAAAAAAATAACTCATGTAATGTCCCAGGTGAAATAGAAGTAAAATATCAAAATTTGAACTACTTTACATCGCGTTTTTCAATAAGAGCGCTACAAAAGTTTTTTTAAAACAAACAAAAACGGTTTTGGATATCAATAAAATTATTTATTCTCGTGAAAGTACGTTCGATTCCATTATGTATAGAACTCTATTTCTTTTGCATGGCCACCACGGGCACGCTTGCAGAAGTCCAGACGCTGAACCCAATTTTCGACGGTTTTCAAGCATAAATCGGCCGATACTGCTGCAATTTCACGTTCGATATTCGTACGAAGTTCATCAATCGTCACTGGCTTGCTTGCATAGACCATAGACTTGACGTAGCCCCACAGGAAATAGTCTAACGGCGTCAAATCGCACGACCGAGGCGGCCAAGCGACTGGACCATTTCGTGAGATAACACGTTCTTCAAACTTGGTTTCCAATAAATTGATTGTGACATTCGCTGTGTGGCTTGTAGCGCCGTCCTGTTGGAACCACATGTCCTCCAAGTCCATATCATCCAATTGGGGCCAAAAATATTCGGTTATCATTGAACGGTAGCGATCCCCATTCACAGTAACGTGCCGGTCTTGATCATCACGGAAGAAGTACGGCCCAATGACGCCGCCGGCCCATAAACCACACCAAACCGTAATTTTTTCGGGATGCAATGATGACTCATGGAGTACGTGTGGATTGCTGCCTGATCAATACCGCATATTTTGTTTATTGACGAAGCCATTCAGCCAAAAATGACCCTCATCGCTGAAGATGATTTTTCGACGAAAATCCGAATCATTTTCAAGTTGTTGCTCAGCCCAATTCACGAACAAACGACGCTTCTGGTGGTCAAGCGGCTTCAGTTCTTGCGTCAATTTAATCTTGTAAGGATGTAGGCCAAGATCTTTTTGCAAAATTTGCCACAACGACGTCACAGAGATGCCCAACGCTTGAGAACGACGTGTGAGAGACACATTTGGGCTTTCTGCAACTGAAGCCTTAGCGGCAGCAATATTCTCGACACTGCGGGCACTTATTTGTCTCACTGGCACGGGAACATTTTGTACTGTGCCTGTGGATTCAAATTTTTCCACTAGACGCTCAATTGTTGATCTGCTAGGACGATTATGACGACCATAAATTGGACGTAGCGCTCTTAACGTTGAGGCCACTGACTCCGAATTTCGGTAGTAAATTTTAATAATTTCGACTCGTTGTTGGCTCGTATATCTTTCCATCATAAAATGTCAAACCTTACTGAAGAGAAATGTCAAAAGAGCGGCAAGAAATATGGCGTCGTTTGCTGTCCCTGTTGCTCTACTTTTGTAGCGTCCCTGTTGAAAAACCCTTTACAATGACAAAAGTGGATATGTGGCAGTGGAGGAATTTCCAGAAAAAAACTTCTGAATCCTGATTATCTGGTATTTGAATGTTCAATATGTTTATATTTAATAGGTTTATGGTTGACATGAATTTGAAAAGTGATATTTTTGTTTCCTCTGCGTATAATTTTTATAGACCTATAGTATTTGTGTAGGCAGTTTTTGTAGCGGTTTAGTTTCTCAGTCATGTTTTGGTTGAATGAAATCAAATTAAGGTATGGTATGTCTTAAACATGTTAGCGCACCTACATCTAAAAATGTATACATCTTTTGAATCAACCAATGTTAGAATTTTTTCTCACAACTGCATTTTTTTTTCAGTACCATATCTAACCTATTTTCATTCCATCTTCATTATCTTCAATATCTTTGTTTCTTATTTTCTAATTGCATACTCACATTTCCAATATAAGTACAAATATCTCATGGACAGCGTCCATCAGCCGACCGTTGGAAATTCGCCCTCATCTGGACACACCCATAATATTTCCTGATTGGTTATCAATGCACAAACTGGTCTTGCTTGTTGAGCTGTTCGAATTACAGAAAAAAAAACTCTTTCATCAAAGGCGCAGGAAATGCAAAGTAAAATTAAAAAAAAATAAAAGCAGAAATCCAAAAACAAAAAGAAATTACACCAGCATATCCAAACGAATGACGCCCGCATCCTTCCATTGCTATTCGTTGCATATTGAGAGTACACAGAGGCACACAAACAACACCCATAGAGAAGCACCAGTACCTATATATGAACGTGAAATCCTTGACAAAAGGACCAACAAAATAGAAGATGCAAACCAACAAAAAATAACCATTGCATATGTTTGTATATATGTGTAGATGCGGCGTGGTCATTTTCACTGTGGACAGAGGACATGCACATATAAAAACCCAAAACGAACGCAGCAAGCTCAAAGGATGCTGTTTCATCCTTGCTGTTGTTTTTTTTTTCTCATTCCTTTCTGTTTTGCACAGCCTTTTTTCATATCGCGCAGCATAAAGCCTTCAATTTCATTATCCCTAAAAGGCTTAGTTTCCTTTGATATCCATGTTAGTTGCACCACGCAAAAAACCAAACTCCAAATGGGTCAATAAAAACAAAGTCATCATAGCATATGATAGAAAGATGCAAACATCCAGGATATTGGACATTCACTTGCTCAAAGGATAGAGCGCGCCAAGTATCCTTTCGGGGTACATATACAAAATGGAGTACCTTTAGCTCTATAAATTGCACTGCATAGCTAGCTATATGTAAAAAGAAGTAAAACGAACAAAATTTCCAACGATTAATCGAATCACTCACATGCACATGAGGAGTGTGTATAGCACTATGGAACCCGAGCCGGAGCTGGAGCTGGAGCTGGAGCTGGAGCTGGAGACTATATTGCACTTAGTCTTAGGACAAAGGATGCCTTTTTTCATGTTTCCACTTTTCTTCTATTCCTTTTGTGGGTGGAATAGTCGAATAGTGACAGGAAAAAAATTCTAAACACTCCTTGTGTGTTGTGCGCTAGTTTCGTTTTTACTCAGACGTTTCTATATCGTCCTTGATGCTGGATGTTGTTGATGATTTGCATATACAAACAAGACTCGATTGGACCAATATGGCTGGCGTTCAATATAAATAACGTGATTTTGGTGCTCGATGCTGGCGCACCGTGTCGTGCTGCAGTTAACACAGAGTTAATCAAGTGATGCATATGTATGGAACTTTATTCGGCGAGTAGGAATACACCTATCCATAAAACCACATTATTTTGGAGGTTGGATATAACATTTTCGATATCCTGTTTCTAAGAAGAAAAAAAAAACAACAAAATGATTGAGTGTTCTTCATGATTAGAATTTGAGGATATTTCGGCATACATGGAATACAATGAAATAATTAAAAATTTTTAATAATCCCGAAATGGGATATAGATATTTTTCTTGGCGCATCGTACCTTGTCTATAAATATATAACATTTGATTTGTAGATTCACTACAACAGCACTTCCATGGATGTTTGAAACTATGTATATATGAATCCGATTTAGGATATTTCAGAATGTATAGAAATAGAGAAACTTAAATCAGTTTAACGAACATTAGACCCAGTTAAAAATACACGAAAAAACAACATAAATAACCTTTATAATAATTAATTTATGTACTTAAGTAAACCTTAGATGTGTTATTCCGCGCTTTTTTGATTCCCATAATGTTATAATGGGTGATTTTTAAGCTGGTTTGGTTTTGGCAACACTGGTTTTGACAGCTGACGTGTGTTTAGTACCTTGTGTCACTGTCAAACAGCTTCAGTTTGGTTTGCAATTTAACCATGGATCGTCTTACAAATGAACAACGCTTGCAAATTATTGAATTTTACTATCAAAATTCGTGCTCGGTTCGAAATGTTCATCGCGCGCTGCTTGTGTTCAGCGATGAGGCTCATTTTTGGTTGAATGGGTACGTAAATAAGCAAAATTGCGGCATTTGGAGTGAAGATCAGCCAGAAGCATTGCAACAGCTACCAATGCATCCCGAAAAAGCCACTGTTTGGTGCGGTTTATGGGCCGGCGGCATTATTGGGCCTATTTCTTCAAAGATGATGCGAATCGCAGCGTTACTGTCAATGGTGAACGCTACCGAGCGATGATAACAAACTTTTTTTTGCCCGAAATGGAAGTTCTTGACTTGTATGATATGTGGTTTCAACAAGACGGTGCCACATGCCACACAGCACGCGAAACAATGGCGCAATTGCGAGGCGAGTTTGGTGAACAGTTAATTTCACGTTTCGGGCCGGTCAATTGGCCGCCTAGATCGTGCGATTTGACACCATTAGATTATTTTTTGTGGGGGTATGTCAAGGCTAATGTCTATAGGGACAAGCCCGCTTCGATTGACGCACTGGAAGCCAACATCCATGCATTCATTCGTGAGATACCGGCCGATATGTGTGAAAGAGTATGCCAAAATTGGACTCAGCGGATGGGCTACCTGAGACGCAGCCGCGGTCAACATTTGCATGAAATTATCTTTAAACAATGAATTGCAAGGTTCAAACTATCGATTCAAATAAATATTTCATTCATTTTTTCGAATTTTTTGTGTTTTTTTTTTTTAAAAAGTTCTAAACCTCTTAAAAAATCACCCGTTATATGTACCTAAGAAGCGCTATGGAGACCCTGGACAAAGATATCATCCCATCAATCAAAGATGAAGCAATACCCTTCTACACTGACGCAGGGTCAGCACACTACTAAAGTCCAACTTACTACTGAATACTTAAAGATTTTATATTTTGGATCCGTCTGGTTTTTAGTATTCGGCTAAGAGTATTGAAAAATTAAAATAAAAACTGTACTTAATGGATTTTTAAATTAAACACATTTTTTTCAAAATTTTCAGTTTGGTAACTATTTTTTTCAAAAACTATTTATCTGTTTAAATAACTTCATTTAAAAGATAATCAAAGAACTTATTTGCTGCTTTGAAAAAAATTATAACATGATATTGTAAGTTCTGTCGTTAGTTTTTGATATTTTTTTTTTAATTTAAGTCTATTTTTTGTATGAAAATTGCTCCCCACTCCTAAACGGGAGGAAAAGAACTCTATCATACAATTTGTGTCTTGTTTTTGTCCAGACCTAAAAATTCTACAGTTTTGATGCCATGTGTATATATTAGTGCTGGGGGATGATGGAAAAAAATCCCTCCCTCTGGAAATTTTGACCTGTTAAGAGAAAAAGGGAAAACCGACAAATTTTGTTTGAATTCCTTCTCTATAAAATGTTATCTGGAAGAAGACATTATCCACTTAAGATTACTTTCTTAAAAATAACTCCAATTACCTAAATATTTAACAAAAAAATTCTTTTTTTATTCTGTGGGAAATATAATGGACATTTTTATACAAAAAAGGTAATTGTCCGACTTGCTGAAGAGATTTCTTTTATTCTGTGGGAATATGAAGGAACTTTTGGTATAAAAAGGAAATTTACTGACTTGCTGAAGGGATTTCTCTTAAAAATGCTCCCCAGCACTGGTATATTATATCGTGTTGTCATTCTGAAAAATAATTTGTTCATATAAGCGACTGGTTTTGCTCATTATTGCATTAAATGGAGTCTATCTATGCCCTAGACTGGTTTTAATAAAAATCATTTGTTGCAAACTTCAAGTTGTGCACCTCTACCAGATAATTTCTCATTAATTTAAAAAAAAAAAACAGAAAAGAAGGGTAAATTGTTCAACAATGGATCAGTTTTTTTTTGTAACTTTTCATGTAGTTTCAAACTATTACTTAAAACTTCTGGGGGTTAAATGCATTGAATATTTTGCTTATTAATTTTGTATTTCTAAGTTGAAACCATAAAATAGATCATGGTAGTAGTAAATTTGGTTTACTATGTACCTACAATAATTGGTAGAAATAATGCAGGGTGGAATACAGTTAATCGATAGTGTTTATCGATTGTATTCACAAATACAAAGTTATCGAGAGCGGGAAACATAAAAAGATTTGTTTAAACAACATCACAAACTACACTTTTATTTGACCTACTTACACACATGTTAATTAATTTTCCCGAAAACAATCAGCATATAAAAAGAAGCAATGACAAAGTAGGTATACATACAATTAAAAGACCCTAATTTACTGTAGGTACATGTTATGTACATGGTTTGTTTCTTACAAGACGAACAAAGGTAGAAATTTAAATTAAAGTTAATATTTACTTTGAAAAATTGCTGATTCCAAATAGCTTTTAAAGGCTTTTCATCATCATCATCATCGTCGGCTCGACAACCGGGGTCCGGTCCTGGCCTCCTTCAAAAAGTCTCTCCACCCATCCCGGTCTCGAGCCGCCGCCATCGAGTTGCGCACCCCAAGGCTCCGGGCGTTCTGGTCTTCGCCATCTCTCCAGCGCAAGCATGGTCTACCACGCTGTCGTCTACCATAGAATGTACCACAAAGAACTTTCCGAGCAGGTTCCTCTTCGCTCATGCGAGCTAGGTGCCCTGCCCACCGGAGTCTACCGAGCTTAATTTTTGTCACGATATCTGCTTCAAGGTAGATTGCGTACAATTCATGATTGTACCGTCTCCGGAATCGTCCTTCCTCACAAATAGGGCCAACAATTCTCCTTAAGACTTTTCTCTCGAACGCGGCTAAGAGGTCGGAGTGCCTTTTGCTAAGCACCCAAGTCTCGGATCCATATGTGAGTACTGGCAGGACTATGGTCCTGTACAGCAGCAGTTTTGAAGTTATGGTGAGATTTATGGATTTGAAGAGCTTTGACAGACTATAGTAGGCTCTGTTGGATTTGAGAAGCCGCCCGCGTATTTCTTCTTCTATATTGTTATCGGCTGCTACTATTGACCCAAGGTATTTAAAGGATTGCACCACTTCAAATTCGTGCTCCGCTACCTTGATTGTTTGACCAACTGTTCCTCTCGCATTCGACGCCACCATGTACTTTGTTTTACCTTCACTAATGTGCAGCCCCAGATTTTGTGCCGCCTGCTCGATCTGGATGAAGGAATCATGTACAGCTTGCTCGGTTCTTCCGATGATGTCGATGTCGTCTGCGTAAGCCAGTATCTGGCTGGACCTGTTGACGATGGTCCCTCTTGTTGCCGTGCCAGAGTCACGGATTGCTTTCTCCAACGCCAGGTTGAAGAGGAGGCAGGCCAAACCATCCCCTTGTCGGAGTCCATTAAAGATGTTGATTGGTTTGGATAGCAATCCGGCTATTTTTACTTGGCTTGTTACGTTGGTCATGGTCAACCTACATAGTCGTGTCAATTTATTTGGGATGCCGAATTCTCTCATGGCTTTGTAAAGTTCAACCCTGGCTATGCTATCGTAGGCGGCCTTAAAGTCTATAAACAGATGGTATGTTGGGATGTTAAATTCTAGACATTTTTCCATCGCCTTTAGTTCACAAAAATTGACGTTTCGTCTCGGTGATCTCTCTTAGACTTATCAGTTGTAATGTAACTTGAACTGTACTTAGTAAAAATTGAGTATTGACAAGTCAAGTTAGATCGCCGGTACAAAAAGCCAATTTTAATGGACTAAAAGGCCGTTAAAAGCTATTTTGAATAAATAATTTAACAAGTCCAATTATATAGTGCTTCTACTTCATACTTTTAAGAATTGGTTCACTGTTGAACATACTGACTTCTGTTAGGAAGGAATACACGTAGGTATTTAAATTACTCACTGTTTTAAATTTAAATGAATATCCACAACCTAAAAGGGTATTAAACAAATCTCACTATGAAAATAATTTTTTCCAACTATAATCTAATAGAAATTACAAGGAAAATCTGATTTCCAAAAAAAAAGGAAAATGAAAACAATAATTATTCAAAAAACAACTTATCTCATCTAAGACATAGCAATTATAACCAGTTGCGTCGGTGGTGTAATGGTAAGCATAGTTGCCTTCCAAGCAGTTGATCCGGGTTCGATTCCCGGCCGACGCATATATATTTTTGGAAATTCTACTTCCATAACATGACGTCAAATAAAAGTCTTGAAAATTATTAAATTGAGAAAAAAATACCGAAAAAGAACGTTTGTTTTGAACAAACAACACAGTAAAAGTTTCTTGATCTTCGTTTGTTTTTTAATGTTTAATCAGTTGAAATTCATTTTGAGACCGAAAATAAGTGAACAACAGAAAAAAGCAATTTTAACAAACACAACTATTGATGTTGAGTTGAGACATTCTAAGATATAAACTTTAAATATTTGGATAAATTGGGGATTTTTGTTCAATCTGATACTAGATTTGATTTTCTACACCCATCCATGGCCATGTGGGTGGGTACAAAGTTTATAGACCAAGATTTTAGAACCACCAGACATACATGTCGTTTTATCAAATGCCAAGGCTGTTTCTATGAAAATACAATTTGGTAGGTAAGAACGAATGAATACTACGAACTTAAAATCAGGGAGACTTCTTTTGACAATTACCAGACACGTCAGCCAAATTTGATAAAATTACCTAATATTTGCATAATTTGTATGCACTTTTTTTACTTTCTACCTCCCAAAAGTCTCCTGATTAAAGATTCGGTTGGTACCTATCCATTCGTTCTTACCATTCACAAACAATGTACACATTTCCTTAGATTAAATGACGTAAATATATCTGGCGGTGCGCGCTGGGAATTAATCCTATTTCTTACGCTTGCCTCTCGACAGAGATGTAAAAACTGCAGTCAATTATGGTGACTGCAGTCAACTGGCTGAAAAGACATATTGTATAAGTCGTAAATGCCTTTAACTTAAACTACTATACTACAGTCAGCAAAGTCATTTTAATAATTCTGAACTTGCAGTTAGCTAACACAGTCAGTTGACTAGCATTTAATTGACTCCAGTACTTCTTTGACAACTTCCAGTCTTTTAAGTCACCTTAAATCCTAGTCAATTTTGGCAGTCAATAAGTCAGTTGACTGCAGTTTTTTAACTTATGTCAATTGACGTTTTTAAGTCTTTTAACTGCTTTTTAGTCTTTTGAATTAAACTACTGTACTGTCTGGGTACCGTGAACACTGGGCTGCGTGAACACCTGGCTCGCATGAACACCAATTGTTTTATACTGAGCACTCTATAGCGTGAACAACAAAAACCTCGATAGCATGAACATCAAATTTATGCTCCCATTTCGGGGATTTCCCTTTATTTTAGACATCGTAGTTTTATACACACGTTCAAAAACATTTTTGCACCGCATACTCCGTTTCTGTTCATAATATTTGTACTGATTCCAATGAAAAAAAAAAACTATTTACATTTGAACACGTGAAACTCGCTCCTGTTTGTATGCTTCTTTTCAGTGCAATTTGTTTTTCGACATTTCAAGTTTATTTTTCGTCTGTGCAAATATGTTAACAAAAAAACCAAAGTTTTTGTCGTTAAAAGAAAAAGGTGATTTTATCGAGAAGCTAGAAAGGGGTGTAGCCCCATCAATTTTATCCCGGGAATACAATGTGGCTAAATCAACAATTTCGGCCATAAGAAAAAATAAGGAAAAACTCTTTAAAGTGGTCGCCACTAGTCAAATCAGTTCGCTCAAAAGAAACACCTTAAAACAGGGTGAGTATCCTCGTATGGAACGGGTGCTGTATAAATGGTTTTTAAAGCAGCGTCGAAAGAATCTACCAGTTGGTGGTGAGATGCTCAAAGAAAAAGCAAAACTGTTCCATCAAAAACTAAAAGAGGAAGGAGGCTTCAATGCTAGTTCCGATTGGCTAGATGGATTCAAATCTCGTTTTGGTGTTCGGCTTCTTAAAAACTGTGGAGAGAAACTTTCATCCGATCACAGCGCAATGGCACCATTCAAAAATAATCTCGCAAAAAATATCCATGAGCTCCAGCTATCTCAGAACCAAATTTATAACGCTGATGAGTCGGGATTGTTTTGGAAGTTGTTGCCTGAAAAAACGTATGTGACCAAAGGAAAAAAAACTGCTCCCGGTAGAAAAGTTGAAAAAGCTAGAATTACATTCTCAGCATGCACTAACGCTACTGGTCTTCACAAAATTAGGCCGTTGATCATTGGAAAATCCAAAAAACCTCGTTGCTTCAAAAATTTTAACATTCCTGTTGATTACCGTAGTTCTAAGAACGCATGGATGACTTCCGATATTTTCAAAGATTGGTTTCACAATTTATTTGTCCCACAGGTAAGACGCATGATGAAAAGTTATTGGTGTATATAGGCTCATACATTTTTTACCAGGTGCAAGATTTCCTACGAAAAGAAGGCTTGCCAATAAAGGCTGTTTTACTACTCGACAACTCACCATGTCATCCTTCGGAGGCCTTATTGAAAACAGATGATGGCTCTATATTCACTATGTATATGCCACCAAACGTGACACCATTGATTCAGCCAATGGATCAAAATGCAATTCGTATTACAAAGCTGTATTACAGAAAAAGTCTCTTACGATTAGCTGTTGGAAAAAAAGATGTTTTGAATTTCTTAAAGTCATTAACTATAAAAGACGCAGTTTCTTTATTCGCAATAGCTTGGAGTCAGTTAAAACCAGATGTTATAGAAAAATGTTGGCGCAATATTTTACCACAGATTTGTACACATGACATCGAACTACAAAGCTCAGATGAAGAGGAAGATACCCCTCTTAATTTAATAAGAGACAAGTTAAGGCAGCTGCAGTTGGAAGAAATCAATGAATTGCAAAACTTGCTACAAATTATTATCCCAGAGGTTTAATATGATTAAGAAATTAAATCATAGATATCAATTGATTTATGTAATTTAGGCAACATCGACTGTTACGGATATCAACACATGGAACGCTATTGATGATAGAGTAGAGCCAAATGAAGATGAAAGCGAGCTAATATCAATGAACAACATCAGCATCAAAAAAAGAATCTGTGTACCTATATGTTAATAATAATATAATATTAATTTTAATATTTAATCAAAATGACATCACATAGCACTTACAGACAAAATTATCAAGGTCCCACTTCAGTCCATGCGGGAAACTTCCTTCGCAAAAAAGAAATAACATTGACCAGAATTATTTGCAAAGCAATCAACAAAATAATAAGGTTCAAACGCTACAACAGTGCAGAAAACTCTTTTAAAAATTATTGCCTATCTAAAAATCGAAGTAGAATTTCATCCCTTGAGAAAACAAAAACCGATTTCTCTCGGCGGCTGGAGTCTCATAAATCGTATAATGTGATCCAGCTGTTGCCTATACTGTCAGTAGTCCGTATGCCCATCCAGTATCATCGCAAACATACAACTTTTTCTCAATAGGTATATATACTTATGTATGTATATATAGTTCTGAATTCGTGGCATGTATTACACCTCACAATGCAGCACTCATAAAATATCCAAACCATCTTCTATACCTATATAGAGAAGGACATGCTACTATTCAACATAGCTTCCATTTATACGAGTATATACCTACGTAAGCATAAGACAGCATTCGTTACAGTAATTTCCACCAACCTTACTCGTTGATCAACATAACTACCCCGTGCTCTCCCGCTCCTATCCTTTTTATACCTTTCCCATACCTTTATACGACATACGACTGCCATACCATTTGTCAAGTTATTGACTGATAAAATATTGAAAATAATTCACCCAGCGCACCAAGGACATTTTTACTACACACAAACTACTTTTGAAAAGTACAACTAACAGCAAAAAAAAAAAAAATAGAAAAAAAGTTGAGAAAACAAAAACATTATTTGTTACATCATCATCAAGGCAAAAACAACCATCGGAAATAAAAGGATAACAAACTCTATGGGCCGCTCTAGCCTGCGATCTCCCAGTGAGGAGGCTCGTTGCCAGAGAACACAGAGCTCCAAACAACCATTACACGGATAAAACTACTTCGCATGAAAAATACACGAAGCACAAAGCACCATGGAGCAAAAAGCACCCCCAAACTCCCACCAAGTTTTGCACCGAATTGTAAGTCCTGGTGCGCATTATTCGCTAGATTGCCATCGAGTGCATAGGTACTCGCAGCACCCACACATATACATACATATGTACATGCACAATTTCACATATAAAGGAAACAAGGAATATTATTTTTATAACCTAGAGAGCTACGGAGCCTTCCGTTTCTTCTAGAATACTCCTACCATCATGCAACATCAGCCTGGATAGACTTGGCGAAGCAGGTAGTAAAAGACAATTTCACATGAAAACGTGTGCATCGCGTCCTTTTTGGCGTAAAGTGGATTTATCCATGTGCAAAGGTCGTTCTTCGTTGATGCGAGTGGTGCACTAATATGAAGTGCATTTCACCCGAAACCCGAAAGTCTTATATAGTGGCACAGTGGAGACTAAAGGATTTTTTTAAATACAACCTGTCCAGCTGTTAAAGAATTTTTTGTAAAACAGAATTAAAAGAAAAAACAATTTTAATAAATTAGTTAATTTATCATGTGCCATGCAAAAGATTTTTCTTAATTTTTATATCGTGTGTTAGAGCACGGCAAAATCTCAATTTGTTTTTTTCTCAAATTCTTTTATGAACGCCACCACTTTCAGAAATTTTCGACGCTTTTTGTGTTTTTTTTGTTTGCTATGTCATTTTCTACAAAAGCACAAGAT
Organism: Leucozona laternaria; assembly: GCA_932273885.2. Classification (NCBI taxonomy): domain Eukaryota; kingdom Metazoa; phylum Arthropoda; class Insecta; order Diptera; family Syrphidae; genus Leucozona; species Leucozona laternaria. The sequence goes on along the minus strand of OW026367.1, from coordinate 17,872,645 downwards.
TGTTCCAGAGTATAAACGCTGTCAAGCGAGTTTGCTAGTGTTAAATTTGCTCTAGCTCGCCAACTTTAAGTGAGAGCACTGAGCAACCGTAGAATAAGGAAATGCTCACTCATGAGCGAATTTTAAAAGAACGTATAACACATGACTCACTCACGAGCAGGAACACTGTTGAGCAATTCGTGAGTAATGGTGAATGTAATGCATTTTTCTAATACAACACGCATTTATGAATTGGGTTCCTTTTTTCACGAAATTAGAATATCCACCACGCAGCGTTTGTGTGCATTAACACTAGCAGTAGATTGCTCTTATGTTTAAAGAACCTTTTAAATTTCTTATAAGCAGAATGAACATATTGGGTCTTGGACATTAAGCGCACTTTCCACAATATTAAAATAGCGGAGAGCAAAACTGCTTCCTTACAAATTAACCTGAAGGCCACATATGAGTGAGTTGCAATAAACTGAAATTTATTTACTAATGCACAGAAACTTTTCCAACTCGCTAGTTACTCGCTCCTTAACTATGGCTACCCTTTTTCTAAGTCAGTTGAGAAGCGAGTAGATCAGCGATTTAAATACAAATAAGAATTTGACAATTGACAGTAATGTACATAGCAGCCAACTCGCTCTTGTGGTTTCACACGATTTAATGGAAAAATTTAAATTTGATATAATTTAAAACAAGCTAATAATAAATTAAGATACAAAAAAATTCTACGAAAAATTATTCAATAATTATTCATTCAGATATGTTAATTGCTCACGAACAGTAAATCGACTCGCTCTCGTTTAATGCTCACGAGCCGATCAGTTTCATTATCGAGGATTATGAGAGTGCTCATGGCGTTAGCTCTAAAAAATGGAGCATTGGGAAAGTTAAAAATTCTCACAGCTATAATAACTAGTGAGATAGAGCTTTTTATAAGCAATCATCCGGAATTGAAACCTCACAAGTAGAGCTTATAAGCTAGAATTTGAGTAACTAAGATAATTTTGAAAGCAAATGAACGTGAAGTATACAAATTATTTGCTGATATTTATGTAACAAGCTGCAGAAGAAAGAACTCCAAATATTTTGCTGATATTGAAAAAAAAGATGGACTTGAAGAAAATGCCAAAGTACGAGGTTCCCTGATGATAAGGCAGTATTTAACCGTCTTAACAATGAACTAACAATAAGAATCTGTGAATTCAAAAATTATTCAGTTAGATTTATAAAAAGTTTGACGACGGATGTTTCTACCAAAACCAGCTCAACTCTTGAAAAGACCGCACGTAAAATTGCTCCTGAGCAAAATAATAGAACAATGGAGAACAAACCATCGGTTTAAAAAAAAAACACTCAACGATAGGCCAAGTGCATCGAATTATGGATTTGTGGTGAAGAAAGTATGTTTTCTATATGTATATCAACTTTTTGATAAGATTTAGAATTTGGGGCTTGAGAAAACTTAAATGATTTGGAACCTAAGAAAATCGAAGCCGGTGTACCACAAGGCAGTGTCGTAGGACCAACCCTGTATTTGTTAGACACTAAGTGTTATCCCACTGGACAGAAATGCTACAACGACCTTCGCAGATTCAGCAGAAAAACGTAGCCGATATACATAGTAAGAGATTGGACGTAACAATGTCGTCTCAAACTGAATGAAACAAAATCAATTCATATAAACTATACAAAACAAGAAGTTAGACAATGTTGGCATATTGCGACAGTCCGCAGCTTAAGAATCGAGCCATCGGAACGCGGATTCGATCAGGTACGCAGGCGCGGGCGGTCATAATCAGCCTTATTGTGAGTTTCACCCGAACAACATTCCACCCGGAATATTTAATATTTAACTTTTCGCCTATTGTGAGTTTCCCCCTTAAAATTACCTTAAACTTAAAAACTATCAAAAATCTAATGATAAATAAACAAGTACCTATACCAGAAAATAAAGAGACACAAAAGTTTTCTTTTGCTCTTGCTGTGGATTATCTCGGTGAAGTTACCGGTGGTAAGTGCCCACTTTCTTTTGATTACATCGTGCCGAAAATTTGGCTTTATCGCGCCGAACAGACAATGTTCCAATTTATATCAAGAGTAAAACGGTATACCTCGCGCCACAACTGCCAAATACCTTCTAATGACTTTGGATGCGAAGCTGAAATTGAAACAGCATATCAGGAAACAAAGAGAAGAACTAAATACAGACGCACTCCGAGCTATTTCAAAACATGTTGTACAAGCAAGTACTGACGCCCCTCTGGAAGTATGGAATCCAACTATGGGGCGGTTCAAAGAAAACAAATGCTGAAACCATCCGAAAATTTGAAACCTAAGTTTTTTGGCTTCGTGGAAAAATAAATGACACTTGGTTCATTTGATTTAGCGATTTACATCGTGACAACAAAGACCAATGAATTTTAATTTGACACCCACTATCTTTCCATTGATTTCAAAGCCGCATAAGATAATATTCATCGTCTTGAGCTCAGAAAATGTGATCAATATCCTTCTGGAACATATAGTGTCATAGGGGAAGCGTTAACACTTAAGGCATGATATTCAACTTTCAACGAATGACACCTTTGTTGAGATCTGGCGAAGGATTACCTTAGGAAACCACTGTTACTTCAGTTTGCTGAAACAAATGGGTACAAAACTTCTTAATTGTAAGACGAAGAATTGCAGCTCTAGAAACCCTATACCTATTTGGATTATTTTTTATTTTTCTCTTTTAAATTTCGCGATTTAATGTCTTGCAATTTAACCATTTTGCATTTAATTGTTTTACCATTTTAAGCTATGGCTATGCTAACTTTTCGCAAAATCTTATCATTTCGCATATTTGACATCGCGACTTAACATGATGCATTTTTCATAAATATTAGAATTCCCAAAAATTCAAGAATTCAAAAAGTCTAATTTCTGAAAAGAAGTTAATAATAACTTACGTGTTAAAGTGCTTATTTTGTTTTCGAAAATTATGAAGTATCCTCTGTTTGGTGCCCTTTTGGCTTTGTCATCATTTTCCGTTTCGCTATATTTCTTCTAATTTATTTATTATTTTTTTTTTTGAATGAAATACCCAGGTAAAGTGCATGTTCCTATAGCTAGGTTCAATGGAAAAAGACGATTGCATGGCAATTTGGGGAAAATGGGAATAAACTCACTCACACACATATACTCGCCGCACATTATGTGGAAGCAGAACCGATTCTTTAGAGTTCTTGTATTTTTCAAAAACAGATCCCCTAACTACTACCTATGTTATTTTTTTTTTGGAAACTTGCAATATCACCACTGCCGCCATGGTGTCGTCGTAGCCTTGTCGTCGTCGCTGTTGTGCGAAAACAAATAGCAAAGGCTATGTTTGTGCCACGAAAATCCATGGCACGTCCTTTGGATTATTTATTAAAATATCGCATGAAAACGAGAGACGAATTCCATTCGAATCTTCTTCTCTCCCTATAGAGGTCTCTAGCATGCAGTCACAGTCAAATGCACCAGTTACAACAACTAGCTACACACTCATACCGACTTTTCTACTCATTCCATGTGCCGTCTACTATACCCATGCTCATTTTCAATTTTTATTATCGTGCTTACATTTTTGTTGTTTCTTTTGTTTTTATAGTCTTTTTCTATAGCTCGATGCAATATCCTTGAAATGTCCTTGCGTGTTGTGAGCGGGCTGTTATGATGGTCTACGGTTCACACAAAAATGGATTCGCTTACCCATTTTACGATTTCGTCCCCCGCACATGGGAGTTTGTGTAATTTTCGTGTGAAGCCTTTAGAAGCTTCAAAGAATTCCTTGGGAACGCGACCGACCAAAGAGGCATTGAGCATAGCCGAAGCAAATGCCAAGGAGTTTCAATGCTGCACCAGAAGAAGGATAAAAGCAGAGGATCCTGATGCTGACAACGTCAGATGTGCAGCGTGTTTGTGTTGAATTTGTTATGGCTATGGCGGGTAACATTTCAGATAAGGTGGTTTGTTGGGTTGGGCTTAGGAAGATGGGTTGAGATATTCACGTGTATATAGAGTTGGGGCTTCCATTCAGTATAGATATAGGCAAAAGGTCCAGCATTCAAAATTGATGACTAAGGCATGATGAATTTATTATAAGCTGAGATGGGCACCAGAATGGGTATGTCTCCATTTTTTTTTTTTTTTTTGAATGCATTTCTTGAGACGGTTGGAATATTAGATATGTTTATGAGGTAACTTTTTGAAATGCATTTTATGTGTCCAAGTTAATTCTCAGTGGAAAAAGTGTTTGTAACTGTAAATGAATTTGGTTCAATGGTTGAATTAATTTTGAAAAACATATGAATACAAATGTTCCTGTGTAGAGGGAATAGATGTCGATTTGTTCTTGAAGTTTTAAATGTCATAATAGAAGATAACGACTCATAATCTGAGGTTCTAAGGTAAATCATTAATAGAAGTCAAATTGTAAGATTGTTGACTTCTGCGATTCATTCAAGAAATATGCTTAGGAAATTATGCATCAGATGTTATATCCGTGAAGTTCTAAGTTTCCTCAAAATGAAAAATTTGAATAAAGTTGTTATCTGAATTCGTTTAAAAAAAAAAGAAAGTCATGATGTTTTGAATTCTAAGCTTAAGTTGTGTGCAGGCTTGGTAGAGTCGTCCAGATGTAATATTGGTTTGACGATGTGAAAAACGAACTTTCTACTACGGACTAATGTGTGACTGGTTGGATCAACTTAGGGGCTATTTCCCAGGATGTAAAGTCAAGAAAATAGCGAAGGAAGTATCTTCAAGATACTTGGGTGGGATGCCCAAACCTTCGTCACTACCACCAGCGACGAACGTTTGGAATCCAGTTTGACGGTATCTTGAGGGATATACAAAGGTTATGCTTTAGATATAGGATTTTTGGGATGGTTAAACTTTTAGAATATAGGAATTTAAGGTTAGATTTTATTTATGTTTGTATATGTGTACTTTCATTCTTTTTATTTAGTTTTTTTGTGAAGGGATTGGTGATGAATTCAAAGTTGTAGTTTGGATAAGTTAGTTTTTTGTTAGTAATTTTTGTAAGTACTTATTTTTTTTTTACTTAATTTGTAGCACCAGACTTAACTTTTCTCTCGGATATCGTCAGAGTCCCTAGATTTGTGTAACTTTAACGGCATGTATCCTTAGGCACAAATAAAATTACTGATAATTCAAGCAGAAGGTACATCGACGAGCTTAGCAGTGCAATCACAAGCCACATGCCACACCCACTTCTCGTGTACTGAAAAACTCCTCTGTGTGATGCAAACCTGGACCCATGTTCTGTAACTCTCGCATGGTTAAAAGCAGTCGAGAAACGATAAAAATTGAAACAAATCATATGAGTTTTGTTCCATTTTCCATCGCTTCTCGACTGATTTTATCGATGCGAGAGTTACAGAACATGGGTCCTGGCAACTTACAATAGAACTCCTACGCGCCATCGTGTACGTTTTCTGAAGATGCTTATTTCATCTCTATCCATAAAAATTCACGGTGTTGTTTCATTTTCCACTATTCTATTTCATAATAGTGACACAACACTGTCTAGTCTGAAACCTGACTTCCAGTATAAAGGCAAATAACGGTCGAATAGAGAATTCTCGAGTGCACAGTGCGAAGTGCGGGGTGCGAAGTATAGAAGCCTAAGTGCAAAATGAGGAGTTCGAAGTGCACAGTGGGGCTAGAAAAATTTTGATATAACTAGGTGAGTGTACTCTGCGAATTGCAGATTGTGAAGTCCAGGGCCCTATTTCATAAAAATTGACAGGTGACAGTTCAACAAATTTGTCACACTTGTCTGACAAATTTGTATTTCATTTAATTTATGACAGGTGACAAATTTCTCAAAAAAACTACTATGCGGCTGTTTTTTCGACACGAAATTTTTTCTTTAAATTGAAAGCCATTTAACGAGTCAAAATCAGTATTTATTCATCGTTTAAAATGTGGAAAGCGCTGGGGTGGCGTTTTACATGGAGTTTCAACTGAGAATCGTCATCACTTTCACTTGAAAAAATATTATTTAGCATTTAAACTCAACTTCTGTCTTTTCATTGTCAACACTTGACCGAAACTGAGTTTCCTGTCACAATTGTCAATGAAATATTGACAACTATGTAAATTGTATATTTTTTTTTGCATCTCATAAAAGAATTATCAGTACAAATTTGGCAGCAAATTCTTGACAATTGTCGAAAAATACGTGACAATTCATTGTCACGACAATATGAACCGAAAAGTTGACAATTGTCGGGTATTTTCCGACCATTCTACGAATTTGTCAAATTATTTATGGAACAGATTTTGACAATTATCATGTTCTTAATTAACAAATTGTCACCTGTCGTAATTGTCAATGTTTATGAAATAGGGCCCAGTGTGTAAAGTGTGGAGTACGAAGTGTGACTTCTAAGATTTTGATATTACACTGAGGCTAAAATTGTGGAACTATGGTGTTTCTCTATACCTACCTAAATTTTGTTGTTTATAAAATGTATCAGCTGTTTACGGAATTTATAAAAATTGGTTCTGAAATATCTTTCTAGATTTTCAACCATTGTGACATACCAGAAGGCAGCCACCTTGGACCTCTATTGTTCATACTTTTCATATGTGTTTTTCCCCCAGTAATTAATGGTTCCAACTCTTTAATATTCGGCGATGACGTTAACGAGCTTAAGTCAATTAAGTCTGTGACTACCGGTATTGATGTAAATCTCTTCAAATAATCAAGCGGTTGGTGTTGTACAAACTCTTAACATAACAACTTTATAAACTTATATTGTGTAGATTATTATTTTCCGAAAACAGTATTTAAAACAGAAATAAGATCCAAAACCCTCGTTAAAGAATTATTGTGATGAATATGTGATAGAATGGGTAGAAAGGTCACCACACAAAGAGTGTATATTTAAAATAATCCTTAAAATTGCAAATATGTATGAGTGTGGGCATACTCGTATGTACATATAAATCTACGTATATGTAGCTGATTCATACGTTTTAAAAAAAATCCTATTTAAGCTCTTAAAAATATAAAATGGCTTAAACTCACAACTTCCGATTAAATTCCTTAAAAGAAACGTGACACAGAAGATCTTTTTCATTCATCCCTTTTGGAGTTTTCCTGTTTTTCATTGCCTGAAAAATATTTAAATGCATTTCGCAAAAAAACTCTCAAAAAAAAAGGCGACCTTCTCGTTCCTAACAAATCTATCGATATACATTGTAACACGCTTCAATGGCCATTTGAATTGTTCGAATCAAGTGTCCCAAAGGATACACTCTTTATGTATAGTGGTTTGTTTTTGTGTATGTGTGTGTGTGTATGATATTCGAACACTGTACAAATACATAGGTTTTTACATCAATACCAGAGCCACAATTCAAAATTTCCAATTCAAAAATTCCGCATTCGCATTTATGCAAAATAAATTATCCTTAAAAAATCAAAAAAAGGACCTTCCCCCACCGCGCGCCGCCTCAATGGTCATAGTAGTGATGACGACAAACCGTAGACATAGGTATACTATATGTTTTGGAACAAGAGAAATCAAGAACTCTCCAGGTGGTAGACAGGTGGAAAAAAAATTTCACTAATTTCTACCTTTTTCGCATTCCTCCATATCATCAGACAAACTGATATGCCCCACTCCTAACTGTCTGGGTTATAAATGCCCAAAAATATAGTCCTTTTCAGCGTTTAATCGATTTTTCGACGGCCCCGAAGTCTGGAGGAATCTGGATTCGGGAATAATTTATTGTACCTTTTTCCGGTTGATGTGAGTCGCACACACAGAGCAATTGTTCCAAGCTACCGCCCACCCCTACACCCCCAAATGGGGGTGAAGCTTTCCTTCCTGCTGGATGTGATGCTTTTAGGCTGAGTGTGTATGCACAGCACAGAGTATACACACCTCGCGTACCCTCTTGCCACAAAGCCTTAATTGGATGAGAAAGATTCGATGGACAGACGAACGATGAACGTGCGAAGATTGCGACTAGGATATGGAAATCGCAGGCCGCAGCATCAGACACATCCCCAGATTAAGAAGTCGTCAGGGTCTCGTATACCACGGACATTGTTCATGCCGCCGCTGTGGCCGACGCGACGACGAAATGCGGCGAAACGCATCGCATCAATGGATGTGCATCCAGAAGTTGCAGTAGTGTAAAGCAGGAGCAGCAGCAAGCATGTCATCATTCAACTGACATCATCGGTAGGACCGAAGCGAACTGCGCTGAGATGGCGAGATAACTTTAATTGGTCTATTACGTCAGATCACATCACGTCACCGCGTTGAGATGCAATTTTGTCTCCTCTCCTTAGTATGGGTTGGTCTGCACTGATTGACAATCGCGGTGGAGTGTTCCGATGTCCTTTCAATTATATGGGTGGTTGTGATCTTTGGGTAATGTCCTCTCGATCGTTTGATCGTTTGATCGTACCGAACGGAAGCCGAGTGTTTGTGTGTAGAAACCAAAGCAAACCAAACCATGACCGTCGTCGGGAGTATATAAGCGTGCTGGATGGATAAAGCGCCATCGTGCAAATTCATCACTTACCGTAGTGATGCACATTGACAACATGGATGCGAATGTGGCCCCGAATGAGAGAGGGTATTTCCATCATTATGTCGGCTTCGTAAATGCGCACGTCAATCAAGATGAAGTGAAGATATCCTTTTCTTCGTCTCATCATGATGTTGATGATGATGATCATCATCAGTGTATAAAAGTAAATCCTGTGACGAGAGATTGATTGTCGAGGATGAGGAATCAGCTTGGTCTTAGTGTTTGTATAGCATGCTCATCAGGCTTTACGGGTTAAAGCAATGATGTTATCGATGAGTTGTGGCTTTGTTTATGAATTTTAATGAGGAAACTAAGAAAGAATGGTTTGCATAGAGAATAAGCAAGTCCAAATCAAAGACTTTACTTTAACTATATCTTTAATAGTTATCTTTTTCATTTTATTAATTTAATGATTAAATGTTAACTTTTGTGTTTTATTTGGGCCTTGTAATTTTAGGATTTAGATTTAGATGTTTGTCTATAAATAAAACCGTAAAAGTTTCCCAATCGTTGTAGGAGATATTAATTTAATTACAATCCGATAGCTAAACAAAAAAATTGTGGCCGGACAGCTTGTGTACAGCCAGGGCCTAGTGACTACAATACTTACAATTTTCTGCTGAATCCGGCCAGGTAAACGTCAGAGGCACTTAGTCATGATAAGAGATATGCTCTTAGATGATTTGACACTTTCTCCCAAGAGGCCAGCGGATTTTTTTTCGTTTAGGTGGATGAGGCTGGGAATCGAAACCAGACCTCGGGCGTGACAGTCCTACGCACTAACCATTAGACCACCGGGTACAACAATGCGATAAAAAATGGGTTTTCAAGTATAATAAATATATAATGAGGGAAAAAGGGAAATAATTTCTCCCCTAAATTTGATTTTAAGCAGATTTAAACGTTTACTTTGAAACAAACGAAGCAAAGCAAGAATTGGTCAACCATTAAATGCAATGTATTTAAGGTAATAAAGTATGTTTAGTGGCCCAACCCCAAATTACAACAATTGAGATATTAGTGATTAAAGAAGTTAAGGAAAAATATTTTTTTATTATTAGTTCCAGAACCTCATTTACGACATAACTATAGGGACATATCTTATGCTTTAGACGTTGAACATAATATCTCTTAATGAATGAAATACTGGATTGTATGCGGCTGACACCACAGTTGGTCTGTGGATATTGGAATAATCTTTAGAAAGTATCGCCGGGACGAAACGCCAATTTTTATGGAATAAAGGCCGTTAAAAGCTATTTTGAATCAATAATTCAACAAGTCCAATTAAATAGTGCTAAGTCTTCTACTACTTGGCTGATGTATTTCAGTAGTATATAGAATTTGTATTATAAAAACCTTCACATAAAGTATTTTGGTTACACCAATAGTTTAAAGTAAAGGTTATTAAACAAATATTTGCATTACCTATACGCCCGCCACTTCTGCTCTTAATACCTCATTTAAAGTCTATTATTTTATATATCATCAATGAAATGAACTTTTCCATTCTCAATAATGCAATGAACCTTTATTGAAGGTACATATTAGTTTCCCATTCATCTGTCATGTTGGTTCCATTTATATTATTAATTAAAAGCTCTATGAGTTTCTACTTAAACTACCGGGGATGCAGCTCCATAATCACTGGGCTATATGAGGGCAACAAAGCATGAGTCGTTGAAATTAAATTAAAACTATAATTTTTGTATTGAACTGGTAAAAGTGCAATAGAGATACTGTTGTACTTTTTTTCAAGAAGGAGGAGGATATTAATATTTACTTATTATAAGTAGTTTACTCGGAATTACTAATCGCTAACAAACAAAATAATTAAATTGGAAAACCATAGTGGAGCGTTTTATTTTGACAGATGGAAAAAACTAACAGAAAGCATCGAAGAAGGAGAATTTATAGAAAAAAAATATGTGAGTGCCGGGACTCACGGTTAAATATGTGTAAACATCAACATTTGTTTAAGTGCCTAATTTTTGTTACTGAACGTCATCAAAAGAAACATATTGAATAATTAACACTACATTACCTATCTGTAGGCAGTGCTTATAAAGCTAAGTGTTGAAAGAACGGCAGAGAAATACCCAGTGGGGGAACCGCTGTAACGAAATTTCCAAGCACTTAAAGGCTGGTGGTGAAGTGTCCAACGGACGGTGAAGGTTCGGTACTGAAAGGTTCTGCTTCGTAGTTCACTCTCAACTTTAAGATGACTTCACATTACACATGGTTATTGTTTATGGTAATCACTCTCTGAGCATCGACAAACAACAACTGTCAGCGGAGAGCACTAAAACCGTGGTTTCAATTAAATGACACCGTACCCAAATTCCTAATTAAAATATCCAGTTAGAACTGTCAACGAACTTGCAACCCTTATGAAACTCCATCTTTCCATCGAGCAAAACTTACAAAAAGTTCAATCTCAATCTTATATCTTCTTAATTTTATATCTTCTTGAGTTTTTAGAATATTTAGTTGCAGTTGTTGTCAGTGGAAATCACTAAAATCGCAGTTTCAATCGATTGACACCATCAATCGCCTATGGAATTGGACGCTGTGATTTTTAATGAATGTTAACTTCGTGCAAGTACAAAAGTAGCCGATAACTCTGCAATTTGTTCAACCTCAGCTATTTTGTATATCCCAGCCTCCTACGTCCCTCGCCTACGTGCCTAAAAATTGCAGGAAGAAATTGCATCGTTTAAAAGCAGTATAATGTAAACGTAGTATTTAAGTTCAGATTTGTATCACTGAACGCACCCAATATCCTACCATACCTACAGCCATTGACCTACCATACCTACAGTCAGTTGTCAATTCCTACAGCTGACTATTATTATTTTGTTTTCTTTTTAATTACTAGTGTCGCGTCCATTTTGTTCGGGGAATAATTAAAAATTAAAGAAAAAAATATAAAAATATAAGTGTTAAAATGATAAAATCGTCGGTCGCGCTAAAAACAATTTGCTTTCGTCGTTGGCAAAAACAATATAAATGAGAGGTCGCGATAAAGTATAATCTAATTGTCGGTCGCGTTAAAATCAATTTGTTTTGGTCGGGGCAAATCAGATTTCGTAACGTAACGTGCTACAACGTAAAGTGCACGACGTAACGTTGCACACGAACGTTCACGTTTTTTTTTCACTCTACCGTCAGCATAGATTTTTACTCATCAAAAAGTTCACACACGTATGTAGCTCGATAAATAAAGCTTTATTTATTATTTTGTAAAAAAAAATTATAATCAAAATATATGAAATGATTTATTGGAATAAATCTATACAATAGAAATAAAGAACCAGTTAAACAGAGGGAAACATGATGTTTGTATGCCCAATTACGACTTGAAATTAAAATTTATTTGGTTAACCCTTAGGCCCAAACCAGGTGTTCATATCCAAACTCAAATAAACTAAAAGATTGCAAGAAAAGAATTTTTTATGGCGTATGGGGAACCGTTGAAACGAAGAAACAAATAAATGGCTGTTAGTTAACAGTGAAATTAAAATACCGCGTCATATAATCACTTTTGGTAAAATTCAATACCCATAACTAATTGAAAAGACTATTTGACACCACGTAACAACAGAAAATCATTTTAGAAACTATACTTAAAAGATCCTTTCTTTTGCGCTAATTTACTATTAATTTTAGATTTGTTCACCCTTCATTCACCCTTTTATTAAAATTCTTCATTTTTAATATTTTCGAAACTTCATAAAAAAAAACAACTTTTTGCTCTGATGTTGTATGTTTCTCTAGAGTGGAGTTTCATACTTAAACCCTACTCTTATTCCGTAATCCATAATCACTTACACATTCGTACATTCAACCATTCAATTTATCAGTCATCACGGCAAGGGTTTCAGGGTTGCCGTCAAGTCAATATGGTACGCTATTCTTATTTCCATTATATTGCTTAAACTAAAGTAACTTTCAGAAAGTTTAATGAAAATAGCTCCAAATGGTTTACAAATTGTCTTTATTTTTGGATACCAACTCAAAAGAGCAAGAGGTGGTGTTGTTTTGTATTACACCCCCAAATAATAATGAATTATAGTTAATTATTTAATGCATATATCACGGAAATGGCACGTTTCTTAGAAAAAAAGGCATGGTAATTTTATTTTGGGTGGCAACGCTAAATCACGGCTTTTTTGGAAAATTATAATAGTTGTTTAGTTTTATCGAAAGACGAAAGTTCACTATCTGCCTCACAAACACGGATTCAACAAGTTGTTGGATGTCATTCAAAATTTTGCCGAATTTTATAATGGTCAATAGTTCATACCAGAGATTATCAATTAAAAAGATGGGAAACGTCTTCTGTAATTCCGGTTCTCCTACAAGCTGAAAAAAATGGCTGACAGTAGTGAATTCATATTTGTGCACTTGTATGCGTGTTTCTGAATTCAACTCCGTTAATCAACAAATTGTCAGTCAATGGGTCAGTCTCAAGAAAAAATCACAAAAATGTGACTGTCACTTTACGATTACCACCATACATGTTTCGCAAATGGAAAAAAGGTGAGAAAATTCGTTAAGTAAGCTGTTAATAACCAGTTAATTTTTTTAGAAAAAAACTCTGCGTCATCTGAAAGTATACTAAAGGGTTTTCCAATAAGAGGTGTTATTTTGATATTCAAAGAAACATGGCATTTTTTGAGATAAATGATCGGATGTTTATTTCATTATAAAGAGGAAGGTATGTATGAAGGAACACAACATCAGCCAAATGGCCGCCACGACCACGCTTACAGGACCATAGCCTTTTCATGAAATTTTCCATAACCAAATCGCAAAGTGGCTGCTCTATGTCCTCGATAGCCTCACGAATTCCATCTTTGAGGTCTTGAATCGACGCTGGGCTGTTGGCGTAGACCTTATCTTTCACGTGGCCCCAAAGGAAGAAGTCGCAAGGTGTTAAATCACAAGATCTCGGTGGCCAATTGTGATCACCTCTTCGAGAGATAACACGGTCCGGAAACTTTTCCCGTAAAATATCGATGGTTTCATTGCTTGTGTGGCACGTAGCGTCGTCTTGTTGAAAGTAAACGTTGTCCAGATCAATACCATCCAATTCCGGCCATAAAAAATCATTAATCATCTCTCGATAGCGCAATCCATTGACCGTAACTGTTGCTCCAGCCTCAATTTCGAAAAAGTAAGGTCCAATGACCCCGCCGGACCATAAACCGCACCAAACAGTCACGCGTTGAGGATGGAGAGGCTTTTCAACAATAACTCTTGGGTTTTCCGAGCCCCAGATGCGACAGTTTTGCTTGTTGACGTAGCCTCCGAGTAGGAAATGGGCCTCATCAGTCAAGATGATTTTTCGATGAAATTCCGGATCATTTTCATGCATTTCAAGAACCCAATCAGCAAAGACACGACGTTGTTGATGATCAGCCGGCTTGAGTTCTTGTGTTAACTGAACTTTATAAGCCTTAAGACCCAAGTCTTTATGCAAAATACGGTGTAATGACGTTTGTGGAATGCCTAATTCCAAAGAACGACGAGGAATGGACAAATCTGGGTTTTCTTCAACACTTTGGGCTACAACAGCAATATTCTCAGTTGTTCTTGAGCGACGTGCACGGGTTTTATTCTTCACATCACTAACTTGTCCCAACAGCTCGAATTTGCCCACCAATTTCTGTATTGCGGTCCGACAAGGTGCGTCACGACGACCCAAAAATGTTTTAGTTTTACGAACCGTCTCTGCCAAATTTTCACCATTTTTATAGTGAATTTTAATAATTTCAATGCGTTGTTGAAGCGTGTATTGTTCCATTTTTATCAATGGCGTAGTTTCTACTTGTCAAATGTCAAAAAATGACAGCTTCAAAAGTGACAGCTACCGAAATAGCGGGCTATTCAAAATAACATCTCTTATTGGAAAACCCTTTACCTTATCTTCCCCTCAAAAATTCATCGTATTTCCAAATTCATCTTCGACATACATATTGATATTTGAGCCATTTGAACAGAAGTTAGATATATGGAGGTTTCATAGTCACTTTTGAACTCCAGTTTATCTTAGACCTGGGCTTATCCTATCTAAAAAACTGGAGTTTAAAAGTGACTATGAATATGCGCCATGAAGTTCAACACAAAAATAAGGAACGATTCCAAATATGCCAAAAACTCAACTGCACTTCGGCAGTATTGCTCAGTAAAAAAGTTATTTTTTCAACAATACTGGTACAAGGCTGGATTATCTTTATTTTATATTTCCTCAAAGTCTAAAAGCATACAACAAATTTGGCTTACTCCCCTTCGCAGCGCTTCTCCCAATTTTTCCCCTTCAATTTGTTACATCGGTATATTACATTAATTCCTGTTGGTCGGAGAAGAAAAGTGTATACGAATAAGGTCAAAATATTAAGCTCACAATGTTTAGCATTTATTGTCTAAGGTCCGGAGTCTTTAGAGTTAGTGCCTAAAAAAATAGGGAGCGCCAATATTTCCAAACAGCAAGAGACTGATGGTTAGAAACTTTGTTAATTTCCTAAGAAAATCGACTTGAAATAGAAAATAAAAAAAATTAAAACGGCAACACTCTTGTAATATGATGGTATACTTTTTTTTAAATCAGAAATCTATTCCTTAATTCTGTTTTTGAATCAAATTGTTTAAATCTCACAGCAAAAATGAAAAAAAATCGTTCAAACTATTTTTTTTTTCAAAATTGTTCGTCATTAAGTGGAATTTTGTTTTTAATACTCAATGCTTTTATCAATTTTTTGCCAAATACACAAAGGCCTTTCTTGTCCTCTAGTTCTTGTGAAAATTTTAAATCAGGGTAGGAGCTGTAGACATCGCTTCGATTTGTTTGTCTCGACTTATTTCCAGTTGATTGAAGAACCAACAATGGTATAGGACCCCAGAACTCAAAAACAACATTAAAAACTCTCCAAAGACACACATTTTCCTAGACTAATAACTTTATTATGTGTATAAGTAAAACTCCTTCAAATTGCTCGTTCACATCATAACTCTATATGAATTTGGCTTCCTCGTTGATATTGATGCTGCGATGATCTCGACTTGCAGCGCAATAACTAGCGAATATTTATGCCACGATCATATCTCCCGCAACACACCACTCAATATAATTTCAATTCGCTGCGGTCCAAAACCGAGAGGAGGCCGCAATGTTTAACATGTCCCAATTATCTAATCTTCATCCTAACTGAATTTGTTAGACAAGCCATGCAATGCTTCGAGATATCGCAGCTCCGCACATGGATTTATCTAAATCTGCGTTTCTGAATTTTCATCCCTAGGTATACCTAACCTCTATATGCTCTGATGATGGTGTCCGTCGTCGTCCTCGTCGTCTTAGTCGTTGCATCAGGCTGCATCAACATCAACAACTGCGTGAGCAATTTCCAAACGATCACCTTTCCGCAGCAATTTCCCTGCGAAAACAGCCAGAGAGGAAGATAACTACCAGATATAGTCTTTTGGACCAAAGGAGCACGTTCACCCGTCCATCATCTCATCGGCATATATGTGCGAGATTGTAGCTGCGCGCGGCGCGTATGCAGCAAAAGCCTTGTAATCTTATCTTCTCCAAGATGAGAGGCTTCCTCGAGCTCTTAACATAGATGTGTGGTGTTCTATGCCTCGACCTCCATACAAAGCCAAAATCAAAACAAGGGCTTTCGGTTTTATTGCCCGCACCCATATATTGGACCGGGACTTCCCATCTCGTCGGTGCGGGGTTGGCCGTCGCTACTATCTAAAGCTATCAATTCATGCCGAGCACTTAGATGGATAGATTTAGCACTGCTGTTGTTGCTGTTTTAGTATAGAAGTGGTGATGGAGCTGGATTAGTTGCTTCTGCTCTTGCCGGTTATTGTTATCTGTTTTGTATTCATCACTCGTGTAATGGCCATGAAATAGCTATACCTACATGCAGTTCAACCTGATAGTGTATAAGTTGGGGTCGTGGTTAGTGGGAGAGTGATTTGGTGAAACACGAATTTCTCATTCATTCGCTTGAACCTTTGTAATAGCTTCATATACGTTGAGATGGGCTAACAATAATGCTGAAATGCTGAAAGACTTTCATAAACTTCTTTATACTCGTACCTTGTAATCGACCAAAGTGAAAATTATGCTGTGCAAATTGCCTTCGATTTATTTGGAAAATTACTTGAAATCCGTTATAATAGGTGTTAGGACTAAACTGAAGGTGCAAACGTTTTGACTCGTTTTCTCACAAATCATCAGCATGAATAAAGCAGCTGGAGGTGATGCTTAGTGTTGAGAGAAATGGATTGAGCTGTATTGAAGATATTTTAAGAAACCAACAAGAATTGATTTCTCAACCTTAAACTTCCTGAGAGATAGAGATAGATAAAGAGATAGAGATAGAGATAGAGATAGAGATAGAGATAGAGATAGAGATAGATAAAGAGATAGAGATAGAGATAGAGATAGAGATAGAGATGGAGATAGAGATAGATAAAGAGATAGAGATAGAGATAGAGATAGAGATAGAGATAGAGATAGAGATGGAGAGAGACCCGAAAACATGTTTTTTTTGTCAAATTTGTTGGCACTTGCACCGGTCGCTTCGGCGCGCATTGTATCTTACTTATACTATTGCTCCAAGCGAAAATATGATTAAGGCTTTTTTGTAGTAAATTACTATCTTTCATTTTCGCAGAATACGCTTAAATTTTAAAATATTTACGAAAATAAAAAATGGGAAATATTTCATTTTTTTTTTGTTAAATCTCGAAAAACGAAATCTCGCAAATTGAAAATCCAACCTTTTATAGTCTCGAAATTTTGCATCTCGCACGCAAAAATTTCGCCAAAATCTACTGAGAATCTCTTGTTGAAAAAAACTGTTGACATGAGTGCCTGCGCCTACCTCTCTTAAAAGTGCAATACGTCCCAAATAAGACTTGTCATGGCACCACATTGAAAAACTTACTTGACATTTTTTAATAATTATTATTTTGTATTTGCGAATGTGTAAAAAGCGGGATTTTTCAATTGCGAGACTTTGAAAAGTGGGATTTTATGATTCTGAGATTTCATTCTGCAAAATTCTGAGTGTAAGATTTTGTAGCCAACCTTTTATCAAATGAGGTTTAATATTTTACAGGTTAAACCTTTGAAAAGATCCTATTTTTGGGATTTTTCGCCCACATATTTATATCCGTGATTTTAGTACCCCATATGTTGTATATTCGCAAAAAAAGTATGCCATTTAAAAGATAAGAAATTGTTCAAACAAAGTCATCTAGATACAGAAACTGGCCAGCTATAGGCATTTCGTGTCAATGGTTTTTAAGTTTTTCAAAGTAATCATCGATTTTTAGCACCTCATTTCTGGGATATTCGCAAAAAAGGATGCCATTTGAATGGTCTTGTTGATAGTGACCTCATTTAATGTCAATTTATTTCATTAGATAAGGCTGATCAATTTCTAAAACTATTTGACCTTTTATGAAGATCTAATGACTATATTTTTTTTTTGAATATCCCACAATTGAGATGCTATAAATCTCTGCCACTTCGAAAATTTTTAATTAATTTAAAGAAACCTATGGCTGGCCAATTATTGGAACTAATTGACTATTTATAAGGTCACTAAGGTCTGATGGTATATTTTTTCTTTTTTTTGAATATCCCCCAAATGAGGTGTTAAAAATCGAAGATGACCTTGAAAAAACATTAACCATTAATACAAACACTTTCTATTGATGGCCAATTTCTGAAACTGATAGAACTTTTTTGACCGATTAATGAGCTTTTAAATGGCACACTTTGTTTTGCGAATATCTCACATATTAGGTTCTAAGATCCTGGAGCCTTAATCTCAGCCTTTAAAATCCCACTTAAAATTGTTCCCCGGATTCCAAGATCTTTGCGGGCTCTCATAAAGGTTTCGCACTTTAAAATTTTTAAAACCTATCTTTTTAATATATAGTATTTTTTTAAACCTATAATTAGGTACTAATTTCCAGTAACTCAAAATTATTTAATATTCTTTGGTATTACTATAATATTATTCTTAAGTTCGCTACATTCTCATTCGTGTTTGTATCTACATTCCAATTAACCCAAAGCACTTTGATGCCTATTATTCGATGCAGCAAACTCTATAGTACAAACCAACATCCAAATTAGAGCGATGCCCTTCGAGGCACGACTATTTTTAGGTATATTCCCACAGGCCTACTGGAGCCATATTGATGTCATATCCCCACATACACCCTTTTCTTATAGCTTGTTGGTATATGGTCCGGTCTATTTGGCAAATAGAGTTTGCGAGCAGCGCCATACCCATTTGTGGGGGCACCTTTGTATACAATAAATCGCATAAATCAAAACGACATCACACAGCAAAATAGAGACTTGCCTTGACTTTAGCTTCATCCAAGGATCTGATGCCAAGCCATAAGCACAACATAAGAGATAGACCCTTGCCAAGGCAAGAATACGTATAAGAAAAAAAAAAAAAAACACGACAAAAACCTTGATGCGACTGTTACGAATTGTTTATTCCAGAATTTATGTACTCCAATCAGCAATGAGTAGCAACAACATCCCGATCCGACCGCATGGAACCGAAAGCCCCAGCATCGTCAAATAAAAGATTGTCAAGGTGAGACAAGGCACAAAAAACGAGGAAGATCCCCAAATGCTCTTGTTGAAACGAACTCACTCAGGTAATCAGGAAAAATCACACAAACCCATCCACTTGCTGCTGCGCTGCGCTGCTCTGCGCCTGCACACAGTTTCAAGACTATAGCTGAAGCAGAAAAAGGAGAAGTTCAATTGTGCCCCCTTCTACTTCGCCGTCGTCTTCTTATGGTTTCTGTTAATTTTTATGGAACTCTATGTTTACCGAAGCCCTAAAATCACGAACCAAATCGTGCACGACTATTTTGCGTGAGCCATGATCAATCCCAGTCGAGCGAGAATTTTTGTAGGTATACTAGAGGTACCTGCCCCTAGGTTGCGAGTCCAAATCCAAATCCACCACAGGGGCGAAGCGAACTCGCAATGGCTATAAGTCTATTGTTACATTAGTCGAGCGTTACGATTAAAAACGTTCCTGGGTTAAACTGACTGAGACTTTAAGATGAACGCCATATAGACGTGTAGCCATTTGATTGTGGACTTTTCCTTTTGTTTCCATGGAAAAGCGGACTAAAAATGTGCGCGCCTAGATTTTTTGCCTGGCTTTCCTCATTGGATATCTTCTATATTGAATTTTTGTTTGGTGTTTTTCGTTGGGAAAAGGTTCAAAAATCGTGGATCTTATAGCAAAGCTAGAGCTGCGTGGAGAAATGCGACCGGAGAGCGGTGGCGGTATGGTGAAGAGTTTCAGGTTCAATTGTTATGGCTTGCAAAAGAAGTTGGGTATGTTTTTTATTCTGGTTGGTTGCAGGTTGATGTATGAAATGCGTTTTTTTATTTTTCTTGGAGAAAGAATTATCTTGGCTGTATGTGCAAAAGCCAAATGATATTATTTATTTCAATTAAATCTGTGCTTATTTTATTCTGAAACATTGCCAGAGTAAAATTTTCATAAGAAAGTCGATTTGTTGCTAATACGTAAGGTACATATAGGGTGGGCCAAAGGTCCCTTTGTAATGTAAATCTTTAATAACTTTCGAAAGAACAAATAAAAAAATAAATTAAAAATAACAGTTACACATTTACATAAGAAAGGAAGTTTTGGCCCACCCTGTTCATAGGAAGAAACTTCTTTAAGCCCACCTTTTATGAGGTATGGGTAAATGCCATTTTTTAAAAGATTTAACTCGAGGTTTTGATTAAACATGACAGACGAGAAATGCGTGCTCCT
The DNA here is from genome assembly GCA_932273885.2 of Leucozona laternaria. Classification (NCBI taxonomy): domain Eukaryota; kingdom Metazoa; phylum Arthropoda; class Insecta; order Diptera; family Syrphidae; genus Leucozona; species Leucozona laternaria. The sequence goes on along the minus strand of OW026367.1, from coordinate 17,852,192 downwards.
ATTAAATCTGTCTGATGTCTGTTTCCTTTTCTTTTATGTACAGAGGTTGGCGCATAGGTTTGAATAGTCTATATCTTCTTTAAGTAATTTTTTTTTCAGATTTTTGATTTATGTTCAGATGACTTGTGAAATTCAAAATGGAAAGATTCACCACTGGACGAGGAACGAAAATCATAAAATTTCAATTTGAAAATCAACGTTTAATAATTTTAACGCAACGCCCATATCACCGATTTTTTTTTTAATCTGTGAACTGGAACGTTTGAATCATAACGATTAAATGAATTGAAGATGCTTACTGTTCAAGAACCAACCCCACAAAATTTTAGCTCAATTTTGCGGTTTCTTTCCGAACGCATTATTCTAAAAAGGAGCGATTTCAGTAAGCAACCGTATTCTCCGGAATTCAGCTGCAAAAAATATATTTCCTATAAACTTGTCATGTCAAACATTATTTCTTTGAAATTCTCCAAAAGTTTTTTTTAAATTTTGTAGGTTTAAAAGTTCTAAAAGCTCCTGTCCGGTTTTTAAATCTTTTTTTATTATGAAGAAAAAGAATATGAAAATTTTTTAGATTTCAAAATAGGAGATCGCATATTGCCGGGAGTCCAATTTACATGGCTAATCTCTCTAGTTATTTTACTTTCTTTAAAAAATCGGTAATCTTTGTGAACAAAATGGGTCTGTGGGACCTATTAAAATCATTATGAACTTTATTTGCAATCATATTATTAACAAAATGTGCATTAGGAAGCCATTACAACATCTGAAAGATCGGGAAATAGTGATAAAAGGTCAGGTTGTTCCCGAAAAATTGAAACAAGACCGTAGTTTTTGGAATGAAATTTAACAGGCTACTGAGGTCATGATGGTCTCAGCTGAAAAGACTAGACATTTTTAGATGTAAATTATTATTTCCAAAAAAAAAAAAAAAAAAATGTGACCAGACTAAGATAATTGTTACACGAGAGTCTGGACTGGTCGACTCTTGTCTCGAATCGTGTCACGACTAGTGGCTAGTATTCTTGTATGAATTTCCAAAAAGGTCACTGAATTCACTAACGAATAACTGATAGAAAGCAGTACTTCAAGAAAAAAAGCAGTTCATGGCAATATGCCAGTAAAATTCATATAACTATTTGTATTTCAAAAATAATGAACACCAAAATCAGTCCAGTTGTTATTCTCTAGATAAGTCTATAAAGGGTTCCACTCAGATTCCAGATCCTCAATGCTTATGTTCTCCAAAATGTTTGGAAATATAAATAGATATGAGTTCTAATAAACATTCACCCAAAGGGAATGCCCATTTTACTATGGAGCTTTGGCCCAGAGTGTGCACGAACGAGTTTGGTATCAAATGAAAGGTGACATAAAGTCCGATACATGAGTCAAATTTTTATCAAAATCGTTAATGGGAAAGTTGAGATATTCGGGCTTGAAGTTGCCAATTGCAATTTCAGATTTTTTTCCAAATAATTGTCCATATCGGGCGAAATAATTGACGTAGAAAAATGATATTGATATCGAATGAAAGGTATTTCATAAATAAATAGAGTAAGTGTCGCAAATATGGCCCACCCTTAACTTTTTTGTAAATAAAACAGTCAGTTTTTCGGTAATTAGCTTGTTTCTTTTTTTTAATACTTAAAGAAATTATTTTATAATCAGCCTTCATAACAAAAAACATAAAAAACAACTTAACTAAAAATATATAAATAAAAAACTAAAAAAACTCATTTTAACATTTTTCAAAAAAGTGCTGCTAATATGGATCGCCTTGTGTTAAATATGGACCAGGTTGGTGTATATGGTGCATGAGGTGGGCCATATTACCTGCACATAGCCTTTTCGTTGTACTTTTAATTTTTACCAACTTTAAAAAATATATTTAAAATTTTGGTTTCACATAATGAAATATAAATCTAAGCACAACAAAGTCTCAAAAAAATATTAAAATATTTTCTCAAAATTTAGTATAAAAACACTTACAAAAATTTACCAAAAAATTATATGGCCAATGTAAAAAAATTCAAACTTCAAATTCCGCTCACATTTCCTGCTTCTGAGTCTCCACTTTTTAATATATTAAAACCACTAACATTATCTTCGAAATAAATGCACAGCGGGTAATATACGCTCTTCCAGTAGGGAAATATTACGGTGGGCCATATTACCAACATGGGACATATTTGCAGCACTTACTCTACTAAAGATATTGGGGCATATTCATAGTCACTTTTAAACTCCAGTTTATCATGGACCAGGGTTTATCTTATCTAAATAACATGAATATGCCCCATTGAGTTTTGACTTCTAGAAAAGCCACATTTTTTGCGCTGTCTTTGCCACACCGATATTTCAAAAAATTCATTGATCACATATATTTTTTGTAGCTCTAGTGGAAAGCTTATTTTAATACCTTTAATTTTTATTAAATTAAGTGTACTTAATCATCTTCATGGAAGCGAGAGTAACAGAACATAGGCATAGTATACGGACTTACTCCCTGATGGCTCCGTATAAAAATCCTGATACTCCTGAGAAAAATTCTTTCAATAAGTACCTAACTCGCGAATGAGTTATAATTGAACGATGTTTTGCACAAGTCAAGCAACGTTTTCCCATCTCTTACAATAAAATGCGAGTCAAAATAGAAAAAGTTCTATCTCTTACACTACTACTTCTTAGAGAAAAACTAATTTTCAATCAAAAACAATACCAAATGAAATAAAAGTGAAAAGTGAAAAAATCATAGATATGAGTTGCAAATGCAAAAAAAAAACAATTGAATTTGACTCGGGGTATGAGAGCACCTACTCCGTGTGAAGGAGGAATTGCTCAGTGGTTTGAGTATAATTGTATTCATACTGAACGGGAGCAGGTACTTTTTTTAGCATCTTCTCTGATTCTTAAGGAGCACCTGCTCTGAGAACGTGCTCCGTTTTATTCATATCACCCTATGTGCTCATCACCGTATGGATTCTGGGGTTTTCTTTTCTTTGTTAGTAAGTTTTTAAATATAGGACAAATTAGTTAAGCATATTTTATTTGTATTTAGAATATAGTTAAATATTAATAGCATCTGCTAGGTCGCAATCTGCTTCGAACGCAGTAAGAAGAAAAAAGTGTTTTAGAGACACCTATTGCTCTTAAACTCTGTTGACAACGGACAGCCATCTTGTGAAAGACAGTTTCAAAATTTTATGATTTTTCACCTGAAAATACTTCTGATTTTTTTTTTTTTAATCTGTTGGCTTTTTTGAGCTATGAGAGAAAAAATGCGTTCAGAGAGCATTACGAATAATGAAAATGATTGATTTGAAGTTTTTGTATGGAAAAGTTGTTCAAGAAAAAAAGCAGTACTTTCGACGTGTTGGCAGTACGGCAGTACGGGGTTTCTAAAAGCAGTATAAATACTGCAATTGCAGTACTTTGACAGCCCTGCTAAGAGTATTTATAGTTGAACTTTCATGGCCACCTAAGTGACCTTTTAAACAGCAAACTTAGAATTTCAAAATTCCATACATAACAATCTCTGACCAAACAAAAAAACTTCGACCGACCGATCAATAAAGTTGACTGATTTTTGAAGACCATTTAATGACTTTTCAGACATTACAACTCTTTTTATAAAAACCTACATAAGAATGAAGGCATTTGACAGCGTGACAGCTCAGCCTTGGGAGTTAGATAACTAGCAACTATTTCTGTGTCCAACTTGTTAGTCAGCAGGAATGGCGGGGGCTAAAATTTTTTGCATCTGAATGGTTAACAGGAGGGTCACCTTTTCTTGACAAGAGGATTTTTTACTTCTTCGCAATGGGATTCGATTCATGTTCCTCTGGTGTGACTGGTCTACGCACTAAGTATTACGACGCGATTTACTGCAATTTATAAAAACTATCAAGCCCAAACCGGCTCTGCACGGGTAGACGACAAATCAGCTTCCTAAAAAAAAATACAAAAGTCAATACAAATGTATTTCTTCCAGTGTACTCGACTTCGAATTTGCTAAAGTACACAAAATATTATCAAGATGAAAAACCAAAAGAATTTAAATTTTATTTGAGTTTCACTTAGCTTACCAACTCAATTTGTGTAAATTAAATAATATGATTCATACATATACCTACAAAGGTTATTTTTAAACATATTCATAATGATGGCAACTATGAAAGCCAAGCTAAATTTTGAAAAATATCTAGTCCTATAAAGTGATTTTCGCAGTTTAATCTTAATTACTTTTCAAAAACTAAATTTATTATTGAAATCGGACATATGGTTTACGAGATTAGCCAGAACAAACAAAGCAAGGTTTCCGCGCTTTATATTAGGTATAGGGGATTATTTATTAACTAACTTATTAACCATTGTAACCATTTACTGAGTTTGAAAATGTTTTAGTTCTTTTTGAATATCCCACAAATGAGGTTTAAAGATCTTGTCAATCTCTTTGGGATAAGTCCTGATTCTGGAGATGGTCTTACTTTTACTTTCTTGGGGTGCCGTATAAAATCGATCAGGGTAAACATTGACTGCCAAAAACAAATTAATGCCTCCAGGAAGCTTGATGGTTTTACACTATCTGGCTTGCACAGCAACTAAGTGGGACCCCTTGCGCCATCTGGAGCTACGGCCTTTCTCTAATGATCCATCTTTCAAGGGTGAGTTTGATGATTTTTCACGCCTTAGTGAGTGAAACCACCCTGCATGAAGCATCCTCCTCATTTGTTGAAACTCAACTCTTTTGGCTTAGTCGAATGAAGCTTTTTTGAGCTCAGTTAGAGTTAAAAGAAATAATCTCTTACATCAAAGCATTACATTATAACTTTCCTTATAATCTCATAGCAAAAATAGCATTTTTAAGGGAGAACATATTTTTAATTTACTTCATTCTATTACTATCAAGCCTTTCTTTTGGTTAATGTGAACAGAAAATTACCTAATAATGTCACAAATAAAAGCTTCTGCCTGCCCTGTCCTTCCAAAGAGTATACGTCACTCCCTAATGGTCCTTCGAGCCAAGCCATATTGATCAAGACTCCATTAGATAATTAACAAAATGAAATCCAACCTTACTCGTAGGAATAGGAAGACACATTTTCCTAATGGGTTTCTTTTCAAATGAAGCTTAGTCCATTTCATCTGTGCATGATCTCTCTCTCTATATCATTTATATACTCTTATGTCAAAGCAAGAAAAATTGAGGTATCCTGCTTTAGCTAATTAAAATCCTTTAATTCGCTTAAACGCGCGTTTTTGGTTTCACATCGGTTCTAGCTATATTTCATTATCCTGGCGGCGGCGACTGACTATACCTACTCAATACAATATGAGAATATAAAGAAAGGGATATTCCTTAAGGGGTCATCGCACATGGGTCGCTTCAAAACTTGAGTAAAAAAATTAATTTTTTTATCCATTCAAATGTCAGTTGTCGTCGTAGTTGTGTCGACGTCGTCCTGTCTGTCGATGGCACCCAATATCTTTTTTCCAATCCTTCCGCTGGCCATTTCATGTTTCGTTATGGTTACCCTCTATGCAAATTCAATCGAACAGGGAAATGCAATTAGCCTGTTGTTGAAGTTCCCAGAATTAATTAAAAAACCGAAGCAGAAACTGAACGGGAACACACGGGGCCAAGAGCTGAAAAAAAAAAGAAATCAAAAATGGAAAAACGATATTCGGTGAAATAGTGGACTTTTTTAGCTTTGCCTTTCAATATCGCACAAAGGACATCATCTTTATCATCATCGTATTCCTACAGAGAATGGAGAGATGCCTGCTGCTTGGCCAGTCAGTGGGTAGAATCACATCTTTCACTGATTGGAACCACAACCTGATGAAATATATGGACTGAGTATGTGTGTCTAACCATCATCTAGTAGAATCCATAGAGGAAGGACGAAGAATTCTTTTCTGCTATTGATTACTGCCACCCTGCTGCACATCGAGCAAACTCAATTATATTTCTTCCAATTGCATGGTTGATGCATGTTTTTCATGTTTGCATACACACACACACACCAACACACTCCCTCACTCTTATTATCCTTATATCAATATGAAAACATGAAGGAAAAAACTATATTCTGATAAGGACATGAGTGTAGAAAAGAAATGCCATAGACAAAGGATCTATCTGGCAATATAAAAAAAACAAAAGATTCTCAATTTTTTTGCTGAAACCATCAGCTTGCCATCGTCCGTCCGAGCTCCGACTCCGAGGATGCAGTAATTAACGCCCAGAAGGAGCAGCAAGGATGGCCTGAAATAGTACGGAAATGGTGAACATATATGGTTGTGCATGACGCCTAACTCCCATTGGTGGTTTTGACGGTGCAAACGTTCCTATTCCTGTATGTTTCCTTTTTTCCTATTTTAAGACTCAAATTCGATACCAAGTCGATATATAGGTGGAGGGATTTGGATTCTTTTTTGTGCACTGCTCCTTTGCATGGAGTGTATAATTGAAAGGGATGCAGTAGCAGGACGATGCTATCCTGCTGCTGCGTCGCATGTGCACATGTACAACAACACAACCCACAGAGATACAAAAACGCCCATGAGAGCCGGAGACGGAGCCTTAGTCCGTCGGTCGTTGTGTACAGCGTACACACCATGATGTGGTCAAATCAAAGGGTGAAATTAATTGCAGCAATACCAACGGCCAGAACGATAACAGGACGAAAGGCCAGCCTAACACCCACTGCCCGTGCTCTGGTCGCCATTCTCCAATCGATTGCAACCGGAAAAGCATCAGCCAGGAGAAGCAGCGCACCCAGCACCATCAAGCGCATATCAGCCTGGCGATTTTTTGAAAAGTTCATTCGATGTTTCTATGCGAGCATCCGTATATTCGTGGTAGGTTGCCTTTGATCGACGAATATTGCTGGACAAACGAGTATACCTAAGAGGAAAAAGGATGCACCCACAGGATATACTGATTCGCAAAATTTCCATACAACACCGCATCAGTAGACCTATGGAAGGATATACATAACACACAAATGGTGATTAGGATGTGAAGGACGCGATTGGAGGGAAGGCTCGGCTCCACCTTACGATTTGTATTTGAACGAAACCGGCGACTGAGGAAGTTCATTGTTTCTCCATTGCTCTGGGTGAATTTGGAACAGGTATATGGTAGCCTATAGAAAAAAATTCATGGACGCAGATATAAGAGTAAGAAATTTATTAACACTTGTTGGTGAGATTAATGACTAAAAGTTCGAAAAGTTACTTTATTTCTTTGAATTCAAAAAAAAATACCTATGAAAATTCATCCTCTTCAAGCGGGTAATATGTCCGTAAAGATTTTTTGTTATAATTTCTGTATTGTAAACGCCTTAAGCTACTTCCATTTAAACGAAACTCAAATGAGTTAAAAACTCTAACGACTTCATTTTCATTTACATATATACATATTACAATTTTAAATGGAGTGAAAGCCAACTTTTTTACTTGTGATTCAGTTGATAAAACCGCTACATTGATCTTAAAAAAATTTCACTTGCTAAATAAAATCATGTACATTTTTTGATTAAATTGATCGTCGGGGAACAAGAAATTATTACAAAAGATACAAAATTCAGAAGTGAGGACTGATTTAGTAGATACTGAAATTTACAGTCAAGTAGCTACAGGAAATGTAAGCTTCCTAAAAAAAGTGTAATGACCAATGTTAAACTCAAGGTAGCTGGCATTCCTGTTCGTTTTTCTGTTTTCAAGATTTACTATTTCGACTATAAACATTGAGTTCTTAAATGAATACACATATCTATCATTATTTACAAAAACAGATAACTAAAAAGGCACCATTGCTTTAAATATCGGGTTTTTCAATAAGAGCGCTACAGTAACGTGCCGGTCTTGATCATCACGGAAGAAGTACGGCCCAATGACGCCGCCGCACCGGCCCATAAACCACATCAAACCGTAATTTTTTCGGGATGCAATTATGACTCATGGAGTACGGGTGGATTGCTGCCTGACCAATACCGCATATTTTGTTTATTGACGAAGCCATTCAGCCAGAAATGAGCCTCATCGCTGAAGATGATTTTTCGATGAAAATCCTAATCATTTTCAAGTTGTTGCTCAGCCCAATTCACGAACATACGACGCTTCTGGTGGTCAAGCGGCTTCAGTTCTTGCGTCAATTTAATCTTGTAAGGATGAAGACCAAGGCCTTTTCACAAAATTCGCCACAACGACGTCACAGAGTTGCCCAACGCTTGAGAACGACGTGTGAGAGACACATTTGGGCTTTCTGCAACTGAAGCCTCAGCAGCAGCAATATTCTCGACACTGCGGGCACTTCTTTGTCTCACTGGCACGGGAACATTTTGTACTATGCCTGTGGATTCAAATTTTTCCACTAGACGCTCAATTGTTGATCTGCTAGGACGATTATGACGACCATAAATTGGACATAGCGCTCTTAACGTTGAGGCCACTGACTCCGAATTTCGGTAGTAAATTTTAATAATTTCGACTCGTTGTTAGCTCGTATATCTTTCCATCATGAAAAGGTAAACCTTACTGAAGAAAAAATGTCAAAAGAGCGGCAAAAAATATGGCGTCGTTTGCTGTCCCTGGTTGCTCTACTTTTCTAGCGTCCCTGTTGAAAAACCCTTTACAAAGGAATCTTTTTTATTGGGATTGGTGTAGCAGTATTAAGGCCATATTATTCATTTTAGATTTGAAGTTTTTATTTAATTCAGATTTATTCAATCTATGTTCATTGTCCATATTATTCTTGTCTAAAATAATCTGGATGTAAGTAGGTATACTTGAACTGATCTCCTGAGAGCAGTTTAAAATTTAATTGTATGTTTCAACATTTGATTTAAATGTGGATTAAACGAGTCAATAATATGGAATTGGATTTAATGTTTGGATTCAAATTAATTTAAATCAGGATTTTATTTTTAATCTGGATTAAGTGTCAAGGAAATATGGCGGATAGCCTTGGAACTCTAAGTACAAATCTCCAAAAAATCCATCAAACGGCTGCCGAGCGACGCGGTGCACCGAAATAGATTAGTCTAGTTCTATGACAAATTGTTTCTAAATCTTACCGATATTCAATATGTTACTTCTACCTGATTTATAAATCACACATTCTTGATTTTTTGTATATTTTGTTTGAACAAAACTTTTCTGGAAGCTTTCATACATCTGTGGATTGTGTGAACGTAGACGAAACATGAGATTAAGAGGTGTCAAAAGCCATATACTTTATTGAATTGACGAATTTCGCTTGCATTTTAAAATTTGTAACAGAAGAACGCAGGCAATCTTTACAGGAGATATATAATTTGCACCTAAAAGAGACGACCGACTTGAGCCGTCTATACGTTGGTTATTTTGTTACTTTTGCTTGGTGTCCGAATTGTCGTCGAACAGTTCTAAACACAGTCAAACCGCTCTGAGACATAGATGGAAGCACCTTCAACCAATTGAAATTCAGTGGGTTTTTAATGGTAAAAGATTGTTTGAATTTTTTGTCGGTGATACAAGCACTCTTATTCAATTAAATCCAAAAAGTGACTTCATCAGACGAAAAAAATTGTGTGAGTGCCGGGACTCACGGCTATTATGTCTTAACATCAACGTTTGCCCAAGCCTTGTTTTGAGGATCCGTATGCGAAGTCGTCCATACGTTGTTGACTAATTGCACGGATCCAAAACGAACTAGTCTTTAGATTTTTGTCACCGAACGTATCCAAAATCCTGCTCTGCAGATTTTTGTAACGTAACGTGCTACATCGTAAAGTGTGACCTCGTAACGTTGCACAGAGGAAAGCCCACGCTTTTATTTCACTCTGCCGCCAGCATAGATTTTTACACATAAAAAAAACAACTAGGGTCCGATCGGGATTTTCGTTATCATCACTCATCAGCCAAGAGGGTTCCTTCTTTTCGACGATTTCTTGGCACAAGGTTGTGAAACGGTATTCCTCCATTTTATCTTGTAAATGGTGTTGAATTGTTTTCTTAATCAGATCCATTCCACTTTCAGTTGAACGTGTGCATGACGCCATCACACAAAGGTAGTTATTTATAATTTGTATTGATTTATCGATTTATTATAAATTTTTTGTGGTTGGTCGATTCGATCTCCGGTCATCGAAGGCGTGTTTTCTGAAAGCCCGGAGGAAATTGATCGAAAAATCTTGTTATCGCCGTGATTTACATAATTGTTATCGAAAAATTGTACGTTAACCTCTTTTTTCTGTGATGGCCACCCTAATCTCAGCTATTGTTTTTTTTTTTTAAACCGAATTCCTCCCGGATTGGAAGGAACACACCTATTATTACACAACTTAATCGGATTATCCACTTCTAAACTTATATTCCCGTTGATTATTTAACTCGCAATTCTTAAATTAAGAGTTAAATTCATTTCATTCTTCGATTTATTATTGCATCGTGAAATGACCTCGATTTTGACACTCAATTTTGACATTTTACTATAATGGAACTGCCAAAATAGAGTCTGACTCCCTGCGCAGCTCATTCAATACATTCATCGGATTCTGTAATCTGAGTGATTATAAGAATTATAATCGGCATGAGTGACTTTTAAATAGCTTTAACTGCCGATAAAGCAGTTAATGTGTCCATTTTTGGTTATTGCAAATGCGAACTGGTGCGTTGAACCGTTTCGAAAAGTTGAAACTCATTTTGAAATAGACGCTTCCACTTTGAGGTCTGGATGGATAATGAAATGAATCAATGTTTACATTGCAGCCATTTGATGATACCATTGAATCTCAAGTTCTCAAGGTAAAGAGACTGCCAAAATATCTTTTATTCTTGAAAACCGTAAAATATCATCTCAAACCGATTTTTTATAACTTTTTGTTGCTCTTAACTTGTCAGTTTGTTTGAAAAAAAATATTCTAATAAAAATGGTAATTATGTACCTGGGAACATGTTCAGACAAAAGTTCTATTATCATTACTAGCTGACCCTATAGACGTTGTCTTGTCCAAATTTCAATAATTACTTCATTTTTTTAAGTCATGATCATCGTGTACGGGTACACGTGAGCATAGATGCGCACAGATAAAATAACGGACGGCATGACAAGTAACAATTTTATTTAAAAAAAAAAACATCGTTATGTTAGATTTGATTAAAACCTTCAATTTTTTTGACACGACACATTCGTCACTAAAAATACGAAGTCAGAACTCTGAAGTTTCATGGTCATTCAACCTCTAAGCCAGGCAAACGAACAAACAAACAAATCTTTTTGGAAAATGTAACTTCCTTGCTATCATTAGTGGCCAACTTCTTATATTATTTAGGTCAAAGTCAGTTAACTAGCAATTATCCCATCTCGAGCAATATGTTTTGCTTTGCTTTGCTCTGTATATGAAACCTGACACAAGATCTAAATCCAATCTTAATGCGCAACATAAATAATCAACCACCACTCTGGGCCATGCGGTTCCTATCCAGACTTCGCTATGACGATGCGGACGGTCGGTCCGTCGTCCTCGTCGTCCAAGCAAAACACATAGTCAATCAATCCATTGGTGGTCCTAGCGCGCGATAACGCCCCCAGTTTTTGGTGCACGCACGATACCATAAGGAAAACAGTCCCATATATAGAAACGACGACGAGGACCGGCAGTATAGTGTAGGCGTTATCTAAGCCGTGTCGTATAAGCTCCCCACAAAGTTACAACTTGTAGCCGAGATTCGAGTAACAATCACTCTTGCTTGTCTCGTTGCAGTTCTCAGTTGTTGAAGTTGGAGCCAAGTGCATTGTGCAATTAAAACGGTACCGAGTAATTATGTTGTCATTACGAGAAGAGATTTGCATGCACTCCGTCTGGATCATGATGAAGTTCGAGTGCTGGAGGAGTCTCAGCTGGGTTGGAATTGGTGCGGAGTTTCAAGTTTATCTCCGCAGCTACAACAACATCGAGCTCTAATAGAGGTCGTATGTTCTTGCAGGGAAAAACGTGATGATTCCACTTGTGCGACAAAATGAACCACACAAGTTGATTGTAGGAAAATACCTCGTTGTTCTAGTTCCTGGGATTCAGCAATGGAATAGGATATACCTAGAGCACCACCATCACCGTGACTATACGACGATGATTACGGCGGCGGAGATGATGAGAGGATATGTTGTGAAGATTTAGGACTTGGTGTGTAACGCACACCTGATACAGTTGAGACATGTTGGTGGATTAGTGGGCGAAAATGGTGCAGCATTAGGTGGAAGATAAATGCGATAACCAATACGTATCGGATCGGGGATTTAAGGACTTAAAGAAGAAATTGTGAAGTTCATAAACGCTCATGATGGGGATCATTTAAAGTTCTGCAGTTATTTAAAGTTTACAATATAAACAGAAAATACAGATTGCTTTTGATGTATGTAGGTGAAGGTAGTAAATGAAATTATTTCTGTTATAGAAACAGAATGTAAAGAAAATATCTCCCTCCATAAGTTAAGCTTTAATGCAGCGTGGGGGGGCTTACGGTGGCTACAACGATGAAACCAAGAGCTATGCGATCGTAGAACTCGTTTCTGCAGAAGACCCACCCATGGTCGATTGGTCGAAGTGGAATAGGACGACAGTACTAATTATCCTGAAACTGTAGTAGTTGGGCCACTGCGAAATATTTGAAGCTAAGGCTTATAAGAAGCGGTTTATCCAGCTGCCAATCCTCGCAGTTAAACGAAGGGTTTTGGGGTTCCAAAACAACTACAAGCCTCGAATATGAATGTTTCAAATGTTTGACGAAACGAACCAAGGATACAGTTCTACACGTGCAATGTTGAGACCTTAAACAGGCCAAATGCAGCCAAAAAATTAGTGGAAAATATATGGATAGCCTAAAGGCCAGGAAAATCGTGTGAAATCTACTTTGGCGAGTGCTGCAAGGAGCAGTGCAATATACACAAGGGGACCTGAAGGTCTCCAGATCAACGGACCGTTAACCAGATTGATCATTATGTAAGGATAGACGCCAGGCTTGCTTCTATAGTATATAGTTGGATGTCCGAACTTTGAGAGGAGACAAGTTAGTAGTAGCTCAAGAAGTATGTCCATATCCATACCCATATCCACTTACCTCCCAAAATAATATATAGGTAAATGGAGAGATCAAACAATGAATCACTGCTGTTCTTTCGGTCTAAGAAGGCATTTAAGCGTAGTAAAGTCTAATGCCACACAAAAATATAGATCCAGATTTGCCAGGGAAACAAAGAAGCTTGTCTCCATTTTGTGATGTGAAAAAGCTAACATTCCAAACATTTTGGAAGCAAACTTAAAGTTCAAGACCAAAGGTCAAAAAATCAATGAACTTCCAACAATAAAAACGCACCCAAACTTAACGTCTCCATGATAGCAAAAGAGCAACCATAAAACAAAAAAAACGTCTCTCTGGGAGTGTGCGCACACAAAAAAACCACCACCACCACCGATCGCTAGAATTGGTAACAACAAAATGTCACGTTTTTCATGGTCGAAATTTATACATAAATCCGTCGTCATCGTCGTCGTTGCCAGAAGACGAAGACTTCTATAGCCGTCGATCCTGAGCCTTCTTTGCAAGCAACACAAGCTGCAACAGTCAGTCGTGAAGTCTCCCGTCGTCCTATTAATTTGTAGCATTGTGTGTGGTGCTGGATGAAGCTTGGTGTGTGCACCCAGACATCCCTCATAAGTTCACTTGCTATAATATAGCTTATAGGGCGCGCACATCGATATCTCTATATAGTCTAGGAGCCTTGAGAATATTAGATGACAAGAGAGGGGGGAGGCGAGGGGCAGGAAAAAAGGCGAACCGAACAAAAGCAAATCTTCTTAACCTCACATTGACACTGATATATCTGTTCAATGATCTGATTGCTACCCGAATAAATCGTAACCGAGCGCGGTGACGCGACGCGACGAAGGAGGATCATCGAAGACTCCACCAAAACCCCGTGCGGTACAAAATTGATCTGATTTCAATTTCGCGCAGAGCTAGAAATGTCTCCGTGCGACAATCGTATGCTGCTGCAACGAGGACGACCATCGCATCGCTCGACGATGACAACGACCTGCTCGTCGACGAGCAGACCGCACGATAGTGGCAATGTGGATGTGGGAACGATGATGAGGCAAACGTAGATGATGATGATGATGATGATGGTGATGGAGGCAGCCAGCGAGCAGTAACCAGAGTGCTCTCTGATGTAGCATGTGGCTGCGCGCGATGCACCATTTAAGGTCGTGATGCGTTCCCGTGTTGTAAAGTGAAAGATTCGAAATTGATAATTTCATTTGAGTAGAGAGCAAGAAAAGTCTTTAGATTTGGTCCACACAGCTGGGACTCAGACCCAGGACAGCAGGATGGGAATCAAAGTCAGCTATACAAAATGCACCCCCGCTCCCTTCTTGCTCACAAGAGTGTTTCAGATGCCAAGGAATTCACTGGAAATAATGAATAATGTTAACCAGGATATATAATATATAAGTGCAGTGCGGAACGAAGATGGAATGCAGCTTTGCTGAGAAATGACTCTGAGAAGTTGTTAATTTAAGAAAGGTTATATAATGTCCATTGATGGGAAATGCTTTAAGAGAAGGCGAATACTATACAGTCATACATCACAGGCAATCAACTTTGATCAGGCGTTCGCTCGCGTTGGACTTCAAATTAGGAAATATGAAAAGTACATTTATGTGATGGGTACAGAGCCTATGCAGTTCCAGATGATGAGCTAGAAAAGTTTACAGCGACTATCAAGAACTGTTCTTCTTCAAATTCGAAGATTGTAGACTGACATCAAAGTGGCAACTTGGCTAGATCGTGTTGAACACATCTATAAGACCAATGGATGACAATGATGACAGCGATCTTTTTTTAAGCCACGCGTTTTCTAAGCTAACATAGATTGATGATTGTGGATTATCTCTAAAAGACAGTACAATATCTTCAAGAAATGAAAAAGAAATATACGAACTAAATAAATGAAGAAGTCAGAAGTGCAAAAGGTATTTTTGCTTCAGTCTAAGCTCTTTCAGGCTTTTTAATTTAAATACTGTATCCGGGCCTAAAAACATGGGTTAGCTGACAGATGCGGATGGAGAACTTGTTTGCTTGATAAATTTTCTTATTAATAAACATATTTTTGCTTTATGATATAAAATTTACGTTACGTCACATACATGTATACAGATTTATGAAAACTATGATTGTATTAGTAAATGGTTCTTTGAGATGCATGCATGTGTGTGCTTAAACGTCAAATTTTGTCACAGGCCATTCTAAATTTATTACAATGCATTACAAGTTGACAGATGGGTAAGTTTTATCACGCCGTTGTTTGCTGAAAGCTTCGAAGTCTTGAAATATCAAGCTGTTGAGCCACCGAATGTGGGAAACTGGATTACTTCAAACTTTGATGACTTAAAATCCTTAGAATCCGTGACGCGGTTTAAGCAAGATACCGTTGTCCATACAAAGTTGTTGACTATGTGCCACCTTGAGTCTTAGAAATGTAATATAGTCCGACATTTTGCTTTGGACAGCTAAGGTAATAATTTTTTTTTTTTTTTTATTCGCGAGGTTAGTTCATGGGTTTTTGTATTTGCGAGATTGTTCAATTCAGGATTTTGCAAGATTTCATATTGCAAAATTTCGAATGTTGAGATTTAATTTTCGAGACCAACAGCATCGTCCATCTGACCTCGATGAAGTGAAGATACATAAGTTTGTCTAAACTTAAGTCCTGCTGATGCCGAATAGTTTAAGCAGAAGGCTAGAAGTATGACTAGCTCCATTGCAAAATATGAAAAGCAAGCCTGATAACTGGGAGCCTCAGCATTGTTTGCCCGGTGGTCAAAACCTTCGAAACTTCATCAACTACAACAGAGGCACCATAGTATCTTCAACATCGCCTACAAAATCTTTTCTACCGTTCATCAAAAACCTGATATGCCTATATCAATGTTTGAACTATTGAACCAATATTCACATTACAGCAGATTTTGAGAAAAACCCCATCAGGAACCTCAAAACGACATCTACGAACTTTTCATCGATATCATAAGGTCTGTTTGAAACGTTGTAAAACTTTGAGGAAAATCTAAAGAAAATCTGAAATTATATACCGAAACTATTAAAAATTAAAAAGAGGAAACACGTCTTGTTGAAACCACGTTTTTCTTTTAACTTCCTGAACTTTCTCACAGGTTTTCAAACTTTCTTTTATATTTCGTATACTTGACTTGGGGCAAGGCTGCCACTTTTGATTTCAGATTAAGTACTTCTCAACAAGGTCACGTATGACAGAATCTATAAAGACGATCTATATAGGCAATATATAGTTCTGGGACCCCTACCAAATTCGTCCATTTGTCCAGGATGACATTTGAGAATGCACTCTGCTCCATCAAGGGCTGCAAGAACCCCACCGATATCAAAAATGGATTTAGACAAGGCAGTCAGACGACACAACGTCTAGGACATCATTCTTAAAATAATAATGCAAAACTCTTGATTCAACACGTTTAACGCATACCTTGACGGTATTGTCATAATCTGAAGAAAGCTTGCGTTGGCAGTAGCACTTTTGTAAGTATTTAGGGGTAAGAGAAGCGGCAAGGAGAAGTTGACCTCAACCAATTGGGAGTGTGAAATGGAGAAACCTGTTTAGGCCTTGGTTCAAATCAGATTATAACACCCGAAGTAAATAATATAAGAAACAAAAATTAAAGACTATGCCTAATTGCGTATTTTCAAAAATGTTGCTAAGACTCCTATTACATTAGTATTAGTCAATTTATATGCTTAAGATTTTACATTACATTAATTATACGATAATACAGGCTACGGCAATATCCAATCTTTGTTTAAAATGCTGTAGGAGTTGTGACGGTCTCATTCGACATGCCTGTTTCTAAAATTTTGTCTCCTCTCAGGCCCGCTGCCATGGCAGAGTTTTTAACCAGGCAATCCCCACGGTAGCGGCCTTCTCCGCGCAAAATTGCATTTGAACTTTTTCCACGGCTTGAAGATTTGGAGATATAGGGATATTTGGTTCCCACTAGATGTAGCAGTGGATTACATTTCAATGGCATCGATGGCTGTTTTAGGGGTACAATTCCCGGAGCGCCTCATCTCAATATATTGGAATTTGGAGAGGCCAGTCCGAACACCCTATTTGGCCTTTTGCAAACTTTTGTACAGGTTGCGTTTTTATTTTTACAGTCTCAGCTCCAAGGACCCTACAAGGCCTGAATTCCAACATCGGTTCACAAATTGCTGACATACCCGCTGTTGTGCTGGGAAGTGTATAGTGACCAACAGCTTAGTTTTAATAACCATTCTCCGCCAACCGAAAAATCAAAATATAAACCGGAATGCCTTTTTGGTATTAAGAATTGTGTTGTTTGCCCTCGGATTAGCCCTTGTCAAGAATCAAATTACTACCGTTGTTTTCCCAGCTAGCACCTTCTGAGTGAGATCTTGAACCAAAGTAATCTTCTTAGGGATTAGCCTTGGGCATCAGGAATTAGATTCCTGCCGTTAAGTCGAGGACACATTTTGAGATGCATGAAATACCATGGTATTTACTTAGAATATAATTTTGGAACAAATTTTAAGATTGCCAACCCCTCTTTTTAGGAAATAAGAATTTATTAATAAAACTGGTAAATGGTTAGAGTTCTTGCTTTCTTAACCCGAGTTTTACCTTGACTTCTTTGGGATAATCCTTGACTATGACGAGCTGAGGTACCTCGAGAAAACAAAAATCACCACACAGTGTACTTATATTGACAATGGAGAGCGTCCTCTGATCACGTCCTCAATGACAGATTCGAGTTCTTACAAAACCAATTTTAATACTTCAGAACTCAGAATTCATCTATATCATTTTCAAACTTGGCTAATCAAAACTCCTTTAGATTTCAGGTTCCCTTATATTTTGCCCATTTTTCATGTCTCAGAAAAACTGTTGATCTTAGGATGATGCTGATGGTCTATTTGACCGGAAAACAGCAGTTAACAATCTATAAATTGAACTAGTTCAACAGTAATTATCTTCTATAGGAATAGATTAAAAGTCAATGTCCTCATAGATGTTATTTGCTGGACTATCATCAATAGGTGATTAACGATGCCAGCGGCAAAACAAATTAAAATTCCGCCTTCCTTCCTATATAGAAATTGCTGGGCGCAACAGTTTGAACTATGCCTAACCCATTCTCTATACCTAGGTATACCTACCTAAGCCCACGCACAATTGAATCAGCTTTTGCAGGTGCTCATCTGCGTGTAAAATATAGAAAACGCGTTTTACGTCCGCTATCCTCTATATACGGATGAATAGGTATAGATACTTCGTCAAATGGCACGATGGGCGGTTAATTGAAGCCTTCATCGCGCGAAAAATGCCAGACCTAAAGGCAATTTCAGGCAAAAACCCTCGGCACAATCCATTACAATAGGTAAAGCAATAAAAGTGTTTTGATAGGACATGATGCCGGGCGCACTCGCTTATATGAACGAATGTGTACTCCTCACTCATTAATCCAACTTGCGCTCATTAATCGCACGCATATGCATTCATGTCCCAAAGGAGGCCTACCGCGCCGGACGGCCACCAGCCACCAGCCACCAGCATCCATCCACCTACCGCCTGTGCTGTGGGGCCCATTAAACACGAGCCCATTACAAACAGCGCAACAAGCTTCACAACATGGGGTCCCCGGCCCCGGCCAGCAAATCTACATACACACCATTAATACACACAGTTATATTGCGCCCGATGAGATGACGACTTGGTCCTGCTGGCTGCTGCTGCTGCTGCTGATGCGGTGCAACACAACCTACGCATTCTATTTGCGCGCCATTTATTGACGCGAGCGCGGCAATTACTGTAATGGATGTCAATTTCTTATCAAATCACACGAATTAATTTTGCGATAATTAATGGCTGCGCATACGAATTCGTATTCCCGAACGGTTAGTTGGTCTATCGAAAGGCGGAAAGTGGAATAGAGTGCAGAGGCGCAGCGCATGCGAAACCCCCAAAGGCGAGCCCCAGTAAGTCGCGGTACGATCGCGGACACAGCACATAAACATACAGCCCACGGGTGCCGAATACCGGTTGCGCGATTTTGCAACCAACGCCAGTGCGATGCCACAGCAAGTGAAGTAGGGCGGCTGCTTAATGGTATCATTCCGCATAATTGAGATGTCAGACTGACAGGAGTTGCGGCACGGCGGCAAACAGCAACGGATTTAACGACACATCCCCAAGGTGACGATGGCACACACGCATTCATTCTGTGCAAAGTGCAACATAGCTGGCGATGGCGATGGCGCTGGCGGTGGCGGTGGTTTTCTCTGAAGTCACCAAGTGTCAACTAGCGCTGGTGGCAGCTTCCGAACGCGCTTACACACTTATCTGACACTAATGCTGTCAGCTTAACGGCCGGCGGCGGCAGCGCGGCGCGGCGCGCGGCTAAGAGTCTTTCGCACCGGAATGAGGTGTGAAATTAATAATCGCCCGTTCTGTTTGCAGTGACATTTTGCGTTAAGCGAGTGACGATGCATGGCATTTGCAAACCGGGCGATGATGGTGATGGAGCGCCCCGCGCCACAAAGTGGGCTGCCAGTGACGGAGAAGAGAGTGGTGACAATTTATGTCAATATGTTGGGTTGGTCAGGGAAACAAATACAAAAAAAAAAAAAAAAACAAGGAGGCTGTTTTAGTGCCCGGTCGGCGGAGCGGCGCGCGATCCAATATTGGATGCGATAAATGACGGATGTGACATCTTAATGGCATGCAAATTGGTATTGAAATGTCAACTTGAAAGTCGATAGAGATGAGTGATTGAATGGGTATCATCGGGTAATTGAATGAAAGTTCAGTCGGTGGCGCTGGCAAATCGATTTGGATTGGAAGTTTTTTTTTTTTTTCAAACGAACGAGGGCGAGGATTTAGATGGTAATTTGAATTGACAGGATGATGAAATTTATTTTTTATTTATCATTTCCTTTACTAAGAATGTATGGCTTTTGTGAACAAACTGCTTTTATACGTGCTTTTGGGATTTTCGTGTTCAGTTATTGATATTTGTGTGTGTGTATGTGTGCTTTAAGCTTACATGTTTCATGGACTTGTTTATCCGTTAAGAGAGGTCAATTTAAAATAACTAATTTAAGGTAAAATTTATGAAGAGCACACGCAAAACATTTGCGTCAAAACCCAAAAGATTGTAAGAGGCTAGTTCGAATGTCCTTCTTCTAGTGTTGACTGAATTTCTTATTTATTTCAAAACAGCGAAAGTAATTAAAGTCTTTAATTTACTGTAAACAAATTTTTGATTCGGCTATGATGGCGTTGAAGACGCAAACGTTGACGGAAAACGGCTTCCCATCAGTTACAAAAACGCTCTTTATTAGCAACTATACAAGACAGAGACCTTTTTGCAAACGATTCATCACAGCAAACATTTTTCTGAAGGTTCAGATTTTCTTCACCAAAAATGATTCCAATAAAGTGAATTAATTGTGAATGTTCATTTAAGAGAAGGGATGATGAGTAAATACCTTCATTTAAATGAATCAAAATGCAATCATATTTATGATTCAGAAAAGATAAAGAAATAATTTTATAGACTCTTATATACATTCATTTAAATTAAGTTTAAATGAAGATCATAAATCATTCACAAAAGCGATTCATATCGGTGTCCAAGTGCCCAGGTAAAAGAATTCAAATTGCATCATAAGTGAATTCTTTTCCGGTCAGGTTCTTCAATTTTGTGATTTATTTATGATTCAATTTTGAATTAAAATGTTTGCTGGGATATATCTCCGAGGACAGTCCCTATACCAATACTTACATAAAAATTCGTTCCAATCAAACCGAACCAGAGAGGATAAATTACAGTTTTCAGGACTTAGTAAAGATGTTATCTCGCAACTGGATCTATTGATTCACTAAATGCGTAGGTATAAAAAGTTGATAGGCATCGTCTATACTATTATTTTGCGGGTGCCAATATGAAAAAATCTTATTTCATTTCACGCTTAAATAAAAACAATTTCATCCTTTTACCTTCTTACGCTCTAAAAAGGTAGGTATGATATGAGTTTTTAATTCCTTTCAGGATAACACAGGTAAACAGTAACCTCTACCTCCTCTTTTGCCGGATAACATTCCTATATAGGGAACCAGAGAATCGCTTCTTGCTGTCAGAGCTTTCGAAACTTTCCAACTTCATACTTGTAACCTTATACCTCATCCTCACTTTATAACGTCCACCTGACAATTCTGCTTTTATACGTAGGTATAGTTGAGGGTATAGGAAGGTGGAACTGTAGGGTTTATTTTTTTTTTTATTTTTGTGTTTGTCGAACCCTGTCAGGCTGACTTCTACCGGATACACGATGTCAGACATAGTGTGGATGCCAAAGAAAAACTCAGGTAAATTTAGTGTGCTAAGGCGGTAGTGATGGTTGGAAGTGGTGGCGGTGGCGGTGGTGGTCCTGGGTGGAATGGCGGCGGCCAAAAGAAGAATAAAATCATCCAAACAAGGTTACCTGGCCAAAAAGCAAGATGGAAACTTGGGGCTGTATATACATATATAGGTATACAACATTAGACGAATTTTGAATTTTTGGCATTTTCGGCAGAATATGTGAGAGGCTCTCTCTGTTTGGGTTTTTTTGTTGGCCCAGGTTGTATTTTAAGGGTTTTTTGGTATTGCCACCTTTTTTACTCCCGAATTCTTTCTACACTATATCTACCGTAAACAAGCTTTCAAAAAGGTGGCACAAGTCTGCATCAGAACAGCAAACCTCACCTTCTCTATACATATGTGTATTTTTATTTTTGCTTAGTCTGAGCTAATCGTGTAGTTTGGAAATAAATCCTTTCCGGAAGTCAGTTACTTTGGGACATAAGTTCTGAGCATTCGTCTGTGGAGTTTTTGTATTTTTGTTTTGTAAACAACTTTTTGCTTGTTTTCCTCCTATAAATATGTGAGGCCTTATCTAGCTATTTCTATCTATTTAGGTATCCATTTATGTCTATGAAACTTAAAAGGCGTAGGTAGGTAGGTATATAGGACGAAACGAAATATTTGTGATGTAAGGATGTAAAAAGGTGAAAGACACATGGATTGGGTATTCGCATAAATTCTTTTGACAGAAAACATTGTTTTGTAATGGTTTTGCTTTTAAATATTTAAATAGACTACCTACCTTATAATATTTGTATATTCTTCGTGTTTTGTTACTGCCGCGCCACGCCAGTCGCTCCTTGGTGAATCCAATGGCAGTTTTATTTAATTAAAATGATTGATAGCGTAGCATTAGTTTGAAGTTATAAACAGCAGGGGTTTTGGAAGTAATTCCAGTGATAGCTATGTCATATTATGTCTAGTTTTTTTTTTTTAAGAAAGAACCTTTAATGACATTTTTGATTAGGGACATGCAATATATTATAAATTTTGAAGAAATAATTGTTAGCTGGAAAATGGTTAATATAGAAACGCACTCACAGAAAAATGGTATGGTGTCGAGCGTTTGAAATGGTATAAATGGAATTTTTAATGAAAATGTACGCGGTCAGATTTCAAAGAATCTTTTACTCACATTATACATTATGAAAACTTAAATTTAAGTAGTTATATTATTCTGAAAAAGAGTAAAAAAGCCACGAAAATCTCAAAAAGAGCCAATTTTGGATGATTTAAGAGAAGTGGAGTCTAAGTGGATCTTTATAGCCACGAAGGAAGCCCTGATGCTAAATATTTATTTTGTTGAGTTTTTAGAATTTTGAAAAACGATTTGGATTGCTAACACATTCCCAACCTGCGTGGCACAGTGGTCCGTTGCTTATAGTTTTGTTCACAAGAATCATTTCTCAGGTCAATTCTTGACGAAAATTATTAATGAAAATTATTAATCATTGAATTCAGTGGTATTGCCTAATTTATTTTTATTTGAAATTTAGGTTTAACAAAAATGCTCACCTTCTCTGAAAAAGATGCCTGCCCCATCCATAAATTTCCTAAATTATTTACGGTTAATACAGACACAGACTTATTATCACAGTCACAAGCACGCTTTTAAAAAAAAAAAAATTAGGAAGGATGTCTCCTAATTTCTAAATTGTGATATCGCTATGAACGATTTTATGGTCTAAGAGGATCATCAGTTATTCAGTGCGAGATCATCCCGGCTGAGCAGTTTAATCAGAATAAATTCCTGAAACATGTTTTTCAGCGTATTTAAATCCCGAGCTAATATCGAGTTTACTCAACAATTTCTGACAGATGTGTATCAAAACAATATCCAAATAGAGAGAGAGACAGCAATACTATGGAATTGCCCTTTCTATAGTACTGCATAGTGTCCTCTCTTTGTTTTGATATTGAAAGAGCGTTACCATAGACAGGGTGTTCCATATTGAATGTTTCAAACTGAAACTAGTGTTAGGCCAGGTCATGACCTCTCACCTACTTTTAGACCTACTGTCGACCACCCCGTCCATAATTTATTTCAGTTTTTTTTTTTTAATTTTTTCACTCGAATACTGTCCCATAGTAAGACCGATTTTTGTCAGTTAAGTATTTTTGATTTCCTGGACCATTTTGCTGAGAATCAATAGATACTGAAATAATTTAAAAAAACCTAATTTTTACTTAAATGTAAAGCTACGAGCAGATGGCATATAAAAGTTCCAAACCTTTGCGACTCTGACGTCATTTTTACGTCATCATTTGTGACTTTTATAGCATATTGTCTGAACACCCTTTTCGGAAAGTCTGCATATATGCTAGCAAACCATTTGCGGAATATGTGCGACACCCAAATTGCATATAATATTTATGTAATTTTGCGACTTTCTTGCATATCATGTGAATACCCTCGACAGTTTGCGAACATGTGCGGCCATATGCGAATATCCCAAGCATTTGCGATGGCACAAAAACAGAACGTTGCACATCTCCACATGTGCAACATAGCAGCTGTTGTGATTCTTCATTTTACTAGTAGATTTGTTCTTGTATCAAGTTCTTGCATTTACATATTTAAACGAAATAAAATGGAACTTTAATTATATGCGTACTTAAAATTTAGTGTGGGTAGTTCTGGCGATGATATCATATAAAGGGTCCGCCATCTAACGTTTTTTTTTCAACTAGTGCTTATTTCGTGAATGGTAACACTTAGCTCATGTCTGATTTGACAGATAATTAGTTTTATCCTTCCGCTGAACGAATATGGTTTAATATACGCTTCGCTAAGTGGGCCTGCGATCGACTTAGAGAAGATGCCGATTTTGCCAAAAAAATCATCTTTTCAGATGAAGCTCATTTTGATCTTGGCGGGTAGTAAACAAGCAAAATTGTCGCATTTGGGGCACACAAAACCCGCACGCATACACTGAAAAGCCGATACATCCAAAACGAGTCACTGTTTGGTGCGGATTTTGGTCCAGAGGCATAATTGGGCCATTTTTCGAAAATGAGCAAGGAGGGGCCGTTACAGTCAATGGCGATCGTTATCGGGCCACGTTGAACGAATTTTTGTTCACAAAAATTGAAGAGAAGGATATTGGAAACATTTGGTTTCAACAGGACGGCGCGCGCTACGTGCCACACAGCCGAAGCTACACTCGATGTTTTGCGCCATTTTCAAAAAAAAAGAAGTTATTTGGCGGACCCTTTACATATGTAAATCAGCAACAGGCTTTTTCTATTTTTCTTAAAATCTTTTTAGGCAAAATACAGCAAAACAATGTAAAGTTCAATGATAAAATTATAACACAATTTTCCGATTCTAGCTGCTTTTGACATTTCCCCCACCACAATGCATTTTAACAAATACTTATCTCCTGTCCATGATTTGCCAGCCCCCCCCCCCTCCCCGCTCTGGATCATGCCAAATGTATCTGAAAATATCCTTAGCTGATATTTAATCAAGGACAATGCACAAAGTTTGAAAAAAATGGACAAACAACCTTTGAAAATGTGTGTGCTTATTCAGTTGAAGTGGAGTGTAATATGCCTCCTAATTAAAAAACAAATGGGAGTTTAATGTCATAAGAGCCAAACTCATGAGTTTGGCGTTTAGAAATAAACAAGACAGAGCACAGAGATAGAGCCTGAATACACGATTCGTTTTTTTCGGTCGTTTAGTGTTACGTCTTTTGTACACATTTGGTGAGGAGTGTAGAAATGTAGAAGAATGAAGTACAATATATACAGCGTAGTCTTTAGAAAATACATGTTAATATAATTTTTTTTATTGCGTAAAGCAGATCGCTCTAAATTTTAGTTCCCACTTTTCTCTCCAAATATCAGCTAAAACTCTAGCTAAATTTTGACATGAGAGCGTTGTGGAGAATATATCACAGAGAACAGCTGTTATCTGAAAAAAGGCAAGTTTAACAATTTCAAAGACTTTTTTTTTCATTATATCAAGTAATTTTAAGCAAATAAAATGGATTCTTCTCTTTGACTGAGATACATAGTTTGTCTCCAAATATTATCCACCTGCCTTTTTATTTTCACAGAGCAAAATTCACAAAGAATTATAGAAACTTTCAAAATTCAGCCCGAGAATTAAGTGCCGAACAAATTTTTCGTGCGCTAAAACAAAATTTTGACTTTTAGCTGGAGCTGCGTACCACTCGGCTAAAATGTTGTACTAGGCTTAAGCATACAATTTTAGTTTTAAGCTGATCTGTTTTGTGGGCTATTAGGTCAGTTTTTTAAACTGATATTACGATTTTTATTTGGTAATCAGCCCTATCACGAATTCCATCGTAATCAGATTTGTTTAAGAATCCCGAAAAAAACAATAACCGAATGTGCTCTTGATGGAAATTTATATGAAGTTTTGCACTACGATGGATTCTGTGAGTTTTTTTGTCGGGATTCGTAACAAAGTGTTTATTACGATTACGATGAATTTCGAGATAAGGCTGAATAATGAAGTAAATATTTAAATTTTGTATACAAATAAAAAGTGTAGATTTTCGAAAAAAAATAAGTTTTTTATTCGAAAGAAAAAATTTGACTAGGAATTCGAAATTTTTGTTTTGAATTTTCAAATCGCTTCATAATTTTCTCGAAATCTAATTTAAATCTGATCATTTATTTTAATTGCCTTAAAAAAAGGAACTTGGGTAAAATTTTAGTAATTATTGTCTATCAAAATAAAAAAAACAAATTTCTATACACGCATTAATACGTAAACACTTTTGTATATCTACCTTTTAACTGACTTAATGGCAACGTATTGAAAATATTTTTTCTTTTTTAATTCTGAAATCTATTAAGGAACAATGAAGGTCAAAGGATTTCGAAACATTTTTGTTTTTGAAACTGTACTTCGGTACTTCGGTACTTGCGTAACTTTGGCTTTTCGAAACTTTTTTCTTATTTGAATGCTTCGTGAATGGATCTTCAATAGTTCTCGCATGATAAATTCGGAACGAACGATATTTTATAGATCCACATCCTAGTGGTTCGATCGTGAAAATTTATTTTATTTTAAAGGAACCAAAAAATAAGATTCGCGATCGAATCAAAAATAAAATTCCCTTTAAAATTTTTCACGAGAGAATGAATGATATTTTATAGTTCTATAAACCTTCATTTTTGTACAAAAACTTCCAAAAAAATTTCGGTGTGCTTAAATAAGTAAGTATACGGTCTTCTTTTAAATTTAAAATATCTTTACGCTGGACAACTATTAACAGTACCTCCCATAGAACGTAATTTCAGATTTTTTCATTTTTGGCTGAATGCAATTAAATTAAATTATTTATAGAAACTTTCAAAAAGTTCAAATCATATAATTATATCGCAATTCAAAATTTTCCAAAAAAAAAAAAAATTATACACATTTTTTTTTTCGAAAATTTGATATCTCGAAATTGGGTTTGTGTCTGCCCCCCCCCCCCCCCCTTATTAAACTTATTTCAAAAAAAAATTCAAAAATAAAAGAATGTTCGAAAATTACTTAGTGTGTAGAGCAACCGTTCCAAAATAATTGTATGCATATTTTATGACTCCCAAAAATTCCCTGCACCAACTGTGGAAGTTACCCCTTTATAACTCACAAAAAGATTGCGTCTTCGTACGCAACAAAAACACAAATAATCACTTTAATAAATGTACCTACTTTCATACAATTTTCAGTACGTGCAAAAAATATTTCACTTACCA
The DNA here is from genome assembly GCA_932273885.2 of Leucozona laternaria. Lineage (NCBI taxonomy): Eukaryota > Metazoa > Arthropoda > Insecta > Diptera > Syrphidae > Leucozona > Leucozona laternaria. Next base: position 17,824,959 of record OW026367.1, on the reverse strand, counting down.
ACTTTTCTCCAAGCCATAAACTGCGTACCAGTGCAGAACTCCTACTTCTATCCAAAGTTCTGCTTGTGTTAATTAAAAACAATTACCCTTTTTGCGACCAATATCGCAGAAATCCAGAAATAGGTGTAAAGTTAACCATAATGTTCACCAGTAACGCATATACGCGCGTTCGTTTCTAAGATTTTGCAATGAGAAAATCTTTTCAAAGAAAAATCCAAAAACTAGAATATAAGAGAATGAAGGACCTGTTTATATACGAGTATAGTCTTGCCGAGAACGACAATGTTTTGTTTTGTCTCATTAGTCTCCCACTACGTGAATTAAGATAATCTCACAGGTTGTAGGACTAATGAATTGCTCTCTGATTTCAATTGAACGATTACGCGAGATTCTCTTCTAATTCCACGTACGAATACGACCTATCTATCCTCCCAGTGAGCCATAGTTTTAGTCATTAGCTAAAAGTATTTGTTAACAGTGTTGCCATTGGTGTTGTTTTGAGCACCAAGTACGCAACTAAAAAAGCGTTACATGAATTAAAATATGAAATTTACTATCGACAATGCAGGCGATGTGTCCTAAGCCTCTCTTTTCTCACCGACTCCCTTCTTCATATTTTTCAACGAACTCCTTTTCGAAACTTCGAATCCTTAAAATAGTTTTTCAAACAACAGCAGCCTCAGCTTTTCATATTCGTTTCCAATTTCACATCCCTGTTCTGCTTATGTGGTACTGGAATGGGAGGGTCAGCGTATAAAGGCTCATTAAATTGGGATTTTTGCCAGTGGGGAATTAAAAGTTATACTTGGATTTCTAGGAACTCATGTCAGTTTATTTTTCAGCCAAACTTCGGACGTATAACTACTGTCAAGTAAGGCGATCTCTCTTCTTTAGCCGCACTTCACGAATGTGTACTGACTTAAATGGCACAATTTTGTTCTAAACCACCAAAGGTATGTGGATTTGAATATTCTTTTTTAAAGTATAGTTTTTTTTTTAAATATGACTCTTAAAAAAAACTCCTTTGGCAACACTTCTATCTATTTCTTTACCTGTTCTGGTGGTAAGTATTGACTTTGTGCAAATGTTTCACCATTTCTGGTGTCTGCGGAATCTCAACTTCCAAGTTTCTTCGATTTCTTCCTCCGCTTTACTGAATTTTGAAAAGGTATACAACACATATACATATGTACCTAAAGGTACATCTCCTCGAATAGGACTCCGATGTGAAGGAGAAGATGTATGCACCTTGACATTGGTGGTAAGTAATTTCCATTTGTCACGAGAAATGATTTCTACGAGATTTGAAATTCATGATGCAGCCACAGCCAGCATCAACAGCAGCTCCAAGAGGCATCCCAAACAAGACAGTACCTACCTATACCTATACCCTTATACCCATATACCCATAGTGAAGTGATGTTGTGTTCCTGCTTCGATATCCTTCCTCGGTGATCGCAGTTCGGTTCGGTTTGTGCATCTGAGGGAACTCGAAATGTGAGCTAATGATGTAGGAGGAGCTGAGTTGAGCCGAGTATTACCCTCTGTTCTTGTATAATATGTGCTTCTGGGGAGCTCCCTAATTTGGGAGGCTTTTCTTAATGGATTGATATGGCACAATTGGTTGTTGTGTTTGGATTTTTATTGTTTGCATTTTGCATTTTGCTTTTCTCGATTTTTGGTTTTGGTTTTAATTACCACACTAAATAAATGGATGATGTTGGTTGGCAGAGATTTGTCATCTATCTCTTCTGCTCTGTGCAGGCATCTTTTGTGAATAGAAAATACCTATTCAATATTATTGCAATGGTAAGGAATAGTATAGGTATTTAAAAAAAAAAAGTGGAGTTGAATAAAATATTTCCAAGACTCGTTAAAAGTTACAAATCCGAAAACAATAATGATGGCTTAGGTATAGGAGGTGATATACTAAAATATTTATGAGCTCTTGATAGAGATAAAGAAATCTTAACATTATTTTGGAAATAAGTTCTTCATGGATCTTGATATTCCTAATATTTGTTTTTCTTCTGAATCCTTTTTATCAAAAGCTGTAAAATTGTGAGGGGTCATCTGATGGTGGATTTTATTTAGCTGTTTTTCATTTTGCAATGATGAATGATCATTTAGCAATTTCTCGTCTTTCAATTTAATCATTTCGCATTTAATTGTTTGGCAAGTTTTTACTTGGATATGTTTTCGTTTGTAAAATCGTCATTTTGTGTTTTGCATTTCATAGGTAAAAATGGCGGGCCAGAGCAAACTAGCTCTGCGGGTCCAATTAGCGCCGGAGGGCGCCGTTTTGATACCATAAACTCGTATTGACCTGTGGGTTGAAAGTGGTTTTATTGGAGGGGTTTGCGGTTATATTCCCTTACGGGTCTGAAAGTAGGCACCCTTTTTCAGCTCACGTGCTGTCTAAGGAGTCTACCAGGTACGGTAAAGAAGTTAAGTCAAAGTTAAACTTAGAACCACTTCGTTGCGTTGATGAAAGCTATCAAATCTTTGATCTTTATCTCAGAAAGTTCGTTTAGGTTTTCAAGAAAGGCTTTTCCAAATAATCTAGCTCTCAATTTGGCCAGAGCAGGACATTGACAGAGGAAATGAACTACTGTTTCCTTCTCTTACTGGGCCCCACAACTACGACAAAAGGTATTGTATGGAATGCCCATCTTCGCCGCATGTTCTCCTACTGGCCAGTGACCAGAATATGTCGCAACAACCCTGGCTATGTCTCGCCTGGGCCTAGCTATCAGGTCAGTTGTCCGGGACTTACTATAGATGGGCCATATCTTCCTAGATATAGCGCAGTTTGTTAAACTTTCCCACCTGCTGTTGGATTCAGTAAGAAAAATTGAGAGTATTTTGCCCTTCACAACTCCAAGTGGAATTTTAACTCTTTCCGCAAGTTCCTTGCCTGGCCAGTTCCTCAGCTAGCAAGTTTCCCTCAATGCCACAGTGACCTGGAACCCAGATAAGAGTGACCCTGAGGTTGACATTAAGGCTAGAGAGCTCATCTCGACATTTCTGGACTAATTTAGAAGATGATATAGCTGAATCAATGGCTTTAACATCTGCCTGACTGTCTGTCAGGATAGCGGTGTTTCGGTTTTGGTTAGGGTCTTGTTTGAGTAACCTGCATGCTTCCCTGATCGCTAGTAATTCAGCTTGAAATACACTAGCAAAGTCAGGTAGCCGAAATTGCCTAGAGATGTTCAAGGATTCGGAGAAGATTCCTGAACCAACACCACACTCCATCTTTGAACCATCAGTAAAAATAGTTGTGTAGAAGTCTCTCGTCACGACGTCATCTTTCCAATCCTTTCTGGATGGAAATAAAACCTTGAAATCGCCACTGAGATCCAGAGCGGGAGTGCAGTAGTCGGTCTGCATTGAAAGCATATCAATAGGAATGAAACCTGTGATATTACTATGACCATATGGTTTAGCAAGCCAACAGTTTGACTCCTTAAGTCTAATCGCGCTGCAGGCTACTAAATATTTAATGTGTTAATCAATTGGTAAGAGGTGCAGAAAGACGCTTAAGGCATCCGTCGGGCAGGAGCGTAGGGCTCCTGTGGTGCCAACGCTAGCTGTTCTTTGAACCTTCTTAAGTTTGTTTATGTTATATGCTTTGTTAAGTGCGGGCCACCACACAATAGATCCATACGTGAGAATCAGTCGTACCACAGCTGTGTACGTCCACAGTATCATCTTCGATTGGAGGCCCCACTTTTTCCCAAATGTCTTACTACAGGCATAAAAGGCTATACAGGCCTTCTTAACCCGTTCTTCAACATTGATTTTCCAGTTTAACTTGGGGTCAAGAATGATGCCCAAGTATTTCGCACTGGAAGAAAGTGGGAGTGCTTCGCCGTTGAGTCGGGGTAGCGTGAAGGGAGGTATTTTAGTTTTGGTGGTAAAAAGCATCAGTTCAGTTTTACTTTTGTTAACACCTAGTCCACAACTCGTAGCCCAGTTACTTACTTTTCTCAAAGCCGTCTCTGTGATCTCGCTGATCACATGTGGGAACTTTCCTGAAACCAATATCACCAAATCATCTGCATACGCAACCGCCTTCACGCCGCATCTCTCCAACCTAACAAGAATTTTGTTGCATTTGATACTACGCATAATATTATTTCACTAGTTATTGGATTTCGAACTTGATCTTGGATTTGAATGTTTCTTAAAATTTTAAAAATTTTATATTAAAGAACAAATGAATAGGCTTTCATACTACGTTGGAGCAATTTTTTTTTTAAATAAACTTTTATACTTACATATATAAAATTTCTTTAACAAAATAATAAAAATTATAAAATTGGTAAGTATTTTAAAGTATTTAATAGTGTACACCTAAAAACGCGATTTGAAAAAAATTCAGTAACCCCAATAGGTGAAGTCGTTAACGAGAAAATCCGGAAAAAAAAATTGTCCATTGGCAGGTACCGTTAATAAGATTTGGTGGTGAAAATGATTACCATGCAATAAGTGCACACAAAAAATCGTTTCTCTAAATCATTAGAGTTGTTTCCAAAATAACTGTTGTATAGGAGGTACCGTTAGTTTTGGTGATAACAAAAAAATTCAATTTTGCCTATAGGAAATCTTACACGACTGACAAATTGGCAGTATTCTGGCAGTTAACTGTCAAAAAACTGGGAGAACAATGGAAAAATGTATTCTTCTGGCAGCATACTGACAGAAAACTACTATTTTGTCAGTCGTGTAAATCCAGCATAAGACATAAAATATAAAATATAGGAAATTCGAAATCTTGTTTAAACTCATCTAGAACAGGAAGCTCCCATACAATTTAAGGTTTTTTAATTTTCTCAAAAACGATTGCAACGATTTTGTTTAAACTTCGTACGTATAATGTCTGAATTAATTATATGGCGTTTTTTTTTTTAAAGTGAATAGCTATTTCAGAAAATTTTTAAAAGCAAACAATAACAAATCGAAAAATGAATATAATTTTAGGCTTAGTTAAGTTGCAGAAAAATATTCTTTTCCCAATGGTTGATAGGCATACATTGACTTGACAATTGGATGTGTTCTTAAATGCATCCCGGTTAAAAAAAGTCGGCTGTAGGTATATACTTTTTTCTCAGACATGCGTATTATATGTTAAGGCACATCATTTTTATACGAAACTTTGAGATTGCTTGACAGATCAATAACAAACTTCATTTTTACTTTGGCGAATATTTCGTTGAAACATCCACCAGAAAGCTATAAAATTGCCCTTTTCAAAAAATAAAATCTTAAAATTTTCGGATTTTGAGATGTTTTGCAATCCATCAATATCATAACCTTCCTTCAATGAAAATTGACAGTTTATTGCTTAATAGTCTAAATTAGCTACGATTGTTGTCGAAATTACTCAATATCCTTCTGAATTAAATTTGAACCAAAAGAGTTCACAGGTTCACACATATGAAATTGATGTTCACTGGACAGGACATTAACTTTGCCCCGTATAAGCCCTATGCAAAAAGGACCCTTCGAGCGCGCCCAATCAATTGGTGAGTCTTGAAGTTGTAATAAGACCTATAATTGGAAAGGTTATTTTTAGATACATGCATTTTAGTTAAAGTTTTTGCTGTTACCTATTTTTTTCGTTAGTTAGTTAGTTTTTAATTTAATATTTGTCAATGATAATAATCATTGTTTTTGACAGATAAGAAATTTATTTCGAATGTTACTCAATTTGGCATGGTTACCAACTTTGAAATTACAAAAGAAAAGTAAACATAAAAGTTACTATTAGAGTTTTATTCAGAATTCATTACTGCGCTGGCTATAATTTTCACCAAAATACGGCTATTATAGCAGGTGCTATAATATAATATAATATAAATAGCATAACACAACCGATATTCTGCAAACGCAAGGACAAATGTGGTCCAGCTGTGGGTGTCGTAAAACTGGCCTAATTCATTAATATGGTCCCACTACAGTAGAAAGACTTTCGACACTATTCCTCTCTTGCAAAACTTTCTGGAAGATGAGAATATGCGCCATGACTTCTCCTTACCACACGAAGCATTGAAAAGTATCAATTTCATTGTGTATAAGTGACAAGTCCACAGGTTATAAGCAATTTTTTCTCGGTGGTGGGGTTAGAGTGAGTTTCAGTTTTAAACCCAAACCGGTCAAATTATTCTGAATATGCTTGAATGTATTTAAGTACACATCTTTTTGTCATTAACAAATTTATTTGGTAAATATTGGGAACGTTTTTATGCTATTTTTTGAAGCACACAAAATCTTAATACACCAAAATGTAGGCAATTGAAATTGTTTTGCTAGAAACACATTTTGTAATTTTTCATTCCGGTGTAAATTGAGATAAACCTTTAAACTATTTCTTAATTCAAAACTTCGTCAGTTTTGCGACAGTAATTCTAAAGTGGAAAGAGTTTTTAAAAATCTTTGTAGACAAAAGTTAAAGGAAAGTTCCTACCTAAAAAATAAACAAAACAAAACTACTGTCCGATCAATCACAGCCGAGGGAATCCCATCCCATTATAGTGTTATAATTAAATTTTTCAAAATGGCGGGCAACGTAGAAGAGTTTTTTTTTTTTTGTCAACATTTTAAAAGGTTTTGTTTGTGTGTGTTTTGTCCCGGTACTAGTTGGGTCTTGGGATGAATGGTTGGGGATGAGTTGTCTTGTGACCAGTCGTCTTGGGATGGGCTGGGATGACACCAGCCTCGACGTCGTTTTTTTTCGACCAATTTCCTACTAACTTGAAAAAATACACGCCTATTATACATACATCTGTTATATACAGGGTGATTTGCATAAGGTGAAATAAAAAGATAGAGCGTGTAGGTTATGCCGAGAAAAGAACAAAATCGTATGATAGGGATTCTATTACCCCCCGTTTAGCCAGGAGAATCAATTTTCTAAAAAAAATTACTTAAATCAGAACAAAAATTATTAAAAAACAACGGTTACACTCAAAATGCCATAATATACCTTTTTGTATAGCCAGAAATCTCCTCTTTTATCTTGTTTTTAAATAATTAATTTTTAATTTTTTGAAAAATTAATTTTCAAACTCAAAACATTACTTTCACCAATACCAAAATTGTGGATATCAAAATTGATTGAATTAATCAAAAACTGACAACACTATAAAAACCAAAAAGCTAAATTATTCATCAAGATTAAATAAGAATCCAATAACAAATTCGTGTTTAATCTCCTTGGTTCAGTGCCACTTTCTTGTGTTCGTTATTCATTACATCAATCCCTTCCTTCATGTGCCCTCTATTATCATACCCATCAACTTAGCTCCAAGATTGTTAATGAATATCTCATTTATATGTACCCACATACATACAGACCATCCTTACTCTTCCCTCATGCACCATCATATCTTCGCATCAAAGTCATTTTCCTTCATTTCGTGCTCTTGGCTGTTTGGTTCCTGTAAAACTTTTCCATCTTCTTATATCCTTTGTTGCTTTATTGTCGTCCTTCAAGAAAAACCATATATTCTCAAGGATTACAGTCATTTCTGAAGAATGAGACACACCATCAAGGAAAATCCGAAAATTCATCAATCTTTGCCAATCCAAGATGAAAATAAAAACAAAAACAAAAAAAAAATATTGTAAACTGATGCACTATGCCAACTTGACTCCCCCGAAAAATGCACCCATCACACAAAAAAGACCGCAAGGTTTGGTGTCAAGGAAGACGAAGTTTCCTTCTGCACTTTCTTGTGCTGGGTGAAGTCTTAAGGACACCTCCTGCAAAACACTATTTTGATCTTAAAAAGTGAACCTACTTTGTAGCTATAGCCTCCCTCCTTCTCCTCCGGTGGAGCCCGTTAGGACGCATAGAGCCTGTCAAACATTGTGGCCAATTGCATCCAGCTGCATAAAATATCGGCGACTTTTAGAAACAGCTCAGGAATACACAAAGAGGATGAGGCCCGTAAATGAAGGAAGACCATTTTTTTTTTGTTATGCTCCTATTTTTGTGCTATGACGATGACGACGTTTTTTTGGGTGATTCTCAAGGCAATATGGGTGGCATCAGAATTCGCTGGTCCTGCTGCAGCAGGTTCTCAGGCTCGGTTTTTTTTGTTCATTTTATTTCGCTGACGATGAAAAATTACTACTCACTGTGTGAGACTCGCTTTTCTTCGAAAATACCGTGTGGGCCTTGATGGTTGTATTTCATTTTCCTTTCTCTGGATCCTCATGAAAATATCCTGCATTCTGATGCACGGCTGAACATTTCTGCTAATGCTATACTCTCTATACATGTGTAGGTATACTGCTGGTATCCTAGCAAAGGATGAGCAAGAGAATGGTGTGTGGTTGATGGTGGGGCAATGTATAAGTGAAGGACTGTGAGCTGTTTTTGTTCGCCTTTATTATTTCTCATCTATTTCTTAGAGCGCTGTCAAAATCTCTTTCGCACACAATGGGGGTGTTCAGAGAGTATATACCAGGCAAATGAAATAAACGAGGCAATCACAATGTAAGAACTTCGTTCAGTAAGAAACAGAATAAGCGATACCCTATTGCCGTGAATATTGAATGATTCAACAGGACATAATATTGTGTATCATATTGTCCTTGATAAGTTAAAAGGAGACTACCTTACTGTCACTGTCTATAAGAGGTACTTCCATCTCTTAGAAAATGAAAAGGTAGCATCAGTGTTCGGTATGTGTATTACTGACCACTTTCTTTAGAACGAACACGCATTTCTGAAGTGGCCAAGAAGGCTGCTAACTTCATCAATGGAAGACATTTTGTTCCCCTCCTGGTTATAAAGGGTTTTTCAACAGGGACGCTACAAACGTAGAGCAACAGGGACAGCAAATGACGCCATATTTCTTGCCGCTCTTTTGATATTTCAACGAAATCTTGAGTATGTTCAAATATTTGAGCATGTGCTCCCCCAACTCATTTGAATTAATAAAATCTCACTTCTGAACCTTAGTAATGTAGCATTCAGATTATTTAATTTGAATCATTCCCTCCATGACCTCTCTTTGTCAAATTCTTCAGCACATACAAACCACACCCTATAGGGGAGAAAAGTGCATGTAAAAAACACCAAAAAAAAAAAACACATCGAATCATCTGAATGAAGAAAATTGAGGTTAGGGTTGAAAACGTTTTTCTTCTGCGGGCTAAAAGTCTCTTCGTTGTAGCTTTTTTTCTTTTTATTTTTTTTTAATTTTTTGCTTCCTTCAGGAGGGAGCCACATAAGAAGAGAGTAACGATGGATGGATAAGTGAATGAATGGTGGTCGCCTTTGTGAGTGCATCGTAGAACTATAGCTGGCAGGCAGAGGCAGCCGCCTACTCCCACGCCCCCTACTGTCGCTGCCAAACACTCTGAATCGCATTAATCTTCTGCATTTCTGTCCGACTCATGACGAATCATTTTTCAACTGCGGCAACCATGCACACGAATGTCGTAAATATTCTTAGACAACAACGAAACGACCGACGACTCCGTCGAGGAATGCAGTTTCGATAATGGATTTTGGGTTTTGGCCAAAATATAACGTCTCGCTATATATGTGTGTGTATAGTATAAAATCCAATATAATTCGAGGAGGTATGTTTGGGAATAAATGCAGCATGCGATGAGTATATTTTTTTTTTTTCAGTGGTGCCCAGACGTGTATATGAGTAGGGAGGGAAAAGAATATAGCAAAAGTGTCGTCGCAATGTTTGTCAGTGGAATTATAATCAATAAGACAATTTGCGCCGAAGACGACAGACGAAGGACAACAGAGTCGGCACACCTGCATCAGGTCATGTCAAAACAAAAAAAAAAAACTACCTAAAGTGGAATGGTACAGGTGAGGTGACATCATTGAGAGCCATGTTGGCAGTTGCTGAAACAACAAAATTCCTCCACGTTTTCCTGGTCCATAGTGCACCAGAAAATAACTCGATTCGATGTAAGCGATCAACCTGTGTGTAACTGAACGCGACATCCAGCGCAATGATCGTGACATCTCCTGTGGTTTTTTCGATGCTAATTTGTTGCAGTTGCTAAAGTGTGGTGCATCTTTTTCAATGATGCAGAATGACGGTATGCATTTATGTGCATATATAAAATACATAAAGGGGAAAATTTCACCTAGCTACATTATACATAACATATATATTTTTTTTTTTTATTTTTCTATTCAAAGTCGGTCGGAGATTCGAATTCACGACGTGACTTTAAATACTATAATCTTCAGTTTTAAGTGTGTCATTTTAAATATTTCACTGACCGACATTTGTGGCCACTTTTGAAACCCTGTCTTAAACTTGCGACACTGATTTTACAAGGGCTCAAACTCAAACTCAGCACAAAATTGATGTTCTGTTTTTCCCCTATATCGACACTGACATTGGCCTTTGAACCGAAGACAGGTCACGTTGGTGAACTCAAGGTGCTTTCACAAAGTTATACAAAGGTATTTTAGTATAGAATCAATTTATATAGAAATAAATAAAAAAATGCTTCGTTTAAATTTATTTGATACCAATATTAGCTTTTTTTATAAAATATAAATACCTACCAATTTTGAGGCTACTTTCCATAGTATCACCGTCTAAGAAATGAAGGTTATGTATGCATGTAAAGGGTGTTTTTTTTTTTAGACGTGTGGTTTTCAATCTGGCAATACTTTTTTCGGAGTAAGTCTTTTTGACAGCTGTCACTTGCTTTATGATCAGTTTGGTTTGAAATTTTATAATTAATAGATTTACTCCTTAACAACTTTTGCAAATTGTGCAAATTTATTCCCAAAATAAGGGTTCGGTTTTGCGAGACGCATCGCGTGCTGCCTCCAATATTCGGTCGACATAATCGCAAAATCGCATAAATTCGAGCAACCATGGATTGGTTTCGCACCACGTTTACTCTAGTGTATAATGCGCATCCTCAGAGACGCCATACAGTGCACACCGAAGATGTTATTGCTGCTGTGGAGCAGAGTATCGATATCGAAGAAGACCCGAATGAGTCCATCCACCATCGCGCACAACAATTGGATTTGTCGAAAATTGGGCCTCTCGGCTGGAATTTGTTCGAGTCAGCCGCGGCAGCCACTTACCCAAAATCATTTTTAAAACATAATGGGAAATACAGCTGAATGTCGTCGGCGTACATGTGATAGGAACAATTTGCACAAGTAAAGATGGAAGTTGACATAAGCTGAAAACAAAAGTGGACCAAGAATGGATCCCTGAGGCATAACAATAACATTCGACAATAAATTAGACAAGCTCTCTCCAACTTGCACTGCTTGCCTTCTATTGATCAAGTAAGAAAAAATTAATTTTGTTGCACAAGGCGAAAAATTGAAATTTTGCATGATCTTTCTGCATGAATTGCCGTGATTGACAGTATCAAAAGCCTTTGAGAAGTCAACCAAAACCAAAAAAATAACCTCATCTTTATCCAATGCTTACCGAATGTCGGCAGTAATACTCAAAAGTGCAGTGATACAACTGTGTTTCTTAACAAATTGTTTTGGGCCAAGCAATGAGTTGGTAGCAAGATAAACATTGATTTGTTTTTGAAGAATCCGCTAAAAGATTTTAGACAAAAAGGGCAATACGGGAATAGGCCTAAATCCATTTTTTGAAAGCATTTTTGGGAAGTGGTATGATTTTAGCTACTTTCCATAATTCCGTGTACAATCCCGACATAACAATGGTATTAGAAGCAAAAGTAAAATATGGCAACACAATTGGAAGAATCATACACAAAAAAGAAGGGTGAATACCATCAAGCCCAACAGCCTTTCACTTTAAAGAAAGAACACTTTCGACAACATCGGTAATTTCGACTGCAAAAAAAACAAAAACAAAACCAAAACCAGGGCCATCACGATCACGTTGAAGAGTAAATGAAAGAGAGCTTCGTTTTAATTTGTTTGATAAAAATATAAGCTTTTTTTTATAAAATGTAAATACCAATTTTGAGGCTACTTTCCGCAGTATCCCCTCCCCGTCTAAGGAATGAAGGTTATGTATGCATTTATATACCTACTTAAAAAAATTAAGTTTTTTTTAAATCTCTGTAATTTGAATGTTTACCCAAAAATTAATTAAACAGATATGAACGCAACAACTATGGAGTTCAATAAAAATCGTTTTTAAGAAAATTTAAAACAAAATGCGAAATTATACGAGAAACTATAACAAGAGAAATACCTAATTTAATTTCTGAATTGTTAAAAAACGAATAGTTTTTTCTTCAAAATTTCGGTATGCGAAATTATTATTAAGTAAAAATTATAGAAAAAAAAGACAGAAGAGAACAAGCTAAAAACATATTAGAGAGGATATTGTATAAACAGTTGAATTAAAATGGAAAAAAAATATTAAAAAAACTAAATAATTTTTTTTTAAGCTAAAAACATTGTTTTTTGATCGTGGGTTCGATCCCCATGGTGGGCATGTATAGAAATTTTTTCATAATAAAATTGGATTAAAGCTCAGCACCACTAATATAGAGGAGATTGATGATAGGCGGCCTGACACCCCTTGAATCAGCTGTATCTCTAGCCAAATAAACGAATTATAAATAAATTCGTAAAAAATTTGGTGGTAGCACCTTTAAGCTGTTGTTGTTGTTCAAAAATTCAATGAATATTGTTTTTGTTTACAGTACAGCACCAATTTCATACACTAGACTCTTATCTAGACTTAGCAATAGATTCAAGAGCTAGATTCTTTCTAGCAACTCAATTTTGAGAAAAAGTGTGCGTCGGCCGGGAATCGAACCCGGATCAACTGCTTGGAAGGCAACTATGCTAACCATTACACCACCGACGCAGCTTAACGTTAGATTCTTGAATTTTCAGAATCTCATTCTTGAAATTAGTTTAATTTGAAATAATACGGCATTATTAAGGGGTTTAACCTTCTTAATAAAAGTATGTAGATTATCAAGTTCGTTATTGAAAAAATGTGTTTAAAGATGAAACGACATTTATACTGTAATGCAAACAAAAAGTTTGACTACATTTTTTAAAGCTTAATGTAAATAAATGGCTCTGTAAACACTTGAAAATGATGAAATGATGAAATATTGAAACCAACCTGAGACCAAACTATTCGAACTTTCGAGAAAAAAATTTATTGTTACTTTCAAATTGTCTGGTAAGTCAACGAAAAATAATTGCTGTATTTGTTCCGTATAATAATTGTGGAATAATTCTTTTTTTTTTTGAAATTGCAAATTGAAATTTAAAATTCAAAACTAAACTCACAAGTTTCAGTATAAACCACTCTGCAGACAGTCGATCTTGGTACAACAAACAGCAACAGGTAGTTCAGCCAGCCCTCGAACATCTAACAACAAAGTATTTTTGATTTCAAAGATACCAAATTTTTGGTTTGGTAGCCTCCAAAAATGTTTATTTGAACTCAGCTCGCAGACAAGTAAATTCAACTTGAACAAAGTACAGGCTCATTCAATTCGTAGTTTCAAGTTGGTAGCACAGGCATTTCACACCTGTCAAAGTCATCTGTCACTTGAAGTGTCATAATATTAATAGAATGTTTTCCATTTACGATAATGGATCGCTCAACAATCGAACAACGCGTTAAAATTATTATAACTTACTACAAAAGTGGTGATTCAAGCGTACCCACTTTTTGCGCATTACCCGATTATTGTGGTCGTCATAATCGACCGACAACGCAAGCAATCGGTAAAATTGTGAAGAAATTTGAAGATAGTGGAAGCGTTAGGCATGTGCATCATCGTAATGCACGCTCAGTCGAATATATTGCTGCTTCAAGTGCAACATTTGCTGATGATCCGAATTTATCGATTTCCCGGCGTTCGTAACAATGAAATGTGTGTATGAAATCACTATGGCGTATTTTCCATTTGGATTTGCATATCCATCCTTATAAAATTCATTACGCAACAATTGAAGCCTACTGACCATTCACATTGCCGTAGATACGTAGATACGCTTCTGGGATGTTCGAACGACAGACAATAAACACCGATTTTTCGAACAACATTTTTTCAGCGATGAGGAACATTTCTCACTAATTGCCACATATAGGTCTCAGAAAACCCACAAGTCATCAAAGAGAGGTGCCGTTGCATCCAATTAAAGTAACTGTTTGGTCGAAAGGTGTTATTGGTCCGTATTTCTTTGAAGATTCCAATGGGCAGACGGTTACAGTCAATTTGGAGCGATATGGTGGAATGATTTTTTTGGCCGGCGATTGAAGATCATGACTGGGACGATATGTATGGTTCCAACAAGACAGGGCAACAAACCACACAACACGACCAATTAAGGCTTTATTTCGTGAAAATTTTCCTAGTTGCGTAACTTTACGTTTTGGCGACGTCAATTGGCCACCAAGATCATTCGATTTGACACCGTTAAATTTTGTTGTGTGAGGCTACGCAAAAAACCATGCTCACACAAATAATCATCGAACTCCAGACGTATAAAAAATCAAAATTACTCAAGTTATGGCCGAGATACCGCCCGAAATTTGCGAAAATGTGGTTAAAAATTACCTCAAAAGAATCGCATGCTGCAAATCTTCCCGAGGTGGCCTTTTGAAGACGTACCGACTGTATGCCCAAATCAAATCAAAGAAATTATGTATATAAACTAAAAACCAATTTATGTAAATAGTAGCGCCTTTTAAAGTAAAGTAAAGGACTGCTGGCAGACATTTTGTACGCTAAAACGAAGGCTTAAGTATAGGGGTTATGATTTATGGATAGACTTGACCAGCTGTATTACCGATGATGAAGAAAATATGCTTTTTCGAGGATCGAGGCTAGTTTTTGAAATCTCAAATAAGTGCTCAATTGCCTACATACTTTTATTTTAAAAGCAGTATTTTCAAGTTTTTTTTCCAACCATTTAAGCTTAAATCAACATCACCAATTGAATCTCAACCAACATTTAAAACCAGCTATTCGGAAAAAAATAATTTAAATCGAATGCCTGAGAAAAATATTTCGATTTAAAAGAAAAATATCACATCAAATTTCCATACGTATAATGTACCTACATGTATGGAAAGACATTTTCCATCCGCAGGACACTCCCACTTTTTTCTTCAAAAATAAAAAAATAGAACTGAACTGAAAATAAATCTCGAAAACAATGGCATCAATCTTCAAAACCAACAGTCCACCTACTGTCAGATCCATAAAATCAAAAAGAGTCGTCTATTCTCGAGAATATACAAAACAAAAATTTAACAAAACCAAAAATACCAAAACAAAAATTGCACAGCCATCAGCATCAAGCACTGTATATATGCATTCAAAACCAGAAAAACCATCCATTACTGAACTTCCATCATGTGTCCACCATCAGGACCTGATGTATCAGTAGCTAGAAATCTATGAGTTTTTCTGCTCTATGTATGCAAATTGTAACGCAACAAAACAAAGATATTTACCACACCTCCTACGCCCATGCACTCTCTCTCAAAAAAAAAAAAGAAGAATTATTCTGCATTTTTGGGAAGAGTATACCTTCCTCAAAAATAAACTCTCAATACCTAGGTACACTCTGAAAAAAAAAAAAAACTCTACAAAAGTCTTATGTCCTGCAAATGAAGCAAAAACCTTTCTTTTCCCAAAACCTTAAAAAGCAAAATAATAATAACGTCCTCCTGTCCATCTATGCTGAGATCCGCCAACGATGACTTGCATCTGATGATTTTATACCTCCCACAGACCACATACACACATAGGAAATTCTTATAGTCCTCTATGTGATGCGGTGCAAGGACGAAAAAAAAGGAGATTTAATGCTGATGGGGCATTTTGGCCTGCACCTAGGCCAATGCTGATGCTTTTCAAACGCTGATGCTGACGAAAAAGAATGACTTCCTCTTATAGAGGTTCTTTTTTTGTCTGTAAAAAGTCCTTGATGGTGTGTTTTTTTTTTGTTTTGTTTATTTGCTGCATGCGAAAAAGGATATTGCGCCAACACAGCACAACCAGCCCAAAATCCAGATCCATCACAGAGCAGCAGCATTAAAAAAAAAAAAAAAAAAACACCAAAAGAGCGTGTGTTATAGCTATTCGTATATAAAGAATGATTAATCGAATAACTAGGATCCTTGTTTTGTTGTGTTGTGTTTGGCTTAATGTGCAGGCGTTGCACATGGCAGTAGCCATTACTTCCACTCCTCTTGACAGCCCAGAACAGACCAGACCAGACCAAGGATATCGCCGCACGACTCTACGACTATCGTTTGGACGTTTTGGAATTTCGGTGTTTGCGAGAGTGTGCATCATCAGTTGTGATCTTTTTATTTGCTTAGCGCCTTTGGGAAAAAAAGAAGAACTTTTTCATACCAACGACTACCGACGATGACGACGAGTCCTTTTTTTTTGTGAATGCCCACCAATCAAAGGATTTTCGTTTCGTACAGAGAAATAACAATTTTTTTCCTCCACACTTCTGCTTTTGCTTCCACTGCATCAGACAACAGGATTAGATTGAAAGGATTTCGAATCTAAAGTTTTTTTTTTCCATCTTCTTCTTTTATTTCAGCGCCTTTGTAAATGGGTTGCATCCACTAAAAGGATAGAGTGAGTATATAGGTAGGTTCCTATATAGTATTGCCAAACGACATTTTTCATCATCAACCCAACGTCATCATCGATGCGGAGGGTCCGGTTTTCCAACCGACCAACGACAACAGCGACGAAAAAATCCTGTAATCCTATCAGAAAGAAGCTTTTTTGTCATACACTCCATCACATCTATATCTTTCAGGATATATGAAGGATGCCCTAATCCGGATCTGTCATTCGTAAATTCAGACAAAGGATCTAGGTGGACTATAAAGCAGGCGAACAAAATCCACGAAAAAAAAAAATTTGTTAACATTCATATTTTTCATTTTTTTTATTACAAAACATAAAACAAAATAAAATCGAGGGAGAGACAGAGACAGAGAGAAAGGGACGATAATAATAGCCAGGATAAACAAATATTTATTTAATCCTTTCACTTCCCGCTGAACGATCAAAGTGCGGCAATGCTTTTGTGTGCACATAATTCACAGAGCTAGGTTGCGCCTGCAATGAGGTGAGCAATAGTTCCATCTCTCGGCGGCAAAAAAATAACAAAAAAAGCCATCATCAACGCGAGTCCTTGAAGAAAGCTCGTCGGCTTCGTTATATATTTTTTTTTTCCTTCTTCCTTGCATTACAATTAAGGCGTTGGAGCATGATGATGGTCATAACATAATCCTTCTGCCAGAATGAAATCGGGTTTTAGTTGTTACAATTTTTTTTGTCTCAATCTTCATCCGCTGAAAATAAGCAAATAAAAATGAAAAAAAAGGATAATCAAAGAACAAGTGGTACGGGGTGGTCTGTAGGACTCGAGGTTTCGTGAGGGATCAGCTAGGTATAGGTATAGGTACCCACTGTAGTAAGTAAAACAAAATAATAATAAAAAAAAAGTGTATTGTGTTGTGTTCAGCGATTTATCGCTGTCCTTGCAAACTTTTTTATATCCTTAATAAAAAACTTAAAAAAAAAGCACAAAATTACTAAAACAAAAAAAAAATTAAAATCGGTAAAAACTTGATGTATCCATTTTTATCCTTATTTTTTTTGTTGCTGTAGGTATAGGTATAAATTTTCTTCGTGGTGGCATTTTTCTTCCAAGTGAATGCAGTCTTTTTTTGGAATTCAGATAATGGTGGTGTTGGTGGTGGCTTTGAGGACAGTGGATGGTGGGTTGTTGTATAGTTTGCAGAAGCAGCAAAACTGGAGAAAGGGCTTTTTTTGTGTTGCATTACAACAAAGGACTTTTGCTGCGCGCATTCGAGCTTGTGAATGGTTCGTTAACATCGGTTCAAATGACATTTTCTTTAGATTTTTGTTTTCTATTTATTTATTTTTTTTTTTATATTTTATTTCGTTGTAAATTGTGAAGGAAACAGAAAAATGTCAAAAACTAGGATAAACTCATTCGGAGGAAACAAAGAATACAAGTTAAATGGTCACTTTTCGTATTGTGTCGATGTCCTGATTTTTGTGACAACAAAAACAAAATCAAGTTTGTGCATTTTTGTGAGTGGAAGAAAAATGATGGTTTTGGCTTTGTGGTTTGTTGAGCAAATGGCAAAAAAGTGTCAGAAAAAAAAACAGTTTAAATCTGGGTTGCCCTTTGGTTCTTATAACTTATTTATGAAATATGTTTTAAAATTGAAAATATATATTATGTATTTCCAAATGGAAAATAATTGTTTTGTTTTATATGAGGCCAAGGCCATCATAACCTCTGCACTGGGCAAAATGGTTGTAGGTATAGAAGAGGTACATATACTGAATTAAGCTTTTTAAAATTAACCTCATTTCAGCTATGAAGGGAAATGGTTCCATATAGGAATCTGCTGCATATGAGAATTTGTTCACTTTTATTTGGAGTTTAATAGACTTTTTAAAGTTCAACACATTCTCACATTTAGTTTTGTGTCCCACATCAAATTCGTGAGAGTTAGGAAACACTTTCAAACTCCTTTTCGTTTACCCATTTCCGATGTTTGTAGCCTAGGAAAATTAAAAAAAAAATGAAAGGTCAAACTTCGAAGAAGTTCCGATAGAACTGTATTTTGGTGTAGAACTAGACATAATCTCAAGCATTTTCTACAACTTTCTCTTAATTTGGACCAGGGTTAAAAATTCCCAGGGAGCAAAAGGGGGTTTGAAAATATTTTTTCATATATTTCGAAAACTTAACTTTTGGAAAAAGTGTGAAGAATGAAATTTTAGCTTATAAAATTTTCTACATAACTTTTTTCGTAGGAGGAATATCTAGTCTTGATTTCGAGAAGAACCCTGATCCACTACTTTTTAGGAAGTGTGGAAGAAAAAGTGGACTAGAAATATTACAAATGTCATTCGTCAGTTTAAAAAGAGCTTAGTTCAAAAATGTTTCTTTATTCAACTATGTTCATATACGAAATACAAGCGTGATAGTGGCCGGATTATACTGAATTAACTTTTTAAACTTTTCCGCCGCTAATATGAAAATACTATGGAAATTTTAGAGGAATCGGTTAAGTATTTTTTGAGTCTATAACGCTTATACCGGGAATCCCACTTGTGAAACATTAAAATGTGGTTATTGGCAAACTTGATACAATTTTAATCGCGAAGGGAACTTTATTTTGAACTAAAATTAAAATACAAGAACAACAAAAAAAAAAAAACAAATCAATAGATACGACTGGCACAACGCACGAGTAAAATTATAAACGTTTAAAGACGAGAGCAAAGGTGGATACTGTCAAAGTCCAGGGCCGATTTCGGTGAATTAGAAAAGGCGTTGTTCTTTTTTAGTTCAGAGCAGAGCCTGAACTGTCAAACAAAAAATTATGTTTCTTTTTTAGCTCAGAGCTCGAATTTTGTGTTTCATTTTTCGCTCTGAGCATGTTCAGAGCACGCTCTATAAGTTCAGAATAAAATAAAATGAACAGACAGAGTTAAATGCTGAACACAAGCATTTGACAGGTTTGACAGTTTAGGTGTGTTTCATAAATAGTTCAGAGTGCTCAGAGTCAGAACACGCTTCGTTCAGAGGGCGTTCAGAACATGCTCGACATACTCGGACTCTGTTCAGAGCTCTATTCTGAACTAAAAAAGAAAAACGCAAAATTTTAACTTGCGGCGACGATAAGTGCTGCCACTAGAGCTATGCTCATTAAGTGGTGGGTTTATCTGATCAATTTGATCAATATTTGATTGGAATGATTTATTGATAATCGTTTTGAATTATTTCGATTCGAATAAGGAAGTTTATTTGGAAAACCTTTCGGCGTAAGATTATTTAAAACCCAACATTTTTTCTTACAAGAGAACAAAGATTTTAAGATTTGGCAAGATGAACCGTTATCACTGGGTACCAAACGAAAAACAAGTTTAAAAAGGATGACGAGTTGCATTTTTTTCTTTACCGGAATTTTCGCGAAGCAAAAGCTACAAAATTAGAATTTAATAACTCGAAAATTACACAACCAAATCAACAAGGTAAAATTGAATCTGACAAAAAAAAAATACTAAGCTCTTTAAGATTCCGATATATACTGTCAATTTCCTAATCCAATTAAGAACCCAATTTCCTTAACCCTCCTCACCAGTTTTTTCACTATTCCTTGACTTTCTTTGGCACGAATTTCGAATTTTCAACCATTCTTTTTTTTCTACCTCGATTATATGTAACTTCTGAATTTTCTTATTATTTTGCGCTCACTTTTCTTTTCTACAATATTTTCAAATTGGAATAGGCCTTCCAGGTTTTTCTTGGACCCGAACGATTTTTTTTTTCCCCAGTGCTTTCAGCCGATCAGTGGCCTTGGTTTCTGTCGTCAGCTAACGTCTCCAGTCCTCACCTTTGTTGGACAGAGTTCAAAACCGACTCTCCTGCTTACTTGCACTTTTTCTCCGACCATTGCATTTTCATCATAGAATTCGACGAACGCTGGTTTCACTTCCAGGAGCGGCGAATTCGATGAACGCATTCCTCATTCACTTTTAATGCCACGATTATCTCGATTTCGTTTATGTTTCTCCAAGGTATAGTGAGAGAGTGAACCAATATACCATTGCTGCCCTACTTTCTCCCACTATATTGAAACACCTATTTGGAAAGAAGAAGAGGAAAGGCATACGAACAACGATTTGGAAGATTTAATAACACTCTGGAGCCAATACGAAAAATTGCCTGAAAATTTGAGTGCAAACGGTTTGGAGGTATTTAATTCCATGAACGATAATCAATATCTTTCATTTTCGCCATTTTGCAATATTTATTTCCTTTGCCTTTAATACAAATACAAAATAATTAAATAAATGTTGAAAAAATTTTGATATCAAGCCATCATCTAAAAAAGACAAAACACAAAGAGTTTAGAAAATCGGAAAACATTTTTGTCTTTACCCAAATTCACCCTAAAACAAAAAAAAAAATTGAAATTTGTCTAGCCTTGAAGATTCTTCTTCTGTTTAAATACAACTTTTTGTACACAAATAGAATTTTTAAAATCGGTTAAAGTGTTTGTTATTTACCCCATTTCACCCTATAAACCTTCATTTTAGTGCAATTTGTCTATAGTATAATTATTAATAGTTTTATATAAAAAAAAGGGAATCTACTAATCTTTTAAAATGTTTTCTTGCCCGATTTCAAAAAGTAGGCGGTGCCGTCTTACCTACCTTAGAGAAAATATCGTTTCCTCAGAATTAAAAACTTACGTCGTTCCTCATTTTGGAGCCTTATTTCGTTTCAAACTTGGTAAAATTTTGTGTGTCCTTTTTTTTCAGATCTCAATTGAAAAATTAAAACAAAATCCCAAATACGAAAAAAAAAATCATTCTTAGCCCCTTAAAACAAAGATACACCATCAAGCTCATGTCACAACTTTGCCAGAACCTAAACTACATATACAAACTTGTATATATAAAAATAACTCTACCAACGCATGGAATAGGTTCCTGTATCATGATGGCATGAGGTCGCACATCAGCATCAACCATGACCAGTTAAAATTTCCGAAACAAAAACCAAAATAAATAAAAAGAAAAAGAAAAATGAAATGCATCCGCAAACATTACGTCAACAAAAACAAATTCTGCGTAATCTGGAGCTGATCTTGCTTCACGGTTGTCTTTCGCAGTCTTGCTTAATGCTTATATAGTTCTCGCGGAGGAGTTGCGAACTCATTAACACAAAAACGTGAGGGTGGCCGATTTCCCAGCGGATATAACATGCGCTTCAGAGACTGAGACTGAAGCCTCACTCTAAGTGGCTCAGCTTAGCTAGCTATGCTGTGATGTGCGCTAGAAGCCACTTGTGTGCTTCTTTTTTTCAGAATATATTGAAACCTGAGAGCTGCATGGATCCGGTTTCACTGCGACTGAAGCGATGGATGCAGATGCGTTTTTTGATGACCAAATTGATTTTACATTCTTCTCCATCGAAGGTTTTTTCTTCGAAAATGAAGACGCCGCCGCGCGCCGTGCATCGATGTTATGGACTTGGACCAGGACCGGGACCGGCACCGGGAGGCTTTAGAGAGAGAGAACAAAACACGTCATTTGGAGCCTTGTTGCATCGTTCGACGCAAATCATTTCCCAGCCATTTACTTGTGCATTTTATTCAATCTACACTGCCGCCCGCCACACCGCACCGCACCGCGCCGATCAACGACAGCATGCAGGTCTTAGCTACTTTGAGTCGTCGTTTCTGCTTGATCATCGATTTCCCAGAAACATCATCTGCTTCACGTCAATTCAGACATCCGTCATGTTTTTTGATGCACGTTGCACTCGAATGAGTTTTTTTTTTCTTCCAACTTTTTTTTTTGTGTGTCGAACTGACATCACCCACACTTTGTGCTCTGCGCACCCAATCAACATCTTGTTGAGGTAGGACCACACCTTCGCATGTGTTTCTGTGTCCCTAACCTAGGACAGGACAAATGAAAGTCATTTGAAAAGGGGTTCAATGTTTTCCTTCCTCTTCGTGCAACGATCCATTTACACAAAGAAGTTTCACCCTCTGAACTTAGATAAGGGTAATTATGTTGGCGTCATTCTTGAGTGAGCAGGAGTAAAACACACTTGTCACATTAAATTTGTTGGGGAAGGTTATGAAAATGGTGGAGATGGGTATGTTTTTTTTTTTTTGATGGTTTACTTGTATCAATAATAGGGTTGTGTGTTTGTGTTTGTATTTGCTTTTGTTCTTTTATTGTATATTTTCCCCATATTTTAGGCATCAGGACATCCAGTTGAAAATGGAAACTTTAACGAGGTAGAAGCTTGAATTTAGGTCAAGGATAACATTTTCTATGAACATTGTACAAGACAAATACTTAAGAAGTGGATTACTCTATACATATATAACTTTAGTGAGTTCGACTCCCTTTAGGGTACCTATTTGTTTTGATACCTTTGAAGTTTACGCAAATGTTACAGATTTTGAAGAGTTGCAGATTTTGAAGAGCTGATTTATTTTTTTTTAACATCAATAAGGTTAAGTAAACAGGGATACTAAGTGGGGTCTGGTCAAGTCCACAGATGTTCCTTGGATAGGAAATCAAAAATACGGGAAATTTTGTACACTCTCTCGCGACCACTCTCTTCTGTGGAAAATATATACGAGATATACTTTGGGAAGGGGACATAATCCGGAATGTCAGAAAATGAGAATCCGGAATACTGTCTCGAATCCCCAAAATCCCGAATGCCCAAAATCCTGAATGGACAAAATCCCGAATTCCAAAATCCCAAAAAAATCACGAATACAATCGGGATTAAAATCAGAATTTCAATATTTTTTAAGAACTGCATATTTAAGTACTTACAAAAAAAATGTTTTGTATGGCCTGACTTCTTTTATTTTTTTTCGGGATTTTTTGGCATTTGGGATTTTGGCATTCGGGATTTTGTCCATTCGGGATTTTGGCATTCGGGATTTCGGTGTTCGCGATTTTTGGCATATAATGAATTTTGGCATTCGGGATCTCGTCAAAACCCATTACTTTTTATCGCAAGGGAACGGGTTTGTACTGAAATTCTTAAAAATGCACAACATTTTGCCGAAAGTCACAAAACATGAAGACCCAAACAAGTTCTAACGGTAATTCACAAATTATATCTGCTTAAATACAAGTAGCTAGGTAGGTAGAGAATGTCAAATCCCAAATCGAATAGCAACTATATGCTTCTATCCGTATCTTCAAGCTTCTACGAATTTTGCTCATTTTCGCAGTTCGTGGCGTAAAAACGAACAACATGCCTGTGTATTGTATGTCGTCATCGAACACTAATGGAACGCATTTGTGTCTTCTTCTACATCTCGTCTCCAATAAAAAAAGCAGAAAAACGATTAAATAACGATGCAAGATCATTTACACTCCGTCCAGGTCCAGGAACGTCACGTCGGCGTTGGTCGGTCGGTCGGTTGTGTCCGTTGTATATTCGTCGTCAACATCAACAATACTGATCATATACCTTCTCTTCGTATAGTATAGGTATGTTTTATTGTGTGTGTTGTGATGTGTGTTCCGTCCATAAACGAACCCAGAATTCTGCGTAATCTGGATGCAATCTTGCACAAGTGACACCGTACTGTCCATCTCGGGCTACTGTGTGCTGCATTTTGCTGCGGCTGATCATGTTCCTGCTACTCGGTCCTGGACCTTGGTGTATTTATTCATTAAGCCAAACCGTGAGGGTGGTCGATCGTATTCGCACGACACTCGAGTCACTATATACACTACATGGGCTATAGATGCGTTTCGTTCGATTGATTTCTTCAGGGAGCAAGCAAAGTCTGCTGTGGGACAACTCGCAGAGTCAAGGTGTGTAGGTTGATGCGCGCATGCGCAGAGCACAGCTGCGGCTATATTGCTGCTGGTTTTTAAATGCATTTCAAGCGATCTCCGATTTCTGAGGAATTTCACATCAGAGTTGCAAATAAGACGAAAGGAATGTTAAAGATTTTTTTTCTTCTTGCTGTCAGCTTCAGCATCACAACACAGAGCTGACCAAACAGCTTAATTACCTGCGAAACCGACCAACGATGATGTCGGTGCTGGTATGAACGCAAGCGATTCCGTTCGATGCAATTAATCAAATAACGAAATAATAGTCGGGCATTCGCAGCATCGGCACCAGCGCGCGCAGCACAACCCAGCGCTCAAATCATCCTGCCACCCGCTGAAGATTGAACGGATGGCCGAAGCTTGTTCACACATCGTTACCTGCCCGCAATGCGCGGCGTCTTGTCCCGCTGCGGACGATTATTATGAGACTCAGCCGATCTTCTTCGATTAACGCAGGTGTTGCCAGCCGTGCGTGTGCGCTTCCGTGATTTTACCGCGGTACTGGGAAAGTGGGAATTATGAATGCACGCGCGTTTAAATAACCGGAATTTTTCTTCGATTCAGTCCAGCTGTTGACTGGCTGGCTGACAGGCTGACTGGCTGGCCTCGACCATCTTTTGATGTGCGAATGATTGCAGATTTCAGAGCCATTCCTCAACATGATGAAGACGCGTTAGGGCGATAGCGGAATGATGTGATGTTTATGATTGCTTAATTCTCGACGGAGCACTCATGCATCTCCCTTTGGTACTTCTTCTTAATAAACAAAAAAAAAAAAATGAATAGCGTTACGAGTTACGACGATGCGCTTGGATGGTATTATTAATCGGCGTCATCGTGTTCCGTGATGAAATGTATATTTTTTTAATGCGTGCGCCTGTCCCCTTTGAACCGATTTCTGCACAAAGTTGCATACAGTGGGGTAGATACATTCATAATCTAAGATTCCAAATCAAATTTTGGAAGTGGATGTTTAACCAATAAGATATGAGTACGAAGGTATATACGTCGTGATATCGAATACTAAAGTCTAGCAGATGTTGTCGGAAGTGGGGAGGTTAAAAACGGCGATTTTTTCCAAATTTCGGCGCAAAGTGTCAACAAAAAAGGCTCAAAAAAGGGTGATAAGCTTCACCTAAAAAGCTTTTATCTTAAGTTCTATTAATTGGATTGTCAAGATTAAAGTCTGTGGGCTTAGGAAAAAAACAGAGCCTTAATAATGTCTAGATTTCTCGTAAATTTAAGAATTGAAATTTCAGGGGACATTTTGTCCAATTTACTTGGCTTAATTGTCCCACTGTAGTAAGCGAATATGAGATAGTAGAAAAAAAAAAACTGCGCAATTATATGCAAATCTTGAAGAGCCGTCGCACTGCTGATGATGCGCATTTGTGCCACCGCACCGTATATAGTATAGGTAAAACATGCAACGCATCTACACACCGCGCATCACCGCCACCATCGAAAGTAACCTTTCTCCACGCAATTTCACACAATGTATGGCACAAATGAGCCATGATTTATTGTCTCCACTGCGATTGTTAACGTGCGCGTTCTAACAAAGCGTAAAGTGATTAACATTATACATATATACCGTCCCGTCAGCGGCAGCAACATCAGCAGCTTAATAACTCAGTTGTTATCGTTAATTAAATTACCAAACAGAGACTTTGTGTTGATTTATGCACTTGAAACATAAACGTATAGAATTATTGTATTTATGTAAGTTTTGATAAAAGCTACTCAAACACGCACCGGAAAACAACCAAGCGGAAGATTTTGATCGTTTTATGATAACTTGCGGGTTTGAGTCTATGGTGAGTTTAATTAAAATTCTTAATTGTGATAGATGATTTCAAAAGGTTTACTTTTTAAACAAATCCAAGGCAAAGAAGGTTACCTAATTTATCATGACACTTGATATAATCGGTTTTGACATTTAGCACAAACTTCATTTCCAACTTCTAAGGAAATAGCGAGAGTTACATGAAGTGCCTATTGTAACATATAGAAAATTTAAAAGTTATTTTTCAAAACTAAATAGGAGCATTAAAAGCCTAAAAACTAGTTTTTAAGCAAAATTTTAGTTAAGTTGCCCAAATTGTCAATATGGGTAGCTCATGGAATCGGAACGAAATGACCGTTCACACATACAATAGGAAAATCAGCTTTGGATGCCCTTTGCTTTGTGTGATGGTGGGGGGAGAGTTGACCCACTTTAACTATGGAAAGAGACATTTTGGTAAATGCGGCACATGTTAGCTTTGCTCAAGAGAAGAAGATAGAAAAAGTAGAAGCACATCGATTTCTACGCCAGATTATTCGTTTTCTACTCCAAATTTTGCTAGAACCCGTCTAGTTGTTCTAACGTAACTAAATGACAAACATTTAGAAGAAAAATTTGTACATTTATAATTTAAGTTTGTTGGTATAGAAATAGTATTTTTCTCAATATAATTTTTTTTCTCCAAGGTTGAAAGCGAGTAAGATGGAGGGTGAGGCAGTATAGGACAGGGGCAGTTTTACACAACGTCAAAAAAGAATCTAAGCAAATACCTTATAATACTAAAGCACAATTCTATGGTGGGAACACTTCTTTAAATATAATAATATGTCTGATGACATTTGAGACGATACCATCTTTAAAAATGGCAATACAAATAAAAGTCTGTTTCACGGTACCCGATGACTAACGAAGCTTTAGCAAAAAATTAAGCGGAAAAATGTGGTATTAACAATCATTTTAGTTTTGAACATTGTTTAACTTTTTACTTTGTACTTTTACTTACTTTGTTTACTTTTTAGTTTAAACCCCTCCTTTGGGCACCTATTGAAAATAGACAGGGGACACATATGGACGTGTCCAAATTTATACAGAGACTGAAAATTTAAAAAAGGAAATGTAGAGACAGTTTATTTTGACTTGTTTTAATAAATGTTATGTTTGGAAATAATTTAAAAAATAAAATTTGAGTTAAAACTTTTTTCATTTTTGGATTTTAAAATTCAACTAAAACCTATAAATGATAACGTAAAAATACAAAAATTACCTTAAACATTTTAAAACAACGATATACATATATTGCTATGCTTAAATTTACCCAATTCTGTTTCTACTATCTTCTAATGTATGCGGGGTAAATGTAAACAGCAAACAAAAAAAACTTTGGAACAGGTCGTTATAATGGGTGATTTTTTAAGAGGTTTAGAACTTTTTTTAAAAAAAAATTCGAAAAAATGAATGAAATATTTATTTGAATCGATAGTTTGAACCTTGCAATTTAATGTTTAAAGATAATTTCATGCAAATGTTGACCACGGCTGCGTCTCAGGTAGCCCATCCGCTGAGTCCAATGTTGGCATACTCTTTCACACATATCGGCCGGTATCTCACGAATGAATGCATGGATGTTGGCTTCCAGTGCGTCAATCGAAGCGGGCTTGTCCCTATAGACATTAGCCTTGACATACCCCCACAAAAAATAATCTAATGGTGTCAAATCGCACGATCTAGGCGGCCAATTGACCGGCCCGAAACGTGAAATTAACTGTTCACCAAACTCGCCTCGCAATTGCGCCATTGTTTCGCGTGCTGTGTGGCATGTGGCACCACATATCATGCAAGTCAAGAACTTCCATTTCGGGCAAAAAAAAGTTTGTTATCATCGCTCGGTAGCGTTCACCATTGACAGTAACGCTGCGATTCGCATCATCTTTGAAGAAATAGGCCCAATAATGCCGCCGGCCCATAAACCGCACCAAACAGTGGCTTTTTCGGGATGCATTGGTAGCTGTTGCAATGCTTCTGGCTGATCTTCACTCCAAATGCGGCAATTTTGCTTATTTACGTACCCCTTCAACCAAAAATGAGCCTCATCGCTGAACACAAGCAGCGCGCGATGAACATTTCGAACCGAGCACGAATTTTGATAGTAAAATTCAATAATTTGCAAGCGTTGTTCATTTGTAAGACGATTCATGGTTAAATTGCAAACCAAACTGAAGCTGTTTGACAGTGACACAAGGTACTAAACACACGTCAGCTGTCAAAACCAGTGTTGCCGAAAACCAAACCAGCTAAAAAATCACCCGTTAGTTATAAGAATCGTATTGGGCTTTCAAAACTCGTAAATCTTCTTTATTTCGATACACATAAGATTTGAAGGTCCTGATTTTGTTATTATCAGCATTGCTTGATTTGGTTATGTTATTCGGTGAGTATGAATAGTAATTTAGAAGGATATTTGCGAATGAAATGTATTTCGCAACAAATCGTTTAAACTAATACACTTGAATTTCCACCAATTTCAATTTTCAACTAAAATAAAGGGTCCGCCAAATAACTTCTTTTTTTTTTTGAAAATGGCGCAAACATCGAGTGTAGCTTCGGCTGTGTGGCACGTAGTGCCGTCCTGTTGAAACCAAATGTTGCCAATATCCTCCTTTTCAATTTTTGTGAACAAAAATTCGTTCAACATGGCCCGATAACTATCGTCATTGACTGTAACGGCCGCTCCTTGCTCATTTTCGAAAAATGGCCCAATTATGCCTTTGGACCAAAATCCGCACCAAACAGTGACTCGTTTTGGGTGTATCGGCTTTTCAGTGTATGCGTGCGGGTTTTCTGTGCCCCAAATGCGACAATTTTGCTTGTTTACTAACCGCCAAGATCAAAATGAGCTTCATCTGAAAAGATGATTTTTTTGGCAAAATCGGCATCTTCTCTAAGTCGATCGCAGGTCCATTTAGCGAAGCGTATACACAACCATATTCGTTCAGCGGAAGGATAAAACTAATTATCTGTCAAATCAGACATGATCTTAGTGTTACCATTCACGAAATAAGCACTAGTTGAAACAAAAACGTTAGATGGCGGACCCTTTATTATGTTTACAATTACCCCACAAATATGTTTACATCTACCCTCAACATAATATTTTCTAGGCTAAATTTAAACAAGAAATAAAATATAAACCCCCTTGAAGTTTTGATTTGTTTTTCTTTGAATTTAATGTCAATCAGATTGTATAACTAAAAAGTATATTGAAATAAACTTACCTCTGAATTTTTTTTGTTTTTAAATATTAATATTTCCCGAAGCCTCTAGACATGTAAAAAAAATTTAAATTGAAAATTTAATAAGAAAAAAAAAACAACTTCCAACTGAAAACTGTAAGCGAACGAATGAGTGACATGTATGTGACAGATAATGACTACGTCCGAAGGTTTGTTCAGTGGGTGCGTTCATAACTGCATCATTTGTATGCAATTTGAGCTCTCTGTTTGCATTTACCCACTTCGACCCTACCTAAAGAATAAAACTTACATAGGTAACTAAACACATTTTTAAGGTATGTCTAAAACTGTCCCAATTTACTTGAGGGAAACAATCATTATATGAAATAAAAATTAAGGTATGATTGAGCAATCAAAAATTGATTGAATCGCGTACTGTCCAAACCTACGAATTTTTGTCCGAAATTCGCAGTTTTGGACAGTACGCGAACAGACATATTATGATACACTGAGTGTTCCTGGATGATTTTTGTAGAAAGTGTCCTAAGGTGGCCTTTCCCATAGAATGAGTATCAAACTTGGCTTAAAGCACTACTTTTAACCTACCCCACACTAAGGCCCAGTTTTCAATTCGAGATCATCATATATTTGGGGGCTTAAGCCGAATTAACTCGTAAAACATATATTTTCAGTCAATCCCGAGTTAACTGAACAATAATTTGGTGAGTTAACAATGGATTAGGTATTATTTCGCACAGACAACTTGACACTTTGTTGAAAGATGATTTTCATAGTGGGGCCATTTTGTTTTCGGTATAGTGAAACGTTGATTTCTAGGTATAGTGTCACCCTTTGATTTTGATGGATTTTTGACAACTAGGAGTTTTAGTTACATAATACTCCACTGAACATTGCTTCTAAATGAACTCGGGTTTAATTTAATTGCAGAATTAACTTACTCTGGTTTAAATCAGACATAACTCAGCACTGAATTACTGGCCCTCTCAAGAGTGTCAAAATGTATTTACAGACGGGTCATTCCATCATTTTTAAAGTCTCCGATGATGAGGACTTAAGTTCCACTTACGCTGGCTATGAAACTTAGGGCCCAAAGTCCTAATATGGGAAACTTTAGTGCCACTTATTCCGGTAAGTATCGACTGGGAAACTGGTCCTAACTCTTTCATAAAATTGGAAAACTGATGCTTGATTCAATTAAAAATGGTGACCTAAAAAGTTAAGTAATTTTATTTCTGTAGTCTGCAAAGCCTTATAAGTAATTAAGAAACCTAGAAGTTAAATTCAATTTTTACCGGGATTTTAAATAATCATATGACTAAATTTAGCTTCAGTCTGTATAGCTTACCCATAAACGCCTCTTTAAAGATGTTCAACTTCATACATATTACACTGGTGCATACAATTATTTCTGAGAAATGCTGGTTAATGGAAAAGAGTCACATCGGACTACTAAAAGGTTACGATGTTTGCACACATATAACTGTGCAACATGCCTACATTTTTCAATAAAAATAAGCCATGTATCTATATGTACATTTCTTAACACCAACGCTTTTTTTCAAAAACATATCATTTATATATTGAGTCATATTATGGTAACAATAAAATTGCGCCATTTGCATCTCAAATCAATTTTCCATAATTTTCAATGCATTGCAACCATAGAAACTATGTAGGCATGTATGCATGTACAATAAGGTACCTATATCTAACCGGAAAGTCTAAAAGACAAAATATTGCGTATGCTTTTGCTATAAATCATTTTTTTTTTCTTTTACCTTTTCGGACAGAGAATTGAAATAAAATCCGTTTATCTTGGGTGCACCCGCAGTTTCAAGTTGAGGGGCCAAGGAGCTGCCACACCACCAGCAAGCTGCACTATACCTACCTTCCAAGCCATCAACCAGTAGCCATCGATTTGGCTTCTAATTTGATTTCCACCGAAAAAACGTTGCCATAAATCATCAACCGCAATCTCTAGGTCCAACTTACTGCCGCTGCCGTTGTCGCTGTGAAGCTGGGGGACTAGGAGAAGTCCATTCTTGAAGAGCGCACCACATTCAAGTCAACTACCACTACCACAACTTCTTCACCATGCTGTGGCCATACCGCGCGCTCACAACACCATTTCTTATCGATTACGTGCAATCGAAATCGATAAATTCTCATTTTTGTTTTTCTATCTTTCGTACCGTAATCATTTTTTTGTCCATCGCGTCTGTTCGTCCATGCGATTCCCTATAAACGATATGTACCTACAAAAAATCTTTCGCTTCCTATGTGATCTTAAGGATCCAGAGCTTAGAGTTTGGAACAATGTTGGGGCTGATGGTGTGTGTGGCACTCTTGGTGGTGTCCAATTAAAAAGATTGAAGCGGCACAAGACAATGCAACTTCTTACCCAAAGGCATACCTACAACTCAAAGAAATACGACCCTGCCAAGACAATACGAATTCGCTTGAGGTAGGCACCTCAGATGTCGGAGCCAGTCCGCCCGCCTGATGGTGAACTTAGCCATGGCGACCAATTTTTGCCACCGACATACATCGACACCGACGCTGATGGTAGAGTGGCGCTTGTGACTATACTGTTGGTGGTCGGTTGCTCTTCCTTGACTATAGCCTGCAATATTATATATGAACACTCATACAAGCTCCATAACCAGGTGTGAGCTGGATGCTTAGATTTATGGATCTGCAATATGGTAAATTAATGCAATTGGATATCAGATATCACCTTTTTAATGGGATAATGATAAATAGAATACAAAATAGTGCTACCGCTGCGGACAGGATTCGAACCTGTGCGGGTAGAACCCAATGGATTTCAAGTCCATCTCCTTAACCGCTCGGACACCGCAGCTCATAATTAAGTTGTGTCAAGATGCCTTTATAATATCAGTGATAACGCAGCTGCACTTATTCTGATAATGTCTGGTATAAACGTAACAATTTTATACATACACAGGCTGTTAAAGTATAAAATTTATAGGTACCTACTTTTTCCAAGTGATGTTAAATTATTTATAAAATATATTTATTGTTAAGTTAGTTGACGAAAAAAAGGAGAAAATATTGCAAATGTGCGTACTTATTTATAAGCTGATTGGTATAAACTGGTCTAATAGATATATAGGGTAAGTTTCAATACAAAAGCGCTGGATTTGCTAATATTACGAAATTATAAAGTACATTCATATAAAAAGATGAAAGTTAAAAATTATATAATATTTGGTCGAAATGAAAAAAAAGTGTGCGTCGGCCGGGAATCGAACCCGGATCAACTGCTTGGAAGGCAACTATGCTGACCATTACACCACCGACGCCACATGATAAATGGGGAACAGAATTGCTTGATATACTTTAGTGAAATATCAAAAATAATATTAATTTAATAAGTATCTAGATTGAATATTTTAAATGTTTATATTATTTCAAGTTAGCGAGACTAATTATTGTAAGTTCACCGATCGAAAATTCATAAGGTGTATAATTTACCATTATTGGTCCTTAATTAGTTATGGTAAATTCAAATTCATCGATTTCAAAGCAGCCTATATGAAAGTGTAAACAGGAACGAGCACGGTATACGTGCCATGTCGAGTTTTGGTATCCCTGCCAAACTGATACGACTTATCAGGATGACGTTGGAGAATGCTCGCTACTGCGTCAAAATTGGAAGAGACTCAACTGAAACCTTCGAAACCACAAGAGGACTTCGACAAGGCGATGCGCTGTCATGTAGCTGCTTCAATATTGTTCTTGAAAGAGTGGTGCGCAACACCAACACCAATACAAATGGCACCATCTTTCAAAAATCCACACAATATCTTGGATATGCCGATGACTTCGACATTATGGGCAGAACCAAACGAGCAGTGACGGGTGCCTTTTCTTGTAACGAGTCTGAGGCGAACAAAATGGGTCTTGTCATTAACGAGGACAAAACGAAGTATTTACTGTAATCAAATAGAGTCGATTCACACCGTAGACTTGGTCAAAACGTGACAATTGATAGGCATAACTTCGAGGTGGTAAATGAATTTATCTATCTGGGTACTGCTGTTAACGAGCAGTGACGGGTGCCTTTTCTTGTATCGAGTCTGAGGCGAACAAAATGGGTCTTGTCATTAACGAGGACAAAACGAAGTATTTACTGTAATCAAATAGAGTCGATTCACACCGTAGACTTGGTCAAAACGTGACAATTGATAGGCATAACTTCGAGGTGGTAAATGAATTTATCTATCTGGGTACTGCTGTTAACTCTGCAAATGACATCAGCGCTGAGATCAAACGTAGAATCACTCTTGCTAATCGCTGTTTCTTTGGCATAAGCAAGCAGTTGAGTAGTAAGGCCCTATCGCGAAGTACCAAGGAGACACTGTATAAAACCCTAATCATCCCAGTCTTGCTGTATGGTGCAGAAGCATGGACTCTCTCCCAGGCGGATGAAGGATCTCTTGGTATCTTCGAGAGGAAGGTTCTGCGTACGATCTATGGACCGGTTTGTCTCGATAGGCAAAGCAACATCTGGCGTAGGCGATACAACCACGAGCTATACGAGCTGTACAGCGACTTGCCACTGGTCAAAAAACTGCGAATTCAACGGTTAAGATGGCTACGGCATGTTGAGCGAATGAACGTTGAAGCTCCAGTCCGTAAGGTATTCAACGCCAAGCCTGAGGAAACCAGAAGCAGAGGCAGACCTCATCTCCGGTGGAGTGATCAAGTTGAGGCCGACGCACGTCGACTTGGTATTCGAAACTGGAAACAGCAAGCTAGAGATCGAGTAAGCTGGCGAAATCTATTACTTGAGGCCCAGGAGCATAATGCGCTGTAGCGCCAACTAAAGTAAAGTAAAAGTAAATTTCAAATTTTTAGTTCAATTTTTCTATGTTTTTGTTTTTCCGTTTGCTAAGTTGATACCAAGTTATGCCACGTCGATATGGAATAAAACGAGTTATAGGTATTGAATGGTATATCTAATGTTTAGTAAATTAACGTTTAAAAGTCGTAAATTAGGTGTGGCCGATTTAATTCTGTAGTGCGATGTTTTCTATGTTTTTTTTTTTTTTTTTTCTTAAACTCATTGTGTCTTTGTTTTTTTTACTAAATACATCTATAACACTCTTCCTAAGTTTTTATTTTTAGAGCAAAAGCATTGAATCACGAATTAAGCTAAATTAAACAAACATAGAAACATTGCACGAAAAAATTGAATTTGTCGCGACTAATCAACGGAAAATTTATTAAGCAATAAATCATTCAATATAAAATGGTTTTATAACCACCAGGGGGTGGTTCACTAAATGATATTAACTTTCATAGCAGAGCAACAAAAAAAAACATAGAAAACATAGTACTTCAAAATTGAAATAATCACAACAAATTAACGACAAATTATCCACCACTTTTTGATCGGTGAATGTTGTTTTCCTAACTTGAAATTCATAATTTATGGAGCAAAATGAATACATGTTGGCTTAGTGCCAAAAAAAGAACAAAATATGCACTCGGAGCATAGTGAAT
Source organism: Leucozona laternaria (assembly GCA_932273885.2). NCBI lineage: Eukaryota > Metazoa > Arthropoda > Insecta > Diptera > Syrphidae > Leucozona > Leucozona laternaria. The sequence goes on along the minus strand of OW026367.1, from coordinate 17,789,979 downwards.
CTGCTCGGAAATGAAATTTACCATATACTACGAAATCACGTGGATAAAAAAAGTCCTATTGACTCCGTATACGGTGTAATTTCTTTAAAATTGGTATTGGCATATCGTCGTTGACTTTTACTAACGTCGTATATGGACGTTCGGAGCAGGTACTCCTTTTGACATTTGTTTTCACCACAACGTCTCAAAAGCTTTTGGTTGGATATTCCTGTTCTCGATTTTATAAAGATGAAGACTTGGTACGTAAAAAAGTGACATAAGTGATCTGTTAATTAAGTCCAATATTGACATTTAAATGTATGTTACTATTTTAGATTAAAAAATACAGTAGATATTATGATTTCTTTTGCTATATCAACCAGTCTAGGTTCGAAGAGTTTCATTTAATTAATTTTTAAGTAGATTTTTAGTGCCTAATTAGCAAATTTTAACTTGCGATTTTCGAGGTTCTTACATATTTCAGAAGTCACTTTGTAAAATGCTGACTTTTGGTTGTGATGTGTGTGTAAATGTGGAAAACGATATTGTTTAAATTCGATTAGAATCAAAAAGTGGGTGAAACCAGTGCCAAAATCCAAACGGCAACGACATAAAGTGTTCTCTTACCTTCACCTTGGTACAACACACGTTTCATGAAAAAAAGTTTGTTAAAAGAAAATTTAAAAAGTTCTAACGCTGCGGACAGGATTCGAACCTGTGCGGGTAGAACCCAATGGATTTCAAGTCCATCTCCTTAACCACTCGGACACCGCAGCTCATGATCAAGTGCTGCCAAATAACACAAACATTGTTTAATATAGGTAATGAAGAAATAAGATTTTCAAAATATACCGAGAATAACAGGTAATATTCATTTTTGCTTGAACAGACATTTTCGGATGTTTAGAACTGGTTTTCATTGCAAATTCCTCAAGCCTCTAATGTAAGCTTTAATAACACCAACACATGACAAAAAAAACAGGGAATTATTCCAATAGAGCTAAAGTATATCGGTTTTTGTAGGTAAACAAAAAATGTAGCGCATTTTTGGGAGCTGGATGTGTGTTTTCGTGCCATCAATGTTTGCCACTGTTATTCACGAATAGTTATAATATTAAAAATACAGATTTTGTATCAAATTATCCAATTATTGTAGTTCACTGTGGCGTATACTTAATGTATGCAAATTCGTTTTTTTTTATTTCCTATGCACCCAGCTTCAAGTAGGTACAGTTATTTGAAAAGTCAAGACAATCACTAATATTGTTTTATTTATTTTTATTGATATCTATGTTTCTAAATGCAAACTTCTCGAAACTGTCAACTACTTGCTCTATCTATAGGCAAAAGTACCAAAAGTCGAGATTGTCATCAAAACAAACACTTTAACTATCGAGATGTCCAAAAAAGTGGGTTTCGTCATATCATCCGTCGGTTTGTGCATCCGTGCGTCTATACTGTAATTTGAGCTATACCTAATTGTAAATAGTAGGTAAATAATAGTATTAACAAAATTAAACTTAAAAATAAAAACACTAATAATAGCATATACCTTTTGAGTACGCAAGCAACGTTGAAGTTTTAACTAAAATTGGTAGAATTTGGCCAGTGCTTATCAAATAAAATGCACAAATCACTAAAAATGCCCGCCCGCACTAGGAAAAATGAAAGACCCGTTAAAGTAAATAATAGGAAATTTAAGTAGCTTGGTAACACTACCAGTTTCTCCTTAAAGTTGTTACCATTTTAGAGATGTCATATTTCAAAAAAAAAAAAAATATATTGATACCACACACGAACCTCTCCCCCTCAGCTGTTATTCCATTTTTCCACAAATAGTCTTATTGTTAGTATCAATGTGACAAAAAGTGCACCAAAAATATACTGATTACAATTTTCCACCACTTTTGCACTTTTACAATGTGTCTACCCAAACCCCATTGCAATTGAGCTTTACAACAGAGTAAAATCTGCACTCGTATATTCGATAGCACGCCAAATATCATACTTCTGCCGTTTCAGAAATGTTCTTATTTTGCTATAACAACTCTACATTGTTTACGCACGTTGGCAGTACTTGATCAGGAGCTGCGGTGTCCGAGTGGTTAAGGAGATGGACTTGAAATCCATTGGGTTCTACCCGCACAGGTTCGAGTCCTGTCCGCAGCGGTTGTTTTTTTTTTTTTTTTAAATAAAGATTTAGATTTTTTAAAAGTTGTTGCTGATGTTGCTGAAAAACTGTTTATAGGTGGTGTATTTTCTAGCAACTCAACACAAAATGACGCAAAATATTTCAAATCAACGTTTCATTTGATTCAAGTACTTGAATTCTTAATGGGAAAGTATTGTAGATATATGTAGGTACTGATGGGAGACTATACTAACTTACTATATGTAATGCTATAATGCTAATTAATTCATAGCTTATGAACATATAGGAACTCAAAGAATTTCATGAACTAATTGCAAGACCAGATTTTTCAAGCGTCTGAGTTTGCTATATGTACGACTTGCTTTTTTTTAGAAAATCAAAAATGACGATGTGAACTTGTCGCTCAGCAAACAATATTTCCACTCTTAAAAGAAGTTTTAAATACTTGTGGGAACATACATATTGAGGACCATTTCAGCGCCAATTGTAAAACACAATATGACAACATATTGCCCGCTTGAAATTACAAAATAAATTAATGTATTTTAAAATATCTCTCAATCATCTTATCCACTATCAATTCCCAACTAAAATATAGCAGTTTGTTGTGTACCTTTCATTTTGCGTATCTTACAAGAAATGAATTAGAAATTCGCAACGCACAAAATTCGTGTATCGACTGCAACAAAACATCAAAAAAAAAAAACAAATCAACAAGAAGCGACGCGATGTTCCCCCATCAATAACATCCGCGTCAGATAATTTCCTGCGTGTGTCGAGTTACCTTGTGGCATAGTCCTCTCTTCTTGGCTTGGAAATTATGAACCACTCGGGCATATCTGGTGCATCAATCTATATACAATACACACAGGCTGGACGAAGACGACCCCGGTTCCAAATCCGCGAGAGTAAGTTGGAGCAACGACAACGATGGAGCTCAAAAGGAAAAGCCGCCACGTCGCGTCGCGCGGCATTCGCATACACTCGCGTATTAACTTGTGTTTCTTGCGTGGTATATACGATGCCACTGCTACGATTAGAGAGGAGTCTTTCGTCTAGAAAGAGCCATCTTTCTCCCAACTCCCATCAGCAATCTATTGGGAGGTACATTAGGTTTACAACTAATAGAACTCAGCGCAGGGCTTTGCTCTCGAGAGATGCAATAAACTTTCTGTCAATTGCATTATGTGCCTCAAGCCAAGCGTCGTCGATTTTATATATGTTCCTTGGCAGCAGGGAATAGGATGGACGGTGGTATTGAAGGAGCCATCAGATAGCCCGCCATTCGATCACAGAAACCCAGGATTTCGAAGTACTCCTCGCCTTGGTGGTATCGCTGTTTTTCTTCATATAGGAGTATGCAGTTCGCGGTGTGGACACAAAAGAGTGAACATTAAAATTAGCCCCGTGGAAGATATGCATGAGGAGGACCTCCCAATTTTTGAATCACCCTTTTCCTTTCCATTACCCAAGATGTCACTCAATAATGAACTTTAATGCTATCGACCTCCCTCATTGCATTCCCTATCAAAAGTAGCAGCAAATTATTCAATTGTACGTATAGCTATACGATGCAACTATACGTGTTCTTGTTGCAAACAGGTTTGAAGTTCAGATACATAGTTGCAGAATTCAAATATGTCGCTTAGTGGTATCCTTATTTGATGGTGGGACCTGATAAGGATTTCCGCTGTACCTTCTCTGTGTTTACGTTCCTAACTAATTAAAAGAAAATCAATTGACATTTAAGACTTATAGATACTTTAAGTATGTTAATTTAATTGTGTGAATCGATTAGGTAAGTTCTTGGTACATAAAGAGGTTCAAGTATTCTCAAAGAAAGTGGTGATTTCCGCTATTGGAATTTATAGAGCTTTAAAATGGCGCTTTAATAATATTTAAAGATAACATACAGGCCTTAAAATAGGAGGTCCCTGAATAAAGTACTTAATTCAACTGATAGCATAAAAAACACATCACGGTATCTGGCTATATAGAAGAGACGAACGTCGTTTAATTTTTTCCTGGTAAAAAATATAAACCGATATGAATTTTGGGCTTTATATAGTTTTTAGGCCGATAGGCATATTAGCATTATAGTAGTTTAACTTTCAATTAGACCGTCAGCATGGGGCCAGTAAAATATATTGATAAGGTTAGTTTGTAAGACATTTCGTTAAGCTTAAAGTAAGTTATAAATTATATGCAACAAAAAATCGCTTTAAGAAATTAAAATAACGACTGGGTCGCACGAACTTGCTCTTATTTGCAATCACACTGTGGGAGCCTATATTTTATCCAATTGCCAAAACTTAGTTTAGTTACAGGTAGTATTATGTGAGTATACAAAAATTACAATATAGCCCCATGTTGCACATATATGCATTGGCATACAAGGAAATAATATTATTTAAGCTGGAAAATTGTTTAAAAAAAAAAAAAACAAAATCAAAAAGAAATTGATTAAAATACTTTCGAAACTGTTTTGAACCCAACGCAAAGTACCCCATTTCTTATATAAATCTGAATTTATGAGAAAAAAATTTAAAAATCGTAAAAGCGGTTTTAAAAATAATTTATTTTTTATATATAAAATTTCGTTTAAATATTTTAAGAAAAAGAATTGGCACGCCAATTATAAGTTTTATTAATGTTGAGTTAAAAATTGAATTTTACAAGAAAATCTTCTATTCATTTGTGAATTATCGAATTTTCAATAAATAATTTTGAAATTTTTTCAAAAGATCCAAAAATTACTTTTTTTTTTAAATTTTGATATGAGGTATTATTTAAACTTACTACAAGCTTTTGTATAAAAAATTTAGTTTTAAAAGGTATATAAAATAATGAGATTGTTTCATGAGAGGTAGGTACCTACTGTTGCTAATAGTTCAATGTAAAATTTTATAATTTTAAATCCTAGACCTTACTAATTTCAATACACAAATACAATTTTATCAAAATCATAGCATAGTCGTTTTTGAAATATTGAGTTTGAAAAAAAATTTCCAAACTTTTTTTAAAAATCCAAAAAATATCTTTTTGAAAATTTTGGTACAGAATATTATTTTTAGTCCTTATTCTTCAGATAGACCAAAAATCATTTTTTAAACAATAAGATAAAACTAATTCCTAGGAAAAAATATTTTACCAGTGGAATAAAGTTATCTGCTCATTTGAGAGCGGGATAACTAGTAATTCTTAGGAATAAATAAATTGAATGTCAAAAAAAAACTAATTCATATTACATATATGAAAATGGACTGCTTTGAAGTTATCGAAGATGTTATTGTGAAGAAGAAAATGCAAATGGTCTATTCGAATCATCAATCAAGAAAAAGAAGGTCATTCGAAATAGACCAAATCAATTTTCGGAATGGGGAATACGTCGATCTTCGAAGAAGATTCAGGTTAAGAAATATGCACGACTTGATCGCACGAACTTGCTCTTGTGGTTAACCACTATGTGTAACCACATATTGAAGATCCGTCATGTATATATATAACGAGAAAATATTCAAAGAGTCAAAATTACCCACTAAAAAATTGATTTTTTGGTTATAAAACAATGTTTTTCAAATTTTTCAATTATTTAAAAAACGGAAAAGCATTAGATTGCTAAGTTATAACAAAATCGGTCGAACTATCAGAAAGATATGCCTACATGAATATGAATAACATAAAATTAAGACCATTTTCTCAAAAAACGTGGAATACCTACATAATTCCGTTGTGAAATTTTTGAAAAAAAAAACCTGAAATGCAGTTTTCTTACAAAAATTCGAATTTCAACTCTAGGGAATCACATAAAAATGCGCTGTACCAAATTTGAAGTAAATCGGTCCATCCGTTAGGCTCTAGCTCAAATTACAGTGGACGCACCGCCACACAGACGTACAGACCAACAGATGGCGGTTTCAAGTCTGATATTCATAAAATAAATGCTGGTGTGCCACAGGGCTCCGTTTTGTCGCCGACTCTCTTCCTAATATTCATTAATGATCTATTGTCTGAAACTTCTAATCCATTTAACTGTTTTGCTGACGACAGAACCCTCAGCTTTTCATATTCGTTTCTAGATTCACATCCTTGTCCTTCGGATGTGGAACTTCAACAGCAGCGTATGATAAGCTCATTAAATTCTGATCTCGATAGCATTGTGCGATGGGGAAATAAAAATAGCGTAGAATTTAATGCTTCAAAACACAATGCTGCCTTCTGTTGTAAAGGTGAAATCCACCCCAAATTCCGCTATCCATGAGCGACACTTGCATCGAGGAAACCGAGCAGCTTTCAGTACTCGGTATGTGTATCACAGACCACCTTTTATGGAATGATCACATATTTGATATCGCCAAAAACGCTGCTAAGTGTTTGGGGTTTCTTCTTCGATGCAAGAAATTTATCTCCCCCTCTGATCTGGCTCTAATCTATAAAGCCTTCATTCGTCCAAAAATAAAATACAATTCTCATATTTGGGCAGGTGCTCCAATAACCCACTTGAGTCTATTAGATAGAATTCAAAAGAGAGCTTTAAAAATGATAGGCGATAGAACTATGACGAAAGCAATTGAAACCCTCGAACACCGCCGCAATGTTTCATGTCTTTCACTATTTTATCGCTATTTTTCTAAACATTGTTCTAGTAAAATAGCCAGTTGCATTCCTCCCCTAAAACAATTCAACCGTAATACTCGTACTTCTCGGAATGCACATCAGTTTAGCCTTGAGCTCAACTTCGGACATACTGCTAAGTACAGAGATTCTTTCTTTAGTCGCACTACAAGAATGTGGAATGCGTTACCCGGCTCAATTTTTAATTGCCACTTCGATGTTCAAACATTTAAAACGAGTGTGCATCGGTATCTCCTTTCAAATCCTCTCCCACTTTCCTAAACGCTCGCACTGTGTGTTAACATTATAAGGGTAGTCATAACCCCTTGAGTGCGCGCAAAATATATAAAAAAAAAAAAAATTAACTCACTCTATAATTGATGATTGAAAAATCGGCTCTAAATGTATTAATTCATTCTTCATAAAAAAATGATCGATCAGGGCGAAAATAAAAAAAAAATGGTTCTTTTGGAAGGTGACATTAATAACAATCTTTCTGAACCATTTCTTTTACTTAACGGCACCTTTTAACTATTTGAATTCACAGATTTTTTTTCTATATATCTGTGGAGCCGATTTAGCGAAAAATGATATTTTCCTTTTTGGCCAAAAAAATTTTGTATAACAGGTACCGTTAAATTTGGTCCTAAAAAAATGAAATAAAGCATGTTGGAGGAATGTCCGACAAACTCTCGGTACCAAGTTTAAAGAAAATCAACCAATCCGTTTAGGCTGTAGTCGACAAACAGACTGACGTTTTTGCGAGACCCACTTTTTTCGTTTTCGCTATCAATGTTATGTTATGTCAATTTTTATCAAAATGTTCGATTTTTTGCACGAATCCATAACTTGGGATAATTTGGTATCTACTTACAGGTTGAAAGGGGGTAGAACAAAAGTAGTATCCGATTTCAAAAAATTTGTTGGTGTTTGAAACGTTATTTTAAAAACATGCAATTTATAGAGTGAAATGGGATAACAATAAAAAAGTGGTTTTCGAATACAAACATTTCTTCTGTGTCGGGAAAGCAATAAAGGTTGTACTCAGAGGACAATATTTTTTTTACAAATTTAGCGTTTCATAGCGTGAAATGGGTTAAAACCCGGAAGTAGGTACTATTTGATTACAAAAAGTCAAGAAAATAATATTTTCTTTTGTAATGTATCGTCGAAGCTTAGGTTACCGTACCCGTACCAGCTAGTTTGATTTAATTTTGAAATTTTTTATGGGCAAGGTTATTTTGTTTTAAAAAGACATACTTTATAGAAATTACAGCCATTAACGAGAAAGTCTAAAAACGAAAAAACTAGTTTTTGACAGGAACACCTTTAATAACAGTTTTTATGAATTTTTTTTTACCAAAAAGGTAGACCACTGTCTATAATAGAGCACACAGATTTTTTTATGAAATTCGTTAGAGCCGTTTCCGAGACGGTGGTATATAATGGGTGATTTTTAAGCTGGTTTGGTTTTGGCAACACTGGTTTTGACAGCTGACGTGTGTTTAGTACCTTGTGTCACTGTCAAACAGCTTCAGTTTGGTTTGCAATTTAACCATGGATCGTCTTACAAATGAACAACGCTTGCAAATTATTGAATTTTACTATCAAAATTCGTGCTCGGTTCGAAATGTTCATCGCGCGCTGCTTGTGTTCAGCGATGAGGCTCATTTTTGGTTGAATGGGTACGTAAATAAGCAAAATTGCCGCATTTGGAGTGAAGATCAGCCAGAAGCATTGCAACAGCTACCAATGCATCCCGAAAAAGCCACTGTTTGGTGCGGTTTATGGGCCGGCGGCATTATTGGGCCTATTTCTTCAAAGATGATGCGAATCGCAGCGTTACTGTCAATGGTGAACGCTACCGAGCGATGATAACAAACTTTTTTTTGCCCGAAATGGAAGTTTTTGACTTGCATGATATGTGGTTTCAACAAGACGGTGCCACATGCCACACAGCACGCGAAACAATGGCGCAATTGCGAGGCGAGTTTGGTGAACAGTTAATTTCACGTTTCGGGCCGGTCAATTGGCCGCCTAGATCGTGCGATTTGACACCATTAGATTATTTTTTGTGGGGGTATGTCAAGGCTAAAGTCTATAGGGACAAGCCCGCTTCGATTGACGCACTGGAAGCCAACATCCATGCATTCATTCGTGAGATACCGGCCGATATGTGTGAAAGAGTATGCCAAAATTGGACTCAGCGGATGGGCTACCTGAGACGCAGCCGCGGTCAACATTTGCATGAAATTATCTTTAAACATTAAATTGCAAGGTTCAAACTATCGATTCAAATAAATATTTCATTCATTTTTTCGAATTTTTTGTATTTTTTTTTTTAAAAAGTTCTAAACCTCTTAAAAAATCACCCGTTAGCAGGTAGGTACCATAATTTGTAGCCAACAAAAAAATTATTTACACTCTAAAGGGAATAGCCTAAAAACCTCTAGTTCAAAGTTTGACTGCTCAAAGCTTATACTCAAGGATATTGTATTAAGAGAACAATAAATATTTTAAACGGAATGCATGGCTGGGAGCCTCTCACCGCAATCTGCAAGGAAGCTCCCAGAAGACTTTTCTTTATAAAAAAAATATAACCCATGCTTTAAATTGTAATTTAAAAAAAATGTGTTTTTTTTTTAAAGGATATAATTTAATAATGTTTTGAAATTATTATTTTATTTGTCATCTGAAATGACACCCAAGGATATTGTATTAAGATTGTATGTTAAGTTAATTCTGTTAAACTTTGCAATCATTAGTAATTTTAAAGAAATAAAGCAATCTATCCATCTAAGCTTGAAGAAAATCGCTTCTATAGGTCAGGTACTAACAGACATATGTATATATGCAGGGCCGGACCAACCATATGTGCAAGATTTGCAAATGTACAGGGCGACAAATCCTGGGGGCGCCATTTGCATTTAAACCACAAAATTTGTTCAAATAATCCCAAAATAACATCCATCACAACTGTGCTAACTTATTTCTTGCCCACTAACTAACTTCACTTTCATTGTTTCATTCAAGGAGAATTTAAACTTAAAATATCGTAAAACTAAAGATCCCACCTAGACCTACGCATTGAAAGTCTACCTCCTGGGTAATGTGGAAAAGTCTTATGCATGTATATCAGTGTATGTATGTATGTATCAAATATAAAAAAGAGGCGCTTTCAACAAATCTTGCACAGGGCGCAAGTTCAGCTGGGGCCGGCCATGTATATATATGTAAATTACAGTCATACAGACGGAATTGCGGGACCCATTTCTTTATTGTGTGCTCCTAAACAGTAATCTCAAGTTTTATTGAAATCGCAAATTCGGTGCTCAACTGATGAGTGCCCTGCTAACTTTATAACCCAATATAAGTAGTAACTATTTTATGTAAGTAGATATATCGCAAGTAAAAATAACACTTGTCTTCAATCTATTTGAATATTGTGACTATGACAAATGGATATATAGGTACCTACCTAAGTATTATATGCACCCGTGTCATATCAATTAAATGAAACCTTTAATCACCTGATCCAAGTCTTGAATAAAAGGTTCACAATATTTTCAGAAGAGACACCTAAGAATACATAATTATATACGTAGGTATAAGTTCATATTTCCTTATCTACCACCACCTAAACAAATATCAACAATAATTTGACAAAATGATTGAACAACCTTATTATCATTATTTGCGTTAATTTATTTATAGATTGAGGCCAACAACTTTATAAGTAGGTACGTATGTACTACATTTATGTACTTTATACTAAGATACATACATAATATCAATCGTGAGTTATATTTTATTTAGTTTGAATAAATATTGATAAATTGACAATTTGATACGCATGTTTTAAGAAGCATCGGTGGTTCAGTGGTAGAATGCTCGCCTGCCACGCGGGCGGCCCGGGTTCGATTCCCGGCCGATGCAATTTATTTTTTATGTTTTTTTCTTATTTTCACTAGATTTTTTTCTTAAATAGGAGCATATTTTCCCACTCAAAAATGAAATCTATGGCTAACAGGCCAGAAAAATCCACCTGAATGAACGAAATCTCCATCGCAACTGCAACATACACACACTTACAAAAATACACACCTCAAAATCCATACCTACAAACATAACACCGAAATGCATCTGGCATATGGCAAATCCCAAAAATCAAAGTTTTACCTTCCCCCAAATCGATGCAATAGCCAATCGGGATTCTTGCCGGAAGTTGGGGGTAACCATAACATCACTTCTTTATGACCATTCCTGCAAAGCACAGAGAGGCTCAAAACCAATAACATTGTCGATACACATGAGGCCCACAATCAACCCCCAACACCAGCAATCCTGCCTGCATGTGTGCGAAAATTATTTTCCTCAGCACGGCCGGCAGTGGCACACGGAAGAGCAAGGACGGCATGGCACCCGGCAGTGCAACAAACCCGCAATCAATCGAAGTTCCTTGTGAACCTCCTGCTCCCCCGCAAATCCAACTCTCCTATGGCCCATTCTGTTACATGCATGCGAAACACACATCTATATAGCCAAAAGTCAGAAAGTCCCGTTCGTCCTTGTCGTCGTTGACGTTAGTCTTTGTTTTGCACCCCACAACCAACACCACCATCGCATCGGCATCGTATCAGGAAGGAGCACCCGCATGTCCTGTCTTGCAATCGATGCATGTGCTAATTGCAATAGATTTTCTTTGTGTGTGTGTGTGAATGTGTTGGAAACACACACACCGCCTTAAAATATTCCTTCGATGAAAAATGGACATTTACACAACACACACCGAAACCAACCCTGGGCCTGGGCCCTATAATGTTTCTCAACAAAACAACGGATTACGTCCAAGTGGCGACGAAAAACTTTCCATTGTGTGCACACACGCAAAAAGCTCAGATAGGTTTACAGTTATCCGAATCTCCGATTCACCTTCCCCCAGAGCCACCCACACTCAAAAACCCGGCCGACCAAACCGACTTCACTATGAGCTGGGCAAGGATACGCACCCTTGTTTCACAATGAAGTAGCCAGGCGCTGTCAAATGTATGGGGGATTGCATGCTGGGTTGGTAAATGGGGGTGTGCAGCTGCAGAAGCAGCATTCGGGTGTGCATGTGGTGCAAGGCTGAAGTAATCATGTTGCAAGAACAGCAACCATCGCCAACCCAGCAGCCAATCGGAGAATTTGCAGAGGGTGTGGCCTGATGATAGCCCCTTCAATTTTTCTAGTGCATTTTGGAGTCACTACCCCTACCGTCATTATCGTCGTCGTCGTCGTCGTCGTAGTTGTAGGGGCAATGGAAAGTTTATATTTTTGTTTTATAGTTTTTGTTGCTATTTTTGGGATTCGTTGTTCTTTTGTTTTGTTTAGTTTTAGATTTTTTTTCCTGTGAAAAAATGTCCTACACACAGTTTTACAAGAGAAAGTTAGAAGAACGGATTCGGGGGAGACAGTGAAATGTAACAAAAACAAAAATTGTTTCAACTGTTCAATGAGCTTTTATAGGTATTGCTTGGGTTGGGTTCGAGTCGAAGAGGGCTGCGAGAGGGTGCAATGATGGAAAATTGATATAGTTTTTGTGTTCCTCTATTTAGTAATATAGGTATAAAGAAAGCTTTCTTTTGAGTTTTGCCAATGCCGACGGTAGAATGGATTTGGATTAAATTAGGTTGTGCGTCGAAAGAAAATATTTAATTTTGTTGAAAAATATTTGAGTTGAAAATCAGGTAGGTATACCTACGCTGAATGGGTTTACCGAAATAGTGCTCCTGATGAATTTAAATTCTTCTTTGGATTTTTTAATTGAGATTGATTTTTGGTTCTAAAAGTAAGTACAATTTAAATGGATGACATCAGGGTTGCACCACCTATACTTTCTCAGATAGGGTCTTAACATTTGGAAAATTATTTACACATTTGGCACATTTTTTAACTTTAACATTGGCTTTAAATCATCCAAATCAAAAATTTACATAATTTAAAGCGAGAGTTGGCTCTTTTGTTAGTTTTTTATCGACTTAAAGTTTAATTTGACGTTAAAGCAGTCGTCTTAATTTAACTACAAATTGTTCTTTATCTTTGAAAACTATTTCATTCAACCCTTTTGACAGCATTCAAAATTATAACGAAATGTTTTTCAACTTTTTTGTTAAAATCTTTTGAAGAATTTCAGATTTGTTTTACTAAGCAACAAACAATTGGATGAGACAATTCATTTAAAGAGCTTTATGGTCTTCAATCTTGGAATATTTCGGGCAGTGATGCCCATCAGACAAATCTGTAAAAATCTCAACGATTTTACTCCACTGCCTAAGGAAATGGAACAATTTAATTTTTTGAATCAGGACATTGGCTTATACTTACATATACTTAACTATAGCAAACTTAAATAATATCTAAACCAACACAATTCACACAGTTTTTGTTTTTTCAAAATTTTAAGTTTGAAAATTATATTTTCAAAACAATTGACGGTGTTCACATTGGACTCACTCCGCGCGACTCATATTGACATTTCTTTGTTTTATCTCATTCCAACTAATGATGAGAAAGAGAGAGTCTAGTGGGGCAGGATTTTTTCAAAAAAATTAAAAATCCTGCCTCACTTTCTCATATAGTTGTGTAGAGTGAGATAAAAGAAAAAGATGTCAAAATGAGTCGCGCGGAGTGAGTCCAATGTGAACACCGTCATTGATTAAAACAACTTGATTTAAACAAAAATGAAGGAATAGATGTTTGGCTTTAAATTCAGCAATAGCCTTACTATTGCCGTTGTGTTTTTAATATTTTAATACTTGCGATATATACAAAGGTATTATATGGCAAGTAATGGTTTCGGAAAAAAATTAAGCTTGAGATTCTGATCAAATTTGACGTTACGGTGATAGGGAAGACGAAAAAAAACCGTGAGTCTCGCAAAAAAACGTCCATCTGTCTGTCTGTTCGGTAAGATTGTAAACGGATAGGTCGATTTTCTTTAAACTTGGTAAATAGCGTTTTTTTCCCTCGATATGTTTTTTAATTCAGTTTTTAAGACCCAAAATATAACGGCACCTGTCACGCAAAATTTTTTGGCCAAAGAGGAAAATCATATTGTTCCTGAAATCGGCTTACACATTTGTTTTTTTTTTTGTTAAATTCAGTAACATTTATATATTGTCTACATTTCATTAAAAAAAATAGTTCCAACAAGGGTTATTAATTGGATTTTCCAAAGTACCATTTTTTCGATTGTGCTTTTTCGAAAACTGTTCAACAGATTTTGATCCATTTTTGAATGAAGAATAGTTGATATTTTAAAAATAATATCGCACACCTATACAAAAAAATATTTTATTTTTCATTTTTAAGAAAAGTTCGAATTGTTTTTTGAAAAATCAAATAATTTTTCAAAAAAGTCCCTGTCAACTTTATCAAACTTGTTAAAAAGAGTTCTTTGACATTATCTGGAAGTTTTACACAAAAATTATTCGTATAACCAACAATAACGGTATAGCTCCCATGCAAATGATTAAAAACCGTTGAGGAAAATCTTTATTTTTCATAAAATTTTACATTTTACTTTTAAACAATATAATTTTTTTTTTCTATTGTTTTCGTTCTTCTTCTTTCTTAATACCTCTCATAGAAATTTCTTTTTTTATTTTCAACTTTCTCATAATTGGGTTAACTGACTTAAATTAAATTTTGTCAAACAGAAGATATAGACTAGGGCCACTATTTGATATATAAAGGTTTTCCAATAAGAAGTGTTATTTTGAATAGCCCGCTATTTCGGTAGCTGTCACTTTTGAAGCTGTCATTTTTTGACATTTGACAAGTTAGAAACGTTATTAATAAAAATGGAATGATACACGCTTCAACAACGCATTGAAATTATTAAAATTCACTATAAAAATGTCACCATTTTCACCAAATTTGGCAGAGACGGTTCGTAAAACTAAAACATTTTTGGGTCGTCGTGAAGCACCTTGTCGGACCGCAATACAGAAATTGGTGGACAAATTCGAGCTGTTGGGACAAGTTAGTGATGTGAAGAATAAAACCCGTGCACGTCGCTCAAGAACAACTGAAAATATTGCTGTTGTAGCCCAAAGTGTTGAAGAAAACCCAGGTTTGTCCATTCCTCGTCGTTCTTTGGAGTTAGGCATTCCACAAACGTCATTACACCGTATTTTGCATAAAGACTTGGGTCTTAAGGCTTATAAAGTTCAGTTAACACAAGAACTCAACCCGGCCGATCATCAACAACGTCGTGCTGATTGGGTCCTTGAAATGCATGAAAATGATCTGGAATTTCATCGAAAAATCATCTTGACTGATGAGGCCCATTTCCACCTCGGAGGCTACGTCAACAAGCAAAACTGTCGCATCTGGGGCTCGGAAAACCCAAGAGTTATTGTTGAAAAGCCTTTCCATCCTCAACGCGTGACTGTTTGGTGCGGTTTATGGTCCGGCGGGGTCATTGGACCTTACTTTTTCGAAAATGAGGCTGGAGCAACAGTTACGGTCAATGGATTGCGCTATCGAGAGATGATTAATGATTTTTTATGGCCGGAATTGGATGGTATTGATCTGGACAACGTTTACTTTCAACAAGACGGCGCTACGTGCCACACAAGCAATGAAACCATCGATCTTTTACGGGAAAAGTTTCCGGACCGTGTTATCTCTCGAAGAGGTGATCACAATTGGCCACCGAGATCTTGTGATTTAACACCTTGCGACTTCTTCCTTTGGGGCCACGTGAAAGATAAGGTCTACGCCAACAGCCCTGCGTCGATTCAAGACCTCAAAGATGGAATTCGTGAGGCTATCGAGGACATAGGGCAGCCACTTTGCGATATGGTTATGGAAAATTTCATGAAAAGGATATGGTCCTGTAAGCGTGGTCGTGGCGGCCATTTGGCTGATGTTGTGTTCCATTATTAACGGCATACCTTCCTCTTTATAATGAAATAAACATCCGATCATTTATCTCAAAAAATGCCATTTTTCTTTGAATATCAAAAATAAAAAAATAAAAAAAAAAAATAACACCTCTTATTGGAAAACCCTTTACATAGCAACTAAAGTAAGGATATGAATATATGCATGACACCAAAACGCCGAACGGATACTGTGAAACTCAATATTGACGTCTCAAAAATACTGCAGAAAGAGACCACCAGAACTTCTGCTGACCGCACACAAAACCACATAAAAGGTGAAACGATCTACGCTTCTTCAAAGATGCAAGGTCAGAACAAAAGCTTATACCGATCAAGAGATGGGAATACATCAGTAGCAGCAACCAGCAAACATATTGCTGTTAAGCAGAACTCTCCATTCAACTTGGACAATGATTTCAAAATTTCCGTCCACTCTGCCCAAAAGAAGTGCTGACAGATAGAGCTATCCAAACTTATATATGTAATAGGCGTCTTGTGCAGATAGGGATAGCCTAACCGCTGAATTAGTTAAAGCTGTGCGAAAGGACTCAGTAAGGAGCATGTTCCAAAACTTATCTGTAAAATAATGATGGGATAAAAAATGTCCGATACATGGAAACTCTCCCATAAAGTGTGCCTCATCCCTCATCCACAGAGAGATTCTGTAAATAGTTAAAACTGTGCCAACTACTGTTTATGCAGCACGGCAGGGCCAGGGCCCTTCGTCAGTGGACATACTTCAGAACTTCAGACACCCAGAGTTTTTTTTTAAGTCGCGCGAAGCGCGTTAACGCACTCCCATTTTTAATGGCGAACAACTGTTATAACTGTTAGGAATTGGCATCTCTCTATAGCCTCTTCCCTTTTATAAACCAAAACTGTCATAATTGGCATGTCTAGAGTCACTCCCAAAATAATATGGAAAGATTCTTACCTAAAAGAATACAAACACAATCACTAAACGAATTAAAAAGACCATTGAAGCTAATAGATCTGGAAATTTACTGGGTTCCTTTAATCGAAGATTTGGATACCATATATTTAGTATGAAGGGAATTATGACATACAAAATTTTCTAATAATTTAAATATATATGCAGTTTAAGGCACTAAAATTAAATATCCAAATTTTTTAATACTTAAAATATAGCTTAAAAAGGTCTTTAAAGTCTAAAAAAAAAAGTGAAAAATGTCTTATTTTTAGATTAAATCAAAAAAATCTACACACAATTTTGTAGTACGAATATAAAAGTTTATATATTTAAAAAGGACGAAAACTTCTCTCTTCGAAAATGTAGAAAAATTGGTCGAAAAATGACTGAGTATAAGACTGGTGAAGCCTGAAAACATAAAAATAAGGGTTTTTACAATAAATTGAAATTTTGAGGATCTATGAAAGTTTTCAAGTGCCATAATATGATGTATCCAGTCATACCTACAACCTCTACTGTAGGTCACTTCAAAAGTAATTAATTTTTTTTAATTTTGTAACACAGTCTAATTTATTATTGCTAACTTTAAAATTTCCTGTTGATCCTCTTGATTTTCATTCGGAAAACATTGATGTTTCATCAGGCGTGCCACAAGGTAGCCATTTGGGTCCATTGTTGTTCCTCTTATTTATTAATGATATTCCTACAGTATTTGTATCCTCGTTATGTCTTTTATTTGCTGTTGACCTAAAGTTGTATCATAAGATTGAGTCATAATCGGACTGTTATTCACTTCGTGATGATGTATTTAGACTAACTGAATGGTGTCAAAATAATTTTCTTTATTTAAATGTTACTAAATGTCAAATAATGTCATGTTTCAGACACACTAGCCCTATTTTGTTAAATTATGAAATAAATCATGAAACTCTTGAGAGAGTTGAACGTAAGAAGGATCTAGGGATTATTTTGGATAGAAAGCTTTCATTTTTACCTCATATTGACTATATTGTAAATAAGGCTAATAAAATGCTTGGATTTGTTAAGAGAAATACTAGGGAATTTAATGATCCTTATTCACTTAAATCACTTTTTAATTCTCTGGTCAGATCTGTGTTGGAGTATTCTAGTACAGTTTGGAATCCTCATCAAATAGAATCGAAATAGTTCAAAAGAAATTTACTAGATATTTGATCTTCAAATTAAATTGGCGTATTGATATGCCAACTTACAATTCTAGGTGCCTACTTTTTGATATTAAAACTCTGAAAGATCGGCGTACTTGCTTCTCTATTATGTTCATCAGAGATGTTATATCCTATCATATCAAATGTCCTCAGTTACTAAATTTTGTAAACTTACGTGTTCCTCAAAGACATTTTCGCGAATCAAAGTTATTAAATGAATATTTTCATCGTACAAATTATGGACTAAATGAGCCAATTTCACGTTGCATCAGGGAAACGAATGTTGTTTGTTCCAGAATAGATATTTTTAGTTATTGTATAAGAGATACTTTCAAAATGTTTGTATTAAATGATATAACTTTTAACCCTGTTCAATATTGATAATAATTTATTGTATTTCTTTTCCTTACGTTAAGTTTTTTTATATCTAACCAATGTAAATTTGTAAATAGTATATAGTCTAAAAAGAGAAATTCTCGCTGCTTGATGATGAATGAATAAATAAATAGATTGCTTTGTTAACTAAAGCACTCAACTAAAATGTATTTGTTAAGTATTCTTGGTTTTTCCCCTTTATATTTGATGTTTTGTTCCTAAAGTGCGCATTCATATATACGCCTATACAATTCCACGCTATTAATTAAATTCAAGATTATAAATGCTCTTATCAATTTTTAATTGAATGATTGCTTTATGTACTTTTTGTTTTTTTTTTTTTTTTTTTTGAAAAATTGAAAATTACGAAAATTATTTGTTCGTATAAGAAAAATCTTGTTTGTGGGTATTAAGAGCTTTAAAATCTTTATTTTTGACACAATGGAATGTTATTTAGGTATTCCTCAATGTCCAAAACGATAGCAGAAATTAGGTACTTGCAACACCATTAGGCATTTTATTTATATGACGAAACCGACCCCAATACGTTTAATTATTCGACAATTCTTTCGAAATTCTTTTCAATTTCTTAAAAATTCTGCATTTAAGTTAATTAACTTCTTATGAAAGTAGGTATAAATATGAAATGGTATAGGATAATCAAGTTTTCGATTTAATATTGCTCTTTTTTAGTTTCCATCATATTGTATGTAAAAATCAATCTGTTCAACTTCTGAAGTAAACAAAACAAATCACTGAAACTATAACTACAATTCGAAGCTCAAGTGGAAAAAAATATCCAATTTTTATTCAAACCTTCGAATTTCCTCCTGACATCAATCAAAATTGCAAATTAAAAACCGGAATTAGACAAAAAAAAAAATCCAATCACTATAAAATGTGTGCGACCACCAGTACGTATATCTACATAAAGCTGCAGCTCTCAGCTTGCCTTTCCTATATTCCTCTAAATGACACTTGGTATACGGAAAAACCCAATCAAGAGAAATGAATGAATGGTCCATTGCTCAATTAAGGACGACGAAAACCATTTCAGCTTGCCCATCTCGCAAGCTCCACCGACCGTCCGTCACCCTGTGCGGTGGCTACCTTGTACTACATCAATTTCTCCATCAGTGAAGCAATTTCTATTCTACCGAACAGCAGCATTTTGTTGTTGAGCTCCTTTCTGACCATTTTAATGGTAACTACTTTGGCAGGGCTATGTCGTCTGTCACAGCCATCAGATTGATGTTAGATATAAATTCAAATTTTTCCTTCATTTACCAATACACCAGCACCAGTAGAAATAGAGAGAAAAATCTAAATGCACCACCCACCACACGACAACGCCAAAAAAGGCTTAATAACTATACGATAACCTTTTTTCTAATTTCCTCACAAGCAAAACGGCCGGCCCGGCTACACAGCCCTGGCAAAAGGATTACCCAATGGAATGGGTGAAAAGCAGCTAGAAATTGGTGCAAATTATTTTTCCTTCATCAAGGATATTCTCCTTCCTTCCCTGCCTCTTCTTAGATACAAAAATTATCCATCAAATTGAGCAAAAAAAAAAAAATTATTATTTTACAAGAGTTTCAAATATCCTCAACGGTACACAGTCGGGACGTGCTGTGCGCTGTGTAAAAGCTTTTTGAGTCAAGGAAGTCTATGCTATGGGTCCAGGGGCCTGGCCAGAATAGTTGAGATGGAAGGAATATACTCTGTATCTACTCCATCAAAATGAAACAAGAAAAAATAAAACCGGAAACTTAACGAACGAAATTGGTCCCAGTGCGGGAAAGAAGGAGAGAAATCGAAATTTATTGAAGCGTTTTTAGCAACGCTTGGGCTTTGCCTACAGGGTGTTGTATATTTTTGTCCTATAAATAGCAGGGCTTCTCTGCTCTTATATACGTAGGTATATACCTTTCTAAAGAAGCAAAAAATACTGAATAGAGTAATGAAAGACCTCCCACGCATTATTTCTCTACTGCTGGTTTGTGGGTGCGGTCCGGCTATTTGACTTTGACGTTTTTTAACTAAAAAGATGTTGACTGATGGTTATTGTTACATTTTCTATTCAACCAATGTTAAGGGTTTCTTCTATCTTTCCCTTATAATATAGCTCTTTGATGTAAGGAATTTTCAAGAAAGCTGGCCGTTCCGTTATATTTATTATTGAAGAAGGTAGTGATCCGAATTTATTTATTGCATATGAACTATGTATGTATGTTGCTTAATTGATTGTGCCACAATTGTTTATCCGATGACTGGTATAAACAGAAAATGACCTACCACACGCTACCAAAGTCGAAAATATACGCGTTACACTTCCAATTTGAGTATTTAGACCCCTCAATTAGTACATTTAACTATTCCGTATACATATGTTTATTCGTCGGATGATTGGTATAAACTGCTGTGAGGGAAGTAAATTTTGTTGAAATTAAAATCACAATTATACTTATACTTTTTCTTATTGAAGTCGATATCGATAATTATATGAATTGGTATACCTATGTATATTATTAGACCAATTTATACCAATTAGAAGCGTTAATTGAGTTAGTATAGGAAAAAAGGCATTTTACATAATTTTGTAAGTTGATTGGTATAAAACATATTGTTACGCAACTTACTAGAGAATGTTGTTATTTTTATAATGAATTTTTATAAAATTATAAAAACAAGATGATGTTTTATACCTTTTTAAAATTATTTTCAAGATTACTAAAGAATACTTTTTATACATTTTCAACATCAATAGGCTAGGCATGTTCAGGAAAAATGAGATCTCTGAAACCTCAGCAATATCGGTTTAGTGAACAGAATCCTTAGCAAAATTCCTCAGTTTTGCTGTCAAATCATGTATTTTTTCTGTCAAAATCATGTATTTCCTCTTGCCCACTTTTTGACGTAGCGATATATGTATATAAAATATATAAAATATAAATATTATAGTTTTTACTTCTGCGGGTCACCCTTTATGATGAAGATTATACAGTTCTAATTCATACTCAGCAAAAGTATAGTTCATGTGTATTAAACAAATACCTATATGTATATACCATCAGTTCCAGCGAATTAAAACTAATTCCTGATACATTTGATTGGTATAAGGAAATTTCCTCTAAATAACGCAAAATAGGAGTTCTCGAAGCGCAAAGAGTGTTGAAGCAAAAGAAGTACCTAATACGGTATATGTGAGATATGAAATGATAATTTACTTCTAGAGTCCTTTTATCCATATCCTATGTATCCTTGCTTGAATTTTTAATTGGAAATGTATATGTTTTGTATACCCACGAATAATTTTGATTCGGTTATGAGGAATTTTATAGTTTTTTTTTTTGTGTTCCTTTTTTTTTCGTTCTTCTTATGTTTCAACTGAATGAAATGAAAAAAAGGAAGAAACAATCCAATTCAAGGAATTGTGTTAACAGGAATTAGTTTGTCGGATTACTGCACTAAAATATAAAAAACATAAGTTTTTGAATTGAATCTGTAAAAATATATCTGTGAACAGTGAGAATTTATAAGTTCAATTGGTTGCGGAGATTGAACTTGGTAACAAAGCGTGTACATGATGACCAGAAATGGTAGATACAAAAAGTTTTGGTCCATGAACAATTTACTATCGTAATCCAGATTTAATCTAGATGTTAAGGTATTCCTACAAGTACATATTATAATCTAGGTAAGGTTATTAAAGATTGGAAACATTATTTAGTGAAAAAATGGTTCGAAGTTGGAATAACTATGTTCTAAAGGGTTTTCCAATAAGAGGTGTTATTTTGATATTCAAAGAAAAACGGCATTTTTTGAGATAAATGATCGGATGTTTATTTCATTATAAGGTATGCCGTTAATAATGGAACACAACATCAGCCAAATGGCTGCCACGACCACGCTTACAGGACCATATCCTTTTCATGAAATTTTCCATAACCAAATCGCAAAGTGGCTGCCCTATGTCCTCGATAGCCTCACGAATTCCATCTTTGAGGTCTTGAATCGACGCTGGGCTGTTGGCGTAGACCTTATCTTTCACGTGGCCCCAAAGGAAGAAGTCGCAAGGTGTTAAATCACAAGATCTCGGTGGCCAATTGTGATCACCTCTTCGAGAGATAACACGGTCCGGAAACTTTTCCCGTAAAAGATCGATGGTTTCATTGCTTGTGTGGCACGTAGCGCCGTCTTGTTGAAAGTAAACGTTGTCCAGATCAATACCATCCAATTCCGGTCATAAAAAATCATTAATCATCTCTCGATAGCGCAATCCATTGACCGTAACTGTTGCTCCAGCCTCATTTTCGAAAAAGTAAGGTCCAATGACCCCGCCGGACCATAAACCGCACCAAACAGTCAAGCTTGAGGATGGAGAGGCTTTTCAACAATAACTCTTGGGTTTTTCGAGCCCCAGATGCGACAGTTTTGCTTGTTGACGTAGCCTCCGAGGTGGAAATGGGCCTCATCAGTCAAGATGATTTTTCGATGAAATTCCGGATCATTTTCATGGATTTCAAGGACCCAATGAGCAAAGACACGACGTTGTTGATGATCAGCCGGCTTGAGTTCTTGTGTTAACTGAACTTTATAAGCCTTAAGACCCAAGTCTTTATGCAAAATACGGTGTAATGACGTTTGTGGAATGCCTAATTCCAAAGAACGACGAGGAATGGACAAACCTGGGTTTTCTTCAACACTTTGGGCTACAACAGCAATATTCTCAGTTGTTCTTGAGCGACACGTGCACGGGTTTTATTCTTCACATCACTAACTTGTCCCAACAGCTCGAATTTGTCCACCAATTTCTGTATTGCGGTCCGACAAGGTGCTTCACGACGACCCAAAAATGTTTTAGTTTTACGAACCGTCTCTGCCAAATTTTCACCATTTTTATAGTGAATTTTAATAATTTCAATGCGTTGTTGAAGCGTGTATCGTTCCATTTTTATTAATGGCGTAGTTTCTACTTGTTAAATGTCAAAAAATGACAGCTTCAAAAGTGACAGCTACCGAAATAGCGAGCTATTCAAAATAACACCTCTTATTGGAAAAAAAAAGAGTATCAGTGAAGATGTTTGCATAACAGTCTTCTATGACTCTGCGATCGACGGGGGTAGATGTTAAAATGGAATGAACTAGCTGTGTTTGAGATATTAATGAAATTCTTTTTTTTTTTATTTAAAAGGTCTATGTATGCCATTATTTATGGAATATGACATCGTTCAAATGGCCGCCTCGGCTTCTTACGGTGGAGATCCGAGTGATTCAAATTTCAATGATTCTTTGGGATAGATCCGGCTGAATTTGAGCAATTTCTTGGGTTATGTTAACTTTGAGGGCATTGTCCGCTAAGAGCTTATTTACCCATAAGACCTGCGACTTCAGACATAACAAGAAAAAGTCGAAAGTCATGGCACCTCCGCGAGAGAAACTCTTCCGTAAAAAGTTTCATGCAGAATTTTCATTGTTGCGTTCGCTGTGTGGTACGCATCACGCCGTTTTGCTGGATTTACGTGTCGTTCACATCCATATCATCCAGTTTGGTTCAATATTAATAGGTTAACATCGATCGGTAGCACTATTTGGATAACCATTTAACCCTCAAAATGGGCGCAACGCACGTATCGTTGCCCCAAAAGATTTTGATATTAAATTTTCATCATTTGGACGTTCGCGTAACTTGCCATGGTGATTTGGCATCAGAACATGAATAGTAAACAATATATTTGACAGATGTCACCAAAACAACATGTCCACCACAAGCCACCAAAATCTACCCACGCCAATTGAAAAACCTTTTATAGTTAACCAGCACGGGCACGACCAATCTATTCTGCAAAAATCACTCCAGGTTTCAGGTTATCGTATCAGTTTTCGACTTGATAAGGACATTCATTTTAAGCGAATAGGTGAGGAGAAAAAAATACACCCAATATTGTGATATATCTATCTTTAATGAGAAATTGTTAAAAAAGTCGAAAGTAAAATAAAAAATAATAAAACAAATATTTTTGAAAAATTTTTAAATGCAATAACGTTTCATCTAGGAAGAGGCACAAAAATGCAAGATTATTACAGAATTGGTCAAACCATTAAAAAGATAAAGTTGAATAACCAAAAAATAAGACCGTTTTTTCCAAAAAAAAAAAACTGGAATGCCTATTTCCGTTATGTGAAATTTTCGACAAAAATCTGAAACGCAGTTTTCTTAAAATTACTTTGGTAATTTTAGGTACGAAGTTAAACCAGAATTGTTATAGCTGTTTTCGAGAAAATTGGTTAAAACTAAAATCGTTGCATGATGGGCAGCTACCCGTTCTAGTTGAGATAAAACAAAAATTCGAATTTCACCTCTAGAGAATCATATACAAATGCTTTGTACACAAGTTGGAGCAAGTCAGTTCACCCGTTTAGGCCCTAGTTCAAAATTACAGTGGACGCACAGATGTGCAGATCGACGCCGGCCGACGGATGGTATGAAAAACCCACCTTTTCGGGCTTCTCAATTATCGTAGTGTTTGTTTTGATTACAACCTCCAAATTTTATTGTAAATAAAGCCGGTGTCATTTGAATTTGATATTCTATCGTTTTTTTTTTAAATACAAATATCAAGGGCCAGTTTCACAGTCAGAAAAGTGGCACTTAAGTAGGAAATGTGAAAAATTAATGCAAAATATCACAGTAGACACTTACCTGAATAGGTGGCACTTAAGTCCCCGTCCCCGACGTTGGTGACTTAGGTTCCACTTAAAGTACTAATGTGGGAAACTTAAGTACCATACTTATTCCGCGGTAAGTTTCGACTGTGAATATGGCCCTAAGCATTCGCTTTAGGCTTAAATATATTCATAAAAATAAAATCATCACAACAAAATCATGTTAAAGACCGCATCTTATTCGCGAACTTAATTTTCTCCCATTTTCAAGAAACGTATATAAAATTTGTGGAGTCTCTTCCCCAAAGTCAAAGAATGCCAACTTATAGAAACTACTGTCAACCTTAAAGTAACATATAATGTATATGGTCAGGATGGCCTTGTCCTATATATACCTACTTTGATATTTATATAGTTATAGGGGTACCGTGTTCACAAATTCCGTATCCTTAGATATAATACAGTTATAGGAACATATAGTATACTATATACAAATAATAAAACTAGATAGCAGTAGATAAAGAATAAAGCTCTTGTAAATAGCTATATATACGTAACGTATATCGCACAAGTCTCCATAGTAAGCTATTCCTATTATAACACATCGTCGTTAACCATATAACAATATAATATATACATAGGTACTTAAATAGCTAAGTCCTTGATGTTTTAAATGTATACTTTCGTATAATCTCACCCTTATTATGGTCGCATTTAGCTTTTCCGGCGCTCTATCCCATCATCACTGGATCACATTGTTGAATCTTTGTCATGCTCTCAGTTTCACCATGGAGTAACTATATGTCCTGTATAGATCGTTGTACATACATACTGTGATTTGACCTTTTCTAAAGAATATTATTTTTTACATCAAGAATCCGTTGTTCGTGGACAGAGAAGATGTTTAAAAGTTTATAACCAAGGACCAAGGACATCTGAGTTTGTGTATAGTAAAGTCAAAAAAAGGTGGGAGAGCGGAAGTGAAAAGGTGAAAGGAAGCCAACATCAAAAAGCACTTTGGGTAGGTGTATGCCGTATATACTCTGATTACAATAATGATGCTAACTATACAAAGTGTAGATTTATCGTATGATATCGTGGATTTATATGTTTAACACTTTTTATAAGAATTAAATTAAAATAATCAAGCATTATTAATATTAAAAATATAAGTTCACCAATACAAAAATCTAATTAACATTATACGTAATATTGTTCTTAAATATTAGTTTTTGGAAGCCCAAAATACCAATTCACTTTTATATGAATCCCTCAGAAACTATAATGAGTGGTTTGAACAACACGAAGCATGTGCTCAGAGTAGGTGCTGTGTATAAATCCAGAAAAAAAAATTGAGGAAACTATGCTTGCGTTAATATTTTAAAGGTTTGGTAAGAAAACTATATTCAGACCTGTTTCTTAATACGTTACTTATATATGTATATGTATGTTCTACTTAAACGATTATGTGCTACTTTTTCCTCTACGTTAACTATCACGCATGTGCTTGAGTTGAACTTTAATACTTAAGTTTCAGCAAATAATGGGCTTTAAAGCTATTTTACAAATTTTAAGAATAGAGTTAGTATATTAAGTTTATATCTAAAGAGAACATTTATTATTTATTCCATTTAAATTTACAAAAATCAGATTTATTAAGTTTGTTCTAGACGTTGACCAAAACTACCAATTGTCACAAAACTAGTTGCCAATTTTTGCCAAAAATCCTGTTCTACTCTTCACAAATTGGGCAGTTTTTGGCAAAAGAGAGCGCTCACGAGAGAGAAAAACATTTCCCCTTCCTGACGACTTCTGGTCAAGAAATTTCTTTGGGCAGAAATTTGCAGGTTTGTGTTTTGTAAAAAAAATGTCACTTTGAATTCAAATATCAAAATAAAATAAAAATAAAGCTATTGGCTTAGGGTTGCCCAGATGTTACTTTTATATTTATTTTAGTTTTGGTAGTAGTTGTGCTTAGGTTGTATTATTTTTTGTCAATCTATTAGTTTTTATGTAAAAGAAAACGATATTGTAACTCGTAAATTTCTTGCATAGTTTAGTGCTTTTTTACACCAGAACATATTATAAATGTCTTATAATTGAATGGCAAATTAAAGAAAATTGTGTTTCTATTACAGTAAAATGTATACGTGAAAATTTGTAAACTTTTTGTTTGCTTTAGTTATGAATTTTTGAAAATTTTGATTATGACTCTAGTCGTTTCTTTTTTAGACGTTCAAAAAATGGACAAAAATGTATGTTTTGGACGATCATACCTGTTGTTATAAATCAAACAAAAAATAGGAAACTCACAATAAATAAAAATTAAGCATCAGCCAGCAAGAACTCTTGAAGATACTCAGATCAAAAGACCTGAACAATCAAAAACGTACTTCAACAGAGTTCAACTTAATTTTATTTCCTAAGATTGAAATATTAAACAAAATGATTAAAATAAAATATAATATCTTACAATCGGCTTAATCCTTAATTAATTGTGCAAATGAAATCTGGAACTCCGGGCTCAAATATAATCTCTAACCAAATTGCGGGATGAGAGCCATGCGCCATAGGGCTGTGTCAATCAGGAACGATTCGATTTTTTTGATCCGATCATCGAAAAGTATTGATGATTGAAATCACAAATTTTCGTTTCAATCGATCCAAATCTCAATCATTTCGATTCTCGATCTCATGCCAATCTCAATCATTTCGATGATTCTCGATTTTCAATCCCAATCTCAATCATTTCGATGATTCTCGATTTTCAATCCCAATCTCAATCATTTCGATGATTCTCGATTTTCCATCCCAATCTCAATCATTTCGATGATTCTCGATTTTCAATCCCAATCTCAATCATTTCGATAATTCTCGATTTTCCATCCCGATCTTAATCATTCTAATGAATCTCGATTTTCGATATCAATCTCTGTTGAATTATAAATATATATAATCGGAGAAAAGAAATATGGGTCAGATTGGATTCGATCAAAATTGGTACAGTATTCGTTAACTTCGGAGATTGAATTTCATAGAGACCGAAATAAAAAAAATTGTCTTAGTTTGACAGGTGTGAAATTACCTAAAGTCACACCAGTTCTCTAGGTTCTCTAGGTCCATTAGAACACTTTTAATTTGAAAAGTGTCAAAATGTCAAATCATTTCCGAGAATACGCGCTGTGTAACCTTGTACATCGTAACGTCGCACAGAGGAAAGTCCACGTTTTTATTTCTAATAAAAATGACAATTTAAATTCTTAAGGGCCGAGTTCAACGCACATCTGAATATTCAGAATTCTGAATTTTTGAAGCTTTTGATTGGTCAGCTGTCAGAACAAGTTCTGAAAATTCAGATGACTTCTGACAGCTGGCCAATCAAGAGCTTCAAAAATTCAGAATTCTGAATATTCAGATGTGCGTTGAACTCGGCCAAGGACTCGATGACAATACCTATAAAGGGTTTTCTTTATACGAATTCTTACAAAACGTCCAATTTTTCTTGGGGGTCTCAGTCTAATAAATCCGGCACAAGAAATTATTATTAAAATTTTTTGAGTGCCGGGAGTTATATACGCTCAAGATGTGTAAATATCAGTCTTCCTCCGACTGTCGGAAGTTTGTTGTCCAAACTATTGTAACGTGAAGATGTGACAAGCAATGTGTGATACGGAATGTGTTACACGTACCTATGTATATGGGCCGGATTTTTAATGTGTAAACATCTATGCTGGTGGTAGTGTGAAAAAAAAACGTGAACGTTCGTGTGCAACGTTACGGTGCGCAACGTTACGATCTGCATACTAGGATGGGTGCGTTCAGTGAAAAAAATCTTAAGATCCCCTTCAAGCAAAAGCAAGTCCGTTTTGGATCCGCTGACGTTGATTTTTACACATATTAACCGTGAGTCCTGGCACTCACACAATTTTTTTTAGTTTACTCTACTGCCCGCCAGCATAGATGTTTCCTCATCAATAATGACAACCATTTGTATTGGACAAGACTAGAGACATGCCAATTTAATAACAGTTATAACAGTTTTTTCGCCATTAAAAGTGGGTGTGCGTTAACGCACTTCGCGCGATTGAAAAAAAAAACTCTGGATGCCTGAGGTATGCCCACCGGCGGAGGGCCGCATAAACAGTACCTTTATAAACCAACACTGTTATAATTGGCATGTCTAGAGTCACTTCTATTTTTTTTATGACATACAAAATGGCAAATGGGATACAAATAGACTCTGCTGGCCTGATGACTGAACTCATAAAAACCATTCGTTTCCAAAAAAAACAATACTGGAGATGCCGGGGATCGAACCCGGGGCCTTTCACATGCAAAGCGAACGCTCTACCACTGAGCTACATCCCCATAAAAAAAGGATGGTGTCCCAATAAAATTGTGACAGATTCTTTGGGACAGAAAGACTGTTGCAATAGGCTTAATACGAAACTGTGTTACCTGTATACTATTTTTTGTCATTTTTTCCGATCAATCAGTTAAATGTATTATACTTTTTATTTCACAATCAACTATTCACAATCAACTAGGAACACACAATGGTCCACTCTTGAGTCAACACATTTTCAGTGAGAGATTAAAGTTAAACCCGATTTAACTCATCAAATTTGGTTTGCTAACTCAGGATCAACTGAACAGATGCTTTTGATGTTTTATCCACTGTCTGAGTTTTTTAACTCGTTCCGCATGCATTTTCCACAAAAAAAAACTGCTTCCTCAGTAAACTAACTCTGGTTTAACTCTCCACTGAAAAATTGGGAGTTAGTGAGAAAATCCTTCAAACATAAGCTTCTGAGCCACTTTATACCATCAGCACAGCATGGTCAAATCAACTTGCTTACACAGTGTTATGGGTATAAACAAAGTATAAAAAGTTGATAAATAATGAATGATTTTTGTACCTATCTACAGATAACAAGACCGGACCTCGTTAAAATAATGGTCTAAAGGCATTTCAACACTTTGTACATTACGGACAATATGGGCAAGGCCTTCAATATTACTTTAATTTTGTTTTCCAAAAAAAACTAAATTCTACCCTTATGATTATCAGGGTCTATAAACAATTTCCAAGAACTGGAGAGCATAAAGCATCACCCTCATGGCATCGACTGACTATACGACAATGCACGACTTTCAAATTCTCTTCAACAACCTACTAATTGCCTTTAGATAGACTCGAAAAAGGGTATGGCAACTCGAAAGAGTGACAACCTTCATTAGTGGACGCTCGCTAGCTCGCTCGCCACCCCACACCCCACACCCCACACCTCACTACCATACCCTTCCTTATGCACATCACTGAAATTTTTGGCTCTGCGAGCATCTAACCGAAGTAACAGGGATATACACCTAACAGTTCAATGACATTATACCAAGTTAGCACAGGTGGTGAATCTCCTTTGTTCAGTGTGCTTCTCTGATGGTTGTATGATGGTGTGGTGGCCGCCAGTCAACCGTCAACCCAAACGAAGAAAAAGAAACACATCGAGAGCCAACCGAGCCAACTTGCCAGCCAACAAAACGTTTGAAAAATATATGAGTCCTTTGGGAGTAACGTCTGCAGGTATATCCTACCCCCATCTATTACACTACATACAACATTTTTCTTTTTTAATTCCCTAACTTTTTTTTCTTATTCTGTTTTGTTCAAGGACTATTTTTGGTGACTATACACTATGAGGGTTAATTTGTCCTTTTTATTTTTGTCCGATTTTATTGCCGTTTTACTTTAATTCTTTGTCTCTTGGCACGCTATATAGGAACATATAGTGAGTAGAGGTAGGTTGGTATGTTCAAGCTTTTTGAAGAAGTTACAAGGACAATTTAGTCCTTAATATTTTTTTTCGTGTTGTTAGTCAGACGAAAGGACAATGATTTTTTTTATATTCTATTCCTATACCTCACTCTGCACTCGCCTTTGGTGGGCAACAACTTTTTCGAATTGTTATCACAGGAATTTGCTGCGGAAGGCAAAAAAGAAAGTATCTACTTACCTGTGTAGTTGAAGAAAAGATACAAGTTTGGTAAATACACGAACGAAATGACAAGTCACGTTTCTATTGCAATGGAAATAAGTTAGAAAAACAGTTAAACAAATAAAAACAGTTAAAAAAAAAACAAGCTTAATTGTCCTTCCTTATACGTCTTCAATTATTGGTTGAAAGGATATTGACAGTTTTACCTTTGATTGTGGTTTCAGACCCATTTCTCGTAAAATTAAATAAAAATTTCAGTTAGATACCTCGATAAAAGCTTTTTGTGAAGGTAGCTTGTTATAACAAATTGTTCTATAATAAAAAGGAAAATTATTTAAATTACTTTTAATAATATTTGAATAGTTGTAACCGTTGGTATTGTGGTGGTTATTGTTGATTTATCGTTTGCACACCAGCTATATTGAATGCATTTTTAAATATGAATCAATATTTGTGTACGCAATAAAAGACACGTTTTTCTTAATTCCCACTCATGGCATCAAAATCCAAAAGAATTGCAATATGAAATATATTTTTTGAGAAGTAATACACCCAAAAGTGTGTTTTGTTTAATTCTTCTATAATGCTTCTAGTGTATTAGTGTGATTTATTTGGAATAATATTTTGAATAAGATCTAGTGATTTGCTTGAAAAAAGTGATAATAGGTCCGTCAACCATCAGCTTTAGAAACATCTTGAAGAACGAAAGCTCTTTGATGACCTCCAATATAGCAATAGGTTAGATGATGGTAGATATTTATCTCACAAAAAATTGGTGGAAGTCAATCCAGCATTATTTTGGAGAAACACAAATAATTGCACTTGATATTTCAAAAGTATTTTTGATAGGTGACAAATATCACTGATGGGTACATCTACATACTAATATGTGGTCTTACGATAAGTCATAAACACTTCTTAAGGTTTAAATTTTTTCTTCTCAATTTTTACCATATAAAGGGTGTTTTTTTTTAGAGGTAACTATAGAACTTTGAAATTGAATAAAACAAAGATGAATTTTTTAAATCGACATGAAATTGGCCACGTTCAGGATTCACTAGGATGGCCTATCTTAGATACTCGAGTATCCATGTATATTTCTGAACGACCAAAACCAGATAGGTTAAATTTGCTGCTCAATTCAGTTTTGTAGTCAGCTGTTCTTGACAATTCTCATAGGATAGATGAGTATCCCAGAATTTTTAGGATAACTTGAGATTTCTTTTTTGCCAACAGCTATTTTATCATCAGATGTGTTTTTTCAAGGGATTACAACACAAATACGATACAAATCTGAACGCGGCCATTTACTTTATTCGAAAGCTAATTTTCTGGCATTACAATTTAAATATGATTTCTGGCATATAACCGCCAAGGCTGGCTCGGACGTGTAGTCTAATCTGGAGGTCCAATTTTCGATAACAATCGTTTCGGGCTTATCAGCGTAGACTAGCTATTTCACATATCCCCACAGAAAATTGCACGATCTTGGAGGCCAATTCACGGGTCCGTAACGTGAAACTATTTGCGGTTACCAAACGTTTCCTTCAATACATCAATTGTGGCACGAGCTGTGTGACATGTTGTGCCGGCCGTCTTGTTGAAACCACAGCTCCTGTACATCATGGTTGTTCAATTGATGAACGAAAAAGTCAGTAATCATGGATCTATGGCGGTCACCATTGACTGTAAGGTTCTGGCCAGCATCGTTTGTAAAGAAGTACGGATCAATTATTCCACCAAGCCATAAAGCACACCAAACAGTCAGTTTTTGTAGATGTAACGGTGTCTCAACATACACTTGAGGATTATCGTCACTCTAAATACGGCAGTTTTGTTTATTGACGTATCCATTCAACCAAAAGTGAGCTTCATCGCTAAGCAAAATTCGCTTATGAAAATTGGGATCAATGCGGCAATCTTGTTCAGTTGTTCTTGGCGTCAGTCATCAATCACTTGACAGCTGAAAAAATGCCCGCCAGTTAAAATAGTGTTGCCAACTTAAAGTTCTATACCTCTAAAAAAAAAAACACCCTATAGAAGTCAAGAAGTTTTATAGTATTTCATTGGGATCAGAGGATCAGCATTCAGTACATTGGTGAGGCAGAAGAAAAGAGTTCTTAAACGTGATTTACAATCCAATCTGCTCCTTTCTTCTATTATCACAACCTAATTTCACGGTGTAGGCGTGTAGGTGTGTTTGGATTTGAACTGTTATAAACTATATCAGTCGCGTCGGTGGTGTAATGGTTAGCATAGTTGCCTTCCAAGCAGTTGATCCGGGTTCGATTCCCGGCCGACGCACATACATTTTTTTCTTGGTTACCATATCATCTACCTAATCAAATTGTCAATAAAACGCAATGTTATCGCATAGATACCTGCATTATATACAAATCTCATACTAGAAAGAGGAACTATAATATCCATAACCACATTCACGTGTGTGCATAACTCAGTTAACTCAATTAGCTGTTCAAAAGTTTATCCTTCTCCATATACGCAAAGGCACTCGCCGTCAACCCTCTTTATCCCTCCCCCCCTCCCCAACTCTTCCGTACCCACTCACCCAGACTTCTCAAAACATTATTTCAAAAAGTATCTCAACTCAGCAAACAAACTTTCCAGTGTGCTAACTATTTGCCCTAAATTCCAGTTTGAAAAGTGTTTGTTTGGTTTATTCGCGTCGCAGTGTCTACAAAGTTTTGCACTTGTGATAACTTTGAAACTACTGATTGTAGTTGGATTCACTGTACCTATACTTTACACACACCCTTACCCCCCCCCCTTCCCCCGCCCTTCTGTACTCAATCTCTTGGGTAGAAAACTTTAAAACAAAATCGAAAATTTAAATTCACTTTCACACATTTTTGTGGGGAAAATTTGTGATGCAACAGAATTCGGTGACCTTTTCCGGGAGCTACATAATTTTCCATTGGGTTTAAAGTTATTCAATCTTTCTTTTATCATTCTGAGATTTTGGTAAAAGAACGTTCTAGAGGTCTGGAACACGTTTAAAAAAAAAAGAACAAGGATTTGGCGAGCACACTTCTTTAGTCGTCTAGTTTTCTTTTCTTTGAAATGATACAAAAATAAAAGAAAAACCTTTCTATTTATGTTCCTTTATACATATATGTACATATAAATAATATCTATACAATCTACATCTTTGTGTGGCCTTTAATATCCTTTTAAATGGATTTCAGAAACGGCGTTATGTATATAGTCACTATATAGATAGTGTCCTTCTGTGAAGAAAGTATTTTTCTATGGCTGCACACCTTCCTTTAAACTTGTATAACGAACTTTTCAAAGTGAGAGGGAAATTTAAGAAACAAATTTCACAACATGGATACCTACTTCGAGATTACAAGAAGACTAGAAGTCGAATGGTGAGGGATAAAGAAAATTCAACTATTGTCTCTGAGTTCTGAGAAAGAAGAACAAGGAAAACGTTGTCCTTGAAATTGAAGTAAAATTTTGTGTAAGAAACTAAAAGACTTTAAAAAAATTGATCATTTGAAACATCAGGTTTGCAGTTATAATTATATATTAAAATAAGTAGTAGGTATAGGTATAATACCTACTTAGTGCTTGGAGCAAAAAAGAGGCTCTTACATAAAAATAAAAATAAAATAAAATAAAATAAAATAAAATAAAATAAAATAAAATAAAATAAAATAAAATAAAATAAATAAAAATTAAAATAAAAATAAAAAGAAAAAGAATATTAACCCAGTTTCGAGTCCCATAAAATTAAATTTTTAGTATTTTTCTCAAACATACAAAAACAAAACTTATTCAATACCGCCGTAATATTCAACCCGTTTAAAACTCGGTGTAAAACTCCATAAACCGACTTCATTTAACCGAAGTAAACCGATAGAATTTAAACGACAAAATCTCGTTTAAATTGGTAATATTTACCCCGTTTAAGCGAAAAATGACATTAGGTTTTCGTCGGTTTAAATTTGTGATTCAAACCGAACGTCGGATAGCATCGCAATTATGAGTATGGCTTTTGAGCACATGTTTGCTGATTTATTTATTAATCTCTCTTTGCAAGGACAGATAGTGCCACCAAAAGAATAAAAAGAGAATTCAACTCGGACCAAACGATTTACTCATCAATTTAAAACTTATTTGCTGTGTGACTTTATGTTGTCCATAGTGACTTCAATACTATAACCAGTGTTGCCAGATGAAAAAAAAAAAATCTCCCCCCAGAAAAATTTAGAAACCCTCCAGATTAACACATTTTATTAACAAAAACCCCTAGATTTTTTTTCAAATTTTTATTTTTATTTACAGCTTTTAATTTTGTTTTAAATTTTAAATTTGATTTATTCTAAATAAGACGGTCATTGAAAAATAAATAAATTAAAACAAAAACAAATAAATTAATTAAATGAAGCAATGGCAACAAATATTACGATAAATACATCTCCTGGATCCTTTGAAAGAGCCCAAAATGGTAAATGCCAATCAGAAACATCCCAAATGCGTTTCCTTTCTTTTTATTTCTGGTCAAAAATTACAACAACAACATCAAAAGCTCGAGCACAAACTTTTTCTCGAACTTTCTCCTAAACTTTTCCCAAAACGTAAAGAAACAGACCTAAAGTCATCTTCGTTTTGGCTCTCGCGTCACCGGTCGGTCGGTTTGATACATCTTCTCACTTGTGAAAATTTTCAGCATTTCTTTTGTTGATGTTGGTGTAAAATTCTGACATCCAGAATGTGAAGAATATCTAACTCGTAGAATAATGTCAGCTCAACCTCAACCTTTTATCTCTAAATGAATCCCCAGAGATTTCCCCCCCAAACATCTAGTCCCCCCAGATTACCCCCCAACGACAAAAAAAAAATCCTAAATCTAGGGAGAAAACCCCTAAACTGGCAACCCTGACTATAACACTGTACGGTCGCATACGCTGGTGGGAGGAAATCACCCAAATTTTATACCAGTCGTTGTATATTCTTGTATTTGTCTTTCCTCTTTTTTTTTTTTTTTTTTCTTTCCTTCTATCAGCAAGGAAAGGATCTCGAATTGCTAGGAAGATGCTGCAACATAAAAAGAGACCTAAAAAACTTTCCGATCAATACCTATTTGATGGCTAATGTTTTGAAGACCGGTGGCGGTGCCGTTTCTCAAAACATTAATTAAAAAAATGGTCGGTTTCGCTCAAATTGTCATGATGTTTTTTGCAATGGTGCAGCTAACTGCTAGTCTGCAGGCTCATGCGGCCGTTTGTTGAATTTTGGTTACAAAAATTAGTGAAATTTGATACACTTAGGCCCAGTTTTTGAGTTGCAAGTTAAGCCAGAGTAAGCAAACTCAAGAAGTAAATTAACCCACTAAATAACTGAGTAAGCAATTTTTCTGTGGATAATGCCCGCGGAACAATTAAACGAACTCGGTGGATAAAACATCAAAAGTATCTGTTCAGTTAATCCTGAGTTAACTCACCAACTGCCAACTTTGATTAGATAACTGGACCTTAAACCTTTAAGAACGGTGCTGCCTATTTGTTCGTATTCGAAATGGGGGCTTCTTAATTTAGGTCAGAATATGTTACGATATATCAAAATACAAAAAAATAAGTCATGAGTTTAGTCAAATGTTTGTTTGAAATGGTTTAACATTTTTCCTTAAATATGAACTTTCATATGAAAATGGTTCCAATGCATTTATGTACTAAATTAAGAATTGTAAGTCCAAATTTCCACCAGGGTATCAAAACTAATTTGTGTGCTTAAACTTTGATATTCTTGTATTGATAGAAATATGGCAATAGTTATTACTTTTGATCTAAAGGGTGTTTTTTTTAGACTTGTGGTTTTCAAGAAGAAACAAAACGCATATTATTTAATGTAATGGCAAAGAATTTAGCTGTATTGTAAAGATAAGGGCTTGAAATTATGTTTTAAAAATGATTTCGGGCGAGTGGCTGCCGCGGCTGGCTCGAATAAATACCAGCCGAGAGGCCCAATTTTCGACAGCTCCAATTGTTGCGCGCTATGGGGGATGGACTCATTCGGGTCTTCTTCGATACTCTGCTCCACAGCAGCAATAGCGTCTTCGGTGCACACTGTACGGCGCGTCTCTGAGGATGTGCACTATCCACTAGAGTAAACGTGGTGCGAAACTGATCCATGGTTGCTCGAATTTATGCGATTTTGCGATTATTTCGACCGAATATTGGACGCAGCCCGCGATGCGTCGCGCGAACAGAACCATTATTTTGGTAATGAATTTGCACGATTTGCAAACGTTGTCTATTAATTATGAAATGGCAAACCAAAGTATTGCCAGATTGAAAACCACACGTCTAAAAAAAACACCCTTTATAGGATAAGTTGTGGTAGGTTCTATAACATACATTTTAATAAACAGCAAAAATGGTAATTGATTACGATTCCATGATGGATTGATTTAATTTTTATTGGAATTGTTGAAAATACCAATAAAACAATTCTAAAACACTGTTTAATTGTCTATTGGCACATCTAAGCTTTGCCTAAATTTAAACACTTTATCAAAAATATATAAAAAGGGGAACAGCTCATTGAAAATATATAAGGTGAACTGATGAATTATTTTGCCAAATTTTCAATGCAGCAAATGACAAACAGAATGCTTTTGAATTTGCGTTACAAGCTCTTGCCCACGAATTCTTTCTTCCCGATTATGGAAATCGATTGCTAAGTCTTCAGTTTGAATGTGATTTTGATGAAGAACTAACAAAGTCCTTTATTTCAGACATGAATTAACGTTTTGATACAAATGCTCGAAAATATACCTTTTACTGGTTCCAGCCCAAAATTCCAACTAAAATAAAGCGTCCGCCACAATTTTACGATAACTTTTTTTCGAACTTTTGTCCTTTCGAACATTTGTTTTTTTTTTCGGAAGTATGTGTGTTCGAAACTTTCTCATTTCAAACTTTTGTCTCTTTGAACCACTGGATTCTGATACTTTGTCTTCAGGAAAATTTTCTTTTCATCAAACCTTTTCCTGATGGAACTTTGTTTTTCGATTGTCTGCTACTATTTCTAATATAATGACATGCGGAACTGCTACGATCTTTTTTATTGATTATTTTGACTAGAATATTGGTATCGCTTTTCCACGAATTGTTGTTAAAAAAGGTTCTCCAAAGACGATTTCCCATTGTTTCAATCCGGCTCTGTTGATTATATATCCGTCGTAGGTGTTTATGTATTATGAACATGTATGTTGGTGTTCTGTTTATTTATTTGAAGCCTAACAATCTAGACCTTTGATCGAGCTTTAAGATGCTTTAAGATGTTTCCAAATATGGATTAAGGAGCTATTATTCGAGTATTCTTAATTAAAAACGCCAATTTCAATTTGTGTCTACAGTTTTTTCCCACGATTTAGTTCTTAAAATCAGAGTTCAAATTAATATCATACATAATTTATACAACTTCTTTCCCGTTAGCCATAATTTACAAAACGAACACGGAAGCTCCATTTCTTAATGTCGTCGTCGTCGTCGTTTTCGTCCTCATTGTCGGCCATTACACATTGTCACGTTGCGATGTTTCAATTAGCATCGCATGCTTTCAACAGCCCTTGTTGACAGTAATTCTCGCGCTTTTGACCTCAAGCCATCATCAGGCCATATAACCGTACTTAGGTATAGCTTCTTCTTCCCCCATTCCATCCTGATGGAAAAAGAAACCAACGGCATATTATAACACATCGGCCTTTCCTTGTGTTCCGTTCCCACATGCCATCGGGGGCATCGTGGTCATAAATATCCATTTCATTCAATTTGGATCCCAAAACAGGTCGTCCAGCTTTTTGTTTTTGTTATTTTGTTTTTTTTTTTTGAAGAGCTCCTCCAACAGCTACAGCGCACGCTGCAGCGCTGTATCGAATATCTGAAACCTCACAAAAGGCCAACCAGGGTTCAAATAGATTCGGTGTGAGGAGCTTGGCGGTTCACAGAGAAGAAAAAACATCTTCCTGTGTAATTTTCTTAATTTTCCTTCTCCCTGCTCCCGGTTATTGGTGCGGTTGGTTTGGTTTGGTTTGGTTTGGTTGATGATGGCTCCCTCCAAAGCGAGAACGCACTCCCCAATTGTTAAGATTCATTGCACTCTTGGTTTGGAGAATATATTGAAAAATTAGCGGAATGCAGCGAAAAAACTCGTGAAGCCCAGACGCCCTCCCGCTGCTCCTCTCCGATCACGAAAAAAATCGTGCGGCTCCAACGAGATTTGGCATAACAACAACTAACATATATAGATGCCTACTAACGTTATTTGAGGAGTTAAATTCAGGGAGGATGAAGGAAGGAGCATGGCTGTCTAGAGTTAAAGCATCAACAATGGTGTAGCCACCTGCGCTGCGAAAACGGCTCCAATTTTCACAGTCATATTGTATCGCTGCGGAGCATCTTCTCGATTGGGATTCCGTGTGCCTGCAATCATACGATTATGGCAATGAGGAGAGTAGCAGCAAGAAAGGTGAAGAAGCTGGTTTTCTTTTTGGCATTTTCACTTCGAAAAAAAAAACTTTATAGACTGCAGCTGGAGAATTGGATGCAAAGCTGTGACCAGTTCTCTCTTGAGGTTTGGTCATGTTTTTGGTCGCGGTTTTGCAGTAAGAAGCAGCAGGAGGACTACCAAGAGTCGCTTATCTCTAGGCGATGATAAGTGGGTGCCTATTGTTGGTTTTCTTGCATGCGGCATTGTGTTTGGGGTTTTGTTACCCAAACCTGGAATTTTCTAAGTTTTCTTATACAAACTCAAACAAACATTATTCTGCTCTAGTTTTATTTTTTGTTGGAGGGGTAGTGGGAAGTTGGAGGAGGAAGCTGAAGATCAAGATGCGGGAAGAGGCATGGCTAGAAATGATATTAATTTCTTCACACGATTATTCGCAGCATCAGATTTGGTGCGATATTTGTAAGGAGATCGGAATAAATTATTGGGGGAAGCGTTGAATCCCTGTTAATGAAGCACTTCCTATATATCTACCATTTATGTAGATGATGTGGATGGTTTTTTAGAATGATTTGGAGAAGGTTTTTAGGCACAAGGTTAAAAGAAGTTTAGTGAGAGTAAGTCAAAAAGGTGTTAACATTTAAACTAAAAATTCAGTCTCAATATTTGTGTCGCAAAAGCTATCACAACTTTATTCCAGACTTTGTGAATCATGTCATAAATGTAGTTAGATAGAAAAATTTCATAAAAGGTTATGGAGATGCCGGGGATCGAACCCGGGGCCTTTCACATGCAAAGCGAACGCTCTACCACTGAGCTACATCCCCTTTAACAAATTATAGTGAGTTGATCCTCAACAGTGGTGCCTACTTCGTAAAGGTTTTTATAGGCTTTAAAAGAACATCTCATATCCCCATGGACACAAAGGGTTGGATCAACTCTTACTCTAGAATTTCATTATATCTTGCGTTTTAAATAGCAAGCTATTTGGCTTAATATCCTTTTCACTAAGGACGATTTGAATATGCTATGATATCTATGAGTAGTGTTTTGTATTTTTTTGTAACTAACATAAGATAAGATCTCTTCACTTAAAAATAACAATGTATTAGTCCGTTAAGTTGATAACATATCGCATTCTATCATCATTTTGTACTCTTATCATCAGAAAGCATTAAAATAAGAGAGCTTATCAAAACTCCTAGATCTCCTGAAGCATTTTTTAAAGCGTCGCGTCGGTGGTGTAATGGTAAGCATAGTTGCCTTCCAAGCAGTTGATCCGGGTTCGATTCCCGGCCGACGCAAGTTACTATTTTAATGGCTGTTTTAAAATATTGGTAAAAATAATACATTCACGTAAAATTTTTGAATTGTATTGAATATCAAATATAAATTTTAGATTGCAACAATAATAATTAAAACCCATTAAAAAATTGTTAAAAATGTACTCATTTGTCATTGTTTTTTTTAATATAGGGTGTTTTTTCAGAAGCGTGGTTTTCAATCTGGCAATACTTTTTTTCGGAGTTGGTCTTTTTGACAGCTGTCACTTGATTTATGCTCAATTTGGTTTGCCATTTCCTAATGAATAGACTTACTCCTGAACAAAGTTTGCAAATTGTGGTGCAAAATCGGTTCGAAACGAGATCGTTGTTTTCAGAAGAAAATTTTGTTCAGCGATGAAGCTCATTTTTGGTACGTTAATAAGCAAAATTTTCGTATGTGGAGTGATCATAATCCACAAGTCATTGTTGAGACGCCCGCCGCGCCGTTACATCTTCAAAAAGTCACTGTTTGATCTCCTCTATGGGCGGAGGGAATCACTGGTCCATATTTCTTCAAAAATGAAGCCGGCCATAATGTTACAGTCTATGGGGAACGAAATAGATTAATGACTTTTTCGGCCGTGAATTGGAGGATGTTGATGTGGACGACCTTTGGTTTCAAAAAGACGGCGCTACATGCCATACAGCCAACGAAACAATCAATTTACTGAAGGAAACTTTTCGTGAGCGCATTATCTCGCGTCGTGGGCCTGTGGCGTGGCCTCCAAGATCGTGCGTGATGTTTTAAAAATTGGAAATTAAGTGATTTTATTTTTAATAAGAATGAAAACGTTTTAAGAACTTACAACTTGATTTAAAGCATAACATAAACATAAAGTATATACGTACAAAGTACAAAATATTAAATTTCAACAGTGCGATTTAACACCGTTAGACTAATAGACTATTTTTTGTGGGGTTATGTTAAGTCGCTTGTCTACGGAGATAAGCCCGAGACGATTGATGCCTTGAAAGAGAATATTCGGCGCGATTGCTGCAAAAAGTGGTCGAAAAATGGGCCTAATTGCTGAATATAATTTTAATCAAATACAGTGTATCTTCTTCAAGTCAGCTGGAACAGCAGAATGGACCGTGTAAACCGTTCTGAATACCAAAATCGGAGGTAAAAATAGAGCCAGGCAAAGCATTCTACATTCTTGTAGTGCGGCTAAAGAAAGAATCTCTATACGAAGTGGGGCTCCAGGGTAAACTGATGAGCATTCGTAAAAGTGCGAGTATTACGGTTGAATTGGCTTAGAGGAGGAATGCAGTAGAGCTGTGTAAATCGTTCATTTTAAATGATCGAATCGTTCAAGAATCCATTACCAAAATTATTCGATCATTTTAATCAATCGATTATTTTCATTCCACTCAATTCATTATTTCATACTGTTCCGATTCGATTTTTGATGTGTAAAAATCTATAAAAATCTATTCCGGCGGTAGAGTGAAATAAAAACGTGGTCTTTCCTCTGTGCGACGTTACAATGTACCACGTTACATAGCGCGTATTCTCGGAAATGATTTGACATTTTGACACCTGTCAAATCAAAAGTCTTCTAAAAAGTGACATGAGGTAATATAAACATCCTAAATCGATTGGCTTACTCCGTTTTTCGATCCACCGTACAAAACATTTTGGCATATTTTGACACCTGTCAAACTAAGTGTTCTAGTGGACCGAGAACGTCGGCAGTGACACTTAAGTAATATCCACCTCCTAAATCGATTGGCGTACTTCGTTTTTCGATCCGCCATACTAAAATTTTCGGTTTTCCACTGTAGCTAGAAGGCTGGCCGTGACGGTGACAGTACGTAAAAATAAACGTAAGCTGGTTTTCTTTTTGGCATTTTCACTTCGAAAAAAAAAACTTTATAGACTGCAGCTGGAGAATTGGATGCATAGCTGTGACCAGTTCTCTCTTGAGGTTTGGTCATGTTTTTGGTCGGGGTTTTGCAGGCAGAAGCAGCAGGAGGACTACCAAGAGTCGCTTATCTCTAGGCGATGATAAGTGGGTGCCTATTGTTGGTTTTCTTGCATGCGGCATTGTGTTTGGGGTTTTGTTACCCAAACCTGGAATTTTCTAAGTTTTCTTATACAAACTCAAACAAACATTATTCTGCTCTATTTTTTTTTTGTTGGAGGGGTAGTGGGAAGTTGGAGGAGGAAGCTGAAGATCAAGATGCGGGAAGAGGCATGGCTTGAAATGATATTAATTTCTTCACACGATTATTCGCAGCATCAGATTTGGTGCGATATTTGTAAGGAGATCGGAATAAATTGTTGGGGGAAGTGTTGAATCCCTGTTAATGAAGCACTTCCTATATATCTACCATTTATGTAGATGATGTGGATGGTTTTTAAGAATGATTTGGAGAAGGTTTTTAGGCACAAGGTTAAAAGAAGTTTAGTGAGAGTAAGTCAAAAAGGTGTCAACATTTGAATTAAAAATTCAGCGTCAATATTTGTGTCGGAAAACCAATCAAAACCTTACTCCAGACTTTGTGAATCATGTCATAAATGTAGTTAGATAGAAAAATTTCATAAAAGGTTATGGAGATGCCGGGGATCGAACCCGGGGCCTTTCACATGCAAAGCGAACGCTCTACCACTGAGCTACATCCCCTTTAACAAATTATAGTGAGTTGATCCTCAGCAGTGGTGCCTACTTCGTAAAGGTTTTTATAGGCTTTAAAAGAACATCTCATATCCCCATGGACACAAAGGGTTGGATCAACTCTTACTCTAGAATTTCATTATATCTTGCGTTTTAAATAGCAAGCTATTTGGCTTAATATCCATTTCACTAAGGACGATTTGAATATGATATGATATGAGTAGTGTTTTGTATTTTTTTGTAACTAACATAAGATAAGATCTCTTCACTTAAAAATAACAATGTATTAGTCCGTTAAGTTGATAACATATCGCATTCTATCATCATTTTGTACTCTTATCATCAGAAAGCATTAGGTAAAATAAGAGAGAGCTTATCAAAACTCCTAAATCTCTTGAAGCATTTTTCAAAGCGTCGCGTCGGTGGTGTAATGGTAAGCATAGTTGCCTTCCAAGCAGTTGATCCGGGTTCGATTCCCGGCCGACGCAAGTTACTATTTTAATGGTTGTTTTAAAATATTGGTAAA
Organism: Leucozona laternaria; assembly: GCA_932273885.2. Taxonomy (NCBI): domain Eukaryota; kingdom Metazoa; phylum Arthropoda; class Insecta; order Diptera; family Syrphidae; genus Leucozona; species Leucozona laternaria. The sequence goes on along the minus strand of OW026367.1, from coordinate 17,746,196 downwards.
AATAATACATTCACGTAAAATGTGTGAATTGTATTGAATATCAAATATAAATTTTAGATTGCAACAATAATAATTAAAACCCATTAAAAAATTGTTAAAAATGTTCTCATTTGTCATTGTCTTTTTAAATATAGGGTGTTTTTTCAGAAGCGTGGTTTTCAATCTGGCAATACTTTTTTTCGGAGTTGGTCTTTTTGACAGCTGTCACTTGATTTATGCTCAGTTTGGTTTGCCATTTCATAATGAATAGACTTACTCCTGAACAACGTTTGCAAATTGTGGTGCAAAATGGGCTCGAAACGAGATCGTTGTTGATACCGATTTTCACAAGAAAATTTTGTTCAGCGATGAAGCTCATTTTTGGTTGAATGGGTACGTTAATAAGCAAAATTGGCGTATTTGGAGTGATCATAATCAACAAGCCATTGTTAAGACGCCGTTACATCTTCAAAAAGTCACTGTTTGGTGTGCTCTATGGGCAGAGGGAATCATTAGTCCATATTTCTTCAAAAATGAAGCCGGACATAATGTTACAGTCAATGGGGAACGAAATAGATTAATGACTTTTTCGTGCCTGAATTGGAGGATATTTATGCCATACAGCAAACGAAACAATCAATTTATTGAAGGAAACTCTTGGTGAGCGCATTATCTCGCGTCGTGGCCTCGTGGGCCTGGGGCGTGGCCTCCAATATCGTGCGATTTAACACCGCTGGACTATTTTTTGTGGGGTTATGTGAAGTCGCTTGTCTACGCAGATAAAGCCGAGACGATTGACGCCTTGGAAGAGAATATTCGGCCCGTTATTGCTGACAACTTTTATTATATTTTATTTATTTTAATTTTATAATGGATAATAATAGTTTAAAGGTACTTTTTTCTAAAAATTAAAAATAAAAATTAAATTCAGTTTTACCATTGAGCCACAAAATGGGCCTAATTGCTGAATATAATTTTAATCAAATAAAGTGGATCTTCTTCAAGACAGCTGGAACTGCAGAATGGACCGTGTAAACCGTTCTGAATACCAAAATCGGAGGTAAAAATAGAGCCAGGCAAAGCATTCTACATTTTTGCAGTGCGGCTAAAGAGAGAATCTCTATAATTGACGGTACTTCCAAAGTAGGGCTCCAGGGTAAACTGATGAGCATTCGTAAAAGCGCGAGTATTACGGTTGAATTGGTTTAGAGGAGGAATGCAGTAGAGCTGTGTAAATCGTTCTTTTTATATGATCGAATCGTTCAAGAATCCATTACCAAAATGATTCGATCATTTTAATCAATCGATTATTTTCATTCCACTCAATTCATTATTTCATACTGTTCCGATTCGATTTTTGATGTGTAAAAATCTATAAAAATCTATGCCGGCGGTAGAGTGAAATAAAAACGTGGTCTTTCCTCTGTGCGACGTTACAATGTACCACGTTACATAGCGCGTATTCTCGGAAATGATTTGACATTTTGACACCTGTCAAATCAAAAGTGTTCTAAAAAGTGACATGAGGTAATATAAACCTCCTAAATCGATTGGCTTACTGCGTTTTTCGATCCACCGTACAAAACATTTTATCATATTTTGACACCTGTCAAACTAAGTGTTCTAGTGGACCGAGAACGTCGGCCGTGACACTTAAGTAATATCCACCTCCTAAATCGATTGGCGTACTTCGTTTTTCGATCCGCCACACTAAAATTCTGGACACTGCAAATTTTCGGTTTTCCACTGTAGCTAGAAGGCTGGCCGTGACGGTGACAGTACGTAAAAATAAACGTTGATGTTTAGACATATTAACCATGAGACCCGGCACTCCGACAATTTTTTTTAATTCGGTCTCTGAATTTAATAAATCTGAACCGATTTTGATCGAATCCAATCTGACCCATATTTCTTTTCTTCGATAAAATATAGATATTAATAATTCAATAGAGATTAATATCGAAAATAGAGATTCATTGAAATGATTGAGATTGGGATGGAAAATCGAGAATCATAGAAATGATTGAGCTTGGGGTCGATTGAAACGAAAATTTGTGATTTCAATCATCAATACTTTTCGATGATCGGATCAAAAAAATCGAATCTTTCCTGATTGACGCAGCCCAAGCATGCAGCTGTTTGTTTAAATAGCGATAAAATAGAGAGAGAGAGATCAAACACTACTGCGGCGCGGTGTTCCAGAGTTGTAATTGTTCCTGTTACGCTATCATATTATTTAATATACAAGGTGGGGTTGGCCTGGCTTAACATCTGACACGGTGACACCATTTGCAAAAAATAATGGCACATTCACATTATGACATTACTTTTGCCCCACTTTATATTATTAAATATGAACCATTTACTAATACAAAGCCAACGACATTCCTATTCACATACGAACCCTTTCATAATATTAAATGGAGGAAATGAAAAGTGAACGAAAGTTAACGAAACTGAGCTATAAAATCTTGAGCGTTAGATTTATTTTTACGAAAATAATCCATTACGTATAAATTTCTACGATAACGCTTCTTTTCAAATGCTTTCTGTTCTCAGTCATCTCGGTGGCCATTATTTTTATATTATTTTCATTGATATCATAAAAAAGACTTAACGAAAAGAAAATAAACCATCGATGTCATTTTTAGCACCATAGCTAGGTATAGCTATTAGCATAGAACTAAAACACATCTACTCGTAAATTCCACAAATCCCCTTCCGTCTATTTGAATTATTGTCCATTAAATAAATCCATTCCCACCATTAAATTCTTTTCAGTGAAACCATCACCAACTATAAAGTAATGTCGTCCATCAAATCAACTGTCATCACATCTTAAACATCAGTGACACCCATTCTCTCTTGAATCATCTCGATTGCAGTTCACATACTGCGTTCCATCACAATTTATGCATTTCGCCGATCCGCCTCTTTGGCTGTGCGAATCAGTGCTCCAGCTTTGCTTTCAGCTCCAGATTCAGTTCCACGGTGCACATTGCACATCAGGCACACACTGCACGTGATTATTATTATTATTATTGTTGTTCCCAAACAAAGACATGTTAAAGGGTTTTCTCTCCATCGCATCGCATCGGATCGGATCGGATTACAAGGCCGGCCAGTCTTACAGTATAACAACATGTCACCTGTGTATAGCAGTGCTCCTGTCCCGATGGCTTCTCTCCTTCTGTACACACGGATCTTATATACCAGTGCGGATTTCACTTATAACCGAGAGATGCCATTGGAGCGACATAATGGACCAATTACCTTATCTCAGATGGTGCGTCGATTATTTATTGCCCCAGCAGTCCAGTGGACACCAATTTTATGAGCACTTCCAGCTCATACGGGGCTTCAGAATGGGAATCGGGATGTGTGTTCCAGCATCCAGCTCCAACCAGGAGACTACACCAATAGACACATATGGAAGCATTGTTCAAGTGTTGATTTGCTAGCTCAGAACTCAAATCCTAGATTGCACCGATGCACCGCACTACAAAAGCACAACCGCACAGAGATACAGATCTCAAGGAATCCTTTTGCTGTGGTATGGTCACATCTAAGATCCGCAGAAGAGCGAGGAATCATCGAATCTATACGCCAAGCCGATGTTGCTCAGTGCTCATAGATTTCACTTCAAATAGCTGTCTCATAATTTCAGATCGAGTGTGTAGGCCTAGGAGAGGCTATTAATCTCGGACACCGGTAGCCTTGCTTCTTCGGTGGTGGCATCGCACATGGGAGGGCTTGACTGCTATTCTGATGCTGTAGCTTATCGGCTGCACATGGAGATTTTAAGATATCGTAAGAGAGAGAGAGATCCAGGACCGCCGCGCCGCCGGCCGCGCCGCCATATATATTCACAGAGGGCGTCTTTTATGTACAAAGAATCAGACCCGAGGAGTCTATCGATCGATCGGGAAGATTATCTGCTGTCTGTTTGTCCAATCGGCAACTATTCGAGGACGACCAAAAGACGATACGACGCGACGGCATAAGAATGACGACGAAAGAATGGGCCTAGATATAGGTGGATATATAGGAATGCAGAGAGCATCGAAGGTCTCCTCTATGCTGCCAATTATCGCCATTATTTTGCAATTGTCAAGAGATTTATTGAAAGATGAAATGAGTGAAATCGAAGGGGAGCGACGCTATACAAAAAGGATACCTAGCCAGGCTGTAGAAGTTTTGCTGTATAGCGATGTGTAAAGACCTTAAGAAATCTATGCGCCTTTTTGCCATGGCAATGAATGCAATTAGCATGGAGGTTAAAATTAATTTTTCCAATTAAAATAAATCAATTTCCGTTTCGTGCCACAGTCTATACGGTAGTAATCGGTTTTCATTAATGCGCCGACAAATTGAAAAATTTACGATTTGATTCTTTCGCCGCTAAGGACTTGGGAGAGGTTTTTTTTATGTACCTAAACATATGTACTTAGTTTCACAAAATAAAAAAGGACTTTAAACATTTTATTTTTAATGACAGCATCTTTCTTGAATTTTAAACGGACTCACTAGTGTAATTGTGAATCAATCATAAGGGATATTCACTTTTAATTGCAAAAATGCCTGACGTTATTTGGAGGTTCAATTTTCACACGAAGTCCAAAACAGGCTCAAGAAGTACTCAATTGTTTCTGGTTTATCGGTGGCCGGCGTAGACATACATACATGTCCCCAGAGAAATTAATCTACATAATGACGTCAGTTGGCCCGAAAGAGGCAGCCATTTAAAAAGTCCATTACGTTCAGTAAAATAATTGTATCGTATGCTGTGGGGCCGTCCTGCTGAAACTACACGCCTAGGCAAAATTAATGCAGATTAATTGAGGCACAGAAAAGTTATCAATCATGTTTCTGTACCTCTTACCGTTGACTGTAAAGGAAAGGAAAGGAAAGGAAAGGAAAGGAAAGGAAAGGAAAGGAAAGGAAAGGAAAGGAAAGGAAAGGAAAGGAAAGGAAAGGAAAGGAAAGGAAAGGAAAGGAAAGGAAAGGAAAGGAAAGGAAAGGAAAGGAAAGGAAGGGAAAGGAAAGGAAAGGAAAGGAAAGGAAAGGAAAGGAAAGGAAAGGAAAGGAAAGGAAAGGAAAGGAAAGGAAAGGAAAGGAAAGGAAAGGAAAGGAAAGGAAAGGAAAGGAAAGGAAAGGAAAAGGAAAGGAAAGGAAAGGAAAGGAAAGGAAAGGAAAGGAAAGGAAAGGAAAGGAAAGGAAAGGAAAGGAAAGGAAAGGAAAGGAAAGGAAAGGAAAGGAAAGGAAAGGAAAGGAAAGGAAAGGAAAGGAAAGGAAAGGAAAGAAATTCAAAGTACCTATAGCTAGTTTATCTACATGAAGCTTAAATTCAACTTTAGCTACGGCCCTGCAATGCGCCAAAACGTTGACTATTTCTGGTTGTTTCGACAATGGCTTCTGTGGACTATCATCGCTCCAAATTCTATGTTCACTGAAATAGACATTTAACCAAAAGTCTGCTTTATTATATTAGCATCATAAAATGCACGTAAAGCCCGATGAGTGCATCGAATTGAACATTGTTTTTCAAAATAAATTTGAACAATTTGCAAAATTTGCTCTGGCGTGAGTCTATTCATGAAGAATTGCTAAACCAAACTTATACCTCAAAACAACCGATCACGTTCAAAACAACAGAAAGCAGTGTGGCCAATTTAAATTTCTTGAAATTATCTAAGAAAATTCTTCTGAATTTACTTGAATTTAGCAACATTTTTAAAATAAATATTAGATACATGCTTTTCATAAAGGCTTTCCTTAAATAAGGTCTTCGTATATCATATTCTTTTTCTTAATATGCTCGATTACTCTAAAATATCTATTTTGCATTTTTTCAAAAAATATGCGTCGGCCGGGAATCGAACCCGGATCAACTGCTTGGAAGGCAACTATGCTAACCATTACACCACCGACGCAGCTTGCCGTTATATTTTTTCATTTTCAGAATCTCATTATTGAAATCAGTTTTATTCAAAACAGTAAGACATCATTCTGGTATGTTTATAGATTTTTGAAAACGAATATAATTATTAGGTGCCAGTTATAGCTTTCATTGATAACTATCATTGAAAATTTTAATGACTCATTTTGAGAAGTTTAGGAAGTGAATTTAGAAATTATTTTTATCCAAAAATAAGGCTGATGGCTCAAATTATAATTTTTAATTTACGCGGGCAGCTTCTCAAATCCAACAGAGCCTACTATAGTCTGTCAAAGCTCTTCAAATCCAGAAATCTCACCATAACTTCAAAACTGCTGCTGTACAGGACCATGGTCCTGCCAGTACTCACATATGGATCCGAGACTTGGGTGCTTAGCAAAAGGCACTCCGACCTCTTAGCCGCGTTCGAGAGGAAAGTCTTAAGGAGAATTGTTGGCCCCATATGCGAGGAAGGACGATTCCGGAGACGGTACAATCATGAATTGTACGCAATCTACCTTGAAGCAGATATCGTGACAAAAATTAAGCTCGGTAGACTTCGGTGGGCAGGGCACCTAGCTCGCATGATCGAAGAGGAACCTGCTCGGAAAGTTCTTTGTGGTACATTCTATGGTAGACGACAGCGTGGTAGACCATGCTTGCGCTGGAGAGATGGCGTAGACCAGGACGCCCGGAGCCTTGGGGTGCGCAACTGGATGGCGGCAGCTCGAGACCGGGATGGGTGGAGAGATTTTTTGAAGGAGGCCAGGGCCGGACCCAGGTTGTCGAGCCGACGATGATGATGCTGATAACTTTATACATTAAGGGTTAGCTCAAATTCGTTAGAGCTTTATGCGAAAAAATTTGAAAAATCCCAAATCTTTGCATAGTAACAGCTATATACAGCCTGCTCTTAATTTTAGCTCCCACTTTTCCTTCCAAATATCAGCTAAAATTGTAGTTAAGTTTTGACATGCGAGCGTTGTGGAGAATATGCCACTGAAAAAAGTTATTCTCTGAGAAAAAAATATATCCAACCATTTAAAAGAATTTGCTCTGTACATATATATATACAGTTATTTCAATTTTTAATCAAAAAGTTATACACACCTGAACGATGCCTTATTGCTTTAAGTTTAAACTAAGCTGATTTAAATAATGAAATGAGATTTTGAAAATTCGAAAATATAACGGTAAGCTGCGTCGGTGGTGTAATGGTGAGCATAGTTGCCTTCCAAGCAGTTGATCCGGGTTCGATTCCCGGCCGACGCACATTTTTTAAAAACTTACTTTCTTTAACAATTATAACTCATACATCGCATCGTTTAATATCGTCAAGCCTCTCAAATAAAAAAAAGCTGTGGACGTAGATGTTGAATATCTTCTATTTACTAACAAACAAAAGATAACTAGGTACCTACATAATCTTCGTTTGTTTGTTTTTTTCTCATATACCTTCGTATTTAATCAGCTGAAATCCGTATCAGAGTGTCTACATGTGAGTAAGAAACACATATAAACAAATTTTCACCTTGCCAACTGCTGTTAAAACATTGAAATCCAAAGAAACAAATCACAACAACTTTTCAGAAATTGAAGAGATTTAGAAAATAATTCTTTATTTTCTCTCCGTCTCTATTTTCTCCTTGGAAATAAAATCCCATCTAATGATCTGGAAAACTATGAAATAACTGTGAAAGCAAAATACTGATAAAAAAGGAATAAGGCCATCCTCTGATCCGATTATTTATTTATCCTATTTCGTCCTCCTGTGTCTGCCTTCCTGCCTGCATAAAGAAAACAGAAAAAGATTCGACGCATTGTCCGAATGCCAATCACTATCCTTGTGTACTGGTCCTGCCTGCAATCCTTGTGTAAAACTCCTATACATGGCACATGGGCTTGGAGTCCTTTTGTTTTAACAGAGCGCATAGGAGCCTGTCAGTCTATTCTTTCTGATGCTGCTTCGTGCTTGCATGCCCCGTTCAGCCTGTTTCAGAGTTTTCGGACGCAGGATGCGAATTGACGCAGGCCAAAGCTTGGGGGATCAAGTCTACCAAAAAAAAAAAAAAAAAAAGCTAACCAACCTCCCACCCCCCTCCATCTTATCGATGTGCAATGCAATTTGGTATTTTCGCCTTTTTTTGAGAGGACTTCGTGTTTGTTGTCTGGGCCGGCCAGGGTAAAAAGAAAGCCGAGTTGAGGATGATGATGCTTTGTTTTGTCCCTTCCGAGGAATTTGTTTTGATGTAGGTTTATGTATGTGGGGCCTTTTCTCCCGAAATCTCCCAAAAAACTTACACCCAGTGTGCTCCTGTTCGGACCATCATGTATATAACCAATAGCATTGGTGAGCTGCAGAATGTGTGTAAAATTGGGAGTGGCTGAATGACCACCACCATCGACATATACGAAAACAACACAAAATCCTTCGGCAAGACCGAAAATTCTGAACTTTTTCTACAGTTTTTTTTTTTTGCTGTAGGTATATCCTTTGAAAGTTAACTTTATATAGGGTTAGGACCAGAGGAACAGTTACAAGAGAGCTAGAGCCGAAGAAAATCCACACAAAAAACATTCTTACAGGACCTCGACGAATGATTTTTGTTTTTTTTTTTTTTGTTCAGTTTTTACCAATAGATGGAGAATAGGTGCTTGACACCAGATACGAGGATACGACTCTTCTATCCCAAGGAGAAATGATATCCTCTTGCCTTTGGATAAAGAATCCAACGATGAGTTATGCTATAATTTCGTTCTATACTCGTCGTCGTGTTTTCCCTGCTGGGACATCGTTGTTTGTCTTAGTTTCGGTTTTTTTTTTTTGTGGGTTTAGGTTTACTGTGAACTAGGACTAGAATATAATTGTAAAAAGGGACCCTTTTTTTTGAGACAGAAGTTTTGGTTTTTTACGTTTTTTTTTTGTCTAAAATGGAGTTCTTGTTTGGCAGTGGCGACAACAACGAGGACGACGACGACGACTATGAGGTTAAATGAGTCTACTCCTTAATGATACTCATTTATTTGGGTTACATATATTGAGGTGGCATGTTGTTCTGTCATTTAATATTTTCTTGCTTCCATAACAACTGCTATATTACTATGCACAGTGGGTATTTTACTTTATTTAACTGAAGACCTTCTGACATGGGATCCCAAGCTGTGGTCGACAATAGTCTTAAATGTAGTACCCCAACTGAGAGTAATGGGATTCCGGAAACCAATTTGCTTGCATAGAGGATATTTTTTTTTTTATCACCACGCGTGTACCTGTACTTTTACCATTGATTAATTTTTTAGAGGGAAAATAACAAAACACTTTTGCATATTTAAGTCGATTTGTATTTTTAAAAGAGTACAAATAAGTTTATGATGTTCCTTAAGTCTGACTTTTGAACGCTTAAACTATATGTTTTTTCTATAGAAATAAGTCATGAAATATAACGAAAAGGCTTAATGTTAAATAAAACTATAAATAATGTCATGGAAATACAAATTATTGAGAGCTGAATGTGCCATCACCAAAAATAGTTTGTAATTTTGCCACTTTAACTATGGTCTGTCAGACAGACGACACAAAGATATTTTCCTGAAAATTCTTTTTTAGCTCCTTTCAAGCTATGTGACATTTCCTGTCCTCAATATTTCTGGGATTCTGAGGCGAAATATGTTCTTCTATTCAAAGGTCAGCCAAAGCGACAAGTTCAAGCGACAACTGACTATTTATTGATCGAAGAGCTTCTGAGCAAAGCGAGTTCAATTGACAATAAATTTCTTTGTCCTCCGTCGTCGATCTGTGCATCATTGTCTTTGTCCGTCTATGCGTTTGTGCGTCTGGGTACCTTTGCCTTCAGTGTTATTTGAGCTAGAGCGTAGACGGGGAAAAACTGACGATTTCCTTCATATTTGGTACGAAGCATTTGCATATGCTTCTCTAGAAGGAACATTTTTGTCTTAGCTCATTTATAACGAGTAATTGTCATACAACAATGTTGATTTGATTCAACTTTTCTCAAAAACGATTCAAACAATTTTATTTAAACTTCCTACATGAAAAGACTAAGGTGAAAGGTGAGAAGTGAAAGGAAGAAAACTGCGTGTTTTTTGCAAAAAAAAAATCAACTAACGGAAATAGCCATTCCAGTGACTTTGTTTCTATAAATCTCGAATCGGTAATACTGGTCGAGAAACGTTGAAAAATAGAACGGAACTCATATAATCAGCCTTATTTTGTGAGTTTCACCCGAACAACATTTCAACCGAAAACTTTGAGCTTTCACTTTTCGCCTATTGTGAGTTTGCCCCGAAATTTCATGATCGAGAAATTCCCCTAATTGTGAACATTCATTTCTTGCGGAATGTAATGTCATTTTCACTTCTTTTTTGTAAGCGAACAAAATTGCGTGCGGGCGAAACTCACAATAGCTTTTAAAATTCCGGGAGAACAAAAAATTTTAAGGTGAAATATTTGTTGGGGGAAAATCACAATAAGTCTGAATATGTTTGAATTTTCATTGTTTCTCGACTAACTTCATCGATGCGAGAGTTATAATAGAACGTAGTTTTTTTGAGAAAATGGTTATATTTTTTGGCTTATTCGTATATCAATTCAATGGTAACACTTTTGTTATCATAATTTTTCAATCGGATACTTATAAATAGGTACATAGTTCAAACAATAGTGCGTTTAAAGATTTTGAAATACAACTGTTTTATACAAAAAAAAATAAAAAAAAAATCTATTTTTTTGTTCATATTGACTTTTTTAACATTTTTTGGTTAAAGATTTCATGAAATTATTTGCTATAAAAATTATTTTTCCCAAAATCAGCTCCATAGATTGTTTTTTTTTTTTTAAATCAGTTAATATCAAAAAGTATCTTGCCTTTTAGTAAAAACAAATAGTTTTTTATTAATTTTGTAAAAAAAGTTTAAATTTTTTTTTTGAAAACTTAATATTAAATATTGCAAAAAACGCTTATTTAACGAAGCTTTTAAGCTATAATGTTTCTTATAGTTAGAATAAACGGTATCTTTCGTACATGTGTTTAAAAACTGTTAAGGAAAATATTACTTTTCTAGGAAAATAACTCAAACAATTTTGATTATAATTTTTCTGTGTGCTTGTATTAGCACGATCTAACATTTTACAGAAATTAATTTTACAATAAACTATCACTAAACAGTTCCTCTTTTAAAACATTTTGTTTTTGATTTTTACTTGCAAGTATTGGTTTCGTGAAAAAAAAACACTAATTTCGAGGTTGTAATCAAAACTAACACTACGATGATCGAGAAGTCCGGAAAAGTAAGTTTCAAATATTTGTTTTTGCTTATCTAGAACGGGTATAGCTGCCATACAAATATTTTATTTTTTTTTTAAATTTTCTCAGAAACGGATATAACGATTTTGATTAAATCTCGTACTTGTAATAAGTATAAGTAAATTGTAAGAAAACTGCGTCTTATTTTTGGGTTATTCAAGTATATCTTTTTGATGGTTCTACCAATTTTGTTATAATTTTTCAACCTGGTGTTTCTCAATAGTTTAAACAATATTGCATTTAAAAATTTTCAAAAACATTGTTTAGTAAATAAAACAAAATTAAACAAAAAAAAATAATTTTTTAGTGGGTATTTTTGAATCTTTTAATATTTTCTCGTTAAATATTTATACATCTTGCATCTTCAATGTGTGGTTACTCACATTTGTTAACCAACAGAGCAAGTTCGTGCGATCAAGTCTTGCATATTTTGTACTTTCTCATTATTTGCTTAATCGATTTAAATTAAATTTTCTGTGCAGAAGCTTCTATAATAAGTTTAAATAATATTGCATATCATTATTTAATTTATGTTTTAGATTAAAAAAAAAATATTTATTGTTCATTTTTGTCTAATCCTATAACATTTATTTCAATTTGTTCTTGAATAAAACTGAAGTGAATTGAATTCGACCATATGTTTTTGACAGGAATGGTTTAAGATATAGCCTCCCATAACAAATATAATTTCTTTTAAGATCGTTCATTTTGTTTAAAATGCGGTTCAGCCAGTATTGATATAATATTTAAAATAAAAAAATTTTAAAATAAAATTGACAAAAATTGAACTGAAACATAATTTTATTTCAATTATTTAAAATACTATGTACAATAAACGAAGATTTATAAAAACCGTTAATATTTTGAGAAAATTTGAAGAAAAAAAAATCGTTATATGCGAACTTTGCACTTTCTGTAGTAAGTATTCAAGATATAGCGTGGAAAAGATAGTCAAGATCAGTGTTTTTGGAGACTTTACTTTTAACAATTTATTGTTTGTGATATCACAACCTTGTTTGACTTTACTTTAACACCACTCTTGTAAGCAAAAATTAATGTATGTATTAAATATAAAAATATGTTACTCATACGCAACAGTGGACTTAATAGAATCTCAATAGAAATAGCTAAATTTAGTACAAATTGACAAGTCCTTTGAAAATCATTCGAGTTATATGTATTTATGTATCGGGTTTTTCAATAAGAGCGCTACAAAAGTTTTTTTTAAATAAAACAAAAAGGGTTTTCGATATCAATGAAAGTCTTAATTCCTGTGAAAGTACGTTCGATGCCATTATGTATGGAACTCGATTTCTTTTGCATGGCCACCACGGGCACGCTTGCAGAAGTCCAGTCGCTGAACCCAATTTTCGACGGTTTTCAACCATAAATTGGCAGATACTGCTACAATTTCACTTTCGATATTCGTACGAAGTTCATCAATCGTCGCTGGCTTGTTGGTATAGACCATAGACTTGACGTAGCCCCACAGGAAATAGTCTAACGGCGCCAAATCGCACGACCGAGGCGGCCAAGCGACTGGACCATTTCGTGAGATAACACGTTCTCCAAACTTGGTTTCCAATAAATTGATTGTGGCATTCGCTGTGTGGCTTGTGGCGCCGTCTTGTTGGAACCACATGTCCTCCAAGCCCATATCATCCAATTGGGGCCAAAAATATTCGGTTATCATTGAACGGTAGCGATCCCCATTCACAGTAACGGGCCGGTCTTGATCATCACGGAAGAAGTACGGCCCAATGACGCCGCCGGCCCATAAACCACACCAAACCGTAATTTTTTCGGGATGCAATGATGACTCATGGAGTACGTGTGGATTGCTGCCCAACCAATACCGCATATTTTGTTTATTGACGAAGCCATTCAGCCAGAAATGAGCCTCATCGCTAAAGATGATTTTTCGATGAAAATCCGAATCATTTTCAAGTTGTTGCTCAGCCCAATTCACGAACAAACGACGGTGGTCAAGCGGCTTCACTTCTTGCGTCAATTTAATCTTGTAAGGATGTAGACCAAGATCTTTTCGCAAAATTCGCCAAAACGACGTCACAGAGATGCCCAACGCTTGAGGACGACGTGTGAGAGACACATTTGGGCTTTCTGCAACTGAAGCCTCAGCGGCAGCAATATTCTCGACACTACGGGCACTTCTTTGTCTCACTGGCACGGGAACATTTTGTACTGTGCCTGTGGATTCAAATTTTTCCACGACCATAAATTGGACTCTTAACGTTGAGGCCACTGACTCCGAATTTGGGTAGTAAATTTTTATAATTTCGACTAGTTTTTGGCTCGTATATCTTTCCATCATGAAATGGCAAACCTTACTGTAGAGAAATGTCAAAAGAACGGCAAGAAATATGGCGTCGTGTGCTGTCCCTGTTGTTCTACTTTTGTAGCGTCCCTGTTGAAAAACCCTTTATATTCCTAATATAATGCACATGTCCTTGAGAATAACGTAAATGATTTCAAGAGATTTCTTCTCTCGGCTTGAATAGTACTGATAAATCACGATATACACAAATCCGCTGGCCCTGATGACACTGCAGGAGCATCCCACTGTGGAACCAAATTGCATCATCTGCGAGTAATACAAATTATCGAGCATAATTTTTCATAAGCTTTGTAGTGATTTTATCCCTGAGGTTTTTTAAAAAAAATATCATTTCATACAAAAATGTGTAAATAAGTCATTTCTTTATTCGATCAGTACCATTCAGAACTATGAATTGACTCTAATGTAGCATTGAATTTGAAATAAAATTACAAAAAGACATTAAAACACATGAAATTGATGAAATTTCTTTAAACAAAAATAATTCATTAAGTCCGAGTCGTTGAATATGAACGCTAGAAAAACAAGTTGGTACTCACGTTTGGTGACATGTCGTTGAATGTGAAATGGAAACCACTAAAAGTCTTCTAAAGTTCAAGAATATTCTTTATATTGTGTGAGAATGGTACAACATTCTATGATTTAAATTTTAATGTTTTTTTTTTTTTTCAAACATCGCATGCAATAAATATTCTGTTCTCTACAAGATGGTATAGGGAAAACGAATTAATATCGACACGTACTTAATCAAAAAGACATGCAAATGAAAACTCTGCTATATATCTAACTAGCACATAATGAGCATTAAAGTTTATATTAGTTGCGTGCCTGCAGCCTGATGGATTATTACAGTTTGCAACAATTTTGTATTGCAACTTTGTGTAACAATTATTTTTCCATCGTGTGATCATAAAAAAATGTTTGATTTAATTACAAAATTTACATACGGATATTTTATTAATTATGCATGCATAAACAAAATAGTTTCATTAATTTTAAAAGTGGAGACAGCTGATTATGTGAATTTCGATCCATAACACTTTCGGAGTTAATACAAACAACGCACCTTAAACTTCTGCCAATGTCAAACATCACTCAAATTCTTACATTTTATCATGATAAAAGGCAACATTTAGAAATTAGTTAAAACTTATACCGAAAATTCAAGTCGGTGGTTGCAACTAAAGGGTCCGCCAAATAACTTTTTTTTTTTGAAAATGGCGCCCAACATCGAGTGTAGCTTCGGCTGTGTGGCACGTAGCGCCGACCTGTTGAAACCAAATGTTGCCAATATCCTCCTCTTCAATTCTTGTGAACAAAAATTGGTTCAACATGGCCAGATAACGATCGCCATTGACTGTTACGGCCACTCCTTGCTCATTTTCGAAAAATGGCCCAATTATGCCTCTGGACCAAAATCCGCACCAAACAGTGACTCGTTGTGGGTGTATCGGCTTTTCAATGTATGCGTGCGGGTTTTTTGTGCCCCAAATGCGACAATTTTGCTTGTTTACTACCCGCCAAGATCAAAATGAGCTTCATCTGACAAGGTGATTTTTTTCAAATCAGACATGAGCTTAGTGTTACCATTCACAAAATAAGCACTACTTAAAAAACACGTTAGATGGCGGACCCTTTATAAGAGGGCTCACTCCAATTTTCACTCGTCTTCAGCGATGAAGTTAATTTTTGGTTTAATAGCTTTGCCAAAGAGCAAAATGTGCGTTATTAGACAGCAACCTTAACTCAAACGTATGTTTAATATTATTCCCTATTCAAAACCCATTTAAAGAGTACAGCAAATAAGTAGATACTCTTGTGTACTTAAAATATTATTTCCCTCGATTTGATTTAGTGCTTTTGATTTTTTTTTAACATATTCGCAAGCTCGTGGGATTAAGTCGTTTTTTTATTGTTGCATTTAAGAACATAATACATACATACATACATGTAGGTACGCGTACACAACAAAACGAGATAACTTGGAAAAAAAAACAAATTATTAAATTCAAATGGATTTGGAAATACCCCCAGTACCCAAACATCGTAATTTGCATGAATCTCATGACGTGTTGGTTACCTTTTAATTTGTACTTAATGCCTCCGTTCGTTGTTCCATTATTGAGTAATTATACCTTCTTAAGTGGAAGAATAAAAAAAAAAACTAAGGTTTAATAAAATCATTCATATTTTTTGTTTCTTTTCGATGTATGAATATTTAGTTCAGAAAGAGTCTACGTTTCGTGCTTGGAGTTGCATTGAAATGAAATCATCGGAACTCAAACCGATTAATTAAAATAAAAACAAAACCACGGGTTTGTTTTTTTTATACATACATATGTGCCTCTTTTATTGTGAGTTGATCTGAAAGCAGTGAAAGAAACATGCACCTTATCGCGTCAGTCAGTCGTTTGAAAGTTGTGTAATTCTATGCTAATCCCAGAGTCATGGATTGACTATAAAGGTGTACTTATGCAGTTTGTCGGAAACAGATATAATGATGGAGACATGAATATTTTATGAATAATACGCGTGGTTTAAGCAGCGATGCATGGTAGGTTCGTTATAATTTATATGCATTTTAAGATAATTGAAGACTTTTTGATTTAATTAAATTATACTGAAGAGGTTATAGGATATATCAGCATCAAAAGGATCAGAATCAATGGGTGATGAGTGCACTAAAAAAATGACTAATAAGAGACTTTTGAGTATCATACAATACTATTTTCAGTAAAAGAAAATGAAGTCACTCAAGACATGCTATTTTATATAGGTGCCAGTTTTGTGAATAAAAGAACAGCTGTTTATGTGGCTTCCATACTTCGGGCAACGCTATGGTTTTTATTCAAGTCACGCGAAGTGCGTTAAATATTTCATACTTTTAATGGTGAAAAACTGTTATTAAATGGCATTACTCTAGTCTCATCCAAATAAAATTAAAAAAAAAAGTGTGCGTCGGCCGGGAATCGAACCCGGATCAACTGCTTGGAAGGCAACTATGCTGACCATTACACCACCGACGCAGCTTACTGTTAGGATCTGTGTTAGCCACAACGATTTTTTTTGTGAAAGCTCCTTTGCTACAAAATTGAGAAGCTTATTGCAAGCTTATTTGATGTAGATAAGACTAATATAATTATTTAACTATAGCATTGTACTAAACATTTTATTCGTAGCTAAATACAGTCAATGGCAAAATTATTTGCACAATGAAATTCTCGAATCATATAGCGTTTTTTTTTTTTTATTGTTAATTTCTTTAATATTCTCGAGACTGTAAATAAAAAAACAGAATCAAATTTAAGGTTAGAACCATAGGAGAGAAAGTGGCAAAATTATTGTTACATCACTTAACACTGGCAAAATTATTTGCACTAGAACTAATGAACTAACCACGGAGCAGCGAGCGGCTATTGTTGCTGAATTTCAAACGGGTGTTTTGGCAACAGAACTATCAGCTAAACACAACTGCTGTAGTAGCACCATTTACTATCAAATATACAAACAAAAAGCGCGAGGAAGTATTTAAAATGTTGCCGGAAGAGGAAGAAAAAGGCCTACAACCAAAAGAGAAGATAACCGAATGATTCGATACTTTAAACATAACCCATCTGAAAAAAATCGAAATGTTCTTACTAATTTCAATAATGATCATGAAAACCCCATCAGTGAAAGAACTTTGCTACGAAGATTAAAGGAGAATAAAATTCAAGCGTATGTCATCCAAAAAAAGCCCCACATAGGTATCGCCGAAAAACAATATCCTTAGGCTTAAATTTGCTAGGGACCATATTAATAAACCACCGGCATTTTGGAAAAGTGTTCTTTGGACTAATAAAACTACTTGTTCCTTGTATGGTAATTATGGAAGAACATTTTATTACGCTCATCGTAAAACCAAAGCCAAACGACCCGCTACACAGCCCACGAGGCATTCCAAAGGAGGAAAAATAATGACCTGGGGATGCATATATCGTATGGTGGAGTGGGACCACTTGTAAGGTGCTCCCAACCTATGACAAATTCAGATTATTTGGAAATACTAAACGATGTTGCCCTTTTGGCAGGGTCAAGATTCATAGGGAGTGGGATCATAAAAAATTTTTTATCAGAAATAGGCCAAGGAACATTAAAATGGCCACCCAGAGCCATGATCTTAATGTAATTGAAAATGTTTGGCATTTGGTCAAATCGAAAATTTCTCAAGAAATTGGAAGATCGCCGAATGAAACTTGGGAAGATTTAATTAAATCTTGGAGTAACATTCCAACTGAACAAATTCAACATTTGATAGACTCAAATCCAAGGCGCCTCGCAGAAGTTATTGCTGCAAAAGGAGGAAACACAACTTACGAGGCAATATTATGATAAAACAATTAAAAAAAAATTCTTTTTACTCTCAGAAATGTTTTAAAATGAAATAAATTAAACATGTGCAAATAATTTTGTCCCTTTTTAGTGCTGTAATAATATTTTTTCCGTTTCCTTTCCTATAGTTTTAGCCTTAATTATTAGAAGTTTTATTTTATTTTCATAGTTACTGTTAAGTGAATATTAAAGGTATTTTGAATAAAATATAAAAAAATAATATACCTACCTATTTTTCTGAAAGTGTGCAGCTTCATTTAAGTTACCTCTTGAAGGTATTACCTTGTGCAAATAATTTTGCCATCGACTGTATATTTATTTAGGTACTTATTTATTCAACTTATATTAAGCCCAAACAATAATTTAAACGATACTTCAAACAGAAACAAAATCTTTATTATTTCTAATATACCTACAGGGTGTGACAAACGGCTAGTGTGCACGCTGGGTTGAGACAAGAAAAAAATCGTTTAGGAGGGGAGTCTATTTCCCCCCGTTCAGCCAGGGGGGGAAATTCTATTAGAAATTGACTTAAAAAGAAAAAAAAATATTAAAAAAAAACAACTGTAACACTTACAATTCTATAGTATACCTTTTAGAAAAGAGGATCGGTAGTACTTAGGTAATAATGTTGAGAAATAATCAACCAACAACGCCTTTGTAATGGCACTCGGCTTGCGGTGAAGAAGCTATTACGAACGGATTCATCGAAACAACAATTATTATTTGATTTGATTCGAATTTAAATTTAGAAAAAATAGTAGGTATTTAAACAAAAATTATTAAAATTTGGACAATGCCCTGTAGGGTCAGCTAGTATTGATAAAATACAAAAGGAGATTTTCCATAAAATATGGAAAATGGTACTTTTAGAAAATCTCTTAGGGCAGAGTAAGAAAAGTAGCAATTGTTTTCCATAATCACTCAATACAAACTCGGGAGTAACTGTCGATAAGTACAAGCCACAGCCAGTAGGTTCCCCAGGCAACATTAATTAGGTATCCACCTAGACCAAGTTATATTTTATATCCGATTATATTAACAATTCGTTTGAGGCATTTTCTTGCTTGTTTATAAACTAAAAACTAAAGCCTGTGCGAGCTTTAAGAATTGTCCGATTGTTTATACTGGGAGTTAACTTGGACTTAAAGCAGCGTTGAGTAATTTTTCTTATAAATTAATTTTTTAATTGCAATTAAGTTTAACTCTGACACTAGCATGAACTCATATTATAAAAACAGATCATTAAAAATGATGTTCTTATTGACAATAAGAGGCACTTTATTTCAATTATACAAATATATCTACTTCAAATTGTATTTATACATATGTAGGTATAGAAATTTGTGTGAATATATTTTATAGAAAAAATCCCCCAAAAGTGACTTCCACCATTTCTACAATGAAAAATTCCCTGCTTTGTTCATTCCCTATTTGCCAACAAACAAACCATAAAAAAAAAAATACTTTGAACACATTTAAATTAAACAAAATGGCGTAACAAAGGCCAAAGATCCCCGATTGAAAAAGAAGAGCTTATAACAACCCTCAGTCAATCTCAATACCTATACCTACCTACTTGAAAAAAGTAACGAAATATCTAACCCTACAGAAACCCACCAACAGTAACTTGAACCACAATAAAGAAAATTCCTCAAAACTCTGACAAAACAGGCAAAGGCAACCCCAAACATAAAATATATACACTTACAAAACCAAAATGGAACTAACCTACCATAACGCACTTTGCATTCGGCGAGGGTAGTTATGCGGGCCAAATAGCAGTACAAGGAGACGCGCCGATTCATGCTGGAAAAGCCACCCTCGTTTTTTTGCGTCTACTTACAGATACAACCGAACGATAGTAACGGTGTTGTGGGGGAAGAATATAAACAAAACGGCATCAGCGCCAGTTATAGCTCTTTATATACATATGTACCTATATGTGTATATATGTGCAAATAAACCGACTTGATGCCCTCGTTTTTTGTGTCATTATATACTTTCAGGACGCACATATATTTTTATATCTATATCTATTCTATAGCCTCGTTCTATTTACTGCCCTGATGCAATATTATCCCCTAGCTTCGCACACTTACTCCATGACCAACCCCAACTTACTGTCTTCTGGGGTCGACTTTCAAATGACTTTTCGCCTGGTGATGGTAAATCTTTTTAGCAGGGGGTGAGAGAACCGGTCTCGTAGGAACGAATGCAAAAGTTGAAGAGGTGAAATGCCTTTTGCCTTTGAAAAACAGTTCTTCTTCTTATTATATTTTCTCATTTTCTTCTTCTTCTACTTCCTTCCTCATGCCAAAGTCATCGTCGACAGACGACAACGACCACAACGACGACGAACACCGACGACGTTTCGATATTTTCGTTGGCGCGAGGGTGGATTTGCGCGTCGTCGTCATCAACGTCTTCTCTGTGAATGGGGAGCAGGGTTGCATTGAAGTTAAGCTATTTAAGGCGGAAAACTCAAGAATTTAAGATGGTGATGGGAAAATAACAAGACCCAAGGATGTTTGAAGATTCGTCAGCAAGCGGATGACCTTAGATCTATTCTTTTATACATAAAGGGTGTTTTTATAAAAGTATATATATTTTTTTTTTCAAATTGGAAACACTATTGTTTCTAGTGCCAGAAAATTTGACAACTCATGACAAATTTTTTGTGCTCAATGTAAGTTTGTACCAGAATTTGACCAAAACTGCCAATCGTTACAAATAGTCACCAAATGTCACCAATTTTAGCCAAATCCTATTCCAAATTTAACAAATTGAGCAGATTTGGTCAGAAGAGAGCGCTCACGAGAGAGAAAATCATTTCCCCCACCTGACAATTTCTGAGTACTGACCAAGAAATTTCATTGAGCGGAAATCGCCATTTTGAGTTTTGTCAAAACAAAAAAAAAAAAAAAAATAAGAAATGCTGTTGCCGAAGGGTTGCCAAACTGTTGCTTTTTTTGTTTTATTTTTTTTTTTTTTATAGATGTGCGATTTTGTATTATTTTATCAGTCTCAAAATTCGTAATTTTATCAATCATTTATCAATTTTCATAACATTTAATTTTCTTTTTCTAAAGAACAACATGCATTTATAGTTCATGAATTACTTGTTTATTTTATTGTTTATTAACACCAGAATAAATTTTTGTCTTATAATTTAATGTTAAATTAAAGAAAATTCTTCTTTTTTTTTTTATTGTAATAAAATTTAAACGTGTAATTTGCAGCATTTTTTAGCTTTGATTGAATGAATTTTAAAAATGTTAGAAATATTTGACCATAACGCGTTTCAGACTTTTCCATTAATATAGGTAGGTACTTCTTTCTGAGAAAATTTCACTCCTCAACATTTGGTAGACTGCAAACTTCTGCCCAAAAGAGTCTAGAATATAAACTTTACGTTTTGCTATTCAAAGATATACTTACGCCAGATCAACGCTTAAAAGTTGTTACATTGTAGACATTCGATCCCAGCCAGAAGCCAGCAGAACGATAAAGTGTCCGAAAATTGAAAATTCAGGTTGCTAGCTTTTTATTTAACCTTTTCTTAATTAAAAAAAAAAAAACTATAAAATTATGCTATTTCTAGAAACAGGTTTGTTTAGTTTAGATCATTTTTTTTTATTTGCTATTAACAATATTTTGACTTTGTGTTTTCCAAGATGGGGTCAAAACTGTAAGAAATAATTGCTAAATCAGAGCGCTAGTTATGGAGGCCAAAGCAAGTTTGTCGACATATAGATATTGGTATTTCAAAATAAGCTTCTTGTCAAAGCGGGGTAGGTAGAAATGGCGGCCAACGAGCCTACTAGGTCGCCGACCCAATTAGCGCAAAAAAGGAATGCGTTGGTGGAATAACAATCTAAAGCCCCGAGTTAGACAGCAAAAAGCCGAATTTCGTCTCAGAGCCATTTCGGTGCGTTTAAGAAAGAGATCAAGTCTTTGATCTTCAGTTCGGAAAGTTTGTCAAGGTCGTCAAATAAAGCCTTTCCAAGTGATTGTATAATAAAAACGGGTTATGACAGGGCGTTTACAGAGGAAGTGAACTAATGTTTCCTTTACCTGCTGGTTCGCACTTGTAAGAAATACCCAATTTCTCCGCATGCAAAACTATTGCCAAGTTCCCGGTGCATGTTGCAACTACCCTGGTAGTTTTTTGCCTTGGTCTACACATTAAATCTTTTGTTCGGGCTTTATTCACCTACAACTTGACTTTAATTATTGGGAAAATAACAGAATTTTGTAACTTAATTGAAGCGAGTTAAAAATAAATCTTCTAAGATATAAGAAAAAGATCATAATGTATAGGAAGTGCGTAACTCATACATGTATTACTACATAAATGTCCCATGAGCAGCTGGGAAATGAGTTAACACCAGAATTTTCAAAGATATAGTAACTTACATGGGAAAGCACCATGGTAGATAATTAAAACTTAAAGAATAAAAACTACAAAATAAATAGGAAATGGAAAACTCTATTCCATGTAATTCTGCATTTGGTCTTACTCTTTTACCTACTTGTTTTCTCTAGCACTACCATAATGCACTTCAAAAGAATGAGTTGTAACTCATTCACCAATTATTAGCATTGGTTGAAGGGAAATGACCTATGAGTTTATTTGTTCAACTTCGCATCCTCTAGAGCTTGACACTATCCACCCAATGTCCGAACTCCAAGAGCCCGTGACACCGTGATTACTCCGTTTGCTTTATCGTGTATTGAGATAAAAAGAAAATAGGGAATTGGGGCGGGTGAGAGCAATTGATTATTGAATTACTTGTTTTAATTAGTTTTAAGCCGGAACCATAACCATAATAGACCTATGCGAACTCAACTCAACTTAAGCAACCAAGCAAATACACACTCTTATATATGGTTAACCATAAAAGCCATTCTGCTCAATTTTGATATATAACTTAAGCAAAGGCCATTGAAATGGCTCTCAACTTAAGAAAATGTTGCAGCTGAGTTAATTTCAGATAAGTCTAGTATGGTTCGGCCTTTATTTACAGAAATTGAGTTTTGTCGATTCTTGGCTTGAGTTGAAAATTATAGATTGTGAGTTAATAGCGCAATAACACTTTTATTACTATATTCTTAACCAACTTGAGTGATATACCTTGTATTTATCATCATGTATTTTTAAATGCGACATTAAACCCGAAAAGATAATTGAATGCAACTAGTTGTAAGGCATATTTTACACCTGAGTCTGATGTTTTAAGGCTTAACTACATAAGCCCAAAAAGTGAAAAAGTACAAAAGTGAAAATTTTTAAACTCATTTTGGAATAGTTTTTCTGACTGGAAAACTTATAAAAATGATGCAGAAAGCTTAAATTTTTGTTTAAAAAAAAATTGTATATTCTTCTTCACAAAACAACTGCGCTAGCGGGAAAAAAAATATTTTTACTTTTGTACAAAAGTACTTTTTGGCTTATGTAGTTAAGCCTTTAGAAATACTTTTGAGTTGGTAGGTAGATTGTAACTTACTTATTTCCTCAAGAAAGGATCACATTTAACTTTATTTCTAATGCACCACTGTAGCACATTTATATATATCTACCTTTTGAAAAAATAGAATGTAGGTGATACACTATTTTTTTTTTACGAATTTTGTCATTTTGAAAATGGTAAATCTACAAATTGTGGCGCCTGGTGTCAGCAGCGGCTATTCTGCAAGGGATGGAATGAAACAACTTGGTATAAGTATATATGTACATAATATGTATGTGATTCCCTTCCCATGGGGTTGCAGTGCAATGGCGTGGAGTTTTGTGAAGCATTTTTCTATGCACGTTTCTTGCCCAATTTCTTACGCCATTATGTAGTTTTACGTTGTTTGCTTCATCTGAGCTTTTTACTAGACATTCTGTCACGTGCGATTATACTGCGCTGCTGCTGCAGCTGCTTATGTGCAATGTTAGGAGGATTTTAACGTCGTGGATATATGGTGGGTGTATTTGGGGAGTAGATAACAACGAGCTTCGATGAGGTCTACGACGCCGACGACGACGATGGCATTTCTTTCTATCTTTTGGGTTTTTCTTTCGGGCACTGTCATAATAAGGAATGGCGACATTTCAGTTTATTGATGAGCGTATTTGCTATAGACGGGAGAATTCATACGTACATATACCTATGTATGTGTGTTTGACTGGCTGCACTCGAACTGATGTGTTGGTTGGTACATATACGATGTCGTCTTATGTGCGAGGTTGTTTTCAAACGAAACGTGTCTGCAGTTTCTTTTTTTATTTTATTTTTATTTCAAACAAGGACGATGTGATGGTCGGTTGGAGATTTATTGAAATCGGAAGGAATTGGAAGTCCTTGGAAACGAATTGTTTTCCTTAAGTTTTTTGAGCAAAAATGTTTTTAAAGTTTTTTTTTATGTGGATACCTATATCTACACATGTACATATACCTTCACATACATATATGTACATACACATGAATAAAGCTGCAGGCAACATTTCCTGAAGGTATCTTAATATTTAAAAATCGAGCACATATTTATGTATATACATTTATATACCAAGGTTGTTCGACGATTTAATTTTATTTTATTAAAACGTTGTGCTTCTCTAGGTATTAAGTTTCCCTGGGTGTAAGTTTCAAATTACCCATACAAATCTATTATGTAGGTACATCCATGTAAATTTTTACCGCGAACGACAAAAATTATAAATAAAATGGCTTACATCCTTTTTCAAAAAAAAGATTAAGGATAATGATGGTAGTATAGTATTTAAAAAAATAAATTTGTTGTATCAATAAAATCAATTCTTTAGTAGATCGTGAACGCACTTGTGGTAAGTACCCACTTGTTATAGTTTAGGTTTTTTTTAAGAGCATTTTTATTTTACAAGGCAACGGTACAATTGGAATTCTCTGAAAGTAGCGACGCTTTATGCTGTGGTGAAGACTGAACACACACCTGATATCGACTCAACTTTAGACCCTTATTTACGCAAATAAGCAAACTAAACTAAAACACGGATTAGTTCTTCAAAGTAGGTAAGCCGAACTTCGTATTCTAACTTAGCAATTCGCACTTTTAAAATGTTTTCCTAATTTCAAAATATTTTTTATGAAAAATATTCAAAAAATCAGAAACCAACTGATGGAGAAAATTAAAAAAAATAATGTAATTATTTTAAAAGTTATGGTATAAAATTTTATAGTGTTGCCATTTTTTTTATTTTTCAAACTTGGCATCGTTTTTATATTTTCTTTATATAGGGACAAAACTATAATGGCACCTGGTGTACTTAATGTTTCAATTATTTAAACAGTTATCTTTCTATGCATAATTCAATAAATTTTGAAATCTTTGCTTAAATGATTATTTTTGATTTTCACCTTTTGTATGCAAATAATTTTAGAAATAGTTCACACTAGATATTAGACATAAAATCTATATATTCGATCAACTGAACTTCGAGAAATTGCGTATTTACAAGGCACACTAGTTGAATAATGAGTCCAAGTGAGTTCGTTCGGACGAAACGCCAATTTTTTGTTGGTGTAAAGGCCATTAAAAGCTATTTTGTATAAACAGAATTGTTTACTAAAATTTTGATGAAATTTTATTTTTATTTTTTTAACAAGTCATTTTTTTTTTTTTTGAAAAGTCAATAAATATTTCTAAATTTTTGTATTAATCTTGGAAAAAATCAGTTTTTCACATTATCTTAATGATTAAAAGCAAACATTTTTCTACCTGCCGTATAAACAAATGTTTATAAACCGTTAAGAAAAATCTAATTTTATTTGAATACGACTGCCGTTTTAAGAGCCAGAGTTGAATTACTAAAGTTAAATTTCATTCCACATAGAGCTGATCTTCTACAAACTTGTAATCTATGCAACAGGAGAGAGTCTGGAAATATCTACCACTTCATTGCGATTTGCCCTATTCTACAAGAAATCCGACGGCTATATTTCCAAGAAAGCTTTCTGTCCTTAGATAGTTTTTACGAAGTATTAAATGGAGCACGGGGCTGGCTCGCTTTGTATAAATACTGTAACCATGCCCTTACTCTTATCGGAATAGCTTTTGACAGCCTATCTTTACTAAGCGCTCTTCCAGCTACTTCTTTCTTATTTAAATCTTTATGTTTCAAATCATTTAAAATTGACCATTTTTCTGTTTTAAATCAACCAAAATTACAAGTTTTTATGTTACAAATCATTAAAATTGCTCATGACCTCTCGCTAGCTCATTCTTTTATTGCATTTATTGCATTTCTAATATAAATATTTTAGTACCTTTTGATAGTTCAATTTCTTATTTTTAATCTTTAGAATTATTGTAAAAAAAAAAAAATTAAAAAAAAAAAAAATATCTTCTCTTTATATCTTCTTTATCCATTTTTATTTAACTGAAATGTCATTTCCGGCAGACGGCATAGTAATTGCCAAGTCCGTATTTCTACTAAAACAAATAATTTAATTATCCTATTGAAATAAAGAAGAAAATCTAAAAAAAAATCTATTGATAAAAAAAAATATCTGTATAGATATGTCAAAATAAGAAGGTACGATTTACTATTACTATTCAACATAATTGAGATTTTCTTTGAACTATTTAAAGCCGATTTTTAGGGGAGGAGGGAGGATATACTCAAATTAGGTATTCTTGTTTTAACACCTTAACTCAAAAATCTGGTGTGTAGAAATTTTGTTAATCAAAAATGAGGATTTTAGTGTAGGTACCTAATTAATACTCCAAATTTTCGATTTTCTCTCATTCGACTAAAAACTAATAAGAACATTTAAAAATATTGAAAAACAAATTATTACTTAGTAGCATACATTTTTGGCAAAAATTCAATTACATATTTTTTCAAGCTTCTTTCAAAATTTTGAGCTTAAAAATTTTTTTTTCAATAGTTGTTTCTTAAAAAAACTTTACAAAAACCAATATAAGGAAATAATGAATTTTTGGCTTAAAAAAAAGCTACTGCATGTTAGTGTTTCCATTTTTTTATTAATATTTCTCTTCTCGTTCTCATTTCGGATGCAAGAGAGGTACCTTAAATGAACGCTAGGGGTAGAAGGCCAAACTCCAGGATATATGGTGAGAGAGGAAACAAAAAGAGATAAGATATCGATAAGGGCATGGAGAAGGGCATGGAATTATGAAGAGAGGGAAAGGAAGCGAGACAGATAGGGAGTGTTCAGAGGAGATGAAAGAGAAGGAGAGAGAGAGGGATGGACGAGAGAGAGGATCACGATGGGAGCAAGGAAGAAAAGAAATGAGGGAAAGGGAGGGAAGAGAGGACAGTGCAACTGGATACGATGGAATGGAAAGAGAAAACAGAAGAGAGCAGGAGAAGGAAAGATGGGAACTAAGAAAAGAATCCAGATACAACAGGTGGTATAAAGAAGTAATGACAGAGGGGATTCCGCAAAATTTGAAAGCAGGATATAGGACAGAAAAAACAAGGAGAATAGCAAGACTCGGGCTAGGGAATGGGGTGAGAGAAAGGTGGTACTGGAAACGAGAAGAAGAGAGAGTGTGCAGAATGTGGGAAGATGAACAAGCGACGTGGGAACATATCATAGAAAGATGCAGATCAGGGGCAGAAGAAGGAAAACCTATAGGTGAAAAAATGATTGAAATAATGGACGAAAAAGTTAAAAATTAAAAATTTCTAACTCGAACTTTTTATGTATGTATAATTACATAATATATGGAGTTAGGATAAGGGACTAAGAGATTACTTGTTTTGTATTGAAAATATTTTGAAATGATGGAGTGAGGATAGGTTTGCATTATATCGATTATTTTAAGTCAATAATTTAGAAATTTGCTCCTCCTGCATAAGCAGGGGCAAAAATACGCTAACTCCCAAATAATTTTTTTACTTCATTTACTTCATTTCTCATCAATTGAGATTTCTAAAATAAATAATATGGTTTACAACGCATAGCTATTTCAAAAGTTTTTTAGTATAAATTTATTTCTAACAATTCTGATTTTTGTAACGATTTTGCCCCTTAAAGTAGCTATATCTCCAGCCAAACAAAAATAAAAACGAATTATAAATTAATTCGTAAAAAATTGGTGGTTGCGCCTTTAATATGTTGTTGTTGTTCAGAAATTCAATGAAATTATAACGGAATAAAGAATATGGTCAAGTCTAATAAACTGACATTCTAGTATGAATAGTACAGTAAATAATAATAATATATTATATAAGTTAGGTGACATAACGTATAGGCTTCCATAACAACTAATGTATTTCCTTTGAAATAAGGTGAATAGATTAAGGTACGTTCAGACTTCGAAACCACAGTGTGATCGTACTTAAGAGCAAGTTCCTACGACCCAGAAAAATACTATTTTAGGCTAATTTCTTAGAAAACTACCCTACCCTCCCATACACATTGTATTTCCAACCTACACGCATCCAGTGGATTTTACGCAAAACACCCTGTGTGTAAACACCCCTTATTGTTAAAAAATTCAATATGCGATGGAAAAAAATGTCTTTGTTCATAAAAATCTTTATATATAAAAAAACAAATAGTTTCAAACACCTTCCAGAAAATTTCTAAATTAAAATATGTTAAGTAAAACAAAAATGTTGCAAGAAAAATCACATCAAACGTAGAACTTAATGGCAGTTTAGATAAATTTAAAGTAAAAATTCTTTTCTGACTCCACTATTAACCAATGAATATTATATTTCTTATCACTACATCAATGTGTCTTAAATTGTATGAATAGTATTGCATTAAAAACAGCAAAACATAAATCAACCATTTGATTTGCTAACTAGGTGAACACTGAAAAACTCTTAAACCCAAAGTTATTTTAGTTCTTAGTTAATCTTCAAATAGAAGTATATACGATAGTTGTTAAAATAATATAAATTTCCAGTTGAAGCTACATGTCCTTCTCCATAACTCTTTTAATATCTTCCAATTCATTTTACTATACATACAAATAGGTGTATATACAATACATATGCAGAATTATAAATATGTAGGTATAGCTACTTGCTTACATCTTCCTTTATATACCACCATAACACAAATCCCATTTATACTATTCCCTACCGAAACAAATATCCAGCTCTTCATCATTAATCCAATTTCGGAAATTCTCCCCTAGCACATCTAATCCTTTTAAATTTGTCTTAAGCCAAAATCACAGAAAAACCTCAAGAACTGACGTTGAACTGGCGCCCTCTATTCGACTTTAGAGAACACACACAGCATCACACACACACACACAGCACCCTCGCATTAAGTTGAAGAAACACACTGCAAACCTAATACAAAAAACTATTCCTTCTGCATCAAATATCCTATGCGTTTATTGAACCTGAAGTTTTCTTGGTATCAGGGAATATACGAGTGTTTATCCTTCGCGTCCCAAAAACCGCCCACACAGGCACCTCCAAATCCGACTCCCATTTTCCATTTAGCAGCCTAATCCCCTAAAAATGTTGCATGCAACTGGAGTGGTGATCTTAACCATTAGTCTTATACGACCGTGCAGCTCCAACTCTAACCCCGACCATCAACAACTGCAGTCAGGAGTTGTTATAGAAATACTCCTTAAAGTTCC
The DNA here is from genome assembly GCA_932273885.2 of Leucozona laternaria. Lineage (NCBI taxonomy): Eukaryota > Metazoa > Arthropoda > Insecta > Diptera > Syrphidae > Leucozona > Leucozona laternaria. The sequence continues at coordinate 17,716,624 of OW026367.1, read as the reverse complement.
TTCCTTCCTTTCTCGAGCCCAGCAGCAGCGTGCATCGTATCCTTGGTTTTTCTGGAATAAAATGCATAACAAGAACAAATCTTGCCAAAGATATCGAAGTGGGTGGCAGGGAGGAAAACCAATTACCAGTAATGACTGCTGTTGCGATAAGAAAATCCTGGCGCTCCGAACGTAGCCCGAAACGCATATACGAAAATGTTCCCTTTGTATTTATATTCCGTCCCATTATTTGACTCTATAGTCTATATATGTATGTAGGTATGTATTTGTACATCCTTTCATACATAGAGGACATTCCAAGGACGAAACCTACAGAGCTGCAGTTTTGAGATTTATATTAAACCATTGCTCTCCTTCGGAATACTAATAACGTTTATTCAAGAATAGGGTGGTGGTTGATGATTACACACAGGATATGACGACACCCTATTTCTCCTACTCTGCTTCTCCGCGTGTCCTTCGGGTTTTGGTTGGAGTGGATCTTTGCTTCGACTGCTGCGGCACAAGGATATTTCAAACATTTCAATTTTGCTGCTTCATTTGGCTGCTGGAACTGCGTTGTATTTTGCAAAATTAATGCCACAGTGGTGCGATGGGGGAAATTTGGTGTCCTCGGTCCTCGTCGCTGTCTCCACTTTTCACTATTATATAGGTATAGGGGGTAGTTCTTCTTTGTCCGCTCGATTATTGAAAGATTCCGCTCCTCCTTATTTCAGCATCAGCTAGCATGGAAGCAAGGAATTCGATGGAGCTTTCCCAATCCGCACCGATGCGACCTTGTCCAAAATTTATTGATTTCCTTGGGCAATATAACGACGAATAGCGACGAAAACATCAAAGGAAACGTGATCGGGGGAATTTTACCATTTTGGCTACGAGATTTGTTAAAGGTATGCTTATTTAAAATTGAAATTATAACAACAAAATTTCAAAAATGTATTTAATTTTAACCAACCCGTAAAGGGCGAACGACATGGCGAAGGGGAAAAATGAGGGTCTAGATCCCCCTTTTCCAAGACATACGCTTACATCTGAAAGAGTTAAAAGATATAACACTGTCAAATATTCAAAACAAAAACAATATCATATTTTCAAAATTGAAGAACCCACTTTTCTTGTCAAAAATCAGAAACACGGTTTTTATCCGAGACTAAGATATGGAGAATTAAAAATTTGAACTTAGACAAAATAGGTATCTTAAATTGCCCCTTTAAATTAAAGATTTCTTGGAAAATTGATCTGGAAAAATGTATGTTTTTCAAAAATTCTCTACTCAAAAGAAAAAAACACAACAAAATCGAAAATTATTCAACTTGTCTAAAATCTTTTTGTATTACCTTCCAAAAATATAACATCTAACATCATCCAAAACTATATTGATTTAATTCTTGAACGTCTGCAGTTCCGTTTTCGACTTTTTAACGTTCATACCTTCATAATTTGACAGCTCAACGAAGAGCCGAAGACATAATCAAATCTGACAGATAAACGACCTTCCCCTCCAAGCAAATTCACTAATCCAACTTTGTAGGTGTTTCTTGGATCATTGCAAAACGTAGTGTCTCACGCACACGTACAAAAATTGTTTGTTGCATTTGTTGTTTTTCTTTTCCCCACACTTTTTTCAGCTAATTTTTGTAAATGGCGTAGTGAAGACACATTTTTGTTTCTGTTGAAAACTTGAGAAATTTTAAATTAGTAATACGAACTCAAATGTTTGTCGTTCATTTCACATTTCCTAGTCCCACAAAATGTGTTTGTAAATGTCATGTTTTTATAAATTATCATTAAAAGTTTCTTTGAATGAAAAAAGGATTTGTTTGTTAGTGTAGGTCATGTAGAAGTCGGTTGGTGGAAATAATTTTTTTTTATTCGATTTGGATCCGTTTTGGCTTCAGCTTTCACTGAATATGATGAGCTCTCTTTCTCACAATACATGTATGTACATACCAGCACAAGTGGGTCCGTGGTGATTCTAATTTCCATACTAATTTGAACCAACGAACGCAGTTTTGAGGATCCATATTTGGATCCGTATGCAAAGTCGTCCATACGTTGTTGACTACGTGCTACGTGATTCAAAACGGACTAGTTTTCTTGAAAGGTCATTAAATGTTCTGTGGCTAGTACATACAATTGGAATGTCAAATTGTCAAATCATTATGGCAATATATTCCCCATGGGCTTGGGGATTATTCGCTTAGACCTGCGACTTCGGAAATCCCCTCAAGAAAAAATCTAACCGGGTCAAATCGCACAATCTCGGTGGCCAGTTCACATCACCTGCACGTGAGATGGCCATGACCTCAAATCGCTCGTGCAGAAATTCCGATGTGGTGTGAGCTGTGTGGCACGTAGCGCCGTCATGTTCAAAACATATGTCATTGGTGTCGATATCATCCAATTAGGGCCAAAAGAATCTGGTAATCATCGACATATTATAACGCTCGCCGTTGACGCATTGGACGCTCTTGGATCTCATGTGGATTGGTATCGTCCCAAATTCGCCAATTTTGATTAAATGTACCCATTCATCCAGAAATGGGCCTAATCGCTGAAGATGACCGTAAATAGGCGAAGCACGTGTTTTTGAACGGTATAAGTAAGTAAGTAAGTAAGGAATTCATTTATTCATCATTTCGGTATTACATTAGTTACAAGTAACAATGAATTAAAAAGCTATGGCTTACCCGTCAGCTAGGTTAGCAAAATAGTTAGGAATGTACATTTATAACCCTTAATATATAGTTTTTATATTCTTTTTTGTATACAAACTAAATCCATCATATATATTCTGATGCTAGTAAGTTCCTGTATTTGTATATGGCTTTAATATAAAAAGATAATATTTTCCAGTCACACTCGTTCAAAATTTGTATCGTCTCCTGCAGGGTAAAGGATTTCTTTCCGAAGTAAGCTAGTCTTTGTGGCTTGTAGATTGGACAAACACCAATTATATGGAAGCAGTCCTCTTTCGCTTTCAAGTTACAAATATTGCAAAACTGGTTAAAACTTCCATTATATGGGGAGCCGTTTAAACCAAGCAACTCACATCTTGTTTTAAAAATAATGGATATTTCACTGTAGATGAGTGAGTCATTAAAATAGTTCTTATCCTTCAGGTTGAAGTTCAGGTGAGTGTATAATATTCTGCTATCTGATTTACGTGCTTTCTCGATAAACGCCTCGCGAATAGACTCTTCATTCTTTTGGATTGTTCGATAGAGTTGGTTCCTCAAGTTGTCCAGGTTGTTGAGATCAAATAAAATAGTTTCTCCACATGTGTTTCCAATACTTAACCATCTTTTCGACCACAAGTCTTGGTTTCTCAATTCATGCGAAAGCATTTTTTTAGTAAGGCGAGAGTCAGGATACGAACTTATTTTGATAATGTAATCCGCTTGTGACTTGAGAGTGTTTGTAAAAAGCATTGGAAGACCTGTCTCCAAATAGATTGTGTAGTTTGGGGTTTTCATTGGTAAGTTAAATAGTTTTTTTAGGAAATTCCTATGGAATTTCTCAATAACTTCATACTCGTCTGATCCCCAAACTTGAGAAGCGTAGCAAAGGGTTGATTTAACAACTGAGTCGAATATTCTATATTTTTTGAGAGTATTACCCGTTCGTTTGAAAATATATTCCTCCACGACATATTCAATAAGCTTTGTGAGGAGTTGGCCTTATCTGTTAGATGTTTATCAAATTTTAACGTTGGGTTCAATTTTACTCCTAGATATTTGATTTCCTTAACAGTTTCTAATTGTATTCCGTTGTAGAACCATCTGTATTCACTTTGTGTTGGTGCTGTTCGGGAGAAGACCATAATTTTAGATTTCTCAGTGTTGATAGTTAGTCCCCATTTATTGCAGTAATCGGCTAGCCGATTTATCATCAACTGAAGGTTTTCTGGAGATTCGGAGAGCATGACAAGATCATCGGCATACAGTAAGACATTAACGATCATATTGGCAATTCGTTTACCACCAGGTAGATATTTTTCTAGATCGTTTATGAATAGAGAGAATAATAGGGCACTAAGAAGACATCCTTGTTTTACACCGGTCTATGTTTCAAACCATTCCGAGAAATCCTTCCCGTCCCAGACTGCTGAATTTGTTCCAGTATACATTTTTTTAATGACTTAGAAATTTCGTAGAAAGACCCAACTGTGACAATTTATAAATGAGTGCGCTTCTATTAACGAGTTCAAAGGCTGCCTTGAAATTTACAAAGAAGCTATAGATTTTCTTGTTTCTTGCTTGGAAAGCTCTAATGATTGAAGATAGAGTAAATATTTGATCAATGGTTGAAAAGTTTTTTTCTAAATCCAGCTTGTTGATCTGACAGAATATTTTTTTCTTCTACCCATGTTTCTAATCGTTTCAAAAGTATTCCACAAAATATCTTGGCTAAAACATTCATAATTTTCTACGTTTTCCATTGCTCCCTTTTTGTGGATAGGAAATATAACGGACTTTTTAAACGATGAAGGTATATCAGCGCTCGAAAAAACGTTGTTATACAGAATTTTTAAACGGTTGATTGAACGGTATATCCATCCATGGTGATTTGGCAAAACCACTCTGAATAAATGGCAGCCAATTTGACAGATATAGCTTCAACAATATGGCTGCTATCAACTGTCAAAGTTCGGAAGTCCCTATTGGAAGATCCTTTATGTATTATATTCGAAAAACAAAAATCTAAATCGAACTAATAAGAGGCGGGCCCTTATTCCAAGCAGTTATTGAAATAATGCCACATGTCTCATACTGCATGAGTCACTTAGGAATAGAAATAAGGTCAAAAAAAGAGTATGTAAATTCTAGGGTAGAAGTTTCTATATTCAGAGCTACATTGAGCTCTGCACTATCTAAAGCTTTGACTAACTCGTTTTAGCTTCTTTCAAAGTGTATTGCTTTTATTTTCATTCTTATAGGACCTACCATTAATTTAACTAGGTGTATTATCAATTTCCAGTCTGATTAAAAGTGTAGATCGATGAACCTAATTTGATGAGTTGTATTTATAACTGAATGATTACTCAGCATGCTGGTGAAATTCTTTTCCGTCAACGAAAACCATCACTGGTGTATGTGACAGTGGCACCTCAAAATGTCAAATGTTCCTCCTCTGCATCGTGTGCATTCTAAGGACTCTAAGGTCTTTGTTTTTGCCTTCGCATTTCTGCGTTCCGGCCGGCACGTTTCGGTTTTATTTTTTTATTTTTTATATTATTCTTTGACGAAGCAAAGTTTTCTTGTCGCACAGCATCCTTTTGAAGGACATATAAGATGTCGTCGCATTTATAGCATTGGAATAAGATGATATTTGCCTCGTTGTAAAGTCCTTGGAGCTTGGAGTAAGGATATAACCATGCATAGTATAAGTATAAGGCATCTTGAAGAACGCATTATACTGTAGATTGGGTTCAAAAATGGGGTGTTGTTTTGTTTTGTTTGTTAGTTCGCCTACAATAGGGATGAGAAGAATTGCATCTTGCGTTCTCTATAGAGTGGCTCAGTTGAGGAAGATGTGTGTGTGTGTGAGGAAGGATATTTTTCGTTCGTCCTGTTTTACTGTTACAGTTTTGAGAAATTTTATCACTTTTTTTTTCGTTCATCATCTTTAAGCGGATCTGCGAAGCTATTTTCGAAGGATTTTTGTTGTTTTTGAAATTTTATTTTTTTTGGTGAAGCAACACAAAATAAATAAAAAAGGAAATGCATTAAGCTGCTATATTCTATATATAGCAAGGAGATTTCCAATGGTGTTTTCTTTTTCTTTGGTTTTCTTGCAAAAGCACAAAATGTCAAGAAAGGATATCGTTAGGATGGATGAGAAGAAAAATGGCCGTTTGTAATGAGTTCCGTTTTGCCAACGTTGTCGTCGTTTTTGGCGTCGTCGGCGTCGGTCGCTTTCTTCGTTATTGTGCATAAATAGATACGGCATAAGAGAGAGAGAAAGAGAAGAGAATCAAGACTACAAAACTTGGAGCAATACGCGATGGAAGGCAATAGATTTGAAAAATGTTTCGGGGATTTGGGATATTCTGAAAACTGAAATATTTGTAATTTTCCTTAAGGGGCTTTGGATTTTGAAGCAGGATATCTGTCTTTTCGTTAAGTAAGAAAGTACAATGACAGTGGTGGATTTTTTAATAAATTAATTGTCAAAGAGAAGACTATACATATATATACAAAAGATAGTTTATGTACAAGTTGTGTGGGTGTGTGTTTTATTTGTTTTGAGGTTATGGCATAAAAGGAGGTTTATTATAGACAGTAACAAGGGGTCAGCTGAAAGACTATAAGAGTTTCTAACATATTTTGATGATGGATAGTGAAGAAAACAAAAACTTTTCTTGATACAGAGTTTTCGATAAGACTTTTGTCTCTGGTTTAATTAATTAAGTGAAAGAAGATTTGAGACAGAACGTCGGAACTATACTATTATTCATCATTTGATTTTAAGCCAAATTGTAAAAATTGTTTTTAAAAATCTAGGTTACTACCTATGTGGGTTATTTTTATCTAAACAAACTCGTCTTAGGATACGTGAACGCTCTAATTGACAAAAGGTTACCGAAGAACATCAAAGACGGACTGTTTGACCAAAAACAAGCTTTTTTAACTTTTTTTTGCAAAATAAGTAGGTTTAATCTCCTTAAAATCCCTGAAAATCGATATCCTTGAAATCTTATAGAGAAATAGGAAGTAAGAAGGTACCTAGACCCTCATTGAGGAAATAAAATTAATCTTTATTTGGGAGCAAATTATTCGGTTTCGCTATGATTCAGTATTCCTGTTTTTTGGAATTTGGATTCTTGTAATCAAGAATAAAATTTTCTCAAACATCATTAGATAATGTCGGTTTAGTTACACCATTTATAACTCAATAACGGCTGGACCAAATTTAATGATCTCTGATTTGTTGGATTTGTCTCCGACCCGAATAGCTGAATAACTATTAAAATATCGGAAAAATTCACTTTGAAGGGTGAAATGGGGTAAAATTAAAAAAATATATCCTGTTGATTTAGGGGTATTCTTTTTCAATTTATTTATTTGAAGGGTGAATTAGGGTAAAAATTAAAAATGTTCGATTTGAGAAATTCTTTTTTGTTTGAAAGGTTATTTTGTTTGGCTTCAGGAATATTTTTTTCAAAAATTTGGTATTTATAAGGTGAAAAGGGGTAAAAATGAATCCAATTTCATAAATGCTGTTTGCATTTGAAAGGTTATTTTAAAAAAAATGATGTTAATAGAGTGAAATGGGATAAAAATAAAACGGGGGTTTTCGAATACAAAAATTCTTCCTGTGTTGGGAAAGCAATAAAGGTTGGACTAAGATGATTATATTTTTACAAATTTAGCTAAGTGAGTAGCCATAAGCCTGCAAGCTTGTAGGTGTGTTGGCCATTAACCCCATAAAGAGTTACAAAAAAAAACTAAACAATAGTTACGTCATTTGGTAATGAACATTTTAAGCTTTTCTGCAATCTGTTAATTCCTCCGAATATTTAGCTGGAATTCTGCCTCCTGAAGGGACAAATACTAAAAAAATAATTAAGTTACGTCATTTGATAACGATGCCATATTCTACTCTCTTAATGATTGTGATTGATGTGAGTATTAGTCCAGAAGACAGCCAAGTCCGCTGTAGGGAGTACTGAGCGCGCGCTGGTTAGTAAGGTGGTTATGACGTATCACCATAGGGGCTAAAACTCCATTTATTTAATGATTATCAGTATTTGGAAGTCTGTCGAGTGCCATCTGTTGGGTTTGGCAGCCACGGACCCCCAAATAGTTAAAACAAAAGAATCAATCAAGAGGAATATTTTTATGAAACACATATTGTAGCTGGTAGGTAATGCTTTTTGAGTATTTCTCCGGAAGACTGCCAAGTGCGTGGTGGCTACTTACCTCTTAATGGCCAAAAATAAAAAAAATAGTTAAGATACCTACGTCATTTTATATAATGATGCCTTTTTCTACTTTCTTTATGCTTGTGAATATTGATCTGGAAGTCGGATAAGCATCCAGTGGGTAGCATATTTCACTTAACGGCTTTATAGGCTTCAGATTTCATCTGACCTCTAAGGTCATTTGAATATTTTCTACCATTGCTTTACAGCTCCTAATGACTCTATTAAAATTGAATCCGTACAACGAATAAAAAAATATCAGATTTAACCTTTGCACTCATTAAATTTCGAAAAGAGTGGGGAACTAAGACTCATCGAGTAAAAGGTTCTAAGTGAATACAAGTTCTCGTCTAGCCGCTACCCCCATCATGCTCAAGCATTCATGTTTGTTGCATTCGTGAGAATTCCACCAACCGCCATTATTACTGTCGTATATCGTATACGAAGTCTTATTTTGAAAATCACGAAATTCTACGTGAAGTATGTTTGCGTCACCGTGACCCGCACTTTAAACTACTATCTCCTGCCTGTCGCCAATTACTCAAAAGCTCCAATGACGTTGCGCGGCGTAAGAAAAAAACACAGTCCCAACATCTTCATTCACCCATCAGTATCTCTACCACTATACCAACCCCGCACCAATCGTCTCTACCGTCACCCATTGGAAGGTCATAAAAGTGTTCGCGATTTTCAGTTCCCCATAAACTAAGGTCATAATCAAATCGGCCCCAAGGAAGACCCAAACACAAGCGCACCAGCTGATGTGTGCCCTGATGCTCGATGTAACGCTGTCGGTCGTATCGCGATGTGCGTGCGTCCATGCTAAGTGTGTTTGGTTGTTGCAATGTCCGATTGGAAATTGTTTATGTTGCCATCTTCAATTATAATTCAAATCCGCGAGGTGAGTTTTAAAGCGGACTTGTCTCGCGCGCTCATTAAATGTTAACTTGCTAAGCCCGCAACAACAACCAGCAACGAAATGAAAGCACGACTTGAAGCGCGATTTCCATGTTCATAAAACCGCGCGGCTCATAACTTCTGTCTCGGGGGTTGTAAAATGCGACACCACAAACGCAAACGGACAGCTCCAGCAGTGGAGCACGCTGTTCTATGCTTAAACCTTTGGACAGAGAGACAGATAGACAGGCACACACGGACGTTTAAGTGGCGGAGAATTGCGTGCGCGGCAAACGTCATAGTCGCACAGTTCAGTTCCAGTCTCAGGGCTCAATCGCGTATAATTGGGCGAAAGGTCCCGCCAAATCGCGCAACGTTTTCGTATGAAGCTATATCTTTCCTAAGCTGGTTGTCCCTCTTTCACTGTCCTGGTCAATTTATGTGCGTTTAGACGCGCGCGCGTATTTTCCCAATTAAATATTACTACGTAACATGCATACGCGCACTCTTCCTCTGCGTCTGTGAACAAAACCAAAGGCCAATGCAGCCAGCCATAGACACGATGGATGGATGGACAGCAAACGGACAGGCGGGTCAGCCACAGCCATTTTCTGCTGGTTGTTCTTCTTCCTTCTTCTGGTTAAATTTACTCATTGCATGTGTCCGTCCGTGTCCAGTCCGCATAGTCTATCCGTCTGTCTGGTCTGGTGTGGAGCTGCTACGGAGATGGCTGTCATTGTGGAGAGTTGAGGAAACGAACTCCATACGCATGAGCAATGCTGAGTGTCCTCATCAAATGACATCCTTCAATTAATGCTTGAATATTGTAGTTGGGATTGTGACCAACAACACAACAGCAACCAGCAACCAGAATATACCTCGACCCTCGAGCCACTACTAAACATAAACAGTCAAAGAAATTTTATTGGCTATAAACCACATAAAGATAGCTGCTGTCGATTTGGGTGACATTTCTACTTGCTGCTGGTTGCGTGAGCTGCATTTTGACATTTGAGTTATTGTGACAGTTTGTGCAATTTTGTTGCATCAAATTGAGAAAGTTGGTTATTTCGCTTTGTGTGCAAATTTTATGGGTGCGGGTTTGATTATTTGACCTTTTTTGTTTTTTGTTTTGTGTTTTTATTTTTGTTGTCAATAAAAGTGAAAGGAAACGACGAAATCTGAGGAAAAGACTATGGAGTTATCAAACCGAAACAGAAAAGGTACAATTGAAGAGATGTATCTATGTTTATAAGGTTTCTTTCGGTGGTTCAAGTTGATTGCTGTACCTATACAAAATGAAATGATCGACTTTGTGAATCTGATTATGGATAATAATTATTTCCCAAGTATCAATAATTTATAGATGATATAGAATTGAGGAAACGAGAATACTCTCGGTGTAATAGATTAGACAATAGGTACAAGAAGTCTTAACACGTTTCGCTCTTCTCTCGATACTTTGCTAGTTCCTTCATCGGTATAGGTAAATATATATGTACCTGAAAAACCGTTAGAAGCTGTATCGGTATCTGATATCGTTTTCGATTGGATTTCGGAACTGGTCTTCAAAAACAAGAAGTGTCAAAAGATAGTCCAACAACCATTTACCCTATCCCTTTACTAATTTTATACTCTTATGATTCTTGGTTGCCATGAAATTTTGTAGATTTGTGATTCAGCATTACAAAATATAACTCACGGGTTTTTACAACCGCATATAATCTCGGATTTCCTCAGCAAGATTACGAAATGAATAAATCAAGCATCAGTCAATCGCAAATGAAGAAAATTATCTGCTCATCAAAAATGTTCGTAGGTACCTACATTTATGTAGATATATGAAATAAGTATATTCTAGTATATTGGCAGCACTTAAAAACAACCGTATGTATTCTCTAAATTTGCCGTTAGTTTCCATTTGCTTGCATCTAGAAGTAGAAGTTCTTAGCATAGTCACATGTTCGTTATCCGATGTTTATTTTTTTGAGATTTGTTTTTGTGTTTGTTCTTGTTGAATAGTTTGAAGTTATAATTTTCTTGAAAATTGATTGAAAAAATAACATTAAATGTGAGTTTTTGCAACAGAAAAATGGGGTTTAGGCACTTGCAGAAAGACATGGTGAGGCAGTTTCCGACGCGTCCGAATATTAAAGATTCCATTTATTTATTTATTGTATACCTATGAAATAGACATAATCAAACTATTTAGTATTTATAAAACAATAATTGGTTACTTTTTCAATCAAATTGCGGTCTTTTACACAATGTTCACTCGGTGAAAGCACATATTTTTTTAATATTTTACCAAGTTAATGATAATAAATACTGAATAAATTGGTAGCGCACTGACTATATCATTTTAAGTAATATATTTTCTATGATTTTAATTTACCAAGGGCGTCGGTGGTGTAATGGTCAGCATAGTTGCCTTCCAAGCAGTTGATCCGGGTTCGATTCCCGGCCGACGCACACTTTTTTTTTTTTTTTTTTTTTCTTAAAATAATTTAATGACAAAAAAAGTATCATGATTCATTTAATTTTCCATGATTTATGAAATAACAAATAAGAACTGAAATTGTTTTAAGTTTATAAACTATAATTTAAACAAGATATGGGTTGTGAAATGTTGGCAAGTATTATGTTTATGTAGGTCGAAATATATAAGCCGCATTTTGTGGACAATTTTATTGATAATAAGTACCTCCAATACCTATACATATGTACATTAGCCGTATTTTATTATCGCCGATGATCTATATTGATCATCTCATGAAAATAAAACAATACGGATCTTAGTGACAACTCTGTTATATACCTATCTCTTTTTTCCTTACTTTTATTTATTTTTCATTTATTGGGTTTCTTTTTTCTTTACTCTATACAGTTCACAATTCCTAACCATTTGCAAAGCTGAGAAGCAATAGCAAAAACTAAACTTTTGGTTCATGAAACGTGATCCCGATAGAGAGCAGGATCTCGGTGTTGTTGTTGTAGGTAATGCATGCATTTTGATAATCTATATGGATCATCTCTGATAATAAAAACCGGCTATTATACAAGTGTGTGTTTTTTTTTAAGCCAGAGAATCAACTACTCATAACTTTGAATTGAACAAAACACATGAAATTCAATTAGTTTTTAAAAACAACTTCGGGTATGTACACTGTACAGTACATATTATATGCCTAGCGTACCATCACTGCTGGATCTGATGAATGTCATCTGAGAGACAAAGTTTCCGAGCACATTTCCAGCACTATGTAGCGTTTTTCTCGCACTTGAAATGTCAGCAGAACCGGCAAGTACATATTTTCTCAATACCACGCATAATTCATCCAATGTTTCCTCCAAAAAATTGGTTGTTTCGTTTGCTGATGTATTGTTAATAGTTATTGTTAAAAGTTATTAATCGTGGCTATATATATGGCAAATACCGTTGAGCGTAACATGTTGATTGGCGGTCAGCCATCAGCCGAATAGGGGGAATAACATGTAGCATACGAAAACATGCACGTGCCGTAACTATTCGGACTGGTGGAAGTGTGATCATAGCCTCTTCGCGGCGGCCGCTAGAAACAAGCCTTTAAAAAGGTTTGGCTAATATGATCAGGCTGGTTCCACAGGTTGGCAACAGGTTAATTCCCTGTTCCGTAAAACAAGAAGAATTACGAGACCAGCAACAAGCCTCGGAAACGGACTGATCTCACGACGACAACCCACGCAAAGAAAACGGAATAACGATTTACGAATTTTCTTATGGAACGTACGATCGCTCTATAGAGCTCGAGCTGCTCAGCAGCTAGCCGATGCCCTGTCAAAATATAAAGCTGACATAACAGCACTTCAAGAAATAAGATGGACAGGGAATGGTGTTCTACAGAAGAAAGATTATGACTTATACTACAGCTGTCATACAAAACACCATGTGCTCGGGGTAGGCTTCCTAGTCGGCGAAAAAATGAAGTCTGCCATCATCGGCTTTAACGCTATAAGCGAAAGGCTATGCACCCTTCGCGTGCGAGGCAAATTTAAGAACATCAGCCTCATTAACGTTCACGGACCTACGGAGGAGTCCTCAGACGAAGAAAAAGAGACTTACTACGAACAAGTCGAGAGGGCCCTCAATGCCTGTCCAAGGTATGACGTAAAAATCATCCTTGGGGATTTGAATGCAAAAATAGGTCGGGAGCCGGTATTCAGGCATTACGCAGGCACCCATAGTTTGCATGAGAACACTAATGACAATGGACTTCGAGTCTTAGAATTGGCAGCATCGAAAAACATGGTCGTTGCGAGTACCAGGTTCCCGCGTAAAGATATCTACAAAGCCACCTGGGTATCACCTGATGGAGTCACTCGTAACCAAATTGACCACGTGTTGATAGACCGTCGCCACTACTCGAACTTGATGACGGTACGAACGTACCGAGGTGCCAATATCGACTCGGATCACTATCTTGTTGGTATGGTTTTCCGAGGGCGGATTGCCTTGCGAAGACGTATTGCATCCGCCGATCAGGTTCGAATCAACACGGCTGCTCTGCGCAATGAAAACACCAGTAACACCTTTGGTAATGCGTTAGGACTCGCCCTAGAACTGGGTAGAGTAAGTCCTGGAGCCAGTATGCTGGGCGTAGATGAGAAGTGGACACGCCTTAAGAATACTGTCATTAGTACTGCCAACTCCATCTTAGGCAGCAGTCGTAGAAATCGGAACGACTGGTTTGATGATGAATGCAAGCTAGCGACTGAACGTAAGAATGTTGCGTACCGAGCAATGCAACAATCTCATAGAACGCGGGCACGCGAAGACGAATATAAAGAGCTCAGAAGAATTGAAAAACGGCTTCACAGACAGAAAAAATCAGCCTGGGAGAAGAACATAATCTGTGAAATAGAGAAAAGCCGAGAGCGAGGTCCGCACCAGGCGCGGAAGTTCTACCAATCCGTCCGAAACATGACGCAGTACACACCACGCTGCACATACTGCAAGGACGGAGAGGGAAATCTGATCACCGATCCTCAAAGCATACTGGAGCGATGGGAAGTGTACTTCAATGAATTGCTAAATGGTCAGCTCACTGCAGAAGTGGAGGCTCCACTACTTCAAGAAGAGTACCCTATGTTGCCGCCACCAAGCATAGAAGAGGTTGAGAAGGCTATAGGCCGGCTAAAGAAAAACAAAGCCCCGGGAGCCGATGGTATACCAGCCGAACTATTTCAACACGGTGGGCCAGCTTTACGTCAAGCAATTCATGAGATTATAGTGCACGTGTGGGAGCATGAAGAAATTCCAGAAGACTGGCGAAAAGGTATCATTTGCCCCATACATAAGAAGGGAGATGTCACAACGTGCAGCAATTATAGAGGTATCACGTTGTTGAGTACCGCCTATAAGATACTCTCCTCTATCCTACAAGACCGGATAACCCCATACGCTAAAACCATCATCGGACAATATCAGTGTGGTTTCATTCCAGGCAAATCAACAACTGATCAGATCTTTACCCTTAGGCAGGCGATGGAAAAATGTCTAGAATTTAACATCCCAACATACCACCTGTTTATAGACTTTAAGGCCGCCTACGATAGCATAGCCAGGGTAGAACTTTACAAAGCCATGAGAGAATTCGGCATCCCAAATAAATTGACACGACTATGTAGGTTGACCATGACCAACGTAACAAGCCAAGTAAAAATAGCCGGATTGCTATCCAAACCAATCAACATCTTTAATGGACTCCGACAAGGGGATGGTTTGGCCTGCCTCCTCTTCAACCTGGCGTTGGAGAAAGCAATCCGTGACTCTGGCACGGCAACAAGAGGGACCATCGTCAACAGGTCCAGCCAGATACTGGCTTACGCAGACGACATCGACATCATCGGAAGAACTGAGCAAGCTGTACATGATTCCTTCATCCAGATCGAGCAGGCGGCACAAAATCTGGGGCTGCACATTAGTGAAGGTAAAACAAAGTACATGGTGGCGTCGAATGCGAGAGGAACAGTTGGTCAAACAATCAAGGTAGCGGAGCACGAATTTGAAGTGGTGCAATCCTTTAAATACCTTGGGTCAATAGTAGCAGCCGATAACAATATAGAAGAAGAAATACGCGGGCGGCTTCTCAAATCCAACAGAGCCTACTATAGTCTGTCAAAGCTCTTCAAATCCAGAAATCTCACCATAACTTCAAAACTGCTGCTGTACAGGACCATGGTCCTGCCAGTACTCACATATGGATCCGAGACTTGGGTGCTTAGCAAAAGGCACTCCGACCTCTTAGCCGCGTTCGAGAGAAAAGTCTTAAGGAGAATTGTTGGCCCCATATGTGAGGAAGGACGATTCCGGAGACGGTACAATCATGAATTGTACGCAATGTACCTTGAAGCAGATATCGTGACAAAAATTAAGCTCGGTAGACTCCGGTGGGCAGGGCACCTAGCTCGCATGAGCGAAGAGGAACCTGCTCGGAAAGTTCTTTGTGGTACATTCTATGGTAGACGACAGCGTGGTAGACCATGCTTGCGCTGGAGAGATGGCGTAGACCAGGACGCCCGGAGCCTTGGGGTGCGCAACTGGATGGCGGCGGCTCGAGACCGGGATGGGTGGAGAGACTTGTTGAAGGAGGCCAGGACCGGACCCCGGTTGTCGAGCCGACGATGATGATGTAACATGTTGATTGAGCTCATTTTTGAAAAAAAAAAAAATGTCCGATGACTTCACCAGCCCACGGTCCGGACCAAAATTTTCAATTTTTGGTATGTGAAGCGTTTCGATAATCTCATGCGGATTATTTTCCCTTCAAATGCGACAATTTTGTTTATTGACATATCTTCCTATTAATAAATTATAAACATCATTTAAGATCCTCTTCGCTGAACTAAATTTTTTCAATAAAACAGCTCTGTTAAGCGATACAAAAATGACGCAACGAAATCATAAACGAAAAATTTCGTCCTCCTTTTCGTTTTGCAGTACGCTGTTCGATGAGCGAAGTTGATAATTGTAGCAGATTATTGGAACATTAATTGTGTGTGGAAAAGTGACATTTTGAGGTTTTATTGTGTTTGTATTTGTTGTATCTTTCATTACAGCATGGCTTTCTGTGATTTTTTTGCGTTTGTGTTTGTTTTTTTTTTGTTATTGGCGTGACGCTTTCAGCTGTCATTTTTTCGTTGTGGATTCCGCAAGCATTTCGTTACCGTTTTGGAGACCACCGAAAAATTTCGTTTCGCATCAGCAGCGTACTAGGCTTTACTGCCTGAACACAATGGAGACGGAGCTGCAAGAGTTCATCAACACTATTAGCTTTTGCGTGCAGCATTTTTGACATTTCAAAATTGTTGGAGGCGAACAAGTCCATTTCAACTCGATTAATGTTTATATAGGGGTTGAAATGAGCTTCAAGCTCTCTTCAATTCCTCATGTTATAGCCACAGATTAGCCACATGAAGATGAGAATGTTTCGTACGTTTCACGCTTCAAAACCTATTTGTTAACATTTTTGTATTTGTAATTTCATCCCGCGTCGATGAATAGGTGAGAATTGCAACAACAATTTAACCAGGTGTGTGAAGATCCCTACTGTCTATGTGTGAGGTTTCTATACACACATTCTCATTTTTTATCTGATATCTGACTATTCAAGCTTGTACGCAAATTAAAATGGCTGCCGGGGATTCTCATCTTCATGTAGCTAATCTGTGGTTACAGCTATCAGTGCTTCCGTAGTCAGAATGTAATGTAAGAAAGCTGTGCAGCATCCATTTTGGGTGGGCACGTAAAAAAAAAAACACGTACAACACTTTTTGATAGCAATTGCAGCTGCAGCTCCAATTCATGTTGCAACATTCTATTGTGTTTAAGCAGTAAGACTGTAAGTTTGGCGTACAGAGCCATAACTTTTTTTAAAATTTGGCAACATTCTTGAAGGGTGTTTTTATCTTCACGATAAAATTATATCATAAAACAATCAAAGATTAAAATCTAAAAATTAAGTAAATAAAATTTAATTTTTAAAATGAAGTAAAAAGTGTTAAACTATTTCTCCTAAAACCCGTGCATGCAATAGAAAATAGCAAGGAGTGTAGATATTGTCATGCATATGCCCTAAGTCTTTATCTTATTGTTGGTGGGTTGAAGCTAGTTTAAAATCGACTTGATTTCAAAGACCTTTGCTTTTAATTCACATCGCACATGCTAGTGAGTAAAAAAGGCATATTTTGGGAGCTTCATAGCTTCGTTGTATTGGTTGCGAAGAAATATACCAGGCTGAAAAAAAATTAAATGTAGGTGTTTTTTTTTGTCTGGGCATGGGGGTATGATATTTGAAAATTTGTTATACGCGTAAATAACTTTTTTTTGTCCTCCATCAATAACTGGATCTCTAGCGCTCTTTATAGGTTTCAAAAGATAACGTTGTGTTTTTCACACCATCATCAGATGGTTTTGTTTTTTTGAAGATGGCGTTATTGACTTCAAAATCGCATTTGATGATTTATGGCGATTTCTAACTCTCACTGACGACATGCGTTCCAAAAACAATCTTTTTAGCACTTTTGACTCTTAAACACAAAGTTGTAAGATAGAAATTGATCTATGATATGATATGATATTGCTCTCAGCCTAGCTCGTACGAAATTGTAGTTAGTATGGTATTTGTACCACCCTAAGGGGAAAGTTCAGATATAGATAGGTTCGTGTATTAGCTGTGGTATACAGTCTCAGACTGACATAAATATTTAGTAATATGTATTTAGTCATTTATATTTTCTTTTCTTCCTTCCAGGGTTACTTAACAATAACTACTCAATCTTCAACTAAATATGTGTTTTCGAACGTTGAGATACTGTTTAATAATATCCTCCTCATGATCCTTGTTGCACTTATAATTTACTCTAGGTTGCATTAATATAACCATTAGAATACCAGTTGAAATCAAAGTTAAGTTCTCTTTAAATTAATAAAATAAATGAATCTTCCCAGATTCAAAATGTTTAATGCCTCAAAAATAAAAAGTAAAAACATTCCCAGTAAATTGTTACCTACCTTAGGTAGACCCTTATTATTTTCCTAGACATGCTGACTGTCGTTTGATCTGAGTTACGTCGATCCAAGTCTATCAATTACAATTTTAGCACGATACTGAAACCAATTTCGTCTAACACATCATTAATTTAATCAGCTACACTCTCTTCCGCAGAAGCACTCTGACCTCTTGGTGAAATAATGCACCCGACTGCCATACGAAACTATCGGCAGCGGTGAAACGTTCCCAGCCATAAAATGATCCCTTTGGAATTCCTCAGAGCGTCAGAGCCCCATCACATCACTGATGTGCACCGGAGAGTATAAAGTCTTTTAATTTTTTCCATCTCCATTGGATTTTACAACCGCAAATAATCTTGGTACACGTGAACCCATAGATCACATCACGTTTGACTTATCGATTCATCTCCGACACACGCTGCAGCAACTACAGCAGCCGCAGTTGCATCTTGCTGTGCAGACTTATAAAGACCGGCGAGGAGCACCACAGACACAGTGTATGCCCCAAAAGCCGATTAAGTAATTGGAATGTGCGCGTTCTCGCATTAAACTCAGCCAAACGCGCAACACGCTGATCGCAGACGCGACGACGAATTGTGTGTGTGCCCAGCGCTGCTCTGTGCGCTGTAACAATGCAGGTGAACACGATCGTGATTAGCTACGCGATCGGTGATCATTTCAGTATCGGCGACGGCCAGGGAGTGGACGACGATGACGACAACGAAACGGTGGACCATTCCACGCACCAAGCTAAAGTCTGCTGTTAAGATATCCACGATTTCCATCCGCCACTCCAGCCAGATCGATGATCCTCCTCGTCAGGCCGCTGACTCGAGCTGTGGCCCGATAATGATGACTGTTTCTCGAATGTGTGGCCGGCTTCGGTGCGGCGGGCAGTCGGGGTTGGGCATACACATTTCGACGATTTGTTGCGCGCTGTCAGATAGCATCGATCAAAGACGCATGGCTATAGGAGTTGAACCATATGTGTGTTGTGCCTCTACATAACCTGAGCAAGCCACAATGGTCCATGTACGGGAAGAGATCGATACTGCAAATAAATTGAATGACCAGAAAACGTCTATTCCCAGTCGGTCGTTGTTTGGTCTTGGTTGGTGCGTCTGTTGATCGTTCGGACCGGTCAGAGTCGCAGTAGAATTCGCAAGAGATACCCGTTTCTGGGGTAATAAAATTACGCAAATGAGAAAATGAGAATTTGATTTTTATTGCCCGCCAGGAGCACCCTTCCAATACTCTGGGGAACACTGGAGCTCTTCAATATACTATATACATCAGCACATCAGGTAACCCATAAGTCGGATCCGGACCGCGCGGAGTTGCATTTTGTGTCCAATTATTGTGATTGGCTATGAATGAATGGTACTTTAGCGGTTTCAGTTGGAATTTATGGAAATTTTATTGTACTTTTCGTTTTCCAGTACTTACCTATAATTCTGGAAAAGTCGTCAATTCTCAATACGCAAACATGATAACTGTTTTTGGATTGATGCGAGAAAGTTCAAGACCAATAGACTGATGCTAATGCTGTTAACCTAGATACGAGTACAAAGAGGCGCTGAATGTGGGACAAATGGCTAATGGCTATATTTTGAATTGAAGTGAAGTTTCAATCGCATAGAACATAGAAGTCATCAGATTTTATCAATGTGAGTCATCAATGGATTTTAATTAAATTCTTAATTACTTTGTACACTTAATGCTATTGGGCTATTACACTATAGATCCCAGAATTTAGGGACTCCCTAAAGATCTTTCTGAAACTCACAATCAGATGTAAATCATTTACGGACAAATTAAACAAAAACGTAAGGCATGGTATGACACAAAAATTTGTAACATGATGGAGTTTTTATTTTATTGTTCCTCATAGTCAAATTGTAAGTGAAAATACTAATTTGGTGTTGGTACAGGTACCGCCTACCACAACCCTCATTTTCTCTTAATTTTGCTCCTTTTTATTTTTATATAAATCGATACATTTAAATTTATTTTCGTTGATATGGCCAGACTTTGCCATGCCACCCAAAAGTTAGAGAGTGGTAAAGTTCCCATAAATCAGGTTGTTCATGTGGCCCTCAACAAATAAATAAATTCAGGGAACTTTTTCCTCCAACTAATAAACGAATCCGCAATAATATAAAAACGATCAAAAGGGTGAGAACAGCTAAGGGAAAGCGGTATCTGTGGTACAAAGCAATTTTTTTTACTTCAGATCTACTACTGTTGAAGCTTCTTTTTCTGGAAATTTGGCGTATTCTTTCTTTTTGGGCTATTGCTTCAGATAGTTGAACCTATGCTATGACATGAAATGTTCCAATTTCAAGCTAAATATTTTTCACCTACCCACACTTTTTCTCCAAACGATAGCAATTGAAATACCTTAATCGAGTAAAGAAGTTAAAAGTTCAAAATGGCTACTAATCTTAATGGTTCCAAATCGATACATTTAAATTTATTTTCGTTGATATGGCCAGACTTTGCCATGCCACCCAAAAGTTAGAGAGTGGTAAAGTTCCCATAAATCAGGTTGTTCATGTGGCCCTCAACAAATAAATAAATTCAGGGAACTTTTTCCTCCAACTAATAAACGAATCCGCAGTAATATTAAAACGATGAAAATGGTGAGAACAGATTATTGAAAGCGGTATCAGTGGTACAAAGCAATTTTTTTTACTTTAGATCTACTAGGTACTGTTGAAGCTTCTTTTTCTGGAAATTTGGCGTATTCTATCTTTTTGGGTTATTGCTTCAGATAGTTGAACCTATGCTATGACATGAAATGTTCCAATTTCAAGCTAAATATTTTTCACCTACCCACACTTTTTCTCCAAACGATAGCAATTGAAATACCTTAATCGAGTAAAGAAGTTAAAAGTTCAAAATGGCAGCGGGGAGGTCGTGTGCTTAAAACTCCACTTTTGTTTATGTCTTAGATTTTAAGAGCGTAAAGTAATTTCGTGCTGTGTTGTGTATTGTATGCTTAACTGGTTCCGAAATATCCCTTAAATATTAAAGTTTGAATTTTCTGTTTCAGTCTGGCAACTCCAGAAACAATTTTTGAAAACCTCAAGTTAGCCCCGTCATTTTTACTTGCTCAATAGGGCAATAGTATTGGTTTCAAAACCAACGCTTCGATGATCGAGAAGTCCCAAAAAGTATGTTCCGTCGTGCAGTCCGTCGATCCGTGCGGCGGTCGGTGCGTCTGTGCGTCCACTCACCACTGTAGTTTGACCTAGGGCCTAAACGGGTGGTTCAATTTGTATGAAATTCGGTACAGGGCATTTTTATGTGATTCGAAATATATTTTTTCAAATTTTCTCAAAAACGGCTCTATCGATTTTGATTATACTTCGTATACCTGGAATTGTAAGAAAACTGCGTTTCAGTTTTTTGGCGGAAAAATTCACATTAGGTACCTAAATTATTTTATTATTCACGTTTACCTTTTCCATGATTAGATCAATTTTATATTTCTTTGAAATCTGGTACTTCTCAATAGTTCAAACAATAACTATCTACATATATCATTTAAAACTTTTGAAAAAAAAATTAAAAATGAAAAATAAAATCAAACAAAATATCAATTTTCGTGTTACTATTGACTTTTTAATATTTTCTCGTTTAGGATAGGTATCATAATATTAGGTGTGTTTTTTTGTACTCACCATACTATAAAACATGATAGTCCACATATCTTAATTTATTTAAGATAGAGGCTTAGAAAACATAATCAGTGTCGGATTTAGGTTTTCTGCCACCCTAGGCCCGGTTGAGTACGCCGCCCCCTTGTTTTTTTTTTACTAAATTCTTTTAATTGCCTTTTTCTGTGCTGCCAGAAAACGCCCGAACATTTTTAACACGCTTTTATTAGGTTGACCTACAATATGATATTATGTACCGTCATCAGGGGAGGGAATGTGGGGTCAGATACCCCCATACATTATATGGCAGCATCAATTCATACAATATACAATTCAGTATACAGTTTATTTACAACTTTTTGTAACATTCTCTATAAAAAATTATCAAAATCAGTTGATAAGTTTTTGAGAAAATCGGAAATAAAATAAAAACTGATCAATGGGAGGTAACTATAGCATTTTTCGTGTATGATAAAAAAATTGTAAAAAATCACTGAGTTTTTTTTAATTTGTGGGCATGTTTTCAAAAAAATGAGATTTTAATTTTTTGTTAAAAAAAATTTTACGGCAGATACCGTTATTTTAGGTTAACAAAAAATGAAAAAACTTGTGGGGAATGCCCAAAAAACGCAAAACGTTTAACGAAAATCGACCCGCTCGTTTAGGCTGCAATATAAAGGACTGACAGGCGGACAGAATTGCAAGACCCATTTTTTTCGACTTTGTTGTAATCGTAACCTCGAGTTCGATTTTTTTTACGAATCCAATAATTTCCAAAAGTTAAAATATTCTTACATGCAATGGGGTTTTTCTTACATGTTCATATTGCTTAGAGATGGAAGTTGCAAAAGAAAAAAAAATATATGTTACACAAGAAAAAATATATAAAAGTACATACCTTTTGCGATTTTTGTTAAAAAAAACGCCACAGACCTTTTTTTCTAAAATTTAAATAGGAAAATCTATGAATATACAAATTATGGTTTTTATTATTGAATCTAATATGAAAAAACGCTCAAAAAAATAATTTAAATAAATAAAAGTTGTGTAGGCTCGCACTACCTCACAACGACATTTCATATGTCGATACATTAAATTGCAATTTTTAATGTGGAAATAATTTTTTTGTTTTTTGAAAGTTCAAACTTAATTCATTTATTTCCCATTTTGAGAATCAATTATTTTTCAGCGCCGCCAAAGAAAGAGATAAAATATAAAATATTATTTTGTCATTTTTTCAATAAAATTGAACTTTCTCAACAAATTATCCACAGTCCTCCTTAACTACTTTTTCAACACAAAATATTCTCAGTTCTGCTGCCGACCCCTTGAGGCCCACTAGCACCCACAGGCATCATCGCTCACTTTGAGAATCAATTATTTTTCTGCGCCCCC
The DNA here is from genome assembly GCA_932273885.2 of Leucozona laternaria. Classification (NCBI taxonomy): domain Eukaryota; kingdom Metazoa; phylum Arthropoda; class Insecta; order Diptera; family Syrphidae; genus Leucozona; species Leucozona laternaria. Next base: position 17,693,691 of record OW026367.1, on the reverse strand, counting down.
AAAGATTTTTCCGCCCTAGGCCCGGGCCTCACGGCCCTAAGCCTAAATCTAGCACTGTACATAATCATTTATCAATCCAAAAAAAAAGGTCGAGTTATATAGCTAGATAATTATGTTCAAAACTCTGGTCTGAAAGAAAAACAAAAACAATAGACATTTTTTTGTAAGTGGACTATAGTGAATGCTCACGCAAATGTTTCAAACTGGAGGTTCCTGTGTAGAAGAGTGACATAAACTGGCCATCAGTGAATCTGCAGTAACCTTTACGACAACAAGTGATGAAAATACAGTTGCGTTTATGAGTAAATTCAACGATTTGTAAAAGAAAACCGGAAATATGATTTACTTCGGGTAGCTATTTGAAAGAAGCCAAATTGTCCCAATATAGAACCTGGCGCCCTATTGCACCAACAACTTATCACCAATCACTTAGCAAATATCATGAATCTTGATACAATTTTCTTGCGGTGGGATAACATAATTTCTCCGGACATAATGTGCATGGATCGTATGTCTGACTTAATGCCCATGGACATTATATCCGCAGACATTATGTCATCGCACTGCAAGAAAATCGTATCAAAATTCAAGATATTTGCTAAGTGATTAGTGATAAGTTCTTGGTGCAATAGGGCCCTGCTGCAGTAAATTAACCACTTTCTAAATGACAATACTTACTTCGTATCGGCATATGCCTCAGAAAAAAACAAACATTATATATAAGAGGAGAAGTTATTGGTTTGAATTACATTCCGCACATACCCGAACTATACCAATTTTGTGTGATCTATGCAATTTGAAAGTGCTTGAAGATGTGTTCCACTTCATGGGAATCTGCCAAATACTCATAAGGAATTCCGAAGGCGCTGTTTTGGAACAGAAATTTTTGATCTAGAGGGTGTAATATTAACTTTGAATGGAGAAAAAGGCCTTTTATTAGAGTATGCTACATACGCTTTTCTATACAGAAACTTCATGGTTCAGGAAAATTTTTAAATAACATATTGGAATTTTAATTTTTATTTAATTTAAAAAAAAAAAAAAATAGTTACTTTAATGCATTGAAGTGCTTTTCGTATTATGTATAAATTAATATAAATGAAATTTCAGTCTGGTAGACGGCCTTTGCCCAAACCATACAAAGACTTAGTTATATCAACAACAAAGAATTGTAAATTGTTTGTAGTTTTTAAGTCAATAAAACTACAAAAAACTAAAATTAACTAATGAATAAAATTCAATTGGAAGTATTTGTGAGACCTAAATATGTAATGCGGTTCGCCAAGGAACGAAAGCTGGGCAGATGCTGTCGTACCCTTCTAAGACACAAGATTTAAGTCGATGGTTATCGTCACAAATATATTTAGCAGCAGTGATACGCTGTTAATTATATTAAATAATAAAATAAATAATACATTATTTGGACTGAAGGTAGCAAAATTACGTCCAATGGAAAAGTGTGATAGGCAGTTTTATCTGGCACAAGTTTGAAAACAAGGCAATATTAATATTTTTAAAGACATTTTATTATAATTAATTTTATATTTAAACATGAATGCTATGGTCCGCATCAGCAAGTGGTACTTAGAAAACCCTTTAGTCCTCGATTTTCACAACAATAATTTTCTGTGAAGAACAATGATGTTTAAACATTTTCAATTAAAAAAGACAAAACGAAATAAGGCCCCAAATAGTTTTTTTCACAAATTGATAACACTTCAAAGAATAATCCTGAATGAGTCACCCACTTGGGAAACATGTGTTTAAAGCCATATTCGTAGGTTATAAATAATGCAAAATAAAATATTTAAAATTCCCTGGCACTATTGTATGGCAGATCTCCAGGATGATATAATAAATACATAAATAAATTGTGAAATCCAGTTCTATGAAAAAATTTATATTAATAATTAAGCTATAATGGTATCCTACCTACCTAGTCCTACACACCTTTTGAGTTTTCAAAGATACATAATCTTCAATAATAATTTTTGTATACCTAGTGTCTGCCCTTTTCGTACATGTTTCATAAGATATTTTGGGTTTATATGCACCGTTCGGACATTTTGTTTGAGTGCTTATATCAGGTTGCCCATAATAGACTCTTTCAACCCAAACCATAAAAAATTGCCATCAACTTATCTAATTATCCGATGTTTCCCCATCGCCTACATATCTTTATACTAAAAGAATGTCAACTCATATTTGTTTGTATGTAAAAGTATCTATGTATGTATTCATGTAAATGGAAAAGTGTTTAGGTAAATGTCTATTTCAAATGATTGGCATGCCATCTGCTGCTGCCAATCATTTTGCCAAAAACTGAAATCGCAAAACAAAAAAAAAACTTCGAGAACCCATTTATATTTGTTCGTCCTTAAAATTCCTTTTATCTCTAGATACAACATAGTTCCTTAGAGCGAAAAAAAACATGCACACATGATGTAACTAAAACTCCAGCTGACAAAAAAAAAAACACAGAAGACTACCTACCTACCTACCTACCTACCTACCTATGGAAGGTATTGTGAAATAAAAAAATGTAACAGAAAGAAAAAAAAAAACACATCATAGTTAGATGGCCGTTTATGGTTTGTGTAGTTCGTTCCGGATGAAAAAACTACCAAATTGCCACACACACACACTCACATAGCCAAGTTAAAAACATCGATTGGGCCCCTTCAACATGCTCATCCCCGTTCGGTTCTATATTTTTTCTAATTACCAATCGACCAACTGGCATCTCTAGCGAAACAACATCATCTCCAAAAAAAAAGTTCAACGAGAAACTAAATGTCTTTTGGGCGCTGCTGCGCTGAGGACACAAAATTTACCTCCCATCCTGGATGCGTGTGTTTCCACCTATCTTCCTACCGAAACTGTCTATATCTACCTACCTTCTCCTTGCAATTGCTTGCACACAGAACTATCATCAGCCAAATATGCCCATTTACTGCCAAGTCAAGAAAACCTCTACCCTCAACCCTCCCCTTGCGCGATATCCTCTTCCACATCCTTGTGTGGGAATAGCTCCAGAATTTTCTATCAAAAAAGATTAAAAAAAAAAAAAAAAAAAACAAACGACAACGTTCGATATCGGACGTCAATCGGCTGACAGCCAAGAGGGTAGTGGATTCTTATGGCGAAAATAGTTTTTCCCATCACCCACTCACTTCACCAAATCCCCACGATCGGGTCTGGGGAAAAGCTCTTGGCTTTCATCATCATCATCATCAGCAGGAGCAGCGTGTTGTTGTGTTCCTAACTGTGTTGCAAGTGAAAGAGGGAAACAATGACATTGGGCCGCTATACCATTACCACCCTCAACTTGGCCAATCACAGATGTACGAGTAGGAGTGGCTTAAATGCACTTTCCCCAACCCCATGCCCATCATACTCACCCCTTAGCGCTTTTTTGCGAAATGCGTTTTGCTCAATTTTTTGCACTTTCATTCTTCCATCATTTACCACCCACTCGTGCAGCACGGCAATGGTACAGACTACACACATTTCATTCCGATTCCTTCAGGCCACATATCCCAATACAAACCACCACCACCCCCAATTGAAGGGTGAATATTAGGAGATGGAAAAAAAATGCATTCGAACCGTTGTTCGGTCGGTTTTTGTTTTTGTTTTTGTTTTGCATTGAGAGGGTTGGTGATTCTGTGTGTTATGGGCTGGAGGATGGGAGTGTGAATGCACACACAGAGCAAAGAGTAAAAGAAAAGGGAAAATGAAGTGTGGAGAAGGCGCGCAAAAGGCTCTTTTCGATTTTCCACACATAAACAACAGCAACATAAAGAAAAAAAGGCGCCTGGGCATATTGGGGGTTCGAATGGTCATTTTAGTTTCGTTTCGTTCGGTTTTTTTTTATCCTTTTTCCTCTTCATTCTGATTTTATTTTTTGTTTATTTTGACTTATTTTTCTTTGTTTTTTGTTTTTAGAAGTGTTTTTCTTTATGTTTCCAATTTTTGCCTCAAAAAATGGCGGGTGCATAACGGGGAGAAAACTGCAGATGATAGTGACAGTCATTGAGATGCGGGATACTATTTTTTTTCAGCAGGTTTTTTAAGGGTGATTCGGATTTTTTTTTTTTTGAGTTTTCAGAATAGGCAAGTCGTTTGATTGATGGTGACATTGAGGTTTTAAATTGTAGTCAAATAGGAATTATATATCTATGTATACCTGTAATCTATGGTATCTTTTTTTTTTATGAAATCTTTTAATCGTTTACGATATAGTTACCTAGGTACCTATATAGGTACCGGAATGTTGATAAAAATGTAGACCGGTTTATCAACTTGATCGACATTCAATCAAGATAAGCTTTCCATATACTTCCCAATTAGATACCTAAGAATTAAATTTTTGCCTTAATGAATACGCCAATACTGAAAGAAATAATCATGCAAAAATAAATGAAGGAATTCAAAAGAATGCAAAAGACTGCAAAGAATGGATGAATTTTCAAAAGAATGCATTCAATTGATTGCTGTAAAAGGAATGGGGTGGAAAAAAGATTACAATCTTTTTGATGTCAAATGTAGGGTTAAGTTAAGTTAAGTCCATTAATGTAATCTTTAAATTGAATTCAATGAATTTTTTTTAATGAATGCGATCAACAAAAAAAAATATGGCAGATAATTTTTGTTTGCAATTATTGTGGCAGACATATAGTTATAATTTATCCACGTGCCTAAAACATAGTTTGTTTGATGGTTGTATAATGTGTGTAGATAAAAATAAACATGGACAATTGTTTTAAATCAACAAAATAAAAAAATAAATGGATTAAAGTATACCTTTGAAACATCATCTTATTTCTTTTTCATGAGAAAAAAAATTTAAAAATCGTAAAGAGCGGTTTTAAAAATACCTAATTAATTTATTATAAAGGGTTTTTCATTTGGTGCGGGTAGATTTTGGCGGTACATGGCGGCCATGTTGTTTTGGTGACATCTGTCAAATCTGTTGTTTATTATTCAGTTACGGATGCCACAGTAATTTACACGATTGAACAGCATGCCCAAATGATAAAACTTTAATATCAAAATCTTTTGGGACAACGATACGTGCGTTGCGCCCATTTTAAGTTGTCCTTCCAATTTGATTGTCCAAAGTTTGGTCAACCGATTTAGTGATCAGCTTACGCCCTTGCGTCAACGAAACGCAAGATCTACCCGAAAACATTGCCACTGTCCGTCAGAGTCTGTACTATCAATGGATAGTGCATTAGTGCTACCGATCGACAACGAAACAATTTCGTTTATACCAAACTGGATGATATATTTACATTGATGTTAACGATATGACGTATAGGGCCAACAAAACGCAACATACCACACAGCGAACGCAATAATGTGAATTCTGTATGAAAGATGAAAGATTTGAAAGATTTTCCCCATTAGACTTTGTGTTTTCTGAAAAACGCATCAGGTCTAATGGGGCAAGTATTTATTAATATGGAATTAAAAATTGAATTTAAACTTCTGTGTCTATAAAAAATTTAATTTTAATCGGTTAATCGGATAATGAGAAAAGTAGATGAAAATAAAAAAAAAAACATTCTTTGAGCGGTATACTGTTAATAATGGAAAAATGTATTTTTTTTAGATTTTATTACAATCGAAGGAGCTGTTCTAGAGAAAAATAAGATTTTCCTTAACGTTTTTTAGGCATTTGTATAGGAGAAGTATCGTTAATTTTTGTCAAAAGAATAATTTTTCTTTAAAATCTTCTAGATAAAGGTACAAAACCACCGATTTTTGCCAAGTTTAATAAAAATCGACCGTAATCTTTAAAATATTGAGTTTTCTAACAAAAAATTCAAACTTTTTTTGAAAATTTTGTATGAACCATATTCATAAAAAAAATTGAACAAAATCAGTTCAACTGTTTTCGAAAAAAACGAAAATCAAAAAAATGGTACTGAATTTTCGATTCGTAGAAATATAAGATTTTCCTTTTTGGTCAACAAATTTTGTATAACATGTTAGGTACCTATGTAGGTCCTAAAAAACTCAAAACAAACGTGTCAAGGGAATTTCTAAGAACGCTAGGTACCAAGTTTAAAGAAAATTGACCTATCCGTTTAGACTGTAGCCGAAAAGACAGACAGGAGAAAAGAATTTCAAGAGCAATTCTCTAAAAAAATAGAATTGATATATTGCAATCACAATTTAAAAAAAAAGATACCAGATATGGTGGGGAGAAAAGACCCCCTCCCCCCCCTTTTCAATACAATTTGGTTTGTGTCTTTTTCCAACCAGGGCCGGACCAACCATAATATGCAAGATGTGCAAATGTACAGGGCGCAAAATTCTGGGGGCGCATTACCAGGAGCAAGAAAATGTAATCTGAACATGCGCAAACAAATATGTACTGCCATTTGCTTTAACCACAAAACTTGTTCATATAATCCCAAAATAACATCCATCACAACTGTGCTAAGTTATTTCTTGCGCACTATAGCTAACTTCATTTTCATTGTTGCATTCAAGGAGAATTTAACTCAAAATATCGAAAAACTAAAGATCCCACTAGACCTACGCATTGAAAGTCTACCTCCTGGGTAATGTGGAAAAGTCTTATGGATGTGTATCAGTGTATATATTTATGTATGTATCACATATAAAAAAGAGGCGCTTTCAACAAATCTTACACAGGGCGCAAGTTTACCTGGAGCCGGCCTGATTCCAACCTACAAAAAAAAATCAATCAAACAAATATCATTCTCGTGACTTTGGCTTGCATAAACCTGATCTTGTTTTGAAGCATTTATATAAAAAAAATTGCCTCAAATCCAAGATTTCTCAAAATCTTCAAAAAGCAACGAAATCCAGAAGGTCTTTCAGGTGATTACAACGTCAATTCTAGTAGAAATATGTCTGTGGTTTGGTAATTTGTTCAGTGCCAATTTCAGTTTCCTGATAGATAGTGTATACAGGCACCATTGTTTAAAAAAAAAAACTCCCCCATAACATAAGCCCTGACAATTTTTGTTCAACAGAGTTACAAATTGGAAACTACATACATACATATTATTCAGATATATTTTACTCAGAGTAGAATACGAATACGATGTGTAGCTGGCATCGCTGATGGTCTGCCAATACCACTTTTGACTAAAATGAAAATGATAAAATATCCTTCGCAACTTGCATGTTCAAAAACGCAATATAGCTAGGTATGGTACCAATTTATGCTTCCTTTTGAAGGTTGAAATTCATTTTGGTGTGCATCGAAAAACTATAGATATCTACCTTCTATGCTTTTTATTTATTTTGCTTTCATTTTTGTTCGTTTTCTTCTCATTTTAACTCCAACGTCCAAGATGAAAGGTAGAAATCTAAATATCCTCAAATTCATTTAATTCTCAATCCAACCAACCACACCATCATCACCCCATCCTTTTAAACACCTTCTCCTAAGGTTGGCAAACATAAATATACAGTCAAACTTCTTTATAACGAACCTTCAAGGGAACACAAAATTTCTTCGTTATAAAGAAGCTTTATACAAAATTCGTTATATAGAAATTATTTTGTTTTTAAATACTGCAAGGGGAACAAAATGAAATTCGCTATAGAGAGAATTACGTTATAAAGAAGTTCGTTATAAAGAAGTTTGACTGTAGTTGTTTTGAGAGAAAGTAACGATGTCCGTCGAGGGTCTACCTCTATACATACATAAGTTATGTATATACCTAGACACCGGAAACACTTTATGGATCACCCTGTCGTATCCGGAACCATCAATGTATAACCGTCGTCTCTCTATACCTATAGCATACCTATAGTTAAAGAATTGTATGTCTCTATAAAGAGTCCCTTGTGTGATTGTCTCTTATAGTCTTCCTTTCAATCGTTTTGAAATTAGAAATCTTTTGCTTGTGTAGTTTTAGCTCACAGAACTTTTATAATGCTAACCTATACCAAGAGGTACCTACATAACGAATATATGTAGGTGCTGTGGTATTTTCCTCAACATGAAAGAGGACATTTTATATCTGAGTCAATATACGATTGAATGATTTCTGTTCGAAATTAGCCTTTTATGCTCTTCTCAGTTTTATTACAGCTAAAGACAGAATAAAAAAAGAACCGAAAACTACCCTTTTTACACCACACAATTGACTTACCTAACCTATGGCAACTGATTTTGCGTTAATGTCCTTCCTCGAGTGTATTATTTATCCTTGGAAATAAGAAAAACTAAAAAACTCAATAAAAAAGAAGAAAAAAAGAATTATGTGGGTAAGTGGGTATAAGAAAATAAAGTATTCACAGTATCCCTTATTTCTAAATTTCTCCCAAGTGTATTTTTTTTATTTTTCTTGTCTTATGTAACATTAAGGATATGAACTTAATTTGTGTAAATTAAGGGAGCAGTAAGAGCATACATATTTACAACTATAATATGGTAGTGTTTTGTTCGTAGAAATAGTTGGAGATTGTTTTGTAGTAACATACAAAAGTGATCCAATTGATTCTCCTATTTTCACATGTCATCAACGAGTCCATTAACGGATTCAGATGGGGGGGTATAGGGGCTAAAGACCGGCACAGACCGCCACAGCACCTTAAGTCCCCACAACCCATAATATTGGAAAAACATAAAACAAAGAATGACAAAGAAATGAGTTCCCGGCTGAAACATGTAGTACAGGGTATTAATTTTAGACGTGTGATTTTCAATCTGGCAATATTTTTTTCGGAGTTGGTCTTTTTGACAGCTGTCACTTGATTTATGTTCAATTTGGTTTGCCATTTCATAATTAATAGATTTACTCCTAAACAACGTTTGCAAATCGTGCAAACTTATGCCCAAAACGAGATGGCCACCGATCCCGATTTTCACAAGAAAATTTTGTTCAGAGATGAAGCTCATTTTTTGTTAAATGGGTACGTTAGTATGCAAAATTGTCGTATTTGGAGTGATTATAATCCACAAGCCATTGTTGATACGCCGTAACATCCTCAAAAAGTCACTGTTTGGTTTGCTCTATGGGCAGATGGAATCATTGGTCCATATTTCTTCAAAAATGAAGCCGGCCATAATGTTACAGTCAATGGGGAACTCTATGGAGCCATGGTTAATGACTTTTTCGTGCCTGAATTGGAGGATGATGATGTGGACGACCTTTGGTTCCAACAAGACGGCACTACATGCCATACAGCCAACGAAACAATCAATTTATTGAAGGAAACTTTTGGTGAGCGCATTATCTCGCGTCAGCGTCGTGGGCCTGTGGCGTGGCCTCCAAGATCGTGCGTGATGTTTTAAGAATTTGAAATGAAGTGATTTTATTTTCAATAAGAATAAAAACGTTTTAAGAACTTACAACTTGATTTAACATAAACATAAAGTGTATACGAACAAAGTACAAAATCTTAAATTTCAACAGTGCGATTTAACACCGCTAGACTACTAGGATTATTTTTGGAAGGTTATGTGGAGTTGTTTATCTACGCAGATAAGCCCGAGACGATTGACGCCTTGGAAGAGAATAATCGGCGCGTTATTGCTGACATACGGCCCCAATTGCTGCAAAAAGTGGTCGAAAATTGGGCCTCTCGGCGGAATTTATTAGAGCCAGCCGCAGCGACCACTTGCCCGAAATCATTTATAAAACATAATGGAAAATCTTGATCTTTATAAAAGAGCTCAATTCTTGGTCATTAAATTGAATTATATGCGTTTTATTTCTTCTTGAAAACCACACGTCTAAAAAAAAAAACACCCTATTGTGTGTACCTTTATTAAGGTTAATAGCAAACAAAATCACTCTAAAAAATCGCGTCTAAAACTTCCAAAACTCTCTTAATAAAACTCAAAAAATAGAACACTTCCAAAACCTTCTGTATAAAAGTTCCAGTGAAGAACTTTATTTGCCCTCCATATTTTAAGCTATAGTGAATATCGGCAGCATTCAACATATTTATATAAAGGGTCCGCCATCTAACGTTTTTTTTTTCAACTAGTGCTTATTTCGTGAATGGTAACACTTAGCTCATGTCTGATTTGACAGATAATTGGTTTTATCCTTCCGCTGAACGAATATGGTTGTGTATACGCTTCGCTAAGTGGGCCTGCGATCGACTTAGAGAAGATGCCGATTTTGCCAAAAAAAACATCTTTTCAGATGAAGCTTATTTTGAAGTTGGCGGGTAGTAAACAAGCAAAATTGTCGCATTTGGGGCACAGAAAACCCGCACGCATACATTGAAAAGCCGATACACCCAAAACGAGTCACTGTTTGGTGCGGATATTGCTCCAGAGGCATAATTGGGCCATTTTTCGAAAATGAGCAAGGAGTGGCCGTTACAGTCAATGGCGATCGTTATCGGGCCATGTTGAATGAATTTTTGTTCACAAAAATTGAAGAGGAGGATATTGGCAACATTTGGTTTCAACAGGTCGGCGCTACGTGCCACACAGCCGAAGCTACACTCGATGTTGGGCGCCATTTTCAAAAAAAAAAGAAGTTATTTGGCGGACCCTTTACTTTATTTAGAATATCACCAAAAACTTGTTTTTTATTATAATAAAATATGTAAGGCCTTTTGGTACTCCGTATTTTCAGCAACTTGGTCCACTTGTGTACTTTATTTGAATTTAAATCATCAAATGTTTTCTATTGAAAGTTAGGAGATACTCGTCGATTCCAACTGTCATTTCAGTGTGTAAAGTTAAAATATCTCCATGGATGACATTCGTTTGTCTACATACAAACTGGGTCGCTTATATAACTTTCATTACCCATGCCATATATCTTCTATACCCGAACCCGAAACACTTTATAAATACATACCTACATAGGTTTAAGTATGTCCTTCAATATCGATGAAAGGAAAATAAAATAAATCCAGTATCATATTCTTCTCTGCCTCATCTCCCATTGTATAACTAAGCAATATATACACACATATATTTCGGCTATATATACAAAGACCACCCGCCGCGCCGTTTTGGAAAGGCCAACCGGGACATTCGGCATTTAGGATCAGTCTGCCACCCCCTTAATGAAATCGTAAATTAATTCTCCAACCCGGTTAAGTTGTCGGTGGCCCTTTTTGCATTGAATTTAGTTCGGTTCGTCGCGAGGCTCTTCATAATCCGTTTTTAATTTTTTCGCCTCTTGTGGTTTTTGTCGTCTGCTTGTCGCGCTGCTTGTGTGGTCTTTCCATAAACGTGTCTGGCCCATGTCTGGTTAACAGGGTGGTGCTTTACTGTGTGGATGATGGTACCTCATCTACCACTTCTTCCCCGTATTTTCCTTCATTAATGTTAACTTGTCGAGCTTTTATTTCCTTTATTACCTCAAGACCAACAAAATAGTCGCAAAAAAAAAAAAAACAACGGATAGAAGAAGTTGGGTGCCGGATTATAATGTTAACCCTAAGAAATAGCTGACGACGAAAATAAGCTAAGAAAACTCCATGCATTAAAGAAACGGACAGTGTAGCTGGATTATACGACGATTATTGGATTGCAACACGCGAAACATTCAAGAAAGGCAGGCGTCAAATTAAATCAAAACCCATATACCTATAACGGTATTCCTACCGGTGCAAAGAGTCTATTCGGCGCGCTATAAGCTTCCTGAGCTCTAACCTCGCTATATGGAAAACCATCATGACTTCTAGGTATGTAGAATAATTCTTTTGTATGTATGGTTGATGGTTCAATGGTGGAACACACTAACATTGGGAAAAGTGGAAGGAAGAGATTAGTGATAACTAATTTCTTGGAATAAGTTTGACTTTGAGTACTTTTAATCACACTCTCTCTCTCTCTCTATAGCTTGCAGTTAAATAAAAATTCATCAAATCAAAAGGAACAACTTTTGCCCATTTGCCTTTCCAATGATGTTAATATATTCAACGCCGCCGTTGATGATATGGCGTGCTTTTAGAGGTTTTAAGGTTAATTTGGTTTCATATGACGAGTTTTCTTAATTCCATTTGAAGTTTCCTTTTTATGCTGATGACTAAGTTACTCGTATAGTTAAAGTAGGTAGGTATAGTTGAAGCAAATTTGTTCTCACCTTGTTGAATTAATTGCAACCAAAATGTCTGACAGGTAATTAAAGGTCAGGTTTTAAGTTATTAAGCTGCATTTTAGTTACAGACATGAACCACATACCTAATGTAAATAAAGGGTGTTTTTATAGACGTTTGGAATTCAAGAAGAAATAAAACGCATATAATTTAATGTTATGGCCAAGAATTTAGCTTTATAATAAAGACAAGGGTTTGCCATTATATTTTAAAAATGGCCGCCACGGCTGGTTCGAAAAAGTCATTAATCATGGATGAGTACAGCTCCATTTGTTGCGCGGATGGACTCATTCGGGTCTTCTTCGATACTCTGCTCCACAGCAGCAATAGCGTCTTCGGAGCGCACTGTTCGGCGTCTCTGAGGATGCGCATTATCTACTAAAGTAAACGTGGTGCGAAACCGATGTATGGTTGCTCGAATTTATGCGATTTTGCGATTATGTCGACCGAATATTGGACGCAGCGCGCGATGCGTCGCGCGAACCGAACCATTATTTTGGTAATAAATTTGAACGATTTGCAAACGTTGTTAAGGAGTAAGTCTATTTATTATAAAATGGCAAACCAAACTGAGCATAAATCAAGAGACAGCTGTCAAAAAGACTTACTCCGAAAAAAGTATTGCCAGATTAAAAACCACACGTCTAAAAAAACACCCTTTATATATTCAAATGTTCACTGTGGAAGTCAAGTTTAATTGCTTATTCTTTTATTGATAATTCATTTAAATAAATGGTTTAACTTAGCAGATAAGGAAGTACGATATTTTTGTGACCATATTTATTTTTGGAATGATCAAAAAGTTAAATTTCAAACCTTTCTTAGCTTTCTTAAAGTTTGATTGAATTTTAATCAACGAGCTCTGAACGTCCAGAAATGTTCTAAAGTTGTAGCAATAGGTAAAACGATCTTTACCCATAGCTACAAGTGCAGTAAAGTACAATAACCTTCCCAGATGAGAGTGATGGGAATATGGTAGTAAATACAAAGTAGAGGTCCTACAAGGCAGCTGTTGTGGATGTCCTACCAGTTGAACTATTTAAAACACCAGGAGATGAATTATTGGTAGGGAGTATATACGAACTTATCTGCAAAGTTTTCTGGGATGAAAGTGTGATTCGATTTGTAGCAATTTTCGCAATATTTTTTAAGAAGTATTATTACTTAAATTGATGCAAGAAATGATGCCCTGTCATTTTTCTTAAGTGCGAAGTCTTTTATATTGATGATCCGATTAATAGAACTCAAGATATAAGCGAAGCTTATCAGCTTTGTTTGGATGTCCTACAAATACCAAAAAATAATAATCCGATAAAGGTTTGCTTAAAAACTTATATCTTGAGTTCTATCAATCGGATCGACAAGATAAAAGCTCTTGCACTTAGAAAAAATGACAGAGCATCATTTATCGTTTTAAAAAAAAATAATTTAAGTCATAACTCTTCTGAAATAAAAAATGTAAAAATGCTTTTTTCATGCCCCCGGTGGTGGGGGTTTGTTTGCCAGAGGTTTGTTTCGATGTCACGACGCAAACACCTACAAAATCTCATCATTGTTATATTATAAACTCGAGTCTAACTGAACTGGAGTCTAAAGTTAACACCCAGGTTAGACACAGCTGCTATTCATAGAGAATTTGGCAGCTCTGTTCAATTAGAAACAGGTCAGAGGTATTTTCTATTACAATTCTACTACAATATCCTTTCAATTGAAAAAAAAACGACTAAAAACAGCTATTCCATTGTACTGTTTGCTTCACTCATGGTTAATATGTGTAAATATCAACGTTTGTTTTTACCTACTGTCATTGCCAGCCCTCTAGCTCCAATGCCCAGAATTTTAGTACGACCGATCGAAAAACAGAGTACACCAATTGATTTAGGAGGGGGATATTACTTAATATCACGCCTGACGTTCTGGGTCTACTAGAACACTTTTAGTTTGACAGGAGGTGTCAAAATGTACCAAAACTTTTGTTACGGTGGATTGAAAAACGGAGTACGCAAATCGATTTAGGAAGTAGAAATTACTTAATTTCACGCTTAGCTCGCCCCTAGGTCCATAAGAACACCAATTTAAAATATAAATTTTCATGCGTGATTTGTTGACATTTTGCAGAGTTAAAAACAAATTAAACAGACTTTCCACCGTGTTTATTTTTAGATTCCAGTTTATCTCTTAATTATGGGTTTAAATTGCTTATGAATAACATAAACTCCAGTTTAGTTTAGCAGAGACAAAATAAGAACTTATCAGAGAACTATGAATACGGCCTCTTCTCTTTATCCCGGTTATGCTTTATGGGGCAGAAAAATCGACCTTATACATATTTGAATTTTTGGTGAAAAAATTGAATACAGAATTTGTGGAGCGTTAAAATTTCGATATTAAATATCTTACCTATATCAGCTTATTTCTCTTTATCTATGGATAAATTAGGTTTTTCCTTAATAAACTAGAAGATGAGATAATGATTATTTTGATACGTCAAACATTAATCTTAACGCCAATTTGTGTGGACTAATAGCAGTTAAAAGCTATTTTGAACCAATAATTCAACAAGTTCAATCAAATTGTGCTTAGTCTTCTACTTGACTGATGTATTTCAGTAGTATATAAAGAATTTGTATTGCAAAAGCCTTAATATACAGTACTAAAGTAAATTCTTATTTCTGCTGCAGCTATTCGATTTTTAAATAAATCAAAATTTATCGTACAATGAAAACATCATCGCTGTTTGTTTGGTTAAAATATTTCTTGTATATTCGTGTGAACTACGCCTTAGTCTTTAAACAACTAAACAAAATATATTTCCTCTCTTTGGAAAAAGGAAACTTTTGGAATATAGGTACCAGTCAAGTTTATTCACTCTTCTCTTAAATTTGCTTAATCATGTTTTACGAATCCCCATGAACAATAATTCATCATCGTCGGCTCGACAACCGGGGTCCGGTCCTGGCCTCCTTCAACAAGTCTCTCCACCCATCCCGGTCTCGAGCCGCCGCCATCCAGTTGCGCACCCCAAGGCTCCGGGCGTCCTGGGCTACGCCATCTCTCCAGCGCAAGCATGGTCTACAACGCTGTCGTCTACCATAGAATGTACCACAAAGAACTTTCCGAGCAGGTTCCTCTTCGCTCATGCGAGCTAGGTGCCCTGCCCACCGGAGTCTACCGAGCTTAATTTTTGTCACGATATCTGCTTCAAGGTAGATTGCGTACAATTCATGATTGTACCGTCTCCGGAATCGTCCTTCCTCACATATGGGGCCAAAAATTCTCCTTAAGACTTTTCTCTCGAACGCGGCTAAGAGGTCGGAGTGCCTTTTGCTAAGCACCCAAGTCTCGGATCCATATGTGAGTACTGGCAGGACCATGGTCCTGTACAGCAGCAGTTTTGAAGTTATGGTGAGATTTCTGGATTTGAAGAGCTTTGACAGACTATAGTAGGCTCTGTTGGATTTGAGAAGCCGCCCGCGTATTTCTTCTTCTATATTGTTATCGGCTGCTACTATTGACCCAAGGTATTTAAAGGATTGCACCACTTCAAATTCGTGCTCCGCTACCTGGATTGTTTGACCAACTGTTCCTCTCGCATTCGACGCCACCATGTACTTTGTTTTACCTTCACTAATGTGCAGCCCCAGATTTTGTGCCGCCTGCTCGATCTGGATGAAGGAATCATGTACAGCTTGCTCAGTTCTTCCGATGATGTCGATGTCGTCTGCGTAAGCACAATAATTGCTACACCTTTAATCCATCAGCTATACATAGATTTATCGTGCCTTATAACGAAGTCTAAATTTCTTCACTTCTTTTTCTAATTAAGTGACAGTCAAATCGAGAAATGAGAAAATACAAAAATTTACAATCAAACAGACCTGAATAGACAAATCAACATCAAGAAGAATGGTGTAGCCGTATGTCGGTCGCGTCGTCGTTTGTTGAAAGCATGTCCCTATCTGAACGTGGTACAAATACAATTCTATCCCTGGACGTCCTTCGGACCGCGCGGTATCTCTACTATACCTATTCCGTAAAGCTTACTGCGCACCAATTCAAAGTAGTTAACGCAGACTGTTTTACTACAAAAGCTGTCATGTTTGGTATGTGCGCACAGCGCACAGATCCCGGATTCCACTGGCTTTGGGTTTTTTTTTTTTGTTTCATTTAGCCTGGGTGCAGCATCAGATTGCAGTAGCAGCGCAGTGTCGGGCTGATGTTTACAAAGGTTCCGCGTAATCGGCACCCATTTCGGGACGTAACAATGATGAGTAGTAAAGTAGCTTTTTTGTATAACTTCGGCTCCAACGTATACGACTACCAAGCGACAGGTAAACAACATGCGAACGTTCCGTCACACGGGGGCATTCATACCTCTGTATATCCTTCTGGTACTAAAGTAGATATAGACAATTAACAATTGTTGTAAAACATTCAAATGACACTAATTAGTGGCGGCGGCGGCGGCGGCACAGTGCCGCACAGAGGCACAGGGCGCCCCAATCTGAAATTAATTTGTACACGAGTATTAATTGGAATTTTTGCCATCAGCCATCACCAACAGGTACTGCAGTTGCATTATAACATCAGAGATTGAAATTCAAGATAGATGGATGCTGCAGATGCAGATGAAGATGATGCACGTCTTGGAGGTCTTTCGGTTTTATCGGTTTTGACTTTGGCGCTCGCTTTGGCTGAATTAAGAATTTTCAAACAAAGCTGGCTTCACGAAGTATAAACATCATCAACTATACTGGATGAAATATAGAAGGTGAATCTATGCATCGATGGTCGAAGACATGATGGAGTAGGTATATGTAAACACAACCAACGAGAGTATCTATACATAACTCGATTGTGTTTTTTTTGTTGGATAATAGGTATAACTTTAATTATAGACTTTAAATATAGTTTCAAACTAAATATCATTTTGAAAACTAAACGAAAATGTATTTTTAAATAGATACATATATAGATGAATGTCAAAGTTTAATTTGGGATGAGAGAATTAAGAAGTCAGATGTTCGTTCAATGACAGAAAGGAGGAAAACAATGTGGGAATAGAACAGGAAAGTTAACAAACAAACAATCGTGTTTTTGGAACCAAATATGGGACGCCTGTTTTTTTCCATATCTGAAAGATGTTTTTTTTTTTTCAATTGAACGAAAGAACGCCAAGCAGAAGAGTTCATAACATCAGTTAGTTTATTAGACGGGACACAAAAGGTAGAACTAGAATAAGCGGGAGCTGTCGAAAGCTAATGTCAAAACCAAACGATAAGTAGCTTTCCGAAACGTCAATTTCACAAGTAACCCATAATGCACTTAAATGGTTGAAAGAGAAAACAAATTAAGTTATTGTTTGTTCAATGTCAATTTTCATAGCAGAGAGGCTTTTAATTATTTACTAAAATTCGATGTGATATAAATTAATCAAAAGAAAACTTAAAATTTTACTTCACTCATTCATAAATCAGAAAAAAAGTCGAAATCTAAGCACCAAACGCCAAATTCTTTTTAGTTTTGTTTCACGATTTTGATTTTTGCATCCATCCACTTACGAATGAGCGGTCGATGAGCGCTCTTCACGTCCGACGGCAAAAGTTAACGAAAACTAGACGAACAGTACCAAATCGCAATTATGGGCACAAGATATGAATTCTTTGTATTCGCTCGGTTTCGTACGATCACTTGCGTGGCCTTCCGACTATTCTAGTTCTACCTTAGGTTTAAAAGTAACAAATTTAAGAGCTGATACACCAGCTTCTCTCTTATCTACCGTGTAACATATAAATTGATTAAATGCCAATTTTTCAACAGTCACTTAAACATCAGATAGTACCTACTTATTCTTCAGATAAATCAAACATTTTTGTTCCTATTTATTCCTTTGATAGTTAACTGACTGCTTAACTGATGATTGAAAAATCGGTGTATTTGTTTTTTTGAGAAATAAAGGGTTTTCCAATAAGAGGTGTTATTTTGATATTCAAAGAAAAATGGCATTTTTTGAGATAAATGATCGGATGTTTATTTCATTATAAAGAGAAAGGTATGCCGTTAATTATGGAACACAACATCAGCCAAATGGCCGCCACGACCACGCTTACAGGACCATATCCTTTTCATGAAATTTTCCATAACCAAATCGCAAAGTCGCTGCCCTATGTCCTCGATAGCCTCACGAATTCCGTCTTTGAGGTCTTGAATCGACGCTGGGCTGTTGGCGTAGACCTTATCTTTCACGTGGCCCCAAAGGAAGAGGTCGCAAGGTGTTAAATCACAAGATCTCGGTGGCCAATTGTGATCACCTCTTCGAGAGATAACACGGTCCGGAAACTTTTCCCGTAAAAGATCGATGGTTTCATTGCTTGTGTGGCACGTAGCGCCGTCTTGTTGAAAGTAAACGTTGTCCAGATCAATACCATCCAATTCCGGCCATAAAAAATCATTAATCATCTCTCGATAGCGCAATCCATTGACCGTAACTGTTGCTCCAGCCTCATTTTCGAAAAAGTAAGGTCCAATGACCCCGCCGGACCATAAACCGCACCAAACAGTCACGCGTTGAGGATGGAGAGGCTTTTCAACAATAAGTCTTGGGTTTTCCGAGCCCCAGATGCGACAGTTTTGCTTGTTGACGTAGCCTCCGAGGTGGAAATGGGCCTCATCAGTCAAGATGATTTTTCGATGAAATTCCGGATCATTTTCATGCATTTCAAGGACCCAATCAGCAAAGACACGACGTTGTTGATGATCAGCCGGCTTGAGTTCTTGTGTCAACTGAATTTTATAAGCCTTAAGACCCAAGTCTTTGTGCAAAATACGGTGTAATGACGTTTGTGGAATGCCTAATTCCAAAGAACGACGAGGAATGGACAAACCTGGGTTTTCTTCAACACTTTGGGCTACAACAGCAATATTCTCAGTTGTTCTTGAGCGACGTGCACGGGTTTTATTCTTCACATCACTAACTTGTCCCAACAGCTCGAATTTGTCCACCAATTTCTGTATTGCGGTCCGACAAGGTGCTTCACGACGACCCAAAATTGTTTTAGTTTTACGAACCGCCTCTGCCAAATTTTCACCATTTTTATAGTGAATTTTAATAATTTCAATGCGTTGTTGAAGCGTGTATCGTTCCATTTTTATGAATGGCGTAGTTTCTACTTGTCAAATGTCAAAAAATGATAGCTTCAAAAGTGAAAGCTACCGAAATAGCGGCCTATTCAAAATAACACCTCTTATTGGAAAACCCTTTATGATAGATAATATCATCAGGTTTTGTGTTCTTATCAAACCTTAACAAATGAAGCATCAATGGTGATGATAGAGTTGCTGTTGTTCGGTTGTCTGGTTATGAGAAGGGGGGGGGGGGGTTCAGAGAGAAAAAGTTGATTTTCATTGCATTAACACTGTTCGGGAGATCATAGAGATTTTTTAAGAAGGAAGAGAAGCTAAGATTGGCACATGGTTTATATTTCAAAAAAAAAAATCAGATTTGTTCATGATTTAAAATCGTAATTTGTTAATTCTTCACAGTTTTTATGGAAATATCGACCACTGTAAAAACCGCATTAGACGTATTCAATGTTTTTCGAACGTTTAATAATTTGATTGCAATTAGCACATATTTCAGAAATTTTAAAGAAATAATTTTAACTAACACTTAGTGATGTTAGTCGATGACTAAGTTAATAATTTGACTGCAGTCTTCTTACTGTAAGTCTTGAATTGAATAAGCAACAATATATTTTTAAAATGTCGATGTAATATCTCAACTATAACTGTAAGGTGTGAGTATATACTGTTATCTAGTTTAGGCGCGGAAGCAGTAGGAGGGCGATGGGTGCTATTTACCCCTTCCTAGCACAATAACGAACGTAGTCTTAAAAAAATATAAATATAATAAAATTTAATGTATTGCAACAAATATTAAGAAATGTTTTTCTTTCCACGTTTATAAAATTAATTTTTTTGTAATTGCTATACAATTTCAACTTTCTTACCTACCTACAATACACATCCATAGCAACAAATAGGCAAAGGCATCGCACTTCGTTCTCCGATACTTCATAACAATAATATTTTCCAAACATTCTGATTGTGAACGAAGGAAATTTTGAACGAAGCTATCTTCTGAAGATAAGGAACTCTATAGTAACATTATTGCAGTCAGCTCCATCTAATGCTATACATTATAAAAGCAAGACAATACAAAACATATGCTTATGCTTACTTCTGGAAAAGAGGTTTATGATCAAATTTTGAGTAAAGTGCGGAAATCACGATATTATTCAATACTTTTTGATGAGACAACCGAACTATTTCACCTCTTGCAGTTGAGCCTCATACCTTACGATACGTTCCTGATAGTAATATTCGTGAGGATTTTTTTCATTTTCGTGAATGCGTTTGAGAAACTGACTTATGTATGGTCCGATGAATAAAATTGGAGAGAAACCAGAAAAAATATACTTACTGATGCTAAAGAGTGGTAAGATTGAACTTCAAAACAAGGAGTTGTGTTTAAATGGGAAGGGCTTTGGCCAAATTATATTGTCCCAGCTAAAGAAGAGGCTGAAACTTCAATTCTAACGTTGTGTATGGGAAAAGGATCATAACATATTCTCTAGATGAGTATGATTAAATTCTGAAGTCTCTCCTCGACTGCTTTGAAATATCCTCTTAGACGTAAATAAACCCTTTATTTTTTTCTGCTAAAAGACGAATTGGACGACGAAATGAAAAGGGGCGGTAAAATGAGCTTCCCATAACTGCCTTGATTGTATTAAATAAACGTAATAAGGATGCATTAGTATTTATAAATTCATCTGCTGACGCTGAGGTTGAGGACGTAGAAAAAGTCACTAAGATTTTCAAAAACTGGCGATAAGAAAAGATTATGTACCTTACCTACGTACTTTCTTTACTTTGACTAAAATTATTTTTTTTTTAGTCGTACGAGTACCTACATTTGTTCATATTTATTATTTAAGGACAGACAAACAGAGCATTACCTGTTCAAAAAGATTTTAATATTAAATGGACATCGACACAAAACTAAAATATTTTGGATTTTCTTGAAAGGTAAGTAAAATTACACGAAAACACTCTCCCTCCCCAACCCCCTTCACAAAATCTTGGATCCTCACCTGATCTAGTTTGAAATGCCTCCAAAATATTATTAATTAATATATAGATGACTTTGTTATTGAATTATCATCTCCCATTGAATGCGCACTGTGCGAACGTCTGATGCACGCAAAGCAATTCATCAACTACGAGTAAAAACAATAACATATATAAACTCGTATTCAAATTATTTTTATTCTTATTTTTGCAGTCCTTACATCAATTCAACATTTAATCACATTGCGCATACATGCAGTTTCAGTTTAATTTCCCATTAGAATATCCCCCGAAGAAGTCACGAGGGATTCCGTGTCCGACAACTGCCCTGACAACTGAACACCGAGGCCGCATATTTATGGACACCATGTCGGACAATAAATTTCATTTCGATCACCGCCATGGGATTTGAACGATGGAAAGCGTGTTCCTTAAAATGCAAACGTCTATGGAGCTGCGACCGGGGCGAATGCCGGCTATATTGCGGCATCGATCGTCCGTCCGTCGTCGGTCGGCCCATTGCTCACACACACTGCACATACTATTGATAGTTCGATGGACAACATACTAGATCGCCTGTGTCCCTATAGTGTGTGTGGCTGCAGTCCAATCGAATGGACAATTAAAATCCAATTAATTCTGACATTTATTACATTGCAAAAACGAAGAGAGAAAAAAAAGAAAGAAAAAAAACTGCATCATAAGACATTCGCGAAATTGAATGCTAGATCGAAGATGGGGTTTTGGGTGGGAATATATAGCTATATGGTTCGGTTAATCGATCGTCCATAGAGATGGAGATTAAGCATTTCAGTTTTGATCATGACATTGACACTGGTGGTGGTTTGCAATATGTCAAGGTTATAGACATTGATAGAGAAGTTTATATTGAAAAAGAACTTTCATAAATTTTAAAGATTTGGTCAAGACATTGATGTCTTTGGTCACATTGAATCAATATGTAGGAAAAAAAATAGGATTAATTTGCTCACTTTCTGATGGAACGAAATCTCTGAAATCACTTACTACTTAATTTGGAAACAACAAGGAGGAAGTTATTTTCTTCGAAACAAACAAAAACTTTTAAAATAGGCCTATTAAAACAAAACAAAGACAAAATTTATTAAATAATATATGTATATAACAGTTTTTCGGCATTATAAGTGGGCGTACGTTAACGCGCTGCGCGCAACTTGAAAAAAAAACTTTGGGTGTTTAAACAGTACTGGGCTGCATATACAGTCAAATTCAAATTTGTCAGTTCAGATTTCAAATTTGATATCGAATTTCTTCTAAAAAAGAGTACCTATTTAAGTTAAAGATTTACAAGAAGTATAGAAAAAATAAATCAACGCTTAATCTAAAAAGTGAAAAATATGCCCTCTCTACAAGAATCAAAAATTAAGCTATGCTTGAATCTTTACAATGTACCTTTAGGGGAGAGTACGATAACTTTGGCTCCAAAAATTGATAATGGTTTTTTGTAGAAGGGTCAAAAATAAGCATTTTTTACTATGTGTGGGGGGAGTCTACCTCACCCCGTTTAGGAAGTAGGGGCAATTTTAGAAAAAAAAAATGACTTAAAATGAAAAAATAATTATTAAAAAACAACGGCAACACTTACAGTAAATTTATATACCGTTTTTGAAAGTTAGAAATCTATACTTTAATCCTGCATTTAAATTAAATTATTTTAGCCAATAGTTTTTAAAAAATTCGCAGGCAAACTCAAATTTTTTATAAAAAAAATAAAAAAAAAAAAGTTTCGACGAATTTTTCTCAAAGTTGTAAAATGATGCGCTTATAAGCCAATAAAAGTTAATAAAAATATTAATTCTGAATCCAACACGAAAAACCGAAACGATTTATGTTTTCCAGTTTTTCAGAAAATTGAAAATTACTAAAACTACTTTTTTATGAGATTTTTATTTTTTTGGTATTTACGTTGATTAGGTTCATCTTTGTAAGTTAAGTACAGCAATTCATTTAGCGTTACCGAGAATGCACCACGAGGAGGTAGAATTGCATTGCATTCCGCGTCCCAGTCGGTCAGTTTGTGAGTAAGTCAGGAGCTGGTTAAAAATAGTAAAGTCAATGTTCAATGTATTAAAGAGGTATGTAAGTCTCGTCAATGAAGTCATCGTCCGTACTGTTGTTACTGTCGAGTTCATTGAGTTTGTCTTTGATGGTGAAAAGCTGAGGTTGTTTTGGCGGTAAAACACCCTCTAAGTGCTCAATGTGAACAGTGGGAGGGTCGAAGTCCTTTAGTTGCAAACATATACTTTCTTCAACATCGATAAAACCTGGGTACACTTTTTTAACGTCTAGTAAAAATTACATGATTTGGGAGCCCAAAAGTCGTCTTTATATTTTTGTTCAAGGCAGTATTTTCCATAAAATAAAAGTGCCATATATTGGTGAAGGTAGTGCGTTGTTTTCCATAACATATAAAATAGTTTTTTTTTAGAAGCTTGTTCTGGTTTTCCAAATCATTTATAGTGTTCGTTGCATCAATCTTGTCAACATATTCGCCTTTGCTGTGGTTCGTAACTTCATGAGTCGTAGAACTAGGGAACATTTTCTCGACACCCATGTACTGGCGGGCGCTATCTGTACAAATACGACTGGTGTTGGGGTTGACGTATTTATGGATATAAGGCCACAAATCTTCCTCACATTTGGAATTCACTTTAAAGAAGCGTCCGATCTTATCTTCTTTGCAAAACAATCCCAACACTACGATTGTCATCTGTTTGGTTACACGACCTCTGTGGTATTTCCTTTTTGTAAGAAAAGTCTTGTCGATTTGAACAGTTTTTCCTCCGCCGCCAATGGTAACATCAACGTGAGACGCTATTATTTCGGCTATTTCACGACAATAGTTAAAGTAATCTATTATAGTAGATTTACTAAGCTCACTTTTACTGTCGTGATGGCGCCAAGCGATTAAATGCTTAATAATGATATAAAATAATATTTAAAAAAAAATCCTTAAGTTGTCACAGTACACAAATCTAAGGTAATATATTGCGCAGCTTGTCAGTCAGAAATTAAACATGGCGGCTCGAGTGTCTACGAAAACTGCACATGGCATTACTAGAAACAACAACAAATATAAGCATTTTGACAAGTGAAGAGACACTGGATCCGCCATTTTCACAGATGCGCAGAACTGAACAAAAATGTAAACGCTAATGACATTACCTTTAATATATGTACCTTGTTAAGTTGTAGCTTAAGATCTAAATAAATTACCTGGCAAAACTGTATTCACAGGTATTTTAATCACAAAAGAGATAATTATCGCAAGCACTTCGCGAATCTCTAGCCGACATTGAGGCCCATGGAAAAATGTGCCGAAAGATGGGTTGATTGTATTCCTACAATTTTTGTCACCTTTTTTTAGAGCTTTTTTTTAAGCATAGCCATATCGAACAGAACTTAATTTTTTTTTTAATTTTCCACTTTCATTGGTAAGTTGCATCAAAGTGGGGGAGTTGACGTTTTAGTGGGAATTAGACCAATTTCTTTCAAAAAAGCAATGCTTTTTTCGTTTGTCGACACCAAATCCCCCAACGAACAAAATATTGAACAGTTATTTAGTTTATCATGAAGTAGTGGATGCTTAGCCGCCATTTTGTATTCACAGAAAAAAAAAACACTTCACTCTACAAAGGTTGAATAATGAATGACCTTTGTAAACAATAATTTGTACCACATTTGCATACAAAAATAACGGTACGAAATTCGGCTGTTTGTTCATTTATTTTTGATGTGTAAACATCTATGCTGACGGTAGAGTGAAAAAAAACTGAACGTTCGTGTGCAACGTTACGTCGTACAACGTTACGATGGGTGCGTTCAGTGAAAAAAAATCTTAAGATCCCCTTCAAGCAAAAACAAGTCTGTTTTGGATCCGCGCACGTTGATGTTTACACATATTAAATGTGAGTCCCGGCACTCACACAATTTTTTATATGGTCTAGGTATGTACATATATGCTTTGAACATTACAATTACATTATCTAGGTATGTAAGACACAAACATTAAGAAATTTATATATTTGCTGCAGTCGTACAGTATTACCTAATGTGAATTTTTTATAATGCAATACATTTTCATGTCTGAAAATTTTAAATGTGAAACTTTGGGCCACGTATATGTATATTTAGAAATCAGCTGTTGACTTGGATATATAAGTATAAGACAAATTGAAAGTTTAAATCCATATTCTTTAAATGCAAACGAAATTTGAATCCAGATTCTTTGAATGCAAAAGAAACTTTGCATACACCCAACCTCCCAAATCCTATAGTGGGCCAAGCAGGGGGGTTGCAGGGGGGCAGCTTGCCTCTCCTTACATATCTCACTATTTATACGCCGTAATGCTGGGTGCTAGCATTGTATATATCTACATATGTAAGCAACAAAAAAAACTAAAATCTCATACAAAAGTAGTTTTTGTAATTATCAATTTTCTCAAAAACTTGAAGACATAAATCAATTCGGTTTTTTTGTGGTCGATTCAAAATTGATATTTGCATTGACCACAAAAAGCCAATTCTAAGTCTAAGCTTTTTTTTATCAAAATTTTGAGTTTGCATGCGAATTTTTTTAAAAACTATAGGCTAAAATAATTTAATTTAAATGCAGGATTAAAGTATAGATTCCTTGCTTGCTTTCAAAAACTGTATATTAATTTACTGTAAGTGTTGCCGTTGTTTTTTAATAATTATTTTTTTCATTTTAAGTCATTCTTTTCTAAAATTGCCCCTACCTCGTGCCTACCTTTATCTAAGAAAAAACTAAAAACCATTTTATTACTTAATTATTTGAAAAAAAATTAATTTTTATCCTCAAACTGTGCGTATAAGCATTCTAGATTAAAAATAAAATCTTATTTAATTCAATTCTCAAAAAAAAATCCATACATAGGTCATTGATCTAAGAACTAAAACACAGCATACCTACATAAATTAGCATTTTGTAAGCTTATAAAACGAGCCTAAAAATAAATTTCATCATCGGGTGCAAAAATCCCTTTCTTATCGCAAAGATAGATCTCCCGTATACAATTTGTATTCGCTTTTCAATCATCATCATCTTCACATCAGCATGGATTTCATCTGTCATATAAACTTCCGATAGAACAAAACAAAAAAATCATCAACACCAACCAATGATGATAAGAATTCTAATCAAACTTAACGAGAGAAAGAAAAAAACACAAAAAATGGAAACATTAACCTGAATCCCAAAACGAAATTTAAATTCAACATATAAATAAATGGTCAAGAGATCCGACCTCTTTGTATAATGTAGATTCTTTTATTGACAGCTATATGTATGTACATTCATACCTACTGATATCAATTCACTCTATCTCCCTTCACATACAAGTATCAAGTTAACCCTAAACAAAAGCTTAGAGATTAGGTATAACAGAAGATAAAAACAACAACAACAACAGCGGCAACAAAAAAGTGAAATCAAAAAAAAAATTCGCAACGAATAAAATCAATCGGTCAATAACATCGCGAACTCGTAATCATGCGAATTCTAAATTCGCACAGATAAAATTCTGGAGTAGAACATAATTAACACGTGCGTAGTAGACTGAATGTGGGAATATAAGTTTGTTGGCGTATGATTTTAATGAAGCGAGTTATTTTGGGCGGATAGATTTAAGAAAAAGTTTTTTTTTGGTGGGAAAGAAATCAAAGTGGAAGAAAACAGATGAAAGTTTTCCACCTCTAACTCTTTTCTCCATAAGTTTGTCTTAAATCAAATCCTTCATTTGCTCAAGATAGTTAGACATTACATGACTAACCGAAGAATGATAACATAATATTGAAGGTGTTCACTGTACTTAGAAATACTTTAATGTCCACATCTCGTCAACTGTCAATTTGAAAAAAAAAAAAACAAAAAATCGTATTCAAAACTGTTTTTAAAGTTAATCTATAGATTTAATAAAAAAAAACAAACTTCATCTACTTATAATTGATATGTAACTGAATTTCTGTAAAAGGGGAATGGGATTTATTAACAGAAAGATAAATTTGAATATCAAATGCCGAAATTCGGTTTCGAAAAACCCATTACAGTGGTGGTCCAGTATAACGAATGATAGAATATCTAGAGTGCATTCGTTATATCGAATACTATTTTTCTTACAAATCATTAGGTAAATAGAAAGTGAAATAGTTATTTTGCAAGTCTGTTACCGTTTTGTGCATAGCGAACAAAAAGTTGAGCATCTGTTTATATAAACGTAGACGAATGCGTTGGACCAGGGTTGCCAGTTTAGGGGTTTTCCCCCTAGATTTAGGTTTTTTTTTTTGTCGTTGGGGGGTTATCTGGGGGGGGGGGGCGAGATGTTTTGGGGGGGGGGGGGGGGAATATGGGGGATTAATTCAGAGCTTAAAGGTTGCGAAATCGTATAGGTATTTAAACAGCTGACAGTATTCCACGAGTTTCTTACATGCTGAAAACTTTCACAAGTGAGAAAATGTATCAAACCAACGCGACAGCCAAAACGAAGATGACGATAAAGTATTAGAACTTTTTTAAAGAAGTGCAAACAAAAATTTTAATTCCTTTATATTTTTATTTTCATATTAATTTCTGGTGAGTTAAATCATAGTGAGCTAACTCTAGAACTAAATTAACCCACAGTGAACTGAGGAAGCCATTTTGCAGTACCCGAAATGACTAAACAACTCTTTGCATAAACCATCACAAGCACCTGTTCAGTTAATCCTGATTTAACCCACCAAATATGACGATTTAACTCGGGTTAAACTTTAATCGCGCACTGAAAAACTGGACCTGGACTGGATTAAAGTTCTAAATAAGCAATTTGGAATTTTTTTAATCAATTATCAACCTCCCTTATGTTTCACAATATCTAAACAGTATAGCTTATAATTAACGTTCAAAGTATTTTAATGGCCCGATTAAGTGTCGATTAGAAATAGCAAATTTATATACTTGGCATTTTAAATATTATTCATTATTTTTTTCCAGTTTTCATCAGTCAAAACTTACATACATTTATTATTTCGAAAAAATGTGAAACGTTAAGTTTTTTTACTGGAAGGTTTTAATCGGCGGATAATTTGAATGTCGAGTAAATAATCTGAACTTAACTCAGAAATTGTGAAGAAAACCCTTAACAAATTTTTTTTATTACCTAGTACCTTTTTTACAAATGTTTTTTTATTGTAGCTGTGTGAATTAATAAAATTTAAAATTAAAAACAAATTTAAGAGCTGTGAATAGAAATATGAAGTTGAAAAAAAAATTTAGGGGTTTTTGTTGATAAAATGTGGTAATCTGGGGGGTTTCTAAATTTTTCTGGGGGGGATTTTTTTTTTCATCTGGTAAAACTGCGTTGGACATAACAAAACAGACTAAAAAAAACATTTGAGCAATGGAAAATATGAATCTACATAAATATTAACACATTTCCAGTCAATAGTTGCTTTACAAATTTGTTTTCTTCGCTTTATGTAGTTGATTGTATATTTTATTTTTTTTATTTTCTGAAATTCGTTATTTGTTCGTTTTATAAAATACCTAATGGACTTGAAAAAAGTGTTCGTAATATCGATCATTCGTTATATCGGCATTCGTTATACT
Source organism: Leucozona laternaria (assembly GCA_932273885.2). Lineage (NCBI taxonomy): Eukaryota > Metazoa > Arthropoda > Insecta > Diptera > Syrphidae > Leucozona > Leucozona laternaria. The sequence continues at coordinate 17,664,848 of OW026367.1, read as the reverse complement.
GGACTACCACTGTATTCCTAAATTCTGTGTTTTGCGGCTGCTTAGGTACATATATGTTTTTGTTGCCTTTTCCGTTTCTGTTTTTCATACATCAATTTCTTACATTTTCGTTTGCAAAGTGGCAATTTTGAAATTTTTACATAATTTGTCATAATTAGAAATATGAATTAAATAGTTTGCAACGGGTTTCACATTGCATTTTATTGTTCCTCAAAGTCTAAGGCATAAACAAACATATTGGCACAGTCCCACTCCCTGTTAGTAAGATTTATATCAATTCCTTTTGGTCGGAGAGAAAAAGTGTGAATAGGTCAACAATATTGAACCAGCAAATTTTGAACATTTTTTGTCTTAAGTCGTCTGTAGAATTTTGGGAAACTTTTGCGCTCTAACATTGTAGGCTATCACTTAAGGCAATATATTAAGGCAAAGGGTACACACTTTTTTCTCCGGTTTCTCTTCAGATTCGTGAAGAAATAGATTCAATAGATGGGCGTGGTAGTGGGCTGGCCAAATTATGCTTTATATGTGAGCCTTACAGGGAGCTCAATTACAAATTTTTAGGGTTCTAGTGCCGACGTTTTCAAGAAAACTTAAAAGTAAACAAAAAGGTTGTGGTAAACAACAACCACTTAAGTGAGCTACCACCAAATTTTCAATAGCTGGAGTCAAGCCAAACTAGCATTCGATAAGCCTGCTAAAAGCCGTTGATAAGTCGATTAAAAGGCGTCTTTAAGCATGTTAAAATCAGTTGTTAATCCGGTCATAAACTGTTTATAAGATGTTAAAAGCTGTTAAAGTTGATAAGCCGCAGTTAAAAGGCTTGATAAGTCGGTTAAAAACCATTGATACAGACGTGAAACATTGATTAATTAATTTTGCAGCCGTGGTAGACGACCCGAAAGAGGCAGAAGCGAAGACACAAGCCGGAGAAGAAACCTACCAAAAACAAAAGGAACTTGCAAGCTAATATCAAACCTGCCGCCTAGGATTCATCAGAGAAGACTTTATTGCAAAATATTATTTAACAATTTATGAATTATTTTTAATATTGAAGTCTTAATAAGGAAATGCCTTTTAAATACTAAGGTTTTATTTGAAGGTTTTTATAATACAAATTCTATATATTTACAACTGAACTACATCAGCCAAGTAGAAGACTTAAATTGGCCTTGTTGAACTATTGATTCAAAATAGCTTTTCCCGGCCTTTAGTCCATCAAAATTGGCGCCGGGATGAAACGCCAATTTGTATGGACTTAAGACTGTTAAAAGCTATTTTGAATCACTAAGGTTTTAGTCTACGCCTACTTTAGTGATTCTACCTAGGTTATGACAAGTATATTTCAGCCTTAGAATGCAGCTTATGTCTAGAACTTTTATAAGTCAATTTGTCTTACTTCAATAAATAAATGACTTTAATTCCAAACATCAACAAAACCGCTTGTCGGATAAGCTTTTCATGGTTGCTTTGATTAGAAAATGCACTTTTTCAGCTGTCTAGCCTATCGTATAAAGGATTTTTATGAATGAGGTATCAAATGAAAGCTAAAACTTCTCTCCAGTGGTCGGACAGAATTTTGCATAAAGCATTAGGTCCATTCCCTAAATATAACCGTTTAAAGACAAAAATCGTATTCCTGTGAGTTATGCTCAAATTTGCTAGAATTCCCAAATACAAAATTATTCTGATATGCAGCATTTATGGGACAGAATTATGACCCACACATAATTTTGACCCCAACACAATTTGTTTACTGTCTGAGACTCTACCTACATTTATCGAACTCGTTTTACGCCTCTCCCTTCCCATGCACATTAGGGCAACATAACTACTTGTGATACTTACAAGTTTCGTTAAAGATAAATTTATTTGCCACCAACATTATGTAGGTACGTAATATAGGTAGGTATGTATAGTCTTCAACTTACCGGCTTTCATACTAGAAGGACATTGCCCCCATTCATACTTTCTTTAATCCTTATTGATTTCACAAACAGACAGATAGAGATAGGTATAGGTGTAGGTATATTAGCCTTATACCATCAGATAATACACTAACCTCACGCTGTTTTTTTCTGTTTAAAGGCTTTTTTTTATTTTCACAATATAACATCCTACCTACCTACCTACCAACCAACATATTTTATTCAAAGCCACGTGCTATTGCACGAAATCGGTCATTCAACCTGGCAGACATACACAACAAGAGAGGACTATTGCCACTACAAGAGGAACCCCAAAAAGTGCTTTGCGAAAATGTTAAACATGTCCCTCTGGATCTTGAGTATTATTATACCCATGTATAGAAGCAAAACAAAGGCCCAACATAGATACATTTATACAAAAGGACGAAAAAAACCTTATACACACACTCGACCAACAAAACAAATTTTGACGAAACAAAACTTACGAAAATAAAAAAAAAAAAAACACAAAAAAGTGAAACATTTGTCAAGTTCAACGTTCGAATAAATTTTCATACCCATCTAAGGTAATACTTCAACGGCAGGACATGTCAATTCCTCCCTTCCCAGATATATCTCATTCTTCTTGTTCCTCTACTTTAGGTATATACTATATACAAAAGCCCACGCTATGACTTCGACGTCGTCGTCGATGTTAGAGTCGGCTGGTGCGTAGCATAAGAAACTCCCACAGTCATCATCCCTATGAAAGGTCCTTAAACTCAAATTAACCCAGGAGTCAGTCAAGTCAATGACGACGACGACGACGACGATGACGATGACGACGACGCTGAACGAAGACCATGTCGATGTCGTTGACTGCTGTTTCTATCTACTTCTACACACCAACTATAAGGACACATGCAGCAAAACGAACGCGTACATTTCTGGGCGCAAAAGGATAATCAGATTGACTTGGATGGTGGAAAACCCAAAAAAAAAAGAAGTAAAAAATATATCGAAAAGGCAGCCACTGACATTATGCGAGTCAAAGACATTCAAGTCTTCAATACATCATCTCCACACGGACCACCTTCACCTTTTCCGTGTCCTCGTCAGCCAGCACCATCTCTGCCTACGCCATCGCCCTGCCACCGTGGTTTCACTAATCGAAAGATTATTTGCGGTGGCATATGCAATCGTAGGACGACGAAAACGAAGGTAGGACATTCATCTGACAAAAAAAAAAACATCCAGATTCATTATATACCTATCTCTATACATAGAGTCAGCAGCACACAAAAAAGGACACAACACACAAAATTGATTTTCTCAACTTGCATATACTACGACAACAATGACAATCGAGGACGAAGGACGACGACACGGGAGTTAAACGGATTTAGTTTGGGAAAGGTGGTAAGATCCTTGAACTTGGTTGAGTTATTTTTGGGAGCACAAAGAACTTTTCTCCCATGGAGACCATATATAATATTAGCTGTACCTATATAGGTTGTATGTAGGTGTGACGCATGGGGGAACTATAGAGAACTTTTCGTGTATATAAACTTATACTTTGCATGGGTTTCATTTTCTGCGCATTATCCTTGCTTGTAAAAAATTGAAATAGATACAAAAAGTTATTTGTACCTATAATATACCTTTCCTGCATCGGATGGAATCGTTCTTAGAGAAACTGGTGCATTAGGAGTCTTCTTTAAACATTTTAAGATTCTTTAAGTTTGCAGGAAATAATAAGAAATGTTTAGAAATCTTATATGGATCAAAAGGTTTAATATCAAGCTTTTAAGAGTGAATGAAAAACGCTGCTAAGAATTTAGGCTATTAAATTATGAGATGCTCAACAAAACTTGTTGTTTTTTTTAAATCAAAGAAGAAACGAAAAGAAAGTTTTGAATTTTTTACATAAAAGTACTCATACGCCAAGTAAACATTCGGTAAGACATTAAGTTTCTACTGTACAGTATTATTTCTTAATCACTTGATCCCTAGCCCTGTTTCCATTAATTTGTATATGTATATGAAAGTTATGGGGGCATGAAAATGTGTCCAGGATAAGACAGCGGGACCGCAGAGGAGCTCAGACACAAACCAAGCGATTTTCAACAATTATTGAACAATCTGTTCTCAAACATGAAGGTTTTCTTGGAATTATGAGACGTTCCACTCATTGGATTGTACGTGAATATCTTCATAGTTCTGCCTACAAAATGGCAGTTGTCCAAGAGCTACCCTTTTTTAGCATTACATTTTTGGTTCCAGCGGCTAAATGATTGACCAATTGTTCTTCTTTATAAACTCAAAAAAAGATAAGGATCAGTATTAAAAAACAAAGGATCATTCAAATCCATCCACTTTAACTGGGTTCCAAAGTAAGATTCTAACAGCCCGTCTATTTCTCTATTTGCTGATTTGTTTCCTCTGAACACCACAGTTTCTCAAGAGCTACTTGCAATATACGAATTTTGTGTTCATCTCCACTTGCAATCAAATATCAAAATGTTCAAATATCAAAAGGAAAAAAACAGCTCTCCGCTCTCAAGACTGTACCAACTTGTGAATTTCCTCTCGAGAGTGGCCTGAGAGCTACACTCAGTGTTTTTACTCTCAAATGCACCTTTACCTTTTTTTTGGCATAATTATATCGTACTTTTTACATTCTTTGCAAAACAAAATTTAAAAAAAAATATTTACTAATTACTGCTTGAATTAATACCCAGACCCACGTTCATTGTACATTTTAGGAACGTGATTTTAATTTTCGTCAAATTTAAGATATCAATTTCAATGCATCCAATGCACCAAATATCAGCAAAAAAATGTATGGTTGGTCCAAAAATAAGCTGAACTTATCTTAATTTCTTGTTACTTAAATTAAATAGTTCTTAAACATGACCTGCATCGGCTATAACTATATCGGACGTAATCCTCCCATAAAAATTGGATAACCTGGTCGTCGTGGTATTATTCTTCTTCATCACTTGGCTGAATTCAATTTGTATTCCTCGCCATCAGTATTAAACAAAGACTGATTAATTGGATTCTAAGTGCAATAACAATTAGGCCTTTACCACAAAATACCGCTCTCGACTCCCATACCGCATGTCACACACAGAAAAGGGTTCTTCGAGGAAATGATCCATGAAATCCAAAAACTCAGGCCTAGATCCAAATCCATGTGTTTATCGCTGCGTAAACGAAGCAGAAAACCCGTCTTTTAATTTCTTGCATATATTCTTCACCTCACTAACAAAATGGTATAATACCCACATAAGTTCCTATACTTATACTGTTATATTACAGAGTTAACTACTCGTGAAGATCATAAATCCATTGCTAAGTTTAGAACCTTATACCTACAATCTACATACTTCTTGTTTTTTTTTTTATTCTTCATAAATTAGCACGAACATATTAAAAAAGAGTTCTTGTTGTTGTAGTTGCTATTTCAGACCAAAAACCAGGTCATAAATTACTAACCTTCGTCACTTTTGATGATTAAGTCAAGTTGGTGGTGCTTTCGTCGATCTCAAATTTTTCAACTTTTGTCTTAATGCGATTCATTGGAATGGTTTTTCAATTTAAATTTAATTTTTTTGCACAAAACAAAAAGAAAATAAAGTATCTGAATGAATTATGTGTATCTTCTTCTGTAGGAAGCGGAGTCAATAGCCTTAAATAGGCCAACATAGATTTATCTCAATGAGTAGATCTCTGAGTTAAGCGCTTTCAGCATAGTCATCATGCTCTACCATCATCACCTGTAAAATTAAATTCATTATGTTCTTACTCGCACAAACTTAACATTGCGGATTTCTATCTGTATAGAAAAAAAAAATTAGCATTCAAGATTCAAGGTCTTGAGTTACACACAGCTTCTTGAAAAAAAAAAAACCAAAAATAATAAAAGTAAAAGAGATAAACTTGGTAAAAGTATACCTACTGAGGTTTGCAAAATTGACGACTAACTTTATTTGAAATGAAAGGGTCAATGAACGAATTTTGGAGTAAAATTCGTTTTTGTTTGTGAAGTTAAAGTTTGCCTCTTTTCAAAGGTAAAATATTACTACAAAAATTAAAAAGGCGCCTCAGCTGATTTTTCGTTCATAAAAAAAATTTGGTTCATACAATATATACATTTTGAAAATGGCGCAAAACATCGAGTGTAGCTTCGGCTGTGTGGCACGTAGCGCCGCGCGCCGTCCTGTTGAAACCAAATGTTGCCAAAATCCTCCTCTTCAATTTTTGTGAACAAAAATTCGTTCAACGATCGCCATTGACTGTAACGGCCACTCCTTGCTCATTTTCAAAAAATGGCCCAATAATGCCTCTGGACCAAAATCCACACCAAACAGTGACTCGTTTTGGGTGTATCGGCTTTTCAATGTATGCGTGCGGGTTTTCTGTGCCCCAAATGCGACAATTTTGCCTGCTTACTACCCGCTAAGATCAAAATGAACTTCATCTGAAAAGATGACTTTTTTGGCAAAACCGGCATCTTCTCTAAGTCGATCGCAGGCCCACTTAGCGAAGCGTATACACAACCATATTCGTTCAGCGGAAGGATAAAACTAATTATCTGTCAAATCAGACATGAGCTAAGTGTTACCATTCACGAAATAAGCGCTAGTTGAAAAAAAACGTTAGATGGCGGACGCTTTAGTTAGTTTCTGGGTGTACACATTCGGCGTTCATCCAAGATTAAATCTTTGTTCATTTCATGTTGAAGATTTGTAGCTCAATTTTTGGCGTATGTATATAAGACTTATGCAAATTTTTGAAATCTTAAATGTACAAGCAAAAGAGTGTCGGACCAAGAACATTTTCCTGTGGCACTCCATCTCAACTGGTTGTATCTTACAGTCAATCAATAAAATACTTCTTTGATCCAACTTGTCTTTAAAGTATTATGCTGTCTTCTCATTTCTATACTAAGAAACTTTTACAACTGGATTGAATGGTCTACTATGTCGAATGTTTTTGATAGATCTATGAACAACATACTTGAAAAGTTGCGAAATTCAAAAAACTTGTACGCTTTTAAAATGTTTGACTGTTTCCTGCATCAATATAAAGCTTTTCTTTCTAAAGACACTGTGGTGAAAATAAAGGTCATAAAGTCTTCTTTATATGTGAAACTACTTACAGAACTTGTTTTATGTAAAGACGAAAAATCGTTATTCTAAAAATATTTGTTGGTTTCCTTAATAACTTTTGATAAGGTCGATAGAATTGAGAAATTGGACGATGATTTTTTTAACCTTCAATATCATCATGTTGGAACCAACCCTGGGAATTATCATCATCTTTGGAACATATCCATCTTTTAGTGATTTATTGGCCAGTATTTAAATCAGAGAAAAGATGTGTTTTACACAGACCTCTGAAATAAATGGAATCTGTGAACGCATGAACTTTTTCACTGAGACTACACAAATAAAAAAAATGATTAAAAATATAATTTCTTAAATTTGTGGGAGAATTTAATCCCACAAGGCACCGAGGCAATCGGTTAAACGGCCATACAAAATTTACCAATGATTCTATGTAACTAAAGGGTTTTTCAATAAAGTCGGGTAGATGTTGATATGGAAATAAAGCTGTGTGTGAGGTATTAACAAAATTCATTATTTATTAAAAATGCCCTGTATGCCATTATGTATGGAATGTGACTTCGTTCACATGCCCGCCTCGGCTTCTTACGGTAACACGGATCCGAGTGGTCCAATTTTCAATGACTCTTCTTCATAGTTTCGGCTAAACTTGAGCGATGGACTGTGTTATGTTCACCTTTAGGGTATCGGTCGATTGGGGCTTATTCGCATAGACCTGTGACTTCTGTAAACCCTACAAGAAAATGTCTAACGGGGTCAACTCGCCGAGAGTTAGCCTTACCTTCAAATCGTTCACGCAGAATGTCCTTTGTGGTGTTCGCTAGGTGGCACGTAGCACCACTCTGTTTGCGACTATACAAGTCGTTCACATGCGTGACACTAAATTTGGGCCAAAATAAATTGTTTATCATCGCTCTCCGTTCATGGTGATGAGAATGTCGTTTCGGAAGAAGTCTAGGCTCTCACGAACATCGACGATGTTTCCGGTAGATTTTGCGTTTCGTTGACGTACGGGTGTCGGCAGATTTTTCACTGAATCAGGTAAATCAAATTTGGCCATCAAACATTGAATAGTCGACAACAATAAGAACCGTAAAATGGGTGTGCAACGCACGCATCGTTGCCACAAGAGATTTCGATATAAAAAAAAACAATAAATGTCCAAAATTTCATGCTGAGTTCATTTGCTTACACTTTTTCTGTCTAAATTCTTATACTTCGAAATCAGCTTGATTTTGTATGAGCTATTTCTGTATGCCTGCCTCGTTAATGACTGGACTAGTTTTATTACAATTTTGTAATCTTATACTTCTAAGTACAGAGGGGCTAATACTCTAAAAAAAATTTTCTCGTCTCAAAATTTCGCACCTTTTGGACTTTTCTTCTAGTACTTACAGCAAACAGTTGCAACAAATATATTTACATATTTGTCTTTGTTGGGAAATTTAAAAATTATTTCACTTCAACCTAAAAGGTTCAGAACAACAAGTGCATATATGAACTACTGTACAGTACAGTGTACTGTACATGCTTGAAGATTATGTAACTTTTTAATTTGATTGGCGTTTTCGAGAACGACCATATTCTGAGTCTATAAAAAAAAAACGTATATTGTTTTGGCCATAAGGTCCTGATGTGGCAGTTTAGTAACAAAAATCCTTATCAATTGAATATGTTATGTTTGTAGAAGAGCCTACGTTATTAATTAAATTATTTCTCACATTTTAAAGTTCTGAATTAAATTTTATTCGGTTTTTCGTATGTATACAGTTAATGTGTACCAACTAATTTCCTATTTTATTTCTCTTATGTATGTTTTCTATATGAAAAAATGTATCCTTCATTCTGTCATCGTCATCGCCAGTCAGAACACTTTTCCGCAATGCTTATCCCCCAAATGAGATAAGATCTGATCCTTCTCCGTTATGTTATTATACAATATGTATGTAAGTCCATTTTCCATAATGTTTTCGGATGTTTTTCTCTTGATTTTGCTGCTTCACCTGCTTGTCGTTGCTTCACTACGAGTGGTGCAAAATGTATTTTGAGTCCTGATGGTTCCAACATCAGGCCATGGAATGGCACACGCTTTAAGTTTTTCCTCTCTCAATATCCCAAATGCTTTAGATTTTTCCAGCCTGTCAGGAATTATCATCTCAGCTGGAGCACAGCATCATAATCATCATCATCACCATCAACGTCTAAGACATGTTAGGCATCTTGATATACATAAATAGTTTTTTTTTAAGGGAATTTTTTATAAGAAGAAAGAAATATCCATTTTACCTGAGATGTTGATGAAAATGGGGAGCACAACCGAAAAAAGGACATTCCTTCTCGTTATGGCGGATAACGTTGACTCTATATGCTTCAAAATTCATGCGAAAAGCGTTGATGAAAAAAAAAAATTTTTTTTGAAAGTTTTCGTTTTTCTTTTTGACATCATATTCACACAATACCTAAAATACATACATACATACGTACATATACCCTGCTTTAGACTTTTTCTTTTTGGACACCAAACTCAAACTGCATTCGTGCTTCTTATCGTCGATTCATCTTATGCCATGATGCTTCCTTTGGGAGACTATATTCACTGTAGACATTTTCATTTCCGCTACCCAAATATAGACAGGTATACTCTTCGTACATGTATACAGAAAGAAATATAAAAAGAAGGATAATAGAATCGAAAAAACTCGAACGAGAGATTCGGTATAGCCTCATAGACAGGGTTGCCGTTTTTGCGACTTTGTCGCTATATCTAGCGACATTTCCACTTAGAAAGCGACAAAAAATATTTTGATGTCGCTAGATTATATCTAGCGACTTTTCTAGCGACTTCTGAATTTGTGAGTTACAACCTGCAAATAATACTTTTTATTTCAAATTACGTCCCTGTTGGTTGGAATAATAATTTGAGATTTGACCACATTGCACACTATCCGAAATGTGAGTGCCAGTTAGCGCGGTAGTCTGAATATGTGTTGGATAAACATCGATAGTCTATTGAATCGATAGTATCTTAACATAGTTTTTGACCATCGATAGTATCGCCGATAGTTTAAAAATATCGATATCTAACAAAATATTCTATACAAATTTTGTTTAAAAACAAACTAGTTTTATTTTTTTTTTTTTGTTTTTATCGATTTATTCAGCTTTAAAAATATTACCTGTTCAAGGTGTTTAAGTGTTCAACTTTAAATTTGTTTACTTCACTTTAAGAACCTGCACTATAAGCTTCATTCACACGAGGACGAGGATGGGAATTTGAGTTTTAGAGACAGATTTCAATAGAACTGTTTTGTTGAATATTATTCATGTAGAGCTGTTTTTCGATTTTTTTAAACCTCGCTTACTTCATTTATCCGCTTAATTTATCTTAAAAAACCGCAGATACAAAAATAAAAATGTTTCGGCTACTTGTTCAAAAAATCATACAAAATGGCCAGTGCAATTAAGCGACGGACACTGTATATATTTATAATATATACATTTTTATGTATGCTATATAAACTTATGTTAACAATGAGACTGATTTTTTTTTGTTTTTAATAATTTTGCTGTTTAATCGTATTTTCCTAAGTTTTTTTGTTACCTTCTTTAAAAGAATAAATAGGTTGTTCAAAAATATTTTTTTTTTATTTTTTTTTTCTGGCGACTTCTAGCGACTTTCTGTTAACGAAATTTCAGCCAATCTAGCAACTTTTATTTTCAGGTTGCGGCAACACTGCTCCTAGAACTGCCCTTGCTCGAGAAAACGACCCAAAAATCTCCTATGAACCAAGCTGGAGTTTCTCTTCAAAATGTAAAGTAAAAAACAAAAAAAGAAACGAAGAGCATTTCTCATGGGAAAGCTTAAACAGTGCAATGGCACTAAGAAAAGACACAAGGATATGATGCAACTGAAAGAAAAACATCAAGATAGAATATTTTAAGAAAATTCGTGTAGATGTGTAAAAGGTTTTACGACTTTTCTTTACATTTCTACTACTATTTTCGTTTCTCAGTTTTGTTTTGTGGTTTCAGTGAACGTGATGCATGTTTTGTATATGTATGTGTGTGTATATATGTAAACATGTCATTCAGTTTCCTAGTAACCCTTGATAGCCCTTAAGATCAAGTCCCTGTAATGGGTGTCATTTATAATGTAAATAACTACACAAAGTAAATGTTATGATTTTTCTCATATACAGCTACAACAAGCCAATTGAGAAAACACTTTCTTAAAAATATCTAGAAATAGGTTTGGAAACAATTTTTAAGTTCTTGTCCATTTGAAATCAATTTCACAAAAAGTAGTAAATAATTATTTGAGAGGTAAGCTAGTTTATACCAATCAGTGGAAAAATAAAAAATATTTTTTATTTTTTTATCTAAAACTGTTAATTTGATGGTGGCGTGGCTTTAAATGTAAAAATTAATTTGGTTACGGTTAGTTTATTTGTTTATACCAGTCATGTGTATATCAATAAAAACATCAATAGAGAAACCCATTTCTCAAAAAGTACTAGAAACAGCTTAGGGTAAAATTTTCATTTCTTTTTTTATTTTCAACCAACTTCACAAAAAGAATTAAATAATAAGTTGGGGGTTAGACCAGTTTATACCAGTCAGTAGACAAATACAAAACATTTTCTTTATGTTCTCATGAAAATTGTTCGCTTGATGGTGTCACGGCTGGACAAGTAAAAATAAATTATCCTATAAATTCAATATGCTTACGGTATATGAAGACAATTTTTTTTTTATACCTATAATTTATACATCCACATTTGAGAAACTCCTCTTTGAAATACCAGAAACAGATTAAATTTGGCTTTTTTTTCATTTTCAATCAATTTCTCAACAAAAATAATTACTATTTGTGGGTTAGAGCAGTTTATACCAATCAGTGGATGAATACAAATAATTATTTTTTGTGTTTTCATCTAAATTATTCACTAAATGGTGCCGCTGCTTCACATGTGAAAATAAAACAATAATTTGTATAAAAAAAATGTCATTTTTTGTTTGTTTATACCAGTCCGACAAGTATGGCAATGTTTTTTTAATTAATCAGCAGCTTTAAAAACATATTTTTTTGTTTTAAACGCAAAATCAAATCAAACTGGTCAGACTTAAACATACCTACAGTAAAGAAAACAATAGTTTATCAGCTATACAACATTTAGACCAGTCAGACCAGAAAGTAAATAGTCAATAATTAATTTTGAGATAAATTAAAAATGTTATACATATATTAATTTAAAAAAATGATTGAAATAAACTACTCTACTTGTCTCTTTTTGTTCTCTTTGGCCGACCCGACTGGTATAAACGTAACAAAATGGTGACTACTAAGGTGATACTTAGAAGTTTACATATTTGTTTATTTTCACATGTCAAGTTGTGCTATCGAATTGATTAGACATATAATTGTTTGTGTAATCAATTGGTATAAACTGGTCTAAATGACGATTTTTACTAGAGCGGTTCTATAATTAATTGTTGGGCTGTCCTCTAACTGGTATAAAGAAACTCTTATTCGTCTAAACGATGGTTTGTATTCCCCTTAATATCTTTTGTCAACTTTGAGTTGACGTTTTAATTTTAAAGTATGAGAAAAATAGAATTCCACCAATGTAATATTTCGTTTTAAGTGGAATTAGTTAAAAATGGCTCAGATTTAGGCCTTTTTGTCTTCAATAATTTTTTAGACCGAGAATATTCGAACCGATATAGTACATACTCACGCCTTGTTCCACTGGCCAAAATGACATATCTGTCCAAAAATCAGCAGGATTGAGTAATGACGATGAGTTGCCGCAGCCCGCAGCTGGGAGTGGAAGAGGTCCCAAGCTGCCAACTCCAACCAAGACCAAAGAACCAGAACACGACATTTACTTACTACGACGACAACTTTTATAGACATCGACAGCAAGTAATTTTCTTGCGGGTGTTTCTTTTCTTGTCATGCTTTTCATTAAACCTCCAGCATCCTTGTGTCATTTTATGCAGTGGATACTTCTTATTTTCCCCCGATAACTACATAAGCCCAGGAAGGAAATGCACATTTTCCTTCGTTTATGACGACGAGGGGATTGTTCCCCTCCCTCTCTCTCACTCTGATGGGACGTAATGACACTTGATTTTGGCGGACTATGGGGCCGAACCGTGAAGGAAGAAGAAAATGATTGTAAAAAAAATAAACAAAAATGTCGACAAAAATTTGAACGGACTAGATAAGAAAAAATGTTGAAAAATGTATAGAGTATACACTTTTGTTCGTATTTTGTATTTGTTTTATATATAGGACATTGGGGAGCGCATATCTATATATCTATATACTTATAGGTACCCACAATATTTTTTGTTTGCTCCTTTTTTTTTTGTAAATTTAGCATTTTTCGGTGAATATTGCTTCACCCGATTGTGAAGGGATGAGAATATCCTTGCGGGGATTACAAGATGATGAGTGCACTCTTCTGCATTATCTGTAAGGACGTTTTTCATTTTACTATTTTTCTTCAATATATGTAGGTAGTATCCATGAATAAGTAGGTATATACATGGATTTATAAGAATAAAGTGACATTGTTGTATCGCTATTGTCCGTTATTAATTAAAAATTGTCATACACGCTCAGGATAAAAGGGGGTGGTTGCGGGCAGTGGTGACGGATGACGCAGAAGTGAGCAATATCGTGAGAAATATTAATCTTGCAAGATGAATGGCATGAATGGCTGACGATGATGATGATGATGATGATGGGGCGTAGGGCATGGTAAGTGGAAAGGGGGGGGGGGACTTTCACTGAGGATAAAAAATTGTCCAAAACCGGAAGAAAGGGTGCGATGATTTTTTGGTGTGAAAATTTTCAACAAGAAGTGGATGTTTAGTGAGTGTGATGTTGTTAAAAAAAAGGCTTAGTTTGTAAGGATATACTTAACAACAATGTCTTATGGGGAAAGGGGTGGGAATATTGTGATGTGCAAGTCAACGGATCATAATCATTTTTGTTTTTACTATGGGATGCGGTTTTGTCACGCCTGGAAAGTTATTTAAAGAATTGGGTATAGTATGCTTCTAAGGCAATAGCGTTTGGTAAGCCTAGATAAGTTTTTATTTTTGTTTATAGGTATATCCCTGTTGTTGATGAAACTATGATAAAAGGACTTGATTACCCTCCTATCTCGTGTGGAAATCGAAAATGCCTTATTATGAAGGGTATTTGCAAAGTTGGGGTTCATTTCATCATTGTATCGGTATCATTTTCGTTTTGTATTGCTCTTGAAAGAATATAGAATTGAAGTTTGCGTCCAGAAGCTACTTAATATTTAAGTACAGGGTTGACCTTAAGTCCCTTTCCTATGTAAATCTGTTATTACTTTTGAACGAAAAGATAGAAACTAGTGAAATAAATTACATATAAAAGTTTATTTCGAGGAAATTGATTACATTATGCTTCATTAGTTTTTATCTTTTTATTCAAAAGTTATTTCATATTTATATCAAAAGGGACTTTTGGCCATCTTGAACATAGGATAGAGACTTTTGGCCCACCCTGTAAATCGAGAAGTTGAAGTTTATAATTTAAAATTAAATATTTTCACTATTGTATCTTATCTGCCGGGACCACTTTGAACGTCCTAACTCAGACTTTCGGTCAATACGGTATCGAATGCCTTCTGACGTAAGATCCTGGTTTTCTCAATTTAGTTTATGTCTTCTTTTTTTAATCCTACAAAGACCTTTTCTCAAATATGATAAACTCGCTGGCCCGTCCGGCTTCGCGCGGGTAGAAAAACCTAAGCTTCGCATAAAAATTACAAAAGAAAATTTAAAGATAAATATATTTAAGCTACTTTTTGTAAATGAATACTACTTTCTAGGTTTTAACCCACTTTACGTTATGAATGGCTAAATTCGTAAAAATATGATCACATCTAAGTCCAATATTTATTACTTGCCCAAAACTGAAAGAATTTTTGTAATCAAAAACAAACCCATTTCACTCTTTATCCCATTTCACTCTATTAATATCAAATAAAAAAAAAACTTTCAAACACAAACAGAATTTTTAAAATCGGATATCCCTCTTTTGTTTTTACCTCACATCACAATTTAAATATAGAAAAAACCTTTGATATACAAAAAGACTTTTTGAACTCTTATACAACTTTTCATTTTCACCCCATTATACACTATAACTACCAATTTCTTGAAAAAATGACCCTAAAGCCATCCACTAAAAATTAATTTTTCAAACACCAAAATATAAAGTCTAAAATCAAACATTTTTTGTTTAATTTTTACCCCGTTTCTCCCTACAAATAACAAAATTTTGAAAAAAATACCCCTAAAGCAATTTCTGTAGGAATGCCCTTTCAAAAGCCAAAAGAATTTTTCAAATCGAATACATACTTGCATTATTTTTTCATTTAACCTCATTTCACCCTACAAATAAAACAAATCTGAAAAATAAAAAAAACACGTTACAAATTGCAAATTAAAAAAAAAAATATTCTTTAAGCCATTTCCTAAAAATAACCTTTCAAACGCAGGTAGAGTTTTTTAATCGGATAGGTACGTCTTTTTCATTTTATCCCATTCCTGCTATTCGGGGCGGAGGCAAATCCAACAAATGATTAAATCATTAAAATTGGCCCAGCCGTTCTTGAGTTATAAGTGTTGTATTTAACTAAAGCGACATTGTTTTATATATGTATTAAGATTTGAAAAGAACAATTTACCTAAATTCTTAGCCATTAAAGCTGTCAAATTTTGCCCTGTCAATCACTTCAGCTCTTAATTTCCCAAAATCACAAATCAAGAATTTTTAATAATAAACACAGTTATTGTGTAATAATGTATAGCCCTTCTGTGTAACCCCATTTAGGATTTCAAACTCCTCTGTGAACTTTCCTATGTTTTGTACTAATCGAATGCTGCCTTGAAAAAAACAATGAACTTCTGTGGAACACCCCTTCATGCAAAACTCTGTTGACACTGTTGAAAGCTTCTTCAACATTTTTGTCTTCTATTTAACTATTTAAAAATCGATAAGAAATGATTGAATTTCGGAAGTGGATCTTCTGCCAATTTGTTTTCTTAAGCTTAACAGTGCCACAGGATTGTGTTTTGGGACCACTTTTATTCTAATTTTGTATCAAGGATATTTAATATTGAAAATTGCTCTGATCTGTAGGTGTACATCTGATGATCACTTAGATCAATGCAAAAAGGTCAAAAAACTAATTCCTCAAAAATGTGCCTTTAAGATTTTTTCTAATCTTAGAACACTGCTTGCGAAAATTTTGAAGATTGCGACGTTGAAAATACTGCTGGGTTATCTAAAAAAAAATAAATACCTATTTAACATTTTTGGATTTTTTTAATTAGAGCCAGCCAAGTTTGAATTTTGAAACCTTTGGGATGGGAAAAAAGCTGTAGGAAATTGAAACTTCTTCAAGATAATTTCCCAGTTCATGAAGTAACGTTTCATCTCCTAATACCTGAATATGAAAGTAGATATAGGTAGATACATATAGTCCGTCAATATTATTCGTTATTGTTCGAACCATTTGTTTTTTTTTTTCATTCTCAAGAAACACACCATAAGGAGCAGTGATGATGAAAAAGCTATGAGGCTGATGATGTAAAATAAACTTTAAGGTCATTAGCTTCCATAAAAAGTTTGTCCTGTTTTGCAAACAGAGAAATCATGTTATCCCCCACATTTTCATCTAGCAACTTAAATCTTTCGCCATATCTTAGTCAAATACTTACAAAAAAAAATACCAAAACCTCTCTTGCAACATTCAAACTCAGCAGCATTTTCTGTCTATCAACACTCTGCTCCGAATCCGAAATATACTTATGTATTTTTATTAACATCATAAAAAATATCGTCTACCCCCGAAAAAGTTCAACGAACTGTCGCAATGTGTACGCACTCGAGGGAGACACTTCAGTTCAGTTCAGCCAGACAAAACAAAGGCCCACTTGCCGAAAATATTTGTACATAGTATTTGCCACACTGCTGCTGCCGCACGAAATAATAATACAAGTCATCAACCTTATAAGACTCATCCCTTTTTAAGCACGAGAAAAAGGACAACAAAATTTCGAGAGAACTTGGGAAAAGTTTACGTATTTTATTGGCCTTTTTATTATACCTATAAATGTTTGTTCTACACCATCAGAACATACATACATACATATATACTAATACAAACCTATACCAAAACCATCGAACCCAAAAAAGCAACACTCCTTGTGCACGCACAGCAGCAATAAAATTCTCAGACGAAATTTATCGATCGGCTTAAAAGAGAAAATTATTTCGGTAGGTACCTACCTATTCTAATAACGGGGTGTACCGTATACATGACCTATCCCAAGAATAATACTGCAAAAATCGGATAAGAAGAAAGCCATGGGTGGGATATAGAGAAGGATTTCTATTCGTATCGTTGTAAGGAATTAAAGAATCTTGAAGATGGCGAAATTTGTTACTCCATCGTTAGAAGTATTTAGTTTCTATTTACATGTATGTACTGTACAATACACAACCTACACTTATGTAAATTTAAGGATAACCGGAGTAGGTACAATATAAGTTAATAAATATTAAGGAATAGGATTGGGATAACTTTGCATGTTTCTGGTTTATGGTAATAAAGTATCGACATGTTTTATGTCCTACATAAAAAAAACTTGACATTTTACATCACTCTAGCGTCTTTTTGTCTCCATTAAAAGATGAAAGATACAATTTTAGGACGATTCGACCGATTAACCGTCCTACCCTTTATTAGGCTACAAAGCGACCGATCAATAAATTTCCGAATTTACACCAATAAATTATAGTTGGTTAGTGTTCATGTTCATTATATCTTCAAATTTTGGCGACGAAAACAGTGTCAGTTTTCTTTGTGGTGTTGTCTTCATGTTGTGTGAAATTGATTGATTTAATTATGAAATTAAAAAAAAAATTAAAATTAATATGATTTTCTTAAAATCTAATTTATTGATTTAATAATATCACAACGTATGTATATTATTACTAAAGGGTCCGCCAAATAACTTCTTCTTTTTTTTTTGAAAATGGCGCAAAACATCGAGTGTAGCTTCGGCTGTGTGGCACGTAGCGCCGTCCTGTAGCAACCAAATATTGCCAATATCCTCCTCTTCAATTTTTGTGAACAAAAATTCGTTCGATACGGCCCGATAACGATCGCCATTGACTGTAACGGCCACTCCTTGCTCATTTTCGAAAAATGGCCCAATTATGCCTCTGGACCAAAATCCGCACCAAACAGTGACTCGTTTTGGGTGTATCGGCGTTTCAATGTATGCGTGCGGGTTTTCTGTGCCCCAAATGCGACAATTTTGCTTGTTTACTACCCGCCGAGATCAAAATGAGCTTCATCTGAAAAGATGATTTTTTTTGGCAAAATCGGCATCTTCTCTAAGTCGATCGCAGGTCCACTTAGCGAAGCGTATACACAACCATATTCGTTCAGAGGAAGGATAAAACTAATTATCTGTCAAATCAGACATGAGCTAAGTGTTACCATTCACGAAATAAGCACTAGTTGAAAAAAAACGTTAGATGGCGGACCTTTTATTTACTAGGTGGACCCCCCACCTTTGCACGGGTTGACAAACCTATTGTGTAAATAGCACTTTTTTAAAAATAACCTTTCTAACACAACCCGATGTTTTTAAATCGTAAATCTCTCCACTTCACCCTATAAATATCAATTGTTTTCAAAAAATATCCCTAAGGCCAGTCATTAAAAATAACCTTTTAAATACAAAAATAATTTTTGAAATAGGATACCTCTTTTTTATTTTTACCCTAATTAACCCTATACAAAGCAAATTAAAAAAAAAGTATCTCTTAAAACATCCCCTAGAAATAAACTTTCAAAAATAAAAAGAATTTTGAAATCAGAACCCACTCTTCGTTTTTTCCCAATTCATCCTATAATTCACCTAATCTAAAAAAAAAATATTCCTAAAGCCATCCACTAAAAATAACCTATGAAACAAAAAAGAATTTCTTAAATCGGGAAATTTTTTTATTTCTAACCCATTCCACCCTAAATAAATGGTGTAACTTAAGCGACTTTGATTTGTATATTAAGATTAGCAACGCATTTCGGATTTTTGTTCGTCCATCTTCGGACTTAATTTGTTGACTTAAAGTCATAATCAAATCATTCAATGTCAGTTCACTCAGGAAATCTATAGGAAGTGAAAGCATTTGTTGGTGGAAATTTCAAGCGAATTAGCCGACTACAAAAATGTCTTCAAAAATTGTACCTCATTTTATGTACTCAGAAAATATATCAATAGCCGAATTACCGCATCAGTTATCGATTAATACGTGACTGAGTTATGTGAGTTTGGCATTACCGCTCACGTTATGGAGTCATCATCCCCATAGGTTTTACTCGTTCATTGATAGCACTCACTCGATCAGTCACTTATGCGGTAATTTGGCCCCAGGTAAAATTAACCAGATATTGTTTTTCCAACACGGTTGGTAATATATTAAATATTATTTAACAGGATTCCAGATAATAACGTTAATCTGAATTAACACAAGTTAATTGTAAGATCTATAACAAATTACAAGCTTTACATTATCTTAAATAAATAATCATGTTAAATCAAAATGAAAATGTGTTAAAATTAACTACACCTTATAAACTGATAGAAGGGTACTTATTGCCAGTTGAATAAAACCAGTAGCTTTGTTATAAGCTTGGGCGAGAACAGGGATGAATTAACAAGGCAGGGTTTAAATTTAACAATGCTCACTTGTGTATAGTTTAACTGGCCCCTTGCCATATTAAACCAGTATGGTTGCGCTTGCATGAGAATTAGAATAAATCTACACACTGTAATTTTCACTTAATAAAATGAAACATCATTCAGGAAAATGAGATCTCAAAGCCCTCAGCAATCTCAGTTTTGCTCGGCGTTGCCAATGTGACACGACCGTGCTTTTGTTTCCTTGCACGATGGAACAACCAAATTAACATGGCACGTATTTATTGTTCCCATTAATTTACTTAAAATAAAGCGAATTTCGAAGAAATTTGAGAAACTGTTATTTGTGTAAGTATGCAAGACTAGATCAAGTAGTTGCTTTTTCTTTTGGTCTCTGAATTAACCTTCAAAACAAACATTTCGCAAAAATTATCTGGTGGTTTCTTATATCGATTATTGTTGGATGGCAATTTGTTGTTTTGCTAGATATTATTTATTTTTATTTCTATCTTAA
The DNA here is from genome assembly GCA_932273885.2 of Leucozona laternaria. Taxonomy (NCBI): domain Eukaryota; kingdom Metazoa; phylum Arthropoda; class Insecta; order Diptera; family Syrphidae; genus Leucozona; species Leucozona laternaria. The sequence continues at coordinate 17,644,521 of OW026367.1, read as the reverse complement.
ATATCGAAAAAAAAACCCTTTAAATGGGAAATAATAGTATGCAAAATAATGAAATACAAAATAATATAAATCGAGATATAAAACTGCGAAAAAATTAAATGCGAAATAATTATTTTACTAAACAATAACATAGCCAAATAAAAACTTACAAAAAAATTGAATGCGAAATGGTTAATTTAGAAAACAAGAAATTGCGAAATGAAAAACATCCAAAGAAATCCGCGAATGAGCCAAAATTGAGAGCATTTTCTTAAAATACTAGCAATTATGTGAATTTTTGGCAAAAACTTGAGACCCACTTTTTTCTTACCATACTTTGATACGAAGTTTCTTCGAATTTGTAAAAATAGTTTTCGAAAAAAAAATTAAAAGAAATACAATTTTGTTGTAACGGGTGATTTTTTAGCTGGTTTGGTTTTGGCAACACTGGTTTTGACAGCTGACGTGTGTTTAGTACCTTGTGTCACTGTCAAACAGCTTCAGTTTGGTTTGCAATTTAACCATGGATCGTCTTACAAATGAACAACGCTTGCAAATTATTGAATTTTACTATCAAAATTCGTGCTCGGTTCGAAATGTTCATCGCGCGCTGCTTGTGTTCAGCGATGAGGCTCATTTTTGGTTGAATGGGTACGTAAATAAGCAAAATTGCCGCATTTGGAGTGAAGATCAGCCAGAAGCATTGCAACAGCTACCAATGCATCCCGAAAAAGCCACTGTTTGGTGCGGTTTATGGGCTGGCGGCATTATTGGGCCTATTTCTTCAAAGATGATGCGAATCGCAGCGTTACTGTCAATGGTGAACGCTACCGAGCGATGATAACAAACTTTTTTTTGCCCGAAATGGAAGTTCTTGACTTGCATGATATGTGGTTTCAACAAGACGGTACCACATGCCACACAGCACGCGAAAAAATGGCGCAATTGCGAGGCGAGTTTGGTGAACAGTTAATTTCACGTTTTGGGCCGGTCAATTGGCCGCCTAGATCGTGCGATTTGACACCATTAGATTATTTTTTGTGGGGGTATGTCAAGGCTAATGTCTATAGGGAAAAGCCCGCTTCGATTGACGCACTGAAAGCCAACATCCATGCATTCATTCGTGAGATACCGGCCGATATGTGTGAAAGAGTATGCCAAAATTGGACTCAGCGGATGGGCTACCTGAGACGCAGCCGCGGTCAACATTTGCATGAAATTATCTTTAAACATTAAATTGCAAGGTTCAATTTATCGATTCAAATAAATATTTCATTCATTTTTTCGAATTTTTTGTGTTTTTTTTTTAAAAAAAGGTCTAAACCTCTTAAAAAATCACCCATTACATGGCAGCTATAATGTCCGTTTTAGATGAGCTGTGTAAAACTAAAATTCGAATTTCTTTTCTAAGGAATTCCAAATACAAAAATGTTCTGTGCCAAATTTGAAAGGAAGCTCAAATTACAGTGGACGCACAGACCGAAGCACATCGCGGTATGACACTTTTTTTGCTTCTTAATAATCGCAATGTTAGTTTTGATTACAACTTTTAAATTTTTTTCTACACAAAACCAATACTTGGCCTATAGAGAAATTAAAGTAAAAATTCGTTGTATAGTGCTTGGTTATGGCTTTTAAACCACGCATACGCCCTAGCTTAGCCCAAGGGCAGGTGAACTTTATCTTACACATTGTGTACAGCTACAGTCAAAATTCAAGATGTATACGTCCGTCCAATGAAGATGAAATTAAATATTGTAATACACATTTTTATCACGTGTTGTATCTATATACTTACTTTCCAATATTTACTCTGTCGTCATTTAAATACAGAAAATGTCTGTCATTTCTTGCATTAAATTGGTAGGTACCTAGCTAGTTCTTTTTCGAAGACATAATAATTGTTTCTGACAAACGAAAATTATATTCGTTTCACATTTGACTCCAAACTATAAGGAAAATTAATTTTCCACACATCTAACTCTGAATCTCATAAAAGAATTCGTATAAAAAAGCTCATTCTGTTCTGCGCAACCTAGAACTATCACAACAAATAACAGAGACACATGACGGGCGGGGGAATCCCATTAACAGCCACCCCGATGCAACACAAAAGATCTCATTTCGAATCCGGCACTGTACAATTAAAATTAATTGCAACTAATTACAAGGTAATATGCTAATAAGGGCGCAAAAAGGCGAATTGTTTCTGTTCTGCCGCGTATCCATCAACCACCATCTCCAGCTACAGCTCGAGTTCCAGCGTATACGTAGTAGGTATACGTACCGGGACAAAAAACAGAGCACATCAGCCACCCTTTACGTGCATATTTGCATTGCACACTCCTCCTCCTATCATGGTTCCGTTTCGTGGCACAACAAAATGGACAAACAATGTGCAACCAACTTGACAGGGAAAGGGGATCACTTTATTAAGTTACTATTACTATTACTATTAATCGGAAAGTATGAAGGGGGCATCTTTTGCTTCTGCTCTTCTGCTTCCGATGGTTGCAAAACACACTTGGGCGAATTGGATTTAATTTTTCTCCATTTTGAGGCCATAAATCGAAAATTTCATCGGCAAAGCCACAAATACACTGACACTCTTGGGAATATTAAGAAAACTATTCGTAGTGATTGCCATTGCCTGCCACGCCTCCCACCTCGCACTCACTTCCAGTCTGTTGTGTGTATTGCTATTGCTATTGCTGCACATCAATTGCAATTAGTTTGATTAACATTCGTGTTTTGGTGAAAATCCTAATTTGCATACAGCATACACTTCGGTTGGCGTTGGGCGATGTTGTCTACACATTTAGTCGATTGTACTAGAACCGGATGCGAAAGTCAGAAAATGGATGCACCAAACTATACGTTGGCATTGGAAATTGGCTCACCACGCGGCCACACACTATCTCACAGCACTCACACCCTCATTGTAATTTGACGGATTTAGGGTGCGACAGGCAAACTGCAGGGATTAAAAGTAGATAAGATCACGCGAAATATCTCACATCGTTCGTATAGAGTCAGCTAAAGTGGCGCGGATTAATTGTCATGAAGTCTGAAATAAGTTGGTCTGAGTACTGATGAGCTTAACAAAAAAATGATGGGATGAGTGCTGTTTTAGCGCAGTTTTGATAGACTATGGCCCAGATAAGCAGCCAATTTGTAAGCAAATTATTTTTAAACACCCAAGCAAATTGCTTTCTTTTTTTTTAATAAGCTTTAACTAGAATTATGTATTTTTCCGTCGATAGGTTTTCGAAACAATGGTTTTTTGTAATTTAATTTATAGAGACTAATCTGGTTTTATAAACAGTTCTTGGTAAATCCATCTCTTAAGCTATGATTCACATAACAAAAAGGTGTCTGTGATATGCTCATTTAACTTTACAAATTGTGTTTTTTGTTGTATCTCGGTTTAAAATGATTGGGAATGTTGTTTTTATTCTTTCCCAAAAGCAAATTAAGTTCTTGTCCAGTTAGAAAAAGCTATTAGTAGGTTTGAGTATTGAAGCTGTTACCTTCTTATCTTCCACGAAGTGCATGTTTTGTTTTAATAAACGCTATACTTTTTTAATAGCAGCGGTCACTGACTTTTTTTTGTATCTATCAGGACATTGTCTTCAGCTATTGTTATTTCATGATTAAAAAACTAATCGCTCAACATTATATTTTTACCCATCAAATAGGTAGAAACTAACGATGATTTACTGTGGGTATACTGAGGGCGCTTCTTTTCATAGCCTGAGTAAGTGGCACTTAAGTTTGCAACATCGGAGACTTAAGTGCCACTTATTAAGGTAAGTGTACACTGTGATTTGACCACTAAGTGCCACTTTCTTTGACTGTAAAACTTTCCCTGAATGCTAAAAAGCTAAAAAGGGGCCCAATTTTTTTTTAGGATCATAATACATAGATTACATAAGGTGGTTTTAAACAAAAAATTAAAAGAAAGACTGGATTGCACGAACTTGCTCTTGTGGCTAAAGTGTCTTGTAATCAAAGATTTTATATTATACATTTAAATGTTTCGTTTAACATTTTAGTTAAAAATTCAGAAAAAAAAAAACCAATAAAAAATAGCAAACAAAGAAGATTATTTTTAGAATCAATTACTTTAAAATTAAAAAATTGAAAATATCTTTTGTGTATGAAAAGATAAAGCAAGTGTTTACATTTAATCAACCAGTATCATCTCCACTTGGGGGTCCCATATGCTGTCCATCGCAGAAACATGTTTTTCGACCTTTCGATGCTATCGGTCCATTTCCCCTTTAAATTTTGCAGTTCATACCCTAAATATAAAAACGGTCACGGGTATGCTATGAAATGCGATCCACAGATTTCAAAATTAAGCCTTTTTTACTACGACTGAATGTAAGGATGTTGAAACAAATTGGACTTTCAATATAAAGATGTTCGAGAAAAGTGGCATATTTTGCTTAATACGAATTTTATAACTGGGGTGATTATTTCGATTAAGAAGGACTACCTGATGATCTATAAAAACTCTGATCGAAATCGGTTAAGCCGTTAACAAGAAACAATTTTTTTTTAAGAAATGCAGACCATACATGTAGAATTTGATGTCAATTAAATTAAAAGTTTAGAAATTATAAACAAAATTCAATGAAGTGGGTAAAATAATCAAAAAAAGTTTAATGAAATTATAAAAATATTAAAAAGAAACGATAAAAATGGAACAAAACTCATACGATTTGTTTCAATTTTCATCGTTTCTCGACCGATTCATTGTATATAAAAACAGTTTATATACAATGACTGATTTAATCGATGCGAGAGTTACAGAACGTTGGCACAGGTACTCTAATAATATTGAATTACAGTCGACTCCACCTATTAGTAGGTACTCCGATTAAATGAAACTTTCTGTTATATGCAACAAGAAATTTATCATTGATTTTTTTTAAGGCTTTTTCACACAAATAAGTACGGATAACTGCACACCGCTTTTTTGAAAACTCCCTTTAATTGAAACATTTTTCTCTTCCCCAAATAAATATTTTGTTTTGAAACAACAAAAAAAGTGAAACGCTGAACGCAACCATATAATTTTGAAGTTTGAACATACCTAAAAAATGACATTTTAATTTTCATTCCATTCTCATCGTTTCAATCCTTTCAACTGTCACAAGTAATGAAAGTTGTTTTGTTTATTGTTCGAGATTATTTATGTTTTATTTTTCTATCTTCAGAAATATTTCACACCACATCGTTAAAAATGGAAATAAAGTGGCAGTTATACAAAGTTTGGTTAAGTGCAACAAAGTTGCATGAATCCGAAGTTCGTTTATATGAAAACTCCGCTTAATTTCAACAAATCTTCTGCAATTTTTGTTTTGCAAATAAGCTGAGTCGACTGTATATGGTTTACCTATTTTTGAGAAGAAATATGGAAGAACTTGAATTTTTTCAACACGAAAATTGCATGGTGACTTTTTTCTGTTAGAAAATCGATTTTTTATCTATACTTTTATAGTGGAAATAGAGGAACTGAATTCTGAGTCTGAAAGCTTATTTTTCATTTAACTTCACTTAAATGACTTTATTTAAAAATAAAATAAAATAAAATAAAATAAAATAAAATAAAATAAAATAAAATAAATAAAATAAAATAAAATAAAATAAAATAAAATAAAATAAAATAAAATAAAATAAAATAAATAAAATAAAATAAAATAAAATAAAATAAAATAAAATAAAATAAAATAAAATAAAATAAAATAAAATAAAATAAAATAAAATAAAATAAAATAAAATAAAATAAAATAAAATAAAATAAAATAAAATAAAATAAAATAAAATAAAATAAAATAAAATAAAATAAAATAAAATAAAATAAAATAAAATAAAATAAAATAAAATAAAATAAAATAAAATAAAATAATATATAATAAAAAAAAGAGATTTCCGGCCTTACAAATTGTTATAACATGGCAGTGTAAGTGTTACCGTTGTTTTTAATTATTTGTTTCTGTTTTAAGTATTTTTTTTTTGAAAATTGCCCCCTTTTGCAAAACAGGGGGAATATACCCCCTCCCCACCACGATTTTTTTTCTTGTCTCAACCCAACCTATACCTATATATATAAAAAGAGCTAAAACAACAAAATGACATATAAAATTTCAAAATTGTTTAACATAAATGCTTTTTTAACCACTAAAACTAGTATTAGAAATTCATTTGTTAGATACCTATGACGTTTAAAATTGAGCTATGAGTTATGAAGTTTTGCAATTTTCAATTTACCATATTAGAAACGCTATGAACAGCAGTTATAGAATCTAAAAAACCATTAAACTCTCAGTAGACCTATAGACACCATTCACTCATATATGTACTTACATATAGGCGTCAATTGTAGTGTAAATAAACTTTTTCAGATTGAGATCACTCAATTTCCTCGTGTTGCTATCCAAACAAATTTCTAAATCAAGTGCCAAGCAAAGTTTTTCCCTTAAAAAAAAAAAATCAAAAAAAAAGAAAAGAAAAATTAACTTATGCTTCACTCATGCATTACATCCAATCAACTCTTCATCCTTCATAATCCATTATGTTTCCACATTCCACCCTCTATACATACACAAAGCGAGTTGTTCCAAATAAAAACAAAAATTAAAAAAATTCACCCTCTGCTAGTTTGAAGCAAATTCTAATTAAAACACGAATCCTGATCGCTTATCTTTTGATTTTTCATGTCCTAAGGTTTTGAAAAACTTCTTTTTTTCAAATATATTATTCTACATCTATACCTGACTCCTACACCTATACCTGACGCGGTCGGTCTAGGTGCAAAAATCTATACGTAGAGTACCTATACCTATCTATAAGAAAAATGTAACATAAACGTGTGACGTGTGAGTATACATATAAAGAAGGTGAGAAGAGTATGAGAATCACCATCATGGCAATCACCGCATCATCATCGTCATCGCTATCATCACTGTCAACATCAGCAATCAACCCTAATGATGAATGACAACCGCTGCTTGCTGTATAGCATCAGAAGCATCATCCAGGATATACAGCGCATCCAGGAACCAGGACATGACGTATAAAGACGAAAGACAGCAGCTTCGAGGATAAAAAAAAAACAAGGACTTATGAACACCGCACGTCAAAAGGATACATTAACTCTTAAGCCACGCAGTATATGAAAAGGAATAAATATGTACATAATACTACAAGTACCTTCTTATATTGGCTGAACCATGCATGAACTTCTGATTAAACTAGCTTCTTGTGCTTTTTAATGCAATGAAAGAAAAAGGCTTTGACCATGAGCTATCGCATAAAGGTCTTATATAGTCATATAGTCACGTTCTACCCGTACACATTCTAAATGCAAGTCTTTCTAAGATTGAAGGTCGCTTTTTTTGCTGGGATTTTAAGTATCATTTGCAACGGAATTAATCAATTTTTTAGCTCAAGTGCCGAAAATCAACTTTTCAGATATAAATAATAAATAAAAGAAACTGGAGACACCTAGCTATAGAGACCTAGCTGACTCGAAGAAGCTTGTTGGTTCAGGACTTAAACAAATTAATACTGGATTTACACGACTGATAAATTGGCAGTTAACTGTCAAAAAACTGCCAGAATAATGGAGAAATTCATTCTTTTGGTACTTTACTGACAAAAAACTGTCAATTTGTTAGTCGTGTAAATCCATAATAAGTAACTAAATGACATAAAAGAATTGAGTGACAAAAACATAATATTTTGTTTCAAAAACTCAAGCTAAGACCTCTCCTATTGTAAGTTATCACGATTCCCGACTGGAGAATTGGCAGATTTTGATAAGTTTATTCAACGCCCTTTAAAGTTTTCATCAGGGAAAATCTAGTAAAATCTTCCTAAATACTCCGTATACAACAAAAACAAAAACTTTTTACTACTAAATACAAATGATCTTTCAAACACCAAAAGAAATTTCCCTAAGGCCATTTCCTAAGAAAAACCTTTTAAACAAAAAAAAATGAATTTCTTAAATCAGACAAATTTTTCATTTTTACCCCGTTTCACATTTTGAAAATAAGAGTAACCTATGTTCATTGTCATGATAAAAGAATTTTTTTCACCAAGTTTCGTGAAAATTAGTTCAGTATTTTAGCCAGTATAATGGAAATAACAGACAAACAAATTTTTAAATTTATAATATAAATGCATTTATATATTAAGAATAAGATATTAAGGTTAAGATTATAATTTCCAATATCGTAATACTCTGTTGTGAATGAGCTCAGTGGTGAGTATACGGGACTGGTAAGCGATTATATAAAATCGCAGCTATGCATTTGTCTACATTTTCAGAAATCTGAAATAATTTTTATTTCAAAATAAGGTCATACAAAGGATTAAAGTTATATACGTACCTACAAATGTTAAATAATAAAATTATTTAAAAGCTTAATTATCCAGAGATTCATTTTGGAATTCCAGGGAAATGCAAACTCTGCTTCTTTGAATTCAAATAGAGTTTTCTTATCATGAACCATATAAAATATACAGGGTCATTCATTTGGTGGTTTCAAGTTGGTAGCGCTGGCATTTGACACCTGTCAAACTCAGCTGTCATTTGAAGTGTCATAATAATAGTTGAATGTTTGACATTTACGATAATGGATCGCTTAACAATCGAACAACGCGTTAAAATTATTAAAGCTTACTACAAAAGTGGTGATTCAAACGTAGCGCATTACACGATGATTATGGTCGTCATAATTGACCTACTACGCAAGCAATCGGTAAAATTGTTAAGAAATTTGAAGGGAAGGCCTGTGCATCAACTTAATGCACGCTCAGTCGAAAATATTGCTGCTGCAAGTGCAAGTGTTGCTGCTGATCCGAATTTATCGATATCCCAGCGTTCGCAGTAATTGGTCGAATTATAACCGATTTTTTTTGTCCGGAAATTGAAGATCATGACTTTGACAATATGTGGTTTCAACAAGACGGGGCATCAACCCACACAACACGACCAATTATGACTTTATTATGCGTGAGAAGTTTTCTGGTCGCGTAATTTCAAGTTTTGGCAATGTCAACTGGCCACCAAGATCATGCAATTTGACACCGTTAGATTTTGTTCTGTGAACCTACGCAAAAGACCTCGTTTACACGAATATTCCCCGAACTCTAGGCGTATTGAAAACCAACATTACTCAAGTTATGGCCGAGATACCGCCCGAATTGTGCGAAAAAGTGGTGAAAAACTACCTCAAAAGAATTGCATGCTTCGAATCTTCTCAAGGCGGCCATTTGAATGATATTGTTTTCTACACTTAATATGGAAAAGTCCAAACTTTATAATGAATTAAAATTTTCATCAAAAATGTATCGCTGTGTGTGTTTTATTTAAATTTACTTTCGATACTGAAAAATGAATGACCCTTTATATTTATATGCATTTTCTATTGTTTTCGTTCTTCTTCTTTGTATGAACCAGGAATATGTATTTATATTTTTATATAGTTATAGATGTATGTAATTTGATAAAATAAATTATAATGTCTCACATCTCAAAGGCTAACGTTCGTTTAAAAAAGAGTTTTTCCCTTCAATAAATTCAACCGGGTGTTAACAGAAAAAATTCTTCATCGTCGTAATAAGACTTAGGTAGATCCTATGAGAGAGCCGCATACCTGGCATCCAATTATAGCCAAAACACTTTTCATCATATAGACTTTGTTGCACAAGTGCCTATCATTCATCAAAATACCGCAAATTTTATACTCACCTGGCAGGCGTGCGATTATCCTTGATACTTTTCGTTGCCAAAATATACTTATATATAGCAAAACTCCTTCAAGACCCTATATACAAAAGAAAACCGCATCGCACAACCTTGTTGCTGATGGTCTGTGTGTGTGAGCCATGCTTAAAATGTCAGATGTAGAAAATTGCACGGCACAGCGCTGCGCGGCGGCACCAATGACAAATTATAGAATTTTGGCAAGAGGCATGGTATTGTTATCCTTATCTCTTGGCGCAAGAATTTATTTGGTAAATAAACAGGAAATCCAAAGGAGCAACAACATCAAACAACAACAACAACAAAAAAAACATCCTTACACCACGCATCATTAATTGCAGACTCATAGCGCTGCCAAACTCGTTTCACTGCTCATTTATCTTTGGTGGTGCGATGCACTGCGCAGTGCTGTGCCACGGTTGCATTTTCTTGTCTGACGTGTGTCACTTTGGCTGATGGTGACGGTGGTGGTTAAGCTGGTGCGGCTAGCGTTAGGCTTCTTTTGTTTTTTTGCTCGCTGGATGGAGGTTACGTCTTAATATTTCAGTTTTTGAGCTGCTGATGCTTATGCTTTCCTTGAAATGTTGTTATCCTGTTTATTTTGGGAAAAGCTCTGGGTAACTTACTTGGGTGCGGAGGGGGAGGGGGTCACGAACTATATTCTTTGTCATTACAGTTGGTAGTATAGGTGCCTCTACTGACAATTCCAAAACTACTATAACGTTGCATATGTAGGTACATGTATGTAAACGCAAAGCCTCTCTCGGGGATTAATTAAGCACGTGCATATTCTTTTTCATCCTTTTGGCTCGTTAAGATCCATGAGTTTTGTCATTTATTTTAATGCCATCCTGCATCCTTTACACAATTCTTCTTATTTATGTGTTTGTATATCAAATTAAAGGAGAGGGAGAGAGTTAGGGAGAGTAAATTAATGTTGATTACTTTGCTAGATTTTCGGGCTCACGAATAAAACAAGATATTGTCTCTTAAGCTACATACGTCTACCTACGACGTCTGTGAAGTTAAACATATAACAATTTTCACCTAATGGTACCAGGATAAGAATTTGCATTTCATCAAATAGTCGGTGTGATTGTGTGAGCTTCTTACTTGCCAGTGAAGTTAGCGTAAAAGCTGGGCAGTAAGCAATGAATTTGAATATAAGCTTCAAATTTACTTTGCAGTTCAATTAAAGACATTACGGTAATACATAATACCTCCTAATCATAACAATATTATAACTTCACCTGAATCATAAGGTATATCAAAAAAAATTTCTGATTTTTTCCAAATATCTATCGATATCGATAAATTTCTCATTCTCTCTCATACAGAAAGACAGATTTCCTATCCAATTAAGGCTTTACACGAAAAAAAACGCACACTTCCATTTCCGCTATATATCACACCCTCTATCCATATACGAAATACTAACAAAAATTAACCAATAAATCATAACTGGCGGCGCTAGGAGCCTCATTAAATTTTTTTTCAACTCGCGCCCGCAAACAATAGCGGGAGGCTACTCATAAATAATTTCATTCCGCCATTTCCGATGATATCTCCACTACTTTAAGGGTATACACATCTCTACATACTTTAGGGTAAAATAAAAATAGTGTGCGCCAAGCCCATATAATCATACCGATACAATAATCTCTCATAGGACAATAGAATTGGAAGTTGGAATCGAAATGTGTTGCACATTTATTACCTCATCGCATAAATAACCCTTTGTCTGGGACTATAGGCATTCCTTGTATCTATTTGATTTTCTTTGTATCTATGCAGTATTGCCCTAAGGTGAATTTACCATACGATCAAAGCCATATCTGCAGTCAAACATACGAGGCGTTCAGGTTATTTTTCAAAAACTACATAAATATTTACTAAAACAACTTAATTTAACAGCAGAATTAAAGAATGTCAGACTTTTGAAAAAAAGTTATAACATGACATTGTAATTGTTGCCGTTGTTTTTTTAATGTTTTTTTTTAGACATGTGGTTTTCAATCTGGCAATATTGTTTTTGGAGTTGGTCTTTTTGACAGGCACAGCCACTTGATTTATGCTCAATTTGGTTTGCCATTTCATAATGAATAGACTTACTCTTGAACAAAGTTTGCAAATTCAAAATGGTCTCGAAACGTGATCGTTGTTGATCCCGATTTTCACAAGATAATTTTGTTCAGCAATAAAGCTCATTTCTGGTTGAATGGGTACTTTAATAAGCAAAATTGTCGTATTTGGAGTGATCATAATCCACAAGCCATTGTTGAGCCGCCGTTACATCTTCAAAAAGTCACTGTTTGGTGTGCTCTATGGGCAGAGGATTAGATTAGAGATTAATGACTTTTTCGTGCCTGAATTGAAGGATGTTGATGTGGACGACTTTTGATTCCAACAAGACGGCGCTACATGCCATACAGCCAACGAAACAATCAATTTTATGAAGGAAACTTTTGGTGAGCGCATTATCTCGCGTCGTGGCCTCGTGGGCCTGTGGCGGGGCCTCCAATATCGTGCGATTCAACACCGCTGGACTATCTTTTGTGGGGTTATGTGAAGTCGCTTGTCTACGCAGATAAACTCGAGACGATTGACGCCTTGGAAGAGAATATTCGGCCCGTTTTTGCTGACATACGGCGCCAATTGCTGCAAAAAGTGGTCGAAAAATTGGGCATCTCGGCTGGAATTTTTTCGATCCAGCCGCGGCGGTCATTTGCCCGAAATCATTTTTAAAACATAATGGCAAACCCTTATTTTTCTAAATTCTTCTTCTTAAAAATCACACGTCTAAAAAAAGCACCCTTTATTTAAGTCAATTTTTTTTTTTAAATTACCTTTCCCACTTATATTTTTTTCTTGTCTCGACTCAACTTTTTGTCGCATTTTTGGAAAATATACCCTGAATAATGTATATCCCACATTTTTACATTTTTTTATTTGGAAATTTGGTGAGCATTCATTCATATTTATTAAAAAATTCAGACAGCGCGTTGTTTATTTTGAGCTGGAATATTTTTAAGGAATTGTTTTATCAATTTTATACTATTTTTTATTTTATTAAAAGAACCACAAGAGCTAATTCATGCGATCCAGTCGTGCATGTACACGCCCAGCGCTACAACCTCTACTTGATCACTTGAAAAGTTCAAACGTTTATAGTGTCGGTATTTTGTATGCTACAATTTTTCAGCTATCGTATCGACCTTGACTGAAATCGGTCTTTGACCATGACATATGTACTGTGCCAAGTCAGTGCAAGTTTTAAAGGTTATAAAAAACTGTTGGGTGCTGTTACTCCCAAAAGGTTCAATACTGCTCCTGATGGTCAAATTTTAGAACGGTTTGAGATTAAATTTTTTTCTTAAACCGAAAATGTAGATCATACCGATGTGGAGTTGTTGTAAGTAATATGTGTGTCAGTTCAGAATTGTAGTTACGTATTAAAAATGATTTATGTGTTCATTTAATCAAAAGAATTTTGTGCGATGGTTTTTACTTATTATGCTCGGAGGATGAAGTATTTAAAGATGAGTATACCTTACATACTATATGCTTAGAGGTGATCTTGGATACCTTTTACTAAAAAATATGATAACCGTTCATATAAAAAGTACAAGGTTCTGCTTCTGCGCTAGATTTTAAGATTTAAATGGCTAGGTTCTATTCTGGTTAGATTCTAGTGTCTACATTTAAGCAGCTTTTTGCAAAAAGTTACATTCTTTTGGACTATCTATTAACTTTAAAGAAAAATCCATGTACCTAAGGTTTTTTTTTATTGTAAAGGGTTTTCCAATAAGAGGTGTTATTTTGAATAGCCCGCTATTTCGGTAGCTGTCACTTTTGAAGCTGTCATTTTTTGACATTTAACAAGTAGAAACTACGCCATTAATAAAAATGGAACGATACACGCTTCAACAACGCATTGAAATTATTAAAATTCACTATAAAAATGGTGAAAATTTGGCAGAGACGGTTCGTGAAACTAAAACATTTTTGGGTCGTCGTGAAGCACCTTGTCGGACCGCAATACAGAAATTGGTGGACAAATTCGAGCTGTTGGGACAATTTAATGATGTGAAGAATAAAACCCGTGCACGTCGCTCAAGAACAACTGAGAATATTGCTGTTGTAGCCCAAAGTGTTGAAGAAAACCCAGGTTTGTCCATTCCTCGTCGTTCTTTGGAATTAGGCATTCCACAAACGTCATTACACCGTATTTTGCATAAACACTTGGGTCTTAAGGCTTATAAAGTTCAGCTAACACAAGAACTCAAGCCGGCTGATCATCAACAACGTCGTGTCTTTGCTGATTGGGTCCTTGAAATGCATGAAAATGATCCGGAATTTCATCGAAAAATCATCTTGACTGATGAGGCCCATTTCCACCTCGGAGGCTACGTCAACAAGCAAAACTGTCGCATCTGGGGCTCGGAAAACCCAAGAGTTATTGTTGAAAAGCCTCTCCATCCTCAACGCGTGACTGTTTGGTGCGGTTTATGGTCCGGCGGGGTCATTGGACCTTACTTTTTCGAAAATGAGGCTGGAGCAACAGTTACGGTCAATGGATTGCGCTATCGAGAGATGATTAATGATTTTTTATGGCCGGAATTGGATGGTATTGATCTGGAAAACGTTTAATTTCAACAAGACGGCGCTACATGCCACACAAGCAATGAAACCATCGATCTTTTACGGGAAAAGTTTCCGGACCGTGTTATCTCTCGAAGAGGTGGTCAAAATTGGCCACCGAGATCTTGTGATTTAACACCTTGCGACTTCTTCCTTTGGGGCCACGTGAAAGATAAGGTCTACGCCAACAGCCCAGCGTCGATTTAAGACCTCAAAGATGGAATTCGTGAGGCTATCGAGGACATAGGGCAGCCACTTTGGTTATGGAAAATTTCATGAAAAGGATATGGTCCTGTAAGCGTGGTCGTGGCGGCCATTTGGCTGATGTTGTGTTCTATTATTAACGGCATACCTTCCTCTTTATAATGAAATAAACATCCGATCATTTATCTCAAAAAATGCCATTTTTCTTTGAATATCAAAATAACACCTCTTATTGGAAAACCCTTTATATTAATTCCAAATTTTACAGTTGTACGAGATATTCCATGCGTCCCATACGTGCTCTTTATTTCTTATTTTTTTTTTTGTTTACCACAGATAAACAACATCAACTCAACACACAAAGTATCAATAGAATTTTTTAACACGAGGAAAGCTTTCGCAAGCATTAAAAACCAAACTGAACCTCTAAAAGCCTAAAAGTCCAATTATCGTCATCAAAAACTCACATACCTAGTGAATTCGTTTGACTAAAGTATGAGATAATCCTTTGACAAAGTAAAGCCTTTAAGGCTGCGGGTATGTGTTAGACAGATAGGTATAAGGTATTCAATCCTGATAAAATAATTGCCACAGACTGCACTTAATCGCTTTTAGCATAAGAGAACACGTGTAAGCCTTGAATTACGGTCAATTATATAGTCTTTTTTACATGTGATAATTTTTTCGTAGGTAGGTCCATAAGAGTATATGTAAAGTATTCATACAAAAATTCAACACCTTTTATTTTAATTAATCTTGAAATGATTTTAAGTAGAACTATTATAGTTTTCGCGATTTCAGACATTGTTATAAATCTAAGACAGTTGGAAGATGATTTTAAGACAATTGACAATTGACATGGTGTCGGGTTGATGAAATCCCCGCATTTGATAACATATAGCTATTTTATTAATTACGAAATCTGTCACAAGAAAAAATATCACACGGTTCGATAACAATTTTTACGTACGCATGTCTGGTTTGGTGGCCAGCCCTAGAAAAGGCAACCAATCTAAAAACTATAACAAAAATTCAAAGACTCGCATGTATTGGAACTACTAGTGCCATGAAAACTACTCCTACCACAGCCTTTTAAACGTTTCTTTCACTAGCCCCACTTGATTTATTTACGAAGGAAGTAGTGGCCAACAGTGCTCTAAGACTAAACCAATGTAATAACTGGGTAGGAGGCCATTTTGGGCACAAAACCATAATTACTTTCATGGACAAAGACATTCAAACGGACTATACTGCCCCGCACATTGATTTCAACCCAGTGGCCTTAACAGATGTACCCTCAAGGGATCTCTGGGCGGCCAACCAGGTCATACACACTATTCATGTTTCGGTTTTTACAGATGGTTCCAAGATGGTTGATGGGGTAGGGTCAGGCATCTTTTAAGATAACCTACCCCTAAGTAGATCAATAAAACTTCCAGATTTTTGCAGTGTCTTCCAAGCGGAAGTGCTTGCAATTTACGAGGCGGCAAAAAGTCTTACCACTTTTGAACTTGTAAATAGAAACATCGACATCTTCATTGATAGTCAGGCGGCAATTAAATCAATTGCCTCAATTGTCACAAAGTCTAAACTGGTAGAATGTTGCCGAAATGAGTTAAAACTACTCAATGCATGAAATACAGTTACCCTTCAATGGGTCCCAGGACATCGTGACATATATGGAAACGAAATGGCGGATAAACCGGCCAAAATAGGATCTTCTCTTGATCCAAGCCAAACTGATTCTTCCGTTTCTATGCCACTAGAACAAGAAAAAGGCAGAATTTGCAAATGTTTCCTCGAAGCCGCTAACGATAGATGGTCAGCTCTTGATACTTGTCGGGTCTCGAGGAATCTATGGCCAGACATCTCAAAGAAAAAAACAGACTTCCTTCTCAAAATAAGCAGACCTCAACTATCCCTTTTGGTTGGAATCCTAACGGGTCACAACTCAATGGGAACCCACATGCGCAGAATGGGCATCAGCTCATCCGACTTGTGCAGAGGGTGTCAAGATGAAGAGGCGGAGGAGGGCTCCTATCACTTCCCAGCTTAGTAAGTACTAGAAAATTGGCCCTCGAAGATTACTTCTTTGATGAACTGAGTGACATCTCGTTTTCGCCACTAAGAAACATCTTGAAATTTATTCAATGTTCGAGTTGGTTCAAGGAGGCCCTTCATACCCACACCTAAACTCCTCTAACTCCTTCCCACCCATCCTCTTCCTTCACCTCAACTATTTCCTGGGGACCACAATGGATCCATTGAGATCCGAGTGCAATGATGCGGCTCGCCGTATTTTCACCCCACCTAACCTAACCTAACCTCAATAACAATTTTGATTTTGATTTTTTCCACTGTTCAGGCTTGAAAATTGGTATGTGCAGTATTATTAAGAACCTTCTGATCAAAATTGGTTAAGTCGTCAACCAGAAAATCGAAAATAAAGAAACGGTTCTATTTTTGATTGCCAAAATACGTACCATTTACCTCTAATAGTGCACACAAAGTTTTGATCAAAATCGTTAAAGCCGTTTCCGAGATATATTAATTTTTTCATAACGGTTTATCTGAAAGTAGGTACATAAATGTATATAAATACAAGTAGGTTATATAAATGCTCCAAACAGGTTAAAAATTTCATTGGTTTTGATAAGCATTTTGAAAGGAGATTTATGTTGCATAAAATCTCGTTCAAAATTACTGTTAACAATACAAACTTCATTTTGTTGGCTATGAAATAATTGTACTGCAATTGCCTGTTCCGCACCGGTGCACAGCTATTATATTAAAGCAAATTTGTGCGACTCATTGGAGTACTTTATTTGTTTCAACTTAAGGTTTAGATTAGTCCAGTAAATACAAAGAATGCTCTCAAGTATACTCACATTTCTATATTGATTGAAAATGAGGCAACTTCTAAAAATTCTGTTCTAACCAAACAAAATGGATTAAAGCTTTTTTAAGAATTTGTTTCCATTTTTTGGTGGTGAAACCTTTCGGAAGAATTCGGCTGAGTTATTTAATGGGACGTATTTTTTTTTAATTCCTTAGTGAAATGCATTGTTTAATCAAAATCTAATTACCTATGTGTTTCAGTATGAATATGTGTTTAACTTCTTAAATGACAGGTTTTTGTTAACTTAAATGTGTAATAAATAAAAATATTGCTCGATGGAATGTTTGTAAGGTATAGATCAGCTAAAAAGACAATATATACACATCGTTATGTGAGATAAGAAAACCTTCTGGATAATGCTGACAATTCTGCAGGAAGTAGGTTGAGGTAGGTATAGGGCTACCAAACGTTAGGATTTAGCCTGACGCGTCAGGCTTTTCACGCCTCTGTCAGGCTCAGGTCAGGCCTCGTGCCTTGTCAGGATTTTTCGGTCTTTTGGATACCAAAAGGAGGTGAAATTTACAGTTTAAAAATCAATTCAATTTAAAAATGACCATGCCAAATTTTTACTGAATGCAACCTAATATGAACACAAATATTACAATGGTGATTGTATTCTTTCATCTTCATGCAGTAAACAATTTGTTTGTGGTCTAATATCTCAAACTATCAAGGCTGGCCGCATTCCTTAATTGGTTTTTGAAGTCGGTATATACGTAGGCTATCTATCCTTTAAAGAGTTAATTTACAACTATGTTAAGAATAATCGAAAGATTAAAAAAAAGAGACAGACAGATGTAAACAGAATGACAACAACGAAAACAAATTGCGTACCCGATTTCCTAACTGTACCTACTGAAAGTATATGTCAAGATACGTCATAATCTTAAAAAAGAAGATACCAACCTATATTTTTATTGCCAGTATAAGCAAAACCGCAGGTCGGACAAGCATTTTCCGGTTACTTCGGTTAGAAAATGCTCTTTTCGTTTGCCCTTTTGGCTAAGTAGCTATAACTATGTATATGGGATATTAGGGATATCTATGAATGGGGTATCAAATGATATCTTTCTCAACAACCGCGATGAGATAGGTAAACTTACGGTTGCATCCCGGTCTAATAGTTTAATTTTTTTTTATGAATTTTAAATTAAATTTTAAATTAAATTTATTTTTTATCAAAAATCAGGCTTTTCTTTCCTAACCGTCCGGCTTTTAAAGTTTTGTTGATGGTAACCTTAGGTAGGTATAACTTCACAAAATATATGTATTTATAAAGGTTTAAATATGTGTGCAAATTGGATTAAAATCGCTTTAAAAATTTAACCCAAGATTAATTTTTTAACGATAGGTGAATCTGTGGAAACGTCAAAATTAAATCTCGGATAAGATTTAATCGAAATTTTATGCCAATTGACACACGACCTAGTATGTTTTTAGACATCCGAGTCAGAACGGCACAGAGGCTATTTTTCAGCTGCAAACGTGTTTTACCATGGAGGAAAAAGTAAAAGCAATTACCCAACTGATTATGGCAAGTTTATATCATTCAAAAGGACTACGAATGCAGAGAAATCAATCAACTCTACAATCCCAGTCCAGCTTCTTCTAAGGGCAATAAAAGAAGGTGAACTTATATGGAATACCTGCCTAGCTCCTGAACTGGGAGCCTAGAGCAAAAGCCTGTATACATTCAGCTTTTCCTAATTTGGCTCGTGTGGAGAGAGTTAATCGTATCAACAAAAAATTGAAGAATTACATAATTGGTAAGGAGACGGAGCTTAAATTGGAACTGGACCCCAAATAACTCTCAAATTATAGAATACACACAAATTAAGTATAACAAATGCAACGCTGTTATCGGACCCCAGCGTTGCCACCCAACAAAACCAAATACCGTGCCATTTTCGTCTCAATAAAAAAAAATCATGTTTATTTTATTACTCAGTACAGCTATACTGATTTTGTTAATTTTATTTGCAAATCAAAAGGAACAATGCGTAGTCCGATTTTTTTTTGTTTCACTCTAAAAATGAAATATAATTAGCTTTATTTAGGCCCAGGTTTTCAGGTGTGAGTTAAACCAGAGTTAGTTAACTCTAGAAGTACCTCCATAAACACTTAACTGAGAATACATTCGGAACGAATGAACAAACTCGGTGGATGAAACATCAAAAGCATCTGTTCACTTGATCCTGAGTTAACTCATCGAATTTTTACCTCATACTAAAAATGCTTTAACCTCGTACTAAATCGTCTAAAATTTTGCGCCATTTTTGCTGAATTATTTTTCATTTCTATTCTCAATAATTTTGTTGTTATTTGCTTTCTAATTATTTCCCTTATTTGTTAACACAAATTTCAACATTAAAAATAAAAAAAAAAAACAAAAACGCTTTGTGGATTATTCTTTCATGTCAAAGGGCAAAGCACCTTCATTATTACTAAATCATATTTATAACTCCCAACTTCCAATGAAAACATCTCGTCTTGCAATCGCACTTGAGCTAGAGCCACCATATAGGAACAATAATAAATAATGTTTATTCATATACATAGGTACATACATAGCTATTTTGTTCCCATAGCCAAGTGTCCGCACTTGCACTTTGAATCAAGAAGTGCATGTGGGAGATTCATATTCAATTCCGGGTAATTGGCAGCAACTGTCGTCGTCGTCCCAATCAAACAGTCAAAGACCGCCCGGTATAGTCTTCATATTATAATATGGAGAAAAACGCCACATACATCACCAAGTATACGACGAGTACGAGCTATATGAGGGTCGATGGGAAGCATATTAACCATGAGTAATTCTAGATCTATGCGACACAACTTCACTGACTTCACTGGCAGTGCAAAATATGTTCTGTTCAATGGCCTCTTTATGAGGCGTTAGAATTAGAAATTGCAACAACTGACGACGACGTTGGAAATAGCCGTATACAATATAATATACCTACCTACATAGAATTTTTTGACCAAGGCAATTTTCGAAGGCATTTCGTTTATGTTGTAAGTGCGCTGAGAGGTTTACCGAGAATTGTTATTAATCGCAATTTGAAGAATATTGCTGGAAGGGATTATTTTTTGATATGAATATAATCTCAAGCGTTTCATATGATAAAATAAACAGAAATTTATAGAAGAAGGCATTACTGTCATGAGTGTCAATTAATGTTACTTTTTGTTTGTGGTTATTGGATCAATGCTATATGACGAAGATTATTATTGATGGATGGTGTGAACGAACTAAGAACAACATGCATTTGCTAACGTATAGGTATAGGATAAGCCACCGTTTTGAAATGCTTAGATATACCCTTAAAACTAAAATTGGTTCTAAAATCACCTTTATCCCAAGAGACTCAATTACCGGATTATTCGTTAATTAGTCGTTTTGCACACACATAGCCTTTAATATCTTCAATCCATAAAACCTGGGGCCGAATTACCCCATCAGTTTTCGAGTAACTCGTGACTGAATTTTGTGAGTTTGGCATTACCGCTCAATTGCAATTCTGTACCATAATTTGACATTTTCTAATCAGTAATCGAATGGAATTTCATTTGATAGATGGGACAGCTGACTGACAGTGTGTAATAGATACGAATTCTGAAGGAAAAATGAAAGAACTATTGTGTTTTTTATTTTTTTCATTTTATTTTTACTCGTTCATTCGATCACTGATGGCACTCACTCACTCACTCAGTCACTGCAGCAGTAATTTTGACCCTGTTTACATTAAGGTATAGAGGTATATTAAATGTGTTTTTTTAGAGGTATAGAACTTTAAGTTGGCAACACTATTTTAACTGGTGGCCATTTTGTCAGCTGTCAAGTGATTTATTTTTATTTTGGTTTGGCATTTTTACATGAATAGACTGACGCCTGAACAACGCTTCCAAATTGTTCACAAATGGGCTCAAAACAAGATTGCCGTTGATCCCAATTTTAATAACCGAATTTTTTTTAGCGATGAAGCTCACTTTTGGTTGAATGGATACGTCAATAACCAAAACTGCCGTATTTGGAGTAATAATAATCCTCGAGTGTATGTTGAGACACCGTTAGATCGACAAAAATTGACTGTTTGGAGTTCTTTATGGTTTGGTGGAATAATTTGTACTTCTTTAAAAATGATGCTGGCCAGAACGTTACAGTCAATGGTGACTGCCATAGAGCCGTGATAACTGACTTTTTTGTTCATCAATTGAACAACCATGATGTGCAGGAGCTGTGGTTTCAACAAGACGGTCGGCGCAACATGTCACACAGCTCGTGCCATAATTGATTTATTGAACGCAACGTTTGGTAACCGCATAGGTTCACTTTACGGACCCGTGAATTGGCCTCCAAGATCGTGCGATTTAACGCCGCTTGACTGTTTTCTATGGAGATATGTGAAGTCGCTAATCTACGCCGATAAACCTGAAACGATTGACCACTTGGAGGACAAAATTCGCCGCGTTATTTCCGATATACGGCCACAATTGTTGGAAAAAGTCATCGAAAATTGGAACTCCAGATTAGACTACGTCGGAGCCAGCCATGGCGGTCATATGCCAGAAATAATATTTAAATTATAATGCCAGAAGATTATATTTCGAATAAAGTAAATTTTATGTCAATTTAAAAAAAAAAATCATCTTTGTTTTATTCCATTTCAAAGTTATATATGCCTCTAAAAAAACACCCTTTAGATACTTACTCCAATTTTTTTTAATTTCTACGACTTATTCGCACTTCCTGTTCCATGGATGCCTAGGTATAGCTTTTCAGTATTTTGAAAAGTAATATATTAATCTGGGTAGCTATACCTTCCAATGATGAATCGTTTCAATTAAGCTTTTCTTAAACTTTATTTGAGAAAAAAAAGTAGCTAGAGGTAAGGTATAGGTACGTAAATAGCAAAGATATACCTTTACCTAAATTATACAACAAAAACCTCGAATTCCGGAATCAGATGAATATTTCAAAAGTAACATCAATTTCAAGAAACTCCACAAAATGGCGAACACAAATTCGGCTTAGCATATGATGCAGTTAAAAAATACAGAACAAAAAATCAGAATTTATATATGTAGATACATACCTACATAATATATATGTAAAAGTATAGCCGCATCAAACCAACTTTTTCATCACTAGATGACTATTGGGCATTGGTCCCTTTTATCCAAATATAACGGCCTGTGCAAAACATGATTGTTTCACCCTCGCATCATATGTGCATGTGCACAAATTTGAAAAAAAAAAAAAGCATCCTGCGAATCCTGCTGCTGCTGTTGTTGTTGTTGCTATTGCTATTGGCATTGCTTATGCTGATGCCGATGCAAAACAAGAAACGCAGAAAAAGTACGGAAAATATACATACCTATCTGATGCAGCCATTTTGAAAGTTTTGCCCTCTAACATGTCAGTTGTATCGTATACCTAGTACTAGGCACACAGATACAACCCTTTTTCCAAGCTTGAAATAGGTATACAAAAAAAAAATAATAAAACCAAGCCAAAGGCCGACACATTCGGAAAATTCCCAAGGACTAAAACGATGAAATGTCAGTTCGGTACTATACCTTAGGAATGGTTTGCAGGAAGGCGAACAAAAAATGAAAATAAGTAAAGTACCAAAACAAGGATAACACACTCTTGCGAAACGGCAAACATCCCCTATATACCTATACCAAATGCGAACCCTTTTCAACATGCCAGGCTTATATTGCATATATGCAGTTAGCCATATGCATGTGCAATAAACACACACACACACTCACTGGAACTAGAGATGTATCCACAAGGATACCTACATATACCCAACCCAACCACCCAGCCAACCACTATTCATTAATTGATATCGCATCGTCTACGTGGGCTTCGGCTTCGGTATACGGTACGGCTTGGTACGTGCGAAATCACCACAGGGTTGGTAATGTCCTCCTGTGTATATTCTCTTTTTTCCTGTCAAAATGTTAAGCTACCATTTTCAATGTGTTTTTGTTTCAGACAGACATACCTTTACCTATACCTACTTCAACTATAGCTATAGTAGTTTACGGTCCTGGCAGCGCAAAGTAGGTATATGTATAGCTTACTATGGAGCACACGCAGATCTCCAAACACATAGAAAGATAATCTGCCTGCAGGCTCTCTTCTCTATAGAGCCTCCTATTCTTAGCTCTGTGCCGAGAAAATCAATACACACGGACACACGCACATTCGAATGTTCTCCGATCCCAAACACAAGAACAGCAGTGTTAGTCCTTATAGTCCGCCTCTGCTCCTTCAGCCTTCCAGACGAATGCATTCGACAGTCATCAAAAAATATAGACCACCCTACCCAACCTCCCATACCTACATCAGTATCCCATTCAAGGATATCTTAGAAAAGGAGTTGATGATGTAGTGCGTTGGATGTGTGTGGGCAAGCAAGCGAGGATAGCAGTGGCACCAAGGCTTTTTATTTATGTAATAGGATTAACTCAAATGCACAAGGATATAACAACTGTGGACCGACTCTACTGACGAGGACGACGCAACCTATAGCGACCAACCAAGACCAACAAAACCCACCCACCACCACCCTCTGGTTTCACAAAATCCATTGCAAACAGGAAATAAGTGAAGCCAGAGAACATCGCAGTGGAGCAAAGAGACCAAAATGGTCGAAAACAAAGGCAAAACATAATATGACTATACCTTCCTACCTAACCTAACGGTAGATGCGAGAAAGATTCATCAACCGATATACTAAATTCATTCGTTACGTTACCCTGTGATAGATGGGGAAAACGAGTAAGACCGACGAAATACTGGAGACTTTCGGATCAAGCGTGGTTGAAATGCGGGTGTGCGGGGGGTTTTGCTTATGGAACGTGCAGAATCACCCTTTAGGCATTATGGAGTCTCACGTCGAATTAGTGTACCTACCTTTATCCGTCCATGTCGTAGGAGGTTAGTTTTTTATGCATCGCTGGCAGAAATATACTGCACTCCCTCTTATTCTCCACTCGGCGTGTATACACATAGATTCTAATTTCTACGTCTATTAGTAATGACTGTGCAACCGCTACTTCCATCGGTATAGTTACTGCGGTATATTAAGGATTCGAGGGAATAAGTACCTACAAAAATAAGAAAAAAAGCAAATTCCCCAAAACCCCAACTCTTTGGAGTATTATCGCATTTATAATCATTCAGCCGTCCCCATAGAGGATATACGGAAAACCTTGCGATAGAATTTATCTACTTCAAAATGAATGAAAAGGTTGAGGATCATGATTGAGATGAGTACCTTCTGCCAGCGTTGCTCATGTTGTGGTTTTGTGAAATTTTGTACTGACAAAAAACTATATATGGTAGGTTTAAATTTACAGCAGCCAGCTTTACTCATTTTAATTTATCAACATTTTATATACCAACAATCGCACAATATACAATAGTCAAGTCAAAATAAAGCCTATAGCCAAAATTCGTATAAAGCTTAAAATTGGTACAGATCGAAACAACTGTAAAAAGTCTCCAATCAATCCGACACGAGCATTCAAAGTTATTTAAGGTCAAATGTAGAAAATATTGGTTTTTCGCATATAGGTAACAAACGGGGAATGCTATCAAAAAGAAGTTTGAGTAAAATCTATAGAAAATACAATTTTCTATAAAAAAAAAGTCAATATCTTTTTTTTCGTACCACTGATCAATTAGAAAACATTGGTGGTTTAAAGAAGGTAAAATGACGAAAAAACTTCTTTTTTTTTCACGTATAACTTCTAAACGTTTACTGGGTATGGACAAACATTTCATGTTAAGTTTGTAGATCATATGACCCTTCAAAATAAAATATTATTTTTTAGATAATTATAATTATTTTAAGAATTTGATCAAAAGTCAAAAATAATATTTTCTTGCTTTTTACTGTAAAAATATATACACCATTCACCGATATTTTCGACACTTGACCTTGAATAACTTTTTATGCTCAAGTCAAGGCTGATGATGATTATGACGAAAGAAAGGTGTGTACCAGTTTTAAGCCTTGTTAGAATTTTGGCTAGGTTTTGAAATAAATAAAACTCGAGATTTTAATCAAACTCGACATTACAGTGATAAGGAAAACGAAAAACCGTCCGTCTATCTGTCTTTTCGGCTACTGTCTAAACGGATGCGTTGATTTCCTATAAACTTGGTATAGTACCTAGCGTTTTTTTAACTTTCCCCCGAAACATTTTTTCATTTTTTACCAAAAAATACGGTACCTGTCATACAAATTTTTTGGCTCAAAATAGGCTCCACTTATTTAAAAAAAATCGCAAGTTAAGATAAGTAAAATTTAATAGGTACAGGCTGTCTCCCAAAAAACTACTATTTTTTTTGATATTCACTTTTCTCGAAACGGTTCAACTGATTTTTATGAAATTTTTTTATGAAGAATGATTGATACATTTTAAATAGTATTGTGTACAAAATTTTGCTCACAAAAATATTTTTCGAATTTTAAAAAAAGTTTGAATTTTATTTTTTTCAAAACTCAATATTTCAAAAACGACCTGGTTGATTTTCATTAAACTTGGCAAACGGCGATTTTTTACATTACCTAAGGGATTTTAAGCAAAATTAATCTAATAACCAAAAATAACTAATAAAATTAGTAGGTATACGATCTACCTTTTAACATTTTTAAATTTTCAGTACCTCTCATAGAACTTTTTTTTTTTGATTTTCGACTGTCTCATTAAAGCGATTAAAATTTAATTTTTGCATATCAAAATTGTTTTTTTTTGGAAATTCGATATTTCAAAAACGGGCAGATGTTTCTTTTGAAAAATCAATTTTTAACTCCACATTGATAAATACCTATACGTACAAAATTAATTGTTGTTAAAACCGCTCTCACGATTTTTAAACATTTTGTCTCATAAATTAAGATTTATTATAGAAATCACATGGTATTTTAATCAATTTTTTTCTAATTTTGTTGAATTGAAACAATTTTCCAGTTTAATTAATATAATATAGCTACGCCTCTGATTACAATTCAATCAAATTTCAAGAGTTAAGTCTGTTTTCCTATAGTTCCTTCACTTTACGTTTACCTATTGGCTCCGCCATCAACTCAGACAACGATACCAGAGCTATGGTCAAACAAGAAATAACTCTATGTACGTGTAGTTAGCATCACCATTTTCGATTTTCAAATAAAGAAAATTGTGCTGTAATGTACTCAACTTGTGCTGTTTGTGCTGCGAATATTTTTTAAACAATTCGCAACTTTGCACATTTTACGGATGAATTTTTTTGTAAAATTACGATTTTCTTGAAAAGCAAAGTTGTGCTGTTTTGTGCTTAGTTTGTGCTGTATAAAACCGAAAAGAGAAAAAAAAATTCGCATATTTGTAACTTTGCAACATGACAGCACAATTTTTTTTTTTTTGAAAATCAAAAATGTCGATGCTTACTTCACGCACATAATAACTCTTGCCTATCGCTGGTTCTTCGGGCTCTCTACGTATGAGCCGTCTCTTGAACAAATAAAAGTTTTTTTTAAAGGAATATTTTCTGGTTGATATTTTGTTTTTAATTTTGAGATTTGTAGGGTGAAATGGGGTAAACATAAAAAATTGTCCGATTTCAGAAATTCCTTTTTGTTTGGAACGTTTTTCTTAGGATATGGCTCTGGGGATTTTCCATTTCAAATTTTGTTACTTGTAGGGTGAAATAGGGTAAAAATTAAAAATAAATCAAATTTAAGAAATTCTTTTCGTATTTGAAAGGTTTTTTTGAGTGGATGGCTTAAGGGGTATTTTTCCTTTTAAATATTTTATGGGTAAAGTGGGGTTAACACAAAAAAAAGATATCCGATTAAAAAAAATGCTGTTTGTGTTAGAAAGGTTATTTAAAAAAAAAAAAAAATATATTTATGGAGTGAAATAGGATAAAAATAAAACAGTGATTTTCGATAACAAAAATTCTTTCTGTGTTGGACTTAGAGGATCATATTTTTAGAAATTTAGCCATTCATAACGTGAAGTGGGTTACAACCCGGAAAGTAGTAGGTATTCGATTACCTACAAATGAAGTTCAAATAAAGAGATAAACAAAAACAACGATATTTGCTGTTATTTTTAACGGGGTAGGTATTGTTTAAAAATTGAAAATAATTTGTTTGTTTACTCCTTATGGTACTTAATATTTATGAACCAAGTACCATCCACTTTCACACTTTTACCGAAATTCAATTCAGATTTAAAATCGCAAATTGAACTGGGCCCACCGGGCCCATGCCTAAAGACGTCACTGCCAACAGGTAAGGTGACTATGGGTAATTTAAAGCAAATATGGACCCGAATGCTCCGGCCCGAAGAGTCATCCCCGAATGACGGCGCATCACCACTATAGGAAGGCCGCAACTCAGGTGGTGCACGCTAGTGAAAAGAGGACATATTGGACCAACTTTGCGTGTGAAACTGGGGAAACGGGAAAGTAAGCTATATAGGGACAGAGCTGGCTGGAAGAAGCTTTTGTTTGTTGAGGCCTGGCCTGATGGTCGACTCCGGAGTTTAAATTTATTTTCAGTGTCTTCTTTTAAATTTTTAATTTAATAATTAATTAATCCTGGAAAACTCATCATTCTTAATATTAAGGTTCGGTAAGTTTTTAAAAACAATTTTACGGTAGTGACAGAAAGTTTCGTCTGCCGCGTAAGAAGTTTCATGAAATTATTATTAATTGTTTAGTTTATAGGTATCTAATCGAACGAGACATGCTAATTTATAGCAGTTATAACAGTTGTTTGCCATTAAAAACAGGTGTGCCTAAACGCGGTTCGCGTGACTTGAAATAAAACTTAGGTGCCTGAAGGTATGCCCACCTGCGGAGGGCCCCGGACCTGCAGTACTTTTATAAATCAAAACTGTTATAATTGGCTAAAGTGACTTTCTTGCAGCTCTCAAACATTCCTGTGGGTTTGACCTGCGGCGGGCGGCGGCGTGACAGAACTAAGCACTTACCAATGCCTTTACGCCACGGGCTGCTTAAATATTTGTTTAGGTATATTTAAGCTGTGCTTTCAAATGGTTTATTTCCCTAAATCTTGACTAAAGTTTTCTTGATAGGTTAAAACCATCAAATTACCCAATTAATCCGTTTTTGCAGCCAAATGGATTTGACCATGAGTTACGCTCTTGCTAAGGTAAACATACATCTTTAGGATCACTGTTCAATATTGTGATTGATGTATATAGTATTTATTTACATATATTTATAGAATTTTGAATAAGTTTATTTTTTTTAATTTTTGAATATTGGAGTTCAATGTTTTTTTTATATAAGTCTTATTGGCAACACTTAAATATTTATTTTTTTTTGTTAAACCACATCGACTGCTTTATCAACCGGGGACTTCCTTTCACCCTACCAGAGATCTCCTTGGAAATGCCCTCACAAAACAAAAAAAAAAAAAAAAAAACGTATTGTGTGCGTTGTTTACTTCGAAGGAACTTCATCTGGAGCATGGTCGCCATCGTTGTCGAAGTATTTTCTTCGATCCATAGAAAACACGAACCCCATACTTCACAACCTTCTACATCGTACCCGCCGCACCTATACCAAACATTTTCCTCGAACAATTTAGCCGTTTTACTTTCTTCTTACATCAGCAGCCCCAGCCAGCATGCTCCTTCAATTCCTTGCAAAAACATCATTTTGTATAAGGATAAACGCTCAAGGAATGTCAAAAGGCACGAAACCGATGCGATGCGATGGATGCATGCACATTCAGGACCAAGAAGGAAGGTATAATGTAGTAGGTAGTTGTTATCCGAGAACCAAGACCAGACTTCCAATGGATCTATATATGCGCCCTCATGATGGTCTATTCATATACCATAGCTACAGCTTTTATAGATGTGCGGGTGTTTGTGTGTGTCCTGAGTGCGTCCTAAAAAACTATGTAATGGCTGTGCTCTTCTCTAAAAGCAAAACTACAACTTAGCCTACACACAAATGCAATCAATGGAGTATTTTTTGTATTCGAGAAAGGCGGGTGGTAGGTATTGCACCCCCGAAACTCTCTGCCCAAAAATAAAAACAACCTCGACAGAAAAAAAATGAAAACAATAAACAAAAATTAAAACAACAGCTTTGAAAATAAGCAACAAAAATGTGCTCTTGTTTAGGACTCTAGCGAAAGTTTTCCGCACACCAGGAACCAATCAGGAGCCAGTGTAAGGGTGTGGCCTTTTTAGCCAGAAATCCCCTATCCTCTGGCACCGCATCGTCCTTGCTGTATGAAAGCTGTATGTTTACTTCAGCACGGAGAGTCATGTTTCTGGTTTTCCTTTAACTTTGTTTTTGTTGCTGTTGTTGCGTCTCTAGTTATTTTGGTCCTGTAACCTTTTTTCGTCCTGGCTCTACTGTGTGTTCAAAGAGGGCAATAACATTCCCTCGCAACATGAGGAGCAAATTATGTTTTCTTGAGAAATATTTTCTATTTTTTTTTTTTAATTTCATGGATCAGCTTACGGGAATTCCTGAACCGACCGACGGTAAAACGCGCCATACAATTTGGTTGTCCGACGGCGAAATGGAGGTGAATCCTTGTTTGTTTTTTTACACTCAGCTACGACTTGCTTAGTGCGCGGGGTAGAGAGTGCAACTGCAAGGAACAGCATCATTTCCATTTGCATTCGGAATGACTTTGGGTTGTCATTGAAAATGGAGTTTATGTTAATCACCTCACCTCACCGCTCACCCTGTTCGAGTTCGAGCACAGTTTTCCCAAAGTGGAATGCTTGCATTGCATTTGAGGTGTGATGGGAGGAAGTTATGTGGTGTATTCTAGTTTGTATGGCGAGGTTTGTAAGTTTGTATGTGCGTTGATTCTCGTTTTTCTTTGTGTACAAAGGACTCGCTTTTCTCGTTATAACCTTGTAAAGTTCCCAAGGTCGTTGCATCAGTGTTTTTTTTTATTTTTTTTTTTTAATATAGGTACCTACTTGTGTTTTGTGGAAAAACTTTGTCTTCTTGGTTTGAATGTGCATCAGCAGATCCTTGATGAAAGTTGAGATGGTTAATCGTTTACGCTTGTTGATGTATAAAGTGAAGTTATTTCAGTCAAACGGTATATGTATAGACAGGAATGAGGTTGACAAAATGTATAAGCATTTTAAAGAATATAAATATGTATCATGTATAATTATGTACGTTAAGGTAAGAGTAGGTGCCTAGTATGCACGTTTATATAGGTTCCTCTACTTATATACCTTTAGACTTGTTCGCTCTATGAAAATGAAATTAAAGATATATTTTGTAAGGACCAGTTGTACCAACCGGTTTCGGCGAATGAATTCAAGTTAGCCGTTGGTTAAAGGCTTTTATCACTTAGGTACTTAAGCCTGAATCATATGATAAACTCTCGGGAAACACAATTACTGTTGCGATCGAAAAAATTATCTTGAAATCTTAGGTATCCTAAAAATCAACGATTTGTTTGCGATTGTTATCAATAGGGCGTGTCTACCAAATTTTACATAGCATAGATATTTTTGTTTGTATCTATAAGTATCAAAAGTTTATTGTTCTAAAGGTGTTGCAGCAAAACTTAATGAGGAAATTCGACCACAAGTGCTCACACATGCCCTGTATTCGGCAGATTCACCATAAATAATATTTGTTTTAGCCTCAATATCTGAATACATTTTTTGGGGGGACAAACTCGCCCTTCAGATGAAAAGGTCAAATTTCTGTGAGAAACGCTTATTTTGGAGACTTAAACGATTTTCAAAATTTTGAGCATTTTTTTTTATCAATTCGCGAATTTTCAACCAACTCTCATCATGTACCAACGTTTAAAAATTTGAGTATTACTTACCTACTTGCTTCAGTTTTTCGGAAAAAATTAACTTTTATCAACATGTCTCTCTACTCTTGTATCCCAAAGGCACCCCAATTCTACGCCATGCTTCCACCAGCAATTTTCTACCACGCTACAAAAGGTTTTCCTAGCCGGATCTTCCACCAAATAGAGTGTACTAAGCTTTATTTTCATGGCTGTTTCTGTAACGATGTATTGTTGTTGGGTCTCGGGGATCTTCCTGCTTGACACATGACACATCGTATCTTGTTAATGACTGAGGAATGCATGTTTCACTACCAGTTCTTCTTGGCGTAGAGCATGTCATTATTTAATTTACTATATATATTTTCCTTCATTTATTGATTCAAACAGAGTATTTGTGCTACGCGCCACCCGCTCGATTTTAGTTCAACTATTTATATTTTTTATTTGACTCTCATTTTGGCTGACACTTTTTAAAGGAAACAGATAATTTAGCTTCCTATCTGAATTTTTATCCAAATAAATGCTTACTTATTTAGAAAATTTTATGGGCTTCAATGATTTTTTGTTATTCGAAGTTCCCGCTAAAATATGTCCGAAGTTACTTATCATGTTTGTATGGTTTTAGGGTTTTATGCCGAATAGATAGAAGTATAACTTGACTTAAATATGTAGCATGTCTCCGCTTGAAATGGACCAGTTCTTAATCTAATTTCTTCAAATATTCTTTATCTATTAGAAAAATAAAACAGAGTTCATTTGCCAAGAGTATTCAGGGGCCATTTCAGGTCAGTCACTCGAAATAGAACTATAGAAAATTCGATTTATTTTGATTATAATTATTCAAAAAAAAATGTTTAAAAAAAATTGCCTCTTGAAATTTGGAAAAAAGTAGGTGACCCAAATAAGGCCTATATTATTCTTCAATAACTTTCACTTTGCTTTTCCTGATAGTAAAAGTTTATTTTATCAAAAAATAAATGAAACAATTATCTAACTTTAACAAAAAATATATATTTATTTTATTATTTATTAAAAAGAAAACAAACAGCATTCTTGATAAAAAAAACATTTTACAATAAAGTAAAATAATTAAGATTTGCCTTCAGTAAATAACTTAAAAATTAGTTGATACTATTAAAAAAGAAGCATGCCCACGACTTCAATTTGAATTTCCTTTTAGCTGATTTCCTGGTGGCTTGAAGTCTTATGCTGTACCTAATAAAAACACATCGGTGGTTATAAATTTCATTTCCGTATCATGTGTCAGCTTACTTTTGATAGATTTGTTAGATTCTTACATTTTGTCTAAAAGCAAACATATAAATTAAATACACTTTTTTATATCCTTAATAAGGCCTTTTTAAGGACCGTGAAAGACTTTTGTTTATAAAACTATAAACCATAATGTGCTTAAGGTATCAACATGAACTCAGCAATAATAAAGTTTGTTTGAGTATATATTTAGAAAAAAAGTTAAAAACCATGCTTACTCAAATAATTATTGGAAGAATAAATAATTTTTATTTTACTTTTTTTATAAAAACACATTTTCGCCCGTTCAGTTACTTGTTTCGGCTCTAAAATTGAACAAAATTGCGTCAGTTGAAAATTTTTACCGTTTCTGGATTAGAAATAGGCGGGGACATATACCTACATACTTATAAAATAATAGTCCCGTTGCTCAACGACTTTCCAGTTTTTGGTGCACTGCGGGTCTAATTAGGTTACGGGCCTTATTTGATAGATATTTCTAAAGTCAACCCCCAAATGAAAGACAGAGACAGTGGTAAATAAAAGCAAACAAAAGTAATTTTTGTTTTTATTTTTCCCATCTTTATATTTTTCGCGCATAAAAATCGCTTTATTTCGTTTTCTATTTATCAGAGGCCAAAAGTATTACATTAAACATTTTGGAAAATGTGTGTGTCATAGACCGATCCAAAAATATGTAAGGCGGGAATTTTTTATTTAAACAAATTAAAATGATAATTTTAACGAGAAAAAGTTACCAAAGTAAAAAGTTTAAAAATATCGTTTGATTTTATTTGTTTAATTTTTTTTTCAAAATTTTTAAGTGCAAAATTATTTGAACTAATTACAAGCAGCAAATTGCAAAATTATAACAAAATTGTTCCAAACCATTGAGAAGATATATATGTATCTACGAGATTAAATCAAAAATAAGACCATTTAAAAAAAAAATCGTGGAATAGCTATTTCCGTCATGTGCCAAAGACCCGAAATCTGGGGCCGAATCACCGCATCAGTTATCGAGTAATACGTGACTGAATTATGCGTGTTTGGCATTACAACTCACGTTATGGAGTCATCATCCCCATAGGTTTTATTCGTTCATTAGATCACTGATGGCACTCACTCGATCAGTCACGATGCCGTAATTTGGGCCTTGGTTTTATTGCAATCATCATATTGTTTATACAATAACGAGGTTTAACCTAAACCGTTTTTGAGGAACTATGAAAAAAAACTAAATCGGTGCCAACCAATTGCAGCTACCACCGTTCTAGATGAGCTAAATTAAAAATTCGAGGATTCACAAAAATATTCTGTACCAAATTCGAAGTAAATCGGTCCAGCTCTTAAGGCTCTAAATCAAAGACTCAAACTGAAGTGGATGCACAGCACAGACCGATCATGTAGTGATAATTTAATTTAAACAACCTGATGTTAAGGTGTTAGCATTTTACTAGTTAACACTTTACTAACTTTAAAACTCTTTACTAAAATGGTCTTAGTTTTAAACACTTTTTAACTAGTATCATACTAAACCTATTTTCTTGCGAAACTCAAGCTGAACGCGTCTAAAACTGACATTTCGTGCAAAAAAGTGAACAAACATACCTCTTTAAAGTTTTTCTTTGTCAAAAGTGACATATGGATTTAGTTATATGTTAAACATATAAAACAGCAATCTAGCGATTTTAACTTTAGTAAAATGTTAAGAGATGTAGTATCATGTTAAACTCGGTTTAAAATTAGCAAAATCCTCTTGTTAAGCTAGTATCATACTAAAAATGATTTAACACTTTACTAAGTCGTCTAAAATTTAGCGCCCATACTTTTACTTTTTCCACAAAAAGTGGGGTGGCGTATGTGGAACATTTTTTGTATGGTAAGTCAGTAGGTGGTGTAAATGTGTTATTTTTCGTTTATTTACTATAAGTATAGGACAATTATTGGTTTCATGTATAAAAACTTCGAAGTTGTCCGTTCGTCTCCACTGTAATTTGAGCTCTAGAGCCTAAATGGGGATGAGCCGATTTGACTTAAATTTGGTACAGAGCATTTTATGTGATTCCCTATAGAGAGCTAATTTATTGAATCTTCGATGAGTGGCTTTACATTACAATTATTAACTATAAGAGCAAATGTACTTTTTTATAATTATTATGAAATCTCTTTCCTATAGTATTTTGGTTATCAAATTGTAAAAAATGAAAAAACTGTATCTGGTGAGAATGAATTTAACAGCTGACAGATTATTTCTGCTCATTTTATGTTGTAAAGTGAGAATTAAAGCCGCGTGACCATTAAGTGAGTTGTACGTTCAGCTACTGCAATTTATCGGCTAGTAAAAAGTATTTTTTTTTTTCTAAAATTAACAATTTTTTTATAACTTTATATATTTATAAGTCCAATTAAAGCCATAAAACAAGCCTAAGAATGGCGAATATCATTTTTTTAAAAAGACATTTTTTGTCATTTTTTTGGGAATTTTCGTTTTATACAAAGTCGCATTGTTCGGCTTTGACGAATTTTGCATTTTGATTTTGAATACAATGCAAACAAAGTCATTTGAGATATCCGACCACTGACCAGGACCAATGTTCTGTAACTCCCGCATCGGGTCCAGGCCAGGGTAGAATTTAAAATTATTTTCATTTACTCGAACAGGGTTAAGTATGCGACTTCTTTCTGAATTTAGGGGCTCGAAGCTCTAAGGCGGTGAAGATTGCGTGCCCAAAATACAAGTACAAATGGAAGGAGCAAAAATAGATTAATTGCACTTCAATTATTAATTAATAATTTAGATATTTGAGGGTAATTATGTATATACTGCCGTATCCAATTTTTAACAGTTGTAACAATAAAAGCATGAAATATTCAAGGGGCTTTGCACGGCTTGAAAAAAAAAACTATGGTTGTCCGAAGTGTGCCCAATGGCGAAGGTCCCTGGCCTTGTTTATGGGCTCATATAAGCCTATGGTAGACACTTTAGAAACCAAGCTGTTGAGAAACTAAAAGTTCCATGTGCGTGTGCGCGCCTGGCCTTATAAATTGGCATCTAACGATCGAGTTCCCCAGTCCCTTCCTGTTATTTATTAAACCGATTTTGACTATATTTAATTCTATCAAAAGGTAGATTTTTCATTTCCACATTTTCTTATTTGTATGCGGATATATGTATTATGTAGCTATAACTACTACAATTTTTTTTTAAATCCCATTAGTTCAAATGAAGTCTGGCAGTCATGAGACAGAATTGAAGGTCCATCTTTTTTCCTCTCTCCTATCACCGTTAAACGAGTGTGTCATGTTTGATGCTTGATTAAAATCTTGAAAAATTATTTTTTTCTTAAAAAAATGCACATCATGTCCCTTATATAGTTATAAGGTGCCAATAGGTTTTAGAATTGAAAGTATATAGTATAGGTAGCGACTTAAGGTCCTTTCATTACGTCGACTGTAATTTATTGCGGTTCATAATTTTGTTTTATTCTTTTTTATTTTTTTTTCCTCTCGAGTGCCAATTTTCTTCAAAACATGCGAATAAATATGCTTCTATAAATTTCCCCAAGCTGCATTTCGAAAGAAGCAAAGTGCACTTATGATTCAGGCAGCAAACAAAAAAATAAACTAGAACCTATACACAGCAGATACTGCCGCTGACGCCCCTCCTCCCCACAATGTCATTGGCAATACACGTCTTCTTTACCGTCGTCGTCACGTAACAGCACGTCTCGAAAACATTTTTTGGCAGAACATCGCACAGCAGACGTCAAATGTTATGCCATTCATTTAAAGAAAAAAAAAAAGGTTAAGACACCCACGTAGAAAAAGCGAAAAACTGCAGTTAAGTTCTTGAATTTAATGCCACAAAGCCCGATACACATGGTTACCAGCAACCTGCCACCATCATCTACCTCCCAAAAAAGGGCCGAAGAACTATCGTGAAACCCACTCAATACACCTTAGCTCGCCCGCTGCCGCCACAACACGCCCACCGAACTCTGGTATTTTTCGAGAAATATTCGGCTATGGACAGGAATTCAAAAGGCGATATGAATGCAATGCAATAAAAAGTCCTTTCGTAACTGAACAATCCTTTGCGTCTTCGGCCCCCTCTGTTGGGGCAGAGTTGGCCCATCTCCAGGTGCGATATTTCGATATTTTGTACTTTATTTTGTTTCGTGTGGTTACACAACCCCCACAAGCCGCAACTCCCTCCATTTCTATTTCTGCAATAAGCCTCGAAATTACAAAAAGGATACAAAATCATTCGAACCCGAAAAAAGGATTCTCAACTAACCGCCCACTTCCAATGCATACCAGAACTGAAACACAACCGAATATTCGCGAAAGCA
This sequence comes from Leucozona laternaria, assembly GCA_932273885.2. Classification (NCBI taxonomy): domain Eukaryota; kingdom Metazoa; phylum Arthropoda; class Insecta; order Diptera; family Syrphidae; genus Leucozona; species Leucozona laternaria. The sequence goes on along the minus strand of OW026367.1, from coordinate 17,607,570 downwards.
TTTTCGTTTGGGTTTTTGGTCGGAGCGATTATTGCGCGGCACGGGTTGTTTTTTTCCGAAAAGTTTATTGAGAGATAATTTTCGTTACACCCGCCATGCCCTGCCGCCGCAGCGCCAGCACATTTATGCTGTATGCCTTGAAGGTTGGGAAGATTTGGGCAACCCTTATGCCAAAGGACCCACATATCAGTTTCTGTGTGCAACGGAATTTTTATGGATAAAGTTTGTTTGTTCTTCTTTTTTTTATTTTTTTTTAGTTTATATTTGAAAAATTTTCTAAATCATGTCCAAGATTGATATCTTTATGGTCCTTGAAAGGAATTGTGTTTGCTATCCGGATATGGAGCACATGACCAAGACCAACTGAAAGAGTGGGTGAATGAGTTGAGATTTTCAAAAAGGAAACAAGGAAAAACCTCTTTTATAATAGCCTTCCTTAGACGAAATGCATTTTTGATGGCTTTGTTCAGTGTCGGGAATGTTCATGTTCCAAGAAAGCACTAAAAGGAGTTTATGGCGTTTGGCAGAGAATGAAGGTTATTTAAATATTTCGTATGAATTTTTGTTCAAGGAATTGATGGTTAGAGATGAAATCAATGAATAAAATTCCTGAACAGCGAAAGATTCAAGCCATGGAAAATTCTTGGTTGTTTGGAAAAATTTTAAAACTTGGTTGTGTCATAAAAACGATAGCATCTCAAATGTGTATTTTCAACAGGGCTCGACGCTCGAATGATTACCTATAGGTACTAAAGCATACACCTGAGTGAAGTTTTAGTTGCATGATTTTGTTGGTTAAGAAAAGCCTATATGGGATAAAATATTTGGGATGGCAACTTTATATATTTCAAAATGTCTGCCATTTCCCCACTTTTTTGCAACCATATCTTAATCTTCCATATATTATTAAACTATAGCGAAATGTCTTCAGGTTAGTTCAGTTGCGCACTCATCAGGGTTATGCTCAGGTTGCTCTACTGAATTTTATTTTGCACAGAACTCTTTTTCCCTCAAAATTATTTTTTTACAGCAATCTGCAATGCGATCTTGCCTTCCAAAAAAAACGATTCTTCTAATAATACTCCTTGTTTCACACCATTTTTGAACCCCACATAATTTTGAATAAAAATTTGGATCTTCAATTGTAATTTTCTTTTTATGCTGAATTTATCAAAATCGGTCAGAAATTGTTGAAAGAAGTGAAAATGACATTTCATTCCGCCCGAAATGATTGTCCACAATAAGGGGAATTTTTCCATCATGACATTACGGGGGAAACTCACAATAGGCGAAAAGTGAAATGTCAAATTTTCCGGGTGGAATGTTGTTCGGATGAAACTCACAATAAGGCTGAATATGTATTAAGTTTCAAAGGTTACGCTCGAGAAGATCTTAAAAAATTCATAGCTTCCACAATTACTGAACGATTTTGATAAATGATAGAACTTTCCATTCAGCATAAAAAGAATATTAAAATTGAAGATCCAAATTTTGTTCACAATTCAAATTGTCTTCAAAGTCTAAGAAACGTGAAAGAAATTTGTTTATTTTAGATTCAATCCAAAAATTCTATACTAAATTTTGTACAGTGTAGAATGAAACTGTAAACAAATCTAAAATTGGTCGAAAAATTACTGAGTTTAAAATAGTTGAAGCCTAAAAACATTATAAATCTGTTTTTAGATAATAATTTGAAATGTTGGGGGTCATTGAAAGTTTTCAAGTCCTCATCAGTCATTCCTACAACCTCTACTAGGTCACTTTTCAGCGCAACACAGTGTAATTTATCTCGTAAATGGCTATAACAATTTTAATAAAAATGCACTTTTATGTAGGTGGTATGCATCATTAAAAAAAAAATAAACAAAAACCGTTATTAACCCAGTAATTGTCATCAGCCGGTTTTTTTTAATAATTTTCCACTTTCTGGATGTTGATCAAATTTTTCGATCAAAATTGAAGTACATATTATTATTTAAAAATTTATGCATGCTTCTTTTTCAGTGTTTTATAAGAATAAGGGCCAGTTTCACAGTCAGTAAAGTGAAACTTAAGTGGGGAATGTGTAAGATTAAGGGCCTTATTATGTCTCGCGAGTCGCATTAAAAATTCGGCGAATGTGACTGTTTGGCATTACTGTTTGCGAATCGCAAAGTTGACGTTCGCCTTTAATGTTCGCTATTCGTAATACCACGGAACTGATAATTCGCCAAATCTTTTGACACGAATCGAACGTTCGACTCTCGAGTCATAATAGGGCCCTAATTCCCAATATCAACGTTCACTGTTACCTGAATAAGTGGAACTTAAGTCTCCGATGTTAGTGACTTAAGTTCCACTTACGCTAGCTATGAAATTTTGCTTAAATTCCTTATATGGGAAACTTAAGTGCCACTTAATCCGGTAAGTGTCGACTGTGAAACTGGCCCTAAATATATAATTATATTTATTAAATATTTTACCTATACATTTAGTATAGGTAATATAAAATGTTTGAAATTCCAAGAAACTTGAACCACAAGAGCAAGAAGCAAGTTCGTGCGATCCAGTCGTGCATTTTATTTATTTTTGATTTCCTTATATGCATACGCCATCGCCACTTTAAACAGTCTGTGTAAGTATTAATAAGCTTTTCACAGTAGGTTTTTGAAATACAGCCAATATTTAATAGAATAGTCAACTTTTATTCCAACGTAAAGTATGTCAGCTTACAGATTTTATTAAAAAACTCGAAATGCTAACACACTCTAGAATTGCAACTGCATCGGCTGGCCTAAAAACAGATTTATTTCGCTATTTGTACAAATGCAAAACTTGTCCTATAGTTGTAGTACGTACATACATATGTAATATATGTATGTATCTACATAATGTGTACCTATCTCAAGTAAAAATATAGACAATCAAACTGAAAAAGGGGGGGAGTAACTGCTCACATTTATTTAACCTAGCTATATTTGCTTATGTTATTGGATTATGTTATTTAAACCTCGTAAGTCTGTGTATAATGTTTGTGTAAACATATATCAACCTTCTATGTATCAATACTTACTGGAAATCATTGAGGGCCAAACTCAAAACTAAAAAAAAAAAAAACAAAAAGCAGCTATTTCTAACAAATAAAAAAAACAATTCAATTTTGTTTGGTAAATTTTCCAAGAAAAACCAAGAAAAATTTTCATTTTATTTATTAACTTTTTATAATCGTTTCATTCTCGTTATTTGTTTCTCTCTAACTATCATCATATTCCATTGTGTTTGACTTGCATTTTTGTTTGTAATTTTATTTATTTGTTTTTTGTTATGTTCATCATTTCTATAATTAATATTATTATATACTCATACCCTTAATTTCGACGTTTATTTTGTTTTAATTTTGTTTTTCTTTTCACTTAAGCACAAGAAGAAGAAAAGACATTAAAAAAGAAGGTGAGAAAATAAAACAAATCATATAGACTATATAATAAGGACAAATAAATGATAATTAAATAATAGAAAAGAAAAGGAATAAAATATGTGTTTTCTTTTATTAATTGATGGTATATCTCTCCTCTTCTTAAGATGATGATTATTTTTTTATATAATTTATTTTGTATTTATTATTATTTTTTTTTTATTTCTTAATTATCGAATTTTGCACTGAAACCGCGCTTGTTGGCGGCAGCCGCAGCTCAGAACTCAGCTCAGTCTTCTACGGCATATTTCTGGGTCCATTCACGGGCATTTCGGATAGCCTCGGCCTCGTTTACCTTCCACAGTTCGGCGACATCATTAGCCAGTGGATCATCGGGATTGGGGGCACTGAGGAGCGCCTGAATTGACAATAATATGGTTCGGATTTGCAAAGCTGGACTCCATTTGTCTTTGAGAACATCCAAACAAATGCGTCCCAAACGATCGATATTCGGATGGTAGATCTTTGTAATAAAACGGACTTTTGGTGCTGACATTGGATAGTCTTCGGGTAAAAAGAGTTCCAATTTGAAGATACCACCCTCGAATGGTGAGTCATTTGGTCCGGTCACAATGACATGGAAATATCTGGCGTTGTTTTCATCTGGGATTGCATTAATGCCAGGAACTGGCTCTTGCATAAGACGTTGGGTTTCTTTGATGATGCGACGTGGTAGGCTGGACATTTTGATTTTATTTTTTATGTGTTCTGGAGCTAGATGCTGAATTCACACACAGTCCTTAAAAAAGAGAGAGAGAGAGAGAGAGAGAATGGAAAATTTAATTTAGGTAAGAAGGTAAATAAACTATAGTTCTTATGTATGTAATATAATTAGGTTATTAAATTATAGATATGTAAGCAAATATAAAAAAAAACGTAGTTTATTCAATTATAGTAAAGGTGGTAGTTATATGGCTTTTTGTATTCCCTATATAAATACGATTAAATAAGTAAGTAAGAACAATTTTATTGTTCTACTAAATACTTTAGAACAAAGACAATACATTTTAACCTCCTTCACTTTCTATCCCAGGCAACATTATTACCTACTTCTACTCACAATAAAATATAACACAAAAATATAACATCTTTTCACTTATTGTTATGACTTTCCCTTGTGCATTTTTGAGTAAGGATGCAATGAAATTGCCAAGGACAATTAACTGCATTCTCGTTCTTTTCAACTTACTACTATATACGATGACGAAAGTGGCAAGGACGTCGCCGCTGTGCAACTACATATGTGTAGATGAAGCAGCAAAGGAAAAACTTTCACTAGTCGACTATACCAGAACCAGCACCAGTATACCATCACCAGTCCCAACCATCCCAGCCAAACCATATACAGCCAGACAAAACTTTAAACGCGTTTAAAGTTCCGTTCTCCGAGATAATGGGATGTAAATGAAACATAAACACTTTAAGTGAAATCTTCCGGTGTGGTGATGTGATACGAAAACGAGACCAGGGAAGGATGAATGGGTTCTCCTGATGCGATGCTGGAAAACTATAGTGCTGCTGATGCACATCCTTAAAGTTTTTCAGTAGTTTACAATGCTTAAACGGGTACACGCTCTATGGAGGATGTGCTTTCGCTTTTTATCGGGAGTGAAATTAAGTTGGAGTGTCGAAGTAGAATTGATTCATATATGAGACTGCGACCATGGAGAATAGGAAGAGGAAGAGAATATAGAACGAAGAAAACTAGTTCAGACGACTGACTGCAAGCAAACTGCAGAGCAGAAGAAAACTTTTCTTCACGTCCTTGAAGAAAACATCCAAGACCAAGAAACTTTTACGTTGGCCAACGACGACGATGGAAAAAGAAAGAAAGAAAAAGAAGCAGACGAGTGAAAAGATTCTGGATTTTTATTCAAATGTTAAACAGGAGGAAAGAAAGAATAAGTTATTTTATTTTATTTATTTTTTTTATTTATTTTGAAAATAGTTACATGAAGTTTAAAGTAATGCACTTGCCATACAATTTTATTTCGGCTAAGCGGTTTGATCTTAGATCCGAATACGACTATTAAGTTGGATTATAAAAAAAAAAAACTGTTTTCTCAATGAATGATTCACGAGAATGAGCCACGAGAGCTAAAGAAATGTGCGCAATGACGATGATGATGCTTTATTAAGTTTACGGTAGAAATGGTTACAGAACAGACGAGGTGAGCAAAGAAGAGAGCAAATTTATTCTGTTGTTAAAGTTTTTAGCAGCGTCAAACCTATAAAGAATCTTGCAAATAAGAAACTTTACATTCCAATAAATTAAATAAGGGTAATAGGTGTTTGCCAGCAAAAGCCAACAAACTTTCAACAGGATAAGTGTTACCATGTCTACATGCATATATGTCAAGAGAAATCTCTCCTTACGCTTTAAACTAATTAAAGCTTAGGTATCAGCTTAAGATACTTTTTATAAGTTTATTAATCCTCTTAAATCGTTATTGTATACAAGGCTTCCAGATGAAGTGTGCGTCTTTCTGAGCGAATAGGTCATCAACACAGAAGATTAATTTAATTATACTCTGTTCTAAACTCGTTATCGTACACTCATAATATCGTTCATTGACAAATCAACCTGTGGAGAGGGATGAACACATTTGACGTCGATTTGGCTGAAAATAATCAGCCTTATTGTATTTCCCATTAAAATTTTTTGTTCGCCCGAACGAAATTTTTTTTCGCTTACAAAAAAGAAGTGAAAATGACATTACATTCCGCTCGAAATGAATATTCACAATAAGGGGAATTTTTCTATCATGAAATTTCGGGGGGAACTCACAATAGGCGAAAAGTGAAATGTCAAATTTTCCGGGTGGAATGTTGTTCGGGTGAAACTCACAATAAGGCTGAATAAGATAAGAAAACTATTTTATAGCCTAGGAAAAAAATATAAAAAAAGACCAATCAGCGAAAAAAATCGAAATAAAGATTTCTAAAAGCAATTCCATGTATTTAATTTGAAGAGAGGAACGCATTCATGACAAGAAATACTCTTGGAGGATTTGTCACTTTTCGAAAAAGGTCGTAACCTGACAAAAATACATTTTACATGGAATAGGCTAACTTCAAACCCAGACCTCCGTTGGCGTGGCAGTCAAACGCCGTAACCATTGCGCCAAGGCCTATTTCATCACAAGCTGTCACAACAGTGATTTATTTTTATTATATTTTGGCATCAGAAGTATTAGGCGCGTTCAGGAAAATGAGATTTCAGAGAATACGCTCAGTCAATCTCAGCCAGTTGCCAGATACCGTTATTTTGTTGCTAAAACTCCGTTACACCTCTAGGGAAAGGGAATAACCTAAAGATCAAAATTTGAATTTGAAGAAAATCGCTTCACTCTTCAGTGGATTAGGCTGTAGGTACAGACAGACAGACGGAATTAAGGGGCGCACGAATCCAAACCTTGCTGGGGCTCACGGTTGAGATTTTCGTCCGATTACCACATTTTTGTATATTTCACGTATTCAAATAAACACAATGCAACAGTATCCTAACGTATTACTCGTACCGTACACTTAGGAAATCTAAAAACGTGCATGAATATTTTTCGATAACATTCCCTGCTAAAATTGATACGCGAAAAACGACGTTTTCGTCATTTAACGTTTTTTTTTTATAAATGGTGATATCTAAGTATTTCACATAGAAAAATTGATGAAAAATTTTGAAAAACTTGTTGCTTTTATTTTAAAACTAGTTGACAAGTTTGAGAAATACCCTTTTTCTAGACTGGGCCCTGGGTTACGATATCTATTTCAGCAAAAAAAAAAGTTTGTTATAGGAATTATTATGCATTTTTGGTTATAAATTAAAATTATAAATGTTGGTTATATTTTAACTGATAAGCTAATTCAGAACATTTTTAATAAAAAATCAAATTCATTAAACTCACTTGCTTTTCAATTCTCATATATTACGGTAATTATGCTAGAATGACAAATCTGTTATTTTTTTCTAGAATTTTTCGAATTCAGTTGAAGCGTTACTTTTGAAAAATCAATATAATTAAGCTACCCACAGACACCAACAAATAGTGATAAAATACTTTGTTATTGTTTGTCTGCAGAGTAAAAAATTAATTTAAATTTTTTGTTACTGTTTGCGTGTATAAGTTAAGCTATAAACTTTTGATGAAAATGTGCTGATAATTTGTATCAGTTTTTTTTAGTTCTGTATGTTAATTTTTGGCAACATTTTTTAACATAAAAAAGGAATTAATTTAAATTCAAATATTTAAATATTGTGAGTAATTAATTCTTACATAATCTATATTGGAAACAAAAACATTTGATAAGTTTTGAATTCCACTAATCAGATTGTAAAGCATGTTGTTTCGATAAAAAACAATAAAATCCCATGCGGTCTCTTTTTTAAGCCCTGAAACCGACATAAGTAGAAAAAATGGACGCATAAATGAACGTTAACCATAATATTTGAAATGGCCTTAAATCACCAACTAAGTACCCAATTTATAGTCTAATATGATAAATACTAAACAAGCAAAAGTTATAAAAGACATAATAACTAAGATCGAGGGGGAGGGGTGTTTTTCAAAACAAAAAATCTGGTAGGTAAATAATTGAATTCCTAATCAAAAGTGTTTTAACAACGCTGTCAATTCAGCAAGAAATCAGTAAAACCCAAAAAAACTGTGGATTTACGCACAAATCTGATTCACATACACGAAAATCTAATAACATTCCCCTTTATCTGTCGACCTTTTAAGTCAATTTCCAATCCCCGGGGCATAGTTGACAAATCTAATATCACGAAGGTAGGACAATATACATATCACAGCTACCTACTTTTGTTTGAACTTTAGATTTTTATTGAAGTGTGGGTTCACATGCGAGCGGACGAGCCTTGCCGTCCACAAACACGACAGACAACAATGACCTTCGTGTAATAAAATAAAAAAAATTATAATTCTGATTCTGATTATGCGCTGGATGGATAATGATGATGATGACTCACTCACGCCGAATACAAATTCTAAACGAGAAAGTTAACTAAAATAATCCAAAAAGAAAAATAGCAGCGATAAACGTGTGCCATGGGACAGAGTGGAAAGAGGAAGACATGAGGCGAAGCCTTCTCGAGGAGTGGGTTTTCTTTGTTTAAACAAATATTATACACTTCTATCTACCTGGCCGCCCTCAGCCGCAGTCTCAGATCCCAGCGTTAGCATAAACAAAGGAGAATCTTCGAATCGTGCGAATTTTCGAGAATCAAATTAAAAAACCGCTCATTCATGCACCCACTTTAATGCGGTGGGAAGAGAAGGAGGGAGATAGGAGCGACGAACAAAGAGGTAATCGCCAAGAACTACCTAATGAAGCTTTTTTCCAAGTTTTGTAATGAATTTTTTTCCGATAATTGGCGACGTAAAGGTAAACCATTGTATGGTCTCTCTATTTTCAACATTTCAATTGAAATTGCAACGACAGACACCGAGGAAATTTATTGATTTTTCCGTCCAAGTAAAGCGGCGCCTGCTCTAGCAATAGAGAATCATCATGGTCGCCGTCCAAAATCAAATAAAAAGAGAAGGGCCATTGCATAAACGTTAATCAATTGATTTTCCAACAGAAATCAAATTATTTTTTAATGAAATTAGCACAAATTGGTTAAATTACTTCTATTTCACGCAAATAAAATTAAGAAGAAAAGTCAAAATGGAGAATTGTTTTCTTCCAGCTACACCACGACGACGAACAAGAACAACGACGATGAAGATGATGTTGGTTCCACAGAAAAATATTTCAACGCAATTTTTTTTCTCTTCGATTTTGCGGCGATTTATATTTCACTTTTTTCAAGTATTTTAAGAAACTTTTGGACAACACATTTTATAACACAACACTTACCGATTAATGAGGATCGATTTTATTGCAACAAAATTAAATTATTTGCCGTGCAAATATTAAATATTTTAATAAACAACAAACAATAAATTGAATTTTTTCAGACCGCACTTTGAATTCACTTTAAAAATGACACATCGATGGCAATATGGTGGGAACAGCTGTCTACCTTTTGCTCGTGGTAGAATGACAGCGGTTTTCTTGCGCACCAGCTTGTGGTGAAGTTAGAATTAATTTTCTGAATGGGTTTACACTTTCCGATGGAATAGTGCATTAGTTGGTTTAAAATATTTGAAATGATATTATGAAGTAAACTTTCTATATTTTTCAATTAATCATTATTTACCATTTTTCTTTATAAACGCATAGTAAAATTCAATAAGCATTCTGTAGTATTAATTTCGAATTTTACAACCAAAAAATCGATTCTGTTTAGAAAAAAATCGATTTGTTTAGAAAACAAAATTGATTTTTCTAGACAACTGAAATCTTTAATTTTTACCAAGCTTTACACGTATTTGCACACACACTGAGAAGATTGGACATTTCTCATCAAGTTGAAAGCTTTTTTTTGGTAAAGTAAAAAGAAAACAAATATTCAAGAGTGTTTAATTCAAAAATTTCAGTGAACGACGGTGTGTTCCTTGCCGGGTATTAAGCATTCCGAATTCCTTCTTCTTTTCATTATTAAATTGTAATTTTTTGTTACTTGAATAAAAAAAAACAATTGTTTGTTGTTTTGCAACTATTCATTAAAATAAATTTGTTTTTAATCTAATCAAAGGGACGCGATAAATTGATTGCACTTTGAAATATTTGTTGTGAACTTATAGGTGCACAACTTAAGTGTTAAAATGCACACACACCATCACATAAAAAAAATCGATTTGTTCACAAATGCATTACAACCAAAAAAAATAATCGATTTGAAATGGTTGTAAGGAATTTAAGATAAGATTAGGCGTGTTTTTTTGCAAGTCCATATGGATCTGTCGAAAAAAACGACATCGGGACTTAGGAACTTCTTTCTTACAGTACGTAAGTCCTGATAATTATCTGGACTTAGCTAAGTCTATATGGATTCAAATTGTTGTTGTATTTACGTGTAAAACTATTAGTCCCGATGTCGTTTTTTTTCGACAAATCCATATGGACTTTCAAAAAAAACACATTAAATTTAAAATTTAATTAAAAAATTATCTGATTGTTGATTGGATTGTAGTTGTGATGTTGGGCATACGTATGCCTTGTGCAGCTGGGGTGTAGACACAACACTATTGTTCTCAGCTTTGCAAAAGGTTAGGATGTGTAAACTGTAGTGTAGCGAAAAAAGACAACGAATACATGAAAAATAAACAAACTTAAGGAAAAAAGAGATAGGTATACAACACAGTGGACACTAAGAATATGCCTGTTTGGCTTAGAGGATATATAATATGAAGTGATGATCTTTACCCTTAGGCAGGCGATGGAAAAATGTCTAGAATTTAACATCCCAACATACCACCTGTTTATAGACTTTAAGGCCGCCTACGATAGCATAGCCAGGGTAGAACTTTACAAAGCCATGAGAGAATTCGGCATCCCAAATAAATTGACACGACTATGTAGGTTGACCATGACCAACGTAACAAGCCAAGTAAAAATAGCCGGATTGCTATCCAAACCAATCAACATCTTTAATGGACTCCGACAAGGGGATGGTTTGGCCTGCCTCCTCTTCAACCTGGCGTTGGAGAAAGCAATCCGTGACTCTGGCACGGCAACAAGAGGGACCATCGTCAACAGGTCCAGCCAGATACTGGCTTACGCAGACGACATCGACATCATCGGAAGAACTGAGCAAGCTGTACATGATTCCTTCATCCAGTTCGAGCAGGCGGCACAAAATCTGGGGCTGCACATTAGTGAAGGTAAAACAAAGTACATGGTGGCGTCGAATGCGAGAGGAACAGTTGGTCAAACAATCGAGGTAGCGGAGCACGAATTTGAAGTGGTGCAATCCTTTAAATACCTTGGGTCAATAGTAGCAGCCGATAACAATATAGAAGAAGAAATACGCGGGCGGCTTCTCAAATCCAACAGAGCCTACTATAGTCTGTCAAAGCTCTTCAAATCCAGAAATCTCACCATAACTTCAAAACTGCTGCTGTACAGGACCATGGTCCTGCCAGTACTCACATATGGATCCGAGACTTGGGTGCTTAGCAAAAGGCACTCCGACCTCTTAGCCGCGTTCGAGAGAAAAGTCTTAAGGAGAATTGTTGGCCCCATATGTGAGGAAGGACGATTCCGGAGACGGTACAATCATGAATTGTACGCAATCTACCTTGAAGCAGATATCGTGACAAAAATTAAGCTCGGTAGACTCCGGTGGGCAGGGCACCTAGCTCGCATGAGCGAAGAGGAACCTGCTCGGAAAGTTCTTTGTGGTACATTCTATGGTAGACGACAGCGTGGTAGACCATGCTTGCGCTGGAGAGATGGCGTAGACCAGGACGCCCGGAGCCTTGGGGTGCGCAACTGGATGGCGGCGGCTCGAGACCGGGATGGGTGGAGAGACTTGTTGAAGGAGGCCAGGACCGGACCCCGGTTGTCGAGCCGACGATGATGATGATGAATATGAAGTGCTCGTTTCAATCACTAATGCATTGTAGTGCCTGGGCCATGATAAGGGGCGCCATTTCACTTTCGGTTTAGATAAAGTCTTAGAAGATCGTACAGCTGCTATTAATTGTAAGTCATAATTTGCTTATTTTCTTTCTAAATTGTTCTACTTAGAAGTAATTCTTGAAATCAATAACTGTTTGTTTATTATTTTAAAGATTTCAGTATCTTCTTTTTTAGTTTTTTTCTCCAATGTGCAGTAAATTCAGTGACCGAAACTTGAACAGCGATCACTATGAAAGCTCCGCATTCGAATAAAAACAAGCTCTCCCTATTATATATCCTCTAAGACTGCTTTTAAACCATGCAATTTCTTCTTGCGATTTTTAAGCACGTTGGCGAGGGACGTATGTGGTGGCCGGGGTAGACGAAATTGCTGAGGTTGAACAAATTGCAGAGTTATCGCTCATTCTTCTTTGTGCCTTTCCTAATTGTTCGAATGTGTTTTATTTTCATTCGTCGTCCACTCAGATAACTTCGCTTAATCAAGTGGAGTAAAGAGTGCAGTGAGAAGATACTTCTTCACTTGCACAAAGTAAACTTTTCATTAAAAATCGCTGTCATGTAAAAGGTATTTGCAATTAGAAGGAAACCAAAGGAGAAACGAAGATTAAAAATCGCTGTAGTGTAAAAGCAGTCTAAGCTGTTTGGTAACGTGAAATTTTAACCAAGTTTCCCAAACTTTTGTTTTTTCTCCTATGACTGCTTTTAAACCATGCAATTTCTTCTTGCGATTTTTAAGCACGTGGGCGAGGGACGTATGTGGTGGCCGGGGTAGACGAAATTGCTGAGGTTGAACAAATTGCAGAGTTATCGATCATTCTTCTTTGTGCTTTTCCTTTTTGTTCGAATGTGTTTTATTTTCATTCGTCATCGACTCAGATAACTTCGCTTAGTCAAGTGGAGTAAAGAGTGCAGTGAGATGATACTTCTTCACTTGCACAAACTAAACTTTTCATTAAAAATCGCTGTCGTGTAAAAGGTATTTGCAATTAGAAGGAAACCAAAGGAGAAACGAAGATTAAAAATCGCTGTAGTGTAAAAGCAGTCTATGGTTTCAAAAAAGGAAAAAAAAGATAGGATTTTCCAATTAAAGCATTCACCGTTAAATTAAATAGGTTTGTTCGATTTGTAAAACTATTTGGTAAGGGATTTAACAAGTTTTATCTAAAATCAACAATAATTCTGATGCCCGTTCTTTGTGTTGTGTAGAATCATAACGCGTCGATCAAACTGAAAGCGGGCAGTTAAAGCGTTCGAGGCGAGAACGTTGTAGACTTTTACAAAGAACGCGACGGTCACACTTGAAAAGGTACATTAAATTAAATTGGACTATAATAATGGTAAAAATGTGTAGTTTTGGACTACTACGCGAACATACCTCTTGTGTTCCCGAAGAAATTATGAGAACAACTAGAACGCCGAATCATGCCCGCGTTCTACTTGACCGAGGCTTCCTCTCTTTTGCGATATTTTACTGTGAACAAATTTGTCAGCATGATTATTTTAAAAAGAAACGATAAACAGGTACTTTTTATTTTATGAATTTTTCTAAAGGTGGGGTTTCCATTGGTAAAATAAATCAATTTATTTTTGATTTGGATCTGTCAAATAGCTGCTTTTGACCATTTTTGCGTTCCATTGGGCAAAATAAATTGATTTATTTTTGATTTAAAATCAATTTTGCAGATCTAAATTTTTCGGCAGATTTACCCCTCCCTGTACTAATACCAACATAATTTACAACTGCCACCTTGGCAAATGTGTTGTTTGATTGGATTGATGTAGGTTTTTTAGGAATGAAATTTGTGTTGAAAATATGTGAGAAATATTCGATTGTAAATGGAAAAGTTTAAAATGAATCGGTAACTTCATCAAGTTCATTTTTCTCTTCTAAAAGGGACGATATTTGTATCGAAATATTGATAGAGAAACGAAACTACACAATAGAATGACAAAAATAAATCAATTTGAAATCGTGTTCCATTGGTCACGAAAAAAATCAATTTTTAAACTGAAATCTGAATTTACCAATGGAAAACCCCATTAAATTCTAATAGTACTTAAAGTCAATAGGGAACAATCTGTTAATTTTTTGAAAGCATTTGAAATTAAAATTAAATGTCATAGGGTAAGTATATCGAGACTAATGGCGAATTCCTTTCAAAAAAGAAATCGAATTTTTTCTAAACAGAATCGAATTTTTTCTATCAATTGAAAGGAATTCATATTTCGTAAAAGAATCGATTTTTTTTTTGGTGTGACTGTGTTTGTGACTTTATAGCTGCAATTGACGCAAAACGTCAATAAATTATTAACAAAACTATTAAGGTTGTTTGTTTTTGTTGTGAGAAAAATGTTTTACCAATAGAATTAAATTAATAAATAAAAGATATTAGCCAGCTTATACGGTGCGTTTTATTTGTTTGAACTTCTATTTGCACATAATTATATTCTTAAAGAAAATTATTATTGAAAAGTTTTCATCACTTGCACTGAAAGTTTTTAACACGTCTTTCACTCACGAAAGCTATTTTCTTTGTCAAATTTGTGTTTGATAATGAACAACGCACAATAAATTATTTTTATAGCTGTATTGATTGAATATATTGTTGAATATTTTATTAAATTATGTAGAATTCGTTCCAACCAAAAAATAAACAACTCGTCTTCCAAAAATTCCGCGACTTTCAATTAATGACGTATTAGAAATGTCAAGTCTTCATAGTGTGTGTGCAAATCAGTGTGAAATCTTGCTAAAAACGCAAGATTTGTTTTGGCAGAAAAGAATCGATTTTGTTTAGAAAAAATTCGATTCTGTTTAGAAAAAATTCGAATTTTTTGTTGAAAGGAATTCGCCATAAACTAATCTCAGTTTGTTGGACTGAAAAACGTGTGGAGGCGGCCGCCATTTTAAAAAAGGCATTTATACGATTTTTGCGGCTCCTATTAATACTAGGGGTATTCACATGCAATGTCGTATTTGCCTCGTAAACTGCATAAGTTTATCACCTCGTAAATCAAATGTCAAAATTTGTATGGAAAATTATATACGCAGGACAACGTAATAAGGATATACCTACACAGATTGATTTATAGGTACGTTCATGCAAAGTGAATCATACATTTACGCAAATACGAACTTCGTAAATATATCTCATTGCATAAATACCCCTACTATAACGGATTTTTGTATATTGGTTTGTAGGAAAACATATTCTATAAAAATATATTCTTTACACACATTTGGACAACTCTTTTAAATATAATAATAGGCGTTTTTTTTGCTAGTCCATATGGATTTGTCGAAAAAAACGACATCGGGACTAATAGTTTTACACGTAAATACAACAACAACTTAAATCCATATAGACTTAGCTAAGTCCAGATAATTATCGGGACTTACGTACTGTAAGAAAGAAGTTAATAAGTCCGATGTGGTTTTTTTCGACAAATCCATATGGACTTGCAAAAAAACACGCCTAATATTGTCTAAAGCCTGTCAAATTTATGTACCTACTTGAAAACGGTTTTTACCGTTTATCTCGTGAAATCGTTTTGGGACTTTTGCCTGATTGCAAATGACTTTTATTTTGAGTTTCTAATACTGATATTCTTTCGAAATTTTAAACAATGGGATTCACTAACGTAGTTTCTACGTAAATAGTCAAAATTCAACTAGCTGTTGGAATGCAAAATTGCACTACAAAGCTAGTCAAACCTAAACTGTCATATTAATGACACACGTAGAGATATGAAATAAGAAACTTGTGTTTTTTGGGAACTTTAAATAAACTTTTTTTACAGTTTATATTAATCAAATTGTATAAAATGCATATTTTCATATTGCACCATTAATTTCATTTTGAAAATATCTTCCACCAAAAATTAAACTTGTATTTTCATCGAATAGCTGATTGTGAAATGTCAAAATCATTATCCACTAACTTTGGACGGTGTTCACATTGGACTGACTCCTCCGATTTTTTTTGACGTCCCTGTGCTTTTGCTCACTTCCACTTCATGGTGAGAAAGAGATGGCCAGGAAAGGCAGGATTTTTAAATTATTTAAAAATCAGTGGATATTTTTTGACGTCTTCTTTTGTGACATCTATTTTCTCTGTCTGTGATTTATCTTTGGCACTTAGATCTTACAGAATCCAATTTTTTCAATTAGAAACATATTTATTAAAGAAGATTTACATTTTGCAAGTGAAAAAATTGTAATTCATCTTTCAAACTGCACAGATTTCTGCTTTGTTTTAACGACTGCTAAACGTCAAAGTAAGTCCGATGTGTTCACATAAGTTTGTGTCTGAACAAACCAAGTTTGATTCACGTCAAAAAAAATCGGATGAGTCAGTCCAATGTGAACACCGTCTTGTAGTTGATATTTTTACGCTACGTCGGAGGGGGAAATTTCAACTAATTTTTTAGTTGTATTTAGCCAATCAGAGTGAGTTGACTACGTAGAAACTACATTAGTGAATGCGCCCAATATCCATACCGTGAAAGAGGGTTACCTTACCCCTGCAGGGGTAACTTTGCGCCATTGACGAAAGAGTTTGTTTCTTGATTCACACTCTCTCTATTAGAAGGTACTTTACGCATGAAATATATTTGCCCAAATGGTAAATACTTATAATTATTACATTTTTTTTGTGGACCATGCGCTTTTTTCCTATTTTCAGGGCTACTTTGCACCGGAGCCAAGAGGTAGGCAAATATATCCTGGACACTCTGGAAGTGGCCCCAGTGGCGTAGCGTGGGTTAGGGCCGCCCGGGGCAGACCCAATTTTTGCCGTCCCTAGTAATTTTTTTTAAACACCCAAACAAAAAAAACTATAAGATTACTTTGTTAAAATGCGGTTCAGATTTAAAAAAAAAACTTTGTCTATGTAGATACATTTATCAGCACTATTGTGAGTTTCACCCGAAAAATATTTCACCTTAAAATTTTTTTGCTCTCCCGGAATTTTATAAGCTATTGTGAATTTCGCCCGAACGAAATTTTGTTCGGCTCCAAAAAAAAAGTTAAAATGGCATTACTTTCCGCCCGAAACGAATATTCACAATAAGGGGAATTTTTCGATCTTGAAATTTCGGGTGAAACACACAATAGGCGAAAAGTAAAATGTCGAATTTTCCGGGTGGAATGTTGTTCGGGAGAAACTCACAATAAGGCTGTATATAAACTTGGCAAATTTCTCTTCAAAATTTTGTCAACTGTTCCTACTACTTTTTAGCAATTGAAGCAAAGAGGAAGCCGCAAATTAAAATTTTCCCATATTGGTAACTTTCGGATTTCCCGATCTCTTAAGCAGATAGAAATGACTTACCTCAGGATATCAAATAAACGACGTTAATTCGCATTTAACTCTTGTCGATCGATCGATTATTTTTTTCGTTGGAAGGAATTTGTGAAAAAAATACATTTTTGTATGAAGCTGAAGATTGCTGTATCGAAAGTAAAAATTTTGTTTGTGAGGAAATCAGTAGGTATTTTGAAATGATTTTTTAAAAATTTAAAAAGCATTGTGTTAGGCGTAGATTTTTCTTAACGTTGTGGCTTTTTTTTTTTTAATTTTACTGTTTTATTTTATTTTTTAATTAAAAATCGTTAAAAATAATTATTTTTTTTTGTTGGAGAATCTACACCAATTGTTTTTTTGAAAATAATAAAATATGTCATAAATAGAATGACTAAATATAAAAATGTGATGTAATTTTTTTTTACTGTTTTTATTTGATTTTTAATATGATATCTGGAAAAATTGTTACAAAATTTTATACCCTTAAAACTTGGAGCTGAGAATTTTTTTAACTCTAAACGTGATTAATTTTATTTTTTTTTATTTACGATTTCAGGTCAGTTTTTTTAACAAAAACAAGAAAAAAACAAGAAATTACAAAAAAAAATATTTTAAGCAAAATAAGTTGGAAGATGTTGGCTTTTGTGTATGAAAAATTAAGTCTTCTTATATATATTACACTATATTTAATACTTAAGGAGTCTCTAGTCCATCGAAATTATGCAGTGGTGTTCAACATCAACGAACTAAAATACGAACTACAAAAAAAACACGCGTACAGATCTCACTTTTCGTTAAAAATTCTAATTCAATAATGAAAAGAAGCAGGAATTCGGACTTCTTATTATCTAGCAGGGAACATACTGGTAACGGTGTTCGCCTGATAGAATTAATCGTCTGCTATTTCTAATTATTTGTTAACCAACCGACGCACATTTTTGTTCATTTATCTGCACCATTATTCACTGAATTTGTGGAATTAGGTATCCACTCTTGTTTTCCTTTTACGCTACGAAAAAAACTTTCAACTTGATGAGAAATGTCAAATCTTCTTAGTGTGTGTGCAAATACATGTAAATCTTGCTAAAAAATTAACGATTTCATTTGTCTAGAAAAATCAATCTTTTTTCTAAACAAATCCATTTTTACAAGAAAACTTCTTTAAAATTTTATTTTCCTACTTTTCATCAAAGCAAAATCTCTTTTTATTTTTTCAGTATCGATGGTGTCTGTCATTTCTTGCTCCATTATGGCCAAAATATGGACCTTAAATAATTTTTAATATGTTTCAAATTTCAATTTTGCGAAGCTCCACTCACAGCCGGCATTACTTATTGGTGTTATCCTGGGTCGAATGTGTGTTAAGTACTTTCGTGAGTGAGAAGGTATTTTATGAAACATGTTTTGTTTTCAATGCGGTTTAACTCAGAAAAAAACTGCCTGCTTGCAAATGTAGTTCGAGGTTGGAATTCTTTTTTCAGTGCCTTTTTATAATATTTTGTAAAATTTTTTGTTTTAACTTTTGAAAACAACCGTTCCAAATTGCCGCCCCTAGCAGAGTGCCACCCGGGCCTGTGCCCCCTTGCCCCTCTTGCTACGCCACTGAGTGACCCTCTCCAAAAGATAAACTAACTAATCCCTAAAGCAATGTTTTAGGCTCCATTCCATCACAAAAACTCTTTTCTAAAACAGTAACCTTTTCCGTACAGGAGCAGGAGCTAAATGCAATATTTAATTGAAACTTTTTTATTTTTTATTTTATAATTATTATTTTTAATTCTCTATTTATTTTTAAATGAATTATTTTTTGTTTTGTTAAAAATTCCTATTTATGTTTATTTAATAATTGTTTGTTTTTATAAATGATATAATTTTTATGTTTTGTTTTTTAAATTCTTTAAATATCATAAGATTTTAATGAAATAAAATAGATACGACTATTTTCTTTTTTATTTAAAAAAAAGTATTCGGTATTTTTTAATTTTTTTTTCACTGATATGATTAGTGGATCAATGTTAATTAAATACAGTATATTAACTTTGCTCCAGCTCTTTAAATAAAAGCACTTTAAGCTTAAAACCATTGATATGGAATTAAATTTGGATTCTCATCTCATTTTCAATTTGGTAAAAACTTTTCTGCTCAACGAAAAAAAAATAGCTCTGGATTGCGAAATAATTTTGTATTTGTATTTAGGTATTTCCTTCTGATAAACAATATCAAGGCTAAAATATTGAAATTAATTAGGTACGAGTATGATAATCAAAAAAAAAATGTACTTCTAAAATTCCTATACCTAGATACAGAGAAGAAGCTTCGGGTTTGTTGAATCAATATTGAAACAATTTAAATTTGTGTGCCTTTTAATTGCTACGAAACTTTGAATCGAATAAATCCTGACAGTAAATTAACGCAAAGTTTGGATTTTGACTTAGTTTCTGTCATTAAATTGATAAGAAACACCAAAACTTTCTTTGAAAACTCTTGTTCAGATGCGTAGTTTATTCAAGTTCTTAAAGACGCCAAAACCTTAGCTATACTGAATACTGCCATCGACAGTGAAGTGTAAGACTTTAAAAATGTGAGTAATAATTTCATTTTGTCCTCCAAAAAGAGGCAGTTTGGTTACGAGTGTGATATTAAATACCAATCATTGATCCCCGTCAAAAATATGAAGTCAAAGTATTTCTCGACTCGACTCTTCATAATAGATTGAGAGCTAAAGCTTTTCCACATTAGTGACCATATAGTAAACATTTTGCTATTTTGTATACCTAACATAAATGTGCCCTAAGAGAATTGATGAAAGATGAAATGTTAGAAAATTGTAAGAACATCTCGAGACTGACGAAAAAGCTGCCAGATTCTTGTATTCGATATCACGTCGTAAAGATTAGCGGCTTATAAATGTCCAAAGTTTTTTTTTGCAGTATAGATAGGTACATAATATATACCTATACGCTATACCTATCTATTTAAATATAAGTAGGTACCTAAACGCAGATGTATGGAAAAACAAAATGGCGATGAGAGGCTTCTAAGTTCTAAGCTTTAAATTTTTCATATTTTTAGAATATTTTCTTATAATAGAGCGCCCAGCAACCAACATTTATATTTCCAAGAATTTTGAATTACCTAAGCAGCCTAAAAGAACTTCATTGTTTTGTCAAAAGCTTACAATGTTAAAAAAGCTAAGTTTCCTAGGTACATTTGTAGGTAGGTACCTAATTTAGGCCCAAATAAGTACCTATAGGTACCTAAAAACTTCTTTGTCTGATAGTTGTACCTAAAGGTACCTACTAGATAGGAAGTAGACCTATAGGTATGTAGGTCTACTACTATACCTTCTACCTCTAGGTAGATACACTTTGTCTACCTCAAAACCTGCCTACGTATAGGTAGGTAGGTAGCTACCATGTTAAAAAGTAACAATAAATAATTTTCAATTCAGGTTGCTAGGTTGTAGGTACCTACCAACCTAAAACTATTTTCTCTGTATTCATACCCATATACCTAATACATAGGTATAGGTATCTGCATCATAGTAGGTAACTATTACAGTACCTACCTAACTTCCTTCAAAAAAATACTCAACACAAAAGTCCTTGAAAAAAAAAACTAAAACACACCCCCAATCGAATTTTGTAGGCCCCCAATTCACACATATACCTATCTTAACTACCCTTCCTCATATGTATAAAGAAAACGCACTCTCAATCAATTGGGCGAATGAAAAACCAAAAAGAAAAATTAAAATACTAACAAAAGAAAATAAAAACAAATGAAAAATGGCAAAAATGCACCTTCAATTATTACATACTCCCCACAATTCACCAATACCACAAACAATTCTTCCACCTTCTTTTTTCCACTGCCATCAGTTCGGCAGCGCAGCAAGCAGCAACTCAAAATATCCCTTACGCATGCATCACAGCACAGCCTATGTATCACTCACACATACGCATCCAAACTTACTGGGCATTTTCTTCTGCATAAAAAAACGCATTTTCCTCTCCTTTTCCCCCTTCCACATCAATACACAACACTTGGATTAGCCTTACAAATTACACTCGCTTACCGTTGTATATAAGAGCGCCAGGGAGTGGGGGCTAGCATGCACGGCCCACTCAACCCACTCCATTGGTGGCTCTGTGCGAATCCAAGAGAAAAAAATGCACATGCACAACAACAACACCACAGGACGGCGACCATTGCGTTGCGATTTCCAATAGGTATCGTTATCATGTAGTGTTGTTTGTGTTTCTTCTCTTCTTCCTCTCAACACAAATCACACACACACACAAACAGGACAGTGTGTGCAACTGCATCTTGTTCTCGCCTTCCTTATTCCTTTATTCTCTCCCTTTCGCACACACTGCACCGGTGTTTTACATACAAAGAAGGTCCAACGGCGTTTTTCTCCTTCCCCGACCGCTGACCATTGAAAAAATAAAAAAAACGCATCGAAAGGGAAAGAGAAAGAACGAGCGCGTGTAAGCAAAGACGAAAACCAAATTAAAACCCAACCCACTGGGAATCGAGGGTGCAATTGAATCAAAATGCAGCAGTATGAGCTTCCACTATACGCTACGCACCCATACACTCTCCACCATAATCACCGTCGTGTTTGTCGGCCTCGGCGCGGCGGCACGGCAATGCAAGAAAATGAGAAAGAAAATCGTTTCTATATTTGCATGAAAAGTGCAAACGATTTTGCACTCTCTTTCATGTGCATTTTCTCTTTAGCATGATGCATTTAGAATGGGAAACAGTTAATGATGTGTTGTTGGGGAAATATTCATGTTGCGTGCGCATAATGTTGCCAGTGACAATTTTCCTTGTTTTGTAAACATTATCTCTCTTGCATTTAACACCTCATTACGTCATTTTAGTTGACACAGGAGGTGAATACACAAATGCCAGAGTGCCATGTGCGTTTAAGTGCAATATAAGCCTCCTCTCGCTGCGAATTGTTCTCCCACTAGGTACCTATCCACATAAACGTCAAAGAGAAGGGGGGATCTGCACAGTGCACATTTCAAAATGGCTAAAGTGGAGCGATATGATGCGTCGTTTTCAGTAGATACCTACCTATATAGAAAATGATTCATCTTTATCCTTGAAGAAAATTCAAGGAAAAGTGGATACCTACCTACTTAAAGTTTCTGTTAAGCAGCCAGAAGTATAATTTCTTCTATGCAAAGTGTTTTGTATAAGATAACTATACTTTCTTAGACTACGCGGAGACCATTTACTTAGAAAGAATAATGGAAACGATGGTTGATGTAGGACCTACACACATACAACGGTATACATTAGTAGGAATATCCAACGAAAAAACACAACATTATGCAGTAAATGCTGCTGATCCTGTCCGTTGAAAGGAATATTTTTAAAAAGGGAAGGTTATTATCTATACAAAGTGATGTCGGTAGGTAACTTACCGCCTTACATACAAACATGCATACATAGGTAGATATCTATGCAAGAAAGAGAGAGTTTTCTTTCCTGAATAAACTCAAGAAATTTTTTAAACTTTTTTCAATGAAACAAAAAATTGAGATATAAATACCTTTATGTTCCTAGATATAAATGAAGAAGAAAACTAAAAGTCAACTTGAAGGATCAAATAATTTGAAAAGGGGTCATAAAAGGACTTACTACCTATAGACTCAAAAAAAAAAAACAGAACCATAGTGAAAGTGCTAACTGCTTATCTTATAGGATTTAGTATCTACGATGATAACGCATCGTAATCGTACTCTCTTTTCAACATTTTATCAAAGTTAAAATCACCAAATGCATATTTTATCTTTTAAGTAGGTATCAGCTATCAGACTGTAACTCCATGGGTGTGTTTCTTTATTTATTCCGAATATTCGGAATAATTATCTGGAACACCGCTTTTGCGTTTCTTTATTCTCTGGAATATTCCGGATATACTTTTTTGTTGTTTCTTTATTCGTTCTAGAATTATTGGAATGCATTCTTTCTGTTCCTAGTGTAAATGGAATATTCTCTACTTTGACAGATACATTTCATTTTTTTCATTGGTTACAATTAGGTATTGTTATTTTGTCTGCCGTCTGCCCTGCCATGGATGAAAAGAAATTTAATGAAATGGAAATGGGTGAGCATGTTTTTGTGATAAATATTTTTGTATCTTCATGATGCTTATGCGTGAGCGAAAAATTAATTTACAATTTGCAAAACAAATAATTATTTGTTTCTTCTATCAGAAATAATCGTAAAATGATTTTTTGTGATGAAACCAAACAGCTGATAGTTGGATATTCTTTCAATTAAGATCTGTTTCCTTATTTATTCGATTCTGAATATTCTGGGTAGATATTTTGCCTTTTCCGTCTTTTCTATTCTTTATCCGGAAAAAATAAAGAAACACACCCCATATGTCACTTTGATAATAACAAATGTGAGAAAGGTATGTTTGCTTACTATTTTGCACGAACTGTCACTGTTTTAGGTGTGTTCATCTGGAGTTTATTGAAATTGTTTAAAACTAATATTTTAATAAAGAGAGCTTTAAAATTAGAAAATTGTTAACATACTACTGTTTTACTAATACAACATCAGACTGTTTAAAAATTTAGGCCAGTTAATTTAATTTATAGTATCTATGTATTCTTTTCGCAAACCTTTTGTTGACTTTTATAAGATTTCCTGAACTTACTGCGTGACAATAATTAGAGGTACATTTTTTAAACAGAGATATAATAACAGATATCCATGGGTCATATGTCAAACTGTCATGGTATTTTTGTTCAGTATTTACCAAAAAAACCACATCCAGTAAAGGTTCTTCCAAACAAGCCCATTGATTATTAACACATCTCAAAAAAGTGGAAAGAAAATCATGTACGAGTAGTGTGGAAACAAAATATGTATGACATCTCATCACACAAGATGTGACAGTTCTGCTACAGAACCTGGCAGTCGATTTCACACGATCTGACATGCGTTAATATACATGAACATTTTAGGATTGGTTCTAAAACCATCACACATTCTATCTTAATTCAATGTTTAAGGTAATGGTGTGAAACTGATCTGGATATATGCAAGTATGGATGTAAATTATGAAAAACATTTTCAACACACAAATTTGGGAGCCGTACATAATTCTATACAATTTTCTTTTTTTGACATGTGTTAATAATAGCTTCGTTTGTTGAACTTTACCCAGGTTTTCTTGACAACCCCAAGAAATGTCAAAAAACCTGGAATTTTCGATTCTCAAAAAACTCCCGAGTGCTGTTGACATTTAAAGCAAATTCTGTTTAGATAATTAAAACTAATTTTTTTTTTAATAGCTTAGCTTAGCTTTTCAAACCATTGATTCATTGCAAGAACAATTTGGTGAACAGTTAATTTCACTCTACACTTTTTCCTTTCGGAATACTTATGTAGTTTTCGTTTCGACCAAAAAAATCGATTTTTTTTTTTGATTTTTTTGATTTGTGACAAGTTTTTCCTTTCCTTTCGACCAAAAAAATTGAATTTTTGTCGATCTGAAGTCGATTTTGCAGATCTCGATTTTTAGCAAGATTTACACAGATTTTCACACGCACTTGCACACACATCAAAGAAAAGTGACATTCATAAGTGTTATTTCAAAAGTGGCACTCACACAATTGCAAAACAAACTAAAATCACGTTTTCTGTTCCTTTTGCCAGTAAAATTTAAGATCTGACACCCAAATCTGAAATGGTTGAAACAAAACCACATTAGTACTACTTGTATAAGCCGACTTAGATTGAGGAATTGGAATGCGTCATCAAAAATTTGGAATAGTCCATGATTAGCCGCCGCCACCGCATTAAGGCTCTCCCAAACCAACGCGAAACATTCGGCGCGACAACGAAACTTCCGCCTGTCTTAATTTATTTACATGGAGATTAAAGGGAGCACCCACACTGGCGCGATGCGAATCTTCGAACATTATTCAGTCGTCGCATATTCGCGCGAATGTTTCGCGTTGGTTTGGGGCAGCCTTTACGGTCAA
The DNA here is from genome assembly GCA_932273885.2 of Leucozona laternaria. NCBI lineage: Eukaryota > Metazoa > Arthropoda > Insecta > Diptera > Syrphidae > Leucozona > Leucozona laternaria. Next base: position 17,582,236 of record OW026367.1, on the reverse strand, counting down.
TATTTAAAAGAAATAATCTTGTACAAAATAAAAATATAAAAAATGATTCCTTGTGTGATAATAATAATTACACATTAAAACTGAATTTTTGAAAAAAGTTCCTCGAAATCCTTTAATAATAATTTCTGATTTGCGACGACGACGACCCACGACGTTTCGAAAAAAATTTCAATTGAGGACTGACATTTGGTGGATGTTGTTGCGGTTGCTATTTTTCTTAAATTTAACCTATGCGTGGTTGTGGGTGCACTATTTCAATGGGAGTGAGTGGATTTTGGTTTAGATATGATTTTAGAGTGCTCTCTTGTTTGCAAAAATAAGAATTTTTTGAGTAGGGATACAGTATCGACATTCAACTGAATGCATTCGATAAATGCGACGACATTCAATTAATCTTTCCTATATTTACCTATTTCTAAAAACTATTATGAACAAAAACAATGCAAATGGCCACATTTCCACATTGCTACATGTATATATGGCACATCATAGAAAAACGTATAACATCCCCGTCGACAAATTCTAAATAGTATTTGTCATCAGAGTAGATTCTTAAATAGTGACAAGTGACTGCTTGTTCCCGAGTAGCGCGTTTTGCAGTATTACGACACACGAGCTAATTTTCCTTCTCTGAAATCTATATTATTTGGTTGCGATATATAGCTTGCTACGAATTTTTCACATTTGTTTTGTTCAGACAATTTTTGAAAAATATAGAAGAGATTGGGATCTCTAAGGTCTTATCTTCCTGAGCTTGCTTGAAACTGATATTCACCTTTATTATCTACGATTTATTTTACTAAGATCCAATTTTTCAATAGTCAGTTAAACATCAGATATGTATTACTTATTTTATTACTTTAGATAAATTAAACACTACTTGTTAAAAGCTTGGGGGAAAGCTCTTCTACCTGCTTCCCCTTGCGTACGGCCTTGAGAACAATTCTTAAAAATTTGTTATGCTATTTGCTTACTCACTTTGCGGAACTGATTTCAAAATCTGTCTCGTTGAACAGGCTCATTTTTGGTTGAACAGCTACGTCAACGGAAAAAACTGCTGAATTTTGAGGAGCCATTATTGAGACACCCCTACATTCACAAAAAGCACAGTTTGGTGCGCTTTATGGGATGGCGGTCCAATTTCTTCAAATATGATGCCGATCAGATAAAGTTGCAGTCAATTCAACGAGCGCTATACCTATAACCCCATGATTAGTAACTTTTATTTTATCCAATCAAATGACATTAAGATAGCGATTTATTTATATACATATTAATATATTTTAGGACAAAATTCTCAGAGTTACTGACATTCGGCCTCAGTTGCTCGGTAAAGTGGGTAAAGTGTTGGACTTTCAGATTGCGTTTTTAAAAATGGCGTCTTGAAACACAACTAAGAGATTCAAACGATTTTTAGTACCTAATCTAAGATAACCCCCCCAGATGGCAATCATAAACATAGTACATATTCAACAACTTTCTATTTTTTATTGAATATAGCCTAGAAACAGAATATAGAGATCCGTGAGTTTCTAAAGTTTGAAGGCAAAATCATTTTTAAGCGGTTTCCGTTTGTTAAGTTTTCACTTTGAAGTTTTAATTAACAAACTTATATCAGTGAAACTGCGTGGATCCTCCAGCAAAAGATCTATTTAATTATGACCACACACTTTAAAAACGTTCTTCCGAGTGTTGATGGATTTTTATTACTAAACTTAAACTTAACCAACATAATAAAATCGAATCGTAAGGTGTTCGGGTGACACGTAACGAATTACTCGGAATTTAGTATACCTACGTAACGTGCTACACGGTCAGTTTTTCGTTTACGTTACGGTGCGGTAGGCACCACCGCCACCGGCATAGGTGTTTGCACATTAAAAATGTGTCCTAGATTTTAAAAACTGTACAAAAGATGCTAAAAATAAACTGCCTGAACACCACTAGCACTGTCAAAATACAAAGTTACGAAAATATCATATTATTTAATGCTATATCTTCAATGCAAAGCTTCAACTTTCTGCTACAGTTATCTACATTCATTGTGTTCAAGGGGTTAGGCAGTTCAGTTTGGTATAAGTGGGATGCCTATACGTATAGAATTCTGAAAATCGATTTTGCAAAGACATGATTCGTCTCCCTCTTAGTATCTAAGAATCAATCTTATACACATTACACTACAAGGTACCTAGGTATCTTCCTACGTATAGATACCTTTCTTTCTATTAAGTGTTATCTCCTGATATATCAAGCGTTTTTTAGTAACATCTAGGGTATGTAGACAGGGTATATATACCTAGTAGTAGGTTCCTACCAAAAAATGAGCAAACAAATTATTATGTCACGCTTGAGTGTAATATTAGGTCAATGATCCCAAATTGCCTCGTGTCCAACCTGTGTTAAAAAAAAGTTGCCAAAAACAAAATTCCTAACGCACATCCTTTAAGTTTAACTTGTTGTAGGTTGGCAATCTACCTTACCCTCCATTTTTATTATATTTCAATTGAAATAAATTTATCTACCTACCTACCCAAAAATACGTCGTAGATTCTTCGGCTGTTATACCTACTATAGAGGTCATTGTCTTCTTGCTGTATGTAAACTGTCTGCCTTCTGTCTTACCTACCCCATAAAATTGCCTAAAATTATCCAAATATACAAATAACACAACAACCACACAGTAGAGCGTCTTCTTCGCATTTTATGTTCTCTTAGAAATTCGTATCTTATTTCATCCCCTTTTAGTTACAAGAAAAAAAAAAAAGGAATAAACCTACCTATACAATTCGTACATGTTGTCTGGCAACAAAGTCGTTGTCCGTCGTTCTTTTCGGATTTAAGACAAAGGCTCCCCGAAAAGTATAAATGGACCTCCCGCTATCGCCGCGTCATCATCTTCAACGCCACCATTATCGTCTGCAACATGTTTACCCGCATGTTTATTGTTTATAGATCCAATAACAAAAACCAAATCAACCAACGTTACCCGCCGAATGTACCTAAAGTAAAAAAGTTAGGTATAGGTTGGTATCTAAATTAATATATTTCATAGCTATCCTGTCAGTGTCCCGTCCCAATCTCAATTAAATAAAATCTTCCACTAGACCCCAATCTATTTATTATAAATGTATCAACAATTTCAGTCCAATACCTTTCACATACCTATATCTACCTTTAGGTATTCCTAAAGGTTTAAGCTTTTCTATATTTATAGATTTTACAACTATTGTGGCCTTTGTATAGGTACTTAGGTCCAGCTTTTCAGTGGTGAGTTAAACCAGAGTTAGTTAATTCTAGAAGTTAATTAACCCACAGTTAACTGAGGAGGGAGTTTTTTGGTGGAGAATGCATCGACTAAACAAACTCGGTATGGATAAAACATAAAAAGCATCTCTTCACTTAATCCGAGTCAACTCACCAAATTTGATGAGTTAACTCGGGTTTAACGTTAATCTCTGAAAAACTGGACCTTACAGTACAGTACAACACGAATATAAGAAACTCTAAATATCCAAAAAATGTCTTCTTGCAATCGAGCTTTTCTTTTGCAAAGAAAGAAAGATTATTCTTAAACAGGAAAATGGGCCTTACTTAAACTGGTGAAATACCAGGTCATGACCTCTCAGAATGGAGTAATAGTTTTTTTTTGAAATTTCGAAAAACCCCTTTTTGCACCAAAATTTACTCCGTTTTGTTGTACCATGTTTTAAAAATGGTATACAGCATACAACAACTCATCCTTAAAAGAATATTTAGTACCTACCATTTGAATGTTAAACTCAATTTGAAATGGCTTTGAAACAAATAATAAATAATAAAAGTTATATAATTTGTTACTTAATTCTGAGAGATCATAACATGGCCTTTATCACTTTCAGTTTGGATCAATATTTATCTATCACGGCTATTCTAATTTCCGTTCGAATTCTATATCCTCACGTTTTCGAATCTTCGCTGTTCCGAATTCCGTATTCGAAAAAGTTTTTTTTTTACAATCCGCCAAATTGAGGTTTTAAATTCGGTTATCCTTTTGTTGGCGGATTACAGTTTCGTATTTGACAGGTCTTGCATACATAACAGCTGATTTCGAAAATGTTTTGTTGATCAAGTTGGTAAAACTTGAAAGTAAATCCGACTGTAAATCAGAACAATCGTTTTCAATCCGCACGGATTCAATTTTCGTTTCCGTTTTCAAATTCGACCGAATATCAGAACAGCCGTATATGACTTATAAGACATCCTATATACCTAAGAAACAAAAACATAAACCAAAACAAGCTATATACCTTTGGCAACAAAATGCAAATGTCATACAGTTACACCGCGATCAAAGGATGAAATTTGATCGCGGTGAACTTAATTCATAAGATGATATGAATTTATAGAGAGCGTGGTCTTATTTCATTTCACTATATCGACGCCGCATTATATAATTTTTAAAATAAATTGAAAACGTCGTACGAAATCATTCGCGGCCCAATTTCACGCTCATGTGCTCTAGAGCTGCCAGTGTGCGAACAAATTGGGTTTGATCTGTGAAATCAATCTGAAATGACGGATCAAACACAATTTCCGTACGCTTTTTCGAAAAAAGACTTATTTGGGTAGAAAATGGAAGTTTGATGTCAAATTTTGAGAGCTGGGATAATTATTTCAGAAATAAGTAGGTAAACTGTCGAATAGGTCTGGAACGGTTTCTGACACTTTTTAAACGTCAAACATTAGTATTGGATAGAGTTACCGTGGAGTTATGTTAAATCATTATCAAAATTTTCAAAAAAAACAACCAAGGTAATCAATTGTTGCAAATCAACATGTGTAAATTTTGATTTTCTTGTGCAGAAATTGTAAGGATGGAAAAAATAGAAAGAATCGTTACAACGCTTTTCTGCATTTTTTTAAAAAAATGTTTAATTTTTTAAATCCACCAGATGATATTTTGAAATCTTAGATTTTGTAGGGCTAAAACAATGTGTATTGGCAGGTGCGCCTTCCGATTATTTTGGTCCTAAGAAAATATAAAAAATGTCCAGAGAATGTCCGAAAAACGCTTGGTAGTTCAAGAAAATCGACCCATCCGTTTAGGCTGAACAGATTGACGGATGGGACGCATTTTTTCGTGTTCAATATTATCATCGTTGTAATGTAGTTTAATCAAAACTTCGAGTTCAATTCTTTTAGCGAATCCATAACTTTGTCATATATTATTCACCTCCCTATCGATAGTAAAAAAGACACGTTGTTTTATTGGTTTGCGAAGCTTATGTATATAGGCGAATTTGTCTTAAGCGATTATTTTTTACACCCGTAAAAATTTTGTGTGTATAACAAATGAGTGCTTGATTTTACCGACGCACGTTGGCAAAAAAAAAAAAACTATCCATGGCGAAATAGGTATGAGTTTAGTCTAACCTAATCTATGTATGTATATAGGTATATAAATGTTTTATATATTTACAATAGAGATAAAGGACGCACATTGAAAAGCTTTTCGATCTCATTGCTAATTGAAGAAAGGTTTATTTTATGCGATGTAGGTAGATTTTGTCTGTGCTGTGTCATTATTGCACAGCAACAAATATAATGAAAGTCCAATTCGAGCAACAACACTCTTTTAGCCACGAAATGGATTTCATAATATTTGATCGCTCATAGTTATATACTTATGTTTGTGTGCTATGTACTCCATAATATTTATATTTTTCAAATATTAATGCAGTTGTTGCCCCTTCTAAATCCAATTAGATTTGGATGGTATTGAGAATTATTGACATAACTATTCAAAAACAAAAAAATATTTAGTACCTATATCTCGTATGAGGGAGTGATTTGATGGGTTAACTTTTTTTTTAATTCAATTTAAAATTAAAAATAATTCGGTCATACTAATCGTTAGTATGTGGCGGTTTTCTTTTAAAGCCCGAACCACACTACTCTCGTGTCGTGTGTTGTGGAGTATTGTGTTGCTGCCATTCCAATGTACTTCATAGATTTCGACACAATACATCTCACGATACAAATATGGCTCTACGCATATGAAATACATTAGAGCGATATAGCGACACACTACTCCCCAACACACCACACAAGAGTAGTGTGGTTCGGACATATGTAACTCAGAGCAGATCACGGAACTGTCAAAAAAAAATTCTAATTTTTTTTTTAGCTCAGACTTATCAGAGCATAAAAAGTGTTCCTTTTTTCCATCGGAGCTAGCTCAGAGCTTGCTCAATTAACTCAGAATAAAATGACCGAGCGTTATCACTATATCGATATTATTCACTATTTCGAGATAGAAACTCGAAATTGATTAAAAATGTAGGTATGTATATATTTTTGTTGTATGTTTATATTTATTTATTAAATTTAACTTTATAAAGTACCTATACCTGTTAATGCGGCCCCGCAGAGCCAAGGCCCTCCGCACCCGCACAGTATTTTTTTAAAGGTGCGCGAAGCGCGTTGATGCACCCCTACTTTTAATGGCAAAAAACTGTTATAACTGTTATAAATTGAAATTTCTCAAGTTTCTTCCTTTAATTTAACATTATGAAATGCAAATAAAGGGTTTTCCAATAAGAGGGGTTATTTTGATATTCAAAGAAAAATGAGATTTTTTGAGATAAATGATCGGATGTTTATTTCATTATAAAGAAGAAGGTATGCCGTTAATAATGCAACACAACATCAGCCAAATGGCCGCCACGACCACGCTTACAGGACCATATCCTTTTCATGAAATGTTCCATAACCAAATCGCAAAGTGGCTGCCCTATGTCCTCGATAGCCTCACGAATTCCATCTTTGAGGTCTTGAATTGACGCTGGGCTGTTGGCGTAGACCTTATCTTTCACGTGACCCCAAAGGAAGAAGTCGCAAGGTGTTAAATCACAAGATCTCGGTGGCCAATTGTGATCACCTCTTCGAGAGATAACACGGTCCGGAAACTTTTCCCGTAAAAGATCGATGGTTTCATTGCTTGTGTGGCACGTAGCGCCGTCTTGTTGAAAGTAAACGTTGTCCAGATCAATACCATCCAATTCCGGCCATAAAAAATCATTAATCATATTTCGATAGCGCAATCCATTGACCATTCTTCACATCACTAACTTGTCCCAACAGCTCGAATTTGTCCACCAATTTCTGTATTGCGGTCCGACAAGGTGCTTCATGACGACCCAAAAATGTTGTAGATTTACGAACCGTCTCTGCCAAATTTTCACCATTTTTATAGTGAATTTTAATAATTTCAATGCTTTGTTGAAGCGTGTATCGTTCCATTTTTATTAATGGCGTAGTTTCTACTTGTCAAATGTCAAAAAATGACAGCTTCAAAAGTGACAGCTACCGAAATAGCGGGCTATTCAAAATAACACCTCTTATTGGAAAACCCTTTAGATACCTACCTACCTTTGTTTAAACACTCTAGGTACCTATTAGTCTCAGTCTCAGAAGAAAAATTATTCCTAATGTTTGCCCGGAAACTAAAAAAATGAATCGGAAACGTCTAAACGAAAAAGAGATTTAAAAAAAACTCTTGATTCTCTCAAAATATTATAGTTAGTAAGTTACTAAGTACTTGCCTAGGAGAGGGTAAAGCAATTCCACAAAATTTTAGTTAACATCAATTCCTACCAAAGGAACATCTAGAAATGTATTCCACCATAAAAAGATAAGCATCACAATAACCCAATACTATGAAGGTGGGTACCTACTTAACTAAGAATAAATCATTTGGAATATCAACTTATTCTTCATAAACCACAAGTTTCAATCCAAACCATTGAACTTCCTTTCAAAACAATTCCACTGTATACTGTAGCACTGTAAGTATTTCTATAGTTTAATTATAGGTAGGTATCTATATTTTCAAATTGCCGACGGCATTTATTACAATATATTTTCATACCTAGAGTATACATTTCCCAACGGCATGGCATCACATAAAACGATCCCCTCTACCCACAAACTCTGCTGTCTGGCTTAAATGATTAGAATGCTAGGTAAGTTAGGTACCTATATCTATACCTATTTCTAGAATAAACAGCCTAGATATTAAAGGATACGGAAGAGAAATTTTTCAGTACTCACCACAGACTAGGGAGGTGGGTATGTTGAGTTATTAACAAACAAAATCGTTATATTTTTCGTTAGGTGAATAAAGTCCTTTTGAATTATGTGGCTATGTATAAATGCGAACCGATACCGAATAATTCAAATTGTATCTATAGATAGGTATAAAAAAAATAAAGTAAACGGGTCACACTCCCAAACTGCCAGTTAGAAAAAATATAATAAAATCACAAATACTACAAAAAAAAATACAAATAAACGAAACTAACTAAGTAGGTAACATGACGTTAAAAAAGTTGCCAAAAAATCTTTTAAATACAAAAAAAAAAACACACCAAACTCTCCAACTTGCCCGTTTGCTCTAGTGATTGATTAAATATATTTTTTTATTGCGAATATTTTTCGCACACACTTTACGCTATTTTCTATTTTTTTTTTTTTTTTTGATTTCTTTTTGCTAAAAAATGTTATATGCTAGCGAAATATCAAACTCAACACACACGCAAACCTACAACCTAACTCACGATTAATCTATCAGATACTATATTTTTTTTTTGTTGCCGCGTCCACCACTTTACTAATCCAAGAGTGTGTGAGTTAGTCTTACCGGCGTTTCTTGTTTTATTATTTTCCATTTTTTTTGCAAAAATAAAAAAAAAAATCAAAGTTCGTGCAAAAAAAGATAAAAAAAATATGCAAAAAATGTTTCGCGATTTTGTTTTGTTTTGCAAATTCTCTTTTCCAAGTAGGTATTCGAAGAGAACATTATAGAAATGATAGAAACTTTTTGTTGGTTGATTTTTGCAAACTTTTTGCAAAGTCGTTTGTGGGGTTTGTTGGTGTTTGGGGGGAGCAGATAAATCGTACACGATGATGATTAAGAGATGTGTGGAGAAAATGGCAATAGTATAAAAGAGTTTGCGAATAAATTTTTTTTCTTTTTGCAGGCGGCATTAGCTTGGATTTTGTTTAAATAAAACTCTGGCAACATGTGTGTTCTTGGTGATGATTCTGTGTGGAAGAGAATATTCTCTTGATATTTTTTTTTTAAGGTATTGGCGAATTTGCAAAAAAATTATTTTCTGCCTGCTGTTGGGGAAGAAACAAGAGCATTTCATTTGCAATTTTATGTTTGTATTAAAAGAAGTTAAACTTTTGCTCTTGAATATTCGTCCGCCGATGTTGCAAGGAGAACAAAAAAGAAACATCAACATGTTCGGAAAAGAGTTCATTTGAAATAAATGTTGCAAGAGAATGCATAATGTGCATGCGTAGGTTTTTCAATGTGTATTATTTTATTTTTGAGGGGGAGGGAAGCTTTTGCCATTCAGCAAACAGGTGTTTGTTAGATACAACCCCATCCATAGAGTGTGTAATGACGTTTTGTTTGGTGTATGAGTGCGTATGCACATGCAAGGAGGGTAGTAATGATAGAAAACGAACCAAACAAAGCATGAATGAATAATGTTGATAGGGAATAGTTGGTATAGGTAAAATGTTGATAAAGAGAACCTTGTTGGATCTTGGTTGGAGGAGTTTTGGAGGCTTTGATATGGCCCCCCAACAACATGATGTGGCCTAGGAGAATGGGACACTTTTTCGCACACTTGTTTGTGGAATATTCTCTTTCGGATCGCTATCCAAAACGTTGCGAACACATTACAAGAGTGTGTGTGTATGGCTGCTGATGTTTCAGACAGTTGATGGTATAGGTGAATAAATTGTGTGGCCCGATGAAGGAAGAGAACTGCATTTGGAATTGGTATCATCTAAGTGTTGGTTGGACTTGGTGGAAATAAAAGAGGAGGACGGACAGAATTGGATGGAAAAGCGAGTATGAATAAAAAATCCAAAGGAAACAAGACAAAGTTTTTAACGGCCAGTCAGCAACATACTAGACGCCGCATCAGCAGCAGCTACAGCAACAGCACTATACTACTCCATCAGCAACAAGAGGGGCTAGAGATTCTCTGATGAGATCGAGGCTTTTGGACGACCACGACGACTATTGCGGGCGCGACGGCGGATTCTATACTGAGGAACATAGCCAGCAACTGAGCTCCATAGCAATAGCAAGCCATTGGAGTAGTAGAGTAGAGGAGGCACGACTGACATTAACAACAGCAGCAGTCGCAGCAGTAGCACCAAGTGAAGCAGCACTCTAGCAACACACGGAACGCGGCGCACACAACTGGGCTTTCGTTGGTGGTGGTTTTTGTATCGTGAACAGTAGGTACAAAAAAAAAAAAAATTGCAAAAAATAAAAAAAATAAAAAAAAACGCATTGGTCTCGTATACACCGACTGACTCTGGGTCTGGACTGCTGCGTTGCGGGGTTCTAATCCACAAAACGTTCGGAACGTCAGTAGTGTCGTCAGTTCGATACAAGTCGCTGCTGCCTGCTCTCTAGAAATATCATTTTCGGTTAGTAACATTTTTGAACAAACAAAAAAAAAAGATACAAAATATCTAAATAGAAAAATTGCATTCTGAGAGTCGGTATAAAATAAAAGATAGTTTTTACACAAAAGTTAAAAAAAAAAAAAAAAACAAAGTTAACTTTTTTTCTTCTTCTAATCGAAAAAGTATCTTTTATCGGTTTTGAATTTTAAGTGAGCGGTTTTTCTTGATAAAAATTCTCACGTTCTGAACTTGCGATTGTTAAGAAGAAACTTTTACGCGCTTATAACTCGCGCCAGAAACCCGGAAAAGATAAAAAGATACACAAAGAGTATCTACCTATATCTTCTTAGTTTATATTCTTTTTTTTTTTTAATTGTGACGAGTATCTATGGGAAGTTAGGGAACATTCTTAATGGCGCCACAAAATTGAACTTGATTCGTGTCGTTCTTTTTTCTGTGATTTTGGTTTCCTTCTTAAAGCGAGCGAAAGTTATCATCTGGATCACACGATTTTTCACAATCCACCAGCAAGGATAATGCTGAAAACAATAAATTCTTAGAACGCGCGCGGTTGCCGAGATTCAAAATTGTTTTCAAGTGTTCGCCCAAAAGTGATATTATGTGATTTAATAATTTGTTTAACATTTTTTTTTTTTTAATTTGTGATTTTATTTTTTCTTACAGAAATTTTAAACAGCTAAATTAAATACAAAGAAAAATATTTGTTTCAATGCAAGTGAAGTGCAAAAAAGATTACATCGCGATAAAAAAGAAATAAATGTTGACGTTTAATTTAAGGAAAAAAATGAATTAAAATAAAATTTACTAAAAAGAAGATTAAAAATATGAATACCTAACTGTTTTTATTTTTATACAAAAAAAAATGAAAAATATTAAATATTTATGCAACAAACACAAATAATCAAAGAAAAAGGAAAAAAAAAAATACAACACGATTACTTTTAAAACTTAAAACCTTCAATAAAAAAAAAATACATAAATATCGTTCGGCGTATGTCCCTTTTTTGGCCAGGAAAACAAAAAAAAAAAACAAATTAAATTTATTAAATGTGAAGCAAAACAAAACAATTAAAATCAAGTGCGGGGAAAAATTTAATACTTAATCAAAATTTGCTATTTTTTTTGTTCATTCGGATTCTACGACGCGGTCTTACATGTGTGGGTGATTTTTTGGATTTAATTTTCTTCTATTTTATTGTCTGATCAATTGATTATTTATATTCAAAAAAAAATTGCCATTGTGGTTTTGTTATGGAAGAGAACCAAAAATTGAATTTTGTTTAACTATTTCGGGCACGAAAATAAAATTTCAACAAATTTGTGTTACCGTTTGTTTATGTTTCAATCAAAATAAAATAAAACATCCGAAAGGAAACGGATTTTCGGTTTAATGTTTCTTTTGCTTGTTTGATAATAATTACCTTACCTACTGATGTGAATGGACTTAAAAGTTTTCGCAACACATTCAACTTAATTGCATAAACCTACCGGAAAAGGATTATCTATCTCGGAATTTTTCACAACAACAAAAGTATCTTGTAAGTACCTACTAACTATTTTTTGTTTATGTATTTTGTTCTTGTAACTAAAAGTAAAAGTGAAATTTCCCTTTAAGGATCGGACAAAGATCAGTGACATTAACTTAAATATCTTCAGATGTTTGCATTTAATATTTTTAAGCGAGATATACATAGTTTGAATAGGTTTATAGTGTAGGTATTTCTTATTAGATTTATACATACATTCTTCAACAGGATCACAAATAGTAGATCTTTCTGTGTATCTAAACATTGGGCTTTCACTTTTACAATAGAGGTTAGGAATTAATATCATCACATCACAACGCTTTATAAATATATTAAAAATGGTCTAAGATGAGAAGTTAAAAACAAATATTTAAGTTGTTCCGAAATCTTTTTAAGAATTAATAATTTTAGCTTTAGTGTAAGTGTCATTATAAAACGTTGGTAGGTATCTAAAAATTTTATTTTGTGTTGAATATAATTTTATACACATACCTATAATACAGATTAAACAGTTTGAATATTTTGTTTAGAGGTAAAAATTAATGTTGATGGAAATATGTTTATATTTCTCATCAAAAATGCGAGCACAATCACCTCATGTAGAATATTATCCATAACCATCTTTTCCATAAATTAGAAAGTGACTTTTGCCAAATTGTTAGGTATAATTTTTTGAGATAGGATGAATACCAAGGTGTAGGTAAATATTAACGCAGTTCACTTTTCTGAGATTTCACAAAAATGTTCTCTCATAAAAAACTGAGCAGGTGAATGCAAATTGGTCCTCATTATTTGCAAACTGAAACATTTTGTTGAAGGATACTTTTTTTTGTAATTTAAATTTACAGACACTGTCGTGATTTTAGAAAATGAACCGGCTAAGGATTTTTTAGAAAGAGGCTATACATAATCTTTATAACATTTTTTCTATCGTTTGATCAACTTTCGACTAGATCTCCGCCAGCTCTTGAAATAAAAAAATGTTTGCGCCTGCGATATATACATACATAGGTTTCATTTTATACCATTTTTAAATGTCAAAAGACTTCTTTGAATAGAAAAACGACAAAATATCGATGTTCGAAAAAATTGTGACCATTTTTCATATACGAAAAGTCAGAGACAGCTTAAGAGGTGCTTACTTATGAACTTCTATTTACATAGATATACAACCTATAAATTTAAAACATTCATAAATCCTCAAGAGTTTGATATAGGTTCATATACTTTGTTATCAAAAACGCTGATCGTAAGGAAGCTTGGAAGAAAGTTTGAAAATGAAGTGTTCATTTAGTTCAAGACGTGGGAAGTTAAAAAAAAGTGAAAAAAGTGATATGTACCTTTTATATCTACAGTCATCTTAGCTTACATAGATTAAGTGTCAGTTTTTCATACCTAATTATTTTTCACTTAATCGAACTTTGGATTGAAGTGAAAAAATATTGACATAAATTGAAATAAATTTTTATTTTATCCGTCAAAAAACGGACTTTGATGAGGGAATAGTTTATATATCATTAAATTCATAATCAATTTTGAGGAAATCTCAGTTTTTTTGGAAGGTTTACTAATTTTTGTGTCAGCACCAATACTAGCTATATGCAAGTTCAAGAAAATGAGATGTCAGAGACTATATATCTCAGGATTTCTCCGCAAAATTTCTTAGTTTTCCTTTCAAAATATTGAAGTAAAACAAATTTGGTTTCTCTTTGTTAATTTTTGAAGGAGCGAAATACCTGAGATCTCATTTTTCTGAACATGCCTAATACATACATAGTATATGTATACAGTTATCGTTTTACAATATTATGTTTTTCTAATTTGTTTAATTTACTTGTGTTCAAAATATTAATGAAATAATCGCTATTGAAACATGGAGGAGTTTAAAATTCATTAAGCTCTTCTGAAAGTGAATCAAATGAGGAACATTTTAAGAAATAATACCACAGACACAAAATCACACCTATACAATGACATATCTGCGCTTTATGTAGTTCTTATACTTATAGTTTTCAGCAAACACAAAATACGTGTTTAAGAGGCATTTAGTGAATACAAATTGATCAGTTCTTCATCGAAGCTTCATTCATATGGATTCAAATTAATATTCAATTTCAAATTAATATGTTAGATTAAGAGGAATTAGACTTCTGTTGTTGCTTTAAGAGCTATTGCAAATTATTTTATATTTTAAAGTATTTTTCCGGGTTCCGAGGCATTTTCTTAGCATTTTATTTAAATTGGAAAGAAAGACGAATACATTTCTTGTAGATCGTTACTTTGGGATAGTTTACCCTTTTTTTCTTAGTTCCGAAGTATTTTCTTGACATAATATACATTGAAAAAAGAGAGAGAGGTTACGAGATATGTGTTTCAACAAAAAAAAAGATATGAGGAATTAGTAAAAATGCGTATCTGAGGGACCTTAGTAATCTCAGTCAAATGAATAGGATATTTCAGCTTAATTTCTCAGTGCAGCTGTCAAAATCCTAACTTTTTGACAGAGCTTAATCTCTGGGATCTCATTTTTCTGAACGCACCTAAACAGAGCAGATCAGAAAAGTAAAGGCTTGCCCTAAACTGTGTTACATTCTGTCACTGTGTGTTCCATTTAGTTTTCCAGAACAGTTTAGTACAAAATTTTCTACACTTACTCAAAAGTAGGAGCAACTGAAAGAGAAATGTCAAAGCAACAGCTGATTTTATCATTTGGCAAAATAAAAAGACGCAATTTATTTAAGAAGAATATTCATTTATTAGATTTCTGGTTTAAAAACATTATGAAATTAATGTTTAACATAAAAAACTGAAAAAAGTGCAAATTGATATTAAATTCAATTAGAAAACCATCAAAATCAAATTATAACTAAAACATTTTTGAATTTCAAATTTCACATGTGTACTTTTCTGTTTTGTCTTGTCCTGACAGTTCTCACAAACTTGTGCTGTTTTGCTTTGTTCTGATGTAGTTTTTCTTCATTAAACACAGCTATAGTGTTATTTAGTCAAATTAAATCACTGAGTTACTGTATTTTGTGTTCTGTATATGGAATTGTTTTTTGTGCAATTTCGAATCAATCAATGTTAATTTTAAAAACTTACTTCGTATAAAGTCAAAGAAATCCCAAGTTTTTACTCAAGTCATTCTAAAACTTTAAAATACAAATTTCTTCTTCTCGAATTGAAGATTGACACTGATGGACGATGTTCGAATTGGACTGTTTCCTTCGATTTTTTTTGACGTGAATCCAACATGTATTTTTCAGACAAAAACTAATGTAAAATGAAATTTGACATATTTTGACGTTTAACAGTCGTTAAAAAATGTGTGAGTGCCGGGACTCACGGTTAATATGTGTAAACATCGACGTGCGCGGATCAAAAACGGACTTGTTTTGGAATAAGACATTTTTCACTTAAAAATTTTAATGTTATATAAAGTAAATATGTTTTCAATTGAAAACAATTGGATTCTGTAGGATTTAAGTGCAGTTTATTTGTGTTAAATAATAATAATAGCTCTGTTCCATTACTTTGAATTTCGGTGATTTTTTGTGCATTTGTGTGAATTTCAGTCCAAAGTCTTTCACGTACCTACGCAAAAAATTCGTAGTTTTTCACAAGAACGCTCTTGAGAGAGTAACATTTCTCCTATATCTGTGATTTTCTATCCAAAAACATTCTTTCTATCCTAAATATAAATCATATAAATTATAAATCACAGTTAAGATATACGTCAATCACCCCTATCATGGTATCCGTTCGGAACGGAATTTTCTCCGATTCATACAAAATTGATTTTGTAAAAGTGAAATGTTTCATTTCGTCATAAGATTAAAACTTTTCTATATTATTACTTGTAAATTACTAGCACTCGGCTACCTACAAAGGTAAAAGATTAGCCAATAAAAAAACTATTAGGCCTTTTTCGGAGAAAATTCCGTTCCGATCGGATACCATGATAGGGATCAATATAAGATAAAAAGAATGTAAGGTAAACTTTTGCGATGTTTCAAAAATTCATCCCTGATCTTCAAAGTTTGACAGTTTTTGATTTTTTTGTGCCCAAAATTAAGGATCGAATCCTATGGGGCGCATTCATAACCGTTTGTTTAACTCATGTTTTACTAAACTACAGGTTAAGATAAAGTGTTTCAATGAATATAGCACCTATTAAGAACTGAATAACCTTCTGGGTTGATAAAAATATACTATAGTTTAGCAATAAAATAAAAGTAAAACTCATATATGTGTAAAACGTCTTTTTATTTTATCAGATTAATCCCGACACAACCGCGCTCGATGAATGCTTGATTGGAACTGAATATTTTAACGATTTACTTCCTTCGTTCAATCTTACAGTGTTGCCACAGTTCGGCCATCCTGACCGTAATCGTCCCGATTACCATGCCTTAATAATGTCGGCTCTGAGCCACGGTTTCATGTTAGCCGCTTCCCAAGTACCCCGATAAGGAACCTGACTAACCTGAAAACCTTCTACGTCAGAGATCAAGTATCTATCATTTCCAATATCTTTTTCTATCCGGTATGGACCTTTGAACTTAGGTACTACTTTTTTTGATACCCCGGGCGTACTGATAAAGTTCTTGATCATTACGTAATCACCTAATTTGTACTTTCTTGCCTCTTTACGATTCTCATCTGTTTTTCGCTTATTATATTCTTGCAGTCTTTTTTGTTTGCTTGCGGCCCTAGTCCTTAAATTGTATAAATCTCTTTTTGTATTTTCTTTCGCATTTTCATCTAAATATTCACTAACGAAATCGATCACTCTCCCTCGCTGCCTTACCCCGAACAAAAGTTCGCTAGGCGTTGTACCTATCCCGCGATGCAAAGTGTTGTTCATGGAAAACTCTATTTGTGGCAAAATACCATCCAAGCTCGCTGCTGGATCACCGCTACTAAGTTTCGCTATCATTGGCCCTAAGCTCCTGTTAATCCTTTCCACTTGCCCGTTTGCTTGTGGCGATCCGGTAGCTATTTTTATGTGTTGGACGTTATTTGCCTCTAAGAATGCTTCAAAATCATTTGAAGTAAAGCTACTGCCTCTGTCAGAGATCAGAATCCTTGGACGACTGTACGTGTGAAAATATGTTTTTAACTGACTCATTACTTCTTTTGTATTTGTAGTAAGTGACGAAAATAATTTAACAAATTTTGTAAATGCGTCCACTACCAAAAGAACGTATTTCTTTTTTGAATTGCCTATAGATATCGGACCGTAATGGTCTATGTGAACGGTCTCAAACGGTAACTCACCCTTGGGTATGTTATGTAACATGCCTTCTCGCCTACCCTCTTTTGATGAAAATGCTAAACATTTCAGACAATTGTCTATGTATATACCAATTTTCGTTTTGATTTCTGGGAACCAATACGTTTTCGTTATAGCTTCTAACATTTTATCACGGCCAATATGACCAAGTTCATCATGGTATTTGCTAAGAACGCGACTTTCCATTTCTGTTGGTACATAAAACAGTATACTATCTTTTACTTTTCTATAGACCAACCCGTTTTGCATTTCATAAAACTTATTTTCCGAATTTTCTAACTGCTTTCTTATATAACTTATCTCTTTGTCCCTGTGCTGGCAAATCGAAAGATTTTGTTCGAATGTATTTTCCTCCAACACTAATATATTCGTCGCACGGCTCAGTGCGTCTACATGTTGCATTTTTTCTCCGTTTCTATGTTCCAAAACGTAATCGTAGTTTTGCAGTTGTAAGACCCATCGAGCAATTCGAGGATTTATATCTCTTTTGTTCATAGTAAGTGTTAAAGAGTTGCAATCCGTAACAATTTTAAATTTAACGCCCTGGAGGTAAATCCTAAATCGCTCTAATGCATATATTATTGCCAAAGTCTCTAGTTCAAAGCTATGAAACTTTGATTCGTTCTCCGTCGTTCTCTTGGAGAAATAAAATATGGGGTGGAGCATACCGTCGAACTTTTTCTGCAATAATATAGCTCCAAACCCAATAGAGCTTGCATCGCAGTGCAGTTCAGTATCGTCGCGGGGGTCATAGATAGATAAAATTGGTGCTTCAATAAGTTTCTTTTTTAGAAATTCAAAACAATTCAATTCGGACTCGCCGAATTTAAATACCGTTGCTTTTTTAATTAAATTATAAAGCGGTTGGGCTATCACGGAGAAATCTTTGATGAATCTACGGAAATAGGAGCATAGTCCCAAAAAACTATGGACTGCTTTAACGTTTTGAGGAACGGGAAAATCAACTATCGCCCTCATGCCCCTATCATCAGGACGTATTCCCTTCCCGGATACCGTATAACCCAGATATTTCACCTCTGATTGCATAAATTTACATTTATCGAGTCTTAATTCAAGATCATTTTCGGCTAGCCTACATAAAACTTCTTTTAAAATAAGGAAATGCTCTTCTTCGTTAGCTGTTGCAATCATAATATCATCCATATAAACTGTCATTTTCCCTGCATTGATGAGATCACTAAAAATTTTGTTAATATATCTCTGAAACGTTGACGGCGCGTTTCTCAAGCCAAAAGGCATCCTTAAAAATTCATATTGGGCTGTCGGTGTCACAAAGGATGTATATTTGACTGAGTTTTCATTCATATGTACATGATAAAAAGCACTTTTCAGATCGAGAAGTGTGAAGAAGTTTTTATTTGACAATCTATCTAGGAGATCATCAATTAACGGAAGGGGGTAGTTATCTCTCAAAGTTATCTTGTTCAAAGAACGATAGTCAACACAGAACCGCAATTCTCCCGATTTCTTTTTCACGAACACAATTGGAGAGGCGTATTCTGAATCGCTAGGCCTTATAATTTCTTTTGTTATCAGATCGTCTATAATTTCTTGTAATCTACCTCTCTCGAAATACGATAACCTCCTCGGGGTACAATGGAACGGTTTTTCGCTGTTTAAAATTAATTTCATTTCGTATTTGACATTTTTAGGCAATCGGCCACGCTCACGGTTTACATAACATGAATTGAACAAATATATTATTTTCTTTCTTACTTTATAGCTCAAATTTTTGTTTATGTCTAGTTCTAAATTATCTTGCTCAATTTCCATCAAATTGAATTCAAACTTCTCATCTTTCAAAATTTCATTGTTTAACTCATTATTGTTACATACACTTAGGTCAATGTCATTTTCTTTCAACTTACCATTACCTAAACTTTTCTTTTTTTTTATTTTTTGTAATCCCATATCTGCTTTTAACAAAAAATCTCTTCCTAACACTACTGGGTATGCCATCGTCTCATCCGTTACAACAATCATTTCTAATAAAATATTTTCATTTTCAAACCAAACATTTATTTCAACTTTTCCATGAACAATTAATTTAGTTTTATTAATTCCAACATATTTTTTTGTATTAGTTTTTATTTCAATAAGTTCCGGTACAAACTTCCGGCGGATGAGGCTGATGGGACTACCCGTATCAATCAAGCATTCTAATAAAAATACATTACGATAATTAATCGTTTCAAATTTTAAATATAAATTTCTTACAAATTGGTCATCATCATCTTCGTCCACATGATGAACTACATTGTTCTTCTTTTTATATGCCGAGCATCCAGCTGCAAAATGTCCAAACTGTCCGCAAGCGTGACATGCTCCGACTTCTCTCTTTGGCTTTTGGCAATCCGAAGCTAGGTGCCCGAGAGAGTTGCAGTTGTAGCATCGAATTTGTAATTTTTGCTCTCCTTCGTTTGAACGGCGCAGGCCTGCGTTTATTAACTTTGGCAGGGATACCCCAGAGAATGCTTCCAAAAGCTGATTCCTATTGACAAACCGGTGCATTTTTGCCTGCACTCGCATCTGATGATCTGGAATGCCTTCGATTATGTAGTCTACAAGTTCTTCCTCTGCTAGCTCCATTTTGTTGGCCAGAATCAATTTGTCATGGAAGTAGTTCTGAAATATTTCGTTCGACAGCCACCTTCGCGCCTCAAACGCTCGGCGAATTTCTAATTTGCTGGTCCGATTATCGAACAGAGTTTTCATCTCCTCGAGTATCTGGTCAATGGACATTGTTGCGACATCTGGCTTAGAATGCAACCATTGAAGAGCCTTTCCCTTTAATTTAGCTGCTATTAGGGAACGCATGGTATTATTGTCCAAATTATACGATGTCTTAATGTTTTTTATTTGGGATTCCCAAAGTAAAAAGTTGTTTCCCTCTCCAGCATAATCGGACACCAATTCTTTCACCATGTTTATATTATTTTTGTAGTAGTCGTTTGATGGTTCACTCTTTTTCACAGAATTCAAATCATTTTGTCCCAATATATCGCTCTCATTTTCTATCTTCCTTGTGTCACACTCTTTTTTCAACAAATCGTTCTGTTCGCGTTGCACTTGTAGTTCTATTTTTAAATCCAAACACTCTTTGTCTCTCTTTTGTAGCTCATTTGAAAGTTTATTATCTTCTCCTTTTCTTTCATTTTTCAGACACTCGTTTTCCTTTTTCAATAATTCGATTTCTTTTTGCTGTATGTAGATTTCTCTCTTCATAAGTTCTATCTCTTTCATGATCAAATTAAAATTGTTTGCTTCGTGTTGTGGTTCCTGATTGTATTTCTGGGTTGTGGTTGCCATTTTAGCGTCTGCAACTGCGACATCGCCATCTTCCTCTTGGTGTTGATTTTCACCGTTGGATTCTGTGTCTTTGTGCGCGTCTGCGTCGTCGCTTCCAATGTCTCCGTCTGCATCCTTTGATGCCGTTGTTTCTGGTGGGTTGCTTCCACGTTCGTTTACTGGCACCGATTCCAGGCGTAAAATTAAGGCCGATTTGTTGCCGCTGGTTTTTTTCCCCAGCGTTTTCAGCCAGCATTTTAGCTGCGCTGTCGATAGCTCACACAAATTATTGTTTTTATTATTGTCACTCATTTTAGCGTAAATTCAGTATCCCACTTCTGAGATTTTAGCAATAAAATAAAAGTAAAACTCATATATGTGTAAAACGTCTTTTTATTTTATCAGATTAATCCCGACACAACCGCGCTCGATGAATGCTTGATTGGAACTGAATATTTTAACGATTTACTTCCTTCGTTCAATCTTACAGTGTTGCCACAATAGGTATTTAATTGAATTCCTCGACTTCCAATATTGAAACAGTAATCCATAGCAATCAAAAAAATTTACAGTTTAAAAACGATTATGAATATTATGCCTAATTTTTGTTTCATAAATAAATAAACTGTGACATTTTAGTTATGCTTTGAGAGTATGTTTTTGGGCTTCTGGTTCCTATTCTGAATTCAAATCCAGAAGTATTTTATTTTCTATTTAGAACAAGAACTGTCATTTTGAAGAGTTTAGAAGCCTTCTGGAGAACCAATTGAAAGCTCCATTAAATTCTGCCATGGTTTAACAATGAACATTTGATTTTGTGTACAAAGAAAGACTTTTTTAATATTATAAATTTCGACTGACAACAACTTCGGTTCAATACCGATTAAACATAAGCGTGAAAGTTAAACATAAAAGGGGATATTCAAAGAGATTGTTTAAGCCGTTGCTAAGAAAAATCTTTGTTTATCCTTATCCTATCTAAATAACATTGAATAAAACCCAGTCGAAGATAAACTGGAGTTTAAAAGTGACTATGAATATGCCACAAATACTTTAAGTTTCGTATCAGCAAACGGCTCCTAATCAAAATAGTATATTATTCATAAGCATTTTATTAAGCAGTTATACTTCCCGTTAAACTAAGTCCTTTTTTATGCACTTAAATCGTGTTAGCAAAAATAAGATCTATACAAAATTCATTTGCAAAGGAAATACAAAGGTTATCTTTGTACCTACGTATATGTAATATTTGTTGCTGAATGGAATTTTTGCTCGATAATATTTTTGCTTGAATTTACGCATCAAAGTCTATTTTAAAACGCTTTTGTTATAATATACACATTTATTTGATTTATTTTATTTATTGATACACAGTGAAAAAAAGATGAAATTTTGTCTATAGTCATATTCATTATGGCAAGATACGTTCAAACATAAATAGTCCATGTATTAAATATGAAATACAAACAAACATATCGTCCAAGTAGTACATTTACGTACTAATGATTTTCGTGTAATGTTGTCTAGTATATATGTATTTAAATAGTTATTGATTAAATACTGTAGTATATCAAGTTAAAGTTGTAACTGACAGATACTTAAATTTCACTTTTCATTGATATGTAATCTAGGCTTAATCGGAGTTTACATAGTTAAGCCGGTTTAAATAAAGCATGGACAATTGTTTAAAATTCTAAAATTAGACTTATGTATATTGTAACTGTCATAATTGAGAGAAACGATTTTGCGTTTAGTTTAAGGGTGGGAGATATTACACAAAATATAATGTTTTTGTTCCTTTTTTCGTATGCCAATACAAATTAAAAGATCTAAACAGAATAATAAATGACAAGAATAGAGAAATGGCAATTTATAACAGTTAAAATATAACAGTTTTTTTGACAGGTTTTGCATCAACAAGCTTCACGTCACTTGGACAAAAACTCTAGGTGCACTAAGTATGCCCACCGGCGGCGGAGGAGGGGTCGCATAAACGATACTTTTATACATAGAACTCTTATAAATTGACATGTCTAGTGTCACTTCGAATAAAAAAAAAACTTATAATATATTAGACATAATTCCGTACATACATATATTTATTAGCACGTTTGCAATCATTGAATATTTTGTGAAAATAAACTGAAAATTAATCGGTACACTCGCAAGTCAGCCAGCAGATATTGACGTAAAGAAAGAAGTGTAAAGAATTATATGTATGTACATCGTTTGATCTTCAATTTTTTTGATTTGAATGCTTATAATTGTTTATGTTTACTTAATTTACGCATTGCACCGGCCGGCGATAATTTGACTTTGCACCCGCGATAAGCAACCGTGAATTATATTTAAGTGAATAATTAATTTTTTATTTTCATTTTCTATAATATATTTTGGTAATTTAATTTTCGATTAATTTGTCATCTTTCAAATTATTAAGGCATTCTAATGTATGCATGTATATGTACTTGTATGAACACTTAATAAATGCTACAAAACTGCTATGAGCTGGAAAGCTGGGGTCAAATTTATTAAATTGGCGATAGCACGCTTTAAAATTCTGTCGTGGTTATTTATATACATGATGTATGTATAGGTACATATACCTACATTTGATTTAAATTTTTTGATTTTTGTATTTAAAAACAAATACAAAAATATGGACGACTGGATCTTACGAAATTGCTCTTGTGGGAAACAACTGTAAAGTAGTCACACATAGAAAATGCATGTTAATAGCATTCAAAATTCAAAAGTAAGTGTTAAAAAGATGGATTTTTCGTTTGATATTTTTTTATATAAAATTTTAATTTCAATATTCATAAATGCAATATTGTTTGAAATTTTTAGAAGCAGCAGATTGCAAAATTAAAACAAAATTGGTTCAACGATTCAAAAGATTTACAGGGTGTTTTTTTGTATACATGTAGTTTTCAATTTGGCAATACTTTTTTCGGAGTTAGTCTTTTTGACAGCTGTCACTTGATTTATGCTCAGTTTGGTTTGCCATTTTAACATAAATAAGCTGACGCCTGAACAACGTATGCAAATTGTGCAAAATGAGCTCGAAACGAGATCGTTGTTGATCCCGATTTCCACAAGAATTTTTTTTTCAGCGATGAAGCTCATTTTTGGTTGAATGGCAACGTCAATAAGCAAATTTTCCGCATTTGGAGTGTAGATAATGCTCAAGCCGTTGTTGAGACGCCGTTACATCCTCAAAAAGTCACTGTTTGGTGTGCTCTATGGGCAGAGGGAATCATTGGTCCATATTTCTACAAAAATGAAGCCGGCCCTATTGGTTACAGTCAATGGGGAAAGCTATAGAGCCATGATTAATGACTTTTTCGTGCCTGAATTAGAGGATGTTGATGTGGACGAGGGACGACTTTTGGTTCTAACAAGACGGCGCTACAGTCATACAGCCAACGAAACAACCAATTTATTGAAGGAAGCTTTTGGTGAGCGCATTATCTCGCGTCGTGGGCTTGTGGCGTGGCCTCCAAGATCGTGCACCGCTGGACTATTTTCCGTGGGGTTATGTGAAATCGCTTGTCTATGCAGATAAGCCCGAGACGATTGACGCCTTGGAAAAGAATATTCGGCGCGTTATTGCTGACATACGGCCCCAATTGCTGCAAAAAGTGGTCGAAAATTGGGCCTCTAGGGTCTAGGCTGGAATTTATTCGAGCCAGCCGAAGCGGCCTCTTTCCCTAAATCATTTTTAAAACATAATGGCAAACTCTTATATTTATAATAAAGCTAAATTCTTGGCCATAACATTAAATTTTATTTCTTCTTGAAAACCAAACATCTGAAAAAAACGCCCTTTATATGCGAATAACCCAAAAATAAGATCATTATCTCAAAAAACCTTGGATAAGTATTTCCGATAACTTGATTTTTTTTTTTTTCAAAACTCGAAAAACAGTTTTAGTACCATCACATCAATCATTATATTTATTTATTTATCAAAATTATTAGAGCCGTTTTAGAGATAATTTAAATAAAATTAATATTGTTGTATAGGGGGCGTTCTAGATGAGTAAAAACGAAAATTGATATTTCCCCTCTTGATAAATCAAATAAAAATGCCTCGTTCCAAATTTTAAGCAAATCGGCACACCCGTTAAGATTGTAGCTTAAATTAGAGTGGACGCACGAACGCAGTAACGCACCGACGGATGAACGCATGAACGCAAAGAAACATAGACGCACAGGCTCACCAAGCGACGGAGGGTATGAAACCCACTTTCTCGGACTTCTCGATCATAGTTTTGTTAGTTTTCATTACAACGTTGAAAAGTTTTTTTTTTACACGAAACGAATACTTGTCCTATAAAGTTTTGGTTTACTTAGTTTGGGTCGATACTAGTTAAAAAACAGTGTGTGGCAACTCTGTTCATGTTTAGGACAACAAATAAAAAATAAACGTCAATTTTGAATGCATTATCTATTGAGTGAATGCTTTTAAGCAACCACTGTGATATCACCATTGGCGTAGCCAACTTTTTGATTGAAACTGTCACCTGTTACAACTGACATTGTCTCATTTCATTTTTGTTTCTGTCATTGTCTTGAGCGTAAGGAAAAGTCAATCTCACAATCTTTTTGTTGTCATATTTCCAATTTTCTGATAATCATAAAAAATAGTAGATATACAATTAAAAAATATCTTTTATTTTTCATTTTAAATATAAACCGAGAGAATAATCGCCAATGAAAGGTGACTTTGTCTTGAAGAATTTATTGAAGATTCCCTTTTGATTACTGACTATACCACTTTACTTTTACCTATAAGTATATCTTCTTTCAAACTTAACCTTTTTAAAGGATTTATTTGTATGTGAGCTGTAGTTCTTGAGCAATTGAACATAGAATAAAGAAAAGAATAATGAGAAATACAGCCCCTATAATACAAAAGGTCACAAAAATATGAACAATTTAACCTGCTAGTATAAATGCATACCCCACATTGAAGTTGATTTAACAAAAAGTATTAGATACTCCCGTCGGCATATTTATAATAATTATTAATTTCTTCTAATCCGCATGATAAAACAAAAGCGTTGCATCGGCTTTACATAAATTTTCCTTATCTTAATGAATAATTATAAGGCTTACTAAAACAGGAGCATATATTTTTACGCTTGAGCATTGGTTAATTGGTGTGTGGCCCATCCCATAGCATGTTCAATTGAACATCGAATTAAATTAATTTTTGCGTGTCATTATCATCGGCTTATTAATTGTAGCTTACAAGTTAACAATGCCGTGCAAAAATAAAAGAAGAGAGAGAGAGAGAGAGACAGAAAAAAAATAGTAAATCGCACATAAAAGCAATCATAATCATAACCCCCTCCCTCTCTCAAAAAGAATACCAGTTAATAATGACTACTTTAACTAGCGCTTCCAACGCCACCTCTATAATATGTTGGTGATTTAAAATTATGTATTTAGTGTTTTCTTATTGAAAATAAAAAGGCTTTTGAATTTGGTTCGGAAAAGTACAAAGAAAACAATTCGGACATAAAACATTTGTCCTTTTCCTCTCTCAAAAAAAAAAAAAAAAAACCATCGCACCATCAGGAATTATTATTATTAATTGATCAACGTCAAAAATGTTGGCTGCTAATCAAACATTCATCACTTCAAGACTTTAGTTCCGCTGAGAAAGTTATCATCTTTTATATTTATTTTACTATATTTTTAATTCACTTTTGTAACTTAATTAGTTTTGTTGTTGTTGCTGTTGAGAAATCGCGTGATGATTAAGGAAAAATTGAAATGCGAGCGTAATATTTCATTCTCGGAGAGTGCATTTATATAAATTGTCTGTCAACATTTGTGGCTTTTGTTGCAACCAAAGAATTACATTATTTTAGTTTTTGCGTTAATTTTAATTATTTATTATTCTTAGTTTTTTTTTTAATTTTTTTTTTTTTAATAATCAAGAGCATGATCTCTGGCAACTTTGTTGAAGGGTTAAGAAATAAAATATTCTTTTGTAAATGCACAAGATGATATGAAACGTTCTTAATGTAAAACGCCATTAAATTGTAAGATATTTCTATTAATTCAGCTTGAAAACAAAAGACGAATAATCTTGAAGGTGTTTTCCGAAGCTGAACTTTGAAGTGTCTTTAAGTTTTTTTATGTTTTTTTTTTTTCTATATGAGTAAGGGGCTAATCTATACAATTCGTAGAAAAACAATGCAGTAGTCAGTTGTCAATGGTAATATAATGGGTTCCAAGAAAACTTATTCATAGTCATATAAAAAAGCGGAAACACTTTTTACTGAGCGATAATATCGATCTTCAGTCTATCTAATTGAGCAATCAGTGTTTGCCGTAAACAAATTCTGTAACTTAATCTAAGGTTTCTTCATGCTCATTTGCTAAAAGGAATCTTAAATATTTATTTTCTAACTCTTACCAATTTTCCAAACCTACTTTAGATGTGGGATTATAAAGGGTCCGCCAAATAACTTTTTTTTTTTTGAAAATGGCGCAAAACATAGAGTGTAGCTTCGGCTGTGTGGCACGTAGCGCCGTCCTGTTGAAACCAAATGTTGCCAATATCCTCCTCTTCAATTTTTGTGAACAAAAATTCGTTCAAAATGGCCCGATAACGATCGCCATTGACTGTAACGGCCACTCCTTGCTCATTTTCGAAAAATGGCCCAATTATGCCTTTGGACCAACATCCGCACCATACAGTGACTCGTTTTGGGTATATCGGCTTTTCAATGTATTCTGTGCCCCAGATACGACAATTTTGCTTGTTTACTACCCGCCAAGATCAAAATGAGCTTCATCTGAAAAGATGATTTTTTTGGCAAAATCGGCATCTGCTCTAAGTCGATCGCAGGCCCACTTAGCGAAGCATATACACAACCATATTCGTTCAGCGGAAAGATAAAACTAATTATCTGTCAAATCAGACATGAGCTAAGTGTTACCATTTACGAAATAAGCACTAGTTGAAAAAAAACGTTATATGGCGGACACTTTATTTTCCACCAGCCTACTTCTCAGATTATGCAACATCCAACATTTCATACATCACATAATTTCTGTGTCTCAGATTATGATATGATATGTACGATTTTGACATTTCATTATCCAATCCGATCCGTGCACATATAGTCAACAACGGATGGACGACTTCGCATACGGATCCTCGAAACTTCAGCTCAAATTAGTATAGAAATTAGAATTACCACGGACCCACTTGTGAATGTATTGTGAGAAACAAAGCTCACCATACTCAGTGAAATCTGAAACGAAAACGGATCCAAATCGAATCAAAAAAAAAAATTTGTTCTCCAATTGAGTTCTACATTACCTACAACAAACAAACAAAGTTTTTTTCATTTAAAGAAACTTTTATTGATCAATTATAAAAACGAAAGACAAACATTTTTTAAACTTGTATCATAATTAAAAACTTCAAAAGTCACATACAAAATTGAACTGAAAAAAGATGTAGAGAAAGAACGTAAAGTAATTTTTTTGGTGTGCGTGAGACACTCCGTTTTGCAATGATCCAGGAAAAACCGATAAAGTTGGGTCAGCGAATTTGCTTGAAGGGATGTGATTTTTGTTTTCTATAAGAAAAGAAAAACATAAAACGGACGTCTACGTCACATTTACCTACTTGCTTTAAAGTTCGTGTTGTTTTGAACTTTTCAACTGCAGATAAATAAAGTTTGAAATGCGTTCTGTAAGTCAATGATCTGCTTTTTTGTTGTTGTTGAATTGGGAGTGGGTCGAAGAAAAGAAGGAAAGACAAATATAAAAATGAGATTGCAATATTTATGTATTTGTGTGTCAGTCCTTCACTGATAGTAAACTTTACATGCGTTTGTAAGTTTAAGAAGATGAAGATATGATTTGTTATGATTTATTTTCGATAATATTATTATTATTATTTTCATGGTTTATTAATAAAATAAATTTAAACATTTTTGTATTCTTTATTTCATTAACTTTTTTTTCGGCTTGATGGCCTCCAGTCAGATCTCCAAAACTTAAAAGCTTTTATTTATAGCTTTTTGTTTTGTTTAAAACAACCTATTTTTAAAATTCGAATCAATTTAATATTGATAGAACTATTCAAAAGTACATGATTGTACAATTTTTACGAAATTGGTCAAGCTATTAAAAAGCTTTATGCGGGAACAACTAAAAACTATAGCAATTTTTGTCAAAAAATCGAATTCTCCAAAACAAAATTTCACTATTTCGGACTTCGTGAATTTTTTTTATACGAAAACAATCGCTTAGTGAAATAACTCCCCAATGAAATAAATCGCCAAAGTGAAATTTAAATAATTTCCCAAATTATAGATTATTTTGCCCTCTGAAATAATTCCCCTAATTCGAAGATGACATAGATCTCCAAAAAAGCATTGAATAAGTTCCCAAATCTTAGAGATTTCTCATGATTTTACTTAGGTTGGCGTGAACAAAATGTAATTAATAAGTCAACCTATGAAGGGAGTTAAAGTCCCTTGAGCCCGTGAAGTGGGCTACCAAAGGTACGGTTGTCCATGAAACCTTAATGGAGCAATGAAAAAATCTCCAACTTTGGGAATTTAACATATGTTAGAACCATAAGACCGTTGTATTTTTCTATCATACAAAATCCGGTTGATGCAATGAAGAGAAAGTTAAAAAAATATTTAAAAATCCTTGCAAATAGAGCAACAAAAATTAAGAAAAACTTTTTGACATTTGAATCTTAAATTTACTGCCTATTTTTGTTATTTTCTAAAATCGTTCTTCTAACTTATTGCTCGTGAATCTTGTTGATAATTAAAATGATTTATTTCCACAATAAGCATAACATCAATCACCGCAAAGCCTTTTGACTTTTAGGCAAACAAAAAACACTAATCCGTCCTCGTTGAAAATATTTTTCATTATATAAAATCCTACATATATTCAAAATGGTCAAAGTTAAAATATACATACACAGATTTATATAAATCATATACAAAATATCTAAGAATAAATTCTTAATTATTACGTAAGTCTGTGTATCGTTTTAACAAGCTACCTATCAGGTCCTGCTATACTATATCGAGCTTAAAAAAAACACGTTATAAATTAAAAGTTTGAACAAACGTGGCCTACAAACATATCTTCGGGTTTTACAGTCACAAATGTATGTACATAACGGACTGAAACAAAGAGACAACGGGTTATTGAGATAACTTCTAGCCTTTATAATATTTCATTGATATTCAATAAAATAGAATTTAAATAAACATTATTTGCTGCAAATAAAAGAAAAATTATAAATTTAAAATAAAAAGGTTTGTGGAAATTAAACCAAAGGTACTTAGGTAATAAATAAGTGAAGGAGTGTCTTGGGTTAAGAGAATATGTAATAATAGTAATTAAGTGCATTTTATGACGTCATGCCCGCATAAATGTGCACATGATTGGCATTATGGAAAGCTGCAGAATAATATAAAGTACTTGTAATTTAATTGGATTAAATAAGAATATCGATAGGAAATTCTTACAAATACAACACACTGTGATTAGTTGTTTCTTTATACAGAGGTGTGAAAAAAAATTAAAAAAATATTTATATTTGTTAAATTTAAAAAAAAAGCATGACAGGCAGTTGCATTTGTAACTAATTAAATGTATTATTTCAAAATAATATTTTGTGTTCGTTTTTTTTTTTTTTATATTTAAAGGCAAAAAATTGTCTTAAAAATAACATAATTACCAATAATTTTTTCTAATATCGAATAAATGTTTTTATGTATGATTTAGTTTACCAATTTGAAATACATATTTTATATAATATTAACGTGAAAACCTAATTTAAAAAAAATCACTAAACCGTTCTTGAGATAAGATGATTTTTCAAGGAAAAAAAATTGTGTGAGTGCCGGGACTTACGGTTATTTATATATGAAGTATTATTGACACATCTTAAATACTATTGTGTACCAATTAAAAATTAAAAATAGTTTTTAGATTTAAAAAAAAAAATTCAAATTTTTTTGTGAACTTAATATTTCAAAAACGACTCAGTCGATTTTCAATAAACTGGGCAAAAAGCGGGTTTTCACCACTATCTGAAGATTTCGAACAAAAATTATTCTCTTAACCAAAAATAAACTTTTCCTTTCATACAAATGTTTAAAAACTGTTGTTGAAATTCTTATTTTACTCAAAAACGACTTCTTCGATTTTAATAAATTTTTTTCGGTGTATCAAATTGAGTGCGATATACCATTTAAAATTATTAAATTTTACATTTTATTATTATTAACCTCATAGAACAGTGTTTTTTACTGTTGACTTTATCATTATCTAATTAACCGATTAAAAGTTTATTTTTTATACAGAAGCTTGTAATAAGTTTAAATAATAAGTATTGTATATTAAAACTTAATAAAAAATAAATTTTTGGTTTAAAAAAAAAATAATTTTTTGAAAATTCGATATTTCAAAAACAAGTGAATATTATATATTTTTGTTTTAAATTAATTTTTTAATTCCACATTAATAAATACTTAAAATTGGCATACAATAGTTTTTTTCTTAAAAATGTTTAAACAAAATTTTTTTTTATAATAAATTATTTACTTTTTAAAACAGCACTTATGATTCTTAAAATGTTGTTTTCATAAATTATGTTTTATAAAATAAATTAGATGGTGTACATCGCGTTGGATTCAAAACAGTTTCAGAAGTATTTAATTAATTTAGTTCTAATTTTGTTTATTTAATACAATTTTCCAGTTTAAATACTTAATATAATTTTCAATGCAACACGATGCTAAATTGTTCATTTTTGTTTACTCACATAATACTACCTTCAACTAAACTATGTTTTTAGCAGGTGGATAAAACATAGGATCTCATAACTAATTTTTTTCAGAATTTAGAATCACAGTGTGATCGCACATAAGAGCAAGTTCAGGCGACCCAGTCGTGCATTTTATTTGTTATAGATTTGTATATCCTTCTTCAACTATTATGATGAAGTTTCATAACAAAGCAATTAGTATACAATGATACAATTCTGTTCCGTTTATAAATATGTTTTAAAAAAATTATTAATTTCTGAAGGGGTCCTTCTTGCCCTCCTATCCCCTACAATAAAGTGTATGTTGTTTTTAAATTGGATTTATTTAAGAACATCTGCTTTAGGGTTTAATAGTTTTTATTAAGAAATGTTGTGCTCTTGTGCATTAAAGAAGAAGATGTTTATTGATAAAAAAGATCTTAATTTACAATGTACAGCAATATAAAAATTAAATTATTTTTATAAATTTGTATTTCTTATAAATTCTTTCTATTCTTCTTATAAATTTATTAGTTCTAGGTTTTTTTTCTAAAAACCAAAAATAAATAAAAGTCCCAAACTATATATAAAAATTAAGTTGATATTTATAGGTACTAGTACAAAAAAGTGCGTATACGCCATGTATAACCTTTTCAAAGAAAAATTATTTATCTTAAACGACGTAGGTCCTTCACTATTTCTATGCCCACTTTGGTGTACGGTTTCATTTACATAACTTGATTTGCGATACAAATTGTTGCTTTTTCCAAGCAAAGATACAACCAGTGGGCTATTTCACCAACTTAAAAATTGTAATTTACAAGCGATTTCTTACAAATTTTGTTAAGAAATCGATTTATTGTGTTTCACAAAATGTTTGTATCACAAAATTTTAGTTGTAATTTACAAAGGGAAATTTGTGGGAATATATTTGTTGGCCTTTCACCAAGAGTAATTTTTTTTGTAGTTTACAAGTACAAATTTGTGAAAATTCATGTGTTTTTATAAGTTTCTGTTTCACCAAATAAAAGAATTTCACAAATTTGTTAAGTTGTAGAAAAATTCTTACAGAAAAAAGTTCATGTGTAATTTTATTTACAATTTGTTATTTTTCAATGAAAATATCTTTCCAAACCTAAAAATGTATTAACGGCGAGGGCATAGCAGTACCGATAATAATACAAGTGAATATTTTGCGATAAAATAATCAAGAATCTATCGGTCGCGTATTTGCAGATTCATTTGCTTTCAAGAAAAAGTTTTACATAAACTGTATAAGGGTAGATTAAATACTAAGAATAATTGAACCACGATTGGTAATAAGCATGAAAAAATGTTTTTATTACCATGTGTCCATCGTGTTTGTGTTGCCGTTGTTGATGTATTTTTTGAAAATATTGAAGGCTATATTCTATATAGTGCACTTAACGCTTGATACCTACTCAGCAGACTCTCACAAATTTGTGAGAAAGAATTGTTTTTTACAAGTCTGGAAAAAAAGTCGTGAAACCGATTTTTTTTTATTAGTAAATCACAACTACAATTTACTCTTCTTTTCTTACTGGTTTTTACAAATTTGTTGGAATTATGTTTGTTGTTTGTGAAACAGAAATTAAAATTACAAATTTTTAATTGCAGATTACAAGTACAAGTTTGTAATTGTAATTTGGTGAAAAAGGCCACAGGCGGTGGATCCTTCAGTTATTTTGTTCTCTAATACACGATGAATCTTTGTTCCTGTCTCTTTTTAAAATTAAATGACTTTGAAAAGGAAATTATATTTTTTTTCTCTTTCGCACTCATTAAGTTTTGAAAAAAAAATTAAGAGAAAAACAGTCACCGTGTATTAGAAAACTATCTTGGCAACCAGAGGTAAAACACAATTTCTTCTCAAGTTTTCACAATTAATAAATTCTCGGTTCTTCGGGAGTCAATCAATTTTTTGTTCCAATATTCGAAAAAGTCCCCGAAATAATATTTTTTTGATGCTGATCGTATGAACTCTGCAGGAATATCACCATTGCATTTCTATAAATAGCTGATTTTGGTAATTATTTCTTCGCTACTTTGATTAATTGCAATGTAAATTCGGTCATATGTTACCCCGTTAGATTTGAAACTGGAGAAAAGACTCTTTCCATCTTCTGAACAACACTTCATCCAATTTTAGCAGGGTCGTTATCAAAGAATGTAATAAAAAAGCAGCATAACAGTAATAAATCCAAAGCCTCTTTTGAGATACAAAAAGAGTTTTTCTGTACGTCACGTCGGTGAACAACTTGAGACTTCTAAAGAAAGGTATGACATTTTAATTTTTTGGTAGTGGAATTCTAAGAAGAACTTGTATTTATTGTTTAACAGACTCTTGTTATTGTTACTAGGAAAATACTATAAATAGTCAACAAGGACATTTTGCTCATTATAGCTGTTTGAGTTGAACAATTTTTTTTTCAGACTCAAAGGTTTTACAAAAATGTTCGGCAAAAATAAAATTATTCATTTGCCAAACAGTTTATTTATTTGAATTCAAAAGTACATACATAAAGGTATTCTATCCTAATATTATTGATTGCATAGCAACGCTCTTCCACACGCCCCTCCTCTTTAACACCTGTCTCTGTCCCTTTTCCCATGTAGGTACCTAGTAAGGTAGGTACCTATAGGACTCAAAGCATTCGTTATTTTCGTTCGCTACCCCTTCGTTAGCAATAAATTGCTTCTGCTGTCATTTGTTGTAACATTTTTATTTTATATCTACGATTTAACAAAAAAAATTATCAAAAATATAAAAATAAATTGACAAGAAAAAGGATAACAGCATGTTAAAAAATATATAGACATACATACATATATATGCATCGAAATAAAAAAAAGAAAAATGATTATAAAAGAAAAGGAAAAATCAAAAAATCCTTTTATAGATATTCCATTTGCATATAAACCCAAAACCCCATACCTAGCATGTGTGTCCCGAATTTTGCACTCGAATATCCTTGCGACCGTGTGTAAATATATGCATATACCGTACCGACCCGGCCCGTGTGTGTTTATTTCTCGGTGTGCACACGCGAATGCACTGCACAACGGTGATCCGTTTGTTTTTGGATATATTATTTTTTTTGTTTTGTTTTCGTCTCATTTTTGCATTTCGACAAGCAGCCCTTGTATATTTTATTTCTTGTTTTATTCCTTTTCTTTTCGTTATACCTAGTATTTTTATTTTTTATTTATTTTTTGGAGTTTTGTATTTTATTTCTCTTTATTTCGTTTTAAGTGGCAACCCGAAATAAAATTGCCAAAAATTTTCCCGTTGATTAATTGAAGTGCCAGGATAGCGCAGCTCGGAATACCTACATATATGTATGTAGTAGGTAGGTATAGGTTGTGCCTATACGCTTCTCTCCTCTTTCCCGTTTTTGGCTGCGCTTGCTTCATAAACCCTTATTTCGCGACTACTTGAATCTTGAACACATACCTATCGAAGAGAAACAAAAGGACGAAAGGGGTATAAGGAAGCTCGTATCCTCATAGCCGTTTGTCGTCATCGTCGTAGTCTTTTTCTTTGTAGAATGACATAGAAAGATAGAGACGACAGGAGAAAGGAGGGAGGTTAGAGTGGAGAAGAAGGCGAACATTAAAATATTTCCATGCATATAAATTTTTATTATTATTTCACTTTTTGGCAATTGTGCCCCACTACCATGATACCACCATCATCACCACATCTCAGCTGCCATCACAATTCACAATGCTGCACATTGCACCATCAGGAACCAGAACCAGAACCAGGAAGGAACAAGACCCGGACCGCAGGAGAAGGAGCCGATAGTGGTCGGTTTGGAAGGTATATATGTGTCTGTACTTCGTGTCAGTCTGCTGCTGGAAGGCCCTACCTATATAGAAAAAAGGTTTGAACACCGCGGGGTCTGTGTTTTTTTGTTCTTCTTTGGGTCGTAAAGACCGAGCATTATATTCAACGAAATCCTGCGAATGTCCTTACAAATTACACAAAAAGAAATATCAAAAGAAAATTCATGCAAATAAAATTATTTGTATTTGTATCTTTTTTTAAGGATATTTTTTTATATATTTTGAGATCCTTTTTTGATGATTTTTTTTATACTGTTGGAACTTGCATTTCTTTATTTTGTCCTTTTGTGGATGTGCATAGGTACACACAGAGTTGCAAGGATATGCAAGTATGCAGGGACTTTTATATAAAATATAACAAACGAACGCACCCATCTTTTGTTTTTATTTGAAAATTGCAGTCCTTTAACTTTAATTTGGATTCGCATGTGTGGGGGTTGGTTAGGTGTGTGAATTGCAGGATGCAGAGAGATGCAAACGAGACACGATGTTGAGTTTTGTATAGGTATGGGGGAGGTGGGAGTCAAGAATGGTGTGTCTGGATAGATTGTTTAATTTGAAGCGTTTCCCGTTCGACCAAAAATAGTAATAAACAGAGACTTTGATCTTGTAGGTATGATGGGGATGAAGGTGGTTTACTAGGTACAAACCTATAGGTAGGTATGTGATGGGCTTGGTTTGGTTAAAGTGAGCATTTTAATAGTAATGCTCTCGTTTAAATATAGGTACCTACGTAGGCTCTCCTACCTGCTTAAAATATTTTGTCCTTAGAACTAACGAATCCAAAAGTTTTTTCTTTTCTTTTTTAATATTTTGCTTAATTTGAAGTGCTTTTCAGTCTCTAAATAACAAAATTTTGAATATAATTGAAATTAAAGCTTTGATTGAGCCTTGAGCGATTCGCACGATTCAAATAAAAGTGCCTTCGTACCTAGGTATCTTCTATAAAGTTGCTGAACGGTCCTGGTTGAATGTGGTAGGTTTGAATACTTCCTGTCACTGGACCTTGATGTTCCTATATCCTTTTTATCAATGTTCGTATGCTATTGCCAATGTTAGAGCGCTTTGCGTGATTCAATTAACTGTATATCTAGAAGGTGGTTTTAGTCATTCAATGTTTTAAGGCTTGATCCTCTTGAGCGGCATTGAAATGTACAGTACTGCTCGTTTTTGGTCCAACACCAGTGAAGTCAATAATTACCTAATTATCTTTGATAAAGCGCTTAGCGCGATACAATCCAAAAAATAAGTCGATCATCGCTGCCCTATCTCTGTACAGTTCGATCAAAGTGAACATGTACCTTGGTAGCAGGTATCTCTGGTCCTTGCTTTAGTCTCTTGGAAGGTAAGGAAGAAACTAGAGAAATTCCAATGTATAAAAGATCAAGGCGCTTCGCGCGATTTGAGATAATTCTTTGGATGGCCAAAGTATGTCCACCGGTGGCGCCTAGAAGTCCCTGGTGCTGCGGGCCACTTTATAAACAAAACTGTTATAATTTAAAATTTGTTTAGTCCTTGCATTAGTTAAGTTAGTGGCTATGGTAAAAAATGCTATATGCGCGATTCAACCAAATAATTGTTCTCTATTTTTTTACCTCTTATACCTATTCCCTGCCAAGTAAAATGTGGCGGTAGCTATGGACAGTAGACAAACTTCCAGTATTCAATCTTTATCGACCAGTTAATTATGAAAGGCTTATGCTGGGTCTGCACGTCTGACAAATTGGCAGTATTTCTGACAGAAAACTGCCAATTTGTCAGTCGTGTAAATCTAGCAATACACCTATCTATCTTTAGAAAATTGTCATTATTTCTGTCAATTTAATATTCATAAAGCTCGTGGTGTGTCATTTTTAGCCATCCTTTGTCATTAAATACAAAACAGATAGGCAGGTACCTATGGTAACAAAAATGACATGATGTATAGGTTAGGTACCTGTCATGTCATACCTATCTACCAAACCTACCAAGGTACCAATACCCATCCACATGCAAATTAAACTATACGAGTACCTACACACATTCCTTTGTCCAATTCATTGAACTTCGAACGTAAGTATTTAGATAGAAATGTTCCAGACGCATTTTTCCCATCAACTTCCTATAGAAAAAAAGACACAAAGAGGACAACAAAAATTGAACCAAACCAGACGATACAAAACAAAAAACAAAAAATACCCCACAAACCCAAATAAGCAACAAAACTGGTGGATATTCTGTTATTTTGGCCCTATGATGTGATGTGTGTAATGCCAAAACGGCCAGTGCCTATGTAGGTACATACGTATAGCTATCGAATACATTTTGGGGTAGGTATTATGGCAATGTCCTAGCGACAAAGCAAACACGCAAAAAGGACACACAAAAAAAAAGAAACAAATCCTTAGCCCAAAGCCAGACGAACCAGACAAAAAAAAAAAGAACACACACACACGACACAACGCACATGAACGCACGCACAGCTGAAATTTCGAAACAACTTCAGAGATATAAAATCCTGTCTGGGCTCTCGCCATCATCGCTATACCAATGGAATGGGCTGCGGTAGTACCTCTATATTCTCAACAATACAGAACAGACACAGAAACCAAAAGAAATAAAACAAACATATCGGACGTAAAACGTCAAAAATCGACCTGTAGATATACGCAACGCGCAACAAAAAGAAGAAATTGTCCCAAAAGAAAATTGCACGAGGAGAGAAAAACGACACAAATTTGAATTTGACTGGAAAAAAAATTCAAAAATATTCGTCGTCCTTTCTGAAAGAGTAGAAATGCATTGATGGGACGTCACGCGGTTGGCCGATACAATAAGCACACTGTACATACAAAAAATTGCCCGTTATAAGAAGTGACGATCTAGTAGAGTGATGGGTGAAGAGCAAGAGAAGTTAGGGGGTTTAAAGGATCTAACAGAAGTGAAATAAAATAACCACGATAAAATAATGTGTTCAATGCAGCGTGTGTTTCATATTTCTGTGTCTCTTTGCCGCTGCGTGACTGTGTGGGTGATGATGATGATGATGGGGTTTGGTTTGAGCATTGGGTAGATATATGGTGGTGGTTGAAATGATGGCTGCTGAAACAGACGCCAGTCTGCGCAATAAATAGGAAGCAAACGGTTGAACGAAATTTCGGGGATTCTTTGCACGTTTGAGTTGTAGTTGTTTTTTTTTTTCAATTTCTTTTGTTTTGTTTTGAAACGCTCTTCCTGGTTTTTTTGGCCGAAACATGTTTGCAAAGTGAACTGTGTGTCCCAGAAGAAGGATAAAACAGAAAAATGTATTTTTATGTAGGACGACATCGGTCCTGTTTCTTGTATGTATGTAGGTATGTATGTAGCTAGGTGGATTATTTTGTTTTTGTTTTCAAGCAGCATAATTTATGCTTTCTATATGTGTATGTATATGTGTATCTATGTATATATTGTAATAGCAGTAACTCAACCTGTGAATCTGAATACCAACGAAGATTTTTGTTTGATAGACTGTTGTTTAAGTGGGGTTTTTCATACTGATTCCGTTTAATATTTTTCCTTCGATGAAGTGGTGAATTTTATTTGAAGTGCATTACTTTGAACACAACTGATGGTGGTAAGGGTGAAATCAATCATGCGGAAATGTTAGAAATAAAGAACTAAATCGCTTTTTCTTTTGAGCAATATATGTAAAATAATGTTTAAACCG
This sequence comes from Leucozona laternaria, assembly GCA_932273885.2. Lineage (NCBI taxonomy): Eukaryota > Metazoa > Arthropoda > Insecta > Diptera > Syrphidae > Leucozona > Leucozona laternaria. Next base: position 17,543,231 of record OW026367.1, on the reverse strand, counting down.
AAAAATTGATTTCGTCTTTGGGTAAAAAGGAAATTTTATTGTAATAGGTAAAGGCATCTACCCATACAGGGTGTTTCCTATTAAATGAACAATACTTTGTTGAAATGATTCTTCGGCATATTTTTAGCAAAAACTTTGTCGATAGTTCAGCTAGTAGAGAAAAAATATGGACAGTAAAAGCATTTTTACCCATTTAGGTACCTTTTGTGTTCTTAAGGAGTTCATCGAAATCCAGTGACAAAAAAAGGAAACTTATCAGTTTCATTTTAAGAATAATAAAAACAATTGATTGACATATTAATATTAAAAAACATGAAAACTACTCAGTGTTTTGAGTAGAGCTAGATTTTGAAGTTATAAATCATATCCACACTCATAATCATTTACTGCATCGCTCCACTTTACGACACAAACTTCTTAATGAGGGAAGGAGGGGAGGAAACGATTTTTGCGCAAGAATCATTTACAAAGGTATTGTTCATAAATAAGATTTAACGTGGAGGCCACACGAGCCACTACTGGCTAACCAAGTCGCAATACACAAACATCTTTTTACTAACACCTAATTTGTATGTAGATATTTTAAAAATGTAAAAATTCACTTTCATACGAAACTTGACATTGCTTGACAGAATATTTGACGTTTGCGAATATAACGTTACGAGTCACCAGAAAGCTCTAAAATTGCTCATTCGAAAAATAAAATCTCAAAATTTTAGGATTTTTAGAAGTTTTTTATTCCACCGAGATCGTAGAGATCCTTCAATGAAATTTAACAGAGGAAATATTTGACTGTTAACAGTCGAATTGTTTTTTCCTGAACACTGTTTATTTTAATAAATATGATTTAAAATCACGAAAACAAATATAAACCAGCATAAAAGTGTTCATATATGCGTTTCGCCCCGATGTAATATGCATATATGAACACTTTTATGCTGGTTTATATTTGTTTTCGTGATTTTAAATCATATTTATTAAAATAAACAGTGTTCAGGAAAAAACAATTCGACTGTTAACAGTCAAATATTTCCTCTTCAAAAGTCCCATAGCAAGGCAACAAAAATAATAGCTACAATTTATCTTCTTTGAAGACTTGTAGCGACTATATAATTCGCAGTTGCTCTTTGTAGCTCGGATTATATGGAATCTCGATTTATTCGGGAAAATATGCGTCAAGACAAGGTGTAATGGTCATCTTCTGATGAGCCCAGCCATTACATCGGGGCGAAACGCATATATGAACACTTTTATGCTGGTTTATATTTGTTTTCGTGATTTTAAATCATATTTATTGAAATTTAACAGTTTATTGCTCGACGGATAGGCAAAAAACTGTATTTCGACGACTGTAGAATATTTCGTTACAAAAATCACAAGAAAGTTCTAAAACTCCTTTTTTCGAAACAAAAAAAAAAACAAATGACAGATGTTTTTTAATCTATTGACATCGAAGCCCCATGCTTCAATGGAATTTGACAGTAGATGGCTTGACAGATAGGCGACAAATAATGTTTGATCCCATCGAGAATAAATCGTTCCAAATTTCAACGGATTGTCCTGAAAATGCACTTTTCCGAAGCAAAAAAATAAAAATAATCCATCTTCATCATATAGCCCAATGGAATTTGATAGTTTATTGCTTGATTGTCTATCCAGATCGACTACGATTGGTGTCGGAATTACTGTCCTCGTTCTGAAAAGAAAGATCAATCTTTCTGAATTCAATTTGAGCCAAAAGCGTTGACACATATAGAATTGATATTAACTGGACATTAACTATGCCCCGTGCAAAAAGGAACCTTCGAACGCGCCCGAAAACATTTCAAAACATAAATTGAATGTTGGTTTCACGTGAATATAAATTTTCAAAAACTAAGCCATTCTCATCAATTGGTTACTAGTTTTATTCAGAATTCATTACTGAAAAAAAAATACCCCACTTTGTTAAATAGTTAACCTTAAAAATACCGAAAAAAGACCTCATGGAACAATTCTATAAGGTCTGATTCGAATTTAGCACAGCAAAAGCTTTCGAAAAAGTGTCATTTGGTTCAAATGAGAAAAATGACAGGGTTCCAGTATACCTAATTGAAAAATTGATATTATTAAAATTGATGATGGAAATAAGTATGTAATATTATTATGATAGGGCGTGGGTACCGACAAGCTCGAAAAAGTGGTGCCTAAAACCATTTAACTAGGCATGTATTAATGTTGATATATTTTTTTTTTCTGAAAAAGAAGGAAAAATCCGCAATATTGTATGACTTGTACAATGTACAAAACGATGAACACGCAAATTCTATAGAGAGACTAAACATTTCGACTTTCTGACAATTTCTGCCTGAGAAATTTCTTTGAGCAGAAATCGACTGATTTGAGTAATGGTTCCCCAAGTGTAACTTTTGTTTTGATTTTAGTTTCGATATACACATGTAGATTTGCAATTTTGTATTATTTTATTAATCTATTTTAATTTATTGAAACCATATTCATATTATTTATCTTTTATTTATCAATTCATAGAGATTATTAGAAAGTCGATGAATTTCTTGTCTTTTATCACAAGTGGTTTATCACACCTGGTCTTTTATCACAAGAATACATTCATGTTTTTTAATGTTAAATTAAAGAATTTTTTTTTAATAAAATTTATGCGTGTAGCAAAAATGTTTGCTCTCAAACTTTTACAGACTATTTCGACAGTCTACTTCTTTCTGAGAGAATTGCATCCCCACTCTTCAAAATTTTATAGACTGCCTAAATAAAGTGGACACTCTTAACTGTGGACACTCATGTACTGAGACTGACTTTGTTACGAATGGCAACACTGGCCATTCATGTTTGGAGAATTAACTTATGTAATTAAAACTTAAAAACTATATAAAAGTCAGTCTTGTTCGGTCCATGTCCATCCGACCGGCAAGTCATGTTTGGAAACCTTTTTAAACCAGAGAAAATAAATTTGTTTTTATTTAACGGGTGATTTTTAAGCTGGTTTGGTTTTGGCAACACTGGTTTTGACAGCTGACGTGTGTTTAGTACCTTGTGTCACTGTCAAACAGCTTCAGTTTGGTTTGCAATTTAACCATGGATCGTCTTACAAATGAACAACGCTTGCAAATTATTGAATTTTACTATCAAAATTCGTGCTCGGTTCGAAATGTTCATCGCGCGCTGCTTGTGTTCAGCGATGAGGCTCATTTTCGGTTGAATGGGTACGTAAATAAGCAAAATTGCCGCATTTGGAGTGAAGATCAGCCAGAAGCATTGCAACAGCTACCAATGCATCCCGAAAAAGCCACTGTTTGGTGCGGTTTATGGGCCGGCGGCATTTTTGGGCATATTTCTTCAAAGATGATGCGAATCGCAGCGTTACTGTCAATGGTGAACGCTACCGAGCGATGATAACAAACTTTTTTTTGCCCGAAATGGAAGTTCTTGACTTGCATGATATGTGGTTTCAACAAGACGGTGCCACATGCCACACAGCACGCGAAACAATGGCGCAATTGCGAGGCGAGTTTGGTGAACAGTTAATTTCACGTTTCGGGCCGGTCAATTGGCCGCCTAGATCGTGCGATTTGACACCATTAGATTATTTTTTGTGGGGGTATGTCAAGGCTTATGTCTATAGGGACAAGCCCGCTTCGATTGACGCACTGGAAGCCAACATCCATGCATTCATTCGTGAGATACCGGCCGATATGTGTGAAAGAGTATGCCAAAATTGGACTCAGCGGATGGGCTACCTGAGACGCAGCCGCGGTCAACATTTGCATGAAATTATCTTTAAACATTAAATTGCAAGGTTCAAACTATTGATTCAAATAAATATTTCATTCATTTTTTCGAATTTTTTGTGTTTTTTTTTTTTAAAAAGTTCTAAACCTCTTAAAAAATCACCCGTTATAAGGGATCGAAACAGACTTACTGAATGACCAAGTTTAGTAGTATTGTGTGGACGATGTTCTAACCGTCTACTAGTAGGTATACATACATCTGGTCCATTATGCTGGTGGTTTGCATATGGTGTGACAAAAAGCTAGAGCGTGTAGGTTTGGTTGATACAAAAAAAAATCATATGGGAGGGGGAATTTATTCCCCGCGGTTTAGCCAGGAGAGGCAATTTTCAAAAAAAAAAAAAAAATGATTTAAAACAGAAAAAAATAGTAAAAAACAACATTTAAACATACAATGCCATGACACAACTTTTTGTTAAGTCAGAAATTTTATCTTTTATCGTGTTTTTAAATAAAGTTGTTTTAGAGAATAGTTTTTGAAAAATTAATTTTCAAACTCAAAATTTCGAAAACAAAATTGAAAAAATTTTGTTCAAACTAATTTTGTTCATAATTTTACGTTATTGAGTAGTATTTTTGTTTTAAATATTCAATGTCCTTATTAATTTTAAGTCAAACACCAAAAACAGAATGATAAAATCTCTTCTAGTTCTTTAGAAAATTGAAAATAACAGAAATAAAATTCCCTTAATTTGACTCCAATCCGTTATTTAAGTTGCTCTACTCCACTACCTAGCTAGTAAAGTTGATTTAGTTATTTTCAATTTTCTTAAAAAGTAAAAGACATTTAAGCATCTGGTTTTCTGTTTTTGACTAAAAACTAATAAGAGCATTGAATTTTGAAAAAAAAATTGGCACTTAATTACGTAAAATTTTGGAAAAAACGTTTGAAATTTTTTTTTTCAAAATTTTGAGTGAAATTTAATTTTTCAAAAACTCTTTTCTAAAACAACTTTATTTAAATACACAATAAGAGAAGAGATTTCTGGCCTTACAAAAAAATATATCATGGCATTGTAAGTATAACCGTTGTTTTTTAATTTTTTTTTCTCTTTTAAGTCATGTTTTTAGAAAGTGGCCCCTCCTGACTAAGCGGGGGGGGGGGGGGGGGGGGGGGGCAAATAGATCCCCTCTTCCTCTCCAATTTTTTTCTTGCCTCAACACAACCTCTCTAGCTTTTTGTCATTCCTTATGCACCAGGATATTACACCCTGTATAGTGTATATCCTTGCGTCTCATATAAAAAATGATCATAATGACCTTCCATTTCTCTTTATTTCTTTTATCACAAACATTTTATTTAAAAATGTGTCTGTTTGTTTTATTACTTTTACTATTTCGCATTGTTTCTTTATATTATGTTAACCCTTTTCGAGAACATGCACAGTCGTTTTCATGTTGGTTTTCCACCAAAATTACCTACAACTGTCAGAAAAGAAGTGCATGTTGCGTCACTGGAATTGTGTCTTGCTTTATCATTAAAAAAAAAAAAAAAAAAACCTGATAGCTATATGCCGTATGTATCCATCTACTTAAAAAAAATTGAAAAATAAAAACAAAACAAGTGGTATAGGTAAGTCAAATAAATAGAAACAAGGTGAAGCAATAATAAACATCAAAAATGAAAAGAAACATCAAAATAAGAAAGGGTTGCAACAAATTGCAATTTACCCTTTTGTTCCACACCACGCATCAGACCATCATCCAGACACCCTTTTCGCCACTGTGATGGGATTGGAGGCATGTCTGCGGTTTTAATTTTTTTGTTTTTTATAAGGCTCTGTTTTGTGATGTGCCCACTTCTTTAGGAGTTGTGTTTTTTTTTTTTTTTCCTGAACACCATTTTTTTCGTCTCGGCTAAAAGAAAAAAAAACATGGTAATTGTCGAAAGTTTAAAAAAAAAAATTAAAAGGGGAAAACCCAACTAGCACACTGCGTTTATAATTTTTTGTCTGCGTATTTAGAGCGGAAAATAAAATAAGACGGGGCGAGCTTGCTACTTTTGCCCTTTTCCGCCGACGAAGATGTTAGCGTCGCGTTGTCCTTACGACTGCGATTGTTCCAATGTTCCACTGCGGTTTTGCTGAACATCAGCTACTTTGGTAGATAGAAGACAACAACTGTTTATCTAGTGAAAGAGCGTATCAAACAGTGATGTGCGTCGTTGACTTGCCCCCTTTTAAGTATGAGTGTATTTATTTTTTTGTATTCGATTCTTAATATCATTAAAAATTTACCCTAAACAAAAGTATATTGGATGCGCGATATTGGTTGTGGGCTTCGCGGGTTGAAAATGCATAACGCATGAATAAAGTTATAGTGTGTGTTATGCATGTAGGGATGTTATTGATAATTTATATAAAGCTTTCTTAAGCTCTAATAATTGCTTTGTTATGAGGTTTAAACTCACATTATGTATGTACATAAAGGTATGTGTGTGAAAAATCGGTATTATGAAAGATAGTATTTTCTATACGACCGAAGGAGGATGAAATAAATGTCAACGAATATGTAGTACACGTGTCATAAGTATTATGCAAGTGAGTGCAGCATAAATGTTAAATTAATAAAAATGCTTTTAAAAAAACCTACAAATATACATACATATGTTCATATGTACATACATAAATGTACATGTTCGATGTAGATACCTATAGCTCGTTGATGATGGACGTGTTTTCTTCAAGTAGGTATTTAGGAAGAAGCAAATAGTGAAGAGCAAACTAAAAACAACATAGAGACTTGAATTTAAATTGCATTATTTTTATTTACACCAAATATTATAGTGACTTATAAGAGTTTTTGTTGCTACATGTATTTGGGTGTGGAACATTGGGGGTAGAATTATGTATATGTATGTTAGAGGGCCAATAAAGGTTGGAAATGTACGATGTAGAGCATTAAGTTTATTGCTAATTCCAAATTAAGTTACTACAACTCTATTAACTATGTATACTTGTCAGGACAAAGGACTTCCTTTTTCAATTAGAATAAATTACGACACTCAAATTACCTGAGGCGATAACTTCTCATTCATAAGTCATTTTATAAGCTGCAGCCCACAAGACATAAATTATATTTTTCATGACATGTCTATGTTTTGTTCGCCGATATACCTTTCTATTAACGTTATCATTGGGGATCTAAAAATTGATACAGTGAACTCTCTCATAAGCGAACAATGATGGCACTCAAAAATGCGTCTGCTTATTTATATGATAACAAAAATTAAATGTAAAATCTTTAAAAAAAACATAAGCATACAGCCTGTCGATTTTTTTAAATTTTAGTCTGAGTCCGTTACAGCATTGAACAAATTGGAATGTAGACAGCATTCCACATTCGTTTGTATGGCTAAAGAACGAATTTCTAAAAAAATTAGCTGTATGCCCGAAGTTAGGCTCAAGAGTAAACTGATGAGCATTTCTAGTGAGGCCGGTATTACGGGAAAATTGTTTTAAGGGAGAAATGCAACTGGGTGGTTCATTTGAACACTTTTTATAAAAAAAAAGCGATCAAATAATGAAAAACAAGAAACATTGCGCCTATGTTCAAGAGAAAGAGATTTAAGTAAGGTATACTAAAGGGTGTTTTTTTTTTAGAGATGTGGTTTTCAAGAAGAATTAAAACGCATATAATTTGATGTTATAGCCAAGAATTTAGCTTTATTATAAATATAAGAGTTTTCCATTATGTTTTAAAAATGATTTCGGGCTGGCTCGAATAAATTCCAGCCGACAGGCCCAATTTTCGACAACTTTTTGCAGCAATTGGGGCCGTATGTCAGCAATAACGCGCCGAATATTCTCTTCCAAGGCGCCAATCGTCTCGGGCTTATCTGGGTAGACAATCGATTTCACATAACAATAAAAAAAATAGTCCAGCGATTTTAAATCGTACGACATTGGAGGCCACGCCACAGGCCCACGACGCGAGATAATGCGCTCACCAAAAGTTTCCTTCAATAATGTAGCGCAGTCTTGTTGGAACCAAAGGTTGTCCACAACATCCTCCAAATCAGGCACGAAAAAGTCATTAATCCATGGATGGGTCTTCTTCGATACTCTGCTCCACAGCAGCAATAGCGTCTTCGGTGCGCACTGTACTGCGACTCTGAGGAAGCGCATTAGATACTAGAGTAAACGTGGTACAAAACCAATCCATAGTTGCTCGAATTACCGACTCTGCTGGGCGATTATGTCGACTGAATATTGGATGCAGCGGGCGATGCATCCGAACCATTATTTTGGTAATAAATTTGCACGGTTTGCAAACGTTGTTCGGGAGTAAGTCTATTCATTATAAAATGGCAAACCCAACTGAGCATACATCAAGTGACAGCTGTCAAAAAGACCAACTCCGAAAAGAGTATTGCCAGATTGAAAACCACACGTCTAAAAAAAACACCCTTTATATTCAAACCAAACTCAATTGCGGTTAATAAAACTGGCGTCCGTGTCCGATTAAAAGAGAGTCCGCTAGTCGAAAAGTTATAAGTATATAAAAATCGTTCTTATGGGAATTGTCGGTTATGAGAGAGTACACTGTATTAGATCGAATGCGATGTTTTTTTAGTATACAAAATCTGTTAAAATGTTAAAATCTGACTAGCGATGATTTCGAGTTTATGGTTCTGAGACCGCAGAGAAACCGATTACGTCATTGTATATTTTTATATACTTTAGATTAATTAAATGTCATTTTGAGGATTAATTTCATAATTAAAATTGGGTGTTTTTCATGGTGAAATAGCCAAGTTTGCAATTAAGATAAGCCTTAAGTATTCATATGTAGATGAAGAAAACTACGCAGGAAGTTTGTAAAACAAGTTTAAGGTTTTACGGAGTAGCACCGCAAGGCCAAAACCGGTCGTCATTAGTGGGAAGCCCTGAGACACAACGATAGTTTTATTTGTTGGCTACCGCGCTAGGCTCAGGAAAGTCATGTCAAAGGTCAACACTCCTCCGGGCTTTTTAAAAAGACCCGATAATACCTGGACTGACACCTGCTCAGAAACTTTAGAGTCACTTATGAACACTCACTTCCCAGGATGTGTGGTTGATCCATCTCCTGTTGACAGTGAATCGACCACTAGTGCAATCTCTAATATTAGCAATCAAATCGTAGATAGTAGGAAGGTGGCTTGGGCCATTGACTCTTTCTCAGCATACAAGTCTGCAGGACCTGATGGCATAATGCCGATTATGCTTCAAAGTTCTAAAGACATAATTGTTCCAATTCTAGTGGACATTTTTAGACAATGTCTGAACATGACCTACATTCCACCTAGTTGGAGAGAAGTCAATGTCGTCTTCATTCCGAAAGCAGGCAAGCCCACTCATACTGAAGCGAAAGACTTCAGGCCGATTAGCCTTTCCTCATTTCTTCTGAAGACCTTAGAAAGACTAATAGAAACGCACATTCGCCTAAAACTTAATGTCAGTGTCCTCTCACAGGCCCAACATGCGTATATGAAGGGCAAATCTGTTGAGACGGCACTTCATGAAGTGGTCGGCACGATTGAAAAATCAATCCAATTCAATGAATTTACCCTGGGAGCATTCCTGGACATAGAAGGGGCCTTTAACAACGTGGAAAACAGCGCAATCCTACGAGCCCTAGACTCCTTTAATATTGATCCGATGCTTTCGAACTGGATTGACTCTATGCTTCAAACGAGACTTGTAAGTGCAGAAATGGGTCACAGCAAGCTAAAAGTTAGGACATGCAGAGGTACTCCGCAAGGAGGGGTGTTATCCCCCTTGCTTTGGCTTTTAGTTGTTAATGAGATTCTAGTTAAACTCAGTTTAAGCGGTGTGAAGGTCGTTGCTTACGCCGACGACATCGTGATAATGGCATCAGGTAAATTTATACCTACACTGTGTGAGCTTTTACAAACATCTCTTGACAAGCTCAGTAATTGGGCCAGTTATTGCGGACTAAATGTCAACCCACTTAAGACAGAACTAGTTTTGTTTACAAGAAAACATGTTATTCCGAACATAGATCCTCCCACCATAAATGGGACTCCGCTCCAGATCACTGGTACGGCAAAATATCTTGGTTTGGTAATAGACCGTAAGTTAAACTGGAAAGAAAATATTAAAGAACGAAAGAGGAAAGCCTCAGTAGCATTCTATACCTGTAGTCGAATTTTTGGAAAAAGATGGGGTCCCAGCCCCAGAACCATTCATTGGATGTACACAGCCATAATAAGGCCAATTTTGACGTACGCATGTCTGGTTTGGTGGCCAGCCCTAGAAAAGGCAACCAATCTAAATACTATAACAAAAATTCAAAGACTCGCATGTATTGGAACTACTAGTGCCATGAAAACTACTCCTACCGCAGCCTTGGAAACGTTTCTTTCACTAGCCCCACTTGATTTATTTACGAAGGAAGTGGCGGCCATCAGTGCTCTAAGACTAAACCAATGTAATAACTGGGTAGGAGGCCATTTTGGGCACAAAACCATAATGACTTTCATGGACAAAGACATTCAAACGGACTATACTGCACCGCACATTGATTTCAACCCAGTGGCCTTAACAGATGTACCCTCAAGGGATCTCTGGGCGGCCAACCAGGTCATAAACACTAATCATGTTTCGGTTTTTACAGATGGTTCCAAGATGGCTGATGGGGTAGGGTCAGGCATCTACTCAGATAACCCACCCCTAAGTAGATCAATAAAACTTCCAGATTTTTGCAGTGTCTTCCAAGCGGAAGTGCTTGCAATTTACGAGGCGGCAAAAAGTCTTACCACTTTTGAACTTGTAAATAGAAACATTGACATCTTCATTGATAATCAGGCGGCAATTAAATCAATTGCCTCAATCGTCACAAAGTCTAAACTGGTAGAATGTTGCCGAAATGAGTTAAAACTACTCAATGCATCAAATACAGTTACCCTTCGATGGGTCCCAGGACATCGTGACATATATGGAAACGAAATGGCGGATAAACTGGCCAAAATAGGATCTTCTCTTGATCCAAGCCAAACTGATTCCTCCGTTTCTATGCCACTAGAACAAGAAAAAGGCAGAATTCGCAAATGTTTCCTCGAAGCCGCAAACGATAGATGGTCAGCTCTTGATACTTGTCGGGTCTCGAGGAATCTATGGCCAGACATCTCAAAGAAAAAAACAGACTTCCTTCTCAAACTAAGCAGACCTCAACTATCCCTTTTTGTTGGAATCCTAACGGGTCACAACTCAATGGGAACCCACATGCGCAGAATGGGCATCAGCTCATCCGACTTGTGCAGAGGGTGTCAAGATGAAGAGGCGGAGGAGGGCTCCTATCACTTCCTTTGTGAATGCCCCAGCTTAGTAAGAACTAGAAAAAAGGCCCTCGGAGATTACTTCTTTGATGAACTGAGCGACATCTCGTTTTTGCCACTAAGAAACATCCTGAAATTTATTCAATGTTCGGGTTGGTTCAAGGAGGCCCTTCATGCCCACACCTAAACTCCTCTAACTCCTTCCCACCCTTCCTCTTCCTTCACCTCATCTATTTCCTGGGGACCACAATGGATCCATTGAGATCCGAGTGCGATGATGCGGCTTGCCGTATTTTCACCCCACCTAACCTAACCTAACCTACCGCGCAAAGTGCATTCAATAGTGTCATAGCGTTGCTCGCGCTTTGGCCGTGCGTTGCAGTTCGTTTGACCGATCAATAAAAGAGATTTTAAAATTATATCAACTTCAACAATTGGAATCGCATTGGATTACAATTACGTTTATCCATTTTTTAGCGCCTTAAGCTCTAAATTTGTGTTTTACTTCACTTAGACAACATTAAATTTACACGACATGACACATGTCATTGCGTAATATAGACAATAACGTCCCTATTCCTCACTCCATATAGCTAAGTATGCCAAGATTCCATTCGACCCTTTCATTAGTGTGTCGCATAAAAATCTGTAACAATGCCACCCTTGTGTCTTTTTCGATTTTCATTTTTTTCAATTTTTGTTGCATTTGTAAGAGAAAAGTGCTTGTCCTTCGAATGGAAAATCCATCTCCACATTACGCCTTTGTGATTGTGCGTCATATTTTTTTCTCACCATTTCCTTTTCTTTTTGTTAAATATACTGCACTGCAAAGGAATCCTTGTGTAAAAAAAAAAAAACAAAAAAAATTGTAAGCGCACTTCCCCATCACACACAAAGGATCTCATCAACTGCAAAATATGTAAAGAAAAAAAATGTCACATACCTACCTATAGCGTATATCTACCTACCTTATAAGAGTAGGGTGCGTTTATATGCGAACAACTTGAGGTCTAATCCAAGTCAAGGATGACAGCAGCAAAATGTATATGTTTGTGGGGAGGGGGGGTGAGCAAAGAATGAGTTGAAATGTATATGCTAAGATGCATTTGAATGCAACTTGTAACCTACATCGTCTTGTTATCCTGATTAGTTTGTCCCCGCATAGTCAACCTCAAGTCCAATATCCTTTGTGATGATGAGACGACTATAAGACGACCCCTGCAAAAGCTTCCGTTTTCTTCATGGCGGTGACACAAAATACTCTGAGTCGCAAGTAAACGCATTCATCACAAACACACACACACACATACTCAGGGTATAAATGATACCCTATACGCTGATGCTGATGACAACAATGATGACGATCATAATGAAGATGATGTAATCTGAAAGAAAATACGACTTTGCTTGCGTTTGCCTTTGTGCATTTGTGTGTGTGTGTGTGTGTGTGTGTATATATGTATGAATGTCCTTAATTATGCCGATTCTTTCGACGGCGGCGTCTCTGTTACTTTTGCATCAGTAAAAGTTCGTATATTTTTGCAATCTTTTGTGCAAAAGCGCTAGTTATATGCCTCAGAGGCCTCTTTGCATTGAAGTATCTTCTTCAAACTCGCTACTCTCGTTTTAACAAGAGCTGGGAATATATAGTCCTGGCATTCGAAGGATACAAAATACGAATTCAAACATCAAAGGAATTTCCTTACACTTCTGCACTAATTCTGTTGCGTTTGAAGACGCACTTTCTACAAAGCAACAAAAATATATTTACAAAAAAAAATTTACAACATAAATGTTGGAACTCACTTGTCTGTATGAAGCTTCTCCAGTGTCAAAGGATTTTAAAAGATTGTGCTACTGTGCAAACTCTCATCGTTTCCCTTAGAGAGAAATGAGAGGGAATTTGAAATCCTTGCAGTTCACTGCAATTATTATCATTATTCCTTTGCGAGTGCAAAATTTGTGTGTGCCAAAGTAATTTCGTAGAGGTACCTATAGCAAAGAGGTGAATAGGGTGTCTCCTATCACAATTGTTAAAATATTTTTTTTTTTTAATTTATCATTAAGAACAATTGCAATCATTATGGATTAAATCTCATCCAACTGTAAAAGATTTCTAGTAAATTAAACTAAGCGAAATTCTTTAGAGAATATCAGAAGTTGCCTTAGTTATGTAAACAAATAATATAGTATTATGAGAAATGATATTTCGCTAAGTTAACGTTATTTTAGCGAATATATTGAAACGCCGATCGGAGAATACGACATACGACATTTGGTTGTTAATTTATTTGTACTAAGTTACGCTGACATGTATTTAATTGCAATATTTTTTTCTCACTGAAATGGGATTTTCGTTGAGTTGGCTTAAACTTAGCGAAAACAGTTTGATTAAGTATTATTTGCTGTTAATTTGTATTTATTTACACCGACATTTAATTAGTTGGTAGAAATGTTTTGTGTTCTTTAAAATGGGATTTCCGCTAAGTTCCAGGCAACTTAACGAAACAACTTAAACAAAAATTTAGAAGAAGTACCTATTTGTTAATGCGAAGAAATTTGTCCAATTGCTAAATAGTTACACCAACAATATTTGAATTGTAATTTCACGCGAAAAATTGATGTTTCGTTAAGTTGACATCATTCAAGCCAAAAGAAACTCACCAAAAACGCTTTGAGCATTTAAAGAAATTTGTAAATGATTTATTTCCAATTAGTTAAGCCGATATTTATCTAATTGCAAATTTTGTTGGCTGAAATGGGATTTACGCTAAGTTGTAGACAACTTAACGAAACAAATTCAACAAAAATTTAGATTAAGTATTTTTCAGTGCAAAAATATTATTTGAACTGATTATTAGTTGCACCAATAATATTTGAATTTCCATTTTCCTCAAAGAATTTTGTCATTTCGTTAAGTTGACGTCAACATAGGTAAAACGATTTTAGAATACAAAGACATACATATTAAACCAACATTTTTATTCAATTGCAGAATTTTGTTTGCTAAAATAAGATTTTCGCTAAGTTGTATGCGACTTAACGAACAAAATTTTTGAAAAAGTTGGATAAAGAATTTTAAAGTGCAAAGATTTTTGCTTATTATAATTTTCATTTCACGTATAAAACTGTTATTTCGCTAACGAAACATCTTTGATATAATTTTTTTTAGATAAAATTGTGAGACCCTGTATTATCCTTTTTCATTTAGGTAAAGATGTGATACAAATTTTAATACATTTAATCCTTTGCGCGGGCGACCGTGTGTGTGTGTGTGTTTTGTAGTGCATTATAGCTCGGCGGTCGGGATAACAGGCAAAGTTTAATCCTTGAAAGAGAAAATGATGCGTGCTTAAGTAGGCAGACCTTCTTGAACTTTTTTTCCTCTTATCTCGTACTATTCTAATTTTTTTCTTTTTTTCAAACTCAACGCGCTGTTTGTGAAGTGAGTTACATGAATCCTTGTACTCTTTCTCTTGATGGTTTATGCGCGTTTATTCCCATGTTAAAAGGACTAACATAGTTTTTCATTTTTATTTTTATTTTTATTTTTATTTGTGTGTGTTTATCACTTCTTTACATTTTTCCTTTTTGTCAAAAGAAAGAAAGATACTTGAAAAAAAAAAAGATTGCAAAGCGAATACTCATATAAATACATTGAAATGATGTGAATAACATAAAGCTGAGCATCGGTTTTATAGTATGTATATATATGGTGGTGATGTAGGGTGATAGAGAGGAAGTGAGAACAAACAGAAATTGTTGTAAGGCATTGTTTAAGGACTTAGTGTTGCGTTTTGTTTAAAGGCTCTGCGGACGGATGTATATATAGGGATGAGAGGTTTGGTTGTGATGATAGCCAGCCAACCAGCTAGGTACTATACTAAGCTGATTTGCATGAGGTTTTAATAAAAGAGCTTTCGATTGTTTTAACAAACAGTTAGTTAGTCTTTTGTATGATCAACAAAAGGAAATTTTAAAGAAAAAAATGTCTGCCAAGATGATTTTTGGATTACAGGATTTTTTTTTAAACAAGGTATTGAACTTTAAAATTTATTCAGGAAGGTAGGTACCTATGTAGATATGTTTGCTTCTTATGACTAAATTCTCATATTTTGTAAAATTTTTAGTAACAATATATTTTTCAGTATATCCAAAATTTACTGTCTATCTGTGTGAGTTTTTATAAGATTATAATCGATGAATAATTTTGTAATGGAAATTAAATTGCAAAAATAATTAACGCAGTTCTGGCAACCCTGCATTTACATAAATTCGATATATATATATACAGGGTGATTACAATGCAACAAAGGCTAGAGTGTGTAGGTTGGCTCGAAACAAGACAACAATCGTATGGGGGGGGGTCAATTTTCTTAAAAAAAATTACGTAAAATAGAAAAAAATAGCAAAAACCACAATTTTTTCAAAAACTAGAAGATATTTAAGCATCTTAACGGGTAGAAAAAGCACCCGTCCTATACGGGTTTTGTCTTGTTTCAACCTAAGCCTTTTGTCGCAATAACTTACTTAAAACACCTTGGTAATATTTAATTAATGTAAATGCATTGTTGCCATCACTAAATTATTTTTTTTTTGCAATTTATAATATACAGAAAATATAAATACTTCATAAATCGAAAATAAAGAGAAACCGAAAAAATACTTTTAATTTTTTTGACTTAAAATGACCTCAAGAAGCAATGGTTTTTCTTCACAGGAAGTGAAGAAGTAACGTCCATTTTCATCACATTCAGAGTTAGTGGTACTTAAGTGGCCAATTTGGGAGACTAAGGGCCAGTTTCACAGTCGACACTTACTGGAATAAGTGGCACTTAAGTTTCCCATATTAGAAATGTAAGCTAAATTTCATAGCCTGCGTAAGTGGAACTTAAGTAACCAACATCGGAGACTTAAGTGCCACTTATTCAGATAACAGTGCACTCTGATATTGGGAATTAATCTTTCACATTCCCCACTTAAGTGTCACTTTTCGGACTGTGAAACTGGCCATAAGGTCTAGTTTTTCAGTGCGAGATTGATGTTAAACCCGAGTTAACTCATCAAATTTGGTGAGTTAACTCATTATTAAGTGAACAGATGCTCTTTATGTTTTATCGTTTTGTGTGCATTCCCCACCGAAAAACTGCTTCCTCAATTCACTGTGGGTTAATTTACTTCTATAGAGTAAGCTGATTCTAATTTAACTCACCACTAACAAACTGGGTCTAAGTGTCACTTATTTCGGTACCTAAGTGTGAACTGTAAATAGGTCCCGATCCTCTAAAAGATGCAGCGCAACCAATTAATTTTTTTTTTTTTCTAATTTTTGAAATTTTATACCTATAGCTCCTGTGTTGATTGGTCACTTTTAGTCATCAAGCTATCAATTGCATTCCGAAATATATGTAAATACCCATATCTGACTCATCATTCCTCAAATGCTCGAATGCTTTTTCTTGTTTAACGCCTTTTTTTTATAATTTGTATGTTCTGTCAGATAAATCTTGTCAAAACATTGTTTTCTCGATTGTGTAGGTATAATAATTGTATATGCACACATCTTAGATATCTGCAGCCACATCCAAGCGTATATCGACCTATAACACGCTAAACACATTTTTATATTATTATAATATGACCCTGACTTTGACTTTGAAGAGGGTCGGTCGATACAAAAAAAAATAAATAAACCGGTCAGATTATTTTGTCCATAGGGAGGGGGAGCCAAAACGCATTAACACACACTGAAACAGAGACACAATTAATATCTTGTGAATTTTTTCTCCAAAATTTTAATTTTTTTTTTGTAGTTTGATTTTGTTGCAGAAAAAAAAAATTGTTGTTTGGCTTCTTATATACACATATGTACCTACATATACCTCAATCCAGACCGGAATGTGTGCACCAGACAGTACCTTACTTTTGTTGTTGTTATGCTTTTGATGTGGTTCTTAAGTGATTTCTTAATTGTGGTCAGTGTGGCTATGAAAAATACGCATAAAAAGACAAATCCTAAAAAAAAAATTGAAGAAATTCTAAAGGAAACACTTCAGACGGTGTTAAAAGCCTTTGGTTTTTTTTTTTTTTTTTTTTTTAAAAAGGTATTCGCAGCTCATCTAACTGAATATCAAATGAAGTTGTTATATAGAATATAGAATGACGCAAGGAACCAGATGTTAAAAATATAAAGATGGATAATTTTGAAACTAATTTATTAAATATTCTTGTAGGACTTGTTTTCATAATTACCATTCATTTAATTTTAAAATTAATCGACTTTTTTTTTAAAGTTAACATTAATCGACTTTTTTTTTAAAGTTAACAGGAATCGTTGTGATAAATACTGTACGTTTTCAATTTTAACCTACTAAAATAAAATGTGTGACGCATTATCACTACTATACTATATACTGTTATGATTATGTTACGAGAATGGTTTATAGGTTAGATGTGGTCCCGGTAGGTGTTGCCATATAATGTATGATGGTAGGGGAATATAAAGTTGAAGTATTTTTCAATCGATAGAGTTTTTGAAATTCTAAATTTAAATAATTCTTATTAAGATTTATTATTGCGATTATTTACTATGTTGTGAAAAAAAAAATTTGGAATACAGCTTTTTAAAATACTTTCTTAAATAAAAGTGAAAAAAATATATGTACTAATTTTCATAAATTTAAAAATTAGCTAATCAACTTTTCTTAAAAATTAAAAATAGGTTTTCAGAAATTACAATTAAAAAATAGTAGGTATATATGTATAGCTAATAATCTAGAAATAATTACAATTTAAAAAAAAAAATAATTCTGAGTGATGTACATATTTAAAATAAAAAAAAAATAAATGAAATTGTTTCCTAAATGTTGGAACTCTAAAATACTAAAAAAAAAAAATTACCAATTTTATTCACTTAATAACCCAGCTGAAAATTTGATCCAATAATGACAAAAATACATAATAAACAATTTCAAAAAAATAATGTTTGAAATATATTTCTAGATCAGTTTAACAAAAACAATTATTTCAAAAAAAAGAAACATACAATTTGAAACACAATTTCAATATGAAAAGAAATATCCAAATGCACTTTGCAAAATATGTTTGAAGTTTTTCAAAAAAGAAATTAAAAGTAAATTAAGAGAACAAATAAAGAAATATACTATATATGTATACCGAAACTAAAAGCATGTATACATTATGTATTAAGTTAATTGTCAACAAAATTTTAAACAAAATAATTAAATACAAAAAATCGATGAGTTCCAACAAAATTAAAAATTCGAAAATTCCCATTTAATAAAATTTTTCTAAAAATTCAAATTTTCTTATATTCAGATTTTCTAATAAACGCATTAGCGACCAACCACCCTAAAAAAATAGAAATAAATGAAAAATATTTGAAATACAGGCTATTTGTACTTAAACTTAAATAACCACTTTAAAAAAATATTCATAATATTTGTGTAACTTTAGGAAAAAAAGGGTGTACTTAAATGAGTAAACTGGCCTTATAACGGGTGATTTTTTAAGAGGTTTAAAACTTTTTTTAAAAAAAAAACACAAAAAATTCGAAAAAATGAATGAAATATTTATTTGAATCGATAGTTTGAACCTTGCAATTTAATGTTTAAAGATAATTTCATGCAAATGTTGACCGCGGCTGCGTCTCAGGTAGCTCATCCGCTGAGTCCAATTTTGGCATACTCTTTCACACATATCGGCCGGTATCTCACGAATGAATGCATGGATGTTGGCTTCCAGTGCGTCAATCGAAGCGGGCTTGTCCCTATAGACATTAGCCTTGACATACCCCCACAAAAAATAATCTAATGGTGTCAAATCGCACGATCTAGGCGGCCAATTGACCGGCCCGAAACGTGAAATTAACTGTTCACCAAACTCGCCTCGCAATTGCGCCATTGTTTCGCGTGCTGTGTGGCATGTGGCACCGTCTTGTTGAAACCACATATCATGCAAGTCAAGAACTTCCATTTCGGGCAAAAAAAAGTTTGTTATCATCGCTCGGTAGCGTTCACCATTGACAGTAACGCTGCGATTCGCATCATTTTTGAAGAAATAGGCCCAATAATGCCGCCGGCCCATAAACCGCACCAAACAGTGGCTTTTTCGGGATGCATTGGTAGCTGTTGCAATGCTTCTGGCTGATCTTCACTCCAAATGCGGCAATTTTGCTTATTTACGTACCCATTCAACCAAAAATGAGCCTCATCGCTGAACACAAGCAGCGCGCGATGAACATTTCGAACCGAGCACGAATTTTGATAGTAAAATTCAATAATTTGCAAGCGTTGTTCATTTGTAAGACGATCCATGGTTAAATTGCAAACCAAACTGAAGCTGTTTGACAGTGACACAATGTACTAAACACACGTCAGCTGTCAAAACCAGTGTTGCCAAAACCAAACCAGCTTAAAAATCCCCCGTTATGAGTCCTAAAAAATGTTTATTGTAGAAAAATAATTTCCAGAAATAAGAGTGGTATTAGGCTTCTTTTCAAAGTTCTTGAACCTTAGGCTACTAAATTGAAGTTATTTTTTTAGATTGCTATAGAAAAAGACAATGAATGTTATGAAAAAGCATTATAAAATGCCAAATTCTACGGAAATTGTACAAATTTGAGGTTTGAAATTTGAGGCAAAACCTTAGCAAATACGTTACTAGATATATTGTGTACTGGTTTTCCTACTTTTCTCAGTAAATGAGGAAAGGTTGGCTCAAAATCTTCAACGTCAAGCTCGAAAGTTCACAAGTTAGAATCGCTGAAAGATTTTCCTGAAGTTAAAAATACTCTAACGGGGGACAGGTAGTAGGATTCACTTTTAGAACTGCTACATTAAAAGTAAATCTTGGATATACATTTGTATCACCTTCCTCAATTCGGAAAAGGTTTTTCTGGTGGCCGTATTTTGAACAATTATATTTATATTATATAAATTATATTTTTTTTCAAAAATGTTTTTTGGATTTTCTTAACATGGTTTCAGCCAGTGTACTCATTTGAGAACACCAAATTTGAGCACGTGTTACCATAATTAAGATTGACCTATAAAAGTAATCTTTTTTTGTAACTGGGTTTCTCAACATCGTATCAAACAACAACATATATGTAGTTTTATAATAATTTATTTTTAAAAATTAATATTTAGTTGGGCATAGCCGGAAAAAAGCCCAACTGGAATACACATATAACTCATACTATTAAAAAATGGCAAAAACTAATTTTAGCTTCAATTTTTAAATGTTTGCACAAATGTCTATTCTTAAATTTAAGTAATAAGTTTAAAAAAATATTTCTTACTTTCTGAAAAAAAAAACGTATTAAAATTTCCAAATAAAACTGTACTCAATTGAGAAAAGTAGCATGTAATGGGTTAATAAAATGACCTTAAAATTTGAATTTCTTATTTCTAATTATTAATTTTTCTTAATGCGTATTAGAATATTATTTCTTTAGATATTATAATTTTAATTTTCCTATACATTCAAATTCTTTTTCTTTAAAGTATCAATTATCTTAAAAATTTCGTCTTTAATGTTAATTTTCCTAAAAATTAATTATTTCATTGTTAACTATTAATTTAAAAAAAAATAGTATTTTTTAGTTACCTAATTATTATAGTGTTTCCAAAAATCACTCTGAGAAAAATAAATGTTTTTCTTGTAAAGGGTCCACACAGTAGATTGAGAAAAATCGGAGTAGATTTCAAAATAAACTTTTTTTTTTATATAAATCTATATTTTAAAATGTTTTAAAAATAAATTTAATTAAGTTAAATAAAAAAAAAAAAATATGTGAGTGCCGGGACTCACGGTTAAATATGTGTAAACATCAACGTTTGTCCAAGTGCCTAATTTTTATTACTGAACGTCATCAAAAGAAACATATTGAATAATTAACACTACATTACCTATCTGAAGGCAGGGCTTAAAAAGCTTAGTGTTGAAAGAACGGCAGCGAAATACCCAGTGGGGGAACCACTGTAACGAAATTTCAAAGCACTAAAAGGCTGGTGGTGAAGTGTCCAACGAACGGTGAAGGTTCGGTACTGAAAGGTCCTGCTTCGTAGTTCACTCTCAACTTTAAGATGACTTCACATTACACATGGTTATTGTTTATGGTAATCACTTTCTGAGCATCGACAAACAACAACTGTCAGCGGAGAGCACTTAAACCGTGGTTTCAATTAAATGACACCGTACCCAAATTCCAAAGGAACTTAATGGTTTGACTGACAGGGGTCGAATTAAAATATCCAGTTAGAACTGTCAACGAACTTGCAACCCTTATGAAACTCCATCTTTCCATCGAGTAAAACTTACAAAAAGTTCAGTCTTAATTTTATACTGAACGAACCTCAAATGAATGTCACAATGAGATAGCCGGCGAATTATATATCTTGAGTTTTTAGAATATTTAGTTGCATTTTTTGTCAGTGGAAATCACTAAAATCGCAGTTTCAATCGATTGACACCATCAATCGCCTATGGAATTGGACGCTGTGATTTTTAATGAATGTTAACTTTGTGCAAGTACAAAAGTAGCCGATAACTCTTCAATTTGTTCAACCTCAGCTATTTTGTGTATCCCAGCTTACAAATTGCAAGAAGAAATTGCATCGTTTAAAAGCAGTATAATGTAAACGTAGAATTTAAGTTCAGATTTGTATCACTGAACGCACCCGATATCCTACCATACCTACAGCCATTGACCTACCATACCTACAGTCAATTGTCAATCCCTACAGCTGACTATTATTATTTTTGTTTTGATTTTGTTTTCTTTTTAATTACTATTGTCGCGTCCATTTTGTTCGGGGAATAATTAAAAATTAAAGAAAAAAATATAAAAATATAAGTGTTAAATGATAAAATCGTCGGTCGCGCTAAAAACAATTTGCTTTCGTCGTTGGCAAAAACAATATAAATGAGTGGTCGCGATAAAGTAATGGCTGATTTTTTAAGAGGTTTAGAACTTTTTTTAAAAAAAAAACACAAAAAATTCGAAAAAATGAATGAAATATTTATTTGAATCGATAGTTTGAACCTTGCAATTTAATGTTTAAAGATAATTTCATGCAAATGTTGACCGCGGCTGCGTCTCAGGTAGCCCATCCGCTGAGTCCAATTTTGGCATACTCTTTCACACATATCGGCCGGTATCTCACGAATGAATGCATGGATGTTGGCTTCCAGTGCGTCAATCGAAGCGGACTTGTTCCTATAGACATTAGCCTTGACATACCCCCACAAAAAATAATCTAATGGTGTCAAATCGCACGATCTAGGCGGCCAATTGACCGGCCCGAAACGTGAAATTAACTGTTCACCAAACTCGCCTCGCAATTGCGCCATTGTTTCGCGTGCTGTGTGGCATGTGGCACCGTCTTGTTGAAACCACATATCATGCAAGTCAAGAACTTCCATTTCGGGCAAAAAAAAGTTTGTTATCATAGCTCGGTAGCGATTCGCATCATCTTTGAAGAAATATGGCCCAATAATGCCGCCGGCCCATAAACCGCACCAAACAGTGGCTTTTTCGGGATGCATTGGTAGCTGTTGCAATGCTTCTGGCTGATCTTCACTCCAAATGCGGCAATTTTGCTTATTTACGTACCCATTCAACCAAAAATGAGCCTCATCGCTGAACACAAGCAGCGCGCGATGAACATTTCGAACGGAGCACGAATTTTGATAGTAAAATTCAATAATTTGCAAGCGTTGTTCATTTGTAAGACGATCCATGGTTAAATTGCAAACCAAACTGAAGCTGTTTGACAGTGACACAAGGTTCTAAACACACGTCAGCTGTCAAAACCAGTGTTGCCAAAACCAAACCAGCTAAAAAATCACCCGTTATAATCTAATTGTCGGTCGCGTTAAAATCAATTTGTTTTGGTCGGCGCAAATCAGAGTTCGTAACGTAACGTGCTACAACGTAAAGTACACGACGTAACATTGCACACGAACGTTCACGTTTTTTTCACTCTACCGCCAGCATAGATGTTTACACATCAAAAACTAAAAACTAAAATTGAAATTCTTTCAGACTTCACATTTACATATATATTCTAATGTATGGTTTGATAATACTTTTTAAATTAATTTAATAAAAAATATTTATATATTATTTTTAACTTCATTTCTACATGTATATTTTTTTATAATATCAGACTTAATTTTGTTTAACAAAAACAAATATCTCAGACTTCATGTTTAGGAAGGTACTGTAGTGCTTAATTATTTTTTGTTATACAAAAATGAACTTTAAAATTATTATAGGTACTATTACAAAGAACAAAAATAAGAACACGTTACAAATGTACTAAAGTGTTTTTTTTTTTGGAAAACTTAAGTAAGTAGAAACAGATGATCGTGCAAAGTCGGAAGTAGTTTTCAATTTTTTTTTGAAAAAAAAAGAAGTAGATCAACTGCAATTGAAGTAAAGTAGTACCACTATCACACAATGTAGACATTTTAGAGTGTTTTTGATAACAGTTAGCGTTTAGGAGTTTTATCTGAAGAAAAACTTTTTCATTTTTTTTTTTAAATAGGAATATTTTCTAACCGACCACTCGTAGGAATATAAATGTCTAATTTTTTTTTGTACAAAATTGCATTATCTACAAGTTTTGAATGAAGCACTTTTCGATTGCGTTTACTGTTTAAAAGTTATACATGAGAATCATCTTTATCTATTCTCAGATACACATCTAGTTATACATATGTGTAAGAACGGATATTTTCGACATTTGTAGTTTAATAACTTTTTATGCACACATGATTTCACAGTGAACTTTTTTGGAAAGTATTTCTTATGCCAAAATAAATATGATTGCTCTTAAAAATCTTCATTTTAATTTTTTCCATCAGGTTAGCTAAAGGCAATGTTACATTTTCATATAAATATGGCAAGTTTGCCAAATAAATATGTCTCAAAAGGTATATGACCCTGTGATAGTCAAATACAAATACAAATACAACAAATATGTTGTCATATATTATACGGCATAATGGGACATATACGTATATATATGACAGTGTAATATCGCCTTAATGAATGATGGCCAATACCATATGATTTGAATTTGTTGTTATAAATATTTTAATTGATTTATATGATTAAACGATAATCAAAAATTCAAACCCAACGAAATAAGGCATGCAAAAATCAAGTGTTCAAAAGTTGAGAACCCAGGCATTATTTACTAGTCTGCACCCATTACACTGAGTCAATTACTCCGTGATTATAATTTCTCAAATACAAACAAAAATCAAGCTTTAAGTATGAGCGTTGTATCTTCATCTATTAAGTAACATAAATTAATTACGTGTTCAACTAGGTGCAAAAGGTAAAACGACAAACAAAGATCGTTCGGTCAAACTCTGTTGGTCAATCTTTCATCGGCGCAGGGTTTCCGTGCATCGCTCAGCAAAAAAAAAAAAACAATAAAAATAAAAATAAAAAAAAAAAGTCGTGAAGACCCCAAAAATTCCTGGAATTGCTCTTGCGATGAACCCTCATGCCAATGAGGATTTGTATATATATTTTTTGTTGTTATTTTGTTTCTTTGTTAATTCCACTGTTGCAGTTCTCCATTTTGAAGACATTTCATGTTCTTATGGCTGAGCACGACATGCGAAACCCGAGATTAAGTGAGCGACCCAAAGTTATAACGTGGAGGGGTGCAAGTGATATCCGATGTAAGTTAGCGTTAAATTAAAAAAAAAAAAACAGAAAACAAAAAGAAAAAAAAAAAAGCCCGCGATATAACGCAATTAACGATTTAAATTAAAAGCAATATAACTAGCAAGTGGTAATCTGTTTTTACTATCGGCTAAGTTGCGCCCGAATATAGGAGGGCAAGAAGATCCATTTTTTTTTTTTTTTTTTTACTTTTTTACTATAGGGACTCCCGCTTTGGGGAAATAGGCAAACAATGGCTGAGGTTTTTGTTTTTGTTTATGTTCGTCTTGGTGTGACTTTTTTTGCGCGATGCGTTTTTATTTTGTGGTTAATAGCACGTTCTCGTGTGGCAGTTCTATACGTCTACGAGAGGGCCAATGCAAGTATAGATGGGTGTAAATTCTTTAGGTATATGTATACATATATTGCGCTTCGGGAAATGTCACCAACCACACCAGTTTAAATTAAGTGAGGGTGTCAAATTATTATTTATTATTTTTTGCTTGCTTGAGTTTGTGCTGTCACAAATTCCAAGTAAATTAGTTGGCATTTTTTTGCTTCATAAGTCGATGATGGTTTGGTTAAAATGCTATGCAATGTTAAGTGCATTCGATAAAGCTTGACATTTTTTTTTTTTTTTTTTTTTTTTTTTTTTACTTCCGATTAGATATCCGCTTTATTTCAAATTAAAAAGCCTAGAAGACATATGCTCATGACATTATGTTTATGATGGTCTTGTGCCTATTGTTCGAATTTCGTAGACCTTGCAGTTTACTTCGAAAGAAAGACCAGATTTTGTAGATATAATGTTGTGTAAAGTGTTGCGTTGAAAATCATCATGAGCGGCGAGGGGCATTTCCACTTAGGTGGTTACGTCAATAAGCATAATCTTCATTTCTGGGGCACTTAAATTTCGCGTGTGATGCACAAAGAGCCATTACATCCACTCAAAACCACTGTGTGGTGTGGCGATCATGAGGGAGGAGTGATTGTGCGGTATTTTTGGAGGACGCCATCGGCAATACGGTCACTGTTACTGTCGAAAGCTACAGGGCCATGATAACGGACTTCTTACTGCAGGAATTGGATGAGCTGGACTTGGTCAACATGTGGCTTGAACAAGACGGTGAAACCACACACATAGCACGAGCCACAATGGATATTGTGAAGGAAGCGTTTTCTGGTCGCGTATAGTCTCCCGTTTTGGCGATTTGGCATGGCCAGCAAGGTTGTCCGATTTAGCCATCCCAGATTTCTTTTTTTTGGGCCACTTGAAGAAGCGGGCTTATGTCAACAAGCCTCAGACAATCGCAGCCCTTAAGTAGAATGTTCTACAGGAATGCGATCAGTTATAACCGGAAATCTTGCGGAAAGTCATAGAAAATGCGATAAAACGGGCACAAATGTGTATCAACACAGGGTGGCAACCACTTAACCGATATCAACTTTTCCACTTAACAGAAAAAATTGTAAAGGTCAAAATAAAGATTTCCGTCACTTAAAAATTTTTTTTTATTTAGTAAAAATTAATTCAAAAACAAAATTGGATAATTAATTTTGTGCCACCTTGTATATAAATATATTGTGTCAAAATTTGAAAGGTCAAAATCAGAACGGGTTTTGAATACCCGCACACTAAAATGCCGCTAATCTACTTGTTTAGGTTTTGTTTTTGTTTAAAAAAGAAGAATTTTAAAAATTGGCAACATTCATTAATTTAGGTTTATTACCGTAAACGGAAATATAAAAACTGTCAACCAATGAGATGAGGTGGACATTTTATAAGTAGATACGAGTTTCCGAGGTAAACTCCAGCTATGAAGCCAAATTTGGTGAGAAACTCGGATAATTTTCGCAGTGAAAAACTGTACCTAACATAAAGTGGGAGATTAAAAATTCTGTTTTGATCATTAAAATGGTGGTATACCATTTTACGATCTACCTCAAATTTTTAATGTCACCATCGTTTAAGTCAATCTATCAAGTTTGGAAAAAATCTCAAGTTGCAATTCTCCATAAATATCATTCTAATTCGAATGTATGTAATCAAATGGCTATACTCATGTGTGAAAATGTTTCTGATAATTCCACAGATGTGCTTTCTTGTATCACCGCATTATAACGACAATCATTGCGATGATGCATTATACCCTCCTGTATATGTGTATATAGCAAGTTACTTTTTATTTTGCCATCTTAATGCAAGTGATGATGGTGAATGGTGATGATGATGAGGAGGAGGACTATGACGATGCAAAGTGATGCTGGCGCTACCAGCCTCAACAGCTGCCATCAGCATCAACAGCAGCAGCAGCAGCACCATCGTCTCTTAACACAATATTCTTCTCTATGCCACGCACTATCACCACCAGTCTATCATTAAGATCGTTCATTAGGTCGTAATGAATCGCAATAAGCAGTGAGAGCGATGATTGCGAATAAGGAAGAGGAGCAGCATCGCTCCGCTCAGCCAAATTAGTGAATAAATGATTTTGTAAAAAAGAAATAAAGGTACAAAAAATGTACAAAATGCATGCCATAAAAAAAAAACAAGGAAAAATAAAAAAAATGTATTTAAATTGATTACTAAAAGCAAGCACCTAGCATCAAGAGCAACGAACGTTAAGGAATAACCAATCGTTATATAACCAATCGGCTGATAAAACTGGAGGTGTAAATGTTTACACTTCTTGGCAATTTTTAACCGAGAGGATTTACAATACTTCAACTTGGCTATATTTCTGCTAAACGTGTAGAAATGTTTTGGTTCATCTTAAAAAAGAAATCTAATCAAATTCTAATTTCGTTGCAATTTTTTTGTGACTATTTCTACCTCAAAACATATATCAATATTGCCTTTTTGTCAGAAATAGCGTATAACTTAACCATTTAACTATTTTTAAAGTTGCAATATCTGGTAAATGCTGACTCATACGGAAAAAAACTATCATAATATTTCTTGTTGCAAATATTATAATCTAATAAATTGAGTGTAAATTATTTTTCTAAAGCTTTCGTTATTTTTGACTTCGACCAAGTTTTTGAAATAATAATATCTTTAAAATTATAGCTTCTAGAGATTATAAAGGGTTTTCCAACAGGGACGCTACAAAAGCAGAGCAAAAGGAACAGCAAACGACGCCATATTTCTTGCCGCTCTTTTGACATTTCTCTTCAGTAAGGTTTGCCATTTCATGATGGAAAGATATACGAGCCAACAACGAGTCGAAATTATTAAAATTTACTACTGAAATTTGGAGTCAGTGGCCTCAACGTTAAGAGCGCTACGTCCAATTTATCAATAAACAAAATATACGGTATTGGTCAGGCAGCAATCCACACGTACTCCATGAGTCATCATTGCATCCCGAAAAAATTACGGTTTGGTGTGGTTTATGGGCTGGCGGCGTCATTGGGCCGTACTTCTTCCGTGATGATCAAGACCGGCACGTTACTGTGAATGGGGATCGCTACCGTTCAATGATAACCGAATATTTTTGGCCCCAATTGGATGATATGGACTTGGAGGAAATGTGGTTCCAACAGGACGGCGCCACAAGCCACACAGCGAATGTCACAATCAATTTATTGGAAACCAAGTTTGGAGAACGTGTTATCTCACGAAATGGTCCAGCCGCTTGGCCGCCTCGGTCGTGCGATTTGACGCCGTTAGACTATTTCCTGTAGAGCTACGTCAATTCTATGGTCTATGCCAACAAGCCAGCGACGATTGATGAACTTCGTACGAATATCGAACGTGAAATTGCAGCAGTATCGGCCGATTTATGTTTGAAAACCGTCGAAAATTGGCTTCAGCGTCTGGATTTCTGCAAGCGTGCCCGTGGTGGCCATGCAAAAGAAATCGAGTTTCATACATAATGGCATTAAACGTACTTTCACACGAATAAAAAATTTCATTGATATCCAAAACCGTTTTTGTTTTATTTAAAAAAACTTTTGTAGTGCTCTTATTGAAAAACCCGATATTTTACCCCTCTGATAAAAGGTCAAATAAATAACAATATCAAAAAATAGACAAAATTGAAGTTGAAGAGCAAAAAAACGTTTTTTTCTGTTTTTTTGATCAATCTTTTTTTTTTTAAATAATTATATCTTTTAAATAATTAATAATAATTTATTTTTAGTGTAGAAAAACTGACATTTTCGTCATATTATGCTTTTTTTTAAATTGCGATATCTTCTTAATGATCAACCGGAGGAAGAAAACTGTGAACTATGTGATCTATATAAATTTTAACTTGATTTATTTTTATCATTGTATTCGTTAAGTTTCGTTTCTGTGTTAATATTTCAAAAAAACTTCATCCCTTAACACACTTTTAGAAGATAAAGATGAGCTTGATTAAGTAACAAATTAATTTTAAATTGCGGTTCCATTTATTATAAGTGATTATTTCTCTCATATTTTGAGCACAATTTTCACACCTGAACAAAAAAAATTAATCAACTCAAAAACACATTTACAAACTGACAGCTGAAAATTATGTTGGTTGTACTACAAGGAGGGGTAAATCTGCCGAACAATTTATATTTGAAAAATTGATTTTAAATTAAAAAGAAATCAATTTATTTTGCCCAATGGAACACAAAAATGATCAAAATCGGCTGTTTGACAGATCCAAATCAAAAATAAATTGATTTATTTTACCAATGGAAAACCCCATTAGACTATGAATGGTAGAAATCGATGTCAAATATGAAAAACGCCATAGGGTTTCATATATTGCGCACACTGTCAAAATCCAGATGATAGAAATTTCAACAAAAATGATTCTCAAGTTGTCAAATAAAAAAGTGACGGATGACAAAAGTTTTATTTAATAATTAATTCATTGATGAAATCGATTCCACAGAACAACACATTTTTATTAAATTCTTAAATAATAACAAATTGAATGGATGGGATTGTCATAAGGTGACATCATATATTTTTAGTACATGTACAGGGTCTTTCATTAAGTGCATCATATCTTTAAATTTTAATAAAACAAAGTGTGTGTAAGATTTCATTGAAATTTTTAATTCATTTGAAAGGCCTATCTATGCCATTATGTATGGAATATTACACCGTTCAAATGTCTGTCAGGGCTTCTCTGGGTGGCGTGCATCCAAAATGTCTAATTTTTCATGACTCTGGCGCATAAATTAGGCTGAATTTATGATTGATGACATGGGTTATGTTGGCTTTGAGGGCCGCTGTGGTTTGCCACAGGAACGCCACAGGAAAAAGTCTAACGGGGTAAAAACGCACGATCTCGGTGGCCAGTTCACATCACCCCCACGTGAGATGACCATGCCCTCGAATCGCTCGTGCATAATTTCCAATGTGGCATGAGCTATGTGGCTCGTAGCACGCACCGTCCTGTTGAAACCACATGGCGTTATTGTCCATATTATCCAATTCAGGCCAAAAAAAGTTGGTAGTCATCGACCTGTAGCGCTCGCCGTTGGCGGTGATGTCCTAGCCAATGTTATTCTCAAGAAAATATGGACTGATGACGCCGCCAGCCCGGAATCCACACCAAACAGTGACTTTTTCGGGATGCACTGGGCGCTCTTGGATCTCATGTGGATTGGTACTGTCTCAAATTCGACAATTTTGTTCTTTGACGTTGACGCTGAAGATGACCGTAAATGGGCAAAGCACGTGGAACGTTATCCAAACAGAGCACCCATTTTGATAAAACAATTTTATCATTTGCACGTATTGTTGAACGCTATATCCATCCATGGAGATTTGGCAAAACTGAGCGAATAAATGACAGCCAATTTGACAGATATAGCTTCAACAATATGGCCGCTATCAACTGTCAAAGTTCGGAAGTCCCTAATTGAAGACCATTAAATTACTATTGGGCAGGTTTTGGATTCATAGAATAAAAAAAACGACCTCAAATTTAACAAATAACCTATGATAGATAAGACGAAAAAATTGAGCCTGCAATTCTGTCTGCGTCTTTTTGTTTGTCTTTCCTTGGACCTAAAGTCTTTAGTGGTTACTAAAGTGATTTTCTTTAAATTTTGAAATTAAGGTTTTCTTGTAATACTAACGGTACCGCTTTTTTTTTTTTGTTAAATTTCTCGATAATAGCGTAACTGACTTCGATTAAAATTTTTATAGGTGCAAGAGGTCATTTAAGTCAAAATAATATTGCATGTATAAGTTCTAAATAAAACATGTTTCTAGTTTCTATAGACTCTAGAATCATAGCTATAGTTGAAAAATTTTTCATAGATGCAAAAAATTGCCTGAATAAATTTAATACGCACTGTTTTACCATCGTTATATCCAAAATCTCAAAAACTCCAACTGCAATGATTGCAATGTGTTCAATTACGGAACCATGTGCTGTGCAATCTTAAATGATTCGAAAAATTGTTGCAATTCACTAGGTACACATACATATATGAATGGCAAAAATTTTGAAATTCCACGAGCTATTCAAAACGACAACAACGTGCGTTTTTTTTTTTTTTTTTACTCACTCTGTGTGTAATTTTAATTTAATATAATTAAGCATTTACACGAGCCAGCAGCATGAAATGCAATTACCAACGACATCTCTGTTGTTGTATATATGTGTATATGGTGTATATGTGTGTAGGTAAGGTGCCTATACTTGCACAAAGTGAGTAGAAATAAAAACAAAACAAAAAAATATAAATGAAAATCATTTTGGACGACAACATCATGCGGTGAGATTGGCCAAGAGAGGCCTGTCCGAACAATTAATCAGTTTAAATTGGATCACTTCAAACTCAAAGTGGTTACCTATAAGAATTATAATGGTATAGAGCGGTGGAGCTTGTGTTTGTCGTGAATGGTTAATTTTTTTTTGTTGTGTTTATTATTTGCATTTTTATTTACAATTAGTGTTTAAAAGAAAAATAATGACATTTTGATAGCAATGTATAATGTTGACAAATTAAAACCAGAAAAAAACTTAGGAATTTTACTTCACAAAGAATAATTTGTTTCTGCGTTTGAATTAAATTATGATAATGTTGACTATGTATAATAACTCAGACATAAAAAATCGCTTCTATTGGTATAAAAACCAATGTCTGTTTGTCTAGTTATAACTTATAGACTCAAAAACTACTGAACAGATTTCACTCATATATTCAGAGTTTGTTTGATATTTGATCAGGGAGGGTTAAGAGCAAACATTTAAGCACTCTTAAAATTAAAGCATGACAAGCTTAACTAAAATACAAAAATTTGCCATTTCAAATTTTCATCACATACACTTGTTTTTTTTGTTTAGAATGTCTGAATACCAATTGGCATTTCTGAAATTACTCCCTTGTTTTTGTAGACTGTCTTGTTGTTCATAACACTTATATCTACGTCTAAATTCATCAAATTTTTTGACTCTCTACTACTACACTTTCACCTGCAACAACAGAACAACAGACGAAAAAAAAAACGAAAACATCCGAAATGAATAGGCAGGTACTTCTTGCAATTTAATGTTAACGTTTCAAAAACATGCGACATCATACCACCAACTACAAAACCCCGTCTATAATCCACCGTCTTCTTCCACTATGCCCACTCCTAAGCTTCCTTTTTCAATCGCTGCCGCAATAACCATTCAGCACCAACCCTCTGAGGTGACAATGCGTACAAACTGCTAGCCAAATTGGCTAAGATGAACTGTACGTGTACACCGTGTACCTGCACATATACATAAGTAGGTATAGTGTCTTCCCAACCACCACCTGTTTGGTTGCACATATCTTTGCAATAATCATCGTCTGGATGACTAGACTGGCTTGTTCGCTCGAATTGGACTGACTAACTTTATAACCTAGCATTAGAATATCTAGAAGAATATTCGAAATCCCTTTGGAAACACCAAGTGAGTCAGACATAGGGGAACACAAAGAATCTCAGGGTCGAGTTTGAGGTTAATTGGCCCTAATAGCAGACTTCAAGTCATTAAATAACATTGCCTTCTTATACATCCAAACATTTTTGTTAATTAATTTTGGTATCACAAATTATTTGAATAATATCTTTAGCAAAAAGTATTACAGAAATTGGTAAGCCGTTTGGGGCAAACTTTAAATTAAATAAAACAAATTGAACAAAACAAAAGACTGTTCAAAAAGATACCGTTTGCAACAGTTTTAAACTTATAATATCAAAAACTTCAAAATAAAAAATAATTAAAATTAAATAAATTATAAAATTAAATTAAAATAGATTCCAATTTATTTTTACTATTTTATTTTAATGATTTTTTTTATTAATTTTGTTTATTTTGCTAACCTGTTTTATTTATTTAAATTTATTTTATTTTATTTTATTTTATTTTATTTTATTTAACTTTATTTTCTTTTATTTTATTTTATTTTATTTAATTTTATTTTATTTTCTTTTATTTAATTTTATTTTATTTTATTTTATTTTATTTTATTTTATTTTATTTTATTTTATTTTATTTTATTTTATTTTATTTAACTTTATTTAATTTTATTTTATTTTATTTTATTTTCTTTTCTTTTCTTTTCCTTTCTTTTATTTTATTTTATTTTATTTTATTTTATTTTATTTTATTTTATTTTATTTTATTTTATTTTATTTTATTTTATTTTATTTTATTTTATTTTATTTTATTTTATTTTATTTTATTTTATTTTATTTTATTTTATGTTATTTTATTTTATTTTATTTTATTTTATTTTATTTTATTTTATTTTATTTTATTTTATGTTATTTTATTTTATTTTATTTTATTTTATTTTATCTTATTTTATTTTATTTTATTTTATTTTATTTTATTTTATTTTATTTTATTTTATTTTATTTTATTTTATTTTATTTTATTTTATTTTATTTTATTTTATTTTATTATATTTTATTTTATTTATTTTATTTTATTTTATTTTATTTTATTTTATTTTATTTTATTTTATTTTATTTTATTTAACTTTATTTTATTTTATTTTATTTTATTTTTTGTATTTATTTTTTTGTTTTATTTATTTTAAATATTTCACTTAATTTTTTTGTATATTTTTTATCTTAATAATTGAGTAAAATAAATAAAATTTAAAAAATATACTGAAGTAAAATTAAATCGAAAATAAGAATAAATAGGTGCGATTTCCCTATCTAGTTATCTGAATGCACTAATGCGACCCTGGAATCCAGAATCAACTCTGTATTATAGTCAGTCGTAAGTGATTTTGCATGTGTGTGCATATGGGCAGCAAAGGGCGTCCTGGTCTTCTTGTGCAATGTCTCCTTTGCAGTTCTACTCCTTTATTATAGTCTTCCATCTTCCTCACCGCCATACAGTGTCTTTAGTATTATAGTCCTTAGCCAGATTTTCCTTGCTTTTCTGCATTTTCTTTTGATAATGTGCGCGCACCTCCAGACCAGACACATCGATCGATAAACAAGCAAACAAAAACGACAAAAAAAAAAAAATAAAGCACAAGAAACACCGGTAAAAAATATTAAATACCCACGTTTTAGGGGTTTGAGTTGTGTCGTATTAGTGTGTGCAATTCACCTGCGATAAAAAAAACACAACAACAACAACAACAAAAACTCCAGACATTGCAATTTCGCGTAAATTCATCAACCATCAACATAAGCGACGAAACAAAAAAAAAAAAAATAAATAAATAAAACGACCCACGACGACAACACAAAATGAAAAGGGAAAACATTCACTCAAAGAGACGATGAGGAACAAGGGCGTACGATGTTACAAAGGGTGGGTCACCGGAAAAAAAAGGAAAAGTGAAATAACCGTCTCGTTAGACATTTCTGTATATTTTTTTTTGTTCGTTAATTTATTTTTGTTTTTTGTATGCCACCCTATTCTTAGGATTCTTCAAAAAAAAAAAAAAAAAAAACAGCCGTCAGACAAACTCATCGACCGTCAAACGAAAGGGAAAGTGAAAAGCCCTTCACATATACAAACACATGCGTCTATACCTAAGTAGGTATGTTTTGCATGTGTCTTGAATTTCTATACCTATTTCTTCTTGGTTTTGATTTTCGGACTTTTTTCCTTGTTTCGAATTTTCGCTTGATTTTTTTTTTTTTTTTTCTAACTTCAAGTCAAGCCCTTTCAAGTCGAAAATCATCAACAAAAGCCATCAAAAGGATTTTTTTTCCAGCGAAACCTTCAATATGGGTGGGTTGAGGGGCTTTTAGGGATGGAAATGCAAATAAAACTCACAATCCGTGTATAGCACACCTGGAATATTCGAATTTTTCTTGGATTTTATTCTATTTTATTTTATTTTATTTTTGTGAAGTTCCTTTTCTTTCTGAGGCTTCTTCAGTTCGTATGAATTAGTCTCGTATCTTCTTTCCATCTATATACGTCATCATCATAGTCGCGTCCATCATCCTCTATAGTAGGTATCTACTTAAGGTTGGCTTGGCTACTTTACTAAGGTCGTTGTCGCCATTGTCCTCGTTGACAACATCGACGACGACGAACGACGACCAACGACGACCGACGACGTCTGATGGTGGCGTCTCGGTCGACTTGTTGTTAAATAATAATTGCATTAATTAAATCGGCGGACAGTTTATGTGAGAATGAATGTTATTACTCCTATTTTATTTTTTTGCTGTCTTTTATATGCAGCAAGCGCACTTTTCTTATTTAATTTTTGAGAGCATCTAGGCGAGACGGATACCCTCAAGGATTTAAATTATTAATTTGAAAAGAATGGCGCAATGATTAAAAATTTAAAGTTTTTAATTTGTGTTTTTATTTTATGGATAGATATGTATAGATATAATTTTGTTTGTTTTTTTTTTTTGCTTTTTAGTTGAAGTTAAGTAGGCTACGGTGGCGTATACGTAATATTTATTTGCATTTATAGGCACTTATATTTTGGTACATATTTGTATATTTATGTATGTTTGTAGGTGCTATGAAAAGTAATCCATTTGTATGAAAAAAAAATACTCAATCATACTTTACATTAAGATGGTAGGGAACAAGAAAAAATGTGTGTTTTTTAGCCGTTAAGAAAAAAATTATTTTTTTTAATTCAGTTCAGTAAAACATGCTACCTTTTGAGAACGTTTTTAATTTTTAATTTTGTATGCAGAAGCTTCTACAAAAATTATTATTTATAAAAAAATTCAAAACAATCACCCATATTCTGGAACTCGTATTCGACTACAGTCGTATTTTGGTATTCCGTGAAGTCGAACATCCGACTAATATTGAGAAACGCATAACATCGCATACGACTGTTTATATGTTTTTATTATTTCAAATCTAGTATTCGATCGAATTGGACTCGTATTTGTATAGTTTATTCGTGGTGTGGAATTTTCAAGACGAGACTTATTTTTTTTCTATAAAAATGGACAAAAGGCAAATGTAAATAAATTTTTCAATATATATGTTTATTTATTTGAACTCAACGTTTAATGTTATTTAGGAAAAAAACTAATCGCTGTCAGTTTGAGGCATAAGATTATGCATCGGAGGGAAATTTAGAGGAAGCAAGGGGCCATGAGAAGAGTGGAACTTTCAAGGCTTCTATCGACAACCGAAATATTTTAAGGAAACTTTCTTCATATTATATACACAATTAGATTCGATTCATCTCGTCTCAGATTGGACGTTTTTTTCTCAATATAATGATAAATGTCAATGTATATACTGCTCGTGGATATTATAATTATGAACCCTTCAGTAAGAAACCGTTTGGAAAATATTATTTTCATCGAAAGGGGCTTCTATTTATGATAAAATGTTGTCTGCGTAATTAATAAAATCTATTAAAATCAACTAAACCGATTTAAGCTTAACATTTTATAAATAATTTGCTTAAAAACCGTATAGCAAAATTTCGAAATATTTTTTTTTTTAAATTCGATAATATACTTTAAAAACTGGTTCATTTTTTTGTTGGTAAAATTGAATTTGTAATACGAACTTTAAAAATAAAAAATTATTGTTTTAAATTTTTTTTTTTAAATTAAATTCTATTAAATAAATCAGATGAAGAACATACAATGTGTAGTTGTCAAGATAATTTAGAAAATAATTTTATCAATTAAAGTCTGAATTTCATACTTAAGTTTGTATTAACTCAAGCTTTCTACTCTGTCTCTTTGTTCGTCGCAAGTTTTGCAATACATTTTATACTAATACCACATTATTCATTCTATACTCTGTACACTCCCTCATTATTATTATGTGTTGCATGCGTCCCATGTTTTTCGTATGAGTGTGGTATACTTAAATTTTATATAAATAATTTTAATACTTTTCTATAACTGGTAATTATTAAGAAATAAATAAATTAGTATAAATTAGTAGGATAATCTATATATATAAAAATTGATTGGGGTGGGTTCGGATGCTTAAAACTCTATAACGACTGGACTAATTTGGATACTTCCTTCTGCGGGTTTGCTCGTAATTGCTCCGCGAAGGTTTAGGAAAAATAATAGTCGGAAAATTCTCAACCGGTGGCTCTGTAGGCTCACATTACGTTTTTCAGTTCAACACAGGTGACGCTGTAGGTGGTTAGGAAATGTCTTCTGGGATATTATTTTTCAACTTTTGTTATTTGTAGGGTGAAATGGGGTCAACATAAGATAATTGTCAGATTTAATAAATTCTTTTGTTGTTTGAAAGGTTGTTTTTTAGTGGATGGCCTCAAGGATTTGTTTCATAAAATTGGCGTTTATAGGGTGAAATGGGGTAAAAACGAAAATTGGCATCTGAAACTTTATTTAAAAAAAATTGCTATTTATAGAGTAAAATGGGATAAAAAAAAAAGTAGTTTTTGATTACAAACATTTTTTCTGTGTTGGGAAAATAATAAAATAAATTAAAAAAATTAAATAAATAAATATACTTTGAATAAAAAAGGCAAAGTCATAAAGGTGTTTTTTAATTATAAAAGGATTGATTTTAAAATAATAAAGGTTGGACTGAAAGGATCATATTTTTACATATTTAGCCATTCATAACGTAAAATAGGTGAGTTAAAACCCATAAAGTAGTATTCGATTACACAAATTAGCTTACATATTCATATTATCTTTTGTAATTTGCGAAGCTTAGGTTTGTCTACCCATGCGAAGCCTGGCGGGCCAGCTAGTATGATAGTATTTTTGTATTTTTCAGCAGTTTTTTGAAATAAATTATAATGATAAAAATAAATATGAACACAGCCGGTTTTAGTAAACATTGTGCATTTTACCGGTCAGTATTAGTGTTTTTGATCATTCAAGATGAACATCCTTTAAGCTTGTTAATTGTAGGTAGGTAGGTAGAAACGGTGCCCAATGAGCCGACTAGCTCGCTGACTCAATTAGCGCGAAAACCGCCGTTTTGAACCTGTGATTGAGGAATGGGTTTGTGGTACAACAATCTAAAGCCCCGAGTTAGACAGCAAAAAGCCGAGATTCTTCTTAGAGCCATTTAGTCGTGTTTAAGAAAGAGATCAATTTTTTGATTCTCAGTGCGGAAAGTCCGTCAAGGTCATCAAAAAAAGCCTTTCCAAGTGATTGTATCCTAAAATGGGCTACAGTTGAGCATTTACAGAGGAGGTGAACTAATGAACATTAGCTTCTTATTAGTTTACTTGAAATTTTGAACATTTCTGGTCAAACAATCTGTAGTTTAGTTAGGGTCTAAAATTGGTATACAGTTGGAGAGTTTTTTTTCATATGAAAATACTCCTTGAAATATGAGATTTATTTCATTGTTTTTTTCGGGTTTTATATCACTACCACTATTGAGAATTTCGTCGGTTTTTAACTAAAGGGTCCGCCATCTAACGTTTTTTTTTTTTTCAACTAGCGCTTATTTCGTGAATGGTAACACTTAGCTCATGTCTGATTTGACAGATAATTAGTTTTATCCTTCCGCTGAACGAATATGGTTGTGTATACGCTTCGCTAAGTGGGCCTGCGATCGACTTAGAGAAGATGCCGATTTTGCCAAAAAAATCAACTTTTCAGATGAAGCTTATTTTGATCTTGGCGGGTAGTAAACAAGAAAAACTATCGCATTTAGGGCACAGAAAACCTGCACGCATACATTGAATAGCCGATACACCCAAAACGAGTCACTGTTTGGTACGGATTTTGGTCCAGAGGCATAATTGGGCCATTTTTCGAAAATGAGCAAGGAGTGGCCGTTACAGTCAATGGCGGACGTTATCGGGCCATGTTGAACGAATTTTTGTTCACAAAAATTGAAGAGGAGGATATTGGCAACGTTTGGTTTCAACAGGACGGCGCTACGTGCCACACAGCCGAAGCTATACTCGATGTTTTGCTCCATTTTCAAAAAAAAAAAAAGTAATTTGGCGGACCCTTTATAAGTGATGCTTCTCTGAAAAGATTTCTTATCCTGGAATTTGGAGGTTACGACATTTATTTTGCGATATTTGACGTTTTTAATTTTAAATTTCACTGCACAACGTCATAAATCCCAAATCAAAAAATTGTTAAAGAGCGCATTATCTCCTTTGGCTTCGGCGCATTTAAGAACACGCCAAACTTGCTGAGACATTCCGATTGATACAAAAAGAACGAGGAAACATTTAAAAAAAGATGCAACGAATCACGAATTGTGTGTGTGTCGCGGCTTGTGTATGTACAAAATTTTCTTCAAACTCCTTAATTTGAAATTGGTTTTGTATAATATAGCACATTCGTAGTAAATACTAAAAAAGCTTTTTGCACCATAATATGATTACTGGCTTGGCTGGCTTGAGATAGTTATAACTCCAGCCTATAAACTTAAGTGTCATCATACTCAAGCTGTTCATTCAAACTTCCCCTTTAAGAGCAGTAACATTATTATCAGTTAATTATTTAATATTTTGTATGATACAAATGGCGCTTACTTTATGCATTCATTTTATATCCAATTGCAAATTGAATAATACAAAAAGTAACATTTCTTCACCAATTACATTCGTGGAACTGAATAATCGTTTAAACTTCAAACCCCCGTACTAAATGTGAAGCTCTCGCAATATTTTCATACATCCACTCTGCGTTTCCAATTACTTTCATTTCTTTCTTATTACTTAAGGTAACTTATCGTTTCATAAAAATTAATACAAAATTTTTGATTTTTGTTTTTAAAGTATTTTTTTTTTTATTTAACCTTCGTTTTCGATGACTTAATTAAATTTTTTAGATACAAATCATTAGACAAGAATAATCCATAAAATGTTGTTGTCAAAGTCAATTTCAACAAATTAAAAAAAAGAAAAACATTTTGCAATATTTTTAGAAAGGAATATTTTTAATTTTACTTCAAATTTCAAGCAAAAATTATTTTCTTATTTATTTTGTTTGAAAATAATTTTTTTTTTAACTTAAATTAAACAAATTTACAAATTGAAAAAATCAATCAAAATCAATCATATCTTATGGAGCAAGTTTGCACGACCAAGTCAATTATTTAATTTTCTAATATTTTTTGACATATGTAAGCAACAATCACGATCATATTTCTATTGCACTGAAACGGTGAGTAAAGTAGTAAGATACACATGTTACTCCCAAAAGAGACCTCAGGTTGCACTACAAAATAAGTGCGAATGATGTATTTATATCATGAAGTGGTGTTTGCCGCATGTAACTCGATCAATATCACTACCGCAAAAAAAACTACACTATTTATATTATATTTATAGTTATGTCATAATGTGGAACTTTTTTTTGGGCTTATGGTTTTTTTTTACATTCTTAAGAAACTTCTAAGGAAATTATTTTAATTGAATGCGAAACGCATTCAAAAATTGCAATCAGAGCATTGTTGTTGTTTTATTTTTTTTTATTTTTGCAAAGTCAGAAATAGACAAAGTATCATATAGAATACTATATAGGGTAAGTTACGTGAGGAATGACCTATTTGATTACAGAATGTTTTCTTAGAATTACAAGTATAAGAAGTTGGAAGTAATTGGAGAAATAAGACACGCTTTTGGAACCTTGTACTGCTTCTATGAATAGGTATGCAAACAAATTGGTCAGGGAGTTTTTTTTTTTGTTAATATATTAAGCTTAACAAAAGAAATATCCGCTTCATTCACATTTAAATTGAGTTGGTTGATTTCATTTCTGTACCTAATGCAATTTTTTAGAAGAACTTAATAAAATGCAAGACTGAATCCCACGAACATGCTCTTGTAGTTCAAGGCCTTTAAATTGGCTAAGCATTATAAAGGGTTTTCCAATAAGAGGTGTTATTTTGAATAGCCCGCTATTTCGGTAGCTGTCACTTTTGAAGCTGTCATTTTTTGACATTTGACAAGTAGAAACTACGCCATTAATAAAAATGGAACGATACACGCTTCAATAACGCATTGAAATTATTAAAATTCACTATAAAAATGGTGAAAATTTGGCAGAGACGGTTCGTAAAACTAAAACATTTTTGGGTCGTCATGAACCACCTTGTCGGACCGCAATACAGAAATTGGTGGACAAATTCGAGCTGTTGGGACAAGTTAGTGATGTGAAGAATAAAACCCGTGCACGTCGCTCAAGAACAACTGAGAATATTGCTGTTGTAGCCCAAAGTGTTGAAGAAAACCCAGGTTTGTCCATTCCTCGTCGTTCTTTGGAATTAGGCATTCCACAAACGTCATTACACAGTATTTTGCATTAAGACTTGGGTCCTAAAGACTTGGGTCTTAAGGCTTATAAAGTTCAGTTAACACAAGAACTCAAGCCGGCTGATCATCAACAACCTCGTGTCTTTGCTGATTGGGTCCTTGAAATGCATGAAAATGATCCGGAATTTCATCGAAAAATCATCTTGACTGATGAGGCCCATTTCCACCTCGGAGGCTACGTCAACAAGCAACACTGTCGCATCTGGGGCTCGGAAAACCCAAGAGTTATTGTTGAAAAGCCTCTCCATCCTCAACGCGTGACTGTTTGGTGCGGTTTATGGTCCGGCGGGGTCATTGGACCTTACTTTTTCGAAAATGAGGCTGGAGCAACAGTTACGGTCAATGGATTGCGCTATCGAGAGATGATTAATGATTTTTTATGGCCGGAATTGGATGGTATTGATCTGGACAACGTTTACTTTCAACAAGACGGCGCTACGTCCCACACAAGCAATGAAACCATCGATCTTTTACGGGAAAAGTTTCCGGACCGTGTTATCTCTCGAAGAGGTGATCACAATTGGCCACCGAGATCTTGTGATTTAACACCTTGCGACTTCTTCCTTTGGGGCCACGTGAAAGATAAGGTCTACGCCAACAGTCCAGCGTCGATTCAAGACCTCAAAGATGGAATTCGTGAGGCTATCGAGGACATAGGGCAGCCACTTTGCGATTTGGTTATGGAAAATTTCATGAAAAGGATATGGTCCTGTAAGCGTGGTCGTGGTGACCATTTGGCTAATGTTGTGTTCCATTATTAACGGCATACCTTCCTCTTTATAATGAAACAAACATCCGATCATTTATCTCAAAAAATGCCATTTTTCTTTGAATATCAAAATAACACCTCTTATTGGAAAACCCTTTAGATAAATTTTATTGATTTGTTAATACAATGAAACAAATTATAAGGAGAGAGTCTAAAAAAGTACCTTTTTTTAATATAAATTTTCTCTAAGACCTTAGTAGAATTATATACTTTTAATTACAAAAAATTACAACCCATTTGAACCACTAACGAGAAATGGAAAGATTAAATAAATAAAATGGCATTTTTGTCAAAAAAAAACCACATTTCCATTCTTTTAAATTCTTAGCCAATAACTTGAAAATAAAACGTTAACTAGCTGAACCCTTATAACGCTCCACTGTGCCACCTATTGAGAATTGCTCAGACTTATTTTTTAACATTTCCAGTAATTTGTCATTTGTTTTAATAAAGCTTACCGATTAATTGGAGCTCTATGAATCGTGTGGTATACTAACTTTAATCAATTAAAAATAAATTAATATAAGTTTTTTAAGCGAACCATTTTTTTTTTTGATATTTTATGCATAAAAAAAAATCAATATAAAAGTTTTTGAAAAAAAGCGGATATTGTTTGCATAAAAAGCTTA
This sequence comes from Leucozona laternaria, assembly GCA_932273885.2. Lineage (NCBI taxonomy): Eukaryota > Metazoa > Arthropoda > Insecta > Diptera > Syrphidae > Leucozona > Leucozona laternaria. The sequence goes on along the minus strand of OW026367.1, from coordinate 17,500,363 downwards.
TATCTCGAGTTCTATCAATCGGATCATCAAGATAAAAGTCTTTGCACTCAGAGAAAATGACAGAGCATCACACAAGCAATGAAACCATCGATCTTTTACGGGAAAAGTTTCCGGACCGTGTTATCTCTCGAAGAGGTGATCACAATTGGCCACCGAGATCTTGTGATTTAACACCTTGCGACTTCTTCCTTTGGGGCCACGTGAAAGATAAGGTCTACGCCAACAGTCCAGCGTCGATTCAAGACCTCAAAGATGGAATTCGTGAGGCTATCGAGGACATAGGGCAGCCACTTTGCGATTTGGTTATGGAAAATTTCATGAAAATGATATGGTCCTGTAAGCGTGGTCGTGGTGACCATTTGGCTAATGTTGTGTTCCATTATTAACGGCATACCTTCCTCTTTATAATGAAACAAACATCCGATCATTTATCTCAAAAAATGCCATTTTTCTTTGAATATCAAAATAACACCTCTTATTGGAAAACCCTTTAGATAAATTTTATTGATTTGTTAATACAATGAAACAAATTATAAGGAGAGAGTCTAAAAAAGTACCTTTTTTTAATATAAATTTTCTCTAAGACCTTAGTAGAATTATATACTTTTAATTACAAAAAATTACAACCCATTTGAACCACTAACGAGAAATGGAAAGATTAAATAAATAAAATGGCATTTTTGTCAAAAAAAAACCACATTTCCATTCTTTTAAATTCTTAGCCAATAACTTGAAAATAAAACGTTAACTAGCTGAACCCTTATAACGCTCCACTGTGCCACCTATTGAGAATTGCTCAGACTTATTTTTTAACATTTCCAGTAATTTGTCATTTGTTTTAATAAAGCTTACCGATTAATTGGAGCTCTATGAATCGTGTGGTATACTAACTTTAATCAATTAAAAATAAATTAATATAAGTTTTTTAAGCGAACCATTTTTTTTTTTGATATTTTATGCATAAAAAAAAATCAATATAAAAGTTTTTGAAAAAAAGCGGATATTGTTTGCATAAAAAGCTTATATCTCGAGTTCTATCAATCGGATCATCAAGATAAAAGTCTTTGCACTCAGAGAAAATGACAGAGCATCATTTTCTATTTAAAAAACAATGAATTTAAGTGATAATGCTTCTGAAAAAGGATGGTAAAAATCGATATTTCCTAACCCCCACCACCGGCATAGAAAAAAACATGACGCATATGGCATACACATTAAATAAAAAAACAATTTTCAGATGTTAGGTTTGACATTTAATACGAAGCCATAACACTCGATTTGTATAGAGCAAATTAAAATTAAATATTTTTTGTTAGGGGAGACTGGGCTAGATATATCAGGGTAACAGCTAACAGCTTAAAATAAAAGGGTTCCTGTCTGAAAATGAAGACTCAAATTTGTCTATTCTCCAAAACTAACAGCAGTCAGGTGTGAATTTGACATCAAAAAGCAAAGTTTTGAAGTGGGAAAGTGAAACAATTGTAACTTCTCGTTTATATTTTTGGTATTTTTCTTCGCACAAAAGAGATCTGGGGTCAATTTTCAAATTTCTCTTTACATATTCGTTCTCTATACACATACATAATTTTGCGATTCCAATAGAGTGAGGTGGAAAGTATGACAGATAATATGTATATACAGAGAGAAATAGAATGTGTACATAGAATGTTATTCATACTTGCAGAATTTTGGACCCCAGTGTTCGTTTTATTTTTTTTGCTGAATGCGGAATTTTGACAACTTTTGAACCATCTTTCTTGATGGATTTTTTAGCTGAAATATTGCTCTTTCATTAAAAAATGGTTTAGCTGGCTCATTTGCAAAATCTTAGAAGAAACATAAAATATATTAACGAAGTGATACCTTTTGCCCCGGTCTCCCCTATACATTTCTATTAAAAGTAACAATAACTCTATTTTAAGTAAAAACAAATTGATTGTTCGAATACAATGTTATAAAAAAAATATATTTTATGCAATTTAAAAAAAATTCATGAGAAAACAACATTTCAATAATAATTGAAATATGCATTCTTTAAAATAAAGTTCATGGTTAGAGTTTCTGTGGAAGTTTCTTCATTACAAACCAGCTGATATGTTGAAACCATTACAAGGAAACACAATATTTAAGTTCTCAAAAAAAAAAAAAAAAACAAGTATGTAGGTAAACTCTCAGATCTTCATAATAGAAATTACAAATTTTAAAGATGCCTCCCGCCGCACCTGCACATGCATACCAACATTTTCAACTTACAAACACCCTCAAAGTAGGAAATATAGGAAAGTGTTTTTGTTGTTGTTGTTGTTATGGTTGTATTCTAAATATCTGTGAAATTTTGTTTCTCTTAAAAATTATATAGCCAGGCGAAGGGTTTTATGTCACAGGAATGACGGTGTAAACGAGTGATGGCAACAACCTTTGCACTGTAATCTGATGTATACTAAACCAAATACAATCATATACCATAACACCCGCTCCATATCTGCATCATATCCAGCCTTTGGGTACAAAAAACGACCACGACAACAAAATCCTTTTCTAAAAGTTGGGAGGGAGAGGGAGAGGTGTGTTTTGGATTGGTGTGAGTGCGCATATTAATGATGCTCCTTTCGTTTGTCATACATACATACATGTGTGCTTGTTATGTCTCGGTGAGAATTATGGGGTTTGAGTTTGTTGTATGTAGGTGCATGTAATTTATGCAAAGAATGCAGTAATGCATACTGCATATACATATATGTATACCTACGGAATCTTGGGGTTGAAATCGTGAGTAAACTTTCACTCTCTTTTAATTACCAACCAAAAAAGAATAAACGAGACACAATATTAAAAAACAAAAAAAATCAAGGATAATTCTTTCGTTCTACTGACGATTTAGTCGAAATAGGCCAAAATTTGTAGATCTGCAATGCTTTTCAACAATCTGAAGTTGTTTTTTTTCCATGACACACTGGTAACAAGTTTAAGAATTCAAAATTTGAAAATGAAGAATTTTTGTGTTTAATTGCTTAAACTGAAAGCGCCGTCACTGTCACACTGTGTCAATTTTTTAACTAGACTAACCCCGAAGAAAATTTTGCTACAATCGAACACGGGGTAAACAAGGCTATAGGAAAATTGTATATATATGAACCATTTAAATTTAAAAATACATAGGGGAAGTGTGGGCAAAAACCGCACATTGGGGCAAAAGAGTTTTTGTTCTATTTTGTATGAAAAAATTATTCAATGGCAACACTTTTAATGTTAAAACGTGGCGAAGTGAATGACGCCAAAAGACATCAACAAGTTGCAGGTACTTTCGTAGTGAAGACGTTATCGCTCGTGTGGAGTGTAAATTGTGGTTTAACAAGTAAAATTGTCAAAAAAAACTAAAATTTTTTTTTATAAGCTTAAAAAAAATCGAAAATATCACCAGTTTTATAGAAAAAAAAAAATCTAGAATTCACGTAAGATTCGTATAGGGCAAAATCGCACTGTCGATGTCGCGAAAACGTCCAGGAGCCATGTTCTGTAACTCTCGCATCGATAAAACCAGTCGAGAAACGATGAAAAATGGAACAAAACTCATATGATTTGTTTCAATTTTCATCGTTTCTCGACTGATTTTATCGATGCGAGGGTTATACGGTTTTCACACCGAACCGAAATCTCGGTTATACTGAAGAGAAAAATGAGTAATTAATTGTGTTTGTTTCACATTCATACTGTTCCAAGTAGATTTTGAGGAGATTTCGCAGTAATCTACTAGATTATGAAATCTGACAATGTATGGGAAATCTAGTTGATTTCGATGAGATTTGATGATTTTCGCTCGAAATCTAGATTTTGGTGCGGTGTGAAAAGGCTATTACAGAGCGTGGGTCTAGGCTACGGTTTTACGCCAAAAGTTATGTGATGCTAAATTATTTATTTTTCTTAATAAAATGTTATATTATGTATTTTCTCAACGGGCTCATAAAGGTTGTGCAGGAATAAGAGTCAGTTGAGGACGTCACACTTAATGTGTGGTTTTGCCCCCAACTTCCCTTACATATACATACATATGTAGATATGTTTAGATTTTTGTTCGCCTCGAAATAAACAACAACATGTTTGCCCATTTCATTTCCCACACATTAATTCTCTCGGCTACAAAATTCGTTTTCCCCTGGTTGAATTACCCCAGTGTACGATAACCCAAAGAGGATAGATATATACCTAAATACTAACTTAACTTGTTCCGCTTTTCAATATATATTTTTTTTTTCCTTTCAGGAGTCGTCTCTTTGTTCATTGTCAGCGTCAAAATAATTTTCGTTTGGATTTTGTTTCATCTCTGCACACACAAGTCTATAAAATAAAAAAAAAAAAAATTAAACAAAAATAAACATATGTACATATATATACAAGGACAAAAGGAGCAACAGGAGGCTTAAAATACAATTAAATATTACAAAACTGATCAATTAAAAAAAAAAACAACTAAAAAAAATAACTAATAATAAATTGGTGTTAATTTTGTGCGCCTAAGGATTAGAAGCAGTTGCAGCCGCTGCGTCACCGCCACCAACGCAGCTGACGCCACAATAATCGTGTATTGTAAAATCACGGAGAAATCTGGCAACACGGCCAAGAAAAATTACTATCTTATGGATTGCTGGACGGGTAACGCCCGACTGGCGAGTGTTCTAGTTTAAGGTGAGTTGCTTTTTTGTTTTAATAATATCTTTGCGTTTGCCGGCAAAAAGGTATACCGTTTTCATTTCAGACTAGGTATTAAAAAGGATGTTTTTTTAGACGTGTGGTTTTCAAGAAGAATAAAACGCATATAATTTAATGTTATGGCCAGGAATTTAGCTTTATTATAAAGATAGGGGTTTTCCATTATGTTTTAAAAATGATTTCGGACAAGTGGCCACCGCGGCTGGCTCGAGTAAATTGCAGCCGAGAGGCCCAATTTTCGACAGCTCCAATTGTTGCGCGCGATGGCGGATGGACTCATTCGGGTCTTCTTCGACACTCTGGTCCACATTAGCAATAGCGTCTTTGGTGCGCACTGTACGGCGTCTCTGAGGATGCGCATTATCTACTAGAGTAAACATGGTGCGAAACCGACCCATGGTTGCTCGAATTTATGCGATTTTGCGATTATGTCGACCGAATATTGGACGGAGGGCTCGATTCGTCACGCGAACCGAACCATTATTTTAGTAGTAAATTTGCACAATTTGCAAACGTTGTTCAGAAGTTAGTCTATTAATTATGAAATGGCAACTCGAACTGAGCATAAATCAAGTGACAGCTGTCCAAAAGACCAACTCCGAAAAAAGTATTGCTTGATTGAAAACCACATGTCTAAAAAAAAACACCCTTTACATACGAGTAAGAAATAAATCTTGCAATTATATAAAATCAACACGGAAGTCACACTACCCATGCTAATTATGTATAACAGTTTTGTTATATGTTTCATAAAAGGAAATAACTCTAGACATGCCAATTATATCAGTTTTGGTTTATAAAAGTACTGTTTATGAGGCCCCACAGTGCCAGGGCCCTCCGCCGGTTGGCATACTTCAGACACCCAGAATTTTTTTTTCAAGTCGCGCGAAGCGCGTTAACACACGCCCACTTTTAATGATGAAAAACTGTTATAAATTGGCATGTCTGTAGTCTCGTCCTTCATAAAAACCTACTTTTAATGGCGAAAAACTGTTATAAATTGAAATTTCTCTAGTCTCGTCTAATCAATACGATGCACAATTTTTTCTCAAAATCTATTTCTCTTAAAAAAGAAAACTGTAATAATCTTCTTGTGTAGAATTATATAAGCTCTAATTTTTGTCTCTCTATGACTTCTAAAAATCTGATAGTTTTTGAAGAATTCGCGAAAAACTAAATTTAACTCCGTTCAAAAAGGCTTATAGCAAATTTGGGGTCGTTTTTAGGAAATTCTTAAGGCATATAAATATAGCTCTCCACCTTAATTCATCTTAGAAGTGAAAGTCTTATCTATTTTCCATGGCTAGCCACATTTCAATCATTTTTTTTTTCGCTTGACCTCTGACCCTGCTATAAGAGCCAGAAGTCATACCTAGTTGATAAATTCAATTCTTTATAAATCGATGATTATTACCATTTATTATGTCTAGCTCTGATATTTTTGTCAGAACTCCTCTAGGCACTCCACTTAAGTATCTCCCGCTACAAAAGAAAAAATCAGTAATCTATGATAAAGCTTCATCTTTCAAATGAGCCAACCCATTATCAAGTTAAAGCGCCTGAGGTCATAAATCATTTTAATATTCTTCCATAATATTAGCAAGTTTAAGTCTTAAAACTCACTTAGAGCAAAAGGTGTAATCGTGTCTTAAATTAGTGTTCGAACGATTTTATTTTCCTCTTATACCTACGAGTATAAAGACTACCAAGATTTGAAAATAATTTCCTAGACTCTCCTGGGGGCTAAAACCTCTTCACACGCACTTTTTCCAATTCTCCCATTGAGTTTCATTAACGCAATTTAACTTCCCGCATTGCTATGTATGTATGTATTTAGTTCGTTTCGACCCAATAGTCTCCATGGTATATCGGTTCGATTTATTTTTTGTATTATACCTCAATTTCAACTATAGCTATGCACATTCCACACTATTTCCATCAAACCACAAACCGCTCTGAGATTAATGATGATCACATAAATCGCATTCACAATCGCCATTATTTATATCTGGGATTGTGTTCTAGTGTTGTTGCTATGTTCAATGTTGTTGTGCTGCGCTTCCCTCGGACGAAGATGAGAAATAATGATCACAACCATCATCATAATCATGATCATGATTATGATCGTCATCAACGCAAACAAACTTACAACCACAACTAGCAGCGCCCCAACATGATGATCGTGCATGCATTGCGAATTATTATTTTTTTCTTAGTTCCGCCATCCGCCATCCGCCACCACACCACACTATACACCACACATGCAAACTGCGCGACTTGGATTTATATTATGATGATGATGTATGTATGCAGGTGAGTTATGGCAGCACAACACACAAAAACATGATGCGTCAAGCACGATCGCTCGTGAATCGCGATCGGTGGCAATGGCAGTGGCGTTGGTTTTTCGAGACGTACAGAGGGAACATACGAGTAGTGGCTGATGATAAAACGAAAGCTTCCTCTAAATGAGCAAAAAATAAAATGAATATGCAACCTATCTACATGAAAGATCGGTAAGGCATGATCGGTGGCATGCCACGATCTCACGAACCTGATCAGATCATCCCGGAAAGCTTTGACCGACTAACTGACTGACCAAGATGCTTCATTTACTCGTGATCTTATCCGAGTTCAGGCAATGTTGCATGCACTCTGTCTCAGTCTCAGACCAAGCTTATCATTTTCGTTCTGTCTGTCTGTCTGGACTGAGTTTGTCGAAATTTGTTATGAAAAAGACACAAAGCAAGATCGCATTCGTTTGTCATTCCCTCGCCCCTGCGCCACCATAATCCCGTCATCGCTGTCAATCGTGCTTTAAATGGTATGGGTTATTATGATGGCCTTGGCCTTGAGCAAACGGAGTTTTTTTTCTTTGAATTTTTTTTTTTATTGTTGCATACAATAATATACAGAGGTCCACTTTTTTTTTTTTTTTTTACTGACATGAAATTTTTTTTTTAACTTTTTTTTTGCAAATTTTGTTCCTCTTTTTCTACATGCGGTGATGGTGATCCGTGTTTTGCATTAAATCTTATCTTCTCGTGTGGTGTATATGCGGAGCCATATAGCGTTATGCAATCATTCTAGGGGCATTTAGTTTTTGTTTTATTTATGATTTAAATTTTTTTTTTATTTTATTTGCTATGCGGTGATTATAAATTTTGTTGCGTTACAATCCCATGACAGAAGTGACAGCAGACACACAAGCGCAATGTGATGCATGTTTGTGTGTTTTTTATTTGATTGTAGGAATGCTGATGAGGATGGCGAGGGTTCGCGTACCTGAATTAAAGTGTATTTCAGCTATCTATCTCTCTCTCTCTAACAGCGTGTTCGCATAAGTATTAGATCTGGTTGGTGTGTTAGGTAGCTCATTGGCAGTCCGGTGCGAACAAATATTTTCGAAATAACAAATCCATTTGATCATGGAAGTGATTATAAGAAAATTGAAAAATCTTGTCCTATTTATTTGTATGAATCTAAAATTGTTTAAGAAAAAAAAGTATTTAAAAGGCTCAAAACTTTCAAAGATCCTTATGAAACGTGTGAGACTACTCAGGTATGTGTGACAGATCTCTACCATCCAACATAGGATCCGTAGAATCCATTGACTTGGACGGATGTAACGGATAAGGGTGACCCAATGAGTATATGACGAAGGATTAGAATTATTTTCGTTCCTAAATAAAAATTTACATACAAATTTTTTATATTTACCTTTTTATTATATTTTTATTTTTCACGAAAAAAACAGCAAAAATACAAAAGTGCAAATTACACTTTTAGACAAATTTAAAGATCAACTTAAGGGTGTTTTTTTTAGAGGTATAGAACTTAGAAATGAAATAAAACAAGGATAATTTTTTTAAATTGACATGAAATTTACTTTATTCGAAAGATAATCTTGTGGCATTATAATTTAAATATGATTTCTGGCATATGACCGCCACGGCTGGCTCGGACGTAGTCTAATCTAAACATTTGTGGCCGTATATCGGAAATAACGCGTCGAATTTTGTCCTCCAAGTGGTCAATCGCTTCGTGCATACTGGCGTAGACTAGCGATTTCACAAATCCCCACAGAAAATAGTCAAGCGGCGTTAAATCACACGATCTTGGAGGCCAATTCACGGATCCGTAATGTGAACCTATGCTATTACCAAACGTTTCCTTCAATAAATCAATTGTGGCACAAACTGTGTGACACGTCTTTTTGAACCCACAGCTCCTGCACATCATGGTTGTTCAATTCATGAGCGAAAAAGTCAGTAATCGTGGCTCTATAGTGGTCACCATTGATTGTAACGTTCTGGCCAGCATCGTTTTTAAAGAAGTACGGACCAATTATTCCACCAAACTATAAAGCACACTAAACAGTCAGTTATTGTAGATGTAACGGTGTCTCAACATACACTTGAGGATTATCGTCACTCTTAATACTTCAGTTTTGTTTATTGACGTATCCATTCAACCAAAAGTGAGCTTCATCGCTAAATAAAATTCGCTTATGAAAATTAGGATCAACGGCAATCTTGTTTTGGGCCCATTTGGGCACAATTTGTTCAAACGTCAGTCTATTCATGTTTAAATGCCAAACCAAACTAAAAATAAATCAATTGATAGCTGACAAGATGGCCGCCAGTTAAAATAGTGTTGCCAACTTAAAGTTCAATACTTCTAAAAAAAAACACCCTTTAATTTTTCTGTTGCGTCCGTCACATACGTTGCCGGGATGGGTCGCTTCTCATAAGAACATGTGTGTATTTTTTCGAGCTGTCATTTGTATACGTCAACGCCAACGCCAACGCATTCAACGCATTGTATCGGTTTGCCCCCTTGAGTTGTGTCCTTAATAAATTATATTCTACTGAATCTGGCCTTGGATATAAGGTTTCGAACTTGAAAGCAAAAACAATACAATAGAATATGCTTTACAAGTTTCGTTTAATCATTTTTTTTTTTTTTCAAAATGCTGTGACCGTTTTTGCCCAAATTTAATAAAAAGCTTTCTTTGTAGCCCAATTTATATTTCCAAAAATTTTTTATTTATTATGTAAAATAACACTTTTATCTTCACTTCATATACTCACTTTTAAATAGCTTGAACTATGAGGGTATGAGAGCAAGGACTTGCGACCCATCAGCAGTGTATTTTATTTAGATAACTAACTCTGATGAGTCCTTCTAATATTTCTTCATATTTATTTTTATTTTATTCTATCTCTTTATTACTTCCTGCACCTTATTTCATTCCCTTATGTGCAGAATAGATAAAATGTAAAATGTATATTATTATATTTATATCAAAAATCGAGATATGCCCATGGACGTACCTAAGTCAAGTTTGTTCGCCAATAACAAGCCAGCTGACTGTTATATTTATTTAAATTACGCCGGCTGGTTATCGGTATATTCAAAATAACAAATACCTATATCTACAAAAAAAAACACCAACAAGCATTATTATCTTATTGCTTGAACGATAACGATTTTTTTTTTTTGTAGTTGTTGTTCTATATAACTGGCGTAAAGTATATTCAATTAAATCGCTGCAATTAGACGCACAATGACGTCATTTCTTTTTTTTCCATTTTCCATTTTTCTTTTTCTTTTTCTTTTGTTCTTGCATGACAAGAAAAATGACAAAAAGTGTACTGCAATTAGTCACGTGACATATGTCACTATAATGTCGCTATAGTAATTGATGCAAAGTTTTTTTTTTGTTAAAGGTGTTCTACATACATGTTCTATATGAAGAAGTTAAGAACCTAATACGTATTTATTATAGGCCTCCTCATGGCGAGAACTTAAATTAGTGACCTAATGTTGTTTTTTTTCTTAATAATTGTAGAGAACGACATAATTAGCGGGACTATGTCGGGTGGTTAGGTGCAACTTTGACTTCTTTTTTTCAGCAAAACCTAATCACAGTTATGATATTTCAAAAAGGTCAAACAAATGATGCAAAACATGGACTGAAACACCTTACCTCTGTTCGTTTACTTCCTAAAACTGCCAATTTCTTCCAATTTAAGTCCAGAGTTCTGTCAAAGTTCATATAAAAAAAAAAATTAAATGGGAGTAAGAATGATATAGAAATTATGGTAGTTTTAGGAAGTTAACGAACAGAACTTTTTTTGTAGATAATTATTGAAAACACTTTTTATTGTTTTTTTTTTTTTCAAATGCGTATAATACAACTTCTCAGCTTCTCTAATGTGTACAAATAACAATCTCACAGTTGATATCTATGTACATAATGTGCAACCATATCGTCACCAATTAATAGGTTTAACTTTAAAATTTAATAAAATCACCAGTTTCATATAGACAGCTCACTAATTCATCACATTATAATCCAAAGAAATGTCGTTGTATGTCCTTATATTTTGAATCTTTTTTTCTTTTTCAACTCAAGTCTTCTTAAAGACTTTTATTCAAGGTTATCAATTGATATCGCATCGTGTAGGTGTCAAATAAAATTGACGCATGGTAAAATTATAAAAATGACACATGCACAAGCACACCCACAGACAGAGCACAATAGAGCAAACTGTCAGATCAGAGAATGGTGAATAATTATAATATTAAAAGACCGGGTTGCCGCTGTACGATTTTAGAGCTTTAAATTTCTTTTTTTTCGCCGAAAAGAATGTAAAATCCATTTTTGTATGAAAGAAATGAAGATTTTTAGGAGAAAGTCACACCCTAACTAACTAAGAAATAAAATGTATGATACAAATTATTTGTATACCTACATACAAATTTCTTAAAAAAAAATAAGGGACAACAATTTAAGGCATTTATAAATATTTACTTAAAATTTAGTTTCCAATAAATCATCTTCGAATTATCAAAAAATTATTTTTGAACTTTTTTTTTTTAAATAACCATTTTTTTAAGAACTTTGCTTATGCAATATTATTTAAACTATATTTAAAAGCTTCTGTATATATATGTATAATGCATAGTTATTAACCGATTCTTTCTCTGGATCTCTGGAATGAAAATCGGGTCATAAATGAAAATCATGTTTCGGTCTTTACGGATTACTCTAAGTCAATCGAGGGGGTAAGGTTAGGCATCTACTCAGATAACCCACCCATCAATAAAGCTTCCAAATGCTTGCAGTGTATTTTTAAAGCAGAAGTGCTGGCAGTTTGCGAAGCCGCCAAAAATCTTAGCTCATGTGAAGAAGTGGCAATCAAAGCCATTTCCTCAATTATCACGAAGTCAAAACTGTTAGAGCGTTGCAAAAATTACTTAAGTTTACTCAGCGTCACAAACACAGTTACTCTAAGATGGGTTCCAGAGAACACCGTGATATACTGGGAATGAAATGGCAGATGAATTAGCCAAAAACGGGTCATCTCTTGACTCAATCCAAACCGAATCATCGACACTAATGCCACTGGAGCAAGAAAAGAATAGAATCCACCAGAGTTTTCTCAAAACCGCAAATGACAAATGGTCATCAATTGATACTTGTTTAGGGTTTCTAGGAATCTATGGCCGAATATCTCCAGGAAAAAGACAGAATACTTACTTAAGACAAACAGGCCTTAATTGTCTCTCCTAGTTGGAATCCTAACTGGACACAACTCATTGGGATCCCACATGGGCAGAATCATCTGACCTATATCGAGGGCGTCAGGACGAGGAAGCGGAAGAAGGCTTATCCGAATTTCTTTGTGAATGCTCCAGCCTAGCCAGAACTAGGAAAACTGCCCTCGGAGAATACTTTTTCGAAGAACTGGGCGACATCTCAACTCTGCCACTAAGAAACATCCTGAAATTCATAGAGAATTCGGGATTGTTTAGGGAGCCACCCCATAACACCTAACTCCATTCCCTATCCATCCTCGTATACCTATCTTACATCCTGGGGAGCGTAATGAATCCATTGAGATCCGAGTGAGAGGGTGCAACTTGCCATATCATCACCCTTTATAACCTAACCTGACCGTACCTATCAACCGATTGTTTTTGTATAAAATCTGTGGAAAAGTTCTTGAGATAAAAAAAGATTTTAATTAACGGTTAAAACAGAAATGACAGCACATGGCGTAGTTTTTGCTTTGAGGAAAGTTGTCTGTTGAAAAGCAGCTGTACAGCAAAAATCTGTCATTTGAAGTACGTAAGACTTTCGAAATTGTTTTCTGAGATTATGTCTCGTGCTAATTGTTGCCCATGCAGCTAAAAACTTAAACAACATTTTTAGAGTAAAATCTAATTTAAAATGGATGCGTATGTGTTGTATTCTTTTTTCTAATGTCCTGTAATCTTGCCATCTTTAAAAACTGATATGCGGCAACACTGCCGAAAGAATTTAGAAAAAGAGGATTTGAAGGGAAGGAATTTATAAGCACCTCAGCATGGGAAAAAAAGCCAACCCGGACACATACTTACAACATGCAATTAAAACAAAACAAAAAAAAATACACAAGCACAAAACTTTCTGTCAAAGAGAACTTTGCACTATAAATTGCATCATTATTGCGTGTGTGCGTTTTTGTGTTGCACTTGCTTCCATCACATACAGTGCGCTTTTTTCTCTCACTCACTATCTCTCTTTATAACATGACAATAATTTGATGGAAAAGGTGTGTCGGGAGGGTTATTGGTGGATAGAAAACACCACTTAAGTATATGATATGAAAGCGTGAGAAACTGCAAAAAGCTTTTTTTACAAGCAATCGCACACGTTGCACCTGCTTGCTTGCCTGCACCCACCACCGCACACATTACAGTGGGACAAACAAATGCATTTTCAACCCAAAACAAAATAAAATAAAAACATTTCTTTTCTATATATACTAGATTATTGTTTTGTGTTATTTTAATTGTTATTCCGATAGTTAATTCGTTTTTTCGTTTTGTTCTCTTATACATTATTATTTTCGTTTTTTTTTTTTTATGTTTTGCTGATGATTTTTATCGGGGCAGAAGTAAAAAAGCGTAGTTGGTAAGTTTAAATTATATATCTTCTGCCTCTTTATGTGAGTCAAAAAGCGACAAAGAATGGAACAAAGCTTTTCACATAGCTAGCTAGTGCTAGGTTCGATAAAGTATAGTATAGTTGAAGTTGATGTTGTGATGTTGATATGTGGCGCGAAACGAAGGCATTGCGTGCGAATAAAATCTGCGATGGATATCATTGGAAGGGCACACAACAAAAACATATGTAGGTAACTCTAATATAGAAACAAAAAAAAAAAAAAAAAATTAAGCAAGACTCCCACGCGATTAAAAATGTTCGTCCTCGCTGGGAGGTTGGTGTTATTAAATAAATTGTAATGGTTGATCATTATGCAAGTGTGTTTTGTCTGACGCAAGTGTGTGAGTTAGGGGGAGTGTTATAGTGTGATTATGAGAGATAAAGTAAATTAGTTTTATGTATACCTACATATATGTATATGGAGAACTACAAGGTTGGTGCATCGGATCGCTTTAATTTTCACCTGCTTTCTGTTTCCACTTTTTAGATATGTATGCATGAAATCAAGATTGTTCTTGGCCGGCTATTTCTAATATTAAAATGGCAAAGTGCCTACAAATTGTCAATAATTTAGTTGAAATAAGGACATTAAACCTGTATTATAAAATTAGTGAAGACTAATTTTATTTTGAGAAAAAATGTTAAAATAAACGATTTGTGAAGCAATATTAAAAAGTGTACACTGTATAGTGTGCACGACATTTTGCTTGATTATAATTTTTGCCGATATAAAAATTTGATGCGTTTGTATCAAATGTAGATCTGAGGACTTCTTGGGGACATTTAATGATAATTGAAATCAGATAAGGAATCATAGTAATTAGTTTAAAAGGAAATGAATGTGTATTCATAATGTATGGAGCATAAATAGAACACACACAGTGCGCATTAGCTAATTATGCTTTGGTATAAAGTGAAAATGATATAAACACAAAATTTAATAGGTACCTTACCTACTATTGACTTAAGAAATAATTATTTTTTTTAACTACATTCATTTGAAAGTAGCTATCTAAAAAGATAATTTTATAAAAAAAAGTAGTTTGTGGCTTCAAACTGCCATGGGTCAAAAACATCGATTTTTCCATTTTTCCATTTTTCCTTCTTAGTACATATACCAGGTACAAATTGATTTATGATGTAATTACAATATATTGAATTCCTTCTTTTAAAGAAAGATATTGATATCGTAATTGTATCTACAATCAGAAAAAAATATACCTATACATACATAAGTCGTATTGAAGAGGTACAGAATGGTCCCTTATGGCTTTAAATAATTTGATATCATCAGCGTAGATGAGCAACCTACAGGATTTAATTAACAAGACAACATCATTGAAAGAAACAATAAAAAGTACTGGACCTAGGTGACTTCTTTGGGGTACACCAGCCAGTTGGAGTTTATTAAGTCAGAAATGATTCCTCTAAAAAGATTTTGAAAAGTGATTTCTTTCAAATATTTATTTACCCCATTCAACAAAAGCTGAAGGGAAACCGAGAGATGAAAGCTTGAATACAAAAAGACTATAAGACTACTCGCCGAAGTCTACACCAAATTTGGCCATGTGGCTTTTTTTCATTGTAAAAAGTGGCCCCAAACAAAGTGAAAAAATGCCCCAAGAAAATACTTAATCCAAAGGTGAAAATTGTCCCCAAAAAATTATAAAAAGCAACAACAAAAAAAAAATTAATTTATTCTTAGTGTTTGTAACTATTTAATTTTCATATTTTTTAGCCTTTTCATTTTTGGGGTGCAATTTCGTTATACGCTTTGCATATACATTTTCGGGGCCATTCTTAATTTGAGGCCGTTTTTGATTGGGACACCTTTTCGAAGGCTTTATGTGCGATGACACTGTGAATTGAAGCTTAAGTATAAAACTATTTATCTCTTTTAAAAATAAATAAATGAGCTATTGAAGCCTCTATTTCCTACAACCTTCTTTAGATTAGCTTTAAAGTTTTTTTTTTAACAACTTCTATAATTATTTAAGCACCATCTAATAAGAGGATTAATTTTGAAGATACATACAGTGGTATACATGGAAATAGGAAATAGCAGACTTTTTTTTTAATTTGTATTTTGTATTAAAGTTTATGTAAGGAACAGTTCATGTTTAAATACATATATATTTTTGTTATTTTTAGAAAATTACCATATTTGTCGATGGATAAGAATCCATCTTTTGACGTATTGCAGTCATTTCTGTAAGTAAATAGATAAAAATAACATACAATTAATACAAAGTAGCTTGGACATATAATGAGCACGTAACCTGAAAAAGTAAATTTAGTTGGAAATCCCTTGTTTGCAATCACAGCTTGACATCTTCTTGGCAAACTTTGGACCAATTTCCTTGGTATTGCATACCAAGCACTTTTAATGTTTTCCCATAATTCTTCTAAGTTTTTGAGATTTTTACCTTCAATTTGGCGTTCAATGTCATTCCACAGATTCTCAATCGGGTTGAGATGGGGAGACTCAGCTGGCCACTGCAAAACAACCACAAAATACAAGAAGTATTCTTCGGATCGTTGTCGTGCATTAAATGACATGTCAAAGGCAAATTGCCATCAGCGTAGGGGATCATGTGATCTTCCAATATGTTCTTATACACATGTTGATCCATTTTTGAATTCATCTTTACAATTGGAGCCACTACGTGCCAATAGAAAGCTCCCCACACCATAACATTTCCTTCTCCGTGTTTATTGTTTTGAGGGTGTATTTTGGGATGTGGTTTTGGTTAGGTGGACGCCAAACATTTTTTTTTCCGTCCGACCCAAATCTGCAGAACTTGGATTCATCACTCCATAGCACGTTTTTCCAAAAATTCATAGGTTTTCTAAGGTGTTCTTTAGCCAACTGGATTCTGTATTTTAAGTTCTTTTTAGAAACAAATGGTTTTTTTTTGGGATATGTAGGCCCTTGGTTGATTTTCATTCAACCGTCGTCGTCTTATTGTTCTAGACGAAAGAGAAATACCGTACTGTGACTCAACATCTGCATTTATTTGCCTCGAAGTTTTGAATGGGTCCACAGTTGAAGCTCTGTGTATTAAATGATTTTCTCTAACGGTGGTCTTTCTTGGACGTGGTGCTCTCGGGACGTTCTTTTGGAGTTCCAAATATCTCAAAATGGTGAATTTCATTATAAACAAGCTTTCTGGAACACTTTAATAAATCCGGTATTTCTGTGTCCGTTTTCCCTTGAGCTTTCATCTCGTTTATCAAAACCCTTTTTTCAGTTGAGCAATGTAGTCCCTTTCCCATATCTATCGTTTATTTTTACAGAATTTTTTTAAAATCCGCTTATAAAAACTTACTGCTCCGATTAATGTTTTTAAAAGTTGAAATATTGAGATTACTCTGACTTAAACTAATAATTATGTGACGAAGCTCAAACAATAACACTACACAAACTGTCTTTTAACTTAAATATTGTTAGAAAAAACGGTTTTTTTTTTTCTCCACTTCTCATAAGTTAAAGCAAAGAAGAAATCCCGCTGCCTTAAGACAAGAGTTCAGGTTCGTATGCAATTCAGTAAATGAGAGGTGAGGAGTGAAGTTTGCTATTTATGTGTCCACCATGGTATGTTCCTATGAATGTATAAAATCTTTTAAACAGACAAATCTCCTAAAAAAAACAAAAAATTGGTATGACCATTCAAAGTTTTTATTAATTTACAATTTAAAATAAAGTTTAAAAAAAAAATCATCAACCCGAGTTTGAAATATCCAACTTTCTAAAAAAGGCAGTCTTAAGAACCTGTATTATAAAAAAATCAAAATTTAATTCAAATTGATTTAGTCGATAGTGAGAAGGTTGAAAATAAAAAAAGTTTTCTATAGGAGGTACTGATGCTAATAACGGTTTATGGTAAAACGGAAGACCGCGCTATTTTTCTCACACATACAAAATTTTATCAAAATCGTTGAAGTTGTTTTCAAGTAAAATTAGATTTTATTTAACGATTTTGTAGGAATTGTATGGTAAGTACCGTTATTTTTGGTTCTAAGAACTAGGTATACTTATGTTTTTTAAATCTTTTAGATGGTATTGAAAAAATGTGAACTTTCATAAAATCAAACAGTATCGTCTTCGAAATATTGAGTTTTCAAAAATCAAAAACTTCCATAGAATCACCTTTTTGATTTGCGACTTTCAGGAAAACGGATCAAATGGTCTTTTCTTCAATTAATCCACTTAATTCACAAAAATGATTAATACCGGCAGATGAAAATTTTAAAAATTATGACACAGGGATAGGAACATTTACGAAGAACATCTCAATAAATTAATAATCAAAATAAAGTATGCCTATACAAACAAAAAAAAAAAAAAAACCAGCGACAACTGATAAGTTCCAATTCCAATAAATTCAAACAAACCTGATGGGGTGCTCTAGCAAAATTTGTATCTCCCATCTATACTTGTAGCTACACTAATACAAATCAAACACAGCGGTACTACAAATAATTAACTAATTTAAACAAATGCGTATCTCTGCTTCTCTAAGGCAGAACTACAACAACAAAAACGAATAGGTACCTACAACACAAAAACTGTTCAGCAACGAACAGAAAAAAAGAAGAAGAAAAAATATTCGCAAATGTGTCAAGGACGTAAAATTTTGCAAAAAAGTTCGTTCGACTCAAGGCAAAAATTTACTGTTTAAATATTTGCGTACAGTTTTTATTTTCACACATGAGTGTGTTGTATATGTATGTGTGTGTTGTGCGTGTGTGTGTGTGTTTGCGTATCTTTCACGCATTGCGTAAGCATAGCCCAGCTGGCATGTATGATTAGATACGACAAATTGCTAGTCGGGGGTGAAGTGTATGTAATCACAATATCTATCTATCTACACGCATACCTACATGTATATTGTATACCCATACGCATCGCTTGCCAAAACTAGGTCACAGATAAATTAGCAACAGTTAATAGACGTTAGGAAACAAAGCTATTAATATACATAACATAACTCATAGTCATAACTGTTCGGGGACGCGAGGGCGCAAGGAGAGAGCGACGACGCGTTTACGCATTTCTCTTCAGATCATCAGTTGGAGCGAAACATACATCAAACAGTTAGGTTATATTTTTGTTTCCGCGTTATGACGATCATAAAATGTGCGAAATTTTATTTCGCTTTTAGAAAAAAAAAATGTGTGTCATTATGAGAGTGTTTGTGATCGCGTTTGATGGGCGAAAGGTTAGGATGTACTTACTCTTCGCAAGATTAGGCAGGCGATATTAATCAATGTTTATTTATGGTGAGTTCGAGTTTTTTTTCTAGAAATTTCGAAGTCATTTGATGTTAAAAATTATTGTTAGAATTGTAGGTTTGAAAAAAAAAAGATTTAACATTTTGTATGTCAGATTAAAAAAGTGTGAAAACTGCGAAAATGCTTTGAAGTAAGATGGTTCCTTCAAACGAAAAACATTTGTTCAGCCCATTACATCAGGAACTGCAAAGAGGTAATAGAGGCTTACGCATAACTAAAGTGAAATCGTTGTTTTGCTTTCTCAGAGTTTGTCGATTGGTCTTAATCTTAATTAATAAAAATGTAAATGTTCTCGTTTTGCTCAAAATCTTTGATCCCCGAATGTTTGTCACCAATTTAGAAATTCAGACAATGTTTCATTCAAATACCATAGTGTTTTATATACTTTTTAAAAACACAGCGCCATCTGTTGGTCATAAAAGCAATACGCACTATAGCACTCTAGGTAACTACTCGAGATTTTGATCAAACTTGACATTCCGATGATAGGGAAGACGAAAAAGGTCGGTCTCGCAAAAACGTCCGTCTGTCTGTCTGTCTGTCTGTCTGTCTGTCTGTCTGTCTGTCTGCCTGTTCCACTACAGCCTAAACGGATGGGTCGACTTTCTTTAAACTTGGTACCTAGCGTTTTTTGGACATTTTTTCTCTTTTTTTTAAGGACCAAAACTAACAGTAGCTGTCATATAAAATTTCTTGGCCAAAAAGGTAAAACTTATTTTTCTCAAAATCGGTTCCACAGAATTTTTTTTAAAAACTCAATAAATTTAAATATGTAGTTATAAGTTGCCGTTTAATGAAAAAAAATGTTTATTAATGGTACCTCCCAACGAACCATTTTTTTTGATTTTCACGTATGAAGAATTATTGACACATTCCAAATAATATTGTGTACCAAAATTTTCAAAAAGATATTTTTAGGATTTTTAAAAAAAGTTTGAATTTTTTTTCTTAGAAAACTCAATATTTCAAAAACGACTCTGTCGATTTTTATTATTTTATTTTTATCTAGAAGATTTTTGACAAAAATTATTCTAATACCCAAAAATATCGGTGCCTCCCATATTAATGTTTAAAAACCGTTATGAAAAATATTTTTTTCTCAAAAACGACTCCTACGATTTTGATAAAATTTGTTTTGTGTGTAAAAATTAGCACGATACACCATTTAAAATTTTTAAATTTTTTATTTTACGTTCATTAACAGTGGGTACCTCTCATAGAACGTTTTTTTTTTTATTTTCGACTATCTCAATATCTGATCAACCGAATAAAACTAGATTTTTTTTACAGAAGGTTGTGACAAATATAAATAAAAGTGAGTATCAAAATTTTCTAAAAAATGGTTTTTGGATTTAAAAAAAAATTCAAAATCATTTTTTTGAAAATTCGATATTTTGAAAATAGGTAGCAGGTTATTTCGAAAAATTAAAATTTTAACTTGACATTATTAAATACTCAAAATTGGCGTACCAATTTTTTCTTAAAAATGTTACCGAAATTATATTCATAGTTACCTATTATAAAAAAAATTAATTATTTTTTTTTAATTTTATAAAATTTTGTATCTATTGAGCAGCCAATTGCGCCCTCTGATGCTGGAGTTTACTGATGCTATTGGCTTTGCATGTAATTTGCATACCTACTCTTCATCTACAGCGTGTACAGACCTATGTTCCACTACGCATTAAACTACCGACGTCAAGTGATCAGGTTCATCCCAATATAGGTTTTATTGGTTGACAAGTACAATCAACTTGCTTATTCTATTTTTTTCATTTTTACACACATGAAACATTTATTCCTAAGTTCTGGGTATCGGTTTTTCTATGGCGGAACACTGTGTTACCGACGCCGGCCGGTGACAAGGCAAAAATTAGTTTTTGGACTTCTACATCATTCGAATTATTTCACTTGGCTTACAAAAAACAATAATTGCATGTTGGAGATCAGATTTGATGGATAATAAAATGCTACTAATGTTAACTTTGAAAAAATTTAAACCTATACTTAACATTAATACCAAATCAAACAAGAGATCAAATTGCAAACATAAACGAAAAGTAAATAGCTAAATATGTAACAACGAATTCGTTTTTACACAAATAAATCAGACGTAATGAACACATCAAAGAAATCGACGCAATGACATTAGAGTTTATTAATTACTTAGTAAATTATTTACGAACCACATAAAAAAGCACTGCACCACATCAGGCAACACTTGCATTGAATGTCACTTGGGCATGACTTACACATGGATTTCCGTGTATTATACGTTTAAAATGTTTATACTATGTTAAGATATAATTTTTTCTTAAGGAGACTAGATTTGCTTTCAAGCTGTTACTAAATAAGAATTATTATTTAGGCTCTTTGACATTAATAAATGTTATGAAAGGTAGGTTTGCTTATTTTTGTTCACGTCATACTTTGTCATTGTTTTTTTTTTATCTATGTATATTAACTTCCATCAAACAGAGCAGACAAATTCTCTTATATAACTCTGTCCTAATTTTAGTTTCGAAATTGATTTCCGTAAACGAAACTGATTTCCATATACGGTTGAAAAAAAAAATTGTTCTGAATTATTTATGAACATTTTTTTGAATAAAAAAAAAAATTCGTATACAAATTTGATTTCGAACAAAGAACAGGGGTGATTGACCACAGGAATTTAAGAATCTTTTAATACCTAAGTAAAGTAGTAACCACCAGATTAAAAACAAAAAAAGATAACAATGTTTTTCTAAAAGATTTTAGAATCAAAATTTTTAAATCAAGGATTTTAGACACTGAGCAACCGTATCTATAAAGAAATTTTAACGCCTTATTAACTTTGAAATAACTCTTAACACCACGTTAAGTGCAAATCGGTATCTATACAATCAATTTTCACATTTAAGCAACATTCCTTAAAGACCTCTTAACTTAAAAGCCATCCACCGCGCTTAAGGGTTGCTTAAAGCCATCTTAAATATTTATATTTTGACATCTGAAAAAAATAATTTTTTTTTTTGTTATTTATTACAGATTTATTATTATTTACTAAACATACATAAATGTAACAGAGTAATATCTTTGAACTACAGCGCTAGCTAAAGGGGCTTTCTGCTGATACTTTAAGATGTGGTTTCGATGAATATTACGGTAAAATATTAAATTTTAAATTGTTTGCATGTAGCATGTGGGTACCTAGAGTTTTCAGTTTTTTGTTGTAGTTAAAAGAGATTTGTTAGTTTTCTTAAATAAACTGAGTAGTAAAAGAATTTGTTTCGATGGTTTATTAACATATTTATATAAAAAAGGCAAGGCGTGAAAGTTGCAAACAAACCAAATAAATTTACAAACACAAGAAAACATCATAAATTAAAATGGAGTGTGGTTTACGGCCAATTTCTTCACAGAGTCCTAATGCTAGTACCGGTACTAGTCCTAAAGTTAGTACTCAAATCGGTATCAACTCATTTCTTCACACAAGTTCTACTCCCTAGTCGTCAATTTGGTACCGAGTATTAGTTAGGACTCGGTACTAGCTGGCTCCTCAAAATGAGCTAATACCTGGTTATTATACACGTTGTTAGTACTCAAATCGGTACCAAATGATTTCTTCACATAAGTACCAAGCGCTAGTCTTGTCAAATTGGTACCGAGTACTACTTAGGACTCGGTATTAGCTAGGACCTTAAAATAGACAGTCTAGCACGTTAATATTTAAATCAGAGCAACTTATTGTATTCCATTTGATAATTTCATGGCTGTTTCTATTTAGAAATAGGTAATAAGTGCGTTTTTTTGTTATTTTGTTTTATTCAATTTTTGGTATTGTTTTTAAATTGTACGTATCCGGAATTTTATGCAATTCTGCATATGCAGAAACACCAGAAAATGAAATTCGTTTTCGTGAAATAATTAATGGACAAATTCAAGATGCAGCCGAGTAAATAGAAATCGCAATGTTAGAGAAGACATTCTTTTCCAATTGCAATAATAAAAAAAAACGGCATCTACATATGTACTTGCATATTTTTATTATTTTATTTAACTAATGTATATACTAATACATACATATTTATTTAATGAATTGGTGGAGTCATCCTTATCATTGGCATTGCTTATTGTCACTTTTCTACTTTTAAGTAATGCGGATTTTTTGATTACTCAATCATTCTAAGACGAGAAATTACTGACGGTTGTTCTGTGATCATAGACATAGTCTCCACAGGTCCGCAGAGTTCGGGGTTATATTGGATTCTGCAACGTTTTCACACTAGAATTTGGCACACTGATAACAGTGCCGAGTGGCAATAATTGTGCTGATACAAAATTTAGGGGAGTTTCACTGGACTGCATTCGTTGGATCGCAGTACTTCAAAACATGAGCTGCTGTTGATGCAAAGCAAGGTTAAATACTTTCCGTTGTTCTATTTCGTCCAAACGCTTAGCACATTAACTTGTCTTGAAAGAATTGCATATACGTTGGTCTCCGAAATCAGCCATCCGCTTGCGCTTTCCGTTAATCAATTGTCTTCTGTATTCTTCAACAGTTGCCGTGGTTGGGAGACAAAATTTAAAGATATTTTGAACAAAAATAATCTTCTTCTAAATAACTTCATTTTATTTATAAATTCGCGTAAAACAATAAATAAACAGCTAAATAAATAGATTGCAGAAAGTAAAGTAAAATTCCTTAGAAGTATGTAAGTAGTTAAAAAACTGCATGTTGAAGGATATTCTAAAAAAAAAAACAATATTACATTTCAAAAACACAATTTCAATTAATATCAAAATAATATTCAAAAATGTCAAAATCGTGTCAATATCTGAATTAGACCAGTTTTAGACGTATCATTTCCTAATACCGCTTTGTGAACTTAGCTCCGGTACTAGTGATGTGAAGAAATGCTAAAGTACTAAATTTTCATTAGAATCTAGTACCAGAGCTAGTACCTGGTCTAGCTAGACTGGGTATTAGGCTGCCGTAGTACTTCTGTGAAGAAATTGGGCGTTAATTTCTTTTGCTTTGGACTATACATATACATACACACATAAATATCCAGTTGCTTCTCTTTCTCACTTATTAGTGAATAAGAATATTTTTTTTATGAAGGTTTTTATAATACAAATTCTTTATACTACTGAAATACATCAGCCAAGTAGAAGACTTAAGCTAAGTATACACGATTGGAAGATCTTCCAATATTGGCAGATCTGTCAGAAGTCTTCCAATTGCATCCAATAAGCTTCCAATTGCCAATTTTTTATCAATTTTCTATCAAATTGTCCGTTCACACGGTTGGAAGACTTCAAAGAACTAAAAATTGGCAGACTCATTGGAAGACAATTGGAAGATGACGAATCTGAAACTTTAATTCAATATTGAAGTAGTTCTGAACAAATTTTGAACAGCTTGTTAAAAATTATTTATAAAATATTAAAAAAAAAAAAGTGAAAAACGATATGAATGGAGCAATAGTGACTATCTCCTGGATGAACTGTAAAGTCTGCTGTGGCGTCCATTCCATTTGGACTTTCTTTTTCTATTTTTTGCTATTTTGGTGGGCGGTAACTTCGGTATTTTTTTACCACTTTCTGTATGCGTTTTTTTTTATTTTTAGAAGCACTTTTAATTTTTTTTTTGTTATAACGGGTGATTTTTTAGCTGGTTTGGTTTTGGCAACACTGGTTTTGACAGCTGACGTGTGTTTAGTACCTTGTGTCACTGTCAAACAGCTTCAGTTTAGTTTGCAATTTAACCATGGATCGTCTTACAAATGAACAACGCTTGCAAATTATTGAATTTTACTATCAAAATTCGTGCTCGGTTCGAAATGTTCATCGCGCGCTGCTTCCATTTTATGATCGGCATTCTCGACCTTCTGAGCAGTCTATTCGGAAGATTGTGACCAAATTTCGCACCAAATTTACTTTGTTGGACATTAAACCACCAACACGTTTACGTACTGTGCGTAGTGAAGAAAATATTGCGGCCGTATCAGCTAGTGTGACAGAAGACCGCGAAATGTCGATTCGGCGCCGTTCCCAGCAGTTAGGCCCTTGTTACAGCACTACGTGGAAAATTTTGCGGAAGGATTTGGGCGTAAAGCCTTTTAAGATACAGCTGGTGCAAGAACTAAAGCCAGCCGACCTACCACAACGCCGAATTTTTGGTGAATGGGCTCTTGGAAAGCTGGCCGAGGATCCGCTTTTTTATCGAAAAATTGTGTTCAGCGATGAGGCTCATTTTTGGTTGAATGGGTACGTAAATAAGCAAAATTGCCGCATTTGGAGTAAAGATCAGCCAGAAGCATTGCAACAGCTACCAATGCATCCCGAAAAAGCCACTGTTTGGTGCGGTTTATGGGCCGGCGGCATTATTGGGCCATATTTCTTCAAAGATGATGCGAATCGCAGCGTTACTGTCAATGGTGAACGCTACCGAGCGATGATAACAAACTTTTTTTTGCCCGAAATGGAAGTTCTTGACTTGCATGATATGTGGTTTCAACAAGACGGTGCCACATGCCACACAGCACGCGAAACAATGGCGCAATTGCGAGGCGAGTTTGGTGAACAGTTAATT
The DNA here is from genome assembly GCA_932273885.2 of Leucozona laternaria. NCBI lineage: Eukaryota > Metazoa > Arthropoda > Insecta > Diptera > Syrphidae > Leucozona > Leucozona laternaria. The sequence continues at coordinate 17,474,780 of OW026367.1, read as the reverse complement.
TCACGTTTCGGGCCGGTCAATTGGCCGCCTAGATCGTGCGATTTGACACCATTAGATTATTTTTTTTGGGGGTATGTCAAGGCTAATGTCTATAGGGACAAGCCCGCTTCGATTGACGCACTGGAAGCCAACATCCATGCATTCATTCGTGAGATACCGGCCGATATGTGTGAAAGAGTATGCCAAAATTGGACTCAGCGGATGGGCTACCTGAGACGCAGCCGCGGTCAACATTTGCATAAAATTATCTTTAAACATTAAATTGCAAGGTTCAAACTATCGATTCAAATAAATATTTCATTCATTTTTTCGAATTTTTTGTGTTTTTTTTTAAAAAAAGTTCTAAACCTCTTAAAAAATCACCCGTTATAAAATAATATTCACTACTCGACGAAAAAACAAAACAGATCTGCCAATTGAAAATTGGAAGATGTTCTTCGCACGAACATCTTCCAATATCCAATTAGTCTGTCAATCGTTTAATTATCTGTCAACTAGAAAATTGTGTGTTTACACTTGTTCACACATTGGATTTTTGTCAAAAAGTTCATGTAAGTTGAACTGAATTTAATAAAAATTGCGTATTGACAAGGCCCTCACTAGTCAACTGATGAGTCCAAGTGAGATCGACGGGACGAAACGCCAATTTTTATTCACTAAAGGTCGTTAAAAGCTATTTTGAAGCATGTTTTTTGTTTGTAAAGGGTTTTCCAATAAGAGGTGTTATTTTGAATAGCCCGCTATTTCGGTAGCTGTCACTTTTGAAGCTGTCATTTTTTGACATTTTATAAGTAGAAACTACGCCATTAATTAATGGAACGATACACGCTTCAACAACGCTCAAGAACAACTGAGAATATTGCTGTTGTAGCCCAAAGTGTTGAAGAAAACCCAGGTTTGTCCATTCCTCGTCGTTCTTTGGAATTAGGCATTCCACAAACGTCATTACACCGTATTTTGCATAAAGACTTGGGTCTTAAGGCTTATAAAGTTCAGTTAACACAAGAACTCAAGCCGGCTGATCATCAACAACGTCGTGTCTTTGCTGATTGAGTCCTTGAAATGCTTGAAAATGATCCGGAATTTCATCGAAAAATCATCTTGACTGATGAGGCCCATTTCTACCTCGGAGGCTACGTCAACAAGCAAAACTCTCGCATCTGGGGCTCGGAAAACCCAAGAGTTATTGTTGAAAAGCCTCTCCATCCTCAACGCGTGACTGTTTGGTGCGGTTTATGGTCCGGCGGGGTCATTGGACCTTACTTTTTCGAAAATGAGGCTGGAGCAACAGTTACGGTCAATGGATTGCGCTATCGAGAGATGATTAATGATTTTTTATGGCCGGAATTGGATGGTATTGATCTGGACAACGTTTACTTTCAACGAGACGGCGCTACGTGCCACACAAGCAATGAAACCATCGATCTTTTACGGGAAAAGTTTCCGGACCGTGTTATCTCTCGAAGAGGTGATCACAATTGGCCACCGAGATCTTGTGATTTAACACCTTGCGACTTCTTCCTTTGGGGTCACGTGAAAGATAAGGTCTACGCCCACAGCCCAGCGTCGATTCAAGAACTCAAAGATGGAATTCGTGAGGCTATCGAGGACATAGGGCAGCCTCTTTGCGAATTGGTTATGGAAAATTTCATGAAAAGGATATGGTCCTGTAAACGTGGTCGTGGCGGCTATTTGGCTGATGTTGTGTGCCATTATTAACGGCATACCTTCCTCTTTATAATAAAATAAACATCCGATCATTTATCTCAAAAAACGCCATTTTTCTTTGAATATCAAAATAACACCTCTTATTGGAAAACCCTTTATTATTTTGAAAGCTGATAAAAAAAGCCGAGATATAGAAAAATGTATTAGAAATTAATTAAACTCGTAGCTGATTTTAGAATTTTCGTGCGATACGTTATATTACGATCGTTTAGTTAAGTAATATTTAATCGATTACAGAAGATAAGAATTTAAGTAACTTTATTTAAAGGCAGATCAGTTTTTTCAGCAAACTTAACTTATTAACATTTGAGTGGTGTTTTAGGAAAATCTAATTTAGATACCACTGGGAATGTGCCTTCCTTAAGATTCGCTTATGTTAATGGCTCTACGCAACCATAAGTAACTTTATGAAAAGGGCGAGATGGAAAAGACATCAATATCCTATATGGCCCTAGTCCTGCCATAAATGTTGTTAAAAATTTTAAGTGTCATACAAATTAAATTAATTAATATTTTGTGCTTTTATTTGTTTGTATTTATTTATATTATTTACCTTTAATAAGTTAAAATTAAAAATAGTGTTACTTTAAATTGAATTTTAAGCTGACCCTTAAACTTTGTGATCACTGAGCTACAACGGCATTTACTGTCCTTATGGATACGAATGTGGCTTTGCCGATATTCAGCTTTGCCGCTATTGGAGCTTTAGCTTTAGCTTTAGGTTTTACTGTGATTTACTTGCTTTTTCCTATAATTTTGTATATTAATTCTTTTTAAACAAATTATGCGCATCATTCCCTGTTCAACTCCCTTTAAATTATGAAGGAAAATATTGGTTTATTTGGAAAATAATTTTATGGTAAACCTTCGAACCTAAAATTGTATTTTTTTTGGAGCTTCGAAACATGATTGCAGCAGCGATGTGACTAAAGTAAAGAAATCCTTACATTAATTGTTGTTCATTTATTTGTTGTTATTGTTAGTTAGTATACCTGCCTATAAGTATTGGAGCAGCGCTTCGAACAACAACAATTAATATAAAATTTTCTCAGCTTTGATCGAATCGCTACTCGATGATTTTATCAAAGCTCCAACATAAACACACCCTTAGGCTGAAAACACTCATGATGAGACAAATTTTTTTTTTTCATAAGGAAAGAATCTTGATTTTTGTTTCAACACACACCAACCGAAACAAAATGAAGCGATTAAAATCATTTCAATTTTATGTTTTGTGTGTGTGTTCAGATAAAACAAAACAAAATTTTCAACGAGAACGTCCAAATAATTAAAATGCCAGTGGCAAACAAATATAAACAACAAAATTTTGTTTGTTTTTGTTTCGCTTTATGTGTGGGCTTAGTCATAAAGACGTGTGTAATCCGACCTCAGTGGGTCATAAGTCCACAATTTGATTATGAACGTATGTCCAACCCAAGTGGCACAGTTTTCTTAATAAACATAACTTTTGGCGCAAAAAGGATATTCATGCTGATTATGGAATTCGCATTGCAGTCCACTCGTTCCTCTTCGCTCATTCTCCATGAAAAGAAAAGAGAACACAGCACTGCGAATCACCGCAAATCCATATTATTGCGAATTCCATAATCGGCATGATTAACTCCTTTTTCGGGTGGTATCCGACTCATCCCACTCACGCAATTACGTTGCTTTACTTACAGTTAAATTCGTAAAGCAGATCCCTATGTCAACAGTTTTCTTACAGTTTTCTTCTTTCCGGCAACCCAAGGTACTTTTGTCCAAGAAAACGAGTCCAGTGATTTTTTAAAATACTTAATATAAATTTTCAAAACGTAATGAAACGCAAATTGTGGATTAATGAAATGAATTGTGGACTTATGTCTCACCGAGGTAGTCCATAATGGACGTATGTCCTGTGGAGTTATGTCCCTGCGCGGACAGGAAAAGACCTTTTGCCTCATCCGGTGTGTTTTCAGCCTTACGTAGGTATGTCAACAAACCTTTAGAATTGACTCTAGGACTCTAGGTACCTACCTACTTAAAGTTGATGAGCATTTGAATTTCAACCAAACTACTCTATGAATATTATTAGAAATGTAAGATACATCTTTTATATAAACTTCTTTTGAAATAAAATAAACTTAATTCTATTCAAATAGATACACTTAAAGCCCAATAAAATGTGACTATTAAATAAAACATGAAACTAAATATAAATATATTTTTATTCAATAAATTACAACTCTCCCTAATTTATTTAAACACAAAACCAACCAAAAAATACACTTACTTACAGAATCCACAAACAAAAACTTGAAATAGTTTGTTAAACTACAAAAGTCTGGCCCCAATACACCTATACGTTGAGATATTCATCCAAACTTTTTTGCTGTTATAAAGTTTAATTAAATTTTAATCAACGCCAATTAGGCACAAAGCTATAAACTATCTAACACTACAAAATAATAGTATATATCTATACCTACAAAAAATACCTTGTAGGAATAGTTTTTTTTATAATCTAGAGAATAGATTAATATAGAACACATATACCTCTACAAACGTACGCATTTTAAGATTATACATAGAAGAAAACTAAGGCAATAAAAATTCTAACATAAAAACTACAAAAAACAATTTACAAGCGTTTGCCAAAAAGGTTATTGACCCGAATGGAACAACGTGAAATCTATTTGGTTAATCAACTTTTTTTGTGCGTGTATTTACCACGCACCATGTGCCATAGCGGCTGGCTCGAGCTGTCAAAAGTGCGTAGACCCCGCAGAGTGCGTAGACCCCAAAAAGTGCGTAGACCTCATCAAATATGTTTCTTTGTATTTGTATTTTATTGTATGTGTTATGTATGATTCACAGAATAAAGTATAAAGTGGAGGGTAGCGAAAATTAAGAGATCTTTGCAAATATTTTTCTCTTATAATATTGTTGCTAAAATGTTTGCAAACATTTTTTTAGTTTAGATTCAATTTTTTTTTTGATAACTTACGTAATTATTTAAATAAAATAAAATTTTACTGTCTTCTGCCTCATGGCTGCTCTTTCTGTTAAGGTTACACTGGGCACGCCTTTAAGAGCTCAAGAAGTGCGTGAAGTACCTACCTATAAAAATAAATTAATATTAATATGAATAGTATTTATACGTACCAGAATGCCAGTTTATAAACTTAGGTATGCTAGATTGGTATTCAACATTCATCAAGTCGTGTAGGTATACCTAAATGTTTGTCTATTTGTACAGATGTTGAGGGAGAAGGTGTAGGCAGTAGGTTTGCCACTCAAGCTTGAAAGACAAACAAATTTCTTTGATACCCTCTGCTATTCAATATTATATATGTTAATCATTCAATTTTGTACAGTAAAACACAGATATAAGAAATTCTGCAAATTCAAAAAAAAATCGTTTTTATTTACGAACAACGGATACCTATATAACAGAGAAAGTAGGTATAGACGAACAACGGATATACATATAACAGAGAAAGTAGGTATAGACGGTAAGATAGAAAATGTCATACACAAAAACAAGCAATAAAATATCAACGCGTTGACTCTCTGAAGTCAGAATGACGTAAAATAATGTCCAAAAGTAGCTTAGTCGTGTGTATTTAACGTCATTCTGACACCAGAGAGTCACCAGAGTTGACCGTCTAATCGTAGCTTAAGAAGTGATTTTGAAAATTGTTGCTTTCATTCCATTAGAAAATTAACTGTCATTAAAGGTGGAAACATATTTATACGAACAAATATGTTCTGACAAAGTCAATTAACAAATCAGGCCATGAGATCCATAGTGGCCTAAATGATTTTGGCACATATTTTTTAAAAGTCAAATACTTGTATTTTTTAGTACGAAAATCAGCTTTTTTTTGAAACAGTTACATATACTTATTTAATGAATAGATATATGTAACTGCTTCAAAACGGGCATATATTTGTTCAAATTAATATTAAATTTAGCTTTTTTAAAAATAAGTGCGAAAATCAGCCTCAAATAATATTCAAAAAGGCTTCCATCTCAATTTCTTACAGTGGACTTTTTTATTCTTGAAATCAATACAGTATTTTAGCATATAAAAGAATTTGTCATATAAAATATTTATCTTAAAAGTTATTTTTTATATCAGTATGTTCAACTGTGTTCTAAATTGCGTGTATAATTGAATATATGACAAATTGAAATACTGCAAATTTGTCAGTCGTGTAAATGCAGTATTAAGCCTTAACCACATTGACCACTTTTTGCAAAATTACATACGTAAAAATATTTTTTGTTCCCGCTAGAGCAGTTGTTTTGTGAAAAAGAATATACAATTTTTTTTTAAACCAAAATATAAGCTTTCTGCGTCATTTTTGTAAGTTTTCCAGTCAGAAAAACTATCCCAAAATAAGTTTGAAAATGTTCACTGTTGTACTTTTTCACTTTTTTGGCAAATGTAGTTAATACTTGATAAGTGAGTTCCTCATATCCGGTATACACTGTATTTTACCAATATTTATTTTAATGATTTTATTTTTACAAAAAAACGAAGTATTTTGGGCTGTCAGGTATGGTTAGTTGTTGGAAAATAGGCCATCCGTATAAGAACATTTTAGATTTTTGTTCCACATACAGACTTTCAAAAGATGTGATAAAAGGCTAGAGCGCGTGTTGGTTGGGTTAAAACATGGAAACAAAATCGTATGCTGGGGGTTTTATTCTCCCCGTTTAAGTGGGAAGGGCAATTATATAAAACAATTATCTATAAAACATAACATTTATAACAGTAAAAAAAAATAGACTCAATATCATTGCTTACAATTAAAATGATGAAAAACAGTGCCAGCGTTGGAAAGAATTTGTTAAGGGATATAGATAAAAATAGCGATAAAATAATTAAAGAAATGAAATATCGCCGAAGTTGCAAATGCTTCCATTATATCTATTTCTATCTCCTATTATTTTTATAGCTCTCTTTTAAATTCTTTCCAGTAGACTCGAATGGATTTTTGGAGCACCTGCCCCAATATGAGAATTGTATTCTAGACACATTTCTTGGAGGAATCTGTTCAGTTCCCTCATGCAAGTGCCGCTCATAGATAGTGGCAATGAGGCAGCATTGTGTTTTTGAAGCATTAAATTCTACGCAATTATTGGTTCTCCATCAAACAATGCTATCGAGATCAGAATAAAATGACCTTATCATACCCTGCCGTTGTAGTTCCACACCCCAAAGACAAGGCTGGAATCTACATAGAAACAAATATAAACCACTAAGTTTCAAACAAAAGATAATTTATGAATATAAGAAAGAGAGTCGGAGACAAAATGGAGCCCTGAGGTACACCAAGAATGCTTTTTTTAAAGCCAGAAATTCATTACTTTATATTTTTTTTTTTCAAGAAGTAGGTAGCTAAGTTGAAATATGGTTTGGTGATGAAGTTGATTCAAAGCCCCTTATCAACATACACACATCTCAAGAATTGAGGACATTCAACGACGTTTCCTAGTATTTTCTCTTCGTGGACTGTCCTGGATTGATCCTTTGATCCTACCTCTCAATCAAGAACGTTTTCAACTAATTAACTTAAATTTTCTGGAAAAACGAAGAGAAATAACTAAAATCCTCTTCAATCATCGACTTATTTCTGGTTCCAATTACTGCACAACTCTTTCCAACTCTAACTTTTTTATCACAAACCCTAATAATCCAAGAAATCCTAGCCTCTTCTATCACCTGCACACCGTATATCGTATGGCTCCAATAAATCTTTTAATGAGAACTTCAACAGTTACTTTAACCTTAGTTCACCTTGTCAAACTCCGTCTTATCAAGCACCACCCTAACTCATCCTAATTGTTAGTTTTAAGTTAGTTTAAGATCTTAGTTTTGAAGTTTTATTAAATAAGCTTGTAGTTAGCCGATTAAATGGGGAAATTTCCCCCCACCAAAATTAAATAACGTTTTAATCGTCGAAAGTCACGCTTAACGCTTTGAAAACTATCGTTGGTTTTGTCATTGCTTTCGCTCCGAATATTTTTTGATGCTTTGCTTAGGGATAGCCCTTTAAGTTATGTGAGTGAGTGAGTGAGTGAGTGAGTGAGGTATAATATGGTGACTAAAGGTATAACTAGAAAACCAAATCTCGTTGAATCATTCGCGAAATATTGAAATATTCGACCACACTCTTTAAGCAATCTTTGCTTTATCAGGGAATTTACATTTTTATGGCGTCTGTAACAGACCGTGGCCTCTAAAATCAATAATAATCAACAACACGCTTAGTCCAGTGTAATGAGATCCGGCGAGTATGGTGGTCTCTTCTGAGATGTGATAAAATTTGTGTCATTGCTTAGAAACCGCTGATTTTTGTGCAACAAGGCTTCAAAATCAATACAAAATAAAGTTAATGGCAATGATATTTTTGAGACCATAGTAGATACTCTCTTCGGCCCAGCAGTATTTTAGAGATATGGTATATATATGGCCCAAGCCTAAAAGCCAAAAAGACTGAAAATTTGTGTAAAAAATCAATTTTTTCAATTGTAATCACATCTCAGAAATGATGGCACATTCAGCGGATCTCAATCTGTTAGGTTTATATTACATATGGTCGATTTTAGAGGGGAGCGTCCGTAGCGTACGTTTTAAAAATTTAAAAATGGCTAAGAAATCTTGGTGATTTGGCTGAGATTTTAAATTTTTTAATTGAATCTAGATTCGTGTTTGGTATGGACTTTTTATTATCTCTTCTTACGAGCCCTAGAGGTCTTTTATTAACCTTTGACTTTGAATGGAATAAACTTCCTAAAACTATAATAATACCATTCTTTAATCTAAAATATCTAAGCTTTTAAATGCTACTCTATACTTTTGAATCACAACAATTCATATTTCTAGCTCAAATGAAAAGGCTTGTTTACCACGATTGAGGAACTTAATCAACCTTGATAGAGTAAGACATTGCAAAAATTGAAAATCAAAAATATGTTATTAAAACAATTAAGAAACAAAACGTAATCACGTTCAAAACGTGTCGTCAAATCTTAATAAATAAATATCAAAAAACACCTAAAGCCTACTAAAGAGCCAAAATTTGAAAATTCTTACTAAACCACTTTTGTTCTCACAGCCCCACATGAGTATTCTCTATTAATAGGGTATTTTATAATTCATAACGCATAGACTGTTAGTTTTTCTTTATTTTATTTTCTACTTTTTTTTTTTGCTTGGCTGTCACTGTCACACATTTTCGTTTCCTTTTTTTAATCATCTGAAATAAATTTGTTTATTTCAACAGCTCGTTACGCCGAAAAGAATTGAACAGACACTCGCACTTAAACATCGATGAAGATCGGTTGTGTGATTCTGGCCCGGTAACGATCGCCAATACGACATTCTCTGCGCGCTTTTGTATGTTTTGTTCAAATTATTTATTTTCTTTTTTTTTTTTTTCGTTTTGCTGCGTGATACTTGTCAAGTTTATAGAAAGTCATAATAATCACCATTGGTGCTGCAACGTGCATCGAACACTGATACCGAGTATTTATAACGAAAATTAAAATAAAAAAAAAAAAAAAACTTTCAGGGTTAGCGGGGGTGTGATTGCGGTTGGAAGCTCGGAACATTTAAAAGTTCATTATCAATGCCAACAACAGCGAATAGGAAAAAAAAATTAAATTAAGTCTAAGAAAATATTCTACTTGCGGGCTCGGCAAATGTCAATTAAATAAATGTTACACCGCAGCAGAAAATGAGTGGAGAGCAAAACTGTCAGAGTGACATTTATGTTTGTAAATCGAATAATGACACACAATGCTATATAGAATTATTTAATTTAAATTAAACAGAAACGCATTTTTTTGCATCTTTTTTTTTTTGTTTCGTTTGAATTCAAAGCTTTTTGAGTAATTTTGAGGGATATTTGCTGGCATTTCAGCTGTGTGAAATAAATTTCTCTGTATAGACGTAGCTACATATTATTTTTTAGTATGCGAATATTATCTGAAAAGAATTTTTAGAATACGCCTTAGGAGTCAGAAATGCGATTAAATAGATTTAGGTATACATTAATACATATGTAGATGTTATTGCGTAAGTTTGCAGAATGAGACTTTGAATTTGGGAAATTATAATTTAGTTATGTTTGAGAAATTATTTTTATTTGTTTGCGGTGGGCGTGGAAATGTTTTTTTTTTGTTTGTTTTTATATATTTATGTATTTACATAAATGTCGTGAGGGGGGGCGTATACGTAATATTTTTGGAGCATTTTGTACCTTCGCTTAGATGATGTGTGGCAGACATTCGATAGATTATGCGTCATTTGAATGAATTATAATATGATTTTGATATACATAACTGTATTCGTAACAGTTTTTTTTTTTTTTTTTGAAAGGTTACTTTCTTTTTTAATTTTTTGTTGTGATGTGATTTTGATATTAAGGTTTTTGAATATGTACAATTCTACATACATACATATATACATATTATAAATATGCAATTAGGATGTTATTATTTGTGTTTCAAGCTTTAATGAAGCATTCAAAATGTCATCTTTGAATTTTATTCTTTAAGGAACAATTTACATAGCGTTGATTGTGAAAATTTGTTATTTGATGAAAAGTAATATTTTTTTACTGATGCATCAGCTTCGTATTAACTTTTTTTGTCTGAGTTTTTTTTAAAGATTTCCGACGGGTTTTTGAATGGAAAATTGTTTACCGACGGCTGTTAATTTTTTATATAAAGCATGATAATTTTGTTTGACATCAGACGATTCCAACTTTTTATAGAACTATACAATTTAAGGAAAATTAATTATTCTAGGGTTTTTGATTTGAGGAATTTATGCTGGAAGGCATAAGCAAAACATGGTATCTATTTTTTTAAATTACATGTAACAACAACAAAAATGTTTAAGTATTTGAAAAAGTAAAAATATGTTAATTCAAAATTTGCTTAAAAATAACGGGTGTTTTTTTTTAGACGTGAGACGTGGCAATACATTTTTTTGAGTTGATCTTTTTGACAGCTGTCACTTGATTTTATGCTCAATTTGGTTTGCCATTTTATAATAAATTGAAAGACGCCTGAACAACTCATGCAAATTGTGGAAAATGGGCTCGAAACGTGGTTGTTGTTGATTCCGATTTTCTAAATTTTTGGTTGAATGGGTACGTTAATAAGCAAAATTGTCGTATTTGAAGTGATCATAATCCACAAGCCATTGTTGAGACACTGTTATATCGTCAAAAAATTATTATTTTGTGTGCTCTATGGTCAGAGGGAATCATTGGTTAAAATTTCTTCAAAAATGAAACCGGCCATAATGTAACAGTCAACGGGGAACGGTAAAGAGCCATGATTTATGACTTTTTCGTGCCTGAATTGGTTCCAACGAGACGGCGCTACATGTTATACAGCTAACGAAACAATCAATTTATTGAAGGAAACTTTTGGTGAGCGCATTATCTCGCGTCATGGCCTCCAAGATCGTGCGATATATAACACCGCTGGAGTATTTTTTCTGAGGTAATGCGATTGACGACTTGGAAGAGAATATTCGGCGCGTTATAGCTGACATACGGCCCCAATTGCTTCAAAAACACAATCAATTCGATTCAAAACATAGACAATAAAAACCTGATTATAACAAATATACGAGATAAACTAATAAAAAAAAAAGAAACCTTAAAGTAGTTTGGGTTCCTATGGTCATGTAGGAATTTCCGGGAACAAACTCGCAGATAATGCAGCAAGGATTGCCTCAAAGGAACCTTTACTTAGCTTTTTTAGTTAACAACAAGGAAGACATCGAACGAAGGATCAACAAATTCTGGGGGAATAAACAGGAAGCTGAATGGATAGAATATTCCTGTCATTATTCGATCTTAAATCCTAGAGGTGTCAGAATCATTTATACTCAACAAGTGTATCAAACCGAATGGTGAAATGCTTTGTTCGACTCAGGCTCGGGCATACTCTTATCACAAACAGTCACCTCATTAGCAAAGACGACCCACTTAATTGCCATATCTGCCATAACAACGTACAGTTAACAATTAAACATTAAATTTATGATTGTCCAGAAATAAAAAGAATTTCTACAGCTTTATTCCATAACATTAACTTATATTTTTAACCCACTTACTTCTCTTCAATTAGAAAATTTAATTTAAACTCAAAATCTTATAAAACTTGCTGAAAATATTTAAGTTAATATGTAATTTAATGTATGTTAATAAATAATAAAATACAAAAAAACAAATTATATTTAAATTTGTATATACATTCATTAATGTTCTTTTTCTTCTTGATTTTTCAATATTACAGAAATTTGCATGTGCCTCAAGTTTGCTTCAGGCCAAAATAGAAACATAAATTTGTTTGACCAATTATAACTCGTTTGATCAAACACATTTTAAACACAGTCCCCCGGAAAACAAAATAATAATTAAACCATACCATAGGTATAGAAATTGCTTCAAAATTCCTTTTAATTTACTAAAAAAAAAATTACAAAGTCGGGTTAATATCACTGAATATTAAAATGGTCCATTCATGCACTTGTTAACTTCAAATACCCCCAGTTAGATTTATTATCCACCATACCTACTGACAAAACAACTGATCGACATTCTCAATAAATTGATTCCCCCACCACATAAATCTCAACTTAATCCAACATCAACTTCGACTTCAACTTCAACTTCAACTTGCCTATGCCCAAGCCTATACCTACCTCTAGTGCCTACAATTTATAATGCCACAATCCAATCTATAAAACAACATTATCTAATCAAAGATACTGGCACTAAATAATTGACCATTGGTCATTTCTGTTCAATTTTCACAAAGCCCAAGTATTAATATCCCGCAACATGACTCCCAACAAACGATAAACGCCAATCCAAGTGTGTGGATATACAGACTTCGTTTGCTATAGACATACCACAAAACGGCGTTGTTAAAGTCGACGTGTCAAAAGCAAAATAAAATGTGTTAACTTGAGAAAATTACAACAAATCTTATTCATAAGAAAAAATAAATAAAATAAGAAAAAAAAATTCCTTGGAACGTTGCGGTCGCCATCGACATCAGCATCGCCATCGCTATCACATATAAGTAAATTCCAGCGTGCTGTCATATAATCGGAAAAGAATTTACGTATATAAATTTCAAAAATATCGACAGCATATTGCCACCGATCGCGACACCACTGATGCTTTGATCTTACCATTTACCAACCAACCAGAAGCACCCTATAATTTTTTTTTTTTTTGTTTTTTATTATTAAAATGTTATACCTATACACACATTTTCTACTTTTCAAATTGTATAATTAATCAATTTGTGTGTGCAACACGAAGAAATTGAGTGCACCACTTGGCCGAGATATACAATTTTAGGTGCATTCTCAGTACAAACACAAATTTGCTATGCAAATCAATGCAGTAAAGATATTGTATCTTCCTTCACTTCGCAAAGCTTCTGACACTGACATTGAATTGAATCTTTTATTCTTATATGCGCACGAGTATTTATATGAATACAAAAGAGAGAGAGACCATTTCAAGGTTATGGACATAACACATAAGTCGTTCAAACAAGAAAGAAAAAAAAAAAAAAAAAAAAATTAACACAAAACTTGTTGCATATATATGTACAAGTTTAAATGCGATAGATTCGTTCTAATAAAATACCGCCAAAGCTTGATCATTGTACTAAAGATATACCTAGCAAGAAATAAAATAATAAAATGTGAGAACAAAAAAAAAAAAAAAATACATACACGAACCGAGACATTAAAAAAAAAAAAAAAACAAAAACAATCATAAAAATCTTAAATAATAAAAAAAAGAATGCAAAATAAATGAATAAATAGTCGTTAAGCAACGCAGCGTGAATTACATTTCTTTTTGTATTTTAAAGCTGCACTGTTGGATACACAACACACGTAGTCAACAAGAAGAAACAAAAAAAAAAAAAAAACATTTAAACAAATTTATATATTCAACAAGATCGTTTGTTATTGTTATAACAAAATGTGTGCTTTTTTAACACTCGCTAGATACAGCGATATGGCATGGCGATACAGAGAACAAACTTCCTCCTTCAAGTTTATCTGCGAATCTGAAAATGTAGATATCTCTGTGTTTATATGACAGTTAGCAGGGTTGCCGATCTAACAAGATAGAGAAAAATCAATTTGACTTCCTAAAAGGATTTTATTTTTTTTTTCTGTTTGGTAAAATGTTTTTTGCTTTGTTTGAGGAATAATTGAATGCCAAATCAATAAAAACAAATTAAAGCCTGTTATGGATAAGTTAAAAACCTTCTCAGGCCCAGTTTTTCAGTGATGAGTTAAACCAGAGTTAGCTAACTCTCAAAGTAAATTAAACCACAATAAACTGAGCAAGCAGTAAAGAGTGCATGTCCAACGACTAAATAAACTCGGTGGGTAAAACATCAAAAGTACCTATCTGTTCAGTTAATCCTGAGTTAACTCAGCAAATTTGATGAGTTAACTCGGGTATTTCTTTCATCTCGCATTGAACTGGACCTTATAAAGCCATTTTCCAATCTCTATCTCTTATCAATAAGGCGCTAAATAAAAGCTAATAACACCTAAATGTTTTGCATTAAGACTGATCATATAGTCTGTGAACGTTATGTAGCATAACAATTACACCACAATAGGAATTTGCAAGTTGTTTTTGCATTTCTATTCCGGATTATCCAGATAATCAAATAGTTGGTAAAATTACACCTGCCATGATGGTGGAATTCTGATATCGAATTGAAATTTAAAAGTTTTAGGCATCAAAATTGTGTGAACCGCAGTGTTATCTAATATCTAGTAATGATTTTAATGCCTAACTATCTTCTAACTCACTAATCAACTAAAACATTCATCAACAAATATCTTACTAATAGAAAACGAACTGCAACAAAAACTCTATTGTCACCAAAGAGTGTTTAAATTTATTTCATGTTTAATGCCAGTTTATTAATAGGGGTGTTAGTTATTTGTTTTAAATTTAGTTTATAATTTGTAATTTTTTTGTATTTTGAGTAAAATTGGCATTAGTGTGTGTTAATTCCACTCCGTTATGAAGCTATTCTGTAATGCGACGTAATGCCACTTCATTGATTTTACTTAACCCCATCATTTGTGTCATATTTTAGAAATTCAATGCCGCAATCATGTCTTTTTACATAAGATAGTATTAAACCATCATGAAAATACAAAAAATAAAATCAGAATGACAAGAGTGTCGCTCTTTTTCCGTATGTTTTTATATTTTTGCACGTATTTTTTTTCTTTTCTTTATTTTAAGCATTGTCAAAGCAAAATCATTACCAACTGCTATATTAGGCGTGTTTTTTTTTCTTATTTATGTCGGGCTAGACAACAAATTATTTTTACTAAAAACGACATTAACTGAGTCTGTGATGAACATGTTGGTCTTCATATCTTTCAAGCCTTATGTCCTTGGCTGTATAAAAATCGATTTTTACAAGTTTTAAACTTGTTTTACTTGTACCTACATTTTCTAGCCAGTCAAATGAATTTTAAAGAAAATAATGGCTGATAAACATAGAAGCTAAGTTGCTACATAAAGGGTTTTTCAATTGTCGCGGGTAGATTTTGGCGGCCTGTGTCGGCCATGTTGTTTTGGTGACATCTGCCAAATCTGTTGTTTATTTTTCAGTTACTTAAGCCAAATCACCGGCGTTTGGCAATAACGCCCAAAGAAATAACGCCCAAATCAATTTGGAAATATCGCCCAAAAAAAATCTGAACAATTGTTGTTGTTTTTTTTTCCTCGATTTGGGCGTTATTTCCATTTTTTTTAAAGTAAAAAACGCCCAAAATAAAAATTTTAAAAGGTAAATGGGAAATAACGTTCAAAATTGGAAATATCGCCCAACAAAATCCAGAAAAGGAAATAAAGCCCAAAGGTTAAGAAAAAACGCCCAAATCAAAATCTTGCCATTAATTGTACTGAAACAACTCCTTTAAATCAAATTAACTTTAATTAAATGAACTGTTTATGTGCCGCAAGTTTGATTGAAATTTCACTTTGGAAATATCGCCCAAAATTTAGGAAAGAACGCCCAAATCAAAAAAAAATATTTGGAAATATCGCCAAAAATTGAGGAAATAACGCCCAAATTTTACAACAAAAAATTTGAAATCATTTGGGCGATATTTCCAATTTTTTTGTTTTTCTTTTTTTTTCTGGTGATATTTCCAAATCGATTTGGGTGGTATTGCCTAACGCCCAAATCAAAAAATGATAGAACTTTAATATCAAAATTTCTTGGAGCAACGATACGTGCGAAACGGCTGGCGCGCCGTTGCTGTTTGTGAGAGTCCGGAATTCTTCCAAAATAACGATGATATTGCCATCACCACCAATGGGGAACGATCGATGATAAACATGTATATTAGCCCAAATTGGAGGACATATGCATGTGAACGATATGTGGACCATGTGGTTCCAACAGAACGGTGCTACAACCTACACAGCAAACGCCACAATGGACAATCTGCGTGAACGATTTGAGGGTATAAGGTTAACTCTCGAGAAGGTGATAGTGTGAGAAGGTGATAGTGTGATTTGACTTTTTCTTGTGGGATATCCTGAAGTAGAAGGTCTATGCGAATAAACCACAATCGACCGATGCCCTTAAGGTAAACATAAAACAAGCCATTGCTCTGATTCAGGCGGATCTATGCGGAAGAGTCATTGAAAATTAGGCCATTTGGATCTGTGACACAATAAGAAGCCGAGGCGGGCATTTGAAGTATGTTATATTCCAAACATAATAATAATGGCATACATGGGCCTTTACCTCACACAGCTTCATATTTATTTATTAGATTTTTGCTTTAAATTCAATAGAGAATAAATTCAATGTAAGTAGATCAGCTACCCCAGCTGGGCGAAAAGTTTTTCAAACTAAAATTGAACGTAAAAGACTAACGTTCCGTTTCACAAATATTTAACAGCCTTTTAAATTTTTAAATGACGTATTTTGTATAGAACAAACGTCATTTAAAGATTTAAAAGCCTGTTAAATAGTTATAAGGGCTTTATGAAATCAGCCATAAGCACCATTAAAAAAGGAGTCTGATGATCGGCCTAATAGCAGCCGTGAAATGGCTATAACTCTACTCTGTAATGACTTGGTGGTTTCTCACTGAAGTGGTTGTTGTTTCATTCAAACCTTTAATAATTTTTTAATTTTTGTAGATCTTTCATATTTTAACATTTTAAAATTTTGAAATCAAACAAATTTCAGTGATTCTGGTAACACTGTCAAGTAGGTACGTGATGTAACCTTTTTTTCGCACGCAGTTCTATGTTCTGCACGCTGCTGTACACACATTGCATTTTTTTTTTGTTTTGTCATTTGTCAAACAAAAAGCTGAACAAAATCTAAAAAAAAGCTCTTCAAAGTGCGCTCTTGGATACTTTAACGTAAACCCGCTTTTGAGAAACAAGGGTTGGTTGCTTTGTTTCGATTTCGATAAATGAGCTTTCACATCGCAGGGGAAGCTAGCTATAAAGCTAACTGTACCCCGATCGCAGTCGCAATAAAACAAGTCTCCCGCGCACAATTTATATACTTACACACAAAATTTTGTGTCTATATACCTCTATAAAATGGTGCTGGCTGTTTTATTTCCACTTTAGAGTTTAGAAAATAAAAAAAAAAAAAGAAGAAATATTATAAAAATAGCTCAGAAAGTTATTTTTTTTTTTTTTTGTTTGTTTGTTATATTCATTGAATATTTTATTCTGTTTAAAGATGAAAAGAAGTTCAAAGCTTTATGCGCGTGCTTGTTTGGGATTTTGCGAGCAATTCTAGAATATGTTCACGTTCACGATCATTAGCACTGAGTAATTTATCTTTTGGATAAGTATCTTTTAGTTTTTGTTTCATTCTATGGGCTTTTTTTTTTTTGTTGCTAGCTGTATTTTTTTGAGGAATGCTTTTTGTTATACGCGGTGGCAAAGTGGGTATTATCTGCATAATGTATCTGTTTTTTATATGATTTTTATAATTTGCACGCAACAGACGGACGTTTTGATGACGAGAACGAGCAAACCGACGAATAAGCGATGATTGTGCTTTATTAATTAGTTTGTATAGTAATGTTTAAGTGGTAATTGTTATTGTTTTTTTTTTTATTATTATAAGAAAATATCTACCATACTGATGCAACTACCTACCTGCGTATATCATTAATGTATGAGCTTTATCTTGGAACGTGGTTAAATAAGGGATATTTATTTTATCAAAATAAAATCATTTTGTTTAATTTTTCAACGAAATCCTAACTGCGGATGCGGATAGGCACTTAAAATATACACATTCTTAAAAATACATAGCTATAGCTATTCTAAACAACACACGTTTGTTATATTTTACGATGCGTTAAAGCTAAGTTAGTGTGTGGTGAAATGTTAGGTATGTAGGTATACAAATATATGCGGTGATGTCATTGGGTGATAAATTTACAATCTGTCGGCACAATTCAAAAAGTTTAATTATAGTGAATTAGTTACGCAATTTTATTTCAGGGACGAAGTTTGAGGGTGGGAGTTAATTAATATATGTACGTATATGTAGGTAGCTACACAAAGTTTCAGAAACAGAATAAAATTGAAAAGACAGAGAAGAACGTGGCTGAAATTTTGAAAAATGTTTCTGATTTACAGATTAACAAACTCCATTACCTTTAATATCGAATATGTTAGAGGATAGAGCTTTAAACTTACCGTTTGAATTGCAGCAAGCAATGCTTGCTTGGGCAGATTTACATTTTTATTAACTATGTATCATGTATTTTGTATTTGTATTTATTGATTTCAAGCATAAGTTAAATTAAAACATATTGGGGCATATTCATAGTCACTTTTAAACTCCAGTTTATCTTAGACCTGGGCTTATCCTATCTAAATAACATTGAATAAACCCCAGTCTAAGATAAACTGGAGTTTAATTCATTAATTAATGTGCCCCACTGTCTTTTTTGTTATATAACTACCTATAAATAGTGTTTTTTTTAGAGGTAGGTATAGAACTTTGAAATGGAATAAAATAAAGATGAATTTTTTTAAATTGACATGAAATTTACGTTGCTGGCATTATAATTTAAATATATTTTCTGGCATATGACCGCCACCGTTGGCTCGGACGTAGTCTAATCTGGAGGTCGAATTTTTGATGACTTTTTCCAATATTTGTGGCCGTAAATCAGCAATAACGCGGCTAATGTTGTCCTCCAAGTAGTCAATCGTTTTGGGCTTACTAGCGACTTCACATATATCCCCACAGAAAATAGTCAAGCAGCGTTAAATCACACGATCTTAGAAGCCAATTCACGGGTGCGTAACGTAACGTTTTCTTCAATAAATCAATTGTGACAAGAGCTGTGCGACATGCTGCGCCGTCTTGTTGAAACCACAGCTCCTGCACATCATGGTTGTTCAATTGATGAACAAAAAAGTCAGTAATCATGGCTCTATAGCGGTGACCATTGACTGTAACGTTCTGGCCAGCATCGTTTTTAAAAAAGTACGGACTAATTATTCCACCAAACCATAAAGCACACCAAACGTCAATTTTTGTAGATATAACGGTTTCTCAACATACACTTGAGGATTATCATCACTCCAAATATGGCAGTTTTGTTTTTTGACGTATCCATTCAACCAAAAGTGAGCTTCATCGCTAAACAAAATTCGCTTATGAAAATTAGGATCAACGGCAATCTTGTTTTGGGGCCATTTGGGCACAATTTGTTCAAACGTCAGTCTATTCATGTTGAAATGCCAAACCAAACTAAAAATAAATCACTTGACAGCTGAAAAAATAGCCGCCAGTTAACATAGTGTTGCCAACTTAAAGTTCTATACCTCTAAAAAAAATCACCCTTTATTAGGTACATTTTTGGTTAGTGAATAAATTTACGTAAACAGATTTGATTAATATATATTTCATTAAAAGTGAAAAAAAAAGTTAAGATAAATATTAAAAAAAAGGCTTTCAAAAATTAAGATTTACTTTATGGAATGATTTTGGCTTCTAAAATGGACTTTTAGGGAATTTTCGAAAGTTCTGCAGTTTTTTAGTCTTCTCAGGTCGATAGACAGGGAATTCCATAGACCCACTGTGTACACAAAGAACTGTAGCTTCGAGTTAAGATAGCTAAACCGGGGTGTAATTAGAACTCTACTTTTTTCAGTTGTTGGAAACACAAGCTTTTCACAGAGATATTCGGGAACTTTATTCTTAACCAACTTAAACAAGAACACTAGTGCTTGGAAATCAAAAAATTTGTTTAAGGTCATGCTAAAAATACTGTTTGCACTTCAAGAAACATGGTGAAACCGATTTAAACCGTAAACAGAGCGAGCAATTTTCTTCCTTCTTACTTCCAATTTTCGTCTACTTCTGCTGTCTAAACAACAGATGATCAGGCTACTATACAACAAAATAGGATGTACAAGTAGGTACCTTTCACCCTAAATAAAAATATTGATTTCTACATATTTATAACAATAAACATTGCAAATTGTAATTTTTAAAATGCCCACCTGTTACGCCTGCATGAGCATCAGGATGAATCAACATGGGACAGTGTAATCTTTAAAATATAAAACAAAATCGTTTTAGTTACAACACTTATAACTTAAGAACGGCTGGACCAATTTTAATGATTTTTGATTTGTTGCATTCGTGTCCGCCCCGAATAGCAAGATAACTATAATAATACCTATTTGAAAAATTCACTTTGTAGGGTGAAATGGATAAAAATGAAAAAGACGTATCCGATTAAATAACTCAACTTGTGTTTGAAAGGTTATTCTTAGAAAATGTCTTCAAAGTATTTTTTTTTAATTTTAAGGTTTAAGGGTGAAATGGGTAAAAATTAAAAAAAAAATAGTCCGATTTAAGAAATTCTTCTTTTATTAAAGGTTTGTATAAGGATATGGCCTTAGGGATATTCTTTTTCAAAAATTTAATATTTGTAGGGTGAAATGGGTTAAAAATAAAAAAAATTGTAATATTTAAGAAATAATTTTGTTTTATTTAAAAGGTATTTTAGGAAATGGCTTTAAGGACATTCTTTTTTCAAATTTAGTTTTTTGTAGGGTTAAACAGAGTGAAAATAAAAAATGACCGATGTTTGAAAGGTTATTTTGACAGGACAGCTTTAGGAATATTTTTTTTTTCAAAAAATCGGTATTTATAGGGTAAAAGGGGGTAAAATCCAAAAGTGGTATCCGATTTAAAAAATTCTGTTTGCGTTTGAAATGATATTTTAATAAAATGTTGTTCATAGAGTGAAATAGGATAAAAATAAAACAGTGGTTTTCGAATACCTACAAAAGTTCTTTCTGTGTTGGGAAAGCAATAAGGGTTGGACTTAGATTTTACAAATTTAGCTCTTCATAACGTGAAGTGGCTTAAAATCAAGAAATTAGTATTCGATTACAAAAACTTAAAAAAAAAATATTTTCTTTGGCATTTTTTATGCGAAGCTAAGGGTTGGCTTCCCGTGCAAAGCCGGATGAGCCAACTAGTTTCTCTATAATTTCAACTAATCAGTAAACCCTTCTTCTTCTTATATTCTTCGCCTAGAATATTTATTTTAAAGTGACCATTCGTCCCACATTACGTGGGACAGTCCCACATTTACACAAACTGTCCCACTTCGAAAATTGTCCCACAAACGTCCCACAAAATCATAAGATGTCCCACGCTGTCCCACAAAATCGAAATTGAATTTTTCGATCGTTTATTTTATAATTTATCATAATAAATTAACTGGGGGGTCATTCTGTAATTCGATTATCGCCACACGATATTGTTTTGACGACAGTCTTGCATCACGTAAAAACAATAATCACTATCGACTGAAAGATATCGTCTTGACGATCGAAAATTTGCTTTCCGTAAATCAAAAATCGTCAAAACGCGATCGTTAAATCGTTAGCATTTGAACGATACCTATTAAGCCATCGTTTTGTTTGATTTTGTAAGCAATTAATGCATTTTATCATATGAAGCAACGAAATGTAGGGTTTTCAATAAGGGCGGGTAGATGTTTTCGGTTGATCCTGGGTTTCGTTGACGCAAAGGCTTTGGATAGATGGATAACCGATTTGGTTATAGGCGACATCAAGTTTTGGCTTCACATTCTTTTCACTTCTTAATAAAAATTGACATTTTTTGGGCGGTACTGACCTACATATAGGTTAAACCATTGTTTAATGTATTTTTTTTAATATTTCACAAATAAATATTGGATAAATAACTTACATTTTTGCTTTTTTCATTCGTCCAAACATAAAACAACACAAAAATAAATGACTGAATTGTCATTAATGACAATGATTGACAAGTCAATCCTTCTCAAACTGTGATTTATAATAAACGATTAACGAGACGATAGTGATTGTGTTACGTGAAGCAAATTGATGACGATAACGTGCACGATTATCGTTTAGACGATTATCGTTTTAAAAATTACGGAATTACCCCCCTGAACGCTACCAACATTACAAAAAATTAGATGTATAAACATAATGACTGAATGCAACTGCTAATAAATTACAAAACTGGAATGATGAAAAAATATCAGCTGATATAAGATGGGTGGAAATTTTCTCACATTTAAAAAACTGCAATATTCCTTACCAAAACTCCAAAAAGTTTGTTGATTATACCCTCTATTTGCCGGGACTAATGCGTCGGCGGAAAGAATATTTTCAATTGTGAACAAATTGTGGACGGAGGAGAAGTCACAACTCTCTGTCGAAACAATTAAAGCGATATTGGCTGGCTGTGAGATCGAGCTATATTCAAGCTGCGAAAATTTCATAGAGGAAGTGAAAAAAAAATAATAACTTATTGAAAAAAATTCATTCATCAGAGATGTATGGCTGGATAATTTATTAATTTAATACATAATAGAATATATTTTTTGCTTTTTTTTCTGCAAATCTTTAACTTTGATGTGCATTTTAATAAATCTGCAAATATGTGTGTGCACGCCCCAAATTTTCGCAATGAAATGAAGTGAAAATTTTTTGAAATTAATTTTCCTAGATTAAAAGAATGTGTTATAATTTTACACTCCATTGCTGAATTTTTGATAACATTTCTTTAGGCTGTTTTGAAACTTTATGGGCGTCCCACCCCAAAAGACAAGAGAACTCACACAAATTTTTTGCAGATTTAAGCTTAGAGCATTATAAGTCAAGTGGAATTAAAAAAAAGGATTTTTGGAGTACGCATTGAAGTAAAACCTAGTAATTTTTTTTTTAACTGAACTAATTTTTTTAGTTAAGCCATGTTATGTTTTCACTTTTTGTGAGAAATTATTGAATAATTTTGTTTTCTAATAGTTATTAGGTAAGATTCTGTTCCTCTTTTTTCGTAGAAAATAAGTTTTTTTTTATATTCTGCAACCTGCTTTAATAAAATTGAAATTGTCCCACATTTTAAAAAAAAAAATATATATGTGTATTATTTTCGGGTGAATTTCTTTACTTTGTCCCACATTTTGGCCTTTTGGATCTGGTCACTTTAATTTATTTTAATCAAATTTGTTGTGTATTTTAGTATGAAACTATTGCTCACCTGGGTAACTATGGGTTGCTTTGTTTCCTCTTTTTCGCTACTTCGATCTGATCTAAGGCACAACTGGCGAGCCGATTGATCAACCTTCGTTCGACAATCTGGATCTCAGAAAGCAGTATTGATATATCTAATACAAATTATCGACCCACTTTATATTTGATTAAGCGCGGAATAATTGTCTGTATGAAATTTCTTTTTATTTCAATGTGTCATGGCTAATTAGTTTTTGTTTTGCATGCTTTAAAAGGGTAGTGATGGTATTTTGTGATAGTGATGGGCTTTCTTGCTGTGATGACTTTGGTAAATTCTATGTCGTCCAATTTTATCTGCGCTGGCAAAAAAACGCTTATCAATTGCTTATTTTATAATTTAAAATATTTAAAATTAAGTGTGAACATCAAATATCAGCTAGATCAAACGAATTTTGTGCCTTGCAATATTTCAAGATTGTTTGTAGGTAATAACTTTGTGTGTCTATTTTTCCATCTCATTTAAGCCCTTATTTCACAAGGAAACTGATAATTTTATCATTTCTTTTGTTTGGTTTAACTAACACTTAGTTTGAGTCTCGCCATTGTCTGGTGTGAATGTAAGGATTTTTTTTTATATACATACATATTTGCACTTTACTATCCCCCATCAACCCAACCAAAAATCAAGGGATGTTTTAGCCCGTTACGAGTAAGAAGAGAAGTCGACTAGGTATACACTATCATCATAACAATATAATAAAGTAACTCCTCTTTTAAAGTACAATGGCGCAAAATAAAAAAAATTTAAATAACAAGAGGGTTGGTATGGTAAAACTACCCCCCAAACGACCAACTCTGACTTCGCCGACGACAACAAACAATGTCTAATAATGTCGACGGAATAGAATTTCGCATGGCGGCGCGAAACAACATTGTACATAGTATACGCGTTTCTACGAAGCCCATCCCACATTTTTTTCTTACCTCTTTCAAGGAAAAAGGGACAAAATTAAATACAACAAAAAAAAATAGTTTATTCGGCTGACTTCTGTTGGGTAGAAGGAGGTTTAAAAAAATAAAAAAAGAGAAGAGAAGAAATCCAACCCTACCTTTCTAAGCATGATTGCCAACTAGGATGAAACTAGTTTGCGTTTAAACAACACCTCATGGTTTGATTGTTGTTTAGATTTTCAATCAAAAAATCAAAACAAAAAAACTGTGGTTATTTTAATAGAGACAACCATTTTTAGACTAAATAAGTATTTAGACTGTGTGTATTAAAGGAAATATTTTTTTTACAAGTCAACAAACAAAGTACGTAGGTATGTATTTCTTTGTGTGTACTACGGTATTAACTAAAGGAAAAAATATAAAGTGCAACAAATTAAGCCTGGATGTGAACAAGGGCTATCACTTCACATTAATGTGTATGCTCCTGTCTGCTGATTGGTATAAAAAATACCTGAAAAGGTGTCCTACCCTTTGAACGTCTCATTCAATTATTTTCAATTGCTAAGTGGTGCTTTGTGGTTAATATTAAGTATCTAGACGAAAAGTTTACGTATGTATGTTTTTATAATTTATCCGCTGATTGGTATAAATTGTTCTAAAGTACTCAAGGAATATTATTTTACGATAATCTCTTTGAACCTATAATGTACAAATGATATGTGCAAAAAAGTATTTATTTTCGACTTGTTCAGTGTAAGTACCTTTTCAATTTTTGATGTGTAAACATCTATGCTGGCGGTAGAGTGAAAAAAAATGAACGTTCATGTGCAACGTTACGTCGTGCAACGTTACTGTGTGAAACGTTACGATCTGCATACTAGGATGGGTGCGTTCAGTGAAAAAAATCTTAGGATCCCCTTCAAGCAAAAACAAGTCCGTTTTGGATCCGCGCACGTTGATATTTACACATTTTAACCGTGAATCCCGGCACTCACACAATTTTTTTTTGTTATAATGGGTGATTTTTTAAGATGTTTAGAACTTTTTTTAAAAAAAAAACATAAAAAATTCGAAAAAATGAATGAAATATTTATTTGAATCGATAGTTTCAACCTTGCAATTTAATGTTTAAAGATAATTTCATGCAAATGTTGACCGCGGCTGCGTCTCAGGTAGCCCATCCGCTGAGTCCAATTTTGGCATACTCTTTCACACATATCGGCCGGTATCTCTCGAATGAATGCATGGATGTTGGCTTCCAGTGCGTCAATCGAAGCGGGCTTGTCCCTATAGACATTAGCCTTGACATACCCCCACAAAAAATAATCTAATGGTGTCAAATCGCACGATCTAGGCGGCCAATTGACCGGCCCGAAACGTGAAATTAACTGTTCACCAAACTCGCCTCGCAATTGCGCCATTGTTTCGCGTGCTGTGTGGCATGTGGCACCGTCTTGTTGAAACCACATATCATGCAAGTCAAGAACTTCCATTTCGGGCAAAAAAAAGTTTGTTATCATCGCTCGGTAGCGTTCACCATTGACAGTAACGCTGCGATTCGCATCATCTTTGAAGAAATAGGCCCAATAATGCCGCCGGCCCATAAACCGCACCAAACAGTGGCTTTTTCGGGATGCATTGGTAGCTGTTGCAATGCTTCTGGCTGATCTTCACTCCAAATGCGGCAATTTTGCTTATTAACGTACCGATTCAACCAAAAATGAGCCTCATCGCTGAACACAATTTTTCGATAAAAAAGCGGATCCTCGGCCAGCTTTCCAAGAGCCCATTCACCAAAAATTCGGCGTTGTGGTAGGTCGGCTGGCTTTAGTTCTTGCACCAGCTGTATCTTAAAAGGCTTTACGCCCAAATCCTTCCGCAAAATTTTCCACGTAGTGCTGTAACAAGGGCCTAACTGCTGGGAACGGCGCCGAATCGACATTTCGCGGTCTTCTGTCACACTAGCTGATACGGCCGCAATATTTTCTTCACTACGCACAGTACGTAAACGTGTTGGTGGTTTAATGTCCAACAAAGTAAATTTGGTGCGAAATTTGGTCACAATCTTCCGAATAGACTGCTCAGAAGGTCGAGAATGCCGATCATAAAATGGAAGCAGCGCGCGATGAACATTTCGAACCGAGCACGAATTTTGATAGTAAAATTCAATAATTTGCAAGCGTTGTTCATTTGTAAGACGATCCATGGTTAAATTGCAAATCAAACTGAAGCTGTTTGACAGTGACACAAGGTACTAAACACACGTCAGCTGTCAAAACCAGTGTTGCCAAAACCAAACCAGCTAAAAAATCACCCTTTACCATTCAGATGCATATATCGAATATACACAAACATTTTAAAACTGTATGATTTTTATGTTTAAAAACTTAAAAAAATATAATAGAAGACTTGAAAAATTAATAAAAGTGTAATAGTTTCATGGCCAAGCTCTGGTTGTTGCTGGCGATCAATACCAAGCACCAGGGTAATCTGGCAATGTAGTTTGTCCAGCTTATGCAAACCTATGGGATCAGCTTCCCGATCATTTGGCATCGCAGTAAAACTACTTATCATTAGAGTGAATTATCGAATAAGTTTGAGAGTTAAGACCAATAATAAACAGATATGTTTACTATGTTACAAATTTTATATAGTCTGACATAGGAATAACTCTTAAAAATATCATACTCTATAGATAAAAACCTAAAATGTCTCCTACCAAGATTATACTCGATGCTCATGATATCTTGTATAAAGAAACGTAGTGTTATTCCATTCACTGTATACAACTTTTTGTCTTACTTCTTAGAGACATTTTAGACCATTCAATATAAAGCTATTTTTTGACATATAATTCCTCTGTTTTTCTAGATGTAAATGGATCTATTACTCATCAAAGTCAAAATCAAAATATTGCCAGTGAAGGCTTCTTTAGGCCAGCAAAGAACACGTGTGATTCATCAGGGTTGCCTAATAATATCACTCAGTTAAAAAAGACCTATCTATAGCAAGATCTTTTATAAATTTTGATTCTTTCGAAGCAATGATTTTCAGATTAAAGCTTTTTGGCTTTTCAATTTCCAAAAATTGTGATTTTTTCTTTATAAGCTTTAAAAGTTTTCAAGAATTCATTTGTTTCCGAAAACGGCTCCTACTATTTTGATTTAACTTTGCGCGAAACATTCGCAATGAAAACACGACGACCGAAGAATGTTCAAAGACCCGAATTGCAAGTTTGATGGCAAAACTACTTCTGAGGGGTTTTCGAGTTTTTAGTTCGAACAAATCGGTTATATTCACAAAATTTTGTATATCTAAACTCAAAATAATAAAATAAGCCTTAGGAAAAAAACTCGAAAATTCATAATACCAGAAAAAGATTTTCAAGAGCTTCGAAACTAGTTTTTCCAGTTATCACATTTTTCTATAATTCATCAAAAATATCAAACATACCCGTATCATAACCAGATCACCGAGACTCAAGACTGTCGGGAAATTAAATCCTCATCTCTTATGCTTTGGAGGGTGGTACCATTGCGTTGCCAGCCCTATTAATTTGAACTAACATAGTGATGGTGCTTAGAAGAAGTGATTCGTTGATCATACCTGGCATTCATATTCCTTCGACCTACCCTGCTACCACCTTTCTTTAAGAGAGTTTTGTTAAAGGTGACTTCTCAGTTATCCCAGCCAAGGTTTATTTTTTTTTCTGTTTTTTTTTTTTTTTTGTATTTCTTCTCTGTGTATTTTTCATTTTCTTCATTTTTGTTGATTGCCTCGCCCTCTTGGCATTCTTGGTTATCATGCATTGCTATATCGTCTTATCAACCCCTGCCAATGTTCGTTGTCGTCTCTTAGTTTACAAACATACTCTCTACTCTATGTATACCTATACCTACTTTCTAGAATAAGAATTTGGGGGTTGTTGTTGCTGTTGGCTGGATGTTTAATAGGGATGATATAAGTAGGTATGGAAGGGATGGTGGAGAATGGCGAGTGCATAGGGCATATTGTAAGTTTTATCATGTACTCACACGCAAATATAAGCCGTCGAGAGAATATTGCAGAAAAATGAAATAGAAAAACGGAAAAAAAAAGTTTAACAAAAAAAAAAAAAATAACCCCTAAAAGTTACTATAGCTACGAAAACTTAACAAACTTAAACTCTTGACTGCCATTATGGTTTCCAACAACCCCTCTCTTGTAGATATTCTTGGCACTCAGAACATCAGAATGTTAGGTATGAATATAAGCCTGTAAATATGTATAACCTATACTACCTATGATTTTTTTCGCAGAGTCTTATGCGATTAGGTGCGAATAGCGACCGAGCAGGCAAGTGTTATATTACCTGCCTTCATTTAAGGTGCACGCCTTGCAAATCTCCATACTTATTTTTCTAATGGGGCTTGAATATATGAAAAATATACCTTTGTACATATATGTATATAAGAACTGTTAAATAAACACAATGCATGCAGAGTTTCTTCGGGAATTAAAGAAATTTTGTTTGGATGGGACACGAGTACACGAGATGGACTTAAGCGAGGTGAATGCCACATATGATGTGATGTGATGCATTTCAACATAAGATGATGTCATTATTTAAACCCTAAATTGAAATAAGAATTCACATTTTTTCTATTTACGTTTATGAATCGGTTGAATAACAATGCATTCGATAAATAAAATTTCTTTAATTAGATCTCTATTATGGCAACCCTACTTAAGGGTGATGGGTAATATGAATGTGGGTTATCATATAAATATGTATTTTTATTTTGTGGCTTCAATCTTATTTATTAAACAAATCTTACTCAGTGTTGTTTAATAGTTACTTTAAATTTTGGAATACCACAGGGCAGCCATTTAGGTCCTCTTATATTTTTATTAATGACCTACCATCTGTCTTAAGGCATTCTAACTGTCTCATTTATGCGGACGATGTTACAATTTATTTTCAATACTTTTTGCAGTATTCGTGATAGTGAAATGTTACAGGTAGACCTTAATTAATTTTTTGACTGCTGTAAATGTAGTTTTATAAGCTTTACAAGAAAACTGTCAGCTGCTCCTTTTAATTATTTTTAAAAAAAATCCTTGTTATGTGTGGAAAATGTATCTATCCTTGGTGTCTTATTTGATCATAATCTTGATTTCGTTCAAAACATCAACTCAATATCAAATAGAGCTAATTCACTTCTGCAATGGATTAGGAGAGAGCCGCGGAAATTTTCAGACCAATATGTTACAAAAAAGCTTTTTATAACATTTGTTCGATCTATTCTTGAATATGCTTGCCAGGTATGGTCACCCCGGACGCTGAGTACCATATATCAAGACTAGAACGTGTCCAAAAAAGATTTCTGCAGTTTGCCTTAAGAGGCTTAGGCTGGTAAAACCTATACGAGCTTCCCGCATACATCAAAAGACTAAAACTTATTGACTTACCTAGTATTGAGAACAGATGCTCTTATTTAAGTTTCCTTTTTATTGTTAAAATAATTAATGAAAATATCGACTCTTTTTACCTTTTGTCCCGAATAAATTTTAATGTTCCTCAAAGAAAATTGAGAAATATACTAAACTGAATATAAAGGGTGTTTTTTTTTAGACGTTTGGTTTTCAATCCTGCAATACTTTTTCGGAGTTGGTCTTTTTGACAGCTGTCAATTGATTTATACTCAGTTTAGTTTGCCATTTCATATTTAATAGACTTGCTCCTGAACAAAGCTTGAAAATCGTGCAAATTTATTACCAAAACAATGGTTCGGTTCGCGCGACGCATCACGTACTGCGTCCAATATTCGGTCGACATAATCGCAAAATCGCATAAATTCGAGCAACCATGGATCGGTTTCGCACCACGTTTACTCTAGTGGCAAATGCGCATCCTCAGAGACGCCGTAAAGTGCGCACCGAAAACGCTATTCCTGCTGTGGAGCAGAGTATCGAAGAAGACCCGAATGAGTCCATCCGCCATCGCCCGCAACAATTGGAGCTGTCGAAAATTGGGCCTCTCGGCTGGAATGTATTCGAGCCAGCATCGACGGCTACTTGCCCGAAATAATTTTTAAAACATAATGGCAAACCCTTATCTATATAATAAAGCTAAATTCTTGGCCTAAGCGTTTTATTTCTTCCTGAAAACCACACGTCAAAAAAAAACACCCTTTATTTATATATTTTCTTTTTCCGCTTTCAAATTATGACCGTTTATTTCAATAAATTTTAAAAAATATTTCTAAAATTTATGTATATTATATAAGTTTTTATGAAAACCCAGAAACCAGAATAGTCTTCTGAACACGCCGTTGTAACCATAAAACATAGTTTATTAAAATTGATCGATTTATCAGCGTTGTAAAAGAATGCAATCTTTTGTGCATGCAGTCTTTAAAAATCATTCATTGAATTCAATAAATAGACTGCAATCGTTGACTTTTTGACTCCGAATTCAAATTATGCAATCGCCATTCATTTGACATCGAAAAGATTGCAATCATTTTTTTCCCCATTCATTTAACGACAATAAATTGAATGCAATCACTTAGGAAATCACACGTTCTTTGCAAAAAAGCGAAATTTATGAATGTAATCTTTTTATTGAAGTGATCGAATTTACAAAAGATTGCATTCTTTGTAGTCTTGTTAAATGTTTAATTCAAATATTTTGTTTGTTTTGTAAGAATAGGGTTAAATTTATTTAACTCTCTAAGTTTTTAAAATGGTTTATTATTTTTGGGCTAATTCCACCGTATTTTTAGCTCTTCACCAAAACTGGTGTACTCATATTTCTTAAACTAGTAAATCTATAGCTTAAAAGAAAATAATATGTTTTTTTCTGTGTTCTAAAATGTTCTGCTAATTCCTAAATTTTAATTTTTATATTTTTTTTCCGAACCTAGAGTACCTACTTACATATTCCTAACAATAGGTGTTAACTAAAAATTCTGCTTTCAAAAACTTGCAATCCTTTTCAAAATCAATCACTCGTTTCTTGTGTTCTTTTCCTTCTATCTAATCAAATTTATCCCAAGGACCCCATTTATTTTGAACGTAAAAGCAAACAAACAATGTTGCCCGCCGCAATCGATTTTTTATTCAAAGTTTTAACATTTTTCACTCAAAATTCACCGTAATTTTCATTTTTTTTCTTCTTTTCGTTGCAGGTAAGAAAATCAGCGTACTTTCAACATCTCCTTCTTTGTTTTGGTTATCTTCATATATACATATATGTATGTAAATTCTACAATATCAATATGTTTTTATGTACCTATGTTGGGTAAGTATCATTGAAAGCGGTGCCCAATGTGCGCCCACACCAAAGAAAATATCTCCAACCACCTACGAGCTATTTCCCAAATGGTAAATAAATGCTATTCCTTCTCTGACACTCAAAGCCTCTATACCCCGACACCGCGCGCACCGTCTTCACAAATCACAAAGTCGCTTTTCGCTTAGGAAGTTTCACGCGGGCAACTGGTGCGCTCGCGCATTTGAATTACAAAATGCGTGATTTTCATAGATATTTTCCCTCAATCGCACATTCTAAGACGACGAAGGACCCCCTACCTATTACCTACATACCTCTGTAAGGCACCATCTTAAGCTCTGGGGGCGACTCTATTCAATATGGCATAAGACGGATGATAGAAGATTTGCAATAAGGAAAAGCGTGACCACATGCGTGATGGAAAACCGCAGCATCAGCAGCAGCAACAGCAACATCAGCAGCGGTAACAACACCGCGCAGCAAATACCACCAATGGCCATGACGTGATGTACATTATTCTTCACACTTGTATCTAGGATGAAACTTTACAGGTTCACATCTTCTTCCATCCACATGTATGCATATAGGCTTAGAGGCTTTTATGGTTTCCATATGCGAATGTTGGTACAGTATCCATCAGCCACCCACCCAATCGGCCCACGATTTTTTTTTTTTATTTTTTTTTTGCTTCAGATTTACTGAACTCTGTGCGTGTCGGAGAGC
Organism: Leucozona laternaria; assembly: GCA_932273885.2. Taxonomy (NCBI): domain Eukaryota; kingdom Metazoa; phylum Arthropoda; class Insecta; order Diptera; family Syrphidae; genus Leucozona; species Leucozona laternaria. The sequence continues at coordinate 17,442,481 of OW026367.1, read as the reverse complement.
CGCTGGCGAGGAGCAGCTACTCATAGCCAGCAACGGCGAACACGACGGACGATGTGATGAACCAAAATCATCCTTTTGCAATGATGCGTTTCGAATCTAAGGCGCACTAGCAGTTTAGGGAACCCAAATTGCATTCGCATATCCTACCTACGAGGAAAATCGTGCTCCACAGCGAAATGACAGAGTCTGGTCGCGTATATAGAGAATCACGTAGCGAATTTGTTCGGCGAAGAACCATAAAATCGTGTATACCTAATACGGATCTATAGGAAAAGACGGTTGAGGCCGGGGTGTGGTTAGGCTAGATATTTTATGCCCAGGAGGTTATTTTAAGTCCAAAACGTGATTGCATAGTGTGTGCCGATGAAGTCAGTGCAGATGCGGCAATCATCTGCAAAACGCAACGTAACAATTGACGTACTACGCGTTTTTTCTTTGTGACATGCTACAGTATGTGCCCCAGGAGAAGATTTATATTTTTTTTTTTATTAAAATCGTAAGATTGGTCTTCGATTAAAAATATTATTTTTCTGAAAATAAGCATAAGAGTTGTAAGACAAGTATTTATAACGTTCGTTATTTTTTGTCCTGAATGTTTTAAAAATCAGTTCTTAGAGAATGTTCGAAAAACTATGGTGGCCACCGTGTCGCTTCCTACGGACAAGCATTTTATTTATTTTGTTTTATTTTATTTTATTTTATTTTATTTTATTTTATTTTATTTTATTTTATTTTATTTTATTTTATTTTATTTTATTTTATTTTATTTTGTTTTATTTTATTTATTTATTTATAAAGGGTGTTTTTTTAGACGTTTTGTTTTTAAGAAGAAATAAAACGCTTATAATTAAATGTTATGGCCAAGAGTTTAGCTTTATTATAAAGATAAGGGTTTGCCATTATGTTTTAAAAAAGATTTCGGGCAAGTGGCTGCTGCGGCTGGCTCGACTAAATTCGAGCCGAGAGGCCAAATTTTCTACAGCTCTAATTGTTGCGCGCGATGGCTAATGGACTCATTCGGGTCTTCTTGGATACTCTGCTCCACAGCAGCAATAGCGTCTTCGGTGCCCACTTTACGGCGTCTCTGAGGATGCGCATTTGCCACTAGAGTAAACGTGGTGCGAACCCGATCCATGGTTGCTCGAATTTATGCGATTATGTTGACCAAATATTGGACGCAGCGTGTGATGCGTTGCACTAACCAAGTCATTATTTTGGTAATAAATTTGCACGATTTGCAAACGTTGTTCAGGAATAAGTCTATTAATTATGAAATGGCAAACCAAACTGAGCATATATCAAGTGCCAGCTGTCAAAAACACCAACTCCGAAAAAAAGTATTGCCAGATTGAAAACCACACGTCTAAGAAAAACATTCTTTATATTTTGTTACCCATTCTTATATAATTTTTTGTCAAACAGCCTGTATTCCTTAAACGTCACAAGGTAACACTTAAATTGAGGGACCCCAGAAGCGGACACTATTGGACATGAACTCTATGCGCGTCGTCTTCTTTTTCTTCAAAGTCCAAAGGCATCACGGCAAAATTACAAACCACCATCACCTCTAAGAAAGACCGGCGCACCATGTGCACCAGAATTGGCCGCTGGTTAAATGTGATTCCTAGTAAAACCTTCTGGTGTATACCTATACTCTGCTCACGTCTCCCGCGCTTATATCCACCACCAGCACCACACCCCTTCTGCCACCCGCGTCCCGTCCCGACTTTTAACTAAACTAGGCTCTATATAGCTCCAATCTGAATGGCGCAAGCGTAGCGCATTGTAATCAATGCGCATTATTCATGGAAAGAAAGAAAGATCGTGTGATGGGATCAAATATATTCTTTAATTCACATAATTTCGTGTGTGCGGCTATGGCATGGAGCGCCGCCGCCGCCGCCCCAGCCGGCGCGGTGCGGAAGACGCAATATTTTGTATTGTGGTGCTGCACAAAGTGCAATCCTTGCAGCACGCAATTTTTTAACTTTTTGTTGTGTATCTTTTGTTTGGCACAATGAATAAACCCTCTATGCTCTAGTGTATACGTCTATTTCCATATATTTACTCCTTCTCTCGGCCATCAGAGCCTATTTGTAACTCTGTCTTAACTTCGTACATAGTGCGCTTACCTGATGCGGAGTTCGTGTATTTCTCGGTTTTGGGCTAAACAAATGGAGACGTGATCTTATTTTAATTCGGCAGCGAAAGAATACTGATTTCCATGGCGTGCCTAGTTTTTTTCTTTTTTTAATTTTTAACTTTGCCTCTGCATTCTCTGTCAGCTTGTGGTAATAGTAAAGGGTGTTTTTTTTTCAGATGTGAACAAAATTCCTATACAAATTCTTGAGATGAAATTTTCCTACATATTCTGCTTTAATGTTCAGAAATTAATTTCAAGGATTCTTCTAAATTATTATGTAGGTAACTTCTACGTTTATATAAGGACAAATAGAATAATTTCGAAAATTTAAAAATTCGATTCCGAGTAATCTCATTTTCTATAAAAATTAAAATTTCGAAATGAGATAATTTTGCATTAAATTTAGACTTAGGTTGGAAATAAGTTGAAAACTATTTAGCTCGAGAAAATAGACCAATTAATTATTATTCTATTTCGAAATATGATAAAAAATTATATGACAAAAAAAATAATTATATGACAAAAAATAATAAGGAAATTTCGAAAATAGCAGATAGAGTGTATCTGATGCTATTTTCGAAATTACCTTATTTTGACTCTAAAAGTTCAAAAACACTGGATATCAGTTATTTGAAGGTGCTGCCATCTGGTAGAACAAATTTCATGCCATCTATCAAGAAAAATAAAAAAAATTGAATCCAAATTTAGAATTTTATGTTTATTTTCGAACTCGACTTTTTCGTGTGTTGCTACTGTTTAACGTTTTGTGTAAATATTGTTTGTTTTATATTATTTGAACAGAAATCTCAAGCAATATAGAAAAAGTTGGAGAAGTATAATATAATGTGATTAAAAATTCTATCGTGATACGAAAAAAATAACACCCTTTTACATTAAAACTTCGAGTAATGTAGGTAGTGTATATCTACATCTCAACTCGAGATCAGTCTTGTCTTTTTGAATGCCTCTGTTTTAATTGTTGTAATTATGTTCACTGTAATTATTCTTAATTATTTGTTTTGATATCCAAGCCAGCTGCGGAAACAACAACAAAGGTGGAGACACAACAATTCTATCTCAATGTAGCTGACGAATAACAAAAAAAAAGATATGTAATTACTGTTGAAGGTGTGGTGATATATTTTTTGATTAATTTTCTTTCAAATAATTGGTTCGAAATTAATTGTTTGATTTTGTGAAAAATATGTAGGTATAGGTAGCCCAAGAATGGGGTTCGAAAGAGAAAGTAAAAGTTTAAGTTAGTATAGGTTTGGACCAAAGGCCATATTATAATATGCCTATAAATATACATCTATGTAAAATCGGGAACAATTAGAACGGAAACGATTGGTTACTTTAATATTTTTATCAATATTATGCATACAAAATTAAAGGTATGTTAAAGTTATAACATTTATATAGGGTGTTTTGCATAATATGCAACAAAAGGCTAGGGCGTGTAGGGTAGCTCAAGAAATAAAAAGTGTGGTCCTCAGTTTAGAAGGGAGGGCAACAATTTAAAAACACAACGCAAACATTAATTTAAATTTTTTTTAAAACTATATTCATTAAAACAATTTGATTTAAAAATAGAATTGGAGAATGGATTTTTAGCTTCAAAAAAAGGTAGCATAACATTGTATTTAATACCGTAGTTTAATGCCATTTTTCTAGTTCAAGTCATTCTTTTTAGAACATTGTCCCTACCCCTTTGACTCCTCTCTCCCAAACGACTTTTTTATTGTCTTGACCCAACCTAAATGCCCTAGTCTTTTATCGCATCTTATGCGGTCTTTAAGACCCTCCATCAGTTAGCCGCCGTCTTGAAAAGGGTGGTGTAAAAAGTTTTCAATTTGCTTCAAATTTGATACTCAGATAGCTGAACTTGAACTTTTCAAGTGCAGCTCCGATGTTGATGAGTTTTTTCTTGCAAAATGCTTATTTTTACATATTATTTAAATTCTGAAACGTTCTGGAAAGGGCTCGCAATGTGTATTTTTAAAATTTGTTTTCCCAACATTGACTGACATTTTTAATAATAATTAGGGGTACCGAAAGCTTTTTTCTTTTATTTAATTTTCATTAATTACATTTATATAAACGGTAAAGGATTTGGAATGAAACTGAATAATTAAAAAAATTACATATCGGACAGAAATCATTTTTGGAATGCCAAAAAAGCTTGAACCCCAGTGACGGATCCACTGGGGTGGTTTTCAGGTCTGGATTCCCTAGAGGAGAAATTGGAATTTTTCCTTTTAACTTATCTAAAACGGGTAGCTGCCATTTCTTCAATGATTTCAGTATTTTTTTCGAAAATGACTCTTAACAATTTTGATTAAACTTCGTACTTGCAATGACCGAAATAGTTGTGAGAGTGACAGAACTGTATTTCAGATATTTTTTGCGAAAAAATCGTGTTATGGAAATAAATACATATAGGGTCTTGAGAAAATTGGCTTATTTTTCTGCTTTTGACTTAACCGAAAAAAAATTCTTTTAAGGGCGATTTTTGGTTATAATGAATTTTTCAAGAAGCGCTTCTAATGACTAACTCTTAATTGGTGTGGCAGTCTGGGCCCGTATTGCGTTAGACTAAAGTGATCGCTCTGTTCAGTGATTGTCGTTTTTACGATTGTTCACTCTATCTTTCCCTATAGATAAGAAAGAGAGAAAGAGACAGCTTTCGTGAAAGCGACAATCAAAAAATTGATAATCAACTATCACATTAGCCGATTTCACCCATTTTTTTTTGTGATCGGAACGTTTGATATGTATAGCTACATCCGATAAAATTCTAATGGAAAAATAAATTAAACTTCTCTTAATGGTTTTGATGCACTGATGCAGTATTGAAAAGCATTCCCAAAAATACTTTTTTTCTTTCTTTTTACCGGTCGAAAAAAGTTGAGTGCAGTTGGACCCCCCTTTGACCGATTCCGGGATCCACCAATGCTTTTACCCAAACCCCCCGTTAAATCCGATTGACGCGACCAATTTTCGAAATTCTTAGATACAAATTTAGGCCCATTTGCTGAAACAAAACTTAAATATTTATTTGTATGCCTTTGATTAAAAAAAATATTATTTTTATTAACAAAAAAAAAAACCAATCAAATGTTTTTAGTACCTTTTTTTGCGCACTATTCCTTTAACACGATATATAGCCATGAACCAAAGCAGCAAATTTGTGCGATAAAGTCGAGCTTTGTATTATAATACATGTGGCAACCCTATGCACATTTATTTTTCAAAATTTATAAGAAACCATCGACAGGGAACAGTTTTCTTACAGTTAATTCTCCAAATAAGAAATCCCATATTATCTGCCGATTAATGTCTCTTAAAACCTCTTCAATACTTTACACACATACAAACATGTTCAAATCAAACACAAATTGGGAAATTTTTTCAGAAAAGAAAAAAAAAACATTTTCTTTTCTAAGGAATTCCCTCGATATGGTGACAAACAACTCAAGACACCTCATTAAGAGGTGGCGTTACGTTCACTCCGTCTAGAGTCAAAAGAACTTCACACAACCACTTCACGTCCAATTGAGGCAAATGCCACCAAGAAGTCTCAACTTTTTGTTTGTATACCTAGATAGAAGATAGATATACGAAAATCCAAAAGAAGAAACAAAGACGATCCATTCAAACTTCGCGACAATAACATACACAAAAAAAACAACAAAATGATCAAGTGACAACTTCTCAAGCTTAGCTGCGCGAGATCCATTGAGGAAAATATTTAAAGAAAAAAAATTGAACAAAAAAACGCAAACTAGCAGCAGTGGCAAGGCAGTGCGGCAGCGATAGAAAAATGAGGAGGAACAAATGGAATCGCACATTTCGTGTGACACTTTGACAGGCGCGTGATAAACTGCGGATTTTTGCCTGCACTTCCATCCCTGCGCGACCTGCTTGTGCTGCAGTTGCCATATAGCTTCCATATGATTACGTAAGTCATCATTCTCATTAAATCGACTGCCACATAGGCAGCATCTTAGAGCAGCAGCAGCAGAAACAGTCACAGGCTCACAGGGCACAGCAAGTGTCGTTGTTTGCTATCAACGAATCCTACAGATGCATCTGCGGCTGTGCTCCTCAACGAGCACACATGCGGATAAATTCCTCAGCGATCCATGGTGGGCAGCGGGCAGCGGGATCGGGATTGAATGACAACGACAAGAGACGCAGAAGACGAAGCAACAGTAAGCGCATAAGCATCACATACGATGACGGATTGTCGTCAAATAATGTGAACGCGCGCACATGCGCGCGTAGGCGCGACTTGGTGTGTATCTTATTTTCTTGGGATGTCATGTTCCATGGGATCTGTGGATGCAGATAGGAGGAGATCCTAATCTGATCACTAGAACACGCACGCGGAACTAGATTTAGCCTCTCAAAGCTAAGCTGTGCTGAGCTGGCCTCGCGGTCTCAGCTCAGTTCAACTCAACCAGCACACGCATGATTTCCTCGTTTGTCACAGGAGGTCTGTGTTGTGTGTTTGTAGTCAATCAGTCTGCTGGAGGCTTCCACCTCTTCTTTTTTTTTTGTTTTACTTTGTCTTTTTGGAGACGTGGATGGTGGATATATGCAGACTCCTTCACCTGGAGCTGGTGATGCTCTTGCTCTTGAACGCGATCATGATGATGGTTTCGTTGTCATTTTGTGATTAGAGTATGCCATGGGAATGAATGAGAACTGATGCTATATGCTGGTGGGGAATTGTGCATAAATTAAATTCCGCGCCTGTTGCATTTCTCGATTGCGGGCGGTTTTGAGAAGCAAACTATAAACTGCCTGCCGCGAATAGATAGGTAAGGTATATGGGGTTGATATAGAAAATTTATTTTTTATAATCTTTGATGCCTTCACAATACAATAGGAACTTGGTACTATTTATTTTTCCTTGTAGTAAGAGTCAAGAAACCCACGCAGTTATTACACAAGGATTTAGCTATTATTTTGATTTGTTCAAGATAGTACGTTCGTTGTTGTTTTTATTGTTGTTATTTTATTTTTGTATACTCATGGGAGAGAAAGATGTGTGTAAGTTATAGATAAAGGAAAATGCTAAGAGATTCAAAGATAAAATACGAACCTTCAATGAGGGTAAGTATCAATATGGACTTAAATATTGATGTTTTAGAAACCAAAAGGCTGTAATTTAGGGGACATAATATTGGGAAATCGTGGGAGGTTATAGTTGTTTCTTTAGATCGATGGAAGTTGGTATAGAATTCGAAGTACATATACATACATAATTGAGTTGTCAACATAAAGCTGCATGTTTCCCACAGAACCGTTATATAATAGGGAAAACAACAACGTATTATTATAGGTACCTACCTTATGTAAGTTTTGTGAATCAGGAGGACAAAAAAGTTGTACTTCGGATGGCTCGTGACCTTTCGTTCGGATGATTTAACGGCATTGTCAACAAGTTGAAGTGAAGAGACATTCTATCATCCAAAAGTTTGCTATTTATTGATGCAAAAATATGCTATAGGTATACACGGAGAGAATAATACCTGATAATGTAATATATAGTTGAGATTTATTCTGTAAGTCCTTATTTTCGATATCTGACCCATAGACCAGCGTAATTTTATATTACATCCATATATAAAATTACGATGGCCTATAAGCTGTAAAGTATAGTTTTTGAGTCCTTACTAAACGGATAATACTTTTAAAGACCCTTAGATTAGATCAGATTTAAGCACGAGAGATTATACAGGTTAACCATTGCAGTTCTAGAACAATCTACCCTCCAGACAGTATTAGAAAAGTTAAAGTCTAATTGGGATGAAAAGGATACACCCAACTCAGAACCACTGGTCACAGGACAACTCATCCCAGAACTAAACTGGTCCCAAGACAACTCATCCCGAGGCAACTCATCCCATAAATAAGAACTCATCCCAAGAAAAGTGTTTGAGGTATGTATGGGTCGAGGCATGCTGCCCCCTGCAACCTCCTTGCTTGGGGAGACTAAAGGGTATGGGGTAGGTGCCAGGTTGGGTGTATGCGAAATTTCTTTTGCATTTAAAGAAGCTTTGAATTCATCCTATGTAAGAAATTTCTAAAGCATAAGTGAGTACATTTATATGTATGTATAATATCCCCAAGAAACTAAATCACAAGAACAAAGCGCTGTTTTTCTTTGTCTCGCACAAAACATCCCTCACACTTTTCATGGGATGAGTTTTTATTCCCGCGGGATGAGTTGCCCCGGTACCAGTTGGGTCTTGAGATGAAGGGCTGAGTGGGAACCAGTTGAAAAAGTATCAGGTTTCTTATAGACAGAGAAGTGCTGGTCATCCTGAGACTATGGACAGGGGTGTTGCTCATTCTTTCTCAACTATTCCTGTATTCGTGTCATTATTCGGCAGAAACGGAAGGGAGCTAGAATTTTCTGCCAAAAATCAAATGAAAAAAAGAGCAAGAGGCGGTCTACTCCTGTATAAATCATTTTAGGCGAAATAGGCTGGATTTGAAGCCAGACTCTTCCGTGAAAGTCTAAGGCACTAACCATTACGCTAAGCGATATAATTATCCAACACTCCCACCATATTAAACCTTAGACGTGTGGTTTTCAAGAAGAAATAAAACTCATATAAAATGGCCAAGAATTTAGCTTTATTATACAGATAAGGGTTTGCAATTATGTTTTAAAAATTATTTCGGGCAAGTGGCCGCCGCGGTTGGCTCGAAAAAAATTTCAGCCAAGAGGCGCAATTTTCGACCACTTTTTGCAGCAATTGGGGCCGTATGTCACCAATTACGGGCCGAATATTCTCTTCCAAGGCGTCAATTGTTTCGGGCTTATCTGGGTAGACAATCGACTTCACATAACCCCACAAAAAATAGTCCAGCGGTGTTAAATCGCACGATCTTGAAGGCCACGACGTGAGATAATGCGCTCACCGAAGGTTTCCTACAATAAATTGATTGTTTCGTTGGCTGTATGGCATGAAGCGCTGACTTGTTGGAACCAAAGGTCGTCCACACCAATATTTTCCAATTCAGGCATGAAAAAGTCATTAATAATGGCTTTATAGCGTTCCCCATTGACTGTAACATTATGGCTGGCTTCATTTTTGAAGTAATTTGGACCAATGATTCCCTCTGCCCATAGAGCACACCAAACAGTGACTTTTTGAGAATGTAACGGTGTATCAACAATGGATTGTGGATTATAATCACTCCAAATACGGCAGTTTTGTTTATTGACATATCCATTCAACCAAAAGTGAGCTGCATCGCTAAATAAAATTCGCTTAGGAAAATTGGGCTCAACGGCAATCTTGTTTTTGGCCCATTTGGGCACAATTTTGAAGCGTTATTCAGGAGTAAGTCTATTCATTATGAAATGGCAACCCAAATTGAGCATAAATCAAGTGACAACTGTCAAAAAAACCAACTTCGAAAAAAGTATTGCCAGATTGAAAACCACAAGTCTAAGAAAAACATCCGCTGTAACCTTTTCCAGAACTAATTTGAATTTTATAAAAGTTGAGCTCATATAGCCCTTTCCTCTACTTGTTGGTAGATATTGGAGAGATAAACATATACAGATGGTTCTCGCACTCTGACTTAGGCTGGAACTTCTAAATATTTGTGATATAGACTTACCAATAATTCTGCAAACCATAGTAGGTACCTACCCACCTGTTTCCACATCTGAACCATCAGTAAGCATTGGCATGCATGGTCTAAACGGGGAACTGTGAAAGGTTTTTAACTCTGTTTTCTTAAATTCGATTAAAACCTTGCGAGTGTATATGTGAGTAAAAATCTTTGATTGTTAAAAATTGATTCATCAAATCCTCTGACTGAATTTCCTGTATAAAAAATAAACAAATCAACAAAAACAAGAAACTTCCTCCAAAAGGCATCACAATAAACCCTTCAATTCATTTCACGACAAACAGGAACTGCATTAGTTGTTTGGCTGGCAAAAAAAAAAAACGAAGCTTAACCAATCAAGCAGAGAGAAAGAAAGTCCCAAAAAATGCTCACCTTCTCGTCCTTGTTAAAATCCAAAATATTCTTATTCTTTTTTCGTGTCTGCCTATCCTGCTTCTAACAACACAGAGACATCCCGAATAAAACTGAAATCTCGTTAGGGCCGCAAAACCGCCAAAATATGTCCCATAAAACGAAACGAAACGAAACGAAGAAATAATAAAGAGAACAAAAAAAAAAACGAAGAACACAAAATTTTGTACGCCTCCTTATACTTGCCATCCCTATCCTATTCATAAATTAATTGAAAGAATCACTTCCGGTTTTAACTCGACTATACGACAACGATGATGATGACGACGACAACTTCGACGACTAACAGACCAAAGAATAACCAAAACAACAACAAACAGAAAACAACAGCAACTTAAATACAAACCCAGTCAACCGAAACCAAATTTACGTTCCACAGGAGTCCTTTATCACTTTTTTCCGTTTCGTTTTACTTGGTAATTCATTTCTCCACGAGAAAAAAAAATAAAAAAGAAAACCGAACGTCCAGAAATTTTTTCGGGACTACATTCTGATGACTGGATGAAGGTCCCACATCCTTGGCATATAGCAGCCTAGAATGCCCACACCAATAACCAAACAAACAACAAAAAAAAAACCACCTTCTAACTCATGAGCTTGTTATCCTTGCTCGCCATCATCATTGAGTGTGAAGTGTTGTTGAAGATGATGTAACCAGCCGCGCTGAATCACTTAATATACGTGTCCACGTCCAGTTCATCGTGTTCAGCGCCACCGAAATGTTGTCCCAATAAAAATAATACAAAAAAAAAAGAAAACCAAAAAGGAAGAAAACATCCTTCTCCAGATGCATGCAACAAACAACATAAAACATGCAGCAGACCCTTCTAATGACATAAAGAACACAAAATATGGGAGGATCTCTCTGGAAGGTCGATGATACCTTCACCAACGCTGCTGCAGTTTTTTTGCTTGATTTTCAAAGAATTCTGGACTTCGTCATGGTCTAATTTTAGGTTTCTCTTTTTTCCTTTCCTTAACCATTTACGGAACGGACGTCCACTCCAGTGCCGCTGCCGTTGCTCGCTGCTGTTTTCTCTGATTGAGTTTGCCTGCAAACTGCCGAAAAAAAGAAATCCCCTTCTTGTCGAAGAAGCCCCCGAATGCATTTGACCAATATGCGTTCCAATTTAACACCGATAACTCCCGACACGTCTGTCGCTTAGGTATAAGTATTCTTCTTTTTTTTTTGGGGGGGGTCTGGAATTCGGAATGCATCTCGCACACTTTGTACTGGTGAAGGTGGCGGTGGTGGTGGCAATGGTTGGTTATGTTGTCCACGTTCCTTGCCAGATGATAAATCAAAAATTTCGCAGATTTTTCGGTGGCGCTTTAGGATGCGAGTTTGGGTTGTTTTTTTTTTTTTTTTTTTTTTTTTTGTGTTTTGTATCTGTATCTGCGGGCGATGCATCTGGATCTGGATGGTTGCACAAGAGATGATGCTGACGAAGACTCATATCTATCTGTGGATGGTGTGCATGAATTCATTTCGGCGTGGAGGTGGCTGGACAAAACTGCGCCAAGAATTAACATGTTTACCTCTTTAACCTCCCATCTTTGGATATGGGTTCGGTATATTTTTTTTTGTTTTGTTCCATACTCTGACCGATTGGTTTTAAGTGGCCAGTTGATATGAGAGGTTGGGGAATTTCACATGGTGGTCCGGGTTCGGGACTTTGTTTCGTATCGAGAGGGCATTTTTGTTGTTGTTGTTGTGTATTTCTGTGTTTTTTTTTTGCTGAATCGTCGTCGGCATCGTCGGTGTGGTCAAGATTATGATTACTTAATAAGAATGGCCCGGAGATGCATTTAGATTTCATAATCATGAGCATCGAGAGGATTGAGTTGCATTTTTGAGAGAATCATATTGCGTCGTCGATGATTTTTATGATGATGATGGAGATGTTGAAAAGTGAACTTATATAGCCAACGGGATGCATAATATGAGGATGGGTAATTGTTTAGAGTGGGTGGATAATTTGCATTATTGTTTTAAGATGTTACAAAATGGGGATTTTTTACCTACCTATACCTAGAATGTGTTCAAGCTACAATAGTTCAAATTTGTATCGATCAATCAAAATGCCCGGAAGGAAGTAGATATGTATACCTAACCTATTCTTAGAAATACTCAGAAATCTTTGAAGAAATTAGTTCCTATATGGGTTGGACTTAAACTACAATTTAATACGTTCAACCTAGGTCTCTTTTTAATCTTGGATGGTTTGGAGGTTGACACCTATCCATATCCAGTACCGCTTCAAATCAGAGAACCAGCCCTATACCTCCAAACACTTCGAAAACAGATTGCCTGATCAGAGCTTTGCGAGAAGAATTCTTAATTAGAATTTAATTAAAATGACGAAAATGTCAGTTTCTGTAGGTAAATTGTCCGCCATCTAACGTTTTTTTTTTCAACTAGTGCTTATTTCGTGACTTAGCTCATATCTGATTTGACAGATAATTAGTTTTATCATTCCGCTGAACGAATATGGTTGTGTATTCGCTTCGCTAAGTGGGCCTGCGATCGACTTAGAGAAGAGTCCGATTTTGCCAAAAAAATCATCTTTTCAGATGAAGCTCATTTTGATCTTGGCGGGTAGTAAACAAGCAAAATTGTCGCATTTGGGGTACAGAAAACCCGCACGCATACATTGAAAAGCCGATACACCCAAAACGAGTCACTGTTTGGTGAGGATTTTGGTCCAGAGGCATAATTGGGCCATTTTTCGAAAATGAGCAAGGAGTGGCCGTTACAGTCAATGGTGATCGTTATCGGGCCATGTTGAACGAATTCTTGTTTACAAAAATTGAAGAGGAGGATATTGGCAACATTTGGTTTCAACAGGACGGCGCTACGTGCCACACAGCCGAAGATACACTCGATGTTTTGCGCCATTTTCAAAAAAAAAAAGTTATTTGGCGGACCCTTTATAACTCCATTGAAAAATGATAACATTGCGGGTTTTTGTGGTTTCCTTATAAAATGTGATAAAGTCTCATTGAATTAATTTTGAAAAGCTTGAAATATCTTTTGTCATCAATTTATTGATGATTGTAAAATGAATTAACAATCTCATTACAATCTTAATTTTTTTTTTTTCAAATCGACCGCAAGGTATATTTAACAGAATCCTTGATGTCACTGTCAATTCTGGTAGGTATTTGTATGTGAAATAATTAGCCTTAAATGTCATCTCAAATTTCCCTTTACGAGCAAAATCCAAATGTGCACACACAAAACAATCTCAATCTCAACTTCAACTCAACGCAACGCAACGTTCCACAAAACTCAACCAATTCAAGTAGAAACAAATCCATCGAGGCGCCTATTTAACTCCTATTTTAGTGTTCATTACCGCAATCGTTTAGGCTAAGCCATGTCCACGGAACCACCTAGCCACTCAGTCATCTTAGTCATGCGCAAGTCCAGCAATTCCATCATCATCTGGGGACCTATGTACATACACTACACACTAAAGATCTCGCTTCGCAGACTTTGCCGAATCCGCCGGACTGACTGACAAACGTGCAACAACTTAATTGTCACTCTCGATTTGGTGCGGTTGTGTATTTCTATATATTTACTTTGTTTGGTGGGTTATTTTTCATTTTTGTTGTTGTTTATTTCAGGACTGGACTTAAAAACAACCATCAGGCAGGGGTCAATTCTCTGTCTATATAGTCTCAAGTGTCCATAGGGCATCGGGTGAGATCTAAGAATCTGCGATGGTGGCACATTGGAATGTTTTAGCTCTGGCTCTATGGGCTTTTTATCGATCCACCTGGACTGGACTGGACGACAGCAAAAATAACAACGACGACTTCCATGGTGCGCATGCGCACGCTCAACCTCAATTTTTTTGAAATTCCAATCTGCATGGCTTGAACTAAACGAACGTTGTCGTTGGTGCTTGCTTAAGTAAAGACTTACGGTTGTTTATTCAAAAATACTTGAATGGAGTTATTTCCTGACGTATCCAATCGCATACAAGGCGATTGAATACACAATGTTGCAACTTATAATTTTTTTTCTTCGCAAAGATATGAAGAAGTCCTTTAACCAAAAATACCCAGACAAAATTTGAATAGTAAATTATTGCCTTGCAAAAACACAAAGGTAAAAGAAACGAAATGAAAAATGATAGACCGAAAACCAGCACCATATTTGTATAGAAATTATGAGATGTTTTACTGCTGTAACAAAGTTACATATTTTTCCTACATCTACAAATCTTCATTCTACCTACCACCACTCATCGCCCTAAACCAACAACCCAACTGTCACTTCAACTATTATTGGATTATCAAATGCAAATAATAACGACCGGCAGTCACCGGATACACAGTTCATCGTCATAAGCCAGGTATACTAACATGTATGATGTTGGACGAGTTTTTCTGCACCTTTATAGTTCACACTTTCTCTTGCCCACAGAGATGATAACTGAAGGTGCAAGTTGAATGCTACCAGTATTGTACGGTACGTACCATTCTCGAGTTAAAAGGAGAAGTACCAAGAAACACACTGGACACTGCTGAGTGCGTGGTGCACTAGATAGTAGTTTCGAAGTTTTTGGCTTCCGGGCTGTGAAATTATTTTGTGCCTTCAGTTTCGACTGGGCCCATGGACTCTATCCCATTGTAAGGTATTCTAAGTATTTGTGCCTTTGGTTTCGACCAGGGCTGGGGACTCTATCCCATTGTAGTATTTGCGCCTTTGGTTTTGACCAGTGCTGGGGACTCTATCCCACCGTTGTATTTGCACCTTTGGTTTTGACCAGGGCCGGGGACTCTATCCCATTGTAGTATTTGCACCTTTGGTTTCGACCAGGGCTGGGGAGTCTATCCCACCGTAGTATTCGACCAGGTCCAGTGACTCTATCCCACCGTAACATTTGCGCCATTGGTTTCGACCAGAGCCGGGGACTCTATCCCACCGTAGTATTTGCACCTCTGGTTTCGACCAGGGCCGGGGACTCTATCCCACCGTAGTATTTGCACCTCTGGTTTCGACCAGGGCCGGGCACTCTATCCCACTGTAGTAGTATTTGCACCTTCGGTTTTGACCTTGGCCGGGGACTCTAGTTTTAGCTATAGACCATACCCGTCCTTTAAATAGGAAACAGATCTTAATAAAGCTGTATAGGAATAAGGAACGGTTCAACAGGTAATTGGTAGACTGTCTAAAACTGTCTAGAAAAGATAATCTTTTCACTTAGCCCTTGTTCTAAACATTGCTTAAGCTAAACCAATATACCGAACTGGCTGCAAGAAGGTTGTTGGTTGAGGCCCTGGTCGACGTGCCATACATTAGCACATTTCCATCAACTTTATCAATCAATATGCACTTTGTGTTACATCATATTTATCTAATGTTCATACCTATCTATGCCATTTCCTTCACCCAACAATAACGCAATTAATAAAACAGACTTAGCTAGGTATAGGTATGCAAAAATAATTAAAACAATAATTTAGCATCCCACAAAAATATTGTATATTCATTTCTATTCTAAAAATATCTAACCTAGAACCCTAAACAGAATATCCCACAAAACAAAAAGTTTTAAAAATAAATTAGAAACGCACGCGTACTAACACACCCACATGACGACGACGACGTAGACGTAGACGACGAACGAATACGATGGGCACCCATAGCAATAGAAGCGGAATGTATGCGTTGCATATACACTTCCCGCAGACCCTCCCTCTTTTCATCGCGCGCCGCGTCGTGTCGGTCGTTAGGCAAGTTCTAACGATAGTCCGCATCGTTACGTTATACAACATTCCACCCTCTTTCTCTTGTTATGGGGCGCAGTGCAGCGCAGCTCTTATCACTCTGCCAGGCAGGGGTAGACGAGGACAGACGGTTAATCAGCAGTGAGCAGCGGAAAATACAGCGACGATGCCTTAATGCATTCGCGTTCATCGCAGCTCTAACCGTCCCGTCCGTCCGTTTCAAGTGCAATATGTTATAAATAACTCGTCTCATTTTAAAGGCAGTCCTACCAACCAAACGGAACGGAAACTGTGCCATATCTCTCTATACTGTGTGTGTGATGTGTCACTCTCGACTTAATGCGCTGCACACCCCCTCTTTCAACCATCAAGTGGCCCAGTTTTGCGCCCACAAATCAATTAAACTCGCTTGCGCATATTTGCTTCTCGCTATTCTAAACAGGGTTGCCAGCATTCCTAATATATTTTAATACAAATTAAAAAACTTCAGTTCTACATGCCTATATGGTCTGATACAGAAAATAAGTCACTAAGCTGCTTGACTAAATGAAATTCGCCAAAACATTGACAAATTCCAGAAGCGGCTTTTAGTTCTGATAAATTCCATTGATCAGTTGGCTATAAATGGCTCGTGATGGCAGCTCTGAACACTCTTATTCGCTCTCTTCAAATGCGGAGACAGCAATAGCTGCAATAACTGACGTTGTGATTGCGAAACTGCGAAAAATTCATTGTCAAGGTCAAACATTGTATTCTACTTATAGTGTACATATCGCTACGGTATATACCTACCACTTGTCCAACACCACCACATGGCATCAAAGCTAAAATCAGATGATTTAAATGATAGCAGCAGCGATGAGTATGGATGGCGTTGGAAGGGGGGTTGTTGAAATGGCAAACATTATATCAGCAATATATAGGGCAAGCGCGAGATACGCCGACGCTTTAAGTAAACAAAAAATTTACTCATATGTGAGAGCGTATATACGGAAACGATCACATTGAGCATGTTGAATGTTTTGCGTATTTTTCTCGATGAGAACGGATCTAGGATTGGATCTGTGGAACATTAAAAAAATAAATCAAATGACCGATTGGGGATGAGGTTTAAGAATTTTCTTAGAGCTAGATAGTTTAGATGATTTTTTCTAACCTGTTGTGTACTTTTTTGATAACAAAGCCGGCTTTGGGTTATTTAGCCAGTTATAAAATTAATTTAAAAAAAAAATAATCCCAAACATTTAATCAAAATGAACTAAATTATTCCCACTTTATGATAAGTGATTAAATAGAAACAAAACGTAACAAATTGGTCCCAACTTCAAGCTCAATCTGCGGAAAAAAAACCAAGCGAAGATTTTCGAGCTCAATTATCTTTATTTTGGCATAAGGATCACTGTCAAAACATTACTAAATCGTATGCGCATACAAAGTTATTCAAGGGTCTCAGTTTTTTGCGTATAACATTTAAAAGGTAAATGCTAGCAAAAAGTATGTCAAATGAAACTAATTGATAATGCAATTTTAAACAAAAAATGTGCTGACAGTTTTCCTCCTGCGACAGATCGTTTAGAAGATATCGCCATTTAAAAAAAAAACGTAAAATGACGAAAATTTCAGTTTTACGCGTATGAAACGGTTAGTGATATCAACAAAATTCTATTCAAGGTTCTCACATAATGTGACCCTCTACTTTTTTCCGAGAAGAATCATAACTTGTATCACTGTTTTAAATAAAAATCAAAAATACCGGTTTTTTGCTTTTCACATTTCAATGCGAAGTTGTCGAACAAAAATGTACATATGTACATAAGCTAATTTTAAAGATTGTAATAAAGGGTGTTTTTCTTAGACGTGTGGTGTTCAAGAAGAAATAGAAAGCATATAATTTAATGTTATAGCCAAAAATTTAGCTTTATTATAAAGACAAGGGCTTGCCATTATGTTTTAAAAATGATTTCGGGCAAGTGGCCGCCACGGCTGGCTCGAATAAATTTTAGCCGAGAGGCCCAATTTTGTCTGAAATGTGCTTCATTATTTCCCTATAAGCTGCTTTTCCACTGCACTTTCGCTTTGCTTTGCCAGTGAAATTCATCCGGTATCCGTCTGCCTATCATCAAACGCAATGCGATCCACTTCAAAGCGAAAAAAGCATACATAACTCAACTCAACACTAACACGTAACAGCGCACCACCGAACAGCAACAGCGGTGGTTGATCGTTCAAGTGTTGTGGCAGTTTTGTTGGCCTATGGTGTTTGCGCTTAGTATAAGAGAAAGGGAGAGAGAGATGCGCCTGTCACTGCGCTACTGCTACCCCACATTTCTCACTATAGGCAATAAACTGAGCTTTTTTGCAGTCAAGTTCGGGGTTACACTCTGGGGGTGTAGAATACATTAGCACACACACACACGGAGACGGGAGTTGGTTAGTTGAATACTTGAAGTGAAGAGTGCATGCACTATTTATGGTGCATTTGTGGGTACAAGTATAGGAAAAAGCTCCCCTAGTGGAGGGTGTTACAAGGGCACTCGACATTTACGTATAGCATGTGTATAGAGTAATGCACTTAAACCGTGAGAAAAATAAGCCAAAACTTTTCGTTATCGCTCTTTCTCCCTCTCTGCAAAGGTTTGCCAACATATAGGGCGCTTATGGGGGATGGTGAAAGGAGTATTTAGATACAACCGCAGCCGCGCGCAGATCTTGAACTAGAAAAACTCAACAAAAAAAAGCTATTACATCAGCATTTGAAAAGCATGCACTGCGTTTGCGTTTGTATATAGTTGACTCAGTTGGCGAGAGAGAATATACATATGCACATAAGCGAACGAGAAAACAAAATTCGCAGCACCACCACTGCACCGCACCGTCGCCGGCCGCGTCGGTGCTGCTCTGCTCTGCTACCCTGCTCAAGCGTGTGTGCAAAGTGCCATCCATCCATCGCTCAGTTGTGTAGTGCTGCACTATCGATAAAACGCAGTGAAAGGATTCTCGAGCTTTCACTTCTAGAAAAGAAAGAAACATTTAAATTAAAAAAAAAAAAAACAACAACAATAACAAAAGCAAAACTAACGAATTTGTTCTCTAGCGATCTTCAAGTTCATCAAACGCGCCGCCAGTAGCAAGCAACTTCAGTGGCCGCCACCCCTTATGTCAGTGGCAATTTATTTTTTTCATCGTAGTGGTGGTGGTGGTTCTTGTTCGGTCGGTTTTCTTCTTTTTCTTGCGCGCTATTTAAAGTATACCAAACCCAATACCTGTAATCTCCAAACAACCTTAACTTCATCGCCGCAAGGATTATCGGTCTCCATTTCGAATTTGTTGTTGTGATTAATTTTTTTCGGTCTTCCGTAAATCATGGAATAGTAGGAAATTGCCTGTCGAATATCGAGAAATCTGCAATTTGTGTCAGAAATCTCAAGCAAACAGCGATTTTAGTGTCAAAATTGTGAAAATTATTAAAAAAAAAAAAAAAGAAAAAAGTTTCAGCTCAATCAGCTGATTCAAGCGTTGTAAATTTCTCCATCTGTTATAAAAGATCTTATTCGGAATATTCGACAACATTATACTAGATTCATCAAGCTTAATACTAGTAGGTACATTTAAATTGCTTGCTGCAGATTGCTGCTGGTTTCTTTCCCCCCAATCACATCAAACAAGGGTAAGAGCATATTTTTTTTTTGGCTAATGCAGGCATCTTTGTCTGGCTTTAGTGAAATTAATATTTTTTTAAAAATAGTTTCTCGCATGTAGGAATTATGTACTATGTATATGAAAATATAATATTTTGTACATATGTATGTATGTATTGTTGGCGGCGACAAGCTGACTGCATATGTTTTCTTGGACGCAGCTAAAGCAATACGATTTTTAAAGGTATATGCGAAATGTGGTGTTATGCATTTTTTTTCACAAGTTATAACATTTATTAATAATTGCGATAAGAAGTCTGAGCAAACCTTCGTAAATTCTGAAACTGATAAGAAAAAGTGATAAAAAAATGTTAATGTTTTCAATTTTTGTTCGCTGCTTTTGCTTGCGTGAAAGATGCTATATAACTCAGCTTGTCAACTAGACGTAACGATGACATAATCTGAAACGTTGGTGTGTAGTTTATGATGAACGACCACTGCATCAAGTTGCATATTAACAGACTTAGAATTGGAGAATTTTGAAATTGAATCCGAAACAAGGGATAGGATGTTTAATATTGTTTTTCAATATTCACTTTAACCTGGTGGTTTTTTTATTGAAATACAAATACAACGATAAGCTCAAAATTGGAATAAACACACATATTTTTAATCTATTTGTAAAAACTCTGTAGTTTATTCACATAAGTGGGTAGGTGTTTTCGGGAAAAAATTCGAAAAATCAAATTGATTTCAGATTCAGCAAAAAACTGATGACCTCGCGCTGCTGCTAACAAAATGCATTCACACTCAAAAAATATACTATAGACTAGGGCAAGTACCCATACTTATGCATACCAACAATTTATTGGTTTCGTGCAAAAAAAAAAATTTTGGTTTTAATCAAACTTCATCGAACGTATTACAACGATTAAGAGGTCTAAAAAAATGGATTTCGTCTTACCAACTGGACACGTCACGTCAAAACGCAACGTTGTTCTTTGCGTCCACTATTTCTTCAAATTTTTTACAAATAATTTTTATTTCATTCCCTGGAGGATAATTTCGAAGTTTTTGTATTGGTTTTTCTATCTAGAACAAGAAACAGTTTTTGTAATTGCTCGAAATGGGCTAATACGATTTAAATTATGAACCTGATAACTGATGTAATATCTAGAACCATTCAGTTAAATGCGTTTCAGGTTTCAGGGACAAAATATTGATCTAACGGAAATGGGACGGGGAAGAAATTGTCTTATTTTTGGAAGTTTTCTTAAATAAAGCAAAAACGGTTTTGGATATCAATGAAATTCTTAATTCTTGTGAAAGTACGTTCCATGCCGTTATGTATGGAACTCGATTTCTTTTGAATGGCCACCACGATCACGCTTGCAGAAGTCCAGACGCTGAACCCAATTTTCGACGGTTTTCAATCATAAATCGGCCGATACTGCTGCAATTTTACGTTCGATATTCGTACGAAGTTCATCAATCTTCGCTGGCTTGTTGGCATAGACCAAAAACTTGACGTAGCCCTACAGGAAATAGTCTAACGGCGTCAAATCGTACGACCGAGTCGCCCAAGCGGCTGGACCATTTCGTGAGATAACACGTTCTCCAAACTTGGTTTCCAATAAATTGATTGTGAAATTCGCTGTGTGGCTTGTGGCGCCGTCCTGTTGGAACCACATGTCCTCCAAGTCCATATCATCCAATTGGGGCCAACAATATTCGGTTATCATTGAATGGTAGCGATCCCCATTCACAGTTGTGCCAGTCTTGATCATCACGGAAGAAGTACGGCCCAATGACGCCGCCGCGCCGGCCCATATAAACACCAAAGTACGTGTTTATTGTTGCCTGACCAATTCCGCATATTTTGTTTATTGAAGAAGCCATTCAGCCAGAAATGAGCCTCATCGCTGAAGATGATTTTTCGATGAAAATCCGAATCATTTTCAAGTTGTTGCTCAGTCCAATTCACGAACATACAACGCTTCTGGTGGTCAAGCGGCTTCAGTGCTTGCGTCAATTTAATCCTGTAAGGATGTAGGCCAAGATCTTTTCGCAAAATTCGCCAAAACGACGTCACAGAGATGCCCAACGCTTGCCCAACGACGTGTCAGAGCTGAGGCTTTCTGCAACTGAAGCCTCAGCGGCAGCAATATTCTCGACACTACGGGCACTTCTTTGTCTCACTGGCACGGGAAAGTCTTGTACTGTGCCTGTGGATTCAAATTTTTCCACTAGACACTCAATTGTTGATCTGCTAGGACGATTATGACGACCATAAATTGGACGTAGCGCTCTTAACGTTGAGGCCACTGACTCCGAATTTCGGTAGTAAATTTTAATAATTTTGACTCGTTGTTGGCTCGTATATCTTTCTATCATGAAACCTTACTGAAGAGAAATGTCAAAAGAGCGGCAAGAAATATGGCGTCGTTTGCTGTCCCTGTCGCTCTACTTTTGTAGCGTCCCTGTTGAAAAACCCATTATTAGCTTTCTATTTTTTAGATACCTACTTACTTGCAATCAAAGAAAACGTAGTAAGCTGTAGATGAGTAGAAGAACCTATTCACTATTCCTTAATTAATAAAAACCGATTTTATTTGATATACCTACACTTAAATTCAAACGATAGGAGCAGCATCTGAATTTAATTGTAATTCCACTTCAACAAAGTCATTCGTTTTCTTCTGCTTTAAATAGTTTTATCTCAAAAGACTTTTAGTTTTTGTTCAGACATTTGTGCACTCTTTTGATGTACTATTATAAAAGTGTATCCTTTATTCAATTCTCGACTATCTAATTAAATCCTCACTACACATTCGTATATAACTAGGTACACGTAAGACGTAACAACTATAAAAGTGCAAACAAAAAAAAAAAAAACAATAAAATAAAAGGAATTCTTTTAAAAGGAACCGCGCGTGTGTATGAAACTTTTGCCACTTTGTTGGTTTTTTTTTTTTTCCTAATTTCTTTTTAAATCTCATTAAATACTGATTAACACACACCTTTATGTTATGTGTGTTTCTTTATATTCCGGAAAACAGATTTTTTTGTACGAGTATCTATATACTTTGATGTGTGTATTAATACAAAAAAAAAAAAAAAATATAATTGCAAACCAAATTCAAGGTCTTCATCTCCTTCATCACATTTTATTGATGCTTCTCTATAGAGCGCTCTGATGCTGCTTTGCTGCCTGCTGCACAGCACATCCGCAGCAATATAATTGTCTGTGTTTGGTTGATTAACGCAAATCACCGTCATCATCATCATCTACTCACCAAACCCTCTGTTCAGTTCGGCTCGAATGGATATCTCAGAAGATTGAGGGATGGGGTTGAATGTGTGGGGGGGGGGGGGCTGTGGGGTGGAGACTATAGGAGCATGGAGGCTGGTTTGCCAACAACAAATCAAACGAAATAATGATTTTTCAATTTGAAAAGAGCGCGCGCAGATATCCGTCATTTCTCGTCGTCGTCGTCGTCGCATATAGTCGTGCGAATTGTATGTGACTGTTGGCTGAATAAAGCTGCTGCCATCAGGCATAATATCTATGTATCTATGACTTTCTGCCTTAACATTTCCAAAGCTACGAAACAAAAATGAATAAAGTATCTAACTACTATCTGAGCAAAGATTCAATAGAGTTCATTGTGTGCTGTGGCTGTGTAGGTACCTATAGCGCAGAGATACACATGGCTGGGTAGACAAATAGATAGATGGATGAATGGATACAGTTGGACGTTTTGGAATCTCAAACCAAATAAAAAAAAAAAGAAAGAAAGAAGAAAATACGGACGCATTTATGTAACCAACCGCATCTCGAGTGATTTTCACGCGTCTCGCGCATAGCAATCAAACGAAACGTCCTTAAGTTTTAAGCAAAAAAATATAAAAATTGGAGGAAAATCTTTATGACAATAATAAAATGATGATGGAATATACAAAAACACAATATACATAGCTATTAATGGATGTATTTAATTTATTCGAGCCAGCCGCGGCGGCCACTTGTCCGAAATGGCAGGTTTTTTGTCAGCCCTTTTTTAAAAATATCAATTTTACACTTTGTTTGTCAAGTTTATATGACCACTTAATAATTATTTTTTTTAAATGGGAAAATATGCTCTGTCATTTTCCCTAAGTCCAAAACCTTTGACCAGTGGCGACGCGTGAGTAAAAATTCTAGTCGTTCAGTTAATTTTTTCCTATTTTATTAAATTACAAATTGACATTGAAATAGCTACATATCAATAGGTATTCTATTTCAAACCTTCTTCATTTGTTCAACAAAATTTTTCAAAAAAATAATACCTTTAAAAGCTTTTTCAATTCACAACACGTTGTTATTTTTAAGCCGTATGTCAAATTTTACAGGCAGCGTATCAAAAATGCTTTTCATTGAAAAAGCCTTATCTTATAAAATAAATCAATCCATGGCACAAAATAAAATTTCCCATTTCGTTCATATTCTTTCAGCACGAATAGAACCAAATCGGCATATAAAACAAAATACAACCATGCAACCAGAGATTATCCCCATACAACAATTTCCTTTTCCAACCAAACAACAATCGCACACAGTTTGAATATAAAATCTTAAGAAAACGCACAATTGCTTGATTTCGTTCACAAATAGTTTGAACGAAATGGTTCATACGTTTTGCGTTTAATTTTTTTTTTTGTATAGCTTTGGTGCGTTTATTTCGTTGCCAACTCATTTGAACGAGATGATGATGTTTGATGGTCAAATGACAGTAAGTGGGATACTTTGTGTGTATCTGGTAGTGGATGTGGAGTGGATACCAAATACCATATACATTTCGTTGCTAAAGTATTTGAACGAGTTGAAGATGTTGTACGAGTGGGAAGTATTGCTGCAGGAATTATGATGTTTTGATTTAAATTGAGTCATTGAGTGCACAAAAAGGTTGCACGAGTTGGATGTTGGAAACTGTGGAACTTAGTCCAATTAGGAGAAAGGTAAAAATCATTTTGTAGGTGGTTAGGTTGATGGTAATAATATTGTCTGAAAGTTAGGCGTTCATGAACGAAATGAACAATAGGACGCTTCGCCACTGCCTTTGACTATTTGATGATGCGGTTAATAGAACTCTGAATGCTGAATTCTAGATGTTAAATTGTTAAGGCAGGATGTGTTTTGAGATTTTGTCTTCTTAAATGTTTAATTATTATTTCTGAATATAAAATACACATATAATACATAAAGCGCTCTAACTATACATAATATTAATAGATTATAGTACCTACCTATGTATATGTATTTAACAAAATATTTTTTTTATTCTTTTCAGGTGAGTAAAACCTTTGCAATGCATGCAAACAAATCGGCTCTTTCAGACAGTAGATAAGTATAGACATATGCGTAAGTAAATTGTACGAATTTAAAGAAATTTTCTAGTGCAGAAATCAGACTGTGCCTAATTTTCCAAGGGTTTTTGATACGCGTAATTCGTATCAAAGTACGTATGTATAGTATTCCTTGGCGTAGTGGATAGTTACAAGGAACATTACGCTTGAGGGCTGGTTCCGAACTTAGGCTATTCTACCTTAAATTATTTTTCAGGTTTACTGCCTTTTGCGAGGAAGAGAGAAGGTCTCAGATGGGATCTCTCGCCAAGATAAACTGCATTTTATTCTATTCCGTGTAGAATAGCCTTAATTCGAACCCAGGCCTCAAGCGTGATGATTCATGGAACTAGCCATTACGCCGTTTATGTAGGTCTCCTTTGTTCACGCACATTAATTAGATGGTAGGATTTATTACCACACAAAAGCAATTTCAAAATAAAAATGCCCGCAAAGCATCAGCTCTAAATTGTTTTGGCACTGGCACTTGCTCATTTTCCAGTTCATCTCCGATTTGCTCTTGACTTATCAACACAAACAAATAAATGTCAAAATGGCACATAAATGACATTGGCTTCCATTGCTTCGAATTTTTATAAGGGTCTGTTTATATGCATGTATTTCGTCATTTTACACAGAAATTGGAAAGTTACTTCTTTAAAGAAATGAAGCGTAATTCTTATAAGCGTTATGTACTGTATAGTAAATAGTTTGAGTTTGAGAAAATTAGTTTGAGTGTACGCGAAGAATGCTCATACCGACAGATTCTGTTCACTGATGAGAAAATTTTCACCGTCGAAGAATCATTTAATAAACAGAATGATCGAGTGTACGCATATGCTCGGACATCAAGAGAAGCGTCTGAACTCATTCCAAGGGTCGAAAGAGGCCACCATCCCGCAAATGTAATGGTGTGTTGGAGAGTGAGCTATCGTAGAGTTACAGACCTTCATTTTTGTGAAAACGGAGTGAAAACTTCGGCAAAAGTTTACCAAACAACAGTCTTGGAGGATGTCGTAAAGTCTCTTAACCAGAAAATGTTCGAAAACATGCATTGGACATTCCAACAAGATTCTGCTCCAGCTCACAAGGCTAAAACCACTCAAGAGTGGCTCAAAAAAAATGTACCGGACATCATATCCCCGGAAGATTGACCAGCTGGTAGTCCAGACCTTAATCCTTTGGATTACAAGCTGTGGTCCGTTTAAGAGGGAAAAGCTGCACTACTCGACACCCAAGTATTGAGTCGCTAAAGCGATCGTGCAGTGAACAATTTCCCAATGGATCGACGATTAGCCGGGGCGTCTCAGGTCGTGTAGTAACGCAAATGGCGGCTATTTTGAATAATGTCTTTTATGAAATAAAGCTAATAAAATCCTTAATAACAAATACAAAAAAGTTTTTAAAATTTTGTCTGTTGCACGAATAAAAGTAAACTCGAAAAATTTTATTTTTCAAATTTTTGTTTACTCACTTCAAACCAACAACCATTCTCCATTCAATTAGGGAACATGAACTTTTAATTTCATTTTTTGTTGGTTTGCCTTTTAAATATATATATCTCAACACTTCCGCCTCCTGATGCAGTCCATATATATTAAACACAATTGCAATGCTCCGCAGCATTGTTTCCCACGCCCACTTGCCAATCCGTTTAATTCATATTCATTCCCAATCAGGGAAAATAAAAGAATTTTCTGACAACATAAGCAGTAACTACATTATACAACAACAACTAGGTACTTGCAAGCAAGAGTAACAAAAATATTGTTAAAATGGGGAAAACCACTCACCGCTCAATTAATTATTATTTTCCAATGTTGTGGCAGTGAGTTGTTTGCAGCACCAACTTGCTGGCTGCTAAGCTATACCTATACATAGATACCAAAATAACCAACACCCCAACAACATTTACAATAACAACAACAACAACATGAGTGACTTGAAACTGTATCCACACCATCCAAGAAGTACATTTTCAAATTTATGCAAAAAACCCTCCTTTATAAACACTTTTAGAATGTTGTATGGAGTTCAAATTGTTGTTGTTGTTGTTGCTGTTGTTGTTACTGGGTATATTTTGCCCACTTTACGCGATCAATTGTGTGAACGTTGCCCCTTGTAGCCCTGTTTTTCACTAACTTTCATAATAGTCTAAATTGGTAATGTTGCAAATGATATTTCAAAGTCGAAAGAAAAGAAATCACTTCACAGAGTTCTCGGCAAATAATGGCATCCACAGAAGGTGGCAAGTAATCTACATTCTGAGAAGGGATATCTGTTCAGTTACTAAGACGCACGTGCAATCCATAGACAGAAGCATACAGGGTATGTCGCACTTTAACGGAAGTATGAGATAAAAGTTTCAGACAAGTGATTATTAGTAAATATGGCAAAAAAAATATAGGAGACAAAAAAGAGCCCTGTGGTACACTAGCATTTATTTTGTGAATTTACTTTAATCGATCCAATATTGACCTTCAGGTAAGGTAATTTCTAATCCAATGAAGAAGACACTAATTGATACCAAATTGACGCATTTTCGATGAGAGAGCTTGATGCCACTAGGCTTTCGCAATCCATACATAGGTTCCACTTTTCGGTGGCTTATGTTATTAAATATAAGGTGGATCTGTCGCTCTCAAATTCGTCTACATGCTGGAAGAATCTTTCCTTCTCCGATATATTTCTTTGCTTACTCAGTAGAATCACACATTTCGTCAAAAATCTGTGGCACTATACAAATAAAATTTGTCGCCTGGGGAAATCAACAAAAAAAAAACAAAAAATGTTTGAGATTTACAATTCTTCTACAGCACAGGCAACAACTACACAACAGGAAGTTTATCCCTAGAAGACTTAGAAAAACTAAGATATTCCCCAAAATATTGCAAACCAAGCTGACGGTTTCCTAGATTATAGATTCGATTCCGATTGACTTGTGGATCTGTTCTCCTGGTACATTCCATCACTATATCGATGGCTAATTATTCACAATTGCAAAAATAAGCAACTCAACGTTCCAGTCTATAAGATTGAACTCTACGTCCGAGTGCGAGAGCGAGTGGTGTTACTTTGACTCGTTGTCTTGTTATTTTAATGAAATTTATTTAACATTCATCATATTCACCGATTTTTCTCAGATATCCAACATCACAATGCAATGGTGCGATGTTATGGGGAAGGTGGGTCTTTAAGGAGGTGATGTGATGATGTGGTGATGGGAACAACTAGTATAAGAAAAAAAAAAACCTGGATCCTATTCTGTGACCACTATACTGACAACAACACGACATGGCAACTACGACGCAGACGAAGACTCCGATTGCAACTTGCAACAGCAAAACAAATGAATAGGTGAACAGTGCAAAACTTGTTGCAAATTTGCATTTCTAATTGTTTAACCAGAGGAGAACCACCAAGTGCAATATATACTAGAGAAGGTTCGTTTCCATCACCGCACCATACCTCCATATACCGACCAAACAGTTGGTGTTGGAATCTAGACGAAGCTGCTGATGGTGGAAAAAAGCTTGGGAGTTCCACATGTTTCGGCAAGCGCATACAATCTGTTAACATGTGTTTTGCGATGTTTTGCAAGTGTAGCGCGTCATCTACCATCATATTGAAGAAACCTAAGAATGTAACAATAATTGTAACATGTTGCCATTGTGCGTTTTGGTGTACCTACCTACCTACTATATGATGGTTGTGATATGATTCTTCCTTGCCCCGCCCATGATATTCACTAGACCATTGTTCATCTTCAATATATGGCTTATGACAGTTTGAATAGAGAAGGTTGCGTTTACTAAAAATGTCAACATCGCATTCCAGGGTAGAATAATTGTTGCCTGCGTGATGTGTTTTTGCATCCGAATAAGAGCTCGCGTGCATCACCCCCGCCTTCCAAAGAGGTACATTTAACTGTCATAACTTTTCTATGGTTCGCATGATTACTGTTATGATGATGATGTTGATGTTGATATACCTTCATACTTTTATTTAATTGTGCGTTGAGTTGTTGTTATTGTTCATTTCAATGTTAGCATAACGCAGCGGCGGGTGAGAGCACCTCATGTTCATATGCATTTACCTGGTCTTGAAGTGAAACGTCATTTTTGTTGGTGACATGTCATGCGAATTGCCTTGGTTCGTTGCGCGTCAGTTATTATTATTGTTCACTTGCTTGAATGTGTATGACTACACAGGCAGAACTGATGAACAAAAATGACCCTGACTGATGTGAGTAAAATGGAGTTTTGTTCGGGGAGCAAGGATGAAAGTACAATTCATAAATGTAAGGCCTTTAAGAGCTGTTTGCTGATACGATACATAAATATTTATGTTCAACTTAAACGCTTGTGTTTTACTTTTTCCTCAGCATAAACTTTAACTTTAACTTTAACTTTAAAAGGAGACCTAACAAAGTGCGAAAACTGGAGGGGGATTTGCGTTTTGCCTACTGTTGCCAAAATAGTAGCAAAGATTGTCCTGGAACGCATAAAAGAACATCTTGAAGCGACACTCGATGCCGAACAAGCAGGATTCCGTGCTGGATCCTCATGTATTGATCATATCAACACCTTGAGGATCATAATTGAGCAGTGCGCTGAATATCGGTCACCACTTCACCTGCTGTTCATCGATTTTGAGAAGGCTTTCGACAGCGTTAACAGAGAATTTATCTGGTGTGCTTTACGCAGGAGGGGTATCCCAGATAAATTAATTGCTATTATTAAAGCAACTTATGAAGGTTCCAAATGTCACGTTCTGCACGAAGGTAGGTTGTCAGAAGAGTTTGAAGTTCAAAGCGGAGTCAGACAGGGCTGCATACTGTCGCCAATATTGTTTTTGTTGGTGATAAGCGATGTCCTACGCGCAGCCTTGACAGGAAACGGAGGAATTCGATGGACTCTGACATCCTACCTAAAGCATCTTGATTATGCGGACGACGTATGTTTGCTCTCTCATAGGATCATGGATTACCATCAAATGGCAACAAGGGTGGAGAGAGAAGCAGAAATCGTGGGGCTAAACATCAGCATCGGCAAAACAAAAATGATGAGCCTCGGAACCCAGACATCCTCTCTTATAAATATCTCCCAGCAGCCGGTAGAGAAAGTTCAGAACTTCCAATATCTTGGAAGTATCATCTCTACCGAAGGCGGTACCGAACAAGACATCAGCAGCCGTATCGGGAAAGCAAAGGCTGCTTTCGGTATGTTAAAAAATATATGGAGGAATAACTCTCTCAGTTTGAGGACCAAGCTACGACTGTTCCGCTCCAATGTAGAATCCGTACTGCTTTATGGATGCAGCACCTGGAAGGTTACAGCAGCTGTCACTAAGAAGCTGCAAACGTTCGTTAATAGATGTCTACGAAACATACTTAAGATTTTCTGGCCCAATCGTATTTCCAACGAAGAGCTCCTTAGGAGAACGGGCCAGGAACCTATCGACTCTATTATACGACGTCGAAAGTGGCAGTGGATTGGACATACGCTTCGAAAAGGCAACGACTGTATTGCAACGCAAGCAATGCAGTGGAATCCGCTCACACAAGAAGGACGAAGAGCTGGGCGGCCGAGAAGCACATGGCGTAGAACAGTCGAGGAGGAATCAGCGCAACTAGGCAAGAGTTGGAGGGAGCTGAAACACATCTCTGGAAACCGCACACGATGGCGCGTAGGCGTAGTCGAGGCCCTATGCCCCACTAGGGGTCCCCCACGGACTTAACAGGTCTGAGGACCTAAGTAAGTAAGTAAGTATAAACTTTAACATGGGCTGTTATGTTGAACTTAAATTATCAAGTTTCAAGCAACCACACTTTTAAGATACACCAAATTATTTAGATATTTGTGTTTGAGTAAAGAAATGCTCAAAAGTATGATTGGAACCAAAATGTTATAACAAAAAGATTTCGCCCTTATGACGGTTGTCATTTATCGATTGATGGTTGATAAATATTGAGATTAATTGCACTAAAATTCAATTCATTAAAACATTGATCAACTATATTTAGTGATAATTATCAACTTTCTTTCAATTCACAACGATCAGCACCATTAAAAATCATCAAAACTTTTATCTGGGTCGTTAAAGAAGAATTATCAATATTTATCAACTATCAACTGATGATTGGTAGTTGTAATAAGGGGCGTTGTCTGCAAGGCGTCGTCGTGGCAAGTAAGAACACTAAAACTTTCAAAACAAAAAATTCCTTTATTTTGACATGAGAAAAACTATCTATCATCAATCATCTTGTGCCCAAAAAAAGTTGTTCAAGGTAAAAAAAATCGAAAATACAGTTGTTTTTTTTCGCGTATAACTTTACCATTTTTGAAGTCGCAATATCTTGTTATTGACGCTTCGTATGGAAATAGCACTATTATATATTTTGAATTTATTATTATAATTAAAGATATAATTTTTCGAAAAAATTGGTCAATGTAAAAATATACTGGTTTCTGATTTTTACTTTGACTAATTTTTTTTTTTAAATAATATGATATTTCTTTTAAATTATAGCTTCCAAACACATGTTAAGGCTTTCATAACGAAGACCAAATAATCCATAAAAGTTTCTATAAAAAATCGTATTTACCCGTTAAGAGTTGTATGGGAAAAAAGCTATCTTTTTGATAGTTCGACTTTTTGAAGTAGCAAATGGTTGACGTTTTACTAAAATTCCAGTTAAACGACAATGGCTCTAGAAGGTACAATTGACGATAAAATTAAACTTAAACTTCAGTGTTCTCACCGGTTTTCACCCTTCCCTCTATTATATTTAACGTTAGTTTGTTAGAGCCGAATCGTTTTAGAAAACGAGAACCGTTATATTGATGAATATCTCGAATCGTAAAAGAATATATAATTTTTTTTGTATTGATTATTAAATATAATCTTTGATTTTTGAAAAAATTCGCTATTTAAGGGTGAAGAGCAAAAAACCGGTATTTTTTGTTTTTATATTTTTGTAAAAATAACTTTTAAATGATCCCGGTTAGGAAAAAATGTTAATGTTTCCTTGTAGAGGGTCACATAATGTAAAAAGTTTCTAGAAAGCTTTTTTAAAAAAAGATTAAATTTTTGAAAAACTTCGCCATTTAAGGATGAAGAGATAAAAACCGGTATTTTTTTAAAAATATTTTTTAAAATAACTTTTAAATGATCCCGTTTAGTAAAAAAATGTAAATGATGTTTTCTTGTAGAGCACATAATGTACAAGGTTTGTAGAACACTTAGCGTTTAGGAGTTATATGCAAAAAATCGATTATTTCGCCATTCCGTCATTTTACGTTTTTTTTTTTAAAATGGCAATAATTTCATTCGTCGGTGGAAGAAAAGTGTTAAAATGATTCTTCAGACAAAATTAAAATTTAATCATAATTTTTCCTCTGATAGTTAACTGAATGAATGCTTAACGGGTGATTGAGAAAACGGTTCTTAGACATTGTGATGGAAACAAAACCAACTAATTATTTAAGAAGTTTCATCAGAGCTTACTACTTTCAGTTGTATGAACTTTATTTTTCCAAAAAATCAATAAAAACATAGTTAAAAA
Organism: Leucozona laternaria; assembly: GCA_932273885.2. Lineage (NCBI taxonomy): Eukaryota > Metazoa > Arthropoda > Insecta > Diptera > Syrphidae > Leucozona > Leucozona laternaria. The sequence goes on along the minus strand of OW026367.1, from coordinate 17,409,930 downwards.
TATTGCAAAACTATTTATTTATAATTAGATGATTAGATGTACGAATCTATAGAAATCGTCGTTTCATTATCAAAATAAAGATGGCGCCAATTTGGAAGTAGAGTCGTTCTTCGATTTTGATAAATTTTTCACACGCATCTGTCAGAAACATCTGTTCAGCTACGCCAGAACAAAATTTGTTGAGCTAACTGCAGGGATATATAAAATTTAACTACGGACAAAAACATGTTTCAGCTGTTAATTCGAATTTAACCTTGCAACTAGAATGATCTCACAAAGAAAAACTAGATCTAAGCGGTTTTGATGATTTTTAAATGTGAAGAAATTGTTTTCAACACCACCGTATCTAGGCTCTGGGATTTAAGCACTCCAGATGTGGGATATTCCGAAAACAATGATCCCATCTTAAAGATTAGTAATTGGTCAAAAAAGGTCAACTATTTTCAGAAGATAGTCAGTCATAGAAAATTTGTAAGCAATTGTTAAAGCTTTTCAAGGTCATCAGCGATCTTTTGCACCTCATTTGTAGTATATTCGGAAAAAAAGTATATCATCTGAAAGGTCTAAGTCCCAGTTTTTCAGCAAGATAAAAATTATAGTCGAATTTAACCCAACAAATTGTTGAGTTAACTCTGGATTAATTGAACAATTTATTTTGTTGTTATCCTCTGAGTTTGTTAGGCCCTTCTGCATACATGTTTCCCTAAAAAACGGCTTCTTGTAGTTATTAACTATATATAAACATTTATTTGTTGAATTAGCTAACTCGCTATTGGCTACTACTGAAGAGCTGGGCCTTAGTGATCTCAGAAAAGGTCAACTTGTTTCAGTCGGCCCTATTACAGGCCCCGTCGTAATAAATTCGGATATCATAGTTAACATCAATATTAACAATTAAAAGCTTTCGTATATGGTTGCATCAAAAAGGATTTAAAAGCATTCCACATCTCCTCAAACTTTCAAAACAAAAAAAAAATCAACAATCAATTCACAGCATACCTATACGTGCTTAATCCGACAATAAATAATGCATTGAACTTTTGTTGAGGCACGATTGCACTCAGAAAGAATGTTTGTTTTAAATTTCTTATAACGTAAATGCAGTTCATATCTATGAATGTTAAACAAAAAAAAATATAAATGTAGTGTAATGATTGTGGTGTTGGTATTTAAAATCAATCGATCATGTAAACCCATTAATTAAAATATATTATCGCTTCTTTTTTTTTTTTAAATATGTATAGTTTGTGTTGTATTTGTTTTTTATTCTTATTTTTATCACATTTTCCACCGCATTCGGAAACATAAAAGACCTTGCACTTGAGATTTTATTCAAAAGAAATTTTTAAAAAAAAAGTATCAACAAAAACAACTACAACTATGTATATACAACCAATTGTAGAGGCATGATTACGAAAGCTCTTTGTGTAGATAAAGTTTGTTGGTTTGATGAACAGAGTCAGAGAGCGAGGGAGAGAGGGAGAGAGAGAGAGAGTTGAACTAAGATAGAGACCGGGAGAGAGATAGAGAGTATTACAAAAAAGTCACAGCTAGCTTAACGAGCGTTCAAGTTCAAGATCGCCTTCGCCTTCATAGCGCTCGCAGAGGCAGACCGCTTCGCCATTAAAGCACTTCATCGCCCGCTTTTCGCTTGTTTGTTTGTTCGACGTTCACTCGCTCATCACCATCATCGTGATTCTTATAGATAGTATAGGAGTGGATGTCGATGCGGTTCGCGGTTGGTGGCGGTGGCACAGAGGGTGGTGTTGTTGTATGCCAAGCGGATTACCTTGAGCTTGAAATGAAATTAAAAACCAAACGATCGCGGTGATTACATTCAAACATAGGTGTCCCGGTCTGCTACGCTACCTGAAGACTGTTGTAGGTACATATCTACATTTATATCTTATTGTGCTTCAAGCCACCCACTTTTAAAGTTTATTTTATTTTTCCGCAAGATGTTATAAGGCAGACACATGCAGGGAGGGGTTTGAGGGTTTCGAAGGAGGAAAGTGTATTAAGTAGAATGCCAACGTTTTTCTTTTTTTTTTTTTTTGCTCAAAGAAGTGATCTAAGTTGATCGAATAGCAATCTTTTGTTGAATACCAGCCATCTAAACGATTATCATTCTTAAATGTTCATTGTCATCATCGTCGTTCGTCTACGCTGTCGTATACCTAGTTAAACTCGAAGTCAATTCGAAAAGATAGATAGGTAGGTAGATATACCTACTTACATTGGGTTGATAGGTATGAATGTTGTTCTGTGAATATACTTAGATACAAGATAGTATAATATAAATGGTGTGGATGTGGATTCATAGAACGGGAAAATAGCAAACAATAAATAAATAAAAACAGCGACATTTACCCGCATTGACATTTGTGTGTTGCTGGCATTTCTCTATGGCTTTGATGGCTTGTTTTATTCTTTATTCGTGCGCAAAGATACATAGATTCATTCTTCTTCTTCTTTTTTGCCTCCTATTTTTTGTTCCTTCCCCATGTTTTTTTTTTGTTATGCAAGTTCATTTGCATATAGAAATGTTTTAGCTTTAACTTAAGCCACCACGTGCGTTTAATTGTGATTTAAATTTAAGAAAAAAAAATTAAATAAATAAACCAAACACTGCGAAGCATTTGAATGATACATTCACTTTTTTTTGCTCTTGAGAAAGTAGGTATATATGTATGTATGTAGTTGGCAATGATCCAAGCATTTTTTTTTTTCATACCTTTATATACTAGATGGAAAGATACAAAGCTAGGTAGATATAGATATCTATAGTTTTTAGGGTAGAGATGCGCGAAGGAAGGAAGTCGGAAGTGACTTTTGATGCACTTCGTAAAAGCAAAATGGATGGTGATGTGTTTTTTACTCAAAGTTTTTTTCGAGGGACAAAGAAGTTTTATCTGTCGGATAGATACAGATACCTAGGTAGTTCTGTCATCACTATTTCTTGTTGCTCAAGTCATTTTGCAAGTTACCCAATAGAAATAAAAAACAGAATCGTACGTTTACTGAGATGGCAATTGCGTGAAATGTATTTTTTTGGGTTCTTCGGGTCATAGGTACCTAGTAAGAATTCCTTTGTGGCTTGTTTTAATAAATTATTTAATTTTTCAAAATGTTTGCTCAGAGAAAGTTCCAGCACAAAATTAGGGATGATGACTTTGGAGTATACTTTCGTACCCTTGTGCTTTGTTATTGGAAGTGCTGAGTGAGATTCTTACAATACCTTACCTTCGTGATATCTCTCCAAATTTTAGCCTACTTCTGAAATTCTTACTTGACTATCTTTGTCAGGCCGACAGTTCTTCTGGCATCTTGAATAAAAAGATCCCAAGACGAGTTGTGTGAGAGTTTTTTCCACTTCGTCATCTCAAGGTATGACCAGTCCACTCTAGTTGACAGGTATTGGTCCTTTTTTCAGCTGACGTACCTACTTGGTACTTGACTAAAATAAGCTAAAAAAGGGTGTTTTTTTAGACATGTGGTTTTCCAGGAGAAATAAAACGCATAAAATTTAATGTTATGGCCAAGAATTTAACTTTATTATAAAGATAAGGGTTTGCCATTATGTTTTAAAAATGATTCCGGTCAAGTGGACGCCGCGGCTGGGTCGAATAAATTCCAGCCAAGAGGCCCAATTTTCGACCACTTTTTGCCGAATATTCTCTTCCAAGGCGGTAATCGTCTCGGGCTTACCTGCGTAGATAAGCGACTTCAAATAAAAATAGACCAGCGGCGTTAAAACGCAGGATTTCTTAGGCCACACCACAGGCCCCCGACGCGAGATATTGTGCTCACCAAAAGTTTCTTTCAATAAATTGATTGTTCCGTTGGATGTATGCCAGCCCCGTCTTGTTGGAATCAAAGGTAGTCCACATCAATATCCTCTAATTCAGGCACGAAAAAGTCATTAATCATGGCTCTATAGCGTTCCCCATTGACTCTAACATTATGGCCGGCTTCATTTTTGAAGAAATATGGACCAATGCTTCCCTCTGCCAATAGAGCACACCAAACAGTGACTTTTTGAGGCATTTCAACAATGGCTTGTGGATTATGATCACTCCAAATACCACAATTTTGGTTACTAAAGTACCCATTCAACCAAAAGTGAGTTTCATCGGTAAACAAAATTCGCTTATGAAAATTGTGATCAACGGCAATCTTGTTTTGGGTCCATTTGGGTACAATTTGAAAGCGTTTTTCAGGAGTAAGTCTGTTTATTATGAAATGGCAAACCAAACTGAGCATAAATCAAGTGACATCTGTCACTAACTCCGAAAAAAGGAATTGCCAGATTGAAAACCACACTTCTAAAAAAAAAAACACCCTACTTTGATGTTTACCATTCACTTAAATGAGATTTTATTTGATTTACCCTTAATCTCCTTCACTTACCTACTTACACTTACATACCTTCTAGTAGTTTAACATATGTTGTAATCCAAACCATCGACATCTAATACACTTCAAAACTCAAAACATGGGTTATACCTATCTAAGAATCGTCCATATAATTCCCACCGATATTATGCCAAATTCAAAACAAGTTTCTGTCACTGATTAATTTCTGTAATTTGCACAATAAATCCATCGTCGAACTGGGTTGTTTGCCAAACAAGCTTTTGTGTCCTTTAAGCATTTTGGTCATTTATCCCACCTGCTGCATATCAGAAAATATTATTCCTGCATGCGCGCTGCATCCACATGCCATCACCCAAATCCAATTTAACCAAATAAATTATCCAAACACATGTTGTTTGCATCTTGTAGGTGTGCATCCGCGAGCATATCCTTTGCTTTCCAACAAAAGCCGTCCTTTCTCTTTCTCCTGTCCCGGCCAAAGCCAACACCACTTTCAACGATTAAATGCCAAAAAATTCCATCATCAACATACTGTGCCTCAACTACCAAACCTTCCTCTTAACAGCTCGCACACAAGGGTTGTTCTAAAAATTTACGACTTCGACTTCACCGGCCGCCGCCGCCGCCGCCGCCGCCGCCGCCGCCGCCGCCGTTGTCGTTGTCGTTATCGTTATCCTGACCTAGTTCCGAGGAAATTTTTGGCCTGCATCCTTTTGCAAGCATCCCTATCGATTTTTGTTTTGCGTAACACACATAAGAAAACCAACAACACAACACACATCACCGTTATAAAAACCGTTGCCAAAAATCCACATTGCGAAATACGATGCCACGTAACAGTAGGTAACCCCCAAAAAATCGAGCGGGTTTATAAAGAAAGATGTAACGCGAGTTTTTTTTTTTTTTTTTTAATTTTTTGTTTAATCTTCCTCGCGATTGTTGCTGTATTCGTCCTATCGTGTCCTTTTTTTGCATGGTGGGTTTATTCAGCTTGTGTCTTGACTGTGTGTTACGTGTTCAAGGGTTGAATGGTGTTTTTTTTTTTTTTTTTTGTTCTCTGCTCTGAATCTGACAGTAGATGTAGAATGGTGAAGGCCTTTGAAAAAACGTGCTCTTTCGAGTGTTACGAAAATCGAACCACGAAAAATAAACGTTCCGAAATTCTGCCAAATTTTTTGGCAGTGCATCAACCCTTTTCTTTTTTTGGTTTAGTATTTTGTGCATTTTGATGACAGTTCCCGCGAGTTTGATTGCTCGTGTATCTGTGTTGTGTATTGCAGATGGAGTGTTGCAGATATTTACTCATACAAGTGAAAGTCGCAGTTGTTATGCCTACCTACCTACCTACCTTTCAAAAAAAAAAAAAAAAAAACTGATCCCTAATTTTGCATAGCGTAGGAAGGTATTCTCAAGAGCTTAGTGTAAATGTTCATGTTTCGGAATAAACTTTTTGTAGTAGGTATCTTATGTAGATATACCTACCTATACCTTCCTATAACCTCGTTGAAGAACATCTTGAATTTTAAAACTTCATCCATGACAGTCAATTGCAGGTATGATGAGAATTGAAGGAAAAAGAGTGAGGAGAGACCGGGTTGTAGATTTATGAAAGGGGTGTACATAATTGGACTTATGCGATGAAAGTTAAAGGTGCATAAATATTTGGCATTGCATTTCTTTTACAGGGGACTTTCTTTCACTTTTAATTTTGTCGTTATAGGCAGAAATTAGGGAGTAAAATAACGGTAGTTTTTCGCTGAATATAAATTACCAAAATAAATATTTAAATAAATATATGTATACATACCTATTACGAGTCAAGAAAAATAAATTAAAAAAAAGCCAAAAATGCTTTTCGCAAGGTACCTAATATTAATACATACCTAGGTTGTTTAGTGAAAGAAGGGAAAACAAATGATTATCATTACCTGCCTTACATTGTTGCGTAAAATAAAACGAAAAAAAGTGGAAGAAATGTTTGCTTTCACAAGCATTTGAAACGAGTAGGTAGGTATATCTACCGTTAACAATTAACTGACAGATGGAAGTAGCAGGAAAGAATTTTGGCGGAACATTGAAAAGTCAAATTTGAATAAAACCAACTACAGTAGTCCCTCGATAATGTGAACGAATAAAAAAACAAGGCGTTTTCGAATTTAAGTGGGATTCACATTTCTGGAACTTTTTTCAGTTCTTATAAATTGATTGAAACAACTTTTGTATTCATTTATAACAGCACAAAATAATTTCTTAAAGTACAGTTTCAACATTTATTAAGTTAAAAAAAAAAATTAAAAATTAAATTGTATTAATTAATGATGATCATCATAACAAAAGCATAACAATGTAAATGTAAAACACTCTCTGGACTGCATATTGCATTAAATACCTTAAAATATGTCTTGACAAATAACAGTTAATTACTCCCTAATATCTCACGCAAAAATAACAAGAGAATAAAAATAAATATATAAACTTTTACAACAGAAATTCACATTTAAGAGTGCGAAAATTTCGGAAGTTCACATTATAGAGACGACAATGAAAAATTTTGGCGGTTCACATTTTAGAGAAATCCACATTATCGAGGGAATAAACTGTTCCTACATTTGATTAAATTATCCCTGCAGACAAACATTGGCATTTCTACAGGATATACCTACCTATTCTTACCTGAAAAACTTACAGGTGAAAGTTTCCGCTCTGACTACTCCAAAGGCCTTCGATTAGCTGTTCCGAATAAAATGTTTGGATTGTTTTTCTGTTCCCAATACCCAATTTCACAATTTGTCATGTCCAAAGTGGTAAATGCTTGAAGAAGCCATTTTGTAAGATAACTACGTTTAATAGTGTGGATCAAAATTTGGGAAGTCAATGGGGCATATTCAGTCATTTTTAGACTCCAGTTTATCTTAGACTGGGGTTTATTCAATGTTATTTAGATAGGATAAACCCAGGTCTATGATAAATTGGAGCTTAAAAGTGACTATGAATATGCCCCAATGTTTTCATATTCGATTGGAAACAAAAAGAAGTAGAATAGTCCTAAATTCTAATCCAAAACGACAAAAGGTTATCAGCCCTATTCTGCTATTCACGTGGATCGTACATTCGATTCACCCAATTCTATTCCCATTCACTATATACCTTTCCATTCTGCTATCCGTCAGGTGAACTTCACTATCCCAATCCAATTTGACATTCACCTAAACAGCTGTTCATGTGAAAATCTTGGGAAATTTGGATAAATTGTTTTGGTTAATCATTTTAAATTAAAAACAAAAATAGAAACAGTTATTGGATTTTTTTTTTTTTCATTTCCAAACAGAGGAACAAGAAAATGAACAAACAGAGCACTAGTTTTTAGCAAAACTGGATTTCAATTCACTGTCGAAATTAGTGTGGTGAATTGAATTCTATATTTTGTTCTACCCCGAAAAATGTTAATAAGCTATTATTAACAAACAAATATTAGAAATTAAGCAATGAAATAGATTTACCTACATTTTACTAATCGCTTTCCCTGTCAATCCAATAAAAATGAAAAAAATCTGCTACATTTCATATGCGGATCTGAATTACATATTATATAGAATGAATGCGTTCACGTGAATATGAGAATACCACGCAGTATTACCGACTTTATACTACGTTTTCACCGAGCACTAAATCGCGATTTAAGAGGATTTAGCATAAATCCTCTTCAAATCTCGAAGATTTACCATACAAATTTAAATCTCCTCAAATGAAGATTTAAAATAAATCTCATTGAAATCTTCTTGCAAGAAGGAGATTGTCAAATCAAACAATTCTAATTTTGTAGAACGCACCCTTTTAAACGTCAGTTTTTCCATTGAAAAAAAAAAATATCAAATATTTTTGCGCGTTGACTGTAAGAATAAAAATGTAATTATTTACAATGTATTTCACATATTTATAATAATATATTTTAGTAAACAAAACAAATTCCAGATAATGCAACAACCAAAACCAACAAAAACCAACGGAAAACCTGGACACTGGAGGATGGGGAGCTTCTCATTGAAGTGTGGGCCGAAAAATTGTGCTTTTTTTCTATAATTAGGGATTCTTCTATTAAATGTACTCACTATAATGTTATTTTGAAGAATCAAATGCTGTGATAGCAATAGATTTAGGTTACTAGACTCATTTTTAATAAATAGTTTATTCAAAATAGTTTTATTGCTCAAAAATTGTTTTTTCTGTTTGCTTATACATTTTCCGATTAAATTTGTTTTATTCTTGTCAAATTGATTGACAATTGAATGGCAATTCAGACTGAAAACTTCACATTAATCTTCTTTTTTTGTGGTGAAAACACTACAAGATTAATTTTAAATCTCCTACCTTAAATCCCAGATTATCTCTTGGTGAAAACGTAGTATTACCTTTTTAAACCCAGATTCACTTCGAAGGAATAGCAGATTATTGAGAATTCGGGAAAAACTCCCCCCGATGAACAGCAGAAAGGGCTGTATGCTAAGGTTATTTTAATTGGGGGCATATTTATAGGAGAATGGGCAAAAATATTACTTTTGTATAAATTTACGTGTTTGGCGTTATTTTACTTTAGTCATCAATAAGCTTAAAAAAAAAATAATGAACCATGATAAATGTCGTAGACGATTCTATGGAGATATTTCCGACATACAAAATTCCAGGTGCCATCTACAAAAATTCTAGCCACTCTTCTGACTTCCGACAAACAGTGTCTAGCTTTGGGGAACACGCATTTATGTTCCACAACAAAAGTCTTTGCATGGATAGATTTCAACTAGATAACTACTTTCTTCTCAGACAGTCAGGGCAGTTTGCGTTAAAAGCTCTCGGTTCATCTGTTTATACAATCAGTGTTAGAAAAATTGTAAAGCACAGGGAACACAAAAATTGTTTGACAAGACACAAGACCGATACGAAGAAAGCAACGTCTTTAAAAAAGAGCTGTAGCTCTTTTAAAAATGGTCTAATCGAGATGCAGCAAAAATCTTTTATGGAAGAGTTTGGGCGTGCGTCGTGCAAAATGTTTTCAGTTAAACCAATACATTAATCAGACTTGTTTATTTAACCTGATTTTGTTGCTGCTTCTGAGTCAAGATTTTGGTTAGATATCTGACTTTGAGGGAAAATTCTCAAAAAAATCAATTCTAAATACAGGGTGTCCGCCGGGAAGGTATACTACTTTGTTTGTTTATAATTTTTGATTAAATGAAAGAGAATGGATATTATATTATCTTACGTATATAAATGGCGGCAAAACAAAGTAGTATACCTTCCCGGCGGACACCCTGTATATAAAAGTCGGTTTAGCTACACCATTTATAACAAGAGAACGGCTGGACCGATCTTAATGATATCTGATTTGTTGGATTCGTCTCCGCCCCAAATAGCAGAATAACTATTAAAATATAGGAAAAAATTACTTTGTAGGGTGAAATAGGGTAAAATTAAAAACACGTATTCGATTGAAAAAACTCAACTTACTCAGGTAAAAATAAAAAAAATTATTCAATTTAAGAAATTCTTTTTTGTTTGAAAGGATATTCTTTTTCAGATTTTGTTATTTGTAGCGTGAAAAAGGATAGAAATAAAAAAATGTCTGATTTATGAAATTCTTTGTGTTTGAAAGGTTATTTTGAGTGGATGGCTTTAGGAATTTTTTTTTTTTTCATAAAGTTGGTATTTATAGGGTGGAAGGGGGTAAAAACTAAAGCAAAAATTTAGCATTTCATAATGTGAAGTGGGTTAAAACCCAGGAATAAGTATTCGATTACAAAAAGTCAAAAAATAATATTTTCTTTTGTAAATTTTATGCGAAGCTTTGGTTTGTCTAGCCGTGCGAAGTCGGTCTGGCCAGGTAGTTTTAAATAATGAATCCCACAGATGTGCAGCTAATTAACCTACATGGAAGACTTATATGAATTCATTTCCAAAATCGCAATCAACCAACCTACCCAATATGCAGAGCCGTATGTAGTTAATCAACGCGGCTTAGTGCAAACATTGATGAAATAATGAAATGGTATTAGAAACACCTCAGAACCTAATCGTGTGTTAGCGAAGTTTTTTTTTTTAAATGCTAAGTTGCCTCAAGTAGAAGCCGGTGGGGTGATAGTATAAGTGCGTAGGACTATCATGCCGGATGTTTAAGATCGATTCCCATAGCCTCGTCAACATAAAAAAAAAAAAAAGGCTACTGCCTCTTGCGAATAAGTGACAAAACGTACCTTGTCATGTATAAGAGCCTCTCACCTTAGCCGTTCAGATTCGACAGAAAATAGTAGGTCCTCTCCATTCCTGCAAACAAACAACACGCACACCGGAAACGGCTAATGTGAGAAGCACTTCTGTATGACAAGAAAAACTCTTGAAAGGTTCTGGTTTTGGGTCGCAGTGGATAGGATTCGCCCCAAGAACTTCGGTGTGACAATCCTAGGTAGCTCAGGTATATGTCTGGACTATCTCAATTTTCACTTCCGTGCATTGCCCGATTTGCAGTCTTCTTCTACTGCATTGCCCATCATGGATGTAATCCAAGATATGGTATGTCCACACTATCTATACATGATCCAGCCATCTCAGTCGTTGGCCAATAACTCTTTTTCTAGGATGGTGTCACTTTGCAGTACGTTGCTGTATTTACTACTCCACTCAACGTACCCGGAAAATTTCTCCTCTCAAAACAGCCTAAGCTTTCTGTAGCATACAAGACCAGGTCCATGGCTCTGTGCCATTCAGATGCAAAGGGATGATATGTGACTTAGAAGGTTAAGGTCCTTGTTACCTAATTACCTTATGCTAGCTTAAAGTCATTGCTAAGAGACATTCTCCAAGATTGACAGCTCGCTGCTTCAGCAGCTTTATTGCACTGGAAATATGATACAGCTATCTTTATTCAATCAGGTCTGGTTCGTACAATCTGCCTGAGTGCCAAATTCGATTTGTCATCGGCCTTTTATGTTTGCAGAAATAATTATCTGTTTGTCTCCAACACCTGTTCATTGTTCATATCCAATACATTTTAAAGATGAGACAACAGAGATTGTACTTCAATTTGTTAAGTTTTTAAATTCAAGCTTAAGAGTTTGACAAAAAATTAAGAACTTATCTCGCAAAGGGAGATCAGAAGATTATGGAAACCAACACAACTTAAAGTGCAAAGTTAGAATTGGGTGACTTAATAGATACACTATATTAACGTTCTCATGTATCAGCAAGGTGTTGGTGTGTGGGAGTAACTTTCTATTTGTTATTTTTCACAGCATGTAGAAACCGCTTTAGATTGCTTCCACTGAAATATTTTCCTTTCATGGCATTTTTTGAACTGAATCCCACAAAAAAACTTTTGTTTGTTCGTTGAATAAAATAGGTGTTGCGTTATCGGTACGAATTCCCTACAACAGAACCTTCCATCAATATCTCATCTTATCATCTAATAGCACTCACGACGAGTCTCTCTCTGGGAAGGGAATTGAAACTATACCTCTGAGGAGAGTGTATGAAACAAAATAACAACAAAAAAAAAACACATCCTTGCTAAAATGTATCACCAGCACCAATTCACATTTGCTGTTCCCAGTTCGACCTTCAGTATATCGCGCGAAATTTTCACAGCACATTTCCGATGGCCTACTTATCCAATCAACCACAACCTAGCCTCAGACCGTCAGACAATTGTTTCCTTGCATCATCCAAAGCAATCGCATGTTGTGTTTATGCATAGCTATATATAGCATTGCTGCACCGCCAGGCATTGTTGTCCTCTCCATATCCCTTCTGGCGACCAGCCAGCGAAACAAATTGAAAAATGCCAGGAATAATAATAATACCTACCTACAAAAAAAAAAAAAAACAACAGAGTCTGCAACCAACCATCTCATGAGCACCTTTTCCGTGTCGCGGTGGTAGGCAAACGAGGTTGGACACCTCAGCCAAGTTAGTCAGGCACAATACCTACCATATACATTATACTATTTACATCACGACCGGACCGCACCAACTTAAGCTGCTGAGAATACCTATACATTCTACCTATATGCCGACTGCTTTTGTCCTTATTCTCCTTCTTCAATCGCAACGAGGAACGAAGACAACGAACGATTCGGTGAGTGAAATTCATTGACTTCCCTGTGCTCCCTGGATCCCTTCTTCCACTGATGGTTACTTACTCTTGCTACGCTACCGTTTAACATGTGTCAGCGTGCGTTCCCTTTCGGTTTCAGGTCAAAACTTTAGACATCCACATCGGAACCCGAAAGGGGCACGTACGGCGGGGTATCCTTTCCTTACCCTTTAATTCAACACAGCATTGATGTCCGCATTTGGAAGACCAAACTGACAAACAAAAAAACTCGACCTGGCCAAAAGACAACGCATTGCTGTTCCTGCTGCTGCCGTTGCTGCTGTGAGAACAAATTTATGAGATCGATTTTTGCTTAATGCATTCCCGTATTGTTAGTGGCGGCCGGCGCGGCGGCATCGGATTTGACTTCGACTTTGGCTTCGGCAGTCCCCAAAAATGCGTCCCACATCTAAACACACACTTCAATATATATTGTGTTATAGCACTAACTGCTTTTGCATGGTCCAGATGTGTGCTCTGGGATAGAATTCGAGAGTGCTGCTGCTGGGGTAGATGTAAGGGTAAAGGGGGGCTGTGATATTCTCCATAAAAAGCGCCAAAGGAGCAATTAGGAGGTGCATACGTTGTTCTGTTGTTTTGCTGTGCTGTGCTGTGCTGTGTAGCGCTCTCCGTTGTTTGTTTAAGTTAGGACAGACGCAAACAAAATAGAAACATAGATACTTTTTTTTTGGGTTTCCCGTTATCACCTGCAGTGGCAGAGAAGACTGTAGTAATGCGGACGGGCTCCTTTTCCTTAGAGGCAGATTACCGCCACCGTATACTTAAGTGTTGGTAGTTGCTATATAAACAGGAGTGGATTTTATCACTATAGGCGAAAAGCGAAGTCTCTTAAAAAAAATTATTTTACAAGGGCATTATCAGAATCTAAAAGCCAAAGGTCTAGAAATGGTTTTGTAAGGAAACTGGTTTAAGACAAACCAGGACCATCCTTCATACAAGCGTCATGAAGCTTCTAATACAATCAAATGCAATAACAGGCACTTATAAGTATAATTCTATTCAATAACGCTCCTGCTTCCTAAAAGACTCTACTATCAATTGCTTATACTTTAAGGGTAAGTTTTCAAGTTGAGTTTTTTGTGGCTATCGCCTGGGGGAAACCCCGTTTTGTAAGAAAAGTCATCTTAGAAAGCCTAAGTTTAAAAAAAAAACTAATCCAGCCCTGCTCATTATTGCAACAATTGAATCGCTGACTTGACCGCAAAGTCTTAACCCATCAGCCTTCCTTTGGCTCACTAGTATAGATATACATAGGTACAAACTTATACTATATCTTCAAATGTATGTCTAAAACTGCGTCCTATTCAGCGTGATCCTTTACTTCTAGCCAAAGGGGAGTAAAGAAAAATCACTCAGCCGATGCGTGCGTGGGTGGTTTGAACAACAACGCAACGTTCGTGTGGCTTGTTGATTCATGTAGGATGTTGCAATGTTGCTCCGAATAGTAGTCCGCTTCATAGAGCAACAGCAGCAAAGGTAGTAACTCCTTGCTCCATCTTGGAACGGGAGAAGTAACAGCAGTAGCGACACCCGTCGTCCTCTTCAGATCCGGGAAAGAGAGACAAACTTGACATGATGGAGGTTTGTGTTGATTATGCGGTTCAGTTTGGTGTTTGGCATAAATCGTCTGCTGCTCCTGCTTCTGGTGCTGTTGCTACATAGATGCTAGTTGCTGCTCCCGGTCCCTGTGATGGTTGTTGTATTGGATATACATATGCGGTAAGTGGTGGTTCGTTTTTTCGTTTGTCGTCCTCATCTACGTTGTCGTAGAGTTTGAGAGGTGACATATCTGGAATTGGTGCCCAGTTGTTTAGTTTTTTTTTTGTTGTTTCTTGAAATTGTTTTGGAATGTTTGTGTATGAGGAAATCAACCATCGAAACGTTAGAGATACGACACGACTACACTGTGATCGTTAACGATGTCAAACGCCCTTCTCACGAGGTGAGCCGCCGCGCCGCACGGTTTGTTCCCCAGTAGATCTTGGTGGCAATTAATTTCAATCGCCTCTGGCGCTGCAATGACATGTGCGCACATGTTGCTGCTGCTGGAGCGGCTGTTGTTGTTACTGGTTGGATTCTGAGTTTCTGTATGCGGAATTGAATTTTAGCCAAATGACCAAATGGAATGTGGCGCATGCGAATAAATGTCGCATGTTTATGGCTTAAAGTCACAAAAAGAGAAATTGCGAATACTAAAATTGGGTTTTTGTTTGGTATTTGATGAACTCACCACTTCTGTATAGGTATACAGACGGGCGGTTTCTAAACGAAATATTAATTCGTAGGAAATTGAGTAGGTAGAAGAGCAAATAGGACCAGTGTTGGAGGTGTTAAAGCTTATGAATTATGAGTACCTATTTCCTACTTCAAAAATTGAAATGGCCTGGTAAACATAAACCAACGAGATTTATTTGGAATAACCTAATAGCGTTTTCCTTTGGTAACGCCGAAGAACTCTATGATCCGGAATAACAAACGAACAAGTTGAAACACTTTTTTGATTATAATTTTGTGTGTGAAACGTCAAATTCATCAGATGTCAAATTAAAGATGTTTTCTTTTTCATTAAATATTTGTTAACATTCAAATCCAGAATAAATTTCCTCTTCTTTTTTGAAGAAAAACTGCCATCTGGAGGGGTGCCAAATAAATGCTTTCAGGGTATCATTAGGAATGCATTGAATTTTGAATGCCATTTACATATATCTACGAACATATCAAAAAAATTCTCCTAAGGCAATAACCACTTAACAGTTAAATAGTTCTAGGTAAAGGAAGGCAAATATTTTAGGTTTTAAGGAAAAGACGGAATAGATCCATTGAAGTGTTCATTTGAAAATTGTCCATTTCACTATCGTTCTATAATTTCATAGAGATAGGATTTTTCAATTTGTTGAAGGTCTGCATTTGACTTCAAGCCCAATTCTTCGATGCTAAATAAATCGTTCTCCATCTAATAAATGATCCAGTATCACACTCAATTTTGTATTTTAATTTTTGTTGAACATTCTTTGTCATATGAATGTTTCCATTGTGACTGGGGTGACACAGATACTCATGATTATGTAAATTATATATAAATAAAATAAAACTTTCGTAAACTATTCATAATGTTTCCTTTTACAGCAAAAATTATAATGAATTTAAAAAAACCTGGTTTAGTAATAGGATCCATTTCACTTTTGTTACGTTTGTGGCTTTTGAAATCTGATGGTAATTTGCGAATGCGATTCAAAACATACATTGCATTAATCTAAAAATTGATCATGAGTTGAGTATATACCAGTTTAGAAATCAAATTTTGTACTTTGAAATTGTTACGGGAGTGACAACATATCATATTTATTCATGAATAGAATGCAATATAAATAAAAATAGAAGTATAATTATTTGTCCCTTGAAAAGTGAAGTAGTCCTTACTTAAAAATTAAATTATTTCTCACTTTAATATACAATTATTATTTTTGTAATTTTCATAAGATAACCATCACAAAAAGAGAAGTTTTCCGTTGAATTATACCCCTGCATAGTAAATTACATATCTAAAAACAATTAAAAACAAAATGAGTTGAAAAATAGAGTTTTGAAATAACAACCTGTTACGAGTGTCACACAAATTATAATTTTACACTCAGGCTTAGTATAATTTTAAGACTCAAAAATTTCTTGCTGAATTTTTTGATATTTAAAGGCTTAACTACATAAGCCCAAAAAGTGAAAAAGTACAAAAGTGAAAATTTTCAAACTCATTTTGGAATAGTGTTTGTGACTGGAAAACTTATAAAAATGATGCAGAAGGATTAAATTTTGGTCTGAAAAAAAAATTTATATTCTTTTCCACAAAACAATTGCGCTAGCGGGAAAAAAAATATTTTTACTTTTGTACAAAAGTACTTTTTGGCTTATGTAGTTAAGCCTTAATTCGACTAAAATTCGTAAACGAAATTAATTTTCGTATACCTATCCACGGATTTCAAAGAAGTTTTCATTAATTCAAAACAGCTTTTTGGAACGGAATTTCATTTGTGGATTTTAATGGGAACGAAAATGAGAACTGGGTGAATATTTTTCTTTCTTTTTCAAATAACATACCAATTGGATAAAATTTTGGTTTGTGCAGTAATAAAAGAAAATGTCTACATATTTTTGTTACGTGTGTGACACTTACCTATTTATAATTCAACTGCCCATGAACAAGGTTTTGATTGGTATTTACTATACTTTATAGTCGGAAATGGTTGATGGCTCTCAAATCGACAGGGTTTCCAACTTATGCTAACAAAAAATTAATTTGAATGCAATAAAATGCAGATTGGTTCTGTAAAATTAAAGTAATGGAATTTCCGCTTCCGCGAAATGATTAATAATTACTTACGTATCGCTTATTTTTATTAGTTGAAGATTGGTTGCACCACCCTTATGTGAAAGTTTAGTGAAACTTTTTTGACTTCTTCTTGAAAATTGAACATTAAAATTTGTCAATTCTTAATGTTGATTTAGCGGACTTCCTCCAGAGAATGTGTTTTTCAAGCTCTAGGATGTAAACATGCGGAAAAAAAAAATTCCTAAAAGTTCATCGTAAGTTGTAAAAGTCTAAACGCGATCTCAACAAATCTGTACATTTTACATTTTTCTTGTAAATCCACCTCAAGCTAATAGTCTCTAGCATTCAATTCTAAGGCGATAAAAACACTTATTTCTGCCAAGTTGTACACCTTAATTAATAACTCCATTTCAAAAGATCTATCAAAATTCCAAGTTAGCAATTAAATTTCGCCCATAATTACGGAAACTGATTTTAAAGTCTCCTTAAGATGCTGTGCAATACAGTTGCGCCTATATAAATGTACATCAATCCCATCACTATTTCTCTCTCTTTCTCTCTATGCGTGTTAAACGTCCCATTGCATCGCATCATCGTGTATCTAATGTGCATGTCCAAGTCCTGTATCCACATAGATAAATAAAAACTAAAACAAGAATAAACAACAACAAAAAAAAATTAAAACAACATTTTTACAAATGACTAATATCCGCATCAACCCACACACACTGCAATATGCCTTATGATAAATTGTACCTTTACCGTATAGTCATTACCTGTGTGCAGGAATGGTCCAAGAGTAGGTATAAGATCCCCTCCCACAACCGCACTGCTGGCCGCCGTCGTTTACCATTTGTAAAATTGCACACATTACAACCGATAACACCCCAAAAACACATAAATCCTCACTCAGTCGGTTGGGACCACAAGTACAATAACAACAAACTGGCAACAACCAACAACCGATCGAAGTGCTACTTTTTTTTATTGATTGATCCTTTTTGCAGCTGCAATTACAAAGCAAATAAGTACAGTATGCTGTATAGTACGGGTATGGATATGTGTGTAAGAAGTGAAACATATGTGGAATGTGCTGCCTTAATTACATGACGCACCAAACAATTAGAAAAACACTATTGATTGCCTCCACACATATTGGGGTGGTGGTCAAATCAGAGAAGATCACAAGTGTTGCCACACTTTTGTTATAACGAAACAAAAACAGAACATAGAACAGAAGTTTCCTTTGCTGTCGAAGGTTCTTTTGTGTTTGAGGATAAGTATGATCATGTCCCAAATTTGATTCAATACTTTGTAGATACTTCTTAATGAAATCATAACTCAAACTTTTTGGTCCTGAACAATCAGCAATTTAGGACAAAAATTGAATCTAAATTGCTAGAAAACTATACTTAAAAAATAATTTGAGAATTAAATTCAACTAATTGATTTAATTTGAAGATTTTTTTTTTCTCAATTTCAACTGTCTGCTTCATTCTTTTTTAAAAAGTTGTAGGTACCTACTTGAGGGTGTTCTTAATTTTGTTCAAAATCGAGCTTAATATTGTAATAAATTTTATTTTAAGGTTTGTTTGAAAAAAAAAACGAAATTTTGTCCTAAATAATAATTAATAATATTCAAAGTTTGCACATTCCAATAGAAAATATTTGTTTTATACTCAAAAAAAAAATATCATTTAAATTAAAAGTTTTTGTATTCTTCACGCGCAAATATAAGGCCTAAGCTTTGGGACACTGATTGAAGTAAAGAAACAACATCCTATTTTTGTAATTATTATCCGGGTTCAGTGTTAAATATTCAATTTTTGTTAAGCTATAAATTATATTTACTGTTCTAAATTTTTGGGCAGCAAATGTCTCATAACGATTGTCTGACACAACAATTTTGAATACTTTGCGCAGTTTTATTTTGCATCTGCTTTAAGTTTAAAATGCTAATCTTTTTGGTAGAAAAATATTGGACCTGCATTTTGGGACACCGATTTTAGTTATTCAAAGTGTTTAAGTCTCAGTAGTACATGTATTGAAGACCGAATCACAGGAAGGTTGTTTTTTTTATCATTAAAAGACAGATATTAGAAAGTCAAAAGTCTAGGCTTTTGGGACGCCATATGCCGACCCTTCTAAAATCCAAAGGTTTTTAGCGGAAATGCTTAAAATTGGTTTTAAATGAGAAAGTTTGCAAATGCTGGAGTCAAATTTTGAATTTGAAACATTTTACATGACAGATAAAGTGAATATGCTGTCCCAATTTGTTTGAAAATAGACTACTTTGAAAATCGTGTTTCCATAAACATGTATTTAATCGAAACTGAATTGTTGAGAGTTATTTTTCTCAATAGCCATATAGTAAATTTTATTTTATAGCCCGACAATACAAAAATCAAAAGCTTATAAGGTTATAAGCATTAAAAACACAATTCTTAAGTTGAATACTTGTGTATTATAATTCAAATTACAAAAGTTTCATTACAAATTGAGTCCTATATTTTAGGACACTTTTATTGTTCTCTAAGCAGGTAAAGTAAAGTAAAATTACGAAAAAATTTGCTGTCCCAAAGTTTTCATCTATCATTTCACTGCCAAATTTTTGTTATAGGCACCTTAATATTCTCAAACTTTGATAATTCATGTGAATTTGGAACTTAAAAAGTATTATCTCTACAACGCCAACATCATTTAATCATACACTCTTGTCCCAAAGTTATATAGTAAGGATATGTAACGAACAATTCTTGAATTGTATTCTCCTTTCAACAAAGGTTCTCTCCTTTGAAATAAAGCCTTCTTTACGTTGCGTCAGCCCTGTTCTTTGTGTAGATATTATTCATCTCTAATTTTGGGACAATACATTTATAGGCAAACCTACTAACCTATTTTTAGATTATTTGCCGATGCCTTTAATTTAATTTTGAACTTCCGTTCGTGTGAAAAAAATGTTCGCAGCTGGCATCACCAGCTTCCTTTTCAACACCAACATCACCATCACCATGCACCACCATCATCATCAATGTCTCGTTCGTTCAGCTGAACTAGCCACCATTCTCGCGTGTGCTGATCGAGTGCATTTTTATATCGTATATCTCGTAATCTCTAATTTATTGCATTCAATAAAGTAGTAGCAAAGAATCTCGTTGTGTCGATGTCGGTGCTGCTGTTGCTGATGTTGTTGTTGTTGTTGTTGTGGCTTTTGTAATTTTCATCTCGGTCTTTCTCTCTATACTTAAATCTATCTTTCATTCTTTTTTTTTTTTCTATGTTTTGCTCTGGCATTTGAAGGTCACACGCGCAATTTCATCGCGAGGGACCGACCACCATCACACAGGTTTTCAGCGAGCAATAAATAGGTATACCAATGTATCTATAGGTAGCTGCTAGAACACACGGTATCTCTAATGCATTTTATTCATTTTATTAGCGGTGTATCTATTATATGCTCTACGAACTGAAATGTGTGTGCAGTAAAGTAATTTTATAATTAATTGTGAAAGTCGTATATATATCTACTCAGCCCCCTGCCGCTACCCACTATCTTCACCCCTAATCGGTTTGTTTAATTTATGCAAGTTTCCGTCAATGTCAGGGCACGCACATTTTGCGCGCTTTGTAGGTACAGATGCAAGTAGGGGCAACTTTGGCGCAGCGCAGTAAGCCACGTTTCTTAATCACACACATGGCCGTTTCTGCCCCCGCAAAAGCAGCAGCAGGGGTCGGGTAAATGGTTTATTATGTGTAGGCCAGGCCGTTCAGTTATATTGCTGTGCGGCAAAGGCAACACGTGTGTCACGTTAGTTGTTGTTTTTGTTGTTGTCCGTCCGTCTGTCCGTTTGGTATGTTTCTGTCGTGTCTTAGTGTGTTGATTGTGTGTGCATATGCCTATGCCTATGTGTGATGCAACTTAATTCACGACTTCAATTAGCTGCCTGACATGGTTCTTTTTTTTATTGAGCTGTTTTCCGTTAGTTGTAGCCGTGTTTCTTTTCTTTTTTGTTGCATTTATTGTACCTACCTACCAATGTTCAAATGCCGTAAGTGCACGGTTGTAATATCAGCATATTTGTTGTAATTGTTCACCGACCGCACATGTTGATTTCGGCAGAGTTCGACTAAAAAGCTTGCCATGTACCTATATATAGCTAGCTGCTGCAGCAGTTTGCGTTTAAGAGGTGGCGCAAACTGTTAGTTAGATGTTAATCTTTGTAGATGGCAAACAAGGAATATGGTTTCCTTGTTAAAAATTGTATATTTAGATTTACTTTTATGGGAGTCTATGTTGTGTTTAGCTGAACTTTACTTGGGTGGAATGTTAAATTTCAACGAAATTTTGTCTGGCATCCCAAAAGGAAGGCATTTTTGTGACAAAAATTCTAAAAATTGGACTCATTGCAACTAATTGTACTCAAGCAAACTAAGAACTTAAATGCAATACCACAAGACTGACTCCTGAGACCTATTGTTTTTAGAATTATTTGGAATTTTAAGCAATGTTAAAATTAAGATTAGTACTTCAGACATCTTCACTTAATTTACTTTTGATTTTATTCAAAATCTTTGCTGAAGCTTATTTAATTCAATTGTATTTTGGACGACTCGTAGTAATTTTTTGATAAAGGGTTTCTAAGAAAGACTACTTGAAACCTATCGTTGCCCACAAATTTCCCAACTTCATTGGTCATTGTTTTAGCAACAAAAAAAAAATACAAAAAATAAATTTTGTACGAACTAGTTCATAGTGTTCGACGTCAAGTTCGTTAAAACGAATTCGTCAAAGAGAGTTATCCCTTAAATATCGTATGAAATCCATAATCCACAAATCCATAATACACAACATATCTTTCAACTAAGTGCTTTCGAAACATAATCTTTTGAAACCGCTGCGCTGGCCCCCTGGTTTATTTTGAAACGGTTTATCGAACAAAAAATAAAAAAAAATATACCCTCCCGCACTCAATTTCAATTGCATCAAATTCACGATCAAAACTCCAGATTAAGCGCGCGCACATAAAATTACATAAACATCGCTCTCTTACAAATCTAAAGCACACACAAAAGAATCTTAGTTCGTAGGCTTATAGCCTGGTCCAGTCCAAATCCAACTATGTACATATATACCTAACAATATCTTTATGTATACCAAAGCTATATAGAGCTCAAGGACGCAGCATCTACGCAACAAAACAGCCATGATGTCGAGCCTGTGATTGTTCGAAAAGATTTACTGCACCATAGTTTACGCGAGCTTAAGTGTGGCTTATGCGCGAACATGCACCCAACTCACAGCTGCTGCTGCCGCTGCCGTTGCTGTTTTATCTCCATGAAAAGAATGAGGAACCTTAAGCCCCACGAGATAAATGCCACCACCCGCTCCACTGAACTATGCTCTGTAACAAATATGCTGCCCCCTATGTGATGATTGCATAAGCTCACCGGTGCCATAGTGCTGTGGTGCTGTGATGCTGTGATGCTGTGTGTGGTGTGCGCGCATTTTTGTGTTAAGATCAACGCAACTAGGTTGGGTTGACGACAAGCCACATACAACAATGTGCAGCGCCCCCTGGCTTACGATTATGGTTACACAATGTGACAAGTGAAACTTCATATTATATGCTCACGTTGTATTTGCCGGTGGCGGCTGGCGCGACGTGTCGGTTGTAATCTGTATCTGTGCGGTGTCATACGTGACATATCACAAGCGCATCCATGAACAGTGAAATCTTAAATCTGTAGCCATTTATAGAACGCGATGATGAGGGAGAACTGCAATATCAACAACCAAAACAACAACAACAGCAACTTCAATACAACAAAAAAAGGCCTCATTATACGCAAGCGCGTTCCGCAAAAGATCATCTCGTAAATCACACGCGGCCAACGCCAATCGAGCGTTGCGCACCTGTTCAGTTCAGTTCGTCCGTCCGTCGGTCGGTTGTGCTGTGCTCCATGTTGTGCCATGTTTAGTGTTCCGTGTTGTTTTTCGCTGAGCTGAGTAGGTTGGAACTTGGAACCCAGTGGCAGAGTGGTCGTGGACTCGTGGAATTTTTCATTTCTCAACTTGCGCATACACACAGATTATGCGCATGCGTTACCGACTATGGGCTTTGTTTCCACATTTTGTATGATGTATACCGGTGCACATTTGTGAATTCCACAAAAAACTCTTAAATATAATAAAAACAACAAGGTTCCGTAAGTTACAACAACTTCTAATAAAAATGTCTTCCCACCAGAAGCCGGTTAACATATGCCGACTAGCTTAGACAACGACACCGCTGCGCTACTTGATCACCTTGACTTTTGACAGGCCGCGCGAGTAAGTGCGCATTTTAAATTTCACATTCTCTTGTTAGTTTGTAACACAAACACATAAGACACAACCAATATAGAACACGAAGTGAATTTCAAGACCGCCACAAGGAAGTCGTTTTCGATTAAGATATACCAAAGAGATTGATAAGAAAAAAGAACTTGGCTTATTATAGACGGTATGCCAACCTCTTTTTTGTGAGCTTTCTATTTTTAGCTCTGAGAAAGACAAAATAAGAACTTGGATAGAAAATAACTAACACACAGAAATGAGGTGGAAGAGATGGGTGTACTGTACCGAAGTAAATAGTCTACTAGCTGACCCGCCCAGCTTCGTTCGGGTAGACAAACCTAAGCTTCGCATACAAATTGCAAAAGAAAATGAATGAATGGGTGTACTTTAAGCTAATTTTTGAAATCAAAGACTACTTTATGGGTTTTAACATACTTTACTTTATGAATAGCTAAATATGTAAAAAACATGATGCTCTTAGTCCAACCCTTATAACTTTGCCAACACAGAAAGAATTATTGTAATCAAAAACCACTTTTTTATCCCATTGCACTCTATAAATAGCAATTTTTTTAAATAACCTTTCAAACACAAAAAGAAAATATGAAAAAGAATATTCCTGAAGCTATTTCCTAAGAAACACCTCTCAAACAATTAAATTCTTTTTAATCAGACAATTTGTCTATGTTTACTCTATTTGACCCTGAAAACATTAACATTGCGAAAAAGCATATCCCTAAAGCCATTTGCTAAGCAAAACGATTAAAAAAAAGAATTTCTTACATCGGTAATTTGTTTTTATGTTGGCCCCATTTCACGCTACAAATAAAAAAATTCGAACACTTTTTATTTTTGCCCCATTTCACCCTACAAATAACAAAAGTTGGAAAAGTATTTCCCAAAATCAGATTCATAACCACCTTCAACACCACCTGTTGAACGGTAATTGAAATTAATTGAAAAACGAAATGTGCGCCTACAGCGCCACCTGATGAGAATTTTCCGACTTCAGTCCCTCAGGAAAATTAATATATTTTGCGTTATCTCAGTATCATCGTTTGCTTAGAAATGGTAACTTTTATAAACTGTCAAAGAAGTGCACATTTCTAATATGTAGTTGAAAGGAACATTACTTAATGCCTGATTGAAATAAACGCCCATATTATTCACTTGCCTAATCCAGATTAAAAATTTTATCCAGATTTAAATTAATAAGTGCATTCTACGTTTTTGGAATAGAACAGGACATGTACAGAGTCGGTGAGGAATGGTTACCTCTTCCTCTTCTTCCATAAAGCTTCTGCAAAAATCGTTGGAGTGGACACCAAGTCTCGTGCCGTGCCAACCTATTAGGCACTGTACGGTGATGACACCTATAACGGAGCTAATGTGCAATCTGCTTAAAAAATCAGAAACACTTAGAGTGCTTCATGTCAAGCCTTGGGCAGATCTGTTACGTTATCCCACCTTAGGTTTGCTCTCTTTATAGGATCTTGTTAAGTTCTAGCATAAGTTTAAATGTAGCGATGGGTTGGGTTTATGTTCCAATATCAGTCCTATCTGTAGAAATATAGGTATTGTAGTTCTCTCCTTAGCGAGTTCATCAGCCTCACAATTTCCTGGAATGTCCCTATGGCCCGGCACCCAGCAATATTGAATATTGAACTGCTGTTCAACTGAGTTTGTTGAGACTTAGTCCAGAGATTTAATAGTAGCTTGGCTGTCTGAGAAGATACGGATATAAGTTGTTGATATCACGTTTTCTGTAATCCAAGATAAAACTTCTTTGATCGCTAAGATCTACAATGATAAGGAAGGCGAAATGAAAGACCTAAGTTTAGTCTGCCTGAGTACACTCCTCCACCAACCCCGTCATCGGTTTTTATCCATCAGTATAAAAATGAACCGATTCGTCTACCAAGAATGTTCTAATCCAAGCAGACCTGGGTGGGATGGTAACTTGATAGTTTTTATTAAAAAGTAATCATACAATATCATATGTTTTAAGATCTACTCGCTCTGTGCCCTAAAAATTTATAAAAGTAGTAGAATCTCAATTCGTATCCATTTGACAATTTTTCAGCAATTGTCAATGTGACAACCGGTTTTTTCTGATGTGTATCCGATTCCGATTTCCCACTTGGCATTTCCCACTACGCACTTTACACTTCTAACTTTACATTTTCCTCAAAAATAGATGTCAATCTAAAGTTTTATGTAGCGGGAACTTAAATATTACGAAAATCCTTCCAGTTACAAAATATTTTAGCCTTTTTTACGGAACCGAACTTCTCGAAATTTTATTAAAGATCCATAAAACCTACAAAATAAAATTCTGCACAATAAACAAACATTCAAAATACTACAAAACCAGTTACTCTAGGTAAATATTTTCGATTCCGCAATAAAGTGCGTTGTCCGAAAATAAGAAGTGTTGAATTCTTCAATTAAAATAAAATAAAAATTCCCTAGCCTAGAATAACTATCAATCATCAAGCCAATAGCGATGGCGCTATTCGACGTGCTTATAAACAAGTTCCATTTGCGCAAACGACCGGAACTGACCCACTTCTCATTAACAACTCATCACTATATTATTGAGTCATTATATCCAGTAAAAGAGAGAGAGAGAGAAAAAAACGCATAAATATATAAAATGCCAATCGACGCCGTCCGCATTTACGCAAGTCATTACCAAGGACTTAATCAAATCCGAAGTAATTAATTACCTGGCCAAGCAAGTCGATCTGCAGTTTAGTTCGGACGTGAAAAGATTCTTCTGTTTTTTTCTCATCTTTGTTGGTATTCCATCGGTGTTTTTTTTTTTTTTTCTTCTATTTTACCTTATTCGCTAGTCTAAGTCCATATATGTACAAAATGGAAAACAAAGTTATAGTGAAAGATTACGATACGCAATGCCTGCAAGAAGAGAAGAGAATAGTCACGCGTCAATTCTAATGAAAAGTGACACTTCACGCAAGCAGCAGTGATATTATATGGTATGGTTGGTACGCAAGAGCAGCGTCCTACTCGGAGTCGGAACTCGATGTTGTTGTTGCTGTTGCAAGTTGCAACTGCAGCAAATCACTAGTCTCACTCTCTGAGTCTGAGTTCTTGTGAAATACAAGAAGCCGCATCTGGGAGAACACACATCACAGAAGCTGGCTGTTGAGCTCAGATGAGCGTATAAAACATTTGCTTAACCAGCAATAAAACCTGCGCACACAGAACTGTCAACGGATGCGACAGACACTTTGTACGGGGTTGTATCGTGGAGCCTACTACATATGTGCGTTCCGTCCGATCGGAAAATAGCTGGCTCAGCGAGTCGTTGTTTATTACGTGGAATCAACCTGTACGCGCCGCCGCCGTTCCGCTCGTATACATTGAGGCGGTTATAAAGCACACGCAGAATCAAAAAAACGGTCTTTGCCGGGAAAGAATGGACTCGGACTGCAATGAACACTCTAACCGATACATGCGGACAGGCGACCGACTACGCGACGCGACAGACGGACGGATGAAAAAATCGAGATAATCTCAGCGTAGCTGGGTGGTGGTGTAGGTAAACTGAAAACTGTATACCTCGTGGTCCCACAATGACGACGACGGACGACGACGAACGACGACATCACGGGGAAATAATATATATTTTATCACATTTCCCCATCGGGGCTACGGTGTGGTGGTTATTATTCAAAACGAAAAGGACCGGAAGGAGATCAAGTTGAGTGTGGTGCGGACCCAAAGCGTTGCGAATTTTTTCTTGTTGTTTTTAGCTCAACTTCGAGTGCGTGGAGGCTCCGTGTCCCGTGTCGGCTTCGGAATCACATTAACTGCTGCGCGCAATGAGATGATTGTAATTATGGCTGAGCGATATTAAGTGTTGCTTCCGTCATGGAGATTAGAACTTGTTGTTGAGAGAGGTTTTTTTGTTGTTCTTCGCAGGATCGGGTGAGAGAAGCTATGATAGATCTTTAAGCGAGATTTAGACAAATCCTGTTACGAGTCTATGGGGCATTTAAACTTTTAAATCGACGATAACCCAAAGGGGATCTACTTTGATGATCTAAAGAATACTTAACTATAAACAGGGTATGCTGCACTGGATTAGACAATGTTGGTGAGAGCAAAAGATGCGGAAACTATTAACTACGAGGAAGAGATGATGAGAAAAGATGTCATGTTGATGGCCTCCAGGGTGGCGTAAGACTGGTGTCGGTTAGGGTTGCAAAGCTAATACGTCAAATCTATTGAATCTGTATAAGGGGAGTGTCCGAACACAATTTTACCTGACTTAAACTTATCTACTATAGATTAGACTTGTATAGAAGTGAAGATCTTGATTTTAAGGCGCACTGGCACTGAGCTGTGCATAATTAAAATTTATAAATAGCATGACCTTTAGGGTAAGAAGATCATAATCTGGAAAGAATATGTATCGTAGTTGTAGCAAAAGTTGACAAGTTGACTTTGCTCCCGGGGTTAAAAGGGGCGTCATGACAATGACATCACTTATTAAGTCGGCCATAGAACCCAAGTTTCAGTCAAGATTGAAATGGTGGGAAGAGGTGCCTATACATCATCATGTTCTTCGAGGGTTAAGGAATATAAAAAAAAAGGACCACAGATATTTCAATTTAGCCTGAGCAACCATGTTGAAAAGTGGGAAGGATGGGAATGAAGGGGAAATAATACTAGAAAAAAAACCGAACCATTTAGAGCAATGGCCTTTGATAAAATATCATGTTGTTACTTAACTTCAAGAAACGTCATAGTATGTATAAAATTAAGTCTGTGACTGGAGTTAAATTAAATTTCAGCTCCAAATGGAACCCAAAGCATAAGTATATAATCGTCATTCGTAAAATGAAATTGTCAACTTATGCTTTCAATATAGTTAAAAAGCAACAAACAGAATAGATTAAACTATTCGATTACGATTACTTAATTTGAAGTTCTGCCAAATATCGGGCCCTTAAATGGAACCTAAAGCTTGACGTCAAGCTGGGCCCCCCACAAGTTTGAAAGAGAAGGGATTTTAGTTCAACATTAGGATTAGAGAACTAAATTTGCACTTAAATGGAAATTCAATTTTACACCATTCAAATATTGAATTTCTGTTGTGGCGGAAACAGCTTGACGGACCTAATGATATCACAACGCTCAATTTTATATGCAGGGTTGCCAGTTTAGGGGTTTTGTCCCTAGATTTAGGGTTTTTTTTTTGTTGTTGGGGGGTAATCTGGGCGGACGAGACATTTGGGGGGAAACATGGGGGGGATTTATCTAGAGCTAGAAGGTTTAGGAATCGTTTGGGTATTGAAACAGCTGACAGTATTCTACGAGTTAGATGTGCCTAACATTTTGGATGGCAGACTTTTACACCAACAAAAGAAATCCTGAAAACTTTCACCAATAAGAAGATGTATCAAGCCTACGTGACAGCCAAAACGAAAATGGCGATAATGTAGTAGAACTTTTTTAAGGAAGTGCAAACAAAATTGTAATTCCTTTATATTTTAATTTTCACATTTATTTATTTCTCGTGAGTTAAACCAGAGTTAGCTAACCCTAGTAGTAAATTAACCCACAGTGAACTGAGGAAGCCATTTTTAGGTAGAAAATGTATTCGGAATGACTAAAAAAACTCGTTGCATAAAACATCAAAAGTATCTGTTCAGTTATTCCTGAGTTAACCCACAAAATATGATGATTTAACTCGAGTTTAACTTTAATCATGCAATTAAAAACTGGACCTGAGGGCTTGTTTCACAATGTCTAATTAAATTCCAAAATGAGCAACTTGGAGCTTATTAGTCAATTATCAACCCAACTTTTGTTTCTTATAATAAAAAAAATTTACTTGGCAATTTAAATATTATTAATTATTTCTTTTAAGTTTTCTGCCTGGAAAACTGGAACATCTAATTGACACCTATGTATATTTATTATTTCGAAAAATTGTGATACGCTAAGTTTTTACTGACAGGATTTAATTTGCGGATAATACTCAGACATTGTGAAGAAAACCCTTAACAAATTCTCTTTAATTACTAAGTACCTTTTTTACAAATGTTTTTTTTTTTTTATTGTGGCTATACTCAACTATTGTGATTTAATTAAATTTAAAATTAAAACAAATTTAGAAGCTATGAATAAAAATAAAAAGTTGAAAAAAAAATTAGGGGGTTTTGTTGATAAAATTTGGTAGGTAATTTGGGAGTTTCTCAATTTTTCTGGGGTGATATTTTTTCTTTCATCTGGCAACACTGATTCTTTGATCATTCAGGCAAGCATTCGCCTCCCCTGCACTGTGGTCCTCATGTTGAATTTTGGCGACAAAAATCACTTCCCCAAATTCTTGAGGAAAATTAGTAAAATATGGTAAATTCAACTATTTGGGGATTTATAATCTAGTATCACTCTGTCTATTTTTACAAATTCATTTGCACGAAATTTAGAAGTTAAAAATCAAAATCAGGAACTCAGAAGAACTTATTTCTGAAGCGTCTTAAAATGTGTGCTTTCATATGAAAGTGATTCCAACACAAGACATTTACTAATTTTATAAAATCAAGTTAAAAATGCTGCTTAGTATTTCCAAAGAATTAGAACTAATTTTCATGATATCGCTTGGATAATTGTTTTTATTAAAAATGATTTTCAAACCAAATCTGATAGAAATTTAAAAATGATGACTGCTTAAACTTTAAACCAACTTTAGACAACTCAAAAAATTAATATGTTATTAAATAATATTTCAAAAAATATTGCAATTTTTTTATTGCTGAATTTAAAATTCTCGTTAGAATTCTGACAGTTGTTGTTATTAAAAACCTTTTAAATTACTATTAAATATCTATATAAAATAGTGAAATAAAATGTTTGCTTTAAAGAATTTGTTTTGCCTCTCGATGTGCAAGGTAATAAAATGCGAAATAATACCTAAAACGAAAAATTGCGAAATATGCGAAATGATGATTTTACGAAAAGAAAACATATAGCGGAATAAAAACTTGGCATCCAAAACATCATGAACCATTAAATGCGAAATGATTAAATTGCGAAATGAAAATCTGCCTAAAAGATCGGCAGACGACCCCTACCCCATTTGTAATATTAGGAATTTTCTTGAAACTTCAAAAATAAATAATTAATTATCTCCAAGGATTTCTTATAGAAACAAAAGTTCGTTCTTCCAAAAGATACTGTTCATAGAGAAAATACTGCTTAGAAACCGGGTCCGCCATCCTATTAAACCAAACTGCGCTCAGAAAACCTTGAGTTGTAAATTAAATAAATTGCAGCGACATCTATTGACTAAATTCCGTGTATACACAAAAGCCTACTATGCCTGCTCATACCTATCCCATTCACTTTTGATGATCATCAAAGAAGAAGATCTCACCTATTACCTCGAAATTACATTTTATGGCCTAATTTCGAGCAGCAATTCCCGTAACTATATACGAAGAAGAAATTCGCTAAAACCTCATCTGTTCGCACATCGCAACGCAAGCACTTAAATCGCCATGCAATCAACTCTAAATGGAAACTCAAATGAACTTAAACACCTAGCAAAGCGTTAGCTATTTATACTCGGTGTGCTTCCAAATCATTCTACCGACCGGCCGCGGTGCGCGTAATTGGCAATCTTATACTCTCCTCGGCGGTCAGCCATCAGCCGAATAGGGGGAATAACATGTAGCATACGAAAACATGCACGTGCCGTAACTATTCGGACTGGTGGAAGTGTGATCATAGCCTCTTCGCGGCGGCCGCTAGAAACAAGCCTTTAAAAAGGTTTGGCTAATATGATCAGGCTGGTTCCACAGGTTGGCAACAGGTTAATTCCCTGTTCCGTAAAACAAGAAGAATTACGAGACCAGCAACAAGCCTCGGAAACGGACTGATCTCACGACGACAACCCACGCAAAGAAAACGGAATAACGATTTACGAATTTTCTTATGGAACGTACGATCGCTCTATAGAGCTCGAGCTGCTCAGCAGCTAGCCGATGCCCTGTCAAAATATAAAGCTGACATAACAGCACTTCAAGAAATAAGATGGACAGGGAATGGTGTTCTACAGAAGAAAGATTATGACTTATACTACAGCTGTCATACAAAACACCATGTGCTCGGGGTAGGCTTCCTAGTCGGCGAAAAAATGAAGTCTGCCATCATCGGCTTTAACGCTATAAGCGAAAGGCTATGCACCCTTCGCGTGCGAGGCAAATTTAAGAACATCAGCCTCATTAACGTTCACGGACCTACGGAGGAGTCCTCAGACGAAGAAAAAGAGACTTACTACGAACAAGTCGAGAGGGCCCTCAATGCCTGTCCAAGGTATGACGTAAAAATCATCCTTGGGGATTTGAATGCAAAAATAGGTCGGGAGCCGGTATTCAGGCATTACGCAGGCACCCATAGTTTGCATGAGAACACTAATGACAATGGACTTCGAGTCTTAGAATTGGCAGCATCGAAAAACATGGTCGTTGCGAGTACCAGGTTCCCGCGTAAAGATATCTACAAAGCCACCTGGGTATCACCTGATGGAGTCACTCGTAACCAAATTGACCACGTGTTGATAGACCGTCGCCACTACTCGAACTTGATGACGGTACGAACGTACCGAGGTGCCAATATCGACTCGGATCACTATCTTGTTGGTATGGTTTTCCGAGGGCGGATTGCCTTGCGAAGACGTATTGCATCCGCCGATCAGGTTCGAATCAACACGGCTGCTCTGCGCAATGAAAACACAAGTAACACCTTTGGTAATGCGTTAGGACTCGCCCTAGAACTGGGTAGAGTAAGTCCTGGAGCCAGTTTGCTGGGCGTAGATGAGAAGTGGACACGCCTTAAGAATACTGTCATTAGTACTGCCAACTCCATCTTAGGCAGCAGTCGTAGAAATCGGAACGACTGGTTTGATGATGAATGCAAGCTAGCGACTGAACGTAAGAATGTTGCGTACCGAGCAATGCAACAATCTCATAGAACGCGGGCACGCGAAGACGAATATAAAGAGCTCAGAAGAATTGAAAAACGGCTTCACAGACAGAAAAAATCAGCCTGGGAGAAGAACATAATCTGTGAAATAGAGAAAAGCCGAGAGCGAGGTCCGCACCAGGCGCGGAAGTTCTACCAATCCGTCCGAAACATGACGCAGTACACACCACGCTGCACATACTGCAAGGACGGAGAGGGAAATCTGATCACCGATCCTCAAAGCATACTGGAGCGATGGGAAGTGTACTTCAATGAATTGCTAAATGGTCAGCTCACTGCAGAAGTGGAGGCTCCACTACTTCAAGAAGAGTACCCTATGTTGCCGCCACCAAGCATAGAAGAGGTTGAGAAGGCTATAGGCCGGCTAAAGAAAAACAAAGCCCCGGGAGCCGATGGTATACCAGCCGAACTATTTCAACACGGTGGGCCAGCTTTACGTCAAGCAATTCATGAGATTATAGTGCACGTGTGGGAGCATGAAGAAATTCCAGAAGACTGGCGAAAAGGTATCATTTGCCCCATACATAAGAAGGGAGATGTCACAACGTGCAGCAATTATAGAGGTATCACGTTGTTGAGTACCGCCTATAAGATACTCTCCTCTATCCTACAAGACCGGATAACCCCATACGCTAAAACCATCATCGGACAATATCAGTGCGGTTTCATTCCAGGCAAATCAACAACTGATCAGATCTTTACCCTTAGGCAGGCGATGGAAAAATGTCTAGAATTTAACATCCCAACATACCACCTGTTTATAGACTTTAAGGCCGCCTACGATAGCATAGCCAGGGTAGAACTTTACAAAGCCATGAGAGAATTCGGCATCCCAAATAAATTGACACGACTATGTAGGTTGACCATGACCAACGTAACAAGCCAAGTAAAAATAGCCGGATTGCTATCCAAACCAATCAACATCTTTAATGGACTCCGACAAGGGGATGGTTTGGCCTGCCTCCTCTTCAACCTGGCGTTGGAGAAAGCAATCCGTGACTCTGGCACGGCAACAAGAGGGACCATCGTCAACAGGTCCAGCCAGATACTGGCTTACGCAGACGACATCGACATCATCGGAAGAACTGAGCAAGCTGTACATGATTCCTTCATCCAGATCGAGCAGGCGGCACAAAATCTGGGGCTGCACATTAGTGAAGGTAAAACAAAGTACATGGTGGCGTCGAATGCGAGAGGAACAGTTGGTCAAACAATCAAGGTAGCGGAGCACGAATTTGAAGTGGTGCAATCCTTTAAATACCTTGGGTCAATAGTAGCAGCCGATAACAATATAGAAGAAGAAATACGCGGGCGGCTTCTCAAATCCAACAGAGCCTACTATAGTCTGTCAAAGCTCTTCAAATCCAGAAATCTCACCATAACTTCAAAACTGCTGCTGTACAGGACCATGGTCCTGCCAGTACTCACATATGGATCCGAGACTTGGGTGCTTAGCAAAAGGCACTCCGACCTCTTAGCCGCGTTCGAGAGAAAAGTCTTAAGGAGAATTGTTGGCCCCATATGTGAGGAAGGACGATTCCGGAGACGGTACAATCATGAATTGTACGCAATCTACCTTGAAGCAGATATCGTGACAAAAATTAAGCTCGGTAGACTCCGGTGGGCAGGGCACCTAGCTCGCATGAGCGAAGAGGAACCTGCTCGGAAAGTTCTTTGTGGTACATTCTATGGTAGACGACAGCGTGGTAGACCATGCTTGCGCTGGAGAGATGGCGTAGACCAGGACGCCCGGAGCCTTGGGGTGCGCAACTGGATGGCGGCGGCTCGAGACCGGGATGGGTGGAGAGACTTGTTGAAGGAGGCCAGGACCGGACCCCGGTTGTCGAGCCGACGATGATGATGATACTCTCCTCGGTTATACTAGGTAGGTTAACAAAATTGTGGCCTAAACATACAAGAAAAGAAGCCAGGAACCTGCGGTAACACAAGTGACGCGTCAGAGATCAACGGCTACCGAAAAAAAAGAAAGAAACAACACCACAATCTCATTCCAATCACTACAGCATCTTCAGGTTTATGGTCAAATACGGAGCATCGGCGATTAACACTGGCGCGTATCTATGTTGCCAATTTCTCTACAAAATGGTCAAAAGAAAGTTTTGCCATCCAGAGTGGGTAGAGGCAGTGTAGTGGCCATTTTTTAACGCAATATAGCGTAATCGGGATGCCGCATCACTATAATTACTGTGATAAATCTAGGCGCCTCAAGAGAAACCATCCAAACCATCGCACTGCCTTGCCGGTTGCCGCCATTGCTGTTGCTGTCTTCGTCGCTGATTTTACAAACGAAGCCAAGTGACAGGGAGGACAACAAGCAAGCGAGCAACCAACAAACTTGCCAGAGACCCCAGCTACTGCTAGGGGGCACTCTGGACTGGACACTAGAAAGTCCAACCAAAGGATCCTTAGTCCAGTCCTCATCCGCACCCCAAGAGAGAAAGAGCGCCCGCTCTTTTAATGGCCAAGATAAGTGCTCACATCAGAGCAAATGAGCAACAATAAATTATTATGATTTGCAGAAATGTTCTCTGCAACTGTATAATGATGTATCGAAAAGTGCAGGAGCAGAAAACGACCAACGCGCAGCCGCCGCAGCCCGCAACGAACGTTGTTCTTTCTCTCGCTCTGGTTGATGTAGCATGGGTTGTTGTTTTTTCCTCGGCATAACCTCAACTTGGCCCTGGGCTAAAATCACTATAATTAAGATATAAGGGCACATTTGGAATTGCCAATCATGCTGATGGAGATGAATGGGGAGAAACATTCATACGGCAACAGCAGGTCGTATAGTTTGGAGCTCTTTGTGGCCTTTAGTCCTCCAAGTGTTTCGAGCCAAGTTTGTGGTTTGCCATCATGGACCTCAACAACAATAACAGCAGCGTGTGTACATCTGTGACACTGACAATTATCGGGCAGTAAAATGCTAAATTATCCAAAGAAAAGAAAAATAAGTTTTGTCTTCTTTAAGCCTCATGCGCGCTGATCATCATCATTTCGGTATTCGGTGTGTTTGTGCGTGAAAGAGAGAAGTTCTTATAATGGCAAAGGTTTTGGCTTGGAATGGAATGCGACTACGCGAGGCGTGTTATTCATTGAGTGGCAAGAGGATTTTTTTTTTTTTTTTGTATAATAGCCCAGGGATAAGGTCAGCGTAAGATAGATTAAGGCGGACAATGCGTTGATTACTTTTGAGGCGTAGATTTGAGTTGGTTAATGACCTGCGAGATGAATGTGAGAGCTAAAATGTTGAATTTATGAAATTGCTCTGCATCAGCGGCGGTGAGCTTGAGTAAAAGACGAGAATATAAGCCTTGAGCCTGAAATCAATAAAACAAAGAAAATCAATTGAATTTGAAATTTGTTGCATATTTGGTTTTGAATACAAAAAAGTTGGCATTAGATGAGTCTTGATCTCTCTTCTAATGCAAAAAAAATAACATAAAAATTAGCTGGGAATAAGATTTAACTAAATTCTGCGAAAACTTGCAGAAATTCAGAGATTTGGATAATCTTTGGAACAGACTTAATATCTTTAGGTTTGGTTTGTGGGTAAAACAAGAGTAGTTTCTCAAATACTCTTCTTACCTGTTGAGAATTCTAGCAAACTTGGGAAAGATTTTAAGGAATAAATCTGCATTCAAAGTCAAAACTCCTATTGACTATTGACCCCTTAGGATTCCAACCAAGAGGGACACTAAAGGCTTGCTCTAAGGGTAGCTATGTACATTTTTGTTGTACTGAGTAATCTCAACTCATTGCGACAATGGCTCGTCAGTTTAGACTTTGTTACGATCTAAGAAATAGTTTAATTGCCACCTGAATGTGAATGAAGATATCACAATTTCTGTTTAATAGTTCGTATGACTCTTTGCTGCCTTACAAACTGCAACCGCCTCCGTTTGAAAGACTTTTCTGAAATTTGGAAAATTTACTGATCAAGGGTGGGTTATCTGTAAAGATGCTTGAACCTACCCCCTCATTCGTGTCGAAGTTGGCTGTAAAGACCGATACACAATTTGAGTTTATGACCGGGTTTTTCGCCTTGAAGTACCAGTTCGAGCCACTAGATTGAAATCAATGTACGCTGTACGGTATTGTAGTCTGTTTGAATGTGTTTGTCGGTAAATTTCATAGTAGTTCTGTACCCAAAATGGCCTCCTGTCCTTTGCAGAAATAAAGATCAGAACATTTGTGAACTGGGGCCGAATTACCGCATCAGTTATGTGAGGTTGGAATTACCGCTCACGTTATGGAGTCATCATCCCCATAGGTTTTACTCGTTCATTCGATCACTGATGGCACTCACTTGATCAATCACTAATTCGGTAATTTGGCCCCTGTTTTATCGTTCTAACTTTCAAGTACTATGAAAATATCTCCTGAAGAAGATGCATATTTTTATCGGGCATGAGTTGTTTATCATAGCGTTAGTTCTGCCATTGTGAATATGTTGTTCTTAATTCTCTAAAAAATTAAAAATTACATTCTTAAAAAAGCAGTACAATTTCGTAAAGGTCCCTAATCCCAGAAAAAAAACGTTACTCAAAATCCTGAAGACCTAAAAATTTCGGAAAATCGAAACTCAAAAAATAACTATCCCGAAAAGTGAAAAAACTGACCCAACCCGTGAAAAGCTTCCAAGATTTTCATTTTTTGAGGATTTTGTGTTCTAGATGGTAAGGGCCTATTTCACAGACGACACTTATCGGAATAATTGGCACTTAAGTTTCCCATAATAGAACTTTAAGCTAAGTTTCATAGCCTGAGTAAGTGGAACTTAAGTCACTAACATAGGAGACTTAAGTGCCACTTATTCAGATAATTGGGCCCTAATATTTCACATTACCCACTCAAGTGCCACTGTTCTGACTGTGAAACTGGCCTTAAAGTTTTGAAAAAAAAAATAAACAAAGTGGAACTTACTTAATTCTAATATATTTGAGTAAATTTCCTCAAGTGATCGATCAGTTCCAGAACTTTATAAATTGCATAGTAAATAGTGTTTCTATGTCTCTTGGATTAACTACCAGTTTGTGCAAAATGAATAATTTATTATTTTTTATTTTTAAATCAAGCTCTCCTCTGTCAGAGCCTTTTCTAAACTCCCTTTTCATTACTTAAACTATTCGTTCCACTTGTATGTATATAGAAAAGAAGATACTGAGTGTGACTCTGATGTTGACTTTTAATTGAATATATTCGCAATTTCCATCATCAAGAACATACAGCCTTCAATCTCTGCCTTCTTTTCATTGCGAAACAATTCCTTTTTTTTTTTAATTCACGTGACACTGACAGTATATAATTCAATCAATTGCGTACCTCATCATTAGCCCATTTAAGACATCTCACTATAGATATGCACCATCAGAGCTAAACTTTCTCACCCCACTGGATGCCACTTTTATTCATCTTCATCTTCATCGTTGCAGCAGCAAACCAATTATTAGCTGCAACTCAAAAACATTAAATATGGACACCTTCATCATCATCATGATAGTTTACAAAGAGAGCGGTGCATGTATGTATGTAGGTATAGCTTTGGTTACATCCCAACTATAATTTTATTCCTCTGTATTATAAGTCTACAGAAATGATCAACCCTCCTCCATCTTGCCCCATCTCTCTTATACCCAAAGAAGAGTTGGTGGAATGTCAAAAGCTAATAATTAACTCTGTCGATCCATGAATACGAAGTAATGAGTCGTCACATAGGATTATGAACTTGCTTCCTATAGAAAATCAGAGCAGAAGGCGTTCCTTAAAAAAAAAAAAAACGAAAAATCCGGAAAAAATTCTCCCATGATTCTCTATAACGAAACCAGCCCGAGCAATTGACTTTGTTCCAAACGCAACAAAACAGCAACAACAAGAACTTCCAGTAGATCAGATACTTTAATTGAATGTCAGGAGGAGGTGAATGGAACAGAGTAGAGTTGGTGGCGGTCGTCGTTGATCGTGAGCTCCTGATGCTCCTGGATGGTCCTCGTAATCACAAGCCTTCCCCTAATAAGATACTGCCAATTTTTATTACCCAAACGAACCAAGTAAGTTATAGTTTTCATTAAGATAAGGCCATGGTGGTGGCTATGACCAAAGCCAAAGTGAATTCGCTGTTGGCCCGTTTAATCGGTCGAAAATAATTCTTCAGGTGTTCCACAGCGCATATAGATATATATTTGACCCAAAAGTTAGCTAGAACGGAGCGTGTGCTTCTACCGCTACCACCACCACCAACCACCATCACTGCCGGCCGTGCGCTGCTATCGTCAATGAAAATCCTTCCACCCATAAGTGGTAAATTAATGCGGAAGACGCGCGTTAGTCTAGCGGAATTCCCAATTCCTATCGAGAGTAATTTTTCGTCAGATTCTGGAAATAATTCGAACAAACATGGGCTCCATTGTTGGAATAAGCTAAATGGGTAGGAGTGTGTGTGTGTTTTTTTGAGATTTTGCGGAATGCGTGCGCAGCTTAATTACAAACAACCAACGGAAGATAGTTTTAAGTTCGTGCCACCTGAAAGACAAATGGTGATGAAGCCGCAACTTACAAAAGGTCCTAGTTACACTGCCTGATGGCTGTGGTTGTCTGTGGTTGTATTTGTCTCACGTTTATAGGTGCTACCTGAATTTCACCAGCAAAAATTAAATAAAATGACCGACTTGTCCTCTAAAATGACCGACTTGTCTATTTTACTTTCATTATTCATTATAATCGAGTGAAAATTAAATATTCATAGAAAACCGTTAGCATCATTGGTCCTAGAAAAAAATGAATATCAATTTTTTTTCAAATGGATACAATTTTAACTTCCTTTAGACGTAAGCATTGATTTAAATTTAAGATACTTTTTAGGAAATTCTTAAGACACAAAAATATGGATTGTCCTCATAATTCAGCTTTGTCGGAATTTTCTTTGAATTTTCGCCATTTTTTGTCCAATTTACCTGGAAAAATTTGTCCGTGGAATTCGACAAATAAGTAACCTGTTTAACGGTAACGCACTGAAACCGAAACTGAAAAACTAGTAATAGTTGCAGTGATATATGTTGCAGAACTCAACGTCCAAAAGTGATGCCCCAGAAGTTACCTATGTATACTACTACAATATCAATTTTCGAAATGGATTTATCAATTTGGATCAAATTTTAGGACATGAAGAAGTAAAAATCGCATACTAAACTGAATCAGCTACTTAA
Source organism: Leucozona laternaria (assembly GCA_932273885.2). NCBI lineage: Eukaryota > Metazoa > Arthropoda > Insecta > Diptera > Syrphidae > Leucozona > Leucozona laternaria. The sequence goes on along the minus strand of OW026367.1, from coordinate 17,370,487 downwards.
TAAAAACTGCCAGCAAATAAGCCCACACTACGATGTACCACATAGAAAGCCACCTATTAAGTATTGCTATTAATATATCATTCTTTTCAAAGATTTATTCCTCGGAGTCCTCTGGAAATTTTCGTTAACAATTGATTATTCATTTATTTCTAAGACTAGATTAGAGAAATGAAAAAATTACAACAGTTATAACAGCATATAATTTATAATAGGAATTTATAACAGTTTTTTTTCCATTAAAACTACGAAATATTCAACGTGCTTCAGACGGCTTGAAAAAAAAACTGAGTATTCGAAGTATACCCACCGGCGGAGGGCTCTGAACCAGCGGAGCCGCATAGAGTACTTTTTTATAAACAAAACTGTCATAAATTTGCATGTCTAGAGTCATTTCCTCAAAAAAGGGTGTGAGTCAACACCTAGGGGTACCTCATTTATTACCTTACATTTATTTCAAAGAAGTGTTTCTAGACACGCAAATTTATAACAGTTTTGTTTATAAAAATTATTCATTATGTGGCTCCGCTGGGCCAGGGCCCTCCGCCGGTGGGCATACTCAGGCACCCAGAGTTTTTTTTTTAATCATGGAAAGAGCTTTGATTCACGCCAACTTTTTATGGCAAAAAACTGTTATAACTTTTATAAATTGGTATTCCTCCAGTGTTGTCCTTATTTTTAATACTGGTTGGCTTTAGAAGAAAAAATTATATTTTCTGAAATTTCTATTAAAAACAAAAAACCTACTTATCTATATACCTGCAAAATTCACCTTATCAAAAAATCGACCCGGATGCAGTGTGAAAGATGCACCGCACACTACACTACCTCTGCACCATTAGTGTGATGCAAGATCGAAATTAAGATCGTGCTCCGATTTTTTTCTTATGGGTTTTTTTGTTGTTGTTTTTTTTTTTTTTTAATTTTGTTATTCCACTTAGATGACTTGAAATTCGATTAAGGCCACGTTATATTATGGAGAACGAAGAGAGGATAACAACGTAATATTGAGGGTGGAATAGATATCGAAATTTATGCAAAATGATTTAACGTCCTATCAAGCCACGCAGTATCTATAAAAGAAGGTTTATTGTGGAAGGCGGAAGCAAAAGAATTCGATTTTCCATTCAACGCAGGTGAAGAGAGTGGGTGGGTTGGGGTATATAGTATATATCTACATAAATGTTAAAAATATTACAGCTAGAGCCCGTTTCAGAAGTCTATCGTTAAAAGTTGTTGAAGGAGTACGAGGAGGCTGCGTGGAAACTCCCTCAGTGCTGGTTAAGGCAAAAAAAAAAAAAAAAAAAACTGATAGAGAAATAGTTTACAACGTACTAAGTCGACGTCGATGATGACGACGATGACGACGACGCATGTCTGTGGCCTCCTATGTTTGTGCGCTGATTATTATCAATTGAAGTGATCTTAATTCGATCACAGAAAAGCTTATTAGGATCGTTTGTTTGATGTAAAAATGATTAATGGTGTTGATCAGTGCTTAAAGATATATTTCACATACATATGTACAATGTAAAGTAATAAAGTACATAACTGCATTCTTTATGCTGTTGAATCTAATTGATGATTATTTTTTATTGAATTATTGAGGAGTTCGATATATCTCTTGAGGCATGCTTAAGTGGTTAACCGAAGGCTTGATTGGTTTAATGCCATGAATGACAGTTAATGACATATTCATTTTATTATATATGTACATATATACCTTCACATTTACGAGGAGAATATTTTTTGTATACAAATATTCTTCGAAAAGTTGTGTTTTGTTTTTTTAATTCAAGACAACTATTGGATTTTACATTTGTATTAGAGTTGAAGTTAAGTATTCAGAGTTTCTGAAACAAAACAGCTTTTAATTGCCTTTAGTACACAAAAGTTAGCATATCGTCCCAACGATTTCACTTGGAGTCATCAGTAAACTAGTGGCTACTACTGTACAAGTCTATCGTTCCAATTCTTACACAAACAAATAAGTATATGTATGTATGCCCGGGAGTGCAGTGCTAAGTAAAATGCACTCTGTCCTCTTAAACTTTAATTATAAGGATCCTATGTATAATTTCAAATAAAATATGTACTTTATTCGAATCTTACTATTATATTTCTAGGCCTAAGAATACAAATAAACTTAAATTGAAATCAAATTGTAATTTATATAACTTAGTACAAAATTTATCAATATTTTTTTTTCTATATTTTCAGGTGAGTTTGCTTTCATTTGGATGGATTTTCGTAAGTATTAAATCTTAAAACATCGTTAAACAAATGTAGGTACTGATATTGGTACTTGTTAATAAATTAGCAGCCAACCCTGGTGATTAGCATCGGTTACTCAAATTTCTCATTCTGTCTTTTAAGGCTTTGATTATGCTTCAGAAAACAATATCTCCTTTTTTCTCTCATAAGTACATTATGGTAGTTATTAACAAAAACAAAAAAGGTTGGACAGCGCCTTGAATCAGTTTCGCTTTTTGTTTTTTTGAGATGGTAAAAATGAATTGCCTAAGTCGTCATAGGTAATAAACACGGAAGTGACTCTAGACATGCCAATTATAACAGTTTTTTTATTATAAATGTACTGTTTATGCGGCCCCACAGGGCCAGGGCCCTCCGCCGGTGGGCATACTTCAGGCACCAAGAGTTTTTTTTCAAGTCGCGCAAAGCGCTTTATCACACATTCACTTTTTATGACAAAAAAACTGTTATTACTTGTTTAAATTGGCATGTCTCTAGTCTCGTCCAATAAACACAAAACAGAAAAACATGACAAAAAAATAAAAAAATATCACTTGCTCTATGGGTGTATTTTCCAAAAATAGAAGTGTCTGCCAATTTGTATGCCATTTAGAAATATTTCATTAGATTTCGTCATAACTCTCTAAAATTTCTTGTTTTGGGCAGTACCTCAATGTGCCTTTGTTCTTAAACAGAGCTATGTAACTATAGCTTATAAAGTTTTTAATAGAAATTAAATGAATAAATTAGCTGGAAAATGTATTAGCTGCCCCGTCCCATCTTTGCACGAGCTTAAAAAAATTACATGTTTATGTAAAACAGTATTATTTATAAATATTTCTTTAATTCTGTATAGCTGTCATCTACCCCCCCCCCCCCCGCACAGGGCCTCGCAACACCCCTGCTATATAAAACGTATACTTTTACTGCTGCAAAAGTCGATACAATAATTGTTAAATTTTGTGAATTTTGAAAATAAAAAAATTCTTCCTTAAAGGCCATCCTCTAAATAATACCTTTCGAACACAACAATAATTATTAAAATCGGTTATCATATTTTTGGTATTACCCCATTTCACCCTATACATAAAGAGCTAAATTTCGAAAAATATATATAGTCGTTTGTGCTTCTCAAAGTCCAAGCTTCATTACTTGTCCAATACAAAAGAAATTGTTAATCGGATACCCCATTACTACCCCGTTCACCCTACAAATGGCAACATTTTGAGAAGAATTATATCCCTTAATCCATCTTAAGCTAAGAACTACATTTTAAACAGACAAATTTTGAAATTGGACACGTGGTTTCTTTTATTAACCGGATTTTCAGCAGATTTGTCACCATTTTTTTTATAATTTCGATTTTTTGAAAATTTGATCAAGAACAAATCTTTAAATGTGTTTCTTACTCACATTTATCCAGATTAATTCGAAAAATATCAATCGTATAGAGATAAAATTATTATGACCAAAGTTGTAGAAAATTAAATTTTGAACAACTTTTGAAAAGTGCTTTTTTGTCAAAAGTTGAAAATAAGCTAGTTATTCAAGAAAAATTAATATACTTTAAATTTTAAATGGCGCCCAACGTAATAGTGTTCTAGGTGGTCGAAAAGTGCACTTTAGACTCCTCTCATACCCCTTTAAAGACTACACAAACTTTTCATTACGTTTTTTTTTTATTTCGAATGTTCATACATTCCTACTGAAGTTTATGTGTTTGTACCTACCTAAAATTCGAAAATCTGCATGAAAACTAAGATCAAATTCATTCTTTCTTCCCATTTACCATAATTTTCCAAAAAAATGCTCAATAAACACGATAACAGTATGCAAAGTTAAACTTTAGTTGCATTTGTCCTTTTTTTTGCGACATAGCTATGGGCCCTTTCCTCTACCCTAATTGATGTTTTACATTCTGTTACCCCCTTTACCCAGAGGTGACGTATAAGTAAAGGGTTTTCCAATAAAAGGTGTTATTTTGATATTCAAAGAAAAATGGCATTTTTTGAGATAAATGATCGGATGTTTATTTCATTATAAAGAGGAAGGTATGCCGTTAATAATGGAAAACAACATCAGCCAAATGGCCGCCACGACCACGCTTACAGGACCATACCATATCCTTTTCATGAAATTTTCCATAACCAAATCGCAAAGTGGCTGCCCTATGTCCTCGATAGCCTCACGAATTCCATCTTTGAGATCTTGAATCGACGCTGGGCTGTTGGCGTAGACCTTATCTTTCACGTGGCCCCAAAGGAAGAAGTCGCAAGGTGTTAAATCACAAGATCTCGGTGGCCAATTGTGATCACCTCTTCGAGAGATAACACGGTCCGGAAACTTTTCCCGTAAAAGATCGATGGTTTCATTGCTTGTGTGGCACGTAGTGCCGTCTTGCTGAAAGTAAACGTTGTCCAGATCAATACCATCCAATTCCGGCCATAAAAAATCATTAATCATCTTTCGATAGCGCAATCCATTGACCGTAACTGTTGCTCCAGCCTCATTTTCGAAAAAGTAAGGTCCAATGACCCCGCCGGACCATAAACCGCACCAAACAGTCACGCGTTGAGGATGGAGAGGCTTTTCAACAATAACTCTTGGGTTTTCCGAGCCCCAGATGCGACAGTTTTGCTTGTTGACGTAGCCTCCGAGGTGGAAATGGGCCTCATCAGTCAAGATGATTTTTCGATGAAATTCCGGATCATTTTCATGCATTTCAAGGACCCAATCAGCAAAGACACGACGTTGTTGATGATCAGCCGGCTTGAGTTCTTGTGTTAACTGAACTTTGTAAGCCTTAAGACCCAAGTCTTTATGCAAAATACGGTGTAATGACGTTTGTGGAATGCCTAATTCCACAGAACGACGAGGAATGGACAAACCTGGGTTTTCTTCAACACTTTGGGCTACAACAGCAATATTCTCAGTTGTTCTTGAGCGACGTGCACGGGTTTTATTCTTCACATCACTAACTTGTCCCAACAGCTCGAATTTGTCCACCAATTTCTGTATTGCGGTCCGACAAGGTGCTTCATGACGACCCAAAAATGTTTTAGTTTTACGAACCGTCTCTGCCAAATTTTCACCATTTTTATAGTGAATTTTAATAATTTCAATGCGTTGTTGAAGCGTGTATCGTTCCATTTTTATTAATGGCGTAGTTTCTACTTGTCAAATGTCAAAAAATGACAGCTTCAAAAGTGACAGCTACCGAAATAGCGGGCTATTCAAAATAACACCTCTTATTGGAAAACCCTTTATTTGCATGAAAAAAAAAATTCAAGTTTCAAAAATATTTCACTCAAACTTGAACAATACCACCAATGCTTGTAAAACTTTTTGAAAAAGCTTCAATTGCTGCTCAAACTGCGACACTAAGACCTCAGTTAACATTCCACCATTTTAATCACATCTTGCGCGTATAAACTTGAAATAAAACCAAAATAATATGCATACCTACCACGAGCACTGCAATTAACCTGCGGCATAATGAACATTTTTATATATCTCGAGTTTCGAATCTCGATCCACAAAGAAATATATCTACCTTAGACAATGTTTGTGCTCGTTCGAAATCAGACTTGACAACTTGAAGTCCGATTTTAACACTCTCCGTTCCGTATATTGACCACATCGAAGATAATTAGCCTTTTTCGAAATTACATCGTGCGGTGTGTTTATTTCAGTGCCATGCACATGTAGTGGATCGGTGCGGTGCGGTGCGGTGCGGTGCGGTGCGGTGCAGAACGTATGAAACTCAGTGACCGGTGCCCACTCTGTAATCAAAAATTCCACACACCAATGGTCCGCAAGAGTGTGATTACGATTAGTTTCATCATCAGAAACAAGTATCTCACCTCTAATGCTCAGGTGCATGTGCCTTTTCGACGTTGTTCTGGCTGTTGTTGTATTCTCTTCAATCCGATGATTTCAACTTTAATTGGTTTATTGGAAGATAAAAAAATAAATAATATAGGTAATACAAAATCTATATAGCTGAGAAAAACTTTGGTGGGGAAGAAGGGCAATAAGCTCACATACCAACCATACAACACACTTCACAGAGCAGCCATTGTACGTGTTGTCAATGGCGATCACGTTTCCGCTGATATCTAGTCAAGAGTATCTAACAGAAAATGCGTTCCACACTCAGTGCTGTCTAGCAGCACCTTTGTGTGAAACGTTGTCGTCGCGTTCGGTGCCAGCCAGCGCAGCGTTAAACATAATATGGAATGCCAACCAACAGCTCTGACAGCTCACAAAGCGGACTGCGCAGCTTGCACTTTTTGGGGAGGTTACGACCTATGCCGCTGCTCAAGGGGGAGAACAAAATGTTTCCTTCACCCGATTTGAGTCATTAGAGTTACCTCTGCTTCGTTTTCCATTAAGCACCAAGATCTTCTTTAAGGCGGACTGTGAATGTTCGATTGCACAATATTACGCGCAAAAATTATACTCCATCTCGATGATGGAAATTAACAGCAACAAATCTGCAACTACCTTGCATGCGGTGAATTGTGGTGGTGTCTTTGAGCACACAGTGTGGTTCAATTTCAATTATTATTATAATTTAGCTCATTTAAACGAAGGACAATACACAAAAATGTTTGGTAAACGAGAATATAAGTCCAAGGATTTTGAATGTGAGCCGAAACAAAATGATGCGATCAAACAATTATAATATCACCGAACTAACAACTGATGGTAGTATTTCATTGAAATTTGTTTTTTTTTTTTTCACTGCTAACCTGAGCTCACAAAACCAGCAACAATATCTAAGAGCAGCAGTTGAGCTGTAATTTTAAATTCAATTTCAAATAAACTACGATCTTGCGAAATAAGTTTATAACGTGTGGTTATCTCGAAAATGTAGGTTTTCAATTAAATTTGCAATTATTTTGAGTTGGTAAATTGGCGAGGTTTTAATAAAAAAAAAAACACAATTCTGTGGGTAAAAGGTCAAGTCTTATAGCATCAATCATAATAATTACTATTTACTATTATTGGAAAGTTATTTCTGAAGCCAAATGAAGGCCTAAATTTAAATTAGTTTGAATTTTTGTGTTTTTATTGGAATATTTGAAAAGTTTAACTAAATAATGTGTATATATTTCTTGCAGTAGAGAGTTAGGAATTTTGTTGTTGAAATGTTATTCCCTGAATACAGTTTAACGTCCTGAGTAATGATTATATCTTTGTTTTGTAAAATCTATTGATTTCGCGTTGGGCGCCATTTTGTTACTTTCTCTGCTATTTAAACAACGCAAGTAGTAGTATTAGGAGTAAACATTTTTCTTAACATTCCACATTTTTCTTACATTCCATTAATTTCACGTTGGGCGCCACTTTGTTGCTAAGGTTTGTTATATGTGTTAACTTTAAAATCCTTAAATCTAACGTTGGGAGCCATTTTAATATTTATAGTCAATCTAATCTAATCTTCTGAGAAGAATGTAACGGATTGCTCTACAGAATTCGAAATCTTTAAATCTGAAGCGGGATATAAATACATTGTTCAAATGCTTTTCATGCATAGAAAGTGTATTAGTAAAAATGAAACACGTATACATTGTGTGTATTCTTGAAGCAAAATCAAAAAGTTTTGATTTTTATTCAATCAGGTAGCCAGAATTGAAATAATGTGTATTTGAGAATGATTGCTTGATCAAGCAAAGACACATTTTCGCATAGAAATTTAATTAAAAATAAATGATTGAAAGACTCATGCATGAAGTGTGTATGTGCAACGTCAAAAAAAATATTAATACACTCTCTTATGCATGGCAAGCATTTGAACAATGTATATCCCGCTTAACGTTGGGCGCCATTTTATTATTTACTTTCTAATATTCTTAGAAGAATGTAACAGATTACTCTACAGAACTCGACCTTGTTCTTTGTTGTTACTGAATACCTATCATGACACAATAATAAAACTCATACCCAGCCTAATCCCCTGTTAGTTGAAATCAAAGCCAAATACAGTGCGAGTAAAATCATTTAATCAAAAACCGTTTTTCTTCCAAAATTTTTTTCTTAACCCAAGTTGACCCTAATCCCACATACGGATGACAAATCCACACCTAATCTTAATAACATTACGCCTTACAGCTGCACCATACCAAACACATACCTACACTCGAACAAAATAAAGAAAACAAAAGCTCTGACTCTGACTAATGCGCCCGGAGCTGAAATCCAAATCAAGGAAATCTTTAAGCAAAAAATAAAATAATAATGGATGAAAAAAAAAGAATAAAAAAAAACAACAGGAAAGAAAATCCAAATATTTATTCCTTCTCCACGCATATAAAAACCTCATAATACTACAGAGAGTATGCGGGTATATCATTTGACACTTCATTTAAGGCGACAAGAAAATTCGATTTATTAATCCGAGTTTCTGCCTTAACGCGCGCGTAGTGCGCGCACCAACAACGGACTACGGACGGGTGATCCCGATTCCGATCCCCCAGCCCATGGTGTAGCAACAACAATACCACTATCCTTTCCAATCAAGCGACGTGCCGATCATTAATAAGTTCGCTTTGGTTTCCCTATAAATATACGTAGACAAACACATACAAACAAGGACTGTGCATTCATATTCAGTAGCGCCCCAAAGGAAATCCAGAAGGATAATTAATGACATTCGGTTGTCACAGAGTAGATTTGGAGTAATCTTTGAGTTACTCACGACCGTGGTTGTTCCACTGTTCCACAACAAGCATAGGATACTCAACGCATGATCTCAGATACAATGCAAGCCAGCAGCCTTTTGTATACGAGCGGGTAGCGTAAGCATGCCAAATCAAAGTTCAAGTCAATTATTTACGAATATTTCCCCACCAACAACCGCATGCCACAAGGTTCCCTTCGTGGACCACTTCTGTTTTCTTTTTTTCTTCTTTTTAATCTTTATGTGCAAATGCAGAGTAATGGGACTTGTGGTATGGTGGAGGCATGATTGTATCTTTAGTGAACTGTCGGGCCTCCAGAAATGAGTCGCCAAATTAACACCTTATTTTCGGCTTCCCTATATGGAACTGGAGCTTGCCACCGTGTTGGCGAGGGCGGAAATAAAGGTTATTTCGGTCCAGCTTTGTCATAATGGACTTCGCAACTGCAGATTGCGACCCAATTTGATTTAGGGGCCAATTTACATAACCCCAACGCATTGTGTTGGATAAACAAAACATAAATCAATCCAGATGAAAGGTTAAGAAGAAAAAGAAATAAAAAAAAAAATACCAGAAGTGGTTCGAAAACTGTTGCAATGGTGAAGTTCTATGAGCTCAGTGTGTAGTGTACAGATGTTCAGAGCATCTGATCAGCTTTTTGCTCCAAACACCGCCTTAACTGGTCCCTGTTGACTTCTGGGTCTAATTGTGGTGCAACTCCTGACTATAGAGATAGCTACACCATTCTTCCAACCGAGATACTTCTGATAGTGATGTTAGATGCCACTTGGAACGATTGAGAGATTTATATTGCGTCTGCTGGTTAAATGGAACGCGCGCACATATGCAAAGTGGTTTTTTTACTGACCACATGGACGAATAAACGCAAACGGTTGGACGGACGGAATGAGGCAGCGCATACCTCGCTAGAGATACGTTAAGCTATAGCCACTGGACTTTTACTCTAGCGGATGTTTGGTTGATTATTATTTTATTATCATTATTATTGTAGTTAGAGTTGTTGTTGTTGTTAAAGATTTAGTTTAAGGCCGCGGGAAGTTTACGGGAAGTTGGTAGCTATTACTACGTCTTATAGAAGCTATATTATGTGAATGTGCGTTTGAAGGCAGTCTTTTTGTTATTTAATTAGAAAATGTTAAACGAAGTATCTAGATACAATAATTAACTTTGGGAGTGTACTCAAGAACATGGTGAATTAGATTATTATAAGGTGGGGTGAGGGAGATTCAGAGCGATTAAGAAGTAAGTATTAACAAATTAGTGTACGTGATCGTTTGCGATTAAGTACGAGGGTGCGTTCGCATTTAATTATGGTGATTTGTTTGGCGGAAAGCTATACGGTCGTCGTTTGGTACAGAATGGAAATAATAAACGACGATAACTGGGAGAGGCTTCATTGAGAAAAGTTTCCGTTGGAAGTTGCGTGACATTTACATGGTGGTGCTTAAGTTTGAATCCAGGTTCAGAAACCGAAAACTATTCTTAACATCTGCGGTGTCGGAAAAAAAATGTATTATTCCTTTTCTGAAAAATATTTACAAGCTCATTTAGTGATCTTTAATAACATAATCTAACCTAACATTCTCTATTTCGATTGGTTTTTGCTGACTACCATTTTTTGTTCGGAGCCATTCATACAAAACCTTAACAACTGATGCCACTGAACGTTGATTTATTTTATTTTGTCAAAGAAAGTATTTTCTTTGTTGAGTGGAGTTATAGGAGTTTAAAATCCATTTCAGCCAATAAATTTCAGTTTGAACTCACATTGGGCGCCATTCTATTAGTTTTTTTTTCAAAAGTAACTATACTTCAACTAAATTAAAAACTAAACTAAGGATGTATTATATAAATAATTAAGTTATCTGCGAAAAAAAGTCATTGGATATAGTTCCATCTAGTTTTTTGACTTCACATTGGGCGCCATTTATGAACAAAATGGTATTGTAATGAAAATAAAAGTCTTAAGTTTGATTTAAAAAAAAAAAAATCTCTTCAACTTTTACTAAAATTAGGTCATTATTTATTACTCCAAATTGCAATAGAATCAAGAAATATTTTTTTTATTTTGGAAACTGTTGTTTCTGAGAATTATTGAAATAAAACTGAAAATATTTGTATTCATTGTTCTCAAAGTCTATGATAAAGGATCGAATCGTCATTATTTATTCAAATGAGCTACTTCTTGTTCACAGAAATTGGCGATTCCAAATTTGTTGGTCACACATTGGGCGCCATTCTTAATTTTATTGAAACTATTATTATGAGTCCCCGTTTGAATAAATTCTTAAAGGCTGATATAATAAGATTCATATAAGTCCAATACTTTTCTTCTTTTACAGAATTAAGAGAGAAAGTGTTTCGTCCGACAGAAAGCGAAATTTACATTTTATTTAATTTAATAATTTATCAAAACGGCGCACTCTAGCACTAATTGGGTCACGGAGCGAGTTTGCTCTGGGCCACCATCTCTACCTGAATATAAAATTCAATGTACGTAAATTTGCTTGTAAGTTTTCTTTGGACTCTGAAACCTCCAAGCCACTGATCTCTTATTGCTGCAGTGATCGTTCTTATTAGAAGCGGTAAGGTTTAGGAAGTGATTTTAATAAATCTCCCTCTGCATTTCATATTTGAGTGTTATCAATATTTAACAAACATACAAAATTAAGACCGCTTTTACGCCTACTGCCACGTCCACTTTTCTAATTTTTGAATTTTCTACTCATTTAAAGTTTCTAAAACCTGAAAATTTGAAATCAAGCTTTCTTGAAAATAAGAGGCGCAACATTTTCGGAAATTCGCCTACTGATACTGACTGCCACACCCACTTTTCTTATATTCCGGTTTTTGCAGTTAGAGAAACAAAATGTATTTTGAGAAAACAATCGCTCAACCTATTTTCTATAAGGCATTTTCTTGTTGGTCCTAAGACAAATTTATTAAAATACGCATATACGTACAGGTCCTGCTACTTTGAGTTTGTAAGTACAAGCATCTACTAAGGAAGTACTTAAAAAGTTTAAAGTAAAAATTAATTGTAAATAATTGCGTTTTAATTTTACAGTGCTGGTAAAAACGATGTCATTACAGGCATCAGTTATTTGTACAAAAGTGGTATCTGATTCTCTAGAAGAATAATTGGAACTTTTATTCTATATTATCTAGAGGAAGCACAAGGAGAACGATTTAGATTTTTTTTTCAAATTTTCTAACAAATGTCAAATTAAATTTCGTATCTGTTATTTCTAAAGTACTTATAATAAAGCGCATCACTGGTCTTTGGAGAAAAATTCACATAAAGTATAAATGTAGGTATGTGTCTCTTTAACTAATCGATTAGTTGTGTTCAAATTTTGCACAGAGGTACTTCTAAAAAGTAAAAATTATACTGAATAACGAAATTTTAAAATAATTTTGTTTAGTACTTTTCCAATACTTTATCAATAACATTGAAATAGTATTTAAAAAAAAAAACTACTTTATCTTCAACGCATATCCACTTTATAGCTTTGAAGTGCAAGTTCGTACAAGCCAGTGGTGCATTATTTTTTGGGCACACATTTAAAAAAAATAACTATGTTTGTCACAACATGTAAAATTATATTATAAGTTCTTATTTATTATTGTGTGTGAATGAAATTAGGAAAAGAGATTCTACCTTTGTTAGTAAGAAGCTTCACTTGTGACTTTTTCAAATTTTGCTTAAATAATCTTATCTTTTTTAATTTATCTTATCCCATTTAATTTATCTTTTTTAATACAAATTGAATGTTAACTAAATATAATTGTATGTGTATCCGATTAATAATAAAATCATTAAAACTGGTAGGTTTTGCCAAAGGGCTCAAGTAGTAACCTCACGTCTTAAATTAAGATTTGCAATTTTTTAGCTCATTATGTTTCAGCAACAAGTTGTTCCTACAAACATTACGTGTACAATGAAATACCAAAAACATAAATATACCCAACCCATAAAGAACATAATAAACCATAAGCTCTTGTGTTTCTATATCTGTAAACTGTAAGAGGTCTTTTCATATACAGCTCTCTGATCAGCACTCCAGTGACACCCATTTCATACACATTACATGTTGACCAAAATCGCTGATTAATTTGCTCTCGAAGTAAGTAGATAGGTACAAAACTAGAGCCTATTTATATACCTACCACTTGAAATTCCATTTTCTCAGATATGCTTGGTGCTAGTGAACAACTAATTGAATACCTATCCAGACCATGTGCTTTTAATGAACTGCCTTGCACGTTGCACCTGGCCACTTGCATAAATCAATTTGCTTGGCAAAACTGAATGGCGTCCAACAACAACTGTCACCGTCGATGTCACAACATGTCCGGAACCCTTAGCGTGAACTAATTACTTAAGTAAACACCCAACAAAAACTCAAATTCAAACCCAAACCCTCCTCTGCTTCTAATTTAAACTACTTCATACCTCATCATACTGCGATGGTTCTCACCACCCCAGCTGGAGGAGTACATTTAATACATCAGCTACAGCTTGTATATGGAATTGGAGTGTATGAGAATGTGGAACCACGATTTCTATAATTCACACAATAAAATCAATTGCGCCAATGAGGCCAGGCCAGACCATACGCCAGGCTCAACCAGCTCAGCGTTCCGTTCAACGCGGAGCTCCCAATAACAATAAAACGATAAAAATTGAAAATTCAGGAAAGCGAACTTCGGCTTGCAAATAATAATAAAGCAGACACTTTTGCACACCATGAACACTAATCGCGATCCGAAATTGCACGATCGCCATTTATATGGATTTGGTTTTTATTTTTAGAAGAACTCAAGCCTCAAAAGCTGTGCGTCTAGTTTTTTTCACATAACCTCAGATTTACAGAGCGGAACGGGCCAGAGAGACGCTGACGACAACGACGAGTGCCATGCGGCGCAAATGAACCATGTGTACGCCACAATAACACAAAAGTAATTTGTTAAAATGAAGGCGGCTTGTGCCCAGTCAGTCCAACATCCAAGTCTCTAGCTCTGACTTCCAGCTCGAATACCCGTCCGGAGCTGAAACAGCTTTTGACTTTGTTTGGTATATGCGAGATCGAATTTTGAGAAGTTGGTGCAGAGATATATCCTGTCTTGAAGCTAATGGGATTTTGTATGGATACGAAGAGTGGCCACTACAACAACCGCCGCGCGCTGCCGCCCGCACCGGCCGCACCACCTTGGTCCGGCTGAGCTGAGCCGATTTCAATAGAAAAGTGACTGATGGGGCGGTGTGCTCTGTTGTGAAGAATTGTGTGAGGATCTGGCCCACACTCTATATGCATATATATGCAACATCAAGGTGGAGAACTGTTGAGATGATGAATAGCACGGGCATTTGTTGAAATGTTTCGCATGTGGCATGTAAGAGTGGTTGTGATTAAGTGCAGAGCACATTAGGGGAATTAGGATTCACCTGTGATGTTCGATGGATATACGTGCAAACGTTAGTTAGTAATTATAGAAGATAGAGGTAGTTTGAGTTTTTGGTGGGGGGTTGCCCCAAGAGCATCGTTGCAGAGCTAATTCAAAGAAATGCTTTGTAGGTTTTTCCAAATTCCACATTGACTGATGTCGGGTAATGACTTTGCAAACAGTCTCATTTGTCTGTAAGATATATTTTTTTTTTTTTTTTAGAAAGTTCAGAAATAGGTTATATGGATGTTGAAAGAATAGAGGCAATATTTAAAGCACCGGCGATGTTTCAATGCTCTGTGGAGATTATTTAAAGACATTTTGATGCTGTACACTCCATAAGCTATAGAAGAGTTTGCATAAATACTCTACCAGAATTCAAATAAGGAAATGGGCAATATTGCATCTTGACGATTTGATATCTGTTGAGTTATTATATTTTAAACTAGAGCGCCAACTTTTGTGATGCCAGTAAAAATTGAACAAATTCACGTTTTTGAGTGTAGAAAAGCAGTTGTCAACAGTCTGCAGTTCTGGGATTACAAATTTTGCTAAGTGGTACCAAATTAACAAAAATAAATTTGGTCGCGCTATGGATCGTGTCGTTAGGTTTAAATGGTGGGGAACTACAATTTCCTACCGAAATCAATTGCTCACAATGGGTAGAGCCCATGAAAAAAATATATTTTACATAAAAAGACATATGATATCTAATCTATCTATACATATTTAATTTATGCAATCGACCCGAGTTGACCGAAACGATTTTGGAAACCATTTTATTTGAAGCTCGAATAAGTGACTCAACTCTAAAACTCCGAACGAAATATTTACAACGCTTTTCCCAGTGATTGGCCTTCAGCCAATAAAAGAAGAGAAGGGCCTTACCTGAACATCAGTTCGTGTTAAGAATCAAGCACTCGACAATTGATCAAGTGCAAAGGATCACTTAGGCCATTGAAAATTTCTTGAAGGAATGAAAATTTGTTCGGCGGTCTTCTTAGATAAATCTGAAGCTTTTCACAAGATTTGACATGAAGGCTTAAAATTCAAATAAAGACAAGCTCTGCTTGGAGGAGTTTAAATGATTCTTAAAGAATATCTACATAGAGGATATACGTAAGTCACTGAAATCAGTATGTTCAAATTTTAAAGAAATTTAGTGGCTGGGATAACACAAGGGAATTTTATAGGACCAATATTGTACCTTTTATTTACACAGAAGACACCATCGTATCCATGTTTACTGACTACAATGTAATCACTACTATAAACTGTTCAACAAAAACTGTCAGTAAAGGGAAGTATAGGGCTAAGAACTACAATATCACAATACACACACAGTTACTATGATAAATTATTTCAAATGTTTCAAAAACCCGCAAACATAAACCTTTTTTAATTAAAAGACGAAAATCGAGAAACTGTTTTACTGGGTTTCTCTAGAAATACAAACAAATAATAATATGAAAAAGCAACCTACATAATTATACTACGTAAACCCTTACTCAAATTCATAAATTTGTTCTCAAAAGCTTAAAAGAGCAACAAAACCCAAAAGCTCTTTGACAAAATCCACCGGGATTTTACTTGGTATGATAATACTGTTTTCATGTGTTTAATTTTCAAAAAAACAGAGCGAGAGAGAGTGTAGCTTGCTTTCATTAATGATTTATGACCGATGTAGATATCTTTAATACGTAATTGGAGATGGTTGACATTTGGATCGATGTCATAAGCATTAGGTTCCGTTTTATATTCCTGTTTGATTAAATTTGACAACGCCTTCAAGAGAAAGCCATATTGTAAACGTTTTAAAATTTTATGATTTTTCATATCGAAATATTTCCGATTTTTTTTAAAAATCTGTTGGCGTTTTTTGCGCTATGAGAGAAGCACTGCGTGAAGAGAGCAGTAGAAACAATGAAAAAGATTGATTTGAAGTTTTCGTATGGAAGATTATTTCCGGGAAAAAAAAGCAGTACTTTAGCCGTGTTGTGGCAGTATGGCAGTACGGGGTTTCTAAAAGTAGTACAATTACTGCAATTGCAGTACTTCGACAGCTCTGGTTGTGATGGATTGTTTGAATTTTTTGTAAGTCAATTGCCGGGTAATTTTTTGAGTTGAAAGATTTTTGGTTCAGTGTCGTGATAGTGCATACAGGGACAACTGTTTTGAAAAAAGCTCCCCATAAGCCATGTACTGACAATTTTTGATGAACAGAGCATAGCAGTGGCCAAAACGATAAACAAAGCTACAATTAAATTACACAACACTGTTGATAATGTAAATGAAAGAACAAAAACATAGCCGATAGCACTCAACGAACTAAAATCAATCTACGTGGACTGCACGTATTGTGTAAACGAATTAATAAATTACCTGCATTTTTTAACACAACTCGTGTTTCGCTTGCAAATGATGAAAAATATCTCGGAAAGACTCTGAACGTGAAATTAAAATGCAAGCCGAATATAAAAAGAAGTGCAAATAATTAAATATAGTAAACTCAGAGAAATGTAGGTACTGGTTACTTGGGAAACACTCAACTTTTAAGAGCAGGTGCTCCATTTGGTTTGAATAAAACACTTGAATAGGTCCCCAAGGATTGAGCAACTACGTGTTTGATGAGCACCTCCTCAAAATAAGCACCTGCTCCCTTATAAGTTATGAACAAAGCAAAGCACGTACTCCATCGAGAGGAGCACCTGCTCCTAGTTGTGAGTTAGATCATTTGATTGCTCAACGTTGAAGTAAATAGATCTTTATACTTTTTTCCATAAATGGGGAATTCATGCCAATTTTAATCCGCAAGATCAAATTTTATAAAAGAAGAAGATAAGGATTTTCAAATGGTTATCGTGCTCTATACAGATTTAACAATCGAATATGGATCTTGGCGAATCATTTTCTTGGGAATAGTTCAGAAACAAAGGTTGATGCCTTAATAAGAATTGAAAAAATATGAATTTTTCTTCGCTACATAGGTGTGATCCGGGTCTTCAAACTGGACTTGGAGAAGACATTGGATCTTAGAGCAGAGTCCACGGTCTCCAAAACTGTTTCCCTTGTAAGTGCGGTAATAATCCAGAAGTCAAACCATTGGATCAAGTTCCCTGCAACTACTGAAGAACTGCAGAATGCAAAAGGCGAATGGCAAGAAAAATACAACTTTCCTTCAGCAATTTGATTGTACTAATGTTTCTATCATCAAACCAGTTGTCTATGGGGACGAGTACGTTAACAGAAAATTATTCCACAGCATTAATGATCAGGCAACATGCAATTCCAAAGATGAATTTACGAGTATCGACCTTTCATGGCCAGGATCAGTGCACTCGGTATCAAAAATCCAGATGCTCCTGAGAAAAATTCTTCCAATAAAATAAGTCCCTAACTCGCGAACGAGTTATAATTGAACGATGTTTTGCAAAAGTCAAGCAACATTTTCCAATTATTCACAATAAAATACGAGTCAAAACAGAAAAATTTTCATTTCTTACACTCCTGGTTCTTAAAGAAAAACTAAAAATTTACGTTGTCTTTTTTTTATAAATCATTAGAAATGAGTATCAAATACCTAAAAAAAAAAAAAAAAAAAATGGTTTTGTTTCGTTGTATGAGAGCACCTACTCCGTGTGAAGGAGGAGTTGCTCAGTGGTTGGAGTATAATTTAATTCATACGAAACGGGAGCAGGTACTTTTTTTCAGCATATTCTCTGATTCTTATGGAGCACCTGCTCTGATGAGTACGTGCTCTATTTTATTCATATCACCCTCTAAGCTCAATTTAGACAACAAGCTGATTATATACGGACAGGACAGGTATTAAAACCATCTTTACACTGGTCCTGGGATTTAGTAATCCCACTTGCGAAAAACTAATCCTTCTGACCTAGTACGATAAAATGTAAACCGCTTTAAAATCATTTCGCAGTACGCTGTTTGACGAGCGATATTGATAATTGTAGCAGATTATTTGGAGATTAAACTAATTTCTATCCATTTTGTTTTGAAAACCTCAGATTCAGTTTCAAACAAAAAACAAACTCAATAGCTATTCCTAGGTGCCCTTTTGAGTACAAAATCACTTTATTATACAAGCCTATAATATGACTATTTTCCTAAATGTCAATCGTTAGCCATTATTTTGAAATCAAAGAAACAATAAATATTGACTGTAATTTGAAATTCGTGCCCCCTTCGATGCTACAGTTCTTGCATATTTCTCAAAAAAAACACCTGTTCGCTAAGAATTTGGAGCAAAAAAAAAACTTTCTCAAGTCCTCATCACGATTTCTGTACAGATTCACTCCATCCTCATTCACACTCGTATACATTCTGTATAGTCGCATTCTACATTTACAAAATACTAGACTGTTGTAATTAAATGAGGTTTTTATTAGTTTAAAAATGAAAGGATAATAATAAGGTTTCATCGACTATCAACTTTATGTTTGCTGTCACGATCATCGTAGCGTCGTAGCGCAACAGTAGCTGCTGCCGTATGGATACGGATACGGGATAGGTATACATTTTTATAGCCACGTATAATATATATATGAGAATGTGGCATGTTACGCGCTTCCCCTTTCTTCATATGTATTATAGTTAATAACAAACTCATGGGTAATAAATCGAGTTCATGTTATAAGAACTAACCGTGTGTAATTTGTGATAGACTTTAAGCTAGATCGAGTAGAGTAGAGTAGCGAAGGAGTTTTGTTGTATCCCGACAGAAACCTAGTGCGGCCTTATTACTTTCAGATGCATAAGATCCACTAGTTGTAGTAGGTATAGATATCCGACAGAACCAAAACCGACATCATTGTGTGTTTGTATCTCTCTGTAAGCCATAGAACAACGGAAGAAAATTGTTTCGCGTTATTTACGATTTGTTGTTGTTCTTAAAAAGTGTTCCTGAGTTTTCCCCCTTGATTTTTTTGTTGTTGTTGTTGTTGTTGTTTCACGTCCCGCAGAATATCCCAGAGGCAACAAAAAGTGTCGAGAGTCGAGAAAGAAGATACAGACTGGCCAAGCTATATACACTCATATTCGAAGAAGATAAATTGAAAAGTCATAATTTTTATTTATTCCATGGAAATATATCTGGAACTCGCGTGTTGCTTCTCTCGCTTTATGTTTTGGGTTCATCCGGTGCAATTCCACGTCAATCATTTGCACAGGTTAAAAATCAATTGCTCGGCTTTGGTAAGAGTTAAGAGTTAAACAAGATCTCAAGTAGATTGGGTAGCACTATAGGAGTTGTATTGATATACAACACTGCAGCTAGTACTACTTTGGCGAATGGCAGTTTATATATGGAGTGCAAGTGGTTCGAACTTTAATATGTGTATGGGGATGTATGCTTCGCATCGTCTGCACAGAGAGGAACTCAATAAATCCTTGAGTACCTATACCTATCTAAGAATTGAAAAAAAAAGGGTTCCGTAGTTGGCTACCGCAGGTTAATTGAAAAGTTAGCCTGCGGTGGTCTTTGGATCGAGTATTTAGATTTGTTTCTTTTAGATTGGTTCGGTGGAGTTTTTCCGCTCGCTTCAGCTGGATGAGAATTTATTGCATGCGCATAAGCTGTCCCTCAAGTGTTTAGCATAAATGGGATGGTCGTTGATAGTCTTATGTAGCCGGAGACTAAAAAATATTGGAAAAAAAAACTCAAGAAAAAGGTTTTCAACAACTATATATTCAAGAAAAAGGTAACACCAATCATTACAAAAAGAATTGTTTTGAAAAAAAAAATAACCATTTACTCCGAAGTTTGAACGGCAAATGTGAAATACTGCATGACGTTATAATTCAGAGATATATTTTTGTCTATAAGTGAATGAGTTTAATTAAGATCAGTTCAAGAGGGACACAAATTACAACTTAACTCAAGAATAATATCCAGAGTAGTAATTTTCCACGAAAAAGATCCAAATTTGTGAGACTTAACACTATGGGGCATATTCATAGTGATTTTTAAACTCGAGTTTATCTAAGACCTGGGTTTATCCCATCGAATAACATGGTGTTTTTTTTAGACGTGTGGTTTTTAAGAAGAAATAAAACGCCTATAATTTAATGTTATCTCCAAGAATTTAGGTTTATTATAAGGATAAGGATTTGCCATTATGTTTTAATAATGATTTTGGGCAAGTAGCCACCGCGGCTGGCTCGAATAAATTCCAGCCGAGAGGCCCAATTTTAGACATTGCCCATTGTTGCGTGAGATGGTGGATGGACTCATTCGGGTCTAATTCGATACTCTGCTCCACAGCGGCAATAGCGTCTTCGGTGCGCAACGTACGGCGAGTCTGAGGATGCGCATTATCCACTAGAGTAAACTTGGTGCGAAACCGATCCATGGTTGCTCGAATTTATGTGATTTTGCGATTATGTCGACCGACTATTGGACGCAGCGCGCGATGCGCCGCACGAAGCGAACCATTATTTTGGTAATAAATTTGCACAATTTGCAAACGTTATTCAGAAGTTAGTCTATTAAGTATAAAATGGCAAACCAAATTGAGCATAAATCAAGTATTATCTGTCAAAGAGACCAACTCCGAAAAAAGTATTGCCAGATTGAAAACCACACGTCTAAAAAAAACCCCCCTTCGTATGTATGCAGGTTAATGTAATGGGTGATTTTTTAAGAGGCTTAGAACTTTTTTTAAAAAAAAAACACAAAAAATTCGAAAAAATGAATGAAATATTTATTTTACTCGATAGTTTGAACCTTGCAATTTAATGTTTAAAGATAATTTCATGCAAATGTTGACCGCGGCTGCGTCTCAGGTAGCCCATCCGCTGAGTCCAATTTTGGCATACTCTTTCACACATATCGGCCGGTATCTCACGAATGAATGCATGGATGTTGGCTTCCAGTGCGTCAATCGAAGCGGGCTTGTCCCTATAGACATTAGCCTTGACATACCCCCACAAAAAATAATCTAATGGTGTCAAATCGCACGATCTAGGCGGCCAATTGACCGGCCCGAAACGTGAAATTAACTGTTCACCAAACTCGCCTCGCAATTGCGCCATTGTTTCGCGTGCTGTGTGGCATGTGGCACCGTCTTGTTGAAACCACATATCATGCAAGTCAAGAACTTCCATTTCGGGCAAAAAAAAGTTTGTTATCATCGCTCGGTAGCGTTCACCATTGACAGTAACGCTGCGATTCGCATCATCTTTGAAGAAATATGGCCCAATAATGCCGCCGGCCCATTAACAGCACCAAACAGTGGCTTTTTCGGGATGCATTGGTAGCTGTTGCAATGCTTCTGGCTGATCTTCACTCCAAATGCGGCAATTTTGCTTATTTACGTACCCATTCAACCAAAAATGAGCCTCATCGCTGAACACAATTTTTCGATAAAAAAAGCGGATCCTCGGCCAGCTTTCCAAGAGCCCATTCACCAAAAATTCGGCGTTGTGGTAGGTCGGCTGGCTTTAGTTCTTGCACCAGCTGTATCTTAAAAGGCTTTACGCCCAAATCCTTCCGCAAAATTTTCCACGTAGTGCTGTAACAAAGGCCTAACTGCTGGGAACGGCGCCGAATCGACATTTCGCGGTCTTCTGTCACACTAGCTGATACGGCCGCAATATTTTCTTCACTACGCACAGTACTTAAACGTGTTGGTGGTTTAATGTCCAACAAAGTAAATTTGGTGCGAAATTTGGTCACAATCTTCCGAATAGACTGCTCAGAAGGTCGAGAATGCCGATCATAAAATGGAAGCAGCGCGCGATGAACATTTCGAACCGAGCACGAATTTTGATAGTAAAATTCAATAATTTGCAAGCGTTGTTGATTTGTAAGACGATCCATGGTTAAATTGCAAACCAAACTGAAGCTGTTTGACAGTGACACAAGGTACTAAACACACGTCAGCTGTCAAAACCAGTGTTGCCAAAACCAAACCAGCTAAAAAATCACCCGTTACTTAATTCTTCCAAATTATCAAGCGAAAGTTATAAAATCTATTAAAATTGTATTTACCATTATAATGCTTGTGACAACATTTGCAAGCTCATCACCATCATTATAGCCCTTTCCATTTTTATATCAACAAACCGCCCTCCAATTGAAAACCCTTTTCAAAATTCAAGTCAAAATTTACATACATATATGTATGAGTGTAGCAAAATATAAGCTGCCTTAAGTTGACAATTCGACTAATTACCACTGACAGCTACTGCGCAAACAACATGGCACACTTTGTAGCTCACTCGCTGTGCCCATGAGGACCCTCAATCAATGTTGCAAGTCTCCGATCCCAAAAGAGAGGCAAAGACCTCCTTTCTTTACGTCGCATCGCTTCGCGTTGCTTCAAACTTCAAGAACAGCTTACCGCTGCTTATAGCCGTCGATCCGAATGCGATAATTTATTAGCACAATTAACGATGCTTCAACACACACAAACACAAGCTCACATGTGCGGGCCCCTGTGCTAACCTGCTAACAGTAAAATGTTGCATTGCGGATGCTTGTTTGGGGCTCATTGTGGAGAGGGTGCAGCAAAACAGCAACGGCGGCGGCGGCATGGTGAGCAGCTGATTTTGGTGCGGTGGTGTGGTACAGTGCAGTGCAGTGCCAATTGACGCTGCATGTTATGTGCTTTTGTGTTCCGATCACACTCCATTCTTTGGTTCGGTTTCGCTTTGGGTCTTGAGCTAGCTAGCGCTCGTGTCATCCCACGCTGGCTGCTATACGGCTATACCCAATGAACCGCGCTCTACGGTGGTGCTGCCACTGAGGTTGCATCTGTGCAAACTTGAAACACTCTCCCCAGTGTTGGTGTGGGTGCACTTTAATCAATTTACCTTACTGTGTCTCGTTCGTCTTTTTTTTATTTTGTCGTTTTTTTTCAAGCCCCGCGCAAATTGTGCCCATTACGATGCGTAAACGTTATCCCAACAGGTACAGGTACTAAACTGCCAGCCGCACTGCCATAGCAGCTATACCTCACGGTGGCAGCCATAATCCGCCCTGAGAGAAGTGCTGCTCGTAGATCTATCTCTGGGCACAGCATTCCGCGTTCGATTAGCATTCATTTGGCATAAATCTCGAATGAGCATAAAGCATTTCGAGTCCCATTTGTAATGGCCGCAGTGGCGCGCAGTACCTAGGCACACCAGCACCGCCACCACCACCGACCGTTTGGAACCGACAGGGCTGTGCCGTGATGCAGATGCAGACTCCACACACGTCCGCGTCCGGCTTAGACGCCGATTGCAATACCTTGTTGTTCTTCGGTTGCTGATGCCTGACACTGCTTCGTGTGTATCTATCTATGCATCAGGCATCCGTTAATTCATAAATCAGGCGTGGGATACTAATTTTCTTAATTAACGCATATGGTGGTATGGTTAAGACTTTTTTTTTCTTCTTTGAGGGCAGGTGGTGATGCTGATGTTGGTGTAGTGGGCAAGAACGTAAGCACTCTAAGCTCCTTCTTATTGGAACGTTTACGGATGTAAGGTGAGACCTTATTTTTTGTTTGTTTGTTTATTTTGATCGTTTGCTGATGTTTTGGCGTAAATCAGTTGTGACCGACGCGACGTTCGAGTTTTTTGTTTTGTTGTTTTTTTTTTTTTTTTGAAAGCTGAGTGCGAACGGAATTGATTAGACCTTATAACCTTGTTGGCAGCTAAAGGTTGATTATGTACATGCATGGGTGCGTTTGAAAAATAGCAGAAAAGAAGTCCATACTGCAAATGAATTGCCTTGTAAGAAGTGTAAATTACCTACTCGGTTGCAATCAGAAAGGTGTTGAGATTATTGTTTGAGATCATAAAGGAGACTTTACCTAGGTATACCACTATTTAACAGATAACTTTAATAAAAGAGAATGTGATTTAGTTCTTAATTTATTAACAATTTTTTAACTTTACTATAAAGAAATAAATATTTTGACTTTTTATTTTTTTCTTTTCTTTCCCTTGTAACTCCACTAAACGAAAATTCGATCGTGACCACCTTATACGCTAGCTGAAGAAACAACTCGTATTTATTCGTTTATTAATTTAGATACATAAGTATCACAATTAAAAATATTTAGCTCTGATGCCATCCTTTAATTGAAGTATTTAAAAATATAAATAATATTTTTGTTGAATTATGCCATTTTTACCACTATATACATAACTAGCTAAATTATGAAAAAATTTAGCCATAAAACCATCCTTAAATGATAAGCTCTCAAACTGAAAAGAATTTTTAAAATGGGAACTGTGGCTTCTGAGATTATCCCGAACATGCAAACAATCAAAAAATCAAACGAAACAACTTTCCCTACAAGGGTTATACATGTGTGCGTTGCTGCCCCTTTTGACGAAACTTTACAGAAACACTCTCGGGTTGATGCCAAAGTTTTGGACCCCATAGCATTTTGAAAAACGGAAGTACCTTGAATTTTATATAAGTTACTGTAAACGCCCGGCTAAAATCCTAGGATTGACCGGTAAAGCACAAATATTAATAAAGAGACATGGCAAATGTTGAAAAATTAATTTTTTTCCTATTCCATTCCAGAGTTTTAGAATGCATGCACTGGTAAATGCTAGTAGTTTATCTCAGCATAATTGTACAGGTAAAGAACTGCACACACACCCCAAACACCACTGCACGATGTCGAACAAAAATTATAGATTTTGATACTTTTTTTTGAAGAAGGTTCCCATTGGAAAACAGAATTTGCCTAAGGAATCTTGGAGGCCTGGTAATTAAAAATTGATATTCTCTTTGGGAAAATTTTGTCTGCAGCACAGCCAAAATGTAATTTTACTGCTGGAAAAATCCAAGTGGAGATTTTTATTTGTCTTTACTTTTGAGTTAGATAATATTGGCTAAAAAGTCCACTGCTGAATCTGGCTTGAATAGAAAATTATCCAAGATTTTTCCCATAGATAGAAAAAGGTATTTTATATAAAGCTTGTAGATCATACGATATTCTACAAAATAAACGCCAACACTTTTCTTCCTGCGAATTATATTTCAGAAGATATGGCCTTTAACAAAAAACTAAAATGACGGAAAATTCAATTTTTTACTTAACCAATGCTCCCAAACTTTTAGTGTTTTCCAAAAAAATGTTTCTATATTACTTGACTTTCTGAAAGAAAGCATTATAATATTGTTTTCCTTTCATCCGTCATGAGTTATCATTTAAAAAAAAAATGTCAAAAATACTGGTTTTTCGATCTCTACACTTAAATTGCAGTTTTTGCAAAATGATGATCTTATAGATTACATTTTTTTTTTAGAAGGAAAATGTATAACAATTTTTTTTATACAAACGATCAGTTACTAACTCAAAACGGTAAAGTGTCGTAAATACAGGTTTTTCGCATACAATTACTAAATAGTAAATTATATCTACTTTTTTGCTACAAAATTTGTAGATTATGTTACCTTTTCCAAAAAAAAATATCAACATATTTTTCCTTCTAGTGATCACTTTAAAGATATCATTATATCATAATTTAATCATTATTGAAAAAAAATTGGTAAAAAAATACAGGTTTTTTACTTTTAATTTTCAAAAAGTGAAATCTTTGAAAAATAATTTATGCTCACTTTATAGAATATTATGTAATATTTACAATAGAAAATATGATGTTACTTTTTTTCATTAGAGTGATCAGTTACAAACTATTGCTACTTCAAAAATGGTCAAATTTAGGAAAAACAGGTTTTGAACCTAGGAAAAATTTACTACAGGAAAAACTTCCAAATAAATATTTTTAAACGCAATTATCATTATTTTGACATGCGAAATACTGGCTATCAGTCTATGGCTAAATCTTGCTTTCGTTAAAAGTTATTAAGGGTTACAAGTAGAAAAATATCGGTTTTTTCGCATAGCTATTGCTTTTGAACATGTAACCCTGAATAACTTCTTGTGTGTGTGTGAAGCTCAATCTCTTCGGCTGCATGATTACGCTCAAATAAAAACCTATCACTTCTCTGAGGTAATATTTATGTTTTACCGGTCAACCCGGGGGATTTACAGTAACGAATTCTTACACATTGATCATGGACTTCATTGAAAAAATTTAAAAACTGTTTCTTTTAAATCTCAGGTTTATAATTTTGATTTTTTTTCCAGTCGTAATGTTGTTTTTCATAAATAAATGAGATTCTCGTATCATTGGCTTGGTCATCTGATTTTAAAATAATTGCAAAAATCATCAGTACTTATAATCTGTCATTGATCTATTTAAAAAGGTTAAATCTGAGCGAAATTTCAAAACGAAACAGATTGGAAATTGAAATTTCTTTAAATTTTAAATTTAGGCCCAGTTTTTCAGTGGTGAGTTAAATCAGAGTTTATTAATTCTAGAAGTAAATTAACCAACAGTTAACTGAGGATGCAGTTTTTTGATGGAGAATGCATACGGAACGACTAAACAAACTCGGTGGATAAAACATCAAAAACATCTGCTCAGTCAACCCTGAGGTTTTTCACCAAATTTGATGAGTTAACTCGGGTTTAACTTTAATCTCGCACTGAAAAACTGGAACTTGAGTTACTTCACTGTTTTATACCTTATCGATTCCACTGTTTTCAATCTTTTAAATCGATTTATCTTCTCCCAAAAAATAACCATTACCTAGTTACAGACGACCCAAAAGTGTTTTAAAACACATTCCTGGTCCTATTCTAAACTGACTCTCTCTTTTCCCAATATATGACTGACTAACTGTTATGTAATGTCTTGAAAAATTTTAATAACGCACTTAAATAACTTACTATACAAACTACAACATTCTTCAAACTTGCATCTGCAGCGGTAGAGAACATAAAACCACCTTCCGTTTTAATTAATCAATTCCAAATATACCCATGTACGGACCCCTACCTGGACGACAAGAGTTTCCACATGGAAATGTCTTCCGAAGTCACCTTCACCTTCGTCTTCGTTTTTTTTTTTTTTTTCTTCCAAAACATTAACATATTCCAGGGGCGGTTGGGCAATGTGCAGCAAATCCGACTGACCATCATTGGCTAAAATACCCAAGAGCGCTTCACAAAGCCAAACGCACATGACCGTCAAGTGGAAATAACTTGGCGGCGGTGGCGGCCGGCGGTGGCAGCGGGCACATGCTGCTGCCCTTCCAACTTAAAAAACAATTAATTTCAATTATAATTAAGATTGCATTTTATTATTATTAACAAAATTCTCTGTTTAACTGCAATCGAACATGCAAGATCATTAACCAACAGCACTGGTCGCAGGTTGGTCGGCCAGCATCGACAGCGGTAGTCGGTTGTATGGCTGACTTGATGGGAAGAGAGTGTTATAGCCAGCAGGGAGGTACTCCTTGTATAGCTTTCTTTTACTACCTATTGAACCTTTGGATCTCTTTATGGTCAAGTATACATATATCTGTATTGCGGAAGGTACCTGCCTATAGCTTTAAGACCAAGATTGGTCTCCCGGGTTGTAAGCTAAATTTTTTAATGAGCCTATTAACTGACTGAAGTTTGTCATAAACAAAGCCCGGTAGTTGCTGACGAAGTACTAAAACTAAAACTCCAACATTGACTATTTATACGAACCTTTGAAGTCTGTTCGTGCCATCAGAGACTTTGGAAAAGGTATATGATCATTATTGTTTATGATGTAGGAAATTCGTCATCATCGTCGCCTGGCTGATGGTATAGTATGATGTTCCTTTATTTCGAAACAAAAAAAAATTTATGGCGAATTGTTCGATGTTGGGACAACATCTTCTGTAAAACCATTTTATGGTTCCTTTTTATTTTAATGCAAAGAAGAATTTTCTTTTGTCGGAGTTTTTCAATCAACAACAAAAGGACTATTAAAAAATTTTGCTAAAACTGTCCAGCATAATGTTGGTAAAATTTATTTTTTTTTGTCTGTTTTATACTGGCTGACAACATGCAATTCATCATTACCACACCGCACAGGAACATAAAGTCAAATGTGATGTAGCTTTTTGTTAATTAAACTTAGGTAGGTATGTGTGTTATAGTTGTTGCGGCTACAGCAATGCTAGGAGCCAAAGAGTTAAAAGTTGTGGTGAATAATGTTACTAGGAGAGTAATTGTTAATTTATAACGTGGTGGATTTATTTTTATTAAATTATTAAATATTTAAAAATTTACTCAACTTTGTTTATTTTTATATTTGACATTTTTTTGTTCGAAAGGTCATTTGCTGAACTTAAAAAAAACAATGTTGGCAATACCTGGTGCTTGAAATATTATATTTTTAAACATTCTACCCCTTCGTATTCTCGAATTCTGAAATACACGGTGTGTTTTTTTAGACGTGTGGTTTTCAATCTGGCAATACTTTTTTCGGAGTTGGTCTTTTTGACAGCTGTCACTTGATTTATGCCCAGTTTGGTTTGCCATTTCATAATGAATAGGCTTACTCCTGAATAACGTCGTTTCCGAATTGTGCCCAAACGGGCCCAAAACAAGATTGCCGTTGATCCCAATTTTCATTTTTGGTTGAATGGGTACGTTAATAAAACAAATTGTCGTATTCGGAGTGATCATAATACACAAGCCATTGTTGAGACGCCGTTAAATCCTCAAAAAGTCACTGTTTGGTATGCTCTATGGGCAGAGGGAATCATTGGTCCATATTTCTTCAAAAATGAAGCCGGCCATAATGTCCCAGTCAATGGGGAACGCTAAAGAGCAATGATTAATGACTTTTTCGTGCCTGAATTGAAGGATGTTGTTGTGGACGACCTTTGGTTCCAACAAGATGGCGCTACATGCCCATACAGCCAACGAAAGAATCATTGAAGGAAACTTTTGGTGAGCGCACTATCTCGCGTCGTTGGCCTGTGGCGTGGCCTCCAAGATCGTGCGATTTAACACCGCTTGATTATTTTTTGTGGAGTTATGTGAAGTCGCTTGCCTACTCAGATCAGCCCGAGACGATTGACGCCTTAGATGAGAATATTCGGAGCGTTATTGCTGACATAAGGCCCCATTTGCTGCAAAAAGTGGTCGAAAATTGGGCCCTTCGGCTGGAATTTATTCGAGCCAGCCGCGGGGGGCACTTGTTCGAAATCATTTTTAAAACATAATGGCAAACCCTTATCTTAATAATAAAGCTAAATTCTTGGCCATAGCATTAAATTAAATGCGTTTTATTTGTTCTTAAAAACCACACGTCTAAAAAAAACACCCTTTACATAATGTAGCTAATTCACAATTTCAATACCTATGTTTTTTGAGGAATTTTCCTTATTTTTAGGTTATTGCTGTTATCTCGTTAATGGCTGGACTGATTTTGTTACAATTTTGCAATCTGGTACTTGTAACAAGTATAAATAATATAACATTTTAAATAATTTGTTTTTTTATAAATAAAAAATAACCAAGACAAAAATTAGTTTTTTAGTATTTTTTCATATTTTTTTCTCTAACGATATACAAATGTACATACATAAGTATATGTATATACATAACATTACTCAACCATTACCATAAATTTGCAATATCTAGCTTCAATTATTAATGTTTTTGGCCACAAGAGCAAGTTCGTGCGAGCCAATCTTACACCTTATTTTTAAAAATGTAAACTTCAGCTGTCTAATGTAAACAAAAACTTCACCAACCATTAGACCAGCAACACTCACAGCTATCGATTGGATTTTTATTATTATTATAATTGATTACTCTTGACTCAAATATTCGCTCAAAGTCCGCGAAGTCGATTAATAAATTATGACAGACATCAATTCTGTGTATACTGTGTCCACTATAACAACAACTATAGCCTTCATGCCTGTCTTTCTGTCTGTCTGGTCTGTCTATTACCTGCGTGCGTGTTTTCTCAAAAGATGCCGGCTTCATGATACCGCGTGAGTGCACCCCAACAACAACAACAACAACAAAAAAACTCAAGATAAAGACTTAATTTCCGATATAGCTGCACTTCGGAAAAACATGCCAGGCATTCTCTCAAATACTCAAATCTCATCCCTCTCCCCCTTCTTTCCATATACATACGATCTAAAGGCAACTATACTCCTCTTATTCGTATAAGTATACCAGACACATGCCACTGGACACACGATTCCTCGGAGTCTTCCTTCGCGCATCAGCAATGATCTATTGACGGTGTGATTTAGAAAAATTATACGGAAGCGCGTACATGTCCATGTTGGACTGCACTTCGGCTTGTATCTAGGTGGCTTATTGATGAATGCGCTGCAATTCGCTGGACGGAACCTATACCTTTATAGAACGGGACACATCTCGAGAGCTACCCGACTGCACTAAGGAAATGATAAATGGTCTGTTGGCGGTTATTAAGAGTACCTCTCTTGGGGAGGCATCACAACACAACTATATATGCCTTTATCTAGCTGGTGTGGATCGTGGTCATGTCCACGTTTTCGTGTTGGTCATGGTGATGAGATTGTAGTGCAAAGGTTGTTATTTTTTTTTTTTTTCTTATACAACATAAACCTTTTGCATCACCTTTAAAGGCCTCATTCACTATCCAATTATAATTAACCACAATTACTGTGGACACAAAAAACAAAAAAAACACCAACAATTCATCAAGCCTGCACATTTTGTTGCACTTCAAGAAGTGTGATGATGTTTTTTGTAGTTATACTTACAGACATACACATAATGAATTGTATGTATATACCTATGGCTAACCTACTGTGTATAAAGTTTCAGCATCATTCACCTAGGTTATGTCTTTTCTTGGCGAAAGGGACGATGTGGCATCAACATCGTCATCATCATCATAGCTATTACTGTCTCCACTTCAACAGCTTCTCATTATTTTTATGCCGAGTTGCGAGATTTTGTCGAATTCACCAACACCTTAAGCACTCATCTCTATAAAGCTCTATACGACCTGATGCTAGACTATAGAGGAAGAAAAAAACAATATAATATTAATAAGCAGGGAAACACGCTTAATTAGAAAATTAGTAATAAGTCATATAGCCTCTTAGACAAAATTAATATTTATGAGGTTTTAGATAGTTGTTTTGTATTTTTCTTAAACCATTTATCATAGGTATATACACATCGAAAGAAAAAGTTTATTGTTATGCCTTTGTTGACGTTAACTTAAACTTGAGTTCTTAAAATTTTTTGTTCGCTATTTTTGTTTAAGCAGCTGACGATGTATACATAAAACCCTAAGAAACGTTATTCACAATAGAACCTACAAATTTTTAATAGGTGTTCAAAGCTTACAGATTTTAAGCTTCATTAATTTGTGTAAACCTGTTTAGATGGTACATCAAGTAGTTATTCTAGCTTAAGAGGTTTATTTTGAGAGTCTATTCATACATTATTTTATGTTATTGTGGCTCTCGAAATAAGGTCACACTTCATTTTTCATCACATCACTCAAAGCTTGTGACGAACAGATTTAACTAAAATTGGTTCTCAAATATTAGGGGTTTAGAAGAAACATCAATAATTTGTCCTAATAAAGGGTCCGCCGTCTAACGTTTTTTTTTCCAACTAGTGCTTATTTCGTGAATGGTAACACTAAGCTCATGTCTGATTTGACAGATAATTAGTTTTATCCTTCCGCTGAACGAATATGGTTGTGTATACGCTTCGCTAAGTGGGCCTGCGATCGACTTAGAGAAGATGCCGATTTTGCCAAAAAAATCATCTTTTCAGATGAAGCTCATTTTGATCTTGGCGGGTGGTAAACAAGCCAAATTGTCGCATTTGGGGCACAAAAACCCGCACGCATACATTGAAAAGCCGATACACCCAAAACGAGTCACTGTTTGGTGCGGATTTTGGTCCAGAGGCATAATTGGGCCATTTTTCGAAAATGAGCAAGGAGTGGCCGCTACAGTCAATGGCGATCGTTATCGGGCCATGTTGAACGAATTTTTGTTCACAAAAATTGAATTTGGTCCTGTTGAAACCAAATATTGCCAATATCCTGGCAATATTTGGTTTCAACAGGACGGCGCTACGTGCCACACAGCCGAAGCTACACTCGATGTTTTGCGCCATTTTCAAAAAAAAAAGAAAAGTTATTTGGCGGACCCTTTACTAGGCAATCGTCCGTGTAGCATTCCTGAATTGGGTCATAGAAAACTATTGCAACAATAAGTAAACAGGGGATTATAAACTAACCCATAATACTTTTAAATTTAGACGAAATGATACAAATACAAAGTTTGTTGCCACTAAAGAAATTAGCAAGCCACTGACTTCCGTATACAAATTGTTGTTGTATCCCACTGCTAATCGTCGTCGTCATCTACGATGTGTAGCATGTGGCTGTGTATTGAAATTGTGCTCATCCAAACAGAGTTACGTTTCCACATTGTAAGCAAATTTAAGAGCTTTTCTGTGGATTTTATTAAGAAACTTTTGAGATTTGAAGAATTTGAGAAATAATTAATTATGTCGATAGAATTTCAATTGTGATATTGTGAAGTGCTATTTATATTTTAAACGGCGGTAACCCAGTGAGAGCTTTAAAGAGCAACAGACTTATGCAAGCCAATGTGACCAGATTGAGAGGCAAACGTCCTAACTTTCCTGCTACTGAAAATTTTTATTGAACAGAGTATAGCTATTTCCATATTAAGGAACGCATTCGGACATTTTTCGAAATATATCCTCACTTATATTCACTGACATATCTACCTGAAATGTGTCAATTTTGAATAAATTAACTTTTGGATACGTTCAAGGAATATTTAATTTATTTCAAGACACATAAGACATAACTTATCACTTAGAAACTATAAACTTGCCTTACCTATAGTTCTTTGAACGTTTCCACTTTAAAAATAACAATCAATTTTTTTTTGAAATACTCAAAAAATCTTTTAACGGCTTTTGATCCATTTATCCATATTTATTACATTTTGGAGTTCTCTCTGAGGTGCCCTGCCCTGGTCAATGGGTACTTCGACACTTCTATAGGTATATTTTTTTTAACAATAAAATGCGAAAAACCCAAATGACTTTGACGATTTTCATTAAACTTCGTGCTTATGTGTAATTCTTGACACCATAGAAAATCGGCTGCTTGGGCTTTCAAGAAAAGTCTATGAAGTATGAGCTGAAAATTGTAGGGTTTGTTATTAAATCCAGAAATCGATTTTTCAATTTAATTTTTTTATAAAATTATTTTATTGAATATTTTGAACAAAAAATAGAGAGCAAATATGTATATACTTATATTATTTTTTTTATTTTGTGTAGATAAATAAATATTTTTTTTTGGCAATTTTTCTATTTTTTTTATTAATTTACATCGAATGCTGATTTTAAAATCATTTAAAAAAAAAAAAAATAAAAATAGAACAGTGATAAAAATACAAAAGAATTTTCTTAAAAAAAATTAGTTTGTGAAATTTTAAAATTTCTTAAAAAATGTAGAAAACATAAAAGCATCTAGTTTTCGCCATTTTATTTTTCCACAAAATAAATAATTAGAACGTGAATTATTCAAAGAGAAAAAAACATTTAATCACAAAAAATTTTATAAAATATTTGTCTCGATTTCTTTGATAATTTTAAGTTTAACTGTTAACTAAAATAAATTTATTTACAATCGACCTTAAAGAAATAATTTCTGGCTTGGTTTGGTAGTATAATGTATAGTTTTTGCCGATGTTTTTTAATACATAATTTTGTATTCCATTCATATAATTTTACTTTTGATTTATAGGTACACCACATAAATGTACAATAAATATATATGTATGTACATATATGATAAGTTATGAATTCGTAAAAAAATCGATCCGTCTGTCTGTCTATCTCTTCGACTACAGCCTAAACGAATGGATTGATTGTCTTTAAACTTGGTACCCAACAGGTTTTTTTCATTTTTTTAGGACCAAACATGACGGTACTTCCATACAAAATTTTTTGGTCAAAAAGGCTCCACAGATTTAAAAAAAAAAATCAATGAATTTTATTAAAATAAAAAAACTTGTTCCGAAAAATGGTTATTAATGGCACCTCCAAAAGAACCATTTTTTGTATTTTCGCTTTTCTTGAAAACAGTTCAACTGGTTTTAATAATTTTTTTTTATGTAAATTGATTGATACATTCTAAATTTGTTTACCAAAATTTTCAAAAAAATAATTTTTGGATTAATGAAAAAAGTTTGACTCCGTTGATTTTTATTTAACTTAGTAAATGTTAAAGATCCTTGAAGGAAAATCTTTTTTTGCTCAAAAACGACTCCTACGAATTTGATAAAAAATTGTTTGTATCATAATTAGTACGGTCTACCATTTAAAATTGTTAAATTCTACCTCATTAACCGATAAAATTAAAATTACATAAACATATATGTACATATACAGAAGCGTGTAAGTAAGTGTAATAATAATATTGCAAATCGAAATTGGCAAAAAAATATTCTTTGAAAATTTGATATTTCGAAAACAAGTGCAAAAAGAAATTCAACTTTTAACTACTTACACATTAAAAAATACTTAAAATCAGCGTACTAATTTTTTTTTTTAAATGTTTAAAATGTAAAAATTAATTATTTTTAAGACCGCTTCTATGATGTTAAGATTTATGTAAGATATTACATGATGTACATCGCGTTGGGTTAAAAACAATTTCAGAAGTATTTCAATCAGTTTATTTCCCTTAAATAAGTGTAAATACACTCTGCACTTTACGACTTTTTTTGAACAAATTTACATGCTTTCCCAAATTATGGGTGATCAGCACAATCTTGAAAGACGGCCAAAAAGAGATGGGGACTGTAACCTGGTGGTATTCAACCTCCATTTTTTTCTTGCGCAGCTTCTTAATGAACTCGTCCTCTTTTCCTTACGACGCAGAATAGGTGAAATGAAAAAAAAGAACACTGATTCTTCAAAAGGAAGTGAATAACTTTTATTTAATTTTAAGTTATATTGAAGAGAACAAAGGAAATACTTTAATAAAATTGAGTTAGCTTTTAAGAAAAATGATCTAATAAAAATTTAAAGCTTAAGATGCCGACTGAGCCAAAGCACAATTTAGAATGAATATTAATGATTGATCTGCCAAAAGGGCCAAAAACATTCAAGAAAAGAGATATGAGTAAAAAACGCGGCGAGTTTTCCTGCGCGTTTTTGTGTGGAGAGAGTAGTGTCTGCGCACACTGCGACTATCTGCACACCATATCGAGTTAGCGTAACACGGGCTCGATACTTAATGCTGACAGTGGCAATGTGCGCAAACAATGAGAATGGAAAAAGCTCAGTGAAATGAGTGCCCCATATAAAATTGCCCCCAACACAAAATTAAAAATCAAAAAAGGAGACAGATTTCATAGCAAAAAAATGTCCCATTTAACAAAAATGAAATTTTACCCCAGAAGGAACGAAACGAAATTTGCCCATAAAAAAATGGAGTAATGCAAGTTACCTCCAATTTTATCGATGAATAAAGTGACAAATTACCCCATATGATGAAAAAAGGACCCAAAGTCGAAATTTTTCAAAAACCGTTTTTTATAAATTTAGAAAATAAATCAAATGAATAAGACTATTTTTATTGTTTTCTTACTTACTTACTGATTGATTTGTTCTGCGGTGAAAAAATTTATGTTGACGCTATTTCTTATAAAGGGTTTTCCAATAAGAGGTGTTATTTTGAATAGCCCGCTATTTCGGTAGCTGTCACTTTTGAAGCTGTCATTTTTTAACATTTGACAAGTAGAAACTACGATACACGCTTCAACAACGCATTGAAATTGTTAAAATTCACTATAAAAATGGTGAAAATTTGGCAGAGACGGTTCGTAAAACTAAAACATTTTTGGGTCGTCGTGAAGCACCTTGTCGGACCGCAATACAGAAATTGGTGGACAAATTCGAGCTGTTGGGACAAGTTAGTGATGTGAAGAATAAAATCCGTGCACGTCGCTCAAGAACAACTGAAAATATTGCTGTTGTAGCCCAAAGTGATGAAGAAAACCCAGGTTTGTCCATTCCTCGTCGTTCTTTGGAATTAGGCATTCCACAAACGTCATTACACCGTATTTTGCATAAAGACTTGGGTCTTAAGGCTTATAAAGTTCAGTTAACACAAGAGCTCAAGCCGGCTGATCATCAACAACGTCGTGTCTTTGCTGATTGGGTCCTTGAAATGCATGAAAATGATCCGGAATTTCATCGAAAAATCATCTTGACTGATGAGGCCCATTTCCACCTCAGAGGCTACGTCAACAAGCAAAACTGTCGCATCTGGGGCTCGGAAAACCCAAGAGTTATTGTTGAAAAGCCTCTCCATCCTCAACGCGTGACTGTTTGGTGCGGTTTATGGTCCGGCGGGGTCATTGGACCTTACTTTTTCGAAAATGAGGCTGGAGCAACAGTTACGGTCAATGGATTGCGCTATCGAGAGATGATTAATGATTTTTTATGGCCGGAATTGGATGGTATTGATCTGGACAACGTTTACTTTCAACAAAACGGCGCTACGTGCCACACAAGCAATGAAACCATCGATCTTTTACGGGAAAAGTTTCCGGACCGTGTTATCTCTCGAAGAGGTGATCACAATTGGCCACCGAGATCTTGTGATTTAACACCTTGCGACTTCTTCCTTTGGGGCCACGTGAAAGTTAAGGTCTACGCCAACAGCCCAGCGTCGATTCAAGACCTCAAAGATGGAATTCGTGAGGCTATCGAGGACATAGGGCAGCCACTTTGCGATTTGGTTATGGAAAATTTCATGAAAAGGATATGGTATGGTCCTGTAAGCGTGGTCGTGGCGGCCATTTGGCTGATGTTGTTTTCCATTATTAACGGCATACCTCCCTCTTTATAATGAAATAAACATCCGATCATTTATCTCAAAAAATGCCATTTTTCTTTGAATACCAAAATAACACCTCTTATTGGAAAACCCTTTATTAAATGAATCCAGTTTTGACGTTGGCCTAATCAATATAATTACAAGCAATTTAAGTAAATTTAATTTTTCCCTAAAATAAGACAAACGCGAATAGGTATATAAAAATCACCGCCAAAAATATTTATTTTTTACATTATGTTTCCATAAAAAAATGAAAATTGCCCATAAAACGTGAAAAATATCCCAAAAATCGTCAGGATTTTTTTCGTGAACATTATTATATCATATATAATTGAACCGTTATCATACATATTTTATGTCTGAAAGCATTAATTCATAGAGCAAGTTCGCGTGATCTTTTTGTGCATTTTATTTTATTTTTTTCACATTTCTCAGTATCAGTGCTGGTTACCCAGATTTTTAAATTTTGCTTTCCCAAGCCTTGTTAATGTTCTTTTACTGTCTGTTTCCTCATGTTTCCTACTCATAACCTTAAAACAACCATCGTATTCATATTTGCATAAATAAGTGCAAACAAAAAATACTAAAACATATTCCATTCGAAATGTATGTTCGCATATTCTTCTATATTTCTATGCTTGCGCAATCCCTTACTTCTCAACAATCCTCATCATCGTGATTCCCCTTTTTTTTAGCGAAATGAAATACAGAACCACTTTTGCGTGCAATCATCCCGACACGCATTTACACAATAATTAAAGCGGTCAAATTGCGCTCGCGTACACGCTTAATTACCAGCTATTGCATATACTCGTATGCGCCCATGTGCGAGCATGTTAAGGTGTCTCTTTCATCCCGATGCGCAATGTGTTATGTGTTCCTCATGCGAAGCGGAGGCTTTTTCTAGATGAGTTTCTCATGTTACAGCGCGGTGCAGCGTTGGCGGCTCTGCGTTAGTCATATAGTCGTATAGTCGTTTCGCATCGTAGCAGTATAAAATGCGCGCCCTGAATATTGATTTCCAATTGGACATCGAACATGAGCAGTAATTAAATGCACGCTTAATGAAAGTAAGGTAGCCTATATCTATAGGTTTATTGCCAAGACCCGCACAATTTGGTTCATAGTTATGAATGTAAATGTACAGTAATACATACATATGCATAGATATACACAAGTAACCAATGCCTCTGGGATAAATATTTGTATTTAACAATTTTTCAATTAATTTATATTTAACTTTGAAAAAAAAAAAAAAAACTAACTAATGTACATTTATATTGAATACCTAAGAATTTGTAATTAATTTTGATTTATTTCTATTTTTTTTTTTATTTACAGCAGCGTAAGCTGTCACCGACATGGGCAGTGAGCACTACTGCTTGAGGTGGAACAATCATCAATCCAACCTGTTAGGGGTGTTTAGTCAATTATTACAGGACGAGAGTCTGGTGGACGTCACGTTAGCTTGTTCTGAGGGCGCCCCCATCAGAGCCCATAAGGTAAGTTGGAATGTTTTTTATATATGAATTCAAATACCGAACACAATAACCAAAGATACATGTAAGTTGTAAAATTTATATTTTTGGTCAATCCCAAAAAATTAGCAATAAACAAAGTGATGAATTAGATGCAACCAAACATCAGGGCCAACTGCAACTCGTTTGGGGATTATGCCCAACTGAAGTGGGAATTAAATTCAAATAATGTCCTATGGGAACTTATGACTCTCAATATTTGGGGTCTGTTTCATAAAATCAAGGTAGAGTTCTGAGTTCTTAGTTCCTTAGCACATAAATATTGGTAGAGGGTAATAAGTCCACATAAGAAAAATTCACAGTTCTTTTTTGACAAACCTAAATTGGTAGAAAAAAAAAACAAAAATTGAATTTTGGACTTATGACCCTATGCCAATATTTACTTGTCGACTAGCTGGCCCGCCCAGCTTCGCACAGATAGATAAACCTAAGCTTCGCATAAAAATTACAAAAGAAAATATAAATAAATATTTGCGCTAATTTTTGTAATCGAATACAACTTTATGAGTTTTAACCTACTTCACGTTATGAGTGGCTAAATATATAAACAAAAAATGATACTCTAAGTCCGACCTATATTACTTTCCCAACACAAAAACAATCGAAAGCCATATTTTTTTTTATCCCATTTC
This sequence comes from Leucozona laternaria, assembly GCA_932273885.2. Lineage (NCBI taxonomy): Eukaryota > Metazoa > Arthropoda > Insecta > Diptera > Syrphidae > Leucozona > Leucozona laternaria. Next base: position 17,331,118 of record OW026367.1, on the reverse strand, counting down.
ACCCTATAAATGTCTATTTTCTGAAATACAATCCCCAAGGCCATCCACCAAAAAACAACCTTTCAAACACCAAAATAATTTCGTAAATCGTATATTTTTTTTAATTCTACCCCATTTCTACCTACAAATATAAAAATTTTGAAAAAGAAAATCCCTAAAGCTATTTTCTAACCGCCCACAGCGCCACCTGTTGAACGGTAATTAAAGTGAACTGAAAAACGAAAATCCGACTTTTCTTTTCTTTTTTCCTAAACCTTCGCGTAGCAAGCAGGTACGAATAAACCCGCACAAGGAAATATCCCATTTGGTCCAGTCGTTTTCAAATTTCAAGCATCCCAACACGCCATGACCGGTTTTTATGTATAAGTAGAGGGTGTTTTTTTTAGACGCGTGGTTTTCAATCTGGCAATACTTTTTTTCGGAGTTCGTCTTTTTGACAGCTGTCACTTGATTTAGGCTCAGATAGATAAGTCCGAGACGATTGCCGCCTTGGAAGAGAATATTCGGCGCGTTATTGCTGACATACGGCCCCAATTTCCGCAAAAAGTAGTCGAAAGTTTGGCCTCTCAGCTTTAATTTATTCGAGCCAGCCGCGGGGGGCACTTGCCCGAAATCATTTTTAAAACATAATGGCAAACCTTTGTCTTTATAATAAAGCTAAATTCTTGGCCATAACATTAAATTATATGACGAATCAGAACTTTTCTCAGACATTGCGAAACAGGCTCTTCGTCCTTCATTTATGTCTCGAGACTCCTCTGTTACATTCTAGGATGCACCGAATATCTTGAAATAACCCTATGAAATTGTTAAAAATCAAGAATTAATCCACACACTCCCCCTATTTCGATATTCATATACTTTTAAATCAAACATGATTGCAGTCATAGGCTTTCTCTAAATTTCAACAAACACCAATAAGGTCTTGAAAAGTTCTTCCATATACCTCCCAATTTATCCTTCCATGTATGATGAGAAGGACAAACTAGTTAGGAACAACTGTAAGCACTCGTGTTTTTTTTTTTTCTTCATCTGAAAGTTAATTGGATAAAACCCTGAAGTTGATCCCTCTTAATTGCTAAGTTTCCTTCTCCATTACACCCACTTAGTTTTTTGAGTTTTTTGCAACCTGCAATCAATCGATCAGCATTGCTATATACATACATATATACAAATACAAAAACAACAACAGAAAAAAATCACAGCACCTTCCACCTTTCCTTGTGGCCATCTATGCATATCGAATCCATTTAGTGACAAATTTAGACTTGGCATCTGCAAAGAACATCAAGAGAGAACTCGCTGCTATGATGGAGTCCTCCTATGGCCTGGCCTAGTCTGGGGCTGCATTTGCATCGATGCGTTGCTCTATTTGCAATCAGCTTCCAGAACACCAAAACATGCCCGCCTTCTGCCAATGCCATATCTGTACCTTACTTACTCGTTCAAACACCCACAACAGTGATATATTCCTACACCATCAATAAGGAAAAGGATGAAAATCCGGAACACACCGTTTTAAGAATAAATTAACTTCGAAAAGACTGAACGGTGGTGGTGAGAAAATAAAGAAAGAGCGAGATAGAGAGGGTCAGAATAGCACACATGCATTCCCCTTATCTGCCTCCACAGGTGTCCTGTCCTTAGGAAAAAGAAATATGCGAAAAAAACGGTCCCAACCCAATATATAGTCAAGCCAATAAAAAAAATAACTAAGCTCCCCATCGCCAACACATTCATTGACCATTGATGCATTCCATCATTCTATCTCCTGGGCCGATTGGCATCATCATCACCATCGGCATCATCCAGCATCATCACCGGCCAGTGTCCAGAGAAAAAGGACCAAGATGTAGAAACACGCAGACAAGTGTCTTCCCAGTTGCGTCCGACTGAGAAACAGAGGAACCAATATCCTCCAGCATCATCAAGCGACATCCACATCATCCGCAAACGCTTGCAAATTGAGTTTGGTCACAGAGCAAGGGGGATGATGCGAGGATGAAGTGATGAAGAGAGGAATATCTATACTGATGTAGGTCCAGGATGCTTCTAGTAGGTTTTTCTATACCCTTACATACCTATACCTACTGGAACCGGTCTACTGACTTCATGAGACAGCGACCAAGTGTGTGTATGCTTGGATGGATGAAAGTTGTTAATGGAATCTCTTTGATCTACGGAGTCAGTGGCTCCTTCGATAATTTTGGACAGATTTTCACCCATCGGCATAAGAGGTGCGGTGTGGTAAAGTCTATAAGGACACCTGTGATAATCAAATTTTTTTTTTCCTCGTCGTTGGTCGTTGGTGTGTGCCTGTGCTTAGATGGATAATTGGAAAATTGGTTTGATCAAACGTCATCCCAATGTCTACTCTAATGGAAGATGGTCAAAGATTAGACAAAAATTTCGAGTTTTTTTCTTCTCGGGATGCATTATTCGTCGCACTGTTGCTGGTCAGCAGACCACTCCATTCCACTGTGACTATGGCCATGATGCATTAATCGTCGACAATTTCCGACGGTCTTCCTTCTTCGGTTCTCGCTGCTCGGCCGAAAGACTACAACGACAACTTGTCACATATTGAATACACTCTCCTTCAGTTTGGCCACTTTCTACCACTAGATGTATGTATGTACTTCTTTTTTTTTGATTCTGAAGTTTCTTTTGTTTTGTATCGTATGGGGGCGCCCTCTGGCGTGAGTTTATGTGTGGTGTCGGTGTGGTATATGATGGTCGTATGGTTATGGTTTGATTGTTGCGCAGTGTTTTGTTGTCACTTCTTGGTTGCAATGAAACTGGCTTGCTGGCTGGCTGGGTGGGATGATAATAATGACGACGATGATGATGATGATGACTGACATTGGGTGTAATGGATTCTGAACATAAATTATCGCATTGTGGTTGCTGTCGCTGTAATATTGTGGATGTGCATTGACATTTCAATTCAAGTCAATGCATGATGTTAAGGAAAGGGATAAGAGGGAGTTTTGTTGATGGTTGATGATGGAGGGGTTGTTGTGGGTGATTGTGATTATTACTTTGTAAGCTGTCAACTGCGATGACAGGTTTATTGGTGGCGCTCTCTTTTGAAAGTTTGTTGCCAATCAAGTGTTGAATATAATGCATCAAGTGAAAGGTCCACAAAGTAGTATGGGAATATTTTTGATTTTTCGATGCAGGAAAAAAATAAAGGGACCGCGCCTGAAGTCAAAGTGTATATTTAGTTTGGCAAATAAGAACAATAATTTAATATTGAGTCCTTTTTTTACAAGATAACTTTTTCCTTGTGCCATGCCGACTAGAGATTTGGAGAGCTCGTATATATTATGTTGATATTGAGGTCACTCTCCACTAGAGTGAGACATTAAGGTAGGGTTCTCCTCTGCTTTGCATGTATTTCAAGATTTTTTGTCCAATCCGTCACCTTACTAAAGCCCAGAACATCAGTGAGAAAACACGTCACTTCTACAGCGATAGGTATATGTACCTTCATTAACTGGAAGAGAAAAAGAGTAGCTGTCATTTTGCAAATGGCGGCAAATGTCAATTCTGCTTTGACATTCGTGAAGTAATAGACGGTGTTCATATTGTACTGACTCCTCCGAATTTTGTAGACGTCTCTTTGGCTCACTTCTAGTGGGTGATTTTTTAGCTGGTTTGGTTTTGGCAACACTGGTTTTGACAGCTGACGTGTGTTTAGTACCTTGTGTCACTGTCAAACAGCTTCAGTTTGGTTTGCAATTTAACCATGGATCGTCTTACAAATGAACAACGCTTGCAAATTATTGAATTTTACTATCAAAATTCGTGCTCGGTTCGAAATGTTCATCGCGCGCTGCTTGTGTTCAGCGATGAGGCTCATTTTTGGTTGAATGGGTACGTAAATAAGCAAAATTGCCGCATTTGGAGTGAAGATCAGCCAGAAGCATTGCAACAGCTACCAATGCATCCCGAAAAAGCCACTGTTTGGTGCGGTTTATGGGCCGGCGGCATTATTGGGCCATATTTCTTCAAAGATGATGCGAATCGCTACCGAGCGATGATAACAAACTTTTTTTTGCCCGAAATGGCGCAATTGCGAGGCGAGTTTGGTGAACAGTTAATTTCACGTTTCGGGCCGGTCAATTGGCCGCCTAGATCGTGCGATTTGACACCATTAGATTATTTTTTGTGGGGGTATGTCAAGGCTAATGTCTATAGGGACAAGCCCGCTTCGATTGACGCACTGGAAGCCAATATCCATGCATTCATTCGTGAGATACCGGCCGATATGTGTGAAAGAGTATGCCAAAATTGGACTCAGCGGATGGGCTACCTGAGACGCAGCCGCAGTCAACATTTGCATGAAATTATCTTTAAACATTAAATTGCAAGGTTCAAACTATCGATTCAAATAAATATTTCATTCATTTTTTCGAATTTTTTGTGTTTTTTTTTTTTTAAAGTTTTAAACCTCTTAAAAAATCACCCATTACTTCATGGTGAGAAAGAGATGGCCAGGAAAGGCAGGATTTTTTTAAATTTTGTAAAAATCAGTGGATTTTTTTGACGTCTTCTTTTGTGACATCTGTTTTCTCTGTTTGTGAATTATCTTTGGCACTTAAATCTTACAGAATCCATTTTTTTCAATTGGAGAAGAAGATTTACATATTGTAAGTGAAAAATCTGTAATTAAACCTTCAAACTGCACAGATTTTTGTTTTGTTTTAACGTCAAAGTATGTAAGTCCGATGAGTTCACATAAGTTTGTGTCTGTACAAAACAAGTTGGATTCACGTCATAAACAAATCGGATGAGTCAGTCCAATGTGAACACCGTCATAAGACACATAATAGACGTCAAATAATGGCGGAATAATTCGGGAAAATTAAAGAAAGGTGACAACTTTTGGGCCAACTTGTAGGTACATGGACTCAGCAAAAACTTACAATATTATTGTTTAAAGCTGAATAAGTGATCAAATACGCAAAGTAATGTCAAAAAATCTGTGAAATCTTTCGATTTCTTTTTTTTTAATTCAAAATTTTGAGTTTGAAAATGTTTGAATTTTATGTAACTTCTTAAACAATAAAATAAAATAAAATAAAATAAAATAAAATGAAATAAAATAAAATAAAATAAAATAAAATAAAATAAAATAAAATAAAATAAAATAAAATAAAATGAAATAAAATGAAATAAAATAAAATAAAATAAAATAAAATAAAATAAAATAAAATAAAATAAAATAAAATAAAATAAAATGAAATAAAATAAAATAAAATAAAATAAAATAAAATAAAATAAAATAAAATAAAATAAAATAAAATAAAATAAAATAAAATAAAATAAAACAAAATAAAATGTCATAAAAAAAATAAAATAAACTAAAATAAACTAAACTAAAATAAAAAAATAAAATAAAAAAAATGGAATAAAATAAAATAAAAAAAAATAAAATAAAAAAAAATGAAATAAAATAAATTAGAATAAAATAAAATAAAATAAAATAAAATAAAATAAAATAAAATAAAATAAAATAAAATAAAATAAAATAAAATAAAATAAAATAAAATAAAATAAACTAAAATAAACTAATATAAAATAAAATAAACTAAAATAAACTAAAATAAAATAAAATAAAATAAAATAAAATAAAATAAAATAAAATAAAATAAAATAAAATAAAATAAAATTAAATAAAATAAAATTAAATAAAATAAAATAAAATAAAATAAAATAAAATAAAATAAAATAAAATAAATTAGAATAAAATAAAATAAAATAAAATAAAATAAAATAAAATAAAATAAAATAAAATAAAATAAAATAAATTAGAATAAAATAAAATAAAATAAAATAAAATAAAATAAAATAAAATAAAATAAAATAAAATAAAATAAAATAAAATAAAATAAAATAAAATAAAATAGAATAGAATAAAATAAAATAAATTAAAATAAAATAAAACAAAACAAAATAAAAAAAATGCAATGAAATGAAATAAAATTAAATTAAATTAAATTTTTACGCACACAATTGGTAGTGGAAGCAGAGGTGAACCTCGCATAAATTGTGTATTTGTATTGACTTGTAAACTTTTTCGTGTTTTTTAAGTACCTACCTTCATGTTGATTAGTTTTTATAACTTTCTGTTTTTTTTTTAGATTTTGTAAGATAATAATAAAAATCAAAACCATTCACACAATGTTGGATATTTAATTGATTTCATGTTGCATGAAGTCTATCACCCACACCTTACCATTCTAATTTGTCTATATCATTACCTGACAGTGTTTTGGTAGAATGTCCTTCACATTATTTAAATATGTAGATACAAAAGTCTCTCAATATAAATGAATTAGCAATGAAACTTCGCATCTAACTAACTGTAAGCCAGTATTATATGTACCTACTCGGTTTTGCTTGCCCTAAATATTAAAATGATTGACATCCATGACCAAAGTATAATCCCTTCTTTATAGAAACTTACAAGAGTTCATATATAGAAGGATACTCTCGCAGCATTTCACCTGGAAGCATTAACCACAAAGCCGCACCTTGTGGCTGTTAAATGTTGTATACTGTGTATGTGATAGCATTCCCATTTGGGCGCATTAATACGCCAAACACTGACGGCGGTCGTCGTCGTTGTTGAGCGTATACTCAGCGTCACTCGTTTGTTAACTCTAATATATCCGGACACTAATTCGTATTGTGTAACAATTTGCCAACAAAGCTACATGACAGCGTTTAGTAGCTGCAGTTTTGAATGCAGCAACGTCGACTGCGATCATATGACGACAACGACGACGACGACGAAGCCACGCGTGCACCTTCACCTCTATTGAAAATGCGGGCGCGGGTTCATATCACTTGAACGCAATCTCTAATCCGAAACCACAAACAACAAAACAAAAAAAAACGCTCAATTTATTTAAACAAATTTCACACCTAAGTGCCCCAAGGTGCTGTTGGTTGGCCGCTTTTGTTTTTGAGGAACAGATACAGATATACCCAGGCCCACTCCTCCACAGATCGTTCAGCAAATGAATTCAAAGGATCCTTGTTTTGGTTTTGGTTTGGTTGGGTTTTTATATCTATGGGCAGGCGAATGCAAATTTTTTGTTTCCTATATAGCCGCACTAATCTGATTTATTTCAGACAAATTGTGACGGAGAAAAACGGTATGGTGCGCGGTGGCGGCAGTTGCGGCTGCAGCTACGGCCAAACCGATTCTGAATTTGGCGTTTTACTTCTGTTTTTGTTGCGATATCGCATATACTATGACTACAGGTATTCAACATGACAAGTACACTCGCAGTGAACACTTTGAGGCGAAGGCGTTGGCCGCTTTTTATGGGTTGGGATTTTGGTTAATAATAATATTTTTTGGACTTCATTTTTCTATGCTTAACTCCATGTTGCACACTATTTCGGTTTCTGATTTGTTCCTTTTGGCTAAAATGGATATTTCTTTATTTTTTTTTTTTTGTATTCTCTATTGCAAAAGGAACAACCTGAAAGATCACCGATACGAGGATTAACATTTTAATTAGAAAAAAAAAACAGAAAACATATTCGCATATACAAAAGTAAAAAAAAAAAAAAATGTGTTGCAATCAACCAAATAATGCACATGTTATGCGCGCATATATGCAAAACAATTTCAAAGATACAAATTAGATATTAGAGTTTTGGACATGAATAAAATAATAGATTGTAATATTTCTTTTTGAATATATATGTATGTATGTAGCTACAGTTATTATTATTATACCTCCAGGGAATGGTTACAGAGAGAATGGCGGGTTATTATTATTATAATGTATATAATCAGGGGCATATCAGGTTATTTTGATTTGATTGATGTTTCATTGACATTTGAAATAGATCTCCTCGGGTTTGTACTTAGTTTTTGGCAGGTTTAAGATTTCATATAGTCATATTTTCAGAAAGCGATAAATAATATTTATGTTCATAAATGGGAGGGTTTTAAGGTATTTTAAAACAGTTTAAGGCGTTTATGATATTAGGAATTTTAACTCTTTTTAATACATGTACTGGTTATAAGTTAATAAGAATTGATTACAAAAATTATGGTTTAAGAATGAATTCAACATAGACAAAAGTGATTGAAGGCAATTTCTCTTATGCATAATAATGTGAATTTGTTTTAAGAATTTTTTTTTTTTTTAAGTACGAAAACTCCTCCAAAGATGCCGCTAGTACATATTACTATAATGCTCAGTGCGGGATAGATGAGTCTTTGAACCGTTTATTTGAACAAGGAGGCCAATAATAAGGTCGACAAGGTCCTACATGGCGACAGAGTTTTTATAGGCAGTGCACAGTGGGACCCATTCATACTAACGCCCAATTTCTTCACAGAAGTACTAAGCCAGCCTAGTACCCAGTCCAGCTAGACCAGGTACTAGCTCATGGTACTCGGTCCTAACGAAAAGTTAGTACCTATGCATTTCTTCACATCACTAGTACCGGATCTAAATTCACCAAGCGGTACTAGGACTTAATACGTCTAAAACTGGTCTAATTCTGATTTTGACAATATTTTGGCATTTCAAATATTATTTTGATGTTTATTTTGACTGAGCGATTTTTATTTTAAATTATTTTCGAATGAATTGTGTCAATTTTATAGTAGTATAGAGAGTGGGAAGATGCAGAATTGCAATGAAATCCTGCCGACATTTACAGGAGTGATCAGTGGTGAATCAGCTTCCAGATGAAGCACTTGATATCGGTAGAAGATTGTGTGTTAGTTTTTGCGTGGAGTTTTTGATAATTTTCTGTGTACGTACGTGTGTGACAGGCTTGGAGTAATGTCCATTTCATGTTCGGTTCATGCAATGCATTGGTCGTGTTCGGGGAAATATCCAGAGTTATCAGGATAGGTTTTGTGTTTGTCTTTTTAATAGCTTGCCGAAACTGTCTTCAACACTATTAATCGTTTTAGATATGACGTTGTTTCTCGATATAATGTCTATAAACCGTGGCAATATGTACTTTTACGACTGCATTAACGTCCACGCAGTACAATACATATATTTGTTCTTATTATGTCATCTCACGTATATATGTAAATGGACCACTTATTCTTCACTGTGCAGTTGAACGAAAAGTTGCAGTTGGTGTGGATTAAAAGTACTAAAGTAAAGGTGGTGTCAGTACGAAGTTAGCTTGCAAAACAAAAATTTTAAATTGCGACCAACAAAAATTAGATTCAGTCCCTACACTTATAAGGTCATTACAGAATACATACATTATATATGTACCTAGGTACCATAAGAAAATGAAAAATCCACAAAACCAATAAAATCCGAATTAATTGCCTATTTAATAAACTACAACCAAAAAACTATCGAAAATCAGCAACGAATTCATTGAAAAAATGAAAGAAATTACTCTGATTCAGGTATTAGCACCACTAGACTGCCGATTCTAAAGTCCCAGCTAATACCGAGTCCTAAGGAGTACTCGGTACCAACTTGACAGAACTAGGGCTTAGTACTTATGTGAAGAAATCATTTGGTACCGATTTGAGTACTAACGACTGGTATAATAACCAGGTACTAGCTGATTTTGAGGAGTCAGCTAGTACCGAGACCTAACTAATACTCGGTACCAAATTGAAAGGACTAGGGACTAGAACTTGTGTGAAGAAATGAGTTGATACCGATTTGAGTACTAATTTTAGGACTAGTACTGGTACTAGCGTTAGGACTCTGTGAAGAAATTGGCCGTAAGCAGTTCAAAATTCTGTATCTTATTAAAAGTCTTAAATATGTATTATTTTGTTTAAATACATACTTCTATTTAAATATATAAACAACAAATGTTAAGAACAGTTTCAAAGATTTTGAATAATTTTATAATTTAAATTGGCATTTTAAGTACCAATGATAATGATATAGAACCAATGCTAAAGAATGTAGATTGAGTCAGAAAAAAACAAAATGTATGGAACATAATACCTGATTTGCCATTCTAGGATAGTTAACGTATTTTAGACATGAAAAACACACGATTTTAATATATGAATTTACAATTTTGCTGACTTCAGACCAAATATGCGAACAGCTGGCAGAAGCCATAACCAAATTGTTATATTAATTCTATATGTAGGCTGATTAGCCCGAGTGAATTGCTGCAGTATTAATTCTACATGTAGCTTGACATTTAACCGTTATTTTAAAATGTCAACTTTATACAGATCGGCCTACTATAGCAGAAGTTTTTGGTTCCTCAGTCAAGCACCATCGAATACTTTTGATTTGCATTTTTTTTTTTATTTTCACTACATATATGCCTACGCAGGTAAAACTGACCCCGACCGCGACCTCCACAGACCACCATTACCAAATATTATCCCGCTCCCACTTATGTTTTTCTAAGTTGTTGTTTTTCTTCTCTTGTTTGTGTGAAATTGCGTCATTTACCAAATTGATTGTAAAATAACATTAATAAGGTGTTAGGTATCAATTTTTGTGCTTTTTCCCAATAATTTTAATGCAAAATTGTAGCCTGACATTTCACTTTTATTTAAAGACCTTAATATTGATAATAATCGCATAATTATAACAAAAGTCAATTGCTTTTAAGTGCAATCATGTCTATAAATAACGGGTGATTTTTTAAGAGGTTTAGAACTTTTTTTAAAAAAAAAAAACACAAAAAATTCGAAAAAATGAATGAAATATTTATTTGAATCGATAGTTTGAACCTTGCAATTTAATGTTTAAAGATAGTTTCATGCAAATGTTGACCGCGGCTGCGTCTCAGGTAGCCCATCCGCTGAGTCCAATTTTGGCATACTCTTTCACACATATCGGCCGGTATCTCAGGAATGAATGCATGGATGTTGGCTTCCAGTGCATCAATCGAAGCGGGCTTGTCCCTATAGACATTAGCCTTGACATACCCCCACAAAAAATAATCTAATGGTGTCAAATCGCACGATCTAGGTGGCCAATTGACCGGCCCGAAACGTGAAATTAACTGTTCACCAAACTCGCCTCGCAATTGCGCCATTGTTTCGCGTGCTGTGAGGCATGTGGCACCGTCTTGTTGAAACCACATATCATGCAAGTCAAGAACTTCCATTTCGGGCAAAAAAAAGTTTGTTATCATCGCTCGGTAGCGTTCACCATTGACAGTAACGCTGCGATTCGCATCATCTTTGAAGAAATAGGCCCAATAATGCTGCCGGCCCATAAACCGCACCAAACAGTGGCTTTTTCGGGATGCATTGGTAGCTGTTGCAATGCTTCTGGCTGATCTTCACTCCAAATGCGGCAATTTTGCTTATTTACGTACCCATTCAACCAAAAATGAGCCTCATCACTGAACACAAGCAGCGCGCGATGCACATTTCGAACCGAGCACGAATTTTGATAGTAAAATTCAATAATTTGCAAGCGTTGTTCATTTGTAAGACGATCCATGGTTAAATTGCAAACCAAACTGAAGCTGTTTGACAGTGACACAAGGTACTAAACACACGTCAGCTGTCAAAAACAGTGTTGCCAAAACCAAACCAGCTTAAAAATCACCCATTATATAAAGTGTGTTTTGTTTAGGCGTGTGGTATTAAATCTGCCAATATTTCTTTCGAAGTTGGTCTTTTTGACAGCTGTCACTTGATTTATGCTCAGTTTGATTTGCCACTTCATAATTACTCCTGAACAACGTTTGCAAATCGTGCAAATTTATTACCAAAATAATGATTCCGTTCTGCGTTCAATATTCGGTCGACATAATCGAAAAATCGCATAAATTCGAGCAACCATGGATCGGTTTCGCACCAGGTTTACTCTAGTGGATAATGCGCATCCTTAGAAACACCGCACAGTGCGCACCGAAGACGCTATTACTGCTGTAGAGCAGAGTACCGAATGAGTCCACCCGCCATCGCAAGCGACAATTGGAGCTGTCGAAAATTGGGCCTCTCGGCTGAAATTTATTCGAAAAATAGAAATAACAGCACCCACAATATAAATTTGTATTTTTTTAAAGCCAAAAATCCATTCAGTTAAGTTAAGTTTTCTTTTGTTTTCAGAGCACAATGTTTCTATTTGTGATGTAAAATTGAAACTATTTTTCAGTAACCAACTAAAAAAAAACAAAAAACTTCACTTTAAATTCGAAAAAGGCCCTTAATCGAAGAAATACTCATCAATTGAAGTTCCCTCAATTATTTCCATCCCACACAAATCAATGTGCATCATTTTAATTAATAGTTCTCTGCGCACCCAGGTGCCTCAAGCTATACAAAGGTGTCAAAAAACTTGCCACTATACTCGAACTATAATCTGCGATTCACTATATACATCAGATATCGAATATGAAAATAGGGTTATCCTTTCGACTTAAGAGATATCGAACATATCTGCTTGGTTTTTTTTCCCCATTTGCATGGCGCACTTACTCGACTCTGCTACTGTCAACGTGAAACTGAAACACAGGGCACTCCTCCCACACATCCCTGTCTTTCGATAGTTATATGACGTTCGATGCTGCCCTGGAGGCATTCAACGATTAGATGTTTTGTGTTGCATCGCGTTGTTGAAAATGTCCATGAACCTTTTATTTTAAGGTTTGCAAGGAAGACTTCGTGTCTCCTCGCATTCACAGTAGAGTAGATATCTAAGAGCACACCTCCTTTTGCACGTTGTGTTAGCTGTCATTTTTACTGTCATCGTAGCACTGTTCGATTTGTGTTATGCGCTTTTTTAAGGTGTGTACACACACACAGTTTCCCTTGTGGTGTCGTCTGTGGATTATACCTGGATACAAGATTGAAAAAAAAATAAAATATGACAGCTCTGACAATTTGAGAGAATTATGGGACACACTGTTTGCATGACCCCTATTATGTCTATGGTCACCTTCTCACCACCTATACAACGCGCTATGCGAAGAACAAAAAGAGGCTACCGATACCTACTCCTATAGTACAATAATGACTGACTGAGTTTGTAGAACATTCCAAATTAATTAGCTGAGTTTCAATAGATTTTTCAGATCGGACAAGCGTAACAAAAGGCGTGTAAGCACACATATAACGAATAAACAAATCTAATTTGACAGTTTTAAAGTTAGTTTAGGTCACAATGCTTTTTGGCGCCAATATTTGAACAGAAAAATGAACGAGGGTTGGTTGATGGTAAATACAAAAAAAAAAAAAAAAGAAAACTTTATTCAAAAAGAACAATTGTGGAGTGAAAAATAAAATAAAAAAAAAAATTGATACGATGCGATGGTATGTTTGTTCAAGTCATTCAATCTATTTTTGAATTTAAGCAGTGAGAGAACAAAAAGGTTAGTTTATATACAGAATAAGGATAGCTAGGTTATAAAAAAAAAAGACAAAAACGTTTGTGTTAAAAATAATAATTGGATTTTTTACACAAAATGAAGTAAACGCAGTGAAATGATTTTTCAAGAACAAAGAATATCATGTGTTTGTAGGGAAAAATAAAAAACGCAACTGGCAAACCTTGAATTGAAAATTATGAAATTTAATCGATATTGACTTTTTTTAAATCATCTAAAGTTTTACTATTTCATTTTATTTTGTATAAATTCTCATTTTCACAATTAACTTGCTCATATTTTATCACATGTATGTTACAGCCGCGAAAAGCACTTCTAATGTCACGAAATCATTTCCTTCTTTTGTCCAAAACCATAATTCAGCCGACGCGACCGTTAAACCGACAAAAGATAAGTCATATCAAGAAGAAGAATTTTAATCATTTTATTAGCTTACTCAAAATAAAATTAAAATTAATACAAAAAGCTAAATTAAGAAAATGATTTTTTTCAATTCCATCTTGAGAAGGTTTAAAAAATATTTACTTGCATCGGCCGGGAATCGAACCCGGCAGGCGAGCATTCTACCACTGAACCACCGATGGTTATGCATAATCTAATCATCAAAACAAATTTGCAAAAGCATCTTTATCATAAATTCTCTTAAAAAAAATCAATTTCAAAATATTGCCCAGGTTATTTTGATTAGATAGATACCCAACTACAAAAAATATTTATTGAAATCTTAAATTAGAAAACTTATCTCACTGATAGAGTCACAAGAGTGTGCGTAACGTATGGATTTTACAAACACTAAAGCTTTTTACTTGCGAACTTGCAATCATAAGGGCCAAGTTGTATGCCCTTAAACAAATTCAAAGCAAAAAATTTGCATACCGAAATTTGATGCGAATTCTAATTGTATTCATAAAGGGTATTTAATATTTTTAACAAGGCTTTAAGTGGATCTAATAGATTTTATTTAAATTTTTGAAATAAAATCCATCGATTTTTTTGTTAATTACAGGGATTTTTACTTTCATTTTCTTTTACTGAACTTAAATTAGAAGACTTCCTTACTTTTAACTAGAAGGTAGTTAATTGTTTAATTCAGCTATTACGTAAAACTTGATTGTGTAGCAAAATTGTGTAATTTGTTGTGTAAGCATTTATGCATCGGCGCGCGGTAGGGTAATCTAAAAATTTGGGCTTTACGTGTAATATGTTCCGTGTAACATGTAACGGGTAGCACTTTACGTATCATATTTTATGTCATTAGTTTCGTCACAAGAAACTGACAGTTACAACTGACGTTTAAATGTTCCATTATACTGACATCGTGTAGAGATTTTTCTGACACTTTTTTTACGAATGTCTGTATATTGAGAACTGAGTGTTAATCAACACATTTCACAATGCGGTTACCCTAAAGCTAACAGCTTATACGAAAATTGAGTACCTATATATATGTATGTATTTATGTATTTTTGATGTATCATAAGAAAGCAGAAACTAACAAAAACAAAATTTAGCTCTGGGATCTTAGAATCCCATATTTGGGATATTCGCGAAAAAGTTTGCAATCTAAAATTGAATTAATTGGTTAAAATAGGTCAGGTCAGCTTCAGAAATTGGTCACCCATAGGTTTTTTTTAAATAATTTGTTTTAAGTTTTTTCAAGGTCGTAAAGGTTTTTAGCACCTCATTTCTGGGATATTCGAAAAACAAACCACTAAATGGTAATAAAAGTTCAATTAGTTTCAGTAATTAGTCACCCATAGATTAAGGTTAGGAAATTTTAAAGATTTTTTTCAAAATCACAACCTATACGACACTTCTGAAACTAGCCAATTAATAGCCTTTTAGATGGTATACTTTTTTTTGCGAATATCCCACATATGGGTTGCTATGATCCCAGAGCTTTTGTTTGTATCTATGAAGTTAAGAATATTTTTTAAATAAATCGATCTTTTATAAATTATTATAATTCTTAAAAATTATGAGCAAGTATATGCGACTCAGTCTGGCAATTTATTTTCAATGTCAAGGTTTTGATATATATATGTACATTAAAGATGTATATATACATATATACATATTACTAAAAATAAAAAAAAAAAACTTATCAGTATATAATAAAAAAGTGTTAGTGTTTTATTATATATTAGAGAATGACTTTTTATGTAATCTTATCAATATTATCAGCCTGGCACAAATGACCTACCTTGTGTGTTGAATTTACAAGCGATATAGGGTTTTATTCTGATAGATAAGTATGCATATTATGTAGATAGATAAAATTGAATGGAGTTTATAGATTACAAAACATATTGATTTATTGTATTATACTCCATGTGATTTCTTTTGTTTGATAGAAATTTATTGGGCACACATTTTCCGACAAACTTCTAAGTGTAGACTGTAGACTAACTGTTATGCACTTGAGCCATATAAATACAATATGATATTATATTTGAGCCACCCTCAGACCGTAGAAGATTTCAAGATACTAAAAATGACAAATGGACGACATATGTAGGTATATGTGTGTGTTTAATATCACAAGCCTGGCAAAATTAATATGCTTTTGTCTGACTTTAAACTCTCTTGTATGGAAGTTTTTGATCCCCTCCAACAGGACCTATTACATTAAACATTATTTATATAATTATTCATAATATTAACGCTAAAAATAGTTTTTTTTTTTGCTGTATATTTATAGATTCACCCCTGTCCTGGGTTTCCTTCCAAATCAATTTCATACTTTCTATACGAAATTGGATTTACAAAACCTATTTATTAATTCAGGACATTGTTTTTGAATCTGTATATCTGTATAAGGAAACTCTTGTTATCGGTAGTTGGTACCTGCCGGAACCATTTCTTTTCATTTTCGACTTTCTTTACAAACAGCTTTGTCGATTTTGATCAAATTCTTTTACAGGAAATCTTTCAAAATTTAATAATATTGCGGATAAAACTTTTCCAAAAAATATTTTTTTTTGGGTTCTCAAAATCTTTGGTTTTTTTAATTTTAATATCAGTGATTTTTTTAGATTTAGTGTGGATTCACCAAACGCTTATAAACGCAGTGGCGGATCCAGAGGGGGGTCCAAATAGTTGGACATCTCCTTATTTTTAAACGCACTGTAACAGTTGTCTAAATATATCCTCTTATTGATATGGATACGTTCAATGAACATTTCATTCGTTTCAAGATAATTTTTCAATTCGTTACTAGACTTACATTTGGCATTAAACGTATGTACACTTTAAAATAGGTTTGGATATCCAATTCCAGTGTCTAAGTAAGACAATCGATGGAAAATATTTATAAATAAGATTTTTGAGTTAAGCAGCTAACTAAAGTTAGACATACTTAAAAATGGGTTTATAAGCTGTAGTCCGAAAAAAATTCTCCGTACCAAAATCCACACATTCTTTAGGCTGTAGGCAGATGGATATACAATCTAATTTTGTACATCTGGGGGAACTTGATATAATTTTTATCAAAGGCTGAGGTTTTGCTCGCTGGGTTTGATCTAACGAAGTTTATTTTAATCAATACCTTGTTTAATTTACAACTTTATTATTTTAAGTAGATTTGTATGTTATCTGGTGTCTCTGGATCAGGAACGGTTGACGGTCTTGTGCGTTCTCCCAATTCTCGTTATTACAGTATGGATCCGTACCTCGGATATACTCTCGGTAAGTAAAAGGCGGTGAGTGGCGGTTTGAGTAAGCTCTGAAAAACTAGTAAAATCTCGGGCGGATCTGGTCAAATCATAGCCGAAGCTGATAGAACCGCGGACGAATCCAGTAAATAAAAGTCGTTTGACGGTTTAATAAGAGACCCCTTATCTCTGATGGGTTACTTTATTTGAGTCACAATATCTTTTCAGGTATAATAATAACCTTTTTCTCGTACGAAAGAGTCTGATGGTCTGATGGTATCTTCTTTCTTCCGTAAGCTATGCAACGTTAAAAACTTCCTTAGAAATTTTGATGAAACTAAAAATGTTTCCAAAAAAGTAGTTATTTTCATTCAGGCGACTTTAAGATTTCATAGTCGTATCGGTCTAGTAGAACTTATTCTCGTCTTAGTGGACTTGGGGCATTTTTTGTATTATTGTGGATGAAATATTGAACTAGAGTTTGAATATGGAAACTACATAGTATATTCATAGAAAAAATCAATTTTATAATTGAAAATCGCAATGTTTTAATTTTGTATCTGTTCTGCCAACATCTGCTTGGTCAACTATACTATCGATATCTAAACGTAAGTCCAAAAATACGATGTCTCCTTTGGATCCTTTGGGAAGCGACTGATACTTTTCTCGTCTCTAGGACTTTCATGCATTTTATATAATTTTGTCGGTGATCTGTATTCGGGCAACGTGACCCCCTCCAAATGGAAATCCTAGATCCGCGCCTGTATAAACGTCTCTTAAGTTTATGAAGCTCATAAGAGAAGAATTATCTTGAATGTGTGGAAGCACTACCAGTTGTAAACTAGAAGAGCAAACTCGTGCAATCCTGTCGTTCATATCCATCGTTAAAGTACTTTATTGGAATGTTACATCCAATTTTTCGACTATTTTCTAAACGGGATAAGGTACGAGTATAGAAATATTTTATTTGATATCGATAAATTTTTAGATATAGAATTCGAAAAAATCTAAGAACAGAGAAATTAATGTTTAAACTTTCGAAGTCGAAAAAGGGAAGATTTTTAAAAATTTATTTGGTTTTTAAGGGATGATGAAATTTATCAATTCTTATTTTTAATGTAAAATTTGTATACATTAGGTACATCGCGCTGAGCGCAGAAAAACCATATTTAAATGTTTTCAGATATTAGCTAATAAGTATTGAGTGAGTGGAAGTATTAATGCTTTCTGATGACACTAACATCATCTGTTTAACTTGATTTAATAAGAATTTGACTTAAAAAAAAAAGCTATAGCATGGCATTTTAAGGGTTGCTGTTGTTTTTCAATTATTTCTGCTATTTTATTATTTTTTTTTATAAAGGGTCCGCAAAATAACTTTTTTTTTTTTGAAAATGGCGAAAAACATCGAGTGTAGCTTCGGCTGTGTGACACGTAGCGCCGCCGTCCTGTTGAAACCAAATGTTGCAAATATCCTCCTCTTCAATTTTTGTGAACAAAAATTCGTTCAACATGGCCCGATAACGATCGCCATTGACTGTAACGGCCACTCCTTGCTCATTTTCGAAAAATGGCCCAATTATGCCTCTGGACCAAAATTCGCACCAAACAGTGACTCTTTTTGGGTGTATCGGCTTTTCAATGTATGCGTGCGATTTTTCTGTGCCCCAAATGCGACAGTTTTTCTTGTTTACTACCCGCCAAGATCAAAATGAGCCTCATCTGAAAAGATGATTTATTTGGCAAAATCGGCATCTTCTCTAAGTCGATCGCAGGCCCACTTAGCGAAGCGTATACACAACCATATTCGTTCAGTGGAAGGATAAAACTAATTATCTGTCAAATCAGACATGAGGTAAGTGTTACCATTCACGAAATAAGCACTAGTTGAAAAAAAAACGTTAGATGGCGGACCCTTTAAAACTACCCACCCCGCCTTAATGAAAGGAAATGGAATTCCCTCTGATACGATTTTTTTCTTGCTTTCACCCAACCTACACACTCTTGTCCTTTTCCTCATCTTATGCGAGACAGATTAAATTCAATTTTCGATCATCAACTTGCTGTAGGGTTACCGCTATCGTGAATTTGTTTTTTTTTGTCCCGAATGAAATCAGTGATTTCTGTTAATAATGGTTTGTGCGTAGAAATATCACGCTGAAGGTCTGAAAATAGAATTGCAGTAAATGTGACAAAAACACGAGTATTTACTCTTACGAGGAATCGGCAATCTTCCAAGAGTATCTGGGCCCTATTTCATAAACATTGACAATTTGTGACAATTTGTTAATTTAAAACTTGATAATTTTCAAAATCTGTTCCATAAACAATTTGACAATTTTGTAGAATTGTCGGTAAATACCCGACAAATGTCAACATTTCGGTTCATAAAAAAATTGTCATGACATACTGAATTGTCAAAAAAGTATTTTTCGACAATTGTCAGGAATTTTCTGACAAATTTGTACTGACAAACCTTTAATGAAATGAAAAAAAATATCCTTAAATTTACACATTTGTCAGTATCTAATTAACAATTGTGACAGGAAACTCAGTTACGGTCAAGTGTTGACAATGAAATAACAGAAGTAGAGCTAAAATGCAAAATAAAATTTTTTCAAGTGAAACTGATGACGATTGTCAGGCAAGTGTGACTTGTAGAATTTGTAGAATTGTCACCTGTCAATTTTTATGAAATTAGGTTCTGGTCTCGTTTCACCTCAGCCGTACTTATTTGGCAGAAAATTTTAGGTCCCTTTCATTCCTGACGATAACACGCTCATATGAATGGTTGAGATTTATAATTGATTGTAAGGCTCTGGGTTCTCCACGAGCTGTTGCGCGACAAAATGTATTTATTTTTAAATTAAGAGAAAGAGATCAGTTGACAAAAAATTAAACTAAGAAACCACGCGCTTATGCATTGGCGTGTGCAAAAATAATAAAATAACCAAAACCACTGCAAGACGCAGATTTAAGAAAAAAAAAATTCACGTTGACCTTCGTCAAAGGAATTTTCTGGTACAAAAACAGGATTTGATATAAAATTCAAGTTTATTTTGCTTCATTAATAATAAAAGAAAAAACCAAGCCCAGACAAAAATATTCAAAAATGCGTGGGATAATCAGTGACAGACGGTCGCGAAAAAATCTACTCTAATGCGCGATTAGAAAAGGACAATGGAAATTAAAAATAATAGAGACGCGATCAGACTTTGGTCAATGGTCAAGCAGGTAGAAGATAGATTTTTTTTTTAAATAAAGTATTGCTGACCATATGGGTTATGGTTTTGCTTTTCGAATGGTCAGTTTTTGGGGGCTTTTTTTCGGTTGGTTTTTTTGTGTGACTTTTGTTTCGATGATATTATAATCTTCATATAAAATTCAACATGCGGGAACTCAATTATTAAGATCAGGTTTTTTTTTATTTATTTTTAGGTATTTGGTTTGATGGTGAGATTCAAATCAGGTATATAGCAGCTACCTGGCTGTGCGTGATTAGAACTTTTTAGCTTCTTTATATGCAATGTCCATTTATAGAGACTTGATGGTCAAGCAAGCAGAAGGTATATTAATTGAGGCAGAGGGATCCTGTTACTACTTGGCAATTTTTTTTTTTAAGGTTTCCTTGCACCCGGAAATGTGTTAGACTCTTTTGTTCAAAATATCCACTTTCTTGCTACTGGTTATTTAATTTCATAATTTGGTGAGAATTTTTGAGTTCTTTAAGAAATGTTTTGTAAAGAAAAAAATATATGTAATATGTAGAATGCGGTTACCTTTATGTTAACCTGGTCCCGTATTATCGTTAAACTCACCTAAACTTTTTATTTAAGAAGGAAGATTTCTTTGTTCAATCGCTCAAGATAAGTGAATATGTGTACATTTTCCTCCAAGTTGTCTGAATCTTAAGTGTGAAGTCTTCAAATATTTTTGTATTTATTGATGGATAAAGCAAGTTTGTATATCTAAAGGGTGTTTTTTTTTTAGAAGTATAGAACTTTTTGTTGGCAACACTATTTTAACTGGCGGCCATTTTGTCAGCTGTCAAGTGATTTATTTTTAATTTAGTTTGGCATTTCAACATGAATAGCCTGACGCTTGAATAATCGCTTCCAAATTGTGCCCAAACGGTCCTAAAACAAGATTGCCGTTGATCACAATTTTCATAATCGATTTTTGTTTAGCGATGAAGCTCACTTTTGGTTGGATGGATACGTCAATAAACAAAACTGCCATATTTGGAGTGATGATAATACTCAAGTGTATGTTGAGACACCGTTACATCCCCAAAAACTGACTGTTTGGTGAGCTTTAAGGTTCGGTGGAATAATTGGTCCGTACTTCTTTGAAAACGATGCTGGCCAGAATGTTACAGTTAATGGTGACCACTATAGAGCCACGATTACTGACTTTTTCGTCCATCAATTGAATAACCATGATGTGCAGGAGCTGTGGTTTCAACAAGACGGCGCAACAAATCACACAGCTCGTGCCACATCTGATCTATTGAAGGAAACGTTTGGTAACCGCATAGTTTCACGTTACGGACCCGTGAATTGTCCTCCAAGATCGTGTGATTTAACGCCGCTTGACTATTTTCTGTGGGGATATGTGAAGTTGCTAGTCTATGCCGATAAACCCGAAATGACTGACCACTTGGAGGATAACATTCGCCGCGTTATTGCCGATATACGGCCACAAATGTTGGAAAAAGTCATCGAAAATTGGACCCCGAGATTAGACTACTTCCGAGCCAGCCGTGGCGGTCATACATATACCAGAATTCATATTTAAATAAATTTCATGTCAATTTAAAAAAAATGTATCTTTGTTTTATTCCATTTCAAAGTTCTATACCTCTAAAAAAAACACCCTTTACTTACAATGGTTTTAAGTGATTGCAATAAAACTGCGTTTCAAGTTTTTGCCAAAATATATTTCAAATAGGGTTTTAACGGTTATTTTTTTTTATAAAATTGCCTTATGTCTTGGATATTTCCGTACATCTCGCTTTAGGCTGGAATGATTTTGTTATAATTTTGCAATCTGATGGTATTTCTAAGAAAAAAAAAATAAACAAATTCGGGGGCGCGAAAGCTCTAGAGAGTTATAACTCTCAACCATTCTTGGGTGTGTGTTCTTTGTTTGAAAGGCATGGAGAGGACCAACAATTTTCTGCAAAATCCTAACTGTTAATGTGAGAGCCTGAGAGGCTCTTATTAATGAAAAGGGATACTTTTGGATAATTTGTTTGATAGAGGATACCAAACGATAGCT
Source organism: Leucozona laternaria (assembly GCA_932273885.2). Taxonomy (NCBI): domain Eukaryota; kingdom Metazoa; phylum Arthropoda; class Insecta; order Diptera; family Syrphidae; genus Leucozona; species Leucozona laternaria. The sequence continues at coordinate 17,308,847 of OW026367.1, read as the reverse complement.
TTACTCCAAAAATTAACAAAATCGGTGGTCCGACAAGTTATTCTTCTTGTAGCTTCGGGTATAAAATCCACTTCTCTGGTTGCATTTTAGACTAAGTATATCTATCCTATAAGAAAATTCGGCAAATGGGGTTTTAAATTTAAGCTAAGACTTTCCTCTTAAGAAAAGCTGTGGTGGGACAGACCTGTAAAGTAAAAAGTTCAATAACAAAAACAAACAAATCGCAAACAATTTCAAAATTTAAAAAGAGGAGGAGAGATGAATTTTATTATAAAATTTCAACATAAAAGAATATTAATTAAAGATAATTAAGTTGTCATTCCCATTTCAGTAGATATTTTTAAAAACGCACTCTAAATTTAAAGTTAAAAAAAAGTGTCCGAAAAAAAAAATACTCAAACCATACTCAGGTGAATTAATAATATTCGTGATGTGCTCGTGGCACAGCATGACAGTATACCATTAATACCGCAAACAATTTAACCAACTATGTGTATTAAACACAAACCACACATCATCCATATGTAAAAAACTCAAACATTAAACCCTACAGATATCTGCATCTTTATAGTTTTTGTTTATTTTTTATCAACTCTCATTTAATTTATGTGCAACAGCAGCAGCAACAGGCGAACAATTCTATCATCGCTCATTCACTCTCTATGTGGCAATAATGCGATTACATTTACCAATTATTATTAACTTTTTCATTTTCATTTTCCCTCCGCATCTCCCTGATCGATGGCTGATGGTTGGTTCCTGGTGCCTTAGTCTGGGCTAGCTGACATATTCAATAGCCACAGAGAACATAGCCCGCGGGCTATGGGCTAAGCCGCATCGGGGAAGTAAAAGGCACATGCATCAAGCATCAAGGCACTGCCAACTGCACTGCAAAAGCAGCAGCAACAGCAACAGCAGTTCCAGCTTCCATCAGCCATCTAAACGAAGGTATATTATGCATGCGGAAAGATATACCTAGAGAATGGGGTTGTAGAATGCATCAGATGCAGAATATTGCGGTGCGCGGCCAGCGGCAATGATGCCAAAGAAGGCGGAAGAGGGTGCAAGGAATAATCGTGCCAATTGCGACCTTGAATTAGCACACAATCAAACTGCATACAAATAGATGCAGGCTGCTGCTGTTGCTTTTTCTGTTTCTGTTTCTGTTGCGGTAGCCCTGCAGTTGCATCGGTTTTTAGCTACTGACAGACTCTCTTTTCCTCTGTGAGTAGACTAATCGACACAACCACAAAATGGCACAGAATAAAAAAAAAATAATAAAAAACCGAAACACGTTACGAACGAATGAATGACATTACACGATTTCGTTTGTAGATACATTCTGTAATGGCGCAGGCATTGGAGTCACCATTAGCCCTCCCTAGCCCCTTACTCTGCACAGTCCCTGTATGAATTACACAATTATCGTTATTATCATGACGATTTTATTGAATTTTAATCGCTGTTTATGTTTATGCTGTGCGAAGTTTTGTAGATGCAAACGTGTAATGCAGCTACACATACATATATGAATTTATAGGCTTCTATTTATGCGCTAAGTGTGGAATAGGTATAGGTATGAGAAAGATGTTATAGTTGTTGAAGAAAACGGGAAATAAATATTGACATCGGCACGTGTGGAGCTAATGGATAGCTCCTTAATGTGCTTTAAGGGTTTTTGTAATTTATGATTATTTTGATATTCTTTATATCAGTTGTTGATTGCTTATTGCAGGGGGGAGGGAATGGAACAAAACAAATAGATGAATTTTATGCCATTTATTCTCATCTGTTGGTGAACTGAGGGGAATGTGCGTGTTCTATATAGGCTTATTTCGCCACTGATATATAGCTTACTCAAAACCCAGTTACTGTGACGAATCACAAATTAAATTTAGTTCAAGATAAGGTATCTAATCTGCATACTTAGTTTCAGCTAGAATCTTAGGAAAAGATTGTCTTAGGTCCGTTTGCTTAAGCACACCCTTAAAATTTGACATGAAATACCTGCATATACTTAGTTGCCCTTCTATCATCAAAATCGTTAAACATAAATAATTGTGTGTTGCCTTTGATTTCAACATAGGACGACATTGATATTTTAGACTTCAACACTATGTTAAGGGCCGTTTGCTCAATTGAATCATAAATACTTAAATTCACTATAAATCACTTAGCTTCGATTTATTAACCCGTCATTATTAAAGGTCTTGGAGTATAGTAGACATGGGTAACTCAGCAGAATTTGCTGCGCTGATACACTAACTCAAGTGCACTTTTACTGTTTCAGCGTAACTCACTGACTCACTAACTCAATAGCGCAATAACCAACTAACTAAATTGCACACTGCGCAGTGCGCAGGTCGTCTGTAAATTTTTTGTGAGTTACAGAGAGAGTTTTGTGTGGCGTCAGATAGATATAGATAGAAATGGGTATCTAGTCGGTTGTTTAAAGTCACTCTCTTTGCAACTGAATGGTGGAAAGATGTTATTTGTGAAAAACGTTTGTGAAAAGAGTGGCTGTGTACAAATGACATCGGAAACAAGAATTTTGCTTTGAGAATTGAGACATTTGGGAAAAGATTGTTACGTATACAATTGACCAATGGAGTTACAGATAGAGAAATGTACGTTACTGTGTTAGTGTGTTCCAACAAATAGACATGAATTCTTGTATGGAATGGTGTCTGAAAATATATGGTGTGTTTATACCTACTTTTTGACCAATTGAAGAACATATTGTATTCACAGTGCGAATTGCTTTTTTAAGGTCAATCTTTTTGCAACCGTAATGGAAGAAAGATTTTCCTTGGGAAAGGCAGTTGTGAAATAATTAAAATGAGCTACGCACAGCCTTTTTTTCATTTGCATCATCGCATGGTTCATCTGTTTGTGTGGTGTGGCTAGCGCCTCGCTCCCACAGACAAAAAGCGCTATTCAACTATTGATTTGGAGAGTTGACATATTGCTCGTTGGCGCTTTTGAATTGCTGAGTTACACATTGCTGTAACAGCGCAGATAACTCAGCTGCTGCATCAACTCACTGCGCCAACTCAGCGCTGCGTTACACATGCCTACAGTATAGGGACTCCCGAACTTTGACAGTTGATAGCGGTCATATTGTTGAGGCTACATCTGTCAAATTGGCTGTCAGTTTTTAGTCTGTTTTGCCAAATCACCATGGACGGATAAAGCGTTCAACAAAACGTGGAAATTTTTGATTTGTTTTATCAAAATGGGTGGTTTGTTAGCGCCAACGGTTGAAGGCCCATTTACGGTCATCTTCAGCGATGAGGTTAGCTTTTGTATGATTGGGTACGTCAACAAACAAAATTGTCGAATTTGAGAATATAACAATCCACATGAGATCCAGGAGCGTCCAATGCATCCCGAAAAAGTCACTGTTTGGTGTGGATTTTGGGCTGGCAGCGTCATCGATCCATATTTCTTTGAAAACGACGTTGGCCAGGCCATCACCGTCAATGTCAATTCTTTTGGCCTGAATTAGATGATATGGACATCAACGATATGTGGTTTCAACAGGGCGGCCGGCGCTAGGTGCCACACAGCTCATCCCACATTGGAAACTCGGCTTGAGCGATTCGAGGGCATATGGTCATCTCACGTGGAAGTGATGTGAACTGGCCACCGGAATTTCTAAAGTCGCAGGTCTATTCGAATAAGCCAGATGCCATCCCCATCAGTCAAATTCAGCCTGATTTATGCCTCAGAGTCCTGGAAAATTGGACATTTCGGTTGCGTGCCACCCAGAGAAGGCGCGGCAGATATTTGAACAATGTTATATTCCATACATAATGGCAACGATAGGCCTTTCCAAAGAATAAAAAATTTCAATGATATATCTTACACACACTTTTTTTTATTTAAAGATAGGAAGCTCTCTTAATGAAAGACCCTGTATTAAAAGTCGCCATTAAAAAGGGGAAATTTAATGGCTTTAAACATTTCATTTATTCACTTGCTTTTATTAACCCTTCATTAACTAACAGCCATATTATTGACTTGTTCCAAAACTAGTTTAATAGCAAAACTAGTTTTATATAGAAGTTTTAAGTCCCGCAAGTTTTGCACCGTTTTATGTATTCAGAGTTTTATCTAAAGCTTGTTTTAAGTTTTCGAGTTTTAGGTGTCAAAATACTAATGAATAATAATACCGATTTGTCCATTTCCAACCATCTATAAAACTAGCTCTGCCCTAAAACTAGTTTGAAAACAAGTCAATCATATGGCTGTAAGTTTCCTTCAAACTTAAAGCTAGTTTTAGCTTAAATCACAAAACACATCTTTTAATAGCGATTTTTAGCCATAATAGAGGTGAAGAGTTTCTATTTATTCACTCTCAATTGTCATTGACTTTTTTTTTAAATATTCCATTAGGACTAAAATTACAGTTCAAAAACTATGCAAAATACTTTGAATCTTTTGTAGAGCGTTATCTAAATACATTTAAAGTAGCAGCATCTTCCCCATAGCGTGATGGTTAGAGCATTATAGACTTTCATGCCGGAAGTCTGGAGATTGGATCCCAACTAACAAAATATCGGGGTACCTACTTATGCCTCTTGATGCGAGGAAGTACCAAAGAGTACCTACCCTGTGTCATGAAAAAAAGTCGCTCATCTTAGCCGTTTGGATTCAACAGAAAATTGAAGGTCGCCAAAAAAATACCCATAGTAGAAGAATCGTTGGTGTAAGTCACTAGGATTTGGTTTTTCACGAACTATTTCGCTTTTAGTTTATTTATTTTTAATATTTAAACTTGGGAGTGGATAAAAATAATAATTAATAAATTATTTTAAATTGCACGATTAGCTTAAAACCGGCTTAGGTTAAAACAACTATGAATATAATGCTTTTTTAAAATGGACAGTGAATAAATTAGCCCTAAAAAACAGGCCCCAAAATAAACAAGATCTTAAATATCTATTTTATTCTAAGCAATTGGGCCTTATTACAAAAAAAAAATGTTTCTTTTCATTTATATTATGCATCTGGCAATTAAACCATCAAGGTCATGAAGAACAAAAATCATATTAATCAACAAACAACGAATTGATGGTAATAATTTTTATTGAAACGCATTCACAAATGGTAGACATTTGACTTCTTAATAGAAACCTTATACATATCAATCCATCAAACCCGAAAATATTTTATTTTATATTTGCGATGACGGAATTTTTCAAATCTTACATTTCTATTTCTACTTTCATCATTAACATCCATCAGCACACCAGATTAGCCTTATATCAAAAAAAAAAAAAAAAAAACAACAACAACAACAACAACATTACAAAGCCCAAAGACCATTAAAATTTGTTCCGGTTCGTGTGTTTAACGTCTAGACGGATTCAATACACGCAAAAAAAAAAAAAAAAAAATGTACAAACATTAATCTACCAACAGATGATACGAGTAATTTTTTTTTTTTTTTTTAATTTATTTAGCTTGTAGTTTCATGCGTCACAATGACCTTCGCACAAACAAAGAATATCAACAAAAAAAATACATACGTGAAATTCAAAGGCCTTACGAATGAACAAAAAATCGCACTACTGAACGAATTAATATACGGATACCTCTATACACTGGGCAAAGATGATATCAACTTCTCTGCGTTCTTGATGAATCGGTGTGTTGTTGTAGACTTTGGGAAATTATACTTTGGAGTTCTAATTTTTTTTTTTTGAACATAAAAGAGATTATCACGGCTTTGGGATACCTATCTGTAGACTGAGTATAGAATTGGCATTTGATGAACAGTTGGTTGGCCTATTTTTGGGATTTTAATTAAAATGACCGCATTTACTATTTGAAATGGTTTTTTTCATATAAAATAGCAACAAAAATAAATATGTTATGTAAAAAAATTTATTGAACAATCTTCAAAATGAAAATACATACCTGATGCACCTACTCTATCAAACCAAGGAACAAAATTTTCGAAGAACTAAATAACATCAAAATGGTAGGTATTAATTAAGCCAGATAAAGCATTCCGCATTCGTGTTGTGCGGCTCAAGAAAGAATCTCTGTTCATGAACGTCCGAAATCGCGGCTTTAGAATAACCTGATGAGCTTTCCTAAAAGCACGAGTATAACGGTTGAAATTGTTTAAAGTAATGAGAGACATTATAAACATTGCGGTATGCGGTATTCAAGAGATGTAAATGTTTCTATTAGGTCCCAGTTTTTCATTGCATGAGTAAACTCCGAGTTAAATTAGAGTTAGTTAATCCTGCAAATACTTTAATCCCGAGTTAACTCAAAAGCAGTTTTTCAGTGGAGAATTAAATTTAACACGTAGTTGTCAAAAATCTATCGAAATCGAAGTGCGAAAGTATAGAAATCAATGTTTCGCTATCGAATTCGAGATGGCGCCACTATGAAAATCACCCTTTCCGCATAGTTTCGAACTTCAATTTGAATAAATTTTTACCACGTATCTTTCAAAAATAACTAAAGTTCAGCTAATCGAGAGTAAACTCATCAATTTTTTTTGAGTTAACTCGGGATCTAAATTGACTGAAAAACATGTTCCAGGAGTTATCTGGGGGTTAGTTAGCACCGAAAATAGGATAATCTCGCACTGAAAAAACTTGCCCTTAGAGTTCTAACCCCTATATTTCTTAAAGCTCTATTTTAAATTCTTTTCAAAAGATTCAAGTGAGTTATAGAAGATCCTGTCCATATACATATGTATGAGAGATATACTCAAGCTTAAGACAGATAAAGGTTTTATAGATTACCAGCCAAATCAAATAGGGAAGAGAAGGTTTTGGAAGGTGCCACTACAGCGATGCAAGATTGAGGGATTTTTCCCGTTGTTGGGGATTTTTCCACCCTAAAGGGAAAAAATTAAAAAGCAACCCTGAAAACGGGAAAAATAGTCAGCTCAAAAAATTGTACGTTTTACTTCCAAACATTTTTTTTATAACGTTCAAAAACTAGAATTTATTTATCCAATCACTTTGAAAAATAAGAGTATTTCTTGGCTAATTTCACTCTATAGGCATTTTGCTCATTTATTTACTCAATTTGAGATGTGTGCTCTAGACATGGAATATAGGTCACAGCACCAGATTGCATTGTTATATCAAAAAAGGTCGAACCATCAAAAAGATATAAAGAGTGTTTTTCTTTTAGTTTTAGTTTAGTGTAGTTTTCAATCTGGCAATACTTTTTTCGGAGTTGGTCTTTTTGACATTTGTCACTTGATTTATGATCAGTTTGGTTTGCCATTTCATAATAAATAGATCAACTCCTGAAAAACGCTTTTAAAATTGTGCAAATTGATTGCCGTTGATCCCAATTTTCATAAGCAAATTTTGTATAGCGATGAAGCTCACTTTTGGTTGAATGGCTACATTAATAAGCAAAATTGTCGTATTTGGAGTGATCATAATCCACAAGCCATTGTTGAGACGCCGTTACATCCTCAAAAAGTCACTGTTTGGTGTGCTCTTTGGGCAGAGGGAATCATTGGTCCATATTTCTTCAAAAATGAAGCCGGCCATAATGTTGCAGTCAATGGGGAATGCTATAGAGCCATGATTAATGACTTTTGCATGCCTGAATTGGAGGATGTTGATGTGCAGGAGCTGTGGTTCTACCAAGACGGCCGGCACTACATGCTATACAGCCAACGAAACAATGAATTTATTGAAGGAAAATTTTGATGAACGCATTATCTTGCGTCTTGGGCCTGTGGCGCGGCGTTACCTCCAAGATCGTGCGATTTGACACCGCTGGACTATTTTTTGCGGGGTTATGTGAAATCGCTTGTCTACGAAAATAAGTCCGAAACAATTTACGCCTTGGAAGAGATTATTCGGCGCTTAATTGCTGACATACGGCCCCAAATGCTGCAAAAAGTGGTCGAAAATTGATCCTCGACTGGAATTTATTTGAGCCAGCCGCGGCGGCAACTTGCCCGAAATCATTTTTGAAACATAATGGCAAACCCTTATCTTCTTAGTGAAGCTAAATTTTTGGCCATAACATTAAATAATATGCGTTTTATTTCTTCTTGAAAACCACACGTCTAAAAAAAAACACCCTTTACTTGAACAACCCAAAAAAAAGACAATTTTTTTCAAAAAAACTTGGAATACACAATTCCGTTAGGTATGTGAATTTTTTGACAAAAACCTGAAACGCAGTTTTCTTAAAATTGACATGGTTGTTCTAGGTACCAAGTTTGATCAAAATTAGTAAAGCTGTTTTCAAGAAATTTTGAAAAATACCCGAATTTCTGTATGGCAGATACCCGTTCTAGATGAGCTCAAACAAAAATAAATGCTTTGTACCAAATTTGAATCAAATCGGTTCAACCGTTTAGGCTCTAGCTCAAGTTACAGTGGACGCACAGATGCACCGAACGACGCACGCACAGACCCACAGACGCACGGACGGGCAGACCAGCGAATGGCATGACGAAACCCACTTGTTCGAGCTTCTCGATCATCGTAGTATTAGTTTTGATTACAACCTCGACATTTTTTTTTCTACACGAAACCAATTCTTGCTCTAAAGAGCAAGTAAAAAAGGAAAAAAGAACGGGAAAAACTAAATTCAAAAAAATAGTTTTGGATTAAAAAAGAGGGAATCGACATGGCAAAGTCTGGCAACGCTGGTTCCGTACTAAGCCAGTTCAGGTTTCTAAGGATTTCTGAGACGTCAGAGGTCTCTGTAATCTCAAAGAGATTCCTCACTATTAGTTGATCAATTTTTCAGAGGAAAAGAGCTTTCGAGTTCAAGCTGAGAAATCTTATTCATCAGGTTTCTCCTCCTACTTACAATTAGTCAAACTAACGGTGTTTGCTCTGCGAGATCTCATCAACGGGAACTGGTTAATTATATTGATAATTGTTTCGACTGAAATTCGACAAGTCATGGAGCTCTAAGAAGAAACAAAATCCATTTCAAAGAATGCATTTAATTGCGTTGCGATTAAAATTGAATATACCATTGGGAATCTGGTTGTATCAACCATGATGAGAATTTGAATTATTAAACTTTTCGTAGGCTTTGAGAATTTTTTTTTGACAGAAAAACCACAACCTTATCTTTCCGATCACTTTGCCCAGTGTTTTTAACAATATATTTAATTACCTATTTCTCAAAAGCTCCAACCACTACCACACCAATCACTTAGTCATTTTAAGAAATTAGAAATAAATATAGCCGCATTTCATGACACGTTTTTTAATGACTTTCAATTTTAAGACTCTTTCTTAAGATAATATAAAACTGCACAGACTGTTATACCGGTTTTGTTTCACATCATGTTTCAGAAGAAACAAATTGTAAGTCCAAATTTCGTTATTAATTTTAACTTTTTTTTTAATTTAATTTAGTTGTTTTTTTTTTGTTTGTCTCTAAACCGCGTGACGCACAATACATTTGCACAAATTTGACAAAAAATCAACCTCAAGGCCATTGTGTATTTTTTTGCTGCTGCAGGTATTGTTTGAAATGTTTGAATGGTTAACGTTTTTTTTTTTTTGGATCTGACATTGATAGATTGCAACCACACAACCAACACCACCGGAAAGAAGCATGAACTTGAAAGTAAAAAAAAAAAATTATATTCTCGTAAAATTCATTTTACGAATCCACTTCACTTTCATGCAGGTAATTGCAGTAGTATCCAGTGGTGATTTTTTATGATTCAGTGGATTGTCCTTGGCAGGTGGTATTATGGTATTGGTAGAGGTTCCTATATAATGCCGTGTTTTTAACGAGCTAATTTAATCTTTGTGCGAATAAAATAACCTAACCTCACCCTCAACCCCTGGAATTGACCAAAGTAGGTATTTATCCAAAGTTCAAGTTCCATCAACGAGTTGTGATTGCTAACAAAAGAATATGTGATTGAATCATTATTTTGGGTTTGGATGTTGGCCTTGAGGTTTGTTTTACACACCAGTTATAGCTAAGATGTCTGATGCTCTATGTTAAGTTGTTTGTGTTTTTTTTTTCTGCAACAAATCTATAATTGGGTGGGCTAAATAAAACGCATTTTCTGTTCTCAACTGTACCAGATGTTTAAATAATGGCACGATAAAAAGTAATTAGGTATCAGAATGTTACCATTCGAATTGATTGTTAACCATAAAGCTCGTTATGTCATCTGAAAGTAATCATCTTTTCCTCCAAATCTAATTTTAAATATTTCCAGAGCGTTATTTCTTCATCGAAACAAATTAGTTGTAATAGGCTTGACCCCTACAACACTTCATAAGTTATGGCGTTTTTTACAACTATAGATGGAGAAGTCTGATAAGTTAGGTTCCATCATACCACCATCTGTCTGTCTGTGCATAATGCTTCGTATATCTCCTAAAACTGTCAAATACGATCGTTTGAAGATTGATATTTTACAATCGTTTCATACTATTTCATTAGATTTTCATAAATAAAGGGTCCGCCGTCTGACGTTTTTTTTTAAACTAGTGCTTATTTCGTGAATGGTAACACTTAGCACATGTCTGATTTGACAGATAATTAGTTTTATCCTTCCGCTGAACGAATATGGTTGTGTATACGCTTCGCTAAGTGGGCCTGCGATCGACTTAGAGAAGATGCCGATTTTTCCAAAAAAATCATCTTTTCAGATGAGGCTCATTTTGATCTTGGCGGATGGTAAATAAGCAAAATTGTAGCATTTGGGACACAGACCACCCGCACGCATACATTGAAAAGCCGATACACCCAAAACGAGTCACTGTTTGGTGCGGATTTTGGTCCAGAGGCATAATTGGGCCATTTTTCGAAAATGAGCAAGGAGTGGCCGTTACAGTCAATGGCGATCGTTATAGAGCCATGTTGAACGAATTTTTGTTTACAAAAATTGAAGAGGAGGATATTGGCAACATTTGGTTTCAACACAGCCGAAGCTACACTCGATGTTTTGCGCCATTTTCAAAAAAAAAAGGCGGACCCTTTAATACCAACAAAAAAAAGGAACCGCCTCAACCAAATAAGGGTACAGCTAGTATCTCCTTTATCTTCCCTATGTGGTTCTAGGAAAAAAGAAATAAAATAGCAAATATAGTAATCTTTTAACTTTAATGGCTCAAAGTCATACTGAATCAAAATCTTAAAATTACGTGACTTTTTAAAGTATATAATTTAGTTTTGACAGCAAAAAATTAATTTTCAAATTGTTTTGTGGCGTTTTTCGTGTTTTGGGCTTGTTTTAAAAATAGGATATAAAGCCCAAAATAAAAAGAAGAAAAATTTGAAACAAAATAATGCCCAAATTAGAAAATATCACCCGAAAAAAATTAGGCAAGGCAAAATGAAACAACGCCCAAATAAAGGAAAGCCAATATTTTTAAGTGTATTAAATTGGAAATAACTCTTTCCCTGCAGTATGATGGTAGCAAGCAGTTCTCCTCATTATTCAAAAGCATACTTTTGCGTCTGATAAAAAAACAATAATGCTTTTTTTGATTTTCTAATGATTGTCAACTTAGAAACAACATTCATGTATCGAAAAGTGGTTAGGTGGATTATTTTCCGTTATTGTTGTGATAATTTCGAATTTGTCGTTCCATGTTTTCTATGTTTTTTTTGCTGCTTCGATAAGTTGATATCAACATCCTTTCAAAAATAGGTAATAGCTTCTTAAATTGAATGGTTTTCTGCTTAATAATTTGTCATTCGGTGGTTTTTGAATATTTTGTGACAAAATTAATTTTATCGTGCTATGTTTTCTATGTTTTTTTTCTAACTTGGTGTCACCTTAGCGAAGCACCCTCTCAAAAATTGATTGGTTTACTGCTCGCTTATTTGCCGTCAATTAGCAGTGAAATAGTTATGAAAATTTAAATTTTGTCGTACTATGTTTTGATTTTATCTATGAGGGGGCATGATGCTCCCCCTTGCAACCCCTCTGCTTGGGCACACTATAGGATTTGGGGTAGGTGCGAGGATAGGTGTATGTAAAGTTTTTTTTGAATCCAGATTCTTTAAATGCAAAAGAGACTTTGCATATACACCGCCGCGCACCTACCCCTTTAGTGTGCCAAAGGGGGGGGGGGGAGTTGCAGGGAGGCAACATGCCCCTTCCCACGCATACATGCCTTACTGCTTATGCACCGCGATTTTTTTAAGATTATCTTACATTATAACGGGTGATTTTTTAAGAGGTTTAGATCTTTTTTAAAAAAAAAAACACAAAAAATTCCAAAAAATGAATGAAATATTTATTTGAATCGATAGTTTGAACCTTGCAATTTAATGTTTAAAGATAATTTCATGCAAATGTTGACCGCGGCTGCGTCTCAGGTAGCCCATCCGCTGAGTCCAATTTTGGCATACTCTTTCACACATATCGGCCGGTATCTCACGAATGAATGCATGGATGTTGGCTTCCAGTGCGTCAATCGAAGCGGGCTTGTCCCTATAGATATTAGCCTTGACATACCCCCACAAAAAATAATCTAATGGTGTCAAATCGCACGATCTAGGCGGCCAATTGACCGGCCCGAAACGTGAAATTAACTGTTCACCAAACTCGCCTCGCAATTGCGCCATTGTTTCGCGTGCTGTGTGGCATGTGGCACCGTCTTGTTGAAACCACATATCATGCAAGTCAAGAACTTCCATTTCGGGCAAAAAAAAGTTTGTTATCATCGCTCGGTAGCGTTCACCATTGACAGTAACGCTGCGATTCGCATCATCTTTGAAGATATATGGCCCATAAACCGCACCAAACAGTGGCTTTTTCGGGATGCATTGGTAGCTGTTGCAATGCTTCTGGCTGATCTTCACTCCAAATGCGGCAATTTTGCTTATTTACGTACCCATTCAACCAAAAATGAGCCTCATCGCTGAACACAATTTTTCGATAAAAAAGCGGATCCTCGGCCAGCTTTCCAAGAGCCCATTCACCAAAAATTTGGCGTTGTGGTAGGTCGGCTTGCTTTAGTTCTTGCACCAGCTGTATCTTAAAAGGCTTTACGCTCAAATCCTTCAGCAAAATTTTCCACGTAGTGCTGTAACAAAGGCCTAACTGCTGGGAACGGCGCCGAATCGACATTTCGCGGTCTTCTGTCACACTAGCTGATACGGCCGCAATATTTTCTTCACTACGCACAGTACTTAAACGTGTTGGTGGTTTAATGTCCCACAAAGTAAATTTGGTGCGAAATTTGGTCACAATCTTCCGAATAGACTGCTCAGAAGGTCGAGAATGCCGATCATAAAATGGAAGCAGCGCGCGATAAACATTTCGAACCGAGCACGAATTTTGATAGTAAAATTCAATAATTTGCAAGCGTTGTTCATTTGTAAGACGATCCATGGTTAAATTGCAAACCAAACTGAAGCTGTTTGACAGTGACACAAGGTACTAAACACACGTCAGCTGTCAAAACCAGTGTTGCCAAAACCAAACCAGCTAAAAAATCACCCGTTACATACCTTTCGCAAATATTCCTAAAAACTTTGGAGCTTGAGCACTATTTTTTTATGTCCCCAAGGCTCCCATTTCCTTGCACAAGCCTTCTTGGTTGCCATGATTATGCTCAAAGTTTTTTGTTTGTCAACAAAATTCATTGAAATATCACTTTAGCCCAAAATTTAGGAAAGAACGCCCAAATTAAAAAAAAAAAGATATTTGGAAATATCGCTCAAAATTGAAGAAAAAACGACCAAATTTTACAAAAACAATTTAAACTCAAAATATTTGGGCGATAGTTCCAACTTGAGATTTGGAAAAATAGAAAATTTGGGCGATATTTCCAATTTGTTTTCTTTTTTTTTTGGGCCATATTTCCAAATCGATTTGGCCGTTTTTCCCTTGGGAGTTATTGCCTAATGCCGTTACTTACTGAAAAGTAAAAAAATTTCTCAGTCCAATATTTGTATTAATTTTTTTTTTTTAATTACCACTTAAAATGGATAACAATCCCATCTAGAGAAGATTTCCCTTAAATTTTATATCTAGAATCAACAAAACTCAAAATGAGTAAAAAAAAAAAAACAGACAGAAGAAAGATGTTTTGAAATACCAATGCATACATTTTTAATTTCGTCCGATGCGTCATCACACAATTCTTCTTACTTCCCCAAATTAGGTACCAATTCCTAAATCAACCAAAAAACTCTAGAGACCTTAACTAACTGAAAAACATATTTCAAGATTTAAATCGAGCTTAGCCTCGAAACTAGGATGATGTTTCACTTAAAAACTAGGTCGAAGCTCGAAAACACCAACTATCTCTTTCGAAAGATAATTAGGCTATATGATGTTTCTCTTTTGCCTCTAAACATAGGTTCATCTTTCTAAAATTGACCTACAAACCTTTGTTTCGAAATAAAAAATAATTAAATATTAGATTAGCCTGGCAAAATCCAATTAAAGAAGTTTCCAAACTAAATTTTTTAATATAATTCATCGCAATTTAAATAAATTGCACTAGAAAACCAATAATCACATTGATGTTATTAATCTCTTTATATTAAATAAATCGATTAACTGAAATATTCAACCCATGTTGCCAACAATACTGTATATGTAGGTAATATTTCACTTCGAATTGGAACACTTGATAGAAAACCTATAATTTTTGCGAAAATGACCAATTCTCTCAATTTACAAGAAACTCCCACAAACTATTAACAACAATGAAACCAGATTCCATTTCCATCTCGAACGACAAAATATGCTTTCTTTTCTTCGGTTTTGTTGCGAAGGCAAAACAAATTAACGACTGCCAATGTGGTTACAAATGGATTTGTTTTGCAAACATTATCCGACTGATATAGCTGGATCGAAGTCAGAGTCAGAGTCAGAGTGAGACCGGATTGCGGGACCACCACATGATAGAGAACAGACAAAATGCCAGTTCCATTGCGTTAAGCGCCTCATTGCGTGCGCCACTAAAATATTTATCGTATATGATCTTGGAATATAATTTGAAATTTTATCGCCGATTAAATGGTGAATTTGAAAACATTAAAATCATCGCCCCGTGCGCTGCGATCGGTTGTTGGTCATCGGCGACCGACAGACGATGGCGACGCCACGCGCTGTGGTGGATGGCGGGCGTCCGAGCGGTATGGTAGGTGAAGAATTCCAATCTGTATCTTTTGCCCAAGAGCCGGAAAGATATTTTGTAATTTTATTATTTTTTTTTTTTTTTTTTTTGTAATTTTAATGAGAAAATCCTGTTTTTCGCACGCGTCGTTGCACGCCTGCGTAGCCGTTTATGCAGAAAACACGCTTTTTATAACCGATGATGCGTTGAAAGTTTATTTCGCATCTTAAATACTAGAAATGGGATTTTTATCTTTATGGATAAATTTGTAATTGGGTATTTTATGAGGGCAGCCGTTTAGTGCGGGCATTTTGTATCTGTGAAATTGATATTTTATGGTAAAGTATCTGTGTCTCTCAATCGACTGGAACGATGTTGATGATGCTGGTTTGCTGCACTGCACTGCGCTGGTGGTGTCACAGATGGTTTGCAAACGATTGGCGAATGGACACTTTATTGTCACTTTAACATGAGCGCGATGCAAAATGTATCTGTTTTTTTTTTCTGCTAAAATATACAAAGTCGAATGGATGTTAAATATTAATGCGCTGCGAATCTATGATCATGAATAAGTAATCATCACGATTTTGATAGCTTTAGCTGGGACTCTGAGACTGAGACTATAGGACTGGAACTGTGATGTGATGATGGCGATGATGATGATGGTATGGTCGAAGGTAATTTCCACTTGTCTTGTCTGCCAGTCGTTAGCAATTATTATGTCAGCTAACTTTGTTTGCAGTATAATATTGCTTTGGAGCTTGATTTGGCGAGGCAGCTAGGGGAAGGGGTTAGTAAGTTGAGAGACAATCTTGGCATCAGTTATTGGTTATAGGAAAAGTCGTGCTGTTAGGTGGTAGGAAACAGTAAAAAGAAAAAAAAAATAGCTAGTTGGTTCGGTGGTGATTTAATGGAAATTAAATTCTTGCCATGCAAAAGGGCGATGCAATTCGATTGTTATTTGCTCGCGCATATTTAATTACGGTCTATCTTTATCTGCCGATTAAAATTTGAATAATCGTCTTATTAGTTAAGGAAACAATATGTGGGCATATTAACATGGGTGGTTGAATGTGTGTTATGTACAATAGGCATCAGGATGTATGGGAATTCCTATATAGATTGTAGGCCACACGCTTAAAGCAGCAGCGTGTTTTTTTTTTTGAGATTGAATGAAAATGGAGATAACTCTACCGAATACATAGATGGAGGCTCTGATGGCAAATTGAAGTGTTAACAATTTAAAATACTCGGGATATATAATTTTATTATTTTATATTTTGAAAAAATATATATTTTTAAAACCTTATACATACATCTGTGCTATAAAGCTACGGCTAGAGTGTATGGCGTCATCAATTTGTTTTGTCCTGTGGGATTCCTATCGAAGCGTTGATTTCAATAATGTGGTTCTACATTTTTAAGCCCTGTTGGGATGAAATTTAATGTCGAATGGTAATCTTAAATTCAGACGAGTTTTATGAAATGGTGTGAGGTCTGGTCGGATTGTTAGAATAAATTAATAAATTATATCCGTAACAGTTGGTAAGACATCAACATCGTCTAT
This sequence comes from Leucozona laternaria, assembly GCA_932273885.2. Classification (NCBI taxonomy): domain Eukaryota; kingdom Metazoa; phylum Arthropoda; class Insecta; order Diptera; family Syrphidae; genus Leucozona; species Leucozona laternaria. The sequence goes on along the minus strand of OW026367.1, from coordinate 17,292,206 downwards.
AATAACTAGAATCCTCCTAGACCTAAAATTTTCAATCGAATCAGAACGGTTAAGATGAGAGCCACTTAATCATGTGAAAATATACTCTTCCAGAATTTGTCACTTCTGATAAAATATTTAAGGTTGAACAGACTAGATTCGTTATCACTGAATTATTTACTCACCAAATTTCCATGGCTAGTTAAACAATTGAACAGAACGTCCAAATGATAAAATTTTAATACCTAAATCTTTTAGAGCAACGAAATGTGCGTTGCGCCCATTTTACGGTTTACATGGTTGTCCTTCCAAGTCGATTATTAAAAGTTTGGTGGCCAACTTTGAGTCGACCGATCCAATGAACAATCAACCAACAAAACGCAAGATCAACCGAAAACACCTTCGCTGTCTGTGAGAGTCCGTATAGTTCTTCAAAAACAACGATGTCATTGCCATCAGCATCCACAGTGATTCAATCAGATGCTTCCATCAGAGGGCAGGAACACTAAATTCAGCAAGCTACTTCCTGCATACAAGTCTTTAAGGTTTTTTTTCGTCTTTTGTCTCTTTTAATCTTTTGTGCCGGTACTAACTCCTATATTCATTTTGCACCTTGTATAGGTTTGCAATTCAAGTAAATTTTGGTCAAAGCGTCCGAATGCTTGAGTTGGATAGTTTTAGATCTAAATCCAGTTTCCCAGAACCACCGAGAAAGGAATATTGCTACCAGCCAATTTGTGATGTCGTGAAATGTCGTCCTGAAGAAAACACGAAACGTCAAAGCAAAAAGGTCTTGAAAACCTTATTGCAAACTCTTAAGCTTATATAAAATTATAATTTATTTTACGGGTGATTTTTAGACTGAAAACTTTAATACAGGTCAGGCAGTCGAGTGATCCACTCGTTCAGGCTAACGGGTATCCTGGTAATGGGTATCTGGTGATTCACGTTCGTAGATTTCGTTCTTGTTTCTGGATTTCAGTTGTGGTTTACTGGCATCGGGTAACCTGGTTTCCTTTCCTATCGAAGCGTTGATTTCAATAATGTGGTTCTACATTTTTAAGCCCTGTTGGGATGAAATTTAATGTCGAATGGTAATCTTAAATTCAGACGAGTTTTATGAAATGGTGTGAGGTCTGGTCGGATTGTTAGAATAAATTAATAAATTATATCCGTAACAGTTGGTAAGACATCAACATCGTCTATAATAACTAGAATCCTCCTAGACCTAAAATTTTCAATCGAATCAGAACGGTTAAGATGAGAGGCACTTAATCATGTGAAAATATACTCTTCCAGAATTTGTCACTTCTGATAAAATATTTAAGGTTGAACAGACTAGATTCGTTATCACTGAATTATTTACTCACCAAATTTCCATGGCTAGTTAAACAATTGAACAGAACGTCCAAATGATAAAATTTTAATACCTAAATCTTTTAGAGCAACGATATGTGCGTTGCGCCCATTTTACGGTTTACATGGTTGTCCTTCCAAGTCGATTATTAAAAGTTTGGTGGCCAACTTTGAGTCGACCGATCCAATGAACAATCAACCAACAAAACGCAAGATCAACCGAAAACACCTTCGCTGTCTTTTTTCGTCTTTTGTCTCTTTTAATCTTTTGTGCCGGTACTAACTCCTATATTCATTTTGCACCTTGTATAGGTTTGCAATTCAAGTAAATTTTGGTCAATGCGTCCGAATGCTTGAGTTGGATAGTTTTAGATCTAAATCCAGTTTCCCAGAACCACCGAGAAAGGAATATTGCTACCAGCCAATTTGTGATGTCGTGAAATGTCGTCCTGAAGAAAACACGAAACGTCAAAGCAAAAAGGTCTTGAAAACCTTATTGCAAACTCTTAAGCTTATATAAAATTATAATTTATTTTACGGGTGATTTTTAGACTGAAAACTTTAATACAGGTCAGGCAGTCGAGTGATCCACTCGTTCAGGCTAACGGGTATCCTGGTAATGGGTATCTGGTGATTCACGTTCGTAGATTTCGTTCTTGTTTCTGGATTTCAGTTGTGGTTTACTGGCATCGGGTAACCTGGTTTCCTTTCCTATCGAAGCGTTGATTTCAATAATGTGGTTCTACATTTTTAAGCCCTGTTGGGATGAAATTTAATGTCGAATGGTAATCTTAAATTCAGACGAGTTTTATGAAATGGTGTGAGGTCTGGTCGGATTGTTAGAATAAATTAATAAATTATATCCGTAACAGTTGGTAAGACATCAACATCGTCTATAATAACTAGAATCCTCCTAGACCTAAAATTTTCAATCGAATCAGAACGGTTAAGATGAGAGGCACTTAATCATGTGAAAATATACTCTTCCAGAATTTGTCACTTCTGATAAAATATTTAAGGTTGAACAGACTAGATTCGTTATCACTGAATTATTTACTCACCAAATTTCCATGGCTAGTTAAACAATTGAACAGAACGTCCAAATGATAAAATTTTAATACCTAAATCTTTTAGAGCAACGATATGTGCGTTGCGCCCATTTTACGGTTTACATGGTTGTCCTTCCAAGTCGATTATTAAAAGTTTGGTGGCCAACTTTGAGTCGACCGATCCAATGAACAATCAACCAACAAAACGCAAGATCAACCGAAAACACCTTCGCTGTCTTTTTTCGTCTTTTGTCTCTTTTAATCTTTTGTGCCGGTACTAACTCCTATATTCATTTTGCACCTTGTATAGGTTTGCAATTCAAGTAAATTTTGGTCAATGCGTCCGAATGCTTGAGTTGGATAGTTTTAGATCTAAATCCAGTTTCCCAGAACCACCGAGAAAGGAATATTGCTACCAGCCAATTTGTGATGTCGTGAAATGTCGTCCTGAAGAAAACACGAAACGTCAAAGCAAAAAGGTCTTGAAAACCTTATTGCAAACTCTTAAGCTTATATAAAATTATAATTTATTTTACGGGTGATTTTTAGACTGAAAACTTTAATACAGGTCAGGCAGTCGAGTGATCCACTCGTTCAGGCTAACGGGTATCCTGGTAATGGGTATCTGGTGATTCACGTTCGTAGATTTCGTTCTTGTTTCTGGATTTCAGTTGTGGTTTACTGGCATCGGGTAACCTGGTTTCCTTTCACTTTGAGATCTGAGAAACAGTCAGCAGGTACTACGCCTCTGGTGGCACTATTCAGCAGCTACTAGTCCCCTGGTGGCGCTCGACAGAGCAGGCTTTCGCTCTGGTAGATCAACAGGTACTATAGCCCCTGGTGGCACTATTCAGCAGGTACTAGTCCCCTGGTGTCGCCTGACAGAGCAGGCGTTCGCTCTGGTAGATCAACATTTACTATAGCCACTGGTGGCACTATTCAGCAGGTACTAGACCCCTTGTTGAACTCGATAGAGCAGACTTTTGCTTTTTTTTTAAAGATTTTTCTTTTGGTAGATCAGCAGGTACTAGGCCCCAGGTGGCACTTGACACATCACGGGCCTATAACACAGAACAACAAGTAAACTAGTCAACAATTTCTTGTTCAACTATGTTTGTCCAACAAGTAAAGATTATTTCTGTAACACAACAAAAACCGTAACAATTGTCAAAAATTTCCCTCGACTTGTTAAACCAGTTGAATAAGTCTTACACGATGAGTCGTAAACTTTCGCAAGGAAAAAAATAAGCATTTTGTCTAAGATAAGAGAAAACAAACATAATTCTGTTCGGTGCTTTCTCTGATTTATTGACCAACAAAAGTGATAATTGGCGGGAGATAATTTTATTGTCAAAGAGTTTGAACAAAGTTCCTAATGGAAAAGATTGGACCTACTTAAGTGATGTTTTTGGGTGAAATTGTAAGAAATATGCCATGGTAAGTATAGACTGAAAGAATATATTTCCAAAAAGGAAAACAAAATATTTGTGAAAGCCAAAGTAGATAACGTCAAAAAATAGTTCTGCAGGGGGTAAAGACAGGAAACTTAACTCGTGTGATAATCTCGTGTTTGATTTTTTAGGTCGAGATCCAGATCCAAACCAATCCAAAGCTATTCAAACTTTCTTCTTTATATTAAATAAATTAATTTTAAACAAGCTACACGACCCTTTCGCTTGATAATCACTACCGCAAGTGTTTTTTCTAACTTGTTGACTTCGAACAAGTTTTCGATCTTCGGTTGAAATTTATTAACTATTCAACAATGTAATTCTTTCTTTTTTTAACTCTTGTTGTCTCCAGTTACAGAAATGGTGAATTTGAGAAATTTCCCACTTGTTGAAATATGTGAAAACAATTGTTATTATTCTCCGAGACTTTTTGTTACGTGTTACACAAATTTTAAACAGTTGTTAAATTTCACTTGTTCAACAAACACTTTGGGGCTTACCAATAATCAAATTTAGAGATCCCTTAAATATTTAAATGGATTCTAAAAAATTAACCATACCAATAATGAATTTAATAGTCATTTTAACGTTAAACGTGCCTTTAAATTTAAAGTGAAGAAACTCATGTTTAATTGTGTAAACACCTCGTTTGTGCTGTCAATCTGACAGCAAAAGGCAATATATAAAAAAAACAATTTTCCTATCTGTCGCGTCTATGTTATTCTCACTTAAATGCAAAATGTAAGTAAAATATCCAATTTAATCGATTCCTTTTGTTTAATTGACTGTAAATTCCAATTTCAGATTGAATTATTTTAAATGACTGAAAATCGTCAAAAAGAACTAATTGGACTCCATCAGCTATGAAGGAGTTGCTAATGGAAACAGTAAAGCCCATCATCATATTCTTCGAAAGGATCTATTATTTTCTTATATATTTTTGTTCGGCGAGATTGTGCCACATCCTCCAAAATACTAATGTCATCAATTATATCCTTATTATATCGGAACTCATTTTTTAATTTCATAAGTGAAAAAAGCTTAAATCTATTTGGAACCAGAAAAATTGTTTGTTTATTTTGCAAAATAACACAAATATCATTCAACAGCTGTCTATTTGACAAGTACTGTACTAGATTTTGTAATAGAGCGATAATTAGTAAAAGGTGTGTTTAATTTGGTTATTGGTGAACACACAAATTAACTCGTCTTTAAAGTTTAACCTGGCATTTATCAAAACGCGTGTTTGGCGTTTGGTTATTGGTAAGGCCCTTTATGTATTGTGTTATAGGCCCCTGGTTTTCGCTCTGGTAGATCTTTTTTATGTACGCTCTCATTATTATCTTCCAGAACAACCTTGAAAGTGTTAAGCAGCGATGCTACCAACGTTTCTTCAACCCCAGTTATTTCTCAATTTCGGCAATTTTTGAATATGTCTAAGACTTTTTGCAAAAAAATTTTAGCGATTGTACATTTTTTTAAAAGAATAAATCTACCGATTAATTATTAAATATTTTTTTTGATTCAAATGACTGGCTTGGTGGTAAGCCATTCACAAGTTTGTAAAAAATGTTTCAATACATATTCTTTGGTTCCAGACCCTATATTTCATGAATAGCTTGACCAATATTCAACGGCTACTATTCGCAGCTCCGTGGCTGCTTTCTTTATTAAACCAGTTGGGAAAACTATTGTTGGCTGTTACCATCAGGATTCCAGATGTCTTACATATTTACATACATACATACATCCATATGTGAAAAGTCTTTAAACTAGCGTTACAACAATTATAATTCTGGGTTATAATAGAATTCCCAGTTTACCAAGAATGAGGTTGAGCTAATAAATTGCGATTAAAACCCATTCTCAGAAATAAGAGTGCTTGACATGCTTTTTAAGCTTCACCAACAATAAATTCCACATCCATTGATATCGTATCATGTCTGCTAATTCAAACCTACAGCTCCATTTAATCTATAAACTTTTTTTTTTTTTAATCCATACTCAGCATAATATTAATTGCTAAATTACCCATCTGCATTATTTCTGCAATTGATATCATAATGAAAACACAAAATTAATTGGAACAATATTTATTTCCTCAGCATAATCGATCGATAAAACATAAAAATAAACAAATCAAGAGCAAAAGAAGATAGGAGTAAATAAAACGATCAACCAAGTGGGGATTCCAATTCCACATGAAGAGTAACTTTTTTCTGATACGATTCCAGTAGCCCCGTCCGTCGGTCGGTCGTCGTCTTGGAAGACTTCTTTTTCTTTGAGAAATAAACCATGAAGAGCTGCAGAGGCAGCTAATATTCTTTAAGTAGAGCTCAATTTATTGAACTCCATGTTTATACTATATCTTCCTCAACTTCCCTCCGTATGCTTAAAGTATAGTTCTTATGTTTTGTTCGGGATTTAGCTTCGATTTATTTAAATTTTTTTTTGTCATATCGAGATGCCATATACAAATTAACGAAGTAATTTTTTTTTTTTTTAATTTACACGCACGCTTGGGATTTCGATTTCCCTTATAAAAATGTCATGATTACATGATGAATGTATGGTGGATATAATAGAAGATACCAATTCATATTGGTTTTCTATGTTTGTAAAGGGTGTTTTTTTTAGACGAGTGGTTTTTAAGAAGAAATAAAACGCATATAACTTAATGTTATCTCCAAGAATTTAGCTTTATTATTAAGATGAGGGTTTGCCATTATGTTTTCAGAATGATTTCGGGCAAGTGGCCGCCGCAGCTGGCTCGAATAAATTCTAGCCGAGAGGCCCAATTTTCGACAGCTCCAATTGTTGCATTCGGATCTTCTTCGATACTCTGCTCCACAGCAGCAATAGCGTCTTCGGTGCGCACTGTACGACGGCCGTCTCTGAGGATGCGCATTATCCACTAGTGCAAACGTGGTGCGAAACCGATCCATGGTTGCTTGAATTTATGCGATTTTTCGATTATGTCGACCGAATGTTGGACGCAGTGCGCGATGCGTCGCGCGAACCGTACCATTATTTTGCTAATAAATTTGTACGATTTACAAACGTTGTTCAGGAATAAGTCTATTAATTATAAAATGGCAAACCAAACTGAATATAAATCAACTGACAACTGTCAAAAAGACCAACTTCGAAAAAAGTATTGCCAGATTGAAAACCACACGTCTTAAAAAAAAACACCCTTTACATCATAATATGGTGGGGAGGTAGTACGTACTTGCTCTGATGCCCTATTTTATGCCAACTGATATAAATATAGATAAGTTTAAGTATTGTTTTTCTGAGTTCACAAAGATAACAAATAAAGCACGCACAAATTGTTTAAAATCAACATAATTATAAATTAGTTGATTAAAAAACTTCTGAAATTATTTTGACATCAACGCAATGTACACCGTTTGATTTCTTTAACAAATTTTAATTTATAAGAAAACATTGCAAAATCGTTGAAGTTGTATTTTAAAAAAAAAATGTTTTTATATTAAAAACGTTTTAAATATTTTGAAGAAAAAAAATTTGGCACGGCAATTTTAAGTATATATTATTGTTAATTTGAAGATTCAATTTCCAAATATCTAATGTTCAGAGAGTAATTTTGAATATATTTTTTTTTAAATGCAAAACATTATATTTTGAAAATTTTGATATCCAACTTTATTTAAATTTATAAAAAGATCTTGTATGATTTGTTGATTTAAATCGGTTTAGCAGTTAAACAAAAATTTAAAAATAAGAAAAAAAAAACTGTTCTATGAGAAGCACTTTTAATAATTATTAAATGTAAGGATTGTTTTTTGTGAAATGTTAGATTGTACTAATATTAAGCACACAGACAGATTTGAATCAAAAGCATGTGAGGCGTTTTCAAGAAAAGTAAGATTTTCCTAAAAGTTATTTTTAACAGTCGTTTGGTAGATACCTTTAATTTTGGCTATGAGAATAATGTTTGTGTTACATCTCTTAGATAATATTAAAACAAAAAACTGCTTAGTTTAATAAAAATAATTTTATTTTTTTTTTTTTTTAAATCCAAAAAAAATTGTTAGACGATCAAAACTTTTTTAACATTTTACATAGAAAAATTAGTGAAAAAAATTTAAACCGTTTTCGAAAAAAGTAAATATAAGAATAATGCACGATTGGGTCGTACGAACTTGATCTTATGTGCGATCACACTTTGGTTCTAAAGTCTGAAATATATTAGTTATGTGAGCGTTTATTTTATTTATTTGCCAAAACATAGTTAAGCTGCAGGTAGTGTTATGTGAGTATACGAAAAATTACATAAATGCAGGCATGGAAATTATATTATTTAAACTGGAAAATTGTTCTTAATCAACAAAATTCGAAATAAATTGATTTAAATGCTTCTGAAACTGTTTTAGGCCCAACGCGATGTACACCATCTGTTTTCCTATAAATCTTAATTTATGAGAAAATAATTTGAAAAATCGTAGAAGCGGTTTTAAAAATACCTACATAATTGGTTTTCATACATAAAATTTTGAAACATTTTTGGAAAAAAAAAATTGTTACGCCTATTTTAAGTATTTATTAACGTGGAATTAAAAATTTTCTTTCACAAAAATTTCTTCCACCCGTTTTCGAAAAATCGAATTTCCAAAAAATAATTTTGAAATTTTGTTGAAAAATCCAAAAAATATTTTTTTCGAAAATTTTGATATGCAATATTATTTATATTTATTACAAGCTTCTGTATAAAAAATGAGATAGTCAAAAATAAAACAAAAAACGTTCTATGAGAAGTTCCTACTGCAAATAATAGTAATTTCGCTACACAAAAAAATGTTTATCAAAATCGTACGAGCTGTCTATGACCAAAAAAAAAATATCTTCGTTAATGGTCTTAAAAATGGGAGGTACCTACTGTTATTTTTAGTTATAAGAATAATTTTTGTTTAAAATTTAAAAACAAAATGCCTTTAATCAAGTTTAATAAGAATCGAATGAAGTGTTTTTGAAATATTTAGTTTTCCAAAAAAACTTTTTTTCAAACTTTTTTAAAAATCCGAAAAATATTGTTTTTTGAAAATTTTCGTTCACAATTTTATTTAGAATTCTTTATAACAAATTGAAATTGAAGGTTGAAATTATTTTTTTTACAAATAGTACTACGTAATCTGTACAAATATCATTTTTTTTTTTTGAAAACTTCCGAACTTGATAGTATAACTATTTTTTTGAAGAAGCAAAAGACTTCGAGTGTGCACATGTTTGTATTTGTATTTTAGTGTATAATTTTCCACACCACTGTAACGATGCAATGAAAACTGGACAAGTTTTTTATGGTTCTTACAGTAGATCTAATCTACGCCACGTTAAAATAGCATTGATAAGCAATACAAAATCGAACTTTCTTCCAAGCGAACGACTGGTTATGCGCATTTGTTAGTTTGCTGATCAAAAAGTTCTATCTTCACTCCAAAATGAATTTTTTTACTGTCTGTAGCAAATGATACTTAGATTCCTCCTAAACTAAGTATATCTAACATCCTACTGGTTGTTTAATAGAAACAGGGTGTTATATCATTGAAAATCTATTACACAGATAAAAGAAAAAAAAAAATTGCGCCCATAAAAACTATTTCAGTGATCATTAAAGTCAACTGATGAGTCCAAGTTAGATCGCCACCGGGACGAAACGCCAATTTCTATGAGCTAATGGCCGTTAAAAGCTATTTTGAAAAATTGAAATATTTTACGAAGATTTGAAATTAAGTGACATTTTTTTTAGAATTTCAGTAAATAATAATTATATAAACATTTATAACTTAAATGTTCATAGTTTTCAATATTGGGTAAGAAACTTCTAAGAAATTAAACAAAAAACTGATAATGAAGCCGCATCAAAAAACGTGTCAGTTTATTAGGGGACCTTTTATTCAACCCACTTACAGAACACCCTGTTTGTGCTTCTTTTCCAAAACAGAGAGAACGAAGGGAGTTCAAGGAAAATCCGGCGGCGCTTATGTATACTATAAATGCCATAAAAATACTGAAATACCAACAAAGAGAAAAAGCACCACACGGCATCACTTTCAACGCCAACGTAAAAAAATTTGCGTGTGGTCAATCGGACAGTGAGTGCAGCACGCGCACTCGCTTTACATGGAATACATATACATACATATGTATATATTTTCCAAGATGCACTGCATTGCACTGTACTGCACATTCACTTACTAAAGGCGAATTTGGGGCAAGAGGCAAGAGTTTCTATAAGTTTTTTTTTTTTTTTTTTTTTTTTTTTTTTATTTGTGTCTTACCCTCGGCTGCCGCGGGTTCAGGAGTTTACACAAAAGATAAGGATTTGCCGCGCACCGTATGTGCAGACTGCAGGTATATTGATGGTGGTCTTTTATTTCAACAGCCCGAACGACGATGGATGGATACATTTGTGTATCTTTTGAGTGAGAGGGGAGTTACTTTTAGGAATTTTTTTTTTTTTTTTAGAAAAAGATAAGGAATATAAACGGCTTCTAGGAAGAAGATCCAGTAAATCGGTGTTCTTGTGTGGCATTGGGTGGGATGGTTATGATGATGGTGCATTGCATGGAAATTTTTGTATATTGGGGACACAATATTATATTGTGGGGTGGGTGGAACGATTTTATGTTGGAAGATTGCATCATATAGGAATTGATGGGCATCTACTGCTTTCAGTGACATGTTTTTCTTTTTTCTATTTCGTCTAGAATATAGTGACGAAATAACATGTTAGTGCTGGTTAAGGCTTAGCTTCACGACAATAAAATACACAGTATTAGAAAAGTTCCTCTTATATAGGAGGAAAAGAAATACAGCGCGATAAAATCCTTAAAGAATAAGAAATAAACCTAGAAAGTGCTAGCCTATGATGAAATCAAGAAATCAATAAATTCCACTACTCTGTTTCATTGTATGTTTTGTAAAGGGTGTTTTTTTTTAGACGTGTGGTTTTCAATCTGGCAATCCCTTTTTCGGAGTTAGTCTTTTTGACAGCTGTCACTTGATTTATGCTCAATTTGGTTTGCCATTTCATAATGAATAGACTTATTCCTGAACAACGTTTGTAAATCGTACAAATTTATTAACAAAATAATGGTTCGGTTCGCGCGACGCATCGAGCGCTACGTCCAAAATCGCATTAATTCGAGCAACCATGGATCGGTTTCGCACCACGTTTACTCTAGTGGATAATGAGCATCCTCGGAGCTGTCGAAAATTGGGCCTCTCGGCTGGAATGTATTCGAGCCAGCATCGACGGCTACTTGCCCGAAATAATTTTTAAAACATAATGGCAAACCTTTATCTTTATAATAAAGCTAAATTCTTGGCCATAACATTAAATTATATGCGTTTTATTTCTTCTTGAAAACCACACGTCAAAAAAAAAATACCCTTTATATGCCAATTAAAAAACCTTAACGTGAGTCTAAGGACTTTACATTCCACAGCTTCTTTATTTATAGTAATTTAATTGATCACCAGAATTCCAAGAAAAACTCACTCTCTTCATCGTTTTGCATCATGTGCTCCAACACTTTGAAATATATAAATGTCTTCCTAGATATGAATGTTTAGTAAAATATTAAGACTCACGATCATCCCACAAAATCTCCTGAGAATCACCTAACAATCAAATTCTTAAGTGACACAATAAAAATAGAAAGAAAATTGATTCTCCATTACCATGCTCATATTTTATTCTCAATATATACCGTTACAATCGTTACAATACTATCTCTATCCCTCTGATGTCTGTACATTTAAATATCAAAAATTCCAATCTTTTCGCTCTCTAAAAGAACTGACCATCAATCAATCTATCCTAAAAATCCAATTCGTCCATTAATTTTTCTGTATAAAATAATCCTATCCATGGAGCACGAATTGAAATTAAACGTCATCATCATCATCATCATGGAACATGACCCAAATCATGCAAAAAACACAACAAGACTGGCTACACACCAATGAATTGTCCAAGAAAAAAATAGTTCGGGCTCTAGAATAAGGCTAGGCTATTATTGACAATGGGAATTCATTTCTAAAGGACACAAGGGAAGAAGAAGCGCCCTCTCTCTGTGGAACGAAATGCGGTTCATCAATTTAGAATTTGCAAAACGTGAAATTCAAACCTCTCTCTTGATGGTCTCTTCTAAAGACTTCTTGGTGTTTTTTTTTTTGTCAGAACCAAATGTCCAATAAAAAAATGTATATCTCTTCACCCCCTTATCCCCTACTTCTCTGCGCTATCGGGTTGGACTAATTTCCATAAATTTCCCTCCGGAAAATTATTACATTTTCTGTCTTTTCAATTCGATTTGTCCGCCAAAATACTTGAACTGTACAATATATATATATATGTATGTACCTTCCGGCTTGGATCCCTCTGGCTATGTTTTTTTCTGTGCGCGCACCACTCAGAGTCGAATCCAATGTGATGATCTCTGGGAACTTTGTGTGTGACAACAACATCATCATCCTCTAAGTCTTCCTATTTTTCTATCAAAGTACCTACCTAGGTATACACTACACATCCCTCCGCTGTCTGTCCACCGTGCCGCTGCGCAGTGGTACCTGTTCGTATTATCTTCGTTCACTTTGCGAGGATAAATCTTTGACTATTGAAAGAACTCGCGTACTCTATGGTAACTCTATAGCAACAACAAATTCCAGCTTTTTTTACGACAACAAGATGCGCGCATTGAGGTGCTTCGGTCTTTGATTCCTTGGCAATTTGAAAGGAGAGAGAGAAAGATTACCTTACCGCAGAAAATTTCCGTCGAAGCGACAGGCAGGGGGAGAGTGAACACTCTTACCGCGCATCTCATATATATACTTATAGGTACCACAGTATGGAGCAGCAGCGCAGCGTAGCGAAAATTTATGGCCAATCGTGACAAGTCCAATGTGCGCCTTCCTATGTAATTTTCCCTTCGCTTGTAATGATGAAGATCTTGGCCGTCGCGTCTTCTTCTTCGTCGTCGTAGTCGTTTGCCTGAGATGCGCCTGACTCATTGAAGCATGGGAATTTTCGGGATCTATTGCGCGCCGAGAAAAATGGCCGTGACGCAAAAACAAAACAAAATAAAAATATACGAAGCGAGTGGGTTTATAGTTTGTTTGTGATGCGTTGCATCCATGTACATACATGGTTGTTGTCGTTATCTATACTATTGAGCAGCGTTTTGAAGTTTTCTATAGACGACAACAGCGCAACTGTGTTGTACCATTTTGAATCCTTTATTCTAAATATCGTGGTATCTTTAGATTTATTTCTACTATTATTTGAAAAGATGGAAAGTGGGACTGTTTTTTTTTTCTTTTTTTTGCAATTGTCGTGCTCAGGATTGTATTGGACTATATTTTAAGCCAATTATTTTGAATGCAGGTATATGTTCATATATTGAAATCAATAGAACTGAAAGAGTGAGAAAATATTTTAAAGTAGCAATTTCTTTGGGTAGATAACTTAAAACCTTATAAATACATATAAAATGGGCCTGCAGAATCTTTCAAGAGAAGGAATTAAAAATACTATATCGACTTTAATTTCTGTATATCTTAAGTCTGGAATTCTGGTATTAAATCATGATTTTGAACTGAAAAGACAAGGGCTCCTTTGATCTGGATGCTGGATATAAGATCCCCTCAGACCCTTTTTTTTTAACGTGCCTATAAGTTATCGACTGCTTAAAGCCAGAAATGGAACATATGTTTTCTCCAGTACGTATCAGATCTTTTTGTTCTGAAATTCCGCAAGAGCTAATGGTCTGCCATCCAGGGCCGAACCAACCATAGTTGCAAATACAGAGGGCGCAAAATTCTGGGGACACATAAGCAGTAGCAAGAAAATGTAATCTGAACTTACGCAAATAAATATGTACTGCCATTTGCATTTTAACCACAAAACTTGTTCAAATAATCAAAAAATTACATCCATCACAACTGTGCTAAGTTATTTCTTTCCCACTAACGAACTTCACTTTCATTGTTGCATTCAAGGAGAATTTAACTCAAAATATCGTAAAACTAAAGATCCCACTAGACCTACGCATTGAAGGTCTACCTCCTGGGTAATGTGTATCGGTGTATGTTTGTATGGATTAAATATAAAAAAAGGGCGCTTTCAACAAATCTTGCACAGGGCGCAAATTTCGCTGGGGCCAGCCCTGCTGCCATCAGAGCTTCTCTAATGCGTCTATAGGTAAATAAAAACAAGGTGAGAAGCATGCACAAACTTATTTTCAAAATATGTACATATATCTTAAGATTGTCACATGAATAATGAATAGAGCCACACCATCGTGTGCACCATCCTTAAAAATTCTACAAGAAGACATAAACTAAAATAAAAAAATTGTCTTCCAATAAACCTAACGAAAAATGGAAAAGACCAATATTATTATCGAACCGATAAATAGATTATGGTTTTTTTTTTTAATTGAACCGATCGACAGATTATCGTTTTAATGGCTGCTTTCACAGCAAATATAGGGACGAACTGTATAAAATTATTACATCTCATTTCAGAGTTTCCTTCGATGTCAACACTGAAATCAGGATAAGATATGGGCATAAACATTATTTTGCAAGGCATTATCTCCTTCTAAAACACGAAACAACTGTTCTATAATACGCAGATAGTATTTTCATAAAAGGAAGGTAGAATATTAGTAATGCTCTAAAAAGTATCTTACCGTGGGCTTTTGATTGATGAGGCAAAGTGTTTACAGTATAAATGGTCATTAAAGTTTGATATTCTCTTCAATCCGCTATGATGGTCAACTAAACATCTGGACAAAAATAAACAAAGACAATTTTTTTAAACTTTTATTTTATCTCTGTGAAAATTTATCTAATCGTTATGAAACAAAAAGCAGCCTATTTAACTAATTTTACGATTTTATATCATTTTTTTTTGAGTTCTTATATTTTGCAATCATGAAAAATATCGCGCATTTTGTATTTCAACACTAGTCTTGCAATATTTATTGTAATATTTACATTACCTAAAAAGACATCATATATGTCATTTTTAAGTAGTTTTTTTTTTTCAAATAAAGTCTTGAAAGGGTCTTAAAGGAAATTCATTCAAGTCCCTTTAATTGTTTGTGTTACAATAAGGTGCTGAAATATTGACGATCAAAAGCCTTTTTCGCTCAAAAGTCAGATATTTTACCAAAATCTTGAAGCAAAAACAAAATTAAGGTTGATGAATTAAATTTCAGCACTAAAAGGCCCTTTTTGACTTTTATCGAAAATCAGACAACGAAAATTTAAGATATTTGAAGTTTTTGTTGCATCCAATGCCATCAGCTGTGTTTTCACAAGTGGTTACAACCGCTATCCAGATAGCTTTGGATACAAATTTGAAGGCACCCAAAGTTTTGGTACGATTGACTTTTATCAAAACAAACGTTGAATGACACTCGCAATAAGGGCCAAAGACTTAAAATTTTAGAATGATTTTTGCTTCATCTCGATTAGGACATTTTTAACAGAGATACAACTTTTGTTCTTTTAATTTTTCTTCCCTTGTATAATCTGTAGGAAGTCAAGAGTTTTTGGCATTTCGTCTAAGAAAGATGTTGTCAGATAGATGTGCACAATTCAAAAATATATGAATTGCACAAATTTGGTCTTCCGGTTAACAACATTGAAATTGAATGATGTTATGACATCTTTAACGAGAAAATATTAAAATTACATAAAAAAATTAATTTTTATTTTATATTTTTACTAGTTCGCCCACCCGGCTTATGACGGGTAGGCAAACCTTAGCTTCGCATACAAATTACAAAAGAAAATATTATTTTTTTTTACTTTTTGTAATCTACTACTACTTTCTGGGTTTTAAACCACATCACGTTCCGGAAGGTTAAATTTGTAAAAATATGATCCTATTAGTCCAACCTTTATTGTCTTCCCAAGACAGAAAGAATTTTTATATTCGAAAGCCACTGTTTTATTTTATCCCATTTCACTCTATAAATAGCATTTTTTTTTTTAAATACCCTTTCAAACGCAAACAGAATTTTTGAGATCGAATTCCACTTTCCGTTCTTACCCCCTTTCCCCCTATAAATAACAAGTTATTGAAAAAAAATATTCCTAAAGCCACCCACTCAAAATAACCTTTAAATCGGACATTTTTTTATTTTTTATTAGACAAATCCAACAAATCAGAGATCATTAAAATCGGTCCAGCTATTCTTGGGTAACTAACTTGACTTTGTTTTTTTTTTTTAGATATACATATTTATATTATAAGAATGATTTTGATTGAAAAGCATAAGATTGTTAAATTCGAACAAGATCCAGTCAAATCACTAAAAAGATACAGTCGAACTTCCATAACTCGAACTTCCTTAAGTCGAATCTCTCTATTACTCAAAGTTTTACTAAGGACTTTGCATTTTCAACTTTATTTTCATGAATTTCGCCCTCCATAATTCAAACTTCTGTAACTCGAATTTCTCTATATTTCGAAATTTTTAGATTGCATTTGATGCCGAAAAGTCTCTTCAACTCGAAATTTTTCTCTAATTGGGGAAATCCCTTTTATATTAATTGTTTGAAAAGTACTTAAGTCTAAGGCTCTCCCAAATAAACGCGAATACTTCCGAACGACGACGAAACTTTCATCACCTGGCTTAATTTATTAACACATTAACAATGGCGCGATGCAAATCTTCGAACATTTCCAGTCGTCGCATATTCGCTCCGAATGTTTCGCGTTGGTTTAGGAGCCCTTAACTGTGATGAATTTTTCGAAGTTTCTATAACTCGAATTTCGTTTCTTTCATTTTGAGGTTCCGACTTATGGAAGTTCCACTGTATAAGTGAATAAGCCAAAAATGAGACCATTTTCTCAAAAAATAAGATGGAATGGCTATTTCCATTATTTGATTTTTTTTTGGCAAAAATCTGAAACGCCAGTTTTCTTACAATCTCTTTTGGTCATTACAGGTACGAAGTTTAATCAAAATCGTTAAAGTAGTTTTCAAAGAAAATTAAAAAAAAAAAAATCAAAACTTTTGTATGGCAGCTTTCCGTTCTAAATGAGCTAAAACTTAAAGTTCAAAATTTCCCATTAAGGAATCACATATTAATGATTTGTACAAAATTTGAAACAAATCGGCTTACCAGTGTAGGCTCTAGCTCAAATTACAGTGGAAATACGGACGCACAGCCCACTGGACCGTTTGACGAAATCCACTATTTCGGACTTCTCGATCATAGTAGTGTTAGCTTTGATTAAAAACTCGATATTTTTTTATTTACACGAAACCAATACTGACGTTTGTAGGTGATATGGTCAGGCAATTCCTCGCAATTTTGTTTTTGTTTGGTTGAAGAGGATGAGAATCTAACCCAGATATCCAGCATGACAGTCCTATATGCAATAACCATTGTGCCAAGGACTACTACTTATACAACTCCCCTAAGAATCAAAATTCTTTGTCAAGCTTAGGAAACAAAAAAAAAACAAAAAACAATAAAGGCTATAATGGAACAAAAATTATTTTAGAAAAATATCAGGGAAGTAAGGTGTTTTGACAAGACTGCGTTTATTCGAACTGCACATACCTGGAATGCAAGACATATTAGTTTCCTGTCTTTCTTCCTCAACAGATTTCTTAATTGTCAAGCTTTGTCTTTTGCTTTCACACCCAAGACAATCGTCTAGAAATAACAAAAAAAAAACACGGAACCCACCCTTGCACTGAAATATTAAAGTCAATCGATAAATTTAAGCTTCAAAATTTGTCCGCCTCAAGCTATTAATTATGCCCAACGCACATTCCATACCTAACCTCTCTCAAACCACTTGCTATATAATAGACAAACCAAAACAAACATCATGAACTGAGTATTTCAGTCGTTTTGGTTTTTTTCTAACCAAGACAAAGTTGAAAATTCCACAAAAGTCGCGTAATTACAATTAATGTCCTCGTTAACAAGCACAATTTTAATTAAAAAAACAATTTGCATGTGCACTTTGAGGCTATATGAATAACCGCACGGACAAGTCCAAAACGATCTTTCAACCTTTCCTTCCTTCTGAGATCATATATTTATATGTGTAAGCACAAGTATGTACCCGTACATATACCCAAACCATGCTCATAGTTTCCATTTTAATGACCAATGCTCACTCAGAGGCTTTTAACATTTTTCACAATTATCATTGTGTGGCTAGAAAATTGTCTTTATTATTGAAATGAAACTAATTTTCCAAACGTGATACAACAAACATTTGCCCTCCCCCAAGACACACACACCCATCGCAAGAAATTGTTAAAAAAAAAATATATAACATAAAAAAGTCGTTTAAAAAGGATGAGGGAAATCTAACCAGGAAATCGACTTGGTCGTGTTGTGGCACTGTGAAATGCTGTATCCGCCTCCATCTGCAGCGAAGCTGAAAACATCCTTCGGGCATTTTGAAACTTTAATTTGAAGAAACGTTCGCACATACGATAGATGGCGTTGGTTTTGTTCGTCGTATACTCGGTTCTAAACGCCCGGAAGGAGTTTTTTTTTTCATCTTCGGAATGAAATGGGAGCGTTGTTGTGATGGCGCTGGGCAGAGTATAGAAAGTGGTCGGGGGCGCTGCGATCCGCACCTTAACACCAGTTAGCTTTGCTAATACAAGATCGTATTATCATCGATCAATGGTATTTTGTCTGAGAAGTAAAAAAAACATTTTAAATGAAATTCCTTGAATGCATCTCAACTGAAAAACTTTGGACAAATTTTAATTTTCTTCGAATTTTTGATTTTAACAAATTTATCTAATTTATGCATTTTTTTTTTGATTTTGTTTCAGGTGGTCCTCTCGGCCTGTTCATCATATTTCCAGAGCCTATTTCTGGACCACCCCGAACGACATCCAATTGTGATATTGAAGGACGTCCGTTTCACCGAATTGCAAACTTTAGTTGAATTCATGTATAAGGGCGAGGTGAACGTGCAATATTGTCAGCTATCTGCATTGCTGAAGACTGCTGAATCGTTGAAGGTAAGTTTTCTTTGCACATGCACATGCCCACACACATATACATATATTTCACTCTATGCAACAACTACTAACATAAAGCAACAAAGATCGATGGTGACAGGTGTCAATATATATTCTTTTTAAGTGACAGGTGTCAGATGGCCTAGTGACAGGTATTGCACGTATAGAGTAAATTATGTGTTGGTGTTAGAATGAGGAAAGAATTTAAAAGCTGAAAAAAAAAGAATTAGTGATGAATGAGTGCACGAAAGAGGATAGGAATAAAATCGCGTATCGTAGAGAACATAATTTGAAAAAAGTTTGTTGCAATTTTACGCACCACCTGTGCTGGCTGATAGAAAGATGTTGCACATGTCGTCGTCGTCGTCGTCATCGAGTGTGTGACATTTGGATAATAATTTGATTAATGGCTGACGCATGCTTAGGTATTTTTTTTTTTTTTTTGTAGGTGTTGAAAGTTGAACGAGTACATTATTGGCACATATAGAGGGATATAAGTAGAAAAAAAATTATTGGTCACTTGAACTGTCATTCAATAGATGACAGTTGTGCGATTTATTGGTTCCGGGGGATAACGATGGAAGGAGGTTTGAATTGGCTAAGGCCTTAGGTGATTAATTTGCGAATCCATAATCAACGAATTTGCTGTGCGTAGGCTGATGTCAAATGTGAAAACTAAAAACCGATATATAAAAACAAGACTGACACTTCAGTATGAAATAGGAGCGATAAGAGTTACCACTTAGTTAAATATGACACAATTTTGTGGTATTTCACTTTTTACTAATTTTAAATGTCAAGAAAACTTAAATCGAATCAAATAATTGTGGAAAAAAATAGAATTATGTATAGGTATAGCAAATAATGTATTTCTGCTCAAGGGAAATATTCCCTACAGGCCAAAGATTCTAAAATTGACTTTTTCACTTTTAAAATCAACCTGAGTGCCTTATAAGACCACAACTCAATTTTGCATTAATAAATTAGCCTTGTGGGTCAGAAGCCCACAATATAGAAAGGGGGTCATAATTCCCTTGTCATATCGACGGCTTCCAGCAGTCTTAAGTTCATTTTTCGGAATATGTACTAACATCCATATTATTGGCTTGTTTCAAAACTAGTTTCATAGCAAAACTCGTTTAATAGAATTTTGGAATCCCAAATTTTGCACGGTTTTATGAATTAAGAGTTTTAGGTGTCAAAATATCTTTGAACAATACTGACATCTATAAAACTAATTATGCCAGAAAGCTAGTTTTTAAAGAAGTCAAAAATATAGCTGTAACTATTTCAGCTTATCTTTAACGCTGCTTGTTAAACGATCTTAGTTCTATAGTGCCTTTCTACTTTGTCTAAGCACAATAAGGAACTTAATAGCGTTGAAACACTGTATTAGTTATGGCAGTTTATAAGCTGCGTCATTAGGCTACTTAAGATAATTAAAAAAAAAAATATTACAAATGCTTCATAAATCTGCAATAGTCTTTACGGGCTTCAACTTTCCTATCTTCTTAACTATAGTATATTTTATTTAACAATTTTTTTCTTTTTTCTATTCAATTTTAGGTTAAGGGCTTGGCAGAGATGACAAATCAAAATACCGCCTTGCGAGAACCTGAACGTGAACCGGACCGCTTGCGGCCACACTCACAACCAAAACCATCAACCTGCGATAGCCCCTTAGGCGGTTCAGCTTCAGCGCATTCAGCTGCCAACTCAACAACATCGTTGCATCATAATTCATTGCAATCGTTGAAACGTGAAAGCAGCGCTGCGGAGCGCTGCAGTGTGTCGCCTCCAAAGCGACTGCAACAATCCTCTCCTGTACCGTTAGACCTCTATCAGAGGCGTTGTCCCAGCAATAGTGGTGGCGGTGGTGTTGGTAGTGATATGTCAGCCATCTCTATTGGTGGTGGTGCAGCGCGAACATCAAGCAATATTAGCAACAATAATAACAGTAATATTAGTAGTAATAGTAACAACAATAACGATGATCCTCTACAACAACATTTACTGCACCACCATCATCTGCAGCAGCAGCAGCAGCAGCAACACCACTTGGTTACCTCGCCCCCGGAAGACCACGATCGTGACAGACCAAGTTCCCCAAACGATGACAATTCTTCAAATGACCCGCACTCGATTGGCATCAATATGAGTCTGAGTGCGAGTACTGCCGCCGCTGCAGCATCAAATAGTAGTCAACAATCGTCAACCTCACAATCGGTGGTTGTTCCTCCTGTCAACTCGTCCAGTACGTCAACTGCGCCGTCAGCATCTGCAGCCAGTGTTGCCACTGCATCATCCTGTTCTTCTGCAGCAACACCATCAGACCTCACGAATCGGCCACCATCCCGCAGCGGTGGTGGTGGCGTTGGAGGTGGCGTTGGCGTTGGCGGCTGTAGCGTTGGTATCGATCGTCCTAGCAGTAGCGCCAATCTACCACCATCGTCTCTAACGCACACGGCCACTTCATTGCCCAGCAGGCTGGCAAGTCCACCACCAGCTGGAAGCAGTACCAGTGGCGTTGGAGAATCTATGGCCGGACCATCGGGCCTTGGGCCGGTGCAATCGGTTCCACTGGTAAGCATCCGAAATGATATATCTATGTATTCCTTCTGAATGGTTTAAGTTATCTTACAGCAGCATTTTTTGTTACAGTCTCTAAAAAAGGAAATCGATTGGGATCGCAACGATGAGAAGATGTCATTTGGCAGTGGTGGCGGTGGAGGTGGAGGTGACCTCGATTACCGTACGTCACACGATTCGGTAAGTGATGGAATGTTTGTTTGTTTTTCTCGAAAATATTTTATTTTTTTTTTTGTTTTCTATATAAGAGAAAACCGCTTTAAATGTCCTTAGAACTTATTTATTTCAATTTTTTTTTTTCAATTTTTTGTGACTTCTTCCTATGCCTTAAATTAAAACAATTACATATGTATGTAATATTTTACATATTGTTTTTATTTTTTTTTTAAATCGTGTGTGATTTTCAGGATTCGTGCACATATATATTTTTTAAATTTTATTTTATTTTATTTTTTTAATCTTTATTTTGCATGGATGAGATAAGTGCTCAAAGGACACATTCAACCTTTGAGTTTATCAATTCAAGGGCTTGAACTACGAAGCATGCTTATACATGTCTAATATACTTAAGTGTTTATAACGCGTATATTATATTTCTAAGACATTAATAAATTATATTATTTTTCTGTTCTTACAAGACAATAAATATTTTTTTTAAATTTAAAAAAAAAATCCATAGTGAAACTGCGAGACTCTGAATTAATAGGTTTAGTTTAAAAATTTTAAAAGACTTTAATTTGTAAAATTAAGGTCCAGGTTTTCAGTGCGAGATTAAAGTTAAACCCGAGTCAACTCAACTTTTTTGGTAAGTTAACTCAGGATTAACTAAACAGATGCTTTAGATGTTTTATCCACCGAGTTTTGTTTTGTCGTTTCGTAAGCTTTCTTCACAGAAAAACTGCTTTCTCAGTCAGTAGTTTGTTAACTGTGGGTTAATTTACTTCTAGACTTAGCTCACTCTGGTTTAACTCCCCACTGAAAAACTATGTCTTAATGTATGATATTCAAATCTTCTCTAAAAATTAAATTTCTTGTATCAATTTATAAGTTTACTATTAATCATTATTTATTTAATTTTAAAACATTTTTTTGAATATAAAATAAACTTTTAAAATTTTAGAACTTTTGTAAAATGCATCTACATAAATATAACTACTATCCTTAAATAAAAACGTATATCTCTAAGGTTACATAAATTATTTGGCTAGAACGGGTTCCGGTTTACAGTCTTACAAATAGTAGATATTTATAAATAAAAACATTTAACTTTTTGGCAATTCTTTAAAGATAAAATTTCTTCTCAAATGGTTAGCCTTTCGGGTGGTGAACATATATTCACATTTTCTGCAGTGTGGTTATAACCTTTATATTATCGTTGCACACTACTATTTAACAAGGTCCAAAGCAAACGTTAAACCAGCTTGAATATACAGCTACTCTTTGTTCTTCGGTGCGTCCATACCGATGAGGATTGTTTATTCGTCTTATAACAAGTCTAATCGAAATATTGACATCAAAATCCTTACCTATTTCTGCCCTTATGGATACGTAAAAGGACTGAACCTATATGACTCGTATAAGCACCATTCTGATATAATATTTAGACCATAGAAGATAAATGTCAATTTATACAAGTTAGAACAGTTTTTCGCCATCAGAAGTAGAATTGCATCAACGCACTTCTCGTGACTTGAATAAACACTCAGGTTGCCCGAAGTGAGCCCTGAACCTGCTGCTCCTCATAAATAGTACTTTTATTAACCAAAACTGTTATAAATTGGTATTTCTAGAGGACGAGACTAGAGAAATGCCAATTTATAACAGGTATAACAGTTTTTATCCATTAAAAGTGGGCGTGCGTTAACGCGTGACTTGAAAAAAACTCTGGTGCCTGAAGTAAGTCCACTGGGGGAGGGCCCTGGCCCTGCAGGGCCGCATAAATAGTACTTTTATTAACCAAAACTGTTATAATTGTCATGTCTAGAGTCACTTCCCTTTATGACTGTATAAAAAAAACAGATGCATTTAAGAACATACAGCAATAATTTATATTACAATTCTGATATTTATAAAAAGGAGTTTGAGTCTAATCAAAGGAAAATTTCCAAGAGATTAATTAAAAAATCTAACAATTTATACCAACCACCATTTTTTCTGCAGAAACGTGTGCAAGTAAAGTTAACCAACTCATAAAATAAAACTCTGAAACCTTATTGAAATGAAGTTCAAATAAATATAAAAGATTTGGTTTTTAATTATTTTTTTTTTTTTAATTGTAAATCCCATATGCTAGAAATCTGGACACATTTAAGTGCAATGCATTTGTATGTATACATGTAGTATACGTATTTTGTATTTATATATCTACATATATAAAAATATACAAGCATACTTGTAGGATTTTGCACTCATTTTCATTTTATTTTCACTTTTTATATTTTTTCCTGTTTTGTTTTGTTTCTCGTATTTCTCTCTCCTTCTCCTGTGTACTATTGACTTTCGTTTTTTATTATTTTTCTTCTTCATTCCGCTCTTCGGCGTTCATCATTCATTTTAGCTCGAAGCAATTTTATATATACAGCACATTGAATCAGAGCCATCAACCTTCGTATAAAATTAAAACAAAAACAAAACACACACACACATACCTTCCTCTCATTTGCTCACCCGAAAAAGTATACTCTGCTCACGTTTAAAACCTCCCGTTCCAAACCTTTCGTTGCTCAGTCCATTCTCGCTGACATATTCAACGCTCCGTGGAAAAATGTTTTCCAATGAATTTCCATCAACCTCCGCAAAGTATCTCCACCACAACCCTCACGATCGAACGAAAGCAAAGTATCTCCAGCACCACACGAGAATTGCACCTCACCATATGCAATGCGAAAATGTTTGAGGATAAATGTATCCTCTACCACCCAAACCCTCAAGCACTCATACACATATAATAATTAAGGAAGAAAAAGAAAAAGACGCATTTTTGTGAAATTTTGTTTTTATTTTTTTGGCGGGAAATTTTCCCCAAAAAAAAAAAAAAAAAAAACCAAAGAAAACAAATCAAATTCACTGCATACTTTTATATGCGAGAGCAGTAGGATGATGATGAGGATGATGGTGCTTGGAGCTTTTGCTGATGCTGCTTCTGATTCTATAGTGAAGTTGCTGCTGATGCTGATGCTGATGGTGGTGCTGCTGAGTTGTTCTGTTGCCCTTTTTCGATAAGGCAACGCTTGCATAAAACACTTATACATTGAAACTGGTGTGAATACATACATAGAAATCCATTAGAATAAGACGAAAAAGTATGCAACAACAAAAGAAAAAATAAGAAACAACAAACAATTTTTAAACGACCAAAAGAGGAGGTGGAGTATTTTTGATGGTTGACGTCTGGGCACGTTCCCTAGCTTTTGTAGTGTGGTTGTTGTTGGCTGTCAACGTTGTAGTTGTCATCGTCGTCGTTGTAGCTCGCACATACCTTTATACCTACTATATCTTTCGTTTAAAATTTATTTTTTTTAAATTTAAATGTATATGGATTACTTGTGTGCAATAAACCAGGTGTATGTGTATTCACTTAGATGTCCTGTCAATTTATGTGAGTAATTGGAATGAGGAATAGACGGCGTGAGAGAAGAGGGGGGGATGCCGTCAACTAAATGGAATTTTATCCTCATCGTCATGTAGAACATACTTAAATCGTAATCTTAATATTGTTTTTGCAGGTTAAAAGTATTACATATTGAGAATTTCATGTAGTGATATGCCCATAGTTAAAAATTCTTAAAGTTCTTAATCTTGGGAACCATAGGTGATAATTGGGGGAAGACATGTGTGATTAAGTACACTTCATTTTATATGAAATTAAAGGTCATCACTGAATTTTTTGATATATCGGTGTGGCAAAGACTGCGCCAAAAAAAGTGGCTTTTCTAGAAATTAAAACTCAATATCTCAAAATTTGTTTAATATATCAAATCAACTTTGCTATCATTTTAAAGACATGATTCATTTATTGATATCAATATCATTTTTCTACGTCAATTATTTCGCCCGTTATGGACAATAATTTGGAACAAAATCTGAAATCCTTATTTTGCAATCGCCAACTTCAAGCCCAAATATCTGGACTTTCCCATGAATGATTTTGAAAATATTTTACTCATGTATCGGGCTTTATGTCACCTTTCATTTGATACCAAACTCGTTTGTGTACACTCTGGGCCAAAAATGGGCAATTCCCTTTATGTACATTACTTTAAAATGTTTTGCCTAAAAGTATACCATCTATTTATTTGGATTTTATTAAATAAAATCCACTCTTAAAGTACTTATCCAAACTCGCAAATAACAACTTAATGGAACGGTTTTTGTAAATGTATTTTTAATGCAAAAGCTATCCGTCCTAGAAGTACAGTTTTGAAATCGTTATGACATAGTCCAATGAACAGAGAATCTCTTATAGATTGTTAGCTATGCAAAACATGATTATAAAAGGTAAAAGAGCTGGATAACCTTTGAAGGGTTTGATGTCCTTCAAAATTAAATTGCATAGATTTCCAAATTTTATCAAACATGTTGTTGCAGATTTTAAGGCGAAGCCTTTCAAATTTTGACTGTTCAATTGTTACAAAGTTCGATTTTACACAACTCTGCATCATACAGCAATCGTAGGACACTAATCTTGTTTTAGGGGGGAGCTTTCAATTGTTGTCTCAGCCTAAAGAAGCAGCATATGGCAAAATTTTCAGGGTAACAGTTTTTTTTTGACATTAAAAGTGTTGATTTTAAGTTTCTCGGTTATTTCCACGATCGATATGTCGCCAGGGTGGCATAGTGACTTTCTAATTCTCAACCACTTCTGCGTGTGTGTTGTTGGTCAGCAGGAATAGACGGTGTGATGTACTTTTTTTTACCAAAGGCTGAGGTTTAGCTCGTCAGTTTACCAAGTTTTATATCCAAAGAGTACGAACTTTAGATTAAAGTCTTTCTTTATTAGTAAAAATCCAAAATCTTAACTTAATTACATATAATTTGAATAGAATACTTCATTTCTTGAGTATCTGATGGTTGCTTGTACTTCTTTTATTTGTTGAGTTTTTCGTAAGCGGTCCGTTTGAGAATACCCCTGGCGTTATTGGTATTCTTCTTTATTACGGGGATCGGGATATTACAGGTCCAGTGATGATCGTGGAAATCAGCGAAGAATTCAGGTAGGGTTGCAGGGTGATTTCAGCACAATGTAATATGACTGGTGGCCAGGCAAAATCAACGGACGAATTCGGCTATCAACAGACAAATCTGGCAATTAACTGGTGGACCAGGCAGATCAACGGAGGAATCCGGCTATCAACAGACAAATCTGGCAATCAACTGGCGGACCAGGCAGATCAACGGAGGAATCCGGCTATCAACAGACGAATCTGGCAATCAACTGGCGGACCAGGCAGATCAACGGACGAATTCGGCTATCAACAGACGAAACTGGTAAAGATGATGTGTTTATTTAATTTGGGACCCCTTACCTCTGGTGGGGAGAAGTCTTTCAAATTAAATTCTGCTCGGTTTATCAAGTATGTTAACTTTAACTGGTATATTTACACTATTCTTTTGTCGTCATTTTTCTTATACTCCTTAAAGAACTTAACTTAGGAGCCACAGGGGCAAGCTATGAATATACATTAACCATCAAATTCCTATTTTGTTCACTGTCCTCACTCACTGCTCTACTCGGTTCTCAACTGACTAAAAAAAAGGCAAGCCAAATTGGCAAACGAGTTGCTAAAGTCTCTGTGTATAAGTAAACAAATTTGAGTGTGTTACAAAACTATAGCTAGCAATTACTCGCTCGTGTGAAGCCAGGCTAAGGTGTTTCATTAAAGGTTTCGATGTCTTAAAAATCCTTTTTTCTACCCAATTTTAATTTAATCATTCCCTAGCTTCTTGTTTCATTAAAAATCGTTTAGTGTGGGGAAAATGCGCAGCATAAAGATTTATAAAAAAAAAAAACACTTAATCATTAAAATTTAAAAACTCAAGAGAAAAAAATTCCAATTCAATTAATATTGTGTGGGATTGTATATGATTTTAATATTTTCAAACGATTTATCGTCCTTAAGGCTAACCAATTTTTTTTTTTCCAAATGGAAGCCCATTAAAATTTTAGGAGCAGACTTACATATACCATGTGAGCCTGTGGTTCTTCTTTTGTCGTTCTCTATATAATTTCCAACTTCATGTCTGGCTGCCTGTCAGTCAAAACTTGAACATTTTTGCGTCGTTCTCAATTCAGGACTACAAGGATATCTAGTACTTGCTACACCTAAACCTATAACTATGCAAACAAAAAACAAATCTACAAAAATTCATCATCAACCTGTTTACCATGAACGCGCTCCACGTATACAATACTATAGGCACACACGTACTCCTCGCGCAGCTCGCGTCCTCGTTATCGTCTATGATATATTTTTCTATTCAAACACACTTTTGCCGACACATCTCCAAGCCCCCAACTCTTTCAACTTTGGAGAGTTTACTGGGCCTTGAGTATAATTTTGTGAGTAATCTACTCTGCCATTGCTGCTACGGCTGCCACACTGCCACCGACTACGACGCCGTTTTTTGGTTCATACAATCCTTTTTTCGTACGCGTCAATGTACTGTATCCGGATCCTGTGTGTTTTGGTTTTGGTGTGCCTTCTGGAAACGCACCCATCAAGTGTACACCATCATTGTGTGTCGTCTTCTTTTTAACTTTTTTTTTTTTGTATTTATTTTCATTTTTTTGTGTATTAATTACCATCAAAACGTACATGCAGACGAGGATTTATTTCTCTGGGAGCTGTTTTTTATCCTGCACGATTCATAGTTAAAAGTTGCAAAAAAAAAATTAATACTTATACTTTTATATAAATTAAAAAAAAAAAAAAAAAAAAAAATAGAAAAATCAAAAAATTGTTCAACAAAATAAAACGGGAAGCAAAGAGAATATTGCACACAAAAAAACAGATTTGATATACGAATTCAAAGTTGAAAACCAAAATGGATTGCATGCAGTTTCTACTTCCTGTATATAGTATGTATAAGGAGAACCCAGAAAGAACCCTAACTAAAAAAGTAATGCGTTCGGGGTGCTAAATTAAAATTATTCACAGTCAAGCCCGGAAATTATTGAACATTTGAGGAGAAAAAAAAAATATTTTATTAAAAAGACAAAACAATCAAATTGTTCTGTAATTTAAATACAAAAAGTACGAGACTAAAGAAATGCCAATTTATAACAGTTATAACAGTTGTTAGCCTTTTAAAGTTGGCTAGGCCTTTGCCAGTTATGTACCGTTGTGCCTAGAGAAACAATAAAAACAAAGGTTCATTTGAGCTTGGATCCCTGGACCTTCCGCTTACCAGTTGGAAACGTTAAAAACTGAGCTGATTCACAATACAATTTTACGAAATTTAAAATTCACGAGTTCATACATACTTTAAGTTATACAGTTTTTTTTTTATTTGTAGTATTTTTCAGGAGATAGTAAAACTTTCCCAACAAGTTTTTGTCAGGAAGGGCCTACGAGTATCTGACATGTTTTCTTGGTCTAGATTGTTCCTTTTTAAAACTTTCCAGGGCCTTGACTAAACTTGCCAATTTTCCAGGAGGGAATACATAAAGTGAAAAGTCTCCGACTTACCGGGAAAAAAAATTAGCTTATTTCGTAATCGGAATGAATGTCTTTTGTGTAAATATTGTAAACTATTTAGTCATGAGCAATCATTTTAATAATATCAAACATAAACTTGAACACCTATCTGGCGAGAGAGTTTTGTAAAGTTTCCTCTACTTATCCCTAGTTAGTATCAATCGAAAACTGTGTCTAGTGCCTCGTTGAAAAATAGATTGTTGTTATATTAAAACTAGTTTTATGACATCTTCAAGGCTAAAGCAAGTTTGGGTAAATCAGTCATTTTTAATTTTACTTGGTCCTTTTCCTAGTTTTGGGAATTTGTCAGACCTGTCTAAATGCCCTTTCATAAATGTCCACTTAACATAACTCAATAGTTGTTTAATTTTTATTAATTAAATTTCACTGGATTAAATCAAATATTCGTTCATCTAGGGATTGCTTAAAATATCATATCGAAACAAAAATAACCAAATTCTTTAAAACACTTCTTGTACTAATTTATCAGACTCTACTGTATTGTCGGTGCGAGTTCACTTTTTACTTTTGGCCCTGGAAATGCTACAAACAAAAAAAAAAAACTAGTACATTCCCAATAGGGCGCGTAGCACTCCTCTATTACGATGTCCTCCTCAGCCTGACACACCGAAATCCTTTTTCCAAATACACCCGTCATCATAGCGCGTACACACTCAATGCCTGATGAATTTTTCGTATACGAATTTAAGGATGAAAACGTATAAAATATTTTTTTTTTGTCTTTTAAATAAAAAGTTAAATAATAAAAAAAAAAAAAAAACTGTTAAAAATAGAAATATTTTTAATCAAAACGTCAGTATAAAGTTTATTTTTTTGTCTTGATTATTTTTCGTTGGTATCGCGGGCTACATAAGGCTAGAGAGAGAGCTATGTAGATCTACGCTGCAGCATCGCCCCCCCCCCTCACCATCTGCCGCTTTCCAACAACAAAAATTCGCCCAAAGTCCTGACAAGGTTCAGAGAGGCGAGGCTGGAAGGGAGTGAGAAACGGGTTTTATATAAATTTCTGTTGAGCATTCGTATCCTTTTGTTTTGTGCGGGCTACGTTTTGTTTTGTAGTTTTGGTTTATTTCTTTTTTGTTCGTTGCGCGCCTTTTTCGTTTGTTGTCGTTATTTTTCGCAGGATTTTCTCTTGTTTTCTGGGTTTTGTTTTAATTTTTTGGCTGAGTTGCCATTGAGTGAGTGTGTATGATGGTTGTTGTGTCCTACAACACCATCAAAAGGGATCATATTGGCCGTCGCCGTGTCGGTGTGTGGTAGGGTGCGTTTTTTTGATTTACGAAAGAGATGTTTTAATATTTTTTTTTTTTTTAGATATACTCGTACATACTCTTATACCTATATGAAACTTTCGAAATACAAAATATAAATAAAATGTTTTGTTTGCCATTCTACAAATAATAATAATAATAAGAAGAAGAAGAACCTATGGTGTGTCTGTCCATCAGCATCATCACTAGAAAAATAGAAGAGTTTGTGATGTGGCATTGTATAGATGTGGAAAACAAATAATATATTGCAACGCACCAGCAAAATATAAAAAAATATATATGTACCTACAATACGTTATACATATATAAAAATGAAAAAAATAAAAAGACACTTGAAACAGTCAGTCAGACATATTGCATTTTGTTTTCTTTTTATTTCATTTGGTGTTGATTTTTATATACATCTGTATATAAAAAAAAATGAAAAAAAATCCTTTATGCATATCGACGCTATTGCTATCAAAAATCATGACAGAATCGAACGGATATTAAAATTTTACTCGAAGACTTTTGAAATTGTTTGATGAGAATGATGATGCAAAAGTTTTAATAAATGTTACCTATTGTTAGCGAGTGGCGTGCAGGATTATTTATACTAGTTAGCTTTAAGAGTTATTTATTCTCTAAGAACTAATGAATTTACAGAAGGCAGTACATATTACACATATTAGAGGGGAAAACCTATTACAATATATTATTGAAAACCTTCTTAACATAAAGATTTGATTGTTCAAAAGTGGGGATACCTGTTTGAGTGAGAATCTTCAATTGAAAATCTATAAATATAAAAATGAATCGTGGTGGGTTCGGAATGCTTAAAACTTCCTTCTACGGGTTTGTTTGTAATTGTACCGCCAAGGTTTAGGAAAAAGAAAAGTTGAATAAGTCTCAACAGGTGGCGCTGTAAGCGAAAACTTCGTTTTTCAGTTCAATTCAATTACCGTTCAACAAATAGCACTGTAGTCGGTTGGAAAATGGCTTTTGGGATATTCTTCTTCAACTTTTCTTATTTGTGGGGAGAAATGGGGTAAAAATAAAATAATTGTCGGATTTAAGAAATTACTTTTTGTGTTTGAAAGGTTTTTCTTAGAAAATGACTTAAAGGATATTTTGTTTTTAATTTTTTTATTTATATGGTGAAATGGGGTAAACATACAAAGTGTCCGATCAAACAAATTCGTTTTTGTTTGAAGATTTTTTCTTAGGAAATGGTTTGAGAGATATTTTTTTCAAATTTTATTTGTAAATTGTAAAAAATTGTCCGTTTCAAAAAATTCTTTTTTGATGTGTATCTGAGAATAATTAAAGATGATTCTTATTGGCTTTGTTGGTTGGGTCACAAATCGGACATTCGTTCGAAAAATTCTGAAAAGATGGCACTGGCTTGCCACAGCGTTGAAAGTGGCCACTAACTGGACTTTGATGGTGTGGAGATCTTTGCAATGGAGAAACACACTTGCAAACGCTACACGTTAGAAACAATACACATAATCAATAACAAGAACAACATGAACCTTAAACAAGACATACAAAACATCTCAGCGGTGTACTGCTACTTAGTTTCCAACAGTAGATCCAAAACTTGAATGTACTTATTGGACTATTGTAAAAATTTATATAAGTGTTTATCATGTCCGCCCTATACATACATTTACAATTTTATGTAATTGCTTCTCTTTTAATAAATAAAAATCCACTGAAGAAGACGGCAACCACCGTCGAAACGTTGGGAAAAAGTGAATGAATTAATCTTTCATTTTATCATCATAATGGCCAACAAAGCCGATGAGAATCATCTTAGGAAAAGGCTTTCGGAATATTCTTTTTCAAAATGTTATCAATTGACAATTGTAGGGTGAAATGGGGTTAAAATAAAAATTGTCCGATTTAGGAAATTCTGTTTTGTAAAAGGTTTTTCTAAGGAAGTAGCTTTAGGGATATTCTTTTTTAAATTTTGTTTAGGGAGTAAAAATGAAATAAAATCGGATTTAAGAAATTCTTTTTGTAATTGAAAGGTTGTTTATTAGTGGATGGCCACAGGGATTTTTTCAGAATTTATAGAGTGAAATGGGGTAAAAATGAAAAGTGGCATCTGGCATTATATTTATAGAGTGAAATGGAAAAACACATTGGAAAAGTAATAAAGGTTGGACAAATTTCGCCATTCATAACGTGAAGTCTGTCAAAACTCAGTATAAGTAGTATTCAATTACGAAATTTGTAATTTTATGCGAAGCTTAGGTTTGTCTACCCGTGCGAAGCCGAGCGGGTCAGCTAGTATTTTATAATTGCCAAGTTATGAATGTAACTTTATGAATTTAAACATATAGTGAAGAGCATTGCTGCTGGTAAAATTTAATTCATATTCACACACATATGTACAATTTACATTATCTTAGCTTCCTTTACGAAAGATTTAGTGAGTAAAAAGGTAAAGGATATATTTAAACTTTGACTGTCTTAATTGGAAGCAAAAGAGACATTTCATGTACACCAAACACTAAATGGCCTAAGCTAGAAAATTTAAGTAGTTGCAGGTGGTTGGGTGTTGTAGATAAGAAGCTGGATTGCTGAAAAAAATTATTTTTCATAACGTGGGTATAAATTTGGCCATAATAGGCGCATTGTTTAACTTAAATTACATTGATAATTACGCTTGAAATAAAAACATTTTTACTATAATTATATTTTTGTAGTTTTTGTTACAGCTATATATTTAGAACAGTTTAAGCTACTCTCAATCATTTTTTTGCATGGACGAGACTAGAAAAATGATAATTTATAACAGTTATAAAAGTTTATTGTCATTTAAAGTAGGTGTGCGCTAACGCGCTTCAAGCGACTTAAACAATAAAAACTGTGGGTCTGTGGAGCAGCATGGACAGTATTTTTATAAAACCAAACTGTTATAACTGATATGTCTAGAGTCACTTCCTTTTAGCATAGTTAGTTATTTACTTTGCGAAAATAGTAAAAAGAATTAAAACAAGAATCAAACTAATAATCCACACATTCAGCTGCTTTGTTTGTTAATAGCCTAATTGAGAGCCAGCCAAACGCGACAAAAAAAAATAATCGCACAAAAATGCAACAGACAGTCATAAAAAAGTGCTGCCAGCATGAATTTTATATGAGATATAATGCTAAAATAGAACAGTTTCTTCATACAGCGTCAAAACCTTATTTACGCTTTAAATTTTTTTTGCAAAACCTAAAACACATTATTGCAATTGCTTCATATCATATGAGTATACAGGTTTCATCTAAATCGTTGGAGCCGTTTTCCAAAAAAAAATTTGAAAAACTGAAATCGTTGTAAATGGTAGCTAAACGTTCTATATGCGTTGTAAGAAAATCCGTCTAGGCTTGAACTCAACGTACACTGGTGCAAAACCATTGTAAAATAAAAGCACTTAACTGGGTCCGAAATAATATGATCCAAAACTGGCACCAAACAGGTCTCAAATCATTAGAAAACTTAGGCAATTGCATTACTGAACTTCGGTCCGAAATTATATAGCCCAAAATTATCTGGCTCGAGATTGGCAATAAACTAATCCGAAAGAACTCAACTATTGAAACTATTTCGTCGGGTATACCCAGAAAATAAATAAACAAAACTATTTGTCTGTTAAAAATTGGATGTGCATTATTATTACATCTAATTTAGTTGTTGCAAGTACAAAAACCAATCGAAACCGTTATAGCTGTTTTCGATAAAATCAAAAAAAAAAAAATTATTTGATATCTATACCCGTTATAGACGATACTTAACGAAAAAGCTAGAGAATCACGTAAAAATGCTACGTACCGTAAAGATCGTTGAAAAATTTACCGAGCTTCATTCAAGTATCGCCTTAAATATCTACAGCCGTATTTATTAGATTTTCTTAAAACGCCTAGAAAAGGTTCTTAAGTTAAGTTTGCTTAAATAAAGGGTCCGCCAAATAACTTCTTTTTTTTTTGAAAATGGCACAAAACATTGAGTGTAGCTTCGGCTGTGTGGCACGTAGCGCCGTCCTGTTGAAACAAAATGTTGCCAATATCCTCCTCTTCAATTTTTGTGAACAAAAATTCGTTCAACATGGCCCGATAACGATCGCCATTGACTGTAACGGCCACTCCTTGCTCATTTTCGAAAAATGGCCCAATTATGCATCTGGACCAAAATCCGCACCAAACAGTGACTCGTTTTGGGTGTATCGGCTTTTCAATGTATGCGTGCGGGTGGTCTGTGTCCCAAATGCTACAATTTTGCTTATTTACCATCCGCCAAGATCAAAATGAGCCTCATCTGAAAAGATGATTTTTTTGGAAAAATCGGCATCTTCTCTAAGTCGATCGCAGGCCCACTTAGCGAAGCGTATACACAACCATATTCGTTCAGCGGAAGGATAAAACTAATTATCTGTCAAATCAGACATAAGCTAAGTGTTACCATTCACGATATAAGCACTAGTTGAAAAAAAAAAACGTTAGATGGCGGACCCTTTACAAAAAACAATGCATTTCAGATGTCAAAATATATTTAGGATGGCTTTGAGTAACCTTTAAACGCGGTGGATGGCGTTTAAGTTAAGAGGCCTTTAAGTAACGTTGCTTAAATGTGAAAATGGATTATAGACCTATTTTGAGGTATTTTAAAGTTAAGAAGGCTTTAAAATTTCTTTATAAAGGGTTTTCCAATAAGAGGTGTTATTTTGATATTCAAAGAAAAATGGCATTTTTTGAGATAAATGATCGGATGTTTATTTCATTATAAAGAGGAAGGTATGCCGTTAATAATGGAACACAACATCAGCCAAATAGCCACCACGACCACGCTTACAGGACCATATCATTTTCATGAAATTGTCCATAACCAAATCGCAAAGTGGCTGCCCTATGTCCTCGATAGCCTCACGAATTCCATCTTTGAGGTCTTGAATCGACGCTGGGCTGTTGGCGTAGACCTTATCTTTCACGTGGCCCCAAAGGAAGAAGTCGCAAGATCTCGGTGGCCAATTGTGATCACCTCTTCGAGAGATAACACGGTCCGGAAACTTTTCCCGTAAAAGATCGATGGTTTCATTGCTTGTGTGGCACGAAGTGCCGTCTTGTTGAAAGTAAACGTTGTCCAGATCAATACCATCCAATTCCGGCCATACAAAATTATTAATCATCTCTCGATAGCGCAATCCATTGACCGTAACTGTTGCTCGAGCCTCATTTTCGAAAAAGTAAGGTCCAATGACCCCGCCGGACCATAAACCGCACCAAACAGTCACGCGTTGAGGAGGGAGAGGCTTTTCAACAATAACTCTTGGGTTTTCCGAGCCCCAGATGCGACAGTTTTGCTTGTTGACGTAGCCTCCGAGGTGGAAATGGGCCTCATCAGTCAAGATGATTTTTCGATGAAATTCCGGATCATTTTTATGCATTTCAAGGACCCAATCAGCAAAGACACGACGTTGTTGATGATCAGCCGGCTTGAGTTCTTGTGTTAACTGAACTTTATAAGCCTTAAGACCCAAGTCTTTATGCAAAATACTGTGTAATGACGTTTGTGGAATGCCTAATTCCAAAGAACGACGAGGAATGGACAAACCTGGGTTTTCTTCAACACTTTGGGCTACAACAGCAATATTCTCAGTTGTCCTTGAGCGACGTGCACGGGTTTTATTCTTCACATCACTAACTTGTCCCAACAGCTCGAATTTGTTAACCAATTTCTGTATTGCGGTCCGACAAGGTGCTTCACGACGACCCAAAAATGTTTTAGTTTTACGAACCGTCTCTGCCAAATGTTCACCATTTTTATAGTGAATTTTAATAATTTCAATGCGTTGTTGAAGCGTGTATCGTTCCATTTTTATTAATGGCGTAGTTTCTACTTGTCAAATGTCAAAAAATGACAGCTTCAAAAGTGACAGCTCCCGAAATAGTGGGCTATTCAAAATAACACCTCTTATTGGAAAACCCTTTACATATGGCTGGTAGTGTTTCTTACTATTTATTTGAAATCAGTCAAGTGGTTCTTATACAATAACTGAGATATACCCATGTTATGCCAATTTAATGTATTGTTTGTTAATTATATTTAATCCAGGTTCTAGCCTCCTAAAAGTAGTTTCTCCACCTATCGCGATCACGAGCCGTAAAACTCCTTTATTATTAAAAAAAAAAAATTACATATATGTATGTATGTACATACATGTGTACCTACATACAAACATCAGTTGCTTCAAGAGCTTTGGAAAGAGGAAGAGGTCAAGTTTGGAAAATATAAATACATTTCCATTGCTGATGCATTGACATTTGGTACTTCGGATTGTGTTTTTTTTTATTAAAAAAAAAAGTGTTTTCCCCGGTAATCCCTATCTAGAATTACTATACAGAGCCAAAAGGATCTCACGCTATTTCATTTAGAGTGTACTTCTCCCATGACAATGCGCTATAGATTATTTCTATATACACGCCACTGCTGCACCCGCCTGCATAGTCCTTTAATCTTTTATTTTATCTTTGCGTTTGTTTTTTTTTTTTTTTGTTTCTTTCGTATATCAATTTTAAGCTTTTTTTTTATTCAAACATTATCCCTATATGAAATCCTTGATATGCATGAGGCTCTAGCTGCATTAATGCAATAGGACATTGGGGATGCGATTAGAAATTCTTTTTCTTATTTTATAAACTGCTATATCTGTAGGTGTGCAGTTTGCTACTATGGGTTTTTAATGCTTTCAAAGTTTAATCGTTTAGTTAAAAAAAAAATAAAATAAGCCAGCAGGGACCTCATAGAAAAAGAGGTTTGAAAGTACGCATAAAAACACATATCAAATGTCGAGTTTTGTAATGAAAACCCGCGGGAGGCTCTTGAAGTCTTAATTGGTATAGTTGGTCTCTGAGAAACTAAATAAAAATAGGGGGTGAGATTAGAATTGCATTCTGTGATAGCACTTTGATATTGAACGATTTAACCTATAGATAATCGCTCTGTACTTTTGAAATTTAACACTTGATATTTATTATAAATTTAATTTTAAGAAAATTCTTTATTTCAATTTATAATCAGTTAAATTTTGTAGCTACGTGTTTCATCAGCAGCTTTTTAGGACCTGAACTAAAACTAATAAGACAAATTAAATAAAAAAAATTAAATACCTTGATTGTACAATCTAGACGGAAATTAGGAGACATCAAAATATTTTGTAATAAGCTAGACGTTGCATTTTGTTCTTCCTCAATGTTTTAAGCGTTTATCTCCATTTGATCCCATTTTGTTTAAATCAGTTGAATTCAATTCTTATTGTCAGGAGAAAAAAAAGTGTAGATGCAAAAGATATCCAGAATGAAATGTTGAACAGTTTTCGTCTGAAGTCTAACTCTCAGTAGT
The DNA here is from genome assembly GCA_932273885.2 of Leucozona laternaria. Taxonomy (NCBI): domain Eukaryota; kingdom Metazoa; phylum Arthropoda; class Insecta; order Diptera; family Syrphidae; genus Leucozona; species Leucozona laternaria. Next base: position 17,254,368 of record OW026367.1, on the reverse strand, counting down.
TATAGTGCCTAAATAGATAGACAATAGCAAAGTTTTTCATGTTTTTTTTTTTAACCTGAGTGATTATTGAAAACCTTCTCTCTAGACAAGAAGAACAGAGAGTCGGCCCTAAGTCAAAAAATGCTCAAAATTGCAAGCTCCAAATTTTCTGTCTAAACAATTGTTTCCCTCCGGCCAATAGAAATTGAAATAAATTGATTTATAAAATATCCCGAAATTATGAGTCCGAAATTCTGTCTGCACACAGGCAGGCGCAGTTGTCTTTTTTTCTGTCTGTCCATCTTTTTTATTCAAAGTGGGGTAGAAGTAGTGTCATAAATTGTCATAAGGCCTTTTAGGTCTCAAAAAGGTTTGTTTTCAATTTTGTTAAAATAAAAATACATAAGTCCTTAAAATAAGCTTTTTGGAAGCTTTTTACAAATTTAAGTTTCGCCAATTAAAATGTTTGCTGTTTTCCAATATTAATTTAAATTAATTTTCAACGCAACTACGTAGGTATCATTTTCTAATGATAAATTTAAAATTATTAATTTTTTTTATTGTATCCACTTCAGTTCCTTTTAAGTTATTTTTTTTTGATTATATCTAATCAATTTTACCTATAGCTCTCCAGCTGATGCTCTTGAATCTGCCTTCCTTCAAATCAAATAAAATATAGACAGGAAAGAGGTGAGCTTAGTTCAAAACCCTATTGTTCATTGAGCTTTTGATGGAGGAGACTAAAGGCTAGTATGCGGTTGATATCCGTAGAGGGTTTACATTTTAAAAGGATATACATGCACTCATTCAGTCAACTGCAACTCTTGCCGTTATATGTATCGTTCTCATAGGACATTCGAGAATGTCATGTTCAATTGGATTGAAAAGTTGCTCGTGGTATCATCGACAGCAGTGGCAGCGGTGACAGTGTCTCTACACTCTGTTTCCTAACCCCCGTTTGTCTTCCTTTTTTTTAGTATGCTCCCCTATCGAACCAACCCTTATCCCAATGACTGTCTGGATATGTCATTGGGGAGTTTTAGTGCGAGTATGGAATATTTGGAATAGGACTATTTATTTTAACTTTAAGTGATTTCTTTTCGAAGTTTTACTTCTTTTTATATTTCTATACGATTTTTATAGTTCTCTATGGTGGATATACCTGCTTTTTTACATACAGTATTCAATATGGTACCTATTGACTTTATAAATTCATTTCTTTTTTTTTTTTTTTTTTTGATTTCCAAAGAATGGATTAGCTAGAATAACATTCTTTTAATATTTTTTTAGAAAATTCTATTGATGCTCGTCAGCTGCAGATTGAGGCAGCTGCAAAACATTTCAAACATATGATTTGCAAAAAAATATAAATGTATTGTATACCTACATAGTACATAAAAAAAAACATAGTGTAGAATTACTGCAGTAACATTTTTGTGATAGGCGATTTTTTCCTTCGTTCGTTTTTTTCTCTTCATTGTTTTATAAAACTATTGAATAGAATTTCTAAATTTTTACTCATTCCACATATGCATATCATGATCAGACGAATGAATTCTTTTCAAGATTATATTTTTTATTTTTATTTTCTAAATTGAACATTGATTGCGAATATCAAATATTGAATGGGTTTAGTTTTGAAAGCGTCTGGTCGATTGAAACCTTTGATTTGTAAAAAAATATAATAGTTTACTTACTTACAATGAAATTTCATTCGCAGAAAAAAATAAAAAATTTCCGTTTCGCTTACAATATGTATGTATGTACATATTATCATCATAAAAAAAAAAGGTTCTCTAGTTAAGATTCAAATAAAAACATAATAAAACCATGCCTGTACCAACAAATCATAGATACAAAATTAATTACTCAGAAATGCCAATTTTGAATTCCGGTCCGCTATTTCCAGTATGGATAAGTTAAGGCAAGGAATCGAGTTTCAATGGTCTGGAAAAATTGCTATAGTTGCCTTAAAACTGAAGTGCTACAATGTAAGCTAAAAAAATAATATTCTTGTAAAATGGCATATCTGGGATTTCTATGAACCCTATCTCTGAAGTATGTATGTATTCCTAAAAATTTTCAATTGAAAACCTTAATTAATATATTATAAAAAGATACTCCAATTAAAACCACTATTCTTTCATTGAAAAATCAAAGAATTGAAGGAAACTTAAACGGTCACTACGGCGTATACGTACTTTTTTTAATTCAGATAATTCGATTAGAAAAAAAAACTAACTTCCAAGTAGAGATGGGATATCCCAATGCAGCAGGAAGCAAATAGGAAAATTGAAAAATTCACTTGTTCATAGTATTTATCGTTAAATCCTTTTACATCCTGTTCATGCCAACAAGAGGGCAAGATAAAAAAGGATTGAAAATTTAAAATGAAAAAAAAAAAAATCAAACAAGAAGTAGGAGCAAAATCTTCTGGCAGTCATCAGATTTTGAGTAAAATCAGAAGAGCAAAAAAAAAAGAAACTAACAAGAAGTAAAACCTATATATAGTATCAATCTATCGTTTTGTACTTTTTGTTCTATAGATAAACATGGATTGTACAACCAGAATATTGATGATGGCTATTAAAGACGCTAAAGAAAATTGAAATGGTATACTATCATCTGCATATAGCGTGTATAGCCATATCGTCATCGTAGCATTTATGACGTTGGTGAATTACGGTTTGAAAGAGTATAAATTCGATGTACATAGTTGTAGAATCTATAGAGATACACATGTGATACTATCTTGCTTTTTTTGATTGATTGATTTTGATTTCAATGTAAAACACATACAGCGCTTCACGTAAAATGCCTTGAAAATGACAAATTTCACCCATCATGATTTTTAAAGAGGGACGCTTGAAATTTGTTAGGTTAAAGCGGCCATCTTGTTAACAGTGTTTCCAGTTCAAAATTACAAATCTATAGTAAAATCTGAATTGTTGATTGTCATTAATTTTGTTCGTTTACTTCTCAAAACTGACAATTTCCACCAATTGCAGTCACATTTATTTTTTTTTTAATATGAACTTTGGACTTAAATTGGTAGTTTTGTTAATTTTAACAAACATACATATTTCTAGAAGATTTCAAAATAGATGTGTTCATTGAAAAAAAATTGCACTGCAAACTTGATTGCAGTATAACACTTTCCACTTGGTTTAGTTTAAATTTGAAGTGTATTTTAAGTGTAATTCAAATGAAATCCAGCCAAATCTGAATGAAAATAAGTCAAAAATGCAGTACTGGTTGTCAATACATCTGTCAATTTTGTTGTGAATTATTCAGAAATGAAGGACGTATGCAACTCATTTAATTTTAGTATGAAAGTCAGTGCTCCGATCTAGAAACGTTTTTTCGACAAAAAAAAGGAGTCATCATTGGATTGAAGCTTATTGTTGGATAAACTGATACGTGAACAAACAAAATGGACGGATTTGTGATGAAACCAATGCTGCACTAGAGATTTGAGAGCATTTAAGCTGTTTGAAGTTGTCCATTTGTTGAATTTTGGCGATCATTATAAATCATTTCTCACGCCAATTCTTGAAGAAAATTAATGAAACTTGGTACACTCAATTATTTCAGGACCCTGAACTCAGTGGTACTGCATGTATTCAAAATGTAAGCTTCACAATTTAGGTTAAAATATGGTAGGAAATTTTGAAATTAAAAATAAAAAACATTGCCGAAGGGAGGAATTCAGCTAAATGTATATTAAAAATGTTTTAAACCATGTACTCTGCACTACAATGCAGACATGTACAATACAAAATTCACTAAAGCAAGTCCAAAATATTGCAAGATGTTACCAAAGAATAGGCTACAGTTTTCATATTAAATCATTGAAAATGATTATCAGGCTAAAGTACCAGAGCTGATCGATTCTGATTTGACAATAATTTAGATAATTAAAAAGTAACTGAGTGAATTGTAAGGCCAACGGCTCACAATCTTTTAATAATTTGAAATAATAATTTTAAAAGTGTCATTATTTTGTCTGGTTTCTGTATTTAAATCTGAAGTGAGACTTAAAATTCTGACAGTTGTTAAGCATTCAAAAAATTATGCGACCTCTCGAATACATTGCACATTGCATTTTTGTAGATTAAAGAGCTCATTGATTGTTAAAAGTTTCTGAATCACAATTTAAAAAAAAAAATACTTTAATGATGTTCGTATTAAATTATTGCATACTACTTTTTCGAAAATATCTACTCTTAAAAATAATTTATAAGAGATTCTCAAAATTCGCTGCATAATTTTAGATGTTCTTATTGTAAAAAGAACTTTCTTCCAATATTACTTAACTTTATTCTACTTTCGAATCTTTTAGAAAGTACTTAATATAAGTGGTAGTATGTATATATAGGATTAAATAGTGCTTCCGACTTTTTGCCCCTAGCGCTGTTCTATTTCAGTTTATAAGGGCTTGCAATAGAATTAGCGACTTGAGATTTTGCGAATTCGAACGTTTTTATTGTAGAATCGAGATATATAGTTGGGCCCCAGAACTTCTGGAATGTACAGTAAAAGCTCTACTAGCAGACAGCACCGATAAGCGGAAAATACCATTAAATGGGCATATCTTCAGGAATTGTTCATATAAATTGCCTTCATATGCAGTTTTTCATGATCATTTAAAATAAAAAATTAACTTCCCAAGCAGAGACATAATTTTATTTAGATAAGAGTTATATTTGTTTAAACAAATGGAAAAGAAAAACCCAAAGTATTCATTTTCAGTAAAGTTTCTGTTTTATTTGTTTAAATACGTGGCAAATCCATTTAAAATCTCTGGTAAGCTGACGCGAAGCTCTTATAACTGCGCAGAGCGATGTTACTTTGATGGCTTAGTAAGGAATTTCCCGAGTAACTTATTTAACGGTATGTTGAGAGTGCAAGGTTCCCACTTGCTACTGTGTTCCGACATTTTACATGTTGGTCTGCTTTTAAAGTTTGGTAACTGTCACTGTTTTGGGCAATGAAAACTTACTCGTTCGCACTTTATCAATACGGTTTGTTTCTTTTCAGCCATAACAAAAAACATTGTTCTATCTCTTAACATGACCGTTCTTATTACCGGACAAAAATAAGCGGCCTATGAGTGTCTGCTTATGGGAGCTTTTACCTTACTTTATTTTATTTTATTTTATTTTATTTTATTTTATTTTATTTTATTTTATTTTATTTTATTTTATTTTATTTTATTTTATTTTATTTTATTTTATTTTATTTTATTCGTTAATTACTCACTTTAAGCATGGTCAAGAGAATCATAGGTCTTTGCAACCCATCTTCGAAATGAACCTCTTTTTAAAGTTCATTGTTCTGCAAAGGTAGTTTATGTAATACATATAAACAAATGCTCTAAAAGTTTATGTATACGCATTTTCAAAATACTCTAACACACACAATATTTCTAGTGAAAAAGTTCTATGCATCCACACAGGAGACTAGCCTCGCTTCTTGTCTCAATTTGGTATAAATTTAATTTCTACCAAAAAATGGAGGCTAGACATTCTCAAACCCAAAATTTTGTTAGAAAATAACGCACACACAAAACTCTCCATACCCAACCCATTTACAAAAAGGCCAAGTTGAATGTCCTGAAGGTTGGTTATGAATTTTGTGACTACTCTATATATTATCTTTATATATAGGTGTGTAGATGTACATATTTCCTTACACTCTAGGACGATTCTCTTTCTCTAAAGGAACCAACAAAAAAAAAAAAAAAAAATCATAGTAAAGGATAAGGACAAAGAAAAAAGATGAAAATATACTCCCTGAACAGTTCGTTTAGGGATGAACATCGGAAAGGATTTTTTGGATTGGGAATTATATACATATATAAAGAAATATAAGAAGCATCTTGATAGTATAGAAAATGTTCTCTTCTTCGTTTATAACATTTTGTTGTTGTTTGTATTTTTTTTTATTTTTATCTTGCTATATATGTATGCTCCTGGTGAAGTTGCAAAATGTCTTAAGGAGCAGACAACAAAATCAATATTTCTCTTGAATTGTACCGTTATATTTGGTCCTGTGTCTGTCACATGGACTGCATAATATTTGAATTTTAAATTGGGCATCTTAAAAAGAACCAATTTTTGAAGATATCATGTAGACTTTTTCTAGAATTTTGACTGTATAACACTACAAAAACTAGTGTTTTGTGAAAAAGTAATAAAACTAGAAACGAATTTTGGTAATATGTTTCTGCGAAGCCGTCCATTTCGCTTATTGTTTACAGATAAACTCTCAATGACGTATTTAAAAAAAAAAAACTTTTTAATTCATATTCACAAAAAAGACTGCAAAAATGATATTTCCAATTATATTATAGTCCCATCGCCAAACTTTCTTACAAAATTTATATTTTTGAAAGCATACTCCATGAGCCATTGGCTCGTGAAGCCAGGGCTTAGTGACTTACAACTCTCAACTATTCCTGTGTGCATGTTATCGTCAGGAATGGGGAGACTTTTTTTTACAATTTTCCGCCAAATCCGAAGTGTTGAAGTGAGAAGCACTTCTTTACGACAAGAGATAGAAAAATTCATTAGTTCTCGCAAGAGGTAGTAGCCATTACGCCAACGAATACTACTATATCTTGGATGGATAAATTGACCATCAGTATCGAGACCTTTCTAAAAGCCAGTTTCTTCAAACCTTTTCATGCACTGTCTGGAGTACCTCAAGAAAGCCAATTAGGACCTTTTATTTTTGTTTTGACTACAAATGATGTTGAAGTGATTTTATCTCAAAACTATTTGGAAATCTAAGCTGAAGGCATGATAATTTCAGAACAAATTTGATCCTCCTGTCCCAAATCAATTCTCAACTAACAGTGAGCCTGTTGTCGTTACCTCTATCCGTGACATGAGAGTCATTTGTGACACTCAATTAAGCTCCCACTATGACTTTATAATCATTATATATACATATGTATGTAGTTACAAAATTCTTTTATATGACGTCATATTCAAATAATTCGAAAAATTGTGTGCTACGAATATTTTTTTAAATTTGTTTTCGAATAGTCGTATTTATTATTACATATTTTGAAGTTATTCAATCAATTCATAAATAAATAGAGTTGTATGCCATCGAACCTATAAAAACAGTTCAAAATAGCCATTTGAGTAATTAAACATTTAATATTATGTTTATTAATCAATAACTATTAGTTAATTTAATTAAAAGCAACACACAAAAAAAGATACAAAAGTGTTAAATTGATAGCTTTTAAGTGAATTTTAATAAAACAAAAAATCCATCCCTAGAGTATGCATAACTTTTCAGACAGTAATGAAATTATAAATTCTTAGGCGTGTATAACATGAAAATAGAAGTAAAAATAAACTACCTATAATGGTTAGGGAATCCATAGGTGCTACCAATGGATGACACAAGTCATGTGGAGCTGTAGATTATACTTTCTAATGAATTAAAAATCCAGATTCTTTTCATAATTTTTAATAAAATTGAAGTATATTTTTAGGCGACGAAAACATTTCATTCAAACCTCAGAGTTGCACTTCATTGATGTTGATGGTTTTTCATAACTATTAAAACTAAGGCATTTTATAAATAATTTGTTAGTAAACATTAAACGATAAAAGGGAAAAAATTGTTAGGCATACAGTGAAATGTTTAATAGAGCAAAAAGATGAATTGTAGGACTTAACAAGTTCAAGACATTAACGTTTATAGTATTCATTACTCAATCCAGATTAAAAATTAATGCAAATCTGAACATTAAATCTAATTTCCTATTATTCACTCGCTAAATACAATTTTAAAAATTCTATATATGTATGTATACATAAATCCAATAGAATTTAAATTGTTCCCATCAGAAGACCAGTATAAGTACTTATATACAGATTATTTTGGACAAGAATAATATTGACATAGATAAAATAAGTCTGGGTTTACTAGAACTAGTGAATAATATGGTCGTAACTGTCCGACACGCACTAAAGAAATTGGTTTTCTGTCCAACCGTCATGCACGATGTTGAGGGTTCGAAGTTTTTAGAATAATATTTTGGTTAGTCACAATATGCAACATGTATTTTAACCATTTATTAGCTTGTTAACTTTTACTTTGTTCAAAATATCTTCTTTAAAAATTCCAACAAGTCTAATTTACTTCTCAAGGACCCATTTATAGCTAGATAATGACGTAAAGTTTATCAACGCATCCTCATCATTAGTAGATACTAAAGAAAAGAATCTATCATACATTCAATTAAGTTTCCAATGAAAGAATCAAATCAATTTCAATGCAGATAACATTAAATTAAAAATAAATGACTCCTCATTTCTTTTTAATTGGAACCATTCGATGCATCGTTATCCTATCTGTTTCAACACACTTATCTTATTTATTGTTTCCTTTACCTACTATCAACAATAAAAACAATTTTCTAGGTCAATTGAAACCAAAACAAATTAAATTCACGACGATTGAAAAAGATGAAGCTTAGACAATCCTATATATATAACTGTGTATATGTATATACAACTGCATACACTGATTTTCAATTTCAATATACATAGGTAGGTTAGGTAGGTACATAAGTAGGTATATTTTGTGTTTCCACCCACACGGCTGAGTGCATAATCTACATATATTTTTTTATTAATAAAAATCTACAAAATAACCGCATAGAAGTCTGCATATACATAAATGCAGTGCATAACAACTGCAGATATCCATTATGTAGATGAGATGCGAACTAAATGTGTGTTACTCTCTAAATGAAATCCATAAATTGACTTTTCGGAAAGCCATCATCATCCACATCCATATCAACATTTTTGACATCATTCTCCTGCTCCTTCTACATATACTCCACCATCAGCATCACCCACTGCAGACTCATTTTCTCTTGCACGTCGCATTTTCTTCCCCCCATGACTGGATGTGATGATGGTATCCTAGATCCAAGGATTCAATAGAAACAAAAACAAAAAAACATTTGAGTAGGTAGTCTTTATTTCAAAATTGACCACAGTCATCGAGAGTACAAGATAGTAGGAGTTGTCACACAGTCGAATAAATTGCTCCCCATCTCCTTCGATGCGGAGGAGCATCAAACATCCTGCCCATATGTCGCTGTATAGAGTAGTTAAGCACACACTTATTCTTGTTTTTCTTTTATTTATTTTTTTGCTGGTCCAGCATGAGTCCTTTATCATGTGTCTTTCGGTCTGAATACATTACCCTCTGTTCGTTTTTTGTTGGACTTGGACTTTTCCTTTCCAAGGACTTGTCTTGTGTCTGGTGCCATATACTCAAATAAGGAAAGATTTATCAATGCACTCAGTCTATACGAAATGCACACGACGCACAGGATACTATGCTCCTGCAATATATTTTAGGACATCAATATCATCCTCATCATGATGAGGTGCAATGTTAGAATGCGACGATGATGCCGATGGGTCATCCGGAGTACATTGAAATCCGTTAAACGAGGTCAGTAGATATTAGCAATACTGACTAATATGAATGTCCCCCGCATATCCAAAGCATACCACAAACTCTCTCGATAAATCCAAAAAAAAAAAAAAAACATCACGAAATTCATGCCAAATTAGTATTGTCTGTCTGTTCCTTTAAATCCTTTTTGATCATGTCCTCCGTCGCTCTCTCAATATATGACATTGTTGCATCAAAATTTCGACGCAGTGGCTTTTTCGAAAACCCCTTTAGGCACTCTCTCCCGCAAATTGATTAGTTGAATATTTTAGATTGCTGCATTTGGTCTCTGTGCGGAATTGAGGGCATCACATATCCATTTCTATACATATCCCTCTAATCCTTGTGTGTAAGGTATACACGCATTTATGTTTGTTCTGTAGAATATACATACCCATAGTAGCATTGATTTTTTTGTTTGTTGAAATTTTCTATGGCTTTTAAAGGAAATTGGAAAATTTCACGTTAAAAATTAGGTCAGCAACAATTTTGGTTGTGTAAATATTGTTTTTTTTTTTTGTTTTTTTTTTATTCATACAAAAATATGAAATTCTCAATTTCCGATCTAATATTTGGATTAAATATTTGCAGTTGAATTTGATTTCAGTTTGTCATGAAAAAATTGATATCAAGTTGTTTTTTTTTTTTCAATTTTGTTTCCAAAAGTCACTGTGGCGTATACTTACTTTTTTGTATCTTGAAAAAAAAAAATCATTTCAAAACTTTAAACAAAAATGGGATAACGGAACACCACTGAACTTTGTCATGTCACTCTAAGGTCCAATTTTTCAGTGCGAAATTAAAGTTAAACTCATCAAATTTGGTGAGTTAACTCAGGGTTAACTAAACAGATGCTTTTAATATTTTATCCAACGAGTTTATTTAGTCCTTCCGCATGCATTCTCCACTGAAAAAGTGTTTCCTCAGTTCGCTGTGGGTTAATTTACTTCTAGAGTTAGCTAACTCTGGTTTAACTTACCACTGAAAAACTGGGCCTAAATGTCCTTGCTATATTCACGCTAAGATGGGTTGAATTTTTGTTTAAATGGTTTATACAAGGTGGGCAAAAGTAATGTCATAATAAGAATTGCCTGCCATTTATTTATAAAAAATATAAAAAATTGCACGGAAAGTTTATATGAAAGCGTGAAATCAATTTGAAAAAATGATATCGGTCAAATGACCACCTCCTCGTTTATCGCATTTTGAAAAGTTGCAAAACATCTGGCTCAAAATTATGGTGTTCTCTTCTTCAATACTGGCTCTCAAGACTTGCATATGGTTTAGATAGTTTGTTGTGGCAAATGCGAGATTTCAAAAAGCCACAAAGAAATTAAGTCTGCCGGCCGCAGGTCTGGTGATCTGGCCGGGCGCCAGGTCAAATCCTCGAAAGGGGAGATTATACTCAGACCGGAAATTATTGTTTCAAAATCTCCATCGGTGTCTGAGCTTTGTAAGAGTTTGCTCCGTCCTGCTGGAATCAACAAAAAAACTCGTTATTACATCTGTCTGCAGCACTCACTAGGTACGGATACGGTGATGCCGTTGGTATTCACAAACTTTTTCACCTTAAATGCCGCACGCAAAAAATATTCACTTTTAGGGAATATGCAATGGCTGCGTTCAGATTTGTTTCCAAAGCGATCTGAATAACTTTGTGTTGTGGTAATCCCTTGTAAAATCACATCTGAGGACAAAACACCTGTTGCCAAAAAAAGAGATTTCAAGCTATCTTCAAAATTCTGATATACTCATCTATCCGTTGAGAATTGTCATGAAGAGCTGGCTGCAAATCTGCTGTGAGTTTGTTTTTTGAGTTGATTGTGTTTTTTTTTCAGAAATAAAAATAAACAAAAGCAAACATATACCGCATAATTGAGTAATTTTAGAAAATGCGCATCATTTTTGCACCAAATAAATTTCACAATCAATCAAAAAAAGAGTTTTCTGACGTAAAAATATATCGATCTAGTTTCTTTATGTCAGATGTTTTGATTTTGGCAGCAAATTTAACCTTTCCGGTTAACATGGATACTCGAATATCTAAGATAGGCTATTCTGAATGAATCCTGAACGTGGCCAATGGGTCTTCAGGTCTTTCACAAAAATTCAAAGCAACGAACGTCTGCTGATGCGCATTGTCATAATCCGAGTCCGGCCACTTCTTGTGCAGGACGATGACGAAATTCACGGTGCGTTGAAAAAAAATCGAACCGCAAACTAGTCAAATAAGCCGTTTCAATCATTCCGGCGTTCTTCAGGTGTGCATCGCTCCATGTTGTCAACTGATTCTCTATCTATCTACAACACAAATGTGAAAGTACAATGACATTTCATGCCATTTGCAATTTCAGATTATGATATTACTTTTGTCCTATCTTGTAAAATTATAATTTAATATAAAACAGAAATAAAACCATTTAAGAAAAATTTCCAATAGGACAAAACATATAAGCAAATAGAGCAGGAACAAAACTTTTATGAACTGGCTTCATTCGGTATGGCATATCAACATTAATATTACCTTTGTTTATTTCAGCTTTATTAGGTGTAGTCTAAGAATAAGGAAATTGTTTAAATTAAAAAAAATAAATTACAGTTAATCAGAGTCTCGCAATTTCAAAACCAACAACATTTATATTGCATTAAGTGAATTTTATTTATAAACATTTTTTCTAACTTATTTTGAAATAAATGGTCTAAGAGACCTGCTTCAAAATTAGTAAATTACTTTTTTTTTAATTTTTAATTTTAATACATATTTCGAACTGACATTTTTTTTCCATGCAATTTGTAAAAACAGCTTATTCTTACAAAATTTTAAATTTAGCTAAACGTAATTTATATTTTTTATATATATATTTTATTTGAATTATAAAATTCTTAGTTAGAAGTTCAAAAGCAATTGTTTTGTAAATAAAAGTTATTTTTCGCTTATTTTCCCACCTAGCCCTGAAGGCCTTAGCTCTTTACTTTTATTATCCCCTCCTTACCCTCAAGAATTGAATAAATTAAAATAAAATACATTTTTTAGCATATTATATTAAAATATACAGTTTTTTTTATTTCATTGCACAAAAAAATATATTTCATTTACAATTTTGTTTTAAACGAAAAAAAAAATGCAAAAATAAAACAAGAGGGTTAAAGTTAGTATCAAGCGAGTCAAAAACAAAAATATAAATATGTATGCTAAACAATACTTCTGCGCGATTTTTAATTCATCCAAATAAAATAGAGCTTTCGGTATTTCATTTTCAATGTCAATTTTTTTTTTGTGTCGAGTGTTGACAAAAATTAATTTTTTTTTTGGATCGAAAAATACAAAAACATAATTCTTTATAGAAAAAAAAAAAAACCTTTTTGAAATAAAAAGCAACTGAATTATAGGTCTTGCTCTTTATGTGGAACGCTTTTCAAATTATTTATTACTTTAAGTGTATTTTTATTTGATAAATATATATTTTTATGTTATACATATATGTGTTTTTTTTTTTTTTTATTCAAATCGACATATTTTCAATCTATCTATATGTGTATTGATTTTTTTTTAAATTATATATGAGTACTATATAATTATTAAAAATACTATTAATAAACTATTCAATTCGATGTATTTATTTGGTGTATTTTATCTATATAAATGTATTTATTTTTAAAATTTTTGTATTGTATGACATTTTGATGTGGTTTTGAATTGAATCGTTTGTTTTATTATACCATTGTTCGTTCTGTGGATATACAGTGTTTGTTCGAAAGTAAATAGAGTTAATTAAATTTTAAAAAAATGTCTATTTTACTATGTAAGAAAAATAAAATGCTACCTTTGTAATTTTTTAAAAGAAAAATTAAGAGAACTAGCCATTTCCTTAGGTTAAAAATTGGTAGTATTAAAATTATAAAAACATTATTAGATTTAGATACATGAATAGAAACATTTTAAATTGTTTGATGAATTAGGTCACTTTTTTTTAATAAAACATAGATATGTATATTTGTTCTGCAGGCTTAGTAAATATAATATATTAGTTAGAAACACTTGTGTTATAAAGAGAAATTTAAATAATATTTGTATACAGTGAATAGAAGTGGTTAATTTGCTAAAAATGGTTAAACTAGCAGCAGTTCCATTTGTATGAATAAGTGATTAAAAACTACAATTCGTAAAATTATAAACAAAAATTGGATACACGGCAGAATTGAACTAGCACAGTTCCATTTATTAGATCTTTTTCGACGCTTGCCTATTTAGACAGATTCTTAATATGTAGTTCTTAATACATAATTGTAAATAAGGATTACTAATTTAAATAAAATGTAATTTTAGTCAAGGCATTTACAACCGATTGCGGTGTCTAAGTTGGACAGAGACCTATGACAAATGTGTATTCATAAAATTTTCATAAATCGGATAATGGTGCATTTTTAGAAACCAACTGACAGGTAGACATGTGTAGGAAATATTAACAGAGTTTTGAAAGACAAAAATTCGAAGGAAAAAGTTTCGAAAGACAACGTTTAAAACAAAATAGAAAAATACATACCTACTTCTAAGGTTGGAGGAGGTGGACGCTATATTTTCGTTTGGAGTTTGACCAAAACACGGTAGGAGGGCGTATGAATATTGAAAAAAAATATATTTATCTAAAAAATATTTGTATTACCTTTGCAAATAATAAAATAAAATAGCAACAATTGATCTTAACTTGAAGCAAATTGAAACACTTCCATTGATGTTTCTGATTGAAATAAAGACCTATGACCGAGAGAATATATTTAAAAATAAAAAGTGATGGGCCTCCTCATAAATTACGAAAAAAAGCTTAATATTTTAATAACGAAAAAAGGCCAAACAAAACACTACACAATTTTTGGTGAAAAATTCTTCGGGAACGTACATAAATTGGTATTCTTTTGAGTACGAATATGGTACCTTCTGTCAATGCATTCATTTGACATGAAGTGGAATTTCAAATGAACTTCTTTTAGATCATTAGCAAGATCAATTGGGTATAATTTTGAGAGTTTTGGGGCGTTTACTCTAACTTCTACTTCATGCATCCAGTAAAATGCAAAATTGGCAGTTCACCTTGTCGACTCCTTCAAGAAGATATTATTTAACCCTAAAATGGTAAAATCTTAGTAACAAAATTTTACACCTTGTATAATTTTGAAAATATTATTAAATTGTTCAAATAGAGATTCCTAACATTCCGATAAAAAAAAGTTGAGCCAATAGTCCGGTAGCTTAATTTAAAATCAAAGAATTTTGGTGGGTACAGTCACTTTTATTTGGTTCCAAACCGGGAAACTGAGTGCAAGGGGCGGATTGCGCCATCCGGACCATGGCCCCAGGTGAAATACGCAAGTGTCTTTGACACACGATTCTCCAAATGGACGTGAAGCATCTATCCGCTTGTATTGGAAAAACAAACAGCATTCATTTCATTCGCGTGACCGAATATTTTGCTTGTTAGTATTTCATTACTATATTGTAAAGGTGTTATTTTGAATAGCCCGCTATTTCGGTAGCTGTCACTTTTGAAGCTGTCATTTTTTGACATTTGACAAGTAGAAACTACGCCATTAATAAAAATGGAACGATACACACTTCAACAACGCATTGAAATTATTAAAATTCACTATAAAAATGGTGAAAATTTGGCAGAGACGGTTCGTAAAACTAAAACATTTTAGAAGTCTAAGACTGGAAAATTTTAGATGTACATATTTCATGCTTCCATTAAGAAGTCTAGCATCAACAATGCCAAAACTCATGAAACTTATCTATTACAGTAAATCAAAGATGTAAAGATGCGCAAATAATTTGCCGCTTCTATTTTTATACTGATTTATGTGTAATAGTACGCCTCTTACTCTTTTACAGTTGAACATCACGGAAGTAAAGATGCTCAAAAAAAAATGTGTGACTACGGGTCTCACGGTTAAGATGATGTGTAAACATCAACGTTCGCCCGAGTGCCGGATTTTTGTTATTGAACGTAGCCCACATACATGATTCAATCGTATCGTAACGTATTACACGTAACGTAACGTGCTACATGGAACGTAATAAACGTTTTTACTTACCCTACCACCGGCACTGATGTTCATCATCATCATCGTCGGCTCGACAACCGGGGTCCGGTCCTGGTCTCCTTCAGCAAGTCTCTCCACCCATCCCGGTCTCGAGCCGCCGCCAACCATTCGCGCACCCCAAGGCTCCGGGCGTCCTGGTCTACGCCATCTCTCCAGCGCAAGCATGGTCTACCACGCTGTCGTCTACCATAGAATGTACCACAAAGAACTTTCCGAGCAGGTTCCTCTTCGCTCATGCGAGCTAGGTGCCCTGCCCACCGAAGTCTACCGAGCTTAATTTTTGTCACGATATCTGCTTCAAGGTAGATTGCGTACAATTCATGATTGTACCGTCTCCGGAATCGTCCTTCCTCACATATGGGGCCAACAATTCTCCTTAAGACTTTTCTCTCAAACGCGGCTAAAAGGTCGGAGTGCCTTTTGCTAAGCACCCAAGTCTCGGATCCATATGTGAGTACTGGCAGGACCATGGTCCTGTACAGCAGCAGTTTTGAAGTTATGGTGAGATTTCTGGATTTGAAGAGCTTTGACAGACTATAGTAGGCACTGATGTTCGCACATCAAAAATCTCTCTCTTCTAGATGCCGACGCTCGTGTGAATACTCCTATGGAATAAATGGAGGTGCGTAAAAATACGCTCTTAGCCTAAAAATAGAAAAATCAATCTCAAACAATTTTTTTGTTAAATTGTTTAAGAATATTTTTTTCTATTATTTTACATATACATACATACACATCATGGATACTAGACAACAAAGAAATAAATCAAATGGTTCAGATACTTGACTGTCTAATTTCCAGCTTAAAAATATCTCGTTTAACTCTTTCACGAAGTTCACATTTTCGGATATAATATAGTCTACGACCAGAAGCTTCAGTATCTTTGCTAGTATGCCTCCTAGTACCCCGTGGCGTAATAGTTAGTGTGTTCTGTGTTGAACTGTCACGCCGCCGCGCCTTCGGAGAGGTCTGTGGATTGAGTTCCAACTCATTTCACCTTAAAACAAACAATGTTTTTTCCAAGTGTACTGCGTGTTTCGAAAAAGTGGTAAATCGTGCAACAGTTTATCTTCCCATGAAAAGTAGCCCTTCAATTTTTACAGAAAATTGTAGGTCCCTTCCATTCCTGTCTATTAACCAGACGCACCTCAGGAACGGTTAAGAGTTGTACGTTACAAGACCCTGATTTACCAAGAGCTATCGCTCCATATTTTCTTTTATTTTATTCAGTAAAAACAAAATATACCGTAAATGACTAAAGTCACAGAAAGAGAGAAGATGGAAAAGAGAGTACATATTTCTCACAGCTTAGGTGCCACATGCCACTTATAAAACAATCATTAAAAAATTTGAGACATTAAGAAATTAAACTCAGTGATTATTTTGGTTTCAATAGAAAGCTTATGACTTTTATTGTTATTTTAGAGCCAAAATTAAAATTGATTCCTGCCCTAACTTTAACATTAAATAATTTAAAATTTTTTAATGATAAAAATATTAAATGATTGAAATATGAAAAGAGATATTTTTGTGTTTAAAATAATATAATTCAAGCTATCTGTTTTTTTTTTTGGCATCAAAATAATAATATTTTTTATGTACTTCTTCAACGTCTCAAAACTAACAATTAAAATGTTCAATTATTGTTTTCAAAGAAAGCTATAACTGATAGCGCCTAAGTGTAATGAGTTTTTCCAACAACTCATTTCAAATCTTTTCAGAGCAATTTATAAATCTTATAAGAAGAACAATGCTCTTTTCAGTGCAATTCCCTTGCATTTACAATGAATAGAATTTCTCTTTTTTACGTACCAGCTTATTTATTTCTCTTTTTTTTCCTACATCGTACATATTTTGTTTTTTTTATGGTTGACGTTTATGTTGAAAATTTCCAATTATTCTCGAAATTTCATACGTTTTTGTTTTTTTTTTTTTACCTGGAAAATAGAGAAATCGTTTTGAGTGATTTTAACGTGGGAATTTTCACTGATTAGCAATGGTTCTTTTGTTGTGAGTCCCTGTGAACACTAATTTCATTAAAAGTTGAACATAATCTAATTTATGAGTTATTGAACCATTCCACAAGGTTTTTTAATTATTGTTTTTTTGTTGCCAAAATCAGAGTTTTTGATTCGGTTTAAAAATTGTAATACACTTGATACCATCATTTAAGATGAACATTTTTTAGAAAACTTGAATTATACTGTCTTGAGATTTCACGGCATGGAACAGAGACTCCAAATTTTTTTCAAACGTCCCAATTAATGATAAAGGATGATAAGCTGTGAACAAACTGGCTTTTAAAATAATTGCTTTTTAAGGTCTAAGTACAGTGACCTGTTAATTTTGATATATTTTATATATGTATATATGAAAATGCTCAGAAGTTATGAGATTTAAATCAATTGCTTTAATTGAATAAATTCTGGTTTTACAAAATACACCTTTAGATTGAGATAAGGGATCACGAAAGGATAGGATGTGTAGGTTAGGTTTAAATAAACATAAAAGGGTGCCGAAATAGATTGAAGTTTATTTTTTTTAAAACAATCGATTGATTACTTATGCCAAATTTCTTTTGAAGAAGGAAGATTTTGAACAATCCCAATTTTTTAATACTAGACCAAGAACTTGAATGATAATAAATATGTACATATAAAATAAATCTGAACCCAATAGTCAACGATGATTGATAGAAAATAACTTTCGTTAAAAAAGTTAGATTTAAGGCTTTTATTTAATAGATTTAAGTAACTAGCGACCTAAAGCAAACATTCAGTACAAATATTTCTAGATTAGAACTTACTCACAGTAAGAGAGTGTTAGTCAAATATTTAGAAACTATTTTTACAAATTCAGATTACAACAGGAAAGTTAGTAGATAAAATTAAAAAAGTGAAATATTTAGAAAAAAAAATGTTTTTTCCTTGCTTACGCTGTATATCCAACATTACACTTTGATATATAAAGATATTCGAAGAAATACAAAACAAAAAACATTAAAAAGCCATTTAAAATATAAAAACAAACTAAATTTAAATTAAATAAAATTGAAAAAAAAAAATAAGTTTATTTTATAAAATATTTTATCTTAAAAATTATTGTCAAGAAGTTGATCTACGTTTTTTGGAAATGGCTGTGCTATATTACTATGATATTTAAATACAATTTTATTTATATTTAATTAATTTGCATATATTTCTAAACAAATATATATAATAATTTAAAGTTAACAGACAACAAAAAAAAAATAAATAAATTTTTAAATAAGAAAAAAGAGTGAATAAACTCCATTTGGAAACTAAAAAAAAAAAAAAAACATTTTTAACAATCATTAAACAATTGTGGAAAAACTTCTTGAAAATATATACGAACAAAAAAAAAATTCGAATACCAAAATTTAAAGTATATAAATTAAGAATAAATTATTAATTACAAAAATACGACAATACGCTCTTTTTTCACTCTGATTTTCAACTAAAAAACAAAGAAATAATATTAACATATTATTTAAAAAAATAAATAAAAAAAAAAAACAAAAACAATTATTTGAAAATCTAAAAGCTCTTATATGACGTTTTCCCAGCGCCCAAACAAAAATCGAACCTCAACTTCTTGCAAAATATAATATAAACAAAATACATTAAAAAAATGTCTTAAACATTACAAAAAAAAATATAAATATTTTATAGATTACAAAACGATATATCTATCCACGAATTCTCATACAATATAATATCGCTGAAATGTAAATTACACATATTTAAAGAAAAGTATGAAAATATATCTAACTCTGCCCCTCTTGTTTTGGCATCGTTTTTTTTTTTTACATTAAAAAAAGAAGTAAATAAAATAAAATAATACATTTTTAATTTACTTAAACAACTTTAACTGATATTTTCTTTGTTTTACTATTATTTCTTGTTTATTTTTGATTTTTTTTTTTTACAAAATAGAATTTAGTTTGCAAAACTTTATTTCTATCGAAGAATTTATAAGAAAAAGTCACAAACTATTAGAAGAAAAAAAATCAAATAAATTTAACAAACAATTTTTTCTACCTAAAAATTTAATAAAAATAGAAAAAAAAAAAAAAAAATAAGAAAAATGAAAAAAGAAGTTGATGTGGATTTTTGTTTGGTTGTTGCAGGAAACGTCCGAATCGCCACACGGGGGCGGCGGCGGTGGTTGTGGTATTGGTGGTGGTGGCGGCGGTGGCAGCGTCCCATCTCTGGAGGGTGCACCCGCCCCCCTATACCCCTGTATGTATTGTGGCGCGACATTCCCCCATCAAAGCAAACTAACACGACACATTTTGTCACACTCACTGGAAACGCTTAAGTACCGCGAAACGGTTGGACCCCACCTGCTGCACCCCGGTCATATGATGAAACATGAGTTGCCACCGCTGACGCAGCACTTTCCGCGACCAAATCTGCTGCCAAATCTAGAGAGTTGCCTTGACGCTCAGGACGGTTCACCGACTGCAATGGATATGGAGTATGCTGCAGCAGCTGCTGCTGCTGCAATGAGCAGTGGTGGTGGCGGATGTAGCAGCGGTAATGGTGGCATCGGGGGAAGCGGCGTCGGCGGTAGCAGTAGTGGGTTAGCGATGGTTGGTTCATCGTCATCGTCGAACGATCCAAATAGTGTTGTTTTGTGTAAGTTCTGTGGTAAAAGTTTTCCCGATGTTGCCTCACTCATCACCCATTTGCCGGTACATACAGGTGATCGACCATTCAAGTGTGAGTTTTGCGGAAAAGCATTCAAATTGCGACATCACATGAAGGACCATTGTCGCGTGCACACGGGTAAGTCAATTTATTTATTACTCAAAGACTAAAATCTTTCACTTTAAAGAGAACAATTGTAAAGCATTAGATCTGGTGGTTCAAAGGCAAAACACGATATTTATCTTATCTAGGAATTGCAATTTCTTCTAAAAAATTCAATATTTTTTCCAAGCTACACACATCACCGTTTACCAACTTATTGTAACTGCAAAAATTACTTTTGAATAAATGTTCGTGAAAAATCGTTTTTAAAAAAAACTTGCAGAATTCCTTAAATATATTTTTTTTTTAAAGCTACAAATTGTAACATAAAGAAATTGGTCTGGATTACTGATTCTTTAAAAAATGTTGACTTTAAAGCATTTTTGGAAACGCTCCATAAAATTTGAATTGATATATTGTGTCTTCTTGCACACAAACTCCACATATGCCACTCTATCCATCATGAATGACACTAGCTTTAAATTATGTGTTTAGTATCTACTCTTAGGGCCAGTTTCACAGTCAGAAAAGTGATGCTCAAGTGGGGAATATGATAGATTAATTCCCAATTTCATAGTGCACTGTTATCTGAATAAGTGGCACTTAAGTCTCCGATGTTGGTGACTTACGCACTTTAGCTTTAATTCCTAATATGGGAAACTTAAGTGCCACTTATTCCATTGAGGGCCAGTTTCACAGTCGAAACTTACCGGAATAAGTGGCACTTAAGTTTCCCATATTAGGACTTTAGGCTTGGTTTCATAGCCAGCGTAAGTAGAACTTAAGTCACCATCATCGGAGACTTAAGTGCCACTTGTTCGGGTAAGTATGCACTGTGATATTGCGCATTAATTTTTCACATTGCCCACTTAAGTTCGACTTTTCTGACTGTGAAACTGGCCCTAAGTGTCGACTGTGAAACTGGCCCTGGTATAGTTAGGCTTTTTTATGTTTCATAGGGAAATATATTTTTTTAAGTTCTTTAAGGAACCACACAGGAAGCTATAACCCTAATTTTAAGGAAATAAGAAAATATAAATCTCTTGTAGGGTTGCCGCTTAAGGTATTTAATTAAAATCAGGTTCAGCTTTCACGAATAAAATTCGTCCTCAATATCTTTCAAATAATAACAACAGACTCTGAAAATTGTATCCAAATCGTTAGATCCACTTCCTAAGAATAATAAAAGTGGACGCATTTGTTGTCGGGTTTTCATTAAAACCACTTTTTTAATTTTTGTTCTCGCTCATAAGAACAAGTTGAAAATTTCATCCAAATCATACGACTCGTGATTAAGACTATTGGGCGTGGCAGTGGGCGGATTTTATTAAAACCAATTTCCATTTTTTTTTCCCAGAAACTCAGAAATAAGAAAAGTGGGCGTCGCAGTGGGTGAATTTCACTAAAACCACTTTCTAAATGTTTGTCTTTTTCATAAGAACAACCTTTAAAAATTTCTTCCATAACTTAACTATATGAATTGTTTTTGAATAATAGAGCCGTCTCCGAGAAACCAGGAAATAAGAAAATAAGGCATGACTGTGGACGGATTTTACTTAAACCAATTTCTTAATCGGTTTATTGAGCAACTGGAGGCGTTTATATGGTTTATGTGAAATGGAAAAATATACTTCGCACAAACCATCTGTCAGCTGTCAAATTTACTGTGTTGTCAATTAAAGAACCAAAACTATTCTAAACACGCAATTGTTCTCTTTTAATATTTGAGCCCAAAAATTTTATAAAATTTCATTTTTATACCAACAGGAGAACGACCCTTTCGATGTCACATGTGTGGGAAAACATTTTCCCGATCGACGATATTAAAAGCACACGAGAAAACTCATTTTCCAAAATATGTGCGAAAATTTCTATCACCATCTCCTGTCGACACAAAGGATGAATTACCGCAATAGTGAAAAGATATTAGTTTATTATTAAATTATTATTACTATTATTATTATTACAATTACAGCATACAGGATAATAATTAAAAATAATATTTTTATGTAAAAACAACAAACAAACAAAAAAACAAAAACAAAACAACTGCAATGATACATTTAACAAAATGTATTATTTAACCCTCAAGATAAAATATAAAATTAAACACTATAAAATAAATATTTTTTAAACAAAAGAAAACATAATTTAGAACAGAAATAAATCTTTTGGTTTTTTTTTTTTTTTCTTTAACAAAAATTAAAAACAAAACAGAAAATAATAAAAACTTACTTAAATTTAACATAGAGGAAATGTTAAGTAAATTGCAAAGATTATGTTAGTTAGGCTTCGTTTTTTCTATTATTTTATTTCTCTATGTGTTAAAATTAAATTTGAATTTAAAAATTACACAAAATTAAAGTTTAAAAACAAACAAATTATAATTTTTTTAGTGTGTACAGATGAAAATACAAAATGAAAACAAAACAAAACAAAAAAAATGATCTTAACACAAACAATAAGTTTTCTTCTAAGCAATATTATCATAATTATTATTATTAAAAATAATATTAAAGAAAACAAAACAAAAAAAAAAAAAACACAATATTAACTGAGATCTCATGTGATCCGCAAAAATCGGTTGTTGAATTTAATTCAGATATTTTAGCTTATTTTGTTTAAATAGTTTTTATTCTTTTCTATTTTAAGTTAAATTCGTTTTTTTTTTTATAATTTTAAATCCTTTCAAATAGCGATAAGAGATAAACATCTTTAAAATAAAAAAAAATAACAAATAATTGGTGCTACACAATACACACAGAATTTTTTTTTTTAAATTAAAACAAAAACAAAAATTGGTTTGATTTTAATAACTCACAGTCTGTTTTCTTTTTTTTTTGTTATTATATTTGTTTGTTTAAAATAGTATTTGTTAATTTGATTTTTTTATAATAAAATATATAATTTTTTTCTTGTTTTTCATAAATAATACAAAACAAATAGATAAACTATATTTACATACTTAAAATATATAATAACAAAACAAACCATACAACTACAATAGACTTGATGAATATTTACACTCAAATAGCAATAGTAAATTTTTTTAGTAAAAAAAAAATACAATAAAACAATAAATAAACAAACCAAACAAATAATTATCAACAATATTATTACTGCAAATTATTGATGAAAAGTAAGTTTTATAAATGAATTCAATTCAACATTTTGGTTTTTAAATAAACTTTTCGTAATTTTGTTTTGTTTTAAATTTTCAATATAAAATATTTTATTAATAAAAAAAACCAATAATTGTAAAAAAGGGTTCAAATATTTATATATTTAAAATTACTTTATTAATACAAAAATTAAATTTTACCTTAAAAAAATGTCAGTAATTTTTTTGTCAACTATACATACTAACATGGTTTTTTAAGATTTATTTTGTATTTTCTACAATAATTTGCTTAGATTATCTGATAATTGTATAGTGCAAAAATGTTTGAATATAAAACCCTTTTTTTCAATTTCAATAATTTTTTTTTTATTTTCAAAATTACATTCTATTTTTATTAAACAGATAAAAAGAACAAAATTAAAAACACCACGTTCAATTATTACCAAATTCAACAAACAAAGTTATACATATTAGAAAGAAGTAAAACTTATAAAAAAACTTGTAAAATGCATAAAACAATGAAAATACATAAATATAAATAATATTATTAAATTTAAAAAAAAAAATAAAAATAAATAATAACAAAAAAAAAATAGATATCTGTGATCTTAACGATATTTAAAATTAATAATGCTAATTGACATATTAACTTGTTTTATATTTTTGTTCATTATATTAAAACAAAGTTTTGATATAACAAACATTTCAAAGCAACCTTTGAACTTATTAATGATAATGATGAAAAAAAAAATTAAAAAAAAAAATATTTTAATAATTTAAACTTAACACTTAATATTATAATTTTGTTTTGTATAAAATTCAATTTTGTTGATAGTGAGGCATGTCTTCGTTTATTAAAATAGAATGTTTCCAAAAGATTAGAACATATGCAAATTAAATTTGTTTTCTAATAAAATGACAGAGACAGAACGTGCTTATTTAAAAACAAAATTACAGTTTTTCAATGAAAATATTTTTTTGTTAAATTTGTTATATTTTTCAAAATAAAAAAACACAAAAAATAAGCAACAAAAGAAGAGAAAAACTTAACTGAAGACGATGATGGAAAATCCTTTGATATATATATATATATATATATATTTTTTTTTTTAATATTTAACATAGTAGGTACGATTATTGTTTGTTTTATTTTGATTATTATTAAGCTCTGTTTGAATTACAACTTTTCTCTTAAAAATTAAAAACGTAATTTTTGCTTATGCCATCATGAAAATATTTTAGAATTTAAGAATTTAGTTAGGTAAATACCAAAGGTCGATAAATATTTCCTTTTATTTTCAACTACAAATATCATTAAATATTTTGTGAACAATTATTATGTTATAGTTAAGAATTTACTTAAAATTAAATTTAGATTTAAAAATATTAAAAGAAAAAAAAACAACAAAATAAACACTCATTGCAACAAAATTCGATCTCAAAATTTGTTTAGTTCTGTCAAAATATTTAATGATATTTGTACAAAGAAATAAAATTTAATTTAAAAAAAAAAATAAATCAAGAAAAAGAAAACTGTGGTAATATAGAAGGATATTCATGAGAAGAAAGAGTAATTTTATTATTTTTGCTTCAAAATCATCATCAAAAGTATTTGTCATTCAATTTTACTTATTAATTTTTTTTGTTTAATTATGTGGAAGCTTTAAAAATGTTTTTTTTTTACTTTCTTAGGTATTATAACTTTTAAATTAAAAATTAAAAAAAAAAGAAAATATAACATGACAATGAAATTAAAGAAATTTATTTTATCAAAATTCTAAATTAAAAAAAAAAAAAAACAAAATTTAATAAAATGTAGAAAAAAACAACAACAAACAAATTAATTATCTTTGAGAAAAATTTTTGGAGAAAAAATTTGGCTGTGATAGATTAGATTAAAACAAAATTTATGCGAAATTTATTAATTCTTATTTATGAGTGTTGTAAACAAAAACAAAATAAAATATATATTTAATGTGTCAGTATTAGACTGTCGATAAAAAATTAAAAAATAATAATAAACATACCTATTATGTATGATTATATAAATTTTGAAATAATAAAATCAACAAAATTGTGATTCCTTTCGGCCTTTTATAGTAAAAAAAAAAAAAAACATAAATCTTAAATGATATTAAATTTAAAAGAAATTTTTCTAGAACAAATGAGATTTTCTTTAGTCAATTTGTAAAAATATTTTTTTTTTATTTCTATTTTTTAATGCAATTCAAAAGATCTCAAAAAAGTGATGTGATCAAGAAATAATTTTTATTTTCTTAAATAAAATAAATCAATTAACTGTGTTAAATTTTTTAAAGTTTCCATAAAAGAAATTTTATTTTTCCATTTGTTTTTATTATTTCTTCAACATTCCATTTGATTTTATCAAATTAAAAAAAATATATATGAAAGTGCTTAAAAATGTGTGAGTTGGGAGGGAACCTTGAATAAAAAATCAATCGATCTTTGGTATTACAAACAAAAAGTAAATAAATATTATTATTTGATATATTTTTAATTTTGTAAATTTGATTATATTTTAATTTTATTTTTTATTTAAGTTATCTAAATGTTGATGAATTTAATAAGTTTTGTTTGTTATTACTTAAAATGTAAAATAAAACAACAATTTCAAATGTGAACTACATACATATATAAAGAACAAATATTCTGCAAGAGATATTTTGTATTGATGATATAAAAACAATTTTAATTAAATAAAAAAGAAAGTGTTACATTGAAAACAAAGACAAAAAAAACTTTTTATTTGTTTGATTTTCTTTTACATTTCGGCAAGCACTTCATTTGAAATTCATTCAAAATTCATAAAAAAAAAAATTAACTCATTTACATAAATATTTTATTCATATCAACATCATTGAATTCATCAGCATCAACTATTTTCATTTTATTATAATAACATTTATGTTTATTACAATTTAAGTTCCTATTAATTTTTAAACAAATACCAGAAATTCATTTGCATTAATTGAGCTTTTTTGATATTCATACCTACAACCAAACAAAACTGAATATATTATAAAATCTTCGAAAGTAGTTCCAACAACAAAATGACTGCAAAATATTCTGTTATTATTTTTGGATTATTTAATTTTAAATAAGTTTGGTATTTTTCATTTTCAAAGGCGAAGAGAAATTTAAAAAAATGAACCAATTAACTTTTTTCTTTATTTCTCATCTTCAACAAGAATTTTTTTTATTACTCTTTATTAGTGTGATATAATTCTGCAATGTTTAAGTGAAACCTGGTAACTCCAAATATAAATTGCGTCTTCACATCTACTGTACAGCGAGCTAGAGCCTAATGATGGATTTACATTGATCTTCATGCGAGCTCTGGAAAAAAAAAAAAACAGGGATGTAAGATTTAAAAGTTACATTTGTTGAAAAGAGAGAGAAGACCAAAATGCAGAGATCTTCATAGATGAAGATTATAGGAAGTGCCATAATGCAGATATGAAGATGTACATGTTCATCTTCATGGTATACTCTTTCAGTCATTCGTTTTTTGGCATTAATCCATCCCGCTCTACCCTACCTTCAAATTTGCAGATGCAGAAACATGTAAGTCCATCATAAACGGGTGAGCCGATTTGCTACAAATTTGGTACAATTTGGGCTCATATATTAGATATGCTGCGTACCCTTCTTAGACGCATGATTTTACGTTTTCTATGTTTTTGTTCTTCTTCATTCTTAGAAAAATACTAATGTATAGAATGAGTAATTTAAAAGGACGAGACTATAGAGATATGCCATTTTATAACAGTTAAGCAGTTTTTTGCCATTAAAAGTAGGTGGAGAAGCAGAAAAAATAGATCTTATAATAAAATTATATTAACCAAATTGGTCTTTTGAAATTGAGTACTAAACGACCATTTCTTGTCTCTTCATTAGACTTTTTCAGTTGTTTAAATGCTAATAAAGGGTCCGCCAAATAACTTTTTTTTTTTAAATGGCGCAAAACATCGAGTGTAGCTTCGGCTGTGTGGCACGTAGCGCCGTCCTGTTGAAACCAAATGTTGCCAATATCCTACTCTTCAATTTTTGTGAACAAAAATTGGCTCAACATGGCCCGATAACGATCGCCATTGACTGTAACGGCCACTCCTTGCTCATTTTCGAAAAATGGCCCAATTATGCCTCTGGACCAAAATCCGCACCAAACAGTGACTCGTTTTAAAAGTTTAACCAACCCAGATCATTCTTCGCTCATACTAGCTAGATTCCTAGCCCACCAAAGTTTATCGGTCTTTATTTTAATCACTTTATCTGATTCGAGGTAGATCGCGTAGAATCGCCCATGCTTACATAAGGTGTATTTTTCCTTCAGGATTGCCCTTTCTTTCTTCAACACAAGCTGAATAGAAGGAAGGCCATGTCTCTTGTCGGAGTCCATTTTGTCTATTTTGATTGATCCCACTATGAATTGTTACATTGCTCCTGGTCATGTCAATTTATTTGGAATTTCCTGAGATTCCTAAAATTTTCACGTCACTTTAAAAAAAGACAGGTTAAGAAATTCAAAGTGAACTTTTGCTTTTCATGACAAAATAAGTTTGTTGACTTTTATTGATTAACTTCACAACCACCGCCTATATATACATACAAATGTTTATATTAACTAAAAGTTTATTGCTCTAAATAATAATAGCAAAAATTCTAAATTTAAATTTCCTTTAAAAACTCCTAAAAATATGCAAATGAATTCAATAAATAATACTTAGAAGCTTGATCGCAAACAACGCCGTTTTTTTTTTTTTTGTTTATTAGTTTAACATCGAAAAATATCTAGTATAATCATTTACTAACAAAAACATTCGAAAGTTCCTTATTTTCAGTTCCCCATTAATTTATTTTACAAATTCATCATAGAAAATAATATATTTTCATTTGAGCCATTTTTATTGTTTAGTTTTAAAAAAATATTTATTTTATGTTCCTGATGGAAGGATTTTCCATCCGCCAAGCAAGTATTTTTTTCTCGTAATTTTTAAAGTGAGTATTAAAAGAATAACAAAAAAAAAATCATCAAGAAAATCCAGAGTGGGAAAAGTTCGACGTCGATTATGGTATTTATTAAATTTAAATAATTAACAAAAAATTAAAAAAAAAAAAATAATATGGTTATATACACACAATTTTTCCTAAGGAAAAAGTATATTAATGCAAAAAAAAGAAAGAAAAAAAAAACCTAAATTAAATTTTGGTATTTAAATGAAATTTTTGGAAAATATTTATATATATACACAGACGTAAATTAAATTAAAATAAAAATTTAAGAAAAAAAAAACACATTTAGAGCAATAACTGAAGTAAATTAGTCATTTTGGTAATTTTTAAGGACAACAAATATTACAACAAACAACAAAAATTAAATTATATATAAATCAAATTATATCTTTAGGGCTTAAATAATTTCTAGAAACTTATATAAAAAAAAAAAAAATAACGAATTATTAGTTTTGTTTTTGTGTTTTTTTTTTTTCGTCTTGGATAAAAATAAGTTTTGGATTTTGTTTGTTTAGTTTTTATTTCACCATAGAACTTAAATTCTTTATAGTTCTTAAATATATGAGGAAAGCATATAGCATTAGAGGGCAACAAATAAAATAAAACAAAAATATTAAAACTACACACAATATCATTAGAATACAAACAAAAATTATTAATTGTAAACAAAATGAAAAACAACTATAACTTAAAACTGACATTTAACTATGTATGTATGAAAGAAGTACCACAACAGGAAGAACAGAAATAAAGAGTTATAATATAACAAAAAAATAATAACTCTTGAAGTGAAAGACTACATGAATTAAAAATTAAATGGATGGAGAGAAGGAAAAACAAAACAATAAAGACATATTAAAAAAAGATTACAAAATCAATATCACACATGCATTACACAATTATTAAACAAATAAAAAAACTTTTTGTATATTATTATATATATAAATTATATATATATTATATACCTATAAACAGACACATAAAACAAATTATATATATTTAAATATGTAATTTAATAATATAAAAAAAAAATCAATTCCCAACACAATAGTCGTTAATGAAAATTTATTTTTCATTAATTTATTCTTCTGTTTTATTAAAAAAAATAAAAACCCAAGGGAAACAATGACAGACGGAATTTACACAAGACAAAAATAAATTCTCGTTACGACTTATTGTAGCTTAGAGTGCCTCTACTATATTAAAAAAAATATTAAGGATATTTAAAAAATACAAAAAAAAAACAAAAACCTTAACATTAAATGCATATATATTATCAGAAAAAAAATCATATTTATAAACAATAAAAATTTAAAAGAAACAATTTAATGGATATAAAAAGTATTTCTAACACAAAATTCAACATAAAATTAGTAAAATGAAAATAAAATTAAAAAAAAAAGACTTAAAGTTATTTATGATTTATCATAATAACAAAAGCTGTTCAAAAAGTTTACTTGTGTAAAAATACACATACAAAATGCATGTATTGCATTCAGGGAGCTTTTTTCAGGGAGCAATTTTTCTTTAATTCATCATATTTTTAATGAAGAAAATAACTTTATTATTTCTATTTTTTCAACCGGTTTATCTTATTCACAAATTCTGATTAGGGTACAAGATTTATATGTGACGAATGGGTAACAATCTGCGTCCTTTTGTTCTAATCTTTTTGAAGAAAAATCATAAATCAGAAGGATTTTCAACATTCAACTGGAGAGCTTACTCGTTATTTAGTATCCTTTTGAACTTCATAAATATGTATACAAATGCTGACGTATAATTATTTTTTTTTTTTAAATAAAATAAAGGAAGAAGTTGGAGGCAGTTATAGAGAAAAATTTCACTTTTTTCCCAACATCAAATGAACAAAAGAAATACATAGGTACAGAGTCATCTATTTTGTGGTTCCGAAAGTAAATTTATGATTTAGATTAAGATCAAGATCAAGTTTATATTTCAATATATATTGTTCGGATCTTGCCATTATGAATGGAATATGACATTTCGGGCAATAACTCGTCTATAACTTGACGAAAATTCGTGTTCAAAGCTTGTATACAATACACGATCTTTTGCATATCTTCACAAAAGGAAATCCAACGGTAACAAATCATACGATCATACGTTGATACGTTCACATCACCAAAAAGCGTTTCTTGCAACAAAGCCAATACGCGTCGTGTTGTGTGAGATGTTGCAATGACTTGTTGCAACCACATCCCACATTCATATCTTCGATTTGTAGCCAAAAAAATACATTTGGCTATAACGATGAGAATTGAGGTTGACAGTTACATTGTCTTCATTTTCGAAGAAGTATTTATATACGAATGACACCACCAGAGCACACGCTACAGTGAATTTTTTTGGATGCAATGGTCATTCGACAATTACCTACAACATGTGGATTTTAACTTCCCCATATCGAGTTAAAACGGAGTCTCACCCCTGAAGAAAATCTTGTGAGAAACGTACCCACTACACAGAATCACTTTTTTTGCTATTAATATTTCACAATTTTTACACGTTCCGTGATTATTAAACGATCCATATTATAAAATAAAAATGGCAAACATACTGAGTATATCTACAGCAGGAACAGCCTTGGATGACAGTTCGGCTTGATGGATAGGTGATTGGATGTGATTGAAACAGGAATGTCAAATCCAGACCACGAATTGGATGATTCTTTACAATAACCAGGGCCAAATCAACCATATGTGCAAGATGTGCAAATGCAGATGGCGCGAAATTCTGGGGGTGCATTACCAGGAACAAGAAAATGTAATCTGATCTTGTGCAAACAAATATGTACTACCATTTGCATATTAACCACAAAACTTGTTCAAATAATGCCTGTGCTAAGTTATTTCTTGCACACTAACTAACATCACTTTCATTGTTGCATTCAAGGAGAATTTAGCTCAAAGTATCGTTAAATTAAAGATCACATACTTGAACTACGCATTGAAAGTCTACCTCCTGGGTAATGTGGAAAAGTCTTATACATGTATATCAGTGTATGTATGTATAGATGCAAATAAAAAAAGGGGCGCTTTCTAAAAATCTTGCATAGGGCGCCAGTTTGGCTGGGGCCGACCCTGACAATAACAGACTTGTTTTTTGCAGTCCTGAGGGGAATTGGACCAAAGAAACGACATCGGGAATTTGCGACGCTCTTGAAGAAATAATACCATCGCTGCCAAGAAATATTATCACTACCACATGAGCAGTGTGGCAAGCGCTATTGGAAAATGTTCTTCAAAATTTGGCAGCTTGTGAATTTCTGTACACAGAGAAGGGGAACAGAACTAAAAGCAGTTTGACTTCATAGCTCAAAAATATTTTGACGAATCCATTTGAACTATCGAAAACAATAGCTGTGTTTTTTTGCAAGCCCCAAGGAAATTGGTTGAAATAACGATGTCAGGGCTAAGCTGTTAACATGTTAAATGCAACAAAAACCACTCCCCTTCGGGCTTAGCTAAGCGTGGAGAATTCGCGGGGTTTAACTTAAGCACAGAGAAAAACTGTGCTACCGGCGCGTGACTTGCATACTTGTATGTATGGAAATTCCATTTTGTTTCTGTAATGGTGTCGCTCATCTCCGATTTCTTTTTTTTTAAACTAATCCCTCATGGCTTGCAAAAAACAAGTCAGAAACGTTTTCGTGAAAATCTTCTTGGAGATAAACAGTTTAACTATCTGCAAGTGGGATTCTACAGGGTCGGTCAAATAAGACCTTCTTATGTAAATGTAAACAGCTCTTAAGTACACGAAACATTATTCTGCATCACCCAGGATTAAGCTTTTAGACCAACTGGAATTTTATTTGGTTATCTACAGGTGAAGATCTTCCTTCAAAATCCTTCCACGTGGTTTTCGTTGTTTCAGCACTAGCTATAAAACTTTCACCAACGACCTGCATGATTGTGGCAGATCGTCTATGACTCTCTGCCATTACTTCTCACATCTCTAACGATCAAATATCAAAAGGGGCTTTTGGCCCACCGAGTACATAAACTTTACATTGAGATAATTGAAATATTAAAATGTGTCACTTTGTGTTGAATACTTTTAGTAACACCTAATTTAGAATTTATAAATCGGCTTATGATTATTATTTATAAACTTCGAGTTAATCTCATCGTAAATTTTTTTTTATGTTTTGTTTCGAAACAAATCACATTTTTATTTCAAAAAAAAATAATTTTAATCGTTTATTCAAGAACACGAAAAGAACATCATATTTCATTTCATAAAAAAAGCTTCACTGAATGCAAAACATTATGTACGTATGTAACACAAAAACTAAATCAACAAAAAAGTTTGATAAATATCCAACAAAAAAAAAAGAACTTCAAGTGAACAGTTAGCAAGATAAAATCATTATCTTAAAAAAAAAATACAACATTTTATCCATGATTTATTCATACATTTAAAAGTACTTATATAAAAAAAACAAAGCGTTGGCACATAAAAAAAATTAATATTTTGAATATCAAACAAAACTCTATATACTTTCAATATTATTATTTTGTTTCCAAAAAAATATAAAAAAAATAATTCACAATTTAAAGAAAAATAATTACAAAACAAACCAAAAACTAAGAGTTTCGGCAGACGAAAATTTAATTTCTGGACAAGCACTTATTCAAATAATAATTTATTTTATTAATTAACATTTTCATTAAAACTTATAACCCACAACAAACAACAAAAGAGCAATAGTAACAATTTAAATTATTTGTTTTTTTTTTAATAAGTTGAAATACATAAAATGGAAATATTTAAAAATAAACATTAAAAAAAAAAAGAGAAATATGAAAAACAATTAGCTCAGGGCAACTCAAATTCTTCCACAATTATACAATATACAGACAAAAAATAAAATAAACCAAGATGCAATAGAACCATATTTTATTACATTTAAACAAAACATAAATTAAATAAAATAAATGTGAATATTTTTTATTTTAATAAATTAATAAATTCAAACAGGAAAATAAAATATAATATTTACACCAGATTACAACAATAGAAAAATAAAACAATTGTTAAAGCTTGACAACAAGGAAATAGATTTTTGATTTTTTTTTTATAAATTCAATAATACTTTAATGCAGTTATGTAAATGTAAAATGCAAAAACGTTTCTATTTTAAATCTACAAACTCTTAATAAATTTGTTCTTAAATGTATTTCTGCAACAAACCAAAACAAAAAATAAGTTTTATTTTATTTAAATTTCAAACCCACAATCAATGAATAATATTGAATTTTTAATTTGAAAACAAGAGTCAAAAAAAAAAAATACATTAAAACAAGAAATGCCTCAAAACTCAATAGTGAAATATTTTAAAACAAATCTTAATTTTTTGTTGTTACAATTTATTAAAATAGAAGAACAATATTAAACAAAAAAAAACAATATGTCAGCTTATTTCGTTGGTTTCATTTTTCCGTAGCAGATTTTTTACAGAAAAATAATTACAAAATAGGAAAAAATATTTTTTAACTCAAACGTAATAGAATTGAAGTAAGCAAACAAAAATAACAAACAAACCATAGTAAAAATAGTATTTTTTAACAAATAAAACAAAATAAAAACAAAACAAAACAGAATATATTTATATTTACTCAACCACACAGAACTGTTGATATAAACTATAAACAATCGTTCACCGAAACAAAATAGTGTTATATTTAACTTTAACAAAAAAAAAAAAAAAAACTAAAATAATAATTTGTTATTTGTTTTTTTTTTTTCTTAAATACATTTACAATTATTTGTTTCAAATGTTCATTTTTTTGTACAAGAAACTCAAAATATTGATAAATAAATAAATACAAACAAAAACAATTCGCTGCTAACTACAAAGTAACTGAAAAAAACTGCAATAGAATGTTTTAATTTTTTTTTTAAATCAAAAGACTATTATACATTAAAGATTAAACTTAAATCATAAACAAAGAGTAAACAAAAAAAAACAACAAACAATAGAACTAATTTTAATCAAATACTATATATGAAGTTTTGATTTGTTTTGTTTTGTTTTTCAAAACCCATACATAATATTTTTGAGTGCCAAGCTAAAGTTATTTAAAAACATATAAGAAATAACAAAAATAAATACACAAATATTGGAAATATAATTTTTTAATGAATCGTTGCTGAAGCAGATTTTTTTTCGAAACATTGTAAATTTTGGATTTTTTTTTAACTAAAATTTATTTTAATTTTAAAGTTGTAGTAATTTTGATGGGGGCTCCTTAATCGTTGGCAGTTGATGATAGAAATTGAATCTGAATTCATTTCAAACATTTTAATTAAAGTATTCAATTTTTGCACATGATTAGTATAAACAAAAGCAGACTACCTCTTAGTAACAAAATAAAATGGCGAAAATAAATAAAATATAAAATTCAAGAACATTTACATCTGAAGTTGTGCTTTTCAGTGAATAGTTTTTATCCGATGATTGGTATAAATGCATCTAACGCGAGTTACGTATTGATTACCGTCGAATTAATACTTATGAGTCACAAATCATTTTTGGTAAAATAAAAGAAGTTTATTAAAAATCAAGTCAAGGTTATACATACTTTTTTGTACTTTTTGACATTTCGAAAAAAAAATATAATTTCCCAATTAAAAAAAAAAAAAATGGATCAATAATTTATGTTGTTTTCGTTTGGATGTGCGGAGTAGTCTTTTTGTACTCCCTTATTTTCACTCCTACTACTCCAAAAGTCTTCGATTGGCTGTTCCGAGTAATGTTTTCGGAGTGCTCTTCTGTTCACAATTTCATATTGGAGTAGACGAGGAACACACACATACATATAAAGTTTTTCGTTGGATTAACTGTCAAAACTGATTACTTGAAGAAGCCATTTTGTTAAATGGCGGCTTTGGGTAGTGTGTGTGTTAGTGTGTTAGAAAAGTTCTTGTTTTCATATTCGATTGGAATTAAAAAGGAGTAGAATAGACCGACATTAGTCGTGGAGTTAAAAATTCAGTCCTGTAGTAAAAAAAAAAGAATCTTTTAGAAGTTTGCAACGCAAAATATATTTTTAAACCAATTCTTTTTATTATTCTGTATTTACATTAACTGTTCTATTTGTATGTCAAATTGTGTTTAAATTTTCCCTGTATGGAAACACTTTAAAACGAACAAACGGTGTAATCTGCCTATTGTCACCTAAGAGTACCTATATATTAGACTGCACATACACTCTCTCACCAAATGTGAAATTTTGCTTTTTTGAGTTAATTAATCGGTAAATGAACTAACTAGTTACAATTTAATTTACTTCTGTTTTATTAATAAAAGTTTCGGCTTGATTCACTGATTAAAATTCATGTTTCATTTTTGTTCATTAATAGAGGTGTTATTTTATTTCCAACATATCTCTGTACATAACAGTGGTCCGTAATTTGAATTATTAACCCTAATTATGGTTGTCATTTCACTACAACGACAGTTAAACGACATGGCTCTAGAAGGTGAAATTTGATATAAAATAAAACTAAAACATCAGTGTTCCCACCGCTCTTCACCCTTCTCGCTATTATAACAATATTTTTATTTTGCAACGCTCAATCAAAACAAATATTCTTCAAGTATTAAGGATCTCTTTAAATAATAACCCGAGTCACCCGGATTTATATCTTTGTTCATACAAAAGTAGTTTTTTTTCATACAAAAGTAGTTTTCGCAGGCTTTCATTAAAAAAAAATCCGAAAAAGTGTAATAAAACCATATAAACCTAATACAAAATAACAATAGTTCCACACAAACAATCATATGTATAGTTATTTTAAACATGTTAAATATTATTTATTAAAAGTTAGGGGCCACCCTTATCTACATACGCAGTTTCTTTTTCTACTATAGAACGGAACTTTCACCATGGCTCTGAGAATTCAGTTCTGGTAAGACTGTAACTTTTGAAAGATTGGTTTAGTCAAACCTCAAAGTTTTATCCCGTACGTATGTATCCCATTCTGCTGATAAGGAGTTTGTTACTTATAACATGCATACATATGTGATTCTGATTAGTATGGAATATATCTTACTTTTATCCAACAAATTTAACGTTATTTGTTTTTAAGCTTGCCTAGTTTCTTTTTGGCGTGAGTTTTCCGTTTGAGCTTTGCATTATACGGTATTTACTCGGAGTTAAGATCGATAGATAAGTATCTTATTTGTGAACATATTTAAAGTAAAATAAACACAATGTTGATTTGGACTCATTAAAATTCCTCATTTCTTGGTCCATTTAGAGAATTTGATGACATTAAAAAATAATAAGTTGGTAAAGTTGTATTGTTCACAAACGTAAACGTAATCTCAAATGTAGAGAACTAAATGAATCGAAATTAGAAGTCTTCATTGCAGCAGACCAGCAATAAATTTTTTATATTCACATTTCCTGGTGTATTCCACTAAAAAGGTAATTCAGTTTCTTAAGGAAGAACTCTAAAATGTGATACAAATCAATCCCGAACAGAGCCTTCGTAGTTGAAACTTTAAGCTGTGTTGTGGCAAACTTTATCGAAAGCTTTGCAGACGCCGAAAGATACATTTGAATTTGAATATATCTTTTTTCCCTCCAGGGTTTCTCTTCTAACTTTGTTATGTTTAATCAAATCTTGAGTTAGACTTTCCAGTGAAAAGTTCTAAAGTCGACAAAAATTAGTTATGACGATTCTATAGAAAAACAGTCGAATTTCTTAGCTGCAAAATTTTCTTTAGACACAATATTAAATAAAAACCTTGGACCGGTGTTTACCAAATAAAGGATATACATAAATCAATATACAATTCATGTTCCTCGTATCTTCTGCCACTTCCTAGATGTCAAAATAATGAATTTTTTTCGCAAAAAGTATTTTTTTGTTGACACTTTTGGTCTAGAGGTTATCAGTGTTGTTTTGTTGATATCAGTCAAGCTGTATGAATACAGATCAAATGAATAATTTCCTTCTTGCTTGATATAAAATGTATCTACTTATTTAAATAATGATATCAATATTATTTTTTCTCAGAAATGAGATGAAATATTGCACTAAACTTTACAAATTCATTTTGATTTCTCATTTTCAATGCAGTCAAATAATATTTTTGGGTCCCCTTCATAATATATACAACTTTGGAAATAATTTAACATGACAAACTAAAATAAATCGACAAAATTATTGAAAAAAAAAAAAAAAAACAATCTGCTGACTGCACACAACTCGTCTAGATATTTAATCAAATAAAAATTCCCGGAAAATAATGAAATTAAAACAAAAAACATAATTGCAATATGTAAATATTCAAAACAAAAAAAAATTAAACAAAATTGTTAATGAATCTGAATTTATATAATAAAAAAAAATCATAAATAAATAAATAAAAAAATTAAGAACAAAATATCCAAGGGTAAAAAATTATTACCATGAAACGTATAGAACCAATTTTGTAGTTAATTTTTGTATTATAAACGAAGAAAAAAAAATAATTAAACTTAAACAAAAAAATTGTATAACAGAAAAAAAAAAGAAACAACACGGAAACATATTATTAGATTGTAAAGTAAAATTATATATACTAATTAAACAAACAAACAAATAAAAATAATAATACAAAAAAAAAAAGAAAACATATTGCAAGCTTATTTTTATCCCGATTTCAAAACAACAACAAAAAAGAATAACATAAAACTTAATACAAAAATCTCATAAAATAAAAAAAAAAACAAAAAAAAACAAAAAGTAGAACATGGCTTGAATCAACAACAAAATTTTCAAATATTTTTCTTTTCTCTTTTAATTAAGAAATCATATTTTTTAAATGTAACTTATATGCTCAAAATAGATTATAAATCTTTATAAAAAAAAAAAAATTAAACAACATAAAAGTCTTCTTTTTCAAGAAAATTTATTTTTAAGTAAATCGAGTATTTAGTATTTATTTTGTTTCTTAATTTTTGTTTGTTAATATATAAATTAGCTTATACACAACATTATATATTAACACAAAAATAATAAGTAACAAAGTAAAAAATACACTGTAGTGCCTAATCCCCTTGAATATTTAATGAAAATATTATTTCAAGACAAAAAAGGTAAAAAAAAAGATAAAAATTAAAAAAAAAAAAAAACAAACAGCAATTTTATAGAGTAAATTCGGAGATTATTTGATCAGAAAACGCAAATAAATGACAACAACTTAATATTCAAACATACAAAAATATGTTTAAAATTACAAAAAAAAAAACTGATTATAAAAAAATTTTACCTTCCAGTAAGTAGTTTATTAGATTTGTTTTTCTCCATTAAAACTTCTCTTTTCTTTTGTTTAAATTTTCCTAAATTAACCTTAGTTCAATTTTATTTTTTGTATAATTTTATTATAATCAATATCTACATTATAAATAAGTCTAAAAATAAAAATAGTTAAAGTAATTAATTGTTCCTTTTTAAATTATCAATTTATTGCCGTAGAATACACAACAAGTATTCAATTGTTTATTTTTTATTGATTTTTTTTTTCATAATTTTTATTCTAATTTTAAGTTCTTATAAAGTGAATAATAACAAAATAGTACCTACGGTTGAAATTTTAAGTTTCCTATGAGGCTCTTTTTATTACAGTAAAAAACTTAATAATACAAAAATAGAAGAAGAAACAAAAAAAAAACACCCAACATATTTAACGTTGAATTATTTAACACTAAGAAAAAAAAAAAAACAAAATAAAGAAATGTAATTTTCGGAACATACCAAAATTTCGTAATCAAAACTGATGCACTTAATTGTTTTGGATTTGGCAGAAAAAATATTTCCATAAGGATGCAAATTTCCTTGATTTAAAAAAAAAAAAACTTATTAATTTAAGAAAAAAAAAAAAACAAGTCAAATCTTAAGCAATTCACATATTTCTGGATAATTTCTTTGAACTTGAATAAATTTTAACCCCCAAAATCTATAACTACATTACATGCATAATAATTTACAGAGCAACAACAGAACAAAACAAACATAAAAACAACAACAAAAAAAATACCACAAAATAAAATAAAGAAATAGCTGCAATACGTTATTGTCATATGTTCCTACAAAATATATATTTATATTTATTATTACAAAAAAAAAAAATAGAAAACAAAAAAAAAAACTTTATTCATAAACAAAATAGACAGATTAAGCAAAAACAAAAAAATATTTGTATTTTATATAAATATATATTTAAACCGCGCGATAGACCATAAAATTGACTTTAAGTTGTTTTTTTTTTCAAAATACATATAAACATATTTATAATTTGTTTTTAAATTTAATTCATGTATTTTTTATTTATTTTAATTCCTCTATATTTTAAACATTTGTATTTAATATAAATTGTAATTAAAAATAAAAATACATTTTCTATATATACAGACAGGATTTAACATATTATATATATATACCTAGATATATATTTAATTTATTACCATTATTAAACTATTATACAGAGTAAAACAAAACATTAAATATGTCTATATATATTAGGTATTGAATACAAATATTTAAATGTATTTTGTTAAATAAAACAAAACCCCAACAGCAACTATGTTATCAACAATTCAAAGATAAAATCCTTTTTCTTTTATTTTATTCTTAACTCCCTATTTTCTGAACTTTTAAAAATAGATGCAAATAATTTTGGATTATTCTTTTTTTGTTCTTAAACTATAGTTTCCTTATTATTTATTTAAGTTGATA
This sequence comes from Leucozona laternaria, assembly GCA_932273885.2. Taxonomy (NCBI): domain Eukaryota; kingdom Metazoa; phylum Arthropoda; class Insecta; order Diptera; family Syrphidae; genus Leucozona; species Leucozona laternaria. Next base: position 17,214,102 of record OW026367.1, on the reverse strand, counting down.
ATAAAAAAAAAAAAAAATAACAAAACAAAACAGCATTTTAGATTGAGACATAAATAGAACATTTCTGAAATCTAAAAGAAAAGATTTTTGGTTAAATACTTCTGGAAGTTAAAAAAAAAATTAAAAGGAAAAATTAAATTAGTGAACAAAACTCATTTTCGAGTTTTTGCTGATCTCAAATAAAGAAAAAAACAAAAAGAAAGCTGACATTTTTGCGTTTTTTCGAAGTAAAGATTTAAAAAAAAAATTAAATAAGAAAGGCTATAAATTAAAAAGATTAAAAAAAAACTCACCAAAGATGCAAAAAAAAATAAAAACTTAAAAATCATTTCTAAAACATATGCACGTTGAAGAAGACAACACAAATAAGAATATACAAAATGTCAGTTTATTTTAAAATGCAAACATAAAATTATTTAAAACAAAACAAAACAAAATCGGAAATAAAAAAAAAAACAAATGAATGCATATCATAGTTGTAAAAAAAAAAAAAAAAACAAATACAAAATACAAACTGAAAAAAAAATCATACAATTTTCAAAAGGAAAAACAAACAAAATAAAATGGGAAATTTGACAAAAATATGAAAAAATGCTGTATAAACAAACAAACAAAAAAAAACTTGAAAATATATTATAAAAAAAAATATAAAATAAAAAAAAATATCTGAGTTTCATTTAATGTTAACTTATGCGCTCGCAATATTTTTCTTCACTCTAAATGTTGCTTGTGCATGTGTAATCGATGTTATATTGTTTTCTCTTTTCTCAAAATTTTTTGTTCTCTCTCTCTTTTTCTCTTAAAAATGTTTCGCGTTCTTGTGGAGTAGTAAGATTTTTGTTTTGATTTATTTTAATAACAAAAAAAAAAAACACTTTTAATGTAATCTTTTTTTTGTAAATTTATTTATAATAGGTTGACACGGAGCACATAATACCAAATTTTGTTCGTTCGATAACAGCTCATCAAACCAATAGATGTCCAACTCCGTTTGCTTTTCCTTTTACTCCACTTGGTCTAAGTCTATTCGATACAGATCCGTCCAGAATATTAAGCATGCTACACCATCAGACGCTATTAGCGGAGGAAGCTTTGAGGTAATTATTAAATTATTGTCCTTTAAAGATATAAAATTAAGAGAAAAAAGTTAAGGGTGCTCTTAGTTTAAGTTCAGTGGGGTGTGGATGGGTGTGTTTAAAATAAAAATGCGATATAATGGGTTTTGCTGGAAAACAAAAACTCTGCGAGTTTAAAGTTTACTCTTGTACATTTGGTGCTGCAACAGAACATCTTTAATGTGGGCATTGTGTCCTTCTTTGTCTTCAAAATTCCTCTCTTGTGTACATTTATTATAAACAGATTATGATTTTCTATAAATTTAAATAAAATTCCCATTTATTAAACAAATATTGAATTGTTTTCCTTTTAGATACCGAGGTCTTCTGTTCGCGCCCAAAGATCATCCGCTCCGTTTCAACTCAATAAGTGATATACTCCCAAAAGACCACCAGGAACTAATGTCCAAACGTTCTCCAACAACAATGTACAAACAATTGAATAATAATAATAACAATAACAACAACAATACTAATCATAATAATCGGTATCCGTCGGCCATAAGCATTTACCAACATCACCAGCATCACCATCATCATCACCAACAGCAACAACAACAACAACAAAAACAATTCCATCAGCAAAAACACCATCATCGTGATGCATCACCAATGGCAACAACAACAAATCCAACTCCATCGCCGCAACATCAGTACACAAAAGATACGCTCCTCGAAGAGCTTAAGCGTAAGTCCGAAGAAACCGTCCAAAGGGAGGAGGAAGAAATTGAGATGCTTGAAAATGGTGGTGGCAGCAGTGGTTTGAGCACCAGCTCCAACTTGCTAAGTGCTCTTGGCGGCAGTGGCAGTCTTACGTCCAAAGAAACACTCGGTCAATATTTACGCCGTCGTTCGAGTTCATCGCTGGCCGATGGACTCCGCTATAGCACCGGTCATTTATCGAGTACCGAAACGTCCAGTTGTAAGGAGAAAAGTTCCTCATCATCTACCTCGTCGACACCGCCGCCCCTACTACAGCCACCGCCATCAACGTCCTCGTCCTCATCAACGTCCACTTCATCGTCGGCCGCTCATCTAAAATCACTCACTGATGCTGCACTCTTCACAGAGCCCATTGAAGAAGAGACCCGCTGTGTGGTCTGCAATGCAAATTTCCCCAATGTCTGGCTGCTCGAGCAACATGCTGCCCTGCAGCATGCCAACATGGGTCCGAACGATGAGAAACCCTTCATATGCGAGCAATGTGGGCAATCCTATCGCTATAGGTCAGCCTATGCCAAGCATAAGGAGCAAAACCATAGGGCTCGACTGCCAGCCGATAAACTATTCACTTGCGACGTTTGTGGAATGCAATTTAGATATTTGAAATCGTTTAAGAAACATCGCTTGAACCACGCCTTGGAGCGGCTGCACGGAAAAAAAGATCGCAAGAATGCAGATAGCTGCCAGGATGTGGTAACCAGCTCGAATGAACATATTCCCGAAGAGGGGTGTGACCTAAGGATCAATATAAAGCGCGAGAACGAAGAGGAAGAACAGGATAATACGATTGATTCGGCTGGCGGAATCTTTCATGACAGCGCCGGAAGTCACATGCTGGAGCAGAGTATAACCAGCTCAGAAGGAATTCATAGTACAAATAAAAGGGTAAGTTTAAGAACCTTGGCGAAACCCTACTGAATTATTGCTTCACACATATATTTTGCAAGGACGAGACTAGAGACATGCCGCCAATTTATAACAGTTATAACAGTTTTTCGCCATTAAAAGTGGGTGTGCGTGAACATGCTTCGCGCAACTTGACAAAAAAACTCTGGGTGCCTGAAGTATGCCCACCGGCGGAGGCGCTGGCCGGAGGCCAAAGCCGCATAAACAGTGCCTACTTTTATAAACCAAAACTGTTATAATTGGCATGTCTAGAGTCACTTCCATTTTGCAAACCCAGGGACTAATAGTTTGTGTATTTTTTCAGCACCGTCTTATTTCGCCCATGGAATCGGAACCCTCCCACCCAACAACATCGATTAATAGCCTCATCAATGCCGAACGTATTCCAAGCGAGCAATTCCTCGGCCTTAATCCGCAAGAAGCGTCCATTTTGAATTTCTTGCGTGTGGATGCAGCTGAAAGGCAGCGTGACAAACGGTAAGTTTGATTATTTTTTTGTTTTACTTTTAAAATGTTAATTTAAAATGTATTGGAATTAATTTTACTTTACCCCCGAAACCATAGCCCGCAATCATCACGTTTTGCATGTCCGTTCTGTGGCAAGTGCGTTCGATCAAAAGAAAATCTTAAACTGCACGTTCGCAAACACACTGGCGAACGGCCATTTGTGTGCCTCTTCTGTGGCCGGGCATTTGGTGGAAAATCCGATTTAACTCGCCATCTTCGAATTCATACCGGTGAACGTCCATACCACTGTGAATCGTGTGGCAAGTGCTTTGCTAGAGCCGACTACCTGTCAAAACATCTAACAACGCACATTCATAATGCTCCACGCTGAGATGAGGCGCGAAGGAGACGACTCCTTCGCAGATAATAAAATAAAATTATTCAAAAGGATGGCATAAATCAAAAATAAGAATATTAAACTTTATTTTTGTTTGCTGAATGTATAACAAATAATCTCTTCTTTTTGGACAAAAATTTGATAAAAAAAATGCAATTTAAAAAAAAAAAAACAAAATGAATTTATACTTGTTTAAGTTTAAGGATTCGCACTTTTTTTTTAAATTTTTACTTTGGCACAAAATTAATGTACTAATCAATTTGTTTAAATTAAAATGTAAGTGTGTAATCTTTAGGTAAAATTTAAATTACTGCATACCTATATATTAAAAAAATAGTTTCGGATATTTTATAAAAAAAAAAATTAATAATTAAGGATAAGATTGAAATTTTTATTGATATGGAAGATTACGTTTGGTATCAATGACGTAAACTTCAGTTATGTATTTCCTCAACCTTGAAGGAACCTAGTTTGATAAACAACAAAAACTCAATTTTAAATTGAAATATTTAAATGAAATTATTAAAAATTTATTTAACAGTTCAATTGAAAACCCATTTTTCATAAAAAGTTGTTAGGTTGAAATTTGTATCTTAACATTCCACAACTTCAATTTTACACAAAAGTGCAATAATTGTCGAATGTCAAACGTTACCACACACTGTGTGAGTTTTGTCATATTATTCATATGCCTAAAGATTTTGAAACCCAATTATTAGAAGTTACTAAAGAAAAATGCCAATTTATAACAGTTTTGTTTATAAAGGTACCGCAGAGCTAGAGTCCTCCGCCAGTGGGCATACTTCAGGCACTTAGATTTTATTTTCAAATCATTCGAAGCGAGTTGATGAACTAGTATAACGGTTATGAATTGACATTTATCTAGTCTTTATTTTTTTGTTTCATTCAAGCGAGTATAAGGCTTAGTATGTACGATCAAAGTTATGTCAAAAACAAGGACAAGAATAGACTACTAAAGAAACCCCAATTAATAACAGTTACAACAGTTTATCACCATTTAAAGTGGGCTTTCATTAACGTGCTACTCTAGGTGCCTGAAGTGTGATCACCAACAGACGCCCGGCTGGCCCTGCCTGCATATACAGTACCTTTATAAACAAAACTGTTATAAATTTATATTTCATTAGTCACTTCCTTGAAAAAAAAAATCGCAAATCACAAACATCAAGTGAATTTAAAAAAAGGACGTTCAACGACTTTCTCATGTCATGATTTCAATTGAAAGAGTTTAAAGCTTTTTTCAAATAATGTTGTTTTGTTTTTAAAACTAAGCTTTGGAATATACAGTACATTCGCGATAACATGAACAAGTAGAAACCAAGAAATGTTAATATTTCCAAGATTGTTCACCTTTGCGATTGTGGAATTTTAAAATTAAACAAAAAAAAAACTATTTCTAGTAGATAACGGTTTTTGGATACATATTCTCACTAAAAATGTCAACAGTACAGTTTCATCAAGAATATAAGTTAGCGTTGCATCAAATAAGAAAGTTAAAGGCCTACTAAAAACAAAAATTAACGTTATGAATGGTCTTAAACGTGGACGATATTTTTTTCGCGTTTTAGAGCAGTCAATACAGTAAAAAAAAATACAATATAAAAAAAAAGTATTCATGTTTCAGCGTTTTCACATTATCCAGTGTTCACGCTTACGCGAATGTACTGTAAAGTAATAAATTTCAAACTACAAAGAAATAACATTTCCACCCCAACTGTGCACTAAGCTCAAAATCGTTGGTCATTCATCTTTAAACATAATTTAAATTAAATCATACATTGTATAGGGTGAATTGGGATGTTATGAGTGATGCATTGCATGACCCTGTTCCACTTTATAAAAATACACTGCCAAATTTTGATTGAATCAAATATTCAAAGAAATTAAGACATAATATAAGGTTTTGACTTAAGCTCATATTCGGAGATTTAAAGCCATTTTTATGCCTTTTTTCACTATAGTTACGGTATGATGGAAATGTTCATGGTGTTAGCTTATCACAAAATTATGTGTTGTCAATTCCACGTCTCCAGTGAATTTTTTACACATTTGTATAGATTTTCACTCCGCATCTCCGAAATGAAAACAACAACAAAAATTATAAATCCTTTCCTTATTTTTGTCAACTTTTATTATGTTTATTATCAAATATTTATACATTAACAGTTCCAAATTATGTACGTCTTATTTAGTTCTTTTAATTTTTTTGTAGTAAGCTTATGTAATTTCTACTTATAATTCTCAAAAAGAAAATATCAAATTCACAATCACTGATACCAAAATGAATTTCCTATCAACTTTTAAATAAATTAAGTGTAAATTTTAAATCAAAATTAAAATAATTGGTGTGTGGGTCAAAATTGAAATTCATAGAATAGATATATATTTTGCTTTTTTTTATATAAGAAATTTTTATGAAATTCAAAATTTAATTTAGTTTTTAAATTTAAACAAAAACAAATTATGTTCTCCGATTAGAAATTTTCAAAAAAAAAAACGCCGTAAGAGATTTAAAAAAAATATATATATACATCACGGTTGAGAGTTTGTTTTCAAAGATCAAAAATAAAATTTAAACAAAAAAACTAAAATCAAACATATATTTGTAATAAAACTGCAAAAGAAGAAGAGAAAAAACTACTACCTGCTTAAAAAAAAAATCTTTTAAAACCCAAACAATCTTTGGTTTCAACATTGTATAATCACATAAAAAAAACAACCTTTTTTAGCAATAGATTTTAACAAAAAAAAAAAAACACTAAAGAAAAAAATTATTTCTATTACAAATTTATTTACAACAAGAAAAAAACCTCTATAGACAAACAAAAAATAGCAATTTAAATAAATAAACTTAATGTTATATATATCAATTTTTTTATTGTTATATTCTAAATAAAACTATTTACACAAAACAACAAAACGCGCCAATAAAACAAATAAACAAAAAAAAAAAACAATAGCTTAGATAATATTATTTATTGAATGTATACTTAAAGTGCCCTCCCCCACGAATAAACAAAATCAATAGACCCAGCGTTTTTATTCATTTACAAACTTAAACAAAACAAAAACAAAAACAGTATAAAGCATCAAGGAAATTATTGAACATTAAATTAAGCAGTTTATATTATATCACTAACTACAAATGTTTGTATGAATAATTATATTTAAATGTTATTGAATGTAATTTTTTTTTTTTTAAACAAATTTAACTATTATTTTCATCTTGTGTCTACATTCTATACTTTAATAACTGTTAACTTAAATAAAAATAATTATAAACTGTGATTTCTACACTGCAATAGTAATACTACAACTAAGGAAATAAGTTACTAATACAATAATAATACAATAATACTAAAGAAGCATACTTATACTATAAATTGCTACGCTAAGCCCTCCTATTGAAGATAAGTTTGTAAGCTGCTGTATATTATGGTGAAAACTTTCGAGCACAATTTGCTTAAAAAAAAAATTGTACCATCAAAAAACATTTTTTTTTTTTAATTATTTGTAAGAACTTAATACAAATTTAGCAAATTCATAATAAATCAACAGAAAAACAACAATAACCAAAAAAGAAAAATAATAATTATTTTGATGCCTTTAATATAACTATAATTATCCCACGGTATATAGCAAACAGATTTATCTTCAACCGCCTGAAAATAAAATAGAATAAAATAAATTTTCTACACAAATACAGAAAAAAATATATTATTTTATTACAATTTTTTAATAGCAAAATTAATTTATATTTTGAAATTAAGAGAAAAAAAAATAATTTCAAACTGGAAAAAACAATAAAAAAAAAAAAACAAAATCAAGTTACAAATACTCTGAACCAAGAACATCGAATACCATGTAGTTTCAATATTATAAACTAAAACTTAACTTAACAATTGCCGAACCAATAAAAAAAAAAAACTATATAATGTATATTTAAAAATATAAATACATGAACCCGAAGCAAAAGTTCACAAAATAAATAATAAATAAAACAAATATTTATTAAACATGTAAAAAAGAAGAACAAAACTTTCACTGTGCCAAAATATGATGTACCTCATAAAAATAGTAATTTAAAACATAAAACAAAAACTAAACCTAAACAAAAATAATTATGTTGAATGAAAATGTTATGAACAACAATAGTAAACAAATATTCAAAATAGCATTAAAAAAAACATAAGTAAAAACACAGTGCAACACACAATTCATAAACAAAAAAAAAATAATTTTATAATTTTACACAATTTTCAAAAAAAAAAAAAAAAACAAACAAATATACATAAATGTATTTTTTATTTATTTTTTATAAATCAAATTTTATTCAAGAAAACAGAAAAACAATATTAGCGATCTGTTGAAAACAAGAAAAAGAGAATGCATTGAAATATGGATGATTGCGTTGTAATGCTTTATAATTAAAAAAAAAATAATATTTTGTTTCAAATTTTAATATATTAATTCTTCTTTAAAAAAATAAAAAATTAATTTTAATTTGTTTCAATTTTTATTTAATTTAAGTTTTCTGTTTGTATAATTTTTAAATAAAGAAATCATTTTGTTAGTTTAGTTTTGTTAAGATGCTGTGAATTTTATTTGAAAAAAAAAGAAGTTAAATATATATATACAAAAATACACATTATACATAATGTATACACTTATATTTTTCTTTGAGTTATATACATAATAATATATTCTAAATAAAATTATTTTATTTAAATATTATTTGTAGTTTTTTTATTTATTTTTCGATTACGTTTGTTTGTTTTGCTATTTTTTTCAAATGTTTATTTTTACCAAAAATGATGGATTTAAAAATCAGATTCCATTTGTGTGACTTAAATAAGTTAGCTGTTCTCAGCATGGTTGTGTGCATTGAAGCAAAACAAAAAAAATGCACCACATGAAGCCATTAACTTTATGTATGTAAGTAAATATTTTTAATTGTTCAGCCTTTTTTCTTAACACAGTACAAACTTTAGACAGTTATATCTGTCACACAAATTGTCAGATTCCAAACTGTCAGAGTTATTTTTATGATGACGTACATATTTCAACAACGTCAGGAAATTAGAATTTTCTCCAAAAACTGTGTTCAGCAATCAGGCTCATTTTTGACTTAATGGGAAGGGGATGTCAATAAGCATAACTGATGTAACATTTTGACATTTTGAGCGAACATGAGATTTTTTAAACGCTGTTACATTACGAAAAATGCACAGTTGGCTGCGGTTGGGGTTGGAGTCATTGGACAATTTTATTTTTAAATGAGGCTAATCAGCGTGTTACGTTACGATGATAATAATCAATGAATTTTTTGTTCGCCGGTTGAATGGCATGAATGTAGATAGATACATACATGCTACATAGGTATGTACTTCCAGCTGGTACAATCCAATTATTGAAGGAAACTTTCGATGAATGCATAATTTCGTTTAATGGACCTGTAAATTGGCCTCAAGACCTTGTGATTTGACGCCTCTTGATTATTTTCTTTGTTGATTTCGTCAAGTCGCTTCAGTATAAATGGTTATTTAATGAAATTTCATTTATTTTTCAAAGTTTGTACTGGTTTTAAAAAAAAAAAAACATCATTTAAAAGCATCACCATCTTTGTTTAAAAAAATCAAGAAATCAAAATCATTATTGGTCGCTTGCAAACCATCATCCACCAGTGGGAGTAGAATCCCGTTATTTAATGTAAAACAATTAAGTTTGTATTTACATTGGCCGATTTTTCCACGATGATTTTTCCAGAAATCGGGTGAAATGTTTATACATTAAACGATTTTTCCAATGAGATTTTTTTTCGTTGTCCTCTTCATTTTTCATTGTTGTCCCTTTATTTTACATTAAGATTTACTCACACCATCAAATAAATAGCACATTAACACTAAATCCACACAAGAAACTTAAAAAAAGGTGAAAGAGAACGAAAACGGACTGTAAAAATCGTATGAGTTTTGAGGAACAAACGATTTTGTCCTTTTTCACAGAAATTTAAGATCGGCATTGGAAAAATCATTCAATTTTAATGCAGACTAATATGGTTGGCTAGGCTTGTTATAAGTTATAACTATAACTTATGGTCGGATAGATAGATAGATAGTTTTTATTCATCAATTTACAAATTTGGTTTACAACATAATTTCGTTTTTGAATAATTTGGGACATGGCATTGCTGCCGTCAGCCCGAGTGACATTTTGTTTTTCTTTTCGCTTAGTTATTTCTTTAATATCTACTGTTCTATGTATTTTTAAACAAAGTTTCAACATTTTGATTATTTTAGATGAGTTAACTAACTAACAATTAGAAGGTATCTTTAAGTTTAGATATACTGATTTTACTATTTACTTTAGGTATCTGTTTTTCTGATTCAAAAATTTTCATTAATAATCCGCATTCTGTACGCCATCGCTTCGGTAGTATTATCATAAAGCAGTTTCCAGTCATCTCCATTTAGAAAGCCTTTCACCTCATCTTCTTGCAAAAAGTTCTTCTTGGAGAAAATCCTCCTGTACTCCATCAATATCGGACAGCTTCCAAGGAAATGATATAATATTCTCCTTAACACGCATGCTGCATAGAGTGCAGGTATCAATTAAATTATTTCTATGCGGCATGTAATTAAGTTTAATCAGCTCACCTCTAACTTTGAAAATCGTGCTAATCATTTTATTCGAGAAATCTTTTTTAAAATAGTTTCGATCATTTAAGTTGTAGGTGATTGAGGCGTAGAAGGTTCTCTCACTGGAACATCTGGCCTGTTCAATGAAAGCATACCTCTCATTTTCGTCGACTTTTTGAATAATCTCGTATAGCTGCCTTTTCCAATGTGTAGGATACACCTTAGATAAGTTCAACGTAATTCCACATTCTGCCGCAACTTCAATCCAATCTTTGCAAAAATAAGCATTTCGCCGAACAGCCTCCATCAAAAAAATCTTAGGCAATCTGGAATCCGGCATATTTCTCACTCTTGTCAAAAAATCTGCACTTTGCTTTAGAGTAGACACGTAGAGAGTAGATAGCCCTGTTTCTAAATGGTACATGTATCTTGGTGTATTAATCGGCAGCAAAAAGATTTTTCCGAGAAAGAAACGCAAAGTATTTTCCACTTTCTCATATTTTTTAACACCCCAGACTTGAGCACCATAAAAAAGTATTGCCTTCGCTGTTGCATTAAACACTTCATATTTACAACTTGTTGAGATATTTTCGTTGTTGAAGATATTCTTCCAGTTTGTACAGAGAGCTATTCTGGCTGCATCATATTTTATCTGGAGGTGATTTGCCATATTTAAATTAAAGGTTATTAACATTCCTAAATAGTTATACTCCTTAACTACCTCCAGTTCTGTTTCACCGTACTTCCAATGCTCTTTTCGAGAAATCCTGCCTCAACCGTTTTGAAAAATCATTATTTTTGACTTCTGAGTATTGATTTCCAAATTCCATTTGTTGCAGTAGTCCAGTAACCTGTTTATCATAAGTTGCAGGGAAGAAGGAGTATCTGCTAGTAATATCATCTGCATACATTATGACTTTTATTTTAAGATTGCCGTTCATTACACCACAAGGAAGCCACTCAACGATGTCATCTAGATAGAGAGCGAAAAGCAGAGGGCTCAGATTACATCCTTGCCGCACCCCGCGATTTATATCTATACTTAAGGATGTTTCCGCACCATTAGTTATAATGGGTGATTTTTTAAGAGGTTTAGAACTTTTTTTAGAAAAAAAACACAAAAAATTCGAAAAAATGAATGAAATATTTATTTGAATCGATAGTTTGAACCTTGCAATTTAATGTTTAAAGATAATTTCATGCAAATGTTGACCGCGGCTGCGTCTCAGGTAGCCCATCCGCTGAGTCCAATTTTGGCATACTCTTTCACACATATCGGCCGGTATCTCACGAATGAATGCATGGATGTTGGCTTCCAGTGCGTCAATCGAAGCGGGCTTGTCCCTATAGACATTAGCCTTGACATACCCCCACAAAAAATAATCTAATGGTGTCAAATCGCACGATCTAGGCGGCCAATTGACCGGCCCGAAACGTGAAATTAACTGTTCACCAAACTCGCCTCGCAATTGCGCCATTGTTTCGCGTGCTGTGTGGCATGTGGCACCGTCTTGTTGAAACCACATATCATGCAAGTCAAGAACTTCCATTTCGGGCAAAAAAAAGTTTGTTATCATCGCTCGGTAGCGTTCACCATTGACAGTAACGCTGCGATTCGCATCATCTTTGAAGAAATAGGCCCAATAATGCCGCCGGCCCATAAACCGCACCAAACAGTGGCTTTTTCGGGATGCATTGGTAGCTGTTGCAATGCTTCTGGCTGATCTTCACTCCAAATGCGGCAATTTTGCTTATTTACGTACCCATTCAACCAAAAATGAGCCTCATCGCTGAACACAAGCAGCGCGCGATGAACATTTCGAACCGAGCACGAATTTTGATAGTAAAATTCAATAATTTGCAAGCGTTGTTCATTTGTAAGACGATCCATGGTTAAATTGCAAACCAAACTGAAGCTGTTTGACAGTGACACAAGGTACTAAACACACGTCAGCTGTCAAAACCAGTGTTGCCAAAACCAAACCAGCTAAAAAATCACCCGTTACTACCGATCGTATTCTCATATAATTTTTCCAATGCTCTTCCAAACTTAAATGAAATCCCGAGATTATATAACTTATAAAACATGGCTTGATTAAGTTTCTGTTTGAATGCTAAGGATGAATATCGAAAGAATTCGGATGGTATTCCATTTGATCCAGCAGCTTTTCCATCTTTAAGACTTTCCAGTACTGTTTCCATTACATCCATAGTTATTTCTGCATCTAAAGTGCTGTCTCTTACATTGGGTCTTGCATAACTCCACTGCGATTTTTCCGACGACGAGCTTAGCAGCAAGCGAAAATGTTCTATAAAAACCTCAACTGAGATCTGTGAAACTCTGTTTGCTTTCTCGTTCCCGTTTATTTTTCTTGTTATTTTCCAAAATTCAGCTGCATCTCTGCAATGACTTAAAGATTTTGCCAAGTTCTCTTCATATATTTTGCGTTTTTCTTTACATATTTGTTTATATTGTTTTGTTGTTTCAATATACTGTATTTGAGTTGTTTTTAAATTATACTTCCTCAGTAAGTTCAATAAACTTAAAGATTTTTTTCTCAATTTCTCACATGAATAGTCATACCATTCTTCTTTTTTTCTTAATAAGGTTATTCTTTTCATTACATCTGCTGCTTCTCTGATAATTATTTCCAAATCTTTTAATGGAAAATAGCCTATTCGATTTCTATATATTTTGGCCTGCAACAATTCATTAAATTTTGATGTATAGCTGAGCTGCCTTCCTTGCTAGTGTTCGATTTCAGCTTTTGAGGGCCCGATATCATTTTTTGATCACAAATACTTTTGATGCTATCAATTTCGGATAGTCAAGGTTGAAATAAGGGTGGTCAAATATCAGGCTACAATTGTATAGGTGAACAAATTATTGGGGGTGCCAAAAATAATTCATAAAATAGAGGGGTATTTGAGCCCTCGATGAATTTTATTTTTGCTTCTCAAAATGTTATCATCATCATCATCGTCGGCTCGACAACCGGGGTCCGGTCCTGGCCTCCTTCAACAAGTCTCTCCACCCATCCCGGTCTCGAGCCGCCGCCATCCAGTTGCGCACCCCAAGGCTCCGGGCGTCCTGGTCTACGCCATCTCTCCAGCGCAAGCATGGTCTACCACGCTACCATAGAATGTACCACAAAGAACTTTCCAAGCAGGTTCCTCTTCGCTCATGCGAGCTAGGTGCCCTGCCCACCGGAGTCTACCGAGCTTAATTTTTGTCACGATTTGAAGAGCTTCGACAGACTATAGTAGGCTCTGTTGGATTTGAGAATACGCCCGCGTATTTCTTCTTCTATATTGTTATCGGCTGCTACTATTGACCCAAGGTATTGAAAGGATTGCACCACTTCAAATTCGTGCTCCGCTACCTTGATTGTTTGACCAACTGTTCCTCTCGCATTCGACGCCACCATGTACTTTGTTTGACCTTCACTAATGTGCAGCCCCAGATTTTGTGCCGCCTGCTCGATCTGGATGAAGGAATCATGTACAGCTTGCTCGGTTCTTCCGATGATGTCGATGTCGTCTGCGTAAGCCAGTATCTGGCTGGACCTCTCAAAATGTTATAGTTGATGGTTAATGCCAGAATCTTAAAAAATAATACGTATTCTGAAAGGCGATCATCCCGACCTTCTCATACAAACATTGTCGGTAGTCTTATAGGGGTTATATTGCAACCGCAGATGTGTTAGAGCTACTTTATTTAAAATTTCACCAAGGAAATCGATTTTAATTTTTTTTTTTAAATCTTTATAACAATCGGATTAAGTTTAATCTTCAGGGTGAGTAGTTATGAAAATTATTGCAAAATGTCAAAAACAAATGCATACTATCGAAATGTTTTTGAGTGCGAAGAATCAGTTCAAACCTTTCTCTTAAATATTATCATAACAGGCTTTGTGTTTGTAGAATTAATTCAACAGGATAGACAAATCTTCAACATTATGATCTAAAAAAAATGTCATTAATGTGTATGTAGGTACAAGATCTATATAACTTTTGTAAAGACTTTGAAGCAAATCTAGTTAAAGTTTTTGTTTGCTCCTACTTCATTGCCTGAATAATTGAAAACGGTATACAAAAAAATTCAACAGGACATCTGAAATCATAAAAAAATTATTATCCTACTTTAACTCGTTATATAACGGTATGATGGTACACATCATGGTGATGATAGCGATTAAGGTTTCCTAGATGTAACTACCAAGTGGCACGAATAAGAATCACAAAATTTAATCTATTCCATTTTTGATCATCCTCAGTTTTCTTAAATTATTAAATTAAATTATAATTTTTTTTTTTTTATATATTCAAAATATTTATTCACATAAACTGTCCATACCTTAGAAAATAGTCAATTGACATTTTTTAAAGTTTTTAAGTAAAAAAAAAAAAAAATGCAACAAATTGTACAAAGGAACAAAATTTAAAATAAAATTAAAATGTGTTAGAAAATTAGGAAAAATTATTAAAATTAAAAACAAGTAAAGCAATATATACATTTTGCATTAAATCGGTGTCCAATTTCTATAAACTTATATATATATACATTAAAATTTAATAAAATAAATATATATAATATATATATATATACATATATATGTATATATAATAAAAATAATAATAATTGATGTCTGGACTTTAAAATTATTAAAAAACATAAAATTATCTACATACATACATTTTCGGATTTCAAAAAAAAAAACCAAAACAAAAACAAAAACAATTTAGTATATTAACCATTTTTGGAGGGGTCATAGACTTTGGTAGTTAAATAAATTTTCGGTGTTGTTTTTTCTCGTTTTCATGATAAAAAGAAAAACATAATATTTCAGAAAACAAAATTTCAAAAAACAAAAACATAAATGTAAGTAACACAATTTCGATCAACGAACTTTTAAAATTGAAGAATAAAGAAAAAGAAAAAAAAAAGTAAAAGTAAAAATATATTTAAATTAAAAATATATATAGGTATATAAATGTATATTCAATGTAATTTGTGTCTAAATTTTATTCACAAAAATAATTAAAACAAAATGTTAAATAGAAGTTTAAAAATTATTTATATTCCTGAAAGAAATGAAAAAAAAAATAAAAAAGAAAAAAGGTTTCAGAAACAAAAAACATTCGGAAAAGATTTCACATAGTTTTTCTCTCTCCAGATTTTACTTTAACCGATAAAAAAAAAAACAAAAACCATTTAAATCAAAAATTATTATAATTAATAATCGTTTTCAAACCATTTAAATTTCAATTTAAAAAAAAAAATGTTAAAGTAATAAATACAAATATTTTTCGGTGTTTAGACGTCTTTTTGGAATAAAAATAAAAAAAAATAAAAAAAAAAAAGTTATTAGTATATTATCTACCTAAAATTATATTTAAAACAAAAATATTCACGTTGATGTTGTGAGCAATATTTTTCTCTCCTTTTACTCGTTTTACATAAGTGTCTACAAAATACCATAAAATAGATAAAATCATAAATAAAAGTTTAAAAATTAAAGTTAAAAAAAAAAATTGCAATTTTATGTTTTTCTTATTCTATAAGGTTTTAAGTATATTCAAAAATTTCAGTGTTAATTTGAATAAAAAAAAATTTAAAAAGTTTAAAAAAATTCAAGTGAATATAAAGAAAGAACTTAGCAATAATTCTAAAATGACCTCAATCAAATATTTGCAAGAATATTTATATATATATAAAATGACATTTATATAACAAAAAAAAAAACATATAGTGCATAAAGATATATTTTCACAATTAACCATTTTTGTATATATAAAATCAAAACAAAAAAAAAACTGAGAAAAATAAATTTATTTATACTTAAAATTTCAATTAAAAATATTTGAAAACTTTTTTTATTTCGATAAATAAAAACAATTAAAAAATTATTTAACAAATGGCAGTTTTAATATAATAAAAATAATATAAAATAAAAAAACTTATATAATTATATAAATGTCTCTCGATCGAACGAAGAAAGAATGTGATATTTTTCTAGAGCACAAAAAACAAAAATAAAATAAAAATCTATTGTTAAAAAGAAAAATAATAATAAACAAATAATTCCGATAAGAAAAAAAGTCACAAACAACGCAAAAACCCCCAAAAAATATGTAAGCAACTATTTGAAAACTAACTAAATGTGTTTTTTACAATCTAACCACAAATCAAAACTACATACATACATACATAAAATAAAAATTAAATTTAATTGTTGAAATAAAAGTAAATACAGCCAGACAATTTTTTTATATATAAAAATAAAAACAATTTTGCAATAGAGACTGATTTTAATCTAACATTTATTAACCGAAAACAAAATAATTGATGGTTTTATAATAAAACTTAAACATTTTAAAAAATATATAACGAAATAGAAGACGAAAAATAAGCAAACATAATTTTTTTTAACAACTAAAATGTATTGCTGCTTGAGATTTTTTTTAAATATTATTTTTTTTATAAAAATAGTTGTGTAACAAACAAAGCTTTAGTTACAGGAATCAGAATACAAAAAAAGCATAAATAACTATAGTTTCAGTCCAGTTTCCTTTTTGGGAAACGTTACGCAGTAGATTAATAAAAAGGAACATCTTAAGTATTTGGGTAGTACAGGGTGATTCGGAAAAAATGCCTTTTTTAACATTTAAGCAATTATAAAAATAAATACATTGAAAAAAAAAAACATGTATCGATAGAGTATATTGTGTCATTTTATTAAGAACCCTCTTTTTTGTCGATATTTCAGAGAAAATGAAACGAACTTAATTCATCTCTCAACAAAAAAATTAAAAAAATGCTCTCATTAGTTTAGTTTATTTATTTTATGTTAAAAAAGGCTGCCTTTTCTAAACACCCTGTGTAAAGATATGAAATTTAATTGTCGACTCAACCATTTTAATATTTAAAATCAAATAAATAAAAAAGTATTCCTACAAAAAAAAAAATTTCGAAAATTTGTGCTTTCGTCGGTTATATTAATTGTTACTGCTAGGTAAGTTACTTTAGTGCAGACAGTACGGACTCAGCCTGCTTGAGACCCGGGGAACAACATAATACAGACAAAATTCAGTCAGTTATATCCGGTAGTACCTGCGTTATAGCTGATTTTTGATTTCCTTAAGCCTAGTGCGCTGTTGATTCGAAAAGAAATTTGTCGGTGGCCTCCAAAACGACAACGAAATGCTTACGGAAACCACAGCGAAAAAAATGACAATTGAAAGCAAAGATTATCGAAATGAAGATGAGACTCCTAGGCAGCCATTGAAATGTAAGTTTGCAGATAAAAAGTTGTGTATCTCTGATTGAAAGTGTCACCAATTAAAATAAAACAAACACAAACGGAAACGCAAAAAATCACAGAAGAAAAAAACTCAAATGTCACTTTTCGCAAATTATAATGATCCGGGCAATTAATTCAGTGCGAAAAAAGAGCGGAGGCTTCCCCAAAAAATATGCTACAATTATCAATTTCGCTCGTCAAACTGCAATTAGATTTCTATGTCATTTTTGCTTGGGATTTTTCGTTTCGCATCAGCAGCGATTAGGCTTTAAAGTCTAGAGTACATACTGTTCACGTGCGGAAAAAAACTGTTTGCCTTAGCGTAAGCAAGCGGAAGAAGCTTAATTTAATTAATCAAAGAACTACAAATGGAAAACAATTATTTTTGGATGCTTAAACAATTTCCATGCAAATAATTTTGTGAGTTGAATATATGTAATTTATTTTTCGCAAGTGTAAACCGACTTCGAAAAAAAATATTTGTTATTCACCACACTTTTTTCTCTCAAGCAAGACAATTGCCGGACATTATGGTTTGGATTTAAACAAATTGTTTTGAAATTGAGATTTGCGGGCTTTTATTAGCGGTTGCTCGTGTTTCTGAGTTTAATACTACGTTTTCATTAGAGCAAATGAGGTATTTTGTTGAAAATTTCGTCATTTCCCATACAAATTTAATTTCGAAAGAGGTAATTTCAACCAAATTTGCACGAAATTCGGTTGGAAATTACGTGAACACATTTTATCAACACACCCAAATGGAATCCATTCATTGTGGAATTCAGTGAAAACAACAAAAACAAGGCAGATCAAAGTCAAAATAAAATGAGGTGTCAAACGAAATTAGCAAATTTGAAATGAAAACACTTTTTCTGTAAAATGCAAAATAACCTCATTTCAGCTCTAATGAAAACGTAGTAAAAAAATATAAAAAAGAAATTAAAAAATAAGGATTTACCCTATATTGTCGTCGTTTAAAAGTGAATTGGCATTTATGTCATACTTATTACATACTTATTTACAGTTCCCGTGTGACAAAAAACTCTATGCAAAATATTCGAATGTCAATATTATTGAGTTGAATATAAACATTTTTAGTGTGACGCTGGGTTTACTGTTTAAAGTTTCCAATCAATTCTGTAAAAAATCCTTGACGTAAGCAAGCCGTAGGAGTACTTAATTTTCCCTGATTTAATTTTGAACAAAAAAATCTGTGTAAAATTGTTCACATGTTAAAATGATTGAGGTGAATACAAAAATATTTGTTTGCATGATTGATTTACTGTTTCATAAAAATATGACATTCGATTTCACTATGCTTCGATTCAAAACAAGAATCAAGAATTTTTTAGAAGCACAAACCGAAAACAAATACGTACATAAAAAAATGTCTGAAAATCTAGCTGTCAAAACAATTTATTTCCATATATGTAAAACAAAATATTTCGACATTTATTTTGCGTGCGAGAAACAGATTGGCACAGCAACTTTGACAACCACATCACTCATTTAAGAGCTAGTGGTGTTAATTGGCTTTGAATACTACATACACGTCCGAAAAAAAAATACATTCATCTCACAAGATGATTTGCATGCAAATGGTCTTAAAAATGGTGAAAAATTGTAATGCCAACTTCACAGACGTCAAAAATCCATTTGTTTGTTAGCAACCGCCCAGACTGTAAAAATCATATAAAATGTATTCTTTTTCTTGCTGTAAATAGTTAAATTGACAATTAAATATCATATCGTGATCGTGTATTCGCGTGTTGTAAGGCTTATTAGAGTGAGATAAGGGTAATGAAGGTTAAGTCAAAAACAGAAAGATTTAAATATTTTTGTGATAGTGTAGAAAGATAAGCAAATAATGATTTTTTGTTAAACAAAAATTAAAAAAAATTATTAGGTATGAGTATGATAGACTAGGAATAAATGAATTGTATGATGAAAGCAGGTAATGTTTTGCTATCGAATGAGCGAATGAAATCAGCGAGGTGCTAAGACAAAACGTAACATTGTGATAAATATTGTAAAGAATAAGGCAACAAATACACAACAGAAAATACATTTTTTATTTATTTATATTAGTTTATTTATTTTGTTTTTAGTTTTCCCCTATTACCTCTGGAAAATACAAAACAAAAAAATATACCTACCTATAACTCACAGATAAGGTTAAAACCGATTCAGACTTTATATGGTTTTATGGAAACACTTTATATAGTTTTTGAAAGTGAAAAGTCGATGGATTTTTTGAGAAAAAGAAAAAGAAGAAAAAATTAATGCAAAATTATATTAAAAAAATGTGTAAAAATTTTAGAAACAAAATTAAATTTAAGCTTTTGGTGTTTAAAATTAAAACAAAAAAGTAATTTTAAATCAAAATACGTTTCGATTAAATAAATGAATATAAAAATCTCGGTGTTTTAAAAATTATATTAAAAAATTAAAAAAAAAAAAAACGTTTGAAAGAAAAATTAATGAATACAAAAAAAATAACATGAAATGATACGCATTATACAGAAACAAAAAAGTATAAGGAAAAAGATAAAAAAGCTCTTTCACTTTCGTGTCTTTTATGCAAAGTAAAAAAAAAATATTTCTAGCACAAACCAAAAACAAAAAAAAAATATTTTTAAATTATGATCTCTATATATTAAAATTAAGTAACAAAAAAACACAAATGCATTTTTAAATTTCGAAAAAAAAGAAAACAAAAAACACACATTAAACTTAAGGAAAGTATGATATACAAAAAAAATTATTGATGTGAATTATATGTGTTGTATCACTATTGAATCTCTTTTATCTATAATCCTTTTCACAAACAAAGAAAAAAATAAGATGCTATAAATAAATAGAAATACCCTCCCACTTAATTATTCATGTTTGGTTTTCTTTAATTTTGTCAAAAAAAAAAAAATTTTAGTCGCATTGTAGTGTGTAGATTGATATTGAAAGAAAATATTGAAATAAAATTAATTTTCTTTTCAAACAAACATATCCTAGTTGTTTCCTTTTATTTGGACAGTTTCACAGTTTAGAAATAGTTTCGGAGGTGAGTATATTTTTCTGCTAAGGAAAAAAATTCGACAATCCATTCGAAGATTTTGATGAGATGATTCTACGATGGAGGGAAATTTTCGATTTCGAGCATCATTCACTATCCCAATTTTCGAAAGAAATAAAAAATTTCCAGGGAAATAAGTCTTTAATGTTTAATAAATATAAACATTTAGGCTACTAATTAAAGAAGAAAACACCATGAATTTCTGTATAATACATTTTTATTATTTAAATTACTACACTTAACCTTACAGAGAGGCACTAACCAAATACATTATTTAAGATTTTGGTTTGTAAATTAGGCCGCCACTTAACGAATACATTATAGTTTAATTTACATTACTTAGGTCCTGTTTCAAACTGTCCGAGTGAGTTAATTTCTGATTAGTTATCGCACACATACATTTTTCGGGGGTTGTCATAAGTCCATAAGTCAAAATTATTTATTTTGGATTCAGGTGGGTCAAAAAGGTAATTGTCGTTTTTGTACTATGGACGTATAACTGCCATTATAAGATTCTGACAGACAACTAATCAGATCTTCACTTTGGCATTGTGAAACTAACCTCTATTTATTATTAATGATAATGATAGTAATATTGATATTGAAAATCATTAACTACATAGTTAAAGCATCCTACATTAGGTTTCTATTTGAAGGTGGCTTTTGTTCTTATATTTTACACAAATAAATATACATGTTTTTATTTCAACTTAATAAAGTGGAATATTTTTAATTTACATTTAATGTACATTTTATAATCAATTCGAAAAGTCAATATTACGGCTCAAATTCAATTATTCAGTTCTATCGAGGCATCCGTTCGGAAGAGATTTTTTCGAAATCGGAAAACTTTCTATTTGTTCCGATTGACCTTTGACATATCGAACAGATTGTTCGATAAAATGTAAGGCACTTCACCGCCACTAGGAATTTATGACAGCTGAGCGTTAAATTTCTTCCGTTATTCCCCGACGAAATGATTGCGGAATTATTTTAAACAAAATTAATTGTTTTTCAAATTGTTAGTGATACACAATTATTTATAAATTATTTGTTGCCTTGGAGTTTCTTTCAAAAAAAAAAAAACCACAACGAGGACTCAACAAGAGCGATTGTTCCGATCGGATTTAACATTCGTTTCGGATTTTTTTCCGAACGAATAGCTCTCGGTGGCTGATACTCTTTTTACTTAATTGTATATATTGAAATTTAACAACAGAAAAAAAATATTATAAATAATATAGAAACAAAAATCACTGTAAGTCCTAAATTGAAATCAAAATGGTCAAATCTTTTTACCCATGTAATTTAGAGAGTATTACATCTATGTCAAGTGGAAGTTCATTTGAGCTTTTAGCCTCAGCTGAGTTTGGATTAGTTGAAGAAACTGAAGGAGATAATGATTTTAAATCGGCATTGGCCGTTGCTTTGGTTTTTGAAATTTTATCACCTAATCTAATTTCATTTTTCTGAAATGGATTTGTTGAGTCGGGTTCTTTTTCACTGGATTTAGAAGGAGACGATGCCGAAGGTGGTTGCGATTGGCTTTGATGTTTTTTGGCGAGTGTACATCTTTTATCATCTTTAGATCGGTGTGTGGCGATCTTTCCGCTATTATAGGCGATTCTGAAATGCAAAAAAAAAAGTAATATTAATAATCAAGAATAATGTAGTTATTATTTTTACTCTTTTTAAAGAAAGAATATTTTTTTTTTTCGAAAGTAAAAATAATTATATCTTTGGAAAAATAAAAAAAAAATGATTTATACAATTAAAACTTACTCAGTCTTCTTGCTGTCCCGCGTTGCAGCTGCTTTTTGCAAATCTGACACTTTTAACGCTGGGACAATTGGAGGCGATGTCAAACTAGGCGGCGATTTGAATTGTTGTCCACTGCCGCTGCTAGAAGATATAGCGCCAGCATCTTTTATGGCTATTTGTTCGTTTGGTTTTAAAGACACCTCCTCTGCTATTGTTCGATCATTACCAGCATCAATAACAATTTCTTGTTCACAATTCGTCACTTTAACTTGTCGTTTTTTAGGAATATTTCGAACGGGGTTTATGTCGGTAGGCAAAGGTTTTTTCGGATCATATGAAAACAAAACCAACTCATCCGAGGCTTTAACACAGTGTCTTTCATTTGGATTCAAGTATATATTCAATTCAAGGGATTTCTTAGGAGATGTCTGAATTGGTGGTTGGGCACCATCGGGACCGCAATATTTAATAAATATGAACCGCTTGGAATCAGTTTCGTCGATTAAAACTCTCTCGCAAAGTTCATAGGGATCGTCTTCCTCTTCATCCTCGTCATCACTGTCATTGCAAGGCTGGACAGTTTCAAGGGATTTTAATGTCTCTGGAGAAGATTTCACAGAGTCAGATTTTAGTGCATTATCTGGCGCTGCTTCCTCCTTGGGCGGATCAATTTTCTCTATTTTCATTTCCATTGGCACAACAAGGGGTTGCAAAACTACAACTGGTTCCAGAACCGTTTTGTTTTCTACCTTTTTGGAAGTTCGCGGCGCCGCCGCTTTAATGTTTTTTTTAGAGGCAGGCGTAACTAGTCCATTTGTTTTTTTAGATACGGCCATGTTAGTTGAAAAATCTTCAAAAGCTTTCGGGGTACGAACGGACCGCGATGATTGCCGACGGCCTGCAGTACGTTTGGGTGAA
Organism: Leucozona laternaria; assembly: GCA_932273885.2. NCBI lineage: Eukaryota > Metazoa > Arthropoda > Insecta > Diptera > Syrphidae > Leucozona > Leucozona laternaria. The sequence continues at coordinate 17,190,802 of OW026367.1, read as the reverse complement.
GATTTCAATTGATTCTTTTTTGTCGAAGTAAGTGCTGTTCTTTTGACACTTTTGACTAAAGATGGTTTGGGATTAGCTTTGGCTTTGCCTTTCGCTGTTTCTTTGGAAGCTGTCTTCTTTAGAGGTTGTACCTTTTGTGCCTTTGACGAAGTGCTATTAACAACTGAAGCCGACTTAACATTTTTACTCTCAGGTGTTTTTTTCTTCGCGGACAGAAGATTCAGGGCAGTTAGAACTTCAATTTTTTCATTGCTTGGACCCGGAGGCGAATTCTCTAAAATATCCACTTCGGATATTTTAAGTGGCGTCATTACTTTCATTACTTTTTTTTCTTTGGTGGTAACAGTTGACATAACATATTGCTTCCGAATTGTGGTTATCTTTGCTTTTGCTGTTTGAACGGTTGACTTTTTTGGTGTACGAACCTTCGTCGTATCGGGGATGCAAACTGGTCGAATGGGTTTCTTCAAATCTGAAGACAATTTCGCTTTCATTCGCTGCTTTTTTAATTCCAAATCGGATAGTTGCTTCTGACGGAATCTGGTTGTGTTGGTGTCATCTTCGACGACTGGCTTAGGAGGATCAACCTTTTTCGGAGTTAACCAACTTCTCACAGGATACCGCACTTCCCAATCATTATTCACCAGCTGTGAATTCGCTGCTAATGGCTGTTCAGCTATTTCAGCAACATTGGCAGGTACATCCTTGCTCCAGTCATCATCCTCTGCACTACTTATCTCTGAGAGATTGTCAATAATGGCAAGGGAAGTACTATTATTATTTGGTTTTGCCACAGTCAATGGAGATGATGGAGCAGACGATGAAGACGATGACGATGATGAGGACGAAGAGGATGAAGACGATGATGAACTTGTTGAAAGGGCAGATGTTGGGATTTCTTCCTCTTCGTCAGTCAGCTCTGGCAAGCCAGCAGCAAGCGTATAATGCAAGTCGACTGGCGGTTGCGGTGCTTCTTCATCTCCAAACGACTTCACTCGACTTAGTATTACAGATTCACATGGGATCTTCTGTTCGACCAGTTCAATGCATTTGATCGGTGTAACAATTGATGTCTCATCGACCTTTCTCTTATGTGCCGAATCTCGCAGTTGTTTGTCGATTTTTTTGTCAAGATCGTCTGACTCATCGGGTCTGTAGTATGATCCACCGGAGGAATAATCGGTTGATAGTTGATTTGTGCCACTTCTTGGCGTTTCTTTGAGAAAGGGAGTAAGGTTACAACCAGGCGTGATAGCAAACTGGGGAGTCGTTATATTGCTGTTCTTGGCTTCAGACAAATTTCGAAATGAATCCATCAGTTTGAAAACCGGGGTATCTAAAGTAGATGGGACCAAGCCGGGTGTTGGTGGAACCAGAAGTGGCTCACCCAACGACTTAAATGGCGTGTCCAGCAGGCAACCTATATTCGCAGTTCGTTTTTCACGTTCTTCTAATTTTACAATTGGAATCGATGCTGGCTGAGTGAAAGTTATTTCTTCTGGGACTTCTTTAAGAACATCTGATTCCGTTGGAGATTCATTGCTGGCATTTCCTTTGGAATTTCTTTTCCCAGATGTTGTTGCAGTTTCGATTTTTTTAGGCGTGGGAATTTTTATGTTATAGACCGATTTATTTATAATTTCATCCTTCCGTTTCTTTTTTGTTGTTGTTGTTGTTGTTGTTGTTGTTGAGGTTGCTTGACTTTTTTCTTTTTTGTTGTTGTTCGATGTTGATTTCCCTTTTTTTGTTGAGATTTTGGATGCCGGAGTTTTTTCTTTGGCTACTCTCTGCCGCGTTTTTGATCTCGTATTGCTTGTAGCCTGTGCGTTTCTAACAGCAGGTGATAGAATTTTTCTTTTTTTCTTTTTAGGGGGATCACGCCGAACTGCATTCGGGAGCTTGGAATTAACTTGCCGCAAATATGTTTCAAAGTTTGTCGCCGATGTTTCCCGCATTCGTTTCCATTCATTTAACTGAAGCTGTGATATTATAAGATTATTCGATTGATTTTCGCCGTTCACGGCTTTTTCTTCATTTTCTTGTTCTGTAGATTGCACATTTACTTTTTCGGGATCCTCTTCATTGTCCTTTGAGAGTACCCTCTTCACTCGCCTTGATCTTTCCTTCCGCTTTGGGGTATCGGTTAGTTCTTTATGTATAACAGTTTGATTACTAACACTGTTTGAATTTTCCGAATCTGCTTCGAGGGGCACTTCGGTGTGTGAAAGAATTTCGACGTTTTTCATGACATTTGTTTCTTCAAATGTAGTTGTGACTTCCTTAGCCACCTCTGCAGCAGGGGCCAGTCGCCTTAACAGCTGCTTGCAAGAAGGCATCGGGGAAAAACTCAATGTCCTTACGTGGGACTTTTTTCTGGGTGTGGACAAACTTTTGAAACTCCTTGCATTTAAAATACCGGTGGATGGAGTTGTTCCCTGTTGGGCTATTTTGACATCAGTATTATTACTTGAAACCATAGATGACGTGACCTTGGGTGGATCCTCGACCTTCTGGGAGCTTCTTAGAATTACGGCGTTTGGTGGCATTTGATCAGCAGATAGAATTATAGGTTCGGATAGAGGAATCTCAATGCGGGACGTGTCCAGATTAATATCACCTTGCAGTTGTTGTATTATTTCATTATTAAGTATAAACGGAAGATTCAGTAAACCATCACTGGTAAGGAGAAGAGGACAAGTCAGCTGCCCAGTGGTATGGTCATAGTACACCTGATTGTCAAATGTGCTCGCGTTGATTATCTGACTGCCGTCGGCATTGGTTGTGATGACTTGGTCATTGGGGTGGTTTTTCTGTGCACTTTCATTGGAATTCAAAACGATAAGCTTAGAAATGGAGAAATTTGGATCGATCAACGACCCAAATGTCGTGTTGTTAGCAATGGCTGATGCCGCAGCGATGTCAGGTTGTACTGGCTGTGATTCTTCTTCTTCTTCTTGTTGTTCGGTTTCCGAAATGTTGGGATAAACTTGAGCAGCTAAAAATTTAATAATAAAATAGAATCTGGAGAACATATTTGTTGGATAATGTTTTTCTATTTTACTCACAAACAACTCGTTTTAGGAACTCATCAAATATTGGATCAATTTCGGTTGCTTCTGTGGCATTTTTAACAACCGTTTCCAACTCGTCCATTAAATAATTTTCACCTGGTTTTTCATCAGCAGTTGATGGCGGGCATGTTGAGCTCTGCAAGGCTTTATTAATATTTTTCACAAGTTTGTCTTGAAATGCTTGGTTATCAAGTAGAGCTTGCGAAATATCCTGCAACTGTTTTATTTTCAGTTAAAAAAAAAATTACAAAGAACAATTATCAATGACTTACCGGAATCGAAGTCATAGGCAAATCCTCTTCGGAATTTGAATTTTGTAGGCGGGGTGTTGATGTGGATTGTGTTATGGGAAAATTAAAACCTTCGATGGGTTCGTCGACGTCGCCGTCGGCATCATCATCGCCTGAATCTATATCACAAATTTCCGATTGACTTAGTATTTCATATTCTTTTGGAATTGTGTTTTTCGATTTGCTAGGAAATGAACCCCGTGACATTCGAGGACGTTTGCTTACAGTTGCCGGTGGAAGCATGGAATCCTCATCATTTGCAAATTGAATATCACCATCAGTGCTGCCTGTTGATATTCTTTTATGAATGAAACAAACAAAAAATTCAATTGAATTGAGTACAAAAACTTCAGGTGAAAATTGATAACTGGACACATACCTTTTGCGCTTATTTGCTGCCGAAGTGTTTTCTTTATTTTCAGTTACTGTTGATGAATTTGTTTGGTGATGAATTAAGCAACTAACTTTTGATGATAGATTTTTTTGCTGCAAATTTTCTCGTATAGACAGCGGCATTGTTTCGATTGCCTTGTCCACTAAAAATTTCAAAAAGAAGTTTATATAAATATTGTATTGTAGCAAAATTAGTTTTTTTTTTATAAAATTTCATAGTTTTTTTAAAGCTCAAAATAACACAATCCGTAGCCAAGAGCTAGATTCCTTAGAAGTTGTAATACTACGATTTGCATCCTCCCTTCACCAATATCTACATCAATTTATTCACTGACGACATACTAGTATTCTGCGAACCTTAGCTATCTCATGCTATATCTCATAACAATTTCATTTCGAAAGAGATTTTAACCATTCCCATACCTTTCTAAAATATTTTAAAATAATCTCTTTCAACTGACACTTAAAAATAAAGGTCAAGCAAATACAACAACCAATCATCTTGAATTCCAATATAGTCTCCACCACGTCTGCTAAAATGAAAATTTTGCGATACGGTGTGAATGGTGAGAATTCATTCATATTTTAAATATAGTGTTTGCAGCTATCAAACCAATTATTAAGCAACTCAAAAAAAAACTTTAATTTGCATCTCAGGCTTCTGGCATAACAATTACATTTTTAAAGAATCCATCATTCGGATTTCATTCAATTATTCTTGATATTCTTACAAGTTACCATTTATGTGTGTACCAATTTGGCGAATTCTTCAAAAGAAACCTTAGAAAAATGGTCTTAGATTAGCCTTTTAAGGAATCACATAAAAACCTTTTTTAAAAAAAATCGTTTCGTACGACCACTTAACTGCTCTTTCTGCTCCTTATAACTCTATTGACTTCTTCCAATTTGATTTTCACTGCGGCCAAAATTTTTTCTAATAATTTTTTTTTTCTGTGCGGACTTAATCTAGGTAGGTATCACGTGATATGATTTTAGACTGCTTTCGAAAGATGAAATTCTATAGTTCCCATCCACCAGATTTTGTTTACATAATTGAATTGCGAATTGGAAGGGAGAAACTCATTCTCTCATTTAACCGCCATTTTCGCTCATGTCTCTTGAAATCAGTAATTCCGCTCATATCGTTGAATATTTTCAATAAATGGCTTAAATATGGCCTGAATAATGGCATTCTCTGTCAGTCGTGTAGACCCAGCATTAGAGTCGGTTTTTATATGTTTAACATTACTAGTTGGTCTTAAGTACTAGCTTTAGAGATCATTTATTCATGCACCAAATGTTTGCCTCTTAATTAAGCGTCACACAAAACTGTCCTTGTCCCAACAAGAATAATTTATGATGAACTCGAGATGCTGGCGCTGTCCTACGTCAGTCTGGCTTTCTATGCAATCAACACCATAATTGGCTCTAGCTGTGATGGTGGATGAATACCAATTTAAGTTAGTTATGGGACAGGTAATTGAGTAGAATCGTGAAACTAAGTAATAAATTAATTTCTTATTTTGCTGAAAATTATTCTATTTCAGTGTTTAGAATTGCAATTGCCAAAAAAAAAATTGTTTTTCTTCAGAAAATCTGAAGCAGTAATGTTAAAAGTTGGTTTTGAAACACATAAGCCGTCTTATAAGAACGCGCCATATTAAAATGATTTTACTATAAGATTTTCTATTGACAAAAAACCATTAAAAACGGTCTCAAAGAGACACAAACTAATTCCAAACAATAAATTCAGCGAGGGACTGTACCTTTGGTTGTTATTTTGCAGTATTCCTTGATGATGGTCTCAAGTAAATCCTCTTTAAAGCCAAATAAACGATATCCTTGTTTGAGAATTTCATATTCCTTCTCGAGATATGGACTTGTTTTACAAAACATTTCGGCTGCTTTATCGAGGCGTTGTTTACGTAAATATCCTATTAACATATGAATATGAATTAAAATCAAATAAATTGGCAAATGGAAGGAATAAAAACACTCACCAAGCACCATTCGAGCAATATCCGAGTTTAGAAACACAGTTTCCATTTTTTTTTTTTTTACTCAACAAAAACAAATGAAGATTAGTTAAATTATTGTTTTTTTGAATGGTCTGAGAACATAGCAATTGGAATATTTATGAAAAATTTTGTATTTATTTTGTTTTTGTTCCAAAATACCAAACAGAAACTCAAAACAGCATCGGCATTTGCGTTTATTATTTTTTTGTAGATGCTTTGGCTTTGTATTTTATTTTGGCAGAAGTCAAAGTGGTGAATATGGCGGCAAGTAAAAATGGACAAACAATTGTCGGCATTGTAGATCTCTACGAACTTCCCTACCGTCAAACATAGGGTGTGTTGGTTGAATTCTATTTTGTTAACCCGGAGGCCACACGAGCCAGTACTGGCAAGCAAGTTGCAATACATACACATTTTTTCACTAACACATATAAACCCAAGCAACTTGCTCGTCAACTGGCCTGCCTTTTTCGAAGCCAGTTGACCCGGAGGCCACACGAGCCAGTACTGGCAAGCAAGTTGCAATACATACACATTTTTTCACTAACACATATAAACCCAAGCAACTTGCTCGTCAACTGGCTTGCCTTTTTCGAAGCCAGTTGAGCAGCCAGTAGAGAAGCAAGTAGGGCGTTCATTTTTTTAACTACAGTCAACAATCATCGTTCCTTTTATTCCTTTTATTTAAATTTCTGAATTAATTAGATTTTGTGCAAAAAATAAGTTAAAATAAATTTAGTGTGGAATTTGATTGCATTTTAAAAATGTTAAAATTCACTTTCATACGAAACCTGACATTGCTTGACAGAATATTTGACATTTGCGAATATTTCGTTACAAAAAACCAAAAAGCTCTAAAATTGCCCTTTTCAAAAAATAAAATTTCAAATTATTCGGGTATATAGAGGTTTTTTAATCCATTGACATTGTAGACATCCTTTAATGGAATTTGAAAGTCTATGGCTCGACAGATAGGGGACAAATTATATTTGATCCTGTCGTGAATATTTCGTTCCAAATGTCAACCGATTGCCCTCAAAATGCATTTTTCCGGAGCAGAAAAAAAATGGAAAAAAATTCCGATTTTCAGAGGTTTTTTAATCCATTGACATCGTAGACATCCTTCAATGGAATTTGAAAGTTTGTGGCTTGACAGATAGGGGACAAATTATATTTGATCCTATCGAGAATATTTCGTTCCAAATGTCAACCGATTGCCCTAAAAATCCATTTTTCCGGAGCGGAAAATAAAATGGAAAACAATTCGGATTTTTAGAGGTTTTTTTATCCATTGACATCGTATACAACCTTCAATGGAATTTGAAAGTTTTGTGCTTAACAGACGGATAGCTAACAAAATGTATTTTGACGTCTGTAGTTTTTTTTTGGTACATGAATTTTAGTTAGAGTATATGTTATTCCCTCTTATGTTTCGTTGTCCATAATTTCAATTATTAAAGTTTGTTAACCATTTTTGCATTTTTCTTTAATATTCTTTAAAAATGTATTTTGATTTTTTCAGTCCATTTTGTTTGAAAGATCAACCAAAATTGTTTACTATAGTAGAGAAAAAGAACGACCTACTTGCAAGCAACTTGCTTGGCAAGTGGAGTGCCACCTACGTCACAGCCAGTACACAGATACGAATTTGGCAGGCAATGTATGAACCCAACTTGCTTGCCAGTACTTGCTCGTGTGGCCTCAGGGTGAGCATGCCAGTAGAGAAGCAAGTAGGGCGTTCATTTTTTTAACTATAGTAAACAATCATCGTTCCTTTTATTTAAATTTCTGAATTAATTAGATTTTGTGCAAAAAATAAGTTAAAATAAATTTAGTGTGGAATTTGATTGCATTTTAAAAATGTTAAAATTCACTTTCATACGAAACTGGACATTGCTTGACAGAATATTTGACATTTGCGAATATTTCGTTACAAAAAACCAAAAAGCTCTAAAATTGCCCTTTTCAAAAAATAAAATTTCAAATTATTCGGATATATAGAGGTTTTTTAATCCATTGACATCGTAGACATCCTTTAATGGAATTTGAAAGTCTATGGCTCGACAGATAGGGGACAAATTATTTTTGATCCTGTCGTGAATATTTCGTTCCAAATGTCAACCGATTGCCCTCAAAATGCATTTTTCCGGAGCAGAAAAAAATGGAAAAAAATTCGGATTTTCAGAGGTTTTTTAATCCATTAACATCGTAGACATCCTTCAATAGAATTTGAAAGTTTGTGGCTTGACAGATAGGGGACAAATTATATTTGATCCTATCGAGAATAATTCGTTCCAAATGTCAACCGATTGCCCTAAAAATCCATTTTTCCGGAAGGAAAATAAAATGGAAAACAATTCGGATTTTTAGATGTTTTTTTATCCATTGACATCGTATACAACCTTCAATGGAATTTGAAAGTTTTGTGCTTAACAGACGGATAGCTAACAAAATGTATTTTGACGTCTGTAGTTTTTTTTGGTACATGAATTTTAGTTAGAGTATATGTTATTTCCTCTTATGTTTCGCTGTCCATAATTTCAATTATTAAAGTTTTTTAACCATTTTTGCATTTTTCTTTAATATTCTTTAAAAATGAATTTTAATTTTTTCAATCCATTTTGTTTGAAAGATCAACCAAAACTGTTTACTATAGTAGAGAAAAAGAACGACCTACTTGCAAGCAACTTGCTTGGCAAGTGGAGTTCCACCTACGTCACAGCCAGTACACAGATACGAATTTGGCAGGCAATGTATGAACCCAACTTGCTTGCCAGTACTTGCTCGTGTGGCCTCAGGGTAAATGAAAATAAGTATGAATACGGTAAAACTTTCACGATTTTAAGGATCTTTTGTTTGTTTTGTGTGATGTTGTTCTATTCTCGCAAATGAAATCGTAAGCTATAAAAATGCCCAACCAACATTTTATGGCATACTATCGCTCTTTCTTTCTATTAAAAGTGACTACATTCACGACTTTTGCAAAAAAGTGAAAAGCGAAAATAAAAACATTCCTAAAAGAGATGTTTGACGGTGTTCACATTGGACTCACTCCGCGCGAATCATTTTGACATCTCTTTCTTTTATCTCACTCTATACAACTATATTAGAACGCGAGGCAGGATTTTTGATTTTTTTTAAAAAATCCTGCCTCACTAGACTCTCTCTTTCTCATCATGAGTTGGAGTGAGATAAAACAAAGAAATGTCAATATGAGTCGCGCGGAGTGAGTCCAATGTGAACACCGTCTTTGATGGTGCGAACAAATTGTATTTGGTTTGTCGAATCAATCTGAAATGACAGATCAAACACAATTTTCGTATAATTTTTCGAACACAGGCGACTCTAGTGCTCGATTTTATTTTCACTTTTCCACTGTTTACTTAAGGTAGTTTGCGTTCAACCAACATACTTTATATGGAAACTACGATTTTGTTTCTTCGTGTAAAATGTAGAAGAGATTTCAGAAGAAATTAAAGGTCTGTTTGGTAACGTGAAATTTTTTGCGAATTTGCACAAATTTTTAAAAAATTGTACATTTTGTCACAAATTCCTGTTTGTTAACTCGAAAAAGTTGCAACGAGAGAGCACATCGAGAGAGAAAAAAATTTCCCCTCCATTGGATAACTTGCGAATTTGTGCTGCATAAATTTCTGTGTGCAAGAGGAGTAAAGACTGTCAAAATACCCAGCTGTTTTTGGTTTCTGATGGGAAAATTAACTTAATAAATAATAAGGGTAGGGCGGGAGAAGAGGGAGACTTGATTCCACTTATATCTCCAGTTCCAAAAGAGTTAAAAAAGCCTATTTTGCAATATTGAAATGTATTTTCCAAATCATATCAATAGCCGTTTTTTATTATCGCCGTTGATCCATATAGATCATCTCATGAAAATAAAACAATACGGATCTTAGTGACAACTGTATTGTATACCTATCTCTGTTTTCCTTACGTTTATTTACTTTTCATTAATTGGTTTTCTTTTTTCTTAACACTATACAGTTCACAATCCCTAACTATTTGCAAAGCTGCGAAGCAATAGCAAAAACTAAACTTTTGGTTCATGACACGTGATCCCGATAGAGAGCAGGGTCTCGTGTTGTTGTTGTAATGCATGTATTTTGATGATCTATATGGATCATCTCTGATAATAAAAAACGGCATGTGTCTATTCCAGTCTTCATTCGATTCGCGGTGATTGAGCACGTGGCAGTTTTTAGTTTTTTTTTGTGATTCGTATATATTTTGTACGGTTCTGTCGATTTTTAATGTTCTGTTGTTTTTTGTTGTAAGTACCACCATTTATTTTTCATATATTCTAAATCCTTTTATGAAGATTTGTATCCTATTTAAGTTTAGTTATATTATATAATAAGTCAATGGACAAACAACTAGCAGTCCATATATAATAAGTCAATGGTATCGGGTTTATCTTTACGCTTTTCGCATCAAATTGATGAGATAAATTTATCACATCTGCAGAAAAATATTCCCATACAAATTTTGACAGTTCGTTTCTGCGGAGATAAAATTTTCTGGTTTCTGAGGTTTAAGGCTGTCCCAAACCAACGCGAAACATTCGCGCGAATATGGGACGACTGAATTATGTTCGATGATTCGCATCGCGCCAGTGTGGGTGCTCCCATTAATCTCCATGTAAATAAATTAAGACAGGCGGAAGTTTCGTTGTCGCGCCGAATGTTTCGCGTTGGTTTGGGAGAGGCTTTATCCGGGTTTTCCGCCGTTGCATGAATACCCTTGATAAACAACTTTTGAAATTTATAATTTATGTAATTTTTGTTAAAATTAATCGCAAATTGTTAACAAAACCAGACTTTTGGCATGTGATTGTTGATGTGAAGAGTAAAATTCTGACGTTTTGTACACAAAAGTGGTTCAATGCGTTTGTTAACTTTCTTGTAAGTTTCTCCATTTTTGAGAAATTCGTTCTCACTTTGGTGATTTGACAGGTTTTAACTTTTGCTGAAAAAAGATACCAAACAGACTTTAAAAGAAAACGTCAGAGAATCTCCAGCAACTTGTTTCTTCGTGTGAAACGGGACAAACGCAGTTTTGAGTATCCATATTTGGACCCGTATGGGAAGCTTAGAGGATATTTAATATGAGCCGTGTTATTTTGCAAGACCGGAGAGATTTGGTTGAAAAAAAACGACATTGGGCATTAGCGACGCCATTACAGAAACATAATGGAGTTTCCATACAAACTATCGATAACAAGTATGCAATTCACGCCGGTAAAACAGTTTTTCTCCGTGCTTAAGTTAAGCCCCGAGAATTCTCCGCGCTTATCTTAGCCCGAAGGAGATTAGTTGTTGTTGCATTTAACATGCAAATTGCATGACAGAACGTCATTTTTTTCGACCAAGCTCCTCGGGGCTTGCAAAAAACACGCCTATGGAGTGCTTGTTATTCGAATGCGAACCTTACATAGGGGTCGCTTTTCAAGTTTCGGTCACTGAGTTTTCTACACATTGGAGAAAAAAAACTAAAAAAGTAGATATTGAAATCTTAAAAATAATAAACAAACACTTATTAATTTCAAGAATTACTTCAAAGTAGAACAATTTAGAAGGAAAATAAGCAAATTATGACTTACAAATGATAGCAGCTGTAGGATATCTTCTAAGTAAGAGGGGAAAATGAAATCTCCCCGGTCAACGATTCGAGGAGATTTTTTTGACATTCCTCTTCACACACACAGTAGAGTGTGTTCAACCAAGCTATTTTAAAAGGAAACAACAGAAAGTTTCCACAATTTTGTTTCTTCGTCTGAAAGGTAAAGGAGATTTTTAAGGAAATTAAAAGGAAACGTCAAAAAAATCTCCAGCAACTTGTTTCCTCGTGTGAAAGGGGACTAAGTATGTTTATGAAAACGGATAATACCATGTTTTCATCAGAGCAAATGATGTAATTTCGTTGAAAGTTTCCAAATTCGATTCAAAATTATCGGATTTCCTATACAAATTCACATTTCGAAATGAAGTAATTTCAACCAAATTAAGTCCCCTTTCACACGAGGAAACAAGTTACTGGAGATTTTTTTGACGTTTTCTTTTAATTTCCTTAAAAATCTCCTGTACCTTTCACACGAAGAAACAAAATCGTGGAAACTTTCTGTATTTTCCTTTTAAAATAGCTTGGTTGAACACACTCTACTGTGTCTGTGAAGAGGAATGTCAAAAAAGTCTCCTCGAAGACCGGGGAGATTTCATTTTCCCCTCTTACTTCTTGCCCTTCTCACCAACAAACTGATTGTTGCTGGCAACTCAGTTCCCTCGTGTGAAAGGGGACTAACATGAAATTAGGTTGGAAATTACGTGCCAAACTTACCAACACACCCATTTGGGATCCATCTTTAAAGCTTCCAAAAGCTTTTATATTGGGCGCGTTCGGGCAACTATCCAAAGCTATCCGGATAGGTTTGTGTTGTTGTAATCGCATAGAAAAATGCAGCTGATAAACCAATCAGCTGTTGTCAGAAACAAATCCCAAGCTATCCTAAAATTTTCGCGATACTAAACTATCCGATGGAAATTTGGGGAACAGCTGATCACAGCTGATTATACCTACAGCCGACTACTTATTTTGCTTTTTGGTGTCGCGTCTGATTTTGTTTGTTTAAAGAATAAAATAACAAATAAGGGTTAAAATGTATACCAGTGTGATATTAAATGGTACTGAATACTTAATTGATGATTCAGAAGGTATTTGCAATAAAATTAAAAACAAATCGTCGCGTTAAAAACTCAATAGTTTTCCCTTTAATTAGCTGCCTTGTCTTTTGACAGCAAATATAACCTATCTGGTTTTGGTCGTTCGAAAACATATCGGATACTAAGGTATCTTGGATAGCCTATCGGATTGGCACCCGAACGTGGCCATTGAAATGGCAAAACTGGATGTATGAAAAATATAAACGGAAAGAGAAAGCAAAAACAAGTAATTAACGGCCAAATCAAATTCAAAATCAAATGAGCTGTCAAACGAAATTCGCAATTTTGAGATAAACACCAATGAAAACACTTTTTCCGTGAAATTACCTCATTTCTTCTCTAATGGAAACGTAGTATTAATTACTTGCTTTTTTTCTGTTTTTCATGCATCGAATTTTTAAATTTCCATACAAAAGCTTTTAAATCGTATTCCAATTGGGTGTGTTTGCAAGGTTAGGACGCAATTTCCAAACAAATTTCGTGAAAATTTGGTTGATATTAGATCATTTCGAAATGTTATATTTACAACGTTTTCAGAGTTGAAATGATGTAATTTCGCAAATTACAGAAAACGTGTATTCATTTCAAATTTCCTTATTTCTTTTCACAGCTCATTTCATTTTAACTTTGTTCTGATTGTTTTTGCTGTTTTCAATGAATTTCACATTGAATGGATTCCACTTGGGTGTGTTCATAAACTGATCAAGTAAATTTCTATCGAATTTCGTGCAAATTTGGTTGAAATTACCTCATTTCGAAACTTGAATTTGTATGGGAAATGAGATAATTTGGAATCGAATTTGGAAATTTTCAACGAAATTTGACAACTGTCTTGTTCACCTATCTCTATTTTCCTTACGTTGGTTTATTTTTCATGTCTTTTTTCTTTGCACTATAATTAATACTACCTAGGTAACCATGAGAAAGCCATCGCCCGCCAGAGTGAGAACTGATTTTCGGATCTTGAAAATAGATCCAGATAGAGAGCAGGATCCCAAGTTGTTGATGTACTAAGTATTCAAAAATGATCCTTATCCAGATCCGTAGATAATAAAACACGGCCATTTTCATGCGATGATCCATTGATCTACATGGCATATGGATCAAAACCGATAGTAAAATGTCGCTATTATACACGTGGGCTATTCCCAAACATACGTCACAGCAAGGGCAACAAAAATAGAACCTTCTTTCGAACAATATTTATTATCATTAGTATTTATTGTACTATTCAACCCATTTTCGATCTGTGGCGTCGCAGTGGTCTCAAGCGGGGGAATGCGTAATGCATACGGCTTCTAAGACTGAGCAAATCTGATATCGTGGGTTCGATCCCTATGGTGGGCATGTAGAAAGTTTTTCATAATAAAATTGGATTAAAGCTCAGCACCACTAATAAAAAGAGGAGATTGATGATAGGCGAATTGGCACCCCTTGAAACAGCTGTATCTGGAGCCAAATAAACAAATTATAAATTAATTCGTAAACAAATTGGTGGTAGCACCTTTAATTTGTTGTTCAAACATTATGAATTATTTATTATCGTTCTTTCTCTACCCACAACAAAAAAAAAAACACGTTCAACCCTTTGTATAGAAAATGATACAAACAAAGAAACAAAAATATTTTTTTCATGTCTCCCTTAAATTCTCATACATTTTTCTTTAGCCTTCATTTTTATTCTTTCTCTAATTTCCTATCATCAGATCTGCACAACCCTACCCAGAGAGGTGCGAAATCGCCTAACCAGGCAGCGCTGCGTTCATTCCTCTTCATAATAGTACTATAGAATTTATATACAATGGGTCCGCCATTCATCTTTGACATTCCTTTCCACTTTAACTTTCAACTTTGTGCTCCAAAGTTGAAGTTCCCTACCTTAAAAAAAAAAAAAAAAAACAATTCAAAGTTCATTAAAAGACTTATATTTTTCAGTTTATATTAATGTAGATTTTTCTTTTAATTTACACAAGTTGTTATATATATTTTAAAATTGTTGTTGTTTTTTATTTGATTAAAATTTTCCTAACTCTTGTACTTGTTACTTAATAAATCTTTTTTTAATAATTATAAAATTCTTATGGTGATCCATTAAAAACTATCTGTTCCATTTTTTGCGTAAATTTTGTAATTACTTTACATATGTATATATAAATATTTGAATTAAATTTATATCCCTTGGATTTTTTATTCTTGAAAAGTTTTTGTTTTAATATTCACCTCATATTTATTTTTTTTTTAATTTTACAAACTATAAATTACAAATATGCTTCTTTGTTTCATTTATGGTCGCTCAATCATCAATTACATATAAATTTTAATTGTTTTTGTAATTACAATTACAATTAACATTATAATAATAATTATCTAAACAAAACTAAAAAAACAAAAAGGAAAACATTATTAAGTAGAAACAAACAAAAAAGAGTACATTTTATTAAATATTTAAATATATTCTATTTATGTATTTTTGTTATTTTATTTTTTTATATAATATTTACAATTAAGATTCTTGGTTTTAGTTCAATTTTTTGTTTAAGAGTACTATTCGCTAATTTTTTTAAGATTCTGTTTTGTTATACATTATACATTATACATTATACAATCATGCAATTAATTAATAAAAAACAAAAAAAAAAATTGATGTAAAAATAGGAAAATTTCCCAAAAAGTGATTCGTATTATAAATTCATACACATTATGCGATTACTAATTGTAAGTTAGATATATTTATAGATATAAAGAGAACTGTAAGTCCTATATATTTAGTTTATTCACACACTTACACATGATGAGTACCCCAGAGTCAAGATTTTTCTTCTTTTTTTTTTTATATAATATTTAGTGTTAAATTAAAATAAGAAAAAAATATCAACAATTTAGAATAAAAGCTGCTTCTAACAATTAACACGAAAAATTTACATTTCGCTAGTCCATGTTTTTTTTTAACACATACACAAAAAACTAATATTCGATTTAGCTTTAATACAATACAACTAAACTATAATGAAATTTTATTCATAATAATTTAAAGAAATAATAAAAATAAAAAAAAAAATGGGTCGAGGGGTCTCAAGAATATGCCCTGAGACTGTCTCTTGCAGCAATATTTACACACACATAATATCACTTCACTGTTGTTGTTTTTTATATTATTGTTAATTATTTTATTAGGTATAATTTTGTTTTAAATACCATTTTATTTTTTTTTTTCAAGAACACAATATTGCGGAAATGACCGAGAACATTACTATTTTTTCTGGTATTTTCATTTGCAACAAATTTAACGACGGAAAACTAACTTTAAAAAAATGTCACAAACCTCGTCGTTAGATTTGATTTTTCTTTGCCGGTGGTTTAGCATTTAGCCACCACTTAGAGATGCATAAATAATAATTGTATTAATGGACCTAATTTGTAAATTACAACTAATGGAGAATCGCCTTAAGGTGTATTTGATGAAGGCACCGACGAAGATGTTGTCGCCATGCGGTAGTATATGTTGGCACCTTTGATGGGTAAGGGATGTGCCTCAGTATTGAATACCCATTCGTCTAAAGGTAACAGTGAGTCGTCGGAAAACAGCAGGTACAGGTACTGAAATGAGAAATTAAAAATAAAAATACGAATAATATTTGATTATTTATACTTGTTGAGAGAAAATTGTTTCTAATGCTATTTGAAAAGAGCGGATGCACCAGGAAAGTGTTTAAAATGAGAAAATGGTATGCAGTTTTTCTTGGGTAAGCGTTTGGGACTACGACTGCAGATTGAGTTTTATTGAATTTCATGGTATTGGTGTGCGGTATAAAGAGGCGATTCTTGTACTACGGTTTAGTGTTTATTGTGCCGAATTCCTTTCAACAATGAAATCGATTTTTTTCTAAACCGATTCGATTTGCTTCTGTCAATTGAAAGGAATTCGTAAAAGAATCGAATTTTTTTCGTGATTCTTGTGAAAATATTGTTGAATATTTTGTTTAATTATGTAGAATTCGTTGCAACCAAAAAATAAACAACTCGTCTTCCACAAATTCCGCGACTTACAATTAGAAGTAATAGAAATGTCCGAAATCCGTGTGAAATCTTGCTAAAAATGCAAGATTTGTTTTGACAGAAAAGAATCGATTTTGTTTAGAAAAAAATCTGAACAGAATCGATTCTTTTGTTGAAAGGAATTCGGTGTCACTAAAGGTGTTAGCTGCCAAAATGATGGCTGTCATTCAAACTTTTGTTTTTTTTTTTTGTATAGTTAAAGCTAACGAAAATTCAATCTGCAAAATTGATTTCTGATTAAGACAACTTCGTTGTCAATTTAATGACAAGTTCATCAAATCAGCTCGTGTGTCGGCTTGTCATTTGATTTATTTGAAGGTTGACGATTGAGTTGGAAGAAAATCAAAAGATTTTGAATTTTTTCAAGTTGATGTGAATATTATCAACTTTGTTGATCTGTGTGTAGACAAATCATTTGATTTACTGTCAAGCCAAAAGCATTTTAACTCAACGCCAAATTTACAAGGCGATCGATATGTTACTTCAAACCTCATTCAATGTAAGGAAGTTAATTGTCTCAATTACATACTTTGTTGTCTGTGATAATAGCCGTGTTTTATTATCTTCGGATCTAGAGCAGGATCATCCCATGAAAATAAAACGATAGATCTTAGTTACAACTGTGTTGTATACCTATCTCTATTTAAAAGAGATCTAGATAGAGAGCAGGATCCCAAGTTGTTGTTGTATTACGTGTTAAAAAATGATCCTGATCCAGATCCGTAGATAATAATACAGCTAATACCCGTGTTTCTTTCGAGGTGGCGAAGTACTTATGAGTACTTTGCTGGAAATTTTCAATAGAACGCACAAAATTCGCGTTCCTAGTAGCAATCTACTACAATTTTAAGTGAATTTAAATTATTTATAATCTATGGAATCTACCTATACCATAAAAAAAAATACATTTTCTGCATAAATTATGGCAAAATTCCTCACCATATTAATTATCTTAATCAATCATTCCGAATACTTAACGCAGTTTCTTTAAAAGTATTTTTTTCATTTGTAAACAAATTCACAAATTAAAATAAAATCTCATCCACATGAAAAATCTTTTAACTTAACCGGATGCCCTCTGGCGGGTTTTAGGTACGTAATTACTCTGCTCATCTACTCGCGCAAGAGAGCTCAAGTAGATGGGAGTACTAGATTATAATTTTCATATACTCATGAGTAGTTCACCATCTCCAGATTTACACGGCTAATGTCTATTCGATCGGCCGCTATCGTTTAATGTTTTTGACAGTTGAAGCAGAAGTCTCTCAACTAAGTTTATAAAGTTTATATAGAGTGTGGCGAAACATAAATTTAGTTGAAAACTGAGTTGAAAACCAAATTTAACCGTGTATGGAGTGCTTAATGGTGTAATGGAACACTTTCGGAATTTGGACCCAGATTTGGACAGTAAAAAAATGTATTTTGTAACCAACGGAAAACTTCATTAATAATGAACAATAAAAATTTTTAAATTGACTCATGTGTTTTCCAGCACGAGTAAACAGATCGCAAGAACAGGGTGTTTTTTTTAAGCAAGTTTGATTTTGAACAAAACACATGAAATTTCATTAAATAGCCATGTATTTGTGTCCATATTGGACAAAAAAAGGTTATTTGCGTGATGCATTTCTCTCGATATTTCTTGCATTTATGTGGGATATTCAGTTAAGTGAACGTTTATTTTCAGTTAAAGGCAATTGCTAGACCATTATTTTAAGCTAGGTTTCAATTTTATTTATGACGGTTCAATGTAGTCAGAAGCGAACAAAAATGAAAAGACAAAATTATGCTTTCATCAAAATTATTGCCGATTTCTATCGTTGAATTGCTTAGAACCATTGGAAGGAAAACTTCGAGAATACAATTTTCTATCTGGATAATGCTTTAAACTCGGCCTTGCCACCAAAGACATCGGCCTTGCATTAACCAAACGTAAAATAAGTATTGCTACTTATCAACGGTTTTAACGGTGATTTAAAATACTACATTTTTTCATATCACCAACTAATTTTTTGGTATTTTTAAGAAATCTATAAAACTAAAAGCAAACAAAACTTCTTATAAAACAAAGTGGATCAATAAAAATAAATAAAATAAATTTCTTTCGGAAATTCAATCCATCATGTTGAGGATAAGCATTATACTAGATATATGTATGTATGTGTCTAACCTTTAATGTCTCAGCAAGGAAGAAACTCTGCTGCACATCATCCTTTTGTGGTATATCTTGATACACGTTCTTCAATCCTGAATAACCGTGTGGTGTCCGACAGTGTTTTTCTAAGGCCTCCACCGCTTCCCATCCCCAATCACGATACTTTTGATCGTGTGTCAGTCGCCAAAGAACAAAATAACTTTCAAATGTCTCTGGTCTAAGAATATAGTATTTCTCTTGAGATTTCAAAGCACGAGCTTCAGCTGCTTCTCCAAAACTGAACAAAAAAAATACAATATTCATTATAAAAATATACTTGTATGTATTTACAATTGACAATTCTTACCGAAAAGCTTCCGGTCCTAGTTTTGTTGGAGTTCGAATATAACTCTCGTGACAAGTATTCGTTAAGCCCCTACCAACTTCCATGAACTTTTCAGTATGTTCATTTTGTCTTGTATTCGCGCCAAGGGCAAATAGACCACCTGTTGTCGAAAATCAAATGACACTATTGAAAAGAAAAGATACAAAATTTAATAAGACTTACCAGCAAAACAGGCCAAATGATCCATTTTATTTTCAGGACGATCAAATTTCATGTCAGTAACATAAGTCAACCCACTAGGACTTGTCATGACCATGCGCTGAATGATTGCTGTCATTGCTTCATCAAACATCTGACGTGCTTCCTCATCAGTTTGTCCGGATTGCAGCCAAGCCTTTAGCAGATACTCGTAAAAACTATCTCCCAGTGCACCAAGTGACATATGAACTGTAACAAATATAAAAACAATATAACAATTTCGAGAATTCTCAAAGGAAGATAATGTATGTATGTATAATTAGTACTCACGTTGTCCCCATTTGCCAGTCTTGGGATTCAAATAATTTGGATAAAGCCCTTTAGGTTTTTCAATTTCTTTCAAAACTTGTCTAATTGTTTGAACTCTTTCTCGGTACAATGGATTTCCAGTAATGTCACTCAAATATGAGAATTCCAAATGCAATGTCCCAAATTCGGACAAAATTGAACTGCCACCCGATGCCCAACCGTAGTTTTTGCTCATTCCGGTTTTAACGTTCACCAAAGCATACGGAATACCGGTTGGTGTTTGGAAGGCAGGTAAAAGTTTATCGGCTATATGTTGAGCTTTTTCTTTGTACATTGGATCACCTGTGAAGGCGTACAGTGTTAAAAGACCACCAACAAAACGGATGTTTGTCTCGAATACAGACAAATCTGCTGAGATGTTGTCCAATGAGAATTTCCTTTCGATCCAATCGCGTCCTTCACGGTATTCTTTTTCAAGACCCATCAGGTACAATGTATCAAGGCCGTCAACAATCGTTGCACCAAGGTCGTAGCTGCCAAATATGCTGCCCGAATGTGCCCTCTGACTGAGGGGTCGCAATTCATTTTTGCCCCACGCGTACAGTTTGTAATTTTGCCAGGCATGAATCATCATCTGAAAAATAAAAAAAAAAAAAATAGAAATGTTGAATCAGTGTAAGAACTTTTGGGAATGACCTATAGAAGTTTTTTTTTAAGTCAAAATAAATATTTAAAAAAAGAACATGCGTGGACATTTGTTCGCACTTCCAATGCACCGACAATGATATTGAGAGTTATAGAGTTATCTAATGATAACATTTAATGAAAAATTGATGGAATTCAGACAAAGCCGGATGGATTTTATACTACCAGAATTGTCTAACATATTTTGGGAAGATATACCGATTTCGAGATATGTAACTGCAAAAAACATTTTTTTTTCAAAATGGCTGATGAAACCAAAATTTGGTAGAATTAATCGCTCGGGATTATAAATCAGTTTGACGTCTTCGTTTTGAACTGTGTTTCCTATAAGCTTTTGCTGACATCTTTTTGATTCAGTATACTGCGAATTTCTCAAGATATCAAAATGACAGAACAAGATGGAATATTATTAAGATTTTAACTAAGATGGCTACAGGTGGCGCCCTCAACACTAGAACATACTAGACTAAGCACCATTGGACTAAATAAAGTCTGATGATCGGGCACAGATTAGCCATATGAAGATGAGAATGTTTCGTACGTTTCACCCTCCGAAACCCATTTGTTTACATTGTTGTATTTGTAATTTCATCCCACGTCGATGAATAGATGTGGATTGCAACAACAATTTAATCAGGTGTGTGAAGATCCCTACTGTCCCTACTACTGTGAGGTTTTTATACACACATTCTCATTTTTTATCTGAAATCTGACAGTTCAAGCTTGTAAGCAAATTAAAATGGCTGCCGGGGATTCTCATCTTCATATGTTTAGTCTGT
This sequence comes from Leucozona laternaria, assembly GCA_932273885.2. Classification (NCBI taxonomy): domain Eukaryota; kingdom Metazoa; phylum Arthropoda; class Insecta; order Diptera; family Syrphidae; genus Leucozona; species Leucozona laternaria. Next base: position 17,169,769 of record OW026367.1, on the reverse strand, counting down.
GGATCGGGTTATTCACTATGAAATACCTAAACTGGTGCTAAGGTTGGGTAGCACACTAAGGCTATTGGGTACGTTCAGCAGACACAAGGGACTACATTTATGTATGTAGTCAAGTGCATTCATTGAACGCAAATTTTACAAAGGAAACTAGTTATTTTTTGAGATGTCATTAATGCCAAAATTGGAATGTCAAAATATAATCAGCTGATATTTTGACATGAAATGAAGGGAGATATTTCTTGACTAGCTTTCCAGTCTCTTTCCAATAAAAATTGCTTTAATTGGAAGGCAATTTTGGGACAGCTGGAAAATCATTCAAAATTTTTAAAACTTAATTGATTATCCCAATGCTTTGGAGACAGTTTGTATCTAAAGGGTTTTCCAATAAGAGGTGTTATTTTGAATAGCCCGCTATTTCGGTAGCTGTCACTTTTGAAGCTATCATTTGACAAGTAGAAACTACGCCATTAATAAATGAAACGATACACGCTTCAACAACGCATTGAAATTATTAAAATTCACTATAAAAATGGTGAAAATTTGGCAGAGACGGTTCGTAAAACTAAAACATTTTTGGGGTCGTCGTGAAGCACATTGTCGGACCGCAATACAGAAATTGGTGGACAAACTCGAGCTGTTGGGACAAGTTAGTGATGTGAAGAATAAAACCCGTGCACGTCGCTCAAGAACAACTGAGAATATTGCTGTTGTAGCCCAAAGTGTTGAAGAAAACCCAGGTTTGTCCATTCCTCGTCGTTCTTTGGAATTAGGCATTCCACAAACGTCATTACACCGTATTTTGCATAAAGACTTGGGTCTTAAGGCTTATAAAGTTCAGTTAACACAAGAACTCAAGCCGGCTGATCATCAACAACGTCGTGTCTTTGCTGATTGGGTCCTTGAAATGCATGAAAATGATCCGGAAATTCATCGAAAAATCATCTTGACTGATGAGGCCCATTTCCACCTCGGAGGCTACGTCAACAAGCAAAACTGTCGCATCTGGGGCTCGGAAAACCCAAGAGTTATTGTTGAAAAGCCTCTCCATCCTCAACGCGTGACTGTTTGGTGCGGTTTATGGTCCGGCGGGGTCATTGGACCTTACTTTTTCGAAAATGAGGCTGGAGCAACAGTTACGGTCAATGGATTGCGCTATCGAGAGATGATTAATGATTTTTTGTGGCCGGAATTGGATGGTATTGATCTGGACAACGTTTACTTTCAACAAGACGGCGCTACGTGCCACACAAGCAATGAAACCATCGATCTTTTATGGGAAAAGTTTCCGGACCGTGTTATCTCTCGAAGAGGCGATCACAATTGGCCACCGAGATCTTGTGATTTAACACCTTGCGACTTCTTCCTTTGGGGCCACGCGAAAGATAAGGTCTACGCCAACAGCCTAGCGTCGATTCAAGACCTCAAAGATGGAATTCGTGAGGCTAACGAGGACATAGGGCAGCCACTTTGTGATTTGGTTATGGACAATTTCATGAAAAGGATATGGTCCTGTAAGCGTGGTCGTGGCGGCCATTTGGCTGATGTTGTGTTCCGTATTAACGGCATACCTTCCTCTTTATAATAAAATAAACATCCGATCATTTATCTCAAAAAATGCCATTTTTCTTTGAATATCAAAATAACACCTCTTATGGAAAACCCTTTGCTACGTATGATTATCATTCTCATACAAAGCACTTTCATTTTTTTATAAAATATTGCAGAAAAATGAGCTTAGTTATTTTTGCCTCGGTATTCACTTAGCAATATGGGTGACATTTTTTGTTCTTCAGTGTTTGGATTTTTTGCCGGCCATACTAAATTATAACTTTTCTAATCTTAAAATAATAAAGTGCAGGTACCTATGTACATATGTAAAGGGCCCGACAAATAACTTTTTTTTTTTGAAAATGGCGCAAAACATCGAGTGTTGCTTCGGCTGTGTGGCACGTAGCGCCGTCCTGTTGAAACCAAATGTTGCCAATATCCTCCTTTTCAATTTTTGTGAACAAAAATTCGTTCAACATGGCCCGATAACGATTGCCATTGACTGTAACGGCCACTCCTTGCTTATTTTCGAAAAAATGGCCCAATTATGCCTCTGGACCAAAATCCGTACAAAACAGTGACTCGTTTTGGGTGTAGCTTCATCTGAAAAGATGATTTTTTTGGCAAAATCGGCATCTTCTCTAAGTGGATCGCAGGCCCACTTAGTGAAGCGTAAACAAAACCATATTCGTTCAGCGGAAGGATAAAACTAATTATCTGTCAAATCAGACATGACCTAAGTGTTACCATTCACGAAATAAGCACTAGTTGAAAAAAAAAAGTTAGATGGCGGGCCCTTTATATCTACAAAGCCAAGGCCAATACCTTGTTCAAAATTTTTAAGTACTCCCCTATTCATAAATCCTGCAGAAAGTGCATTTTACTTACAATTTCTTCTTTATTTAAAATCTCGTGCAACGCACTTCAAAAGTAGCGTTAATAATATTCCCTTTTAAAACAGACTTATAACATACAAAAATCATTATTTGCTAAAATTGACGACTTTTTTATGTATTAAGAATTCACCTTCTGCGATAGCAAACAGTTTTTACACCTTTCAAGCAGTAAGGTTCTTTCATAGAATTTTCATGGACACAACTGAAGCGAAATAAACCAAAAAGAAAGGACATTTCATTGCTATCTACTTTAGTAGGTTTAAAAGAGAAAATGCTCAGAAAATAACGAGTTATTAGAAAAGTAATCATAATCATCTATGTATTTTAGGCTTTGCTTGCAAATGCTTCTCATTATAAAAGCCGCCGCACCAACACGAAATAGAATGGATGCAAAGGCGAAAAACAAAATGTTCTTTATTTTCAAGGACCAACTGTGTTAAGTTGAAGGATTTTCTCTTCTTTGGCTTATTCTTTTGTGTTGGTTAGTTTGGTTATCCATTTTTACTTTGTCTTACGTTAATTTTTGAAACTATAGATAGTATAAAGGATTCTTGTTAAAATAAGAGTTTATTAAAATATGTATGTGCAAGGTGAGGCAAAAGTTGTCACTCGATGTTCGTTGTCTTTAATTTATTTTTATTGATGTACATGTAGTGATTCATGCCTTGTTGAGGTGTATTTTGTATCTGTTTACTAATTACTTCACAAATTAAAAATGTCAAAGCAGAATTGACATTTGCCTTCATTTGCACCAATTATAGCATCTTCCCATCAGAGATTATCCACATTAATGGGGTTTTCTATTGGTAAATTCAGTTTTCAATTTAAAAATTGATTTTTTTTCCCGGCGAATGGAACGCGATTTTAAATTGATTTGTTTTTGTCATTGTATTTGTGTATAGTCTCGTTTCTGTTGATGCTTTAAGAAGAAAAAGATGGGTTTGATGAAGTTACCGTTCCATTTTGAAATGCTTCTATTAATTAAAGAGAATGATTTCTCACAGATACATATTCTAAACATAATTTGCACACACGAAATAAATTAAAGAAATAAAAAATACAATGGCAAACTGGCAGCTGTAAATTATGTTGGGAGGGGTACATCTGCCGAAAAATTTAGATCTGCAAAATTGATTTTAAATCAATTTATTTGGCCCAATGGTGGAACGCAAAAATGGTCAAAATCGGCTTTTTGATAGATCCAAATCAAAAATAAATTGATTTATTTTACCAATGGAAAACCCCATAAGATGAGAATCCGCGGCAGCCATTTCAATTTGCTTACAAGTTTGAAATGTCAGTTTGCAGATAAAAAAATGAGAATGCATGCATAAAAACCTCACCTTCTATACCAACTCCTAATTAGGATTATATTCCCGTCGGTAACACAGTTTTCTTCGCACTTAAGTTAAGCCACGAAAATTCTCTGCGCATAGCTTATCGGCTAAGCCCGAAGGGGATTAGTTGTTGTTGCATTGAAAATTAAAATTTTTTACAGCAGCAGATAAGTGCGACCCCACCCAACACCTTATTTTCTCGGAAGTTCTATTCGGGTTTTTTTTTTCATTCAGCAATTCAATTCACAAAGGAATTTCCATTAAAGCAGATTCCTTTGAGCATTTTTTTTAGCGCCCCACAATTTTCAAAGAAAAGGAGCATGTAGTAGGTATTGTGCGTGTATGAAGCGCAACAAAAAAGGATGTGTTTAAAATTTCAATTTGTGTTGTGGGAGGAACACAACTTTTTGGGTTATGTTTTCAGTTTAGCTGTAATTATTTTTAATTATAAGTTTTAATTAATGGGCATTTTTGTTGTTGTTGTTGTTAGTTTTGTTTGTATATGAATATAGAAGGTTTATAATATTCATCATGTGTGTGTATGGGGAAGCGTTGAGTTCAACAGTTCCAATTGTTGTGAAACTAATTTGCATAAATAGGCACAAGTTTTGTGTGTGGTTTTAGACTTTTGCAAAAGATTTTGTTGGCAATAATTTTAAGTTGCGAAGAATGGTGGGTTTTTAATTAATATGATAAATGGCAAGCCTTTTGACTTAACGTCGTACAGGAAAGTTTTGTTTAACCTTTTTTTTGTATGTATGTACATTTATGTCTTTAGTTTCTTTCTATATGTATGTAATGAATATGTTACTTAAGGGTATTCAATGCGGGTTATGGGTACTAGAAAAATATTAAGTAGGAATTCCATTTAAGAGGATTATTCTAGCTTAATCTTGCGTATACAGACTTCTAAGCAAATTTTGGATTTGTTTGAAGGTGATTGTATTCCAAAGATTTAATTACCCCGTTTATAATTATGTAGGATCGAGAGCTCAAGTTGGATTAGGGTCGGATTTTCGACCCATGTTTTTCGTTCCTAGAGTTGATAGCTCGATTTGGAGTTGAGTTGACATGGTGTTGAGATGCCATCTTATTTATTAATTTATATATTTGTATAGTTTTTTATAAAATTTTTCAGAGCCGACAATAAAGTCAACAACAAAAAATAAAAACACGAGACGCCACTAGACTAGAAAAATTAGGCATACACGTAAAATGGTACATAATGGCAAACCAACTCCTCAGCTCAAGTTTTTAAGCACAAATTTCGACTCGACTCCGCTCCTGAAGTGGAGTCGAGTCGGTTCAAACTCATTTTAACTCAATGCAGGTTTACAAAGGGTCGAATCGAGCTTCAAGCTCGCTTCAATACCTCATGTAAACGGGATAAATGTTGTATAAGCTCACTAAAGTTGAGAACATGCGGCGATGGTTTTGCCATGTGAATTTTAAATCTCAACAAGTTTTTTTAAGTTCCGGATTTTAGTCCATCCAGCCAAGAAATTGGGCGCGTTCAATGCATTACGTTTTACATCTGAATTTTCAGATTTCTGAATTTTTGGAGCTTCTGATTGACCAGCTGCCATAGAAAGTTAGATGACTTTTAGTGACAGCCAACAATTCTTGTTTGAAAATTCAGAATAAAGTGATAGTGATGATAGATGCTATACATAGAAGTTGAACTTTATGATTTTCGCTCTGGTTAGTGTTTGATTTGTGATGATTAAAATTTCATCACGAATAAATTAATACTTTTTTACATAAAAGAACTTATTGTTTATTGATAAGTGAGTTTTTAAATCAAAAGATTAACTATTCTTAGAAAAATGTTCCCAGAATTCTACATCGCAATAATGTCGAATTATTTCTTCATTAAACAACAACAAAGTCTTGCTGTAATTTGTTGCTGATTTAGTTAAATAAAGCACCACTAGAACTACTGACGCTTAATTTTTAATCTAAGAATATGATTAAAGTTCTATTTTTTTTTTTTTTTCGTTTAAATGTAAATCCTTTAGGTAAATGCTAACATTTGACACAACAACTTTCGACTGAAAATTCAGTTTTGTGTGCGTTCAACGGCATAAATTCAGATCTGAATTTTCAGATTTTGTGATTGAACGTGCTTATTGTAAAATGTTTGCCAATAGGGACGGTTAAATTTTGACAGTTCATGGCGGCCATGTTGATTTATATGTTTTAAAGTTTAATCTTTTTTATTTGGTGGTTAAATTTGAGTCCACCGGATCAGTGAACAATTAAGCAACACTCGTACGTCAACGAAACGCAAGATCTGCCGAAAACATCGCCTCTGTCCGTGAGAGCCCGTACTTTTTCGAAAACGACGATGGCATTGCCATTACCATCAGCGGAGAGCGCTTAAGATTGATTGGTTTTCATTTTTAACCAACTTCTTTTTGTCCAAATTAGATGTTTTGGATTTAAAGGACATAATGTTCGATTTGTGGGCAAATGGTTATCTCGTTATATCGTGCGTTAGTGAAGGATAACCAGTTTTTCTGACTCAAATTGGGTCACATGGATGTGAACGAGTTGTATCGTTCCAATAGGGCGGCGCTACGTGCCACACAGATGATGCTACAATGGCAATCTACCCCTCCCTAATGTAAACACCTTTATTAGGATCTTTCTTTAAAGTTTGATCAACATCTGGTCAAAAGTTTGCCAACAAGTGAATTTCGAGTGAGACAACATGTATTTCTTTATGTTAGGCGTAGCAACCAGCTACCATATATAGGTATAGACTCAAAAACTATTGAATCGACTTCACTAGAATTTTAATTAAATAAAAGTGGTTTATTATCCGCACACTGCCAAGCCCGAATCTATTTTATTTGAATTTTCTACGAATTCAACGTCATTGATGCAAACATTTTGCAATTATTAAGCTCTCTTAAAACTAACGCATGACTGAGATTTAAAATTTTGTCAGTCTACTTTTCTCACTTTTACACAATCACTTATTTACAATCCGCAGAAAACTAAACAAAAAAATGGAATATGGAAAATGTAAAATGTGTTCTGTAAAAAAAAATTGTGTCATCGTAACACACAGGGTTTCCACTTTTTGTCCCTAAAACATTTATTAAAACAGAAAAAATGTCTGTGTTGTTATTGAAGGGCGATACAACGTTACCCAGGCACCGCTAGTCTACAATACAAAAAGATCAATTTAATAATTAAAACTGAATATAATTTTTGAATTCTGATTGATACAGGTGTTGTATTCACATCTCAATGAACTGCAAGGATGGTTTTGCCGCCCCAAGCCATTGTGCTTGAGGCGACAGCCCTTTTCGCACCTTCCTTGTTAAACTATACAAGTGGCTAGATTTAGTATCTCCCAAGGCATTGTCGAATAATAACAAATAAAAATCAAATATCACGAACCAGTGTCAGCTAAATATTATAGATTGCAAACCCATGCCCATAGATCACTTGCTATTAGCTAATAAATCACACTATTTTAAGATTATTCGTCGAAATGTTGTTAATTTCAATTCTAATTGAAAAAAAGTAGTTTTGTTGAATATAAATACCGAGTCGCTAATGAATGCATGATATAAAGATCTGCTAACAAGTCCCCGATGACTTGCTATAATATAGATATAATAATAAAGAAATCAAATAAAAACATCAACAACAACATTTCATACATTTATTTTTCAATTCCACACAAATAATTGTAACTAGATAAATAACGTGCCCAAATGCAATTGCAACAAGAAAGAAAAACCATATCGATGAAATCAAATTTAATGTGATCACTACAATTGACCCTATAAGAGCGAAACGGGCATAATGATGAAGATGATTATTTAAAGTGGCCACTTGGGCTTCAAGCTGTTTATATGAATGTTAAGTGTTGTTAGTGTCATCTAGATCCCCTTGCATATACGTTCATCTATCTAATGGATGGACTATGCTTTTTAACTTCTTAACCCTTCGTAAAGTGTCGAGTGAATCTCAATTGTGTATTAATTGATGTCACAGACGTGAGTTATTGTCTCTTTCTTGTTACTTCATCGATCAAATCTGTATTGTTAGAAGAGTTGAATACTCGTATAACTGATTTATTGCATTCATCTGAACTATGTATTCCTTTCAGAAATGAATCACTTAAATAATTTAGTTCTATGTAATTCGATTTTCTTTTAATTTCACAGAAAAATGTTAAGTGTGAAGGCAGGATTAGTTCCTGCCACAAAATTTAGTGGCACAATATCACGTGTATAGAACAAGATCCTAGTGACAATTGCCAAACATTTCTATGTGAGTGTTGTAAGTTTGCAGGAAAGGAACCGAAGGGGTGATAAGATTTTCTGCCGAATCCGAACGGCTTAGATGGGGGGCACTTTATCATAATGAGAATTACTACTCTTGGAGAATTTGTCAATTTCCACGCAAAACACAATACGCTGAAAAAAGGACATTTTTCTTAAGGGGCAAAGTCTGGCATTCGATCACAGACATCTAGTTAAAATAGAAAAATAGAGACGATATGTCTCAGCCTCCCTGTCATCTCCTCCCATCGCATCTAAACGCATCTCATCGCATATAATCTCATCCTATCGCATCTCATTGATTCTCATCGCATATCATCATATCCCATCGCATCTCATCACAGCGCACCTCATCGAATCTCACTGCTTCTCATCGCATCGCATCTCATATCATCACATCTCGTCCCCTGTCATCGAATCGCATTGGATCCCATAGTATCCTATCGCATCTCATCAACGGTCATCGCATCGCATTTTGTAACCCATCGTATCGCATCGCATCCCATTGTATATCATCGCTTCTCATCGTATCTCATCGCTTCCCACCGCATCGCATATCGTCACCTTTCATCGCATATCATCGCATCTCATCGCACATCATCGCATATTATGTATAGTGTTTTTTTCTTTTTAAATTATTCGAATTCTGTGTGAAGTTTTTATAAAACCAAATATATCTACCCTATAATTTGGTAAAACAAATTGTATGTATGTACATCTGTTGGAAAATATTTGCAATTAAAATGACGGACGTGACGCATTAAGTTTCTATAATTTTAATTGCTCATCACGACATATGGATGGAAGAAAACTGTGTTATAACAAATGTATCAATAACACCGAAGCCCAGAGTTTTTATGTCAATCAGGGGCAATATTTGAACTGGCATGCCATCCATTATAATAAGAAACGAAACCAACGACCGGGTGGTGTTGATACAGTCGTTTGGTTTAATCTGTCGGCATTGTTGTTGATAATATAATCGAATGTCTCTCTGAAGCGACATAAAGTGTAATTAAAACTTTGAGGCTCTGCTGTCTGCTCTGATGTTTCTTGTTACCACTCTAGGATGTCCCGCTGCTATTTTGAGGGTATGCGTATATGGAATGTGTATACGACCATGAATTTTGCGAGAATTAATGTCATATTGTTGTGTATGACGTGCCTTCAATTTATTTAGGTAATTCGAGATACATATAAGTAGGTATATGTATGTGAAATGTGACCGACATTTTTCCATCACATCTGTTGTTTTTTTTTTTTGTATACTTCCAAAAGTGTTTAAATCGATTAAAAAATTACTATATGCAGCAGGCTTTTTTGAAAGATGATACATTTTCATATATGTGACACTGGCAATACAATGAGAATATTTCAAAAATTAAAAAAAAAAAAATGACTACAATAACAAAAGAAAACAATGGATGCTCAAGACAGCTTGTCGCTACTTAATGACGACTGATGTTGTTGTTTATGAATTGAAGAGTACCCACTTGTCGTTGGTTTTTGTAAACAATGAATCGTTGCATTTAAAGAAAAAAAAAAGTATTACAATTGAAAAATGTTGAGAATTTTTGTTTGTATAGAAAAAAAATATTAATTGGAAAATTGAATAACATAAATAATATGATCAGTTGCCTTCATTAGGGCCGAGGGTTAATGATAACTAATTTATTTTCATGTTTATATTTATGTCTGTATATTCAAAACAGCAGACAGTATTTCGTGTAACCTGTTAAGTGCACGACTTGTTCGCACGTTCCTACCTACCAACCTACTTGTTTTTTATGGTTCAAGGTTATGAAATTGCTTAGTATAGCTACCGTAAATTGTAAAGTTTAAAAATATTAATATACCTTCCTACAAAGTCGCTGGCAGACATTTTTCAGATGGAGACAATTGATAATTTGGACAAAACATTTTTACTAGAGGGTTTTCCAATAAGAGGTGTTATTTTGAATAGCCCGCTATTTCGGTAGCTGTCACTTTTGAAGCATTTGACAAGTAGAAACTACGCCATTAAAAAAAATGGAACGATACACGCTTCAACAACGCATTGAAATTATTAAAATTCACTATAAAAATGGTGAAAATTTGGCAGAGACGGTTCGTAAAACTAAAACATTTTTGGGTCCTCGTGAAGCACCTTGTCGGACCGCAATACAGAAATTGGTGGACAAATTCGAGCTGTTGGGACAAGTTAGTGATGTGAAAAATAAAACCCGTGCACGTCGCTCAAGAACAACTGAGAATATTGCTGTTGTAGCCCAAAGTGTTGAAGAAAACCCAGGTTTGTCCATTCCTCGTCGTTCTTTGGAATTAGGCATTCCACAAACGTCATTACACCGTATTTTGCATAAAGACTTGGGTCTTAAGGCTTATAAAGTTCAGTTAACACAAGAACTCAAGCCGGCTGATCATCAACAACGTCGTGTCTTTGCTGATTGGGTCCTTGAAATGCATGAAAATGATCCGGAATTTCACCGAAAAATCATCTTGACTGATCAGGCCCATTTCCACCTCGGAGGCTACATCAACAAGCAAAACTGTCGCATCTGGGGCTCGGAAAACCCAAGAGTTATTGTTGAAAAGCCTCTCCATCCTCAACGCGTGACTGTTTGGTGCGGTTCATGGTCCGGCGGGGTCATTGGACCTTACTTTTTCGAAAATGAGGCTGGAGCAACAGTTACGGTCAATGGATTGCGCTATCGAGAGGTGATTAATGATTTTTTATGGCCGGTATTGGATGGTATTGATCTGGACAACGTTTACTTTCAACAAGACGGCGCTACGTGCCACACAAGCAATGAAACCATCGATCTTTAACGGGAAAAGTTTCCGGACCGTGTTATCTCTCGAATAGGTGATCACAATTGGCCACCGAGATCTTGTGATTTAACACCTTGCGACTTCTTCCTTTGGGGCCATGTGAAAGATAAGGTCTACGCCAACAGCCCAGCGTCGATTCAAGACCTCAAAGATGGAATTCGTGAGGCTATCGAGGACATAGGGCAGCCACTTTGCGATTTGGTTATGAAAAATTTCATGAAAAGGATATGGTCCTGTAAGCGTGGTCGTGCCGGCCATTTGGCTGATGTTGTGTTCCATTATTAACGGCATACCTTTCTCTTTATAATGAAATAAACATCCGATCATTTATCTCAAAAAATGCCATTTTTCTTTGAATATCAAAATAACACCTCTTATTGGAAAACCCTTTACATTCCAATAAATCAGCCATAATTTGTATGCCTCGTATAATGAAGCTAACTTATTTGTTTGTATATTATGTCTTTAAAAAGTATTAACCACGTGTATTAACTTACTGTTTTTATTCATATAGTTTCTAAATTAAAAAGTGTACCTATTAAGGTATTCAGATATTAGCTAGTTTGTAATTCTTACCAGGACCCAAGTTCTGTAACTCTCGCATGGTTAAAAGCAGTCGAGAAACGATGAAAATTGAAACAAATCATATGAGTTTTGTTCCATTTTCCATCATTTCTCGACTGATTTTATCGATGCAAGAGTTACAGAACATATGGGTCCAGTTTAAATTGTCATCTTAGTCACATGTCATTAGCGTCACATTTAATGGCGAGAATAAAGTTTTAGTCCCTTTTGAGTAACTTTGTATTATTTCAATCGAAGAAATGTGTTCCTCTATTGTTATTGAACTTTAAAACAAATAAATTGAAGGGAATGTTGTCTATTTCTTCACCTGTTTGTTGTTTTCGTCACAATTTATTGGGTTGTCTATAAGAAAAAGAACACGGAATTGCTTTGCCTTTCCATGAAAAAATTGTTTTGTTTGAAAAAAAACAAGGGTTTGGTGGTGGAATCATTTGTCCATCTTTACTTAAAAATTAAACCGGCCAAAACGTAACTGAGAATGGTAACCACTATGTCACGATGATAACGGACTAATTGATGGCTGAAAAGTCTGTTCCGATAAGCCGACTACGATTGAGGAATTCGAAGAAATCAAACTGCTTTTGAGCATAATGTAAACAATCAAACATATTAAATAAAAAAAATCGCGAGGAGGAATTGAAGTTTACTCCCACTTTTTAAAGTGAAGTTCTTTCTAGTTAGTGAACTAGTTTAATAAACTTTGAAAAGTGAAATAGGTTAGGTTAGGTTGATGGGCTGACAGTGGATCTTGTTCCTATCACACTTAGATCATTATTGATAAATTGTGATACCCTGATGGATTGGACCATCTCTCTTAAAAATATAACGTATGAAATCCTATGGAATATCAAGCCATTTGGAGGCGTTGATGAAGTTCATTAAATTTAAGATGTTTTCACCTGTTGACTTCGAGATTTCTGCTAGATCGTTGAAGAAATAGCTACCCAAAAATGTTTTCCTTACATTGCAGAGTGCCGGACAGTGACCTAGGTAGTGGAGGGAATCCTCCTCTACTTCTTCGTCTTCAGTACTTAGTCTCATATTTTTTCTATGATTCTTCCTAAGTGTATATACCCTGTGATAATTCCTATCAAAAGATTCAGTGATCTTCATTTCAGGTTTATAATTTTGTTCGTTTTTTTTTTCTTATTGAAGCTGGGCCACAGATTCTTTGTAGTGGTACAAGTTAGGATTGAGTTCCATCTGTCATTGGTAAGTTCCATTATCTTCTTACCAATTTCCTGTTAAATGGCACAGGGTGGAATTTTAACACCGGAGTCTATTAGGCATAGTTCTAATGATGAACCAGTCCTTGCAAGTTCATCTGCCTTTTCATTTTCTAGAATTCCAGTGTCCAGGGACCCAGCAGAGTCTTTTAGCTCTTCGCGACAACATGAAACCAGCTTGAATCTTATTTCTGTGGCAGAGATAGCTTTGATCGCTGCTTGGCTGTCAATGTAAACGGTGAGATCAGCCTGTGGTATCGCCAGCATTGAGACTGGTCTGACTGATCACTGCCAGAACCTCTGCTTGGAAGACACTGCTGTAATTAGGGAGTCTATAAGAGTTGGCTAAATCGAGGGACTCTGAGAAGAAGCCCGTGCCTACTCCTGTAGAAAAGTGGAATAGTTTCTCACCAAAGTGGAAGAGTTTCTCACCAAAGCGGAATAAATTCCCAGGTGGAGTAGATTCCCGTGGAATATATTCCCTGCACCGAAATAATCTTCAAAAACATTTTTTTTGTTTATATCTGTGAAAAAACCTCTATAAATGAATCGTTTATTGTACATGGTGTTTTGGAGTTGTTTAAAATTTGAAAATCTAGATTTTGTAGTATCTAAATGCTGAAAAGTACATGCCATCATTTAACAAGCGAAAATCTACAACATTCTATTATTTATACTTTTGGCGATGTTTTATTTAAATTGCGTGTTCTATTTCTTAAAAGAATGCATAACTTCTCTTTATATTTATTCAGTTCATTAATTTATTATAAAAAAAAACGAACAACTTGCACAACACCCTATCCATATATTATGGCGGTTGAGCTTTAGAAGCTGAGGCGGCTACGACACGGCGGCAGCAGTGTTAATCAATTCAAGCCCTTCACACGAACGTCAATGTTTTATTCAGACATTTAATGAAATACATAGTTTGAAAATTTTCCAATTACTTGTTCACACCATTCACTTTTCAACAGCCCTCTTTCATGCAATATTACATAATTCCATCTATACAGCTGTTCTTAAAACACTGAGAGAAAAACGTGTCACATATTATAGTTGAACTATACAAAAAAACACCTTTCGATATATTCAGCGCTCAATCAAACGTCAAATCCAAAGCCGACGGAAAGTTGTCACGAGAAATTAAATTTTGACTATCCTTGAACACAGTAGACGCGATGTGACGCGCGTTCTAACTAAATAATAAAAGTGACAGTTCGCTTACGGATTAAATTAAAAAGCCAGGGTTTCTACGTTTAGTTATTTGCTTACGACACGAACAAATGTGATCAAAGGTGATGCAACATGTGGGAAATACACATCTTCAGAGCGTGCGACAAATTTTCATCCGATTCTCGTAATCTTGCGTGCTTTTTTGTTACTATTCTCACTTGTCAATGTTAATGATAAGCTCAAAATGTGTTTTGAATAATTTTGAAATTTTCGCTTACAAATTTTGCTTTGTCTCTAATTAAATGATTTTTATTTCTTTAAGTGCAGAAAGAATCTATTTTTAACCCATCTCACAGTCACTGACAGCAACAGTTACTGAAGCAGTAACATCATCAATGACGCATCTGCGTTCTCCTTCGATATAGCTTGGGAATCATAAATTGCATCATATTTTGATGCGAACAGAGGACGAAAAAGAAGTTTTGCAGCATCAGTGACCGTTTCGTGCTAGGAAATACAAAGTTTCTCGTCTTTTATCGAACGACCGTCCTCCATCTCAATTATTGTCTTGCGCAAAGTCAATTAAAATTCTATGAAGATTGAAGAGGAACACAAGGAGAACTGTTAAAGCTTCCTCCTTTCTCCATCATCATTCAATGTTTTGATGCACTCGTGAACTTGACAGTTAAGCAATTCAATCCAATTTTATTTTAGTTCATGGTCGTGGTCTTTGTATATTAGAATCTCTGCCAGAGGAACACTTGCGCTGACATCTCACCACTCCGATCAACTGTGGCGGTAGCTCGTATAGTCAGCTTCATTGCCATCTATAAACACTTTCCCCATTTCGATCTAAATCGGACATGCATATAGAGTATCAAGCTATCAATAGACTTCAATTGACACTTGGAAATTCTAGATCAATATTGACGCATCTGCCAACCTGTGCTCCCTCCATCATGAAAAGCATCAGGAGGTGACGACAATAGACCTTCGTCTGCAGCTAAATGCATGTATATAATGTGGGTTTAGTGCATGGAACATTGTTTTTATTCCACGGTTTGCCGCATTCGGCATCAATGTTTGTAAATAAAAATATAATTACTGCGGAAGATGTCGGTACTTTTGTTGTTTCCCGACCATGGACCCCCCATATTATCCGCAAGATAACAGTTCTTTTTGTTTTGTCCATTCGCCTGTGCTAAGCAAAAACAAAAAACCTACTGCGGTCATTTTGGGACTGAATCGTGCACAGTGGGGTACATAATAAAATTACCAAACTCGGAGGAAATTGGTCGAAAAAACGACATCGGGGCTAAGCAATTTACATGTTAAATACAGCAACTAATCCCCTACGGGCTTAGCTAAGCGCACAGAGAATTATCGGGGATTAACTTAAGCACAGAGAAAAACAGTGTTACCGGCGTGAACTGCATACCCCGATGTAGTTTATTTCAACCAAATTCCTCCAGAATTGGAAAAATAAATACCTTCAATCAACTAATGTAGATCCCTCCAAATTTGGAGAGTTAACTCTGGGAATAACTTAACACATATTTCTTACAGATGATGGATTGTGCGTGTCGAAAAGCAGCATGCAAAGGGCTATTTCCAAAGCACCGCACTTCGATCAGTCAGAAATATCTTTTCAGTTAATCCGCTGTTCAATGTTTCCAATATTTGACTAACAATTGTTGCTTTTTTGAAACGAGTTAACCATCCGATTAACTATATGGATTGTTATTTCCTTGAAATGACTACCTCGGCTAAACCAATTTTTCAATACATTTCCATGTTACAAGAAAAGCTTGACCAATAATGCTTTTAAGTGTCTGAATCATCAAAATTTATTAACGAAATTTCTTCACAAACCTAGTTTCTGTCAATTTTTGAGTGAATAAGAGCTCAAAAAATAACACACGGATTCAAAATGGAACCTCCAGATGGCTCACCCAATATGTACATGTACACATACAAAAATTACGTATTCCAGTTATGTTCCAATTTTGAAATTATTCTGATCCACTGTTCTTCGCCCCATGCACAGCTTGTTCAAGCAATAACCGTTATTCTCTACACTGGACACTCAATTTTTGTTTGCAATTTTTCATTGTTCGTGGAAAGAGAGGGTATGAGACGGGACATACAAGAGTAGTATACAAAATATATTGATGCAGGCCTTGCCATTGCCACTATAATTACACAACCATAATGAAAATGCCTTCTCGCGTTCGCAACCTTCAAATTATAAATTTCACTAAAACAAAGCGACAAATATATATTGACAAAAGCGTGGCGTAGGTCAATAAAAATTCCTGTGGTCTTTTAAAGTTGAAAACATAAACACCACATGCGGCGGCGTTTGTAAAATAAATAACTTTAGGGTGACCAGGATGGTGTTTAAAAAAAAAATTTAACAAATAATTTAAAAGTATAAAGTTCATAATAAATGTACATATTGTGTCATTCTGTTAATTATTCCAATTTCTTGTATTATACAATATTTGATAAATTTTGTACTTGTAGTTAAATTGTCGGTCCTGTTCAGCTCTATTTTAATTTTCATCTTCATTTTATCTATACAGGGTGTCCCACAACCACCGCTGCAGAAGAATATTAAAAGTTTGGTAATGAAACGCGACAGAGAATCATGAATACCTCTGAAGCTCGAAAACGAAGCGAAAACCATAAAAGTAACTTTTACTTCAAATGTCTTCAGGTACCCATAGATGTCGTCTGCAACGGCAGTTGTTGTTGTTGTAAGATAAGGTGATAAGATAATGAAGATAAAGCTTAGCTACACAGGGCCGACGAACTATGCAAAGAAAATGCCACACGAGTGTTATAGGCAAAATTTGAAGTGAATTATCACAACAAGAGGTTAGATTAGAGGAAGGGGTTGTTACTTTTACCTTTACTGTGTCTTACATTAGTCTTTTATTGTTGTTAGCTTATAAACAGTTCATGGCCATGGCACTGGTTTTTTCAGTTATTATACGATGCTATTGTTTTAAAGGGCCAGGTCGGTGAAAAATCCCACGAGGGCTGAAGATAACAAAACAAAAAAACAGTTCATCTGTTAGAACTAAATATCAACCATAAACTGGTGATGATATTGTCATTTAAATGTTATAACATCAGTCTGAAAAGTCATAAGAGCTTTTATGATGTGGAAGTTCAAAACATTCCTCAGTTGGATGTAAACTTTTAGGGTGTTTTTTTACAGGTACCTAT
Organism: Leucozona laternaria; assembly: GCA_932273885.2. Classification (NCBI taxonomy): domain Eukaryota; kingdom Metazoa; phylum Arthropoda; class Insecta; order Diptera; family Syrphidae; genus Leucozona; species Leucozona laternaria. Next base: position 17,152,637 of record OW026367.1, on the reverse strand, counting down.
ATAACTTTAAGTTGGCAACACTATTTTAACTGGCGGCCATTTTGTCAGCTGTCAAGTGATTTATTTTTAGTTTGGTTTGGCATTTCAACATGAATAGACTGACGCCTGAACAACGCTTCCAAATTATGCAAATTTATTTTGAAAATCATGCTTCTGTTCGAAATACGTATCGCGCGAGTTTTGTTTTAGCGATGAAGTTCACCTTTGGTTGAATGGATACGTCAATAAACAAAACTGCCGTATTTGGAGTGATGATAATCCTCAAGTGTATGTTGATACACTGTTACATCCACAAAAACTGACTGTTTTGTGTGCTTCATGGTTTGGTGGAATAATTGGTCCGTACGTCTTTAAAAAAGATTCCGGCCAGAACGTTACAGGCAATGGTGACCGCTATAGAGCTATGATTACTGACTTTTTTCGTTCATCAATTGAAGAACCATGATTTGCAGGAGCTGTGGTTTCAACAAGACGGCGCCACATGTCACACAGATCGTGCCACAATTTATTTATTGAAGGAAACATTTGATAACCGCAAATAGTTTCACGTTACGGACCCGTGAATTGGCCTCCAAGATCGTGCGATTTGACTATTTTCTGTGGGGATATGTGAAGTCGCTATTCTGCGCCGATAAGCCCAAATCGATTGACCACTTGGAGGACAACATTCGCTGCGTTATTGCCGATATACGGCCACAAATGTTGGAAAAAGTCATCGAAAATCGGACCTCCAGATGAGACTACGTCCGAGCCCGCCGTGGCGGTAATATTTAATGCCAGAAGATTGGCTTTCGAATAAAGTAAATTTCATGTCAATTTAAAAAAATCACCTTTGTTTTATTCCACTTCAAAGTTCTATACCTCTAAAAAAAAACACCCTTTATATGATGGCAGGACTCATCATCACCTTGGATGGTGTCCGAAGAGAAAAAAAAAATAACAAACTAACTCGCCACGACAGGAAAAGTCCTCAAAGTAGTGCAGAGACTTGCAAGCTTATTTATGCATCACTGGAGTAAACGAAAACTTTCCCCACAGCAGCAACATGGAGGTAATTTCTCTTTACCAGAACCCATTATACATGTAGCCATTGAAAGCACTGCTAAGGGAGCCATCGTAATATTCGCCAAAGAAGTAACAGGTAAAAAGGATGGAAACTCCTTCTCCAAGCTAACTGTAATAAACGTACTTGGTAATCAAAAAATTCTAAATGAAATGTAGCTGAAAAACAAGAATGAATGGGTAAGTGAATTGGTAAGCCAAACTTTTTAACGAAAGGTCATGAATTCTCAAATAGGTTGAAAACAATGGAACGGAGAGGTACAGGAATTTTTAGAAAAATAGAACCGATGTATCTTAGATGCAGTTATTACCATATAAAAAGGGAATGTGAGATAGAAATGTCATAGATAGGTATGGCAGACAATCAAACTTCGTTAAACGCCTAAACTTTTAAGTTCCATTAGTTGTATTGTTGTAAAGGGTTTTTTTTTTCAGACGTGTGGTTTTCAAGAAGATATAAAACGCATATAATTTAATGGTATGGCCAAGAATTTAGCTTTATTATAAAGATAAGAGTTTGCCATAAGGTTTTAAAAATTATTTCTGGCAAGTGGCCACCGCGGCTGCCTCGAATGAATTCCAGCCGAGAGGACCAATGTTCGACTACTTTTTGCAGCAATTGGGGCCGTATGTCAGCAATAACGCGCGAAATATTCTCTTCCAAGCCGTCAATCGTCTCTGGCTTATCTGAGTAGACAAGCGGCTTCACATAACTCCACACAAAATAGTCCAGCGGTGTTAAATCGCATGATCTTGGAGGCCACGCCTACCCCCACTACGCGAGATAATGCGCTCATTAAAAGTTTCCTTCAATAAATTGATTGTATCGTTGGCTGTATGGCATGTAGCGCCGGCCATTTTGTTGAAACTAAAGGTCGTCCACATCAACATCCTCCAATTCAGGCACGAAAAAGTCATTAATAATGGCTATATAGCGTTCCCCATTGACTGTAACATTATGGCCGGCTAAATTTTTAAAGAAATATGGACCAATGATTCCCTCAGTCGATACAGCAAAACCAAACATTGACCAAATTCGCTTATGAAAATTGGAATTAACGGCAATCGTGTTTTGGATCCAATTTGCACAATTTGGAAGCGTTGTTCAGGAGTAAGTCTATTCATTATGAAATGGCAAACCAAACTGAGCATAAATCAAGTGACAGCTGTCAAAAAGACCAACTCCGAAAAAAGTAATGCCAGATGTGTTTCTGCTGTGAATTTATAGCAAATGTAGACGCCATACGTGTGTGTTTATGTCATCGAACTGTAAGTTGATGCAACAAATTCATGTCGAGAAGAAAATTAACAAAGGAAAGTGTAACTGAATTTTTGGCAAATCGATTTCGTGGATCAAAAATTTAATATTCCTTGAATCCAGACTAAATCTGCTTCAAATATTCGTTATACTGGATTCTGCAAATGATAAATGGGTTCGGAAGTCGATAGAACAGTTCATTTTAACCTTTTGCTATATAGTATAGACAAGGGCAAGGGACATATGTATGTTTGCCGAGACACAATTCTGTCGGCAGAATTACCAAGGAACAAAAGTATTTTCTCATTCATTGCTGCGGTAAAATCATTCATGGTCAAGTATATATAGTATAATGCAAAGAGGATGTCGATGTGCTCGCTCTGAGGCAATCAGATGTTTATTATTATTTTTTTTTTCAAGTATGGAGTATGGGTAACATTGATGCTGGATGCTAGATGCTGTTGCTGCTGCCATGTGCCTTAAGGATATTTGAGGAAGTACTCGGTTGGTTGGTTAAAGTGGTAAGAGTGGTTTGTTGTATGTAAACCAATGAAATAAAATGAAAGAATTATTGTATACAGAATACACACATTTCTTCTACAAAGAGATAAGTTTTGCTTGAACAGCAATATAAAGGGAAAAAGAATAATACTCCAGACATAAATATTAAGAAAATAAATTTTCAATATAAATGTTTAGTATTTTTCCTTGGAAAGTCTGATTTGAGAGTGAAATAACCGTAGACATCGTCCCATTAAATTAGACCGTCTGGACAAATATCAAAAGGTGATTTGGGGTCACTTTGCAGATGTCATTGATTTTCGGGGCTTACTACGAGAGCAAAGAATACTATATATGAGAATCGGCTATATACCACTCGAAGCATACCATTCGAGGCCTGATATACAGGATATACAAAAACTTTTTTTTTTGAAAATGGCGCAAAACATCGAGTGTAGCTTCGGCTGTGTGGCACGTAGCGCCGTCCTGTTGAAACCAAATGTTGCCAATATCCTCCTTTTCAATTTTTGTGAACAAAAATTCGTTCAACATGGCCCGATAACGATCGCCATTGATTGTAACGGCCACTCCTTGCTCATTTTCGAAAAATGGCCCAATTAAGCCTCTGGACCAAAATCCGCATCAAACAGTGACTCGTTTTGGGTGTATCGGCTTTTCAATGTATGCGTGCGGGTTTTCTGTGCCCCAAATGCGACAATTTTGCTTGTTCACTACCCGCCAAGATCAAAATGAGCTTCATCTGAAAAGATGATTTTTTTTTGGCAAAATCGGCATCTTCTCTAAGTCGATCGCAGGCCCACTTAGCGAAGCGTATACACAACCATATTCGTTCAGCGGAAGGATAAAACTAATTATCTGTCAAATCAAACATGAGCTAAGTGTTACCATAAGCACTATTTGAAAAAAAACGTTAGATGGCGGACCCTTTACATCGCCTCTTCAAACAAATGTAATCAATTCACACGAGTATTTTTCCTAATAAACGTACAGAAAAAAAAAAACAATAAAAAATGAATACATTTATGACAAAACCACATTTACCACAGGTTCTTTTGAAGCCTTTAGTCTTTAACCATAAAATTAGAACACCATTCTCAAAAACCAACTCCTTTTCAAATCCCATTAAACCTTGCCCATCGTTCTCTAAACGTACATACAAAAACTTACCTATACCGCATCAAGAGACAAGCATTTGCTTACCCTCCATCAATTCCAGTAATTACCTTAGCAACAATCGAATCGTGCTGAAAATGACATTTTGATCCCACATCCTACAGCTTGAAAGGGCTAGCTGGCCAAATGACTCCAAAGTGCAAACAACCATCACCAAAGAGTGCACTATATCCATTTGACGCACGTATATATATAAGGATCGAAGTTGCCTATACATAATGAAAACTGTGTCACTACCTTAACCATGCCAAAATGGTGACTATTATACAAATCCCTTTGAATGTCAGGCAGAAAAGTGACCATTTAAACACACACACACACATACACATACACCCATTTCCTCAATCAAGATCACATCGATGAAGAGTAAACAAAACTTGACACATAACCAACATGGTCATTCAGCGACCGACAACATTCATTGTCAACATCAAGGCGTAAAGGAAGGCAAAGGCAAGCAGTGTGTTACATATATTCTGCTTGTATTCAATGTGCAGTGCATGTGCCTATGACAGTAAGTATACTTTCGTGGCGACACAAGAGCAACGCCAATCGTACTTAACCCACTTCTTATGCTTGACCAGATTTTCGATGGACAGCGCAATATTATCATCTTCGTTGTGTTGGTTTACACATTAAAGCGCCACCCACTCTTCAGCAGCAGCAGCGTAATCCGGTAATGCGCTTGGGGAAAGCGGGCGAGAGTGTCATTGGCGAACAAGGAAATCCTCTGGTATATCTACGTCATGGTAATGCAGTGTGAAGTGTGTATATATGAACATCAAGCGTACGCTGAAAGCTACAACTGTCCTTGAATATAAATACAGACCCAAAGCATATGGATTTTCTTGATTTTCTGTTTCTCTCATGGTTTTCTTCGTTTTTGCTGGCCGTTTTCAATTTCCCATTGTCGCCATTGAAAATGAAAATTGGAAAAGCTGGACCGAAGGCAGGGAAGTATTTAAAATTTTATGTCGAATCTTTCAAAGGCCATACGCATTAACAAAGAAGAATATTTATGTGTGCATAGTTTCTCGAAAAAAACAAGGTCTACAACAGTGTTGGGTTATTAGGTTTATCTCTGAACCGCTTTTACAAGGTGGTAATAAAAGATTTAAAAGAAAAACAGCTTAATAAGCAGGAACAAAAAGTAAAAATACAAAGCGATGTCAATAGCCTTTCCCATGCTTAAGAAGGTTCAGGGTAAAATTTTAACTTGTTTTAGGGTGATTCCATATACACCGGCCCTGAACTAAGGAAATAATAATAATTTATATCCAAAGTGGAAATATCATAAAATTGATTTTTTTTATTGCTTATTTTGCAGTCAAAAACACGTATAGCAGTTATTCGCTACGAGTCTTTTTTTTTTTATTTTTTTTTAAGTTGGAAACCCTGTACTTTTGGTTTTATTGTTTTTTGATTTGACCACCGTCGGCGTCGGTCCATTGTTTTTCATTATCTAAACTCAGAAAAAGTTTTAGTGTCATTTGGTGTTTAGAAGTAAAAACAAACTGAGTTTATACGTATAATGATTCATAAAGTGTCAAGTGTCACTCGCGTAACAGAAGTTTATGTACTCATGATTTATTATTTATAAAAATGTTTTAAATTGAAATAAGAAGAATATCGTGACATACAGTCAGATAAAATTTCTTTGAATTTTAAACTTATTCTGAGCCATTTTTTTTAGTTTAGTCACACCCGTAACAGTTTGGCATTTTAAAATTTAATATTTCTGTCTTTCAACTCATTTAGAATTTTTTTTTTGTATTTCTTGATATGGAATTTACTGCGCAGGGTTATAACTATTTTTATAGGGAAATCTATTGCCTATGTATTTAATCCACTTTAAGTTGGTTTCTTCCACCCTTTAGAGTGAGAAATTTGTTCACTTTTTAGTGATAAAAACTTTATTTTATACGGAGAAGTGTTTCCCCACTACATATGAGAAATGATAACATTTCTATGACACAACTTCCCATCATGATATCGTGTTTTTATATTCTTTTAATGCTTAGTTCTTTTAATACTCAGTCACACCCATTATACATCAACCTGTCACAATCGTAACTAATTTTGGATAGTGTTTCATATAACTTTGTTTCTTATAACTAAATTATTAGGTTACTCAAGATCAATTTTCAGTCAAATAAAATAATTAGACTTTCTGCAACAATGTATATTTTGTGAACATTAGAAAATAACCAGTTTTCTAAGGTCACACCCGTAACTCAACTGAAATACGCGAAGATCGACATACGCACGTGTTTTTTTTTTAATTTCGTGTACTTATTTGTTTAAAAGACACCAAACGCTCTATAAAATACCCAATTTGTTTTTAATCAGTGTTGATTATTTTGTAAGAAATTTATAAAATCATCAGTGTCACACCCGTAACAAAATGGCAGATGAATTGGACAAAAACGGATCATCTGTTGATTCAAGTCAAACCGAATTATCCATACTAATGCCGATGAAGCAAGAAAAGAATAGAATTCACCGAAAATTCCTCAAAACCGCAAGTGACAGTTGGCAACAATTGATACTTGTCGGGTTTCTAGGAATCTATGGTCGAATATCTCCAGGAAAAAAAACAGAATACTTACTTATGATAAGCAGGCCTCATTTTTCTCTCCTAGTTGGAATCCGAACTGGTCACAACTCAATGGGAACCCACATGGGCAGAATGGGCATTAGCACATCTAACCTATATAAAGGGTGTCAGGAAAAGGAGGCGGAAGAGGGCTCATTACACTTTTTTTTGTGAATGCCCCAGTCTAGATAGAATTAGGAAAACTGCCCTCGGAGAATACTTTTTCGAAGAACTGGGCGACACTAAGAAACATCCGGGAATTCATACAGAATTCAGTATGGTTTAGGGAGGCACCCCATAACATCGAACTCCTTTCCTTATCCATCCTCATACCAACCTTACATCCTGGGGAGCGCAATGAATCCATTGAGACCCGAGTGAGATGGTGCTTGCCGTATCATCATCCCTTCTAACCTTACCTATTTTCAAAGTCAAAATTTTGAAACCTACACAATATTTTTTATCAATTCGGGATATTTGGTGATTTCATATTAATCTATAAAATCGTTGGTATCAGTGTCACACATGTAACAATGGAAGCACCTTTTAGTCTTTAGTGAAAAGTTTTTGAAAACAATAATTTTCAACATTTTTCGCCCTTTCAACTAGGCTTTGTTGCAAGAAACAATGAATCTTTCAATTTTTTTTCCAATTTTATTCTGAATAAACTGGAAGAAGTGTACAAAGTTGATGTTATTTATACCGAATTTGTGAAGGTCTTCGATAGATTTATTCACTTTACTTCGATTAAAAAATTAGAAAGTTTCAGTCTTCATTCAAACAAGTTGAAATGGTTAGTGACTTACTTTAATAATCGTATACAATTTCTATCCTTGGACCAAGAACCTTCAAATTCAGTTATGGTAATATCAGGTGTACCCCAAGGAAGCCATATAGGTATAACTTTTTTCTTGCCTGATATATTCTTGAAATAAGTTTAATAACTATTTCAAAAAGATTTAAATTTCTTCAGATGCATAAAATCCCTCTCTTCACAATATTTATTTATTCGCATTATATAAAGGGTCCGCCAAATAAATTTTTTTTTTATAAATGGCGCAAAACATCGAGTGCAGCTTCGGCTGTGTGGCACGTAGCGCCGTCCTGTTGAAACCAAATGTTGCCAATATCCTCCTTTTCAATTTTTGTGAACAAAAATTCGTTCAACATGGCCCGATAACGATCGCCATTGACTGTAACGGCCAATCCTTGCTCATTTTCGAAAAATGGCCCAATTATGCCTCTGCACTAAAATCCGCACCAAACAGTGACTCGTTTTGGGTGTATCTGCTTTTCAATGTATGCGTGCGGGTTTTCTGTGCCCCAAATGCGACAATTTTGCTTGTTTACTACCCGCCAAGATCAAAATGAGCTCCATTTGAAAATATGATTTTTTTTTGGCAAAATCGGCATCTTCTCTAAGTCGATCGCAGGCCCACTTAGCGAAGCGTATACACAACCATATTCGTTCAGCGGAAGGATAAAACTAATTATCTGTCAAATCAGACATGAGCTAAGTGTTACCATTCACGAAATAAGCACTACATGAAAAAAAAAGTTAGAAGGCGTTTAAAAGCAACACGCATGAGCTTCTAATGGGACAGAAACTTCATACCAACAGCAATAGCTGCACGTTCTCAGCCATGGCGACATGTTCTTAAAAAATCATGTGTTCTTTCCTTTTACTTCTTTCCTTCCAATGATATACTTCACATAACTTTTATATTATAAGATAGTGTAACTCATTTATCGGACAAGTAAAACGAGTTCTGGTTAATTGGACAAAAACATCGTCTTAAAAACTCACCGGAAATACATTAGGATACAAAAGTACGGGTTAGGCCACCTCATGATCATTTTTCTGTTAAGTTATATCACCTTAGAAATCTTCAGCACCACTCCATCCGTATTGCATATACATACATGAACGCTCTTATATTTATATCACCGGTTATAATGTTACAATTTCGCTTTCTATATGGATTCTATCAATAACTCAGCTGTAGCCTCACCAGCACATTGCTTAACCCTCAAGAAAAAATGTTTCGCCCAATGGCGCCTCGTAAATACGGCCTTGACAATGCCCTGCACCTGACCATGAGAACTATGGTCAAGACTAACATGAGTTACAACTGAGTGTGAGTGTGTTTCTGTCATTTCGCTTCTCCTTGTTCGATATAATTTACAAAGAGAAAGTGGATGGTGGCTTGCATAAAGCAAGAACTAAACTTTTCGAGCTAGAGGAAGAGTCGTCGTGATGTAGATGTAGTGAGCATTTTTTTTATGAAGTTGATTTATTGTGGTGTCTTTAAGTTATATAGAGTGTTTGCAATGGAATCCCCTTTACCATCGACACAATAGATAAGCCATTTTTAACCAAATGAACCTTTTAATTATTTTTTTTTTTTCATTTTTATTTTTAAATATGGAATTGAATTTGGAAAAAAAAAAAACAGCATTAAAGTGGAGGGTGTTTAATGCAATACATATAATATGTGTTTCCTGCAAGCTGCAACCTTGTAGAGGATGATAGTCCAGCAGCACATATTTTGGCCTTATGATTTATTATATTTTCATCCAATAAATATGGGAGATGGTATTTTGTGGATATAATATGGTTCAGTCCTTGTAAATGAGTTTGATTTCATTACAAAACTGAAAAGACTCATGTCAGGTTGTTTATCCTGGATTACTTGGGGGAGTTCAGCACGATAACTTGGGTATACACTATACACTATATTGGATTGCATGAAGTTACATAAACACATTAAACTAATGAAAACCAGAAACAGGATGTTTTTGTATGTTGATAAGTTATGTCAACGAAGGACTGTTTGATAATACATTTACGTAAAGTAGTTGGTGTGACTTTTTGTTGTGTGCTATTTGCACTAAGCAGGTCTTGTTTTATAAAAAAAATGATGACAAGTCTGCAGAGGGGCAGGTGACAAGTACTTATCATTCTGATGAAATTAATGAGTTTATACGATTTAAAAAACATTCTAATTTTGACGTAATGTCGCTTTTCGAAATCTCAAAATTGTATTAGAAACGTGAAGATTTGAAATTCCCAGTAAAAAAACTGCAATTGGCGCCAATTTAAGAAATGTAACCAACTATAAAAGTTGATTGATTAATCTATCTGACTCCGAAATCCTTTTTAATCAAATACCTACACAAATGTTTGACTTATTTTTGTTGCTTTCTCATTCTTTTGCAACCAAATATACGAAAAAGAACAGTTTAAGTCAAATTCATGCCCAGTAATGTTACGAGTATAGGCAATTAAGAGAATCTGGTTATAAGCTATGTTGTAATCAGACAATGTCTGCAAGCAAGCGAGTTAATATGTTCAGCCTAATTGCCGGAATAAATCTGGTAGAATTAACCAGTTAACCTTGACATGTGAATGTATTGTATTGAGTGTGTATGGAGTAACGCAGAAGGTGGATATGGATACACTAAAGGGAATAAGGTGCACACACACCTATACTATTACAAACGAGATGATAAATTATTTCGTCGACTCAATTGTATACACCTACATAATGTACCTACCTACCTAACCTATATCACGTATATCTGTATGCTTAAAGTAGGTATTTGTTTTTACTTATGGCCAGGTTATACTGTTTATCATCATGTATACAGAATGTGAATTGTGCTTAAGTGGGTTCGATAAAATATTTTAATTAAGAGGTAGAAACACATTTTTTGTGGATATGATCTTAATTAAATTGTGTTAGGTGTGGTAGTGTGAGAGTCTATGAATACACACATATCCATATTTACTTACAAATGAGATCTAAGGAGTTATATATTTAAATTTATACAAATTAATACCATGTTTTAAATATAGGAGGCAGTTAAAATACTAATATTTCAATTATCACTTATCTGCCTACATAAAGGGTTTTCCAATAAGAGGTGTTATTTTGAATAGCCCGCTATTTCGGTAGTTGTCACTTTTGAAGCTGTCATTTTTTGACATTTGACAAGTAGAAACTACGCCATTAATAAAAATGGAACGATACACGCTTCAACAACGCATTGAAATTATTAATATTCACTATAAAAATAATGGTGAACATTTGGCAGAGACGGTTCGTAAAACTAAAACATTTTTGGGTCGTCGTGAAGCACCTTGTCGGACCGCAATACAGAAATTGGTTAACAAATTCAAGCTGTTGGGACAAGTTAGTGATGTGAAGAATAAAACCCGTGCACGTCGCTCAAGAACAACTGAGAATATTGCTGTTGTAGCCCAAAGTGTTGAAAAAAACCCAGGTTTGTCCATTCCTCGTCGTTCTTTGGAATTAGGCATTCCATACGGACGGTCTTAAGGCTTATAAAGTTCAGTTAACACAAGAACTCAAGCCGGCTGATCATCAACAACGTCGTGTCTTTGCTGATTGGGTCCTTGAAATGCATGAAAATGATCCGGAATGTCATCGAAAAATCATCTTGACTGATGAGGCCCATTTCCACCTCGGAGGCTACGTCTGTCGCATCTGGGGCTCGGAAAACCCAAGAGTTACTGTTGAAAAGCCTCTCCATCCTCAACGCGTGACTGTTTGGTGCGGTTTATGGTCCGGCGGGGTCATTGGACCTTACTTTTTCGAAAATGAGGCTGGAGCAACAGTTACGGTCAATGGATTGCGCTATCGAAAGATGATTAATGATTTTTTTATGGCCGGAATTGGATGGTATTGATCTGGACAACGTTTACTTTCAACAAGACGGCGCTACGTGCCACACAAGCAATGAAACCATCGATCTTTTACGGGAAAAGTTTCCGGACCGTGTTATCTCTCGAAGAGGTGATCACAATTGGCCACCGAGATCTTGTGATTTAACACCTTGCGACTTCTTCCTTTGGGGTCACGTGAAAGATAAGGTCTACGCCAACAGCCCAGCGTCAATTCAAGACCTCAAAGATGGAATTCGTGAGGCTATCGAGGACATAGGGCAGCCACTTTGCGATTTGGTTATGGAAAATTTCATGAAAAGGATAATGGTCCTGTAAGCGTGGTTGTGGCGGCCATTTGGCTGATGTTGTGTTCCGTATTAACGGCATACCTTCCTCTTAATAATAAAATAGACATCCGATCATTTATCTCAAAAAATGCCATTTTTCTTTGAATATCAAAATAACACCTCTATCTGTATATTATGTTACCGAAAAATTGAATTTCTAAAACTTACGGGCTAAAATTATAATTTTTCAGCAACAACATTGGTAAAAGTCCAAAATGTTTGTTTTCATAATTCATTTCGAAGTTTTTCCAACTGTTTTCTTGGCACTCTCGCGGATTTTAACTCCCTTATTGTGTCCTCCGTCACACAAATCCGTTGCTCCTCTAAGTGTATATTTAGGACTTTTACCAAACTTGATAATCCAATTTTTTTTTTTTTTTTTTTTTTGTAAATATGAATATGGTAGATACTAGCCCGACAAAGTGTTATTGTGAAATTTGGTCCAAATCGGTCTAGCAGTTTGCCAACAAGGTGCAACAGCGCATTCATGTTTGGAATAATCTTATAAACCTCAGGTACGATTTTAAAAATTCTTGTTTGTGTTTCAAAAGTTATACATACTTAGAGGATGGGGTTAAGGATAAATAATTTTCAAAAGATAGATATTTATAGTGTGAAATGCGGTAAACGCAAAAAGGGGTATCTGATTTAAGTGACATTTTGAGAAAAGCTTCAGAGCTGGATGGGTGGGGTGTTTAAAGGGTGAAATTGGGTGAAAACAAAAATGGGATCCTATTTTCAAAATTATTTTAGTGTATGAAAAGTTAGATTTTGAGGATGGACTTAGAGGTTTGCTTTTTTTATAAAGGGTCCGCCAAATAACTTCTTTTTTTTTTTTGAAAATGGCGCAAAAAATCGAGTGCGTAGCTTCGGCTGTGTGGCACGTAGCGCTGTCCTGTTGAAACCAAATGTTGCCAATATCATCCTCTTCAATTTTTGTGAACAAAAATTCGTTCAAAATGGCCCGATAACGATCGCCATTGACTGTAACGGCCACTCCTTGCTCATTTTCGAAAAATGGCCCAGTTATGCCTCTGCACCAAAATCCGCACCAAAAAGTGACTCGTTTTGGGTGTATCGGCTTTTCAATGTATGCGTGCGGGTGGTCTGTGCCCCAAATGCGACAATTTTGCTGGTTTACTACCCGCCAAGATCAAAATGAGCTTCATCTGAAAAAACGATTTTTTTTTGCCAAAATCGGCATCTTTTCTAAGTCGATCGCAGGCCCACTTAGTGAAGCGTATACACAACCATATTCGTTCAGCGGAAGGATAAAACTAATTATCTGTCAAATCAGACATGAGCTAAGTGTTACCATTCACGAAATAAGCAGTAGTTGAAAAAAACGTTAGATGACGGACCCTTTAGATTGGGTTTTAATAGGGTGATTCCCCAGTTCAAAAAAAATATTATCCCATTCAAAAAATTATTGTTGTTTGGAAGTTTATTTTGAAAGAATGGCTTATTGGTTGAATATATTGATATAAGGTATAATTTGGTAAACACAAAAAATGGTATTTATCTATACATAAGACGAAGGTTCGGAAACGGACGTCATGAGCGGCTCGTGAACATGTCTTTTCAAATGAGCGCTTACCAGATACGCTCGCCCATGAGCCATCAGGTGTAAGCACTTTTAGTTCGATTTATAAACGCTCACGTCAAGAGCGCACTCATTATATGCGATAGCAAAACCGAACGCTCATGAGCTTTACACGAGAGCGAGCCAATTTAGCACTCATGAGCCTTAATGAATTAAGATTAAAAGAAAACAAATTAAATCGTTTTGCGTAGGATATTTTAAAATTTTAATTTTAACACTATATAAATTATTTAATTAATTTCATTCAAAATGTCTTACATTACATTAATCTTCAGTAGATATTTCTATTAAATCGAAATTTAATTTATAGAGGAGAATCTTTCGCAAGAGATTTTTTTTGAAAGTTTTGTTAATATTTAATTTTTGAATGGTTTAATTCTGGGTTTTCCTGTGCGCATGTTCCTTAAAATCGTATTCTACTGTATACACATATATACCGCGAAAAAGGGTGCATATTCTAATTCCAAGAATAAAATGAGAAAAAAAAACTGGAACCTTTGTTTCTGAAACCGATTTTTTATGATCGTATTTTTAAGAAGTGCGATCTACGGGGTTGTATTTTGCTTACCGTCTGTCTGAAGGAAAATCTCACTAAGTGTAGAAAAAAATACATTTTATTTTTTTAATAGAAAAAATTATTGCATTTCGCGAAAGATTAAAACACCTGCTGAAAGATTTGCTCGGCCACTGTCTCATAATATGGGCAAAACAAGGCTTTTTTTTAGTTTCACAATGTTTGAATAAAATATCTTCCAAAGGGTATTTTTTAATTAGTGAGTTTTACCTTTAACCTATGTTATTTTACTTCCGTAAAAAAAGAACAAAAAAAGGAAGCCAATTCATAAACGCATGTTGCATATTGTATTGGAGAAAGAAAAACTCATTACGAATGAGCGCTCACAACCGCCCACGCTCGACCGCGAGACATGGGAGCCATAAGCTGTTTTCGCTTTCGCCCATGAGCAGAAGTTTCGCGATTGACTTTTTGCGTACGCTCGTAGGCCAAATATGAGCTGTGAGCCTTTTTGTTTGTGTACGCGCTATCAATATTGACTTAAAAACTATATGACATCGACAAAAGGTGACATGCTTTCATTAAAATCTCTTGCCAACATTATTTTGCTAAATCAACTTCACTTTAGTTTATAATGTTCCAACTATTTTCTATTAAATTACAGACACAATCGTGATAGCATTTTCAATTAACACTACTTATGGCAGCAATTATGGGGTGTATAAAATTTTCTCACTTCCATACAAAATGGCAAAGTCCGACGAACCAACCTTGATCGCACTCTGCCCCATTTCCTCCATCCGATTCGTTCGATGCAGTGGTGTCGAAGAGGTTAACCGATCATTATGAATATAATCATTTATCCGTCACTAAATTAAGTGAAATCTAATTTAACAATCCATCAGTTGACTTTCGGATCACTGCTCATAGAGAAAATCCAAGTTCGAGAACTTTGATACATGGCGAGTGCGATGGGCGGAATACTGAACAGTTGGCTTACCAGATTGGAGCTGCCTTTGTCACCACCACGGCACCGGTAGCACGATTCAATGAGCAATGTTTCATATAGTGTCAAACTATAAATGAGCTATAATTGCCACCATAAATAGAATCCAGACTCTCAGAACCATCAGAAACGAAACCAACAGCTGCACCTGCAGTAGCGAGTACTATCTGGCAGCTCTTGCAACAACAACTGCAAATTCCCATACCTATATACCTAGATGGGCGGGTAATTGCTCCTAATTATCGGTTGGGCGAAATGTTAATTGTAAATTTGTTCCAAGTGTGGATTTTCGGTATATAACTTATCTAACAGACATGCTTGATTGCAATGACAATGCTCCGTTGATGGGAGCGAGCGGCGAGGCCAGAATTCTGCTTCAACGACAACGTCGTTATTTCTGTGTAGTGTAATTCAACTAATGCATTGATAAAATTCAATTAGACCATGGATGAGCGGTTATTGCAAATGGATTGTTATGGTGAGGTTGATTTTGCATTTCAAATCCAATCGTTTCTAATTAATGATGCAGTTATGGGGGCGTAAAGCCCCAGATGCAGTGGGCAGAAAATTGAAAAAAGAAATAATAAACCTACTAATGCGGGGTTATACTTATTAGAAGCAAATTAGAAAGGTTAAGATGAATATATTTAAACATTTTTATCTCTACATTTTTATTAATAAAAGATGAAATAATTAAGAATAGAGTAGAACACAGTTATAAGAAAATCTGAAAAATTTTTTTATATATGTGTTCTTCTAATATGTTTTCTTATTAAGAAAGAAAACCAGATACAATAACTAAGCAATAACATTCAAATCTAAATGTCATAACGTTGACAGAGTATTCAGTTTTAAATATATTTATTTTGACAAAGTTCAATTACCAAATTATTAAGTACATTTTATACACACGTATACATTTGTAACTTGAAATTAATATTTGTGCATAAGCGTGTTTTTATATATTCGATTTTCTAATAAACGCTTAATTTTAAAGAAAAATTGGAAAAAAGACACTGTGTTATGGATTTCTTTTCTTGTAACCGATTTCTTCTTATAGTCATAACGGGTGATTTTTTAAGAGGTTTAGAACTTTTTAAAAAAAAAAACACAAAAAAATCGAAAAAATGAATGAAATATTTATTTGAATCGATAGTTTGAACCTTGCAATTTAATGTTTAAAGAAAATTTCATGCAAATGTTGACCGCGGCTGCGTCTCAGGTAGCCCATCCGCTGAGTCCAATTTTGGCATACTCTATCACACATATCGGCCGGTATCTCACGAATGAATGCATGGATGTTGGCTTCCAGTGCGTCAATCGAAGCGGGCTTGTCCCTATAGACATTAGCCTTGACATACCCCCACAAAAAATAATCTAATGGTGTCAAATCGCACGATCTAGGCGGCCAATTGACCGGCCCGAAACGTGAAATTAACTGTTCACCAAACTCGCCTCGCAATTGCGCCATTGTTTCGCGTGCTGTGTGGCATGTGGCACCGTCTTGTTGAAACCACATATCATGCAAGTCAAGAACTTCCATTTCGGGCAAAAAAAAGTTTGTTATCATCGCTCGGTAGCGTTCACCATTGACAGTAACGCTGCGATTCGCATCATCTTTGAAGAAATAGGCCCAATAATGCCGCCGGCCCATAAACCGCACCAAACAGTGGCTTTTTCGGGATGCATTGGTAGCTGTTGCAATGCTTCTGGCTGATCTTCACTCCAAATGTGGCAATTTTGCTTATTTACGTACCCATTCAACCAAAAATGAGCCTCATCGCTGAACACAATTTTTCGATAAAAAAGCGGATCCTCGGCCAGCTTTCCAAGAGCCCATTCACCAAAAATTCGGCGTTGTGGTAGGTCGGCTGGCTTTAGTTCTTGCACCAGCTGTATCTTAAAAGGCTTTACGCCCAAATCCTTCCGCAAAATTTTCCACGTAGTGCTGTAACAAAGGCCTAACTGCTGGGAACGGCGCCGAATCGACATTTCGCGGTCTTCTGTCACACTAGCTGATACGGCCGCAATATTTTCTTCACTACGCACGGTACGTAAACGTGTTGGTGGTTTAATGTCCAACAAAGTAAATTTGGTGCGAAATTTGGTCACAATCTTCCGAATAGACTGCTCAGAAGGTCGAGAATGCCGATCATAAAATGGAAGCAGCGCGCGATGAACATTTCGAACCGAGCACGAATTTTGATAGTAAAATTCAATAATTTGCAAGCGTTGTTCATTTGTAAGACGATCCATGGTTAAATTGCAAACCAAACTGAAGCTGTTTGACAGTGACACAAGGTACTAAACACACGTCAGCTGTCAAAACCAGTGTTGCCAAAACCAAACCAGCTAAAAAATCACCCGTTATAATACTGTACAGTCGACTCCGCCTATATGCACTCCACTTAAATGAAACTTTCGATTATATATGAGGCCATGAGAAGCAGAGTGCCCTAACTGATTTCCGCAATTGTTTTTAAAATGACGAAAACTCGTTTTTTTGCACCAAAAATCTGCTTATTTTGAAACAAAAATATCTATAGATTTATGAAGCATATAACTGCTTCAAAAAAAGTTTGTTTTCGTAACTGAAAATATTAGTTTTCGCCATTTCAAAAAGAAGTGCAAAAATCAGTTAGGCCACTATGGTTCTCATTCAGCCTTATTTTGAGATTCGAATGAATAGCTATTTCGATAGAATAGATCTATTCATTCGAATGAACTTTGCATATTTTGAGAATCGAACGAATAATATTCATTATCGAATGAATGCATAAAATGAACATTAGCTCTTTGACATTTACTGACATTTCTATTAAATTTAGTGTGACCAAGCTGTTTTTTTTCGAAGAATTTTTGTTTTTATAAAAATGATGGTCAAAATAATGCGTTCTCATTTAAGAAAAATAAAGTAAAGATAAGTAATGTTAAAGGAACGGTAAAGTTTACTATTTAAAAAACATCAATAAAAACTGAAATTTTAAAATTTGGGAGCATTTAGAAAATAGTATGGTAAGTTTATTGACATGAAAAAGTAACAAAATATATTTAAAACTTTTGAATAGTTAAAATCTAGATTTTTTTTTAAGCTTTCATGTCAATTTAATTGTGTTTAAAATTGACTAACAAAAAAAACATGTAACTTCAGTCTTTCTTTACTTTATACACACCTAGTCACACTTTCCAATTATCAACAAAACAAAAAAAAGTAAGATCCCTCGCCGGTATTTTTTTGTTATTTGTAAATACAAGAGCAAGAGCAAGAGTTTATTGTTTAATTTTCAAGAAAAACAGATGGCAATTATTTTATTTATAAGAAGTGAAGACGGCGGCGAAGAGCAGATATGGAGGAGAAGGATAATGGATGCATTCAAGATTGAAAATCCCTTGGCTATCTCCAGATTTTCTTCCATCAATTTGATGAGAACTTCTTTCTGCTCCCGTTTAGTCCAATTGGAATGCGACCTTTAATTAAAATCTCAACAAAAAATTCATAAAAGTATTTTATTTTCTTTATTTTTCAACAAAAATATTTGAGCTCACATGTTTTTTTAATCTGACGTTAAATGACATTTGTTTCGAATGATTCGAAAGTCAAAATTTGCTTAGTTTTCAACAAAAAATAAACTTTCGTTTGATAAAGTGAACTTTCGATTCGTTCGAAACTCAAAATAAAAACTATTCGAATTCGACTTACTTTCGCATGAAAGTGAATTTCAAAATAATTCTGATTGTCAATGAACGTGTCAACGCATGACGGTGTTCACATTGGACTCACTCCACCGACTTATTTTGAATTCTCAGTATTTTATCTCGCTCCCACTTGGCTCCTTCTTTCTCATCAAGAAGTGGCAGCCAGATAAAATACTGAGAAGTCAAAATAAGTCGGCGGAGTGAGTCCAATGTCAATCACCGTTCATAAAACCTTGACGTGAAATATGTGTAAATGCAATGTTTACCCTGTGGTGTGAATTGCGTTCACACGTAAAACGTTGACCATCACACGTTGCTTCTTCATGATACGTTGACGATCAGACAACTCAACATTGACATTTTTAGTCAATGTGAATTTTTCGCGAACAATAAAATAAATCGAATCAATCTATTACGGAAACTTCAATATTTTAAATATTTTAATCTCGAGGTATCGGGAAGTTTTCACGTTTTATTTTCGGTCTACCTGATGCCCGAATATTAAGATTCGTAAATTGGGACATTATTACTTTTCACTGAGGAAATGTGCGATTTCACGGCGTCTTCAATTGGTAATCCGGAAGAACACTGTTAATGGATTCAAAACATCTGATAGTCAAACAAAAAAAATTTTTTTCTCCCAAGGCAAAAAAAAGTTGAGTGCTTTGTATCAAACTACTCTGCATACGTCAAAATGTAGTTTTTCCTCTATTTGTCAAGTCATAAACTGTCAAATTCCATAAAAGGATGTCTATACCATAGTAAAAAAAAATTTAAATCCTAAAATTTAATTTATTACTATTGAAAAAGGCGATTTTAAGGCTCTCAAGTAACAATTGGTACCAAAATACTCTATATATATGCGTAAAAATATTGTTCGTTCTCTATCTGTCAAGCCACTGTCAAATTCCATCGAAGGATGGTTACGATTTTAACGGAAAAATATTCTGAAAAATGATTTTATATTTTTCACTTAGAAAGAGGCATATTTTGTACTTTCCGCCGAGACAGACGATTGTTTCGTATATATTTCGATTATGCGCACCATTTACTCCTTTTTTTGAGAATAAGAATTGACATTTTGAAGGATTCAATGAAAATTTTCTGGATGAGTCAAGGCAGTCGTCAACGAGTTCTACTTCTGCGTAGACGTACATACGACTGGACTGCTGTGGGACAAAATTTGACTTCATTTTGGGCTTTTAGATTGAAATATCTCAAAAACTCATGATTGGGAAAATCAAATAAGTGTAATTTCCTTGTTCACTGAACCAAATTGAGTCCAGAAAACATTGTTTTAGGAATATTTTCATGTTATATTACCGCTATATAAGCAATAAATAACATAAAGCGGGTGAGCCACCTGCGTCGGTTTCTTTTTTAATCATATGTTAATGACAGCTCTTATGCGCTTGAAAAATTGACAAAAACTCAGTTTTTTTTAATCCTGCGTTACGAAATGGATCAATTTATCTTAAGCATCGTTGGGAATTATTGCAGTTATTTCCAAAGTGGGTGCTGTGTTGCCAAAACTCTGTTATATAAATTTCATAAATTTGTGAAGAAAGTTCGTGAGAATGGTTTGCTGATTGACAGTCTAAAGTTTATCCGTGTTCGTCCTGTGCGATCAAAGGAGAATATTGTGAACGTGTGACTCCTTGGTGGGTGCGGTTGTTGGAGTGGTGAAATGATTGGCCCATTTTTCATCCGTTCCAAGACCACGATGGTGCCACCGAGGCATGTAAACCGATTTTTTTGGCCAGAATTTGAGGATTTGGACTACTTGGGCTACGTGTCACATAAGCCATGTAACATTCGATTTATTGCACACTATATGTAAGTTAAATAATTGTTTATCAACAATCAGTGGTTTTGGTGATGCTGCTTGTCGGCCATGGAGCTTGCAATTTGACGCCGCCGTTGGACTTTATGTTTGTGGGGTATCAATAAATATATATATGGTCAAGCTATTCGTGATATAGGTGCCGAAACCATCGAAAATGTAATGAAAAGTTGGATTGACAAGATCGTCTACTGCCAACCCAGCCGAGACAGTCATTTGAATGAAATAATATTCCATAACTGATACTTTTCAATTAAGCAACTATCGTTGAAAAATATTGAACAGCGTTTTTATAACTTTTTTGTAAGGAAACCAAAAGGTGGCCCTAACTTGACAAACACTTGCGGTGATGTCTCGAAATCATTGCATCTAGTTACAAAT
Source organism: Leucozona laternaria (assembly GCA_932273885.2). Lineage (NCBI taxonomy): Eukaryota > Metazoa > Arthropoda > Insecta > Diptera > Syrphidae > Leucozona > Leucozona laternaria. Next base: position 17,131,946 of record OW026367.1, on the reverse strand, counting down.
GCTTTTTGAGCTAAGCCATGTAAAAATATATTATGCACGACTGGGTCTCATATAAATACTTTTTCTTATAGTTGCCCTTACAACAGATTTATTTAACTGTGACTTTGTACCCCTCTCCAACCTAACTGTCTTGTGACTTGTGATCATGTGTGTACTTAGAAATTTTGAAACCAATGGTAGTCATTTTTTGAACGTTCATTTTTCAGCTTATACTCGTACATTACTTCAAGTCCCCTAACACGTCCAAATTAACATTTCGCGGTTTTCGTGTTACACACACCCATAACTGCCTCAAGAGTAATATGTACGTTAAAACATCTGAAAATTTTTTCTTTCTCATGAAAAATACAAAATGAGAAGTTGAGCATTTTTTTTACTGATTTCGTTTACTGATTTTTTTAAATCCGTGGGGAATAAATGGAGTCGCCAAAAGTACTCAATTTAAATTGCGATTCACTTTTCTTTGTCTCTTTGATGCTAAGGTCGAAAGCACCAAAATGCGCACTTTGAATTTCGAACTTCATATAGTATTAAATTCCTTTAACATCAAGCAGTGACTTCATGAAATCATTTCTTCATACATAACGATAATGATGCTTTCGATATCCAAAATCAGAATTAATATTTAAAACACGAAAAGTCTCGAGAATGTTGTTTTTCCATTTCGATGACTTTTGCCTTGAAGCGCCATAAAAACAAATAAAAATAAAAGTCAAAAAGTTAACGTCAGTCGTTCAAAATGTTTATTTACTTTTATTTTTGTATTATTTTTTTTTTTTTGGATTTAAAATGTTTGTAATTTAAATTGAAAATAATTTCTCTTTCTCCAATAAATTTATTGTAAAAAAAATCTTTGACGTGTATTGCTTGCAATTGCAACAAGAACAGCTCCAGCATGGCATTCGGGTTGTACATTTGTGTTTGTTTTATGTGCACATACACCCTCTTCCCCTCCCCCTCAACTCTTCATCCCCCATTACGTCAATCATGAGTATTAATGTGCCACACAAGAAAAAGTTTACAACTTTTTGAATACACTTATTGACTGAGGAAAGCTGTTAAGTTCGTTTTCCCGACCCCATGCCGAGGGCGCTGCTGTGTGCAAGTATTTCATATACAAATTTTTGTTTTTCAACTAAATTTATTTCCATGTGATATTTGGCGGTATTGGGAGCGCAAAACAAAAAAAAAAAAAAAAAACAACAAAAAAAACTGCCTTTTTCTGTTATTTTTAGTTCAGCGGGAGATCGTTTTTATCATTTCATCCCGTAGGCAAAATTTTCCAATTTCCATAAAGAAGTAAAGAAGAATAATATAACTTTAGAGCTCTTTTTATTCATAAAAATGTTTCTATAAAAAAAAAAAAAAAAAACAACCCGCCGTAAATTTTAGAGTATATGGGAAATGCTACAGATTTAGACAATATGTGCCCGCATTTTGCCTGTCATATAATGTTTTTGAGTTTTGTGTTGTTGTTGCTGTTGTGTATGCCTCAGCAATTAGGGTAGGGTAAGTTTTATTTGTTTGGTTTTGTAGCGTAACTACCTGCTGACTCGGAAAAAGATTTATTTCCTTACATTTTTTTTAGCAAACTATGTATGTACGTAGATTGTAGGTCGAAAAAACTCCCTAGTTATACAGGGTGGAGCGGAAGATTTTAAATTGGAAACTGTAATGTATTGAATACAGAACAGTTTTTTTTTTAATTTTTGTTCCGTATTGGAAATTTGGCAATCCCGGGCGTCAGAAATGTCTGTCGACTCATGCAAGTTTTCGTATGAATTGTTGCATCTTAAACTACTCAGCTGAATCTAACACCATATGTTCACGATATATGGCGCTCAAAACAAAATAATACAAAAAAAACTAACCATCCGATTGAGCTAAAACTTTCACAGTATTTATTAGATACGAAATGTGAAGTGGACGTAAATAAAAAGTTATTTTTATAAGTTTTTCGACAGATGGCACTGAACACCAAAATATCAAAATTACCTAAAACACAAAAACCAACCATTCGATTGAGCTGAAACTTACACAATATATTCCTTATGAATCAATAGTTCATATAGACTTTAAGTTGTTTTTAATTTTTCTGATAGATGGCGTTGAACACCGAAATCACAAAATTTGTTTCAAAATCAAAACATTTACACAATGTATTTGCTATAAACGAGAAGTGCATGTAAATCGAATGTTTGTTTTAAAGTTTTCCGATAGATGGCACGGAATACCAAAATATAAAAATCATTTATTGAGCTGAAATTTGCACTATTTCACACATAATCAAAAGTATGTTACGTCCGTGGATAGTTGTACTCACATCTATGTATGTGAGATGCTCACGTTTACGCAAGTTAAAATTTTAAAGTGTATTATTTGTAACACACTCATCTTTCTGTCACGAAATTAGTTTATGTATGCTTAAATAAAATTAACACTTGGCAACCCTAAAGTCTACGCAGCCTTTTATATTGTTGTTGTTTGTTATTTGAGATCAACTGATAAATCTTGTCATCTGGCCTATGTAAGTACACATCAACCTGGCATTTGACAAAACAAACAGCTCGGCCTAAAACTGGAAGAGTAAATGTTTTACTCTCTCGTTAGCGCTCTCATTTGCAAGAAATACTACAATTTTTTATTTCTGAAACACTATTGGATTTAAAATGGACTAAATCTGGCATAAGACATATGCACCATTTATGATGCTTTAATTACCTTGGGCATTTAAGCTCAGAGAAATGTTGTTCAATTCCTGATAAACTCACGGGCGTTTCAATTTTTTGGAAGAAATTTGTAGATTTGGGAAGTAAACGAACAAACATTTCTCTAATGCTGAACTTACACGAATGACAAATTGTCAGATTATTTATCACAAAACCTGCAAAAAAAATGGAAACAATCTGTTCTTAATAAGGCCTATAGACTAGTCGAACAGTAAAAGCTTCATAGTTTCATTAGTAGTTTGGTATGAGATATTTTTTTCAGATAAATGTCATTAGTAAATCTCTCAAATCAATAAATTTGGATCGCAGCAAATGCACAGAATTGTTGAAAAATTGATGTGCTTTCTTAAAATATTATAGAAAAACTTGCTTAAAAAGTGCCATTTAAATAGCGAAAAATTTGGCGGAAGAGCTTTATATTCAACATGTTTTTTCTTAAACCAAAACGTGTTTACCGTAAAGCTGATAAATTTGCCCGCGACGAGCCCATAGCCTCTTGAAAAAGAAATTCGAAGTTGAACTTTTTACCTGTCTTTAGTGCAGACACTACATTTCAGGCAATGAAAGATTTAGTCTGTTTTCTTTTTATAATCTTCCTGCCTTAGGTCTCCGTTGATATTTTTATTTTATCATTTCATTCCTTCCCCTTGTTTTCGTCTTTACTGTCTTCGAATGGGGTTAGATAATAGATAGTGGGCACGCGACGCGGTTTCAAAAACTCGCCCAGGGCGGGAGAAGTGCTAAAATCAGTTCTAAACTGACTATCGTAAATCCATTTTTTTTTTTTTTTTAAATCGTCCCATCAGGACTGAAAGGTATAAAAACATCCGGACCGAAATTGCCGAAATTTCCGTCACAATTCTCGAAATCGTGCACGAAAACTTAGAAAAAAAAGCTTTGTAAGTGTATGGACTCTGGAGGGCGCCATTTGGCTGAAAAGTTATTAAGGACCATATAAGCAAAAAATTCCCTATGTTTTACAATACCGACAAAATAAAGAAAAACCTTTTTCTAAAGCGTTAAAAAAATCTAACTACATAAACAGGATATTGGGATTACTTTTTGACGATGTGTATACCTGCATGGTCATCTAACAGAGTGTGTCACTTAAAATTTAACGCAATTTTTTAACTGTCAACAAATAAATGGGGAAAATTAGTTTGGAGTGAAAATCTACTATTTTGCGTCTTAATTTGACGAACACTAGTCAAATCGATTGAAGGCTTCATTGGATATCAAAAATGACGTATTTCTATGTTTATTCAGAAAAAAAGTATTTCGGAAAATTCAGTACAAAAAGACTTTAGGGCGCACTAGTGCAAAAGCTGAATTTTCCAATTAAAGGGTGTTTTTTTTTTAGACGTGTGGTTTTCAATCTGGCAATACTTTTTTCGGAGTTGGTCTTTTTGACAGCTGTCACTTGATTTTCGCTCAGGTTGTTTTGCCATTTCATAATTTATATGCGGATTAATATAATAATTAATATGGTATCGATGAATCTCTTCTTCGTTGGATTTTTTTTCTAACCGCTCAATACAAGTCGTATTGGATGGTTTTAAGTCTGATATTCATAACATAAATGCTGGTGTCCCCCAGGGCTTTTTGTCTCCGACTCTCTTTCTCATTTTCATCAATGATCTTCTGTCTGAAACTTCTAATCCATTAAATTGTTTTGCTGACGACAGTACCCTCAGCTTTTCATATTCGTTTCTAGATTCACATCCTTGTCCTTCGGATGTGGAACTAGAGCGGCAGCGTATGATAAGCTCATTAAATTCTGATCTTGATAGCATTGTCCAATGGGGAATGAAAAACCGCGTAGAATTTAATGCTTCAAAAACTCAACGCTGTCTCCTGTCGTTGAAGCGAAACCCACCCTCCATGCCGCTATCCATGAGCGGTACTTGTATTGAAGAAACTAAACAGCTTTCAGTTCTGGGAATGTACATCACAGACCACCTCTTGTGGAATGACCACATATTAAACGTTGCCAAAAACGCTGCGAAGTGTTTAGGCTTTCTTCGGCGATGCAAGAAATTTTTCTCTCCTTCTGATCTGGCTATAATCTACAAAGCCTTTATCCGTCCTAAGCTTGAGTATAACTCCAACATCTGGGCAGGTGCTCCTATAACCCACTTGAATCTCTTGGAATTCAAAACAGAGCTTTAAAAATGATAGGTGATAGAAATATAACAGATACAATTACAACTCTGGAACACCGCCGTAGTGTTTCATGTCTATCTTTGTTCTATCGCTATTTTTACAAACAGTGTTCTAGCGAAATAGCCAGTTGCATTCCTCCCCTTAAAAAATTCCACCGTAATACTCGCGCTTCTAGGAATGCTCATAAGCTAACCCTTGAGCCCAATTTCGGACGTACAGTCAAGTATAGAGATTCTTTCTTTAGCCGCACAACTCGAATGTGGATTGCTTTGCCTAGCTCTATTTTTCCCTCCCATTGTAATATCCAGAAATTCAAAACCAATGTGCATCGGTATCTCCTATTAAACCCTACCCTATTTTCCTAAACGCTAGCACTATGTTTATCATTATAAGGATAGTCATAACCCCTTGAGTGCGCGCACATAAAAAAAAAAAAAAAATAGACTTACTCCTGAACAACGCTTGCAAATCGTGCAAATTTATTACCAAAATAATGGTTCGGTTCGCGCGACGCATCGCACGCTGCGTCCAATATTCGATCGACATAATCGCAAAATCGCATAAATTCGACCAACCATGGATCGGTTTCGCACCGCACGTTTACTCTAGTGGATAATGCGCATTCTCAGAGATGCCGTACAGTGCGCACCGAAAACGCTATTGCTGCTGTGGAGCAGAGTATCGAAGAAGACCCGATTGAGTCCATCCGCCATCGCGCGCAACAATTGGAGCTATCGAAAATTGGGCCTCTCGGCTGGAATTTATTCGACCCAGCCGCGGCACACCCTTTATATTAAGACAAAAACGATTACTTCGGTTTCAGGGCATACACATAACTGTTATTTTTTCTGAGTGCTGCACGTTGAGTATGGTAGAATTTTTCTACAGGTAAATAGGGTAAAATTCTATCGGAACTATACATAACTGTAGTTTTTCTTTAGTTTTATTTTATTCCAGGAAAGAACATACATTCTGAGGCAAGGTCGAATTCCGATGTACGAAATTTTGTTGTTGTGTTTTTTTTTTGTTGTATGTTTTGCTTTTTGGTGGCCCACCCTTCACGGTCTGAAGGATAAAATTTAGCACGCTATGCAACACTACGTTGTGGTATAGTTGCTGCCTACCACAAAGGATGTTTTAAGTGCCGCACATCCATTTAGTTGAAATATAAAATTAAATCAACCTGCTGCTTCTGCTGCTGTTGCAGAGAATGTGGTTGATGTCCTTTCCATGACATTTTCCTAGAAGGGAATCAGTGAAATATTTCACCCTCATAGAACGAGCATTTTTACCTCATTTTTTTTTAGGTTTTATCACTTTCGGCACTCACTCAGTGACATACATATACATCCGTTTGGAATAAATAACAAAATTGATGTTTTAAATTATCCTTCTGAAGGGGACAACAAGAAAAAAGAACATACATAAGTATACCTATAAATGTGTAGGTACCTAGGTACCCATAGACATATTATGTCTTTTTATTGAATGTACATATATAATGCGCTGGTTCTCTCCTTTTTTTTTCTTTTAAATGGATTGGACTATTAAATCGAATTTACGTAAGTGATTTTGATGATGGATTTTGGCAACTATTTGCGTGGGATGACGCCCCACTGTTAGTGTCTGTGCGGCCGACAACGACAAGGTGCGTGTGAATATTAATGGCAATTGGCAAGTGTGTGAGGCGAGGTGTGATGAGCGAGGACATTGGAATTTAATATCGCAGCTTTTAAAATATGTATGAATGATATGCTTGTCTTGTGGGTGACACAAAATATAAAAACTGAAAATTTTCGATGATTTTTCTATTTATTATTTATGGCCTTCATGTGCAATTTAAGTGAAAAAGTGTGGCAGCAATTCGTTTATCATCAGCAAGTATTTTATTTTTTTTTTTTAAGATGCAGACTGTAATAAAGAAGAGACATGTTATATATTTGCATATATACATTTTTATAAAATTTGTATACAATCAACAATTTCGATGCGAATATTTGTATGAAAAGTCAGACATTGAATTCTCTTTATTTGAACGGAAATATTAAAAAAAAAAAAACCCTTAAAGATCATCGGATTTAAGATTTTGTTTTAATTTATTGGAGCAATAAATTCGAAAACTCAAAGGTATATGAATGTAGTGTATATGGCTGATTTCTTCAATGAATTTTTCGTCAAGAGATTATTTTGAAAAATATGAGAAACACAGTCTAGGACAAAAGGTCATCCTGGGGCTCAATTCCGCAAGTGTGAATAGTTTTCCGTGTACACTTTCTATTCACGCTCAAAATATGAGTGAATAAATTTGCCTATCTGTGTACGCTTTATCTGTCAAAAAGATTGCACCTCACTCTTGCGGAATTGCATAATTTAATGTGTACACTGATTTTTGTGCACACAGAAAAAACTCACGCTTGCGGAATTGGGCCCCTGGGGACACCAGTATTTATATTGTGAATTTATGAATTTGAACAAGTGTTCCCGTGCGAGATTTCGGCTGGGAATGCCTTAACAAAATAATTTTTTTTTTAATTGGGAAACCTGTCAATGTCATATATTTCCGTGTGATTATTGCAAACAAAAAACTGTGAAATGCAATTTGATTGCAATCATTTACAATACAGCAGAGCAAAAAGAAAATTGGAAAGCAACATTTTGAAGAAGCTAACTATTCTTTGGTAGGCAATATTATTTGAATAACTTCTAACGAAGCGTTTCATGCTTCACTACCTTTTTCTAACAACCATCGTTACTCGAGAATAATCGTCGAGGGTATATTCATTATATATTCACACATAATTATCTATAAGCATACACAACACAGTGTTATAGCACCATACAATTCCCACTCACCAAAGACAGCTGACGTCACCGAAATACTATTATTTTTTTCGTTCATCATAATAAAGGGTCCTCCAAATAACTTTTTTTTTTTGAAAATGGCGCAAAACATCGAGCGTAGCTTCGGCTGTGTGGCACGTAGCGCCGTCCTGTTGAAACCAAATGTTGCCAATATCCTCCTCTTCAATTTTTGTGAACAAAAATTCGTTCAACATGGCCCGATAACGATCGCCATTGTCTGTAACGGCCACTCCTTGCTCATTTTCGAAAAATGGCCCAATTAAATCCGCACCAAACAGTGACTCGTTTTGGGTGTATCGGCTTTTCCATGTATGCGTGCGGGATTTCTGTGTCCCAAATGCGACACTTTTGCTTGTTTACTACCGGCCAAGATCAGAATGAGCTTCATTTGAAAAGATGATTTTTTTTGGCAAAATCGGCATCTTCTCTAAGTCGATCGCAGGCCCACTTAGCGAAGCGTATACACAACCATATTCGTTCAGCGGAAGGATAAAACTAATTATCTGTCAAATCAGACATGAGCTAAGTGTTACCATTCACGAAATAAGCACTAGTTGAAAAAAAAAACGTTAGATGGCGGACCCATAATTAACATTCAGTCCTTGCTGAAAATGTCACAAGATGACCTACTCGGATGGACGAAAATCACTTCTCCGGTCATACTTAGAGATCTTTTTATAGAAATCGAATTCAGGCGAGTTTAGTCTATAGTTTCAATTTGGTCATTTTCATTTAGTTTATTTGCATTCTTGAAGCTTCCCTCGACCAGTGCTAAGGATTTTCAGCGAAAGTTTAGGCAGGCGAGATTTTTCTAGCTTTTTCTTACGAAGGTTTAGGTTCCCTTACCACCAGGAGGGCTGTCGTTTCATTTTTTGAGAAAGCAGTACGCCATTGAAATACAATTTTGTTCATATAATTATTTCTTTTTCAAAAATAAGGAACGGAACACCAAAACCGGTCCAGTTTGATATTGTCTAAATAAGTCTATAAAGTAATATTTGGAAATATAGATATGAGTTCTACTAAAAATTCACCAAAATTTCTTGGGTTTAGTTTTTGCTTTTGAAATAAAGTTTCGTCGTAAAAATCATATCTTTTTCTTATAGACTGGCAAATAGTTATAATATTTATAATACCTAAAGCAAACTGATTTTATTTCGATTACTTGTGTCATAGACATATTTTCTGATTTCCATTATCAATTTAGCTTTAGGACCGATTTAGATATCTTCGATACGTAATTGATGATGGTCAACATTTAAATCGATTTCATAAGCATAAGGCTCCGTTATATTATTGCTTGATAAAATTTTATAAATCATTTAAAAAATCCTTTAACTGTGCTCATCAAGGTTTGAATTCTGTTGTTTTTAGCTTGAAACTCCGTATCTTTCTTAATATTTTTTAAAATATTTAATAAATAAAGTCAAGCTTATTTTATTTGTAGAATTTAGTTCAATATTAATAGCATCTGCTAGCTCACATTCCGCTTCGAACCCAGTAAGAAGAAAAAAATGTTTTAGAGACAGACACCCATTGCTCTAAAACTCTGTTGACAACGCCTTCAAGAGACAAAGATCTTGTGAAAGATAGTTTTAAAAATTTATGATTTTTCATATGGAAATACTCTTAAATTTTTTTTTATAAATCTGTTGGCTTTTTTGGGCTAGTTTTTGTATGGAAAAGTAGCTCAACAAAAAAAAAAGCACTACATTGACCGTGTTGGCAGGACGGCAGTACGGGGTTTCTAAAAGCAGTACAAATACTGCAATTGCAGTACTTCGACAGCCCTGACCACCAGTGGTTGGTAAGCAACCTTAGTTCGAAACTTAACTTCACAATTGTCACCAGGGGCTTCGGTACATCAGTACGTGTTGATCTAACAGACCGAAAGCTTGCTGTGTCGGGTGCCACAAGACTTTGCAATCAGGTTTTAAAGATCTTTCACCTCTGAATTTTCGTGGCATTTGATTTCTTGAAAAAAAAAAAAAAAAAAATGTATGAAAACAAAATTTCAAAAATCGTTTTTCAAAATATGTATACAATATAAATATTGACCACGTGTAGACCATCGCCACTACTCGAACTTGATGATGGTACGAACGTACCGAGGTGTCTTACGCAGACCCCATCGACATCATCGGAAGAACCGAGCAAGCTGTACATGATTCCTTCATCCAGATCGAGCAGGCGGCACAAAATCTGGGGCTGCACATTAGTGAAGGTAAAACAAAGTACACGGTGGCGTCGAATGCGAGAGGAACAGTTGGTCAAACAATCAAGGTAGCGGAGCACGAATTTGAAGTGGTGGAATCCTTTAAATACCTTGGGTCAATAGTAGCAGCCGATAAAAATATAGAAGAAGAAATACGCGGGCGGCTTCTCAAATCCAACAGAGCCTACTATAGTCTGTCAAAGCTCTGCAAATCCAGAAATCTCACCATAACTTCAAAACTGCTGCTGTACAGGACCATGGTCCTGCCAGTACTCACATATGGATCCGAGACTTGGGTGCTTAGCAAAAGGCACTCCGACCTCTTAGCCGCGTTCGAGAGAAAAGTCTTAAGGAGAATTGTTGGCCCCATATGTGAGGAAGGACGATTCCGATTCCGGAGACGGTACAATCATGAATTGTACGCAATCTACCTTGAAGCAGATATCGTGACAAAAATTAAGCTCGGTAGACTCCGGTGGGCAGGGCACCTAGCTCGCATGAGCGAAGAGGAACCTGCTCGGAAAGTTCTTTGTGATACATTCTATGGTAGATGACAGCGTGGTAGACCATGCTTGCGCTGGAGAGATGGCGTAGACCAGGACGCCCGGAGCCTTGAGGTGCGCAACTGGATGGCGGCGGCTCGAGACCGGGATGGGTGGAGAGCCTTGTTGAAGGAGGCCAGGACCGGACTCCGGTTGTCGAGCCGACGATGATGATGATATTTTCTCAGAAAAAACGTTATGGAGCAATTAAGTAAACAAAATTAAAACATCTATGATGTTAACGGTTATTGTCATAAGTGGCTTTGCCAGTGCAGTTGCTATAGAAAATCTGGTAGAAAAGAAAATTCGTGCACATTAACTCACAGAGAAGACTAATGGATTTTGCCTTAGATCACTGAAGTTCCATGACAAATTGATTGAATCATGACCCAAGTCCATTATAACTGGCCGTACCATAAAGACAATCATGCCAATTATACGACGACGGATAATTTGCTCTTGGCGTTCTAAAAAGCTTAAAATCTTCCCCTTCAGAAAAAATTTTGCATACATTTTTTTGTAATAACATGACAAGCGTCATCTGGATAAAGTATACTTTAAAAAGAAATTAGACAAGCGCTTTGCTGATTTTAAACTATACTTTATGGCGCAAAATTTTAAACATTTAAAACCTACTCTAAATCATTTTTAAATTCGACGTCGACTCTAAAAATGAGTTTTAGAATGAGAGTCGACGCTTATTTAATTTTAAACGATATAAAGTATACTTTAACGCTTAAGCACTCGTCTAACTTTAAAAGCAGCAAAATGCTTCTCTATCTTTTTTAAAGTATACTTTATCCATTCACCGTTTGTAATTTCATAAGAAAAATTTAAAGGAAAATGTTTGACGAAGATTTTAAGGATGTAAATCAACAATCACGAAAACTGTCTTAGCTTTAATTTGTGGTGCATGCACCCAGTAACCATTACCACGACAAAACAACACCATCTCCATCCCCCGATTGAATAGACTACGTTACCAAACAATATACAATACAAACTTGTATTCGGTCGACCGCCCCAACAAAAACAAAAAAAAAAATGTGGTACCTGCATAGTGTTGGACTACCATATCGCGGCAAATCATTTTCTGCTCACAAAATCGCCCGTCATCTTATCTGAAAAGGTGAAATAGCTAAAGGGGAGATAAAAAAAAGAAAAAAATTACAAAAAAATTTAATTTTCAAAGGGGACACCCGGATTTGAACCGGGGACCTCTCGATCTGCAGTCGAATGCTCTACCAAAAATCATAACAAAACCCTACAAATGCGCTTAAAACCCTACAAATGCCCTAAAAACACTTCATTAGTTAGAAGAGTTGTTTAAAGTGTTTAAAATTAAGAAAAGGTTAGACAAGGGCTCGCAACTAAACGACTGCGTTAACTAGAGTTGGTTTTATTCCTTAAACGAGGACTGTTTAAAAATTTGCGCCTGTCTTTTAAAATTATGAAAGAGTCGACTCTGGCTTTAAAACTATATTTTAGAGCCGACTTGTGATTTAAAAGTGACTTAGAACTGTTCTAAATGTTTAAAATTTTGGGCCAATATCATTAGCGTTTTTATTCTGGTTCAGTTCTGCGCGTCTGTGAAAATGGCGGATCCCAGACAACCTTTTACTTGTCAAAATATTAATATTTGTTGTTTAACAGCACTCGAACAGCCATTTTTAATTTCTGAAATTTTCAAATTCGAAAACCTGCGCAATACTATATTATCTTAGATTTGTGTACTGTGCGTTTGCATATGTGCATGCTGGCTAGTCGTAAAAACACTCTATTTTTTACACAAAAACAAAATTGATACTCTTCCAAGATTTTTTAATTTTTTTGATGGCATTGTGTTTAATTATCTTGTTTTATGGGTAGTCAAATCCCCTTTATAGCGCTCACATTATAAATACAATAATTGCTCCTAAAAAAAAAACAATTTGTTGCTCACTGTGGCGTATGAGTATTTTTTTTTATTTCATTTTTTTTTATTTTTGTCCACTTTTGTTTTTACTTTATTGCAAATTAAATTTTTTACCATCAAGTCAAAAAGAATTCTTATTTATCCAAACATTTAAAACCAAATTTTTTCCAGACGTGTAAATAAAGATTTGGTTGAATCATTTCCAAAGAATTTGTGTCAACAAACAATCATTTCATTACCTCTTCTTCCTGTCACGAATATAAAAAAAAAATTATTATTAACTTTACTTTTTGCATATTTTCTACTTACACAGCCAAAGATGCACCAAGAACAATATATTTGAATAAAAAAAAAATAAAAATGCTTGTTGATTCGCCACCTTCCGAGAAAAAATAAAAAACGAAAACAACAAGAAATTTATGGGGATACATAAGAGAAAACAGAAGCAAAAGAAAAAAATAAATATTCAAATTAATTCACAGACCAAGAAGAGCACAAAAAAAAAATATATCAATTTTATCTGTCTGCAGAATTTTCCTCCTAAGCCATCAGACATCACAGTATAAATACATTGTTGTGTGCTGCGCTATACTTCTGCCAAGGAAAATGCTAACGAAAAGTGATTTTCCTTCAATTTCTCTGGGGTCTGGGGTTTTCCTGTTGTGTTATTCTTGTATACAGATTTTTGAAATGCTTATAGGCATTGAATGCAGGATTTTCCTGATGATTCAGACAAATGAATGAAAGGAATGCGAACCAATCTTCGTGTATTGTTGGGGGTGATATGGGAAGGGGGATTGCAAGGTGTTTCAATTAATAAAGCAGTCATGTTAGGCCCGATAATCATCATCCCCATTTTCAATCTGTTGGTAGAGGGTTGATTATTATTATTATCAATTGGCAAAACTTGTAGACTCGACAGAGGGGCTGGCTGAATGCTTGGGGGGGGGGGGGGGGGCGAAGCAATAAAGACAACAATAATTTTCGAATTGAAAAAAATGTAAATATTCCTAATGTTACGATGATGAAGTAGAGCGAGATAAATAGGATGAAGGAACACATTTTCATCATTGGCATCATCATGGGATTGTACAATATATGCATGAATTTTTCTGTTTTTGCTTCAATCAATTCGGGGCCTATTGTTGTCATCATTATTATTATTGTGGTATACTCGTACTACTGAGATTCTCTAGGGTGGTTGTCATTGGGCAAACCTGAAGGCCTTAATGCCAGACACAAACCGTCAAGTTCCTCCATGGCGGAGCAATTTAAATGTTTATTAACAACAAAAAAAAAGAAGCCTTTTGTTTGGAAACAATTAAAAATACATGTATTCATGTGTACACAATAAAATTCCTTTCATTTTGTATAATCATTGAATGCGATGTATTATATATTGATGTCGGATGCAGACCTGTTGTAGTTATGCAATTTTTTATCTTAAAACAAAAAAAATGCTTATTTTATAAAGATGCAGATAGCTTTTGTTCACTCCATCTGTTCAATCAAAAAAAAAAAAACAAATCACGGGATAATTGACGAGATAAAGAAAAAACATTTTTTATACCTACAGCTACGGCACTATGTTGGTACCCTTGTTAGGGTATACATACCTGAAAAAAAAAAAGTAATTGGTTAGCTGGTTCGTGTTATCTTACATTTTTTGCAGTATAAATATTTTCAATGTTAATTATATTAATGCAATAAAATATTTAAAAGCTATTTAATATCATTAATAAATGTTGATAATTATTGGTTTGAGAATCCATTCAAGGATTATATAAGTGCGATTTATTAAATATTCATGAATTATAATTATTCTGTAAATCTACCCAAATTATAAAGGGTGTTTTTTTTTCAGACGTGTGGTTTTCAAGAAGAAATAAAACGCATTTAATTTAATCTTATGGCCAAGAATTTAGCTTTATTTTAAAGATAAGGGTTTGCCATTATGTTTTAGAAATGATTTCGGGCAAGTGGCCGTCGCGGCTGGCTCGAATAAATTACAGCCGAAGGGCCCAATTTTCGATCACTTTTTGCAGCAATTGGGGCCGTATGTCAGCAATAACGCACCGAATGTTCTCTTCCAAGGCGTCAATCGTCTCGGGGTTATCTGTGTAGATAAGCGACTTTACATAACCCCACAAAAAATAGTCCAGCGGTGTTAAATCGCACGATCTTGGAGCCCACGCCACAGGCCCACGACGCGAGATAATGCGCTCACCAAAAGTTTCCTTCAATAAATTGATTGTTTCGTTGGCTGTATGGCATGTAGCGCCGAACTCAAGGTCGTCTACATCAACATACTCCAATTCAGGCACGAAAAAGTCATTAATAATGGCTCTATAGCGTTCCCCATTGACTGTAACATTATGGCCGGTTTCATTTTTGAAGAAATATGGACCAATGATTCCCTCTGCCCATAGAGCACACCAAACAGTGACTTTTTGAGGATGTAGCGGCGTCTCAACAATGGCTTGTGGATTATGATAACTTCAACCAAAAATGAGCTTCATCGCCAAACAAGAATTCGCTTATGAAAATTGGGATCAACGGCAATCTTGTTTTGGGCCCATTTGGGCACGATTTGCAAGCGTTGTTCAGGAGTAAGTCTATTCATTATGAAATGGCGAACCAAACTGAAAATACATCAAGTGACAGCTGTCAAAAAGACCAACTCCGTAAAAAGGATTGCCAGATTGAAAACCACACGTCTAAAAAAAACATACTGTATGAGGAAAAATTGTATTTCAATTTTATATTTAAATATAAATACAGCAAGTTGTGTATGAGATATCGATAGCGTTCTCTTATGTTCAACTTTTAGGGCTTCGAATGTTTGCGATTTATTAGTCTAAGTCATCATCATCATCGTCGGCTCGACAACCGGGGTCCGGTCCTGGCCTCCTTCAACAAGTCTCTCCACCCATCCCGGTCTCGAGCCGCCGCCATCCAGTTGCGGGAAGAAGTCTATGGGCGTTAAATCACACGATCACGGTGGCCAGTTCACGTCACCGAAGCCGTGCAAGTAGAGGTAAAGAACAATCGACTGGACTATCGATTATAGTCGATATTTTTACCATCGAAAATATCGATAGTTTTATTCACTATCGATACTTTTGGAAAGTGATTTTTATACGCAAACTATTTATATTTTTGTTTAAAATTTTCCAACTTGAAAAAAATAGCCAAAAAAGTTAGTAAACTACACAAACAATAATTATACTATCAGTTCTTCTCCTTTTTCAAAACTACCGATTAAATCTCGAACAAGAAAAATAAACTTTCTTTTCTTTAATAGACGATACATGCATACCTATCGTTTTCTAAAACTAACTTAAACTTTCCCCACATAAATCCAGAAATTGGGTTTTCAAATTAAAATCCAGACTACCCCTACTCTTTGCATTAGATTACTCCGCAAAGAAACTTCCTACATATTTTCAATTTTAAACCACTTTTTCAAATGTCAATTCCACAACAATAACCCCTAAGAATTGATAAAGACAATTTAAAAAAAAAAGTAATACATATGTACATTTTTAAGGTTTATATTTTTGCTACAAATTTTTGCTCTCTAAGTCCTTTTTTTAATTTTCAAAGCACGTTGCATACATTTTCCATACTTCATTGAGCCGTCAAAACCAAAAAAAAACCATAACACACTACGACTTTTAACAACGGTTTTCCCTTTGTTCTTTAGTTTTTATTTTTATTCACAAAAACCGAAACAAGCAAACTTTTAAAGTTTTTCGTTCCGTTTTTTTTTGTTTTTTTTTGTTTTTTTTTGCACATGAAAATAAATACAAACTAAAAACTTCCTCTCAACAAAACAAAAAAAATAAACAAGAAGATAAGCAAGGACACGATATAAAGCGAGTCCTTCGATGACTCCCTGCACTGTGCATTTTGTGCATTTCCAGCAAATGGTGAAATGGAACTCCATCTCCATTTACAAAAAAAAAGCGGAAAATAATTCTTAAAAATGATACAAGCCAAAAAAAAAATACAATTATTCAACAAGAATACAATTGAAAGGATGAAGGAATTTGGAGGCCCTACGGGGTGTATTCGCCATAGCTGAATGCAGAATTTTTAAAAAATGACAATAAATATGCCATTTTATTATAGAATATTCTTTTTTTTATGAAAGTTTACATTGACAGATTGCATATTTAAGTGCTGCCAAATCAAATAGATACAAAAAAATATACAAAGGCACAAATCGATCCAAATTTGTTATGAATAATTCAATGTCAATATTGGTTCAGCTGAAATATTCATTTCTACACAAATGTATTCGTATAAACGTACAGTTTTAGTTGAGGTATTAGGAGGATTGGACACATTTATTGGTATAATACTCTGGGGATTTAAATGTGACGCGATGTTCTGAAATAAATTTCACTTTATTAGAGGAAACATTTTTGGAAATTGCAGATGGTTTTATATATTGTGCAATATCGTGCATGGTTAAATCGAATTTCAAATTTGCTGGTTTTGGATTTTGATAAATAAATAGTTTCAACCGCACACGCACAGTGAAATTAGATGAATTCGCTGATGGGGAGGCGCGATATATAGAATTAGAGGAATCTCGTAATTGCTGCAGCGATTATAAAGGGCATCCATAGGTATAAGGCAAACTAAAATAATACATGAGAAAATCGAATACCAGCGATATAAATGTTACACATTGAAACAGTGTTGCCATATGATATTTTAAAAAAATATTTAAAAAAAATATGTAACAGGTCAAAAATTATTCGCTGAAAAGTATACGCTATATTTAAGTATTATTTTGTCGCACGCTTTATATGTATGTATATGGAAATGTAGACAATTGAATGTTGCACAAAAATATTGTCGATACTTTCTGACTCAGTTGAACATGGGACGAGAGATAAAATTTAAAACATTTTTTGGTTTCCAAAGTTCTACAGTTTTTCAACTACGTATAACTTTTCAATTGAGAAAGTTGTTTCGACAGCTAAAAATTTAGAGAATATCCTCAATTACAAAACTAAGAGAAAAAAATAACTCTACGATCTTAGGAGCCGAGATAATCACCTTTACGATTTGTAACGTCTTTTTCAAAATGGCGGACAATGAAGAATATTTTTTTTAAGAATTTTTGAATTTAGATACTCCAAGGAGAACTCCTTACAAAACAATACAAAAATGAAACCAAAACAAAAAACAAATATCGACGGAACACTATTGTTTATATATTTTTGTTGCATAAGTTCTTATAACGTCTTAAAACGTTTACTGTTCCATGAGAAGAATCATAAATTAATAATAATTCACAAAAATTTTATGAATATTTCTACAGTTCCCCATTTATCTCTTCAAAATATTGTACATCTGGCAATACTGTATTAGAAACTATGAGTATTTGATAATCATCATGGAGCTTTTAAAATAAATAGCTAAATTCACATGGTCTTTTGATTGGCGATATTATTAACTAAACAGGATGATGCACAAGCTTATATCTATTTTCTAGTTGAAAGGGGACTATAAACATATATGAACCAATAAGGACTAAAGTAATATGGATTTTCTATAAATTTTGTAAATTCGATTTTTTTGAAATTTCTGAAGAAAACACATGAAATATACAAGAATTCCACATAAAGCCGTCATAAGAATATTTTAAGCGAAGAATGTAAGTATATACATGACATACAGGGTGATTCGAATATGGTGTGATAAAAAGCTAGAGCGTGGAGGTTGGGTCAAGATAAAAAAAAATTCACGGGAGGGGGGTCTATTCCCCCTTGTTTAGCAGGGAGGGGACATTTTTTAAAAAATTTACTTAAAATAGAAAACAAAAATATTAAAAAAAACAACGATTACACTCACAATGCCATGATAAACATTTTTGTAAAACCAGAAATCTCTCGTTTTATTTTGTTTTCAAACAAAGCTGTTTTAAGTTTTGTAAAAAAAAATGAAAAGAAAAATATTAAACTCATTTTTTTCAAAATTTTACTAGATACTAATTTTGTTTTCAAAATTCACAGCTCTTATTAGTTTTAAGTCAAAAACAAAAAACCAGATGCTTAAATGTCTTGTACTTTTTGAGAAAATTGAAAATAACTATATATAAATCTTTTTTACTACCTACATACGTAGTGGAAATAGAATCTTTAGAGCAACTTAAGCAACGGATTGCAGTCAAATTAAGGGAATTTTATTTATTTTGTTTTCAATTTTCTAAAGAACTTGAAGAGATTTTACCAATATTATTTAATAACGTAAAATTTTGAACTATAGATGGCAGTGGCCACGAAATAAAATTTTTGTTTGTTTTAACCAAACTATATTTTTCCGAAGGTTTTAAGAAACAACTATTTTATTTTTAAATTATAAAACGGAGATTTCTCGCAAAACTGACCTATAGTGGAACAAATCTGTGTAAAGCCAGAACCCCCAAATCAAAATTTTTTTGTTGGGGTTCGTTTGTTGACGTTTGTCCAGGAAAACAAATCGTTCGTCCACCCTCAGGTCAAAAAAGTTAATAAAAGATAAAGAAAAGCCTTATTCTTTTTTGTTGGAAACCCCCAAAAAAAAAAAAAACTTGTCTAAAATCCACAAGTGATAATTCAGGAGGATGGGACCAAGTGCACTCGTTTATCCACCGCTTCTGAGTTCAGGTTCGAATTAAGCACATCAAAAACCTTTGGAAAAGTAAAATTTGGTGCGTCTACAACAAAAACCTCGCTGACCTGTGTAATTTGAAATGGGAAGTCGAAAAAAGTGCAAAATTTAGAACATTAATTCCCCATATTTTATTGAAGGAAGGATTATAACAGTTTTGGTTTATAAAAGTACTGTTTATGCGGCCCCGCAGGGCCAGGGCCCTCCGCCGATGGGCATACTTCAGGCACCCAGAGTTTTTTTTCCAAGTCGCACGAAGCGCGTTAACGCACGCCGAAACGCATGGCGAAAAACTGTTATAACTGTTATAAATTGGCATGTCTCTAGTCTCGTTCTTTATTGAAAGCTTTGAACCGGCTCAGCGGTTTTCTTTCAAAACTAAAATAACCTTTTATCCTCAGACTTCCATAAAACGTTTTACCAACTTCTCCTGTACGTACGTGATTTTAAGATCTTGAAGCTGATAACTTGAGTTCTGAAGGTAGGATCTTTAAGATTGATATAATAAAGTCACGGGAAAATAATAGGATACATATGTATCTAAATCAAACATTTTTGAATTCTAGCAATTTTATGTTAAGTGGAAATTTTAAAAGGAAAGACGATATGAAATACGTTTTATGAACGCCACTTAATCGATTTAAACCAATTCATCGGAATCGTTTAGTGCGTCTTGGGGGTTTATTTTGCCTTGAATATTTGATTCGAAACAAATACGCCTACGACTCTCCAAACGATCAAATGTTTTAAACATTTAAGTGCAATAACTAACTATTGAAGTTGAACAATTAAAAATTTAAACTTACCTACTTATTCACTAACCCACTGGATTTATTCGGTTAGATTTGAACTGCCTGGTGAATGTAGCTTTAAGCACCAAACAATAAATTATTGAACAGAGTACAAATTATCAACTTTGGTCTACTGTAATGCTTGGGGCGACAGTAAAACCGGGGCCTACAATACTAAAATAGTGTTCAGATTGGACTTGAGGATTTATTCTTAAGTTACCTTTACTGTACCATTACGTGGTGGCTATGAGAGTTTGTGATGGGTATAGTGAACTATAAGACTGAACATGAATTTGAATTGAAAAGCAATCTCCCAGATCACGATCTTGTTGGCGGTAAAAGAATGCAATCTTTTGTGAATGCCATCTTTTGTGAATGCAATCTTTTGTGAATGCAATCTTTTGTGAATGCAATCTTTAATGATTTCAATAAGAAGATTACATGCATTTACTTCACTTTGAGATTTCAAATTATTCAATCATTATTTTTTGCATCCTAGTATGACAGAATGCAAAAGAATGGAAAGAATGCATGTTTTTCCAAAGATTGCATTCAATTTATTACTGTAAAACGAATGGGGGAACAATCTTTTGATGTCAAATGAATGTTGATTGCATATTTTAAAGTCTAAGTTTTTGAAGTCAATGAATGCAATCTTTTAATTGAATTAAATAAATAATTTTAAAAGGCTGAATTCATAAAAAATTGCATTCTTTTACAACCTTGCTTGATGCTCTAATGGTTAGATAGAACAATTCTACACCAAAGAGGGTAACGGGCAGCAAACTCCGGATTCTAATTGGTAATGGGTGATTTTTTAAGAGGTTTAGAACTTTTTTTAAAAAAAAAACACAAAAAATTCGAAAAAATGAATGAAATATTTATTTGAATCGATAGTTTGAACCTTGCAATTTAATGTTTAAAGATAATTTCATGCAAATGTTGACCGCGGCTGCGTCTCAGGTAGCCCATCCGCTGAGTCCAATTTCGGCATACTCTTTCACACATATCGGCCGGTATCTCACGAATGAATGCATGGATGTTGGCTTCCAGTGCGTCAATCGAAGCGGGCTTGTCCCTATAGACATTAGCCTTGACATACCCCCACAAAAAATAATCTAATGGTGTCAAATCGCACGATCTAGGCGGCCAATTGACCGGCCCGAAACGTGAAATTAACTGTTCACCAAACTCGCCTCGCAATTGCGCCATTGTTTCGCGTGCTGTGTGGCATGTGGCACCGTCTTGTTGAAACCACATATCATGCAAGTCAAGAACTTCCATTTCGGGCAAAAAAAGTTTGTTATCATCGCTCGGTAGCGATTCGCATCATCTTTGAAGAAATATGGCCCAATAATGCCGCCAGCCCATAAACCGCACCAAACAGTGGCTTTTTCGGGATGCATTGGTAGCTGTTGCAATGCTTCTGGCTGATCTTCACTCCAAATGCGGCAATTTTGCTTATTTACGTACCCATTCAACCAAAAATGAGCCTCATCGCTGAACACAAGCAGCGCGCGATGAACATTTCGAACCGAGCACGAATTTTGATCGTAAAATTCAATAATTTGCAAGCGTTGTTCATTTGTAAGACGATCCATGGTTAAATTGCAAACCAAACTGAAGCTGTTTGACAGTGACACAAGGTACTAAACACACGTCAGCTGTCAAAACCAGTGTTGCCAAAACCAAACCAGCCAAAAAATCACCCGTTAGTTATTCATATAAACATTGAATGTGTATGGTGTGGCTATAAATTAAAGGATGGAAGACGAAATCGATCCAATATACCAGAGCCAAATGGAAAACTAAATGTTTAATAATAACGAAGAAGAGGACTTTCTTAAAATTAATACACTCGAACTTGTTCGAACATTAGCCATAAATGAACATGTTCTGACTGATCCTGGTATCCCTAGCGATAATCAGAGATGTAAAAGAAAGCAATAATTTTAGAACTGCAGTTAATAGAATAAAAAGACTTATTTTAAATTATTTTTACTTCACCTCGGTACTTCAACTTCAGAACGTTGTTCCCATTTAATTTTTGAAGTATTTACTAATGCAATCACTCACTAGCTTATGAATTAAATATTTTTAATCCATAACTTAGCTGCTAGCTAAGCTAATGACTTTGGGCCTTACCAATAACCAAGTTTAGAGATCACTTAAATATTTAAATTGACTCTAAAAAATTAGCCATACCAATAATCAATTTAATAGTCAGCTTAACGCTTAACGTGCCTTTAAATTTAAAGTGAAGGAACTCATGTTTAATTGTATAAACACCTCGTTTGTGCTGTCAATCTGGCAGCTAAAAGCAATAGAGAAAAAAAAAAAAAACAATTTTTATCGGTCGCGTCCATGTTATTTTCACTCGAGTTTGTGCGCTTTTAATTGAAAAATTTAAGTAAAATATCCAATTAAATCAATAATTCCTTTTGTTTAATTGATTATAAATTTCAATTTAAGATTGAATAAATTATTTGAAATGACTGAAAAATCGTCAATAGTTCCTCGAATTTTAATCCAGCTATGAAGGAGTTGCTAATCGATCCAGTAAAGCCCTTTTCCGACATAGTTGAACGCAGACTCAACGACAATGTCATTGAAGTTGAAGTTTGAATGGGAGACCATTGATGATGAAGCTCGCAGTGGATTTTTCAAAACTTAAATTATTATTATTTTATAACATGATTATTAGTGCAACAATAAAGACTGACATGTAGTGCCGAAAGAAATGTATATCATATTCTTCGAAAGGATCTATTATTTTTTTTTAAAATTTTTGTTCGGCGAGATTGTGCCACATCCTCCAAAATACTAATTTCATCAATTTATTATATCCTGATGGTCGTCAGAACTCTTTTTTTTTTGGAACAAGAAAAATTGTTTGTTTATTTTGCAAAATAACACAAATGTCATTTCAACAGCTGTCTATTTGACAAATAATGTACTAGATTTTGTAATAGAGCGCTAATTACTAAAAATTTGTGTGTTTAGCGTTTGGTTATTGGTAAGGCTCTATGTTTTTTTAATTCAAAAATTCGCAACCCTGCTCTGGGGTAAGCAGCTTGAGAAATTATTTCGGAAAGAAGGTTTTCACGTTCGCCCTACTAATATTGCTGGAGTATGACATGCAGTTTCGTTAGTGAATAACGAAATATAGCTCAAACTATATTTAACAATAATATGGGTAGTAATAGAGTCTCGTGTGTCGTCGAGTGCAATTCTACCATTCTACCACTTTCACCTAACGAAATCATAAGTAGTTGTTAAAAGTAAGTTTCTTTTTGTCCAAACTCTCCTCCAAAATTAAGCTTTGTCGGAATTTTTTCAAAGTTTGCCTTTTTTTGTCGTATTTTCCTGCACTTTATAAAGGGTTTTCCAATAAGAGGTGTTATTTTGAATAGCCCGCTATTTCGGTAGCTGTCACTTTTGAAGCTGTCATTTTTTGATATTTGACAAGTAGAAACTACGCCATTAATAAAAATGGAACGATACACGCTTCAAAAACGCATTGAAATTATTAAAATTCACTATAAAAATGGTGAAAATTTGGCAGAGTCGGTTCGTAAAACTAAAACATTTTTGGGTCCTCGTGAAGCACCTTGTCGGACCGCAATACAGAAATTGGTGGACAAATTCGAGCTGTTGGGACAAGTTAGTGATGTGAAGAATAAAACCCGTGCACGTCGCAGACAAAAACAACTGAGAATATTGCTGTTGTAGCCCAAAGTGTTGAAGAAAACACAGGTTTGTCCATTCCTCGTCGTTCTTTGGAATTAGGCATTCCACAAACGTCATTACACCGTATTTTGCATAAAGACTTGGGTCTTAAGGCTTAAAAAGTTCAGTTAACACAAGAACTCAAGCCGGCTGATCATCAACAACGTCGTGTCTTTGCTGATTGGGTCCTTGAAATGCATGAAAATGATCCGGAATTTCATCGAAAAATCATCTTGACTGATGAGGCCCATTTCCACCTCGGAGGCTACGTCAACAAGCAAAACTGTCGCATCTGGGGCTCGGAAAACCCAAGAGTTATTGTTGAAAAGCCTCTTCATTCTCAACGCGTGACTGTTTGGTGCGGTTTATGGTCCGGCGGGGTCATTGGACCTTACTTTTTCGAAAATGAGGCTGGAGCAACAGTTACGGTCAATGGATTGCGCTATCGAGAGATGATTAATGATTTTTTATGGCCGGAATTGGATTGTATTGATCTGGACAACGTTTACTTTCAACAAGACGGCGCTACGTGCCACACAAGCAATGAAACCATCGATCTTTTACGGGAAAAGTTTCCGGACCGTGTTATCTCTCGAAGAGGTGATCACAATTGGCCACCGAGATCTTGTGATTTAACACCTTGCGACTTCTTCCTATGGGGCCACGTGAAAGATAAGGTCTACGTCAACAGCCCAGCGTCGATTCAAGACATCAAAGATAGAATTCGTGAGGCTATCGAGGACATAGGGCAGCCACTTTGCGTTTTGGTTATGGAAAATTTCATGAAAAGGATATGGTCCTGTAAGCGTGGTCGTGGCGGCCATTTGGCTGATGTTGTGTTCCATTATTAACGGCATACCTTCCTCTTTATAATGAAATAAACATCCGATCATTTATCTCAAAAAATGCCATTTTTCTTTGAATATCTAAATAACACCTCTTATTGGAAAACCCTTTACAATACGTACCACTTGGATTATATGTATCATAATAGTCTTAATTATTTTATCAGTGAAGCTCCTTCGGTGTGTAGTGGTGCTTTGAGAAAATACATTTATATACACCTATACACATCGAAAAATAAATTCCTCTTTTCATAAGCCAAACGAAGCTACATGAAGTTTGCTTAAAATTCAAGTAATGAAAATTCCCAATTAAAAACAATATTTAACAGTCCTTAGAAAAGAGCAGAGAATAATATATTCTTATCTGCCTTGAACTCATTGAAAATTTACATAATTCCCACAAGCGTTTTAGAAAATTATTCATTCCAACACAATATCTTAATCACTTGAATCCCATTTAACAAGTTTTCATTAAATAGAAGTGATTACAATGTTCCTCCGCCTGTGGTTTTATGTTGAGTGTTTTTTTTTTTTTTTTTTTGTCAATGAATGATTCAGCCAAAAGGCATGAATGTCTCTTTTATCCTTATATTATAAAGCAGTATGATGTCAGGTTCACTCACCTTTTACCTTTTAGTTTTATGTCAAATGCTGATGTATTTGTACATTTTGTATACTGCCAATACCCTTCCTCGCAAGTTCAAGTTTTTAAGAACATTTTCAAGACTTGCGTGCGGCTTTTGCATCAGTGCGGCCGGGTTACGGCGCGGCGGCAGCGTGTCGCTATAGCAACATTTACCTAAGTTAACACTTTTTTCTATTCCAAAACCCAGGACGCACTTGTTTGCTTAGACTTCTATCTATTTCAAGGATACCTTTTTCCACTTGAGAGCAACACAATATAACCGACGACGACGTCAATTGCATGTTCTGCAAACATTAAGTATTTGCCTCTTTCTCTGAATCTATTGAATATTATTCATTCTTACAGATAAACAACAACTAACAACGAATCGACGAACCATGAGTAAAAGCCTTTTGTTGACTAAATATCTCTACAATATCCCAAGTGCGTAGACAGCGTTTTCCACTAAGCTATATGTATAACTCAACTCCACCATCACACACATACAGAACTGAATAACGCTAAATTTTGTAAATTTACATATCCGAGAGTGAAAAAAGCATCTGCGGCAAAAATGTATCTTTCATCTTATATAGTGTGTTTGTGTTATATTCACACCAGATGCACAGAAAAACGAGATAATAAATTATCTGGCGTTTATTTATTATTTGCGTTCTCCGCCGCATCCGTTCACCTTCGTCATCGTCGTCGTCTTCTTCGTCTTCTTCGTCACCAAGCGCCATTGCCATCGCCATCCGGTGTGAAGATTTAGCACTGGGAATTCCCAAGCTACTTATATACCTTCTGAAGCGTTTTATTGGCTGAAAACAAATTTCCAGAAAGGAAAGAAGGAAGGAAGAGGTGCGTGGCCGTGCACCTGTGTACCTACCAATGTGTCTTCACCCGATCATTGCTCAAATCATTTCGTCATTATGGAGAAGTAAGATTTCATCGCATCATTTTTCAAACAAATAAGTCAAGGGAATTCATTTGGTAAGAGGGAACGCATCATGGAATCTGTTTCCAGTTTATCATTAATCTTATACGGATTCACGAAATTAAGCTGTTGCGATTTATTATTTACACCGTCAGAGCCATGGTGAACACAAACAAGAAGTTCGATTGCAGAGGGAATTTCTTTTGATTAAGGAAATTCTTGAACGGGGGGTCGGTCCATTTACACTCAAAATTTTACTGAATTTGATGTTTTTTTTTTGTAAGTTTAATAGAACGTCTACACAATATGGCTAACAGCAATTTGTCAGATAGTCAATCAATTTTTTTCTTTAAATTTTGACTTCACTAAACTTTGACAAATGATAATGGAACTTTATTTTTTAAATTAAGCAACGCTTGGGAAATAAATGTACATATTTTGAAAATAAGCGTTCCGTGTAATTAACTTAAAAATCGAGACACCTGGAGATAGCAGTTTTCCTTCATACTTCCTTCCTTATGGGGTTAGCATTAGTAACTTTTTAAAATGTAAAAAAAAATGCTACGTTCGACAGTTTCACGTCATTATTATAAACATGAATGTCAAGAAAACGAAGCCGTTCATTAGTCGTGAAAATTTTAAATTTGTCGTGCGATGTTTTTTGTGTTTTTTTTTCTGCTGATTTGCAAAATTGTTATAATTACCGAAGCACTCTCACTCTCATTAAATAATTTATTGCTTAATAATTTGCTATTCACTAATCAAGAATTCGTTGTTTTAATTTCAATTTTGTTGTGCGATGTTTCCTATGTTTTTATTTTTTTTTCTTAATTCATATGAAATTCACAAAGTAACCCTCGAAAAACGTAGAAATCTTGAATTTATCAAAAAGAAAAAAAAACATAGAAAACATCGCATGATAAAATTAACATCGCAAGCTAATTCACGACTAATGAACCTCAAGTTACTAAGCAATATAGGTATATCAAGTTCTGAATCCTTTTTTAAGGGGACTTCGCTAACTTGATATTAACTTAGAGAAGCAATAAGGAAAAAAACATAGAAAGCATTGAATGGAAAATTCGAAATAATCACAAGAAACTAACAGCAAATTTTCCACCTTACCACTTTTCGATCGGCAAATATTACTTCGCTAACTTGACATTTATGATAAAAAGGAACAAGCTAGCATTTACAGTGTGAATCAACTAAAAAAAAATATTTCTATATTATTATAATTAAAAAGAACAAAAAAAAACCATTAACCACGCAAAACTGGCCATTAGTACACCATTTTGTTTTTACATCAATATTTAAAATGCTTTGTGTATTTTTTTTTTATTTCCTCTAAGTATGCAAGGATTATGAAAAAAGCTTTAAACAAAAACTACCAGTAGATTTGACTATTTTTTTTTTTATGTTTTAATGAGCCAACTGTGACTATTTTCCCTTGGAATATATACTGAAATGAACACCTGCTGAAAGCAAGGAATAATAATAATTCAATCGCAGCTTGTTCTATTTAAATTTTGAAAAAAGAAACGAATGAAAGAACAGAAGCACAAAAATAAAAAAAGAAACAGAATATGAATGAATTACAAAACTTCTACCACTCGGGGACCATTGAAAAATGGTAGAACCAACTTTCTCTCAAATTTAAAATGAAAAAAAAAAGTCACGTTCACAACTGTATACAGTATCCTTGGTTTGGCATACAAAATAAAATGAACAAAAGGACATTCCACCAGGACTAAAAGTTTTTCATATTTTTTTTTTTTGTTCTCGTTCTCGTTCTCGCACCCATATCCTTGACCTCTATGCAAATATAATACGTACTAGTTGCTGATAAACTACTGAATATAGACCCCATTGACCTTTCGGGTATTTTTCTGTGAACACCATAATTAAATTGATAAGTCAAATGTCATTCCAGAAATACATTTTCATATACATAAGCTGGTCGATTAAGCTATTATTATTCGTTCATAAAATGTGCTCAATATCCTTTTCAATCTATTTTTGCGGAGTGGGGAGCAATAACGATAACACAAAGAGATCTATAGGGAATCAATTATCAGGGATCAACTCTGGTGTTGGCTTCATGGGATTTTTCTTATCAGAAAGCTATCACCAAACCATCAGTGTTATTCGTTGGTCTGTTATTATCCTTGATATGGGGGCATAAACATGTGTCTTTTTGAAATTGAATTTCTCTTATGGGTGTTCCTGGTGTCCCTAAAGTGGATATCTTTTAGCAACAACATCCCTTCGGTCAATTTATATCCTTTGTATATGATGATGATGACGATGACGGGTATTGGGACGACTCCATCACTATATACCTATACCACACCAATTGCTAAGGGATGTGTTCTGAGTTTTAATTGCCTTCAATTAGGTCCGTTGATCTGGGACTATAGCCATAAAGTTCACTCGGGACTGTGCTGTAGTTGGTCCTTTTTCAATTTTTCCTCTTAATTATTGTTGAAATATAAATGTTGGCCGTTGCCGGCTTCGCAAGGAGATCGAATATAAATGAGTTTTACATTTTAGTTTATGGAAAAATTATTACATTTACCAGGGTAGGTAAATTACGAAAGTTATCAGATCACAGTCATAGTCCTTGGAGGTTTTTATATTAATTTTAAGCCTTATTAAAATTGAGAGGAGAATAGTTTTGGTATTTAATGTGTGGGTTTAACCCACAAAGATTGAAAATAAAATTAAAAAAAAAAAAAAACAAATATAGGTACACAAACATATTCATATTTCAATGCTTTCAGTCAACTTTGGCTTTGTGTGTGTTAAATTGAGTTGCAAAATAGGTCAGAAATTTAATTTAGGGAATTTTCTGAAAGGATTTTTTCCCGATTCAAAGGCTTGGAAAATTAGATTAATTTTATTAGAAGTTTGTCAGGCATTTTCATGAAAAATGAACAGCTAAAATTATGAACAAACGTTCTTGTGCAAAAAAAAAAATAAAAAAAAAATTAAAGTCAAAAGAATAATTTTTTTAAGCAGAAGCTTACATAAAATAAGGATGTTTAAAATTTCAAAATAATATATGTATTACCTACAGAAAATCATAGATTTATTTGTAAGTCCAGGTTTTCGAGAAGCCATGACTCCTGCGAGATCCGCATTTCGGAAAAGGGAATCGACATGAATTTCCTAAACTATATTGGTTTTAGCTGGTAAGTTTTAAGACCAAATTTGAAGACAGTGAATTAATATACATTTTGTTTTGCGCGATGTTAGATAGGTACGTCATTTTAATTTAATATTGTCGCATTTTTCTCGTTCCCAAACGAATAACTAAAAATCTTCCTCTGCTCAATATTTGAGGGCATACAATTTTCAATATTTTGATATATTTTTATAGGTTATGCGATGTCGCACTACAAAGTTAATGCTTTGAAAAGTCGAGCGGGTTAAACCTTATCTATAGAAATACAACGCTGTATCACATTTCTCGATATGGTCAGTCATGTCAAGAGATAATATCCAATTTCAAAAATGTTAAAAATGTTATTATATATTGCTTAAGCTACAGATCAGGCGATTGTCAGATCTGTGAGTAAAAAAAATTCTCCCAAACGTCTAATTTGTCGTAAATATAAATCGGCGAACCCTTTGAACTGATAATTTTCAACCTGAAAATATTGTCTAAAACTTTAATGTCAAACAATTGTTTGTTCAACCATCTGACAATGAAATAACAATGGGCACGTTCAATAACAAAATCTGAAAATTCAGATCTGAATTAATGTTATTGAGAGCACAAAAAATCTGAATTTTCAGTTGAAAGTTGTTGTGTCAAATGCTAGCATTTACCTAAAGTATTTACATTAAAACGAAATAAAATAGAACTTTAATCATATTTTTAAACTAAAAATTAAGCGTCCTTAGTTCTGGTGATGATATAAATATGTAACTAAATCAGCAACAAAATACAGCAAGACTATGCAAAGTTAAATGAAAAAAATAATTCCACAATATTGCGATGGAGAATTCTGGGAATATTTTTCTAAGAATAGTCAATCTTTTAATTTAAAAACTCGCTTATCAATAAACAACAAGTTCTTTTATGTATAAAAGTATTATTTTGTTCGCAATGAAAATTAATCATCACAAATCAACCACTAACCAGAGCGAAAGTCATAAAGTTCGACTTCTATGTATAGTACTTCAACATTTCCACTACCACTAACACTTTATTCTGAATTTTCAGATGAGAATTTTTGGCTGAAAATTCAGATGAAACGTAACTTAAAGTCACTAACAGTCATCTAACTTTTTATGGCAGCTGGCCAATCAGAAGCTCCAAAAATTCAGATGTAAAACGTAATGCGTTGAACGCATTCCCAATGACTTTGGGACAGAATCTGCCAACTTTGTGAACAGAAAATTTAGCATTATAAGGTAATTGGCTTTTATCAGCTGATTGGCAGCTATTGTCAGAGCATTGACAGGGCTGAAAATATTATAAGATCTGACAATCGCATGGGCTTAGCTTTGGTAATAAAGGGTTTTTCAACGGGGACCCTACAAAAGTAGACCAACAGGGACAGCAAACGACGCCGACGCCATATTTCTTGCCGCTCTTTTGACATTGCTCTTCAGTAAGGTTTGCTTTGATGGAAAGATATACGAGCCAACAACGAGTCAAAATTATTAAAATTTACTACCGAAATTCGGAGTCAGTGGCCTCAACGTTAAGAGCGCTACGTCCAATTTATGGAAATCATTTCTGGCTGAATGGCTTCGTCAATAAACAAAATATGCGGTATTGGTCAGGCAGCAATCCACACGTACTCCATGAGTCATCATTGCATCCTGAAAAAATTACGGTTTGGTGTGGTTTATGGGCCGGCGCGGCGGCCGGCGCGGCGTCATTGGGCCGTACTTCTTCCGTGATGATCAAGACCGGCACGTTACTGTGAATGGGGATCGCTACCGTTCAATGATAACCGAATATTTTTAGCCCCAATTGGATGATATGGACTTGGAGGACATGTGGTTCCAACAGGACGGCCCCACAAGCCACACAGCGAATGTCACAATCAATTTATTGGAAACCAAGTTTGGAGAACGTGTTATCTCACGAAATGGTCTAGTCGCTTGGCGATTTGACGCCGTAAGACTATTTCCTGTGGGGCTACGTCAAGTCTATGCCAACAAGCCAGCAACGATTGATGAACTTCGTACGAATATCGAACGTGAAATTGCAGCAGTATCGGCCGATTTATGCTTGAAAACCGTCAGAAATTGGGTTCAGCGTCTGGACTTCTGCAAGCGTGCCCGTGGTGGCCATGCAAAAGAAATCGAGTTCCATACATAATGGCATCAAACGTACTTTCACAGGAATAAAGAATTTCATTGATATCCAAAACCGTTTTTGTTTTATTTAAAAAAAACTTTTGTAGCGCTCTTATTGATACCCAATTTATATGATATGATAAAATATCTTTGATAAACATTATAGAAAACATCTTGCGGCGGTTTTCTAGAGTCTGAATGCCAATGAGCAGTCGCCGCGTATTATATGGAGGCATTACTACGATGTTCCATCTGAGTTTATATGTGACTATTCTTGTAAATTTTTTTTGAACTTATTCAATTCGAACTGAATGGGTTTTGTAGAATGGCTTCCATACTACGCAGCAGTATTCAAGAACTGATCTAACAAAAGCAATGTATAGAGATTTAAAAGTATACGGATCATTTAGCCCTTTGGAATTGCGGGTAATAAATCCAAGCATGGAGTTAGCTTTGTTGACTATAAATTCTATGTGTTTAACAAAGTTGGGTTAACAGTCAAATATTACACCAAAATCCTTTTTAACTGATACTCTTTCAAGAACTTTGTTTTCAATATGATAATCATATAAGATAAGAAACGAACGACGAGAAAAGGAATAACACTGACATTTGGAAATATTTAGATGTAATTTGTTATTTTCACACCTTGCAGAAGCCCACAGTCCATCGAATCTTTAATGCATCTCAAAAACTTGAGAACATCCGCAAACATCAGCTTGATGGAATTTAAAAGAACATCAGGTAAGTCATTGATAAATATATAAGAAACAAAAGTGGTCCAATGTGGCTACCTTGGGGAACGCCAGATGAAACCACAATCGGATTTGAAATAGTCAAATCAATACGAACATATTGAATACGATCTGACAGATAAGAACGGAACCAATTCAGCATATTTGAATGTATTCCTAGTTTTTCAAGTTTTTGAATTAGTATTTTTTGGTGAACTCTGTCAAATGCCTTGGCAAAGTCTGTATATATAAGATCCACTTGATATCCTTTTTCAAGTTTGTAAAGAACAAAGTTCGAAAAGATAGTAAGGTTTGTAGTAGTCGATTTTCCAGACACAAAGCCATGTTAAAATGGAGATATTGTTTCTTTTAATAAAAACGAAAGCTTATCATAAATAATTTTTTCAAAGAGTTTTGGGATCACAGATAACTTGCAAATTGGACGATAATTCGATATTTCTTGTTTTGGACCGCATTTATGAATGGGTATAATAAAAGATGTTTTCCATTGCGAAAGAAATTCGCCCTTACTGAGTGATTTGTTAAAAATAAAACATAATATTCTGGATAGAGATGACGCACACTTTCTTAAAACAAGAGGGGGAATTTCATCTGGACCGGCATTCTTATCGTCACTGAGGCCCGATAAAGCTTTCTCAACTTTAGTTAAGCAAACACTTAACTGACCTATGTTAACTATATTATCAAGTCGATTCGAGGAGAAGTCATTAATGTTTGTTGAAAACAAGTAGTTTGAGTTGAAAAAATTAGCAAAACCGTTGCAGATATCAGATAAGTTTGTGTAGGTGGATCTCAAATAATCCATACACTTTGGAATCCCATTATTATTTTTGTTGCTCTTGATAAAAGCCCAAAAGAATTTACTATTAGTTTTCAGTTAAATTCCATTGAATAAAGAAAATTTTTATAAAGAAATTTATTCAAGACAGTTTTTTTCAAGGGCGATATATTTTACTCGCAATTTAGCATCAGATGTAGAAACCCGCAACAATTTATAAACTTTGTTCTTTTTGTTTTTCAAATTAATTAGTCTTTTGTTATACCAAGGTGGTTTCGAATTATTTTTCACTTGAGTTTTAGGAACATAAATGTCAATTGCTTCCTTTAAAGTGCTTAGAAAAACGTTATAGAAGTATGGTAAATCGTAATCATAATTAAAATCAGTGGGCAATATTAATTCATCCACATAACTCGCTATACCAACAAAATTTGCTTTTGCAAAGTTATATTTAAATGAGTTTGAAGTTTTTGGTTTAAAAAAAAAATTAAGTATTTTCAATTCAAAAGTTAAAGCAGTATGATGAACAGAGTTAGAAAAAAATTGGAAAAGGAGATTCGTTAACTGACATCCCCAATTCTTTATCAACAAAAACTAAATCAAGTAGTCTGTCTAAGCTTTTTTTACAATTATTTATCTGCATTAAATCATAACGCTGCAAAGGAGTCTAAAATTTCTGATTTTGCTTTTATGACCAGTTAAGCTGCGTGAAGCCAAAACCCCGAACTCAAAATTTTTGGGAGGGGTTAATCGGGTTCGTTTGTCCATCGTTTGTCCACGTTTGTCCAGGAAAAAAAATCGTTTGTCCACCCTCAGGTAAAAAGTTATTAAGTTACCCGCCAATTATGATTGTCCAACAAAAAAATTCGTTTGTCCAACCTCAGA
Source organism: Leucozona laternaria (assembly GCA_932273885.2). Lineage (NCBI taxonomy): Eukaryota > Metazoa > Arthropoda > Insecta > Diptera > Syrphidae > Leucozona > Leucozona laternaria. Next base: position 17,098,187 of record OW026367.1, on the reverse strand, counting down.
AAAAAAAAATATTCAACTTTTCAATTTTATAGCACCAAACAAAAAAATTTCAAAATTTACGTAGAGAAATCAAACCAATTGCATTCGTTTGTCCACCGTTTGTCCAGGCTAGTCCAGCAAGAAAAAAAATTTGCCGACCCTTGGTTCAAAAATTATTCAACATTTCTTTTTTATAGCAACTTTCGCAAAACAAAACATATGTCCAAAAACCGCAATTTATAACTTAGGAGGATGGGACAAAGTGCATTCGTTTGTCCACCCGCCAATTATGATTGTCCAACAAAAAAATTGGTTTGATTTTGCTGCCAGTTATGACCTTTCAGATAGCATTCTTTGTCGAAAATTCCACTTATGGGGTACATAGATCCCGGAGCCATTACTGTTCTTCTGATTAGGGAGTTCTAATACATAAGGCTGCTTTATATTTTTCTCCACTACGTTAGTAGATTTTTTGATTAGTAAACATTTATGCTGGCCGCGGCGGAGGTAAGGATTAACTAAAAACGTGATCCTTAGGTGTAATATGGTCAGTGAAGCATGTTTCGTGGATCATGTTACGGATAGAACTTTACATGTAACACGTTACGATTCGTTTGCATTTTGTATATTGAGAACGGTGAATAACAAAAAACCGTCACTCGGAAGAAAGTTCATGTTTGCACATCTTAACTTTGAGCCCAGACATTCACACATTTTTTTTTGTTCTATGAAAATTTCACTTCGCTTTTATGTAAACTAGGCTTAAACTACAACTCTTACTGGTTACTTGATCATTTTCTAGGCTGACTTGTAATTTAGTACATATATTGTTTAACCATTACAAGAAGTGAACCTTCACGTCTCTTAATACCAGCACCTGGTTTTAAAATTCATTCCAAAATTGTATGGCAACAAAATAACAATAACAATAAAGACCCGTAAACACAAGTGTAATTCGTTGCTCCCTTAAAAGAACTCACTTAAATACATAGCTTTAATATAAATGCCCCTTCCAAGACTTTGATAATAATAATTATTGTAAAGCAAAGCAAGATGCTATACTCCAATGTATTCTTAAAATTGTATCATCTTATTATTTTAACTTCAACAAATTGCAATGGACTTAATATGTATAAAGAATTTTTATCAAATTAAGTCACGTTCTTAAACAAAAAAAAAAAATAATTCTCAAATATTTCTCCACTAATAGTAATCTTGAAAATGTTTGGCTTCAGGGTCCAAAAATAATAATCCTTGCAAAAGGAATATTTCATTTGCAACTTCTCACAACCACATCTCCCCTGGTGTCACCTTGCATAAAGGAATTCAAAAATTCATGCCAAAAGCAATTATCCTCCGCAGGCCAGAAAGAGGAATTTTTCCTCGAAGACCCATACTTGCGCTTATAATAACTCTCATACAAAAATATTTAATAATAATTAATAAAAAATTATAATCATAATTTTGTTCATGTCATCCGCCCAGAACTATATATATGTATTTCAGGAGGCAAACACATATAAATCGATTGACAAAAAAAATTAAAAATTCTATGCATGCCATCGAGCCAACGAAGCATTTCGTCTGTCAAAATATAAAAGCCCTGGAGTTGGGCTAAAAGCGGAAAAAAATAAATGCTTAGCCTTCTACCATCACACAGTGGGACAGATGAGCTTAATAATTATTTATTAATTCAATAATGATGCTTACATCCTGAAACGTTTAATGTTTATTCCCTTAGTCAAGCCCATGACATTATTAAACCCATTATTTTATATGCGTAATTTAGTTCATTTTATAAAAGGCGTAGTAGAATACCATCATGTTTTTTAAACAATTTTTTTTTTGGATTTACTCCGACTCTTTCACTGTGACTACACCACTGTGCGTCAAGTCAAGAACCACCTCAACGTGAGACAATTTGTCATCATGGTCGTTTTAATTTGTAGCATGCCCCTTGTTCACTCCTATTCCATATAGAAGACACACATTATTCGTTCACCCCAATTGATATTTGACATTAGAGCACCACCCATTCGGATCAAAGAACTTTTTTTCCGGCTGAATTTTTCACCATGGAATTGAATTTTGCCCCAAAACTCAAAAGGAAGAATTCCCAGTGGCAGATGGTTGCGTGATTTATGAAGTAGAAGTAGCAGCAGTACCGGCATCCAAAACCAGCATCAGGCAACGCTCCTATAATGTCCTTAAAATTTTTCTGCAAGAAGAACAAAAAAAACAAACATTCCAATTCATTTTGTGCCTCGCTCCGATACGGAATGTGCTTTAGAGTCCTTCTTTTTCGTATCAAGCCTGCGGACAAGATGTGCCATTTAAAGTTAGAATATGTTGCAAATATGCGATGAATGTTAAGTGCAAGGGTAGTTAATTGCTCAAGCTGATGGGTGCTTATGGTTAATCTTAAAATACTTCCGCCCGCATCCGTCTGTTTTTTTTTTTTTTTTTTTTTTTTTTTTTTACAAAAGTTTGGGTTACGAAAAGTTTGCGCTCTGGAGCTTAAATCCTGGCTGATGCCGGAAACTGTTTATAAAGTTGATGTGGTGGCGGTAATGCAATCATCACGGAACCTTGTCGTCATCACCATCAACCGCCTCTTTAAGATGTGGTAGACTTTGCAAATATAAGTTCTTCTACCAAATACAGTGATGTAGAAAGTTTTTTGAGATTCTTGGAATTTTTGAGAGCCTCGATTTCTTACTGTAGCAGGTTGGACAAATTGAAGAGAAATTAGCTGAACTATAAAAATTTGTATATACCGAAAACAGAAGACAAAACTGAACAGAGCGATAGCATATTAGGACTGTGTCAATCAGGAACGATTCGATTTTTTTGATCCGATCATCGAAAAGTATTGATGATTGAAATCAATCATTTCGATGATTCTCGATTTTCAATTCCAATCTAAATCATTTCAATGAATCTCGATTTTAGATATCAATATCTTTTGAATTATTAATAGATATATTTTATCTGAGAAAAGAAATATGGGTCAGAATGGGGTCGATCAAATCGGTACAGTATTCGTTAATTTCGGAGATTGACTTTCATCGAAACCGAAATAAAAAAAAATGTCTTAGTTTGACAGGTGTCAAAATATTCCAAAATTTTTGTCAGGGCGGATCGAAAAACGGAGTACGCCAATCGACTCAGGAGGTGGTATAACCCAAGTCTCACGGCCAACGTTCTGGGACCACTAGGAACGCTTGGTTTGACTATTGTCAAAATATACTAAGATTTTAATTACGGCGGATCGAAAAACGGAGTACGTCAATTTAGGAGGTGGAAATTACTTGAAATCACGCCAGTTCTCTAGGTCCTTTAGAACACTTTTAATTTGACAGGTGTCCAAATGTCAATTCATTTCCGAGAATAGGCGCTATGTAACTTTCTACATCGTAACGTCGCACAGAGGAAAGTCCACGTTTTTATTTCACTCTACCGCCGACATATAGATGTTTACACATCAAAAATCGAATCGGAACAGTATGAAATAATGAATTGAGTGGAATGAAAATGATCGAATGATCGATTGATTAAAATTATCGAATCATTTTGGTAATCGATTCTTGAACGATTCGATCATTTGAAATGAACGATTTACACAGCTCTAATAGCATTGCCAATTTTTCAGGAAGTAAATTTTTTTTTTGGTTGAATAAGAAAAATTCGAAAAAGTATGCGTTTCTGCACAATGCCGGCATGGCTTTATAAGCCTAAGTCTAGTTTCGGTGTCGTCTTGGACTAGTCTCGTTTTTTTATTTGTGTTCTTATGCAGAAAATATAGAACTAGAGCTTGAATCTCGAAGCTGACTAATATTTGATATTTTTTTTTTCAAGAACCACCGAGACAGCAGGGATTCTTTTGGTTAATTTTACTCCGAAAACTACGGTCTCAGGCATGAAAAAGAGTCTCTGTTAAAATCGTAGGAAGAAGGCTCAGCGAAGGTGGCTACTTTAAATGATCTACTTTGCAAATGACACAGATCAAAATATGTCAGAAATATACATTTATAATTTTTTATAAAATACAGCCAGCACTTCTCTGGGCCACTCAGCGTTTTTAAAAGTAGCTATCATATAACCTATTCCACGACATAATATCGTCTTATCATCTTTTGAAATCAATCATCCAACCAAATATACGTTCACATTTTCTATAAAATTATTTAGTAAGATGTAAAAAATTATTCACAGCACTGTATATTGTACAATTCTATTCGCAATAATTTTGAAATGGTTGTTGCTTTTGTACTATTTCCGAGCTCTCCTTTATTCTTTAGCTTTTGAATTGATGATTAAGTTCCCTTTTTGAATTCATCTTTTATCTTTCTACTTCCTTGGCAACTCTTTAAAGCAAACTTAAAAGAGCAATAACTGGGTGTATGATTGTTGTAGATTTATCTGTTTTCTCATTTTGCTGCATTCGATTTTGTTGCCAGTTGCCAAGTAATTTAAACCCCAACCCATACTGTTTTTTTTTTTTTTTAATTATCTTTCAGATTTCCATTGGATGGCCTTGATTTTATCATATGACTACATTTTTTTAATTTATATTTAGTTTTGATTGTAAATTAAAATATGTATATGATTTTGATTTAACTTTACATACTTTAGAGTAGGCGTGTTTTTTTTTTTGCAATCCCGGAGGAAATTGGTCGAAAAAATCCGACGTCGGGGCTAAGTTATTTAAATGTTAAACGCAACAACAACTTATTCCTTCCGGACTTAGCAAAGCGCACAGACTTCTAGGTGTTTAACTTTAGCACGGAGAAAAACTGTGTTACCGGCGTGAATTAAATACTTGTTATCGATAGTTTGTATGAAAACTACATTTTTTTTTTCTGTGATGGCGTCGCTAATCCCCAATATCGCTTTTTTCAACAAAATCTTGCTAAAAAAAAAACACGGCTAGTATCCATGTATTTGTATATATTAAAGCAATGATGACAAACATTTAGAGCTTGTGAGTTCGGTCAGGATAATATGATTTTGAGGGATTTAAAGGAAAAAGAAGCATTTTTTTCGAAAATTAGATACTTAAGCACTATCATAATTTTAATTAAATGCACGACTGGGTCGGGTCCCACGAATTTTGCTCTTATAGATCAAGTGGATTACAATTATTTTGATAGCATACATAACAACACAATAAGTTGTTCCAAAATTCAACACAATATGTAGTTAGAGAAAAACGTACACACGCATGAAATTAGTTCTTTAAATAGCTAAAACAACACTCAATAGTTTTTTTTTTTGATCTCTCTGATTACCTACTTGTTTGTATAGGTATTGAAATGATGGTAAAAAAATTTAAATAAAATTATCAAACCTAGAAAGGTTTACAGACTTAAAATTTCTTCAACATTTTCTAAAAAAAAAAAATTTGGCAACGCATTTTAAGAATTTATAGTAATATACTCTCAAAACCGTACTTAAAACAAAAATATGAATCAACCCATATCGAAATCCAAAATTACATCCACAAATATTTTTTTTTTTGAGTTTTGATATGCAATATTGTTTTTAACTTAAAATTAGCTCCTGTATACAAATTTTGATCAAAATCATTGATGGCGTTATCGATAAAGTTGGAAATACAAAAAAAAACTATCTGTGGGAGGCATTTGCCTCGTGTTTTTGAAGAGCTGCATCTCTGTTAAAAATGGTCTAATTGAGATAAGATAACACACTCTAAAGTTCTGAGTTTTAAGATTTTTTAGCAATTTTTTTAAGTACCGTTATAGTAAAAAGTAAAACTCAGAAGGACAACAAAATATCAAAAAACAAGTTAACTGATTAATGCAATATGGTTGAACTGAATTAATTTTTCCCGCCCGTGTGCTCTTCTAAAACAAAAATAAAATAACGGTACCAACTTAAACAAATATTATCTGACGATGTTTGCTTCATCTAAAGTAGAAAAATGTTCGTTCTTTTGATTTTAGTGTAACTTGTAAGTATACAAGTACGTAGTACACAGAATTTATATTTCATCAATATCGTTAAAGACGCTTACGAGATAAATAAGCTTTTCCTTATTTGTTGCTTGGCAAGTACCGCTATTTTTGGAGCTAAAAAATAAATTTCCAATTAAACTTCTGCGGAATAACCTTTCAATCTCAAGTCCCAAGTTTGAAGGAAATCGTTTTAGCGGTTTAGGCTGTAGGTCGAGTTACAAGAATTCTGTAGTTAACGATTTTTTCACGATCTCTTTCATCGTTTAACGAAAGTTAAGCGTTCCTTATAGAAGGTATCTTATAACAATGGAACCACATATGGCACTCAATTATGAATATAATTTGACAATAAAGCGACGTACTAGTAATGAATAAAAATATGTAAAACTTAAAACCCACCCGAACTAACTTGGAATAATGAAAAAAACTTCAGATAAGTTTAAAACAGGTGGGCCAAAAGTTCCTTTTCTATATGCAAAATTGCAAACAAATAATTACTTTTTTATGTATAGATATTTTCGAATTATTTTTTAATATGTATTAGACATAAATATGGGAAGATTTAATATTGGAACATTCAAAGATCGCACAGCGAACAAAAACTGTCCAATTATTTTTGAAAAATTACCAGTAAATAATTTATATATTTTATGATATTCAAAATATTCTATTAGCTGCGAAATTTGAGCAATATACGGACTACTCGAAAGCTTTTGATCAACTTTTTCATAAAATCATTTTGTTTAAATTGAAAGTTTATGGGTTTTCCACTGGACTCATCACTTGGATTTCATCCTATCTCTAAAAAAGATCCTACCAAGTTAAATTCAATTCATAGTCAATTCAATTCTTAGCCAAATCGGGAGTTCCTCAGGGATGTCACTTAGGACCTCTTCTCTATATTCTAATTCTAATTTTTTCGGATGATCTAAAAATTTTCAAAAGCATCTGACATCTGACTGATAGTGATCGTGTTCTTCTACAAGATGATATTACCACATTTGTTACTTGGTGTAGTAAAAACGTTTTGAATCTTAACCCTATAAAATGTCAGCCAATGACTTTTTCTAAAAAAAACATCTCCTGGGTCAATTGACTTTATTATATCGCAGCACACTTTACGTCTTGTCCATGGTTTCAAAGACCTTGGAGTTCATTTTACCTTTAATCTTGATTTTTCAAGACACGATCGTCAATATGGAACACTCAATCCTAGGCTATATAAAGAGATGGCCTAAGGAATTTCAGGACCCGCATGTTACCCTCGCCCTTTACAACTGCTTAGTTCGCCTCGTCACTCAACACATTTTGTTATAACGAGTGGCATGATTTTGAAGAAAGGTCTGTACCGTTCAGTTAGTCCAAAAGTTCAATTCTGCTGATCCAGAATACTCTTAAGAGTACTACAGAGCTGTTTACACTAACATAGGAAGGTCTTAATTGGCTCACCTTGTATATTTTTTGTTTGAATTACTAAGACCCAGATTTTCAGTACGAGGTCATCCCAATTTCGGAGTTAAACCCGAATTAACTCCTTAAACATGTTTTTAGCCAATTTATAAACCCGAGATTACTAACGAACTTGGTGAGTTAACTCTGAATTATCGATTTAGATATTTCTGACAGAACTGACAGATGCATGTCAAAACACTATGGAAATAGAGAGTGTGGCACTATGGAAATCACCATTCACTGTTTCGATAGTGAGAGGACATTTCCACAGTGTCGCACATCGATTTCGATAAATTTTTGACAACTGAAAGTTAAATTTAATTTTACAATGCAAAACTTCTTCTTAGTTAACTTGGGTTCAATTTTTTTGCAGGATTAGCTAACTTTGCTTTTACTCAGAGTTAATTCAGCACTGAAAAACTGGCTCTAAAAAGTTAAACAAAATAATAGAATAATATTGAAAGTGCTCCAGTTATTTCTATTTTTTGATAACATCCCTTCATGAGCAAATAGACAGAGTGATTCGGCTAAGTATGATTGCTTTGCTAAATCACCCTCTACAGTAAATACTACATTTCTAGACTCCACCATTTACTTGCCTTATCAAAAAACGGTAGTTAAGAAAAACAGCTTACAGACATCTCTCTCTGTCTCTCTCGATGAGATGTAAAATACGTTTTATTCGCAACGCAGCGTTTACAAAACAATTGACATGGATAAAGTTTGTTAAATCTATAAATCTGAAAAGTACAAAATAGTCTTTTCAAATCCTATATAAGTCACTCAGAAACTAAGGCACATTTAAAAGACAAAAGCATCGGTGACACTCAATAAAGCAAACCTAATCCTGTCATTAACATCTATCTTAGTGATGTATACTCCACCATAAAATCCAGCAAAGGAATAAATTTCAATTGAAATAAATTCAAAACAAAATAAACAAAAAAAAAAAAAAGAAGCGAACAAAATAAAGAAACCCCTTCGCGCGAAATTTATTGCTTGGCATGCCCGCTGTCATGTGGGTATATACTATATAGCGATCTAGGTGTCAGTCAGTGTGATGTTTTTACAATTTGACAAGAAGTGATGCATGCGGCACGGGGCACGGTGGGTGAGTGTGAGTTGATGGGGATGCCAGCTTAATATAAATTTTAATTAAATTAAGAAGAAAATATAATATATAAATAAAACTCCTTGGATGTTCAACAACATAAAGGAACGACCTTTCATTCCTTGTCATTATGATACACGAAAGACTAATTGCAACCGAAGAAGCACTCAAGTTCATCTCCTCATGTAGTTCGGTAAAGTGTTTGACATGACATCCATCTTCATATATGGCCACGATGAAGATGAAGAAGAACTGGAGCTAGAGCATCGCAACATAGAACACGCGCGGCACGCCCGCCGGGCCGCCGACAGACACAGGGACGATGACAAGAGGAGTGACGTCATCGAAATAAAGTGAAGTGAACTCAGAAATTAGAATGCGCGAGGACAAAATTAAGATAGAACGTTAGAGAGAACAACATTAATCTAGAAAAGTAAGTAGATTCCGCTGTGATTTACAGAAGCCAGAGAGAGATTTTGTCATTTGGGATCAGAGGGAACTGTATTAAAAGGACTTGGGACTTTAAATGATTTTATTGGTGGGATATTAATTTTGCTGGTACTAGTGAATTTAATCTTGGCGATTTGTTTTTTTTTTTTTTTTATTGATTTCTTCTTGGGGTTTTGCTTCGCCGGGATATTCTGTGCAATAAGATTAAATATGTTGTTGTGTAAGTAACCATGTATGTGTATGTTAGGGTTTGAAAAGGATAAGTTATAAAGAAAAGTTATAGCTGGTGCAGCTTCCCAAAGGAAAATATATTTGTTTATAATTGAAATATTAACTGTTTTAAAAGGGACTATTAATGAATTTAAACTTTATTTAGTTAAGTATGATACGATGTCAATATAAAAGAATACAAGTCGCATATTTACCCATCAGAGTGCATGTGAATTGAAGTTAACATATATGTACATACCTGGAAAAGAAATGAGAAAAAGTTTTAGATGTATTAAAATTATTAATTTATTTTAGAATGTATACATTTTGGAGAGTAGGTCCCTATTTTGTATTAGGGCATAAAATATTGAATCGAGAAAATAACAACAATTTGGGGGCATAGTATTTACTTGCGAATATATGTACATAGGTAGGTAGATACTACAGTAAAACTTCTTTATAACGAACCTTCAAGGGAACACAAAATTGCTTCGTTATATAAAGGGTTTTCCAATAAGAGGTGTTATTTTGATATTCAAAGAAAAATGGAATTTTTTGAGATAAATGATCGGATGTTTATTTCATTATAAAGAAGAAGGTATGCCGTTAATAATGGAATACAACATCAGCCAAATGGCCGCCACGACCACGCTTACAGGACCATACCCTTTTCATGAAATTTTCCATAACCAAATCGCAAAGTGGCTGTCCTATGTCCTCGATAGCCTCACGAATTCCATCTTTGAGGTCTTGAATCGACGCTGGGCTATTGGCGTAGACCTTATCTTTCACGTGGCCCCAAAGGAAGAAGTCGCAAGGTGTTAAATCACAAGATCTCGGTGGCCAATTGTGATCGCCTCTTCGAGAGATAACACGGTCCGGAAACTTTTCCCGTAAAAGATCGACGGTTTCATTGCTTGTGTGGCACGTAGCGCCGTCTTGTTGAAAGTAAACGCTGTCCAGATCAATACCATCCAATTCCGGCCATAAAAAATCATTAATCATCTCTCGATAGCGCAATCCATTGACCGTAACTGTTGCTCCAGCCTCATTTTCGAAAAAGTAAGGTCCATTGACCCCGCCGGACCATAAACCGCACCAAACAGTCACGCGTTGAGGATGGAGAGGCTTTTCAACAATAACTCTTGGGTTTTCCGAGCCCCAGATGCGACAGTTTTGCTTGTTGACGTAGCCTCCGAGGTGGAAATGGGCCTCATCAGTCAAGATGATTTTTCGATGAAATTCCGGATCATTTTCATGCATTTCAAGGACCCAATCAGCAAAGACACGACGTTGTTGATGATCAGCCGGCTTGAGTTCTTGTGTTAACTGAACTTTATAAGCCTTAAGACCGTCCGTATGGAATGCCTAATTCCAAAGAACGACGAGGAATGGACAAACCTGGGTTTTTTTCAACACTTTGGGCTACAACAGCAATATTCTCAGTTGTTCTTGAGCGACGTGCACGGGTTTTATTCTACACATCACTAACTTGTCCCAACAGCTCGAATTTGTCCACCAATTTCTGTATTGCGGTCCGACAAGGTGCTTCACGACAACCCAAAAATGTTTTAGTTTTACGAACCGTCTCTGCCAAATTTTCACCATTTTTATAGTGAATTTTAATAATTTCAATGCGTTGTTGAAGCGTGTATCGTTCCATTTTTAGTAATGGCGTAGTTTCTACTTGTCAAATGTCAAAAAATGACAGCTTCAAAAGTGAAAGCTACCGAAATAGCGGGTAATTCAAAATAACACCTCTTATTGGAAAACCCTTTAGAAGCTTTATACAAAATTCGTTATATAGAAATTATTTCGTTTTTAAATACTGCAAGGGGAACAAAATGAAATTCACTATAGAGAGAATTAAGTTATAAAGAAGTTCGTTATAAAGAAGTTTGACTGTATATGGCAAGTTATGAATTCGTACAAAAAATCGAATTCGAGATTTTGAACAAATTTGACATTACGATAATAGAGAAGACGAAAAAAGTGGGTCTCGCAAAACCGTCCGTATGTCTGTCTGTTCGACTACATCCTAAACGGATGGGTCGATTTTCTTTAAACTTGGTACCTAGCGTTTTTTTGGACATACCCCCCACCCGTTTTTTTTTTCTCCAAAACTAACAGTAGCTGTCATACAAAATTTCTTGGCCAAAAAGGAAAAACTCATTTTTCTCAAAATCGGCTCCATAGATTTTTTTTAAAATAATGGTTCCGAAAAATGGTTATTAATGGTAGGTACCTCCCAAAGAACCATTTTTTTATATTTTCGCTTTTCTCGAAAACGGCTCATCTGATCCTGATCAATTTTTTTATGAAGAATTATTGACAGATTCTTAATAATATTGTGTACCAATATTTCAAAAAAATATTTTCTGGATTGACTTTTTTTCTCCAAAACTAACAGTAGCTGTCATACAAAATTTCTTGGCCAAAAAGGAAAAACTCATTTTTCTCAAAATCGGCTCCATAGATTTTTTTTAAAATAATGGTTCCGAAAAATGGTTATTAATGGTAGGTACCTCCCAAAGAACCATTTTTTTATATTTTCGCTTTTCTCGAAAACGGCTCATCTGATCCTGATCAATTTTTTTATGAAGAATTATTGACAGATTCTTAATAATATTGTGTACCAATATTTCAAAAAAATATTTTCTGGATTTTTAAAAAAAGTGATTTTTTTTTTTTCCAAACTCAATATTTCAAAAACGACTCAGTTGATTTTTACCAAGCGTGGCAAAAAGCACTTTGACGATAACTCAAAAACTAGAGTCAGCTGTAAATTTTAAAATTTTGACTTTGCAGTCAATTGACTGGCTATATAATTGCCAGAGCAGTAATTTTGTCCAATATTTTAATCACATAAAAGTCAACTTTAAATCTAAGTGCGGATATTTTGACAGTCATTTAGTCATTTTATTGCAGTCTTTTAAGTGTAAGTCAATTAAATTAATACAAAATATTTGCAATAAACAGAAATGGGAAACGATAGTTACGATAAGCCAAAACGGCCTTTAGAATAAATCTTTTTTTTTTGCAAAAGGACTGCGGTCATCAACTGACGACTGCATGCAGTTTTTTTATTTCTGGCTCACTGAGCCCTGTGCCTATACGTTCTATAACTCTCGCATCGATGAAATTAGTCGAGAAATGATGAAAATTGCAACAAATCGTATGAGTTTTGTTTCATTTTTTATCGTTTCTCGACCAATTTTATCCATGCGAGAGTTACAGAACGTAGGCACTGGACCCATGTTCAGTAACTACCGCATCGATTTAAATTGAAACTCACTTTATCGCATTATTGGGTTGCTATAACTTTGACAGTAGATAACTTTATCGACTGGAACACGCGGAATAGAAATACTGGAAGAATGCGATAAAATGGGATTCTGTATTTTTGAGAATCGATAACTTTTTCATACTAAACGTCAAAATTTTTCACTTACTCAGAAGCATGCGATAATAAGTAGAATAATTTAAAAATATGTGAGTGCCGGGACTCACGGTTAAATATGTGTAAACATCAGCGTTTGTCCAAGTGCCTGATTTTTGTTACTGAACGTCATCAAGAGAAACATATTGAATAATGAACTTTACATTACCTATCTGTAGGCAGTGCTTTGAAAGCTAAGTGTTGAAAGAACGGCAACGAAATACCCAGTGGGGGAACCGCTGTAACGAAATTTCCAAGCACTAAAAGGCTTGTGGTGAAGTGTCCAACGGACGGTGAAGGTTCGGTACTGAAAGGTCCTGCTTCGTAGTTCACTCTCAACTTTAAGATGACTTCTCATTACACATGGTTATTGTTTATGGTAATCACTCTCTGAACATCGACAAACAACAACTGTCAGCGGAGAGCACTAAAATCGTGGTTTCAATTAAATGACACCGAACCCAAATTCCAAAGGAACTTAATGGTTTGACTTACAGGGGCCGAATTAAATAATCCAGTTTTATTTAAATAAAATTAATCATCACACTCAGAAAACTATTTGTAATTAAAATATTAAATTCACTTTCGATTTGTTATTATTTTGTTAATGCCAATATGACACTTCAACTAATCGCCTTCCAATGAAATTCCAGTAAAATAGATTGGAAATTGAACTAATTGCATTGACTTACACACGCGGTAAATGTGAAATAAATCGTTTCATTTCTTAACAATGCGAAAAGTTATCGCTTGAGTTACAGAACATGGGTGCTGGTTCTCTACAAGCTGTCACGCCATCGATTTATTTTAACCTGAATGACTAAAGTCACGAGAATTAAAAGCAGTCATTGCCGTCAAACAACTGCAATACATTCAATGCAATCAAAAGACTACTTCCGCGAATGCAAGGAATGTAAAAGACTTTTAAAAAAATTCAAGCCGTCTTTAGTCTTTAAATGATATTTTGGAATTTTGCTTCCTCTATTATTATTATATATCCTATATTATTTATTGGTGATCCGCTTATATTAAATTTTGTTTTTATTATTTTAATAATTTGGGCTTTTAGATCGTTTGTTTCCGAATGCAATTAAAAAACTTATTCTACCCTTTTCCCGGTGTTTCGTTAGTTTTTTCCATTTTCTTCGGGACTTATTACTGAGTCAATAAATTAATGAGTGTCACAAATGAATGTAAATCTTAAATTCAATAAATCAAAAAATACCATGAAGAAGTTGGAACAAAAAACAACCAAACTTCAGGAAGAGGATGCAATTAGTTTTTTATTTACATTCGGAAACAAACGATCTATAAGTTCAAATCATGAAAATAATAAAGTTGAATATTGTTTGCCCACGACCTTTCTATAGGAATTGAAATAAATCGATTTAAATATTAAAAGGAAGGAAATTGGAAAAACACGGCAACTACGGAATCTATCGGCCGGTGTCTTAACGAATCGCAAATTTAATCATTAAGGCCCAGTTTTTCGTCTGCATGGGGAACTCCTTAACAAACTCGGTGGATTAAACATCAGTGAATCCAGAGTTAACTCAACAAATGCGTTTACTTAACTCGGGTTTAACATTAAACTCGCTCTGAAAAATTGGGCCTAAGAGATGAATTTTCTCTCTTTGTTGCTTCGTGAATACGTATTTATAAATTCGTTGTTCTGTGGGGTGCAAAATTTTGTATTGATCTAGTGGGCTGCAGAATAACCTTTTCATATTGTTCAAAGGTCATCTCTTTATGCTACATAGAATCATCATTTTCGATGTATAAGTATTTTCACTCCTACCTATATGTAAAGGGTGTTTTTTTTAGCGGTATATAACTTTAAGTTGGCAACACTATTTTAACTGGTGGCCATTTTGTCAGCTGTCAAGTGATTTATTTTTAGTGTGGTTTGGCATTTAAACATGAATAGACTGATGCCTGAACAACGCTTCCAAATTGTGCCTAAATCCAAATGGTTCCAAAACAAGATTGCCGTTGATCCCAATTTTTATAAGCGAATTTTGTTTAGCGATGAAGCTCACTTTTGGTTGAATGGATACGTCAATGAAAAAAACCTGCCGTATTTGGAGTGATGATAATCCTCAAGTGTATGTTGAGACACCGTTACATCCACAAAAACTGACTGTTTGGTGTGCTTTATGGTTTGGTGGAATAATTGGTCCGTACTTCTTTAAAAACGATGCTGGCCAGAATGTTACAGTCAATGGTGACCGTTACAGAGCCATGATTACTGACTTTTTCGTTCATCAATTGAACAACCATGATGTGCAGGAGCTGTCGTTTCAACAAGACGGCGCAACATGTCACATAGCTCGTGCCACAATTGATTTATTGAAGGAAACGTTTGATAACCGCATATAGTTTCACGTTAGGGACCCGTGAATTGGTCTCCAAGATCGTGCGATTTAACGCCGCTCGACTATTTTCTGTGGGGATATGTGAAATCGCTAGTCTACGCTTATAAACCCGAACCGATTGACCACTTGAGGACACATTCGTCCACAAATGTTGGAAAAAGTCATCGAAAATTGGACCTCTATATTAGACTACCTCAGAGCCAGCCGTGGCGGTCATATGCCAGAAATCCTATTTAAATTATAATGCCAGAAGATTATCTTTCGAATAAAGTAAATTTAATGTCAATTTAAAAAAATGATCTTTGTTTTATTCCATTTCAAAGTTCTATACCTCTTAAAAAAAACACCCTTTAGCTTCACAAAAAATAAAAACATTAGAGCTTAAATACTTATGTATGTTTGTGGCCAAAATATTAATCAATATAGAAAAAGAACTAACTTTTTCCCTCTACACATAGATTTGCGAATCAACACTAGCATAAAATAAATAAATGCGTTAAATCAATCAAGAAATATATCAACCTGCTTAATTTTGTGAAATTTGAAATATTTTGAAGGAAAAAAAATTCTTATAATAGCTAACACGTTATAGACTATAGCTCGTTTATTTCAAAAATTTCCGTACATTTTACTTTTAATTTATGGTCCAACATCAAAATTGTCTGTCACGTTTAACAAATGATGATAGAAACTCTCTCAACAGGCGCACATTAAATTTCCCATGGTGATTGCTGAAAATCTGTCACAAAATTCAGCCGTCAAAGATGTAATCTCCTCCACTATATAACAACACCTTCTTTACAACACTACAAAAAAAAAACAACCACACAAATAAACCACAAGGGTTTCCTTTTGCTATTTCCGTTGTGAGTCGCGTCATCATCGTCGCTCGTCGCGACGCATCGCTCTGAGTGTGGCGTGCTCCTTGAGGTCTTCTATACTCAATTGAAAAACTTGTCACCGCACACAAATGTGTGTGTCCGGAAAATATGATCTACTTAGTAATCTTTATGTCAGGCGTTAAAATATGAAAATTTAATTCTTTATCCTATTTTGACACACCACTCGTATTCCTTGCGAGCTTCCAAACACAAACAGCAACAACAACAAATGCCATTAGTATTCTTTCTCTTATGACAGAAGTTAAAAAAAAAAAACACGCATAAGGGAAACATTAGCCGCCAATATTCAAGTTTTTGGCAATCGTACAGCAAAAGTTTAGTCATGGTCCATATCCATATATTTTTCGTTTGAATTTTTATTGGAAAAAGATTTTTATCTATTTGGTTTGGTTTGTGTCCGTTGTGATGCCAACAATTCTTCTGATTTGTTTACTATCGAATCAAATGAAAGATGAATTATGTTTTCGGAAGGACCATGGCTACTTGAGTCAATTTTTTTTTTTTTGTTATCAAGGTCAATAGAATAATAAGATTTTATAATTCTATTTTCTTTTAAAACAAATTTTATAGGAAGAATATGAGATTTTATGGTTGAAGAATTTTTACTGATGATTCAGTGTGGGAAAATAGAATGGAATTTTCTAAACGAAAGGTATGTAGACTTAAATGTGTTTTCTTATGATGATTGTTTTATGTGTGTTCGTTTTATTTTTGTGTTCTGATTTGTTTTTTTTTAGAATTTAATATAAGTTTTTTTTTGCGAATTAATGGAACGGTATACAGCTTGAGCTGAAAGATATTTTGAAGAAAATTAAAGATGTTTTATTTGCGAGTATCATCAAAGTCATTAATCATCATTTTCATTATTGTGTACTTGAAACAATATTTTAAAATTGATTTTATTAACTTGAAGGCGTCAGTTTTGGTTTTATATTTTTTATTATTTTAGAAGCGTTAAATCATAAGATGAACATTTAATCCAATTCAGATGCATATAAAGAGTTTTCCAATAAGAGGTGTTATTTTGAATAGCCCGCTATTTCGGTAGCTGTCACTTTTGAAGCTGTAATTTTTTGACATTTGACAAGTAGAAACTACGCCATTAATAAAAATGGAACGATACACGCTTCAACAACGCATTGAAATTATTAAAATTCACTATAAAAATGGTGAAAATTTGGCAGAGACGGTACATAAAACTTAAACATTTTTGGTTCGTCGTGAAGCACCTTGTCGGACCGCAATACAGAAATTGGTTAACAAATTCGAGCTGTTGGGACAAGTTAGTGATGTGAAGAATAAAACCCGTGCACGTCGCTCAAGAACAACTGAGAATATTGCTGTTGTAGCCCAAAGTGTTGAAGTGAACCCAGGTTTGTCCATTCCTCGTCGTTCTTTGGAATTAGGCATTCCACAAACGACATTACACCGTATTTTGCATAAGGACTTTGGTCTTAAGGCTTATAAAGTTCAGTTAACACAAGAACTCAAGCCGGCTGATCATCAACAACGTCGTGTCTTTGCTGATTGGGTCCTTGAAATGCATGAAAATGATCCGGAATTTCATCGAAAAATCATCTTGACTGATGAGGCCCATTTCCACCTCGGAGGCTACGTCAACAAGCAAAACTGTCGCATCTGGGGCTCGGAAAACCCAAGAGTTATTGTTGAAAAGCCTCTCCATCCTCAACGCGTGACTGTTTGGTGCGGTTTATGGTCCGGCGGGGTCATTGGACCTTACTTTTTCGAAAATGAGGCTGGAGCAACAGTTACGGTCAATGGATTGCGCTATCGAGAGATGATTAATGATTTTTTGTGGCCGGAATTGGATGGTATTGATCTGGACAACGTTTACTTTCAACAAGACGGCGCTACGTGCCACACAAGCAATGAAACCATCGATCTTTGACGGGAAAAGTTTCCGGAGCGTGTTATCTCTCGAAGAGGTGATCACAATTGGCCACCGAGATCTTGTGATTTAACACCTTGCGACTTCTTCCTTTCAAGCCACGTGAAAGATAAGGTTTACGCCAACAGCCCAGCGTCGATTCAAGACCTCAAAGATGGAATTCGTGAGGCTATCGAGACATAGCCACTTTGCGATTTGGTTATGGAAAATTTCATGAAAAGGATATCGTCCTGTAATCGTGGTCGTGGCGGCCATTTGGCATACCTTCCTCTTTATAATGAAATAAACATCCGATCATTTATCTCAAAAAATGCCATTTTTCTTTGAATATCAAAATAACACCTCTTATTGGAAAACCCCTTACATATTCCTGTAAAACGGTTTTGTACGCTTTTCAAGATGGAAGTACACTGATTACAACGCTCAATTGACGATCTTTCGAAATACATTTAGTCCCAATTTATTCACTCCCTATTAAATTTAAATCCGCCATTAAAAATAAGAAATTTATCGACTTAACAATGCATTTATTCATCCGCATTTGGATGTTTTAATGCTAGTTTCTCCATAAAATAAATGTTCATTGAATTTAAAACTTTAATCTAGCTTACACGACTACTCTTTAGACGCATTTTTGGCCCTAATGGAGGTTTAATGAGGTTAATAAAAACGCGATGGAGCATTGTTTAAGCCCGGCTTAGATTCAGTGCATCAAATACTTTGGAGAAAGTTAATCGGCTTTTGTTTTCCATAATCACACTTTATAATTAAAAATAAAATAAGCAAACCAAAAATTAATTAAATAGAGACTATAGTAAAGGCCAACAAAGCAACGCGAATAATTCCGAATGACATCGAAACTTTCGCGTGTCTTAATTTATTTACATGGAGATTAATGATTAATTCTTCAGTCGTTGCAAATTCGCGCGAATGTTTTGCGCCGGTTTGGGAGAGCCTTAAGCCTCTTTTAGGTCTTAAATGACACAATAACGCAAAAGCATTCAAATTCAAAGGTACCAACTAAAGTGAGCCACTTAACCAATGGGAAGTGAATGACAAGAAAACTTGATGAACTGTAGGTACTTATGTCGTTTTCGTTTGGATGTTCGGAGTACTCCTTTTACACTCCTTTTTCACTCCTACTACTCCAAAAGTCTTCGATTGGCTGTTCCGAGTAATGTTTTCGGAGTGTTCTTCTGTTCCCAATTTCATATTGGAGTAGACGAGGAACACACACATACATATAAAGGTTTTCGTTGGATTAATTGTAAAAAGTGGTAAATACTTGAACAAGCCATTTTGTTAAATGGCGGCTTTTGGAAGTGTGCGTGTAAATTTAGGAAAGTCGGTGTTTTCATATTCGATTGGAATTAAAAAGGAGTAGAATAGACCGAAAATCCAATCGAAAACGACATTAATGACACAATGGGGCATATTCATTGCCACTTTTAAACTCCAGTTTATCTTAGACTGGGGTTTATTCAATATTATTTAGATAGGATAAACCCAGGTCTTAGATAAACTGGAGTTTAAAAGTGACTATGAATATGTCCCAATAACTTTAAGCCCAGGTTAAGTTAAATCGACAAAATCTTGTTTTCAATGGAGGGTGAACAAAATAGCCCTTAATGCAATAATAAATTGGAAGGCTATAGCGTTTTTGTTTGAATTTAAATGTATTCTATCTCGGAAGCTGCTCGACCGATTTTAATAGAATTTAGTACACTTATGGGCGATTTCATAAAGCCCTTTTAATTTTTAACAGGCTTTTAAACAAAATACGTTATTGTAAAATTTAAAAGCCTGTTACATATTTGTGAAACCGAACATTAGAGATTTATTAGTATCAGTTATTAACAAATAAGTTTATATAATTAAAAAAAAATATTACAATTATATTTTTTTCTTCTATATTTGATGTTTCTCCTTAGTTTACTTCTCTAGAAAGCTGAAAATTATGTAATTAAGTTCTTTTGAACTTCAAGAATTACATGTTAGCTACGCTTATCGTGAGTTCATAAGCAATAATCGGAAATGTTTAAATTTTTACTTGCGATATATTGGTACCTACTACTACTATTGCAAGTTATGGATTCGTGAAAAAAATCAAACTCGAGATTTTGATCAAACTTGACATTACGATCATAGAGAAGATGAAAAAAGTCCGTCTGTCTGCTTGTTCGACTACAGTCTAAACGGATGGGTCGATTTGCTTTACACTTGATACCTAAGGTTTTTTTTTTTCAATTATTTTTAGGACCAAAAATAATGGCCCTTAAATTTTGGAAGTTTAATCGATTTTTGTGATTTTGTGAGGAAACTACGAATTTGAAGAAAAAAATTAAGTTTTTAAAGACTCATATCTTAAAAAATTTGCAATATTTTGGAAAAAAGTATTTAACATAAATTGTTCCAAATCTTATTTCGAATATTTTTTGTCTTAAATTTTTTTCTCTTAAACTAATATATACCGAGATAATGGCATTAACACTTAAAATGCACCAAATTCTAGATGGCGGCCACCCCTTATGGAAAATGAGGGGGAAAAATTAATTGCGAGTGTTCTGGTGATACCCCTACCTACAGTTAGAATTTCATTGGATTCCGATTTAAAGCAAACCTAAACGGCGTAAGGCAATAACGCCCAAATCGGTTTGGAAATATCGCCCAAATACAAACAAAAAAAAATGGAAATATCGACCAAATGATTTCAATGTAAATTGTTGTAAAATTTGGGCGTTATTTCCTCAATTTGGGGCGATATTTCCAAAGTGAAATTTCAATGAAACTTGCAGCGCATAAACAGTGAGGTATGTATGGGGGGGCATCCTCGCATCTACCCCAAATCTTATAGTGTGCTCAAGCAGGGGGGTTGCTGGGGGTAGCATGCCCCCCATACATACCTCACTGTTTAATTTATTAAAGTGAAATAAAGTTCTTTGATTTAAAACGGGGATGTTTCAGTACAATTATTGGCAAGATTTTGATTTGGGAGTTTTTTCTTGGCATTTGGGCGTTTTTTCTTGGCATTTGGGCGTTTTTTCCTAGCTTTTGAGCGTTTTTTCCTAGCATTTGGGCGTTATTTCATTTTGATTGATTTTTTTGGCGTTATTTTCTATTTAACTTTTAAAATTTTTATTTTGGGCGTTTTTTCCTTTAAACAAATTTAAAAAAATGGAAATAACGCCCAAATCATGAAGCAAGAACAACATCAATTGTTCAGGATTTTTTTGAGGGGTATTTCCAAATTTGACTGGACTATATGATCTTTTAGTAAATCAATCGCAACTTACATATATTCATGGAAAGACTAATGTTACCAGGTACTTTTTCCAGATTCATATACCCCCAAAATTAATTAGTCAAGATTTTGAAACTGCCTTTTACTTTACTTTGAAAAAAATAGTAAACATTTTTCTCAAACCCGTGGACCCTTAAAAAAAATTGGAACAGTTTTATCTCACGATATTCTTTATGACTGTGATAAGACTATTTTGCAAAGAGATACAGGTCTTCAAAAAAAACTCTAAACAAATTTTTAAAAAATGTGTTTTCTTATTTTGTTTGTAAATTTAGCAATACAAAGATTTTTAAATAACTGGAGAATGTTATCAGCCATTGCAATATAACGATGACAAACACTCTGCTATAACTTTCTATTTTTAGCAATATAAATTAAGTCCTAAAAATAGAATTAAGTATGTTAATACACATCACCTTCATATAATAAAAAAAAAAAAAAAAAACAAATTAATTTTAAAAGCAGGTGCAATGTGACACTGAATGCCCTCATTTATATTTGTCTAATTTCTACACTCATTAACTTCTCTCCTATATAGTTTTATCACTGTCCCAACCCGATAGGAAACCACTAGAGAATTGACCATAAAACATAGTCTAGCCCCGCATTAAAAAGAAAAAAAAATACAAGGTCATAGGTACTAATAAAACTTAATGAAACGATTTTATTACAATAAATAATAGATATATACCTGTTTAACTGTATTCCGCTTTTCATAGTCGATTAAACTTGGATCCTTATCAGAGAAATTGACTAAATTTGGCAGCACTTTTCCTTCGATTATGTCATTATGCGATAATGATAATTTATCATGCCACATGACAGCTGCCACCCTTTCTGTCAGTATGGTGTCTTCATCGTCTTCTTCATTGGATGTGGTATATGTTCGATGAACCGTTGTTTCTTGTGATGGTCGTCCGTCGGCAGCGTCTTTGTGTTGCTGCGATGTCATATTATATTTAAAAACATTCTTCGGATGATTGTTTTCGTAATTGAAATCTTTTATTTGGTTTTCGTGTGCACCAACCGAATCACTAGCGACTTTCTCATTCAAACGAATAATATTCGACAGATTTATATTATTTATAAGGGTAATGCCGGTTATCGACACCAAAACGATGACAAAACACACCCCGCCGACCAGCAGCAGGGGTATTTTTTGAGTTTTTTGACACATTTTCACTTATTTTTCAGTTTATTATTTATTTTCTGACGTTTACTTAACGGTTTTATAAATTGCACTGAGTCTGTGCTACAAGCACCTCCACTATATTGTCGTTGTCGTAGTCGTCGGCGTCGTTGTTGTTGTTGAGTTTAAAAAAAAAAAAAATGTGGAACACAGCAGGAGCACTTGAACTGTTTCAACATTTTTAGCACCCACCATGCAAGCAGTCCGTGCAAATTAGAAAACAAAAATAAAAATGTGGAGATATAATTTTTTTTTTTTTTTTGTTCGTATGAAACACAATAGTTAATGTTGTGTGGTGATTTTAATTATGGATATGTGTGTGTGTATGTGTGTGTTGGATGCTCGGTAGGGTAGTATCCTTGCACGAACAACTGTCAACATGCTGAAGAGCAATGTTCTTCTTTATAGGATGCTGAATGCACTCATTTTTTTGTGTGAAGATGATGATGATGGGGGTTTCTTTAAACGAGTGAGAGAGTGTTGAGTTTCAAATGCATTTGGAGAATATTGTCCTCATTTATTTTTTTTATACCCCTAACCCTCCTACATATATTTATGGTAGCACTTAATTTTACTATTTAAGTCACTTTTTTTCTACATAACCATGGTTGTGTGTATTTAGAAATAGAGTGAGACACACCACAAGTAGTGTTTGGTGGTGGTAGTTTGTGTGGTGAGGTTAATTTAAATGCTAACTTCCTGTTTGGACATTCAATAAGCCGGAAGCGGCTAAAATGACAGCGCGGGAAATTTGACACTAATTCTTTTGGGCTATGAATTAGAATTCATTTAGTAGATTCCATTGGTTCTAATGAGGTTTTAAATTTTATGGAATGTAATTTTAGCGTTTGGCATTCATTTTGTTTGATGAAACAATTGCATGAAACAAAGCGTTAAATTACAAAAAAAAAATATGTATTAAAACAGTACATTAAAAAATAGAAATTGAAATAATAACCAGTAGCTAGTAGTTATAGACCGAGACGAAATTTGTTAGTTGTTGTAATCGCAATATTATTGAAAATTTTCTAATGGTTTATAATATTTTTTACAAATTATACACAAAAATTGCTTCAATATTCAACTTGTATAATAAGATGCACAACTGAGTCGTACATTCTTCCTCTCTTAGTTCAATTTTTTTAGAATTGGAGTTAAAAAAATTAATGCCGTCTGGTACCGTTAATTACAATTTTTGTTAGGTTTTGTTTACCAAAATGTAGACTACACAATATGAATATTAAAACAGAAAACCTCAAGTCCCAAGTTTGAAGAAATTGTTTCAGCACAGTTAAGGCTGTAGGTCGAGTTATAGATAAGACATAATGTGAAACCTCAGGTAATTTTTTGTATAATTGGTTAAAATAGGAAAATTTAGTTTCACTTTTCAGGTAAGTGTGGACTGTGAAGGTATTCAACGCTAAGCCAGAGGGAACGAGAAACAGAGGCAGACCTCATCTCCGGTGGCGTGACCCAGTTGAGGGTGATACACGCCAAATTGGTATTCAAAACGGGAGACAGCAAGCTAGAAATCGAGAAAGCTGGCGGAGTCTATTACTTGAGCCCCAGGAGCACCACGCGCTGTAGCGCCATCTAATGTAAGAGTAAAGTAAGTGCATAGTGAAACTGGCCCCTAGGCTATAAGATGTTGGTAGCAGACTCAAGTTGCTGCTGTTGCTTCATTCAAATCTTGAATGCCACGTTTTGTGTGCTTCAAACATTTTTAGAATATACAATACTATACAACGAATCAATTGATTTATCTTTTTACAATAGTTTATAACACTTTACAATGTTGATCTTCGCTTTTTGGAAAATGAGCAGCAGCTGGGGTTATAGATATATCGGACATTTCAGTTGGCAATGCTTTGGCGCAAGCCTCTTTCTGTGTAAATTGAAAAATATACAGAGAATCATCTTCCAACTGTCAAATTTACTGCCACTAGAAACAGTATTGCCAACTTAAAAACCAAACCTAATATAATTAAAAAAAAAAAAAACAAACAACCTGTATAGGTTAAAAGTTATTTATAATGGGTGATTTTTTAAGAGGTTTAGAACTTTAAAAAAAAAAAAAACGCAAAAAATTCGAAAAAATTAATGAAATATTTATTTGAATCGATAGTTTGAACCTTGCAATTTAATGTTTAAAGATAATTTCATGCAAATGTTGACCGCGGCTGCGTCTCAGGTAGCCCATCCGCTGAGTCCAATTTTGGCATACTCTTTCACACATATCGGCCGGTATCTCACGAATGAATGCATGGATGTTGGCTTCCAGTGCGTCAATCGAAGCGGGCTTGTCCCTATAGACATTAACCTTGACATACCCCCACAAAAAATAATCTAATGGTGTCAAATCGCACGATCTAGGCGGCCAATTGACCGGCCCGAAACGTGAAATTAACTGTTCACCAAACTCGCCTCGCAATTGCGCCATTGTTTCGCGTGCTGTGTGGCATGTGGCACCGTCTTGTTGAAACCACATATCATGCAAGTCAAGAACTTCCATTTCGGGCAAAAAAAAGTTTGTTATCATCGCTCGGTAGCGATTCGCATCATCTTTGAAGAAATATGGCCCAATAATGCCGCCGGCCCATAAACCGCACCAAACAGTGGCTTTTTCGGGATGCATTGGTAGCTGTTGCAATGCTTCTGGCTGATCTTCACTCCAAATGCGGCAATTTTGCTTATTTACGTACCCATTCAACCAAAAATGAGCCTCATCGCTGAACACAATTTTTCGCGCGATGAACATTTCGAACCGAGCACGAATTTTGATAGTAAAATTCAATAATTTGCAAGCGTTGTTCATTTGTAAGACGATCTATGGTTAAATTGCAAACCAAACTGAAGCTGTTTGACAGTGACACAAGGTACTAAGCACACGTCAGCTGTCAAAACCAGTGTTGCCAAAACCAAACCAGCTAAAAAATCACCCGTTATAAGCACACAGTCCCGAAAATTAATAATGCAAACATTCATAACCCAAACACACAAAGGGGGAGAGCATTTTGTGTTACATCATATTTTAGAACCAAACCATACACACACACACACACAATTAGGGTAAGACGTTAATTTTCCACGCAAAATACCCGTAATTAGGTCTTAAACGTTTTAAAAACAGTCTACGTAAACTCTTTTTTTTTTTTTTTTTTTAGTTTCTTTTACGTCTGTGCAAGAATTTGTTATAGTAATTAGCTATAAAAGTGCTTAAAGAGTTTCTAATGTGTTTGGGTGAGTAATATCTAAAAAAAAAAAAACATAGGATGTTATTATAACTGACCTTTTTTCAGGATTTAATTTCCCATTAATGAACCATCTATTTGAGTAAAGAAAATATGAATATCCTATCATCAGTTTCATTATTAAAAGCAGTAATTGCCAGTGTTATATTCTAAGCTGATGGAATATGAAATCAAGTAAAGTAGGTATGTATGTATGTATGTGTAATAAAAGTCATTAGGTGTTTTTTTTTTTCCCTTTTCTTAAATTTCAAAAAATATTAATAAATTGAAAGTCACACATTTCGGTTTCAAAAAAGATAGGCATCATTTGTCAATATTTTTTTTCTTTCTATTTACTATGTCATTGCAAGTATATGATCGGCGCGGCGCGGCGCTTAATTGAGAGAGAAGTGTTTGAACAAAAAAAAAAATTATAATAATATGACACATTATTATTTATTGAATTGGGAATATTTAAGTTTATGCATCAAATGTGATGAATGAAGTTAGTGACATATTCAAATGACAAGTCAAATGTCAGTTAATGGCACTGAAACTACATAGCATATAAAGTTATTTATATTAATTATTGGATGTGATTTGAGGTTGGTTGTTTGTTGTTATTGTTCTTTTTATTTGTAATATCGAATCGACACAATTTGATCAATCAACAAGTTGATATAGTAGAATGGAAAGAAAATAATTATTTCACTTTCAAATGTGTGTCGTTTATTTTTAGACCCCCCCCCCCCCTAACATACAATTTTTTTTTTGTAGCAGCCCAACCTACGCGCTCTAGCTTTTTGTCACACCTTATGCGAATCACTCTGTACATATTTACACTTTAAAACAAATTTTCAAAAATAAAACTAATATTAATAAAATATCGAAAACCGGGCATTCTATGAATTTGTAACAAGGTTCAAATTTTGAACCTAGCCTATTCTTGAAGTGCAAAAAGGCGGCAAACTTGGAGCCTTACTGCAAATCGATATTGTGTCTGATGGTTCTCGATATACGCAATGTGATTTGCTAACTTTTCAGGGACGTAAGCAGGTCGCTCTGTTACACCCACTTTTTGATAAACTGCAAATTCCGTTATAGTAATGCAAAACAAAATACGATCAAAACTGCTAATTCCCGTGGTTGTCCTACAGCAGGTCAAAGTGAAATTGGCCTGCGAACCTGAACGGATTTGTTTAAATTTTTTTACTTTTTTGTCAATGTTTTTTAGATGTGATCTTTAACTGTTGATAAATTTTTGTATTATTTTCGAATTTCCGCTATTGGACTCTAGATTTCGTCAAATTGGATGGAAAGTATAGGGTGTTCAGCGGGAATTTTTCAACTTTAAATTGCGATTATCCAAATACTAGCGAAAATAAGCAGGAGGGGTATCATTCAAAGCGCAGGAATGGTCGGTGGAGCAATATTTAAAGGCCCAATTACCCCTCTCGCTGAAATGACACACCAAACTGTAGTTTTTAAACAATTTAAACGTTTTTGATGGCGTTCTCTAGGGTTCAAAGAATTAAGACATCGTGACAATTTTTACAGTTTGAACTTTAGTTTCTTCTATTGAACTAAAACTTTTTTACCACAAGAAATGAATATTACCTACATATATACTTATTTAACTTAAAGAAATGTCAAAAGTTCACTTCACAAATTGCAGTAGTACATCCTGTCTTATAGCTAATCCTAGCAGGACAGTGCTGAAGAAAAGTAAACGGACAATTTTGTTTTTATTTACCTACATGTTTCAAGTCAAACAGATGAGCAAAAAGTGAACAAAAAAATAAAAATTACACCCAAACCTACAAGAAAAAAAAAAACTTTTTTAAAAGTCAATATTTCTGACTTTTCTTCGAAAAAATTATTTCAGAAATCTGACAAAAAATAAATTAAGAAAAATTATTTTTTTCTGGCCTTAATCTACTTTGACAAGAAAGCCATTAATCCAAAATAAATATTTTTTTCAATTTTAATTTTTCAAGTGTGATTCGGCGGTTTTATTAAAACATCGGGAATATCGGTTTTATATGGTTAGGAATTTGATGAACTTTATACAAGGTGGGAAAAAAAGTAATGTCATAAATTATTAGTGTTTAAAAATCTCCATCGTTGCCTGAGCTGAGTGAGCTGAGTTCGAGATCCAATTCAGCAACTTGCAGAAGAAAAAATGGTTTAACTTCTGTATGTAGACATTTGACGCCATTTGCAAAAATGATGGCACATTCACATTACGACAATTCTTTTGCCCCAGCTTGTACAACAATCTAGCAAAATATTCATTTTGTCATGGAGAAGGCGATAAAAGAAAATTGGAGGTACGACAGTTCGTGGAGAACTGGGGTCTAGGAATTTACTACTCTCAGGCCAATTGGCTAAAACGAAACTTAAATGTATACGTTTAGCATAGGAGCTTATGTGACAGGAGCTTATTTGACAGGAGCTTATTTGACAGTTTGTGGGAGTTGTTAGCAGGCAGGAATGAAGGAGACCTGCAATTTCTGCCAAATCCAAACGGCTAAGAACAGACGTACTTTTTCATGATAAGAAATACAGAGTGTCCGCCGGGAAGGTATACTACTTTGTTTTGCCGCCATTTTGGTAAACATTAGTCTTGACAGTTCATATTTGGCAGTCGTGAAGTAGACACGTGGCAAATTTATTATGGAAACATATTCGAAAAAACCAACGTGTTTTAATCGTTAAAACATTTTATCAAAATCAATCATCGATTACTGTGACGATGAGAAAGTTATGTGAAATTTTTCGAAGAAACAACAAAACGCACTATTTATCGTGCAGTGAATGATTTCGAAGAAAGAAGGACTCTGTAGATATGATAAGCCCAAGCATGGACCACAACGCAAGATCGGCTGAAAACATTACTGCTGCTCAAGGAAGTGTTACTTCATTTGAAAATGAAAACGGCGTAACGGTAACTGTGAATATGGAGCGATATTGTGATATGATCGAAAACTTTTTAACGCCACAACTGCATGCTTTGGACTTGATTAACATGTGGTATCAACAAGACGGTGCCACATCGCATACACCCAGGATTACAATGGAATTACTGCAAGACCTCTTTTCACAACAAGTTTTTTCAAGCAATGGTGATGTTCATTGGCCTCCACGGTCGCCTGACTTGACTGCTTCGGACTTATTTTTTTGGGGATATCTGAAAAGCAAGGTTTATTCAAACAAAACCAGAAACGCTTGAGCAATTCAAACAAAATATTCGGGATGAAATTAATGAAATACTGCGTGAAATGTGTGAGAATGTAATGAAAAATTTGCTCAAAAGGGCTCGAGAGTGAGAGTGAGACTAACAAAAGGCGGACATTTACCTGATATTGTATTCCATACATAATTGCCGACATTAAATAAAACATTTATCAATATAAGATCCATTCTCTTTCATTTAATCAAAAATTATAAACAAACAAAGTAGTATACCTTCCCGGCGGACACCCTGTACTATTTCAAGGTGGTAGATAAGATATAGGCTGAGGTTCGATCGCCAGACATCAGCTCCGGCGCACGTGACAGTCCTACAAACCAACCATTACACCACAGGCAACTGCATGGACTGTGAATGTGATACAACATGTAAATTTATCCAATTCCATGAACCCAAAAAGCAATAACATTGAGTACCTTACCAACCTATGTAGCTGCATTATAAGCGATTAAACTTAAAAGCATTAAAATAAATTGCAGAAATTAGTGTGCAAGAAATGATGTTTTTTTTTTTTCTTCGACAGAAGTAAATAAGCAACACGCGATTTAGTTCCTGCGATATATTTTTTAACTTTCCAACAAGAGTATGTATTATAACTTAGAATATAACCACAGCAAGTTTATTTGAAAAGATGCCATTTAAAATTATTTTCAGCCCTTTTTATACTGCACACAATTTAGTACAACCTTCAAGTTCAGTCATTTTATACAACATCCTTCCTTCCTACATATATATAGCCTGAAGAAAATAGTAAACTTTTCCGTGAAATATATAATATTATTGTATATAAAATAATAATTCTCTCAAACATGAGAGGAGTTCTTGTGGTGTACCTCGAGCAGTAGGTATACAGTACACAAAAAGCCACTTTTTCTTATTTGTCGGAACCGACATCAATAATGTTCTCAGCTTTAAGGCTATGTCCTTCCGCATAAAAAGGTTCCTAATTTTACTTGCCTATACGAAAACAGATACTCGTGTGGGTACTTTTGTAAAGTTTTGAAAAAAAAAAACAAAATTAATTTGTTGATACTTCAAAAAGTCATAAACGATCTTATTTCATCCTTTTGTTTGTCTTTTGGTGATGATGGTCGGATGCGGTAAGTTCAACTTAAAAAAAAAATATACAATATAGGTACCTACATATAATTCAAGGACATATGATGTTTTTTTCTTTTATAATAAAATAGATAAAAATATGTAGGTACCTATACTTGTACTTGTAATTTGCTTAGCTTATCTTTATAAGGAATATAAAACAAACATGAATCAAGAGATAAATCTTAAAGAAGGAATTCTTATAGTGAAAAAGGAAACGGAAAGCCTTTTATGCAGGTGGGACTGTGTATGAACGTTTTAAAAAATACATGAAATGCACAATATTAAATGTCAACCTAAGTTTGAAATGAAAGAGTTGATTCGTATGCAAGCAATACCGTAACCAATGTAATCATAAGTGTGTGTTTGTGTGTGCATAGGTAAGTGCACCAATGTATACCTGTACGTGTAGGTACTTTACGAAAACTGAGCTGGTATAGCTAGCTACCTAGAGCTTGAAGTAGGCTTCCGCATGCTCTAATTTTTCTTTCTGCCGCTAGCTGTTCCTGATGGGTGCTTTTGCTATAGTGTATATGCTTGGATGTCGATTGGGTTGGGTTATCTAGCCTCACACCCACTCAGCCCAGCTCCTCAAAAAAAGAAATAAAACCTTCATCATCCATTGCAAAGCTACAGAAGAAATTGTATCAAAAAAAAAAAAAAAATAGAACTGAAAAATAAAATCCGAGCGGAAAATTGCAGGAGGCAATTTTTATTCGTCCCAAGTTGTTATTCGTATCTACATGGTTTTTTATACAGTGCTGTTGAAGGATTTCTTTATCACGTTTTCAAGTTTGAAATAAGTAAAAGGTTATAGTTTTTCATTGTAGGAATTAAAATGGCTGTATCAATATTTACCTATTAATTAAAATACCACTGGTTAAAAGTTGGTACTAATTTGTATGTCCCGTTTTATAAAATCTGACAATTTTTTTAATTTTAAAGTGGGCAATGTTAAATGCATTCTGACTTATGGTAACCTACTTTTGGAGCTATTAGTAATGCCTTTTAACACGAAAATCGAAAAGAAAAATAAAGTTTGACATCTATTCCACATTCGTGGAGTGTCGCTAAAGAAATAAACTCCACAATCAAACTCTTTTGAGAGAGAATCAAGTTGGTGATACTTATATAGACGTTAGTTCTTAATGTTTGATGGTTACTGAAATAGAACGGAAAGTGGGAGTTTTGCAATTTTTCCACATTCGTGTAGTCCGGCTAAATAAATACTCTCTATAATCAAGGTAAAGTCCAACGCTATTTCCAACAGTTGTTTAAGGGTAGGAATGTAACGGACTATTTTGTTTATGAAACGATAAAATAAATAGAGATAGGAAACATTTCGATGATGTGAAAGCGATATGAATTGATATCTCACCCTTCAGCTTTAAATCTATATTTGGAACTCTTTCCAGCATGCTGTACGAATGTTTCAGATATGACATAGCTTAGCGTGTATTTTAAGCCCATAAATTATTTCAATTGCATAAAGGGAATAGCATATTTCAAATTTTCCTTGGATCAAAAGAAATCACAATTTTGCCAACACATATATTTAATAACATGACGTAACACAGAAGACAGCCAGAAGTACCAAGAATGGAAATTTTCACTTTCCGCGATGGCGATGTAATAACAATTCATGGATTGTGGGGGATATATTCTATTTTAACGACTGAAACAGAGCTTTGTGTTTTTAAGAAGCATTAGATTCCATATACGATTATTGATAGGATACTTCATTTAACGACTCTGTTTAGATTGAAAAATAATACAGATGCTTATCATATGGTGCCATTGGAATTCTATATGCGAAGATGTAGAAGGTGAATGGAAAGTATGAAATTTTGAAAATGCTGTCGACTGCAAAACACTTAAACAGATGGAAATTTTTTCAGAAAAGAGATCATTTATGAGAATAAAAAGATTATGCTTACATGTCTTCTACTTTTTGAGAAAATTTAAAATAACGAAAATAAATTTCCTTTGATGTGACTTCAGTTTAGTTTAGTTTATTTTCATCAAACAGAGTTTTACATTCTCTTATAGATTACGACTTATATAATAATAGTCTTCAATCCGTTGTGAAACTTGCTCCAAAGATCTTATTTCCACTAAGTAACTAGTAAAGTAAGGAATTTTGTTATTTTCAATTTGCTATTTTTAAAAACTAGAAGAAATTTTTGCATTTGGATATCTAGAATTTGATTAAAAATTCCTTAATTCATTAAATATTAAAAATAAAAATAGTACTTCGAAACAAAAATATTAGGTACTTTGGGAAAATATCAATTTGAAAAAAAAAAAAATAATAAAAAAAAAACTATTCGCCAAAAGAAAATTAAAGAATGGATTCTGGTTTAAAGCATGGCATTAAAAGTATTGCGTTTTGTTTTATTTTTTTTTTCTATTTGAATTAAAATTTTTTAGACCCACTCCTATACGATTTTGTGCTTGCCTCGACCCAACCTACACGCTATAGCTTTTTACCGCATCTTATGCGAATGACCCCTAATGTCATTAGAGAAGAAGTGTGACAAAAATTAAAAGTACTAAAACCGGGAACTTTTTTCTTTTACTTTATTATAAAAAAAAAAAAAACATTTTTTAAATTTTTAAATGTAATGTTGTTTTTATAATTCTAAAAAGTTTCAAATTGCAAAACTTTAATAAAATCAATCCAGCCATCCAAGAGATATACGGCAATAACCCAAACATAAGGTAGGTTATTTCCTCAAAAAAGAAGTTAAAACCCTATTTCCGTTATGTGATTTTTTTGGCGAAAACCTAAAATGCAGTTTTATTGCAATTATTTTAAACATTAAAGATTCGCATTTTAATCAAAATGGTTTTAGCCGTTTACGAAATCATTGTATGGCAGCTACCCGTTCCAGATGATTTAAAATGAAAATTCAAATAACCTACTCTTCTGGGGAATTACATAAAAAAGCTCTGTACCAAATTTGAACAGAAAGTCTATCTCGATTTACAGCGGACATACAGACGCACGGTACACTCTTAAGTCAGCATCACCATCACCGAAAACTTGTTCAAAATCTTGTATGAAAACTTGGGAAATAGACCGACTTATCTTAAGTCATTTTTTTAACACTAATTGAGTGTTTTTTTTTGCAATTTTATCGACAGAAATCTAATATGAATGTGAGCCTTTTCCATAATCTTGTTGGCCACGTGCTTAACAGTCTTGCATACAGAAGGGATTTCAACTCAAAGATCTTGTCCTACACCGCACTGAAATCCAGATTCACTCAGATATCTCAAAAATATCTGCATTCTCTGCTCAGAGGTCAGTTTAGGTACACCTCCTCTACGCTCTGTTGAATCTCCTTAAAAGTAATCAGAAAGCCAATAAACATTTTCTTTTGAAAACCGAAATAAACTATGAAAATCCTTATCACTAATTTCCAACCGTTTCTTATACAATTTTCCTTTTCTTACGCATATACACTCGGCCATATTCGCACTACAACTAAACACAATACTAAAAATAAGAACTAGTCAAAGCTTTCTAGACAGGTAAAAAAAATCTTGATTTTAACTATAATATTCCAGTTTAAGTTATTTTTATTCACACAAATTGAAGCTTAGGCTGGAAAAAAAAACAAGTTTAAACTTAATGAATTTAGCGTTGGCTATTTTAAAAATTGCTATTACTAAAACAAATCTTTCACTAGCTTGTTTGAGCTGATTTTTATTCACCAGAAAACCTAGCTTTTACTTAAAAATTTAAGTTTTAGCTTTAGCTTTTTTTTATCACAAGACCCTTTGAATTGTGTTACTGTTCTCGAAATTAATTAAAAAGGCATTCCCAGACACAAAGTTGCAAACTTTTGGAAAAAAGAATTCTTATATTTCAGTTCTTATTCCTATTATTTTTTCGAACTTCTTCTTTGCGTAAGAGTTCCAATTATATACCTACTCTATTATATGGACACGGTAGGGGGGCGTGCGGTGTTTATCCATGCATAACTTGCATTGCATTTTCAAGCCTTTTTTTAAAGCGGTCTGTGGTAATATAAGGCTCAATTTGTTTTCAAATTTCAGAATTTTTTTTTCAAAATTTCTGGCCCTTTTTCGAAAACAATTTCCGAGTAATTTCCTAGAGCCCTAAATAATAGCTTTTCTACAAATCGTTTCAATTTCCCCTTTACTTAATCCTTGGTTTAATTTAATTCGGTTTGCTGTGACTTTATTTTATGTTATAGTATATTCTAAAACAGTTCCAATGCATCAACTTTTTTTTGCAGTTCGATTTTTGAAATTCGTTTTCGTCAAAAAAAATTAAGCTATATTATTAAGATCCAGGTTTTCAGTGCGATTAAAGTTAAACCCGAGTTAACTCATGAAATTTGGTCAGATAACTCAGGATTAACTGAACCGATGCTTTTGATGTTTTATCCCCCGAGTTTGTTTAGTCGTACCGCATGCATTCTCCACCAAAAAAATGCTTCCTCAGTTCACTGTGGGTTAATTAACTGCTCGAATTAGCTAACTCTGGTTTAACTCACCACTGAAAAACTGGTCTTATATAAATAAAATAAAATAATAATTTATTTATAATTTAAACAAATAGATTTTGGGCGCACGATAAACAAACTTAAATTCAGAAAAACCTTGGTTAAATATCGCTAACCCACAATAAGCGGCTTTTGAATGATTTCTCCGGTTAACCACCTTAACCCTGGTACAAATTTGGGTTAAAATTCGCATTCCATGTTGCTTACCATCAGCAGTGGCTAACATAATATCATATTGGACAAAAAATTGATGTTCTTGCCACCCCACTGTGCATAAAGTTGTTTCATTTGCAGTTTTTTCTTTTCATTTTTTTTTTGTTTTTGTTGCAAAAGACTGTGACGTCAAGGAAAGATTTTTGTATAGACTTTTTTATACAACAAAAAAAAAAATGTGCAAAACAAAACGAAAAGGAAATTTCGTCCTTTAAGGACGATTGTTGTTTTATACGCGATGCCTATTCGGACCAAAGACACGTGTGTGTTTTTTTTTTTTTTTTTTGGGGAGATTTTTTTGTATGTAAACAAATAACAACAAACAAAACGTGTAAAACTCAATACTGCGGGTTTTATAAATTAAGGGAGGCGCCACTGCTTTGCTGTAAAACAAGAACTCACGTATATAACTCTTTTTTGTTTTTTTTTTTTTGTTTTTTGCTAAAAACCTAGGACGTGTAACTTAACGTGATAAAAATTCAAGAGGAGTTCTCAAAATTTGTTGTTTTTTTATGTAAATCAAAGTTTACTTGAATAGTTTATCGAAAATCAGAGTAAGTACATATAGTTAGTTGTGGAACGAACTTAAACACGTTGTTCGTGAGAATATTTAAATGTCACCGAAGGAAATCGGCTAACACAGAACATGTTGTTTGTCATATTAGGGACTTGCATTGAATATAAAACAAAAAATGTGAGTGGAAGGATTCAATATCAAGTCGTCATCAAGGATGGTTAGTTTCTATACATGATATTAAAGGTGAAATATTCAGTAAGTGGGTGTGGATAAAATTAGTAGCCAATTAATAAAGCTTACATGCAAAGACCAACTTTCACAAGGTGGGTTGCTTGACACCAGTTCACCAATTGACAAAGTAATAATAAGAGTATCTTGTTTGGGTTGGTAGGGGCTACTTTGTGTTGTAAAAGTTTTTAAAGGAAACAAAGAAGGCGTCGTATCTAAACGGTAGACTTATGAAATTATATGTAAGGATTTCGGATTTGAGATTAACATTTGTAGAAATAATAAGAATAGAAGATTTATTAAAAATATTGATCAACTGATTAAGAGGACCGTTAGAGCCGGCCGTAGTTTGATCTGCTACAAATAGTGCGAAAAGGTAGATTTCTCCTAAAACTTATCCGGCTTATATAAAAATTTAATCGACAAAGAATCTGGGGAGATTATATTTCTTGCCGGTTTTTTTGACATTTTTCTTCAGTAAGGTTTGCCATTTTATGATGGAAAGATATACGAGCCAACAACGAGTCGAAATTATTAAAATTTATTACCGAAATTCGGAGTCAGTGGCCTCAACGTTAAGAGCGCTACGTCCAATTTATGGTCCTCATAATCGTCCTAGCAGATCAACAATTGAGCGTCTAGTAGAAAAATTTGAATCCACAGGCACAGTACAAAATGTTCGCGTGCCAGTGAAACAAAGAAGTGCCCCTAGTGTCGAGAATTTTGCTGCCGCTGAAGCTTCAGTTGCAGAAAGCCCAAATGTGCCTCTCACACGTTGTTCTCTTGGGCATCTCTGTGACGTCGTTGTGGCGAATTTTGCAAAAAGATCTTGGCCTACATCCTTACAAGATTAAATTGACGCAAGAACTGAAGCCGCTTGACCACCAGAAGCGCCGTATGTTCGTGAATTGGGCTGAGCAACAACTTGAAAATGATTCGGATTTTCATCGAAAAATCATCTTCAGCGATGAGGCTCATTTCTGGCTGAATGGCTTCGTCAATAAACAAAATATGCGGTATTGGTCAGGAAGCAATCCACACGTACTCCATGAGTCATCATTGCATCCCGAAAAAATTACGGTTTGGTGTGGTTTATGGGCCTGCGCGGCGGCGTCATTGGGCCGTACTTCTTCCGTGATGATCAAGACCGACACGTTACTGTGAATGGGGATCGCTACCGTTCAATGATAACCGAATATTTTTGGCCCCAATTGCATGATATGGACTTGGAGGACATGTGGTTCCAACAGGACGGCGCCACAAGCCACACAGCAAATGTCACAATCAATTTATTGGAAACCAAGTTTTGGAGAACGTGTTATCTCACGAAATGGTCCAGTCGCTTGGCCGCCTCGGTCATGCGATTTGAGGCCGTTAGACTATTTCCTGTGGGGCTACGTCAAGTCTATGGTCTATGCCAACAAGCCAGCGACGATTGATGAACTTCGTACGAATATCGAACGTGAAATTGCAGCAGTATCGGCCGATTTATGCTTGAGAACCGTCGAAAATTGGGTTCAGCGTCTGGACTTCTGCAAGCGTGCCCGTGGTGGCCATGCAAAAGAAATCGAGTTCCATACATAATGGCATCAAACGTACTTTCACAGGAATAAAGAATTTCATTGATATTCAAAACCGTTTTTGTTTTATTTAAACAAACTTTTGTAGCGCTCTTATTGAAAGCCCCGATATATTTAACATGGAATTTGACAGATGGTTGTTTTTTGTTTGCTTTTTGTATAGATATGTCATTTTTTGTCTCATTATTTTGTGTCTTCTCATGTCGGTGGTAATCGTTGTTTTTGGGTGACTTTTTATTCTTATTTTGTGAATAACTTCGTATAATTTGCTTTCGGTTTAATTTATGTTCGTGGTCTTTGAAAGTTTTATTTATTTATGGTAAACGTAATCAGAACAGCACGGGAGATTCATGGGTAATTTTTTTTTCGGTAATTTAGGTAGAAATTATAACCTTCACTTGTATACAGGGTGATTCGCATAAGATTCGTCAAAAAGCTAGAACATCAACTTCCAGTTCACTTCCACGAACACTTTCATTTTTGACCACACAAAACCAAAACCACCAACAATGCGTGAATACAACCGAAGAGTTCCCCATTTGTCCGGAAAAAAAAACTCACCTTTCATCCTCTCATGCAGTCGAGGTACGAAATGATTTGCCCAGCGAAGATGAATGAAAATGTCTTGATCAGACATATCAGACATTTAGTTGGAGAGAAAAATATCCTGAGGAGTCGGGGTGTAAAAATGTTTGGATACTTTTGTTCAAAAATGTGAAATGCGCTTGAAAAAAAATATTGTGTGATTATGCCGAGACTCACGGTTAATATGTGTAAACATCAACGTTTGTGCAAGCGCAGTTTAAAGGATCGATATTTAGATCCGTATGCGAAGTCGTCCATACGTTGTTAACTACGTGCCCGGATCCAAAACGGAGTAGTTTGCTGGAAGGGGATCTTCAGATTTGTGTTACTGAACGTACCCAATATCTTACTATGCAGATTTTTCGTAACGTAACGTACTACATCGTAAAGTGTAACCTCGTAACGTCGCAGAGACGAAAGTCGACATTTTATTTCACTCTGCCGCCGGCATAGATGTTTACACATCAAAAATCAAAAAAGAAGGACCATCCAATAAATAAAAGAAAACAGAAAAAATGTTGTAGGTATTACTGTGCCCAGTAAGGCCATCAAGAGAACAAGGAAAATAAATTATGTATAGACCTTATTGGTTTGAACGGAAACTTAGCCTTGAAAATATGCTCAAACAACACAAACATCAAAATAAAAACCGAGCACAATTAAACAGCATCCGTGTGTATTTTTTCTATTTACATTTATCAAAAATCGATCTATTTTATGTCAGGAATTCAATAAGGTATTTTTCAATATTTGTAATCATTTACTTAAGCAGGCTTATCCAAGTTTATTAGTTATTAAGTTTTACAAACCAAAACACCAGAAGTCAACATCGAAAGTATTTTTTTATTTTTTTTTTTTAAATATTATATCAACATTATGTTTAATCAGTTTTGTTTGTTTATAAGTATACGCACACAACATAACAAAGCTTCATTGATAGTATATCTACAACTGTAAATACTTCTCTGTGGGTAATACAAATATTTAGGAATTTACAAAAACAAATTAAGAAAATACAGGGATTACTTTAAGACGACGACGCGACGGACACACGACGAAATCCATTCTGAACTTTTGGAAAGACTGAAATTGGTTACCAGTTTTAAAAAAACAAAAAAGCATCTTTCAGCTGAACTTCAAACTCACATGTCACATGTGCTAAGATTTTTGTCTCTTCTCTTCTCTTTTTCTTTTCTTTTGTTTAATATTTAGATCACAAAAAATTAAAATATCATCCATCACAATTATTCTCCCGATCATTAAACGTGAAATAAAACCTCCGAAAATAAAACCACGCAATTGTGCTGACAAAGATTAATAAGTGTCAATTGGATATTGGATTGTGTGTGAAGAAATGTTTAACAGTTTGAATTTTTTTTTTGTTTATTAATCATTTCACCCATGGCCGTATACAGGTGGGGATGGATGGGAGGCAGATCACCCTGTCAATATTTTTTTTGTTTTGATTATAAGAAATTCCAATAGATTTTTTTTTTTAAGAATAACCTGTATAAGTGTATAGCCCAGGAAAATTAGAGTTTCACTTCGTACACATTCCGACAAAGCTGGATTTTGGTGGAGAGGTTTATTTTATGTTTTAAGATTTTCGCTATATTTGAACCAATTTTTTTAAATTGCGTTTAAAAATCAGTTTTTTTTTTTTGAAGAAATTTTTCGACAAAATTCTGCACAAAAAAAATTATGCAAATGTTTTTTGTATAGCAATAGATTTTAAGAAAAACATGCCCAAAGGAGCCTTTTTACCCAATACCGGGTTGATGTGAAAAATAGTACAGAAAAACTGATGTTTTAACGTTAAAAAATTAAAACCAGTGGTTCAAATTTAGAGTACTTTATGTTTATAGGATGTGTTTGACGCGTCAAGACCACAAAAATTCAGCATTTTTCGAAATTAAAAGACTATCTTGACTGGGTTACCTACATCCAGAGAATGAGGTGGATTAGCTGAATTTTGGTTTTTGTATGGTTCTTCATTTCTTCAAGGAAGATAAAGCCTATTGTAAAAATCACAAAGAAAAATAGAACCCAGTTTTTTAGCCCAGAATAGTGGTGGTGTGATAAATTGTACATCAAACACACACAAAACTGAAATTTTATAGGTAACGATTGTGCAAGGTTTCCTCCTATAAAAAAAAATGTTACAATA
This sequence comes from Leucozona laternaria, assembly GCA_932273885.2. Taxonomy (NCBI): domain Eukaryota; kingdom Metazoa; phylum Arthropoda; class Insecta; order Diptera; family Syrphidae; genus Leucozona; species Leucozona laternaria. The sequence goes on along the minus strand of OW026367.1, from coordinate 17,058,483 downwards.
TTTTTTGTTTGTAGAATTGGATAAGCTACAATTTGTAATCGTTACAATTTTTCAAAAAAAATTAATAGTTTTGGAGATAACGACTGTCATCCCCTTCCCCCCAGCACCGTTGAAAACTTTGCTTTGCTCCGAATTTAGGTATCATGACGTAACGACGCCGGCCGCCGCTATGGAGTGGGATGCACGCGATTATGAGTTTTTGAAAACTCACGGTCTGCCAGCTGTTAAATCAGCGCACATGAGTCATGAGCCTGTTTCTTTTCTACCCTGTATCATGTGAATGAAATATAGAACCTTTTGAAACTAAATTTCATGCCAATATAAGTATTGATGAAGGACCATGCCATGCATATCTGGTGGCGAGTGAAAATTTCCAAAATATGTACCTATTAAAAAAGGTGAGAACATAACATCAACATTCCTTTATAAAGTAAATTATGATTAAAATTTTTGGGTGTGAAAGTTAACCAAAAAATCAGCCTGAGTCAAAAGCTATATTAAATCTTATAAAGGGTCCGCCATCTAACGTTTTTTTTTCATCTAGTGCTTATTTCTTGAATGGTAACACTTAGCTCATGTCTGATTTGACAGATAATTAGTTTTATCCTTCCGCTGAACGAATATGGTTGTGTATACGCTTCGCTAAGTGGGCCTGCGATCCACTTAGAGAAGATGCCGATTTTGGCAAAAAAATCATCTTTTCAGATGAAGCTCATTTTGATCTTGGCGGGTAGTAAACAAGCAAAATTATCGCATTTGGGGCACAGAAAACCCGCACGCATACATTGAAAAGCCGATACACCCAAAACGAGTGACTGTTTGGTGCGGATTTTGGTCCAGAGGCATAATTGGGCCATTTTTCGAAAATGAGCAAGGAGTGGCCGTTACAGTCAATGGCGATCGTTATCGGGCCATGTTGAACGAATTTTTGTTCACAAAAATTGAAGAGGAGGATATTGGCAACATTTGGTTTCAACAGGACGGCGCTAGGTGCCACACAGCCGAAGCTACACTCGATGTTTTGCGCCATTTAAAAAAAAAAAAGAAAGTTATTTGGCGGACCCTTTAGAAAAAATAAAAGTCCTACAGTTCCTGGTCGCGTCTTTTGGTGAGTGTAGGTTGAAAACCCAGAAAAATCAACTTTGGGGGAAACTGTAAGAGCCAAAATTTGTCATTACCCTTCCCTAGAGAATACTCCCCTGATTATACCAGATCAATGGGTCCAAGACCAATTGAAAGCGGCTTTTAATCTGCCAGACTGTTTTAGAAACCCAAAAGTGTATAAATTCGACCCTGCGATTCGATTAAAACCTAGAAAAGGTAAGGGAGTATAAGTTGGATCAAGACAAGAAAAAAATATTTTGCGAAGAGGGGCGTATTTTCCCCCGTTAAGGCAGGAATGGCAATTTTCTAAGAAATTGACAAAATATTGAACAATGATTATAAAAAAAACAACGAAAATACTTAAAATGTCATGCTATAGCTCCAATCTATTATTTCTTCTAGTAAAAAGTTTTTGAATCAATTTTAAAACTCAAATTACAAAATTTCAAACATATTTTTAGAATAGAATTTAAAAAAAAATTATATATCTCTCATATTTTGATTTCCGCCTATCGTGAATTCACATCACAAAAATGAAATTCGGTATTTTCCAATTCGATTGAAATACTAATATTGTGAATTGGAATGTCTAAAATGAAAATTGATGTTCTGCATTTCGGTTTATTCTTCCAATTCCAATCCACTTTGTTTCTGATTTTTGAATTGGTGCAATTGGTTGTTTATTCCAGAATATTCGAGTTTATTCCAAAATATTTAACGTTTCGTCAATAAATCTTCCAAATCTTCTTTTAGGCAAGACTCAAGGGTTTATTGCAACTTTATGAGGTAAAGAATGAATGATGAAGGACAAAATGTTCTTTTTGCGTTAAAACATTATGTAAATATAAAGCACGTTTGAAATAAGAATGAGAAGTTATCGAAAAATTCATTTTACTGAGACTGTATCAGGCCAGTTTATTGCATGTTGTTTGCACTCTTCATTTAGAGTTCTTTCTCTTAAAAAAATGTCCTATAGCATTGGATGCATTTTCATGAGGAGTAATAATTATTTCACTTTACTGAATAACTAAAAATGGATGTATCGAAATAGTTTTAACAGTTCGATGTAATTGGGAAATTTTCGAAATCGATAGAAATATAGAAAGTTGAATGAAATTTAAAATCGATTTCAATTCGATTTTTACTGTTTTTATCTTTATTTCCAATAATTCTTAAGCTACACAAGGGTTATAACAGCTTTAATTATACATTTGTATATTTAAGTGAGAAGAAAATAGTAAGTAACATTTTCATTTCATACGAAACAGAGGTTAAATGTTGTGCGGTGAGCATTTAGTATTACAAAAATGAAAATCAAATAATTTATAATCATGAATGTTTATTTTTAGATCATCAATTTATAAATAATTACAACATCATAAAAAAAAAACGAACATATTTAAAGTTAATAATGTAGAGCAGAAAAACTCCAAGTGCGTTATGAGTATCAGAGATTGATGGACTCTGCCACCTTCCAGCTCTAATTAAAAACATTTTGATTATCTTATCATAAAACAAATGTCTTACAGCAAGAAAATTCTTAAGTCTGAACAGATCGATTGAGTGGTCTATATACGAGAAGCATTACGAATATTTCTTAGCATACATTTTTGTAACACAATTAACTACTGCTGAAGTACCAATTAAGCAGGGTATGTCATACTGTAACTTTGAATATAATATACATATATTGTTTGCATATAACTAACAGAGCAGAACCTTCTAAGATAATAGAAACTACGAAAGGTAGAAAACTGATATTTTGTTTAAGATGGGATATTTTTTTCAGACCAGCTCATTTGCCTGTCGATTTAAACCGTACTAACTTAAAGTGGTTACAAATTTCAATTTCATAGCAATTAGTATCACACGCACCATTTGCTTCAAAAAGTTCTTTAGAAAACTTGAATTTTATCAAGAGTTGATAGCCTTCGACCAAAATACTACGTCTAAAGAAGGGTGCAGCAACACCTTAACTAATGAGCCTTACTGCTGAACCTATACCTAGGCCACAAGGCAAATGGAGTAAAGGTCACAAAAAAAACTTAACTAATTGAATTTCGTTCACAAAAACAATAATACTAATGTTCGTATGTTTATCTCCTCTTACGTACTTAATTTTAAGCGATTCGATGCATGGAAAATGATATCTTTATACTATAAGAATTTATAACGCTTCTCACATGAGACTTGACAGTCCATCTCAGAGAATTTGACGGCTCATCTAAAAAGACTTGACATGTACTTGTACATGCCGAGCAAAATAATAGCAGTGTAATCTGTTAAAAAAATATAATTTTTCATATCTTTATAATGCAGCCACTTTTTCTAACTTCTACTGTAGTGTGGTTGCTCATGGATATTGAGTAAACCATTTGAAGTTATAGTTTAACGGTTTATTCTTAATGCTTTGATTAAATGTCACTTTGTCTGGTGTCTTTCCGTATTTTAAGCGAGCAAAATAATAGCAGTGTTATCGTCAAGTTCAATTTAAAATATTGTGTTTCCTTCAATTATGATTTGGATGTTATAAAAAGTAAGCCCTATTCTTTTACTTTATATTTCAACCGAATTTGTTTAAAAAATTAATAATTTGGTGTTATGAAGTGGGTCGTGGTAAACACTGGACACCACAAAGGCGCCAAGTCATTAAAAACCTAATTACGGACGGCAACAACTACGAGGAAGTTCAGGAAAATGGCAATAAATGACATATCATTTGAGGGAAAGTGGAAACACGGTAGCGTAAAAAAGTTCTTACGACATCTTACATAAATCGTGTTGTTCAGTTTTCAAGAATGCATCCTACTGCTGTAGCTACACAGATTGTGGGTGAACTTGATTTACCATGCGGTATACATATTGTATAAGAAGACGATTGAGGGATCACAACTTGAATGCTCGCAGTCCAAGAAAAGTCCCACTTCTGAAGAAAATGCCCATAGCCAAAAGAATAAAATTCGCGCAAGATCATTTGGGATGGGTTCCTGAAAAATGGAGTAATATTCTTTGGACTGACGAGATTAAAGTTGTAAGACGATCACTAAATACCGAATATGATCCTAGATACACCACCAAAACGATAAAACACGGAGAATCTCGGGATGCTTCTCATACTATGGAGTTGGTCTAATATATTAGATCAAAAGTATAATTAATCAACACTCGTATGTGGAAATTTTGCAGAACATCATGCTACCATATGCAGACTTCAAAATGCCGCTTAAATAGGTCTTTTAGCAGAATAATTACCCAAAGCACACCAGCAGAACAGCTAAACAATAGTTTCAGGACTAGAAGATTGAGGTCTAGGAGTGGCCTGCTCAGTCTCCGTACCTCGATCCCGTTGCGGACAAAAAAAAAGAAGTCTCGAATGCCAAACCAAAAAATAACAAAGTGATATTGACAGTTGTTCAGCAGAGTTGGAGATAAATATCACTGCAAAGATATGAGGCGGTTTTCGACTCAATGGAGCGTCTTGTCGTTGCGAAGCTGTGTTAAAAAAATAATGGTCATGCTTCTAAATACTAAATAAAATTACAATAAATTGAACTTTTTGAGCCCTTATTTGGACTTAATTATACACAATGAGACAAGCACTGCTATTATTTTGCTCCCTTTATTTTCGAACATATTTTGTTTTTGTAAAGTTACTACATTAATGATCATTAAAATATCATTCAATTTATAAAAAAAAAAAACATTTCAATATCTATCTAAATATCACAGAATTTATTTGGTGGTTAAGCCTAGTACGTAGCTGATACGAAACGGAAAATCCTTTACAAAAATAATACAACGAAAAATTTCCTTCTCTTTTACATTTTGCAGATAATTGTAGCTGATTATTTGGAGAAGCCTCCGCCGTTTTTTCGCAACAGAATTAATTTCCCGGACCATTAATTGTGTGCGGAAAAGTGAAATTTGAGTTGAATTCGTTTTTGTTTTTGTTGTTTCCTTCATTACAGCATGGCTCTTGATTTTTTTCTGGCGTTTGTTTATTTTTTTTTTTTGCAATTGGTGACACTTTCAATTGTCATTATTGCTGCTATGTGATTTCGGTAAGCATTTCGCTGTATTGTTGGAGACCGCAGACAAATTTCGCTTCACAATAAATTCTCCGTTACAATAGTATCTAGTTTTTTTAAGTATTCTGTTAGTGGTTTCGAAATGCTTTGTAAGGAACTTATACAAAGGTTAAGGTTCCTTTGAAACTAAAAAAAATATACACGACTTGATCGCACGAACTTGCTCTTGTGGTTTAATATTGCGTGTAACCCAACGTTGAAGATGCATGATGTACCTATATATCAAAGAGTAAAAAGCACTAAAAAATTAATTTTTTGTTTGATTTTTGTTTGTTTCTAAAAAAATGTTTTCAAAAATTCTTAAATGCATTATTGTTTAAACTATTGAAAAGCATCAGATTGCAAAATTATAACAAAATCGGTCCAACTATGAGGGATATACGCGAATAACCCAAAAATTAGACCATTTTCTCAAAAAAACGTTGAATACCTAATTCCGTAATGTGAAATTTTGCAGTTTTCTTACAATTGACTTGGTTATTACAGGTACGAAGTTTAATCAAAATCATTAGAGCCGTTTTTGAAGTAACCAAAATATTTGTATGGCAGCTACCCGTTCTAGAAGAGCAAAAACAAAAATTCGAATTTCCCCTTCTAGGGAATCATATGAAAATGCTCGGTACCAAATTTCATGCAAAACCGTCCACCCGTTTAGGCTCTAGCTCAAATTACAGTGGACGCACCGACGCACAGGCGCACAGACCGACGGACGGTATGACGAAACCCACTTTTTTGGACTTCTCGATTATCGTAGTGTTAGTCTTGATTATAACCTCGAAATTTTTTTTTACACGAAACCAATACTTGCACTATAGAGCATGAACTTATGCCAATAAAAGGAAGGCCCGCGTCTACTTGCTTGTATTATTAAGCTCATAAAAATTAAACAAACCAAGTTCTTCTAGAAATTAATATATAAACCAAAAAGAATTAAATTAAGAAGCATTAACAGTGTTGTACTTGCAAGTTCCAAAGGAAAAAAAGGTTCCTCGGATTTTTTGAATTTATATCCCGATATCTTCAAGAAGGAACATGCCAAGTTACTTAACTCTGGAAATCATCAGATGAAGTAATTATTTTATTAAATTAATTGTTCTCTTTTGAACCAAGTTTATGGAGGGTCATTCATTACGTGGTTTAAAGTTGGTAGCGCTGAAATTTGACACTTTACTTTCGAAACCGAAAAAATTAATGACCCTTTATTCTGAATTTTTAAATAGTTTTTTAAGTCGAATCACTTTTTTTCTAGATGAAAATACAAATATATATTATTGTAGCTTCTCAGTTTCTTCAGGGGCGTTTATTTATCTACATAAAAGTGTGTACGTACATGTATAGATAAAATTAACAATTTTTTGTATATATCTTCTACTTGTAGATACTGATTCAAACTTATTATTGGAGAAGTTTCGCTGTTTTTAAAAAAATCAAGGGAGTTAAACGAAGCTGTATTTTTGATCTTAAAACGATCTTAAGTACAATTTATTTAAAGATTCAAGAGGGTTAAGTCACCTTTCTGGAAGGCTTAAATATTTAACAATCTAAAATAGTTTCTTTAAAGCAGCTTGTAAAGTTTTAATGCAGAATTAATAAATAGATTTGAATACTTTTGAACTTTTAGATCCAGTTTTTCAGTACGAGATTAAAGTTAAACCCGAGTTTTACTCACCAAATTTCGTGAGTTAACTCAGGATCCGCATGTTTTCTCCATTGAAAAACTGCTTCCTCAGTTCAATTTGGCTAAATTTACTTCTAGAGTCAGCTAACTCTGGTTTAACTCACCACTGAAAAACTGGGCCTTAGTCTCTTAGCAATTGCGCAAACGCGTAGCACTGAAAGTACATTTTGTCTACTAATTGTGTATTGTGTCACAAGCTTCAGTATACTTGTGGCCTTTAAGTGGAAATCCAAATTTAATTATGTACATCACATGATTTACTTGGCTGGGCTTACAATCAAGTATGTGCTTAAATCGAGTTACCTACCTTCCCCATAGAACATGAAAAACAGAATAATTTATTAATTTCTTGAGAAAAAGGATAACACAGGTACTTTTGCAGGAAAGAAGGTAGACAAGTAAGTATACCTATAAACATGAAATTCAGAATATTAAAACAAACTGACGTTGGGTATTTATTTACACACATCAAAGCACACAAACAAGGCGGCTACCTACAAAAAAAAACCTTTTAAATAAAAAAAAATGAATTACAAGAAAATAAATGTCTTCCTCCTGTTTGCAGAAATGATTTTTTGCTTAGAAATCGAACAAAGGACATCCTTTTGAATTCGGATAACCCAAAAGCAATGTTAACTCTGAATATGACACAAACGAAAGACGACACGTGTCATAAACATTTTTTGTTTTTTTTTTTCTCATGATGGTTTTCCCAAAACAAGAGAACACACTTGTTTCACTATTTATTTATAATGCGAATCCTTATAAATCCACTTGCCACGAAACACAATAAAACAAAAAAAAAAAAGTTAAACGAGCGATAGTATAGGAAAACAAACATGTATAATACACCCTATGAGAAAAACGAGCGTGTATCCCTGTATCCATCTACCTTCACGCAAGGATCAACCAAGCATACAATCCATCACACACTCAATGACATTTACATCTCTTATATATATTTCAATTTAAATGTAGATAAATATATACATATAATGTAGATGTGTTTGCAAACATCAGGACGAAATAAAAACCTGAATAGAAAAGGATTCTATATCAAAACAAGGGTGAAGGTGAAAATGTAAACAAGGAGCTACTATACCAATGTTACTGTTACTTTCTATTGGTATAGAGACACTGTTTTTCTTTTTTTTGTTATACCGCTGGTTTGGTATGTACATATATCTATATTACTACGTTATCCTTTATCTTGTCTATTGTTTAACACAAATAAATTATAACCATAAATTATAATTTAACCAAAACCGAAACAAAATGTACATATTCAAAATGAAAGGAAGATTGCGCTTTCTTTTTGTTTAATTCAGCAATAACCGCTTGAGGAAAAAAAATAATTGCAACTACTAGACCGAGGACGACACCAGAGTTGAACGCGTATGTACACCAGCAACCTGTTCATGGTTGCTGCGCGATGTCGACTGTCTTCGTTGTGTCGCCTTGTTGCAAGTGGAACAAAATGGAATCATCCAAAGCGAAACTTACTCCTCTGCAAGTGGATATATGTATATCTTTTATTTTACGTTTCTTTCCCCTAGATACATTTTTTCGTCGTTTCGTTTGTTGGCTGGATGATGCATATCCATCGCTGCTGCCGTGCCGACCGACACTGGCGGCAAGCTACCCCTACCCCCTCCCCCCTTCCCCTTCCCAACAAACCTTACACAAGAAACAACAAAAAAAAAGCGCCACACAGCGCACACTTGAAGCATGCTCAAGCTTCTTTGCGCTAATAAACAAATGCCCTGCCAATGGAGATTGGAGAGATAAATATGGGGGTGATTGGTTGGCTTCACTTCATCAGTTTTCTACACTCATCGTCAACACTTTTCTTTTGTTCGGGCTTTGGTGTTTATAGTGTTTTTTTTTTTTTTTTTTTTTGAGACCAAAGCAAAAGCTACTCTCCAAGCGCCAGCGCACTTAAGGGTGTCATTTAGTATTAAATAAAATCAAAAAAAAAACACACACACAGAAGAGACACACTATAGAAGGAATAAGCTTTCATGGGTCTTGCCACTGCCGGTTCTTAGCTTCGGGAAATTCATATATCTTTCAATGCTCTTCGATGAGGCAACGGGTAAGCAAGCAAGCACTCAGCTAGTTGAGTTCTTTGTTTTTGCTGTAGCTACTTTTGCTGATAGAACTGAAAGCTTTATCAGTTGATGTAGGCTTCATATGCGACCAATTTTAGTTTACTTTCTCAACATTCACTGGAACTTTGTTTCGCATTCAAGACAAAAGCAAAGCATACCTTAAAAACTTTATCGGTCGGGTTGTAAATCATACGCATTACACGCGTGAGTTAGTTTTTGTCGTTTTGGGACAAGTTTTGATTAAGTGAAAAATATCCACTGGAAAAAGGGTATTTTTTTTTTTTGTTTGTCCTATTGCATAATTTAGTACTTACTTGATTTTGTTGCCGCAAACTTTTTTTTATAAGGGTCATGTCATGACTTTAAAAACTTAGCAGACATAAATAAAGTGAGAACTGTACCCAATTAGAATAATTGGAATTAGTTCCCATGCGAGTTAAGAGCAAATTCCTATTTTAAATTCATATTTTTAATAGTTGGTCGTATTCATTAGATTTCCTTAGAATGTGTCTAGGTGGTGTCTAGTTAGGCAGTGTCTAAAACGGCTACTTAGACGTATATAAATATGTTTTAATCAATTAAATAAAATGACACTTTAGAAACGGTTTAGGTAAGTAAACCCGATGTTAAACAACAATTCAAAATATTGTATTGCTTTTTGAAGTTGAACGACTGTCTAAAGTTAGACAAGGTTTATAAAAACTACTTTAATTTTTTTTTTTGTGTTAGATAATAAGCGGGTATAGCTGAGAAAATTGCCATATTGTGTATTTCTACCGGGCATTCAAAGTATAGATCATGTGAACTCAAAAAAGATACCAGAATCAAAGGTGAGAATAAGTGTTTATGATGATAAACTGCGAATAGAAGGAAAAGTTTTTACTTGGAGTATAAACAATGGTTTCAAGTGCAGATCGCTGGATGGGTTGACAGAAATTAATTATCTTTTTGACAACCTACAAATGACAGCTGCTGATATGTCATCGATCGTTTCTTCGTCCAGTGGGGACAACAACCATATGCCAACGCCATCCTTGGCGTCAGGCCAACAACAATCTCAACCTAACTCCATACAATGATTATTATCAAAGGCCGCACCTCCGGTTTCCCTCTTGCCAAGCGACGATTTGTATTTAAATATTTTGAGTTTTAATATTCATGGTTTCTATAATAAAATGTTATTTAATGAATTATAGATTATAGATTATACATTTCTAGTTCTTTACATGAATATGATGTTATAATAATTACTGAATCCTGGTTAAATTCTAGTTATAGCTCTTCTGAAATTTTTGATCATTCTTATAATGTTTATCGTTTTGATCGAATGTATACTGATTTTATCAAAAGGGGAGGTGGCATTTTAATTGCTGTTAAATCTATGTATGCTAGTAAACGTTTATTTTTGCCTTGTATTGCAGATAGCTTTGAACAAATGTGTGTAAAAGTAGAGTTTTTTGGTAAAGACATTTTGTTTATAGTCAGCTATATACCCCCTAAGAGTTAAATTAACTTATATGAAAGTCATATTTCGAATATAGATCACATTATAAGTAATTTATCTGATAATCAATATCCATTTATAGTTGGTGACTTTAATTTAGGTGATGTAACTTGGATTTATTCCAATGAAGATAAATGTATCATTCCTTATAATATGACCAAAGATTTTGAATATGTATTTATAGACTCCATGTTTTCTGCGAATGTTTTTCAAATTAATCATGTACATAATTCTTTAAATAGACTTCTAGATTTAATTTTTATAAATAATATGTTTTTTGAATTTTTTGAAGTTGAATTTCCATTGCTAAATAATTCAGTCCATCATGTTGCCATATGTTGTACTTTAAAATTTGAAAGATGTGTTGGTAATTCACTTTTAATTTCGAATGATTTGAATTTTAACTTTAAAAATGGTGATTTCATTGGACTTAATGATTTTATTCAATCGACCGATTGGACGTCTATTCTTTCTGGTATATCGTTACAAGATGCATACTCGAAATTCAAGAATATAATTCATATCGGTTTTTGCGAAAATATTCCAAAAAGAAAATGTTTTAAATCTTTCAAAATTCCATGGTCAAATAAACGCTTAGTAAATTTAAAAAATGTTAAAAACAAAGCTTTCAATAAATTCAAAAAATCAAATTCTGAATCTGATAGGATTTACTTTTGCCAGATAGGGAATATGATTTTCTGAACAAATATCTGCACAAGCAATATGTATTGAATACCCAATCTTGTATTTCAATTGATCCAAAAGCCTTTTGGACTTTTTTAAATAGCAAAAAAGGTTGTGTTTCATTGCAACAAAATATGGAGTTTAATGGGCAGTCATCAGGTGATTTACAGGGTTCATGTGACCTATTTGCAAAATTCTTTAAATCAGTTTATGTTGATCATTCTTCTTTAAATATTCCTCAAACACATAGCAACTACTTAGGAAATGCAAATTTGTCTGTTTTATTTTTTACCCAACGTGATATTTTTAATGGTATAGCAAAAATCAAATATTTTTTGAATCCAGGACCTGATGGAATTCCTTCGTTCATTTTAAAGCAATGTCAATTCGCACTATCACTTCCACTTCATATACTTTTCAACCTTTCCTTGTCTACTGGTGTATTTCTAGACGAATGGAAATTTTCGTTTATAACTCCAGTTCACAAAGCAGGGCCAAAAAATTTAGTTGACAACTATAGAGCAATTTCGAAAATATCTGCAATTCCAAAGTTATTTGAGCTTATTGTTAGAGATTATCTATACTTTAATATCAAAGAACATATTTGTGATGAGCAACATGGCTTTATGCCTGGAAGGTCCACTGCAACAAATCTTATGCTTTACTCTAAATATGTTACTGATGCCCTAGAATCCAGATATCAAGTGGATACAATCTATACAGATTTCATAAAGGCATTTGATACTATTTGCCATTCCATTTTGTTAGGTAAGCTTCAATCATTTGGAATTCATGGCCTGCTTTTTAGGTGGTTATCAAGCTATCTAACTGATAGGACACAGTGTGTAAAGCTTGGTAATATAACTTCTAAAAAAATAAAAGTTCTTTCTGGTGTACCTCAAGGTAGCCATCTTTCGGCAGCTTCTATTTAATATTTTTGTAAATGAAATCCCATCTTTACTTAAAAGTGCTTCCTGCCTAATGTATGCAGATGATATTAAATTGTTTATGTGCATTAAAAATACCGCACATTCGTGTTTCCTTCAAAACGATTTAAATTTATTAGTTGATTGGTGTCAAAAAAATTTGCTTACTTTGAATATTAAAAAATGTAATGTCTTCACGGCTTATCGAATTTTAACTCCATTGACGTACAACTACAAAATTATCAACCAGATTCTGGATCGCAAATCTGAGATTCGTGATCTTGGAGTCATTTTTGATATTAAGTTGTCATTTGCCTTTCACATAGATTATGTTATTGCGAAGGCTAACTCAATGCTTGGTTTTGTCAAGCGAAACTGCAGTGAGTTTACAAACCCGTATGCTTTAAAATCTGTTTATATGTCTTTAGTTCGTCCAATCCTTGAATACTGTTCAATTATTTGGTGCCTTTTTACCTCCATTGGTATACATCGCATTGAAAGAGTTCAAAAGGCTTTTACAAGATTTGTTATAAGACAACTAAAGTGGAGAATTGACACTCCTTCATATAGCTCAAAATGTGCTCTAATTGGTCTTGACTCTTTAGAAAAAAGACGCTCTATTCGGTGCTTGTTGTTTGTTCATGATGTTTTTTCTTACCGTATAAAAAGTTCAGCAATTTTACAAATTTTTGAAATATATATTCCAGAAAGGAGAATTTAAGAAAAATCCCAAGTGCAGTTTCGAGTTTGTAGTAGTAGAAGAAATTATTATGTTAAAAGTAGAAAGCAAGGGGAGGATCGATTATATAGTTCCTGTTTCCCTGAACTGCATGCAATGGCCAACTGACTTCGAAAAACTACAGGATGCTTTTAACAATTTAGGAAAACATAATTTAATTATTATTGGAGACCTGAATGCGAGAATTGGTGTTGAACAATATGTTGTTCTGAACGACTTTCATCTATTTCATCGAATTTGTTGTTTGAAAGAAGCTCTAAGGACTAAGGACAACGTTTTGGATGGAAATGGAAAGAAGCTATTAGAGTTCGACCTCACAGTTATAAATGTAAGAAGGGGAAGCGACATATATGGGGAGAAAACTTTTTTAGCCGCACAAGGCTGGTCAACGAATGATTATTACTGTGCTGCAGTAGATTCTTTGAAAATTATAGAAGATTTGAAAGTCGGTGCTCAAAACTTTTCGAATCACATGCCAATCGAATTGGTGCTTCAATTGAATGGGACAATATCTACGCCAATGGAAATTGAGATGCACCTTTTACCAAAACTTTCTTTAAAAGAGGATCAAATTAATGTTTTTCAGAAGAATTTATCCTTGGAATTAACTCGAGGTCATGTTGATCTTGAAGGGGCCATAAAATTGGATTTACTTGATAAAATTATTGTTAAAGCTGCCGCAAAATGTAATCAAAGAGGACCCTTCATATCCAAAAAAAAATCCAAAATAATGATTGTAAAAAAGCGAGAGAGAAGGCATTCAGGCTGCTAAATTTATTTCATAAAGTCAACACTGATATCTTCAAGAAAATGTACCTGGAAGCTAACAAGAATTTTAAATTAATCTGTATGAGTTCGAAGAAAAATTATTTTACTCAGCCAGCTAGTCCAGGAAGTATCAAACGCAAAAGACACAAAAAGTTTTTGGAGATCAATAAGAATAATAACTGATAGATCTCTTACAATTGGTGTTAAATTACATCCTAGTATCCTTAAGGAGCATTTCTGCAAACTTCTTAACCCTGTAAACAACGGTCCGGTAGTGCAATATGCCTGTAATTTTGTAGTAAATGACTATCTAGATTCTCACGGCCTAGGCCATACATTAAATAAGATTGTATGTTAAACAAATTTTGCTACACTTTGTAATCATTATAACTTTTAAAGAAATAAAGCAATCTATCTAATCTAACTCAAAAAACAAACAAAATGATATGCACGACATCGTCGCACGTGCCTATACTAGCCCAGGCAAAATCTACTATTACTGGGGACAAATCCAAGTGAAGATTTTTTAACGCAATTGTCTAAAAGATATTGAAGGTCAAGAAGTGTCGAAAATATAAAATTTGTAAATGCAATAACTACATACTTTGAAATACCATATTGCAAAATTGAATCAAAATTAGTCCAGGCATTCACAAGACAAACGGCAATAACCAAAAAAAAAACGAAAATTTCCTTAAAATCGATAAAAAAAAAACAGTCTTATTGCAATTTATCTCTGCAGGTGAAAAGTTTAATCAAAATCGGTAGAGGCATTTTCGAGAAAATTTGGAAGAAAAAACAAAATCTTTCGTTTTAGATGAGCTTAGACTTAAATTCGAATTTCTCCTATAGAAAAATAATACTCTGTACCAAATTTTTAGAATATGCGTTCACCCGGTAAGGCTCTAGCTCGATGAACACGGGGTCGTACGGCAAACAGGCCTACGCGATTGCATGCGGGGCACTGTGGTCCAAAATGACTTTTTTCATTGCAAGATTATAACTTGTGAACGCATAAAGATATCCTTACAATTCTTTTTTTCTTCTTAAAGAAAATTTTCCAGGCTATAAAAATAGTGAATTTTAATAAAATTACTATACAGGGTATTTCGGAATCATTACCTTAAATATGATTTTCTCAAAAACAGAAAATATCAAAAAAAGTAATTGAAGTAAAAGTTTAAAATCAGTACCTACTAAATTTTTAGGATTTTGCAAAAACAAAAAATCGTGTTTGAGTATTCCACAAGGTTTTCTAAAATAAGACTGAATAGATGCATAAGTATAGTTAACGAAAAAATTTAGTTAAGGTGAAGCTTTTTTTTTTTTTATTTAAATAAAAGACAGAAAAATATTGATGTTGAAATAAAACATGACGTAATCTGGAGGTCCTATTTTCACGCACTCTTCGCAATAATTCAAGCTGTATTTCAGAAATTATGGGTCGAATGTTGGTTTCAAAGTGCTCAATTGTATCTGGTTAAGCGGTGTGAACATGATAATTTACATATCCCCAGAGAAAATAATCTAAAGAGCGTCAAATAGCATGAACCAGGTGGCTAGTTAACAGGTCCATTCTTTAAATTAATCGTTCGTCAAATATTTCTTTCAGTGGTGTGGCATCAGGCACTGTCCCGCGCCGTCCTGCTGAAACCACATGTCTGATGCAACATAAAACTCTTTCAATTGAGGTAAAAAAAAAGGTTCGTAATGAATTTCCAAGCCAAACTAACTTCAAAACAATCGAGAACTGTCAAATCGGCTGTCACAGAAAACAGTGTTGCCTATTTAAAGTTCTCCAACCTCTAAAAAACACCTTTTACTAAACAAAATTTTTCATTTTGTGGGGCATCATCGAACTATTTGAAAACTAATACCTATGATTGGCATTAAGTTCAAGAGCCAGTAGCCTGTAGACTTACGGTATTTCAGTTGTCTGTGTTGTCTATTTGATAAAAAGTAATTTTTTTTTTTGAGATTCTAAAGGGTGGAGTTGGTCTTTTTGACAGCTGTCACTTGATTTATGCTCAGTTTGGTTTGCCATTTCATAATCAATAGACTAACTCCTCAACAACGTTTGCAAATCATGCAAATTTATTAACAAAATAATGGTTGGGTTCGCGCAACGCATCGCGCTCTGCGTCCAATATTCGGTCGACATAATCGCAAAATCGCATAAATTCGAGCAACCATGGATCGGTTTCGCACCACGTTTACTCTAGTGGATAATGCGCATCCTCAGAGACGCTGCTGTGGAGCAGATTATCGAAGAAGAACCGAATGAGTCCATCCGCCATCGCGCATATTACTCAAAGGGAAAGGAAAGTAACAAGAAACGGTGAATTTTGGCTAAAAAAAACGAGCTAGACACCAATAACTTTATTTTAATAAAATACACTTACAAATTGTGATTGACACTTTAAAGAGCTAGACGTAATGCCTCACGACAAAGTGCATTTTTTTTTACCTGCAAAAAATATAGTAATTTATTTGGAGATATATGTAGCCGTAAAATTAAGTTTTCTTTTAGTTAAACAAATCTTATTATAGGTATCTCTTTCTATCTATCAAATATTCAAATAATCCGTTTTAAATTTAATATCACAAATTAAATTGTTTTCAAATCTACCGCAAAACTCACTCATCCATTCCAATGCTTGTTAGTCAATTATTAATGACTTTTACGAATTCTGGGTTCTGTTCATCCATGACCATGACCATCATGACGAAGCACAACCCATAAGAACCAATTTAACTTCTGCCTGCATCGATAGCTATACTTTACTCAATTCTAAGCTTTTTTCGTATTGTCTTAATTGTTTTCTCCTCTTGAATGAATTGTCAATATTGTCATCATCATATAACTACTATATAATGAGCCTTATAAATATCGTGTGAAATTTAAGAAATTTGGGAAATTTTCATTTTTATTGTTTTCAATTTCACTTGACAAATTTATATCCTTTTCTATTATGTTTGTATGTATATAAATATAGTATAGAAAATTCGGCAACAAAAACACAATATCAACTCGCGGCTTTTCTCAAACAATTCATTTCTCTACTTTATATATTTTTGTACTTAGAAAAGCGTAAAAATTAATGATATACGGACACAGCCCAAGGAAAATGGCTGCATCAACTATAGAACAGGACTACAAATAAGTCCATTAGTAAGTAAGTTTTCATACAAAAAAAAAAAAAAAAAAAAACTCTTCAACTATGTGCTACACCCTCAAGCTTTTCGTCCAATTTAGCACCGAACACCATCAACGGCACAGCATCAACTATATACGGAAGGAGCACACCGTAGAAGGGATGTGTTCACAAAGTGTGTACCACAAAACAAAAATGCTTGTTGTTTGACGCGTTTTTAGCAAAACCTCACTCTCTTTTTCTATACACACAACACACATATTCTATATACATACATATATATAATTCAAGTGGCAAGTTGTATACAACATTACGAGTGATTGTATACGAAAGAAAAACATTTGTATTTATGTGATTTCAAGGGTGGTGGCGGTAGGAAAAAATAAAAGGCAGAAAGGCACACGCCTATTACAACGAACAACACAAAAAAAAAATAAAATTCAAGAACAACAAAATAAAGGCAAATTTCAGCATATTTATATGTTTTTTGGGCCAAGGAATTTCGTAGCAAAGTCAGTAGGGGGGGATATTCCAGGGCCGTACTTAGAAATATTAAGACCCTAGACTATTTTTAGTTTAGAACAAAGTAATTAAGTAGAATTTTGTGAGTATATATGAAATGAAAAAAGTAAATACTTTAGTAAGTGGAACTACGTGATTCGTAACATCAATGGTTTTCTACTGACTAACAACAGTTGACAATAATTTGGGGCGAATTCCATTTTTGCTAAGCTTTTTCCACTTTTAGCTTGTGTATTGAACTTTACTTAACAATAAGTTGTAGTAATTACTTTGTGATAAATAAACACCTGATGAATGTCTTGCTCTCGTTCTAACCGAAGCACCACCACCTAAAGTAAGTTAATAAACAGCAGGCAAAGACTACTTTTTTACTGCGGAAAATGTGTATTGCTAAATTGTATGCGTATAAAAAGGTCAAACGTCCACTTTTCTTTATGAAGGTGAGCAAAAGAGTTGGAGACAGAACGGACCCTTGGGGAACATCAGCATTTGTTTTGTGGACATCAGACTTGACACCATCCAAAACAAACTTGTATTGAACGGTTCCAAAGATAGTTGCTAACCTATCGAAACGAAGTTTCATCGATACCAAATGTAAGCATTTTCGACAAAAGAGCTTTATGCCAAAATCTACCAAATGCTTTTGATATATCAAGCGCAATAATTTTGCTCTCACCGAAGAGATGTATGGATTGGATCTAGTTTTCGGTAAGATATGCTATCAAATTTCCAGTGGATCGTTTGCCACGGTCTTTAAGGAGCTTTCGGTCTTCAAGACATTTAATGAGCTTACGATTGATAAGTGTTTCCATGACTTTAGAAAGAAGGGACGTTAGTGGAATTGGTCAGTAGGAAGAAGGGGAGGAGGGATGGCAATTTTGTTGGGAGAGGCTGGACAAATGCATTTTACAACCACTCAGAAAGAGTCCTTAGGAAAAAAAAAGATAAAAAAGCTTACGCAATGGTTTTGGCAGCGTGGACGAACACCTCTTCAAGACAATTGGGGGTATACCATTCGGGCTAGTCAAGATCTTTGAGCACTCTTTCAACTGTACGTGATCGAAAGTACCACAGGTCCCATTAAATGTTCAACTCTTTTGTGTGTGGTGCCATTTGGTTTTCTTCTAGCTTGGAGTTGACAGCAAAATTTAAAACAAGTAAATTTGCTTTTACCTAAGATTCGACAGTCAGAATGTCATTGCTAATGAGCGTTGGGATCGAGGTGAAGGTGGAGTTCTTAACATTTTTGAGAAGTCGCAAGTCTATGCGAATAAGCCACAAACCACAGCGCCCCTCAAAGTCAACAAAACCCATGCCATCGGTCAAATTCAGCCTGATTTATAAGCCAGAGTTATGGAAAATGGGACATTTCGGATGCGCGCCACCCAGAGAAGCATCGGCGGACATTTGAACGATTTTATATTCCATAGATAATGGCATAGGTAGGCTTTTCAAACGCAATGATAAAGGCTCCGCCATCTAACGTTTTTTTTTCAACTAGTGCTTATTTCGTGAATGGTAACACTTAGCTCATGTCTGCTGAACGAATATGGTTGTGTATACGCTTCGCTAAGTGGGCCTGCGATCGACTTAGAGAAGATGCCGATTTTTCCAAAAAAAATCATCTTTTCAGATGAAGCTCAAGCAAAATTGTCGCATTTGGGGCACAGAAAACCCGCACGCATACATTGAAAAGCCAATAAACCCAAAACGAGTCACTGTTTGGTGCGGATTTTGGTCCAGAGGCATAATTGGACCATTTTTCGAAAATAAGCAAGGAGTGGCCGTTACAGTCAATGGCGATCGTTATCGGGCCATGTTGAACGAATTTTTGTTCACAAAAATTGAAGAGGAGGATATTGGCAACATTTGGTTTCAACAGGACGGCCGGCGCTACGTGCCACACAGCCGAAGCTACACTCGATGTTTTGCGCCATTTTCAAAAAAAAAAAAACGTTATTTGGCGGACCCTTTATCTCTCACACACACTTTATTTTATTTAAATTTAAATATACGAAGCGAATAATGAAAGACCCTGTAGAAAGATCCAAATAAAAACAAAAAGAATATTATAATCTAAGTAGTAAGTTAGAGTGAGCATACATTTTTTTAATAACACTTACCGTTTATGAGTTATACGAGAAAGCCTGAAAAGTTCGTTATCTCACGTTCTTTTGAAATGGCGATATTTTCTAAACGATCAGCCGGTGGAAGAAAAGAACCCGAACCTATTTTTTATAGAATTGCATGATCTACAAGTTTAAACAGAAGGACTTTTCGATACAGTTTACCATTTAAAAGTTATAAGCGAAAAAATTGATATTTTTGACATTTGCCTTGAATACACTTTTATTCGGACAAAATTTAGCACTGGACTTTTCAACATTTAAACTGATGTGTTGAAAAAAGGAATATGTACTTATTTTCATTTGAAAGGATATTTAAAAAATAATTTTCCCCACCATTTGTTAGTGATGTTCAAATCCCGGGCGCCGTTTGGTATCTATGTGCCTGTACCTCTTGAGAATCCAGCCCTTAAACAGAATATTCTATGGTTCTTAAAGTTAAGTGAAAATTTGAGTTAACTCGTATTTTTATGCCCTTTTGGGTGAACAGTTAAAAGTTGTAAGACCGTCTTCTACTTCGTTTTGGGATTGCAAAAACAGAAGAGCTGACTTCGACGGTTATTTTTGGCTTAAAGACCAAAAAATTTTATGAAGGTTGGTTTAGATACAACAAATTGGACATTTTTTTATTACTGTTAAGGAAGTGTAATTTCGGATATAGCTTGGGTTATTTTTTTCTCTTGGAACAGCAAGAAAGAAAAAAAAAAAAAAAACTCCTTCAAGATTAACGATTATCATTAAAAGCTTCTTCGCTTCGAGCTATTCGAAAGTTATAAATTATTATCAGCAACAGTGAGTCGTATATCAATTTGGATTGTGTGTCAGTTTTTTTTTTTTTTACGTCACAGGATAGCCACAGTTTTTGCGAGAGAATTTTGGATGTCACGCAGGAATGGATAGAAAGATAAAGAGTGTAATTTGTGACATAAAGCACGGATTAGGTTTTTTTTTTCTTCTGGTTTTTTGACGAAAATGGAAACACCCTTAGGCGTAATATAATGAGATTAAGCAAAAGAACAGAGGAGGTGGTATAGTTTTTTTTTTTTTTTTTTCTTTGTATTTTCGAAATGTGATAGATGTGATTGTGCAGTCAAAGGAATATCGCAATATGTTCCGTCGATATATAGAGTGCAGAGTGAGAGAGGTCACGTTTTGGATTATAGGATAATATTTTATCATTCTTGAGTTGGGAATTGAAAAGGGAATTTTTGAGAAGGACCAGGGCAGCAAGTAGAGATACATATATGAGTGCCTGATGTGGTTGCAATAATAAGAATGGGAATTTATATTGTTCTAGGTCAAGGATAATGGAAGCGAATTTCGCTCGAGAACCGCATCGCAATAGGATATAAATGGTTTTTGTGTGAAACGGTGTTAACAAAGTATTTTAAGTATATCTCTTGCTTTTCAAGTGTGAGATCACTTAAGAACACTTAAGTTGGAAGAAGCATTTAGTTGTAAAATAACAAGAAAATGGTGTAACTGCACTCAAGTGTTTTTTTTTTTTTTTTTTTTTTTTTTGAAGATATTTTTTGAAGGATATTTGAGTCGGTTCTTATGAGGTGGCAACCGGACTTTAAAATTCTGGGGAAAGAACAAATGCAGGCATAACACGACCTTATAGAGAGAAACAGAAAAAAAAACTCCAACGGATTATCGACATCCATACATGAGGCCAAACCGACTAGTGGGTACAGGGATGACATCAGAAAGGTAAAGGCAGAAGTGCAAACTACACTTTGGAATAAATGAACTATCATTTTGAAAATGATGATACAAACAATCGAAAGATTTAAGGTATTATTTTCAAAATAGCATTCAATTGAAATATTGATCGATTTTTGCTATTATGAACATAATTTTATTGAAATAAAAGTTTCAAAATGGAGTTAAATATTCAAATGGAGTTTCAGTGCAATTTTCTTATAAAATAGAACATGAATTACATTTGGCCCTTATCGAGCTGATAATGAATAAATTTGCAATGCCAAATAATGGTAACGTTAAAAACCATTATGCTCAGTGGACCAAGTGATAATAACAACTTGCAACATCGTCCTGTAGCGTCCCAACTCTTTGAGACCTTAGTTGTTATCGGTAGGAATAGAGGGGAGCTAAAAGGGAATTGCCCATTTCTGGCCCAGAGTGTACACGAACGAGTTTGGTATCAAATGAAAGGTGACGTGAGATTGTGTTGAATTAGAGTAACCATTGCCTAGTTGATGGTAATTCATTAGACATGTGTAACGCAGCGCTGAGTTGGCGCAGTGAGTTGAAGCAGCAGCTGAGTTATCTGCGCTGATACAGCAATGTGTAACTCAGCAACTCAACAACTCAAAAGCGCCAACGCGCAATATGTCAACTCTCCAAATCAATAGTTGAATAGCGCTTTTTGTCTGTGGGAGCGCAACGCTAGCCACGCCACACAAACAGACGAACGATGCGATGATGCAAATGAAAAAAAGGCAACTGCCTTTCCCAAGGAAAATCTTTCTTCCATTACGGTTGCAAAAAGATTGACCTTAAAAAAGCAATTCGCATTGTGAATACAATATGTTCTTCAATTGGTCAAAAAGTAGGTATAAACACACCATATATTTTCAGACACCATTCCATACAAGAATTCATGTCTATTTGTTGGAACACACTAAAACAGCAACGTACATTTCTCTATCTGTAACTCCATTGGTCAATTGTATACGTAACAATCTTTTCCCAAATGTCTCAATTCGCAAAGCAAAATTCTTGTTTCCGATGTCGTTTGTACACAGCCACTCTTTTCACAAACGTTTTTCACAAATAACATCTTTCCACCATTCAGTTGCAAAGAGAGTGACTTTAAACAACCGACTAGATACCCATTTCTATCTATATCTATCTGACGCCACACAAAACTCTCTTTGTAACTCACAAAAAATGTACAGTGCGCAATTGAGTTAGTGGGTTATTGTGTATCAAACGAAGCAATAAAAAAAAATTGCGCTATTGAGTTAGTGAGTCAGTGAGTTACGCTGATACAGTAAAGTGCACTTGAGTTAGTGTATCAGCGCAGCAAATTTTGCTGAGTTACCCATGTCTATAATTCATATGACATTTTCTTTGGTTTTTGCTATGTAACATTCAGGATTTAAGCTTTTTTACAGCTTTTGGTGGCAATATTTTTGTGAGATTT
The DNA here is from genome assembly GCA_932273885.2 of Leucozona laternaria. Taxonomy (NCBI): domain Eukaryota; kingdom Metazoa; phylum Arthropoda; class Insecta; order Diptera; family Syrphidae; genus Leucozona; species Leucozona laternaria. The sequence continues at coordinate 17,035,906 of OW026367.1, read as the reverse complement.
GCGGCAATTTTAAATGCTCACTACAGCAACTTTGTGAGAGCTTCCAAATGGAGATAGTTTATTGAAATCCATAATAGTATGGGTGAAAGGCAAATATCCTATCTTCCTTGTATACTGCATATTCAAATTTAACAGAGTATAGTATGTACTTTTTTGTGCAGCAAATACTGCAAATTTTTCAGTTTGCTATCGACCAACTTAAAAATTCCATTGCATCTATACTTTTTCTTGCCTTTGATATTTTTGTAAGTCATAGATCAAGTTCAAAGCGAGAAAGGTCGTAAAAAAATTCAAATTTGTTAAAGAAAAGTTTTTATTCTAATTAGAATGTTAGAATATATATTAACGTGTTAACTCCACAAAAATATATAAGGAACGAAAATCAGAGAATGATTTGAATTTCAATTTTCTATAAAATTGCCTTAAAACAGACATACAAAATATATATAAAAAAAAAAAAAAAAAAAAAAAAACGGTAACACTAACAATGCCATCTAGATTTTTGTCCAACTTTCTCTATAAATGTATATGTATAACCTATCCTCAAAAAAATTCCACTTTGACTAAATTTTGGTGGTGGAAAAATATTGAGGCACTGCTTTAAATTTTGTCAGATGAAAAGGGCGCAATTAAGTTGTTTTTTGTTTGTAAAATACTCGAAAACTATTAATTTTTATGAGGAAAAATCAAGAGTTTTGAGTTTTCGAGCAAATTACAAAAAAAATACTAAATTTTGTCCCTTTCAATCCACAACATTCAAGGCCTTGGTCGAATTTTAGGATAATGCTTATACAAAAATTCAAATCAAATCCAAAAAATGCAAACGAAATTCGTGAATTCCGAGGAGCCCATTAAAATATAACCCTAAAAGGAAAATAAAATACTGAATACTACCTCCATTACAAAAACGTTGTTAGAATTTTATAAATTTACTAGCTGCCGGCTTCGCACGAGTAGACAAACCTAAGCTTCGCATAAAATTTACAAAAGAAAATGTAAATAAATATTTAAGCTATTTTTGTAATCGAATAGAACTTTATGGGTTTTAACCTACTTCACGTTATGAATGGATAAATAAATGTAAGAACATGATCCTCTAAGTCCAATCTTTTTACTTTCCCAACATAGACAGAATTTTTGTAATCAAAAACCATTTTATTGATTTTATCCCATTTCACTTTATAAATAGCAATTTTCGAAATCAGATGCCACTTTTTGTGTTTACCCTATTTCACCCTATAAATGCCAACTTTCTTTTATTTTTTATTTTTTTTTTTTAAGCCATTTCACCCTACAAATAAAAAAAAATTGAAAAAGAGTATCCCTAAAGTTATTTCCTAAGAAAAAACCTTTTAAGCAAAAAAAGAATTTCTTAAATGAGACAATTATTTTATGTTTACCCCATTTCACCCTACAAACAACAAAAGTTGAAAAAGAATATCCCAAAAACCATTTCCTAACCGCTTACAGCGAAACATGTTGAACGATAATTGACTTGAACTGCAAAACGAAATGTGCGCTTACAGCGCCATCTGTTGAGAATTTTCTGACTTTTATTTTTTCCTAAACCTTCGCGAAGAAGTTACGAACAAGCCCACAGTAGAAAGTATCCAAATTGGACCAGTCATTTTCAAGTTTTAAGCATCCGTACACACCACGATCTATTTTAATGTAATAGAAAAATCAAGAAAAAGTACTGAGGATGTAGCTCCAGAGAGACATAGTTGTCCGTTTGTATTTAAGACAACACGAAATGCCTTGTAGGAATCTTTCTTTGTATCTTCAAAAGTAAAATGTATGTACCTATGGTTTGCTGAGGACCCTGGCCCTGGCTATGCGAGACTGTATCTCTACAGCAGTTTTAATTTTGTTTACACTGTTTAGACGAGTACGCTGCTGATGCGCATCGAAATTTTTTCTGTGGGCTCCAACACGACATCTATCTGCTACAATTAGCAATTTAGCTCGTCCTGCAGCGTACTGCAAAACCAAGAGGAGATTGAAAATTCTCGTTTATCATTTCGTTATGTCGTTTTTATGAGATTTTTCGTCTCACATCGGAAGCGTACTTAAGGCTTTATTGGCAAATTTGACACCGATCAGGTTTTGCCTTTTCTAACTCAAAAATACCATTTGAGTTGTGACATTATTATTCTCAACAAGGGATATCTTATGCTCAACCTTCGTAGAAGCGTCATTTCAAAAATGTTTGGCTTCATTTAATTTGCCCTTAATGTCTAAAGTATCTTGTTCTTAAGGGACTTGTCGCGTTGCTCTTTTAAAGACAAAGACAAAGAAAAAATATAATTATTGTTTGTCTATCTAATGACAGTTTTAACAATTAAGTGAAATAGCATGTTTTCACAGTTGTTTTTCCCAATTGAAATGCTACATTCTCGACGCTATCGACTTTATCATTTTATCATTGTGCCCATTTTCATTTTTATTTCTAACAGGATAATTGAAGTAAATTATAGGTGTATATGAGAGTGTATGCTGTTACATGATGGAAAATGTAATTTCTTATAATTTTAACTGGCACGCATAATGTAAACTAACTGCTGAGACTTTATTTTCTTTTCTATGCATCTCATTAAAAAGATTTTATCATCGCTACTTACATATGTACATACTGTGTCTCAACGTTCAATTGCGCTCTAAGCTTTAAGGTTTTTTTTTTTTTTGTTTAGCAGCTTTATCCGCGGTTAAGATGAAGTTCACGTGCTTGTATTAAAATCGAAATGAAGCATATTGTTATCACGGGTTGAGGGCCTGTCATAAATTATATCCATGCAATTATTGCATTGAGATTTATTGCAACAAACAACCAAACACTATACACTTTACCCTATACACTATACATGCGAGTATAACTGCTATATAGAGTTTCAAAGATCGCACTGAGATCGGAAAAACAATTTCGTTATTCTGCAATTAATGTCATGCAAGAGTGCCCCGGCTAATTGATTATTTATAGAGAAGGCTCTGTTTTGCCTGATATATGAAATTGATGGCGGTTTTTTTGTTTTTTTTTTTAATTTATGTCTGATAAAAATTTGGTTTAAATAACAAACAGCTTTTTGTTGGCAAACTATTCACGCTTCACAAATAGGACAAACTTTATCTGATTTGGTTGAGTGTTTCATTATTCTCACAAAGAAGAAAGAATGTTTTGTTCTTAAAATACAAAAAAATAAAAAAAAAAAAAATAGGTACTTGAACTAGTTTTATTATGATAGACATTAATCTGAGATTATGAGATTAATTATTGAATAAAAGAACGACTGAGTTCAGCAGATTATCCAAACGATTGTCTATAAAACGGGTACAATATAATGAAGCACTGTTTAAGTTCAATAGAACTAGTTTTATTTCGTTAGAGAACAGAATGCCACCATGTTGGTAGTTTAGTGGAAATTGACTATAAAATAGCACTAAGATCCGTTTAATCTCAGGAAAGAAAATTTTCATTCAAAATCGATTCAATGAGGGACGTTTTTTGGAACTTTTATCTATGCTTTGTACTGTTTTGTATACATACTAAAGGGTTTCCAATAGTGACTTCTGAACTTTTAAAGTTGATAGCGGCCATATTTTTAAAGCTATATCTGTCAAATTAATTCATTCTATTTTGCCATCGGTCAAATTCAGCCTGATCTATGTGCCAGAGTCATGGAAAATTGGACATTCCGTATGCGCGCCACCCAGAGAAGCCGCAGCAGACATTTGAACGATGTTTTATTCCATACAAAATGGAATCAATAGGCCTTTCAAACGATTAAAAAATATCGGTGATATCTCACACACACTTTGTTTTATTTAAATGTAAGATATGAAGCGCTTAATGAAAGACGCTATATATCGGGTTTTTCAATAAGAGCGCTACAAAAGTTTTTTTTTTTAAATAAAACAAAATCGGTTTTGGATATCAATGAAATTCTTTATTCTTGTGAAAGTACGTTCGATGCCATTATGTATGGAACTCGATTTCTTTTGCATGGCCACCACGGGCACGCTTGCAGAAGTCCAGACGCTGAACCCAATTTTCGACGGTTTTCAAGCATAAATCGGCCGATACTGCTGCAATTTCACGTTCGATATTCGTACGAAGTTCATCAATCGTCGCTGGCTTGTTGGCATAAACCATAGACTTGACGTAGCCCCACAGGAAATAGTCTTACGGCGTCAAATCGCCAAGCGACTGGACCATTTCGTGAGATAATACGTTCTCCAAACTTGGTTTCCAATAAATTGATTGCGACATTCGCTGTGTGGCTTGTGGCGCCGTCCTACTGGAACCACATGTCCTCCAAGTCCATATCATCCAATTGGGGCCAAAAATATTCGGTTATCATTGAACGGTAGCGATCCCCATTCAGAGTAACGTGCCGGTCTTGATCATCACGGAAGAAGTACGGCCCAATGACGCCGCCGGCCCATAAACCACACCAAACCGTAATTTTTTCGGGATGCAATGATGACTCATGGAGTACGTGTGGATTGCTGCCTGACCAATGCCGCATATTTTGTTTATTGACGAAGCCATTCAGCCAGAAATGAACCTCATCGCTGAAGATGATTTTTTGATTTTTAGCGCTCTTAACGTTGAGGAAACTGACTCCGAATTTCGGTAGTAAATTTTAATAATTTCGACTCGTTGTTGGCGTATATCTTTCAATCATAAAATGGCAAACCTTACTGAAGAGAAATGTCAAAAGAGCGGCAAGAAATATGGCGTCGTTTGCTGTCCCTGTTGCTCTACTTTTGTGGCGTCCCTGTTGAAAAACCCAACCAAATATTATAACTTTGTAAATCTGCTAATTCCGTAAATCAATTTCCTACAAACTCTCTCTAATTGCGTCCTACTTCAACCCACATCATCAACATCAACATTAACTTCAAAGACGCCCATTTTTTTTTTTTTTTTGAAGTAATAAAACACTAAATAAACATCCTAGGTTTTTTTATTTGTTTGTTTATCCAGAAAGCCAAAACTTAATCAATTGCTTCAAAGAAATAAACTTTTCCTCTTAATTTGTGCAAACAATTCGAAATTGTTTATTTTTAATAGAAATACTCTTCTTCTTCAATAGTAAGTAAAGAGTCCCTCTCAAAGTAACTTCAACTCTTTCTCGGCTTTATCTATTTTTGTGTGTTCATCCAATACCTTTTTCTTATATCCACGCTAAAACACCCGTACCAAATTTAAAAACTATACATACATACAAATACCCTTTTGGTAATATTAAAAGAATGAAGGACGATATAAGAGAGCAGTCACGGATCAGGATTTTAATACAGAAGGGGCTATTTCTATTTTTAGTTATCCATTTATTTTTACTTAGTATTTCGTACTCCTTGGCGTAATGGTTGATAATAGAGAATGCGAAAAAATAGGTCCCGCAATTTTGTGTGTCGGTATGTCCGTATGTCTGTATGGCTGTGTGTATCTGGACTTAAAGCCTTAATTTTGGTTTTCTTCAAACTTGTGACTTAAGCTAATTGTGAACTATCAGCTAATGCTTTAATGGGGAACTTTAATTTTTGAAACTCCAACAAAAAAATGGTATCTGCCATACAACCACTAGGAAAAAGCTTAAGTATCATGTGCTTTGTAAAAGCCGAGCTCCTTAAAAGCCTGAATAATATGACATAAAAGTTTCCAAAATTAAAATATTTTAGATTAAATTCAGAAGTATTTTTAAAACAGGCTGATGATTTTTTTTTTGGAACTTATGTTTTTATGATGTGTGTCAAGTTAGCATTATACCACTTCAAAACTTTAGAAATCTAATAATTGGATTAATTGTCGTAAATTTTTCGTGAATTTGTCGTGAAAGAAAACAATTTGTCGCGCTTTTTTTTTTAAAATAACCCCTGGTAATGCTAACTTGACAGTCAAGTTAGCATTACCACCCCTCCAAAAGGGTAAAATGAACTCAAAAATAAAAAGAAGTATGCCATTAATTGTAGTGAATTTATCGTAAATTAGTAGGGAAAGAAAAAAATTTGTCGCTACAGTTTTTTTTTTTTTTAATCCCAAAAAAACTTAAAATTGCATTTTTCAGAGAATCCAGCATTACCACAACTTGGATTTGCTATATTTTTTTTTCCTGAGTGGTTTTTTGATAGGGAATTTGTTTAAACAATTGTGGCTCGATTTCTTTAAATAATTTATATTATCAAACATTTTGATTTTGAAGTAAAGTTAGCATTACCAGGGGTTATTTTTTAAAAAAACAAGCGCGACAAATTTTTTTCTTTCACGACAAATTCACCACAATTAATCCAATTATTAGATTTCTAAAATTTTCTCTTGTTAGTTTTACGTGCGATATAAGGACTAATTTATTGTTGGTTGTCTAGACATATAATTTTAATTTAACTATTTTAATGCAGCCAGACAGGTTGTACTGCGAGTTGTGATTAAATTTTCATGCTTTTTGTTATAATGTTTTATTATCGTAATTTTATTTTCATTTATTGTAAACTTAATAATGTTGAGACTGTGCTTTAGGAAATTATTTTGTGTTAAACTACCCCTGATGAAGTCGAGAAATTACGACGAAACGTAGGGAAAAGTATGAAATAAAGTTTTATTTGCATATGAAAGGAAGTGACCAAAAAAGCCCGATTTAACTTAACAATCATAGTTCAAATAATTGGTCAAATTATTATTAATTCAATTTTGTGTTGTAATAAATATATACGATAGTTGTTTCAATCAGTTTAAGGAACTGCGAAAATATTCCAGTAATGTGAATCTCTCTAAATCCGAAAACGCCTTGTTTTGAATTAGTTCAAATTATCGAGGGACTACTGCAGTTACAAACTTTCTTATTATATATTTTTGATCCACCTTGAATATTTATCTCTACTAAATGATTCATATAACAACAAATCCAAAACAAACAAAAGTTGTTACCCCTTTCTGCATCCGCACCTGTCCGATAACTTCTCGAAAACAAAACACATATACATACATACTTGCAAATACATTTTATAAAAATATCATCTGAAATACTTGAAATTCAAATTTAAAACTGCAAAACAATCTTGTAATCCGCTATTTTCGGCACGTAATTCCTTGACTTCTAAATTAGTTTTATGGGGCAAAATAAAAAAGAAAAGGATATGCGCTCAATATCACAAAGCAAACATCTCAAGTTGTATCTACATATTTATACTATATCCACTTCAGCAATAGCTCCAAGTCATTTTGTGAATTTCTCACGCGCCACACGTACTTAATTCAGACAATTCAAAATTTGAAACAAAACACTCTAAAATATTTTTGATATTCGTGAATCTGTAGCTTTTGTATATACGTATTTATACGGACCTAAACAATAGATGGAAATAATTCAGGGCGCCAAGTACTTTCCTGAACCAATTAAATCTATGAAAACAATCAACACTGTAATTGCGTACTCTCAGGCGATGGCAACGGTAGTTATATGTATGTAGGTATAATAAAACATGACATGCCATAGCGATTTCAGAATTATGCACTTCCTCGCTTCTTTTTTTTTTGTTAATTATTTTTTTTTTTTTTTTTTTGTTCTCGCCCTGCAGGTCAAGAAGCAATTCAGTATGTCCGATTGGCAGACTCTCGTATGCACCTGCACGGATGCATAAACTACTCTTCTGATCACGGAAAATAGTTTTCAAGTACCTACGTTACTCTCTCAAGTATAAAGCTAAAAATAGTAGTTGGAAAGTTCTCATTCTTATATCCGTGCTGGGGACCATCATCAGTGTCTTTACATATCTTCATTAGTTTTACCACCTAACAATTGAGCTTTGACAGCCAGCTTACAGGAATAAGAACGTTAAATAACCCTTTTTATGCATGGCATGTAGCGTGTTTAGAATGAACTACTCGTTGCATGCCACCTGATGCTTGTTTGCTGAGAAATATAAATGTTTCACTGCGTCGCATGTATTAGCTTCAATAAAAAAAAAAAAAAATTAGGGTTTAAGTTCATTTGAAGGTAAAAGTGGACTAACACCCATTTTATTCACTCGCTTAAACCAGATTAAAAGTTAAATCCTGATTTAAATTATTTTTATTCCAAACACTAAATCCAATTCCATATTATTCACTCGTTAAATTCACATCTAAATCCAATGTAGATAAATCCAATGGAATTTAAACTGCTCTTAGGCGGCCAGTTTAAGTATGTATATAGTATAGATTTAATAAATTTGGATTTAAAGTCCATTTCAATCCAAAGTGCATCATATGGCGGTAGGAGCAATAAGATGTTTACAGTGATTATTTTACGGATAAAAGGAGGGTTGTAACAAAATTCATATCAATTAGTACACAGAAATAATCAAATAATCTACTACTTTTACGTTCGTGCAAAGAACAAATTATATGTTTGCACGGATTGTTAACCACGTTTAAATTTAATAAATCAATGTAGTGTTTCCACCGCATAAAAAAATTAAAGAGCAGATTAACTTTTAACAGCACCTCAACCTTTCAAAATGTGAGTGATTTCTAAATTTTCTCTAGAAAGTTAAAGGGGAAGTGACATTAAAATTCTATCTAGAGAGGATTGGATGACCTAATGACGAGAGACTTCGACACAACTATCTACACTGACGGCTCAAAGATGGAGTGTGGTGTTGTTTCAAGAATCTTCTCTGAGTCCTTAAATATCTCCAAATCTTTTCGAGTTCCTCACTATGCTAGCGTTTTTCAGGCAGAATTACTGGCTATAAGGGAAGCAGGCAAAATACTCAAACAAGACCTAAACCAAAATGGAAATGCTGCAATTCTGACATCCTCTTTCATCCTCATCCTCTAAATTGGTCCAGCAATGTTAGGATGAGCTCGCAAGCCTGAACGTTAATCTTAGTGTCACTCTTACTCTGGCATTGAATAAAAATTAGCGGGCAGACGAACTAGCTAGGCAAGGATCAGTCCTTCATAGTTCACTTGCGGAAAGAGTATACAATCCTCTCGGAGTTATGAAGGGCAATTTACTTTGAATTTTTCTCACCAAACCCAATCGTATAGGTGGAGCAGTCTAAGCAAGTGCGTTATATCTAGAAAGATGTGGCCCGCCTACAATAAAGCCCGAACAAAAGATCTAATGTGTAGAAGAAGACAAGACATTGCCAGGGTCGTTGCAACATGCACCGGGCATGCGGTGAAACTGGGTATTTCTTACAACACCCACTGTCGTAGCTGTGCGAACCCGCCGAAGGAAAAGGAAACATTATTTCACTTCCTCTGTAAATGCCCCGCCATAGCCCGTTTTAGGATACAATCACTTGGAAAGGCTTTCTTTGACAACCTTGACGAACTTTCCAAACTGAATATCAAAGAATTGATCTCTTTCTTAAACGCGACGAAATGGCTCTGAGACAAAATTCGGCTTTTTGCTGTCTAACTCGGGGCTGTAGATTGTTGTTCCACCAACCCATTCTTCAACCATAGGTTCAAACGAGTTTTGGTATCAAAAGGGCTCTTTTAGTGCTTTTTGGGTCAGCGAGCTAGTCCGCTCGTTGGGCGCCATTTCTATCTATCTACCTAAAGGGGAAATGAGATAGAAATAAAATAGATTTTCGAATAAATGGGTTTACCGCGGTATGGGAATAGGTTAGTTCGATTTGTAAAACTATGGACCATAATGTAGATTAAGTAAGGTTAATTTTGGAATTAATAGATTAACGTAATAAATTAGCTTACTAAGCCTTCGAAGTTTGAAGAAGATTAACGTTAAATCTACTTTAAACTTGGTTTAGTGGTCAGTAGACACGTGTTATAAGGCAAATTAAGTTAAATCTACACAGGAATTGTGAACAAGACCCTTGTCAGGCTATACCCAATGCATTGCAACGATAAGTTCATCCAATATCTTATCATTCAAAATCAAGCAAAAATTATACATTTACTTTATTTGACAGTTAAATCTTTTTAATTATATTTCACACTAAAAACTTTTATCACAATAAGTCAATTTTCTATATCAAAACCTATAAATAAAATCTCATTATCCCAACAAAACATTACATCCTTCGAAAGAATTGATTCCACTTTTTCAGCTTACAACTCTTAAAACCATCATCATGTCTTAACTTTGTTTTGTTTTCAAAGTAAAACTTTTGTGTACTTGAAGGAAATCTATTGTGTCAGAAGTCGGTAGTAATCTTGACAACGACATGACAACCTACCTATATAAAGGTCAGTGATTTCCTTTCTTCTACATATATAAAAAAATCTTTTTGTAATTTGTTTCTTTTGTTTCATTGGGAAACTTTTTCTTCGGGTTTACGAAATCGTTATTGAAAGAGTTACTCAAGTTATATTGACATATAAGTACGAATTTACCCTTTTTGTCGCATAATTAGCTACTTACCGGAAAATGGCACAGCGCGGCTGTAAAAAGGATATAAATCTAATATTGAATTTCATCTTACCTGGAAAGAAAAATATAAGAAAAATATATTTAATTAAATTTGAATTATTTATTTTATGTAATTTACTATATGTTAAAGTTAAACGAATACAAAATTTAATTAATAATTTAAATGCAAGTTAAATACAAATAAATTCTACATCCCTGGCTGAAACTGAATTTCAATTCAATTAGTGCAACGGAAATACCCTATACAGATACACAACACAAAATACATGCGAACGAGCAAAACAAACAGTGTACAGCAAAAGTATTGATACTTTGGTCTTTTAATAAATGTTGGGGATACAATACACGTTTTCTAGTTACTCCAGGATGTTCTAGATCAGTTTTATAGTGCATAAGCACACTTACCAGATTAAGTGGCACTTTAAATTCTAAGGCCCAGTTTCACAGTCACAGAAAGTGGCAACTTAAGTGGGCATTATGGAAGATTAGGGCACAATATCACAGTGTGTCACACATACCTGAATAAGTGGCATTTAAGTCTCAGATGTTGGTCACTTAAGTGCAAATTATTTCCGTAAGTATCAACGGTGAAACTGACCATAATATTGTCACTTTAAGCCCTGTGATTAAGTGACACTTAAGTTTCCAATACGGGAGACTCAATGGTTACTTATTCAGGTAAGATTGCACTGCAAAATTTTCCCTCACTATTCTACATGGACCACTTGAGGTCCACTTACTTAGACTGTGAAACTGGGCCCAAGAAAACCAAATAAATAATTCGCGTTATGGAAGGCAAGTTCTTGTTGGGTTTCATAAAACAAACTGTTGCCTACTTAAGGGAGTTTATTTTATGAAAATAATGAGCTGATGAACGTTTAATGTAGTGAATTATGTAAATCAAATGAACTACTATTAAAAGAGATTAAAAATAAAAGATACAATTAACAACAATGAAATCTTTGACCTCTTTTTCTGGATAATTTGGAGGAAGAAACCTCTCACACTCTTGCTTGTATTTAAAAAAAATATCAGGTTCCACTCCATTTCATTTGGAACTTCTTTTCGAAACACAAAGCACGATGAGTTAACCAAGACATACAGCTTACTGCTGCTCACAAATAATTACTTTTGGTTTCAGATTTTTTAAGATGGAAGTTTTGAGTAAAATCAAAGATTTCTTAAAATAACTTAAATGCTCTTCATCAGGGATTCAGCTTATTCCTAAACCTGCCATTGCTCTGGTAGAAGGAAGTTACTATAGAAGTGGAGTTAGGTTAGGTTAGGTTAGGTTTTTGGGCTGATAGAGGATCTAATTTCCATCACACTTAGATCAATGTAGATCCCTTGTGATACCCCGGAGGATTGAACACTCCATATAAGTTAACCTATAAAATTATTTCATGGACAATCAAGCCATCCGGAGGCTTTGATGAATTTCGACAGTTTAACACCGGAAAAGTTGGAGAGCTCTTCCAGATCGTTAAAGAAATATCTTCCTAGATGTTTGTGTCTTAGTTGCGAGAGTGCTGGGCAGTGACATAAGAAGTGAGAAGTGTCTTCATGTGCTTCTTCATCGCCACAACCTCTGCATAAATCATCTGTGCTGAGCCTCAGTTTTTTCTTGTGGTACTTCAGCAGATTGTGTCCGGTAACGATACCCACAAGAGAGTACAGTGTTTTCTTGTTTAGTTTTAGGAGCTTATCCGTTTTACCCTTGTCAAAAAGCGGCCAAAGTTTCTTGGTATTCGCACAAGAGCCAAGTAGGGTCCATCTTTCATTTGTTTTTTCAAGAATTTTCTTTTCCACCTTCTGTTTAAAGGAACAGATGGGTGCGTTCACGTTTGGCTCTGCCTGGCTAGCTTCAGCTGATGATCCAATACGTGTCAGTTCGTCTGCTTTCTCGTTACCTGGAATTCCTATATGGCCAGGAACCCAGCAGAGCGTAACATTGTGCTGCGAGCCTAGAATCTTGAGCTCTTCGCGGCAACAGGAAACGAGTTTTGACTTTATTTCGATGGCAGAGAGTGCCTTTATGGCTGATTGGCTGTCAATAAAGAAGGTAATACCAGCTAGTGGTACCGCTAACATGGACAGCCGTTCAGCTGCTTTGGCTATGGCCAAAATCTCAGCTTGGAAGACACTGCTGTTGTCAGGGAGTCTATATGAGCTGGCTAAGTCAAGAGTTTCCGAAAAGAATCCCGCTCCAACTCCACACTCCATTTTTGACCCATCAGTGAAGACTGCTACCGTTGGGTCATTAATGTGTAGATGGGCGGCATCCCATTCTTGTCTGCTCGGAATTCTAGAAGTGAATGGTCTATAGAATTGGAGTTAACTATGACTCCAATTGGGAACTTGCTTAACCAACTGTTTCAGTTGTAGGTAAATATAGAAAATGGTACACTTGCTCGAGGAAATTATCTATCAAAAACTAATAAAAGCTCAGCTAACTAATCGAAAGGATGTACTCACCTCCGAATTATAACTCCACCCTCAAAAATCATCACCATTTACATATATTTGGATATAAATTTTTTATTACAGCTTACATGAGTTAGGGTATAATTCGATGAATATGGTTGATCGTAAGTGAAACAAGCACCGAATAAGAAAATATTAATGCGAATTATAAAATAATTAAGTGTAAAATCATGGAAAGGGAAATGGAAAGTATTTTTGTTATGAACGATGTTGGGTTTATTCCAGTGAAGATTAAGGGTGATACGTTGAAGCTGTAGCAAGAAATGTAACTTCTACTAGAACTTCATAATACAGTTACGAGGCATTGATATTAGACTCCAGTTTTTTTTTTTTTTTTTTTTTCAAATCCGCAAAGTACATTTAAATATCATTTTTGCACTTAAGTGATTTTTCCACATCGCCGGCGATACATGGATTAATTTAAGCCTTTTTAATTTAAATTGTGAAACCATATTTTCAAATTTTCAATAAAAATTATGCTTTTTTGACCAACAAATGTACCAAATAATTGACAAAAAGTGGTTGTCTGATTTTGATACTTATGACGACTGATATAACACTCAACTAATTTTATCAATACTTAACACACCAAGGCAGCCATTTTGTTAGTTGACTCCTAGTTGCCGATGGTTGGGTTTTGATAGTCAACTAGTTGTGATCGATAATATCAATTGATGGCTAAAAACTCAACTTCAATTGAAGTTGTCTTCCATAATATAGGGCATACAACTGTTGATTTCCGGTAAGTGTTGGCCAACGTTTATTTTATCTCTTTTAAGGTAATAAAATAACTTTTCGCCAAAATCTTAGACGTGTCAAAAAAAAATGTTGTTTAGTGAGCTTGTTCTGCTCGGGGCTGCCGAAGTGTGTAAAAAGGGAGTATTCGTACTCTACTGGCATTCACTTTACTCCCGTACTTTCCCCAACTTTGAAAATTCTTAATTAATTGTGACAGTAAAAAATATGCACGACTTGATCACACGAACTTGCTCTTGTGGTTAAATATTGTGTGTAACCCCACATTGAAGATGCATGATGTACCTATATACTTAACGAGAAAATATTGAAAGAGTCAAAAGCACTAAAAAATTGATTTTTTTGTATGATTTTTTTTTTTGATTTTAAAAATATGTTTTTAAAAATTCTTAAATGTTTTATTGTTTAAACTATTGAGGAGCATCAGATTGCAAAATTATAACAAAATTGGTATAATCATGGCAAAGATATCTATACGCGAATAACCCAAAAATAAGACCATTTTCTCAAAAAACCTGGAATTCCTAATTCCGTAATGTGATTTTTTTGAGAAAAACCAGAAATGCAGTTTTCTTACAATTGACTTGGTTATTACAGGTACGAAGTTTTATCAAAATCGTTAGAGACGTTTTCGAGAAAATTTGAAGAAACCAAAATATTTGTATGGCAGCTACCCGATCTAGATGAGCTTTGATTTTCCATTTCCATTCCATTTTAAACTGCCTAGATAAACTGCAAACATGAGCTTCTCTGAATATCCTCAATGGCCATGACTATATTGTATAGTTTTTTTTTTTTAACTTTTTATTATAAAATTGAAGCTTTACTTTTGATCAGTACTTTACATATTATATGGAACAAATAAACTCACATACCAACTGGCTGCTGACAACGACCCACCGACACGGTGCAAGGGGCTTGGGGAGCGAGGTGGGATGGTTACTAAGTGAGTCCTTTCGGCGTAAATATGATGTACATAACACTTTCAACCAGAGAAAATATAATTGAATTTCGTTCAATTAAGAAATCACTAAAAAAAAAAAAAAATGAAAACTTCGCATGCAGCAGTTGAAAAGGAAAAGCCAGCAAAAGAGGAAAAACCTTCAGGATTTTTTTCACTGCACATAATTGCATTCCGAAAATGCAGCACATAAGACCGAAATTAACAAGCGACAGTATATGAATATAAATATATGACAAGGTATAATGGCAGCATGTGAAGGGAGTATATAGTATTCCAATGGCCAGAGGTAAACAAGTTGAACATTATGCTTACAGTATTCTGTATTTTTTTATTTTTCCATAATTGAAAAGAAACATGAAGATTGCTGTTGAATTATTGACATCGATTCAGGTCAGTTATCAGTAATGTATTGGTTAAAACAACTTTTTTCTTCAATTTGCAAAGAATGAATTGAATATAACAGAACTTGTTTACTTTGCATGTACATATGTATATGTAGAAATAGGATGGAAAATCGCTTTGAAATATATTAAAAGTTTACAATTATGGCTTAGCTAAGATTTGTTGTTTATGAAGATACATTATCTTAATTGCATAGTTCACCTTTGTATTCCTTTCAAAGTTACTAGATCGTTGATTGAATGTTGAGAAAAAAAAGTTATGTATATTCAATTAAAGTGAACTACACTACGGAATACTGGTGATCAGATGGTCTTTTTGAAAAAGCCTTAACTTCAGCCTAAACTTGGTATGGTAGCACACTCAAGTTGCTGTTGTTTCATTCAAAATGGGCAACATTTAGACTGCACGTATGGTTTCAGAATCATTCAAACATCTTTTTTCGTATAAACATTTATCTTTATCGACGGTTTTGAATGAAACAACAACCACTTGAGTGAGCTACCATCAAGTCATTATAGGCTGGAGTTATAGCTATTTCACGGCTGGCAGGCCGATCATCCCACTCCTTTTTAGAAGTGCTTTGTCTATTACGTTCAATTTTAATGTGAAAAAAAACTTTTTGCCCAGCTGGGAGTTGAACCTGGACCAAGCGTCTTCAGAGCCATATGCACTACACACACTGCGCTACTGAAGTCACGTGATCAGGTTCAACCCAATGTAGGTTTTATTGTTTGACCATTGCATTTGAATAACATTTTTATTAGCTACACACAGGCTGGTTATCTTTATCTGGCATTTATCCTCATACATCCTCAAGTTTTATCGGCGATGATAGCATTCTTCGAAAAGGTACTTTGGGAAAGTTATGCAAATGCACAGCCTAATTTATAATCGCATTATAGTGAGTGCATAGGGTTATGCATTCATTATACAAGCATTATAAAAATGATATTAATAAAACTTATGCAACGTTGAATAGAGTCATTATCAGCTAAACGCTTTTGGGGGTAGAATAGTGCCTATAAAAAGATGTTTAAGTATCGAAATGTCACTTTGACTTCTAAGAAAAAGAGATCGACCTATACCTACATACATGGACTTATTTCAGGAAGATCGACTGTCATTAATTTAGTATGTTTTTCTTCTTTCGTGGTAGAATCAATCGAAAATCAAAGAGAAATTGATGATTTTTATACAGACTTTAGCAAGGCCTTCGATTCTGTATGTCACAATATATTGCTTCGTTAACTTGAAGTATTCGGCATGAACTCAAGCCTACTTCTCTGGATCGGTTCATTCCTATAATTGGTAGAGTGCAAGAAGTGAAAATTGATGAATATACTTCAAGACCTATTAGATGTATTTACTTCAGGTGTCCCTCAGGGCAGTCATCTTGGTCCTTTGCTGTTTATAATAACGGGTGATTTTTAAGCTGGTTTAGTTTTGGCAACACTGGTTTTGACAGCTGACGTGTGTTTAGTACCTTGTGTCACTGTCAAACAGCTTCAGTTTGGTTTGCAATTTAACCATGGATGGTCTTACAAATGAACAACGCTTGCAAATTATTGAATTTTACTATCAAAATTCGTGCTCGGTTCGAAATGTTCATCGCGCGCTGCTTGTGTTCAGCGATGAGGCTCATTTTTGGTTGAATGGGTACGGAAATAAGCAAAATTGCCGCATTTGGAGTGAAGATCAGCCAGAAGCATTGCAACAGCTACCAATGCATCCCGAAAAAGCCACTGTTTGGTGCGGTTTATGGGCCGGCGGCATTATTGGGCCTATTTCTTCAAAGATGATGCGAATCGCAGCGTTAATGTCAATGGTGAACGCTACCGAGCGATGATAACAAACTTTTTTTTTGCCCGAAATGGAAGTTCTTGACTTGCATGATATGTGGTTTCAACAAGACGGTGCCACATGCCACACAGCACGCGAAACAATGGCGCAATTGCGAGGCGAGTTTGGTGAACAGTTAATTTCACGTTTCGGGCCGGTCAATTGGCCGCCTAGATCGTGCGATTTGACACCATTAGATTATTTTTTGTGGGGGTATGTCAAGGCTAATGTCTATAGGGACAAGCCCGCTTCGATTGACGCACTGGAAGCCAACATCCATGCATTCATTCGTGAGATACCGGCCGATATGTGTGAAAGAGTATGCCAAAATTGGACTCAGCGGATGGGCTACCTGAGACGCAGCCGCGGTCAACATTTGCATGAAATTATCTTTAAACATTAAATTGCAAGGTTCAAACTATCGATTTAAATAAATATTTCATTCATTTTTTCGAATTTTTTGTGTTTTTTTTTTTTTAAAAAAGTTCTAAACCTCTTAAAAAATCACCCATTATATCGAAATCGAAACAATAATAAAAATGAATATTTAAGGGTACTTAATACATATTTACGTACCATAAAATACTACTACATACAGTGCCACTTCATATGACATAAATTCGAATTAAACTTGGATTTCCGTGTATAAAAATGTCAACGTCTTGCTTATGAATAACCTGCCAACTAAATTCTTTATGGGTTTATGATTTTTCTTAAGTGTGGGGGTTTTCTTTTAAGCAATTATTAAATTGGATTTTTGGTAAGGCTCATTGTTATTCTACTATCTCTTTATTTTTGATGTCTTGAAACAGTTGGTTCCGCAATTCTTGTCTTTGTTTCTCTGTAATTCTGTTGGCACTTATGTATGTGTTTAAGTAACTATATACAGGTTAAACTCCTTTGAGTAAATTTTTGGGATTGATAACGGTTAGCTTATATATACTTTTCATAAAAATTGCTTTTACGATTTCTATTAAACAAAATACATTTAATTACATTTACGAAATACTCAATGAAAATTACAAAAAAACTCAAGCATGGTTACCATTTAATTTACTTCACAATTTTTTTTCATAATTAAAATGAATGACAGCAAATGTTCGATTAATAAAAATTAACTCCAAAGATGTCTTTTAATTTATGATTTTTCTTGGAAACTGAAGTTGGTTGACC
The DNA here is from genome assembly GCA_932273885.2 of Leucozona laternaria. NCBI lineage: Eukaryota > Metazoa > Arthropoda > Insecta > Diptera > Syrphidae > Leucozona > Leucozona laternaria. The sequence continues at coordinate 17,017,903 of OW026367.1, read as the reverse complement.
CTCTACAAATATTGATGTAAATATTTTGTCTGCAAAAGTTAGCCCCTATAAAATTTTAATTAACACTCATTTTCTCTCTCGTTAACCGGGGGGTTTAATAGAACACATATATTCCGAATAAAAGTTGCTTAATTTTTCTGATGTTGAATGTTGATATACCAGAAAGACGTCGGAATAAGTAATTCAACATGATAAGGGTTCTAGGAGAACAGTAAAATCTTGAATTTTTTTGTAGTAGGTACAATGTAAAAAAAAAACATTAATTATAAACGTTTTCTCAATTTATTGTAGGTACGAGTTGATCTATTTCATCACAGTTCTACCCCCTTTCATTACCATTAAGCTACTCCATGCCGCCGTTGATTTCAAAGAATGTGTTACTTGATACACTCGCTATAGATGCTTATTAAACGCTGTAAGTTAATATGTGTCTAATTATAGTTTTTATTTTAAACTAATTTGTTTTTTTTTTTTGACGGGTAAGCCTATTTCATCAGGCATTGGAAACAGTTGCGATTAAAGATCGAAAATAAATACGATACTAATTGGCTTAGCATTTGATATGCGCTAAATAAAGTGTTTCTTATCTCGCAAACATATATGAGCTTTGAAGTTTAACCGCTACAACCGTGCCACCTCGCGCCTGCAGTGACGATGGCTTTTTCATACATATAGAATATTTGCACAGCTAATTGTATAGCCAAAATTAAAACTCAAACTGTTTAATCTAGAGAATATTGAATAACAGATTAATTATTACATCATACTGAAAGTCAAATTGCCGAATCAAGAAAAAAGTTTCATGCTGTTTAAAGACTAAGGGTAGCTCCATAGCTTCATAAGTATACCTCCTGCGAAATTGCTCATGTGGTTAACAACTATATGTAGTCTAGCCACATATTGAAGATGCATGATGTTATGATATCTTTGAAGAGAAATCATTAAAAGAGTCAAAAGAACTAAAAAAAATGATTTTTTGTTTGATTTTTATTTGTTTAAATAATGTTCTTCAAAAATTTTAAATGCAATATTGTTTAAGCTATTGAGATGCACCAGAAAGCACCAGATTTCAAAAAATTGAATTTTCAAATTGAATTTATCAAAAAATAAGACCAAAACAACAACAACAAAAAAACAACTGTCATGTCTATGTTATCCGTTATGTGAATTTTCTTGCCAAAAACCTGCAAAGCAATTTTATTCAAATTACTTTCGTCATTTGAATAAAACGAAGTTAAATTAAAATCGTTAAAGCCGTTCTCGAGAAAGTTAAAAAAAAAAACCAAAACAGTTGTATGCCAGATACTCGTTCTATAGATGAGCTAAAACAAAAAAATTCTAAATTGTTCAACCGCAGTTATCTCGACATCGGTTGCATTTATGACACAAAACTTTTGACATGTTTTATGTAGCAAACTAGCTGTCCCGCCCAGCTTTGCACGGGTAGCCAAACCTAAGCTTCGCATAAAAATAACCAAAGAAAATAATATTTTTTTAAGTTTTTGTAATCGAACAATAATTTCTGGATTTTAACCAACTTCACGTTATGAAAGGCAAAATTTGTAAAAATGTGACCCTCTTCGTCCAACCTTTATTGGTTTCCGAAAAAAAAAAAATGTTTGTATTCGAAAACCACTGTTTTGTTTTTATCCCATTTCACTCTTTAAGCCATTCTCTCAAAATAACCTTTCAAACAGAAAAAGAATGTCTTAAATTGGTCACTTTTTATTTTTACTCTATTCACCCTACAAATAACAAAATTTGAAAAAAGAATGTCCCTAAAGCCATGTAAAAAAAAAAAATCGGAAATTTTTTTTTAATTTTTACCCCATTTCACCCTACATATATTAAAATTTTGAAAAATAATATCCCTAAGGCCATTTCCTACAAAAAAAACCTTTAAAACAAAAGAAGAATTTCTTAAATCAGACTATTTTGTTTTATTTCTACCCCATTTCACCCTACAAATTGAAAATAAAAAAAATTCCCTTGAACCTATTTGCTAAGGATAACCTTTCAAACGCAAGTTGAGTTTTTTTAATCGGATATGTCTTTTTTCATTTTACCCCCATTTCACCCTACAACGTGAATTTTTCAAATATTTTTATAATTATTCTGCGATTACAGATCAATAAAATCGGTCCAGCCGTTCTTGAGTTATAAGAGTTGTTACTAAAACGACTTTGTTTTGTATATTAAGATTTTCTAAGCTACAAATTTGCCCTTCAATTTTTTTTCGGTAATTGTTACCGTTAAGGGTATAATCATGAAATAGTATGTTGGGGCCTTTGACCCCCCGTCAAATTATTAGCGACGTTCAAATTGATGGCAACTTTTTACGGTGTCGTAATTTTCTGTGTTCAATGTTTAAATAACTTTTCGTTACTGGTATAAATTCCTACCTCCCACATTTGGTGATGAGGCCCAGAATTTGTCCCGTTCATATAGAATTCTATGAATTTCTAAAAAAACCTTTAATCTTTTACAATATATGTCCGAAACAATACATATTCTGAAAAAAAAATATGCAGTGGGTTGTGAAAATTAAATAACTTTTACCATCACATGGCTCTGACGTGCACTGTGCACCACCATCACACCAGTACAACCGTTTATGGTGTATATTTTGTGTCCTTCAACAACACTTTGTGTGTTAAAATCCCTGTCAGACAATATGGAAATTTAATAATATCACATACATACATACATACTATGTGCGAGGACAATAAATTATAATATGTATGAAACTTTAAGTCGACTCTATAGTACACATGATGTGCAGATCATTTATAATTCGAACGAATCCTTCTTCCTCGCCGCGTCTTTGTTATTGCATCATATATGTATGTATATGCAATACCAAAATATGCTGTTCTTGACATCCGAGTACGATGATACTAACTATACTAACGTCAAACTGCTGGTAACGCAATAATTGTCCTTGCCGAAGAGCAGAGTCAGAACAAAAAAAAAGTATACAACCGAACAACATACAATGACGTTGTGCCATGTGACATCCTCCGACATCCTTTTTTTTTTTGTATATCCTGCAGCAACACATATTTAAACACATTCAAAAAAATGTGATTCAACAAAAGTTCAACAGGTATATATTTAGTAGCTTCTCTTTAGCCACCCACATCCACCATACAAAAGTTCGCCTCTCTATTGTGATCTAATAATAATGCAACACAAAATCTATCCCAACTTAGGATTGCCATTGTGCGATATTTTACAAAACGTCATATTTTTTTTAGTTTTAGGAATTAACCAAAAAAAAGGGTGTTTATTTTTAGAGGTATAGAACTTTGGAATGGAATAAAACAAAGATAATTTTTTTTTAAATTGACATGAAATGAAAAGATGTGAACAGCAACAACAATTTAACAGGGTGAGTGAAGATCCCTATTGTCTGTGTATGAGGTTTTTACACATACATTCTCATTTTTCATCTGCTAACTGACATTTCAATCTTGTAGGCAAATTAAAATGGCTGCCATGGATTCTCATCCTCATGTGGATAATCTCTGATGGATACAACTTAAAAGCACTGAGTAGACTTCTTAGAATCTGGCAAGCCTGTTCGGCACAGGCCTCAACCGCCAACAGTGCTATATTCGTTTTATGGGTATACATATGTATATTTATGTATAATAATTAGTTTAAATGAATAGCGCGATGGCGAACTGTGAACTGTCAGACAACAAATCCCGGATCCGAATTCGATTTCAATGTTTAAAGATTTTCAAAACACGATTTATTATATATGTATGCATGTACATACATATGTAGCTTTCAGGGGGAGGACGAGATGAGGACGGCTAGTAAAACAACCGATAGCCAACACACGATGCAAACGTGACGCGCTCAGCAGCGGTAATTAAAATTTAAAATTGCGATACAGAGGTGAATTTAATTTACCACTTGGCTTTGGGTCCCAATTGAGTGGAAATAATAGATATATAGTCTGTGTGACATTATAAGATGGTTCCAGCCGTTCAGGGAACGAGCAAAATTATCTGTTCTCGACATGGGCACTCTAGTATGTATAGCTTTGGCGCGAATACGATGAACTTTATTGTAAAATAATGAAAATCAAATCTGGAAATTAGAATCGATTACTTAAAATAAAATAAGAATGACACACACACTTCGCAGTTGATGGGTTTGGATGGATGTGATTTTATTTGTCGGTACTCGATGTACATACGCATGGAGAATCTTATGAAAGGAGGACACAAAATCAATTAAATTTTCAGGAAGATTCTAGTTTCATCCGACAAACTCTTAGGGACGAAAGGTCAGACCAAGATAAGAATAAATTATGAATAGGAATTTTAGATACAGTTTTTCAGTGCGAGAACATTCGACTTTCAGTTCGAATCGGTTCAAATCGAATTAGCTCCTGAAACTTATTTTCGCTCAATTTAAATCCCGAGTTAGCCCAATAGGTTAGGTTAGGTTAGGTTAGGTTAGGTTAGGTTAGGTTAGGTTAGGTTAGGTTAAGGTGGCTGCCAAGCAGAAAGCTTGACACACTTAGACCATAGTTGGTCCATTGTGATACCACAAGAATCTAGGAACTTTCCTTCCTATTCGTTGAACCACTTAGAGCTCCTTACGAAGCGTGCGAGATTAATTATGTCAACATTTACCAGATAACTAGGATCCCTTGTAGCAGTAATCTCTGAGATGGAGTTTACGTCGTTGGGATAGAGCAGGACAAGTGCAGAGGAGATGAGGAATCGATTATTCCTCTTCTTCATCCATACAGCTTCTGCAGAAATCGTTTGAGAATATTCCAAGCCTGCCTATCAAGCAGTGCCCGGTAATGACACCTACAACGGAGCCGATATGCAGTCTGCTTAGAGATATTAAACTCTTAGAGCTCTTCAGGTGCAGCTTTAGCCATATCTGTTTTGTCGCTACATAGATGGTGATGTTGTTCCACCTTAGGTTTGTTTTCTCACTTGCATCTTGCTTCAGCATAAGTTTACACGTAGCAATGGGTATACCTATATTTGACCTATTTGGTAAAATAGGTAGTATTGTTCTACTTCTGGCTAGTTCGTCAGACCTGCAATTTCCTGGAATGTCCCTATGGCCCGGCACCTAGCAGAGGTGAATATTAAATTGCTGTGCCATCTCAATGAGAGATGATCGACAGTTAAGGGCTGTTATTGAGTTGGTAGAGACAGATTCCAGGGATTTTATGGCGGCTTGGTGATCCGAGAAGATGCGGATATCTTCGTTTTCTTTAAGCCAAGACAGTACTTCTTTTATAGCCAAAAAGTTCCGCACGGGAACACGCTGAAGTGATTGGGAAGGAGAAAGGAGAAATTTAAAATCATCGTACACACCCCCACCAACCACGTCATCAGTTTTTGATCCGTCCGTATAGAAGTGGATTGATTCATCTTCCAGAAATCCCAGATCCTCCCAGATAGATGTGGAGGGTATGGTGACCTGGAAGTTTTTTAGCCCAATAAATTTGGCGAGTTTATTATGAATTAACTGTACAGATATTTGTGTGAGAGATGCTGAAATAAAAAACGAGGTGCCCTGAAATAACGCCACAAAAAATATGGCCACATTTAAAAGCTTTTGACTTATCTTATGATAGGGAAATAAGGCCGCAAACATTTGGCGTTATTTCATTTCAATTTTGTTTGGTATTTTAAATTTGTAGAAATTTCGCAAGAAGGCCAAAACGCCCAAGAACTTAATGATTGTGTTGAATAATTTTTTTTTCTCTCTGAAACAAAATTTATTGTTGTAGACTAGATATTCGGCTAAAGATGTTGCACATTCATACAACAATCTACTTTTATATTTTTTTTCCCGTCAATGACTTTCAATTCCGTTGTGAGAAAAAATATTTCCTTATTTGCACCTAATAGAGCAATTTTCAAATTCAACTGTAAGGTAAATTTTCAGTGCGAAGGAGGTAGGCCAGATTCTGTTTATACTACCTGTCAATAATACATTGTAATTTAACTAGCTACTTACGCTCAAAGTTTCAAAAGGGTTTTGCAGTGCAAACAAGAAATGAATAAAATGTTCTTAGACTTACACGTCATTAAGCAAAGAACATGAATGATGGCATCATTTACATTACCAACGGTTAAACAAGTGTGTTTTCCGTTAAAGTACATTCTCGTGTTTCAACTCGCAATTATGATTTTTTGTATGTCTTAATTTCACTGTCGTAAAGTGAAGAAGTAAAAACTAAATACATGCTTGAAATTATTCTGATTCTAATCTTTCTACTAGAAAATTTGTTTTGCCACCCTTTTTAGGGTTTTTACAAATTAACACTCGTTATATTCATGACGTATATTATTTGTTTTGTTTGTTTTTTTTTTTTCATTTTGCGTATTTAAGTGTAATTTTTGGATGTAAAAATCTTCTTGGAAACAGGGTGTTTTAAAGTCAAATTTGTATTGTTTTAATTAATTCTTGGGCATGTTCTAAGAAAAAAACTTATGGGAGGGAGGGTCTATCAATGCAATTGGGTAGGATGGATAATTTTTTAATGTGCACAAAATAATAATAAAACAATGGCTTTTTTTAAAGCCAGAAATCCATTCTTAATACATGTTTTTAATCGAATTTTTAAGTTTGAAAATATTTGTTTGTTGTTAAAAACTATTCATTTAAACAGTTTTATTTAAAAACAAAATAAAACAATTGATTTCTGGCTTTACAAAATGCAATTGTATGATATTGTTAGTGCTGTTTTTGTTTTTTTTTCATTTTTTTTTTTTAGAAAATTGCTCGAATTCAAAATTCTGTTAGATTTCACTTCAAAGGAAAATTTTTTAAATCACCGAAAAAAAATAATTGATATTGTCTGTCATTATATAAGAAGAAAATTTATTCAAAATCTTCAGATGAAAACAAAACGAAATCGTCTTATGACAGCTACACTTTCTTTTAGATAATCTCTAACAAAAATTTTAATTTTATCCCAGGAAAATGTACAAAAATGGCAGATCTGCAAACAAAAACGCAATTATCTTTATTTTGGCATTAGAAATACTGTCCAAAATATCAGTTTTTCGCCGGTAAGGGCTATCGAAAAGTACTTTATGGAAAACTTGTAGATCATGAAATTCTATACAAAAAAGGCAGTAACCCGACTTCGCACGGGTAGTCAAACCTAAGCTTCGCATAAAAACTACAAAATCGAATACTTCTTTCTGGGTTTTAGCCCACTTCACGTTATGAAAGTCTAAATTTGTTTAAATATGATCCTGATCCTGATATGTTTACCAGATTTCACTCTACAAATAGATTAGTTTTTTAAATACCCTTTCAAACATAAACAGAATTTTTGAAATCGGATACCATTTTGCGTTTGTAGCCCCTTTCACCCAATAAACACGAAATTTTTGGAAAAAAAATATTCCTGAAGCCATCCACTCAAAATAACCTCACAAATTTATTTTCTATTTCACCCCCCAAATTACAAAAATTGAAAAAGAATGCCCTTAAAGCAATTTCCGTAGGAAATGCCCTTTTAAACACCAAAAGAATTTTTTTCATTTTTACCCCATTGTGCCCTACGAATAGCAAAACTAAAAAAATATCCTTCAATCTATTTCTTAAGAATAACCTTTTAAACGCAGGTAGAGTTTTTTTTTCTTCGGTTACGTCTTTTTTCTTTCGATTTTACCCCATTTCACCCTCTAAGTGAATTTTTCTGATATTATATTATTCTGATACTCGGGACGGAGATCAGAGATCATTAGAATCGGTCCAGCAGTTTTTGAATTAAAAATGGTGTGACTAAACCGACTTTGTTTTTTATATTGACATACAAATGTCTTCAATCAAAATTAGAGCTTCATTGTGAATGTCCGGATTAATTTTCAATTTTAGATTTGAATTAATGACACATAATCTATGTAAAATATCAATGACAAAAACATTACAACAACAAAGTGGAATTTTGCGATGTAGCTTTAAAAAAAGTGGGCTACGAAAACTTTGGAAGAAAAATTGTATCCATTTTTTTTTTTGCAAAATTTATAGATTATTTGATCTTATTTGACGAGAAAATATTAAAACAACTTTTTTTTCTAGTACCTAACTTTAATTTAAAAAATATTGTTATTTAGAAAAAAAAAATGGTCAAAGTTAAAAATACAGTTTTTTGCACTTCATTCTTAAATTTATATTTTTGACATTTACTTTCAAACACTTTTTATGCATATGTACACGATTTCGCAATAGACTCTTTACACGGTATTTGTCATGCTTAAATAAAGAAAATTATTTCAAAATAGCTTTTAACGGCCTTTAGTCTATTAAAATTGGCGTTTCGTCCCGGCGATCTCACTTGGACTCATCAGTTGACTAGTGAGGGCCTTGTCAATACGCAATTTTTTTTATTTAGAAAATTATGTTTAAAAATCTTGACTTGAAGTTTTTCCGCAACAAAAGTAAATTTTGCATGGTCTATCTGTACCAAATTTGAAGCAAATCCACCCATTCGTTTAGGCTCTATCTCAACATTTATATACACCTGGACCCGCAGACAAACAGACCGTGGCGATAGACATTATGACAATCACGTAAGTGCAAGTAAAAACAAAATTGCAGCAACTTACATGATTTTTCAGTTTTATTTTATTTTATTTTATTTTATTTATGTGAACACAAAATAACCTCAAATGAGTTTATGGCCAGAAAACAACTTTCAGAGCGGGACTGGTAATGAATTTGTTTTTTTTTTTTTTTGTTTACTACTTTGATAGCTTGAGGTTAATAAACTTCTATCCAGTCGCTTTTGGACTAGTTACCGTACCAAATTCGAGACAAGGCTTACAGTCAAAATCAACACTGTTTTGACATATGGTCACACATAAGGCTATTAACGAGACACGTCATATGATGAGAAAAAAAAAAAAAAAAAAAAACAGTTTACCATGGAAGATTGTGCATGGGCAGTTTGATAGCCGTCCGAATAAGATTTTCTGACTTTTGAAGGTGACCAACATCCACTTAAGCCATTTATTGATCATTTAAACAATAGCATCAGACTTTTTGACAGTTTTAATTTGATCTTGTCACTTTGGTTTGGCAAGTTACGAGTCATCTAGCCATAAGCCGGTTTGACATACATACATACATTTATTTACGTACCTACCTATGTGGTCCTTTTGAAAGTTAATAAACAAAAATCGTATAGTTAGGTAGGTATAGATTTTTTTGGTGTTAGGAAATTTTCAAGGCTTTCTTTTCTCCAGGCAATTTGGTTAAATAAATTACTTTTTTTCATCCTTAATCTCATCTATAATGATACAGATGATTCTATAATTTGGCCAAATAGAAGGAAGTTCAAACAACAAAGGTTAAGATGTATGCTTAGTTATGTACCTTTTCGAACTAAAAAAGAACAACATAACCTGATCTTCATTCACAATGTGAGAACTCATTATCATCAACCTTTCATTCATTGTTGAACACAAATCTATGGCATTATTTTTTTTCTGAATATACTAGTTAAAATGACAAATTGAGCTCGGAATCAAATGTAACAGTTTATTATCATTCATAGCTCTTGAGGCTATATAGATAAATGGAAACAAACAACAACAGTAGCAGCAGCAGCAACAAGAACAACAGAAAATCAACGCCCGCCCGAATTATTGTGTTAGTCTGTATAGCATCATGCGAATGTGGAAGGATTAATGAGACTCCCATAAATCGCACACAAACATTTTGACAGATGAGAGAGTTCCTAAAGCAAATGTAGTCCAACAATGTTATAAAGCGTAAGCTACTGTACGAGTAGGTATATGGGACAATATTGCCTTCAGCTATTACATCAGTTAAACCAAGTAACGAATGCCATTTGTCAAAGTCGACCCATAAATTTGTCTATGGAAATGTTTTTCTTGTGCGAATGAATACATATATACATACATAAATACATATGTACGTATGGGAAATGAATGGTTTAGCATGCATTGAAGTGTATAATAAAAATTTCAAGTTCGTTTAAGTACACAATGTATTTTTGGTATTTTAGTATGATTCGACAGTGAAAACCTTAAATGCATGACAGAAAGATAATGATGAAGTGTCAGTTGATAAAAAGAAAGTAATTTAATGGCATCTTGGTATTTCCGGATGAATAACTTGTAGAAATTCTTCGACCAAAATTTCTACTAGTGGCCGCAGTTTCAACATTTTGTGGTAGGAACTTCAAACATAAATGTTCATCGCAGAAGTAGTAAAATATTGAACACAGAAACTGTTTTTAAGTAAAATATACACTCCCTTGTTGTGTTGTGTCATTGTCATTAATAGCCGTGTTCCATTGGGCTTTGCAAAGTACTTCTTAGTACTTCCCAGTAGATGATGAATGGAATGCTTTCACTTTGCCAAAATTAAAATCTAACCTCAATATCATATTAATTTTGGTTGTTTGTTTTCATATTTTACTTTAAAATTAGAAAAATATCAACAACAATAATCTATTACGTAATTTCTTTTGATTGGTGATGTCTTTTTCTTGTTTGGAAACATTCTGTTACTAGATTAATGAACTACTTTGAACTACTTCGACCACAGAGTAGAAGTAGTTGACTGCAGCCAGAAGTACTTGGCAGTAGATACTGGAGCCCAAAGGAACACACCTAATATTGTTAGTTGTAACGTTGAGGAGGATGCAATCGTCTGTCAAATAAAATCCAATTTATTCATTCTCCATTAAAAATAATGAATTATTTTTTAACTAAAACCCGTTCTTAAGTTAATGGTGTCATTATATATGTATGTACAATTGTACATACAACACACACCATTAATTTTTCTATTCATTCACTTCTTTCCATTAGTTTTATGGTTAGCTTTTATTGGCACATTTAAATTTAAATGCTTTTTACAAAACCCCTCTGATTTGGTTGTTACTTTGACTGATGTATGTATGACAAGCATACTTAGAACCTAATATATAAAACAAGGAATTTAAACGTGTATTTAAAATAAAAACTTATTTTGGAAAGTAAAGGGTTTTCCAAAAAGGGGTGTTATTTTGAATAGCCCGCTATTTCGGTAGCTGTCACTTTTAAAGCTGTCATTTTTTGACATTTGACAAGTAGAAACTACGCCATTAATAAAAATGGAACGATACACGCTTCAACAACGCATTGAAATTATTAAAATTCACTATAAAAATGGTGAAAATTTGGCAGAGACGGTATGTAAAACTAAAACATTTTTGGGTCGTCGTGAAGCACCTTGTCGGACCGCAATACAGAAATTAGTGGACAAATTCGAGCTGTTGGGACAAGTTAGTGATGTGAAGAATAAAACCCGTGCATGTCGCAGACAACAACAACTGAGAATATTGCTGTTGTAGACCAAAGTGTTGAAGAAAACCCAGGTTTGTCCATTCCTCGTCGTTCTTTGGAATTAGGCATTCCACAAACGTCATTACATCGTATTTTGCATAAAGACTTGGGTCTTAAGGCTTATAAAGTTCAGTTAACACAAGAACTCAAGCCGGCTGATCATCAACAACGTCGTGTCTTTGCTGATTGGGTCCTTGAAATGCATGAAAATGATCCGGAATTTCATCGAAAAATCATCTTGACTGATGAGGCCCATTTCCACCTCGGAGGCTACGTCAACAAGCAAAACTGTCGCATCTGGGGCTCGGAAAACCCAAGAGTTATTGTTGAAAAGCCTCTCCATCCTCAACGCGTGACTGTTTGGTGCGGTTTATGGTCCGGCGGGGTCATTGGACCTTACTTTTTCGAAAATGAGGCTGGAGCAACAGTTACGGTCAATGGATTGCACTGTCGAGAGATGATTAATGATTTTTTATGGCCGGAATTGGATGGTATTGATCTGGACAACGTTTACTTTAAACAAGACGGCGCTACGTGCCACACAAGCAATGAAACCATCGATCTTTTACGGGAAAAGTTTCCGGACCGTGTTATCTCTCGAAGAGGTGATCACAATTGGCCACCGAGATCTTGTGATTTAACACCTTGCGACTTCTTCCTTTGGGGCCACGTGAAAGATAAGGTCTACGCCAACAGCCCAGCGTCAATTCAAGACCTCAAAGATGGAATTCGTGAGGCTATCGAGGACATAGGGCAGCCACTTTGCGATTTGGTTATGGAAAATTTCATCAAAAGGATATGGTCCTGTAAGCGTGGTCGTGGCGGCCATTTGGCTGATGTTGTGTTCCATTATTAACGGCATACCTTCCTCTTTATAATGAAAATTTTGAATATCAAAATAACACCTCTTATTGGAAAACCCTTTAGATTAACAAAATAAAGGGTGTATAGAACTTTGAAATGGAATAAAACAAAAATGATTTTTATAAATTGACATGAAATTTACTTTATTCGAGAGATAATCTTCTGGCATTATAATTTAAATATGATTTCTGGCATGTGACCCCCACGGCTGGCTCGGACGTAGTCTAATCTGGAGGTCCAATTTTCGATGACTTTTTCCAACATTTGTGGCCGTATATCGGCAATAACGCGCAAATTTTGTCCTCCAAATGGTCAATCGTTTCGGGCTTATCCGCTTAGACTAGCGACTTCACATATCCCCACAGAAAATAGTCAAGCGGTGTTAAATCGCACGATCTTGGAGGCCAATTCACGGGTCCGTAAAGTTAAACTATGCGGTTACCAAACGTTTCTTTCAATAAATCAATTGCGGCACGAGCTGTGTGACATGTTGCCCCAGCCGTCATGTTGAAACCACAGCTCCTGCACATCATGGTTGTTCGTTCAATTGATGAACGAAAAAGTCAGTAATCATGGCTCTATAGCGGTCACCATTGACTGTAACTTTCTGGCCAGCATCCTTTTCAAAGAAGTACGGACCAATTATTCCACTAAACCATAAAGCACAGAAAAATAGTCAGTTTTTGTGGATGTCACGGTGTCTCAACATACACTTTAGGGTTATCATCACTCCAAATACGGCAGTTTTGTTAATTGACGTATCCATTCAAGCAAAAGTGAGCTTCATCGCTAAACAAAATTCGCTTATGAAAATTGGGATCAACGGCAATCTTGTTTTGGGACCATTTTGGGCACAATTTGAAAGCATTGTTCAGGCATCAGTCTATTCATGTTGAAATGCCAAACCAAACAAAAAATAAATCACTTGACAGCTGACAAAATGGGCGCCAGTTAAAATAGTGTTGCCAACTTAAAGTTCTATGCCTCTTAAAAAAAAACACCCTTTATAAATATTTTCCCTCTATGTTTAAGGAAAGAAAAAATAGGATTAAAACTACAATTAGTTTCTATTGGATTAGTGGAAACACGGTCTTATTTTCACCTCAGTAAATTTTTGATTGTATTAATTACATCTAGGTACTTGTCGAAGATTTTTTTTAAAATTGTTTTGATTGATGTTAGAACTTTATGGTAAAGAATTTACAAACCATGTCAATAGAGAATTTTCAAAGTGGTTAACACATTGATTGCACCATAATTATGATCAACCATAAAGCAGCAGCTGACTGTAACAAAATTGAAGATAAATGTTGTCAAACCGCAGTTCATGTGCATTGGACAGAGACACACAACAACTGAAGTTGTTTTCCAACAAATATCCCTGCATCACATTCATAATGAGCACAAATAAAAGCCTGCCAGCCAATCAATAAATACCAGCAAACACATATAATTAATTCCAATCATTAACCATAAACCATGGCTGTGTGTGTTCGAAACTGATAACACCAGAATTAAACCGCAAATCCTTTTACCCTAACCCTTTGCCCCATATGGATGTCCTTAAGCAAATGCAATTGTCGCACAAAACTACGCCAATTCAAAATACTATTTATAAAACTTTTCGTGTTCGCATTCCATTCCGCCAATTATTATCCACATTACCACGAACTCTTTAGTTTCGTTTTTTTGTTTGTTCGTTTGTTCCGATTGTTAAAGAGTTTTAAACAAAAATACCTTCAACGCATTCCTCCTTTTATGGCTTTCCATTTGAGTTGAGAGTCCGTTTCCGTTTAGGTCAGCTTAGGTGCTCTGTTTGCTTGAGCTGGTTATGTAGGTACGAATAATTCTAACAATTCCTTTGTCTTTTCGGGACAAAAAAGTTTTGATTGCGTGATGTGTATTGAGAGAATCTTAACAGAAAATCTCTTAACAAATCTTCTTAACATTTTTCTTTTGTTCGAAAAGAGAATTCCATCTTGGGCGACCTTTTGGGCCGGATACACAATTCTTATTCTTACTCGTATTTATAAGAAAATTAATTTAAAGCTTAGCTATAAGCTCTGATTTCAATTTACGGTATGTAGGTATAGTCTTCATTATTTTTAACTCTCTCTCTCTCTCTCTCTGAACAAAGAAAAGAGGAATAAGAACAAGTAAATTTCATCCCTAACATCTTTTGAATAGAAATTCCATATGCTTTTCTTTATTTTTTTGTTTTTGTTTGTCCTTGTTGTGCTGATAGTCTATTACTATTCTTCTCTCTTTCCTCTTTTGCATGCTTCAAAGTTGGAATAAGAAATTTCTGTTTAGAAGTTTTGAAACAAATTTTATTCACAATAGAGGTTGACTATGGAGGCTAACAAAATAAATATGAAAAAAAAAAATAAATGAACCAAAAACTTTCCATCAAGATCCTTTTTTCCTTATTTTTTTTTTGTTTGTTTTGTTTAATGTGCATCCTTCGGTATCTTGTACCGGAACGAACATTTGAATAGAATGTTAGTCTTAGTCCAGGCCATATACTGAGAAGCACACTATAGGTAGGTACATAATAAGGGAAAGTTATGGAATTGAAAAAAAAAAATTAAAGGCGGATTTTAATTTTTAATCAAAAATGACATTCCTATTACAATAAAGGAGGTGGGAAGTTTTCCCCATTTAGGCTGGAGGGACAGTTTTATATAAAAAAAAAAATACCTCAAATTGAATTAAAAAACGAAAATTTGACATTTTGTATGTACGTTCACATCTAAGCCCTCTTGGTGCAGAGCTGTTGTTGGGCGCCAATCGAAACATAAAACCTCGAATTCAAAAACAGAGCCCAGGTAAGTTTTCTAAGGATCTGAACGTTTCCGATTCAAGAAAACGACCCGGAATCAGCGAGTCGCGCACAGTGGTCCGTTTGTTGAATTTTGGCGAGAAAAATCATTTCCCATACGCCAATTCTTGACCAAAATTGATGATATTTTGTATACTTAGTGGTTTGTTAATTTAAATTCCATGGAAGACTTCCGATTTTGACAGATGCCATCAAGCTGAACGAAACTGTAATTTAACAATTATTGTTAAGCAACTGTCTGAACTAAGATTCAAATACATCAACCAGAAAAAAAAAACAACATTTATAAAACTATTTAACTTTACATCCTTTTGTTTAGATGCTTTTGAAGACCGTGATCAAATTGAATGGATCTTCACTGATTTCAGTAAACCATTTGACAATTTGTGTCACAACGCTCTTATAAATAAATGAAATAACTTAGTTTTTAATAATAATTTTTTTTTAAATGGATCACTTCGTATCCACTAAACAGACATTACAGTGTAGCTTTTCGCAATGTACGTTCTAATCAATTTATTGTTAATTCAAGTGTACCTCAGGGTAGCCATTTAGGGCCTATTTTATTCATCCTTTTTATAAATGATATCGTCTCAATTGTCCAAACTTCTTGAGTTCTTATTTATGCTGATGACATTAAACTTTACAAAAGAATAAAATATGTAACAGACTTTTTACTCTTACAAGACGATCTATTAAGATTCAGGGATTGGTGCAATAAATACAGACTTATCCTAAACGTTGACAAAAGCTTATGAAGATTTGAATTTCCAAGGAAATAAATCTAAAGGAACTTTAATCTTCATTCAATTCCAACACAGCATTTGTGCTTGAATCTGCATAGTGGAAGGGAAGTTGGACAACTGATTGACATTGGACATTGGTCTGACGACATTACCTCAGAGATGTGATTGCAACCGCGATCCTGATATCATTATCTCCAAATGACGTAATTTGAAAGCGGTTGTTGTGTTGTTGGGTGTGTGCGAGGAAATACCATGATTGCGGGGGATCTTCATGCAAAAGCGACCAGAATGACTGCGGCTGCGGTGCTAAAACGGGTAATTTGACTTTTCCCCCTGCACAGCATAACTCAGGCTTTTCCCTTGAGAATTTCAAAGCATTAAAATGCTGACAGACGACAATCAAAGGCCCCATATTCACGCACGGAAAATCATTGTATGCGAGTGTGGAATCATAGCGAAATGCGGGATTGAACGGTGTCCCATGACGTGTTTGCACATTTGTACGAAGGGTTTGTTCATTATGATGTTCATCCATTTTATTCTCACTCATCTCTTTTTTTTATTGCGAGCTCCAATGTTAAAGCGTAATCCCATCTGTTGACTGTCCCATTTTCTTCACAGACAAAATTAGACGATTGTCAATTCCGTGGTAAATATTTGTGATTCCTTAGAATCAATATTTTCTATACAAAATAGAATTTTCAGATAGCGCCTAAAAGTATGCATTTTTTCACGATTTTACGACTTTTTCGATCGAAATTTCACAATCACAATCGATAAGATAAGAATTGGTCTAAAAATCCTTTTCAAAATCGATGCACATCACAATGCACAAGACCGTTTACGAATGGCTAACATGTGTACCCGTCGCGTGAGGCGTAAAAATGCGCAAACACGCTGAAAAAAATTCCATAAAAACTGATCCTCTTAACTGAAGCACTTCAGGCATAAAACAAACAAACTAGCCTAAAAAAAATTGATAGACATTTGGTTTGTGTCCCAACTACACCTTAAATACAGGGTGTTTGGTATAAGATGCCGCAGAAGGCTAGGGCGTGTAGGTTGAGCCAAGACAAATAAAAGGTATGGGAGGTTTGGTCTATTTCCCCCTGCTTAGGTGGGAGAAAATACAAAATAAGGGCAATGAGTTTCCCTTAATTTGACTTCAATCCTTTGTTGAAGTTGCTCTTAAGATCATGTTTCCTCTAAATGTTTATTTTATAGTATTGCAAATAGGAAACTGAAATTCATTCATATATCATAAATCTACATATATGTATATGTATCTACGGTTGTGAGGTATTTCGCTCGAAACATTAATTTTATAATTTTATATTTTTCCAAAGAAATGGTCCTAGAACACGTAAGACATAAAAAATCGTACAGGGAATTCCTTTCGCTATTTAGAGAAACTGGTTATCCCATAGCTAACTACAAGTGCAAGTACTTACGACCCCGGTGTGTATTTAATTTAATATTGAATTCCATTCGGTAGCAATGAAATGCTAAAAGGACAGAACCTCCCAGAGCATGATATGGAAAATATGGACGCAAAAAAAAAAAAAAAACTTTAGAAATCATCTCCAAAAGAGGAGGGCGTTTTTGGGTGTGTTTTTAAAAGCTATCCTCTTCGATATTATGTGGTGTCTGACTTTTATGCTTAAGCAATAAACATTTCACTTGCCCTAAGCATGCATGCCATACACAATGAATATTTGTTGGATGTGGTCGTTGGCTACATAATCATATCCTCTTGGTCCTGTATAAGAGGTGAGTGTGTATGTATGTATGTGTGCGAACGCGCGAGGTTGGAAGGTTCTTAATTCATCCCCTTAAGTGCACTATTATTGATTGGCCGGAATAGAAGAACGTCTGATATGTGGCCATTTATGAGGGGCTCACCAAAGGTGGTGTTTTTTTTTGGGGGGGGGGGGGGGGGAACAAGTAGTGTCCTTTGTTAAGTTTGTTTGTGATGTTGGGTTAACTTGTGCCTTGCAAGATTTTTTTTTATTGACATAAGCCTGGTATTTATGGAGATGATTTGATGCTCTTTAGAGAAATACCCCAATGAAACTGAAAGGAGTATAAAAGAAAGATTGATGAAAATAGGTTGCGAAAAAAAAAAATTAAACCAAAAAGAAAATGCCGATGTATGTTTGAATTTGTTTAAGGGGTGAACATTGATTGCTTAGGTATAGGTATGTCTCGAGACTATATTTAGTTTGGTATCTACATAAATGAAATTCAAATGGTAGATTTAATTTAATATGGAAAGTAGGAAAAAATTGCCGTTTTATTATTTATGAAATTGTGTGGTAATTTTAAAATTCATTCAGCATATATACATTTAGCCGTAAAATCGATTATTTCAACATTCTGTATCCATAACTTCATATACATACATATACATAAGCAGAATTAGTCGTTATACTGATGAGTAAATGAGACCATCTTAAGCTGACTTTAAATAAAATTTTAACTGCTAAAATCGGCCATCAGCAACTATAGTTTATATGAAGGGTG
This sequence comes from Leucozona laternaria, assembly GCA_932273885.2. NCBI lineage: Eukaryota > Metazoa > Arthropoda > Insecta > Diptera > Syrphidae > Leucozona > Leucozona laternaria. Next base: position 16,999,565 of record OW026367.1, on the reverse strand, counting down.
TCCCAAAATTCACGCAAGATTTGAATTTCGCGCCATGTGTGCTGCCAACTAATGGCATACTTGTTTTTTTTTTGGGTTCATTTTACCCATTTTGGAGGGGTGGTAGTGCTAACTTGACTGTCAAGTTAGCATTACCAGGGGTTATTTTTAAAAAAAAACAAGCGCGACAAATTGTTTTCTTTCACGACAAATTTACGACAAATTCACGACAATTAATCCAATTATTAGATTTCTAAAATTTTGAAGTGGTAAAGCTAACTTGACACACATGGATTTTGGACCGTAGGCATCATCGGGCCATTCATCTACGAAAGTGTGGCTGGTCAAGCAATGACAGTTGATGAATAATGGAAACGGTACCTACCGATTGAATGAGTTGCGTCGTGCGTTTTGTTCACTTCGTAATAGAGTTGTAGCTGAAATATGTTCAGCCAAATCCCAACATTTCTCTCATCAACTCTTTAAACGGGCGTCAGCTTTGGCAAAATCTACACACCATTGGCATTGGTAAGCCAAGAATCGGGCCAACTGAGGATATTGATAATAACTTTCTCAACAAAACATTTATTTCTGCTGCATCGGGACAGATTCCATCATTCAGCGTCGAAAGCTCTCTTTCATTTACTGTTCAACGTGATAACGAAGGCCCTGGTTTTGGTTTTTCCCCAGTAGAAAGTACCGATGTTGTCGAAAGTGTTCTTTCTATATTAAGTCAAAGGCTGTTGGGCTTGATGGTATTCCACCCTTCCTTTTTGTGTATGATTCTGCCAATTGTGTTGCAATATATTACTTTTGCTTTTAATACAATTTTGATTTCTGGATTGTATGAAAGTAGCAAAAAAATCATACCACTTTCCAAAAATGCTAACAAAGATGAATTTAGGCCTATCTCCGTATTGCCCTTTTCGTCTAAAGTCTTTGAGAGAATTCTACAAAAAAAAAATTCTCATTGCTTAGGCCAAAACAATCTGGGTTTCGTAAGAGACACAGTTGTATCACTGCACTTTTGAGTGTAACTGACGACATTAGGCGCAAGCATTGGATAAAGATGAGATTACTTTTTTGGTCTTGCTTGACTTCTCAAAGGCTTTTGATACTGTCAATCAATTTTATGTAGAAAGCTCATGCAAAATTTCAACTTTTCACCTTGTGCAACAAAATTTATCTTTTCTTACTTGAACAATAGAAGGCAAGCAGTGCAAGTTGGTGTGCCTCAGGGATCCATTCTTGGGCCTCTTTTGTTTTCAGCTTATGTCATGTCAATGAAATTCCATCTTCACTTTCAAATTGTTCCTTTCACATGAACGCTGACGACATTCAGCTGTATTTCAGCTGCTCACTTGGTCTAATTGATCATGGAGCATTTTGCGTAAATGAAGACTTGGAGAAAGTGGTAAATTGGTCTGAGTCAAATGGTCTTACTTTAAACCCTAAAAAATCTAAATGCCTTGTCATATCTACAAAATAATTAGATCTTGCTTATTTTCCACCGATTGTATTGAGCAATGCTCTAATCGAATACGTTGTAACAGGAAACAAATTTGGTGTAACCTTCAACCGCTTTTTGACCTGGGATAGCCATATTAATGGACTCGTTTGGCAAGGTACATATATGGCGAAAATTTGATTCTTTTTTTTCCTCTTTAATTTTAGGTAGCTTCAATTTTATTAATTAAAGTACATAACCTATTTTGTTCAATTTTGTAAAATTATTTTCCTACTATCTTATATGATTTTATATCTTACAGTTTGTTAAGCAATCATGAAAAATAAAATAAAAAATAAATAAAATTAATTCTTACGTGAATTTTGGCCCTTTGTTATTAATTAATTCAAATTGAATTTTCCAACAATTCAATTCAACTTATTGCATTAACCATATCAAATCTATTTTAAGACAGATCTTTTTTTTTTTTAAATAAAACCATCATTAAACTTATATCTACGTTAACTGTTATCCATGCAACCCCTTGAAAGATTAATTAATTTAAGTGTTACTATCCCGCCTTTCAATCACTTTATAATGCCAATTGAACAAATTAATGCTTTAAAATCAATTAAACAATACACTTTAATGCACAGCTTATTTATATGTATAGTCGTAAACTCATGCTCGAATAACATTTCAAGACTTATAAAATCAATTAATCTTTTATAAAGGCTCTTCAAAGACTGAAGTATAAACCTTTTTTTTTTAAATATCTTAAAGCTTTGGAATTAATCACAAATAAATACAATCAAAAATGTTTTAAGGCTCGAAATACCATCATACATCCATATAAATGTAGTGTATGTAGAGGTGTACAGCACACACACACACACACATACACATCAAAATTTAACCTCAATCTTTTTGCTTTCTGATTTATTTATAGCCGTATAGCGCTACTTGTTTTATAGCGATTCTCACGTCGACACATCGAATCTATATTTCTCACATTACGCATATTTATGTGTAGACTGTAGGTACATACATAAATAATATAAGCCATAAACAAAGCACCCAATAAAGTTCATAACTTTATTAGGGACATCATATCAGCAAGCACACATTGTTGGAGCATATCCCTCTGACATTACAACAACAAACGTTAAGGGGAGAGTCCATACACAAAGTGAGGGAGAAAAGTCTAATTAATTTCTTATCCTCAAAAATAGCTACAACGCATATACCGGCAACGAAATTTAATGAAGCAGAAGATGATTGGGTGTGCGAATAGAACCAAGAGGAGATCCACACAACAGGAAGAGATTGTTGTGTAATAAATTGGCATAAAAGGAATATTCTCTTTGTCGTGAAAAGTATAAAATTTTAATAAAATACACATTTATCATAGCCCCGGATTTTGGGGAAAAGTTATATATATAGCAAAGGCAACAAGCTGAAGACTTGGAGTCAAATTAAGCTGTGCTTAACTGAACGACGAGCTGAACTGACGAAATCTGAATCTGAATATCCTTTTATGATTGCTGCTGTTCTTCGACTTTGTTTTTTTTTTTTAATTTTGTTGAGAATTTTGAGAATTATAGTCTTTAATTGTGATGAATTTTGCAGGCAGCGAAGAATTAAAATGTCGAGGTTGTACTCAAATTTAAGACTCCCACTCGGTCGGTGCTTCCACTGTCATAAATTATGATCTAGAGCCTAAACAGGTAAACCGATTTGCATCAAATTTGGTAGAAAGTATTTGTTTCTAAAGGTTCCGCCAAATAACTTCTTTTTTTTTTTGAAAATGGCGCAAAACATCGAGTGTAGCTTCGGCTGTGTGGCACGTAGCGCCGGCCGTCCTGTTGAAACCAAATGTTGCCAATATCCTCCTCTTCAATTTTTGTGAACAAAAATTCGTTCAACATGGCCCGATAACGATCGCCATTGACTGTAACGACCACTCCTTGCTCATTTTCGAAAAATGGCCCAATTATGCCTCTGGACCAAAATTCGCACCAAACAGTGACTCGTTTTGGGTGTATCGGCTTTTCAATGTATGCGTGCGGGTTTTCTGTGCCCCAAATGCGACAATTTTCCTTGTTTACTACCCGCCAAGATCAAAATGAGCTTCATCTGAAAAGATGATTTTTTTGGCAAAATCGGTATCTTCTCTAAGTCGATCGCAGGCCCACTTATCGAAGCGTATACACAACCATATTCGTTCAGCGGAAGGATAAAACTAATTATCTGTCAAATCAGACATGAGCTAAGTGTTACCATTCACGAAATAAGCACTAGTTGAAAAAAAACAACGTTAGATGGCGGACCCTTTACAAAAGCAATTGCGTAATAGAGCCTTCTCTTGAAAAACTCGGAAAAGAGTTCGTTTGAGAAAACAATGATGGGCCAAGGCCTTCGAAATGGTACAGAATCGTGAAAATTATCAAAATCGTTCAGTCGATCCATCATCGGTCCAAAGCGTTAAATAAACTGTTCAACAAATTATTATCACCATAAAGCCAGGATTTCACAGGCTGTGTTGGAAGTAGCGCCGTCTAGTTGGAAACAAATGTCTTCGAGATGACGGGCTTCAATTTCAGTCAACAAATAGTCCATTTACATGGTGCGACATATGGACCGATGATTCTACGCCCCCATTAACCATACCGAACCGTTGTCTGCTCTCTGGATGTAATGATAGCTCTTGAATCTCTTCGTGTTGCCATTTAACCAAAAAAACAGAAATATTGCTTATTAGTAAAAATTATGTAGTAGCAACTAAGCCTTTAATCGGAAACCGCTGATTCAGGCTTTTCAACTCCAAAGACTGGAATACTGTATGCTGTCGCGGACTAAGTGTTTTCATGATGAAATGTCATACAGTCCTCTCTTCTCTCCTCTTGCGAACGCCCTTGAGACCGACAGCCAAGGTGTAGCTGAAAGACTTCAAAGTGTCTCGAAAACATAATCTTTTTATCAATCTCAGTAGTACCTATACATGACAATATGCCATAAATTCCACTCTTTACAAAAAAAATAAAAATGATTCCTTTTAATTTTTCAGAAAAAAAAATAAAAAAAAAAAACAACAAGGTTTATCATGAATAATCATCATACCAAGTATGTATATATACAATTGTAGGTACATATTTTGAATATTTCGAGTGAATAAAAAAGGGGATTATGCATGCGAGTATGACAATCCTCCACAATCATGTTAACAAAAAAAAAAATATGAATACATACGTCAAAACAAAAAAAAAAAAATCGAAATGCTTACAGCCCATAAAACCCAATCCATCCTAGATATAATGTTGACAGCTGTCAGCAAAAAACATTCCTTTAAACTTTCATTTAAAATATTCAAACAAATAAAAACAAAATAAATTTAAACTGTTTTACTGTAACTTAACATTTTGGTGTTCACAACAACATTTCGCTGTGATGGCAAACACACAAAAAAAAACAAAAACAAACAAATCAAATATTTCACACCTTCCGTCTAAATACAAATATTAACTAGAAGAATTACCTTTTTAACAACTTCTCGCTTCTCAAAGTCAATCATGGCTGGATTACGATCGGAAATATCCAACTGATTTTCTCGCACTGGTACTCTGTCAAATATGTAATTATTGTTGTTCGATAAGACAGCCGCTACAATTTCTCCCCTTTCGTCTTCTGCTTTTTGGATAATACTTTGACTAAATAAAGGCGACGAATTCGATGGCGAGGGTGAAGAAGCATCCGCCATTATCACACCATTCGAGCTGAACACAATCGAATCGACATTTCCGCCGCCAATGGCGGCCGCATTTATCGGCCCATCACTCGATTCACTGTAATTCCTTAAACCGATTTCGATAACAATTTTATTGCGATTTAAATTTTTCGGATGATTTGTCGCGAGCAAATTGTAATCCCGTCCCTGTTGGTGATGGTGTGCACTCGCACTCACCGAATCACTAGCCACCTTCTCACGCAGCTTAATTATATTGGATATGTTGAGACTGTTTGTCAGTGTGATGCCAGTGATGAATACAAGGACTATGGTTATCGTTATACCAATGACAAGCAGAGTTGGCATACGACAACATTTCGTACTGCACATCGTTGACGTTTGCAGTGCCAGCGGCAGAGATGTTACAATTTTTTATTCTTCTTTCTTTTTTTTTTTTTGAATATGTTTCACAAAATCCAAAATAATGGAAGGCACTTTTTCTTGTTGATGTTTTTTTTCTTTTTTTTTTTAAGTGAATAAATCTTAACCACTGTTCGGAGACGCGTACATTTGGTTTGTTAGCAGGTCGGTTTGTAATGAGTGAATGGTGTTGTCATACGACACAATTCAGATGAAACCGAAACGATATGAATGTCAGTTGATTACGGAGATTTATTTGTATTTTTTTTTTTTTTTCTCTTTTTACCTGCGGAAGGAGGATATTTTTACACATTTTTTTTTCTGAATTTGAATAGAACAAGAGCTTCTGCGTCACATGAATTGATTCCGAATGTGACAGCGGTGAATGTGTAAAATGAAACGAGCAAGTAAAAAACAACTGTGTGACTGAGCTGTCACGTGCGTTTTTCTTTTTTTTTTTTTTTTTTTTTTTTTTTTTTAATTTTTGTATTGTGTGGAGGAAAATTCTTTGCAATTTTTTTTTTTTTTCATTTTTGTATCTGTGAAGCGGATGTGAGGATAGTGATGGGTTACATAATCCGGAAGTTATTTTGTGCCAAGCTTGGATGATATTTTAGTATGCTGAGGAATTAGGTCGCATATGGGTTTGAATTAGAAATAAGGTTCAGATTTATAGGTACATGTACAAATTCATTAGATGAAGTCAATATATGTAATATTATACCCACACACACGTGGGTAAACACAGGAGGTACCAGAAATGTCATTATCCGGTTAATTTATACAAACAAAAGAAGAATGAATTAATTGGCAGGGATTATTTATACCTAAGCAGTAGAAAGAGTAAGGGTTGATTGATGTCCTTTTTATGTTCGAAATTGTTGTTGATTTGGAGAATTCATGATGATTATTTTTTAAATCACTAAGGGAAACATGATTTAAATAATTTAATCCTTTGAAAATGCGAATCCCTCTAATGGGCGATTTTTTTTTCATTACAACAATACAATTGTTTGCTACGCTGAGGGATTGATTTAATTATAAAAAGGTTTAGGTACCTTACCTACCTACTAACGGCAGACGTAGGATAGATAAATAAATATTAGATTTGAATAAATTCTTAATTGTCAAACAAGAGACTCTATACAAGAGGCTCTAGACTAGAATGATAATGATGGAGGAATTTTAAAAATAAAATCTAAATGGTGAATTTGTATCTGGAAGTTGGAAAAACATAAAAAAAAAGGACGTTTTTGCCTTGCATTATCTGTCAATTCGTATTTGATATTCTTGAATACAGATTCATGTTGAGCATGTGTCTTTCTCACTTCAAAAACGTGTTACACTTATCAAGTAACTCGCTGAAAGAAAGGCTCGTTTGACAAATTGAGAGCTTCAGGAAAATAGGATACTTGGCGTCTTCTTCTTCAAGCAAAACAATTTACGTATACAGTGCACGAAAAGAGGTTAGAACAACAAACATTTTGAATCAAAAATAATGAAGCTTGTGAAAAATTGTCGCAATGTTTTTGATAAATTTTATAACACTGTTTTCTTGATTACATCACACAACAAAGAATCGAATTTATTGCTTCATTATTTAAATTTTTATTTTTTTTTTTTTTTAATTTGGCGCTCTGCAAGTGCGAAATAAGGTTAAAACCACTTGACGTTTTGTGCTAAAAATGAACCGTGTTGTTTGTAAACCTTCACAACAACTTCCAATCAGTGTCTTTTAAAATTCAAGTGATGAACAATGGGTCGCGGTAAACCATTAACCGAGGTCGAAAAGGTGAAAATTTCCATACTCAAGGATTACCCTTCGTTGTCAATCCGTCAAATTCCAAAGGAATTAAACCGAAGTAACCATATGTGGTGCAAATTTTTTTTTAAAGATCGCGAGCATTACGGTAACAACTACAAAAGTGGTCGGCTTTCAACCGTATTTGCAGTGCAAAAACGAGGTTTAATTCGAAGCTCATTGAATAGTTTCAAGTCTGCCCGTCAGTTGAAGACTGAAAATAATTTATCAGTTAGTGTTCGACGTGTTCAGCAAATTTTGAGTGGTTCCCACCATCTAAAATTCAAGAAAATTCAATGTAAACAAATGCTGTCGCCAAGTTATATTGAACGACGCGAAAACTACGTTTTGGACCACATTCATTGGACAAACCAATGGCGCAAAATATTTTTTTCGGAGGAAAAAAAGTTCAATCTAGACGGCCCAGATGGATTTGCCTGTTATTGGCATGATTAGCGCACTGAAGAAAAGAAGTGAAGTGGTTCAGTTATGGTTTGGGGCGCCATTGGATACCTTAAAAAAATGCTGTTGTCATTTATTACCACCAGATTGAACGCAGTGCAATACCAGGAGATGACCACCCCATTTTTTCCGGCATATGGTTACGAGTGCGCTGCATTAGTAGCATTAGTTTGGCAATTTCAACAGGACAACGCTCCAATTCACGTAGCCAGTTCAACTTTGGCCGATTTTGAGCAACGGGGAATAACTGTTTTCGAAAACTATCCTGCCAAATCACCAGATATGAACATTATTGAAAATGTCTGGTCGATGTTAACTCGAGAAATTTACAAAGAAGGCCGACAATACAACAACAAAGACGAATTGAAGGAAGATATCATAGAAGCGTGGCAAAACCTTCCCCAAGAGAAAATTAAATCACTTTCTGACAGTCTACCCCGTACCAAATATTGATTAATTTTTTTCTTTAAATATGTTTTTTTTTTTGGAACAGAAGTTATAGTGGTTCTAACCTTCTTTCGCACTTCAAGAGTACAAAAATTGAAAAAAAAAAAACAGTTTAAACAGTCCTCGTTTAAGGAATGAAACCAACTCTAGTTAACGCAGTCGTTTAGTTGCGAGCCCTTGTCTAACCTTTTCTTAATTTTAAACACTTTAAACAACTCTTCTAACTAATGAAGTCTTTTTAGGGCATTTGTAGGGTTTTAAGTGCATTTGTAGGGTTTTGTTATGATTTTTGGTAGAGCATTCGACTGCAGATCGAGAGGTCCCCGGTTCAAATCCGGGTGTCCCCTTTGAAAATTAAATTTGTTTTTAATTTTTTTTTTTTTTCTTTTTTTAACACCCCTATAGCTATTTCACCTTTCCAGCTAAGATGACGGGTGATTTTGTGAGCAGACAATGATTTTCCACGATATGGTAGTCCAACACTATTTACCACATGTTTTTTTGTTTTTGTTGGGGCGGTCGACCGAATACAAGTTTGTATTGTATATTGTTTGGCGTCGTAGTCTATCCAATCCGGGGGTGGAGATGGTGTTGTTTTGTCGTGGTAATGGTTACTGGGTGCATGCACCACAAATTAAAGCTAAGACAGTTTTCGTGATTGTTGATTTACAAGCTCAAAATCTTCATCAAACATTTTTCTTTAAATTTTTGTTACGAGATTACAAACTTCGAATGGATAAAGTATACTTTAAAAAAGATAGAGAAGCATTTTGCTGCTTTTAAAGTTAGACGAGTGCTTTAGTGTTAAATTATACTTTATATCGTTTAAAATTATCAAAGCGTCGACTCTCATTCTAAAACTCATTTTTAGAGTCGGCGTCGAATTTAAAAATGATTGAGAGTAGGTTTTAAATGTTTAAAATTTTGCGCCATAGTTTTTAAATAAAATTTATATGAAAATAAGTACCAGATTTTCACGAGTTTACCTCAATAAAAAATAAACTGGCTATTGCCTCATGTAAGGCATTCGGCAGAAAATTGTAGGTCCCCTCTATTTCTGCAAAACAAACAACACGCACACAGGAACGGTTAAGAGTTCTAAGTCACTAGGCCTTGGCTCTCCACGAGCTGTGGCGCCACCAAATTCTTTACCAATTTATCTGTTCAATGCAACAACAATTAGTTCTTTAGTTTCCTTGAAGTTAACATAACCATTTCAAAATTTCCAATAATTGTCGTAAATTTGGGGTGAAAGAAAAAACCTGTCGAATTCGTTAAATACAAAAAATTGAAAGTTATTATGCTAACTTGACATGCATGTTCTCTATAGGCTCTAGGAAATTATCGGGGCATAACTTTAAAAACAAGATTATCCGTTTTTTATCGATAGTTTGTATGGAAACTTATATATTTGTCAGCTATCGAATCAAACATTTTTTTGTTTATCACAAATTGACACGAATTACCCTTTTGTTATCGATAGTTTGTATGGAAACCAAACTACTTTTTCAGTTATTGAATCAAATGTTTCTTTGTTTATTACAAAATGGCCGATCAGTGGTTTTGTATTGAATTTTATGTTTCGTTGCAGTTATAACGCGAAATAGTTTTCTGCATTTGATTTCTTTTGATTTGCATTCTTGTTTATAGTAAAATTAGCGTACAAATTAGAAGGAAACACTACAAAAGAGTTCTTTTTGTTTTATTCAACTTTAAGGAAACTTTAAAGGCACAACCAGATCCTAAAGGAGACCTATTTCCTGCTTTTCACAAAAATTGGCCAACAGTGTTTTGTACTGGATGCCTCTTTTCCCACAAGTTTATTATATTCAAGTTGAGAAACAAGGAAACTTATATTTATGAGCTCATGGAGACGAGAACCTATTATCTTCTTTTAATTAAACCACGAACCTTTCGTTTTATTTCTTTGTAAGGACGTATATCTATATGTATTTAGTTGACAATTAAATTGCGAGTAAAATAGGTCAAACTGTTAAATTATTTATATTTGAGTTATCAAAAGAATTTATGTAAATTTGAGCGAACACATTCGCTGCTTAATTGTATTAATGAATGAAGAAAGTGCATTTGAATGCAATGCTTATGCTTGGATGGGGTTGGATAAGGTAACTAGATAATTATTCTCAACGAACTGCATACATAAAATACCATTGTAGAACTTATTTCAAAAGGAACGTCGAAGTTCATTGGATAATTAATTTGCATTACTTAAGTGTGAAGTCGATTAACATATTACCTATTTAAGTTTGAATTAATCGAAACAAAGTGCATATAATCACTTGTCCTATGTACAAAGTAGGTACATAAATGTTCAAGCTCTTATCCAACAAGAGCCCACAGCTTATTCGAATGGTTGGGTCAAATATAAAAAAAAATGACTTTCGCAGACAATATTGACAACATCGGAAGATTCATATGAACGGATTGGGTACCTACAATAAATGAATCTTAAAAATCTCGACTCCATAAGATCAATTTTGATAATATTCTACAAAATATCGAACAACATATAGATGTAAAAATAGATATACACAAAATTTAAAATATCGATTTTTTTATAATTTTGATTTGAAAAATGTTTGAGAAAATAAATTTTCGATTCGGGTGCTAAAGCTTGGACAAAGAAATTTGTGATATTTTGTCAAATTGTCCTGGTTGATTTAAGAATGTGGTAGAAGCATGTTTTTTTAGGCTTGTTCTTATCAAACAAAATTTTGTTTTTTTAATTATAAATACAGCCTTATTGTGAGTTTCACCCGATAAATATTTCACCTTAAAAAAATTTGTTCGCCCGGAATTTTAAAGGCTATTGTGAGTTCAGCCACAAACGAAATTTCACTTCGAACTAGAAATGATATTTCGAACAAATAGTTAAGATATGAGCTGTGATGGTATCTGAAAATAAATAAAATACCTACGACATAAAAGAAAAATCCCAAAGTTTTTCCTACACCAATGGAATTGAGATAAACTTTTTTATTATTTACATTTTAAAGAGCATGTGGTTTGGATGCAAGTGTGAAAGCAAAATATGATTATCAGAAACAGTTTTACTTAGAGGCAGACAAATTATATGACAATGATTATTGATTACAAAAAAAAAAAAACTTAAAGGAATATTTCACTACATGTACCATCACTGGATGTATAGGTGATTTGACATTTGAAAGCTCTGAAGAACAAAGTGCCAACTACACAAGTTTCATAAAATTTTGTAAATATAAGCATCGCGCTGCAACTCTTGTATGTAAAAGAAATTATAGTTAAATAATGAAGTGATAGTTAAATAAAATTGTCCATTCGTATTGAAATTCGTATGCAAAGTTAAAACTAACATTAGGTGTTTCAGGGTATATTTTTTGGACTGCACCCCAATTATTAGATATTGTTGATTTTTTGTTCCTTTATTTAAGAAATTCAATTCCTAATTCCGTTATTCTAGAATAAAGAATATTTCAGCATAATGTTGCTTGTTATTCTTTAAAAAAAAAAAAAAGTGAACATTTATTTTGCCAATTAAAGCCTAGTACTCACCTCTTAGTGAAATGAAAAACAAAACCGCTTCAAAATACACGTGAATGATGATTATAAAAACATAATAAATTCTCCACGTGTATTTTCGATACTCAGTTTGTAATTTTTAATACTCACTTTCAATGAAAAAAAAGAAAATCATTGATTGATGAATAATTATTTTGACAGAACTTTGAATAAATCTATATGAAGATTGTTTTGATCTCGTGGTTTGTTGTTTTTAGCCTGTTGGTAGTAATAAATTCGCAAAAGGAGACGGTGGTTTCATCCCAGAATAATTTTTGAGGTATCCCTTTCTTATTTTTCAGAACTTCTTTTGAATTAATTGACAAATGTCACACTTGTCGGCATCTCAATAGATTTTCCTAGTGGTTGTACGCTACGAAATGAAAATCATGGTGTGAAATTGACTACGAACCGGTTCATATTTCCGCTTTGGATACACACTTCTCGGTGGGAATTTCGTCGCTGTGAACTAACCGTCAGTTTTATACGGAAATTTCATTTCCACTCGAACTGAGTACTAGGCTTAACTGTGTAAAATTTCGCTCGAAATGATTTCTCACAATAAGGGGAATTTTTCTTTAAGTCTTGGAAAATCACTGTTTTTGTCAACTTTTAGAAACGTAGGTAAAAAATTATAAATTTTTATTTTTACCTGCTGCAGGTTTTCGTAAGTATCATACAATCTATAGGGTTTTCCGCAAACTTGTTGTTAAAAAATTGTAAAACCTTATGTTTATTAAGTATTTTTTTAAAGAAAGGTGACCTAAAAGTCACAAAATTAGCACAAGTGGAACAGGTTTAGAAATTGCATATCTAAAACCCTAAACAAGATATAAATTTTGTTTTAACGCAGTTACAAAAGCTAGTATTTCTTCTAAAAAAAAAGTCCTTAACGAAGTTCTTAGCATAAGTATTAGCAGAGGAAATTCGGTTAACATTGGTTAGGATACATCAAAGTAAACCTTTTTTTAAATCTCCGATAAATGATGTTAACATTGGTGAAAGATTCTTACTGTAGAACGATTTTTTTCTAAGAATATACCCAAGAATCATTTTACAAATTATCCTTAATACATTAAAGGACACCGTGTAGAATTTGTATTATGAAAGCCTTCTTATAAAAAAGTCTCTAGCCTTGGACAACACTTCGTAGCTTAAATGATTAAGAGTTTTAATCATGCTGGGTATAAGGCGTGTTTTACATGTTGAATGCAAGAACAAATAATCGCCCTCGGGTATAGATAAGCGCACAGAATTCCCGGGGCTTTATTTAAGAGAAAAACTGTGTTACCGACGTGAATTACATTCTTGTTATCGATAGTTTGATTTTTTTTCTGTAAGGGCGTCGGCGTTGCTTCTCCTCTGGATTGCAAAGAAGCCAGAACCTCGAAGTCGAAATGTTGGGAGAGAGGGGGGTGGGGGTAATGAGGTTCTTTTGTCTACGTTTGTCCAGGCAAAAAAAAAGTTATTAAGATTTTCTGTTTTTATAGGAAACCCCCAAAAACAAAACACTTGTCTTAAAGTCGCAATTCTTAACATAGGAGGATGGGACCAAGTGCATTCGTTTGTCCACCGCCCAATTATGATTGTCCAACAAAAAAATTGGTTAAAAATTGGTTTGTCCACCCTTAGAAAAAAAAATTCAATTTTTTAATTTTATAGCATCCAACAACAACATTTCAAAATTTACTAAGCAAAATCGGACCAATTGCATTCGTTTGTCCACCGTTTGTCCAGGTTGGTAGAAACTGCTCAAAAAGTCAACAAAAAAAAAACAACAAAAATTGGTATTTTTTGTCAAAAACTTGACACGCAGATTAATTACAATCACTTTAAACAAGATAGGAACGAAGTTTAATCAAAATTCAATGTTTTCGAGACATTTTGATAAAAAAGATATAAAATCATTGTATATGGGAACTTCCAGTTCTAGAGGAGCTAAAACAAATATTCGAATTTCTCTTCTAGGGAATTAGGTACATACAAATGTTGAATCAAATTTGAAACAAATCTTACTCGATGTACAGACCAACTACGGACGGTGTGACGAAAACTACTTTTTCGGACTTCTCGAATTTTTTTTAATTTTTTTTTTTTGACACGAAACCAATTCTTGTGTTACAACATAGAAGGTAAAATGGCATGAAAATAATGAAAAACTTAAATTCATTAAAACACAATCAAAAAACAATATTTTAATATTGAATTAAAACAACAAAAATAAAACAAATAAAATATTAAATAATTCAAAGGTGTCCTTGGCCTTTGCTGAGGCCATGTATTAATATTTGTTATTTAATATTTAAAAAGCTGAAATATTAAAGCACACACAAAAATCATTAGCGATATTTCTATTTAAATGAAAAAACAATCGCTGACAGTAGTTGTCATATAATACAGATATTATACAAAAGAAAAAATATAAAAATAATTATTTAATGATAATAACCCCTGAGCATTTTTTTTTTTTATTCAATTTTAATAATTTATCAATTCATTTAAATTGACAGTAAAAGCGCTAATCTTTTTTTTATTTTTGCATCAACAATTTGGTGTGAAAATTAATTTACACACGACTGAATCTGCAAAATTATATAATTTCAATGACAATAAATTGAACTACTTTATTAGCAATTTTAAAAGACGACAAACCAATTTTTATTCAAATATACATGCTTGAGTTTTTTTGTTTGTAAATTGTTATTTCTAAATGATTCGCAAAGTTGCAATAATAAAAAAAGACGTTTTAAATTGCTTCACAAACTTTTGATTGATCAGGTAAAGTTCGTGAAAGTAATCTAGTTGTAATTTACCACACACGATTCTATTTTACTGCCAATTACTGTCATTAATTTTTTTTTTTTTAAGTAGGTAGGTATATGGAGATAAGAATTAATAACAATTATTATTAACGTGCAAAACGGATTTTTTCTTTATAATAGTTACGAACAGTAATTTAATAGGTTTAGTATGTTTTAACAACTTTGATACGTTCATGATGAATAAAAAGTGTGTGGCCGCATTTGTGTTATTGAAATGCATATTATTAACATCTTTATGTTCACGTACGCATACGATTTCATTTAAATAGGAGGGGGACCCAAAGTTTCTTTCCTATGTACAGGTTGGGCCAAAAGTCCGAAAGATCATGATACTATTCAAAACTAGACAAGACAACTTAAAGTAAAGCATTTTTATATTTTATTTAGGGCCAATTTTTCAATAGTCACTTAAACATGAGATAGTAAATGGTATTTTTTTTTAGAGGTATAAAACTTTAAGTTGACAACTTATTTTATGTATGGTTTGGCATTTAAACATGAATAGACTGACGCCTGAACAACGCTTTCAAAATGTGCCCAAAATGGTCCCAAAACAAGATTGCCGTTGATTACAATTTTCATAAGCGAATTTTGTTTAGCGATGAAGCTCACTTTTGGTTGAATGGATAAGTCAATAAACAAAACTGCCGTGTTTGGAGTGATAATAATCCTCAAGTATATGGTGAGACACCGTTACATCCACAAAAAATGACTGTTTGGTGGGCTTTATGGTTTGGTGGAATAATTGGTCCGTACTTCTTTGAAAAGGATGCTGGCCAGAAAGTTACAGTCAATGGTGACCGCTATAGAGCCATGATTACTGACTTTTTCGTTCATCAATTAAACAACCATGGTGTGCAGGAGCTGTGGTTTCAACAAGACGGCTGGGGCAACATGTCACACAGCTCGTGCCGCAATTGATTTATTGAAAGAAACGTTTGGTAACCGCATAGTTTAACTTTACGGACCCGTGAATTGGCCTCCAAGATCGTGCGATTTAACACCGCTTGACTATTTTCTGTGGGGATATGTGAAGTCGCTAGTCTAAGCCGATAAGCCCGAAACGATTGACCATTTGGAGGACAAAATTCGCCGCGTTATTGCCGATATACGGCCACAAATGTGGGGAAAAGCCATCGAAAATTGGACCTCCAGATTAGACTACGTCCGAGCCAGCCGTGGCGGTCATATGTCAGAAATCGTATTTAAATTATAATGCCAGAAGATTATCTTTCGAATAAAGTAAATTTCATGTCAATTTAAAAAAATGATTTTTATTTTATACCATTTCAAATTTCTATACCTCTTAAAAAAACACCCTTTACTTATTCTTCAAATAATGCAAAAATATGTTCCCATTTATTCCTCTGATATAGTTAACTGAGTATTTAATTGATGATTGAAAAATTGGCTCTTAATGATTAAGTGAACAAATAAAGGGTGGTTTTTTAAGAGGCTTAGAACTTTTTAAAAAAAAAAAAACACAAACATTTCGAAAAAATGAATGAAATATTTATTTGAATCGATAGTTTGAACCTTGCAATTTAATGTTTAAAGATAATTTCATGCAAATGTTGACCGCGGCTGCGTCTCAGGTAGCCCATCCGCTGAGTCCAATTTTGGCATACTCTTTCACACATATCGGCCGGTATCTCACGAATGAATGCATGGATGTTGGCTTCCAGTGCGTCAATCGAAGCGGGCTTGTCCCTATAGACATTAGCCTTGACATACCCCCACAAAAAATAATCTAATGGTGTCAAATCGCACGATCTAGGCGGCCAATTGACCGGCCCGAAACGTGAAATTAACTGTTCACCAAACTCGCCTCGCAATTGCGCCATTGTTTCGCGTGCTGTGTGGCATGTGGCACCGTCTTGTTGAAACCACATATCATGCAAGTCAAGAACTTCCATTTCGGGCAAAAAAAAGTTTGTTATCATCGCTCGGTAGCGTTCACCATTGACAGTAACGCTGCGATTCGCCCAATATGGCCCAATAATGCCGCCGGCCCATAAACCGCACCAAACAGTGGCTTTTTCGGGATGCATTGGTAGCTGTTGCAATGCTTCTGGCTGATCTTCACTCCAAATGCGGCAATTTTGCTTATTTACGTACCCATTCAACCAAAAATGAGCCTCATCGCTGAACACAAGCAGCGCGCGATGAACATTTCGAACCGAGCACGAATTTTGATAGTAAAATTCAATAATTTGCAAGCGTTGTTCATTTGTAAGACGATCCATGGTTAAATTGCAAACCAAACTGAAGCTGTTTGACAGTGACACAAGGTACTAAACACACGTCAGCTGTCAAAACCAGTGTTGCCAAAACCAAACCAGCTTAAAAATCACCCGTTATATACATATTTAAATCTCATCTTCGCAATAAATCTGTCTTACAAACATTATTTATATATATTTTATTAATCACCAAAGTCTCGGACTCATACGTGAGTTTTGGTAAGACCACCTAGATAGTCATTAAAATGTATGGTATTTTTAGACTTTTTGCATTTTATTTTTTCTGTTTCGCTCAAAATATCTATTTTATTTTTTTTTTATATTTATTGTAAGCTCATGCCTTTTAAAGAAGGTCATTAAAACAATATATTTAACAAAATTTTGTATATAAAATATTTCCATTTTTGAAATTATTTCTTTTTCTAAGAAAGATAGATCTTTGATAATTTTATTCGCACTTACAAATTCGCAATTTATTTTAGTGTGCTCTATTAGACTTTTGATTCCCAAGCTTAGATCGCGACCGAAATCTGGGCCGTGGAGGGAATACGTGTAGGTATAAACAAGTCAAGAAATTAAGTGATTTTTGATTACCTATTGCTGAAAAATTTAATGATCACGTTTGGCCACCAAAGCTGTTGATTTAAAAAAAAAAAAATTAACATTTAACATTGAATTTTGCTGACAAGTTTAGGTGCCTGGATTCCAACAAGAGCTCCTTTTTAATATAATTAGAGCGCACTAAAGGGATTTGACTACTCTTAAAATGTTTTAACACAGTGCGAATCTTCTGAATATTAAAATGTGAGGTAAAAATAGAGGGAGACAAAGCATTGCACATTCTTTTAGTGCGGCTAAAGAAAGAATCTCTATAACTGACAGTACGTCCGAAGTGGGGCTTAAGGGTAAACTGATGAGGATTCGTAAAAGCGCGAGTATTGCGGTTGAATTGTTTTAGGGGAGGAATGCATCTGGCTATTTCACTACTACATTGTTTGTGGAAACAGCGATACAATAGAGAGAGACATGAAACACTAAGGCGGTTTCAGAGTTGTAGTTGTTTCTATTAGGTATACTGCTATCACCGATCATTTTTAAAGCTCTATTTTGAGTTAAAGACAAACAAGAGATTCAAATGAGATAAAGCAGCACCTGTCCAGATGTGAGAGTTGTACTCAATCTTTAAAAGGGTAAGGGCTTTGTGGATTACAGCCACATCAGAAGGGGAAATCAAATGTTGCAGGAGAAATTCCGCTGAGTTTCAATGAACAAGCAAATCCTTTCAAAAGGAGTAGACAAATCTTTGTACGTCCTTTCCAACAACCTTCTGATTTTTCTGATCTAGCTTTGATGAACAGAAATCACTTGCATACACACCAATAGCAGTATTTTTAAATCAATGGAAAATCCCATACGGTATAAAAAAAAACTAGCTAGAGAATCAAGTAAGTAGTTTTATTTCAGTTTTAGAATAAACTATATTACTTATTTTTTTTTTAAAAATTAAAGCATTTGCCCACGAACTTCGTTCGGTCTCTTTTTCTTAAGCCCATGTTAGTAGTTGGGGCCAGGCATATAATAGGTATAATGAACTATTTCAATAATTCTACGGAGTGGTGATAGAAAATCCATTTATGTACTTTAAAAATTTAATATTTTTTTGTATTTGCTTCTATGGCTTACCAATAACTTCTTCTTTTTTTTTTAAGTCTAGGTCACTCTACAAAAACTGTTTTAGACAGATCAAATTAAGATTCTGAGGTTTTCTTTTTGTATGAATTTTTAAAGATTTCTTCAAGGTCAAAGAGGACCAACTCTTGTATGGGATATTCGAAAAAAGTATGCCATCTGAAAGGTCAGCATTTGGTCATAAAAGGTCAGTCGGTTTCATTAATTGGTCAGCCATAGTCATTATTTAATGAGTCATTAGTTATTTAGAGAACTTTTAAGTGACTTAAGACTTACTAGCACCTTAGATATTTGTTAATTAAAAAAAAAAAAAACATATATAACATTTGAAAAGTCTTTAAATGGTCTTAACAGGTCAACTGGTTACTGAAATTGGTCTGTACAACCATTAAATTTTGTTTAACAATTACAATTAGTGACCTTTCAGATGGCATAATATTTTTCGAATGTCCCACAAAATTGTGTGCTTAGACCCCTGAGCCGTAATGTCTTGTCTAAAAAAAATCAAATCTAGTGGCAAATAATCCTGTTTTTAAGATGTAAACATTTTTGAAAAATATTGCGATGTATTTACTATACCTACACAAGGTGCTCATGGGGTCTTAACAGATGCTATTTTAGTAAAACATTTTCGACTATAAAAAATGCTTTGTTGTTGTTCCTTTTTTGTAACAATTCTCGGAATATTATGCCCCTCTCTTTCAAAAATTCAAAATTTTAATGGTTATAGATAAGTATAGTAGGTTTTCAAGGAGGTCAACACGTCGCGGCGTATATTTTTGTTCGCATTTTTAAATTTTTTAAGAAGGAAACGGAAAACCATTTTTTTAGCAAATCTGTGAATCCTTTAAAAGGGTCGATGTAGAAATGGACGTACAGAAATTAGACGGATGGTATGACATCGTTTTAACTATTTTTCACAAAACTCTTACTTCCCCTAAGCAGAAAGTTTAAACTGATACTGATTGATAGCCGTTTGATGATAGGAACGCTTTTGTTCTAATTTTTCCTCAGCGTAAACTGTCATATAAGCCCATTTCAGCAAATGGTCCTGTGTTGTTTTTAAAAGATGTCCTATTGAAACTGCTATGGACTTATTCAAATGCAAAGCCTGATACAAAATGCAAGTTCTTAGTTTTATTATATAAAAGACATAACGAACCATCGTGTAGCAGGATTCGCAAAAATGAAGTATGTATACAATCAAATACAACTAACCCTTAGAGCCATTTCACACATACCGGCTAACGGCACCGGGCAAACAGCGTTTGGTTCTAGTGCCGAACGGTCGGCACGTGTGAAATGTCCCATAATATTTTCTATACGAAATAATGCTGTTTGCCCGGTGCCGGTAGCCGGTTGCCGGGTATGTGTAAAATGGCTCTTACAGTTACTGTATCTTACTTTTCCCCTAACACTTCAAAAGCAATTTTCAAAACTTTCTTCCACAATCACAGAGTCAAAACATTAAAAAGAGGATGTAATCACTTTTAGTTTTTTTTTTTTCTTGCACAACTTCCAACATCACCATTTTATTAATATTTATTTATTTTTAACAGAACCAGCGCTGATCTCTATCATTGTTTCGCGGAGCAGAAAAATAATAATAAATAATCAAAACAGAAAAAAAGAAAAAATGACACCAACCATCAGTCAATTTTGTAGCAGAAGCAGCATCCAAGCAGCACCCTAACACACAATATTTTGTAAGTATACCTACTTGAGAATAAATTTTTATTTCCGGCTTTCAAATCACGTTCGTTTTTATGCCGCGCGCTGCTTGATCGTTCTACATGTCAACGGGTCTTTGTTATGCCGCTGTGCAACAATCTATCAGCTATGATGACAATAAGAAACCGCACTATTGTCTATTTAACTATCCAGCAGCAATTTGCAATTTGTCAAATTTCATATGCGATAATCATTCCTAAATCATGCAATACGTACATATACATATATGTATTGCAGTTGCATTTGCGATTGCCCATTTTAACCGAAACCATCAACAACGATGTTCTGGTGCGACGAGTTATGATGTCTTCCCGATAGAAGCAGCCAGCTCCGCAAAAATGCTTCCAATAACAACAATAACAAGGAAAACTGTCGAACGTGTCAAGATTATCAGATTAGTTGTTGGTTTGGTTGAGGTTCTTCTATACATAATTTGTATCAATCTAACACGCTGTGTTAGCCATTTAAATGAACCAACAACCATAGATAGTAGATACATCCTACTTCCGTTCTGAATTCTCTGCATTACGGGCAAAATGCTAAGCGATTCCGTTTAGGAAAATCATAGCTACAGTGATGTGCAGAAAATTACATTATTTTTGTTTGTCTAGCAATAAATTTCGTTGGGCGCCAGTTAAAACAGTAAGAACTCATATTCTGGCTCGCGGTGCACTTAACGAGCAATGGAACAGTGATCAACAGGGAGAGGATTAGTATAACTTTTCTTAGACGGAGCGAATAGAAGGAAGATTAGGAATACTTTCTAAAAACTCCATTGCGAAATACGCATAAAAAGTTATTAAAGTTAAAATGTCGACAATGTCAATTTTTTGGATATAACTTTTAGACGGGAAATGCTATAGAAAAAATACTTCATGCAAAACTTGTAGATCATGAAATTATATACAAAAAAGGTCTTGAAACTTTTCTTTCTCCGACTTATCATTTAGAAAATATCGCCATTTCAAAAATCCTAAAATGACGGAAATGTCAGTTTTTCGAGTATAACTCATAAACGGTGAGTAAGAAGTTGTCGAAAAATAATTTATGCTCACTTTACAGACTATAATGTTCTCTGCAAAAAAATATGCACACATTTTTCCTCATACGAGCTATCAGTTACAAGATATCTTCAATTTTTTCATTTGTGTAACTCTCGAGGCTCAGTTTTTCAGTTAAACCAGAGTTAGGTAACTCAAGAAGTAAATTAACCCCCAGCTAACTGAGGTGGCAGTTTTTTGGTGGAGAATGCATGCGGAACGCCTAAAAAAAACTCGGTGGATAAAACATCAAAAGTATCTGTTTAGTTAATCGTGAGTTAAATCACCAAATTTGATGAGTTAACTCGAATTTAACTTTAATCTCGCACTGAAAAACTGCACCTAGTGTAACAAGCAGTTTTTAGTTTATAGAAAGACGACGCATGCGGGAGGAACTAAAAATCTTGGACTTAACTCACCAAATTTGATGAGTTAACTCGAGTTTAACTTTAATCTCGCACTGAAAAACCGGATATTAACGGGTAAATATTATCGAGTTTGAGTTTTTTCTTTCAACATTTTTAGATTATTTGGCTTTTTATAGGAAAGCATTACCATGTTTGTTTCTAAAAGCTTTAGGGTCATTAATTTTGAGGTTTCGAAAGTAAAGCTAAATTAAACACACACAGGGATACATTTTTGATGAAAATTTTATTTCATTATAAAGTTTGGACTTTGCATATTCATAGTCACTTTTAAACTCCAGTTTATCTTAGACTGGGGTTTATTCAATGTTATTTAGATAGGATAAACCCAGGTCTAAGATAAACTGGAGTTTAAAAGAGACTATGAATATGCCCCAATATCTTTTAAATGGCGGCCTCGGGAAGATTGGCAGCATGCGATGCTTTTGAGGTAATTTTTAACCACTTTCTCGCACATTTCGGGCGGTATCTCGGCCATAACTTAAGTAATGTGGCTTTGTAATGCATCTAGAGTTCGGGGATTATTCGCGTAGACCGGCTTTTGCGTAGCCCTACAGAACAAAATTTAACGGTGTCAAATCGCAAGATTTTGGTGGCCAATTGACGTCGCCAAAACGTGAAATTACGCGACCAGGAAAATTCTCGTTCTCACGCAATAAACCCATAATTGGTCGTGTTGTGTGGCTTGTTGCCCCGTCTTCTAGGAATCACATATCGTCCAAGTCATGATCTTCAATCGCCCGCCGGCCAAAAAAAATAGGTTATAATTCGACCAATTGTCTGTTTGTTACCTTGCAACTTCTTGCTACTTTTGGCTACTTATCAAAAATTTGTATGGGATTTGACAGCAAGTTGTGCTACGTCATACGACGTTTCTAGTTACCAAACAGACATATTTGCGACTGAGCGTGCATAACGATGATGCACAGGCTTTACGACATCAGTAACGCTTCGACTCTCTTCAAATTTCTTCACAATTTTACCAATTTCATGCGTCGTCGGTCGATTATGAGGACCATAATCACCGCGTACTGCGCGAAAAGTGGCTACGTTTGAATCACAACTTTTATATTGTAAGTTTTAATAATTTTAACGCGTTGTTCGATTGTTAAGCGATCCATTATCGTAAATGTCCAACATTCAAATAATATTATGACACTTTAAATGACAGTTGAGTTTGACAGGTATCAAACGACCGCGCTGCCAACTTGAAACCACGAAATGAATGATCCTTTATAATTAAAATAAAAAGTAGGTCAAAGTCAAACTACCTGTTTTTTGCTTACCTTAAAGCGAAGTGGTAAATAAATAATGTATGCTCACTTTATACACTATAATATTTTGGTACTACGAAAAATAGAAGCTTATTTATTTCATTAAAATAAATCAGTTACAAGATGTCGCGACTTCAAAAATCGTGAAGTAATACGCGAAAAAACGATATTTTCGATATAATAGCTTGAATAGCTTTTAATGTGCACAAAATTTCGCAATGAACTTTTTAGGCAGTATTTCGTATGGCAACATAAAGATAGTTGCGTTTAAAAATTTTCAGTTTTTGCATAAACAAAAACTTTTTTAATCTGCAGCATTTTTTTACCCGAAACAGCTTTAACGAATTTGATCAAATTTTAAGAAAATAATAAATTTAAACAAAATATCATTTAAAAAAAAAAATGTTTTATGAAATTCTTTTGCACCATACTGTATATCGATAATGGTAGAAGGTCAGTCAGCCTTGTGGCGTCGATGGGTAGTAAAAGGAAAGAACAAGGATATGTTCTGCTGTCATAATTAAATCTAAAAAAAAAAAAAATAATAAACAAACAAGAAAACATAGTATTTGCAGCATCGTTCCTGATGCGGTACAGCTTTAGTATACCTACTATGCATCCATCCTAATTAAGAACGAGGATATAGGCTTCTGCTTTTGCTTCTATGAGGTTGCCTTGTGGCCTCTGGCTCTGGTTGTGATGCTATCGCTAAGTTTATACGTGCACGTGCTGGTTCTGATGGTACCTGCGTAAATTATGTTTTTGTTGGGATTTACAACTAGGAATTCATGTCCTCGTAGTTGTGGTTGCTTTGCTGTTGTAACTGATAGGGTTAATGAGGGAGGGAATAGGTACTATGCTAGTGACGTGCACTACCCATCCGTTCGTTTATAGTGAATAGAAACTTTATGATTATTCATCATCATCATCATCAAGGTGAACGACAAACAAAAACAAAGCAAAAAAAAATGTCAAACAAAATTTTGAGGACACTTTAACGAGCATTGGGTGTTGGGCCTGGATAAAGTATTTTATTTGTTTAAAATTATTTAAAAAAAAAAAGGTGTGACCGACGACAATATTGTTTATTACTGTTCCATACAACATACATAGGTATATAATCTAGTTATCACCAGGGATGCGTTGTAATTACTTCAAAGTAAAGGTTTTTATTCTGTGTTGATGTATGCATGAGAGAGTTTTGGTTGGATGTAAAAGGATCGTTCAAAAGACATAAAGCCTTTTTTTTGAAATAATAAACAAAATAAAAGTAAGGAACACTTATCACCATTTTACCCAGCATAGATTATGGCTACTTAAAATGTATAAGGCACAAATGTGATTTTGATGCGAGATTTTCTTCCATTAGGGAATTTTTAATTAAATTAAATTAAATTAAATGAAGGTTTTCATAATACAAATTCTATATTACTAAAGGGTGTATTGTTTAGAGGCATATAACTTTGTAATTGTATAAAACAAAGACGATTTTTTTTTAAAATTGACATGAAATTTACTTTATTCGAAAGATAATCTTCTGGCATTATAATGCAAAGATGATTTCTGGCATATTTCGGACGTAGTCTAATCTGGAGGTCCAATTTTCGATGACTTTTTCCAACATTTGTGGCCGTATATCGGCAATAACGCCGCGAATGTCGTCCTCCAAATGGTCAATCGTTTCGGGCTTATCGGCGTAGATTAGCGGCGTTAAATCGCACGATCTTGGAGGCCAATTCACTGGTCCGTAACGTGAAACTATGCGGTTACCAAACGTTTCCTTCAATAAATCAATTGTGGCACGAGCTGTATGACATATTGCGCCGGCCGTCTTGTTGAAGTTGAAACCACAGCTCCTGCACATCATGGTTGTTCAATTGATGAACGAAAAAGTCAGTAATCATGGCTCTATAGCGGTCACCATTGACTGTAACGTTCTGGCCAGCATCGTTTTTAAAGAAGTGCGGACCAATTATTCCAACAAACCATAAAGCACACCAAACAGTCATTTTTTGTGGATGTAACGGTGTCTCAACATATACTTGAGGATTATTATCACTCCAAACACGGCAGTTTTGTTTATTGACGTATCTATTCAACCAAAAGTGAGCTTCACCGCTAAACAAATATTGCTTTTGAAAATTGGGATCAACGACAATCTTGTTTTGGGCCCATTCACCGAATCTACGCCTTGCTAGGTGATCCTGTGGCTTCAATTCTTGCAATGAAAACCCAAACTAAAAGTAAATCACTTGACAGCCGAAAAAATGGCCCCCAGTTAAAATAGTGTTGCCAACTTAAAGTAAAATAAACCAGCACAGTGTAGAAGACTCAGCACTATTTCCTTGCACTTGTTGAATTATTGATTCAAAATAGCTTTTAACGGCTTTTAGTCCCTTTAGTTGCGTTGCGTCCCGGCTATTTCATACTTGGACTCATCTCTTACTAGTTAACTATGTGGAGTCCCAGTGAGATTGCCCAGTGAAACAACAAATTTTTGGAAGACTATTTGCCGTCTAAAGCTATTTTGAATTATTAATTACATTCAACATCTCTGTACAGAAAATCGTATAATATTCTATTGCATCCATCTATTGGCATTTGGCATCCTACATGCGAGTTAGAGATTTTGTAATCCATTAGTTGAATTTTGAATTTGAACCACTCGGACCAAAAGGTATTAATGGTAGTGATTTTCAACAAAAGTTTTCAAAGATTTCTTACAATCCTGTGTCGACTCAAAATTGTAACATTTTCACTCATCAGCCAACGGTTATGTTCACTAGGATGGTTCTTATCAAACAAAACTTTGGGCTGCCTAACAGTGGAGTGGTGCACTTTGAATGGGAGAGCGGAAAGAACTTCTTACAAAAAGAAGATCTTGATGAAACTTTCAGTAGAAATATTGAATAGGAAGAGAAATAAACTCAGGCAATTTAACGCTTTTAAAAGGAGAGCAATCGCAATTCACTAGTGTGTCGGGGGGATATAACACTTTTAATTGTACTTAAGAAAAAACAACGCACAAACTTGATAGAAAATGATAGGAATATCAATCAGAATGGTACATTAACAGCTCTAATATTGCAATTAAAGAAAAATTAAAGGTTTTCAAGAAAATAGCACTGAAACCAAAACAAATAAATTTTAAGACACACATTTTGGGAACGTAAACCAACATAAATAAACATTGCGAATTTTTAAATTTAATAAATTCAAACAAATAACACAAAACAACTTTTCGAAAAAAAGAATTTTTGATGGAACGATAATATTCTGTCAACGACGACGATTTAATTAAACTGCAACAGCAGTTATTATAAAACGTATACTGCCAAATAGGTGTGATTTTAATAATGAAGCACTTAATGTCTGCTTGATTAATACAAAAAAAAAATACAATAAATAAATTAATGAAAAATATAAACAACAAAAACGATTTGAAACACAGGGACGTAGATAGTTGAAATTATTTTTGATTATTATGGATGTCAACTCAACTGGAGTTCAATTGTTATTGGCTTACATAATTTATTTATTGATGATTGCTTAAAAACTGTAAGATACAATATCTTATAAATTAGTCTTAAGCTAATTATAAAAAAAAATAGAGCTTATAATAGTTTCAGTTCAATACAATTGAAATTAATTTAAAAAGAAAAAGATACATGTTTCAATCTATAAGTTATTGTTTGATTTATACATTTTGTGAAAAGAAATTTCTCAATCCTTTTTTTATGCTTGTTGTGTTCTGTCTTTCTTTTATGTAACGCGGTAAAGAATTCCACAAACGGACGGCATTGACAAAAAATTGGCGTTCAGATGTTAAGAAAGAATAGAGGGGATGAATAAATTGACG
Source organism: Leucozona laternaria (assembly GCA_932273885.2). Taxonomy (NCBI): domain Eukaryota; kingdom Metazoa; phylum Arthropoda; class Insecta; order Diptera; family Syrphidae; genus Leucozona; species Leucozona laternaria. The sequence continues at coordinate 16,972,641 of OW026367.1, read as the reverse complement.
AGATCTTTGCGATGATGCTATTATAATTCTGTCATAACAGTATTGTGGTTGGCGAGTTTGCAAAATATCAGACTCTGCAATGTCAGACTCCGAAATTGAATGTAATTTTCAAAGGGCATACCAAGCAGACGTTAGCGAAAACCAGACAATCTGTCATATCTTCTTAATCCACATACGTAACGCACAATGCTATTGAAAGCGACGCACGTTGAGCTTTCTTTTCCTTATAGAGTTGTTGTTGCAAAAAATTTCGCATCAGTAAATTAATATCGGTATAATAAGGGTCCTTGCAAGTAATAAACGGGTGTTAACCGGCGTAAATGACTGGGTTACCCACAAGGTACGCCATATACTTTTCCAACGAGACAATTAATATGACTATCCCAAGTCAGAAATCGGTTAAATGAGAACAATATTTAATTCTCTCCAAGTCTTCATTGACACAAGAAGCACAATGCTCAATAAAACCGAGAGGGCAGTTCAACTATCTACAATTGGACGTCATCTGCGTACATATGGGAAGAATAATTTTCAGTTATATTTGGAAGCTCATTGACGTACATTGAGAACAGAAGGGGCCAAGAATGGAACCTTGGGGGACACCGGATACATTTTGCAAAAAGTCAGATCACCAGCTAGGACCTCTTGCTTCCTGTTTGCTAAATAGGAATAAACTAACTTTGTAGCTGATCCTTCAAAATTATAGTGCTGCTTAAGCTTTTTACATAAGTTGGAAGTCGAAAGCCTTCGGAAAGTCAAGCAACACCAAACAAAATAACTTCATCCCTATCTAACGCCTGTCTAATGCCATCAGTTACATTTAGTAAAGCCGTGACACAACTATGTTTTTCACGAAATCCCGATTTTTTGGGAGTGAGCATATTATTAGCAGCAAGATAAGTACTGATTTGCTTTTGTATGACTCTTTCAAACACTTTCAGTTCAGGAAATTCACCTGACATTAAGATTGTATCGAAAGAAGGGTGATATACGGCAATACTATTGGCAGAACTATTTTTTTTTTTATAATTTGACTTTATGGAGAGTATGCTTTCGACAACATCAACACTATCCACTGTTTTAAAAGTAAAACCAATGCTATCCCTCTGGTCTACAAAAGAAATTGGAGTTTCAGAACTCATCATAGGTCGCGATGGTAGTGAAACAAATTCTGTGATAGAAAAACTTAGAGGTGGTCTGTAAAATCTGTCACCAAATAAAGGCCAGCCGACTGACCTAATGCAAAAATACGGCTCACATTTTATGATTAGGATTAGTAGGTAAGTAGTCTCTGAAAATTCAAAAAAAAATTTGTCGGCATGCCATTTTGAAAAACGCGTCCTAACCAATATTCCGAGATCGATTACAAAAAAATGTTCAGGATTTATCTGACAAAAATTTAGTCAACTTTCTTTTGTAGTACATATAGAACATTTTTTAAAAGGACTTTTACTTTCAGAGTTAACGCGCCGAAAAATATGTTTTTTTTTTTTTTTTTGTATCATAACTGGTTAGCGGTTGCAAGATAATAAAATTTTCTTTCTCGAGATACAGTCAACTTCTTTATAGCGACATTTTCTTTATTGCAAAATGCCTTTCTGTTCCCGAAGTCACCATCGCAGATGAAAACCATTGGTTCCAAAAGTAATATTAATTCGAAACAATAAAACCGCTCAGAGTCAAATTTAAGCATAATCGTTCGACTAATAACGTATTACACAAACACAGAATTACTGTGAATAAATATATGTATATTCCATCTTCTTGTTAAAAATCCGGTTGGAAAAACAATCCAGTTTTGAATGAGGTCCACAAAGTTTTACATAAAGGGTGTTTTTTTTGGATATGTGGTTTTCAATCTGGCAATACTGCTTTCGGAGTTGGTCTTTTTGACAGCTGTCACTTGATTTATGCTCAGTTTGGTTTGCCTTTTTAAAATAAATAGACTAACTCCTGACCAACGTTTGCAAATCGTCAAATTTATTACCAAAATAATGATTCGGTTCACGCGACGTATCGCGCGCTGCGTCCATATTTCTTCAAAAATGAAACCGGCCATAATGTAACAGTCAATGGGGAACGCTATAGAGCCATGATTAATGACTTTTTCGTGCCTGAATTGGAGGATGTTTTAAGTGGACGACCTTTGGTTCCAACAAGACGGCGCTACATGCCATACAGCCAACGAAACAATCAATTCCTTGAAGAAAACTTTTGGTGAGCGCATTATCTAGCGTCGTGGGACTATTTTTGTGGACTATTTTTTGTGGGGTTATGTGAAGTCGCCTGTATACGCAGATAAGTCCGAGACGATTGACGCCACTGCCCCAATTGCTGCAAAAAGTGGTCGAAAATTAGGCCTCTCGGCTGGAATTTATTTGAGCTAGCCATGGCGGCCACTTGCCCGAAATCATGTTAAAACATAATGCCAAACCCTTATCTTTATAATAAAGCTAAATTCTTGCCCATAGCATTAAATTATATGCGTTTTATTTTTTCTTGAAAACCACACGTCTAAAAAAACACCCTTTAGATACTAAAAAGGAGCTAAAAGGGTTGACTATCGAAATGGACTAGGCCCTCGCCAGTTTTGTATATTTTTTCGTCGAGAGACAAAACAAATTGGTACATTTGGGATTCCATCCTAGGACCATCCACCTACCAGTACGATAACCTAACCACTGAGCTAGTTCACATAATACAGTTTCATGATGTCAAAAATGAATAGGTGTACTCCTACTTTAATTTTTCATGATTTTGTTTTTGATATACCTACATATGTATGTAACGGGGTATTTTTGCCCAACAATTTTTTACTAGCAAGCGCCTTACGGATATTTGAAATATTTTCTTCGTCGAGATTTTTTCAACTGAAAACTTTTCAGGGCTTGGATTAAATTTGACGAAAACTTGCATTTTTTTTGCGGGGCAGGAAATAAATACAATCATTATAACGCAGTAATAGATTTTTCTCCGAAGAATATAAACTGTATTTTTTTCCAAAACATTTGTTTGTTTTGTTTAAAAGAATCGTATAATGTTGGTTTTTTATGTTTTGTTTGGCCCACAAAAAAATGAAATAATTTGTAGAATTTTAAATGAATTTTTAATTTCTAAGAATCTGATTATAATTGTGGACCATTGGCTACAGGATGAAACTGATTATTTTTCAGTTTGAGTTTTGGATGAATGGTTTTCCAACTAACCCAATCTATGCTTCCAGCGGTATTTAGTTTATAATCATCTATTTGTTCCAAAAAATTCTGATTAAATATTGATTTTATTTTAATTACCCCATTGAAAACTATGGCACGTGAGCGATTACTGTGGCGTATGCGTACTATTTTTTTTTTTTTTTTTTGTGGTTTCTGCACTTCAACGATACAATAACTAAACAAAACTATTCTTATTAACATGTTGTTGAGATAGGTACAAACGAAAAGCGATTCACGATTCACAGAACTATACAAACTATCTTTACACGTATTTAATGGTAACTTTATTCGAACCGTTGGCGTTGGTTGTGCAATTTCACTTTAAAGACACGTTTGAAGCAGAAAAATAACTTAGTTTGTAAATTTTCGATACAAACCCACTTCTACTCTGAACCTAAAAATAAAACACAAATTATATATATACACTTGAATGTTTTGTAATATTTAATAATTTGAGACTGATAACCCGTTTCCTTACAATTATATTTTTATACCAATAAAGAACTTTTATTAAGTTGTTCATCCATATCTGAGTGTGTACAAGGTGTTCTCTCCATAAGGTTTCATTGCTAGCAATGACGCTATTTCTAAATACGTCTAACTAAAATCAATTGAAATAGAAATAAGATACTCCAATTATTATAACCTCGTTTTTTTTCTCTTTTTTTTATTTGAATATAATTAAATTGTGTAATATTATATTTTGTTTCCTCAGTTTCAACAAAAAAAAAAAAAAAATAATATTGCAAGGAGTATCATTTTTCTTCATATGTGATATCAATGTATGAGCATTAGAGGACAAGTTGTGCCAGAGATGAAAAAAGCTAATAACAAGGTTTCAAAGATAAATAAGAATGTTTGGTGAAAACAAGTGACAGTAATATTTGACGAATCCAAAATTTGTACATAATACAAACTTAAGAAAGGAAAATATGTATGTATGTAAAGGGTTTTCCAGTAAGAGGTGTTATTTTGATATTCAAAGAAAAATGGCATTTTTTGAGATAAATGATTGGATGTTTATTTCATTATAAAGAGGAAGGTATGCCGTTAATAATGGAACACAACATCAGCCAAATGGCCGCCACGACCACGCTTACAGGACCATATCCTTTTCATGAAATTTTCCATAACCAAATCGCAAAGTGGCTGCCCTATGTCCTCGATAGCCTCACGAATTCCATCTTTGAGGTCTTGAATCGACGCTGGGCTGTTGGCGTAGACCTTATCTTTCACGTGGCCCCAAAGGAAGAAGTCGCAAGGTGTTAAATCACAAGATCTCGGTGGCCAATTGTGATCACCTCTTCGAGAGATAACACGGTCCGGAAACTTTTCCCGTAAAAGATCGATGGTTTCATTGCTTGTGTGGCACGTAGCGCCGTCTTGTTGAAAGTAAACGTTGTCCAGATCAATACCATCCAATTCCGGCCATAAAAAATCATTAATCATCTCTCGATAGCGCAATCCATTCACCGTAACAGTTGCTCCAGCCTCATTTTCGAAAAAGTAAGGTCCAATGACCCCGCCGGACCATAAACCGCACCAAACAGTCACGCGTTGAGGATGGAGAGGCTTTTCAACAATAACTCTTGGGTTTTCCGAGCCCCAGATGCGACAGTTTTGCTTGTTGACGTAGCCTCCGAGGTGGAAATGGGCCTCATCAGTCAAGATGATTTTTCGATGAAATTCCGGATCATTTTCATGCATTTCAAGGACCCAATCAGCAAAGACACGACGTTGTTGGGGATCACCCGGCTTGAGTTCTTGTGTTAACTGAACTTTATAAGCCTTAAGACCCAAGTCTTTATGCAAAATACGATGTAATAACGTTTGTGGAATGCCTAATTCCAAAGAACGACGAGGAATGGACAAACCTGGGTTTTCTTCAACACTTTGGGCTACAACAGCAATATTCTAAGTTGTTCTTGAGCGACTTGCACGGGTTTTATTCTTCACATCACTAACTTGTCCCAACAGCTCGAATTTGTCCACCAATTTCTGTATTGCGGTCCGACAAGGTGCTTCACGACGACCCAAAAATGTTTTAGTTTTACGAACCGTCTCTGCCAAATTTCCACCATTTTTATAGTGAATTTTAATAATTTCAATGCGTTGTTGAAGCGTGTATCGTTCCATTTTTATTAATGGCGTAGTTTCTACTTGTCAAATGTCAAAAAATGACAGCTTCAAAAGTGACAGCTACCGAAATAGCGGGCTTTTCAAAATAACACCTCTTATTGGAAAACCCTTTATCTACATACAGGAATTTCTTTTTAAAGGTACTTAAAGGCTGCACTCCATTGTCATAAGACTTCAATAAGATAAGAATTTACTTTGTGAATCAATCAAGAAGTGTTTAGAATGATTGCTTAAGCAATATTTTGACTTATTTTGTTGAATAAAACAATAATAAAAAGTTCAACAAAAAAGTTGATAAAAATGTACTCAAATGACGTTTCAAACGTCAAAAAAAGCGTAATTTATCTATACTTTATCCAATTGATTTGTGCAGTACAGGCCTTATGGGCGAGCTTTTTGCAAAATCAGTGGCGCCTGATGCACGCTCACGTCACTGAATTGGGAAAAATTCCACTGAAAAAATTAGCAAGCCACTGACTTACGTATGAGAATTGTTGTTGTAATTCTTCGCAAAAAGTCGTACACTCCACCATAACTGTTGTATTCCACTGCTAAAAGGATAGGGATACTGATGGACGATCGTGCGCTCGTCGTCGTCCTATACGATGTTTGTGCTCATTCAAACAGAGTTACCTTTCTCAATTGTAAGCAAATTCAAAAGCTCTTTCTGTGGATTTTATTAAGGAACTTTTGTGATTTGAAGCTTTTGAGAACAAATTTATGAAGTTGAGTATTTGAATGGTGAAGTATTATTTATAATGTTAACTACGGAAACCCTGTGAGAGCTTTTAATAGCGACACACTAATGTAAGCCAATTGACCAGAGTGAGAGGCAAACGTCCTTTCTTCCCTGTACTGCACAAATCAATTGGATAAAGTATACATGAACTATTTTACCATTAAAAGAATCATCCAAAAAGTGTATTATTTGTACAAACCATACAAAATTCACTTTTACAGTTGTAGAGTTAAACATTTTTTTCTTAGAAATATTAAGGGAAAATATTTCTAATAAAAAGACGCATCGAATCCAGTTTAGCAGGCTGTCAGTTTGATTTTTTTGTGACAATCGACATTTAAGGTTTTGTGTGAAACAATCATTTTTTGGATGAACTGGGTTTGTGAGTGGTTTGTTTTTTTAATAAATTAAGTACGTTTAAGGCACCACAAGTTCTTGATTAAGTTCTCTTCTCCATAAAGCATGGCCTGGGTTATTCGTTTAAGAGTCCTAATAATGTCACGCCCATTCTTCTTCTTATTATACTTTATCCTTATAGTCGTAAGAAATTCAAAAATCGAACTTAAGGCATGACTTTTTGAAGATCCGCCTATTGACACGCCCACTTTTTCTTTTACAAATTATGAATTTTATTTTCCTATTTGATGTCTTTTTGAAAGTTGAGCTTCGTGATCATTTTCCTTATTTTTTAATATTTTAATAATAAATCTAAAATTTTTCCTAACTTAACGTCTCTAAAACTTCATGTTATATTTTCTTGAACTGTGATCTTAAAATGCGTATTTTTTTATAAAAAAAAATTTCTATCTTCTAAATCAGCAGTATGTTTTTGAAAGTTCCAGATCCACTTAGCCGAGCAAGGTCCAGGGACGGTTTAGAACCGTAACTACTTCAGCTGTTTATAAGCTTAGTAACTATAGGTATTAGGTACAGGGCGTTTTGCATTAAACATGACAAAACGCTTGAGCGTATAGGTGTAAAAGAAAAGAAAAAAATCGTATATTAAGGGGTCTGTTTCCCCTTGGTTAGGCGGGAGGTGCAATTTTCAAAAAAAAAAAAACAAATCGACTTTAATAGAAAAAAAATCACCTAAAATCAACGGCAAAACTGACAATGTCAAATAATACCTTTTTGTTAAGCCAGAAATCCATTTTTTAATTGTTTTTCAAATAAAATAGTTTTTGAAAAATTAATTTTCAAATTCCAAATTTGACAAAAAAAAATTAAAAAAAATGTTGCTCAAACTAATTTTCAAAATTTTACGTTATTATTTGATGAGGCAAGATATTTTTTAAACCATCGAATTTAAATAAAAATATGAGTTGAGAATATGCTCCAAATAATGAAATTCCTCAAGGAAATCAACTAAAAAGACTTAAAGGTGATGGGCTTAGTATAGATGGTTTCAAATGAAATAATTCTTTGATTAGAGACTAGTTTCTGTGTGAAAAAAAAAACAACTCTCCACCTTGTGCATTATTATGTAACAACAAAATTGCTTGTATTCGCGTAACTCGCGTCGTCGTAGTCAAATAAATTGAATAGCTAGAAATTTGTTGCGCATTCAAAAATCTGAAGAATAAATTTGCAAGCATTTTTAAGGCGAATTGTTTTCACCACACCATAGTTTTGCATCCAAAAGAACTGCTAGTCAGTTGCACTTAAAATCTATTTGTTACCCGCAGTTCAATTGAAAAATACAAAAATTCCATAGAAAAATACCCCTCGAGCAAGTAGATTGACACTCTGGAATCAAGTGCCTTATTATCTGGCCTTCAGGACTTGATTTTTACTTTCTTTCTTGATTTTTTTTCTTTTGTGAAACAAATTGCATTACGATGTAAGGAAAAGTATCTTTTGAAACAATTTGTGACATAACATTTTCTATAAAAAATCCAAATTTCCATGTGGAATTCAGCTATTGGGGGAAAGGAGAATGCTAAAAAACTGGTATTCAACTGGTTATACTTACAATGGATCAAACTCAAATTAAAGAAAAGAATAATGACTTTAGTCTACAAAAATACCTGTTATAATAGCTACGTTAAATTTACACATCGGAGTACCTAGTTGCATTCGATACAGTGGATTAATTACAAACCAGTGCAATAGAAGTCAATTTTTTTGTTTGGGGTCTCAAAGCTCTTGAAAGAGCAGTTTGTGAGTTTACTTTCAGCCAGTGCTCAGCTCTGTGGATATAGACATTTTTACAGTTTCTATTTGTTTTCATTTTTTTTCTATATTTTGTTATTTTTTTTTTTATTCCATTTTTATTTATTAAAGATATTATTAATTTGATTGAAAATGGGCAGTTATCAATAGGTACCTACAATGTTTTCTTCACTTAGAAGGCTAAATATGTAGAAACGGAAGGTGGTTGTATAGTTCCTCTAAAAATACAAGATAGCTTGGAATTTAGAAATAGATAAAGGATGGCGATTTCGAAGGTTTTCTAGGCAAAAGTCGGTCGAGCAAAAACGAACAGGTACCTATACTTCGAAATTTTGTTTTGAAATATTAACACCTTAACTGTCTAATGTATCATATTTGATACACAAATTAAATTTTTTTCTCGTGCCGCCTTCGTCCATGTATCATATTTGATACATTTTGGAATTCGGCTTCACTGTCCGCATATAAATTGATATGGAAATATTCATACGTCCATTGTTTTGTCTTAGAAATAATAAAATACATCAACAATAAGTGCCATGTATCATTTTTCATAAAAAAAAATTATTTTTAATAAATTTTGATGTTATAAAATAAAACTTATTATAAATTGGACATTTGAGTTTTTCTTTCCTTTTAAATAGAATTTTTGTTCATGGTGCCGAAACCCGGTAAGTGTTGAAAAAGAAATTTAATAAGTTTTGTTTAAGAGTAATCGTCTTGGTTTTTTTTAATATCGAAATTTCCTTTCTCGATCTTTATAAATGAATAATGGAAATTACAAAGATCGTCAACGAAGCAACGGACTATCTAAAGAACGATTAGCGCGAAACAGAAGATAAGATTCAGTTGGATATTATCAAAGAAGACCTTTCCTCTTATTTTCAGCATCTAATAACAACAAACTCTAACTTAAATTCAATAAATGTAGACATTCAGAATCTAAAATCCTGAAAAAATTGCCGAATATGAAGATGCGACAGGTATGACTGCTCGGCTTCAAGTTTGTCTTGCACAAATTAAACAACGGATCGACTCTACACCGTCCTGCGACAATTCTCAGCATTGCAGTTGCAAAATCTAGTAGTAAATCCCAGACCCATACAAACTGCTAATCACCCATACGTCCCATGTATCATATTTGATACACAAAATTAGTTAGCATACGTCCAACGTCCATGTATCAAAAATGACCACAAAACTTAAACTTTCTTTAACAGCAGTGACCAATTATGTATGCAACCAACCCCTTCTATGATGAATTTTACTTCCTTTTTTTTTTTTTTGAAAAAAAGTACCGGACGTATGGGCTTTTTTAAATAAATTTATACGGGGACAGTGAAGCTGAGTTCTGTTAATGGATCAAAAATGATACATGGACATAGGTGGCATGAAAAAAAAAATTGTGTATCAAATATGATACATGGGATATATTGTTGATGTCTTGAAATAATAATGGACGTATGGGGGGCTTTAAATCAATTTGTATGGGGACAGTTAAGGTGTAAAAACTATTTTTTTGGAAAATTTTTCATTATAATTATAAATGTTTTGTAAAAGTCCTAAAAAAAGACAGCTCTATTGGAGGAAGGTATGTATACTGTTATTTACAGTAGTTGTCAGTATAATTTGTTCTTGAAACAAAAAATGGGCGCCATATTAAAAAACACATAGAAACAATTTTTTTTCAATCCGTTGAAGGCATTTTTGAGCAAAAAAGATTTTCTTAAAAGTTTAATAAATATTTTAGGTATGTAATTGGTAAGCTAGTAAACTTTACACACTGGATTTTTTCATAGGACCAACGATAAAGACTGTGGTTTTCAATATAGTGAATTAAAAACAAAAATATATCAATATTTTTGTTTTAATTAAAAAACATTTTTTTTGTTTTTAATTTTAAATATAAAATTTGTTTTAATTTACATTTTTTTTTTTAATTTAAATTTTTGTCTTTATTTAAAAATGTTTTTTTTAGTAAATTTGTTTATGCCTATTTAAAAAAAATTTAATTTAACATTTTTTTTACGTAGGTATTAAAATTAAACTTTTATTTAAAAATTGTATTTTGAAAATGTTGTTATCTAACCTTTTAATTGCCCTCTGCAGTTGCTTGAAATTCGTATGTAGTACATATCCCCTTTCAAATACACTATCAGCTCTATTAATAAAAGCGAGTTATCTTTAAGTCATGGATTAAGCGCAATTCATAAAATTTCTGATAACTGAGTATAATTTGTGCCAGTAAGCTAATTCATCGAAGAAGATGGTGTAGCGAAGGCAAATTTGTCAAAGTAATTTTTATTTTTTTTCAATTTCGACTTGCGACTTAACTCCTAATCCATTATTTAGTAATCTCACGGATTACAGGTTGGTTAAGCGTTTTTTTTTTTATTAATAGGGCTGTATAACTATTGCTCCATTGCGCGATTTTTTTCCATTTTTTTTCTTCACCGGATTCGTGATATAAGCGACCAAAAATTTATGGAAATAATTTGTTCAATTTTGTTGAAAAAATTGGGTGCCAATAAATGAAGACAAGTTTGTCTTGGCATATTCTGTTTTAATCTACAAATAAATGCTACCTCCGTCTAATTAAAAATCGGTTCAATTTAACAAATTTGGCTTTGTCAAAACTAAAAGTGCAATGAATTAGATTTTAATGAATTTAGACATTATTTTACTCTTAAAAGTGTATACAAAAAAGTCCGAAATTTGGTTTTTGACTTAATTGCTTTGGACTTTATTTTATGGCAAAAAACTAAAATCAAAAACTAATCTGTCAATTGCATACACAAAGATACGTCAATTTGTTATTTAAGGACGACATAACACACCGACCTGGAAAAAAAATCTCAAGAAAGAAAAATATGTAGAAGCTACTCGTAACCCAAAAATCTTGTTATTTTTGTTGCGAAAAGAAAAATTATTATAAAAAGATAATCACCTTTTTTACTAACAACAACATCAGAACAAAAATATGATAATATGATTAACTCGTTCTTAATTAAACAATTATTATTTACTCATAAAGTGTAAACAATCTAACAAATCTTCAAGTTCATGACAAGATAAAAAATAATATACACATAAATATCTTTTAACAAATGTTGATTCCACATACAGATAACAGTACACCTAATTAACATGTTTACCAGACCATAAAAACGCAACACACAATATTGTTTCTGACTTAAATAAAAAAAAACACACAACAAATAATTTAAAAAGAAATCCGAAACGGCGGCGAATTCACTTTTAGATTTACAAACGACCTCAATGTGAAATTTAAAAATAAAATTCATAAAAAAAGAAGTTGAAAATAAAAACAGCAAACTACTTCGGTTAATGGCATTAGCTACCTACCGACGTTTAAAAAAAGAACTTTAAATTAACTGCAATAAAAATGACTCACTCCAGTGTTTTGTCCACAACAAACAAGAAAAGAAGTCAAAGAACCCTGAGGCACTTTACACGAAGCAACTCGAAAAAAAAAAACAAGGAAGAAATAAAAAAAAAAAAGAGTGTCAATGAATTTTCGATTTGTATTCAAACAAAGACTGTAAAAACGATGACATATAACAGGGAGGGAACAAGGAGAGCAGGGCAGGATCAGGATCAGGAAGTTTTAAAAAAGAAGGTGTACATCATAAAACAGCAAAAACGCAAGCAAAGGAACAGGAACCGGAGAACAAAAATAAACAAATGCAGTACACCATCAGAAACAGAAGTGCCCCTCTCTAAAAAGCGATACATAAACTACAGTTACCTATCCCATCTATCTACGTAAGTGACGTTGCAGTGAATATGACTCCCAGTGGAGGTTCATTCCGCAGGACACGTAGGACGTAGGTATAGGGAAAACCGCCTCATGGATACAATTACCCACAAGGAGCTACAACTATGTGCTCTGAATAATTAAAATCGAAAAAGGACACTAAAGAAACAGAACAAAACAAAAGTAAAGTAAAGAAGCGAAAAAAAAACAGAAGATAAAACATAGAAGATAGAAACACGAACTAGAATGAAAGCGGATGTGTGTATGTAAATACAAGAGAAAATGTTATCCTTCATCAACGCTAACGGTACGTTCGTTATGGTCGCTGAAAAGCAAAGATCCCCACGTAGTGCACACATATATAGAATTGGTTGGATATATGTAGTAGGTTGGACCCTTGTGCACCAAACGGCGCGGAAGGAATGAAGAGGAGACACACGATTGCATGGCTAAATCCTGCGGCTTTTTTGTTTGTTTTATTTCGCTTTCCGAGGATTTGCTAGCATAATGTACACTGAAGTGCATAAGAATTTGTACCCAATTCTTTTCTATTCATTATTCTCTCAGCACACTTAACCCCGTCTGCACTTTAGTATAGATAGAGGCGTGCCACACAAAACAAATACAAAATATTGCCAAGAATTTTCATTTCAGAGGATTTTTCTATTTTATTTACATTTTCTTTTTTGGCATTAACTTGGATTTCACTTCAGTTTCACTTATCCAATATGAAAATTGCTTTTCCAAAAATCAGCTGACACTTTACCTTCGCAGCTACTTCGTGGAAAAGGCCAAACAAATATACCAAAAAGGCCCGTCAACCGCGATATATTTTGGATCACAAAACAAATTCGAGATTTGAAAACAAAATATTGTCTTCTTATTAATTATTATTGTTATGATTTATACCACTTTATCGAAAACACGGCGAATGTCAAATTCGAAAATCAATCCGCTATCGAACACGGATATTCGAAACAAACTTTCAATTCTGACTTGTTTTATCGTTTATTCTGATAAAAAAAAAATGGTGGACTTGTTTACACAACTGACACTTTTTCGAACTCATACGGCGAATTTCGAACTCGAATAGAGCGAAGAAAATTCAACACTTGATCACTCCTATTGTAAATACTCAACTATCAACTGTGACGTAAGTTGGCTGTCATTGATCAAAGCAGTATTTGTTTGGTTTGGGAAACACGGCGAATTTGTAATTCCGGTTTCAAAAAATAAAGCAAACAAAATATCGCTGTTAATCCTGCTTCTCGTTAACAACAATCACTCTTTTATCAATGATTTTGATCAAAGTGCATCACTTAATAAATTTTGTATCCTTTCTAGCACCTTTTGCACTTTCAACTTGATTTATTTATTATTTTATTTTATTGGCGAAAAATCAAAAACAAGAAACAGGACAAATAAAAAACGAGCGAAAGGCGAAGCAGTTAATAAACAAAAAAATTTTCGCCAAAGAAAAATTCTTCACATCCCGTCGTACGCGCTTTTTCCGGATTTTAATCACAAAAAAAAAAAGAAATATTTTTTTTAAGGGCAACCGCAGACAGAAATCGCGACGACTAACAGTAAACAACTAAGTGGTGACTTCGCAGAATAAAATTAAAGAGCAAAAGCAGCAGTACCACGGTGGAGCGGTGTATGCAATATTTGCTCCCTCCTATCCTATATATCTTGTGTGGCTCAGATTTTCCTTTGTCATTTGCAATATTGTTGTTGTGAATTTTCTCGCTATTGAGACTCTACCCTTTTGAACGTTCCCTGTCGATGTCGATTCAAAATAAAACCGAAAGGTAAATATATAACACAGCTTTGACTTTACTTAAGAGCAAGCGAGATGTAACGAGAGCGATGTGATAAAAAGTGGTTGTTAGACATATATCTCGAAAAGAGAATGAGAGGAAAAACGTTATCGTTAAGAATTAACTTAGCAATCAGTATGCTTGGCCTATTGGGAGCATAACAGCTTAGAGGCACCAGCTGAAACGCCAGCATCAACCAGAAGCAGCAGCAGCCACAAGCACAACCAGCTTTATGGTGGATGCTCATTGCTCAACCATCCCATATAAAGGTATAGTAAAACAATATTTCCAGTGGAGCTTATGGATACTGGAAGAAAAACAAAACGTAAACAGAGAACGATATCATAAAAGAGATATTCAAAATAAAGGGGGTAGTTCAATGGCAATGGGAAATAATTATGAAGCTTTAAGCAAAAAGCTTCAACCCACCGCAAAAGCGTTATTCTTGCTCTGTTTATACTAACAGAGTTTACATTATGCTTTTTATGAGAAATAATTTTTTTGTGGGTAAATTTAAGTGCTTGTTATGAGGAGTTAGTAGCAACTACATAATTTGTAAGTAAATAAATGATTATTGATTTTAACGCTTGCTAACTTTCCAGGACTTTTACAAAACTAGGCAAACACTTGGCGATTTTCTGGGTAAAATTAAGTGGTGGTCGGATAGACTTTTGTTGTATAAGCCTTAATATTTTCTACAATTCCAGGAAAAGATATTCAAAAAATCTAGTTTTTATTAGTCAGGGTTTAAACTCTATTCATTTGTCTGCCTTATCAAAAGGACATATAACTGGCGAGGTGATAGACATTTCCCTTCGAGGCCCTAGTTAGTATTTTAATGCAAAACTCTCTATTGTCTCGTTGAAAACTAGATTGATTTTCCAGGCGGGTAATTTTGCACGAACTTAAGAGAAACTTGGCAAAAACTTGCCAAGAAGCTGATAGCCCTATAAAGGTTCTATTCACAACATTTTCATTATAATTAATTGCACTATTTGTTTGTACAGAACAAATTTGAACAGAAAAGGAAGATAGCGCAATTTATAACAGCATACTGTTATTAACTGTCCCCAGGTTTAAAATCAGTTTATAAATAATTTCTACAAAATTGACATTTAATGTTTCAAAGCTGAACTTTCTAGTCTAATTTTTCAGTCCGTTTGACAGTTGAGCATCTTAACACACTGAGCTCTCTTCTTAACTGACCATTCCCAATTTATTGTTATGTCTCTAAAGCTTACAAGCAATAAATTTTTTTAAAGCTTAAACTTGGCAACTCTATATCTGAGCAACATCACAAAAAGAAAGCTTTTCAGTTAACTGTCTATCTTTTTCTTTCGCAAATTTCCCCTCTCTGATGCATTTTCCAGCCAAACAATATATTATATGAAATTCTTGGAATTGAAACATTTAAATACCTTTTCTTCTCTCGATGTCTCTCTCGATGAAATTGAAACTCTATAATAGAAGACCATCGTATACACACAACATTTAATATTTCATTATGAAAATAATAAAACGAAACATTAATTCTTATGATAATGATAATCGAATCATGTTAAACGATATAAAACAATTGAAAATTCAACGGACAAAGTGCTTATTGTGATTTTATAAGAATTCACAATATTGTCAGTTCTTATATGTGAATATTGAAATGTGTTGCGGTTTTTTTTTGTTTGTATTTTTATTGTTTGTGTTGTTGTTGTTGTTGGATGCGATGGGTGGTATAGGTAATGGGTGCGTCTAGCAACGCATAGAAGCAGACATTTGAACTAATGTGAATGACTGCAGGCGTATAGAAAGTAAACATATACAAATCTGTTATTGTGATTGATTGTTGATGTTGGTAAAGCGCAAACCTAAGGGACCACCTACATTATATACACGCATACAACATATAATTGACAACAAAACATATTTAATTTATTTATTTGTGTGAAACTTCAAGAGCTGAATCCTATACGAAAATGTTTGTTTGGTACTGACATTTTGTATTGATTTACAGCTCGCTGAAGTCAGCAGAGGATGCCTTTCCCTAATTTGGTTTTAATGGAGCTAACAGGCTTCTCCCTTTTTTGTGTGATTTACGAGAACTTGCTTTTGCCTTGGCAAGTTCAAGGTCTACACTCTACATGCAACAATATTATTGTGCTTCATGGATCACAAAATTAAATAATGACATAAGTGATTTAAGTCTGATGTTTAATTCACAATAGTAAGCGAGAAGTTTAATCTACATTATATACACAGAATATCAGATAGGCAACACTTTAAAAGCTATTATAATCCAATGGTAATGGGGGATTAGTTCCAATTGAGCAGTTACCGCAATTTAGACATTACAACAATTCACAACTATAGGGATACATGATACCCGCGACAGCTAAACTTTAAGCCTCCAAACACACAAAAGACATAAAGGGTGTTTTTTTTAGACGTGTGGTTTTCAAGAAGAAATAAAACATATATAATTTAATGTTATGGCCAAGAATCTAGCTTAATTATAAATATAAGGGTTTGCCATTATATTTTGAAAATGATTTCGGGCAAATGGCAGCCGCGGCTGGCTCGAATAAATTCAAGCCGAGAGGCTCAATTTTCGACAGCTCCAATTGTTGCGCGCGATGGCGGATGGACTCATTCGGGTCTTCTTCGATCCTCTGCTCCACAGCAGCAATAGCGTCTTCGGTGCGCACTATACGGCGTCTCTGAGGATGCGCATTATCCACTAGATTAAACGTGGTGCAAAAGCGATCCATGGTTTCTCGAATTACCGACTCTGCTGGGGGATTATGTCGATCGAATATTGGACGCAGTGTGCGATGCGTCGCGCGAACCGAATCATTATTTTGGTAATAAATTCGCACGATTTGCAAACGTTGTTCATTAGTTAAGTCTATTAATTATGAAATGGCAAACCAAACTGAGCATTAATAAAGTGACAGCTCCGAAAAAGCATTGCCAGATTGAAAACCACACGTCTAAAAAAAACACCCTTTACTATACCTACCCGTAAGTTATTCACAATAATGATGGGAGTGAAAACAAAAGTAATCCAAGTGGTGTGTAGCGTGGTGTAGACCTCTTGTCTAGACAAGTGTTTCTGAAATTAACCATGTGGTGTCGCTGCCACGGTCATCATGAGATCAAAAAAAAAATTATAGAAAATGGTTGAACCGATATCAAATGTGATGGTTATGGGTTGTTGGTATACCGCAATCAACAAACCATCAAACCATGCAATATAAACGAGCCCTAGCTATGTTCGAGCTATTAAAACCAGGCAAGTTAGATTACAAAGCAAATATAGGTACACCATGGGTGCTATACAAATATATGTATATACTTAACCAATAACAACAACAACAAATACTACATTCGGAAGAAAAAGCCACCGGCAGAAGTTAGAAAGCACTGACAATAAGACTACCACCACGGCCAGGCCAAGGGTTAAATTAAATTCAAGCGAAATGGCACCATTAAAGGCGAAATATGTAGTTGAAGTTCTATACCTACCCATAGAAACAGAGGGCGACTGTGTGTAAGGTTATTTCAAATGGGAAATTGATTGGAAAAGTAATGAAAATAAAAACAATAAAAAATAGGAATATAGGAAAAACGAAGCCCGATATCGGCGGGAAAACACTGAACGGTAGAATTAATGCAATATGGAATATATATATGTGGTTTTGCTTTTACCCTAGATGGGAATTGGTATCGAACAGAATAATTCAATTTCCACTCGGCTAGTGGCGGAGAAAATTAATTGTTATTAGGTAGACATACTACCACGGTGGTTTGGTTATTGGGGGCTTGAAGAAAAAGCTAAGTGTAAACGCGATTAACTGAGAGTAAATAATATGAAGGAGTTTAATTTGACCAAAAATACATAAAAATTAATATTACCTTTCTGACTATTAGATGTTGTAATTTATGTTTAACGCAATAAAATTAAGTCAAAAAAAAATTTGTTTGACCAATAAAATGGCACATTGAGGCACATCGGAGTGGAATAATGCGTAGGAGGCATAAAAACAAGTTTTCCCGCCCTTGGGTTTTTCGCAAGAGGTTCCTGCCATCTTTGATTTTGTGAGTTTTAGAGGTGAAGTGGAGTCGAATGTCACTACAAATCACCTTGCAACGAAAGAGTATTCCCACCAAGATACTTTCGTAAGGACGGTAGCGTAAGAATTCTCTAGATAAAACCAACGATTGCGTTATCACTTCCAGTTAATGCAAACTACTTGGTGAACACCTTATATGGAGCTGGTTGGGCCCTATTTTTTTTTGAGGACGCCAGCGGCAAAACGGTCACTACTACTGGCAAACGCTACAGGGCCATGATAAACGACTTTTTACTGCCGGAATCGGATGAGCGGTGCTTGGTGAACATGTGGTTTCAACAAGACGGTGCAACCGCACACGCAGCACGAGCCACAATGGGTATTGTGAAGGAAGCGTTTCCTGGTCGCGTAATCTTCCGTTTTGGCGATTTGGCATGGCCAGCAAGATCGCCCGATCTAACCATCCCAGACTTCTTTTTTTTGGGTTACTTGAAATTCCTGGTTTATGCCAACAAGCCTCAGACAATCGAAGCCCTTAAGGCGAATATTCAATAGGAATGCGAACATTTATCAGTTATCACCGGAAACCTTGCGGAAAGTCATTGAAAATGTGATAAAACGGGCAAAAATGTGTATCAACACTGGCGGCAGCCACTTGATGGATATGATTTTTTTTTTGACTTAACAGAAAAAAAGTAAAGGTCCAAATAAAGATTTCCATCACTCAAAATCATTTTTTTTATTTAGTAAAAAAGTAATTCAAAAACAAAATTGGATGATTAATTTTGCGCCACCTTGTATATAAAGCCTTTTTCATACGCCATGCGAATTATATTGGATTCAGGGCCATGTTTGTTTTCTATACTTTCTATTAGACTTTGAGGCAAACCGGCCAGCTGGCCGACGCGAAGGAAATAGGAAGTGATGGCGTATGTTTTGTTTCTAAATCATTACAAATTGAATAAAGAATGAAGACTTGCAATGGGGGTGCATATGAGAATTATTTGTTTACATCAATGACATTTTTAGGGCTTTATGTTGTGTACTTCTCAATAAATATCATTCCCTATGCCCGGGCAACAATATTTGAAAATTGAGAGCGATGGGTGCCTACTTAAAATATAACTATGCGTAAATATTTCCAAGATATTTTTATTTGTTTCCTTCTAATAAACAACATCAGGACGAAAATATTGAAATGTTTTAGGTACGAAGATAATCTCAAAAACTGAACTTCTAAAATACCGTCTGGAAATAATATTGTTAATCAATACACACGATACTTGTGTGCGCACTCTTGTGCCCGACATTCAAGTTCTTAAAGATGCCATAACCTTAGCATCGCGTTATGCCTCCAAAAGGAGGCAATTTGGTTACGAGTGTGATGATGAACCAATCATTGATCCCCGTCAGATATATAAAGTCGAAGTATTTTTCCACATAATAGATACAGCTATAAACTCTTTTTTGTATAACATATTTATATTATGGGCTAAGAAAATAATTGACGAAAGATGAATTGTAAGAACCTCGAGACTATTTTAACCAACGAGGACTCATCTGACATAAATGGACTAGAACTGTCTCGTCAAAACATTTTAAAATTTATTACATAATTAAGATTTGTTCCAAAGATCAACATTGTTCTTAGAATTCTTATGACTTTACCAATTACAGTTGAAAGTGGTGAAAGAAGCTTTTCTAAATTAAAAAATAATGACAAAATATTTTCGGTCTACCATGACACACCGCCAAAGATTATCTGGTTTGGCTATGTTTTATATAGAACACAATGTTTGCGACAGTATGAATTTATTGGAAATTACTGAAAAAATTGCAGAACAGAAATTTCCAAGAAAATCATTTAAGTTACTAGGCACATTTAAATAAAATTTTAATTACATTAATTAATTAAATAATATATGTTCTTTATTTATTTATTGTTTTAAATGACTAACTTGTTGCTTTACATTATTTTCATTACTGTGTATTTTTATTTGAATAAAATAAGAAAAACCTATTAAGGGTATTCATTTAGAGCCGATTTTTCAATCATCAGTTAAAGAGTCAGTTAGCTGTCAGAGGAATAAAGTTAATAGACTCTTAAACGATCAGATAACAGCATTGAATTTTTCAATCAAAAATAAACACTCGGTTAATTATTCTATAGAATAATAGCAGATGATGTCAAATTCAAAAAAAATATTCAAATCAAAACGTCACTTTTACTCGTATTTCGTGTTTGTTTTATTGTTTTATACCAAATACCATTGGTATTTGAATTATATTTTAAAAAAAGTGCATTTTTAAACATTTGTAATGGAAAAATATAAGAAACATTAATAGTAATGTGGGTTCCGTAATGCATTCTGTCTGTCTGTTTGTCTGTGCGCCCATTGTAATTTGAGCTAGAGTCTAAACGGATAGGTATACCGATTCACTTCAAATTTGGTATAGCGCATATTAATGTGATTCCCCAGAGTTGCAATTCGAATTTTTGTAAGAAAACTGCATACCACGTTTTTTTTTCAAAAAATTCACATAACAGAATTAGGTACCTGAACGCACCCATCCTAGTATGCAGTTCGTAACGTTGCACACCGTAACGTTGCACGACGTAACGTTGCACACGAACGTTCACGTTTTTTTTTTCACTCTACCGCCAGCATAGATGTTTACACATCAAAAATCAAATTTTTAGTGGGTAATTTTGACTTTTTTCTCGTTAAATATATACATCTTGCGATCAAGTCGTGCATATTTTTGAACCTAAATCTTTTTCGGAAATCCACGTATGTATTTCCATTCCGAAAATTGATCTATTTCTAATGACCTTTTTTTCTTGAATGATGATTCGAATGGACCATTTGCATTTTCTTCTTTATAATAACATCGTCGATAGCTTCAAAGCAGTCCATTTTCATATAATATTCAAAACAATATGAATTAGTTTTTTTTTGACATTTAATTTATTTATTCCTAAGAATTACTCCTTATCCCGCTCTCAAATGAGCAGATAACTTTATTCCATTGGTAAAAGATTTATTCCTAGGAATTAGTTTTATCTGATTATTGAAAAACTGATTTTTGGTCTATCTGAAGAATAAGGACTAACTGATGGCTTAACTGGCTATTGAAAAATTGGCCCTTAAAGAAATAAATTTCAGCTTTGCAGAAAAATATAACTTTCCGCTGGACGTTTGCATGAACACCCCTTAGAAATACTTGTGAAATGTCAAATCAAACACACCACAAATGTCATTTCTAGATTTATCAGATCTGCAGCAAAATATTCCCATACAAATTTTGACAGATCGTTTCTGCGGAGATAAAATTATCTGGTTTCTGAGGTTTATCCTGGTTTTCCGCCGTTGCATGAATACCCTAATTATTTCTTGTGTTTTTTGTTTTCAATGATTTAAACTGAAGACAAAAAATTGGTTAATGTAACAAAATATTCATAAATATAAACTTACTTAGTAAAACATTTTGGTGTATATCTTTTAAACTACTGAACTGCTTTTGATTAATTTTGTACTTCAATGAACAAAGTTATTTAAATCCTATCAATAATTTCTGAGAAATTTCTAAACAAATATGTAAACAAACATGACATATACACTCATGTAATTTGATCTCCTCGTTTAGAAGCCATTTCAGACTAACATTATGGATGTGAATATAATCTGGTCGAAATGATAACATAACATTTTTAAAAGCCGGGTAAAAATCGCACCATCTCTGCAAAAACATGTTTATAACTTAAATGTTGTCATTGCAAAGGGCGGCAAATTAAATTTTTGCCCAGGGCGGTGAAAAAGCTGGATCGGGCCTTGATTATAATTTTCAACAAAATAGTATTCTCAATATGTGATTAGAAATTATTTGGATGAATTTTTTTTTTATTTTGTTTTGTTACTAGCCATTAAACTTAACTTGCTAATTTAAACTTACAAATTTAATTAATTTTTTGTGTTGTGCTTGTTGAGTGGTTTCTTCTTCTTCTTCTCAAAGTGAAGCAAGTCTGTTTTAAACTTCACCTCTTAAAGGATCAATCTTCGAAATAATTGCAGTCAAAGTGGTTGGAATCAACAACGAGTCGAAATTATTAAAATTTAATACCGAAATTCGGAGTCAGTGGCCTCAACGTTAAGAGTGCTACGTCCAATTTATGGTCGTCATAATCGTCCTAGCAGATCAACAATTGAGCGTCTAGTGGAAAAATTTGAATCCACAGGCACAGTACAAAATGTTCGCGTGCCAGTGAGACAAAGAAGTGCCCCTAGTGTCGAGAATTTTGCTGCCGCTGAGGCTTCAGTTGCAGAAAGCCCAAATGTGTCTCTCACACGTCGTTCTCAAGCGTTGGACATCTCTGTGCCGTCGTTGTGGCGAATTTTGCAAAAAGATCTTGGCCTACATCCTAACAAGATTAAATTGACGCAAGAACTGAAGCCGCTTGACCACCAGAAGCGTCGTATGTTCATGAATTGGGCTGAGCAACAACTTGAAAATGATTCGGATTTTCATCGAAAAATCATCTTCAGCGATGACGCTCATTTCTGGCTGAATGGCTTCGTCAATAAACAAAATATGCGGTATTGGTCAGGCAGCAATCCACACGTACTCCATGAGTCATCATTGCATCCCGAAAAAATTACGGTTTAGTGTGGTTTATGGGCCGGCGCGGCGGCGTCATTGGGCCGTACTTCTTCAGTGATGATCAGGACTGGCACGTTACTGTGAATTTGGATAGCTACCGTTCAATGATAATGATTTTTCGCCCCAATTGGATGATATGGACTTGGAGGACATGTGGTTCTAACAGGACGGCGCCGGCGGAGCGGCGATGGACGTAATTATTATATTTATTAAAACGCCGCGCCGCAAAAAAAATGAGTGCATCACAAACATTTGTTACAGGCCGGACGGTTCATTTTCAGGGCGTCAGAGTTTCCAGAAAATTTATTTTATGTTTTCACCTCGACTTTTAGCACTTATTACTGCAAATAGCTTTTTGTGCGATCTGCTTGTTTATGAATTCGTTAAGCAAACATCCAAATTAATCTACTTGCTGTGACAAACACGTATTGCCGCATTGGAGTGGGAGGAAATCAAAATTAAATTAGTAATTTACGTATGTGTCACTCAACTGCAACATTTGTCTTTTCGGGATTTATTCCCCGACACGAATGGAATGAATTAAATAATTATGAACCTTTATTTCTAATGGAAAACTAGCTGACCCGCCTAGCTTCGCACTGGTAGACAAACCTTAGCTTCGCATAACAATTACAAAAGAAAATATAATTAAATATTTAAGCTACCTACTTTTGTATTCGAATACTACTTTCTGAATTTGAACTTATTTCACAATATGAATGGCTAAATTTGTAAAAATATGATGCTTTAAGTCTAACCTAAACCGTAATTACTTTCCCCGAAACAGAAAGAATTTTTTTAATCAAAAACGACTACTTTGTTTAAAAATAACGTTTCAACCACAAAAGGAATTTTTGAAATCGGCAACTCATAAAATACGAACAAACAAATATTCTTTTTTATATATTAGGTAGTAAATTTATAATTTTATTCAAAAAAAAATATTAATTGAAATGAGTTTATTTTGTATCTACTTAATTTAAATACGATTTTAAATTTAATTTTAAATTTTTGGTAATCAAAATAAATAAACCTTGACTTAAATATTTTATGTAAGTAAAGGTACATACCCCATCACCTCCAATTAAGCATAAAGTTTCAAAACATACCTGAAAGAAAAATTGAAAATTATATTATATTAGTTACATATATAAATATTTAATTGAACATAATAATTTATTTGTTGATTAAAAAAAATTGTTTTAAAGTTATACAACTTTAAAATTAAGTAAAACACATCTTTATTGAAAAGATAACATCGATCAGCGTTGCCATTTCAATTTTTTTGGGAACGACCGACGCAATATTTCGTGGATTATTCCCCAATATTTAGGGACTGGGAAGAAATGCTGGATAATCTTCACTTAAAATGAAAAAGACTTATAAAAAGAACTATCATGCCGATTGGAATTCGCAATAATGGATTCGCGGTGAATTGCAGTGCTGTGTTCTCTTTTCTTTTCAAGGCGAATGAGTGAAGAGGAAGGAGTGCACTGCACTGCGAATCCGAATCGGCATGTAAATGTAGGTCGGACGATCATCTTCTTACGCGATAAGAGCCCAGGAGCCATGTTCTGTAAATCTCGCATCGTTAAAATCAGTCGAGAAACGACGAAAATTGAAACAAATCATATGAGTTTTGTTCCATTTTTCATTGTTTCTCGACTGATTTTATCGATGCGAGAGTTACAGAACATGGGTCCATGTTAATTTTGAGTTTAAAATTAAATTTTTCGAAAACTGAAAAGAAAATGACGGAATGGAATTCTGGCTTTGAAAAAATTATAAGTGTTGTCGTTGTTTTTTAATATATTTTTTTTTTATTTCAAGTGAGAGTTTTAGAAAATTGCGGGAAATGGACCCATCCTCCCATACGTTGTTTTTTCTTGTATCGACCCAACATAAACGTTTTAGTTTTTTGTTCCATTTCATGAAAAACACAATGTATAAAAAAATATTTTTTTTAGAAAACAACGATTTAAATTTTTTTTTTTAGTTTAGGCAAAAGTGCTTGCGAAATTCATTTTTCGGGTGGGTTTATAATGCAAAACTTTTTTTGAATTGACAAATGTTTGGAGCTCTAGTAATCGAAAAAATTATTTCATTTGTATGAGTGGTTTGACTTGTAGAGCGAGTCAAAGTTGACAAATTTGTATGGTTAGAAAAAAAACAATTGTTTTTAAATTTTTTTTTTAATTTTGAGTGTAAAAACTAGGAAAACGGGGTAAATAAAACTTTTTTTTTTGTTATTTTTACTTGATTTATATGTTAATTGCTATAATCAGAAATGAAAAAAAAAATGATAAATTTTTTTAAACTGCTAAATTTAATGTTTTTTTAACACCCATTTTTGCACGCTTTTTCGTCTTTACACTGGGTAGAAAAAAAGATTCAAACATAATCAAGCTAAGCTCGACGGATAGTAAATCCTTATATATTACTTCATATAAAACCAAAAACTCAGCTGCATAAAGTTGCATAGAGCTGAGCTAGAGCGATTTGATTTAATGAAGTCGGTAATTTTTTCTGAGTCTTTTTTTGTCAGGTGCAGACAAAAATCATGGAAAATATTTTTTATCTGTTTTGTAGGTATGAGTATTGGTTTGAAATAAAATGGTTTTGAAATTTAGAAGGAAAAACCTACCTAAGTTTTTTAAATCGGTTTTATAGCTTATTTCTTGTCCCCAAATAAAACTTTTAAGTATGAATGTTATTGATTTCGGGTATGATTAATTACTGTCAGGTAGTTTGATGGATAAGAGTTTTTAACTGGATAAGAATTTTTTTTAAAAAGCTTATAGGTAAGGCAGATTACCTTATTAGGATGTCATAAATTGAATAGTTTTAATGCAGGTATTTAGTTTTATGGTATAAAAAGATGAAACATTGGGATGAATTATCCTAATGTCATTATCATTGAAAACTTGAAGGAGCAGTTGTATAAGGAAAATTATTTAAAATGGATATACCACACAATATTTTGTTTGAACTTTTTGTCAAAGATGAGAGTCTTGAAGAGTTCTTTTTTGCTATAATAAGTGAATACCAACTATCCGGTGAAAATTTCACGGAAAATGAACCAAAATAAAAAAGCTTTTATTACAACATTGATACAAAATGGGTCGCAGCCCATAGATCGAGATTATTTTTCATAAACAAAAATGAGGAATGGCTTTCTTCATCTGTCCATATCAAAACTGGACAAATGAGCTTGGACTTGATGTAGATAAACCAAAGCAAGGATTTGGAAATACCTAGGAGTCCAAAAATAAAGACTACAAGAAATACAGATATCAAAATACGTGCAAAGTTTCAAGAATTTGGCAGAATGAAGACCTATTTAACATGCTAGCAGTCTCATCCGATCCACTTACTTCTACCTTAAGGTATGTAAGAAACCAAAAAGATCTGAAAGCACAATACTCACCGGAAATTATAAGTTTATTACGCATTACCCCGGACTTAGATGATAGTTTCCAAAAAATTTAATGTTTGTATGTAATTTTTTGTTTTTTTTTTTTATTTTGGTTTACTATTTTTGAATTCTAATCTATCAATAAAATACTTTATAAGTTTACTCTCTTATAAAAAAAAATAAAAAAAATGAAAAATCAATTGTTAAAAAAAACAAAAACTGATTTTTCCCCCACTGTTTCACTCAAATTGTTTGTTTTCTTTTTTCCCCACTGTTTCCACTGTTAAATTGCCCTCAAATTACCTCATAAATTTACTTTCGACCCTTTTAGAATTAACTCCAATTGTGTTAACCACGTTAACAAAAACTTCTTATTTCAGCAGCAGATTCTGAAACACACTGTAAAAACCAAAAAAAAATTTTGGCGATATCTTTATTCGTTTAAGAGATATGATTTTTGCAACCA
The DNA here is from genome assembly GCA_932273885.2 of Leucozona laternaria. Lineage (NCBI taxonomy): Eukaryota > Metazoa > Arthropoda > Insecta > Diptera > Syrphidae > Leucozona > Leucozona laternaria. The sequence goes on along the minus strand of OW026367.1, from coordinate 16,946,171 downwards.
AAAAAGTAAATACGGGCCACTGTGCGGCGGCGTTCTTGACCATTTTTTCATGCTATCCAGTCGTGATTTTTTCTGTATAGTTTGACTAATAAATAATTATTTTTGTGACTTTTAGTAATTCTCAACAATTTGAAAATTCTTAGTGGGCTGTAGCTCAAAAAACGAAACGTTGTACAGTTTGAGTGCATCTGAAAGAGGTGACTAAATCAAAACTAATGAATTCGAGAATTTTCATGTCTAGATATTCCCACTTCTGAGAGGCAGTATCTTTAATCATTAATTTCTTTATTCGAAGAAAGATAGATCTATCTAAAATCACAAAAACGTTGTTCTACAATCAATCATAACTTAAGAATAATTGTGGGCCATTGAACTACAATAGTTCTATTTGTAGAATCATTATTTTTATATATATCGCTCATTTGCTACAGTACCGACATAACTTAAAAATTTACAACGATTTTGAACCAAGCACCACATTCTGATTATACCAACTTGTTCTTTCATACATCTATATATTTTCTTAACTTCAAAACTTCAGAACGCATTATCTTTTGCTCTACAGTAATTTCTTTCATTATTTTCGAAATTTACAATCATTTATTTATTTATCTCGAAAGAACGAATTTTGAGTTATGTCCGGCCTTTGAGCAAATGAGCGATATATTTTTTATCTATGTGTTACTACTTTATAACTTTCTGTCAAGGAATGATTTGCTGTCAAACTGATAATGATGACAAAATGTTTATTTTTTCTTACGCAAATGAAGGTTTACCTTTCTTCAAGAGCATAATTTTATTAACAAATATGCATTTGTTCTTTTTAAAAAAATTGTAAAAAAAAAGCAGACAGTTTTAAGCGGTTAGTTAAAAAAAAAAAAATCCTGACTCCTGAATAGAAAGAAACATGCTACCCTTTTCTACCATGATTGATGCTAGAGTATTAGCAGTATGCAACTTGACAAAAGAAACAGAAAAAGTACCTATCTCGCTTCGCATTAAATAAAACATTTATCGATTTGTATAGTCGGATTTGAAGTGGAATTTACTCTCTGCACAGACAAAGATGATATACACTGGGGTCGATATCATGGAGAGCGTGATTAAATTGCAAATTTGACATCAACTGTTTTTTTTTTTATTTGAATTCAAAAACACTTGCCCAGAATTTGTAACTATTTTGTACGATGTAAAAGCATTTTTAATATGATGCTTGGTTGAAATGAGGATTTTGCAAATTGTTAATGAGTTAGCATCGTATCTACTATCTTTTTAACACTTTTTATTAAAGTTTAAATCACCAAATGCCTATTTTATCTTTTTAGCATCATACTATTTACATTTGTCACTTTGACAATTAGAAATGAGGAAAAGGTATGTTTGCTTACTTTTTTTGCACGAAATGTCACTCTTTTAGGTGTGTTCAGCTTGGGTTTATTAATAAAATAGGTTTAGTATGATACTAGTTAAAAATTGTTTCAAAAAAGAGCATTTTAATAAAGCGTTTGAAAGTTAGTAAATTGTGAAGTACTATCATACTTAATACCTTAACATTAGGCTGTTTAAAATTTAGCGCCACTTTTTCTTTACTCACTACTCTTGATTTAGCTGCGGGATATTTTTATCTTTATTTTTATCACTGCAATTTTTTGTTTTCAATCAATGACCAAGAAATGCACAAGGGATCTTACATATGCCAGAAACCACAACTCTTACGTTGATTCTCCTTCACTCTGTCAGAAGTTCAAACTATAAAAAAAATATTGGTCAAATTTATTATTGTTTTATACAACAAAACCATTAATTCCACTTTTGCATTTTAAACTCGCTTTCCATTCAATTGGCCCCAGTGTGAGATAGTCAGGTTTTGTCTTCATCACTGATTGGTGGCCTCCTAAGGAGAACATTTAAAATAGCAAACTGTCTCTGCTGTGCACTCTAATATGTTCGAGACGATGAAGATGAGGGAATTGATGACAATGGTTCGAGTTCAGTACAGTGGTTATAATTTTCATAATAATATACAGGGTGATTCGCATAAGGTGTGAAAAATAGCTGGAGCATGAAGATTGGGTCGAGACAAGAAAAAAATCGTAGGGGAGAGGAGTCCATTCCCCCCGTTTAGCCGGGAGGGGCAATTTTTTTAAAAAATGGCTTAAAACAGAAAACATTTTATTTTATTTTATTTTATTTTATTTAATTTTAATTTTAATTTTAATTTTAATTTTAATTTTAATTTTAATTTTAATTTTAATTTTAATTTTAATTTTATTTTAATTTTATTTTATTTTATTTTATTTTATTTTATTTTATTTTATTTTATTTTTAAAAAAAGTTGTTTCAGTGAACAGTTTTTGAAAAATTAATTTTTAACCTCAAATTTTTTTAAAATTTGTTTAAACTGATTTTGTTCAAAATTTTACATTATTATGTAGTATTTTTGATTTTAATATTCTATGCTCTTATTAATTTTTAGTCAAACACCAAAAACCAGATGCTAAAATCTCTTCTAGTTCTTTAGAAAATTGATAATAACAGAAATAAAATTCTCTTAATCTGACTCAAATCCGTAGCTTAAGTTGCTCTAAAGAACATATTCCACTACGTAGGTAGTGAAGTATATTTAGTAATTTTTAATTTTCTCAAAAAGTACAAGACATTCTATTTTTGACTAAAAACTTATAAGAGCATTGAATTTTGAAAACAAAAATAACACTTATTTACGTAAAATTTTCAAAAAAAATTAACTTGAAATTTTTTTTTTCATTTCTTTTAATTTTTTTTTTTTCAAAATTTTGAGATTAAAAATTAATTTTTTAACTTTTTACTAAAAACAACTTTATTTAAAAAAAAAAAATAAAAGAAGAGATTTCTGGCTTTACAAAAAGGTATAGCATGGCATTGTTACTATTAACGTTGTTTTTTTTTAATAATTTTTTTTTTCCATTTTGTTTGTTATTTAGATTTAGTTATGTTTATTATTTAGAAAATTGTTCCACCCGACTAAACGGTGGGGGGGGGGGGGTAATAGACCCCCGTCCTATACGATATTTTTTTCGCTATAGCTTTTCGTCACACTTTATGTGAATCACCCTGTATACACATCTATACTTATGTAAAATGGCCATGGCCACCCCTACGATACTTTTTTAATGACTGACTACACAGTATGGCTATGGGAAGTAAAATGTCAGTGAACTTCGAAGAATCAAATAAACATTTTCTAGACGGCCACAATGCTCGCTCAATTTAAGAAGAATTAAAGGCATACAATTAAAAAGGAAGTGGCTCTAGACATGCCAATTTATAACAGTTTAGTTTATAAAAGTATCGTTCTTCCGCCGGTGAGCATACTTCGGGTACCCAGAGTAATACATGCACACCTATTTTCATTGGCGAAAACTATTATGATAAAATTTCTCTAGTCTCGTCCCCATTAAAAAAAGTAAATGCAAGTCTAATAGTCTAACAGCTGACAGCAAATTTTTGGTATGCATGTATGTATGACCAAAATATGAACACGAGGGTTTGAAGGTATATGCGTCTTGATATCGAAAATAAAATTCTGACTGGTGGTGGGGGTGGGGGGGTGTTGAAAATCTCGATTTGTTTTCAAGTACATATTTCAGCACATTCTTATCCAACTTAAAAATCGTTTTTCCTATCTTAAATATCTCAGTTAAAAATTTATATAAAAAATGAAAGCCAACATTTTTCAATCATTTAAATTGCTCAGTAATCCTTGCAATCCTTGCAATCCATCAAAGGTGTCAAACAAAAAGTCTCCAAGATTTTGATTGACATTATAACTAAAGCTTCGTATTACTGAGTCTATCAAGAAATTTGAATACATTTTTCCAAGGCTTATGTGTTTCCGTTCAAAAAAAAAGGGTACATGGAGCCTGTTGTATATGTATATCGTTTTTCCAAGCGATGCTATGACAAAAAAAATGAAAAGAAGAGTGATGGTGCATTTTAGGTTTAACACTTTCTTTCCTTTTTTTGATGAAAAACGTTCCTTTTCACAAATTGCGATAAGACATCGTCAACTTCGTCGTCGTCTCCTTTCGTTACTTTGGATTGATGATGGAATCCAACGTGCGCTCGAGGGCATTGTTGGAAATATTTCACACTTGAACTATTTCGTCGACGTTTATGACATGATAGTATTTTTTTTTTGTGAGTTTTTCTAAACAGACATAACAAAAGAATATGATTTAAAAAGGACTATACAAATATGTGTATACAGGGTGGTCAAGAATTTGGAAAATTGTTTTTTTTTTTTATAGATGATGTTTTCTGTAAATGCGTTTCTACTTTTTTTAATTTGGATTTTTAAAATAGAATTTAGATTAATTTAAATTTTCCTTTACCTACGTGTTAAATAACTTAACACCATCTGGAAGAAAGGAAGGAAGAGACACCCTCCTACTCCTACTCCTGCTCCCCGGACCATCTTAAGGAATCCTTTTGCACAAGGGTGGTATAGGAGTACGAGGTCTAACGATGAACAAAAATCTGCAAATCGTTCATCCTTAAAACCTTTCATTCATTTATTAGAAACAGACTACCGTTAAAAGTGTGTATAACCATAGAGTTTTTTTTAAAACTTTTTCAATGAAACATTTCGAAAAAAAAAATGAAAATTAATTCAGAAACACTCTGTTTCAATTCCAGAAGAAAAACATTGATGCAAGTTATTAAGAAATTCTAAAACAAAAAAGGAGGACGACTCAAAGGCAAAATGAAAGCATATGGATAGTGTTAAGAGTTGTAATGAATGTGCATTGGCCGGAAAAAGCTTGAACAGAGTAAATCCCTGAAAGCTGCATTTTTAATAATGCTGAAATCAAAAAAAAAAAAGAAAATTAAAAATGACAGCTAAAAGATGCTCTTGTGTATTCATTAGTTTGACAAAGATCATCAATTTCTATTGGGGCATAGACAGATTCAGATACAGATACATAAATGAAACTGACTTACAATTTCCAAGGTTTTAATGCAGAAGAAATAGAAAATAGATAAACAACAACAACTGACATTGATTCAAGGATATGATATTGAAAATAATAATATATTGCTTGTTTGTGTTCTTGAAATTTGACTTTCCAAGGTTTTCTTTTGTAGAAAATAGCTTTAGATATTAAAAAAAAAAAATTAAATATCAAATCTGACATGTGTATGTATGTACATAAATTAAGAATATTTTTGATTAGAAAACCCCCGTCATTAATTCCATTTTTCTATATTTTATGTTGAAATTGCCTGCAAGCTTTTAGCTGTGATTGTGGCATTCTTTAATAAAAATCAAACAAATTATTGAGGTTGTCAAAAACTACGAACTAGGAAAAGCGATCTATTCAATTCGGGAATTAATTTATTGAATTTATTGACATCTCCTCGTATAATTCAAGTGTCTGTGATTCCCAATAATTTATTTTAAATATTTTGCCTCGTTTGATGCATTAAATGTTTGCCATTCAAATTCTCCCAAGCGTCATTCTACTAAGTCATACAAATGCATATATACATACCTATGTATGTACTTCCTTTTCCTCTTTAAATCTAAAACATGTTGGGAGCTATACATTCTTCAAAGTAATAATTTAATAAAAATCGATTTAGTATTTTCTGGCATCCTTCGATGTGGAAAATTCAAACGATGTCGTATTCAGTAACACATCGGAGATGAATTATTACTACCTACATACATGTATACAGTCAACACAGGCCAAGGATAAAAATATTCAAAACAAATGGGAATTCGTAAATATGAATTCACATCACCGTATGTTGTGATGGGAATTAAATTGAATTCATTTGAAATGCATCGTGTAAAAATATATAATGTCCGGCTTGCCTATTGTTTATTAATATAGGAAAGAATGGTTTTACAATTTATTGAGGTAGGTTTTGAAGATGAATGATCCAGAAATAATAACAATATAAGTACGTTTGTATGTAAATGGTTTTTCAATTGACGAGGGTAAAATTTGGCGGCCATGTTGTTTTGGTGACATCTGTCAAATCTGTTATTTATTTTTCAGTTACTGACGCCAAATTGCAAGTTAAACGATTGAACAGCACGTCCAAATGATAAAACTTTAATATCAAAATCTTTTGGGACAACGATACGTGCGTTGCGCTTATTTTGCGGTTTACACGGTTGTTCTTTCAAGATTTTTTTTTCCAAGTCGATTATCCAAAATTTGGTGGCCACAATTTGAGTCGACCGATTCAGTGAACAATCAGCCAACGCCCTTGCGTCAACGAAACGCAAGATCAGTTGAAAACATCGTCGCTGTCCTTGAGAGTCCGGACTTCTTCCAAAACGACGATGGCATTGCCATAACCATACACGGAGAACGATAATAAACAATTTATTTTAGCCCAAATTGGATATTGGATGACATGCATGTGAACGACATGTGGTTCCAACCGAACGGTGCTACGTTCCACACAGCAACGATACAATAGCCCCCGTTAGACTTTTTCTTGTGCGATTTCCTGAAGTCGCAGGTGTATGCGAATAAACCATACTATGATAGAATAGGCTCGTTCGTTTACTTTCTAGAATAAAAATTGTAATATGTCAATCTCAAGTGGGGATACAATTCTCTCAGTAAGAAGTGATTCTGTCAGAAAGTATATACGAACACCACTAAACGTCAAAAAGACCCATTTTAACAAACAAAAGTAAAGAAAGATATAACATTTCAAATTTTATTGCAACTTTATAATCTTTAAAATATTATTTCATCTATTGAATTTGTCTTCTTTTTTAAAATTCTCAAATCAGTCTAATTTGTTCATTAAAGAAGAGTTTTTTTTTTTAATGAGAATGATTTTATTAAAAAGTAAAAGATGAACGAAAATAAGTTCATTACTATCTATCATGATAAAAATATGTAAAAGTAAATAACAGCCATTTTGTTTTGTTGTTCTTTGACTTCGAACTGGCTTTTGACAGAACACAGAACTAACAAATTTCTACCCGAAGAAATTTCTCAGCCAGAAATTGTGTACAAGGGTAAATAATTTACTCTCTCGTAATCTCTCTTCCCTGCCCAAAACAACACATAATATAATATGTACGTATGCAAAAGAGTAGTTGTGGGTAGTTTTGGACGCGAACAGACCTATTTTAAAATCGGATGAATTTTTTGCTAATTTTATTACAATTCGTTTGTGTGGAAAAACAAAGTGCGGACTCATTTAAATAAATAACAAACATTCCAAGTTTTTTTTTTTGTCAACCAACAAAGTTCGAAATAACAATAAAGGTTTCAGAAAAAAAAAATGAACAGCACTGTACTGCAAAAATGTAGATCTACAAAATTTCTCTGGAAACACACAATTACAAAAATATAAACTTCACGACACGATTACAAGTAAAAGAGCATAAATATATGTACAAATATACCTATAGGTATCGTGATAAAATAATACAAGTTAAATGAAACGAACTGTCAGAAAGACGTTAATTACATTTACAGATCATTCTCGGGGGAGATTGTGAGCACAGCACAGCACAAGTCACAAGGCAAATTATGACGTTTTTCATCGGAATGCTCTTTGAATAGTTTCGTTCAAAGACATTGACAGCGATAGAGCGCCCCGCCGTTCCGTGCAGTGTGCGGTGTGGATTTTTTTTTTGCATGTGCAGTTAATCACATTTAATTAAAAATTCAGTTGTCTCTTATACATATGTATGTATACGTACATAATATATGTAAATATGTATGAACCTGTTTTTTTATTTGGTATCGTGTCGTCGCCAAGCTGGAGCGCGTCAATCATCGCTTTTGTCCCCCCAAAGAGACCTGAATGCTGCAATGGTAATTAAAAAATTTAAACTTTGACGGCATTTCACAAGTTAATGACATAGCTATACCAAGTGACAGTCGTAACATGTTGGGAATTATGATGAGTGAATTTCTGGGAAAGTAGTAGGTAGTACCTATTTACCTGAAAGAGATGACAATGACGTTTCATAGATTATTTAAAAGTGCAAATGGGATGTTGGCGCAGGGTTAAAATTTGAGTTGTTAAATTAAACGAGTTAAGTACTTGATTTATATATTAGGTACAGTCTTTAGTTCGAGTTAAATGGCGTCTGAAAAAACAGAATGGGGAAATTGTGTCTTTTTAATAAGTCGTATAGGGTTTTTACCGACCGATGTAAATAAGTTATACTAGATTTACACGTCTGATAAATATATGTGTGATAAATTATTGAACCTAACTGACCTTTTATGAGGTCACTAAGACCTTTCAGATCGTACCTATATAATTCTTATACGAATATACCACAATTTAGATGCTAAAAATCACTCTGATAACCTTGAGACTTTAACCAATGATTAAACATCTTCTAGGGCTGACCAATTACACATTCTACACTTTACATTTCATTATAAATATCATTGTATTGCTGTTACATATGAAATGCTTGCTTACCTTATACCTTGAACCAGACGTTTAAGTTCGTTCTATCCGGTCGGGCCTACTTTATAAAATCTTATTTTTGATATTTTGTTCACATTATTTGAATAAACGAACGCCTCTCGATGTCAAAAAGTGGGTTTTATTATAACCGTGTCCACCTTAACAACATATTATCTTAAATTCGGCCTTACTCCATTACTATAAGGCAACATCACCGATTGCCAACAAATAAAGAGAATGGTCATTTTTTTTTTTTTTTTTTGCTCTTTTTGTCTTTTTTTCGGCAGTTTTTACCGCACTGACCAAGATACAAGGTACTTGCAATTTATTTAAAGCATTGATTAACACCTTAACACCTTTTAACTAAATATTCGTGATTATCAAATTCAAACGAAGTCCATGAAGGCTAAAGACAATTGATATTAATATTCTATGATATTCATTAGATTCAAGATGTCCCTCAAGTTAGCAGAGCAAAGTGAGTGTTTATTAAGTACCTATCCTGCTTTCAGAAAGATTTTGCAACGCAATTGAGCCAGAAAACTCTGCTAACTTAAATTCGATTTTTCTCAAACAATTCACCTTTTTTCGACACAAATCTTTTTTATTATTTAAAAGTATGATAATTTGTATTGCATGATACTTTTATCGCATGATACTTTCATCGCATGATACTTTTATCGCATGATACTTTTATCGCACGATACTTTTTTCTTTCTGAAAATGTAGCAGATACTCAATTCGATCTAACGGAGCTTTTAAATAATAAAAAAGATTTAAGATAAAAAAAAAAAGTTGAGTAAATAAATAAATTTAATTTTTTTTTTTAATTATTAAAATATTTGTTTGTTTTGGGAAAATAATTTTATTTCAAAATTATTCTTTTGTGATTATTCAAGCATTTAAAAAGCTCCTTAATATAAGACTACACTTTTTTTGTCTTACGTTTTAAACTATTTCTGGTAATTGCTCTGCTAACTTGATTAGTTTTTACCAAAAGTACTGGAGCACTTAAAATTAAATATAAATTTACAAAAATATTGATTACAAATAATGATAGCAAGATAGATAGAGAAGAGATAGGAAGGAGTTTTAAAGATAGAAAGAAGAAAAGAAAAGAGTTTAAGAAAGAAGCGAGAAATGAAGAATAATGGCACTTTTAAAGCGATTGGCATTAAGAATTGATCTTATACTCATTGGTAGAGAATTCCATAATTTAACTGCGTGAATAAAAAATAAACGCGAAGAGTTGAGATAGTGAAAATGTGATGGTATCAGACTAAAAGTTCTAAGAGAACGAACAGAATTAAGTTTCTCATACAAATACAGCGGGGTCTTTACAGTAACAAGATTATGTAAGAAGATACAATTTCTGGCATCAATATATTGAGTCAAGGTAGTTCCTAAGAGGTTTTTTGCATGGTATGAGATATGATCATACCTGCGGAGCCCATGAATGTACCTAACCGAATCATTAAATGCTACTTGAAGTTTACGATGGGATAAAGAATCCACATTAGGGTATACGACTTGAGAGTAAGTAATCAGGGGTAGAATGAGACTTTTAACAAGTCTTGTTCTGGTTTCGGGTGGAGTAAAACTTGAAGCCATCCACAGCTTCCGAAGACATCCATATATTCTACCTATGACATAGTTGGTATGGTCATATCCTGATAGATCAGAGTTAATTACGAAGCCCAGACTCGTCACCGTTTGAACAATTTTCATCTTATCAACCGAAAGTACAATTTCAGGGAAGGCGTTGAGTGCTAATTTCTTTTTAGAAATTGGGATAACTTGCGATTTCCTGGGCTTCAGTAGCAATCCATTTGCCATTGACCAAGAGTATATGTTACAAAGGTCCTCATTTCAATTGTTAACGAGTTCAGCTATATTGTTAAGTGGACGAGCTATATACAGTTGTACATCGTCAGCATAGAGATGTACCGTGGTATGTTTGCAGACAGTTGGACATACAGAAAATGATTGGACCTAGGATTGACCTTTGAGGAATACCCTGTTTTACAGATAAAAGGGAAGAAAAAGAATCATTGCCTACAACTCTCTGAAATCTGTCAGATAAATAACTTTCAAGTAGTCTGATAGCAGAATTACCAAAGCCAAAAAGGTGTTTCAATTTCCAGGAAAGAAATTTGTGGTTTACTTTGTCAAAAGCCTTTGAAAAATCGAGGAGACAGAGGAGTGTTACACGTCCTTTATCATAATCTTGTCTTATATCGTCGAGTATTTTTACCATGGCAGTAGAACAACTATGGTTAGATCTAAAACCAGATTGACCAGCATAGAGAAGATTATATTGAAATAAGTGTCGAAGAACTTGTTCGGCTATTAATTTCTCAAAAACTTTCGACAAACACGGAAGAATGCTTATGGGTCTGAAATCAGTAGCAAACACCGGATTGTTTTTTTTTGCAACAGGCACAACTCTAGCTACTTTCCACGACATCGGAAACGTTGATGTTGTTATGCAATGGTTAATAATATGAGTCAAGCGCCTAATGATTTCATCAAAAAATGTTGTTTTGCTCACTTTGCTCTGCTAACTTAAGGTACATAGATTCATGACTATTGAGTAAGTAGAACACAAGTTTAAATGTTATTTGACTATTTTGGAAGAAAAAAACATTAAAACTGGTTTTAGGTCTTTCTATGTATGTACGTACATACATAAATATATGTTGTTTTTTTCTGATTTGAGCTGATTAATTGATTTCTATACTTCTTGATAGATTTATTATGGTAGAAGTGTGATTTTACAATGAGATTGAAAGTCATTTTGATTGGATGACACAAGAGACATTGCGATCTTTTAACACAGGTACGTTTCTGCTTTTTATTTTAATGTTTGTTACAAACTTGCATAGCAAGTTTCATGTTTGTATATATGGTTACTCTTATATTAAGCTTTTACACGAGTTTACTGAACTAAACTGAATTTACAGGGTGTTTATAATTTTAAAGCAAAGCTATACAAAAGTTTGAAAGTTTAAAAATCAATTATATTATTCTTAAGAAATTGGCAGCACTGTAAATTTCACACTATACACAATATAGAGCTGATGATGCAAAATGATAAATATGTGTAAAGTTTCAAATATTAGTTACGAACTGAATCCTTTAAACAGTGCTGAACGCATTCAAATTGTGCAATTATTTTTTTGCAGAAATAACAATTAGGCTAAGCACATATGTATATTTATTTTAATAGCACCTCAACATGAATAGCTTATTAAATATTCTTCACATATATTGGCTCCGTGAAAAAAAAATTCTCATATTTCACAAATAAAAATGTTTAAATTTGACCTCAATCAAATGACACGGAGTGTTCCCTTGAAATGACAATTCCTGCTGTTAAATTCCTATGATATAATAATATTTTAACAAGTGATTAGCTAACGTTTTAAAAAAAAATAAATAAAATTGAATGAATATAAGCTGTACATACATTACATACATATTTATGTACATATAGCAAAGAACATTTCCGATTTAGAAAAAAACACACAAATTATTTAATCTGGATGTGATAATGTTAACCGTGACAAAAATTCAAAAGTTTTAAGAAACTATATATTCAAATTCATTATCATTATCGCTTTTGCCTTTTATGGTCTTAAATTTTGTATGCATGTATGGACATACAATCATACATATAATATTTAAACTGTTTTTCATTTCAAAAACTCGAGTACTCACTACAAAAAATGTTGTTGTTTGAACGAATGAATAGGAATTTGTAAAGGTATATATACATATATAAATTCAAAACCCTCTACAAGTTATTGATTTAAATTCAAGTGGAAGAACTTAAAAATTTCAAAAAAAAAAAACACCTTTTGCTTTTTGTTTAGGTAATAGGTAGGATGTTCAGTTAGAAGCCAGTCAAATTCATTTCATTAATAAGTGGTATGATAAGGAGTAATAATTATAATTAGATTAAAAAGCATTTCAAAATTAACTAAGCAATATCGGACCATTTGCATTCGATTGTATTTACATTTTTGAACCTAGGGTCAACAATTTTATTTTTTGCTGAACTAACCTGGACAAAACGAATGCAATTGGTCCGATGGGTCCAAAAATTGGATCGATTTTCGTGAAGTAGTAAAAATTATCGTGCTTTTTTTTAAAATAACTTTGAAGTTAATAATGCATTTGGAAAAAAATCGTCAACCCGTTTTGGAAGTATCGAATTTTCCAAAAATTATTTTGAATTTTTTTTAAATCCAAAAAAATATTTCTTTTTGAAAATTTTGGTATCCAATATTATTTAAACTTATAAGAAGCCTCTGTATAAAAAAAAATCAATTTAAATCGATTTAGCAGGTCGGAAATCAAACAAACTGTAGGCTTCGTTTTCGAGAAAAAAAAAAAGATTCTCCTTAACGGTTTTTAAACATTTGTGTAGTAGATACAGTTATTTTTGGTTATGAGAATCAGCTTGGTGCCAGGTTTAATAAAAAATCGACAATCTTTTTTAAATATTGTGTATATTTGCTAGAACCTTCTGCATAGAAAATGGATCAAAACCGGTTGAAATGTTTTCGAAAAAAGCTAAAATAAAAAAAAAGGTTAAAGGCCTATATGTAGCTGTTAGAAAAATTTGTGTGGCAGTAACTGTTGTTTTGGTCTTTAAAAACGATAAAAACGTTTCAGGGAAATGCTCAAAAAACGTAAGGCACCAAGTTTAAAGAAAATCGTCCCATCAGTTAGGCTGTTTGCCGAACAAACAGACAGGCGGACAGAATTTCTAGAGCCATTTTTTGTCTACCCTGTCATCATCAATTTTCTTATGGAACGTACGATCGCTCTATAGAGCTCGAGCTGCTCAGCAGCTAGCCGATGCCCTGTCAAAATATAAAGCTGACATAACAGCACTTCAAGAAATAAGATGGACAGGGAATGGTGTTCTACAGAAGAAAGATTATGACTTATACTACAGCTGTCATACAAAACACCATGTGCTCGGGGTAGGCTTCCTAGTCGGCGAAAAAATGAAGTCTGCCATCATCGGCTTTAACGCTATAAGCGAAAGGCTATGCACCCTTCGCGTGCGAGGCAAATTTAAGAACATCAGCCTCATTAACGTTCACGGATCTACGGAGGAGTCCTCAGACTACGAACTACGAACAAGTCGAGAGGGCCCTCAATGCCTGTCCAAGGTATGACGTAAAAATCATCCTTGGGGATTTGAATGCAAAAATAGGTCGGGAGCCGGTATTCAGGCATTACGCAGGCACCCATAGTTTGCATGAGAACACTAATGACAATGGACTTCGAGTCTTAGAATTGGCAGCATCGAAAAACATGGTCGTTGCGAGTACCAGGTTCCCGCGTAAAGATATCTACAAAGCCACCTGGGTATCACCTGATGGAGTCACTCGTAACCAAATTGACCACGTGTTGATAGACCGTCGCCACTACTCGAACTTGATGACGGTACGAACGTACCGAGGTGCCAATATCGACTCGGATCACTATCTTGTTGGTATGGTTTTCCGAGGGCGGATTGCCTTGCGAAGACGTATTGCATCCGCCGATCAGGTTCGAATCAACACGGCTGCTCTGCGCAATGAAAACACCAGTAACACCTTTGGTAATGCGTTAGGACTCGCCCTAGAACTGGGTAGAGTAAGTCCTGGAGACAGTATGCTGGGCGTAGATGAGAAGTGGACACGCCTTAAGAATACTGTCATTAGTACTGCCAACTCCATCTTAGGCAGCAATCGTAGGAATCGGAACGACTGGTTTGATGATGAATGCAAGCTAGCGACTGAACGTAAGAATGTTGCGTACCGAGCAATGCAACAATCTCATAGAACGCGGGCACGCGAAGACGAATATAAAGAGCTCAGAAGAATTGAAAAACGGCTTCACAGACAGAAAAAATCAGCCTGGGAGAAGAACATAATCTGTGAAATAGAGAAAAGCCGAGAGCGAGGTCCGCACCAGGCGCGGAAGTTCTACCAATCCGTCCGAAACATGACGCAGTACACACCACGCTGCACATACTGCAAGGACGGAGAGGGAAATCTGATCACCGATCCTCAAAGCATACTGGAGCGATGGGAAGTGTACTTCAATGAATTGCTAAATGGTCAGCTCACTGCAGAAGTGGAGGCTCCACTACTTCAAGAAGAGTACCCTATGTTGCCGCCACCAAGCATAGAAGAGGTTGAGAAGGCTATAGGCCGGCTAAAGAAAAACAAAGCCCCGGGAGCCGATGGTATACCAGCCGAACTATTTCAACACGGTGGGCCAGCTTTACGTCAAGCAATTCATGAGATTATAGTGCACGTGTGGGAGCATGAAGAAATTCCAGAAGACTGGCGAAAAGGTATAATTTGCCCCATACATAAGAAGGGAGATGTCACAACGTGCAGCAATTATAGAGGTATCACGTTGTTGAGTACCGCCTATAAGATACTCTCCTCTATCCTACAAGACCGGATAACCCCATACGCTAAAACCATCATCGGACAATATCAGTGTGGTTTCATTCCAGGCAAATCAACAACTGATCAGATCTTTACCCTTAGGCAGGCGATGGAAAAATGTCTAGAATTTAACATCCCAACATACCACCTGTTTATAGACTTTAAGGCCGC
Source organism: Leucozona laternaria (assembly GCA_932273885.2). Classification (NCBI taxonomy): domain Eukaryota; kingdom Metazoa; phylum Arthropoda; class Insecta; order Diptera; family Syrphidae; genus Leucozona; species Leucozona laternaria. The sequence continues at coordinate 16,931,091 of OW026367.1, read as the reverse complement.
CTACGATAGCATAGCCAGGGTAGAACTTTACAAAGCCATGAGAGAATTCGGCATCCCAAATAAATTGACACGACTATGTAGGTTGACCATGACCAACGTAACAAGCCAAGTAAAAATAGTCGGATTGCTATCCAAACCAATCAACATCTTTAATGGACTCCGACAAGGGGATGGTTTGGCCTGCCTCCTCTTCAACCTGGCGTTGGAGAAAGCAATCCGTGACTCTGGCACGGCAACAAGAGGGACCATCGTCAACAGGTCCAGCCAGATACTGGCTTACGCAGACGACATCGACATCATCGGAAGAACTGAGCAAGCTGTACATGATTCCTTCATCCAGATCGAGCAGGCGGCACAAAATCTGGGGCTGCACATTAGTGAAGGTAAAACAAAGTACATGGTGGCGTCGAATGCGAGAGGAACAGTTGGTCAAACAATCAAGGTAGCGGAGCACGAATTTGAAGTGGTGCAATCCTTTAAATACCTTGGGTCAATAGTAGCAGCCGATAACAATATAGAAGAAGAAATACGCGGGCGGCTTCTCAAATCCAATAGAGCCTACTATAGTCTGTCAAAGCTCTTCAAATCCAGAAATCTCACCATAACTTCAAAACTGCTGCTGTACAGGACCATGGTCCTGCCAGTACTCACATATGGATCCGAGACTTGGGTGATTAGCAAAAGGCACTCCGACCTCTTAGCCGCGTTCGAGAGAAAAGTCTTAAGGAGAATTGTTGGCCCCATATGTGAGGAAGGACGATTCCGATTCCGGAGACGGTACAATCATGAATTGTACGCAATCTACCTTGAAGCAGATATCGTGACAAAAATTAAGCTCGGTAGACTCCGGTGGGCAGGGCACCTAGCTCGCATGAGCGAAGAGGAACCTGCTCGGAAAGTTCTTTGTGGTACATTCTATGGAGAGATGGCGTAGACCAGGACGCCCGGAGCCTTGGGGTGCGCAACTGGATGGCGGCGGCTCGAGACCGGGATGGGTGGAGAGACTTGTTGAAGGAGGCCAGGACCGGACCCCGGTTGTCGAGCCGACGATGATGATGATGATGTACTGTACATGTCTGTATATACTCTTCTTCTGCTGACTTGACAGACGCAGACGTTTCGAAGACAACTATACGCAATCGGCTTATCTAACCGCTTTGGATGAGAATGACACACATGTGCACAAAAGATTTTTAATTTTTTAATAAAATGATCAAAAACTTTTAACTTGAGCATGCTATTTGTATTATTTCGAGTGAATCACGGGAAAATAAGCCATAAATAGACGGGGTTTTTTCCACTCAAGATGCGAGTGGGGAGGTTTCAGTGCGGTCAGATTCGTCAGATAATTCCGTTTAGTTAATGCGTACAGCGCATTTGTGTGAAAACAACGAATCGGTGGTGGAGGAACAGCATGTTCATAACCAACAGCATTGTTGCTTCTTTTTCAAATTAAAAACATAAAAAAAAAAACAAACATCGCAATACTATTTTTATTTTTTTTTTTTTGGAAAAAATCGTAATGAAGCCAATTTGCACTATTTCGTTTATACTTGAAACTTTGAGCAATAATAGAGTAGGTTAGGTATATAATAACAATTCTGAATTCAATGAATTTCCACGTAATTTAATGAAAAAGCTAAAAAAAATCATTAAATAAGAAACTATATTTTTAATATCCCAAGTTTTTTTTTTTTTTAATCAACTAAAGAGAAAAACGTCAGCCACATGCATGCTACTCTCATCTCAACACCTCTTACTATAATAAAATTATCTTTTGCATGCGTCCCACGTTTTGTATTTCAAATATTTGGGACTAGACGAAAATTGTGTAGTAAAATGTGGATAATAGAAATTTTATGTTTATTTTAATTAATTATTTTCTGCATTTTAAGCTAGTGGGTGTGAAATTTTAAAATCAATTTCAAACATCTTGATCCGATTATGACAGAAACATGTGGCAGATTGTAGATTTATTTTGTGTGTCGATAGAAATGTTGTCATAGATTTACCATTTACTACTATTTTTCAACAAGTTGAAGTCTTAAAACTTTAAATAAACCTATTCTCATCCAATTTCGAGCTATATTTAATAATTCAAGTCCCTAGATCATCGGTTAGTAAGTTTTTAAAATCAATTACATAGTTGGTACCCATCAGACGAACAAACAAACGAACATACACATAAGAAAGCGAGTTAATAAAATAACGTGTTTAAATTAAGAATCAGATTTTTTTTTACTCATCGCTGATTATGAAGGTTCTTTTAAAATCAGTCATGCAAGTTCATTAACTGACCTAATTCTTTCCAAAGAGAATCATCAACACCTTCAGACAGGTATTTCATTTTTTGTTGTGTATGAGGAAATGTTCTTTTAAATTCCTACCTTAGCTTACATCAGTAAGTATTTCCTTGTTTTTATAGCCTCTTCGGTCAACTTGCACAAACATTTTTTTTTAACGACCCTCTGTGTATCGTGTTCGTGACCTCAATATAAGCCCCTTACGTTAAAGCTTCATTTGTGATTCAACGACGCGCTAACCTGTTCTATATTAAATGAACCAAAGAAAGAGAACTCGAAAAAATAGAATATTTATAAAATTAAAACAAAATAATCATTATTTTGTCGGCGTTGTGTAGGTAGACGTATGTAGATTCATACAAAGTACATGTGCTTTGCAATTGGAGACTCAAACAAAAATTGATCTCAGAGTACAAGGTTCAAGACATCTCGGACAATCTCGGTTTGTGCACAACAAACTGTTTTGTTTTTAATTCAGTCACCGCTGTCGTTGTTGTTCGCATCATTATTGTGTATGAAAGTCAAGAAGTGAAAATCGAGAAAACGTGACAACAATATATGTAATGACGGGGCAAAACGTATACTGTCTGTATGAAGGTATTGGTAGGTAATTTAATTAAAATACTAACCGAATTCCATCACATTGTATATATACATACGTACATATAATCGGTATTGACGTATAATTTTCAAAGCCAATGCATAAAAGTTTAAGTCGTCGCTGAAAAGAAATGCCAGGGATTTCGCCGGCAAATTATGGCGTGCGTTCCACTTGGCTGATGGCCAATGTCAAAATGTTCGCTGACACCAGTTGGATGTTGTTTAAGTATTATTTTTATTTTTTGTTTCGTTTTCAAATTATTGAAACCAGAAGGGGTCGGTCTCTCTTTATTATTTTTGTTTTATTGGCTTTTATTCCATACAATGGAAATTTTTGTAAACATTAGGTAGCAACCGGCGAAATGATTTCCGGTAAATTATTATACGGAGAAGGATTAAGAGGAAATAATATAGGTGATAGGTATATAAAGGTTGATAAGAGAAGAGAATAATTTTATTTTGAAAATACTAATGCGACTTTTAGCGGTAATAATTTATCCAAATGTATTTGTAATTGATTTTGTCCGTGTAACATTATTATTTGAATGGTTTTAGCATTCAGTTATGCATGACGGGGTTGTGGCTGTTTCAAATATTTTTGCCTTGACTTAAAGATTTATTTTTAACAAAGCTAGGTTTACACATCAACACGAAAGTAGAACGTAGTGGATTTTTCCCACCCTTGGTTAACAAAAGGGCAAATTATAAAATGAACTGCTTTCGACGACAAGCGGGATTAAATTTTCCAACAATCAATAAAATTTGCTAACTTAATAAAATTTTGATTGTAAAGCTATGGAACTACGATCACACATGAATTACAACGCCTATACGTTTGGGTTAATCTCGGTCTCATATTTAAAATTTATTTGTTAATTTGTCGAGGAATTACAAAATCTAAATTTCAAAAACCCAGACGTTTTAAGTTCCACAACACCCAGGCAGAAATCCCCTAAAAGTTGGCAGAAAGTCAGCTTAGGTGTCTCCTCTTGGCAAATATCGGGTTCCCAGACGTTTGAAGTGTCGCCAGGCAGACGCCCGCCCTTAAAAGGGTGCGCTGTCACAGGTATGTATAGGTATAACGAAATAAAAGACATGGCAAAAATCAGGTAAAATCTCATCTTTATAAACATGTACATATGTATGCAGCTCCTACACCATACTGATCTCTATAATACACTGAATAGCGCATTCATACAAGAAAATTGACGCCAGTTGAAGAATAATTGATATGGACGAGACTAGAGACAAGCCAATTTATAACAGTTATAACAGTTTTTTGCCATGAAAAGTAGGCGTGCGTTAACGCGCTTCGCGCGACTTGAACAAAAACTCTGGGTTCCTCAAGTATGCCCACCGGTGGATGGCCCTGGCCCTGCGGCGCCGTAAAAAAAGTACTTTTATTAAACAAAACTGTTGTAATTGGCATGTTAAGAGTCACTTCCAATTGTTGTAGTCGCGTTTTTCCGTAGAAAAGTTTAACTGTATAACATTTCTTTTTTGCCAAAGTGGCTGAACACAATAGATGCAAGTAATGGCACCCGTCTTTACCCGTCGAAGTTGAAAACATAAAACCTTGATAAAGAACGCTGTTCACACTGGACTGTCTCCTCCGTCTTTGTTTTTGTTGACGTCTCTGTACTTTATATCATTCACTTCACGGTAAGAAATAGCCGACGAAGAAAAACAGGATTTTTTAGTTGTTTTAAAAACTTATCGATTTTAGTTTTCTTTTGTGACATGTTCTTTCTGTTTGTTCTTTATCTTTTCCATCTAAATCCTACAGAATTTAATTTTTTTTCAATATTTATTTAATAAGATTTACGTTTTGTAAGCGAAAAACTTCGAATTAATCCTTCAACGAGCACAGATTTTTGTTTTGTTTTAACGACTGCACACATCAGGTTGTGTCTGAAAAATACAAGTTAGATTCACGTTAAAAAAAAGTCGAAGGAGTGAGTCCAATGTGAACACCGTCAAGTTAATACGATGGAGCTGCAGCCGCGATTCACGCGATTCTGTGAGTTAAATAATGTCGAATTCCATCCATAAATTTTTCTAGACAAGGCAAATTATTAATTTTTACCAAGGTTTGACATTTCACATCAAGTTGAAAGTTTTTTCATCGCGTAAAAAGAAAACAAATATTAAAGAGTATTCAATTCCACAAATTAAAACGCAAACAATAAAAACTGTCAGAGTTTGGATTCCAAATCTTCAAAGACGATTAATTCTATCTGGCGGACACCGTCGTCGCCGGTGTGTTCCTTGTCGGATTATAACAAGTCCGTATGTCGATTTTTTTGTTACTTGGATAAACACACAATTGTTTTGCAACTATTCACTGAAATAAGTTTGTATTTATTTTTATCAAAGAGACGTTCTAAATTAAATGCACTTTGAAATATTTGTTTTGAATTTGTAGCTGCACTATGGGGTGTGCTAAAATTCCTGTCAAATCACAAAAATATGAAATTCGTGAATAATTACGCGCTGAGCTAAATCTGAGGTAACCAATTTAATCAGCTGTGAACAGACCGGTTTTCTGACTAGGAACTCAAGAAAGATTATGCAGGTGACCTTTTTTTGTGTAGTCTTAAATACGTCAGATAGAGAATTTGACCAAGTCGTGAATCGGTCATGTTTAAACATCCTTGACCGAAATTGTGATCGGTCGCTGCAAAACCGAGAAACCGAACGTAGCTTACAAAAATACTCCTCTATCCCATGTGGATTTACCCCAAGGCTTGGAACTCACATGTGATTTTTCTGCTATTCCGCTTTACCCTTTATTAAAAATCTAGCTTTGTCAGTTGAATAACATGAAATAATAACCTGTTCTAACAACAAACAAAAAAAAGAACCGACTTGTTGCATTTTGAACTTTATATTTATTTTAAAACTGGATACCTACATACCTATAAAAGTGAAAACATTTAGTGGTTAGGATTTGCATAATGTTTCATTTAAATTTTGTTCTCTTTTATTTTAACTTTACTTAAATTCTATACATATTATATGCCACGTTTAAAATCTACAAATAAGTCAACCAAAGAACAATAAGCTTACACATTTTTGCGTTGACACGAATCAGAATTCAGAGCGCACAGCGATAATTTCAAATTTGAATGAAGCATTTTACAGAAGATCTTTCTCTCTTTACCTTTTAATTTGCGATTTCTTTTTATAGTTTTTTTTTTTTTTGTTGTGAAGTTTAATTATGGGTTAAAATTAAGGAATGTGGGTATCGGCATACCGGCCGCTTGATATTAAAATTATAAATAAAAGAATCTTGGCGCCATTACCATTATCCATTCAAGACAATTCAATGATATATTTTTTTTCAGCGAATGAATTAGATGACATATGGACGGAAGTGTCAAACCAGATGAGTTTAATCTTATTTGTAATTAATTAGGTTTGTATTTACGCTGACTGACGCTGGAACGCTGAAGAAAGTGTTTCTTACTTTAAAAGCTGTTTCCGCATATGTATGTACATACATACCTACATACATATATCATATTTCTTGGAGCATTCATTGTTAAGAGCATTAAAATGTTAAGATCGTGCTGGGCGATTTAAATACCAAAATTGGAAAGGAGGACATCTTTGGTAGTACAATCGATAAATGTAGCCTACATGACACCACTTCTTGAAGCAGACGAACTGGCTAGTAATTTATTTAGCTTCGGGACGTAGCATAACAATAGCTAATCCACGGTTTTTGCACCGAAATATTTCTAAGGGGTAATGGCGGTCGCCTGATCAACACACCGCCAACAAAATTGATCACGTTGCAATCGATGATATCCGAACATATTCCAAGAGGCCAATGCAGTTATTCCAAACTCCTCAGCAACGCAGAACTTGTAACTCATAGCTTATTCCAGAAGTGATCAAACATTTTTTTTTTGAGCATAAAATGTGCCCTGCCAATACATTGTACACGAAATATATGTACATGTATGTATGTATTTATATGTGAACACTCAAAATATCGTCACATATTTGAATTTATTTGATGACCACATGTACTAGATCATTTCAATGATAACTAAGAGCACATCTTGAAAATTCTAACAACAAAATCAGAGTAATGAATAATTGCCTGAGGTTTTTATTGATACCAATCTATGCCACTTCAACGTTTTAAGTACATATTTGTCGTAGCTTACTTTTTATTCGTATGGTAAGCCTTATCTGAATGAGTTTATAGAAGTAAATATCAACAGAATTATCTACTGCTTGTTTCGAAAGGTCACTTAACTTCACTCTACTTTAAGATAAGGACTGCAAATATGTACATTTATGTGTGTTAAGAAACTCCTATTAACAATTAAGCTATTGTATACAATTTGATTGTTCTCATCAAAAATTAGATTATGACTTTATTGAAGCGGTGAAATGTTGTACCAAATTCTTTTGAATAATATTTGTGTAGATGATCCAAAAATATTTCCATAATGCTTCAATCAATATTTAAATTGTTCATCTTCATTAGCATTACCCTTAGCGTTACAATTTGGAGATGGCAACGTACTCATCAGTTGATAAAAACTATAAATCTATTACTAACATCTACACGTGCTCTCTTGAACGAATAGACTAGCAGGGGGCATCTGATTAGGTGCAGAAATTTTTCATCGAATTGACATATTAATTTTCAACCTGACAACATTTTTAAACATTAAATTCGGTTTTTAATATTGTTTCAATTAAATTTATATTGAACTGACACATGAGACACGCAAAGTCGATAACATTTAAGACGCTTAGAAGAAGTGTGCTATTTAAAGAACACTTTCGCGTTCAGTAAATTTCCAATGCAATTCAATGGCGGCTATTTTTATATTATTTCAATATCTTTTTTTGTTGTTGTTGAATAATTGACAATCGCATACAAATATAATACATTGCTTCTTTACGTTCCTTTGAAAATGGGAAGGAAGGTACTCCTGAGTACTTTGCTACCTCCAAAGGAAGACAGCTGTTATTACTTAGCTGAAATACCTATGGTGAATTCATAAATGGTTATTGGTTAAAGTGCAAAGCGTATCACTTACATTTATCAGAATTCGTTTGAATTGATTAGTTGAGAAGTTATTAGTTACAAATTATCTTATAGGTAAGTGATTTAGGGTGCATTAGGGTCCAAGCAGCAGCCCAAGCATTAGATGCCTTCGTTAGGGGCCTTAACGGCGACATAATATCTAGGATGCTGATAGTACAGTGACCGAAAACTCTACCGGAAGCATACTCACCATGTCTAGAAATGCAGAATCTAAATTTTAGAAACACTATACGACGCATTTGTCCACTGGACAAAAATCAATAACTTCTCCTATAAACCAATTCAACCAACTTAGTCAGAGAGGTAGCAAGTTAGATGAGTTTTACGCTGCAGTGAACCACCAGTTGTCCTTAATGATAATAAAGCTTAAAACGGAATCCTATAGCGAGGAAACCTTAAAGGCACTGGTGGAGTCATATTGAAATAGAGCTATAGATGTCTTCGTTTGGAGCACAACACTTCGACAACGTTAATTATAAACGATTGGTGATAATCCGGAACCAAGTAACTGGAGCCGATTCATTATTTCTAAAATGTTGGCAAAATATGTACTTGAAGAAACTCCTCGCATTACACTTTATTCAACACTTTTCTATCTTGTTATAGGTATAATAACTGTTCCCGATTCTTTGTAATTCCTTGCAAATATTCCAATACAGAATGAAATCTTTAAAATCCTCAGCAAAACTGAATCAATGATTTCGATCGAATTAAAAAATTTATTTCTCTGATAATCATAGATAAATCCTTCTTCTTATTCAACTTTTTAATCATGCAAACCAATTATCCTACACTTGCATACTCAGTGGCGTAACGTGAGTTTCTGCCGCCAGGGGCAGAGCAATTTCATTGTTAAAGTCCATTTTTCTCCCCAAATTTCGTAGATTCTTAATTCTTTTCTGAATTACTACACTGATTCCATCGTAGAAAAAAATTATTTTCTTGCAACCATATTATTGACTTGTTTCAAAACTAGTTTCATGGAAAAACTAGGTGTCAAAATTTTTGTTTGTTAATAATATCGATTTAAGCACCTCCAAAATTCTATAAAACTAGTTCTCTCATGAAGCTAGTTTTGAAACAGGTCAATAATATGGCTATTAGCAAATTTGTTTGCGGTTCAGAGCTGCATCTTTATTTCTGTCGCCAAAAATGTGTCTCGGTTTGCCTTCTGACTCAATTAAAATGTGTTCCATGATTCACATTTAATGTAGCAATTGGTATTGTTCTTGTTTCTCATTTCTTTCAGTAAGGTACATTTTTAAAGGTTCATGACTCAATTGAAAAAGGTGTTATAATTAATAGTTTTTTTCCCAATTCGCCAATAGCTTTTTTGCTGCCAGACGAATTTTGCATTTATTTGTTTTATAGGTACTCACATAGAAAATAAACACTCAACACGGCTACTGAAAAGCAAATTTTAATGATGTGTGCTTGTGCAGCTCACCCGCTCTAGAATCGTTTGTAGTTTTAAAAATAATTTTCAAGCTTTCAGGTTACGTCATCTTTTTTCTGTAAATGCACAGACTTATCACAAAAGTCTTGCTGGCTTTAGTATTCCAGAAGCCTTATCTAACTTTAATTGATTTTGTCATTTCTCAAAAAAATGCAAAATCTTGAAAGACTCATTTCTAGAACAAAGAACAGAACTTCATACCTACCTTTTTTGTTTAAAAAAATGTTTATGCCTAACCCGTTTTGAAATGTGATTTTTCAATTGGTCTCGTTTTTCTTAAAAATTATTCATGTATTTTTCAAAAAAAAAAGAATCTAATACCTAGCTGGTAAATAGCTTAGTTCAATGAATAATCACTTTCATCAATATCACTTACCTCTTTAACTTTCATTCGTTTCTCCTCGACCGAAGGACTTGGATCCGGATGCCCGTCCATGGGCATCTGTAGCTGTGCAACATCTCCAACTGGTAACATGTCCTGTCCATCATCGTTCAAAGAATTCTTCAGAGCTGGTGGTGGTAAAGCACCAACAACTTGATGCTGTTGCTGTTGTTGCATCGCTAATAATTGTTGTTGTTGCTGTTGAGACTGAAGGTCGTTTTCAATAACTGGTGCCACACCTACATTCTCATTCAAACCAGGATCAGCGCCACCACCAACAACTTCATCACTAGCTCGTCGCAAAATTTCTGGCTTATCCAGAATATCACCGAGCTCTTCTTTTATTTTAGCTTGCAACTTCACGCGATCTCCTAATACATGGGGATCCAGATCCTTGCCGCCGTGTCCGTTTCCAGCTAGTGGTGGAGCCGGTATGAAAATCTCAGGGCCGGCCTTTTGAAAACTCTTATATACTTTGAGCACACGCTCACCACCAAAGTTATCCGGAAGCAAGAAAATTCCAGCAAAGCACAGAAGGCACAAGGTCGCCAGCACAAGGCCAATTAGACATTTCTCACGCGAATGGAAATTCGGTTTTCGTCCAATTGGGCCGATACGATACATGATTACAAGAATAAGATACAGTTGTCAGATGTGGGTGCAAGAGAATTAAGTTACGTCGTGGGAGAAGTTTTTATTTTCGATAATTTTTTTCTTTTTTTTCCAACAATTGAATAACAACCGAACCGACTGCACAGCTTTAAGTTAACTTTTGATTCCGTTGATTGAGAGAAAACCTATAATTTTCGTATAAACAAATTTTACCAGAGGTAAAAAAAAAAAACAACGCACGACAAATTAGGGGTGGCAATGGGAATTGTTCGAATGAAAAAGGGGTGTGCGTATGGATTTTTCTTTTGGCTTGGCTGACATCAACACCAGAAGAGACAATTGACAGCACTTTCTTTCAAAATTTCACTTTATACGGCGCAGAAATCACGGAAAACGACGATTTAATAACCACTAACCACAAGAAATTTTTTTATTCTTTTTAGTGAATTCCGAGATGCCAAGGCAAAAAAAAATTGCCACAAAGAGAAAGGAGATCCACACCAGAGTCTTGGATAACAACGCAAGCGAGACGAGAACGAGACGCACAAATCTAGATTTGTTTTATTTTTTGTAATGATTTTTCTACAAAAAAATATTATTTCCAATTCTATTTTACCCCTCAACTGAATAGAGAAGTTGCAACAGCTGATTTATTAATTACAATAACCACAAATGAAAAGGAATAGCGGGACGTATATAATTTAGGAAAACAGAATACTTCTTTATTTATCCGCCCGCACGTCTTTTCTTTGACTAAAAACCGTTTTTTCGTTATTCTTTTTTTGAAGTATATTTTTTTTCGATTTCTTTTTCGTTTTATTTCTTTCTAATTTAGATTTTTACATCTTTCTCACTTGCTCTAATAGCTTGCAAGGGAATAGTGAGAGAAAATAAGAAGATTTCTCGTTTTTCCGCCCATTCTTTTCGGTCAGTTATATATATTGGTTTTTATGGAAGTGTTGGTGTGGTGGACAGTAGGAACAAAAACTTGTATCCGATATGTAGGTTTACATGCAGATAAGGTAGTTCGATTAACAATTATGAACTGCATTTGCATATGATACGTTCTACAGGTGCGTTGCTTCGCTTCAATGAAAAATGTACTACGGGTCTGTACGTTTATTTTCTGCACTAAATTTGCATTGTCTCTGAATAGTGAGGAACGGGTATAAAATTCTTTCGAAAAGATTGGAATTATAGCTCTATGGACAAAAATGTCTGCCACTTTTGAAACGTCACAAAAGTCAACATGAACCTACATACATAGCAAAAAAAAGTGACAAAATAAGAATTTATATGTAATTTGTATAATTTTTTAATAATTTCATTACATGAAACAAAATTCCTTTATTCAATTTGTTCATAATAAAATGATTGTGTTTTGAGAATTTCAATTTACACAAACACTCAAAATATTCGGAATAAGCATTTTGCTTTTCATTATTTACAAGAGCCGTGTTTTTTGCAAGCCCGGGGAGATGTGGTTGAAAAAAACGACATCGGGGATTAGCGACGCCATTACAGAAACAAAATGCAGTTTCCATACAAACTATCGATAACAAGTATGCAATTCACGCCGGTAACACAGTTTTTCTCCGTGCTTAAGTTAAGCCCCTAGAATTATCCGCGCTTAGCTAAGCCCGAAGGGGATTAGTTGTTGTTGCATTTAACATGTAAATTGCAGGACAGGACGTCGTTTTTTTCGATCGATTTCCTCGGGGCTTGCAAAAAAACACGGCTAAGAATATTTTGGATACAAAATTTTCTGTTGTTTTTTACATGCCGCCTCCACTGGGCATCAACGATGTCCAACATCACAACCACAATCCAATCCACAATCTGACTTGTATGGATTATGTCACTACATGACATGGATTTTTCTGCCTCCATTGGATTTTTTAAAGACATGTTCATAATCCGAGCATCGTTCATGCCCAGTGGAGGCGGCATGTTAAGAACCGAATCTATTTGTTTCTGTCAATTGAAAGGAATTCATAAAAGAATCTAATTTTTGTGCGATTGTGGTGTTACTTGACAGCTATGACAGTGTGAATTCTTGCTAAAAATGAAAGATTTGTTTGCAGAAAAGAATCGAATTGGTTAAAAAAAAAATTTGAACAAAATCGATTATTTTGTTGAAAGGAATTCGACATCAGTTACATGAACTGGATTCATCAGTCAAAATGTCAGTTTTGCTCTCAAAATACTGAGGAATACAAATTTTGGATTCGCTTGCTCACTTTTTTTGGGAAGTAAACGAAAGCCGTGTTTTTTTGCAAGCCCCGAGGAAATTGGTCGAAAAAAACGACGCAGGGGCTAAGCAATTCTCATGTTTAATACAACAACAACTAATCCCTTTCGGGCTTAGCTAAGCGCGGAGAATTCTCGGGGCTTAACTTAAGCACGGGGAAAAACTATGTTAATCTTCGTGAGATGCATACTTGTTATCGATAGTTTGTATGGAAACTCCATTTTGTTTCTGTAATGGCGTCACTAATCCCCCATGTTGTTTTTTTCAACCAAATATCCCCGGGCTTGCAAAAAAACACGACTGAACAGAGGTTTTTTAAAGGGAAGAAATCTTATTTTCCTGAACGCGGCTAATAGGGTACGTTCAGCAGACACAAGAGACTACGTATATGTAGTCAAGTGCATTCATTGAACAGAAACTAGTTATTTTTTGAGATGCCATAATACCAAACTTGGAACTTTACTTCCAACCTTTACCTTCCGTTGATAGTTCCGATAGTATTTATAATAATATTTATATCTGAAAAACACTTCACACAATTCAATTACGAATTGTAAATTATAATTTTTCAATGCTTCTTACTAATGATGCATTTTTTAATTAAATCGTTTCTATTATTTTGATAAAGAACTCCTCACCCAAAACAATAAAACAAACGTGGAAAAAAGAAGTCACTGAACAATGAAGTTCAGCTTGCTGTTTAATGACAAAATGTGATCAGCTGATATTTTGACATAAATGCACTTGACTTGAAATGACTTGACTAGCTTTCCAGTCACTTTCCAATAAAAGGTGTCCTAATTTGGAACATCCACCAGACTTCAGTGCCAAACAAGTAAAAAAAAAATCAATAGTTTGACAGAATAATATGTAGGGAAAACAAAAACTTGTGATTGTGATTGGTCGTTTGTTTGTTTTCCCTACATATTAGGCGTGTTTTTTTGCAAGTCCATATGGATATGTCAAAAAAAACGACATCGGGACTTAGGAACTTCTTACTTACAGTACGTAAGTCCCGATAATTATCTGGACTTAGCTAAGTCTATATGGATTTAAGTTGTTGTTGTATTTAGGTGTAAAACTATTAGTCCCGATGTCGTTTTTTTCGACAAATCCATATGGACTTGCAAAAAAAACACGCCTATTTTTATGTCAAAATTAGAAAGAGAAAAGACAAAGATAGTTTTTGGAAAAGCCTAATGGGAAGGCAATTTTGTGACAGCTGGCCAATCAGAGACGGTGTTCACATTGGACTGACTCATCCGATTTTTTTTGACGTGAATCCAAGTGGGTTTGTTCAGACACAAACTAATGTGAACACATCGGACTTACTTTGACGTTTAGCAGTCGTTAAAACAAACCAGAAATGTGTGCAGTTTGAAAGATTAATTACATTTTTTCACTTGCAAAATGTAAATCTTCTTTAATAAATATGTTTCCAATTGAAAAAAATTGGATTCTGTAAGATTTAAGTGCCAAAGATAAATCACAGACAGAGAAAACAGATGTCACAAAAGAAGACGTCAAAAAAAATCCACTGATTTTTAAATAATTTAAAAAATCCTGCCTTTGCTGGCCATCTCTTTCTAACCATGAAGTGGAAGTGAGCAAAAGCACAGACACGTCAAAAAAAATCGGAGGAGTCAGTCCAATGTGAACACCGTCAGAGACGAGAAACTTGCCTAGTCTTCAAGTCCCTACGTCCTCTGAACGTACCCATTATTTTGACATTTGCACTTGTTTTTTTGGCAACTGATTTGCGATGTGATTTATTTTGCTTTTCTCTTCACATCTCAAGCAAAGTTTCTGGAAAGAATTGTTAAATCAGCAAAGTGACCAGAGAATCTACAAGACAACATCTTGAAATAATTTTGAATAGGAAATAAAGAAATTACTACAAGATGGAAAAATGGATCCAGGATCGCCTATCTTCTTGTTTAGATTTCGATGTTCCGGAAGATATGATAAAGTATGTTTGCTAATAAAATAAAATTATGTACATAATTATTATCTTCAAAATAACACTTTCCCAATCTCAGGTACATCATGACTATTAAAACCTCCGAAGAACTCGACGAATACTTTGAAAGTCTATTGAACCCCGAATATGATCAACATCGCATTTTTATGGTTGATTGCAAACAACGGCTGTTCAGTATGTTTTTGTTCCCTTAAATAAGCCCGAAATTTTAAATCGTTGATTTTAGGTAGAGCGATTCCCAACAAAAAGGCAACCAACCAATCTCAACAGCAGTCAAAAAATCAAGTGACTAATAAGAAACAAGAGAAAACCTCATCCGTTTCGCAATCAGGAAGCGAGGGTGTTGGTGGAAAAAAGAAAAACAAATTCGTAAACTTGTATACGACCGACGGCAAAGTTCCGAACACCATTATGCTAAAAGGTCGCCGGCCTTGCGACTGTGAAGCCTCAGAACATAAATTGGTAAACAACTGTTTGAGCTGCGGTCGAATTGTTTGTGAACAAGAAGGCAGTGGACCATGTCTCTTTTGCGGCGAACTGGTGTGCTCAATGGAAGAAATGCAACTCATTAAGTCCTCAACAAAGAAAGGTGATCATTTAAAGAAGACTTTGCTGGAAAAAGGCGGAGGTGAAGCTTTACGAAAAGCCGTCGAACAACGTGACAGACTTTTAGAGTACGATCGTGATAGCGAAAAGAGAACCGAAGTAATTGACGACGAGTCAGATTATTTCCAAGTAAGTAAATAGGTTTTTATTTTGCACGAATTGGTTCCTTGTCTTCGCCGATTCCAGACACGAATTGAAAAACATTTCTTCTGTCTAAATTGCCATAATCTTAAATTTTGTTACTTTAAGGATAACTCCGTCTGGCTATCGGATGCTGACCGTCAGAAATTCGAACGTCTTAAGCTTGAAATGCACGAAAAAAAGCACACCCTTCGTTCATCGAGGAAAATGAAAATGGATATATTTGGTCGTGAAATCGAAGAAGATCCCATACCCGAGGATTACGAGAATATGGTCCGAAAGGAAATTGCAGATTCTTTATTTAAGACTGATAACTCGTCAAATCGCAAGAACGAGCGATCCGGTGACGAATATGAAACTTCGGATCCAAGAAATGATGGTCCCAAGCCAGTTTACACACGAATTGGTCCGCAAACCTACAGTACTCATGGAATGGAAAACATCGGCGTGGCTTACAATCGTGTTCAGGACAAAGAATTGATGGAAATGCAGGATATGCGTAGATGTTTGTCGATGCATCAACCTTATGCTTCACTTTTGGTGTATGGCATTAAAAAGTAATACTTCTAAGTTTATTGTGTATCAGTTGACTTTAAAAAAATTCCTTTGCAGGCATGAGGGAAGAACATGGTATTCCAGTCATCGTGGTCGATTGTGGATTGCATCAACGGCTAAAGAACCTAACCGTGAGGAATTAAACGAAGTGGAGGATTTCTATAAGAATTACTACAAAGGTTTGATTGCTTTATTGTTGGTATTTTGTTTGGTTTTTTTATTAGTACACATTTTGGCTTTTATCCAGATGACTCAATTAAGTTCCCATCACAATATCAAGCGGGCTGCCTAGTGGGCAGTGTTCTTGTTCAAGATGTCCTTTCGCAAGAAGAATACAGGAAAAAGTATCCGGATGGAGAGTCTGAGAGTCCTTATGTATTTATTTGCACAAATCCACAAGTTCTTCCAGTGGTATTCCCAATTAAAGGGTCGCATAAAATCTGTAAGTACCAAACAAAAGTTAATGATAGGAACTTAATTGTTAATCATTTTCCTCCGCAGATCAAATTGAACCAAAAATTCATAGAGCAGCTTCTATGGCCTTACTGCGCTCAAATACAACAACAGATTGATTTTGTTTAAAATGATCATAACAAAAATATTATGAATAACAACGTTATTAAAAAATATATACTTTAAAGTTAATTTCCAAAACAGTATTTATCAAAGGTATTTCCTGATGAAAAAAATCGTTCCCCAGTAAGTGTTCTGTATATCTCCAATGTCGTCATCATCATCATTTACCGACCATTTAAGAAAAAGCTTAATTTTGTGTAACCTGAGCCAAGTTAACCAAAATATCTCTGTTAACACTAACTTCTCTATTTTAATACCCGAAAGGCTTGGATGGGAACCCAACTCAGTGAACTGTGTATCCCCTTCTACACTGATGGGTCAAATCAAAAATGGAAGAAGGAACAGGCGCTTGGGTGTTCTGTGAAGCTCTTAATATTAGGGAATCATATAAACTCCCATATGAGTGTAGTGTCTTTCAAGCTGAGATTTTTTTTGCTTTGAATATGGCCAAGAATAATTACGCAAAGTATATTTCATCAATTAGGTAACACACTATATTATATTCATACCTATAAGCGAAAAGGATGAGAAATACTCCAAAAAGGAACCACACTTTTCATTTTACATTTTACCTCAGTTTAAATTCAATGTTTTATTTATTTTCAAATTAAATTTTATTAAATTTTAATCAGCATCGTCGTCGCCAAATCGAATATGTTTCAATATAACTTTCTTCATTTTTTCGCGCCCACGTTTCTTTGGCTTTTTCACCTTTTTATTCAATTTTGCTTCGCGATCTTCTTTAATCTTCTCCCAATACTCTGTTTCTGTTTCCCCACTTATTACTTTACAATCATATTCAGCGCACGATATCTGCTTAACAAAGTTCACTGCCGATTGAGGTGAGTCTAAGCGAAGGAACGCTGACATAGCTCCTTCTTTGATGTCCACATACTTAATCGTCTCATATTGCCGCATGTCGGCTTTGAATTCTTTCAATGTCACACAAGGTTCCAGGAAGCCAACCTCAACAATCAATCCCGGCTCATAGGAGAACAATGGAGCTTTTTCTTCGGCTGGATTCATTTTTGGTGAATCATTAGAGGGGTCATTGAATTTCACCGGTTGATTCTCATCGTTCTCATTGCCAGCTCCGTAAAAGTTCATATTCATCTTCTCCAGCTTTTTGGTGGGCTTTTCAATGGGTTTTGTTGTGTCCATTTCGTTATGGGAATTCTTCCATGCCATTCGTTTGAGTTCTGCAGTTTTTTCCCGCTGCATATTAAGATATTTATTTCGCAATCGTTTCCAGTCTTTTTTGGGAAGAACGCGAATCTCAATGAAGTCTGCATCGGGATTGGCTTCCTCATCGAGATTTTGTTTCTTTTTCTTTTTTTTGTGTTGTCGTTTGCGACGTTTATCACAATTTTGAGCATTGTCCGTTGGGTCATCTGTTTCTGCAGCAGTTGAAGTGGCTCCTTCTTGTCCCGAGTCTACTTTTGAACGTTTGGAATCTGTTTGGCTGCTCGAGTCAATGGAAATTTTTCGCTTTTTAGTCTTCGTCCCTGATTGTTCTTGCTTTTCTTGGGTTTGTTCCCGAATAAAAGACTTCACACTTGTTAGTTCGGCGGGATCGGCAGTCTCCATGCAGAGGACACCATTGAATTGTCCAAACGCCTTTATTGCCTTCTCGATACTTGATTCATTTTCAAATTCAATAAATCCAAATTCTTTAATCTTCTTGGATTTGGTATATCTTGGCAGAGATACATACGCAACTGGTCCAAACCGGCCAAACATATTCTTCACCCAGTCGTGGTCAGCAGTGGGCGGAAGGGATTCAACGTACAACGTTTTGTGGTCAACATTCCGATCAACATCTATTGGAGTTTTTCGACGAACTTTTTGCTGCTCCGAATCCAGTTCAAGGAGCTGCGAATTGGACAGCGATTTGACGATATCAGCCGTGGACGTAGTGAGGCTTTTCAATTTGTTGAAAGTCAAAAACACCTCCAGAGGAACAACTTAAAAAAAAAAAATTGTCTACTAGATGCTCAACGGGGCTTATTTGTTTAATACTCACAAGGATTTTGACCTATTAACTGCATTAAAAATCTATCTTTGGATAGATTTGCATCGCCAAAGTAGAATTCCATTTGTTCGCGCAATGCATTCAGGAATTTTCTTTTGCGCTTTCGATGGCCTTTCCGCGAGGAATTTTCTTTTTCTTTAGATTCTGATTCTGGAGCAGTGGATGTTGTGGCATCATTGATTTTTGAGTTTTCTGTGTTATCGGTAGAGGTTTCCATTCTAGTTTTTAATTTATTTTGCAAAATTATCAATGCAAATGCAAATTGATTTTATTTCTTCCAAAACGTTTGAGAAAGAAAATGAAAAACAATTTTTGACATTTGATATCGTGTTTTTCCAAACTGTACCAATGAAAATGAACTGTCAAGTACACTCATGGCAGATAAAGCTTGGAGTATAAAAGGTGTAAACAGAATTCAGTTAGTCCCCTTTCACACGAGGAAACTGAGTTGCCAGCAACAATCAGTTTGTTGGTGAGAAGGGCAAGAAGTAAGAGGGGAAAATGAAATCTCCCCGGTCAACGATTCGAGGAGATTTTTTTGACATTCCTCTTCACACACACAGTAGAGTGTGTTCAACCAAGCTATTTTAAAAGGAAACAACAGAAAGTTTCCACAATTTTGTTTCTTCGTGTGAAAGGTATAGGAGATTTTTAAGGAAATTAAAAGAAAACGTCAAAAAAATCTCAAGCAACTTGTTTCCTCGTGTGAAAGGGGACTTATGCTACATTTACACGACTGACAAATTGGCAGTATTCTGGCATTTAACTGTCAAAAAAATGACAGAACAATGGAAAAATTTATTCTTTTGTCGATATAGAGACAAAAAAATGCCAATTTGTCATTTGTTTTTATATATCTTATGTGGCTTTCGTTTCAACCAATTCAGATTTGGGTGTCAGATCTTAAATTTTACTGGCAAAAGGAACACAAAACGTGATTTTATTTTGTTTTATGATTGCATGAGTGCCTTTTTTAAAACGACACTGGGTAAAAGTCACTTTTCTTTGATGTGTGTGCAAGTGCGTGTGAAAATCTGTGTAAATCTTGCTAAAAATCGAGATCTGCAAAATCGACTTCAGATCGACAAAAATTCGATTTTTTTGGTCGAAAGGAAAGGAAAAACTTGTCACAAATCAAAAAAATCAAAGAAAAATCGATTTTTTGGTCGAAACGAAAACCACATTAAATTTCGGAGGTTTCTGTAATCCCACAATAAACGCGATTTCTCAGGAAAATTTCTAAGTTTTTGAGTCAAATATAAACTGGCCCAGTTTTTATATCTAAATAGATCAACCATTAAAATTGGAGTTTTAAAAATAAGGCCTGCCGCCCACTAGGCAACTTAGTTGCCGGCAACTTTTAGTTGCTGGGTGTTGCCGGCAACTCCGAGCAACTAAAGTTGCTTGCCCTCGCCCACTAGGCAACTTCCGAGCAACTTTTGAGAATTAATATTTGTGTTTTTTTGTATTTAATTTTCTATAAAAACGTGCTCCACCTAAACCTATCTCAATTTTACCTGTCTAAAATTCAAAATCAATGTAATATTTCAATGGACAACAAATAAAAACGTTAAATTTTCGAAAATTCCTGAAAGTTGCTCGGAAATTGCTTAGTGGGCGGGGGTCAGCAACTAAAAGTTGCCCGGAGTTGCCGGCAACTAAGTTCCGCGAGCAACTCCGAGCAACTTAAAGTTGCCGGCAACTAAGTTGCCCAGTGGGCGCTCTCCCGTATAAGCCAATGTAATTGAACCGGGAGCAACTAAAAGTTGCTGGGGTGAGCAACTAAAAGTTGCCTAGTGGGCGGCAGGCCTAAAAGTTTTGGATGAACATGTTCTTCTTCATATATTCATTATGACATTTCCTATATTCTACATTTTGGTCTTCTCTCTCTCAACAATAGCTGTGTTCCTTTGGAGGTGGCGAAGCACTCACGAGTACTTTCTAGCCATTTTCAATGGAACGCAAAGAATTCATTTCCCCACAAATTTCATTTACTCGCCATAAAATACAAGCACGAGTAGTTGGCAATACTAGATTTTCGTTTAGATCTACTCATGAGTAGTTCGGCACTGCCAAAGGAACACGGGTAATGTAAATTTTATATCATACATCCGATGTAAATGCACCATAAGCCTACCGATTTTAAAATCATTCTGGAAAATTGAACGCTTCTATTAGGCTTTTCCAGAAACTATCTTTGTCTTTTCTCTTTCTAATTTTGACATAAAAATATGTAGGGAAAACAAACAAACGACCAATCACAATCACATGTTTTTGTTTTCCCTACATATTTTTCTGTCAAACTATTGATTTTTTTTTTTGCTTGTTTGGCACTGAAGTCTGGTGGAAGTTCCAAATTCTCGATCTTGTACACTACGCAACAAAATTGTATAAATATAACGCTGTATTGGTCGTAGTTGTTGTTGTTTTGTTAATCGTTGTTGAGATTTAACATCAATTTTCAAAGGAAAATTACATTCCAAGTATAATTAAAAATAACAAATACAAAAATGACCCAACTGCAAGAAGAATTCTCTTTGGAGGAAGTCCAATCTATTTCTAATGAATTTCAACGTCTTGGAGGTAAGTTTATGACATTAACAAAACAAACAACAGAAGCTTGCAAAACAACCTGTTTCCGGAATATGTTTATTGTATGATAAGGCTGATAAGAACTATCTGTTCAACGCTATATTCTATTTAAGAAAATACTTACCTCGACCATGCCGGAACGACTTTATATTCAGAGAAACAAATCGAATATGCCGAAAGAGTTTTGAAAGAAAATCTTTTTTGCAATCCACACACCTGCAAAGTAACGGGTGATCTTGTAGACCAAGTTCGTTTCAGGTACCTATTTGTGATGAATTTTCGAATTTATTCTTGCTCCTATGTTGCAAGGGTTTTGTTTTTAGAATTCTAAATCATTTCAACACTGATGCCAATAACTATGCCGTGGTCTTCACCTCCAATGCCACGGCAGCCTTGAAGCTTGCAGGGGAATGTTTTGATTTCGGCGATGGGGGCAGATTTTATTATTGCCAAGAGAATCACACATCAGTTCTGGGGATGCGAGAAGTCGTAAGAACCGACGATATACTTGTACTTACTAAAGACGATCTGTTAGAAAACTTAAACAGCCTCGCTAACAGCCGGTTGGCAGGACGACAAGGCAACTCATTGGTGGCATTCTCAGCTCAGTGCAACTTTAGCGGATACAAGCTACCATTAGGACTTATTCCAGCTATACAAACAAATGGCTTGAAATCACAAGGAACCCTAGTTCGTGGAAAATCTTCAGCCTCAGACAACAGCAACTTCTTTGTCTGTCTCGATGCAGCATCGTTCGTCGCAACAAATTTCTTGGATTTAGACCAATACCCTGCCGACTTTGTTTGTGTATCTTTTTACAAGATCTTTGGGTGAGTAAACCATTAGAATTCTTAGATTTGCTTCATTTTGTGTTTTAGCTATCCAACAGGTGTTGGAGCCTTGATAGTCAGCAAGCGAGGCCAAAAGCTGTTGAAAAAATCCTACTACGGTGGTGGAACTGTACAGATCTCAATGACTATGGAAGATTTTCATGTAAAACGCAATGGATTCACCGATCATTTCGAAGATGGAACGCTTTCATTTCTAGGAATAGCTAAAGTCCTCGAAGGTTTTCGTACTCATGAGCGATTGATTGCTCAGCGAGGTGGCCTTAAACCCATTAAAAGAATTTCAAATCATGTCTTCAACTTAGCAAAGTATTGCTATGATATTCTTCGTCGATTAAAGCATCCGAACGGCCAGCAACTTATTCAATTCTACAATCACACAAACTTTAATAGCATTGAAGACCAGGGAGGCATTATAACATTCAATATTCTCCATGATGATGGTAGTTATGTGGGATTTGCTGAAGTAGCTTGCATGGCAGCAGTTTTCAATGTTCAACTGAGAACAGGATGCTTTTGTAATCCTGGCGCTTGTCAGAGTCATTTGAAGCTTTCGAATGAAGACATTAGGAAGCAATTCAAAGCGGGCCACATATGCAGTGATTATAATGACTTGATCGATGGAATCCCAACGGGAGCTGTGCGAATGTCGTTCGGTTATATGACCCGCAAGCAAGACGTTGATAAAGCTCTTCGAATGATTGCCGATTGCTACTTAAAGACAAGCAGTGAGCGGCTGGAATTGTTGCAGAAATCTAAATCACTGCCCAAGGTTTTCGAGAATATTCCTAGACGTTTGAAAAAGATCACTTTAAAGAAGATTTGCATATATCCAGTGAAAAGTTGTGGATCTTTCGAGATCAATGGAAGTTGGGAGATAACTCAACGCGGTTTCAAGTACGATCGGAATTGGATGATTGTGGATGCAAATGGTATGGCAGTCACCCAGAAGACGCACGTCAGAATGTGTTTGATAAAACCACGAATTGATATTGAATCCGGGACCTTAGAGCTGACATTTCCTGGCATGAAGTCCATTAGTGTGCCCCTCGACGAAAATGTTGAGAGTCTCGGCAAACCAACTCTTTCATCTCTCTGTCAGAGTAAGGTTTGTGAGGACATGGTAGAAGGCTTAGATTTTGGAGATGAGGCAGCAAGTTGGATTAGCGACTGCTTGGAGTGCTCAGGTATTCGTATGGTGCGACAGAATGAAGGCAGAAAGACCAAGAATGGTGAAGCCAAGGAGCTTAATCTTGTAAACCAGGGACAATTTCTTCTACTGAATAAAACTTCCGTTGAATGGTTGGCTTCGAAGGTGGAATCTGAGCAAGAAGATCTCAACAGTACAATTGATAGGTTTCGAGCAAATTTGATAATTGAAACAGCGACGCCTTTAGAGGAAAACAAATTCGAAGAAATTTCCATTGGGGGTGTTCAGTTCAAAGTTGATGGATTTTGTACGCGTTGTCAGATGATATGTATTGATCAGCATTCAGGACAAAAGACTATGGAACCTCTTCGAACAATTGCCAAGGAGTTTAAAGGCAAAATTCAATTCGGAGTTTATATATCGTTGGTTGATTTCAGGAATAATGCATTTATATCATGCAAAGATGATATAAAATTTAAATTGAAACAAAATTAACAAAGAATAATTGTAATAAATAATATAATTTGGTGTTTATTTACATAATTGAACAATTTTCTATTGGTTGTTCTTTAACCTTATCAAGAGGCAAACCCTTTTCCGCTTTTTGGACATTTTCCAAAACACTTTCATGATCGGGAAAAGCTAAAGTTTGTAACTTTGAGTGTACAAGATTTTCGTCGATTTTTACCTCGAATGATCCTTGCCTACCAGTGTGGCAAATTACTTCGGTGCCAGGTTGTTTCTCTTGCAGAAATACCGATAGCATTTTGCAATGCCATTCGAAATTACAGCGTCCACTAGAATACAAAAAAAAATATTTCGTTAAAATGATGTAGGTAGATGCGCACAGAAAGTGTCTTTTCGCTTACCAGTATTCAACATCAACTTTGACCATTGGAAATATTTTCTTTGTATTAAGACGATTTCATAATAAATACAAATTTACTGAAATAAAACATTTTGATGTCAGAAAACAGCTGTTTTCTGTTTACAGAAAATTTTCGATGGTGGATGGGTGCATGAGTACAGTTTTGGTGAAAATTTTTATTAACGAAAAAATTAAGTTTAAGGTGGTCACACAATTTGAAAACCGAAATCTTGTTAAAAGAGTTTTTTCTAAAAACGAGGTGTGAAGATCTCTACTGTCTACAAGGAGGTTTTTACCTTAGAGGATATGTCCCCTTTCACACGAGGAAACTGACTGGCTGAACACAATAGACGCGCACGCGCGTGATTATTAAAACTTATTTAACTCCCAGAGTCGCGTTCGCTGCTGCGTCTCCATTGTATTCACTTTAACGAAATTTCACGTATTTTAACTTTGACAGGTGCGAACGCGCGTTCGAACGCGCTTCTATTGTGTTCAGCCAGTGAGTTGCCAGCAACATTCAGTTTGTTGATGAGAAGGGCAAGAAGTAAGAGGGGAAAATGAAATCTCCCCGGTCAACGATTCGATGAGATTTTTTTGACATTCCTCTTCACACACCCAGTAGAGTGTGTTCAACCAAGCTATTTTAAAAGGAAACCACAGAAAGTTTCCACGATTTTGTTTCTTCGTGTGAAAGGTACAGGAGATTTTTAAGGAAATTAAAACAAAACGTCAAAAAAATCTCCAGCAACTTGTTTAAAGGGGACTATGTAATATGGAGTGCTCGTTTCTATCCCTAATGCCCGAACCACACTACTCTCGTGTATTGTGTTGGGGAGTAGTGTGTCGCTGTCATTCCACTCTTTTTCATAGATTTCAACATAACACATCACAAGACACAAATATGGCTCTATGCATATGAAATACAATAGAGCGATGGCGACACATGACTCCACAACACACCACACGATAGTTGTGTGGTTCGGGCTTAATGCATTGTAACGCCTGGGCCCTTGATAGGGGGCGCTATTTCGGTTTAAATAAAGTCTTAGAATATCGTAAAGCTGCTATAAAAGTCTTAATTTGCTTATTTTCTCCCTAAATTGTTCTAATTTGAAGTAATTTTTGAAATTAATAAGCATTGACATATTATTTATATAATAAGTCAATGTTAATAAGTGTTTCTTTATTATTTTAAAAAATTCAGTGGGGCATATTCATAGTCACATTTAAACTCCAGTTTATCTTAGACTGGGGTTAATTCAATCTTATTTAGATAGGATAAACCCAGGTCTAAGATAAACTGGAGTTTAAAAGTGACTATGAATATGCCCCAATATCTTCTTTTTTAGTTTTTTTCTCCAGTGTGCAGAAAATTCAGACGGAAACTTGAAACAGCGAACCCTATGAAATAAAAGCATTCGAATAAAAACAAGCACTCCATATTATAGGTCTGTTTGGTAAAGTGAAATTTCTTGCGCATTTGCACAAATTTTCACAAAATTGCACAATTTGTCACAAATTCCTGTTTGTTAATTCGAAAAAGTTGCAACGAGAGAGCACATCGAGAGAAAAAAAAATATCCCCTCCATTGGATAACTTGCAAATTTGTGCTACATAAATTTCTGTGTGCAAGAAGAGTAAAGAATGGCAAAACACCCAGCTGTTAGCATCTTTTGCTTTTAATTTGAAATTGTGGTATCTAATATGTGAAAATTAACTACTCAAATAATAAATAACTTGGGAAACGTATAATTTATGTAATTTATTTTTTAAATGAAACGCAAATTTTTAACAAAACCAGACTTTTGGCATGTGATTGTTGATGTGAGGAGCAAAATTCTGACGTTTTGTACACAAAAGTGGTTCAAAGCGTTTGTTAACTTTCTTGTAAGTTTCTCCATTTTTGAGAAATTCGTTCTCTCTTTGGTGTTTTGACAGGTTTTACACATTTTGCTGAAAAAAGATACCAAAAAGACATTATATATCCTCTAAGGTTCTTATCCATACATTGGGCGCGTTCAACGCATATCTGAATTTTTGGAGCTTCTGATTGGCCAGCTGTCATAAGAAGTTTTGAAAATTCAGATGACATCTAACTTTTCATGACAGCTGTGCCTACGTTCTGTAACTCTCGCATGGTAAAAATTGGTCGAGAAACGATGGAAAATGGAACAAAGCTCATAAGATTTGTTTCATATTTCATCGTCTCTCGACTGATTTAATCGATGCGAGTGTTACAGAACTTAGGCACCGGCCAATCAGAAGCTCCAAAAATTCAGATATGCGTTGAACGCGCACATTCTCAATTTTTATCTGCAAACCGACATTTCAAGCTTGTAGGCAAATTGGATAAATTCTAAAATCTCACTTTTTTCAACAAAAATCGTTTTCTGGAAAAAATTTAAAATGTTTATAGTTGTTGTAAAGGTTTAATCTGTACATTTTCTATAAGTTATCTTAACAAAGGAGAAAATGACATTGATTAGTTTCACGTTTCACCCGCTGGCGCTGGGGAATCTTACCCTAAATGACTACATAAATTATCAGTTACTTTTATATTGTTTTTAAAACTATCTACATTTCTGCAGGCATACATTATGAACATACGTAAGAACTTTTTTTTATTTTCTCTTATTGGCTCCCTTATTGTTTTACTGCCAATGCCATGATCAGGGTTAGAAAGTTTTACATTTATGCAATTTAAGTAGGTAGGTACCTACCTACCTATTTATACTAACTTGTTCATGTGAGCCAAATGCAATAACATTGAATAAGTTTATAAACAAAAAAATGGATCGCAGTTGTTTTATAACTTGGGTACCTACAACCTACCTATACATATATACCTACCAACCTATCTTTTTAATTTAAAAGAATAAATTATAAGCACAAGGTCGATAGTATGGCCTCGATATAAGAACTCCGTGACTTTTTTGGCATTTTTTTTTTACTGCGGAAATTGTAAGTAGGTTGACATAGGACCTTGAGTAGGTATTTCCCAGTTTATATTTGGGAGAAGTATGTTTATCAAGAACAAGTAGAGGTACTTGTCGAAATTTAATATTAAAGGAATATGTACCTACCTATATTACATATGTACATGTAGTTTCATTATTATTTATTTAGATATAGGTAGGTACTTTTACCTTACTACCTATCTGCTATTGGAATTAATCGTTAGGTAAGGTTAGGTTCGCGGGGGTGATTATACGGAAAAAGATCACTTTTCTAATGGCGAATTCCTTTCAAAAAAGAAATCGAATTTTTTCTAAACAGAATCGATTTTTTTCTGTATATTGAAAGGAATTCGTATTTCGTAAAAGAATCGATTTTTTTTGGTGTGATTGTGTCTGTGACTTTATAGCTGCAATTGACGCAAAACGTCAAGAAATTATTCACAAAACTATTAAGGTTGTTTGTTTTTGTTGTGAGAAAAATGTTTTACCAATAGAATTAAATTAATAAATAAAAGATATTAGCCAGCTTATACGGTGCATTTTATTTGTTTGAACTTCTATTTGCACATATATTTTTAAAGAAAATTATTATTGAAAAGTTTTCATCACTTGCACTGAAAGTTTTTAACACGTCTTTCACTCGCGAAAGCTATTTTTTTTGTCAAATTTGTGTTTGATAATGAACAACGCACAATAAATTATTTTTATAGCTGTATTGAATGAATATATTGTTAAATTATGTAGAATTCGTTGCAACGAAAAAATAAACACCTCGTCTTCCAAAAATTCCGCGACTTTCAATTTGACGTATTAGAAATGTCAAGTCTTCATAGTGTGTGTGCAAATCAGTGTGAAATCTTGCTAAAAACGCAAGATTTGTTTTAACAGAAAAGTATCGATTTTGTTTAGAAAAAATTCGATTCTGTTTAGAAAATATTTGAATTTTTTGTTGAAAGGAATTCGCCATAAGATCTCAATAATGGATCCTTGAAGCAATCTGTATTTTGGTTTTTTTTATGTGTAAACATCTATGCTGGCGGTAGTGAAAAAAAAAGTGAACGTTCGTGTGCAACGTTACGTCGTGCAACGTTACGGTGTGCAACGTTACGATCTGCATACTAGGATGGGTGCGTTCAGTGAAAAAAATCTTAAGATCCACTTCAAGCAAAAACAAGTCCGTTTTGGATCCGCGCACGTTGATGTTTACACATATTAACCGTGAGTCCCGGCACTCACACAATTTTTTTTTTTTTAATCCCAAAGTATTTTACAAATGCTGACGCGCATCCTTTTTTTTGCTCTCCAGTGAAAGATATTCCTGATTTATATAGCATCTACTTTTTTACCTGGTTTTTGTTTGTACGAATTTAAATTTTAGCTATAAATCGTTAGAAATTCAAAGGCAGTTTTATTCGAGTTCAAGTTCTCAACTTCGTATTGCGTATACTCTCAAAAAAACTCCTAAAAGGTTCCATAATAGCAATTAAGGCAAACGAAAATCCGCTTAGTGCAATTTATTTACTTTAAATATCCTATACCTACCTTTGTTAAGGAAACCTTTTACTTTTATTCACATGTTTCTTAAATCTATTTATACCTACTTTGATTTGAAACCTTTTCAAATATTAATTTCACTAAAAAAAAATCGGCAAACTTTAGATGGTCTTTTGGTCACTTTTGCTTCTCTCACTCCTCACACTGAAGCAACAGTTAAATTCGCTCCTCGTACAGAATCGTAAATATAGAAAAAATGCATTGACGTTTTCCTATAGCTAGTAGAACCAGAACATGCGTAGTGCATTAGACAAGGAGTGAAAGCTTTTAGATCCTGGCACCCAGTTGTCTCCCATTTAATTTCTAAGAATGAAAGTTCTTTACTGCTTTACTATAGCTAAGCTAAGCTAAAGCAGTTGTGCTATTTGATCGAAAGTCTATGCATCATGAGATGGTTGTTTGTAGAGCTACTCGTCTATTTGTTTTTAGTTCGTATAAGTTGTTGCAACAAGTGGGTTGTTTTTAACGCAGACGGAGAACTTCATCTCCTGCGGTTTAAGTGAATCCTTCCAATTTCCGCATTGTCTATCGGGAATCTAATTAACGTTATTGGTTACACACATTTTGTGTTGTGTGTTTGTTTCATTCGATTCATATTCAGCTTGTCTATTTAAAATCAAAGTTTGTCTGGCTCCCCTTTAAACAAAGAAATCCTATCCATTTATGTAGGTATGTATATTGTATTATATTTCTATCTCACTATCACTACATGCAACAGGATATTGCTTTATTTTATGGTTGTTTGTGTTTTTTAATTAGTATTTACAAAGGCAAATAATTTATTTTAACTTTTTGTGTTTCAAGTTTAAATATTCTTTGTAAAGTAATGAGCATTAAAATGAAATACCTTAAAAGTGCTATCAAAAGAACAACTGGAGCCCAAGGAAGTTCGTAAGGACATTCAATTAAGTAAATGCATTAAAGGAAAATAGCATTAAATCTTCTGTTGTATTTAGTTTAATTTAAAAAAAATTTTTTTTTTATCTTGCGATGTAGAAATTGTTATATTAAAATACTCGGCCCCTCTGTTTGTGTTTATCAATTACCGTGAGCTTGAAGGGCTAGGTATATCTACTAGGTGTGAGACTTATACCTATAGCATATGCAAATTATTTTTAGCTCTCAATGAACGGGCTCATGCCATAATAAAGTTTTTTTGGAATTTGAAAGTGATTCTTTTCTTCTTTTTTTAAAAATAAATTAAATGTCATTTAAGCTTTTGGTTGTTATATTTTCGGCTATAGTACCTAGCAACAAAACGAATTCTATCAGTGCCAGTCAACTAGGTACCTACATAATGGATAAAAGTGCGGGCTAGTTGCGATAAGCTTATTAAGGTCATTCACGCATTCATAAATCTGGTTAATAGTGCTCGAGGTCAGATAACAAACAAAATTTTGTTTACAATATTATGACGACCTCTTTTCATCAATAATATTTAGGAAAGTATTATTTTTTTATTCAAATTGTGTCAGCATCAGCACTTTTTCCTAGTTGCACCCAAATAAAATAGATTATAGGTA
The DNA here is from genome assembly GCA_932273885.2 of Leucozona laternaria. Taxonomy (NCBI): domain Eukaryota; kingdom Metazoa; phylum Arthropoda; class Insecta; order Diptera; family Syrphidae; genus Leucozona; species Leucozona laternaria. The sequence goes on along the minus strand of OW026367.1, from coordinate 16,901,027 downwards.
GGTAGGTACCTACCTATAGATTATATTGGTTTTTCTGTCAATCGAATTCAAATTCAATTTTGTTAGGTGCTGTTAGCATCTTCCTCCTGGGTCATCCTTATTAACTGCATTTAACATCTAGCTCCAGAGGCTCCGCGTGTTTCCCTTTTTGAAAGCTTTTTATCTATGCACTGCACTATAATGTCAATGGCTCTGTAGACTTTTATGTTTTTAAATAAAAAGCTCACAACAATAGCTTAAGTTTCCATAACTACTCACTATAATAGAGTTTTCCATTTCAAACTCGAACAAGTGGAAACAGCTAGGTCGCCATCGCCTCACCCCATTCTATACACTTCAGATCATTTAACTTTTCACCTTTTCGGCAGAGCAATAATTAGACTTATAATGGGTGATTTTTTAAGAGGTTTAGAACTTTTTTAAAAAAAAAAACACAAACAATTCGAAAAAATGAATGAAATATTTATTTGAATCGATAGTTTGAACCTTGCAATTTAATGTTTAAAGATAATTTCATGCAAATGTTGACCGCGGCTGCGTCTCAGGTAGCCCATCCGCTGAGTCCAATTTTGGCATACTCTTTCACACATATCGGCCGGTATCTCACGAATGAATGCATGGATGTTGGCTTCCAGTGCGTCAATCGAAGCGGGCTTGTCCCTATAGACATTAGCCTTGACATACCCCCACAAAAAATAATCTAATGGTGTCAAATCGCACGATCTAGGCGGCCAATTGACCGGCCCGAAACGTGAAATTAACTGTTCACCAAACTCGCCTCGCAATTGCGCCATTGTTTCGCGTGCTGTGTGGCATGTGGCACCGTCTTGTTGAAACCACATATCATGCAAGTCAAGAACTTCCATTTCGGGCAAAAAAAAGTTTGTTATCATCGCTCGGTAGCGTTCACCATTGACAGTAACGCTGCGATTCGCATCATCTTTGAAGAAATATGGCCCAATAATGCCGCCGGCCCATAAACCGCACCAAACAGTGGCTTTTTCGGGATGCATTGGTAGCTGTTGCAATGCTTCTGGCTGATCTTCACTCCAAATGTGGCAATTTTGCTTATTTACGTACCCATTCAACCAAAAATGAGCCTCATCGCTGAACACAAGCAGCGCGCGATGAACATTTCGAACCGAGCACGAATTTTGATAGTAAAATTCAATAATTTGCAAGCGTTGTTCATTTGTAAGACGATCCATGGTTAAATTGCAAACCAAACTGAAGCTGTTTGACAGTGACACAAGGTACTAAACACACGTCAGCTGTCAAAACCAGTGTTGCCAAAACCAAACCAGCTAAAAAATCACCCGTTATAACATAAGAGCGAGTTGATGTATAATTTGAGGTATTTTTGCTTGGTATTCATCAGAGATCTTATAAGGAATTTATATCGAATTTTACATAAATAAGTAAATATTTTCCACTTAAAGAATCCTTCTCCTCCTCCATTTTGTGGTGATGGTTTCTCTTTCTATGGTGATGAAATGTAATTAGTGTCAATGGTTGTATCCTTTGTGATATTTTATGTTTTTTCAGTATTTTCTTGTTATCAATCTCAGTCAGTTGGAAAAACAACGAAGAAAACATACAAATTAATTCGAGGATAGCAGAAAGCATGCTTTTGGTCTCACTCTGAATTCAAAAAGTTCGTTATTGTTTATTTTCTATGAATTTATCGAAACGGTTTCTTTTAAAAGTAATGTATAAAGTTTCTCTGACGACTTAATAAATCTCAAGAGATTTAAAATGAAGGTTACATTTAAAATCATATCAGTTTTCTTGTCTGATTCTTTGCTTTTGGTTTTTCAATGAACGATGAACTGGAAAAATGCCAATTTATAGCAGTTTATCGCCAATAAATGTGGGTGGAAGTTAACGCGCTTCGTGAACAAAGTATCCCCACCGGCGTAAGGCCCTGATGGCCATGCGGGGCCGCATAAATAGTCCTTTTTTTAAACCAAAACTGTTATAATTGGCATGTACCTAGAATCACTTCCTTTTTCAATAGCCTATCAAAAGGCTGCTTACACATGAATTGAGCTCGGAAACCATTAACTTTGAATGAGTTTTTGTAAAACTCTTTTAGTTAAGGACACACTCAACTTTTCTTTATCGGTTCACACTTCAGGTAAAACCACTTGTTTAATTTCTAAAACTTCCAATTTCTATATCAACTTTAGTCCATAAAAGTGATGTCAAAGTTCGATTAACAAAATAAGATTCGCCTAAAATCGATTCAAATTGGCAGTTTTGGGACACCAATAAATAAACAAACAGACCTAAGGTTGTATAAACATCGAAATATTTCACTATCGAGAGTATCGATAAACACTGAAAAACTGTAGATATCGTGGAAAAAAGAATAAAAAGGTGTCTTTCAATAGGGACGTTCGAACTTTTTTTAGGTTATACGGCCATATATTGGTAAGCCAACATTAATTTGTCAAATTTGTTGTGAATTGCTAAAAACAAATGTTTGGGAAAATCGTCTCCAAGTTCTGGGAAAAAAATTGTATTCAGCAAACTCACTGGTGAAAGTCCTGCTTCGAAATTGGCTTCATATTATGTGTTTCAGATGAATTAATTCCTCTTTTGATTCTCGAGATACATACATGCGATTTGTACTTTTGGATAAAGCTTGTAGCGAAATTTCGAATCTCAGGTTCATTTATTGTTGAAAACTACCATTAAAATTAAATGGTAGCATCCAAATTACTCATGTCATCGAACAGAAATTTCAGATATAATCGAATTAACTATTGTGAAAGTTGTTTCTTTTGAAATTTGTTTCTTCATCTTTGTATTTCACTTTGTTCCTACTTCTTGATTTTCTCCTAAATGTCTCTTCAATTGTTTTTCTCGGGTCGATGCGTGAGAACTATTCTGAAATATCTCCCAATCCAGCCGCAACTGCTTTGCATTCCAATAAAATGCGAATCGGAGATCAAACTGTCGAGGTTTCGGATTTCAACGTCAATAGTGATGTCTGTGGCTTCAAGAATGACGCGCTTCTTAGATTTATAGCGCTCCAGAACCTTGCACCAAATCGAAGACATCAGGCCACATTCAAGTTTGTTCATTTACATCTCTTCGAGCTTCAGTAGTTAAAGTGATATCACTTTTCTAATGATTTCCTTATGGCGATTTCCTTTCAAAAAAGAAATCGAATTTTTTCTAAACAGAATCGAATTTTTTCTGTCACTTGAAAGGAATTCGTATTTCGTCAAAGAATCGATTTTTTTTGTGTGATTGTGTTTGTGTTACTTGACAGCTGCAATTGACGCAAAACGTGCAGAAATTTTACAGAAAACTATTGAGGTTGGGAGAAAAATGTTTTACCAATAGAATTAAATGAAAAATATAATAATTCTATTTAAATAACAAAAGAAATTAACAAGCTTATAGTACCTGATTACATGGGTCGTTTTACTGAAGAGCCCATCGCATGAGACAGGTAGATTTTATGTGCGTAAAAAAGAGAAGGTAGATTCCACCTTCTCTTTTTTACGCACATAAAATCTACCTCTCACGCGATGCGCTCTTCAGTAAAACGACCCATGTAATCAGCCACATACGGGGCAATTTGTTGGTGCATTTTATTTGTTTGAACTTCTACCTGCACATATATTTTTAAAGAAAATTATTATTAAAAAGTTTTCACTTGCACTGAAAGTTTTTATCAAGTCTTTCACTCGCGAAAGCTATTTTTTTTTGTCAAGGCATAATAAATTATTTTTATAGCTATTTTGACTGAATTTATTGTTGAATATTTTGTTAAATTATGTAGAATTCGTTGCAACCAAAAAATAAACAGCTGGTCTTCCAAAAATTTCGCGACTTCCAATTTGAAGTATTAGAAATGTCAAGTGTTCATAGTGTGTGTGCAAATCAGTGTGAAATCTTGCTTAAAACGCAAGATTTGTTTTGACAGAAAAGAATCGATTTTTTTTATAAAAAATTCTATTCTGTTTAGAAAAAATTGGATTTCTTTGTTGTAAGGAATTCGGTTTCACTGCCTCAATTCTAGTTGACAATTTCGTATCGAAATGATTGTGAAGGGATTGCGGCACGTTTTCGTTTAGAATTTCTCAACGTTGTGCACTGTTGCTAAATAAGTTGAAAAACTTTGGAACAACAACGTAAAATGTTATTGCAGCAGTACAACATTCTGCGGAATTGACACCACACAAGTTAAGACTGTGACTGTGGTGAATACATGGCATTAGGATTTTTTTATATAATGGCTTTGTGGACCGATATAGTGTCCTTTCATATTGCTTCCATTGTCATATCCCTAGGCACAACAGTCTTCTTAAGGGATGTCGTTCTTTGTCAATTTTTCGCAGATCGAATCCGCAAGCGTGAGTTTTTGTGGACAGACAACGTGCACATAGGAGCCACATTTCGAAAGCGAAAATGGTTTTTCAAATTTCCGGGCCCCTAGAAAATCCCATGCCCGGGGGGATTCTCCCCTTCTTGACGGCGCTATGGGTATATCGCTATACCTATATATAGGTACCAATAGCATTTAGATTACCACATTGTATTTGGGTTTTACTTCTTTGTGTGTTTCAAATGTTCATTAACAGATTTTAATCGTCTCAAACTAAAAAGGTTTACCATTTCATATCAGATAGGTAACTATCCCTTAAAATAATGGTAGGGAAAATTGAAAGCATTTAAGTGTAAATGAACATTTAAAAAGAATTAAGATTAAACTAATTTGTTGGTTCATTTTAAATTCTCCACCTTTTTCTCCCCATAAGTTTTGATTCATGATGGTTAATATTCAAACATCAAACAAAAATTATTAAGTCCAGACATTTATAGTGTTTATCCTCATAGAAATAAATGCAAAGGTAAAACAGTTTATAAACTAAAACGTGAACTTCTAAAGTAGGAACCTAGGCATTATGTAGAGTAGCCAATAAAATAAAGTACACGATTAGGTCAAAAAGATTGCATTTAAAAATTAAAAACAGAAAAACTGTAATATTAAATGAGTTCTTTTAGTAGGTACCTACTTACACTATTTTTAAACATTTTCTCGTTAAAGATATCATAACATTAACATGCATCTTCAATTTGTGGCGACGTTAAAGTTGTCAACCACAGATCTAGTATTGCGTCTGAGCCATTTGAACTATCTATTAGAACAAATACTTGAAGTAGGGTAGAGTCGCCAGTGACATTTTTGGTATAAAATATATCACATACCTAAAATGTGTAACTTTCAAGCTTTTTGATTTATTTTTAAAACAAAATGTTCTTTGTAGTTTTCTTTATTGATCTGAATTCATTAAAATTTATGTTTTTAATTTGAAATAAAAGTTTTATTTAGTTTTAATGAAACAGGCAATTTCTACCAGTGGCCGGCCCCTAGTATCCTAAGACCGACCACCGATGCTCCTAAGCTCGAGCACCCCAATCGAAACAAAAATTATTTTTTTCATACGTCGTGGCCGTATTTAGGACACACATCTCCAGTATTCGGCCACCTAGTTTCTGCTTACAAAGAGGGGGCCGAATACTGAATTTCATTGATTTTTGACGTCAATTTTTGCTGGAATATTGTTTTAATAGCTCAGTTAATCATATATTGCATTTTTCTCAAAAAAAAATAGTTTTTAATATCTTCGGCCGCAAGGCCGAATATAGGCAACACCTATAATTTTTGTTTCCTATCTCCGGCCCCCTTTAAAACCACCACAATTTCAACATATTTTCATAATTTAAAGTAATTTTAGTTGAAATATAATGTTTTTTTATAATAAAACCGCATATAAAACCACTGAGATTAAAACTGTCCTTAAAATTCACTAATTCTGAAACAAATTTCCTTGTTCTTTTCAACAGTTAAAATGTTTACCTATAAACGTTCTCTGACGATGTCGCGCATTTTTTTTTTTACTCATAACTTGTAAAGTACTGGGGAAATCTACGAAATATTTTGACAGATCATAAGGCAGATATTACATATCCTTCGAAGACTTTAAACAGGGGAGTGCGGCTATAGGTTTGTTATTTATAACACATTTCTTTGATGGTGGCCGGCCACTGCATGCGGCCGGCATTAGGCGACTCTACCCTACCTAATTTTCCACTGAAATAATAGAAATTATGATTATGGATTAATATTTAAGAATAGGTACCTAGGTAGGTACCTACCTATTAATTTTCCTTTTAGAACTCATTTGAAAATAGTATAGGCAATTTAAAGAAAGAGTTTCATGTTTCTTTTCAATTTTCTCATACCTATATGCAAGTATATATGCATATAAATAAGGTTGGTTAACTTCCTGGTACCTACCACCTTCCTACACTATAGTTAGGTATAACAAATAACATTACCTACCTAAATCTGTGTTTAATAAAACAATAATTATTCTATACCAGGGTTGTCACTTTGCTGCAATTGCACTTTCTTCGAAAAATGAATCTACTGCCTTTAAATAAAATCTACTGCACTTTTGGTTTTACAAAAAATAGGTACCTTCAATAAATACCTAATCCATAAAATAATTGTTCAATTCTGTCATTGAATGAAATCATTCTTCATGAAATCCACCTTTTCATTTATGCATACAGCCACAGATTAGCCATATGAAGATGAGAATGTTTCGTACGTTTCACCCTCCAAAACCCATTTGTTTCATTGTTGTATTTGTAATTTTTTCCCGCGTCGATGAATAGATATGAATTGCAACAACAATTTAACTAGGTGTGTGAAGATCCCTACTGTCTATGGGTGAGATTTTTATACACACATTCTCATTTTTTATCTGATAACTGCCAGTTCAAGCTTGTAGGCAAATTAAAATGGCTGCCGGAGATTCTCATCTTCATGTGGCTAATCTGTGCATACAGCTTTCGACTATCGGGCTTTGTTTTGACGACAATTGACAGCTGTCAGAGTAAATCTGTCAACGTAACGTTTTTATTTGAGTTTGTTTTGAAAAGGATTGATAAATATTTAATAAAATCTGCAAGCAAAAGGTAAAATTGTTTTAAGTGGTTGAAAATTGATAAAATATAAGTTTATTTCGATTTATTTAGTAGAGGAGGCATATTCCTTGGTTAGATTTTTTAAAACTAAGCTTTTTTAAGGACATAGTCAACGACGGACGTTGAAGAGAAATTTCAAGACCTAAAACCTATCAAAAGTTGTTAAATGAAAATATAGTCTACTGCAAAAACACTGAATCTACTGCACTTTTTTTTAACAAACTTCGGAAATTTTTTCAAAAGGTGGCAATCCTGTTCTTATAGCTACTTCTTAGAGGTTTGTGTCATCCGCATCCCACCCTTTCTGCATTGTTTTTCATTACACACAAACAAACACATGCAAAAAAAGGATTTTGATTGCATCCAGGATTCAATGTAAAATTCTTAATCATATTCCTACAACAACAGCCATGAGAGCCAAGGCCAGGGGCCACCAGAATCATTATTTATTATTTATTATTTATTATTATATATAAATGTTAATATTAATAAATTTTTATTTGGGCCGATCCCGGCGGTACTGCAATACCGGGCCAACCCGCGACAGAGGTGGAGCAAGCCCCTAGCACCCCGTCTATTTCCAAAAATCAGTTTAACATTTGTTGTCCCCCGATGGGGGATCTATCAGATGTTAAGCTGATAAGAACAGATACTACACTTTGATCTTAGCCATAAGGCCGAGAAGCGATAACTAAATTCACTTTTTCCACTATTACTTGACCACACTCTCAGCAATAAGAAAGTGTGAATGTTTACAGAATTTGAAATAAATGCATGTAAATAGTTGTTGTTATACCGATGGGCATTTTCTACATTCTTATTTGCAGTGCGCATTGCGCAACCCCAATTATTATTAGTATGATGATGGTGATGATGATGACGAAGAGTGTTGGGTCGAGTGTTGTGACGTCATTTCGGAGATTGAATGAATTTTATATTTTGAAATTTGAATGAGTTGAGTATAGGTAGATAGGTAACTAGTATCTACCTGTCTACACCCAATGTCGTACTAACCTAGAAGGTAGATTAGCTAGTACCTAACTTCTGTACTGTCATGCCTCCTATGACAGGTAGGTATAGGTATACCTACCTATCTATTTTGACAACATATCCTTTATTTGTGCCTAAAGGCATAAAACGAATAATTAAAAACGAAAGTGTTGGTCAAGTTGCATTAATTAGGATCATTATTATAGGACGAAGAAGAAAGGTATACCTTAGATACATATAACTATATAGGTACCTACATATATACCTAATATATATATACATATATAGGTAAGTATGTATATGTAATTTAAAAGGGGTAGTTAGTTTAACCTATCTAGGTATTATTTAATAATATTGGATTTAAGTGACTAGGTACCTACCTATCTACTGAATTTCGGAGGCCCGGTACTGGTTAAGAAGCACCCACTTTCTTTTCAAAAGTTATTTAAGCACTTTTGAACATGATTTTTTGTAAAGGTACTTCTGGTAGGTGTGTGCCAAGTTTAAGAATGATCCATAAACTTTTAGGTACAATTTTATAAAACTGTGAAAACTTCTAGATATCTAGGCATAGGTACCTTACCTACCTACTGTTAAAAAAATTAAGGCGGCACGTTTTTTTTTTTAATGTGAACACTTTGATGGCATAATGGTGACTTTGGTGGCATAATGGTTAGTGCGTGGCTGTAATGCTGGAGGTCTACATAGGTTCGATTCTCAGCCTCTTCCAACTAAAAACAAAAATCTTTTTTTCGTGGCTACTGGCTCTTGCGAGTAGGTGCCAAATCCTCAATGCTATAGAGGTACAATAATAATAATTTATCCTAGCCCTACATGCATTTAAAACGAAAGTCTTGGGGTGCAGGCAAGGCCGTAGCCAGCCATACGCTATACGGTGAGCTCAGCTTAATCCAAGAAATGTTTGAGCCACCCAAAAATTCTGAGACATTTTAAAATTTTCTGCTCAATCGCCAAAGCCATGCAAATTATTGAAGCAATAAAGGAAATGTTAAAGCCTTGCGAACTGACAAATTATTTTGAATGCCGCAGTTGAAAAAATGTATGTAGGTATAGGTAAGGTATGTAGGTGTAGGTACTTAACTTACCTAATTAAAGATAAAATATAGGTTCGTTATCGGTGTTTTTTTTGTATAAATATTTGGTATAACTCTTCTGGTTTCTTGTGACAGTAAATTTGACAGATGATTTTTGTTCAATACATTTTGACCGATATTATTCTAAAAACACTATAGGTAATTGCAGACATTTTTTTTCAATATTCCTACATATGTATGTACATAAAGGGTCCGCCAAATAACTTTTTTTTTTTTTAAATGGCGCAAAACATCGAGTGTAGCTTCGGCTGTGTGGCACGTATCGCCGTCCTGTTGAAATCAAATGTTGCCAATATCCTCCTCTTCAATTTTTGTAAACAAAAATTCGTTCAACATGGCCGGATAACGATCGCCATTGACTGTAACGGCCACTCCTTGCTCATTTTCGAAAAATGGCCCAATTATGCCTCTGGACCAAAATCCGCACCAAACAGTGACTCGTTTTGGGTGTATCAATGTATGCTTGCGGGTTTTCTGTGCCCCAAATGCGACAATTTTGCTTGTTTACTACCCGCCAAGATCAAAATGAGCTTCATCTGAAAAGATGATTTTCTTGGCAAAATCGGCATCTTCTCTAAGTCGATCGCAGGCCCACTTAGCGAACTAAATTATTAGCGAAACTAATTATCTGTCAAATCAGACATGAGCTAAGTGTTACAATTCACGAAATAAGCACTAGTTGAAAAAAAAAACGTTAGATGGCGGACCCTTTATTTAATACCCTTATGTTGAGAATGTGAAGTTTGAAACATTTGAACATAGCAGAAGAAAAAATTATAAAACAGGGGATTTAGCCGCGAAAACCGGTTGACCAAATCGCTTTAAACAAAATTCCAAGTTGATCTACATAGTTTTTTCTGAAAATTTTCTAAGGTTTTTGGACCTGTAGGTATATTCAAAATTTTGCAGTAAAAAAAATCTAGGTTCTCTTTTTTGAATTCTCTCATTTTTTATTATTTCGCTATTGTAATTATTGCATTGTTCACACCCTTTGGTTTTTATAAATACGTAACACGCCGATTCCGAATATTTGAGTAGCTATTAAAAAAAAAATCTGTGATTCCAAGTAACTACCTACAATACATAATGTGAAGCAGTTGTTGTTGATCGAATCGATTTGAAGCAATAGATTAGATTAGTTTCCTTTTTTTTTAATAAAAAATTATTACAATATTTTCGATTAAGAATACAAACATGACAATTCCGCCGTCTGCCGGATATGACATTTCATAAAATAAAAAGATTAACAAAAACTGATGATGAAGATATATCAAAACCATTTATTAATAAGGAATATGGTTAGATAGATATATATACAAAATAACACAAAAATTATAAATTTATTAATACAAAATTAATTATTCGATTGAAGAAGTTTTTGTAATTTTAGATGATTTAAAACATAAAAGGTTACAATTTTAAATGATTTGAGACACAAATTTTTTGATAAAAAGCCGTAACTTAAATATGCTTGTTATAATGCTTGATGATATTGTGATAAAAACAAAATTGCTTAGTGAAAAACCTGTATACATGTAATGGTATATTTATCTACTGACAATTTTGATGATCTGCTACATAAAAACCTGCCTGTTGATATTTCAGAAGCTATTGCGATAAGTTAAGGCATGATTACAAAAATTATACAAACTGAACCAACCCCGATCGCCATTTAATATTTCGTTGAGACTATTTTTAGACAGAAAACTTTCCTGGAAATATAACCTTCGGATTTCTTGTAGAATTAGACAAATCACAATGAAATGATAGATATTTTCAGACTCTCTTCTGTTGCATAAATTACAAGTTCGCAGAAGATCGGCTCTATTTGGAATAAAGTTTAGATTTAATAATTCTACTCTGGCTTTAAAAATGGTGCTTATAACTTCTAATGCATAATAATTATTGAAATAATTTTCTGCAAATACAATTTGATGGTTTAGATTTCTATAAAACAATCTGGAGGGCCATGACGATGCTCTTGTTAGGTGCTGATCAAAAAGTTTGTCATCAACTTTAGCTATAATAATATCGAATAAATCCTGCCAACCATTAACGTTGCTTTCAGTTAAAAATATATCAGCATCGTGGGATAAAGCCAGCTGGTTCCATTCCCTGAATGGAAAAGCATTGACATGCAGCGCTCTTAATAAGATTGATCTGTTTAGACTGTTCTCATTTTTCTTCATCACTTTTGTTAAATAAGCGGAGTTAGCTTTCAAATTATGCAAATAAATGGGTGGTAGACCAGATTCAACATAGATAGCATAGGTAAACGGAATAGACGTTTAAAGAAATATCTTTGGACAGCCTCAAATTCTTGCACATACAAGTTTTAATAGTGGCGTTGAAAACTTGATATTTATTTGCGAAAAATGTCGGCCACATCAAGTTAAGTGCTAATTTTGCGTCACTACTTTTTTCTTTTGCATCTTTCCCGAAGCTTAAGTTAGATGATAACACTATTCCGAGGTATTTGAAATCACGTACTACATCTATCCGTTCAATATTAAGTCGCCATGTTTCTTCACGTAGTCTTTCTCTATGTCGGCTTTCAAAGATCATGATCTTCGTTTTCGTTGCGTTTATATGAAGATCCCATGTCTCGAAGTACGTTTGTAACCTATTTATTTATAATTGAAGCGTAAATGGACATTCGGCGAGCAACACTAGTTCATCTGCGTACAGGAGGACTTTAATATGATTACGTGATTACTACGTCATCAATGAACATGGCGAACAGAATGGGACTTAAGATGCATCCCTGAGGGACACCTGCAGAAGTATCAAATCATCCTGACAATTCAGAATCATTCCATACCGCTGCGCTTGATGACGATAGAAATTTAAAATACATCATTAAAAACTTTCTTGATACTCCAAGCGTTGCCAGTTTATAAATCAAGGCTTGCATATTGACTGTATCAAATGCAGCTTTAAAACCCACAAAACACACATACAGCTTCTTGTTCTTTTCGATATATTTTTTGGCAATACTTGTCAACGCAAAAATGTGATCTATAGTTGAAAATCCAGGCCAAAAACCTGAATCGATTTGAAGTAATATATGATTTATAAGCTAGAAGGATTCTTTACCTACACCAAAAATGTGTATGGCATCTTTTTCTTCGATATTGGGCAGTTTTATTACAGGAGGAATATTCAATTGGTTTTTTAAAAGTCATTTATACCCGGCAATGTTAAAAGTTTTATATACCTCTGAATCAATATAGCTATTTCATATAAAAATATTATCATCTGAAATAGAAACGAATTTATAATCTGCATCGGTCCAAGCCATAAGAATACAAGAGAAGAATTTGTTTATGCCAGTTAAAATATGATGATTCCGAATGTTCAGGCCATACCTATTTGCCTACCATCGATCGCTCATATTACGTTTGGAAAATTAGTGCAACTATAAAATTCGTTTGCAATTTGAATCCAATCAATCAATTACTGGCCTTTCTGCGCACTTACAACCAAACAGAGTTGAATTGTAGCAGTGTGCGAAAATACAGTTGAATCTAACCAAACTATTGCACGATAGTTTAGTCTAAAATGTGGGACATCTCTTAACCTTCTCAAAGACACATTTGTACTTATTTCATTTTTTAATAAAAATACTAGTGATTTCAAAGCTTAAAATATCCTTGTAAAATTTAGATTACACTTAAGTTTAAAATCCTCAGTGATAGCGAAAACAAAGGACATTCAAAGAATTTTAAATTATATAATACTTACAAGTTGATATTTAAATTTATTAATATATCGGAACATTATAGAAAGACCTTAAGTTTGTTTCCCTGGGTATTTTTAAAGAAATTATTTACTTTGTGCCGTGAATGGTGAAATGTCGCTATGAATCCAACATCTACCTACAAACATAAAACCTATACTGAATGTTAAGAAAGTTTTATTATCCTCTAACTTCCTTCATAATCCTGAAGTACATATTTCTATATTATGAGATTTAATCCTCTTGAAATGGCCTTTCCATATAAATGAGCAGTGCTAAGGGTAAAGACATTGAAAAGTTAGCAAAGTGACACACCCTCTCTTTTCCACATCTTATCACGTTCCATGGGCCATGGCTAGGTAAATCCAATCGTTAGTTTTAAAATAATGATTTTATGAACGTGACTATTCCACGAAACTTTAGAATTTTTGTTTTTACCTGTCCGTTGTCGAAGGAGTGTTTTTAGAATTTAAAATTTAAGAAAACTATAGACATAGCGTATAGGTACGTAGAAGATATGTATAATAATATAAAAGCTTTTATGTTCGGTTTTGATTTGAATGAGATGTATTTTTAAATGTAAGCTGATTTATAACAGAGGGTCCATGTTTCTACTTTTGAATCATTATTATTATTGTCATTCTTAAAAATTTCATTCAATGTCAGATTTTTTACTGGTATTTCAAACATAGGTATATTATATGCCTATAAATATTGCTACCCCAATTTATTTCCCGGAGGCTTATAGATTCGTTCTATTTTTTTGTGGAAGTAAAAATAAAGCCTGTTGAACAAATTTTAAAGTATATACCTGCCTATACCTATAGCTTAGCTATTAATAGAAAAATATGAATCATCTTTTTCAAATAATTTCCCGGGCATAATGGTGGCTCTATATTGACTTTAATTTTTCTTTGATTGAATCACATCAGACACAAATAAAATTGATATGGAGTCGTTGATTTATTTACGATGAAATACCTACATATTATTACCTATAGAAATAAAGTGTATACAACTGAATTGCTGGCTAAAATTTTTATGGCACTGCCTTCTTTTTCCCGCACAAAAAAAAAAAAAAAACAAATGTGTGTACTGAGTTACGCGCGCTAGAAGTTAAACTTCTTTTCTCTCAAATAAGGAAGTGACTTTAGATATGCCAATTTTAACAGGACCCTCCGCCGGTGGGCATACTTCAGGCACCGAGAGTTATTTTTCAAGTCGCGCGGAGCGCGTTAACGCACGTCCACTTTTAACAACAGTTATAACTGTTATAAATTGGCATGTCTCTAGTCTCGTCCATTCAATATACCACATTCTAACTTATAAACGTACAAACAAAGTGAACTAGCTGGCCCACCCGGCTTCGCACGGGTATATACAAACCCAAGCTTCGCATAAAAATAACAAAAGAAAATATAAATAAATATTTAAGCTAATTTTTGTAATCGAATACTACTTTTTGGGTTTTAACCTACTTTAGTTTATGAATGGTTTAATATGTAAAAACATGATCCTCTAAGTCCAACTTTTATAACTTTGTCAACACAGAGAGAATTTCTGTAATAAGAAAACTCGTCTTTGTTTTATCCCATTTCACTTTATAAATAGCATTTTTTTTAAATAACGTTTGAAACACAAAAAGAATTTTCGAAATCGGATGCCATTTTTCGTTTTACCCCATCTATAAATGCCAAATAAATGCCAGGGAAACATACAGAAATTGCTTTCACCGCTACTTCTACCTTTTTCCTTCAACATTTACCACCACAATCAGCTTCATTTACCACCACATTCAGCGAGAACCAGAAAAAAAACTCTTACACACGTGAAACGTCAAATCTCATGCACAAGCTTTGAACAGCGGCCATGTCGTGTTTAAAAAGTAGTTTTCGTCGTCAAATTGATGCACGAACATGGATTGTTGTGCCTCCATTGGATTTTTTCTAGACATGTTCATAATCCGAGCATCGTTCATGCTCAGTAGAGGCGGCATGTTAAACCATTTCCTAAGAAACGCCTTTCAAACACAAAAGAATTTCTTAAATCTGACAATTATTTTATTTTGACAAATAACAAAAGTTGAAATAGAATATCCCAAACGCCATTTTCTAACCGCCTACAGAGCCACATGTTGAAAGGTATAGGTAATTGAATTGAAATGAAAAACGAAAAGAGCGCATACAGCGCCATCTGTTGAGAATTTTCCAACTTTTCTTTTTCCTAGACCTTCGCGGAGCAATTACAAACAAACCCGCTGAAGGAAGAATCCAAATTGGTCCAGTCGTTTTAAAATTTTAAGAATCTGAACCCACCACGATCCATTTTACATTTTTTGGGAAAACTCTCGAATGTGCGGTTATAAGCCATAAAACGAAGGCATGACCTTTTTTCGAAATGAATTGATTGTGAATGTGAAATCCTTTTTTTTCTCGTTCGCACTCATTTAATTTCTAAAAAATTGATGAATCTAAAGCGTCATCACCCATTTCGGCGAATTAACTGAGGTTCAACGATGGTTCAAATTTTGATTCATGGTTTAGCAATTTCAACTCACCGATTTACCTCAGTAAAATTTTCGAAATCGGGACGAGTTTTATGAAAAGAATGACTCACAATGTGGAAAAAAAAGAGACGAGAGCGTGACATGTTTCACTGTTAAGATTTTCTAATTATAAAACCATTCCCCAATTCAATGGCACGAAACCTTTCACGACGAGATCTAACAAAATAATATTTCGGCTATAACTAAATAAATTACTTAATTTACTAATTTAGCGCAACGTGACGACGTGAAATATTTTATTATGTTACTGAAACTGATTTAACAAGAACGACGAGATCTTGTGACAGTCACGTCTCGTTTTCTTATCACATCCACTGTGTTCGAAGACTAAGGATTCTCCCAAATGCATGGCAATGTTATTTAGATTTGTCAGCGGACTTAGGATTCCTCGTATATGGCAATGCTGGTCTTTGACAGCAAAAGTATCGGTTTTTGACAGATAAAGTATCGGTCTTTGACAGATAAAGTGTCAACACTCTTTACCCCCAACTCCGAAAAAGAAGTTATCTTTCTAATATGTCTGCGGGTGGAAACAAGATGGATTCCGATGAAACACACCACTCCACACGAAATCACAAATATTGTACTTAAGCATAGGATGTCGGATATTGGCCTCTGAAGAGTTTGGTAGGTACATGGTTCCAATCTCAGTGAAGGCATAAGAGATTTTTCAATTGAAAAATGGCTAGAACGAGCCTAAGCACCAGTATAAAAGAGTCTAATGATCGAATTGGCACTTGTGAAAAATTATAATAAATTTTTCACTTTTATAAAATGTCCATGTTTTTTTTCTTTTTTTTTCTCTGCTCATTCAAAACTGTATTCATTTTATACTTCATGTATGTTATATGTGCATACAAAACTGTGAATATACTTCCAATAGATTTATGGTTCTTTTTATTATTCAATTAGTCAAAATAATAATATTATAAACACAATTTTGATATTGCTATTAATAGTACGTATACGCCATAGTGGCTCATAAATTCTTTCGTTTTTATGTTCAAAATCCACTGTGGGTAACAGTTACAATCCATTAAAGTATTAGAATATCTTTCAATAGATGTATAGGTATGGCAAAACCGCTATAAAAACACTTAACGTTATCACATATATACATACATTATTTATTTTTCACATCACAAAGCCTAATTTATCGTCCCTCTTCTCTTTCAGGATAACACAAACATCAGAGTTGACAATATAAGAACAGTGATACATACCTATACTCTTAAAATTATGCTCAAAAAACCAAAATCTGTACTGCCTACCATCGACTATGATTATTTGATTAAGTTCCTTGCCCTTGGAGACTCCGGAGTGGGCAAAACCAGCTTTCTGTATCAATACACAGATGGAAAATTCCATTCACGTTTCATATCAACTGTTGGAATAGATTTTCGTGAAAAACGTGTGGTAAGTTGATAATCCACATAGAAAAATAAAACCAAATTTATTGATATACATTATGTATGTATGTATGTATAAATGTATTACGAAATTATTATATTTAAGATGTACACGACACAAGGACGAAGTCATCGTATTCACTTACAACTCTGGGATACTGCTGGTCAAGAGCGATTTCGGAGCTTAACAACTGCCTTCTACCGAGATGCCATGGGCTTCCTGCTGATATTCGATCTTACCAATGAGAAATCCTTCCTTGAGGTCACCAATTGGTTGGAACAACTTCGAATGCATGCTTATTGTGAGGATCCTGATGTTGTGCTATGTGGAAATAAATGCGATTTGGATAATCAAAGAGTTGTTAGTGAGGAGCAAATCCAACAAGTAGCAAATCGTTACAAGCTACCATATGTAGAAACAAGTGCTTGCACCGGCCTCAATATACGACATGCAGTGGACTTGCTTCTCGAGAAGGTCATGAATCGCATGGAAATGCTAATGAGCAGCAAAACAGATGTACCAATCCATCAGCGAGGCATTCCAAATCATTTTTACTCTGTTGATACTGTGAGACTTGGTGTGGGTGAAATCAACACAGGATATGATACAGGTGGGAGGAAGAGGAATTGTTATTGTTAAAGTTAGCATCACTATAGTTGTTTAAGTTAATATTGGAAAATATATATGCCACCATTGAACTGTCGCTGCATTTAATGTGTTCTCTAAAGAAAACAAATATTTTAATACTGTCATTAAAAGTGTGTAAATTAGATTTTAGTTTTAATTCCAAACTATATGGAAATGTTGATTTTTTTTAATACAATATTGTAATATAATATATACAACCTATGTGTAATGTATAAATTTGTATTGTGCTTAGCGTTAGTATTTAACGAATTAATAAATAACTTGATTATTGAGGAGTTAAACAGATACGTAATCGCTGTTCTAGGGGCACACACAAAATGTAAAGGTAAGTTCTAAAAGCTTGCAAGCAAACATTATTATTTCATATTGAATGACAGCTATACATAAGTCAATGTGGGATATAATAGCTTCAAAGGAGTTTTATTTACAAATAGGGCAATACAATTTGATCTGACCATTCACAATCAAGACTTTGCTGATAACTTCTAGGCATAGCTATATACATATTCACACGCACATAGGTAACAAGAAAAAAAAAACAATCAAGCAAATTAAATATATTAATAAATTTATTTATCTTATACCTATATCTATCAATTTTATTACTAAAATTTTACTACATAGAAAATCACAAGTAACCCAATAACCATTGTTGTTATGCTCCAACTCAATTTACCACTAGCATTTGTTTTAGTTATCCAATTAATATAATACTTCACATCACTATACACACCGGGATAAGGTGTTTGTCCACATCCAGAACCCCAAGATACAACTCCTACAAGGGCGCCATTGTACACCAAAGGTCCGCCAGAGTCCCCCTGGCAAGCGTCATTGCCGCCCACCATATACCCAGCACAAAGCATTCCAGGTTTGATACTATTGCCATAAGAAAGTGAGCAATTTGTTTTTGTAACTATTGAAACATTTGCAATACGCAGATCTGCCGGGAGATCCTGAAATATAAAAATAAAACGATATAAACTTATTGAAGTGAGAAATAAATGGTTTCATAGCTATACAGTGTGAAATGCAAAATGTTATAAAGGGTGTTTTTTTAAAAGGTATAGAACTTTAAGTTGGCAACACTATTTTAACTTGCGGCCATTTTGGCAGCTGTCAAGTGATTTATTTTAAGTTTGGTTTATCATTCCAGAATGAATAAACTGACACCTGAACAACGCTCCCAAATTGTGCCCAACTGGGCCCAAAACAAGATTGCCATTGATCCCAATAAATTTCCATAAACGAATTTTGTTTAGCGATGAAGTTCACTTTTGGTTCAAAGGATACGTCAGTAAACAAAACTGCCGTATTTGGAGTGAAGATAGTCCTCAAGTGCATGTTTAGACACCGTACATCCACAAAAACTGACAGTTTGGTGTGAAACGTTTGGTAACCGCATATAGTTTCACGTTACGGAACCGTGAATTGGCCTCCAAGATCCTGCGATTTAACGCCGCTTAACTATTTTTCGTGGAGATATGTGAAGTCGCTAGTCTACGCCGATACTCTCGAAACGATTGACCACTTGAAGGACAACATTCGCAGCGTTATTGCCAATATACGGCCACAAATGTTGGTAAAAGTCATCGAAAATTGGACCTCCAGATTAGACTACGTCCGAGCCAGTTGTGGTTGTCATATGCCAGAAATCATATTTAAATTATAATGCCAGAAGATTATCTTTCTAATAAAGTAAATTTCATGTCAATTTAAAAAAAAAAATCACCTTTGTTTTATTCAATTTCAAAGTTCTATACCTCTAAAAAAAAACACCCTTTATAACAAAATGTTGTAAATTATGATCTTTTTAAAAAAAACGTCTTCTGCACCCGTCAATAGTTTCAACATTAAAAAAAAAAAACTTCCATAGTTTCTGCGCATACTTTACTTACATATATCATAATTCATAATGAACTTACCTTATCAATACTATGTGTTCTACCCCAACCAGAAACTTGGCATATAAAGCCTTGTGGTAGAGTAAAATTATTCAACGGAATCGGTTGAATTGCCATATGCATACTGTTTACAGATAAACCATTTTTCAAAAATAATATCGCTATGTCATCTGTCATTGTTGCAATATCAAATGTTTTTAAAGTTGCTATAGACTTTACACCAGAAACAATTGTTCCTCTTGACTTAAATCTATTTAATGTACCCATTACTACCAAGAAATCTCTAGGATCACGATATCTATTCTTGTCAGCGCTGCAAGTATTATTAGAAAACATAAATAAATGAACGGTGTTTATCTTAAAAGGACACAAAATGAAAGCTTATATTTATACTTGAAAACACAGTGCGCAGCTGTCAAAACTTTTTTGGGTCCAATTAATGATCCGCCACAAATGTGGCCATTTCCAAAGGGATGATCCATTGTCTTTATTCGTATTGAAACTTGATGTTTGGTATTGTCGATTTTTGCTAAATTACCGTTAACTATTCTAGGTTCTCCATCGGCTTTTCTGAGTAAAACTGTAAGTATATAAAAACAAAATATTTAAAGAAAGAAAACGGACAAATAAATAAGTTAAGTTCGTATAATAAGGTCTGATGTCCACAAGATCTACATATACATATATGTTTATTCTTTATTTACTTTTTGCTGTTAAGAAGGCATAGAGACTGTAGAATATTAGTTCTCACTAATTAGTTTTGTGAAGGAGAAAACCCCTCCGGGCCTGTGATTTTTTTGAGGCCCGGAAATTAAGGATTTTGTTCCATATTCCACCTGGAAAAAAATCTAGTTATTAATGCCGCCCTAGAAAGTCTTACATAGATACTGACAAGGGGCTAGCAAGGGTGTCTAGGACAGTTATGTACCCATTTGCTCGAGAGACAAACTAGAATTTGGTTCATTTGAGATTTGATCCTGGGACCTACCACCACTAAAGGCCTAACGAGTATTTGACAAGCCTATTTATTCTACATTTTACCAACATTAAAACTTTCCAGGGCCTTGACTATAAACTTGGAAATAACTTGCAATTTTCCCAGCTGGGATGTCATTTTGTATTTTTAATACGAATTCAACCGTTTCTTTTCAAACGCTAGAAAAGAAAGACTGCACAGCACAGAAAGACTGTTTGCGAAAGCATAAATGTGTTGATAGCGTACAAAAACAATTGACACTTCTTGATTACAAATATTGTTCCAACAAAAATATTTTGATTGTAATTCCATATTGGTAAACGTATAATCACTCAAAACCAGACTTTTGTTCGGTTTCACTAATATTTAACAGGCTTTTAAATTTGTATGTGATGTATTTTGTATGGAGCAAATGTCATTTTAAGATTTAAAAGAATGTTAAATAGTTAAAAGTGCTTTATGAAATCGGCCATTAGATCCGATTTTTATATAATCTGTTTAATCAACAATTAACTATCAGAGGAAAAAATATGCAAAAATATTGCCTTATGTAAATTGTATATAAGTACTATATGATATTTAACTGACTATTGAAAAATTGGGCCTTTCTGTGATATACATATATATTCATGAGTGTCAAGTAAGCGATTCAACATTCACCGATCGAAAAGTAGTTAGGCGGATAATTTGTCTTTAATTATAGTTGTGATAATTTCGATTTTGTCGTTAAGGTACCGAAGCACTCCCTCAAAAAGGGGTTAAAACTTCATAATTGAAATGGTTTATTGCTTAATAATTTGTCGCTCATCGGTTAGGAATTACTTGTGACATTTTTAATTTTGGCATTCGATTTTTTCTATGTTTTTTTCTGTGGATTTCTTATGTTGATATCAGAGTAAGAATATATTTTTTGATCCATTCTCATTTGAAAATGAAAACAAGTAAAATTACCTTAATTTTGTATGTATACGCATATAAATACATGGCCCCTTATTTATTATACCCCGGGACCGATTATTTTTATTCAGTTAGCAGCACTCTACTGATCCTTCACCAGCTTTTAGCTATTGCTTTTTTCTTTCATCTTGAAATCGCATTCGTCATTTTTTATACATCTTTGTCTGATAAGAAAGGGCTTTTTTTAAATAGGTTTTTGTATGATAACATAATACAGTGAGTCTTTAATCATTTACAAAAAGGCTTTGAATACCAAATTTTTATTATTTTAGTAAAATATATGCCGAGCATAAACATATATGAATTATGTACATACATATCTACACCTCGAGGTGATTCAAAATTTACCTCCAAAATTTTCTAACTTGAAAGGTCAGACAAAAACGTGGAAAAAGTGTATCTCATATTTTCGTGTCATCTTTCTATAGTTGGTAGGAAAATCTAAGCTATTTTTCAGGTGAATGAAATTTGTCTGTGTTACACTGTTTCTGACAGACGTTTGAAGTTTCAAATTCAAGAAATTCATGTCAGATCACACAAAAATTATTTCGAATTTCTTCCAACCAAAATATTAATTCTGTTTAGAAAAAAACCAGATTTGTTTATAAAAAAAATTAATTTTTCTAGACAAATGAATCTTTCATTTTTATCTATCAAAATTTACACGTTTTGGCACACACATTAGGAGGATTTGACATTTCTCATCAAGTTAAAAGTTGTTTTTTTGTGGCGTAAAAAGAAAACAAATATATAAAAGAGTGTTTTTTAATTCCACAATTTCAGTGAAAAATAATGCAAATAAATAAGCAAAAATGTGCATCGGTTGGCTTACAAATAATAAATTAGAAATAGAAGAGTTTCGATTTCAAATCCGTAACTACGCTTAATTTATTCTATCATATAGGTATTTCGAATTTATGCTTCTTTTCATTATTGAATTGTAATTTTTTGTTACTCTAAGTAACGCACAACTGTTTTTGTTTTGCAACTATTCACTTAAATAAATTTGTTTTAAATCTTATCAATGCACTTTGAAATATTTGTTGTGAATTTGTACAACTTTTGTGTTAAGATTCCTGTCAAATAACACACACACCATCACAACATCACAAAAGAAAAAATCAATTTTTTTACAAATTCCTTCCAACCAAAAAAAAAATCAATCTAAAATGGTTATAAGGAATTCGACATAAAGAAGGGATTTGTGTCCCACTTTTGTTAATGTTACATTTTTGGAAAAAATTTTCACACGAAGAATAAAGATGATGGAAATTTGTTGACGTTTTCTTTCAATTTCCCTTTGAACAAATTCACTGACCAACAGCTTTATTCTGCTATTCATCGGGGGGAATTTTTCTTGAATTTTCACTAATCACTATTCTGCTATTCATTCGAAGTGAATCTGGGTTAAAGTAGGTAAAGTCGGTAATACTCCGCGGTATTCTCTTAATCACGTGAACGCATTCACTCTATACAATTCAGATCCGCATATGAAATGTTGCAGATTTTTTAATTTATATTGGATTGCCTGGGAAGTGATTAGTATAAAATATAAGTAAAATCTAGTTTATTGCCTAATTCTGAATATTTGTCTGTAAATGATAGCTTATTATCATGTTTCGGGGTAGAACAACAAATAGAGATCAATTCATCCCTCTATTTTCTGCAATGAAATTAAATCCAGTTTTTCAAAAAAACAAGTGCTCTGTTTGTTGATTTCCTTATTCCTCTGTTTGAAAGTGGAAAAAAAGTTTAATATCTGTTTATGTTTGTTGTTTTTTTTAATTTAAAATGATTAACCAAAACAATTTACCTAAATTTCACAAAGATGTTCACATGAACAGCTGTATACGTGAATGTCAAATTGGTTTGGGATAATGAAGTTCAGCCGACGGATAGCAGAATGGAAAGGTAGAGCGCAAGGGAATCGAAGGGGTGAATCGAAAGTACGATTCACGTGAATAGCAGAATAAGGCTGCAAGCTTTGTTGGTCCTTCCTGGATCATTGCAAAACGGATTGTCTGACGCACATCATTAAAATTTTTTTGTGTCTACGTAGTCCAAAACGGACTCGTTTGTTTGAAGGGTTCATCTAAAATCGCTTGTAACTTTCACATGAGGAAACAAAATCGTAAGAGATTTCCTGTACCTAGTTTCCTTATAAATTATATTGGTTGAACGCAAACTACGTTAGGAGTCGAAAGGAATGACAAACAAAAAACTTCAATCGTTGACCGTTGACCGTTGAGATTTAGATTTTGTTTACTTCCTTTACTTCATCCCTTTTTCTCCAGAAAACTCAGTTTTGTCATGTACAAGGGGACTAACAGCATTATTAAATACCTTAAATTGAATTAAGATTATATGTTCCCCACACCAAATAAAGCAAAATGGTCTGTTAGAAACCGACACCAACCAAAGAAAAAGCAAAAAAGTCATGGTTTACTGATACCTGAACGCAATAGAGGTGGAGCTGCAAATGCAATTACAGCCGGAATAGCTGTCAAAATAATGAATACACACATTGAATGCGCAATTGTACATCCCATTTTACTTGCCTTATAGAGCAAGTATTGGTTTTGTGTAAAAAAAATTGATGTTGTAATCAAAACTAACACTACGATAATCGAGAAGTCCAAAAAAGTGGGTTTCGCCATGCCGGCCGTCTGTCGGTCTGTATGCATCGGTGCGTCTGTGTGTCCACTGTAATTTGAGCTAGGGCCTAAGCGGGTGGACCGATTTGCTTCAAATTTGGTACAGAGAATTTTTATGTGATTCCCTAGAGGGCAAGCAAATTTGAATTTTTGTTTAAGCTCATTATCTAGAATGGGTTTTTTCAAATTTTATCGAAAAAGGCTTTAAAGATTTTGACTAAATTTCGTACCTGTAAAAAGCAAGTCAATTATATAAGAAAACTGCGTTTCAGGTTTTTCTCAAAAATATCACAAAACGGAATCAGGTATTCCACGTTTTTTGAGAAAATGGTCTTATTTTGGGGTTATTCGCGTATATCTTAACCATGG
Organism: Leucozona laternaria; assembly: GCA_932273885.2. Classification (NCBI taxonomy): domain Eukaryota; kingdom Metazoa; phylum Arthropoda; class Insecta; order Diptera; family Syrphidae; genus Leucozona; species Leucozona laternaria. The sequence goes on along the minus strand of OW026367.1, from coordinate 16,876,685 downwards.
TTAGACCAATTTTATTATAATTCAATCTGATGCTTCTCAACAATTTAAACAATAATGCATTTAAAATTTTTTAAAAATACTTTTAGGGGGTTACACACAATATTTAACCACAAAAGCAAGTTCGTGAGATCAAGTCGTGCATATTTTGTATTTGTTTTTCTTTAAAAAACACATATGGCTCAAGTGTATTGTGGGCACGTATGAAAAATCACGTACGACATTGCCAGCTATTCCAGCTCCAGTTCCATTTGCAGCATTCTATTGTGTTCAGGCAGTTATTTGCTTGCTCCAACTGGAGGTTTTGGTACTCTCATTTAATTGCATGGGTTTTGGGCTTTTATTATGCACTAAGCAGTTTTGTTTGTTTGAGCCTAACTTGATTTTTTACATCGAAAGATGTACGTTCATAATGTACCCAAGTACATTTTATCAAAACACTTATTTCTTGAAATAAAAAAAATTGTTTCTTTTACCCGTATCTTGATTTAATTTCAGATAAAGTTTCCTTCATCAAGAAGAACCACCCTCCCCACCAGCCGAAACGTGCGACGCTATGGTTGGAGTAGGTAAATGATAATAATTTGTTTCATTGTCATTTTTTTGTAATAAAAAAAAGCTGACAGAAAAAAGATTTTAATCTTTTTACTTTTTTAGTTGAATCACCAATTTTACATTGGAAATAAATAAAATTACTTAAAGTCAATGAATGATGGATAACATTTTGAAATCGAAACAAGTTAATATTCCTTTACGTGTTTTAATAATAATTTTTTTAAAAAAAAGAATATTTTGAAAACTTTTTCATAAACAATTATTTCACATTTATGTTATAATCCCGGATTCTGCTCAATCATTGTTTTTATTTTGTATATAAGGACATATGTATTTATATTAGCCAACCAATGAACTCGTTCAATGAAATTTAAACTATAATATTTTCTCACTTTTTGATATTAACACCACACTTAAAACCCATGTTAAGGGCACTAATGTCGACTTATATCTTAATATCATTTGAAAAAAATGTTTATACAAAAATTCTTAAATACAAAATTATCGATGGAAGATGAACACTGGTTGTTTGTCGACTAAAATACCTACCTTTTAATTAATAATAATGAACCGATATCTTTTTCTATAAATCCAAAGAACATACGAAATATCTAATCAGCCTCATACAATTTTGCTGACATTTTATCGATACTTCAAAAAGTCTAAGGCACCAGTATTGGTTTAAAATATTATTTATCTTTTTTAAATGTAAATAATTTCATAACAGCAGGAGTGATACCAAAGTTCTCTACAGCTGGAAATTTCCTCCACCACTAATAAGGATTAATTTTTTATTAAATGAAAATAAATAATTATTTATTTCTATAGATGGATCTAATATAAATTTCGTGTCCCACTTGAGCTACGGTCTTACTATACTGCGTCATCCCTCGGGGTGAACTCGCAGATTTAAACACATAACCAATAACCAAAATCTAAACACGCGTTTTGATAAAAAAAAATACCAGGTTAAACCTTAAAGACGATTTGATTTGAGTGTTTACTAATAACCAAATTAAACAAACCTTTCACTAATTAGCGCTCTATTATAAAATCTAGTACAGTATTTGTCAAACAGACAGCTGTTGAAATGACATTTGTTTTATTTTGCAAAATAAACAAACAATTTTTCTGGTTCCTAACAGAGATTTAAACTTTTTTCACTTATCAAATTAAAAAATGAGTTCCGACGACTAGGATATAAGTGATGATATTATGTCTGTTTGGTAACGTGAAATTTCTTGCAAATTTGTAAAAATTTTCACAAAATTGCACAATTTGTTAAAAATTCCTGTTTGTTAACTCGAAAAAGTTGCAACGAGAGAGCACATAGAGAGAGAAAAAAAATTTCCCCTCCATTGGATAACTTACGAATTTGTGCTACATAAATTTCTGTGTGCAAGAAGAGTAAAGTCTGTCAAAACACCCAGCTGTTAGCATCTTTTGCTTTTTATTTGAAATTGTGGTTTCTGGTATGTGAAAATTAACTTTATAAATAATAAATAACTTGATAAATTTATATTTTATGTGATATTTTTTTTTTAAATTAAACGCAAATTGTTAACAAAACCAGACTTTTGGCACGTGATTCTTGATGTGAGGAGTAAAATTCTGACATTTTGTACACAAAAGTGGTTCAATGCGTTTGTAAACTTTCTTGTAAATTTCTCCATTTTTAAGAAATTCGTTCTCTCTTTGGTGTTTTGACAGGTTTTACACATTTTGCTGAAAAAAAAGATACCAAACAGACCTATTAGTATTTTAGAGGATGTGGCACAATCTCTCTATTTAGCTGTCAGATTGACAGCACAAACGAGGTGCATACATAATTAAATATTAGTTTCTTCACTTTAAATTTAAAGGCACGTTTAGCGTTAAGCTGACTATTAAATTGATTATTAGTTTTTTTTAGAGTCCACTTAAATATTTAAGTCATCTCTAAATTTGTTTATTGGTAAGGCCCATTTACAATAATTAAAGCTTTGCCCCTCCTGTACACTTACATTATCCATCTGCGGCAGCGCACAGTTTTTTCTTTATAATTAGCGCGCACTCAAGAGGTTTTGGCTACCCTTACAATGTTAAAACATAGTGCGAGCAGTTAGGAGAGTTATAAAGAATTCAAGAGGAGAAACCGATGAACATTTGGTTTGAATGCTTTTAGATTGTACTGAGAATGAAATATCGAGTTTGGTACGGTATTCCACAATCCACATACATGTGGTGCGGCTAAAGTACGAATCTCTTTATTTAACCGTGCGTCTGAAATTAGGCTCCGGGTTAAATTGCGTGATGGAAATTGTTTCAGGGGAGGAATGCAACTGGCTTGGCTTTTTCAGTAGAACGTTGTTTGTAAAGAAAAGCAGTATACATACAATAGAGAGGCAAGAAAGATTCTGACTATGTTCAAGAGTGTCGATGGTTTCAATGATGGTGCTATATATTCTCTATTAATCTAAATGCTTTATGTTAAATCCGATTGAGTAGATACAATACAGTAGATGCACCTCCCCAAATGTAAAAGTTAGAGATTTTTTTTATATGCTTTGTATATTATAGCGAGATCACAGTGGGCTGTTTGTTGAATAATATCGACAAAAATTATTTTCCTCGTCACTTCTTCAGCTTTTGACGAAAATCAATAAAATTTGGTTTACTCAATTAATTGTTGATGCTGAATTTAGTGGTACTGCCTAGTTTTATGAGTATGAGAAATGGGCGGGACATCACACTGTAGGTCGGAATACGGTACGAAATATCAAAAAAAATCAATGTCAAATTCAGCAATTCAATAAAATTAATATTTGGAATGTTTTGAGATTATGTTTTTAAATGTGTACTTTAATATGAAAGTGATTTAAATTCAGATATACATATGTACATAAGTATGTAGGTACCAAATTTAGAAAAGTAAGTCCAAAATGTTGCGCAATTTTTCCACGGGATTTGAACTGATTTGTTTGCTCAAGCTTTGTTATTCTAACATTGAAAATATTATTAATTCTGATATAGAAGTTTGACAATTTTGACATTTAAAATTTGTCAACCAAATTTTAGACCAAGGACTAGAAAATAATCTAAAATATAGTAGTTGCTGTATTTAAATCTGACGACAAAATAAAAATTTTGACCATTGAAAATTATTAAGAAACTTTTAAATTACTTAAAACATGACATTCCCATATTTTGTATTTTGCGAATATTGTATAGGAAGTGAAAGTTTAAAGTTAGTTCTTCCGTAAGTTTTTATAAACATTTTATATTTTTGGAAAACTCAAGATCTCTTATTTTCGTTCATTTAAATTTTATTTAAAGCAGTGTTCACATTCAACGACATTTTCATCAATACGTGTCGTGTTTTGACAGATTTTTGTAATGTTTGATACTTAAATGTAAATATAATTTCAATTTAAGGGTTTTTAAAATTTAAATTTGTGAGACTTAAAAAGAAATAGTTGATATCGGAGTGAGAAGTGTAGAGTGCGGAGTGTGTAGTGTAAGGAAAGGATTGAGTAGTGCGAGCACCACTATAATAAGGTAAAAAATTAAGACACGACCTGACAAAAAAAATCACTTGTTTTGAATTAGAAAAATATATCCTTATATTTTCTATTAATGGAACATAATACATTTTTGTTCTGCAACTGCACCAAACTTTCCTTTACTTCCACCAAATGTCAGGTTGCAAAAAAGTAGACAAAATAAATCCAGCTACTTTCAAATCCGCGAATAGTGAATTATAAATTATAATTTGTGAATATAAAAATTAAAAAAATAAGGAATATCTACGAATATGTGAACTAGGTCTCAGGGACACTATTTTTTTCGGTGTGGACTTAAGACTATTGGCTATGGATTTCATGCTGAATTTGAATGTAAGCCTTGTGTGAAGAGAAGTTTTGTATTAAATTTACTATTTATAATTATACATATAAAAATTTTAAAATATAGGTAACTCTGTTTCTTTTTGGTGCTTTTACGTTGAAGTACATGAGATGTAGATTTAGCTTATCAAATAAACTATTTATTTATTGGTTAAATAAAGCAAATAATTACGACAAGTACCTATTTCAAGTTTATTCCAAATCTCGAACCATATTTGTTGTTTTTCACTTAGAAAATTAGATAAGAATTTTATAAAATTTTATAAAAACCAATCAAAGCTTTCAAGCTTTAGTAACAACTCTGAAACAATATCGACAAATGAGAAGAGATAATATTATGTAATTGATAACGCAGAAACTATTTTAATTAATTTCTTGATGAGATTCATAAAATTATAGCAAGCATATGTGTGTGTACTATTTTGTTAGGTTAAGACGCACGCATTTAGGAAATCTATAAGTGGACTCAGCGGCGATGGCATTTTCTCGATTTTAAAACATTAAGTTTTAGTAAATATTTGAAGTCATTGACATAATATTTTAAGTAGCCTGATGTTAAGGTTTAAGCTCATGGTACTACTTACGATTTTTCTAACTCTCACCTCATATCTCTCCTCTCGTACCACCAAATAAAATCTCTGAGCGCTCAGAAAATAGAGATGTTTTAAGTGAGACCAAAAATCTCACCTGAGCACTGAGATTTTTTGCAAAGATTTCTGGGGAAAAATTTGTTTGAATTTAATTTTCAATTTTCTTTCTCATCCGAAACACCTGTTCATTTGACATTTGTCTGACACTTCATAACGTGCCTTTTTAAATTTGTTAAGTTTAGTAGGGCCAACAGAAAGTGTTATTTTCAAGAGAATTTATTTATTTAAACAAATTACCATGGCCATGCGAGTTCTGAAATTCCTAATAGACAAGATAGAAAACTCAAATAAATATACACCTTGAATTACAATTGAGAACATAAATATTTTTGACAGCTTATGTTTGTACGGAGATTCTTTTCCCACAAAATGATTCACGTCAATCTGACACTGAGTGCTCATTGAGATTTTATTTGGTGGTAAACGACTAACGTTTAACTAGTATCATACTAAACCTATTTACTTAATAAAATCCAGCTGTACACGCCTAAAACAGTGACAGTTCGTGTAAAAAAGTAAGCAAACATACCTTGTGCACATTTTTTATTGTCATTAGGGTGTTTGTATATAATACGAAAAAGGTAAATTAGGGATTTGGTGATATTAACTTTAAAAATATGTTTACGATGCGCTAACTCGTTTAACATTTAGAAAGTCCTCATTTTAACCTTACATCATACCAAACATGCTTTACTATTGTACTGAATCGTCTTAAATTTCCTGACTAGTTGAGAAAATATATTGTAACGATTTATTAATTACTCAAATACTTTCGAAACCAAAGGAAATCCACTTACTGCTTATAGCGCCATCTTTGTGATATATCTAAACACCAATCTTTTAAACTGTTTACAGCGCCATCTTGTGATTTAGCTAAACACCAATTCCATTCCATCATCTGTCAACAACTGGAATGGAAGATACTAGAAGGAGATATACTAGAATATTCTAGAGCAGACTAGAACCATTCATTTTGTTTTTCGAGCGAATAGACACAGTTTAATTTTGAAATTGATAGCATAAAGTACGAAGTAAAAGTGTATCCGGAAGTAATTCTTAAAATGCATACTATTGAGATTAAGAAATAATAATAACGATTTGAAGTAAAATAAAGTGAATTTACTTTGTAAAGTGAATAATTGGAAGTTAATTAATTAAAGGAAGTTTTACTATCGAACCTTGCTACATTATTACAATATTAATGCATTTGCCATAATTTTGTTCTTGTTTTAGGGTACACATAATAATCACTCTAAAATTCTAAAAGTCTTCAATTAGAATTTGTTTTAAGATCTCAATTAAAGCACTTGCTATTGCTATGCCGTCATCCAGTTACCACTATTATAGCCGATATGTATGTCATTTTTGCATTTTACAGGAACAGACCGTTGCCGTTAAGTTGAAAACTTTTTTTTTGTAATAGAAGCAAAATGCGTTTCCCTTACCCTACGCCTCCACACGCAATAGTTCATTTCTAAAAATCGCTTATGCAATGGAAATTTCCAATGCAGACCACAAATTTCGTGAAAGAAATTATTTCTCTGTGGCAATAAATGAAGAAATAATTTGACGTCTCATTTCAGTTCAAATGACAGTGGGGCAATTTTCACCTTTACATGTAGGCTTACGAGTTTGAATTGGAGTTCCAGGCATTTCAAATGTATTTCAACTGTATATACAATAGATGTTGTTTGCTCGGCTACCTGAATAAAAAAAAACTTCATGCCATAATTTGCCCACTGAACGCAAAAAAAAATGTCATTGCTCATTGTACTGCTCTATTTTAGCTTTCATGTATATTTTGTCATCCCTGTGCGTATTAAACTCAGTTAATTTATTAGTTGCAGCTTGTAGGTATTTCTTTGACTTATGTAGGTAGGTATTTAGAGTACCTAATCCCTCAAAATATGCAAGGGTTTTTAGCATTTTGTTGGCCGGCGCAATTTAAAATTATATTCGTTTGAAAGTTTTCGGTTTGAATAAATGTTGTTTTCATTTTAACGTTTTTAAAGATAAGGAAATTAGACACCATGAAGTTAACCGTTCGTCAACATGTACTGGTACATAAATGTATGTATGTAGTAATACATACATATTTTAACTTATCTTCATCTTGAGTCCTGGCACTCACAAATTTCTTTACAAATCCAAAACTTGTCCTGTTAGTACTACGTACCTACCCTTTATAAGAAGTAATAAAACGACATGGTTGATTTAAATGTTTTGTTTTTATGGGAAAAGTTGAAATTAAAAAGAAAAGAAAACCAGTTAGGTATGTAGGTATGATGTTAAGGTTGTTAATCGACTACAATGATATCATTACAAAATAGCCGTGTTTCTTTGGAGGTGGCGAAATACTAATGAGCAGATTCAAACGATGACGTAGAACTGCCAGTGCAAGTAGATGAGATTTGTGCAGTGCAAGTAGATGAGATTTGTAGGAAAATCAATTTTGTTGGATACATTTAAAATGGGTGGCAAAGTACTCATGAGTACTTCGCACGCAAGCTCCAACTCCAGAAGAACGCGGCTAATATTCCTCGGCAAGTTCATTCGGGATAAGATAGTGGTATTGACAGTTCTGATGCTGTTAGGTATTATGATTTCTGTAGGCGTGTCTTACAAAAAAAATATGCACGACTGGGTCGCACGTACTTGCTCATATATGCGATCACATTGTGGTTCTATAGTCTGAAATAAATTAGCTATGGGATCTATATTTTATCCATTTGCCAAAACTAAGTTTAGTTGCAGGTGGTATAATGTGAGTACACAAAAATTAACAATATAGCCTAGTGTTACACATATGCAATATGCATACAAAGAAATTATACTATTTAAACTGGTAAATTGTTTTAAATCAACAAAATTAGAAAGAAATTGATTAAAATACTTTAAATCCGTTTTAACCCAACGCGATGTACACCATCTGATTTCTTATATAAATCTTTATTTATGAGAAAAAAATTTTGAAAATCGTAGGAGCGGTTTTAAAAATAATTAATTTTTTATATATAAAATTTCGTTAACATTTTTGAGAAAAATAATTGGTACGCCAATTTAAAGCATTTATTAATGTAGCGTTAAAAATTGAACTTCACAAAAAAATCTGCTTCCAGTTTTCGAAATATCGAATTTTCAAAAAATAATTTTGATTTTTTTTTTAAAAATCCAAAAATTATTTTTTAGAAAATTTTGATAAGCACTTTTATTTATATTTGTTACAAGCTTCTGTATAAAAAATCTAATTTTATTCGGTTGATCAGATGTTGAGATAGTCGAAAATCAAAGAAACCGTTCTATGAGAGGTACTGTTAATAAACGTAAAATATAAACTTTAAAAACTTAAAATCGTAGATCGTACTAATTTTAACACATTATAAAACTTTTTAAATCGTAGGAGTCGTTTTTGAGAAACAAAATATTTTTCTTAACGGTTTTTTAACATTTGTATGGGAGGCACCGTTATTTTTGGGTATTAGAATAATTTTTGTCAAAAATCTTCTAGATAAAGTTACAAAACTGCTATTTACCAAGTTTAATAAAAATCGACCAAGTCGTTTTTGAAATATTGAGTTTTCAAAAAAAAATATTAAAACTTTTTTTAAAAATCTAAAAAATATTTTTTTGAAAATTTTGGTAAACAATATTATTTAGAACGTGTCAATACTTCTTCATAAAAAAATTGATCAGAATCAGTTTAACCGTTTTCGAGAAAAGCGAAAATCAAAAAAATGGTTCTTTGGGAGGTACCATTAATAACCATTTTTCGGAACCATTTTTTTTATTAAACGGCAACTTATAACTATTTAAATTTATTGAGTTCTTAAAAACAAATTCGGTAGCGCTGGATTTGAGAAAAATAAGTTTTTCCTTTTTGGCCAAGAAATTTTGTATGACTGCTACTGTTAATTTTGGTCCTAAAAAAAAAGAGAAAAAAACGGGTGGGGGGAATGTCCAAAAAACGCTAGGTACCAAGTTTAAAGAAAATCGACCCATCCGTTTAGGCTGTAGTCGAACCGACAGACAGACAGACAGACAGACAGATAGACGGACGTTTTTGCGAGACCCACTTTTTTTGACTTCTCTATCATCGTAATGTAAAGTTTGATCAAAATCTCGAGTTCGATTTTTTGTACGAATCCATAACTTCCCATATAGTACCTATATCGCAAGTAAAAAAGCGCTCAATGTCAATTTTTTGGGGTCGAAATCCTTTCGTCGGACAAGGTTCTACACTGAAGTTGAAAAAGTTCAACTTTGCTTATAATTATTAAAAGTTGAAGCAGAAAACTTATTGAAATTGATGAAAAATAATGGCAAGTCAGATTTTATTTTGTAGGTATTTATTTACCGCTTTCGTATTTGTAAACAACAGAAAAATTACACTTGGGTTGTCAAACGAACAGTTGAGAAACAAAATTGAGAAATTCATCCGAAAAATGTTTGTCTTAGAAATCTCCGGAAAAAAATCAGCACTCAGGTGAAATTTGTTTTTGTCCCACTTACAAAATCTCCAAGCTCCCATAGGTACATATATTATAACGGAAATATTGGAATGTGCATAACTGTGTTCAAAAATTAGATACCTAATACACATTAGTCTGAATTGAAATTGACTCAGCGCTGAATGTAAAAATTGTCTAAGACATGAAGGACTATGTCTGCTGTACCTCGAAATATCACAAGATTACAACAACAAAGAAAAATTGAAATTAGAAAAATGTAGATCCAAACCAGATTAACGTCAAATTTATCATTATTTTCATCAGCACATCAAATTTTAGTTTTTTATTCACAACATTATTTTACAAAATTGCGTTGGGCGCCATTTTAAATTGAATCAAATTGGTTTGACTTATTGCTCATCCTCAATTTTAGACTAAAAATGCTCATTAGCTACCTACCTCCTCAAAGTAGTTGGAAATTTTATTTTCTACAACTTCCTTTAGGTATCCACCTACATATACCTACCTGTTTCGACTTTTGTAATACATAATATATAATGGTTTCCCCGTTTTTTTTTTTTTTTGAAATTTGTAAACAATTATGTGGATTAAGCTGAAAAAAATCAATCGTGGATCAAAAAATTTTGTAACTTTAGTTAAACATGAGCATTTTTAGTTTAGTAAATGAAAATTAGTCAATGACATAGGTACCTATTCGAAAACAAAACTAATTTTACTGAAAATTTAAGATTACGATCGATGGGATAAGGGAAAAGATCCCGAAATCGATAATGTAAGGTATACTCTACACTCCTTTTCTTACATTCCGAATGATACAGGTGTCTGTAGAGCTGTAGCTTACAAACAATATAATTTATTTCTCATTCTTTAAATAATTATAAATTACTACAAATTGTTATATAAAAGAACTGCCGACTATCAGCTCAATAAAAGTAGGTACAACCAACCTTTGTAATAAGCTTGTACGTATTTATCTACATACTAACATTAGCTTCCATTACTTGATGAAAAAGGTGAGGATTCCTCCGTGAATTTTTGGAAATTTCCTACTAGGAACTAGGTTATCCTAATAAAACTTATACAGTACCTAGTTGTTGTTTTATCAAAAGGAAGAATAAGGAACTTGTGGAACTAATGAGAGGTAGGTACCTAACCTACCCGTGAACCTATTTCTATTTTAGGGTGTATGCGTACGGTGTACCTACCTATTTGGTTTTTATTTTCAATATTCTTGAAAGGTATTATTATTTTTTTGTACCTATGCTGGCTGAGTCACATTTTTAATATTGGGGTTGCACAAGCACAATATTGAGATGCACAAAATATCCACTGCTATTACAACAACTATTTACATGTACATATTTATTTCAAATTCTGTAAATATTCACATTGTCTTATTGCTGCAATTGTGCCCAAGTAATAGTGGAAAAAGTGAATCTAGTTATCGCTTCTCGGCCTTATGGCTAAGATCAAAGTGTAGTATCTGTTCTTATCAGCTTAACATCTGATAGATCCCCCATCGGGGGACAACAAATGTTAAACTGATTTTTGGAAATAGACGGGGTGCTAGGGGCTTGCTCCACCTCTGTCGCGGGTTGGCCCGGTATTGCAGCACCGCCGGGATCGGCCCAAATAAAAAACAATAATTAAATAATAAATAAAAATACATACCTACATAATATAAAAAGTTAAATAAATTTAAGTATGTTGTTTAATAGGCGTGTTTGTTTTCTAATTTATCTCAGCTTCGACAAATAATTAATTAACTGGTCTGTATTTCTGTAAACTGTAATGAACAAGTTTGATTTTGATATCACGCAGGACTGTCGAATAACTGCAATTATTGCAGTATTTATACTGCTTTTAGAAACCCCGTAGCCCGTACTTGCTAACACGGCCAAATGCTACTTTTTTCATGAACTACCTACCTACTACTAACCTACTTTTCCATACAAAATCTTCAATCATTTATTACTGTTCTTCAGCAGAAGTTCTTCTTTCATAGCGCAAAAGAGCCAACTGATTTTTAAAAAAATTCAGGAGTAGGCATTTCCATAAAAATTTAAATGGTCTCTTGAAGGCGCTGTAAACAGAGTTTTAGAGTAATTAATGTCTCTTAAACACTTTTTTCTTCTTACTGGTTTCGAAGCAGATTCTGACCTTATTATTATTAATTAATTGAACTTAATTCTACAAACAAAATATGCTTGACTTATTTATCGTATATTTTAAAACTTTATAATAAAGATACGGAGTTTCAAGCAGAAAACCCCAGAACCCATTTAAGTTGATGAGCACAGTTAAATGATTTTGAAAAACATTTTATCAAACAGGAATAGGTATAGGTACCATCGATTCAAATGTCGACCGTCTTCAGTTACGGATTGAAGATATCTATACGAATCGACCCTTAAGCGAAATTGTTATTGAAAGCAGAAAATTATGTCTAGGTACCTATATGACCAAAGTAATCATAATAAAATCAATTCACCTAAGGTATTACAAAACTATTTGCCGGGCTATACCTACCTACCTACCGACCTAAGAAAAAGATTTGATTTTCACGACGAAACTCTATTCCAAATGCAAAAACTGAACCCCAGAAATTTGGGTGAATGTTTAGTAGAACTCATAATCTACCTATATATTAGCATTGAGGGTCTGGAATTTGAGTGGAGAGCTCTTTTAAACTTAATAAACTTATCTAGATAATAGGTAGGTATTTGAAATAAAAATAATTATATGAACAAAACTTTATTTTACTGGCGTACTGCAGTGCATATGTAAAGCTTTTTCTTTTCTTGAAGTACTGCTTTCTCAAAAAATGAAACGACAGCCCTGACCAATTAGGGTATTTTTTTTGCAAGTATAAAAACAAGGGAGCCAGTCAATAGTGAAAAGGTGTGTTATAACTTCGGTCGTCACACAGGAAGGTATCCAAATAAAACAGGGTGACCACTTTTTCATTAAAACTAAAAACTATACTTAGGTACTAATGTTAAGTATATTAATATTAATAATGTTTATGAATCCAGATCAATTCAAAGAACTTGGTACAAACTATACTCGTACCTATTTTATTTTAAAATTTAATCCAAAAAGTTTAAAATTTGATTTTTGATACTGTTTTTAAAGAAAAATTCAAAAATGTGTTAAAAATCCTATAAGTTGCTAGTTAAGAAAATGTGCAAGCAAAAATTAAACGTACCTAGGTATAGAAAGATGCTAAAAAATGCATTCTATTTAATTCGATTATTAAAAATAAATATGTACATATGTAAATATGCAGTATATAATAAATTCGTAATAAATTACGTGTAGTAGGTAGGTATAGGTACCTACCTAGATACCTATTCTCTTTCAAAAATTAAAGATTTATTTAAAACAGTAGGAAACTTTATTAACATGAATGTAGGAAGGTACCTACATAGATCTTAAAATTGTTGAATTTTCATTTTTATTCAATTAGTTGCATACGATTTTCAATAAACTTATTAAAAAACATCAATAACAAATAAGATACATTCACGGATAAACATCCCTTATTCTTGATAACTCTACGAATCCAACTCCTGAAAAATAAGACATCCGTGTAAATTCCAGGTTTATTTTCAGTTCCACAGCCCACACCAAATGATACAATTCCAGTTAGCTTTCCATTGCACACTAATGGACCACCAGAATCTCCTAAGCACGCATCTTTTTTGCCATTCATATAACCAGCGCATAATTGTCCAGTAATTTGTAATATCCCATCATAGCCTATGTTACATACTCTAATGTCAATTATCCGAACATCAACAGCCAACAGATCATCCGATGGAGTTTCCTGTAATTGACAAAAATATTTTAGAATACCATCAACATTTTATACAAGAATTATTATAAAGACAAACTATTACGCAAAGCCCGACTGAATTGCACTTATGCTGTTAAGTGTTACGGTTCAAGGCCTTAAAGTAGCTATAAGCACTGAAGATGTAAGGTATGGTTCACAATGATAAATATAGTTAAGAAGATAGTTAAAGAAAAGTTGGAAGTAAGAAAAACATTTAACATTGTTTATAAAAAAAAAACCAAAACGTTTTTCAGCTTAACTAATTTAGTAGCCTTACTTATTTTTTTTCCATAGGTAAAAGGGCGATTTAACCAAATATCAGCGGAACGTTTCCACGGTAATGAGAAATACGTATGATTTTTGCAACTTGAAAGATTGGTGTACATACATATGTTGACAGTTTTTTTTCAGCAAAGAATAATATTGTTTGTTTTATTGGTGAAATTTTGCTTATGAAAAACTAAGAAACTTGGAAATGAATTGGTCAAATTGAATTTATGATGACTATTTTACCTTTTCGGTGTATCCCCAGCCAGTTGTTTCACAAACTGTATTAATGGGCATCTTAGTATCAATCAAGCTAATTGGTTGAATAGCCGGATGATCAGCTGGCACCTTGCCATCTAAAAACATATACGCAATATCAAACGTTATGGTTGTTCGATTATAATTCGGATGCGCCACATATTTCTTGATATTAAATACTAGTGTGTCATTATCTCGAACATTCTTTACAAGGTTTCCCATTGCAACTATCAGTTCGGTGGAATTCATATAATTGTAGGAAGTGCTGTAAGAAATTATGATCATTGAAATGTTTTAGACCTATACATTATACAAAACACAGGTATTTTGAAATAAAATTACTCTTGTAAACAATGTGCAGCGGTTAAAACACCATTTGGAGATATCAAACTGCCACCGCAAAGAAAACCCAAACCAAAGTAAAAATCATCTAAGATCTTCGTACGAAGTGACACTTGATGTTTAGTGCTGGCAGTTCCAGTTAAATGCCCATTGATAATTCTTCCATCTAAAACAAATATATTTCAAGGTTTTTGCTAAAAGTTAGATAAAGTTAAATTTATGTTTAATATATACTGATACCTTTGTTGGCGATGGCCAACCAATATTTTAGAAACAAACAAAAACAAATAATAGCTACACGCATCGTGAAAATCTTAATAATATGTAGGTAAGTATTTTGCAGTAAATTTATTTTGTTTCAAAATAATCAATAGTTGCTACCCATAGAAAGAAAATATCTAGTTTACACTTAAAAATGTTGTCTAGTTTGAGTGCTGATATACATTATCTAAGCTTTAACAAGTGCATCTCATCGAAAAATATGAATTCATCGGGGGATTCACATTCACAGCACTTCTTGACAGCAAAGTTAACAAAACACCTTAATGTTTAAGGTGCTGATTATACTTGTGAAATTATTGTGAGTAAATTACAAGTCAAATACCTATATAAAAGTCAGTCCCAACCATACGTTTAAGCCAACAGTTTAAAATATACTACAGGAAGCTAATGTTATTGTGGTATATGTATAAAACACCACCTGGAGTACATTAAAGCATACACACACAGTGACAATTGACAGAGTGACAAGCGACCGAGGTACAAGTTCAAGGGGCAACTGACGATTTATTGAGCGACAGTTCTTGGTATAGTTGTGAAAATGCCTTAGGCATATGTGATGTACGAAGTAGAGATTGTCATCTTTAGACGGTGTTCACATTGGACTCTTTCTGTGCTACTCATATTGACATTTCTTTGTTTTATCTCACTCCACCTCATGATAGTCTAGTGAGGCAGGATTTTTCAAAAGTTGGAGTGAGATAAAAGAAATAGATGTGAAAATGAGTCACGCGGAGGGACTCTAATGTGAACACCGTCTTATATTTCAAGAATTATACTGCACTTGAAAAAAATGAGATAAGGTGTTGATTAAATAATTGAAAAAAGATCCGTGAATTTCAACATCTGTATAACAATCGTCGAAAATATGAAGGCCAATTCATTCAAATTCGTTCATTTGATTCCTTAGACGGTAGAATAATTTCATACCAAAATAAAAGCAATTATATCTACCATCTTATACGTCAAAAAATGGTCTTAAAAGGTCAACTGGGTTCATTCATTGGTCAACGAAAAATGTTAAACAATCTATTGGCGGAATTTTTAATCATTGGCGGAATTTTTAATTTTAATTCCCGTACAGTTGCACCAAAATGCACCATAAGCGGTTATTCCTAAAAAAAATCTGGGTTGTACCAATATCTTTCACAGATTTTTTAGCTAAATAATGCATTTTGCTAACCATCGCCGCATTTTATCATCTGCTCTTAAGACTGAACAAAAAATTGTATATTTGTGGAAGTGAGAATAAATCAATTTATTTTTGATTTGAAAGCCGATTTCGAGCATTTTTGCGTTCCATTGGGCAAAATAAATTGATTTATATTTTTAATGTAAAACCAATTTTTCAGATCTAAATTTTTCGGCAGATTTACCCCTCCCTGTACTAACACCAACATAATTTACAGCTGTCAGTTAGACCCAATGTATATATGGACTGCTAGTCTAATCTCATTTCCATTTAAAAGCTCTAATATAAAAGGGGTTCATCCTCTTCTAGCAACATTTGTAGGACATGCGACAAAAAGTAATCACTATTCTCCTCTTGCCACTTTGCCTGAACTTTTATTTTTTTTATCATTTTTTTTTCAAAGAAACTAAGGATATTATTTTTTCTTACAAAAAAAAAAACAAAGCCATCTGTTTTAATTCAAGGGAAGAAATATTTTTTTTTAATATTGACACAGAAAAGAAACTACACAAATACAATGACAAAAATATGTAAATCAATTTGAAATCGTGTTCCATTCGCCACGAAAAAAATCATTTTTAAATTGAAATCTGAATTTAAAAATGAAAACCCGCATTAAGCCCGAACCACACTACTCTCGTGTGGTGTTTTGGGGAGTAGTGTGTCGCTATCGCCCTAATGTATTTCATATGCGTAGAACCATATTTGTATCATGTGATGTGTTGTGTCGAAATCAATGAAATACATTGGAATGACAGCGACACACTACTCCACAACACACCACACGAGAGTAGTATGGTTCGGGCTTTAGTTGTACGTGATGAGGCCCATCGGGTAGTTTCATTGTAAAGTGCAAAAGTTCGACGTTTTCTAGCAAAACAACAACTAAATATACTGATTGAAATCTTGTAACACTTTTGCTAGATCTATGCTAAAATAAAATAAAATTTCGTTAATTTTACTAGGGCTGTTGCACCGGATCTTTAATACCCCTAATTAAACTACCTTTTCGGTTAAAAAAAGTGTTTTCTTCTCATATTTTCTATTTTCGTTTGACAGTTCACATATCATTTTGAATTTGATTTGGCCGTTAATCAGTTGTTTTTTTACTTTTGAGCTTTGTCATTTCAATCCATAAGCTTTTCAAAGCTTTTAAAATGGATTCGAATTGCATTTTTGTGAGATCATGAGGTTGGCACGTAATTTCCAACCTAATTTTTCACATTTGGTTGAAATTACCTCATTTCGATATGTGAGTTTGTATGGGAACATGTAAATTGCTTAGCTCCGATGTCGCTTTTTTTTCGACGAATGTCCTCTTGGCTTGCTAAAAAACATGCCTATTATAGTACCTACAATATTGATGTCGGATTCTATGAAATACATTGGAATTACAGCGACGCACTACTCCCCAACTCACCACACGAGAGTAGTGTGGTTCCGGCCCTACACTTAAATAAGGCGATGTTTACATTCCCTCTGAAGTTTTGACATCTCAGTATTAAATCACGCTCCAAATTCCTCATCATGAGATAAAATACTGAGGCCCAGTTTTTCAGTGCGAGATTAAAGTTAAGCACGAGTTAACCCACATAATTTAGTGAGTTAACTCTGGATTAATTGAACAAATTCTTTTGTTGTTTTATCCTCCGAGTTTTTTTAGTCCCTACCGCATGCATCCTTCCATAAAAAAACTGCTCATTATATTAACTGTAGATACATTTATTTACAGAGTTAGGCAACTCTGGTTTAACTCACTACTGAAAAACTGGGCCTTAGGAAGTTGAAATAAGTTTGCGAAGTGCGTCAAATGTAAACATCGTCGTATATATAGAACGGAATTCAAAGTAGAGTGGCGTTGGCGTCGCTCTGTCCCTTAAAACTCTAATTTGTCACTCAACGTTTTTTTGAGAGTTTGGTTTGGTGGATCCGTCGGCGTCACTTGTCGTTGATGAATCCTTACATGTCTGACAGATTATAACAAATTATAATTTCCATTTTTTTTATTTTATCGTGTAAATGATCTAAAATCTTCCAGTATTTTTGTCAGAAAAGGAAAATATGTAGGTATGTGCAGGGCAACTGACCTTTATAATATTGCATTTATGTATGTATATATTTATTTATATAATAACATTCAATGCAATATTATGTAAAATTACAACCAATATGAAAATATGAAGCTGAATAATCTCTGAAAATTATACAGATATAGAAAATACTTATGTACATAATTATGTTAATTTGCGGTTTGGAAAAAAAAGTGAAAATTACTAGGTAGACCTATCATTGGTAATGGTAAGTTTAGTTTTGAAGTAAGCTGGTTAATTTCTAGCTTTACAAGACATCACTCTCTTATCAGTGTTATATAGATGCGACAAACATATGAATATGACGATGAAATCGTGCGTCTTTAAGTAGGTATAAATTGTTCTATTTAAATTAATTTTGTTTGATAAGCTAATGACGTAGGATGTTTTTGCAGAATGAAAAAAACTCTCTACGCCTATTAAACTTATCAGAATATCTCGCTAGGGGGTCGAAATGTTATTCCAAGTAATTATTTACTTTTGCTTGTGTATCAGATTTAATATTATTGAGGTAAAAACAAGTAAAGCGCTATAATAAATGTTGCTGTCTCGTATAAGTAGGTACATACATAATATCAATATCATCATCATATTTAAATAATTAACATCTTGACAAAATTGAAAGTCATTTAAAATGACATGGAACTTTACCTAATGCTGGATTTACACCCATGACAAATTGGCAGTTTTCTGTCAGTATACTGCCAAAAGAATGAATTTTTCCATTGTTCTGCCAGTTTTTTGACAGTTAACTGCCAGAGTACTCCCAAT
Organism: Leucozona laternaria; assembly: GCA_932273885.2. Taxonomy (NCBI): domain Eukaryota; kingdom Metazoa; phylum Arthropoda; class Insecta; order Diptera; family Syrphidae; genus Leucozona; species Leucozona laternaria. The sequence goes on along the minus strand of OW026367.1, from coordinate 16,858,093 downwards.
TTGTCGTGTAAATCCAACATAACTCTTTACATGCTTTCATAAACATTCAACATCTAGAGACACACAAGGTGGCACAAAAGTCATTACCAGTTTTTGAAAATGGTGGAAAATGTCAATTCTACTATGACATTTGTGAAAGACATCAAATAAATAGGTATAATCAAAAAGCAGAACCAAAGTTTTTCATTCATAACAAAAATTACAGCGAAAGAACATCGGATGACAAATTTTGCGCCAACTTGTACAAGTCAATTCTATATTACAATTTAAAGCAAAGATAAGTTTGTATGAAACAACCATATCTGGGATCAATTAATTACTTTGTATTAAAAAACATTTTCTAGGACTTATAGGTACAGACATTTTTGGATTCACAAAACAAGCAATGCAATGCGAAATAGGTACCTATTTATAACAATTTTTTTCAAAAATTAAATACTTGATCAAAATCGTAAGACTCGTATCCAAGAAAATTTAAAAATGGCGAAAGTACTAACAAAACTTTCTAAACCATTTTTTACATTTGCGTTTAAAGATTATAATTGAGTGATCACTTCTGGAAAAATTTAGAAAATTTACTGTACTGCTATTCAGACTGAGCTGCCATTGCATCCAGAAAGAACAATGGTTGTTTAGAGTGGTATATGTGCTGGAGGAATCATCGATCCATTTGTCTTCAAAAATGAGGCCAGCCAGAACAGCTCATGATTACAGACAATTTGCTGATCAAAATTGAAGCCCTTGATCTCAACAATATTTTTTGTTTAAGCAATACGTATACCTATTACTTAGGTATAATCCAAACGTGTTTACCAATGATGGCCTTGAGTTAGCGATGCCAAGCTTCGACACAACTTTGAGTTCGACGAAAATTTTTCCTATAAGACTATCAGTAGCTGACTAAAATTTCGAATTCGGTATTATCTTTTCGTTCACTACTACAAAGGTATTATTAAAATAAATTATATGATAGAAAGCGATAAAGGTGTTATACCTTCATGCAAATTCCATAAAAATAAACAAGCAGTGTCTGCGTTTGTTAATTTTGGATTTGTAGATTTGCACAGGTTTTGTTCTTGGAGGTTTTATTCTTGGGGATTTTTTTTTTCTTCAAATTAACAATAATTTTTTATTTGAATCGTATCGAATCCTGGCCCTGGGGTCTTTTGGGCGGTTGAGAGCAAGAACAGAGAATTCCTGGTAAATGATGTCTCTTCCGGCTGAATAAGCAATTGAGTAGTAAGGACTCATCCTGGACAAGTAAGGAGACTCTTTAAATATTGAATAAAATAAGATAACCATAACATTTTTTTAAGTAAATATCATAATCTATAAAGTGAGTATACATTATTTTTCGACTAAGTACTTTGCCTTTTAAGAGTATCTAAAGAGCAAGAAACCAGTATATCTTCTATTACCATTTGTGGCTGATTACATGGGTCGTTTTACTGAAGAGCGCATCGCATGAGACAGGTAGATTTTATGTGCGTAAAAAAGAGAAGGTAGATTCCACCTTGTAATCATGTAATCAGGCACTTTGATTGGCATTTTTGTTTACATTTTTCCAGATCCAATGTGGTTATTCACAACCCAGTAACAGTAAGTCGTTTTATGCTCTTAAACGTGATAATATTTTGTTCTTTGTACTTACTTCAGAAAACACCTACTAAACAATGAAGAAAGAGAAGCAAATAAATATGATGTAGGTGTAGGCATATCTAATTATTTATTCACAAATATTGACAAACAACACGAAGAAAAATGAACGCACAAAAAAGTTCGAAAACATCGAAATTGTTAAATACAAACTTGTAACATAATTGTAACACGCATAATGTTAAAGCCAAAATCTACTTGAAAACATTATAATTTCCTACGCACATTGCATTATTCACCTTTGTCGATCGATATCGTGAGATCGAAAAACAACCTGTTTTCTTCGCTATACGACTCACCATATATATACATACATACCTATTCATCAGTTGGTTAGCTTTGGAAAAATAATATCATATATGTAACAATCAGGGGCAGATTTGCTAAGGGAATGAAAGGACAGGCGCTCCTTTAAAGCAGTGTTCACATAATGCGTAAATCAACTCCGCTGATCAACAATGTGAAGTAAATGTGTTGAGTATGTTAATCGGCGACATAGGGCGTGTTTTTTTCCAACCTGGAGCTAACTTGTTAAAAACGACATCGGGGATTAGCGACGAAAATTGGAGTTTCCATACAAACTATCGATTACAAGTGTATGCAATTCACGCTGACCTGTAACACAATTTTTCTCCGCTCGTTTTTTTAATTATTTAATCGCTAATTTTTGTTGTTTTCCCATTCTGATTCTGTTTTTATAGATCGAGTATTGACTTTGCCTTTCAAAAGCTTTTAAATGTTTAATTTAAATGGCTTTCAATTGGGAATGCTTTCCACTTAATTCCATGAAAATTTTGTTGGACCTGTATGCAGATATCTCTTTTGGTTGCTTCCATGTTACGGTTATGACTATTCACAGAATATTCAAAATCACAGTACACAATTCTAAGTGTCAGAAATTAAACATGGCGGTCGAGTGCCCCCAATTCTGACAATTCTAAGTGTCATAAATTAAACATGACGGCTCGTCTGTCCCCAAAAAACTACACATGGCATTACTAGACGGTGTTCACATTGGACTGACTCATCAGATTTTTTTTGACCTAAATCCAACTTGTTTTGTTCAGACACAAACTAATGTTAACACATCAGACTTACTTTGACGTTTAGCAGTCGTTAAAACAAAACAAAAATGTGTGCAGTTTAAAATAATAGTTACAATTTTTTCACTTAAAAAATGTAAATCTTCTTTAATTAATATGTTTCCAATTGAAGAAAATTGGATTCTGTAAGATTTAAGTGCCAAAGATAAATCACAGATAGAGAAAACAGATGTCACAAAAGAAGACGTCAAAAACAATCCACAGATTTTTAAAAATATTAAAAAATCCTGCCTTTCCTGGCCATCACTGTCTCACCGTGAATTAGAAGTAAGCCAAAGCACAGAGACGTAAAAAAAAAAATCGGAGGAGTCAGCCCAATGTGAACACCGTCCTAGAAACAACAAATATTAGACAAGTGAAGAGGAACTGGATCCGCCAAATAGCGTACTATATGGTTAACTTTGGCTTATTTTTATTTACGACAAACCTAGCTTTTACTTAAAAATCCAAGTTGAAGCTTAAGCTTTTTTTTTATTTGACTGCAGTATTTGGAATTCTTCAACGAAACTACTTTTTTTTTAAGTTAATACATACACGAAGGTAACATTTAAACATCATCATAATGATTTACCGTACGATTCGGGCCCCTTTAAATATACCGCCTTAGAAAGCTATCTGTAATTTGTGTTGTTTATTTTTAAATAATTACAATAAATTCGCCTCCGTAAACTTTGTAGGTACTAAATCATATACATTCAAAAAGAAGGCAGGTATAGCTTTATGCTTAAGTGAGTGTACTAAATCGACTTACAATAACAATTATAGTCTCATGATCTACGAAGTTTCCAGATTTTTCCTATAAGTAGGTAAGTTGTAATTGTAACCAAACCACATAAACTGATGGGAGCGTCAAGGTCTCTTTGAAAAACTCGAATTTGATTGGTTGAAATAATTGGGCTCGTCTGTATACATATACTAACCTATGATGACGAACAAGTTGGCGGTAAAACGAACAACACCTGTTCTCATATTTTCTGTTATTTAAATTGTACGTTCGTAGTGTTTCATACTAAAATGGGTGTAAACGTAAGGGGAAGGGGACTAAAAAACAAGGCTGACTGAAAAAAAAATACCTACTTCAATGCAGACACACACCTCCAAGAGACTTGTTTTTTTTCAAAAAAGGCTTGTAGATATTTTGATTGCATTTTGTTTACGTAAAGTCAAAACCTCTGTTTAACATAAAAAAAATATATAAATATATAGTACATTTATGTAAAGTTATCAAATGATTTATACCATAAGTAATTAAAAATTAGAAAAGTTGTCTTTGTGAAACCATTCCCACCTAAAATAAGTAGATATAGCTTATATGTAAATATACGTTACCACAAAAGTGGCCTGATTTTTAAGCATTGATGTAGGAATAAATAAACAACTAACGCTTATTTAATATTGGTATACCTTAGCAATTTTTTATTTGAACTTTAAATTATGCGTACCTAATTTACGGCTACAAAAAGACACTTAGGTATAGATAAGACTAATAAATAAAGTAGATATGTAGGGTTATTTTCGTAAATAAACATCGAACTCCACAAGTTATCATCAAACGATGATAATACATTTTTTACTAAGCTATGTCAACAAAATATACCTACAGACAGATTGTCAAAAAAATTCCGGTGGAGTTGTTAAATCAAACGCGAAAAATGAATGCATTTATTTTGGACTTCTAACAAAAACCCACATATGAACCTACTTATCGCACCTCCGTATCACCGGACTTAAGTGCAAATACTAAATTTTCTGAGTTAAGAATGCCACAATTCTCCAAAAAAGTATTTCTTTCCAATAAAACAAAGACCCAATTGAAAATATTCTATTTGTCTCCAGGGGGCAGATATGTCTTTGTACTGTTGCACCGTTTTCAAATTAATGGCCGCGTTCGGGGATCAATCCAAAGCTATCCGGATAGGTTTGTGTTGTTGTAATCCCTTGTAAAAAAGCAGCTGACGCACCAACAACTCAAGGTACCTCAACATTTTTGGAAATTTGCGTTTCTGAAGAATCTACATTTTTGCACTTATGTATGTTTTTTGTTCAATCTTTTCGAAACAAGTAAGATATGTTTCAAAAAGGTCAGGTTCATCTTTGTAATTAGGTACATTCAACCAAAAATAAAATTGTTTGCGTCTAAAAATTCAAAATAAAAATATTCAATTATGTACGTTATGCAATGATGAATATACAATAGGTAGAACATAATTTACGTTAGTGGCCAAAACTTCAATAAAATCCGCATTTTAGCGTAAGTCAATGAAACACGCCATAAACACATACAAATTCTATGATCCTGAACCTAAGGGAAGTGCCCCGATGTTGTACTCATATTTATAATATGTAAAGCACAGATAAGCCATTAGCCACATGAAGATGAGAACCCCCGGCAGACATTTAAATTTGCTTACAAGCTTGTACTGGCAGTTATCAGATAAAAAATGAGAATGTGTGTATAAAAACCTCACACATAGACAGTAGGGATCTTCACACACCTGGTTAAATTGGCCGCGTTCAGATTTGTATCCAAAGCGATTTGGATAAATTTGTGTTGTTGTAATCCCGTGTAAGAACACATCTGATGGTAAAACAGCTGTTGCCAAAAAATAAATCTCAAGCTATTCTAAAAATTCTGGTAAGATACTCATCTATCCAATGAGAATTGTCATGAACAGCTGACTACAAGACTGATTTGAGCAGCAAAATTTAACCTGTCCGGTTTTGGTCGTTCAGAAACATACATGGATGCCCGAGTATCTTAGATAGGCTATCCTAGTAAATCCTGAACGTGGCCATTGTTGTTGCAATTCACATCTACTCATCGACGCTGGATGAAATTACAAATGGAACAATGTAAACAAATGGGCTTTGGAGGGTGAAACGTACGAAAGATTCTCATCTTCATGTGGCTAATCTGTGATGTATAGCACCTAATGTATACGCAAGCCACAATGTTCTCAGTGACACACGCACGAAATACTGATGTACTCACAACATAATAGCTAACTATAAGTTCGAAGAGGGCAGACGCTATTATTTTGGTGCAGTGTGTCAACTTCGTCATTTCGTCTCTAAAATGATCGCTCTTAGTAAAAGCATTTGATAAAATTTACATTATAAGAGTTGTATGCGAAAAACCTAAATTGTCACCATTTGATTAATTTTCAAATCGAAATATCTTGAACGTGGTTGCTTTTAGGTAGATATAAAATTAATGTAATATTTTTTTGATGTGTAAACATCTATGCTGGCGGTAGAGTGAACAAAAAACGTGAACGTTCGTGTGCAACGTTACGTCGTGCAACGTTACGGTGTGCAACGTTACGATCTGCATACTAGGATGGGTGCGTTCAGTGAAACTAATCTTAAGATCCCCTTCAAGCAAAAACAAGTCCGTTTTGGATCCGCGCACGTTGATGTTTACACATATTAACCGTGAGTCCCGGCACTCACACAATTTTTTACTAAAGAGATTTATGTTAATCTTAATATGTTTTAGTCTTAAGCTTAATCTTATAAATTAATTGATATTACATGAGAAAATCTGTTTGTCTGTTTGTTCTACTATACCGTCTTAAATACTAAACTCATTTTCACGAAACTTGGTGAAAAGATTCCTTTTTAAGTTTTGCTATTTGTAGTGTGAAACGAGGTAAAATTAAAAAAAAAAATCAAATTTGAGAAGTTCTTTTGAAAGGTGGATTTTAGGAAATTGCTTCGGAATATTCTTTTTCAAATTTTGCTATTTGTAGGGCGGAATGGGTTAAAATAAAAATAAAAAAACAAATATGATTCAACAAATTCATTGCTTTTCTCAGGAAATGGTTTGAGGGGAAATTTTGCTTGGTGTTCAAAATGTCATTTTCAAAAATTAAGTACTTATAGGTTGAAATGGTGAAAAACGTATGTTTATAACAAAGATTTTTTTCTAGGGTATAGCACTAAGAATTTTTTTTTAAATGATATTTATTATAGGGTGAAGTGGAGTAAAAAACAAAAAAGGAATATCCAATTTTTAAAATTCTGTTTGGTTTTGACAGGTTTATTAAAAAAAAAATTGATATTTGTAGACTGAAATGGGATAAACATAAAAAAGTGGTTTTCAATTAAAAAAATTCTTTCTGTGTTGGAAAACTAATAAAGGTTGGACTTTGACCATATTTCTAAGAATTTAGTCATTCATTACGTGAGGTGGGTTAAAACCCAGAAAGTAGTAGGTATTTGATAACAAAAAGTAGTTCATATATTTATTTATAATATCTACTTAGCTATTTTTTTGTAATTTTTATGCGAAGCTTATAGGTTTGTCTATCCGTGTGAAGCCGGGTGGGCCAGCTGGTAATGTATAAATCGATTAATTATTTGTAAGAATTTATCTTATTCCAAAAATTTTAAGTAATTACCTATACTTTTTTTGTTTTTTTGTAATGTTTTAATCAATTTAAACATAAACTTTAATTTTTCTTCGTCTTCTTTATAGATTCATTCTATCATAAATTTAACTTAAATCTTAAGCTTGATTTGAAAGAATACAAAATATGCTCTACAATATAAAGAAGGTACATACAATACGAGTAGGAAGGTACTATATAGTATGGGAATAATTTCAAGTACAAATTAGTAACTTAAAAACTACGAACTGCAATGCAACTCCACTTCACAGACTTTTTTGGGGGCTCGATGAAAGATAATAGATAATACACACCTTCTTACTTATCGAGCCCCCGAAGTGTATAGGTTTATAGGTATGTATGTATTTTCTATTGTGTTCCCAAATACTTACTTTTTAATCGACCAATGTCAACATCCCCATTATTAAATTTATAAACGTCAAAACCTCACTGATTCGTTTCTAACGTGTCGTTTGATATTTGTTTTAATACAAACATATTATTCTTATCCCCGTCATGGGGATTTTTTTTTTTTAATTTTATGTAGGTATAGTGGAATTGTTTTGTACTAAACTAACATGCTATCTCGGGGACAACCAACGACACAGGAACTCCAAGCCAGTTCCACAATATTATTATATACCTACCTATACATACTATTCAAATCAACTTGTTTACAAAACTATACCTACCTATACGAAGCTTGCAAGAGTGTTGTTGACTACGTTGAAGCTTTCTATAACGAAGAATGTGTAGAATTTAGTGCGTTTTTTTTTGCAAAACAAAAATATGGTGAGTTGAAAAATATTGTTTACTAGCTTTACCAAGTCAGAACTTAGAGGTAAAAAAATAATATCATAAATCTGTTTATCAAAACATCCATGAGGCATACAATTAATTATGACGGTTTGTTATTGTGGTTTTAATGAATTTTTGATATGCCTTTGAAAAACAAATTATCAGGTGAAGGCGCTGTTCTGATTTACTGATTAATTATACCTATATGTTAGTTATACATATAATACTGATCATTCACTAGTTATATTTAGAAATAAGAGAGAAAGACCAGAGGCTTAAAGAAATGCCGCAACAAAGAATGATATAAACCCTTTGGTATAACATTTTTTAATATAGGTAGGTATGCAAGTTTTTTTTTTAACTTTGTGTTTGTAAAAATGACGAGACTAGAGACATGCCAATTTATAACAATTATAACAGTTTTTCGCCAATAAAAGTGGATGTGAGTTAACGCGCTTCGCGCGGCTTGAAAAAAAACCCTGGGTTCCTGAGGTATGCCCACCAGTGGAGGGCCCTGGCCCTGCGGGGCCGAATAAACAGTACTTTTATAAATCAAAACTGTTATAATTGGCATGTCTAGAGTCACTTCCTTGTAAAAAATGGTGTGTCTTCGTACCTTATAACAACTAAACGGGGGGGGGGGGGGGGGGAGAGGCGGGCGTAGTGTACTTGTTCGCATAATTCACGCTGTTTAGAATTTTAAAGTGACGCATCATTTAAGTCAAACTAGTACGATGTTAAAGCATTTTCTAAATTTTATACTAGTCAGCTCGGACTATATTTTTATATTTTTGTTTAAGTTAAAATCGCCAAATGCCTTTTTATCATTTTAGTATAATACTTAGGTATACTCCATAATGTCACTGTCACTTTGACAATAAGAAACATGAAAAGGTTAGGATTGTTTACTTTTTTGGCATGAAGTGTCACTGTTTTAGGTGTGTTCAGCTGGAGTTTATTGTTAAAATAGGCTTAATATGATTAAAAAAAACTAAGAAAATTTTAATAAATACTTTTAAAGTATTCTAATACCTTAACAGCAGACTGTTTAAAATGTTGCGCCAATATATACCTACAACTATGGAAAATAAATAACGGGTGATTTTTTAGCTGGTTTGGTTTTGGCAACACTGGTTTTGACAGCTGACGTGTGTTAAGTACCTTGTGTCACTGTCAAACAGCTTCAGTTTGGTTTGCAATTTAACCATGGATCGTCTTACAAATGAACAACGCTTGCAAATTATTGAATTTTACTATCAAAATTCGTGCTCGGTTCGAAATGTTCATCGCGCGCTGCTTGTGTTCAGCGATGAGGCTCATTTTTGGTTGAATGGGTACGTAAATAAGCAAAATTGCCGCATTTGGAGTGAAGATCAGCCAGAAGCATTGCAACAGCTACCAATGCATCCCGAAAAAGCCACTGTTTGGTGCGGTTTATGGGCCGGCGGCATTATTGGGCCTATTTCTTCAAAGATGATGCGAATCGCAGCGTTACTGTCAATGGTGAACGCTACCGAGCGATGATAACAAACTTTTTTTTGCCCGAAATGGAAGTTCTTGACTTGCATTATATGTGGTTTCAACAAGACGGTGCCACATGCCACACAGCACGCGAAACAATGACGCAATTGCGAGGCGAGTTTGGTGAACAGTTAATTTCACGTTTCGGGCCGGTCAATTGGCCGCCTAGATCGTGCGATTTGACACCATTAGATTATTTGTTGTGGGGGTATGTCAAGGCTAATGTCTATAGGGACAAGCCCGCTTCGATTGACGCACTGGAAGCCAACATCCATGCATTCATTCGTGAGATACCGGCCGATATGTGTGAAAGAGTATGCCAAAATTGGACTCAGCGGATGGGCTACCTGAGACGCAGCCGCGGTCAACATTTGCATGAAATTATCTTTAAACATTAAATTGCAAGGTTCAAACTATCGATTCAAATAAATATTTCATTCATTTTTTCAAATTTTTTGTGTTTTTTTTTTAAAAAAAGTTCTAAACCTCTTAAAAAATCACCCATTACATAACGAACGCCCAAATTATTCGCATAAAAACTATAAGCCAGTCTAGGACCCACTCTAACTATAGCTAGACCAGGTTGGTATCTGAAGATCTGAACACTTCTTCACATTACATCAATTTATTCAATTTTTACTAAGCCATCAGAACTTCTTCCAATCACTGGCAACGGATCTAAATTAATACGTCTAAGACTGGTCTAATACTGATTTTCTGACACTATTTTGGCATTTGAGAAATTATTTATAAATCTATTTAACATTTGTGAGAATTTTTTTTTCTGTTGCGCAAATGACATGACTAGGGGGCTAAGTACTTCCGTGAATCTGATTTTGAGGAACTAGGTAGAACCGAGTACAAACTGATACTCGATACTAAATTAACTGGACTAATGGGTTTAGAACTTCTATGAAGAAATGAGTTGATACGGATTTGAGTACTTACTTTAGGACTGGTACCAGTAGGTACTAGCGTTAGGACTCTGTGAAGAAATTGGCTGTTAGAATTTTGAGTTCAAAACGTAATACGCTATGTACATATACCTACATATACATTTGAGTTCTGCGATAAATGTGAAACGTAATCTAATGTCATTTTCGTCTGGACGTTCGGAGTATACTCGTTTTGTAGTCCTTGTGGAACAGTCGAAAAATCCAATCGAAAACAACACCAGGTGGCGTACACTACTCATGCGTAGATGCTAATGATATTTTAGTACTAATGGGTGATTTTTTAAGAGGTTTAGAACTTTTTTTTAAAAAAAAACACAAAAAATTCGAAAAAATGAATGAAATATTTATTTGAATCGATAGTTTGAACCTTGCAATTTAATGTTTAAAGATAATTTCATGCAAATGTTGACCGCGGCTGCGTCTCAGGTAGCCCATCCGCTGAGTCCAATTTTGGCATACTCTTTCACACATATCGGCCGGTATCTCACGAATGAATGCATGGATGTTGGCTTCCAGTGCGTCAATCGAAGCGGGCTTGTCCCTATAGACATTAGCCTTGACATACCCCCACAAAAAATAATCTAATGGTGTCAAATCGCACGATCTAGGCGGCCAATTGACCGGCCCGAAACGTGAAATTAACTGTTCACCAAACTCGCCTCGCAATTGCGCCATTGTTTCGCGTGCTGTGTGGCATGTGGCACCGTCTTGTTGAAACCACATATCATGCAAGTCAAGAACTTCCATTTCGGGCAAAAAAAGTTTGTTATCATCGCTCGGTAGCGATTCGCATCATCTTTGAAGAAATATGGCCCAATAATGCCGCCGGCCCATAAACCGCACCAAACAGTGGCTTTTTCGGGATGCATTGGTAGCTGTTGCAATGCTTCTGGATGATCTTCACTCCAAATGCGGCAATTTTGCTTATTTACGTACCCATTCAACCAAAAATGAGCCTCATCGCTGAACACAAGCAGCGCGCGATGAACATTTCGAACCGAGCACGAATTTTGATAGTAAAATTCAATAATTTGCAAGCGTTGTTCATTTGTAAGACGATCCATGGTTAAATTGCAAACCAAACTGAAGCTGTTTGACAGTGACACAAGATACTAAAGACACTTCAGCTGTCAAAACCAGTGTTGCCAAAACCAAACCAGCCAAAAAATCACCCGTTACATACTACTCGTGCTCTCATGGCGAGTATATTTTTTGATTTGTAGGGAAATCAATTCTTAATATAATATGCGTTCTACTGAAAATGTCTATAACAAAGCACAGCAACGTAAAAATTTCGATAAACTTTTTCCAAAATTTTTTTATTGATTTTTTGAAAAAAATTCGCTATTATTGAATTTGTACCGGAACAGAAAATCGAAGGCTTTTGGATTAGGTACCTAGTATAGGAATGAAAAAGAAGTAGGTATACTCTAAACATCAATATAAACAAAAAGCAAGTCGGGATAGATATCGGGATAGCCTTAAGTCTTAATTGTAATATAGTCTTTTTATCTAGGTATCAAAATATTAACTGTGGTATTTATAATCGCATTCTAAAGCCTTGCTAACTTTAGCACACCATCCAACTCCAAAATCTTATTTATAAACATTTTCATTTGTTCATCTTAGACACCGAAATTGTTGTTCTAAACCTATTCTAAAGTGGGGACGTTCAATGTTACAAAATCAATCCGAAATTAATGTAATGTGTGCTGAACGTACCCATTGACATTTTATTGACAAATTGTTCTTATGTGTCAATTGTTTGGATTTTAAAAACTCAAAAAAAAATGTCCAAATTAAAAATGCCTTTTGCTGCAATTGATTTTTTTAACAGTATTTAGATGATAGATGCGTTTGATTTCAAACCTCATAATTTATCATGGTTATCCCAATTCTCAGCCTTATTTCTCTTTGATTGATTTTGCATTTTTATTTTTGATTTGGATGCTTGAATTGAAAATGTTTGTTGTTATAGTTGAAACAGCTGTTTTACAAAGTTCACTCAAATTCATTAGTTCATTCATATATCAGAGAATATATGAGGACGTATTTCGATAACAACCCTGGATAGTTAGACAACTTATGGAATCCGTTTATAAATAGGGAGATGGCTAAAATATTTAGGTAGCCAATGACTAGCTGGACAATTGTCTGAGCGTGTTCTAAAAAATCTAATAAATACGACTGTAAGTCTTAAGGTACATACAATCATTAAAATATGTACATATGTCCTCGAAATAATTTTCCATAAAAACTATCTCATAAAAAAAAACTATTGTAATAAATTTTTTTAATTTCATAAGCATTTCTCGTGTTAAAATGTTTTGGAATTCACAGATTGTTTTCAAAAAGTAATTTACATAAACTGATAAGATGCATCTTCACTCTTCAATCTACAAAATATACCCACAAAATAGGTAGGTAGGTATACAACTATTAAAAACACACCATGCTGTTTTTTATTCACATAATCTTTGATTATATTATGATGACGTCGGATCATGACATTGCATCATCCTAATGTTTACAAACATAGTAGAGGAGTACCTAACTCCTCTCCTCACCCTTGAATTTAAAAATATTAAACGCATTTTTTTCGAGCTCTCTATTTTGTGGTATTTTTGTTGTTTACGCAGCAGAGCACGTGTTTTTATCTTCTTTTCCCACAATATCATATCAAAAGGCTTATCAATATGCAACTTAAAAATTGACATTCAAAATGAAAATTATACACAATTTTTAAATAAGTGCTATTGGCATAGTTTTCGCAGTTGTTGTTTTCGACGCATGTGAATAAAAAAGAGGGGGTATAAAAACGTAAGACTATCTGAAGTAAACAAAAAAAAAAAACAAAAAAACATGCTTTATAGTAGTGTAGGAAGTTGAGGCTTGAGAGGCTTTCTTCACGTTTTACTGCTAACGCTCAGTGTGTTTCTCTTCAATTCCAATTTTTTTAGTACACACATTTTAGTAATCTACTTTCTTCAACACGCCGCACATCAACCATGGTTACCACTTGGTTGCATTTCTACACAACAATATAAATATTTTATTACAAAGGTATGTAAGCAAATAAATTATTTCAAAGAGAAGCTTCAATTTTTAAATAACCCGTAACGTTTGACTATATTGAGTGGTTCATAAATTATTAAAGTCAAACTGTCTACGTGCAGTTAGCTTTCCAAAAATACCCGTATCGACGCAATGGGGCATATTCATAGTCACTTTTAAACTCCAGTTTATCATAGACCTGGGCTTATCCTATCTAAATAACATTGGATAAGCCCCAGTCTAAGATAAACTGGAGTTTAAAAGTGACTATGAATATGCCCCAAATAGTTTAATGACGGATTTATATGATATTTTTAACCTAATTAAGGCAAAGTTTTTCAGTTAAACTAGAGTTAGTTAACTCTAGAAGTAAATTAAGCCACAGTTAGCTGAAAAAGCAGTTTTTTGGTGGAGAATTCATGCGGAACGACTAAACACACTCCATGGATAAATCATTAAAAGCATCTGTTCAATTATTTCTGACTTAGCCACCAAATTTGATGAGTTAACTCGAGTTTAACTTTAATCTCGCACTGAAAAACTAGACCTTAGAATACTATTTCCCAGAGCTACCTTTAACTTTTAACTCCAATATCGCATGATCCTCAAAAATATATCAAAATGTTGGAACTCGTGTGCTCTTCAATTTCAATTATGAAAACAATTTCCGTAAGTTTCTTAAAGAACGACATATAGCCGGGGAAGAAAAGAATGTACATATATGTTGGCATGTACAATTTTGGTAGCAACAACTTTTCAGCTAAACCAAATAGTTTCGGAGATATAGATCAATTCGCATTTTCCAAAATGGTGGATTTTCCCAGCCCTTAAATCTAGACCAAAGCTTTTCTAATAGCCATTTTTAAGATTAAAAATTGTCGATTTTTTTCAACTAATTTTAATGTACCTACTTAAAAAAATATTCTGTCTTTTTATATTTTCAAATATTTTACGATTCATTTAAGACTAGCTTTCAAAAACAAATCAAAATTAAATATTCTCTGCTTAAGCTTAAATTCGTTCGATTAAAAGAATTATTTTTGGTACCTATAGTGGCAACCACGACAGCTATACGTAGGTGATCAAGCGCGCACGATCCATCAGATAGTTCGATACTTGTTCTTCGCATTATAATTTTTGGTTTTCATTAAAAAAAAAAATTTCTTCAAAGTGTAAGTTAATTGAAGAGATCCAAAGCCAGTTTCTTTTAGTTTTGGTCTTCCTTCTCTATAGGCACTATTCCGAGGAACAAGCGAACAAGTGATAACACAAAACACAATATAAGAGCGGTCCTAACATATAATTTAAGAAAAAATCCACTTTTGTTGTATCTGTGTTAGTCTATGGTGATCGTGGCAATTCTATAGATAGAAGACTTTCGGACGCAATCCAGTTCAGTTTTTAATCAGACATCGGGCAGTTTGGATGTTTTATTTAATAAATTAAATTATTTTATAATTTATTGATCGTGTTTCAATACAAATTGAATTAAGTGAATTTTTATTATTCAGCTCTTATAAACGAAAAACAATCTAAGTGATACATACCTACATAATAGGTAGATATAATATTTTAGTGAAATACAAATCGTTTTCAAAGAAAAACAAGTGAAATTCTTCGAGATTCAAAAGGCTGTGTTCAGCAATACAAAGTTTTTTTAAGTACAAATATTTCTTCTCTTCAAATTTAATTTTGAGTGATAATTTATTTCTTACAACAAAATGGCTATAAGTGCAAAGGTAAGTTTAAAAAAAACGTCCTTACATTCTTAGCAGATTCAATTTAAATACCCAATTTAAAGTTTTCTTATACCTGCCTTCTCAACAAACCAGCATTTCGATCGAAACTTGACCGTGGTTGGTAACAACAATATTTGCCAATATTTTGTATCAAAAATAAATAAATCGAATGAAACAGGTTTTTTTTTTAAGTAAGGCTCTAGTTTGGTTTTTGATTCCTACAACTAATACTTAAACTGTCATAAGCGATTTTTAAATTAATTCAATGATTTTGGGCGAAGTTCTTCTGTGCTAAAAAAAAGACCTGCTATTGAATATTAAAAAAAAAACATGCGTTGGCTTTGATGATTAAATGTAAATTAATATTGAAAGCCTAATATTTTGTATCAATATCTTTGTATAAGTAAAATAAAATAAGCGTAGTATAAAGCTTTATGTAAATAGGAATTCCTGATATAGAAAATGTTGACATTATAGCTCTGCATCTGCAATCTACACTTTCACAATGATGCTTAAAGGATACCTTTACTAAAGCCCATTACGTCGCTACTGCTGCGAAACTTAATCAAATTTTGCTCCAAGCGTATCAAAACATAAGCTTAAATCCTAGATAAATTTTGACATAAGATCATTGGGGATAACACATAATGTACATATTTATGTCACAGAAAACAGCTGTTCTCTGAAGTTCAACCATTTTAAAAAATTGGATCAATAAGACACATAGATTCTTTGAATTCGTTGAGATAAATCAGTTGTTCTCAAATATTTCTCGATTTCGATTTTCAAAACTTCAAAAACAACAAATTTAGCACGATAATAATTTGCCCAACAATTATTTCGTTCCTATAAATTTTGACAGAGGATAAGAGTTGTGCAATTAGAGATAAAAATTTTATTTTTTAGCTAAAACTGCATACCTACCACACGGACAAAATATTTGGCTAACAAAAATGTTTGAGAGCATTATATTTATTTATTCATCTATTGATATAAATCTTACAGATTTAGCGCGATTTGCTAACTAATTATAAAGGTATAATAACTATACTAAATATAATCAGTGTAATCACTCCTATTACAGAAATCGCGAATGAGCTAGAGTGATAGCAGTTTAACTCATTTTCGAAAAATTTGCTATAAGTGGATCCGCCGAACGGATAAAAATTCAACGAATGTCGGTAACTTGACCTGCACCACCGACATATTATTCAACTAAATTGGTATTAATAGCCGTGTTTTTTTTGCAAGTCCATATGGATTTGTCGAAAAAAACGACATCGGGATTAATAGTTTTACACGTAAATACAACAACAACTTAAATCCATATAGACTTAGCTAAGTCCAGATAATTATCGGGACTTAAGTACTGTAAGTAAGAAGTTCCTAAGTCCCGATGTCGTTTTTTTCGACAAATCCATATGGACTTGCAAAAAAACACGCCTAATGAAATCGAAAATCATTCGCACTTCATACAAATTCTGACTTTTCTTAAAAGGCGCTTAGGCTAGGCGCGCACATGCAACTAAACAGTTTGGTTGCGATTTTGAGCACTATGTGGGATTATATGAGAGTCCGCGCACATAAGCCGGCGGACTCTCATATAATCCCGAGTGCTCAAAATCGAAACCAAACTGTTTAGTTGCATGTGCGCGACTGGCCTTACAGCGCATCAGGGATATAAAAATACGTTTTGCTTTGTACTTTATCTTCATCTGCTTTTTTCTCGAAGAATGTCTTCTCAAGCTAAAGTAAAACGCCATGATATCTATTCTCGCTCATATTTAAATTGTTTTTTAATGACGTTTAAATGTCAAAAAATGACAGCGCCGATAAAAAATTTCGGGAAAAGGTGAGGAAGTTCGGGAATCGATAATATAGTTCGTTCGGCGAATTCAATACATATGTACATATTTAATTGAAATTAACGTGTACCTACTCGAATTCACCGAGAACTCAGTCAACTCCAAGGAAGTCAAATATTGCGAATTCCATAATTGGCATGAATATTATATCCGTATACCTAAGTTATAAGCCAACGAAAAGTAGGTATAGCTTTTTGACTTTTGAAATGGACACGCCCATAAACATAAAGCCTAGTTTACAGTTCCCGTGAGAAAAACAAAAAGCTAGGTGTGCAAACATTTATCGAACATTTTATAAATTATTTTTAGGTACCTACTCACATGTTACATGGCTTCAATACATATTACTTAATGACATCAATAAGCCAAAATAGTTTTACTTGCATGCAAAACAATACTGACCGACCTTTGTTTTGCATGCGAAAAATAATGTGGTCAATACAAAGTTTTTTTGCAACCAAAAAAAAATTAATTTCCAGTTATTGTCCTTCAGTCAGCGTAACACCAAACAAAATGTTTTTTTTGTTTGTATACAAACTTTCAATAACAAATATCTGAACACGTCTAAAACAGTGACAGTTCGTGCAAAAAACTTAACAAACCCACTTTTTTGTTGACATTTATAAATTTTAAAATTTCATATGGTAGTTAGGTACCTACGATACTAAAATGATAAAAAAAGGTTTTTGATAATTTAAACTTTGATAAAATTTCATACACCTATACATATGTATTTAGGTATGTATGTAGTATGATGCTTTATCTATAAATATTTGCAAAATCGTCTTTTTTGTTTAGTATTGTTTACCTTAGTATACCTACCTACTAAAATAGTTAAACATCGTACCTATACTAAATCCTTAATTCCAAACTTTCTATGAGCGCATTTTGCGTTGCAAATATGAAAACTCAATACCTACCTACCTAGTTCGATACTATAGCCATAAACGTAATACCTAGGGAACGCATTCTCTACCTACCTATAGGATACCAAACGAAATATTTGTGTAACTTCTCTCATAAAGAATGTCCCAAAAATTCCGGTTTATTTTGGCGAGTCAATTTCTTTAATACAGTCATAGTTAATTATTTTAAATAGCTATTCCTAATGGAGCACATGTAGGTAGTTATAACGTATAAGTTGGTATGGTACCTGCCTGTTGACATTTTTGTTTTAAATTTGCTTAAATTTTAGAAGACTAGTTATTACTGGATTTTTCAAGTCCTACTTTGTTAATTAATATCTAAATTTATAAAAGTAGTTAGGTAGGTACCTAGGTGCATTTATGTTTCCTTATATTAGGTATACCTACCTAGGTACCTAGGTAGGTAAGGTATAGGTATCTATACGTACCTACCTAACTATGTGGGTAAGGTACCTATGTCTTTTAAATGAAGGCAGGTAGGTAGGGATATATCCATCTTACCTAGGTATCTAGGTTTCAGATCTGAGTTTTCAAACTGTCCAAACAGCGGAAATAACGTCGCTGTTTACTTTTATAGTACTAGCACCAACTTTGGTAGGTACCTACCTACCTACTAAGTGTTTTCTTTAGCAGACACCTGTTGCCGGGCGCATGTCCTATATTACTTATACTTACCTACCTATGTTATATGAAAGCTCAAAAAGGGCTTTTATATTTTGACCTAACGTAGACACGATTCCTACTTATGTATGTAACTACTTTAACCTAGGTACATGCGTAGTTTTTTAAAAACCCAATCTCTTGGCACCTACCTACCTACTGCCTATTTAGTAAGGATATCGTAGCCGTAGGAATAGGTACCTACCTATCTAGGTATATCTTACAATCAGGTTAGTAGCTGGAAATTACTATTATGATGTATTGATAGGTAGGTACATAGGTATGAAGGTATTTGATTCTCTAGTTTATAGTAATAATAACGTACCTATTGTAAGTACCTAGGTAGGTAGGTATAAATACCCACGATTTATTGGACGCTGCAAAAAAACGTAGTAGGTATGATTCTTTTATTTTGGTTTATTTACCTTTTAATGATGTCTTCTCTGAAAATAAAACTGCGCCTGGTCACAGCCATGCGCATAAAATAGACAGACCAAACCATACCTAAACGATAACAAAAGCATAACAATGCACCAACAATAGATTATTGTAGCTGTAAGTATGTGATATGTTGTTGTTGATGGTTTTAAGGGTGAAAAAAAACTGATGATTCAAAAATGAGGGTTGATGTTGCTTTAATTTTTATTTTTATTTAATTATAATTCACACTATCTTTTGGTCAAATAATCTTAAAGTATTAGAAGAAAATTGGTAATCGTCAGCTTTGCGCAGAGGCGATATCGTAACCAATGAGGTCCTACCGAGGTGCGATTATTGCTAGTTGAAAACTTTAACCAATACCCCGCCATGAGGACGTGAAAAACCGTCCGCTACGGCAATTTTTGCAAGCTCGAGAGAGCTAATATAAAACTTCAAATTATTTTGTTAATTATTTATTTATTTTTATTTTACCTGCTAGGGTAAGTTATACCTAACCTACCCTTGCTTACTAGGTTTTAAGTATATAAAATAGAGATAAAGTACTATTCTGCTATTGCTTTTGCTAGAGTAGACAACAATAAACAATAGATCCTGCCAGAGCTGGGCAGAGTAGATTACGTGAGGTTATCTACTCGTAGTAGTTTAATAGTAAGTAGTTAATCGGATAGAACTCGCCTGATTTGTTTCATTTACTTACTACCTTCATTTATTACGTGTATGCACAGAAAACATTAAATTTCATAAAGAATAAAGCGAGAAACAGATTGGCACAGCAACTTCAACATCAAATTTGGCAGCAACGAAAACTTTGACATCAAAAGTCATGTAAAATAGATTACCAACGTGAATAGCGCTTTTGACAGCATAAAAACGTATAAAATTTGTCACATTTTCATTTTTTAGTGTTGATAAACCTGAAAAACTTCGGTTTAAAGTTGGTATCATTTGCACAGCGACATCGAATTTTGGGTTTTGGTCTAACGTTGATGTCGATGTCGATGTTGCTGTGTTAATGTATTCAAAGCCATTTAAAACCACTAGCTCTAAAATGAGTGATGCGGTTGTCAAAATTGCTGTTGAAGTTGCTGTACCAATCTGTTTCTCGCTTAAAAAAATAATAAATGGCGGTCAACAATAAATAACATAAGAACCAAATATGACACAAACGAATGAGCAAAAACAGGGAATTCGAAATTCAAAAAAGAAAAAAATTTAATTTCCAATTTTAGAGCATAATGAATGCCAATTAATTTTTCAAATGCTAATGCGGTACACCTATTGCCGATTTTTTTCAATTTGGCTTTTGAATTGCCAACCCAAACTAGATCTTGACAGTTGACGCTACGTCTACTACATTTTACTACGTTAACTATACCTCATTTATGTAGCAGACGTAAGAAATGTATTTAATCAAAAAAATTGTTATTTCTGCCATCTCTGATCCTGCTATATCCTAGGTACCTACTACCCCCATACCATACTAGTAAAATTATTATTAATTATGTACCTACTCGTGTATAGTGTTCTTGCCATCTTGGTGGTAGGTACCAATTTGTAGTTTTGTACATGAACTAATAAAAAATAATATTTTGTTTTGATGTGGCTTCGATGCAAAATGGATAAAGAACTAGGTATGGACCATGCAGATTGGGGTGCGTTTATAATTGATTTGCTTTTGATTTAGGTAGGTAGTTACCTAACAAGATTGGCACCTTTTGAAAAATTTTCCGAAGTAGATTTGCAAAAAAAAAATGCAGTAGAATCAATGTTTTTGCAGTAGATTTATGTTTTCAAGAAAAAAAAATTTGATTGGTTAGGTATAGAAAGTTCTTGAATCTCAGTATCGTCGACACTGTTATTAAAAAAACGCTTAGTTTTAAAAATCTAACCAAGAAAAATCTGCCTGCCTGTTATAATGTTAAAAGTATGCACTTAGAAATGTAAACTTACAGACTTCTGCTGGAAGCAGCAACTTGATCAACACATTCATTTTCCTCTTCTGCAGCCCGTTTTTTTTTTTGTGAATCACTACTAAATAAAAAAAAAAACCTTATTTTGACAGACTTGCTGTGACAGCTGTCAATTGTCATCAAAACAAAGACGATAGCCGAAAGCTGTAAACATACATTAAAGGATGGGTTTCATAAAGAATGAAAATGCATGACCGCATTCAATGACAGAATTGAAATATTATTTTATGGATTATTTATTGAAGGATTTTTTTTTGTAAAACCAAAAGTGCAGTAGATTTGAATTAAAGGCAGTAGATTTATTTTTCGAAAAAAGTGCAGTAGATCTACTGCAACTGTAGCGAAGTGACAACCCTGTACTTAACTACAAATTATCTACCTACGCAAATTATAAACTTTGCTACTCCGCTTACCCTTAATCGAGGTAGGTAAGGTACTACATAGGTATATGTAGGTAGTTTGTTAATCAAAATTTTAATTACGTAGGTGCGATAGATAAATATTAGGTATTAAGGCTGACAAATTGGCCCTATACCTACCTATTTGTATCCATTTATGACCAAATCGTGTAAATGACCCGAAACCTTCCATTATGTTTGCCAGAAAAATAATATTATTTTTGCCAGAAAAATTATGACCAACTCCTATTGACGTTTAATGTTAACCATTATTTTACCTAGGTACTGATATCGTGTAAATAGGTAGGTACCTAGGCGCTGACATATCATTTTACAAATAATTATAGGTAACTCGCGACCTTAGGACAACAAGGTCTAATTCACATTTTTGCCAAAATTAAGTTAGGTAGGTGTAGGTACATAGGTATGTATATTGCATCGTTCTAAAAACGCTAGGTTCATAGGCAGGTAGGTTAGGTACCTACCTATGTATATGCTCTTTCTATTGACGCTAGGTATCCGTGGCAATGAAGGAAGATCCTGATGCTCATTCTTGAAATTATAATGCCAGAACATCAGAGCGTCATTATTTGATTTCGTGTAAATGTACCTAGGTACATACCTATGTCAATAAGGCATTGATTTTATCCATCATTTTGGCAGAACTGTTGGCAATTTGCCGGTCGTGTAAATCAAGCATAATAGGTGTAAACTAAGGCTTCAATCACAACTGTGTACCTATAGATATCCCTAGGTGTACCCTATAGGTACCTACCTACCTGTACCTAGCTAGGTACTTCCCTATGCCTGTAGCAAAACATCGCAAACATTGCATCATTATTATTTATTGTTTATCAAATTTTAAACTACGAAAGCATTTTAATAAAAAAAGAAAGCTGTGTATATAAGTACGTACCTACCTATAGAGGAACTTAACCCTTACGTAGATAGGAAATGCCTGACCTGTTTTTGTAAATTGTTTCATCAGATAATTTTATTTTTTTAATTTTACTGATGAAATCATTATAATAACATGTTCTGTAAGTACATGTGTACCTACTTACTCGTAACTATAGGTTCGGCTTATGCCGGCCCACTCTTATGGCTGGTCACTGCCAAATCAAAGCCTGATCAATAACTTACTACAGTTTAAAAAAAATCTGTTATCTTATAGGTACTTTATTTGTATGATCTGTCAATAATTTCGTTATAAATATGAATGCAAAATAGGTTAGGTACCTACCTACCTATACTTATTTAGGTGCAGTCAGTTCTCCAAAAATTGGTTGATTTGTATAAAGTCGGGGTCGATTTTCAAGAGCTGTAACTTTGGACTGCGAGCCGGAAATTTTTAACAAACAAAATTCGAAAAAGTAAACCAATTCAAATTTAAAAAAAATAATGTAGGTAGGTAGGTACTTACTTGCAATAAAAAGATTATCAATTTTATTGCCTGCTACCTATAACTTTGAGCTTGATCTATTTGAGTTTTCCAATATGGTGGATTTCACCAAATGCATGGCGTCCCGAAAACCGACATTAGCGTTCAATACACGATACAATTATTGAACCAATTATCGTACAAAAGTTGAATCACATACGATGATTGTATCGTTTGTGTAAACCAAAGTATCCGCTGTACTGCAATCGCATCCTCGAATGCTGTCGAGCGAAAACGAGCGGTTGCATACGACAGTTGATGAAATCGTGAGTTAGTCGTATGGTGTGTGTGCTCACTATCGATATCGCAACCGATATCGGTACAACTCAAGTCGGTACGACAGATTGTACCCTGTATCGAGCGCTTTTAACCTTCTATGATAGCCTTCTTTCAGCTATGAAAAAATCCGCCTTCCTACATTACTTCGTTCCACTAAACGGTAAACGGTTAGTTACCCATATGTACCTACGTGGATTGAAAAAATCAGTAGTATACCTACTTACATGAATAATACCAGAGCGATTTAGCTTTTATAATGTCAAAAATGTAACTTATAGTAAGTCAAAAGCATTCTCGATGTAACATTTTGTATAAGTACATCGATATCATTTAAATGACTGGAAATATTTGCCTTGAATTTTTTTGGTTAATTGAACAAATCTACTGAACATTTCGAGTGATGGATGCATCAAAGCCGCTCGCGGGAATATTAAGAACTTCGCTCGTGATGGCTTCAATATGATTATGAACATTCAATCTGGCTATTGCTAATTATTCAACAATATTTAATGACATTTTTGATTAACACAGGTAGGTACAGTCAGTGTTGCCGCAACCTGAAAATAAATGTCGCTAGGCCAACCTCCAAAAGTCGCTAGATTGGCTGAAATTTCGTAAGCAGAAAGTCGCTAGATGTCGCCAGAATAAAACAAAAATTATTTTTGAACAACCTATATATTTTTTTAAAGTAGATAACAAACAAACTTAGGAAAATACGATTAAACAGTAATGTTATTAAAAACAAAAAAAAAATCATTCTCATTGTTAACACGAGTTTATATAGCATACAAAAAAATGTATACATTATAAATATAAACAGTGATCTCCACTTAATTGCACTGGCCATTTTGTTTGATTTTTCGATCAAGTAAACGAAATATTTAAGTGTTTTTAGGTTAGGTTAGGTTTTTATCTGCGGTTGTTTAAGATAAATTAAGCGGGAAAATCAAGTAAGTGAGGTTTAAAAAAATCGAAAAAACAGCTCTACATGAATAATATTCAACAAAACAGTTCTATTGCAATCTGTCTCTAAAATTCAAACTCCCATCCTCGTGCAAATGAAGCCTATAGTGTAGATTTTTAAACTGAAGTAAACAAATTTAAAGTTGAACACCTAAACACCTTGAACAGGTCCTATTTTTAAAGCTAAATAAAACGATAAAGAATATTTTTTTCGATAGTATAGATATTTTTAAACTATCGGCGATACTATCGATGGTCAAAAACTATGGTAAGATACTATCGATTCAATAGACTATCGATGTTCATCCAACACTAATTCAGACTACCGCACTTGCACTCACATTTGGGATAGTTTGCAATGTGGTCAAATCTCAAATTATTATCTCAACCAACAGGGACGTAATTTGAAATAAAAAGTATTATTTGCATGTTGTAGGTAACTCACAAATTCAGAAGTCGCTAGAAAAGTCGCTAGAAATAATCTAGCGACATCAAAATATTTTTTGTCGCTTTCTAGGTGGAAATGTCGCTAGATATAGCGACAAAGTCGCTAAAACGGCAACCCTGGGTACAGTACCTAGGTACCTATATGTTACTGTAAGTCTCCAACATCTGGAAGTTCTGGAATTCACCAATAAAACTTTTTTCAGCAACATTTGTGTTTTTTCGTTCATTATTCCAGACTTTTTTTAATAGTGGGTGGTGCATATCTATTATGATTACGGTGACCATCCTTCCTGGGTTTGCCGGGATTGTCCCGTATTTCTATAGCCTGTCCCGGGTTTTTATTAAGAAACCCGGGACGTACAAGTGTCCCGTATACCGTATTTAATAATTTGTCCCGTATTTGAACATTTTCTGATATTTTTTTTTCTAATTTCTAGCTAGCGGGTGGCAATGGCGCAGTGGATTTAGTGCTTGACTGCTAACTTAGAGGTGTGGGTTCGAGCCCCACTCTAGGCAGCATTCTTTTCTATATTCCCCCATTTATACACTGGACGCCACCCGTGGGATTCCATGGGACAATTAATACCTTATTTCTCAGTCCACTGTGCCAACAAAAATTCTTTCCTATCCTTCTATTCCTTCTTACTAGTGCCGTGCAATTCAGGTTGCATTTAAAAGACCTTAGGACTTACAGGCATATAGTTAAAATTTTTATTAAATTATTATTATTATTATTATATTATTAGATAATGGACGGAAAACAGTAGTTGAAAAATGGGTAGATATGTTTACGAATTTCTCATATAAAAGCATTTTTTGCAAACCTTTTACAAATTGTAGAGTTCAGCTTTGTGTTTGCCAGGTTCTAATGCTCGCACAGAAAGGATTTTTCCAATATTGAACAATGTTTGGACTAGTGAAAAATCCTAGCTAAATGTAAAAACTCTAAAATCCATATTATTTGTTTAAGATAATTACAATTTAAGCTGACAAAAACTTAAAAATTATTTAAAAGAAAACCACAAAATTATAAAAGAAATATCAAAGGAAAAGAAAACAAAATTGTACGTTGTCAACTTGGCTTGGTGTACAGTTCGAAATGTTATGTTTTTTGGAGCTTTACATATTGTATGTACATTTAACTTATATTATTTAAATTCGTATTTGCTTTCTTAAAGAAGACTGGATTATTTTAATAATGAAATTCAAAATGTTAAGTTTTAATTTTGCTTTGTTACATTATAATCTATTGTATTGTTACTTAATAAAACGGCTAATATTTTTCACATTTTAAAAATTTTCACTTTTTGTCCCGGGTTTTGCTCCCAGAAATATGGTCACCGTAATTATGATTCACTATTTTCAAAAGCTTAGATATTCCAGAATCAGACAAAATTACCAATCTTGAACTCTCAGCCTCATCTGTAGCAAACATAAGTGTACATCGCACTTAAAATGTTACCAAATATATCACGACCATGATTCAGCACATTCGTTATCATCAATTTCTTCACAAAAGTAAGTTTATAGTTAGGTATATCAATGAATAAAAATGATAGCATTCGCTATTCTTGATTTTTAAAGTTAGGTTTTTGGAGATTCAAAAATATTTGGTTAGAACAAGTAGGTATATGTAGGTATACCTATGTATGTATGTACCTAAAATAATAATCAGCAAATGATATTTATAAATGCGTAGGTAGCTATGGGTAGGTAATCCCAGGAACCGTTATGTCTACCTAAAAAGAGATAATACAAATCTAAATTTCTAACATTATTTAGGAATGACTTGCGTCAACTTATAAAAAATAAAACTTTAACCTTTCATTTTAGAAAAGATTATAGACATCTAGAGCTCATCAGGGTATTTATTAAAATTGTTACTAACCTAATATATTTTGTTTGTTCGAATAATTTTGCACATGCAATCCATCTTTAATCAATTTGAAATTAATTTCGAAAACAGAAACTTAATTATTTACATCACTGCTAGAATATATACACACATGTCAACGTTCCATTACGTTAGTATTTATATTTTTATAAATAATGCCTTGAACTTGACTGATTATACCTATATCAAAGCTTATCAGAACAATAGAAATGAATGTCATCAACATTCGACCTTTCGGAAACCGCATACCTTTTACTCCACACTATTTGGTATGCAACTGTTTCGTAAAAAAAGATTAGAATGTACCTAATTCATTATTCTAAAATTTTCAGTTTCAACCAAACTTGTAGGTATATGTATTTGAAAAAACTTGAGTAGGTAAAGCGTGTTCCAGAATAATGAACTTTTTATTTTTTTGAATTTTAATTTTTTTTTTGAACAACAAATTTATGTTGCAGGTGGTATGTGAATTTTAATAAGTCTTGCTCATACAAATAGGAGTGGGAGCGACTATGGACAACCCAATATATAACAGTTCTGTTTAATGCAGCCCCACAGTGGCAGGGTTCTCACGACGCACCCCGATGGCCTTGGACAAAACTGTGGGTGCCCGAAGTTTGCCAACCAGTGGAACGCCCTGGCCCAGCGGGGCCGCATAAAAAGTACTTTTTAAACTAAAATTGTTATACATAATTGGCACGTCTAGAATCACTTCCATATACACTTATGGCCTTTTCGATTGGAGTTTTGTTTTCAGAATCGTTCCAGAAGGGTTCACACGTATCAAATCGTTCTCCCGGATTACCAATCGAAAAGGCCATTAATGGCAATAAACTGTTATAAATTGGCATGTCCTAATCGTGATGTGACCGACTACGAGTAAGACGGAACTGCACATCACAGCTGTAGGTAAATGTTTATATTCTGACGGTCTTCATGCTTGTCCTTTGCAATTTTGTCAATCGCTTCTTTTAGTCATTTGTGACGTAATATATAACTTAGCGTAGAATCACTATATAAAATTCCAACTAAAATTTAAGCTAAAATAAAATTGCATTTTGATTGCAAAGGGTTATTGCGACGAACCGAAGGTCATTATTATACATTTACACCCCTAATGTGATTTCAATTCACGAAAAGAAATCAATCAACAACAAAAAAAAATGAGTTTACAGTAAATTGTGTGTGTGCTGCAATTTAAACGAATAATTACCATTAGCTTTTTTTTAATTCGATAGGTTAATGAATTTCTGTATTAATTAATCAAATATTATTTAATCGGATTATCTTTAGTTGTAATTTAATCTGGAAGATATAAACACAAATTTAGTCGAAGTTTTAAAACTCTAGAAAGTTCAACAAAATCCCAGAGTATAATCAGATATAAGAGCATAATATTCATTATTATTTTAAAATATATTTAAATCTATATAAATGCAATATCATAAGTTCGAAATTCTAAGTACTACTTGCATATTAATTTTTTTTTTACAGGAACTTTTCCGGAATCAACACCGACTTATTGGATTCATTCGTCAAAATATTCGATTGTGTAGCACACAGTCACTGAAAACAGCACAATCATCACAAAAAGTTGATGATGATGAAGGTTTTCAAATAACAACAATATCATCGCAATATGAAAAAATTCCAGCCCCAATCATACATGACGATGATGTTGGACAACAATTTTCGGTAAGATAATTATTTTTTTTAAAAACTGTAGCTTAAAATAAAAACTAATATACCTATTCCTTTCTGTGTATAATGTCAAATTATAGGCAAAAGATTTAAGTGTTAGATTGGCAACACCACAACAGCTACAACCTAAACCTGATGCCGATGATTTGGGCTTTGGAAAACATTTTACAGATCATATGCTAAGATGTGAATACCATAGGAGCTTGGGAGGTTGGCAGAAACCTCAAATTACACGGTTAGAAAATCTAGTAATTCATCCTGCGGCGAAAGTTTTGCACTATGCTGTTGAGGTAAGTAAAATAATTGGTTGACTTTACTTTAAGTATTTTATGAAGCGCCTTAGGTGTGAGGTGCGACCATCAGCGGATTTCGAATGGTTGTGAATTTTAAAATTTCATTCACATGAACAGTCACTGGGTAGGTTCAGAAGACGTAGGGACTTGAAGGCAAGGGAAGTTTCTCGTCTTTGATTGGGCAGCTGTCATAAAATTGCTTTCCAATTAAGGCAACTTTTATTGGAAAATGACTGGAAAGCTAGTCAAGAAATATCTCCCTTCATTTCAAGTCAAGTGCATTTATGTCAAAATATCAGCTGATTATATTTTGTCATTAAACAGCCAGGTGAACTTCATTGTTCAGTGACTTCTTTTTTCAACGTTTGTTTTGAGTGGAAGAGTTCTTTATCAAAATTATAGAAATGATTTAATAAAAAAATGCATCATTAGTAAGAAGTATTGAAAAATTATAATTTACAATTCGTAAATGATTTGTGTGAGGTGTTTTTCAGATCAAAATTTTATTATAAATACTATCTGCACTAAACGGAAGGTAAAGGTTGGAACTAAAGTTCCAATTTTGGTATGAATGACATCTCAAAAAATAACTAGATTCCTTTGTAAAATTTGCGTTCAATGAATGCACTTGACTACATATAACATATGTAGTCCCTTGTGTCTGCTGAACGTACCCACTGACAACTGCGAGTTGTCATAAAATATTAACAAGTAAAATCCGTGTTTGAGGTTCAATTTGAACGAATTTTCTGTTCGCCAGTTTGTGGAATATTTTAAACAGACTGATGTTAAGATATTAGTATGCTACTATACTTAACAATCTGAAAACGTTATAGCTCTTTATTAAAATGTTCTTAGTCTTCAATATGTTTTTACTAGTATCATACTAAACTTTATTTCCTTAATAAACTCCAGCTAAACACGCTTAAAAAAGTGACAGTTCATACAAAAAAAGTAAGGAAACATACAAGTTTCACATTTGTTGCTGTCAAAGTGACATATGGAGTTAGTACCTAAATCATGCCACGATTTTTTTGTCACTTTGATGTTGTAATTTTCACTATGCATCGTGACGCAATTCGAGAAAAAAAATAATGACTTTTCGTTAATAATAAAATTAAATACTAAAAAATAATAAAAATACTAAAAAATAACTGAATTTTCTTTTTTATATATTTTAAATCAATTTAACATAAATTTAAAAACAATTTTCGGTGATATTTTAATACTTTTAAGCCTAGTACGCAGATCGCGCCAAACTTAATTTTATCTCTACAAAGGTTTGCTAAAAGCTTCGATAAAAAATAAAATGAGCAGACATTATCCACATCAAGACGAGAATACTCACCAGCCATTTCAATTTGCCTACATACTTGAAATGTCAGTTTACAGATACAAAATGAGAATTTATGTATAAAAACCTCACACGTTTAAAGCAGGCTTATTCACACAGCTCGTTGAATTGTTGTTGCAATTCACATCTATTCGTCGACCCGACACGAGACGAAATTACAAAAACAGTAGATTTTGCAGGGTGAAACGTAAAAAAACATTCTCATCTCTATATTGAGTATCTTTGGTCTTGATTCACAAATGTCCAAAATTATCTGTGAAAGAATGTGTTCAGGATAATTTCGCGCGCTAAAATAATTGGAGACTTTTTGATAAAGTACCAGATGACAATTGTAATTTAAGCCTAGTACGCTGCTGATGCGAGACGAAATTTTTCGGTGGTCTCCAACAGAACAGCGAAATGCTTAAGAAAACCACAGCGAAAAAAGACAACTGAAAGCGTCACCATTGCAAACAAAAAAAAAACAAACACAAACGCAAAAAAATCACAGAAAGCCATGCTGTAATAAAAGATACAACAAATACAAACACGAACAAACCTCAAATGTCACTTCTCGGCACACAATTAATGGTCCGGGCAATTAATTGAGTGCGAAAAAAGAGTGGAGACCTCTCCAAATAATCTGCTACAATTATCAATTTCGCTCATCGAACAGCGTACTGCAAAACGAAAAGGAGGACGAAATTTTTCGTTTATGATTTCGTTGTGTCGTTTTTGTATGGGATTTTTCATTTCGCATCAGCAGCGTACTCGGCTTTAGCTCGTGAACTGCGTACTGCTCGGCTAAGAATCCGCGCTAAAATTTATCTTTGGAGGAAATTTGTATGGAAGATAAATTTTAGCGCGATCTGGGTACTAGGCTTTAAAACGAAAAGCTTTTTAAATCATTGAATTTATTATTTGCAAACGAAAAGCCATTTTTATTGAAATTTTCTTGGCTATCACATCTGTTGTTATTGTTTTGGCTCCTATGACGTAGAAGTGGCGTAATCTTGTATTCTTCGATTCATGAGTTAGTATGATACATGGTATTTGGTGATTTTAAATTTAAAACTTATTTAAAAAATAGTTAGAATTCGATGATAACTCGTTCCAACTAGCATCATTCTAAAAATGCTTTAACCACCGTACTAAATCGTCAAATATTTAGCGCCAACAATTTTTAAATATAAATTGCAGAGCTTCAGGAAATGATAACTATTAAAATCATGATAAGAGCATGCCCAGACAAATTAGTGTGAAGTCGCATTTTTTTTTTTAATGATAACCTTTACGTGAAGAAGTATGCTCCTATTTCAAACTAATAGGTCTGTCTGGTAGAATAAAAAACAGTTAAAATTGGTTTACAAGAATTAAGCTACTTGATGTGAGGTTTTTCTCTAATCAGTTTTCTTCATCATGATCACTTCGAATACAAGTGATATGCAAATCGTTTCAAATAATTGAAATAGAGATAGTAAAATTTCAACAAAATAAAGTTGTTTAATACCTACCTATTTAGCTTTCTGCTGTCGAAGAAGGTTAAAGATTGATATTTTTGTGTGCGTCATTTACACACGTCAATTTTGATCTGGTAGAATTGACTTGTTGATTATAAATATGCACCATGCACCTACCTATTAATAAATAAATAAATATTAGATAATTAATTACATTTTGTTTCTATTTTTATTTAGCTTTTTGAGGGCATGAAAGCCTACCGAGGTGTAGATGGTAAAATACGATTATTTCGTCCAGATATGAACATGAATCGTATGAATCTAACAGCAAAACGTTCTGGCCTTCCAACGTTTGAAGGAGAAGAGTATGTTAAGTGCATGGCACGATTGATCTCAATCGATCAAGAATGGGTTCCACATTCAGAGGCAGCTAGTTTATATATTCGTCCGACAATGATTGGCATTGATGTAAGCAAAACCGAAATTTAAAATATAAAAAATATTATTTTTTTTTTAAATTATTATTATTAATTTAACAATTATTTATTATTTACAAAATTACAGCCTACTTTAGGTGTTGCATCTTCAGATTCTGCGTTATTATACTCAATCTTATGTCCGGTTGGAAGTTATTTCAGTGGAACCGATTCTGCAGTATCGTTATTGGCCGATCCAAGATATACAAGGTGAGTTCTTTTGGGTTTAGTATAGGAAACCTCAAGCTTCGAAATTGTAGGTATTTTCACTGCATTTCTTATATACCTACTATAGGTACTTGTGTACCTATTATTTTCAACGGTACACAATTAATGGTTTCAAATTAATTCATCCCCTGACTGCTTTCAACTGTTGCGAATATGGACGAGACTAAAGACATGTTAATTTATAACAGATTTTCGCCATTTAAAGTGGGCGTGCGTTAGCAAACTTCGCGCGACTTGAAAAAAAAATTTTGGGTTCCTGAATAATTATGCCCACCGACGGAAGGCCCTGGGCCTGCGGGGAAACATAAACTACTTTTATAAACAAAACTGTTATAAATTGGTATGTCTAGAGTGGCTTCCATATTTATTATTATTTATACCAGTTAGGTATAAATCAGTCAGGCATATATAAGCCGTGTTTTTTTTGCAAGCCCCGAGGAAATCGATCGGAAAAACGGCGTTCTGTCCTGCAATTTACATGTTAAATGCAACAACAACTAATCGCCTTCTGGCTTAGCTAAGCGCGGAGAATTCTCGGGGCTTAACTTTAGCACGGAGAAAAACTGTGTTACCGGCGTGAATTGTATACATGTTATCGATAGTTTGTATGGAAACTCCATTTTGTTTCTGTAATGGCGTCGCTAATCCCCGATGTCGTTTTTTTTAACCAAATCTCCCCGGGCTTGCAAAAAAAACACGGCTATTATAGCGTACAAATTGGTCTCACGCACATAGCAGTATTTTAGGAATTTTTAAACCATCGTAAAGTACATACTGTTTTCTGAAGTAATGAAAATATGTCTTATGTGTATTATTTACATTTAGGGCATGGCCAGGAGGTGTTGGTGATCGTAAAATGGGCTCAAACTATGCACCAACAATAAATGTCCAAAAAGAAGCTGCAGCTAAAGGTTTACAACAAGTTCTGTGGTTGTATGGAGAGGATCATCAGCTGACTGAAGTCGGAACGATGAACATTTTTATGTTTTACATTAACGATCAAGGAGGTACTTATTGTTTGTTTTTTTTTTTTTATTTAATTAATACATATAAATTATAATTTTTATATTTTTTTTAGAAAAAGAATTAATCACACCTCCATTAAACGGTCTCATTTTACCTGGTATTACAAGAGATTCAATTTTAACGCTATCTCGTCAATGGGGTAAATTTAAAGTGCGAGAAGCAACTTTCACTATGCCATTTGTTTGCGATCTTCTTAGTAAAGGACGTGTAAGTTTAGAAATACAACTATAAAAATTTATCTAGATCAGTATTATTGACATATTTTTTATTTAAATAATTACAGTTGCTTGAACTTTTCGGTGCAGGAACCGCTTGCGTTGTTAGTCCAATACATCGAATAAGCTATCTTGGTGAAAATTTATTCATTCCAACTATGGAACAAGAAAAACCCGTTTTCGAGAAAGTGCGCAATACTCTAACAGATATCCAGTATGGTAAAACCGAACATCCCTGGGCGATTACAATTAATTAGTTTGGAAATTCTGATCAGTCATCTCAATACCGCAAAGAATCTATAACAACACTTACAACTATATGTACTATAGGATGAAGGATCCAGGCTATATTGGGGCTTCAAGTTCCAAAACGGATCCTTTTTCAAACTATGAATCTGGGATACTTTTTGAAACGTTTACTCGAAACGCCTTAGATCTTGCATTTATTATCTACACAGTAAATACAAGGATTTTTTTTAAATAGTTTTTAAGAATATTTATTTTTAATAGTTTAAGATTAGAATTTAGTGTATTTTTTATTTAAACCTTTTTATAATTATCTTTTGGAAAGTGAATTTTGGAAATTATAAAAATTAAATAAGTTGTGAAAAATGTAAATATGTACGATATATGTATCTAGGATGTAAAAATATTTTTGTTTTGTTTTTAAACAACAACTAACTGGAATTATTGCTAAGCAAATATGGTTGTGAACACAAAATATTTCTCTCGTTCCATTGAGAATTAATTTCAATTTTATATTTCCATAAAATTTATGGTACCTTTCTATTTATTATTTTTCAATATTTTTGCTTTAAATAGAGATAAATACATTTTATAAATCTAGCTGAAAATAATTGGTATGTGGTTTTTCTTATAGGAATAGTGATATTTGTATCTAACTCAGAATCAGAAAGTTTAGGGCATCTACTTATTGATATTTCATAAGCATAAGCCTTTTTTCGAAATTCAGAGACAGCCATCAGCAATTCGACGTTTTAAGTAGCCTATAATTTGTCATTCAATCAATCACCAATAGTTTCTAAATTATAAAATATAATACCTACATAGCTTTTAAGTGAAAACAAAAGACAAAATCTTAACAAACCCGTACCGGAGTTATGAATGTGCATTTATTAATTTAAAATTTAAATGTTAATTTAATTTACTGAATTTATATTGATATTAAAATATAAATATAATCAAATTATTTTATTAAATCGTATTTTAAAATTATTTGATTTACAATCGTTTGTTTAAATGTTGATGTTGTTTTTTTTTGGATTTTCAAAGAAAATTAGTTAACATTGCTGATTCGCAAAGGAGACCATTTGGGAGCACCAAAAAGTTGTTTATATCGTTGGCTTAATACTTCTCAGTTGATTTTCAGAATCAACAATTTACATGTTTAATGCAATTTATAAGTTTAATGCAACAACAACTAATCCCCTTCGGACTTAGCTAAGCGCAGCCAAATCAACCAAATCCCCCCGGGCTTGCAAAAAACACGAATGCTATCAAAAAAAAATTTTGGCAGCAGAACACGAAAACGAAAGCTTAAAATTGAAACATAGAATTGGACTCGACCCAGAACTCTTCAAAGACAAAACTTCAAAAAATCATTGACCTTTCAGGTAGGTAATGCTATGTTGGCCACATGTTTTCCAGGAATTTAATTAAATGTTCACGTATATATTCTCGATCGAATCAAACAATAAATGTAATTTCGTATAGGATGACATCTCTTAAGCGTGAATCGAAATTAAACTCATGTCCGATTTCATAAAACCATTTTAACTATTTAACAGGCTTTTAAATTTTGTTTGTTGTATACAAAATAGCCCGTTTAAAAACTTAAAAGCCTGTTAAATATTTGTGAAACCTAATATCCAGTGTTTAAAGAATTGAGTTTTTCTTTTGTGTAAGTATTCTTTAACTAAAGTTTGTGAAAGATATCTTTTTAATATTTTCACCTAAACGACGTCCTTTTTAATATTTTCACCTAAACGACGTCATCCCCACAACAAAATAAAACCCAGTCAGGGAGCTATCATATATCTATCACGATGGTTTACACACCACCTCAAATCCACCACGTTTGGACAGATCGAACAAAAATCAAACGTTCGAGTTTTTACGTAAATGCTGTTTACGTGAGTCGCATTTGACACGCTTGTCTTGCGAGTCGCGAATCAGAATAGGTGCATGTCGCACGAAGTGCGTTATCTAGTGCAATAATCATTATACGTTCTATACTAATAGAACTGACTGGTGCGCGTTAGATCTAAGGGTAATAAAATTTGTTTTATTGTAAGGCCTTTATTGCGAGTGTCGTTCAAGGTTCTATGGGATTAAAGTCGACCGTATAAAAACTTTAGGGGCAAACTTTAGCAAAAACTGCACCCAAAGCTATCTGGATATCTTTAAGTTGTTGAAGATCCGTTTTAAAAACAAAACTGAAGACATCTGGGCCGGGAACCAACGCAAAACAAAAATACAAATCGTAAAGGAAAACGGCTGTAAATTTTTTGGAATTATTAATTTAAAATGGGAACTAGTTTTGGAAAAAAATGGAATGTTCATTTTCTTCCTCGTTGGCATTTGAAAATAACCAAAAGCGAACACAGTCGAAATTGAGTTATCGCTTTTAAAGCGATCCGCCGCGCATTTGAGAATAACCCCTCTGACTGGCTGAACACAATAGACGCGCGTTCGATCGCGCGTTCGCACGCGCGTGATTATTAAAACTTATTTAACTCCCAGAGTCGCGTTCGCGGCTGCGTCTCCATTGTATTCACTTAAACGAAATTTCACGTATTTTCACTTTGACAGGTGCGAACGCGCGTTCGAACGCGCTTCTATTGTGTTCAGCCAGTGAGGCAACAATAGCTTGGATATCTTAAATTTATTATGATCGACTTTCGTTGCTCGATAAACAAACGGCACTCGCAATAAGTGCCTGAATACATGGGTCGTTTTACTGAAGAGCGCATCGGTGAGACAGGTAGATTTTATGTACGTTAAAAAGAAAAGATCTATATATTCCACCCAAATTTGTGAAACTCACATTAAAGCCTAGTACGCTGCTGATGCGAAATGAATTTTTTCGGTGGTCTCCAACACGACAACGAAATGCTTACGAAAACCACAGCGAAAAAATGACAATTGAAAGCGTCACCATTTGCAAAAACAAAAAAAAACACAAGCGCAAAAAAATCACCGAAAGCCATGTTGTATTGAAAGAAACAACAAATACAAACACGAACAAACCTCAAATGTCACTTTTCCGCAAACAATTAGTGGTCCGGGCCATTGACTTATTATTATATTTATTTATATTATTATATTTATTTATTATATTATTATATTTATTTGTCGCTGATTTCGCTTTGAGAACTGGAACCATCATCTCGGCAGGTTTTGTATGGAATTGACAACCAACTAGCAGTCCATATATAATAAGTCAATGGTCCGGGCAATTAATTGAGTGCCAAAAAAGAGCGGAGACCTCTCCAAATAATCTGCCACAATTATAAATTTCGCTCATCGAACAGCGTACTGCAAAACGAAAAGGAGGACGAAATTTTTCGTTTATGATTTCGTTGTGTCATTTTTGTATGGGATTTTTCGTTTCGCATCAGCAGCGTACTAGGCTTAAGGCTGAATATTTTCGGATTCAGCATGAAACGTGGGACTGAGATATATATGGATTTTAAGGGTGTGAGATAGGGAAGGATAGATTGAAATGAAAGGATTTTTCTCTACACCGTGTAATCAAGAGTTCAGTAAAACGACTTTCAGTAAAAACACCCATGTAATTAGGCATTAAGTTGTAAATATAAGGCTGCATTTTTCTTTGTGGTATACGAAGAAATTATCGTAAGATCCTAGAGTCTTCTAAAAAAGGAAGGTATAATTCTCACTTCATCTCGGAGATCGAAATTCGCAGAAAAATTCAAGCCCCCAATCCTTATTGGTAATCTCTGATAGTTAAAACGCATCTGCCACGTAATAGAATTTAGTGGAAGATTCAATAGCGACTGAACGTGAAAGTACATTCTTTATTTATTAAAGTAAATATAAGTGTAAGTTTTTTTATTTAGTCAGACTGCAAAAATTAAGAACAAGACACTTTTATTTTTATAGTTTGGTTTATTTGAACCAAAAAAGAAATTAAACAAAAACAACATAACAAACAACAAAATAGAATTAACAAAATAAAAAATAACTTACACATGACTCAATAATAATAATTGTACGATTGACTTATAATAATGAATTATTGAAACCTTACAATTAGGAAAAGAAACCATAATAATACAATAATTTTATTTTAAAATTGATTATGGTTGCGAATAAATTAATAATCATTATTCTAATACATTGTGTATTTTATTTTTTTTTTGTATTCACTAAGGCCTTACCTAAAAAATATCTTAGAATACTACATATAAACCTAACTATCAAGAATTTGTGTGCTTCAGTGCGATTTCTTTTGTTTTTTTTTTTTGTATTAATGTCATTTAAATAAATGTTAAAAAACCTAAATTGTATCATAATTAAACTTAATTGAGTATTAATTTTGTTGGTACACTTTATTTAACTTTTTCAAATGAAAAAAAGAAGATATCTACAATAAATTTAAAATTTTGTTTATTAAAAGACTTTTTAGTGATTTAATTAATTTTGTTTGATTTGGGGTTCGTTCATGTTTTTAGAATTTAATTTTGTTTAATATTACATATTTTATTTTTTTTTTTAATACATATAACATTTTATTAAAATTGGATTTATAACTTTTGTGTTATAGATTATATAGTCAAATTTAACATTTTTGTTTAATTTTAATAATACTTCTTTCTTTTAAGTGTATTTTTTCAGTTTTTTTTTTTAATTTTAAGCAAACCTTTGGAATTATTGCTTTTGGGAAAAGATAGGTTTTTTAGATATTTTCTTAAAAAATCTTGTAAATTTAGTTTAGAAATTGAGACAATTTTAATTTTTAAAGAAAAACAATTTTTTTGTATAAGAATCTAACTATAGTTTTATTTTTTAATGAATGTTGGCTCTTGTTTTGTTGTTTAATGTGAGTTTATGCAGGATTAAATTTTGATACATACCTATAGTATGTTTTTTTTTTTGTAGCTAGTTAAATGTTAATCAAAGAAATGCAAATTATTAAGGCAATTTAAAGAAAATGATATTTTCAGACACGAAATGCTCAAGTCCTTTTTCTATTTTGTTTGGCTTTATCTTTGAAGGAGACGTGATGGAAACATGGCTTTTAATTGTACCCAAAAGGTTTATAAACAATTTTATGGTAAAAACTATTTTAAGCTATCTATTTCATTTCTAAACTATGGGGCTACGATGTAGAAGGGCTAAAACTTGCTAACAAATATTATAAAATTAGATAAAATAGAGCCTTCTGTATAACAAGGCCAAATGTATATTTATTTAGCCAAATGTATATTTATGGCTGAATGTAACATTTCTAATAGGTACGCTTTAAGAAGCCATTCGAGCTTTAATCATTTTGCCCAAATATTCGGCTGAAAACTTTTCCTTAAACCAAATTTCTAGTCCGTAAAATTAAATTAAATTTACCTTAAATCGCAAGAGTTTTTATGTAGCAAGTTACTACAATGAGCAATGAAAGTTGAAAGTTGAAAGGTTATAAAATGATTTACAAAATTCCCTAAAAATTGCCTCAAGAAAATATAAATTTTTTCTTCTTCGAATCAAAATAACAAATCTGTCAAAATTTAGGAATGATTGTTTTAAATGCGACGAAGTTGATCAGTGTTAAGTTGTAAATTTATTTTTATTAAATATTAGTCCTATTTTTTTAACTTTTAAATGTTTTTTTTTTTAAACTTTAGATATTAGAATCTGTGTTTTGTTTATCTTTATATCGATTTTTAATATATGTATGTATGTATGAGTGGATGTTTGAATTGTATATGAATATATTGATTTATTTTTTATAATTTTTTTTTAAATTTATAAGAAAATTTAAAGCAATTGGATCTATGGTAAAATATATAATATATTTCTTTGTTCTATATAACAAATCTTAAATAAATAAAGTTCTCTGATTAGATTTTTTAAGATTATTCTAAGTTGAATTTGTCATTGTTTTTTTTTTTAATGTGATTCTGTTTATATTAATACTATGTTTAAAATTTTATTTTGGCACAATTGAAATATTGAATGTTTAAGGTATACAATTTAATGAAAAATTTGGTATATTGTAGTATGTATGAATTGGTGTTGTGAGTACTCTGAAAACAAAAAAACATTAAACTGAAACAAATCAAAGTACATAAAACGAATGATAAAAAAATGAATTATCTAGTTGATGAATAGTGTTTCAAATACAGAATCTAGTTGTTGAAGTTGATATTGTTGTTGAAGATTTACAAAAGGGGAGTACTCTGGAAACGTTTGCCTTTAGTATTTAAATAGTAACAAATCCTAAAACACATGTTATTTTCTGCAGCCGCCTGAACAAGGATTATAAAACCCAGGAAAAAACTCCCTTCATCTAGGTAGATCTAGGTTATTTCTAGAAAAACTGAACAAATGAAATTTCCCGGACCGCCGGGATCTTCGAATACTATTTTTGGATATTTTAAGTTTTAGTTCGATGTTATCAAAAAGAGTGGTTTACAATGATACGCAATGCAGAATAACGATATATAATTATTCTTGTTATTTAAGTTAACTAAGGTCCAGTTTTTCAGTGCGAGATTAAAATTAAACCCGATTTAACTCATCAAATTTGGTGAGTTAACTCAGGATTAACTAAAAAGATGCTTTTGATGTTTTATCCACCAAGTTTGTTTAGTCGTTTCGCATGCATTCTCCACCTAAAAACGACTTCTACAGCTCACTGTGGGTTAATTTAGTTCTAGAGTTCTAGAACTCTGGTTTAACTCACCACTGGAAAACTGGGCCTTAGTGTTTAACTTGTTGATAAGTTTTTTTCAATGAATATCTCCTCAAGTGAAATTTAGAATCAATATCGTACAAATAATTATAATATGATATTATAATAATTATTTTAATTATAAGCATGTAACACGAAAGGTCTTCAAATGTAACCTGAAAAGAACATGGGTAGGAAAAAAGGTTTGTTGCCAAAGTGAATTGAGAATAAAGGTTTTTATTATATCATCAAATCTCAACACAGGTGGCATCCAGTTAATGGAGATATATAGAAAAGAATTCTGCTTAGAATTGGGCTCGAAGCTTGAACGCACAACTCTTAGTCATCAGTCCAGCACTACATCAACTCTGCCGTTGCCACCTACAATTCTAACTGAGTGAATATTGTTGAATAGATTTCATATAGTTACTACGAAGTAACATTCGAGAATCAACGCAAACGATTTTAAGGTGGGAAACTAATGAAACCACAAGAGTTTCGGTACATAAGATCAAGCATGTTTTTGGCCAATGCATGAAGTTGTATGTAACATAAAATACGTATGAGACAGCAGCAGAGATGGCATGTACCACAAAAAGTGAATGTGATTCCAACAAACCTTTGGATAAAGAAAAAGCTTGTCCCAATAGGTTGCAACATATAGCGGTTCCAATTGTAGGGAGAGGCGGTCATATGTATGTTGATAAAATCTGAACAAGTTTTATATATTTAGTTTTGAGAGAATTGAGAATTACAAAAACACACTTCACCAACCGAACGAACTCTTTTTCCTTAAAGCTTAAGTACAAAATACCCAAGTGGTGTATTCCTTCCCCAGAAACTCCCTTATTTTGCGCTTTTTACAATATCTATTGGTCGCAGAGCATTAAAAAACAGATGCTTCTGTTTTCTAGTACTAGTTTTAAACTAACTAAAATAATTATTCCTTTAGTTTAGATTCAATCCGTTGTTGTTGTTGTTGTTGTTGTTGCAAAGATCCTATTTGCACTTAGTAAGTAGTAGTTTTCTTTTCATTTTTTTTTTCTTTTTTAAGTTCGCCTACACGGGGAGAACGGTTGTTGTTGTTTTCTGTTTACTACCCAACCCCCATGCTCTAGCCTTTTGCCGTTTCTTGTGCAAAACACCCATTGTATATAAATATTTATTTATAATTATTATCTTACACACAATCTCCCTACTTATATGTAAATAGAATTGTTGGCCTATGAATCGAGTACGGAGAAAAAAGAAAGAAACCGAATGTACAACAACCAGCCTGTGTGTAGCTAATAAAAATGCTAGTTGATTTAAATGCATTGGTCAAACAATAAAACCTACATTGGGTTGGACACGATCACGTGACTTCGGTAGCGCAGTGCGTAGTGCGATTGGCGCTGAAGACGCTTGGTGTATGTTCAACTCTCAGCTGCGGCAAAAAGTTTTTCAAATTAAAATTGAACGTAATAGACTAAGCACCACTAAAAGGAGTCTGATGATCGGTCTGGCAGCCGCGAAATAGCTAT
Source organism: Leucozona laternaria (assembly GCA_932273885.2). NCBI lineage: Eukaryota > Metazoa > Arthropoda > Insecta > Diptera > Syrphidae > Leucozona > Leucozona laternaria. The sequence goes on along the minus strand of OW026367.1, from coordinate 16,816,405 downwards.
AACTCCACAGCCTATAATGACTCGGTGGTAGCTCATTCAGCTGGTTGTTGTTTCATTCAAACCTTCATTTATAATTATTGTTTCGTTTTAAAAGAAGCTCCTGCATACACTTTTTTCAACGAAAACGGTGATCATTAACTAGAAAGTCAAAATCGCAAAAAAAAACTGTTGCACGGCGGTACTGTTTAGGATAGTTTTTCATCAATTATTTGTTTTAATATGTTGTCTGACTTAAGTACACTACCCTTGACGAAAATCGCTTTAGTGGTATTGGCTGTATGTAGAGTTACAAACCGACAGACAAAATTGCGAAACCCATTGTCTCTTATTCTCTATCATCGTAATGTCGAAAAATAAATTAAATCTGAGCAGTTCATGTTAGATTTGATTAAAATCTCGAGTTAAATTTTTTGTACAATCGCAAAACTGGCCCTGTAGAATTTTCCTAAATATTATGTACATGTACTTATGCATTATGTATATTGTTGTTGTTTGAGAAATGTTGTTTTTTTGGGCTAACAAACATAAAGTAAAAAAAAAAAGAGAAAGAAGGTAAAAAAACGTTGTTATAGAAAAAATCAAATTAATGTTTTCTGTTGTTTTAACCCTATAATTAAGAAAAATAAAACCAAAGCTAATTCAAAAAATACCTAGTAAGATTTGAAAATGCGGTATTTCGTTGAAGAACAAACAAAAATGTTAAAAAACGAAAACAGTTTTGAGTATTCACAACATACTTACTGCAGTTTTAGATAAATGCAACTGGATTTTCGAATGAAAACATGAATTGAATGTACTGTTGTTGCAATGTGTTCTTTAAATAACTATAAATCTAGTAATTCAAAAACATAGAGTTTTACTCATTTGTAAATATGTATGTATGTATTGCTTTTAAATAATTACTTTAGATGCACGTTTTTCCTATGAATCTCTGACAGCAATGTTTTTTTTTTTTCATTTTTAGATTTTAACCTACAACAAATCCAACTACTAATCATATCACTGAGTATAATTATAATTATTTAAAAGAAACACATTGAACATTGATAAATAAATGAATAAATTGCATGAAAAAAAGTCTTTAACTCCTAACCAACTTACGCCTTAAAGATATGAGGAAACTCATTGGCTATTGCACGAACTAATTTCTGATCATCGGCACTGCATTCCGTCTCTTCACAAAAAATGCGAGTAAATATTTTCATAAGTTCTTGTTTGCGGTATTGATTCTTCTCATAGTTGGTACTTCTTACCATGCAGCGACATAGGTTTAGATATTTTCCCCTCATCTAAGATAATAGTTATTTTTTTTTTGTTCATAATTTAAAATGTTATTCTAATATTTTAATTGGTTTTAAATTTACTCACAGAATTACCAGCACATAAATCTGATAGCTGCCTTACAACAATATCGAATACAACTATTCTATCATTTGTGTAGACCAACATGGCAGTTTCGGGAATTGTAAAGACATCGGTTATCATCTTAAGGACTGAATTAGTCGCTAATGCATGTCTAAATGATTTCAGTGGATCCTCTTTGAAAAAAATTAAAACCACCATCAAGAATACGTTTAAGAACTGCAATTGCAAGACTTACCTTCACGATTTAGAAGAAGTAGGATTTTCTCTGTAAAAACTTTAACAGTTGGTAATTTTTGCATTGCTTGGAGAATAAAGTTTTGATAATACAATTCAAATTGTAGATTATACGATAGAAGAAGATATATGACCAAATCAATTAATAGTTCCGGATGATTGCCTTCGACTATTTCAAGGAGAAAAGTGCTAAAATCAACACCGAGAAAAGCTTAAAAAAAAAAAAAAAAACAAAGTTAATATCAGGAATTGAAATAAATAAAAAAAACTCACCATCATGCGCCACTGGCATGCGTTCACCTTGTGAAAAGATTGTGGTCAGCATTTTTACAAGTTCTTTAAATTTTGGAACGTTTGAGAAGTGAGTTTTCATGTCTTCAACCTGGAAAATTTAAAATTAAATAAAATGTTCTTGATTGTTTTATTTTCGTAAATGATACAAGCAGTTTGTTTGCTCAATCAGTCAATAAATCTTGGGTAAAGTTACTATAATTGTCGAAAGGGCACTTAAGTAATTGTACTAAACCAAATCTATTCGACAAGAAAATCATGCACTCATAATTGATCGATCTATTCGTCCAATTGTCGCTCTCTTTTGCCTAAGTAAGCCAGATATTCACTAATTTTTTTTCAATTTGAAAGAACACTTTATGGCATTGCGTACAATCTCAACATTGCAGAGATGCTTTTAGCGGAAATTCCGTTTCGGTGACGGACGGTTGTTGGCCGATTATTATTTATCTAACCGGTTGACTCGAATTTGGCCACCTAGCGCGCCGAATTTTCAACTCGACAAGATGTTTGTTGCGAGCACGGATTTTGAAAATTTCCACACGTTATAATTGTACCCTATATAACCTTTGATCGAAACTACGACTATAGGATTTAGTGGGTAGTTCAATGGACAGGAAAGTCCAGCCCAGTCCAATGTAGTAAAGGTGTTTTTTAGTAATCTCGGCAGTTTTTAAGCGGGGTTGCGCAACTAATTAGTTCGGGACTCTCTAATATACTATACACAAAAATATCAACCAACTTTGGAAAACTTATATAAACAAATTTCCAACGACATGCATTTTTGGGAATATTTAGCTTGATAATCCGATGAGATAATTTTAAAAAAAACTTGTTCACGGTAGGACACTATAAGTTATTTCAAAGAGACTAGACGGCTATTTGGATAATTAATCTTATAGTACACAAATTTTTTTCAAAACTTTTTTGAAGAACTTACAATTTCTAGAGGAAGCACTGAAGTGAGTAGAATATCAATAATAGTTTTATCCAAATGACACGCAGCTGTAAATGCCCTCAATAATAGTTTTTTAATTGGCCAGCTAGTTTCCATTTGATAGAACTGCACCATGTTGATGAGGCTTTCATATTGATCGCAAGACATTTCATAGCAACAAATATTTTCATCGGCATTTTCCTAAAAAAAAGCAAAAACAGGTCTTCATGTCTATAGCTCTTTTTAATTTGAATGACAAAATCTTACCAAAATATCAACAAGTTCTTCTAGAAACTGAATAATATCATCTTCATCTTCGTAAAGCATCCATGTGCGTTGTTCTGAGTCATTCTTACAGTCGGCCAATTGACAAAAAATATCTTGTAAGCGCTTCGAATCGTGTGTCTCACCCAAGAGCTCTTTGGGCGTTTCGACTTTTTCGGTGACATGTACTGCCACGGCCTCGAGGTACGGATTGATAGCACCATTGTACAACTGTTCCAAACTAGTAAGCACCACACGTAATGCCTCGCATGACAAATCGAAACTTAAATTCGTACTTCTTCGAATTACTTCGACAATTTGATAAACATCCGCCGAATCGACCTTAACATCACTTCCGGCTGCTGCAGCTGCAGATGCTGCAATAATTGCTGCAGCCGTTGCACTGTCTTCATTATCACTGTCTGTCTGCTGTGGATGATTGTGATGGTGCTGGAAGTGTGGATGATTATGTGTATTGATGTTGTTAATTTCTTTTTCACTCTGCTCGTCGCTGGCCACATCTTCAACTGGTTTAGTTTCAGCTGGTGTAATTTCTGTAATTTCACTGGCATCTGTTCCAGCACCATTTGTCTGTGCTATTGATGAGGACTCTTTATAAATGGTGACCACTTCCTCACTTGTCGTTGTGGTTGTCGTTGTTGTTTCGGATGGTTCTGATGTTACACTGTTGTCTCGATTGTCTTGTGGAGGTTCGCTTATTTTTTGACTGAGCACACCCATGCTAGGGCTTTCTTGGATCATTTGTGGTGGAACAGCCGTTCCAACAGCAGGGCTTGACATAGATTTCTTACCACAACCTAATCTTTTCGACTGTGGCTCAATTTGCATGTCCAATTGAATCGAAGTAGATGGGGGTGAGGAGGCATTTTTGAGTTCTATTTCTGAAGTCTCACTGTCTTCTTTGTCACCCTAGGAGAGAATTTCGATTAGTAAGAATAGCTTTGAAACATAATCAATAAAAAGATACAAATTCTTAAATCACATGCATAAATGTTCATAAAGATTCTAACAACATGTGAACGAAATGTATTATTAACACATTGACTGCCATATGCCTATTTTATTTGTAAGCCAGTGATGTTTCACTGGCGACATGGGTATAGCTAAAAAAAAAATTCATAAAAATAAAAATTGATAAGGTGTAGGAACGTAATTCAATGCAATTTGACCCATGTTATTTTAGGTCAACTTGGTTGGAGCATTTCCTTGAGTGAGTTTCAAGATTTTATTATATTTCTCTAACATACAAAAAACTAAACTTTTCAGGACCAGTTTTTCAGTGCGAGATTAACCGAACAGGTGCATTTAATGTTTTATCCACCATGTTTGTTTAGCCGCATGCATTCTCCACCGAAAAACTGCTTCCTCAGTTAGCTGACTCTGATTTAACTCATCACTAAAAAACTTGGACTCAGTAATTTTTCTATATCTTAAATAATTGTATGCAAAATAAAAACATGAATAAAGCAAGAAAGGCTTGGCCATCAGTCTTGGCCTACCGAAAATTGACTTGGCAGTCTTCGTGTTAAGGAAAAACAAAATGTTTGCGAAAAATTTCGAAATCAAATCAAATTATGGTTTCAATATTTCTTACGGAATAAAAACGTTCAATAGCTGTTTTCTTCTCCCTGAGTCGTTCTAGTAATTCTTCTTTGGCTATAATTCCATTGATTTCTGTGTCTTTGGAAATTTCAAGAGACTCGATACTGGAATTGAGAAAGCCAATCAAGAAGTCTGGTTCCACCTGCAAAAGGGAAATATATTTATTATTTAATAATAGAAATAGTTAGTGTAAGCTGAATATAATATCCTTCTTCAAAATTAAAGACTCATCCAATATCTACATAGATTTTTTCAAACCAGAAATTAATATTAACATTCGAATCCTTATTTTATATTAAAAAGCCATCAAGGTACTGTATATCTGCAGAAACCAACTCACTCTTTAAATCAAGATTTCGGCAACCCTGCTAATGATCCGAAATAAAAACAAAATGAAATAGCTTTTAATGGTCCGATATTGAAGGTTGACATTTAAAAAATGAGAAGAAAAAATCAATTAAAATGGTGAACATTTTCAGAATTTTGAAAAACAAAGAACTATAAAGATGTTGCCACAATTTTTGTCTAAAATAATATAAACGAATACATCTTTAGAGGTAAATTGAACAGGCCGCAATTTGTAACTGAAAATACCGATTCAAGCTTAAGGTTTTAAAACACTGTAATTAAAACCCTCTATTAATGTACATATATATTCACAGTTGGAATTTGACCTTCTAATTATCACATTATCTCAGGTTTGCTAACCTTGTCAAAGCAATTTAAACTTCAACTTAGACTGGGGCGAGTGAATGTTTTCTCAGCGATTTTATATTTTTAGCTAATTCATGAGGCTATGATGTTGATATATCAATCAAAAAATTAGGAAACCGGATAACATAACCAAGTCCTTCGAGTGACTTTCTCAGATTACAAGGCGAATTGATGTGATAGACGTTGGATACCCAATAGTGCAAAATAGGGTAATGATAAGAATCACACCGCTCATTTTAGGAATCGGTAGAGAAAGAGGTAGTTTATAAAATTGCTTTTAGACAAGAAGCACTGTCAATTTGTGAATCGCAACGCATTGTTCTAATCATACAATAAATAATATCGAACCGTTAGCCTTTTTTTCTATCCTACCCTTAACTCAGTTTATTTTCTAGATAAAATTTCTTTAATAGTTATTTCGAGGTTCATTCTTCAACTTATTAAAACTAAATTAGGGCATTATATCAAGGGTCCGTGTCAGCCCAAAGAACCCACTTCAAACAGTCGAACAACAACTCTTTCCATGTACCAGATAATTAAATGCGCATATTGTATGCTTCAGCCTTGAATGCATCGTTTGTTTCTCGACTCTCGTCCATCATATCCAGAACTCACTTGGGTAGTTGGCTCTGAGTTCTTGGGTGAGGAAAATTTACCCACATGCCAAGCAAGTTCCATCGCCCAGTATAAAACACCCCCCCGCCAGGATGGGGCAATTCAGTCAGAATCGATTGAATCTATTATTCGCCGTAGGTGCAACTATAAATTTTCACACACAGACTTTTCAGAGGGAAAGTATTTAAATAGTTCTTCTACGGTTATTGACATAAATATCTTTTGTTGGGTCCGCTCCCTCCGTGAATGAGCGAGTACAGAAACATAAATTATTTCAAATCTGATTACCTTCGTTTGTGATTTTCAAGGCCAACATCGTTCCTCTTTGGGGGATAGGTCGCGCACATAGTTATAGACATTATATTTGTATATATACAAACACACCTTACCTTTATTGTCATTACGTAATTAGATGGGACAAAACCGATGTTGCCCTTCATGCTGACCACTTGCCACCAGTTCCTTTGGCGAACGCTTGTCTGATAAAGGATAAAGTATTCACCTTCGTCGAAGCTGATTGTTTTTGGATACACAGCTTGGAAGTCATAAAGTGCTTTCAGCATTTCAATAGTTTCTGTGGATGAAGAAAATCGTTTTTAACTGAGACAGGAGTAGGTATATTTTCAAAGGACATTCTTGAAAATGTACATATTATACTATAAAATGAATTAAACAAACTCTTTCGATAAAATTATTTTTTTATGGAATTTAAGTACTCACCCATGATTGTTGGAGATTTCTATATAAGACTTTTTTCAGATATTTGTTTACTTTGAAATAAATTCCGTTTGCTGATCAAGAAGAAAACTACCCACCCATTCGCGAATGTACTGCGAAATTTTTAGCACTCAAATCAAATCAAAACTCAATATACGAATATCGCACACAAAGCAAAATGTCAAAAGTTGGCTTTTGTTGTTTTCATTTTTTTTTTTTATAAAAACGATGCGTTCACAGTAGTAGATAATTTTCAATAATAGCCGTGTTCATTGACATACTAAATATGGACTGCTAGTCGAGCCTCATTTCCATACAAATATCTCAGTAAACGTGATTCAATCACTTTTTAGCGACACTGATGCTACTTGGAGCAAAGTGGCAAACAAAAGTAATAATTCACAAGGCCATCTCTTGGGACTTGGGCTCACCGAGCATTATTTGCCATAGAATCTTGGGACATCTGTTATAATTACTTATGAAACACAGTGCCATTTGTTTTACTTGAAGGTCACAGTTTGACGTTTGCTCAATTTTTTTTAGTTTTTTATAAGTTTTCAATCGTAAAATGAGTTATTTCATCACATTACCTTAATAACATATTTTTTACTTTTTATTTTTGTCATTTTACACATGCATAGAAGCTAAATAATATAAAAGGTTGAGGTTGGTATTAACTGTGTCTTTAAGGTCATCACTTCAAATAAAATATGCACTTCAGAAATATGGCCGGCATTGTTAAAAATAGATTTGTTCGCGAATACTCGCGGGATGCACAAGGATCTGGCAATCTTTTACACGAATCGAGTTGTCCTTCGGTATTGACACCCCATTGGACAAACGTCGCAACGCGGTGAATAATCTGTTAGTTCTGGCCACAAAAGAAGTCGGACGTAATCTATCAAAATTCCCAATCTCTTACCTTTACGGAGTGCTTTATATTTCTTGCAAATTTAAAATAAAGTTACACAGAATGTCGGATATCGATTCCATAAATACCAAGGGCCGGCAATCAAGAGCTCAAAGAAATGATTATGGCAGAAAATCAAAAAGCTCAAGCCATGTAACATTTATAACAAAATGGTAAAAGAACATCTTACATGGTTTTTTCACATAGGTGCACGAATGAAATCTGTTGGGACAAGTGTATGTCAAAACTGGGATCAAAATTAGACAGCAATGGAGAAACATGTCTGAAGAATTGCGTTGAGCGCTTCATTGACACATCGATATTTGTTTCCATTGGACTACCACAGCGATTGTACTAAGCTTAATTTGTAAAAAGAAATACAAAAACCCGTTTTTTATTGACTTAACAAAAATAAGTTGTTTATTTGACGGTGTTCACATTGGACTCACTCCGCGCGACTCATTTTGACATCTCTTTCTTTTATCTCACTCTATACAACTACATTAGAAAGTGAGGCAGGATTTTTGATTTTTTTGAAAAAATCCTGTCTCACTAGATTCTCTCTTTTTCATCATGAGTTGGAGTGAGATAAAACAAAGAAATGTCAATATGAGTCGCGCGGAGTGAGTCCAATGTGAACACCGTCTTTGTTTTTATCTTTGAGTGTCGCTTGAATTGTAAATTGTTTGGGTCAGGTAATCTCTTGTCTTTAAGGCTTGTTTGGAGTATTTCCTCCCGTCGGTGTCGTACGTGGGGTTGCGTTTGGACGTCCATGGAGTCGTCCCATTCCTCACGACATCCATCTTCGTTGCATGTACGCATTCTCTTTGAAGTCGAGGACATTATCTATAGCTTCATTGAAGGCGTTTTGTTGCGGCGTCTGTGGGTTAGGGTATACTTCTACATGAGCCAAGAGTCCAGGAGATAATATTGATTGGGAGATATGACAAAGCAAAGGGACAAGGTGGCCGCCAACTGGTTAAGATTTTGTCTGGAATTGAAAGGAATAAAGAATAAAAAAGTTTCCGTCACAAAAACGCCTACGTACCATTACTAGTTCACTTCTATGATAAGTTCTTTGGCTTCTTTTGGGTCCATTTTAACCACTCCAGCCTGACAAATAAATAAGTTTTCCACAAATTAAGCACAAGCAAAATAAACAACAAAAATATTGACAGGATATAAACAAAATTGAATTGTCAAAAGTTATACCTTATTTTCCGTGTTGCTCCAACTGGCGCTCGTGGCGATAAGTTTTCGATTGAATCCGCGTGAAGTTGGCTCCTAGCAGTCCATATATAATAGGTCAATGGCCGTGTTCCTTTGTCCCCTTTAAACACACTTTGGACTTTGGGACTTTGACTGCTACAACATTGTCTGCTATTACACGACGACTTTTGCGTCGTGACTCTTCTTCGAATTCTTCTTTAAAATTTCGTCCTGTGAGTCGTACGCTATTACACCATGACTTTTGAGTCATGACTCAAATTTGGCAATCCTCTATAATTTTTCTTCGGTAATGAAATTCACGTAGCAACCAAACAAACAACAAACATAAATGAAACGATTTTGTTCCAGCATAGAAATTCTCTAATGCTCTACACCTTAGTAACCGCAGCTATAGGTACATGTGCGTTCCACAAATAACGAAAATAAATAAAGCAATTTGCTAAAATAACAAACAAGAAATAAAATAATGTCAAAAATGAGTCGCCGAAATTTGGCCCACGACTCTCATAGGGCAGTTGTTTTCCGTCTCATTTTTCTTCTCTTTTGCACTCATTATGTTCGAAAAGAGTCACGACGCAAAAGTCGTCGTATAATAGCAGACATTGCGATTTTCAGTGTGTTTGGTCTTAAGGCAGAACTAGAATAGTTGGAAGGCCACGCAAGTGGCCTCAGCACTCTGTGCTGAGAAAATTGACATTGAAAAAACAATTATTCAATTTGTCTTCTCACTTTAAACCACTTAAGAGCATTATGGGTTACTTGTGAAATTGACGTTTCGGAAATCTACTTTTCAGTCGGTTTTGACATAAGCTTCCGACAGCTTCCGCCTATTCTAGTTCTACCTTTAAGATTTCTTTTGGTTTCAATATTCAAAGGCATGTTTCAAAAGAAGTTCTTACTCACTCTTCAGAACAAAACATCCGCTAATAATACGGAAAAGCACAGAGAAGGAAAATCGATGGTAGTCTTTTTAAATTTCTGGCAATTCCCATTGGCAGTTAACAACAACAATTATGTTCCATTTCATATTCTGGTATATAAACAAAAAGGAATCAATGACTTCGCAATGAAAAGTTACTGGTTTTGCTCTAACATTCTGTCTCCACTGGACATGACACCCCGACTCCGCAGGGCATACAGTTACTGTCCAACATCACAACCACAACCTAATCAACAATCGGCAAATTTTTTTCTGCTGGGCAATTTATGTCATGACATTTTTTTCCTCAAACAGCATATTCAGCGACAACCATGTCTGTTTAAAAAGTAGTTTTCGTAGACATGTTGGCTGCACGGACATGGATTTTTGTCCCTCCATGTTTTGTAGACATGTTGATAATACTGGCTTCTCTACTGGCTGCTCAACTGGCTTCAAAAAAGGGCAAGCCAGTTGACGAGCAAGCTGCTTAGGTTTGTGAATATTAGTAAAAAGATAATAGTGTATTTTGCGACTGGATGGTTATCGCTGATATGAGTGACAACTACTGTTGTATATACCTCTATCTCCTTTTTCCTCAAGCCTTAACTACATTGGCCAAAAAAGTGAAAAAGTACAAAAGTGAAAATTTTCAAACTTAAGCTTTAACTATATTGACCACTTTTTGCAAAATTACAAAAGTAAAAATATTTTTGTTCCCGCTTGCGCAGTTGTTTTGTGAAAAAGAATATACAAATTTTTTAAACAAAAATTTAAGCTTTCTGCATCATTTTTATAAGTTTTCCAGTCTGAAACACTATCCCAAAATAAGTTTGAAAATTTTCACTTTTGTACTTTTCTTTATTTTTGGGAAAGTCTTTCTGCAGGATCACGGTGAAAATAGTGTTATACCCAACTCTTTTTTTTCCTTTTGTTTATTTATTTGAATGTGTTCGTTGTCTTTTTTTATACTCAAAAAGCCATCTACTTGTCAGCGTTAAAACGAATTTTTGCAAGGAAGTACTAAGGGTGTGTGTTCAAAAACGGATTTGCAAATCTAAATCGAAAAGCAAACCTGGACCCAAGTTCTGTAACTCTCGCATCGATAAAATCAGTCGAGAAACGATGGAAAATGGAACAAAACTAATATGATTTGTTTCAATTTTCATCGTTTCTCGACTGCTTTTAACCATGCGAGAGTTACAGAACATGGGTCCTGGATCCTGTGTTGTTTTTATAATAAATGTATATTTATGTGGAAATTCAATCCAGATCAGATCTGGGGGAATATAAAATACAGATATTAAAAACATAAAAAAGCAACAAGTAAGTCCTCTTTCACACGAGGAAACAAGATGCTGGAGATTTTTTTGACGTTTTATTTTAATTTCCCTAAAAATCTCCTTTACCTTTCACACGAAGAAACAAAATCGTGGAAAATTTCTGTAGTTTCCTTTTAAAATAGCTTGGTTGAACACACTCTACTGTGTGTGTGAAGAGGAATGTCAAAAAAATCTCCTCGAATCGTTGACCAGGGAGATTTCATTTTCCCCTCTTACTTCTTGCCCTTCTCACCAACAAAATGAATGTTGCTGGCAACTCTATTTCCTCGTGTGAAAGGGGACTAAGTATAAAACTGCTGAAGTGCGAGCGACCCCTTCGCGGTGTTTATGCAGTGAGCACCTTAATAGAATTTCTCACATCCGCTTGCAGCGCTCCGTTATAAAATTCCTTGAACAAATTAAATCCTCAAAAATTCCCTATTAATTGATTTTGAATCGGGAAAACAAAATCTAGATATACAAAAATTCAAGAAAGTTTAGTTTTCATCTTATTAATCAATTTGACCGTACAATATTTTGACTGTTTAGTAACTTCATTTTGTCTCCTAAATAGATATAACCCATGTAAGTCCAATCTCATCAAAGAAATCAACAAAATATTTGACAACTCCAACTGTCAAAGTGTAAAACGGTGCATATAGAGTATTTTTTTAATCACATCTCCGAGCACTGTTTTCACCTTACATAAGCCATTAGCCATTCCTCTGTCATTTCGGTCATATCGTGAAAAATTGGTGAGGAAAATTTCAATATTTTATCCTTAAATAAAGTTTAAACAAATTAAAAATAATATTTATAGCTTGAACGAAAATGATGCAACGCGCTGCACTGAACACCACCGCCCTTCTGGTTCCAATTGTTGAAAATGGACTCCAGCAGCAGCGTGGTATGGCCACCCTCAAGTCGATTTCTATGCGATTGAAGTCTGTGAAGAACATTCAGAAAATTACGCAATCCATGAAAATGGTATCAGCCGCCAAATATGCTCGTGCTGAACGTGATCTGAAGCAGGCCCGTCCCTACGGCGTGGGTGCCAAACAGTTCTTCGAGAAGACCGAAGTTCCTGCCGACGAAAAGGCCGAGGCCAAGAAACTTGTGATCGCCGTCACTTCTGATCGTGGTCTATGTGGTGCAGTGCACAGTGGTGTTGCCCGTGAAATTCGTAACGCTTTGGCCGTTGATGACACCAAGACTAAGGTCATCTGTATCGGGGACAAGTCTCGTGCCATTCTGCAGCGTTTGTACAGCAAAAACATCATTTTGGTAGCCAATGAAGTTGGTCGTCTGCCACCTACTTTCTTGGATGCTTCTCGCATTGCCCATGAAGTCATGACCTGTGGCTATGACTTCACTGAAGGCCAACTTGTCTACAACAAGTTCAAGTCAGTGGTGTCTTACGAGATGAGCACTTTGCCCGTCTACAGTGCCCCGGTCGTAGAGAAGTCCGAAAAGTTGGTCGTCTACGATTCGTTGGACGCTGAAGTCATCCAGAGCTACTTGGAATATTCAATGGCTTCATTGATTTACTACACCATGAAGGAGGGTGCTTGCTCGGAGCAATCTGCCCGTATGACTGCCATGGACAACTCGTCCAAGAACGCCGGAGAGATGATTGACAAATTGACTTTGACTTTCAATCGTACCCGACAGTCCGTCATCACTGGAGAACTTATTGAAATTATTTCTGGTGCTGCTGCCCTGACATAAACGATGTTGTAACACAATTTATTTGTTTTTTGTCTAATAAATCTACCAACAACAAATATTCGATTAGTTATATAATTATGCGAAAGCTAACAGCAAATTTAAGCAAAGACAAATTGTCAAAAGAACAGAAGAATTAAATGTAACTACAATCTTAGATTGAATAAATGGAAATTACGATAAATTAAGGAACATTCTTGTTTAATATCTTAATTTGAATTGTTTTGTTTGTCGACATTTTTTATTAGTAGGGTATAGGTATACTATACGTTCCTTCTTTCTGTTATCCGAGTTTAATTCCAATAGTAGAATAAAAAAGTCTGGGAAAGTTTACTACAAAAACTTGGAAACTTGTACAAAATCATTTTTTTTTTTTAGAAAGATTAAAAACTTTTCGACTCATACTAGTCTTATAGGAGGTGGGATAATTATTTTAGCTAGGTTTAGGTGGCCGGTAATAACTCCCAAGAAACTAGTTACTTTGGTACTTGCCCGAAAAGAAAGGACATACATACATTCTCCCTCCCAAGCCTTAAATTCTCTTTTGAAGAGATCAAAAGATGTATTTCCTTTTTGTAAATATTGGAACTTGCGCCGGACGTATGTACCGCACACGAGTCAACGAAACAACTGCTTAAGCGGTGTCCTACGCATTTTACATCCATGTTCATATTTTAAGGGTTACCGTTACCCTTACCCTCACTAATTCTATTCTCGAAAATTTTTGATGTGTAAACATCTATGCTGGCGGTAGAGTGAAAAAAAAACGTGAACGTTCGTGTGCAACGTTACGTCGTGCAACGTTACGGTGTGCAACGTTACGATCTGCATACTAGGATGAGTGCGTTCAGTGAAAAAAATCTAAAGATCCCCTTCAAGCAAAAACAAGTCCGTTTTGGATCCGCGCACGTTGATGTTTACACATATTAACCGTGAGTCCCGGCACTCACACAATTTTTTTTATTTTTGATGAACTTTTTGTCGGTAACGCTGCCGTAGTGCCATATAATGGCAGATTTCTTTCTTTGAAATGTTTACCGTTACTGTAAGGTAAGAGTCTGCGATGCCCTTAAATTTATACCTTCTTATGGCGTTTTTAAGTTTCTCAAACACGTTAATTTAACTTTCTTAGATGTAATGGGGGCAATCGTGAATAAAATGTCCTTGGGAATGTTTCTCAACTTCGAAAATTTATAATGTGAATAATGGTCGAAAGTTTTGATCGGAATTTAATGGTATGGGGGATTAATTTTCCAGGGGAGTTTGGCTATCATTTCGATGAGCCAAATGAGAGATTACGAAGTGTAATGGTAAAGTATTAGCGTTTCAAATTTTCGAAGTTGGGCAACATTCCCAGGGAAATTTTATTCACGATAGCCCCCAATGTTTAAAGTAATTGAAGGGTCCATACGAAAAACGGCTCACGTTAATTTGTTTACAAAATTAAACTAATTTTATTACATTTTGTTACTCTCTCTACAAGACTAACCTTTTTTTTTTTTTGCTCAAAATTAAATAAATTGAGTGAACCTTAGCCTTTTCCCTGGACCCTTCAACTGCAATAAAACAGCGTTTCCAGACTACTCGGTTCCCTGCCAAATTGTCTGCAGTTTTACATTCCAAGTTGGTTGAGGTCCCCTTCTACTTGTGTGTGCCACCAGAGTCACTTGTTCCTGCTTCGTCCTTTGAGGGTCGATTACCGGACACAGCTGCCTCCATCATCGAAGATACTTTTTTTGGCTAGGTAGTTTTCGACATTTCGTTGCGCAGTGGGTCATTTGCAGACCAAAAATATTACGGAGAATTCTTCTCAAAACAAATTTAAGAAGGTCAACAGGACTGGAATGATTTGTAGTGTCTTGTACAAAAAAAAAAAACACTTTAGTTGCTCGATAGAGGGCTTTGCTTCTCAATTACCTTCTTAGCCCAAAGGAGCCATTGTCAAGAATTTTATTTGACGATCATGAAATGTGTCATAAAATGCGATTGACGGTTTTTTACATTTTGTGTGCGATGAATACGTGCAGCTTATGCCTGGTGTCTCGGTTTTCTAAAAGGTAAGGCGTGAGTGTCCACTACGTGCGCGAAAAGTTCAACCAACTTCGTTCAACTTTTTATTCAACTCTTTCGTTGGATACAAAAAATTTCAACCTCTTATTACACTAGTGCAGCAACTTACGGTGTTCACGAACAAAATGCGTTGGAAGCCCCGTACACATAGTTGACCAACTTTCCCAAATGTTGAATAACCTCGTACACTTAGTTGATCAACTCTTTAAACTTATTCCAGTGTTGAATAACCTCATACACCTAGTTCACCAACTTACTAAAATGTTGAATAACCTCGTACACAAGTTGATAAACTTGATCGATTTTGACAGAAAAAAAAGTTTTTCGAGCTGATCAACTGCGTTTTCGATATGGTTGCTCAACAAGTTGATGGACGAGTTGATGCCTTCGTACACTTAACCAAGGATCACTCGTTGGGGAACGCGTTCAACGCACCACCATAAACAGAAACTCAAACTTGACGTCACAGATTACCCATATTATGAAGATGAGAATCCCTGGCAGCCATTTTAATTTGCCTACAAGCTAGAACTAGATTACAGATAAATGAGAATGGTGTGTAAAAATCGCACACGTAGACAGTTGGGATCTTCACACACCTGGTTAAATTGTTGTTGCAATTCACATCTATTCATTGACACGGGATGAAATTACAAAAACAACAATGTAAACAGATGAATGGGTTTTGGAGGGTGAAACGTACTCCGTTGTCCATATATTTGTACCACCTTCCATCATTACCTACGAAAAAAAAAACCGAGACCAGAGCAACACAACTACAAGTTGACGACAACGGAATACACGTACAAACACAAAAACAGCCCCATTCTGCTATCCGATTCGATCGAATCTTTCGATTCACGTGGATGTTTCATTCAATTCGCCTCAAATTATATATTTAAAACTCATGTCTTCAACGCAAATCTTAACCAGAATTTGTTTTTGAAATTGTAAAAAGGATCTTATTGTCTTAATTGTATTTTTATCGCAATTTGTTCGCATTATGGAAGAATCATTTCCTTCCCACGGATAGCAGAATGCAAATGTTCACGCAAACGTTTAGCAGAATAGGGCTGAAAGTTCATCGCAACCAACGCAAGGCAACAGAAATATCATACGTCTACCGCAACAAACCCCTGAGAAAATTAAAAAGTTGATCAACGACTTGAACAAATAATGTGCAACACATTATCCTAAAAATGTTGTTCAACGCGTTGATCGAACATTTTCAACGAGCAACACGAGCTCGTACACTACCCGTATACTTGTTGAACAATTAGTTGAGCAACGGTCAACAACTGAATCCAACTCGTTGGTTTAATTGAATTGAAGGCACCGGACATTAGAGTTGAGTGCGTTGAATTCGAAATTTGTGCGTTGAGCGCCCAGTGGGCGACCGGCAATAGTGTCTATTGGAGGATTACAAAACTCAACTTCAAAACTTCAATCACAGTTCGATGTACCTTGATGCCACATAGCTGCAAGTGCAGTAAATCTACTGCATCTTCAGCAAGAAATAAAACTACTCTCACAAAAATCAAATCTGGTGTATTTTTTTCAAAATAGCTTCTCTCAAACTGCTGGTGGTTTTTCAAATCCAGAATCGATTTTCTCTTCTTTTCAGAAGAAGAATTGTCATTTAGTACCCAACGAACGCTTTCAGAAGCATTTGGAATGGTTTCGCTAAGGTCTCCGAGATTGCATTTTCCTAAACATGCGTAGTTATTCCGCGTTTATTAAACGATGTTCTGAGAAATGTTTTAACTCAATTTTTGGAAACGTTGAGCTGAGCAATGTTAGGCTGCCATCTTTTTGAAGATAGGTATAAAGTATATTTTCAATCTTTCCTCCATAAATAAAATTCTGAAAAGCATCAATAATAAAGAAAGAAGAGAAAGAAAAAGCATTTTTATCACCCTTTTTAAAAAAGTTCACAATTATCGTTTGCTGTTTTACTTTCTGTCATCATTTCATAAACTTATACATTAATCAAAAAATAAAAATAATTTTCTTTTTGTTTAAACATGTTTTACATTTTACAAATGTTTTTTTTTTTTTTGGATTTAAAAATGTTTCTTTTTTTTTTGGGGAATCACAATAAGAAGTTTGTTTGTCTCTTAGCTGAATGCACTTTTAAGATCAAAAACAGATTGTCAAATGGAGTTTCTGTTTTAAGTTAATTGCATACATTTACAAAATTATAACAATTTCCAGTTCCAGTTTATCGTTTGTTAAGTTATTTCCATCAGAAATGTGCTAATTTACTGATGAAAGGCCCACATATATGAACAAAACATGCAAATTTTAACAAAATGTTTCTCCCTCTTATTATAATAACACGGCGCGCGGTTGTACATAAACAAAATCAAACATAGGTTTTAACTTAAACACTAACGATGGAAAAATAAGGGAAATTAATTTTACTTGGAAATTATTTAACTCGGTAATCGTCTATAGTTAGAATTTTTTTTGTTTTTGTTTAAATGCGGTCTTTTTTTTTAGGAATTAAGGATATTTTTCTTTAAAAACTATTTTTTTCCCTTTTGTTTTCTTTTTGTTTTATAAAAAAAAATTCTATATTTAGGTAAAAAATATTTTTTTTTTTAGTCTACCACTTCTTTTTGTGCTCATCCATTGAAACGCCACCAGGTCCTAATGATACGATCATCAATAACCCGCCAATGACTGAGAGTGTCTGGAGGAAGAAGAAATGGAATTGAATTTTATATAAATGTTAATAGCCGGTGCTTACCTGGAAAAAGTCGTATTTAAGGAAATCTCTCAAAGGCTTATATGCGGGAATGCTCCACCACGCGTTATGATACAAATTCAATACAGAGAGAAGTGCTACAAGAATAAGTGCAG
Source organism: Leucozona laternaria (assembly GCA_932273885.2). Lineage (NCBI taxonomy): Eukaryota > Metazoa > Arthropoda > Insecta > Diptera > Syrphidae > Leucozona > Leucozona laternaria. The sequence goes on along the minus strand of OW026367.1, from coordinate 16,798,607 downwards.
ACAATTTTGTTTTGTAGCCAATGGTGACTAAAACCATCAGAATGGACCCAATAATATCTTGAACGATCTACGAAATTCAAAACAAAAAAATTTATATATAACATTAATTAAAAAAAAAAAAAACACATTACTACGTTTACCTGCAAGAAACTAAATTCAAAGCGAATAAGTGTAATGAACATAAAAGCAAGTAGAACACGTCCAGCCAGCTGCATAACATTTTTTGGTTTATTCTCGCCTAATGATGGGACGCCAGCAAATAAACTGCGTCCTTCAACTCTTGATTCAGCCAGAACAAGCAGCAAAGCTCCAATTAAAGCCAAATTACGTAATAAAAATTGAGGATCCCATAGAATCGAATAAGCGATCGTCTACAAAATGAAACAAAAATATGTTAATGATGATTAGATAGAGAAGTAAAAAACTCTCACCTGCAGCACAACAATAGAGAAAAGTATTCCAGTGGCAATTTCAACCTTAAATCTAGCGAGAACCATTCCACAGCCACCAAGTTGTCCAAATAAATTGACTAACACAAAAACTGTTGCGAGGAAATTGCCACAACCCCAGCTCATGTTCATGTATTCACGTTGTTCGTTCCATTGGAACCACATACGAAGACCATCTTCAAAGAATGTTGCTATAAGGCAAAGTCTAGCAACTGTTGGCAGGATGTTCTTTCCTTTGCGTATAACCTAGTTTTAATAAAAAATATAGAAGAAGAAAAATGTAATAATAACAATAATAATTAATAACCTTTGATGATTAGGAAAATTAATCTTGTTGGATATAATTCATAGATAGAACTTTGATAAATTCGAGGGTCTAGGGGCTTAGATAGAACTTCATTTCTTCAACAGACTTGATTTTATAAGTAATTTAGAATTGAAATAAAAAGGCTTGGAATTGAAATCAATTTGCAACAAATTTGGCAAGACCACAAGAACCACCCTTATGGTGAAATGTTTATATATTCAAAAGGAAATAAATTAAGCAAAATTTTGGGAAAATACATTCATCCGTTTAGACTGTAACTCAGTCTACATAAAGAGGTACACATATATTCTGCCGTTTTATAAAATGACGTATCTACATTTTTGTAATTGAAACCACTGTTTTGAAAAAAAGCTACCCCGTACGTCATAAACTGACAATTTTTGTGACAAAATTATTTTAAATACAAAATTAATTTTTCCAGTGTAAGCGGTTTTCTTAAACAATTATTTTGCATATGTGTGTATGAATGTACATACATAGGTACATATGCACATTTTTCCAACATTTAAAAAGAAAATAATTCGTATCCTGTTTTTGAGTATTTAATAATATACACCTAAAAACATATTTTAAAAAAATCATCAACCTGTTTTTTAAATAATAAAATTTTTTATATGCAATATTATTAAGGCTAAAAAGAACTGTTTTGTACAATTTTTTATCAAAAATCAGTTATGCCATTAAAATGAAAATAAAAAAAATCGGTTCTATGGCAGGAACGGTTAATAACAGTTTTGGTAACATTTTTTGGGTTGGGTACGAAATCCCGAATGCCAAAATCCCGAATGGACAAAATCCCGAATGCCAAAGTCCCGAATGGCTAAAATCCCTAATCCCGAATGACAAAATCCCGAATGGCTTAGTACTTTTTTTTGTGTTAAAACCACGCACGCGATATTTAATACCAAAAAAGTACTAAGCCATTCGGAATTCTAGTCTTCGAAAGTACTTTATGGTATTGTTCCTGCTCCACTTGCAACATCCACCTTGACCTAAAACATATTTTGGAACATTGTCCGTTGTTGCAGCCCATAATTAATAAAATTTTCAAAAACAATTCCATTTATGAAATCCTCAAGAATCCCAGCATAACAAATATAAATAATATCACTGAACTTCTCAAAAAAGCAAAAATTGTAACATGAAATCCTAAGCAAAAAAGCCAATAGTCTCTGCAGCTAGGCTTGTTTAATTTTATATTAGCTTGTAATTTTAATTGCTTGTTAATAAATATTAATAATAATAATACTTTCCTTTTTAATTGATGTGTGATATATGAATAGTTAAATGTATGTATGTATATACTATGTAAATAGTTAATATTGAATTTCTAAATTGAACGAAAATGATTCTCGAAGAGATATTTGGCCTTACCAATAACCAAATTTAGAGATGACTTAAATATTAAAGTGGATTCTAAATAGTGAACCATACCATAATCATCAATTTATTAGTCAATTTAACACACAAAATTAACCAGAAAAAATGACAGTTTTTTTTAAGTACTAAAAAAGTATTGAATTCTGTATTTAATTGGCATTCGGGATTCTGTCATTCAGGATTTTGGCAGTTGCGATTCGTGATTCTCATTTTCTTCCATTCGGGATTGTGTCCCATTCTCACTTCGTTTAGCAAAATGCACAAAATATTTACGATAATGGCACACATAAATTTGCATCAAAATCGTGAGAGACATCTTTGACATGACTAACTTTTTTATAACGGTTGTATGGCAGAGGTACGATTTTCTTGGGGCTAAAAAAATAAATTTCGCCTCTACAAATCTTAAGTTAAAGTTTGAAGAAAATCGAATATGCAAGTTGTTTAGGCTGTACGTCGAGGTTCAGCCAGACACACAGCCAGACATACACACATATAGACGGAATTGCGGGACCCACTTTTGTGTGTTCTCTATTATCGTTATGTCAAGTTTGAATGAAATCTCGAATCCAAATCTTACCCTAATATACCTTCATATATCGGAAGTTAAAATGTTGTTTTCCAAAAGGCGCATATGTAGGGTGGTGGCATGTAAGGTCAGCCCCCCCCCCCCCCCCAGTAGTCAGCCACGTCGTTATAAAATACAGCAAAATAGTAACGGTTTTAGTTTATTTACCATGATTTTTTTTTTTTTCTAAAAGCCTAACTTATCTTCTGCCTGGATCCAAAATTTTGTGCCAATGCAGCTGGTTGTTTTCTTGTTAAAAAGGGAAGTTTGCTTCAAGTTCTTCTCAATATGGATTGTGTGATTTTTTTTTTTAATTCAAATTAGTAGAAGTGTTTTGGAAAAAAGAATTATAATGACCAAAATATTGAAGTTAGCTGATTTTTATGATTATTTATAGGTTATTTATCATCGAAAATCACTTTTTTCTTCTTTTTTTTAACTGAGTAGGCAAAGTGAATGGTATTATTATTCTCTTTTGATTTTTGCCAGAAGAATTTAAAAAAACCCCTTGGTTTCAGTAGTCAGCCTCCCCCGGCTGACTGTAAATTTGAAGGTAGAATGGACGGCTGACTACAGGAGTCACATAATTCTATGGTCTTTATTGGGGGCTGACTACTGGATACTTCAGGTGGCCGATTACTGGAGCTTAATGGGCTGACTACTCAAGAATCACACTTACATCTTAATAATATTAAATTATTAATTTTGGGTAGAAAATAAACTAAAAACGTTTAAACTTTTATAATCTACACAATCCCAATAATCAGATAATCTAAATACTCTATTCCGCGATTGAATATTTGATTTTTAAGGACCAGTTGAACACAAAAAAAAATTAAAGGGCCGACTACTAGTGCCATCACCCTATATGTACATACATATGTGTGTAGGACTGCATAAGTTATGATCAAAGAGGAAGACGGGCAATCTTTAATAATGAACACGTTGAATAGCTATCATTTTTTTTTAAATTCATAACACATGCATTCAAATCTGTGGCGCATCTTATGCTGGATTTACACGACTGACAAATTGACATTTTTTTGTCATTATACTGCCAAAAGAATGAATTTTTCCATTGTTCTGTCATTTTTTTGACAGTTAAATGCCAGAATACTGCCAATTTGTCAGTCGTGTAAATCCAGCATTAACATATTGCGTGCAGTTCTTGCGTCCGCAGTTTTAAAACATTCTTTTGATTAATCTTGGTGAGAACACATGAACTAAACAATATATTGTTTAAAATTTTCCGCTCAGTAAATAGGAATCGAATAAAATTTCTAAAAATCGAAAGCAATTAGCAGCGAAAATAAAACAAATACTAAATTTCTGATTATTAGGTACCTACCTACATTCCGATTCTACGATTACAAGTACAAATTTTTCAAATTCGAATGGTTTAACTTTCGAACCAAAAATCAGAGTAAGGCGCATTGCGCAATTATTTCGACTTGGATATTAAAAAAATTCATAGGTAGTTGTTTCAATATTCTTCTTTCAGCAGACTAATAATGCAAAATGGCTATAATCTGGAGCAATAATATTTATTAGTAGTAGGAAATATCTTTTGAACTAATTCGATTGTGTTAATACGTCTCAAAAAAAAAACAGATCTTTCTTAAGGTGATTCCCGTTCAAAAGTATGTTTATTTTTAAAACCTCGTTAAATCTTAATTATAGTATAATAACATAATCTTCGAAAACCTACCTATAAGTTAATTTTCAGGGAGTTCCTTTTAGAAGATCCTAAGACTCCAAAATAAATACATTAAAGCGTCTACTCAAATTAGCTTACGAAAAATACGTATCTACCTGCCTAAAAGATACTAGGTACACATTAGAAAATAAAGCAAACAGAAATTAAAAGTAATTAAAACATAATTAGAGTCTGAGAGAATAAGATTTCCCATAACAATGTTAATTGATCATCACTTTTGCTTTCGAGAGAAAGCATAATGTAATGACAATGAAACCACAGTAGCTTGCCTTAGTTGAGTTTCCCCACATGTTGCTCCAAAATTCAACAGCTGCTATATCAATTATCAAATAGCAACAACAAAAATAAAAACTAGGCACCATAAATAGAAATAATAGTTCATGCGTGTATTTCTATATTCATTCATGTGGATACCTCGAGAGCTAAATCAACGTCTAGCAAGTTCACTTAATTTACCAGTGACGTGGACTTATCTCTTAAATCTAAAATGTCTATGCAAATATGAACGAACAAATTAATCTGGCTACGCGCCGTACAAGATAGCAGAAATGCCAATCATATATTTTTTTTTAAATTTTGTTTTCTCTTGATTTGGGGATAATGTTTTCTTTTTCTAATACGTGGTTTCGATAAAGTGATAAACAAAGACCTTAGTATTTGTGACAGAAAAAAAGACGAAAGAGCAGAGGAGAAGGAAAAGTTTGACAAAATCCCCCAAATTGAAGCACCTATTAAGTAACAAAATCACCCATACAGATTATTGGATCGACTTATTTCGTAGTCGTGTTGTTCGATGTATTGCTACAAAACTGGTTTCTATGCTTCGTAATCTGAAATTCAACATCAAACTCGAATAATTTTCCTTTCTTTTGAAGAATTTCGATTTTGGGTCGAGCTCAAGATCGAGCGAAAGTGGTAGGTCTAATTAATATCCATGAATGCATGTTTTTGTGGAATTCCATGATGGTAAAGGTAAAGGAGATGGTCGAGGGTTGGGGTGGGGTAGAGAATGCCGAGGACTTTCAATTAAATCGGCATAACTTTTACTGTTAAATTCTAAACCAGAGAACAATTACCTAAACAAACAACAGTTGCACTGTCCAAAATAGTGTTTCTCGCGGTTAGAAATAAGAAGACAACCAGATGAACAAGACAAGCAGTGAGAAAACAACAGAAAAATTATTTTCTTTTCTAAATTCTACGTGAAGTTCATCGATGACGTTGACAATTTTCGGAGGCAACAACGAATGTCATTGGGGAATAATGCGCACCACCGCGGGGTCGGGAATGTTTAGCGAGTGGAATAGGATTTTGGCATTATTTTGATTATTTTTCGGCATTCGCCCCGTCTAGAGTATTTTAAGATTGCTTTTCAGAGGTGACACCTCCATTTACCTGGTCTGCGACGTCCTCCGTTTTGGAAATATATTCGTTTGGGATGTTCATGATTGATTTGTAGTTTATCTAAAGTTCGGATTTTCCAAGGAACACACGCACACACTGTAATGTGGAGACACTTAATTGCAAGGTAGTATTAATTTCTTTTTGGTTTTATAATTTAAAAAAAAAAATAAAACTGAATTTAAGAATCAAGTTATCTACGCTCTAGTGAGCGATCGTTTTACAGTGTCGAATAGACGAGGAACGAAAATGCCAACTTGTAGATGGGCCAAAATTTGAGGAGCTGTCATGTTGGTTTTTGCATTGCTATGAGAGCGAAAGAGATAACGACGTAAGCAAAATGAAAGTTTTGATGAATTTTGACCGTTTTGCTATATGGTTGTTCTTTTCTCAACAATGCGGCTTTTATGTGGAAGGCGAAAATGTCAAATGATGTGTAAGTTCTACAAAATCCACAAAAACTATGTACAGTAGGAGTAAAAGACTTGATAGTTGTTATTTATCTTGAGGATGCGCTTACATGTTATTAAAGGCACACACAGGGTCCCAACTCCACAACTACTGGGAATAATTTGAAATGCACAAATTCAATTTATGCTCAAAATATGAGCGAAATAACTTGCCTTCTTGTGTACAGGTTATCTGTCAAAAAAAATTGCACTTAAATCTTGCGGAATCGCATAATAGGGGTGTTCGCGTACTAGTCCGAAACTACCCATTTTTATCATTTTTAGTCTCATTTAATTTTTTTTATATGGACTTTGACAGAACTTCGGACTAAAACTGGCAGGTTTGGAAAGTAAACGAACAGAGGTAATATGATGTGTCCACCGATTTTTGTGTACACAGAGAAATCTCACATATGTCACCTCCACTGGATATGAACGATGTGCAGCATCACAACTCAATCCACAATCTGATTTGTATGGATATGTCACCGCATGACATGGATTTTTGTGCCTTCATTGTTTTTTTTCTAGACATGTTCATAATCTGATCATCGTTCATACCCAGTGGAGGCAGCATTTCATGTTTGTGGAACTGGGTCCGGATTAGACTAAAAACACTACACTGAGGCTTAGCGATATAAGAGAATTCATGATATCTATTATGTTCCAGCGAGGAATATGACAGCTTTCTTTCTTTGTAATTTTCGATATTAGGCGTTTTTCTTTTTTAGCTCCGATTTAGGCACTGTCCAAAAGAGAACTATAGCCGTCTTTTATTGGTAATTTTATAGCCAGCGCAGTAAAATTTCCCTCGGCAAACAAAAACAAAGAGTGTCGATAAATTAGCCAGTAAAAGAGTGGATATACATAGTTAGAACTTTGAAGATGAAGATGGCGCTCTTGAAAAGTATTCATGACTTGAATCTTACTGGCTGAGCAGAATAGAAGCGCGTTCGAACGCGCGTTCGCACCTGTCAAAGTTAAAATACGTGAAATTTCGTTAAAGTGAATACAATGGAGACGCAGCCGCGAACGCGACTCTGGGAGTTAAATAAGTTTTAATAATCACGCGCGTGCGAACGCGCGATCGAACGCGCGGCTATTGTGTTCAGCCAGTTAAGGCTTTAAGGCTCTCCCAAACCAACGCGAATACTTCGGAACGACGACGAAACTTTCGCCTGTCTTAATTTATTTACATGGATATTAATGGGAGCACCCACACTGGCGCGATGCGAATCTTCGAACATTATTCAGTCGTCGCATATTCGCGCGAATGTTTCGCGTTGGTTTGGGAGAGCCTTAAAGGCTCTCCCAAACCAACGCGAATATTTCAAAGCGACGACGAAACTTTCGCCTGTCTTAATTTATTTACATGGAGATTAATGGGAGCACCCACACTGGCGCGATGCGAATCTTCGAACATTATTCCGTCGTCGCATATTCGCGCGAATGTTTCGCGTTGGTTTGGGACAGCCTTAACTACATAAGCCCAAAAAGTGAAAAAGTACAAAAGTGAAAATTTTCAAACTCATTTTGTTTTTCTGACTGGAAAACTTATAAAAATGATGCAGAAAGCTTAAATTTTGGTCTAAAAAAAAATTTGTATATTCTTTTTCACAAAACAACTGCGCTAGCGGGAAAAAAAATATTTTTACTTTTGTACAAAAGTACTTTTTGGCTTATGTAGTTAAAGCCTAGTACGCAGATCGCGCTAAATTTTCGTTTTCATACAAAATTCTCTCCAAAGTTTAGCCAAGCTTAAATTTAGCCAAGCATTTTAGCCGAGTGGTACGCAGTTCCAGCTAAAAAAATCACATTTTTGTTTCATACTGTACATAACTATCTGTCAAAATTTAGCGCACGAAATAATTGTTCGGCACATTAATTTTCGAGCTGAATTTTGAAGGTTTCTTTATCTCTTGAATTTTTTGTGAATTTTGCTTTGTGAAAATAAAAAGCGACGTGGTTAATATTTGGAAACAAAACTATTTATCTCAGGCAAAGAAAAGAATCCATTTTATTTGGTTGAAATTACTTGGAACGATGAAAAAAAAAATTCTTTGAAATTGTTAAATACAATTTTTTTCAAATAACAGCTGTTCTCTTTGACATATTCTCCACAACGCTCTCATGTCAAAATTTAGCTAGGGGTTTAGCTGATGTTTGGAGAGAAAAGTGGAAGCTAAAATTTAGCGCGATCTGCGTACTAGGCGTAAGCCTTTAATGTTTGGTGGAGACAAAATGGATGTGATCTATGATATTTGTAGCGAACACAGCAAAAAGTTGCTAAAGCGTTTTATTAACTCAGCCAAAGCGTTTTATTGGTACTTGATTATTGTGCTAGCTATAAATTACCAATAAAACACAGCTTATGTTACTTTTTTAACTCGGAGCGCTCCGAGCTCTCAACTTGTATTTCTTTTTTAGCTCAGAGCTCGAACGGGTCTCGCTCGATGAGCTTGGATAAAAATGACCGAGCACATCGAGCAAAAAGCTTAGCGCAGCTAAGTTCATTACGTTTTTTTGGAATAATTGCTTTTCCATTGAGATAATTTAATTAGGGTAGGTGCTATTTTGTATTTTTTTCGATTAGATTTTAAGTTTGTTAGAATGAAAGAGTTTCATTCATCATCTACTGGGAAGTACTAGAAAGTACTTTGCAAGGCCCAATGGAAAACAGCTAATAAAAAGCTCATTTTATTAATTGCATCGAAATTATCTCATTTGATTAGTGCTTCATAAAAATGTATTCAAGTTTTTTCGCTTACTGTACTCGATGTTTGTGATTTTTCGCTTCTACCATTGTGAATAGGTCTTATATAAGCAAATGTCAAAAAAAAAATAAAATAACAAAACTGCGTAAATTTTCCTAAGAAATTGAAAATAATTTTATTTCTCGTGTTCGAATGTAAAAAAAAAATATTAAGTGTCGTACCATATTTGTTAAAAGCTAAACATACATTCTTTTAAAATATAACTAAACAAAAATAACGTATAGGAAATTAAATAAAAAAAGAAACAAAAAATGGACCAACTTGTAGACTGGCAAAACAATTATCAAAACATTCGTGATCGTGGTCAACACTTGCTTGATACCGAGAAGTGGGCTGACTGCCGATTCCTTGTCGGAAGTCCACCCAATCAGAAGCTTCTTCCTGGCCATAAGCTTATTCTGGCGATGGCATCGCCCGTTTTCGAGCGAATGTTCTATGGAAATTTGCCGGACAAAACTGATCCCATTGTCATACCTGATGTCCAGCCGGAAGCATTCCATGCCATGTTAGAGTACATCTACTCGGACAAGATTAATATAAGTTCATTTGACAAGGCCTGTGAACTGTGCTATGTGGCCAAGAAATACCTGCTGCCGCATGTAGTCGCACAATGTACGCACTTTCTCTGGGCCGATCTGAGTCCCAAGAACGCCTGTCGGGCATATGAATTTGCTAAGCTCTTCGATGAACCACGGCTCATGCAGAGCAGCATGGAGGTAAGTTCAGAATTATATTAATTTCAACTTAACTCAGATCGGTTATATGATTTGATATGTTTCAATATTCATCATGTTATTTTAGTTAATAAAATGTGGCATCAAAATAATATGAAATATGTATACCATAAGATTACCTCGTGCTACTGCATTAATGAGCAGAGTTTTTTTCCTGTTACTTAGTTTAATTTTATACACAAGACAGAAACAAATAGATAACTCAGCATTCTTCTTTTTATTGTGCTGATCAGATTAAAAAAAAAATGAGTAGTTAACGTGTACAACAAAACGTCACTGATATACTCGTTCCTAGCTCAATATATTCATGAAGTCTAGATTGTGGTTATTTTACAGAGCTGTCCACTTTATTTAATTTTGTAGTCCAATTAAAGTAGAGATAAAATAAAAGAACCATCAATCGGACATCTTTTTGTTGTGGCTCACAAGTCTAATTTTCTCAGTTTCAATACGTTACATTTCCCATTTCTGTGTAAAATGCGAAAGACGTTTAATTTCCAAAAAGAGCAATATCTTCTAAAAAATGTCTTTTACTGTAGGGAATCGCACAACCCACAAACTAATTGATAACATAAGCCGTGTCCGAAGTTTTCAATTTGCTTTTTAATATTTTGAATAGAAAATTGAATAAATACACCTGAAGGAAGCCCAAGAGTTGAAAACGTATTTTGATTGTGGGAGTATACATATATGAGTACGAAGGTTTTTATAGATATAAGTCGTAATATCAGTCCAAAGACTAATCTTGACGATCCGATGAATAGAACTCAGGATATAAGCTTTTTAAACGAACCTTATCTAAATTTTTTAGAGATTTTATGCATTGCAAAAAATCAACGAAAATAGTCTCCAAAAGAAGCCGACAAGGTTATATTAAAATATGCATACACATATGCATATTTAAGTGATTTTTTCACATAATATAGTAACTCATTGAATTCAACAATTTTCAATAATTTTTTATCAGATTATCGCAGCAAAGACCAAGGAAGTATTGGCAGATCCAAACTTCTGTGACATAGAAATGTCAACATTTCTAACAATTCTTGACTGTGATAAGCTTAATATAGAAACCGAACTGGATTTGTTCAATGCTTTATTGCGTTACGCCATGGAACGGGGCTGCATGCCTGAAGATGATGATAACATACCCAGCACCAGCAGTAAATGTCACGGAGATCGATCAGAATCCCAAACCATAGACCTAGAACACCCTGTGGTAGATGTAGAATCAATGCATGAGACTATCGAACCCGATGAAATGGATGAACCAAAAGTAGAACCATCGTTGGAGCAACTTCAACAGCACGATGACGAACAAAACGTTGACATGGATGCTCAACGAAAGATAACTGATCAAAGTCTAATGAAACAGGCGGTGAAGAAAATACGATTTCTCACAATGACACCACAGCAATTCGCTGAAGGTCCCGCACGATCCAAATTATTGCAGCAGAATGAGGCTCTTTCGATTCTTATCAAAATCTCGAGTCCATGCATAAATGATTGCCCTATGCCTGAAGGTTTTTGTACGTCTCGGATCGCAAGGAAGGTTAATTTTCAGCCACCAAGCAGCCATGACAACTATGACCACTATCGCATTTCTCCCTCAGATAGGAAGAAGCCACTTCTCTTCCCCGCTATAAGTACTTCAATCTACGATCTCACACCTTCAAACTTAAGTAGCCGTTTTGCCGACAGCGATCTAACTAATGACACACGACGGTCATACTGCGTGCGCACAATTCAACAGCAGTTCGACTATCGCAATACTAGTGTGACAGATTGCGGTCTGACCTTTCAGGTGGACACGAACATAATGATTACTGGTTCGTATCGTGAGTTTAAAACAAAATACCGATAATTTTTGTGTGTATACTTTCAGGTGTCCAAGTGCCAACTCAGGTATTGTGTGGAGAACTGATGAATTCAGCTGGATTCTCGGAACGTTATGCTGAGATTCTCTATGCTCACGTCCAGGACATGCAAGGATCTCGACTCACGTACACTCATTGTACGTCGCGCGTTCGATACGATTCGATGCTAGAGATTTCATTTGACAGGCCAGTTTATATATATCGCAATCGTATCTACAAGATTTACGTAGTGTTCAACAAGATCGGATGGTATCCTATGTATACTTGTGTCCCGGACATCATTTGCAATAGAGTTAAGTTTATGTTTAATGTGGGAGCACCCGGTGAATCTGTGCGTGATGGATTGATACGAGCTATTGTATTTTTGCACACTGACAATCAGTCACCATCACCCGATAGAGCGGTCGTTAGGTTGGAATAGAGTAGGACAGCGTCCTAGTTATTTTACAACTCCTAAGTAAAGGTGGTAGCTTGTAGTTTGTAGTATTGTGTCCTTTTAAATTTGTATTTTTAATTTTGTGTATTTGTCTAAATAAACGTATTACCCAGTCTGAGATAAAAATTGTCAATTTAAATTTTGGTATTTAAAAAATTATTCAAATGAAATTATTAAGACATAAAGGTATGCATTATTACGTTATGATACTTTATGTTTGTATTGCAACAAAATTTACATTCACAGATGCGTAGAATAGGTTCAGGTTTTAAGCCAAGTTAACTAGAGTTATTTAGAGAATGTGCACCAGTTGCGTTCAAACTTCAAAGATAGGCACATATGAAGTAAAATACCAAAGATCATAGCGTGGAACTACTAAGAATTGAAGGATAGTGGATCATATTTCAACTTTCAACGAAAGGTTCTAGAGTTTCTTGAAATAGTTAAAAGAAATATCTTAGTCAAAGCAGAATGGAAAATTAAAAACTTGAAATCATTGAGATTAAGGTATGTATGTATGTATTTAATTGATATACAGGCTACATTGTATATTAAGATGTCATATAAAATAATTAATTAAGGAGGACGTAATGAAGAAATTAACTCGAAGTGGTATTCTAAATGAAAAGTTATAGAAAATTGCTGTATTGTTAATAACAATATTTTATAAATTAGTTGTTCACATTTAAAAAATGTATGTTAGATTCTACAACTTTCCGTATTCTGCATGAAACTTTCGATTCACATGAATTATTAAATTGTGTTTTGAAAATCTTTCGTCTTTTAAGTGCGAATCTTAACCCATATTTATTTTTGAAATTTTAAAGAGAATTTTAGCAGCTTAGCAGAATAGGGCGGAACATTTTTCTTTTCATCCCGTATAATTTTGTATTCACTAAACTGATTTTAATTAAATTTTGTAAACAAGTACACCCAAATAGTTCAAGTTACTACTGTATAATGAGTAATTTCTAAAAATATATTTTTTGAACTCAGTCTCAGAACTTTTAGAAACGGGTGTTCAGATAAGTTTTATATCTATATTTTTTATTTAAAATACAATAATTATTTTATTTATAGATGGTTTTGTCTCGATCTAAAAATTTTTTCCACTGGCTCCTTTTTTTTTTTACAAAAAAAGGTCTTATTAGGTTTGGAGAATGGTGCAATGAAAATTACTATCCTGTGCTACTGCTGAGCTGGTGTGAAGCGAGAATCTGAAGTTTTCTGTAAGGGAAGCGTTTTGATAGCAGCTTCATCGGTTACTTCGACTATACTGCAATAAGAGACCCTAAAAACCAAATTATAGCGCAATCTGGATACAAAATTGTAAGTCTAATTGCGGGGTTAGCAAGATTTTTTTTTATCAGACGGTATTAGAGTGAATAAAGGAAGGTACAATAAGTCAAGTTGATCATACTTTACGCCAATTGGTCGTTAACTTTTAAAAAGTTGCGACGTTTTGCAAACTAAAATGACTAAACAAAAATCCATTATTACACTTCAAAAAATAAAGAAAAAAGAATTGAATAGCATAACACAAACAAAAATCCTAATTGCACCCCGAGCGATATGTTGGCCTAATTCCAAATCAAACTATACAACTCATTCACCATCAATCTCTATACCCAACCTAAGATCATAGTGAGCTGAGCTTATTGTCTGGCTTTGGCTTTGTGCCTGTATCGATTACTTCTATGTATCTTGTAGTATGAAGCTATCTACATATAATAGCTGCTCGGTGACTCTCACAAACTGGAATTACGCAATTCGCTATCGAGCTTTGTGTTTGTCGATTTCCACTTCATCAACAGTCATATTGTTCCTATCGAAAATCCATTGACCCAACCGAGGTTTGTGAGCCACCCAAACAACTATCGATCAGTTTGCAATTAATGTTTGTATATGGAAAAGGTCTGCACAACCAAAAGTGACACTCATGATTATGGAACTGAGATAGCTGCGGCTTGGCTGTGCAGCAGTTACCGCACACAAAAATCAACAAAAAAGCAAAGCTTTCACTATCATTTGGGCTGGAACTTACTCTGGCTCCGGCTGCTGGGCTGGTTGAAAAAACAAAGTTAAGGAGGTCGTTGTCGAACTGGAACATGTTTGATGGTAATATGCGCCAAGAGTTGTTTGGCTATGAGCCGAATCTGAAGCCGAGTCTTAGTTGGTCACAACGAACTCAAGTCAGTTGATTTTCGATCGCGGTTTAGCTTAAACGGAAACGGAGAATATCATCACGGCAGAGTAGGAAGTGTCCGGAATAGTGTCGTCAAATCGAAATTTAAACGCATAAAAAAGAAAATAACTTACAAAATGAAACGCATTCAGTCAAGTATCCTGATTGTTATGGGATTAATAAGTTTTGGTAAGTTTTATTTTTGTTTATGACTGATGTAATTTTAATTAGTAAATATAATGTATGCATACAAATATGTCGTAACGGATTTAAATTTAAACCACAATGTTGCATATTGATATCCAATCCATAAAGTAAAACCAATCGTTCAGCTTGAATAGGGTTTTGCAATAGTTTTTTTTTTTTTTTTTCATTTTCAATTTGTATACCTTCACTTTTAAGTGCTCGCTGCACTGAGTTTTGGGTTGTGATTATTTTAAGCCCCGAGGGGCCTTTCAAGTGACTGCCTTTGAATCCAAAAGAGACCCCCGAGTAGTTCTACTCTAGATTGTACACATATCAACCTTCTTGGTTAGGTACCTTAGAGAGTGGTTGTGTGGTTATGGTGTGGTACTATGTGTTCCATAATGCTGGGTAATATAATTCTAATCTGGTTAAACTGGTTCAATTTCTTGTCTGAAAGTTGAAGATCTTGAACCATTCCAAAAAATTACTGTTGTTCGAAAAAGATTATGAAAAAAAAAATCTGAAAGCTTTTGTTGTCAGTAACACACGGCAACGGTCATTTGATGAATGACGACATAGGGGTTGAAATTGCATATAGAAGACTGGATAAGCTGGATTTAGTTATTGGAGTGGAATTTCCTGAGCCAACAAATTTAACTTGAGATTATGGCTGAAGGTTTGAGTTATGTTAATAAATAATCAAAATCCATTGAGCCTGATTAAATACGATTTATAAATTGTTTCTCCGATCTCTCTTGTTTGTGCTTCAGCTTCTCATTACACCTTTTAAACAAGACTAGCTATTTGTTTGTTAAGAACATCTGTATGAAGTTAAAAGATAGTAAATATGTAGCATAGAGCTTTTATTTATCGAACTACGCTAATATAATTTTGATTTATATTTTACATAATGTAGATTCAAGTTCAGTTTTAAGTTGACTTCGGGACCACAGATTGCCTTGCTTACAGTTGATGATAGTCCCTTATCGCCGCTGTCTTAGATATAAGTTTTTTCGGATACTGCCTAAAAGAGGCTTCAACCCTTATGTGCACTCAAGAAGGAATTATCTACTTTTATTTAAATACGATTACGTTTCGCAAGCAATGAGACAAGGCCCATTGATAATATCATTTAAGAGTTTCTATGTAACTGTTCGATAATTATTTTATTGTGTCTCACGGTAGTGAAATTTGTTTTCTTGTTATTTTTGTTTCATCGTTTATAGGTATACGGTTTATTATACAACTTAAATCTTCTTGCTTTAAGACTTTTTATGAATCAACTTGAATTGCATATTATCTGGAAAAGGCCGTCTCATTGTTAGGGAAGAACTGTCTCACTGTTGGTGTAGCATTCCAAAAGTGAAGCCATTGCAATGTAAAACTCACAAATTTAGAAGTCATTAAACGCATTAAACATCACCTAAATATGCTCGAATTACATTTTAAGTAATTTTTAAAACGAAAGTATCACTGTTGGGTATTCCCTTCTTCTAATAGCAAAATTCTCATTTCATTAAGAATGGGATTCAATAACTAAATATATACTAATGTTCGGTATCACAAATATTTAACAGACTTTTAAATTTAAAAATGACGTATTTTGTATGTAACAAACGTCATTCTCAGATTTAAAAGTCTTTTAAATAATTAAAAGGGCTTAATGAAATCGGCCATAAACTATGCATTTTTTAAGTAATATTTTGACGTAATTGAAATTTTTTTGTCTTTTTGTGATTTTAGTACATAATACTTTTCAGTTAACTTTCGTTGGTAATTTCGAAATTCGATCGGAAACCTTATTTTTTCCTTGGAGAATGAATGAATACGATTTCAAATAGATTTTTGTTTGTCCTTGTATTGATGTTAATTCGGGTCTATGAAGCTGGAAACTGTTATCTATATGTCAGATTTTAAAAAAGTTATTGGCACGTAGATTTCATTTTAAGTGGTTTTTAATTGGAATACGATTTCTAATTGATTTGTTTTTGGCACTGTATATCGGTGCAATTTCGTTTCTGTGATAAATTTCAATGAAATATTCACCCTTTGATCCACTTTTAGAAAAGAAATTTGAACTTGATGAAATTACTGATTCATTTTAAAGTTCTTCAATTTATTATTAATGATTTAATTTCCCACATATTTTAAACACATTTTTTTTTTTGGTGTTAGAGCAAGTAGGTGTAAATCTGCTGAAAAATTAATGTGGTTTTCCATTGGTAAAATAAATCAATTTATTTTTGATTTGGATCTATCAAACAGCAGATTATGACCATCCTTGCGTTCCATTGGCCAAAATAAATTGATTTGTTTTTGATTTAAAATCAGTTTTGCAGATCTAAATTTTTCGCAGATTTACCCCTCCCTGATGTACTACCACCAACGTATTTCACAACTGTCAGTTTGCAAATGTGTTTTCAAAATGCATATGTGAGAAATATTCGCTCATAATAAATGGAACCGGTTTTAAATTAATCGGTATCTTCATCAAGCTCTTCTTTATCTTCTAAAACTGCATCAAGGGATGAAGTTTTTTTGAAATATTAATACAGAAACGAAACAATACGAATACAATGACAAAAATAAATCAATTTGTAAAATGTTCCATTCGCCACGAAAAAAAGTCAATTTTTAAATTGAAATCTGAATTTACCAATGGAAAACCCCATAGGACTCGCAAAATGTATTTAAAATAAAAAATAAATCAAATTATTTTACCCTTGGAAAACCCCATAAAACTGATTCAATTTCAATACAATTAATTAATTGTTATTCTCAAATAACTATTTTAACAATAACTGTCACCATTGAAATAGACTGAACAATACCATTGGAAGAAGGAGGGTTGCCCCCCCCCAAAAAAAAAAAAAAAAAAAATTAGCCAATGGAATGAAAAATTCCACTCCCTTGAACTTAAAGTATGACATATATCTAGTGCGAGAAACAGATTGGCACAGCAACTTCAAAAGCAACTTTGACAACCGCATGACTCATCACATCGACATCGACGTCAACGTTAGACCTCTAAACCCTAAATTCGATGTCGCTGTGCAAATACTCCGCGTGACTCATATTGACATTTCTTTGTTTTATCTCCCTCTAACTCATGATGAGAAAGTGAGAGTCTAGTGAGGCAGGATTTAAAAAAAAAAATCAAAAATCCTGCCTCACTTTCTAATATAGTTGTGTAGAGTGAGATAAAAGAAAGAGATCGCGCGGAGTGAGTCCAATGTGAACACCGTCTAAAGCGAAATTTTTCAGGTTTATCAACACTACACAATGAAAATGTGACAATATATTTTTGTATGCTGTCAAAAGCGCTTTTCACGTTAGTAATCTATTTCACATGTCTTTTTTGATGTCAAAGTTTTCGTTGCTGTTGAAATTGCTGTGCCAATCTGTTTCTTGCATAATTGTTTTGGAAATCCGCCCACCACCACGTCCACTTTTGTTATTTCTAAAAATTTTCCTTAGTCCAATCAAATCGTCGGAAAAAGGGGTAGGTTTGCGTTAAATCGGAGTCCAATGAAATTTTAACTATAGCTAGGGGGTACCACCAGAAAATTAGGGGGGGAAACTAAGTGGGAATGTTCTGGTGATACCCCCTACCTACAGTTAAAATTTCATTGGACTCGGATTTAACGCAAACCTAAAGTACCAATTGATTGGACTACTTATTTAACATCAGTAGAAGTTGAAATTTTGTAGTTAAGCTCGCAATACATGAGATTTATAATTTTTTTTTGAAAACCCGCCTACTGCTGCGTCCCTTATTTAATATTTAAGTTTTTTCCTTATTGATGATTGTCTTTTGAAAGTTGAAATTTTGATTTTAAGCCTCATTTTTCACAAAGATGATTGTAAACTGCAAGGGGCCTTCTCCTTTTAGCTCGATCGGAATTAAGACTTAACTTAAAATGAATTGAAAGTTGGCTTTTCTTTTATTTCCTGATAGGTATACACATTATAACCGAATCAATAACCATTCAATTAAAAACTTTAATCTTACTTATTCCTATAGGAAATAGTCTTCAGAGAAACAAAAAACAAAACAACAATAAATACTTTGTACAGAATAAAGAAAATGAAAAAAAAGCTAAACCTAGTCTTTCCAGTTTTGCTACTGAAATTGTTTTTTTTATTGCACACGACACAGCCTAAAGCTCACAAGTTAAACAGATACACTTCTCTGCTACTTTGTTAGATAACTTATTTAGACAAATACCACTTTTGTTTTCATTAATTTTGTGCACAATTGAGTGACCAATTCACACGCTGACAAAAAAAGCTTGTTAGTAGGTACACCTATTCCTATATTTTAAAACTCAACACCCAACACCTACATATTTGAGGTGCGGTTTCTTAAAATGTTAAAGTTCAATTTTAAAAGAGAATTTTATAAAAACCTGATTCAAATTCATATATTCGATTTATCAATTTGTTTATTTTAATACAGAGCTTAGTTTTCAAGTAGCAAGATCTCCAACTCAGTTAATTAAATTGTCAAAATCCATTCGCGCGTTGAACCTTTAGTCTTGAATCAATACTCTTTGTGTGACCCTGTAACAATTCTGTTACAAGTCACTTCGTTTTGTAAATAAATCAGTTGCATTCACTTTTCCATAAAAAAAAAAACTATATGAACATATCAGCAAATACATACTCACATATATATACATTTGCGTTAAATTAAAAACAAACAAAAATCAAAAGAACAAAAAACCGACGAATTAATTCATCAGGCAAGATAATATTTTTATTTTTTTTTGGTTACGTATACGCCAGACATAACCTACTTGCTATAAGCTTGATCGTATTGTACTTTCTTACAAAATCAAACCTGTTGGCAGTTATTTAAGTACATGCACTCGAACTGTACTCTTTTCAGAGCAGCGTTTTGAATTTTTTTTTAATAAAGTTTTGGTTGAACGTCGAAAAACTTATGTATGAATGACATGAGCATTAATTGAGTAAAAAAAAAAGTATAAAAAAACCAATTAGAGGTACACCAGACTTTAAGATTTTTTTTTTTAACCGAGGAAACAATAAAAAGAATAATTGCGACTATGCCAATCACGTTGAAGGTACACTGGAGGAATTTTTATGTGTTAATAAGAGATTGTTGTTTTTTTTCGGCAACATAATTTTGTAAAAGTACTAAACATATTTAGTTTTTACTAAGAAAGTGGGCGAGGCTGGACAGACAAAAAAAAAATAAAAAGGTTTGACCCCGTTCTATTAGGTTGTGCAAATTTTTAAAAGTAGGTGTTTGCTAAATATACCTCATTATAGGTCAGCTTGGGGAAACTTTTTACTTGACGTATAAGTACGCATATTTGTAGTCTGATAGCGTTGGATATTGGGTTATGCTTTATACAAAATTAAATAATATGATTTTGGTCAATAAGGAATTATTTTGCCATAACCTTTTGGCTAGGGTTTTGCGACCACTTTTAATTTTGGTTTATAAGAAAATGTACCTATTGTATTTATAAGTTGTAAAAAAATGTATGTTCCACCCATACATAATACGTAAGTACTACATACTGCCTACGTTATGTTTAGAGAAAATAAAATAATATTTTAACTTTTTAAAATTGATTTTTCCGAAAAAAGGTATAGCCGCGTATTTTACTATCGCCGATGATCCATATA
Organism: Leucozona laternaria; assembly: GCA_932273885.2. Taxonomy (NCBI): domain Eukaryota; kingdom Metazoa; phylum Arthropoda; class Insecta; order Diptera; family Syrphidae; genus Leucozona; species Leucozona laternaria. The sequence goes on along the minus strand of OW026367.1, from coordinate 16,778,465 downwards.
GATCATCTCATGAAAATAAAACAATACACATCTTAGTGACAAATGTGTCTTTTGTTCCTTACGTTGGATTAATTTTTCATTTATTAGCTATTTTTACCTGCGAATATACATATAGGTACTATATGGCAAGTTATGAATTCGTACAAAAAATCGAAATCGAGATTTTGATCAAACTTGACATTACGATGATAGCGAAGACGAAAAAAGTGGGTCTCGCAAAAACGTCCGTCTGTCTGTCTGTCTGCCTGTCGGTTCGACTACAGCCTAAACGGATGCGTCGATTTTCTTTAAACTTGGTACCTAGCGTTTTTCGGACATTCCCCCACCAGTTTTTTCTCTTTTTTTTTAGGACCAAAACTAACAGTAGCTGTCATACAAAATTTCTTGGCCAAAAAGGAAATACTTATTTTTCTCAAAACTAGCGCTACCGAATTTGTTTTTCAGAACTCAATAAATTTAAATAGTTATAAGTTGCCGTTTAATAAAAAAAATGGTTCCGAAAAATGGTTAATAATGGTACCTCCCAAAGAATCATTTTTTTTATTTTCGCTTTTCTCGAAAACGGTTCAACTGATTCTGATCAATTTTTTTATGAAGAATTATTGACACATTCTAAATAATATTGTGTACCAAAATTTTCAAAAAACATATTTTTTGGATTTTAAAAAAAAGTTTAAATTTTTTTTCTTGAAAACTGAATATTTCAAAAAAAAGATTTTTGACAAAAATTATTCTAATACCCAAAAATAACGGTGCTTTCCATACAAATGTTTTAAAACTGTTGAACAAAATATTTTTTTTTCTCAAAAACGACTTCTAGGATTTTGATTAAAGTACGTTTTTTTGTGTGTTGAAATTAGTACGATCTACCATTTAAAATTTTTAAAGTTTATTTTTTACGTTTATTTTTTATGTTTATGTTTTTCTTTGACTTTCTACTATCTCAATATATCTGATCAACCGAATAAAATAAGATTTTTTATTCAGAAGCTTGTAACAAATTTAAATAAAAGTGCGTAGCAAAATTTTCTAAAAAATAATTTTTGGATTTAAAAAAAAAAATTCGAAATTATTTTTTGAAAATTCGATATTTCGAAAACGGGTAGCAGATTTTTTTGTGAAGTTCAATTTTTAACTTAACATTAACAAATACTAAAAATTGGGGTACCAATTTTTTTTCCTCAAAAATGCTAACGAAATTTTATATATTAAAAAATTAATAATTTTTAAAACCGCTCTTACGATTTTCAAAATTTTTTTCTCATAAATTAAGATTTATATAAGAAATCAGATGATGTACATCGCGTTGGGTTAAAACAGATTTAAAGTATTTTAATCAATTTCTTTCTAATTTTGTTGATTTAAAACAATTTACCAGTTTAAATAATATAAAGGGTCCGCCATCTAACGTTTTTTTTTCAACTAGGGCTTATTTCGTGAATGGTAACACTTAGCTCATGTTTGATTTGACAGATAATTAGTTTTATCCTTCCGCTGAACGAGTGTGGTTGTGTATACGCTTCGCTAAGTGGTCCTGCGATCGACTTAGAGATGATGCCGATTTTGCCAAAAAAATCATCTTTTCAGATGAAGCTCATTTTGATCTTGGCGGGTAGTAAACAAGCAAAATTGTCACATTTGGGGCACAGAAAACCCGCACGCATACATTGAAAAGCCGATACACCCAAAACGAGTAACTGTTTGTTGCGGATTTTGGTCCAGAGGCATGATTGGGCCATTTTTCGAAAATGAGGAAGGAGTGTCCGTTACAGTCAATGGCGATCGTTATCGGGCCATGTTGAACGAATTTTTGTTTCCAAAAATTGAAGAGGAGGATATTGGCAACATTTGGTTTCAACAGGACGGCGGCGCTTCGTGCCACACAGCCGAAGCTACACTTGAATTTTTTGCGCCATTTTCAAAAAAAAAGAAGTTATTTGGCGGACCCTTTAATTTCCTTTTATGCATATTACATATGTGCAACACTAGGCTATATTGTAAATTTTTGTTTACTCACATAATACCACCTGCAACTAAACTAAGTTTTGGCAAACGGATAAAACATAGACTGCCATAGCTAATTTGTTTCAGACTATAGAACCACAATGTGATCGCGCATAAGAGCAAGTTCGTGTGACCCAGTCGTGCATATTTTTTTCTTGTTTAACGTAATTTTAAATGATGAGAGTTTTTCATCTGACACAAAAATTGACAAATATCGTTCTCATTGAATAACTACTCTTCCTTCTTTTTAACAAAACAAGAAAAAAAGCAATCATCAGACATATTCAGCTTACATCTTCCGCAATAACACAATAAACGTCACAATTGGTGGAAATGTTTTTATACTGTACCTTACCTACACAAAAATGTCATAATTAACTCAATATACATTACTGCAACATCTTTTTGGTTTCCCATAATCATCTTTGTGTGCCTTACATAATCAAATACCTAACTGTTGATGACTATGCGAGACGAAGCTCGTTTGCCAGTCAGCTCTTGGAGCGTATAATATTTATTTAAATATACTTACTCTGTAAGACGCAAGTATTTGTTGGTTGCCAGCAAAATGTATATCTACTTGCAACTGCAACTTGCACCGCATATCAGACATAACGGCCAAACATATAACACCCAGTCAGCTACGAAACATCCATCTATTACCTCACCTGGGCTATGAATCTTGTGTAAATATAGTCATATCATCTTCTTTTCCGATTTCCAAGATCACACACGGCAGGAATCTGGTATTTGTAGTGGTTATAGCTTTATGTTGCACAGTAGAATAGGTTGTTTGTTAAAGTTGGATTAAGTTTTAAAAATGTATTGAACATTTCTCCAGCTCATAGTTTTTTTGATTTTAAAACATCTATGCAGCCGGTAGAGTGCAAAAAAAAACTAAGACTTTCCTCTGTGCAACGTTACGAAGTCAAACTTTACGATGTAGCATGTAGCACGAAAATCTGCATAGTATAGAAAATTGGGTACGTTCTGAAGAATCTGAAGATCTCCTTCAAGCAAACTAGTCCGTTTTGGATCCGTGCACGTAGTCAACATAATGTATGGACGACTTTGCATACGGATCCAAATATGGATTCTCAAAACTGCACTTGGACAAACGTTGATGTTTACACATATTTACCGTGAGTCCCAGCCCTAACACATTTTTTTTGTATTTCTTAAACTGTTTTTCAGTTTGGCATCATCCAATTTTCGGATTTAAACTCGAGCTAGCTTCTGAAACACCAAATTTGATTAGTTAACTCAGGATTAACTTAAGACATATTGTTGACATATATAAATCGCAATTTACATTGGATGTATGGAATGTTTCTGGAGAAAAGAACAAAGAATAAAGAAAACACAAAATGCTGACCATGACGCCAGATGTCTCTTCTTTATATGTACATAAGAACATAAATGGTATTTTTTTCGAAGCATGTATCAACGCGATTTGTTGCCATGGCTATCAATGCGTCAATTACAGAAAATGTTCTAGAAGTTTTCGTCAGTTACAGAATAATGCAATTGGCATTCTAATTTCGAGGGCTTTTTTTCATTATTTCCTTTTCATAAAATAAACGGCTATCATTTATTTTATGAAAAGGAAATAATCAGGAAACGTCAAATCTCAAGATCTTGAAGACCAAGTGAAAGAAACTGACAGCTGAGTGTTTGACAGCTCTAACACTTCTTGCCCACAGAAATATAGCTGAAATTTAAAGTTTTTCAATAAAATTGGTTTTTCTCAACATTTTAAAAAAAATCTTTAATCTTTACAGTCTCAAAACCCAATAAAGACAACCTAGCTGTTATGTATGTATGTATAAATAAATAAAGATAGGAGAAATGTTCCAAATATACTAAATATAGAAAGTCCTGCAAATTTTTTATCGGAACAAAAATTATAAACTTGCCTTCGTTTATTTTAGCTTATTTTATTCTAATTTTGAAATAATTACATTCCACTGTGCTTTATAGTGCCGGTCGCCGTTGTTGGTACCCCATGTGGTACCACATTTAACACTGATTTGCCATCACCACTTGATAGTTAAGCCGTTGAAAGTGAGAGTTTTGTCTGAACACGGCCATACCGTACTGTTAAAATATTATAATGCGAATACCGTCAGTTCAAAGAGTTGGATCTTTTCCTCATTACCAAATAAAGGAAGTCATAGGTATACCGTATAGCAGTAGTCTATTCATTATTTTTTGTAGCAAGTTTTTGTTTATGGTATAGCTGACAACTCATATGCAGCAAAAAATGACATTATGAACCTTGAAATGGTTACATACATTTATTTTATTGATATATCGTGTAAGCAAAATTCAAGCCGATTTATCAAGTTATAATCGTGAATATTTATCGAAAATTTTGAGAATGAAGTTCATGGTTAGCTATAGCGCAGCAGGTGAGAGTTTCACTTTTTCCCTAACAAATTTCCATTTTTGTTCGTATTTGCTTACACCGATTATGGTATAATAAAATTGACAAACGCGTATGAAAAATCACCATTTGCGTATACTTTCCTTTGCAACATGTCTGAACTTATAAAATCGTATTATCGTTAAAGTAGCAGTTTTTGTGGGTTATTGCGTACATATTTTAGAAGAGAAAAAAAATGACAACTGAATATTAAAATATTTGGTTTATTTATTGAAAAAAAAAAAATACTCAATTTAATTGATTTGCCTTTTATTTTAAGCTCACGCTGTTGCAGTTGGCGCACCCGAATGTCCCGAGAAACATGGAGTACAGGCTTATGCGCACACGGAAAATTGTGATCAATTTTTCTTGTGTACAAATGGAACGTTGACTTTGGAGACTTGCGAAAATGGATTGTTGTTTGACGGTAAAGGAGCTGCACATAACCACTGCAACTATAATTGGGCAGTTGATTGTGGTAACCGACAACATGATCGTAAGTAAAGCACTGTATACCTACTTTATTTCCAAATAAACAATATTTAAAAACGAGTAAAAATATTTTAAACACAAACAAATATCTTCAACCTGTGTGAAATTGAGAGCAGAATTAGCCTTGGGCTTGGGTATAGGTTTATGGGTTATGTAATGGAATTTATAAATTTATAGTAAGAAATGGAGGTGTACACGTGTAAATTTGGCTTGGAAACAAAATGTGTGGCGCTTAAGTGATCGAAACGGAGGAGGTTTAAATACTTTAAACTAGACACCTTGATATAGTAGAGTTGATGGCAGCGCCCGATGATGAAAAGAATTGTAAGCACGCACACAAACATGTATGTAGTTACATTATGTGCCTGCGATTTTTGTTGAGAATTCTCACCACATCGTCACGCTGCGCTGGCTTCCCATTTTCTTATAACACGGTTTTAGTTCGGCGATCACTCATGACACTTCAGCAATACCCCCATAAGCGTGTAAGCTCTTGTTATAAAAACATTTTAACACTTAAGCGCATATGAATACAAATATAAATGGTTTTCAAGATTTAATTATCAGTTTTTTTTTCAAAATTACAAACAACAACTTTTTAAAGTGTATATTTGATATATGACATCGTTCAAATGGCCGCGGCAGCTTCCCTGGGTAGCACATATCTGAGTATGGTCCAATCTTCGTTGACTCTACCGCATATATCCAGGTTGAATTTGAGTGATTGCAAGGGTTATGTTGACTTTGTTGGCACCGCCATGGACTGTCAAAATCTACCTGTCCCTATTGGAAAACGCTTTGTAATAAAGCGACTAGAAAGTGAGATGTAAAGTCGAATAAATTATTTTTCAAGTTCGAGTGTCAGCTCTTTTGTTTAGAACAATTTTATTTTTTTATAAATTGTATTAAAAAAAATGGTAAGCAATCTCAAGAACACAGTTTAATTTTATTCAATATATAAAGTAGTTTTAAAATCGTTTTTAATAGTCTGATAAAATTAGTGGAAATGCGGTCCCCGGATGTATCGGGTTTTTCAATAAGAGCGCTACCAAAGTTTTTTTAAATAAAACAAAAACGGTTTTGGATATTGCAGAAGTCCAGACGCTGAACCCAATTTTTGACGGTTTTCAAGCATAAATCCGCCGATACTGCTGCAATTTCACGTTCGATCGTCGCTGGCTTGTTGGCATAGACCATAGACTTGACTTAGCCCCACAGGAAATAGTCTAACGGCGTCAAATCGCACGACCGAGGCGGTCAAGCGACTGGACCATTTCGTGAGATAACACGTTCTCCAAACTTGGTTTCCAATAAATTGATTGTGACATTCGCTGTGTGGCTTGTGGCGCCGTCCTGTTGGAACCACATGTCCTCCAAGTCCATATCATCCAATTGGGGCCAAAAATATTCGGTTATCATTGAACGGTAGCGATCCCCATTCACAGTAACGTGTCGGTCTTGATCATCACGGAAGAAGTACGGCCCAATGACGCCGCCGCCAGCCCATAAACCACACCAAACCGTAATTTTTTCGGGATGCAATGATGACTCATGGAGTACGTGTGGATTGCTGCCTGACCAATACCGCATATTTTGTTTATTGACGAAGCCATTCAGCCAGAAATGAGCCTCATCGCTGAAGATGATTTTTCGATGAAAATCCGAATCATTTTCAAGTTGTTGCTCAGCCCAATTCACGAACATACGACGTTTCTGGTGGTCAAGCGGCTTCAGTTCTTGCGTCAATTTAATCTTGTAAGGATGTAGGCCAAGATCTTTTCGCAAAATTCGCCACAACGACGTCACAGAGATGCCCAACGCTTGAGAACGACGTGTGAGAGACACATTTGGACTTTCTGCAACTGAAGTCTCAGCGGCAGCAATATTCTCGACACTACGGGCGCTTCATTATCTCACTGGCACGGGATTCTGTGCCTGTGGATTCAAATTTTTCCACTACACCCTCAATTGTTGATCTGCTAGGACGATTATGACGACCATTAATTGGACGTAGCGCTCTTAACGTTGAGGCCACTGACTCCGAATTTCGGTAGTAAATTTTAATAATTGTTGACTCGTACATATATCTTTCCATCATGAAATGGCAAATCTTACTGAAGAGAAATGTCAAAAGAGCGGCAGGAAATATGGCGTCGTTTGCTGTCCCTGTTGCTCTACTTTTGTAGCGTCCCTGTTGAAAAACCCTTTATATTGTTTATGGTTGTTTGACTGCTAGATTAGAGGCGTGTGTTTGAGCCTTACTCTAAAGACAGCCATTTTGTCTATATACCCCCAGTTTTAGCTGGATACCACTCGTAGGATTAAAGGTGATATTAAGTACTGCAGGCAAATTAAGGTCAGTTTTTGTGAATTATGAACTATACAGGAATATTTTCGATCAATGGCTTTCCCTTTAAGGAGTTACATTGGAAATCGTTTAGTTGCATTATAATTTAAATATATAGATGTCAAAAGAAAAGGAAATACTTTGTTAGCTTTGTTAAATAATAATTGAAAGACTAAGACTAAGAATAAGTGCCTTTTATAAACAAATCTCTCTTATGCCATTGTTCTCCCTCCCAGCTACACCAATTTCCACACCCGGCTGTGAATATCAATTCGGTATCTATCCCATCTCACCCGAATGCTCCACCAGCTACATTAAGTGTGAATACGGTGAACCACATCAACTTGAGTGTGATGCTGGCTTAGCCTATGACGATAGAATTCACGGATGCAACTGGCCTGATCAGCTTTTGGAGAAATGCAACCCCGAAGGTAAATCAAACATGTTTTGAGTATTAAATCACATAACTTTAACAAATTTTTTTTATTTTCAAAACAGCCGTCGTTGGCTTCAAGTGCCCAACAAAAGTTGCACCTGAGTCAGCAGCTGCTCGTTTCTGGCCATTCCCACGTTTCCCTGTGTCCGGCGATTGTCACCGATTGATTACATGCGTCGAAGGTCATCCACGATTAATCACATGTGGTGAAGATAAGGTCTTCGATGAGAGCACACTGACATGTGAGGATCCTGAACATGTTCCAAATTGCAGAAGCCACAAGAAGTAAACCACTTACGGAAAGTGAATATAAAATTATTGAACATTTTCACTTTGTACAAAGAAACAAAATCTCTAACTATATATACTCTTCGGACTAATTCCTCACCTAAACTTGAATGTAAAGATTGTATTCCTTTTATGTTTGATTTGTTTTATTTTTCAATAATCTTAGATATTTTTGTTGTTTTATTTTTTTTGAAGAAGAAGAAGTTTGTACATAGATTGGCTTTGTTTACTGAAATTGATAAAATAAATTGATTATTTATAAGTAAGCGTTTTTATATAAAAAAAAAAGAAACAGGACAGAAAAGCTTTTTGTGCTAAGAACTTGCACACATACAAATTTTGTACAACTTGATAGAACTAACTATCTTTCGTAGTTTAAAGCAATAACGTGGCTAAGCATAGTAATAGTTTATTAATCCAATAATAATTTAATTTAATCTTTACAAATATAATTCGAAGAACAGACCAAATGCCAAATTATTGAATCAAAAGCAACCAGTCGGTAAAAAAATGGTAATAATTTGTATGTTTTAAAAAAATGCTTAAAAAAAATATCTAAAATATGAGCTCAAATTTTGAAGTTTTAAAGGCCATTTGATTGAAGTTTTTAATGGACATTTCAAAACAATATTTTAAACTAAAAAATGTGAAACAAATTAAAAAAAAACCTCTTAAAGTGAAATAAATAAGCTTTCCATACAAATTCCTTTACTTGTCCTGGACCAACCCCAGGGCCGGACGAACCATATGTCCAAGATGTGCAAATGCACAGGGTGCGAAATTCTGGGGGAGCATTACCAGGAGCAAGAAAATGTAATCTGATCTTGCGCAAACAAATAATATGTACTCCCATTTGCATTTTAACCACAAAACTTGTTCAAATAATCCCTGTGCTTAGTTATTTCTTGCACACTAACTGACATCACTTTCATTGTTGCATTGAAGGAGAATTTAGCTCAAAATATCGTAAAATTAAAGATCACACTAGAACTACGCATTGAAAGTCTACTTCCTTGGAAATGTGGAAAAGTGTTATGCATATGTATCAGTGTATGTATGTATGGATGCAAATATAAAAAGGGGCGCTTTCTACAAATCTTGCATAGGGCGCAAGTTTGGCTGGGCCAGCCCTGGCCAACCCACTTGCTCTGACTTTTGTCACATGTTATACGAATAACCCTGAATATTTGGCAAAATATTGACTTATAACTGAAGCACTGATTATCTTCTAAAGGGTTAATTAAATACACTGTTGGAGGGGGCCGTTGAAGTAATCAATCATTTCCTAATTTCAATTTTAATTCATTTATTAAATTATTGAATTTTTCAATAACATTTGCAGATATGTATAGTATTCATGAGACTATTACAGAAAAAGTTACATTCAAAGTGTCATCACTATCATTTCCCCATCCTCATTCTTCCATGTTACATCCATCTTTCCACACCATATTGTACAGGGTGTCCGCCGGGAAGGTATACTACTTTGTTTTTGCCGCCATTTTGGTAAACATTAATCTTGACAGTTCATATTTGGCTGTCGTGAAGTAGACACGTGGCAAATTTATAATGGAAAAATATTCGATAAACCAACGTGTTTTAATCGTTAAAACATTTTATCAAAATCAATCATCGATTACTGTGACGATGAGAAAGTTACGTGAAATTTTTGGGAGAAACAACAAAACGCACTATTTATCGTGTAGTGAATGATTTCGAAGAAAGAGGGTCTATAGGTAATAAGCCCAAGCATGGACCACAACGTACCGCAAGATCGGCTGAAAAAATTAGTGCTGCTCAAGGAAGTGTTACTTCTTTGAAAATGAAAACGGCGTAACGGTAAATGTGAATGGGGAGCGATATCGTGATATGATTGAAAACTTTTTAACGCCACAACTGCATGTTTTGAGCTTGATTAACATGTGGTATCAACAAGACGGTGCCACATTGCATACAGCCAGGATTACTATGGAATTACTGCGAGACCTCTTTCCACAAAAAGTTATTTCAAGAAATGGTGATGTTGATTGGCCTCCACGGTCGCCTGATTTGACTACTCCGGACTTCTTTTTGTGGGGATATCTGAAAAGCAAGGTTTATGCAAACAAACCAGAAACGCTTGAGCAACTCAAACAAAATAGTCATGATGAAATTAATGAAATACCGCATGAAATGTGTGAGAATGTAATGAAAAATATGCTCAAAAGGGCTCGCATTTGTGAGACTAACAGAGGCGGACATTTACCTGATATTGTATTCCATACATTTATGCGTGCCCTTCTCCGCCATTTATCTTCACATAATTTAACCAACCGATATAATCAGTGTATGATTGGGTGTGCGCATAAAGGCACGAGAATAAAGATCCAAGCCAAAGCCTTTTTTTTAGAGTCATAGAACTTTGAAATGGAATAAAACAAAGATGATTATTTTAAATTTACATAAGCCATCCGAGCCACGACTGGCTCGGATGTAGTCTAATCTGGAGGTCCAATTTTCGATGACTTTTTCCAAAATTTGTGACCGTATATTAGCAATAACGCGGCGAATGTTTTCCTCCAAGTGGTCAATCGTGTCGGGCTTATCGGCGTAAACTAGCGACTTCACATATCTTCACAGACAATAGTCAAGCGGCGTTAAATTGCACGATCTTGGAGGCCAATTAACGGGTCTGTAACGTGAAACTATGCGGTTACCAAACGTTTCCTTCAATAAATCAATTGTGGCACGAGCTGTGTGACATGTTGCGTCGTTTTGTTGAAACCACAGCGTTTGGACATCATGGTTGTTCAATTGATAAACAAAAAAAATTGTGTGAGTGCCGGGACTCACGGTTAATATGTGTAAACATCAACGTGCGCGAATCCAAAACGGACATGTTTTTGTTTGAAGAGGAATTTAAGATTTATTTCACTGAACGCACCCATCCTAGTATGCAGATCGTAACGTTGCACACCGTAACGTTGCACGACGTAACGTTGCACACGAACGTTCACGTTTTATTTTCACTCTACCGCCAGCATAGATGTTTACACATCAAAAAGTCAGTAATCATGGCTCTATAGCGGTCACCATTGACTGTTACGTTCTGGCCAGCATCGTTTTTTAAGGAAGTACGGACCAATTATTCCACCAAACCAAAAAGCACACCAAACAGTCAGTTTTTGTGGATGTAACGGTGTCTCAACATACATTTGAGGCATCACGCCAAATACGGTAGATTTGTATCCATTCAACCAAAAGTGAGCTTCATCGCTAAACAAAATTCGCTTTTGAAAATTAAGATCAACGGCAATCTTGTTTTGGGCCCATTCACCGAATCTACTCCTTACTAGGTGATCCTGTCGCTTCGATTCTCGCAATGCCAAACCAAACTAAAAATAATGGCGAATTCCTTTCAACAAAGAAATCGAATTTTTTCTGAGCCGAATCGACTGTTTTTTAAATCGAATTGATTTGTTTCTGTCAATTGTAAGGAATTCATAAAAGAATCGAATTTGTTTTGTGTGATTGTGTGTGCTTGACACCTGAAATTAATTATTTTTATAGCTATGAACATTATTTGACTGAAATATTGATGAATATTTTGTTAAATTATGTAGAGTTCCTTGCAACCAAAAAACTACAATTTTTCTTCCCAAAATTCAGCGACTTTCAATTTGACGTATCACAAATGTCAAATCTTTATAATGTGTGTGCAAATTGCTGTGAAATCTTGATACGAATACAAGATTTTGTTTAGAACAAAATCAATTCTTTTGTTGAAAGGAATTCGACATAAGCCAAAAATGGGTGTTTGGCATTATGACACCTTAAGAAAGTGGCATAAGGACAAATATTATGACATTTCCATTTTGGTGTTTTATTTCTGTTTAAAAGAATTTTTTTCTGATATCCATGTTTCTTATAAAAGAAATAATTTTTCTTATTAACGTGGTTTATGCATAGATATAAGAAAAACTCGGTTAAAAGAGAGGCATATCTTGGATTTTTAAAATTTTTCTTATATCCTTGTTGTACTGTATTGCACCAAGGTCTTTAAATAGATCATTAAAGTGATATATTCGATTCAAAGTCACTTTTTGAAAAATTTCATAGTTTCATCTTATTTTCTGCTTCTAACCATTTATCAATAAATCATTTTGTATTAGTAATGTATCAATATCCCTTCAAATTTTGCGCATACACCACCTGCAAATAGTAAATAAATTGACTACAGTCTTTCTCAGTAGGAAATTTGAAATTAATTACATGGGCGTTACTCGTAATTGAAATTTAATTATAGCACCATTGCAATTCACTCCACTCTACTGTCACATATAAAAGCCTTTAATTTCTTAATCAAAGACATTCCTTGACGAATAATTCCTAAGAGATGAATTACGATTTAGTGCAACCGATTAGAGGAAACATTGCCATCCTTTTATACTTGGGGCTTTGGCGCTTGGACAACAAATGGCAACCGCTCTATCGACTCTATTCGTTTATTTTACATTTTTGTTTTACAATTTTGACAACTGCCTCAATGTGGGCTAGTGTTTTCACCTCGAAGGAATTTGAAAAAGTAACCGAATCTCTGCATATGGCACTCACCGAGGCGGTATTTTTGCCAAAAATCACAAACATGTTGAGATTGAGCAGTGAATCGGTGCATTTCTTGGCAATGTTCGATGTTGCAGAGTTCAGATTAAGAAATTCAGACGAATTGAGTGTTTTCAAGAAAGCCCATAGCCTTTTTTACCGTGTGGTCAAATTTTACTGTTCCTCAGCAGTGGGAGTGTATGCAGCCTGTTTTACGGTGGTAGCCTTTGGAAATAATTGGGTTCTGCCGTATCCGGCATGGATGCCATTCGATTTGCATTCCCGGTTCTATTGGTACGCATATTTCTTTCAACTTATTGGACTGACTGTGACAACCCTGTCACATGTCAGCATTGATGTGTTGCAGTTGTTTTTACTACATCATGTTTCATTAATTTATCGAGTGATTGGGATGCGCTTAGCGAAAATTGGGTTTGATTTAAACAATGTTTCGAATCCTAATGAGATCCATAAGTTGGTTATGATGGATATGAGGGAAATAATTAAATTACATAGTTTTGTTAAAAAGTAAGTTATAGTTTCTTTCGATAAAACATTTTTGGTCAGTGATACATTTTGAACATTTATTCAAAGGATTACAGCTAAATGTGAACGGTTTATGTCATTTCCATTTTTCATGCAAGTCCTTTTGAGTGCACTTGTACTTTGTTTCTCAGGATATCAGACAAGCAGTGTGAGTGAAAGAAATGTGCATATGTATATGGAGTGTATTGATAATAATTAAATGAAACTGTTTAGATATCTCCAAGAGAAAATCTAGGACAATTTCTTGCAATGGGTGATTTTCTTGTGGTCATTGGAATTCAAATGTTCCTACCTTGTTACTATGGGAATCAAGTGACAATTGAATCAGGCAAGTTAAGTGAAGCCCTGTACAATTCGAATTGGATACATTTGCCAGAAAAATCAAAGAAAGTTATATGTTTGTATATGGAGTTTATGAAGGAACCAGTTTGTGTTAAGGCTGGAAACTTCTTTGATATTGGATTACCGGTATTTGGAAAGGTGCGGGTGAATAAGTTCTGTTTGAATGTAAATTTTTACCAAAAATTTTAATCTTTTTTTTCCAGACAGTTAATAATGCATACAGCTACTTTACTTTACTTCTTCAAATGAACAACTAATACTAGCCGACGACGATGGACGGTATTGTATTATTTGTTTTTAATTTATCAAGAAAAGAATTTCGATGAAATTTTTTATTCTTTCAAAAGCACCGTAAGCACACTGTGTTATGTGTTTTTGTTTTAAAATTGTTTCAAGCTACAAAAATAAAACACTAATTTTAATCACATCCACAATCACTACCAAAGGTTGGTAATAAAAGAATATATAAACAAATCTTCTTATTATTTATAAAATCAGAATGTGTGTTGGGGTAAGACCCTTGCGAATTTGATTGTTTTGTATTACTTTAACCTTACCTTAACAAAAAAAAGACGAAAACAGTTGTCATTATGAAAACAATTTTTCTTCTATAATTTATAGAATTTTGGAATACAGAACTATTGAAAGTAAACTTGGGCAGATGCGAAATTATAGCCCGAACCCGATTGAAAAGTTATTCAATTGTCCACATTTCACTGTGAGTATAAGCAAGAAAATGCTGTTTTTTCAACAACCAAGCAAGCTTTCAATTTGAAATATAGCTCCAAAGAGAATTGCCCTGCCCATTTCTGGCTCAGAGTGTACACGAACAAGTTTGGTATAAAATGAAAGGTGACGTGAAGCCCAATACATAAGTAAAATATTTTTAAAATCGTTCATGGTAGAATCGAGGTATTTGGGCTTGAAATTGCCCATTGCAAAATAATGATTTTAGATTTAGTTCCAAATAATTGTCCATAACCGGCGAAATAATTGACGTAGAAAAATGATTTTTCTTGTCTTAGTACCAAAATTATATTCATATGTTAAAAACATTTCGAGGTATTGAGTTTTTACTTCTAGAAAAGCCACTTTTTTCCGAGGTCTTTGCCACACCGATATTTTAAAAAACTCAGTGATGATATATACTTGTTGTTATCTCTAGTGAAAATCTTATTTTATTACCATTAATAACATATCAAATAAAGTGTACTTAATCAAATAAATATTTCATTATAAACAAAAAACACTCCTCAAAAACCACCTTATTATGCCTATGGAGTAGGAAAGATAAATTATAGGGTAAAAAAGTATAGTTCATTTTCGTTCAATATGAACTTATGTCACATGATTTTGAAGTACTGGATCTAAAGAGACTACAACCAAAATGATTAATATTGCACCACCAATTCAATTTTAAGTTAGCATGAAAGTTCTTTCCTTAGCAACCACACGAGCTAGAAACTGCAGTAAGTCTCCAAATTTGTAGTTCAATTCATTCAAGACATCAATTTAAAAAAAATTCATACAGTACTGTTTACTTCACGGTGAAGTTGGCTAATTTTTTTCTGGAACTACAAAAAAAAAAAATTTGGATCCTTACGTGAGTGTCTGACTCACGTGGTTGCTGTAGCTGCGAAAAAGACTGTCATGCTACTTTCACATTTAAATCGGCGTGCGGTGCAATTTAATTTTTTTAATTAATATTTTTATATGAGGACAAATCTGGCCCAGGACCAATAAGAACGACCTGTATATCCAATAAAGGTATACGCATTCATACATTCATTATCAGATCACTATAAAGTGCATATTGGGAGCTATATAAAATAGTTAGAAATTCTTATTAAAAAAATCTTAAGGTAACGAAATTACATCAAAGATTAATTAAATTTGGCTAGTAACCAAAAATACAAACATACATCTAGTTTTGGGGCAGTCGGCGACAGAAATTAATTTTATTGAATTTAATGGAAATAAAATTAGTAATATAATAACAAAACAATTGCCAATAAATTTAATTAAAAAATTAAATTCTTTATAAAAAGTGTAATTGTTTTGTTTTCATGGACAAATCTTTTGTTAAATATTGAAAGTTGTTTCAAGTTTAAAAAGTTTAAAAGAATCAATAGAAGAACTCTTAAACATAGTTGAAATGATTCCTAACAAAAATGATTTGAATTTCATGAATATAAACAAATGATAAAAGATAGTGCTCTAATAAATATTTATTATAAATAATTCACTAGAAAGTGTTAAATTCCCTCGCTCCTGAAAAACTTCCGTTATAACTCCAGTGGAAAAAATTCTAATTCAAATAAATGGGAATACTATAGACCTATCAACATGCTTCCCCTGTACGAAAAGATATTGGAAAAGGTTGTTCAAATCCAACTAGAGGAATACCTTTAGCTTAATCATAATATAATTGAAGAACAATCTGGGTTCAGACGAAAACACTCTCCTGAATCAGCTCTAAACTATGTCATATCAGATTGGAAAGGGAGGATACATGAAAAGAAGAAAATTTCAGCAGTATTTATCGACCTAAAAAGGGTATTTGAAACATTGGATAGATTGATTTTGTTAAGAAAATTGTATGGGTACGGGATACGAGAAGCTATGAGTTTAATTGATTTACACAAGTCATATCTGATGGAAGAAAATAAATTGTAAAGTTTAATTGTGTAAGTTCAGATGCATTGGATTCAAATTTGGGAGTACCACAAGGTTCAATTTTGGGTACGTTATTATTTGTTATTTATATTAACGATATAAAAAAACGTTTTAAAATTCTGTAAGTAAAAGGTATTTGCTGATGATTGTTTATTTTATATTGCAGATAATGAGTTAACTACCAGTGTAAGAAAATTAATAAAAAAAAAAATTAATAATATTAAAAATTATTTAGATATGAATAAACTTAAATTAAACACAGAAAAAAATAAGGTTGCTCCCAGAAAATTAAATAATTTATAAAATAAATCAATTCGAATGTATACAAGAAACCAAAAAATACTTAGGAATAATCCTTGACAGTAGTAACAAAAAAAATTGCCAACCAAATCGTTTTTTTTTTTTAAATACTAAAAAAGCTCTGTATTTCAGTATTAGTATATG
Organism: Leucozona laternaria; assembly: GCA_932273885.2. Classification (NCBI taxonomy): domain Eukaryota; kingdom Metazoa; phylum Arthropoda; class Insecta; order Diptera; family Syrphidae; genus Leucozona; species Leucozona laternaria. The sequence continues at coordinate 16,761,884 of OW026367.1, read as the reverse complement.
GCCATTAAAGTATATAAGTCCATTATACAACCCCATTTTGAATACTGTCCCACAATATTATCATTGGGAAATGAACTAATGATAAGAAACTTAAAAACTTGAAAAACAAGGGACTGAGATCTGTATTATCATGGAAGATGGAACCGATATACGTCTGTAAGAACTATGTTAAATTCTTAAAATTGGCTTTCTGTGAAACAAAGAATTACAATGAGCATCTTAATATTTATTTTTAAAGTGAAAAATAACTTAATCGCTATTTTTTGCAAAGAAAACTGAGAACAAGAAGTGAATTGCGTCCACATACTTGAAGAAATAATAATAATTTGCACATTTTTAAAAACAAATTTTTAATAGAATTCCTAATAATGTTAAATTAGAAACAAATTTAATTAGATTCAAGCACTCAATTATTTATTTTGTAAAAAACAACTATTAATATATTGTAAATGAGTTTAAAATAGCAAATTTAATTCTAAATAAATTTTAAATAATAATATCCAAAGTCGCTGTGTGGCCGGAGTTATTTAAGTGTTAAAAGCTAGCTGACCCGCCCGGTTTCGCACGGGTAGACAAACCTAAGCTTCGCATAAAATTAAGAATTTTGTAATTGAATACTACTTTTATTGAGTTTTGACCCACTTCACGTTATGAATGGCGAAATTCGTCCAACCTTTATTACTTTCCCAACGCAGAAAGAATTTTTGTAATCAAAAACCTTTTTTTTTTGTGTTTATTCCATTTCACTCTATAATTATAAAATTTTTAAAAATAACCTTTCCAATACAAACAGAATTTTTGAAATCAGAAGCCACTTTTCATTTTTACCCCATTTCACTCTAAACATTCTGAAAAATATCCCTGAGGCCATCCACTAATAAACAACCTTTCAATTACAAAAAGAATTTCTTAAACATTTAACAAAGAATATCCCTAAAGCTATTTCCTTAGAAAAACCTTTTACAACAAAGAATTTCCTAAATCGGACAATTTTCTTATTTTACCCCATTTCACACTACAATTGTAAATTAATAATATTTTGAAAAAGAATATCCCGAAAGCCTTTTCCTAAGAAAAAACTTTCGAACAAAAAGAATTTCTTTTTTAATATTTTTTAGTGAAATTTTTAAAAAAGTTGAATGTTAGATATATATCAGAGAATAGCTAATAGTTATGATGATAAAATGAAAGATTAATTCATTCACTTTTTCCCAACGTTTCGACGGTGGTTGCCGTCTTCTTCAGTGGATTTTTATTTAATAAAAATGAAGCATTTACATAAAAGTGTAAATGTATGTATAGGGCGGACATGATAAACACTTACATAAATTTGAACAATAGTCCCATAAGTACATTAAAGTTTTGGATCTACTGTTGGAAACTAAGGAGCAGTACACCGCTGAGATATTTTGTATGTCTTGTTTAAGGTTCATGTTGTTCTTGTTATTGATTATGTGTAGTGTTTCTAACGTGCAGCGTTTGCAAGTGTGTTTTTCCATTGCCAAGATCTCCACACCATCAAATTCCAGTTAGTTGCCACTTTCAACGCTGTGGCAAGGCAGTGCCATCTTTTCAGAATTTTTCGAACGAATGTCCGATTTGTAACCCGACCCACAAAGCCAATGAGAATCATCTTTAATTATTCTCAGATACACATCAAAAAAGAATTTCTCGAAACGGACAATTTTTTATTTCTACCTCATTTCATCCAACAAATAATACAATTTTAAAAAAATATCCCTCAAACCATTTCCCAAGAAAAACTCTTCAAACAAAAACGAATTTGTTTAATCGGACTCTTTTTATGTTTACCCCATTTCACCCTATAAAAAAATTTAAAAAAAAAACCTTTAAGCCATTTCTTAAGAAAAACCTTTCAAACACAAAAAAGAATTTCTTAAATCGGACAATTATTTTATTTTTACCCCATTTCACCCTACAAATAAGAAAAGTTGAAGAAGAATATCCCAAAATCCATTTCCCAACAGCCTACAGCACCATTTGTTGAACGGTAATTGAATTGAACTGAAAAACGAAATTTTCACTTACAGTGCCACCTGTTGAGACTTTATCGAATTTTCTTTTTTCATAAACCTTCGCGGTACAATTACGAACAAACCCGTAGAAGGAAGTACCCAATTTGGTGCAGTCGTTCTCAAGTTTTAAGCATCCGAACCCACCACAATTCATTTTTATATACATAGATAAAGACAACACTTACAAAGCTAAGGCTCCATTCTTTCACATTGTTTTTTTAAATAAAGTTATTTTAGTGCAAGGTTTTAGAGAAATTAAGTATCAAACTCAACTTAACCTAATTTTTTTCATAAACTTTACGTTATTGAGTATCACTTTTATTTTCAGTATTCCATGCTCTTATTAATTTAAAGTCGAACACTGAAGTCAGATGGTCTTTTAAAGATATAAAATCAAAAACAACTTCGTTATTGACATAATAATTTTGGCCACTAAATTAATAACCATTGCATATAAATATTACAGACAATACTCACGCTGAAACAATCTAAGAACTATTCAGTCGATCTATAACTAGGCTTAACTTAAGCACGGAGAAAAACTGTGTTACCCGTGTAAATAACATACTTGCTCTCGATAGTTTGCAGGAAACTCCATTTTGTTTCTGCAATAGCGTCGCTAATCCCCGATGTCGTTTTTTTTTCAACGAAATCCCTACGGGCGAGATTAAAGTTAAACCCGAGTTAACTCATAAAATTTGGTGAGTTAACTCAAGATTAATGGAACAAATGCTTTTGATATTTTATACACCGAGTTTGTTTAGTCGTTCCGCATGCATTCTCCACCCAAAAACTCCTTCCTCAGTCCACTGTGGGTTAATTTTCTTCTAGAATTAGCTAACTCTGGTTTATCTCACTACTTAAAAACTGGGCCTAAAGGTTTCAATAAAAACTAGATTGTTTTTTTTTCAGGTGGTATATAAATTTAACTTACATCAGTTCCATCTTCTGAATTAATAAAAAACTTAGGGCCAGTTTCACAGTCAAAACAGTGACACTTAAGTGGGGAATGTGAAAGAATAATTCCCAATATCACAGCGCACTGTTAATTGAAAAAGTGGCACTTTAGTCTCCGATGTTGGTGATTTAAGTTCCACTTACGCTGGCTATGAAATTTAGCTTAAATTCCTCATATGGGAAACTTAAGTGCCACTTATTCCGGTAAGTGTCGACTGTGAAACTGGCCCTAACTGTTTCAGATTTTAAAGGTACCTACTGAACTACTTATTCATTTGGAATAGTAATGCAATAAAAGGTTAAAAACATTAAGAGGCAATAATAGGCATTCATGATTAATAAGCTGAAATTAACATTTATTTTAAATTCAACCCCTTTTCCGTTAATTTTTTTTTCGTACCAAGACACTTAAATTGAATAATTCAGATATAATAATTATTAAAGTCTTAGAACCGCCCCTTATTAAAAATATATAATTGTTAGGTGCCTGCATGTTCATATAGTATTTTCGTCTTATAAATATACCCAACATTTGTGGCTTATGCAACATTCTGTCAGAAAACTCTTACACCATGAAACTTGACATAGTGCAGCCAATCAGGCTATCAGTTGGTATTATAAAATTCTTTGGATTATGGAGGCTGAACAGTGACTACAATTCATTCTACAGAATCTACACTTATCTTTTGCACTTTGTCATAACTTTTTCAACAACCTTATCAATGTTGACATGTGTTCTGCAAGCTAAGAATATAGAACAGTTTACTGAACCCCTTTTCGTAGGGTTGACCATGGTTGGACTTTCGATAAAAGTGATTAATATTTTGAATCTGAATAGTTTAGCTGTTGATGTTATCAAACAACTTGAAGGCAAAGACATTCATCTTGAAGGCCCAGAAGAGTGGAGGATTTGTAAAAATGCCCTACGAATGTTTCATATCGTGGCTATACTTTACACGGGTGCAAGTTTTGCAGTTCTTATATTCGCATTCAGTACAATTGCTTTCGGACAAAAGTGGGTTCTGCCGTATCCAACATGGCTGCCTTTTGAATATCGCTACGAATCAAAGCTTTATTGGCTGGCATGTTGTTATCAATTTGTAGGCCTATCTGTGGCATGCTTTACAAATGCGTCTCTCGATATGTTACAGTGCTATTTACTGAAAAGTATTTCTTTGATATACTTTGTCATTGGCAGTCGTTTGGCTAAAATTGGAAATGACCTTGCCGATGTGACTGGAAATTTTGAAGTGAGGAATAAGAAGTTTCTGGAGGAACTTAAAGAAATCATAAATGTTCATAATTTTGCCAAGAAGTATGCAATAAATTTATTTAAATAACTTTTACTTGACTGTTTTTTTTTTTATTTTGAAGGTTAACAGTAGATTGTGAACGGTTGCTATCCCTGCCAATTTTTATTCAAGTTCTATTAAGTGCATTTGTATTATGTTTCACTGGATACCGACTTAGTTTTGTAATAAACGTGCTTTTTTCAAGCCCGGGGAGATTTGGTTGAAAAAAACGACATCGGGGATTAGCGACGCCATTACTGAAACAAAATGGAGTTTCCATACAAACTATCGATAATAAGTATGCAATTCACGCCGGTGACACAGTTTTTCTCCGTGCTTAAGTTAAGCCCCGAGAATTCTCCGCGCTTAGCTAAGCCCGAAGGGGATCAGTTGTTGTTGCATTTAACATGTAAATTGCAGAACAGGACGTCGTTTTTTTCGATCGATTTCCTCGGGGCTTGCAAAAAAACACGGCTAATATAAATTTTTTAAAAAAATTAGTAACGGGATTTATAAAATGTTTGTTTTTTTTTTAGATATCGATTTCGAATAATCCAGGACGATTTATTGAACTGATAGATTTTCTTTTAGTCATGGGACTGCAGATATACTTGCCATGTCACTATGGGAACGAGGTTACTCTTGAAGCTGGCAAGCTAAATGAAGCACTTTACAATTCAAACTGGACACTCATGCCTATGAAATCGAAAAAGATCATTTGTTTGTACATGGAGTTTTTGAAAGAACCAATTTTCATTAAGGCTGGCAGCTTTTTTCAAATTGGGATACCTACTTTTGCAAAGGTAAATTCTTTTTCGGATATTCATGAAAAGCTATTGATTAAATAATGTCTTTGAGTTTATTTTGTAGACTTTAAATAATGCTTACAGTTTTTTCGCCGTCCTCATTCGTATGAAAAAGTAGACAGATTTATGTATGTCTCATTACATCGCGATTGATATGAATATATGGAATATTTGAAGGAAACAAAAAATGCACGACTGGATGGAAGGAATTTGCTCTTTTGATTCAAGTGGTTTAGAATTTGAAAGATTTTAAATATGTAATAAAATATATTATAATAAACTAGAGAAAAAGGTATACAAGAATGAATCTTGTTCTTTAAATTCCGAAACAGCCTGAAACCTACAGCTCTTAAAAAACACTAGAAATGTAAAACGTTTGGTTTTGTTTTCCTTTAATTTTCATTTAAATTCAAGTTGTTTTGATAAGTAGTTTTCAAGATATTTATTTAAATTTACATTTAAAGCTTGCTTATTGTAATGCATGCTATTTCTTCGAAATCCTTATTTTACTAAAAGTGGGACCTTTTGGCAAACAGATACAATTTGAATCTTAATGTTTCGGATGAGTGGAAAGAAAATTTGTACACTTTCATAAGACGAGAAATTAAGGGTGGAGTTTAAAGAGCAATCCAAGTCATCTCTTTACAGACAGTATTTTACAGCACACTGAACTATGACTTAACTGAATTCAATTATTTCCGGAATGAAAATATTACTATCGATAGGTATAATGTATCTACCATCTTTAGAGCCAGAGGGGAACTGCTTAATTTTAGTTCTATACCACAAAAGGTTGATCTTCCGTTATTTTCAAGTTCGAGTTTTGGAAGATGTATTCCATTAACCTATCCATTCTAATTTTTTTCAATGGGATTTTGGAGTCTAGGAGTTCAAAATGTATACAAAAAAAAATTGTGTGAGTGCCGGGACTCACGGTTAATATGTGTAAACATCTACGTGCGCGGATCCAAAACGGACTTGTTTTTGTTTCAAGGGGATCTTAAGATTTTTTTTCACTGAACGCACCTATCCTAGTATGCAGATGGTCACGTTGCACACCGTAACGTTGCACGACGTAACGTTGCACGACGTAACGTTGCACACGAACGTTCACGTTTTTTTTTCGCTCTACCGCCAGCATAGATGTTCACACATCAAAAATATGCACGACTGGGTCGCACGAACTTGCTCTTATGTGCGATCACATTGTGGTTCTTTAGCTGAAATAAATTAGCTATGGGAGTCTACATTTTATCTATTTGCCAAAATTTAGTTTAGTTGCAGGTGGTATTATGTGAGTCTACAAAAATTAAGAATATAGCCCAGTGTTGCAAATATCCAATATGCATGCAAGGAAATTATATTATTTAAACTCGTAAATTGTTTTAAATCAACAAAATTATAATTAAATTGATTTAAATACTTCTGAAACAGTTTTGAATCGAGCGCGATGTACCCCATATCTGATTTGTTATATAAAACTTTTTTTTCTATAAATAATTAATTTTTTACATATAAAATTTCGCTTACATTTTTAAGAAAAAAATTAGTAAGTCAATTATAAGAATTTATTAATGCGGGGTTAAAAACTTAATTTAAAAAAAAAAACTACTACCCGTTTTCGAAATATTGAATTTTCAAAAAATAATTTTGAAATTTTTTTTTAAGATCCGAAATTACTTTTTTGAAAATTTTGATATACAATATTATTTCAACTTATTGCAAGCTTCTGTTTAAAAAATTTGTTTTAATCGGTAAATCAGATGATGAGAAAGTCGAAAATCAATAAAAACCGTTCTATGGGAGGTATGCTGTTATTAATTGTTCAATGTGAAATTTGATAATTTTATATCCTAGACCTAACTTTATTACGCTTTATAAATTTTTTTTTATCAAAATCGTAGGAGTCGTTTTTGAGAAAAATAAAATTTTCCTTAACGATTCTTAAACATTTGTATGGGAGGAACCGTTATTTTTAATTATAGGAATAATTTTTGTCTAAAATCTTTTAGATAGTTGTATAAAAAACCGAGCAAGTCGTTTTTAAAATATCGAGAAATATCAAAAAATGGTTCTTTGAGAGGTGCCATTAATAACAAATTTTCTGAACCATTTATTTTATTCAACGGTAACTTATAACTATTTAAATTTATTGAGTTTAAAAAAAAAAACTCCATGAAGCCGATTTTGAGAAAAATAAGTTTTTCCTTCTTGGCCAAAAAATTTTGTATGACAGCTACTGTCGAACAGACAGACGGACGTTTTTGCGAGACCCAATTTTTTCGTCTTCGTTTTCATCGTAATGTCAAATTTGATAAAAATCTCGAGTTCGATTTTTTGTACGAATTCATAACTTGTCATTTAGTACCTTTATTCGCAAGTAAAAAATAATAAGATATGTATGTTAATTAAATAAAAACAAAATTTTATTAAGTATCTAATAATTTCAATAAAAAAATATTTAAGTTTTTCTTTGATTTTCTACTTCTTGTATATTTTTTTAAGTTTTGTAGAAAAACATGAGAATACACTTTTATTTCGATTTGATATTTTTTAATATAAGAAAACTAGAAGAACACTATATTCATTACCCGGCGAGATACTGAGGTAATAAAACACAGAAATTGGTATAAAAGATGGAGATATATTGAATGACAAAAATCAACAAAAATTAAAAAGGGTTACCCCTTTATTAGGTATTAATAAAAATTATAGAAAACAATTGGGTAATAAGAAGAAAAGAAAATAAAAGATATACAAATATAAGAGAAAAAGAGAGAAAGAGTGGACAAAATAGAGAGAGGTAGATTGAAAATTAGATAAACATCCAAAGATAGAGAAAGATAGAGAAGGACAAGGAAAAGCTTTTTAGATTCAAACGAAAATTATTTTCTCATAATGAAGTGCATTAAAGAAATCGTAAATATTTAAGAAATCGTAATAAAATTCTAGATTTTAATTTATAAAACAATGAGAAGAATTTGTTTACTATTTAAGAGTTTGCATTAGTTAGAGTTCTAAGTTGTTTTAGTTTGATAACATAAAATAGAAAAAACTGTTTAGATAAATAAGATTCATAGGTTTGACTGAATAGAAAAAAGAGCTAGATAGGGATAGATTTAAGAACTAGGAAAGCGTTACTGTACACATTTATATCACTTAAATAGAGACATTTTATAAAATACGTATATACTTTTACTTAATCAATCAAATAAATAATATCAAAAGAATTGAGAATAAGTTCAAATTGATTGACATTCATTAAATTTAAAGCGGGATATACATTGTTCAAATGCTTGTCATGCATGTGAGAGTGTATTAATGATTTTTTTTTGACGTTGCATATACACACTTCATGCATGAGTCTTCAATCATTTACTTTTAATTAAATTTCTATACGAAAATGTGCCTATGCTTGATCAAGCAATCATTCTAAAATATACACTATTTCAATTCTTCCTATATGATTGAACAAAAATCAAAACATTTTGATTTTGCTTCAAGCATACACACAATGTATACGTGTTTCATTTTTACTAATACACTCTCTATGCATGACAAGCATTTGAACAATGTATATCCCGCTTAAGTAAATTATAAACAAATATGTATGTATGTATGTATGTGCATATGTATATGCAAGAAATAGAAGATACAAAATGAATATTAACCATTAAGAACCGTTTTCTGATGTGAAACTTAAATATTTATGTTCAACGTAATCGCTTATGTTCTACATTTTCATCAGCACAAACTGTCACATAAGCTCTATTGTTGAAATATTTAAGTTTCGTTGCAGCAAATGGGCCTTAAATAAATAAGGAGAAATATGTAAACAGAAATGAGGCACAAGCAAACACTTAGTCAGGAAAAATAAATAAAATTATATGGTTAATGTTTAACCCAGTTTACATAATGTAACTGTATTGTAATAATAGGCGTGTTTTTTTGCAAGTCCATATGGATTTGTCGAAAAAAAACGACATCGGGACTTAGGAACTTCTTACTTACAGTACGTAAGTCCCGATAATTATCTGGACTTAGCTAAGTCTATATGGATTTAATTTGTTGTTGTATTTACGTGGAAAACTATTAGTCCCCATGTCGTTTTTTTCGACAAATCCATATGGACTTGCAAAAAAAATTGTGTGAATGCCGGGACTCACGGTTAATATGTGTAAACATCAACGTGCGCGGATCCAAAACTGACTTGTTTTTGCTTGAAGGGGATCTTAAGATTTTTTTCATTGAACTCACCCATCCTAGTATGCAGATCGTAACGTTGCACACCGTAACGTTGCACGACGTAACGTTGCACACGAACGTTCACGTTTTTTTATCACTCTACCGCCAGCATAGATGTTTACTCATCAAAAAACACGGCTTATGTCAAACGAAATTTACTACACGAAATGTATCACTCGCAACGCATTACATGTAGCATCTCTGATATAGACGTTTACACGTCAAAAACTTCAAAACTCAATTAAGTACGTAACGTTATAGAGAATAATGATTGCTGAAAGCAAAACTATACGATGCAATAAACACGATGTACCTACGAAAAGGAAACAAATTAAAAGTGAAGACTACATATCCATAAGAAACGACTAGTTAAAATATATAGGTACAAGAGGATATAAAAAGGAAATGCATTACAAAAAACTAAATGATTGTGTTGATAAAAATAATATGTATATACATATGTATGTATTTAGCTCCGGGGATGGCTAGGCTAGTGAGTTGTGTTAATTTTTAAAAAGAGAGACAAGATAGAAAATTAGATGTCTAGGTATATGGGACTGGTAGAATTTAGGCGTGTTTTTGCTGTAGATTCTTTTGTTTGTTATTTCAACTTGTCGTTTTGTGAACTACTCATTTCCTTGATTGTATTTTTCTTAATGTACACCTTCCATTGATTTGACTAAAGGTTCTTCTCTTCAGTAAAAGATGAAAGAATTCAAATGTGATTCTTAAATGAACAGGTGAATCCCAGATCACTCCTAAGACAGCCAAAGGAACGCTTTTGTACTTAGTGTTGAGAGAGTGCAAATAGAGCGCCAATAACGCAATACATCAGCTATGTATGTATCCTACTGCATGGCTTTCGAGGCGCGACTGATACAAGAGTTAAAGAGAAAAAACGGAACTAAACGGATTTTAGTAAATATCGAACTCGTGAAAAACTGCATGGTTCCCAAATGTCATGGTGACATTTAAAAATTCAAATTGCTAGTTATCAAAAGCCAACTCATATCGTAAATTATGGCAGGTATTGCGTAAAAAAGACAAAGAAGAAGAAAAAGAAAAAGCAACAGAAGAAGAATACAAAGAAGGATAAAAAGAAGAACAAGAACAAGAACAAGAACAAGAACAAGAACAAGAACAAGAACAAGAACAAGAACAAGAACAAGAACAAGAACAAGAACAAGAACAAGAACAAGAACAAGAACAAGAACAAGAACAAGAACAAGAACAAGAACAAGAACAAGAACAAGAACAAGAACAAGAACAAGAACAAGAACAAGAACAAGAACAAGAACAAGAACAAGAAGAACAAAAAGAAGCAAAAGAAGAAGCAGCAGAAGAAGAATAAAAGAAAAATAAAAAGAAGAAGAAGAATAAAAAGAAGAAGAATAAAAAGAAGAAGAAGAAGAAGAAGAAGAAGAAGAAGAAGAAGAAGAAGAAGAAGAAGAAGAAGAAGAAGAAGAAGAGGAAGAGGAAGAAGAAGAAGAAGAAGAAGAAAAAGAAGAAGAATAAAAAGAAGAAGAAGAGGAAGAAGAAGAAGAATAAGAAGAAGAATCACACTTTATCATCCATAAATTCGACATTAAGTACTAATTTCGACTCAGAAGCATATTTTTGGGGGTTTAAAGTGGAAAATAGAACGTAATGTTCTTCTCAACATTGAATGTTTTAAACAATGTTAACCATCAAAACAATGTTAATAGTGAGAGATGATTGTAAAAAGATGTAAATTTTATACATTCGTGTAGTGACATATGGCGTTTTTCTTTTTTAACTCAGAGCAGATCACGGAACTGTCAAAAAAAATCTATGTTTTTTATATCAGAGCATAAAAAGTGTGTTTCTTTTTTCATCGGAGTTACCTCCGAGCTTGCTCAATTAGCTCAGAATAAAATGACCGAGCAAATTGAGCGAAACGCTGAGAGAAGCCAATTTCACACATAATTAAAAATTAAAAATGGATTCCTTATGAAATGACAGTTAAGTGCTCAAATGTGTTTCATAATTGAATCTGAGGACTCAGATCATAATCTGCTAAAAGCTCTGCTCTGATCACTCAGCTTCTGCTCAGAGTCAAAAAAGAAAACCGCCAATAGGAAAAAACTATATCATTTGAGATAACGACGTTAAGGATGTTAACAAGAATTGAAACGAAAATTAGAAATTAAATTAAGTAGTATTACAAGAGAAATACGAAAAAATAAAAAGAAGAAATATGAAAAAAAAAAATCTAAGTCTGGCAGAAGAGTAGAATAGATGTGCAGTAAGAAGGATTAATACAAATGATTTCAAATGAAATTACATAAATATCGAATCATATCTAGATATGTATGTGTAGGTAAATAATAATTAGTAAGAATAAACAAAAAAAAAACCACTACATATTTACCATTTCTAAAAAATAAAACAAATTTTTTATTGTGTCTAAGGTATAAAATAATTGTGATTTTATGTGATATTAAACAATTTGCAAGGTGTTGTACATACATATGTATGTACATGTTTTCTAAGCTAGAAAATATAGGATTGTGCATAATACTTAAGCAATCGTGGAAAGAGTGTTTTAGGTATATTTTTTAAAGTTAAAATAATATTGACAGATTCTACAATTAATTTTAAAGGGCTTTACAAAAATTAAAATAAGATCGTTTGAGATGAGAAAATATGTGAAAAAAAAATAAATTTAGAAAAAATTTAAAATAATATTAAGTAAAATTAGATTGTTGGGAAAAAGATAAAAGTAAAATATCAGTCACAGAAAATAATTCTCTTAAATAGCAGTCAACGACACAAAATAAAATTATAGATTTCAAATGAAACGAAAATAAAAATAATAAAAAAAAAAATTAATCTTTCTCCTAGAAGAAAACCTAAGATCTTAATTTAGGAAAAGGTTCCTTAAGAAATCCTTTCATATTCTAGAGTATACTACGGCTACGACTAAAATATAAAATTATATAAAAAAAATTAACAGATTCACAGCTTAATTTTTCTTCTCTTTCTCATCGCCCTCTTTGTACCAATCCTCACATCCGGGAACATTTTCAGGGGCGTCACAACGTTCTGTTTCGTCGTTGTAAACTTCACCAACCTGGCAACCCAAATCACGTGGCTCTTCACCGTTCAAGCACACGTAGAATTTTTGGCAATCGGTAGGATGGGCGTATTTGGGATGAGCAACAGAGTTTCCAGAGCGATCGGTTTTAGCAGAGTTCTTTGGGCAAACAAAGCCATCAGGACTCTTCTCTAAAATAATCAAATATGATTTTCGTCAGCAAAAAATAAAATTAACAAATTATAGTTTTTTTTTTTTTAAATATGTACTTACTCTCGACATCAACGCAATTAGTACGTTGCGTAGAATCAGGCCACACGCAGTTTCCGGTATAATCATCGAACCATAATCCAACAGTGCACTTCATTTCTGTGGCATCACCATCAATGCAATTATAGAAAATGTTGCAAATTGTCTCATCAGGATGTGGGAAGAAACCATTTTTACGTGGGCACAATGCATTCGATTTTGGTGGTTCTACAGATTGAACAAAAGCAATTTTGTTTTAATTATTTGAATTTTTAAATAACTTTTTTAGTTCGAACTTACGAAGCTCGGTACGATCTCCGCAATCAACATTGAAGGGCTGATCACATTTGTTGACCTTCCTGATCAAATGATCGAAAACTAAACCATCGGGACAGGTTTTTTCAACAGCTTCGCCATCAGAACAGGAATAGTATTTGTCACATTGTAATGGATGTTCGTATTCACCATTTGGTTTAGGACAAGTGAATCCCTTTTGAGCGTCTAAAATGAGAAAGAAGATAAATTGTTATGAGTAAAGAGTAATCAGTGACAGTAAGTACCATATGCATTTTATTATGATAACAGTAGTACATCTCTGGAGCGAAGAGTTGATAAATAAGTGTAAAACGCAATTAATAAAAAAAAACAATCAATTTGACATATTAGAAATGTGAAATCTTTATAGCGTGTGTGAAAATCTGTGTGAAATCTTGCTAAAAATGCCAAATTTTTTTAACAGAAAAGAATCGATTTTGTTTAGAAAAAAAATCGGAACAGAACCGATTCATTTGTTGAAAGGAATTCGACATAAGAAACGAATAGTTTTTTTTATCGTAGCTATGATCCCAAGATTGCTTGTATTTGTCATATTTTAAAGGGTGAAGATAAAATGCTCTCAGAGAGGAGGAAAACTGTCAAAATGTTGGAAACGGTTTTCGCACGAATTTGCACTAATTCAAACCACTTTTTTTTCATCTGCTAAAAGTAAATGTTACACTCAATGAAAACTCCGTTAATGTAAAGTACATTACATAAATGCGTAGGAAACAGTTGTCCATCGTTCGATATATTTTGGCGTTTTTTAGATTTTTCATAGCTCTGGTTTTTCAGTTCTCAAAGATCACTCCGAACTGTCAGAAATTTGAACAAAACTTCTTTTCAAAATTTGTACAGATCTAATATCACGATTTTTATGTAAGCCGTTTTTTATTATAAGAAATAATCCAAATAATATATCATCAAAAAACAAAACCAGTTCCAAATATTTAGTTCTCGTTCTGGCGCCTAGATGTCTTTTTTTGTTTTGCTTATGGCAAGGTAGTGCGTTGACTGAAGTACAAAGATAAAATACAACAAATTCATAACAAGTAAAACATCAGGACAAAGGAGATGGATATATTACACTGTTCTATATGGATCATCAAAAACATGGCTATTATCTTTATTAATTTTTTTGACAGATTATAGGCGAAATGTGGGGGAAACAATTTATCCAAATAAGGAATCCAAATTTTACGTTTTGTATTTTCACAGGCAAAATCTCTACGAAAAAGTGAAATTTATTAACTGTGGAATTGTTTTTATAATCCAATTGCGTTCAAATAATTTTATTGTTAATTATTATTATTATTATTAGTTATTGCTATTTATTTATCCCAACAAACCAAACATCAAAATCATAAATGGACATGTTTCCATAATTATAAGAACCGTTTGATCAATGGAGTACTTTGTATGCGTACATTTTAGTAAAAAAAAAATAATGACAAAAGGAATCGAATAATTTTGGTCAAATTAGTGTTTATAAAGGTTGCTAGACATTTTAACAACTCATGCACTACGTTATTGATTTCATAAGAAGTAAACGAATTCAATGACAGTTTCTGATCGAACAAGTTCTGTCTGCTCCACTTTTAGCTGGAGTTGATTGAACACGCCCAATGTCATATTTATGTCATTTACTTTTTTTCTAAAGTCTTAAAGAAGGCAACATTAACTACCAATCCACTTTTACTCTTAGCACGCGTTAAAACCGTTCTAAAAACAAAACCTTGAAAGATGCAATCTGGATTGATAATTTATCTAACACCGTCAACACAAAAAATATGTACGTAAATGCTGGTTATTTAACAAAAACTAAACTAAAAAGCCATAACGTTATAATGAAGTTATTGACCTTTAGTAATTAAGTTGACATGAGGCATGTACGTCTTTCTATTGATAGAAATGGAAAGTTAATTTGTTCATACAAATTTCAGACAAGAGATTCAGAGATGCAATTCCGCTTTCAAATAGCTATACACCACGTCTATACGTAACCAATTTATCTGAGGTGAACTCGTCTGCGCCGCATGTATGTGGATTGCGCAAAATGAAAATGAAGTCTCTTATAAAGTATAAGTACAGTAACATCAACAGTGTATCAATTTACGCGTGCATTTTTATCCATCGACTTCGACACCTTACTTACATACAGCCACGGTTATTATATCGGCGTCGTCACTCCACAGTTCGAGACTTGATCTTATAAATTAATAAATTTTATGTTATGCACTCAAAATTAAAAGTAAAATTATGTACATTTCATCACTTAATCTCAGCTCAATTCAGCATCAGTTAATAGGATTATATAATGTTAATTACATAACAACAATAAACCCATAACCTAAATGTTTAAGGCCGGTTCCAAAAGAATAAAAAGCCGGTATCTTGTTTTGAAATAAAAACTTAAATAAATGGATTGGATTTGCATATATAGATAATGTTTATTCAATCGATTATTATGGGTTTTTATGGTTTCTTTTATTATAACTTGAATGACAGTTTGTTGGCTTGGCATGATAATGTTGCTTAATATATTATTGAGGCTTAAACTTGAGTTGAGTAAATTGAAAATGAAAACGAAAGTGAAGGAAATAGATAATATCGGTTTGTGTGGTTCTTTTGTCTTCGATTTTATCGTGTTTTTATGAAAACTATTATAATACAAACTATAATTGTGACACTTCAGCTATGTACCTGCAATTTATTTTGTCTATTATTTAATTTAAATTCAAATTGCAAAAGTCTAAATCAATCAATTTTTTATTGCACACAACTGGTTTATATTTTTATGTAGGTATGTATGCGTTTATCAAAAATGTCAAACTACAATAATGATGGTTGCTATGGTGTGGTAAATTGTTCCACCATCTTTAGAAAATCTAGCATCTTAATGAGCTTTGTGGGTTATGATTTATGAAGATACATGTACATTATTTATGTACTGTACATGTATAGAAGATATTTCCATGCATATATTTGTAGCTAGTTTTAATTTTATTCCTTTGACATTTAAAATTGTCAGCAACGTCAGAATATTACTGTTGGAATATACTTGCGCGTGTAAACAATAATAGAAAACGTAAGACTCTTAACATTAACTTGTAACGGTTTTTTAGCGTCGACTGGTTTTAATATGGTTTAATTTTAATTGTAAAGAAAAGTTGTTGGATTCTCATGTGGATTTTAACCATGAAATTGACATTTGATATCAGGCCTGTGAAAATTCTAATACGTGACACAAATAACGTCACAATGTCTTCTTTTTATATAAAGAGCATTGAACAGAATTCGATTAAATCAAGTAGTATCTTTCTATATGTATCTAGTTCTCAAGTCAAGTCAAGCTTTGTTTAGTTTTTTTTTTCACCTCCGTGCATTTTCACCATTCTGATTTTAACCATACCTACTTCCTTACATTTAAGGAAGTAGGTATGGTTAAAAACAGAATGGTGAAAATGCACGGACTTTACATTTAACGTTGGCAGCTTATATACTAAGTCAAATAATGACAACGAAATTTTTGTCATATTTAACCCATTTGTCATATTTAACCCATGTTTTTGTTTTATTTGACAGTCATTATTTATACAACTGTCAAATAAAAAAAAAATAAAGTTGACATATGTAACTCATTTAAGCTTTATGAGGATCTAATACGTTTCATTTTCTCAGGTAGTATAATAACTAAGTATAGCGGTTTGAGTAAACTCGTTATGCATTTTGAAAATTAGAAACAAACAGAATCAACTCAGAATATGTGTGTTTGAATACTCTGTTATGATAGTTTTTGGTCTTATAATTTGACATTCAGCAGTTATTAATAATCAGTTTTTACGGGGACGATTAACGTTTAACTTGAGTTAACTCATCAAATTTGAAGTTTAACGCGAGTATCAGACTGAAAAACAAAGGCATTAGTATTACTCGCGTTTACCTTTCATTATTTGATAAATTAACCAAAATTAACATGAACCAAACCTTACGTAAAGTGTTACTCTTATGGCGTGTATATTTGTGTGTAAATCTTTATAAACGTAAAGTTTTTAAGTTAAAAATGTTTTCACAGCATAAACAGATTACAAAAACGATTTTATAAAGTTTTATTAATCCAAGGAACAATTCAGAAAAAAAAAAATATTTCATAACCAAACCAAAGGCATCTTTCTGTTGCTTTTCTCTGCAAAAAAAAGGCAACAGTATAGATTCACACTGGGCGCCATTTATGAGATAATGCTTGATTTGTGTACTTTATGATGATTTAAGATTATATTTTGAAGAAGTTAAAACCATTTTAATTTAAAATACCCATTTCCAATTGAATAAAGCATTTACGTTACATCAAAGAAGGCAAATATATATTTGCATTTGGCAAAAAAAAAACTGCAATAAAATTTAATTTAAATGAAGTTAATTTTGACAACTCTCAAAATTGGGTTTTAACGTTTTGTTTGTCTTATGTTTCTTCGATATAATATCATCAATAAAAAGAAGGCCTTATGGCAATGTCAAATGTCAACGTGGCATTGAGAAAATCCGAAAGGAACTGTTTTTATTCACCACACTGATAGGTTATGTTTCATTCTATAGTCAAGTTGGCGAGAGCTTTTCTGGAAACACGTAAGCACTTTTAAGAAAAACAATATTTTTTTATAACTTTAAGAAAATGAAATAATAAAATTTGAAAAAAAAAATTAATATTTCACATGGTTTTCACAAAATTGTCGTAAACAACCATAAAATAGGAAGCCACTCAGTAGATATTAAAAAAAAAAATATAGTATTAAAAATTTAAAGAAAAAAAGAAACACTCACTGGTTGAAACTACAAGTAATGCAGCAACAATGGCACAAACAGTGAATTGCTTCATTATGTTTTATATTAAAATGTTTTAACGAAATATAATTTATTTTATATATGAAATAGTCGCGTCAACCGTCACTCTTGCTTCAACTCAACAGTTCGATGGTTATACTTAAACTACATTCGAATCCCACTCGACGTTGACTTTTCAAGACTCCCTCCTCCGGTCTTGGCTTAAGCTTGGCATACAAATTTGTTGTTGCACTTTTGTTATGGCTAAGTGTTGGTTAAGTTAGCGAAGTATATAATTTTTGTTGTTTATTCCAAGAGTGGTGAAAAACAAGAAAAACGTTACTTTTCACACATACATATTACATATACATACTTATATGTATGTACTTATCAATAAAAGATACAATATCTATCTATATACATATATCTTCTCCCAAGCCAACCATAAGATTCAAGTGTCGCCCAACTTGAATATTTACATTTCTTTGAAAATTTCTACCTGGCCTGGCGCTGTTTGCTGTTTCTGTTATTGGCAGACAGTTAAGTTGTTGGTAAGTGCCTACTTCGAGTCTGTTTAAAGGTAGGTATATACATAGGTGCAAGCAGGTACAGGTATTCTTAGGATAACTATCTTGTCGTGGCAATATGGATGCAGACATACTTAAAATCGCATAATTGATTTTGAATCATTGGTATGCATCACGCCAAGTGTCGAAAGAAGCTGCTTTTGCATATTCGTATACCTACACTCCTACCTGTTGGTTGACTTTTGTGGTTTTGCCCTGACGATTGAAACGTCATTATGGCCAACCGTAATTTATGTATAGGTACTATATTGTTTACGGTTCAATTTAAGTTTATTTGTTTTTGATTATGTCTAAATAAAATATGAACATTTAATATTTTAGTTAATGATAGAAGAATTATCTGGTCTCTGGTGTTTTTTCTAGTTTTAAAAAATTAAAGTTCTTTCAGAATAATATTTGAACATTTATCTTACACACCAAAATGATTGTTCATAAACATACACATATCTACTTACCTGCATAAATTCAAGCGGAAAACCTCTTTGTTGGTAATAAGTCCTTATAAAGTTTTACCAATTTTTATTTTAAATTCTAAAAGAAATTTTATGTTAACAAAATACAATAATTTTTTTTTAAGAATCCCGATTGATCGATTTTTGAAATTTTGTTTGCATAAATTCATTTTTTTTTTTCAAGAATTCAGAAGACGTTCCTTACTTTAAGCTCAAAACTTTTTAAGGATTTGTTAAAGTAAACTAAAGAACTTGTTCCATGTTTCTTAACTATTTTCTTAATATAATAAATTCATAAACTTGTTTAAATTCATATCTAAGTTTGAGCGCTAAGTCCAAAATCTGATGATTAATTAGGTTTTGAGTTTTTAGAGCTTATTTGAATAAAAAACACAAGTTCTATAGTCTATGGCACAAATTTTTAAACAGCGCAGTAGAAATTCCTTAACATTACACTGTCTAACTTTAAAGGTCTTCACTAAAATTTTCAAAGTTTTTGATTCTAATTTTTTTTCTTAATAAACACAAGCTGAACACAGCAGTGACAATTTCCGCAAAAAGTTAGCAAACATTTCATTTTTGACATTTGTAAATATCAAATTGGGCTTTTCGGTAAACTATCTTTGTCTTTTCTCCTTCTTGTTTTTACAGTTATAGAATTCTAGTCAAAGGTTAAACAAACAAATACAAACATACATCATCGAATGGTCTTTTCAGTGATTTTTATTATTCGCTGTTTTTTCAATAAAAATGTAAGTTTTTTAATATTATTGGTCTCTTAAATTTTAGTGTAACAGCATTTTATTCAATAGTTTTTGTGAGAAAAAAAACAAGAATTACGATGTTCACATTCCACTAACACAATCAAAGAGTTTGTTGAACCTCTGGCAAGCTTTGCTTTTTTTGTTTGCGTGTTTCAACTGACGTCTGGGCGAACTTCCCAATTGGCATATTGAGTTATGCTGCGTTTACACAAGTGACAAATTGGCATATTTCTTTTATTATCTTGGTAGGTAGAGATGGCGGCCAGAGCAATCTAGCTCCTTGAACCAATTAGCGCTGGAGCGCGCCGTTTTGATACAATAACTCGTATTGACCTGTTTGTTGAAAGTATGGTTTTATTGGAGGGGTTTGTGGATATACCCTCTTACGGGTCCTTAGGCACCCTTATTCAGCTTACGCGCTGTCTAATGTGTCCAACGGATGTGGTGAAGGAATAACGGTCGAGGCTAGACCTAGATCCACTTTGTGGCGTTGAGAAAAGCTATCAAATCTTTGATCTTTATCTTAGAAAGTTCGTGTAGGTCTTCAATAAAAGCCTTCCCAAATGATTTTGCTCTCAATCTGGCCAGAGCAGGGCATTTAAAGAGGAAGTGAACTAACTTTTCCTTCTCCTGATGGTCCCACTCCCCACAACTACGACAAAAAGTATTGTACGGAATGCTCAGCTTCGCTGCATGTTTTCCTACGGGGCAGTGACCAGAAAATGCTGCAACAACCCTGGCTATGTTTCACCTGGGCCTAAATATCAAGTCAGTTGTTCGAGATTTATTATGGCAGGTGGGCCATATCTTTCTGGATATGACGCAGTTTGTTAAACTTTCCCACCTGCGATTGGATACAGTAAGATAAATTGAGAATAATTTGCCCTTCATAACTCCAAGGTTAATGTTAACTCTTTCCGCTATGAAGGGCTGATCCTTGTGTGGCCAGTTCGCCAGCCCGCTCGTTTCCCTCAATGCCACAATTACCTGGAATCCAGATAAGATTGACCCCGAGGTTGACATTAAGGCTTAAAAGTTCATCCCGACAATGCTGTACCAATTTAGAGGATGATATAGCCAAATCAATGGCTTTAACAGCTGCCTGACTGTCTGGCAGGTTAGCAGTGTTCCAGTTTTGGTTAGGAACTTCTTTGAGTATCTTGCATGCTTCCCTGATTGCTAGTAATTCAGCTTGAAATACACTTTTAAAGTCAGGTAGCCGAAAGGACTTAGAGATGTTCAAGGATTCGGAAAAAATTCCTGAACCAATACCACACTCCATCTTTGAACCATCAGTGAAAATAGTTGTGTCGAAGTCTCTCGTCACGACGTCATCCTTCCAATCCTTTCTGGATGGAAATAAAACCTACCTATACTTACCTTTATTATCTTACCAATAATTACCTGTCTTGTAAATGATACAAAACTCGAAAGAAAAGAAAACTTGTTTGTTGTGAATTTATTTTATTTTATATATGTATATGTAAATACATATTTTAAAAAATGTCATCAAATTTAACTTCTAGAATCAAAGACTGAGTAAGAGTAAAACTAGAACAGTGGATTTCATTTAAGACCTTAAGATCCTATTTTCAGCGTTGAGTCAAACCCTCTGGTTAACTATAGACATAAATAATTAATCTACAGTAAACTTAAAAAGCGGTTCCTCAGTCAAGGATGTACATATGTTAGTGGAAGGACCTTAGAAACTCAGAGGATAAAACAGAGTTAATACAGTGTTAACTCCCCAAATGTGATGAGTTGACTTGGTTTTTACTAATCTCACAGTGTGTTCCACACAAAATTGTAAAACTGCGAAGAGTATATTCGTCGCCGATTAAAATTATTAGGTTTTCTCTATTAATAATTAAGAACCTTTTTTAAACAAAATTTTTGACTACAAACTTAATAACTTGCTTTATTGCTTGCTACTACAGCTTTGAAAATCACAAACCCCCTGAAAATAGCTAAAATGTATTTAAGTTTTTTTTTTAAGTTCTATTGTTAGGGCTGCCGGCAGTTTGGATGGAAATAGTTTCGCAAATCTTACTCCGCAATTATGAAAATAAATTAATCAACTTCGTTGTTTCACGGTGTTTCTTTTGGTATTTGAAATTTGAATTAAGCCGTTGGCCGTTTTACCCTATCATTTCGCAAAAGTTCTCTCGCAGTTTTTTATATCGCTTATTATTAGATGAGATGGTTATAAATAATACAAAAAATAATTTTTAATATACGATATAATAATTAACGAAGTACTATATCATGAAATAATATCAAAATTATGATGTGAAATATGGGAAATGCAAATTTTTCGAAACGGTTACATAGCTAAATAAAAACTTGCCAAACAATCAAGTGCGAAATGATTAAACAGAAAGACAACAAATTGCGAAAAATAATTTTCAAATGATAAATACTCAACATAAATCCGACAGGTGACCCCTATTGGTAAATTCAGCATTAACAGTTATTCGGCATAATAAAAGAATCAAATTTAATTAATTTAGCGAATTTTGTTTGATATTATATCTACCAACAAAAGTTATGAATTTGAGTGCAGATAGTAGGTACAGGAACGGAATTAATTCCAGCAATTAAAGACCAAACCCATAAAAATAAAAATTCACAATGCCAACACCCAAGCTCCATAACATGTATCAAACCAAGTCAACAAGTTTTATTTTAATATCTATTCCGATTACGACCATATTCGTATAGATGTGTACCTCCATATCCATAAGTTCGAGTACCTATCTTTGCATGTGCGTATACGTACACTACACAGCTTAGAGTTATGGTCTGACTCTATGTCTGAGCCAATTACCTCGAGGCATTTCAACTTTTACTTTCTTCCAGAATCTGGTTTTTCGTGCATCATTTTTTTGTTGCGAGAGTGAAAAGAATCTCGTTACATATCGTAGTCGCATCGGTTGCTTGGGTGCAGTTTTTTTTTAAAGATACTTGCGTTGTTGACAACGACGAGAAACCTTGAATGAAATCGATATTATAGTAACTAGCATAAACTAATGCTATTGGTATGCCATAATAAAGCTGGTCAGCAACTTTTGCAGGTCGTATTGAGTTTATTGCATTTCGTTAGTTAATAAAACAGCGTTTGTGCATGAGGCACCCTCCGCCGCAGTCGTCAGATGGATACGGGAGTAGCGAGTTCCTCATGTGTCAGGAAATATGGGGCAATCGTTGAAAGAAAGTCACAAACGAGACTTGTAGGTTGTTTCCTGTTTTCAATTGGGATTAGTTTTTCTTTTTATTACGTCGGCGTCGTTCAGGCTTGAGCTCTTTAATCTATTGTTACACAAAATTTCTCTCAGAAAGCATTTTTTTTTGTTAAGGTACTTCCAAATGATAATGTGGATAATCTTAAAGAGAGTTCATTTTTCAGGTGGGAAGTTCTGGTATACAGGTAAGTCTAAGTACCCTAAGCGTGAAAAGACAGTTTTAGCAATAATTTAATGAGAAAATTACTGTGCGTAGCGTACAAGTAAAAGTTCATGGGAGTAGTTTCTCAAAAAAAAAAAAAAAAAACATGATTATGAACACATCAGAATTTGAAATTCAAATAAAACGAGAAGCAAGTTTCTATAACGTGTATCTAGGCTACAAGCACATTTTATCAAGCGTCACATTGGAGTTCAGCGAATTATCCTATACAACATCTTAAGCACTACAAACTGCTTTGTTTTTTTGTTAAGACTTCTTGATATTTAAATTGTTGATTAGCTACAGTTGGAGAGGTTCGCCAAACGTTGTCGGTGTCAAGCAAACAAAAAAAAACATCTCACAGTTCAGTAGCTTCAATGGGTGTATGTCTGTATGTACATATAAAATTACATTCTATTTCTCTTAAACTTTGTTTTGTGTTACTGCGAAAAAGATCCTTTGGATGCTGGGAAAATGATTCTCATACGAGGAAACTTCTTAATCATGCAGTTGTGGTTGTCCGCAGAACGCTACCGAGGCAGAAAAGGTCAATCTTCTGCACGACAATTTGAATTGCGGTCGCCCAATTGAAGGTGAACGGTTTGTTGGATGCAATTAGGTATAATGCGCTACTACATTTTTCGTGTTAGCGAGATTTTACGCACTTTAGTTTTGCCTTTGTTCGTTTTTGTAGGCGGCGGCGGCGGCGGAGGTGCGCGGTTGCCGTGTTGGGAATTTTGTGTTGAATTGATAATAATTTGGCGTGCTTGTGATTCCTCGGAAAGAAGGGCTGCACTGTTGTGTGTGAAAGATGGGACGTCCTTTATACCATACAAATGTGGAAAATCTTACATGTTAATGCAAACATCTTACATATTAATCCAACAAAAACTAATCCCCTACGGACTTTAGCTAAGCCAAGAAGTTTTCGGGACTTAGCTCTTATCCCGGAGAACACTGTGTTATCGACAAGAATTCGATACCTTTTTGCTATCGATTAATTTTCTACACCCAAAAATATCTGCTCCTATAGTCACTTCGCTTCATTTTTTCTTAATCTCAATCCATCAGCTATTACCAGTCAATGGCGTTTGGTTAGTGAGTGTAGTTAACCGTTTCACTTACTGACTCTAACGCTATTATTATTATTTACTCGCTTAATCCATATTAAAAATTAAATCCAGATTTAAATTAATTTAAATCTCAACATTAAATCCAATTCCATATTATTCACTAGTTAAATCGAAATTTATATCCAATTTTTGAAATCCAATGTAAAAAAATCCAATTCAATTTGAACTAGTTCTCATCAGGAAACCCCGTTAATTACTTACCTACATCCAGGTTATTTTGGACAAGGATAATATGGATATTGATTTAAAGTCCATTAAAATCGAAAGTGAATAATATGACCATAATTCTTTTTCATGTGTAAACATCTATGCCGGCGGCCGGCGGTAGAGTGAAATACAAACGTGGACTTTCCACTGTGCTACGTTTCGAGGTCACACTTTACAGTATGGCACATTACGTTACGGAAGTCCAGTGATAAAAATCTGAAGATCCCCTTCAAGCAAATTAGTCAGTTTTGGATCCGTGCACGAAGTCAAAAACGTATGGATGACTTCGCATACGAATCAAAACTGCGCTTTAGACAAACGTTGATGTTTACACATATTTATCATGACCATACCGACGAAGTAGTTCGTTCTTTTAGGCACCATTAGCTTTCATTGAAACTCATCATTGAAAATTTTAATGTTAGGTTTTGATGGACTAAATAAAAATTAGAAGTTCTTTTGATGCCAGTATGAAGGTAGTGACTTAGTTATTAATTCTTACCAAAAAAAATTTCGTTTTGGCCCGTCCCCGTCCACTTTAAATGACTTTTATCATTTCGATGAATGAACTTCCTTACCGATGATCATTGCAAAATTAAACGTCATTTTATGGCGAAGTTTGGGACCGAATTAATTTTTTTTTTCACTAAAGTAATAATTCAAGCCATTAGCTTTATTTCTGTATCATAATAATTACTGATATCTCTTTCCATTCGTCTCAAAATTAGTCATTCAAATTTTCAATGATGGTTTTCAATGAAAGCTATAACTGGCACCTTATGGGCATTCACACGCCAATGCGTTGACGTATAATTGTATATCAAACCCAGCTGTCAAAACGAATATTTGTCGATCCAATATTATTTCTAATAAAATTACTATTTCAGAATGAACCCACACACACTTTTGTGGTCTATTTGCCATTGTTATTTTAGTATTTTAGTCCTTTATAAAACTGTATTACATGACTTTAAAAATAACGGGATGAAAAACAAGAGTTGACAACAAAAAACAATAGAAACATAAAAGAATTAATCGGCGAACGAGTTCGTTCCTTTTTACACACCACGGTCGGCATACTACTTCGAACTCCAGAGTTCAAACTACAGTGTCCACCAACTTTAGTTTCACACGACCAAAAATCCTTGCCGACACCATAAGTCGATGCAGTAGTTCGTGGCGTGAGATAGGGGTAACGTGCGAGCTAGTGATCAATTTCATTTAATTTACCTTTTTTTGAATTTATGGGATTCTATAAACTCCGCAATTTTGTTGTTTCTTAAAGCGATAATCATTCAGAGATTATTAATTTGCACTTATTCCTTTTCGAAAATGAAATGAATATAAAATTTGTAATCCTTTATATGTATAGGTATATCCTAGTTACCTTCCCCCCCTTTAATTTTTATTTAAGTATGCTTTTTAATTTATGAGTGAATCGCTTTAATTGAGTGGGCCAACATTTGCTTAACACCCTGACAAACCAATGTCCATAAAAATGTTAACTATTCAAATGGCTAACTTGTTTTTAACCCTGCTATTATAAATATTACATAAGACTATCAACCAAATCCGAAAAGATAATAAACTAGACAGTCCTGTTTGAAGATGGTCTCCAGCGTGCGAAAGACCAAATAATATAACAAAGGCCACGAAAATTATCTTAAAATACTTTTCGCATAGCCAACCCACCCAGTTACCTAGTTAATTTTATGTTTTTTTTTGCGATATTGGTCACCGGCTTATACTGACCGGTTGAATAAATTTTTTTTACCTCACAAAGCAACATGGGCAATTACGTGCAAATGAGATGTTATCCTTGAAATCTCTCTCACCCCAGGGACAGGTTTTCGATATTACTTTTCATTTTCATCATAAAAGTAAAAAAAAAAGCTGAGTCCATAATGCATGTATGTATAGGTATATGAAGATAATATTTGGATTAGACGTTTTTGTATTTGAATTATCAATCAGCATAATTAAGACTAATTTGATTTTAATAAAGTTAAGCAATTAAGTCAGACGCAAAAAATAAATGTCACCGTGCGATCGACACCGGTGCGACGACCGACACCGCAGTCGAGTCGACGGACGGACATAACATGTTTTATAAATAGTAGCCACATTTCTTTAATCAATGATTTACAAAATGCTATAGCCTGATTTCTGCTAGCCATCAAATAGGTAAGGCACGGCATTCGGCAATTCCCGGACGAGAGGCACATGATCGCTTTCTCGGTATATTACGAATATCTTTGCTCACGAACAAGATTAGTATAGGCATCTTGAACTGTGCCTATGATTATGATTATGTGTTTGAGATCTTATGTCTTCCGATGATAATAAATCAATTAGTAAATATTTATACATACATACATGATGTGATATTTTGTAACCACATAATTCAGCCTGCGCTGATCGCGCGGGTGTTACATGTACATACCTATATCATAATCTTTAATTTAAATAATTTCTTTTATCTTTTGCAAACTAAGATTAAGAAAAAAAACAAAATGTTACGGAAGAAATTGACAAAGATTGATTTTGTGCACTCCCTGATTTATTCAATGATGCAAAGAGTGGGCTAGTTGTTGTCTTCAAGTAGAATCTCACATGAAAGAAATTATTTAAGGTGAGTTGGGTTAGTGCCAGCCGTAAAATCAAGACGTGGACTTATTCGTCATCGTCATATTACAGTTTTAAGTTTGATAGTAAGTTGTAGGTGCTATACTAACTTTAAAATTTTCAAAAATGAAATTACAGCTTCGAAGCAGAGACGCACTCTGAGAAGTTAAGTAATATGACAGAAATGTCAGAAATCCTTAACATTAAACTACACAGATATCTTGGGGCATATTCATAGTCACTTTTAAACTCCAATTTATCTTAGACCTGGGCTTATCCTATCTAAATAACATTGAATAAACCCCAGTCTAAGACAAACTGGAGTTTGAAAATAATTTTAAACTGTAAGTTAGTCTAGGTTTATTGTAAATAAATTTGTGACCTTCCGTCTCAAGCGATTCAATAACACTTATGAGCAAAAGTAGTCTCACTATATAATCTTATATAACAATTTTCAGCCACGAGGCTTATCAATAAAGTAATCTGAAAAAGAAGGCCATACGTTACAGCCTCTTTTGAACAAACATAGCTTTTCGTTAGAATGAGACAAACTCTGTAATAGTCTATAAGAAGTCTCAATAAAATCTATTCTATTTTATTCAAACTACACAGAAATTGACAGTATTTTAACACAAAAGATAGTGCAACTACAAATTCAAGGGCATTGAAGTACATATTATTCCAGTGAATAGTTGCAAAACAATTGTGTGTTTATCTTAGTAACAATAAATTACAATTCAATAATGAGAAGAAGCACAAATTCGAAGTACAGACTTCTTAAAATCCGCCAAGAAATAAACTCCACATACTGGCGATGGGATCCAAGCTCTAATAGTTCTTATTTAGCCTTATCATCGTATCCGATCGGAAGAAAATTTTCTCTGATATCTCCGAAATGTACCAATTTTGTATAATAGTTAAGCATGTAGGAATATTTCTTTCTTTCAGAAAAAAAAACAAACCAGATGCAATGCGACCGGCTGGTTGAATTTATGGATCAGAGAGTTGGAAAATATTTGATGTATTTTTTTAAGAATCTTCTTTCTTCTTTATTTCATGTTCTTTGTTCATATCTTTCCGCTTACAAAAAACACTGCTGCACTTATCCATGGTTCCTTGCTTCTTTTACTATTGCTTATTACAAAATATTTTATTTTGACAAATTTAATGTCAAATATATGCGTCGGCAAGCGTCTATATTTCGTTTACGATTCGGTTACCATCAAGCAAATAAATCCTCCCATCGGAACTTTTTCCCGATTTGAGAATTCTCCGAACGGATACGATGATAGGGCTGATTGTTTGCAAACCAACCAACACCATTGCAAATTTGTGTATATTTAGATATTTGCATTTGAAATTGTGGAATTAAACACTTGAATATTTGTTTTCTTTTACGCACAGACACAGAGAGCACAGATGTCACAAAAGAAAACGTCAACAAAAATCAACTAGTTTTGAAAAAAAAAATTAAATAATCCTCCCTTTCTTCGCCATCTCTGTCTCAACATAAAGTGGGAGTGAGATAAAGTACAATGACATCGAAAAAGTCAGAGGACACAGTCCAATTTAAATACCGTTCTTTAACGAGATTTTATATATTTTAACGTTCAAACGGCCATAAACAACAAATTATGGGATCAAAACAATCTTATCGTTAGCTTTTTTCAAGATTCTGTCAAAATGATTATTAATCAAATTGCACCTTAAGTCTTAAGGTAGGCTGGGGTGAGCGAATATCTGGATTTTGTTAGCAGACATTAGCCGTTTTTTTATTATCACAAATGATCCATATTAATCATTAAAAAACATTTAAATATTACAACAACAACACGACATCTTTCTCTCTAACTTCATGAACCAAAAGTAAAGTTTTTACGCAATCAATTTTTACATTTCTATTCTTTTCGTTTCCCTCTTCTTCTAACTCCTCTAATTCTGTGGCTCGATTATGGATTACGAAGCGAATCGTTTTCAATTCGATATCTCCTTTTCGACTCGCCTCGAATTGATCAACTATCGAATACGAAGCGAGTCGTAAATTGCAAGATTTCCAGTTAATTGACAGCTGATTTCCAAGGAATTTTTGTTTTGAAGTAAAATCTTTGTGCGAGGTCAAATGAAAACTTGTTTTTATTAACTTTTAAATAAAATTAAAAGATTATCATCATCATCATCGTCGGCTCGACAACCGGGGTCCGGTCCTGGCCTCCTTCAACAAGTCTCTCCACCCATCCCGGTCTCGAGCCGCCGCCATCCAGTTGCGCACCCCAAGGCTCCGGGCGTCCTGGTCTACGCCATCTCTCCAGCGCAAGCATGGTCTACCACGCTGTCGTCTACCATAGAATGTACCACAAAGAACTTTCCGAGCAGGTTCCTCTTCGCTCATGCGAGCTAGGTGCCCTGCCCACCGGAGTCTACCGAGCTTAATTTTTGTCACGATATCTGCTAAATTAAAAGATTAGCCGTGTTTTTTTGCAAGCCCCGAGGAAATCTATTGAAAAAAAAGACGTCCTGTCCTGCAATTTACATGTTAAATGCAACAACAACTAATACCCTTAGGGCTTAGCTAAGCGCGGAGAATTCTCGGGGCTTAACTTAAGCACGGAGAAAAACTGTGTTACCGGCGTGAATTGCATACTTGTTATCGATAGTTTGTATGGAAACTCCATTTTGTTTCTGTTATGGGGTCGCTTATACCCGATGTCGTTTTTTTTAACCAATTCTCCTCGGGCTTGCAAAAAAACACGGCTATTGTCTCAATTAAAAATGGATTCTATATTGTTTTATTTTTATATATGCCGAAGGTGTAAAAGTGGAGGAATCCTCAAACTTGCGCATTTCAAGAAAATTATTAAAAGGTGCTTCTTCTCCTTTTGCTTTGAGTCAGGGTTCTTTTGTAGTGTTTATAATTTATTAAATTTGTTTTATGATTGGATACACATAGGTATATTGTTACAATTAAACATATATTTTTATTTATTGCAAACAAAACCAAACATTCACTTTCGCCCGTCGATAAACCAATTCACAAATTTACGCTGTAAAAGTGGAAATGTCATTTCACATTCGCTTTCGATTTCGCAAAAGGGCGAATGTAAAACGAAAGAGGCGAAAGCGAAAGTAGTAATACCAAAACTAATTTTCGCCAATTAAAACGATTCGCTTCGTATTCCCTAATCAGGCCACTGAACTAACAAAAATCCAAAAATTTATTTTTTTTACTCAATATATATGAGTGTGAATAGTAAACGCACACGATCAAACTATAGCGATTGTGGTCTCTAGTGAAAGATAGAGACAGCTATCGTTAAAATCTTAACACTTGCTCTTTTTCGTGTTGGGAACCCAAAACTAAGATTGTTTCTCTGATATAGATTTTACAATTTAAGTAGATATTAATATCCGTGTTTTATTACCTACGGATCTGGATCAGGATCATCCCATCAAAATAAAACGATACGGATCTTAGTGACAACTGTGTTGCATAAAGCATACCTTTCTCTTTTTTCCTTACGTTGGTTTATTTTCCATGTATTTGCTGTCTTTTTTCTTTATACTACATTCCACACTACCTTACCACGAGAAGCCATCTACCCGCAAGAGTGGTAACTAATTTCGGATCCTTAAAACATATTCAGATAGAGAGCATCAGGATCCAAAGTTGTTGTTTTATTACGTGTTAAAAAATGATCCTGATCCAGATCCGTAGATAATAAAGCACGGCTACTAATTTCAGCTATGTATATTCCTCAAGCTCAAGTTCGAGAAAGAGTTCTTATCAATTACACTTACCGGATAACTATATCGTGTGATTGAAATAAATCGAACATTTTGAAAGACGATTTACTGCATTATTGTTTTGGAGACACCCTATTCATTCAGTAGTTTATTTATTATTTTTTTTTGAAGAATAAGAAAGGTGATATCTTATTTGTATTCCATCCATTGTTTACCTATTCCAACTTCTTTATCAAGTACCTACCTTTCTTTTATGTCTAAAACGCATTATTGTCCAATCCAGTTATTGAACTATTTAATAACACTTTTATCGAACGTTTAGACTCTTCCTCATCGATCCTCGAGTGTTTTGTTATGCACAAAATAGCTGTTAAGACCTAAGACGTATTTAAATTTATAAATCGTTACACGTTTCTGTCTTGATATAATAACAGATAAATTTAATGCACAATTTGTCAAATTGTGCACGTTTCGGATCAAAAAGCCATCAATAAAAAGAACCTGTCTATGCATGTCCCACATACCGAATTCAAAGAAACTATACCTCAAACCGATATAGTCGATTACGTGATGTATTAATTTATTTGATCTGCGGAATAGAAAATAATTATAATACATCCAAATCCTTCTGGGGAACCAAGTCTAGATCACTGTATGAGGTTTGAGGTAAAGAAGAAGTCTCACTTGGTTTTGTATTTTTCCTCTTAGATTCCTCTAGAGTCCGAATGAATTCATCAAATCCATAGCCATGATTCCATTCCTTGAAACCACCTGAACTTTTTTCTTGTTCACAATGAGACGTACGGTCAAAAGGTACACCTAGGGCTTTGTTTAAAAGCTGACGTCGCTCTCTGCATCGAGCCATGATGGTGTCATAGGGTATAGTTGGAATTGGAGGGGTTTCATCAAGAAAAGTGTTTGCCTCCAACTCCACATCAGCATAACTTGGAGCAACTTTAAAAATATTTTTCACCGAAGCTGCAATAGTATCGGAAAGTTGGATGTCTTCTTTTTCAACTGGAAGAAGTCTTGCACGTATTGCAGCGATTTCTTCACTTACTTTCGCTATGGCTTGATTGATAGACACCTTCTTTCGTTCTTCATAACGAAGACGCTCTTTTTCCAGAGCTGTTTCGCGGTCAAGTTTTTCCGGATCCACCATTTTGCGTGCCATTAAATTACGTATTAGACGTTTTAGATTCAATTCATCCCATTTCCTGTCAAGTTTTTCTTCAAAGTCATAATGAGTTGCAGATTTTGTTGCTGATGGTTCTCTAATACACAAATAAGTCATAAAATTTTAAAAAGTGTTTTCAAAATAATATACTTACTTTTTATCCTCGGGAGTTTTACTTTGCTTTTTGGCGTCTTCAGCTGCCAAACGCAAGCGTTCTAGATCTTTTGCAGAAGCAGCTTTTGACTTTTTCTTTTCTTCTATTATATCGGCATTTTGAGTGTACCAGTTTTGCTGCCAGCTTTGAATTGATTTTTTACGAGAAACTTCCTTTTCGACGAAATCTTTAAGGAGCTAAATATATTGGCAAAAAATTATATAGTCCCATAAACAAACATTAAGTTTTTGGAAGTCGTATTCCTTTCTAACATCATGCTGGATCAGTATACTGCCAAAAGAATGAATTTATCCGTTCTTCTACCAGTTTACTGCCAATTTGTATTTGTCAGTCGTGTAAATCCAGCATTACACAAGTGCAATTAGAAACAAGTGTTAACTAACGCTGCATTTACACGACTGACAAATTGGCATTTTTCTGTCACTATACTGCCAAAAGAATGAATTTTTCCATTGTTCTGTCATTTTTTTGACAGTTAAATGCCAGAATATTGCCAATTTGTCAGTCGTGTAAATCCAGCATAAGACTGTTTTTAAACGATGCAATAATTTCTTCTTGCGCTTTTTAAGCACTTGAGCGAGGGACGTATGTGGTGACCGGGGTAGACAAAAATGCTGAGGTTGAACAAATTGCAGATTTATTGCTCATTCTTTTTGTGCTTTTCCTTTTTGTTCGAGTGTTTTTTATTTTCATTCGTCGTCCACTCAGATAACTTCGCTAAATCAAGTGGAGTAAGAGCGCAGAGAGATGACACTTTTTCACTTGCACAAAGTAAACATTCATTAAAAATCGCAGTGTTTAAAAGGTATTTGCAATTAGAAGGAAACCCAAAGAGAAACGAAGATTAAAAATCGCTCTCGGCTTAAAGCAGTCTAATACTACGTTTTCACCAAGCACCATACATACAAATTTAATTCTTTTCAAATGAAGATTTAAAATAAATTTCATTGAAATCTTCTTGCTTGTGTGGAACGCACCCATTTAAACGTCACTTTTTCCTTTGGTAATAAAAAGAAACTGTAAAACATTTTTCATTTGAACGCGCGCGTTGTCTGTTTAGGAACAAAAAAATGTAAGTATTTACATATATTTTATATATTTATACACTGGAAGATGAGGAGCTTCTCATTGAAGTGGGCCGATGAATTGCCCGAATTAGGATTCTCCTATTCAATGTACCAATTATCACTCTCGTGCTATTTTGAAGAATCAAAAGTGGTGTGACGATGGGTTTAAGTTACTTATACTCATTTTCAATAAATAGTTTATTAAAAATTCATTATTTTATTGCTCAAGAATTGTTTTTCCGTTTGCTTTACGTTTTCCAATTAAATTTGTTTTACTCTTGTCAAATTGACAATTGAGTGACAATTCAGACTGAAAACGTCAAGCTAACCTCCATTTCTCTGGTGAAAACACTTCAAGAATTGCATAGTGTCGTCGAGACCAATGGTTCGATCTTGTATCGCCAGCTTTAGATTCTGCCAAATACATATTTTAATAGCCATACGAAAACATTTCGTAATTTTTGTTGCTGACGGGAACTCTGTTTCTTCGTATAAAAGGGGACTAATAATTGCAGGACGAATAGAAAATCGCCGAAGAAAAATAAATGCTCACAAACTTTCATAATCAATTTGCAATTCTAAGAAATTTGTCTCTGAATTGACGAATTCTTACATATGTCCCATTTTGCGTCGAAAATAGGTTAGAATTCGACAATTCAAAAAAAAATTCCTTTTTTTTTGCCTTGACATTAACGAAAGATAATCTGCAGCATTCAAAGAATAAAACACTCACCTCCAACTCGTTAGGAATGGGCTTATAGAACCCCTCAGGCAAAGCTACCATCCGAAAACTACTATCGTAGTCCCCGATGCTAATGACTTTTTTCGGGACTGCAGCTCGATGTTCTGATAAAGCTGTTATAATACCTCCACCTAATACTTCAACTAAACATGCATCGTCATCCCTGGCTGAAAATAAGCCAATTTTAATAATTTTCAAGCACATCGTTCCAAAAATTCACATTCATTTTCTAACTCACCCAATAAATCCCAAGCTTCAAAACTTCCATCGCTACAAGTTAAAAATAAAACAGCTGGCCTATCCGTGCTCCATTCAAAAGCTGTTAAGACTTTTGGTCGTACACGCCATAAAATTGGAGTGAAAGGGAAATCTTCCCGCCATATGGCCATAACGGTCCTTCCTACTGATGCAAATATCTCCGGACAATAAGGATTTTTCTTCAAAGCAATTATAGGTCCGTCGTGAACCCTGGCAAAACTGTATGTTGGAGATGTTATATTTTCCTTATTCATCTCTGAACCAGATTCGCTGCCTTCAAAGGTTAAACTTTCGATCCGGCCAAAAAATGATCCAACAATAAAGTTATTGCGAAATAAGCTCCGATCGACTTCTTTAACATCAACCGGAAAAGTTTTGCCCTCACTATCATTAACCTGGCTATCACCTATCTGAGGAGTATGTGAGAAGATAGCTTCATCACAAACAATTGACGTTAAGGCCTCAGGATATGTCACTACAAAAATAGGTTTTATGTACTTGTCCAATTTTTTGTAGACCGATTCATTTTGTGTCAATGATGGAGGTAGATTTCTTTTACTTGCAGCCAGAGCGATATTTCCCACATCATAATCTAGATTCCAATAAGCTACGGAACCATCGACAGAAAGAGTTAAAAAGTATCGACTTTTAGTTGTTTTCAAATAGTTCTCATGAATTCTGCCGTTTGAAGAAATATAATGATTACGACTCAGCCACCTGATTTCGGTTACAGCATCCGTTTGGGAACCATCAAGAGCACTAATAGCAGCAGGAAATACCCATGTTCCCTCGTCATACTGGATGGTCCAAGCTAGAAATTCACTGATAAGCTCACGATTGCTTGCCTCCCCAACAGTAAGATGCTCCTCTGTTTCAAGATTATCTGTACGGCCCTGAAGATCCCAAATAATAATTTGTCCATTGATTGTCCCACCAATAAGAATATTTTTATCGTAAGGGCAAAATGATAGAGCCGTTACTTCACGAGGTGCTTCAAATTCTAACTTGAAGTTCAAGCTGTCCGTAAAGCTCCACATCAATATCGGATTGTGCTGAAGAATTGCCCTTTGAACCGAATCAATTTTCTCTGAAGGTTGTACTGAGATAAAAATGAGTATAATGCGGAATTAACTGATGATGGTTAAAATGCTTTTGTCTTACCTTTGTCCTGAGTTACTTTAGTGCTGAAAGTATAAGCAGCAACTACTATTCCAGTCAAATGGGGATACCAATCAACAGCAGACACATAACGTTGATTGCTTTTGGAAATATTGGCAAAGCAAAATATCTCTTTTAGATAGGGGTTTGTAAATATTTGAATTGGAGCAGTAGATATTTTGGGATAGTCGTTCCTGAAAAAATGTAAAGGAAAATTCTGCATTTCTTGTAATAGAAAAAGATGCATCGGTAAAAGAAGATATAAAACAGTAATAGAGTTGTTTTCTCGAGTGGATGGGAATATCAAAACGCGGCAGAATTAGTCAAAGTCCTCTTTGAGACTGTGCAACTTAAAGCATTTTGCCCAAATACTCTGGACAGCTTAAGTGGATTATATTGTGAAGGAAAACTGTATTATAAAACATTAAATATTTCTCTAAGCTCACTCCTATCAACAAAGAATGTGTAGCTGATACGCTTTCCTATCAAGGGTTACTCGTATTATGGATGAAGCGTAAGCAGTCGTTAAACGCAACATTTAGTTTTCCTTTACACTCGTAGTCAAAAACTACAGCGCAGTTAAAAGTTATAGTAGGGTCCAAAATATGTAAAGGAGTCCTCAAAGAACGAAAACCAAAGTTAATTCGCCTTCTTGATTCCGGTATTGAATCTTGCATCACAGCAACTCAGTTTGTTGTTAATTTGAAAACTTAGGTACCTACTTAACTTTGTGAACATAATTATTCAATCATCTGTGAATTTAAAACAATTTTTGGGAGATCCACTGTATTGCCTTCACTTTTTGAAGAGATCGTAATTAGTGTTTTCGACGGATTAAGATGAAGTTTATTTGAGTCAGCCTAGTTTTGAATGTTAAGCGATCTTCATTGATCCTTTCCACAAAATCTTCCATCAAACCAGAAACCAAAATATACAGTAACACATCATCTGCATATATGAAGCAGCTAAGAACGAAATGGCGCCCAACGTGAAAACTTACGAGACTATACTTATATTCAGAGATGATTTTGGAAATATATGAGTTTGAAATGCATAGCACCCGAAAGCTTATTAAAATGATAAATTCTCTGATAGATTGCTAGGTTCACAATTATTATATTGAAGACATTGGGGCATATTCATAGTCACTTTTAAATTACAGTTTATCTTAGACTGTGGTTTATTCAATGTTATTTAGATAGGATACCCAGGTCTAAGATAAACTGGAGTTTAAAAGTATATTCATATTAACCCATTTTATTTACCTGTACATATCGATTTGATTGAATTCCAATACACTCAGTAGATACTTTATTTGCTCGGATACTTCAGGTGGGGGCTTAGGTTCTTTTTCGGCCTCTGTAGATGGGGTGATAGTTTTACTAGTTGGAGCAGATTTTCCTTTTTCTTGCTCTTCCTCCGATGACACGTCTAAGCCATCTTGTTCTAAGTTTATAAAAAATATAATTTAGCCCTTATAAAGTTACGGAGATCATATACATCATACATACATTTCAGGGCGCTCAAGAATTACTACTCTTGTGACTGCTGTTACACGATTAGAGATTGCAATCCCCGGGATTTCGGGATAAATGTATTTCTTTGAAAAAAAAAAATGCATTCATAAAAACTCTTTAAAACAAACAAAAAAATTGCTTTTAACAAAATAGCACTCAACTGAAACCAACATTGACTGTATGGAAATTCATGGTTACGCAGCAAAAAAAAAAATAGAACAAAGAGAAAACAAGGTTTTGAACTACAAACGTTGGAGGGTAGTTGCTGCTCTAAGAAAGTATAACTGCAAAAAAAAATTTCGCATATTCGGGATTCTAGAATTTAAATCCCTTGACTTTTCGGATCAAGAAATTAACCGGGATCCCGGGATTGCAATCTCTATAACACGATTTAATGTTTTATATACCAGGAGCAACCTATGATCCGAACCGGAATTCGATTCGATTTTCTAAATGAAAATCGAACTACCTTACCTTCCTTGATTTCATACAAATATTGTGACCATGCATTAGATGGAAATGTTGGATCCGTTTGTTGTTCCAATGTCACAGTAGATGGGGCTGACTGAATGCCAACATTTACCCTTTGTTGAGTTACATTCTGAAATTTGGTATCCCCAGCAATTAGTTCAGCGTAGCCATCACGAACATCTGATGTAAGACGCATTTCAAATTTAACTCTCGACTGTCTCATTGGATAGACAGTTTGAATTTCCACATCTGCAACTTCTGAATTTTTCGGCGGAATACCCAAATTTACTTCATATTCACTGCCTTTGCTTATCCATTTACGTGGACGCTTGGTTAACTTTTTATTCATCATAAAGCGTTCATAGGTTTCTATGTTTTTAATTATTGCTGCAGCTGAACGTGCATCATCTTCTGTGACGTAGATAACAAAGGGATCCTCAGCGAATCTGCTACTTGTTTCTTCTTGTTGTGCAAGAGAAGGAGCATATCCAAGAAGAACTTTATCATCTGGTTTGTAGTTAATAAAGAATTCTTGAAGCATTTCACCGTTATCGATTTCATCAAAGAGATGTTGACTTAAGAGGCTAAATTTGATGCGCTTCCACGGAAATTCTTGGCTCACATTGATTCCAACCTCGACACCTAGTTGTTTTTGGACTTTCGTTCTTTAAAATGGAGAAAAAGATATCAAATAGTTAAGGTAGGTGTGTATACATATACATAGAAAAGAAATGATAGTTTTACAGATATTAATATACCAAAGTTAAAAAAAATCGAAAAGTGAATATTTTAAACTGAAATGAAGGACCAGTTTTTTAGTACGAGATCATCTGAGTTTCGGAAGTAACTACGAGTCAACTCCAGTCCAGTCAGTTAAGATACCGAGTTATCTCTGGATTGCTTGCTCTATTGTTTTTTGTCGTAGTTGACCAATTTATAAAAAAGAAATGGAGAGTACTTGCTGACATACTCCGGAGAAATCGTGTTCAGAATGCTGACTGAACTGGTTTATAAATTATACTAGGTTATTGTAACTATATTAGATAACTATATAAAAAAATACCTACTTAAGCATTATCTTATGACATCCTTGTATATCATAAATGTCTGTTTTAGCTGCTTCCACACTAAAAGTATTAAGTCCTTCCAGTTCATCATCAGTTGATTCAACATCAGAAAGAGTTGGTAATAAATCATGTTTTATTTCAGCATTAGTTCTATACAAAATAAAAATAAATATCTAAAGTTAGTATTTAGTTCAAACTTTTTTCAACAATAGCTACAAATAAAATGTTAGACCCTATTGAAAAAAAAAATCAGAAAACTTCACAAACGAATACAGCTGATAGTAAAGGCTTAAATTCAACACTTTTAAAAAAAAAGTTGCAAAAAGTGAATAACAAAAACATGCTTTAGAGCTACCTGGGTGCTAACAAATTGTGTTTGATCCGTCACATCAATTTGGAATGATATTCGAGCAAAATGTTCGTACCGTGTTTTGCACACAGACATCACTTTTCCACTTTTAGCAAACAGTCTTGAAAGTAGTTAAGCCTTAAAAATTACATTTGGAGTATTTTAATATACGCCAAAAAATTGCAAAACTATGTTAAAAAATTATATTCAGTATATTTTGTTGTTGTAGTGCTTAAAATGTTGCACTTTTTAAATTATAAATTACTAAATCAGTTGCATTGGATCGTGAATTCCCTTTCTGATTAATACAAAAATGTTGCAGCTTATTAGAACCAACCACTACTTGTGTAAGCCTTATCGTCCATTTTGTCAATAGCATGTTAGTGTGCATTGCAAAATTATAGTGAAAACTTTCCTGGATCAAATAAGCTATTACCCACTGTACATTTGAATTACTTAACTAACGGTAAATTTAAGAATAATGTTTGCAACTGATATGATCTTTAAATTCCTTACACAGCTCTATTTTCTTCTTCAATCCTTGTACTCACGTCCATTTTTCTTCAATAACTTCTTCAAAAGCGTTCTAATGGTTTCAATTGTTTGATTATAAAAATTCACGAATTTCTAAATAAACAAATTCAAATTTCCATGCCAACGAAATAGAAATTTGTCAAATTTAAACACTACCTTACCATTCCAAAATAACTGAATGCATTCATTTTCGTTTATCTGTCAAAACATAATTAAAATTCCTTCCAGATGGCGCAAGATGAAACAAGGAGAATTTCATTCATCTTATTAGAAATTTTTGCATTTGGTGATTAGTGATTCGATTGATTTCAGTTTCTCAAGAAAATGTTAAATTAATTTAATTAAAATAGCAGAAATTATTTAAATAATTGCATCAAATTGTACATTAAGGTACTGAATTTGTATTTTTACATAAATTTTATTCCTGAAATCATTATTTCAACCTGAAAAAAAACATTTTTCTCACTGTCTCAAGAAAACTTGGAAAGTTTTCTCATCCATTATTGATTATTTTTTTCGGATTTAGCATGAGATGAAGAATTTTCTTGCATTTTCTTCCAATATTTAGGACTAAAATATTGTTTTATACAGTTGTAATATAGTTTAGGTAAAAGTTTAACAAATAGTCATCACTCATCGGTGACATCATCACCTTCCTAACTTGGCCCATAACATTTGTTTCTAATTATGATGAACCTTTTTTCGAGGTGGAGCTGCGATGGAAAGCCTATCCAACACTACATGATTTTTTTTTTATTTCCCTCCCGGATTTTTCTTTGTTTTCATTCGGCATCGGGGTATCGATTTTTCGTTCTTTTCAAGTGGAATGCGTTTTGCTGCATTTTTTTTTTTTTTTTTTTTATTGACTCGGGTTCGGGTGTCGGGTTTTCACTAGGCTGTCTCAAGTGTTGTTTAGATGAGAAATTTGAAGGGGTTAAACTGATTTATCGTATTGTTACATCAAGATACTCTTTAATAAAATAGGTAGTACCTAAAGATCAAAGTACCCATGGTTCAAAAGATGTTAAAGATTCTTGTTATTCAAGTTCATTCATATAACTACCATATACAATACCTCCTATACATGGTGTATTGTTATGAAGAAACTTATTTATCTATTCTTCTGTTTTTACACTCTCTCTTGAACATACAATTCAATCAAAATGGGTCCAAAACAACAAATTAATTGATTCTTCTCCTTCCCAGGTCACATCACCTAAGTTAATCCATATTTGTACCTATATCTCGTTTGTCCTCTTATTGGGATGTCAAAAAAGGGTAGCATATATGTCCATTCCATTACCACCAATTCACTGCCTTTTTAAAACCGGTCCACGTCAATGGAATAATAAATGATTGCAGTGGTTTTATGAAAATACAAACACTCGCCGGGTGCCTATTCGCCATTCATTTTCATGTACTAATGAGACTGTCAGCGCCATGTTCTACGGTGTCGTTTACCATAAAGGACCCTGCACAGCATTATTAAACTTGGGATCTTGGAATAAAATTAATGCTATTTTAATCCAATTGAAACAACGGCTTATTATAATACTTTCAAAACAGATGAGCTTTGCTTTAAAAAGAGGAATTTTTAAACTCATTCTTCGGTTCTATGAAAGTTCTATTGATTTTCTTATGAATAAGCCTAGAAATTCATATAAAACAATGGTGGCAAGTTCATCGTTGCTATTTAACCACTTCAAGCATGAGACGCATTTTTTTCAACAAAAAATAAGGAACTGTTATTCCGTCTTTGAACCTTAAGTTTACCCTTTTGAGAATGTCATTTATTTCTTATAAATTTGTAAAAAAAAGTATTTGCATTTGTATTTACTATTCCAGCTCAAAAACACCGGAGAATCTCCATATAAATTTTCTTAAATCATTAACTAATCAAGTCCCGAAAAGAAAATACCATGGACCGTAAAGCAGAATTAGAACGCAAAAAAGCCAAGCTGGCTGCGTTGCGTGAAGAAAAGGATCGCAGACGCCGTGAAAAGGAAATGAAAGACATCGAAGAGGCTACTGGACGAATAGGTGGT
Source organism: Leucozona laternaria (assembly GCA_932273885.2). Taxonomy (NCBI): domain Eukaryota; kingdom Metazoa; phylum Arthropoda; class Insecta; order Diptera; family Syrphidae; genus Leucozona; species Leucozona laternaria. Next base: position 16,720,592 of record OW026367.1, on the reverse strand, counting down.
GGAGTTGGCATTGACAAGGATCAAAGAAAGTGCGTATTTATTTTACTATAATTAATTATTTCATCTTGCCAATCAAATGATATTTGATTTTATTTTCATAGGGACTTGGATGAAATGTTATCATCTTTGGGTGTTGCTCCAGTATCAGAGGTTTTATCCTCCCTTTCATCTGTCAATTCTGTGACATCTGACAATTCCAACAACATAACTCCAGATGCAAGTTTGCAGCCAAGTGTAAATGGCCAAGGGTATGATAAATTCTTTTCTAATTTATTTGTATATGTTTTTATAGTTATTTGAATCTTACAGTGTTGGTCGTAAAAAACCCTTGAATTTGAGTGTCGTCACTGTACAGGCAACAAACATTCCACCAAAGGAAACTCTGGTCTATACAAAGCAAACCCAAACGAACAGCTCTGGTGGACACGAACGTGATGGTGGGTAGTTTCTTGTGTGTTTTTTTTAAGTTGGTTTTGTTTTCAATTTTACGTTAGCTTTCATGTTTTGTTCCCTGTATATAATATACAATACATACTAATTATGATGAAATGCTTGTATTTAACTTTTACAGTGAGCTTTCATTCTAGAAATTGAAGTTTTTAAATTTTTTAAGTTAAAACTAATTTAGCTGTACCTACGGATTGCAACCCCTTGTTAAAGCTCCCAATTTAAATGTCCTATATACATACATAAACATATATATAGTTAAAATAATTTGACACGATCAGAAATCATAATTAGTAACAGTATTAATTCTTTATGTTATAATACCATTTCACTTTACTTCAAGTTACAGATATTATTTTAGATTAGATTGAAACATTCTACACATAATATTATGTATGAGTACTTCCTAATTACTCAATTAATTAATTTTTTAATACGCAATATGAAAGAAGAGGTAGTTTAAAACAAACTCATAGTTTTTATACAACATACACATAAATTTTAAAGGTATCGATGTGGATTATGTTGTACATATCGCCACCTGTGGACTCATTTGTTCAATCAACCACAGTTCAAATTGCTCAAGAGACGCTTTTTTGTCACTAATTTAAATGCATGTAACATGTGCGGTTTTTTTTAAGTAAAACCAAATTGTTTTCTAAAAGTTGCGGCAGTTTAAAACCTAAGCATTAGTTTACATTTCTAATGTTTTAAAATGAACTTAAAAGAAAGAAGTAAAATGGAGTTTGAACACAACCTCACATATGACTTGCTGAAAGTTGTTAAAATAAAACTGAATATTGGACAGTTTTGTTTATAATAAGGTTCCAATTTGAGCCCAAATACCTAACTAAACAAATACCTTATTATATAGATGGATATCAAACAATAATAGTTATAAAGGGTTGTTTAAATCTCATATACAAGTTGTTGATTCAATGAGATCTCGGGTGACGATATTTATATATTTTTACTTCTTCGAAACGAAACATTTTCGGAATTAAAAAATTAAAAACCAATTTCTTGACAAAGTTCTAGTACTGAATCGACTTTACTGCAGTGATTCTCCATTGTGTTTGGTGGGTAGTTGTGCTTAAAAATACTCGATATACTTCATCGACAGCTTTATTTTTGATGTTGTTGAATAAACATTCAGTTTCGGAATTCTTCATAAAGCCAAGGTCACGCAATGAGGGACAATTGGTATAGCGACAGAGTGTCAAATTCAATCAGCAAATGGCTACCTACTAATCGTTTACTCTTGAGCTGCGAGTAGCGAAAATTTCTTAACCAAGGAGCAATGTTTTCGAGAAAGGACTTCATTGCTGTATTCAATGCCCATTTCGTCACGTGAGTTCTTATTTGTCCTAAACGCCAAACACCTAAATGTTCAGGAAACTTTTGTAAACTTCGAAGTGAGAGCTCACTGATTTTGTTTGTACGTTATCAAGATAAAGTTGCTATTTTATGATAACTATCAACCTACAAAGCGATTTGGGTGAACTACCACCAAGTCATTAGACTCCTTTTAGTGGCGCAGCCTATAATGACTTGGTGTTAGCTCACTCAAGTGGTTGTTGTTTCATTCAAAACTGTGGTAACAGAGGTGGTTACAGGACAAATCGCAATACGATTTCAAGTGCGTTAAAAAAAAGTTTTGTTAAATTTTTTGTCCCATCTTATAATTTATGGAAAATGTGATATAGTACGAGAACAAATTGTGCACAACTCGTTTAATTGTATAAAAGTTATCCTACTGCACACCAAAAGTGTATATATGTACATAAGTTTGACAAGTAAGGAATTCTTTATCTCGAAAAATAAAAGAAATTGGACAACTCTGATTGCATCAATCGATAGAGCGTGGATATAAAATGGCATGAAAAATTTATGGTTGCACTAATTTAAGTAAACACCATGATTGCTTTTCGCTCACAATCACTCACAAAATGAATAGAATAAAATTGTAGAAATTTTGCTTGCCGCTTAATATTATTTCAATATTGTTCGTATGTTTGCTGTTCATTGCGTGGCCTTCAATAAGAAGTAATTGGCATAAGAAAACATATGCTATCTTTTCGTAACTCGAATCGCTGCTCTCCACTATAAATACAAAAAAAGAAATGTTTTATACGTTATTTTAAGATAAAATTCATAATATTGTCGGTACAAAGGCAAAACTCACTATGTACATACAGGTTGTGGCAACACAAATTTCTTATTCAAAACCCGCGCAATAAAACCTCGAATTCCAACCTTTATTACTTTTCAAGCACAACGAATTTTTGAAAACAGATATATCTTTGTTTTTACGCACAAAAATAAATTTTTGAAATCGGACAAGTAAGTGGTGTCTAAGATTAGCCCAAACAAAGCAAAAGTTTAGCTCTGTTTATGTTCTTGCAATGGCAGTTTTAATCAGTTCTGTACTCTATGTAACATGAAAGCCAAAGAAGACAATTTTCATCTTATAAGCGTATGTCCAATCTTCAAACAGTATAGACTGTCGTACTTAGGAAAAAAGGTGTTCTTTCAATGAAAGAGACAATTCATATCTTAAATGGATCTGACTGGAAAGGACTTGTCCTTGTTTTTGAAGAGTACTTACACTTTTAAAATGCTGCTTTTAACAGAATATGCATAGTCATCTTTATTCAATGATAAGTCAATCAAGCCAAATAAAACGGGATATACATTGTTCAAACGCTTGTCATGCATGTGAGAGTGTATTAGTACATTTTTTTTTGACGTTCTAATACGCACTCATCATTTATTTCCACTTAAATTTCTATGCGAAAATGTGCCTATGCATGATCAAGCAATCATTCTCAAATATACAATATTTCAATGCTGGCTATCTGATTGAACAAATTTTAAAATGTTGCCAGTCGAGCTGAAGGCAAATCCAAAGCTTAACAATTCGTAAAAATCGATCTAAAAGTAAGATACCCCAATTGTTGATAAATGAATTCTTTTACTTTCTTACGTACTTAGAGAAGATAAATTGATAGAAGATAGTTAACATTTGTCTTGCGTTCGTTTTTGACGACCCTTACCAGCATAGCAGTGCGTGCAATTTCTGCTCAAATGTTGAGATTCAGGTCTTGTTGGGTCCTTGGACTCCAAATCGACAAACGTACTGTCCTCACTTTTCCAATCCATTATTGTGACTGACCTAGAAAGGAATAAGCTTAAGAACCACGCCTGTCGAATCAGACCGCTCTAGCTCTGCTACGACCCTTACATCCTGAATGGCGCACATTTAAAAAAAGGAAGTTATGTTGTCGCACACTCTTCAAAGAGATTGGAAAATATATTTTAAATCCAAAAAGTTGAATTTTGATAGAAGATATTCAAAAATATTCTCCGTGCTATCCGCAAAACGGTGTTTTTGTTTTGTAGTTTTAAGAAACATATTTCAGTGTAATTTGTTAGTAAGTGAGCTTAACCTTTGAACCACCGACCGACGCTAAATTCTCACATTATGATAAATGTTTAAATGAAAGTGTTAATTGGTCAAACTAATAAAAATATATTTAAGCTTAAAGTGCGCCTTATAATAATTATAAAAGTATTACATATATGTTTTTTTTTTTATAAAGTCACACAACTTCTCAACAGCAATAGCATGTTTATTATGTAGGTTTACAAACCTCAAACAGAAATACTCGATGCACGTTTCCTTTAACACACGATTTGCTTTTATCAAGATGCAAGTATCCACAGTAATTGTAAAATGTTTAATATTTGTTCGATATCATGCAAAAAGTTAAAAAAAAAAGCTAAATTTACTCTACACATTTCTTTGCATTTAATTAATAAACAAGAAAATCCTAGTTACAAATTATATTTAAAAAAAAAAAAAAAAAAATCCCAAAATAGCAATTCGTAGTGAAATTAAATAACAAATACAGTTCTTTCTTGCCATTCCTCACCTTTGTCAGGATATATGGAGGATTGGTGGAGACCCCGCAAAGGTATTTTCTTTAAATAAAATTTCATTTATATTCTCTTAGCATCACATTTAACAAAATATTTATTCATATAGTAAATTACTAAAACAATTTATCTCGGTTGTTGGATTTATGAATATGATTTATTTTTTAGTATTTGTAGAAAAAGTTTAACCTTTTTAGAAAATGCATTCTAGTGTGCGGTTGATTGGGTTTTAGAATACACATATATAACAACCGAGGTCAATTTCTCAGAAGTATAAATTAAATATTAATAATAATATGAAAAAAATATAATTTTATCTTATAATTTATAAAAAAAATGCCAATGTTGTATTATTATTTTTATTTAGAAAGCTAATGTTTTTTCTTCTTAATTTTCTTGTTTTAATTTTAGCTCACGCATCGGATTATTACGGTGAGTTGAGTTGTTTAATGTATTGTTTTTTTATTGTTTTGTTAATTTCTTTTATGTAAACATAAATAGTAAATAGTTGCAGTATATTTTGTTGAAATTAAAAAAAAAAATTATGGAGTTACGTAAATTTATATTTTATGTTTGTTTTTTTTTTTCGTATAATTATATTCTTTGTTAGTAGACATTAAGAAGAAATTGTATGTTTTGTAGACTAAATTATTTTTAATTTACAGGAGTTATTCGATTTGACAATTTTATTTCTCCACCCATGTTTTTTTTTTTTGTTATATTCTATGATTTATCAGTAAACAAAAATGAATAGTTTATTTTTATTGATTATCGTCTTTATGAAGACTATTTTATGTTAATACGAGTATCACAATATTACAAAGTTATTGATATGTTAAGGGACTAATGTTGGAACTTATCAATGTTTTTTTTATTTTTTTTTTTTTCAATTAAATACTTACTCTACCTAAGATTCAAGTGAATTTAACCTTTGGGGCTAATACTATGTTGCCACTGAAGCAAAATCTCGAATTTCAGTGATTTCAGCCCAAATCTTCACATTTCCCCATACAGTTTTGAGATTTCGAATGCGAGATTTTGTTGTAATCTCAATGAAATCTTGTACCGTTGTAAGCTTTTCAGTGTGACAATGCCAATTTAAATACTTCAACATACATGTTGAAGAGCTTTTTCAATAGAAACTATGATCTTTGACTCCAACATAAAGCAGGTGAAAATAAAGAGTAGTATGAATTAGTGCCGCTGACTTGAGCCCTTCGGATTTGGCAGTAAATTCTAGTTTCACTCCATTCGTGCCAATAACACGCATGATTCGCCCACGCAACTTCTATTTTTTCAATTTGTTGTTGTAATTTTGACCACGCGTCGAGACTCAATTCGAGACAAAAACGAATCACTTTTCGTTTAATTTGTATGAGATATATAGGGGAGCGACAACTTAAAGCTATTTAAATTTGTTTTTAAAGTGAATTGTTTTATAAAATGTATTTGAAATGTTGTGCTATATGTTGTTCTAATAGTAACAACAAGAAAAATACTAAAACATAAAGGAAATATGACTGATAATTTCATTTTTCCACACCAATCTGATTTTTTTGTTGTTTTTTATTTTGGCGATTAATATATCTTAAAACAATTTAACATGAATTTAAAAACAATTTTCGGTGATATTTTATTGCTTTAAAAACAAAAAAAATTATTCACACACCAAAAGCCATCTTCACTCAAATTTTCTTGGCTGTCACATTTGTTGTTGTTGTTTTGGCTCCTATGACGTAGAATGGATAACACACTCAAAGGATTGGTTGGGAGTTTTCATTTTTTTGCATAAATATTCAATATCCCCAGACAATGTGTTCGGGGTCTTACTCGTATCTTGGAAGTTCTCTTTTAACAATCATGCTAGTCTTTTCATCTAATATAAATCACTCATATTTTTGTTGATTGTTTTTTAAAATCTGACCTTACATCTGAGTAGGGCCTAGGTAGAAGACATTTTTGGAGAGCAATTGATGTTCAATGTTCTGAGAAACCGGAGATCTTCCCTCAGAGGGCCAAATCTGGTTCTTTAAAAAAGTTTAACAAAAAGCTCTAACACCCTTTCATACTCATTTCGATTCCCATTCTGCGAAAATGTGAAATATGAATAATTTTCTTTCATGTTGTCCACCATTAAGAAGTGCATCTTTTGAATGAAATGTTAAATACGAATAAAAAATGACAAATTTAACCACATCTCTTTCTCTGTACAATCTGTAAAAAATGCTCTTCAAAAATAAGAAAATGGAGATAATGCGCTTCAGTGCAAATGGTAAGGTTGTTCGGAATCGATTATATTATTTGCGTGAGAGCGTGTAAGCGCACAAATCTTACCAATTTTAACTGCCTAATCGTCCCAAAGTTCTTAATAATAATACTGTTGGCAATGTTTGACAATTCTTGTTAAATATTTTAAAATTGACAAAAATGCTACGGAATAAAAATTTGACAATTCTAAAAATTTAATTTTAACAAAGTTAACTTTTCACATTTTCATATGTTGTTATTGCCAATACTTTTTATTATGTAGTGCCAATTCGTGGACTAAGTTTTCAATTTTTTAGTTTTAGAAACTAAAACAAATGCGTGTTTGATAAAAACTTGCCAGGCATAGGATGCTAAAGCTTTATTAAATAACAGGAAGTTCTTATGGGAATTATTATTCGCCATTTTATGCTGGTTTTAAAAGAATGTAGTTTAAGAAAAAATGCGAAGAATTTAATTTCACTCGATATTCCAGAACCTGATTATTATCAAGAAAATTTGTATTATGTATATTATGGGGTCGCCTTCAGGGTATATGCACTTCCTCTCTTAATTTGCCATCAATAGAGCTAGAAACAGTATTTAGTAAAGATCACTATAATGGTAACACTCTAGATCGAATTGGTAATTTATGTAGATCCTGAGATACAGCCCTTCAAATTTAGCAAAATATCAAATTCATTGTTTAATGGTTAAGTGATCTGCAACATTTTGGAGATCTTTTTCGTGTGTATTTTTTTAAGAATAAACGAACCCATTACATTACTTATCCCAGGTTCCATTTTGTCGTTTTGCAATAATAGACGGGAGACGTACATCTAAAAATACACACTTACTTAAGGTGGCGCTACGGTCCCGAGTGGACTAGGTCGTCAATCAACAAGCTTCTTCCAGCCTGCTCGGTCCCTAGCTAGCTGTCTCCAGTTTCGCACGCTAAGTTGGTTGAGGTCCTCTTTCACTTGCGTGCGCCACCTGAGTCGCGGTCTTCGTCTACTACCTCGTCCCTCAGCGTTGTATTCAAAGGCTTTTCGGGCTGGAGCTTTGGTGTCCATTTGCTCTAAATGACCCAGCAATCTCAGTCGTTGTCTTTTTACTCTTTCCGGCTAGGTCAGTGTCGCTGTACAGTTCGTTATTGTACCTTCTCTTAAACTCCCCTTTTATGAAGACGGTACCAAAAATTACCGGCGAATCCTCCTCTCAAAGCATCATAAAGAGTCTCATCCGCCTTCGATAAGGTCCATGCTTCTGCACCATATAGCAAGACCGGGATGATCAGCGTCTTGTACAAGGACACTTTCGTTGTTCGAGAGAAGGCTTTGCTACTCATTTGCCTTCTTAGCCCGAAGAAGCAGCTATTGTCAAGAGTTATTCTTCGTTTGATCTCAGAGCTGGTATCCTTGTCTATGTTAAAAGCTGAGCTTAGGTTGACAAAGTCCCTAACTACCTCAAAGTTATAGCTGTCTATCGTTATGTTCTGTCCAAGACGTTGGTGCTGGGTGTCTTTTCTTGATGACAGCATATACCTCGTCTTGCCCTCGTTGACCGCTAAACCCATTTTCTTCGCTTTCGCCTCAATACTCACAAAAGCGCTACTGAAATCACGCTGTGTTCTTCCAATAACGTCAATATCGTCGGCGTATGCGAATAATTGGACGGACTCTAGTGTTGACGGGAGAGTTTTGCACTACTCTTTCAAGAATGATGTGAAAGAAGGCGCATGTAAAAATACATTCTATTTGTAAAAAAAATTTATATTATCTTTATTTTTGCAATGTTATGATGAACGTTATCATTTGTTAACTTTTTAGAGAAAAATAAAGTGCTCCTAAGTGAAAATAGCTGAATAGCTAAACAATATATCACTTTGTCTTTAACTGACAGAAAATATTTTGCATCTTGTTCAATCCTTTATCATATGAAAGTCATTAAATGACGGGTAGCCCTTTGTTCTTGTCATGTTTGTATGTATGATAATGATGCCGGGGCAAATATTTGTTTTAACCCCAGGGCAAAATCTATACTATTCGTGTAAAATTTACATTTTCTCGCTTAGATAAAATGGCGGCTAGGGCTTGATATGTAAATTTTACAAAAATATTAATCGGTTTCATTCGTATTCGTCTTTAGAATCATTTTATAAAAAATAAAAATAAATTTTGAAATATCATTTCAAAGACATAAATTATAACGCCAGTTACAAAAAAAACACTGTATATTTTTGGTTCCATTATTAGTCCCTAATTGAGATAACTTTACTTTATAAGAAATTTTCATTAAATTATTGGTTCATACATGGCTACATTAGTCTCATATTCATTTTATTTCTTAAGTTAGATTTGAATAGTTTTTAATTTGATTTTTACTCTTTTTTTTTTAATTAATCTTTGGAGAGGTTAACACGATATTTTTAAATAATGTTTTTGTTGTGCAACTAATTTGTGCTACTTAACAAAAAAAAAAAAACAACAGAAAGGAAGAGTCGAGTATTTGGTCATAAACTCGATTCCATTTATGTATGCATGAACTCGATTCTGAAGCTTGGTTATATTTATATGCCCCAAGAACAATTTAAATTCAAATGAAATCCTCCACTAGTAATTTTTTTTAATTTTGTTTTGCTGTTTTTTTTTTTAGTATCCCAAACTCCTAGAAATTGGCCAACATAAATTAAATACGTATATATATAAATCAATATAAGAACTAGTAACTTAAATCGATATTATTCTTATTTTTTTTTTTGTTTGTATGAATATAAAACGTGAACAAACACAAACAAATTCTTTTCTACTTCAAGATGAATACAATCTTAATCCAGGTTTAGAGTGGGAGGATGAGTTCACAGGTAGGTATCTGTGAGTTATATCGACAGTGAATAGGATCGACATGAAGCAAAATAGGAACTTAAATTTAAAATCGCGTTTTTTTTTTAAACGATTTATTGAACATTCTACAGAAATAATACAAATGCTTTTTTAATGAATAAAAACAGAATTATAAAATCGAAAAAAAACATTTCCGATAGCAATAAGAGTGTTATCTTTGTATGTAGATCTATTTTATTGTACCTATTTAATCGTTGCCTGATTTGTGTTCTCAGTTTTTTTTTTTAACATTTTTAGATTATAGCATATATTTTTGAATTCTGTCTTAATATATTTATAAAAAAAAAACAAAACTAAATTGTAATTGTATTCTATTGCATGCTTCTCTCTGTATTTGCTAACATAATTAAAATATTATAACAAAATAATTACATTCATTCATCTGTGGCTTTAGTTCATTTCAATATGGCTTAACAATTATTGCTCACGCAACTCATTTCAAGAATTAAACGTTTTTGGGAAAGAAACTCGTAATTTTGTTGGTACATTATTGTCATAAAACTAAGTTAAAAATATATAAATACATTGTTATAGAATATAATAATATAGCATCGTCAATTGTATAAAGCATTTATTTCTTTTGGTAAAAGGTGATTTAATTTTTTTTTCTTCTATAAAATGTAGTTTTAATCAAAACCCTTTTCAAGTGCCAATTTACTAAAAAATCAACTTTCATTTCTTCTGCAGTCGGCCAACACCAAGGTTAAAATGTAACCCACATAAATGTTCATAAACAATATTTTAAAAAGCGAGTTACTCCTTAGGTTGATCGCTAACAAGATTAATTTTTGCTCTTTAGGGCCCAGTTTTTCAGTGCGAGATTAAGTTGAACCCGAGTTAACCCACCTAATTTGATGAGTTAACTCTGGATTAATTGAACAAATTCTTTTGTTGTTTATCATCCGAGTTTTTTTTAGGTAATTCTCCATGCATCCTTCCATAAAAAAAAACTGCCTTTTGTATTAACTGTAGATGCATTTATTTGCAGAGTTAGCAAACTCTGGTTTAACTCACCACTTAAAAACTGGACCTAAGACGACTTATCAACCTACTCAGTTGGTTTAAGTAAATGAGGGGTTAATTTGGTAAACTAGAGAAATATTCCCCGAATTTATAAATGTAAGTTCCAACAAAGAAACAGAAAGCAAACGAAAGATTTATGGGGTTTTCCATTGGTAAATTCAGATTTCAATTTAAAAATCGATTTTTTTCGTGGCGAATGGAACACCTTTTCAAATCGATTTATTTTTGTCATTGTATTCGTTTAGTTTCGTTTCTGTGTTTATATTTCAAAAAAACTTCATCCCTTGATGCACTTTTAGAAGATAAAGATGAGCTTAATGAAGTTACCGATTAATTCTAAACTGGTTCCATTTATTATGATGAACGAATATTTCTCACATATTTTGAGCACAATATTCACACCAGGGGCCCAATTCCGCAAGTGTGAGTTTTTTCTGTGTGCACAAAAATCAGTGTACTCATTAAATTATGCGATTCCCCAAGAGTGAGGTGCAATCTTTTTGACAGATAAAGCGTACACAGATAGGCAAATTTATTCACGCATATTTTGAGCGTGAATAGAAAGTGTACACGGAAAAGTATTGAAACTTGCGGAATTGAGCCCCTGAAATAAATTAATCAATTCATAAAACACACATTTGCAAACTGACAGCTGTAAATTATGTTGTTAAGTACAGGGAGGGGTAAATCTGCCGAAAAATTTAGATTTGCAAAATTGATTATAAACCAAAAATAAATCAATTTATTTTGCTTAATGGAACGAAAAGATGGTCAAAATCGGGTGTTTGAGAGATCCAAATCAAAAATAAATTGATTTATTTTACCAATGGAAAACCCCATTAATTTGTCTAGAAAAATTGATCTTTTTTTTCTGAGCAAATCGATTCAACGTTAAATTTTTCTTTCGTTGTGCGCAGGTAAATCTGGCAAAAAATTTGGATCTGCAAAACTGATTTTAAATAAAAAATTAATCATTTTATTTTGTCGAATACAACCCAAAAATGGTTAAAATCAGCTTATCCACAAATCGAAATCAAAAATAAATTTATTTATTTTACTAATGGAAAACCCGAAAAGTATCCATAGTCTGTATGGAAACGTCAAGTTCTTTTCTGTGATGGCGTCGCTACTTCCGGCTGTCGTTTTTTTTTTTTTGATAAAAATACGGCTAATTTCAAACTGGATGTTAGCAATTGAAACATGAAAAGAGTCATTTTGGGTCGGAATTGATTTTTATTTTGACTTAAAAATTCAAGTCATAAGCTTTATTTTCGCATCAAAATAATCACTGAGTTTAAGGCCCAATCCTAATGCGCAAGCGACTAAATGCACACAAGCCCTATTCAATAACTATATTGGAGTCCAGCTCCGATTCGATAAGTTTCGTTCAGTTGAGCAAATTCAAGTAGGTAAGATCCCTTTCACACGAGGAAACAAGTTGCTGGAGATTTTTATGATGTTTTCTTTTAATTTCCTTAAAAATCTCCTGTACCTTACACACGAAGAAACAAAATCGTGGAAACTTTCTGCAGTTTCCTTTTAAAATAGCTTGGTTGAACACATTTTACTGTGTGTGTGAAGATGATATTTTGTTCACCCCACTTGCGTCGTGCCCTTCTTTCCTATAAAGTGAAAGTTGCTGGAAACTCAAGTTTCCTCTTGTGAAAGGGGACTTACATATATACTAAACGTCTGAAAATTAATAATTAAAATTTTCAACGATGGTTTTCGATATTTATTATGTACCTACATAATGTAGCTATTAGTGGCGCTTATGGTTTGTACATGATAGAATAAAGTATGTTTGTTTTTACAATCGTACATTTCCAAATAGATTTTGAGAAAATTTTGCTCTACCAGATTACAAGAACTGAAAATGAGAAATATTGCGTACCTGCTTGAATTTGATGGGGTTTTGAACTTTTGCTTGAAGTTTAGGTTTCGATTCGGTGTGAAAAGCCAATTACAACCACAGAAAATCCGGTTAAACGAAATATGTATCTAAAATTTGAGATCAAAATCTGAAATGCCCAATGGAACACCATACAAAGTCTTTGGAAACGTTAAGCCTGATTCACAATGCGGCGAAGAAACGAGACGTGAGTTGTAGTTGTCAAAACAAAATCAAACTATGAAAGCATACCTGGATCACGCAAAGAATTCGATAAATTGAATAAAAGACGCGACGTGACGACGATTTTCATTTTTCCTATGTAATTTACAGATTTTTCACAAAAGATGTAATCAAATTGTGTCTAACAAATAAAGTTATTGATAAATCTATTGTTTTGTAAGTTATTTTGTTTATATTTTACTGATTTTTTTTTTCAAAAATGATTTTTTGTCGTAAAAACGCTCGTTGCATTGTGAATTGGGCGACGATTTTGTAACTAGAAAAAGATGACAGCGGTTCTCGTAACGCTCGCGTCCCGTTTCTTCGTCGCATTGTGAATCAGGCATCAAATTATGCAAGTCTAGTTTATGCTTGGTGTGAACTCGACTTTAGGGTTCGTATCTAGAAATACAAAATAATCTCGAAAACGATTTTTGTCGAGGTTTGTGTATGTTTGAGATTCATGTCAATCGAGAGTTCGTCCATTAAATACCTAATATCTTTGTCGTTCTTGATAACTTTATGATCCCTCACGGTTTACCTCTGAACCAAAAAAATATTAAAACGAAAACACTTTTAATCTGCCCCTCCATCTGGCTAAGGATATTCTTTATTTCTGACTCTTTATTTCATTTAGTTATTTACCTTGTTACTTGTCTTAAATTGTGAAGCTTTGTTTAAAACATTAAACTTTTGTTTTATTGAATGTTTTATTTTATTTTGTTTTCTTTTTTTTTTAAATTTTATTTTCACCAAAAAGATGAAAAAATAACAATTTTAATACAAAAAGTATTATTACCTATTTTGAGTTCATGTTATAAATAATGTCGATGGTGCTTATGTATGGCCAATCATATAAATGAAAAATCTTTGCAGTCACAATAAACTGCTTGAATTAAAAAAAAAAAATAAACCATTTTTTTTTTTAAATTTACAACATAAAATTTAAACTCTAATGAAATTGGGTGGAGAAATATACAAAAAACAATAATAATTGACAAATACACACGTTTTTTTGTTTTTTTTTTTGTTTAATTTAAGATAATGTTAATATTATATTAATTAACACATAATTTTTGTTTACTATTTTTATTGTTTAATTTTATGTTTCTTTATTTATTATTAATTAATATATTAATTTGTATTCTTCTTCTTTTGTTTTGTACAAAAAAAAAACCAAGCCTCTCTCATTTAATGTTTTTTTTTAACTTATATACACGGTGAAGAAATATATATATAAAAAAAAAACAAAGTTTAATGTATAAACAATTAATATTTTCTTTCATAACGACATTTACCTTCAAGTGATTACTGCATTAAAATGTACCTACATCAAGCTCACCAATCAATTTTGAATCTTTTTTGTGTGCGTGGGTATATTTAAAGTAATAATTTAATATTAGTATTAGTTTTTTTTTTTTTTTGTGTTTACATTAATGAACAACATTTTTGTCTTTCTTAAAACGAAATGAATCTAATACACAAAGCTACAAAGCAAATACACCGCTTTTATGAACAAAAAAAACTGTAATCTTTGCACACAATGCCCTATATAAGGTAACTAACTTTTTTAATTCACCACAACGTTCATTAAATTGCATTTTTTAACATTTTCACTTCTTGCTAAATCGTTTTGCGTGTCATTTGCTGATGTTTGTTTGTTCTAAAGATTTTTTTTTTACTATTGAAATTATGTTTAAATAATTAATGTAAATCTTTTGCATGACATTTAAGAGTTCCATTTATCGACGAAATCGAGAAATATATTATATTTTTTGTGCTTATTACTTTTTTATCTTTAGTTTCAAAGTAGAAGAAGCACTGTAAGCATTGCTTGAACAAAGTTTGTATTGGTAGCTGTTTGAAGCGTACGATTATGTGGAAACAAAGTAGGATTTGTACTTTAATTGACTTATTTTTCTGAATATAAAATCGCCTTTCCTGTCCCCTGGTTCCGCAAGGAATCACAGGGAAAATGCTGAAGCAACGTGAAATAATCGATCAATTTTTTTTTTTTTTTGAAATGTGAATGGCGTTTTTGATTGGTCAGTTCTTATTTTGAAAAAAAAAAGAGAATGCTTCAGAATTTGAGTTCAGAATCAAAAGCAGATACACTCACCTTTATAAAGGGTGTTTTTTTTAGAGGTATAAGACTTTGAAATTGAATAAAACAAAGATGATTTTTTTTAAATTGACATGAAATTTACTTTATTCGAAAGATAATCGTCTGGCATTATAATTTAAATATGATTTCTGTCATATGACGGACGTAGTCTTATCTGGAGGTCCAATTTTCGATGACTTTTCCAACATTTGTGGTCGTATTTCGGCAATAACGCGGCGAATGTTGTCCTCCAAATGGTCAATCGTTTCGGGCTTATCGGCGCAGACTAGCTACTTCACATATCCCCACAGAAAATAGTCAAGCGGCGTTAAATCGCACGATCTTGGAGGCCAATTCACGGCTCCGTAACGTGAAACTATGCGGTTACCAAACGATTCCTTCAATAAATCAATTGTGCCACGAGCTGTGTGACATTTTGCGCCGTTTTGTTGAAACCACGGCTCCTGCACATCATGGTTGTTCAATTGGTGAACGAAAAAGTCAGTAATCATGGCTCTATAGCGGTCACCATTGACTGTAACGTTCTGACCAGCATCGTTTTTAAAGAAGTGCGGACCAATTATTCCACCAAACCATAAACACACCAAACAGCCAGTTTTTGTGGATGTAACGGTGTCTGAACATACACTTGAGGATTATCATCACTCCAAATACGGCAGTTTTGTTTATTGACGTATCCATTCAACCATAAGTGAGCTTCATCGCTAAACTAATGTGGTTTTCGTTTCGACCAAAAAAATCGATTTTTTTTTTTTGATTTTTTTGATCTGTGACAAGTTTTTCCTTTCTTTCGACCAAAAAAAGCGAATTTTTGTCGATCTGAAGTCGATTTTGCAGATCTCGATTTTTAGCAAGATTTACACTGATTTTCACACGCACTTGCACACACTTCAAAGAAAAGTGACATTTATTAGTGTTATTTCAAAAGTGGCACTCACACAATTGCAAAACAAACTAAAATCAAGTTTTCTGTTCTTTTTGCCAGTAAAATTTAAGATCTGACACCCAAATCTGAAATGTTTGAAACGAAAACCACATAAATTCGCTCGATACGTATTTTGAACAGAACCATGACTTTCAAAATAAATTTTGCACAATTTGGAAGCGTTGTTCAGGCGTCAGTCTATTCATGTTGAAACGCCAAACCAGACTAATGGCCTTTTCGATTGGCAACTCGGAAGAACTCTCCGATTCGGAATGCCAATAAAACACACAAACAGGCCTAATTCGATTCTGAAGCTTTCGTATCATTGTATTTTTGAAACGTCACATGCAGCCGCCTAAAACTTGTGGCTTTTTTCCGAATTCATTCAGTAAAATTTCTACTACAATCATATCATCATCGCTTGATGGTGAGGAAGATGATGAAGAGGATGATAAAAAGTCACTTGTGTCCATTTTTACTTTATTTATTTAAAATTTGTTTTTATTGTCACACACATTAATTTGCCAAATAATCTTCAAATTCAAATTTCAACTTGAAAATGTTGTTTACCTATCTGTAATGACACTTCACAACTTTGACAACTTTTGTGTTTAAGTGTGTGAGTAATTCTAGTTTCGATTCTGATATCAAATCAAGAATCATTGGGTACGTTCAGATGACGAAGGGACTAGAAGGCAAGGCAAGTTTCTCGTCTCTAATTGGCCAGCTGTCGCAAAATGTCCTTCCAATTAAGGCAACTTTTATTGGAAAGTGACTGGAAAGCTAGTCAAGAAATATCTCCCTTCATTTCAAGTCAAGTGCATTTATGTCAAAATATCAGCTGATTATATTTTGTCATTAAACAGCAAGCTGAACTTCATTGTTCAGTGACTTCTTTTTTCAACGTTTGTTTTATTGTTTTGGGTGGAGGAGTTCTTTATCAAAATAATAGAAAAGATTTAATTAAAAATGCATCATAAGTAAGAAGTATTGAAAAAATATAAATTACATTTCGTAATTGACTTGTGTAAGTTGTTTTTCAAAAAAAAATATTATTATAAATACTATCTGCACTATCAATGGAAGGTAAAGGTTGGAAGTAAAGTTCCAATTTTGGCATTTATGACATCTCAAAAAAATAACTAGTTTCCTTTGTAAAATTTGCGTTCAATGAATGCACTTGACTACATATGTAGTCCCTTGTGTCTGCTGAACGTACCCATTCTCTCTTCTTTTCAGGAGAGGAACTGTCATTCCGAGTCCCAATAGAACACATTCAGAAGGGATTACACGCATTCCGGACGCTTCTGGATTGCCAATCGAAAAGGCCATACAAATAAATCACTTGACAGCTGACAAAATTGCCACCAGTTAAAATAGTGTTGCCAACTTAAAGTTCTATACCCCTAAAAAAAACAACCGTCATTGGATTCACTTTTCGAGTGTTAGGTACGTTAGGTGCAATAAAGATATAAAGCAAAGTAGGCGTGGTAGTGGGCGGATTTAAAAAAAAATTACACATACCATATTTTAACTTCAGGTGAGTTTAATAATAAATATTCAGCTTTTAAAGAGACGTTGAAGAGGGTGAAAATTCAAATAGACTAAAATTGGGCGTGGCAAGGGGCAAACAAAATTCTTATACTATAAAAACCTTCTCCATGGAAAATCACATGTATGTTATGTACCAACTTTCATGCTGATTGGCCAAACGGTGTCAAGGTCTATTGACTTCAGATATATCAACCTGTTGTTTGCGGTTGATTGGCTTAGACCTGCACCTAAGGTTAGGTTGTAGAGGATCTTATTCCTATCACACTTAGATCAATGTAGATCCCTTGTGATAGCCTGGAGTGTTGGACGGTCCTAATAAGTTAACCTATAAGTTATCATGGATTATCAAGCCATCTAGAGGCATTAATGAGTTTCGACAATTTTACACCAGAAAAGTTGGAGAAATCTGCTAAGTTATTAAAGAAGTAGCAGCCTAGGGGTTTATTTCTTAGTTGCGAGAGTGCTTGGCGGTGACATAAGAAGTGAGAAGAGTCTTCATGTGCTTCTTCATCGCTACAACCTCTGCCTAAATCATCCGTGCTGACCCTTAAAGTTTTTTCTTGTGCTACTTCAGCAGACTTTGTCCAGTAGCGGTACAGAGATTTCTTATTTAGTTTTAAGGTCCTATGTGTCTTCCCCTTGTCAAAACACGCCCAAAGTTTCTTGGTATTCGCACAAGAGTCTAGCGGGGTCCTTCTTACATTTTTTTTCTCAAAAATTATTTTTGCCACAGTCAAAACAAACAAACAAACAGACCTGCTCCTTAAGAAACCCCAAAACGCACAATCACTACTGCAGAATGTCTAACGTCTAACGGTGGGATGTAGAGCCGTCCATTTGGTAGTTGGAACCACATATCGTTCACTTCCATGTCGTTCACATCGTTTTCAAAAAAAAGTACAGAATCTCGCGCACAGGGGAAATGGGCATATCTTGCTTTTCGTTAACAAACGGGTGTTGGCTGATTATTCACTGAACCGGTCGACTCGAATTTGGCCACTAAACCGTAAAATTAGATTTTGATAATAAAGTTGTATCATTTGCACCCTGCCATGGGAAACTCTATTGGGAAACCCATTCTTATGCATTTCACTTATTGTGAATTCACAATTCGTTGGAAAAGCTTATTGTGAATTTGAATTTCGAAAATAAAAATAAGTGTTGGCATTTCGGTTCATTCCGTTTTCTAAACGTATTCAATACACTTTGTTAATGCTTTGTGAATAATTGCAGACTTGACATAGTTGCAGTTATTTCCATGATTAGTTGGTTCTATTTCCCTTAAAACATATAAGAACGCATCTTTGCGCAATCTGAAGCCTGATTCACAATGCGGCGAGGAAATGAGACGTGAGCGTGACGAGAACTCGTTGTAGTTGTCAAACTAATTTCAAACAATGAAAGCATACCTGGATATACACAATGTGGCGTTTCTCATCGTCATGTCACGCCAAGTATTCGAAAAATTGAAAAAAAGACGCGACGTGACGACGATTTTCATTTTTACTAAGTAATTTACAGATTTTTCACAAAAGATGTAATCAATTTAATAAAGTTATTGATAAATCTATTGTTTTGTAAGTTATTTTGTTTATATTTTATTGATTTTTTTTTTACAAAAATGAATTTTTGTCGTAAAACGCTCGCTGCATTGTGAATTGGGCGACGTTTTTGTAACTATAAAAAAGTGCCAGCGGTTCTCGTCACGTTCACGTCTCGTTTCCTCGTCGCATTGTGAATCAGGCATGAAACAACCATTATGACTTTCAACAAAAAAGAATAAACAATTCATTAGAACAATACTTCGTAGTAAAGTACTCACGCTATGGCAGGCAAGTCTAATATGTTAGACTTCTTTCGCAAAATTGTTCGTCTATTTTTTTCTCTACAGTTACGTCTCTTTTTTTTTCCTTAAAAGTGCCAATAACATTGAATCCATTTTCACCCAAAGTGTAATTTCACTTCATAAAACAATTAATAATGGATGCCCATTCAATTTTGACAGTTCGGAGTAATTGGACACGTTCAATCACAAAATCTGAAAATTCAAATCTGAATTCAGGTTGTTGAACGCACAAAAAAATCTGCATTTTCTGTTGAAAGTTGTTGAAACTAAAAATTAAGCGTCAGTAGTTCTGGTGATGATATATGTAACTAAATCAGCAACAAAAAACAACAAGACTATGTAAGGTTCAATGAAAAAGTTATTCCACAATATTGCGATAGAGAATTCTGGGAACATTTTTCTAAGAATAGTCAAACTTTTGATTTTAAAACTCACTTATCAATAAACAATTAGTTCTTCTATGTAAAAAAGTATTAATTTGTTCGTGATGAAAATTTATCATCACAAATCAACAATTAACCAGCGCGAAAATCATAAAGTTCAACTTCTATTTACAGTACTTCAACATTTCCCCCACCACTATCACTTTATTCTGAATTTTTTAGATGAGAATTTTTGGCTGAAAATTCAGATGAAACGTAAGCAAACGTAACTAAAAGTCACTAAAAGTCATCTAATTTTGTATGGCATCTGGCCAATCAGAAGCTCCAAAAATTCAAAAATCTGAAAAGTCAGATGTAAAACGTAATGCGTTGAACGTACCCAATGCGAAATTTTCGAAAACGGATTATGTGTTGGACATGGAATTCCATTTCACGTGAAATTGAAAATCGATTTCAATTCGATTAAGTCCAAAATGCAGAACATGTGCGAGTATAAGTAATAGTTCCAAACAATTTAGAAAAAAAAAATTATTGAAAAACTGAAAAAGAATTGCCTTGCGATATACATAATGAAGGTATTATAGTTTACAGAGCAAGTTTAGGATTCGTTAAAAAAAAATCGACCTCGGGATGATAAAGAACACGAAAAAAGTGGGCCCACAATTCTGTCTGTCTGTCTGTATCTGGACCTACAGCCTAAACCACTGAAACGATTTTCTTGAAATTTAGCATGTTTTTTTTAGTGATTCCTAGAGGGGATTATTAGCTCCAAAAATAACGGTATACCTCCAATTCCATTGTTATGAAAGAGGTTATTTATCTCGGAAACTCCTCCAACGCTTTTTATAAAAAATTGTGTTTATACAAAAGTAAAAAAGAAAATTACGAAAAATTGTAAATAACGATTTTCTCCTTTACGGCTTAGTCGATTTCAGTCGTGTGCCGTGCGCCTTGAATTTTCTATTCGCCGCAAATACTTCCGCCGAGAATTTCAACTTATTTTGGAATTAATTTTTGCTTAAAGTGCCGCGTGCAAGTGCTAAATTTACACTGAAAATAATTTTAATAAACTTTACTCATCAATTTGTCCACATCAAAACACCTTTGCGCCGCAATTATTTTCGTGTGCGCCGAAAATCCATCGGAATCGGATAGCGTGCGTTGAATGTGACACAAACATTTTTTGTGCGTCAGGACGGACGTCCACACTGACGTTTTTTGTTGCGTCTACACAAATATTTGCGTCAAAAACGGCTCACAACCCAAATTTTTATTGATCTGGTCGCGGCTTTAGGTGTATATTACATACAAAATATTATTTTCTAAAAATAACCGCTCCAACGATTTTTGTTTACATAAATTAATATTTTTTTTGTTTGAAGATTTCACGCTTAATTTTTTTTTTTTTTAAATAGAACTTTGTTACCTACAGTTTTTGGGTAAATTTGTTTTTACCAAAATGCATATCATACCTTTAATAGTAGGTATACACAAATATTTCAATCAAAATCGTTAGAGTAGTTTCCGAGACAAATAACCTCTTTCATAACGGTTGTATGGCAATATTTGGAGCTTAAAAAAAATTACAATTTCTTCTATAGGGAATCCAATAAAAAACCTTAAGTTCAGAGAATCGAATTGGAACATCGAAACAAAAAGATTAGTTTATTTACAGTTTAATTTTTTTATAGACTTTTTGAGCATACAAATTTTCCCCCACAAAATTTCCACAACTTCAATTGCACAAACAAACAAACGTTCAAACATTACTGAATTCTTCATTATCACATATAGCTAGTTTCATTTTGTCATTAATGCATATTATAAATATATTAAGAATTAATAAGCTCTTCTCATTTGAATGCACTTCAGCGCGTAACTGAATTTTTTTTTTTTTTTTTTTAATAATATTTTAAATACAAATCAAAAGAAGAATAATTGTTTGTGTATCCCTGTGATTTTTTAACTTTAGAAATTAATATATAAATAAAAGCTAAACAAAGTGAGATACAAAAAAAGTCGTAGAATTGTTCCTGTTTTGTCGATTGTCATGTTCCTCTAGCTGTGTTAGTTTTATACCTTAAACAGTGCTTACCTATGATGCCCAAGGAGATGACGAAGAGAGCTCGCTGCCACATATCGATCATGGTTTTCATTCCAAGTTACCGCCAGGAATTCTACCACATGGTCTGCCAACTGTGAAGGAAGTAGCACCAGCCATAACACCCCTCGAACACAAAAAGGAACATGAAGAGAAGAAAGAGAGTAAGTAGTTCACATTCATGCAATTTTCGTTGTTTCTATGATTTTTTTGCATCGGAATTAATTAGTTAAAGAACTATCGGAAGAACAAAAACAGATGATCATCTTGTCGGAGGACTTTCAGAGGTTTGTACTACGCGCTGGACGTGTCATCGAGAGGGCCCTATCAGAGAATGTGGACATCTATACCGACTACATAGGAGGTGGTGATAACGAGGAGTCAAACGATGAGAGGACACATGCTAGATTGTCATTGAATCGAGCCTTCTACGAAGACCGATGGTCTAAGAATCGATGCATCACTTCTATGGATTGGTCAACACACTTTCCTGAACTGGTCGTGGCTTCATATCACAATAATGAGGTTTGCCATAATTTTATTCGATCAACGACTATAAAATTGATTTAATAAATTATCTATAGGAAAGCCCCAATGAACCTGATGGTGTTGTGATGGTGTGGAATACAAAATACAAAAAGCAAACACCCGAAGATGTATTCCATTG
Source organism: Leucozona laternaria (assembly GCA_932273885.2). NCBI lineage: Eukaryota > Metazoa > Arthropoda > Insecta > Diptera > Syrphidae > Leucozona > Leucozona laternaria. The sequence goes on along the minus strand of OW026367.1, from coordinate 16,698,322 downwards.
TCAGAGTGCCGTAATGTCAACATGTTTTGCTAAATTTAATCAGAATCTTATTCTCGGTGGAACTTATTCTGGCCAGATTGTTCTATGGGACAATCGAGTGCAAAAGCGCACGCCCATCCAGAGAACACCGCTCAGTGCTACTGCACATACGCATCCAGTGTACTGTTTGCAAATGGTTGGCACACAGAATGCACACAATGTGATATCGATCTCATCCGATGGCAAGCTTTGCTCTTGGAGTCTGGATATGCTGTCGATGCCGCAAGATACACTGGAATTGCAGCAACGGCAATCGAAGCCAATAGCTATCACTTGCATGTCTTTTCCATCGAATGAGATCAACAATCTGGTTATGGGCAGTGAAGATGGCAATGTATACTCTGGTTAGTTTTCTAAAATAATTTATCATTTGCATGGCTTATTTATTATTTTAATTTAAGCTTATCGCCATGGAATACGTTCGGGTGTGTCTGAGGTCTATGAGAAGCATTTAGGTCCAGTGACGGGAATATCAACTCATCCAAATCAATCTACACCAGACTTTGGTGATTTGTTCCTTACATCGTCCATTGACTGGACAATCAAGCTATGGAGTCTTAAGGTGATTAGAAAGTCAATTTATATTAATTTTTTTCCAAAATAACAAGTGTATTTTTTTTTTTTTTTTTTCATCTAGGACACCAAACCTTTGTACTCTTTTGAGGACAATTCTGACTACGTAATGGATGTTGCATGGTCTCCAATTCATCCCGCCTTGTTCGCCTCTGTCGACGGCAGTGGTCGCCTTGATTTATGGAATTTAAATCAGGATACCGAAGTGCCCTCGGCATCGGTGATTGTTGATGGTGCTCCAGCGCTGAATCGTGTTTCATGGACCCCATCTGGGCTCCATTTAACAATTGGTGATGATTCAGGTAAACTTTATGTTTACGATGTTGCTGAACATGTGGCACAACCGACACGGGATGAATGGTCGAGATTTAGTGGAACATTGAATGAGCTCAAAATGAATCACAATGATTAGATTTTTAGCCTTGAAAACTTAAGAAGAAAAATTGTGAGAAATGAAGCGTTAGAGATATAAGGTCTTTGGATTTTTTTTATATGCGCCTATTATAGCAACCGCAACAACAACACAACACTCAAAATCTTTGTACGAAGACTTAATTTAATTTACGTATTGCTTTTAATTTTTCAAAAAATGAATTCTTCCAAAACATAAAACATATTTTAGTATTATTTTATTAATTTAGGCCTGTTTCACAATATCTGAGCGAAGTTCTGATTAGTTACTCGACACATAAATATTGGCACAGCGGATCATAAGTCCATAGGAGAAAAAATCACAGTTGTTTTTGGCCCACCTGAATAGGGTCAAAATTCAAAAATAAATTTGTTTTGACTGTGGACTTATGACCCTGTGATAATATTTATGTGTCGAGTAACTTATCAGACATTGTGAAACAGTCACTTAATATTATTGCTTTAAATCATTCAATGAAAAGTAAAAAAAAAAGAGATACATAATTAAACTATTTTATTGTCTTCTATATTCTTAGTTCTTAATATTTCGTCCATTTTTGTTAATTGTTATCACCTCTATCACAGAACCTATCAAAACTAAGACTCAAAGAATACACAATTCTCACGAATGTTATAGAATATTCCTGGGATGTCGCCTACACGATTCTGTGAGAGAAGTTCATATCCAGCTTTTTCTATAGGATATTCTTTTATGAAAATTTAATTTGTTTATTTAATATCCCCTGTTTAAAACGATGAAATATTCAGTTTTAATGCTTTTGTTCGGTAGAGTTTTTTTTTATATTTTCAATAAGCTTGTGTTTTGTATGTATGTATCTATATGTTTGTTCCATTTTTAATTTATTGAATCTAAAAAGAAAGCAGCAACGTAGAAAAACAAAAAAAAAAATGATAAACGTTAGGCAGTGGAATCAAATATTTATAATAAGGAAGGTTTTATTCTATACACCTTGTGCAAATTAAGTTTTTGGTACTAACACTAAACTGGATTTTGAGGATTTATAAAAAATAAAAATAAAGAAGAAATGTGTAAGAAAAATTATTATAAATTATTAAAAAAAAAAAAATATTTATTAATGTATTAAAATCAGATAACTGAAGTAATGCTAATAAAAAAAAAAAAAACAATATACTGGAAATTACGTTTTTTTATTTTTATTCTGTTTATGATATATGTACAATAATATTCCTAATAATACTGGTTTGAATACCCAACATAGGGAGAGTATTTTGATTTTGAATCTAGCCACCGAAGAGAAGGGGAAATCGATAAGACAAATCTATTCACATTCGTGTTGAAGGGTCAAGGCCAATGGAGTTTTACAAGAAGAGTAGTTCAACTCAATATTCAGTCGGAGGATTGTTTGATAACAAATGAGTCGTACAGAATAATAATGGTCTGAGTACATTGTTGGTTAATTTGAGCTCTGCCGCCTGAGGAACTCAATTTTTGTTAAAAAAAAGGGAAACATTAAATGCAGGAAGAACACATTTATTTTTCAATAATTTTGTTTAATGTGCCTATTATTTTAAAAACATAGCTTCAAAAAACTTATCTATTATCATTACCAATTTTAAGGTTGTCTTTTGTCCCTTATTATTCTGAAGACGTCAAATATAAAAATCATGATTCTTACAAAGCAAATAATAGAGCATCTAACCACAAAGAGTCTGCAATCTCGTCATCAATCTGGGTTCAGAGCAAACCACTGTTGTTCTTCTTCAATGGTCAAGATTCTTGATGATATCAGGCTGCAGTACGATGAAAATAATTTGACAGTTTTATGTTTATTCGACTTCTCTAAGTAAGCCTTCGACATGAGGCGTTTTCCTTTGGAGGTGGCGAAGTACTTGCAGGTACTTTGCTAGCCATTTTGAATGGAACGCTCAAAATAAGTTTTCCTACAAATCTCATCTACTCGCGATGAGAGCATGAGTAGATGAAGGTACTAGATTTCAAAATAGCTTTTAACGGCCTTTAGTCCATACAAATTGTCGTTTCGTCCCGGCGATCTCACTTATTGACAACTGATGATCCAAGTGAGATCACCGGAACGAAACGCCAATTTTTATGGACTAAAGGCCGTTAAAAGCTATTTTGAATCAATAATTCAACAAGTCCAATTAGATAGTACTAAGTCTTCTACTTGGCTGATGTATTTCAGTAGTATATAGAATTTGTATTATAAAAACCTTCATATGTACTAGATTTTAGTTTTCATCTACTCACAAGTACTTCGCCACCTCCAAAGGAAAACGCCTATAGTCAACCATGGTTTTCTATGCCAAAAACTTAAACACTATTTTGGGTTTTCCTTTATTAAGAGTTATTTATTTAATAGTACTCCTATATGCAAAACTTGCGCAAATTATGTTAAGCAAACAGCAAACGCAGTGGATTTTTTTTCTTGCGCAAATGTTAACGCATTTGTGCAGATGTAAAAAATATCTTGCGCACTTCACTTGCATTTGAATTTGTTTGCCTCTGGCGTGTTAAATTTACTTTATTTGTTTTTTGAAGCATATGGGTGAACAAAATGAAGAAAAGTTAGTAAAATTTTTAAAAACATGACACATCAGGAGGTGAAATTGTTGTTAGCAATTCGATTAGCGCATGAGGAGGTTTTTTACTCAGGTAAATGCAAAGATCAAGCTCGAAATCAAGAACTTTATGTATTTTGAACTAAAATTCATAAACAAGTTTTTTGTTTTTTATTTGCATTATTGTTTTTTTAAATTTGTGTTGTGTTGCAACAATTTACTAAGGTCTTTATTAAAATAATTTTAGGTTATGAGTCCATTATTTATTCCAGCAACAATCAACAAATAAAGTAGATGTCCGTTCCGAAACCTCATATGCATAAATTGCAGACATAGGCTTTAGGCATTTCAACTTGCTTCTTGCATTTGCTTTGCATGTGTTTTGCTTTGCAAATCTTGCGTTTAGGAATTTTGCCATAGTTAAGGATGATTCGTCAAATCTTAGTTTCTTGAGCATTGGTATTCCACACGGTTCTATCTTTGGTCCTATTCTTTTTCTGCCCACTTATAAATGACCTGTCGTTTGCTTGTGAAGATGTCTCCTTTCATCTCTATGCGGATGATATTCAGATCTATTTTTCAAGGAGGATCGGCCTGATTCTTGACCTTATTTTTCGCATCAATGAAGGTCTCAAAGCAATCTGCAAGTGGGCTGAGGAGAACGGTGTAATACTGAACCATAAAAAAAACCAAAGCTCTAATACGGAAGACCTCCCGACGATATCGCTAAATGGTTCAATTGTTCCTTATGTTAAATCTGTGACTAATCTTGGTTTCAAAGTAACAAATGACTTATGCAATAAGGAGCACATAAAATTTAATTCAGCACTAAAAACCTATTGTGAAACTAATAATATGGAACTTTAAGAAAACTTTAGGTATCAAGTAGTTATACAGCTAAAACGCTGCTTGGTCCGATTATTTCATATTCGGAGGTAGTATACTCTAAACTATATTCTATGTCCCAACACAAGCTCAAACTTGCATTTAATGAAATGACGAAGTCATTAGATACGACCACACAATCTTCTTACAATACCAACATTCTGAATGTACCCTACTCGAATATACGAATTTTCGAAACTGTATATTTTTGCATAAAGTAATTAACACAAAAATACCTGAGTATCCTTAAGAAAAAATTACCTTCTGTAATAATTCGTCTAGAAAAAAAAATATATTAACGCCCTCCTTTAGGTGTCTTAACTCTTCACGGTTATTCTTTGTAAGTAGCATTCCTTGCTACTAAGAATTAAGCAGATAAGAGCGATAGCAAACGTTAAACGTGAAGTATTTTCTAATGGTCAATAGTGTTATATTTGTATGATTTAATTGACGAAGAGAGAAGGCGAGAAAAACGAAAGGGAACAAAAAATGAAATAAAAAAAAAATAATTAAGATACTCACCCTTATTCCGTAAGGCGTTTAAGTAAAACGACACGGCTCTAGAATTGGCAATTGGAATTTTAGTAAAAAGACAACCGTTTTAATGGTTAGAAGGGTAAAGAAAGAAGAGAACTGTAAAGTTTTAGTTTTACTTAAAGGTCAATTATCGCTTCTGGAGCCGTGTCATTTTCGTAAAACGCCTTACGGAATGAGGGTGAATGCTATAATAATAATTCTAAAAAAGACAGTCTTACTGTATTATCTAATAAAACTGAATTGAATTTAATGAGAAAGTGCTGGGGTGGATCGTATTTAATCGCATAATTGTATTTTCCTATTTCTATTCTGGGATGTTAGAATAGAAACACCATGGCAGCATTTGAAATTTGAATTGAAAAATTGGAGGGATCATTTTCGGAGTAACTGCAGGTCCAAACTGTGGAATAGCTTTCAATACGATAACGATACATAGTACTTTTTTTTGAATAAGTCTCTGTGTGATCCTAGTGAATCTGCATGATGACGCATTTAACAACTACTCTTACTCAACTACTGCTTTATTTCTTTCGCTATCTGTCCCATTTGTAAAGAGCTAATGCCAATGCTCTCGATTTAAAAAAAACGATGCTGATCACTAACCTTGGAACAAACGCTGATGATTTTGAATGGCGCAAATAACATGTTCTCAGATTTTAAACTCATTTATGCGGCATTCTTTAACCGGGATACTATTAATCCACAAGATTTCTTTTTCAAATCATTCTTTCTTTTGATTTCTTCTTCTTGATTTGAATTTTTGCATACAAAATTTTCAAAAAAAAGTTTAAAACTAAAAGTTCGAAAAATTGATAGAGTCCCATAAAATAAACAAAAATCTTCATAATTACTTGGGCAGTTATTCTAAGCATTGGAAGAAATTCGCTGTTTTGGACAGTACGTGAACAGACCTATTGTGTGTGAATACCAAGTCCTCTGGGTCTCTGAAATATAAACTGAATCCTCAAATCTCGATAAACTTACCACCAAAACTTTGAGATTGGGGTTTATGGAATTAAGGATTTTTGAATTCAAGATTTTGGAATTTAGGATATCGTATCCAACTCGTTTATGTAAAATTTCGTACCTACATACATTTAGCATTTTAAAAAAATTATTGTTTATTTTAAATATTAAATTCATAAGTAACGAATTGGATTTCTTATAATCATAGACGTGTTTTAACAATTAATACAAAAAAATAAAAATATCAAAATATGTAATATCAGTTCAATTTTTCATTGCGACTTTGGCGTCAGCGCACTTTTTCTGGAACTGCTGCAGTACTTCATGGAATTGCTTCAAAAGTGCATCTTTGGTTGTGAAGTATTCTTCAAAGCGCTCACTCACTAGCTTCATCATATCTTGGTTTTCCTCTGCGGTCTTCGGAATCTCTTGTCGGTTCTTCTCTATCGAATCTCTCAGCAAATTCAAAGTAACTTCGGATTTCTTCACCCTCTGAACCAATTCAGTTAAGCGATTGGTTGTGTAATTCGTCATAGCAATGATCTCCCGGTCTAGTTCATCGACTTGCTTTTGTTTCTCCTTTATGGCTTGCATTTTCTCCTGGGACTTTGGCTCGATCCAGTTGGATACTTCATAAGTAATCAACTTAATTTGTTTTTCGAAAGCATCAATCCCTTTCGACAGATCCTCTATTCGGTTGGATATGTGGAGCTGAAGTGACTTGAGAAATTTTTCGACTCTTTGTATCTGTGCCTCTAGTTCGGAGTTCTGATGCAAGCAAAGCGATTCAATGTCCACGTTCAGATTAGCTAAATCTAGATTTTTGAAATGTGCCATTGTCTCACGAATATAGCAATTAAACTGGGCGATTTTTTCCGTCAGTTGCTTGATATGCCTTGAGAGTTGTATTTGTAACTGATTATCCTTCTCTTGGAGGTCGCACACTGTTTGCTTTTTTGTCTGCAATTGAAACTGCATCTGGCCGACTTCTTCAATTAGTTTATTTCGCCCTTCTACTGACATTTTTTGGGTGTTGACTACAGCACGGATGTCTTCAACACTAACCCTAAGTTTCTCACTCAGTTCCCGCTTACCGGTGACCTGGAATTCTAGTTTATCGATTATTTTCTGATTGTCCTGCATTAGTTTTTGCAGTTTTTCAATCTTTCTTTGATTGGTTTTAACTTCTTTGTCCAAGCGAAAGTATTCATCTTCGGCTTCGATAACTTCAGTCTTGGCAGAGATTCCGTCGAGTTCGGCATTCAGACGTTTGATCTCTTCGTCGACAGCATCCGAACTGGGAATAGATATTTTTTTGCTGATCAATTCGTCCACTGCCGACTTTTGAAGCTTCTCGAATTCTTCGTTTTTTTGGTTGTTCCACAAGGAGAAACCCTCTTCGGCCATATCGGATAGTTTAATGGCAAAGCCGACATCTGGGAACTCTTCGCTAGCTATTAGATAGTTCTTTTTGAAGACTTCGATGTTATCCGAGGGCGGAATGAAGTCCATGAAGAAGGAGAACAACATGACTGCATTGCCAAAAGCATGCGGGGCTGTTGGAGTCTTCAGCCATGACTTGTTCACAGTGAATGGGTAGTCGATTTGATTGAGAATCTTCGATATGGACTCCACATGGTTCGCACCAACTTTAAACTTGTTTCCCGCTATGAATTTCAGAAAAAAATCGACCAAGCCAATAAACTGCTTCATGGACATGGTTTTAAGGCCACCACGATTTAGGAACTCAGTATTTATGCCACAGTCAACGCTCTTGAGATATTCGGTGATTCGCACAACCTGCTCTTGAATCCAGCGCTTGTCATTAATAGCGGCGCGTTGTTTTTCCCCAGTGAATTGTGTTGCCTTTGAGGGTGTGATGTGAGTTGGAGTTCTTTGAGGAGTGCGGGCATTGCTGACGCTACTGCTTCGTTGGCGCTTGGTAGACGTCGGTATGGCAAGATGATTTCCCGCGCCAGTAGCTAAACAGTTCAGTGGTTCAGCAGAAGAACTTCTGGTAAGTGAACCATCCCGTATCGATGGACGGCGAATGGGCTGTTGCAGGCGACTTGTTCTGTAAATTCGTTTAATAAATTCGATATAACCAGGAATGGCTTGTATATATCACTGTACCTTGATTGACGGGCTTTTTCTGATGGAGTCTCATATTCGGTGGTGCGTCTTGGCCTTTGCATAATATTTAATTAAAAATTTTAAATAATAATCAACGATAAACAACAAGGTATTTTATTTTAAATATTTGTTTGAAAATTCAAATTATTTTTGACAGGCAGCAGATCTGTTTGATTGAGTATTTAAAGGTTTGCAGAATTGATGTGTTCGGAAAGTAACTTACTTTAAAGTACTAGATTATATATCTTGTTACAGCGGAATTCCTTTGGAGGTAGCGAACTACTAATAGGACTTAGAGGATATATAATATGGAGTGCTCGTTTCTATCCCTAATGCATTGTAACGCCTGGGCCCTTGCTAGGGGGAGCTATTTCGGTTTAGATAAAGTCTTAGAATATCGTACAGCTGCTATAAAAGTCATAATTTGCTTATTTTCTCTCTAAAATGTTCTAAATTGAAGTAATTTTTGAAATTAATAAGTGTTTATTATTTTAAAGATTTCAATATCATCTTTTTTAGTTTTTTTCTCCAATGTGCAGAAAACTCAGACCGAAACTTCAAACAGCGACCCCTATGAAAGGTACGCATTCGAATAAAAACAAGCACTCCATATTATAATCCTCTAACTGATACGATTATATCATTACGACATGGCTTTTTGATTTTTTGTGGTTAATTTTGTTTGTGTTGAGCATCAGCGCAGCGTGCTAGGCTTACTTTAACGATGCTGATGCTAAAAGAAAAATCCACAACAAAAATGACACAACGAAATCATAAACTAAAAATTTCGTTCTCCTTTTCGTTTTGCAGTACGCTGTTCGACGAGCGACTTGTAGCAGATTATATAATAGTGAGAAGGGTGAAAGAGCGGTGAGAACACTGAAGTTTTAGTTTTATTTTATAATCAAGTGTACCTTCTAGAGCCATGTCGTTAAACCGTCGTTTTAGTAAAACGTCAACCGTAATAAGGGTGATTGTTTCTTGCATTACAGCATGGCTTTCTGTGATTTTTTTGCAGTTGTGTTTTTCCCTAAGAATTTTATTTCGTATTCGAGGAGAAAAATTTCGTTTCGCATCAGCAGCATACTAGGTTAAGGGCCAGTTTCACAGTCAGAAAAATCACCGTTCACTGCTACCTGAATAAGTGGCACTTAAGTCTCCGATGTTGGTGACTTAAGTTCCACTTACGCTAGCTATGAAATTTAGCTTAAACTCCTAATATGGGAAACTTAAGTGCCACTTATTTGGGTAAATGTCGACTGTTCAACTGGTCCTAAATGTTCCAAATAGATCATCGAATGAAAATAAAAGGATACGTACCTAACTGAAAACTGAGTTGTATACTTATCTCTTTTCCTTGCCTTTGTTTATTTTTTATATATGTTTTGTCCTTTTTCTTTACACAAGAGTATATATTTTCTTACCATTTGCAGAACTGAGAGCCATTCATAGGAGTACGTAGGGATACCCATACATTTTCATATATTCGTTATTTTTCTTTACACAAAATAGCCATCTACCCGTCAACGTTAAAACTATTTTTTTCCAAGAAAGAAGGGTTTGTGTTCAGAAATGGATTTGCATAGTAATAACCCCCTTCCACACGAAGAAACAGGTTGTTGAAGATTTCTTGATATTTTCCTTTAATTTTTTCTAGAATCACACGAAGAAACAAAATCGTAAGAGATTTTCTGCAAGTTCCTATAAAGTTTATTGGTTGAACGCAAACTACTTGAAGTTTGCAAAGGAATGTATGTAACCAAAATCTCCTCAATTGTTGACCGGGGAGATTTCGTTCAACCCGCCACTTACTTCGTATCCTTCTCTAAAACAAACTGAAAGTTGCTGCTATGACTGCTTTTAAACCATGCAATTTCTTCTTGCGATTTTTAAGCACGTGGGCGAGCGACGTATGTGGTGGCCGGGGTAGACGAAATTGCTGAGGTTGAACAAATTGCAGAGTTATCGCTCATTCTTCTTTGTGCTTTTCCTTATTGTTAGAATGTGTTTTATTTTCATTCGTCGTCCACTCAGATAACTTCGCTTAATCAAGTGGAGTAAAGAGTGCAGTGAGATGATACTTCTTCACTTGCACAAACTAAACTTTTCATTAAAAATCGCTGTCGTGTAAAAGGTATTTGCAATTAGAAGGAAACCAAAGGAGAAACGAAGATTAAAAATCGCTGTAATGTAAAAGCAGTCTATGCAAATCCAATCCAAATTTGCTCACGGGCTTTATTTCCGCGAGTCTTATTCCATTGCACCTCAATTCAAAAACGGCCTAAAATAGGAAAAGAAACAACTAAAAATAAACGATTTTTTTGGAAAACTCAGCCCTATGATATGTCTCCTAAGAAAGAAAAACGCATTTTGCTGAATAAAACACAACTTATAATTTTTTTCGTAAATAAATATTTTTTTATTTTTAAAAATAAAAGTCTATATTGTATATTGTAACTATTTATATGCATAAAGTATAGTAATATAAACATTTTCAGTTTTGTTTTACTTGTTTGTTATGTATTTGCTTCCGCTTTTTGTTCTTCGCTTTATTTTTTTATTTAAAAAAAAAAAAATTAAATTAATACTAAAAAACAACAAACTATAAAGATTTTCTTTTTATTATTATTACTTGTTGTCTCTTAATTTTAATGTTTCAGTGTTTGTGTGTGTGTATAAACCTTGCAAAATATTTGCTAAAGTCGTTTTTTTTTATAATAACAATTAGTTTAGTTCTGATGGAAATTGAAACACATTTATATTTTTATTTATATATTTTTATATATACAATATGTTGTTGTACACTTCATATCTACAAACATTTATATAATGATAATAATTTTGTTTTTATAATTCATTGTTAGAGTATGAATATATTTTACTCTTCGATATTTTGTTAGTTGTTTCTTAAGAAAATATATACAAAGTGTACATTGCACAGATTTTTTTAATTATTTTTTTTTTTTGTAGCCTTGTAGTTTATAAAATTGGATTTTTAAGCCACGTTTTGTACGAAAGAAGCAAATGCAAAATAGAAAATTACATTTTTTCACATTTTATTTGATTTAAAGGAGGGAGAATATCGTTATTTTGTTACACATTTATTTAATTTTGTATTTAATTTGATTAAAATTACACTTAGCTTAGCAGGTTTTTTCATTCTATTTTAACAAAGGAACAAAAGGGCTAAGATAGAGTATATGGACTAAGAAAAAAGCCATCAGCAATGTTCAAATCCGTTGCAACATTCTTTTAAACATTGGCTGACATTTTGAGATTCTATAGCCTCCTGTTCATTCGAAACAGTACGATCACGTTCCATATAAAGTATTAGAATACATTTTTAAGAATAAAAAGTAAATCCTAGCTCTTTGCAAAGCAAAGCGTTTCCAATTCGGTATCTTCTTTTCGGTTTCGAATTCGAAGTAAGTCCAAAATTATACTTCTATGATTGACTCGATGAGAGGAGCAGTATTCCAAGAAAAAATCCCACTTGTGACATACATATGGACCATAGATATATGTACATACAATATATACATAGGTACTACAGTGCAAGTTTTGGATTCATACAAAAATTACGATGCAAAAGAATTGTTCGTGCGTGGTTCTGTCTGTCTGTCCCTAGCGGGTGATTCGAAATTGTTTTCGCACTAAGAATAACGACGCTACTGGACGTTCTCAACCGTGAAAGAAAACCAAAAGATATTAATGTTACAAGTAGTCCTGGTGAAGGTAATAACGAATATGTTCGTCTGCCAGCAAGTACTGGCAGCGTTACCGAAAAAATATTCAACAACTTTTCTGAAAATACAATTTGTGAGAAAAAAAAATTACAACACAATCTTCTTTCCCGAAAACAGGATATGCACTTTATTGAAAACAATATTTAACAAAACCGTTTCTTTTGTATTTTCGATTTTCTCGTTTACCTTTGAACCGATTTCAATAAAAGTTTTTCATTAACATAATAATAAGTAATAAGTTTTCGTAAAAAAAAATAAATAGTCATACATTCCGAAACTGCTATTCACTCTCGTATGTTTTTCCTCACTTACCTCGTAAGGAAGAAAGGAATTGTATAAATTTTATAAAACAATGAGAATGAATTTGGACAAAATCAAAGAATGGTTAAATAACAATGAAGTGTGCCTGTAGAAGATGATACAATTTTTAAAACGATGAGAAAACGGAGACAAATAAGAAATTCTTTAAAATTCATTTTACATTTTGACTTAAGCAGTACAGTTTCCTGTTGCATAGATTTCCCTTGTAGTCTCAGATTTTGTTTGGTTTTGTATTAGATTTAGAAACCAACCAGCACATAAAAAAGAAAGAAATGTTTTAGCTTAACCCATTTATATCATAGTGTTCGAATTAAAATCAACTGATTCCCCTACACTGTATTTTCCTTGTGTTTTCGTACACACTTATGCAAAAATGTGTATTCTTTTTCATTTGTTGTGACCTGCAACCTCCTACCCTAGTACCCTAGTTACCCGAAACATCTATATAAACCGAAATAAACTATCTTAATTTTAGTTACATTTACTTTCTTTGAATACGTGTGCAAGGATACGAAGCAGCAGAAGTAAGGGGAAGGAAATATATTGCATTGCATTAAATGAACTGATCACACTGAGCAAAACCCAGAACAATACATCCAAAGGTAGTTTGGGACAACTACCCCATGCAAAATTTAATGGGAATAACCATTAATCATAATTCTCTCAGTACAGATTGTAGGGTGGAAGCTGGAAGAGAACGACCGCTTTAAATCGGTTCTCTAGAGAATATAGGAAGTCTATGACCAGTAGCGTGCAATAATAATTACGAAATATTGTTTACTCCGTTTTAAAGGCTGTCCCAAACCAACGCGAAACATTCGCGCGAATATGCGACGACTGAATAATGTTCGAAGATTCGCATCGCGCCAGTGTGGGTGCTCCCAATAATCTCCATCTAAATAAATTAAGACAGGCGGAAGTTTCGTTGTCGCGCCGAATGTTTCGCGTTGGTTTGGGAGAGCCTTAAAGAAAACAAAAAACTGTTTCGTTTGCAAAGAATTTGTTTAGCTTAAGCCCACACACCGCACCGGTAACAAAAATTACTTCGACAACACAAGCAAAAGCGATATCTCAATTTGTCGATTACCGATAGCTTGCTGTCGATTTGTCGATCAACTATCGTTGGTTTTTGATAAAATGTTTAGTGCATAATTCGGAGCATATAACAGGCACAGTTATAGAAAATCTCGAAGAGCTTCTTTAGAAACTAGAAGAGATGTAAGTCTTTTCCCACAAAATATTCTCAAAAACGATAGAATTTGAACCAATAGACAATCCTGTTTCTGAAACTTCTCACGTTAAAATTACGGGTCCAAAGGCGGTGTTTTTCACAAGCCCCGAAAAAATTCCCGGAGCTTAACTTAAGCACGGAGAAATACTGTGTTACCGGAGTGAATTGCATACTTGTTATCGATAGTTTGTATGGAACTCCATTTTGTTTCTGTAATGGCGTCGCTAATCTCCAATGTCGTTTTTTTCCCAACCAAATCCCTCCGGGCTTGCAAAAAAACACGGCTTAAATCCATACGTGCGGGGATCAAAAACGTTCTTGTTTGCTTGAAGGAATATTAACATATAGATGTTTACAATTTAACGTTATTTTCACAGATTATCCACACACGAAGATTTCAATTTGCCTACAAGCTTTAAATGTCAGTTTGCAGATATAAAATGAGAGAATGTATGTGTAAAAACCTCACACAGTAGGGATCTTCACACACCTATCGTTAAATTTTGTTCATCGACACGAGATGAAATTAAAAAAAAAAAACAACAATGTAAACAAGTTGGTTATAGAGGGTAAAACGTACCAACATTCTCATCTTTATATTGAATATTTTTGCCTATTTTACGCTGTGTATTCATTTTAATGTGTTGATTAGATCATTTATTCACTTCGTCAAAAAGTGAAAAGACAAAAATTTATATTTGCTCTAAAAATTGTTTTAAAAGATATTCCCATTCGAAAATGATCACTAGCAACTTATTAGAACCTTCTAAAAGATACAACTTATAATGTGTATATTTTTCAGTCTTTAACGTTTTTTTTTTATATTTAAAGATTTTTGAGTTGTTAACTGGATTTGTATGCATTAGGATTATTTATTAAAAACAATGTGTAGTGTATCATGTATCAATATCAAATAATCATCAAGAAGTTTTCAAAAGCAGAACTTACCATTATAGCCATTATCAAGTTTTATTGCTGGAATTGTTTCTTTAATCCATAAACCTCCAGCTAAAACCCTCTTTTTCCGTTTTTAAATATTTTATATCCGCAAAAACATACATGTTTTTTTACTATGATTTTTTTTATTACAATAACATGATTCCCTAATTTCGTTTCTTTTTTCACGTGTTGGTTTTTTATTATTTTTTTTAATAATTACTCCGGTTTTATACAGTTTTTCTTCTTCTTTTGTTCACTCTCTATTCACAATTTAACACTTTTAACAAAATATTTTGAATTTACCCACTTATTTAGTTTAATAAAAAAAAAATTGTATTTTTAACAAAAAAGAAATAAATTAAAAAAAAATATAAACAAAAGTTACACATTTTTTTTTTTTTTTAATAAAGTATCAACATGAATTTTGTTCTTAAAAACAATTTCTTAAGGCGCAACTTAATTTCAATTTTACGTCTTAGGTAAAAATAAATACATTTACATTAATAAAATCTAAAAAAAAAAATAATAATATTACAACAATATAACAACTAAATGTGTACAATTTTGTTTAGTTTTGCATTGAGTTGTATGAAACAGTGTTTTTTTTAAACTCAATGATATTTGAAAAAAAAAAATGTTTAGAACATTTTATCTTACACCGGATTTTTTGCTTGCTTAAATTAAATAAAATTTTAATAGTAAAGGTAATTAAAATATTTACAAGAAACAAAAAAAGCACTTTTCTTTTTGTTTAATTGACAAGAAAAGAAAAGTGTTTTGTTTCGTTTGATTTTTTTTTTATTTTTTTTTTAATACATTTTAGACAATCTAAAATTAATTTTCTTAAAATTAGTTTTCTTTTGTTCCTATCTTAAAACTCACAATGATTAATTATGTATTGTTTCTCTTAAAAATATTTTTTTTTGTTTTTGAGAAAATACATTTCAGTTTATATATTTATATACATACATTTATATATTTTTTGTGTGTTTACAACAACGATTGTTCATTAATTTCTTTTCATATTACTATTTATGTTTTTTTTTTTTAATATTTTCTTCGTTTCTTGTACAATGTAAAATTGATGATGGCTCTCTTTTTTTTATAGATTTTTCTCTTTGTAAATATATAGAATATAGACTTTTGTATGCATTTGATGGGTTATATTTTAGTTAGAAAAAAAAAACGTCGAGATGTTAACATAATGATGATTATGGAAAAACAAGAAGAAATGCATTTTGAAATAAAGTTTGAGATATATTTATGAATATGAAACAGGAAGAGTGGTTGTGGTGGTGTGGTCAATCGATGGTGTGTGGCATTAAGTTTTTTTTACATTTATATTGATATATATGTTTTTATTTGTTTAGTACATTATATATTATCATATAATATTTAATATAAAAATAATAAATCATTATAAATCAAAAACAATTTTAACTCACTACTTAGATTTATAGATTACAAAATGTAAAATTGGTAAAGATTTATAAAGCATTGCCATTGGTGGTTCCTGTTACAATAGCGGTCGATGTCGTCAGTGATGTAGGCGGAACAACAACAGATGACAATGACGATAAGGTGGGTTGATTTGAATTATTATTTGAAACAGCCACAACCATTGGTTTCATTGAACCGAGGTATTGGGTGCCAATTAATGGTAGGCTTTGTCCACCCACTGAGAGATTTACCTGAAAGAATTCGAAAACTTTTCATATTTTTATTTAATAAAGTTCGAATAAAATAATAAGTTTGTTTTTTTATTTTTTTATTTTAAAGTAATTTAACATTGTCTATGTAGTTTTCTAAATAATTTAAAGTTTATCAGTTTTATATATGAGCTTAACAAGAAATTGGCACTTATGTAAGTTGTTAATATGTTTGTATTGAGTGCCACATATTCTAATAAGTTTCTACTGGCAAATTGTAAGTACCAAAATATAGGCTTATAATTTGAGTTACGATATTTTAGATTAAGGTCTTAAAATCTGAGAAACTGGTGTGCATTCCTATAAGTATGAGTTTGACGGTTGAATTGTTTTAGAAGAGGAATACAACAGGGTATTTCACTAGAACGAAATACTGAAGTACATGCAACATTGCGCTGATGTTCGAGAGATGTAATTTTTTGCATTACAGTTATATCACCTTTTATTTTTGAAGTTTTTTTTTTACTTCTCTCAATGAGACCTGCTTAAAAATGAGAAAAGTACTCAAGTTTTCAATGAATATTCTTAAAAAATTACATCCAGACTACAAGGAATATTGGAATATTAGAAGATTCCATAAAAGGTGGTCTGTGTGAACTGAAGGATGTTTCCTTCACGTAAGTGCTACCCCTGAATAGCGGCACTGAGAGTGGGTTCCGCTTTGACGACAAAACATGTACATAACAACTCATGTCACTTTGGCAGTTTTTTCTTTACCTCAACACGCCAAAGAAAATTACCTATTTTTACTTCAGGGCGAGTTCAGGGCAACCCCAGGTCTCAAAAAACAGAATTTTTTTCACCAGGGTGACTTCAGGGCTCAACGAATAAACCTGATGTCAAAATTGAATGAGCTGATCATAATTGTCCGAATTTTTGTGTTAGATCCACTCAATCATATCGTTAAAAAATAACATAAAACACTTTAATAATTAACTAGGTTTAAATTTGATTTTGTTTTAAGTTAAGACTATTTGGTATTCACCTTTCCAGCCATCTGAGGTGAAGTGGCAATCAATTGAGCAAAGTTGCTATTTTGTTGTGCTTGAGAAACACCAATTGATCCGAGTCCAGCAGCTGATTGCAGAACTTGTGTGTTCAGAACATGAACACCACGTCCAACATTAGTTGATGAATTTGTTTCATTTGCAGCTCCTTGAATGTTAAACAAAAAATAATTCACAATTAAACAACTAAATATTAATTCCATCAATAAACTAACCTTTCAGTGAAATTCCATTGTTCACAATAGCCAATTTTCCATTACCTCTGTACAATGAGGCTGTACCATTTGTTGCGGTGGGAAGGATATTTAGTTCGGCACCTCCAGGCAATCGGCCAACTTCAGCGGCCGAAACGTAGTTCGAGGAATTACCGTTCGATATAGTATTTGTGGCACCACCTGCACCGGCACTAACAGCACTCATCAATAACTTGTGTAATTGAGCACCTCCAGAGCTAGGTGGGGATAACGACTGGCCAAGAAGACTTCCGTTGCATCTGGACTGGTTGGAAGGGCCAGAGCTTAGTTCAATGGTTGCCAAGCTGTTTGCTCCAACTAATCGAAGACTACCACCGTTTTGAGATGAAGTCATAAATGGACTTACAACCAAACTGCCACCACCAACAACTTGGGACAATTGCAGAGGTGTTGTTGCAAGGCCTAACTTGTTGTCCTTATCCATTTGACCCAATGCCAGCCCATTGAAGACCTTAAAAACCTTTGCAGGTTGTTCGCCCTCGTCAAGGAGTTGCTGCTGATGCTGATAGTGATGTTGATGTTGATTGTTGTTAAAGTAACTGTCAATGTTATTGTTGTGGCTATCGCTAGCAGGAGTCTTTCGGGTCAGACCGTTTCTTCCAACGCTGTTATTTGATTCTTTGTTATGGCTGACAGAAGTTGTGATGGTCGATGCTGAAGACGAGGATGATGATGAAAAAAAGGAGGGAAAGCTGGGTGAACTGGAGGACACGACGGCTACATTCATGTTTAGTGGCATACACGCGGCAGTAGCATTATAGATGCTATTTGACGAAGAAATACCTCCGTTATTTTCACTGTGTGATGTTATATTAATAACGGGAGATGAAACAAATGTATTACCATTGGCCGAGACATTGTTCATAGTACCAAACTTGACACAACTCGTCGTTGGAATGTTCGGAACAATTTTGACGCCACCCATCGGCGGTGATGATGAATGAATTGACGATGATGAGGAAACACCACTCGATGAGGACGGCGATGGTGAGGGCGTCGATGGAGTCGGCGATCCTCGGGTCATTGATGTGGCCGATATGTTTTTTGCCGTCAAAGACAAGGGCATGGTAACCGATGTGGCCGAAGAACAACCACTATTCCCATTAGTAGCTATATTAGTCACCACTAATGATGAGGCGGCAGATGATGTAGACGTCAACTGAGATGATGGCGATGACGATTTCATCATTAGATTCGGAGATATTGGTGAACTATTACTAGAAGAGGCGGAGAAGGAGGACGATGTTGATTGTGATATCACAGGTGACAATGCAGTTGGCATTGAAGTTTGCATCTGCGAAAGTTGAGAAGCAGAGAAAGAGAGAGAGAGAGTAGAGACTTTTGAGCTTGTTTGTGTCGCCTCGTTAAAGAGACACTGCCCAAAGGTAACTTACTCCAGCGCCTAGTGGTGAGGACATTGTATTGCCGCCACTGCCACTCGATAGAGAGCTAGATGAGCTATACAACATACTACCTCGTCCAGATGACAGAGAGATCGAATCATTGAGGACTTCGGTGACTGAAAATATAGAATAAGAGAAAAATACATATAAATATTTTAAACAATATAGTTAAGAATTAAAAACAATATAATTTAAAGTATAGATGCTGTCTGAAATTTAAAGAAGATAAAATCGATACCTATCAATTAGCGATTTAAAACGAACCGAAAAAAAAAATGTCATTATACCCCTACTATAGAATAGTTATAGCCCCTATGATAAAATAACCCTAACCTTTTTAACAAAAAAAAAGGAGTGTGTCTTGTGGGGTCTCCTCCATCTTTGGAAGTGAAACTATAAGAAAGAGGATAATTGAAATAGTAGGTACATGAATTCATGAGCTGAAAATATAATTATTTTTTACTTCAGATTTCAAGAGTCGTTGAACAAGCAGAAAAGTCAAATATAGGAGAATAAAGCATAGCTTCTGCCTTTGATCTTGGTCCCAAGATCAGCCCTTAACGCAACAGCATATCTCTCGCCATGTTAGAAGTCTCAAATCAACAAAATTTCTTAAATTCAATATGTGGTTGCACAAAATTACTCGAAAAGCATACAAATAAAATATGCACGACTGGGTCGCACGAACTTGCTCTTATTTGCGATCACACTGTGGTTCTAAAGTCTGAACTATATGCATGGAAATTATATTATTTAAACTGGAAAATTGTTTTAAATCAACAAAATTAGAAATAAATTGATCAAAATATTTCTGAAACTGTTTTGAGCCCAACGATGAGCGATGTACACCACATCTGATTTCTAACATAAATCTTATGGGGTTTTCCATTGGTAAAATAAATCAATTTATTTTTGATTTAGATCTGTCAAAAAGCCGATTTTGACCATTTTTGCGTTTAATTGGGCAAAATAAATTGATTCAAAATCAATTTTCAGCAGATTTACCCCTCCCTATACTAACACCAAAATAATTTACAACTGTCAGTTGGCAAATGTGTTGTTTGATTGGATTAATGAAGGTATTTCAGAAATGAAATTTGTGTTGAAAACATGTGAGAACTATTCGATTATAAATGGAAAAGTTTAAAATGAATCGGTAACTTCATCATCGAGTTTTTTGACAGATCCAAATCAAAAATAAATTGATTTATTTTACCAATGGAAAACCCAATAAGATTCCATCAAACCCAATTTAATATGCAGTGTTTTTACGATGATTGCCGAATTTTAAATATTATAAAAATCAGTGAGAAACCTCAAGAGAATTATATAAATATCTAAGGTTAAAGTTTTGCATTTAGAATTTGTTGTTGTAATGCCCTGGTTTTGGTAACAAGAATGGTAAATAGGACACTAATGGAAACAAAAACAGAAAAGAACAAAAATTCTATACACAAATAAAACGTAACTGCAGCTTCACATTAGGTCAGTTTGGAGACGTCGAATATCTTAAAATTTTTCACAAGTTTTACGTTAGCAAACAAATCTATTGTTGTAGCGCTGTTTATAATCAGCAAATTTGCGAATCTGTCAACGTCAAAAGTGACAGTCATCATTTTGGAAAAAAATTGACAGATAAAAAATTAGAATAACGTAAATAAAAGGCAGTTTTTTTATATTTAAAGAAATTTGTGCCAATTTCGATATTAGTCGTGTTCCGGATGTGGCGAAGTACTCCATGAGTACTTTGCTAGAAATTTTCAAATAAACGCATACAATTGATAACTGTACAAATCTCATCTAGCAGTAGGTACTAGATTATCGTTTCCATCTACTCATGAGTATATAATACTGCGCTAATACGAAATTGAGAAATAATTATTGAAGTAAGACAACAAATTTTACACATAGGCCACAGTGACCAGCTTGTCTTATAGCCATTAAATTAAATGCATCTTCAATTTAAATTCACTTTTTAATATTGCTTTAGTTTTGATTGGTAGAATTATTGGTTGCGTTGACAATTCAATGAAGTCACAAGAGAAGGGTTCTGAAATTGAATAAACATAGCAAAGCTTTGTTAAGGTTTACAACAACACAAACCTATCCGGATAGATTTGGAAAGTTACTCGAACGCGGCTAGTCAGACGGAAGTGTTATCAGACATGAGATTATCTAGGTTATTGCCAACTGACAAATTGGCATCATTTAAGCATTTCTAATTTATTCTTGAAGGTAAATGGTTAGTGCGTAGGGTTGTCATACCAGAGGTCTTTGTTCGATTCGGAGCCTCTTGCACCTAAAAACAAATGTGTTCTGATGAAATTTGCCAAAAATGATGCTGTCTTTTTATAAAGTAAAGGGATTGAAGGGGCTTAAACGAAGCCAGCGGGTAACAACTAGTACATACATAAATTTCTTTAAAAAAAACTTACCTCGTTCGATCGGAATGCTGCCAAGTTCAATGTCAGAAATAATACTGGAAAAATCAATGTTATCAACTTTTGGACCAAGCTCACGCTTTAGGTTTACAATTTTCTTTTGTGCATTGATTTTTTCTTTTGCCAGAAGCTCAACTTGTTGTTCAAGTTCTTGTTCTTTCATTTTGAGTGCCTGTTACAAAAAAAAAAACAAAGATTACAACAATTTTGTATGTATATATTGATTGCAATAAGAATTTACCATAACATGGTTTAAAGCAGCTCCAAGGATCGACAGATTTGAAGTTTTCTTTCGTTCCTCGTCTTTAAGTTGTAATTGGCTTTTTAATTGTTCAAAACACTCCTTAAGTTGAGCCCTTCGATGTTTTTCCAGTTTATTATGAACCTCTCGAGTGCCCGCCCTGGAAGTACACGAGGAACTGATTTTGGATTTTTTTATTTAATAAAGTTTGTTTTTTTGAAATAATATTTTTTTTTCACGCAAAATACTACTTCCTCGTATTTCTACTTAAAACATGCAATGCTTTCATCAAACCAAAGAAAACTTTTAAATATTTATGTTTATGTTGTTTTTTTTTTTTTTTTTTGAAAAGATACGATATATAGAATGTTAAAGATAGGAAGTAAATAATAATAATAGTTTTGATAACTCTCCAAATATATTAAGGATATACCACAACCATTATACAGACTTTTCGCCGGGCTACAATTATACAATAATCTGTTTTAAATAAGAAGGAAAACACGTCACAGCTAACGATTTATAACAGGCCGAACAAAACAAAATGTGTGAGTGCTGGGGACTCAAGGGGAAGATGTGTCAAGATCAACATATCAACTCAATACACATTACGTACAACCTGGAATGTACACCACTGAATTATACGAAACGTGTTACACGTAGTTGTCAAGTTGTTCAGATTCTAACCAATGAATTTACTCGCGATCAAAGTTGGTCCTTTGGACTTAATTAAAGAACGATGAAGGAACTTTCGCCTCCAGGTCCAGAAGTACAGAGCGCTTGAACGAAAATTGATGAATCTTAGGCAAGGTTAGGTTTGGAGGAGTTATAACACGGTAAACCGGATTATCTCATTCGGATGTCAATGGATCCCTTGTGGCCACCATGTGAGGTGAGGTATGGATAGGGGTTGGTATGGAAATAATATAAAATATATAAACTTCAAGAAGTTTCTCAGTGACAACAACGAGATGACGTTCAGTTCGTCAAAAAAAGTAATCACCGAGGGCTGTTTCCTGGTTCTTGCTAAGTCCCATTTCACACGAGGAAACTGAGTTGCCAGCAACTTTCAGTTTGTTGGTGAGAAGGGCAAGAAATAAGAGGGAAAAATGAAATATCCCCGGTCAACGATTCGAGGAGATTATTTTGACATTCCTTTTCACACACAGTAGACTGTGTTCAACCAAGCAATTTTAAAAGAAAACTACAGAAAGTTTCCACGATTTTATTTTTTCGTGTGAAAGGTACAGGCGATTTTTAAGGAATTAAAAGAAAACGTCAACAAAATCTTCAGCAACTTGTTTTCGCTTGTGAAAAGGGACTAAGCTAGGGCATTCACAAAGAAAGTGATAAGAGGCCTTTTCCGCCTCTTTATATTCACACCCTCTACATAAGTCGGATGAACTGATCCCCATTCTGCTCATGTGTGTTCCAGTTCCTATTGAGTTATGACGGCTTGCGGCTTCGAGGGAACATTGGAGAATTCTATTCTTTTCTTGTTCAAGTGGCATAAAAACCGAAGATTCAATTTAGCTTAGATCAAGAGAAGATCCTAATTTGGCCAATTCAGCTGCCATTTCCTTACCATATATGAAACGATGTCTTGGGACCCATCGAAGGGTAACTGTGTGTTTGATGCACTAAGTAGTTTTAACTCTTTGCGGCAGCAGTCCACCAGTTTAGACTTTGTAACAATTAAAGAAATGACTTTAATTGCCGCCTGACTGTCAATGAAGATATCCATGTTTCTGTTTAAAAGTTCAAAAGTCGAAAACGTCAAATCAAAGTCAATTTGACCGGCAATCGATCGTCATTTATGACGCAAAAGTTGAAAATCACACATATCTTTTGATGAACGTCAAATGAATTTTTTGCAAGTGCAGTTGACGTTTTCGAACAGAAGCCAACTTCATCAGAATTTTCAGATTCACTTTCGCTTGTCATTTTCAACCGCGACGAGTATATCGTTTTGACTCCCTGACGACATCCAAAAATTTTAAATAGCTAACAATCTCTCGAACCACCATGTCTGTCCCTTTCGTCACCTCCATATTTTTTACTGCACTGCTGCAACGCAGATGATATTTTCGAACTCGTGACTTTAGCAAACTGAATTATCGAACACAATACTAATCCAGTAGAATTTGTTTTTGCGTTTTCCAACAGAAAACTTTTGCAGTTTGCGTTTAAGAACATTCTGCAAACACATTTTTGACGCAGATGACGTTTTCGAAAACGCGCATTTTGCCGCCTCATAAATTGCTAGCACTTCCGCTTGAAAAACACTGCAAACATTTGGAAGTCTTATTGATCTATTTAGGCGTGGATTGTCAGAGAAGATGCCAGATCCTACCCCCTCAACCGTCTTGGAACCATCTGTAAAAACCGAAACATGATCAGTGTTTATGAACCGGTTGGCCGCCCAGAGGTCCCTTGAAGGGATATCTGTTAGGGCTACTGGATAGAAATCAATGTGCGGTATAGTATAGTCTGTTTTAATGTCTTTGTCCATGAAAGTCATTATGGTTCTATGCCCGAAGTGGCCTCCTACCCATTTGTTGAATTAGTTAAGTCTTAGAGCGCTATCCTTCGTAAATACATCAAGTAGGGCTACTGAAAGAAACGTTTCCAAGGCTGGGGTTGGAGTAGTTTTCATGGCACTAGCAGTGCCATCGTTTGAATGTTTGTCATAGTTCTTAGATTGTTTGCCTTTTCTAGGGCTAGCCACCAGACCAAATAATGCGTAGATATGTCAAAATTGGCCTCATTATGGCTGTTTACATCCATTTAATGGTTCTGGAGCTAGGTCCCCATATTTTTCCAAAAATTCAACTACAGGTATAGAATGCTATGGAAGCTTCCCTTTCTCGTTCCTTTATATTTTCCTTCCAATCCAAGCTTGCGATCCATTACCAAACCGAGATATATTGCCGTACCAGTCATCTGGAGCTGTCTCCCATTTATGGTGGGAGGATCAATAGTTTGAATATTATTCTTTTTTTATGAACAAAACCAGATCTGTCTGCAGTTGGTTGAGATTAAGTCCGCAACTACTGGCCCAATCACGGAGCTTTTCAAAATAGATGTTTGTAAGAGCTCACACAGTGTTGCTGCGAACTTCCCTGATGCAAATATAACGATGTCGTGAGCGTAAGCCATGATCTTGACACCACTTAGACTGAGTTATCGATTAAAAGCCACAGCAGGGGAGATAAAACCCCACCTTGCGGAGTACTTCTGCATGTCCTTACTATGACACATGTCTGCATTTACAAGTCTCGTTTTAAGCATGGAATCAATCCAGTTAGAAAGCGTCGGATCAATATGAAAAGAGTCCAGGGCTTGTTTTTAACATTTTTAAAGAGTAAATGTGCATTTCTATTAATCTTTACAAGGTCAAAATAATTGCAATCAAAGTAGAAACACTGGTGTTGGAGTGGATACGACTTTTAACAAATTGTAAGATTAATGTTGAATTTGTTAAGATTTGACAGGTCTGGCTCCTCGGATAACTTTTTACAATGCACAAAAGAACGTTCGTTCGACGATGTCCTCGTGTATTTTGGTGTGCAGTCCGTGTTCTCGGCCAAGAGTATGGATCGCCATTATATGGTCGAAAGGACTATGAGGCAGGATTAGTACAAGAGAGTATGGAATTTGGACTTCTGCCCCAGGAAGTAAGCAGAAAATTGTATCGGTACAAATTTAAAAAAACGGATTTATTGTGGGAGAGTCCTCAAACTCGATTATACACGCTTTGCTCGAGGCAAGTTGGTTGGTTGCTTCGTCAAATGCCCATAATACAAATCAAAATAACTAATCAAATAACAACTACATACAAACCTACTTTAAATCATGCCTTAAAAATAAACCAGACATTTTTTAAAGAAAAAAACAACGAACAAATATTCCACATACGCCATAGTGAACGAATATTATTTTTTTTTCTATCATCATAAAATGAAATAATCTCGTTTTATGAAATTGCAATAATAAATAGATGAATAATTAATAAAATTATCACTCACCCATTGCTATTCGAACTTATCGTTCTTCGTCTGCTGCCACCACCAATCGATCCATGTAGTTGATGTACTCCACTAGATGTTGGCGCCGATGATGCAACACACGACATCGGGTGCTCCAAATGTCCACCGGAAACCAATAAACTTCCTCCTCTTGGTGGTGATCCGTTCATCATACTAACACCATTCATTGGAACACCAGACGAAGACAAATTTATGCTTCCGACATTCGAATTAATACTGCCACCACTCAAATAGCCAGACGATGATAAATTCAAACTGGACTGTGATGAATCTTCAGCGGCTGCAACCAAAACTTGATGGTTATAATGGTTTTGCAAGATGGCGGGTGTGTTGTTATTGTTGCTACTACTACTATTGTTGTTGTTGGTTATGTTGTTGTTGGCGGTTATAATTCCATTGCTTCCAACTAAACCGTTGGCTGTAATTTTATTGGAAGAAAGTGAGTAACTACGAATTCTTGAAGATTCTATAAACTTTCTATTTGACATTGGCGGTGGGGTGAGGGGTATGCATTTTTTACGAAATACTGAGGAAGTATTTGCTGATGCAGTTCCAGCTGCAACAGCTGATGCTACCACCATTGGTGGTGAATTTCTTAAATTTGAATTAGTAGTTGCTGTTGTTGATGGTATTGTGTGGGGAATTAAATTACTGGCACTAAATGTATTTGCTGCAGTACGAGTATTGGTGACATTAATGACAATCGGCTGGGTTGTCGCTGCTGCAGCAGCTGCAGACAATGCTGCCAAATTTACACCACCATTAAATGCTGTCGAACTAGCATTATTAATTTTACTATTACCATTCGTAGTGAATATGGGGTTTTTGTTTTTATCAACAACTGTTATTGTTGTATTATTGTTATTATTATTTGAGAAGAGGGAAGTAAGCATTTCATTTTTTGGTGAACAATTATTGGACAATGATTGTTGTTCTTGTGATTGTAATCCTTGTTGATGTAGTTGTTGGTGTTTATTTGTTGTGATAGCGGAAGATGGTGTTGGTGTTTTTATCATTATAAAGGAGGAAGGGGATGAGTGACCATTTGAGTATGGCTCCTCTGTAAAAAAAAAAAAAAACAAAGAAAAAAAAAACAAAAATAAAAAATAAATATAGTGGACTTGAGTAAAAAATGAAAGAAAACGAAACAATAATATGTAAGAAAATACAAAAGACATAAAGCAAAAATACAACGAAAAAAAAGCAAAAATAAAAAAAAAATTGACATGGTAGATATAAATGCGCCATGCCAGTCGGAAACGTATACATATTTTCGTATTTAATTCAAAGATGTTTTGAAGGTTATTTGAGTGGTAAATTAATGGTGTGGTTGTGTTGGCTTCTTGCATTATACATTTCCGACACAAAAACCAGTTCATCAGCAAACAAAGGAATATAAATCAACAACACATTTTGAATCACTCTGTCCGCCTGGTCTTAAGGTACTTTTTCTTTTTGCTGATAAAGATTCGTCATCCATTGACATGTGGCTCGGGGAATAATAATAGCTTTTGCGCATAAATTTCTTAAAAACAGTTCTTTTTATAACTTAACTGTTAACTGTAGAGTGTAGAGTGTAGACTGTAGACGTAGAGTCAAGACAATCAGCACACACATACTCAATAAAATCGAAACATCATGACGTGTTTTTAAACACAAGATTTTTTTTTTTTAGTAATTCGATTCCAATTAAACTGTGATGACCCAACAGCAACCGGTTATAACAGAGATTTTGCAGAATTAATGAGCTTTTTGTGTGTGAAGCACACGCATTTAATTTACCTCGAATAAACAAAAGCAGATATTTTTTTTTTTAATTCAACAACATTAGTATGATAGGTTAACGTAGGGAGATGCC
This sequence comes from Leucozona laternaria, assembly GCA_932273885.2. Classification (NCBI taxonomy): domain Eukaryota; kingdom Metazoa; phylum Arthropoda; class Insecta; order Diptera; family Syrphidae; genus Leucozona; species Leucozona laternaria. The sequence continues at coordinate 16,671,017 of OW026367.1, read as the reverse complement.
TATGCTCTGATCAATTTTTTTTTTATACATAAAAATAACTCAATAAAGAAAGAAATATTTATCAGAACTGCAACAATGTGTGTGATTTCCCTAAAATTACCCGTGGTTTTAAACGGGTGTTTAATAAAACACAAACAAATCAATAAATCTGCAGTTAGGTACATAAATATAATGTTGTATAGTATTAAAGTCCAGTTTTTCAGTGCGACATTAAAGTTAAACCCAAATTAACTCATCAAATTTGGTGAGTTAACTCAGGGTTAGCTGAACAGATGCTTTTGATGTTTTATCCACCGAGTTTCTTTAGCCGTTTCGCATGCATCTAAAAAACTGCTTCTTCAGCTAGATGTGGGTATATTTACTTCTGAAGTTAGCTAACTCTGGTTTAACTCACCACTGAAAAAGCAGGGCCTTAGTGTTTCAATTTCGGGCTTATGGCCACCGCACCTCATGAACATCCTCCTTTTTTGTCCAATTTCAAACCACTTTTTCTATAACAACTAGCCCATAAGTAACTTTACGAATCTGTCAAAGTCAAAATCGTCAAAAACGGGACAGCCATTACTTTGTTGAATATGACAGATTGAAAATGAACAAGGGAAAAAGAGGTGGGTTTTCTTTACTGTTAGAGAAGTGCTTTTGCTCATATTTTATCTTTTTATTATAATTGTAAATACAAAACGATTTCTCTTTATAGAAACATACCTCACACAATGTCAGACCAGTATCTGCTTTCGAAAATTGCTTAACTAATGTCAGTTTCACCAATGTGAAGATTTTCACGTTTGTCAATAAAATAGCGTAAAATTTATCCGTAAGTTTAAAAATAAATGTCTTAATGGCTTCAAAATAATTGACAGAGTATAATAAACATAAATGTCAAAGTAAGCTGTCAAATCTGACAGCTGATTTGACAGATATTCCTTTCGATAATTTGTTAGCATATTAATTTTAACAAATTATCAGAGTTAGCTAACTTCAGAATTGACATGTTTCTAACAATTTTAGTCAAAAGTCTGTCAAAGTTCATATAAAAACAAAATTGTAAACAAAATACTAAACAAGCAAACGGAATGTCTTATGCGGACTATACACTGTTCAAATGCATGTCATGCATGAAATAATTCTTAGTGAAAATGACACACGTATACTTTATGTGTGCTTGAAGCAAAATCAAAATGTTTGGATTTTTATTCAATCAGAAAAACACTTACATGCATGACATGCATTTGAACAGTGTATATGCCGCATAAAGCTTAAAGTTTAAGACTGCTTTTAGACGAGAACGATTTTTAATCTTCGTTTCTCTTTTAGTTTCCTTTTAATTGCAAGTACCTTTTAAACTCTGCTTTGTTAACTTTGTGCAAGTGAAGAAGCATCATCTCTCTGCACTCTTTCCTCCACTTGATTAAGAGAAGTTATCTGAGTGGAAGACGAATGAAAATAAAATAAGGAAAAGCACAATACATAAAATAATAAGCGATAACTCAACAATTTGTTTAAACCATAGCAATTTTGTCTACCCCAGTCGACACATACATACATGTACATATGTACATATGTCCCTCGCCTACGTGCTTAAAAATCACAAGAAGAAATTGCATCGTTTAAAAGCGGTCTAAGCGATTAGATAAGAACTTATTCTTGTCAAATCTTCATGGGGCTAATAGTTCTAAAAATCGAACTTACCCATATCTACCCATAGTGCACTGAACGCATTTATTGCAAAATCGAATTTTTGGTTGCTTCGTTCGACACGATTTCGCTTTAACTTTATAAGAAAAAATAAAACAATATTTGAATTTCTAAAGGTATCTGTCAAAGTTAATCTACTTGAAACCTTTTTGTGCGGTCAAAACAATAGGAAGGTGCATAGATTAATTTTAAACAAAGATAAACACTCGGCGGAAGCACATGATAAGGTCCATAGTTTATTATGTCAAAAATATCTTTTCATGATCCAAAGTTAACTCACCAAATCAGTTTGGTGGGTTAACTCCGATTTAACTTGAGATTTAAATTGAGTGAAAAACATGTTTAAAGAGTTAACTCGAGCTTAAGTCAATACTAAGCGTTTCGGCTATGTACTTGTCCTGCGCCCCAATGCTGGATTTACACAATTTACTTTTCGCCATATTGTCTTCCATTTTACATCTCTTTTTTTGTCATGAATCAAACAATTTAAAACTAGAAGAAGATTAAGTTTAAGTTAAAAGATAAACCGCAGCGATTCTCACACTTCTTGCATCTAAATAGAGTATCTACACGAACACGAAAACAAAAGAAAACAAACTTTTTTCAATTTCTAAAAAAAAAAGTGTTACCTTCATGAATATATGTATACATAATCCCCCAAAACAAATGGCCAGCTATGATATTTTAATGAATAACGGAAATCATTAATATATCATTTTTACTTCAATAACATCAATATCATCATATTGTGAATCACGTTTCGTTTCGTTTGTTTTTAATTTCCTAGCATAATGTTTGTAACAATTTATAAAAACATGGCTGCATGTACAGTAAAATTATGCAACATCATCATCCGCAGAAGAATAGCAATCGGACCGGTGATGATGGGAGATGACGTTAATTAAATTGTAAAAACAGACTCCCACACTTCTTTACTTTTTTGAATAAATTAACATCGACATCCGTTATTTTTCTACAGATTTTACGGGGAATAACCAAACTACGCCCAACCAAGCACTTGTATACATTTTATTATACCACATCTACGTGCACACGTATATGTATAGACACTACACTACTCCGTCATAGTCATGTACCGGAAGGCATTAAACTGTGAATTCAATATTCGTGCAATTATTTCCCAATATTTATTTATATGTAATTTGTTATATAACTGAGATGGTAATTAAAAAAAAATTACAATAGGTATAAAATAAACTGCACAATTTGCACTTTAGTCATTTAAATGGCAATCAATTTCACACCGAAAATAAATACAATACCACACGACTATATGGGTGTCTACCATAGAATTATAGGAAAAGTGGGAAATTTTTGTGAATCAAAACACAAAGATGCCATACTGTCGATAGTGTGGTCGTGTTTTTTCTATTTAAGTTATAATCATGCGCAGTTGTGTTCGAAAAATCATAAATGAATATTCAAATTCAATTAAAATAAACTCAATGGCAACATAGTAAACATACAAAGGAAAAAATTGTGTGAGTGCCTGGACTCACGGTTAATATGTGTAAACGTGCGCGGATACAAAACGGACTTATTTTTGCTGAAGGGGATCTTAAGATTTTTTTCACTGAACGCACCCATCCTAGTATGCAGATCGTAACGTTGCACACCGTAACGTTGCACGACGTAACGTTGCACACGAACGTTCAAGTTTTTTTTCACTCTACCGCCAGCATAGATGTTTACACATCAAAAATTAAATTGGACGAAAAATGGGTAGTTTCGGACTAGTACGCGAACACACCTATTTTGATAATATGGTGACTTTTGGAATTAAAAGAAAAGTAAAACCTTCTGAAAACCGATTGAAAACGACATAAGACTCAAATGTAATTTTTAGCAGGGAAGAGACATTTCTAGAAAATATACTTAGATATTTTTTGTCTGTCTGCAGAAAAGTTGTAAATTTATGTTTTCGTTGGTGTAATGTCAAATGTTTCATGAGGTTAGCTTCACAATTTCTTAGTGAAATAAATATATTTTAAAGTACCTAAGTCAAATTATATATCTATACATAGGTATCTAATCTTATATAATATAGGTACCTAATATAAAATCAGAACGAGACTAGAGACATGCTAATTTATAACAGTTATAACAGTTTTTCGCCGTTAAAAGAAGGCGTGCGTTAACGCGCTTCGCGCGACTTGAAAAAAAGAACTCTGGGTGCCTGAAATATGCCCACCGGCGGAGGGCCCTGTCCCTGCCGGGCCGCAAATATAGTACTTTTATAAACTAAAACTGTTATAATTGGCATGTCTAGAGTCACTTCCTAAAAAAACTCTGGGTGCCTGAAGTATGCCCACCGGCGGAGGGCCTTGGCCATTCTGGCCTGCATAAACCAAAACTGTTATAATTGGCATGTCTAGAGTCACTTCTATAAGGAAGTGAATCTAGACATGCCAATTATAACAGTTTCAATTTATAAATGTACTGTTTTTGCGGCCCCGCAGGGCCAGGGCCCTCCGCCGGTTGGCAAACTTCAGGCACCCAGAGTTTTTTTCAAAGTCGCGCGAAGAGCGCTAACGCACGCCCACTTTTAATGGCGAAAAACTGTTATAACTGTTATAAATTGGCATGTCTGTAGTCGCGTCCCTTCTGTAACTCATAGGTAAAGGTACTATAGTGCCTAGATAACCAAGAAAACATGAATCCATATAGACATCCGACCAACCAACCCACCCACTTGTTAAACAGAAAAAAAAACTATAAAAGCTCTAATTTTCAATAGAAAATAAGCTTTAAGTTCATAAATATTATTGCACTTCTCTAAGTAAATAGAAACGAGTATAACTAGCTTTCTCTTTTATTTTGTTATTTCTTTTCTAAAACGTCATTCATTTCCCACGTGAATCACGTTCATTTGCGTCAACTCAACACAAACACATAAACACACTCGAAAATACGATTGTAAAGTTTTGAAAAGAAAAAAAAAAAAGAAAAAATACCATGTGCCCAGGTTCGTACAATGTAATCAGAGCAATGGTCGTAAATTATTTACACTGAATTTGTTTGCTAAGCAAAAAACATGTGTTTTCAACTTTGTTGTCGTTGACTCCCTCTACAATCTGCATACATACATATAAATGTAGGTACACTTGCTTGTGCGGTTGCCCTCAAATAAACATGAACATTGTTATTACAAAATAGTGCAGCCCACCCCTTTGAACAGACGAACAAAGCGATGCTATTTTTTCTTTTTAGTCGGTGAGCCGTAAGCTTGAAGAAGAACTGGGGGGAGGTATTTGTAGGTACATGTTACTATGCATACATATAAATATATGTATATGATTGTGTAAGGCAGGCAAAATTGAAATAGGTGGTTGGGTGGGGGTGCTTAGGTAAAGAAAATAATAGATTATGAAAAAGAAAAGTCCAGTCAAGTTGTCTGTGTGTGCTTTCTTGCCAAACACGTGGGCCTATAGAAAATGTTGTACTAGATTTCAACCAATGCGTAATCAATAAAGTGAAATGAAATCTGCTAATTCAATTGTTGCTGTCAATTTCATCTGACAAAACTTAGAAGATTTTTTTAAACTTACAATAGCCGTGTTTTTTTGCAAGCCCGGTGAGATTTGGTTGAAAAAAACGACATCGGGGATTAGCGACGCCATTACCGAAACAAAATGGAGTTTCCATACAAACTATCGATAACAAGTATGCAGGATGGTAACACAGTTATTCTCCGTGATTAAGTTAAGCCCCGACAATTCTCCGCGCTTAGCTAAGCCCGAAGGGGATTAGTTGCTGTTGCATTTAACATGTAAATGGCAGGACAGGACGTCGTTTTTTTCGATCGATTTCCTCGGGGCTTGCAAAAAAACACGGCTAATACCTCTGTTCGTTTATGTCGTTTTCGAGTGGACGTTCGGAGCTACTCCTTTTTCACTCCTTTTACTCCAAATTTCCCATTTTTTATAGGAATGGAACAGTTCCGAAATCCAAACGAAAACGACATTAGTATCGAAAACTGACAAATTTAAGTCTAAGTTCTGTCAAACTTCTTATAAAAAAATAAAATTGGCAGTACTGAGAAATTAAGCAACAGTTTCGGGTGAGCTTTATCCATACATAAAGTTAACTGTAAGTTTACTTCCCAAAACTGCCAATTTCTACCAATTTTAGTCCAATTTAATTTTTGTATATAAACTTTGGCAGTTTTTGGGAAGTAATCCGAACAGAGGTAGGTAATAATTCGGAAATTAATTGCCAAAAATTAAAACTCTTAAGCACATATATGTACCTACCACAAAAGTCTATAAACTGGTGTGATGTCACCAAAAATCCACCACACACGCAACAAATTTAGCAACATCGACACAAACAAAAGATTTTGTTTTCTTGATTTGACACCCTAAGTTTGAATACACTGACACGTGACACGTGAGACGTCACTAGTGTGGTGTGTATGGGCCACTTTATGGAACAACATACATCAAATCCAAACAATGGCAACAATGGATTTTTCCAGTGCCGATTTAGTTTTTGGTATGGTGGAGGTAAAATAGGATATAATAAAAATGAGGGAAATACAACGCACTGGAAAAATCGAGCAATTTAAATCTAGACACTGAGTATAGGTACCTATTTTACTATTATGAGGCATATACTGAAAAAATAAAACATCGAAATTATATATGTATGTATATACATAGATATATCTACCTGTTTACGTATACATAGATAATGTACCTAACTTCTGGTAATTATCATTCCAAACACAGTGTGCACTAACAGCTTTAATACTTTGTATTTTATTTACTCTCGTGTCGTTTATTCAAATTATTTAAGAGATCTCAACAATATCAAATAGAAACCTACATTATGAACCTATTCAAATTGATGAGATCTATTTTTAATTTTATTTCAACTTGCATGGTGTTTATAAATGCACATTTGCACAGACACACGTGATGAATAACATGCGCACAAGGCGTATGCATAAAAATATTTACAAAGTTGTTTTTATAGTTCATTTCTTTCTATATGAACTCAACAAATAAAAAAAGCACTAATAATACATGCTTTGGAACCTTTGTCAAAAAAAAACGACGCGCTGTCCTGCAATTTACATGTTAAAGTGCCTGATTACATGGGTCGTTTTACTGAAGAGCGCATCGGTTAGACAGGTAGATTGTATGTGCGTACAAAAGAGATGGTGGAATCTACCTTTTCTTTTTTACGTCAATAAAATCTACCTGTTTCACCGGCTCCGCTCTTTAGTAAAACGACCCATGTAATCAGGCACAAATGCAACAACAACACGGAGAAAAACTGTGTTACCGGCGTGAATTGCATACTTGTTATCGATAGTTTGTATGGAAACCACTTTTTTCTGTGATGGCGTCGTAAACCCCCCCTGATATTGTTTTTTTTCTACCTAATCCCCCCGAGCTTGCAAAAAAACACGGCTAATGTCGATTATGATAAAACAATTTTAAATGAGTATAGCTATTTTTTTTTTGACATTTTATTAGAGTTAAAATCACCAGGTGTCGTTTTTATACTTTTAATGTCATACCAACGTCACTTTGACGTCTACAAATGTCAAAAACGGTTATGTTGCTTAGTTTTTCGCACGAACTGTAACCGTTACCGTTTATTAAAATGGATACTAAATCGTCTTAAATTCTTAATGATATTATCTAAACGTAGAGAGGTGATTTTTGTTAAATGAATAGATTTTTGTAATATAACAAAGTCACACATGTGTTGAAAATTTTTTAAAAAGAGAATGCGGAAAATAGACGATTTGAGAAATAATTCCAAGTTTAACAGATGTAAGTCCTTATAAGACATTTTATTTAGTCAATTTGTAGGGGTCATTGGTTTTTATCATTTAACGGGATGCAATAAAACTCTGAAATTCTAAGGGACCATGGATGTTACCAATTTTTTGCTTCTAAACTTTCATATTACTAACAGCTAATAACTCTCAATAGGTACCTATACTTAGTGCTAGCATGGATTTTCTTTCGTTTTTTATAAGTATTTAAACCTATAATAAAAATTATTTTCATTATATCTAACGTTACTGCACGTACTATAAAAGCTTCACAATCGCAATTAAATTGAAACGAAAATATCAATCATTTTTAATAAAGAAAACTATATTAGGGTGGTAAAGACAAATTTAATTCGGTTTAATGTAGGATTTTCCTGCATCGGTTCTGTTATAAATTTAGACCAAATACAAGTAGAGAACCGACACGTATAACAATATCAAAAGAAAACAATTCCGGAATGAATAAACTGTTAAAGTCATAGATATTAATAGAAAAAAATACACTTTGCGCTCCTTAACACACGGATTCACGGATAGAGAGCTTGTGTATTTGGTAACTTATATTATTAATAAACATAATTTAGCTCTATGATATCTCTCCTGTCCTTAACACTGTCAGCGCAGCAACAGTTTATCAAAGTAAAAAACCATTCAAATACATGTGTCACACATATGTATGTATATGTAGTTATTTGTGAAAATTCAATGCCTTAACTGCTGTCAATCTAAATACAAATTTAATACAAAGTTAGACCCCTTTTACACGAGGAAACATAATTGGAAACATTTCATATGAGGAAACAAATTGTGAGAGATTTGAGTAGTTTCTTTTCAAAGTCTATAAAGTTCTTTTAGCAATATACCCCTGTCTCGTATTCACAAACGACAAAATTAGCACTTTGTGGAAACTGACATTTGTTTAGGTATTTATTTTTAAAATGAAATACTGGCATTGTATTTGTATTCAAAATTACAGTTTAAACATCAAAATTGAGCATAAGCTTGTTTAAAGATATATAATTATCTTCGCTTTGCGATTATCTTTAGTTTCAACAAAAAATTGGCTGCCACTTTGACGTTGACAGAATCGGAAATTTGTCTGTTGGTTGAACGCACATTACATAAAGTGTAAAGAGAAATATTTTGTTCACTCCTCTTACCCCATATCCTTTTCCCTAATTTTTGTGGACTAAAAACCTATACCTAAGGCTATTTTGAATCATGTTTCAGAACAATCAGACAAAAGACAAGATTAGAAATTGGAGGTGAAATGTGATTGAGGAAATGTGCGCGTTCAACGCATATCCGAATTTTCAGAATTCTGATTTCGTTGAGCTGTCATAAAAAGTTAGATGTCATCTGAATTTCCAGAACTTTTTATGACAGCTGGCCAATCAGGAGCTGCAAAAATTCACAATTCTGAAAATTCAGATATGCGTTGAACGCGCCCCCAATGCAAAAAAAATGTCTCTTGTTAGATAATTTATTACTTTCTGTTCAATTTTCAACGAAACCGCTCCTCTGATTTGTACAATGAAAAGCAGAATTCGTGATCATATCAATTACTGGCATTTAGCCACTAACTTGAGCTGGGAAATTAATAATAATATATGAACTGACCAAACATGACGTTAAAAACAATCAAAGTTTTAGGAGCAAATTTTGTAAATATATATTTCTAACAAATAGTTACCCATCAAATAATGGCGTATCCATTTTTTTTTGGGCGGTGGCAAAACTGTTGTATCCATTTCGATTGTATCTTTGCACTCATTCGATGCCATGGATTCCATTGTCATAATTCGTTTACGGCTCTCATTTTTAACCGGCAAATATCTTTTTTTGCTTTTGCTATAATTATACTGAACTGGCAACGTTCGAACAACCTGATGATGCTCGTGCATGTTTTTGCCATTACTAGCTCCACCATCTGCATGTGAAATTAATTCATTCGCACTTAATAACCGATTCGAACTCATTAGAGATGTATTTAAACGCAGAAAAATGTCTGCCAACAAGTCCATTTGCACTGCGGCAGCAGCAATTGATGTGGTTGTTACTGGAACAACAGGCACCACTTGCGTTGATGGTGATGGCGATGCGTCTGCTGTCAATGGCCGTGATTCAATTCGCGGCCATACAACTTTTGATGGCAATGAAGACGAAGCTTGTGCTGGCGATAATGTTGGTTCTGCTGGTGCCGAGGCCAACGACGACGACGGTAACAATTCACCATCATCAAACATTTCACGGGTTGTAATTTTTGATCGCGGTTTCTTTGTTAAGTTGTTGCTGTGCATTTTATAACGCTTATCGGCTTACAATCAAACAAGATCAAAACAAACAAGTTAAACCACCCAACAAAACAAAGGGAATAATGTTAAAAAAAAAAACGTCCTAAGCAAAGGTCACAGCGGCGCGGCGTAGAAAAGAGCAAGGAGCACTGCACCCTCTGTGAAGGTACGTATACGTACAAACATCAACGACGCCGACGGCACAATAATTGAAAACACAAAACTCGACTAAGCACGGAACCGATCCCTACTCGTTCGCTTGTACGATGCGAATGATTGCACCTAGAGCATTCCACCTTCAACAATGCACCATTGTGATGTGAATAGCAGAGTAATCGACCGTCCGTCTGTTCGTCTTCGCTTTCGGCCGTCATCAGTGCATGATAATAAAGAAAACTATACAATTTGCGGATGGCGATGCAAAAGAAAACTTGAACGAGTGTACAAAACGCCAGTCACAATTAAAATGCTCCTTTCTGCTCAACCCTCCTTCTCAGCAGCTCTGTTTGTGACAAGTCGATTATTGTTTATTTAAATTTACATAAAAGAGTGGCAAGATATACAAAAAAAAAAACAACAACATCAGGCGGGGAAGGAAGACAGACGAAATCCAGTTGTAGAAGGTGATGCATAAAAAAGCATTTCTTTCGCGAAATAATCTCATCTTGAGTACCTACCTAACTGACTACTGATGATGATGAACGGTTAGCGGAAGCGGACGCAAGTGAATTCTTAGTTTATATCCACACAGGGTGTTTGAGAATATACCATATACCTACCTACCTACCTACCTACTTATAGCTAAGCTCATGAGATTTGCTTCGAAAATTGTTTGTTTTCAACGCATTTTACATTGGAAAAGAAAGAAGAGAATACAGAAACACATAAAAAGAAAGAGGGAAACTCACGTTATTCTAACACAAAAGGGAACAAACAAAGGATTTGACACAACCACGTGACATGGTTAAGACGAAAAGTGCTTACCTTCTTTCAAGGATATAAATATGTGTATATATGCATGTAACTTACTTATACTATGTGTACAATGAGGTGGATTTTATAATAGGGATAGAAATGGCGCCCAACGTTGGCTATAATAATAATAATTCTTTTTCGACTACCTATAGTAACGTAACAATGCGAATTACATATTCATGTCAGGATACACAACGTGACATTAAAAATTGCGGTTAACTTTTTTTTTAAAGTTTAATTGAATAAGATATTTTTTTTAAACCAAAAGTTTCAATATGAGCTGTGTTTTTTTTTTTGCAAGCGTACATTAGATAAATGTTTTAAATAAGAAAGTGACGATTTATAACAGTTAAGTTTATAAAAATACTGTCTACCCCGTACGTATACGAAAATACATATCTATTATTGTTCTTCCAACTTCTTTTGAAAACCACTTACAATGCAATTGAATTTCTGTACTTTTCTTAAGTGCCAAACAGCTGTCAGCGTTAAAATAACATGTAGTTTAAAAAGAAACCAACAGATGGTCCAGAGTCTGTATAATTAAAAGCACCTTTTACTTTGCCAAATTATCACATAAAAGTACCTACGTATTTCTTCAAGTTGGCGCAAAATTAATCACCCTATCGGAAGATGTTATAATTTTTGCAAATGGCGTTGTACGTCAATCATATTTCACATTTACGAACTAGACAGTTGCAGTACACAAACAGACAAGCGATGGAGTGCTATACTCCGCTGTTAAGCCATCTTCAATCTGAAACAACGAAAAGAACGATTTGGTATCGAAAATCATCATGAGCGACGAGGCGCATTTCCACTTAAGCGGTTACGTCAATAAGCAAAATCTTCGTTTCTGTGGCACTGAAAATCTACGTGTGATGCACGAAGAGCCATTACATCTACTCAAAGTCACTGTGTGGAGCGGCGTTCACGAGGGAGGAGTGATTGGGCTGTATTTTTTTTTGAGGACACCATCGGCAATACGGTCACTGTTACTGGCGAACGCTACAGGGCTACATTGGATGAGCGGGGCTTGGTGAACATGTGGTTTCAACAAGACGGTGCAACCGCACACACAGCACGAGCCACAATGCATAATGTGAAGAAAGCGTTTCCTTGTCGCGTAATCTCCCGTTTTGGCGATTTGGCATGGCCAGCAGGATCGCCCGATTTAACCATCCAAGACTTCTTTCTTTGGGACTACTTGAAGTAGCGGGTTTATGCCAACAAGCCTCAGACAACCGCAGCCCTTAAGGAGAATATGGGACAGGCATACAAACAGTTAACACTGGAAATCTTGCGGAGTCATGGAAAATGCGATAAAACGGGCACAAATGTATATCAATACTAGCGGCAGCCATTTGACGGATATCATTTTTTCCACTTAACAGAAAAAATTGTAAAGGTCCAAATAAAAATTTCCATCACTCAAAATCATTTTTTTTTTTATTTAGTAAGAAAAGTAATTCAAAAACAAAATTGGATGATGAATTTTGCGCCACCTTGTACATAAATTATGTATATCAACCTTCCCTTTTAAATAAAAATATGTGCAGGTACCGTTATATCAATGAAATCAAAACGTTCGTGTGAAGTCAGAAATCCATCGTTGCAGAAATGAATTACAATCTCTTTTGTGTTTCGTCAAACATTCATATAAACGCATCAAACCACCATCAATTTCAGTGTAACGTTATCACTATTGCAACAGTTACCCTGTTTACATGAGGTATTGAAGCGAGCTTGAAGCTTGCTTCGACACTTTGTAAACCTGCATTGAGTTGAAATGAGCTTGAACCGACTCAAATCTACTTCTGGAGCGGATTGGCGGACTCGAGGCGAAATATGTGGTAAAAAACTTGGTCTGAGGAGTTCGTTTGACATTATGTACTATTTTACCTGTGTGTCTAATTTTTCTTAGCTCTCATCTTCTCTAGTGGCGTCTCGTGTTTCTATTTTTTGTTGACTTTATTGTCGGCTTTGAAAAATTAAAAAGAAACATACAAATATATAAATTAATAAATAACAGATAAAATGGTATCTCAACACCAAATCGAGCTCTCAACTCTAGGAACGAAAAACCTGGGTCAAAAATCCGACCCTAACTGGCTGAACACAATGGAGACGGAGCTGCAACTGGACTGCTGTCAAAATATTGAATACACATAATTTCAATGTTGCGAATACAATGCGACGTAGCTGCAAACGGAGCCGCAGCCGCAGCTGCAAGAGTTCACCAACTTTTAACTTTTGCGTGCAGCATTTTTGACATCTCAAAAGTGATGGAGGCGGACAAGGCCATTTCAAGTCGGTTAGTGTTTATATGGGGGTTGAAATAAGTTTCAAGCTGTCTTCAATCCTTCATGTTATGGATATCAGTGCTTCTGCTGTACAGCTGCATTGTGGGCACGTAAAATAAAGTACGTACGACACTTTCTGACAACTATTGCAGCTGCAGCTCCAGTTCCAGTTGCAGCATTCTATTGTGTTCAAGCAGTAAGCCAACTCGAACTCTCGATGCTGCAATAAACGGGATAAGTATTAGCTGAGTAGCGCATCAGCAATGTAACAATATATTTGACGTTTATGAATTTACACCTACACATCATCCTAGGTATTCGCAAGAGAACAGTTTTGTTTCATCTGTAGGTAGGTAATTGATAATTTGCTAACCTATATCTTCTGAGCACACAAATCATTATTTATGTACTATAACTATACATTGTTATAAACGTGAAAGGTCATTGAACTTGCTACTTGCTGAAACTTCCCTCAAATCATGAAAACCACAACTTCAAATGCAAAATCTGCTGCGTATATCCTATACGTAACACCGAGACGCACGCGTCGCTGGTTGGGCTAATAGTTATTTAGGTAATAGAACTACCACTACCACAAAAGTAACAAATGTGATAATGATAAGCAAAACACAAGAAAAAATAAGCCATTGGTTTATTTTTTTTATTTTTTTTTCCTCACACTAGCAGCACCCAACAAAAACCATGCGGGGAATACTGCAACAAAATATAATAGCATAAAACAAAACATACCGAATAACATAAAATTGTCACACTTGAGAGTTCATTGACATTTACGGTGTTTGCTTCTTGCTGCTTTTTTTTATGCTAAGTTTTGTTTTCTTTTTGCGTTTTGCTATTGCTGTTGATACCATGTTAGTTTTAAGTGTGAGTGTGACTAGTAGTTGTAGTGCGTAGTATTGCGCTAGGCGTTTATTGCCTCTATATTATGTTCTTCTCTTTGTCAAATAGCAATCTCACGATCGATCAATATAAATAGTGTGGAAACTCATTATAGAGCAACAACATACGGCTTAATGAAGGCAAATGTCAATATTTCGTATCTTTACTTGAGATTGCAATACATGTGCCTAGAAAATCTAAGGGCAAGTAATGGATTCTTTAATAAAACTTAACTTGAAATTTTAGACAAATTAAGGTTAATTTAACTGATTATGCAAGTTCATGTTTACTGAGGTCGCTAGAAATATCATCCTTCACTTTAAGACTAATCAAATATTGAGACAAACATCTGAATCGTGAGACGTTTGTTTTTTTTCTATCAATTCAATATGACGGCACGACATGACCTGACGCGCGTCTGCCAAAAGACGCGTTATGAAGCGATTGAAACATGTTTTCTACGTGAATATGTTTTGTAATCAACTTATCGGTGTAATTTAAAACGTGACAAGAGACTCAAAAGCCAACTTGCCTATACCCATCTGACACACAAATAAAATAAAATTGTACACATACGTTACAGAATAAAGAGAAAACTACTGCGCGATCTCCATCGTTGTCACTTCCTCGCGAGAGGCAGTTAAAAATCATTTTATGTTTTTAGGTAGAAGAGGCTGGGTATCAAACCCAGACCTAAGGCATGACAGTTCTAAGCACTAACTATTACGCCACCCGATATTATGTGGGATGGAGCCAAACGTGATGACAATGCCTTCTTGACAGAACAATTGCCCTAAACACGAGACAAACAGAACTATTAACCTGAACATGAGACGAATAGAACTAACAACATAAAACTGAACGAAAGGATCTAACATGTCACCTCCACTGGGTATGAACGATGCTCGGATTGTGAACATGTCGAGAAAAACACCAATGGAGTCACAAAAATTTATCATGAGGTGACATATCCATACAAAACAGATTATGGATTGAATTTTGGTTGTGATGTTGGACATCTTGTGTGTCCATTGCAGGCGGCATGTAACGAACGCATGCGTCCCTCTCCATTGTTGGTCTCTCCTTCATGTTTATTTTTTTTAAATGTTGATTAACAAATCACAGAGTCATATCCATAAGCCACACGTCCTCACGTTTTGTAATATTTTTGTTTTAATAAAGTTTATACAAAAAATTGTAGAACCGTTTGTAAGAGCCATTTGAGGAAGAATTTTGACACGCAGCTGTCATGTGTTACATTATATTGGAAGATCTGTTCGATGTGTCAATCGGAACGGATACTTCGATAGGAAATTATCCGCGCCATCCAGAGAAGCCGCGGCGGATATTTGAACCATGTTATATTCCTTAGCATCGATAGGCCTTTCAAACGAATACAAAATTTCGATAATATCTCACACAGACTTTGTTTTTTTTTTTTATTTAAAGATGTGTAGCGCTTAATAAAAAACCCTGTACGACTATTCCATCAAAAATTGAATAGATAAAATATTGGCCAAAGTATGTACCATTTTGTGAACAGAATACCTAATCCGTTTTCCAATAATCTTGTGACAGAAATCTTATTTTAGGAATATTTCGACTTTTGGATGGCTGGAGACTTACCAAAACAACGTAGTAGTAGTCAGCTTGGAAAAAAGTGGCTGAAGCTGGTAATATGACTTTGACAGACAGAATTCACAAAAATCATTTTAATTAAGTCATACAAGTGTCATAATCAATGAAATTTTAATTAAGAATTTATACCATGATATATTAACCCAATCTGCCCCTTTAAAGATATCTTAATTTAGAATGGAAGAGATAAGAGATTTTATAATCTCTTCATTTAACACTAACATAGATTTAACTTTTCACACTGTCTCTATACAAAAGCAAACCAATACATACATGTAACAAATAAATGAGAGCACAGTCAAGAAAGCTTATTTATAATACTCGCAAAGCCAGTATTACTTAAAAATGAGAATGTAATTACAATAAGCAAAGCACAATGAGACATTAAGGCGGGGTGGTATCTGGTTAGTATGTGTGTTGCACGCGTATTCTGTGTCCCATGTGATGCGATTGAAGTGTGACTTTAGAACCCAATATTGTGTCGTAGTTGTTGTTGTTGTATAGTGAGGCTTGACGGGAGCAAAGATAATAAACAGACCGGGATTTTATACACATTGCATCGTGCACAAACAACACAACCAAGGTTTCTTTGTTTTTTTTTTCAATTAAAGCGGTTTTGGGTCGCTTTCGTTTCTGATTCGTATGTGCTGACTAACACTCCCATATCACATGCTTAATCCAAAAAAAAAAAAAACACGACAAGAAAGAACAACAACAACACCAACGCAGAGTGCAACAGAGTTGCGAATCTTTTCGCACACCCCCAGCCCCAACTCTAGAGAATATTCCTGATGTTCGATGTGTTTGGTGGGGAGAGAGTTATTGCGTTCGTTTTGACGATGAATCATTTGTTTATTTTATTTTATTTTTTTATTTTAGCTTTTTCCAATGTCATTTGGAGTTGATTATTTGTCACGTGTATGCGTGTCTTTATTATTTTTATTTTCTTGTTTTGTTGTTTGTATGTATATGCAGGTGAGTTTCAATATTTTTTTAACGAAAACAAGACAAATAAGGGAATTTGTAAACAAGGTCAAACAACATACCTCATTGGAATTTTTTTTTTTTTATTTTTTTTTAAGATTATTATGGAAGAAATAATCCTCTTACTGGCCAAAAACTGACAGTAGCAAGTAATACATTTCAACTATTTGACCATGGCAAAATATAGAGATTGCATCGTGGTTTACTGCTTTACTGGTTTTATTGCGTTTTTTTTACGACAAAAAAAAACAAACAATCAGTTTGGCAACGTGTATACTGTAAACGATTGAGGCCATTAAACTTCAAGTCCTTGATGTTTTAGTAACTACACGCTACAATTTATTTGAAGCAGTTTCTTTCATAAGCCATTAACCGACTGAATACAATGGTGTATCTGTATCTGTAAGAAGAAATGCGTGTTCTACAACTACATTCCATTCTGTTCAGCAACATCTCCAAAATGTCATATCCTAAATATCAAAAAACCGCGGAAATTTTTCAAAAAATGTTTTCAAATTGATGAAGAATCCTGTGCCTATACGTTCTGTAACCCTCCCATCGATAATATCAATCGAGAAACGATGAAAAATAGAACAAAACTCATATGATTTGTTTCAATTTTAATCGTTTCTCGAATGATTTTATCGATGCGAGAGTTACAGAACATGGGTTCTGCATTCAAAACCTGTATTCAGGTATCTAGGTAAGTGTATTTTTGTCTTAATTTTCAATTCAACTCTTTTCTTGCAAGGTCTCTTGATTGTGAACATTTTTTTAGGGTTAGGTACGATAGGTAGTAAAAATCGTTTGGAATGTTTGGCATTTGAAACCAAACGATGTTCCACCTCATTTTTTTTAACCTATGTTATTAATTACGATTAAGCAGTAACGCCAGGAATTTTTTTTTTTACATTTTTCAACCATAAGCATCCTTTACCACCACATATTTAAGCCAAACCGTAAGAAAGAAAATAGATAATAATAAATTAAGGCGAAATCACTTACCCGTAATACTGCGACCTTCACTTGTTCTGCCATTAACTGCGGTCGCTGCCACTGCATTTGTCACCGCTTCAACACCATAATCAAAATCATTGTGAATTAATTGACTGATATTGTTGTTGTTGTTGTTGAGGTTACTACTACTTAGGTTGGTATTATTATGCATAATTTGGCCATTTGACAGAACATAAGCAGTTGCTGGTGGTGATGATGATGACGATGACGACGGTGACGATGATGAAGAGGACGAAGGCGAAGATGACGATGACATTTGGTGATGGCGTGCATTGTTTCGACTATTGCTGACACTTTCATAGAAATGCTGCTGCGGTTGAGATCTTTGATAACGTTCACCGATAGATGGAATTGGTGATAGTTCTAATGATCGATTTTGTTCTTGCAACTCAATATACCGAGCAGCTTTTAGAAGTGTGTCCAACGACATCGTTTGATATTAACTGAAAAAAAAAAAAATATCGTCCACGATTAAATAAGATTTTTTTTTTATTTTATATTAGAAAGTCGATAAAATATCAGCTAACACAATGTTAAGAGTTGGGTGTGTGGATGATTATTAGGCCCATAACACATGATGACACACCCTAATGTCAAATCTTCAATTATTATTATTTTAACCACAAATAGATATTTTCCACTAACTACATACTCCGATGTAATTGTCAAAAACTGCATACAACTTCTTTTAGGAATTTCAATTAAAATATTTATAAAAAAGAAAAAAGTTGCTCCCAAAAAAAAAAAAACTGCAACAAAATATCAAATCCAAAATTCAAAATAAAAAACATCTTACGTATAGGTTCTCCCCTCAATGTCATGTTGTGTATAGACGTCAAATTTAATTGGAGCACTAAAGCCCAACGTGATCATGGTCAATTGAACAGAAGAGTAGGATACAAAAAAATAATAAAAACCGAGTGCGTCAAGTTTTGTTGTATTTGATGCGTTGAATTTTCTCATGTATACATGTACGTCGTACATATGTACATGTATCTAGTGATGGAAAATGTTTTTCAAATATACTTACATACTTAGATAAACGAAAAAAAATACAAAACAAATAAAACGTTTAAGGGTAATATAATAAAGAACTTCGGGAAGATTGTTCAATTACATGGAGCTTATCCCTTAGTCATGTCATCAACTCCCACACCCCAAAAAGCTTCATCTTCTTGAGATTTTATTCTATTGAGGGTGTGAGCCTTCATCGGAATTAAGAAGAAGGAAAAACGAAGAAAATTTTACACAAAAAATTCGATCTATCTAAGAAAAAAAAAAAAAAAGACGTTTAACACCATAAATTCAATCTATTATGTGTGGTCACAAAAATGAAATAGAAAACACTACTTCGAAAAGTTTTCCTCAATTCAAAGTAAGTACGCATTTTATTATATAAATACATTAAAGATCAATGAAAGTTGTCAATATTGCACGGCGAAACCAGGCAAAACCAGATTAAACTAGTTTGACAGTTAAGAAGTAATGTAGAATCATATAATAATCGGAAGCCGATGTCTGAAGCTAATGTCATAACTAAACGAAAAGGACCATTTCGATATGTCAAATGTGAATGTCAACTGTATTAATTTCACTTAAATGAAAGGAAATAAGTCTGTTCGCGTACTAGTCCGAAACCACCCAAAACTACTTGATTTTACCAGATATGGTCCAATCCTGTTCGCGTACTTCCATTTCGTGTCATTTTGGGCAGAAGAGAGTGCTCGCGAGAGAGAAAACTATTTCCCCTTCTTGCCAATTTTTACCCGAGAAATTTCTTCGGGCAGAATCTGGTAAGTTGTGTTTTCTGTCAAATGCCAGTTAAATTACAACAAAAAACTACAAAATGGCTGTTGTTTGCTTTTACTTTAAGTTTTATTTTCAAGTGTTGAAGTCACTCCTCAGAATTTGACAGATTGCCATTTTTGGTCCGGAAAGTACCCGAACAAACCTAATATCCATGTGATACACCCATCGAATCTATCAACGTCAAAAAAGACAGGCATAAACCTGACAGCTGCAAAGTTGCAAAGAGAAAAAAGCATAGTTTTTTATTAATTTTGAATGAAGTTTGTGCTCAATTTCGATAATTAACGTTTAATTTTATTTATAGGATAAATCATACAATGTCAGTTTATACTCTTAAAAATAGATAAGCAAGTGTCAATTCCAACAAAGTACTAATTTTGACGTTTGTGAATGAACGAGAGAGGAATATTACTGCTTAATGAAGATCTCTCCCAACTCTACCATCTTCAAATGAATCAACAAAAATGTTACTATTCGAACATTGCCAAGGAAAAAGAGTATAAAATAGCCATTATAAGCGTCTCTCAATAATGTTTGCATAGGCATATGCATTTGTTCACTGAGAACTAAATAACCTTTCTCTTAATTGCAATTGTTTTCTTTTTAATACAAAAAGAAAGAAAACAAAGTATTTCCTATTTAATACCAAGCAAAATATTGTTAACTTTAAGCTTAGTATAAAATTATTGTTAAACACTTAATAAACACACCTGCACCAAAACTAAATAAAAGTTTATGACATCCCTGCTTTATGTAAAAAAGATTATGTAGGTATAGCATGGCATGCAATTTATATCCTCTCAACCAATTCTAAAGGAGAAAGGGAGATAGATAGATAGATACAAGTTATTGACACCTGACCACAACACGGTGCACGATGGCCGTACAAAGAATATAAATACATCATTCCATAGTGTTACCATTCATGCTATTTCCGTAACATAGGCCACATTTATGATTAATAACATGGTTTTTATATCATAACGTCATTTTTAAATTATAAATTATAATGACAAAAAAATACCCTAAATACAAACACTCGACTTCTAGATAAAACTCAGCGAAGAGAAACGGATAAAATTTAATTGGTATATCTAATTACATCAGTGAAGTAAAGACACATTATAAAAAAAAAGAAAATCCTCCCTTTTTCTTTGTCCAATTTATCAGTCATATAAATTTCACTTGTTCCTCTCCATCTTTAATCAAGCTAAGAAATTAGCATTTTCATGGGATTGGATTTTTTGTTTTTTTTTTCCAATTTTTTTTCTGATTTTGTGTTTTCATTCTATTTAATCATCTAATGTCACATGGGGAATGAAATAATATTAAATACGCAGCTAAAGAAGAAAAAACAAAGATATATCTACTCGAAATCTAAATGAAAATGTTAAAAAGCACGTACCTACCTACTATACCTACTGAAATCTGAAAAGTAAAGTCACCTTACAGCACAACGACGACGACGATGATGGGGTGGGAAAATGAATAAGTAAAATAGAGAAGTGGTTAAGGGTGAGCTATGACGGTGAGAGAAAAAAAAAATGCAATGCAGTGCGGGAACGGGAACGGGTTGACGGGTTGACGGTTTTCTTGTTTTCTTGTTATTTTTTGTTTCTTTTTTTGTTAAATGAGAAACTCTGCTCTAGGGGATGCAATGAATAAACCACCTACGTCGTAGTCATCATCGTTGTGGATGATTGTAGGTGCAATGTTCATTCATAAAAAATGAAAGAAAATTCCATAGAAAACTTACTGTTTTCCCACACCACCACTTCAGACTTGAGTGCAAACTTTTTTAATAAAACAAATTTTTGCAGTACTTGAAACATAGAAAAGAGGACAAACTTGTATTCCTCTATTTTTTTTTTTTTGTTGTTGTTTGCTTTTTGTTACAATTTCACTTTTTATACACAACAATGTCTGCGAAACTTATTCCGTTCTTCGTTGTTTTTATTTCCGTCAACTTCCGAAAAAAAAAACACTTTGAATGAAAAATGAACTACCGAACCGACGAAAATCGTTCACTTTACAAATGGAGAAGCTTAATTAACGGGTAATTCTTTTGTTTGTTATGTTTAAGGAAACAAGTGTTTTTTTTTTTTTTAATTCAGTCACATAGAAGAAGAACATACAATTAGTGCGACATCTGTGGGGGGGAAAGTAGTGAATACGAACGAGCCAGGGTCACATTATGAACTGAAACTGACTGGCATGCTCTGTAGAGCAAATGCCTTCACTATGTCTCGGATGGTGCCGTGTTGTACCTATTTGTTTTGTTGTTGCTGTTTTTTTCTTTACTTGTGTCTTGCTGTTAAACTAACTGCTGCGCCTTGTTGTGTCATATGCCAAATACCACCACCGCTGCTGGGCTGTGCTGATGATCGAACGCGTCGTGTCTTTTCAACCGTTTTTTTTTTTTTCATCCGGGTCTTCTATCTTTTCAATAAACAAGAACAAGAACGAACGAGCAAAACTAAACTCTATTACGAACACGACTGTATCGTCAGGAGAACATTAAACGAACCAGAGCTAGTCGTCGGGACTTGTATACTATTTTGAAGCCAGCACTGCAGGCGTTTACTGCTTTTCGTGTCCTTCCTTTGTCCGTGACGAGAGAACGAAAAACCAACGAATACCGTGGGAGTTTGCGCTTCGATGTAAATAATTTTTCCATTTCCATACAATCATTGAATGTATGATGAAATGACGATGTCTTCGCCGTTCGCCTTGACTGTAGCTCACAAACCAAACAAAAACGAGAGAGGGTGGCAATATCGAAGTAAGCAGAAGCATGCTTGCGCTCATCCAGATGTATGAATGATTATACAATGTTATGTTTATGTTTCAATTCCGGTTTTTTTTTGTTTTTTTTTTTTTTGTTTGTTGGTATACCTATACAGGAGCTCGGTTCGGGGGGACAACACGGCGGCGACGGATGAAACACCATGCTGCCTTGCCAGCCGGCTCGCTAAATTATTTTATTCCATATCCCCAATCCTTGGTATTTTAGCAGGAGAGCAAGAATATAAATGTGCTGAGATGTTGAGAACATTGAAATAGAAATAGAAATGATAATGAAAGAGAGAATGAAACCATCTACCGAGAGCGCAAGAACGTCATTTTTGTGAGTGTTTTTTTTGTATCTTTAGAGACGCGTAGGTGGTAAAGTTGAATTGCGTCCCAGAAATAGAAGTTGCAATGTTTGTTTTTTTTTTTTTTTTTTGTGTATAGAAAATATAGGACCAGATTTAAAAGACTATACCTATTATTTAAAGTATATAAAAATAATACTATCCTCTGTTGGGCGCCATTTTGTATGATAAAGCTATCTCAAATTTGAAGGGCCTAGTGAAATCAACCGTAAATAAAACACACTAATTAATGTTATTAAAAGAGAAGTCAACGTCTTTTCGAATGTTGATTTTGAGAAAAGGGGTTAATGTGTGCATTGGTTTGAAACATTACGGTAACTCTATAGCTATACATCCGGTTGAGAACATTGAAATAACTGAAAGAAAAAATTAAATATAGGTACTTAGAACGCTTCCTAAGTCTTACAATTTACTCAAACCCCTTTGCCAACAAACAAATCGTTCCTATCATCCTATTCCCTCTAAAAGTTCCATGCAATTCAGTTTGAATTTAATATAGAGCTTACTTCTCACAAGAATAAAGTGGATATACCTTTTATATACACGTGATTGGTGCCGGCAACTTGCAAGGAAGAAGATAAATTATCTTGGAAATTTGGGATTCCTGTATTAAATTTCTTTGAAAAAAACAAACACTGTGGATTATGGTGTAACGATTTATTGAAGTGCAAACCTATTAGGTTCTTAGCAACTGGTTTATATAATTTTCTGCCATGCCCCTTTCGAGTATGCAACCAACCAATCTTGTGTACATCATAATTAATTACTATTTAATAGCTCAAAAACAAAAAAAAAACAATGATTGCAGCAAAAAAAAACCACTGCTAAGACTTAATGTGTAAACGCGAAAAAGTCTACATTTCTGATAACAAGGTACATCGTGAATAAGCCCTTTATTTAAAATCCATCAAGCTGGTTTTAATACCAACAAATCTCTATAGCTGCTTTCAAAATATTTCAACTGTACTTTTCAACTCATTATCCACTTAAAATATTGCACAATACACAGAGCAATCTTAATCATATAAATTGTGTATAATGCCATTCATCCTAGTTCTTGTTATAGAATAAATGGAATGAGAGTCCTCCTCCTCCTCCTCCATAGATAAAGCTCTTATAATGGAATGTGGAAACGGTCGAAATTAATGAGAAGTAAAAAGTTATGGTTGAATCGAATTTTAAATACCTACCACCACCAGCCTACTTCTACTTTCATAAAGTTCTACAATTAAATGGAGGTTTTGTGCCAACAATAACTGCACACTGTTAATACCCTGATGAACAATGGTTGGTTTTTTAGTGTCAAGTTTTTCTGTTAAAATGTGACATTATTCCGTTGTAAGCATAATAAATGTTATCATGAAAATTATTTTCTTCGTTTGGATTAGAAAGGAAAAAAAAACTGTCAAAATATTTTAACATGGCTGTTGGAGAATTAACCATAAGATGTTGGAGGGGATGTTTCTTAGAAGTTGAATTTACAAGTTTTTTTTTTTTTGTAGCAAGTATTGAAGTCGACATTAGCTGTGTTTAGGTGGAAATTATAGCCAGCTCAGTAATGAATTCTGAATAAAATGCTAATATTCAATTTTATATTTTATTTTCGTTTGTAATTTCAAAGTTGGTAATCGTGCAAAATTTAATGACATTAGATGTCAAAATAAATCTCTTATCTGTCATCATAAACAATAATCAATGACAATCAAAAAATTAACAAACTTTAATAATTGCAAATGGATGACTTGTTGAAGAAGACCAGAATCGAAACCCGGTTTAAGGCCCGATGTTCATAATGATGGAAGACCAGAAATGTCACACGATCAATCGACTGACGTTTAAACATTCCATAATTTTAATCTTTTCTTTTAATTACTTACTTACTTTGAGGCGCTACATTTCGATGTGGATCAGAGTATCGAAAGTTTCTACAGTCAGCTCTGCGCCTAGCTATTGATGCTGTCTCTAGTTTTGCACGCCGAAGTACGTTCTTTTCACAAAAGCGCAAGTGACATCAAGCTGTACTGTGTTCTTCCGATATGAAAATTTACTAATCTGTCAACTTCAAAAGTGATAGTAATCACTTTGACAGCACTTGACAGATACAACAGTGTAAAAGTTTTTTATCGTTGCAGTGTAATAATTTTAATAACAATAATCTTGCTATTTATATTTAAATATAGCAAATAACAATGCTATAGTATTTGGTTTCAAAAATATATAAACAAATGTCAGCAGCAACAAAGTTATGATTTTGACGTTTTGTGAATAAAAGAGAAAGGGATATAATGTATATTGCTATTTGGTAAAGAGCTCTATTATGTCATAATATCATCGGCGTATGCGAGTAAGTAGGCCTGCGAGTTTTGCATTATTCTTCTTTAAGAAATTATGTTAAAGAAGTCGCATGACACTACATCCAGGTATCGGTGAAGTATTTGAAGACCTTCAAGGAGCAGTGTGCGTTCTCTATTGTCATTAGGTAGCGATGTCAAAACTAGACATTTCCCTATACATACCTATAGCTCGTCTTTATTGATGCCATCATACGCACCCTTGAAATCAATTAATAGGTGGTGAGTGTCGAATTGAAGTTTCTGAGTTTTTTCCAAGATTTACCGATTTATGAATATTTGAACATTGTTGGACTTTCCTGATTTACAGCCATACTGATATGGACATATCACGAACTGCATTATAGGCCTTCACAAAATAGGGCTGAAAAGATCTTGTAAACAATATCAAGGAAAATAATGCCGCTATTGCTGTACACCTAATTATCGAAAACAACATCCAATCATATTTCTTGGTACCTACTTATGCTGGATTTAAACGACTGTCAAATTGGCAGTTTTTGTCAGTATAATGCCAAAAGAATGAATTTCTCCACTCTTCTGCCAGTTTTTAGACAGTTAACTGACAAAATACTCCCAATTTGTTTGTCGTGTAAGTCCAGAATTACTCCTTACCGGTTTGAACAGCTCGGCTACAAGATAGTTAGGTCCAGCAGCATTATTGTCTAGGTTGAATGGTACAAATCTGCCTGACAGCAGAATTCAATTCGTTATCGCCGTTATAAATCTTCACAAATGGCTTTTCCATAAATCCTCAACATCTTTATAAATTGGTCGGTTAATATTTCTGAGATCTCAAATTACTCCGCCTTTTCAGAAGTAGGTACCTAACCTATAAACACGATTCCAACTCCCCCAAACTGATTTCCTAATGCCTCTTGTTTTTTTTTTTTTTGTAAAGAACAACCAATCAAGCTTCTTATTCTCGTATGTATAAAAAGTGGATATTAAAACTTTTTTACTCAACTTTGTTCTAGGTAAAACATGCCATTTGATATGACAGGAGTTTGCCATAAATTCCAGGAAACCAGATTTTGCAATGAAGATCAATAAATAATTACCTATTCCCTTGCTTAGGGTTTGGTCGAAATTCTTCTTTTAATTTCTCTTTTGTTCTTGTTCTGCATCAACAACAAAGGTTTCGAATATCTGCTGGTTGGATTGGTCGTTGTAATATCTTGCAAGGAAACACTTATGTACTTGCTATTTTTAACCTTTTTCGAATAAATTTAAACCACATACCTACACAGATATAAACTTACACATCACTGCTAAATCCTTGCTGCTGTAAACTGTAATGTAGAAATTGAAGCCCCATTCAGTAATTTTTTTTTTAACTTTTCAGGTAAAACAGAGAGGAAGAGAGAGAGAGAGATAGCAGATATTATGATGATGACAATAACGAAACGACGTCACCGCATCGCACCGCATGTGTTTGTTTGCACAAAGAATAAAATGGCACAGAGAGCAACCAAAATATACGAAAATGAAAAGGGAATTGGAAAAATACGCCACAAAGAATTAATCCACGCGCAGAATCCCCAAAACAGAATCAATTCACTTTGCTCCAAAGCGAAAGCCAAACAAAGGGAGAGTCGACCTTTAACCATGTCATCCCAGCCGTTTGGTAAGAAAAAAAAAAAAACAAAAAAAAAAACAGCAGAATAAAGGCTTTGCGTGAATTTGAACTCACGAGAGCATATTTTTGAATGTATGTTGATGTTCAGCAAACCCACGGGTTTTTCAACAAATCCTCTCTTCGCGGACGCCTTATTCTTTGGTTTCTTTCGAACGAGCACAAGCGAGGTAAAGGACATACATCATTGTATATAAACTCTATAGTACTCTCATGGAACAGAATTTTTTGCTTCAAATCCGTCGCCTAAGGTGGCGTTGAAGATGACAAAATTCACGTTTGCAGACTGAGAGCAGAGGTAGGATAGGAAACGAGAACAAGAAGCGAGAAAGAGAGGAATGTATTATTTGCAATTCGTATATTAATAAAGGGAGTGAGAGAGATAATTAAATCAGATAATTAAATCAGCTGGCAACGACAATAAGAAGGAGAAAATTAAATTTTGTTTTCTAGACTTATTCAACGGTTTTGACGTTTGCCTTTGTAGATATAGAATTTTTGTTTTGTATGTGCTATAGGCATATGTTTATATGTTTATAAATTTCCTATGCTTTTTATTTTTCAGCACAATTTGAATTTGTTTTTAGATTTTCAGTTTTGTTGATTTTCAAAGCAACGTTGTTAAATTTCTCAATAACTTGTGGAATAAATGCAACGTTGCTATATTTTGAATTATGCTGTATAGGTATACCCACTTTTAAAGTATAGTAATATATAACCATATACCTATTATATTTCTGTTAGGCTTTTCCTATCGTAGGTAGGTATATTATTATTTTTGTTATTCAAAAGGAGAAAATTGGAATTTTGAATAACAAAAATAATAATTATTTATGTAGGTAAGGTAGGTAGGTATAATCCTTTTTTTTAACTTTTAGGTAGGTACATATGTAGGTTGGTACATAAATATTAATGTAGGGATGGAGGTACGTGGGTGGGTATCCACAGGGTGGTACCGATTAAGATATTGGGGCATATTCACAGTCACTTTTGAACTCCAGTTTATCTTAGACCTGGGCTTATCCTATCTAAATAACATTGAATAAGCCCCAGTATAAGAAAAACTGGAGTTTAAAAGTAACTATGAATATGCGCCATTGAGTTTTTTTTAAATTTTTTTTCAAAAAATTTTGTTTGTTTAACTTTTAGGTAGGTAGAATAAATACTAATGTAGGGATGCAGGTACCTACATAGGTAGGTTTTTATCGCAGGTAGGTATTTTATTATTTTTGTTATTCAAAAGGAAGAAAATTGGAATTTTGAATAACAAAAATAATAATTATGTAGGTACCTATTAGGTAGGTTGGTATAATCATTTTTATAATTTTTTTTTTTAGTTTTTAGGTAGGTAGTAAGTTCATAAATATTAATGTAGGTATACCTATGTAGGTTCGTGGGTATGAACAGGGTGGTATACCTACCTATTAAGATATTGAATTTTTAAACATTTAATAAAAATATAGCTAGGTACCTACATATGTATGTTTTTGGCAGGTAGGTTTGTCAGTTTTAAATATTAACTAGGTACCTACCCACCCATGCACCTATCAAAGATTATTTTCAAAGAAAATCAAATAGGTACCTTATACATACATACCTACCTACCTATCTTTCTTTTTTGAAAAAAATAGTGGGTACCTATCTATCTATTGGTATGTAGGTACCTTCGTAAGTTATAGAAAAAATTAAAAAGAAATTTGGTTCACAGAGGTACTAATGCACCTAGGTACCTATACAATTTTGAAAATAATTTAAAAACTAAATTGAATGATTTTTTTTTCGAAAAAATAGCAATTTAGCAAAACTTGAAAAAATGAAATGCTTGTTATTTCGAAAAAAGTTTGCTTTCATCAGCAGACAATTTTCAAAAATTAAAAAAATAGTTTACCAATTTTGCAAATCGATTGAAATACACTTAAAAACTATTTTCAAAAAAAAATTAAGCTAATTATTTCGAAAAAAATAGTTTTCATGAATTTAGACAATTTTGAAAAATTTGAAACAAATGAAAAATTTGGTGTTTTGTTTGAAAAAATAATTGCAATACTCCCAAAAACTATTTTTTTCGAAAAAATAAAGCAAATTATTTTGAAAAATTAGTTTTCATGAATACAGACAATTTTGAAAAATCAGAAATAAATCAAAAATTTGGTGTTTTTGTTTGAAAAAATAATTGCAATACTCCTAAAAACTATTTTTTCAAGAAAATTATGCAAATTATTTCGAAAAAAAATTAGTTTTTATGATCATAAAATAAAAAATTATAATCTCAAAATGACTTGTACCACAAAAAACGGTTAAACTTATACAAAAAGTATGACATGATAACCACATTTGTTAATTGTTTAACAAAATTTGTTAATAAGTTTGTCAGATTTTTGTTTAAAAATAAAAACAGTAAAAGTTAATTAAAAATTTTGTAATTTAACCAAAAAACAAAGTTATGCATGTATAGAGATTAGGCAGTGACTCGCATTTACCATTAGTGGCCAATTTTCTATAAAAAAAATGACTTGAAATAAAAAAAGTCTAAAGAATCGTGTACTTTCTGGATAAAAATTGCAATCTGTCGAATTACAGTATTGAAAAGTACACTTAAAAAACAAAAATTCATTTATTATGAAACTTAAATGTTTTTTATTAAAACTAGTTCTTGCAAGATACAAATACAAATCAAAGTATCCAATAGCCATTTTCAATTTTTTTTGTTCTTTGAATTTTGAAAAAAAGTTAATAAAGCATTTCATACTGATTTCTTAAAAAATTGATCTTAATTTTGTATTCATAACTTGGTTTATAGCATTTTTTTATTAAATTAAAGTCGAATGCAGCAAAACTAATTATCTTGTCTTAACTTTTTAAAAAATTGAAAGTTCATTTTTCTTAAAAAAAACCACACGAATTGTTTTTAATGACGATATTTTTATTCTATAAAGTCTAAACTATAAATTTGGCTTAAAAAAATACGTAGAGCCATATGAATTCAACAATTAAATTAAAAACTGCACGGAATAAATTCATCAGATGATAGGCAGGTATGATGGTAAATTTAAAAGCATTTCAAGTTTCAGCTCAATTGGATGATTATTTCTTTTTGTATGCCTATTTTGGTTTTATATTTTATCGAAAACTCAAAGAAAGTTATTTACGTGTACTTCTGACTCAACAATATCTACATTGTGCAAGCTTCAGCTCAATCGGATGGGTAGTTTTTGAATACAACGACATAAACAAACGATCATCTGTATATACCTCCCTACATAGTACAT
The DNA here is from genome assembly GCA_932273885.2 of Leucozona laternaria. Classification (NCBI taxonomy): domain Eukaryota; kingdom Metazoa; phylum Arthropoda; class Insecta; order Diptera; family Syrphidae; genus Leucozona; species Leucozona laternaria. The sequence continues at coordinate 16,641,179 of OW026367.1, read as the reverse complement.
ACCTACATTCATATAAAGGCAAAAATAAATACCTCTACCCATTTAAAACTAATGTAGGGCATCTTACTTGACTTCACAAAAAATCTACAATGAGAGCCATTCTTATAAATTTATGTTTCTATTTAAATACCTATATTTAAATTGCAACGAAAAACCTACCTACAAAAACTAAAAACATCCTTCGATATAATTCAGTTAAAATGTACTTATTTAAAACAAAATTATTTTTCCTAGTGGTAACCCCGTTCGTATAATTTGCATGCAAATTGAAAAAGTGCGCTGATCTCAAGCAACGTCACAGAAAGGGAAAACATTTGCATGCATATTATACATTTTCTCTATTCCCATACTACGTCACGGCAAGGCAAAAAAATCCAACCTTCTTTCGAACAATATTTATTTTCGTTCTTTCTCTACCTACGAAAACAAAAAAAAAAACACGTTTTCCCCTTTGTAAAAGAAATGATAAACACAAAATAGGTTTTTTCCTGTCTCCCTTGAACTGCCATACATTTTGTATAAGTTCTTCTCAATCTTCATTTTTCTTTTAACCTACATTATTTTTTGCTCTTCCTCTTATTTCCTACTCTTAAATCTGCACACTCAAGTCTGCACTTCCCTCCTCAAAATAACGAAAAACGGTTGCCCAGGCGGCGCTGCGTTCGTTCCTCTTCATAATAGTACTATAATAATATATATACAATGCATACATACTACATAGACTTGTTGTAAATCTCAAGGATTTGCCAATACCTTACAATTTTAGTGCACATTTTATGATAAGATGAGGAAAATGGGTTGTTTTCCCAGTCAGCAAGTTCTATTTTGTGTTTTTAGTCACCTACATATATGTACCTATGTATGTGGATGTGGGTGGATGTTGTGCTTTATAGAATAAACGAGTATTATACATAATGCAATTGTCGGTAATGGATATAGGTACATACTTTCTTCTTCTTTCGTCCTCGTTCGCATTGTTAGTTGCTCCTTTTTGCGAACGTTTTGCAAAGTATTTATCACATCACACGATGTTTTCTTCATTTTTTTTATTTTGAAAATTTCCTTTATCTCCATAAAATGTTTAACATCCGGTTCCGGATAACAAGAAGAAGAAGAAGAAGAAGGTGCTAAGCAAAAGATGAAAGTAGACAGCTTGAAATATGCTCTGTTGAAGCCTGTGGCGGAAGTAGATATGTAGTTGATAAGGCGGGTGGCATGGTAGCAGCAGCGCATACAATGAAGATGAAGATGCAAGGAAAAAGAAAAATATTCACCGCTCGCCGGGCAGCTTGACAGCGAACAGTGTGGTTTATGTTAGTGGGTGTCGCTGTCGTCGATTAGAGGAAAAGTCATGTGTCTCTGTATGGCCTGCCCTCGCCCTGCCAAAAAGGAGAGACTTTCATCAGCAGCACACTCTGCTGTTTGAATCAGTCTGAGTCTACACTCGCTCTCTTGGATCTGTCTTTTGTTTGAATAGTAGGTATGTATGGAATATCCCGGGAATTATGGAAAGCAGTGTGGCAAATTGAGTAGTGTTGTTCTTCAATTTAATGAATCCAGGGATTTGGTCGCAGATGGGTAGGTATTGTTTTTGATATGTGTTTAGTGTAACTGGTGAATCAAATTTTATACTTATACGTAGGTATAGAAAAACTACATATGTATGTACCTACGTATAAATGTAGCTATATGAATGTATTCTATATATGGAAAGTTATCTTCTGTTTGTTTGCAATAAAAGGACAACGAAAATTTATGAAAAGAATACAAGGTGTTTCAGGGAGTAAAGTAGGTAGGAATGGAAGGTAGGTACCTGGGTGGATATGGTAATGGGAAAATATAGGTATGCGAGTTGACTTCTGCGCTCGTTGTCAAAAATAAGTAGGTATAAGCTGCAGCACAACTTTTAAGTACCTACATAAAGATATATGGCAAGATTCAGTTTCAAATTATGTGAAGCCATAAAATGAAAATTTGAAGGTATCTTATCCTATATAAGATCAAATAAAAAGCTTTATTATTGCGAAACTCATTTATCTCTTGCTTATTAATTAAGAAAGCAGAATCATTTTCGAATTAAGTTTTATTTTACTTACCTATCATCAAAATCTGATGTTGTGTTTATATACCTACCTACTTATCTGTGTCATGTTATTTTTACACTGCCTAATAACTTGGTTTTGTTAGAAAAATATCCCATTTCAAAATGGGTATGTAGGTACCTACGTTTTTATAAAATGCAAGCCGCGTAAAAAGTAGGTATGTATATATTTTTAATAACCCTGGGTTTTTTTTTTTGGCACCGGAGCATACGGAGACCTGAACAAAATTTCTCAGCAGGGAGTTAAAGAATCTCCGTTTTGTTCTATATATTTTTTTCTGCCACAAAAAGTAATTGAATGCAGATGATGTTGATAATAAGCAAAAAATTGTTGATTAGCTTTTTTGATAAATTGACCTTTAAAGTACCTACCAAATTTCCATATTTATATACATATTGATAGATTGACACTTGTAACAGGGGTGTTAGTCTCTGTTGTTTTTTTTTTGACAGAAAAGGTGGTGTTTATTCATAGACGGTGTTCACATTGGACTGACTCCTACGATTTTTTTTTTTTACGTGAATCCAACTTGTTTTGTTCAGACACAAACTAATGTGAACACATCCGACTCACTTTGACGTTCAGCATTCGTTAAAACAAAACAAAAATCTTTGCTCTTTGAAGGATTAATTCGAATTTTTGTCACTTACAAAATAGGTATAAATCTTCCTAAATTAATATGTTTCCAATAATTGAAAAAATTGGATTCTGTAGGATTTAAGTGTCAAAGATAAATCACAGACAGAGAAAACAGATGTCACAAAAGAAAACGTCAAAAAAATCTACAGATTTTTTTTAAAAATTCCTGCCTTTCTTGGCCATCTCTTTCTCACCATGAAGTGGGAGAGAGTAAAAGCATAGAGACGCCAACAAAAATCGGAGGAAATAGTCCAATGTGAACACTAGCCGTATTTTATTATCTCCGACGATCCATATAGATCATTTCATGAAAATAAAACACTACGGACAACTGTGTTGTATACCTATCTCTTTTTTCCTTACGTTTATTTATTTTTCATTTATTGGTTTTCTTTTTTTTTTACACTATACAGTTCACAATTCCTAACCATTTGCAAAGCTGAGAAGCAAGAGCAAAAACTGAACTTTTGGTATTCAGATTTCTGAGCATACAAATGCGAAAAAAAAATCCCATAAAATTATACAACGATATTGATAATTGTAGCAGATTATTTAGAGAATAATATTTTTTCACAAAGAATCAATTGCACAGACCGACCATTAATTGGTCTCAATGACATTTGAGTTTTTTTCTTAAGCCTAGTATGCAACTGATGCCAAACGAAATTTGTCAGTGGTATCCAACACGACAGCGAAATGCTTAAGGAAACCTAAGCGAAAAAATGACAGATGGAAGTGTCACCAATTGCAACAAAAAAAAAGGCAAACACAAACGCAAAAAAAATCACAGAACGCTATGCTATAATGAGGAAACAACAAATACAAACACGAACAAACCTCAAATGTCACTTTTCCGCACACAATTAATGATCCGAGCAATTGATTCAGTGCGAAAAAAGAGCGGAGACGTCACCAAATAATATGATACAATTATCAATTTCGCTCATCGAACAGCGTACTACAAAACGAAAAGGAGAACGGAATTTTTTTTGTTTATGATTTCGTTGTGTCGTTATTGTATGGGATTTTTCGTTTCGCATCAGCGTACTTGGCTTTATTTATTGATTCAACTCAGAATCAAACACGAATGCGTCAACCATGCATATTCGACACCGCATTATAAAACATGTATAGTTAGTTACCTGAACATACAATATTACCGCTAATTGAAAAGTCGTACTACCCAACGCACGGTGAGGATTTAATATAGCAATGCAACACACAGAGCGCAAATTGCAAACGTATTTTATATCCTGGGACTCCATAACCAATAAAATCAGGCATGAAGAGGAAATTTCCATTCTAGACTAAACTTCTCTAAGATTAACCATCTCTGTGTAGTGTATATCAATGCAGAAATAGTTTGAAGTCTACTTGAATTGGGTTGACATCTGTGCTGATTTTAACCTTTACTAAACGCAGAAATATAGGTATATTTCTAAAATTATTTCTGAAGTAAGGCAAGAAATGATCTTATGGAGGCGAGGAGTAACAGAAATACACGCTGTGTAAGTGTGTTTGTCGACCATACACAAAACACGATGAACACGACGAACGGTCGCAAGCTTTTTGTTGCTCTAAATTCCGATTTTATCCTCAGAATAACTGGATTCTCTGAGCTTTTTCAGATATCCTAGCCTAAAGGTGCACAAAATATTTTGTCTCTCTCTACTTAATTCCCTCGCAGTAGCAATAACATCCAAAACTTAAAAAAACTCAACTACTAATTTCTCAAAGACGATTAAAAGTTTTGGAAAGATTTAAATCGATTTTTGTAGTGGAAACAAATTAATTCGTGGTTAAATATACCCTCAAAAATATGTATTGAGAAAAACCAATGTTTGTCCATCCGTTATCAAAAATCTGATTTTCAATATATGAATCGACTCTTTTTGTCATGTATCTAATTTATGTATAGGTAAATACTTGGTAGTTTAAGGTACAAGAGCACAAAGTCATAATGTCAATTAAAAACAATTATATCCTAATTTATCCCGGTTATAAAAACAACCAACCAACCGACCCCTCTACCCAACATAATGTATAAACATGGTTTCATTAAAAATTAATCAACTTGTCTGTCTGTCATCAGGCTCTAGACACAATAACTACAAATTTAGAGATAAAAAAACTGCACTAATGTCAGTATATATCAATGTCAGTTTTTTTTTTTATCCTTATATTATTTCATTTCAAATAAAAGTTGAATGACGGAATGACAAAATTTAAATAAATGGGACGTAAATAAAATATTAAATCAAACTTCTATTATATTATGACAAAATGATAAAATGTAACTTCCTTCAGTTGGTTAAAGCAAACATAAACTATAAATGTACGTTTAATGTTGAACACATCATACCAATTAAAATCTTGACAACACTACTTGACAACAATACAAAACTGGGTGCTAGCTCCTGTGAATAGCAAAGCCGGGGGTGTAATATTTTGCATTCGTCTTTTATAAGGTTGTATATATTGGATTTATTGATTTTCATCCGAATTGGATTAAAAAAAAAAAATGCTTGGAATATTGGGTGCTTTCATAAATGCATGGTTCCGAAAGTCTGACAAATGCATAACTTTCATAAATGAAAAATGATAAATGTCAGATTTTCATAAAAGCAAACAGCAAATATTTGCAGCGCAAATGTGCAGCTATAAAAACTCACATGCAATATGAATTTCTTTATTAAAGAAAGAGATAGGTATATAGTATAAACGATTTCGTTTTCTTTATTGTTCCATCAGGCAAATTCTTTCCCTATGACCTATGACATATGACGCAAATCAGAAAAAGTGTTCATAAATGCAGCGTAAAAGGCATCCGCAAATATTTTGTATGATTGCAATTGATCGCATGTAAACAAAGCAATCATGCATTTATGAAAGCACCCATTATTTGAAGTCATCAAACAAGAACTACAAAATTTGTTTTCTTAACTGTTATGTCAAAAATAGGTTATGTCAAATATAGACTGTCAAACATACATTTATATATATATCGTCATCTTCTGCAAACTGACATTTGTGTATCTATTTTTTTAAAGCCAATACTGACATTGAGTGCGATATCCAAATATATATAAATAGCAAAATAATTGTATTTAAAATTAAACTTTAAAAATCGAAATTGAGAACAAAATCCTTTGAAGATTAAAAACCACTTTATATTTTGGCGTACCAATTTTGCATCTGCCAGTTTCCACAAAATGAAGGCCGTCGTTTTTGACGTTGACAGGTTCGGAAATTTCCCTATGGCGCATTACAATGGATACATCGAGGTATGTTCTTACGCTGAAAATCACGAACATAAACAGACCCAAGGACTTGCTGTTGAGTTCTTAAGTGATATTTCCTTATCTGATGGTTATTTGAGTACTTATTTTTTTTTTACAAAACAAATGTTGTTATGTAGTGGAACCGTTTGATTAAATATGTGCGACGCATTCGTATACTTAAAAGATATTTGTTTTCGCCATCATTATTTATCATTCATTTCTGGCGGCCCGCGTACGTAGCAACATGTTGATACCAGATGTCGTTGGAACGGTGTGTTGTATAGGTTAGGTATGAATCGAGAGGAAGTAATCCACCGTGTTGTAGTACCACCATACCACCCTACCCGCCCCCAAATCTTCTGTCAGTGTGCACTTCGCGCAGATTTCGCATTGAAATACATAAAAGGAAATGCAATCGGAAAAAGGTGAACGCGACCGGGTCGGTCGTGTGATGCTGGTGCTGTGGTGGTGTGTAGTCGAAACCAAAACAAGAACCGAGGACGGACCGGGTGTTGGTGCGTTAATATAATACATCACATCATATCATATATGTATGTATATGTATGTGAAAATGTGCAGCGAAAATTTGTATTGTTGTTTTGTGCATGTCCTTAGGCTTTTGTGGGTGGTTGACTCGGTATGTTAGGTTTGAGGAATACAAAACTACAAAGTCGATGAAGGTTTTATAATTCTTTCATGTTACGTGCTTTAATGCATGTTTCATTTGACCGTATATTCTATCCTTCTCTCTCACACTTTCTACTTGTTGTAAAAAGAGTGAGCATATACAATAATGTGCGCTTGCTACGAAATCCAACTCAGCTCGTACTACTATTCTATGGTGGTGTACAGCAAACGAGTTGAATTTGACACAAGTTTCTGTATAGAAACGGACGCGTACGTAACGTAGGTATTATACATATACATTCAGCATTTTGTATTCTTTGTTATAGGTATGTGCAGTTCAGTTGCAATGTGAAGAAGGTCATCAGCGTCACAATAAGCAAAGCAATAACATCGACATGTCGTATGCATCGATACTTGCATTTTGGGGATTATTGGACGGACAGCAGACAAACGTTACGGTCGGGGCGAGATATCGTTACACTATTTGGATTGTGGCATGTTGACGGTGTATGCGACTATACGCAACGTTGACACATGAGAAGAAGCGAACAACGTATAGGTACATACGTTTTCCATATCAAAGAGCTTTTATGAAATAATTTTAACTGCAGCGTGACTCATGAGTTTGTTTGCTTTCAAATATTATTTAAAAACAAATAATTTGTAGATACTTATTGTCAATTTATTAGAATAACATGGCCTATCCGATAGCAATCCGGAAGCAAGCATTTTTATATAATGAATCGAGTTTAAAATAACCATATACAGATGCGAAAAACTTCAAAGAAATAGGACCCAGCGCAGCGATTCCAGGGGACTAGACTTTTGCAGTTTGCGTTAAAGAACATTTTGCAAATACTTTTTCAACAAATATAGATGATATTTTCGAAAATTGCCTAAATGTTTTGGTTCTCTCGAAGCCAAGCCTGGACTGATTTTGCTGTATGTTTTGGGTCATTGTCGTTTACAAATTTCCAAGTTAAGGGCAAATTGTCGAATGCAAAAGGTTCCATTTTATTTTCTAATATATCCCTGTAATGGTGCTGATCCATCCTACTAGATACTCTTTCTATTGGACCAACACCGTGCGAGGAAAATACTGCCCACACCATTACGTTGCCGCTAGCGTGCTTAATCTTCAGTGTCTTCAGTGTGTAGGTATTTTGGGTTAAACTCTTCTGCGACCCGGTCCAATACGCTACCTTACTACTGAGCTAATTCCAAACACAAAATACATATTACAAATTTAAAACTAAAGTTTAAACAGCCTGATGATTTTCTTAAAGCTCTTTACTGAAACAATTTTTAAATAGAATTATACTAAACCTGTTTTTAATATACTCCAGCTGAACACGCCTAAAACAATGACAGTTCGTGACAAAAAATAAGCAAACATGCCTTTTTTCACATCTGTCTTTGTCACTTGTCAAAGTGACAAATGAAGTAAGTATGATTTATGATAATTAAAAAAAGATCAAACAGGCATTTGGTGATTTTAACTTAAATAAAATGTGTAAAACTTAAAAGGTAGTACAAAGGTGGCGCAAAACTAATCACCCTATCGGAAGATGTTATAATTTTTGCAAATGGCGTCGTACGTCAATCATATTTGACATTTATGAACTAGGCAGCTGCAGTATCCAAACAGACAAGCAATGTAGCACTATACTCCGCTGTCAAGTCATCATCAATTTCAACAATGAAGAGGACGGTTTTGTGTCGAAAATCATCATGAGTGACGAGGCGCATTTCCACTTAAGCGGCTACTTTTTTCGTTTCTGTGGCACTGAAAAAATCCGCGTGTGATGCACGAAGAGCTATTACATCTACTCAAAGTCACTGTGTGGTGCGGAGTTCACGCGGGAGGAGTGATTGGGCCGTATTTTTGTTGAGGACGCCATCGGCAATACGGTCACTGTTACTGGCGAACGCTACAGGGCTACATTGGATGAGCGGGGCTTGGTGAACAAGTGGTTTCAATAAAACGGTACAACTACACACACAGCACGAGCCGCAATGTATATTGTGAAGGAAGCGTTTCCTGGTCACGTAATCTCCCGTTTTGGCGATTTGGCATGGCCAGCAAGATCACCCAATTTAAAAATCCCAGACTTCTTTCTTAGAGGGCTACTTGAAATCGCGGGTTTATGTTATTACCGGAAATCTTGTGGAGTTATAGAAAATGCGATAAAACCTTAGAGGATATATTTTTAATATGGAGTGCTCGTTTCTATCCCTAAAGGCTCTCCCAAACCAACGCGAAACATTCGCGCGAATATGCGACGACTGAATAATGTTCGAAGATTCGCATCGCGCCAGTGTGGGTGCCATTCATCTCCATGTAAATAAATTAAGACAGGCGAAAGTTTCGTCGTCGCTCTGAAGCATTCGCGTTGGTTTGGGAGAGCCTTAATGCATTGTAGTGCCTGGAGCCATGATAGGCGGCACTATTTCACTTTCGGTAAGATAAACTCTTAGAGGATATCGTACCGCTGCTATCAATTGTAAGTCATAATTTGCTTATTTTCTCTCTAAATTGTTCTTAGTTGCAACAAGTTTTTATTAGCAAAGGTATCACGTGTGTTTGACATGTGTTCCTCCGTCTAAATAGTCTCTAGTGAAAACATTTCAGGGTCTTCACTAAACTTGGGAAAAACTTGTCATTTTTCCACGCAGGTTGACTTGTCATAAACTAGATTGAAGTGACAGGCTACATTTATGACCCATCGTGTATAGCATAATATGTAATATAAGATACAAAATTTGTAACAAAATATATTAAGTAGTTTTCGAGAAAAGTTAAATGTTTCCACTAAAGGTATAGGCACGTTTTTGTTTTTGTTTTTGTTAAATACCTACCTATATTTTATTCAAAACCTCTCGATTTGTAAATAGTTTTTTTTTTTTTTTAACGAGGTAGATATCTAAGTGTATATGTATAAAATTAAAACACAATCAACAATACCCATAAATCCTTCAAGCCTTTTCACATTTCTTTCACATGCTCCATTAAATTACGTCCTAATCCCCATGAAATGTTTAAATTTGCGTCACCCAATTCCATATGTACGAAGTACGATAATTTGTCAACCGTTTTACATGTGTACATATCTTTTATTTACATTACAATCAATTATCTACCAAGAATCTTCCCCTTTGAGAACTACTGAGCCCAATAAACCTAATCTAATATTGTATAACCGTATAGCCCCCCACATCCTAGTCCGCGTTCTTATCTCAATTTTCACCGCATTATCATCAAAATCCTGTTAGAAAATTGATTTCCTTGTAAATGCCATACTGTTTCCGTTAAAGAACTCTCCTGTCAGACCCCTTGCCTTTCTATTTCCCCATACCATCATACCATGGTTCTTTCTAACATTGCAAAAATAAAAATCGGGTGGCATCTATAGTACCCACTTGAAAAGGATGAAAAATCGATGGAAACAAAATTACACCCGCATGACATTTGCATGTAGCACTCCACTGTGTGGATGTGGACTACACAACACATTAGGTATAAATGTATGTATGTATGTATGTATGTGCCTAGCTAGATTCTACGTTACATTTATATAGTAACCCCTTTTTGTAAGGCTGTTCTGTTGGTGAGGCGCGCTAATCTAACACCTCCGTCACCAGCGCCTAAACCGTAAGGGAACGAAAATAAAGTAGTTCTATGTGTCTTCTGCTCTTCTCTTTGTGTTTTGGCTCTAAATCGGATTATCAGAACGAGGTGACGATGATTGGGAATGTCTCGAAATGAACACACAAAATAAATTCCCCTCTTGTGGATTACAGACTGACAGTACCTCGTTTGTCACACTCACAATGGTGTGCTGGTACCATATACACCACTAATGTGTGCCACTCTGTCAGCGGCTCCATTTGACATTTTCTACATAATTTTTCTAATGAGAACAAAAAAAGACTTTTTCTCCTCAGGTTTTTTTTTTGTTTAAGGTCTATAACAGTTTGACAATGCTTTCTTTTCTCATTTGCTTGATGCTTTTAAACTTTGTTGTGTAAATAAAAAAAAATCATCAGAGAAATGGAAGAAAGAAAACACAAGTCCAACGACAAACTTTTCCAGTTTTTTTTTTGTTTTTTTTTTTAACAAAAGGGATGTTAAAAAAAGCTGAATTGTGTGTAGGTATATTTTAAATCATCATTTCATTCCTCTGCCAGAAGTACCAGGGACAAGGACCCCCTTTCCAAGTTGATTTTCTGTGTCACAAAACGTATAGCATGAAAAAAAAAAAAAGATGGAGAACTGAAAATTGCACACTGTGGAAAAGTCAAACGCTGTCAGTTGATAAACGTCGGTCGTTGGTCGTCCACATAATCAATTTCAATTGCATTTCAACTTTATGTACATCTTAGAATGAACATTTTGTGCTGCTGTCAGATAACCTGACAAATGGCTTTATACCAGTTTATGTGTGTAGGTAGGTATACTTATACATGTGTATGTATTTAAATGAAAATTGAAATTAATTCCATACACAATGACCAATGACTTATGCACAGATTGAAGTAAGAAACCGTCATTAAGGGGATGTGTTCAGAAGGTTTTCAATAACAATAATTCTGAGGGAAATAAAAAAACAAAAGCTCGAAAATTTCGAATGCTAAGAGGAAGACGCGAAATGAATAAGCATGAACTTGCGGTTCTTTTTTTTTCTCATTCATCTAGACTCTAGAGGAAAGTACGGTCCTAAATTGTATTGTATTGATATACATACATACATAAGTATATATACATATTGTCAATTTGAGATTATGTTCTTTTATCTTATGTTTGTTTGCTTTCGAGCATGGTACCTACCTATATGTATTTAAGTGGGTTCAAATGGATTTGATATGTGGTCCTGCATGTGTTTGTATCTTTTTGTCTTTAAATTTGTTTTTGATAAACCTACATACAGGGTGTGTCATGTGTCAAAGTTGTACAAACGTGGTTAATCCTCGGATAAAGATTTTAACACATCGGTGGATTAACTAAGATTTAAACAGGGTTTTAAAATTAATAAATAGCCAATTACATACTTCAACCCCAGTTGAACCTCAGTTAATCCACCGAAAATGGTGTTTAAAAATATTAATCCGAAGATGAACCACAGAGCCTTGGGTCCAGTTTTTCAATGCGAGATTAACTCATAAAATTTGGTGAGTTAACTCAGTATTAACTGAGCAGATGTTTTTGATGTTTTATTCACCGAGTATGATAAATCATTCCACATGTGTTCTCCGCCGAAAAATTGCTTTCTCAGTTAACTTTGGTTTTATTTAATTTTATTGAGTCATTTAACTCTGGTTTAACTCATCACTGAAAAACTGGGCCTAAATCGTGCAAATAAATTAAGCCCGATTTAAATTTTATCCGACATTAAATTTTTGACGTTTTCACGTATGGATTCACATCAATGGTGTAAAATGTTATAAATACTTCGGATAAAATTTAACGCGATTTCAATCCAATCCATAAGTGGCCTTAGCTCATGCAGCAGTTTTTCTTAAGAGGATAAACTGCGGGGGTATGGAATTCGCTCTATCAATAATATAGATTTTCTAGATGTATATAGATTTTTGACAACACATAACGCTATCTGTCAGAAATATCTGTTCAGCTAGGCCATGTGTAAATTGGATAAAAATCTTATTAATTCGTATATATAAATTTTGTATGTAGGTATATTCCATAATTCTTAATTATTCCCAAGTACATAGGTATATGTAGGTAGGTATCTTAAAACGGATCATTCTACACAAAAAAAATGTAGGGATAGTTTTTATTGGAACTTTAAGTTTCTTTTCTCTAAGCTCGATATCCGGAATTTCGTGCATACAACTTCAAGAAACGATTGGAAATGCGTGACACTATATCTATTTCCTTCTTGTCTGTTAGAAGAAACTCGCGCTATTCAGAGTGGCGATCAACATTCTGTATTACATATTAATATTGTCGATTAATGTTGTTTTTGAGTGGACGTTTAGAGTTATTTTTACTCCCTTTTCACTCCTATACTCCAAAGATTCTATTTTAAACAGGAATGGAATAGTTCCGAATCTTACTGGTGATACATTTTTTCGTTAAGTTTTTTTGCGAAGTTATATTTTTTAAAATGGTACCTATTTGCCAATTTACGCTTTCACTAGGCGTTTTTCTTTTTTAGCTCAGAGCAGAGCCTGAACTGTCAAACAAAAAATTGTGTTTTTTTTTCGCTCTGAGTGTTCAGAGCTTCAAATTTGTGTTTCATTTTTGATGTGTAAACATCTATGCTGGCGGTAGAGTGAAAAAAAACGTGAACGTTCGTGTGCAACGTTACGTCGTGCAACGTAACGATCTGCATACTAGGATGGGTGCGTTCAGTGAAAAAAATCTTAAGATCCCCTTCAAGCAAAAACAAGTCCGTTTTGGATCCGCGCACGTTGATGTTTACACATATTAACCGTGAGTCCCGGCACTCACACAATTTTTTGTTCTGAACGTCTTCTTAGCGTGTTCAGAGTGCGCTCTATGAACTCAGAATACAATAACTGAGCAGACAGAGTTAAATGCTGAACACAAGCATTTGACAGTTCAGGTGTGTTTCAAAAATAGTTCAGAGTGCTCAGAGTCAGAACACCCTTCGTTCAGAGGACGATCAGAACATGCTCGACATACTCGGACTCTGTTCATAGCTCTTTTCTGAACTAAAAAAGAAAAACGCCTACTGCTGTTAGTCAAGTACCTATAGTTTATGCAGATAGATATAGTTTTTGTACAAATTAAATTAACGTATAGGTACAAAATTTTAATAAAAAAGATTCTTAGGTGTGGGTAGATATGTAGAATGTAGGTTGGTGCCTACCTACCTATAAAATTCCTCAGTGTCAGTATCACTGAACGAAGAAGGCAATCTAAACATTTTTTATAGCCTTTACATCCCATCAAGGTGCCTATTCTGATCCTTTTAAAAATAACTTTGAATGTTTTTTTTTCTAAATAAACAAAAAATTTATTAAAACAAAACAAGGCATCAGGTTCAGTTCAACAAGAACATACCTACCTAGTACAAATTTAACAACAACAAACCCTTGAAAATTCAACAAATAAAAATAACAAAATCTCCTTCAGGCACCTTTTTCTATTCCTTCCATATTCTATACCTATACAACCGGAATAAAACTCCTGGTCCCATTGTTTCCATTGCTGAGTTTCTTTCCATCAAAATAATTTTTCACTGCTCACATGTTACGGCAATTACGACAACGACAACGACGACGATGATGGTAAGCAGCAACACAAGAAAAAACACCATACCACAGCACACAACGACAACATCAAAAGACGAAAGACGAGAGAGAGAGATGGTAATGGTTGGTAAACACAAAAATCCAACCAACTTCTACTTCGGATGATCAAAACATGATGCGAGAAAAACGGCATACGGCAAGTCTTAGTACAAAAGCCATCCACATCATGGACGGACACATCCGATACAAAACACCACAAAGCTTTATCTGTGTGCGTGCTGGTTTCGTATGAAACTTTAAAATAGCGCATGCAACAATTTTTATATATTTTCCATTTCTATTTTGATAAAATAACGATGATGCCATTGGTATTTTATTCGTTGTTCTTTTTCGATCCATTCTCAGTTCTCACACACCACACAGAGCACGTTACTGAGTTTAAAGAGTTTAGTTAGTAGGTATTTTGCTATAATTTGTTTAGTAGAACAGAGAGAGATAGATATGAATTTAATGTATACTTAATCACAAGTAAGTAGTGTGGCTATGATGTGGCTGGCTGGCTGGCTGGCTGCTGGGTGAGTAAGTACATTCTTATTAGTATTAGTGGCGTGATGAAGAAAATACACAAAAATCCACTAGCGAGTAGGTTGTGCCTTGTGAGCAGTGATGTTATATCTTTTCATACTGATTTGCAGTTGCTTCTTTTTTAATGTTTCCTGAGGGTACGAGTGCAAAAGATCCTTGAAGGGGTCACATGAGCTCCCTATTTCTGGATCCTCTATGGACCAGTACAGAACACAGACACTTAGGCTCCGACTTCAAATATCTCTGAACCCATCCCCGAGGAACGGCACACGCATGAGTTACAGCTTTAGCATTGTGTTCAGCCAGCAGCCCGACTGAAGTAGGCTATATGCATAGGTGAGAAGGAATTCAAACAACCCCAGAATATAAAAATCTTTGCTCCATATATACCTACCTAATAAATAGTCACAATACAAGTATTAAAGGTAATATCATGAGCGTTTTCATTTTTATTTAGTTCTGCGCATCTGTGAATTTGGGGGATCCAGAGGCTCTTCACTTGTCAAAATGTTTATATTTGTTGTTGTTACTACTAATGTCATGTGGATTTTGGGGCACTCGGGCAGCCATATTTAAATTCTGATACTTTAAATTTTGACAACCTGCGCAATACATTACCTTAGATTTGTGTACTGTGGTAAACAGTGACTACATATTTCCACAGGTTAAAGGTGTTTTTTAATCAACGATAACGTATGACAAGTTGGTCGGGCGTATATAACAGCCTAGACTGCATTTTATTATTCCTCAAATTCAATCAATTTGTGCATTCACTATAGCGTGCTACTTAATTTGAATCTACTTATTTGTATGAGGAAGATTTGTGAGTGCTCAGAAATATAAATTTACCATGTGTGTTAAAATGAAACAGCTTATACCAAGAAACAAACTGTTATATTTTCTTGGCGAATATAGGTACATCAATTCTTAGTAAAAGTTTTTTTTTTTAACTGTTATAACATCACTGTATTGTGAACAATGCAAAAGCACATATCTTTATCTTTGAATTTGTGTATGCAGTTTTTTGTGTATCTATAAAAACAATAAAGAAAAATTGTTTTTTTCTACACGAGTTATATTTTAGAAGAAAAAATATCTACGTCAAAGACAATTATTTTCCTATTTGGCCTTCTTTGTTTTCCAATTTTTTCTTCTGTCAAAAATGACATTACACAACATTCTGTGGAAAGAGAAATTAGGTATTAACTTTTCAACTGGGTAGCAGATGTTTGATTTTAATTCACATTTCAAGAGCTGTCAAAAAGATGTGATTTACCATCGAAAATCTAGTTAGACTAACTGTCATTGGGAAAATAAAAAAAAAATAAAATTATGCTAATGATGATTTTATAACCACTTAACGCTCTCACTTTTTTTGTTTGCTTCATACCTGTGTCACTTGTTTTTTTTTCCTGCTTCTGCTGCTGCTTTGTTTAACCAAGGTGTTCACAACGACGACGACGATGATGATGACAACGACTCTTTTGTACTTGAGATTGGTCTGCGTGCGCTTTGCTTCACTCCTCTGACTCTTTTCAAAAAGAGGAATCTATCTAGATACATGAATTATGCATAATTTCCATTCGAATTAGAAAATTTTTGTATTATTTATTTTTTTTTACAAATTTATAATTTCTCCAAAACACTCGCGAGAAACGAAAAGCACTTTGAAAATATAATTTTTTTTTTTGGAAAAAAAATCAGTTAAAATATTTCGGTAGATAAAGGTGAATGCGAGAAGGTCGATACGTTGGAATTTTTTTTACATTAAATAGGTACCTTTAAGCAAAATTCACTCCCGAAAAAATGAAAAAAATAATACAAAGTGACGAATTATTTTTTTCTCCTTAATCACACTTTTTTAACTCTCCGGTCTGTTGCTTTACGGTCACGTATTGTATCGCTTGTATCTATCTATTTAAAAAAAATATGTTCAACGATTTACAACAGTCATCACGGGGTACTAATACACAAATGAAAATTGCGATAACTGAGGGGAACGAACAAAGCCACGGCTCTGCTGAACGATGGACGAATGATATACCGAAGAAACTGAAAAAGTAGCAAAAGCAGAGAAAACGACGAATATGAACATTGTTACAGAGGCGTGAACAAAGATTTTATTAAATCGGTTTATTTAAGGTTTTTCGTTTCAAAACTGTGGATTGAACTTCAAGGGCAGAACTATTATAAGTTGAAGTTGAATTAGTAGGCTTAAGGTCATGTAGGATTCAAAAACAGGTTCAGATTTTAAAAATGAGATAATTTCCCTCAAATAAACACAAAATAAGCTTGAAAATTCTGTCGCACCAAATCGAACACATCTAAATTGAAATATACAGCATTTGAATGAAAGTGCCAAAATTGAGCATATGGAAACAAACGTATAAAACAATCAACTGCCAAACTAAGTTCAGATAGGTCGCCAGGCTGACAAACCAAGAGTGAAATTAAGAAATTTAGTTAACATCATTTTTTTCTGCTAATTATTGACTAATTTAATGACAAAGCAATGTAAAGTTTAACTCATATAACAGTTATTTTATTCCCGACATATGTAGGTATATGATTAAAAAGAAAAACATCTTTTACACAGCAGTGTTAAACTGGTACTATAGTATGTCGAGTAAGTAAAACTCAAACAAAGAAAAATGAACACATCAGGCAGAAAGAAGCAAGGCAGTCCCAGACAATTTATTTATTTTTATTTTGTTGTTGTTGTTTCTTCATCTACCTATCCTATATTTTCTATGCATAAAGTTCATGTTGTATCTTTTCTATCAATTCTGCTTTGTTGTTTTTTTCTAAATTAGTTGTTGTTTCGTACGTACGTACGTTCAAAGTACGACGACAACGAGTATTGCTTCTTTGATTCTTTTTCTTGGGTTGCAAACATTGCATGCGATATGCGAATGCGATTAAGTGTTTTCAAGATATAGTAGCAATTGGTATATCATGTAAGTGTGAGGGTGCAATTAATGGGTAAGATATCAGTATGCAATGACTAGGGTTGCCAAATGTATCACATTTGTTTGTATGTTCATACAAACTGGTAAAGAATTACCTATGTAAGTTGAGAGACATTAGCCGTGTTTTATTATCTTCTATCGGGATCCGGATCTGGATCTGGATTAACTTTTAGCACGTGTTACAAAAACAATTTTGAGAATTTCCCAGTATTTTGTTTGTGTATTACGTGTTAAAAGTTAATCCAGATCCGGATCCCGATAGAAGATAATAAAACACGGCTATTAGCTGCGTTGCGTTTTTTATCCTCATGATCTGATTTGGATCAATTTTTAAGACGTACAAAAAACGAACAACACTATCTAACTATCTGGATCTAGGTATTTCAACGGTCCAAAAATTAATTTTTATTCTGGGTGAATTTATTTTTGATGTGTAAACATTTATGGCGGCGGCGGTAGGGTAAAGTAAAAAAAATGGGCATTCCTCTGTAGTACGTTACGATGTCACACTTTACGATCTAGCACGTTACGTTACGAAAATCAGCATAGTAGAATATTGGGTACGTTCAATGACAAAAATCTGAAGATCCCCTTCAAGCAAACTATAGTCCGTTTTGGATCCGTGCACGTAGTCAACAACTTATGGACGAATTCGCATATAGAGCCAATTACGGATCCTCAAAACTATGCTGGAGCAAACATTGATGTGTTTATACATCATATTAACTATGAGTCCCGGTACTCACACATTTTTTTTTTTTCGAATTGTATCAGTAGTTTAGAAAAAAGATAACATACCTATGCAAGTAGGTAGGTATGTACATGAAAAATAAACAAAGTGAAGAAAAAAAGAGATTGTTATATGCAATTGTATATCGCTGCTGTCACTGTGGCTCTGTTTGTTTTGTTATCTGACGGATTTGATCCGGATTAGATCATTGCGAACAAACACGAAAATAGGATTTGGCGAGCGGCATTTGTTTATCCTAGTAGACGGATTTGTTTGGTAGCTTAAAAATTCTTAAACATTTTCACAATTTGTTGTCAAACTCCATAGGAAAAAACTGTTTTGTGCATATATTTCATCGGCCAAAAATAAAGATGCCTTTACTTTCAGTTAAGCTTGATTTTTACTGTTTAATTTTTTGTGTTCCCCAAAACTAATAAACTCTGAGAGGTTGGAATTTAAATAAAAGTAACAGAATTCATGATGGACTTACATATAACAGATTTAAATGTAGGTAACTTGAAAGATTTTTTTCAAAACCGAACTTTCCCAATCGGTGTTCACATGAATATTGTCATGTTCTATGTATTCAACTGCCATAAACCAATTTTTTTAAAATTATATAAAGCCTTAGGATGGTTCTATTATTCAACTTAACCACAAACATTTGAATGAAGGTCAGTATTTTGAGTGGCGGATGTAAAGTGAACTGAATGAATGAATTTTGATTGAAAAAGAATTTGTCCGAAAAAGTGGCGTTGCGATCTCACTTGGAATTTCGACTCATCAGCTTGTCTTTAACTACCCAATTTTTGTTAAGCTCAGTTCATCTTACATTGATTTCTTAAATGGAATAGGTATAGTTCCCGCGTAGGTACATATACCTACCTACCTACCTCCCTCATATTCTTATATCTTTTTTCTATGTCCTCGGTTCTTGTTTGAAACTATATAGACATCAACTCATGTCACCAATTTCGAGTTCCTAGGCATAGGTATTGATGGAGAATATTTAATTTTTGTAGGCATGTAACTTTGGTATAAGTTAAACCGCGAAAAAGAGTATATCTACCTAGGTACTTGTTCTACAAACAAAAATATGGCAACTTTTTTTTACTTTTCTCTTTCTTGCACTGTTTGTTGTTTACACATCGCATAATATTTTACTGGATCGTATTTTTATCCACACGATAGCCCCCCCCCCCCCCCCATCAAAGCACCATATCGCCTTCTCTGCTGTTGCACCCTTATCATTCACAAATCACAACTTATGCATGGGTATTGCAATATTCCTGTTGCCATCGTGCATTGACTTTGTGTGTTCAATGGCAACAGAAGTGGAACAGCAAGGAATAGACAAAATGGCAATGGCAACAGAAAAATAAAGAGTGCACCACGTTTCTTGAAAAAATATTTATGTACGTACGGAGTAGGTATGTAGGTATGTTGTTTTGCAGTCCATCCATAGTAGGTATTCGTAGAGCTTAAGACAATTTCAACTTTCGCAAAAGAAAAACAGAAAAATAAACTAATAGCGGTGTTACTAAGCTCTCTTTTTGAATCATCAAAAGAAAAAGGTAGGTACCTAGGTAGAATTCCAATTCTTTCCATGAGTAGTGGTGATGGTGGTTGAGTGAGGTAAGGTGACTCTATCTAGCCAGTAAATTGAGATGGAAGCAGAAATCACCATACGAAAATACTACACGTCATCCGAGCCGTGTCATGAGTGTATGGATATGAAAAATCGACAAAACGGTTAAACAAGAATGACTAATTGTTCATGTTGAAGTTGATTCCAAATATTGCGCGAGACTTGTGAAACTCAAACGAACCCAAAGGAAACCTACAAACAAAAATAAAGAAAATGAAAAGAGAAACGAAACGAAAAAAAAAAAACATAAGAGGTTGAGTTATGTTTTACATGGGAGGAATAGGCTTTAATAATGGTGGGAGAAGGCGAAGGGTGACTCAAACTACATGAAAAGATATAAAAAAAAAAAAAATATGACGAATACAAAATAATGCACTTCGTTAAGAGCTTTATACACCTATACCTACTCGTTGTAGGTTATGTAGAGTTTTTTTTTATCGTTTCAGAAATAAGCAAACATACCTACCTACATTTTGCACAATGTGTAGATAACAAAGTATTTTGGAGAAGTAACAGCTTGTCTAGAAGTGTTTTGCTGACGTGTAAAAAGGTAGATTAAATGAATGAAATAATAAATCAATATGTCATTATGTCAATCAATTTCCTGAATTCCAGCTTAACGTGGACTTTAACTAAGGATTGGAGATGTTAAAATTTGCAACATTTCAAACGAGACAACAGTTTAGTCAATGTTAACAGATGCATGTTATGTACCTACTTTAAACGCGCAAAATTTAAGTCGATTTAGTAGGATGTTA
This sequence comes from Leucozona laternaria, assembly GCA_932273885.2. NCBI lineage: Eukaryota > Metazoa > Arthropoda > Insecta > Diptera > Syrphidae > Leucozona > Leucozona laternaria. The sequence continues at coordinate 16,620,601 of OW026367.1, read as the reverse complement.
AAACTGTTTTAATATGATACCTTCATAGGTAGGTACTAATCTAAAAAGAAAGTTTTGTCAATTATAATCGAGTTTAGCCGCATTAGCATCGTAGTACTATCTCTGACATTTTAATAAAGTTAAAACTATCGAAAACCTGTTTTATATTATATCTGTTCGATTACTTCATAAAACTTCAATTTTGTACCAATTTTACTTTTATATGCACTTTGACAGGACCAAAATTCGGTGGAAAGTAAACGAACAGAGATATTGTCGTTTTCCATTGATTTCACTCAGGACCTAACTCAATCTCAAAACGGTGCTAATTGCTCCTACTCAATCCTAAGTTATGTGTTATTTGGATTAGTGAATCAAATAGAAAAAAACATTTGCTGGCACACAAAATGGTAAATATCACAGATTAGCCACATGAAGATGAGAATGTTTCGTACATTTCACCCTCCAAAACCCATTTCTTTACATTGTTGTATTTGTAATTTCATCCCGCGTCGATGAATAGATGTGAATTGCAAAAACAATTTAACCAGCTGTGTGAAGATCCCTACTGTCTATGAGTGAGGTTCTTATACACACATTCCTTATCTGATATCTGACAGTTCATGCTTGTAGGCAAATTAAAATGGCTGCCGGGGATGTGGCTAATCTGTCGTAAATATAACACAAGTCTGGTGTTTCTACTCCCAACTATCAAATAAATATTTATTATTTCTTTAGTTTGTTCATAAAATTAAAAATTATATCAAATACCTTCTTTGTTTTTGAACGCAAAATCAATTTGAAAAAAACATGAAGTTACACTGCAGTTTATTTTGATTTTTCAGTTTGAATGTATTAATGCTCCTTGAGTGAAATCTGACTTGAAATCGAAATTCTCTTCACAGAATCGTCAGAAGAATGTTTTTAGAAAACTTCTTTTGGATTCCGGACAATTCAGAATGCTTCTGGATGTTCAATTTAATATAAGGGTATCTATACAACGTCGGAACGTTTACGATGTCGTAAACGAACTGTCAAAATTTGTATGGGAAATCTTTTCCAACCAATAGTAAACTTTCCGACTAGAATTTGTGTCGTTAACGAAGATGCTAAACGTAGAAAACTTTTTTCAATGGGATTATAAAATTGGCTGAATCAGCTGACTGGTTTACAACATAATTAACGCAAAATGTTTTAAGGGGCATTCATGAAACGTGCTTTCGAAACTTTACGATTTTACGATGTCGGAAAGTTTCCGACGTTGCATGAATGCCCTTATTAGAGTATCGTACCTACTTACTCCATTTGACACTTAATAAATGTCAAAAACTAAAAGGGGTGTGATTTATATTGATTAGTTTACACCTTTAATATTTGAAGTTATCCCTTAAACTCGGTTATGGTTGTCGGTACTTTAAAGCGCCGTCAAAATCTAATTCTTGTTGAAGTTTTGAACAGTTTCAGACAAATTTTCTGTGGCTAAATTTTCCAAGAGCGTGCTCTAGATATATGTATGTGCAGACAAATTTTCGAATAAGATTTTGTGAGACGATGAACACTGAGGCCAATCAAGCTATCAGACTTGCTTCAACCAATTTAAATCTTCTCAAAAATGTATCACATTTCATCATGTAATTAAAGGCTATTAAAAAATTGTGTGAGTGCTGGGACTCCCGGTTAATATGTGTAAACATCAACGTTTGTCCAAGTGCAGTTTTGAGAATCCATATTTGGATCTGTATACCTATGTGACGTCGTCCATGCGTTGTTGACTTCGTGCACGGATCCAAAACGGACTAGTTTGCTTGAAGTGGATCTTCATATTTTTGTTACTGAACGTATACCCAATATCCTACTAAGCACATTTTCGTAACGTTAGAGGAAAGTCCACGTTTTTATTTCACTCTACCGCCCACATAGATGTTTACACATCAAATATGATTCTTTAGGACAGGTCAGAAATTAAATTTGTCTTCAATGAAATTGAAATTTACAACTCGTACATTTCAAACTTATTCAGGCGTAGGTATCTTTCTTTGAATTTTTTTTGAAAAAAAGTTCCTTTTTTGATATATTGCAAGTCATATACCTACCTACCTAAACTTTTACCATCACCTGGGTAGGTAATACATACTTGCTCTGAACAAGCAACAATGTTGAGACTTTAGTTCATTTGGAGGTCGTTTTCCTCTTTTCTATAGATTCGCCTATTCTCTTTGCATTCGCTTGTATATACCTATAGGAGTCTTTTCTTTGAAAACTTTTCCATTCCTCCCTGTTATATGTATATATACCAACAACACCCACTTGAATGTGAGCTGTATTTTTATCCCGAAGCAGCATGCTCTGGAAAAACATTAATTTCTGTTGATTGCGAAGGTGAATAAAAAAAAGTAGTATAACGACTTTACGATTTGACTTTGTGTTTAGTTTTTTTAAGTAGATAGGTATAAGCAAAGCGACAAAACAAGCCAAGCAAGAAGCCAAAGTCATCGAGCAACATGTCCAGTGCCATGACGACAGAGATACCTCTACAAACAGGAATTCAGTCTATAATACGAGTACAAACAACAAAAACAACAACAAAATGCAATATTTACCAATTGCTTGGATCTATTTTTGTATCCGCTGCAACGATTTTGCAAATAAATTCCAAAACAAAAAAATAAAAGAATGCGTTCACTGTGAGCAATGATTATCACAGTATACACACATGCCTATACCTATACCTATACCTATACCTATACCTATACCTATACCTATACCTATGTATATGAGATTGTATTCTTTTCATCCGATTTTGAGAAATGTTTGCTACGTTCGGATATAGGAACGTAAACAACAACAACAGCATAATATGACTACTACAACACAATGTATCGTAAAATTCTTTTGAAAATAACACTCAGAACAAAAAGTTTCAAAAATTCTTTTGATTTATGGAGATCAAGAATAAAATTTAAACTTGGAATTTCGTTTGTCAGAGTATTGCTTTGTCAGTTTAGGAATGTCATCCATGCTTTTACTGTTTTCTTTTTCCACAAGATTTATCTTTTACTCTTCCTTATAAAAGCTTAAAGCCTAACCAGTTTATTTCAATTTTGTTTTTTTTTTTTTATCAAAATTAATATTTTGATTTAGTTAAATTGTTTTCGAATGCATCGTGATTCAGGCGGTTTGTCAATTAGGTTAAATTTGATCCCTAAATTAAATTTTGACGTTTCTACATTGGATCAGATTTAATTCGAATTCATTTCGATTGAAACATGACCCAAGCAGAACTGTCATCCTTCCATTTTTATATGCTTGATAGTGGCAGTAGGAAATTTAGTAGGAAAGATAAACAATATGAAAAAAGATTGACTAGCCCGCGAGTCAAATGCGCAATGGAGCTCTTTACCAAAGAACAATTCACAAACGTCAAACTCACAATTTTTGCAAATACGTGCCAGTGTATTAAAATTGAGAGAAAAAACTTGTTTACAAATCTAAAAACATGGCTTTTATTTTTGTTTTGGAATTTCGCACCTGTGATTTGTCACTAAATGATGGCTTTCATTATTGACTTTGACAAATTCCGAAAATTCCCTTTTACCAAACTGTCAAATACAAAAATCAATGGAATATAGAACATAGATATTTCGAAATTTTGCTATTATTGCTTATAAATCTTATGTTTTATCGGTCAAACCTAGATTTTGGATGATATTTTAGAGACAAATTAAGTTTTCCCGGCTACCTATGAGCTGGAATTGCCGAATCTTAATGAGGGTAACTTCGGATTCTAGGACCACCCTATGCATTTGGATTATAACTGCTAACTAACAAGAAAGAAACCCTCAGGGCCAGTTTCACAGTCGGAAAAGTGACACTAAAGTGGGGAATTTGAAAGATTAATTCCCAATATCACCGTTCACTATTACCCGAATAAGTGGCACTTAAGTCTCCGATGCTGGTGACTTAAGTTCCACTTACGCTAGCTATGAAATTTAGCTAAAATTCCTAATATGGGGAACTTAAGTGCCACTTATTTCGGTAAGTGTCGACTGTGAAACTGACCCTTAAACTACCAAATCATCTTTTATTGCACATACCTACTATTGTGACCATTGTTCCATTAAAAGATTAAGTAGATAGGTACATCATTTTTCAATTAGGTACTTGCTCTCGTGTATTTTTATTTTGTTTTTATTTTTTGTCTATCATCATTGTATGTCCTTTTCAGTAGGTATGGGGCCCACGCAGTTGAACTTTAATGAGTTTAATTTCGCTCAAAGCTAAAAATGGAAGAGATATAAATACCTATAAGGACATCGTTACCACCATTAGGTTTTTGTTTCCTGCACCAAATAAAATGAAATGTGTTGTACAAATTAAAGCACTCAAAATATTCTGCTGCCAACTTTGCATTTGCTGTCAATATAACGCTAAAATTAAAGTTTATTTATTCGTTTCTTTCCTATACAAAACAACAGAAACAGAAACCACACTTCCATTATAGGTTTGCCCAAAAAAATTACTCATGTGTAACGGTGCATATAAAATATTTTAGCATTCACCACAGCAACGTTCCAATATAATGTACAGTAAAAATAAATGGAAAAAAATAACGAAAAACATACTGTTATTTTGTTTTTGTCTTTATCTTTTTTCTTTAATTTCTACTACCACGCGGTATATTTTTTTCATATTCATGCGCGGTTTTTTGCTTTTTTTCAAAAAAAAATAAAGAGAAGGTAGACGAATAAAGGTAAAAAACCAGCAAGAAAGGTCTCTGATTAGGGTCCGGACTTTATTCCAGTCCAAGAAGCCAAACTTAGATTTCAGTTTGAATAATAGTAGCTATTGTTCGACATCGGCTTCAAATACGTGCTTATCTGTTGACTTCGTTAGCGGGCAGGGTAGTAGTGAGTGCATCAGCTCTGAATTCAGCTACAGCTTATAGTCTTAGGTTCAATTAAATAAAAACAAAACAAAATACTTTTACTATCTACATACTACTTTTTTTGCTTCTGCTCGCTTAAGTCAGCTTACGTAACAAAGGCAATATACATACATTACCTCTGTTCGTTTACTTCCCAAACCTGCCATTTTCTTCCAGTTTTAGTCCAAAGCTCTGTCAAAGTTTATATAAAAAAGTTAAGTTGGATTAAAATGGTAGAAATGGGTAGTAATATAATAATCGCTTTGCTCCGTTTAATTGAGTTTCGATCAATTTTGCGACAAAAATGGTTGATTATATTTACGTACGGAAATTTAACGCAAGGTTGCTTTACTCCGTTTTAAAGTAAAAAAAAATATAATTTCAAATCGACCACTTCGATTATTTATCAGAATTAATTGGCAAAAAAACAAAATTAAATTGGCAATGATCAGCAGAATAAATGCACTACTTCTACTTTAAAACTCATGGATTGGCTGAGTAAGTAGCCACGAAATACATTCAAACTTTTTCTTCGGATTACTGCCTGAACACAATGGAGACGGAGCTGCAACTGGAGCTGCAGCCGGACTAGCTGTCAAAATATTGAATACACATAATTTTAATGCTGCGAACACAACGCAACGTAGCTGCAAACGGAGCTGCAGCCACAGCTGCAAGAGTTCACCAACTTTTAGCTTTTGCGTGCAGCATTCTGACATTTTAAAATTTATGGAGGCGAACAAGCCCATTTCAACTCGATGAGTGTTTATATAGGGGTTGAAATGAGCTTCAAGCTCTCTTCAATTCCTCATCAGTGCTTCTGAAGTCAGAATGGCAGAAAGCTGTAGGTACAGCTGCATTGTGGGCACTTAAAAAAAGCAACTCTTGGCAAAATAAAACTCGTTTAACATTTCTGTATAGACAATTGACGCCATTTGTAAAAATGATGACACATTAGCTCTGTTCGTTAACTGTCAATTTTAAACAATTTTAATCCAGTTCTGTCAAAGTTCATTAAAAAATATATATGTAATTGGCCTAAAATTGGTAGTTTTTGGAACTAAAGTAACAGACCTAATATGACATTACTTTTGCTCCACCTTGTACCTACAAATATGTTTAAATAAAGGAGTGGAAAATTTGGAAAAAAACAATGTATATCTAAGTAAGAATTTATGTTTTTTTTCAAGTAGGTATTCAATTATTTCAATAACGAAAATCACATCTGCACCAAACTGCGAAGTTTCCAGCAGACAAGAGTGTGATTGTTTAATATAGCAGAATTTCTGAAGCCATATAATCCGATCCCAGTTTCCGAGGTTTATTTCCCACAGCACATTGTTATTTCTATTACCATTATTTTATCGAAGAAATATAAGCATATGAAGACAAAGTGAATGTCCGGATTTTTTGTCTGTTTTTTTTTTTTTTCAAATCATTTCGGACGTAATTTACTTTACTTCCACATCATCTTTTGCGAGGAAATAAAGGTCTATATAGCCATTCCGTATACCTAGTTGTAGATAAATTACAAACCTACTTAAGCTCCACACTTAAATTTGAGTAATAAATTGAGAAACAAGTATTGTTTTGACGATATAGAATCTGAGCAGAGCAATTTGCGTGGGTTGAATCTTGGATGACAGAAAACAAAACAACAAAGAGTACAGCTAAAGTTGCCTTCATTTTATAGGCACAGCTAAAGCACCATAATGGAAATGAAAATGGCTATGCGGAGGTTAAATTGCGATTTATATACAAGTAAAATGGTGGTGTTTTTGCGTTTTGTTTTTGGCAAACGCTGCGCGTTGTTGTCGATCTGATCTGACTTTGAGAGAAAGTCACCGCTCTGTGACAGTGACGTTGATAGCATTTATGAAATTTAAATCATTTTATGTGTACCTACTTCTACGTACTACCTACCTATACCTACTTGGTATAAGTGTTTTTTTTTATTGTATTGAAACTATTATAATAAATTCGCTGGAAAATTGTTGAATTTTACAATCATAACATGCTGTAAGTACCTACCTTTGGATACAGTAAATAGTTATGCATGCACCATTAATAACTTATGTATTGATAGTTTGCATGTATTTTCATTTTGTGTGACCATCCTCGTGATAGACATAAAAGGAAACACCAACTATACAATAAACGGCCTCAATCATACAAAATCCTGAGAAAACGTCTATGCACACTATTATAATAATTATTGTAAGCATTTTCTAATTTTTTTTGTTATGAATAGCACAATGTAAGTACTCAAATCGGGAGCAACGAAAAATTTGACGTTTTTGAGTTTGACGTTTGAAAGTCGATCATTGTCATAAGCTATGGTCGTTTTCGAAAAAGTCATTTCCGTCAAAAAAATCCAATTGTAAGATGTTCTTGAACGCAAATTGCAAAAGTCAGCTGTTCGAAAACCGAAAACGAAATTTTTACGCAAAAGCATTAATTTCGATAACGCAGTTTGCTAATCAAACGTTCGATAACATCATTTTCGGCGCAACTCTGTCGTACAAAAATCGAGTTGACGCCAGAGATTAGAATTTAGATTTTGTTTTTTGGTTGTGTGTATGGGTGAAAGTTGCCCGAGCAGCATATACATATCAACAGAGCGCGTGCGTAAAAGTCAAATGCAAGCAATGGACTGACGTTGATCAAACAGATTTTGTGCAAGCAGGACGATTTCATATTTAACGATAGCAATATCTGCGTCAAAAAATAACCATCATTTGAAAATCAAATTCACGTTGATTTGACGTTTTCAATAGCGAGTCTATATGTTTACACGAGGGACTACCTCAGATTTGCATACAAATTAGAAGGAACGGAATTGAAACTGAAACGTTGAACAGCACTCACAATAAGGTCCAAAATCAACGAAAAAATATGATTTAAAAAAAGAAGGTTTTTTTTGGGTTGGTACCGATATATGTACATTCGAAAAAAACAAAGACAAAATAGTGATACCAAATTGATTTTATTATAAAGGAAATGTTTACGCGGACCCGCATATCCAGAGAACTAATCAACTTTAATGCAAACAACTGTTATGAATTAGTACGTTTCTAATTTCGATCTTTTTTCAAATATCATATAACATACATATTTTGTCTGGACGAGACTAGAAAATCCACACTTCAACTAACAAATTGTTCGCACGCGACTTACCTCAAAAGCACTCTTGATTTTGTTGCCATTTCTTGCCATGAGAAAGATATGTCAAAATAGACTATTCGTCAATTCATTGGTCGTGAATAGTCCTTTAAAAGTGGGCGCACGATTCTCCTTGTCCAAAGTATACCCACTGTTGATGGGCCCTGGCACTACAGAGCTGCATAAACATTACTTTTATAAACAAAACAGTTATAAATTTGGCGTTTTTCTTTTTTGGCTCTGAGCAGAAGATAAGCGATCAGATCAGAGCTCTGAGCAGATTATGATCAGAGTCCTCCGATTTAATTATGAAACACATTTGAGCACTGAACTGTCATTTCACGGGGAATCCATTTTGTATTCTTAATAATGTATGAAATTGGCTTCGCTCAGCGTTTCGCTCGATTTGCTCGGTCATTTTATTCTGAGCTAATTGAGCAAGCTCTGAGCTAGCTCCGATGGAAAAAAGGAACACACTTTTTATGCTCTAATATGTCTGAGATTAAAAAACAAAACATAGAATGTTTTTTTGACAGATCCGTGATCTGCTCTGAGTTAAAAAAGAAAAACGCCAATTGACATGTCACTTTCATAATGCCCATTATAGTAGTTCCTATGAGAAAATCACAAATAAAAACAATAACAAGCCAACAAAATAAACTGAGATTACCTACAAGTACCTACCTATAACTATTTACCTTCCGCCTTCTCTCGTCATATACCTATGTACATACATGCTGCATACTAAAACAGGCAATTTTTAATAATAAAAAAAAGACTAAAATGGCAAGGCTCTTTTTCGTACACCTTTGAAGATTTCAAGTCATTAAAAAAGGTCAGTAACTTTTCAACTCTCCAAATATAAACACCTAGCAACTATTTTTTTGTATTCATTTCTATACCTGAATAGATTTGTGTACGCGGGCATTAGCACAACATTTTAATTTAAATATCCATAGTATACCTATACCTGCTTATCATTTATCCGTACTTATGTAGGTAGGACATATCTATCTATGTTTTATTTTTTTCCAAGCCGGCACTTTCCAAACGAGAATAAAAACACAAAAGCTATGAAGATAATCAAAATAAACCTTAGAACTCCACGTCAACACAGCTTTTATAAATCATAGGAATTATACCTACACGTTTTTTTCGTTGACTTTGTAAGCATGCTCCATCCTCCATGTTGTACGTTTGTATATAATGTATATGAATGTATGTTTAATACATATTCCCTCGTGCTATTTTCTTTTATAAAGTTTTTCTTGAGTCATGAAAACTACCAGAACCGGCATTCTCTTGTTCTCTTTTTAAGAAACCACGTTCACGTACTTACACGTACACGCCAAACGATGTAACTTTGTATTATGAAGAGAGAGCCCTCAGTTCAGATCACCAACAAGCAACTAGGCAAAGTTAGAAAGATCCTAATCAAATAATTGTTGTTATCGCTATCGGCGAGCGCGATGACAGCAACAGCTACAGCACTGGTCAATTCGTTTTCGTGTATTGTGGCTTGGCGGAGAGGAGAGTTCGACTTCGACATGCCATGTAACAATTATTCCATTTTGGTTTACCAAACACATATCTAATAGAAATTCAAGTTTTGTCTGCAATTTTCGCTCTTGTCCGATGTATTCACAAATCTGTATTTCCTTTCTTCGCCTCTCCATGTCAGATTAAATGGTTACGTACCTACGTGTCTACAGAATCAGAAAAAATACATATACATACTTAGGTGCTTATCTAGTATTTCTATTTAGTTTCAGGCGATGTTGGCAACAATGTTGCAGTTTTAGATGACATTTAACTGACACGTTGGTCATTTTAGTAGTTTCTATTCCCGGGAATTATACCTATACATTTCAATTGTGTAGAAATATATACAACTATGCCACCCCACCCACAATTGGCACCTGCTACATAAATATTTACAATCATCTTCCAACAATATATCTACCTATACCTAGAATATGAAATTCTTTAATTTTCATTGCGTATGCGCTTTTCAACAAGAATCAAAAAGAAATTCTTGCAAGTTTTACGAATTTTAAGCGAAAACAAGCTAAGTCGCAATTATTAAAATGAGATCAAGAAGCAAACAACACCATTTTGATAATTTATTTTTTTTTAACTTAATTATTTTAAATAACTTGTTGATTGTCATAAACTGTAATGTGCAGTCATAATATGCCCCTTTACTCCAAAACACCGCTACGATATATTGTCATCATCACTACCTCTGTGCTTGACGCGACGAGAGCTTTACGTCGAAAGCTGCATTCACTAACGTCGAGTTGCCCATTCCACCTACTACACTCGCGCAAAGAGCAGAGTGTCTGTCCCAGGGTCGGAGCAGATGGAGTTTAAATGCTTAGGTCAAACAAAAGTCAAAAATTGACTCTTTTTATTCGTTTTAAATTATTCGAAAGCTATGTAATGTACATAATTGAACTTAACTACAATTATTATTGAATCAACATGAAGACTAACGTGGTTTGTATTTGTAAAAATTGGTTAATTTCTTACTAATCCAGATCTGTCACAATACGCATTTTGACAATTTTTCTTTCGTTTGGACAAAAAAAATGATTTCTTTATCAGAAATCAATTTTCGGAGATGATAAAAAATCAATTTGAAATCGTAATCAATTCGTCATGAATATACAATCAAATTTTAGATCGAAATCTGAATTTACCAAAGGAAAACTCCATAAGGTTTACCGACTCAAGTCTTAGTAAACGTCTGGCTGACTTTGAGACTAGTTTTGACTGATGATAATGTGCAGTGCACTGCCCATAAAACTCTCTCATCGTCCAAAAGGAGCCAACTATAATTGCCAATTTAAACAAAACACTGAGTGCTTATTTGCTTAGCCTTAAACAAGAACAATTCTTTTTGAATACAAAAGTCTGTCGTGGATGGAATTTCAATGCAGAGAGAACTATTAGGTTAATAGGATTGAAAATTTTTTAACTGAAAATAGTCTTTAAAAATCGAGACCCACGATCAACTTCAAAAGACGTTCTTCTTTTTTAGTTCAGAGCAGAGCTGGAGTTATCAAACAAAAATTTGTGTTTCTTTTCTAGCTCAGAGCTACCAATTTATATTCCTTTTTCGTTCTGAGCATGTTCAGAGCGCGATCCATGAGCTCAGAATTAAATAACAGAGCAGGCAGAGTTAAATGCTGAACACAACCAACCTCACATTTGACAGCCGGGAAATAAATTGAAATAAACGTCACATTTGACAGCCGGGAAATAAAGAATTTTAGAAATAATCAAAATGACGAATGTGAATAGTCACGGTAGCTCCTCCGCTATAAAAAAAAAACTAATAAAATATATTGTTTCAATGGATAAATGAATTGACAAATGTCACTTATTGACAGTGTTCAAGTGTATTTCAAAAATAAAACCGAACGTTCAGAACACGCTCAGTTCAGAGGACGTTCAGAGAATGATCCCTATGTTCGAGCTAAAGTAACATAATGATATACGTTAAATCGTAAGGAGCTCTATGAGTCATTGTAAGCACTCGATATCTTGTGAAAACTGATCCTCTCGTGTCACGTTACATTAGAAAACATCCAGTTCGCAATGTTCAACTAGAGAACAGCTCCTTTGAATTACTCTCAACATGCAGAGGGATTCGGCAAGAAGATTATCAAGTGTTTTCTTCAATTTTTTTCTGGAGCTAAAAGTCCGCAGAACAGGCAATAATTCGTTAAAAAAAAAGTTAAAACCGCTGATACTGGTAGATTTATCTATTCACATAAAAAGACACTTTTTTGTATCATAATGACATAAGTGCGCCATGGGGAAGGTGGACATATCTTTCTTCAAATAACTAATACCTATGTACTTAAAAAATGGTATAAACTCCATTTAACATCGAGCGATATAGAAATGTCAAAAAATACTTCAACTGTCATAAACTCTTATAAAAATACATGTGAAAGGCGCATATATGCCCCAAACTGACACTGGTTTGCGCGTTGCAAGAGTAAACAATAGCATCGAACATGTGCTTTCTTTTTTTTTTGCCTTCTCTTATTTACACAGGGCATATTACACATGGCATACACAAACACATGGCATGTGAATTACTACTACTCTGACAAATTAATATACATAGAATAATTGATTGTAAACACATCAGTGTGTCTGATTCAGATTATGTTCGGTGTGTTTGCAATTTTACAACACTACACCTCCCAAACCTCATCCATTACCATTAGTACACATTGTAGAGAAGCTTTTTTGTTTACGCGGTTGCGTTACATATTACATTATACATTCCATACATTGATCGAATGTATGTTTATACATATAGATACATACATACATATATAGAGAAATGTGTCATCTGTTGACGAATATCTTTTAAGCGATTTCTTTTCAATTTTAATCAGGTAACAACGGGGGTTGAATTTTGATAGAAAAAAAATGTTGCACATACGCCACCCTCTCTATTTTTAGTTTGAAATGTGCACACCACTTTTTGTTTGTATTTAATTTTCGCGCTGATGGATAAATATATATATCTATAGATACTTATGCATATAAACAAACAAAAATGTGCTTTAAAATTGAAAACACTTTTCTTTATCGGGATGGCCATTCTCCAATCGTTCATTGGCACGTTCGCACTTTGTATTCGTTTAGATCAATCTAAAACAGATTATTGAGCAACAAAAAAAATGCATTTACATATATACAGTGTGGTTCGGTTGAGGTTTTTGGGATATTTTTTTTAGAATATTTTAGGGGTTTTGTAAAAAAAAAAACTTTAACTTAATAATAGACTTGTTAAAATTATTTTTAAATACATAATTACAGCCCTGTTAATGAATGCAAATCAAACATCTGATCTTTAATCAGGGAGTTAAGCACGAAATCTTATAAAAAATAAAATTGATATTAATAAACTAACTCATTGAAGTACGTTGATTAGTAAGTAATTGAGCTAAAAAAAAAAACTGTTTTGGTTTTTACAAGCTCAAATGACAAAAAGTATCAATAAAGTGAGAAAGTGTGGGTGCAGAAACTCACATTTGGTGAGAGTATGTGCAAACTAATTAATAATACTTCTTTTCGTTTAATTCTCTTAACTGCCAACTTCTTCCAATTTTAGTTCAAGGTTCTGTCTGTCTTTGCTCATATGAGCAAAATAAAAATTTGAACTTTTGCACACACATTTTCTCACGTCATTGAAACTTTTTGTCATTTGAGCTTGTAAAAACCAAAACAAAGTTTTTGATTTGTAAACATCTTTGCCGGAGCGTCGTAGAAATAAAAACGTGGACTTTCCTCTGTGCTACGTTACGAGGTCAAACTTTACGATGTAGCAAGTTACATTACGAAAACCTGCATAGTAGGATATTGGGTACTTTCAGTGACAAAAATCTGAAGATCTGAACTTTATTCTACGTTAACATAAATACTGCAATTTCTTCTTGAAATTTTTAACGACGTAGGCGAAGGACGTATGTGGTAGCTGGAGTACCCAAAATTGCTGAGGTTCAACAAATTGCAGAGTTATCGCTCTTCTTTCTGTTTTTCCTTATTGTTTGAGTGTGTTTTACTTTCATTCGTCGTCCACTCCAACCAAATCCTACCGTTCATTAAAAATCGTAGCGTCAAATTCCATAGCAGGTTGGCTGCGGTGTCAATGGATTGAAACTACTGACAATTACAGGTTCGTTCAGTATAAATTTTAGATTGAAATTATTATGTTTTACTGAAACGAAAAATGGAATTGCATAAGTGTTGGATGTTCGTTGATAGTTCGAACATTAATAAAATCTGTGTATCAGACCATTAAGTGTTCAAGTCCATTGGCTGCGGTGTCAATGGATTGGAACAGCGATCTTAGTGAATTACACTGACAATTACAACTAAACATACTATAAACCTCAACATTTATAGTTCGCCGGCTATCTTTCAAAATACAAAGTGACAGTCATTGGAGGTGCGTTCAGTATAAAATGAAGATCGAAATTTGTGTGAGTTTCACTCGATGGAAAGATGGAGTTACGTAAGGGGCGTTGACAGTCCTTACTGAATATTTCAATTCACCTATCTGTCAAACCATTAAGTGCCAAATTCCTTTGGAGTTTGGCAAAGGTGTTATCGGATTAAAACCACTATTTTAGTGATTTCCGCTGACAGTTATTTGGCTTTTTCGATGTTCAGAGGGTATTCCAATTGTATATTTGGTATTGAGTTATAATCATAAACTATATAACCATGTGTAATGTGTAGTCACCTTAAAGTTAAGAGTGATGAATTACGAATCAGGACCTTTCAGTACCGAACTTTCGCCTTTCGTTTGACACTTCACCGCCAGCCTTTAAGTACGGTTCCGCCACTGGGTATTTCGCTGCCGTTCTTTCAACACTAGACTTTTAAGCACTGCCTATTGAAAGGTAATGCAGTGTTAATTATTCAATATGGCCATACTTCTTTTGAGTACGTTTAGTAACAAAAATTAGGCGCTTGGACAAACGTTGATGTTTACACATATGAACCGTGAGTCCAGTCACTCACACAATTTTTTTTTGTTCGTTTATTTAAAACAAAAAAAAAAACCCTTTCACCTATAGTAAAAGTGCATCCTGTAATTTGTAAACACATTATGTACGTATAAAATTTCTGTACTGTCATGCATACGTGCTCTTTAAATTTATTTATGACAGTATGGTTTATCACATGATTTGTTTTTGTCCGTCAAAACAAACTGTCAAAATATCTCTATTGACTAAAATGAAAATATTATATTCACAGAAAGAAGACAAACAAAAAAAAAACGATTAAATTCTTTTAAAATGCAAGCTGGTATAGAATGAAAACAAGTAATCTCTCAAAGTGGACAGAAATAAATAAACAAGATTACGAAGAAATAATAAAACTCGAGCTCTTCATGTGCATAAAAATGTTGTTGATCGTGTGATGTTTTGTACTTTTATTAAGTCAAAAATGTAAAAACAATTTTATATAAATATAATATAAGCGATATATGTGTAGGTAAGGTATATATATTATTATGATATCAAATGCATTTATTTGTGTAAATAATAATATTTGTGTAAAAATAAGCACACAATCGTTTGGGTTTTGTTTTGTTTTGTTTATTTTCGTGTTAAAATAAAATATATATCATTTATACAATTTATGCACTTGTTGATATGTTTTCATTTTGGGCTTTTTTAAATATACATATCTTTTTTTAACACGTTTTTAACTCGATTTCTTGTCTGACTGTTCGATACAAATTTTGCAATCGATTAAAATAACTTTACGATGAGCTAGAGACTTGAAAATTTAATCATAATTCAGAAATGAATGACAACACGTTTAGTTAATTATTCTAGCTAATCAAGGAGTTAGTTTAAAATCGATTTCTACCGAATAGACAAATTTAACCTGAAATGTTCGTTATTAAATGCAAAACCATATAGTTAAGAAAAAAAGTATAACTTTAGTTCTAATGGTTGGATTTTCAAGGTGGCGGTCGTAAAATAAAGTTGAAATATCAAGCTACATTATGGTAGATTACATGCTTCTTTATTTCTTTTCTGCAAAAAAAAAGGATGTAAAATATAAAATTTACATAAGGTCGATAGAGTTGGAAGACTAAAATGCAGTACATCTCGATAAATGCAGATTACAGGATGTGCAATAATCACGACATGAAAAAAAGACGGCATGAATATTTTCATGTTGATATGGCTCTCTTTCACACCTTCGTTTTGTTTGACATACACCTGTCCCGTAGTAAATCAATAAAGTCAGAGTATTGTGTTACCTAACACAATATTATAAAATTAGCAGATCATCTTATTAAGATTAAACCGTAAAAAGAGAAGCAAAAATGTGTTAAAAGTGTCCAAAAATCTATAAGTGAGAGATTTATGTAGAGCATTGAACTATACTTTTGTGTACAAAACGTCACATGAAAGAAACTTACAACCACAGATTAACCATATGAAGATGAGAACGTTTCCTACGTTTCACTTTCCAAAACCGATTTGTCTACATTGTTGTATTTGTAATTTTTTTCCCGCGTCGATAAATAGATGTGAATTGCAACAAAAATTTAACCAGGTGTGTGAAGATCCCTACTGTCTATGTGTGAGATTTTTATACACACATTCTCATTTTTTATCTGATAACTGACAGTTCAAGCTTGCAGGCAAATTAAAATGGCTGCCGGGGATTCTCATCTTCATGTGGCTAATCTGTGCTTACAACTGGATATTTTGAAAGTTGCTACACTTCTTGCACACATAAATAGGTGAGTTTCCGTCCTAGTCCAAAACTACCCACAACTACTATTTTCTACCAGGTGCGACTGTTCCTATTCGCGTACATCCATTTTGTGTAGTTTTGGAGAGGAGAACGCTCACGAGTTAATTATTACCCCCTTCTTGACAATTTTTACCAGAGAAATTTCTTCGAGCAGAAAATTGTATGTTTTGTGTTCTGTCAAAAGCAAATTTAAAGTCAAAGAACAGAAACAAGCGAAGTTTTGTCATGCTTATTATCAAATTTAATAAAAATTATAACGTTACAAAAGAAACTTTTAGCTTTAATGATTAAGAATTATATTTATACATAGTTCGATTCAAACTACATAGATATTCTTCAAGAAATCTACGTAAGATGAACTTAACATAATGTATTAAGAAAGCACTCACTAGTTAACTGATGAGCCCAAGGGAGACCGGTGGGACGCATTTGTGGACTAAAGCTCATGATACTTACATAAACAGAGTTTCTGAACAAATTTTTGCTTTCAAAATCTTGACTGACACAATTTTGGATTTGCTTGCTCACTTTGATGAGCTGTCAAACGAAATTAGAAAAATTGAAATAAAAACACTTTTTTGCAATTTCGGCTCTAATGAAAACGTATTGTAATTGTAACGATGATGAAGAATCCCAAATAAATGGTTTTTCGTCCTGGCGGGCGTCTGTGCGTCCGGGTTAGATCGAAAAAAAGTATAGCCTTTGCGGAAAATACGTATGAATATATGTAAGTATTTATGTTGTATGTACTTGTACATCTTCACCTTACCCTTAAAAATCCCTTCTACTTCTACTAAAATTTTGAATTAGGTACATACATACATTCATACACAGGAACATAATGTACATTTATTTCCATATTCTTGACTGGGAAGATGTTACCTATCTTCTGGTAAAGTGTTGAAGTAGTTTTGGTAGTGCTTTGACCACAATCGTATTTGTATCAACAATAAAAAAGGAAGTGACTTCAGAAGTACCTATAAATTTGTTACGGCTGTTCTGATATTCGGTCGAATTTGAAAACGGAAACGAAAATTGAATCCGTCCGGATTGAAAACGATTGTTCAGATTTCCAGTCGGATTTACTTTTAAGTTTTACCAACTTGGTCAACAAGACCTGTCAAAAACGAAATTGTAATCCGCCAACAAAAGGATAACCGATCACAACGTCAATTTGGCAGATTGTAGATCCGTTCGTTTTGCCGAATCCGCAAAACGTTTTCGAATACGGAATTCGGAACAGCGAAAATTCGAAAACGTGAGGATATAGAATTCGAATGGAAATTAGAACAGCCGTGTATGACAGTTTTGTTTATAAAAGTATTTTGTATGCGGTCCGCAGGGCTAGAGCGCTCCGCCGATGGACGGACTTCGGACACGCAGAGTTTTGGTTTAAGTCACGCGAAGCGCTTTTATGCACAACTACTTTTAATGGTGAACAATTGTTATAATTGTTATACATTTTATAGCAGCTTGATCTTAAGGTATTAGTACGACTTAACAATTTACTAACTTTCAAACTCCTTACTAAAATGTTCTTAGTGCTAAACAATGTTTAACTCGTATCATACTAAACTTGTTTTCTTAATAAACTCAAGCTGAACACGCCTAAAACAGTGACATTTCGTTCAAAAAAGTAATCAAACATACCTTTTTCACATTTGTCACTGGCAAAATGACATAGGGAGTTAGTATGATACTAAAACGATAAAATAGCCTTATTTTGTGATTTTAACTTAAATAGAATAATCGTCTTTTTAACCTAGCACCATACTAAAAATACTTTAACATCGTACTAAATCATTTAAAATTTTGCGGCAATGCTTTTAATGAAAGTATACCTATTTTGTATGGGGAACCGAATTCAACCTTCACCACTCAGATAAATTTACTAGTAGAATCACAAAAAACAGGTTGTACCTTCCTACCTCTATTTGAACTTGAAACTTCAAATCAATTGAGTTAGAATTTTTTTGTCTATAGGTAGCTCATTTACTAACCAAAACCCAGATAAAATATCTGCATTATTTAAAAAAAAAAATACAAAAAAACAACAACTGATTAAACAGAAACAACTTCAAAACAATGAATCAAATAGAAATATCCTTGACCATAACCTAGAGAGTTGTTTAATTCTCTCATTCGCTCTTTCTCTCTCTCATAATCATGTCAAGATCGTTTCGTTGCCAAAAATATCCAAAAAAAAAATTTGTTTATTCAAAATGTTTCACTTTTTTCAAGGTCAAACAAGCACTTGGAAAATTGGGAACTTATAGGTATTTCTTTATGTTCGTACGTTCTTGGTAAGATTATTTTATTATACAGATATGTATACATGCATATGGGTATACAATGTACTCGTATATTGCTTTGGAATGGAGAGTTCGATATTAAACCAATACATTCAACGGCGAGGTGAAACGTGGTATACTGTCTAATGGTAACATCCGCTCCTAACTCATTTTTCGGGCACATTTATTAATTCGCCAAATAAATAATTTAAGTAGTAAAATAATCACCAACATTCTAAAAAAATAAAAATACATATTTATGTGTAAATAAGTACTTCCAGTAAAAATAGTCTGGCCAGTAGGGTTTTAAATGAAAAAAATTGTTTGAAGTTCTTAATATGAAATCAACTTAGTATATTAAATACACGGTTTAAAAGAAGCACCACGATATTGAAACAATCGTTTTGGAGGATTTTTATATAAATTATGATTTTAAGTGAGCGAATCAAATCCATGTCATTATACAAGAGAAAAGGACGGAAAGAAGCTTGTTCTTGTTCTTGTTCTTTATGTAGATGATGGATTAGTAGCAGCAACAAATTCTGAACATTTAGAAGAATTCATAAGAATAGAATAGAGTTCAAAATAGTTTCCAAAAAGGCCAAATACTTTTTAGGACTTGAAATTGAATACACCGATGATGGCATTCGAATCAGTCAAAAAGCGCACGTTAGTAAAATTTTAGATCGATTTAGTTTTACAGATTGCAAACCAGTTTCGACACCGATGTTAAAAAGAGACATCGACAGCAGGGAAAGTATAAGCAAATGAATATAATTTCCCATACAAGCGGTCGGAGGCCTCATGTACCTAATGCTTGGAACTAGACCGGACTTGACGTACAGTGTAGGATTTCTGTCGAGGTTTTTGGAAAATCCAACTCTATAGAAGACGTGGGCAGAGTCAAGAGTTTCGATTTATTTAAGAAACAGAAGATACCGGAATCATATACCGTTCAAATGCTCAAAAGGGTGTATTTAACTGTTACATTGATTGCAGACTTTGGAGGGTGTACAAAAACTGGTAGATCAACTCCGGGAGTGGCAGTTATTTATTGAGGAGGTGCCATTTGTTGGTTAAGTCAACGTCAAACTATGGTTACCACTTAAACAACAGATGCTGAGATAGTAGCAGATAACGAGGCATCCAAAAAAAATTATTTATTTAAACAATAGAAGTAAAATACCTGCTCTCAAAGTCGACAACATCGCAGCAGTAAGGTTGGCTCAGAATCCTGAATTTCATTGTAGAACAAAGTATATAACCTTAAATCATTTCTTCATTCGAGAAAAAGTTAACGGAGGACAACTCTGAATATTGAAAAAACGTCAACATCAACAAAAAAACCAAATTGCTGATACCATGACAAAACCATTGCCAAAGATGCGATTAACTATTCTTTGCGCTCAGATGGGATTGTTATAATTTTGTTTTGTTTGTTTTATATTATTAGTAGATATATATTTAGTTTAGTTTGTTGTTTTCGATATTAACAAAGGAATGTGTTGAAGTTTTTAATATCAAATCAACTTGTTTAAATTTAGATTGTAGGTACTTGACATTGTTTCAAAACTGGAAGAAATTGTTCATTCAAAATTTTCTCATCAATCGAAACGGATTTTTTTACTTAATTTAAAACTAAAAGTATAATAAAAATGAATTTTGTATCCACTATAGGCAGTATTCTTTTCTATATACCCCAAGTTGCAACTAAACGCCCACCCGTAAGATTCCATGAGATAATCAATACCTTATTTCTCAGTCCACTGTGTCAGCAAAAATTCTTTCCTATCTTTCTATTCCTTCTAACTAGTTCCTTGCAATTCAGGTTGCATTTAAAAGACCTTAGGTCTTACATGCATATTGTTATAGTTATTATTATTATTATTATTGTTATTATTAACGAAACTTAGCCGTAGTATTGGCTTTCCTATTGCATTAATCGGTCTTCATCCCCTCCCCTGGGATAGCGTTGGCAACAATTTTGCTGTAGGTACCTTCAACTGGGACTTATGAGTACGTCCCATTCGATTGAAAAGTGATCTTTTTTTAACCGCGTACAATTTCTATGGAACTACCTATAATTTCGCAGCTTAGAGTGAAAACCATCTTAGTCCGTTTTTGCACTTTTTACAAATCAAAAAACTGAAAGACAAATGTGCAATGTTTGAATTAATCCAAAAATGTACCTAGAGATATTCTGTACACCTCTTTTTACTCACTGTAGCAGGTTTTCACTCCGAGCCGACGATAATGTATAAGTAGACAAATATCGATTGTTGTAAAATCACTACAAATATTGCAACGCGACTTCCCATATTGTAGTTCAAGCTCTACCTAACTTTTAGCTCCTATTCATATTTCTCAAACGAAAAGAGAAACAAGAGCCAAAAAGTGTGTCTATGGGATGATGGTATGGAACCACAGATTAGGCATATGAAGATGAGAATGTTTCGTACGTTTCACCCTCCAAAACCCATTTGTTTACATTGTTGTATTTGTAATTTCTTCCCGCGTCGATGAATAGATGTGAATTGCAACAACAATTTAACCAGGTGTGTGAAGATCCCTACTGTCTGTGTGTGAGGTTTTTATACACACATTCTCATTTTTTATCTGATAACTGCCAGTTCAAGCTTGTAGGCAAATTAAAATGGCTGCCGGGGATTCTCATCTTCATGTGGCTAATCTGTGTATGGAACTATGAAAACGACAAACCAGTTAACTTGCGCCAAAGTTACGATGACGTTTGTGCGTACATTCAACCGAAAACAAAAAACAAGTTGGCCCGGATGAACACATATTATGAACATAATATGTTCTTATATAAATAAATATATACACACTCTCTTTATGTCTCTAATTCAATCTATAACACTACGTTTTGCAATACAACGGTGCATAAAAAGCCCACCTGAGATAGAAATACTCAGAGATGCGTAGGTATCTCTACCTAGTGCCTTTTCTATCCTCTATGTTTGCAAAGGGAATTCCAGTGAACAAAATGTGAAAAACACAAGAAAACAGAATTTTGTCTTTGTTGTGTTTCACTTGCGCGTTGAAATGAAATCTGGGATGAACTGGTTGAAACAGAACCACAATAGCTATGCGGTCCCGTTTAACATGCTTTCTCTCCTTTGGGATGTGTAGGTACACACATACAGTGAATATACATACAATACATACATACATACATTATGTTCGTACAGCAACGTACAGGTTTCAATTCAACAAAGAAAACGACCACGTTAAATGCAGCAAAAGCTTTTATAATCTCTTTGTTTTGCACTTTCCTTGACTTTGTGCAGAGCTAGACTTTACATCAGATACCATACCATACCAGAGAAGCTGCTACTGCTACTGATGTATTATTTTGTTTCGTTGGATTTTCTTCTCTCTTTTGTTTTCTTAATACTAAAATAATTATTTGTATCTCGTTGCTCGCTTTTGTCATGTTGCTCTCGAGTCTATCCTATTTCAAAATTAACACTTTATTTTCATTCGTTGTTTTAGCACTTTGTAAGCGTTTATGGGCACTATATGAAAGTTAAGACTGTCCTTTATAGACCTTTGTTTTAGACTGATGATTAAGTAGTAAGTACCAATCAATTTATACATGTTTTTCTAGTTTTAACAAGGTTTTCGGAGAATTGTATAAAATATTTGGACGGTAACGTAAACGGCAGCTATCTTGTAACATTAGAAGGAGAAGAGTTTATGCATAGATAGGTATGTACATATCTACATATATGTAATATAATATCTGACCAGAAATATTTTCTTTTGTTAAAAATTGACAAAATACACCTACCTAGCTCCTCCGCATTATTAATTTTGACAGTTAAATGGTTTTGTATATGGGTATGCGGGTCTGTTTCGTTAATTTATGTAGCAAGTCAAATGCGTTAAAGCGCTCAGATTAATAATGCGATAGAA
Source organism: Leucozona laternaria (assembly GCA_932273885.2). Lineage (NCBI taxonomy): Eukaryota > Metazoa > Arthropoda > Insecta > Diptera > Syrphidae > Leucozona > Leucozona laternaria. The sequence goes on along the minus strand of OW026367.1, from coordinate 16,597,993 downwards.
AATGGTTTCAAAAACAGATCTACCAGAAAGTAAACAAATTCATTTATTCACCCCTATTACAGAATTTAGCGAATGAGCTAGAGGCAGTTCGACTCATTTTCGAAAAATTTGCTATTAGTGAATTCGCTGATAGAAAATTCAACGCATGTCGGTAACTTGACCTGCACCACCGACATATATTGTTCCACTAAATTGGTATTAATGAAATCGCAAATCATTCGCACTCTATTGACGACTAAAAAAGTCAAAATGCGATACCTGGTGGCAAACAAAAACAACGGTTTACATACATACCAAACTGGCCGCCATTAGGATTATGTGTGTTTACTTTCTAGCAAAATAATTGATTTATAAATAAAAATTGATTTTATTTCAAACAAAATACATTAAAATGGCTTTATTAGCATTACAAAACACGGGCATAAATAAATAAAATTACAAAGAAAAAAAGGATTTTATAGTTAGTTGACAGCCGTTAGTATTCATATCTAACCTACAATATTTTATCGAGAAAATTGATATTTGCACATTTTAAAGTATTCTAAATTAAAAATAATGAAAACAAATTACATATTTTCTTTAAATATTATTATAGTTTTTTTTTATTTTCTTATCAGTGGAGTTTATTTATACATATAAAATAGATAGTACGAAAATTTAAGTTAAGATTGATACTATTGAAGTTGACAGTTAAAGTGCTTATTTAACATTTTCTGAAGAGCGATGACAACCAATCGCGAACAGTTCAAAGAAATTCAGGGGTGGATGAAGGAACTAACAGCCCATCAGATATATAGAAAATACGTTTTGTTTTATACCTTATCTCCATCCGGTTTTTCCTCTAAGAATGTAATCGCAATGTTCTAAAATGCAATGTTATCCATTCTCGTTCACATTTAAATTGTTTTGACGTTTAAGTGCCAAGAAATGTAAGCGCCTATAGAAAAGTTCGTAAAATTGTAAGGAAGTTTACGAGGCGATAATATAGTTCATTCGGCGAGTTCAGTAATTGAAAGTCAATGTCAATGTGCTTTGAACTACACTTGTGTTGAAACGTAAAAAGAATTCACTAAATTTAAGCAATATCAAGAGAGCCTAACTAATCAATAATTGCATCGGAATTACTGATCAAGTGCTACATGGAACAAAAATTACAAATATAATGATTTGTGTGCAAAATAGCTTCATTACAATTTTAACTGCCTAATAGCGGATTTCAGAAAGTCCTTTTGACTATTTCACTATTAACAGGCTTTTAAAGCTTAAAATGACGTTTGTCCCATACAAAATACGTCATTTAAAAATTTAAAAGCCTGTTGAATATTTGTGAAACCGAACATAAGTATTTTAAGTCAAAAGAAAACTTGGATATGTAAGAAAAGTGGGCGTGGCAGTGGGCTGTAGAAATTACACAAAAATGTCATGTCTTCCTAAATAATCCAGCTGCGAATTATAAGAACAAACTCGAAAATGTAACCGAAGTCGTTAAATCTATAATATCATTTTCCATTAATTTCACTCTTTTTGGAATCCAATGGAACAGTGCCAATTGTTTTTGGTCAATTCAACAGGGGGGTTCACATTCAACGACATGTTCATCAACACATGTCGTTATGTCAGATTTTTGTAATGTGAACACCAGTCGAACGACCGTAGATCGACTTACTGTGTAGTTCACTTTTTTTTTGACAATTTGCTCTGTCGGACGACCGCTGTAGTAAATGTGAACTCCAAGCGAACGACCGATGATTTCAATTTTACATCTTTTTTTCTATTTTTTAAGTAAGATTTGAAGAAAACGGTTTACAATCGAAGTAAACAACAAAAAGAAAGCGGAAAAAAATAAAATGGATGCGTTAGAATTAGTGTAAATAACGAAATTCGCAGCATGTTGGCTCTCTAAAAATGTTCTTGAAAATGATGTCGGTAAGATAGTCGTTGAATGCGAACGCTAGCAAAACGACTTAGGTCGAACGACACGTCGTTGAATGTGAACCCCCCTTATAGAAATTATTTGATTTTTTTAATTTGTTCGTAGGTAATTGTTGAACACAAAATTAATTAAAACGGAAAGCCAAAAGAAAAATGGTGCACTGAAGGCCGCAGCATGCTTGGACTTTTCATTTTGAATGCTTATTGAGTGAATTCTAACTCAGAATCTTTGGAAGATTGTTTTTGCTGAAGACAAATTGACATTTTTTTTGTCAGTAAACTGCCAAAACAATGAGTTCGTCAATTCTTCTGACAGTTTTGTGACAGTTAACTGACAAAATACTGCATATTTGACAGTCGTGTAAATCCAGCATAACTTTTACGATCCGATTAATAGAATTCAATCAATATAGGTACCTATACCATATATTTACCTACCTAACGTCTTAAAGTATTTTTGTGATAGTTCTGCCACATGGCAACACTAAAAATGTTCATTATCTGTAATCAACTTATAGTGAACTGACTGTAAGTTATGCATACATTCTCCAACATGCGAGAGCGTAGCGTACCTATACGCCCTCCCTACGAACGAACTTTGTAAAAACAACACAAATATTTACTATGGTTGTTCTTTGTTTTTGTTTTGTTCCATGCGATTGCCAATGCCGCCGCCGCGCCGCCTGGTAGTTACTGGCCCGTCAGGCCGCCACCCGCCACCATGTGGAAGTTGTTTTGTACATGCCAATCTTTGTTTGTTCTCTTTATCAAAGCTTTGACATCATTTGAGATCACCGACACCGCGCAGTCGTTTTCGTTGTTGGTTCGTTTTACGAACAAAGCAAAATAGCAATGGAGTGAGAATTTGTTTTGGTGTAAGAGAGATAGACAGCTTTCCATCCAAATGCATTTGTGTATACAGATTTGTTTTTGCCCATGTAGGTATGCCATGTGCATACATCAAATAGTACAAAAGTATACCTGTACTTACTTTACTTCACTTCATTCTGTATATATCTTCTGTGCATCCATAAACCGAAATCGACCCTAGCTGATTTGATTATGAAGAAACACAGTTAGGAATCTGAATGTATGTCGTTGTTATATTAGTGTAGTAATAGTCCCAATTTAAATTGAAAAAAAAACAGTGGCAGACTAACAGAAAAATTCAATAACCACGTGCGCAGGGGCCTGCGGACAATGTATATACATATATGTAGGTAGGTATATTAAGTGCTAACCAGTTTTCTGTTGTGTCAAAATCAAATCCGTAAATTGAATAGCTTAAGTTAAATTTGCCATATTTCTGCCCACCTTCCTAACTATTTGTTAATCAAGAAAATTGATTAGGAAAATCCTCATGGGATTTGCGAAGAAATTCACTATTTTATGCACTGTTTATCGAGCATCATTAGATCTTAATTTTTTTTACGGGAAACAGCCGGTGAAAAATAAAGCCTAGATAAAGAGATTTCGTTGGCGATACAGATATCAAGTGGAGTCGGCCTATAAGAAAAATGAAACACCATTTGCACTTTGAAAGGTACTGTCAAAGTTTATCTAGGTAGGTACTTTTTTAAAGTTTTTGTGCGGTGGAAACACTATATAGATGTAGGTATTACATGTAAACCGCTATAGCCGTGTTTTATTATCAACGGATCTGGATCAGTATAATTTTTTAACACGAATAAAACAACAACTTGGAATCCTGCCCCACTGATCTCTATAATACACTGGATTAATGATAACGCATTCTAACAATGAAGTTGACCCCGATTGAAGAACTGTTATAAATACTATTTTCCATAGAATAATATAACTGTATAACATTTCTTTTGCCAAAGTGAATGAACACAATAGACGCGAGTTATGGCCCGCGACCTTACCTGTCCAAGTTAAAATATATAAAACCTTGATTTCTCTATACTTTTTCTCACTCCCAATTCACGGTGAGAAAGAGCTGGCTAACTAGTTGGTTTTTGTTGACGTTTTCTTTTGTGATATATGTTCTCTCTGGCTATACTTTATCTTTGGCAATTAAATCCTATTTTTTCAATTGGAAAACTATATATGTATTTAATAAGATTTACATTTTGTAATTGAAAATTTTTTTGATTTTTTACGAGTGAGTCAGATATGTTCACATTAGGTTGTGTCTGTCTGAACAATACAAGTTGGATTCAAGTGAACAAAAAGTAAGATGGAATCCAACGTGAACACCGTCAAGTGAATACAATGGAGCTGCAGCTGCAAACGCAATTCAGGGAGTGGTAAATTAAATGCACTTTAAAATGTTTGTTGTGAATTTTAAGGTACCCTATATTTTGGGCTAAAATTCCTATCCAAAAGCACACATGTAAATAAATAAATAATAAAAAATAATCGATCTGAAATGGTTGACAGGAATTCGACATGATTTAATAATAATCACGCGCCCGTGAACGTGCGCTCTGACGTGCCGTGTTCAGCGAGTGAAGCTGCATTGGGGAGAATTTACGTCAAATTACTTTTTTTTTGTCTTAAATAGACGTCAAAAAGTGTGCTTTTCCGCATAACTTCATCTTCAACTGGAGTTACAAAAACTGTTACATATTGTAGGGAATACGCTATCCAGTGTATTATAGAGATCAGTGGTTGCTCCATTTATGATTATACTTTTTGAAACATACCCATTGAAACTCATGAGATTTTGAAAATAACCGATATTTTGGTGGTAAATAGACCCCAGCTGTCTATGAGTGCAAATAAATCGTGGTGGATAGACCCCAACTGCCTATGTGTGCGTGTATCTCACAAATGAACTTGTACTCTTGTAGGCAAAACCGGATGACAGATGGATTGTCATCTTTATATGGAGTGTCTTTGTTTTTACCGACAATAAAACACGGCTACAGTGCATATTTTCCTCGGATTTGCAAAAAATGATTTAAAAAATATTGTAGGTTGGTACCTTTATTTATCTCCCAGTTAAAATTTTTATTATTTATTCTAGCATTTTGACTCTTAAATTGAGAGCCCCATAAGTTTCTTTGATTAGGCCCTGAAAACCTTAATCTACCACTGATCAAACCGAACGAACACGAAGAAAACAAAAATGACGAAATAAGAAATATGACCAATGAACCAGTTTTTTTTGCTTGTTTGTTCATTTCATATTAATTTCTTATTTTTTGAACAGGCATGACTTGGATTGTATATTATTGAGTGAATTGCTGCTTTTGGTGGAATTATATCTTTAAATAGACAAAGAATTCAATTATTTATCATCTTAACTTCAGCTTGATTAAAAATAGTAGATCGACAAAATAGAAAATTAAGCACAAATTATCTAATAAGCACTTACCTACCTCGATAAAGGGGAAAACAGAATAGGTAGGTATTAGACAAATAAAAAAAGAGGCCTAAGGAGAGCTTTAAAAAAAACTCATGTTCACAATTAAATAATGAAGGCGTATGATCATGTCATACAAAAATTAAATAAAAAAAAAATTACCTTACCTTTTGGAGATGTCAAGAGAAAAACACTTGAAAGAAATTATTGCAGCAATCGGATAGAAATGATGATGGTAGTTGTAGGTGTTTAAATCACTTTCTTTTTTTTATTGTTGCAAATTATGTTAACAAAGGAAAATTACTTCTTACACGTTTACACGAATAAATTATTAACTCTCTTTCCAAGCAATGATTTTCTTATAATTATTTTATTTTAAATAATAAACAGTGTATGACAGTATTCTAAAAATAAAATGATTCACACAAATATTTCTCGGGTAGCAGCAAAATAAAATTTCAAAAAAAAAAAAACAATCGCACGTAATTTCCTCACTTCGTGAACCAACTAGGTACGAGCACGAACAGCGATTTTCTCACTCAGTTCAGGGAAATTGGGAACTAAAATTCAAATTTTTTGCAGTGTAACTGAGGTAGACTTTCTCAATCTCAAATGGTTTGCTTGAGCTTCGGTGAACGATAAAAACACTCGAAATCCACAAGAGTGCAATAAAATGAGAAATGGAAAATATAATAAAGAAAAGCACGTGATATAATTAAACCCGGGACGGGATATATAATTATGTTTGTATTAACAGTTTACACCTACATACAGGGTGAGGAATCAGAAAAACAGAACATGGGAAGCAGAATGCAAGAAAAATATTATTTACTCTAGCAAGAGCAACTTTATAGAATACACATACATACATTCAACTTTTTTTCTCTTGAACACTTGAATGGAATCGGAATGACTATTTTGGCTGGTAGTTTATTCGAATTTGGTATTGGCATCACACAAATGAACGACACATTTTATACATCCCATCGACCGGCCACTTCAATTAATAAAAAAAATCGAAAAACTTTAGCAAACTGGTCGTTGCTCGTCACTCGTCACACTTCTTCGATTGCAGTGTGTATGTGTACTGTGTAGTGTCGCGAATATCACTCCCTTTGCTCCACTGTCTACTCTTACCATAAACAAATTCTTAATATTTTAATAATAATAAATGTACTTAATGGAAATGTTTAAGTATTAAAAGAGTTTCAATTTAAACGTTCGCACGAGAACTTCAACCTGCAAGGCTCCAAGAATGCCAGTGCCAGCCTAGCCTATACCATATACGACGAGTACGAGAGTTTTTGTTTTATGCAATATTTTACTATTTACAACGGCAAACAACACAATTGAGGATAATTTCACTTGCGGTTGTGTTGTGCACATTTATCATTATCATGTTGGTGTTGGTTCATTCGTGCGTTCTTTGGCCGTTGTCTCCTCTCAGCTACAGCTCTCACTCAGACTCGAGTGTCGAGTCAGAGCAGAGCTCACATGTCGGATATGTATGTCACATTACATTGTTGCTTCGAGTGTATTATTTTCTATTGTACAATTTATAAACATAAGCCAAGCGAAAAAGCTTATTCAGAAAGCTTTTACGAATAGTTGAGTTAAAAGAGCAAAGACACTCCATTTCAGTATTGTCAATTCACGCCAATTGTGTTATATCCATAACGGGAGTGAAAAGCTTAGAGGATATATAATATGGAGTGCACAGATTAGCCACTCGACAACTTTTGCATTGTGCAACATTTTAGAACATTTAATTCATTGCAATGTAAAGTGAAATCGTGCTTAACAAGCGAATTCTGTATTCTGTTTCAATTTTTGAAAGAAATTTCAATTTGCTATGATTGACAATAAAACAAGAAAAAATGTCTTCCCGCCATCGCCAGTAAAAATAGTAAGGGTATTCATGAGAAGAAATAAATTTCGGCTTTGTAGAAAATATAACTTTCCGAAGGACGTTTGCTTGAACACCCCTTAGAAATATGTCACATCAAACCACCATAAATGTTATTTCTAAATTTATCAGGTTTATCTTTACGCTTTCCGCATCAAATTGGCCTAGTTCAACGCACATCTGAATATTCAGAATTCTGAATTTTTGAAGCTCTTGATTGGCCAGCTGTCAGAAGTCATCTGAATTTTCAGAACTTTTTCTGACAGCTGGCGAATCAAGAGCTTCAAAAATTCAGAATTCTGAATATTCAGATGTGCGTTGAACTCGGCCATTGATGAGATAAATTGATCAGATCTACAGAAAAATATTCCCATACAAATTTTGACAGTTCTTTTCTTTGCGGAGATAAAATTATCTGGTTTCTTAGGTTTATCCGGGTTTTCCGCTGTTGCATGAATACCCTTAGGCCAGGCGCGCACATGCAACTAAACAGTTTGGTTTCGATTTTGAGGGATTATATGAGAGTCCGCCGGTTTATGTGCGCGGACTCTCATATAATCCCATAGTGCTCAAAATCGCAACCAAACTGTTTAGTTGCATGTGCGCGCCTGGCCTTAGTGTTAATAAATGATTTTCTATTAATTTGCATCATTTATTTTTGATTTTCGTGTTTTATTTTGCAAAAGTCACTGTTCTGCAAAATTTCCTAAATAAAATGCAAATGATTAAATAAGCTGAACAAGAATACGATTTGTTATTGAAAACAATATGAATGAATTCTTATTGTGAATTAACCATTTCTAATAAAATCTACATTACTTTTTCAACACGAAAAATCTGACACTTAAATAGGTGACACTCAAATATTGAACACTTAGGCCAGGCACGCATATGCAACTAAACAGTTTGGTTTCGATTTTGAGCACTCGGGATTATATGAGAGTCTGCCGGTTTATGTGAGCGGGCTCTCATATAATCCCATAGTGCTCAAAATCACAACCAAACTGTTTAGTTGCATGTGCGCGACAGGCCTTAATGGCGCTCAAAGATCCAACCACAGATTAGCCACATGAAGATGAGAATCCCCGGCAGCCATTTTAATTTGCCTACAAGCTTGGGCTGTCAGATATCAGATAAAAAATGAGAATGTGTGTATAGAAACCTCACACATAGACAGTAGGGATCTTCACACACCTGGTTAAATTGTTGTTGCAATTCACATCTATTCATGGACGCGGGAAGAAATTACAAATACAACAATGTAAACAAATGGGTTTTGGAGGGTGAAACGTACGAAACATTCTCATCTTCATATGGCTAATCTGTGGATCCAACAGTCAATCGGCGGTGGTGAAATGTCCATCTATCAATTTTGGGTGGCCAATGGGACCGTACCGATCTTCTTCAATTATCAATTTCGCTCATCGATTAGCGTAATGCAAAACGAAAACGAGGACGAAATTTTTCGTTTATATGATTTCATTGTGTCATTTTTGTATGGGATTTTTCGTTTCGCATCAGCAACGTGCTAGGCTTTAATCTGTGTCAACATAGCTAATGGGAGCAACCGCTCCCATAGCCATAGTCGAAGGAACTCGAACGCAGGCAATGAGTCAAACGACAAGCGCTGCTGGAAATACTCCAATATGTTCCAAGCCTTACTGGCTGAGCACAATAGGCGCGCGTTCGATCGCGCGTTCGCACGCGCGTGATTATTAAAACTTATTTAACTCCCAGAGTCGCGTTCGTGGCTGCGTCTCCATTGTATTCACTTTAACGAAATTACACGTATTTTTAACTTTGACAGGTCCGAACGCGCGTTCGAACGCGCTTCTATTCTGTTCAGCCAGTAATGCTGATAACTCATTGAACGCATCCATAGAGGTCTTCCAAGATTTGTCTTTGTCTTTTCTCTTTCTAATTTGACATCTAAAAACAACAACAAAAAAAAGTCCCTGGTTGGAAAATATTTACATGCTCTTGGCAGTGTTAAAAATCCGGTCATTTGATTATTTATTGTATTTGGAACTGAAAACTTAAATTTGCGATTGAATTACCAATTAATTAGTGTTTAAACATGTTTGTGAACATTTTTTCAAGTGTTTGATACAAAAAAACTAATTTTATTACATATTAATCACTATTATTAAACACCCGACTTTTTTTGGCTCGCCTTCGTGCCTTCGGCATTTGGTTTTGTTTTCCAACCAGGGAGTGCTGTCAGATTGTTGTTTTTTTTTTTTTTTTAATTTCACACTGACACTTCTGACATTTGGTGGCAGAGATCCATAGAAAAATTTTATTGTTGAAGTCACAGATTAGCCACATGAAGATGAGAATCCCCGGCAGCCATTTTAATTTGCCTACAAGCTTGAACTGGCAGTTATCAGATAAAAAATGAGAATGTGTGCATAAAAACCTCACACATAGACAGTAGGAGTCTTCACACACCTGGTTAAATTGTTGTTGCAATTCACATCTATTCATCGACGCCGGAAGAAATTACAAATACAACAATGTAAACAAATGGGTTTTGGAGGGTGAAACGTACGAAACATTCTCATCTTCATGTGGCTAATCTGTGGTTGAAGTACCATTCACAATGATATAACAATTTCTTTTTTTTGCCAAATATGAAATCTTATCTTATCACGTATCACCCCAGCACAGCACTGCTGCTCTCCTGCAGCTGCAGCCTGCACAGCCACTCAGCGACTCAGCTAACAGCTGGAAAAAAATAATAGACTTTGTTCTTCTTTTGTTTTAATTTTGATTGTTTTTAAAGTGATTGTCGTCACATAGTTATTAATTATCACCATCGATTCATAAGTAAGTCCTAAATATAATATTCTTTTTTTAACTAACTCGACAGTACCTAATCAACTCTCTTATTTATAAATAAAATTGTTCACAACAACAGGATTCACAAAAGATCCAAGTCTTCTTCAGGTTCTGAAGTAGTGGCAAGTACAAAATGTGTGTTATCTTCTTTTATGTCAATTCAAAGCCTGGACCAGATGGTATCAAATTGATTGTCGTCTCAAATCGTGATGAATTTTATTCAAGAGAAACCCTTCAAGCCGACAGATGGTTAAAGTTTCCTCATGTATTTGGAGGTATTCATTTTACATTTAACAATGATTATTATTTGTTTGTTTCATACAATGTCTTGATTGTATAAGGAATTGATCTACAAGCCGGACGTGAAGGTGGAACTTGGTTAGCTGTGAGTGGAAATAATGGTTCTTTTAAACTGGGTGCTTTGCTTAATGTTACTGGCGAGCCAAAACTTAAGGATCCCGAAAGTAAGTTGTAATCATTTTACCATACATATACCTACCTTGTATCGTAAAATTTTTCAAACTACAGTCGACTCTCTAACAATTTTATTTTCAATAAACCACAATTACATATACCTACTTGTGGTTTAATTCAGGGAGTTTATTCATTTCCATTAAGCCCACTTGCAACTTTTAGACACATTTTTTACTAATAATAAATATTATAAATGATATTATTCTTTGAAGGGCTACAATTCAACTTGTTTTTATTATCTTCACATAAGAATTTAAATAAAATGTAAATAGTTGAGAGGTTTAGTCTATCGCGATTGCAACAGAATTTTAACAAAATTTGTGCGTTGTGTCTTTTAACAGTTGTGCTATTGACCAATTTGGAGAGAAGGTAAAAATAATAGTAGATAATACGGAATGTTAGTATAACAACAATTATATGATAACTAAAAAAAATAAAAATAAGCTTACCTAATGTAAAAAACAAATAGATGTCTGTAAAAGAGGTTTAGCTAAAGCCTTATTAAGTTAAGCGAAAACAATTGAACGATATATCGTTTTGAATCTAGCTGTCTATCTTTCTCCACAAATTGATAACTGATAAACACAGGTTTCAGTCTAAGCAAGTAGATGAATGAATGAATATTGTTGGGTATAATTAAACCGCGATCTTAAAAGCTATTGTGTCCCAAGCAAGTAGATACTGCCTTCCGGGTAGTTTGGATTAAGAGAGTCGAATGTACTTTGCTCATTGAAAATTGAAAAAATTAAGCTTAACTAAGCGTTCCTTTCCCACCTCCACCACTCGCCTTTGCTGCTCATTTGTTTCACTTATGAAAACATTTCAAAAGCACCACCAACTACTAATCTCTTACTAGGCCGCGGAATGATTGTATCTGATTTTGTCTCGGGCGATTTATCTACTGAGGAATATAATAGACATATTTTGGCTGAAGCAGAAAAGTATAATGCATTTAACTTTGTTTCCATTGAAATAAAGTGAGTTATTTGTTATCTGTTGTCGGCCGCTGCCACGTTTGCATAACTTTGATCTTGTCTCTTTCAGTAAATCTTCACCGACTTCGATTATGCTATCTAGCAATGCACCAAAAGACATCAAAACTTTTAAAGAATTACAATGCTATGGGTTTGGTAACAGTCCAGGAGATTCTCCGTTTCAGAAAGTCATAGCAGGAAGAAAACGTTTTGAAGAAATTCTACAGGAACATCTAACAACTCAGGAAAATAAACCATCTCAGAAATATCTAGTCGAAAAATGCTTCAATTTGTTAAAGGACGAAACGAAGCACTGGCCCGACGCTGAGCTAGCTGGTCGTGCTCCAAATTGGGGAAATCATTTAAGTGCAATCAATGTCATAATACCCGATGCTGGCTATGGCAGTAGAACACACAGCGTGATTATTATCGATGCTGAAGATAAATTGCATTTCTACGAAGAGACAATGGAGGGTGATGATCCTGCTGGGAAATGGCACAGCAAATATATTGTAGAACAGTTCTTTAAAACTGAACATGGTAACAGTAAAATCTAAAATAGGAATTTTATAAATCTCGAACATATAGTATTTTTGGTGCTATTATAGTCAAACCCTAAAAAAAAAAACACAAAAAAAAATAAGTGTCAAGTGTTTTTGTTACAAACAATATTTATTTTAAATAAATAAAATCCATTTTATGTTTCGAAAAGAAAATTGCTTTAGCATTCCTTTTTTAACAAACATATGTTTTGTTTTTGTTATTAGTGTTTTATTTCTTATATTTCTTTTGTATTCTGTTTTTGACACCTTTTGATGCTCCTTTTCGGGCACCTTTCACAATTCCATTAAAGGTTCCAGCATGTTTGGCTCGTTTTCTGTTGAAGAAAAATGTAAACGTTAAATATAATTGAATCCAAGAACAACAATAGGAAAATTTTTCGAATCTATCAACGCCGAAAATGACAACAATCATTTTGTGGCAATTAACATAATATGTAAAATTGTTAAGCGAAAATAAAGTGCGTTTTTTAATATTTAAAGCAGTTTGTGCTCAATTTTGATATTTATAATGTTATTTCAAAAATGGATAGCTTTCCAAAATAGATGAACAAATGTCAGCTGCCACAACCTGATAGTTTTGACGTTTGTGAATAAACGATAGACGGATCAATTGCAATTTGGTAAAGAGCTCTTTTGCAAATAATAACAGAATACAGTCTTACCTAAAAAAAATAAAAAAACTACCCTAGTCTACAAAATTCAATCTTTTTTGTTGCGGAGACCAGATAATTCTTTTTGGTTTTTCATGCCTCGAATACGATTTCAGAAATCCTCAATCGGCTCTGGTTTGCAAGTTATTTGAATGTAAACGTTTAAAAACACCGTTTTTTAATGTAGCACTACGAATTAATATTTTTCTTCAAAACTCTAACCAGAAGCTTTTAGGTTGCAGGTGCGAATAGAGTTTCAAAAGACTTTTCTTTTGATCTACATTTATGTATATCTCGATGGGTTTCGGAAAAAATTAGAAATGACGATCCTAGACCTATTAAAGCTGTCTCCAAGCTTAATCCATTTTCATTTCTCGCCTAGAACCAGATATAACTCCTTAGGATACAGTTTCTCATTTTCAATCTAATAATTGTATTCCCACGAATATTTCATATTTGCCGATGATATGAAGATTTTAAAGAAAATAAAAACTAGTCATGACCACGTTCTTCTGCAAGCCGATATTGAAAGCTTTTCTGTTTGGTGTGACTAGAACGGACTTTATTTTATCCCTTCCCAATGCCAAACAATTACGTTCTGAAGAAAGCGTGTTGCAAATTCTTTTGATTATTCCATTCCGCAGCACAAACTTGGTCGTGTCTTTAGCTTCAAGCAACTTAGGTGTTAACTTCAGCTCTAATTTGGAAAGCGAGCTCCATGCTTGGATTATTAAACGATAGGCAAAGAAATTTAAAGATCCGTATGTTACGCTTTCTTTATACAATTGTCCGTCTGGAGTATGGCTCACAAGTTTGGACTCCTTTCTATGAAATTCATAAAAGTCGTATTGAATCAATACAACATAAATTCATGCGCTTTGCTCTGAAAAGTCTTCCTTTGGCTGATCCGTTCAACCTGCCACCATACGAACATCGAATCCAGTTTCTGCAGGTTCAAACTTTATACCAAAGGCGTGTTAATAATGATTTAGTATTTCTTCACCAACTTATTAATGGCCAAATTGACGCTTCCGATTTATTACCCTATATTGGCATAAACTACTGTGTAGGATCTCATCACATGTGGATTTACATAGAACTAACAATTTTATATCTTATTTTTCTTCTTTTAAACGAATATTTACCGAGATAATGGCATTCACACTTAAAATGCACCAGATTCAAGATGGCGGCCACCCCTTATGGACAATGATGGGGGAAAACTAAGTGGGAGTATTCTGGTGGTACCCCCTATCTACAGTCAAAATTTCATTGGACTCCGATTTAACGCAAACCTGTCCCCTTTTCCGACGATTTGATTGGACTATAAGGATAGAGGTCATGATTTTTTTGTCAAATTCTTTTGGGATCGTTGTCATCTGAAAGTACTTTCGAAAGGGATTTTTCCAGTATGCTAATTACTTTCGAAGGTATTCTTAAAATTTGAAAAATAAGGATTGGAAAGATTCAAAATGCATTTAAAAAAGGGAAAATATCAGCATGGAATTTTGTATATTTGAACTCTGTGCAAGTTTTGTTGGATGCGTAATAATTTAATTAATGATTATTGGATCACGCTAAAGAGGTATAACTTTTCATACTCGAACATGGGTACACAAATTTCTAATAAATGTTTCCTGTTTCGTGGCACTAAGACCAAAACTTTTCAATTTATAATAAAGCTTACCTTTTATTTAGAACATTCCTGCTGAGTGGAATATAAGCATACGGATCCAATTTGCCCTTCTTCTTCATATCACCTTGAGCTTTTTTCGTTGAGTACATTGAGGCTGTTGTCTGAACAGAATAGCCTGTATGACCAGACTTAACTGATGCAGCTACCGGCCTGTGAATACCCTTGCCACCAGTTGTATAACGTGAGGTGCCTGTGCGTCCTGATTTCATACTCATTGAGTCAACAGCTTTACGTTTGCGACTTGGTGCAGCTGCGGTTTCCTCTTCTGCAATATTCAATCAATCAAAATGATACAAAAAACCACATTTAAAATAAAAACAATATTCCTCCTAAACTTACCATCACTACTATCGTCTTCCATTCCTCGTTTTGTTGTTTTTTTTGGACCATCTGTATTTTCATCATCTTCATCACTATCGCTGCTATCATCACCTGAATCACTGCCAACAAATTTATCACTTATAATCAGTCTTCCATCGTCAGCTGTTTTAAAGCCTCGATTCTTTTCTGTTTGCTTTTTCTTGGTTGATGTTGTAGCTGCTGCAGATGTGCTTGGTTTGTTTGCTAAGGAAATTATTATATTGTTTTTGAGTATCTCAATGAAATTTACATAAGTACAAATTCTTAAACGTACTTAGAACATTTCCAATCGATTTTATATCAGCCAAGTCAACAATGTCTTCAGGATCTTCACGAATATAGGTTTCTTGTTGTTTTTTCGATTTCTTTTTCGTTTTCGAATTATCCATCTCAACATCACTATTTATTTCCTCTGGTAGATCTGAATCAGAGTCTTCAAGGATATCATCAATTCTAGGTAAAAAAAAAAAAAATACAATTTAGTTTCTGGGTGTTTTTTGCCAAAGAAAAAACAATAACAACAACATACGTAACACTCTTCTTTTCGAGTCCTGGAATAAATTCATCTTCAGAATCATCATCGTCACCTTTAGTATCTTCTTCGTGTTTTTGGCGAATTTCACGTCGCATTTGCTTTCGGATTTTCTTCAGTCGTCGATGAGTAAGCTCGTCGTCTCCAGGAACACATTTGATAAGTTCATCAGCTGTAAATCTCTTGCAGAGTTTTTTAAGCAAATATCCGATTTGAATTCGACAGTGTCGTTTGGTGTCGCTAACCATCGCAGAAAGAGCTCTCATCTAAAATCAGATATCAGATATTTTTTGTATTACGTAATGACCAAGATGATATTAGAAGACTCAATCTCCTACCAATAAGACTACAAGACAATTAAAATGCATTGATTGCCGTGTGGCTGGTTGCTCAGAATTGACATTGAAAAGTAATGAAAAATATAATGGCATTATTTAAAGGGGAAGTGTGAAATATACTTCTGCTTAAAAAATTTTAACAAAACCGGTCAAGTGATTAACAAGCAACACCCAGATAAAAAATGTTAATTTTTGTACAGAAAAACGAAATAAAAACCAAGAACAGGCACCGTTTCTAGCCGAACGTAAATTCGGATTTTTCCTATTGGTATTTATCTTTTCTCACATTCCGTATAAAATAGCCCTTCATGGCTCACTTGCGGAAAGCGTTTACATTCCCCTCGGAGTTATCAAGGGCAATCTTTATTCACTTTTTCTCATCAAATCCAATCGTAGGTGGAGCAGTCTAAGCAACTGTGTCATATCTAGAAAGATGTGGCCCACCTACAATAAAGCCTGAACAAAGGATCTAATGTCCAGACCAAGACAAGACATTGTCAGGGTCGTTGCAACATGCACCGGGCACTGGCCAACAGGAGAGCATGCGGCCAAACTGGGTATTTCTTACAACACCAACTGCCGTAGCTGTGCGAATCAGCAGGAAAAGGAAACATTAGTTCACTTCCTCTGTAGATACCCTGCCCTAGCCCGTTTTAGGTTGCAATCACTTGGAAAGGCTTTCTTTAACGACCTTGATGAACTTTCCGAACTGAAGATCAAGGACTTGATCTCCTTCTTAAACGAAACTAAATGGCTCTGAGACGATGTTCGGCTTTCTGCTGTCTTACTCGGGGCTTTACATTCCTGTTCCACAAACCCATTCCTAAACCATAGGTTCAAACGAGTTTTGGTATCAAAACGGCGCTTTTTGCGCTAATTGGGTCAGCGAGCTAGTCGGCTCGTTGGCCGCCTTTTCTACCTACCTACCTACCTACCTCCGTATAAAATCATAGACAGAAGTAAGAAATTGAACTAGTTACATAGAAATTAAATTTAACTTAAGTATTTAAGGAATAAATATTGAACAAGGTAGTTATGTTTTCAAAAAAAAAAGTACTTACAATATTTTCCAAATGATTAGCGATCAGCGGCGTTGGCATAACCTTAATCAATGTTATTAGGAAAGCAACGGCCGATTCAGATTGTGGTCGACTTTTTTGTACCAAAAACACAAGCACTTGATCCAATATGAATTCTAGTGTATTAATGGTCAAATATTTGCCAAGATTCTGCACCACCGATCGGAATGCCAAGATAGAATTAGTTACAATTGTTTCATCACCAGCAAATCCAGCCATTAGAATATCAATAAAATCATTGAGTTTATCTGCTTCCTGATATAAATTTCCAACCAGTTTGATAATTTCTTCTGAGATGTTTTCTTTTCTCGTCGAGAATTCCCTATAGCTGACGATTGCCTCGGGAATTGTCTTAATAACAATTTTGTCATTGACAGTAAGGGTTTTGCGATTTTCGATGAGAATCTTAAGGCATCTAAGTGTTTGTGGAAAGATAAGTAAATAAAGAATATTTGATTAATATAAACTCACTTCAAGCGTGCAGCTTGACAAACTGAGCAGCTGGTTGCAAAGGCTTCGAGTAAGAGTGTCTGTAATGCAACAACGTTCTTTTTGCTAAACTTCTTACACTGTCGTATATCCGAAGTTAGAATGTCCCGGAGAAGTCTGAATTAGAAAAAAAAAAATAATAGAATATTCTAAAAAAATGTGAATATTTTTTTTTTTAATATTACTCATAAGTTTTTCTCTGTTGCTTCTTTAGTTTTTGCTCATCCTTGGCAACAATCTTGGACTTTTCTTTTTTCAAAACAGGAACTATAAATGTTTCGAAGAAGGTCTTAATGACATCTTCCGATTGATACAACACCAGAGCACAATTAATATCGAAAATTGAATCATTTTCAAAAGTTCCAGTAGCTGTAGAGGTCAATTGAGCTTTTGCATTTTCAAAGAGTTCTTTCAAAACTGGTTCTGGTGTGATGGCAACATAAGCCTAAAAGAATCAAAACCAAAAATTAAACAAATAAAATTCAAATAAAGCTTAATGAGCTCACCTTAATGACTTCCAAGGCCTTTTTACGTAAGTCTGCCTCATATGTTCCATTTGCTTTTTGTGTGTACACATTGAACAAACGTGGCAGGAAATTCTTTGAATATTTTCCCAAAAACCCGCGAATTGTAACGTCCTCACAAGAAATCAACTCACTTAAACCATCAAATATTGGTGCTCGAAACTCGGGATTATTGTCAAGTGCATTACCAAGAGTTGGAGCAACTAGACGGAAATTCTCTGGGTCCTTTGGATTGCGACAGAATCCTGGAAGCAGACCCCATAGTTGACAACACAACAACTCATAAGTATGTGATAGAGAAACATTCTTCTCCTGAGTATATTGATTCCATTTGTTGTTGCAATCCAAAGCCAAAGGCAGAATGACATCTTTAAAGAATTTAAAAGTCGCTCCAGTTGCACCTTCGCGTAATAGTGGTAGAAGCCATGATTTCTCCAGTAAAACTTCGCCCTTGGCATTGGTCAGAGGAACAGTTTGGAGTACAATCTCTGGGCCCATAGACTTGATTGCAGAAATAATCGAATGCTCGATGTGAATGCGGAGGGAACTTTGGGTGTCATATCGATTGGCTAGAGTGGCCAATGGAGCCATAAGTTCTTTGCTATTGGAAGGAAAAATCATATAATTTGATTTTGTTGAAATAGGTAAAATTTGTATTATAAATTATGGTATCGCATATTGCTTAGAAATCTCTAATTAACTCACCTAAAGAATTCTCCGCAAATATCAAAGACAATAGAGAACGTCAATATCACATACTTGGCGACGTCTCCAAACGGTGCTGAAAGGACTTTGCTTATCAAAGTTATTATTTTTGTGATGGGAGCACGAAACTGTTGGGCTAGTTCCTCATTCACGCAAGCTGGTTTAACACATTCTTGTAGAATTTCTTTGATTATATTAGAAACCCCAGTAACTATTTCAGATCTATCAGACATCCATAGATCAGTTGTGCAAATATCTACCAATCGTGGCAGGGAATTAACACACATATGTAATTCAAGTACAGCCAAATGGATGTGTCCCTCCTTGAGGACAGTTAGCCAGGCTAAGGTTTGGCGAACATCAGAACGATCTGGGCGGTACTCGTAAATTGCAGCCAAGAGTTTGGCACATAAATCCCCATTGAGATTGTCTGTTCTCGAGAGAAACAAGGTGTGAAATACTTGCAGACAATTTGTTCGGACAAGAACATTAGCGGCAGTCATAATTGACAAAAGGTTCTCGCATATCGAACGAATGTCATCGGTTTTGAAGCCTGCCAATGTGTCTTTCAACAATGCAAGAGCATGAAGAACGGTAGTCTGCGAATTGATAAGAACTTCGGGCTTAAAATGGTTCAGGCAAAACCGAACAACTCGACTTCCAGCTGGATGATATTTAACGCGGTTTAAAGACTCTGGTGCCTTATCATCGGGATCCTCTGAGCTTTGCTTAGGTGGAAGCATGAAATAGCTTCCCCGGATAATAGACGTAATTGCATGCTGAGCAGCTTTTCGTAACTTCGGCTTGGAGTGCACAGTAAAAGATAAAATAGCATCTATATACTGCCATGTGGAAGAGTAAGTCCAAGTCATGTACTCCTGTGCACGAAGAAGCACTGAGAGGCAACCTATGATCTAAAAAGAAACCTATTGTATTGAAATTGGTTTTTGTTTAACCCTAAAAACTTACATATTTTAATATCGACTGATTACTTGAATCCAAAAACCTCTGGAGATTCGACAGCAACGATTGAGCAGTCTCAGAGAATCTCTTTCTTAGAACAGGAACTGGAACCGATTTAATGCCCATTCCTAGCAGTGAAATGCCAGCAATTATATCAGATTCTTGTTCAGTGGCTTCGATAGTTTCCATGAGAAGTATAAAATATTCCGTAGAAGTTCCAGTACCACCCCGTTCTTTGATTATCTCTGTCAATGCAGTCAGAATAGCAAGCATTTCTTTGTGTAAGTCCGAAGAGGATCGGAAACCGGATAAAAGCTTTTTGAAACTCATATTTGTGCAAGTGCTGTAGTTTGAAGCAAAAGTTTTGAATGTCTTGAAAGTGCCCAGTTGGGACTGGGACATGTCTTCGTCCCCATCATCATCGTTTAGACTGAAGGATCGCAAACTGCCAGCTACATCGTTGACAGTGGGTTCCTTGTCCGAGTTGGCATAGAGCTGACGCTGTTCGTGTTTGAGCACTGCCTCCAAAGTAAGTGCTGTCTTCCCAGGCTCTGGTTCTGGGGGAGCTTTATACAAGCAGATTAAAATAAAATTCATCCAGGGGCAAGCACAAGAAATACTTACCTAAACTCAAATTCGGCTGGAAAAATCGGGACTTGGCCTTAAGGCGGTGCTTCATTTGTTCGGGATTTGTTGTAGCTGATTGTCCCTTCGCCCATGTCTTTCCTTTTGTGTGACGCTTTAGTTTTGAACGAAATTTACCCATTTTTAGTGATAATTGATGTTTATTTTAACAATATAATTGATATTTTCCTCCTCAAATCAATCAAAACACGTGTGATGGGTGGATGGCTTTTGTGTGAATTCCTGCGATTTTAAATGACATTTAAAAAAAAACTCAAAGTGAGTGCACCGTCGAATGTCAAAGTTGAGTGTTTTCTGATCAAGAGCGCCCTCTGGATCATAGGGTATCCGGACAACAATCGAATATTTATTAGGTGTGTTCCTTTTGTTTCATGTACAAATTTTCACATACATATTCTACTGAATGTTGTCATTTACAAAAACACTCCATATATTATTCTATCATTTTGCTGTGCCTACAAGCTGCAGAAAATACCTGAAACTTGTAGTTTACGAAAACTTGTACTTTACAAAAATGTATGGGAAAACTTGTATTTTCGATGTAGGTTTTACGCCAAAACCGATTTTTCGGGAAAACCCTGTTTTGGATTGTTGTGAAAAGGCTATAAACAAAACCAAATTGAAGTAAGCAAGCAGTTTTTCGGTGGAGAATGCGCGAGGAACGACTAACTTAACTCTGTGGATAATACATAAAAAGCGTCTGTTCACTTAATGCAGAGTCAACTGACCAAATTTGATGTGTTACTCGGGCTTAGCTTTAATCTCGCACTGACAAACTGGACCTTATGGCCTTTTCGATTGGAGTCAGAATGACACTTGTAAAAAGAAGAGAAATTTGCTTCTGGTTTACATTTCAGAATCGTTTCAGAAGGGTGAACACGTATCCAATCGTTCTCCCGGATTACCAATCGAAAATGTCAATAGTGTCTGAACAATACAAGTAGGATTCACGTCGAAATTCAGAGGAGACAGTCCAATTTGAACATAGTCAGGAACGTGCCTAGTCCCTAGCTTTTGTTTTGACATTCCTGTCAACTGGATGTAGATCGTAGCTGTCAACTTCAAACTTTGACACGTGCACTGTGTGGTGCTTTAAATTTTAACATAAAATAAACGAATATTTATTAAAATTAATGTATTAATAATGGCAAATAAATTATTTTTGAATAACGAAGATATTCCATACGAACCATCAGAATCAGAAGACGAGCTTAGCGAAGGAGAACAACAAATTCTCAAAGAAGTTCGTAGAGGCAAACAGACAAATACCAATGCCAAACAGGAGATTCTAGCTTTCGATGAGAGTGCGGAGTCTGACGATGAGGATGTAGATGATATTATTGGTGATAGTGATATTGAACGTGGCGATGAAAACGATGGCATTCCTGATTCCAAAGCCTGGGGCAAGCAACGCCGATCGTACTATAATACAGACTTTGTTGACCAAGACTACAGTGCTTATAATGAGCAAGAGGAAGAGCAGGCCCAGCAAGAGGAAGAAGAAGCTAAAGCTATACAGCTTAGACTTGCAAAACAACTGGATGAAGCAGATTTTTTCCTAGACCTACCAACTGGTCCGGCATCCGATTCCGACGAAGGAGAAGACACTAAAATAAAATCCAAGTCAAACGAATCGAAGGAGAGTACTAATCTTAAGACAGATTTCAGTAATTTGTCCCAGCGACAGATACAACAGCTCTTCAAGAAGGATTCTCCAGAATTTGCTGGTCTGGTCGAGGATTTTCATACATACTTGGATGAAAGCAAAAATATTCTTACTCCAGTTATAGAGTTTGCCGATAGTATGGACATCAATCTGTCAATCTTCGACTTTGTCAGAACGAGGGACAATATGATTATGACATACTGTACAAATGTGGCCTTTTATTTGCTCCTTAAGTCACAGAGAATATCGATCAGGAATCATCCAATAACAAAGCGTTTGGTGACCCTTAAGAAACTAATAAATCAAGTGCAGGAAAGATACGAAGATGTTGTGAAGCCTCAACTTGAAGATTTGCTAGAACGAATCAATTCTGGCGAAGAAATTGAATTTGATCTGAAGTCAGTTGAAAAGGTCAAAGAGAAGTCAAAGAAGAAACTGCGAATAATGAAGGAATTCCATGAAGAAGATGGAGATAGTGGCGAGGAGTATGAAGAGCAACCTAGCAGTAAACGAGTTAAAATCGCAGACGAAATGGATGATGATGATGGTTCAACAGATGAAGATGACAAAGAAGATGCAGAAGAAGAAGAGGGCGACGAAGAAGTCGATGTTGAACGCCGTGGTATTACTTATCAAATCGCAAAGAACAAAGGTCTCATGCCCCATCGCAAGAAGGAACTACGAAATCCCCGTGTCAAGCATCGTGGCAAGTTCCGCAAAGCGCTCATACGTCGCAAAGGTGCTGTGCGAACGGTACGCAAAGAAACCCAACGCTATGGGGGAGAAGTTTCTGGAATCAAAGCGACAACCAAGAAGGGAATCAAAATCAAATCTTAATAATGATAATTTATGTATATTTGGTAGTAAAATATTCAAAATTCTTATTTTTATTAAAGAAAAGTAGAAATATTTTTTTTCATTATTGTTTCATTATGTTTCAAGTTATTCAGATCCAAGCTTTTGAAACGGATTAATTCCACGATGACGACCGCAAATACTCACTGGCATTGATAAGCCAGTGAAATTATTCTTAATAAGCCGTCAATAGCCAGTGGAAACGCTTTTGATAACTTGTTCAAAAGCCATCGATAAACCTCAATTAAAGAATCAAGACTTAGAAGTCCAAATTCGCACAGCTTGAGACTAGCAAACTGAAAACTAGCAATTAAGCAGCGATAAACGACTAGGATTCAGCAAACGCATATTTTATCCAAGGATATAATTTTAAGAATTTATGAATTCACATATTGGAGTTAAATAAAGAAAGAACTTTAAACTTTCAGTGTGCCTTCTTTAGTTACACCCTGGAATCCGACAAGTATACAGCAGCCTTTGAACCCAAGGTACATACATAAAAAATTCAAGAGAATAAGAAATACCTAAAAGAAAAGTCCCAATTGTTGTTTAGTTCTACAACGAACATTCCAATTAAAAAAAAAAAAAAAGCTCGTCCTTCTTTGTTCCAAAAAAAAAATCTGTACTGTTTTTAATTCTTAAATTTAAAAACGAAATTACTTTTTTTTTTCTAGGATGTAGGTTTCTTTAAGAGAAGCAATTTGCGAAAATCATCGTTCGTCTTAGACGAACCATTTGCTGCAGATGTTGTTGTTGTGGATAATGGCAATGGGTTTAATTGTCTTCTCACTGCATTAGGAATCAGGGACATTCGAGGTTTCTGATTAAGTTGTCCAGTAATTTTTGCCTTCCTTCCTGTGCTGCTCATTCCAAGAATTTTTTGCACGCCCAAAGGCTCCCTGCCTGCGGGTGCCTTTGGAGGAGGTGCAGAGATGGCAACGGAAATCTATAAAAAAAAAAAGATTTATTTCAATTACAGTTTTGGCATTAGAATGTATTTCAAAGGCTTACAATATGATCGCGCAATTCATTCTGGTCCAGTTTCATCAAAGCTGTCGAGGCTGATTTCTCCTCGTCGAATTCAACATAAGCAATTCCTTTGAATTTTCCACTTCTAAAAATAAAATCATTTTAAAATGGCCATTCTTTTCCACTAGGTTAGGTACGGTTAGGTTAGAAGGAATGATAATACGGCGAGCCGCATCATTGCACTCGGATCTCAATGGATCCATTGTGGTCCCCAGGATATAGGCGAGGTAAAAAGAGGATGAGTGAGGAAAGGATAAATCGGAGGTTAGGTGTGGGTTGGAGAGGCCTCCCTGAATCATCCTAAACTCTGAATAAATTTCAGGGTGTTCAATAGTGGCAAAAAAGAGATCGTTTTGGGCATTTGTGAATTCTGCTTTTTTTTTTGTTCTAGTGGCATAAAAACGAAGGATTCAGTTTGGCTTAGATCAAGAGAGAAGATCCTTTTTTGTCCAATTTATCCGCAATTTCCACTAGTTTGAGAAAAAATTCATGCCCGTTCAGTTAAAGGATGATGATCAAGATATTGGACGAGTTGAGGAGTCCGAAATAAATAATGTTTCCTATAGGGAGGATGTCTTAGGAGAACATAAATAATTATGTAGGTGCAATAGTATAAAACCGACACATCTATTTATAAGGTTATTATTACATCTCGCGATTCTAGGACAGTTTCTACCTTCCCCTACATGAACTAACTAATGAAAAGTATCAGACTTTCTGCTGACCTGATTACAAATAATAAAGCAATGTTCAAAATACTTCCAAGGGTAATGTAAGCCAATTAAAAATAGATGTTGTATGTATGAAGAAAAAAAATAAATATTTAAACTTACTTATGAAAGACCAAACGAACATCGTGTAGTTTACCAAATACACCAAACATTTCTTCCACTTCTTCTTTTTTTGTATCTGGGGGCAGTCCTTTGACAAAAAGCTTTTTGGGTTCAAGCTCATCTAGAAGTACAACAAAAAAATATAGGTATCAAAAAAAAAAAAAAACACTTACAAATTGAAGATTAAAATCTTACCTGAAAACTTGAATTTCTGCCTTTTCTCTTTATCCCTTAGCACACTGGATATAAAAATGGGCCGCGCACTAATCAGCTTCCGATCAAGCTTTATGGCTTTATCAACTTCAGTCTATGGTGATAAACAATTAAATAACAAAAACTTACATCATATCATTTTAGAGACCCACCTCATCTTCTAGTTCAACATAACCAAAACCTCTACTCCTACCATTTGCTGATCGTATTAAACTAATACTGGAGATTCTCAGCTCCGACAGCTGTTTCTTGACATCATCTTCATTTAAACTACAAATAAAACAAAAGCATTCAAAGAGGAGAACCTACTTAAATATCAAGCCAATCAACTAACTTGTAATCCAAATTACTGATAAATATCCTTAAATGATCTTTTGTCAAATCAATCTCTTGATTCTCATGTTCCTTAAATGCTCCTGTAGATTTAACTTCTTTGGATGAAATGTCAGCAGGAGCATCGGCAACAATTTTAATCTTTTTATCTTGGATAGCTTCTTGTGAGACATCGCTGGCTTTTCTTTTTCTGTCTTTACCTTTTTTATCGGCTTTTGGTTTTTGTTCGAATTTCTTTGAAGTATCCTTCATATTTCTTTGAAACTGTTGTAAAAATTGATCACAATCCTTTTGACACGATACCATGCTACGTATTGAGCCATTACAACGTTCAAATCGTTGCCACGCTGAAATTATCACATATGGATTATCCAGATCATGAGAATGAAGGGCTTTTCGAAAGAGTCTAGAAAAAAAATATTTATAATTATTTTTTTAATAATTAAAGGCTTTGTCAGGCTACTTACTTTCTAGTTGCATCTAGGTCACGTCTCATTTCTAATTGAGAGAACTCAATCCATAGACCACTCCTAGTGGCATTATCAGAACTTTCTGAAAAGAAAGCACTTTGTAAAAAAAAAAAAAAACACTTACAATGTTAGGTGCCTCACTCACCCATTACTGTCGTCCAAAGTTCTTTGCCCTTTTTGGGATCCTGCAGAGGGCCATATTCTAGTCTTCCCCAAAATTGCAAAATCTCACAGTTACAATCGGCCAAGACACCCCATTGCTGTCCCAATGAATTCCAACACAAATTAAAGTTTCTTCTCAAAACTTCGGATTCTTCTTCGTCCTCGAAATTGGTGAGTCGTCTAAGATAGGTTAAATACTCTAACCAAATAGCCACAACTGGTTCGGGCGTCTGAAAGCCCACAGACAATGAACTCTCCAGCACCTCTTGTATTTCCTGGCGGCTTTTTTGCATTTTCTCCAGCAATTGCATCCTTTTTATGTACAACTTTTCGTTCCACGAACAATTGCGCAGCGCTCGATTACTAACATCCACAGCATTCTGACGAAATACTGATAGATCTTGAAGTTCTTTTGGACGTTCATACTCATCTCGATAGTCGATAAATGAAATGTATTCGAACCAGCAATCAGCATTTAAGCAACAATCGGCTACAAGGCGTTCATAGAGAGTTTGCAATATATTTTCATCGAGAAATTTATCCGATTCCTTAATATAGTTTCGATAAACATCGGCTTTTTCGCGATACAATTTGCCATCGATCTCAAGAAGCTTTTGTTCGTGTGGAAGTATTTTTTGCAAATGTTCTTTGGCCCGGAAGTATTCTTTTTCAATGTTATCCCATTCGAGGCCGCTATAGGGTGGAGTTGTTTTGTTTTGTTCGTAGGCCACTTTGAACTCAATATATATATCTTCCATATCGAAAAGAGGTATTTTCAATTGTCGCAGGTAACTTTGAATATTTAATGATGTCTTTTCGTCTACACTGGAAAAAAAAGTACAAATGGGCTATTCTAAATAAAACATCCAAATTACAATTGTTGTGCTTCACAGCAACATGAAACGAGGCAATGGAAATAGTTGATTTTTACATTAAGATGCTTTTATTTTATTTTTTGGATAATTATTGTGTTTTTAAAAAAATAGAGCTATGGTGTGTTTATGTTGCGAGCTGCTCGAATCGTTTATCACAGCTGCATCATCATAAACAGACCCTTAATAAAATTTAAATTCTGTTCCGCGTCATCCCAGTTACCGCCTTGAAACTTGGACAGTGCGAGAAGGTGTATACTTTACTGACTCTCGGAGGTACATTATTTTTGCCGCACTAATAAAAACGCAATTAGATATCATTAACATGTGGAGGAATAGCTTAGCGTATTCAAAAATAGATTTCGTTTAAAAGAACATCCAACAACGAAGCGGCAAGATTAACCATCACATCTTATGGAGTCAGCCAAAGCAGTTAAATTTAACTGCGTAGATATTTTAATCCTTAAGAAAAAGGAAAAAAGATACGTCAGCGAAAATTTGCCTTACCTTTGTTCTAAACTCGCAACATATTGTCTATACAATTTGAAGAAATTATTTCCCTTTAAACAGTGTAAACCATAGGTGCCCAATATTTCATCCCAAATTTCTGTTGCACGACTAGTTCTAGGTGCAAGTGCAGCGAGTTCCAAGGCAATTTCCGTACCTGCTCAATAGAAAATTAATTAAATTATTAAAATTATTACTCAAGCATTTTACTGTAATAATCCTTAAGTGCCTTCTTAAAAAGTTCATCGACTTTTGTGATTTCTTCTTCTGAAAGTGCAACGCTAACTTCGATCTTCAAGTATTCCAACCAAATTTCCGGAGACAAAGGATAAACCGATGCAAACAAATTGTAAGCATTTCGAATGTTATCCAAATCATCTGTTTTACTAAATTTGAAAAGAATTTATTTTGAAACTCGAATCTATTTTATGTGCAATGAATTATAAATAAAAAAAAAAAAAAACTTACTGAGATATTTCACACAATTTGACATATTTATCGTATGCATACTGGTTCTCGGCGATTTCTTTTAGAAGATTATTATATTCAATAAGATATCTAGTGCTATCTTCAAGATCTGAATCATCGTCATCATCATCGTCGTCGTTATCGATATTATTGGTTTGAGCATCTCCAACAGTATCTTCATCCATAAGAACATCATCCTCATCAACGGCTAGGGCTTCATTACCTGCAACTCCTTCTTCGTCCGATTTAAGAAGCGCTTCTTCCTTTTTTTTAGGATTTGATTTTGAAACAATATTTTAAATCAATCTTTGTTTGTTTATTTACCTCAGCTTCATCTATTTCATCGTATTTTTTTGTTTTAGTAGACATTTTCTTTTGTTTAATATTTTATTTTATTAAAAAAAATAAATAAAAGTATTTTACAAAAAACTTCGAACCTAACCACAAATGAAAATGTTTTGAGAGGCATCAAATTGTTTGAGTGGCATTTTGAACGTCAAGATTGAGTGGTTTTAATCTGAGTGAGAACTGTTTGATTTGAAATTTAAATACAAAGGAATAGACGTGTACCACGAAGAGAGATATCGGAGGGCTCAGTGATTTTATAGGTTTGTTCAGTGACAAAATAGTTAGATTAGAACAGAACAGATTAGAACAGAACAGTACAGCACATCAGAACAAGTTAGAACAGGAAATCTGTTCTAAGTTGTTCTACCTAAAAAGCTAGTACAGAAAATCCTGTTCGAAACTGTTCCAAAGTGTTCTAGACAGCCTCATTGAACAGCAAACCAGAACAGTTTAGAACAGAAAATTCCTCATTGAATAGCAAAAAGTTGTACTTTTCTGTTCGAAACTGTTCCGAACAGCCTCGCTGAACAAACCTTATGTCTGTTTGTTAAACATAAAAAAAACTACTTGTATTTAGCTGTTAAGTTATTTACACAGATTAACCATATGAAGATGAGAATGTTTCGTACGTTTCACCCTCCAAAGCCCATTTGTTTACATTTTTGTATTTGTAATTTTTCACGCGTCGATGAATAGATGTGAATGGCAACAACAATTTAACCAGGTGTGTAAAGAGCCCTACTGTCTATGTGTGAAATTTTTATACACACATTCTCATTTTTTATCTGATAACTGCCAGTTCAAGCTTGTAGGCAAATTAAAATGGCTGCCGGGGATTCTCATCTTCATGTGGCTAATCTGTGGTTATTTAGCTTAACATGGATCTTGGCCGGAGAGCAGGTGATCCCCCTGTTCAACAATCCCCTGGACATCTCTGCGTAGATGTGGCTGTTTTTTTCAAGAACCACGGATTTCTGCGATCCTTTCCAGCGACATCTCGCATAGTAACTCCTCCGTCTCTAGCTTCCAAGGCTTCTTTTGTTTGTATATTTTTTTTATCCATCGCTGAAAAAACAATAGATACTACTACTACTAAAATATTAAATTTATTTGCCTTTTTCTATAATTTTATTTTCTGTTTCGCACATGTTTTGTTTTGTTTGATATAATCTTCAACTCTGACATTTGAATCAAAAGTTGATCGATTCTAAAGGCTCTCCCAAACCAACGCGAAACATTCGGCGCGACAACGAAACCTCCGCCTGTCTTAATTTATTTACATGGAGATTAATGGGAGCACCCACACTGGCGCGATGCGAATCTTCGAACATTATTCAGTCGTCGCATATTCGCGCGAATGTTTCGCGTTGGTTTGGGACAGCCTTAATTCAACTATTTTCAATATAGGTGTGTTTGATTTGTTTCTACCTAATTTCCAACCAAATTTCGTGCAAATTTGATTGAAATTACTTAATTTCGAAATGTGAATTTGTATGTGAAATGAGGTAATTTGGAATCAAATTTGGAAATTTTCAACGAAATTACCTCATTTGGCCTAATGAAAAAGTAGTATTACTTGAGCAAAAAAATCTATTGGATTTGACACCAAGTTGTGCAATGTCAGAATGTCTTACGACGCTTCAAGTTACCAAATAGATATTTTTATGGGAAAAAAAGTCTCATCTTACATGCCGCCTCCACTGGATATGATATGCACCACATGACATGGATTTTGTGCCTCCGTTGGTTTTTTCAAGACATGTTTACAATCGTAGCATCGTTCATGCCAAGTTGAGGCGGCATCAATGTATTTATAACCTATAGCGAGCCATTGAAATACGATGTTCATATTGCACTAACACAATCATAGAGTTTGTTTAACCTCTGACAAGCTATTTTTTGGGTGTTTCAACTGACGTCTGGGCAAACTTCCCAATCGCACCATCAGTAACGAAACTACACTGCAACTAAACAGTCCACCGAAAAATTTTGTTTCGCATCAGCAGCATACTAGGCTTAAAGGCCTAACATAAAGGCGAAACATTAGGCGCGACAACGAAACTTCCGCCTGTCTTAATTTATTTACATGGAGATTAATGGGAGCACCCACACTGGCGCGATGCGAATCTTCGAACATTATTCAGTCGTCGCATATTCGCGCGAATGTTTCGCGTTGGTTCGGGGGAGCCTTAAAGCTTAAAGATGAGAGAAATTTTTAATCTTCGTTTGTCTTTTGGTTTCCTTCTTCATAATTGCAAATACCTTTTAAACGCTGCGATTTTTAATGAATGAATGAATGTTAACTTTGTGCAATTGAAAAGCATCATCTCTCTCTACACTCGTTTGAGTGTCATGAGTTTTTTTGTTTCCTTTGACGGATAGTAGACCAAAATTCCCGCGGCAAATAGAAGTGAATATTTAAAAAGAAACAGTTATCGCCGCAACGATCTCGTTTCATGGATTTGATGCAAGATTTTTGCTCAGAACTGTTGTCTTCGGAAAAGCTTTTATTTTACTTTTGAATAAAAAAAATAAAACAGAAATCACACATAAACTGTTTTTATTAAGTTTTTTTTTTACAATTTGTTAGACTAATTAATTATATTATTTCGTTTAACGAACTAGGGAATTAATTGTTTGCTTATAAATTAAAATTTTACTTAAATAGAATTGTATTGGTCAAATAAATCAAATTTATAAATACATAAACACATTTGACCGAGCCAACAAAATAAATGTAAAGATAGAGAGACAGAGATAGATATAAGAATCAAAATTTAAAAAGTACTAATACTAATAGTTTAATTCGAAAAATGAGGGTACTAATGAAAAGTTGGACTTATATTTTAAGTACTTTGATCAATCGCATTCAGGTCCGTTTGTTTGTCTTAAATATATAAATTTCTAAACAATTTACAATTCCAATTCTATACTGATTTGTGTGTGTTCTTGGAAAATGAATAATTTACTAATTTTTATTCTTGTTTTTTCCGAAACCGAAAACGATCGAGCAGCCCGTGCATTATGCTCCCTGGTATTCTCTGGTGTTTGCTTATCAATTCTGATAACTCAAGGGCAACCTGTAAGAGTAAACCCAAAAATAAGTATGAATAAACTAATTCTGATCTTAAAAAAAAAAACAAGCATACCCTTAATTGTAGTTCTTCTGCCGTCACATTGGGATCGTATGGTATGGGTTTGCCAAGATACGATCGGAATTTGACAGGAAATCCACCATAGATTGGACATACAGGTATTCGAATAGCATTATATAGCCATAAAAACTGCCGTCGAAATAACCCTACTTGCCTGAATCCCTCACGCAGGTTTTGCGTGAAAAATGGAATAATTGGCACTTTAGCCTCCAGAGCGACTTTTGCGAAACCAGTCCGATTCCGCCACAGGAGTTCGTAATAGTGATCGCCAAATTGTGCTTCATAGACACCGCCAGGCGAAATTGCCAAAAGATTTCCTTCTTTCAGAATATTACTACAAGATTGTACGGTTCCGGGGGAGATGTGGAAAGCATCGGCCAATAGCCCCCAACCAGGCAATTTAAAAAGAAAACGATCACCAACTGTGTAGATCAGTCGATCATTCTGCAGCATTACACGCGAGTTAAAATAGTACATGTCAATTGGAATGGCACCATGGTAGTAGACAATCAATGCCGGCCCTTCGGCTGGAAGGTTTTCCATTCCTATCACTTCATAGCCATGATAAATACGAGCATGGGCATCCCATATAGCAGCTACTAACTTCCGACCAAAGGTCCAAAAATTGCGATCTGTGTTAACGTGGCGCATGATCACTTGCCTGGTGTGAAGATTGAGCAAATTAAAAACTTTTCAAAAAGTTATAGAAATTATTAAATTGCTAAAACATAGCTTTATATTGGTGATTTTCCAATAAGTAACAAAAATATTGTTTTTCTATTTGGCTCTTACAACCGCGCCTAGTATGTACTAGTTTTTTTGTATTGTATCAAAGATAAACAGGATTGGTTAATTGATGTTAGACTTTCGAAAATTGTATGACTTATAGATTTCAGCCAGATCAAAAGGCGAGACTCTGTTTTGCATTTTCGAAGAAAACCTAAAAGTTTCGAAGCGATTTTGGCGACATCGAATTCGTTGTCATTCCACAAAACGGTAATATTCATAGGTACCTAAAAGTCACTTTAGTTCCCTCGATTTTCGAGAAATCTTAAACTGTTTAATAATTTATCAGAGGTGAGCGAAAGACATACATAATTTCCGTGGGCTATTATCTGGTCGAAAGCTAATTCATAACTGTATATAGTGTATGTTAGAATCACAATTAATCACGATTTCAGTATGTGTTAATGGTAATTCTTAATATGGAGTCTGACAGCGCATTAAATTCCTGTTTTGCTTTCTAAATTTGGACTTCCACAAACCAAACAGTATTAAGGTTTCCCTTTTGAACCATTAATTTCAAACAAGTCTACCCAAGTTCCATATTTTGGTTATTTATACAAAATTGCATCTCTATAGAGGATTCAAATTACAAAATTTGCTTCGAGTTGAAATGAGTTTGATTAAATTCGAGTATTTTTAAAGTAATTTTTGAATTGTTACTTTGGAGTCTGGAGGAACTGTTTCTAAAGTTGCAAGCAAAGTTGGAAGCAAAGAAATTTTTAAATCGAATTGATTTTTCCTCAATGTATAAATTTGGCTGCAACGCACAATGATATTAATAATTAGAGCAATTATAAATTTAATAAATTATTAAAATGAGATCTAATAGGGTTTATTTATTGTTATTAATAATACTTATAATACATTAGCGTTTCCTTTTCAAGTGGTTAGATCAAGTACCTACCTACCACTTAAACACATTAAAGTCAATTCACTAAATGAGCAAAATATTAGCTTAAGCTTTTTTTTAAGTACCTACCTACATTCCAAAATCAACCCATATTTTAACTTTCTAAACTGAAATACGCCAACCTACATAAGTTAGATACTCATTCAATAATGGGTATATTCCTTAATCACCCGATTATAAGAAAAACACTACTTTCACGTTACTCACCTGTGCATTTTGTAAACAAATAAAACAATAAACGATATGTAAATAAGCGCTACAAATACGAATGGCAAAAGGAATGTTATAATCAGTGGCAGCAAGATTCTGTACAACCATAGCGAGTAGTCCAAGTCAATGTAGGAAGCTATATTGGAAGATGAGAATGGAAATATTCAAATTTATTGTGAGCAACGTGGATTAATGAATATCTGAATCTTTATCAACTTACAAAGATATATTTGGATATTCACAGTAAGATTGTGAAAGAGATCCATGGTGTTGCACTTTATAATTTTATTTTTAAAAAAGTTTATTTATTTTATTTATTTCGATAAAATTGTTTACTTGAAATAAATAGTACAATTTTCAATCTCACTTTGATGCGTTGAACAATTTTGACCATTTCACGATTTCATGTCACAAATAATTTGTTTAAAATTGGTTTAGCGAAGTTTTCGTAAAATAAATATTACTTCAGTTTTTAATTTTTGCAATAGTTGATTTTTGTCGTCGACGAACGACGGGAATTTCGCTGTCATAGCAAAAAAAAAGGACCAAAAGACGTGACAGCAGTTGAATGAACCGGTTCAGTGAAATTTTAAACCAACGACAACACTGTAGTGTAGAGTTGTATTTTTGAAGGAAAATTATAGTTCTGTTCCCGTATTGAGCGGTTCACAAGACTGCTTCTAAATGCTGCAATTTCTTGTTGCGGTTTTTAGGCACGTAAGCGAGGGACGTATATGGTGGCCGGGGTAGACAAAATTGCTCAGGTTAAAACAATTACATTCTTCTTTGTTGTTCGAATGCGAACTTCCCCTTATCAAGTAGGATAAAGAGTGCAGAGAGATGACACTTATTCATTTGCACAAATTTAACATTCATTGGGCCTTACCAATAACCAAATTTAGAGATCACTTAAATATTTAAGTGGACTCTAAAAAAATAACCATACCAATAATCAATTTAATAGTCAGCTTAACGCTAAACGTGCCTTTAAACTTAAACTGAAGAAACTCATGTTTAAAGGCTGTCCCAAACCAAAGCGAAACATTCGCGCGAATATGCAACGACTGAATAATGTTCGAAGATTCGCATCGCGCCAGTGTGGGTGCTCCCATTAATCTCCATGTAAATAAATTAAGACAGGCGAAAGTTTCGTCGTCGCTTTGAAATATTCGCGTTGGTTTGGGAGAGCCTTAAAGGCTGTTCCAAACCAACGCGAAACATTCGCGCGAATATGCGACGACTGAATAATGTTCGAAGATTCGCATCGCGCCAGTGTGGGTGCTCCCATTAATCTTCATGTAAATAAATTAAGACAGGCGAAAGTTTCGTCGTCGCTTTGAAATATTCGCGTTGGTTTGGGAGAGCCTTAATTGTATAAACACCTCGTTTATGCTGTCCATCAGCCAGCTAAAAGCAAAAGAGACAATAAAAAAACAATTTTTCGTCGCGTCTGTGTTATTTTCACCCGAATTTGTGCGCTTTCAATTGAAAAATGTAAGTAAAATATCCAATTAAATTAATTCCTTTTGTTTAATTGATTGTCAATATCAATTTCAGATTGAATTATGTGAAATGACTGAAAAATCGTCAAAAAAAAGTCGTTCCTCGAATTGAAATCCAGCTATGAAGAGTTGGTAATCGAATCAGTAAATAAAAGCCCTTTTCCGACATAGTTGAAAGCAAACTCAACTACGGGAAGTCATTGAAGTCGAAATTTGAAGCTTGGGAGACCATTGATGATGTAGCTTGCAATGGATTTGTCAAACCTTAAATTAATATTAGCCGTGTTTGTTTTGCAAGTCCATATGGATTTGTCGAAAAAAACGACATCGGGACTAATAGTTTTACACATAAATACAACAACAACTTAAATCCATATAGACTTAGCTAAGTCCAGATAATTATCGGGACTTACGTACTGTAAGTAAGAAGTTCCTAGGTCCCGATGTCGTTTTTTTCGACAAATCCATATGGACTTACAAAAAAACACGCCTATTATTTTATATCATGATTATTACTGCAACAATAAAGACTAACCTGTAGTGCCGAAAGAAATGTATATCATATTCTTCGAAAGGATCTATTTTTTTGTTCGGCGAGATTGTGCCACATCCTCTAAAATACAAATCACAATTATGTCCTGGTCATCATTAATTTTTTAATTTGATAAGTGAAGAAAATGTAAATCTCTGTTTGGAACCAAAAATGTTTGTTTATTTTGCAAAATAACACAAATGTCATTGCAACAGCTGTCTATTTGACAAATATTGTAGTAGATTTTGTAATAGAGCGCTAATTAGTAAAAGGTATGTTTAATTTGGTTATTGGTATACACACAAATTAACTCGGCCTTAAAGTTTAACCTGGCATTTATCAAAACGCGTGTTTAGCGTTTGGTTATTGGTAAGGCCCATTAAAAATTACACCGAAAATTCATAGCAGGATAACAGATGTGGCAGAAGAGGCCCAATAACACGGAATGTTCGTTTCTATCCGTCTGTCCGTAATGCAGTGTAGTACCTGAAGCCTTGATAATGGGCACTGATGTTTCGCTTTCAGGAAAGTTCAGCAACTGTTGTCAATTGTCAGTGATGATTTGCTTGTTTTCTCTCAAAGTTGTCTTTTTTTTTTCTTCTTCAACTTGGATTTAATCGCTTTAGGCCAGGCCAGGATTATACGAGAGTCCGCGCACATAATCCGGCGCGCACTCCCAAATAAGCCCATTGTACTCAAAATGGAAACCAAACTGTTTAGTTGCAAGTGCGCGACTGGCCTTATACGTCATATAAAAATTCTACACAGAAAAATTCTGTTGATTTTCGGATAACGGAGTATCTTTGAACTTACTGAAAGTCGGACCCATGTTCTGTAACTTTCGCATCGATAAAATCAGTCGAGAAAAACGATGGAAAATGGAACAAAACTCATATGATTTGTTTCAATTTCATCGTTTCTCGACTGCTTTTAACCATGCGAGAGTTACAGAACATGGGTCAGCGTAGCGACTCCTATGAAAGCTTCGAATTTGGATAAAAACAAACAGTCCCATATACTGCTTTTACACGACAGCGATTTTTAATCTTCATTTCTCCTTTGGTTTCCTTCTAATTGCAAATACCTTTTACACGACAGCGATTTTTAATGAAAAGTTAGCTTTGTGCAAGTGATGAAGTATCGTCTCACTGCACTTTTTACTCGACTTGATTAAGCGAAGTTATCTGAGTGGACGGCGAATTAAAATAAAACACATTCGAATAATAAGGAAAAGCACAAAGAAGAATGAGCAATAACTCTGCAATTTGTTCAACCTCAGCTATTTCGTCTACCCCGCGGCCACCACATACGGCCCTCGACAGCTTGCTTATAAATCGCAAACAGAAATTGCATCGTTTAGAAGCAGTGATATTATTATACCCTCTAGATACAAATCTGAACGCATCCAATAACTCCATCTAGAAGTGTAGACTTTAATAATGCGCAATTCTCCACTAACGGCTGCAGCTGTCACAACAATTTCTTCAAACGAAATCAAACACTGTACATCTCTCTGTCTTTCGCACGCACAACATCTTTAAAAAAGTTGCAGTGCAGTAGTGTAAAAACGGCGAACTGTGAGTGAACAAGGAGATCGGGTGCGCCTCTTTTTATTTTTTTTGTTGACACTCATCATAATGTAGAAAAGAACTACTCTCATCTAGTTGATTTATTATTTTTTTTTATTATTTTGCAAACCCTTTGTCTTGCTTATTTTATTTATTTGGTCTTCTAACAAAGTTAATGAACAAAAAAAAAAATCATAACAAGAAGATTGCGTGTAAAAAGTGAGAAAGCGAAACATTTCAAGTGCGTTTCACGGTTAATTTTTGTGTGAAGAAAACAAGTTTTGCGAAATACCTAAAACAATTAAAAGAGCGAAGAACGCGAGCTTGCCTGACTCGACTTGCAAGGAAAAAACTCCCTCATCAAAGTTAAAATTAAAAAAAAAAAAATATTCCAGCAATTTTTTCTTAAAATTGGATTTATTTTTCCAGTTTGAAAATCGCGGTAAGTATTTTTACTAATTAAACCGAAGTAAAAACTTATAAATGGTCTAACTTCAGCAAAGTCTTAATAGGTTTATGTTTTTTCGTCATTCAGATTCAGAGTTTACTCTTTTTACTTTGAAATCTTTAAAAAGTAGGCAGGCACTACCAGTTCTTACTTAACATGGGGTTGGTTTTAATGTGTTCCCTTTTTGAGCGTGTTTTGTTTGTTATATCAATTAAAATAACAATGACCTCAATCAATAGAAATTTTGTTATGATAGCTACATAGATAGCTTTACCTAGTAAGTTTACCTTTATAATGGCTCATTATGGGTGAACACATTATTAGCTTTAGTGATTGATGACGGTTTTGGATCTCATCTCTGTAATCGATGTCTCGGCATACAATTTGTAATAGGTTTAAACGGAACAGATAAAACATCGTCGTCGTTCAATAGAAACTCCCTAGGTCTATCTCTATTTTGTTTTAAATTTTTTTTTACTGACTAGGGAGCTTTTACAAAACAGATTTTAAAATTGATTTAAGTGAAGCGTATGCGGAAGGTTTCTCAGCTTCGAGAGAAATGGACTAGACATTTTTCTAGGTTTAACTAAAATCTGGGTGGTTATGAATGAATTTTGATAAAACTGTTGACGAAATCAATTAAGAAAAAAGAAGACCATATCTTACCCACTGCGACAATATTAAGGTTACTACCTACATAGATAAGATATAATGCCCTTAATACAAAAAAAAAAAATATAAATATAAGTCTGTTGTTTGGGGGAAACACGATAACTCCAAAAAAAACAAAAATAAATTACGTCTTCATGTTCACTGTGTAGTTCGTTATCTTTCTGATTGATTGATAACTATCCCCCTGCCTAGCCCCTAGCCCATTTATTTTTCCTCAATTTTAAAACCTCTATTTACTTCGTTCGGTTATTAGAATTTAGAACTCAAGTTAAAGGCTTCGAAATGGAACTAAATCGCGCTAAAAAAAATCAAGAATAATTTAAAACATAAATCGTGTTTTCTACTATGTATGTATATGAAATGCACATATGTAATGTATGTATGTTTGTAGTCAAATTTTGCAATTTTTGACTCGCATCCTCTACATTATGTATATAAATATGTTCTGATACCCATTCTGTCTCAACTTATTTCTTAGAAAAATCCGGCTATAGGTTTCTCGACACCCCACAAGTCAAGTAGATGTCGAGTAGGGCTAGTGAAAGGAATGTTTCAAAGTCTGCGATTGATATAGTTTTCATGGCACTGGTTGAACCGATATACGCTAGTCTCACAATTTTTGTCATATGTAGTTTTAAGATTGGTTGTCCTATCCAAGGATGACAACCAAACCAGTCGGTTGTGTACATTCAATGAATGGTTGTTAGATAGCCATATCTTTAAATTCATATTTTTGTAACACATGAATCAAGAAAAATGGAAATAAATGAATTTACTTACTTACTTACTTACTGGTTGTAAAAACTGAGTGTAGAAGACTATTGAAGCTTTTTGTCTCTTTCTAGTTTAGTTTACGACCGATAATAACCAAAAAAAATATTTTGTCGTAATAGAAATGATTAGCGGTATCCCATTTTTGGGGGTAGGGATTATATTCGGAAGTTTTCTGTGCTGCCTTTAGCGGCTTGACATTTATGTCGCCAAATTCCTGAGCTTGTAAAGGGCTCTTTGTAGTAGCTCACACAGTATCGGAACAAATTTCTCTGAAGTCATTATCACGACGTCGTTAGCGTACCTGCGACTTTGACACCGCTTAGATTCAGCTTGACTAATATCACTGATATGAAAGGAAGATAAGACCCCTCCCTGTGAAAAACCTCAACACGTCCTTCCTTTTAGCTTGCTATCACCCATTTGAAGACTAGTATGAAGCATCAATACAATTTAACAGCATCAAATCGATGCTAAATCGGGTCTAGGACTTGTCGAATTTCAACATTATTGAATGTTTCTAGTGTAAATTCTATGAAGTAAATTTCTTAATGGTACCGACCACTTCATAAATTGCCGTTTCAATGATCTTAAAACCAACCACTTAAAACTGATTTTATGTGAAACGTTGGGCCAGAATGAATACTTACTTTTGAAATATCTCAAAATTTTAACTACAGATTTTCAATGTATGCTTTTCAATAAAGCAGGTAGGTAATTTACTTTGGGACTGACTCGTAATTTTGTTTTTAGTAATTCCTACTGGCTACTATTAGGTGCTAAATGATAATTTATTTTTTCAAAATAATCACTTACATAGGTATCACCTTCATCTCTATGCCGCTCGTCATTCGTTTAATGAAACAATTAAAACAAAGGTCGTTGTTGGCGATAAACATATAAATTGAAAAGAAAATCATTCAGAAAATTAAAAACAATAACCTTAATTTCTGTTTAACACTCAAAAACTCCATGTGTTCATTTGAAAGAAACTTTTATTAATTTGCAATGATGTCATACGACAGACATCATCACTGCGACGCGATCTTATTTGAGTTGGGTTGGGTTCACTGCAATACCACAGTAACTGCACTTCATCG
Organism: Leucozona laternaria; assembly: GCA_932273885.2. Lineage (NCBI taxonomy): Eukaryota > Metazoa > Arthropoda > Insecta > Diptera > Syrphidae > Leucozona > Leucozona laternaria. Next base: position 16,558,581 of record OW026367.1, on the reverse strand, counting down.
ATACAAACAAAGTGCACGGGTTCTAATTACATGCACAAATGCAAATGCAACGTCTATCGTTATGAAGTACCGTAAAGTCCATGCTATGCATACAAAACATTAATAATGACATTTTTTTTGCTCTCAAATTGGCTATAGTTTTGCTTTATGATGGGCGGCAAATGCAGATGCGACTAAATTCGATGAACATAATTGTTCATAAAATGCGGAACTTGCATTGTTAGTCAATTGTTTTATTTGTTGCTTAGTGCGTACTGGAAGGGAAGACAATTGTAGTTGTGCTGCTCAAAGTTGTGGAAATAACCTATGAATTAATTTTAATTGTTTGCGAACTAAATACCTAATTTACAAATGTTGTTACGATTACGATGAAACGAGATCGCATCATCAATGACATTTAAGTTTTTATTAAATTTCAAATGCAAAATATATGCCTTTTAATTTAAATAAAATTTGAAGACGAAGAGAAGTACGAATTCATAAAACATTAGAGGGAATAACTAAATTATAGATGTTTGACTTCTAAAGATTACACTCCCGGGATTTCGATTTCGAAACACAACGTCCGTTCACATACTACATACACGTGTTCAACTAATTATTTCATAAATTTATTTTTATTTTCGGCTTTAATTGAATTGTGAAGGTAACCCCAATATAATTATTTATTCAAAGGTAAGCAACTGAAAGAAAATACCCAATAAGAAATAAATACTTAATTGGTCAAAGCATAAGAAGAAACCACACAGTCAGAGAAGGAAATATTCTTTTTTTTGCACATCTCTCCAAGTCCATACAGGACATAGAAGGTTTAAGTTCAAGCCTTAAGTGTATTGTATTTCTTCTTTTTCTGTTTAACCACAAGACTTTCAGACTTTCGCTTTTCACCTACAAATCTTCTTACTATAGAAATAAAAAAAAAATTAGTTTTAACTAAAACAAAAAGTTATATCTCTTGCGACATTGACAATGTACTGCAACCTTAAAAAACCAATGTATCACACGCAACGAAACAACACCTTTGAGGGTTTAGTTTCAACTTGAAAAATACCAAACTAGGGTTGCTAAACAAGTTACTCACTTAAAACGACACATTTTTGCTTAAAAGAAAAAAAACAAATAATTAAAATAAAAAAAAAAACAGTTTGACGCATATCTACATTTGTACTAAGTATGTACATACATACATATGTAGCTGTTGTAATTTTGTACTTCCACCTCAAAATAATCATTGTGTGATTCAAATCAGTCCGGTAATTACACAAACTAACCGCAATTCAAGCTATTTGTAAAGCATTTTATTAAAAAATAAAAATGCTTCAGAACAACAACAGTGGTACGATGGAGGTGTGTTGTGGTATTTCTGCAAAAAAAAAAAACAACATACTGAAAACAAACGACACGTTGATTTAAGATAAAATTTTTATTTAAAAGCTATACAGGTAATTGTAAAGGGTGTTTTTTTTGTAAGTCGATAACTCTGATCTGAAAGATTAAATCAGTTTTTTTTTTGTTGAGAAGACCAGGCTAGGTTAGGTAGGTTATTTTTATTTAAACTCTTGAAAATATATAAACATTAAATTACAAAAACAATGTAGCGTGGCATTGCCGTCTGCCAGATGGACAATTTTGTTTTTCATTAATTTATCTTTAGGTATATTATAACAGTTTTTCGCCATCTAAATTGTGTGTGCGTTAACGCGCTTCGCGCGACTTGAAAACAAAACTCTGGGTGCCTGAATAATGCCCCCCGGGGGAGGGCCCTGGCCCTGCGGGTTGGCATAAACAGTACTTTTATAAACCAAAACTGTTATAATTGGCATGTCTAGAGTCACTTCCATTTTAAATATATATGTACATTGAAAATCCTTGTAAATATAATTGAAGTTATAAAGTAAGTAAATCGTTTTCTAAATCAAAGCTTTCCCTCATCATTTTATCTCTGTAAGCTAAGTCAATTTTGGAGTAGCTGTATAGTTATGGAACGTTGAGGTAATTTAAAAGGTCCATACTTTCTGCATCACTGAGGAAGCTTTTTCCAAAAACACTCTTTCTTGTTTCACGAAGAATATGGCATTTTCCCTCCCTTGCTTCCAGGTTGCAAAGCTGACTGAAGCACGGTTAGTCATCGCTGTGAGACATAAGTATAATTTAAGCAAATCATTTCTCCACGAATTTTAACCATCATTGAAATTGATTGGACACTGTTTTCAACTCTAAACTAGTTCTTCTGCAATAGATTGTGACTCAAAATTCTGTAAATTCCTATGTGAATTGACTCTGCAGCATCTTCTCTGTGCTTTGTTACATAATATTCGTCCACTTTTGGAATAAGCTTGTTCAATATCGGTCTCCAATTAGCTATATTTTCGATTCTCAGGTCTTCTTCCAAATTGCATCGTTGAGCAAGCTCCAACCCATTCTGCGTACCAACTCGATTTGCTTCTAATTGTTTTTAAAGCTGTTTTTTTTTTGGGTGCTGCAAATCTGCTTTTAAAATAAAGTCTATTTGGAGTTTTAAAGTTTTTGTAAAAAGGAGCGACAGACCAGTTTCGATCATCAGTAAATAATTTGGTGTATTCGAAGGTAAGTGAAAAACTCGTTTCAGATAGTATCTCAATAATTTTTCTACTGCATCATACTGCTTATGTCCCCATATTTGGGCACCATATAGTAAAACTGACTCTGCAACTACTTGAAAAACTTTGAACTTGTTGTTGTTGATACATACATATGTATGTATTCCAGAAACATCCTTTTCTTGAAAGTGCATTTCCATACTTAGGCTTTTTGTAAGATGAATGCCACTTCATGATTTTCGATTTTTTAAGGTTTACTTCTAGATTCCAAGAACAAAGATCTATTCATCATGAGCTGTAAAGATTCTGGTGTGTAGGCCAGCAGCACTACATCATCCGCAAACATCAAACTTCTGATACAAGTTTCCGCATATACTACACCTCTTGATAAACAGTCTGAAAGGTCATCTAGGAACAGTAAAAAAAAGTTGTAGACTTTAAGAGCATCCTTGTTTTACATCGGATTTCGTTTCGAATCACTCAGATAAATGTTCCCCATTCCATACTCTGCTGCTATCGTTGCGTCATACAACGTTTGCACCACACGCCCAAACATTAGTGACGTTCCCCTACCGTATAGCTTGTAAAACATTGAATTTCTATCAATAGAGTCAAATGCTGCTCTAAAATCCACGAAAAAAGCATTGAGCTTCTTGTTTTGTTGAATAAAAGATTCTGCTTTAATTTTGCTTGGTTTTTTTTGAGGAGGTTTTCTGTCGATATTCATTCCGACAAGAGATTTTTTAACACTGCAGTAAATATCTTGTAAGATACATTTAGAAAGGATATTCCTCTATAATTCACCGTGTCTGCTTCTTTGAATTGCTGAGGTATAATCCTTATTCTTGTTTCAAAAATGTTGTTGTATAAAATTTGCATTTTCTCGAGCAACAAGCATGCTCCGTAATTATAAAATTCTGTAGATAAACAGTCCGATCCAGGGGCCTTGCGGTCATCAAGAGAATTGAGTGTGTTTATTATTTCTTGTTGCGTGATATAAGAATCTAGTACATTGCGGTGGAATCCAGGTACCGGATATTGCAATGAGACATTATTCTTATTCCGACTAAGCAATTCCTTGAAGTGCACTCGAAAGTCTTCTGCACTCAATGGTTAGCACTGGTCGTTGAGTTCTTTTGCCAGTTTCCAGAACTGTGCTGCATTTTTACACCTTCCTAGATCAATAGCCTTTTCATTAAAATATAAGGAATAGACCAAACTATACTTTCGTGAGGTTTTCGATGTCTTGTACTCGAGTTTTTATCTCAGATTTTATTAATTGGACCACATCACATGTCCGATTTCAAAAATTCTTTTTGTGTTTGAAAGATTGTTTTATTTGTTTTGAAAATTTTGACATTTGTAGGGTGAAATGGGGTTAAATGAAAAAGACGTATCCGATTGTAAAAAATCTACCTGGGTTTAAAAAGTGATTTGTAGGAAATGGCTTTAAGAATATTTTTTTTTTTCAAAATGTTGCTATTTGTAGGATGAAATGGGGTAAACATTAAAAAAATTGTCGGATTTAAGAAGTTTGTTATTTGTAGGGTGAAATGGGGTTAAAATATAAATATTATCTGATCTATGAAATTCTTTTAGTGTTTGAAAGGTTGTTTTTTAGTTGATGGCCTTGTGGATTTTTTTCAGAAAATTGTCATTTATAGGGTGAAATGAGGTTAAAACGAAAAGTGGCATCTGATTAAAAAATTCTTTCTGTGTTTGAAAGGTTAGATATTTAAAAAAAATTGTTGTTTATAGAGTGAAATGGGATGCAAACAAAAAAGTGGTTTTGATTACAAAAAATCTTCCTGTGTAGGGAAAGTAATGGCCGTAATATTCACGCCGCACAGTGGCCCGTATTGACTTTTTTGGTTGCAAAAATCATATCTCTTAAACGAATAAAGATATCGCCAACATTTTTTTTTGGTTTTGAAGGAAATTTCCAAGGCTATAAAGTTTGTGAATTTTAAGAAAAAAATATTAACAGGGTGTTTCAGAATCTGCTGCTGAAATAAGAAGTTTTTGTTAACGTGGTTAACATAATTGGTATTTAATTCTTAAAAGGTCGAAAGTCAATGTATGAGGTAATTTGATAGTAATTTAAGTGAAACAGTGGGGAAAAAAGAAAACAAACCAATTTGAGTGAAACAGTGCGGGAAAAATCAGTTTTTGTTTTTTTTTTTTATTAATTGATTTTTCATTTTTATTAAATTTTTTTTATAAGAGAGTAAATTTATAAAGTATTTTGTTGATAGATGAGAATTCAAAAAGTAGAAAAACAAAATAAAAGCAACAAAAATTTACATACAAACATTAAATTTCTTGGAAACTACCATCTAAGTCCGGGGTAATGAGTAATAAACTTATAATTTCCGGTGAGTATCGTGCTTTCAGATCTTTTTGGTTTCTTACATAATTTAAGGTAGAAGTAAGTGGATCGGATGAGACTGCTAGCATGTTTAATAGGTCTTCATTCTGTCGAATTCTTGAAACTTTGCACGGATTTTGATATATGTATTTCTTGTAGTCTTTATTTTTGGACTCCTAGGCTTCTTCTGACAACTCTTCAAGTGGTAGTGATTGGTATTCGATGATATTTTGACTATGAACCAACATTTTATGAAGAGTAGGTGTGAGTTGATTTTCAGGGTACTTTTGTTTCAGTAACTTTGCGGTTTTTTTTGGTGTACTCTCCAAATTTAACTGTATTCACTTCTTCCCTGCTGTTCAAAATATTAAATATTATTTTGATCCTGGTTATAACTTCTTTATTGACTCCAGTTATTCGAGCGGTTGCCTCAGATATTTCAAAAATCTCCTTGAAGTGTTTCCAACATTGCTATTTCCAAATCCTTGCTTTGGTTTATCTACATCAAGTCCAAGCTCATTTGTCCGGTTTTGATATGGAGAGATGAAGAAAGCCATTCCTCATTTTTGTGTATGAAATATAATCTCGATCTATGGGCTGCAACCCTTTTATATTAATGTTGTAATAAAAGCTTTTTAATTTTGCTTCATTTTCCGGTAAATTTTCACTGGATAGTTGCTATTCACTTATAACGACAAAAAAGAACTCTTCAAAACTCTCATCTTTGAGTTCAAACAAAATATTATATGTTATACCCATTTTAAATAATTTTTCCTTATACAACTGCTCGTTCAAGTTTTCAATGATATTTTCATCTCAATGTTTCATATTTTTATACCATAAAACTAAATAATTTAATCTGCTTTACCTATAAGCTTTTTAAAAAAAATTCTAATCCAGTTAAAAACTCTTATCCATCAAACTACCTGACAGTAATTAATCATACCCGAAATCAAAAACATTCATACTTAAAAGTTTTATTAGGGCTCACAAGAAATAAGCTATAAAACCGTTTTAAAAAACTTAGGTAGGTTTTTCCTTCTAAATTACAAAACCATTTTATTTCAAACCAACACTCATACCTGCAAAACAGAGGAAAAATATTTTCCATGATTTTTTTTCTGCACCTGACAAAAAAAAAACTCAGAAAAAATTACTGACTTCATCAAATCAAATCGCTCTAGCTCAGCTCTATGCAACTTTATGCAGCTGAGTTTTGGGTTTTATATGAAAAGATATATAAGGATTTACTATCCGTCGAGCTTGGCTTGATTATGTTTGAACCTTTTTTTTCCACTCAGTGTAAAGTCGAAAAAGCGTGTAAAAATGGGTGTTTCAAAAAACATTAAATTTAGCAATTTAAAAAAAATTTATCATTTTTTTGTTCATTTCTGATTATAAAAATTAACACATATATTAAGTAAAAATAACAAAAAAAAAAGTTTTATTTACACCTTTTTCCTAGTTTTTACACTCAAAATTAAAAAAAAAAATTTAAAACAATTGTTTTTTTCTAACCATAAAAATTTGTCAACTTTGACTCGCTCTACAAGTCAAACCATTCATACAAATGAAATAATTTTTTCGATTACTAGAGCTCCAAACATTTGTCAATACAAAAAAAGTAAAAGTTTTGCATTATAAACCCACCCGAAAAATGAATTTCGCAAGCACTTTTGCCTAAACGGGCCACTGTGCGACGTAAACCGAATGTCATTTTTTGCTTAAACGGTTTGAATATTACCAATTTAAACGAGATTTTGTCATTTAAAATTCTATCGGTTTACTTGGGTTAAATGTAGTTGATTTAAGGACTTTTAAATCGAGTTTTTAACGGCGCGGCGTGATTATTACGGCGATAATAAAGGTTGGACTTATAGGATAATTTTTTTTACCTATTTAGCCATTCATAACGTGAAGTAATTTAAAACTCAAAAGTAGTATTTGATTACAAAACAAGCTTAAATATTTATTTATATTTTCATTTGTAATTTTTAAGCGAAGCTTAGGTTTGTCTACCCGTGCGAATCCGGGCGGGGCCAGCGAGTTAGTTTTACATGGGAAATTTATTACTTTGAGACGATGTAACGTACTATTTTGTGCAAACGATTTATTTTATGATGTAGCATTTGGCTGGAATATATGTACCTAAAGACGATTTTTCGAACATTCAGATTTGAATATCTCTAAAACCTTAGCCAATTGAGCAATTCTGAGATCGAATTCGAGTTCAGGACATGCATTTTTGCAATTGATTTTAAACATTTTAAAGAGATTATCACATCGAAATGTGGCAAATTTCAAGTCTGAATTTATCTCTCTTATTTGAATTTAAAGATATATGAGGCATATACAAAAAAACACCCTTTAAATGAGGAAGAAGAACCATTGAATGGCTTTTCCATTTCGAATGAAAACGAACTAAAAGCACACGATACACACCTTGTTTGTCAAGTGACACAATATACGATATAAAGCAAAGAAAAAGAATTATTGTTTTACCACAACAAAAGAGTGGATATATGTATGTACCTATACCTTACCTCGTCATCGCGGTCTTGTTTTGTTCTAGATTTCAATTTATTTACATCTTACAGAGCCTTTAGCTGCCATTGGGTAGTGCTTCAATTTATTGCACACTGCAGCGAAAGTGTATTTTTTTTTATTATTATAAGCTTGAGGAAACTATGTGTACCGATGTCAGAGAGACTGGTTTGGTTTAAGCGTAAACAAAACACAATTTTTTGTAGTATGGGGTTGTTGTTATTCATTTGGACTTTTTTTTGTAATGCTTTTGGTATAGATTTGCGTATGCTATTAATTTGTTTTGATATAAGCTTAATTCATTGTGAGGCTGTGTCCTGGACTGTCTGCTCGGAACCGAAAAGTACGACTTTTTGGTGCATTCATTAAGACTTGAGGCAATTTCGTTACAATACCCTTCCGAATGTTGTACAGTGAGTCTGTGTGAAACAGTTTATTTTCGGCGCTAAGTTTTTAGTCAGCACAAGTTTGAAAAGATTTGTGAAAATTATTAAAATCAGCTATAATAATTGTCAATTTTTGTTCTGAGTCCACGCTGGGCAAACTTTTCTTGCCTACATCTGTGCCATTTGTAACGGGGCAACAGGATGAGGAGCTAAGAGTGGGAATATAGGGAAAAGGAAATGAAAAGGAATCAGGAAAGGAAACTGCCATTAGGCCGGAAGCGGAAATTTTAGGTCGCTTAGCCAAAACGGCACAGACCGGGAGCAAAATTGACGGAAAATTTGGTTAACAGGAAAAGGAAAGGGTCCGAATGTTCAGCGGAAGGTACCGTGGCATGCTGGCGGAGCACGGCTTAGCTCGCCGGATGTAGGGGGGGATCTTGCACCTCCACTGAACCTCACCTCGCTACAAAACAAAACTTACATGCCAAACTAGAACATCATCTCCCACTTACAACTTTGCTGCTCTTAGAGTGTTTGCAGATGTTATCGCAAACAGGCTTTCCCGCACCTGTCCTTGGAATCTGTAATGCCATCTCTTGTTCAGATTCCCCTTTCGCAGTACCCTCTGTCGCTATGACATCACCGCATTCTGTTCCGAGCGATGTTCTAACTTTACTTTTGTTTCTGATAAACAAATCTATTCATTCGAATTCATTAAGTTGCTGCTAATATATACATAAAAACATAGATATTTGCTTGAGTCCTTTAAGAATCGAGTATTTTGGTTGAATGGCTTAACTTTTAACCAAGACGACCAAACGGTTGTTTGCATCTTAAATAAAATAATAATCATGAGTCAATTACCGATGTCATGAGATTCACTATTAACCAGTGAATTATTCAAAATATGATTGAAGATATATAAATATTTATATAATTATGTAATAGGTGGCTTTCGTGGTAACAAAACAAACAAAAAATACATCAGAAACCAACAACTGGAGACAGCAGAATTATAATGGGAGCATGATGTTTCATGATGTGAGTAGTGTTGAAGTAACATTTCTGTTTTCTTAAGCGAATCATGAATTATGGTGAGACATTTAATGTAGGTATGTATACATCTTACGTACCTTAAATATTTATAAGAATGAGCTCAAAATCAGAGCATTAGGTTGATGAAGTGCATAATATTGCAGTCGTTTTGTAATACGAAGAGATTTGTAAGAAAGACGAACAAAAAGCAAATTATGTTATATATGAGCGATGCTGTAGCTATCTTAGTAAAGGGTGTTTTTTTTAGAGGTATAGAACTTTAAAATTTAATAAAACAAAGATGATTTTTTTTAAATTGACATGAAATTTACTTTATTCGAAAGATAATCTTCTCGCATTATAATTTAAATATGATTTCTGGCATATGACCGCCACGGCTGGCTCGGACGTTGTCTAATCTGGAGGTCCAATTTTCGATGGTTTTTTCCAACATTTGTGGCCGTATATCGGTAATAACGTGGCGAATGTTGTCATCCAAGTAGTCAATAGTTTCGGGCTTATCGGCGCAGACTAGCGACTTCACATATACCCACAGAAAATAGTCAAGCGGCGTTAATCACACGATCTTGGAGCCTAATTCACGGGTCCGTAACGTGAAACTATGCGGTTACCAAACGTTTCCTTCAATAAATCAATTATGGCACGAGCTGTGTGACATGTTGCGCCGTCTTGTTGAAACCACAGCGCCTGCAAATAATGGTTGTTCAATTGATGAACGAAAAAGTCAGTAATCATGGCACTATATAGCAGTCACCATTGACTGTAACGTTCTGGCCAGCATCGTTTTTAAAGAAGTACGGACCAATTATTCCAACTAACCATAAAGCACATTAAACAGTCAGTTTTTGTAGATGTACGGGTGTCTGTGGGTGTTGGCCCCATATGTGAGGAAGGACGATTCCGGAGACGGTACAATCATGAATTGTACGCAATCTACCTTGGAGCAGATATCGTGACAAAGATTAAGCTCGGTAGACTCCGGTGGGCAGGGCGACTAGCTCGCATGAGCGAAGAGGAACCTGCTCGGAAAGTTCTTTGTGGTACATTCTATGGTAGACGACAGCGTGGTAGACCATGCTTGCGCTGGAGAGATGGCGTAGACCAGGACGCCCGGAGCCTTGGAGTGCGCAACTGGATGGCGGCGGCTCGAGACCGGAAGGGGTCGAGAGACTTGTTGAAGGAGGCCAGGACCGGACCCCGGTTGTCGAGCCGGCGATGATGATGATGACGGGTGTCTCAACATACACCTTGAGGATTATCATTACTTCAAATATGGAAGATTTGTTTATTGACGTATCCATTCAACCAAAAGTGAGCTTCATCGCTAAACAAAATTCGCTTATGAAAATTGGGATCAACGGAAATCTTGTTTTGGGCCCATTTGGCCACAATTTGGAAGCGTTGTTCAGGCATCAGTCTATTCATGTTGAAATGCCAAATCAAACTTAAAATAAATCACTTGACATCTGACAAAATGGCCGCCAGTTGAAAAAGTGTTGTCAACTTTAAGTTCTATACCTCGAAAAAAAACACCCGGTATAAATAAAATTTACGATTGGATCGCACGATTTTGATCGTTTGGTTCAAGGCTATAAAATAGCTAGGCGTTGGTCATATAAGTATTAGTATCCCTCCCATTGTTCTGAAGAGGTGTTCTTCAACGCTGGCAAAACCTCTGCGTAAGCTTTTCCACCTGTCCTACTCTACTGGTCTCTTTCCGAGTGGATGGAAAACAGCATTTGTCCAGCCTGTCACTCAAATGTCTTCTTCCCCCTCTAACTATCGACCAATTGCACTTAAGTCCCTTCTTTCCAAGGTCATAGAGACGCTGATTAATTTTCAGCTCAAGAAATATCTCGACCGGCAGTATAGCTTTCGTAGCAATAGGTCCACTGGTGATCTGATGGTATACATATCTCACCGAACAGTGGCACAATTCTTTACATCGTTTTGGCGAAAGTAAGATTATTGCACTTGATATTTCAAAAACATTTGATAGAGTTGGGCATCAAGCTTTCTTATCGAAAATGCGTTCATTTCTTCTTCGTTGGATTAGAAATTACCTTTCGAACCGATCAATACAAGATGTATTGGACGGTTTCAAGTCTGATACCTACAAAATAAATGCTGGTGTGCCCCAGGGCGCCATACAGTGGAAAATAGTATAGAACAATAGCAGATTATAAATGTTTTTACTAAAGTCGTTACTGACATTACATTTCAATTTTATTTTAAAGGTTAACAGTCAATCTTTACGATAATGCAAGAATTTCACATAATATATTGTAAGGAACAAAAAATTGACGCATCATTGTTTATTATTTTTTTGGATTTTCCTTTCAAGTCCGTTTGGTTCATCACTTTGAAAGTAATTTTTCTATAAGGCTTTGTAGGAATAGGTAGTAAATATTATACATTTATGAAAAGCTTATTTTAAGAAAATATTAAAACAACTTCAGGATTTTAATTTTATGATTTAGTTCACAAGTAATTAATTAAAATGTAAAATAAAATGAAAAAAAAATATTTTTTAAGTTAACCGAGACTTTTAGGAGTTAACCACGCTTTACATTTAGTTTTGATTTGTAGCTTAGGATTAAGAAAAAAAAAATGTATAAGAATCAGCTGCGGAAATGTGCGGTTTCGGATGTTATCAGCAAAACAGTGATAAAAGCGAGAAAATTAAAAATCGCTATTTTAGCTATAATAAAAAATATTAAAAAACAATGGCAAGACTCACAATGTCATCTTATATTTTTCTTAAAGCTAAAAATCCATTATTTAAATTGCTTTTTAAATCAAGTTGCTTCAGCAAATAGTTCTTGAAAAATTAATTTTCAAATTAAAAATTTTTAAACTTCGTTATAAAAAGAAGAAAAATCCAATTCATATGATCATTTCGGCTACCCTACTGGTATGAATGAGGTCAGTTGTTGTTGTTTTAGATATTTGCTTATATCTTTATAAGCATAAGTCCTCGAACCTTCTGGTTTTCAGTGTTTTACTTCAAATTGATAAGAGCTTTGAATATTTAAAACAAAATTCAGTTTGAACAAAAAAATTAAGTTTTTTTTTCAAAATTTTGAGTTTGAAAATTAACTTGATTTAAAAAGAAAATTAAAGAATAGATTTATGGCTTTCAAAAAAAGTATTGCATGACATTATATGTACGTGTTGCCATTTATTTCTAATAATTTTTCGTCTGTGTTTAAAGTAATTTTTTTTCTAAAATTGCCCCTCCCACCTAAACGGGGGGAAAAATAATCCCCCTCCAATGGGATTTTTTTATTACCTCAACCCAACCTACACGTTTTAGTCTTTTTTCACACCTTTTGCAAATCACCCTGTTTATTATTCCATGGAGTTTTTTTTTTCAATATGTATTGTGACTATTATTCTTATTAAAAACATTTTATTAGAAACGTTATAAACTCTATTTATTTGTGCAAAATTTCAACGCTCTACCTTTAGAAACAAAAAAGTTATAGATTTTTGATCCGAAACACACCATTATTTTCCACTGTGCGCCGTCTTGTTAAAACCACATTTCGTTGGTGGTGTCATCCAATTCAGGCCAAAAGAAGTTGTAATCATCGTTGGTGGTTTGGTATCGTTCCAAATTCGACAATTTTGTTTGCTAACGTACCCTTTCATCCAGAAATGGGCCTCATCGCTGCAGATGGCCGTAAATGGGCGAAGCCCGAACAGAACACCCATTTTGATAAATTAATTTTATCATTTGCATTTGTTGTTGAACGCTACTTCCGTCAATGGTGATTTGGAAAAACAGAGTGAATAAATGACAGAAAGTTTGACAGATGTAGCTTCAACAATATGGCCGCTATCAACTGTCAAATTTTGGAAGTCCCTATTGGAAGCCCGTTTACAATGGCCTTTTCGATTGGTAATCCGGAAGAACGATTAGTTTCGTGTGAACCCTTCTGGAACGATTCTGAAAACAAAATCAAAAGCAAATTTCTCTTCTTCGAAAAGGCCATAAGTGAAATATTTCCACAATCGTATGGGAAAAGTAGGTATGATCTCAGGCACACGGTTTAATTGTGAGTGAGAAAGCTTTGAGCTATACAGACGTGTTAAGAAGTTGCTGCGATAATTATCATTGTTGTTATCTCATTTTAAAATTCAATTTAAATTCTATAACATTTCGAGAAAATGGAAGAAAAATGTAAAAAGTGCGATGAAATACTTGGTAAAAGATCAAGTGGAATTAAGTGCGGTGGTTTTTGCCAGTGTCTATTTCATGATAAGTGCACGGGTATAACTGAATATGATGCAAATATGGTGCGGTCAAAAAAAAATATTATGTTCGTTTGTGATTCTTGCTTAGCTAAAGATTCTATCATTAATCTGGTCGACAAAGATAAGATTTATGAGCGGCTAGAAGACATAATTAAGTCGGTAGATATGAATAAGGCTTTTATTGAAAAACAAGAAAAAGCGGTGTGTGAAATTTTAGATAGGCTAACCTCATTAAAAGTGTATGAAGAAGAAAAAGAAACCGAAAAGCACAAAGAAACATACGCAAGCCAGCTTAAAAATCGATCTAAGGTTATTATTAAACCAATAGCAAAACAAAATGGTGAAAAAACAAAAAAAGATTTGCAAAATAATGTTGATCCATCGAAATTGAAAATAGTTGATATAGCTGCTCAAAATAACGGAGTTGTTGCGATTATGTGTGAAAATGAAGGAGAGAGAGATATTGTTAAAAGTGCGGTGGAAAATAAGCTGAGTGCATCTTATGAGATTAAAGTGCCGGTGATCAGAAAACCAAAGCTTTTTATTACTGGTGTTAGTGAAGAAAAAAATGAAGGGGAGATAGAAAAAAGTTTAATAGAACAAAATCAAATGCTGAATAAGAGTGAGATCAAATGTGTTAGAATAATGAAAGTTGAAAAAAAGAGGGGAAATAAAGTATATCATTATTGGAATACTGTGGTGGAATTGGACTCTAAAAGCTTTCAAGCTGCCATAGACGTAGGTAAAGTTAATATTGGTTGGGATAAATGCAAAGTTTTTGAAGAAATACGAGTGAAGCGGTGTTATAAATGTTTGGGATTTAACCATGAATCCAAAGAATGTCAACATAAACAATGCTGTAGAAACTGTGGTAAAGATCACGAATCCAGACAATGTAATGAACCTAAAAATTATGTTTGTGTTAACTGTGTTATATCAAATGAAAAATTGGGTCTTAATCTAGACACCAACCATAATACGATGGACTACAACTGTCCTGTCTATTTAAAGAAGTTAGAAGCTAAGAGGAGTCGTATCTCCTACTAGCAACTAAATGATGAGTGCAATAAAAAATCTTTAGATTACTTATCCGGTATATGCTTAAATATTCAAGGTATAACATGCAACTTTGCATTAGTTGAAGACATTGTTTCCAATAATAATTTAGATTTTTTGTTGCTTACTGAAACTCACCACACTGATCAAATAAAAGACTGTGAAATATCTTTATCCGGGTATAAAAAATATGACGAATGTTTGTCTTCCTCAAGACATACAGGGGGTTTGTTAATTTATGTTAAAAAAAGTCTTAAATCATCTTTAAAAAAATATTTTATACGTGGACTTCAGATCTGGATTTCATCAATTCAAATAATGCATAAAAGCGAAAAATGGAACATAATTCTTTTGTATAGATCAGGTGTTTTAAGTGTTATTCAGTTTTTTGAAATATTGAATGAATGGGTGGCTGAAAATATAGATGAAAATGATAATCTTATAATAGCAGGTGACTTTAATATTGATTTTATGAACACAAATAGTTATGAACTCAATCATGTCAATCTATTTTTATGTAATATTGGTCTTAAACAGTTGGTCACAGAGCCAACTCGAATAACTAGTACTTCAAAGACACTTATTGATTATGTACTGACTGACTATACTTTAAATGCTGAAGTGAAGGTACGACGGGACTTAAAGATTTCAGACCATGAAACAATACATATTAAATTATATACAAAACAGATGGTCTCCCATAAACCTAAAAAAATAAGTTATGTGAAATTCGAAAAAAACAATTTCAGTAGTGAATTTAACAAAAATATGTTACAAATATCCGCCCCTAACGATGAAGTAAATAACTGTGCATTATCTTATGAAAGTGCTATTATGAATACATTAAATTTTTTTAAAAAAACAATTGTAATAAATAGTAAATGTGCAGAGTGGTACGACCAAAATTTGGAAATCCTAAAACGTGAAAAAATTAATTATTTTAATAGAGCTTCACATACGAATACTCTAGATGATTGGAATAGGTATAAAATATCCAGAAACGTATATAAAATTGAGTGCACTAAAACCAAAAACAGTTATATTGAATCAAAAATAAATGAAAAGGCTGGTGACCAAATCGGTCTTTGGAAAACTTTAAAAAATCAAATTCTGAAAGTAGAAAAAAGTGATTTTAGCAACGTTAAAATAATAAACGGTACTGAAGTGAAATCAGACTTAGAAATTGCAAACGAATTTAATAAATTTTTTATTGAAAGTGTAACGATGATAAATAATAACATTCCAATAGTTTCTTACTCTGATAATATACAAATGAATGAAAGAGAATTTAATTTTCAGTTAATTGATATAACAACCTTAGAAGAAACAATCAAATTAATGAATACAAAAAATGACTGTTACGGGTTTAATTGTAAAATGTTGCTTGAGTGTAGAGATGTAATTCTACCCCCTTTGTTAAAGATAATAAACTTATCCTTAACTACAGGTATATTTCCTGAAAGCTGGAAAAATTCCGATGTAATACCGGTTGAAAAGGTTAAGAATGCAAAGAATCCAGAGCAATGGAGGCCCATCAACATGCTGCCTACATATGAAAAGATATTGGAGGTGATAGTCTACAATCAACTTATTAGTTTTGTTGAGGATGAGAAGCTACTTTGTGTAGAACAATCCGGATTTAGGCATGGTCACTCTTGTGAGACTTCTATGAGTTGGGTCATGAACGAATGGAAAAAGGAACTGGATACGGGAAACATTATCTTGGCAATTTTCTTGGACCTGCAACGAGCGTTTGAAACTATAGACAGAGCAATCCTAGTTAAGAAATTGCACAAATATGGTATAAGAAACAAGGAAATACAATGGTTTAAAAGCTACCTGTCAAACAGAACTCAAAGAGTCAAGATAAATGAAACGTTCTCCAGTCCACTGGACATTCATATTGGTGTGCCCCAAGGGTCGGTACTGGGAGTTTTACTGTTCCTGCTGTATATAAATGATTGTGGTAAAGCACTATCAACCTGCAAGATCTGTCTTTTTGCAGATGATACTCTTATTTATCTCAGTGGGAAGGACGTTCCTATTCTCGAATCACTACTTCAAAGAGATATGGATTCAATATATATATGGCTATGCAAAAATAAATTAAAACTTAATACTTCAAAGACAAAATGTATGTGTGTCAATGGTAACGATTTAAACGTAAATATAACAATTAATGGCAATTTGATTGAATGTGTTAAGGAAATAAAATATCTTGGTGTTTACATCGACAGTAAAATAAAGTTTGACTTCCATCTTAATAAATTGAGTGCTAAAATATCGAAAAAGTTAGGTTTTCTTAGAAGAATTCGAAATTGCATTTCTTTGAGTTGTGCACTGACAATTTATAACACAACAGTACTCCCTCATTTCAATTATTGTTCCTCTATAATTTATATGTGCACAGTTGAAAATCAATCTAAGCTGCAAGTCCTACAAAACAGAGCTATGCGGATTATATTAAAATGTAACAGGTATACTCAGATAGCTGACATGTTACGTTCTCTGGGTTGGTTAAGTGTAATCCAACGTTTAAAATATAACGCATTAATCATGATTTTTAAAATAAAACATAATTTATATCCTGTTTACTTACAGAACAACGTAGAATATATAACAAATGAGAGATATGCACTAAGGAATGTTGGAGACTTTAGGTTACCACTTTATAGGAGAGCACAAACACAAAACCATCTTCTTTTTAAAGGCCTTCAATTGTTCAACCGTCTTCCAATGAATGTCAAAAACTTATTGAATTTGAATTTATTTAAAATGAAAATCAACTTTTTATTAAAAAACAATATTTTGTAAAAATTGTGAAACTAGCATTAAGAGTTTTAAAACTAATAAAAACAATTAAAAAAAAAAAAAAAAAAAATTACCTTGGATAAAATTATGAGTTTGAGTAAAAACTCTTGATAAAGAAAAATAAGTTTGCAAAATAATGGACACCCTAATAAACATTGTACATATATACATTGGTACATACCTACATTATGTATTTACATATGTATATAAAAAGATTTCTATTCGCATCAGCTCAGTCATATGGTTTGGTTTAAAATTTAAATTAAAATTTATTTTTTCCCAAAAGAAATGATTAAAACCTCTGTTTAATAAATAATCTATTTTTTTTATTTAAAAAAATGAATTTCACGAAAGTCTTATCAACTTCAAAGTAATAAAGTAATTCGTACAAAAACAAAACTAAACCAAAAAGCCTTAAGTTCATCTAAAAATAGTTGAATCATTCATAATTGTAGGTATTGATATTTATGTACAATATAATGTATACAGCTACACTTAATTAAAAGCAATTTTCAGTATATTAAACAATTATTATAGTCCGTACCTCCATTCACAACCCACATCATGTACTCATAATTGTTCTTTCAATATCACAATAATAATAAATTCATCTTCGATTACAAAAAAAAAACAAGGTACAGTGCCAAGGTGTAGTTTTTAATAATTTATTGCTCTAGATTTGGCATTCATTGTTTTACCTTGTGAATGTACCACTAAATAAATATATAATGATTAAATTATGGCTCATTTATAAAATAATCTCATTTTTTCGTCTTATTTTATGTGACGGTTGCGGGTGGTAGTAGATATGTATCGATATATATGTTTAATCAAATAAATAGTTTTTTTTTTATATTTGATTCCTTAAAGAGAAACTCAAACATATCAACTAAATATACATATGTATTTCAATTCATTCATTGAAAAGTAAATTGATCTCATCATATACATACATAAACAAAATCGAGAGTAGGTAGAATACAAAAAAAAAAAAAAAAAAAACAAATTAAATCGATTGCCCTCACATCTCAACAATCATATTAATCCATTAAATTTATTTGGAAAAACAAATAAAATCAATCGTTCAATCTTGACATAGCACGTTCGATGGATTTGGTTTTCATAGTTTATTGAAAACTTTCACCTTCTCAACGAGAGATTTCATCCATCTCTCCCATTATCTGCAAGAATATAGTTAGATACCCAATGTATATACATAGACGTATAGATAAAGCAATCTAAAGCTGGCGTGCGCACTTGCAAGTAAAACAAATCATTAAGCAAAAATGAAGATATTCCGCCGCCGCCTCGCCATCCGTCGCCGTCGCACTATGGGACCAAACGAGGTAAACTGTTTAAAAAATCGATAACTTCTTTCTTTCTCAATATATATATATTTTTTTTTTTCAAATTCAGTGAGAACCAGAAATGTTTTAATTTCTTTTTTTTTTTTAATAATATTTATAGATAAAACACAAAAGTCGTGGATTTTACCCAATCTAAAGTCCAGTTTTTCAGAGCTAGATTAAAGCTAAACCCGAGTTAACTCATTAAATTTGGTGAGTTAACACAGGATTAACTGAACAGATGCTATTGATGTTTTATCCACCCAGTTTATTTACTCGTTCCGCATGCATTCTCCACCGAAAAACTGCTTCCTCAGTTAACTGTGGGTGAATTTACTTCTAAAGAGTTAGCTAACTCTGGTTTAACTCACCACTGAAAAACTGGACTAAGACTCTTTTAGAATCAAAAACTACTGAACCGATTTCGCTTAAATTTTAAAAGTATATTCCTATTGACAGTTAAAAGATTTTAAAGTGGTTAAATATGTACCGTCTTCTTCCACGCTCACTTTTTGTATTAAAGCTTACTTCTTGTTTCATTTTTTTATTTCAATTTCCTGCTAGAAATAAGAAAATAATTGTCTATAAATTTTCTAATATGTATTTAAATTTAAGCAACAATAAAAATTGTAAGAATCTTTGTTGTGTAGAATTCCATAAGCTAAAATTTGTATCTTAACAGTTTTTCCAAAAAACTGCGGTTTTCGACTAATTTATAATAAAAAAATCTGAAATTTAGGGCTTTTACCCTACAAAATCAAAAGCCCTGACCCAAATTCAAGGTATTTTTAAGAAATCGTTGAATACATACAAATAAAAGTGTGCACCATAATTCAGTCTTGTGAGAATTTTTTTTCAAGTGAAAGTCCTATTTCACTAGTCTATTTGATTTTTAGCCAAGTTTAGAAGTCTTTTGCTCCAGTGTGCATCATGGTTCGTCGGTCGTTGCGTCGTCGCCGGCACCGGATAAATCTTTAGTCCACACTAAAAAATTCGGATTAACGTTGTGCGATTATGAGTTAACATGTTGCAAATTTGCAGCAAAATAATTTTTTTTTCTCCATCAGCAGCCTTCTTCTGTGGGAGTTTCAGAGAAGGAGATAGGTCGAGGTGAGGTGGAAGAAACAAGCCAGTAATAACATTTTCTCCGTTAAAGACTCAAAATGAAATACCAGCACGTAATGCCTGTTAGTGATGTTGTTAATGGACTTCCGCAAGTTCACTAGAAACTATTAGACCGGCCGGGTGAGAAAATCTCGAGGAGATTTACAACTACATACATATATACACACATTTTAATCGAAAATTCATTACCATTAACTTCTGTTTGGACGGCTGGCTTGGCTGGCATGTTTTATGTCGTTCGTTGAGTTTAAGTACAAGGTTTTTTGGTTAGTTAAATTATAATTTTTTATTGATTCAGCGACTAAAAAAAAATGTAATAGACCTTGTGGACAGTAAAAATAAAAGACACAAAAGTACTGACTGTGTAATGAACTTGAATATGTATATGTATTTAACAGCTCGCGGACGAATAGCTTCAAGCTTATATTATGTTTCCACAGAAGGCTTATCTCAGTTTAGATTTTAATAAATCTGTGGTGTTTCCACCACACAAAATGATAAAAAAAAGTGGATTAACTTTGATAGTACCTTTCAAAATATTGTTTCATTTTTTCTTATTGAGTCGAAGTGAGACAGAAATTTCCATGTATGTATGTCAAAATAAGCAAAAACAAAATCGCGTTCGCCTGTTCAACGCATATCTGAATTTTCAGAATTCTGATTTTTGGAGCTTCTGATTGGCCAGCTATCATAAAAAATTCTGAAAATTCAGATGACATCAAATATTTTATGACAGCTGGCCAATCAGAAGCTCCGAAAATTCAGAATTCTGAATTCGCGCACAATTAAACAAGATTATTTTATTTTTTTGGCCACGAAACTTTGGATAATCGACTTGGAAGGACAACCACGTTAACCGTAACGCACGTATAGTTATCCCAAAAGTTTTATTATTTGAACAGCATGTGCAATCCTGTTACTTGCCATGGTGATTTAGAAGCAGTAACTGAATAATAAACAACACATTTGACAGATTTGGCATTTTAAGGGTCAGTTTGTTCACAGCTGATCATTTTTAATCAAGGATTATTGCAAATTTTAATCAAACAATCCATGATTTAATCAGTTAATTGTTGATTTTACTGTATGATTCGAGGTTAATTTTTTTACATTTTGTAATTGTAATTTATGTTAAAATCACCAAATGCCTATTTTATGTTTTAAGTCCCAGGTTTTTCAGGGGTGAGTTAAACCATCAGAGTAAGCTAAGTCCAGAAGAAAATTAACCCACAGTGAACTGAGGAAGAAGTTTTTCGGTGGAGAATGCTTGCGGAATGACTAAATGAACTGGATGGATAAAACATGTGTTCATTAAATTCTTAGTTAACTCACCGCATTTGGTGATTTGATAAACTAACACAGGTTTAACTTTAATCTCGCACTGAAAAACTGTACCCTATTTATTTATTTATCACTGTTTTTTTTTTTTTTTTGGCAGGGCCTTTCACACAAATTAGTACGCGGATAACCGATTCCGCTTATTTGAAAACTCCCTTTAATTGAAACATTTTTCTTTTCCCCATATATTTATTTTGTTCTGAAACAACTTCGCTTAAGTGACACACTGAACGCATCCATAAACTTTTGAAGTTTGAACACACCTAAAAAACCATATTTTATGTTTCATTCCATTATCATCGTCCCAATCCTTTCAACTGTCACAATTATTAAAAGTTCCAACAAGGTTATTTATGTTTTATTTTTCTATCTTTGGAAATATTGCACTTCACATCGTTTAAAGGGGAAATAAAGTTGCAGTTATACGAAGCTTGATTAAGTGCAACAAAGTTGCATATATCCGAAGTTCGTTTATATGAAAACTTCGCTTAATTGCAACAAATTTTCTGTATTTTTTGTGTTTGCAAATAAGCGGAGTCGACTGTATTTCGAATATTCTGAATGAATGAAAAGAAACACACAAAATGAACTATAAATTCACTCATAATAATAAAATTGGAATAAAATTTAGTATTATCGAATTTTACTTGCCAATTAGTCGCGTCTCTAAGCCGTTAACCGTTAAAAATACGATGGATAGTGTTTATTGATTTTATTTTTGAATTCATTGAAAGCCATTCACTGGAACATCAATTGAGTCATTCAGACAAACAAAAAAAACTTGATTTTTTTGTCGATAATGTTAGATACTAATTAAAATAACTATGTATATAAAAAGGTGTATTAAATTTGAATACATATTGCATTTTTATTTTTAGGCGTTGTTTCTTGATTCAAATCTGTCCATCCTTCTAGGTTATAGATCAATGTACACTTGGACGCACGGCCGAACAGGCGCATGCAATTTATTTTTGTAACGTGAGGGAAAGGTTGACATAATCCCCTTATTCATGGTAGCGGATGGCCCGCTTGCTTAAAATCTCGGTCTATAGCTCGTTGCGGGGTGGGACTTGCTACCACTTACCCATTACAAATAATAAAAAAAAAAAAAAATAAAATCGTGCTGCTTTCAAAAATCAACTTTTCCCGCACTATTTTGACTCACACCACCTCGCTACCCCCATCCATTGTGGACTTTTGACTTGTGGACTTTTGACACTGCGCCGAGATAGGTGAGGCGAACATAGCTCCTCACCGAACCATCGTCATTGCGTAGTGAGCAGTCACAGTCTAATCAGAGTCATAGATATCTTTCAAACTGACATCTGTCACAATCAGTTCTTTCGCTCACAAGCAAAGATACTCAATTAAAAAGTTGGAAATCTTTCGTATGTTTCAGTCTCCAAAACCTATTTGTTTACATTGTTGTTTTTGTAATTTCATCTCGGGTCGATGAATTGAAGTGAATTGCAATAACAATTCAACGCGGTGATGTGAAGATCCCTGCTGTCTCTGTGTGAGGTTTTACACATGCTTTATCATTTTTTATCTGGAAACTGACGTTTTGTAGGCAAATTGAAATGGCTGAAATGATGCAGATCGCGCTAAATTTTCGTTTTCTTACAAAATTCTCTCCAAAATTTAGCCAAGCTAAAATTAAGCCAAGCGTTTTAGCCGAATGGTGCGCAACTCGAGCTAAAAAAATCAAATTTTTGTTTCTTACTGTAGGTACACCACTATCTGTCAAAATTTAGCACACGAAATAATAATTGTTCGGCACATTTATACTCGAGGTAAATTTTGAAGGTTTCTATAATTCTTGATTTTTTGTGAATTTTGCTCTGTAAAAATAAAAAGTGACGAGGATAATATTTTGAAACAAACTATTTATTTATCTCAGTCAAAGAGAAGAATTCATTTTATTTGCTTAAAATTACTGGAAATAATAAAAAAAAAATAAGAGCTGTTCTCTGACATATATTCTCCACAACACTCTCAACATGTCAAGTTTTAGCTGATTTTTGGAGAGAAAAGTGGAAGCTAAAATTTATCTCTGTCAATCTGTCAAGTAGGTCTGTTTGATTTTAATAAAAGGTTTTCCAATAAGAGGTGTTATTTTGAATAGCCCGCTATTTCGGTAGCTGTCACTTTTGAAGCTGTCATTTTTTGACATTTGACAAGTAGAAACTACGCCATTAATAAAAATGGAACGATACACGCTTCAACAACGCATTGAAATTATTAAAATTCACTATAAAAATGGTGAAAATTTGGCAGAGACGGTTAGTAAAACTAAAACATTTTTGGGTCGTCGTGAAGCACCTTGTCGGACCGCAATACAGAAATTGGTGGACAAATTCTAGCTGTTGGGACAAGTTAGTGATGTGAAGAATAAAACCCGTGCACGTCGCTCAAGAACAACTGAGAATATTGCTGTTGTAGCCCAAAGTGTTGAAGAAAACCCAGGTTTGTCCATTCCTCGTCGTTCTTTGGAATTAGGCATTCCACAAACGTCATTACACCGTATTTTGCATAAAGACTTGGGTCTTAAGGCTTATAAAGTTCAGTTAACGCAAGAACTCAAGCCGGCTGATCATCAACAACGTCGTGTCTTTGCTGATTGGGTCCTTGAAATGCATTGATCCGGAATTCCATCGAAAAATCATCTTGACTGATGAGGCCCATTTCCACCTCGTTGGCTACGTCAACAAGCAAAACTGTCGCATCTGGGGCTCGGAAAACCCAAGAGTTATTGTTGAAAAGCCTCTCCATCCTCAACGCGTGACTTACTTTTTCGAAAATGAGGCTGGAGCAACAGTTACGGTCAATGGATTGCGCTATCGAGAGATGATTAATGATTTTTTATGGCCGGAATTGGATGGTATTGATCTGGACATCGTTTACTTTCAACAAGATGGCGCTACGTGCCACACAAGCAATGAAACCATCGATCTTTTACGGGAAAAGTTTCCGGACTGTGTTATCTCTCGAAGAGGTGATCACAATTGGCCACCGAGATCTTGTGATTTAACACCTTGCGACTTCTTCCTTTGGGGCCACGTGAAAGATAAGGTCTACGCCAACAGCCCAGCGTCGATTCAAGACCTCAAAGATGGAATTCGTGAGGCTATCGAGGACATAGGGCAGCCACTTTGCGATTTGGTTATGGAAAATTTCATGAAAAGGATATGGTCCTGTAAGCGTTGTCGTGGCGGCCATTTGGCTGATGTTGTGTTTCATTATTAACGGCATACCTTCCTCTTTATAATAAAATAAACATCCGATCATTTATCTCAAAAAATGTCATTTTTC
Source organism: Leucozona laternaria (assembly GCA_932273885.2). Lineage (NCBI taxonomy): Eukaryota > Metazoa > Arthropoda > Insecta > Diptera > Syrphidae > Leucozona > Leucozona laternaria. The sequence goes on along the minus strand of OW026367.1, from coordinate 16,534,400 downwards.
TTTGAATATCAAAATAACACCTCTTATTGGAAAACCCTTTATTTACTTTTATCAACTCTCAAATTAATGCTTCCTAAGTTATCCAAGAGACTTGAGGTTAAAAGCGAAATAAATTAAAATCAGCTATAAATTTTTTTGTTGTTGTTTTATATCTTTCCTACCTTGGCCCGCATAAATTAGTTTAACTCAATCCCTCACAATTTTTTGAATACATTTTAAATTGCCCCTCTGGAAAACACTATTTCATGACTCATCATAAGTTCTTTTGGTAAAAAAAAAAAAAAAATAGCCTCAGGACGTGAATCAATTTCATCATTTAAATAACCCACTTATCAAGTTGTCTGACGATTCTTTTTTAATTGCACTAACTTATTGTTACAGGGTGTTTTTTTTTTTTGTTAATGAAGTGTAACTGTCACTTGTCATATTAGTGGTAGAAATTTTTTTTTTCTTTGACAACATGTGATGGAAATGACATTAAATTAAATTGTTGAATTTTCATTTTAATACCATTGCTTTGTGCGATTTGAAATGACATTAAATTAAATTGTTTTTTGTTTTTTTATTACCATTTCTTTGTGTAAAATTTGGTGGGCAGAAGCCCTCGTTAACATATTGGGGTTTTTACTTTTCTATTATCAAATGACAACAAATGTGTTTCAAAATTTATATCGTACTTTAACCATAGGAAACACCCTGTACTGTCTTTCCAAAAAAAAAAACGACTTTTCCACCTACCTAATCATAACTAGTTTGGCCAAAAGACTAAGAAGTTTTTTTCTTTCAATACCTTTACCAAAGTATCTAAAATAATTACTTGGTCGCGTGAGTCAAAAACGAAGAAAAAAAATATAGACGCAATCAATCTTTCTTTTTAGATTGAATTTTAATGTGCACTCACGCTCAACTTATAGGTAGGTATATCTTTCATGTAAAATAGTATATGTAGGTATCTTGACTATGACAGGTGTGGAAAAGTATCTCGAACAAGGTCGAATGCTTATCTAAGGCAGTTATTGTTGTTGGTGTTGTATAATTGATTTAGGCTGTGTTATTTTTATTCTCTATTGTTATTTTATTTTTTTTTTCGGAGAACGTGATAATTTTGATGCTGTTTCATTCAATTGAATTATTGAATTCTTCGCTATCAACAACTTGTTTATGTTAAAGAACAAAGAATATATTTACCTGGAAAATATATTTAATCAATTATAATCTTTTCACAAACCTATGTAGATAATTTCACGGGAAAAGATGTTTGCAATTTTATTTGTTAGATATTACAAAAAAAAAAAATAAAATGCACGGCTGGATTGCACGAATTTGCTTTTTTGGTTCAACTATTCAGTTTAAGTTAAATACTAAGCAATATAGATGTAAGTTAATTGATCTGTAACGAAGCGTAACAACTTATTCCCAGATGCACCCACTTTTTGATATTAAATGTAATTTAAATGAAATCTTAATTTCCATACAAATTTAAACTTGCTCACTTTTCAGTTCACATTCACTTGTGAACACATATATAATATGAGGAAGTAAATAAATCACCGAAGTTGTTTTTCAATCTCGTCCAAGTGGTGGGTATAGAGACTAGAAGATCCGGTTAACACAGGCCCATAACAGACGTGACGACTGAAAGAGAGGCACGATATTCTGGTGTTAATACACTGCCTAAGAAGGCTTTATAACTTTTTTTTTTTTAAATATTTTTAGTAGGGCCGTTATGTTATTTAGTTAGTTTTATAGTACTTTCCTTAGGCTATTTCTTCAAGGTTCCTTTGGACAAGGAGCTCCCTACGAGAATTCCGACCAGAACTTTCCTTAGTTTGCTGGCCGGTTCCTCTAAAGCCTGATGACATCCGACCAACCTGTCCCAATTGGATGTGAGAACCTGCTAAATGCTGATGACTCGCTTTACTATGCATCATCAATGTCACCGCTTATCGCTGTCCGAAAAGTAGAGGTAGAGGCCCACATCAGCAGACTCTTCAATTTCTACAAGAAATGGGGCATCCGGATCAACACTTCCAAATCCGAACATGGTAGAGGTAGCCGCACCGTAGCCAATTGCAGAAACCTGGTCTTGACACTCCCTGACGGATCCACCATAGCTGCGAAACAGAATGTGAAGTACCTGGGAATCCACTTCAATGAGTTTCTAAGGTTCAACCCACACTCAAGAAATGTACTAAGAAAAGCCAGCTGGGCCTTCCACCGCCTACATCCATTGATGAAGAAAAGAACCAACGAAGTTACTGATCTACAAGCAGCTCTTACGACCAGTCATCAGCTACTCCTTCCCAGTCTGGTTTTCAATCTCGAAGACAGCCTCAGAGTCAGAATTTGCACCGGCCTGTACTTCGACCGGCAGCGGCGGAAACACTACAGGAACAAACATCTCTACTCTGAAGCCAACATAATCCCGCTGGACAAATACCTAGTCCTTTCAGCGAAGAGACTAGTACGGAACAACATCGACCACCCGAATCAGCTAATGAGAAGGATGACCACTGAACAAAGACATCCAGAGTCAAGGTGCCTCAATGTGATGGAAACTCTTGATGACAACATAATCATGGACAACAAGGAAGCAGTCTCGTTCTACGCTGACATTGGGTCAGCCTTCTACCGCGGCTAAACGCAACTTCCCCAACCTACACCAAAAACACCATTGACATATGGGAATGAACACCCTGAGGACGATTAAGTCAGCCGACTTTTTAAAATATTTTTTTGACATGTAATTAATATATCTATAATTTGTTAAACTTAAGATATTGTATAGCGTTAGGCCCTTTATGTGCCAACAAATGCAAATTTATCATAGTATCATGTTAGTTATAAGCCAAATTGTATATTATTATGTTCAATAAAAAAAAATTGAAAAAAAAATTAATTTCCTTAGTTTGCTCACAAGGGACAAGGTCTAAGAGGATTCCGCCAGAACTTACCTTAGGTTACCTCCTCAAGGTTCCTTTGAACAAAGTTCCCCTTGAGGGTTCCGACCAGAACTTTCCTTAGTTTGCTCACTAGGGACAAGGCCGTTTGCTGATACGAAGCATAAATATTTATATTCTACTTAAACGCTTATGTTCTACTTTTTCCTCAGCGTAAACTGTCACATAAGATCTTATGCAGAACATAAACTCTTAAGTTTCGTTTCAGCAAATGGGCCTAAGAGGAGTCCGCCAGAATTTTCCTCAGGTTGCCTCTTCAAGGTTCCTATGGGCAAGGTTGCCAAGAAGGTTCCGACCTGACCTTTCCTCAGATACCTGTTATTTATAATATTAAAAAAAAAATTGTTAAAACCTGTGAAGTATATGAAATACCATGTTAGTTATTTTAAGTGAATGAACTTTGTAAAGCACTGTAACCGAAATTAGAGATAAATAAAGAATTTTTTATTTTGGAGTTAGACCCCTGGGATGAACCCTGGACACCGGCGAGCTTACCTCAGCCTCGGAGAAAAATGATCACAGATCTAGAAAAGTAACTCCTTACATTGGAGTGAGATAAAATTAAGAAAAGCCAAAATAAGTCGCGGGGAGTGAGTCCAACACCGACTAATGTCTTACCAACTAATTGATGGATATGAAAATAGAAAAACATTCACTCGGTTAGTATGTCATTTGTTCCTGAGAGATTAGCAATGTTACCTTAAGTTGGCTACACACCAAACGATGTAAGTGCTCCTGTTCGTGAATTTATACCATCATACGAACATCGAAGGTTAAATCCACTTCACACGATAACAGAAGTCATATTACTTCTCATATCACTTGTCAAATCATATCAAACCGTATGAAGCCACTATTTTAACTCATTATGACTTCTCGAATGAAAAAGCATATGAATTTTTTCACATTAGGATTGCAGCTTATTCCATTTGAGAAGTCACATTCTGTTATTGTATTTCTAGTGGGATGTGTTAAATTCAGTGTTTAAAACAAATGGACATTTTGAATTCTTTTGCTCAATATTAAATTGTTTGTGTGAACAAAAATGAATAGTACCAAAAAAGTGAGAATATGGATATATGTATCTTGGAGAAAATCAAATCGAAAGTCGTAGACGTGTAAACATAAAAAAGCAAAGCCATATGATTTCACAAATAGAATGAAAGTGACAGCTGATTTGAGAAATCATACATAAAATATAATGACAGGTCATATGACTTGTATTATACACTTTAGTATATGAAAAGTCGGACGGTTTTGATTATCGTGAACAAAATCTGTGGCTTCTTGCAGTATGTACCATGAACGTCGTCAGTTTGGACGCAACACGGACGGGTGAAAAATCATTGTATAAGAAGGTGCGGTAAATATTATAATATCATAAAGTGATGTTTAAAATTTTCTCTATCGTTACCCGAGCTGTGTGAGCGGTTGCTGCATACTGCTGGAACCAAAAAGCAAAAAGTCAAGAGTATGCGATATTCGCCAAAAAATATTCTTACAATATGATTGTATCGATCTGGCTAGGATTAATATAGATGAGCGCGTTCAGGGCGATATAATATAAGTTTAGTTCGATTTGTAAAACTATTGGCCCTATGAAGATTTAACGACATTAATACTACGTTTTCACCAAGAAATAATCCGGGATTTAAGGTAGGAGATTTAAAATTAATCTTAAGTGTTTTCACCAGAGAAAATTAGATTAATTTGACGTTTTCAGTCTGAATTGTCATTCAATTGTCAGTTTGACAAGAGTAAAACAAATTTAATTACATAACGTATAGCAAAATGAAAAAAAACAATTTTTGAGCAGTAAAATAATTAATTTTCAATTAACTAACGGCTGATTTTTTAAGAGGTTTAGAACTTTTTTAAAAAAAAAAACACACAAAATTCGAAAAAATGAATGAAATATTTATTTGAATCGATAGTTTGAACCTTGCAATTTAATGTTTAAAGATAATTTCATGCAAATGTTGACCGCGGCTGCGTCTCAGGTAGCCCATCCGCTGAGTCCAATTTTGGCATACTCTTTCACACATATCGGCCGGTATCTCACGAATGAATGCATGGATGTTGGCTTCCAGTGCGTCAATCGAAGCGGGCTTGTCCCTATAGACATTAGCCTTGACATACCCCCACAAAAAATAATCTAATGGTGTCAAATCGCACGATCTAGGCGGCCAATTGACCGGCCCGAAACGTGAAATTAACTGTTCACCAAACTCGCCTCGCAATTGCGCCATTGTTTCGCGTGCTGTGTGGCATGTGGCACCGTCTTGTTGAAACCACATATCATGCAAGTCAAGAACTTCCATTTCGGGCAAAAAAAAGTTTGTTATCATCGCTCGGTAGCGTTCACCATTGACAGTAACGCTGCGATTCGCATCATCTTTGAAGAAATAGGCCCAATAATGCCGCCGGCCCATAAACCGCACCAAACAGTGGCTTTTTCGGGATGCATTGGTAGCTGTTGCAATGCTTCTGGCTGATCTTCACTCCAAATGCGGCAATTTTGCTTATTTACGTACCCATTCAACCGAAAATGAGCCTCATCGCTGAACACAAGCAGCGCGCGATGAACATTTCGAACCGAGCACGAATTTTGATAGTAAAATTCAATAATTTGCAAGCGTTGTTCATTTGTAAAACGATCCATGGTTAAATTGCAAACCAAACTGAAGCTGTTTGACAGTGACACAAGGTACTAAACACACGTCAGCTGTCAAAACCAGTGTTGCCAAAACCAAACCAGCTTAAAAATCACCCGTTATTTATTAAAATTGAGTATAGGTAACCTAAATCTATTGTCACAACATTCTTCAAAATATCATGCGAGTGATAATTGGTCCGTTGAATAGGAAAATTCCCTTAATTCGGCAATTTATCGGCCCAGTGTTAATGTTAGAAGCTCCTCATCCTCCAGTGCCCAGGTTTTCCGTTGTTTTTTTTTTTGTTTTGGTTGTTCCATTATCTGGAATTGGTTTTGTTTACTGAAATATTGTAATATAAAATATATTGTAAATACTTACTTTTTTGTCGCTAGACAACCAACGCGCGCAGATCCAATGAAAAATGTTTGATAGTTTTTTTTTATTATCAATGGAAAAACTGACGTTTAAATGGCTGCGTTCCACAAAATAAGGATTGTTTGATTTGAAATTCTCCTTCTTGCAAGAAGATTTCCATGAGATTTATTTTAAATCTTCATTTGAAGCGATTAAAATTTGTATGGTAAATATTAGACTTTTGAAGAAGACGGTGGAAACGAACAACAGCTCTCAACAGCTCCAAAAATAGGTGTGTTCGCGTACTAGTCTGAAACTACCTTTGACAGAACTTCGGACTAAAACTGGTAGAAAATAGTAGGTTTGGAAAGTAAACGAACAGATGTAATGATTATATAAGTAGATAACCCATGAAGAGAGTGAAACATGTTTAGCTTTATGTAACAGCACCATAATTGTCAAGGACTCAGTTCAAGATATGAGCTGATGAGAATACAAAAAAAAATAAAACAAATAAACTGATACAACACAGTTTCTGAAACACTTGAAAACTTGCCCCTATCTCAATTTTTAACCTCATCCAGGGGGTACTACATACATGTTTCTTTGAAGTGACGAAATGACTTTGTCCCCATATGTAAGTTGAAACCACAAACTATTCCGAAAATAAAATACTGATGCACCTTTCTCGATGCACCCTCAGTAAAAAAAAAAAAATAAAATTAGCTCAAACATTTTATGCTGCACATCAACAATATATCAAATAGACAAAAAAAAACCTAAAATAAAAAGAAATAAATGTTATGCTCTTTTGCTCTTTCTATTTTAGAAATTTGTATTTTTAGGCTCAACACGTAAACAGTCATCATTCGAGAAAAAAAAATGAAGGAAAGATCATATTGTAGAAGAAAAAAAAAAATCATTTGCAAGATAAAAGCAAATACCGCACAAGAACTTATGCAATTTTGGCTGCAAACACATTAGGCACATACTCATACAGCAAGTCGATGCTCGAAATCATAAAAACGACATCCCATCTTTGCGTCTTCATAAATTAATGAAAAAATTTAAACTTTGAAACTTTGTGCGGAGCCACAATAATATGGCCTATGGCTGTGTCGCATTCAATTTATTAAGAGCCCATTCAAGATGAAAATGTATGTATATTGGTAGGGGGAAGGACTGGGGGAGTGGTAGAGGAAATAATGCCAAGAGGGCAATGTTAAGCCCTTTTCTTCTTGTTCATCTTCTTTACATTTTGTTAGGATGACATGCCATCGGGGTAAACTATGTGCCGTGCATGTGTGCATGGTGGAATGAATTAATGATGAATGAGCCTAATTAAATGAGGTCCATTGAAGTTGAGCTGTGTGACTCTTCAGTATGCCCTTTTGCAGAGTGGCGGTGATGGTTGTGGTAGAAGTGAATGATATGGCACAGCTTATGGTATTCTTAGGCTGATAATCAATGTGTCATGCGAACTGCATGGAACTTAAATAGTTTTAGCTTTAAGGGAACTTCGTTTGGATACATTCAAGAATTCAACTTGTCTCTTATATGGACTCATTATAAATACAAGTTAATTTTGTGTATTGTTGAAAAAATGCATTTTCAAAGGTCCGAAATATGTTCTGTAACAGAATTATGGATCGAATTTTCAAAAAAAAATTTAACTTTTTCAAAAATCCAAAAATATATACATATTTTGAAAATGTTTATATGCAATATTATTAAGACTTATTTCAAGCTTCTGTATAAAAAATTCAATTCTAATTAGTTTGTCGGATAATGAGATAGTCGAAGATCAAAAAAAAAACTGGGCCCTCATCACGTAACATAAAAACGATCGAAAGATATCGTTATGTTATGCTAGATCGTACTAATTTTGAGTTACAGAAAAGATTTTATCAATATAGTAGGAGTCATTTTTGAGCCAAAGAAGATTTTCGTTAAAGGTTTTTAAACATTGGTATGGGAGGTACCCTTATTTTTGGTTATAATAATAATTAGGGCTAGGATTTTCATGCACTTAAAAATGCAAAATATGCGCTTAAAATATGCTCTTAAAAATGTAAAATATGCACCTAAAATATGCATTTAAAACAATATCCCTTGTGGACCATTTGTATGCAAAAAAAACTTAGTATTAAGGTTTTTGTAACAAATTCGGTCTTTATTATCGAGGAACACAAAATTATATCAATAAAAATAGAGAAATAAATTGGGATTATTGTGCTTGCTAAGCGGAATATCAGCTGCAACAAATGCCTCACATAAATCCATATTAAAATTGTTTTGTATTCTCAACGAATGGAATTGTGATGTGACTGCGATTTTGCAGAACTATTAGATTGTTTTCCCAGTGCCGTATGTTTAATAGATTTCAGGTGTTGGTCAATTTGAAATTTTTTCTCGGAGGAGAAACCTTTGTTACACAATTTTACAAAAATTAATTGTTGCATCGGTTGTTAAAGTGTGCGAGTTGTTCGAAACATATTTTTTCAGATTTTCATTTACAGACGGCTTCGCTTTCGGCATTGTTTCTAAATTAACTACAGATCTCAAATTAATCGCTTGATTAAATAATTGAATTGCTTACAATTTCACTTTAAAGCAAATCCTAAATCTAATACAATCTTTTATCTAAAAAAAACTACAAAAATTAACAAAAGATCATCGACATGAAAGTAAATTCAAAAACTTTAGAATAGAACAAAGAAAACTCAAATCATAAATAGACCACAAAATTACATAATATGTGAATACAAATGTGAACAAAAACAACTGCTGTCAACAACTAAAACTAAGTCCGCATTAACATTGCCCGACTTTTCCAATGCCGATTTTTCTTTGTTGTTGTAATCGCGTGAGATTTCGAGGGACAGCCAACATGTTCCACAAGATTTTTCCATTCTCCCTCAAAGTATCACAACAACAAAAAATCGCCATTGGAAAAATCTTTCAATGTAAATGCCGACTAACTCGTATGCTTGTGTAAAATGGAATACTGGAATATGAACGAAAGCTGTCGTGGAAGTTGTCCACAGAAACTGATTAAAGTATAAATTAAAAGGCACGTGTGCATTTTTTACTTCAGGATTATTTTGTTTTTTTCGAAAATATGCACAAATATGCATTTATTATTGAAAATATGCAATTAAAAGTAAAATATGCATTTATAATAAAATATGCAAAAATATGCACTAACGATTAAATGCCATTTTAAAGCAAATTGATTGATTCGTGTTTGTATTTTATTCCTGTGTTTCTAAAGTTTCTCAAAAAAAATATGCATTTGCATGAAAATCCTAGCCCTAATAATAATAATTTGTGTTCAAATTCTTTTAGATTATGTTAAAAGTTCAATCGACCCATTAAATTTTACTGATTTTTTTATTTGAAAAAACTATGGAGCCGATTTTGGGAAAAAAATGATTTCCATTTTAGCCCAAAAGTTTTGTATGACAGGCACCCTTTTTTTGGTTTAAAAAAAAAATTAAAAAAAAAAATGTGTGAGTGCCAGTACTCACGGTTAATATGTGTAAACGTCAACGTTTGTGCAAGCGCCTAATTTTGTTACTGGACGTACTCAAAAGAAACATGCCCATATTGAATAATTGCCACTGCATTACCTATCTGTAGGCAGTGCTTAAAAGTCTAGTGTTGAAAGAACGGCACGAAATGCCCAGTGGCACTCTCTGATCATCGACAAAACCAAACAACAACTTACTGTCAGCGGAAAGCACTAAAATCGTGGTTTCAAATAAATGACAGCGTAGCCTAATTCCAACGGAATTTGAAACTTAATGATTCAAAATAGCTTTTATCGGCCTTTAGTCCATAAAAATTGGCGTTTCGTCCCGGCGATCTCACTTGGACTCATCAGTTGACTAGTGAGTGCCTTGTCAATACGCAATTTTTATTAAGTTCAGATTAAGAATTGTAATCTTGTTGGATATAGTTCACATTGGATTTTTGTCAAAAAGTTCATGTAAGTTGAACTGAACTTAATAAAAATTGCGTATTGACAAGGCACTCACTAGTCAACTGATGAGTCCAAGTGAGATCGCCGAGACGAAACGCCAATTTTTATGGACTAAAGGCCGATAAAAGCTATTTTGAATCAATAATTCAACAAGTCCAATTAAATAGTGCTAAGTCTTCTACTTGGCTGATGTATTTCAGTAGTATATAGAATTTGTATTATAAAAACCTTCATATGAAACTTAATGGTTTGACTGAAGGTACGAATTAAAATATCCAGTTAGAACTGTCAACGAACTTCCACAACTTATGACACTCCATCTTTCCATCGAGTAAAACTTACACAAAGTTCAGTCTTGATGAATGGGTACGTTGTAGTCAAGTGCATTCATTGAACGCAAATTTAACAAAGGAAACTAGTTATTTTTTGAGATGTCATAAATGCCAAAATTGGAACTTTACTTCCAACCTTTACCTTCCATTGATAGTGCAGATAGTATTTATAATAATATTTTTTTTTGAAAAACACCTTACACAAGTCAATTACGAAATGTAATTTATATTTTTTCAATACTTCTTACTTATGATGCATTTTTTAATTAAATATTTTCTATTATGTTGATAAAGAACTCCTCCACCCAAAACAATAAAACAAACGTGGAAAAAAGAAGTCACTGAACAACGAAGTTCAGCTTGATGTTTAATGACAAAATATAATCAGCTGATAATTTGACATAAATGCACTTGACTTGAAATGAAGGGAGATATTTCTTGACTAGCTTTCCAGTCACTTTCCAATAAAAGTTGCCTTAATTGGCCTTAATTGGAAGGCGATTTTGCGACAGCTGGCCAATCAGAGACGATAAACTAGCCTTGCCCTCAAGTCCCTACGTCTTCTGAACGTACCCAATGTCACTGTAAGATAGCCGGCGAATTATATATTTTGACATTTTTAAAATATTTAGTTGCAGTTGTCAGCGGAAATCACTAAAATCGCAGTTTCAATCGATTGACACCGCAGCCAACCGCGTATGGAATTGGACGCTGCGATTTGTAATGAATGTTAACTTTGTGCAAGTGCAAAAGTAGCCGTGTTTTTTTTTGCAAGCCCGGAGGAATTGGGTTAAAAAAAGACATCGCGGGGATTAGGGACGCCATTACAGAAACAAAGTGGAGTTTCCATACAAACTATCGATAACAAGTATGCAATTCACGCCAATATCACGGTTTTTCCCCGTGCTTAGCTAAGACCGAAGGGGATTAGTTGTTGTTGCATTTAATATGTAAATTAAATCTAAATTAAATTAATTAAGTATTTTTTTCGACCAATTTCCTCAGACTTTGCAAAAAAACACGGCTAATATCACCTCTCTGCACTCTTTACTCCACTTGATTAAGCGAAGTTTTCTGAGTGTAATACGAATGAAAAGTAAACGCACTCAAACAATAAGGAAAATCAGAAAGAAGAGCGATAACTCTGCAATATGTTCAACCTCAGCAATTTTGTGTACCCCAGCTGCACTTACGTCCTTCGCCTACGTGCATAAAATTTGCAACAAGGAATTTCATAAGCTCGTATTTTGAACTTCAATATTTAAGTTATTTTCAGCAAATGGACATAAAAGATTTTAATCTTGTGTATCCCTTTCGAATCGATGTAATTGACACCTTAGCAATTTTCCTTTAATTTAATGTTGGACAACTGTCATTGTGTATAGTTCTTATCTCAATCACAGTTAAACAATCATCCAATCGCCCACGATATGCCCATCAATGTCTCTCATACGTGTGGGCTGGATGGAACTGCAAACGGTGCAATCGGTGTAATTAAATCCTTTCATTGTGACGAAGTATGTGTTCGATCAAATGACTCCCTTCCAAATGGCAATCGACATCATCATCTTCACCATCGTTTTCCAATAAGAATTCAGTTAACTCAGCTTAGTTAAACATACATACAGTACAGTTCATGTTGCAATCTTCGACTCAAATAAAAACAATCACACTTCCTACACGATATATGTACATACAAGGATCCATTGTAAAAGTACTTACTGCAGCACATTCTTTCATTTTATCCATCACACTGCACTGACACAGCATTGAATGTTGCACCGTGAGAATCAGTAGTGAAACGGTAAGCAATTTTTTTGTTTTTGCAAGTTGACATTTGTTCATTTTAGTTGACATGCAATCTGTAAGAATAAAATATAAATTCAATGTGTGCTTAAAAAAAAAAAAAAAATTCTCTAAAGTTGTATATTATAAATACATCACAATCCATTATAGATGGTGTCAATTTAAAGATATAATGCTAATGACATTCGGTATTAATGCCATAGTGGAGTGGAAAGTGCCACCACTACTCTGCTAACCTATAACTTTGTCTACACAACATGAAAAAGTATTTTTCTCCACGCCAGCCATAGCCATCGCATGAGTAATGAAAGATAATATAAAAATAAAATGTAAACACTAAACATAAACAAAAAATCTCCTGCTCTGTTTATATTTCTGAGAAAGACGACGAGTCGCGTCACTCGATGCGATGTCGGTCGTGGTCTCGTCTCTCGTGGTGATTCATACGCTTCGTTCTATAACCGCAAAACGAGGGAAAACGTTCAGGTTGGGCACAAAAAGGAGAACTCTTTTTTTTTTTTTAATAATTCTTGTGCATTTTGCGATCCAAAATCATGTGATGAATTTTAAGTTCATAAATTGAAATCAATTGAAAAATAATAAGAAGTTGAATTAAATTTATGGCGTATGATCGTCTGATCGCCCGAATGACGTTAGTTTTGACATTTCTTCTTCCATCTCTCTTTTTTCTGATTTTGTTTGTTATTGAAGTGGAACACCCTTTAATTAATTTCCACTTTCAATTTGTTATTTTTATATTTTAAACTTAATAAAACGAAGAAGCTGAATGGGTGTGTTGAATTCGAGACATTAGTCTTAATTTCATGTCTTATGATGGCTGTTGTTTTTTTTTTGTTAATGTTCATTTTGTCTACGTTTTAAGAATATTAAGTAAAATCGTTAGTTATGCTTTAGCGCAAATCAAGGCGGAACAATTGGGTTGTGCAGTGCATATGGATATGTTCTTCCAATATATGTAGGTATATGGATACATAGGTCAAAGCCATTAGTGTCGTTTACACTATGACTTTTGTTAATTTGATGTTTTTCTATTTTCTTAAAGACATATACGTATATTTACCTACCTATAATGTATATTTTCTGTGGTTGAGTGAATAAAGGTTTTTTTGTTATGTTGAAACATTATTTCGCTCTATTTATTTTGCTGCGATCATCTTGTTCTGTTTGTCGTGACCATTAAGGAGCCGCCTTCCGCCTATTCACCGTTCTGAGGGTGACGTGGTGAATAAGTGGCACGATCAATCTCACTTGGGCGTTATTTTTATTATTACTAGCAAGAACCAGCCGTCGAATTTGGAGTGCCAATTTATTATCTTATTCTGGAATTGATGGAAGATTCTAACAAATTTTAACTTTTTGGTAAAGATTAATTTTGAAATATTTTTTATTTCGTTAAATAAGTAATAAGGTGGGGCAAAAAAATGTCATAATGTGAATTGGCTGACATTTTGTAAGAAATCAAAATAATTGGGCTCTGTTGCCCATGTTCTACATCTCACTTATTGTGAATTCACATGGCGAAAGTGAATTCGGGTGTTCCACAATTCGTTGGAAAAGCTTATTGTGAATTTGAATTTCGAAAATGAAAATTAGTCTTCTGCAGTTCGGTTCATTCCGTTTTCTGAACGTACTCTATTCACTTTGTTAATTCTTTGTGAATAATTGTAGACTTGACATAGTTGCAATTATTTTTATGATTGGTTTGTTCGATTTCCCTTAAAATATACATATATAAGAACGCATCTTTGCTTAGTCTGAAACTATCTTTAAGAATTTCAACAAAAAAGAATAAACAATTCAATACTCTTTCGCAAAATTGTTCGTCTAATTTTTTCTCTAGAGTTCCGCCTTATTTTTCCCCTTAATAGTGCCAATAATATTGAATCCATTTTCGTCCACAGTGTAATTTCACTTTCCAAAAACAATAAAAAAATGGATGCCCGTTCAATTTTGACAGTTCAAGTAATTGCAAAATTTTCGAAAACGAACTAATTGTAGAATATGGAATTTAATTCCACGTGAAATTATTGGAAATCGATTTCAATTTGATTTAGTCCGAAATGTAGAACATGGGCGTGTATTCACGATAGAGGGCAGATTTCCTCGTCCGTATTCTTAATTGTAATTTTTTACCAAATTGAATCAAAAAGATAAAGAATTTATCTATCTATTTTTCTATTCACGGTTAGTTTATTTAAAGGTGTAAAATTGATGATATCATTTTAAAAAAAATGTTAACGTTAAATGACCACCTCCTGAGTTAATGCACTTTTGTACTCGTTTTGCGGGATTTTGAATTGTTGCTCGCAAAACTTCTGGCTCAAAATTGTTGATTTTTTCTTCAATGTTGTTCGGGCGCGTTCGAAGGTACATTTTTGCAATTGGCTTACACGGGGCATAGATAATGTCCAGTGAACATTCAATTCCAAACGCGTGAACGCTTTTGGTTCAAATTGAATTTAGAAAGATTGATTCCTCTTTTCATAACAATTTAACTGTAATTCCGACACCATTCGTGTTTAATGTAGACTATCAAGCAATAAACTGTCAAATTTGATTGAAGGATGCCTACGATGTAAATAGATGAAAAACCTGTGAAAAATGCATTTTCATGGCAATCCGTTGACATTTGGAACGAAATATTCTCGATACAGTCAAATATATTTTGCCCCCCTATCTGACAAGCCATCAACTGTCAAATTCTATTGAAGGATGGATACGATGGATTAAAAATTAACTCTGAAAAATTCAAAAATTTTAAGATTTAATTTTTTTGAAAAGGGTAATTTTAGAGCTTTCTGGTCAATTTTTATTTCAAAATGAAATGCCTTAACGCATGTCTGAGAAAAAAGTATATAAAGCCGACTTTTTTTTTACCCGGGATGCATTTAAGAACACATCCGATTATAAGTCAAAAAATCTATGGCTACCAACCATTCGGGGACGAATATTTTCCTCCAACCGAATTAAGCGCCACCTAAACATATCAGCATTTCAACAATTTATATCTACTCTATGTTCGCTCTGATTACTGACCTAAACTATATTCATTTTTCGATTTGTTTTTATTTGCGTGTAAAATTTTGCTAATCAAAAAACACGCCTAATGTCTGTAGCGCTCACCACTTACGGCTACGGTAGTTTCGTCGGCTTCTTCAAAAGAACAAGGGCCAATCACTTTTTCACTGCAAATGCTCCACAAAGTAGTCACTTTGCAGTGTCTCTTGGTGCTCCAGAAACGAAAGTTTTGTTTAGTCTCGCATAAGGTTCCGTGCGACAACGAGGACGACGAAATTCACGCTGCGTTAAAGCAACAGGCCGCATATCGGTCAAATAAGCAGTGCAGTTAGCATTTTGAAGTTGAGATCTCTTGAACTTTTAATTGAATCATATCCTCTAACAACAATGTAATCAATCTTCTTTTGAAAAGGCGATTTCATTTTTTTTTATACAACGAAAATGCCAACAGCAAAATACAAAGATAAAAATGGAAGACAAATAGCACGTTGGCCAACATACGTACAAAATAAAAAGGATGTGTTCGATTTTTTTGTCGTTCAATTCTCTTTGACCCAGTTTAGATTGTGACTTTTTATTACGCTACGACAATGGTTTAGTGGACGAGATCTGTTCCCTTTCACCGATCTCACCCACAAAACCAACGTGATGGCGTAGTGAGTAGTGACAGACATATTTTTCCTTAGTTCCTATGAACCTACTCCGAATTTTGTGGCAGCTTACCCAGAATATCTAGAGATACTCAAAAATAATTCTGTTTCAATTATAAATTCATCGTGTGTTCACTTACTTTCGTTCACCACTGTTATACTGCAACATCCAAACACCTCTTACCCAAGTATATAGTAGTTTCGAATGGATTGTGACTACGCCACTGTAAAATCAGATCCAAGAATCAACTAAAGCAAACGCTGCGGCACTATACACCATCATCATAGGAAATCATAAATTATAATTAGAATTTGTACGACTAACAGTCGCGCCAATGATTATTTTTATTGTCGTTCTGCCGCCCCAAAATATGTTTTCTACACATTTCTGAACAAACGAGTTCAGTTCGTTAAAAAAAAGGCTGGAGAAAAAAATGAGCACACAAATCATCATGAAAATTAAGAGACCGAAGCAAAAGCAGAAAATAAACTTTAAAAATGCATTCAATAAAACACGTGTATTTCTAAATAAATTTATGCTGGAGGAACTTAACTTGTCTTCTCATAAATTTAATTTAAAAAAAAACTTACATCAGATCGTATATACATATGTACATATACCAACTTTCCACATTTGCTCAAAACAAAAATGGTCTGCTGCTTGCAATGGCGTCCGAACTGTCAAAATGGGTGGCGTTGGTGGTGGAAATTCTTTTAGCATGCAACGGCAGTTTAACGCACTGTTGATTGGTTCTTTAACTTTTTATAATAATAATGTGCTTCATGGTTGTTGGTTTTTGTTTTTTTTTTTTTTCGTTTTATTTTTATTTTCGTTGCTTGTTGTCTTTAGGTCTCTTTCAAATGATTATTTCCGCTTTACTGCAAATAAAGGGAGCAGAAAAAACTTATGATGATGATGGGTGCTTAGACTTAACAGCGAACTGAAGAAGGAAGTGGGACTATACACACACAATCACACACTTACTGCCATCCAAATGCCACTAATTTGACAGAATCCAGCATACTATACTTACTATATGTATGTATGTATGAATATGCAAGTGCCGTGTAGTGGAACGGTTGGCAGTTGTGTTGTGTTTAAGTATCGTATCATGTTATTTTTATTATAAATATATCTATAGAGAGACAAAAGCAATTAGCATTGCTTTAATTTTGACGTTTTAAATAAAACATTAAAGTTAATGTCATTCCAATTTTTTTTTTAATTGGATATAAACTTACTCCTGTTCGTGACTTCTTAACATTTGTTCTGCCATAAGTAATGCTGGATTCACACTACTAGCAAATTATTGTTATATCTACATATATCTTCCATTATTTGTTGTAAAACATGGTAAGGGAAATAAATGTCAAAACTATTAGAAACTTATGACAGTTAGAAGTGTTTTTTTGGTAATTATAGCTGGCTCAGCAATACAAACTGCAACACAACGTTATACTTACTTTTTACGGGCTTGATGGTGTACCATCATAACGGTTGATATGTGTACGTCCGGTGAGTGTTATGAAGATGTCCCTGACTCCCTGTGTAAAATTGTTTAGACACATAGGTGTATGCACTCTATGTGCCTCCTAAAAGTAAGAAAAGACTTTAAAGATATTTTGAAACTGACAAGATTTATTTTGACATTTGCTTTTCTGTGACAGGTTACTGCGGTTTCTATTATTCTTTAACGAAATACACATTTCAATAATCCCCCAAATTTGTATCACTTTCATAATGTATTTTTGTTCTCTTTTAATAAATGCCCAAAAATATATTCTTTTTTTCTTTCACATAATAAGGTATTCCTGATATTTGTTTGAATGTCATACCTTAAAACGAATGACAGAATTTCAATTAATCTTTTTGGACACATTCCAAATGATTATCCCTTACCCTAATTTAAATGCAAATCCAGAACTATTTTTATTTTCTTCATACTAAATGCATATACTTCACTGCGCTTCCGTTGATTTAAAGTCGATGCTATGGTGCGCTAGCGCTACTAACTATAATTCTGTCTATCAAATGTCAACTCAGTAGAAGAAAAAATTCTCGATGGATAACCATTTGCAACGGTTATGTCTAACCATTATTATTTCCCTTATTTCTAACTGTCTTTGTCTGTAGACTGAAATCCCAATCGGGAAGCAAAACATTGACATATCCGCGGTATGACCCGCATTTTGTTTTAATAAAATTTTCCTGCACTAACGTAGGCGCAGCTATGGTTTTTTTTTGAAAGCAAAAACTTTTTAAACACGCTCCAGTTTGCGGTTGACGGCGCGTCGTCGTGGTTTTCTTAGGTACAATTATTTTCAACGTCATATAGGTACCTACTCCTATTAAAGCCAAAACTGATTATATGTGTCTCTGCCTTGGCCTACCCCCAAAGATGTCGGTAGATAGGCAATGAATATATGTATACACATTTTTTTTTTTAATCTAATAGATGATAAAACAAATCAAGAAAGCTGTATGTAGAACGAAGAAAAAACTTATCGTTTCGGTGCGATGACTGATGTCAATATAAAAATATAAAACGCGCTGCTGCTGACGTTTGTTTATTTCTTTTTGTTTATTTTTAAAATAACAAAAAAGCACAACGTGCCAATGTGAACGCACCTTCAGTTGAAAAATATCCCACCACCACAAGCAGCAGCGACACCATTGAGTGCACTGCTCTGTCTCTACGACCGACGCCGACGCCACGCCGCCGCTGACGATGAGTTAGTTGATGGTTCTACTGGTGCGTATATATTTATATTTATTTTACAGGTGTTGCACATTAAAACGTCATCGCAAGACAAAGTATGTGTTTATATTAATTAGGGGCTGAGTTTTTTTCGTCTTTCCGGTTGGCGGTTTTAAATTAAAGAAAAGTTGAATAATATCGAAAGGAAAGAAACAAAGCTAAATATGTAATTGTGTCATACAGTAGACGCTAGAACTTAGAATTATGTTTACACATCATAAATATTATACTGGCATTAATATCAATGAATTAATAAAATAAAATCAATGTTTTTTGAACAAGAGTTTAATAAATTATTGGTATAGCTACTACGTTTTCATTAGATCCAAAAAGAGCAAATTTCAAATTCGGAGAAAAAGTCTTTTCATCTAAAGTTTTCTAATTTTGTTCACGACTTGAAAGCCAAATCACAATTTCCCTTCCAGGTGCGCCGAGTTCGACGAATAGAAATAATAGACTGAATTTATTATGTACCTACATGTAAATACACCATAAAACGTCCAAATCCGAACAGACGTATTTTCTATTCAGGCGTCGTCTTTAATGCTGGATTAACACGACTGACAAATTGGCAGTTAACTGTCAAAAAACTGTCAGAACAATTTTTCCATTGACAGAAAACTGCCAATTTGTCAGTCCTGGAAATCCAGCATAAGAGTGGTGAGTTCTCTTTCTCACAATACATGCACAAGTGGGTCCGTGGTTATTTTAATTTCCAAATAAACTGCTTCAACACAATAGAATGCTGCAAATGGAACTGGAGCTGCAGCTGCAATAGCTGTCAAAAAGTGTCGTACGTGCTTTTTTTACGTGCCCATCACAATTTACAATGTACAGCTTTCTGAAAATCTGATGTTTTGAAGTCATTTGGTGGGTCAGTTGATTGCATTTTGCATCTTCTGTGAATTTTGTGAACATGAGGAATTGGAGAGAGCTTGAAGCTCATTTCAACTCCTACATAAACACTCACCGTGAGTTGAAATGGGCTTGGTTCGCTTCCATCAATTTTGAAATGTCAAAAATGCTGCACGCAAAAGTTAAAAGTTGGTGAACTCTTGCAGCTCCAATATTTTGACAGCTAGTGCGACTGCAGCTCCGTCTCCATTGTGTTCAGTCAGTAATTTGTGCCAACAAACGCAGTTTAAGGATCAAAATTTGGATCCATGTGCGAAGCCGTCCCCACGTTGTTGACTACGAGCACGGCTTTTTAGCTTGAAGGAAATGTTCCATGTACATATGTCAAAAGAAGCATACAAAATTGATGTTTCAATGAATGCATTCAGCGCGGTATAATATAGATTAGTTCATTTGTAAAACTAATGGCCCTATTAAGAATTAACAAGATTAGGTAATTTCAAATTTATTCTTGATTTATTCTCTGGGCTATACTATAATGTTAAGATAAACCTGTCAACTTTATTGCTTGACACGACATTGAAAGCCTTCAAGTTAAGCATAAGAAAAGTATTTTTGTATTTTTTTTATATTTCAAGGGTTTACCATTGAACTTGGTTGACCTTCTTCTTCAATAGAACGTATTTTTTCTCACTATGTCTCAACATTCAAAGTTGAGTACAATACAAGTACTCAACTGACTTCATTATTCAAACAAGATTTTTCATACTGTTTCTGTTTCACACTTCGGTGGTTGCACTTGAAACTTTGTTAAGAAAAGAAATAACCTCATACTGGTCCCCTCTGTAATCTTTTTTTTTTTCATAAAGTCCTATCGAGATAGACCCCGGTGTCTGTGTAAGTATAGATGGCTATTTGTTTCACCTAAATAAACCGCCCCAATATAAATTTCGTACTTGAGACGGATTCCCATCGAAAGTAAACTGGAATTTAATTGAGATTGCTATCTCTTTGGATCGGAGTCCTCGAAAATACAAGGTTTTGTTCCATCAAGTGTGGATGAGTATATTACAGGCATAGGGAGCTGACTGAGATTAAATTCCCAAAAATGCATACATATGCATATAATAAATTACCGGAAAAAAGACAACCACAAATAATATTACGAGTATGTTGTATTCTTTTGAAGAGGTGGGGACTTGGCGTTGAGAATACTTGAATTTATCGTCAGCAATAGCATGCGGAAATGATAATAGATAAAAAAAAACTTGACTAGAAAATCTACACAATTATACCGCTAGTAATAAGGGATGCATTGCAGTCAGAGCTGTCGTTCACAAAATACCGATCTTTTTTGGCAGAGGCTGACCGATCAGAGCAGAGCTCTGAGCAGATTATGATCAGAGTCCTCAGATTTAATTATGAAACACACTTGAGCACTGAACTGTCATTTCTTAGGTGTGTCTGTCAAATAACTAAAAAAACGAATGAAGTTGGCTTTGCTAAGCGTTTCGCTCGATTTGCTCGGTCATTTTATTCTGACCTAACTCCGATGGAAAAAAGAAACACACTTTTTATGCTCTGATATGTCTGAGCTAAAAAAAAAATACAGAATTTTTGTTTGACAGTTCCTTGATCTGCTCTGAGTTGAAAAAGAAAAACGCCAAATGTCAATTTCATTAGCATAACCAAGTTGTTGAGCATAGTTTTAAAAAATTGCACCTCTGCCTTTTGACTCGTCAATTACGTATAATTACTTCAAAGAACTATGTTTTAGGTTGATTCCGCGTCACCTTGTCTTAGGCCTTGCTCGACATCAAAGGGTTTGGTGGTGTTCTTCCCAAATTTGACGAAGCAAGCTAGTTTCTTATTTGTTATCCTGCATGGACACGGTTGCACTTCCAGCGGCTCTCGTTCTAGTAGCATTGACTACTAGGCCTTGTTCTTGGCCTCATGCGCCAGCCGACACTCTTCATCGACTCAGGGGTTTCGTTATGGGGTCGCCTAGTGAACCCCAGGACGTCAGTGGTGACACTTCTAGTGTTTTCATTGCACTTCCTTCTGGTGGCGGGCTTGCTAAGAGTGTAAAGCTATATGATTAGAAAGTCAATGTTAATGGTAAACGCATTGACTCTCTGACGTCACCAAAAAGTCATCAACACACTGCCAATGGACCGTTGACCATGTCAACGCATAACACATTGATGATAACACGAATGACGCTAGTCCGCCACTGTCACACGGAAGTCAACGCAGACTATACGTTGAAGTGGCAGAAAAGTATGCCATGTCAACGTTGAGATTACGGTCAACGCTTTGCGTCAATGTGTCCTAAAATTTGCTCATGGAGATTACACGTTCAATGAAAAAAGTTAATGCGTTGAAGGTAAAAACAATGTCAAACGTTTGTGTCAATGTATGGATAGTATTCTGCGTTGACGATCACACGACAAGACAACTTCGGGGTGTAGTTTGACGTCATTTTGAAGGCAGAGAGTCAACGCGTTGGCCATTTTCGTTGATCGTCTAATCGTAGCTTAAGAAAAGGAAGACGCGGTCAGCTAAAGTTCTGGCATCTGGCGGTCTCATGCGATAGTAGCTTGTCGTTGGCATCCGTTCGGCTGGTCCGAGTCTATTTTGTCCCCTCAGAATGACCGGACACACTAATGACTAGATACCGTAAGCATGCCTGACCTCAATTTGGTTGACGGTTCGTTTATCTGAAGACCCTTTTTTTATTTTTCATATTTAATTTCGCTTCCGGAAATGCAATAACAACACAACCAGCAGCGGTGGGCTACACAGAATGTCTTCCATATCTTCCTGTTGATGCCCTTTTCTCCAAATTTGCCATTTCTAATCGGGAAAACTTCTTTAGTACTCAATTCAACAGCCCTGATTCAAGCGTTTTGTTAATTTAAATGGTGCGATAGTTCAGATAAAATGTGTAATGAATACGTGTGCGCTATCTCAATGATTCGTAAAATAAGCTCATTGAAATTATTATTCTTCTTAAAATTCACACTTCATTAGATATCCAACGAAAGATAACAGATATGAATATTTACCTAACTCAATTAATTTATAAATACATACATACATCTATATATCATTATGTTTCTAGAAATGTATGTATGTATGATTAAATTAAATATTTGTATTTAATTGTATTGTAGTAAGTATATTCTTATAAACGAAGAATTAATAGCGTAGGGAAGGGGTCAATGAAATGCTTCAAGCGAAAAAGTTTTAACAGTTCGTGTGAAGAGCTATTATTATTCGCGATAGCACGTGTATTTTAATTGTTTATTTTCTACTTGGATTTTATTATTCAACTGAGTCAGGAAGTTTTATCATTGTCATCATTTTTTTTTGGCAATTAAAAAGAAAAAAACTTGATAAGAGTTCGAATGACGAATATTTAATTGGAATGGAAAAAGTTTATTCTTGTACCTTAACAGCCTAATTTATAATCGCATTGCACTCCCTATAATGCCTGTAAACGCATAATAAGCTAAACGCGTTTGGGGGTTAAATAATGCCTAAAGGCTTAATTACATTGAAGGAAAAAGTGAAAAAGTTAAAAAGTGAACTAATTACAAAAACGCTGCAGATGCCTGTGTGCAAAAAATCTTACGAAAATAGTGTTTGATCTGTCATTTCAAATTGACTTCGAAGTTCGAACTTAATTTTTTCGCGCACAGGCATCTCTAGACAATTTTTTTGTTCTTCACTTTTTCTACTTTTTCACTTTTTGCTTCAATGTAGTTAAGCAAGCCTTAAGGAAGTTTAAGTATCGAAATGTCACTTTGACTCACACAAAATGCAAAGCTATAATATGTCTATTTCGTAACTAGAAACGTCGTACAACGAAGCACAATAAAACTTTCTGTCAAATCCCATACACATTTTTGACAAGTATCGACATGTCTATAGATGTACATAGATGTGGCAGTAAAACGTAATAGATTTCCCCTTTTTGGTACTTTATTTGACGCAAGCGCATTATAACGATAATGGATAGGGAAATATTTTATGAATAAGCTTTTATGCAACGTTGAATAGAGGCTACATAAATGCTCATGCACTGCATAACTATTCAGACGACTAGAGGTGTTAAGCGAATTCTAATAAATAAGGTTGTAAGCTCATAAACCTCGAAGCAAAATTTAACACTTTTCTTTTCAAATAAATTGGGGGCTCTCGTGAATAAAATTTCCCTGGAATTGTTTTTTCCTACTTCGAGAATTTGAAAGGCTAATACTTTTCTACAACACTTCGAATTTGGCTCATAGAAATGATAGCCAAGCTCCCCTGGAAAATTAATTCCCGATACCATTCAATTCCGATGGAAAGTTTCGACCGTTATTCACATTCTAAATTTTCGAAGAAGGGAAACCCCCATTGTAAAAAAAATGATTTATAAAAGATGCTTATGAAATAAATTTTAAAAACTATCTTATACTATGTTTCCACCAACCACAAAACCGGGATTTAATAAGATTTGTCCATAATCTTCTCCAAATCTCGAAGATTTACCATACAAATTTATTCCGTAAATCTAGAAGATTACAAATGAATCTTGTTAAATCTTTATAGGGCCAATAGTTTTACAAATCGAACAAACATTTTTATGTCACGCGCTGAACTCATTCATTGGAAAATTCAACCTTTTTTGCTTTTTATGACAAACAAAACTTTCTGTCTCACTTCAACTTCATACGAAAAAATGAAACAAAATTTGCACTTTGAAAGGTAATGTCAAAGTTAACCTATTTTCTAATCTTTTTGTGTGGTGGAAACACAACATAGATTTATTTAATCTAAATTGAGATAAACCTTCGGTGGAAACATAGTATTAGAGTTAAGGCATTAGGGTATCGACCATATAAAGGGTGGTTAAATTTTAAGGGACGATGTTGATTTTGAAAAAAACACAAATTATTGTCATTTCTTTTTATTATGATAATATTGGTATGGTTCAATTATGTATGGAACAAAATATCAGCCAAATGGCCGCCGCGACCTCCGCGGCACACCTCCATCCGGTCGACGGTCCAAGTTTTCGATGACGCTGAGGCATAATTGACGTTCTATGCCCTTAATGTGCCGAATTATCTCATCCTTTAGCTCTTGAATTGTTGCTGGCTTATCGACTTTCACCTTTTCTTTCAAATAACCCCAAAGAAAGAAGTCCAACGGTGTCAAATCACATGATCTTGGCGGCCAATTGACATCGCCACCACGTGACATAACACGGCCATTGAATTTGTCGCGCAAAAGAGCCATTGTTTCGTTAGCTGTGTGGCAAGTGGCGCCGTCCTGTTGAAACCACACATCGTCCACATCCATATCTTCCAATTCGGGCCATAGAAAGTTCGTTATCATCTCACGATAGCGAACACCATTCACAGTAACTGCCTGACCGGCCTCATTTTGGAAAAAAAATACGGCCCGATGATGCCGCCAGCACATAAACCGCTCCAAACAGTCACTCTTTGTGGTTGCATTGGTTTTTCGACAATCACTGCTTATTGACGAATCCACTGAATTGAAAGTGTGCCTCGTCGCTGAAGATGATATTCTTCGAAGTGCACGAAGTGCATTTTGATTTGAACGCCCATTTTCATAATAAGCCTGAATAACTTTAACGCGTTGCTCGATTGTGTATCTTTCCATGGTTCAAATTGAGTTAGTCTGAAATTGAGAAATGTCAAATGAAATGCAGAAAAAAACTTGACGTATAGGTGTGGTTCACACTCAACATCGTGTGGTTCACATTCAAAATTTAACGACCCTTTATAACTATTCAAGGATGTACATGCAGATCTTGTAATATGCATGAGTATCTAAACTTGTAATATTTTTCGATTCGCATTTTTTTTCAAACCTATTGCGAATACACTTTCACTTATTCTTCAGTTGGAGATAAAAAATCTTGTTATGTAAACTAGCAGATGTCTATTCTATAGAAACAGACAGTTAAACAATTTTCTTATGACTATCAGATCCAATTGTCATGTTTTCTTAAAGCAAACATTCAATTTAAAGATCAAACATCTAATTTTGGATTGATTGTATAAATATAATCTTCCGAAAATTGAATAATAATTGTTCGTGCTTCACATCTCAAAAAAAAGAAGCATTTACGACTTTTTTGATTTATGACTATGTGCCATAACATTTCTTTCAAGAACAATGTATGACATATGGATCGATTTGTTTACATTATCTCCTGTCAAATATTAGTTTTGACACTTTTTAGACATTTTATAGGTAATCCGATTTATTAGGCTTGATTAAGTTTAAAAGTTTCCTTTTTATTTGACCATAATATTGTTTTGATATTTTTGAAGATGCAATCCTATCATAAATGACCGTTACACAAAAAAACTGACATTTAATAATATTATTATGACGTAATATTGGCAGTTGAATTATAAAATACCATTAACCTTATGAAATAACAAGGTTATAAGGCTTTCTGGCTCAAAAAATTATGTTTACAAAACAGTATTTGTTATTGCCTCAGCTATCAGAATCGGAGAAGCTATTGCGCTCAAGTTTAATAAATTATTATGAGTACTTGACATTGCGGCGCAGCGCACTACTGCAAAAAAAAAATCATCACAAACGAAAGCAAAAACCGAGCCAAAAATAAATAATACTTAAAATAGAAACTCAGACAAATAATATGCACTACGAATAGACTAGATAGATTTTTTTTGTAAATAAACAAAAGTTTATTTATTTCCTTTTAAATGTGTTTTGATTCAACTATCGCGTGGAGGTTCGTTTAATTTGTTTAAGTGCATTTGAAAATAAAAAAAAAACTGTGTGGGCCTAACCAAACGTTTTTCGGTTATTCACTTTGACTTCAAATAAGTTATAAGTATGCAGTATGTAATAAGAGTAAGCGAAATACTTTAAACCTACTCGTATAATTGAAAGTAAATACAAGGAAATCAAATTCAGAACTGGGTCGCCTTATGGGTGAAGGTTATCGTGTGGTTAAAAATTGTGAAACTTAACCTTTACCTTTGTTTTTTTTTTTCAAGTTGAACAACATTTGGTTTTTTTTTTTTTTGTTAATAAGGAAATAATTAAATTAAAAAAAAATTGTGTGAGTGCCGGGACTCACGGTTAAAATGTGTAAACATGAACGTTTTTTCCAACATCAGCTTTGAGGATCCGTATGCGAAGTCGTGCATACGTTGTTGACTACGTGCCCGGATCCAAAACGGACTAGTTTGCTTGAAGGGGACCTTCAGATTTTTGTCACTGAACGTACCCAATATCCCACTATGCAGATTTTCGTAACGTAACGTGCTATATCGTAATGTGTGACCTCGTAAATTCGAGGAGAGTCCACGTTTTAATTTCACTCTACCGCCGGCATAGATGTTTACACAAAAACTGCGATTATACGGTCAATGGAAATGTGGTCAACGCATTGACTCTCAACGTCAACGTGATGTCAAATTCTTTCCTAGATCTTTATCTGCGATCGTCAACGCAGAACGCTGTCAACATGTTGACATGGCTGTTAGGTTTACTATCTGACGTCAAATTCTGGCAAAAAGCTTTCAAGACGTATGAACTTCAACTCAGAACGCTGTCAACGCATTGAAGGACTGAGTTGGAACTAGCGTGAAACGATTTTTAAGCCCTGGTCAAACAGAGCGCAGCTAAAGGTTATTTGTAAAAAATTACAACAACAAATTGACGAAATTTAGCGTTGATCGCACCGCCCGACCGCGTTCTGTTTGATCAGCCCTTTAGTGTTAATCCTGTCAACGCAGTAAAGATACGTTGACAAACTGCTTGCCAGCTCTTCGACCTTTTTTCGACGGTGGCTCAGCAGACTTTTCTCTCGAGTTGAAAAAAAACTATGAAATGTTCGGTGGAGTTTTTGACAATCTTCACATTGGATGAATTTCAAAGTTGAGTACTTTTATTATTACATTTTTTTCTGTTGTGACATTCATTGTTCTGTCTCATTTTCCCCTTTTGACACAATTTGATAACAATCAAAAATTATTTTACGTAGGATATTGATAGCATTTTCTTCTTATGAAAAAAGAGGAAGTTCTACTGGATTTGATTTTAAAATTGAAACCGCTAGTTGTTCAAAAAGTAAGTACTAAAATTTTTCTGAAGCGACAATATAAAGGAAGTGACTCTAGACATGCCAATTTATAAAACCGAGCGCCGGTGAGCATACTTCGGGCACCCAAAGTTTTTTTTTTCAATTCGCGCGAGGTGCGTAGACGCACACCTGTGTTTTTAATGGAAGTGACTCTAGACATGCCAATTATAACAGTTTCGGTTTATAAAAGTACTGTTTATGCGGCCCCGCAGGGCCAGGGCCCTCCGCCGGTGGGCATACTTCAGGCAACCCGAGTTTTTTTCAAGTCGCGCGGAGCGCTTTAACGCACAGTCACTTTTAATGGCGAAAAACTGTTATAACTGTTATAACATAATTTATTTATTTTTAGGTGATGGACAGTCACTATATTATGAGCCAAAATGACAAGGCTATCGCATATAGCAACACTTTAATTTGTAGATCGCATTTAAAAGTACCCCTCCAGGAATATAACTCTCAATATCATTGACACAAAAAGGCAAAGTAAGTAAAAAAGGCAATGCCACCTTGAGGGTTTTCCATATTGAAACTACCTACGGCGCAGTCATATTTAAGAGAAGTTGCTCATAAATTCTGATAACTTTCATCGATGTCAGTTAAGTGTACAGTGTGATTTTAAAAATAGAACAATATATCAACCTTTTTTAAGGTGTGTACCTACTGTGTGCTGTGTATAGAAAAAATATCTTTTATCAAGTTTGTTATCTTAAAAACGATAAATTTTATCTTATCAAAATTGTATTTATAAAAGCGAGAGTGAAATGACGAAAGAAACTTTGTGTGTCACATAATTTGATATGATTAAGCTTTGACTGATGCGCCATCCCCTTGTTAAAGTTCATCATTGTAATCAATCAAATGTACAATTTAGATCGCTATGTAACTCATACTGATTATTGTAATTTAAGTTTCCTTCTAAACGTTATCGTTACATTGAAAAAGAATTCTCACAAAGTTGATATGTATTACAATATTTTTCTATTTATACATATGTGTGTACCCCTTGCGATTTTATAACAAGTAATCAAGTAGCTTGTTTTTATTTTTGGATGATTAATTAACTCTCACTCTCAATTAGAATTCCATCACCAGTATCTCATTTGTTAAAAAAAGAATATTATTTGTAATCTAATCGCCCCACATGAAAGTGAAATTGTTTCGGTTGAACTTTAAGAAAATAACGGGTGTCCGCCGGGAAGGTATACTACTTTGTTTTGCCGCCATTTTGGTAAATATTAGTCTTGACAGTTCATATTAGGCAGTCGTGAAGTAGACACGTGGGAAATTTATTTTGGAAAAATATTCGATAAACCAATGTGTTTTAATCGTTAAAACATTTTATCAAAATCAATCATCGATATCGATTACTGTGACGATGAGAAAGTTACGTGAAATTTTTGGTAAAAATAACAAAACGCACTATTTATCGTGTAGTGAATGATTTCGAAGAAAGAGGGTCTGTAGGTGATATGCAAAAGCATGGACCAAAACGTACTGCAAGATCGGCTGAAAACATTACTGCTGCTCAAGGAAGTGTTACTTCTTTGAAAATGAAAATGGCGTAACGGTAAATGTGAATGGGGAGCGATATCGTGATATGATTGAAAACTTTTTAACGCCACAACTGCATGCTTTGGGCTTGGTTAACATGTGGTATCAACAAGACGGTGCCACATCGCATACAGCCAGGATTATAATGGAATTACTGCGAGACCTCTTTCCACAACAAGTTATTTCAAGAAATGATGATGTCGCCTGATATGACGTTCCGGACTTCTTTTTGTGGGGATATCTGAAAAGCAAGGTTTATGCAAACAAACCAGAAAAGCTTAAGCAACTCAAACAAACTATTTAAATCAAAAATTATAAACACACAAAGTAGTATACCTTCCCGGCGGACACCCTGTATAAAATGCAGTTATTCAATTTGCCGTGAAAGCTTTACTTGTGGTTTCAGTATGGCAGCACTGTGAATAAAAATACACTTATCTCAGGAAAGATGATTTTAATGACAAAAAAAGTAAAGTTAACTAAAAATTAGGCTTAATAGACCCTTCGTTCCTCATGCAACTCCTGGCTAAATTCCTATTACGCATTCATGAACACTTTTTCCGATCTGCGTCATATGTCATAGGTCATAGGGAAAGAATTTGACAGATGGAACAATAAAGAAAAGGAAATCGTTTATACTATATACCTATCTTTTTCTTTAATAAAGAAATTCAGATTGCATATAAAAGTTGCACATTTGCGCTGCAAATATTTGCGGTTTGCTTTTATGAAAATCTGACATTTACCATTTGCATTTATGAAAGTTATGCATTTGTCAGACCTTCGCAACCATGCATTTATGAAAGCACCCTATGTTTTACTTTGCTTATCAGCCGGCAAAAATGGTAAGTTTTTCTAGACAAAGAAAACTTGTCAAATACTCGTGAGGACCTTGCTATTAATAACTTGTTGGTCAAGTTTTCCCCTACCATCTGAAATACCCCATATCTATAGAACAAAAGCATTATTAAGCACCACCTTACACAAATTAAGGAATGAAGTTATTAATTTTCAATATTGTACTTCTGCTTTGGATAGCGTATCGGACTGGTAAGCGGAAGATCCGAGGTACGGCTCCATATTTAACACAGTTACTTGCTTCCCTCCATTGCCTTGAACAATTGGCGTTTTTCTTTTTTAACTCAGAGCAGATCACGGAACTGTCAAAAAAAAATCTATATTTTTTTTTTAAGCTCAGACATATCAGAGCATAAAAAGTGCGTTTCTTTTTTACATCGCAGTTAGCTCAGAGCTTGCTCAATTAGCTCAGAATAAAATTACCAAGCAAATCGAGCGAAACGCTGAGCGAAGCCAACTTCATAACACATAATTAAAAATTAAAAATGGTTTCCCTATGAAATGACAGTTCAGTGCTCAAGTGTGTTTCATAATTAAATCTGAGGACTGAAATCTGATAATCTGCTCAGAGCTTTGTGCAGAACCAAAAAAGAAAACGCCAATTGCCAATGGAGAGCCTTTGGCAATGCCAATCGAAATAGTGCCTGGTAGATGCAAGGCAATTATTGCTTTCCATCAGTGAGGCAATAAATGTTGACGTTTCGCCTTTATCAAAATGATTTCTCGACGATTTTGAGTGACTTTTCCTTTATTTTGAAATTTAAATTGAAAACATGAGAACGCGCTACAAAAATTAGGTGAATTAAAATGTTATGCTATCAAAAACAGTCAATTTATACTAGCACAAGAACATTTGCTTTTGGTCGCCATTTCTATACTGAAATTTGTTGACAATTGAAATTGCCTGGCGAAGAAATGTCCACCCAAGCAATAAATTGACATTGTAATTTCCTCAAATATTGCCAATGGAACCACAGCGTAATGATATTTTCTTATGCGGTTTTTCATTGGTAAAATAAATCAATTTATTTTTGATTTGGATCTGTCAAACAGCGGATTTTGACCATTGGGCAAAAAAAATTGATTTATTTTTGATTTAAAATCAATTTTGCAGATATGAATTTTTCGGCAGATTTACCCCTCCCTGTACTACCACCAGTCTAATTTTCAGCTGTCAGTTTGCAAATGTGTTTTCTGAATTGATTATTATATTTTAGGTGTGAAAATTGTAATAATTAATGGAACCAAATCAAAATTAATCGGTTACTTCATCAAACTCATCTTTACCTTATAAAGTGCATCAAGGGATGAAGTTTTTTTTTTTGAAATATTAACACAGAAATGAAACTGCACGAATACAATGACAAAAATAAATCAATTTGAAAAAATGTTCCATTCGCCACAAAAAAAATCAATTTTTAAATTAAAATCTGAATTTACCAATGGAAAACCCCATTATATTTGAATTTACTTTCACTGTTAAGTTAACGTTCTAAGAAAATTGAAAATTTGTAATGGATTACCATGCCCCTCATCATGTGCTGCAATACCGACATAACTCGATATAGGTCTGTTCGTTTATATTTTGCACACATCAAAGAAAATTGACTTTTACCAGTGTTGTTTTAAAAAAGGCACTCATACAATCATAAAGCAAAATAAAACCGCGTTTTGTGTTCCTTTTGCCAGTAAGATTTAGTTTAATGTTTTAGATAGATTAAGATTTGATTGAATAGGAAACCACATAAGAGTATAAGAACGCTTTTTGAACAATTGTTTCTGCCACTTTTTAAACGTCAAAAATAGTAAAGAATCGACGTATCAAAAATGTCAGCAAAGCAAAATATTCGAATTTGTATTGTAACCTTTATTAGTCTATGTATGTATGTATATCAAGTTTCATAATAAAAGCCTTTCAAAATTAAAGCAATGACAAATCGAAATAAAAAAATTGACTAGTTTACCACTGGAAAACCCAATTAGTCGTGTCGGTATTTCAGCAAATGAGTGATCTATGTATCACAGATTAGCCACATGAAGATGAGAATGTTTCGTACGTTTCACCCTTCAAAACCCATTTGTTTACATTGTTGTATTTGTAATTTCTTCCCGCGTCGATGAATAGATGTGAATTGCAACAACAATTTAACCAGGTGTGTGAAGATCCCTACTGTCTATGTGTTAGGTTTTTATGCACACATTCCCATTTTTTATCTGATAACTGCCAGTTCAAGCTTGTAGGCAAATTAAAATGGCTGCCGGGGATTCTCATCTTCATCTGGCTAATCTGTGCTATGTATTATCAAAATCTTGAGCGAAAGTAAAAAACTACAGGCACTTTAAAAAATTTTCTAATTGTCTGGTAGTGAAAGGTGCCAACAAATTACATACATATATAATAAAGGGTGTTTTTGTAGACGTGTGGTTTTCAATCTGGCAATACTTTTTTCAGAGTTGGTCTTTTTGACAGTTGTCACTTGATTTTTGCTCAGTTTGGTTTGCCATTTCATAATTTACTTACTCCTGAACAACGTTTGTAAATCGTGCAAATTTATTACCAAAATAACTGTTCGGTTCACACGACGCATCGCGCGCTGCGTCCAATATTCGGTCGACACAATCGCAAAATCGCATAAATTCGAGCAACCATGGATGGCGCATCCCCAGAGACACCGTACAGTGCGCACCGAAGACGCTATTGCTGCTTTGGAGCAGAGTATCGAAGAAGACCCGAATGAGTCCATCCGCCATCGCGCGCAACAATTGGAGCTGTCGAAAATTGGGCCTTTATTCGAAATTATTTTTAAAACATAATGGCAAACCCTTATCTTTATAATAAATAATAATAATCCACACAACATGGAGACTAAACCACAAATAACTTTATAATAAAGCTAAATTCTTGACCATAACATTAAATTATATGCGTTTTATTTCTTCTTGAAAACCACACGTCTAAAAAAAACACCCTTTACAAATGCGTGTATACAAAAAGTTGGACATAGTCCAACAATTCCACAATGGATGTTGTAAGACTGAATTATTATTGTCTGGTGAATTAACAAGTAGTTTAAGCCAATCCCCTTTATCACCATACAAAGTTTCCCTTTTCAACTCGGCAAATATCCAACTTTTCTAGTTATTTAACACAACATTCCAAAAATATAAAGGTACAAACTATTTTACCCCCACTTTTATTAATGAAAACATTTAGTGTCCGTTCGAAATAGATTATATACAAACCTACATATTTGTAGGTTATTCTACATATTTATTTGTCTCTTATTTCAAAAATGCACAACCTCATACATCTGCACTTCCCACTCCAAATCATATTCCTACTTCTTAATAAATTGCAGCTGTTGTTTGTCCCCCGAATGCGGTGCAATTCAATATTAAACTCAGTGTCTGTGCGAGGTGGACAGCCAATTCTATCGCATCTGCTTGTTGCTTGGTCCATAACCCCTGAAAACCATTAAGATAAAGAACCATTACCCCTGCATATGTTTGGCACGTGCAGGTCACAATAAGAATTCACTAGGATTTCCCCTAATGCACATGCACACACACACCCACCAAATCCAAGTAACCTTCGTCCTTTTTAAGACTATTATGCAGTCACACTCTAACTTTTCAGGACATTCTTTAATATTGTGTTTCATTTTATTGATCTTTGCATTCGATTCATTCTCGTCATAACATTCCCTTTGCTCTGCTCAGAGTCAGAACAAGTAAACATATCGGCACGGTCTCTTATCCGAAAGGTATATTTCAAATAAACTGGTCAACATTAGTTCAGTGTTTAACTTAAAAAAAGTTGAATTTTGATTAAAAATAATAATAATTTGATTAAAAATAAATACTAATATTTAGTTGGAAGATTGGCGTGATTGAAACTACGTGCGTGATTGAAACTTTACGTGACATCTCCCCCGCGCTGCGAATATTATACATATTTACCTTGTGACATTCGCCGCATATACGTTGTTTGAAGTTGTGGTGTGTTTTTAAAGTACATATTCACTGTTCTAGTAGGTATTCAGATTATAATCAAGAGTAAGGCACTTTTCCAAAAAATAGTCACGGCAAAAATTCAAACAAAGTGAGACTTTTAACTGAGTATGTCTGTACTTGCTGCCACAGTCTACATAAACTATTTGAATTGATTTTATTATTATTAAGTACATAATATTATTTATAACTGCATAATATGCTTTATCTTTCTTTGTGTCTTTTTGTATTGCAGATGTCATTGAAAAAGAAAGATCCATCATTAAGAGTTGCTGCTAATGATCCGCACTTGGTCAGCCTTGGTGGTGGTCGATTGAGTACAGCAGTTACAATACATTACATACCCATTGGTGAGTTTGCTAAAAATAGTTGTAAATTCACATGTTTAGAATAATGATTTTTTTTAAATAGTGGAACAAAATTTTACCCAGTGCGATTAAGATGCATTCATATCTAGTTTGTAATCAAAACAAGAGGAAATTCCCATTGTGTAGTGTTGGATGCATTGGCAACACTAGCATTAAAAGATAGCTAAATTGGCATCTATTTTGTAGAATCAGTAAAGCTGGATTTACACGACTGACAAATTGGCAGTATTCTGGAAGTTATCTGTCAAAAAACTGACAGAACAATGTAAAAATTAATTTTTTTGGCAGTATATCGATTTTTCAATTGTCAATAAAATATAGTTTTCCAATCGAGCCTCTGGTAAAAAATACCGTCTAAGATATGTCAATCAATTTTTTTTCATTCAGATCTGTAAAACCCTGATTTTGATAATTTTGGCCTTCCAATAGAATTTTTCGGCAGATTTACCATTTTGTTTTACAAACACCACTATACACAAGCACAATTGACAGACATCAGTTCGGCAGGTTCACAGACAAAAAATCCCAAACAATTTTTGTATCCAAATCTTGCAAAGCACCAATTTTCACAATTTTGGCTTTTCAATGGTCGTAACAATTGATTTTTTTAAAATCAAAAATCAGTTTTGAAGATCTAGATGTTTTGGCAGATCTACCCTTCTTATTATTAACGCCACCATACACAATTACAATTGACGGAAATATATTTGACAGCTGCCAGGTTCACACTTTCACAGACACGAATATACCCCAGTGTTGGACGGTATTCACATTGGACTCACTCCGCGCGACTCATATTGACATTTCTTTGTTTTATCTCACTCCAACTCATGATGAGAAAGAGAGAGTCTAGTGAGGCAGGATTTTTTCAAAAAAATCAAAAATCCTGCCTCACTTTCTAATATAGTTGTGTAGAGTGAGATAAAATAAAGAGACGTCAAAATGAGTCGCGCGGAGTGAGTCCAATGTGAACATCGTCTTGGATATGCACGACTGACAAATTAGCAGTATTTCTGTCAAAAAACTGTCAGAAGGTTTTCATTCGTAAATTCTGATTTAAATTTTAAAATTGATTTTATGTTTGACGGCGAATTTTAACGATGTCAAATTGTCATTGTATTTGTGAAGTTTCGCTTCTGTGTCAATATTTCAAAAAAATCTTCATCCCTTGATGCACTCGATGATGAGATAGTTGAGCTTGATGACTTCATTTTAACTGCTTTCATTTATTATGAGCGATTATTTGTCATATATTTTGTAAGTACAAGGAGGGGTAAATCTAACAAAAAAAATTAGATCTGCAGAAAAAAAATAAATCAATTTATTTTGCCAAATGGAACGCAAAAATGGTCAAAATCGGCTTTTTAACAGATTTCTACGAAATGAAAACAGATCGAAATCTGACTTTACCAAAGCAAAACCCCATTAATTGTAGGCACAATTTTATCTCCTTTACATACATATAAAGGCACATTCAATAAAGATAAGTACGTTATGTGTATTGTTATCGAAATAGTTTCTGACGATTTTCAGAAATTAAAATTACATCGAAAAAATTGAGTTCACTGAGGGAGTTTCGGCAACGATATTAAGACACAATTTGGCAGGGGTCGAATTTACATGTAAACGTTTGGATCAATTAATTGCTGGATGGGTTACCACCGGTGGAACATAAAGCGTTCAATTTAAACATAAAACTGATCTGCATTAAAAAAAATGGACGAGACTAGAGACATGCCAATTTATAACACTTACATTAGTTTTTCGCCATTAAAATTGTGTGTGCATTAACGAGCTTCGCGCGGCTTGAAAACAAAACTCTGGATGCCTGAATTAGGCCCACCGACGGAGGGCCCTGGCCCTTAGGGGCCGCATAAACAGTAAATTTATAAACCAAAACTGTTATAATTGGCATGTCTAAAATCACTTCCTAAAAGTATATAGGTGCGCTACAACGTGCTTCGCGTGACTCTTGAAAAAAGAAACTCTGACTGCCCGAAGTATGCCCTCTGGCGGAGAATAAACAGTACTTTTATAAACAAGACTGTTATAAGTTGGCATGTCACTTTCTTATATTTTAAATAAATAAATAAACTTCTTAAATATATCAACCCATAAACGAATCACTTACAATTTGTAATTATTTCAGGTGATATGACAATAGGTTCATCGCCTACCTGCAGTGTCTCTCTAAACGGATCTGGGGTGCGCCCGGTCCATTGCACTATTTATCGCAGCGAAGATAATGAAGTGACCATCGTTCCAGAAAGCGAAGCCAGAATCCTTATCGATGGAACAAAACTCGATGGCGAAACAAATCTCACCCAAGGCGCAATGATTACGATTGGCAATTCGAATTATTTGCGTTTCAATAATCCCGCCGAAGCTCAGCTAATACGCTCAGCAATGGGCAGCAACGAACGAATCTCAATGCCACAAATCGATTTCACCCAAGTGCCGCGTCGCAATTCGGGCCGAAGCCTCAGCAATGGTGGTGGTGGTTCGTTTGAAGAAGCCCAAATCGAAGCATTCTACGAATCGAAAATTCATCCGAAAGAATCAAAACTAATTCAAAATATCGACTTAAATGGTCTCACATGTCCGAAGGTTTTCACAGCCGATTCGATTACTGTAAATACACCAGCGAAAGATGTGCTCGGCCCGAAGTATGCAAATTTTGCAAAGAATCTCGCAGAGAACCATCGCAACGAAAAAAATCAAAAAATGAACAACTATGTTAACATTCCAGCTTCAAGTTTTCTACAACAGCAGCAGCAACAGCACAATAGCAACCTTAATAGTTCTACGTCCAGTATAAATGGTAGTGGTACCGGTGGCAATGAGATTCTGGCTAAAGTTAATAATAATCTATCGAATAATAGTAGAAACACTACTCCGTATGATAAATATCCAAAGTCATATGGTGGTTTGCAGCTATTCCCAATGAATGGTGTGAATACAGAAATCAATACTTCATCGTCATCGTATCATAGTGTCACCTATGAATCGTTGGCTGCCCATAATTCATCACAGCAGAATATATCGGCACAGGAAAATGAGCGTCTGGAGGAGATTCTTAAGATTTGTACTGAGTACGAGCGCCAGAATTCGAGTATTACCTCTTCACCCATAGTTCAGAATCGTATTAAAACGAATGGTTCTCTGCCGAGGGAAAAGAAAGGACCATTCTATGATCTAAGCCCGCAACATTCGGGGGGGCATTCAAAGGTCTTCTTTCCCGACAAAGCCAAGACGAGTTCTGGCTATGAGAATGTTCGACTTATAGGCGACCGTCGAGTAGAAATTGGAAGTGGAGTTGGCAGTGGGGGTGGCAGTGGGAGCGGCAGTGGGAGTGGAACTCCAGCTAGTGGTTCGTGCATCGGATCACCAAAGTCAGGCTATGAGAATGTTATTGTCGGAAAGTATGTACCGCAAAGCCCAAGAACAAAAATACGAACCACTTGCATGTCGCCGAAGAAGGAAAGCTCTTTCAATGGTTCCTCCATATTTCAAATTCAGCAAAAACCCCACACTCACTCGACATCAGATTACGAACAATTAATACAAACATTCGAGGATAAGCTGAAAATGGAAATGCAGGCCATACAGGATAAAAGTCGATTAGCCAGTCCAACATCCTCTAGGGCTGATTTCAGTTCAACACCTAAGCGAGCAAATAAAAACATCAATAACTTGACGCTTAATCTAAGCTTTGATAAAAAAGATAAGGAAAAGCCAGTTCCTGCGGTCCGAACTATGAAGAATAATATGACTGTTCCTGTTGTGGGTGGTTCGACCTTGTCCGACATAACTAACTCTGACATTAATCTAGAAAAGCTCAATTGCACGCGCAAAGAATTACAAGCAAACATTCTAATGCTTAGGGCAGAAATCGGTGAACTGCGATTACAGGAAGAAAACACTTTAAGAAGCGTAAGTATTTAAAAAAATGTATTCAAATGATTGTTCATATATTATCACATACCTTATATTCTCCTTTCAGATGGATATGGAAAAATCTATTGGATCAGCTGAACTTTTATCAATACAGAACACTCTCGGAAAACTAGAAAAATCATTCACCTCGCTGCAAACAAAAATTCATCGATTAGAAGCACAAAGAAATGCCACTCGTGTCATGGAAGAGAATCAACAGGCTAAGCTAAAGCAATCAATTGCTATAAAACAAGACCAAGTTAAAAGGTAAGTTTATTCATAAGCGTTGATCAATTTCCGTGCTTTAATTTTTTTTTTTGTTTTCTAGACTGAAAACAATGCTCAAAGAGAAACCCTCAGACGATTGTTTAAATGAGGAATTCAATAAATGCTACGAATCCCTAGAGAACGATCGCAAAACATTTGAAGATTTGGAATTTCAATATCTGGAAGAAGAGTCCGATTGGCAGGCATACCGAGAAGAACTCCATATGGAACAAAAGGATTTGTCTTCACAAATCGATGAACAGCGGATTAAGATGCGTCAATTGGAGAATGTGGAATCTTCTAATCGCAGTAGTGTGAATTCTGAAGCTAAAGCTTTAAAAAATAACCTACTATCATTGATAAATGAATTACGGGAGAACAAAGAAGAACTACGAATAGTTGAAGCCAATATTTCTGACATAACTGGAGAGCTCAATGGGCAATCGGATCCTTCATCTGAAAATGACGATGAAGACGACGACGATGAGGAAGAAGATGATGAGAGTGAAATGTCGCCAGCCGATAATCAACACGGAATAATGTCACAATCTCTGTTCGGATCAGCGGAAATCCTCTGTCCGAAACGCCATCCAGAGGACATTATGTCGAAGAGTGTAAACGAGAATATGTTCTACAATAATAAAATTGAATTGCCATCGCAACAACCGGTAACAAGCACACCCAAGAGGAAACTAGAAATTGTCGACATTAAAGATGATTTAATCAATGATGCACCCGCTCTCCCCCCAAGACAGACTTATAGGAACTCTCAAGATTCACCATCGATTGAAGATCAAGTTATTCGCCGATTCCACAAGGAAGAAGACGACCCATTATTGAAGCTTAAGTACAATGTGAACGGTGAACAGGAGCAAACCGGTGAACGAGTCAATTTTAATCTATCACTTGGTAGTGATGACTTTGAGGTAAATCCATTGGAGCGAAGAATTCCGTCACAGGATGATATCGACAGAATTTCGAAGGTGACCTCCGATGCACCGATTTCAACCAAAGGAGCCAGTAATAAAATATTTGACAGTATTAAAGAGATTGAAAGAAATCGACAGTTGTTGCTGGAACAGCAGGGTTAGTATAAATGCATAGAGTCTTTGTACGTGTATTGAATTAAAAGCAACCACTGTCTTTTGTTTTTTGTTGCAGGATGTCATGTTATTGAACATGCGAGGCAGAAAATGGTCGATTTGAAAAAGAAAAGTCATGATGAAGCACGTGCACAGTATTTGTCTATGTTGAGTACTAGTTTAGAGTAAGTATCTATTAGTATAATTTATTATTTAGATCGAGAGTCAAAACAATTTTTTTTTTTTTAAAAAACTTCTTTTTAACATTCGTTAGAATTATTCATGAATATATGTACATTCTTGTCAGCTTTGGTCACCCCATTAAAACTGTTTTAAACCCATTTCATAATAGGGTGCAACACAGAAATTTGAGGTTTGCATTCAAAGTTTTAGGTTAGGTTAGGACACTAATTTTTTGTTCATTTAGTTTAAAACCGCTTTTAGCTAAAACGACAAAATAAACCTTTTAAAAAATCTTTTATATAGTGAAAGATTTTCCTAGATAAGCGAATGGTTTTAAAAATATGTATTACAAAATTTAAAAAAAAACTGCCGTTTAGTCAGTCTTGGTAGTTTCTGATTTAATACTTTGTTTATCACGGTTTTGAGACATTTTTCAATAAGATACTTTTCAGACTTACCACGATTTTAATTTTTAATCATAGAGATCGACTACCTGACGTTTCGACAGGGTTACAGTCTTGGTAGCATATTTTGCCCATATATTAATACAAATAAATGTATTTATTGATTTTTTATTATCAAAATTATAAAAATATTCTTGACTTTGAATCAACATACAAAATTTTCGGTAAATTACTTCCATCTCCGTCGGGTAAGGGCCGGTTGTACAAATATTTAAACCTTGGTCAAGCAATAATTTTAATCCACTGATTTTATCGGATTTACTGAGACAGGAAATGGTTACATGCTTGAACCGGCTTTGAACCGCAGATAATTCACTAAAATTTTTGGTCTTAAATTTTGAACGGAGGCTGAACCACGTTTGTACAAATGGCTCTAAATGCCTTTTTATTTTTTGCAAATGAAATCAGTAGATTTTATAAAAAAGGCAAGAGAGCTATGAAAAATAAACAAACAAGAAAAAATATATAAGAGTAAACAGTAATATGAGCTATGATGAGTTCAGAAAACCATTCCGCATAAACTACTAGATTTGGGAAAATCCACTCTCAAAAAGTATTATAGCGATTAAGACTGATGCAATTGGGTTGGATGAAATGCATCCCACGTTTATTATGCCAATGCTTCCCTATATTTTAAAAGCTCTTACTCACATCTTTAACAGAATTCTTATGACAGGGGGTTTCCCAAATGGAATGGAAAAAGGCAAAGATTTCAGCCCCATTAAAATTTATCATACTTATCCAAGCACTTGAAAAAATTATGAACGTTAATATACGAGAATTTCTGAATTTAAATAGGCTTTAAAATAGCAGTCAGTCGGATTTTCGCCCAAAACACAGTTGTACAACACCTTTAATAAAATTATCGGAAGATGTTCTTAAATCGTTAGAAGATTAGAAGACAATAAAGCTACAAACCTTACCTTTTTAGACTTTTCTAAGGCATTTAACATAGTCGATCAGCATATTCTGTGCTTTAAGCTTGTTAACTATTTCGATTTTTCATTCTCGACTTCTAAACTTATACTTTCTTATCTTCCTGTGACTAAAGGTGTTCCCAAGGATCAATTTTGGGCCCATTACTGTTCTGTCTCTATATAAACGACCTTTCCGACAGCCCTTTATATTCTTCTTTAGATATGTATGCAGACGATGTCCAGATGCAACATTGCTGCCCTTTAACTAATGTCAATGATGACCTTAAAAAATATATACATGGTCACGAAGAAATGCCCTCTACCTGAATGCCAAAAAAGCAATTAATACTTAAAACCTTCCCAAAGTTATGCTTAATAACAAGATGCAATAGAGAAAACAAACCTAAGGTGGAACAACATAACCACCTGCGTGGCAACAGAACAGATATGGCCAAATCTGGATCTGCAGCGCTCAAAGAGTTTAATATCTCTAAGCAGACTGCACATCGGCTCCAATCTAGGTTTCATTACCGGGCACTGCTTGATAGGCAAGCACCCCACGAGGCTCGGAGTATTTTCTAATTATTTCTGGTGAAGCTGTATGGATGAAAAAGAGGAAGAATCGATTCCTCTACTCCTCTGTACTTGTCCTGCTCTATCCCAACGACGTAAACTCCATCTCGGAGAATACAAATCTGGCAAATATTGACATAGGTAATCTCGCACGCATCGTAAGGAGCTGCAAGTGGTTCAACGAATAGGGA
Organism: Leucozona laternaria; assembly: GCA_932273885.2. Taxonomy (NCBI): domain Eukaryota; kingdom Metazoa; phylum Arthropoda; class Insecta; order Diptera; family Syrphidae; genus Leucozona; species Leucozona laternaria. The sequence goes on along the minus strand of OW026367.1, from coordinate 16,492,453 downwards.
GGAAAGTTCCTAGATTCTTGTGGTATCACAATGGACCAACTATGGTCAAAGTATGTCAAGCTTTCCTGCTTGGCAGCCACCTTAACCTAACCTAGCAATGTTATTGAATTTGTCACATCAGGCAAGAATCGTCGGATAACTTTTAACAATACACTTACCTGGAAAAATCACATTAATTTGACTCTAGGTAAAATCCACGGTGATCTACGAACCATATGGCCTACTCACCACTTAACACCAATCTGTGCAGGAAAGTACTAGCAAAAACTTTGCTTATACCTATTATAATGTTTGGCTGGCGACTCAGTGTTGCCTACAATAGCATAGCACGCTACGTATTCGGATTAAAAAGATATTACCACATTTCCTCATTTGCCCTATCGTTACATGGACTAACTCTTGAAAGCCTGTTTAAACATTGAACACTTATTTTATTTCATAACATATTGCAAGCTCGTGAAGAAAATTTCTGGACTAGCGTTGTTCGTTTACGTATTTTTTGATATAAAAATGAGTACCTACTTTATGTATGTACATTCTACGTTAATTCCTACACGTTTGTATATTTTTAAAATCTTCTTTTAATATGTTTATCGTTTCTGGTCTTTTACAATTCTATATAACATCCAATTTAAAATAAAATAATTTTAAATTCACCCAGGATATCTACTACAAATATTGATACTCCACTTCATAAAGAATAATTTAATAGTAAATACGTGAATATGTAAACATATATACCGATACCAACAGTCATCTTCAATTTAAAAGGTTTGCTTTTGCCTGCTTGATTGGGTAGATATGGGATTTCTCCTTTGACTCATAAAAGTATGGAGCTAAAAAAAAATTCACAAAATCAGATGTCAAATGTGTGTTTTGGCAATTTACTCACATTAAGTTAGGTAGACGTAGGTCTTTGATCTGCTTTAATTACAATTATTTGAATACAGTTCTAGGTACCTACTCGTATCTACAATGATGTATGTTCATTTCGATGTTGCACATTACCATATTTGACATAATTTCTTGAAAAAGAAAAGACGTCATCTTCGTTTGCCGATTAATTTGATTAGTCTAGAATTTCAAAAATTTCTTTTCAGTACTGTAGAGTCAATCTAAATCAATATAAACTTGGAAACACTACTTGTTTTCACATGCCATAAGATTTCTTAAGCAAATATTTTTATTTGTTGATTAGAAAACACATACAATGCAACCCATAGATCCAAGGCTATTTCCATAATGAATGTACACACAATTATATCATTTGTATTTCCACACACATCTACATAGGTAGCTACATATGTATGTACGATTACGTTTACCTACACTAAAACGAAATAATTGTTGTCATATACTCCATAATAATAAGAAAAATTAAAGTAGCTTCATTAAGTTTCATATAGAGAGACATTCAGTTCTCATGCTGCGCTATCTATCTGCTCCACTCCACGCGTATTTGATGATAATTTCGTTTGGGAACATAATCAAATAAATTGTACGAATACGCGACGCCAACGGCAAACTCTGTACATCACAGAGTTTCTGTTTGGGTTTCTCCGTCTCCCTTTTAATCCCATTCAAGTACAACTCTTGGCTTATAACGGCAATAAACCCGCCTGACCGGTCGGTAACCATAATTATACATAGATTCGTTCTCATTTTTCCATTCTTCCATTCGATCAACATTCTTTATCTGCTTTAACAAACTGGAGGAAATAAGTCGTAAGCTTAACACAGGGTATATCTAGTTGCTGTAGCTGCCGCCGCGCCGCACAGTGGTGCGAGAGCGGAAAAAAGTCTTTTGAAAAAGTCATGTCTATCGTTTTAAACTTTATGTTAAAGTACTCTTAGATAACCAAAGCGTATGATTTAAAAGTATTTTTTAACATATATATTGTATGTTCTGATTTACAAGCAATCAAAGTTGAAAAATAATTTTACTCAAATCGCGAACCGTATTTTCAACAAATTTTGAGATGTTTTTTTCCGAAGTTCCTGCAGATAAATTCTCTAGTTTCTTAAATAATTTAATTGATCTATTTTCGATTATCTAAAAATAAAAAAAAATATTGATTATTTATAAAAGATACCTTCAATAAGTAGCCTGAAGCTTTAGTACTAAGAAAAAATGCTTTTTTTTAAAACTTTTTGATTTAAAAAAACAGCTCCAAAAGATACCAAGAAAGTAAGTATGCCACCATATGCTCCATACATTCATGTTAAAGCACAGAAAAAATCAGCTGCAGATACGTGCAGATGTGGAAGTTATGCTCAAAAATGTTTCACTTAATCGGATTTCAAAAAACTCCGTCTTGACGGTGGTGTCTACCAAAAAGTTTGATTACTTCGGTATTAATTGTCAGAATGAACTGGTTAGGCCCATTATTTTAAAAAAAAATTTCAAACGTTATTTTAAAAATAAAACAAAATTAATACATTGACCCAGGGCTGAGAATTTCGATTTTTGCGAAACCATTTATTTCTGCCTGGAAAATTTTTCAACTTTCAACTCAATTTTCTTGAAAGCAACACACGAAAAATAATATAGTTTTATGATATTTTGAATTATATGATAGAGCTTAATACAAAATAAAGAAAGGGATTAGGGATAATCTTTTATTTTTTTTTAATTTTTCGCTAAAAGTAGGGCAGGTAAAAATAAAAAAAGTGTTCTTTTTAAAGTTTTATTGCTTTGTTTTTGTTCTGTATTGCGTAATTTTTTATTACCTGTAAGGATTAGTAATGGCTTATTAGAATAAAATCTCTTACTTAAATCTATTTATATAAAGGATTAATGAAAAAAAAGTCAGTATTGAGTTATTGAGCATTTGTGCAAGGTGCAATAAGTGAAAGTGAAGTTAAATATAATAACAAACATATATAGTGAATTCAATACATTAAAATGGATTCAATCGAAATTCCTTATTCGGTGTTGTGTAGTGAACTTATTACTAATGGGTAAGATGTTCAAAATCTTCGACCATATTTTGTAAGGAAATACCCCAACTTAATTTCTGAGCAAATAGAAACTGTGCTATCAGAATTAAAGAAACGTTTTATTTCTCATTTTTTAAGTCGATGGAACGCAGTTCATAGAAAAAAAAGTCATTTTTAAAAAAAAATACACTTATTGGCTCGAAGGAGTTTTCCAAGTAGACCTAACCCAAAGTGTATTGCCCGAAACGTCAACTAATATGGGAAGACCACGAAAGAGTTTTGACGAATGCTGTGATCGAGCTAAAAGGTATAAGAGGGACGAAATTAGAAATATATTTCCTCGAGAAGAGATAAACTATGCAGCAACATCAGAGAGCTTTTCCTGTTCACAATTTGATCCGGATAAGGCTCTTGCATTATTTATACAAGCAGAATTGTCGAAACGCCAATATGAAGTATTGAGACATGCACTAAAAGACGAAGGACATGATGTTTTTCCACCTTATTTTAAATTACTGGAAGCAAAGAAAAAGTGCTATCCTTTAGATATAAACATTACGGAAAGCTCAGCAAGTGTGCAACTACAAAAATTGTTAGACCACACTGTAACAAGGTTATTAGAAGGAAAGACATCAGAGGAGATAACCAGAATTGTAGGACAGTCTTTAACACTGTACACTAAATGGGGATGCGATGGTGCCTCTGGACAACCACAATACAGTCAAACATTTGACAATGAAGAAACTTCGGACGTTTATGACATCTTTGGTACCAATTCAAATGACTATGGAGGAAAACAGGGATATTATTGTGTGGAACAACGATCGATTATAAATTTAATTTTATAATATATATATATATTCAAAATAAAAAGTTAAGATTTTACTAAAAAAAACTTTTATTTAAATATAACATTAAAACCCTCAAATTTTATAAAAATGTCAATAACTTTTTTTCTAACAATTTTTTCTTGATCAAATTTTGACCAAGCATGTATAAGACTAATTTTAACATGTTTGTCAAATTTCATTAAAATTCGTTTAATAGTTCAGATTTTACAGACTTTTTTCCGCTCTCCCATACAAACATCAAAACACTCAAATTTTAGAAAAAAAAGCCAATAACTTTTTTACTAATGATTTTTTCTTAACCAAATTTTGATAAAATGTGTATAAGACTAATTTAAAAATGCGAATCAAATTTCATCTTAATCCGTTAAACAGTTCAGATGTTACAGATTTTTTTTCCGCTCTGCCATACAAACATCAAATCCCTCAAATTTTAGAAAAATGTCAATAACTTTGTTTCTAATTATTTTTTTTCAACCAAATTTTGACCAAATATGTATAAGACTAATATAAACATGTTTGCCAAATTTCATTTAAATCTGTTGAACCGTTCAGATAAAACAGACTTTTTTCCGCTCTCCCATACAAACCGAACCACTGTGCGCCGGCCGGCCACCTCAGCCACACCGTTGTTATCATATCACACATTCCACTCCATTGTGCCGTGCTGCTGAAATAAAACACACAAAAAGTTGAAAAAAAAAAAAAATAATAAAATCGATATCATTCTGATAAATTTAGTCATAGTCATTACCTGCAGTGCCACTAATCAACTGTGCGAGAAATAGCAATTTGTTTTTGAGCATCGGTAAAGTGTATCCATAAACTTGGTAATTTCGATCAATTTATATTACCTGCTTCGGGCATAATGAATTACGTACAGAAAGTAAGGCGATAGTAAAAATTGTATTTATTAATTTTGGGCGTTAGTGAGTGCCAAGCCAACCGAAAATTGTCTGTTATTAAATCGAATAACTCTCCAAATGAATTTCGAAAAAATCTCGTCATTAATTTGTTGGTAAATTAATTATAATTATCATGGAAAGCTTTTGCGACTGGTCTTATATTGTTTCGTTTTTTTTTTTTTTATATTTATTTCTGTAGTAACTCAACGAGTAATAAGGATGTCATTGAGTCGACGGAAATGGATAATTTGACTGATAAAGAGAATCGGCAGCAACAGGTGGATGATGCAGACAGGAAAATCATCAGCTGCAGTACCACCGCCAGTAATAAACACAGTAGCAGTACAAACACAAACAGCACCAACTGTGAGAGCAACAATGATCAAAATAAATCTAGTCAAGTGAGTAAAGACTTCTTTTGAAAACTAGCAGACCCTTGCCTGTGTTGCTTCACCTACTTAATATTCTTACCGTTTTATTCTTGGTTTATTAATGGTTTATTACTGTAGGGGACAAATTGTGTTATACTCGTACGCTCTAAAATGAAATTGTGTAGTAGAGAATTGAGACTAGGTGCTCAATGGAGTTTATTGATAAAAGTTTATTTGTGTGAGGAAATTCATAGAGCTAGAGCAAATAACACTGCTGTTATCTTTCATAAATGCAGTGGCAGCGGCTGGGATAAGAATATTTTCAGAGTTTTTTCTCTTTTCATATAAATAATTAATTTTCCATATAATAATTTCATATTCCATATAAATAATTAATTAAGTAATTAATATTGCCAACACATTATCTGATCTTAAAATACAACTGTAATAGATCAGCCAAGTAGAAGACTTAGCACTATTTAATTGGACTTTTAAGTTTTAATGCCCTTTAGTTCACAAAAATTGGCGTTTCGTCCCGGTGATCTCACTTGGACTCATTACTTAACCAGTGTATGCCTTGTAAATATGCAATTTTCTGTTAAGTTCAGTTCATCTAACATAGATTTCATGACGAATATCCAATGTGAACTAATGCAACAAGATTAACAGAGTTAGTTGATGAGTCCTAGTGAGATCGCCTGGACGAAACGCCAATTTTTGTGGACTAAAGACCATTAAAAGCTATTTTGAATCGATAATTCATTAGATTGTGCATTGTTGTCAAATAGATAGATAGTAAAGCTTACAGCTACAGCTATTCAGAATAGAACCAAGTCATACAAAATTAACTAGAACTAAATTATACGCAAAGTTAAACTCTATTCAGGTCAGCAATGAACTAAATCAGAAAGTATTTCGTTCCTAGGTTAGCGGCAGAAAAATCAAGTCAGTGACTCGTATTTTCGATTTCTTTCGAAACATAAACGAACATTGTCAATGATATTCAGTTTTTGTTTTGTTCTCGAACAGAATTTGTGATTTAGCTTGGGTTCTAAGGCTGAGGTATACTCGTTGGGTCCAGGGTTTAACTAAAGGAGGTACATTAAAACTTAAGTATTTAAAAGGCTTTCCTTATTAAGACTCCAATATTAATATTATTTCATAAAATCTTAAATTATATGTTTACAATGGGGCGTATTCATAGTCATTTTTAAGCAGTTGCTAAGTTAAACCTGAGTTAAATTGTATTTTCTATGACATATTTTGATTGCAATGGGTTACCCTTTTAATATTAGAAGTTGAATAATTTAATAAACTTATATTTGAATCAACATAGAAGGTAATTCGGTTAAAAATAGGAGCTGTATGCGTTGATTTATTTGATCTTAACCTGTAGCTTAGTAAAACATGAGTTTAGCAAACGACTATGAATACGCCCCAATATGTTCGTTCTTCTTTGAGGACTCTCAGTCGTGCGGTTCGGTTTTTTGTTGAATAACGACTTTGCAGGTTCTTTCTTGGTGGGTTTTCTTCTGTAGCTTACATCTTCAATCTGGGCTCTTTTGGGTCGTCTATCACGGCTGAGGTTTTAAACAGCAGACTTTTGACCGGCTTGCAACGAATTGAAGTACATTTAAGGGAAGAATTGTATTTCTGTTATTTTCAATTTTCTGAAGAAGTAGACGAGATTTCAGCAAATGGTTTTTGGTGTTTGACTAAAAATTAATAAGAGCATTGAATATAAAAAAACAAAAATACTACTGAAGGTTTGATTGAAACAACAACAGGCCGGCCGATCATCAGACTCCTTTAAGTAGTGCTTTTAGTAGTCTATTACATTCAATTTAAATTTTTGAAATTAAAGACTTTTAAAATTCTAAGCCACTTGAAGCACAACACAAGTTGATTTTTGTACTTTTTTATTGAAAACAGCAACCAATATAAGCTAATAGTTTTAAAAGTGCTAGATTAGATAGAATTAAGGTAAAGTTGACCCCACTTAACTAAAGCGATAATTTCTCTTAAGCGCCCTCGTGACTTAAAAATGTTCACTAAACGAAAGTTAGCATAAATCAAAGCTTATTTCACCAAGCATGAAAAGAAGCAGTACATGTGCAGTTCAAATAATCGGACTCAACTGTATTTGAATTTTTGTTTGTTGTTGTTGTTGTGAAATCTCTTCAAATATGTAGAAGACCATTCATACAAGCATATGTTTGAAAATCATCCCAAAAATTCAAATATTTTTTTCACACGTGTCATCTTATTTGTCAAAATAACAAACTTTTTGTCATATTATAAATTCAAATGCCTTAGTAATAACTCTCTCCAGATTAAAAACAATATACATACATAACAACAATATTTCAAATGTATACATAATGTAATATGTACATATGTAGGAAAGTGTTTTTGAAATTCCCTATGTTTTAACACGACACACATTGTTTTCGTTTACTTTTATTTTTGGAATCAATCCAAATCACTTAAATTAACACATTTAATATCTGAATTGTCCTTGAATTATATTATTTTTTTTTCTCTCTGTACACTTTGTACCTACTTGTTGTGCAGAAACAATTTATGATGTTTGTTTGGTGATGGTTTTAAAATAAATCCATGGAATGGCATCTATTAAAATTGCAATTCAACACAATCACACACATGTTGATGACTCCTCTGCAATGTTAATGTAAAATATATGTTTCCTTATTTTACACAATTAAAAGTTCTTGGTTAGTTACATTCCAGTTTAATATATATACATACATACATATATGTACATATATTTCCTCAACTTATCTGGGTATAATATAATCATTACCAAAGGTAGATTATAAAAAAGTGGATTGGCAACTCTGAATTTGCAGTATTAAGTTCAGTTTTACGGTCACTCTTATCAATTTTGCTTTTTATCAGTTTTATAAAAGGAATTAATTTTAAAAAATAATATCACGTTAACTATTTATAATCACAGCACTGGAATAAAGTATAATTTTGGTGAGTCCTTCCGTTTTTAACTCCAAATTAAAAAGAAACAAATAAGGCAAGAAGCAGTGCATATATATTGGAATAAAACAAAGGATTCAATATGAATCGAACCCACCTAAAAGACACCACAAGGAGGTTGTTCCGGAGTCCCCACTGAATAGAAGAGCTGGTTCTATCAGGAACACCACTGCTGTTGGAGCGATGGATGTGACAGATTTGAGGACTATGATCTCCGAAATGTAGTGGTTCACATTCCCGTACAGCAGGGTGAAGACGCAGGAGAGAAGGCAAATAAAATTTGCATGGATCTTTGGCAGTCGACGGACAAAAACATTATTGCATCAACAAGAATACTACGCTCAAGGAGCAATAATATAGCGAATGTCATCGTGAGGCTGAACCAAAGGCCCCCAATTCGATAAATATTTTTTAGAAAAGTAGCTGAATCCAGCCGCGCTTTGCAGCGCCACCTTTTGAAAATTGCTCAGACAACTTTCTTAACCTTTCCAGTAATTTGAACAAAATGAATTGATTGGTATCCGAGTAAATAACTATACTCTGTCCAACAAAAATTGGCAGTGTAGGCAAGATAGGACGTTTGTCTCTCATTCTGACTACAGTGGATTGCATAAATATGTCCTTCATTAAAGCTTTCACAGGGTTGTCGTAGTGTACACGATAACACTCATCATTAAAAGCTTTTTCTTAAAGCTCGAAAATCAAAAGCACCTTAACAGAAACTCAAGGACAAAAAAGCTGAACGAATTACCAAATGGACAAAGGTAACTCTGAATGCACATCAAGCAGCAGCCAATCGCCATTGCCCACAGCAATTCAGTGCACACCCACACTCATATGTGCCTTGAATAGGACGTTGGGTCTGTGTCAGATGCTATTGGAAATTCACGGGCGGGCAAACACTTGTTGTGGAGGTGTTATTTCAATTTAATACGGTGCAAAAATATGGCACGCTACTGATTTCGAAAAAGCTTTCCCAAAAGACGCGTACTGTCTATTTTTGTTGGACAGAGTATAGCTAATAATGAAGGCCATGTTCGAATTGGTTTAAAATTAAATTTAATTAAATTAAAATTAATTTTTGACATTAATAAGGTGGAAACGTCAAAATTTAATTTCGGATAAAATTAAATCGAACAATTTAATCCAATTCGCACATGGCCTAGGTCAAAAACTTTTCCTTTTGGTAAATTGGTAACATTTCCCACACAAGTTCATAAACACCCCTTAAAACTGCTGGCGTAAATGTGGTAAAAGATTGTGGTTTTGGATTATCTCATGAAAATAAAACAATACGGACCTTAGTGACAACTGTGTTGTAAACCTATCTCTTTTTTTCGTATACGTTTGTTTATTTTTTCATTAATTCGTTGTCTTTTTTCTTTACACTACAAGTTCACAATTCCTAACCATTTGCAAAGCTGAGAAGCAAGATAATTTTAGTACTAAAAATATAATATATAATATAATATTCGTTTTCGGACTTGGCCAACGAGACAAAATAATTTTTGTACATTAAGAACAAAAACGTACGACCCAGTTTCTCACTTTATTAAGCTAGCTGCGTGCTGTGCCTAAAATAGTGCTTAAAATAAAACTAATAACTTATTAATGTTTGTCTATAAATAATAATTATAGCAAACGTCATTGAACTAAATTTATTATTAAATTCATTTGATTCTTTTTTAATGGCAGAGTCACATTTAAATTGCCATTTGATATTAAAAAAAATATTTATATCATTGATGAAAAATATTATATCATTGATAGCATTCATAGATTTTTTTTTAAATTTAATATCACCCCCTCTTCTAAATTAGACACCATTTACGCTTTAGAAGCATGTATGTATTCCGTAAATCTGTCAGAAACATTAAGTTTGATCAGCTGTCACCTTCACGGAATGAATATGAACGAATGACTTATTATTAATGAATGTGTATGGAAAAGAGGTGTAGTTTTCAAAAAAAAAAAAAAATAACTAATAAGACCGTGTCGCACGTTCTTGCTCTTTTTGCTATTATTTTGAATAATAATAATTTGCAAGAAGATCTAGGCAAAAATTAATTGCATTTTCGATTGGTAATACGGAATAAATTATTCGATTCCGGACGCGAAGCGTTGAAAAAAAAAATCATCGAGCGTTTTTTGAGAACTGAAAAACCCACTTTTGTTTTGTTTTGTTTTTTTTTTTGTTTTGTACAAGAAAACTTGGCTCAACCCTGGGTAAAATTCAACGAACGAAGCTAGAAAGTTTCATGTAGGTATGTCAAAAGAAGGAAACAAATGAATGCGTTTAGGGCGACATTTTGTACATAATATTGGTTTTTTTTTTGTTTTTTTTTTAATTTAGCGCGCACTAAAGGGGTTGTGACTACCCTTAATATGATATACACAGCACGAGCGATTAGGTAGTAAAACTATTGGCCCTATGACGATTTAACAAAACTTATTTGAATTTTACTAGATTAACAAAGTAAAAATGTGTATGGAAAATCATAGAGATTTGAAGAAGATTAAGGATAAAGGTTTAAATACATTCAAACATTTTTGCAAAAAGTACAAAAGTGAAAAAATACACACATACCTACTCTAGCGACGTCTGCCTGCGAGAAATTTGGTGTTTCCATAAAAACTATCGGTAACAAGTAGTAGGTAATTCACGTCGGTAAAACAGTTTTTTTTTTCGCTAAGACACAAAAATTCTCTGAGTTTGTAAAAGCCAATCCCTCGGGGATTGGAAAAAATACACATTTTGTTTGATTTGATAGCTCAAAAAGATTTGAAATTTCCATACAAACAATCGATAACGAAGCGATAATTCGCGTCGGTAAAACCATTCTTAGATTTAAGCCCCGAAAATTGCCTGGACTTAGCCTAGCCCATATTTTCTGTTGCATTTTATATAATTTATGTCTAACATTTCATTTCATTACTTCGCAAATTAATGAAACCGGCGCGCGGTTGTGTAAAATAAAAACGTGGACTTTCCTCTGTGCGACGTTACGAGGTCACACTTTACGGATGTAGCACGCTAAGTTACGAAAATCTGCATAGTGGGATATTGGGTACGTTCAGTGACAAAAATGTGAAGATCCCCTTCAAGCACACTAGTCCGCTTTGGATCCGTGCACGTAGTCAACAACGTATGGAAGACTTCGCATACGGATCCTCAAAGCTGATGTTGGAAAAAACGTTCATGTTTACACATTTTAACCGTGAGTCCCGGCACTCACACACTTTTTTTTATGAATGCTTAACTTGCTTTTAAAATATCTATACTACACACCATATAAAACTGATGATTTTCTGTTGAGTATCATCACTTACCGGAGACATCTAGCCATATACGTTTTCAGATTATTTATTATTGAATAAAAATATGCATTCATCTGTTTTCGTTTTGTCATTGCTTACGCAGCACATTGACGTGCTGCTCTTGGCACTTGGCATTCTGTAAAGAATATTCACCACAGTTTTGGGTTTTCGGAAATTAGAAAAGGAGGTGGCTCTTATACCCTCTAAATGTTGTGAGCCTCCTGCGCACACTTTTATTTTCGATGTGTGTTAGCACAGTTTTTATCAAAATAGAAAACTTATTTTCTAAATAAATGTTTTTTTTTTTGTTGTTGTGTGTATTAATAAAAGCGTTGATAAATTCAGCTAGTGGTTGATAAATTTGATTTGATCTCAGCCGTGTCCGTTGGTTGGTTATTCGTTCCTTAGTTAGTTTGTAAGTTCGTTCGTTCATTCGTTTGTCTATACAGCGCGGCGCGGCGGCATAAGTTGCATTTTGTTTTATGTGCTCTGTTTTTCCTTTTTTTTTCTTTTTTTTTTCTCTAAATATAAATCTTGTCAAGTTGGTGCATTTTTATTTTTAAAAACTAAAAACATAGTATAATTATTGACAGTGTATAGTTTAAAAGTAATACATTATAACAATATTCATAATTGTGCTTAGTAAAAATGTCAGTTTGGATGACTTATGTGAACAGAAGAAAACCGTCACAAGCGCGAGTGAGAGTTGAATATTACCTAGTGAGTTAATTTGTATTTTTTTTAAAAGTCCTTTTAACATGTTAGTGTTGTCTACAAGCAATGTGAACTTAACATTTAGTAAAAATTACGCAAGATTCGTATTTCTATTTTGTCCGAAAACATAAAGGGGCATTCTTTTAAACTGTTGTTAAATCTTTTCACATTGTGTATTCTATTTGTTGGTAAAAACAACTTATCGAAATGGTCTTTAATGTTTAAAAAAAAAACTGTAATATACAATATTTGTATGAATGCCAACTTAGCGAAACAACATACATCGTTCGAAAAGTGGTTAGGTGGATAATTTGGCGTTAATTAGCTGTGATAATTTCGAATTCGTCGTTCCATGTTTTCTATGTTTTTCTTTCTGCTTCGCTGGGTTGATATCAGTCGTGAATTAGTTGTGTCAATTTCAATTTTTTTCGTGCGATGTTTTCTGTTTTTTTTTCTAAATTCATATGAAGTTAGCGAAGCACCCCCTCAAAATGTGGTAAAAACTTGTTGTATTGATTGTTTAATAGCTTTATAATTCGCGTTCAATAGTTCTGGCAATATAAATTTTGTCGTGCGATGTTTTCTGGTTTATTTTTTTTTGGGGGTTTTATGGGTAAATTCATATGAAATAAGGAAAGAACATCCTTAAAAATGTGTTTAAAATCCTTGAATTAAATTGTTTATTGCATACTAATTTGCACGACAAAGTCGGCAAACTATAGTAGAAGCCAATAACATAAGAATACAAATAATAATAATACAAATAAATCGAAAAACATCGCAAGACAAAATTAAAAAGGTCACAACTAACAGACAACTATTAAGCAATTGAACGTTCAATATAAGAAGTTTTTTGAGGAGGTACTTCGCTAACTTTATATCAATCAAAAGTATCGAAAACATCGCATGACACATAATTAAATTGTCATAATTAATTGATGACTTATGACTGTAAAATTATTGAGCAAAAAAACATTCACCACTTTACCACTTTTTGAGCGGTTTCTTCGTTAAATTCATATGAATTTAGAAAGAAAAATATAGAAAACATCGCAAGAGAAAATTAAATTGTAACAAATAATCCACAACTGATGAACGTTAAACCATTCAATACAAGAAGTTTTTACTCGATTTTGAGAGGGTGCTTCGCTAATTTGACACCAAATTAGCAAAGCAACAAACAAAGCATAGAAAACATAGCACGACAAAATTGATATTGTTACAAATAATTAAAAACCCCGAACGGGAAATTATTAAGTAGAAAACCATTATGAAATGGCGTACCACACTGAGCATAAATCAAGTGACAGCTGTCAAAAAGACCAACTCCGAAAAAAGTATTACAACATTGAAAACCACACGTCTAAAAAAAACACCCTTTACAATGACAAAAACAAATCAATTTGAATTCGTATTCCATTCTCAACGAAAAAAATCAATTTATAAATTGAAATCTGAATTCAACCAATGAAAAAATGTCGGGTGTGAAAATTGTGTTCAAAATTTGTAGGAAATAATTCGCTTATATTAAATTGGCCTTCCAATGGGCAACAAAATCAATTTCTTTTTCTATCAGAAATCAATTTTGCAGATCCGGATTTTTCGGTAGATTACCATCTCTTTTTTTGCTAATGTCGAATTCCTTTTAACAAATAAATCAATTTTTTCCAAACCTAATCGATTTCTTTCTGTCAATTGAAAGGAATTCGTAAAAGAATCGATTTTTTTAGTGTGCTTGTGTATTGCTTGACTGCTGCAGTTAATTATTTATTGTTTAATATTTTTTCTTGATTATATAGAATCCGTTGCAACTAAAAAAAAAAAACAATTTTTCTTCCCGAAATTCCGCGACTTTCAATAGCTTCGTTCGTTGAACTTTACCCAGGGTTGACCCAGGTTTTCTTGACAACCCCAAGAATTGCCAAAAAAAACAGGTTTTTCGGTTCTCAAAAAACGCTCAAGGGCTGTTGACATTTAAAGCAAGAAAAAAAATTCTGTGCTTGGATAATTAAAACTTAAAATTTGTTTCAAAAATGTCTTAAAAATGAAAAAAAAAAACAACTTCTACCGTTTCCATTTTTAATTGCTATTTATTAGCATTAAATTCAATTTGTATATTCTTGCAATTTGTTTTCCAAAAATAAACAATAACCTGCAGCACGTGAATCCACGACAAAATATATGCATAACACCTCATGTCACTTTGGCAGCTTTTGCTTTACCTCAACTCGCCACAGCAAAATACCTAGTTCTACTTCAGGGCGAGTTCAGGGCGACCCCAGGTCTCAAAAAACACAGAATTTCTTCACCAGGGTGACTTCAGGTTTTTCAAAAAACGCTTTAGGGTGACCCCAGGGTGACTTCAGGGCTCGACGAACAAACCTAATATGACGCATTGGAAATGTCAAATCTTTATAGTGTGTGTGCAATTCTGTCAAATATTTGCTAAAAATGCAAGATTAGTTTTGACAGAAAATAATCGATTTTGTTTGGAAAAAAAGGAACAAAATCGATTCTTTTGTTGAAAGGAATTCGGCATCAGTTTTTTTTTTTTTTTTTCAATCAGCTCGCACTAAAAGGATTTCGACTACCGTTAAAATGTTTTAACAAAGTGCGAGGTTTAGGAAAATAGGGAAGGATTTCTGATTATCAAAATGAGAGGTAAAAATAGAGGCAGGCAAAGCATTCCACATTCTTGTAGTGCGGCTAAAGAATGAATCTCTATACTTGACGGTACGTCCGAAATTGGGCTCTAAGGTAAACTGATGAGCATTCGTTAAAGCGCGAGTATTACTGTTGAATTGTTTTAGGGGGGGATGCAGCTGGCTATTCCACTAGAACACCGTTTGTGGAAGTAGCGATAAAATAGAGAGAGACATTCAGATTTTGATTGAAATCGAAATTTACCAAAGTCAAACCCCATTAGTGATTTTCCACGAATAAGGTCTTTAAACACTCTCATTGAAAAAGGTTTTATGTAAAATATCAACGACTTTAAAAAAAACTGAGAAAAAGGTGTCACGATTGGTTAAATTTAATTGTTAATTAAACAAAGTAATATAGTCAAAGTACTTTGTATGCGGTCCCGCAGATCCAAGACCTTTTACTGATAATCATGAGACAGCCATTACTTTTAAACCTCATGAAGTGGGTAGTGTAGCAGTGGTATTAAGCACTCTGCTTTTTTTGACAATCACAGCTAAAATCGTATAAATGTGCTTCGCCTTAAAATCTACAAGGTCATCTTTGTTTATTTGAATATATCAACTACATTTCGAAACAACTCGCAACGGTAACTTAAATAACTTTTTGCGCCAAAATTAAAAGTACATAATATATTATGTATGTGAATTTTCATTGAAATAGGTCGAGTTATTCACCAAATTCTCTGTAAATCATATTTCTTTTTTAATTTGAATATAATCACATTTTCCAATAAAAAATTTTTAAAGAAAAATAGATGTATACAACAAATTATTGAGAACAATATGTTTATATGGCATTGATAAACATATTGTTCCTACATCCAATTTCCAATTATCATTATTATGATCACAATGCGTTGCCCCCGCCTTTAGATGCTATAGTAGTTAATTGACGAAGCGAATCATCATCAAATTTGGATTCTAGCCAAATACCAAAGCAACAATGAATTATCTCGTAAATTATTTTTATTATTTTTATTTTACGAGTAAATCGTATTTTACTTGGAGTCCCGTGACATTAGTTTCTGTCTTATTTTCAGAAACGCATACAAAAATGAAAAAATAGGTAATTAATTAAATTTTTGTTTTTGCTATGCGTTCTTCACAAAGATTTTATTCCAAGTGACGTCAAATCAAGAATTTAATCTTTATTTCTCTCCTGGTGAATGACACATACCTCCTCCGATACTTTGAACGATTGATTGTTTACATTTAATTTTTATATCATTCAGTAAATTTTCTATTTTTATTTCAGAATCGTCACTCACAGCCAGAATTAGAATCACAACGGTCACGACCCTTGTCTGAGGCCAATTCAGAATTAAGTTGTGATCTTTTGTCTGAGAACAACTACAAATCCAGCATAGAGCTCTCGTCATCGACGGGTGGTGGTGATGGTGGTGGTGGTGGTAGCAGTGGTGGTATCGGTGGTGGAGGAATTGGAGGTGGTGGTAACCGTCACTCAGAACAAAGCGATGATGGCAAACGCTCAAGTGTCAATTCAAGTGACACAACAAACAGCGATCGCCTAACATCGGGCAATAAGAGATCACTGCCAAAACACCAACGGCCACTTACTCGGTATTTACCGATCTTCTCTCCCGATTTAGATTTGCGGCAACATATTGAGTCGGCAGGTCATCAAATCGCCCAGTGCCCACATGTTTTTGTCGATTCTTACAGCTGTCGAGGGTACGATTCACGATTCTATTATTAAATACATACATACATAGCTGAACTTGAAATAACATCTGATTTTATTTTTGTAGGTATTTGCACAAACTAGGCGCCACATTCCATGGCTGGTCAAGGAGATGGTTTGTTTTGGATCGGCAGCGTAATGCATTTATTTACTATTCGGATAAGTCAGAGAGGAAACCTCGTGGTGGAGCGTATTTTTCGGTGAGTAATCATTAAATTAGACACTTCAGACATTTCAACAACAAGAATCTCCACAAATCAGTCATTGTTAGACGTACACATATTTGTAACTTTCCTTTGGAAGGTTCAAACAATCTAGAAAGACCTGTTACAGTCATATCCGAAATGTCAATTGTTCAGTGGGGAAACTTGCAAACTCAATGTTGTCTATTCCCTTTACGAGCTTTACCTACCCCTAGCCCTATTCATCCACTTGAATCCAGAAGTATGTCTTTTACACCCCAACTTCAGTGAAATGACCACATATTTAACGGCTGTTAAGGTTTTCTTTAAAGATGCAAGAAATTTGTATCAAATTGTGATAAGCTTGAGTATAATTCCCATAATATTTGGAAAGATGCTCCTTAAATAGCCCTAAATAGCCTTGGATATAATTGAAAATAGTTTTGAAATTTATAAGTGGTTCAACTACCTATAACGAAAACCTTTTATGTACACCTTTTGTTGAGTAGCGTCCGCAGCAACGTTTTATGTTATTTTTAAAACTTTACATCCACTATCGGAATTTTATATAGTTTTCAATATATTGTTTTGATAAATTAAGACACGAAATTGTAATAATAATAATTGTTTTCTTTTATTTCAGACAATTGATGAAGTTTACCTTGACCATTTGAATGCATCAAAAAGTGGCCGACCACATTGCACATTTATCGTAAAAACAAAAAAGCGTAGCTATCACCTGCAGGCAGCTTCAGATTCAGCTGCTCGAATTTGGATTGATGCCATCATAACTGGAGCTCAAGGAAATTTAGATTATTAGGGCATTTCTGTTCTTTTTATATTACCTAAGTATATTTTTAATAAGGTTATTACTAGACTTGTATCGTATTCAAAGAGAAATCTCTCCATGCATACAGATTTCTATGCCAAAGTGAATTTTCAAATTCAAACACAGTATAACACATAAAACAAAAAAGAATCAAAAAAAAACATTATTTTTAGCGTAGTGCGATATGTATTTTTTTATAATTAGCTTTTAAGAAAAATTATCAACGGTATTTGCTCTTCTCTTTCAAACTAAA
Source organism: Leucozona laternaria (assembly GCA_932273885.2). Taxonomy (NCBI): domain Eukaryota; kingdom Metazoa; phylum Arthropoda; class Insecta; order Diptera; family Syrphidae; genus Leucozona; species Leucozona laternaria. Next base: position 16,474,677 of record OW026367.1, on the reverse strand, counting down.
TAGTATATTCACCAGTTAAATGGAGATGAATACAGCGCCAAACAATAGTTTCTATGTAAATGTGCCTTTGTTTTGTTTATTTAAAGGATTATTATAATATTTATATTACAACTGATGTTAATTATGAGAATTCTTAGTAAACTCCTTAGGCACCTTGGTTAGAGTAAATTTGGAATTGAATTAGTTATCTGATGCTTAGATTGTTTGCTTGTTAGATTGATGTGAATAGATAAAATTTTATGTCATCTATTTTATTTGTCTAACGTTTTTTTTTTTTATATATTTTACATTTATATAATAAATATATATATTAAATTTTTTTTAATTTATTTTAAGTGAAATACTAGATGTACTCATGTCACTAAGCAGTTTGTTCGTAGTCGTTGTTATCCAAACTACGACCACTACAAATAAACTACGAAGAAATGAAAATACCTTACTACATATTTTGTTTTTTTTTTTTTACTAAATTAATTATAATTATATATATTTCATATTTTGGATTGACTTGTGTTTTATCAAGATTTTACCTTCTTTTAGTAATAATAATTTATGATTTAACAGTAAAAAATATAAACATATTAAACGAAGTTGTATTTATGTTTTACTTGATGGGTGAAGTATGTATTAGAATAGTTTTATGCTAGAATTATGGTCGAAGAGCCATAGTAGCTGGCGGACTTACCATATTTCAGGACTTTTGATATGAAGTGAAGTTATATGCTAACAGGCTTGTGAACATGGAATGGGCATTCATTATCTCATCTGATTGCACATCGGACCGGCCTCGACCACTAAAGCGTGACAGCAGTACGTTAACGTTTGATATTTTATACCATATACAGCCCTATTCTGCTATCAGATTCGATCGAAACTTTCGATTCACGTTAGGGATGTCCATAGAAAAAATGTATCGATGTTTTTTTCAATGTATTGTATCGAAACGTTATATCGATGTTTAACGATATATCGAATGAAAACATCCATGCATTAGTACTATATGAGCTCAGTTATGTTTAAAAAATTTAGGATAGGGAAAAGGAAACAGTAAAATGAGATATTCAGCCCAATTCTAAACATTCCCCGGGAAAATAACTCCCCGGGAGACGTGTTTCTCGGAAGTAGTAGTACCTTATTTCGAATTCCCCGAGAGAAATTAGCGGGAATTTTTTGTTTAGAATACAGGAGTTGGGAAAAGGGAAAAATTTCCCGGGGAATTGTCATTTCGAATTGGGCTGATTATCCAAGGTAATAAAATTGAGTTTTATCAAAATAAAAACTTAAAATAAATTATTCATACACGTATACATACATAGAACTAACTTTTATTTTTATATTAGATATCCCAATACTTCCTTTCCAAGCTTTGCATAAATAGTAATTTATTGACCTGCTTTGCTTGGATTCTGTTACGTTGCTGATTCAACACTTGTGAAGCTTTTGAAAAATTAAATATTTATACGCAATTTTGTAAAGTTTTGGAAACTGTAGTTTTAATTCGGACCATATTTAACACATAAGGTCACAATTATGTTGTATTTCACATACATTCGAATGCATCGTGTGTGTTCTCTATATTCAATGTTTTTGCAACTACAAGTACTACGTTTAATTGCAGTATAAAGATATCGAGTTTGCTTTTGAAGAAAGGGATAACAACATTTCGAGATTTCGACTATGCGAACGCGATCGAATGAAACGAAACTCATTTCAACTCGTAGGCACACAAAATAGTTGATGAAACGTAGTTCAAACTTTAATTCGATACATCGAATGAAATATATCGATATGTCGTTAAATATCGAATGTATTGGATATATCGGTTTTTTTCGGTACATCGAATAAGAAAACATCGATGTTTTCGATATATCGATATAAAATGTGCAACCCCTAATTCACGTGAATGTTTCATTCAATTTGCCTCAAATTATTCAGCCTTAAGCCGCGTCCAGATCAATAAAAATTTACGTTGTGTGCCGTGCGCCTTGAATTTTGTATTCGCCGCAATTATTTCCGCCGAGAATTTCAAATTATTTTGTGCTTAAAGTGCCGTCAGTGCTCAATTTGCACGGAAAATAATTTTAAAAAACTTGATTCATCAATTTGTCAACATGAATACACCTTTGCGCCGCAAATATTTTCGTGTGCGCCGAAAATCCATCGGAATCGGAGTCGCGTTGAATGTGACACACAAATTTGTGTGCGTCCGGACGTCCACACTGGCTTTTTTTGTTGCGTCTACAAAAATATTTGCGTCGAACACGGCGCACAACGCAATTTTTTATTGATCTGGATGCGGCTTTAGAGTTTCACCCGAAAAATATTTCACCCTGAGTTTTAAAATCTATTGCGAGTTTCGCCCGAACGAAATTTTGTTCGCCTCCATAAAAAAAGTGAAAATGGCATTACATTCCGCCCGAAATGAATGTTCACAATAAGGGGAATTTTTCGATCATGAAATTTTGGGTGAAACACACAATAGGCGGAAGGTAAAATGTCAAATTTTCCGGGGGGAATGTTGTTCGGGTGAAACTCACATTAAGGCTGATTATTTATTTAAAACTTATGTCTTTCCAATGCAAATCGTAACCAGTACTTGTTTTTGAAATTCTAATGAGGATCGTATTGTCTTAATTAAATATTTTTATCGCAATTTATACGCATTATGGAACAATCATTTCCTTCCGACGGATAGCAGAATAGAGCTGATAGTTTCCATTATTCAAAAATATAAAATACAAATGACAGACATCTAGTGCAGTACCTACTCGAGTAGCGGAATCTCGAAATAAACATTATTTTTTGCAGGTTAAAAATGCCTTTCTGTTAAAGCAATCTGTGTAGTCTATTTTATAACAAAAACAATTATACACTTTTGTAACGGAATTTTGAATAAAAAAACCCCAGCAAAATTTCCAGATAAAACTCAGTTTCTTAAAAAAGAAAAAAATATTACTTTCTTTAGAGCAATATGTGTCTCTTTCCTAAACTTAGCTCTAGAATATACCTACTTGATAAAAAAAAATATTGTCAGACACCTAGTGCAGTACCCAAGTTCTTAACGGAATTTTAAAAAAGGCGCCGAAGAATCTTCGTACAGATTCCATTGGTAAACTAAATTAATTTATTTTTTATTTGGATCTGTCAAACAGCCGATTTTGACCATCTTTGCGTTCCATTGGGCAAAATAAATTGATTTCTTTTTGATTTGAAAACAATTTTGCAGATCTAAATTGTTCGGCAGATTTACCCCTCCCTCTACTACCACCAACATATTTTAGTGCTATCAATTTGCAAATGTGTTTTTTAAATTGATTAATTTTTTTCAAGTATGAAAATTGTGTTAAAATATGTGAGAAATATTCGCTCATAATAAATGGAACCGTTTATCATCTTTATCTTCTAAAAGTGCATCAATGGTGAAGTTTATTGGAAATATTAACACAGAAACGAAATTACACGAATAAAATGATAAAAATATATCAATTTGAAAAAGCGTTGCATTCGCCACGAACAAATAAAAATAAAAAAAAATGCAGTTTTTCTCAAAGGAACTTGTCTCCAATATACAACTTCTTTTTGCGATTTTTAAGCACACGTATTCGAGGGACGTATGTGGATGGCGGGGTAGACAAAATTGCTGAGGTTAAAAAAATTGCAGAGATATTGCTCATTCTTCTTTCTGAAAATAAATTAAGACAGGCGCAAGTTTCGTCGTCGTTCCGAAGTATTCGCGTTGGTTTGGGATAGCCTTTATTGTTCGAGTGTGTTTTATTTACATTCATATAACATTCATATTTTACACTCATATAACTTGGCTTAATCAAGAGTGCACAGATATGATACTTCTTCACTTGCACAAAGTTAAAATTCATTAAAAATCGCTGCGTTGAAAAGGTAAATCGCTCTCGTCCAAAAGCTCTCCGGCTCTTGTAGTAGTGAAAAGGTGAGACGCGTCGGCAGTCAATCTGTTTCACGCGTAATGTGTGTTTTAAATATGTGTGTTTGCCACCAGGGTGCGTTTTATTTTCCCGCTTCTCATCGTTTGAATTCCAAAAACAAAATAAATCAACAATAAAAAAAACATGTCAACAAACCAGGCGGCCGTAATAAACGAATCGTAAATATTTACATTAAAAAATATTCAACAATTGTTCCAATAAATATTTTAATCTTTTACCAGCTTTGTAGAACAGAAACTACTCGAAAACTTTTTACGAGGCACAAAATTGATGAAAATAATCGAAGACAAAACGGACCAATTCATCAACAAGTACGCTAGCTCTAAAAAGCCCGAGGACGCTCGTGCTGCTATTATTCTGGATTTACCTTTGCACTATAGAGATTTCGTGGAAAGATCACAAACTCTGCTTCATCTTTTAGTTGAAGAACCGTTGGAGTTCCTGGATACAGCAAAGTATCTTATTTATTCGTTAATAACGACGATTATCAAAGGCTCATCCAATTCGGCTTTGAAAACAATTGATTCCGAACAAGTGCATATTCGGTTCCGCTTCATAGGACTGCCAGTGCAAAAAGAATTGCTTTACGACATCATACCAAATAGATACCCAGGTGGGTTGGCGGTGCTTAATTGTGTTTTGTCTGCATACACAGAACCTGAAAGTTACACGTAAGTATTGGATCACAATCAGTAGAAGTAGAAAAGAAAAGTATATTTTTCTGTTACACCTACATATTCTCAGGATACAATCAATTTGGTATTGTACAACAGGCTGTAAAACAAACCTCATAAAAAAAGAAGTGACGAAAGGTATGTATCGTATCAGAAAATAATTATAACACCCATCTAGGAAGAGGCACAAAATGTATAGAATCGGGCTATACGATATTTGCCCACGATTAACTTTTGCTAGAAAGATATACCTATGGAAATTTGTGTGGACTATTTGTTAATCCTCTATGATCTATCAACTCGGCTAATTTAATTTAGGGTTCTAATATGAAGGTCATTGGCGTTGCAAATTTTTAGTTGGGTATTGCAGTCGGTTGCAGATGTAGAATATACATACATACTCAACGTAGTTTTGATATTTTTTTTAAAGTTGAGTGAAGATTAATTTTCAACTATTTTTTTTTTTTTTGTAAAGTAAGTTTTATTTGCCCCTACGGTTTCAAATTTAAATTTAAAATAACCACCACATGTGTGGATATTTTTTGTATCTTTTTCCAGAACCTAATTGTTATAATTGTGCTCGACCTATGAGCGAATATTCAAAACTACGTTGCTTTGGCAAATATCGCTTGCTCAAAGTATTTTCCCTCCGAAGCGTATCTACTCCAAGAGTGCTTAACAAAATTTTTCGCTGCCAAGTTGTTCGTTTGCAAGGTAAACTAATTCAACTCTACTTGTCGTGTCAATTAATAAGTTTCTAAATTAAAGATTACACCTACGATTGTGACTTAGTATTGGGTGCAAAATACACTATAACTGGTCATTTGGATTTCAAAACTATTGAATTCATAGCATGGAATCTAGTGAAACAATAAACAGTTCACTTTCGGGTGTGAAATCAATTCCTGACGCTGAGCTTGATGATCTTCTGGCATTCAGCCAAAAAGTAAATGAAGATGCCGACTTCACAAATTTTCAATATCACCAATCAATGGAAGCACCTCTCCAAACAACAGACCTTTTTCGGGATGCTGAAGAAAAAGAACTAACTGCTAATGAAAAAACTCAAAAATATCCACCGGAGTTTAATCTGTCTTTCTCTCTCGGAGCACCAGATCCAACTTTGATATTAAACTCCCAGAAAACTGATATAATTGAACTAAGTTGCAATAGCGTACAAAATAACTTTGAAGAATCTGCTTTTGTTCATCCTCAAATGAAGGATGAACCACTGGATCTTTCTGTGCCATCGCTCCAATTTTCAGCTACGACATCTTCCAAGCTAAAAAATTACGCAAACGACGACTTGGATCTAGAGTTCTCGGCTGATCCAATTCCCCCACGAACATTTTCGTCGATTACAAGGGCAAATGAATCTGCTGTATCTGCAGAGGAAGATCCGTACCAAATAGGTCCAAGTACTTCGCGAAGATCACCCATGGAGTACTTGGCTCTCACTTACAGTCAAACTTCTCTAGAAGATGAAAGAACTGCAAACATTCGAAGCGATTTGGGTGGATGTCAAAATGTACAGAAGGATCTTACCCTAATTCCTAACTCGATCCAACGCCTCTATGAGACTATTAAAATGGCATACTCAGATTTTGCTTTTGTATACTCACTAAGCACACAAATGTGCCAAGAACGAGTGCCCATGGATTGCTTTGTGCATTTAAAAATAGGTCTATTGCTTAGCATTGCCTCTCTAGACGATAATCCTGATCGTCCGCCCATTTCTATAGTCGCCATTGGTCCTGAGTTTGCAATGGCCAACTATATTATGGAGACCATTGGCAATGTGGCGGAAAGATTCGTCGGCCCAGATGATGATTTCAAAGTGCCAGCCAAAAACAATAGCGCACACACTTGGATTGAAGCGGATCCTATTGTAATGGCTAGAGGCGGAATATATTATGTGGGTGACTGGGGGCGATTAAGTGCAGCTAGAAGTTTTAAATTTTTTAAAACCATTGAGTGCGGTCGAGTAGCCCTCGAAAGGACCACAGTTACTTGTCGGTTGGAGGCAGCTATATGGACACACTGGCGATCCTACAAATATGATACCAAGGATCAGCATACTTTTAATAAATTTCTCGAGTAAGTAATATTAGTCTTAATTTTCTTTCAACGGATTAAGTTCATACTTTTTCCTATATAGAATTTTTGGTATACCTCTTGTAATCGAAGATGACAATCACGAGGTGCTGGTAGATTTTATGCTCGAACAGGCGTCAATAAAAAAATTCGAATCAACAATTGATGAACTCTCAATTTGTGCTGATGATATGCGAGAATTTCTCTCGATCATCAGCAAAAGAAGGGTAGATCTTTCGGATGAAGCTTCAGAAATTCTTAGAAAGTACTTTGTATCCTCAAGAATAGATAGGCCAGGTATAGTAGATAATTTATTTATTATTTCATAATAGCTCAATTTTTGTGTTCTCTCTAGATTGTTTGACACAAAAATCGTTTTCTACGCTAAAACTATTTGCCGAATCATTTGCTAAGTTATCCCTACGTCATGATGTGATAATGATCGATGCGATTGCTGCGATTTATATGACAGAGAATTTAATTCAGAATGTCTTTGGGCCGGGAGTATATCCGCCACCGAAATTTCAAGCCCACACTTATATTGGCGCTGTTGATGAGCATATGGTGCAGTTTCAGGAATGGGTTAAAAATTACACTTCACAGTTTCTAGAAAAGGATTAATTTGAATTGTTTACATTATATTTCTTTTACTATCGCGTGGAAAACGACGCTGCTGGATGAAAACGCTCCAAGGTCGTTCGAAAGATATTTAAAAAAAAAAATAAGCTAAACATTTTGGGCCTTACGCCGAGGACCGCCTTAATACGCCGCAAATTTAGAAGCTATTATTGTTGTTGTTTAGTTTTTAAGTTGTATTAAAAAAAAATTTTATTTAGTATAAATATGTACATATTAGAACATTCCAAATACTCCACAGAAACCAGGAGTGCAAGCACTTAACTTAACTCGTCATAGTTGAATTGGAATTTTTTAAGAATTAAAATTAAAATGAATAAATATGCTTATAAAGTTGTTAATTTAATAGCTCGAATTCCTATTCCATCTCCTCCAAGGCCCAAGGTGGTGTATGTACTTGTTGATACATGTATTTGTATTTTGTATATATAAAATGAAGCGGATGTATATTAAAGCAGCAATAATTGGACAATAAATAATATTGTTTAGATCAGTGGGAAATACACAATGCGGCGTTTCTCGCACGCCACGTGACGACGGTTTTCATTTCTGCTAAGTAATTTACAGATCTTTCAAAAAAGATGTACAGCCCTATTCTGCTATCCGATTCGATCGAATCTTTCGATTCACGTGAATTATTTATTCAAAACTTATGTGTTGCCAATGCAAATCTTAACCAGTACGTGTTTTCGAAATTGTAAAAAGTATCTTATTTGTCTTAATTATGCTTTTATCGCAATTTGTACGCATTATGGAACAATCATTTCCTTCCCGCGGATAGCAGAATGGAAATGTTCACGCGAGCGTTTAGCAGAATAGGCCTGGTAATCAATTTTACCTTAACAAAATAAAGTTATTTATAAATCTATTGTTTTGTATGTTATTTTGATTATATTCTATGGATTTTTTTTTTACAAAAATGAATTTTTGTCGTAAAAACGCTTCTGCATTTTGCATTCGGCGACGACCTTGTAACTAGAAAAAGATGACAGCTGACAGCGGTTCTCGTCACGCTCACGTCCCGTTTCCTCGTCGCATTGTGAATCAGGCAAGAATAAAAGTTTGTCCCAGATCTTTTTCACACTTCACAAATTGGGTAATTTTGAACGAGAGTAAAACATTTTTTTTTTGACGTTTAAAAAGTGTCAAATGTTTGTTTACGAAGAAGAAAGCAATAGTAATTAATTTGTTTTTAATATTCCTTTTTATGAGCCCAGCTTCTACATTTCACTTTCACTCGAAGTGAAATGAAATTCAGGGGTGCCAGCACGTAACTTCATACAATCGATGATTGTCGATCGTCGGTCAACTCGAAACAAATTATTTTTTGCAGCACGTAATTTGAGACGAGTTTCATTGTGACTTCCGCTTAAAAATGTAATTGTGAACTTTAATGTGAAATGTCAAATTATGTGGCTTTCGTTTCAACCAATTCGTGTGGTTTTCGTTTCGACCAAAAAAATCGATTTTTCTTTGATTTTTTTGATTTGTGACAAATTTTTCCTTTCGACCAAAAAAAACGAATTTTTGTCGATCTGAAGTCGATTTTGCAGATCTCGATTTTTAGCAAGATTTACACAGATTTTCACACGCACTTGCACACACATCAAAGAAAAGTGACTTGTACCCAGTGTCGTTTTAAAAAAGGCACTCATACAATCATAAAACAAAATAAAACCACGTTTTGTGTTCGTTTTGCCAGTAAAATTTAAGATCTGGCACCCAAATCTGAATTGGTCGAAACGAAAGCCACATCAGATTTGGGTGTCAGATCTTAAATCTTACTGGCAAAAGGAACACAAAACGTGATTTTATTTTGTTTTGTGATTGTATGGGTGCCACTTTTAAAACAACACGGGTAAAAGTCACTTTTCTTTGATGTGTGTGCAAGTGCGTGTGAAAATATGTGTAAATCTTGCTAAAAATCGAGATCTGCAAAATCGACTTCAGATCTACAAAAATTCGATTTTTTTGGTCGAAAGGAAAGGAAAAAACACATTATGTGGTTTTCGTTTCGAACAAAAAAATCGAATTTTTGTCGATCTGAAGTCGATTTTGCAGATCTCGATTTTTAGCAAGATTTACACATATTTTCACACGCACTTGCACACACATCAAAGAAAAGTGACTTGTACCCAGTGTCGTTTTAAAAAAGGCACTCATACAATCATAAAACAAAATAAAATCACGTTTTGTGTTCGTTTTGCCAGTAAAATTTAAGATCTGGCACCCAAATCTGAATTGGTCGAAACGAAAGCCACATCAGATTTGGGTGTCACATCTTAAATCTTACTGGCAAAAGGAACACAAAACGTGATTTTATTTTGTTTTATGATTGTATGAGTGCCTTTTTTAAAACGACACTGGGTACAAGTCACTTTTCTTTGATGTGTGTGCAAGTGCGTGTGAAAATATGTGTAAATCTTGCTAAAAATCGAGATCTGCAAAATCGACTTCAGATCTACAAAAATTCGATTTTTTTGGTCGAAAGGAAAGGAAAAAACACATTATGTGGTTTTCGTTTCGAACAAAAAAATCGAATTTTTGTCGATCTGAAGTCGATTTTGCAGATCTCGATTTTTAGCAAGATTTACACATATTTTCACACGCACTTGCACACACATCAAAGAAAAGTGACTTGTACCCAGTGTCGTTTTAAAAAAGGCACTCATACAATCATAAAACAAAATAAAATCACGTTTTGTGTTCGTTTTGCCAGTAAAATTTAAGATCTGGCACCCAAATCTGAATTGGTCGAAACGAAAGCCACATCAGATTTGGGTGTCACATCTTAAATCTTACTGGCAAAAGGAACACAAAACGTGATTTTATTTTGTTTTATGATTGTATGAGTGCCTTTTTTAAAACGACACTGGGTACAAGTCACTTTTCTTTGATGTGTGTGCAAGTGCGTGTGAAAATATGTGTAAATCTTGCTAAAAATCGAGATCTGCAAAATCGACTTCAGATCTACAAAAATTCGATTTTTTTGGTCGAAAGGAAAGGAAAAAACACATTATGTGGTTTTCGTTTCGAACAAAAAAATCGAATTTTTGTCGATCTGAAGTCGATTTTGCAGATCTCGATTTTTAGCAAGATTTACACATATTTTCACACGCACTTGCACACACATCAAAGAAAAGTGACTTGTACCCAGTGTCGTTTTAAAAAAGGCACTCATACAATCATAAAACAAAATAAAATCACGTTTTGTGTTCGTTTTGCCAGTAAAATTTAAGATCTGGCACCCAAATCTGAATTGGTCGAAACGAAAGCCACATCAGATTTGGGTGTCAGATCTTAAATCTTACTGGCAAAAGGAACACAAAACGTGATTTTATTTTGTTTTGTGATTGTATGGGTGCCACTTTTAAAACAACACGGGTAAAAGTCACTTTTCTTTGATGTGTGTGCAAGTGCGTGTGAAAATATGTGTAAATCTTGCTAAAAATCGAGATCTGCAAAATCGACTTCAGATCTACAAAAATTCGATTTTTTTGGTCGAAAGGAAAGGAAAAAACACATTAAGTTATCTTCAAAATAAAATTCGTTCATTAAAATTTAAATTGCATTCAAAATGATATTTTTTGATTCGGAAAGTGAAGATGAGGGTAAAAGAAGATACCTTAGGGATAATAGCAATCCATTAGAATTGTGTGAAAATGTGTTATTCATATATACATAGAAAAAGCATATCATCTAAAACAAAACCATTTTTGTTCTTAAGTTTTATACAGCCAAACCGTACCTTTTAAGTGAAGTTTATTACTTCTAAGCTTATTTTTGAAATTGTATTTTAGGTCCCTCTAGGTCTAAAAAAAAGTTCTGGAAAATGTTTGTAGGTAGTACATATATACTCGTATTTTAACAATAACCTACCTTTTTCCGATCTTTAAGATTTCTTTGCGGAGGACCCTCTGTGTTAAGGAAGTCAGTCAGTTTTTCCCACAGCAAATTGGAGTTTTTCCCTCCTTCGGCAGTTTTAAAAATTCCACTGGCTAAATCAGAGTGAGAACTCATAAATTGAGTCAAAATCTCCGTTTGTTTTTTTATTTATTGACATACCTACTATTTTGTTTTTCCATTTTTTATCTAAAAAAATCACTGCCAACGTGCCAACGATAAGTAATTTCTGTCGAGTAAAAATTTTTGTTTCAAATGTCATTTACAAGTTTGTGTGCTGCCGCATCTGGCGATACAATCGAGGACACTCGATTGAACCACGATATGTGCTGCCAGTGCTCGATTGTATCGACAAAACTCGATTGTATCAAGCTACGTGCTGGCACCCCAGGCCAATTCTAAACATTCCCCGGGAAAATAACTCCCCGGGAGACGTGTTCTCTCGGGAGTAGTAGTACCTACTCTTATTCCAAATTCCCCGAGAGAAATTCCCGGGAATTTTTTGTTTGGAATACAGGGCCAGTATTACGAATTACGATTATCTTTCAAAATCAGTCGTTATCGTTATTTTCCGATTACGATAGTCGTTTTTTATAATTTTGGATCGTGACTTTATGCAGTTGACACTTTATTTATGTTTGCTTGGTTCTGCGGTTTATGTCATGAGTTCATGACTATCGTTTTCTTGGGTATCGTTTTGTTTCGCCTTTCGTTTCGTAATTCGTAATACGGGCCCATGAGTAGGGAAAAGGGAAACATTTCCCGGGGAATTGTGATTTAGAATTAGGCTGATTGATATCAAGCGAACGTGAAATGTAGAACTTGTGGCCAGATTAGAGAATACGAACCGAATCGTTTTCATTGGCGAAAATGAATTTTGGTATTAATACTTTCGCTTTCGCCTCTTTCGTTTTACATCCGCCCTATTTGCGAAATCGAAAGCGAATGTGAAATGACATTTCCAATAGATTTTTATTTGCGGATTGGTTTATCGGTGGTTTTTTTCTTCGAGGTATTCTTCGAACAGCAAAAATCCTCCGATTCGTATGAAATCGGAGAATTTTCCGCTCCGACGGATACTTCGCTAGGGTTGATTGTTTGAGGCAATATTGTTCATTTGTAGAGAAAAAGACACATTTGATCTTTTTTTATTTTTAAAATAAATAATAATCAAGCGAACGGCTATCGATTTTGAAATATCGAATTTTGAAATAAAGGGACCTCATCACATAAAACGAAAACGATCGAACGATATCGTTGCGAAGAAAGCTATTTTTATTTTTCTCTATTATATAAAATAGAGACAACAATGGTGAAGACGATATCGTCCGATCGCTTTATTGATGTAGATCTTCATTTTAATTAAGCGACGTTACAGAGAGTATTCAATGTCTTCAAAATAACCAACCCAATTTAGATATCAAATTTAAACAGGCTTTTAAGAAGAAAATTTAAGAAATTTAATATTTATCAATGGCAAAAAAAATAGATTTAGATTTAATTTTTTGTGTTATTTATTTTGTTTATTTAGTGTAAAAAAAATACACACGAATGAAAAATTCTTATCGATTGGACTTAGCAACACGTTCCAATTCATCCTTCTTTTTGATAGCGTAAGAGTTCGATGAACCCTATAATTAAAAGAAAAAGTTTATTAGATTAAAAATAAAAAAAAGTAATCAAATTTTCTAGAAACTAATTTTCGTTTAGATTGGTAAAATTTAAAACTAAAGAATAATATCCACCGTTTTCATTCATACAAAACTATTAAATGAAGTGTTGTTCTACGTTTCTCGAGCACCGCAAATAGGATTCATAGATTTGGGCGCTAGGATAATAAAACTATTTTATGTTGTCCTTCAGCGAAGCTGTAGCAACGTTGTGATTTTCATTGCTCATGATTAGGAAGGACTTTCAAATAAATAAATAAATAACGGAAAGGTTATGAAGCTCAAGAGTGTCATTGATCAGCATAATACACGACATTCATACAAAACCTTTAACTCAAATGTTGTTCTACGTTTCTCGAGCACCGCAAATAGGATTCATAGATTTGGGCGCTAGGATAATAAAACTATTTTATGTTGTCCTTCAGCGAAGCTGTAGCAACGTTGTGATTTTCGTTGCTCATGATTAGGAAGGACTTTCAAATAAATAAATAACGGAAAGGTTATGAAGCTCAAGATTGTCATTGATCAGCATAATACACGACATTCATACAAAACTTTTGATTGAAATGTTGTTCTACGTTTCTCGAGCACCGCAAATAGGATTAATACATTTGGGCGCTAGGATAATAAAACTATTTTATATTGTCCTTCAGCGAAGCTGAAGCAACGTTGTGACTTTCGTTGCTCATGATTAGGAAGGACTTTCAAATAAATAAATAAAATAAGAATTTTGAAGGACAGAATTCAACTTACCTTAGCAGCGTTAATCAACTCATCGGCCAAACATTCAGCAATGGTCTTGATGTTCCTGAAAGCGGCTTCACGTGCCCCAGTGCAAAGCAACCAAATGGCCTGAAAGGGAAAACATAACAAAATTTACAAATTATGCTACACAATAACATATTGAATTCCAAAAAAAAAGGATATATTAATATAATGTGTTCTAAATTCGTTGTAGAATTAAAAAATATCTTTGTTAACTCTTTTGGAACTCAAAACTAGTTCGTTATTGTCCAGAAGCATAAGCTTGTTTCATAAAAAACAGAAAAAACTATGAAGCTGGACGTATAAGGGAGAGCAGTAAGACATGTACATGAATGCCATAATCATGAATTTTGAAAAATGAGAATTTCGCGAATCGTGTTTGTTTATTCCACAAGTCTGAAAGGTTATTTTGATCAGTCTTTGGTGAGGGGATGAAAATAGTGAGTTTCAAAATTTTTATTTCAGAATATACCCACTTTATAGGTATATCATTTTCCTTAAGTCCAAAGACTTTAATCTTGATGATCCCATAAATAGAACTCAGAATTTTTACATGTCTAACGGCTCTCCTCTAAAACTCTTGACTTCAAGGATAAAACAAATTAGCTCAGTTCTTATCTTACTGTAAAGATTAGAATGACGTGAGCTGACTAATGTATATAGGGCATACACTTGGCATTATTTAAAACATACAGATGCTACGAATACCGGTCATTTTGTCTATTCGAGTGTTATAATTTTTTTTGAGGTTATTATTATTCATGACAAAATTTAGAGTAGTTATATGATATAGATAACTTACTTGGTTGACACGACGAAGGGGCGAGACGTCGACAGCTTGACGACGAACAGTACCAGCACGACCAATACGGGTAGAGTCTTCACGTGGTCCGGAATTGATGATTGCACTCACAAGTGTCTGTAAAGATGTTAAAATAAAATGATTGTTATTAAACAAAAACTAAATACAATTTAAATTAAAAGAAACAAAATTTGTCATTGGCTTCGTGTGGGCGAAATAAACACAAAATCACGTCTATTTCAAAGTATCGAAAGCCAATGGTTTAATTTACGTCCACATTCTACCTGTTGCAACGTTGGAGATTATCGAAAAACAACAGTTTAGCATGGGACGAGAAAGACCAACTTCCATTGGAATTAAAATTACCTGCAGTGGATTCTCGCCGGTAAGCAAATGGATAATCTCAAATGAGTGCTTGACGATGCGCACAGACATAAGTTTCTTTCCATTGTTGCGTCCCTTCATCATCAGAGAGTTTGTCAAACGTTCGACAATTGGGCATTGTGCCTTACGGAAACGTTTGGCAGCATAGCGACCAGCGGAATGAGGCAAATAACGAGCATACTTCTCCTTGACTGCAATATAATCCTGCAGGGAAATGTCGCTCACGGTAACATCATCGCAACTCCATCTACCGAAGAGCTTGATATCGGGAAGCTCGGCCGGTTGTGGCAGTGATGTTGTATCTAGAACTGCTAATGGCTCTGACTCAACAGGCTGCTCCCCTTCAAAATTTTCAACACTTTCAACGTCAGCCATTCTGTAAATTAAAAATTTAAATTTAAATTATTAATAATTTGTATGAAGAAAGACTCATCTCAAATCAGTTTCAAGTTATTGGTCGGAATAGCATTATCTTTTATGCCAAATCATTAAGATGAAGTCTGGTAGACTTATCTAGTATTGGATACTGTAAATAGCGTCAATTTCAATTATTACAATACTTTTGTGTTGGACAGAGCGGCAGGACGGAAGAGACTGATGTTCAGTAGTAAATGCAATCTGGCTATAATACCCACATGGTTATTCAGCCAACAATTAAACAAGTTTTTTCTTCAAAGAATAGTGCTTGCCGATTGCAATTTTATTATGATCATCACAATTAAAATATATTTTTCAATTTTTGATTTTAAACACGTGTAAGGTTTTCCTTTAAAAATCCGCCATAACCCAATTTTTTTGGATAAAACAATAAAACACACATTTTTAGATGATTTTCAGTGACCAAAAATTGTATGATATATACATTTACGTTTCCACTACATAAATAATGATTTTTTTTAAAGATTTATTAATAAATTCCTTACATTTATAATTTGTGAAAAATCAACCGATGCAAACAGCAATGGCGTTCGCCGAGAAAAGAACATGTCGCGAAAGTGCTGCTTCTGTGGTGACATCCGGAAACCGCGGTATGTCAGCTAATTAAATTCTTTTTTCTGTATGGCAATGATAGGGATCAGATTACACTGTTTAGAAAAATCTTCGAGCCTAGATTTTTTTTTTGTCCCCATTCACACGAGGAAAATGAGTTGCAAACAACATTCAGTTTGTTGGTGAGAAAGGCAAGAAGTAAGAGTTGAAAATGAATTTCCCCGGTCAACAATTCGAGGAGATTTTTTTGCCATTCCTCTTCACATGCACAGTGTGTACAACCAATATATTTTAGAAGAAAACTACAGAAAGTTTCCCCGATTTTGTTTCCCCGTGTGAAAGCTACAGGAGGTTCTTAAGGAAATTAAAAGAACACGTCAAAAAAATCTCCTGCAACTTGTTTCCTCGTTTGAAAATCAATCAATCGATTCCAAAAAAATTGTTTTTTTTTATTGGTTACTAACTTGGTAGTCGGATAGCCTATCTAATACCTATGCAACAACTCAAAACCTACCCGAATAGCTTTGGATAGTTACGCGAACTCTTCTAATGTTCTAATTAATTACTCACTGCCATGTGATGCATTAAAAACCTTTTTTTATTATATTGAATATATGTTAAACTAAGCACTTCAGGAAAATCTTTTAACTCCAGAGAAATATCAAATTATTCTAGTGTGCGTGCAAATCCATGTAAGGGCTTATCTACATTCAAGACTTTTTGAAAAAAGTGGAAGAAGTAAATGATTAAACCTATATATGCCTGTGTGCCAAAAAACGCTTACGAAAACTGTGTTTGATCTGTCATTGCAGATTGATTTGAAAGATCGAACGCAATTTCTCGAAGGATTGCTTCCGATTCAATTCCATAAGCCTTCTTTTACTATCCGAAATAGAGATTATTAAAAAACATGAATTACAACAACAACACGTGATCCTGGACCAATGTTCTGTAACTCTCGCATTCATAAAATAGGTCGAGAAACGTTGAAAAATGGAACAAACCTCATATGATTTTTTGGTCTGCTATTATACGACGACTTTTGCGTCGTGACTCTTCTTCGAGTTCTTCTTTAAAATTTCGTCCTGCGAGTCGTACGCTATAAGTCCCCTTTCACACGAGGAAACTGAGTTGCCAGCAACAATCAGTTTGTTGGTGAGAAGGGCAAGAAGTAAGAGGGGAAAATGAATGTGAAAGGGGACAAAGCGTGAAACAGATTAAAGGCTGTCCCAAACCAACGCGAAACATTCGCGCGAATATGCGACGACTGAATAATGTTCGAAGATTCGCATCGCGCCAGTGTGGGTGCTCCCATTAATCTCCATGTAAATAAATTAAGACAGGCGGAAGTTTCGTTGTCGCGCCGAATGTTTCGCGTTGGTTTGGGGCAGCCTTAAAGGCTGTCCCAAACCAACGCGAAACATTCGCGCGAATGTGCGACGACTGAATAATGTTTGAAGATTCGCATCGCGCCAGTGTGGGTGCTCCCATTAATCTCCATGTAAATAAATTAAGACAGGCGGAAGTTTCGTTGTCGCGCCGAATGTTTCGCGTTGGTTTGGGAGAGCCTTAAACCAGCAACAGCACCAGCGCCGTCAACAGCAAACAGCACGCTGGCCAGCAAATATTTTTGAAACACATTGCCACCAGCACCAGCCACCAGAAACGTATAGAGTTTATAATTTTTTGTAGTGTGGTGCCTCTGAATATGGCAGTATTTAAGTTGTCAGCAATGGACCAGCAACAGCAAATTAAGAACTTTGGCCATACGGCGCTGTTGACGTTGCTGATGGTACTGGTCTAATGTGTGATGAACCATTGAAATACATTGGTTACAAAATAATGGCGGCCGCTGTTGCTGGTGACGTTGCTGTTACTGGTTCAATCTGTTTCGCGCATAAGAAACTACAGATAGGTATTAGGTGTGTTCCTTTGGGCTCCATGTATCTACTGCCAAGTACTTCTGGCTGCAGTCAACTACTTCTGGTCTGTGGTCGAAGTAGTTCAAAGTAGTTCATTAATCTAGCAACAGAATGTTTCCAAACAAGAAAAAGACATCACAAATCAAAAGTAATTACGTAATAGATTATTGTTGTTGACATTTTTCTAATTTTGAAGTAAAATAAGAAAACAAAACCGAAATTAAATTGATATTGAGGTTAGATTTTACTTTGGCAAAATGAAAGCATTCCATTCATCTTCTACTGGGAAGTACTAAAAAGTACTTTGCAAGGCCCAATGGAACACTACTAAGATCTGTATTGTTATATTTTCTTGAGATGATATTTATGGGTCATCGCAGCGATGATAACATGCGGCTATTGGAGGTGGGAGTGCGCTCAGCGGGCAACTTTAGTTACTCAAGGAACTTTGTTGCTGGCAACACGGAGCAGCTTTAAGTTGCTGACCCCTATGACGGTGTTCACATTGGACTGACTCCTCCGATTTTTTTTTGACGTCTCTGTGCTTTTGCTCACTTCCACTTCATGGTGAGAAAGAGATGGCCAGGATAGGCAGGATTTTTTAAATTATTTAAAAATCAGTGGATTTTTTTTGACGTCTTCTTTTGTGACATCTGTTTTCTCTGTCTGTGATTTATCTTTGGCACTTAAATCTTACAGAATCCAATTTTTTCAATTGGAAACATATTTATTAAAGAAGATTTACATTTTGCAAGTGAAAAAATTGTAATTAATCTTTCAAACTGCACAAATTTCTGCTTTGTTTTAACGACTGCTAAACGTCAAAGTAAGTCCGATGTGTTCACATTAGTTTTTGTCTGAACAAAACAAATTGGATTCACGTCAAAAAAAATCGGATGAGTCAGTCCAATGTGAACACCGTCTATCTACTAGCAGTTTCCGAGGTACTTCCGGCAACTTCCGCATAACATACCAACTATTGTAACATGCCGCCTCCACTGGGCATGAACGATGCTCGGATTATGAACATGTCTAGAAAAAAACCAATGGAGGCACAATAATCCATGTCATGTGGTGACATTATCCATACAAGTGACTGGCTGAACACAATAGACGCTCTTTCGATCGCGCGTTCGCACCTGTCAAAGTTAAAATACGTGAAATTTCGTTAAAGTGAATACAATGGAGACGCAGCCGCGAACGCGACTCTGGGAGTTAAATAAGTTTTAATAATCACGCGCGTGCGAAAGCGCGATCGAACGCGCGTCTATTGTGTTCAGCCAGTCAGATTGTGGATTGGATTGTGGTTGTGAACACAGATTAGCTACATGAAGATGAGAATCCCCGGCAGCCATTTTAATTTGCCTACAAGCTTGAACTGGCAGTTATCAGATAAAAAATGAGAATGTGTGTATAAAATCTCACACATAGGCAGTGGAGATCTTCACACAACTGGTTAAATTGTTGTTGCAATTCACATCTATTCATCGACGTGGGAAAAAATTACAAATACAACAATGTAAACAAATGGGTTTTGGAGGGTGAAACGTACGAAACATTCTCATCTTCATATGACTAATCTGTGGTTGTGAAGTTGGGCATCGTTGATGGACAGTGGAGGCGGCATGTAAAGAAATTTTAAATTTCAAGTTGCCAAACAGACCTATTGCTAAAGAACTATTTGACAAAAAAAAAATTCGTTGAACACCGCCACGAGTCAACAAACAAATTTATTACAGAAAAAAATCGCAAATTTACAATTATTCATAAATTTATGAAAAAAAGGAAGTTATAATGAAACGTACACTCTGGGGCACTGCTACAGAAAAGCAGGAAGACACACTTTTCAATAAACTCGTGTCACAAACAGTTAAACAACAAAAATTAAATGAAGCGGTCAAAAACAAACCCAAACCTAAGGATCTTCAGTAAATAAATACACATTTTTTATTTTATTTTATAATTATTATCACTATCATTGTTTTGTATTATATACAGGGTATCTGTTAAAGTAAAAAATCCTCTAGTTACTCAAACCATTGAAGTTATGAAACAAACAGAAATGTTACAGTCCCTTATCGACACCTACTCCAATAAATCGGCAAGTAATTAAGTCAAATCATTTTATTTTTGTCTGAACTTATATTGTTCTTAAAGGGTTCCAATAACTATCTTCTTAATCCATGCCAAATGATTCCACAAGTTGATTTTCCTCCCGAAAATGCTACCGATTTTGTAAACGACGACAAATTCGCCAAACCACTTTGGTTCATACCGCCAAATCAGACTGACTTCACACGGGGCGTACCCAAGGAATATCCACAAATCAATAGACAGGTTTGCAAGGCATCACTACGGAAAGCAATCTGCGGACAATTGTGCATCGCCGGCTTCACAGACACCGCCGAGAGTGCATTAGTACTGTTCACTGATGCCCTCGAAGAGTTCATCAGGAATTTCATATTACAAATCAAGGATATTCAAATCAATGAGCACGAAGATAGACAAAGTTCGATTGATATCTTGACACTTGAGAGAGCGTATTATGCCCTGACGAGCACTTCACTCACCGCAATTCACAATTACTTCAAGAACAACCTAATCGCTCGCAATCGCTCTGAAATTCGAGAATTCCGCGGAGTTCTCCAAGAATACGATAAGCTAATGAAAGAAAGTCAAAATATGCAAAAAGGCCCATTTCAGGAAAATGATTTCATGAATTTTCTAGACTTTACAGCAACTGGTGGACCAACAACTCAGGACAATGCCACAGCTTCCACTTCTGGTCATGTTGTTGGCTACATTGAAGGACAAGACCACATTACAGTGCAAAATTCAAGGTGATTCTATCACAGTCACCATGGTAAAATAAAAAAATCTAAAGAAAACTCATTTCAGCGTTTTTAGTGTGCATGGGAAGATTGTTGAAGCCGATAGCACCCAAGAGGAACAGATTCATTACTCAAATGAACCTTCTTCATCCACAGATCAATAGTTTAAACTGATAAATGAAAATGTAAAAGAAGTACGTACTTATTTGTTGGGTAGTTAAGGAGTATGAGTATCTGGATCTCCAAATGTAATAGGGTTAACACTTCGGCAATGGGACCTTACATAGGACAAGGAATGCTCTCAAAGAGGTTTTCAGATCTGCAACATACAGCAGGTACTTTGATGATAAGGCTTAAGTTACATAAGTTAATCGAGAGAGTTTGCTCCTAGTCTCTTGCTTTTGTTTTCATTAGAAGCATTCAAAAATAAATTAAAATTATATGCCTTATTTTTGAACAATTTTTGAAGGAGAATGATATTAAGACGGTTGCAATCAAAAGGAAAATAAATATATCTGAGATATCCCATTGAATTTTATTTAGTAAAAAATTTAGCTTTTCTTATCTTAGATTCATTCCATTGGTTTTTATGTCGTGTTTGTGTAAATTCATTTTGTGGTTCAATTAAATGATGGTCCTTATGGATTCCTTTTCCTAACTTATAGTGATACACCTTTCCTTTTTGTTTATTCGACCAGTTGACCGTTTCTTTGAGTGACAAAACAAACTCACCATCAATAACAACAAGTTTATGTTTTGATTGTTCATCCAAATAATCATCATCAACATTACGTCGTTTGATATTGGGTCTTTTTCGTGGGCCTAGGTCCTCATATTCAAAATCTTCAAATGGTTTTACATAACAATCGAATTCATTCAACAATCTAAGTCTGCTCTTTCGGTTTTTGTTCAACTTTTTGGATGAATCTGGAGCTGTAATGAACTCAATTTGTTCCTTTACTAGTAGGCTCAGTTTTTTTGCCATGATTTTTTGTACTGTTGCCGAAGGCACAAAGTCAGTACCAGTACTCTCATCACAAATTAAATGCCTTTGAGAAAGAAATTCTGAAATTTAATTGATCATATTAAATGGCTAGGATTGAAGTCTTTCTTTGAGAGATACCATTCGGTTCCGATTGTAGTATCTCCTTTTCAACTGGCCTGGTTTTAAATAACGAATCCCTAAGAAAACTTGTGTCAGCTGCTTCAAGGACTTGCTTAAGATTTTCGTCTTCAGATTCACTTGAAGTGGACATTTTTGGTGTTATCTTGGTTCTTAAATAAAAATAAAAACAACTACAAATTTTATAAATATGAAACAGCTGATTTAGAAATGTTAAACGTCAGTTACCAAAATCGGAAAAAAACATAAACGGGCCTGTTTCTGCACTACTACAACTGCTACACTGAACACAGTGCCCGCGTTCATGAGGCAGTCAAGATTGATTCACAATGCTGCGAGGAAACGAGACGTGAGCGTGACGAGAATTCGTTGTAGTTGTCAAACTAATTTCAAACAATAGCCGTTTTTTATTATCAGAGATGATCCATATAGATCATCGAAATACATTCATTACAACAACAATACGAGATCCTACTCTCTATCGGGATCACGTTTCATGAACCAAAAGTTTAGCTTTTGCTATTGCTTCTCAGCTTTGCAAATGGTTAGGAATTGTGAACTGTATAGTGTAATGCTGCACTTACACGACTGACAAATTGGCATTTTTCTGTCATTATACTGCCAAAAGAATGAATTTTTCCATTGTTCTGTCATTTTTTTGACAGTTAAATGCCAGAATAATGCCAATTTGTCAGTCGTGTAAATGCAGCATAAAGAAAAAAGAAAACCAATAAATGAAAAATAAATAAACGTAAGGAAAAAGAGATAGGTATACAACACAGTTGTCACTAAGATCCGTGTTGTTTTATTTTCATGAGATGATCTATATGGATCATCTGCGATAATAAAATACGGCTAATGAAAGCATACCTGGATATACACAATGCCGCGTCTCTCATCGTCACGACACGCCAAGAATTCGAAGAATTGAAAAAAGACGAGACGTGACGACGATTTTCATTTTTGCTAAGTAATTTACAGATTTTTCAAAGAAGAAATGATCAAATGTGCATTAAAGCCTCATTGATAAATCTATTGTTTTGTAAAAATGAGTTTTTGTCGTAAAAACGGTCACTTCACAGGGCAAAGATTTGGTGACTAGAAAAAGACGACAGCGTGCAACAGGCTTCAGATAGGCTATCTACCATTAACCTATTATTATATATATGTAAATAATATTAAACTACGTTTTCATTAGAGCTGAAATGGGGTAATTTCGCAAATAACAGAAAAAAAATTTGCTAATTTCGTTTGACAACTCATTTCATACTTTGAAAGTTTGATCTGGCTTGTTTTTGTTGTTTTCAATAAATTCCACATGTGTTTTTCTAAAGTTTTCACGTAATTTCCACGGAATTACCTCATTTTGAATCGAATTTGGAAATTTTCAACGAAATTACATCATTTGATCTAATGAAAACGTATGATTATATATCCATCTCTTTTTTGCTTATGTTTGTTCATTTCAAGAGATTTATTCATTTTCAATGAACAACTTTAGGCTTAACTACATAAGCCAAAAAGTACTTTTGTACAAAAGTAAAAATATTTTTTTTCCCGCTAGCGCAGTTGTTTTGTGAAGAAGAATATACAAACTTTTTTCTAGCTCAAAATTTAATCTTTCTGCATCATTTTTATAAGTTTTGTAGTCAGAAAAACTATACTTTTTCACTTTTTTGGCTTATGTAGTTAAGCCTTTTGGCAACTAAAACCTTTACTAAGTTTCCCTACATTCAGTTGTTTTTCTTATGGTTTTGACAGCAAATTGTGAAAAATTGCGAAAACTTGTAAAAAATTTCACATTGCCAAACAGACCTATTTTTGCATTTAATACTACGTTTTCACCAAGAGATAATCCGGGATTTAAGGTAGGAGATTTAAAATTAATCTTGAAGTGTTTTCACCACAAAAAAGGAGATTAAATTGACGTTTTCAGTCTGAATTGCCATTCAATTGTCAACTCAATTTGACAAGAGTAAAACAAATATAATCGGCAAACGTATAGCGAACGGAAAAAACAATTTTTGAGCAATGAAACAATTAATTTTGAATAAACTATTTATTAAAAATGAGTCTAGTAACCTAAATCTATTGTTATCACACCATTTTATTCTTCAAAATAACATTAGAGTATAGGAGAATCCATAATTACAGAAAAAAAAACACAATTTTTCGGCACACTCTTCAATGAGAAACTCCCCATCCTCCAGTGTCTAGGTTATGTCCGTTGTTTTTTGTGTGTTTTGGTTGTTGCATTATCCGGAATTTGTATTGTTTACCAAAATATTATTATAAATATATGAAATACATTGTAAATACTTGCATTTTTATTCCTACAGCCAACGCGCAAAAATATTTAATAATTTTTTTTTATTTCAATGGAAAAACTGACGTTTAAAAGGGTGCGTTCTACAAAATTAGGATTGTTTGATTCGAAAATCTCCTTCTTGCAAGAAGATTTCAATGAGATTTATTTTAATACTACGTTTTCACCAAGAGGTAATCCGGGATTTAAGGTAGGAGATTTAAAATTAATCTTGACGTGTTTTCACCACAAAAAAGGAGATTAATTTGACATTTTCAGTCTGAATTGCCATTTAATTGTCAACTCAATTTGACAAGAGTAAAACAAATATAATCGGCAAACGTATAGCAAACGGAAAAAAACAATTTTTGAGCAATAAAACAATTAATTTTAAATAAACTATTTATTAAAAATGAGTCTAGTAACCTAAATCTATTGTTATCACACCATTTTATTCTTCAAAATAACATAAGAGTGAGTAAATTTAATAGGAGAATCCATAAATACAGAAAAAAACACAATTTTTCGGCCCACTCTTCAATGAAAAGCTCCCCATCCTCCAGTGTCTAGGTTGTTCGTTGTTTTTTGTTTGTTTTGGTTGTTGCATTATCTGGAATTTGTATTGTTTACCAAAATATTATTATAAATATATGAAATACATTGTAAATACTTGCATTTTTATTCCTACAGCCAACACGCAAAAATATTTTATAATTTTTTTGATTTCAATGGAAAAACTGACGTTTAAAAGGGTGCGTTCTACAAAATTATTATTGTTTGATTTGACAATCTCCTTCTTGCAAGAAGATTTCAATGAGATTTATTTTAAATCTTCATTTGAGGAGATTTAAATTTGTATGGTTAATCTTCGAGATTTGAAGAGGATTTATGCTAAATCCTCTTAAATCGCGATTTAGTGCTCAGTGAAAACGTAGTATAAATCTTCTTTTGAGGAGATTTCAATTTGTATGGTAAATCTTGGAGATTTGAAGAGGATTTATGCTAAATCCACTTAAATCGCGATTTTAGACAAAATGCAAAATAAATTTAAAAACAAAAAAAGTAAAGGTACACAACTTTGAATAGTTTTTATTTTCTTTAGAAAATATTTTACTAGACGAAAGATAATTTATGCGAAAATGATTTTATTAAAAAAAAAAATGAATGAATGAGTTTCGTAGAAATTCATAAAAAATGGCGGTTTTGCGAAGTAAGCGAACGGAACCGAATTCGGATCTGAATTTTGTTCTCCTTTTTCAGAGACGAACGTAGCAAAAGCTAGAAAAAAATGTGCAACAACACCACTGCTATTTGACTTTTCACAAGTCACAACTAACTTGTTTATACTCTTCAATTTCATTTTTATAAATAAGTTTGGATTACTAAAGGACAACTTTACAATGTCCGATGAAAAATCTGAAAAGAAACCAAATATTTTAGTAACAGGTAAATAGCGTACCATTCCGGCTAACGATAAATTATAATAAAGTATTTCTAACCACAAACAAAAAATAGGAACTCCAGGTGTTGGCAAATCACACTTATGTGCCAAAGTAGTGGAGAAATGGAACTTCAAATGGTTGGATGTCTCAAAAATTGCAAAAGAAAAGAATTTTGTTGAGGAATATGACGATGAATATGACTGCCCCATACTAGATGAAGATAAGGTATTTTGAGTCTTCGTGCAATTATAAATAGTAACTAATTAATCCTTATTCAGCTTCTGGACTATCTTGAACTAAAAATGGAAGAAGGTGGAAACGTTGTAGAGTACCATGGCTGTGACTTCTTTCCAGAACGTTGGTTTCAGGTTGTATTTGTTGTTACTTGCAATAATACCACGCTCTTTGATCGTCTTAAAGATCGTGGATATAATGAAAAAAAACTCAAGTCCAACCTTGAGTGTGAAATATTTCATCAGATTGGGGATGAAGCCAAGGCTTCCTATTCTGAGGACATCATTTTTGAGTTAAAAGGCGACACGGCGCAAGATGCAGAAAACAGTATAAAAACTATAAGAAACTGGTATTCAGCCTGGAAAAGAAAGTAATAAATATTTGTCTCGTTTGTATTGAGTTCAAAGGAGAGTTCAACAGTTTGGAATTTTAAAATTATTGAGTTATAATCAATTATATAAATAGAAGGCAGGTGCATATCTAAAGCTTATGTGAATACTAAACATGTGTATGTACTTGGTATATCATAGTTAATAATCAATACTAATTACGTTCAATAAGGAATCTTACAAATCCGCTAACTTTGGCAAGTCCCACCTTAATTCAATACATCTTTCCTTTCTAAGGACAAGCCTCTTCTTCGAACCCAATCAAGGTAAGTTTTGAAGGAGTTTTATTTTTCAGCGTAAAGTGTTCATTCGCTCTGCATTACTCAGTCGTTAAATATCGATATGCAGCCCAAACAGATCTTTGTTATATCTCGTTTATGCAGCACCAAACACAAAACCACCCGAAACCTACCTTAAGCTTCCTCGTCAACCTTTGATAAAGTTCAAGCCTTTTTACCATTCTTTCGATGATAAAGAGTCAGTTAAGTTGTTCGAAAGAGAACTTTGCTACTCAATTGACTTACCTTACGTACCGTGGAGCGGAGAAAAATTGAATATTGCAGAGTGCTCTGGTATAAGTGCTAAGAAAATGCTAGCGAATTATTTTTCCAGGTTTTAACAAAAGCCAACCCTCTCTTATGATGATGGAGAAGTCAATATAAGTGGTTTTTATCATATTCAATTACAAATGACTTTTATTCAATTTTTCCTTATAAAAGTGTGTACAACAATAATTAATTTTATAGCATGACCGTGTGCCAGTCAAACCATCCGTTTTTGCATTCTAGAAATTTGAAAACTACAAACACAATTTTGTTCTTTGTAACTACATACATATAGGAATACCTATCTAATTTTTCTCAAAAATTTGAGAAATTGTTGTTTCAAGCAACGAGCAAGTAGTGTACCAGCTAGCTAGGTGCAATTCCAAAACACTCAAAATTACATAGCTAGCTCTGCTCTTAATGGAACAAGAAAAACGCCTAGGGAAATTTACGAATCTTTCAACGTCAAAAGTGAGTAATTTGTGGCACTTGGTAGATGCAATTTTTTTTACAAATCGTTGAGATTGAGCCACTTTTTGACTGCATCATTCTGTGGAAGAGATCAGAATGTTATGAAGAAAAAGTCTTATTTAACAGCTTTGTTTATAAAAGTACTGATTGATTGCGAAGTTTAGCGTACAATTTCAACCCTTGTATGACTTAAAAGAAGTCGGGAGTATTAAATTGGTAGAAAAATTTTGAAATCCGAACCAACACCTTTTGAGATTTGTTGATGTTTTATTTTAATTGCATCCATCACAGGGGGAAACAAAGTTTCGTTTTCTCTTCAAATCTTTGACCGAGCGTTTTGTTCACCGGTACAAAAAAGGGGCGTGTAAACAGGGCTTGTCATACATATTTGAATGTGTGAACGCCTTTGTTTACTACTAAAAATTCGATACTCGAAAGACAACAACTGTCAAAATTTGCTCACAAAATTTCGATTTGGCGCCAATACATTTTTAATTTTTTTCAATTTCCACTTTGTGAATTTTTTAACTCTCCAATAAACAAAAACATGGATTTTACACGGAAAAGTCGCCAACGTATAGAAAGAAAACCCCAAAAAGATGATCTTGAAATCCGCTATCCGTGTAATGTTCTTCTTTACAAATATCCTCCAACCGAAGACATAAAAATTCAAGAATTCGAAGAGCTTGCTCTGGAACGTCTGAAAGTTCTGCGAATATTTGATGCAGCTAACTTAAAGAGTCTTCGATTTCTCTCCGACGATTGGAAAGAATATATCAATGCTGAATTGAATAGAGAAGGTCTCAAGGGATATCTTCGGTTATTTACAGGCACATCATCATCTACGGGTACAAAAAAAGAATTTGATCTACACGCTCGCCGGCGAGATTACATATCTCACTTTATTTTACGACTTGTATATTGCCGAACACAAGATTTACAAAGGTAGGTTGTTAGTCATTTTGTCTCATCTCGAATTATTTGTTCAAAAATGCCTTTTCTTGTTATTTTAAGATGGTTTATGAGGTGTGAAATGGAAGTGTTTAAATACAAATTCAGCCAACTAGGCAGCAATGAAATCAAACAGTTTCTCGACATATCAAACCTGAAATACACACCTCTAACCGAAGACCAAAAAGACGAAGTCAAAGATGGCCTATATGAAAGCACCATGGGACAGAGCGTTACAAAAATTGAAATGCTTGACTTTTACAAAGTTCTCTTCACTGAAGTCTTAGATTTGATTAAATCCCGTCGATGTTACCTCAAAGATGGTTACGCCTATGTTAATACTCACGATTTTGTATCAATTATTGCTGTGAAGCAGCAGGAAGAAATTGAATGCGGACTCCAATCGGCAAGTAAACTTATTGCCGATCTGGAGAATGATGAACGATTATTGCATCTTCTCAAATCGTTACACACAACCTATACGGGTAAGGATTATGCCCTTTCGAATAGCTCGACGGTGCCGATAGAAGCACTCGATCAGTTGTCGAAGAAATCATTTCCTCTATGTATGCGGGTCGCACATGAACATCTGAGAACAACACATCATCACAAGCACTCAGGACGAATGCAGTTCGGTTTGTTTCTCAAAGGAATCGGGGTTACTCTGGAAGACTCGATACGTTTTTGGCGAGAAGAATTCACCAAAAAGATTGATGCAGAAAAATTTGAAAAGAGCTATGCCTACAGTATTCGCCATAATTATGGCAAAGTTGGTTCCATGGTAAACTACACGCCTTATTCGTGCATGAAGATTATCCAAGAAAAAGCTGGAGGACCTGGTGAATGTCATGGATGTCCATACAAGATCTACGATCCATCGGCATTAAAAATGAAATTGACGGGCTATGGTGTTGGGGTGGCTCATGTCCAAGAGATAATGAGTTACGTGGCCAAAGGTCACTTCCAATTGGCGTGTGGCAAATACTTCCAAATAACCCATGACTCAAAGATAGAAGTAGGAATAAATCATCCCAATCAGTATTTTGAAGAGAGTCAAAAGTTGATGGGAAATCGTGATGGAGGTGGATCTGCGGCTGCGGTACCAGTTAAGAAAGCATTCAAAAGGAAAAAAGAGGATACATTCGCCGAAGCAGATGATGATGAGCTGTGGTCCATTGCAGAGACGCAAGAAACTGAGTATAGCACGCAACAAGAGAAGACAGCGTGGGATGATGATCTAGATCTGACCCAAATCGATGCTTTTTAAAAATCGAATTAATTTATATTTGTAAAAACATATACCTTCTATTTTTTTCATTTTAAATATAAATTACTAATTAGATAAGATGCTAAGTTTTGAATTTTAAAACAGCTACCAGTGCGACATGATCGGAAGGAAACACTACCGATGGGATGGCAGTGTGGGTTTTAAGTTGCTCGTCAGACGGCAATGGAATAACCTCCTCGACAGCCAAACGATCGGTTTGATAGAAAATGTAGTCTAAACATGCGGCAAATGCGTGGGTAAAATTTGTATATTTAGGTGTTCCGCAAGCAGAGGCTATGCTGAACGGTTGGGAAAGCGTTACATTCTTAACAGCTTCTTTAGCATCTGTGAAAATAAAAACAAAAATGGGTTGTCGGTTTATAGAAATAGATAAAATATTTATATGTGTACGTACTACTACTCCAATCAATATAATCAGAATCTACAAATTTCTCCGTCATAAGTTTATATATTCCACATTCCGGAACCGAATTAAAATCTCCACAAAATATTAATGAGATATTATCCTCCGAAATGGCTAGTTCAGAAGGAAGTTTCTTCAATACATTTTCTATATACAGCATAGAGAGCCCAACTTGTAGAAGACGTATGTGATCAGCATCAGGATGAAAATAAAGATGAGTATTGGCGATGCACAGTATTTTTCCGGTATCTTTGGACCTAAGTATAGTAAGCTGTGAAGGAAATGGGATTTGTGAAAATGCTATGCATATGCACTATTCACTTATCAGGGAAATTTTTTTTTACAGAAGTGATAAGGCTGGCCATACCAATTTATAACAGTTTTGTTTATAAAAGTCCTGTTTAAGCGGCTCCGCAGAGCAAAGGCCCTAGCAAGTTGGCCTACTCCGGGGACCTAAAGTTGATTCATACCTACTTTTAATGGCGATAAACTGTTACAAATTGGCATTTTTCTATTCTCGGTTTATATTTTGTGCCCGATAAGTTGTCGAATCGATCCTTTTAAAAATACAAAGGAAATATTCTATAGTTTCGTTTTAAATTACCTGCAAAGTGGTTGCACGTTCTACCAGACGCTCCACAAGTTGGGTATTGTCCTTGATCTTTTTCCAAAGGTCTCGAAAAACAGGCAAAGTTGGTACATTCTCGCCTATATTCAATCCAATAGTTCTGATCATTTTAAATCTATCGCTGCGATAGAACGTTGCAACACCTTCTCCACTGGTCCCCTTTTGTTGCATCAATCCATTATATCCCTTTTCTCTTAAAATTGGTTTCAAATCCAGACAAAAGACCTTGGTGTCGACTTCTTGTAGACACAACACATCACTATTGTACCCAATTATTTCCTTTATAAATAATTGCCTTCTATAGTCAATAGAGAGGGCATATGCTGGGCAATAGGGAAAGAGTAAAGTTCTGGTGTGCTCACTATCTGCGTACAAATCGGCCAGAATATTATAGGAAACAACCCGAAACCTATCTCCATGAAGGCGATTTTCGGTAAACACATGACGTTCTTCGAATGGACATTTGCCAGGACCTGCTTGCACTTCATTTTTAGAAATAGTTTCAGCCGAAGGACCCAAGCAATTAGCATTACCTGGTTGCACCTCGAGTTTTATGTGGTAGCCGATATCAGAAGTTGATGTTGTGTAGCTGAGTCCAGTGCCACATTTGATCCACTCTATGTTTTGTAGATTTCCTGAACTGGGCTTGGGATGAGTGTTTAGATTTAAATGGTTTCATCAAAATAATCAATGGACTTACCTTTTTTCCTTTGTACCATGTTCCAAGGGAATGCTCTCGATCCGAGAATTGCAATTCCAATTTGCTTGGATATACAATAAATCCAGCCAACATCGATTGAGGTAGCACTAAATTGCAAACCCACGGATTATTAACAACCACGTCGAATTTATCTTCGAGCACTTTAAGGCTCAATTCTTTTGAGTCTGAAATCATTTGAGCAAATGTAACCGAAGACAGTTTCACATTGCTTCGGATGAAATCTACAGCAATCTACAAAAGGTCCAATGATGTTTAAAGTTGAGTCAGTTCAGTTACCTAATTTTAAAATAATGAATCTTACATCTTGGATTTCCAAATTATTGGCAACTGAAATTGTAGCAGCAGCTCCTTCAGGTTGTTTGGATTTCTTTTGTTTTTTCTTCGACTTTTTATTCAATTCTTTTGCTATATTATTGCGTATTCTTACAAGTGCATCGTCAATATTTTCATTCATTGTTCGACAGAAATTGAATTCTCGGTCGACATTAATTTCGGGATTTTTGTAGCGAAAACTTATTTGTAATTCTGCAGTTCCGGGCTCATTGCGAAAGTAGACTTTATTCATATTTTTGATTTTATGAGCTTGAGATGCAAAATTTCGGCAAATATTATAGAATTGTTGGCAATTGACACGATGAAAAATCGTAAAAGTAGCCACTTCCAATTGCCAAAGCATGACTCTCGGTAATCGGTGACATAAATATGAAAATATATGATGACAGATTGACAGATATCAAAAATCAAATCAAAACATTGGGGTTTTTCCATTGGTAAATTCAGATTTCAACCTTAAAATTTGCTTTTGACGAATGGAATACTATAGCTGTGTTCCAGGAAGAATCAAAATCACTGCTATTGAAGATAGACCCGGTTTAGATTGTGACTTTTCAGTACGCAATGACGATGGTTTTGATGTTGAGATCGGTGAGGGGAACAGACTCAACAGAGCTCTTCACCGGTCTCGCAAACCAAACCATCGTTAATCGTCATGGCGTAGTGAAAAGTTACAATCTAAACTAGGTCTAGGAATGTTTTATTGGGCCTTGCAATGTACTTTTTGGTACTTCTCATTTCCAGAAAAAAATCGGATGTGTCAGTCCAATGTGAACACCGCCATTGATTGAAGATTAAAGCTAGGACCGCACTCGGCGGAACTGCACTTCGGCGGAACTGAACTTCACGACTTATTTGTGGGAAATTGTATGAGCTATATCGCACTAAGCGACAACTACACTTCACGACGCGACAAAGTTGGTAATTTGACCAACTGTGTCGCGACGTGAAGTTTCGTTCAGTTTCGTGCGAAAGTGCGCACGGTGTCGCTGAAGTGCAGTTCCGCCTAGTGCGGTTCTACCTTAAAAATCGCCCTCATCTAAAAGCGCAGTAGATACTGGAGCCCGCGAAGGAACACAGCTCTGTATTTGTATCATGGATTAAGTGCTCGATTTAAATTGAATCGTTTGTTGGATTCGTTTCTGAGACACAGATTAGCCACATGAAGATGAGAATGTTTCGTACGTTTCACCCTCCAAAACCCATTTGTTTACATTGTTGTATTTGTAATTTCTTCCCGCGTCGATGAATAGATGTGAATTGCAACAACAATTTAACCAGGTGTGTGAAGATCCCTACTGTCTATGTGTGAGGTTTTTATACACATATTCTCATTTTTTATCTGATAACTGCCAGTTCAAGCTTGTAGGCAAATTAAAATGGCTGCCGGGGATTCTCATCTTCATGTGGCTAATCTGTGTCTGAGATCGCAGAAAAGAAACGTGAAGTCGTTAACTGACATGTTAGTTCAAATTTTGCTGAGGAATCCTGTCATCTTTTAGAAGGATATTCAGCCCTTGCGAGGTATCCGTCGGAGCCGAAAATTCTCCGATTTCATACGAACTGGAGGATTTTTGCTTCAAGGTGTTCTTCCAAACCTCAAAAATCCTAGCACGGAAAATAAAAATCAGCCGTAGTTCAAGAGAAGAATTCCATACAAATTTGTATGGGAAAAGAATGGCCTTAATTACTACTTATTTCATTCTTTTTCTCAACTTTTGGAGTCACAGGTTAAGGACCTTGGAAAAATTTTCGTTGATCAATATATTTTTTAGGGAATACACTTTTGATTAAGAGGGTCTGTTTAAAAAAATAATGAGTTTGGGAAATAACGGACACCCTAATGCACACCCACCTTATAGCGATATACTCATTTATACTGGCATATCTCTAGTCTCGTCTTTAAAATAAATATGCTTTCAAATAATAAATTTCTTTTCTTTAAGATGGAGATAGCATTTTGGAAAGTGAAATAGTTTCTTTTAACTCAATATAAAGAGCGTTGTTTCGGCTACTATGACATGATCATGGCATGATTTAACGATTTTTAACAAATAAGTCTTAAAGGTGAAATTTGATTGAATGGATTTGCAAAAAAACGATTCTTGAAGCAATCAATGCACAAGTAACCGATTTCCGGAACTACTACCAGCGGATAGAGCAATGAATACTTCGTGCAGAAAGTTCCTAAATATGCCTACTTACATTTTATTCTTATCATTTAACTGGCGATTTCTTTAATTCTAACTCAGCTTCCAAAATTTTAATTTTTATTTTATGTTCCTCCGCAGAGTGCAACATTCTCTGTTCGTGTTCTAAACGAACAAGTTTCATTTTTTGTTCGTGCTCCAATTGAGCATGATGGAATTGTTGCTCCAAAATTCGTTTCTTTAAAACAGTAACATAAGAAATGTCTGCCTTTTTAGTTTGTTTTGTTCTCAATAAATCAGGCCCTCGGCTATCCAATGGTGCAACATGGCATGCGTCCCAGTTATTTTGTGAGGCCTTAACTTCTTCATCCATTCGCATACTAATGTCTGCAAATACTGCGCAACTTACATCACAATCTCCAGGTGCTTCAGCATCTTCCTCGACATCCCCATCGAAATAATCGATCATTTCTTCTTTTAATTCGGTATGATCATCAATCTGTTTACAGGCTATAGTGTCCGCTTCATCATATCTTGTTAAGGAAAAAGTAGGTGTTTCACTTATTACTTATTACAAATCAAATTTTTCAAATAAATGAACAATTAAATCACCTCGATGGCAAACCGTCAACACTGACGCTCATCACATCGCTCAACTCGTCAAACAAAGAATTATTTTCTTTCGGTGATACGCTTTTACAAAGTTTGCTTCGAGTTTTGGCCTTTTCTTTTCGAAGACAGCGTTTTATATTATTGTATTTTTCTCTAAGAACTTTTGGTTTTCGAACCTGTGGATATATTATAATTGATACGAATTTATTAAATAAAAAAAAAATATTATTCACTTCATCAAACGACGATGCATTAAATTTTTGTGCCAATTCCTCCCAAGCTACATCCTTTAGCTTCGATGAGATAGCATCAGTTTTCTTATTTTCAAAAATGTGTTTCTTCTCCAAAACTAATTTAATAAGTTTTGCTTCTTCGCTTTTGGAAAAATTAGTTGCCCGCTTGTGTTTGGACATTTTCGTGCTGAAAACATTTGAACTCAATTAAAGAGCAAACAAATGAAAATACCTATTCACTCACCGAATGCAAATCCCGTTATAAAGTTAACCAAAGATTAATTTTGAATTAAAAGGGGACCGATTTTTGGAAAAGTAATGTTTTGGTGACCAGGGTGAAAAAGGTTACGGGAGATAACCATGCATTAGTTTTAATAAAAATCTGTTGTAGCCTAACCAAAGATTTAACCAGCTGTGAACGTCAGAGTATTGGGCGCGTTCAGATTTGTATCCAAAGCTTTGTGTTGTTGTAATCAGAGATTATCCACACGAAGATGAGAACTCTTCGGCAACCATTGGAATTTGCCAAATGTCAATGCTAATAAAAAATGAGAATGGGTGTGTAAAAACCTCACACATACAGCCTCACTTAATTAATCCGGTTTTAAATTAATACCTTGGTTAAAGGTGAGTTAAGTCTCAAAAGTTCAACCCATGCTCAAAATATTCACTGGATAAGCCCGTAAATATACTAGGGGTATTCATGCAATGAGATATATTACATTCATGCAATGTCGTATTTGCCTAGTAAACCTCGTAAACTGCATAAGTTTATCACCTCGTAAATCAAATGTCAAAATTTGTATGGAAAATTATATACGCAGGGCTGATAAGTTTGCGCGATGATTTTGCCTCGTAAACCACGTAAACTGCATAAGTTTATCACCTCGTAAATCAAATGTCAAAATTTGTATGGAAAATTATATACGCGAGCAACGTAATAAGGATATACACTGATTGCTTTATAGGTGCTTTCATGCAAAGTGAAGCATACATTTACGCAAATACGAAGTTAGTAAATATATCTCATTGCATGAATACCCTAACTTCGTATTTGCGTCTGTGTATATCCTTATTACGTTGCTCGCGTATATAATTTTCCATACACATTTTGACATTTGATTACGAGGTGATAAACTTATGCAGTTTGAGTGGTTTACGAGGCAAAATCATCGCGCAAACTTATCAGCCCTGCGTATATAATTTTCCATACAAATTTTGACATTTGATTTACGAGGTGATAAACTTATGCAGTTTACGATGTTTACTAGGCAAATACGACATTGCATGAATACCCCTACTCTATTTATTAAACCTTGTCGCGTTTAATTCGATTCAATTTTAACTGCCCTTCAGGGAGCTGTTAAAGTAGTTCAACCCAGGGGCTCAATTCCGCAAGTGTGAATAGTTTTCCGTGTACACTTTCATTTCACGCTCAAAATATGTGTGAGTAAATTTGCCTATCTGTGTATACTTTAGCTGTCAAAAAGATTGTACCAAACTCTTGCGGAATCGCATAATTTAATGTGTACACTGGTTTTTGTGCACACAGAAAAAACTCACGCTTCCGGAATTGGGCCCCAGGTGTAAACTAAATTTTCAGTACATTCACTCATTTTAGCCAAGCAAAGGGACATTTGAAGTTTTTACGCACGTGAACATACATACACAGTTTTGCTTTCAAGTACACAAACAAACTAAAAAATTGTGTGAAAACGGAAAAAGCTAGGGTAACTTGATTTTTTTTTATTAAATTTCGAACGATTGAATTTGAAATACAAGAAACAACAAAAAAGGAAATAATGCTGGAAAATTTCAAATTATTGACATTTCGTATGTTTATAGTCAAGTTTAAACAATTTTACAGCCGGTTGTTATGCATTTTAATCAACCGTGTTTAATACGCGTTTTGAGTGAATATTATGCACAAAAGTTAAATTTGAAAAGTTTAAAAAATGCGGATTAATAGGACAGGTTTAAAATTCACACTAACCATATTTACACCTGGAGTTAATAATATGGCTCAAAGACAGTAGGCATCTTCATACACCCTGGTTAAATTGTTGTTGCAATTCACATCTATTCATCGACTATAATCTGTGGTTAAACCTTAGAGCACATGAAGATGAGAATCCCCGGCAGCCATTTTAATTTGCCTACAAGCTTGAACTGTCAAATAACAGATAAAAAATGAGAATGTGTGTATAAAAACCTCACACATAGACAGTAGGGATCTTCAGACACTGGTTAAATTGTTGTTGCAATTCACATCTATTCATCGACGCGGGAAGAAATTACAAATGCAACAATCTAAACAAATGGGTTTTGGAGGGTGAAAAGTACGAAACATTCTCATCTTCATAAGGATAATAAATCTGTGCCTAGAGGCTATAATAATATGGAATGCTGGTTTTTATTCGAATGCGAAGCTTTCAGAGAGGTCGCTGTTCAAGTTTCGGCAAGTTAAGGGCATTGGGGCATATTCATGGTCACTTTTAAACTCCACTTTGTCATAGACGTGGGTTCATCCTATCTAAATAACATTGAATAAACCCCAGTCTTAGATAAACTGGAGTTTAAAAGTGCCTATGAATATCCCCCAATAATATCTTTAAAATAATAAACAGACACTAATTAATTTCAAGAATTACTTCAAAGTACAACAATTTAGAGAGAAAATAAGCAAATTATGACTTACAATTGATAGCAGCTGTAGGGTATCCCCTAAGACTTTATCTTATCGAAAGTGAAACAGTGCCCCCTTTCATGGCTTCAGGCACTACAATCCATTAGGGACAGAAACGAGCACTCCATATTAAATATCCTCTAGAAAGTGGTAATGGCCGCATTCGGGCAACTATCCGATAGGCTATCCACCTATCCCAAAAATTTTCAGATTGCTTGAGTTGTTGTTGCATCAGCTGACATCAGATATTTTTCAACAAGGGATTGCAACAACACAAACCTATCCGGATAGCTTTAGATAGTTACCCGAACGTGCCCAATGAGTTGAACAACATTTCAAATCAACACAAGTAAACACAGGGTCGTCGAAAAGGGCTTGAAACTCGCTTCATAACCGCTTGTAAAAGTACTTATATACAGCCCTATTCTGCTATTCATCGGGGGGAATTTTTCTTGAATTTTCACTAATCACTATTCTGCTATTCATTCGAAGTGAATCTGGGTTAAAGTGGGTAAGGTCGGTAATAATCCGCGGTATTCTCTTAGACTGCTTTTACACTACAGCGATTTTTAATCTTCGTTTCTCCTTTGTTTTCCTTCTAATTGCAAATACCTTTTACACGACAGCGATTTTTAATGAAAAGTTTAGTTTGTGCAAGTGAAGAAGTATCATCTCACTGCACTCTTTACTCCACTTGATTAAGCGAAGTTATCTGAGTGGACGACGAATGAAAATAAAACACATTCGAACAATAAGGAAAAGCACAAAGAAGAATGAGCGATAACTCTGCAATTTGTTCAACCTCAGCAATTTCGTCTACCCCGGCCACCACATACGTCGCTCGCCCACGTGCTTAAAAATCGCAAGAAGATGGAAGATTGCATGGTTTAAAAGCAGTCTTATTCACGTGAACGCATTCACTCTATACAATTCAAATCCGCATATGAAATGTTGCGGAATTTTTTATTTTTATTGGATTGCCTGGGAAGTGATTAGTAAAATATAAGTAAAATCTAGTTTATTGCCTAATTTAGAATATTTGTCTGTAAATGGTAGCTTATTATCATTTTTCGCTGTAGAACAACAGATAGAGATCAATTTATCCCTCTATTTTCTGCAATGAAATTAAATACAGTTTTTCAAAAAACAATTGCGCTGTTCTTTTTTAATTTTAAATAATTAACCAAAACAATTTACCCAAATTTCCCAAGATTTTCACATGAACAGCTGTTTACGTGAATGTCAAATTGGTTTGGGATAATGAAGTTCACCCGACGGATAGCAGAATGGAAAAGTAGAGCGAAAGGGAATCGAATGGGTGAATCGAAAGTACGATTCACGTGAATAGCAGAATAGGGCTGATAGTCTCACTCACTACAGTGTACGTGGGTGTAGCACCAAAACTATCAAACTGTATGTGCTTGTGTCACGGTGACTCTTCGCCCTCACTCTTTTCATAATGCAATGAGTGCAAAGGAGATGCGATCTGATATTTGCTTAAATTGGCATTTCTAGAGTCACTTGCCTTTTAAATATTTCGTTCTTGTCGATTCTGGCTTTTTTGTCCATACATTTTTGGCTAATTCCTCTTGTTTCTCATGTCGTTTTTGATTGAATCTTCGGTCTCTTCTAATCCTTTTTAATTCCAATCGAATATGAAAACACGGACTTTTCTAAATTTACACACCACATACGCTGCCATTTAACAAAATGGCTTCTTCAAATATTTATCACTTTTCACAAGTAATCCAAAGAAAAACGTATGTCCTTTTTGATTGGAGGTTCGGAGTAAGCCTTCGATTGGCTGTTAAAAGTCAAGTTATCGGAGTGTTTTTTCTGTTCCCAATTTCATAAGGGAGTAGACTAGGAACACACACATATAATATAAAGGTTTTCGTCTGATTACTTGTCAAAATGGATAAACGCTTGAAAATACCATTTTGTAAAGCGGGGACGATATTTTCATATTCGATTGGTACCAAAAAGGAGTACAACAGTCCGAAAATCCAATCGAAAAAGACCTCAATATGTATGTGTGTGTTTTTCGTCTACTCCTTTATGATATTGGGAAAAGAAGAACACTTCGAAAACATTACTCCGAACAGTCAATCGAAGGCCTTTGGAGTACTCCGAACATCCAAACGAAAACGACATCATTGATTCATGTAACACTTTTACCGTTATTCCGACTCACTTTCAATAATTCATAAACATACTTACAAGGAAGATTTTTAATTTTTGCGCATTCCAACCTTTTAAAAAGGGGAATGAATACAGACGGAGCCATCTTGTTCTTCAAAATGTAGATGATACAAATTCTAATAGCATGTCTCATGCTTGTTTTACTGGATCATTTGTAACGAAAACAAGTAATTTTTAAAGTGTTGCTAAAGTAAACAAAGTTTTTTTTGAATTTGAATGAATTTTTATGGCTTTTCATGTCAGTGTTTAAAGCTATTCGTATAGCAGAATAATTATTCAATAAACTTACATATTTAAATAATCACTTAGCAATTTGGTTTAGGGGACGGTTATAGCGATCAGGAAAGATATATTTTTTTGATAAAATAATGTCTTAACTTACAATTTGAAAAATAAAAAGGATACGATTGTATGAGAAATCATCAGGAAAATTAATAAAGAGCATGTAGGTATTCATTAATCCATTAGAAAATGCCCATTATGTACTTCAATTGCCTTTGAATTTTAAAATTGTTTTTCAAGCCAGAAACAAAAAAGTCTATTCATTCTTCGTCGACTTCAAACCTGCTTTTGATCTAGCCAACAGAAATGCCCTTTTTTTTAAGTTGTCACAAATTGGTCTTTCTACAAGCTTCATAAAAGTAATCAGAGAAATGTACACAGACACGAGTGCAGCTGTTTGGGACGGTGTAGACTTTTCGGAATGGTTCAGTACCAGTACAGGAGTGAAACAAGGATGTCCACTGAGTGCCCTTCTGTTCTCTCTGTCTATAAATGACATCGCTGATGATCTCCCTGGAGGAATAAGAATTGCCAACACAACCGTTAATGTGCTATTATATGCCGATGATCTTGTCATGCTTTCAGAATCACCAGAAAGTTTACAATTAATGATTAATCGGCTATCGGCCTACTGCAGGAGATGTGAACTAACTATCAACACCGAAAAATCAAAAATAATGGTCTTTGCCCGATCCTCAAATGCTCACAATGGAAGAAAATGGATCTACAACGAGACTCCTCTAGAAAAAAAAGAGATTAAATATCTAGGCTTAAAACTGAACCCAACATTGGATTACAGCAAACACTTATTTTGGAAAGCCAACAGCTCGCAAAGTCTGGTAAATCTAGCAGAAAAATATCTTCTCGAACAAACGCATAGCTCTATCAGCAAAATATAAAATTTTTGATTCGGTTGTAAAATCAACACTATGCTACGCTTCTCAGGTTTGGGGAGCAGAAGAATATGAGGTCATTGAAAAATTTTATAGGAACTTCTTAAAGTAAATTTTCAACCTACCCCAAAATACAGCCAACTATGTAATATACTTAGAAACTGGGATACCAAAACTATTGACAAGCACGCTAAAGTCTCAAGCTGATTATATAATAAAAAGTATCAAGACTGAAGACTTCCGAAAAAAAATGCTATTATTAGTTGCGAAATAAGGACTGGTGGTTTGCAAGATGGCACTCTATTGGCAATTCTTGTGGAGAGATGTTATGTTGATTTGAACAACATAAACCTTTTAAAGGAGCAACTGTACTTCATTCTACAGAAGAATGAGAACTCAATCCGAGACGCCCTAATGGAGAAAGCACGAGTGTCTAAAAGTAGGATAATATTCTGTCTCCTAAATTACAATTTTGGTGACAGAAACTATTTC
This sequence comes from Leucozona laternaria, assembly GCA_932273885.2. Taxonomy (NCBI): domain Eukaryota; kingdom Metazoa; phylum Arthropoda; class Insecta; order Diptera; family Syrphidae; genus Leucozona; species Leucozona laternaria. The sequence goes on along the minus strand of OW026367.1, from coordinate 16,433,661 downwards.
CATTATTCACTTAGTTATGAAGAATTATCTTTAATCTTCAAGGCAAGATGCGAAGTTCTGAGATTAAACGGCAGCCCTTACAATGGTAGTTTTGATCAATTTTGTTCGCTATGTAACTTGAAATCAAAAGAAGATTGTTTCCATTTCATCAGTATATGTCCAATATTTGAATCGCAAAGACGTTCATTTTTTTGAAAAAAATACTCTTACTTTACAAGAAACTATCTACATCCTAAACGAATACGACTGGAAAACGTTAAGCAAGTTTTTGAAAGAAATTTACAAGTATAGATCTTTATTAAGGACAGAATACACCTAAATCATAAGTTTTTCCTTTTATATTTTTCACAATCAAAACAAAAATTGTTGAAAAAACGTTCAGAAATTTGTCAACCTGGCTGACGACATAGCCATAGCTTATAAATTCAAATTATTGTATAAAATTGTTAAGAACTAAATGTAAATAAATGAATGAATTACTTACTTAATTTGTTTTTCTGCAACCGTTTATAAAAGCATATTAATATCAGCAGAAGAGCGGCCATAGAGTACCTACTTATAATCGCCCTTATTCCGTTAGGCCCCTCCGCCGGTGGGCATACTTCAGGCACCCAGAAGCCGATTCACAATGCGGCGAGGAAACAAGACGTGAGCGTGACGAGAACTCGTTGTTTTCAAACCAATTTCAACCAATGAAAGAATACCTGAATATACACAACGCGGCGTTTCTCGTCGTCACGTCACGCCAAGAATTCGAAAAATTGAAAAAAAAGACGCGACGTGACGACGATTTTCATTTTTCCTAAGTAATTTACAGATTTTTCACAAGAAATGTAATCAAATTGTGTCTAACAAATAAAGTTATTGATAAATCTATTGTTTTGTAAGTTATTTTGTTTATATTTTTTTACAAAAATTAATTTTTGTCGTAAAAATGCTCGCTGCATTGTGAATTGGGTGACTAGAAAAAGATGACAGCGGTTCTCGTCACGCTCACGTCCCGTTTTCTCGTCGCATTGTGAATCAGGCAAGAGTTTTTTTTCAAGTCGCGCGAAGCTCGCTAACGCACAGCCACTTTTAATGGCGAAAAACTGTTATAACTGTTATAAATTGGCATGTCTCTAGTCTCGTCCTTTACTAAAATGTCTTACGGAATAAGGGTGAATCTAGAGAACCGACCGGTAACCTTGCCTCAAACACCATCAACAAAAAAAAATCTTAATTTTAATGAATCAATTTTTTTTTGTGCCAATAAGTCTGCTGGGTTACGAAATAGTAAAAGTAAGGGAAAGGAACAGATATTGTATTGCATTCAATGAATTCCGTATTTCCAATGCAATGGTGGTGGTTCGGCTATCCATTTAAAATGTCCTAGAAGCTAGAAGACTAGACAATCATCTCACTACAGGTTGTAGGGTGCTTGAAAGAGAACGAACCCCTTAAGTCGGTTCTCTTTGATCTAAAATATTTTCTTTTCTCTTCGTTGTCAAAACAGTTGAATGTTTGCTAAGCTGCATTGAGTTGGGAAAGTTTCTATTAACCTTATTTATATAAAAAAAAAACACTTAGTATTTTTTATTTTTTTTTATTGTTGTACAACATACTTTATTCAACTGTTTCGAAACACACCAGATTCTTACAATTTATAGGAAATCTTCCTAAACATAAGACATAATAGAATTTGAAAATTTATTATTTTATTTTATTTATGGTTTATTGATTTTTTCTTGTTTTTGTTTTTTTTAATATTACGTTTTTTTTATATTATTATTAATTAATTATTTTATTCTTAATGTTTGTTCTTTGCCACGCGCAAACCAAAAATGCTAGAAATTTATGAAATATGATGATAAAACTGCCCTTAGTTTGTTTGTTTTATATTTATTTATTTTATTCTAATACACGTTGATTTTTTTGTTTAAGTTTTTATTTAGATTTTTATTTTGCCTTCAATAAGTTAGTTAATAATAATAATAATAATGGATCTGTACTTTTTCTCATTTTAAGTTTTTTTTTTATAAATCAATGGCAAATATTTTTTTTTTTTTTTTTTTTTTTCTTTGCTTTAAGTATGGCTATCTCCGTTGTGTTTTTTACAGTTTTTTTGTTTTTTTTTTTTATTGAAAAGATGTTTTTTGTGGCTTTGTGTGTCATCGAATCGGTTTATTTGTTTTATATTTTTTTTTTATTTTAATTTAAAAGTTTATACTAATTTTACTTTAAATAATAGTATATAGAGTTTTGTGCTATATATTTTTTTAATACAGTAATAATAGTATGTATAATAATAATAATAATAAACATAGTTAAAACTTAAATAAAAATAATAAAATTGAGAAATTCCTTTCATTTGATTGTTTTTTTTTTTTTTTAATATTATATGCATGTAGTTTTTTTTTAAATATATATTTATAATAAGTTTTGGTTTCATTTGTATGCGTATTTAGTTTACATAATGTTTTGTGCTTTAATTTAGATAGTTCTTTCATTCTATTTTACTTGTACGAATAAAAAATAAATAAAGAACAAAATTAAAAAAACAAAAAAAAAACGACAAATAAAAATTACACAACGATGCACAATATATACGTACTTGCGAAGAATACAAAAATAAGTTGATGATTTTCATTAAAAAAAAAAAAAAAAAAAATAGAAGATATTAAGATAGTGGTCCTTTTGTTTTTTGAGAGATATAGAGAATATGTTAAGGAAAAAAGTAAGGAATGAGAGAAAAATGCATTAATCTTACAAAATAAACAAAAATTGAAATGCATGACAATCTAACAGAGCACACAGCTCGTGAGCTTGTTTATCTAATAAATAGAATTGCATAGTTTGATATTTTTGACCAATTTGGGCGAAATTTGCAAGGAAGTGCCTCTAGACATGCCAATTTTAACAGTTTTTGTTAATAAAAGTACTGTATATGCGGCCCCGCAGAACCAGGGCCCTAGGCCGGTGGGCATACTTCAGGTAGCCAGATTTTTTTTCAACTCGTTCGAAGCGCGTTAACGCACGCCCACTTTTACAGCCAGGTTCTACATTTTACTTTCACTCGAAATGAAATTGATATCAATTAAAATTGATACTTCAATTTCATTTCGAACGAAAGAGAAATGTAAAACCTGGCTGTTAATGTCAATTTATAAAAATAGTTATAAATTGACATGTCTCTAGTCTCGTCCAATCTGCAAACGTAAGTTCTTACTTTGTACCTGGGATAACTTGAATTGAGTTCGATTCTACTTTTTTCCCAGACTAAATATTATGAATAAATAGAAAAACGTGTGTACCTACTGATGTTTTGAGCGTGAATAGAGTATAAACGTCAAATTATTCAGGCTCTAAAAATTATTCATTGTAGACATACATATGAACATGGAGCAAAAGTTTTGAACGAAGAATAAATCATTTACTAGTAAAATCCATTGCAAATGTTGTTTCACACAAGAAGCACAAACAAATTGCAATTGTAGCATTGTGTCAGCACTGTTTTGAAACATGTCTTAGCCATTCCCAGTCATTTTCCATTACCACCACCATTGCAGCAAATTTTATTTTTAGTCCTGATTGCCACGTAATGCAGAGAACATCAATTTAATAGCTCAAAGTTATGCTGATGGTGTTTCATGTGAGAAGCGAGTATGAGTATGGGTCTCTTATCAAGGTTTCGTCAGGCGATACAATTTTTTTTGAATTTTATTCAACCCTTTTTTGTCCAATTATTCATAAAAAAAACAGTTTCAAGGGAAAAAATACTTTTGGAATGTATACTTTATCATCGGTGAGTCAATGCAAAATCATTTTGAACAAACGGCTATTTTCTTAATTCAATGCTTATTAGTTTGTATAAAATGACTGATATGCATACATACTTACATACATATATATAATATTAAAGTAATAATCATGTTGTTATAAATGTTCATATGTGATTCATTAACAATGATATTTTACAATGTACCTATGTATGTTTTTTGTTTAAAAATTGAAATTGCAACTTTAAAATTGAATCAAATTATTACGCACACCTTATCTCAGTTTTGAATATTTATTTGTTTTGAATCAAGACTTAATAGAAAAAGGTCTTTAAAGCACATTCTTATACATGGCAGATATTTCTCTTAGGTCAAAGAGCAAGATTCGATCAGAATAGAGAATCTAGGAAGCTTATATTTTGCTTTGAATTCGAGCTCGCGATGAATAAAGTCAAGTTATACTACATCTTAATTTTTTTTTGTAAGTTTATATATGTATATACATCCATTTTATTTTGAAGGTGAGAAATGTATATGTCCGATTTGTAACTAATGTACTAATTGGGGACTATCGTGAATAAAATTTCCCTGGGAATGTTTCCCTACTTCAAAAAATTTGAAACGCTAATACTTTTCCACTACACTTCGTAAGCTCGAATTTGACTCATCGAAATGATAGCCAAATTTTCCTGGAAAATTAATTCCCGATACCATTAAATTCCGATGGAATCTTTCGACCATTATTCAGATTTTAAATTTTCGATTGATGGAAATTTTGTTCGCGATAGCTCCCATTTTGTATCACACATTACTCCAAAAAAAATTCTATTTTTCGTTGAAATTTCAAAATCAGAGTAACGTTTGGGGTGCATGGTTTTAATCATAACAGGTGTGAGACAAATATCAGAACAAGTTAGAAGAGAAAACTAAAGCTTCATGTCCATTTTCCCATTCTAATCCGAAATACCTCCCATAAATAGGACATTGTTAACCAAATATCGAAATATACGTTCTGAAGAAGCCCTCTATATTCTATATTGCTCAATATCTGAATTAAAAATTCCATAAATCATGAACATTTTTAAATTCTTGTCAATAAAATATATTTTAAAAATGTCCCAAATCAAATGAAAAGGGAGTTTCCATTGAACGACGACGATTTGTAGTTCAAAAACTTGAAAAAATATCATCTCTTGTTATTATGATAGTTCTATCTTATTAATATTCATTGCACATAAGGACGTACATATATCGCAACGTAAAAAAAAAAAAACATAGGTAGGAGCCTTTGGGTTTGGTAGAAATCTATCGATTAAATTAATTCTGAACCAGTACATAATAATATTCAACAATCTGTTGCTGCTGATTTATTTGACAGGGCAATTTTAAACTTACTTGCAAACAGAAATTCTAAATACATTGATACGTTTCCCGGTATACGATACTCCTATCCTATCGATTTCTTATCGATTAGAAAGGAGATATGCGAACAGAATTAATCGAAAATCAATATAAAATATGTATGCACATAGTTTTTGTTGCGTGCCTTTCAGACTCTAAGCCTAATCATAACATTTTTTTATAAATGTCAAAATGGCAATAAAAGAGCTTGTTTGATAAAGGGTAGAAAAGTCTTACTATATTTCATCGAAAAAACAGCATATTGAATGCATGTTATGCAGTGTATATAAATGTCTGTTTCTGACCAAGTTTCTACTATTTCAAAAAGCTATGAGAGTCTAATAAAAGAAATGTAAACATTGACAAGGTCGATTATGAAGACGCTACAACCAAAAACTACTCGCTCGGTACACTATGTGGGGCTGGTCATGTGGCTCCTTAGAGCAAAGGAACCGATTTGGAAAATATCGTGTCGCACGTTACTTAAGCTAAATAGAAGGATGGTGTAGACCAGGACGCCGGAAGCCTTTTGGGATGGGCAACTGCCTGATATCAGGGGCCGAATTACCGCATCAGTTATCGAATACGTGACTGAATCATGTGAGTTTGGCATTAGCGCTCACGTTATGGAGCCATCATCCCCATAGGTTTTACTCGTTCATTCGACCACTGATGGTACTCACTCGATCAGTCACTAATGCGGTAATTTTGCCCCAGTTCTAAATCGGAATAAGTGAAGAAAATTGTTGAAGTAGGGCGGGGTCGGTCTCAGTTTGTAGAACCGATGATGAAATATTGACGAGAGATTAGTCGGTTGGTTGGTTGTTTGGTAATGGAAACTTACAAAAATCTCATTGCAATTTCTATGATAGGGGTTACGAGCGCAGTCCTACCGAAATTTTAATAACCATAGCCATACAAACAAACTCACGTGCTTTATGCGCAAAAACCTACAAAACATAACCAATGAGCGTGGAATTCTATTTTTTTTTTGTTTTGAATCAAATTAAAACAAAAATTAAAAAAATAAAAATCAATACAAAAAATTACAAATTTTTTCGCTAGTTTTCATTTTTATAGTCTCACAGCTAAGCAAAAAAAAAAAAAAGAATACAAAAATAAACAAAATCGCTGTCGTTTGGTATATTTTTTGTATTGAAAAACATAAAATTGTTTTTTTTTTTTGTTTTTGTTTAAAGCTAATATCTCATATTACAAATTCATTATTTTATTATTCTTAAGTTGAAGTAGGTATTTTTTACTTAAATCTTTTTAATTTTGTGTGTGTGTTTGTGTGTTTGTATGCGTGTTTTTTTGCTTTTAGGAAAAATATAGGGAAGAAAATAAATATATATTTATATATATTTCTTTTGTTTTGTTTTTTTCTTTTCTTTTCTTTTTCAATTGTTTCAATTCTTTTCGAAATATGTAATTTGTTTTTAGTATTAATTTTCAGTGGTAAACTATTTAATTTTTATATATTTATATGTATGTACTACTTGGAAATTCTAAAATGAAAGATTATTTTGTTTTCTATTTTTTGTTTTTAATATTTATATAAAAAGAATGGGATTGTGTTTTTTTTTTTTTTTATTTTATTTGCTCAATATTTAATTTTTACTTTAGACGTACTCATTATCAGTTTTTGTGTTTTTTTTTACCTAGTTTTATATAAATTATTTTTTTTTGTTATCCTTTTTGCACACTGTTTTTTTTTTTTTGTTTTTTTAGTTTTAAGATAATTTTTTATGCAAAGCTTATATGGCCATATAAAATTTGTATAAATTATAGACTTAAATATTATAAGAAAAATGTTATAAATGTGTTTTTTGTTATTTTTTAAATGGTTTTTGTAATTTTTTTTTTATTTATTTTTTATGTAAATGCTTTTTTATTTTTAAATTATTCTTGTTGTTGTTGCTTTAATATTTACTTTATGTATATATTCATATATATATATATATATATATTATTTAATTTATTTACTCTTTTTGTGTGTTGTGTGTAATTTAAATTTTATATGGTGTTTTTTTTTATTTTTGTTTAATTCCACACACGTAAGAATGAATCCCATGATCCTGTGGCAACCGCCATGCCGTTTTCGGTAACACCCAAGCATGACACCCGATTATCGTGGCCAGCTAAAATACCAGACCGTTCGGCCTTCATTGTGTCCCAGACATTACAATTAAAGTCGTCATAGCCGGCGAGAAGAAGGCGGCCACTCTTGGAGAATGCAACAGATGTGATACCGCAAATGATGTTGTCGTGTGAGTACATCGCTAGCTCCTGGTCAGCACGAATATCAAAAAGTCGGCATGTAGCATCGTCGGAACCGGTGGCGAATGCTTGACCATTTGGAAAGAATGTAACGGCATTAATATCACTTTCGTGACCGGGAAACGTTTGCTTGCAAACACCCTCGCGGATGTCCCATAGTTTAGCCGATGCATCGCATGCACCCGATACAAATGTTTTACATTGTGGAGCCAGGGATAGAGCCATTACGTCGCCGGTGTGACCCATGAATGAGGTCACTTGCTGGCCAGTCTCAATGTCCCACAGACCGCAGGACATATCACCGGAACTGGTAACGATTTGATTGTCATCTAGGAAGCGACAGCATGACAGATAGCCACCGTGTCCGGGTAGTTCGCGGGATACACGCACATTACCTTCTCTAGTTTTTAGATTGTAGATTGAACACATATTATCGAGACCGCCGCAGGCAACGTAGCTGCCGGAAGGCGCATATGCACATGTCATTACCCAAGAGGAGCGTAGCGGTATAGCATGCACTTTGTTCGTGGTGTGCGAATCCCAGACGATTAGTTTACCATCTTGAGAGGCAGATACTAGATTCCGGGAGTCATTGCCCCAGTGCATCGCGTAAATCTTTGCTAAATGGCCGCGTAGGGTTCTGCGCGTACGCATCTGTATACGCCCGATCGGGTCCAAATTGCTTGCGGCCTGCACCAGACTGGTGTCGCAGGCTGCTTTGCGGGCATCACGGATTGCATTCTTTAATGATTCAGCTTCTTGCCGCAGGCTGTCTAATTCATTCATTTTCTAGTTAAATTAATTTTTTACTTTTTTATAAAAAAGTACACACACAATTTGTTGTTGCTGGAAAGCAATAGGGGAGAAAAAATTCTTTCCTGTTTTTTTTTTTTTGTTCCTGTTTTAAAAATTTTCCCTACTTCGTTCGTTCGATCTTTGTGCTTACTCTGTCTATCCGGTGTGCAGGTGATAGTACGGCTACTGCTACACTTGCTCTGGATTTCTCCGTTCGTCCGCCTTCTTTTTCACTCCTTCACAGATTTTATGGATGAGTGTGTATGCTCTGGTTCTCCCCTTTTCTCGCACTCCACCTCTTTGGATTTTTTTTTCTCTGCGCTTCTGTGCTCACTTCCAACAAATTTAATATTTTTTTTTTCGTTTGGGAAAAAATTTAGATTTTCCTTTTTTAATTTGTGCGAAATTTAAATTTTATTATTTTTTGTGCTGGCAAATTTAAAGCGTTTTGGGGATATTTTTTTAATGTTCGCAGGTTTCGATTTTACACAAGAGAAAAATTTCCACCATACACCAAGCAAACCGAGAAAATTTTTTTCTTTGGTACACCAAAATTGCAATTTGCACCACCGTGTGAGAAAATAGAAAACTTGAAAATAAATTGAGGAAAAATTCAATTTTATAATTGAAATGGATGGTATTTGAATAGCTTACAATATTTTTCACAATTTAAAACAATTTCTGGTGTTTTTTCGATAGATTTTTCCGGTTATTTTTTATAGAAATTCATCACAATTTTTTATTCCGAGATTTCAACTTAAACGAGAGAAAAAATTTATCCTATAAAAAAAATTTGTGTGTGTTTGACAGTTGGGCCAACACCTATCATGGAATAGACATCTTTGAAGCTGCGTCATAGCAGGGCTGTCAGTTGGTAATGTTTCGTCGAGTTTTTATTGATTTTTGTGGCTTTACGAGCGAGTATTTTTTTTGTTTTGCTGGGGAGATGAGCAGAAATTTTGGGTCATTTGATTTGGAGTGCGTTCAGTGGGTAAAGTGTAGATAGGGTAGATTTGATTTTATTGTGAAAGGAAAGGGTTCTATCTAGTCTGGCAGGAAATAGCAAAAATATTTCTGTAAATTTTGTTTTCTTAACTTAACGAAACAGTGATTTAATTTTGTAATGCATTTTATATGATTTATTTAAGGCCAGGTGCGCACATGCAATTAAACAGTTTAGTTTCAATTTTGAGCACTATGGGATTATATGAGAGTCCGGGCACATAAACCAGCGCGCACTCCCATATAAGCCCATTGTGCTCAAAATGGAAACCAAACTGTTTAGTTGCATGTGCGCGCTGGCCTAATAAGAAATCATAATTCAAAATTAGATTGATAAAGCAAGCATTTTTTGTAAAAAGAAATGACAACTAAATAAATCCAATGGGTACGTTTAGAAGGTATTAGCGGCTTCTACCCAATCTAAAACAGGATCTACGACTGCTTTAAGATGAGATTTTTAATCTTCGTTTCTCTTTTGGTTTCCTTCAAATTGCATAATTTCATAACTTTTTAACAATGAATGTTAACTTTTTAAAAAGTTTCATCTCTCTGCACTCTTTACTCCAATCGATTACGCAAAGTTAACTGAGGGGCATTATGCAATAACGTCCAAATGGTTATTGGAAATAACGCCCAAAAGTAATAAACGAAATGCAAATAAAGCCCATCAAAATTTGCTTAACGCCCAAAAATTTAATTGGAAATTGTATTTTTTTTTATTTCGGGTGATATTTCCATAATTTTGGGGCATTATTTCCAATTCTTTTTTAAAATGAATTTTGTAATAAAATTTTATACCGTTCAAAACGTTTTTATATTGTAAGAAACGGAACAAAATAGTGAATTTATTGTAATAACTCATAATTTAAGTAAAGTATTACAATACAAAAATCAAAAGAAGCAAGGGTAGCTTTTTTTTGGGCTTTATTTCCCAAAACAAGAAATACAACCCAAAATGATGAATAAAATTACAACAACAAATGTTCGAGTTTTTTTTGGGCGTTATCTCCAAAAACCATTTGGGCGTTATTTTCTTGTGGGCGTTATGTCCTAACGCTTAGCTGAGGGACGACTAATTGGAAATAAAACACACTCGAACAATAAGGAAAAACAAAGGATTAGAATTCTCTTTGACGTTGCATTTACACTACGCTACGCATACCATGCATGAGAGCGGTTTCTTGTCGACTGCCTATTATATTTTGCAATTTTTACCTCGTTTATATTTTCTCTAATTTTTTAAGATGCGTTTCGCATTTTATCGTAAAAATTATATCAGCTAATAATATTTTGTCACTAAACAGGAAGATGAACTTCATTGCTCTGTGACATATTTTAGTTTAACGTTTTGGGTGAGAGCGTTCTTTAGTATATATTACGAAAAGATCAATGGAATCTTTTATACAATGATAAAACATGAACAAAAATCAAATCATCATTATTAAAATTTCCTTTCAATGAATATTCTGTTGACTGCCTAATATTTCTTCGGAACGTAAGCAATGGCAGGCAAGAAGACTTCGTAATCGAAATAATGATGAAACGGGGGCATACTTTTCTGATGACATAAGGCTCATTTTACGGAGCAGTGTCATATAAGAGATTCATTCTTAAGTATAGCAATAGGATTTAAAAGAATCTTATGGGAGCTTTTTTCAGATTTGAAGAGCTTAACTCCGGGAGTTTGTTAGTTGGGAAGTCCACAGGTCAAAAGTCCATAATGGACTTTTTCAAGCAAATTGTTATTTTGAAGAACTACATTCTGTTTTGAATTACTTAAGAGATATTTCTATCGAATTGTTTTAGTCGCATTGTTTTTGAGTCGAATTGCTTAAGTCGAATTTTGCGTAGAAAATTAATTTATATTATATTAAATTATGATTTTTTTTTCTTAAATAATTTTTTTTCATAAATAAAAATGTTTGCCTATATAGGTTAATATTAGATTATATAGGCCATTACAGTCTATTATGGACTTTTGACCTGTGGGACACTGGTGCCTCATTTTACTATCAACATGATCAGAATCATTTTAGGGGATAAGTAAGGAGGCTCGATCTTGATTCATCCTAATTTTTGATTTAAGTTTCTCCTAAATTAAGAATTTCTACTCCAAAAATGTGCTTTCGGAATTCCTTAAGTATATTGGGCTAATTTGTAGAAAATGGAACACATCTTCACGTTCTTTAGCATAAAGGCTGTCCCAAACCAACGCGAAACATTCGCGCGAATATGCGACGACTAAATAATGTTCGAAGATTCGCATCGCGCCAGTGTGGGTGCTCCCATTAATCTCCATGTAAATAAATTAAGACAGGCGGAAGTTTCGTTGTCGCGCCGAATGTTTCGCGTTGGTTTGGGAGAGCCTTAAATCTAAATCTATTCCATATCTCCTTTTCGACTCGCCTCGAATTGATCAATTATCGAATACGAAGCTAGGCATTAATTATACTTCCAAGATTTCCAGTTAATTGACAGCTGATTTCCAAGGAAATTTAGTTTTGAAGTAAAATCTTTGTGCGGGGTGCAAGCAAAATTTGTTTTTATTAACTTTTAAATGCAATTAAAATATTATTTCAATTAAAAATGGATTTTTACGGCTGTTCTGATATTGGGTCGAATTTAAAAACGAAATTGTAATCCGCCAACAAAAGGATAACCGAATTTAAAACGTCAATTTGGCGGATTGTAGATCCGTTCGTTTTGCCGAATCCGCAAAACGTTTTCGAATACGGAATTCGGAAGAGCGAAAATTCGAAAACGTGAGGATATAGAATTCGAATGGAAATTAGAACAGCCGTGTTTATAATGTTTTATATATTAAGGTTATTCATGCCACGAGATAAATTTCCGCTTTGCAGAAAAATATAGCTTTCCCCCGTACGTTTGCATGTGATAATAACAAATACGGAGATAAAATTATCTGGTTTCTGAGGTATATCCGGGTTTTCCGCTGTTGCATGAATACCCTTATTATGCTGAACTAGTGAAAGTGGAAGAAGCCTCAAACTTCTAAATTTCAAGGAAATCATTAAGAAGAACGTCTTCTCATCTTGCTTCGAGTGAGTGTTTTTGTGTAGTGTTTATTATTAGTTAAATTTGCTTTATTATTACAACTAGGTATATTGTATTACAATTAAACTCACATTTTTATTCATTGCAAACAAAACCAAACAATCTGTTTCGCCCGTCGATAAACCAATCCGCAAATAAAAACCTATCGGAAATTTACGCTGTAAAAATGGAAATGTCATTTCACTTTCGATTCGAAAATAAGGCGAATGTAAAACGAAAGACGCGAAAGCGAAAGCAGTAATATCAAACCTCATTTTCGCCAATTAAAACGATTCGCTTCGTATTCCTTAATAAGGCCACTGGTCTATGGGGAATGTAATTTAACCCGACGAGTTCACCTCTTACTTTAAATAACAAGCTTATTTTGTCAAAGGTATTTTCAGCTAAGAGGTAGGTCTTGGGGTTCAAGAAGTGATTCAGGCTCAGGTTTCCATTAGGCACATACACAAATAAATATGAAAGAATGATTTTTAGATGTCAACTGAGCTACAAAACACGAAAATAATAATTATTTTGCACGGAAACTATTATTAACAAAGTTATAAACAATTTAAATTTACATAGTTCCTTCCTATGAAACTACTCACCTATACCAAAAAAATATTAAAAATGTGTTAATTGCTGTTTTCCTAAATGTATGCAATCAATCATTATGATTATGTCCGAAAAATTAAAATTTACTAGCAGGCTAAGATTCAAATTTTATTGAATTTATTCAAAAAACTGGATACCAAACCAACTGACAACATAGGCGACTGCACATACCCTAAGCGGAGCAACGGAGTTGCGTGAGCGGGTGTGCCCCCGAAAAAGGGAGTTAAAATCCTTTGAACCCGCGAGAGGGCCACCTACCGTTCTGTTTATTGCAAAAAACTTTATACCAAACCAACTGTCGACAAAAAATAAAGTTTTTCTGACACAATTATATCAGAAGTGTTGTATACTTTTAGGTGAACAGCACATTTTGCTAATGCTTTTTCGTTATTATTTTTGGTCAGTCGATTATATCTACTTTTAATTCATTAAAATTGTTTATTGGTTTAACTTTTTAAAGCGTTTTATCATTGATTTTGACACACTGGATATTATTTTACAAGAATACGCCAAAATTACCATTTTGCAATGTATATATTCCGTAAATTAAATAGTTTCCATGAACCTACGGTGAAAACTTGTTAATAACAATTTCCGGGCAAACAAAATATTTTTTTCTTGTTTTCTACGCTATTTTACAACAATTGAAAAAAATGTTTTTTCTCGTATATGCCTAATGGAAACCTGACCCGTGATTCACTTTACTGGTAAGTTCTGTAAATATAATAATTTTAGAAATCGATGAGATCTCATATATGTTCAGGGCCCGTATTACGAATTACGATTATCGTTCAAAATCCGTCGTTATCGTTAATTTGCGATTACGATTTACGATAGTCGTTTTTTAAAAACGATACTCGTTTTCGTTTACGACTGCTTTTGCAGTCGTTTTTTATAGTTTTGAATCGTGACTTTACGTATATGTCACTTATTTATTATGTTTGCTTGGTTCTGCTGTTTTTTTAATTTTATCTGGCATTATTTTCAGACATCCATCCTCGTAAATCATAATCGGTTTATGTCATGACTATCGTTTTTTTTTGCCTTTCGTTTCGTAAATCGTAATAAGGGCCCAGGAGAATTTCAACAGGTACATACACTCGGGCGTATGCGTACTTTTTTTTAATTTTTATTTTATTGAATTGTAAACTCTGCTCTTCAAGTTTTGTTTATTTAAATTTATGTATTTAAATTGGTAGGTAAGGCTTCGATAATACGGAGATATTAAAATTTATTTAGATTTGCCTAAGGAAAGTCTGAAGTTTTCAAGGTAAGTTAACTTAAAACCACTCATATTTATTAAGATTCATTCCGATTCCATCAAAGTTGAGCATAACTTAGGGATTTGTACTGTCGACTTCAGAAATTTGCTAACTCCTCGAAATAGTATGAATACGAGTAGACTTTCCCGAGCAAAATTGTGATTTTTCTACAGTAATTGCAAAATAAAATAATGAAAATTATTACAGTTAGAACTGGCAATGATCTTCTTAGAGCGGAAAAGATGATGCCGAGGAAGAAAATGTGTCCTCTTTAGAGATGGAAATATAAGATACTTCCACATGTTGGAATCGATAAATGGGACGTGACATCATGTATCGTTTTCGTCCCTCAAAACCGACGATAATTTATTATTTTCCAGTTAATAAAGGATTCATTGCCATACGACGCGAAACTAAACTACACGTTTTTTAAGTTCTCCTGAATCAATTAAAAAAAAAATCCGTTTCTATTTAAATAAAAATATAGATTACCTTCTTATAACTTCTTCTGATCAGACATACGCCCATCACGAATTCGTAATCGGAATCTTTCCGAATCCCGAAAAAAGATATCACAGCATCCGTTCGTAATGGCAATTAGTATGGGATTTTCCGATACGATGGATTCTGTGATCCTTTTTTTCGGGATCGTAACAAGTTTAAGATTTAAGATTCCTATACTCCTGGTTAACATAAAAACAACTCCCGTACAACACGTTTTTGTAGCTTTTTTATGATTTTTTCCAAAATCATGAAATCATCATCAGAATTTATTTTTTTTTTATATTTTTGTTGTGGTTTTGCGTTTGTTATTTTTTCTTTAATTTAAGTATAATAATATTGTAATAATTATATAATATGAATATATCACTAAGGTTCAGGAAGTGGTTTAAGCTCTTTTATTTGCTTAATTAGATACGCTTTCTCGTCGTTGAATTGTTCGTCTTCCGATCGGTCTGTATGGAATTTTGTAAGGAAATCAACTAGTTTTGCCTGGTTCCTCAAAAGAATATCCAATATCGGTTTGGGTTTGTTCGGATTTGCAACAAATACCTAAGAAAATAGAGTTTAAAAAAAATTAATCAAACAAAATAAGTTAAGTTCAGTTCAGTAACGTTTCTTACTTTAAACACATGGAAGGCTTCAAATTGAATATTTCTTGATTTCTCTTTCAGCATATTCATCATAAGTTTGAGATTATCCGGATTGGATATATATTTTGTCATTACCTAAAAACATATTTAAAAGAATAAGAAAAAAAGTTTTTTTATTATCATGTTTTGTAAAGAAAAAATAATATAACATACAGTGAAGTTATGTCTGTCTAGCAACAATTCTCCTAGCAGTTTCAGGCTCTGCCTCCTCGTAACATAGTTTTCTGAATTTAATAATCGTTGGTAATGTGTAAAAACCCTGTCGTAGTTCACTTCAAGAAATTCGGCGCACAAGATTTTGTGACGTGTAAGCAATTCCTGTAAATAAAAAGTTTAATGAGAATATTAAGAATTTTATCAAAACCAGTTTCGAACAAATAAATATAAAGGGGGGACTTACCGCCATATTATTCACTAGATACATCCAGATTAAAACTTAAATCCAGATGTATTAACATTGAATTTGTGTGCTTTACATCAGGATTTTAATGTTTAATCTGGATGAATGGAGTGAATAATATGGCCGTTATTGTCATCAAAAAGCAGAATTTCAATTTCCGAAAATATAGGTCTTCAAAATTAAAAAAAAAAAACGGATTGGGTTAGATTTATTGGTCTGTAAACATTTATTCCCGCCGCCAGGCGGCGTGGCGCCAGGGTAAACTGAAATGGTGGGCCTTTTATGCTGGATTTACACGACTGGCAGTATTTCTGACAGTAAAATGACATAACAATGGAAAAATTCGTTTTTTTTTTAAGTATACGGACAAAAAACTGCCAATTTGTAAAACTGTCGTGTAATTCCAGCATTAGGATACGCTTGAATTGGACATAAACACTTCATTTCAAACGGAAGAGAGTAAGTGTGTTCGCGTACTAGCCCGAAACTACCCATTTTTACCATTTTTGGTCCAATTTTTTTTAAATGGGACTTTGACAGAACTTCGGACTAAACTGACAGGTTTGGAAAGTAAACGAACAGAGGTATTGACTCAAACAAAAGAGGACTTACTGATGGATTAACAGAGTACAATAACAATATTGAATCGAATGCGGGGAATCTGATAACATCAATAAAAAATATACCTATAAGTGACTTGGAATCAATCTTAATAAAAAGAGTAAAAGGGCAAATCTTTTACACGCTTAGTTAAAACAAAATGTGACTACCAAAGCAGACATATGCAAGAATGGTGAAGCTGTGTGTGGTGTGTCAGGGAGGATGTGAAAACAGAAGCATTGTTTCGGGCTGCATTGGTGCTGCGACGTTAATGGGAGCACAAAATGAGTTCTGCCGTTTACCGTAGTGAAAATAATAACCAAATAACAAAACAAAAGATAAATTAAGCTGAAATCATGTTGGAAATACAAAAGAACCTACTTGTTTATTAACGTTCTTGTTTGTAAGAATCTCATATTCTATTGTTTCAATTTAATAAAATTTATTCATTCCTGTTTCAAAGGTTTTAAAGATAAGTTGTTTCCTTTAGGATTGAGAACTTTTGATTTTCTAGAATATTTCCAATAAATCACACTTGGTGTAGTGATATGTCGCTATCGCTCCAATGTACATTATTTCATATGTGTGCAGTCACTTCCTTTCACACGAAGAAATAAAATCGCAAGAGATTTTCTATTGTTTTCAAATAAAGTCGCTTTGTTGAACGCAAACTTCGTTTAGTGTGAGAAGGAATGTCAAAAAAAATCTCAACCGTTGACCGGCGAGATTCTGTTCACCCCACCTGCTCTCCTACAAACTGAAAGTTGCTGGAAACTCAGTCTCCTCGTGTGAAAGGGGACATACAAGGAAGTTGACACCAATTGAAGAACTGTAATAAGTGCGCTTTTCCGTAGAACAGTGTAACTGTATAACATTTCTTTTTTGCCAAAGTGGCTGAACACAATAGACGCGAGGCATGGGGCGCATTCTTACCTGTCAAAGTTAAAATACATAGACAAAGAACGGTGTTCACATTGGACTGTCTCCTCCGACTTTTTTTGACGTGTCTATACTTTCTTCACTCCCACTTCACGGTGACTTTTTTTTAATTTTAAATTAGTTGATTTATATTGTGGTTTTATCTCTGTCTGTACTTTATCTTTGGCACTTAAATCCTACAGAATTAAATTCTGTTCAATTGGCAACATATTTATTTAATAAGTTTTACATTTTGTAAGTGAAACATTTTTAATTAATCCGTAGGTTGTATCCGTACAATACAAGTTGGATTCATGTCAAAAAAAGTAGTAGGAGTGAGTTCAATGTGAATATCGTCAAGTGAATACAATGGAGCTGGAATCGCAAACGCGATTGAGGGAGTTAAATAATGTTGAAATCCTTCCAACCAAAAAATCGATTTGTTTAAAAAAAAAAGATAAATTTGACTAGACAAATGAAATCTTTCATTAGTATCAAGGTTTACAGTTTACACGTATTTGTACACACATTGTCGCGTAAAAAGAAAACAAACATTATAGAGTGTTTAAATCCACAATTTCAAATGCAAGTAAATAAGCCAACTCGGATTGCATTTTGCAACTCGCTTTGCTTGCATGAAAAGTAGTCACCGTTCACCGATTTTGCTTCGAACCGAGTTGGCAATAGACCAGTGGATGTAGTGCTTGACTGCTAACTTAGAGATGTGGGTTCGAGCCCCACTCTAGGCAGCATTCTTTTCTTTATGGACGAGACTAGAGACATGCCAATTTATAACAGTTATAACAGTTTTTCGCCATTAATAGTGGGCGTGCGTTAACGAGCTTCGCGCGACTTGACAAAAAAAACTCTGGTTGCCTGAAGTATGCCCACCGACGAAGGGCCCTGGCCCTGCGGGGCAGCATAAACAGTACTTTTATAAACCAAAACTGTTATAATTGGCACGTCTAGAGTCACTTCCTTTCTTTATTCCTCCAGTTACAACTGGACGCCACCCGTGGGATTCCATGAGATAATCAATACCTTATTTCTCAGTCCACTGTGCCAGCAAAAATTATTCATATGCTTCTATTACTTCTTACTTATGCCGAGCAATTCAGGTTACACTTAAAAGACCTTTGGTCTTACAAGCATATTGTTATAAGTTAAAAAAAAAACTCGGTTTAAAAAATTTTCGGTTTGACACATCACTACTCGTTTCTCGTATGCTGTGTTGTATTGTGTCGGAATCCATCTTGTTCCCATTGCACCAATACCACGCTGTGTCAGATTCTCAGACATTTTTTTTCTGTGAATGAGAAGATACTGCTCGCGGAAAGAGGAGAGAATAATTAAGTACGGAAAGCTAAAACGACCGTTTGCAACAACCGTTTTTGATACAACGCGTAGTAGGTACGTACTTACTAATTATATTTTTGTTCGTTTTAAGGTAGTGAAATAAATAGATTGAGGCCTTTCTTCTTCTGTAATTTCAACTCTATTTCAACTCAACTTTAAATTGATCGTTCAACTGATGATGATTAAATGCTGAACACATTCATGTTCCAGAAAAAAAACTGAACGAAATATGTCCAAAATTAAACGCAATTTTTGGTTTGCAATTATAAAAAAAATGATCGTTGTCGGTAAATTGGTCAGTATTAACCTTCAGAGCACAGATTAGCCACATGAAGATGAGAATCCCCGGCAGCCATTTTAATTTGCCTACAAGCTTGAACTGGCAGTTATCAGATAAAAAATGAGAATGTGTGTATACAAATCTCACACATAGACAGTAGGGATCTTCGCACACCTGGTTAAATTGTTGTTGCAATTCACATCTATTCATCGACGCGGGAAAAAATTACAAATACAACAATGTAAACAAATGGGTTTTGGAGGGTGAAACGTACGAAACATTCTCATCTTCATATGACTAATCTGTGCTTCAGAGCTCAAACAATCATGAAATTATTTTTATTATTTTATTGTACTATTCATACTTAGAATGCCAGTTTATTAGACTTCACCCATGAATCAAAGAATACAAGATTGCGCCACTTCTACGTCATACGAGCCAAGTCAACAACAATAAATGTCGCAGCAAAGTAAATTTCAGTGAAGAAAGCTTTTCGAGTGCGGATAATTAAATGATTAAAAAAGGTTTTCTTTTTAAAAGTAATAAAATATCACCGAAAATTGTTTTAAAAATTACGTAAAATTATTTTAAAAAATATAAATCGCCAAAAACAACAAAAAAAGCAGAGTGGTGTGGAAAAATGAAAATATCAGCCATATTTCCTTCATGTTTTATTGTTGTTACTATTAGAAAAACATATAGCACAATATTTCAAATAGATTATAACGAACAATTCACTTTAAAACAAAAGTAAATAGCTTTAAGCTTTCGCGCCCCTATATATCTCATACAAATTGAAGAAAAAGTGATTCTCTTTTGGCTCGTATTGCGTCACGACGCGTGAAAAAATAACAAAGTGAAAAAATAGAAGTGACGTAATCTTGTATTCTTTTATTCATGGACTTGACCATTCTTTATTCCGTCAATTTCAGTGGTCTCAAGCGGTGGAATGCGTAGTGCATACGACTTCTAAGCCTGAGCGAATCTGATATGCGTGGGTTCGAATCTTATGGTGGGCATGTAGAAAGTTTTTCATAATAAAGTTGGATTAAAGCTCAGTACCACTAATAAGGAGGAGACTGATGATTGGCAGTTGGCACCCCTTTAAATAGCTACATCTCTCGCCAAATAAACGAATTGTAAATTAATTCGTAAACAATAATTGGTGGTAGCACCTTTAAGTTGTTGTTGTTGTTCAAAAATTCAACCATGAAATTCGCTTAAGTAGTTTAGGCTTTTAATTAGAGGGATAATGATTGAATTTGAACAATTTACTCTTTAGGCGCGTTCAGAAATATTATATCTCGGAGATTTTCCTCCGTTAAAAAGTGAGCGAATACAAATAATTTTTTCGTCAGGATTTTGACAGCAAAATTGAGAAATTTTACTGAGGAATCCTGTCCATGTAACTGAGATTACCTGATAGCTTTTGAGGTTTGAACCTTTTTTTTTTTAAATACCAACATAAAATATTTAATAAAATTCAAATTATATAAATGTTATATGTTTTTGAAGAGAACTTACCTTAAATGTTGAAAAAGCATCTGACGCTATATCGAACGTTGATACTTCTACATAACGAAAGAAATTGAAGAACTCATCTGAGTGCAACATGATTTTGGCAAGTGCCTCATAGCGAGCGCATTCCCTCAGCATTGTTCCACAATTAAGAGCAATTTCTTGGTGTTCATAGCCAGCCATGAGTGTGAATAGAATTTCCGGTTTCGTGCAAATGTACTCAACTGTTGGTGATCGTGTGCCAATTTGACGTCGCAGGACATTATTAAATACCTGAGCCACATCTTTTTTACCCTCGAAATCAATCCGATTTAGGTTCTGAACGAGAAAGAATAAAAAATAGTATTAATACTTTTAGTTCAAATCAAAATTATTAACCAATACATAAAACTGTCAACTGTCACTTTGTTCGACAAATATTTAGTTGTTATTATTTTAGTTCAAGTTTTTGAGATATCGTTCATCACAGTGGCCGCGTTCGGGTAGCTATCCAAAGCTACCTCTGGGTAGGTTTGAGTTGTTTTAATCCACAGTACACAAATCTAAGGTAATATATTGCGCAGGTTGTCAGTCAGAAATTAAACATGGCGGCTCGAGTGTCCACGAAAACTCCACATGGCATTACTAAAAACAACAACAATTATAAGCATTTTGACAAGTAAAGAGACACTGGATCCGCCATTTTCACAGATGCGCAGAACTGAACAAAAATTTAAACGCTTATGAATTATGATATTACCTTTAATATATGTACCTTGGTTTTAATCCTTTGTTAAAAAAAAACAGCTGATGACAGCTGAAGCAACAACAATTCGAAGCTATCTGAACATTTTTGGATAGGTAGATAACATGAATAAAAGCATACAAGATTACGCCACTTCTACGTCATAGGAGATAAAACAAAAACAGCAAATTTGATATTTTTCGTGTACGAATAATTCAATGATTAAAAAATCTATTCGTATTAAAAGTAAAGAAATATCACCGACAATATTGTTTTTAAATTTATATTAATTCTTTTAAATTATATTAATCGCAAAAAAACAACACAAAAAACAGAATTCGGTGGAAAAATGAAAATATCAGACATGTTTCCTTCTTGTTTTAGTATTTTTACTGTGGTTACTATATATATATATATAAAGCACAAAAGTTCAAATACATTATAAAAACAAATTTTAAATAAGTTTAAATTTCAACGAAATTGATTCTTTTTTGTCTCGAATTGCGACACGAAGCGTAGTCAAATTTACAAACAACAAAGTGAACTGTAGCCGCAGCTGCTAGAGCGTTAACTTTTAACTTTTGCGTGCATTTTTGCATGCATTTTTGACATTTCAAAATTGATGGAGACGAACAAGCCCATTTCAACTCGATGAGTGTTTATATAGGGGTTGAAATAACCTTCAAGCTGTCTTCAATTCCACATGTTCACAAAATTCGCTCGATTTGCTCGGTCATTTTATTCTGAGCTAATTGAGCAAGCTCTGAGCTAACTCCGATGAAAAAAAGAAACACACTTCTTATGCTCTGATATGTCTAAACTAATGTCGTTTTCGTTTGGATGTTCGGAGTACTCCTTTTGCACTCCTTTTTCAATCTTTTTACTCCAAAAGTCTTCGATTGGCAGTTCCGAGTAATGTTTTCGGAGTATTCTTCTGTTCCCAATTTCACATTGGAGTAGACGAGGAACACACACATACATATAAAGTTTTTCGTTGGATTAATTGTCAAAAGTGATGAATACTTGAAGAAGCCATTTTGTTAAATGGCGGCTTTAGGTAGTATGTGTGTAAAATTATGAAATTCGGTGTTTTCATATTCGATTTGAATTAAAAAGGAGTAGAATATACCGAAAATCCAATCGAAAACGACATAAAAAAACATAGAATTTTTTTTTTGACAGTTCCGTGATCTGCTCTGAGTTAAAAAAAGAAAAACGCCAAATATTAATCTGTTTAAAGTGACTAATGGTCTTTTCGATTGGAGTGGAGTCAGAATGACAGTTCTTCTCCTGAAAAGAAGATAAATTTGCTTCTGATTTTGTTTTCAGAATCGTTTCAGAAGGGTTCACACGTATCAAATCGTTCTCCCGGATTACCAATCGAAAAGGCCATAAGTAAACTATACTGTGCTTGTAATTTGAATGGTTGTCTTTTGTTTACGTGTCGTTCTTTCGATTTAGAATTATTTTAATCGATTTCATTGTTAAATTCTTAAGTAGGTAATTATTAATAAATTAAGTTTAAATTAAGAGCTATCACAGTTTCTAGTTGGATTGAAATCAAAAATTGACTGATCTAAAATGGAAATGATATTTTCTAGCAAAGTTTAGTATTGACATTTTAACACATTTTTTGTTACATGAACAATAGTTTGGTAACTTGAAAAATCGGTAAAACAAAATCAAAATGAGAGATACACAATAATAACCTACTTTATTGACAAAAAAAAGATTAAATTATTAACAAAAGTGAAAAATAAGATTTTGACGTTTTACCTACAAATGAAGTTATGTAAATGAATTTCTTAATTTTTCAGCAAGGTTCTTTCTATTAGCGAACATTTTTTTTCGCTTCAATAACGTGACAGGTTTTACTCGTTTGATTACATAAATTTAGTCTTGTAGTTATGTATTTTGTTTACATTTTTGAAAACACATCAATATCTGAGATCTTAGAAACCTGAACTGCATAAGTAAGGAAAAAATAAATCACCTGTATTAGTAACAGTAGTAAATTACTATTATAAAGTTCCTGTGATAATTGCGCTACGACATACTCTGTCTGGGGTTCTGCATCTGACGTGCCATATAACATGTTTTTGATTAACACCTGAAAATAAAAGAAATATGGTATAAGTAAGGGTTAAAAAAGCCGCGTTTTAGGAAAATCAATAAACTCAATATTTAATTTCCAAACTTCTCGTTTTATCGGCTTAACCGATTGAAATTAAACAATTTACACACATGCTTCTTAAAAGTCTGAATAATATTGCATATGAAAATAAATATTCCAATAAACGGGTTAACGATTTTATTTGAAATTTACCTAAGATTGAAACACCATATTTTTGTTTTATACTCAAAGCTGGCGCACAAAAAGTTTTTCTTAAAACTTGTATATGTATCACGAAAATGATTGTAATCAAATAAATGTAACTAGACCATTAAGTATTTATTGTGTAATCACCTTTTTATAAAATATTTGCATGTGGTGTCACTTTAAGTTCCTGATTACATGGGTCGTTTTACTGAAGAGCGCATCGGTGAGACAGGTAGATTTTATGTGCGTAAAAAAGAGAAGGTAGATTCCACCCAAATTTCACGGATGCGCCAGTTTCATTTAATATTTTCGGATCTAGCATGAAACGTGTGAGAGATATATATATATGGATTTTAAGGGTGTGAGATAGGGAAAGGATTTTTCTTCACCGTGTGATCACGAGTTCAGTAAAACGACCTTCAGTAAAAAGCACCCATGTAATTAGGCACTTACTCTTCGAAAGATCCAGAGAACAATAAATTGTATTTATAAAACAGAGAGCGGAACTTTTTGAAAAGACCCAGCCGTTGAGAACAGATAAAAAGTTAAGTTGCCTAAATAAAAATATATAAAACGTGCAACTAGTTATTTTAATTACTATAGGAAGTATTTTTACTCCTTATATGTATTCATACAAAATATATTTGTAAAAAACCGCTTCAAAGATCTTTTAAATTTTTTTCTTCATAAATATAGATTTATAAAAGAAATCAGATGGTGTACCGTTGGTGTCAAAACAATTTCAGAAGTTCTTTAAAGTTCTTAAAGCCTTTATTTCAAAGACGAAACTACTTTAATCATCATCATCATCATCATCGTCGGCGCGACAACCGGGGTCCGGTCCTGGCCTCCTTCAACAAGTCTCTCCACCCATCCCGGTCTCGAGCCGCCGCCATCCAGTTGCGCACCCCAAGGCTCCGGGCGTCCTGGTCTACGCCACCTCTCCAGCGCAAGCATGGTCTACCACGCTGTCGTCTACCATAGAATGTACCACAAAGAACTTTCCGAGCAGGTTCCTCTTCGCTCATGCGAGCTAGGTGCCCTGCCCACCGGAGTCTACCGAGCTTAATTTTTGTCACGATATCTGCTTCAAGGTAGATTGCGTACAATTCATGATTGTACCGTCTCCGGAATCGTCCTTCCTCACATATGGGGCCAACAATTCTCCTTAAGACTTTTCTCTCGAACGCGGCTAAGAGGTCGGAGTGCCTTTTGCTAAGTACCCAAGTCTCGGATCCATATGTGAGTACTGGCAGGACCATGGTCCTGTACAGCAGCAGTTTTGAAGTTATGGTGAGATTTCTGGATTTGAAGAGCTTTGACAGACTATAGTAGGCTCTGTTGGATTTGAGAAGCTGCCCGCGTATTTCTTCTTCTATATTGTTATCGGCTGCTACTATTGACCCAAGGTATTTAAAGGATTGCACCACTTCAAATTCGTGCTCCGCTACCTTGATTGTTTGACCAACTGTTCCTCTCGCATTCGACGCCACCATGTACTTTGTTTTACCTTCACTAATGTGCAGCCCCAGATTTTGTGCCGCCTGCTCGATCTGGATGAAGGAATCATGTACAGCTTGCTCAGTTCTTCCGATGATGTCGACTTTAATCACTACTTTTAAAGTTCTTATATAAATCAACCCACAACCATTTACCTATATATAAGACCCACACATAATGTATAGCTGCCACTTAAGCAACAATAATGTTCACCGCACCTTGAATCTATGAAATATAAATTCCGTTCAATTGTTATACCATCTCATCCTCTTGAAAAAAAAAATAAATAAATATAGTCGTCGTATGCATCTTCATAGATCTAAAATTTTCGATTGGATTTCATTGGAGGAAAAAAGAGGCAAAAACGAATTTCCCCTAAATTAAAAATTTCCGGATTGCAGCTAGCTTAAGTGTGTGTACCCTGATGGCTCTGGTTCAAGGCACAGACAAGGACAATGTCTCATAAATCTATTCAATGCATTTTTGTTTGGCAAACTCTCAAGAAAAAGTGCAAAGGTATATTGGAAACAATAAATGGAGTATTGTTTCTTATTTAAACTTGCCACTGTCTCAGCACAAAATGTCAAAAGCAGTTAAGTGGGAACCACACGTACCATTGAAATGGACTGGGGAAGTGTTATTTAGGATTCTCACTGCAGTCGAATAGATTAAGAGGGTAATTAAATATTTAAATACAAATGTAATAATTTTGTCAAATAAATGAGTAAACTGGTTGCATCCTTCTACGATATGTCGTACAAGGTCCTTGAAGTGAAGTATACAATGACCTATTCGAATAACTTAGGATTATATTCATACTTCATTTATTTTTTGTATGTCTTAAGCTGGCTACGTATCGTCATCGGATTCAATGGCGGCGCGCGTTCAAATTTCTATCCAAAGCGATCTGGACCCATGTTCTGTTACTCTCGCATCGATAAAATCAGTCTATTTTTCATAGTTTCTCGACTGATTGGGCACGTTCAATCACAAAACTGAAAATTCAGATCTGAATTCATGTTGTTGAACGCACAAGAAATCTGAATTTTCAGTTGAAGGTTGTTGTGTTAAATGCTAGAATTTACCTAAATGATTTATATTAAAACGAAACAAAATAGAACTTTAATTATATTCTTAAACTAAAAATTAGGCGTCAGTAGTTCTGGTGATGATATATGTAACTAAATCAGCAACTAAATACAGCAAGACGAAGTTAATTGAAAAAATAATTCCACAATATTGCTACCGAGAATTCTGGGAACATTTTTCTAAGAATAGTGAATCTTTTGATTGAAAAACTCACTTAACAACAAACAATAAGTTCTTTTATGTAAAAAAGTATTAATTTATTCGTGATTAAAATTAATCATCACAAATCAACCACCAACCAGAGCGAAAATCATCAACTTCTATGTGTCACATTTGCCCTATACCACAATCATTTTATTTTGAACTTTTAGATGAGAATATTTGTCTGAAAATTCAGATGAAACGTAAGTAAACGTAACTAAAAGTCATCTAACTTTTTATGATAGCCGGCTAATCAGAAGCTCCAAAAGTTCGGAATTCAAAAAATGCAGATGTAAGACGTAATACGTTGAACGCGCCCATTTTGAATATTAAGAATAGCTCGTCTGTCAAAATTACATTACACCCCGACTCCACATGAGATTTTTCTCTCCAACTAAATGTCTGATATCTGTATCAAGACATTGCCATTTATCTTCGCTGGGCAAATCATGTCATGATATTTCATTTCGTACCGCGATTGCATGGGAAGTTGATGGATGATTTTTATTTTGCGGACAAATGAGGAACTCTTTAGTTTATGTTCATGGATGGTTGTTGGCTGATTTTTCGTGTTTTGGTCAGATATGAAAGTATTCGTGGAAGTGCCCTGGAAGTTGTTGTCCTACCTTTTTGCGAATCACGCTGTATAATTAAACCGAACGCAAAATAAACGAAATTATTAACAAAATAAGAAAAAAAAGTCACCCGCAAATATAGTGATCACCACCAACATGAGAAGACACAAAATTATGAGACAAAAAATTACATTTCTAGACAGAAAGCAAAAAAAAAAACAACTATCTGTCAAATTCCATGTTAGATATCCATGTCAAGATAACATATCAGAGATAGGTCGCTGACATCATAATTATCATAAGATGAAATATCGCGACTCTACTGGATATTTTTCATGTCAAGATGAGCATTCTGAGAGAAATTATCTCCTGTGGAGTCGGAGTGTAACATGACGACAAATGACAGTACCCATACCCACAATGAATGAACAACGACGACGAAAATGCAGCGAATCTTTCACTGTTGTCAAAGTTTTTATCGTCAGTTTAATCGAGCTCATTTTGTCCATTGTGAGATGTCATTTTTGCTTTGAATTTGGTAGAAAACAATAAAAATCGTAGAAAATTATATGATTTATCTCACGCGTAGGAAAAATTGTTGACTAGGTGTCGGGCGAAAACAATAGGTGTGTTCGCGTACTAGTCCGAAACTATCCGTTTTTACCATTTTTAGTCTAATTTAATTTTTTTTATATGGACTTTGACAGAACTTCGGACTAAAACTGGCAGGTTTGGAAAGTAAACGAACAGAAGTATTTACTTTAGTGTGAATTTTACTGTCAATTTGACTTACGATCTAAGCGGATATAAAAAACAGAAATATAACTAGAGTAGGTGGTGATTGCTCTTTTTTTTACGTCGAGACTAGACTAGATTTACTGCAATTGAATTTTTTTGGTCTATTTTACTCCTTTTTAATTCCAATCGAATATGAAAACACCGACTTTTATAAATTTACACACACACTACCTAAAGCCGCCATTTAACAAAATGGCTTCTTCAAGTATTTATCACTTTTGACAATTAATCCAACGAAAAACTTTATATGTATGTGTGTGTTCCTCGTCTACTCCAATGTGAAATTGGGAACAGAAGAACACTCCGAAAACATTACTCGGACCAGCCAATCGAAAACTTTTGGAGTAGTAGGAGTGAAAAAGGAGTGCAAAAGGAGTACTCCGAACATCCAAACGAAAACGACATTAGCTATCAGTGGATTGTACTGTATACCACAGTTCTAATCTCACGACCATTTTCTTCTTTACTTCGCATATCATACCTTAATGGTCGATTGTACTCACACACACACACACGAAGTGACCATAGCAAAATCAAGCCTTTATTAATAATAATTTTTAAAAGGGTTACTTTCTAAGGATATTTTCTATATATAAAATTACATTGAGCCCCACGGAAGACTAACCATTACTTTGTTCATCTCAACAACCGCATCAGCTGATATTGAAAAAAAAAAATCATCCGAAAATAGATCAAAACAATAGAAACAGTCCAAGCGAAATAATGTTCGCCTGCATGACATTTATGTACCTATACTACATATTTGGTAAAATCAATAAAAACTAATTTGTATATAATAAATAAAAGTACCTTCAAACCAATACTCCTGATGTTGATATCTCATAACGGAGTAAGAAAACTCGAGCCAGCAAATATATTATTCAAACGTATTTAAAAAAAAAAAAAAAAAACAAAACGAACAAACAGTTCTTTCAATGTCAAGGTAACCAAATAACTCTATCATGCGGCAGACGTGCATACATGATGCAAGTAGGCAAGAAAATTCTCCTCTCAAGGTCTAAGTTTATATGTACATACATTGTAGTTTTGCACCCCACCGTAATAATTGAAAGCAGGGCCGTATTCGAGATCTTTACTAAAGGCTCTCCCAAGCCAACGCGAATTATTCGAAACAACAACGAAACTTGTACCCTTGTAAATGAGAGTTCCCCTAAAAACGAGATGAAGCATTCGCTTTTGACAGAGGTTTTGCTGGTGCAGGGAATTATTTCCACGGGAATCTGCTCCACACTTTTGGTGAGAATCTATTCCACTTCACACGAGCGCTCATAAAACACTCTCAGCTCATATTTTCCCCACGAACATATGCACTCAAAAGGGATATTGAAACGCCATCTCATATGGGTGAGAGCGATAACAGCATTAGCGAAACGCCCGCTCATGGGCCAGATCGAAAACATCATATGGCCCATGGCTCGCGCGCGTTATTTTTGAATAACTGCTATAACAGTTACAGTTATATCATGGTAACAGTTATTCTTACCAGTTATTGAGTAACGTTTATTTTGAATCTTGAAAAACAAAATCGTAAGCTGGCCATAAACGATCGAGCCATGGGCTCGTGGGTGGTCGACTTGTTGAAAATGAAAACAGATAACGATATGTAAAAAATCTGCAAATTATTAAAAAATCCGAAAATTTGAAAGTCTAATTTTTTGCTCCGGAAAACTGCGATTTTAGCGCAATCGATTGATATTTGAAGAGAAATATTCTCTACACGTCAAAAAATAGAATGTCCACTATCTGTCAAACTATTAACTGTCGAATTCCATCGAAGGACGGCTACGATGAAGACGGATTTGAAAACCTCTAAAAAATCCGAAAATGTTTGCTTTTTATTTTTTGCTCCAGAAAAATGTGATTTAAGGGCAATCAGTTGACATTTGAAAAGAAATATTCTCTGCAAAATCCGAAAATGTTTGCTTTTTTGGTGTGTCTGTCGGTGTGACGCTTAAATGTCTTTCTGTGTGCGAGAAAGAGAAGGCAGTGCTCATGGAAAGATAATAAATAAATAGGTAAACAAAAACTGACAGTTTGCAACACAACACGCTTGATTAGTGTGCACAGTTGGCGACATAACATGCCAATCTACAATACACCACACGAGACATGTGAGGTTCCGGCTTAAGACATTACATACTTATATTTATTGATATGCAACCAGCATTTCTGTTCTAACTTGTTCTGACGTTTTTTTCACGAATTTGTACTATTCTGTCTTGTTCTATTCTGTCCTGAGGTAAGTAGGTTGAGGTACCAGTAAGTGAAAGTTATATACTATGTATGTTTCCACCGAAGGTTTATCTCAATTTAAATTTAATAAATATATGTATTGTTTCCACCACACAAAAAGATTAAAAAATAGATGAACTTTGACAGAAGGTACATTTCAAAATGAAAATGTTGTTTCATTTTTTCGTAGAAAGAGAAAGAGAGTTTTTCTGTTTGTCAAAAGAAGCAAAAAGGTTGGATTTTCCAATGAATGCGTGCAGCGCGACATAAAAATAAGCTCATTTGATTTGTAAAACTAACGTCCCTATTGAGAATTTAACAAGATTTACGAAATAAATTTGTATGGTAAATCTTGGAGATTTGAAGAAGATTATGACCAAATCTTATAAAATCTCAGTTTAGTTTAGTTTAGTTTAGATGGAAACGTAGTATTAGGTATTCGAAAACATAATAATAAACTTTAAACCCTACTCTTCTGACTACGTCCCTGTATTAAAAGGCACTTTTTTTTACTGCACTCTGCCATTCACTTGATTAGCACTAACGGTTTAGATTATAAAATAAAATATCTACAGTGCCTGAACAGGCGAGGTTGGATCACAAATTGGATTAATGAAAATTTGTCGTGATAACCCGACTGACAGCCATGTCATGTCGCCCATCTCTTTAAGTAGGTGCATACACATAATGTAGATACATACCATACTCTACTCATTGTCAGTGAAGAATGAAACGAAAAATCGAATTAAAGTTTACTAGACCACTGAAAGTTTCAGCAATTCATGGGCTGTTAAGCAAACAAATTGCAAACTGCGTATGGTATGTATAGATAAGTAAATATAGGTAATCTCCTCGCGTTTATTGTAAATGATTGCCTCAAAAAAGACACGACGTAATAGTATCTCTATTTGAACGTTATAATTTTTGTGTGGCCGTTTGACAAAAAAAAAAAGACTAAATTTGATTCTAGCGGCAGCGGTCTATATCTGAACTCTGCCACCGATAACGTGAGCGATGGACTCGTATATAGGTACATTTTGCGAAGATAATCAACAACAGCTTTGTTTTGGATAGATGAGAGTAATATCACGGACCTTGGCGACCGACGTGTTGTTAAAAAAACACTTCGCAAATTGAATTTAATAAATATGTACATCACAGCTTTGAGTTTATTTACGTCTTGATCAACAGTAATATCTTCAGAAATTGTAAAATAAATCTTGACTTATTGCCTAGTAAAACAATATGTTCGCAGTTGAATTTAAAAAAAAAAAAATGTTTTAACCGCCATAGTCATGTTCATGTATGTGGGGTCAAGTAAAAAGAAAAATAAAGAATGTGTAAACTATTTGTGTTGGTCTTCCCTCAGAGAACCTTAATAAACCTTGATTGCAAGGTGGTCTGCCGTGCGAGTTCCCAGGCACTATAGATTATTTAACCACGAAAGCTTTGAAGCTACAATTGAAAGATGACATTTTTTTCATAGTTTTGTGTATTAAAATTGAAACATCCACTACGAGAACCAGAAACAATAATATTGAGAAAAAAAGCATTACAAATTAAAAATAAAAATATTTTGAAAATAAATAGTAGGCTTAGAGCGTTGCAAACCACTTTGGGCAAAATAATGACTCACTTGAGAAAAAAAGATGCCTCTTTCAATAAAAAAAAATATGCAATACTGGGTCGCACGAACTTCCTCTTATGCGCGATCACATTGTGGTTCTATAGTCTGAAATAAATTAGCTATGGGAGTGTATATTTTATCCATTTGCCAAAACTTAGTTTAGTTGCTGGTGGTATTATGTGAGTATACAAAAATTAACAATATAGCTCGTAGGAGCGGTTTTAAAAAAAAATAATTTTTTTATATATAAAATTTCGTTAACATTTTTGAGAAAAATAATTTGTACGCCAATTTTAAGTGTTTATTAATGTTAAGTTAAAAATTGAATTTCACAAAAAAATCTGCTACCAGGTTTCGAAATATCGAAGTTTCAAAAAATAATTTTGAATTTTTTTTTTTAAATCCAAAAATCATTTTTTAGAAAATTTTGATACGCACTTTTATTTATATTTGTTACAATCTTCTGTATATAAAATCTAATTTTATTCGGTTGATAAGATGTTGAGATATTCGAAAATCAAAGAAACCGTTCTATGAGAGGTACTGTTAATAAATGTAAAATATAAAATTTAAAAATTTTAAATGTTAGATCGTATTAATTTTAACACACAAAAATCTTTTATCAAAATCGAAGGAGTCGTTTTTAAGAAAAAAAATATTTTCCTTAATGGTTTTTAAACATTTGTATGGGAGGCTTCATTATTTTTGGGTATTAGAATACTTTTCGTCAAAAATCTTCTAGATAAACTTAAAAAACTGCTATTTACCAAGTTTAATAAAAATCGACCAAGTCCTTTTTGAAAATTAAAACTTTTTTTAAACATCCAAAAAATATTTTTTTTTTAATTCTGGTACACAATATTATTTAGAATGTGTCAATAATTCTTCATACAAAAGTTGATCAGAATCAGTTCAACCATTTTCGAGAGAAGCGAAAATAAAAAAAAATGGTGCTTTGGCAGGTACCATTAATAACCATTTTTTTTATTAAACTGCATTTTATAACTATTTAAATTTATTGAGTTCTTAACAACAAATTCGGTAGCGCTGGTTTTGAGAAAAATAAGTTTTTCCTTTCTGGCCAAGAAATTTTGTATAACAGCTACTTTTAGTTTAGGTCCTAAAAAACACTAGGTACCAAGTTTAAAGAAAATCGACCCATTCGTTTAGGCTGCAGCCGAACAGACAGACAGACAGACGGACGTTTTTGCGAGACCCACTTTTTTCGTCTTCGCTATCATCGTAATGTCAAGTTTGATCAAAATCTCGAGTTCGATTTTTTATACGAATTCATAACTTGCCATATATGTAGTACCTATATATGTAGTACCTATATTCGCAAGTAAAAAGCCTCACCTAATTTTTTTTTAAGTAAACACATATATGATTTAAATAACAAAACTATTCTCTTTAGTTTCCTTAAATTCCAGATTTGAAAAGTCCGCCGATTTTTCTTTGAGGTACAGCCGACATTTTCCACACGATTACAACAACAAAGAAAAAAAACCGCACTGGAAAAATCGGGCAATGTAAATGCGGACAAAGCAAACAAATTATAAAACTTCAACATTAATTCCAGTTACTGGAAGTCTGATTTATTATGACAGATGACAGTGTTCGGAAAATTTTGAAGGTGGATACACATTCCTTTAGAATATAGAAATATAGATAAGAATTTTTTTTTGGCTAAGTTTTTTTTAGAATGTTTTAAAAAGGAATCCTCAGTTGGCATGGCTGAGTAGGCACCTTCAGCTACAATATAGAAAACAAATATAAAAAGAAAACATAAAAAAATGTATTACGTTCAAAAAAGTTTTTAACAAATTTTTTTTCTTTATTAAATTTATTATTTTTTATTGCAGAGATGATGAATGTTACAATTAGATTTACAAAGAGTAAAATCTAACCAGTTTTTACGCCATTTGGAGTAATGAATCTTCTTGCATACTAATTTTTTAAAAAATAAAAAGTTTGAATTATTCTGATCCAGATCACAAGATTATAAAATGATACTTAAGAAACACTTACATTTTTTACCGGTTAGACTTTTTCACAAAACACTTTTGCGAAGATTGGTGCAGTAATTATTATTGACTAATTTTTCAAGTGGTTAGAGTACCTATAGTTTTCCGTTTTTTTTTTCTTTCTATTCCATAGATTTTCTTTTGAAATATATTTTTAAATATCTAATAGTTGTTCACGAAACGCGAACTACAAATCCTGCTTACTGGGTTTTATCGCCTATCTAAGTAAGAGTTTGTTAAATTTTTACATAAGTATGTTATGTATATTCAAATTCAACGTTGTTTTACATTTGAGGGAAGTCCTTTAAAACGCATGTGTTTTTATGTTCGTTTAGACTCTTCACGTATACAGTGGTAAACGATAGTTTGCAGCATTTCTTAGTACGTACCAGGATTGTTACTTTGCTGCAATTGCAGTAGATCTGCTGCACTTTTTTCGAAAAACAAATATACTGCACTTTTGGTTCAACGAACAAAATCTTTCAATAAATAATCCATACAATAACTTTTCAATTCTATCATTGAATGCAGTCATTCTTCATGAAAGCCACCGCCTTTAGTTTATGCTTACAGTTATCGGCTTTGTTTTGATGACAATTGACAGCTGTCACAGCAAATCTGTCAACGCAATGTTTTTATTTATTTAAGTTTGTTTTGATTGTGAGAAAAGGGTAAAAGATAGTTAAATTTTTAATTAAATCTGCACGCAAAAGGTAAAATTGTTTTAAATGGTTGAAAATTGATACAAATATAAGTTTATTTGTATTTATTTAGTAGTGATTCACATAAAAAAAACTGGCTGCAGAAGAGGAAAATCAATGTGTTGATTAAGTTGCTGGTCCCAGCAGAAGTTTTTAAGTTTATACTTTTAAGTATGTACTTTTAAATTTGTTTCTTGAAAATATAAATCTACTGCAAGAACATTGAATCTACTGCATTTTTTTTTTTTTGCCAACCTACTTCGGAAAATTGTTCAAAAGGTGGGAACCCTGGTACGTACCCTCTAATTTAGTTACTGTGTCGTATCGCATATAAAATTAATGCATCTGAGAAACCATTTGAATTATATACAATTGTAGCTACTTGGTCAGCAAATCAAATACAGGTCCTGTGGCGCAATGGATAACGCGTCTGACTACGGATCAGAAGATTCCAGGTTCGACTCCTGGCAGGATCGCTTCTTTTTTATTATTTTTTTATTTTATTTATTTTTTTATTCTGTTACTTCATATTGGAAATATTGGATTGGGAAATCCTGATTTTAATAACGTTTAAAGGTAGAATGAATGTTTAGAAGTAAAGAAGTGGGCGTTTAACAAAATAATTTACAATAAATCTTATGGTACCGATTGATAGAGAGAAATGTATACTCTAGGCTAATCTGGCTCTGAATAAATAAAAACATTAACTATTCGACGAAGTTTTAAGCAATAACAAATACCTGTATGTGCTATGGTGTGCAGGCGTTTGTAGTAACTCCCTTTGAAAAATTCGAGACTGTACAAAGTTATTTCTTCAAATGGATGTTTTGTCTACCGAATTTAACACCGACTTATGCTATACATGTTGAAACTGGTCTACCACCTATATCTACACCAAAATCTGAAATCTCATTCAGATTATTTAACAAAAGTGATGAGATAAAGCGAAAGCAATCTTCATAAATCAATCTTATCACATGACCTTTCTTTAACTCTTTCAGAAATGAACGTTTATGAATGGCAGGATGTATTTGCAACAATAATTGCTAAAATTGATGGAAAAATATATGACCAACACTTAACTTGAGCTTCACCATCGGATTCAAGAACAGAACACAATCTTTGTGAAAAAAAATATTTTCGGACCGAATTTAGTCAAAAACTTATCACTGCGATATTTAAAATTAGAGGAAAGCTATTAAGACTGAATTTTATACCTCATCGAGAAGATTTGCCTGTGATATGCAGCCTCATGTAACCTGTAAGTCAGATAAGATGTCAAACACTTTATTAGAATATGTCCCATACTACAAGAAGTACGAAGAGATGTTACCCAACTGTACAACTTTTATAGGAAAGCGATGTGTTATAGAAACCAAATATTAAATAAAGCCTTTTGAAATAGAAAACAAAATCAAAAGCAAACAAATTAAACATCCATTTGTAATGTACATACATATATATTATTATGATTATTAATATTTTTTGTACCTTTTAAAATTTAATTTTATACGAGTTAGTTAGTTACTTCTTTATTGCATACTTTATTACATACTGAAATTAAATATTTTTTACAAACGCTTGTACGTTTAAGCACGGCAAAGCCGTCTGCCGAGAATTTACAACAAGTTTAAACAATTATGTATTAATATTTTTTTTTAAGTCAAAAAAAGAAAATGTAGTTGAGTTAATGTATAAATGTGCATTGGTTTATATTCAAAAATTTTCATCTTTTATTCTGTGTCTATATTTAACTGCAGTTTGGAAATATGCCACCAAGATACCCCAGTGATGATTATCATTTAATATATCTTAACTGTCTTCGATTAGTACTACATTAGCGCCAAAGTGATTTCGCCTGATTTCTTTTAGGATGGGACAGGACCCAAGGATGTGCAACACGTTTTCATCATTTCCAGTTTAAATTGAGCAATTCTCCTCGCCCTCGCGCTCGTATTATGATCGATATTTGCTAGGTACTAAGATTCGATTTCATGTAGTCAACATCGTGATGGTTTAGGCTTCGATACAGTGTTCGCGAACTTGAGTTTTTAGCTTGGCTGATATTTTCCCCGCGAATCGCTTGTTCCACATCCAATAAAAAAAAAATTTGGTAGAGTCTCTGCCAGTCAGGAAAATTGTTCTCATCCAAATCAAAACTGATGTTGTATCTATTGGATATGTTTTCCCAATCCTTGTAAGAGTGTTATTGACCTTAATGCCCTTTTTGCAAGCACTTTGTTAAGCCGCACTTTTTGAATATACATAGTTCATGCTGTGTTTGAGGGTGAATATATACAGTGGTAATATGCCGGTCTCGATTTGTAGTACGTAGTTGGGTGTGGATGATGGGAGCTGGATTATCTTTTTTTAAAAGAAACGTTGCAGTTTTTCGACATCTTCAGAATGCTTACGTCCCCAAACTTTAGCTCCGTAACACATTATCGATCGCCTAACATCTCCAAACACCTTAAATTTTGCCGGAATTGCAAACTTTGGATTGAATATGAAGCTTTTCCACGTACAATTTATAGCTTTTTTTGCATCGGCAAGTTTGATGGCAAAGTGCTTTTTCATCAAGAGATCATGGCTTAATGTTATTTCAAGATATTTATGTATATGCTTTTACAATCTCCAAGTCCTCTCAACCACACTTCCATTTTTCGTTCCTTGCAAGGCTACCAGATCCTTTCCTGAATACTAAAACTTTTGATTTGTCTGTGTTTATTTGAAGACTGTTAAGTTGGCAGTAAAGAATCTTCTTTATACGAGTTAATTTGATAGTTTTATTGTCAAAAAATTGAGGAAATAAAATAATGTAAGAGAAGCTGACAGCTAATTTTGGGTGGAAATATAACCAAAAATTAAGTACGAGGTTTTGTAGGTGGATGCGTAATGATATCAAAAACAATAGTCTGACAGGTTTTTGGCGCTGGCCGTTGGTGGGGTGTTCAAAATAGCAATTTTTGAGAAGCATTATCGCTTTAATTCATTTGCATTTTTTTTTAGATAGGAAATGATGCTGTTTCATTTTCCCTAAGTGCTAAGACATTTATCTTGGCGATCCGATTAATAGAACCGAAGATGTAAGCTTTTTAAGTGAACCTTATCGGATTTTTTTGGGGACTTGTGTGTGTTGTTTATTTTTTGCTATGCATATAGGAGGACTTCGCTCATATGTGAACCTTCATGACATATTGAATCTTGCTGCGAACCGAATGCAAATTACAATCAAACAGAGGTATGAAGTAAGGTATAATTTTATATTTGTTTTCAAAATATAAGATCTCCGAAAGTTCTTCATCGATTGCTTAAGAATTTTGACTCAACGCAACGTTGCATTCGCACACGCAGGTGTTTTTCTATAGGTTTTAAAAAACAGCAACATCTGTGGGCCTTTCAGTTTATTGTTTGAATTTAATTAAAAAATTATGAAAAATGTTGAATTCTTATGGAGTTTTTCATTGGTAAAATAAATCAATTTATTTTGGTTTGGATCTGTCAAAATCCCGATTTTTACCATTTTTACCTATCCATATACTAACACCAACGTAATTTACGAGTAGTCAGTTTCCAAAGCGTTTTTTGATTTGGTTAATGGTTAATTTATTTCGGGTGTGAAAATTGTGTCCTAAATATGTTAGAAATAATCGTGCATAATAAAGAGAAGCATCAAAGGATGATGAAAATGCATCAAGCGATGAAGATTTTTTGAAATATTGACAGAATCGTATTCCATTCGCCACGCAAAAAATCAATTTTTAAAGTACTGAAATCTGAATTTACCAATGGAAAACCTCATTACACGACTACTTTTGCTTCGTGGCTTTTCTTCGAATTCTTCCTAGAAAATGCCAGCCTTTGAGTTGTACATAGGTCCGAACCTTTACTTTTTGCATCGAAACTCACAGACAGAAGAGCAACGATTAAATACACAGTATTCCGTCATCTAATCCAAATGACAAACTCTAAACTGTGAATTTCTGTTCTCAGAAATTGCTTGAAAAGAAAATCACAGATAGGGGAAATTTTTAAGTCTCCGGCAGTGACATTTTTTATATATGTTTGGAAAAAAACAAATAAACTCCTCATCACAAAAATTTATCAGTCTAATAATATTCTCTTTTGAATGTTCAAAAGCAACAATATCTTTTCAAAGGCGTGACTATTGAATTGCACTGAAAAGACCATTATGAATATTCTTGCAGTTGCGTGTGATTAAAAAAAGAACTCCAAAGTCCACATGGTTCCATTTATAAAGAATGAGAGAAATTTCCATAGAAACATATAATGTCCACGGGCGTTACATAAACATATTATAAGTGCATAAGTTCCTTAGATAATAATAATTATGATGAAGTTACCTTAAGATCGATTACCAATTTCGTATCGGTTTATTTTTTTTTTTTTTTTTTTTTGGAAGAATAAATTGATACTCTTATCTAAGTATGTAATTCGCAACAATAACCTAACATTTATGTGCTCAATATTAAGACCTTCAATAAACCCATGAAATAGTACATAATGTATAGGTAGCACATCATACAAACATGGACTTAACATTACAAACATTTTTAAAAGGTTAGACTTATGGGATTTATTTTACAAGACAGAAAAAATGTGCAGACAAAAATACCTCAATTTTTTTGTATGCTTTAGACTTTAAGGAACAATTAAATCCAAATCCAGCCTGTTCCAAATTTGTTTGATGTATAGTATAAGTTTCCCTCTATTTTTTGTAGAGATTGAAGGTACATTAGATTGGTACCTACTATAAATCACTAATGCAGAACTTTAAGTTTACGACTAAGCATCCTCGTTTCATACCCAAAGTTATCTAATTCTCTTATAACTATCTTCAGTCTAGATAATGAGTTATTATCCTAAGTGCAGGTCTGAAGTTTATGGACTTATCTTATCCAAATCTTGTTATTTAAATATCAGCAGTTGTCTTAGAACGAATGGACAGCAAACCTCAGACCCGAAGAGTCTTTAAATCCAACCCCGAGGGACAGCGCAGCAAAGGAAGACCGCGAAGTGGAAGAATACTTCAACCAACTTGGAGTGCGAAACTGGAGACAAATTAGCTAGGGACCGAGCTGGCTGGAAGAAGGTTCAGGCCCTGGTCCACTCCGGATTGTAGGAATATCTTAAGTAAGTAAGTTATCTCGAGATTTTACCAAAATGTATATAGATTTTTGTTATGCAATTCATAAATGAAATGCCTCCTCTCCGGTTGTTTGCCGTGATTAACATCCTTCTTGGAACTTAATTGTGTCTGTGCCAATCATTACTTTTGTATATTTCAATGTTTGATATATAAACTTTTTGCTAATGAACTCAGATGCCCTTCTATACTATCATGTAGATTGGAACCTTTTCACTGTCATGACCATCAAAACATTTATGTCTATTTGGCTGTTACTCCCATTGTCAGTGCGCCGAGGAAAAAAAAAAAACTATTATGAATCACACGCAGAAGTTGGGAACAAAACACAATACGACTTGACGCATTCTTACTATCATACGTAACACGTCGGTTCTACGCGGAATTTTTAAGCCAAACCCCGAAATAAAACATTTAGTATTGAACTGTTTTGCTTCTTTTGTTAGCAAATGTCATTTTATCTTAAAACTTTATCTTTTCTTAAAACTAAATTGAACAAATCTTTATTAAAGTAGAGTTGATTAGTAACTTACCAAATTTTTGCTGACATCCTCTTGTGCCTTTTCGGCTTTCTTGTCGCCGCGTTCCAGTGAATTGACAGCTTCTTTAAGAGCCTTCACCAATTCCGCAGGACTTTTTTGCGATTTACCAAAGAGTGGCATGATTTTTTTTGCCGCACTAAGAACCTCCGTCTTATCTTAAGTCAAACAAATTTTCAGAAGATCTTGAAAAAGACACCCTTCCTGTTCGAATCGAACAAACACTTCTCTTCGTAAGCACCAAACTTATAATAAAAAAAAAAAAAAAAAAATCTCGTTTATTTTTTCTGAAAAAATAAATTCAAATAGAAAATTTTTGACACAACGAATTGATAATAAATTTTTCGAAGATATGAAGAAGTGACGCGACGACAGCGATAGTCGATACAACAACAACGACGATGGCAATGGACAGAGCAAAGTGCGGTAGAGAGAATGATACTTTTGCGGTAAGCTCACACACCTTTAAGCATTTATGGTTAAAATGTTTTCTTTTTTATTTCTTTAGTTTCAAAAACACTTCTTCTTGCTAATGAATTGACACTGCAGCATAAAATCACAATTTTTTTTTTGTAAATCAGCTTCTGATAGCCAAAACAGCAAGTGAAAAAAATAGAAATTTTTAAAAGTGCAGACGACGGCGATGTCACTCAATTCACTTCGCCTTTACCTCCGCACGTTCACTACTCTTCCGACGGCTTACGTATAAGTGGCTGGCACGTAAGAAGAAAATTTAAGTCCAACTACTGAAAAAAGCAGCAAAATGAGGAAAAAATAAACTAAAACAAAACTGAACAAAGTCCCAGGACAAATCGCTTTATATTTATGAATAATTTTAGTTCGTTGCGCAGGGGAGTGCTATGGTGGTAATAATTGAGTGTTATTGCAAACCGATTGATGTTTTTTTTTAATTTTTCACTGGAAATTATAATAAATTTTTATGATTTCTATTTTTCTTCTTCATATAAATCTTGTTCGTCTTTTCTTGAATTGAATTCGGTGCAGTGGTATCTGGTCCTCGGCTATGGGAAATGACTGACGTCTGTTTACTGCAACGTTACGTTAAAAAATTACTTTTTCGACCACGATACGTGACAGCTAAGAATTTCCCTTGAATTAATCTCTTCAGCTTGTTGTCCCTGTTAAACTAATATCATTTCAGTCATATCACTGTGTCTATCTCTTTTTTGGTAAGGTTAGCCAACTTTCAATTACTAATCAAATCAATAAAAAAATCCCAGTGCAGCCGGAAACTCGTTAATAGTCATTTTAATACTACGTTCATAAGCAGGATCGAATGGTCGAGTTGGTTTTGGGTTGGATTTTCAAACGATTTTCATCACTTGACGCTGTATTTGATGTGGTGTAATTGAAATAAAACTAACATTTTTTTTGAAAATGGCGCAAAACATCGAGTGTAGCTTTGGCTGTGTGTCACGTAGCGCCGTCCTGTTGACACCAAATGTTGCCAATATCCTCCTCTTCAATTTTTGTGAACAAAAATTCGTTCAACATGGCCCGATAACGATCGCCATTGACTGTAACGGCCACTCCTTGCTCATTTTCGAAAAATGGCCCAATTATGCCTCTGGACCAAAATCCGCACCTAACAGTGACTCGTTTTGGGTGTATCGGCTTTTCAATGTATGTGTGCGGGTTTTCTGTGCCCCAAATGCGTCAATTTTGCTTGTTTACTACCTGCCAAGATCAAAACGAGCTTCATCTGAAAAGATGATTTTTTTGGCAAAATCGGCATCTTCTCTAAGTCGATCGCAGGCCCACTTAGCGAAGCGTATATACAACCATATTCGTTCAGCGGAAGGATAAAACTAATTATCTGTCAAATCAGACATGAGCTAAGTGTTACCATTCACGAAATAAGCACTAGTTGAAAAAAAAAACGTTAGATGGCGGACCCTTTATTAGGTTCCAAGTATTTTGTGTCATATAAATTTGACTATCCCACTTATATGACACTTTTGAGACATTTATTTGGCAAACTTGTCATATTTATATGATAATGTAATACTGCCTTTAGTCGAAACTGTATTCGAAATAAATAATTTCTTTTAAATGGCTATCACTTTGGCGAATGAAGTGAGATGAGTCAAGGCTTAACTACATAAGCCCAAAAAGTGAAAAAGTACAGAAGTGATAATTTTCAAACTCATTTTGGAATAGTTTTTCTGACTGGAAAACTTTTAAAAATGATGCAGAAAGATTAAATTTTGGTTAAAGAAAAAAATTGTATATTCTTTTTCAGAAAACAACTGCGTTAGCGGGAAAAAAAATATTTATACTTTTGTACAAAAGTACTTTTTGGCTTATGTAGTTAAGCCTTCATCATGCCTGACGAAGCGACGTGAGCGTGACGAGAACCGCTGTCATCTTTTTCTAGTTACAAAATCGTCGTCTAATTCACAATGCAGCGAATATAAAAATTCATTTTTGTAAAA
Organism: Leucozona laternaria; assembly: GCA_932273885.2. Lineage (NCBI taxonomy): Eukaryota > Metazoa > Arthropoda > Insecta > Diptera > Syrphidae > Leucozona > Leucozona laternaria. The sequence continues at coordinate 16,391,294 of OW026367.1, read as the reverse complement.
ACCAAATCAATAAAATATAAACAAAATAACTTACAAAACAATAAATTTATCAATAACTTTATTTGTTAGACACAATTTGATTACATCTTTTGTGAAAAATCTGTAAATAACTTAGCAAAAATGAAAATCGTCGTCACGTCGCGTCTTTTTTTTTCAATTTTTCGAATTCTTGACGAAACGCCGCTTTGTACATCCAGGTATTGTTTCATTGCTTGAAACTACAACGAGTTCTCGTCACGCCCACGTCTCGTTTCCTCGCCGCATTGTGAATCAGGCTTCAGCGAGTAGTAGGAATCAATTCTGTTAAAGAAATTTTTTCTAAACAAAATCGATTCTTTTCTGCAAAACAAATCTTGCGTTTTTAGCAAGATTTCACACACGCTATGAAGACTTGACATTACTATTACGTCAAATTGAAAGTCGCGGAATTTTTGCAAGACAAGTTGTTCATTTTTTGGTTGCAACGAATTCTACATAATTAAACAAAATATTCAACAATATTTTCAGTCAATATAACTATAAAAATAATTAATTGCAGCTGTCTAGTAACACATGCAATCACACGAAAAAAAATTCGATTCTTTTCGAATTCCTTTTAATTGACAGAAACAAATTGATTTGGTTTAGAAAAAAATAGATTTCTTCGTTGAGAGGAAAAAAAGAAATACAGCCCAATTCTAAATGACAATTCCCCGGGAAATTTTTCCCTTTTCCCTACTCCCGTATTCTAAGCAAAAAATTCCCGGGAATTTCTCTCTAGGTACTACTACTCCCGAGAGAACACGTCTCCCGGGGAATGTTTAGAATTGGGCTAATAAAGTTTTAAAATCACATGTACAGTCACTCAAACTCATATTCGTACGGAAGCTAGCATGCAGTTCTTTTGCAATTATTTCGAAGACCACAACAAAATCCAAGCTTTATTTTATTTGAAGTCAAAGATTTTATTAACATTTAATATTAAAGGCCCAAAAAAGTAACACCCCTTGCCAAGAAGAGGACATTTATTAACAAAACTCTGAAAACTTAATTGAAAGAAGTCAAACTCGTATTCGTACCCCAAGAGTTTTCTTGGATTTAAACCAAAACCTAACACAATCTCAATATTTTGTTGCATATTCCACATTTTATATCCCATGGTCTAGTCTATTTAGCACAAATTCTGAAAACTTCTTAGTCATTTCTATTGCAGTTTTAACACATTTTCCAACAACTTCTTTTTCAACACTCTTGCATTTATAATGGTATCTTTTCTAAGTCGTTGGTGTAAATGGCCCTATAGATTCTCTTTAAGGTTAATATCTGCTTAATATTGTCTGGTCCCAATTTTCTTTCCGGTAATTGTAGACATGAAACATGCAAGTGTTATAAATTTTGTGCCTTGGGTTATTGTTTTTGTAAGAAGTAAATTGATTTTAAACCCCAATTTTGGTGCACTCACTTAAGATTTTCTAACAAAATGTTGATGAATTTCCTTTGGTGTAAATTGCCTCTAATGTTATCCAACTTACCAAGGCTGGTTGCCGGGAAACAACCTAAAACCATCACCAAGCCGACTTCATACTTTACTTCGTAAATTGCATATTCTGAATAGAGCTCGGTATTTGGTTTTCGCCCAACAAATTACCGCTCCTTTGAAATAAAAGATCTCATATTTTGTCTCATGACTCATGGGTGAAAATGCTTTTTTTTCAAAACTCAAAATTTTGGTATTAATGACCACTTGCAATGTTTAACTATTTTACTGTGTTTATAGAATATACGATTAGCAACTCTTACGTTACATATCTGTGCTACCATTGTGTTTTTAAATATGGAAACGTTTACAAACGTTTTTGCTAATTACCTGACGTAACTTCTCTCCAAGTTTGGTTTACTTATTCTTTGTTTTTTTCTCATTTCGTGAGTAACAATGTGTTATTTGTAAGAGTGGAATATTTCTCAAGCGCTTTGACTTGCATGTTCCATGTCTACAATTATCTAAAAGAAAATCGAACCCGACCGTATTAAGCAGATACTTATCCTTAAGAGAATCTATAGGGCCATTTACCCCAACGACTTAGAAAAGATACCATTATAAATGCAAGAGTGTTGAAAAAGAAGTTGTTGGAAAATGTGTTAAAATTGCAATAGAAATGACTAAGAAGTTTTCAGAATTTGTGCTAAATAGACTAGACCATGGGATATAAAATGTGGAATATGCAACAAAATATTGAGATTGTGTTAGGTTTTGGTTTAAATCCAAGAAAACTCTTGGGGTACGAAAACGAGTTTGACTTCTTTCAATTAAGTTTTCAGAGTTTTGTTAATAAATGTCATCTTCTTGGCAAGGGGTGTTACTTTTTTGGGCCTTTAATATTAAATGTTAATAAAATCTTTGACTTCAAATCAAATAAAGCTTGGATTTTGTTGTGGTCTTCGAAATAATTGCAAAAGAACTGCATGTTTGCTTCCGTACGAATATGAGTTTGAGTGACTGTATATAGAATTCATAGAATTATATAAAACCGATGTAAACCGAAAACACAGCCTTCTATTTATCTTCTAAAAATATATGAATTTTTACTTTTAGTTAAGGACAGTTTATATATTTTGATATTTATTATTATCATTATAATCAATAATTCACATACTTTTCAAAGTTTTTGGAGACGTGGGTTGGTATTTTCTAAAATTAAATTTGTCAAGTTTTTAAATCTGGCATCCCTACACTGCACTCGATAGAGGTTTTACAAGTTTTAGTAGATGGTATTAAGGAATCAGTATGAAAATTCCTGGATTGTTCGTTTAAAAAGGGCACTTCACACAAACCGTTGTATAACAATGGAAAACAATTTCAGAAATGTGTCAATTAACGTACTAGAAATCGTTGGAAAGGTTTTTTATGTAAGTTTTTTTTTAAAGTTTAATATTGAAAAGTTGATTTTGGTATGTTTCATTGGAGGAATAATATCATTTCTATATACGATATAACCGCGCAAACTTTGCTTAATTTATTAAAAGTTTCATTCATTATCTCAACTGTAAAATTTATGAAACCATAACTAGGCCGGAGAATTTAACATGACTATATTAAATACGAGATTCGTCGACAAAGCGTACTTAAGATAAATTTCATCGGTAGTTTTGCAAGAAAAAAAAATCTCCCAACTAGCGGATTAGCCATTTCTATTTTTGGAGAATACTTCTTAACCCTTAGACACTACCATGTACCTGGATCACATAAATCTGGGATCTATTAAATCCCAATAAATTTTCGTTATTTTAAAAATAAAGTGAAACCACACAAACTTAAGAACAAATTGTATTCACATGTTGAAAATTACATAAAACATAGCCAAATTCGTCTAGATGCACTGTACCGGTCACAAAATTGTATTTTAATTTTTAGTATTTATTAGCCAATTCTTAATTTTAACTTTCAATCCAATAAACTATTAGCTGGGGTTTGTGAGTACTACTCCTATCTACGACTATACTGCACAAAAACTTTGGCACGAAGCACGACTGATGATAGGTTACCTTTAAGTTTGGTAAGGTTAACAATTTTTGGTACTAAAGTTGCATATTTTGACCCTCCTCCAAAAGCCTACCCTTAATTTCAAAATATATAAATATTTACCTAAGGTTTGAGTTTAAAAAGCGTAATACAGAAAATTGATGACATAAAATATAAGTTTAGACAAATTTGTACAATTTATTACAAAAACAAACAATGCATTAGTATTCTTCCATTTCTTTTGTTGCATCAAATAATTTAATATTGAGCTCCAACATTTCCTCTTTAAGCTTATTTGATTGGCGCAATTCTATCAAGATCTTTTCAGTCGCTACCGTGCGTCGCTCTTCAAGAGACAATATTTCCTTTCGCAGTTTTTCGATGTTAGCGGGCATTTCAAAGTAACTATTATTTTGCTTTGTTTGGTATTTTGCATTTCCACCAAAAGTAAATCCTGATAGTGCTGATGAAGAATAATCCTTCAAAATCAGTTGGGTGATCGAACTTTCTTGGCTAGCATGATCTGTGTTGGAAAATGTGCTGGTAGTCTTTGGATTTTCACAAAAACTAGCTAGTGGGACAGTTGAGGTTGACTGTTCAGCCACTATTGCCAATGGTTGAGTTACTTTGAGACGTCCTTGGCTTACACAATCTGGGTATAATGTCTTCAATTTTTCATAATATTGCCAATGGGAACGTTTCATTAAGGGGTTTCGGTTATTTTGACTCACAACTATGAAGTGTTTTTTCATAGTCCGCAATTTTCTTTCGAGGGTTATAACTTTAAAAATATATCCCTTTGCTTTCATCTGTTTATGTATGGCAAAGAATACCTTATGACCTTGAATTTTAGGATCCCGAATAAGCATTTTTCTTTTAATGCATTCATCTAAGAAAAGATGCATAACCTTGGGTGTCCAACTAGATTCTTGGAAATCTTTTGAATTATCGGATATCTGCGTGTTGTCTTCGCTTTCTTCTTCTGCTAACAAGTTGATGGTATCAATATCACCCTCCTTTTCGACTTCGTATTGAACGCCATTATAAAGAAGATTCATTATTTTTTTTTATTAGTTCATCTATTTATTTCAAACTGCATGTATGATTTATTATTATATAGGTCACTATTTTAATAACATATATTTATAAAACACAATTCTAACTATTGTGTATGTGTTTTTTTGTTTGTTTTCAACAGCTGAACATTGGACAGTTCTGTGCAAAAATGTTCGAGTATCGGTAGCTTTCTAGGCTCGATACTTGAAGTCCGTTCGCCGCTTCAAGATACAGGGCTTGTTCAATGTTTTACATCTGAATTTTCAGAGTTCTCTAAATTTTGGAGCTTCTGGTTGGACAGTTGTCTTAAAAAGTAAAATGACATTTCCACCGACCATTAAACCGAGATTTCATAAGATTTGTGCATAATGTGAGTGAAACACTACATAGATTTATTTAATCTCATAACTATTGAGATAAACCTTCATTTTGCCAAAAGTAAAATCTAACCTCAATATCAATCTAATTTCGGTTTTGTTTTCTTATTTTACTTTAAAATTAGAAAAATGTCAACAACAATATGATATAATGAACTACTTTGAACTATACGGCCAGGCGCGCACATGCAACTAAACAGTTTGGTTGCGATTTTGAGCTCAAAATCAATACTGTTTAGTTCCATGTTTGACCACAAAGTAGAAGTAGTTGACTGCAGCCAGAAGTATTTGGCAGTAGATACTGGAGCCCAAAGGAACACACCTATTATAGTAGTTCACAAATTATTTAGAAAATTGCCGACTTTGTATTGGCCCTCCCTACTTTTATTATTTATTAATGACAAATGATAAGAATTAAAGCTATTTGGAATATGTGTCCACTCAACATGAAAAATTCGCACAAAAAAGAAACTTAACCTACAGAAAAAAAGGAGGATAGAACTGGAAGTCCCGTTTTTACAAAATTGTCTTTGATTTGATTTGAAAGGGTATTCATGCAACGAGATAAATTTCCGCTTTGCAGAAAAATATAACTTTGCGCTAGACTTTGCATGAACACCCCTTAGAAATACTTGTGAAATGTCACATCAAATACATCACAAATGTCATTTCTTAATTTATCAGGTTTATCTTTACGCTTTCCGCATTAAATTGATGAGATAAATTTATCAGATCTATCAGAAACGAACTGTCAAAATATGTATGGGAATATTTTTCTGTTTAAAATACTCTCTATACGGCGGAAAACCTGGGTAAAACTCAGAAATCCGATAATTTTATCTCCACAGAAACGAACTGTCAAAATCTGTATGGGAATATTTTTGTGTGCAGATCTGTAACTCTCGCATCGATAAAATCAATGTTTCTCGACCACTTTTATTCATGAAAGAGTGAGAGAACGTAGACAATGATAAATTGATCTCATCAATTTGATGCGGAACTGGCTGAACACAATTTTATGTATTTTAACTTTGACAGATGCGAACGCGCGTTCGAACGCGCTTCTATTCTGTTCAGGCAGTTACCGAACCGACTGTTTACCTCCGTTTACGGTGAAACGTACGAAACATTCTTATCTTTAAGTATCTTTGGTTCACTTTCAGCTGATTTACTAATCTTGTTTCTTGTAGCAGTAGTCATTTTTTATTAAGGTTTTGTTTAGCATAGCTTTTGTATTTTTTATCAATTTATTATTTATGCATCACAGTTACAGACTACATATTTGCCAACTAAGGATTGGTCAGGCTATATATTTTTTAAATATATAGCTTTAATTATTTTACAAACACTTTAATAATAAAGTAATCAGACTTCACAAATCACAACGTATATTGTGTGCACTCAATAAAGACTTCATTAGTAATTCATAATCTCTGAGTTTAACTTGTAGGCAAACAGGAATGAAAGCCGAGGTTTCTCATCTTTATAATTAATCTGCATTCGTGTCTTCACCGCAATTTGTTTTTTTTTTTTTTTTGACTTGTTTCGGTTGTTTGTATGGGAGCTTTGTTTTAATTGAATTTAATTCTTTGCTTTTCATTCGATATATAAAGTTAAAAGAAAGCATAAATAATAACTGATCTCATACGTAGGGCATAAGATTATTTATCCATAATGAAGCTAAAATTCAATGGAGCTGTGGTAACGTTTTTGGTTTCTACTCTGAATTGCTTTGTATTATCGTCATCGGCATCAATAGCAATTAACAACAATACAAAACCACTTGCGAGAGACGTCCCATCTCAGACAGAAAAGCCTCTTCTCATAATTGTCTCCTATGATGGATTTCGTAATGAATACCTTCAACGCAACGTCACCCCCGCAATGCTAAAATTTCGCAACGAAGGCATTTATACAGAGCGCATGCTAAATGTATTTCCCACAAAAACCTTCACCAATCACTTCTCTATTGCGACGGGTTTCTATCCAGACACTCATGGGGTCCTTGCTAATACTTTATACGATACTATCAATGGAACTTTAAAATACTCATATGAAATGTTCCATTACAACAATTCTATTCAACCAATTTGGGTAAGTTAAATTGTGGTAGTTGAAACTCGATCTTGATAAGTTGAACTTATTTTTTTCCTTTGCAATTCCAGGTAGTAAATGAAAAGGCTAATGGAACTTCTGGCTGTATGATGTGGCCAGGAAGCGATTACAAATACTCGGGTACAGAATGTACCTACACCTCAGTATATGACCGTAAAGTGCCACTAATGGACCGTGTGAAAACTATGATGACATGGCTTACCCATCCAACAAATCCAGCTAATTTGGTGATGTTTTATTCCGAGCAACCAGATAAGTTGGCTCACATAACCGGACCGGATGCAGATAACGTTTGTGGCGTATTATTGATTTGTTTCCTCAATTATATGCAGAAATTTATTATTTGATAGATAACAGAGGTTGTCGCTGATTTAGACCTGTTGACTAAATACATCCAAGAACAATTGATTGTACACAACTTGGAGAGTAGGACAAATGTGATACACTTAAGTGACCACGGAATGGCTGGTGTGCCTTCTCCTAGATTTATTAATCTCACAGACTATTTAGAACCAGATTCATGTAATATGTATGGTACTTCACCAGTGCTTCAAATAGTTCCAAAAGAAGGTAAGTCGAAGAGCAAAAATGTATGTTTTTGTAGGTAAAACGAATTTCGTAATTAGGATGAGTTTTACGCTTTGTCAAATGAGATTCCTAAATTACCTCGTTCTCGATTTTCTGCGCTGAGGTGTTTCTTATTAAAGCTTTTGACGTCATAAGCATAATTATTGCAAATAACTAATGACTATAGCACACGGCTTTCGCTGGAGATTTTTATATTTTAAAAACAAAATGACATTCTTGAATAATCATTCTCTTTAAAATAGGCATAATTTATGAATAAAGGGTTTTTCTGCGATTGATATTTTTCGATTTAATCTTGAAAATAAGATTATTATTGTATTATATCGTATATCTTAAAGTTAAGTGCGTTAATGATGTTATTTATGCCATGAGGAGTTTTCGACTAAAGTTATTAGATATATTTCGAGCAAAGTAGGAAAATTGGAGTTAATAGAGGATATCTCGAATACGAAAAGAAGGATTAGAAATATTAAAATGAAATTAAAGAAATTATTTCGTGATATAACATGTAAGCACACTGAAAAAATTGTGTCTTTTTAACATTAAGAATAGGATATTTCGAAAACCAGAGCAATTATAAGGTTGGGTTCAAGTTAAGGACATTAAAAAACATTTGGAAAAGCTGGTTTCGGAAATTAAAAAAACGTTAAATTTTGTTGACTTATTAACATACATAAATGTACCTACATACATATAAGTACATATACATGTATGTTATCACTCATCTTCGTACAATAACTACCGATATAATAAGATTTGTATTATACTTTATGACTTCTATTCGCATATTGAATACAAAGCTACATATGAGCCGTAGTTTTTGAAAGTAGAATAAGTGAATTTTAACACTTTTTCCAATAAAAATACAAATTAACGGTTGGTATGTCCATATTCTATATATGTACATAATTTACTAAATTTTTTTCACAAACAAAGATTTACCGTTAGTATATTAATAACATTATAATTTTTTTTTAAAGATTTGTCTATCCCACTGTCAAATAATACGCCTCATATATTTTCGTTTTGAGTTCTGAACCTTATAGGTTTTAAGACTAATGGCGAATTCCTTTCAACAAAGAAATCGAATTTTTCTAAACAGAATCGATTTTTTTCTAAACAAAATCGATTCTTTTCTGTCAAAACAAATCTTGCGTTTTTAGCAAGATTTCACACTAATTTGCACACACACTATGAAGACTTGACATTTCGAATACGTCAAATTGAAAGTTGGTTGCAACGAATTCTACATAATTTAACAAAATATTCAACAATATATTCAGTCAATAAAGCTATAAAAATAATTTATTGTGCGTTGTTCATTATCAAACACAAATTTGACAAAAAAAAATAGATTTCGCGAGTGAAAGATGTGTTAAAAACTTTCAGTGCAAGTGAAAACTTTTCAATAACAATTTTCTTTAAAAATATATGTGTAAATAGAAGTTCACACAAATAAAATGCACCATAACAAACTGGCACCGTATAAGCAGGCTTATATCTTTTATTTATTAATTTAATTCTATTGGTAAAACATTTTTCTCACAAAAAAGACAAACAACCTTAATAGTTTTGTGAATAATTTCTTGACGTTTTGCGTCAATTGCAGCTATAAAGTAGCACAAACACAATCACACCAAAAAAAATCGATTCTTTTACGTAATACGAATTCCTTTCAATTGACAGAAAAAATTCGATTCTGTTTAGAAAAAATTCGATTTCTTTTTTGAAAGGAATTCGCCATTACTTATGTGGCTTTCGTTTCAACCAATTCAGATTTGGGTGTCAGATCTTAAATCTTACTGGCAAAACGAACACAAAACGTTTATGATTGTATGAGTGTCTTTTTTAAAACAACACTGGGTAAAAGTCACTTTTCTTTGATGTGTGTGCAAGTGCGTATGAAAATCTGTGTAAATCTTGCTAAAAATCGAGATCTGCAAAATCGACTTCAGATCGACAAAAATTCGATTTTTTTTGGTCGAAAGGAAGGAAAAACTTGTCTCAAATCAAAAAAATCAAAAAAAATCGATTTTTTTGGTCGAAACGAAAACCACATTATTTTATGCTTATTATTATAACGTTATGTCAAAACATATACATACATATTTTTTGTATGTATGTATTTTTCGCTAAACACAGTTTCTCTCTGACCAAAAACAATCAAAATATATAATATACCTATACATAATATCTATACCTTTCCAAATAAAATCATGAAAAACAATTAAATAAAAAAACATGATGAATCTATTTTTAAGAAATGGGTTTTCTCAACAAAAAAATTATATAAGTTGCCTTTTCTTTGATCTCCCAAGCCATAGCAACAAATTTCATTGCGTTTAGAAAAAATATATGCACAGGTTCCTACCTATCTATCATTGTTACAATAACAAATCTTAAATCTAAAAAATCGCATATAAATAAACCATTACAAAACCTCAAGTCCAACAAAACTTTGACAAAAAATTGGATCTCTAAATAAGACTAAAAATAACTAAAAATGTCCTTACTTTGAAATTGAAGAGAAAAACTCAACAAAATTTAACCATAATCATCCCAATTGCATTCAATCAGCAGCAATATTTTCTCAATAAATAAAAATAAAAAAAACAACCCTTACTCATCATCCCCAATTTCATTCAAGCAACAACAACACGATCTAAATGAACACAAAATAAAAAAAATAACAACCCTTACAAATACATATCGTCTGCCGAACGTGCTTTTACCTTGTCTGGCATAGTAGACAACAGTCCAACAGCAAAACCAATCTGGGTTGTTTTTGTTTTTGCCTTCCTTTCATTTCAATCAAAATTATCCCTCGCGCATAATTCTCCCAGAGGAACAAATTCAATGGTTGTTGAATTCACTCGCTATTCGTGACAGCATTGGCGAAAGTACATTTGTTTAGCATCCATCTAGCGGACGAAGATTCCGGTGTCCCTTCTATGTGTATTTATTCAATGCTAGTACGCTTATGATGCGAAACGAAATTTTTCTGTGTGCTCCAACACGACAAAGAAATGCTTACGAAAACCACAGTGAAAAAATGACAACTGAAAGGGTCACCAATTGCAAAAAAAAAAATCACAGAAGCCATGCTGTAATGAAAGATACAACAACTGTACAAACACAAAACAACCTCGAATGTCAGTTTCTTTTATTTCCCATTTATGTACCTACATATATTAACCAAGTTTAATTTCTTTTTTCTTCAAGGTAAACTGGAATACGTCTTTCAAACTCTCAAAACCGCATCAAAATCAAATGGACATTTTGACGTGTACAAAAGTGAAGACCTACCAACAAGATGGCATTCTACCAACAAGCAGCGTTTTGGGCCACTGATAGCTGTTGCTAAAATGGATTACGCATTCCAGGATTTATGGGAATACGCTAAAGACAATGGTATGGTACCTACCTAAAACTAAAAATGAAATTATAAGTGAAATACGTCATCTTTTTTAAGTATCATCCTATGGAGTGCATGGTTATGATAATCAGGAAGAGCTAATGCACCCCATTTTTATGGCGAAAGGTCCAGCATTCAAAACTGGAGGACAAGAAGCTAAACCATTCGAATCTGTCGATCTTTTTCATCTTTTTACTAAAATTCTTGACATTGAAGACTCAACAATAACGGATGGTTCGGCAGATAGAATTGCACAGTTGCTTGCTGCGGAATCTACTGAAAGCAGCAACACAATTACAAGTAAGAGATTTTTATTTAAAAATAAACCCTTGGTTATTTTACATCTCCGTTCTCTTTTTTAATTAATAGTTGTAATCCTTTGGATATGTGGCTTAGCTATAATTGCTGGATTAGTTATTTACCTAGTGAAAGTAAAGAACAAGAGAATCAGCTACAGTCCATCGTTATACTAATTTAATCATTGTCATGTGCACTGAATTTCATACCATTGTTAATGAAAACAGTTCGTGCATTAGTGTAGAAAGGATGTTTTAAGATTTGTATGTAGTGTATGTAAGAGTTTATTTTTCATAAAAGTTTAAATTTCGTTCTACTGTTAATAGAAAATGAATCATCATTAATATAATATATATGTGTATAATATTATTTTAAAATTAATTGTTTTTAAAGAATACTATTTTTAAAATTTATATATTCAACAAGTAAACAAAAAAAAACGGACAAATTTACTACATCAAATGATAAATTACATAAAATTTAATATTAAGATAGAAATATTAATAAAATTTTTACTATAAATTAAAATCAAATTACCTACATATATATTTTATTTCTTGATTTAGTAACTTTTCGGGTTATTCGAGTCATTGCAATTAACATTCAATGATTTTGTTCTTCTGAAATACATTTAAATTCCATATTTTATAAAATTTGCACTTACAAGGCTTTGAAAGAAAGCCGACATTACGTAGTCTTAATGTAAGGTTGCAAAAGTCCCTGTTTAGATTTTGAGTGGAAAAAAAGTCCCAAACAAAACATTTTTATCTTACCTATGTCAAACACCACGAAGCACCTTCTGAAAAGATTCTGCGAGGTTTTTTGTTGGTGTAAAAAGAAAATGCGTCGGCACTGTTCTTTGATCTATTAATTACGGCTTACGGAGTGCTGCGCCGAACAAGGAGACGTCAACTATTAAATAATACAGAATAAAACGCTTTTTTATTTATAACAAAATAATTTTAATGCTTCATCAAGGAAGTGTTAACAAGGAATGAACTTATGAGATACATAAGAATATAGTGACGCTACAGTTACAAATTCAAAAATATTTATATTCTGAATTTAAGCTGTGTACACAATATGAGCTACTATTAAGGTGATTACAACATGAGACATATTAAGGTGTACACTCAATAGCCACCCTCAAAATATAAATAGTTTTAATTTTAGATATCTACGAACTTAACATCAAAAAAAAATGTATATATATATATTTATTTGATAGCATTTTAGTTAAGAACAAAAACTTATAACTATAAATTATATGAATATATTATTGATAGTATTTTAGTTAAGAACAAAAACTTATAACTATAAATTATATGAATATATTATTGATAGTATTTTAATTGGGAACAAAAAAAAAACTTATAATTATAAATTAAGAGAAAATAGGGGCAAAAAAAAAAAATCAAGGAATTATTTTTCTTCTAAACCAAGATTGAAGATGATTTCTCGAAACTTGGGTGCTGGTAGCTGTTTGGTTAAAACATCTGCAAGTTGATTATCTGTAGAAATATATTTCAAATTAATAGTATTGTTATCTATTTGCTCTCTCGTAAAATGGTATTTTATGTCAATATGTTTGGATCGCTTATGTGATACTGGGTTATTAGCAAGCAAAATGCAACTTTGATTGTCTTCAAAAATTGTTATTGATTCTTCTAATTGAAGATCAATACTCTTTAGTAAGGACTTGATCCACAAAGCTTCTCTGACACTCTCAAATAGTGCCATATATTCAGCTTCAGTAGATGAAGCTGCTACTGATGTTTGCCGTTTTGTATTCCAGCAAATTAAATTATTGCCAAATAATTTGAACAAGTAACCCGTGGTACTCCTTCTGTCAGATTCGCTGCCACCCCAATCAGCGTCCACATATCCAACTAATAATTGTTTGTATGGTAACTTTGTATACGTTAATTTCAAATTAAGCGTACCTTTTACATATCTTAAGACTCTTTTCAAATTCTGCCATAGTTCTTTGTTATTTTTATTTTGGTATCTACTTAGAAAATTAATAGCTGTACACAGATCAGGACGCGTACACTGCATTGCATACATTAAACAACCAATAAGGTTTCGACAGGGAGCTTTGAATTCTTCACTTGAATTCAAAGCTTCTGAATTTAATTTTATTGGAAGGGGTGTACTTATTGGATTGCAATCAGACATATTAAATTTATTTAATACCGTTTTCAAATAATTAATTTGGTTAATCGAAATTTCATTTGCGTTTCTTTCTACATGTATGCCTAAAAATAATTCGACTTCATTCATGTCAACCATATTGAACTGTTGTTTTAAATATAGTTTAAAATTTGACATTGTAACTATATCTCCAGTCACGACTAAAAGATCGTCTACATAAAGAACAACGTAAATGTTTTTGTTTGGACTTCCTCTATCTAAAAAATATAGGCAATGATCGTTCGGAGAATTTTTAAAATCATGTTTTTTTAACACTCCGTCAAACCGTTCAAACCAGCACCTTGCTGATTGCTTTAGCCCATATAAGGATTTATGTAATTTGCAAACCATATTATCATTTTTATATGCTATGCCTTCTGGAATGCACATATATATTTCTTCCTTTAAACAGCCGTTCAAAAATGCTGTTTTAACATCCAATTGATGGATTAATAAATTAAATTGATTTGCAAAAGCTAATATCATACGAAATGTGGTAATTCGTACTACTGGCGCGAAAGTTTCGCTATAATCTTCCAAATATTTCTGGCTAAATCCCTTCGCAACTAATCTGGCTTTATATCTGCATGGATTTCCGCTAACGTTGTTTTTAATACTGAAAACCCATTTACAGTTAATAATATTTTTGTTGAATGGTCTTTCCACAATCGACCAAGTATTATTCACTTCTAGTGAATTTATTTCTTCTTTTATGGCTTCTAACCATTTAAGTTTATCTTCCCTTTCTTCGATGTCTTGGAAGTCTTTTGGAACCGAATTAATGATCGATTCTGCATATAATAAATAATTTTCAGTATCTCCTTCGTCCTCATTATAAGTGACTTTTGGAAGATTTTTTATTCTCTCACTTTTCCTGCAGTTTGCCTCTGCAGTTCTTAAGTTTTGTGTTTGAACATGTTCATTATCCGTTTCTTTTACAGAAATTTCTGTTTCACCGGATTTACCTGCTTTATTGTTATCTACAGGTTTACTGTTATCAGTATGAGTAAATTTTGGCATTTTTATTTGATTTGAGTATTCCAAATCAACTCCTTCATCAAAACTTAAAGATGGCCTTGATTTATTAAAACTATATTCGTCAAAAATGACATCACGGGCTATAATAAATTTATTAATTCTAGGATTAAAAATTTTATAACCATTAGGTTCATAACCAACAAATATGCCTTTAAATGATTTTTCATCAAATTTACTTTTTCTATTTTTATTATGAATAAAAACAGTACAACCAAAAACTCTCAGATAATGTAACTTCGGTTTTTTACTGTGCCACATTTCAAAAGGAGTTTTATTTGTTTTTAATGCTTTGGTTGGAGAAATATTCAATAAGTATGCAGCCGTTAATATTGCTTCTCCCCAAAAAGATTTTTGCAAATTTGCACTGTTAATCATAGTGCGAGCTTTTTCCGTTAAGGTTCTATTCATCCTTTCTGCAACCGAATTTTGTTGTGGAGTATATGGTACAGTTAAATGATATGTCATACCCTTTTCCTTGAAAAAGTTTTTCATATCTCCTGAAATATATTCACCTCCATTATCGCAATAAACATTTTCGATTTTAAGATTAAAATGAACTTCACTTTTAGCTACAAAATCTTTAAATACTTCAAACAGTTCCGATTTATATGTTAATAAATACACTACCACATAATGGGTAAATTCATCAATAAATGTAACAAAATAGTTTTTGTTATTAACTGTTAGAGGGCTAATCGGCCCACAAATATCGGAATGAATAATAAATAGAGGACGTTTTACATAAGACTTATCTTTATTTTTAGAAAAAGGTAAACGAGCTTGTTTCCCATATATGCATGATTCGCAAAAAAAATCTTTAGGGATTTGATTTTGTATGACATTACTATCCTCAGCCACATTTCCTGCTTTTATTTCTAAAAATTTACTTTTACTGATGTGACCTAGTCTTTCATGCCAAAGTCTATAACCGTTATTTGCAGTATTGTTACAGGTGTTTATTTCTGAGTTAATCATCAGATTTATATAGGTAAATTTAATCACTACTAGTTTGTTAATAGACTCACCCTTTACCAATACCTCATTGTTTTTTTTAATTACAACTTCTCCGTCGTCTTCGAAATGAACAGACATTCCTGCTTCTTGGATCCGTCGCACAGAAAGAATATTGTATGGGATATCTGGTGAATATAAAACGTTCTCGATCACTCCTCGAATCCCTTCTTTAGTCATTACGTTTATTGATCCTTTTGCATTTACTTCTAGGGAAATGTTTTCCTTAGCTACACCGATTTCCAAGGACTGATCCAGCTGTTTTAGTATTGTAAAATATTCACGTTTGTTTGCAAAGTGGTCAGTTGCTCCAGAATCCAGTATAAATTTGATTTCATTACTCTCGGTATGTGTTTTACTATAGTATTGTTTTTGGCCGATCATAAATGCAAATTTTTTATTATTTTGGTCCAATGTATTAACAGTTTGCACTGGCCCTGTTTTGCCTCCCTTTGTGTAGTTTCGATTTTTATTATTATTATTGTTATGACAAATAGATTTTTTATAAAAATAGCAATCAGATTTAACGTGATTAGTACGTCCACAGTGATCACATTTCAGACGATTTGTTTTGTTATTAAACTTATTTCTTTTATAACTATTAAATGTTTTTCGATCACTGTTGAATTTGTGTCTCGGGTTAATGTAGGGATGATGTTCAATCTGGAGCACTTTTGAGGATGTATCGCGATATTCTTGTTTTATTTTGATTTCGTAATCGAGCAATCTTGTCTTCACGAACGCCAAAGTTAAATCCTTTTCAGCCAGAGTTTGAATAGCTGTTACTATCCCATCGTAACAAGGGGGCAAAGTTAACAATAACTGTGCTACCTTGTTCATCTCATTTACTTGAGCTCCTGCAGACTGCAGTTCAATTATCATTTCATCAAATTTTAAGAAATGCTCAATTAGTGGTGTTTCACCTTTAAATTTTAATGTCAAAAGCCTTTTTTGAACAGATAATTGCGTGGCAAGGCTTTTTCTTTCGTAAATTTCATCAAATTTTTGCATGATGTCGAAGGCTGTTTTTTCTTCAGTGATCATACAGATCATGGTGTCGCTCAAGTGTTCTATTATGCAGCCTTTTGCCACTCTTTCCATCCTTCGCCATTCTCCTGTGTTTCTATTTTCACCTGCAGCCTCTTCCAAAGCCTGCAGACAATTTTCTTCCGCAACTAGAGCTCTTAAACGGAACTTCCAGATACTGTAATTTTCCCCGTTGAATGGGGTGATATTTCTTTTCATCTTCGGATGTTGCATATTGTTGTTGTTCTTGTTACTTAGTTTTCTTTTAAATAAATAGTTATAACTTTAAGGCAATTTACTTTAAAACAAAAACTGGGCACATAACCTATTAAATAATACAGAATAAAACGCTTTTTTATTTATAACAAAATAATTTTAATGCTTCATCAAGGAAGTGTTAACAAGGAATGAACTTATGAGATACATAAGAATATAGTGACGCTACAGTTACAAATTCAAAAATATTTATATTCTGAATTTAAGCTGTGTACACAATATGAGCTACTATTAAGGTGATTACAACATGAGACATATTAAGGTGTACACTCAATATCAACCTGTTAAAAATAAAATATAAAAATACGGCGGCTGAGATGTTTGCGAGCTTGGGACACATGATGTATGGACAGTGGGTTGCACCAGCCCGACTTGATGGAAGACGTAGGAGCGGACGCGGATGATAGGCCTTAATTTCTAATCGCCTGATTACATGGGTCATTTTACTAGGGCGCATCAGTGAGATAGGAAGATCTTAAGTAAAAAAGCGAAGAGCAGATTCCACCCAAATACCACCGATGCGCTAGTTTTATTTAATATTTTCGGATTCAGCATGAAACGGGCGAGTGAGATACATATGGATTTTAAGGTTGTGAGATAGGGAAGGGTAGATTGAAATGAAAGGATTTTTCTACGCAGTGTAATCACGAGATGAGTAAAAATACCCATGTAATCAGGCACAAAGGTACAAGAGAAGAAGAAATTAAAAGAAAACGCAAGAAAAAAATTTGCAGCAACTCTTTTTTCCTCATGCCAAAAGAGGTCTGTTTGGTAACGTTTTTCACAAATTTTTGCAATTTTTCACAGATTTTTACAATTCGCTGCCAAAACCACAGATTAGGCATATGAAGATGAGAATGTTTCGTACTTTTCACCACAGATTAGCCATATGAAGATGAGAATGTTTCGTACGTTTCACCCTCCAAAACCCATTTGTTTACATTGTTGTATTTGTAATTTCTTCCCGCGTCGATGAATAGATGTGAATTGCAACAACAATTTAACCGGTGTCTGAAGATCCCTACTGTCTATGTGTGAGGTTTTTATACACACATTCTCATTTTTTATCTGATATCTGACAGCTCAAGCTTGTAGGCAAATTAAAATGGCTGCCAGGGATTCTCATCTTCATGTGGCTTATCTGTGCTTTTCACCCTCCAAAACCCATTTGTTTAGATTGTTGTATTTGTAATTTCCTTCTGGGTCGATGAATAGATGTGAATTGCAACAACAATTTAACCAGGTGTGTGAAGATCCCTACTGTCTGTGTGTGAGGTTTTTATACACACATTCTCATTTTTTATCTGATAACCACAGATTAGCCATATGAAGATGAGAATGTTTCGTACGTTTCACCCTCCAAAACCCATTTGTTTACATTGTTGTATTTGTAATTTTTTCCCGCGTCGATGAATAGTTGTGAATTGCAACAACAATTTAACCAGGTCTGTGAAGATCCCTACTGTCTATGTGTGAGATTTTTATACATCCATTCTCATTTTTTTTCTGATAACTGCCAGTTCAAGCTTGTAGACAAATTAAAATGGCTGTCGGGGATTCTCATCTTCATGTGGCTAATCTGTGCTGATAACTGCCAGTTCAAGCTTGTAGGCAAATTAAAATGGCTGCCGGGGATTCTCATCTTCATGTGGCTAAACTTGGTAAAAGTAGTTACCAAACAGGCATAACATGTCGCCTCCACTGGGCATCAACGATGTCCAACATCACAACCACAATCCAATCCACAATCTGACTTGTATGGATTATGTCACTACATGACATGGATTTTTCTGCCTCCATTGGATTTTTTGAAGACATGTTCATAATCCGAACATCGTTCATGCCCAGTGGAGGCGGCTTGTAAAGCCGGAACCAGATATATCTCGTGAGGTGTGTTGTGGTTTGTGGAGTCGTGTGTCGCTATCGCTCTAATGTATTTCGTATGCATAGAGCCATATTTTTGTAAATTTATATCGTTTGATGTGTTGTTTCAAAATTTATGAAATACATTGGAATGAAAGTGAGACACTATACTCCCCAACACACCGCACGACATTAGTGGTTCCGACTTAAGGGGTCTATTTTTTATTTATTTAATTGTACGCTATGACGCGCCTTTGTGTTTGGCATCTTTTTTCAGTAAAATGTATTAAATCTGTCAAAACACCAATGTGCGAACGAATTTCTCAAAAAAGGGAAAACTTACAAAAAAGTTAACAAACGCAATGAACCGCTTTTGTGTACAAAACATCAAAAACAACCACATGCCAAAAGTCCGATTTTGTTAACAATTTGCGTTTAATTATTTTGAATTTGAATTATTATTGAGTCTTTCTGTTCAAGTTACATGTTTGTCTTATTCTAACGATAGCTAAAATGTATAAAAGTGGCTGTAATGTATGGCCTTCTTATTCAGTTTTTTTTTTTTTTAATGAAAAGCCTCGTGGCAGAAGGTTATTACATAAGAATATATAGTGAGACTACTTTTGCTCATAAGTATTATTGTGTTGCTTGAGACGGAAGGTCACATATTTACAATAAACCTATACTAACTTACAAACTAAACTAAACTACATACAAACGAGAAATGCGCCAGTGAAATATGAAAGGTATATTTCTTAAAATTTCGATATGATACTTTCTCATTCTTTGTTCTTATTTTTGTTTTAATAGAGCGAAAGCGATATATGAGTGTTACACATATTGTTACTGTCACAGTATACTCGAGAATGGGTACAATAGTATAAGAATATTAATAGAGGTCTTCCAAGATTTGTCTTTGTCTTTTCTCTTTCTAATTTGACATCTAAAAACAACAACAAAAAAAGTCCCTGGTTGGAAAATATTTACATGCTCTTGGCAGTGTTAAAAATCCGGTCATTTGATTATTTTTTGTATTTGGAAATGAAAACTTAAATTTGCGATCGAATTACCTATTAATTAGTTTTTAAACATTTTAGTGAACATTTTTTCAAGTGTTTGATACAAAAAAAACTAATTTTATTACATATTAATCACTATTATTAAACACCCGACTTTTTTAGCTCGCCTTCGTGCCTTCGGCATTTGGTTTTGTTTTCCAACCAGGGAGTGCTGTCAGATTGTTTTTTTTTTTTTTTTTAATTTCACACTGACACTTCTGACATTTGGTGGCAGAGATCCATTCATTTGATGAGTGAGTGGAAGACTCGATATACAAGTTTCTGAGATTTAGGTACATTTATAGTATACTAGGTTCGTTTTCTCTTTTCAGTGGACAAATGTATATATTTAATGAAAATATAGGTGATGAACTCTACACTTATAATACAAAATACAAGATATTATCACAGATTAGTATAGGAACATTAAGGTTACGAACGTTAAACATTAAAAATGTAAATTTGTACTGGCGTGTAGTATATTGAATAAGGAAACTTAACCTATGGGTGTAGGTACTGACCCCCAATCTTAAAAAAAAAAACATAGGAAATGATTCATTCTTTTATTTTTGAGGTGGATATAATTTTAATCGGTTTTTGTATTTTAGCATTTTCCTCTTATCTTATGGTTTAATTTTTCATTTGTTCTATGTTTTTTGCTTGTTTCTATTATTTTTGTTTTCTGTTTTTGTTTTTTGCTATATTTTTTTTTTTTTTTTTTTTTTTTTTTGAATATTTTTAAGTAAACTATCAATAAATGTGGTAGTTAAAGTCTGAAAATAATAAACACAAAACGGTTACTGGTTAGCCACGATTTTGATTTGGGGTGGCGTTAAGATAAAACCGCGGTGGAATTGTTTCGGAGGGATCAAGATCCCTTGAGGCAATTCCGATGGGTGATAATAGTTGAGGTTGTCCCAAGAGGACCCAGCCTGAGATGTTATGATTTGTTCCATCAATTCATTGTCCGAAAGATCAAGTTTAGACATGGTTCTCTTCATTAGCAGAAGAACATATCTCAAAAACGGAATTGTGTTTGCGTTTAATTAAAGACAGGAATTTTTGACAATTTGTGTGAATTCCCAAGAAATTTCACGTTGCCAAACAGACCTATTGTGTTCAACCATTTATAGTTGTGTTCAGTGACAAAATAGTTAGATTAGAACAGAACAGCATAGAAGAGAACAGCACAGATTCGTGATAAACGTCAAAACAAGTTAGAACAGGAAATCCTCTTCTAAAGGCTTAACTACATAAGCCCAAAAAGTGAAAAAGTACAAAAGTGAAAATTTTCAAACTCATTTTGGAATAGTTTTTCTGACTGGAAAACTTATAAAAATGATGCAGAAAGATTAAATTTTGGTCTGAAAAAAAAAAAAAAATTTGTATATTCTTTTTCACAAAACAACTGCGCTAGCGGGAAAAAAAATGTTTTTACTTTTGTACAAAAGTACTTTTTGGCTTATGTAGTTAAGCCTTAAGTTGTTCTACCTAAAAAGCTAGTACAGAAAATCTGTTCAAAAGTGTTCTAGACAGCCTCATTGAACAGAAAACCAGGACCTATGTTCTGTAACTCTCGCATCGATAAAATCAGTCGAGAAACGATGAAAAATGGAACAAAACTCATATGATTTGTAAATTCCTCATAAACAGCAAAAATTTGTACTTTTCTGTTCGAAACTGTTCTAAACTGTACCGAACAGCCTCGCTGAACAAACCTTAAATCACGCGCGTAAGGACGTGTGAAATGCGGCGCGTCTGTTATGTCAAGTGTCAAATAGAAAAACTTCAAAAAATAAAAAAAAACTCACAGGAAAGGAATACAAAAGTTCCAGCAAGCCAAATTTTGTAATTATTTGTCGGAATTCGGAAATCTCTTGATATAAAGTAAGCAAGACATTATATGCATACAAAATCAATTTTAAAATTAAATGTTAGTGGCATATTTTTTTATTTAAACATTTGCATAGTTGAAAATACATACGTTTCTCATTTAATTTCTCAGACATAAAATGGGAAATGCACCTGTAAAAGAAGCTGTTCAAGCTGCTGCAACAAACGTTACTGGAATCCAACCAGAAAAACCTAAATGCAAAGCTTGTTGTGCATGCCCTGAAACAAAACGAGTTCGGGATCAATGGTATGGTTTTCGTTAAAGCACGGCAAACTTGCATCATACTAAATTAGTTAATAATTTTTTTTTCTTCAAAGCATTGTTGAGCGAGGCGAAGAAAACTGCACACAACTGATTGAAGCACATAAGCAATGCATGCGTCAAGCTGGTTTCAACATCTGATGAGTAAACAAAATTGTATACCTAATTCTGGATGCTCAGTGGTAACTAGTCCTTAGAATTTTCAGCGAACAACTTGGAATCAATTTGTAGCTACTGTTGTTACTTACACGCTTACTAATTTAAATTATGAAAAAGTTATGTTATAAAGAATAAAAATTAGAAAAACAAAATTGCGTACCTCCTAACGGGTTGTTATGCAACAAAAAAAATTAAATGACCTTGAAATAAGTGGGGGAACAGTTGTAATAAATGTCAATGAATTAGGTAGACACACTTTAGGTTATGTTTAAAGGAGCTTGCTACCTAGATTGAAGGCACACTATAATAAGGTCCATTTCAATACTATAGCAATCCCGATGACTTCCTCATTCCTCACCGCTCGCTTTACTGTTTTGTCGCTAGACAATAAGTCGCTGGGTGAGTACCTCCACTTTAAAAAGTTTCATATTATAGAAGAGTTTTATATACCTACAAACCTTTTTAATGGCTTTCAAACAGAGCTGATGAAAATAATGAAAAACAAATAAATGTAAACTCTACAGGCCAAAAACAGCTATCATGCATTCATACAAGTACTCAATACTGCATTCATACAAGTACTCAATGCTGTAAGGTTCTATTATAGTTATTCAGAGATTAACATAGATAATCCTTTGTCTAATAGTTTTCCTCGTACAAAAGAAAACAATGGGCTTACATTAATTATTGATGGATGAGATCTTAGTTCTTCTTTCCGCTTCTTTGGTCGCTTAAGTAACATTACATTGAACTTTTTTGCACAAAATTGCTCAATATTATACCTTATGCATTGAATTATTCAAAAGTCTTATCCAACTATTCACATAAAAGTACTTCTATTATATCAATTCTCATTGGTCGTAAAATATTAAAAGTTATTTTAAATCGAAGGTTGGCTTTTAACGTAAATAAGAGCTCCAGTCATACGCTTAATTTTGTTATCCACATCCTTACTAATTTTTATTTTTAACCGTGTGACAATTTAAAATCTATGTAAGAAAAACTATGTTTTTTTTCAATTTGTGTCTGTAGATAGGGAAATGATAAGGACTGGATAGGAAGAGCGAAAAGTTGATTTTAAATTTATTCAGTGTTGAATGAAGAAAATCGTTGCTAGGAGTTTTAAAAAAAATAATGAGACAGAAAGTATTTGCCCTCTCCTCTTATTATATTTATATTAAAGTTCCAGAGATAACATTGATTCAAAGTACAACAATATAATGACCGAAGAAGTATTAAAAAGAATAACAAAAAACCACATCTGAATCAATAGTTGTTGCGTGGTGTGCAAGTAGGGTAGAGTCGCCAGTGGCCGGCCCCTTAAGACATTTTTGGTAGAAAATATCACATAATATCTGGAACTTTCAAGCTTTTTGATTTATTTTTAAAACACAAATCGTTCTTTGTAGTTTTCTTTATTAATCTGCATTCATTAAAATTTATATTATTAGTTTGAAATAAAAACGTTTGATGTAGTTTTAATGAAAAACGCAATTTATACCAGTGGCCGGCCCCTAGTATCCTTAGACCGGCCACCGGTGCTCCTGAGCTCGGCCACCCCAATCGGAACAAAAATTATTTTTTTTTGTATATGTCGTGGCCGTATTTAGGACACATATCTCCAGTATTCGCCTCCTAGTGTTTGAATACTGGATTTTATTGATTTTTGACGTCAATTTTTGCTGGAATATTGTTTTAATAGCTCAGTTAGTCATGTTTTGTTTTTTTCTCAAAAAAAGGAGTTTTTCCTATCTTCGGCCCGGTGGCCGATTATAGGAAACAGCTATAATTTTTGTTTCCTATCTCCGGCCCCCTTTAAAACAACCACAATTTCAACATATTTTCATATTTTAAAGTAGTTTTAGTTGAAATATAATGTTTTTTACTATAAAAATCGCATATAAAACCACTGACCCTAAAACTGTCCTTAAAATTCACTAATTCTGAAACAAATTTCACTGTTCTTTTCAACTGTTAAAATGCTTATAAACGTCTCCTGACGAGGTCGCCCATTTTTTTTACTCATAACTTGTAAAGTACTGGGGAAATCTACGAAATATTTTGAAAGATCATAAGGCAGACATGACATATCCTTTGAAGACTTTAAACAGGAAAGTGCGGCTAAAGGTTTGTAATTTATATTATAACACATTTCTTTGATGGTAGCCGGCCACTGGAGGCGATCGGCAATAGGCGACTCTACCCTACCTATTGAATCCTATAATAAATGTTAAATAATAAATTGGTACTATATAACTTGTTTTAAAAAAATTGGATTAGAGGTTATTTATTTATAAATAGAAAATTATCTTATACTTTCTTGGTACACAACATGTCAACATTTAAATATCTTATACGCGAATCTAGAATCAATATTTCCCAGAAAGACGTTCCAAGCAAGGATGAATTCTCAAATGGTTGTTGAGAGAAGTTAAATTTGCAAAAGTTCTCGTACACAATACACACTTCATATTCATCCTAGAATTGTGACCTTTAAGGATGTGGACCTTAAGCTTATGCGCATCGGCAAAAGTCTGGGCTGTAAATTAAAAAAAAAAAGTAATATTTTTAAATTATTTTACATCTTATAAATAATGATAGGAATCAGAAAATCAACAGCGGTCGCCATTACTTTAGAATATTATATTTGTGACACCGATTAGATAGGTGACTATAATACCGTTTATCGTTTATTTAAATGAATCCTTTTGCTGCTGACAACTTGCGCTACACCTTTTTCTTTAATAGCTTATGCTAATGCATTCGCTCTCGGAGAGCTTTTGCTGGTGCTGTCGACTGAGTCATTATCACTATTTCTAACTTTATACTTACAGCAATCAGTACATTTGTGTTGTCTTATTTCACGTTCATGAACATGACGAATGTGTCGACTTATGGTTTGTTTTGATATCATTCGAAAACAAATAGGACATTCAGTCTTTGGTCTTTGTATGCAATGCTTCTCACGTTCATGGATCAAAAGATGGTCCCGCATCCGTATAACCATTTTGCCGCATATCTCACATGGTTTTGTGCGCCTTTGATGCTCTTCAATAAGATGCCGATCGAGAAATTTTTGATTTCTCAAAATCTCATGACAAAATGCACATTCAGCTGGACCTAAAAAAAAAAAAGTAACGAACAATCTAAAATTGTTGGTTGTAGTTTGTATAGTTTTGTAGGTAGTGTTGTTGGGTTTTCTATAATTTCCATAAGATTTAACATGAATAAAATGGAAAACTATCTGCTAATTATATTATTAAATTATCATGGCCACACACAAACTAATGAAAAGTTCTTGAATGGTGAAAACCGTTTGGCAATGGATTTATCTACTCTATTCTTCATTTTGCCTTAAAAATTAGGTATAGCTGAAGATAGTTTTAATGGGTGGAGCAATAAAAACATATTTGCAAGTTTTGTTGTTGGGAAAAAACTTCCATTTAATATGCCGATCTGCCTCCCATCGGCAACGCATTTACTAGTGAAAGTTGCGTCTCGTCGGAAATTAAGTGTCCTCGTTTATAATTCTGTTTTTCTTTAATAATTCTTATTTGTTTGTCTTGAAAAAAAAAAAAACAAAAAAAATATCAAATATCAAATCAAAAATCTAAAATTCACCACCCATTAACATAAATAAAAACTAAATAGCCCTTTGCTTAAATAAATCCCCATATCGTTTCGTGCAATAAAAATAAAATTATAGGTATAGTGTCTACAACAACATCATTAATTACCTCAGTGCAGTGCCTCTGTATTGTCAAAAAAATCAATTTAAGTCCACAAACTAAATTCTAGTGCCGCGATAATACAATTGCATATACAAGAAATAAACAACAACAACATCAGCAACCATCTCTAAAGCTAAAAACAACAATAATATCATCCACCGTCCAGAAATTTTTCTGCCCTTCTGATCTAGCTGTTATATATAAAGCGTATATTCGTCCCAAGCTCGAGTATAATTCTCACATCTGGACAGGTGCTCCTATAACCTACTTGAGTTTCTTCGACAGAATACAAAATCGAGCTTTAAAAATGATAGGTGATAGATTCATAACAGAAACGATCACTTCTCTTGAGCACCGACGTAATGTTTCGTGTCTCTCCTTGTTCTATCGCTATTTTTACAAACAATGTTCAGATGAAATAGCTAGTTGCATTCCTCCCCTTAAACAATTCCACCGTAATACTCGCGCTTCTAGGAATGCTCATCAGCTTACTCTTGAGCCTAACTTCGGACGTACCGTCAAATACAGAGATTCTTTCTTTAGCCGCACCACACGAATGTGGAACGCATTGCCCGCCTCTGTTTTTCCTTGCCATTTGAATATCCAGAACTTCAAAACCAATGTACATCGGTATCTCCTTTCAAATACCTTCCTATTTTCCTTACGCTCGTACTGTGATCCCCATATTAAGGGTAGTCTAACCCCTTTTGTACGCATGCATTATAAAAAAAAAAAAATGCTGCCAAAATGCTCTTACGATACTTTTGTATTTTTCAGACCGTCGAGTTTTTCTCCCTCCCTTCCCCCCTGTGTACACCCTTATTTATGGTAATTCAAATTCCAACAATCGAGTTTCTCGAAGCACCAACAAAAAATTATATAAAATATTAAAACGACTGAATTATTTTTTGTTTAAAAACTTTTTGTTTTCACAAAAACTGAAATTTGATAAAAATCGTTTGAAAATTGCTCTATGTTTCCCCCAGTTTGAACATGGGTTAACGATTAATATCACCAATCACACCATCTTTAAACAATACCTCCTCGTTCCTTCTAAAATTATTCTATAATTAATTTCAATCTTTCGCCCTAGCCCGAAACACGACTGTCATTACTTATGTATTAATAATTTCGAGTTACCTGTTTTAGACTTCTTTTTTTTATTTAATTTCGTTTTGATATTTTTCGTGACATGGTCTTCGTCAGTTAGGATAAATTCATTTTCACTAGTAAACTCATCCAAACTTGTAAAGAAGTCAGCATTCGATCGGTTAAAGGCTTTGAATTCTGTCTGCTGGACAGGTTCTACCCGTAATTTAACTAATCGATGGTTTTTAACGGTTTTTCGATCATTTGTTTCTTCTAACCGATTTTTTATTGCTTCTTCATCACTGCATTTTACAATCTCCTCTCTGTTGTTTTTAATACACAATAAATCTTCTTTGAGCATACGCACGTTCTTGTGTCCCAATTCATTGATCTATTTTGGAAATAATTATGACTAGCATGTCTAAAAATAACAACATTTAAGTTTCATAAATAATATATATATACATACTTCGTGTGATGTTAAATTATTTATGTTAGAACTTTTTCCGCTGAACGAAGAGTGTTTTGCTTTTAAAATACGATCCGACATTTCTGCAATTTTAATAAATTTGTAAAACGAACGCAGTTCATCGCCACATGGTAAACAAAAGCACTGTGATCCTCCTTCTATAGGTTCCACTTCGATGCGTGTGCACTCAAAGAAAAAATCCAAGTAGGTAATGCTGGTGTCTTCTTCGTCTTCATTTTGAAGTGGCATATCGAAATCAACGAATTCTGTAGATTTTTGCATACAAACTCTACAAATCGGATTGCACTCAGTGTCCATTGTTTTTAAAATCAAATATTCAATCCACACAAAATAGATTTATGTATTTTTATTTTTAAATGTTTACAATAACGAAGTCGAATAAAAAAGCTTCGAGGAAACTTCGGTGCGGTTCCTACTAGAGGCAAATCAAATTTGAAAAGGAATAAGCAACTCATCACGGCGAGGTTGAAAGCATATGTATCTGCACTTTGTCATGCTCTGCTGGTATTCGTTTAGAAAGAACGGGGAGAAATTACATGAAATATTGTTGGAGGTCGTTCAAATTTTGTAGTTATGTATGTACATATGTTTTCAAGCAGATGGGCGCATACTTACTATATTTATATTTTCTATTATTGATGATAAATATTTTACACAAGACTATGCAGTATGGTTATTGTTTGTAAATAAATGTATTTGAAATTTTGATAATACACATATGTATATCTTTATGTTATCTCTTCCTTTTTAACAACATTTTGACGGACAGTACGAGAGTATGAAAGCTAAGTTAGATGTTTTACAAAATCGTATATTTTGTAACTACATTATAATAAATAAGGTTGCCACCGTTGGAGCACCTGAGGCTGCGGGACCGCATCAACAGTACTTTCGTTATAATACACTTATTAAAATTATAATACATAATACAAATCTACCTTACTACTCACCAAGGCACAATTTTTCAGTTCGAGATTAAAATTAAACCCGAGTTATCTCATAAAATATGGTGTTAATCATGAGTTAGATTAACTGAACAGATGCTTTTGATGTTTTATCCACACAGTTTGTTTAGTCGGTCCTCATGCATTCTCCACCGAAAAACTGCTTCTTCAGTTAACTGTGGGTTAATTTACTTCAAGAGTTAACTAACTCCGCTCTAACTCATCACTGAAAAACTGGCCCTAAGTGGAAATAGTATCAACTTCAACAACGGATTGAATTCAAATTAAAGGAAACTGTTTTTTAGTGTTTAACTTACAGCACAGTCACATTGGAACACAAATTTGTAACATATATATGGTTTCCGGCCGCCTAAGCAGCACTTCAACTCCGTCTGGAGCATAGGGCAGCAACAAAATCCTTCCATCTGTCCCGATTTGACGCAATGGGATTCAGCTGTGACCACGTTTGAACATTCTGGCACCTGGCTTCCACCAATACAGTTGACCTCCATGTTGTTTTCAGTCTTCCAACACGCCTGCAGATTCCATTCAAAATACTGCTTCGCAATGTTATTGTATGGCCAATCCAGCTGATTAATGTCTGCATCCAGTTTTTTCTAACCGGTCGTGTGTCGTTGTGGCCAACGGATCTTGAGAATGTACCACAGACACCGATTAGCGAAACCCTGTAACCTACTCGTGATGGTGGCAGAGCATTTCCATGTTACACAGGTAGCACGGATTTTACATTAGATTCGAAGAGTTTCAACTTGGAACGTAGTGATCTTTTATTGGAGTTCCAGACGGGAGATAGGATTCCAAATGCACAACGGGCTTTATTTATTGTATTATTAACATCTAGTTCCGTTCCACCATCAATTAATATAAAACTGCCAAGATACACGGCTGTTCTAATTTCCATTCGAATTCTAAATATATCCTCACGTTTTCGAATTTTCTCTGTTCCGAATTCCGTATTCGAAAACGTTTTGCGTATTCGGCAAAACGAACGGATCTAAAATCCGCCAAATTGACGTTTTAAATTCGGTTATCCTTTTGTTGGCGGATAACAATTTCGTTTTTAACAGCTCTTGCTTACATAACAGCTGATTTCGAAAATGTTTTTTTGATCAAGTTGGTAAAACTTAAAAGTAAATCCGACTGGAAATCAGAACAATCGTTTTCAATCCGCAAGGATTCAATTTTCGTTTCCGTTTTCAAATTCTACCGAATATCAGAACAGCCGTAATAGCTTAACTGTGTGACGTCCTCTACGCTTCCCAGCGTAATTATAATCTGCTGAGGAATGTTTTGGCCTGTGTGCATTATTTTGGTCTTATTAACATTGACCCTTAAACCAGCCACCTTGCCATTAACGCAGCGATTGACACATTTCAAGCCAGCAGTGCCATTCGCAAGGAGACAGATAACATCAGCATAGTCTATATGGCTTAGCCTATCAAAGGGTCTCCATTGTATAACATGCCTCTCACTTGAACCGACCGTGGCAGTCATCACATCATCAATTGCCAGTACAAAATAGAATTGGCGATAGAACATCTCCTTGTCTGACACCCTGACGCACCTCGGAGGAATCGAAAAGCTGACCATTGTGCAAACAAAGCACCTTGACTTGTTGTAGGACTCTTTGATAACATTTACGATCTTCGCAATAAGCGATCGCATCTGGACTTAATTTGTCCTTCAAAGTCTTAAGCAAAAAAGAGACAAATTTGACGTATTTGCCTGCAAACTTGCGATATACATATATGTAGGTATTTATATGGCAAGTTATGGATTCGTGCCAAAAATCGAACTCGATATTTTGATCAAAATCGACATTACTATGATAGGGAAGACGAAAAAAGTGGGTCTACCAAAAACATCCGTCTATCGACTACAGCCTTAACGGATGGGTCGATTCCTTTTAAACTTGTTATTAAGCGTTTTTTTGAAATTTTCCCGGCACGTTTTTTTCATTTTTTAGAACCAAATATAACGGTATCTGTCATACAAATTCTTTTGGCCAAAAAGGAAAATCTATTTTTTCTCAACACCGGCTCCACAGATTTAAAAAAAAAAATCGTAGTTAAAAAGTACCGTTAAGCAATAGAAATGGTTCAGAAAAATGGTTATTAATCGCACCTCCCAAAGAACCATTTTTTTTAATTTTAGCTTTTCTCGAAAATGGTTCAACTGATTTTGATCAATGTTTAATAAATCCTAAGGAAAATCCTTTTTTGCTCAAAAACGACTCCTTCGATCTTGATAAAATTTTGTTTGTGTATAGAAATTAGTAAGGTTCAGCATTTAAAATTATTATTTTTTACATTGAAATATTATTAAGAGTACCTATCATAGAACGGTTTTTTTGATTTTCTACTCATTATCTGACTTACCGTTTAAAACTAAATTTTTTAAACATGTAATAAGTTGTTTGACTAATAAGTTTAAATAATATTGCATATCAAAACTTTCAAAAAAATTATTTTTGGATTTTTAAATAATAAAGGGTCCGCCATCTAACGTTTTTTTGCAACTAGTGCTTATTTCGTGAATGGTAACACTTAGCTCATGTCTGATTTGACAGATAATTAGTTTTATCCTTCCGCTGAACGAATATGGTTGTGTATACGCTTCGCTTAGTGGGCCTGCGATCGACTTAGAGAAGATGCCGATTTTGCCAAAAAAATCATCTTTTCAGATGCAGCTCGTTTTGATATATTGAAGAGGAGGATATTGGCAACATTTGGTTTCAACAGGACGGCGCTACGTGCCACACAGCCGAAGCTACACTCGATGTTTTGCGCCATTTTCAAAAAAAAAAAAAGTTATTTGGCGGACCCTTTATTTCAAAATTATTTTTTTGAAAATTCGATATTTCGAAAACAGGTGGAAGAATTTTTTTTAAAATTCAATTTTCAACTTCACATTAATAAATACTTACCAATTTTTTTTTTCATAAAAATGGTAACGAAATTTTATAAAAAAAAAATTAATTATTTTCAAAACCGCTTGTACGATTTTCATTTTTTTTTCTCATTATAATTAAGAAATCAGATGGTGTATATCTTGTTTCAGAAGTATTTTAATCAATTTCTTCCTAATTTTATTGATTTAAGACAATTTTACGGTTTAAATAATATGTTTTCTTGCATGCATATGTGCAACACGGGGCTATAGTGTTAATTTTTTTATACTCCCATAATACTGCCTGCAACTGAACTAAGTTTTGGCAAATGGATAAAATCTATGCTCCTATAACTCATTTATTTTAGATTTTAGAACCACAGTGTGATCGCGCATAAGAGCAAGTTCGTGCGACCCAGTCGTGCATATTTTTTTACATTTGTTGCTGTCCATCAGATAAATAGAATCTTTTGATTTCTCGAATTATTCTATTTCTCAAAGTCTAAAACAAATTTCAGGAATACACATTTCGATTACTTATTATTTTTTTAATATTTATAAGCAATTTTTTGAAGGCAAAGCTTTTCACAAACTTTCGAGCATTCGCCTTTTGTTCTTTGTTTATTATTTTTTCTTAAAATATGTACAAAAAAGTATAAATAATTTGAGTTTTTGGACGGTTTTTACTTTAAAGTGCTTACCACTAGTGTTTAAAAAAAAAAAAGAGTTTTCTATATTTCTTAGATTTTTCGATGGATTGTACGTGATGTATTAAAGTTAAAAATCTTCTTTTTTGATTAGATTATAAAATAATATCTTCATTGAACTGTTTATTTTTTCTTCTACGACTCGATTTGATTTTACTAAGAACATTGTAAGCTTGCTGTATTTCAATGAAACGAGCATTTGCTACTTTTTTATCCTTTTCATTTTTCACCTTATCCGGATGGTGTTCTTTGGAAAGTTTTCGATATGCAGCTGTTATTTCAGCTTGCGAGGCGGTTGCACTCACCCCGAGTATTTTGTAAGAGTTTCTTTCTCCATCAACATCCATACTTTCAAAAATTTCTTTCCAAGTCTCATACCAACCATGATGTTGACCATACTGATAGGAATCGTATAATGCCTGTGTAAGGTCAGTCCACCATGCAGACGCAAGGAAGTTCTGAATGGCCTCGTGGACGGGAATTTCACCGCCCTCTTCATCTTTAATGGTTCCATTAAAGTAGAGGAAGCTAGTCCAAAGTGCTAAATACAATAAAATAGCAGTTGAAAGTTTTAATGTTCTCTCAAGCTTGCCTCGTTGCTTTGGTGGAGTACGCTGCCACTGCTTTGAGAATGTATCGAATATAAAAGCTGTCATCACGGAAGTAAAAAGCAGAGTGTAGGTTTCATCATATATGACATACCGGATGGGATATACTAATATTGCTGCCACCAGACACTGCCATAGAACTCCTTGCTCTCGACCAATATTGCCAACTGTCCAAACACCAACTGCAATCAGGACTGGTATGGCCCAGTGTAAAAATGTCCAGTCAATGCCGCCGAAGACGTTCTCTGGAATCGCCATCTGTATTACTTGTCCAAACAAATAGCCCACCAAAACCTCACCCACAAATCGGCGAGAAGAGTAGGGTGGTTTTTTGTTGCTTTGTAACTTTGCTACAAATTTCTTCACAAACTCAGGATCCTCATTGGCATCTCTTACATACTCTGGGATGAGAAAAATTTCTGAAATCCATCCAATGCCAAAGTAGCCACCAAGAGTACACCACCAAATAAAGGCGTGTCGATCGCGATGCAGGTATAAATGATGCAGCCCGATGAAACCGCCAATTAACCACAAAAGATAGGCCACCAGAAGGGACTTCTTAGCAGGAATTGTACTTCTTTCTTTGGACATGTTGCTCTATAAATTCGAAATATGTACATATTATATGTATGTAATAACCAAAGCTAATTTTTCATCTCATTCAGTAATGCAAACTAACTTACTTTGCGATAGTTTAATAGAAAGCAATTCTAAATGAATCTTCTGAATTAACTAAAGTGAAATTTTAACATTTAAACATAAAAATTCAATTAATTGAACTTATTAACACCTAATACTCAACTCACGTTCAAAATTATAAGTGAAATCTGTAAAAATCTATTGAGGTTGAATTATGTGTGTCGAGTCAGCAATATTATATTTATTTAAGGAAATCCATGAAATAGGTCACCGAATGAACAAAACTACAGAAGCAAAAGCAAACAAAATTTTAAAACAGACTTGGTAAATTTGGTAGTCAACAAGTTGTCTGCAAAAAAAGTTAAATACCAAATCATAAAAATGACAGGTACAATAGGTGAGTTCGGCAAGTTGAAATTGTCACAGCGAATTTGAAAATTTGTAAAAAAAAATTAACGTAGCCAAACTGACCTAAGTTGACTTTAACCAGTGTGAACACTTTGATTTTTTGCTTCACAATTAACAACACAGTAAATACTAAATACAAGAAGAACACCGCGCTCGAGTGTTCGAGCTATCGGTGCCTACATTCTGTAACTCGCATCGCTAATAGGTGTGTTCCTTTGGGCTCCACTATCTACTGCCAAGTACTTTTGGCTGCAGTCAACTACTTCTACTCTGTGGTCGAAGTAGTTCAAAGTAGTTCATTAATCTAGTTACAGAATGTTTCCAAACAAGAAAAAGACATCAAAAATCAAAAGAAATTACGTATTAGATTGTTGCTGTTGACATTTTTCTAGTTAAAAGTAAAATACAAAAACAAACAACCGAAATTAAATTGATATTGAGGTTAGATTTTACTTTTGGCAAAATGAAAGCATTCCATTCATCATCTACTGGGAAGTACTAAAAAGTACTTTGGAAGGCCCAATGGAACACGGCTAATATTAGTGGAGAAACTATAAAAATTGAAACAAATCATATGAGTTTTGTTCCATTTTTCAACATTTCTAAACCAATTTTATCAATGCGAGAGTAAACAGAACGTAGGGACAGGGTCAGTGTTCTATATACCTTGAATACATGGTATGAAATTGTGCATGTTGTTATCCTATCTCTCTCATGCATATTTTTACCGAGTGACGTAATTCACTTAACATTTGTTTTTGTTGCTCTTTTTTTCTGTATGCAATTTTTTCATCCAGTGACATAAGTGCGCAGAATGAAAGAAAAATTCAACGTTGAAAACTATGTGTTCTTTATATGCCTGTTTGGAAACTTGAAATTTTCACCACGTTTCGCAAACTTGTTTTTTTTTGTATGGGATTTGACAGCAAATAGTGAAAATTTTTGAAACATTTCACGTTACCGACCTTGTACCATAGACCGTTCAAAGTGTGGATTTATCAAATCAACTCCTCAACTTGGAGGAAGTCAGGCGAAACTAATTTGAACTCAATACAAGACGATAGTCACATTGGACTCATTCCGCGCTACTCATATTGACATTTCTTTGTTTTATCTCACTCCAACTCATGATGAGAAAGAAATAGTCTAGTGAGGCAGCAAAAAATCCTGCCTGGAGTGCGATAAAAGGAAGAGATGTCAAAATGAAGAGCGCGGAAAACATATAAAAGTGTTAATAAATTTGGAACTTCCACCAGACTTCAGTGCCAAACAAGTAAAAAAAAAAAACAATAGTTTGTTAGAAAAATATTAGGGAAAACAAAAACATGTGATTGTGATTGGTCGTTTGTTTGTTTTCCCTACATATTTTTATATCAAAATTAGAAAGAGAAAATACAAAGATAGTTTCTGGAAAAGCCTAATACCGGTCTTCCAAGATTTGTCTTTGTCTTTTCTCCTTCTAATTTGACATCTAAAAACAACAACAAAAAAGTCCCTGTGTTGCAGCAATTCGGCTGCAACCGAAGACCTTCTGTTAACCTTCAAGTAAAACAAATGGGTTCTACTAACATAGGTTACAAAAATCCTTTATTGAAAAATTTATTTAATTAGATTCTATATAATTTATGTTCAATAAAACTTACTTAGTCTTCTACTTTATTTTTCCAAATTAAGGTTACTTTTAAGAATAACAGCCACCTCGTGGCCAGGTTAATTAAGGTTACTTTTAAGAATAACAGCCACCTCGTGGCCAGGTTAATTAAGGTTACTTTTAAGAATAACAGCCACCTCGTGGCCAGCAAAGTTTTAAGTCAAGAAAAAGGAACAAGATAAAGGAATAGTTTGACATTTTGGTTTGTGGAGAACAGCGCCACTCTCCAGTCATTTTAGGAAGCTACTAATCTAATGGTGCATTAACACTTTCGTCCACACTCCCCCTCGGTAGTTTCCCCTGTGGACTGGTGCCTTCTGGAGCTGTGACATCAAGGAGTGCCAGTTTGACTGCAGGTCTTTCGTAGACTCCACGCTGAGTTTGTACCAAGGCACTTCGTACCTGATTATCTTTGGAAAGCTTGACTTTAATTATTCGGCCTTTAGGCCAGGTATTTCTTGGATTATCTGGATCCACGACCAAGACTATGTCACCGACTTCTAGAGGTTTTACGGGTGTGAACCACTTAGTGCGTCTGGTAAGCGTGGGTAAGTATTCTGATACCCATCGCTTCCAGAAGCGGTCCGCAAACTGCTGTGAGATTAGCCAATTTCTACGATGCACTACGACGTCGTCGTTGAGTTCAACCAAAGGTTTTGATCCACTAGCCGATCCCAAAAGAAAGTGGTTGGGCGTAAGAGCCTCCGGATTTTCAGCGTCTACAGGAATATAAGTCAAGGGTCTTGAGTTTACAATATTTTCTGCTTCTATAAGCATGCTTCGTAGTAATTCATCATTTGGATTCCTTATTGGCGTGTTGGCATAAAGAACGTTTTTTATGGAGCGTACTAACCGTTCCCAACTTCCACCCATATGAGGAGATCCAGGAGGTATGAATTTCCATTTGGTGTTTGTTGTAGTGAATGCTTCGACTAATTTCGCCTTCTGGATAGTTTTTGCTGCTTCTCGTAACTCTCGCTCTGCTCCATGAAAATTGGTTCCGTTGTCGCTATGAAATTCGATAGGAGTACCTCTTCGTGCCATAAAATTTCGAAGACAAAGGATACAGGAGTCTGTCGTCAAGGTATGAGCAAGTTCTATATGAACGGCCCTAATGGTAAGACACGTTAAAAGAACTCCCCAGCGCTTTTCAATCCTCCGACCTACACTGACTGTCATAGGGCCAAAATAGTCCACCCCAACATATGAAAATGGTCGACAGAATGAGGCAAGACGAGCAGGAGGGAGTGGTGCCATTATTGGTGGACGTGGACGAGCTTTGTAGATTTTACATTGTTGACAGGCCTTTTTGACGGTCCTTAGAGCAGACCGCACTTGAGCAATGTAAAATTTCGTACGTAAAACGTTTACTACTGTTTCGTCGTTATGATGTTTGAACCGATGATGAACATCCTCTATGATAAGTGTTGTAATTCGATGAAATCTTGGAAGGATAATGGGTAGCTTGAAATCTATGCCCACCCCTTCAGCTAATCGAATTCTTCCGTTGGCTCGAATAAGTCCAGCTTCGTCCAGAAATGGACACAGGTTAAAGATGGAACTGCTTTTTTGGATGTGACGGTTCATTGTTAGGTCTGCAACCTCTTCTCCATACAAGCTGTTTTGCGCTACTCTTAAAAGTTCGTTTTCCGCCATTTGTAGTTCTTCGCATGTCAAGGGACCACTCACCTTGAGTTTTTTGGTTCTTTTAGTGCTTGTGTTATTCACAAATCGAAAGAAGTACGCAGTGCTCCTAAGCAGCTTCGTCCATTTAGATATTTCGTTAAATCGGTACATGTGCTCTCGACTCAAAATATGAATGCCAACGAAGTTTGTCTTCAGGTCTTCCACAGTAGAACCCACGATTGTTTCTTGCGGCCATTTATCTGGAGATGACTTTAAAAAGGTTGGTCCATTGAACCATCGGCTGGTGGTTTTGAATTCTGGAGGCCTTTGCCATTTAGTGGCTTCATCAGCGACATTCAGGTTTGTGGGAATCCATCTCCACTCCTCGATTTCAGTGAGGTCCAGAATTTCACTTACTCGGAATGCTACATATTGCCGGTACCTGCGGTGATCAGATCTTAGCCAGCACAGCACATTTTTGGAATCTGACCAGAAGAATCGTTGACTAAAGAAAATACCGTGTGACTCGGTAATAATTTTAGCAAATCGTGCGCCAAGTAGGGCAGCCTGCAGTTCTAAACGAGGAATTGATAATGATTTGAGGGGGGCAACTCGAGTTTTTGCACCTATTAGAGTCATCTCCACCACGTTGTTGTTGAAATTTCTTATGTACGCCACCGCTGCAAAGCCATTTTCACTAGCGTCAACGAAAACGTGCAGCTGTACATCGGAGCCCCAAGTTGAATTCACATAGCATCTGGGAATTTTCACCGCTTCTACTTTAGTGAGATGATGCACCCATTTAAGCCATTTTTTGTATTCTTCATCTTTAATTTCATCATCCCAGCCAATTTTTGAGCGCCAAATCTCTTGGAGGAGGATCTTTATATACATTAAAAAACAAGCTATTAACCCCAGAGGATCAAAAATTGTCATCATCACTCTGAGGACTTCGCGTTTAGTAGGACGATGTGATCCAAGAAGAATTTCACGTAGTTTCGGGTTAGCAGTAAGTTTGAACGTTAGACAGTCTGAGGAAGTGCACCACCACATACCAAGCACTTTTTCTGTCCCTAGTTCAACGTTGATATTCATATTTATCTGTTCTGTTGGTTCGGATTTAAGGGCTCTTAGAACTGTAGACGAATTGGACACCCAGTTTCTGATGTGAAATCCGCCCAGCTTATGGATATGTCGAATCTCCTGCGCTAATTTGATTGCTTCTTCCTCCGTCGGTACACTGTCCATCAGGTCATCTACGTAATGATTCTCCTTAATTGAGCGGGCGGCTCTCGGAAATTCAGCGGCAAAATGATCGGCGTTGTTGTTTTTTACGAAATGTGCCGTACACGGAGAACAAGTCGCCCCGAAAGTCATCACGGTCATTAGATATGTATCGGGTTTGCCATCCTCGTCGCAGCCCCACAGGAATCTCTGGTAATGTTGATCTTCTTTACGGATACCTATTTGGTGGTACATTTCCTTGATATCTCCGCAAACCGCAATCTTATGTTGTCTAAATTTGTAGATAACAGATGTCAGAGGTGTAAGTTGATCAGGGCCTTTCAAAAGTACTGAATTGAGTGATGTTCCATGAGTTGCAGCCGCAGCGTCCCAAACGATTCTTACTTTACCCGGTTTGTTAGGGTTTTCCACGGGAAAAATAGGCAGATACCATGACCGGTTCTGGTGTTCGAGGATCTCGTGAGGTGCTACCTTTCGAGCATAGCCCTTTCTGACATATTCGTCAATTTTGCTATCAAGCGTTTCAGCTAGCTCTGGGTCACGCTGCATTCGTTTTTGGAGACACACCAATCTTTTTCTGGCCATCGGGTAGCTGTCCGGCAACTGGACATTATCAAAACGCCAAAGAAGAGTCGTTTCAAATTTTCCATTTTTGCGAACTGTATGAGTGTTAAGCAGACTTAGAGCTCGAGCATCGTCCTCGGACAACCTGATTTTCTGTGACTCCGAAGTTCCGAAATTGTCATC
The DNA here is from genome assembly GCA_932273885.2 of Leucozona laternaria. NCBI lineage: Eukaryota > Metazoa > Arthropoda > Insecta > Diptera > Syrphidae > Leucozona > Leucozona laternaria. Next base: position 16,352,373 of record OW026367.1, on the reverse strand, counting down.
ACAGATAAAATTCTTCACTAAGCGCCGTAAGTCTAGGTCACTACATTTACAAATGTGAAAATTGTGGGCTTTATCGTGATTGTTGTTTTCTTCTACACAATTTCCATGAACCACCCACCCTAGGCGTGTTTTAGTCGCAACAGGTTCGTTTAAACCTCCCTCTTTGGATTTCAATGGAAGTCCGAGTTGTGCATTGTTTACGCCTATAAGCAGCCGTGGTATCGCTTTGTTGTATCCATTAATGGGAAGGCTCTTTAAATGATCAAACTTCTTCTGCAGCTCATCTGGATTGACTGTTTGGGCTGGTAGGCAGAGCTTCTCAACCGTGTGAACATTTCCAAGTTGGAACCTCTGTGCATTGGCACTGATACTCGATATTTTCAAGTTAATTAACTCGGAGCGACTCTCGCAACGCGAAGTGTTCCCAGTCCATTTCAGACACAAAGGTCTTAACGTCCCTCGTACGTTTAATTCCTTCGCTACCTCTTCATCCATTAACGTAACGGATGACCCATCGTCCAAGAGTGCATACGCTTTTATTTTTGTTCCTTTTCCATAAAGGAATACGGGAACAATTCGAAATAAAATGGAATCGGTGTTGTACCTCTGAGAATCAAATCGGGTTTCAGAATGTAACGCAACAATACCGTTGTTAGGTGGGGAGACTACATCTTGTTTCTCATTATGGAGGAGCCGATGATGTTTAAGGGTGCAATTATTTTTCCCACAAACAGACTCTGATTTACACCTGTAGTGTAGATGGCTTTTCAAACATTTACTACAAAGCTTATGCTTCCTGACCTGTTCCCATCTAACAGTGCGATTGGACTCTTGAAATTGCTTACAGACCTCTACAGAAGCGCAGTTGCCACCGCAAATACAGCACTTTGTTTCTGTTTTAGGATAATGAAATTCGTTCTCGTTATAGTGAGCATTTACGACCCCTTTGTCTTTCCAGCCTTTGTTTCGGTGTTTCTTTTCGTCAGCTGAAGTAGAGGGAGTGGAAACGAGAACCCCATTGGCAGCTTCGGCTATCGAATACATCCAAGTACTGAAGTGAACAAGTGTACACGTCGGCAAAGATTGCTTATGTATCGCCCAGTTAAGACGGAGATTCGGAGGGAGTTTGTCCACGAGCTCTTGCATCAGCATGGGATAGTTGAGGTGGTCCACTATACCAGAAGCTTCGACTGTAGCACAAAGATTTTGCACTGCTATTGCAAAACTGACAATGCTCTCGAATTTGTCAGCCTTTGGAGATGGTGTAGAGCTTATCTTACGAATCAGAGTGTTGATAATTAGTTCGGGCCTACCGTACAACATCTTCAAGGTCTCGATCACACGACCAACACAATTCGGTTGTATTATCAGGCTTCTAACAGCCTCTAGTGCATCACCCTTTAGCGCTCTGTGCAATCGGATAAGGTTTTCTTCATCGATGAAACCGCCTAACTCAGTACTTCGATTGAAGCTGGCAATAAAGAGTGGCCAATCTGAAGGATTTCCATCGAAGGTTGGCAAATCACGAATTAAGTGGCGCGCAGCTATGTGATTCTTGGTTAAGTAATTAACAGGGAATTCATGTTGACTGGTAGGAGGAGGGAGAAAAGGTTGCGACGTCTGAAGGTTAAACTGTGGGTGTGCTTGATGGTGAGTAGCTTGTGTTGGCAGCGAATAGTTCACCATAGGGGGATTCTCGTTCATTGACGGCATGAACGCTGGCTGTTGCTGATGGTGAAGCTTTGGCATCGCAAAACTAGTCTGTGACTTAGCAAACGGAAATTGGTTAACACTTGGTATGCCTGTTAAACAGGATGGCTGTTGGTGAATACCTAAAGTTGATTCCCTCGCAGCTCCGCTCCAACTTCTAGGAATGTTTTGTGGTTGAGAACTGATTGGCAAGAGGTTGGAGGTATATGTACCCATTTTCGTTGTGGAGTGAAGGCAATTCTTCACTGGCATTGCCGCAATCCATTTATCAACATTCGCTTGCGATTTTTTGATACTTGCTGTGTTATAGGCGTCTTCAACGTCGTCGTCTGAAGAATCAACAGCTTGGCTTATGACTTGGTACTTCTTGGCTATGTACTCAGCTTCTCTTTCTTTTCTTAATTTGAGCTCCTCTTTATCTCGATTTTCCCTCAGCTCTCTCTCCTCCTCAATTCTCTGCAACTCTATTTGAAGTCGCTTATTCGAAGAACACTGTGAAGATCTTGAACTAGATGAACATTTGGATCGTGGTGGTCGAGTCGCAGAAAATGGGGCATCATTCTCTGTAGTTGGTACAAATCTGGGTGTTGTGGTGGCCTTCAATGTAGAAGAAGGTCCGGTACTCCTGGTAGATGACAAAGTCTCATTATGTGTTGAAAATGTAAGGTTTGGCTCATTTGCCGTTGCCGTCGCAGATCTCGGAAATGTTGGCACGCCGAATAAAATTGGAGCTGTGGAGAACGAACACCTAGGTAGCTGGGTAGAGTTCGCAATTGAAGCGGAAAAAAGAGCAGTATTTCCACACACAGCAGCAACTTCGGCAGCATTATGCGCAGAAAATGTAGAACTTTGAGCATTTGACGTTAACGACGCAGTTACAGATGGCAGATTTGGCAAATCGAATGCACTAGCTAAAATTAACGAGTTTAGGTTTTGTTGACTCGATTTCGTGGCAGATATGGCAGCAAAACCGACATCACCACACACGGCGGCGGCCTCGGCTGCATTAGACCCGATGATTGTAGAAGTTGGTACATCCATCGTGAACGCCGCGGTTCTCGGCGGCAAATTTGGCACACCGAATCCAATTGGAGCTGAGATCGGAACGTTCGAGTATGTCTGGATAGAGTTCTCGGTTGATGCTGTAGTAACGTCGAGATCTCCACACACAGCAGCGACTTCGGCTGCTTCATGCGCAGAGATTATTGGGTTTTGTGCAAACGTATCGGTGCTTGGTGTTAGTGACGACTGCAAATAAATAGGATCTGATCGCGTTGATACGGTAGAAAGGCTTATACGCAGAGTGTCAGCTTCGGCCGCAAGTGCGAAAGCACTTTGTGCAGATGACGCAGTATTTGTAGCTGATAGGTTTTGCGTTGATTGGCTATTTATATTGGCTCCTATGTCAACCAATCCCACAGCAGATGCAGAATCCGCTCCTGAAAAGCTAACTAAACACTTACTCTTACCTGCACATAGTTGACACAAGTATGGTTTTCCTTGAATACTACTATTCACACCAGCACAGCTGAAATGGTTCCAGACATTACACCGGTCGCATTGTACCATGTCTTCGGCAGAGTCTGGCTTTTCACAGCAGCAGCAGTGGTAATCCTCATTCTGCTCACGGTTCTTTGATGGGTTTCTTGGTTTTTTCGCCATTTTAGGTGGCATCTTTGTGACTCAGAATTCGCTGGGTTACATTAAAGTAAGATTTTTGTAAAATGTTGCAGCAATTCGGCTGCAACCGAAGACCTTCTGTTAACCTTCAAGTAAAACAAATGGGTTCTACTAACATAGGTTACAAAAATCCTTTATTGAAAAATTTATTTAATTAGATTCTATATAATTTATGTTCAATAAAACTTACTTAGTCTTCTACTTTATTTTTCCAAATTAAGGTTACTTTTAAGAATAACAGCCACCTCGTGGCCAGGTTAATTAAGGTTACTTTTAAGAATAACAGCCACCTCGTGGCCAGGTTAATTAAGGTTACTTTTAAGAATAACAGCCACCTCGTGGCCAGCAAAGTTTTAAGTCAAGAAAAAGGAACAAGATAAAGGAATAGTTTGACATTTTGGTTTGTGGAGAACAGCGCCACTCTCCAGTCATTTTAGGAAGCTACTAATCTAATGGTGCATTAACACTTTCGTCCACACCCTGGTTGGAAAATATTTACATGCTCTTGGCAGTGTTAAAAATCAGGTCATTTGATTATTTATTGTATTTGGAACTGAAAACTTAAATTTGCGATCGAATTACGTATTAATTAGTGTTTAAACATTTTAGTGAACATTTTTTCAAGTGTTTGATACAAAAAAACTAATTTTATTACATATTAATCACTATTATTAAACACACGACTTTTTTGGCTCACCTTCGTGCCTTCGGCATTTGGTTTTGTTTTCCAACCAGGGAGTGCTGTCAGATTGTTTTTTTTTTTTTTTTTTTTTATTTCACGCTGACACTTCTGACATTTGGTGGCAGAGATCGATTCACACTGACACTTCTGACATTTGGTGGCAGAGATCCATTCTGATTTTTCGTGTTGAACATGGCCATTCTATGCAGCAATCACTTTGACGTTTGACTTTTTTCATAACAAACAATTATTTATCAACAGGTTCGTTTTGGTCGCCGAGCAGAATGGTCGTTTCTGTTTTGCTGCGTATAATACAAAGTGTAACGGATTTATTACCTATATGAAAAAAAAAAGAAGAGAAACTGTTAAGAAATCAAATAAGTGAATTATTTCAATTTTTGTGATATTGTTATAAAATTAACACACTTAACCAAAAAGAGAAACTGTAAAAGCCCTCTAATTAGTGGAATAAAAAATTTAAATACAAAGAGAAACTGAAAAAGCCCTCAACCTAGTGAAAAAATAAAATAGAAACGGTTAAAGCAATAGTTCTATTGAGTGAAGTGGTCTTGTTTAAAGCCTATATGGCTAAAATTAAATTCAAACAAAAAACGTCCTTGTCTTAAAACAAAATGAACAAATCTGTAACTAAAATGAAGAAAAAAAAAGAGAAAAAAGTTCCCTATTTTGACCATGCGAATATATCAAGTATTAAACACATTAATACACCGGACATAACAAAAAATATTAATAACGGTTGTTCCTTAACCCAAGCCGAATTTAGCGGCATGAAAGCATCATCAAATCAAACGGTATCAGAAACCAGCATAGCAACATTAGAAGCGGCAAAACAACTTCTCTTAATGAGAAAAGAGCAAGAAGAAAACAACATGCCAAGACAAAATCAACAGATGAGACAGCAAGAGTCGCAGTTGCAAGAAATCGAAACAGCAACACTTCACGATAGCTTTGTAGAAATGAGTGAAGAGGATCTGGAGGAAACAAACGAAAACAACTGGCAACAAGTGCCGAAAACGGGTAGAAGTGCCAGCCCTCCTCAAACCAACGAACCTCCAGCGTATATAAACAGATATGAAATCCTAAATGATTTCACTTTCCATAAGAGGAAAGCTGAAGGTAACACAAATAAAGATGAAATACATAATATTATTGTAGATAATAATTCTAAAGGCGAAGTAAATAAAGTAAAATTTTGTCCGCCAATTATCTTATACAAAACTAATGTTAGAAAATTAATAGACGAGCTTATCTCCAAAACGCCTAATTTGCGTTTTAGATTAGTCAATCAAAATAAAAACAAGTCTAAACTTTTTGTGGAAGACCCCAAAGCTCATACAGAGCTTATACAAAAGATTCGCGAAAGCGAAGATATTGAGGCTCACTCCTTCACCCCTGAGGAGAATAAAACCATAAATTTAGTGTTAAGAGGTCTTACATCTGATTTTTCTTCAGAAGAAATTAAGGAAAGCTTAGAGCGGTTGGTCCCGGAGACCGTCGAGTCTGTTTCTAGATTTGAAACAATTAAATCTAAAAAATTCGAGTTTTTTTATGATTTGTTCCTAGTTAAAATTAAACCGGGAAAAAGTTCTCAGGAAATCATTAAAATAAACCACTTGTTTTATACAAGAGTACATTGGGAAAAACCCAAAGGCAATTTGGGGCCTAGGCAATGTAGGCGTTGCCAGGCTTTTGGGCATGTGGCTAAAAACTGTGCCCGAAGGTACAACTGCGTAAAATGTGACGTAAGACATGACCCAGGGCAATGTAAGTTAGAAAAGCACGAAACTTCGGTTGCTTATTGTGTAAACTGCAAAAGTTTTGGCCATCCGGCGAACTGGGGAGGGTGTTTAGCCAGAGAAAAATATTTGTTAAACAGAAACAATACTATCAATCAAAATGAATTCCCAAATCTTGAGTCTAGGACACCGTACAACACAGAAAGAATTATAGTCAACAAAAATATTTCTTACGCGGACCAAGTTAGGGGCTCTAAGGTGCCTAAATCAAAAGTCACTTCAGCCTCCACGGGAGACAAGGGCGTATTTTCAGAATTCTTTAATCTTTCCCAAACTCTGTTTGGAATAGAGGTCAATGAATTGATCGACAAAGTAAAAATGTTCTTAAAAAATATCAATAAAGAGGGTTCAATTGAACAAAAAAGGGTTGCCTACCTAAAACTTCTTAACGAAGTAATTCTTTCACAGCCATGAATTTAAAAATTATCACTTTTAACGTTTCGTCTTTGATCGGTCACAGCCGGAGAATTGATCTTCAAAATATTCTTGTTCAAAACAAAATTGATATTTGTTTTCTTCAAGAAACTCATTTGCATGAGCGACACAAAGTATTTATTGATGGGTTCAGACTTATCAGAAATGATAATGATCAAGGGGTAGCCATTTTAATAAAATCCAATTTAGCTTTTCATATAATAGAGTCTTATAATGTATCCCTTACAGCTGTTTTTATTAATTTAAAAGTTAAAATAAGACGAGAAGAGAAAAACCTATTATTAGGATCTCTTTATCTCCATTCCAATTATAACACTGACATTCTTTTGAAGGAAATGGATAAATTGGTAGCTTTAGAGGAAAAGTATGATGGATCAATTTTAGGAGGTGATCTAAACGCAAGGAATATGATTTGGGGAGACTTGTCTCCAAATACTAATGGTCGTAACTTGCATAGCTGGTTAAACCGCCCTAACAATCAATTTTACAGAATTTCGCCACCGAAACCTACTTATCTGAACGGACCATCATACTTAGACCACTTTTTAGTGTCTAATAATCTGATAAACACATTAATCCCTAACTTTAATTTAGACACCTTACCATCATTTTCAGACCATCTTCCGTTTCTGCTCAAAATTAACATCCAGGATCTGGAAATGGTTTTTAGTGAGCCAAGGTGTTTCACTTCTTTTAAAAAAACAAATTGGGAAAACTTTAGACTAGATCTAGATTCAAACATGTCAACTCATTTTCCACCAACTGATTCAAACCTATCTAAAAAAGATATTGACGAACATATTGACAAGTTTGTGAGCTCAATAAAGGACACTGTCAAATCACACTCTGAAGAAATTATCCCTTCTTCAAAAAAATATAAAGATCTACCGAAAGACATACAAAATCTTTATGATGTAAAACACAAGTGGCAAAAAAGATTAAAACAAATTTTCCATTCATACCTCAATAGAAATAGCCAAGCTTACAAAAGTTTGTCAAATAGAATTTCATTACTCAAAATTATAATTAAAGAAAAAGTAGATATTTGGGTTAACTCCAAATTTCAACAATATCTTTCAAAAATTAACCCGGGCCCTCAAGCATACAAATACATTAATAGATTGATTGGAAAAAACAAAAATATACAGTGTGAAAAAGTTTCTGTTAATGGATTACCGGTGCTTGGGAAGATTGACAAGGCCAAAGCATTTGCAGGAATTTATAAAGAAAATTTTAAAGAAAAAAACCCAAGCTTCGACCTCTTCCTCCAAGCCAGAGTAAATTCTATCATTGATCACCTTCAGAACTCGTTACCACAGTGCATATTTAATTTCAAACTCTCAAACTCGTCCTTACATCCAATAGATCAACAAAAATTCACCTCTCAGTCTGATATAACCGCAATAGTCAAATCCCTAAACAACAAAAAATCTTCCGGTGAAGATGAAATTTCAAATTTTATAATAAAAAAAATTTCGCCTTATGCATTGAAGTATCTGACCATAATTATAAACAATTGCCTTAACACCTTTTATTTTCCATATGCATGGAAGAAAGCCAACATAATTCCGGTACAAAAAAAAAGAGGGTGCACTGATGTCAAGGATTTCAGACCCATATCATTACTCTCTAATCTAGGGAAAGTACTTGAATCCGTTATTGCTTCAAAAATGGATATATATATTGAGGAGAATAATCTGTCATCAAATTACCAATTCGGCTTTAAGAAAGAGCACTCCACGAACCATGCCCTGTTAAAAATTCATAATGACATCACGTTAAATCTAAGGCAACAAAAATGCACTGTTCTATGTTCTCTGGATATGGAAAAAGCGTTTGACAATGTGTGGAGTAAAGGTTTACTGTACAAATTAGCAACACAAAACTTTCCCGTAGAAATTTTTGCAATTATAAATAGTTTTCTGGCTGACCGCAAGGCTAGTGTTCTTTTACAGGGATCTTTCTCAGAACCATTCGACATTTATTGTGGTGTACCCCAGGGCTCGAAATTGGGCCCAAAACTTTACAACATTTTTATGTCAGACTTTCCGCACGAGCTCAAAGTAGAAGAGATTGTGGTGTCTCGAGGAATACTTTTTGCTGACGACACTACCATTTATGCTCACGCTGACCATCCTTCTGAAGCCTTAGCTTATGTGAGTGATCATATAAAAAAAGTAGGAGCATATTATAAAAAATGGGGCATAGCTATTAATTTCCAAAAATCAGGATGCGTCTGCATTAGGAATGCGGCAGGTAAAGGTTTCAAGGGCAAAGCGAATTTAGTTAAACTTTTAAAATTACAGATAGACGGACACACAATAGCATTTAAAGATAGTATAAAATATTTGGGAATTCTAATAAACCATCTATTAAAATTTAACCAACATGCTCGTAACAACATTGCCAAAGCAAAAAAGATCTATCACATTCTAGCGCCCTTCTTAAGAAATAATAGTCTGAACCAAAACTCTAAATTATTGTTTTATAAAACCTTTATCCGTCCGGTGTTAATTTACGCATTCCCGTGTTGGTTTACCATCTCCCCTGTGGTAGCTAAAGAAATGGAAATTCTTGAAAGAAAAATATTAAGATCTTGTGTGAATGCACACTACAAAACAAGAATTAAAAAATATTCGAATCCATATATCTACAATAAAGCAAATATAGTACCATTAATGAAGTATGCGTTGACGCTCATGGAAAAAGTTATTAAAAAAATGAGCTACAGCGAAAATAATTTAATTAAAGAGATTTATGATTCTCAGAGTAATTTATCTTGGAACTCTTCAAACTATTTATCTCCGGTAGGTATTATCCATGAAAATCTGAATGACCCGACGGCCTTCGGATCCATACCGTTGCTGCCTGCTTTCTATGAAAAGTCCTTGATTAATCAAAATAGGGGTTAAAGTCTATGGGTAAACTTTGTCATTTCGTGATGAGCAATATGCAGGTTCTTCTTCAAAAAGTTATGTACTTCCTTGGTGTTTAATAAACTCTCCCGTAAGGAATAGCAAGAGCTACCTGCCTATATAAACAAAAATAAAGAAAAACAAACATAAAAATGTATTTTAAATATTCTATATACTTACAACTATCTCAAAGTATGTATACCTATAAATACTTACATAAAATGTATAAAAAAAAATGATTATAAAGAGAACTTACTATTTATATGAGGGACAAATAAAAAAAAAAAACTTGAACAAAAAAAAAAAAAAAAACTATTGAACAAACAAAAAATAAAACAAAATGTATGAAATAATTATTAACATACATCTCACTCCCTTTCCAATTGACTGGCTGGAAAAGAGGATATTGTTGAATTCTTGAAACTATAACTAAAAACAAAGAAAAAACAAAGAGAATAAAAATGTAGGAAAAAAAAAATATATAAACAAAAACAAATCAGAATAATTATACTTATAAAACCACCTAAGAAAAACATTCCGCTATAAAATAACAAAGAAAGGAAACAAAAAATGTAACTTATAAATTATTGCCAGCTTGCATCCACAAGATAGATAGCATCGCTCGCTCAATTAGGTTGAGTGACAAGATGCTCTCTGTCTTACATTAGTTTAAGTTATACTAGGTTAATGACTTAAAAACGTCAAAGAAACGAACAAATATATCTTCGGGAGCAAGAGATATATACAAACACAAAATGCTGTATTTATTCACATGTAACAAAAAAAAAAAAAACAAACGCCGTGGGGCAAAATAAATGTCAAACTGATATGGTAGAGCCATACTCTTCTAGCTCTAAGTATTAAATGTAAAACAGAAAGAGAATGTACAATCAAAATGTAATAAGTGACTCAATAAAATTTACTCTTACTCTTATTTATCAACAAATAAAAATTGTATCAAAAATTATCAAGTAAAATTAAAAAAAATATGGAATCAACTATTATTTGTCGTGCGTGTCTTAATGAAATTTCTCGTCAGTACATATCTCTAGATACACCTCTCAACGATACTACCGTATTAGAAGTTTTCAATTATTGCACTAAACTTAAAGCTAATTTGCACGATGAATTTCCAACTAGCATATGCATTCCGTGTGGTAGATCATTACAAGGAGCATACGATTTTATTAAAACGGCCTATGAAACAGATCAAATACTTCGCAGCGCCATCGAAAAGGACGTCATTCCACAACAGGAAGATTATAGTGACAACATAACTCAAGATTTTAAGGAGGTAGGTAAATCAGAGCCACCCTGATTAAGTTCATTCAAAATAATTGTAGTATCACCATAATTCTGAAAAACCAAGCATAAATCATAATTTTGCAATAATATGGATTCTTCACAACATTTCTTGATTGATATTGATTGCGTGAACAAAATAGAAATCACAATTTGGTTCATATATGGAGCCAAGTAGTGGAACCTGTAGAGTTTCCGATGAATGAGTTGTTTAGGTCCATCTTTTGTAACTGGTGATGCTGCCAGGAAAAAAAATCCTTTATACATTGTTCGTAAATCATAAACTACCTTCATTTTGATTAAGAAAACAAATTTTAGGTTCAATATGATTCTGATAAAGAATATACTGAAGAATATATTGAAGATATAGACAATATGGAAATCAAGGAAGAAGGTGAGGAACTCCAATTTGGGAATTTAGCACCAAAAGATGAAATTGATGTCGAATTAATTGAAGAAGATGAACAAAGTTATATTGAGTCAAAAGCCGAAGAAGATGTACTCGAAGAAAATGTCCAATCTCAAGAATGCGAACTCACAAACGAGGCTGAGAATTATTGCAGTATAATAAGCGAACACTCATGTAAGGAACGTCTACAAAATAAAGTAATACAAAATTTGAGTTTTTTTTTTGTCTCTTCCAGACATCCATGATGGATTTATCGAAGATTTTGATGATATGCATTACGAGAACGATAACACACAAGGAATTGTCGAAGTAAAAAAACTAAATACAGGTAACGTCATCTTAAATGTTCTATAGGCTGTTCCGAATCCGAATAAAAGCTCAATTTAAGAAGACTTTTATTACATTCCTCCCAAACAAACATAATGAGAAGAATTTAAGTTGGAAATACCTACGTATATCTATATTTAGTCTGAACCGAGTTTATAGTTCAGTACCTAGTATCCAAATATTTTTTCTAATTTGCCATTATTATCAGTATTATCATATGTACTCGCAATATGTGAGAAACAAGTACTTAGCGTCACACTTTCCACAAATTCTTATTCAATAGCAATTAGCAACTGTAAAGTCTCCAAATAGTGCAGGAATAAGACAATTCAAAACGCTATTAAAAAGCCAGCATGCTTAGTTACCATTTATCAAAAAATATGATCAAAGAGTTTTTCTTAAAATCATTTTATTTCTCCAACTCCAACTATAACTGCAAATATGTAATTCAAATAAAGAAATTATTTTTTAAATTTATAACAAACTTTATATTCTTAAAGGTAATCGCCTCTATCAATGTGATTCATGTGAAAAACTCTTCAATAACATGCTTGGTCGAAATAAACATGAATTCCTAGATCACAAAGATGAAGATTCCCAACAACGAAAATGCAAACTCTGTGACTTCAGCACATCGAGCTTAAGTTCCTGGCAGACTCATAGATATCGTCATGAACATCCCACTCAAAAGAAATACCTCTGTTCATATTGTCGTAAGTATTTCTTCTAAAATTTTCATCATTTTAAATTCTTTTAACACAAAATCATCATTACTTACTCACAACCAGCAAAAAAGTTCGCCAATCCGAAATCATTATTAATGCATGAAGATTATCGACATGGTAATAAAGAAAGTGCTGCAAAATGCGAGAAATGTGGCAAGAAATTCATGAATAAACAAAAACTCAATTATCACTTATTGAGCGCCCATTCGAATGGCCGCAATTACCAATGTCCGGAGTGTCCAAAAACTTTTAAAAATAGCTTTCAACTAAGGGCGCACAAGAAACTTCACACCGAACGGACTATTGAGTGCCCCGAGTGTGAAAAGAAATTTCTCCGCAATGTTGACTTGAAAGTTCATATGAGGATACATACTGGTGAATTGCCTTATCAGTGCAATCTCTGTGACAAACGTTATAGAATAAAGGTAAGACTGACGTATCATATGCAAAAGCATTTAGGTACCAAGCATGTTTGTGAGCTGTGTTCGAGTGAATTTAATAGCAAGCCTAAATTACGTTTGCATATGTTCGAGCACATTGGAATGCCGTTTGTGTGTGATTTTTGTCATACGGGATTTAAAACCAGATTAGGGTGAGTATTTCACTTAATTTATATTTTCATATCTGTTTTCAAGAAAACAAATGTACGTACATATATCACGTCGATGATCTCAATGGTACATTCATCTCGTACATAAGCACCTAAGTTTCGAGTTTAGGGGGGGAGGCCAGATTATGGAATTTGAAGCTAATCGGAAAAGAGAAAACCATTCGGATTCCATTCTTAAACAAACTTCGTGCTTTGTATGATCCGTCTCTAAATCAACCATCTTTAGATAATGACGTGATATGAGGTTAATTTGCAAAAGAAGTGACTAAAAAAAGTGTCAATTTCTAACAGCTCTGTTTAAGCTGCCCGCTGGTATTAGGTCTTCTGCTGCCGGTTATATATTTCGACACCTAGATTTTTTGTTTAAAGCAGCGTGAAGCTCGTTGATGGGCGCATACTTTTAATGTCAATAAACTTTTATAGGTGTTATAAATTGACATGTTAATTTATAACAGTTTAACGCAATTAAAAGTGGGTATGCTAGACTTGAAAAAAAATGCCTTTGCCCTGCAGGACCGCATAAACAGTACTTTTATGAAATGAAACAGTAATAATTTGCATGTCAAGAGTCACTTCATTTATAGATATTATATATGTACATAGTTTTAACTGAACAATTTTTTTTTTATATTTTGCATCAGTTGTAAAAATTTTTAGATGTTCGTATCATTATAGGTTAAGTCGTCACACAAAAGCTGTTCACAATATTTTCATGACCGATGAAGAATTGCTGCAGAATAGACTCAAAAATGAAAAAAATATCAAAAGGGGTATTGTTAGCGATTGTGCCTTACTTGATAATAATTCCATTGCTGAGTTAAAAGTTTAATAAAAAAAAAGTATTGTTTATTATTTAAGTCTCATAAAAATGAAATTAGTAAATATTAAATTGAAAAAAAAAATATTTTATTCTTTTTAATTACACAATAATTAAATACCAATACTTTGAAGAAATTACCGTTAGAATTGTATATATACTTCCGCTCATCACTGACTGACTGAGTCTTCGAACATTATTGGAAAATGTTTGTTACTGAAATTCGCAGTAAATCAGATGTCGAATGAGAATTAATTTTACACCACCGGAAATAATATAAGGCGGTTGGGATGAAGGTAGCCACTAAACTAGACGTTTATAATATAAAGAAAAATATACCTATCTATTTGTTCGTCCACTTTTCAGTGGATGATTGTGCAAAAACGATATGTTTTCGCGGTCGCCTATTTTCTTATAGTTATTCAAAACAACCGCCTCACTAAAACAATGCGAAGCTTATTAAGCTTTAAAACCTTCTAATTGTGCTCCATAGTTCCAATTAATTTTATAGTATTTATCGCCTTGCAGTAGTCCTTGGCGTGATGGTCAGTGCGTTGAATTACGAGGCAGGAGGTCTGGGTTCGAATGCAGAATATTAAACGTAATCATTTTTTTGTCTGTAATACTGAGAGGAAGAAACAAAAACCTCTAAGTCCCAGGGCCCGTATTACGATTATCGTTCAAAACCCGTCGTTATCGTTACTTTGCGATTACGATAGTCGTTTTTTTAAAACGATACTCGTTTTCCTTTACGACTGCTTTTGGCGGTCGTTTTATATGGTTTTGAATCGTGACTGTTGCTGTCACTTATTTGTTATGTTGTTGTTGTTGGTTCTGCTGTTTTTTTTTATTTTATCTGGCATTATTTTCAGGTATCCATTCTCGAAAATCATTATCGGTTTATGTCATGACTATCGTTTTCTTGGGTATCGTTTTTTTTTGCCTCGGGTTTAAGTTTAATCTCGTACTGAAAAAGTACACCTTGGAATATATTTCGTCATAATAAATTGCTTCTCATTTTAGCAGTTCGGATTCGGCAGAAAATTGTAGGTCCCCCAAATCCGTCCCTATTGTGACACTTTTAGCCACTAGGCACACTGATTCTCTACGACCTCTCACGCCACTGATTTACAACCCTCACGTGGCAAAAGGCCTAGCAATTAAAAAGTAAACGAAAACATTTCTCATTTATGTTTGTATATTTTATTAAATTTGTATTTATTTTTTCACTCTAGAGATTTTAAATCCTTGGTATATTTCTTAAAATCTCATCTTATATCACTGAAGAATTTGATTCATAAAATGTATAAATTATAAATTCTTTTCGCAGATTCAATAAAACTATCTTTCTCTGAAGAAGACGGATAGGTTCGATGAAAATAAAGGAATAATAAATAATGGAATTTCTTATATCTATATTTTTTTTTCTTCTCAAGCAGGAATAAGGTCACGGCATGTCATTTTGGTTTTTAGGAATGTTGCTGAAATAAAAAGGGCAGGTAGTTGAAAAAATGAAATGTGATTAAAGCGTTTTGATTTTTTTTTCTATATTAATGATGATTTTAATCGTAATTATATTATTTTGTACAATATAAGGGTTTTTAAAAATTAATTTACTTTGTCATGTTCTTCCACATCTGGCACCAATGGTACTGTCACTTGTAAGTAATACTCATAGTCAGGACCTGAAAATGAACAAAACGAGTTAGTTGTGTTATGAATTGTGATTTGGTTTGTAATCAAATAAAAACAAACAACAACAACACGACGACCGAACCTAGTTATTATTTGAACTGAAGGTCGCAAAAATCGTTCAATTGAATTTATTATTTATGAGCAAGCTATTTATGGTACATGATAGTATACAAATTAACGAGCTTAGCTGCTATTAGCTCTATAATTACATATCAATACCTGGGAAACACTGGTGGTGTTTAGATACCCTCACATAAATAATATGCTATTAGCAATACCATGGAGGGTGACACACATCCTCTGTAGTTTACAGTTACAGTTTCTTGAACTGAAAGCAATACAAATAGTCAAATAGATGTGTATTGAATAACAGATAAATGTTGAACGGCGTGAAGTCGGATAAATATGGTTTGTATAGATTAATTACATCTTAATTTGACTTCACTTGAGTCAATACACATTTGTCGTTCTTCGTTAATAAAAAAACACTTAACATTAAACAAAAACGAATGAAACAAACACATAACTAACCTGAATGCATTTCGAAGCGTATGCACTCCATCATCAGCAATCGCGGCTAAACTTTTTAGGGCAGCAAAAAAAATTGAAAACGGCACTGTTTTGTTATTGTTTTTGGGACACAAGATTAAGTAGGCAAGATTCAACATTGCCGTTGTCTAAATTAAGTGTGTTTGTGTCTTTTTGTATGAAAAAAGATTCAAATGCATCCAATCTCCTATGGTCATTTACTTGTTTACGCAGGGTTAGATTTTCAATGGTTATATTTTCGCAAAGAAAACGGAATAACGATTTACGAATTTTCTTATGGAACGTACGATCGCTCTATAGAGCTCGAGCTGCTCAGCAGCTAGCCGATGCCCTGTCAAAATATAAAGCTGACATAACAGCACTTCAAGAAATAAGATGGACAGGGAATGGTGTTCTACAGAAGAAAGATTATGACTTATACTACAGCTGTCATACAAAACACCATGTGCTCGGGGTAGGCTTCCTAGTCGGCGAAAAAATGAAGTCTGCCATCATCGGCTTTAACGCTATAAGCGAAAGGCTATGCACCCTTCGCGTGCGAGGCAAATTTAAGAACATCAGCCTCATTAACGTTCACGGACCTACGGAGGAGTCCTCAGACGAAGAAAAAGAGACTTACTACGAACAAGTCGAGAGGGCCCTCAATGCCTGTCCAAGGTATGACGTAAAAATCATCCTTGGGGATTTGAATGCAAAAATAGGTCGGGAGCCGGTATTCAGGCATTACGCAGGCACCCATAGTTTGCATGAGAACACTAATGACAATGGACTTCGAGTCTTAGAATTGGCAGCATCGAAAAACATGGTCGTTGCGAGTACCAGGTTCCCGCGTAAAGATATCTACAAAGCCACCTGGGTATCACCTGATGGAGTCACTCGTAACCAAATTGACCACGTGTTGATAGACCGTCGCCACTACTCGAACTTGATGACGGTACGAACGTACCGAGGTGCCAATATCGACTCGGATCACTATCTTGTTGGTATGGTTTTCCGAGGGCGGATTGCCTTGCGAAGACGTATTGCATCCGCCGATCAGGTTCGAATCAACACGGCTGCTCTGCGCAATGAAAACACCAGTAACACCTTTGGTAATGCGTTAGGACTCGCCCTAGAACTGGGTAGAGTAAGTCCTGGAGCCAGTATGCTGGGCGTAGATGAGAAGTGGACACGCCTTAAGAATACTGTCATTAGCACTGCCAACTCCATCTTAGGCAGCAGTCGTAGAAATCGGAACGACTGGTTTGATGATGAATGCAAGCTAGCGACTGAACGTAAGAATGTTGCGTACCGAGCAATGCAACAATCTCATAGAACGCGGGCACGCGAAGACGAATATAAAGAGCTCAGAAGAATTGAAAAACGGCTTCACAGACAGAAAAAATCAGCCTGGGAGAAGAACATAATCTGTGAAATAGAGAAAAGCCGAGAGCGAGGTCCGCACCAGGCGCGGAAGTTCTACCAATCCGTCCGAAACATGACGCAGTACACACCACGCTGCACATACTGCAAGGACGGAGAGGGAAATCTGATCACCGATCCTCAAAGCATACTGGAGCGATGGGAAGTGTACTTCAATGAATTGCTAAATGGTCAGCTCACTGCAGAAGTGGAGGCTCCACTACTTCAAGAAGAGTACCCTATGTTGCCGCCACCAAGCATAGAAGAGGTTGAGAAGGCTATAGGCCGGCTAAAGAAAAACAAAGCCCCGGGAGCCGATGGTATACCAGCCGAACTATTTCAACACGGTGGGCCAGCTTTACGTCAAGCAATTCATGAGATTATAGTGCACGTGTGGGAGCATGAAGAAATTCCAGAAGACTGGCGAAAAGGTATCATTTGCCCCATACATAAGAAGGGAGATGTCACAACGTGCAGCAATTATAGAGGTATCACGTTGTTGAGTACCGCCTATAAGATACTCTCCTCTATCCTACAAGACCGGATAACCCCATACGCTAAAACCATCATCGGACAATATCAGTGTGGTTTCATTCCAGGCAAATCAACAACTGATCAGATCTTTACCCTTAGGCAGGCGATGGAAAAATGTCTAGAATTTAACATCCCAACATACCACCTGTTTATAGACTTTAAGGCCGCCTACGATAGCATAGCCAGGGTAGAACTTTACAAAGCCATGAGAGAATTCGGCATCCCAAATAAATTGACACGACTATGTAGGTTGACCATGACCAACGTAACAAGCCAAGTAAAAATAGCCGGATCGCTATCCAAACCAATCAACATCTTTAATGGACTCCGACAAGGGGATGGTTTGGCCTGCCTCCTCTTCAACCTGGCGTTGGAGAAAGCAATCCGTGACTCTGGCACGGCAACAAGAGGGACCATCGTCAACAGGTCCAGCCAGATACTGGCTTACGCAGACGACATCGACATCATCGGAAGAACTGAGCAAGCTGTACATGATTCCTTCATCCAGATCGAGCAGGCGGCACAAAATCTGGGGCTGCACATTAGTGAAGGTAAAACAAAGTACATGGTGGCGTCGAATGCGAGAGGAACAGTTGGTCAAACAATCAAGGTAGCGGAGCACGAATTTGAAGTGGTGCAATCCTTTAAATACCTTGGGTCAATAGTAGCAGCCGATAACAATATAGAAGAAGAAATACGCGGGCGGCTTCTCAAATCCAACAGAGCCTACTATAGTCTGTCAAAGCTCTTCAAATCCAGAAATCTCACCATAACTTCAAAACTGCTGCTGTACAGGACCATGGTCCTGCCAGTACTCACATATGGATCCGAGACTTGGGTGCTTAGCAAAAGGCACTCCGACCTCTTAGCCGCGTTCGAGAGAAAAGTCTTAAGGAGAATTGTTGGCCCCATATGTGAGGAAGGACGATTCCGGAGACGGTACAATCATGAATTGTACGCAATCTACCTTGAAGCAGATATCGTGACAAAAATTAAGCTCGGTAGACTCCGGTGGGCAGGGCACCTAGCTCGCATGAGCGAAGAGGAACCTGCTCGGAAAGTTCTTTGTGGTACATTCTATGGTAGACGACAGCGTGGTAGACCATGCTTGCGCTGGAGAGATGGCGTAGACCAGGACGCCCGGAGCCTTGGGGTGCGCAACTGGATGGCGGCGGCTCGAGACCGGGATGGGTGGAGAGACTTGTTGAAGGAGGCCAGGACCGGACCCCGGTTGTCGAGCCGACGATGATGATGATATTTTCGTGGCCTTCATTTAAAACATGTGACGCAATTGGTGTTTTGTCTTTTGTAGATTCAAGTAAATTCACCAATTTTGTGTCGTTTTTATAAACAATGTCCATTTCGTGATTATTAAACACTTGTTTTAATTTATTTGTTATTCGTGGTTCAAATGTCAGTGCCACTCTTTTATTTTTAACTTTTTGTACTTGAGAGAAAAAGGTTGTCATATCGTAGTTTTTGAGTTTTCGTGTATAAATTAATTTATCAACCACTTATTCATTGAAACCATTTATACAAGCGGTTGTTTTAATATATATATATTCTTTCATATAATTCGCTATCGATAGAGGTAAATGGCATAATCTATGAACCATTGAGTGGCAGGCGGCTACTTTATGTTGTATTGGGCAAAAAGAATCGTTGGTGATGGTTCGCATAACACTTGTTGGTTTATGTGTATTGTATTAAACAAAAAGGAAAACAACTTAAAATTGTTTTTTAACACAGGTTTTTAAGTGCTAACAATATTATTTTTTAATTAAATTTCACCAAAAGTACCCCACGAAAAACGATATTTTTTTCACTAATTTTGGGTCGTTTTGGTTTTTTCAAAAAAGCGTTTTCGAAATATCGCTTTATAAAGGTATCACAAAATTGGGGTTTTCGCTATATTTGAGGTTATGCGACATCGCGAAACAATTTTTTCCCATATACCTTTGTTACATACATATCGATATAGAATCTGATGGTTCAAACCAATCCGTTCATAATTAATATTGAACCATTGAAATCTCTTCTTTCCACTTCGAGAAATGATTTGTTGAAATAAATATTTCTATAAGCGTGGTGTTGTCTATTGAAACAGACGTGAGCATTATGTAATCGTAATAATCTATGACGAGGCCCTTCGTGTGCATAAATCCTTGTACTTTTTCTGCAGGAAGCAATGAGCAAATGAGCTACTAATTTACCTAGAAACAGAGTTATTGCCTAAGCGGACGACTCGGTGAAAACCCTTACAAACTGATCTTTTCCAGGAAAAATACATTCTCGGATGAAGCTAAATATTTGGGTCTAATTCTAGATGAGAAGTTAAGCTGGAAACCGAATATACAAGAAAGAGTCAGAAAGGCCACAGTAGCTTTTTCTCTGTTTGTGCTTGAAAAGTTCATTTTAAAAAATTACTATTTTTTTCGAGTGAAAAGATCATCATATTTTTACAATTTTAGCCATTCGTAACGTGAAGTGGGTTAAAGCCCAGAAAGTAGTATTCAATAACAAAAAGTAGCTTAAATATTTATCTGTTTTTTTTTTTGTAATTTTTATGCCAGCTAGTATGTATGTACATATATACCAATCATAAATTACTCATAAGCATAAACATACACATTATGTACTTACTTTGCTCAAGTAGCGATTCTAGCTCTTCAATATTTTCTATGCTTGGAACATTTATATCGGTTGATTCTCTAAGTATCAAATCTATTTCTTTGGATGCTCTTAACAAATAAAAAGGTACTTTTATGTCCAATAATTCCTTGTACAAAGCTCCCATGCCTCGAGCTGCAGTGAAGTCAAAATCTAAAAAAAAAAAAAATATGTAACATTCATTATAGTTTCTGACAAGAAATTTAATAAAATAATTTATTCACCATATACATTTGTACAGTCTAATATAACAGGGTAAATTCCAAATGAAGAAATTGCCTTCGAAATTTCATTACGCAACCATTCGATGGCAGGGAAATATACCGAGCTGTAACTTGGTCGCACTAAAATATGTTCAAGGCCATTACTAGTCTAAAAAATATTATTTGAAATAAGTATAGAAACAAAAAACTCATAATAATAATAATTTAATTGAATAGACCTTATCTTTTGTCACACCCAGTGGGGGCCTTGCTATGCGATAAACTAAGAAGGCAACATCTACAGCAACGCCTAGTGAAAGGCCCACTTCTACGCCTAATGTTAAACTAAATATAAATGTTATGGCTCCAGGGAAGAGCTCTCGCCGACTGCACCGCCACAAGGGTTTCACGACCTATGTACATTTATAGTCAATCGAAACAATGAAACATAAATGCCAATGATGATGATTTATCGACATATGTACATACCTCAAATTCAATCATGAAGATCACTGCCGAAATAATAACAGCACTCAAAGCGGCCTTAGGAATGTACCTAAAATAGGGAGTCAAAACTGCCAACGCCAATAATACCAGAGCACTAGTGTAAAAACCACCAATTGGTGTTTTAACACCACTAGCATGATTAACTGCACTACGTGAAAATGATCCCGTGACCGGTATTGAGCAGAAGAAGGAACCACAAATGTTGCTAAGAGATAGTGCCACTAATTCGCGTGTTGCACTTATCCCAGAACCTCCGAATGCTTTAGAAATTGCAACATTTCCCAACACAGCAATAACAGGCAGAATAATAATAGATGATCCCAGCTCATTCATCTACATAAATAATACAAATTTAATTTGACAGCCTATAATAAGAATTCAATTAAAGAAAGACCTACCATTTCTGTGAAATTTTGGTGAATTTCAGTGTTGTTTGCACTTAAAATAGTTGTGTTAAAACTTGGCAAACTAAAATCAGGTAAGCCTGCTTTGACTTTTCCAGTCAAAATAAATATACACGATTCTCCTTGACATGTGTAAAAGGCAATCGTACTTGATATAAGTACAATCAAAGCATTTCGAGCGGTAGCCAGAAGCCAAAAGAGTCCATTAAATAATTTATGTCCGGGGACTCTTTCGGCTAGTTTAATGTCTTTCAGTTTCTACAAAGAAAAAATGTGTTTTTTCATCTGAGATACATATTTGTATAACTAAACAAGCATACCCTCATTAGAAGCAATACAACTATCGATATAAAACCTAATGTCATGTCTCCAGGACGCACCAGGTCCAAATTTGTAAAGACCGACCTTATTGTGTTTATAAAATCAGAACCAGAGCCTCCTTTCAATCCAAGTAGCCCCTAAAAATAAAAAAAAAATTCTACGAGTAAATAGAGAAAAAAAATAAAGATTTAGCTAAGTAACCTTCAATTGGGAAGTTCCTATGATGACAGCAGTAGCAGATGTAAAACCAACTGTAACTGGCAAGGATATTAAATCTACAAGTGCCCCTGTAAGTTGAAAATTTAAATTAATATTTTTTTATTTTTTTCCAAAAGTAAAAGGTAAAACACATACCAAGCCTCAACAATGCCATCAGTAACTCAATCACTCCTGATATAAGACATAATAAAATAGCATAGGTTGGTCCTGACGCCAAACCCAAACCAGTATGTTTACTGGTGATTAAGGCCAGGAGAGCGGTTGGACCTATTGTCACCTGACGGCATCCACCCAGTAAGGCATACAATACGCCTCCAACAAAAGCAGAATACAATCCATACTATGAAATTCGATTAAAAAAAAAGATGTTATATCATTTTAAATAATTTATGCACTCTTATATTATCTCGGTCAGCAAACTTACTTGGGGTTCAAGTCCTGCTAATGTAGCATATGCTAGTCCTTGTGGTAATACAGTAAGACCAACTGTAATGCCGGCTATCATATCAGATAAAGCACACTGCACATTGTATCCATTTAACCACTTTACTCCGGGAACGACTTTGGAAACTATATTTACAATTGTCATGATTTCTAAAAAAACCCAGAACTATGTATTTCTAGGGAAAAAGAAAAAAAAAACATTTCAGAAAAAAAGACTATTTACAACGTTTATCATACAAATTCTTAAAAAAGAAATACGTTGCTTTACTTATTTTATTAATAATATAAACCAATGTAACAATGCACAAATAACTGGCAAGCTAATTCAGGAATCAATGATGCGTAGGAGTAGTACAAACCGTAAGTTCATTAAGGGTAAACAGGTAGTTTGTGAACAAATAATGAAACATTTTATATAATTACTATTATTATAAATTCATTACATTGTAGGTAAATTACAAAATAATACAGGATTTATTAGCGCTAGCTACTAGGGCTAATGGCTAACGATGGATATTTTAATTAGTAGGCTAAAAAATTTAGAGATACACTTTTTATTAATAATTAATTAGGGAAGTTTATAAATATTTAATTCTTTTAAAATAGATATAATAAAATTAATGTTGTCTGAAGATGACAACCTCAGTAGATCAAGCATTAATATAATGGGTACGTTCAGATGACGAAGGGACTTGAAGGCAAGGCAAGTTTCTCGTCTCTGATTGGCACAGCTGTCGCAAAATTTCCTTCCAATTACGGCAACTTTTATTGGAAAGTTTGGGTTGAGGAGTTCTTTATCAAATTTATAGAAAAGATTTGATTAAAAAATGCATCATTTGTAAGAAGTATTGAAGAAATTGTAGTATACAATTCGTAATGGATTTGTGTGAGGTGTTTTTCAGATAAAAATATTATTATATAGTGTAGATAGTACACTATCAACGGAAGGTAAAGGTTGGAAGTAAAGTTTAAATTTTGGCATTAATGACATCTCAAAAATTTCCTTTGTAAAATTTGCCTTCAATGAATGCACTTGACTACACATGAAGTCCCTTGTGCCTGGTGAACGTACCCATTTGTACAGCGGTATGATAAAAGTCTTTTTGTAGCATTGCAATCGTTAATTAGGTGGGGGATCGTGAGTACCCCGTTATTACACAAGTGGCATCTTGGTGGATCTCTGTTTTCGAGAAGGTGACAGTGAGTTATGTTGGAATGCCCCAATCGTAGTCGAGAGAAACATCTTATCGTTGTACTAGAGCAGTTGGTGGGATGGGTAAAAATGGTTATACTCGTTCCATTGACCCTTCTTTAAATTAACCAAATGCTGAAGCTGTGTTGTAGATATCCCGTTTACTTAAAGGTAATGTCTTGATGAGAGGTTCTTTGACAGCTCTTTTAGCTACTTCGTCGGCGGATTCGTTTCCTTTTGTCCCTGTATGCCCAGGGATAAAAAAAATAGTATAAGTGTGTTTGGATATAAGTTTGTCTCTTATGTCCCGTATAATTGGAGAGTTATTGTTGATGTTCCTTACTGCGATAATGGTGGGGAGGCTGTCGGTGCATATAATAGTTTTATCCTTAGTGTCAATATTGATTGCGGTAAGGGTAGTTGTCGCTTCAGCAGAAAAGACTGACGCAAATCCAATTTTATTGGAGAAGAAACACATAGACACACAAGAGCCCAAAGGCAAATATTTTTTCAGTTTTCATTTGTAGGTAAACCTAGATCTTACTTCCCATGTGATCTGGCCGCCATTTCTAAGGCATACATCCGCCTTAATCTTGAGTATGACTCTCATAACTAAGCAGGTGCCCCTATTAGACATACCAATCTATTTCATTACGGAAACTTTTGTTTCCCTTGATCACCGTCGAAATGTTTCTTGTCTCTCATTGTTTTATCCTTTTTTCGCTCAAATGATACAATTCAGTTGCCTTCAGGTTCGGACATAATCGGCCTAAGCGAGGTATCCGTCGAAGCGGAAAGCCCTAGCGTATTTCCTTCGGAGCCGAAAATTCTCCGATTTCATAAGAATCGGAGGATTTTTGCTGTTCGGAAGAATACCTAGAAGCAAAAATCCTCCGATTCGTATGAAATCAAAGAATTTTCCCCTCCGACGGATATCCTCGCTGAGGCTGAGTGTCAAATATCTATAAATGTAGGTCCATTTTTCAACAGCACAACTCGAATCTTCCAAAATGTTCCCCCTAATTGTCGTGTTCAAACTTTCAAGAGATCAATGTGCATATAAGCATTTCTCTTTAACGGTTTTGGAGTGACGATGTTTAGATAAAAGCATAGCTTCTGAAATGTACCTACATCTGAATACAAAAACACATACATACATACATATATTTTAATTTTCCAACACATCAACTGTACTTAATTAATTCAAATTTGCAAAGTTCCTAAGTGTTAACAATTAACAGTGCAAAATAAACGATTTTAAAACGTCTCACACAATCCGGACATCGAACAGAACTTCCCGAGAGTATTGCTAGCTTAATTAACGTAAGTACTTTTTAGTGTGTTTGGATTCGGACCTAAACTGAATACAAAGCCAACAAGAATATAAACAGAATTTCTTTTTCCTCATGAACTTTGCCTTTTTCATGTTATGAAGTCAGCAGATCGCACAATTAGTGAATGGAATGATATATGATATGAAATCATTTGAGGTACTTATTTAAAGAACCGTACGCAATCAATTAGCAGTGCAAATCATTACACTTCAGAAATATGAAAAAGAACAAAACAGCAAGACAGCAACTTTGTTATAGAGTCAGAAGTTTGACATGCGATATACAAGTATGTACACAGGTACTGTAGGGCAAGTTTTGGATTCGTAAAAAAATCGAACTAGAGATTTCAATCAAACATGATGTGTATATGTTTGTATATTTATACATATGTACCTCGACCTACAACCTAAACCACTGGCAATTCCCTTGAGGGGAAATTTTATTTTTGTTTAGTTCAGAAAAAAATAACGGTACATACCATACAACTGTTATGAAAGAAGTTCAAAAACACTCAATTTTAACCTTAAAAAAGAATTTTAAAGGAAAAATAACAGAATACCTTTAGAATATATCTTTATATCTAATCCCAACAATAAAGAAGCAGGCTTTTGAAGCTATTACAGCTCATAACTGGTAAAAAATAGCAACAAAAACAACTTTTTGTCAACTGTTTCAAGTGTCTTCTCTTCAGATTTGAAATCAGATCAAATACATAAGAAAATACCCCATTTGCCGCATCACTCGAAGGTGGACCTATTGCCTCGGCATTGGGAATCTTCCTGGTATAGCATTAATATTTACAGCAGAAGCCTTTGCCAATCTCCAAGCCACGAACAATGTCATAAACCAGCAAGGTAAGCATGTTATATGCTCGGTACTGAACGCAATAAAGAATCCGCACAACAATACTGAGCTTATATCCGTAAATCCGATACCAACTTACCAAATCACCTACAAATATTAAATTGATGTGGACCCTCCTCGACACGTTGCGATTCTTCGAAATAAAAACGCGGACTTGGCTGCTAACTTACCAAATTATATTTCTGTATTCACAAAATCATACCTAATAAAAAACAAACGAAAAACATCTGGAGTATTTGCCGCCAGCACTATAAAAATGTGAAGTCTAAAAGACTAAAACCTATTTGTCCCACAAATATTGCCAAACATTAAATATCAACACTCACCGGCCTATGTTAAATGCCACCACGTTTGCAGTGCCACCACGTTGAGAGTGTAGTTTCTCATCAACACCTTCTCACGAAAAACAGTCTATCAATTTGCGATTCCACCAATACTATTTTGAATTTAATACAAATATTAGAAAAACTGATCTGTATTAAACTCAATTTAAAAAAATAAAATTTCAACCATTGAAATACCCAAAAAACCCAATTGTTCAAATATTTACCTAATCGCTGAATTAGTAAGCAATGCAGATATTATTATTATTTGATAACTTAATAACTATAGAAGCAAAAGTCTCGGCAGCAAGGTTCATAAAATTTTGATGTTAACATGTAATTTTAACTGTTAATAAATATATGTTTCGGCTGTTTTTATAAAAAAAGTTTTGTTCATTTTGTATAGTCATAGTTTAACGTTACAAATCTTCACTGTGCGTAGGTTTTAATTTGTTTACATTAGCGTTCAGTATTTCTCATAATTTCATAATTTATAAAAAGCAAACGACAGCAAGTACCACCAACGAAACTAATGGGTGTTTTTCGCCTGTCGCTCACTGCGTAGTCGAGTCCTAAGAGTTATTCGAGTTAACAATAAGGAACTCTGGAACGTGATATTTTCTACCAAGCAACACAAAAATCAATAAATGGACCATTCGCACAAAATTTCAGCATCAAATTTTATACATCTTTTAAGGGCCAAGTAGTAAAATATGGCTCATCTTAAACAGCCCAATGCAATATAAAGATTTTTTAAAATTTGTCTTATTTTGTAGCAATTGACTAACTTTTTTTTTATTGGATCGCAATAGTTAGAAATACAATTGCATACCTAATATCCAAGAGGCAGAAGAATTAAAATGTCCGTATTTTCAATCGAAAATAATGTTATACGTGTAGGTGTGAATGAGCTTCAACTTCAATTAGCAAAAACCAGCTTTATAGCCAGAAAAATTGACCATAATCTGCTGACCAAAAGTAAATGTGGAGTACAATTAAATCACTAGTGCTTAATTATGAAAAAAGTGAAATAGAGCTAATCATATATGATAAATAAAGAAATAGCTGATAACCTTAATATATTTTTTGTGAAAAGTATTGAGGAGTTAAATGATAACATACCACTTGAGGCTTATACAAACTTATTAGATGTAAACCATGAAATATAAAGAATAATATGAATGGCAAAAAGGATTTCAATGGTTTGTCCGTAAGAATGCTATTGAGTGCTTTTGACATTGTTGGACTTTATTTTTTTAAATTTCACCAATGATACTAATTGAAAAAGTAAAGAAAACGAAGAATCCTGTAAAATTTCACTCCGCTAATATGCTTATGACGGAAAGTAAGGTCCTGGAAAAGATTAAACATAAACAGCTACCAACAAATATGGAAACTAACCATTATATGAATGGCTACCAGTCAGGTTTTAGACAAAAACACACCTGTGAGTCACTTTTGAGTTGCAGTTTTCTTGGATTCACAAAGGGCATTTGAGACATTTGATCGAGTAATACTTGTGGAGAGGAAGGAAAAGAGCTCGAATGGTTCAGAAGTTATCTATCGGGCAGAACGCAAAGAACGAAAGTGGCAAACGAATATTCTGAAACTGTGGAGGTAAAACTAGGTGTACCACAGGGAGCTGTATTGGGAACACTTCTCTTCTTTATTTATATAAACGATCTGGAAAATATTTTGCAGCATTCAAAGGCCAGACTTTTTGCGGATGATACTCTTATATATGTGACTGGGAGTTCTGCGGAGGAGTGCATCAATCGGCTTAATGCAGATTTAAAAAATCTAGAACATTATTTTGTAAGCGACATTTCCCATCACCTATAAAATATATTTAAAATGAGACATTGTATTTATCTCCTAGATCCGTGCATCTGTATATTCGCTTATTTTATTAATTTATATATTACTTCTGATAATATTAACGAGCATGAAATACGTCATCGATCGTACGATATCAGTTTTTACGTAAATTAACAAGACTTTGTTCTATATAAATGAAAATACTGCAAATTTATAACATGTTAAAGCTCAATTGTAATAAAGCGTTGATACAAGAAAGAACGTTTTGGTAAATTTGTTTCTCTGGTCATCCTATAATTTCACAATGAATAAACTTAAACTTAATGCAGCTAAAATAAAAGCAATTATAATTAATGGGTATTTAGCAGAAAACATAATAATTAACAATGATAATAATGAAAAAGTTAATGAAGTAAACTACCTGGGAGTTATTTTAGATAAAGAAGAAGAAAATATAAAGAAGCATATTAGCAAAGAATACGAAGAAGATTATCGCTGAGTTGTGCGATACAAAATTTAATGTAACGATTAAGCCCCACTTCGAATAATGTTCAAAAATAGTTTTCTTAGGCACAAATCACATGACTGAGAGATTACAAAAATTATAGAACTGAGGAATGAAGTGTAAATAATATTATAGAATTAAAAAAGAAGTTAATCTTATATGTAAAATCTAATTAGTTAATACATAAGTTTTTTCTTTTAACTAGTTTTTGAAACCAACATTGTAAATAAAAGCTGAATCTAAAAAAAAAATCAATTCAAAACCTTATAAATTGTCTGGATCCCTGGCCACGTTGGCATTAGTTGCAACGAGGCAGCAGACGAGGAAGCAAAATCAGCTATAAAAGAAGCATTCATCCAAAACAACAACAAAGATACTTCAAATTTTCTACTTGATAACTGGAAATACAAAAGAAAAAACGCTTGGAGAAATTACAACCTTTTGTATAAAAACCTAAATCCCAACGGTAACAGAGCAATATATCCCAACAATACTCCTTTAAAAAGACTTAAAATATACATCAGGCTCAGGCTAGGCCACTCATACATTAGCCACAAACCCTTATTCAATAAAGAGTTACCACCTATCCTTCACCTCTGTGAAGACAACAGTTCTACCCTTACTGCCTATGGCTCGTCTGCTAATCTGCGAAAAAGTCTCATCAATCAGCACAAAACTATCCAACCATAATGTAAATTAAATACTCATATGAATTTCTTTTTATCTTCCTAGTAGAAAACCCTGGCAGCTAACTCTAGTTTAAGAACTAATTGAATATGTAATTTACTTATTGTTTGATAAAATTAATAATAATAATATATTAAAAAATTATAAAATTATATTTAGAGGAGAAAACCGCTCAAAACATTATATAGTTTAGATAAAGTTTGAAATAAGTATGCAATCGGAAATACTTGCTTAGGATTTATTTACAAAAAATAAACTGCTTCCTGCTAAAACGCTTTTTGTTGAATGGATTTTGGGTTTTTGTTCTAGGCCACTTATTGAAGAGCCTGATTTACGTGTTATGATAGGTATACATTGACCTCCTCATTCAACATGGTCCTTTGCTCTAATTCCAATTGCGAAAAGAAGAATAACTTAGTCAAAAAAAAAATCAATCCTTATTATGTAGGAGGCTCAAATGTAGGGAATCTTCGGAATCGTGGTACGTGGTTTCACTAGCAACTTATTAACTATCTGCTCGAGTATATTTTTTTTATTAACGTCAACATAACTAATTCAGAAGTTTGACAACCGTAGATGATGCACATATATTTCACAACTATTAAAAACGGTTAGGTATTTGAATTTTACGAACACTTACTTTAAAGCTTATCTCGACAATAAATAACAAAAAATATTTAAATATTTGTTGTGCTTTGAGGAACTTACTACTTCAAAAATCGGAACTCTCAAGGTATTAAAGAGAAATTAGATCGTCACAATCCAACCAAATGCAAGAAACAATCAAACACTAATAAAAAGAAGAGTTGGTATATCCTCGTGAGCTTGGGTCGTGGATGTTATTTAGTCAGCTGATCGGTCAATTAAAGAAGAGTGATCTGATTTGAAATCATGGGATTTTTAAGGACCGTACGCAATTAATCAGCTAAGCAAAAGCAACTCATGACACAAACAAATTATCATCAACATCAATGTGCGCGAAGGATAAGTGCATAGACTTTAAGAAAAAGCGGAAAAATTAAAATAACACAAAGAAAACGAGATTCATAAATCTTATGTATTTTTTACAAACATTTTTAACTTACTTCTTTTGTTGTAATTGATTTTGAATTTATTGTTTTTATCAGTGTCTTCTTGTTTACGTATCTATTTAATGTTAATAATCAGAAGCCGAATCTGGAATGCAGGTTTGTTCTAGTTCGTCCGAATACTTTCGTTTCACTATAAATTAATTTTCAGATACACGGTATTTATAATTTAACAGTGCATATAGTTTGATTCATCATCAAGTGGTTTAAATACCTACCAAGCACAATCTTCCTTCACATCATGCACTGATTTTGATTGTTATTAATCAAAATTGACTTGGAAGGGAGAGAAACGCGATACAATTCTAATGGAACATAAAAAAGCCAAAAAGATTCTTTTCCTCTTGCTATTGGCTTGTTGGTTAAATATGGTAATCATGCATCTTACTTATCTAGTCAAAAAAAATAGTATATGAGCTTAATTGTAATGTTTTATGAATTAACTAGGTAATAAAGCCTAGGTAAACAAATAAATATCATTTCCCATTGAAAAGATGAATTGGTGATACATATCGCTACGGTGATAAGAATATACAAAAATAAACGGACCTACCGACAAGTCGTCGAAATTCAAACTTAAGCTGTATTTAGCTTTATTAACCGTTAATTTTAGTTCATATTTAAATAAATAAATAAGCTAAATACAAGTTGAAAAATGCCGCGCTTCACATTAATTTTTCCATAATTCGCTTTCGTGTTTTCTTTTTTTTTGCAAAGCAAACATCTGTTTTTCTTTTGAGTTTTGACACTTCAAAATTGGAAGTACTAGGTCTGTTTGGGAACTTGAAATTACAAATTTTCACTATTGGCTGTCAAAACCCATAAGGAAAAAATTCATGCCTGATTCACAATGCGATGAGGAGACGGGACGTGAGCGTGACGAGACCCGTTGTCATTTTTTTCTAGTTATAAAATCTTCGCCAATTCACAATGCAGGGAGCGACAAAAATCCATTTTGTAAAAGAAAAATCAATAAAATATAAACAAAATAACCTACAAAACAGTAGATTTATCAATAACTTTATTAAATTGATTACATCTTTTGGGAAAAATCTGTAAATTACTTACGTAACACGTCGTCACGTCGCTTCTTTTTTTCAATTTTTCGAATTCTTGCGTAACGTGACGACGAGAAACGCCGCATTGTGTATATTCAGGTATGCTTTCATTGGTTGAAATTGGTTTGACAACTACAACGAGTTCTCGTCACGCTCACGTCTCGTTTCCTCGCCGCACTGTGAATCAGGCTTCACAATTTGTAAGAAGTTTTAAGTTGCCAAAGAGACCTATTAGGCTTTTCCAGAAACTATCTTTGTCTTTTCTCTTTCTAATTTTGACATAAAAATATGTAGGGAAAACAAACAATCGACCAATCACAATCACATGTTTTTGTTTTCCCTACATATTTTTCTGTCAAACTATTCATTTTTTTTTTTTACTTGTCTGAGACTGAAGTCTGGTGGATGTTCCAAATTAGTATAGGTAGTGTTGCCACTCAAACAAAAACAATATTTCGTCTTGTAATCGGTTTTAATTCATCTATCGGGACAAAGATTTTCATTCCCTATTGGTTAAGATATAACTGCTTTTTAACCAAGCCATTTCACCCTAGGATTTTAAAGCTTGTGAGCGAAAGACATATGTGATGGCAGGGGTAGACGCAATTGCTGAGCTTGTTGCTTTTGTTCGGGAAATTAAAGCGATTTAAGTGTAGAGAGATTCCTTTTCATTTGAACAAAAGCTATGCGCAAAACGAAGCAGTGGCGTTGACGATCATGATCACAAATCACAATGTGGATGACGCACATGAGAATCAATGAAATGGCACACATATCTGCGTGACATGTGGATTGCGTTCACGTTCCACTGCTGCGTTCAGTTACGCCATTTTCGATTGAAGTTTATGCAAAACTAAAAGTGCAACCTTTATCGCGATTGCCCCCGTCAGCGCTTGGGTTTGCGTATAGCTTTAAAATCTATTAAAAAATCGCAATATTTAAAAATATCTTTACAACAAAAACCATAAATAAATACTTTCTGTCAACAAAAAAATCGATTTTTCCATACAAAATTAATGCCGATTTCCTTTCAAGGTAAACTACATTTTCATTAAAGCAAATGACATAACGGCGTCGTTGAAAATTTCCAAAGTCGATTGCAAATTACTTCATTTCCCATACAAACTCAAATAACAAATTGGAGTCATTTCAACCAAATTTGCACGAAATTCGTTAGGAAATTACGTGAACACTTTATGAACACACCCAAGTGGAATCTATTCAATGTGGAATTCATGAAGCAACTTGACTGAAAATTCAGATTTTTTGTGTGTTCAACACCATAAATTCACATCTGAATTTACAGATTTTGTGATTGAACGTGCCCATTCTCACCGCACGACTTCAATCTGATAGCTAATTAATTAAGGCTCTCCCACACCAACGCGAAACATTCGGCGCGACGACGAAACTTCCGCCTGTCTTAATTCATTTACATGGAGATTTATGGGAGCACCCACACTGGCGCGATGCGAATCTTCGAACATTAAGGCTCTCCCAAACCAACGCGAAACATTCGGTGCGACAACGAAACTTCCGCCTGTCTTAATTTATTTACATGGAGATTAATGGGAGCACCCACACTGGCGCGATGCGAATCTTCGAACATTTTTCAGTCGTCGCATATTCGCGCGAATGTTTCGCGTTGGTTTGGGGCAGCCTTTATTCAGTCGTCGCATATTCGCGCGAATGTTTCGCGTTGGTTTGGGACAGCCTTTAGGCTTTTCCAGAAACTATCTTTGTCTTTTCTCTTTCTACTTTTGACATAAAAATATGTAGGGAAAACAAACAAACGACCAATCACAATCACATGTTTTTGTTTTCCCTACATATTTTTCTGTCAAACTATTGATTTTTTTTGCTTGTTTGGCACTGAAGTCTGGTGGAAGTTCCAAATTCCCAAAGTGTGTAGTAACCTCAAGAAACCCTCACGTTGGTTGCGAAGCTACGTAACCAAAAGTCAAAACCGACAAAACGTCAAAACGGTGAATTAAAAAATCAAAACCAAATCAAAAGCAGAATGTACCATATAACTTGTGAAATGTGATTTCAGTTCTAAATTTGTTATTTTACTAACGTAATTAATCAAATACAAAATGGAATTTTCCACAATTTGTCGTGTATGCATGCAACCCATTTCCTTGGAGTACATAGATTTAGATACTCCATTCAACGAAACAACCTACTTTGAATGTTTTAACTACTGTACTAAATTGGAAGCAAAATCCAGTGACAAACTTCCAAAGACCATTTGTATTTCGTGTGCGAATTTATTACAGATGGCCTATGATTTTATCAATGCTGCCGCTGAAGCCGATCGTTTGTTCCGCGATTGTTTTAATCAATTGGACGACAGTGATGATGATACCAAATTCATAATTGAAGAAGATGAGATCGTATCAAAGGTAAACTAAACAAACTTGCGCCACCTCGAAAATCCTTTGCAATTCTGTAGGTAAACGCTTAGTCAAAATCTCTTTCCGTCTTCTTATTTTAACGACTTTGTTATTTAATCTGATTTTAAAGCCTTTTCGGGGCGATATTCCTTAAACAATGTCTTTTTTAAATTGTCTCAAGTTTATTAAAGGTTTCTTCTCCTTATTTCTTTAAGAAGGTGTGTTGCTTCTCTATATATAAGTATATTATTGTGAAGATTTATCACCTTTTTCTTTCAAGTTATGATTGTTAGAATGAAGAAGATCGAAAACAATAGATAACGTATTGTTTTTTTCCTTCATCTCGCTTTGTAATTTTGTATCGTATTTTTTTGTCAAGTGAACCGATGGTCTGGTTAAGGTATTTACATATTTTAAAAAAATGACTAGGAAATGATCGCAGACCTCATTCCCTTCTCTTTGTCTACAATGATCCAAAGATACCTATAACGAATAACTTCTATGCTGAGTAGAATGTACCTAGTCCTTTGCATTCGAATCAGTCAATCTTATGGGAAGATCATCGTCATAAGTGTTACTTCTCGACAGATTTTTTTCTTTAAATCTCTTATTTTCCTATTTCTAGAAAGGGTAAAAAACTTTTGGTTGAAATTTATAGGCGTATTTCAATTCTTTGTAGCCTAAGGAAAAGTCTTACACCGATTTTTTTTCCCAAGACCTCTCAAAATCTAGTAACTTGTCCATACCGCATCACACGGTTTTCGATTAACGATTTCAAAAAACAGCCGTTAATCGAAAACCCTTATGATTCGGTAAGGACAAGTTACTAAATTCTGAGAGGTCATGTCCTGGCTTGGGACACCCTGTATGTGTTTATAACTATTACCTACTCTGCGACATAGTTTTTTTTATTTTCGTAAGAATTTAAGTTAGGGGCCAGTTATAGCGAATAGGAAAACCCGTTTCCAGTACAGAAATTTAATCAGGAAATTTAATAAATGCTTTTTTAAGAAAAAATATTTGCCCCATGGAAAATTTTGCTTGCGAAAAAATAATTGCAAATTATTTCTCATATGTACGTATTCTTTTTTATTCAAAAGAATTTTTTTTTTATTTTGCGTATAACCTGATTGCTATAACCGTGCCCTTATTAACACCAACAAGAAATCTTATTAGAAATAACCCATTCTTCATCTTTTAATTAAGGAAGAAAGTATTAATGTACCTATAAATGAAATTTGTAAATCTAGTAATTACCAATGTGTTAAAAATAAATTAATCAGAAAATACTTCTCGCCAGGAAACTATCGTTCTTCCAACTTTTTCTGTACAAAATGAATCACCAAAAAATTATGCTATACACAATAATCAATTAAACTTGGAAGAAAGTGCAGAATCATTTCAAGATGAAGAATTACAAGAAGATGCAGTACAATTGCCAAGAAATGCAGAAACACAAAGAGAAGTAAAACGATATAGACATATACTACCGAAAGAAGATACAAAGCTGGTAATAATTAAAGAAGCAAATCACAACGCAGACATCGAAGATACCAGAAAAGACACAGAACTGAGTTTAATTGAACAAACGGAAGTTTCTATTGCAAATGTACCTCCTACATTTGAAATTATCGGTAAATAAACCTTTCAACATCAATCCTTTTGCACTTCTACTTAAAATTAATTAATTTCAGAAACATTTGAAGTTGAAAAAGAAGAAGATATAGTAAAATTGACAAGTAATACAGAACCACAAATAAAAGTAAAAAAATTTACGTATTTACGACCAAAACAAGAAACAGTCCCAAAAATCTTAGTCATTGAAAAAGACACAGCTTCAGATTTGATTGAACCAAATAAGAACCTTGATGAATCTGAATTAGCAACGTTTGAAATTGAGGATAAATTTGACGATACCAAAGATCCGTTTGTAGATACCTCGAGTACAAATCAACAATCGGATGGTCTCGTTAAAGTTTTAACACTCGATCAAGATACCAAAACAAAAATGAAATGCCATATTTGCCAGAAAAAGATTCGCAAAAACTACGGGGATCATATGAACCAGCATACAGGTAAACCAATTTATATGTACATACTTAAGATTTTTAAGAATGTTATTTTGTTTATGTATTATAAATTTTACGATCGCGTGTTAATTGTTATAGCTTAGTACGCTGCTGATTCCAAACGAATTTTGTCGCTGGTCTCAAAATGCTTGCGGAAACAGTGGAAAAATATGAATTGGGTGTTTTACCAATATTGTAAAAAAACACGCCGAAGGTCGTTTGATGGAAAGCTAGCATCTGCAACCTAAAATCAAGAATGTATTCCTCAGGAGTATTGCCACTTTCGAAGAATTGAAAAATCCTCCAAGAGTATATCTCTTGTCATTTAAAAGTACCTCTCACCTTAGCCTTTCGGATTGGGCAATCATTTTTAATCAGTTATAAGTCCCAGGCGCTGGTTCTTCATCAGCATGAGCTGTGTCGCCCCAAAATTATTTCAAATTTATTAATTATCAACTTTGCTCGTCGAACATGGCACTGCAAACCGAAAGATGGAATTTTTCTTTTCAATTCAGCAGTGCACTACGCTTAAGAGAAAAAGAAACAAACATGTAATTTTGTTAACAAATATAAAATAATGTGCGACTGATTATGTGCGGGCGTTGAGGAAAACATATCCAACCCCATTGCAGAATCCGATGAATGAGCTCCGGAGGGTCATACTCAGTTTTTAAATATATATGTAAATTTCAAAATAGAGTCCGACTCCCTCCGCAGCTCAATCATCGGATTATGTAGAACATTCAAACACGATATCGACATATTTTAATTTTGTTCACATTAATGCTTCTAGCATGAGAGGAACTACAAGGTGGCGCCAAATTAATCATTAAATTTTGTTTTTGAATGACCTTTTTACTAAATAAAAAAAAATGGTTTTGAGTGATGGAAATCTTTATTTGGACCTTAACAATTTTTTCTGTTAAGTACAAAAGATTATATCCGTCAAGTGGCTGCCGCCAGTGTTGAAACACATTTGAGCCCGTTTTATCGCATTTTCCATGACTTTCCGCAAGATTTCCGGTGGTAACTGTTCGCATTCCTATCGAATATTCTCTTTAAGGGCTGCAATTGTCATATCACGCGGATTTTCAGTGCCAGAAACGAAGATTTTGCTTATTAACTTAACTGCTTGAGTGGAAATGCGCCTCGTCGCTCAGGATGGCTTGACAGCGGAGTATAACGCTCCATCGCTTTTCTGTTTGTATACTGCGGCTGTCTAGTTCACAAATAATGTCAAATATGATTTACGTACGACGCGCCATTTGCAAAAATTATAACATCTTCCGATAGGGTGATTAATTTTGCGCCACCTTGTATATGTATGTATCTACATAATTATCTTTACAATGAACGATTTTAATTTTCTGTTAAACTTTTGTCAGTTTTTACTTTTTCATAAATAATATTTGATCTCTTATATACAAATTTTCTAGGCAACAAAGCATACAAATGTGATAAATGTGATGATTCATTCTTCACCCTTAAACAATTCAAATTACACAAGGCACAAAACCATAAAAAGTTCAGAGATGCCTGGTTTTGCAATAAGTGCGGAGAAGCATTTGAATCCGGAGCTAAACTAAATACACACCAAGATAACGATCATAGCAGTAATTTTTTCGTTTTAAATCATTTTT
Source organism: Leucozona laternaria (assembly GCA_932273885.2). NCBI lineage: Eukaryota > Metazoa > Arthropoda > Insecta > Diptera > Syrphidae > Leucozona > Leucozona laternaria. The sequence continues at coordinate 16,315,023 of OW026367.1, read as the reverse complement.
ATTTTTTTTTTACTAATTTGTGGGATTGATTCTTTGTATTGTTAAAGATAAAACTTCCGGCTTTTGTTTAACCTGCGGTGGATCTTTTTCTGACCAAGATGCCCTAGAACAGCATGTAAAAGATGAACACTGGTCAAGGAGATGCCCAGTTGAATGCACCCATTGCAAAAAGAAATACCAGTTGCATACTTTACCAATGCATGTTCAATATGCACATTCAGACGTGATTCATGCTTCGGAAAATAAAGAATTTACTTGTAAATATTGTTTCGTAAATTACGAAGATGCAACGGAGTTGGAGGAACATATTAAAACACATAAAGGTACGTTTCCACACATACACTTATCCTTTAAAAACTGCGTAAACTCATAAACGCATTGTTGCTAAAAAATGATTTACATTAGCTTCGTTCGTTGAACTTTACCCAGGGTTGACCCAGGTTTTCTTGACAACCCCAAGAATTTAAAAAAAAAAATGGGTTTTCGGTTCTCAAAAAACGCTTAAGGGCTGTTGACATTTAAAGCAAGAAAAAAAAGTTCTGTGCTTAGATAAAAATGAATAAAAACAACTTCCACCGTTTCCATTTTGTATTGCTATTTATTTACAATAAATTAAATTAGTATATTCTTTCTACATCTACAACAAAACATAAATGCATAACAACTCATGTCACTTTGGCAGCTTTTGCTTTACCTCAACTCGCCACAGCAAAATACCTAGTTCTACTTCAGGGCGAGTTCAGGGCGACCCCAGGTCTCAAAAAACACAGAATTTTTTTCACCAGGGTGACTTCAGGTTTTTCAAAAAACGCTTTATTGACTTTTGTTAAATTTTCATAAAAATACATCAAACCAGCATCACTTTAGTAAACTTGAATCAAAAAAGATGCACAAACTTCAAGCAAACCAGAATTAATGAAGAAAATTCTTGATGCGTTGTTGCTTATACATTGGCATCGGCATGTGAGCTGCGTCGCCCCTCAACATTGCAACAAAGCAATGATGCACCAATATTTGAGGTTTATGAATTTACCCTTTATCTTCATGCTTTTGAGTTAAATGTAGCTGGGTTTCTGTATCAAGATTTTACTGACTTTTTTTCCAAACAGTTCTTGAAATGGAAGCAGTTCTGAGTATCGCCCGTCTTTCCTGAGGTGCTGTTTCCCTTGATTTAGATCGCTACCTTATGGTAGCGATCTACAATTGTAGGGACTCTTCCTATCTTGAAGGGTCAATAGTCAGAGAGGCGACTGTAAGATTACTTATCTTATCGCGTCTATTAAAAAATCGGATACTAACCCATAGCTTAAGATCAAATATTAACTGCTAACTGCTGTTCGGACAAGTTTTTTCAGGTTGTTATGGTCAGAAAATCGCAACTTCAGATTGCATTTTCGACTGAGTACAAATGTGGCATCAAATGAAAGCTAAGAGTGTCCTTTTTGATAAACCAATGGTTGGATAGACATTTGTTTGTGGTTACAGAGAGTCCGACCACCAGATAGGACCATGAGATAGAAAATCTTACTGTTGCCTTTCGTTCGGATTAGCAATTACTTCAGCGATAACTCAATACTTCCACCTCCATGCTTCCTGTTTTATTTTACCTGATGCTTTTAGAAAGTTCCATTCAGTAGTTTGGTAAGATCAACAAAAGTTTAGAAAGGCAAGGAGTATGTTAACTATTATTTTTGAGTAGAAAATTGTTTATTATTCCCGGTTTGACTAATAAAATAAATAAGTTGGATATATGTATTTGCATTTGGGTTAAATTTACTTGCTCTTTGTTGTAATATAATTTTTTTATATATATTTTATAATTTTTTAAGGGAAAAACAATTACACATGTGCAACTTGCGGAAAGGATTTCAAAGGTAAACGAGTTTTCGATAAACATAAATCTACGATGCATCCAGAAGCAAATGTAAACCCGGCCAATAGCAAATGTAACAAATGTGACTTTACTACAAACGACTTGCGCTTACTAGTGAAACACAAAAAAAAACATTATACGTATCCGCCGAACGTACGAAGTGCCAAATATCTCTGTGCATACTGCCGTGAGTTTGAAGTCTATTTAACTTTAATAAGATCATTTTAATTAGGTATATTGTTTTTGTTTTTTTTTTTTTCAGCTAAGAGATTTTTCGCCATAAAACCTCTCAATGATCATGAAGATTATCAACATGGCGAGAAAAAAAGTGCGCATGTATGTGATTTGTGCGATAAAAAGTTTTACAGTAACTTTAAACTACAAACGCATAAAAAAAGTGCACATGGAAATGATCGTCCATTCATGTGTAAGGAATGTCCCAAAGCATTTAAACTTAAACCACAACTTCTTCAACATGAAAAAAATCATTATGGCAGAAAAATTAATTGTCCGCATTGTGATAAAACATTTGTACAACCATGTTACCTGAGAGTACACCTCAGAACCCATACGAATGAGTTGCCGTTTGAGTGTCATTTGTGTGACAAAAAGTTTGCCATAAAAGTTAGATTGACATATCATTTGGCAAAACATGAGGGTATTGTACGCAAGTGCGAACATTGCCCAAAGTCATTTGATAATATGGCAAAATTGAGAATACATAGGTTTGAGCACATAGGATATCCATACGTATGTGATCATTGCAAAGAAAATCATCACAAAAGAGAAAGGTAAGTCTTTTTTATGCTTTTCTGGTCTTGGGAATCTCCCCCGGAATAAATTTCCCCCAAACAAAAACTGCCGAATTCCTCTGAAAAATTTATTCCCGATAACAATAAAAGCCGAGGGAAATTTTCAAGCAACATTCACGTTCCCAATTTTCGGAGGTGGGAAACATTCCCAGAAGAATTTTATTCGAGATAACCAACCCTGACTTTCCATCTTTTTCTTTGATAACTTATGTTCGGAAGGCCCCTTCATTTGTGGTTCAATAATCTCGAACATTTGGTGTTCTATCAATACAGATATGACACAAAGAACCGCCCGACATTTCATTTAGCTCATCATCTTAAATATTTTAAAGTCATCCGCATACCGGATACCTAGGGAATTTCCTCCTCTAAAGGGCCTGGCAAACCTGATTAACTCCATTTTCATATAAGAAATTGCATTGAGAAAGCGTTTCGATATGAAAAATAAATTTTTTATATTACGGAAGAGAACTGCTTTCAGTTGAGTTTTATAAAAATATTGCTTACTTAGAGGAGTTTTTGTTTTATGTCAAAATAAGCTGGTGAACTTTTGATGTGGTGAATTTTAAATCAAAATTAAAGGAGGGTAGACTGAATGACTAGATTGGGATTGTTAATTCCACTGCGACCTTATGTGCTCCCCATTCAGAGCTTCATAATATGCTCTTACAGCTCTTCCTCCAAATAAGTTTCGTTGAGAAACGAATTTCATCGTAATCGGAAACTTGTTACGAACCCTGAAAAAAAAATATCACAGAATCCATCGTATCGGAAAATCTCATACAAATTGCTATTACGAACGGATTCTGTGATAGTTTTTATCGGAATTGGAAAAGATTCCGAGATTCCGATTATGATACTGGTGACTTCGCAGTTATCTGTGTCTTTTATACACAAGTGCTTCACAACTACCTAAATTATGGTCTGCTTTCTAATCTTGAGCATTGCAAAATCTGTAAGCGAATACTGGGGTGGAATCGTTGATTGTCGCTTTGACTATAGCTTCTAACTGACGAGCCCAACTGTTGTACCTGGGCAAAGCGCTATGGACCAAAGGTCCATCTCTCAATTGAATTAAATATTTAAGTTTCGTATCAGAAAACAAACAACCAACCCTTTCTCTCTTGCTCAACATAACGATTTTTTTTATCTTTTTAATCTTGTAATAAACTTATCATCTTAACCTTAAAAATATTCATATTTTGTTCATATTTATAACAGCTTTGTCCGTCATATGAGAAGATATCACGGAATTATTATGACCGAAGCAGATGTTGAAGAAAACCGCTTACGAAACATGAAAAACTTCTACAGAAAAACTAAAGTGAAAACTGAGCCCGACTTAGAAATGTAATTCTCTTGAAATTAATTAAAAAAAAAAAAAAAAAACAAAAACTACTTAACACAATTATATAGAAAATAATGCTATAGAAAAAAATAATTCTATAGATATTTAACACTTGTTTATTTATTTAAAATATGTAATTATGTATTGGATTAGGTACTGATTAAAAAGGATGCCTTATCTTTAGTCAGATGAATTGAATGTAAAATAATATAGTATTCCCCACTTAATTCCACCTTGCTTTATTGATTTTTGGCTCAATTGATCTTATACAAAAACTGCAGCTTACAAACTAAAAACATGTACATTTTTCGGTTAATTAAACGACGCGACGGCGAAAATGAAGTTGTTACAAGACATAAACAAATTGCAGTTATTCGGAAAGACGGATTTTGTATTGAAATTGGCAACACTCTGCCAACAAATGTCAGCAACATTTAGTTTGCTAATAGCAATTCCAATGTTTTCAACCGTAAGTATGGTAATTTTGACAATAATACTAAAATAGTGACAAAAGAACACAAGTTTATAAACTTGGTTTTCTGTTTTTTTTTCCGAAGTCGGTGAAATTAAGTGGGGAACACCTTAGACTGGGTTTAAAGCAAGTAAGAAAGCTTTTAGAAAACCTTAAAGTTAAATTTTTTTTTCAGGATTCTGAACGGTATTCATTTTAGGATTTATAGTTTAAATTTATGAATGGCGCCAAATTTTATATGGTTGAGTAAGATGTTTAAGTTGATACTAGGTTGTAATGTTAAACGAATCGTATACGTATTATCTTTTTTAACATTATATTAAAGTGAAAATCACAAAATGTTTTTAGCATCATACTTACTCCATATGCCATTTACAAATAATGTCAGAAACGGTATTTTGGTTGTATTTTTACACGAGTGGAACGTTCGACATTTCAGGTTAGCCGCGAGTCATAATATTTACATAAAACTAAAGCTAGGAGCAGATGGCATATAAAAGTCGCAATCGTTTGCGACTCTGATGGCATTTTTACGTCAACATTTGGGACTTTGATAGCATATCATCTAAACACCCTTTCGTGATAGTCCGCATATGTTCGCAAACCATTTGCAGAATATGTGCGACACCCATATTGCATATAAGTTTGCGACTTTCTTGCATATCGTGTGAACACCCTCGCATATAATTTGTGATAGTTTGCGAGCATGTGCGGCCATCACCCAGTAGGAATTCAACTGAATTCAATGCTTGCAGTTCAGCATAAAATTTCAGTAAACAAAATCATGCAATGATTAGACTGATGAAAAGTAATGCACAGCTTCTTGAGTTCGCAAAACAGAATAAATAAAGAATATAAAATTGCCTTGTCTTTACCTGCCCCGACAAATGCCAGGGATTTCAATGATGAGGAGTAATGCACAAATTCATAAGTTTTCTTTGTTTTTTTAATTCTTATTATTCACATTCAGTATCAACACAATTGGTTACAAGTATTAGTATGCAAATAATTTATACATATTCTTTTTACTGATTTCTATAATCCTGTAAAAAGAATAATATTTTTGAAATAAAATATTTCAATAACTTTTGAAAAATTTATGTTTTGAACATAATATAAAATGAAAAAAAAAAAATTAAATTAATTTATGAGAATACAAAAGTTCTATTTACGAAGTGATTTCGTTGGTGAGCATTCATGACATTTTTCAGCTAAGCATAACGGTATAGTGAATAAAAGACTCCCGCTTACCTAGTGATATCGCTGATTCATGGTATTTTTCATGGGACATAAGTCATTTATGAATAACCAAATTAATTTAATTTCATCGATGGATTCACCTCAAATTCCTCGAATGTAGCTTCCATTCCTTGAAGAAAAAGGTGAGAATTCCTAGGTGAATTTTTGGAAATTTCTTACTGGGTACTTACCTAGTGATGTCCCTCTTGAATATTCATTTCGTTTTTCATCGAATATAATTCATTAATGAATAACCGAGATACATATCTACAATGATTTCAATGGTGAACATTCATATCATTTTTCCTCGAAGAATGATGGGCTGGTGAATAAGCAACTTCTACTTACCTAGTAAAATCACTGTTGTATATTCATGGTATTTTAACCAAGCTACACTTACTTAGTGATTTCACTGTTGAATATTCACGAAGAAAGTCAATTGGTGAACGCTTATCACATCCCCATGTTAATCGATGGATTCACCTCAAAATTCTTCGGGTGTATTCCATTCCTTGATGAAAAAGGTGAGGATTCCTCGGTGAATTTTTGAAAATTTCCTACTGGGGCATATGCGACCATCCCAAGCGTTTGCGATGACACGAAAACCGAACATTGCACATCTCCACATATATGTAGCATATCAGCTGTTGTGATTCTTGGTGATATGCGGACTTTATAGTACATCGTCTGAACACCTCGCATATCGACCACAATATTTGCTATCACTTTTGCGAACACATGATGTGCGAGTGCCTCGTTCGCAAATGTATTTGCGACTTTTGGGATGGCTTTTGCATATCGTGTGAACACCTCCATATGTAAGTTTGCGAGCATTGATGTAGATATAGAATTTGCAAAACATTTGCGACTTTTAACATGACTTCAGACTTTTCATGTGCCGTCTGCTCGTAGCTTAATAGAAGTAATATTCCTCTTCCATTTTCAAGAACGCAATCTGCATAAAGCAATGCATGTAAACAATTGAATACCGAGTGATTTGAAATTGGGACAACATTTGTAAATGGTCAAAACAAAATGAGAAGTTATGTAAATGTAAAACAAAGTTTTTTTAGTGATAAGTTTATTTGATTATATATTCTGTAGTTTATAGAAATAGCTAAATAAAGAAAAATGAAATGAAATTAGTTTTTTTTCGCATTGAAATTTATATTTAAAGGTAAAACTTTAATTTGGTTTTCGTGTTCCAGATCTTGAAGTAGCCCTAACCACAAGTGTATTTTGCTTAGTCCACTCAATAATTTCAGTATAAACAAAGAGCGACACCCAGTACTGTTTATATTCACGTAATAGCGATACAAAGGTTGTCCAGAAACAATAAGGCCTACAATTTAGCAATCGGGCAATGGAATATGAAATTAGGCGTTGCTTCGTATAGTGTGGTGTTGACTTTGTAAATCCTACAAAATGTTGTTTACTTTTCCATTCAAATTCAGCAAAAAAAAATTATGTCGAAAACTTACAACTTTAAAATATAATGTGGATTACAATAATCATATAAGTAAAATTCTTTCCAGAGCTTAATGTGGAATCAACGTGTGGAGCTTTCTTCTTCCTAGCTTTCCTCGCCTTTTGGAAATCAAATCAATTGTTTTTCTTTTTCGGCTTCTTGGGGTTCCGTGAGCGGCTTTTCGCCTTGCATAATGGACAAATGGGAGCGTTGCGATGTATTTGCTGATGGCAAGACAAGCAAGACTTCATGGGCGGTGGTTGCTGTCTGAGATTTACATTGAAGTCGGATCGAAAGGTGGGATGGCCCATGCCAATGGATGGACTTTGTTGAAGCCGATTCGTAGGAGGAAATTCGCTTTTATTGAGTCTTGTCACTGAACCTCCGACCGAGGAGGGTGGGGGTGGTGCCGGGGGCATAAATGCATGTTGGGGACCCGATGGTGGCAAGGATGTCACTGTAGCTTCTGGTAACAAAGGATGTCTGGGATGTGGACGTGCTAGAGACGAAGCCGATGAAGAACTAGCTGCTGCAGCACTTTGGGCTTTTAAAAAATTAGCCTGGAAGCGATCTTTCGAAATGGAGCTGCCCTCTTCCTCGTGCAAATCCCTAAGTGGACTGAGACCAAGATAGTCTCTTCGCATGTGATCGATTTGGTACTTCATGGCAAGATACTCTTCGTAGATACGATTGGCCATATCAACTGAACGTGTCTGATTCTCCTTGGTCTGTTTGATGACATTCTCCATGTCGTTAATATCGGCATGGATCTGTCGCAGTTCTTCGACATGGCTCATTTTCTCCTCTAGCAGATGCTCCATCTCTTTGCGGTACTCTTCGAGGCATTTTTCTTCGTCGTCACTGATTTTCACTTCTTTGATAATTTTTACTTTGAGTTTTTCTAGCTGAACGGTTTTGTCTCGGATATCCTTAACAGCTTCAAGCTTCGCATAGTAGTGCCGTTCATTGGAAGAAGAAATTTCTGTAGTGGCCATTTTTGTTTTTGTTGACACAATTGGAGACGTGTGTGGTTGGTTGGTGGTGGCTTTTTCTTCGTTTTTCTTTTGAGGAAATCGATTTCTTTTTTCCACAAATGAATTGTTAAGATCCAATATAAAATAAGTTTAATACATTTTATAATTGCGCACTGACGTTTGAATTTGGCATAATATAGAAAATATTTATAACATTTTTCTTTTTCACATTAAAATGAAAAAAAAAAAAAATCACTGAAATGTGCTGGTTGCTGGTGCTGTCGTCCCGACTGGAATAATTTGTTTATGAAAAAAGTCTGGCTGCGTCTGGTCTGGCTTTGTGAGTATGCGTGTAGTTCACTTAAGTGCTGTCGAAAGTAGTACTATCGTACCATTTTTCACTTTTTTGGGGAATAGTGTGCGGAAATTTAAGGGCTATTTTAGCTGTATTTTACTATTATTAGGAGTCTTTTTTTGCAAGTCCATATGGATTTGTCGAAAAAAACGACATCGGGACTTATTACCTTCTTACTTACAATACGTAAGTCCCGATAATTATCCTGGACTTAACTAAGTCCATATGGATTTAAGTTGTTGTATTTACGTGTAAACTATTAGTTCCGATGTTGTTTTTTTCTACAAATCCATATGGACTTGCAAAAAAAACACGCCTGTTAAGGTCTGTTGGGAACATGGTGACTCTACGAGAAATATTTCATAAAAAATTGTTCATGGAGGCTACTTATAGTATTCTATAAAAAATTTCTTGCCACATATTGCTCGGCTCATAAAAAAGCTATGGATAGTATTCTATGAGCAAGCAATTTTGTGGGTTTGTTGGAATTTCGTTTGTTTTGTGTGATGTTGTTCTACTCTCGCAAATGAAATAGTAAGCTATGAAAATGCCCAACCAACATTTTATGGCATGCTATCGCTCTTTGTTTCTATCAAAAGTGACAGATCTACGAAATATTTCAGGTGGAGACCCCGTGTAACGTGAAATTTCTTTAGGATTTGCACAAATTTTCACAATTTGTCCAAATTCCTGTTTGTTAACTCGAAAAAGATGCAACGAGAGAGCACATCGAGAGAGAAAAAAATGTCCCCTCCATTGGATAACTTGCGACAACAGCTTCTTTGTGCAAGAATAGTAAAGATTGTCAAAACACCCAGCTGTTAGCATCTTTTGCTTTAAATTTGAAATTGTGGTTTCTGATATGTGAAAAAAACTTATAAATTTTTTTTTTAAATTAAATGCAAATTATTCACAAAACCAGACTTTTGGCATGTGATTGTTGATGCGAGGAGTAAAATTCTGACGTTTTGTACACAAAAAGTGGTTCAATGCGTTTGACTTTTTTGGTGAAGTCAGAGAGTTGACCATTAACATTGACCGTCTAATCATAGCTTTAGGCCTGCCGCCCACTAGGCAACTTAGTTGCCGGCAACTTTAAGGCCTGCCGCCCACTAGGCAACTTAGTTGCCAGCAACTTTAAGTTGCTTGGTGTTGCCGGCAACTCCGAGCAACTAAAGTTGCTTGCCCTCGCCCACTAGGCAACTTCCGAGCAACTTTTCAGAATTAATATTTGTGTTTTTTTGTATTTAATTTTCTATAAAAACGTGCTCCACCTAAACCTATCTCAATTTGACCTGTCTAAAATGCAAAATCAATGTAATATTTCAATGGACAACAAATAAAATCGTTAAATTTTCGAAAATTCCTGAAAGTTGCTCGGAAATTGCTTAGTGGGCGGGGGTCAGCAACTAAAAGTTGCCCGGAGTTGCCGGCAACTAAGTTCCGCGAGCAACTCCGAGCAACTTAAAGTTGCCGGCAACTAAGTTGCCCAGTGGGCGCTCTCCCAAATAAGCCAATGTAATTGAACCGGGAGCAACTAAAAGTTGCTGGGGTGAGCAACTAAAAGTTGCCTAGTGGGCGGCAGGCCTAAGTTGCTTGGTGTTGCCGGCAACTCCGAGCAACTAAAGTTGCTTGCCCTCGCCCACTAGGCAACTTCCGAGCAACTTTTGAGAATTAATATTTGTGTTTTTTTGTATTTAATTTTCTATAAAAACGTGCTCCACCTAAACCTATCTCAATTTGACCTGTCTAAAATGCAAAATCAATGTAATATTTCAATGGACAACAAATAAAAACGTTTAATTTTCGAAAATTCCTGAAAGTTGCTCGGAAATTGCTTAGTGGGCGGGGGTCAGCAACTAAAAGTTGCCCGGAGTTGCCGGCAACTAAGTTCCGCGAGCAACTCCGAGCAACTTAAAGTTGCCGGCAACTAAGTTGCCCAGTGGGCGCTCTCCCATATAAGCCAATGTAATTGAACCGGGAGCAACTAATAGTTGCTGGGGTGAGCAACTAAAAGTTGCCTAGTGGGCGGCAGGCCTTAGATTTTTATAACACATGCGTCAGGACGCGCGCCATAACGCTTGTTTATTGTGTTCAGTCACTGCAACTATATCAAACTGTCAGGTTTGTTGTCTTTTTTTTGTACGAGCGAAGATTCGAAAATTACGCGTCGGGCTTTTTCAATTAATTTCCAAGTTTAGCTCTTATCAATGTTGAAATTATCTCATAGACATGGATTTAGACTCATCCGTTTGTCGAGTATGCCTGCTTTCAGATTCGAAAGGCTTTTCCCTTCTACAGAAAACAGACTTAAACAAGGAATACACGTTCATGGAAATGTTCAATGCTTGCACCCATTTGGAAGCGCTGGAGTTGGACAACTTTCCTCAATTTATATGCCAGAGCTGTTCTAACGATTTACAAATCACCTTTGATTTTCTGTACAGAGCAGCTGCCTCTGATCAATTTCTTAAAGATCAGCTTGAAGTGAAAAATGAAGTGGAGTGTAATTACCTTTCCGATGAAAACCCTATAGCACAGGTTGACCATACCATAATATAGGATTAAGAATAATAGCTAGTGTTTGTCTCATAATATTAATTAAATTTTTCTAGGAAGAAAAGATTGAGATTGAAGAGAGCTCGCAAACCGAACACCAACTTGAAATACTATTGGAGCAATACGATGATGATGATGACATTCCCCCTCAAACATTGGACCCAATCCAATGTGAATCCATATATCCCGAAATCGTCGACAGTAAGCAAGAATTCGATAAGGTATGTCTACGTTTTATCCACGTTTTTTCGATTAATAAACAATTGTTGTTCTAGGAATTTGTCGAAGGAGAACTTACGTCCGAAAGTGTTTATATGGAATCTAATGGGGATTCAACTTATGCGAGTGATGCTGGGATAATGGCATCACACATTGATACTGAGAAAGAACAAAAAGAATCAAGACCTCTTGATTCACAAATAAACTCCGGCCGTAAGGTAAAAAAATATATAATTAAATATTTTGTAATTCATTTTGGGTACGCAAGGAAAAATGTAAAATTCTAAAGAACTTCATACATTCTTTTATTTATTTAATTTTTTCTTAAATGGCTGCGAAAAATAGATCACGATCGAAAAATAAACTAAATTCGTCAGACGATATGAATTTAGACCGCGATCGATTTTTTCTTTGAATCATTTTCGAGATAAATACGCTTTCTCAAAGGTTTCAGGTACCGTTATTTTCGTTTTTCATTTCCTTTGTTTAATTAAATTATTCCTGGATTTTAATTTGGATCGTGTGTCTTTTACTTTTTCATGATCTAGTTTTTCTTCATTAAACCTACTTTACTTCAATTTTTAGCCATTTTGAAAAAGATGAAATTCATAAAGGGTATTTGTTATCATACTTAAACAGCTATTAAGTTTAATTTTAAACATTTGATAGACTTCTAGGGAATCTAAAAAGTCTGCTGTGAAGGAAAACCAATTTGTTGAATGTAAAATGTGTGGAAAGATGCTGAAACAAATGTCACTAAAACATCACCTGAAGAGATGCCAAAAAGAAGAGAAACTTCATCTATGCAGTTCATGTCGTAAGTAAAAAAAATGCTCTTTAACTGTTTTCTTTTTTTGTTACTCCAATTTTATTTAATATTTAGCAAAATCTTTTGCTGTCCGTTCTGATTTGAAAAATCACATGAGAACACACGATACAGAACGAGAAAGGAGGTATAAGTGTTCTGAATGCGGTAAAGGGTTTTTCGAAAAGCAATCTCTCAAAGTTCACATGGCACGGCATATGGGCGACAAGGAATACCATTGCACAATTTGTCCAAAACAATTTACAACCAAAAAAAGTCTAGATGTTCATGAGTTTACACACAATAGAGAATTGGGGCGATTTGTTTGTAAGCACTGCGACAAACGGTTTCCTTCAAAAGCCGATCTTACTGTGCACGAACGTTTCCATACTGGCGACTATCCATTTCAGTGCGAATTCTGCGACAAAAGCTATGCTGTGAAATCACATTATAATTATCATTTGGCAAAACACAAAGGCATAACATACAAATGTGATCAATGCGATAAGGAGTTTATGAATCGTGGCAGCTTGACTGCCCACAAATTCAAGCATAATGAACGAATGCCCCACGAGTGTCCCATTTGTAAGAAAGGATTTGCGTCTCCTTATAAGTATATATTATTTATATTGAGTTAGATTTAAATTTTTAAAGCTTTGTTCATTTTATCAGGTTAAATCGTCACAAGAGCTGTCACAAACCTAAAGAAGATGACGATCGAATTAAATAAGCTACCAAGTATATGTTCTGGGTCGGTTATTATGCTACACACATTTTTTTATGATATATTCAAAATATCATGGTTTTTGTTCTAGGCACTGACGAATAAAATTGCTTTTTTCGTTTTTTTATGATTTTTTTAAGTGAAGCATCTTATGTGGATTTCGTTTCAACCAATTCAGATTTGGGTGTCAGATCTTAAATTTTACTCGCAAAACGAACACAAAACGTGATTTTATTTTGTTTTATGATTGTATGAGTGCCTTTTTTAAAACGACACTGGGTAAAAGTCACTTTTCTTTGATGTGTGTGCGAGTGCGTGTGAAAATCTATGTAAATCTTGCTAAAAATCGAGATCTGCAAAATCGACTTCAGATCGACAAAAATTCGATTTTTTTGGTCGAAAGGAAAGGAAAAACTTGTCACAAATCAAAAAAATCAAAGAAAAATCGATTTTTTTGGTCGAAACGAAAACCACATTAGTGAATCTTTTCATTTACCCACAAAATTTGAAAATCGTGTTCAAACTTTGAACGATGCTACAAAAAAGTCACTCGTTAAAAGGAAACAGAGTTGAACATAGGTAATTTAAAATTTTGTTTGTACTTTAAATGTAATAAGGCCATCAGAAATCGAAAGAGAATCCTTTCTCAACGCTTTTGGAGGGTTAGTGACGTTTGTCCCATGAGACATAATCCCAAAGTGAAGTTCACCGAAACCGAAATCGCAAAGAGGGAATCGGATACGGAGGGAGGATATTAATGCATGTACGGCCGAACCTTGCAGATTTTTTTTTGTAAATGTAGGTAGGTTCAATGTGAGTAAAAAACTTGGTTTTCCAATTTTTACCCGAGAAATTTCTTCGGGCAGAATCTGGTAAGTTCTGTTTTCTGTCAAAAGCCAGTTAAAGAACAACATAAAATACAAAATGGCTGTTTTTTACTTTTACTTAAAGTTTTATTTTCAAAGGTAGAAGTGAATTTTGTTTTAAATTAGTGAAATAACTCCCAAACAAAACTGTGTAATAAATAATATCTGTTCAAAACCTGTATTTATTGTGTATTGTGCAGTGCTTTTTGTTTAAAAAAAAATTGAATTTAAAATATTTAATTAAAGAGATTTTGTTTTGAAAAAATTTAAATGAGTGATTTTTAATTTAATTTTGCTTAAATTTCGATTTTTCAAAATTGTATTGAATTGCTTTCACTTCTGTTGTTTATTTTTGGTTGACGTTTAAAAAGTGGACAACATTTTTGGTTCAAAGAGTTCGTGTACTTTTGAGCAATTTTACCTGCCCTTGAGAGAATTTCATCCCCTTTCCATTCAAGTTGACAGATTGCCATTTTTAGTCCGGGAAGTACCCGAACAAACCTATATTCATCTTCTTTGGTACCCTTTCACTCATTCGTTTTTTGGTGTATATCCATCCCCGCTCTAATTTTCGTGAAATTTGCAGATGCAGATACATGTAAATCCATCATTAGTTGAAAAGAGAGAGAAGATAAAATGCAGATTATAGGAAATGCCAAATAATGTAGACATCCTGCCTCCATTAGGCTTTTCCAGAAACTATCTTTGTCTTTTCTCTTTCTAATTTTGACATAAAAATATGTATGGAAAACAAACAATCGACCAATCACATGTTTTTGTTTTCCCTACATATTTTTCTGTCAAACTATTGATTTTTTTTTTACTTGTTTGGCACTGTAGTCTGGTGGATGTTCCAAATAGGGCATGAGCGATGCATGGACTATGAACATGTCCAGGAGTGCACTCTGAACACAAATAAATATACATATAAAGCCGCGTCCGATTAATACAAATTTAGGTTGTGCACCTTCAATTTTGTATTCGCCACAAATAAATATTTCGGCCGAAAATTTAATTTTTTTTTTCGGAATTAATTTTAGCTTATGCGCGAAACAGAACCAGCAACGTCACCAGCACCAGCGGCCGCCAGTATTTTATAACCAATGTATTTCAATCGTTCAACACATATTAGACCAGCACCAGCAACGTCAACAGCGCCGTATGGCCAAAGTTCAAAATGAAAATGATGGTTATTTGGAACTTCTGTAAATGCGGCATTACTCTGGCCCATGAAACAAATCATCACGAACACACCCTTCATTCAAAATAATAGAACCTATAATCTAGTACATTTATGGCAGAAGCCATTCCGCGTTATTTTAAACAAACACGCCTTCAACAACTGTCAATCTAGTAATCTATTCCATTTTCCAAAACTCAGACCGAAAAATGTCTTGTATCAGTGGCGTGTAATTTTCTGCAAATTATTTATTTCAAATTAACTATTATAATATTCAATAAAAAACATAAAATAGATTATTGAACAAAACAATAAAATGTTTGACTCGCTGCCTATATGTCGAGTGTGTTTAAAAACTTCGCTTGAATATATTGATTTCGATACACCATTCGAGGTAGACGCCACCATCAAAGCAATGGACAACGATCTCACTTATCTTGATTGTTTTCAAGCTTGTACTCGTATCGAGATCGAATTCGATGAGAATTGCCCACAAAGTTTATGCAGTTCATGTGGTCTTGAACTCAAAATTGCTTATGAATTTCTTCAAAAAGCTGAATCTGCGGATAAGACGCTACGTGAATTATCTGCAAATACAAAAGTCGAAAAATTCGACGATGAAGAAGTAAGTTTCTATTGAATAACTAATTTTAATAGTAATTATTCTTACCAAAAAGGTTTTTTTTTTATTTCTTTTTAGATGAAGTGTTTCCTTCAACCTCAATTGATATCAGATATAGCAACTGAGGAAACACAAAGTCAAAACCCGAAAGTGATAGAAAACCAATTGGATGATGGTAAGTTTTGGTTGTATTTTTCTATTAAAATAATCAAGGACATTTAAATGTTGATTGATTTACGATAAATCGTTTGAGACGCTTTTGCATGATCAAGTTTAATCGTGATTACATAACTTACTGGTTTGTTGCAATGATACCTAGCTATCTATTGTGTCGCCATCAATAGGTGTATTAGAATTTTTCATCATAAAAGAAGGACTACAATAGTCGGAAGATTACTTAAAATAATGTCGTTAACGAAAGAAAAGTAGCTTTCCGGTACTTTATAGCTTAGCTAGATAGTTTTCTGTTTAATGCACAGTACTGAGGTTGGCTGTAGAATCAGCAAACTCTGGTCTAATTCAGAGTTAACTCAGTCTTGAAAACGACTTACATTTTAAACCTGATCAATATCTTTGTGTCATATTTTGCCAAAATCAGACGCCATTGTCTTCAATTAATTAAAATTGAGAGAAGTGAGAAGCACAACAACCAAGACCATTAATTCTAATCTCAACTGCTAACTACATAACAACTAGGGATATACAATGCAAGAAAATTTTAAAGTGATACGAAAGACAATAACTTCGATTATTTATTCTTCAAAAACACATTTTTTATACTTAATCAGACGTTGAGAATTGAGAATAACGGGTTATGAAGCAAAAACTATCCATGGTCTCCCACAGTCACCCCCACAGACGACAAAAATCATGGGTCCTGAGATCATTTTTGGTTGCAAAAACTTCAGAGGTAATTTTCTCGTTTTCGCTTCCTTTTCGATTTAAAACGGTTTTTATGATTTTTGGTCTAGTTTCTTTTAACTGTCTCTTACTTTGCTAAACTGCAACCGATTTTTGATGTTTTGAATTAGCCGACCTACAACTAGTGTCTATGCGGATAGCGGATTTCCCGCAAATTAATATCAAACCCATTTTTGGTATTTTTAGGCTGTTTTTTGACTTTGCTATCATTTTTTCACAAAATCGCGTTATTAAGTACCTATGTACAATTTTTTTCTATTTTATTATGAAAGCCCAATTTATTTTCTAAAAAATAACTAACATTAACATTAAATAAAAACAAAAACAATGGAAAACGACACTAATAAATTTTAGCTTATCTGTTAAATGAACCATATTGTTGCTCTTCATCAAAAGTAGGTGCCTATAATTTTCTGAAACTTTATGGAAAAGAAGAAGAATAGAAAAAAAATTAAAAGTGAAGGAACTTCAGTGTTAAGACCTATGACGTAGTTTCGGGCAAAACAACGTAACACTCTGCAAAATTAAAACTAACCATTATAGAAAAGAAGAGTAATTTGTTTTACATACAGTTACTTGTGAACAATGTCACTTAAGACATAAGCCGGATTGTTACTTTCTTTTCCAACTAATTGAAATAGACAAAATACAAAATTTAGAGGTTTCTTATTTCGCTTTTCCTGAACAATTATAACGCTCTGGTCGACGACGACGACGATAGCTGAGTAAACGAGGGTTTTCATTTTACATGATATGGCTTCTTGTCCGATCGCATCTTAAAATAAATGACTACCTATGTCAAAAAAAATTGAAATGTTTATTTTTCATGATTGGTTGGCCTCAATATTTCGGTAGATAATAACAAAATATTAATCCACTGAAAATGTCAGCAAGATCATCCCTGTTTGGAAGTTAAGGCTCTCCCAAAACGGCGCGAAATATTCAGAGCAAATATGCGACGATGAAGAATGTTCAAAAATTCGCATCGCGCCAGTGTGGGTGCTCTCATTAATCATCATATAAATTAATTTAGTAAGCGGAAAGTTTCAAATTCATGCGACAATCTTCCTCCTTGCAAGACGTGACATTTGGACCCATCATATGTTGCTTTTATAATAGCAATGAGCTTATCCGCAAAGAAAGCCAAATAAACTGCCTGTTGACGCTGCCAAAAGCCTTCTCGAAATCGATGAACAGCAGGTGAGTGGTGATCGATATTCAACGCACTGTTCAATTATGATCCTCAGGGTGTTGATATGATCAATACAGGAAGAGCCAGCGTGGTGTCCTGCCTTTTCAGGGCTGCATACTGTCACCAATTTTGTTTTTATTTGTGATAGCGATGTACTGCGTGCATCCTTGACACCTTGACTCTGACAACTAGTCGTAAACATCTAGATTACGTGGACGACATATGCTTACTCTCTCATAGGATCATGGATCTCCATCAAATGACAACAAGGGTGGATAGGGAAGCAGAAAATCAATACGGAAAAAACAAAGATGATCAGCCTCGGAACCCAGTGATCCTCTCAAGTCAATATTTCTCAACAGTTGGTAGAGAAAGTAGAGAGTTCGCAATATCTTGGGAGTATGTCTTTACCCAATAAGACATAAACAGCCGTATCGGGAAAGCAAAGGCTGCGTTCGGGATGTTGTCTTATATTTACAGGAATAACTCTCTCAGCTTAAAGACCAAGCTACGACTGTACCGCTTTAATCTAGAATCCGTACTGATGCCGCACCTGGAAAGTTACATCAACTGTAACAAGGAAGATGCAAACTTTCGTAAATAGATGTCTGCGAAACATCTTAAGGGTTTTCTGGCCCAATCGCATATCGAACGAAGAACTTCATAGGAGAACGGGTCAGGAACCCATTGACTCTATTATAAGAAGACGTAAGTGGCAGTGGATCGGACACACGCTTCGAAAAGGAAACGATTGCATTACAAGCCTAGCAATGCAGTGGAACCCGCTCACTCAAGAAGGCAGAAGGGTCGGAAGACTGAGAAGCTCATGGCGCAGAGCAGAACAGTCGAGGAAGAGCCAGCGCAATTAGGGAAAAGCTGAAATACATCTCCGGAAACCGTACACGATGGCGCGTAGGGGTAGTTGAGGCCCTATGTCCCGCAAGGGATCGCCCACGGACGTAATAGGTCTGAGGACCTAGGCAAGTAAGTAAGGGGAAAATTTCGTTGTCGATGCGATTTATTCTCGTTGATTTTTTTAATTCCTGAAACACGCTTTTCACTCAATTTATAGCCCGAGTTGTATCCGAGTTATCAACAAATTTGGCGGGTTAACCCTGGATTAACTGAATAGATATTTCTGACAGATGTAAATCGCCCTTTCCATAGTCTCACCTTTTCTTTTTGGATAGTCAAAGCGCATTTCCATAGTATCGCACAAAGAAGCGATGTCGCCAAAAAACAACATTTTTTGTTTGCTACTTTTTAGGCTGCGATACATCACGGAGTAATTTTTTTCCAAAAAAACGGCTGATAATTAATAAATGATTAATTTTAGAATTTGGAAAAAAATGCATGGTACAAAGTTTTTTCCTCCATCGTCTACAGATTGGTTAGCGGTAAATACAATAAGAAGAGCGGTTTCGGTGCTTTTATGAAACTTTCACTTTCAGCTAAATTTTATGTGGGTTTGTTAGATTTCATGCCATTGTTATACGAAATCTGACTTTTTGATTTTGTTTTAACTTATTGATTTCAGAGTGGCCTCCGAACTTTCTCAAATCGTCGTTTTTTCCGAGACTCAAAAATGAATTTTTAAATAATTTATCATTCAAAAGACTTCTTACTTAAATAAATTATTGATACAATTTTATATATTTCTAGAGAAAACATATGTGTGCACAGTTTGCGGGGAGCAATTTTTCTCACAGATGGTTCTGAATATACACGTCAACCGTTTACATACACATACAAACAATATGATAGAAGATCAAATTAACACAGTAGATAAAGTTGAATGTCAGATTTGTGAAATGGCCTTGTCTATAGATAACTTGCACAACCATATGCAAATGCACGAAGAAGAATCCAACTTTCAAGACAACGAAAATCATGAGAAAACATCAATTTATGAAGAAGAAGTTATGGATGAACCCGAAGATGTCGAGTTTGAAATGCTTGATATGACCAATGTTTCAACAGATGAAGAAGATGTGAGAAATGTAAATGACCCTCAAGATGTTATTGACTCTCAAGATGCAAATGACTCTCAAGATGCAAATGACTCTCAAGATGTAAATGACTCCCAAGATTTAATTGTCTCCGAAGGCTATGAACCAGTTGATCAAGACGAAGAGGAAATGCTTTCACAAATAAAAAATGAAACAGATTCAGATTTTAATGTGATAGCAAAAATGATATCCGAACAAGAAAAACATCGTGTTAAAAAGGAAAAACACAAACAATGTGAGATTTGCAAGAAGTATGTGCGAATAACTTCGTTTACTGCACACATGAACGTTCATAATGGTTGGTAAATGCAAATTGGCAAACATTAAATTAAATAATATTTTCGTTTGACATCCATTTTTTTGCAGGTGTTCGTCAATTTCCATGCGAGTACTGTTTTCAGGCTTACTTTTCAAAGCGTTCATTGCAAAAGCACGTTAAGGCTAACCATTCTGACATTCTGGACTCTCATTGTAAAATATGTAATGAGACGGTTGAAGCGGCCGATATGAAGGCTCACATAGAAGAAAGACATTCGCATATAGTGAAGTGCACGGAGTGTGAGCATGAATGCCAAGAGTCTAAAATGAAAGACCACGTGAAGCGGAAACATTCAGAATCCAAAGACTATTTATGCAATGTTTGCTGTAAGTAATAATCAATGATACAAATTTCTTAATTTTTTTGATGTGTAAACATCTATGCTGGCGGTAGAGTGAAAAAAAAACGTGAACGTTCGTATGCAACGTTACGTCGTGCAAAGTTACGGTGTGCAACGTTACGATCTGCATACTAGGATGGGTGCGTTCAGTGAAAAAAATCTTAAGATCCCCTTCAAGCAAAAAAAAGTCCGTTTTGGATCCGCGCACGTTGATGTTTACACATATTAACCGTGAGTCCCGGCACTCACACAATTTTTTTTTTAATTTGCTGTTATGGTGTCCGTTGAAGTTAACTTATGAATTTAAGAGATTTGCAAAGAAAACATGTATGCACAATAGCGTTTGTAGTCAGTGAACTGCTTAGGGAAGACACTTTTATAAACAAAAAGTGACAATACCCCGAAGGTAATCAGATTTTTCCAGTTTCACAATACACCGCGCGACACTTCAATAGAATCAGGCATTATTCTTAATATCACAGCGATTAACGCTATGGTAAATTTATAAATACAATTGTTTGTTTTAATTCTTAAAAGTTGAATCCATACCGAATAAAATTGCATGAAATTATGCATACAGTCTGATTGTGGATAAGATTAAAATCTTATTTTTATGGTCATAATGGATTTGGCAATGAAACAATTAAGTTAACATTAGATTTTCCTGACGTTTCGGCAGGGGTTGCAGTCTTCTTCAGAAATTTATTAAACAAAAAAAAAATAATTAGCATTGCGCAATTTCTTCACAGAAGTACTAAGCCAGCCTAATACCCAGTCTAGCTAGACCAGGTGACTAGCTCTGCTACTCGGTCCTAATGAAAAGTAAGTACCTGAGCATTTCTTCACATCACTAGTACCGGATCTAAAATCACCAAGCGATACTAGGACCTAATACATCAAAAACTGGTCTAATTCTAGGATGAAATTCTATATGGGGGAAGCGATCTTACGTTTTCGTTTGTGGGAAAGATTTGCTTCAAATCTTCATGCAAGTCTTTCGCACAAACGAAAACGTTTGATCGCTTTTTAGATACAGAATGTCACCCCTGATTTTGACAATATTTTGGCATTTCAAATATTATTTTGACATTCGGAAGTGACTTCAACTATTTTCCGGTCTTTGATTTACGTAGTTAATAGCAAAACGGTCGTCGTTGCTAGATAGAGAGTGGGAAAATGAAGAATGCCAATGAAGTCCTACCGATATTTTCAAGAGTGATCAGTGGTGCTCTGTTCTGAATCAGCTTCCAGATGAAGCATTTGATTTAAGTAGAACATTGTGTGTTATCTTCTGATTGGTGTTTTGGACATTTTTCTGTGTGGGTAGGCGTGTGACATTCTCTGAGAGAAATGCCCTTTATTATATGCATTTCATGTTCGGTTCATGCATTGGTCGCGTTCGGAGAACTATCCAAAGCTATCAGAATAGGTTTTGTGTTTGTTTTAATCCCTTACGAAAACAGCTAATACAAAAACAACAACGCACATCTGAAAATGTTGGGATATGTGCGGAAGGCCTTTTTAATAGCTTGTCGAAACTGTCTACAGCACTATTAATCGTTTTAGATATGACGTTGTTTCTCCATATAATGTGCATAAACCGTGGGAGTTGGAAAAAAATATAATTCAATATGGTCCAACGACTAAAATTTAACTATAGTAAAGGCAGGTCAGTACGAAGTCTGATGGCAGAATACATTTTTTAAATTGCGACCACCAAAAATTAAATTCAGTCCCTAAACTTATAATAAGGCCATTATAAAACAGGTACACCTACACCTACATATGTATATTATGTATAATATTAATAATAAAATCAATAAAAGCCGAATTCATTATAAACAACCACCAAGAAACTATCGAAAATCAGCAACGAATGCATTGAAGAAAATGAAAGAAATTGATTGTGATTCAGGTATTAGCGCCACTAGACTAGCCGATTTTAAAGTCCTAACTAATGCCGAGTCCTACATATTACTCGGTACCAACTTATAAGAACTAGGGCCTAGTACTTATGTGAAGAAATCATTTGGTACCGATTTGGGTACTAATAACTGGTATAATAACCTGCTACTAGCTGATTTTGAGGAGTCAGCTAGTACCGAGTCCTAACTAATACTCGGTACCAAATTAACAGGAGTAGGACCTAAAAATTGTGTGAAGAAATAAGTTGATATCGATTTGAGTACTAATTTTAAGACTAGTACCGGTACTAGCATTAGGACTGTGTGAAGTAATTGGCCGTAACAGATTTTAAAAGTCAATCAACAATAAAAACAATAAACTAACGTTGAGTAAACAATGGCTTTACATTAAGTAAAATTGAGAATTATTTTAAATAAAAAGAAAGTGGTACACTTCAAAATGAAGTTTAGTCTTAGTACTTGATGTATATATACACTAAAAACAATTATTTATGACGTTTAGTCAGAGACTAGCGAGCAGTATACAGCGGATATGTTTTGTGTGTCAAGTGTGGGGTTCATGTTGTTAATGATGTGCAGCGTTTCAAGTGTGTATCGCCTAGACGCGTGTTGCTCAGTATGGAGAACTTTGACATCTTCAAAGTCCGCTTTCAATCATTTGGCTGGCCAATTCGGTCTTTCCAGGGTTATTTGATTTAATATCCGATTTGTGGTTAGACATTAGTTGGCGAAGGAATTGTTTGGTTGTGCCAATATAACATAAATTACTACAAGGATCATCAGGTTTGCCTTTGCAGTTGGTTTTATATACCACATCAGTGGCATTGTCTTTGTCAGGTTTAACTTTAAGTTTCGAAAAAAGAAAGTACATATTCAGTTTTGTTGCCGATAATCTTTTTGAAGATTTCAGTTGCACCGAGTACATAAACAACAGTTTTGTAGTATCCTGGCATACGATCCACGTTTAAAGACGATGAAGTCTTATTTTTTTGTTATTGTATCAGACCACGAATAACGGAGTCAGGAAATCCAGTGTCTTTCAGCATTTTGAAGATTTTCACTTCATTGGTGTGGTGAATTTTTGCATCGCTCAAATAAAAACCTTGCTTATGAGGCTGGAAGCCTTGTTGATGATGATGTGCTTGGCTAGGCTAGAGTGAAAATTTAGCAATTTTCCTGACGCCGTATGTTTTTGGTAACAGTCAAACATGAGATGTTCGTTGCATCGAATGACTTTTACATCAAGAAATGCCAGTTCGCAATTATTTTCCATCTCAAATGTGTTCCCATAGAACACGCTGGAATAAGTAGTAAAAGTGTAGACTTCAAATATGTTTTGTTCTCTCTGAAAAAAATGTCCTCCGGCGAAGAACAATTTACGAACACAATTGATAGAACTGAGAAATTTGGATGTTCGCGATGAGATGAGAACAAATTTTATTTGGATGGTCCAGATAGATATAACCAATACTTCAACCATTTTAAAAAAGAAACCACGAGTTTTGGAACGTCACCACAGCCAGGAAGCAAGAGTAATAGTCTGGGGTATATGGAACTGTCGATATGGAATTTTCTATACTAAAAATGTCCCACAAAAAGATATTGGAATAAGACCTAGACTTACCTTAACAAAACTTTTATCACTTTATTACCTAAATTTAGTAATGTCTTTTGACAAATATCTTGGCCATTCACGCAATGGATTGAAAATAAAAGAATATTGAATGAATTTCAAGCAGGATTTAGGAAAAACTATTCGACCCTGGGCCAAATATTCACTTTTGATTCAATTTCACGTGAAGCACTTTTTTACAAGCTATATATGTACGGAATCTCAAGTAAAGTTGTAATTTTATTGAAAGCGATGTACGAAAATAACGTGGCGTACGTTTAGGACGGTGAGCTTGTTTCGGAAAACTTCAACACAAATGGGAGTTAAGCAGGGATGTGTCTTGAGCACGCTGTTGTTTATATTATTTATAAACGATATAATAGAGACTATTGGAGGTGGAATAGAGTTTGGGGATTTGCGAATACCTGGTCTTTCTATCTGAATCGGTTGAAGGAATGCAGCTTATGATGAACAGTCTTGAGAACTACTGCAAACTCTGGAATCTAACAGTCAATTTAGACAAATCCAAAATGATGATATTCAGCTCAGGGATGGTGGTAAAGGAGAAAATGTGGCCAGTGTTCGAGAGTATAAGTATCTTGGAGTAATTATCTCAGCTAACCTAAACCTGAAAAGCACTTCCAGCAAAAGCTAGCTGAGGCAAAAAGAGCAGTTTCTTCTGTTTGGGGTCGATGCTTTAACAACAAATACATTGAGCATAGTGCAAAGCTAAAGTTATTTCGTTCCACTGCTTCTGCTATATTGCTTTATGGAGCTCAGGTTTGGGGTTATCGCCGAATTGAAGATGTTGAAAGGTTCCTGAGATATTTTCTCAAACGAATTTTACGCTTACTAACCAGCACACCAAGTTATATGCTACATTTGGAGACAAAAGTATTACCGTTGTTCTTAGACACTCGAAAGCTGCATTTTGAGCATATAATTAAAGTATAGCAGATGGAGGATGAGAGACTGCCCAAACGAGTACTGACATATATTTTAAAAACTAGACGGCAACTTGTGGAAGAATGGGAGGAGCTCGAGACTGAACTTGGTGCTAACGTGCGCATATCAGGTGATATAAGCCCTACGGACTTAAGGAGAGTGTTTAATTCCATATTAAAGAAAGTAAGCCACTCTACCTATGAAAGTTGTAAAGTGAAAGCACAATCTTCCCAATTTAGGAACATTTACAGCCAACTTAACTTTGATCTTTGCGAAAATACTTATTTCCAAAATCGTTTTACTCTGAACATGATAAGTGAAATTTTTAAAATAAGAGGTGAAATATTAAAGTTAAACTATATTCCACATCGAGAAGACCTACCAATTCTATGTGACCTGTGTAATCTGAAGGAGAGGGAGGATGTATACAACTTCATTGCAAGATGTCCTATTTTAAATGAGTTTCTCGTGAAGTGCTTTGGTGTAAAGTCATTGAATATGAGCGAGGTCCTGAGCATTCTGAATGGTAACCATGGATGGGAAGTTTTGTACAATTATACATCAACTGCACTACGTTACAGACAACAGATTATTGATGGAGACTTTTAAAACTAACGAAAATAATATGATACAAATTAAGAAATTGTCTATCTGGTAGACGGCCTTTGGCCAAACCATATACAACTTAGGAAAACCATAGGGTAACAATTAAGTTTTTAAAAAATGTTATGAAATAAAATAAAGTTTTGATAACTAGGTTAGGTTAGATAACTAACTCTTGGCTTGTTGTGGATGGTTACTGTTGCAGTAAAAGAAGCATGGAGTGACATTTCATTAAATTATTTGGAACCAACTTATTACTGCACTTCCTAACTTGGTTATTGAATTTATTTTAAATATAAAAAAAAAGACTTTTCCACATTTTGTTCCTATATATACATTTATGCATATCCACCTATTTAAGTGACGCAACGAAAAGAAAACTGTGTTTTTTACGAGCGTGTGCAAAAAGGCATAGTAAATAACCTAACGGTACTTTCCACATTATTCTGTTTGTGCAATTTTATTCGTTATGCATCCCTCTTTTAAGAATTAAAACAAAACAATTGATTTATAAATTTACCAAAGCACTAAACCCTCGGATAGTAATTATAATGCTTGTTTCTATTCAAATGACGTGCACACACAGTGTTGGCCTAAACTAAAGCACGGAATCTAATAATAATATGTATGGATTTAATTCACAATCATTAATTTTATTATAGGTTAGGTTAGGTTAAGGTGGCTGCCAAGCAGGAAAGCTTGACACACTTTTAACTCATCACTTATTTAAAAATCAACAAATAATTCACAACCAATTAAAAAATAAGTGGACAAATCTAAAGCATGTGGACCTTATTTACTTCAAATTTAATTGTTTCTAATACAAACAGAAATCTCCAATCGGATTTTATATTTAACCCCTCTCATCCTACAAATAGCAACATTTTGAAAAATATATCCTTAAAGGCGATATCACACTGTCATATATACAGTGGTGGCCAAAATAATAAGAGTGAAATATTTTTACTACAATTTTATCACAAGTCTTTATTTTTTTGAAAAAAAAACTTCTAAAAATGCTTACAAATATTATAAGTTAATATTATTTCCAAGTGGTATTGTGAATTTTTCTAACAAAAAAACAAAGTTAATAACGCAAAATATAGATAAAACTATTTTGAGACGCATTTTTCCTGGCCAAAAAAATAAGAGTGAATCAGATCTTTCCTAAGGGTGAAGCAAAAAATCAGTTAAAATTCTACTTTGATAAGAACATGGGTAACTTGAAGACATCAGTACTTGGTTGAGTGGCCTTTGTTCTTAAGAACCGCTTCACACCTTCTTGGCATAGAGTCAATTAGTTTTTGACATTTTTCCACAGGTGTTGCGTACCATTTTTCTTGGATTTCTTTCCAAAGTGCCTCCGCATTTGTGATCTTATTGCATGAAACTCTATCTTTCAAATCTTTCCAAAGATTTTCTATGGGGTTTAGATCAGGCGATTGTTCATTGCAAAATTGACACATTCTTTTGTTCAAACCACCTTGTCACGACTTTAGCAGTGTGTTTGGGGTCATTATCCTGCTGGGATGTCCACACTAATGGCAGATTATCTTCTGCAAATGGAAGCATAATGTTTTCCAATATTTGGAGGTACGTTTCTTTGGTCATAATATTTTTGATCCAAAAGATAGGACCTACTCCATTATAAGAAAAACACCCCCAAATTTTTATATTACCGCCACCATGCTTTACCGTCTTTATGGTGTTCCTAGGATTTACTTCTTTAACTTCAAAACTGCTGCTGTACAGGACCATGGTCCTGCCAGTACTCACATATGGATCCGAGACTTGGGTGCTTAGCAAAAGGCATTCCGACCTCTTAGCCGCGTTCGAGAGAAAAGTCTTAAGGAGAATTGTTGGCCCCATTTGTGAGGAAGGACGATTCCGGAGACGGTACAATCATGAATTGTACGCAATCTACCTTGAAGCAGATATCGTGACAAAAATTAAGCTCGGTAGACTTCGTGGGCAGGGCACCTAGCTCGCATGAGCGAAGAGGAACCTGCTCGGAAAGTTCTTTGTGGTACATTCTATGGTAGACGACAGCGTGGTAGACCATGCTTGCGCTGGAGAGATGGCGTAGACCAGGACGCCCGGAGCCTTGGGGTGCGCAACTGGATGGCGGCGGCTCGAGACCGGGATGGGTGGAGAGACTTGTTGAAGGAGGCCAGGACCGGACCCCGGTTGTCGAGCCGACGATGATGATGAGGATTTACTTCTTCATCCTTTTTCCTTCTAACATAAATCCGGCCATCAGATCCAAACAAATTTATTTTGGTTTCGTCACTGTACAAAATATTTCTCCAGTTTCTTGGACTCCCTGATGCTTGGTGGAAGTTTGCGAATTCAATGCGCTGCTTTATGTTCCCTTTTCTTAGCAATGGAACTTTCCTAGCTATTCTTCCGTGTACATTTTTTTCTTGCAAACGTCGGCGAATCGCTCGGGAGCTAACGTCCAACGAGAAATTTGTTTTTATCAAGGTGGATGTTGCAAATGGATCCTTAAGAGCTTCTCTAACTATTTCTCTGTCGAGGGTAGTTGAAGTTTTCTTTGGACGTCCTCTTGTTTCGGTTGGTTTTTGTATCTTATTTCGGTCCCAGAGTGTTTTCGACTAACTTTATCAACATACAACAAAGCCAACACAAATAATAGAGTTTACCACTCTACATTTGAAGAAATCATGCAAAATTTAAAACTTAAAGGGTGGATGCCTATCTTAACGGATGGGTCTAAATCAACCCATAATACTTCATTTGCCGTTACTCAAGAAAATGGAACTGTGTTAAAGGCTGGAATTTTATGCGAATACTCTTCAACCTTCACTACTGAAGCATTAGCCGTTTTTGAAGCTGCAAAATGATACTGCAGTTCAATTTAAAATTGGTGATATGCTCCAATAGTCTATCTGTGCTCAAAGCCGTAGCCAATCCAAACCACAACACCAAGCAAGATTCTTCCTCATAAAATACCCAACAAAACTGAAACTAATATGGGTTCCCAGTCACATCGGTATACCAGGTAATGAATTTGCCGATAAAGAAGCAAAGCTTTGCAATGAATTACCGCTTTATACTTTTGATACATTTTCAAAAAAAGACCTACGAAAAAACATTGATCAAATTCTAAAAAAGAAGAAAATTCTGAATTGGAAAAATTACGAAAACCACTATGCCAAAATAAACACTGACGGACATGCTCCCGTTTATCCATCATCAATCTCCTGTATCATCAATATCTAATTTCATTCGTCTTCGATTAGGACACAGCGCTTTAACCCACCATCCTGCAGTAACATTATAAACATGTCACATCTACTTGGCCTATCATCATGCGTAACCTCCAAAAAAATGAACACTGTCTTAAACATTAACCAAAATATCTATTTATTTTTAAACACTATTAATATTGATAATATCTTAAAGGTAGATAACTACCTTCACATCAATAAATTAACTATATAAGCTTAAAAATAATTCTCACCTTGAGTGGAAAGCTTTTGTAGCTAGTGCTCTCTCATATTAGCATATAATTTGTAATTTTATGTTAATAAATAATAATACTAATAATAATATTTCGGTCGTTTAATACTCGAGACACAACACACGGAGAACGATGAAGTGCATTTGCAATAAAATCGAAAGTGTTACCTTCTTCTCTTAGTTGCAAAATCAAACGGCGTTCTTCTTCAGAACAATGTTTCAAGCGTCCCATTTTTTAAGTTTCAAAACTAAAAATTATTATTTTAGTAAATTGGATATTAAAAAAAGAAGAACATACGATAATTTCCCAAAAATATTGCAAACTTACAGTGCACTCTTATAATTTTGTCCGCTGAAAAATGAGTTTCGTGTGTAAAAGTAGCGGTGCTTCAATAAATACTTATGGAAAATTTTCAGTGACTGGAAATTTTTGACAGCAAATGCAAAAATAATTCGTAAATTTTTTTTTTAGTTTCGAAGGTTATAAGAACGATAGAATTTATAAAATAAAGAAAATTTATTGATTCACTCATATTATTTTGGACACCACTGTATATGTCCCTTTATGCCATATAATATATGACAACATATTTGTTGTATGTCAAAATAGTATTAGGCTCGATATATTTTGTGTCATATATTTGACTATCACACTTATATGACATCTTTGAGACATATTTATTTGGCCAAATTTCCATATTTATATCATAATGTAAGACTGTCTTAAAGCCTAGTTCGACAGTTATAGTTATTGGAAGTTCTATGCCTCTAAAAAAAACACCCTTTATATAGGACCTACATACATGTTCAGTGCCGAGCAAAATAATAGCAGTGTAATCTGTTAAAAAATATAATTTTTATATCTTTATAATCCAGCCACTTTTTCTAACTTCTACTGTAGTGTGGTGCTCATGGATATTAAGTTAACCATTTGAAGTCATAGTTAAGCGGTTTATTCTTAGTGCATTGATTAAATGTCACTTTGTCTGGTGTCTTTCCGTATTTTAAGCGAGCAAAATAATTGCAGTGTTATCGTCAAGTTCAATTTAAAATATTGTGTTTCCTTCAATTATGATTTGGATGTTATAAAAAGTAAGCCCTATTCGTTTACTTACCAATGAAGAAGTTCAGGAACTTGTTGGGTGTTCGGCGAAAATGGCAAGAAATGACATAACATTTGAGGGAAAGTGGAAACATGGTAGCGTAAAAAAAGTTCTTACGCCATCTTACATAAATCGTGTTGTTCTGTTTTCAAGAATGCATCCTACTGTTGCAGCTACACAGATTGTGGGTGAACTTGATTTACCATGCGGTATCTATATTGTAAGAAGACGATTGAGGGATCACAACTTGAATGCTCGCAATCCAAGAAAAGCCCCACTTCTGCAAATGCACATAGCCAAAGGAATAAAGTTTGCGCGAGATCATTTGGGATGGGTTCCTGAAAAATGGAGGAATGTTTTTTGGACTGACGAGATTAAAGTTGTACTTTATGGTGGTAAAGGATCTCGGCAGTATGTAAGACGATCACCAAATACCGAATATGATCCTAGATACACCAACAAAACGATAAAACATGGCATGCTTCTGATACTATGGAGTTGGTCCAATATATTGGATCAAAAGTATAATTAATCAACACTCGTATGTGGAAATTTTGCAGAACATCATGCTACCATATGCAGACTTCAAAATGCCGCTTAAATGGGTCTTTAAGCAGAATAATGACCCAAAGCACACCAGCAGAACAGCTAAAGAATAGTTTCAGGACTAGAAGATTGAGGTCTAGGAGTGGCCTGCTCAGTCTCCGCACCTCAATCCTATTGAAAATCTTTGGGCGGACATACATAAAGAAGTCTCGAATGCCAAACCAAAAAATAACAAAGTGATATTGACCGTAGTTCAGCAGGGTTGGAGATAAATATCACTGCCAAGATGCGATGGAGTTTCGACTCAATGGAGCGTCGTTGCGAAGCTGTGTTAAAAAATAATGGTCATGCTACTAAATACTAACTAAAAAATTACAATAAATTGAACTTTTTGAACCCTTATTTGAACTTAATTATACACAATGAGACAACCACTGCTATTATTTTGCTCCCTTTATTTTCGAACACATTTTGTTTTTGTATAGTTACTACATTAATGATAAATAAATTATCATTCAATTTATAAAAAAAAAAAAAAAACATTTCAATAAAACGTACAAAGTTTTACCAACAATGATTTCTGAAATCAAACTCATTTTTGTCTAAACTTATTTATATTAATTGATCCAATAGATCTTGAACTGCATTTTACTAAAACATAAGTTTAACAAACGACAATGCATACGCGTCTTCATCGTCAATATCGTTTTCTTATTCTTTAAAATTTAAAAAATAAACATTCTTCAAAATCAATGTATGTAATAAATGTATTTTCTATTTGCTGTCAACCACGTCAGATCAACCGTCAGATCACTTATTGTGTTTTCCAATCAACCATTTCAGATTTGGGGGTCAGATTTCAGATCAATCGTGGTATAACTAGAACGAAACGCGATTGATTTTTTTTTTTTTTTTGTAAAGGTAGGTGATTTGTCTGTGTTTACTGACGTAACTATTGGTACTATATGTAGGGAAAAATTCCTACAATTAAACTTTTCCTAGGGAACAGTTAACGTATTATATTTGGCTTTATTTTGTTAACGAAAGTTAAAAAAAGTTCTTACAAGAAGGTATTTTCAAATTATAAAAGAACATTTTTGTGTTTAAGTTATAATTAATTTCAACTATTAAAAACATTTTTATTTGCCGACAGTTTACAGTTTTTTTTTTTTATTAACAGTTGTATACAAAACAAACACAAATACCAAGCGTTAGATTTCTTGCACAAAATAATATCAGTGGCGTGGCTAACACGATTGACAAATTTTCATTATTTATTCTTTTGTTTTATAAGAAAAAACTTATAAGTGGAACTGACTTTTAATCTTAACATTATTATTATTTGCAAATAACGATTTACTCAATCTTTTCTTGACGTCATTACAATGTGATATTGTACATTATTTTGTTCAAGCAAATTAAAATTAAAAAAAAAAAATACAAATTAGGGATTTTTTTTTATCCCTAGCAGGAATTCTATTTTGTTGGTATACTATCACTGCATAATGACATGTTTTGGCCACCGGCATCGGTGGCATCCATAAATGCAATCCATTCAAATCAAAGGAGGAGCTTTTCGAACGATGATGAGGAAGAAGACGATGAACACGGAACAAGTTCACTTACAAAAGGATTATTATGGAATTTTAATAAAAATAATTTTATTTTCACAAAAAAACAAGAGTTTTTGCTGGCTTAATCTTAATTTGTATTTATTGGGAGTTTCCTTTTTTTTGATTTGAAACAACAATCCATAATAAAATAGCGCCCATTGAAAGATGTAAATATAGTAGCATTTCTTTCACGCAAAGTTGGAATAATAACTTGAGCTGAAGTGCCTTTTATTGATTTTTTTAATAATTTTATTTAAAGATGTACATAAATTGAATTCCCACTTGTTAATAATTATAAATCAATTTGAATTTATGTTAAACTGTTAAAATATCAAAACACCGATAAGAAGGTACTCACTAAGGTCCAGTTTTTCGGTGCTAGATTAAAGTTAAACTAGAGTTAACTCATCAAATTTGGTGAGTTAACTCAGGATTAACTGAACAGTTTCTTTTTATATTTTATCCACTGAGTTTAATTAGTCGTTCCTCATGCATTCTCCACAGAAAAACTGCTTCCTCAGTTCACTGTGGGTTAATTTACTTCTAGAGTTAGTTAACTCTGGTTTAACTCACCACTGAAAAACTGGGCCTAAGTGTCAAATATAGAATTCGAGCCTTTCTGCACAAAATTGTATTTGTTTTTTAGGTCTACAAATATTTTAATTTAGATAAGGTAAATGGCTGTTACACGACAACTATTCTTTGAGGAAAAACTCTTTTCGAAGTTGTTCGAAGAAGAAAGAAGATAAGACCAAACAGACCTCCCCGGGGAGTCATGGTAAAATGTTCTTGTCAGGAACAAAGAGTGATGGTTTTATAGCAATCTTATAAACTACACAAAAATAATTGTACAACGAACCACAAAAAACCTTCTTTGAATTTGCCAACTGGATAAATAGTCCTCAAATGCGGTGGCAAAGAAAGGAAAAACTGTGGTGACCAAGCCACAACCAAATCCACTGAAGCAAGGAAAGAGTAAAATACTACATCAATTTTGATTGGAATTATAACGTTTCACAACTCCGTGGAAACCAACATAATGGCGCAGTGGATTTATGTATGTAGGTGTGTGACTGTAAACTTAGAGGTGTGGATTCCAGCCCCATTCTATGTAACTTATTTTGTCTGTATTCCTCCGTTTTCCACTGAACGCCACCCTTGGCATTCCGTTTCTTAGTTCATTTTGCCATACAAAAATTATTTCCTATCCTTCTAACTAGTGCCGTGCATTTCAGATTGCATATAAAACTGCACCTTAGGTCTTACAGGCAAATAGTTAAAATTATGTATTGCGTCAGCTCATTTGACGAGAGATCAGTTAAGTTTCTATATGAGAGCCCCACTCTAGCTCAGATTAGAAAAGCTACTAAAAGCCATCCCAAAATTTATTTATTTATTCTGAATTCCGAAAGACTATTCTCTTTCCTAGAATCTTCTTAACCTTTCTTACTTTTACTCTAGGGAGCGCAACGGATATATTGCGATTCGAGTGTGGTGGCGTACTTTACCATATTCGCCTTCAAAACAAACCTAGTACAAAATAGAAGAAGTGGACAATGTTGGTAAGGAATTGAATTGAATGTTTTCGTACGGTGCAGGAAATTACGCATCAAACAGCATCAATCCTGCTGTCAGTTTTCAGAATATTTTGTTTAAAAGCAGTTGACTTCATAAATTCGTTCGAAGTTTTAAGATTCCGACCAAATTGAAAACAGCTTTCAGCTCAGTTATCTAACCTTACATTGTGTCACAATTTTCTTTCCTTGACCCCTGGAAAAAGTCTCATAATTATTGCTTAAGAAGCAGCAGTAGATGTATGTACCAGGAGTCCAAAAAGTGTTTTTTAATAGGGTAGGTAGAAATGGCGGCCAACGAGCAGGCCATTTAAATACCATAACTCGTTTGAACCTATGTATGAGGAATGGGTTTGTAAGAATACCCTCTGGAGGGATAATGCCCCGAGTCTAGACAGCTAAATGTCGAAATTCGGCTCAGAGTCATTTCGTAACGTTTAGAAAAGATATCAAGTCTTTGATCTTCAGTTAGGAAGGTTCGTCAAGGTCCTCACGTCAAAGCAGACCTTAGGATTGTATCATAAAACAGGCTAGGTTTGCGCATTTATAGAGGAAGTGAACTCTAATATTTCATTTTCCTGTTGGTGCGCACAACTACGACAATGGGTGTTGTAAAAAATACCGGCATGCTCTCCTATTGGCCAGTGGCCTCGGCATGTTGCAACGACCCTGGCGATGTGGCACTAATTTGGAGGATGATGTAGCTTAAGGCATCCATTGGGCAAGATCTTAAGGCCCGTGTGGTACCAACACTAGCTGTTCCTTGAATCTTTTTAAGCTTACCGTTGTTATATGCCTTGGTTAGATCCATATGTGAAGATCGGTCGTACTACTGCTGTGTACGTCCATAAGATCATCTTTGACTGTAGGACCTACTTTTTACCGAAGGATTTGCTACAGGCATAGAAGGCTACGAGGCCTTCTTAACCCTTTCTTCTTTTTTTATAAATTAAAATCTTTTATGGTCTACATTTAATCAAATTCAAGTTTTTTTTTTATTCATGCATAGATTTGTTTCAATATCACAATTATAGCATTTTTCGCTTTACACAAATCCTCATTCAAAAAATTCTTTTCTTCATTTTAGCGAAAACATTTGGTACGCTTGGCATACTCAATGCCCATTTGAAATATCACGAAAGAAAAGATGCCAATGCCAGATCGGAGGCATGTTATATATGTAGCAAAGTATTCTCTTCGAATCACTATTTAAAAAAACATATGCTTATACATCAGGAGCAACGTAAACTATTAGAATGTACTTATTGTGATAAGAGCTATCATTCAAAAAATTCCCTTGAAAATCATATGAGAATTCATACGGGTGACACAATCAAATGTGTTATGTGTGCAAAAGAATTCGGCCGGCAATACGAATTGAATGTTCACATGCGATTTCACACAAAGGAATATCCATTCCAATGTGATTTGTGTCACAAAAAATTTGCTATTAAAGGTCATCTGCGAACGCATATGTGGCGTCATCAAGGTCTCAAGTTGCAGTGTGAAGAATGTGGTAAACTTTTTACATCCACCAAAGCGTTGCAAGAGCATTCTTTCTATCATTCTGAGATGCCCTACCAATGTCCGTACTGCCCAAAAGCCTATCCTTCGAAACCGAAGTGAGTAAAAACAAAATTCCTTTTCAATAACACACTCTGAAGTTCGGAAACTAATTTTGTTAATTTTGTCTATTGCAGATTCAAAGTTCATTTGAAAACTGCTCACATGGTGGAATTCTCGAATGACGAATTACAAAAAATGGGCAAATTCACCGTGCCAAAAAGACCTAGATCCAGAAAGTTTACCTTAGTTCAGGCAGATACCGTTATTAAAGAAGTTGAAGTTCATACAAAAGTTGAAATTGATTAGCATACGTTTTATTTAGAAAATTGAGAAATGTAAAAATTTTTGTAAATACATTTTAAGTATTATATTATCTTCTTTTAATAAAAATTAAATACAATAATCGGACGGGCAGTATACACATATAATTTTTATAGGAGAGGTAGACGAAAATCAATAGATTTTCACACTTTGTCTTTAGCTACATGTAATTATTATGAACGTCATTGAATCTCATGATTCATCTTCAATGTTAATTTGTTAAGCCGCT
The DNA here is from genome assembly GCA_932273885.2 of Leucozona laternaria. NCBI lineage: Eukaryota > Metazoa > Arthropoda > Insecta > Diptera > Syrphidae > Leucozona > Leucozona laternaria. The sequence goes on along the minus strand of OW026367.1, from coordinate 16,279,206 downwards.
TTAAAATTCTTAAACCACAGGAAAATTTTCGTGCGATCCAGTCGTGCATATTATTTTCAAACAATGAAACTGTACCGAGTACTTTTAGATTAAAGTGCATTCTTTTTGTTTCAGCTAAAACTTTCACTCGCTTGGCTACTTTAAAGGACCACTTGAAAAATCACGAAAAAGAGGGCCAAAAAGGGGGTAAAATTGAGTCCTTCCCTTGTGACATTTGCGGCAAAATTTCCCCTTCGCGCCAATGTGCAAAGATTCATAGAAATATACATGATGCATCTCGTCCCACATATCCATGTGTTGATTGTGGCAAAGTATACCTTACATCGTCATCGCTAAGCCAACATCGAAGGTGGCATACAGGAAAGGCCTTTAAGTGTGTCCAATGTCCAAAGATGTTCGTACTTGAATCCGAATATAAAATTCATCTGCGATTTCACACACACGATTATCCCTATCAATGCGATATGTGTGGCAAGAATTTTAATGTCAAAGGTCATTTAACTGGTCACCTAAAAATGCATTTAGGTTGGAAGATTAAATGCAAAGTATGTGGAAAACTTTTCGCCACTAGGGCGGCATACTCCGATCATGCATTCAAACACAGTGAAATGCCCTACAAATGTTTACATTGTACAAAAGGCTACCCTAGGAAATCAAAGTAAGATACGGTTATATTTTCGAAGTACTCTCCCATAACATTTCACTTTGTTTATTTTATTTTTTTTTTTTTTTTGTAGACTAAGGTATCATCTAAAAACAACTCATGCTATGGATATGACTATGGACGAAATAAATAAAATATATATTAAAGCACCAAAAGTTCGAAAGAATCGGGAAACAGTAGAATGGATCAAAGTTGATTCCAATGAGACGGATGCAACTGTTTCAGTTGATAGTAAACTTTAAATGTAGCCAATTATTATAATTCCAGACCCATATATGATTCAGCTAATTCATTATGATTTATTTCAATAATATTGTACAAGTAGGAATAAAATGCATTCTATAACAGAACTTTGTCTCTTTTATGATACCTACGTAAACGGTTTTGTTGTCTGTAACGAAGCCACAATTCTGAAATAAGCTCATTGCTCCAAGCGCACCTCTCAAGTGCAACTCAGTATACCGAAGTTCGTTATTTTTAGTTCTTTTCAATTTTTATAAAGTTTATTTTTAGTTTGTATGGCAATTTATGATTTTGTATGTGCCATATATGGTCTTTTATGCATTGGTAGGAATTTTCTGAAGACCATAATTGTCGTCGGCTTACAAGCAAAACTGACCAACTGTCAAAAATTATATTTTGTATTATCGATGCCTAGTTAAATAAAAAATAGCAAGTAGAAAATTCTCAAAAAACTGCCTATCTTCTATTTTAACCAGCCAGTTAAAACTGTTCCTTGACTATCTGTACGTTAAAATTAAGTTCACAAAGTACACAAATTTCGGTTTGAAAAAACTCTACCTCCAATTAAAAGGGTATTCTTAGTAAATGTCTGTTTTTTAAAAAATTTGCTATTTGTGTGGTGAAATAGGGTAAAAATAAAAAACATGTCCGATTTAAGAAATTATTTTTTTGTTTGGAAGGCGTTTGAAAGGTAATTTTTAGTAGATGGCTCTAGGGATATTTTTTTTTTTAATTTAGTACTTATAGGGTGAAATTGGGCTAAAAACGTATGTTTATATCAAAGGTTTTTGTAGGGGAAAGCTTAAGGAAATTAAAAAAAAATTGATATTTATAGGGTGTAGTAGAATAAAAACAAACAAAGGAAGTTCCGATTTTTAAAGTTCTGTTTGTGTTATTTTTAAAAAAAATTATATTTATAGAGTGAAATGGGTTAAACATAAAAAAGCGGGTTTTGATTAGGTACACAAATTCGTTCTGTGTTGGGAAACTAATAAAGGTTGACTTAGACTATATTCTTACGAATTAAGTCATTCATAACGTGAAGTGGGTTAAAACCCAGAAAGTACATAGTATTCGATTACAAAAAGTAGTTTATATTTATTTATATTTTCGTTTTTAATTTTGATGCGAAGCTTAGGTTTTTCTACCCGTGCGAAGCCGGGAGGGCCAGCTAGTCTTTTTATAAATCTGTAAGTGAAAATAAAAATTAACAGGAATGAAGAGCGTTGGTGTTTTCCTTACGCTTTTGTTTGTAAAGAAAGCAGATTGCCTTTATACCTTAGTTGTTTACGAACAATTTGACCACTAATTTCATTTTCGCTTTCATCCCACCTTAAAAGAGAAACAATTCCGCATCCATATTATTTTTCTTTATTTTAATTTAAAAATTCAAAATGATATAAGATGGGTCCGTTCAGAACTTGATTTATAACAATTCTGAACATTAATCTACTACACTATTATTTTTCATTTTATAGATAACGTTTTGTCAGCAACGTTTCGCACGTTCAATAAAAAAAATTAAATTTCAGTCGAAAGTTGTTGTTGTGTGAAATTCTTTCATTCACCTTTAGGATTTACTTTAAAACAAAATAAAACTTTAATTTATATTCGTAAATTAAAAATTCAGCGTGAGTAGTTTTGGGGATGATATGTAGGTTGTAGGTATTTGTAAATAAATCAGCAAAAAAGTTTTCTAAATTTTATTTAAAGCGTTTGTTGTTACGCGGTTCATTATTTTTTTTGTTTTAAAATCTATTTATTGAGATGTTTTCCCTACAAAATGCAGCAAAACTATGTAAATTTCAATGAAATGAATTATTCCACAATATTGCGATGAAGAATAATTCTGGGGACAATTTTCGAAGAAAAGGCAATCTTTTGATTTGAAAACTCACTTTCCAATAAACAATAAGGTCTTTTATCTTTTATGTAAAACCACCAAACAGAACGAAAATCATAAATTCAACTTCAATGTATAGGTATAGTACTGCTACATGGTTTCATCCCGGCCCATCCCAAGACAACTCATCCCCGACCATTCACCCTAAGACCCAACTGGTACCGGGCCAACTCATCCGATGGAAAGTGTGAGGGATGTTTTGTGCGAGACAAAGAAAAACAGGGGGGTCATTCCGTAATTTTCAAAATGATAATCGTCAAAACGATTATCGTTAACGCTATCGTCAATGATTGGCTTCACGTAACTCGACAAAATTTGTAGTAAAAAAGCACACCTACAACTTTTTTGTGTTGTTTATTGCTTTGTGTTGTGTTTTGGTGCGGCCGCCGCCGATTGTATTGAAAAGCCGTCTGGCAAGTTTATTATTTCGAGCTTGAGCTGTCAGACATCAGATAAAAAATGAGAATGTGTGTATAAAAACCTCACACATAGGCAGTAGGGATTTTCAGACACCGGTTAAATTGTTGTTGCAATTCACATCTATTCATCGACGCGGGAAGAAATTACAAATACAACAATGTAAACAAATGGGTTTTGGAGGGTGAAACGTACGAAACATTCTCATCTTCATATCGCTAATCTGTGGGTTGCATGAACACCCCTTAGAAATACTTGTGAAATGCACGCCAATCACACCACAAATGTCATTTCTAAATTTATCAGGTTTATCTTTACACTTTCCGCATCAAATCGATGAGATAAATTTATCAGATCTGCAGAAAAATATTCCCATACAAATTTTGACAGCTCATTTCTGCAGAGATAAAATTATCTGGTTTCTAAGGTTTATCTGAGTTTTCCGCCGTTTCATGAATACCCTTATTATGTCGAAAATTTAGAAAAAAAAAAATCGTGTTTAGTGTCGAAACGAAATTTGAAATTCGATCTCACACGACTTGACCGTCCATTTCTTATAATTTGACATTTGTTACTACATGAACATTTTAAGGATTGGGTCAAAACTATCGCTTCAAATCTCATCCGAATCCTCAAACTATCCAGATATTCGGATATGAATGATACAATTGAGATCGGAGAATATCCGGATAGTTTCGGATACAGTGCCGGATATCCGGATAGTTAAATGAGACAGTTGAGAAGTTGAGGTCCGAAACGTGGTGTTGGATACCCGGATCCAGATTCAAGCAAAAGGTAAAAGTTGTAATGTGTTCTCTTTAAATAACAACGATAATTTAGTATGGTACACAATAAATGATTTTGCATGAATGTGTTACTTTGATGAATATCAATAACCTACACCTCCCGAAAATCCTGTCAAGAGCTCCAACAAAGACAAAGTTTAAAAAAAAACCTTTACCCTATGCAAGTGCATAAATAGTTTTAGATTAAAGGTTATTCTTTTTGTTTCAGCTCAAACTTTCGCTCGTATACATAGTTTAAATGCCCACATGAAAACTCACGAAAATGTGGACAAAAAAGAGTCCTACCCTTGCGATATTTGCGGTAAAAGTTTTTCTTCACGCCCAACAGCAAAGTCCCACAGAAAAATCCATGATGAATCTCGTCCCACGTATCAATGTGTTGATTGTGGCAAGATATACCTTTCGAAAGAATGGCTACGCTACCATCGAAGGTTCCATACAGGAAAGGCATTTAAGTGTGTCCAATGTCCAAAGATGTTCATTCACAAATCTGATTATAAAATTCATCTGCGATTTCATACAAACGAATTTCCATATCAATGCGAAATATGCAAAAAGAATTTTGCATTGGAAGGTCATTTAACTGTTCACCTAAAAAAGCATTTAGGTTGGAAGATTAAATGCAAAGTATGTGGGAAACTTTTTTCTACCCGACAAGCACACAGCGATCATGCATTCAAACACAGTGAAATGCCCTTTAAATGTTTGCACTGTACAAAGGGTTACCCTAGGAAAGCAAAGTAAGATAAGGGTTTTTATCTTCAAAGAACTATCACATAATCTTTCACTTTGTTTATTTTTTTTTGTAGACTAAGGGCTCATCTAAAAGCAACTCATTCGATGGATATGACTATGGACGAGATAAATAAAATATATATTAAAGAGCCAACAGTTTCAAAGAGACAGAAAGTAGAATGGATCAAAGTTGATTCTAATGAAATGGATGCAACTGTTTCAGTTGGTTAATAAACCAATTATAGACTAATAAAATAAAATTACTTTTATCAATGTGCAGTTAATAATAAACCAAGTTGCAGTTCATAATAGTTGAAAGGTAGTTTTCATTAAGAATAAAGTGTCAGTCAACATATTATAAAAGTTTACAATATGAGTATGTTTGCTCAAAAGTCTGGGCGATCCCGTTTCGTGAGTTTTGGGGTTTTTTACACTGGCCGAGTTCAACGCACATCTGAATATTCAGAATTCTAAATTTTTGAAGCTCTTGATTGGCCAGCTGTCAGAAAAAGTTCTGAAAATTCAGATGACTTCTGACAGCTGGCCAATGAAGAGCTTCAAAAATTCAGAATTCTGAATATTCAGATGTGCGTTGAACTCGGCCACTGATAAGTATTTTTGATGTGTAAACATCTATGCCGGCGCTCTGTCGTCCAAAATAACTATTTTCGTTGCAAACAAAAAATTTTTAGGTGAAATATTTTTCGGGTGAAACTCACAATAAGGCTGAGGGTGGTTCTAGATCATAGGCTGAAGTAAGATTTTCTTAGAAAACGGAATTAACAGAGAAAGAAATCAATTTTATGTGAAACAGTGTAGGAAAAAAGTAAACGGATCAACATTTTAATTCATAATTTTTTTTTAAATTTTGTTTTATAATTACCACGTCATTTTAAATCAATTATAGATTTTAATTTTAATACAAAAATCATTGGCATCATTGGCATCAGCTTCATTTTCAACATTTAATAGACTTCGGTTTCACAAATATTTAACAGGCTTTAAAATTTTTAAATGACGTATGGAACAAACGTCATTTTAAGATTTAAAAGCCTGTTAAATAGTTAAAAGGGCTTTATGAAATCGGCCAACTATAGTTTTGGGGAATAACTCTTTATAAAATCTCACGTGTCTTAAAGATGAAATAAGCGGAAACGATGATATAGTCAGCCTCGGCATACTGAATGCTCCATTCAAAAAGTCTTCATATTCTAAAAACAAATCTTGTTTTCAATCTATGACAGACATTCCATTGTGGTTTAAATTTATAATATGATTTTTTAGTTCAATGTTTGGTTTCTTCGTCCTAGCCTGTTTTATTGCACCATCAAATAATAATCCATAGTTAAATATTTTGTATGGAGCAGGCAAAAAGAAATTGGCCGCATTCACTAATGTAGTTTCTACGTAGTCAACTCACTCTGATTGGCTAAAAACAACTAAGAACTTAGTTGAAATTTCCCCTCCGACCTAGTGTAAAATTTTCGGCTACAAAGTTAGTGGATAATGATTTTGACATTTCACGATCAGCTGTTCGATGAAAATACAAGTTCAATTTTTGGTAGAAGATATTTTCAAAATGAAATTAATGGTTCAATATGAAAATATGCATTTTATACATTTTGTTTAGTCTAAACTGTAAAAAAAGTTTATTAAAAGTTTTCAAAACACAAATGTTTCTTATTTAACATCTCTACATCTGTCATTAATATGACCGTTTAGGATTGACTAGCTTTTTAGTGCAATTTTGCATTCACAAACCTAGTTGAATTTGGACTACGTAGAAACTACGTTAGTGAATGCGCCCATTCTTCTCTTTCTTTTAGCAGGTTACAAAAAACAAAAAGGTAAGGATTATTATTTTCTTCCTTGTCAACGTTCATTCGTTACCTACTTAAGTCTCAAAAATGCTTGTAATTAGTTTAGGAGAAATTTATTCAAAAAAGGCAGTAAAAGTGGGCATATTACAAACATTTAATGCTCAATACAACAATCAATAGTTTGTTTACAAGATTGCTAGGGCTTATTTCACAATGTCTGGTTAAAGTTTCAATTAGGCTACATGGTACTTACTCTTCAACTAACAACCTCATTTGCGTTTCACAATATCTGAATAGTCAATCTTATAAGTAGGGCCCAGATGTCTATGTAAATACATATTTTTTTTGGACAGCCGTGGAAGCAAATGAATAATGTGGTTTTTCGAATTAAGAAATTTCTGTTGAAAAGGCATTCAATCGTTAGCGCATATTTTGGCATATGTTGCTATAAATGAATATTTAAGCTTATTTAGCATATTTTCACAATAAACGCATATTTTTCGTGCATATTTGTAAGAAAATTGAAAATGTTCATACAAAAACGAAGGATTTTTGAAAATTAAAAAATATCTCCACCATGTTATCCTTGAATATTAATAAATAAAAACGTGCTTGGATATTCCATAAATGAGATTTTTTCATTGAAAAATTATCCAATAACGTCTGATGACGTGGAGAGATCATTTTCGATGTACAAAAACTTTTTAAGACATACATACCTATTTAAATTATTTTTTTTAATTTTTTTTTTATAAACTTTGTCTTAATTAATTTTGCTTTATTTCAATTTTTTTTTCATCTACTTTTTGATTATTTTTGCAGCATGTTTTCGATTTTTGATGGCATATTTTCCAATTTTGTGTGCATATTTTAGGTACATATTTTGTGTTTTTTAGGACATAAAAATCCGGGCCCTACTTATAAGTAAAGTTATAAGTATTTTATATTTTATAGTGTCGATTGATTAGTTTTTTGAATTTTTCATCAGTAAACCACTATTTTGTCTGGGAATGTGGAAAACTAACTGACACATACATTTATTATTTCAATAAATTTATTGTGAAACGCAAAGTTTCATACTGGTAGGATTTAATTTGCGAATAATTTAAATGTCACTTAAGTAATTGGAACTTTACTCAGACATTGTGAAACAGACACTTATGCCCGATTTCATAAAAATACTCTAAAATCCATTTTATCTAAAGTCCTCTTAAATTTTATCAGACCTTTAAATATTTCCAGTCTCACCATCTAAAAAAAGGAAATTGGTTGGAAATAGGTTGTTTCCGTCTCACATTCGAAATGCACGTGAAAAAGCATTACATGTAGAAAAAAATGCTACGAAAAAAATTATATTTGAAGAACGGATTCCAATATGAACTCGGAATATACTTGGACGTCCTACTTTATGTTGCTCTTCATCCTCAGATGAACAATTAATTATTCTAAAAACAAACAAATTATGAAGGCTTTCCGAAACCAACGCGAAACATTCGGAACGAATATGGGATGACTGAACAATCAACAATGTTTGAAGATTCACATCGCGCCAATGTGGGTACTCTCATTTATCTCCATGTAAATAAATTAATAAAGGCGAAAGTCTTGTCGTCGTTCGGAAGTATTCGCGTTGGCTTGGGAGAGCCTTAAAAGATTATTATCTACACACAAACTATATTTTTGTTTCGACCTATTCACAATTTATATTTGCAAGTGACTGCAAAATTACATCTATAATTTTCTTAGTCGTCGGCTGACATCTGACATATAAGACTTCACAAATCACACTTTTAAAATTTATTGAGACGAAAATGGGCTTTTAGTTTATAAGGGCATTTAAAAGTATTTTAAATTTAAAAGCACTTGGTGAAACCAAAAAATCCCATTTTAACTCTAAATGGGCTTTTAAATATTTAAAAGTCCTTTATGAAATCGGGCATTAGTTCATTTATTAAAAAATGGGCTTTTAAATAAAAAGGGGTGTAGAAGTGGCCGGGTTTTTTACGATCAAAATAATAACATAACGTATTATAATCGAAATAACAAGAAAACTTCACGTTCTCAGCTCTTTTGAGAAAGGAAATAGTTCAATTATTCCAAAAGTAAATTTGCTTTTAAGACCAAAATGTTAGCACCGGGAACCTGCTTTTTTTAAACAAATTACATTATCTTACAGCTGCAATTTTGCATATCATTTAACAAATAGTTAGGCTAAAATATACTGGTCTATTCAAACATCGAAAACTTTTTTGTTTTATTTATTAAAAATTAAAAATAATTACAAAAATTAATAATAATTAATTTACTTACACATAAAACAACAACGTGGCATTGAAGAAAAGTAAGATTTTTCATGGAATGTGCCACAATTGCAAAAAGAAAATAAATAAATTCCTTTTTTATTATTTTTACTCTAGAAAAAAATTGCCCAAATTTGAAAGGCTGTATAAACCAAACTACTAAAACATTATTTTGTTTGTCGTTTTTGAAGCTTTTGAAAAAATAGAAATAAAACATCGCATTTTTGCACGATCTTAGGGTTTTTGGACCACAGTGCGGCGCACAGTGGTTCGGTTTGTATGGGAGAGCGGAAGAAAGTCTGTTTTATCTGAACGGTTCAACGGATTTAAATGAAATTTGGCAAACATGTTTATATTAGTCTTATACATATTTGGTCAAAATTTGGTTGAAAAAAAATAATTAGAAACAAAGTTATTGACATTTTTCTAAAATTTGAGGGATTTTATGTTTTTATGGGAGAGCGGAAAAAAAATCTGTAACATCTGAACTGTTTAACGGATTAAGATGAAATTTGATTCGCATTTTTAAATTAGTCTTATACATATTTTGTCAAAATTTGGCTAAGAAAAAATTATTAGTAAAAAAGTTATTGACTTTTTTTCTAAAATTTGAGTGTTTTGATGTTTGTATGTTAGAGCGGAAAAAAGTCTGTAAAATCTGAACTATTAAATGAATTTTAATGAAATTTGACAAACATGTTAAGATTAGTCTTATACATGCTTGGTCAAAATTTGGTCAAGAAAAAATTGTTAGAAAAAAAGATATTTTTATAAAATTTGAGGGTTTTGATGTTATATTTAAATAAAAGTTTTTTTTTAGTAAAATCTTAACTTTTTATTTTGAATAAAATATTATTATTAACTATGTATATTATAAAATTAAATAAATAAATAGATAAATACATAAAAAAATAAATAAAAAACAATTATGAAGTAGTAATTTTATAATGCTAGAATGAGGTTTTTAGCGTCTGCGCTGATTGGAAGTATTTTCTTTTTTGCCTGTGGCCTTAAACCTGTTATTATTGGATCTGAGGATATGAGTAAATGATGCATCACATCTTCATTCGTCGCAATTCGGCTGCATTTTCTCGAATGAAACCTGCGGTAGGCTTTATAATCCTTATTTCGGCATTCTTGGGCTTCCTCGGAGAGCGATCCAACAGGAAATGCACAGCTTTTAATTATTTCTTCTCCATGGATCAAAACCTTATGTACGGTTGCTGGCATATTGTACCATTTACATTTCTCAACAAACAGTTCAGCAGTTTCCCACGTGTAAGCTGCATATTTTTTTGAAATCTAATTTTTCATTCGACGTTATTACTTCAAGGATAACAGCAAACCGCCGAATTAGGGATTCACTAACTCTAGTGATTTCTGAAGTCATGGTTGGATTTGCAAAAAATCTTCTGGAGGTGTTGCCATTACTAAGCCATAACTAATCCTTACAGGTAATAAAAAATTACGCAATACAGAACAAAAACAAAGCAATAAAACTTTAAAAAGAACACCTTTTTAATTTTTACCTGCCCTACTTTTAGCGAAAAATTAAAAAAAAATAAAAGATTATCCCTAATCCTTTTCTTTATTTTATCATCATACACGAGCGTATGATTTCAAAGTATTTTTGAACTTATACATTGTATGTTCTGATTTACAAGCCCTCAAAGTTGAAAAATAATTTTATTCAAGTCGCGAACCATATTTTCAACAATCTTTTATAATTCTTTTTCCGAAGTTCCTTTAAATGAATTCTGTAACTTCTTATATCATTTTATTGGTCTATTTTTGACTATCTAAAATAAAAAAAAATCATAATTTTTAAAATTAGCCTTCTACATATACATAAGTAGCCTAAAACATTGGTACTAAGAAAAAATGTTTTTTTTTTTAACTTTTTGATTTAAAAAAAAAAGCTCCAAAAAACTCCAAGCAACGAAGTAGGGGAGAGTGAGTACGAACGTAACGGTAGGTCGGTTGTAACATTCAATTTTTACGAAAAACTATAACTGTGTGCGTTCATTTTTTAATGCACAATTCTCTGTAATTAGGTCCTGAATGCTACCACAAGAATCCAAAAGTCAGTACAGTCGAATGTACCAACAAAAGCCAAAAATGTGAAATTTTAGTGAAAACGTAATTTTTTTGGTCTTGAGTTTTTTCATATTTTTTTCTTGAAAAAATAAACAATTCATTGAATGGATGCGACCTTACAGTGATCCAATATTTCTGAAATCGAATAGATTCAATATTTTTACGATAGCCATACTGGTTTCTCCTTACTTTGATTTTTAATATACAAAAGCGTGGGGTGGACTGTTGTAACAATTTTTGTGTGGACGTTTGTAACATAATACAAGCACAAATTACTGTTTAGTTATTTGTGTTACAAGACAACCGTCCACACACAGTTTTTGGTGACTTTGTTTATTCAACAGCTGGAGATAGAGATCAAAATTGTTTTCTTTTTTTCAAATAAATTCGAAATAATGTTATACTACATAAATCCATTTATTATCAGCACTGAATAAGAATGCCTTTTCATTGGCATTCATTTATTTTATAATAATACATAATTAATTTATAGTATTGGCTTAGAATTAAATTCTAAGTCTAACCACCATTTTAGATTTTCTTCATATATTTATATGGTGTTACAACCGTCCTTTCAGCGTGTTACAATCGACACACCGAAAAGGACGATTGTAACATTTGACCTTGTCTTCATTTTCAAGTCATACATTTAAATCAAAGACAAAGCTGGAAACCAAATAAGTATTTAACGGTGGCTAAATGTTCATTTATTAATATGCATTATGTTTCATTTTGATATGTTTATTGGTGTTCGTACCCACTCTCCCCTTTACCAGTGTGTGCTCCATACTTTCAAGTTGAAGCACAGACAAAATCAGCTGCAGATACTTGCAGATGTGGGAGTTATGTTCAAAATTGTCTCACTGAATCGGGTTTCAAAAAACTCCGTCCTGACAGTGGTGTTTATCAAAAAGCTTCAGTTCTTCGATACTAATTGTCAGAACGAATTGGTTAAGCCCATTATTTTTAGAAAAAATGTGTTACATTTATTTTAAAAATAAAACAAAATTAATACATTGACCCAGGGCTGAGAAATTCGATTTTTTGCGAAACCATTTACTTCAGTACAACGAAATCTGTAAAAGACTAGTCTTAAGATGTGTGTCGAATTTAATAAAAATCCGTTCAATAGTACAGATTTAACAGACTTTTTTAAAATTACAGTACAACATCAAAACCCTCAAAATTTAGAAAATATCAATAACTTTTGTAATAATGATTTTTTCTTAACCAAATTTTGACCAAATATATATAAGACTAATTTTAAGATGCGTATTTAATTTCAATTAAACTCGTTTAAGAGTTTAGATTTTACAAATTTTTTTCCACTCTCCCTGACAAACATCAAAACCCTCCAATATTAGAAAATTGTCAATAACTTTTTTTCTAATTATTTTTTCTTTACGAAATTTTGGTCAGATATGTATAAGACTGATTTAAATATGTGTGCTAAATTTCATTCAAATCCGTTGAACAGTTCAGATTTAACAGACTTTTTTCCGCTCTACCATACAAACCAAACCGCTGTGCGGCGTCCCATTTTAATCGAATTCACATCAATAATTATAAAATTTTCCTATTTGTATAAACATGAAAAAGTTTACGTCTAAGTGAAGATTTCGCAAAGTTGCATTGCAGTTGAATTTTAATTAAAATAACTATTTTGTTTGCATGTTTGTTTTTTTTTTGTAGTCGATGTATTTTATCTTAAAATCAGTAAATCAGCTGTTTTTTCGCTCAACAACGATTTTTTTAACGTCGATCATCTCTACTAGGTTTTCAAACCATAAAAGTCAGTGTTCAAACGTAAAAGGTCTTCAAGTTGTCATTTACATTGGGTTCAGTAGCCATGTTCTGTAACTCTCGCATCGATAAAATCAGTCGAGAAACGATGAAAATTGAAACAAATCATAAGAGTTTTGTTTCATTTTCCATCGTTTCTCGACTGATTTTAGGTGTGTTCCTTTGGGCTCCAGTATCTACTGCCAAGTACTTCTGGCTGCAGTCAACTACTTCTACTCTGTGGTCGAAGTAGTTCAAAGTAGTTCATTAATCTAGTAACAGAATGTTTCCAAAGAAGAAAAAGATATAACCAATCAAAAGAAATTACGTAATAGATTATTGTTGTTGATATTTTTTTATTTTAAAGTAAAATAAGAAAACAAACAACCGAAATTAAATTGATATTGAGGTTAGATTTTACTTTTGGCAAAATGAAAGCATTCCATTCATCATCTACTGGGAAGTACTAAAAAGTACTTTGCAAAGCCCAATGGAACACGGCTTTTATCGATGCGATAGTTACAGAACATGCGGGTCCTAGACCCATGACTGTTTCATCTCAGGTTTCTCAGGTTCTTTGAGATCTCAGAAATCTGTACCTACGTTTTGTAACTCTCGCATGGTTAAAATTGGTCGAGAAACGATGGAAAATGGAACAAAGCTCATACGATTTGTTTCAATTTTCATCGTTTCTCGACTGATTTTATCGATGCGAGAGTTACAGAACGTAGGCACTGGCAGTTTAAGTCCAAAGTTCTGTCAAAGTTCATATAAACAAAATTAAATTGGACTAAAAATGGTAGAAATAGGTAGTTTCGGACTAGTACGCGAACGCACCTATTGCCACCAGCACCAGCCACGAGAAATGCATGGAGTTTATAATTTTTTGTAGTGTGGTGCCACTGAATATCGCAGTATTAAAGTTTTCAGCAGTGGACCAGCAACAGCAAATTAAGAACTTCGGACAAACGGCACTGTTGACTTTGCTGGTGCTGGTCTAATCTGTGTTGAACGATTGAGATACATTGGTTCTAAAATAATGGCGGCCGCTGTTGCTGGTGACGTTGCTGGTGTTGGTTCAATCTGTTTCGCGCATTAGACTCCTATGTTGATGTTTGTGTGCGGGATGTTTTGTGCGAGCCAAAGATGTTTAGGATAAATTCTTTAAATGCAAAAGAAACTGTGCATACACCCAAGCCTTAGAGGATATATAATATGGAGTGCTCGTTTCTATCCCTAATGCATTGTAGTGCCTGGAGCCATGTAGGGGGCGCTATTTCACTTTCGGTTAAGATAAAGTCTTAGAAGATATCGTACAGCTGCTATCAATTGGAAGTCATAATGCCTATTTTCTCCCCAAATCCAATAGTGAGCCCAAGCAGGGGAGCAGCATGCTCCCCCCATACATACCTCACACTTTTCTTGGGAAGAGTTCTTATTTCCGGAGCGAGTTGCCGCGGGATGAGCTACCTTGGGACCACTTGAGTTCTGGTATGAGTCGTCGGGGATGAGTTGTCTTGGGACCAGTGGTTCTGGGTTCATGTCGATAAATTTAAATACCCTTCACCTATTACCAAAAGCCTTTACAGTGACTTCGCAATGAATGATTCTATACTTAAAAATTCCAGTCAAAAGCTTTAAAGTTAGAAAATGAGTATGAGTAGTATTAGATTAAAGGTTATTCTTTTTGTTTCAGCCAAAACTTTCGCTCGTATATATTCTTTAAAGGCTCACTTGAAAATTCACAAAGATGCGAGTGAAAATGAGTCCTACCCTTGCGAGATATGCGGAAAATTTTTTTCTTCACTACAAAATGCAAGGGTCCACAAAAAAATACATGATGAATCTCGTCCCACACATTCCTGTGTTGATTGTGGCAAGATGTACCGTTCGAAAAAATCGCTAAGCTCCCATCGAAGGTTACATACAGGAAAGGCATTTAAGTGTGTCCAATGTCCGAAGATGTTCATTAATAAATCTGAATATAAAATTCACCTGCGATTTCATACACACGATTATCCATATCAATGTGAAATGTGTGGCAAGAAATTTAATGTCAAAGCTCATTTGAATGCTCACCTAAAGATGCATTTAGGTTGGAAGATTAAATGCAAAGAATGTGGAAAACTCTTCGCTAGTCGGAGAGCACACTCCGATCATGTATTCAAGCACAGCGAAATGCCCTTTAAATGTTTACATTGTGCAAAAGGTTACCCTAGGAAATCGAAGTAAGATATGGGTTTATATCTTCAAAGAACTATCACATAATCTTTCACTTTGTTTATTTTTGTTGTAGACTAAGGGACCATCTTAAAGCAACTCATTCAATGGATATGACTATGGAGGAGATAAATAAAATATATGTTAAAGAGCCAACAGTTACAATCAGAAACAAAGTAGAATGGATCAAATTTGATTCTAATGAAAAGGATGCAACTGATTAGATTAGATATAGAATTACTCTGTTTTTCAAAAATTAATTTTAAATAAATAAATAGCCATGTTAATTTAAAAAAAAAAACACTTCGCTCTTTAACACACGTGTTATCTGGCACACGGAAAGGGAACACATCTGTTGCAAAAATTTTCTTATTAATAAACCTATATGTGCTTTATGATATCTTTCCAGTCTGTATCACTGAAAGCACAACAATACCTCACCAAATTCTCTCTTCATTTCCGTCGATTTGTCACATTCAACCAGCTAACATTGGCATCCATAGCAAATTGGCGAGTGCAGAAGAAAATAAAATGCATCCATCAGTGTGTGTTAAGAAGTTAACCGTTCTTTTAACGTCAAATTTGGTGAGTTAGGTAATTGAATTAAAAAGCCAGGGTTTCCACGTTCAGTTATTTGCTTTCGACACGAACAATGTGGTCAAAGGTGGTGAACTTGTGGGAAATACACATCTTCGGAACTTGCAATAAATTTTCATCCTATTCTCGTAATCTCTTGTCCCTGTTTATTATTATTCTGCGCTTGATTCATTCTGTGTGCTACTCTGCAGAATCATTTTAATAAATTCAATGTGATAATTAAGATAGAGTGAAACAAACAATGACTACAAGCTAATATTTGTATGCAACAAACGGGATTACAAAGTTGGGTATTGTGAGGCAAACATCGGAGGATGAAAATGTTTTATGCGAAACTGAAAGAGAATTTGGATGTGTCAAAAGTAAAACACGAGGCTGTAGTTGCTTACGCTTTCGTTTGATTGCTAGAAATGTATGATGTCTTGTTTTTCGCATTTTCTATTATATTTATTCAATTTGTTTCCCATTTAAATGATTTAATTTCTTTTGTATATTATGGATTTAGCGTCACGCCTCTGCGCTGCTTTAGCTGAAATTTATTCACTCCAGCCACACTTAAACGAGTTTTTTAGTTTATTTTAATTTTTGATGCTTTTCACAGTATCGCGGGTCGCGGACCTTGTCGCGTCCATTGTGTTCAAGCAGTCATATAGCAAGGTACATATATTAAAGGTAATATCATTAGCGTTTAAATTTTTGTTCAGTTCTGCGCATCTGTGAAAATGGCGGATCCAGTGCCTCTTTACTTGTTAAAATGCTTATATTTGTTGTTGTTTCTAGTAATGCCATGTGCAGTTTTCGTAGACACTCGAGCCGCCATGTTTAATTTCTGACTGACAACCTGCGCAATATATTACCTTAGATTTGTGTACTGGGGCTCAATTCCGCAAGTGTGAATACTTTTCCGTGTACACTTTCTATTCACGCTCAAAATATGGGTGAATAAATTTGCCTATCAGTGTACGCTTTACCTGTCAATTAATGTGTACACTGATTTTTGTGCACAAAAAAAAAAGCTCACACTTGCGGAATTGGGCCCCTGTGGTCATATAGCAGCTGATTTAAATACAATTGAAATGTCAAACGAAAACTATTAATTGTTCGCTGTGAACGCTTTATGAGTTTTCTTAAACTTTTTCCCGAAAACCCCGATTTGATACCCCATTTATAGAAATTCCTTGTAGGATAGCCATAATTAGCCCAAAATGCAACCGAAAAAATGCAACCATGGATAAGTAGGCGTGGATAAACAGGCTTATAGTGCGAGGCCTCCAAAACAGCAAAGACGAACTTATCTATAAAACTGTAAACCTAGACCAAGGTAAGACTAAAACTTGTATGTATTTCAGCTAAACAAAAAAAAAAAACACTTCATTGTTTCCAAATCTTAACGCCCTCAATCTGAGAATTGTTAAGGTTGGAAGGTAAACAAGAAGATGGCTTTCAATTGGCATCTGCATATAAATACTTGGCTTGCGACCACAGTCGTAGGCCGCCAGAAGAGTTGCGCTCCTGATTTGATACGATGCTAACGCACGGCATATTCTCTGGGGTAGTTCTGAGATCAACGAACTTAGTCTCTTTTGCTTTATTATTGAAAATAACTCAACGGTCTGAAACAGAAATAATACACTCCCAGTTTCGCCTTTCCAAATATCGACAATTATATCGGTTTTTTATTATCAGAAGTGATCCATATTGATCATTAAAAAACATGCATTTCAACAAAAAAACGAGATCCTGCTCTCTATGTGCCTGATTACATGGGTCGTTTAAAAGAGAAGGTGAAATCTACCCATGTAAAACGACCCATGTAATCAGGCACTATTTTGCGATTTTTAAGCAAGTAGGCGAGGGACGTATATGGTGGCCGGGGTAGACAAAATTGCTGAGGTTGAACAAATTGCAGAGTTCAGATAGCTTGAGTTCATTCATTCTTCTTTGTGTTTTTTCTTATTGTTCGAATGTGTTTTATTTTCATTCGTCGTCCACTCAGATAACTTCGCTTAATCAAGTGGAGTAAAGAGTGCAGTGAGATGATACTTCTTCACTTGCACAAAGTAAACTTTTTATTAAAAATCGCTGTCGTGTAAAAGGTACTTGCAATTACAAGGAAACCAAAGGAGAAACGAAGATTAAAAATCGCGGAAACATTCGCGCGAATATGTGACGACTGAATAATGTTCGAAGATTCGCATCGCGCCAGTGTGGGTGCTCCCATTCATCTCCATGTAAATAAACTAAGACAGGCGAAAGTTTCGTCGTCGTTCTGAAGTATTCGCGTTGGTTTGAGAGAGCCTTAAAAGCAGTTTTTCATGAACCAAAAATTTAGTTTTTATTCTTGCTACTGAGTTTTGCAAATGTTAAGGAATCGTGAACCTGCAATATGTAAAGAAATAGACAACGAATACATGAAAAAAAACAAAAGTATGGACAAAAGAAATAGTAATATAACACAATTGTCACTAAGATCCATATTGTTTTATTTTCATGAGATGATCTATTCCAGCGATAATAAAATGCGGCTTCCGTCGTTGACAATTTATTTTAACCTAACGTGTTAACTGTCTACAAGCGGGTTCTCATATCACCCCAGCAACAAAGTTGGGGAGAATAGTCAATCATTTGAAAACAGTCCAGGTATTGCGTATAGAGGCGACCCAAAGATTACCTATTGTAAAGTGAACACTAAACTAGCGAAAGGAATTTCAACGGCGGCGCCAGCAAAGACTTGATAGTTTCCAAAGTTTAAAAAAATTCTGAAATTATGTAACTGTATGAGAAGTTAACGATTAAAGGTTATTCTTTTTGTTTCAGCCAAAACTTTCGCTAGTATTTATACTTTAAAGTTCCATTTGAAAATTCACGAAGATGGAAATGAAAATGCGTCCTACCCTTGCGAGATTTGCGGCAAACTGTTTACTTCGCGACGAAATGCAAACGTCCACAAAAAAATACATGATGAATCTCGTCCCACATTTACATGTGGCGATTGTGGCAAGATATATCTTTCCAAAACATCGCTAGGCTACCATCGAAGGTGGCATACAGGAAAGGCATTTAAATGTGTCCAATGTCCAAAGATGTTCATTCACAAAGCTGAATATAAAATTCATCTGCGATTTCATACACACGACTATCCATATCAATGTGAAATGTGTGACAAGAATTTTAATGTCAAAGCTCATTTGAATGCTCACCTAAAGATACATTTAGGTTGGAAGATTAAATGTAAAGTGTGTGAAAAACTATTTGCTACTGAAAAAGCATACTCCGATCATGTATTCAAGCACAGTGGAATGCCCTATAAGTGTTTACATTGTACAAAAGGTTATCCTAGGAAATCAAAGTAAGATAAGGGTGTTTATATTTTCAAAGACCTATGGCATAATCTTTCAATTTGCTTATTCTTTTTGTAGACTAAGGGCTCATCTTAAAGCAACTCATTCTATGGATATGACTATGGACGAGATAAATAAAATATATTTTAAGGAGCCAACAGTTACAAACAGAAAAAAAATAGAATGGATCAAATTTGATTCTAATGAAATCGATGCTACTGATTCAGTTGAAACGTTGAAAGTAAACTGTGAATGTAGCCAGTAAAAACTTTTTACTAAAATAAAATAATCAATATTTATATGCAGTATACTATTTAATTAACAACATCATCTTAACCCGAATTTTTTTCCGAACTTCTAAGCTTCACTTTTCTCCTATCATATAGGTGTGTTCCTTTGGGCTCCAGTATCTACTGCCAAAGTACTTCTGGCTGCAGTCAACTACTTCTACTCTGTGGTCAAAGTAGTTCATTAATCTAGTTACAGAATGTTTCCAAACAAGAAAAAGACATCACCAATCAAAAGAAATTACGTAATAGATTGTTGCTATTGACATTTTTCTAGTTAAAAGTAAAATACAAAAACAAACAACCGAAATTAAATTGATATTGAGGTTAGATTTTACTTTTGGCAAAATGAAAGCATTCCATTCATCATCTACTGGAAAGTACTAAAAAGTACTTTGGAAGGCCCAATGGAACACGGCTTATGTGTAGGCTAGTCAAAACCAGAGATTATCCACATTAGCATGAGAATCCTCGGCAGTCAATTCAATTTGCCTACAAGCTTGAACTTTCAGTTTGCTGTATATATGTAAAAACCTCACACATAGACAGTACGGATCTTCACACACCTCGTTAAATTGTTGTTGCAATCGGCCGCGTTCGGGAAACAATCCAAAGCTATCTGGATAGGTTTGTGTTGTTGTAATCCCTTGATGAAAAACATCTGATGTCAGCTGATGCAACAACAACTCAAGCTATCTGAACATTTTTGGGATATTTGGATAGCCTATCGGCTACATCTATTTATCGACACGGGATGAAATTACAAAAAAACGTGAAAACAAATGGGTATTGTAGGGTGAAACGTACTAAAGATTCCCATCTATATAATTGATTCCCATTGAAATATTGTGTTGTGGAAATAAATATTATGTAATTACTAGCATCGAATTAAAAAAAATTTAAATGAAATTTCTATTCAGGAACTAAAATGATCAGAGAAGTTCAAGTAAAAACCTTGCCCTAAGCTGTTCTATTTTACTTGATTACTTTTTTGACAATTCGCAGTTGTCAGCGACCAGTCAACCTATCCAAAAATGTTCAGTTGCGACAGCTGTTTTTCACCAGAGATTAAAACAACACAAACCAATCCGGATGGCTTTGGATTGATCCCCGAACGTGAGCTTTGACTTTGACTGTTCTTGATGCGATCGTCTTTTGAAGTTAGTGGAATTTACAGCCTAGCTATTATTAGCCGTGTTCCTTTGGAGGTGGCGAACTACTCATGAGTAGATGCAAACAATAATCTAGTACTAGCAACTACTCGTGATCTCATGGCGAGTAGATGAGGTTAGTAGGAAATCAATTTTGTGCGTTCCATTCAAAATGGCTAGCAAAGTACTCATGAGTACCTCCCCACCGCCAAAGGAACATACATTCGATTAGTTTTTTGTACGAGTTATGACCATGGGATTATTAACCGTGTTTTTTTGCAAGTCCATATGGATTTGTCGAAAAACACGACATCGGGACTTAGGAACTTCTTACTTACAGTACGTAAGTCCCGATAATATCTGGACTTAGCTAAGTCCATATGGATTTAAGTTGTTGTTGTATTTACGTATAAAATTATTAGTCCCGATGTCGTTTTTTTCGACAAATCCATATGGACCTGCAAAAAAAACACGGCTATTATGGATAAACTCATCACCAAAAGTCGTGTTCTTTTGGAAGTGTTGAAAATACTCATGAATTTTCGTGAATTAAATTTAACCATCTTGCTAGTTAGTGACTAACTTGGCAACTAAATTCGGTATTGATATATGATTCTTTCCGATGTGTGCATATTTTCGTCTTAGCAATTTATTATTAGTAACGCCCTATTTAATACTACGTTTTCATTAGACCCAAAATGAGGCAATTTCTCAAATAACAGAAAAAGTATTTTCATCACAAATTTACCAATACCTGGCTCATTTAATTTTGAATTTGATTTGGCCGTTAATCACTTATTTTTGTTGTTTTCTCTTTCTCTTCCTGTTTCTATTTTTATACATCGAGTTTTGACATTTTCAATAAATTCCACTTGAGTGGATTACATTTGGGTGTGTTCGTAAGCTTAATTTCCTAAGCGTAATTTCCTACCAAATAATTTGATTGAATAACCTCATTTCGAAATGTGTATTTAATGGGAAATGAGATGATTTGGAATCGAAATTGGAACTTTTCAACAAAACTACCTCATTTGCCCTAATGAAAACGTATAGTATAACTATGAAAATAAGAAGTTTCAGATTACAGGTTATTCTTTTTGTTTCAGCTAAAACATTCGCTCGTATATATACTTTAAAAGCCCACTTGAAAACTCACGAACATGTGGACAAAAAAGAGTCGTACCCTTGTGGGATTTGCGGCAAAATTTCTTCTACCCGTAAAAATGCAAAGGTCCACTTAAATATACATGATGAATCTCGTAAAACATATCCATGTGCTGATTGTGGCAAGATATACCTTTCAAAAGCATCACTAGACTACCATCGAAGGTGGCATACAGGGAAGGCATTTAAGTGTGTCCAATGTCCAAAGATGTTCATTCATAGAGCTGAATATAAAGTTCATCTACGATTTCATACGCACGATTATCCATATCAATGTGAAATTTGTGACAAGAAGTTCAATGCCAAAGGTCATCTGAACAGTCACTTGAAAGTGCATTTAGGTTGGAAGATCAAATGCAAAGTATGTGAGCAACTATTTGGTACTCGACAAGCACACAAGGAACATTTATTCAAGCACAGTGAAATGCCCTATAAATGTTTACATTGTGCAAAAGGTTATCCTACAAAAACAAAGTAAGATAAGGGTTTATATTTGGAAGGAATTATCACACATATGTATGTATATTTCACTTTGTAACTTTTTTTTGTAGACTAAGGACTCATCTTAAAGCAGCTCATGCGATGGATATGACTATGGAGGATATAAATAAGGTTTATGTAAAAGAGCCAAAAGTTACAAAAAGAAATAAAGTAGAATGGGTTAAAGTTGATTCTAATGAAACTGGTTCAACTTATTCAGTTGAAAATAAACTTTGATTGTAGACAGTACTATTAACTCATTCATTACACAAATAAAATTTATTTTATCAATATGCAGCTAATAATAATAATGAAAAGACTTTAAATGTTAGCGAAACCTTGATTTAATGTGCGTTTTAGGAAATTAGAAAGGACGAGGCTAGAGATATGCCTATTTATAACAGTTATAACAGTTTTTCACCATTAAAAGTGGGCGTGCGTTAACGCGCTTCACGCGACTTAAAAAAAACTGGGTGCCTGACGTATGCCCACCAACGGAGGGCCCTGGACCTGCGGGGCCTTATAAACAGTACTTTTATAAAGCAAAACTGTTATAATTGGCATGTCTAGAGTCACTTCCAAAAAACATACCTAATATAGAATTCATCTCAATCAGTTAAGATATGCGCAAGCCGACGCGATGTGGAGCCGCACATTCAGTTACGCGACTTTTACTGAACGCAACGCCGCGCCATCGCTTGCGTTTGCACATAGCTTTACCATTCTGTTTTATGATTAATTATTTCTCAAACATCTATTCTTCAATTTTTTAACGGTTGTCTTGATTTTTTTA
Organism: Leucozona laternaria; assembly: GCA_932273885.2. Classification (NCBI taxonomy): domain Eukaryota; kingdom Metazoa; phylum Arthropoda; class Insecta; order Diptera; family Syrphidae; genus Leucozona; species Leucozona laternaria. Next base: position 16,256,406 of record OW026367.1, on the reverse strand, counting down.
TAATTTATCTAGTTAATTCTTCGATTCGTTTTCACTTAAATACCAATATTCAATGGGGCATATTCATAGTCACTTTTAAACTCTAGTTTATCATAGACCTGGGTTTATCCTATCTAAATAACATTGAATAAACCAAAGTCTAAGATAAACTGGAGTTTAAAAGTGACTATGAATATGCCCCAATTTGTTTAAGACCAGTATCCAAAGAAATTGCAATTTATAACAGTTCTGTTTGTAAAGTTACCGTTTATTTGGAATCCATAATTTTGTGGATTTTGGTTCTAGGTTACCCAAACTGATGGCGAATTCCTTAAACAAAGAAATCGAATTTTTTCTAAACTGAATCGAATTTTTCCTAAACAAAATCGATTCTTTTCTGTCAAAACAAATCTTGCGTTTTCAGCAAGATTTCACACTGATTTGCACACACACTATGAAGACTTGACATTTCTAATACGTCAAACTGAAAGTCGCGGAATTTTTGGAAGACGAGTTGGTTATTTTTTGGTTGCAACGAATTCTACATAATTTAACAACATATTCAACAATATATTCAGTCAATACAGCTATAAAAACAAATTTGACAAAAAAAATAGCTTTCGCTAGTGAAAGACGTGTTAAAAACTTTCAGTGCAAGTGAAAACTTTTCAATAACAATTTTCTTTAAAAATATATGTGCAAATAGAAGTTCAAACAAATAAAATGCACCAACAAATTGGCACCGTATAAGCTGGCTAATATCTTTTATTTATTAATTTCATTCTATTGGTAAAACATTTTTCTCACAACAAAAAAAAAACAACCTTAATAGTTTTGTGAATAATTTCTTGACGTTTTGCGTCAATTGCAGCTATTAAGTAACACAAACACAATCACACCAAAAAAAAACGATTCTTGTACGAAATACGAATTCCTTTCAATTGACAGACAAAATTCGATACTGTTTAGAAAAAATTCGATTTTTTTTTTAAAGGAATTCGCTATGAGATAAATTGACAATCTGAAATTTTTGGTCAAAACTTATTTCTAATTTTTAAATTCATTTGGATTTTCAGCAAGTCGCAATCGTGCATTGCCAGCTTAAAACTCTAAAAAAAATACATTTACCCAATATAACCTCAAATGACTTAAATGAAAACGCCACGCTTCTTAACGATTGTGTCCAATCATTGTCCTATTTGCCCGAAATGATTCGTCAAGCGTTAGGGATTTTTAACAGAAATTCGTACGTTTTACCCTTTTCATTTGCAAATCGTGGGGCCTTACTCCAAAGAGATTTTCGAAAAGGAGTCGCTTGCTGTCAAACTACATTATGTGCTTGAGAAAAATGAAGAAGATCTAGAATCTTTAACAAAGTTGAAAGTATCCATGTTCAAGCACACGTAGCAAAACTTACACAGGAGAGCTGCATAGAGCATTTAGGGCCAAGAGTTACTTGCAAGATCTACAAGTGAAAGAGGAGAAAAGAACACAATGGGTCCTCAGAGAAGGAGCATGAGAAACGCGAGGAAATAGAATGATAGGAGGAATTAGGTTTGGAAGTTTTATCAAAACGTAAAAACCTGCCATGGTTAGATATAGTTTTATAGGAACCGATGCCTTCGCAATTTACACAGACAATAATATCAGTGGTTTGGGCTAAGAACGTCTGAGGTGACTGGGTCATGTAGCGTGAATGGACAAATGGTCCAGTTCGGAAAACTGGAGAGGGTGAGTGCAGTAGCGGAAGACCGGAAGACAGATGGTGTATGGAAGTTGAAGCTGATTTCAACCAAATAAGCGTGTGAAAATGGAGACATTTACCTAAGGATCGAGCTGTCTGGAGAAGCTTAGGGGTTGAGTACCACACCCGACTGAGCGTTACCTGAAGTATGTAGATGTGCAAGTAAGTATTAAAAATCCTTCCACACTATCCCATTGAGTAGAGTATTAATACACATGTCAAAAAGTGGTAAGAAAATCATTTTATTATCGCTGATGATCCATATATGGATCATCTCATGAAAATAAAACAATGCGGATCTTTTAAAACTTGTAGTTTACGAAAACTTATGGTTTACAAAAATGTATGGGAAAATTTGTGTGTTTCGATGTTGGTTTTATGCCAAAATATATATATAAAAAAAGCTTTTATACTCTGTCCAACAAAAATTGGCAGTGTATGCAAGATAGGACGTTTGCCTCTCATTCTGACTACAGTGCATTGCATAAATCTGTCATTCATTAAAGCTTTTACAGGGTTGTCGTAGTGTACACGATAACACTCATCATTAAAAGCTTTTTCTTAAAGCTCGAAATCAAAAGCACCTTAACAGAAATTCAAGGAAAAAAAGCTGAAGGAATTACCAAATGGACACGGATAACTCTGAATGTACATCAAGCAGCAGCCAATCGCCATTGGCCACAGCAATTCAGTGCACACTGCACACTCAGATGTGCCTTGAATAGGACGTTGGGTCTGTGTCAGATGCTATTGGAAATTCACGGGCGGGCAAACACTTTTTGTGGAGGACTTATTTCAATTTAATATGGTGCGTACTGATGGCACGCTACTGATTTTGAAAAAGCTGTATGTATATGTATATACTTATCTCTTTTTTCGTTTATTTATTTTTCATTCATTCACTGTCTTTTTTTCTTTACACATTTGGAAAGCTGAGAAGCAATAGCAAAAACTAAACTTTTGGTTCATGAAACGTGATCCCAATAGAGAGCAGGATCTCGTGTTGTTGTTGTAATGTATGTATTTTGTTGATGTATATTTATCATCTTTGATAACCAAAAACGGCTATGAATCGGGAGCAACTAAAAGATGCTGGGTGAGCAATTTAAAGTTAGTTATAGTAGTCGGCGGCAGGCCTTATAAATTGCGCGATGAGCAAATTGTCTTTATTTTCGTTGCCAAGATGTACTCCTTTTTTATGGTTCAAGGGGGGTGAATTAAAATGCCATGGTTTTTACACACATTAAAGCAAAGGTCCCAATTCTTCTCGTTTGTCATTTTATTTTATTTTTGTTGTACTGAAGTATTTTTTTATTAGATTTTTAAAACTTTAAAGTTGCGATGCCCCCCCCCCCCCCCCCACACGCTACGCCACTGGTGAATACGTTTTAGTAATTTATAGCTAGTGCAACAGTGCAAGGCCCAATAAAACGCTATATCAAATTTTGTAATCATATGTCATGTCAACAATATTAGGTCTGTTTCTTTACTTTTGGGAAAAGTTTGGGAAAAAGTTCGGGAAAAAGTTTGGGCTGGAGCTTTTTGATGTTGTTGTTGTAATTTTTGACCAGAAATAAAAAGTAAAGAAACGCATTTGGGATGTTTCTGATTGGCACTTACCATTTTGGGCTCTTTCAAAGGAACCAGGAGAAATATTTATTGTTATATTTGTTGCCATTGCTTCATTTAATAAATTTATTTTTTGTTTGTTTTAATTTTATTCATGTAGACACTACTTGACAAGTTAATTTTCAAATTTTCCGATCAGCTGATTTCTTGTTTGACAAGCAAGAAAGTGCAGTAGGTAAAATGTTCGGGTAGATTCTTGCTGGAGGGGAAATGAATTAAATAACAAAAAATTCAAAAGCTCTGGCATTTTCGTGCCAGAAAAAAGTAAAGAAACACGTTTCGGGTAGATTTGGGATACCACGGGATCCCGCGGGCGAGTAAAGAAACAGACCTATTAATTAAACAATTTTAATTAAAACCAAACTTCAAGGCAAAACACTTTCAAACTAAAATGGATAATAAGACAAATATCAATAATTAACATGACACTGGGTATTCTTATTCTTTCAGCTAAAACTTTCACTCGCATATCTACTCTAAAGGACCACTTGAGAACCCACGAAAATGATGGTCAAAATGAGACCTACCCCTGTGATATTTGCGGCAAGATTTCTCCATCGCGCCAATGTGCCCGGATTCACAGAAAAATACATGACGAATCACGTCGCACATATTCTTGTGCAGATTGTGGCAAAATATACCTTTCATCATCATCGCTAGGTCTACACCGAAGATGGCATACAGGAAAATCATTTAAGTGTGTCCAATGTCCAAAGATGTTTGTTACTAAACCCGAATATAAAATCCACCTGCGATTTCATACTCGCGACTATCCATATCAATGTGAAATGTGTGAAAAGAAGTTCAATGCTAAAGGTCATTTGAATAGTCACTTAAAAATGCATTTAGGTTGGAAAATTAAATGCAAAGTATGTGGAAAACTCTTCGCCACACGACCGGCATACTCCGATCATGTGTTCAAACACAGTGAAATGCCCTACAAATGTTTGCATTGTACAAAAGGTTATCCTACGAAATCAAAGTAAGATGAGTTTTAAGTTTTTAGATAACTATCACATATTTCACTTTTTTTAGACTAAGATATCATCTTAAAGCAACTCATTCGATGGAAATGACAATGGACGAATTAAAAAAAATATATGTTAAACAACCGACAGTAACGAAAAGGGAAAAGGTAGAATGGATCAAGGTTGAGCCAAATGAGAAAGATTCAATTGTTTCGGATGAAAGTACACTTTAATTAATATTGTTAAAGCTTATTAAATTAATGTACTCAATAAATTGGATAAATTAAAAATTGCCGAATTTTATTATCGCTTATGTCCATCACCCGGCACGATTACGATAACTGGGGCGCCGCAAATGCGCAAAATAATAACGGATTTTTGTAGAAGAATAAAATATTAGAATTTTTTACTATAAGAGGGGGTCTATCTGCCTCCGTTTAGGCGAGAAGGGCAATTTTCTAAAAAGTTACTTTAAATTAAAAAAAAAAAGGTTTGAAAACAACGGCAACACTTAGTGTTTGTTTCACAACTTATTTGGTGTCTATAAATCTTAATCGAACACTGAAAACTAGATGGTTTTATTCTTTCTAGTTTTTGAGAAAATTGAAATTACCAAAACTACTTTTTTATTAATTTTTATTTTGTTGGTATTTCGCGAACTTAGGACACCAAGGTTCTAACTCACATTTTGCCAAAATTGAATTATACATTGGATCGTAATGAAAAAAACTATGCTCTTTTGATTGCCGCTATCCGTATCTCTCTATCTCTTACGGGGTCGGAAATAATTTTAAAAATTCAATGAACAGGGTTCTATATCTACACATAATTAAGTTCGATCTTAAGTTCACAAAGTTCTATCAGGCACTTAGAACCTTCTTGTCCTACGCCCAAGTGCCTTAGCGATTAGCAACAAAGTTCTATCGATTTTTTTTAATTTAAATTTTGTTATAAATTTTTTTATTGCGAAAAAATCAGAAAAAAATAAGATGTGGGTACACATAAACACGTTTCGATTAAAATCAATGCAAAAAAGTTATACAACACCAAATATTCCACCTTAATTTTCTCGAAATATCACAGGTGTGCAGTTAGAACCTTCTTGTCCTAAGGTCGCGATTTATGTATGATGCTAAAGCTGTGATAAAAATTAAATGCAACCTGTAAAAGTGTAACTTTTATCTTTAGCAAAAATTTAATACCCGTTTTCGATCGGAATCACGTTTCATGAACCGAAAATTTAGTTTTCACTCTTGCGGGTAGATGGCTTCTCACGTCAAAGGCTTAACTACATTCAAAACTTTTTGTAAAATGTACAAAAGTGAAAAAACACACACATACTCTAGCGAAATCTCTTTGCGATAAAGATTACCAAAATTGTGTTTCGCACTTAAAAGTATGTCATTTTTTTTTGAAAAAAAAAAAACAAAATGACCTTCTCGGTCTCTGTCTGCGTATCTTATAAAATTGCTTAATAAATCCAAAGGCATTTCCAGCGAGTAACATCCAATTCGTAACACTGGCTTCACATAAAACAACCAACCGAACTACTCCTACCAACCGATACCCCAGAATCCCGGCCCCCAGGATTCAAGATTCTCTCGAAGAAAACGAATGAGCCGCCGAAGAACTGCAACAAAAAATCAGCGCTCTCAATTAGCTGACGATCGACATCGGAAACGATGAAGTTCGATACCAATAAAAACTGGTGCGCGAAATCCACGATATAATGAACAGAACGGGCGGCTTCATTTTAACAACAATAACACGAGAAACCGCCTGGAGAAGCACGGTGGCACCAAACAATATATTACATATTTCTCTTTGTTTTGTTCGTCCTCTTGCTGTCTGTTGTGATAAAACTAAAGTGCGTCTGGAAAGAAGATTGGAACTGGGAGGGGGTAAAACAATTTATTTACAAAGAATTATTTTTATATGAAATAAAAGCTTGTGAGATTACGACCGACATACAGCGTTTTTTTTCTGTTTCCTTTTCAATGAAATGCATTTTGTATTCGACATCATCTTTGCATTTAATTTTGTTTTAATAAATTTATATAAAAGATACATTCATATAAGGATTTACATATATTTTTCTTTACCCAAACCAAAACAAAATCGTGATCTGTCTAGATATGGTTTGTTCCCTAAAAATTTCCCCCTCCGCAGTGACATCCATTAGTCGGTTTTAAAACTAGTTGCTTGTGCGTATTGGTTTCTACTTTTGTACAAAAGTAAAGGCTTAACATCACACACATACTCTAGCGACATCCCTTTGCGAGAAAAACTGCCAAAATTGTGTTTCGCACTTAAAAGTATCTGTCATTTCTTAGAAAAAAACAAACAAAATGACTTTTTTCTGGTCTTGGTTCGTCTATCTTAAAAAATTGCTTAATAAATCCAAAGGCGTTTTCAGCGAGTGATCCAATTTGTAAATTGTAACACTGTCTTCACATAAAACAACCAACCGAACTACTTCTACCAACGGATACCTCAGAACTCCGGTCCTAGTCGTCTGAATCAAGATTCCCTCAAAGAATAATTCGGCCGCCGGCTGAAGAACTGCAACAAAAAATCGGCGCTCTCAAGTCGTTGACCATCGATATCGGAAACGAAGTTCGCTACCAAGACAAACTAGTGCGTGGCATCAATGATAACATGGACAGAAAGGGCGACTTCCTGGAAATCCACCTGGAGAAGCACGGTGGCACCAAACATATGTGTTAGGCACATATTTCTCTTCGTTTTGTTCGTTTTCTTGCTGTAAATGTTTTGATAAATCTAAAGCGCGTCTGGGAAGAGGATTCGGAGCGGGTTAAACAATATATTTACAAAGAATTATGTTTATATGCAATAAATACAATTTACATTCGTCATCATCTTTGCATTTAAATTTGCTGTAATTAATTTAAATATATAAAAGATTTAGCGAAAACAAAACAAAATCGTGATATATATTTAGGCATGGTTTGTTCCCTTAAAATTTCCCCCTCCGCAGTGACATCCATGGGTGGTTTTTAAAACTAATTGCTTATGTGTATTGGTGTTCTACTTTTGTACAAAAGTAAAAGTTAAGAGCGCTTTAACTTTTACTTTTGTAAAATTTGAGAAAGAAGATAGAATTGAGTAGAGCGTTAAAAAAAGACAAAACATTTGGTTCACTTTTGTACAAAAGTGAGTTGAATGTAGTTAAGCCTTAAAAGTTAAGAGCGCTTTAACTTTTACTTTTGTAAAATTTGAGAAAAGAGAGAGAATTGAGTAGTGCGTTGAAAAGAGACAAAACATTTGGTTTGCTTTTGTATAAAAGTGAGTTGAATGTAGTTAAGCCTTTAATGTGGAACATTGCGGAATTGGTCCAGTAACAAGCTCAACAAAACACACCTATTGTGTTTGTATTTGTTTGTTTGACCTCTGACCACAGATTAGCCATATGAAGATAATGTTTCGTACGTTTCACCCTCCAAAACCCATTTGTTTACATTGTTGTATTTGTAATTTCTTCCCGCGTCGATGAATAGATGTGAATTGCAACAACAATTTAACCAGTGCCTGCGTTCTGTAACTCTCGCATGGTTAAAATTGGTCGAGAAACGATGGAAAATGGAACAAAGCTCACACGATTTGTTTCAATTTTCATCGTTTCTCGACTGATTTTATCGATGCGAGAGTTACAGAACGTAGGCACAGGTGTGTGAAGATGCCTACTGCCTATGTGTGAGGTTTTTATACACACAATCTCATTTCTCATCTGAAATATGACATCTCAAGCTTGTAGGCAAATTAAAATGGCTGCCAGGGATGCTTATCTTCATGTGGGTAATCTGTGCCTCTGACTAGGATTCAATAACTGTAACATGCCGCCTCCACTGGCCATCAACGATGCACAACATCACAACCACAATCCAATCCACAATCTGACTTGTATGGATAGTGTCACCACATGACATGGATTATTGTGCCTCCATTGGTTTTTTTCTAGACATGTTCATAATCCGAGCATCGTTCATGCCCAGTGGAGGCGGCATGTAAAAACAAGAAGGAGAAAAGACAAAGATGGTTTCCCGAAAAGCCCAATAGGCATTCCAATCCGTTTTTTTCCTTTACCCTTGTTGCCTCCTAATGCCAATACCTATCATCGTCTCCTCGCTTCCTATTGCCACGCAACAAACGATAGTGCAACTTTAATTACTGCATATTTTCCCCCATCGACTACGAAAGAAAATATGTATGTAAGTACTGTCCAAAAAAAAAACATCGTATGAATTCGCAGCTTTGGACGAAACACGAGTCTTCTTCCTTGATAACTTACTGCCTCATCACAATCATGGTCGTTTTACTGAACTCGTGACTACAAGATGAAGAAAAATACTTTCATTTCAATATACCCTTCCTCATCTCACGCCCTTGAAATCCATATCTCATTCACACAATAAAAAGCGTTTCATGCTAATCCGAAAATATTAAATGAAACTGGCGCATCAATGGAATTTGGGTGGAATCTACCCTTCTATTTAATGCACTTAATGTACTGTTTCACTGATGTGCCCTTCAGTTAAACGATCCATATAATCAGGCACTAAAGCGCATCAAATACGAACCTGTGGTTAGTAGATTTGTTTGATTCCTATTAAAAAGAATCATAGTCATCTGTGTTCAAGTCGAATCGAACACACCCAGAAAATATCTTCTATCTCTTTTTGTTTATAAAATCGATTTGTCATCGTAATTTGTTGTTATACTTCAGTGTTCTTCCCAAACACTTATCTTATCACAAAGTCCGGTTAAAAAAATATTTTTGGATTAGAAAACGCGTATTAAAATAAAAAAAAACGAGTCTTCAAATTAATTTAAAAATATCTTCCAATTTAAATAATGGCTATGTCGTACCAATATCACCAGGAATTTGAGGATTTTCGGGCGCCACCGCCACCGCCATTGGTAAAAAAAGTTAATGTACAAGCATTTTATCAGAAAAATGTTTCTTCATTAAATTTATTGCAAGTAATTGCACGTGAGTTCCTAATAATGAGTGTTTTTTTTTTTTTTTGCATACACAGCCCCCTATGTCGCCATGCCCCATTCCAGACATATCCGATGACCAATTAGTTTCGATTTCTGTTCGAGATCTAAATCGAATGCTCAAGATGCGTGGCCTTACGCGAGAGGAGATTGTTCGCATGAAACAGCGTCGGAGAACATTAAAAAACCGTGGATATGCTGCTAGTTGTCGCATCAAACGAATCGAACAGAAGGACACACTGGAGTCGGAGAAAACGAACGAATGGCAGGAACTCGAACGTTTGCACCAGGACAACGAGTCCAATAATCAAGACATTATCAATTGGAGAAACAAGTACTACGCCCTTCTTCAATTTGCTGCCCAACACAACATTCCTGTTCCCATAGAGCTTCAGACTTGCTAAATATTTCATTTCAATAGAACTATAAGTAGGATGTGTAAAAAACTTTTTTGTGTGATTAGTTGTTATTATTTAGTTTTTGTTTCTTCGCCCCCTAAGATTATTTTTTTTAGTTAACTGAGAGTTTGCGTATAACGAATTGGCAAGGAGGAAAGATTTCCTTAATATTTATGTGTCTGTGAGAGGTGCTTTGCAAGGTGTAGCCGAGTCTAATCAAAGGAATATCTGTTCTGCCAAATGCCAGGAACTGCGTATATAAATAGTACAATTTTTGTGAAATTAAGCATTAAATATAATATATACAAACATAAATACATACTATGTCTAGAAATACATAAAGCTGTAATGTTTATTCAGTCGTTTTTTATTTGAGCTTGGTTATAATGTATGTAGATTGCTTTCCATTTACTTTGTATTGGAGTTTACTCTTATTGATATTTGGTTCAATTGAATTTATTGTATCAGGTGCTAGGATCCGCTAAGGAATAGTAACTGAAAACTGATCTTTTGCTGTTTAAAGTTGGAGATTTTTATTGAATACAATTTAAATGCACACAAGCACATTGCGAAAAAAATATGGTCTAATTTTTACACAATTGTATTTCTATCCCTTAGGGCCTGATTTTGGTTTATTGCCATTTATCCCCTTAATGGCTGGACCGATTTGTTTCTAATTTTATACGTTTGTGCTTCTAATTACTATTATATTGAATCTCCTCGAAAAAAAATGGACGAGTGCGAGTGTGCACTATTTAGTTGTTACAATAATTATGAAATTCGAAGGTAAATATACTTATACAGTACAAAAGTGTAGATCCACGATTTTATCAGGAGGGCAGGGCAAACAGAAAGGGTTATTCTCTTTTTTCGCAAGGGACGAAATCTCGCCGAATTGAAAAGGGTCAAGGGAAATTAATGCATGCATCAAATTTCAAAATCATATCTGTATAGCCATCTGTTCGTTGCTGCTATCCCCCTAATGTCTGACAGTTCGACTTCAATTCCTGTAAGAGCGGATTTGTCGTATTAAAATTGTGTACGGTTCTCGAGCACCTCACCCCATGTATGATCATATTAATGGTAGTATGCTTGTAGTATATTCTTTTACTGCAACTGCTAACTACAAATTTCACGTAGATGGAATATTAGTATATTACTTTTGAAAATTTCGTTAGGGCTTCCCTCTTCGAAGAGAAGAATGAGCTTAATAATGCTCTGACTCTGAAGAAGACAATCAGCCCTACCACGAACTCCATCGTAATCGGAATGTTTCCGAATCCCGAAAAAAAGCTATCACAGAATCCGTTCGTAATGGCAATTTGTATTTTTCCGATACGATAGATTCTGTGACAATTTTTTTCGGGATTCGTAACAAGTTTCCGATTACGATGGAATTCTTGATAGGGCTTAATAAGTTAACACCGAAGACTGTATGCAAAATCACACCATATCTTCCAAACACCCATGCAGACAACTCGCCACGCAGTGATATCCGCGTAAGCATCTCCAATATTTTGGGCGATTTCGTTTTTATGTTAGATAAAAGGTATCATTTTGACCTTAAAAAAGAAGAACTCGAGACATAGCAAAAGTAAAAACAGTCAATTTAATTATTTTCAATGGGGAGGCCTCTTTAGAAAAGTACCAACAACTATAATCTGTGTTCAACAGCACTGGCAGTGTAAAGCATGGTGTATGGTGTAGTGTGTTTGCAGGTTGCAGCACATACTTTCCTCGGCTGTGCGATCACGCTGAGATAAACGCAGGGGGGGGGGGGCTTGCTTCCAAGTCATACGATCAATTCTTTGAACAAAAAATATTAAACTATAACATATTCTAATTCATATATTTGCATTAGTTTTCAAATACATAAATGTATGTAAAGTAGGTACATAACTTAAATATTTTTTTTTATACACATTTTTTACAGCATGAACAGATATCATAGAAAGTGCGTCAAGTCTTGCATTTCTCATATGGCTTCGAGACACTGTTTTAATCGTTGAAAAGGTTCTTTTAAGACGCTGTTGTCACGGGAAGTGTGTCCAAAACCGTGAGCAAGAAGTTATATAGATATTTTTGGATTATGTTTTGCCCTCTGGTGTGGTTTTTTATGATATTTTGGAAAGTTATTTTGCAAGCGATGGCTTGCACAGTGTACATACCAATCGTTTGCATACTGTTTAATAATCCTGCTTTGTACTCCACTTAAGTAACCTGCTGTATTGGCGGCTCCGCCAATGCCTTGGCCAATACAATTGCTCATGTATATCAAGATGTAGTTCTTCACATATGATTTTGGTCAGGTTTCTAGAAGTCGTAATCAACGAGAACAAAACCTACAAAACTTCCCGAAGCATACAACTTTTTGGGTCTGTTAAACAATAAACAGTCGATATATTGAAGGCATATCGAAAGTTGTTCAGTGCCAGAAACATGCATTTTGTATATTTCGGTTGTGACAATATCAGAAGATGTCTTCAGGATTTTATTTTGTATAGCTGAGCTCAAATAGCTTGTGTTTTTAGAGCTGGTTAATGACGTGATTCTTTAAATTGTTGTCCCCAGATTCAATTCTGAGCTGCAGGAGAGCCCTATATTTTCCATCTTTTTGTGTGGTCCGAAGAAGATATATAGCTATCCTCGTCACCTCTTGTTCTGCACAAAATAAAATAGGCTGAATAATAGGTCTTATTACAGCTCTATTTTCAGCTATTGCTTTTGCATTGGGTTTTCCAGTCACCCACAGTCATTATTTCTATTCATTTGTGGTTTTTATTATTCTGAGATCTTATAACTTCGGTTATTTGTATTTTGCAATATTTTGGCTTCTTCTTCTTAATATAAATGAAGATAATAATTGAAGTCCTTAACTGATCCCAAATCAAATAAATTATACCTAGATATAGTCTTCATATTTTTATAAATTTGAATTGATATTAAAAATCTTTAGTTTTTACAAAAAATTATTTAGATACAAATCATTTCGGGAGGGGCTTCAGCCACAGTAATCAGAAGTTTTTACGAATCCCAAAAAACTACAACTGAATGCGTACGTACTGGCAATTTAATTTAATAATATCTTCATCTTTTTTTTCGGGATTCGTTACAATTTTCAGATTGAATGGCTGAGAACTGCTATCAGGCAATATATAACTTTCTTTTATTCTTAATAATTCTAACAATGTTTACAAAAATAATTATCTAATCGTCTTCTACTTGATCATAAACAATCTCTTCCAATATTTCTTCTTCAATTGTCTCCTCACCGACGGGTTCATTTTTAATTTTTTGTGTTGTTATCAACCGTTCGAAATCTTCATTTTCTTCGACGTGATGGACAGTTTTTAAGTGTCTTTTTATTCTATAAATAAAGAGAATACAATAAATAAATAATAAAACAACAAACATTTTTTAACTCACTTAAATTTGGTCGGGAATCCCTTATCACAAAGTAAACAATTAAACGGCATAATTGTGTGCTGAAACGAATGATTCCTTAAACCCGACTTGTTAATGAATTCCTTTTCACATACTTCACATTTGTACACATAGCCCTGATGCCGTTTCTTGTGGTAATTTAAATGACTAACAATTGCAAAGCGTTTGTCACACAGCGGACATTCGTATGGGAAATTTCCCGTATGGAATCGCAAATGAACGGTCAAATCTGTTTTACGAACAAATTTCTTTTCACAATAAACACAGTCCATTGTTTCACCACGATGCATTTGCATGTGAAGCTTAAGGTTAATCTTTTGCAAAAATTGTTTGTCGCACAATTCGCACTTAAAGTGTTTTCGATCCCAGTGAGTACGTGTGTGAACCTTGAATGTTCGTTCGGTGAGAAACTTTTTGTTGCATTGTTCGCATTCGAAATTTCTCTGGCGATTCTCTTTGTGTGTTTCGCTGTGTATATGGAGGCCGGTTGAGGTTTTAAAAGTACGCGCTGCATAAGAAAAATCACAGTAATATTTTTCATGTTTTATTTATGTTGTTGGCAATTATTTTACTTACGACAGGCTGAACAAAGGAATGTTGTGCTTATGTGTTCTTTTCTTTTGTGTGAGCGCATTAAACAGCTTTGAATCATTGTTTCACATATGTTGCATTTCACATAGGATGTATCATGCTTGCGCTTTTTGTGATCGCTTAGTGCATACTTAAATGTAAAGCGATGAAAGCAAATATGACAACAATATTGAGCACTCTCTGAAAGACAAACAAAAAAGATATTAGTTTTGTTGGGGCGCACAGCCGTCAACCAAATAGGGTTAGTAGAAAGTACGTGCCGAAACTATTCAAGTCTCCAAAGCGACAGGATTCTATGACAAAAACAAAATGTATAAAATATTTCATATCTCAGAGTTTCTAATGGCAGTTTAGAGCGTTTCAGTTAAGATGAACCAATCAGAACTACGCTACAGTCCACAAAAATCAACATCTATAAATGACTATGCCTCTTCCAACACTTGGACTATCGTCACCAACTTACGCAGACGAAGTTGACATTATAGGTAGGTCCGATCAAGCTGTACATGAATCCTTCCAGATCAAACGGGCCGCACACAAACTCGGGATGCGCATTAATGAAGCAAATTCTAAGTAAATCGTTTTGGCATCGACATTGGTCAAGCAATCCGGCTAGCGAAGCATTCATGTGAAGTACGCAAACCGTTCAACTTGTGTTAGCAGGCAGCAACATGGAGAAAGAATAGGGTGGGCTCAAATCCAACAGATCCTAATATAGTATCTCAAGGCTCTTTAAACACAGAGACCTAACCTTTTGCTATAAAAGACTTTAGTCTTAGCGGCGATTGAGAAGCATTACAGAAGATTGTGTGTCACGTATGTGAGAAAGGGGGATCCCGGTGATGTGAACCTAATCAAAAAAATGCAATTTCGAAATCTGAGTCCTTAATACATGAGTAAATTATAACTTTGAATAAGCAGTTGAACCGATGCATGGAAGTCTCTCAAAATTGTATTCTTTGTTATCTTATCACAAAATTTGTGTGCGGGCATAAACGAATAGGTACATTTCTATTAAAAAACTTTACTTTACAAATAAATTAGTGATCAAAAAACATTTGAGATTAAATGTCTTACCATGCTTCTGTTCACCATGTTTTTTTAAATCATTTAAGTTGGCAAAGTATTGGCTGCACAGGTTGCATTTAACTTTGCCTGCAGAAACTCTCCCGTCTTCGATGATTTCCTCTTCATTGTAATCATCTATTGAGACGACCTCATCGTTAGCTTGTTCCGATACGTTTGTGTTACTTTCGCAAACTTCTTCTGTCACATTGTACCCAATTTCGGGTTGGGAGCTTATGACTACCTCCTCCTCCACCTTAAATTAAAAGAACAAACTTCATTTGATAATAATCAAAGCCCAAAGAAATTACAATTTCATTGTCTCCTATTGGTATGTACAAAACATCCTCTTCTTTTTCGTGAGTATCAAATGTTTTGAAATCGGTTTCGTGATGTTCGTCGAGAAATATGTTCGCGTCCTCATATTTTGCTACATTATATGTTTGTGCTGTAAGTATTTCATGAGAGATCCTGGCCTTTGTTACAAAATCATAAGCAGCACACAGTTCGTTGGAGCATGCGGAACATAAATGCTTGGGTTGACCATCGTCAATTTGGATATCCAGTTGGGTACAAGTCTTGAAACATTCGAAATAAGTTTTGGATTCATCTTCTAGGTCGGATAGAATGAGGGCGTCCATTTCTATGTATTCATCGGAGGATTTAAGACAAACTCGGCAGACAGGTAATTCTAAAACGTACTCTTCCATAATTTAGCATTCGTTTAATTTAATTTATGTTCATTAATTAAGAAAGACATAATTTTAAAATATTTATTGTAGAATCTTAGCAAAACGTCAGCGTCCCAGCGATGTTTGTTTTACTAAGCGCGTTCAACGCATATCTAAATTTTTAGAATTCTGATTTTTTGGAACTTCTGATTGGCCAGCTGTCATATGTCGTTTTCGAGTGGACGTTCGGAGCTACTCCTTTTTCACTCCTTTGTCCCCTTTCACACGAGGAAACGGAGTTGCCAGCAACAATCAGTTTGTTGGTGAGAAGGGCAAGAAGTAAGAGAGGAAAATGAAATCTCCCCGGTCAACGATTCGAGGAGATTTTTTTGACATTCCTCTTCACACACACAGTAGAGTGTGTTCATCCAAGTTATTTTAAAAGGAAACTACAGAAAGTTTCCACGATTTTGTTTCTTCGTGTGAAAGGTACAGGAGATTTTTAAGGAAATTAAAAGAAAACGTCAAAAAAATCTCCAGCAACTTGTTTCCTCGTGTGAAAGGGGACTTTTACTCCAAATTTTCCAGTAAAGATAGGAACGGAACAGTTCCGAAATCCAACCGAAAACGACAATAATAAGTTCTGAAAATTCAGATGACATCTACATTTTTATTACAACTGGCCAATCACACGATAAACAGAAACAAGGTATGCTCATTAGGTGTATGACGTCACAATCATCTGGTTTTATTCGGAGAGCAAAAAGATAATTCCATTTCATTAGATTGTTTTTATTTGTTGTTTTATTTATACAGTTCTTAAGGCTTAACTACAGTAAGCCAAAAAATTGAAAAAAAGTACTAAAGTGAAAATTTTTAAAACTCATTTTGGAATAGTTTTTCTGACTGGAAAACTTATGTGGTTTTCCAAACAACCAAAAAAATTGATTTTTTTGGGGGTCAACTTGATCTTTTTCAGATTTTACGTTCCTAACAACCAAAAAAAATTGATTTTTTTCGTGGTCTGTTTTTTTTTCTCGATTGATCTTTCAAATCTCGATTTATTGGCAGATTTACACATACTTTCACACACACTTGCACGCAAACCAAATTGACATTTCTAAACGTCGTCCTCTCCTCGTCAGTTTAAATTCGTTTTCGCTAGCATTATTTATTTTTGCAAAGGCATTTGTTTAATAAAATTAATACAAGTAATGAAGTTTAATGTGTTAAATTTTTGTCTTTATTGTCCTCATTACCGTCAACCATTGACTTCTTGAGTTCGGAGTCAACCAGTGATTAAATTGGACAAATGTTTCATATGGAATGAAAGGCATTGTGGAAACATGTTAGTTAGTCCATTATTTTTTGTGAAAATAAAATTATTTTTATTAAAATTCCAAAATAATCCTTTTGTAGTGAACTTGTTTCATATTCATTGTCGTTTTCCTCGTCATCGACCGATAGCTTCTCCTTTGATTTTGGATGGACGGGATTCCTGTGGATATATGGATCCGACCGATGGCCAAATCATGTTGTAGTGTAGTGATAGTATACCAACAAAATAAAATTCCTGCTAGGGAACAAAAAATTCCCTAATTTGTATTCTATTTTTTGATTTCAATTTGATTGAATAAAGTAATGTAAAATATTACATTCATTTAAATGAAGAAAAGAATGAGTAAATCGTTTCTTTCTTATATTTTGTCATAATTTGCAAAATGGTATCAGCATATTAATAATTTCAAGATTAAAAGTCACTTCCACTTTTCAGTTATTTTCTTATGAAACAAATCAATAAAGACTCCCAAACCGGCACTAATCCTTCGCGCGAATATGTGACGACTGAAGAATGTTCAAAGATTTGCATCGCGCCAGTGTGGGTACTCTCATTAATCTCCATTTCAATAAATTAAGACAGACGAAAGTATTCGCGTAGTTAAAATTAATTTTAATTTAAACACAAAAATGTTCTTTCATAATTTGGAAAAAAAAAAATATTTTGTAAGAATTTTCTCACGCATTTTTTCACCAGTTTCATCAAGAAAATAAATTTGGCTATATTACATTTTTGTATTAAAGACAAAACTGTTCCCTAGGAAAAAAATACTTGTAGGAATTTTTCCCTACATATACTATCACTATTTACGTCAGTAAGCACAGACAAATCACCTACACCTTTACAAAAAAAAGGATCAATCGCGATTCGGTCTAGTTACCACGATTGATCTGAAATCTGACCCCCAAATCTGAAATGGTTGACTGGAAAACCACATTATTAAACTGAAGGCTTAAAGGCTTAACTACATAAGCCAAAAAGTACTTTTGTACAAAAGTAAAAATATTTTTTTTCCCGCTAGGGCAGTTGTTTTGTGAAAAAGAATATGCAAATTTTTTCTTGACCCAAAATTTAATCTTTCTGCATCTTTTTTAAAAAATTTCCGGTTAGAAAAACTATTCCAAAATGAGTTTGAAAATTTTCACTTTTGTACTTTTCAAATCGTATGAGTTTTGTTCCATTTTCCATCGTTTCTCCACCAATTTTAACCATGCGAGAGTTACAGAACGTAGGCACAGACTCTTGGCACGTGATTGTTGATGTGAGGAGTAAAATTCTGACATTTTGTACACAAAAGTGGTTCAATGCGTTTGTTAACTTTCTTGTAAATTTCTCCATTTTTGAGAAATTCCTTCTCTCTTTGGTGTTTTGACAGGTTTTACACATTTTGCTGAAAAAAGATACCAAACAGACCTCTTGTATCTGTTTATCGTGGCCCATCAGAAGAATTTTCAGAAAATTCAGAATTCTAAAAATTCAGATATGCGTTGAACGCGCACACTGTCAACTGAACAATGACTACCAGTGGTGCGTTCTTTTTCTAATGTGGTTTTCGTTTCGACCAAAAAAAATCGATTTTTCTTTGATTTTTTTGATTTGTGACAAGTTTTTCCTTTCCTTTCGACCAAAAAATCGAATTTTAGTCGATTTTGCAGATCTCGATTTTTAGCAAGATTTACACAGATTTTCACACGCACTTGCACACACATCAAAGAAAAGTGACTTTTACCCAGTGTCGTTTTAAAAAGGCACTCTAAAGGCTTAACTACATAAGCCAAAAAGTACTTTTGTACAAAAGTAAAAATATTTTTTTTCCCGCTAGCGCAGTTATTTTGTGAAAAAGAATATACAATTTTTTTTTTAAACCAAAATTTAAGCTTTCTGCATTATTTTTATAAGTTTTCCAGTGGGAACAACTATTCCAAAATGAGTTTGAAAATTTTCACTTTTGTACTTTTTCACTTTTTGGGCTTATGTAGTTAAGCCTTAATGTTCGGTTTTACAAATATTTAACAGGCTTTTAAATTTTTAAATGACGTATTTTGTATGGAACAAAAGTCATTTTAAGATTTAAAAGTCTTTTAAATAGTTAAAAGGGTTTTATGAAATCGGCCAATAAAATCATAAAACAAAATAAAATCACGTTTTGTGTTCGTTTTGCCAGTAAAATTTAAGATCTGACACCCAAATCTGAATTGGTCGAAACGAAAGCCACATAACTAAAGGCTCTTAAGCTGGATTTAGACCTTCGGTTTTATCGTCCGTGTACGTTGTACGTTGTTAGTCGTACGCGGAACAACGAAGGTCTAAATGCTAACACCGAACAACGAATGAACACCGAATGAAGAACGAATTAATTCAAAGTGGCTTTGAATTTTCGGTGTTCGATGTTACCCGAACAACGAACAACGTGAGTGTAAATGCGAAAATTATTTAATGGAACATTCTTTTTCAGTGTCGTGCAATGAATTGGGACACTCTCCACGTTTTTCTTATTATTACTTTATAATTTTACAGATAGAAAATTGTGAAACAATTTAAGAAATATAACTCTCCGTAGCTAAGTTACGAAAGATTAATTCTAGTGTACATTTAAGTAGCCATCTCTTCGTCCAGCAGGATCTTTTCTTTTTTGTTCAATGTTAAAAGCGCCGCCACTGCCAACAATGTGTTGTTATCTATTTTGCTGTAAAGAACGAACTGAATATAAAAACGGGATAATCTAGATGCTTCTTCGTTGTTCGTTTTTTTTAGGAAGAACGAACAGCGAACAACGTTCACTGAATGAAGAACGAAGATGTAAATCCAGCTTTAACTACATAAGCCCCCATGACATTCAGAAGAACTACCAGGTGGTATTTCTATTTTTCCTTTGTTGAAATTCTTTTTCCTTTTGAAGACGCTGCCCGAGACAGACGTGTATTCCGCCATTATAATTCAATAGGAAGTAGTACCTTTAAAAAAAAAATATTAAAAAATAGCATAATTTGCCGCGATTCTTAAAAATAAAAGTTTTTTCTAATAAAAGAAATTATCTGCTGTGATCCACATAGCTTTTTTTAAGTGGATGCTTGTTTTATCCAGTGATTTTGGACAGATTACTCTCATAAAAGCATAAAGTGGACACGGTCATCCATTCTTCAAAGGGATTTAGGCCCCCACATCACGTGTAATGCCTCACCATGAGGCAAAAACACGACAACGCCACCTCCGCAAATAAAATTAAACATCCTGGTGGAGGCAAACCTCCACCTCTATCAAACATAAGCCAAAACCAGAAAAATCTGGCCGCTGCTCAGCAACTGCTTGCGCTCAGCCAATCGGCACACAAAAAGCCCATGAGCTCCAACTACTCAACACCAACCAACAACGAGGTCGACCTCAGTGCACCTCAGCATTCAAGTCAAGCGAATGACCACAGCCAAAATTTCGAGTGGCTGAATCCTGACCGACGTCATACTGCACGTATCGCTACCACCACTGACTCTGACATGGAGATCACACAACAGAAGGACGAGAATAGATTCTCGATTCTGCAAAACATCATCATCGCTGCCAAGAATCCGGCAACAACATCCAGCCGTGACCGCATGGAGTCACAACCCAGCTCTAGTGGTTATCGGCACACATCAACCTCGGCCTCCACTCAAAAAGACGCCGAAGCAAACATCATCGAGGGACCCACCAACTTCTCTTCAATCAACACCTCTACAATCAACACGGATAAGAGCAACATATTAAGCAATTCTAAACTGCTCAGGGGTAAGTTTTGCCCGCCAATTGTCATGTATAACGTAGATATTAGAA
Organism: Leucozona laternaria; assembly: GCA_932273885.2. Taxonomy (NCBI): domain Eukaryota; kingdom Metazoa; phylum Arthropoda; class Insecta; order Diptera; family Syrphidae; genus Leucozona; species Leucozona laternaria. Next base: position 16,235,752 of record OW026367.1, on the reverse strand, counting down.
AGCTTATTGCTGACTTTAGATTAAATTCTGTAGACTTCGCGTACAGGGTAGTGAACCGAGGAAGTAGTTGTAGACTATACGTAGATAACGGGGATGTACATAGGGAGTTGCTTGAACTCCTCAGAAAGTCCCCACAAATTCAAGCTTATTCTTTTACTAAGAAAGAGGATAAAACCTCAAACCTAATTCTCAGAGGACTTACGTCAGATTACCTCGAAAATGAGATTCTCGTAGAACTCAATACGAGGGTCAATAACGTTGACAAAGTTTCCAAATTCGAGACCATACGGTCAAAAAAAGATAAGCTGAATTATAATCTCTTTCTTGTGCGTCTTCAACCGGGCACTAGCCCAACTGAGATCATCAAAATTAAATACATCTTTAACACGCGTGTCTCTTGGGAAAAACCTAAGGGTAATAATGGAGCACTCCAATGCAGACGTTGCCAACAGTTCGGCCACCTAGCCAAGAACTGCGCTAACGCTTACAAGTGTGTGAAATGCACTAATCAGCATGAACCTACCTGTTGTCCCACAATCAGAGATGAGGTAAGCAAGGCCATATGTGTCAACTGCGGTGACAACCACTCAGCTAATTTCCGAGGATGCCCGGCATTCAAGGAATATGAAAAAAAAAGAAAGAGGCTGATCCAGGAAGCCAAAACAAAAAGAAACAACAACAATAATGTTTCGAAATTAATTTCAAACGGAAGCTTTCTAGCTCCTGGTGTTTCCTTTGCCAGCCATTTCTCTCATCCTAAGAGTAACCAAATCCCAAGCTCTAGCAACTTCAGCAAAGCTAACCCTTTGCCCACAAGGAATGACTCCAGTGCCATCACACAATTCATTGATCTCTCCAAGGACCTCTTCGGCCTTGAAATGACAGCCTTAATCAATAAAATTGAGACTTTCATGGCCAATATTGGCAGATTTTCCTCAGTAGCACAAAAAAGATTGGCATACCTAGAACTTGTCAATCAACTGCTCATCTGCGATTCACAATGATTTTAAAAATTCTACAGTTTAACATTTCGTCCTTGATTAACCACGCTAGGAGAATAGAGCTTAATAAAATTCTCCAAGCTAGCAAAATCTCAATTGCGTTTCTACAAGAAACGCACTTGAATAGTCGTCACAGAGTCACTTTGGATAATTATATTGTCCTCCGTAACGATTCCCTCCAAGGCGTAGCAATTATTCTCAAAAATAACATCAAATATGAGATTATCAACTGGCATTCCTCGCTCCTCCCCAGCCTCTTCATAAGCATTAAGTTTTGGTTAAACAACACCTATTTAAATATTCTCTTTGGTACTATCTATTTTCCAACTAACTGTGCCACGGCCTTATTAGAAAGCGAGTTAGTAAGGCTCGAGTCCCTCGCCAACTCTTTTGATGGTGCCATAATCGGTGGTGACCTTAACGCCAGAAGCCCCAATTGGGGTGACATTACCTATAACCAAAATGGGAAAATACTTGAAGGTTGGATTCAAACCCACAACCCTTCTCTAATCAAAATAACGCCACCCACTCCGACGTTCATCAGAAGCTCTTCTTACCTTGATCACTTTCTGATCTCCGGACACCTAATAAACACTATAGACCATAACTATGAGATTAAAACACTCCCAACCTTTACTGAGCACTGTCCGGTCAAGCTCAATATCCACCTTGATGAGTTTGATATTTTGCCCCATAGTCCTCCTTCATCACTATCCTTCAAAAATACCAACTGGGAACACTTTTGGGAGGACCTTGAGCTGAGTATAGCCACCCTCAGTCCTCCATACACTCGATGTCTAACAAATTCGGAAATCGACTCCTTTATCCACTCGTTCAATGAAGTTCTGCACAACACCTTAGCCAGCCACTCCTCCAGGATTGCAAACTCTCACAAAAAATACAACAACCTCCCGGCCGACATTGAATCGCTTTTCAAAACCAAGCACCAATGGCAAAGGAGGCGCAAACACATTTACCATAACACCTTCAATAGGATCAGTACTCCATACAAAGAACTTTCAAACAGAATCATGTTACTCAGTAAAATCATTCAAGATAAGGTCAAAATCTGGCTTAACAAGCAATTTAGTGACAAAATGGAAAACATTAGACCTGGCCCTCAGGCATTTAAAGAAATTTTCAGATTCATAGGCAAGAACAAAAAATTCTCATGCGAAAAACTTATAGTTAATAATATTACTATTACTAATGAGCTTGACATCGTTTCCGCCTTTGAAGCTTACTTCAAAGACACATATCGTGGTAAAACTCCAAATTTCAATCCTACTGTCACTGAAACGGCCACTGCTTCATCTAGCTTGATTCGCTCGTCTAAACCCGAAAGAATTTTCAACTTCGATAGTGAGAATACAGCTCTAAGTCCTATTGCTACACACATTTTCACTAACATAAATGAAATCGCCAGTATCATCAATCAACTGAGACCAAAAAAATCTGCAGGGCCAGACGGTGTATCGAACTTCCACCTTAAAAAACTGCCACCATTGGCTATAAGCTATCTCACCATCCTGATAAACAATTGCATAAACAACGGATACTTTCCGGTTCCCTGGAAAATCGCAAGGGTTATGCCTATTTCTAAAAAACCTAACATCTATGAAATAGCTAACTTTAGGCCTATCTCACTACTCTCCAATATGGGCAAAATTCTTGAAAGAATTATATTAAATAATCTTAACTCACCAACCGACAATCCAATTGATCCAATCCCGGATCATCAATTTGGCTTCCGTAAAGGACACTCTACTGTTCACGCCCTACTTAAACTACACAATGATATCTCCATTAATCTCAGGGAAATATGTTGTACAGTCGCCTGCTCACTGGATGTGGAAAAGGCGTTTGACAGTGTGTGGAGGGTTGGTCTTCTATCTAAAATAGCCACACTCAACTTCCCAACTCACATAATTTCACTCATAGATAGTTTTCTCAGTAATAGACAATTTTTCATTCAAATACAGGGCTCCAAGTCTAACCTCAATGCCTGTGATAGCGGAGTTCCTCAGGGCTCCATCCTTGGTCCTCATTTGTATAATCTCTTTCTCCATGATTTCCCTCATCAATTCTCTAGCAACAACCTTGTCTCTACAGGACTTTTGTATGCAGATGACACAATAGCTTACTCCAGTCATAGCTCTCCCCTGACAGCACTTAGGCACCTTGAAAAACATATAAATGCAATAGACACATATTATAGGACATGGGGCATTCAAATCAATACACTCAAAACCGAGCTTACCTGTTTCCGTAATGCTAGTGGTAAAGGTCCTCCCGGAGTTCCCAGTGAAAGCAAACAACTTGCACTCCGAATTAATGGGTGCATAATTAGAGCCAAAAATGACATAAAATACTTAGGTGTAAACCTGAACAACCTCTTCAAGTTTAATAAACATGCTAGGACTGTCCTCAGCAAATCTCAGAAGGTCTCTAATATTCTCATGCCCTTCCTCAAACACAGAATGCTTAACAAACGCTCTAAATTACTTTTCTATAAAACACTTATCAGGCCGATCCTGACATATGCATTCCCAGTTTGGTTTACCATTTCTCCTACTGTTGCCTTGGAGCTTGAAAAACTAGAAAGGAAAATCCTTCGACTCTGCGCAAACAAAAATTTTGAATCAAGAACGAAACGCTACTCTAATTCTCATATCTATAACGATACAAATGTCATTCCGCTAATAAGCTATACCTTAACCCTTATGAATAAATACATCCTTAAACTTAATCATTCCGATAACTATCTTATTAATGAAATCACTTCACAACCCATCTCATCCTGGGAAAGTGAAATATATCCGCTGCCAGCGGGTGTTTCCCTTCTGGCACTAGAAGCAACTCCCGATGCTACGTCCCCTAGCTTTTACACTAAGGCCACTCCTGGTCATAATCGTGGCTAATTCACTTTGTACTAGACACAAAATCATCAACTGATGAGAACCCTCGGTCTGCTGCCCTGTACGCGCGGGTCTCTTAATCAGATCTAATATTATGCAAATTCAAAAGGAAAAACCAAAAACAAAAAAAAAAAAAAAAACAAAAATCACAAAAAACATACAAAATAAGCAAAAATAATTAAACATACTCATATATAAACATATTAAATTTGTTTAACATCTCGACAACATTAATCATTTTCAATACTCATGATAATTATGACGGGCAGATCGTACCCCTTAAAGATTTATATTATTTTATATTATTATATTATCATATAACATTTCATTACATTTATTTTCAGAATATTTAATTTACAGCCAACCAAACAAAATAACATATCTTAAGATATACTGTTATTTGTCGTAAATTAAAGCATTGACCAACTAAAAAATTTTCTGTAAATTAAACGTATTATTGTATTAATGACATAATTAAATTCATTAACTTATTTCTCATACTTTTACAAATATGAAACTTCAGATATAACGTACATGTAAAACCCACCCTCTGTGAGGTTAAAATTTAAAAGAAAACAAACAAGCAACATTCATTGCTTCAACTTAAATCTCATTGTACGAGATAGAAAGATACAATATCTAATATATTATGCCCAGGCATATTCGATGTACAAAAGAGACTGACACTATGTATACTGTGTATACCCCGTCTTTCTCTATCTCCTAGTTTTAAGTTAGCTTTAAGAACCATTTGTATATTGCACATGACACTCAGTCATAAAACAATCGTATATACAGCTCCTGAGCAAGAGCAGTCGAAACATATTTCACAGTCAGCCAAGTGGCATAGATAGATAAAAAAATAAATATCTTGCAATCGCAAAGAGCAGGCAATACTTTATAGCCGCAATTATATCAAGTAAAGTAATCGAAAATTGTATTAACTATGTAATTCATGTATTAAGACTCAATAAAATCAATTCAATTCAAAATTTGTTGAAATTCAAGATTAATGCCTGACACACAATGCGAAGAAGAAACGAGACGTGAGCGTGACGAGAACTCGTTGTAGTTTTTAAACCAATTTCAAGCAATGAGAGTATCTGGTACATATACACAATAAAGAGCTTCTCTTCGTCACGGCAAGTTTGAAAAATTGAAAAAAAGATGTGACGACGGTTTACATTTTTTGATAAGTAATTTATAGATTTTTCAAGAAAGACGTGAACAATTGAATTTAACAAATAAAGTTATTCATAAATCTATTTTTTTGTGTGTTATTTTATTTTCACAAAAATTGGTTTTTGTCTGAGAAGGAGAACGATTTTAAAACGAGAAAAAGTTGTCAGGGTTTTTCTTCACGCTGATGTCTCGTTTTGACAGTCGAGGACGCGCGCCATAGCTCACGTCTATCACAGATTAGCCATATGAAGATGAGAATGTTTCGCACGTTTCACCCTCCAAAACCCATTTGTTTACATTGTTGTATTTGTAATTTTTTCCCGCGTCGATGAATATATGTGAATTGCAACAACAATTTAACCAGGTGTATGAAGATCCCTACTGTCTATGTGTGAGATTTTTATACACACATTCTCATTTTTTATCTGATAACTGCCAGTTCAAGCTTGTAGGCAAATTAAAATGGCTGCCGGGGATTCTCATCTTCATGACGGTGTTCACATTGGACTGACTCATCCGATTTTTTTTGACGTGAATCCAAGTGAGTTTGTTCAGACACAAACTAATGTGAACACATCGGACTTACTTTGACGTTTAGCAGTCGTTAAAACAAACCAGAAATGTGTGCAGTTTGAAAGATTAATTACATTTTGTTCACTTGCAAAATGTAAATCTTCTTTAATAAATATGTTTCCAATTGAAAAAAATTGGATTCTGTATGAATTAAGTGCCAAAGATAAATCACAGACAGAGAAAACAGATGTCACAAAAGAAGACGTCAAAAAAAATCCACTGATTTTTAAATAATTTAAAAAATCCTGCCTTTCCTGGCCATCTCTTTCTCACCATGAAGTGGAAGTGAGCAAAAGCACAGAGACGTCAAAAAAAATCGGAGGAGTCAGTCCAATGTGAACACCGTCCATGTGGCTAATCTGTGACGTCTATTGTGTTCAGCCCAGCCAGCAAAGTTCAAATGATTAATGAATGACGTTTGTACGTTTACTCTTTTTGGAACTACAAATTTGGTATTTCTAATTTTGTTTATTATTTAAAGAAAACAGAAAATGTCCTTATTCCCGGCATACGCTGATACAACAACCAAAGAGCCACCTGAACCAACAAAAAAAGTTGAACCAACAACCAGTGCTGATTCCAAATGGCTTGAAAACTCAAGTTTCAATAAATTAGACACAGAAATACTCCCTAATAAAATTGTCACTACAACAGATACTCCAAATTATCCATCAAATACACCCTATGAAATTTCAAAAGAATCTAAGTCCGATAAGAAAAATAAAAAGAAACGCCACCGCTCGCCGAAACCACAACCGGCGGCTTTCGAATTTAGCGGCGATGAAGAATTCTACATTGATAAAAAAGGCGCCACTCAATATCGTACGATAAATACTTTGCATAAACCAGCTTGTCCAAGGTATCGACTACACTTCCATCGGACATACGGTGGCGCATCAGCTCGTCGTTCTATCAAGCATTTCAAAAGATATTTTAAATCTGAATTGGGCCGAGATATTCGTACCAAAGAAAATTTAATAGCCTGTCTGGATGAAAACAGCTTCACACAAGCGACAACAGATCTGAATCGAAAAATTGCACAGAATCCAAGTGAAGATTTGCACTGGGTTGACTTGGTCCAGCTTCAGGATAAGAATCCCTACAAATGGTCTAAGACATTTCTTTCTGAGAAAAAACTAGAAATTCTCCAGCGTGCTCTCTTTCATCATCTGGGAAACGAAACGCTCTATAGATTGTACGTGGACATTGCAAATGCTAGCTACCCTTCATTCGAGGTGAGTAAGATCATCGATAAACTTATCAGCAAAGATCCCTACAACTACGTGTTATGGACGGCTCAAATTTTAACCACCCAATGTACTATGGCCCGTTGTATTGTTCCCGATGTCTTAAAGATCTATGAGCAATGCATGCAAAAGATGCACAGGAAACTACAAGACGATAGTGTTATGTTGAAACTCTTCAACAACTGTGCTCTGTTCTTGAGGCAGTCCGGTCTCAACGAACTATTCTTCGCTCTAATTTTGCTTGCTCTAGAACTGAATGTTTCGCCTGACAAATTTTCATCCCTGAAACCACTGGAAAAAGATCAGCAGACATTGATTGAGTACGAAGAACTGGTCCTGCAGTCTGGTCTGCCGATGAATGAAATTTGGTTACGTATTGAAAAGCTGCGACAGAGCTTCAACTTTCTTCCGTGCCCGGAGAACACCCAATGCAGTGACCCACAACGGATTGTATTTAACGAAGACACCTGCTACTACATTTATCCCCTGCAACAACGAGAGAATTCTTTCTACATGATACTGATAATATTGCGACTGTTAAAGATTCCCCTATTGAACAGCAACTCTCTGCGTAATAGATTCAACACCCAAGTAGAAAACATTGGCGACACCGATGCCATAGAAGATGTATTAGCCGTGCTGCTAAACAACTACAAATGTCCGGAGGATAAGTTCCTTGATTTTTACGAAGTCATCTATGAGCTATCTAAGGAAGTTTGTGTTTGCCCAACATTTTTGAACACGACCATCGGCTATGAAATTTATGCGAAGACAATTCAAGAAATTCTTTTAACCTGCGCTAAGTGCTTTGAAGAGATTGATGAACGAAAGAGAATCTTATTCATTTCAATTTGGCTGCGATTCGAGAGGATTTTGCTCATTCTCCATAAGCTGGCAAACAAACTAGATGCGGAATATAAAAAGAACTTGCGTTCCAAGGTTAAGGTCCTCTTCAAAAAAGAACAGAATCGAAATGTTCTGAATTTCTATACCGAGTACGCCTTGCTGGAGTACGAATTGGGAGATCTCAACACTTGTGAAGTTATTTTTGGACAAATCCTAACTGGCAACGATCATGATAATGTTAATTCAGACCTGTCCAATGCTTATTTATGTTATGTGAATATTTTAATAAAAGAAAATCAACTAGAAAAGGCTCTGAAGGTTCTGATGTGCTATGCATTATCTCTGCCTCTGGATACATCCTTGGAATCAAGTTACAATTTCACAGCTGTTCGGAGACAATCAGGTTTGAAAAAACTCTCCGATCGACTCGACACATTGGTCACGATCGAAAAGAATGTAAAAATAATGGAACTCGAGCAATATTTTTTCTCTGATTTTCTTTTGAATCTTCTCAGTATGAAAACATGGTATCTTTACATTTTGGGTAGCAAGCTAGAAGCAATGGCCTATTTGGAGACAATGCTGCGGCATTTTGTCGAAAACAATGAACGACACAAATTCGTAAGGGAGCAAGTTTACGAGCTATTGATTTCGCTTATGCAGTGTGACAGTTCGACGTGTATTGTTTCCAACGTTCTTATTTTTGACAAGATCGCCCAAGCAATGCACGAGTTTCCTGGCAATTTGTTTTTCCTTCAATCTTGTTCTGTCATGCACAGCCAGCCGTGGTTTAAAATACGAGGTGTTATCCTGCGATCTAACTCAATATTGTCGATAATATTTCTTATAACCGTGGCCAGGATAAGATGTAAGCGCTCGAATAGACAGTTTGATGCTGATATCACTCCATGGGAGGAAGAACACAACGAAAACACTTATAAAAATAGAATATTGAATTTGCTTAGATCGTTGGAGGGTACAACGGTATTTCAGAGGAATGCGTTGTATTGGAGATTCTATATGCGATGCTTGTCGGATAGTCGGACGCCTTTTGAAACCACCAAGAAGTGCTTGCTAGCCGCTTTGGATGATTGTCCATGGAATAAAGCTATATATTTGGATGGAGCCATATTCGTTCCGCAAGAACTATCACATTTGCAGGATTTATTAATTGAGAAACAGTTAAGGGTATGCGCATTGCCCGAAGAGCTCGAGATATTGCGTGACAATGATGTGCAGATGTGATTGTTTTCCTAAATTATACTACGTAACTAAACATGTATACATATGTACATACATACAATACCGTCAGTAAAATAAGTGTATATATTAATATTGAATTGAACATAATAATTTGTATTAAATTATTTAATAATTTTTAAGATAAAAAGCACTTATTGTTTGTTGTTTTACCATTTGATGTTCTTAGTGCGTAGATAAAATGCGGTACATCGAGTGTCAGAAAGACTTTTGTTGGCTATAGGATAAGTATCCGGTTTCGCTTATACAAATTTTGATTGTTTTTTAACAGTTTTAAGAATGTTCTTATTTATTTGCCCAATTTTTCAGCCAATCTTTCTCTGTTAACACCTCACAACCGGACTCAGATTATTTTTCTTTCTTACACACTTGCACTCAAACTTCTTTATCTGCCATTGTAATTTCCTCGTCTATTGTTGATGAAAAGATCAATAAACTTAAAGATGAATACACCGGAGGCCCTGATAGTACCTTCAATAATTAAAAAAAAAAATGCTCTTAGCTACTGAAGCCCCTCACTGCTCTCTTCCAACTCGCAATTTCTCAAAAGATTTTTCCCTCCTATTGGAAACACTCTTATATTATCCCGATTCATAAAAAAGGCCCGAAGAAAGAAATCTTTAATTACCGCCCCATCGCTAAACTCTCTTGCATACCCAAGCTCCTTGAAGCCATAGTACGTGGCACAATGCTCTTTCACTGTAATCAAAAATTTTTCCCCCTAGTCAACATGGGTTCCTTACTGGTAGATCAACTACAACAAACTTAGTTGATTTTGTCACTGGAACAATTTGTGCCATAGGAAGTGGGAAAGAAATCGATGGTATTGCAACTTCTTTTATTGCATGGATTCAATCTTATTTAAATGAACGTCAGTACAAAGTTCTTTTTAGAAACTCAGAATCCGACCCAATCTTTGCAACCTGTGGTGTTGCACAAGGAAGCCATCTCGGCCCTCTGATTTTCATTTTAACAATCAATAATGTTGACTGCGTCTTCAAAGACTCCTCCATCTCTGTATATGCCGACGATAGGAAAATATACAGAGCCTGTACTACGAATTACGAAACGAAAGGCAATAAAAACGATACCCAAGAAAACGATAGTCATGACATAAACCGATTATGATTTACGAGAATGTATGTCTTAAAATAATGCCAAATAAAGTTAAAAAAAAAACAGCAGAACCAAACAAACATAATAAATAAGTGACATCTACATAAATTCACGATTCAAAACTATAAAAAACGACTGCCAAAAGCAGTCGTAAACGAAAACGAGTATGGTTTTTAAAAAAACGACTATCGTAATCGCAAAGTAACGATAACGACGGATTTTGAACCATAATCGTAATTCGTAATACGTAATAAACGTTACTACGAAGTGTCAAGCGATAACGTATTCCCGGAAACGTTCCCCACTTCCTCCTCGTACCTATTTTATCAATTATCAGCCGGTTACATAAGTCGATTCGTTGCGCAATCTTGGAGTTTTATGTGATAAGGAACTGAACTTCCAATATTCCAATCCCATATCACTTGTTATATTAATAGAGCCCTCCCATCCTATGTAGATCGTTTAAAGCTTATAGACTTGCAACTTCTTGGTAAACGCAGAAGTGGCCGACTTTGTTTTTATTCATCAACTTTTAGCTGTTAATATCGATTGCCCTGCGCTTCTTCAAAGAATTTCACTTTACAACAACCATAAAAGCCTCAAATCGGTGTCACTCTTTGATCTCAACTTTCACCGCACTAACTACGGATGTAACGAACCTATGAATTGCATGTTATGTGATGCTAATAGTATGCAAAACTCTTTTGACTTCCACTCTTCCCAAAATTCTCTAAAAAACTCTATACAAAAATTCTTAACCCAAAAGCTCTCTTATGCCAAGTAGTTTTTAAGCTTTTTTGTGGAATTGTTATTTTTAGACTTAGCCGTAAGTTATTCTTAAGTGTTTTGCTTGCATTAATCTAATAAAGTTAAACAAATTCTTGGGATGGGAGGGGGTCCTGCCCCCTCTCTCTACATGAGTTTTTTGCTAAATAAATAAATAAATTATTAATATATTTTTTTTTCTTTGTCTTACCTTCCACCAGCTGTGCATCCATACGGCTAGGGTCTCAGCGGATGAACGTATTTGCTATAAATTTGGTTTGCATCATTTTTATGTAATAAGCAAGAGAAATTAGAATTTTCGTTTTAGCTCATCTGGTAGCTCCCATGCACGAATAGTTTTTTTTTTCACAAATAGCTCTATCGATTTTGATTAAACCTTGTAGCGGTAAATTCAAAAACGATTGAATAACGTCAATATTAGGGATGATTCAACTGGATTTAGTTGTTTCTTTGGAAAGTCAACCTTAATTTAGTTCTTTCTTCGAGAGAGAGAGTAGTTCGTAGTTTGAAGGAATGAACAAAAAAATCGAAGGAAAATGCATTAAGTATGTTTGCCCTTTTCGTGAGTCATTAGGCTTGTTCGTTGAGCCCTGAAGTCACCCTGGGGTCGCCCCAAAGCGTTTTTTGAAGAACCTGAAGTCACCCTGGTGAAACAATTCTGTGTTTTTTGAGACCTGGGGTTGCCCTGAACTCGCCCTGAAGTAGAACTAGGTATTTTGCTGTGGCGAGTTGAGGTAAAGAATAAACTGCTAAAGTGACATGAGTTATTAAGCATGTGTTTTGTTGCGGATTCATGTGCTGAAGGTTATTATTTATTTTTGAAGAATAAATTGAAACAATACACGAATTAAATTTAATGCTAGTAAACAGAAATAGAAAGTGGAAACGTTAGAAGTTGTTTCTTATTAATTTTTAAGACATATATGTAACAAATTTTAAGTTTAAATTATCAAAGCACAGATTTTTTTTTTCTCCCTTTAAATATCAACAGCCATTGAGCGTTTTTTGAGAACTGGAAAACCCAGTTTTTTTGACAATTCTTGGGGTTGTCAAGAAAACCTGGGTCAACGCTGGGTAAAGTTCAACGAACGAAGCTATTACTATACATCTTCAACACGATATACGTAGGTTTGAAACGCAGGTTCATGCACTTCCTACATTTTATCTCGAATTGAAATTTGAGCACTTGGTAGCGGCTATTAACGGGGTGAAGTAGCGAAGCCTTCAGAAGACGCTATTTGAAACCCAAGTTAACATCAATTGTCCTTAAATGTTTTGATATCCCATACGCCCCCCCCCCCCCCCTCCCCATTACATGGTTTTGTTAACAAAGAGTATAAAAATATTAAATTTACTCCTCGTTGTTTATTGCATTTACATACATATTTTTGGGCCTTCGATAGCCAGTCTTTGGAATTACAATCGGAAACATTATATCGAATTCTTCTTCTGTTAGAGCATCTTTGTGCACTCCCATCAGATGTTGTTTCATTCTAAACATACAAAAAAAATTAGATCATTTCATTTTTGTCCTACCACACAAAACAATTCATATATATCTACTCAGACTCACCCGGATCGCGATGTTTGTCCAACACTACATAATGGACAGTTATAAGGATATCCATCGTGTGTATATTTATGCTTCCGAAGACCCGTTTGTGATTTAAATTTCTGCTTGCATTTATTGCAATCGTATGTTGTCTTGGTGTGTTTCGACCTTATGTGATCAGTTAAATTGCTCTTCGACACATAGCACTTATCACATTGGGCGCACTTGTATGGAAAATCATTCAAATGATACCGCATATGAATGTCTAGCTGTGGCTTTCGCACAAATGTTCGATCGCAATGCGAACATTTAAATCGATTATCTATGTTGTGTTTCCTTCGATGTTCCTTTAAGAGTGATGGAAATGAAAAGAATAGGCCACAGTCTTCGCATTGGTTTTTTCTACGTTCAGATAAGTGTTTTGTTTGGATTTGATTCCTTAACGGCAATGGCAGACAGATTTTTCCACATATTTGGCATGCATATCGGTTGTGGTCTTTAGTGGGTGTATTAGTGTGCTCCTTTACACCAATCTTTGTGGGAAATGCTTCCTCTTTACAAAAATAGGAAAGTCAAAAATTGAAAAAAATTATTCCAAAATCTATCAGCAGAAATGGATTTTGTAGTTTTCTGGGATTATTAACTTCCATCATTCCGGTTATGATGGATTGATATTGTTGAACTTACCACAAAGAGTGCAAATGTATACGTTGTCTATTTCTGTCGAGTGAGTTGCCAAATGTTTTTCCATATTAGATTTTCGTATAATTCTTCGGCAATGAGGACACTTTTTGTAATTTGATTCAGTAATTTTGTGGGTGTGCCGTTTGTGGAAATCAAGACTTCTTTTTGTTTGGAAAGCACAAGAGCAAATTATACAAATGTAATCTTTTTTTTCTAATAAATAAAGAAAAAAATGAAATATTTTTACAAAAGAATTATGCATTATTTTGTTAAAATTTATTTATCAAGTATGGGATGAAATTATGAACCGGATAGTCAGAAATTACTTGGTTGTTTTTTAAAAGAATTTATTTTCTATAATACTGTGTATCTGTTGAACCTGTATCTATATCCTATACTGCATGTCTATTTAGGAGGTTCAACAAGATAAAGACCATATACAACTTATTTGTATCGCTGAGCATCATTGACTAATAATAATAAAGGGATGAGTACCGTACCGAAGTTTTAGAAATAAGAGAAAACTACACAATGCGAAATCTACATTTATAAGAAGGAAAGTAGACAACGCACGTTCGTGATAGGGCTGAATAACTTTCCAATTGAAATTGTGTCCCATATAAAATATTTCGGTGTTATCATAGACTATTAACTATAGTGGAATAAACATATCGACTACTTATGTAAAAAAAATTCAAAATAGCTGGGAGTCCTGCGTAAAACAAGAACCAGCCTCAATGACCAGTGCAATGAAAGTGTATAATGTGATAATTTAACCTTATTTTGAGTATTATCCCCCCCTATTGTACTTCTGCAAGATCTCCCAAAAGAGCAGGCTACAAATGTTACAACATAAGCAATGTGTATTTTATTAAAACGTGTAAGTTGGCTCAACGTCAATCAAAGACTGACAGTAGACCTGGGATTTTTGCTGTGACGAGTTGAGGTAAAAAATAAACTCCCAAAGTGTCATGAGTTACAAAGCATTTGTAGTATTGTGGATCTATGTGCTGCAGGTTATTGTTTTTTTTTTTTGAAGAAGAAGAAATTGAAAGAAAACACAAATTTAATTTAATGCTAATAAATAGAAATAGAAAATGTCAACAGCCCTCGAGCGTTTTTTTGAGAATCGAAAAACCCAGGTTTTTTTTTGACAATTCTTGGGGTTGTCAAGAAAACCAGGGGGTCAACCCTGGATAAAGTTCAACGAACGAAGCTAATGAAACATGCACTGGAAAAGAGCTTAACAAGTGGCTTCGGTGGCGCAATATGTAGGATATCGGCCTTTGAAGAGCTTGGTACATGGTTCGAATTTCAGTGAAAGGCATAAGAGATTCTTCAATTAAAACGGGCAAGAACCTGACTAAGCACCACTAAAAGGAGTCTGGTGATTGAATTAACAATCGTGAAATAGCTACAACTCGAGCCATAAGTGTTGGTCGTAGCACACATAAGTTGTTGTGACATTAAAAATGTTCAATGTTAAAAAGCTTTCGATTTTTCTGTTTTGATCCACTAGGTAGTTTATCAAACGCATCATTATATTTACTCTTAAACTTTTATGTGTCTTACCTTTGGGTGTGTTGTTATGATCCAGGTTAAAAGCCTCGTGAAACATCAACATATGCGACTTTATTTCTTCCTTTTCCAAAAATTTGTCACAGTGGATGCACTTAGTGAGCTTATATTCCTTTAAATTGGACTCATTTTGTTCTGAAACTTCTTCTCTTTCACATAACAACCCATATTCGTTGCTTACCCACACAGCTGATTCACTATCTCTTCTATTGCTATCAGTTTCTAATCCATCCAATTCCTTAGCAAGGATCTGTGCCTGTGTGTCTGGCTGATAATAAAGAGAGTATAAAAACTTAAAAAAAAAAAAACAAAGCATTGCTATATACCTCACTTAATAGTTCTAGTTCCTCTTTTTCCAAAGCTACTTCATGATCGTACACCGATTCATATTCAGAGTCCCATTCTTCTACGAGGTTTTCTATTTTTTCTGATTCATCGAAAGTTGCCTGCGTCAGATAACATTTTGATAAGAAACTTTTAATCAAATTTAAAATATAATAATCATTCAATTACTGAAATGTTGGAACCAGTATTTTCCGAGATGTCGTCTGAGGTGTCTTTATAAGTTGCATTATTATTTACCTTATAGCTCTCCGATTCTGGACTTAAAGAGTATATCACATCAATTTTGTCTTCTTCATTGTCGTTGTCATGGTCATCGACAAGAAACGTTAAACTTTCTTCGGTGCGGATTTTTACTTTGTTCAAAGCATAATTTGCATGTTCTATGCGTTTCATAAATAGATAAGCATTGAGAAGATCTTTTCCACATGTTGCACAAAAATTTGTCGTCATATGTTGGTGGGCAGAATCCTTATTGTCTGCAATAAGTTCATGAAATCCTTCCGAAAAAGTTATCTCCCGACCATTGACAACGCAAAGAGTAGCTTCAAACTCGATGTATTCCATTGAAACGTCCAAGCAGACTCTACATATTGGCAGTGATGATTTAAGCTTCGTAATTATTTCTTCAGTATCTGATAATTCTTCCATAATTAGTATTTCGATAACTTTTATTTTCAAATAAATGAAGCGATTAAATAAATGTTTATAGTTTTTTATGTTTGAAGATTTTTACAAAAACAAAATAAAAAACAAACTACTTTAGGAATTGGGACAAATACTGACAGTTAAATGATTGATCGGTCCCAATGGCCGTGTTCAGCATAATCGTATCCTAGGTGGTGTCAACATATGGTATAACGGCTGAACCAATTAGGCTTTTCCAGAAACTATCTTTGTCTTTTCTCTTTCTAATTTTGACATAAAAATATGTAGGGAAAACAAACAAACGACCAATCACAATCACATGTTTTTGTTTTCCCTACATATTTTTCTGTCAAACTATTGATTTTTTTTTTTGCTTGTTTGGGACTGAAGTTTGGTGGAAGTTCCAAATAGACGCGCGTTTGCATCTGTGAAAGTTATAAAATCTCGTTAAGCAGGATTTACATCTTCGTTCTTCATTCAGTGAATGAGTGAACGTTGTTCGTTCTTCCTAAAAACAACGAAGAAGCATCTAGATTATTCCGTTTTTATATTCAGTTCGTTCTTTACAGCAAAATGGATAACAACACATTGTTGGCAGTGGCGGCACTTTTAACAGTGAACAAAAAAGAAAAGAACAATTTTCACATGTTAATTTAATCGAGGAATTTAATTCAATGTTTTGTCTTGATTAAAACACTAGAATTAATTTCTTTGTGGTGTAGTCTCCATGTTGTGTGTATGAATGTATTATATAAATGTAAATAAAATTAAAAATTTAAATTATTAATATTTTTTATAATTTTATTTAATTTTAAAAATTTTTATAATTTTCACAACATTAAATTATTTAAAACAATTAATTTAGCGACGCGTTTCGGTTTTTATAAACCATCATCGGGCTCAATTGTATGTTTTAAATAATTTAATGTTGTGAAAATTTTAAAAAATTTAAAATTAAATAAAATTATAAAAAATATTAATAATTTAAATTTTTAATTTTATTTACATTTATATAATACACTAGAATTAAGGCCAGTTTCACAGTCAAAAAAGTGGCACTTAAGTGGGAAACGTGAAAGATTAAGGGCAAGTTTCACAGTTGACACTTACCGGAATAAGTGGCACTTAAGATTGCCATATTAGGAATTTAAGCTGAATTTCATAGCCAGCGTAAGTGGAACTTAAGTCACCATGATTGGAGACTTAAGTGCCACATATTCTGTGATATTGGGACTTAATCTTTCACATTCCACACTTAAGTGTCACTTTTCTGACTGTGAAACTGGCCCTAAGGTGCATAATTCAGATACCTTGAGTTGTTGCATCAGCTATTTTTTCACAAGGGATTACAACAAGCTAAATAACAACAAATGAGGCTCACGAGTCTGGTTTTTATGTTTTCTTCCTGACTCGCGAGAATCCTCACCCCACATTTATCTTACTTACAAACGGCCGTTATACGACACTAGACTAAATCTTCCCAATCTAAAGCTTGACAGCCTCTAGAGGCACAACTGCTTGAGGTCATAGGGTAAGTGTACCAGCACCCGGCCAGTCACTAGTATCCGGCCACTTTCTACAAAATGTTTAATAATAAGAAAATTAAACATTATTTGCATGCGCAAATACATTATATTATTCCAGGCCCATGAAATAATGTGGTACCGATATGCACCTTATAGATCCTTCTTAAAAAATTGTTGAATCTTTGAAGGTCGTTGCGAGATTAATAAGTGCGTTTTAGAGTTCACGAGTGCTAGTAGAACCAATAAGCAAAAGACGTAAGTTTCAGTGTTCTCTGAGACTATATTTGTTTGTTTTGTGATTTTTTGTATAACTAATACAATAATTGACCATAATATTTTTATAAAAAAATAAAATTAAATTTTTTAAAATTCTTAAAAATAAAGTGGCCGGATACTGGAACAAAATACTAGATATATACCGGATACTAGATTTTTGCCTGAAATCGAATATTTTATCTTTTTTACGTTAAAAGGAAGCAGAATCTATTTGTCTCTCACTTCAACTCACTTAAATGCATTAAATGAGTAATGTTTCAGTATCCGGCCACTGTTTTCGGTCAAAACATTATGGTGGCCGGTTTTTAGAACAAGAAGCACCGGTAAGCGGCCACATAACTTTTTGTATATAAATTCATACTTTTTTGTAGAAAATGAGTCAAGAAACAGTAGAACAAGAATTACAAGACCTTTCGCGAACCCAAAAAAATCAAACTTGCTTCATAGGATATTCGTGAAACTAACTTAAGTCACAGAAAAGCGGCTGCAAAGTACAATGTAGGTATCAAGGAGTACCCTATATGATAGAGGGTTTATAGTAAGGTCGATGACGCTTGTCAAACCAAAGGACCTGAATCCTTTTTATCTCTCGAGGAAGGGCAGCACACAACAAATTGGGAACCCACACCTTGATGTCGCAAAGTGTGGGTTCCCATAAAAGAAATTTTGACACCGTCCAAAAATTTTTAAAAGTGAAAAAAGAAACAATCCATTCAAAGATGATCTACTAGGAAGAACGTGGCTTTAAGCTATTCTTTTTAAACGAAACCCGTGTTTCAGCTTAAATAGAAGCTGAGACCATATCTAAGGGTAGAGCCGTGGTGGCAGAAGATAGCATTAAGAATTGGTTTCACGATCTTACGACCTTTCTTAATGAAAATAGCTTTGATGATGTTCTTCTTGATCCAAATTGAATGTAGATGAAACTAGTTTTTCCTTGTGCCCAAATAGGAAAAGTAGTTGCTCCAAAGCGTTACGAAAATGTGTACCACTTACTAATGTCGGAGGAAAAAGACCACATTATAGTCGAACTTTACCCGTTCAATTCAGATGCTGTCGATTATTGAAAATGTGTTCATGACATGCTGGAAAACGTTCCTTTACAAGCTGTAGATTTTAAAGCCACAGAACCTGTGCAACGAGCGTCCCTGAAATCAAGGACAAACTTGAAAAAATATGATATTTCTGTTTCAAAATTATTAACTATTTTAGAGATATCAACCCTGAAAACTGATCAAGATCTTCAAGAAACAATTTAGATTTTAATGAGCAGTTGTTTTCCGAGTATGGCACCAGAGCACCAGATCTTCCAAGCCCGATTCTGTCAAGAAGTATAATGGAAACGGAATTGAATCAAGAGCAAATCCATTGGCTTTTTTTATACGGGTATCTATTGACTAACCTATGTCGTTTATTTGAATGTAGTTTTAACTACGTTTCAATAAAATTGAAGAATACTGAAAATCTATTAAGAGCCGATTTTTCAATCATAAGTTAAGCAGCCAGTTAATTATCAGAAGAAAAAATAGGAATAAATGTTTGATTTATCTGAAGAATACGTACTATCTGATATTTAACTGCCTATTGAAAAATTGGCCCTTAAGCACCCAAATAAAATAATATCTCTAGTGTTTCTAAATATTAATTTCTAAAGAATACTAAATAGAGTAAATATTGGCAAAATTGTTTGATTTCAATGTTTAGTTTCCTATAGAAATAGGACCTGGCCGGATACTGGATCAAAGTGGCCGGGTACCAATAAAAAAGCACTTTTTTAAAAGAGAAATTGTTATTAAAAAATATATTATAGCAATTTTATGTTTATATTTTTTTTCAATACTTAACATGCAGCATAATTGATCAGCACAAAAAAATAAATGTATATGATCAGGCAAATTAGTTATGCAGCCTAAAAGTCGGAAAATGTATTAGGTGGCCGGGTACTGGTACACTTACCCTAATGCATCTTGTTCAGAAAAGAAATGCTTCTGAATTTGATTTCAGAGTAGAAACTAAAAGCGTTCACACCTATCGCATTGTTCTTGCATCGAATATTCTTGATCGAAAATATTTCCAATTTTTTCCAATAATCTTTATTAAGTTATCAAAAATAGTTTCTTATCACCAGGCTGTAGGACTAGTTTACGATTTAATGTTAAAAGTCTTTTTTTTATCATACAACTTCGTAACGATAGGCAAATCTTTCCGCAAACTTTGGAGCTTGACACGTCAAAAGTTCATAGTTTTGTGGTCGACTCATATAAACACCCTGAGAGCGTATTTTTTTGAGAAAAATTTGCTCATCGAACTTTAGCTTTGGAGGTAGCGTTGATTTAATTATCGAATGAACAAAATCCGTTAGAACGGAATTATTAGTAGGATCTTCGCCCACCGAATTGGACCGTTGTTTAAAAAAATTTTGAGGGGATGGTGGTGTTGTATTTTCCCCACTACTTGATCTTTCTGAATCTATTGAAATAAGATCGTCATTCTTAGATGCAGCATCGTCTTCGAATTCCTTCGCCGAATCAAGTTGCTCCACAGGCTTTGGTGGTGGTGTGTTATTTGACGATAATTCTTTTTCATTGCTTTCAATCAAAGATTGCAATTTCTGGAACGTGTCGATCATGCGTTTTTTGAACCTAACAAGCTTATGCAACTTCTCAAATAGATCCACGTCAATAGAATTATCATTTGGTACGTCAGGAGTAGGCAACGAGTGTAGTTTCTTCTTAGATTCGATTAAATCTTGGAAATTATTTTCATCTTTACTATCGACTGCAAATAGTCTTGTAAATTCGAGCATATCACTGGCATTGGTCATTTTTGCTCTATACCATTGTTGAGCAGTCAAAATAATTCGAAGTACTCTAGAACTATTTAACAATTTGTCCAAATCCAGATTCGTTGCGTTAAGTATTTCTAGAACTTCGTTCAGAACTGCCTGTGTTTCATTTTGATATTTGTCAAACTTTTGAAGGTTTAATGTCTCAACTACAACAATATTAGCACGCAATCTATGTTGCTCCATATATAAACTCCAAATAGAGCGAGGCTTTGATAAATCTATTTCCAATGGAGTGGACGAATTGATTTGAAATAGATTTTTTATGTTTTCGGGGTCAATTATGTGGCTTTTCATAAAGTCTAATAAAACAGAAGGCATTTCTTCGATTGTACTTACTGCATTAATACCCTCGATTATATCTTTAATAGAAAATGATTCAAATTGATTCTCAGAATTAAGGGCTTCATTTTGAATTCTTTTAAAATTCTCTAACATTTCATTTGCCAAGTCAGTGCCACTTTCTTTAGTGTCAAGGACTTCAATATCGATTGATAGATTTGCTTCTGTGCGCTTGGTATCGAAATTAATTTCAGGACATGTGTATTTTGTCATTTTTTCGATCTCGACTTTGCGATGTTGACGTTCATTATGCATTACAACATCTCTATGGTAGCTAGCAAGATCAAAATCGGAAAAAAGATCTTTTCCAGGCAGGTCGTGGCAACATTGGAGGGATGATGGATCAATTGGATGACCCTCCGTATTGAAAATATAGCCGCCTGATTCGATAATGCACATACCGTTTGGCGTTTCAAAGATACGACCATGGCCACCGTTGTTGTGAAGGAAATTGTCTTCGTCAAACAGAAGATATAGATATTTTGTGGTTTCAGAGAGAAAGAAGGATTCCATTCGATTGTCCTTGCGATGATCTCGAACGTTTCTTATCTGAAATAAAATTAAAAAAAAAGATTTTAATTTTTTTTTTTTTCTTGAAGCTTAGTATACACTTTAAATCGGAAGTATTACCAAAAGGGAGCGATTTAGGGCCAGTTTCATAGTCAGAAAAGTCGCACCTAGTACACACTAAAGTCTCCGATGTTGGTGACTTAAGTTCCACTTACGCTGGCTATAACATTTAGCCGAAGGTCCTAATATGGGAAACTTAAGTGCCTTAAGGGTCTTTAAGATATAATGTTTCGAAGTATCTTTAGTTTTATAGAACTGTGTGCATAATGAAAACAAACTGCAGACACCAAAACGATAGCATTAAAGTCATTGACGATCTTTTGTGCATATAAAGAACTTTGCTCGGAAGATTTTATGTTAGAGGTGCCAAACTACAAGTCTTTTCCAATATAAAGTAAATAAATCCATTTTTGTAAGGAGGACAATGTTAAGAAAGAAAATGTACACTTATTTACTTACCGTTGCATACCCACAAGATGTTTTTGCGCTATATTCGATGCTTTTAACCATATCTTCACCAACTTCCAATAGATAGGGATCTTTTGTAGCTCTATACAAATACATTGCCGATTCAGCTAACTCCGGTCTCAAAGGATAACTCTCTCTGTTCGAGCCAGCCTCGGCTGCAGGAATGTTATAAAATTCAGGCAAAAACCCATATTGCCGCCAGACAGTATGGTAAGTATGTAGTGTTTTCATGGCAGGGCTGATATCGCCTATAAGACTCAACACACCAGGCCAGTAAGCTTCCAGAGATTGGAATACAGGCAGTGTTACCTGCCCCTTATTCATGCCTACCCAAACATACCAATCATCACGTTTCATATACTTGTCGATTTTTGCACGACCTTCGTGGAATAATTCCAACAAATCTGGCCGGTTAAGCATAATAGAACCTTTCACAAGGTACTCAAAAAACGAGTCAACTCCAGCCCCTATGCCGGCGTCTTGTGCCGTCCACCTTCCTGTTTGTACATCAATATGATTGCCAAGTAAGCCAATAGATGAACGATGCTCCCACAACGAGTAAATAGCATTCAGAGCGACTTCTTCGTAGATAGGGTCTCCCGTCAAACGACTAAGGGCTCCGAATTCTACAATGAATGTACCCACACCTGCAGTGCAGGTAATTGACGTTTCGCCAGGTGGAACTCCGTGTCTAAGATTGACCGTTCCGTATGGCATTCCAGTTTTACTATCGAATGCTGGCAAAAGTCGTTTTGCTACATCTTCAGCCAGTCTTAAAAGAGGCCCGTTGCATGGCCAGCCAGGTTCTAGTTCTATACCGGCCCTGTGGGACATTAAATGTGCGCTTAGCAGGCCCCCAACTATCCGAATATTTGTCTCGAACACTGATACGTTGATATCAGTATCGAAGTTCATTCGATCAATAATCAAATGCGCAACACGTCGAAACTCTGTAAAGTTTCCCATAACAGCGAGTGTATCTAAGGCATCAATTAGAGTCAACGAGTAGCTGCCCCAGGTATTGATACCATCACAAGTTAGTGGTCGCAGCTCATCATAATCATTTGCGTGGCGAAGATATCCATCGTAGGCATGTTGGAACATCCCTCGAACGTCTTCCCTATAAATAAATAATTGTACACATATTTATATTTAAAATAAAAAAAACAATTTTGCATTCTAGTTTATTTTAGTTGGGCCGGTAGTTTTTTATTATAAATTACCTTAACTTTGTTTTTCGTGCGGTTGAGTACTTTCTTACACATAATACAATGGATGGAAGGGTTAGTATCAAATATATCATTAAAAAATTATTGGCAATCATTGTTATTAATGAGGTTTTTATAAAAGCCAAAACAAGCTATAGCCTACGGACGAAATTATCCATTTTTATGAAAACAGAAAACATGTCAAAAAAAACATTTTGTGACAGAAGGCGGTGTAGGACATGGTAAACAGAGATAACAGATAGATAAGTAGCTGATGTGGCCCTTTTTATCGGTCTTTCTTGAATCCGCGCAAAACGCAGTGGCCCTTCAAAAATTTCCAAATTTGTTTAATAAACTCGCATCGCGGGAGTGTGGGTACTCTCATTAATCTCCATGTAAATAAATAAAGACAGGCGAAAGTTTCGTTATCGTTCGGAAATATTCGCGTTGGTTTGGGTGTGCCTTTAGGCCAGGCGCACACATTCAACTAAACAGTTTGGTTTCGATTTTGAGCACTATTTGGAACTTCCACCAGACTTCAGTGCCCAACAAGCAAAAAAAAAAAAATCAAGAGTTTGACAGAAAAATATGTAGGGAAAACAAAAACATGTGATTCTGATTGGTCGTTTGTTTGTTTTCCCTACATATTTTTATGTCAAAATTAGAAAGAGAAAAGACAAAGATAGTTTCTGGAAAAGCCTAATAGAGCCATCATCACAGATTAGCACCATGGAGATGAGAATGTTTCGTACGTTTCACCCTTCAAAACCCATTTGTTTACATTGTTGTATTTGTAATTTCTTCCCGCGTCGATGAATAGATGTGAATTGCAACAACAATTTAACCAGGTGTGTGAAGATCCCTACTGTCTATGTGTGAGATTTTTATGCACACATTCTCATTTTTTATCTGATAACTGCCAGTTCAAGCTTGTAGGCAAATTAAAATGGCTGCCGTGGATTCTCATCTTCATGTGGCTTATCTGTAGCAATCACACACTGGCTCAATAGAGGTCTTCCAAGATTTGTCTTTGTCTTTTCTCTTTCTAATTTGACATCTAAAAACAACAACAAAAAAAGTTCCTGGTTGGAAAATATTTACATGCTCCTGGCAGTATTAAAAATCCGGTCATTTGATTATTTTTTGTATTTGGAACTGAAAACTTAAATTTGCGATCGAATTACGTACTAATTAGTTTAAACATTTTAGTGAACATTTTTTCAAGTGTTTGATACAAAAAAACTAATTTTATTACATATTAATCACTATTATTAAACACACTTTTTTGGCTCGCCTTCGTGCCTTCTGCATTTGGTTTTGTTTTCCAACCAGGGAGTGCTGTCAGTTTCTTTATTTTTTTTTTTAATTTCATACTGACACTTCTGACATTTGGTGACAGAGATCCATTGAGGCAGAGTTCGGAATGAAACGATAAACGAACAAAATGTTCTTCCTTAATTCGAGTATCGAGTGGAATAAGAAAGTTTAATTATGTCGTTTTCGTTTGGATTTCGGAACTGTTCCATTCCTATTGAAGATGGAAAATTTGGAGTAAAAAGTGTGAAAAAGGAGTAGCTCCGAACGTCCACTCGAAAACGACATTACTAATGCACACAAGTTGTTTGTTTCTAGGCGAAAAAAAACAATCGGTTGTCATGACCACAAAATTGAACCAGTGTGTGATGGCCCTATGGGATTACATATGAGACTCCGCGCAGCGCACATAAACCGGCGCGCACGCCCATATAAGAACATTGTGCTCAAAATGGAAACCAAACTGTTTAGTTGCATGTGCGCGTCTGGCCCTAAGGGGGTTCACATTATCAAATATGTTTGACAAATATGGCTTGATGAATGTTTGATGGATTGAATTTGAAGCCATTTGCGTTCAAATTTGTCAATCATCAGTTCTGTTTAGAATTTTAACCATGGCGGACATTTCTTTTGATGTGCACACGTTGAAAACTTTTTTAAAATGATTTTTTTTTTCAAATTCGAGTCATTCAAACCGTGTCTGTCAAACATATTTGAGAACGTGAAACTTCCTATGTGCCTGATAAAATGGTTCTTTTTACTGAAGGTCGTTCTACTGAACTCGTGATTACACGCCGTTGAAGAAAACTCCTTTCATTTCAGTCTACCCTTCCCTATCTCACACCCTTAACAATCCATATATATCTCACTCACACGTTTCATGCTGAATCCGAAAGTACTAGATAAATGAAACTGGCACATCGGTGAAATTTTGGTGGAATCTACCTTCTCTTTTTTGCGCACATAAAATCTACCTGTCTCACCGATGCGCTCTTCAGTAAAACGACCCATGTAATCAGGCACTATAAGTTTCTTCAATTGGGAAATTTATAATTTCCTATAATAGCAGTCTCTCAAGAGTCTCTCATCCCTCTATTCTTTGGTTCATCAGTTCATGTTGTTCAACTCAACTATTCATTTTTCAATTTTTTCATTCTTAATTGAAACAGAAAAAGAAACTCACAGCTGTTCGTTAGCAGAAACAGAAAGCAGACGCGTATTATAAATTTAAGCAAAATAAATAATACATTATCTGTCTAATAAATATCTTAACTGAACCTTAAAATAAATAAAAGTGAAAAATGGGCAAAAAAAGTAATATATTTTAACATTTTTGCATATCTACCAATTGAAAAATAAAATTTTCAGATAAATATTCTAAGGAATCGGGAGATCCCCCGAAGGAAAATAAACCACCAGATAATAAAGGGGCTGGAGCTGGAGCTGTTCCAGTAAATTCTGGTAATCAACAAAAAACAGGTAAACTTACGACATAAATTCTTATATTTTTTGGTAAATTGAATACATCTTTTAAAAAAAAGTGAAGATACGTATTTCACAACACTTAAAACGGGGAATTCCCCTTTTGTGAAAACACCGCACACCGACACTACTATACTGTTTCTCGGATCATACTTACATCACATACTTATACATTTCACATATCAATTTGTTTATTTATCATACAATTTCGACATGGCATTTTACTATCTTTCTGGTACGGTTGGGGGTAATGTGCCAAAAACTCGACGAAAACATGTAACGCCTTCGTCCCACCGACCGTTCGCTCGTTGACCACATCCTATCGAAAGAGCAGGGTAGGGTGCATATTTTGACCACTTTGTTGTTTTAATATACTTGCAAGAAAAAATTGTCAAAATCGTTGTTTTGGATCAGTGAAAAATAGATTTTTTTTTAAACCATTAGATAATCTAAAAAATAAAACTCAAATGGTATGCGCTTACAATGGTGATAACTTCAATGCTATAAAATTTAACGGTATCGACTAGAGATATCTTTGTTTTCTAATTTTGTTTCAGACTTTTTTAGGCAAAAACTACGAAAAAAAAAGTTCTAAAAGTTACTTTCTGACACTTCAAGCTTGAAGTACTCGTTTTGAAGATTGTTATCTTTGTTTTTCTCTACAGATATGATAGAGATAACAATTGTGGAAACGATATTGTCGGATCGTTTTTGTATTGCCTGATGTGGCCCCAGGTTCTTGTAAGAAACTGTTGAAACAATTATTCAAATTGTGGCTTACTGTGGAAGTACTAAGATTATTAGGTTATTATTATTATTTATTGTACTATTCATACTTAAATGTCAGTTTATTAGACTTGGCCTAATGGTAATAGTCTGGTCTTTTACCGTTCTTCCAACCTCTCCCCCTTTGATACGTACCTACTACGAATTGTAGTCTATCGAAATAAGGTATGGAGAAAAATGGAGGCGGAACAAGACAGCATACCTACTTAAAAGGCGCTTAGAAAAATGCTGATTCTCCAAATGCATTTGATAAACAAACAGCCCATTTTCGACCTGTGACGTCAGTGGTCTCACGTGGTGGAATGCGTAGGGCATACGACTTCTAAGACTGAGCAAATTTGATATGCGTGGGTTCGATTCCTATGGTGGGCATGTAGAAAGTTTTTCACAATAACCACCACTAATAAGGAGGAGACTGATGATAGCCGGCTTGGCACTCCTTGAAATATCTATACCTCTTTCCAAATAAACGAATTATAAATTAATTCGTAAACAATTGGTGGGAGCACCTTTAAGTTGTTGTTGTTCAAAAATTCAATTTAAATAATTATGTTTTCCTCTGCGTAAACTGTAACATAAGCTCTTATGTTGAACTTTAAATGCAAATGGGCCTTAGTTAATTAATGCAATGAAACCTTTTTAAGCTTTTACTAGATGAAATAAACTAAAATTAATTATTTTACCTATTTTTGAAAATAAGTTGGTATTCGGCACACACCGTAATAAATTTTAATTTAATTTTTATATACCTACTAAATTTTGTTTTCTTTTAGTTTTTATATTTTATAACTAGCTGACCCGTCCGGCTTCGCAAAGGTAGACAAACCTAAGCTTCGCATAAAATTACAAATTTTGTAATTGAATACTACTTACTGAGTTTTGACCCACTTCACGATATGAATGGCGAAATTCGTTAAAATATGATCATCTACATCCAACCTTTATTACTTTCCCAACCCAGAAAGACTTTTTGTAATCAAAAACCTTTTTTTTATGTGTTTATTCCATTTCACTCTATAAATGTAAAATTTTTAAAAATAACCTCCCACACAAACAGAATTTTTGAAATCAGATGCCACTTTTCATTTCTATCCCATTTCACCCTATAAATTCTGAAAAATCCCTGAGGCCATCCACTAATAAACAACCTTCCAATTACAAAAAGAATTTCTTAAACCCGATTTTATTTTATTTTTACTCCCTAAACAAAATTTAAAAAAGAATATCCCTTAAGCTATTTCCTTAGAAAAACCTTTACAAAAAAGAATTTCCTGGATCGGACAATTTTTTTATTTTTACCCCATTTCACCCTAAAAATGTCAATTATTAACATTTTGAAATAGAATATGCTAAAAGCCTTTTCCTAAGAAAAAACTTTCAAACAAAAAAGAATTTATATTTTTAATATCGACTTTGTTGGTCGTTATGATGATTAAATGAAAGAATTCATTCAGTTTTTCACAACGGTTCGAAGGTGGTTGCCGTCTTCTTTAGGGGATTTATAAAAAAAGAAGCAATTGCACAAAAGGGCGGACATGATATACACATACATAAACTTAAACAATAGTCCAATAAGTACATTCAAGTTTTGGATCTACTGTTGGAAACTAAGGAGCAGTACACCGCTGAGATGTTTTGTATGTCTTGTTTGCGGTTCATGTTGTTCTTTTTCTTGATTATGTGTAGTGTTTCTAACGTGTAACTTTTGCAAGTGTGTTTCTCCATTGCCAAGATCTCCACACCATCAAAGTCTAGTTAGTGGCCACTTCCAACGATGTGGCAAGCCAGTGCCGTCTTTCCAGAATTTTTCGAACAAATGTCCGACTTGTGACCCGACCAACAAAGCCAATGAGAATCATCTTTAATTATTCTCAGATATACATCAAAAAAGAATTTCTTGAAACGGACAATTTTTTATTTTTACCCCATTTCATTCTACAAATAATAAAATTTGAAAAAAATATCCCTCAAACCATTTCCTAAGAAAAACTCGTCAAATAAAAAAGAATTTGTTCAATCGGACACTTTTTATGTTTACCCCATTTCACCCTATAAATTAAAAAATTTAAAAAGAATATCCCTTAAGTCATTCCCTAAGAAAAACCTTTCAAACACAAAACAGAATTTCTTAAATCGGACAATTATTTTATTTTTACCCCATTTCACTCTACAAATAAGAAAAGTTGAAGAAGAATATCCCAACAGCCATTTCCTAACCACCTACAGCGCCATTTGTTGAACGGTAATTGAATTGAACTGAAAAACGAAATTTTCGCCTACAGCGCCACCTGTTGAGACTTTTTCGACTTTTCTTTTTTCCTAAACCTTCGCGGTACGATTACGAACAAACCCGTCGAAGGAAGTACCCAATTTGGTGCAGTCGTTCTCAAGTTTTAAGCCTCCGAACCCACCACGATTCATTTTCATATATATAGATTGACGGCATACAAAATTTCTTTCTTTCAGAATCTAAGCAGCCCCAACAAGGAATGCAACCAAGCAGGCAACAGCATGGCGGTGATGGAGGTGGTGGCTCAGGTAGAGGTGGCGCACAGGGTAGTGGAAGTGGCAGAGGACGAGGGGCTGCAAGCAGTGATCGAGGTAGCAGTGGAGGTGGCTCCCAACAGCAAGGTTCCTGGGGTTCTAACGCAGGAGATAGAGATCGTCAACAGAGTCAACAAGGTGGACAACAACAGCATTATGGTGGCGATGGCGGTAGAGGTGGAAGCCGCGGTGGGCGCGGAGGTGGAGGCGGAGGTAGGGGTGCATACGGAGGTGGTGATGGCGCTCGTGGGGATAGTGGAGGTGATAGAGATCGTTCACAGAGTCAACAAGGAGGACAACAACAGCATTATGGTGGCGATGGTGGTAGAGGTGGAGGCCGAGGTGGTGGTGGTGGCAGGGGTGGGTACGGAGGTGGTGATGGCGCCCGTGGGGGCAGAGATGAAGGCGGAGGCAGAGGTGCATACGGAGGTGGTCGAGATGGAGGCGGTGGTGGAGGTGGAGGCAGGGGTGGGTATGGAGGTGGTGATGGCGCCCGTGGGGGCGGGGGTGGAGGCGGAAGCAGGGGTGGGTATGGAGGTGGTGATGGCGCCCGTGGGGGCGGGGGTGGAGGCGGAAGCAGGGGTGGGTACGGAAGTGGTGATGGTGCCCGTGGAGGCAGAGATGGTGGCGGAGGCAGGGGTGGATACGGAGGTGGTCGAGATGGTGGTCGTGGTGGCGGAGGTGGAGGCAGGGGTGGATACGGTGGTGGGGGTGGATATGGAGGTGGTGGTGGATACGGTGGTGGGGGTGGAGGTGGAGGTGGACGTGAAGAAAACAACGCTGTTGTACGAGTACCTAAGCCTGCAACTAGCATACCAAGAGGAACGGCTGGCCAAAATTTTGAAGTTCAGACAAATTATCTAAAGTTAGATCTTAAAAATATGCCCGACGTTGCTTATCACTATGATGTCAAAATCGATCCTGATCGTCCAAAGAAATTCATTCGTCCAGCTTTCGATGCCTATGTAAGAAAAGTCTTTCCGAACTACAACTTGGCATATGATGGAAGAGCCAACGCTTACAGTCCAGTTTTGTTGCCAACTGATAAACTAGGTTCTGAAATAACGGTAAGTTTGAACAATCAGTTTTAAATGAATTAATTTCAATAATTTTTAAATATACATACACAAATGCTATTATAATTGCGACCTCTTAAACTCTGCGGCGATATATTCGTTTTCCAACTTCTTTAAGTTCATTTCGGTCACATATAAGAAGTTGAGAAACCAATGGAAAACCCCATTACACTACAGGCCGAAAGTTTGAGTCCACTTTCATTTTCGAAGGAAAACCAAATTCTAGCACAGAAAAAAAAACTTTTAAAAAATAAGTATGTATAGATTAATGAGAAACATATACATATTTTTTATACATATACAAATAAGGACAAAAATATGTTCATTTTTATTAACACTTTGATCTCGGTCCCGGACCCTTCTATCCAGCTTCTCCCGCAATAACTCTATAGAGTTTATATCCAGTGATTGCGGAGGCCATGTTATGACATGAAAGATTTTTTTCGTGTTTTTTTCACTTGGATATAATCCTGGCAAAGTCTGGACGTGTGCTTAGGCTCGTTGTCCTGACATACGATTCTTTCGCCAATTAGCCTTAGTCCAGAGATCAAAGCGTTTTCTTCAAATAGAGGCGTATAGCCTCCCTGTTCATTTTTCCAATTACTTGAGTTAAATCTTTCACTGCACTTGACGGTAGGAACCATACAGTCTGGTAGCATCTTTTTTTCAAAGCTGCGTCGAACATAATCCCTCCGTTTTTGAATACCTCAGAGCTCCATAAAACTCTGTTAAAATCTTATTTCTATCCTATTTCGTTTGCTTGTTATTACTATTGGCAGATACTGGTGTTTAGTTGTAGATCTAGGCCGTCCTGACCGTGGTTTATCCTCAAGAAGTCCGGTTTGAGCGTGCCGCTCAATGGCACGTTGAACGCAGCCCTTCGATATCTTCAACTTAAAACTTGCAATCCAGGTCTACAATTTTACAAAAGTTCTGAATCAACAACCAAAAGTTATAAAAATTTATGAAAAACCCAAATACTTCTCAATAATCCATATAATCGATTTTTCTACATGTAAAAACAAAAGGCCTTTTTTTAAAAAAAAAACAACTTTTACTACCTGAACGTGTTGCGTATTGTTCTGGTAAAAAACCTTAGGTAAAAGACCCAATCTTTAAATCATAAAATCAACCCCTAGGTATGAATGAACTCAGTTGACTACGTCGAACTCAAACTTTTGGCCTGCATTTCTATCGATCTTCCTTACAGGCTTTGCTGTATTGGTATTCTTTATTGTTGCCGTCCATTAGTTCTTTATTATTTATGAAGCTGTTAATTCGCCTCTTATACATTTATCATGACAAAAGACACTTTTTCGAAATGCTCTTTAAATCGAATGATTGTCTGCCGAACATTGTGTGTTTCAAAAACCATCTTATTTTAAGCTTTCATTCCATTCTAAAATAATTCATTTTTATAGGTGGAAGTTGATGAAAGAGACAGAAAGGTTCCATTTAAAGTCACATTAAAGGCCACCGATGATGTCGAAATTGATTTGAAATCACTTAAAACGTAAGAGATTCACCAAGGAGTATTTCAATTTTTTTGTAATCTTATTTTTTTTTTGTTATATTTTTAGCTCAAGTTATCACACCGAAAGGATCTTTGATAAGCCAATGCGTGCGCTGCAATGTATAGAAGTCGTGCTTAGTACTCCATGCCATGAAATTGGTGTACGTGCTGGCAGATCGTTTTTCAAAGCACCAGATAGACCAATTGATTTAGGTGATGGTTTTGAACTTTGGTATGGTCTTTATCAAGCAGCCATGCTATGCGATCAGCCATTGCTTAATGTTGATGTATCACACAAGTCATTCCCTACCAAAGTAAACTTAGATGTTTACTATGAAAATTTGCGTTACCAAAATCCGAAGGATTTGAACGATTTTCTTAAGGGCCTGCGAGTTAAATACAAACCCCCTGCATGCTTTAAAGGGACCGAAAAAGAGTTTAAATTCGTTAAAGTAATGGATAGCTCTTCGCGACAAACTTTTAAAACAGACGATGGCAAACAACTAACTGTGGAACAATATTTCCAATCAAAAGGATACAAATTACGAAAACCAAATTTACCATGTTTACATGTGGGTAGTACTGTTAAAAATATTTATATTCCACTAGAGCTGCTTGAAGTACCCCCTGGTCAAGCCATAATGCGAAAGGATACTGAAAATCAAGTCAGGCAAATGATTCGGTATGCAGCAACAAGTACTGACGTTCGAAAAGATAAGATAATGGAACTTTTAAGAAAGTTTAATTATTACACCCATCCTACGGTGGAACGATTTGGAATATCTGTCGATAGATCATTTATCACCGTAAGTGCTCGCCTCTTGCAATCGCCGGTTATTGAATACCAAGGAAGAAACATCGTTATTGAAAGGCCTGGAGAATGGATGAATAGAGGCGTTAGATTTTACAAATGCGATAGAAATACTCATCAATGGGCAATTATAA
The DNA here is from genome assembly GCA_932273885.2 of Leucozona laternaria. Taxonomy (NCBI): domain Eukaryota; kingdom Metazoa; phylum Arthropoda; class Insecta; order Diptera; family Syrphidae; genus Leucozona; species Leucozona laternaria. The sequence continues at coordinate 16,203,124 of OW026367.1, read as the reverse complement.
ATATTTCACAAAAAAGTGACATAAATGCATTGTTTTTAAGAGAACATTTCATAGAAAAGGTAAGTTTAAAATTGCAGTAGATAATAGATGTAGAAAATATGTTAAGAAAAAATAAATACCATCTATCAATATACTACCCTCTCTAACATTCACGATTGGAACATTTCACCCCAATTCGTATTACTAACACGCCGGTTGTCATGTGTTGATCTTGGGGTTTTCTAAATTGCCGTTCTGTAAACATCATTGAAATAGTTTGGCATAATAAGTCTTTCTTAGAACAATGGAAAAAGGTTTATAAATACTACAACTATCAAATTTTCAATGTGAAGCTTGTACGCTTTGCAATGTCTGATTTATTAAAATTCCAATAACACCACACATTTTGTAAACAAAACTTTTTTTCACTTTTTTGTAACACAATTTCCCCCTATTTCCGTTACAAAGTTTCAGACGTAGGTACCCTTGATAAGGAAGTTATATTTTAAAATATAAAAAAAAAAATTAAAATATAGGATCAAGCAAAAGCAGCTCTATCAACAACAATTCAAAAAAAGAAAAAGCTAAGAAAATAAAATTAAAAACGAAAGTTAGTAGATTAGATTTATTGTAAATTTTCTTGTTGTCTTGCATGGCGTCGCCTTATGCTAATAAACAAAGTTAAAAAGTTAAAAATCTTCATAAATAATTTGATTCCGATAGGTTATTGCTGATTTATAGAAATTAAAAAGCTGGTTTCTGTAGTTTTCGCAGTTTAGGTGTATTAAAACTTCCTCTTCTAATATCGTGTCTCTTCCGAGGAAATGTCTTTGGATTTCTTTTAGAATAGCGCATCTGCCAATGAAATGGTTAACATCTTCCCTTTCCGATAGGTTGCAAAGGCTGCATTAAAGTGGTGTATCAGGGCGGTGTGGGATATAATTAATCTGATTTATATGCGTCTGATATTGACATTTGATTGTAATGGAGTCCGTTCTTATTTGGAGTTCTTCTTGAAATAATTGTTTCAGATGTATGGCTTCTTGCACAGCTGACGATAGTGCCATGTATTCATCTTCGGTGCTGGATAGAGCAACTGTTGGTGCCGTTAACTGCACCAGGAAATTGCATCATTACACATATTTAAAACGGATCCCGTGGAAGAACGACGTTTGTCGACGTCGAATGCCCAGTCCGCATCAGAGAAACCATTTAAAACCGTTTACATTTTCAGTTCTTGAGAACTTTATTTGGTAATTAATAGTACCTTTAGCATTCGCTTGACAGCAGTCCAATGTGCGTTTCGATATTTATTATTAACTTAATCGACTTACATCATTAACGGCAAATCTAATTACCGGCCTTGTTCCCTGTGTAAGATACAATAAACTTCCCACTGCTTCCTGATATGGAATACTTTCCATATTTCTGATAGCTATTTATTGATAGCTTTAGATTTGAATCACTGGGTATTAAAACAGGTTTACAATTGTCCATACCAAAACTTGGCAAAATCTCTGGTATATTTGAATTGATCAATGCAAATAGTTTTGTCTTCACTTGATACATATGTTATATTAAAACTAATACAACTTTAAGCCTTAGCCATGTCCTTCGTTTCGAAATCATTGCTAAGAGATTTCTTTAATTTTCGTTTCAATCTTGTTCCAAAAAATATAAACACAAACACAAAGGATGAGTTCTTTATCTTGACAGTAGTAAACACAAGGATCGACTTTTGATTTGAATGAGACCAAATTTCTTCAAAGAAGCATCTAATTGTATATTCCATTGACGACTGCCTTGCTTGAAACCGTAAATTGATTTTTTTTAATTTGCAAATGTGACCGCTTCCATCATCGCCCTTTTGGCTGTTCAATGTAAATATCTTAGGAAAGATCACTTTGTAAGAATGCAGTAATAGCATCCATGTGGTCAATTTTCATGCCTTTCTTAACAGCCCACGCAATCAAAAATCGAATGGAAGTATTTCGAACTACAGATGAGTAGGTTTCCTTATAATCGATGACGTACTTTAGGGAACAACCTTTTGCTACCAATCTTGCATTATTTCGGATAACTTTACCATCATTGTCAAATTTTTCTTTGAACACCCATTTCGACTTAATTGTCTTTCGTCCAGATGGCAAATCAACTAAATAGAATCCGAGTTTTATTTTCGGCAAGTGAATTTAGTTGATTTTTGATGCACTTTCCCATTCATCACAGTCTTCCATGGCGATTGCAATAGTGGATGGTAGATCATCCAAGTTGTTAGTCATCATAGAATATGTAACATAGTCATCAAAGTAACGAGGTGCTGGTCTTTTTTCTGATCGCCTTAGTATTTGAGGTTGTGATATCAGTTGTTCTGTAGTATGAAAAGAATTAATTGCATCCACTATACATACCTTCATTAGTGATGTCTTCAGTTTCCTCTTCTATTTCAACCGATGGAACGTCATTTATATTCAGAAACATTGATGAACTGTCTACAGTTTCCTCAACCGAATCAATGAGATCAATTATATTGTTATCGGATGTTTTGGATTCACTTTCCATAAAGACTAAATCACGGCTAGTTACCAATTTTCTTCGTTTGTAATCAAAACACCTGTAACCTTTTGGCTGTTTACTATATCGAACACATAGCATTTTAACTGACTTTAAATCACACATTCTTCTAATTTGCTTCGGCACATGAACCATGCAAAATGTTCCAAAATCGACCTTTTTTCCTGTCCAAATTTCTTCCGGATTTTAGTTCTGAATCACGGAGCTGGTAGATCGGTTGATTATATAAACAGCGGTATTCGCAGCTTCTGCCCAACACTATTTTTCCAGCTTGGCATCAATTATTCATACATCTTGCTCTTTCAACTATGCTTCTGTTTTTTCTCTCGGCGAAACCATTTTGCTTAGGCGTGTAAACGTTCGAAGTTTGATGTATAATACCGGATTTCTTGCAGAATGATTCAAAATTTTTACAAATGTATTCACTTCCGTTATCAGTTCTTATAATTTTGATTTTCCGTTCCAATTGATTTTCCACAAGCTGTTTAAACTCTTCGAATAGTTCGAATTCTTCTGTGATTTTGACTTTAAGAAATAAAGGAAAGTTTTGAAAATCAAGAAATATCTAGCACCAACAATAGGATTAGTTTCCATTGGACCACACAAGTCCGAATGAACTAGATGCAATAAATTTTCTGCCCGGGATCCAATGTGCTTGAAAGGTAGTCTAGCTTGTTAACCTTTAAGACATACCTTAGATTTTCTTAAAACATCGACATCTTCGTTGAATGCGATACCATTGACTATCCCGTCTTTCATTTTACTAAGGTTAACGTAATTGATATGACACAATCTTCGATGGCATGAGATTCGACGGATAAAATTTTTTTGATTTTATCCTATTTCACCCTACAATAGGTTAATTAAAAAAAAGCCTTTAAATAATCCTCTAAGTATAGTCATTCAAATTCAAAAATATTTTTTTGTAGCTCAGATACCATTATGTGTCTTGTTTTTACCTAATTTCACCCTAAAATAACTTAATTTTGAAAAATATCTAGTTTTAAAGTGTTTTCATTTTTACCCCAAAACCTCGAAGTCTATAACTTTTCAAACAAAAAATTAAAATAGAACAGTTTTTTAGATGTAGCTTATTGGAAACTCATCGAAGATTTATTTTTTCTAATAACCATATTAATTTGTTTTTTTTTTTTTTTTTTTTTTAGATCGGTAAAGAAGCCCAGAGATTGGGCATGAACCTGGCTCTGAATTGTTTTGATATTAAAGAGATTTCAAGCCAGCATAATCGCGGAACCGTCAGTATCTTGGCAGATCTAAAAAAATATAAAGCAAGCAAAGTAAGCATTGTTTTTGTAATTTTACCTTTTAATGCTGAATCATACGCCCGAGTCAAACAAGAAGCAGAAATAAATTGTGGCATTGTAACGCAGTGTATCAAAGGAGAAACAATGCGCTCATATAACAAGAAATACAACTCTGACAAAATAATAGATCAAATGACGATTGGCAATATACTTTTGAAAGTAAACGCTAAGTTAAATGGCACAAATCACAAGATTTCACCATCAAACGAAATAAGTTTACAGAAAGCCAAAGTAATGTTTGTTGGCGCCGATGTATCACATCCATCACCATTGCAAACTAATTTGCCTAGTATTGTGGGTGTTGTTGCCTCTCATGATCTTAATGGCACCCAATACAATATGCAGTATCGATTACAAACGGCTAAACTTGAAACGATTGAAGATATGGAGAATATAATGACACAACATTTGAATGTTTTTAAAACCTTTACGGGAACTCTGCCCGACCACGTTATTTACTACCGTGATGGTGTTTCTGATGGACAGTTTCCATTGATAAAACAAATAGAAGTGAACGCAATGCGTACAGCATGTAAAAAGGTAATTACACTTGTATATTGTATTAAACTTTACTTTCTCACCATCACACACTGTTTCAATTTTGAACGAGACTCCTTGCTAACTTTTGCTTCAATCGAACACGGAATATAGAAAGCTGGAAGAAAATTTTGTGTACATGAAACGGATTTAATAGTATGAGTATTTTCTTTTTTTAATTTGAGAATTCGAAAACCAAAAAAATCCTTTGCTTTTACAAAAAAGATAAAAATTAAGTGATCATGAAAACCGATTGCTTTTTCGCCTAGAAACACACAACTTGAGTGTATTAGTAGTTAAACTTTCTAATTCCACTCGAATCAAGGAAGAACATTTTGTCCGTTTCCTTCTGAACTCTTCATCACTTTTGCCTACAAAATATGATTTGTCCAGGTTGAATTGCTTAAGTGTGCGATAGCCCATACATACTGAAATTTCAGGATATTAAGCAAAAAATTTGATGTTTTAGACAAACAATATAAATCTACGTACATACATAGATTGTAATCAGTTAAAAGAAATTGAAATGAAATAATAAAAAAAAGCCGTCGCAAAGTGGATCCCATTCATAGACCCCTTCACGATCAAAATTCTATACATACAGCCATGGCCAAAGTTATAGCAACACTCCCTAATTTTTAGTAATATTTTATGTAGTACTTATGCATATTAGGAAAATATTCAAAAATGTTTATGTTTTATATTTGTGGTAAGTACTTTGTTATATTAATGTAAAATTTTTAAAAAAACTTAAAAGGATTTGCAATATTTCCCAGTCCTTTTGCAGGAAGCTTTCCCACAAGCTGGTTATAAAAATAGCAACACTTGATTTATTTAACAAAAACCAAGAATTTCTTATGACTAATGTTTGTTTATTAGAAGCTAGAGAATTTAATATTTAGTTAAATAAAAACCTTTATTTTCTAAAACTGCATATTTTCAATTCGGCATAGAGTCTACTAACTTCTGGCACTTTTCCTGGGGGATCGAATATCACATTTCTTGGACAATTCTCCAGAAGTCCGCTTTGTTGGAAGGTTTATGTTTACTAATATCAATCTTTAGCTCATTTCAAGTTTTAAAAAAAAAAGGATTAAGGTCCGAAGATTGAGAAGGACACTCAATAACGGCCATTTTGTTTCGTTGAAACCTGGGGCCGAATTACCGCATTAGTTATCGAGTAATACGTGACTGAATTATGTGAGTTTGGCATTACCGCTCACGGTATGGAGTCATCATCCCCATAGGTTTTACTCGTTCATTCGATCACTGATGGCACTCACTCGATCAGTCACTGATGCCGCAATTTGGCCCCAGAGCTTTGTTGACTTTGTCGAGTGCTTGGGGAGAAAGAAGAAAAACAACCCCATAGCATTATGCTGCCACCTCCATGCCGTTGGTTGGTTTTGTGTACCTCGGATTATAGGTCTCACACTTTGGGTTGTGGGCAAACTCTTTACTATCCATTCCGAATAAATTTATTTTAGTTTCATCACTCCAAGTCTATTCATCCACTGTTTCTTTCACCCATCCACCGATCTGAAGTGCAACATACAGTATTAATTAAAAGTAAGAAGTATTGCTATTATTTTGGTTGTGGCTGTATCTTATTAAAAGTCATACATTTTCTTTAAATGGATAAACAAAAAATATAAACAACATTTACAAAGTCGGGAGGGCTGATTTAGGAGAATTGTAAAAATCTCGTCTCCTAAAATCAGCCCCCTTTTAAATTAATAATTATCAGTTGAAAATAAGTAATATAATAAAATCACATAACGGACTTCTCTTCAGTTTATTAGTAAAAATGCACTTTCAATATCCAATTCTACTAAGTTGCTTGTTTTCGTAAGACTTCTGAAAAATTGGGCACGCCCAATGATTGGCACACTTCAGAAGATAGATAGCTTTTTTTATAAGAACTTATCTTATTATGCGTTGTATGACAAGCAAATGTAATATTGTGTTATCTCTTGTCTTAAATAAAATACACTTTTAATTATAATTTTAAATATTTATCAATAATTTTATTTTAATGTTTATTGTAATGTACTTGTTTAATTCCAGATGAAATGTGGTGCAGCAAAATTCACTGTTATTATTGTTGTAAAACGTCATCACACACGCTTCTTTCCAAAAAGCATGGATGGGGAGGGCAAATTCAATAACGTTAAGGCAGGAACAGTCGTAGATCAAACAATTTGTCATCCCAATGAGACACAATTCTTTATGGTTAGCCATAAAGCAATTCAAGGAACATCCAAGCCTACACGATATAACGTCATAATCGATGATGCCAAAATAAATATCGACGACCTGCAAGCACTCACTTATAATTTGTGCCATTTGTTCCCCCGTTGTAATCGTTCAGTTTCGTATCCAGCCCCAGCATATTTGGCTCATTTGGTCGGACTTCGAGGACGTGCCTACATTGAAGGGTTTGTAAACATTTTAAAATATTTAATACATACTACTTTCAGTTCTAATGCTTGCAACACATACGTGACTAACCAGCTTATAATACGGACAGGAATAGTGCTAAGATAATCAATGGGTTTGTCATTCAAGGGCCTACGTTTGTTTTTTAAGAGATGAGCAGAAGATATCGCCTTTATTACTTGTAGTTTTGGTAATAAAACATCTTATAGAACGTTGGGCTGTCCGTCTGGTTGCATTGGTTTGCAAAAACCTGGGGCCGAATTACCGCATCAGTTATCGAGTAATCCGTAACTGAATTATGCGAGTTTGGCATTACCGCTCACGTTATGGAGTTATCATCCCCATAGGTTATACTCGTTCATTCGATCACTGATGGCACTCACTCGATCAGTTACTGATGCCGTAATTTGGCCCCTGTCCTTGAAAGCTCTCATGGTCTCCGTAGTTTGTGTCAAAAATCGAAAATTTTTTAAAATTTTCAAAACAACCAAAGTCGTAAGCTCTCTGAAAAAAAGCATTTTAAAAGCCCTAACATTTTGGTTTCAATTGGGAATGTAAACTCTGTTTTTTACTGCATATTCACAACACATAGCGAGGCTAGATGGAGAGCACACGAAAATTCTACCCTGGGCTGTGTGGAGACACCCAGAGTTTTTTCTTAACGCACGCCCATTTTTAATGGCGAAAAACTATTATAACTGTTATAAATTGGCATGTCTCTAGTCTCGTCCTTAAAATATAGATTGTATAATATATGAAAGATTTATGACTTAGGTTAGGTTAGGTTAGGAGGGGCGTGCACAGTCCGAAGGCTGTTGCGTTCACGGGGGCGTATTGGTTCATTGTGATCCCCTTAATATAAAAAGCAGACTTGCTCCTAAACTAATGACTTGCATAGACTGGTTCATTTACGAGCCAGCCTGTGCTCTCTTTATATTTTCTCATGTTTGCCATTGAAAACTGCTCTAGATCGTCCAGTTCTTCAACAAATCTGTTTCCAAAATATCGGAGGCGATTTGTTTGAAGGTTTGGACAATCGCAGAGCAGGTGTTTAATGGTTTCAATTTCTTCGACGTCCTGACAGCTCCTACAGAAATCGGGTGCTAATACACCCAATCTATTGGCCATTGTGCCAATGGAACAGTGTCCCGTTAGTACAGCTATCAAGATTCTAATATTCTTTTTACTCAGCGATAGAATATACTGAGTTTTTTTTTTTATTAATTCTAGGCCATAAGCTTCTAGAGATAACGCAATCGTTCCTGGACATCCAGGAGTTATTAATTTGCTCTTTCATAATTATGTCTATCTTCTTTCTAATCACTCCAATTGGAACCAAGCTCATGGCTAATTCACTGCCACACTTTGACTTCGATGGAATTCATCGGAAATTCCGCGATTTGTAGTGACACGGGAGAAGAAGCCATTTTAGAAGGGTCCTTTTTCAAGGTGGTAGCGCCGCATTTGAGAACCTGAATGCATTCAAAAGAAAAATACATTTTAATTTTATGTTACATTCCTGTACCAAAAAAAACCTGCCCATCTTATATTGATTTCAATAAAATGTTCAAAATATTCACCCTTATTCCGTAAGACGTTTTTCGAAAACTACAGGAAACGACACGACTCCAGAAGCGATAATTGGCGTTCAAATAGAACTAACATTTTAACGGTAGTCATTTTACTAAAACTCCAATTGCGTCTTCTAGAGCCGTCGTTTTCCTAAAACGTCTTACAGAATAAGGGTGATTAATCTTTTTTTTAAATATTTATTCAAATATACTTTCTTTTTATTCCAGGAGCAATTTGAATTTGGAGAATCTCAAAGTAGAATACAACAAGCGGGTCGTAAACAATGATATTATGAGATCGAACCCAATGTATTTCGTTTAATTCATTATTTAATATTTAATCAAATCTTCATTAACCGTGTTATATTCATATATTTTTTCAAGTTAATCATACACATACATACATAATAAATAAATACAAAATATCTAAGCTTATGTCATTTTGTTTTATTTTTGTCAATTACTGGTTAAATTATCTACATATCCTTTTAAAATCTTCACAGAATCTACAGGACGATCATTCTTATCTGTTTGTACCATTCCCAATCTCTTAACCACCTTCATTCCGGAGCTTATCCGCCCGAAAATTGTATGTTTTCCATCCAACCATTGAGTTGGCGCCAAAGTAATAAAGAATTGAGATCCGTTTGTGTCCGGGCCGGAATTTGCCATTGATAGGATACCAGCGCCGGTGTGTCTCAAATCAGGGTGAATTTCATCAGGGAATTGTGGCCCATAAATGGATTGTCCTCCACGACCTGTGCCAGTCGGATCACCTCCTTGAATCATAAAGTCTCGAATTATGCGATGGAAAATTGTGTTATTGTAATAGCCTCGGCGTGTCAGTTCGGCAATGTTACGACAGGTGTTTGGGGCATGCTTCCAATATAATTCTATACTAATTGGTCCCATCCTGTGAATATAAAAACAAAAATATTAAAAAATTTGGCGATAAAATATCAATGTGCTACATTGGTGAATATGCAAGCTTACGTTGTTTCAAAAGTTATAAACGGGGGCTGCCAAGATATATCAGGTGTCCCAGTAGAAGTAGCAACAATATTTGAAGTACTTGCCATTGCTATTGAAAATTGTGCGAATAAAAAAGTTTTTGTGAACAAATGGACATCAGTAAAAATATGGTAGAACAAAAATTAATGCAAATCAATTGACATTAGACGTTTTCTCTCCTATTTTATCGGTGATTTTCTTCTGAAGTCTACTAATCCACACGATGCAACTAAATTAGAGAATATCCCCTGCTTTTACACGAAGAAACAATTTTCGATTTTGTTGACGTTTTCATGCGAGTTCTTCTATAATTTTTTCTGTAGCCTTGTGGTTGAACACACACTACGTGTGTTCTCTCTATCTTTCACACATTCCAACTTTACTTTTCGTAAAATTTGCAGATGCAGATATGTGTACAACTTGCTTCTAAATTCATAACGAAGGAGAAGATATTCAAAATAATGGGAAAACCATTTTTAAATAAGTGAAACGTAAAAATTTATTTCCTCAGCAATGGGAAGCAATGATTGGCTTTCATCTACCGGGAGGTATTCAAGGCAATCGCAATGCGCAAAGCATTTCGTTGCTTCAATTATTGCCAATGGATGGGTAGTCTTCCCGGTCATCGCTTTTAGAAAATTTGGTTGACAGTCATTTTTACACTTCCCGTATAGAGGAACGAAATGAATTTATAAGGAATTTTGTTTTCTAATGTGATAGGCATAGGGGATTTTGCTTGGATATTTGGAGTACTCCTTTTGCACTTCTTTTTAACTCAAACTACTCCAAAAGCCTTCGGTTAGCTGTTCCGAGTAACTTATTCGGAATAGCTTTCTGTTCCATTTCAATAAACACATACAAATAAATTTTTTCGTTGGATTACTTGTCATAAGAGATAAATGCTTGTATTTTGTTAAATGGCGACATTCGGTAGTGTGTAAGGATGTCGATGTTTTCATATTCCATTGATATCAAAAAGCGATGAATAAATTTCCTGCAACTTGTGGGTCTTCGTGTGACAGAATACTTTCTATTTCATCGAATGAGTTCATTTTATGGTTTTCCAAACCCTTCCCATTTTCCCCTTTCCATAATCATAAAATGTCAAAAAGTTTTTATTCGTGTTCGTGTTTGAAATTTTGTATCTCAAATTAATCGAATTAAAACTTATTTATCATAAATAAAATTGGAACTCTGTATAAAATAATATAACTTATATCAATTCATATTATAAAACTTGGGTAAGTTCACTAAACAGATTTTATAGAAACGGTGATTAAACCAAATATACACCTCCTTGGGTTGCTGTCAATTCAAACTGAAAATAGAAAATTATAAAACAATTTACAAATAACTATTTTAATAAATATATTGAAAAACGTTTGCAGCTATCGCACAATGACTTTAAAAACTTTTTTAAATTACACACAAAAACAAATGTGATGTTGAATGTAGGTTTGTTGATGATAACCGTGGTTAAGTGAAAAAAAAGATATTTCTTGACAAACAAACTAATTCCAAAGATTCTCTATGCAGGGGTTTCTTTTGAATACAAATTCAATTTTGATTAAGCTCTATTCGAAACCCTAAAGGTTGCATCTTGTAATTATTTAAAATTTGTTAATGATGGCACATATTTAGATAGTGTTCAATGCCTTTATTGAGTATAAACACATTTGGTTCATTTCATTTTCTGAAATTCGTATTTCACTTATCGCTACTTTTCATTTAAAGTTAGCTTATTGGTATTCTCTACATACTACCCACGCCAAAAGAAAAACGTAAAACCCAACTATTCAAACAAATAAAGAAAAAGATATTTGAAATGATTGGAGTGCGATTGTACTCAAATTTGTTGAAGTCATCAACAGAACTTATCATCTTACGGATTTCATGCGATAGTTCTAGGCAAATTCATTGGCAATTTAATAAAAGCATTGAAGCCCTTTTCATATCGAAATCGAGTCTTTCCTAGAGCTACAAAAGAATGCATTCATTTATTTAGTTTCGAAAAAATAACTGAAATATAATGAGTTACTAAGACTTTATAGTTGGTGGTTATTTGGGCTTTGTTGATCATTAAAATGGATAAAATTAATAATAAACGAATCCATCATTAATTTGCAAGGATTCTGTTAATGATAAAATAGTCGCAGTAAAGACTAAGAAGCTCTTGCAACATCCTATACATATTTAAGAAATTATCAATCTTCTGCTTCCCTACGTTCTACCGCCTGCTGCAGTTTTGGTCAATGTACTGATTTGCCTTCATCACCAAAACCAGGGGGTCATTCTAAGCTTTATTAGTCTAACTAACACATGAGTATATTTTTAGTTTTTATTTAATTTGTATGTTTATTCCGAGAGTAAATTAATCTTCCGCAGCGATTTGACTGTCGGAGACAATCTGAGAGGCACAAAGCAAAATAATGCTTTGATTTTGACATTTCATTTGATTTTTTACGTAGAACGGAGGTCACTCGAAATCCATATACAATATTTGTACATAATGCATTGAACAAATCGGATAGAATTTTGCTACGATCCGATTAAACGTTTTTTTAAGGAACAAAAAAAATTAAAAGACGGTGGTAGGCTGTTTATTTTGGTTAAAGGTTTTGAATTTTCTCCTTCATTGGTATCTTCAATTGTTGCCTGAAGTTAAATTCTCTATAACTTCTTAATTTATAAGTTATATTGGCTTGTCTTAATTTACTCTATTTGACTTTTTCAAAATAAACGAAAAACGTGGGGCGCATTTTAAAGATAATAGCAACTAGTAAAGAGAGTAGCATGTTTGCCCCCACGTTTTTCGTTTTCAATGAATGGGACCAGGAGATATTATTTTATACCTTTTAGTCTTCTTGTATGTATCTTTTATAATAAAATAACTTAGTATTTTCTGTTTTGTTATTATTTATTTACATATACTTTAAATGGTTAATAATTTATTGAGATTATTGTCTGAACACAATGGGATGTAGCTGCATCGCTATAGCACAACCTGTCATTAAAATCGCTCACTCATGTAGCAAACTATATCTTTATCTACAATGGTGTAGCGCACCAATCGAAGCCAAGGTGGTGAGGGATTGGTTTACCAGAGAAAATAATGATGTTCTGAGCTGGGCAGTGCAAAGTCCCGATCTTAACCCCATTGAAAACTTGTGGAGTAATGTGAAAGTTAAGATCGGGGAGAAAAAATTCAAAAATGCTCTGGGAAAGATTAGATTAGAGCAGATTAGTGGAGAATTTACCACAAAGATACCAAACTACTTTGAAAAACCGTAGTCGGTCAACGAAGTATTAACTTAGTAAATAGAGATTGTTTTTTAACAGATTTCAAATGTGTGCTATTTCTGCATATAGTTGTATGTTATTACAAATGCAGTATATAGCGAGCAGCAAAAGTTAAAGTTGAGTCAAGTTTTGCTGCACCTCCAACTTCACATGTAGCGCTGTGTGCGACGCCCACTAAATTTGCTTCAAGTAAATAAAAAAATCCTCTAGTATTTTTCAGAATTTTATCTCTCTATTCCTTACTCGCCCTGTTTTAATGAGAAATTCTTGTAGTTGGACGATAGGGGCTGATTTTTGGATTATACATATAATCCCTTAATAATACAGCATACTAAAAAAATTGTAATTATTTATAAAATATATGCACGACTGGGTCGCACGAACTTGCTCTTATGCGCGATCACATTGTGGTTCTATAGTCTGAAATAAATTAGCTATGGGAGTGTATATTTTATCCATTTATCAAAACTTAGTTTACGCCAATTTTAAGTATTTATTAATTTTGCGTTAAAAATTGAACTTCACAAAAAAATCTGCTACTAGTTTTCAAAATCTCGAATTTTCAAAAAATAATGTTGATTTTTTTTTTTTTTAATCCAAAAATAATTTTTTAGAAAATTTTGATACGCACTTTTATTTATATTTGTTACAAGCTTCTGTGTAAAATATCAAATTTTATTCTGTTGATCAGATGTTGAGATAGTCGAAAATCAAAGAAACCGTTCTATGAGAGGTACTGTTAATAAACGTAAAATATAAGATTTACAAATTTTAAATGGTAGATCGTACTAATTTAAACACACAAAAATCTTTTATCAAAATCGTAGGAGTCGTTTTTGAGAAAAAAATATTTTTCTTAATGGTTTTAAAACATTTGTATGGGAGGCACCGTTATTTTTGGGTATTAGAATAATTTTCTTCGAAAATCTTCTAGATAAAGTTAATAAACTACTATTTACCAAGTTTAATAAAAATCGACAGAGTCGTTTTTCAAATATTGAGTTTTCAAAAAAAAAAAATTTAAACTTTTTTTAAAACTCAAAAAAATATTTGTTTTGAAAATTTTGGTACACAATATCTATTATTAAGAATGTGTCAATAATTCTTCATAAAAAAATAATCAGAATCAGTTTAACCGTTTTCGAGAAAAGCGAAAATCAAAAAAATGGTTCTTTGGGAGGTACCATTAATAACCATTTTTCGGAACCATTTTTTTTTACTAAACGGCAACTTATAACTATTTAAATTTATTGAGTTCTTAAAAACCAAATTTGAGAAAAATAAGTTTTTCCTTTTTGGCCAAGAAATTTTGTATGACAGCTACTGTTAGTTAGTCCTAAAAAAAAGAGAAAAAAAAGGGTGGGGGAATGTCCAAAAACGCTAGGTACAAAGTTTAAAGACAATCGACCCGACAGACAGACAGACAGACGGACGTTTTTGCGAGACCCAGTTTTTTCGTCTTCGCTATCATCGTAATGTCAAGTTTGATCCAAATCTCGAGTTCGATTTTTCATAAAATTCCAATGTGAACTATATATCTGCTATTACACGACTTTTTTCGAACATAATGAGTGCGAAAAAGAAGAAAGATGAGACGGAAAACGAACTGCTGTGTGAGTCGTGTTGTTTTTACTCGATGAATATTCTCGGTTGTTTTTCAGGTTGTGTCCCGATAATTTATTATTGGTTACATTTGCACGTAGGTCACTCGGATTTATGTATTCCGTTTTTGATTTTATGAACGAATATTGTAGCACAAATAAAAAATCTTTGATTAACACTTGACTTGAAATGAAGGGAGATGTATTTCTTGACGAGAAACTTGCCTTGCCTTCAAGTCCCTACGTCTTCTGAACGTACCCAATGTTTTGACACAATCGTCGTGTCCAGTTGGAGGTAGCGAGGTACTTATGAGTATGTGCACATAATTGATTCCCCTACAAATCTCATCTACTTGCCATGAAAGCGCTAGTAGTTGGTATTACTATTAAGATTATCGTTTGCATCTTCTCATGAGTACTCCGCCACCTCCAAAGGAACACGGTTAAATATTGGTTCTAAAATCCAACTCGATCTTTCGACCCTGCATATAAACTACAAAACATCCCTTTCCGAGGGAAATTTATGTCTCACTCTCTGAACACTAAAATGACGTCTTCATTTTTCAAATTTGACACTCATGACATTTTTCCAAAAGACGAATCGATAAAATTTTCTTGCAAAGTATATTTTTCTTCTAACAAAAGTGAAAAATAAAAATTAACTGCGTAAAATAGTAATGATATAAAAATTATCACGCTACAATTGCGATTTATTCATTAAAAAATCAACAAAAAAAATAAAAATAAATTCTTTTCACTTGTATCGTTAATCGTATGACTGTCTTCACAAAACGAAAATAGTAAAAAAAATTACGTCTATACATTAATCTCAAAACCATTTTTTTGCAATGGTGAGTACGAACCTGGTGGTGCCAGTGGTTTTGTGGGGACCAACAGCACCAACTCACTGTGTCTCCAGTGTCTACTTATCCGATGATCAAACAATTCTTGTCACTGGATGTTATGACGGGCAGATATGTCTGTGGCAAGTGGAACCTGCTACAATGAAAATGACACCAAGATGTCTTCTTGTTGGACATTCAGCTCCAGTCCTATGCCTGGCTAAAGCATCAATTCTGGCCGATAACAACTTCCTTGTCAGCTCTTCGGAGAACGGTGAAATGTGCACATGGGACTTAGTTGATGGAAAGTGTACTGAAAGCATCAAACTTCCTCAAGTACACACAAACATTCAAGCCTACTTGATGGCCAACACGGATGGTGTTCGATTGTTTTGCAATGGCTACTATCCCGAGATCATGGTAATGGATCCATTTAGCTTAGAGGTAATTTTTGTTCTCAGTTCCAAAGTTAAACCAGATTGGATATCGGCTTTACATGTGTTGAGGCCATCTAAGCGCAAGGATGATGTTGTGCTGGCCATAACTACAACTGGCACTGTCAAAGTATGGACTTTAATTGGCAACGAAAATAAGTACTCTGAACCCATTTACGAAAACGAATCAAAGGAGATTCGATGTTTGAATGCAATTACCCTAAATTGCTGTGCCACGAACCAAAGAACTGTTCTGATTGTTTGCACGAAATATTGGCAGATATATGATGCAGGCGATTTCACTGTTTTATGCAGTGTTATTTCGCCACCAAGAGAGCGATGGCAGGGTGGTGATTTCATCTCCTCAGATAGGGTTATTTTGTGGTCGGATGAGGGAAAGGGTTATTTGTATAAGCTTCCTGCCAACTGCATACCAGATAACAAAGAATTCCATTCAAAATCAGTGGTGCGCGATGCTCCATATCTTTACTGTGTATTCTCACAGCCTGGAGAAAAAATACTCTCTTGTCCACCGGCAATGAAGCTCATTCAAAGAACCCATTTGCTGCGAGGTGATTCTGAGGGTTTGATAACAGTTTGGTCGATTCCTGATTTGCCTCTGGACAACATCAGCATCATGCAAGCTAAGCAGAGTCCACCAAGAAGTCTGAAGTCGAGTGTGTGTACTAGTTTGACAGAGGCTTGGTCAATGATGGATCCTCCGCCAGTGGGTATTCTTGACCAACTGAGTCGGATTACAGATGTTCCAGTCAAACTTACGTCCAGCATCTATCTCCCTCAGCAGAGTCGTCTGGTTATTGGTCGCGAAGATGGGAGTATTGTTATTGTTCCAGCAACGCAGACAGTAATGTTGCAATTGCTGGTTGGCATTCAGCAGAATTTTAGCGACTGGCCATCTCATCAGATTTTGTCGGGACATCGTGGTCGTGTGAATTGTTTGTTGTGCCCATCGCTGGCACATACACGCTACGAAAAAGCTCATCTTCTTAGCGGTGGAGTTGATTTTGCGGTTTGCTTGTGGGATCTGTATAGTGGAAATCTTTTACATCGATTTTGTGTCCACGCTGGAGAGATAACACAGCTGCTCGTGCCACCAGATAACTGCAGTGCTAGAATACAGAAGTGTATTTGTTCGGTGGCGTCGGATCATTCGGTAACTTTGTTGAGTTTGCAGGAGCGTAAGTGCATCACACTGGCAAGTCGTCACTTGTTTCCCGTGGTGACCATAAAATGGAGGCCCTTAGATGACTTCCTCATAGTTGGCTGTTCAGATGGAACGGTGTATGTGTGGCAAATGGAAACTGGGCATTTGGATCGTGTACTACATGGAATGTTAGCCGAAGAAGTTCTCATGGCATGTGACGAGCAAGCAAACTCCGAAGAAACTCAATCGGGATCTACATCTGAGATGGGCTTAGCAAATCCGGCTGTGCATTTCTTCCGTGGACTAAAGTCTCGAAATCTCAACGCTATCCGACATGCAACCCAGCGAGGAATACACCAGTTGCAACAGCTACATTCCAGCCATCATGGGGAAAACTCTTTCCTGATGAAGCATCGTAGTAGTCCACTTATAATCCAAGGCTTACGAACCAATCCGAAAGACGCTGAGAGTCATATTTTGTTCTTCGACATTGAAGGGTTGATATTTGAATTGCACAGCGAAGAGTACGCAACGTTGAGTCCGGAAGCTCTTGCCGAATTGGGCTTGAGTTTTGCTTCTCAAGGTGCCCAATCGGCTCAATTAGATGCTTCCAAAAAGATCTCGGACTTCTTCGGCAAGGTAAAGAACAAAGCCGGTGACATGGAAAAGATTCTCAAAGACAAAGACAAGCATGGTTTCCTTCAAAAAGTAAAAGAAGGGGCCGAAAATATTGAGAAAAAAGTTCAAGCCAAAGTGGAGAGTCTTCATAAGGCTGTTGAAGTAAGTGACGATAAAACCGAAGAGAATAGTCGAAAAATTGTATCGAAAATGGAAGCGACACACGTTATGGAAGTGGCTCAACTTCTATTGTCATTGTTGCACTCATGGGGACTTGATCCGCATTTAGATAAAGTATGCGAATCACAATTGGGTCTGCTTCGACCAATGGTGCCTATATCTTTCGGAGTCCTATCCAAAGCTGGCTATATGTCTCTGCTGCTGCCAACATGGCAGAATAATTTCCAAATAGCAGATGATATGTTGATGATCCCTGCAGCCGAATTGAAAAAATTCCAAGGTATTCCACCAGAATTGGTCCGCCAACAGAAACTAACGCATATTTTCACGTCTCGCCTTCACTGGCAGCTTAGCACAACCTTAACATCGAATCATATTCTAGCCTTGGTTGCAATGTCCAATACACTTATGTCAATGCGATTGGCTTCATTCCTACCAGAGAGCGAAAAGAGCAAAAAATTGCAGCGTTTGGCAACACGTGCGGACTCAGTTTGGTCCAACGATGAGGAACGCGAAGAAATCATCAACACTCACATGAATCAAATAAAGCAGGGTTGGAGCTTGCTCTCAACTCATCATTGTTTCTTATTGCCTGACAAGATAGACGCCCTAGAGCCAAAGAACTTCAAACGTCCCCAGGTAGAGGCGATGGCTAAACGTTGGCAACATCATTGTATTGAGATAAGAGAGGCAGCCCAGCAGATTCTGTTAGGTGAATTGACACGCATGGGTAAGAAAGGTCGCAAACAGCTGGTTGAAAACTGGGCCCAATATCTTCCACTATACACACACTCGGAGCCAATTGTACAACAGCAACCGCAGATGTCCGCAGCGAATGTAGCAGGTGGAGCAGCTGGTGCGCCTGGTGCAAATACAGGTGTTGCATTGCAATCTACAGAGCCCCAAGACGAAGACTACGAAGAAGAAGAAGAGGAGATAATAAGAAAACCGGCAAGTTTAGCAGAACTGAAGCGTAAGCAAAACACAGCAGTTATTCTATTGGGTGTAATTGGAGCTGAATTTGGTCAAGACATTTCACAGGATAGCCCCAAAAATGGCCCTGGGAAGTCGACAGCAGGCGAGCGCCGAAAGAGTTCTGTAGTCGAAGGCTTTGGAATAGCAAACAATTTAGCACGTCTTACTTCAATGGCATTGGCACATTTGCTATACGCACCACCATCGGCCAAATTGCCCCAATACACACCATTACGTCGAGCAGCTATCGATCTTCTTGGACGGGGCTTCACAGTTTGGGAACCTTATCTAGATGTTAGCAAAGTTCTGTTGGGTTTGCTGGAAATATCATGCGATGCTGGTAAATTGGTGCCCAATTTGAACTACAAATTGCCTCTCACTCCGCAGGCAGATGCCTGCCGCACGGCCAGACATGCTCTTCGCCTGATCGCAACCGCCCGTCCAGCAGCATTTATAACAACAATGGCTCGTGAGGTCGCTCGCTACAATACAATGCAGCAAAATGCACAAACAATCAACGTCCCACTGACCCAGTCGGTGTTGTATAAAGCCAAGGGAGAGATATTACAATGTGTCGAAATGTTGATTGACAAAATGCAGAGCGAGATTGCCAGCCTCCTTGTTGAAGTGATGGACATAACTTTGCATTGTGTGGATGTCAACGAGCTGAAAAATCGTGGCCTCAACGAAGTATTCCCAAGCATTTGCAAATTTAATCAAATTTCACACTGCCCACAGAGTCGCCGCATCTCCGTCGGAGCCAGCAATGGGCATCTTGCAATCTACGAGTTGCGTCAAAATAAATGTCAAATGATTCCGGCGCATACGCATCAAATAACTGCGTTGGCCTTCAGTCCCGATGGCAAATACTTGGTCAGCTACTCGTGCAGTGAGAATCGATTATCCTTCTGGCAGACAAGCACCGGAATGTTTGGTCTCGGGCAGTCTCAGACTCGATGCACCAAAGGCTATTCAACAGCACCGATACCAGATGTTGTACGTTTAAATCCAATGCGTTTGGCTAAATTGTACTGGATAAACAATAGAACTGTTAGTTTAATGTTGGCTGATGGTTCAGAAACCAGATTTAATGTTTAATTTTTGTAAAAGCAGAAAAAACAAAACTGCATCTACTTATTTCTTGTTTATTTTTATTTGTTTATTTCATTCCTTATAGTATTAAAATTATGGAAAATAATATAATTAATAATAATTTTTTTTTAATTTATATTGAAAATTGTTACAAATAATTGTTATAATAAAATGTTAGTGTTTTACGTGTTTATCTAACCAAAATTTCAATAAACGCAAAAATATATAAATGTATGTAACAATGGCAAACTTTTAACTATGTATGTTACAATATTGTATTTTGATTTACTTCAATATAACTATACCAAATAAAAGTATTAAATATTGATCAAATTGTGTGTTTTATTGGATTTTCACTTAAGTATTTGGAATATTGCCTTTCTTGCTATGATAATATTGAACTGGACCATTTTTACATTTTGATTGTTTAAAAAGTTGTGTCTGGAAACAGTTTCACTCAAAAGGTATTAAAGGTAAGTTCGTTTCTAGCTGTATTTCGAATTGTTTGGCTCTTAAGGCGCGTGTCGTTCAATGTTTATTTGCACCAAAAGTTTATTATATCAAAACCTTGGGGACCAAAGCTACCTGAATAGCTTTAAGTTGTTGTAATCATCTAAGGCAATAACAACTTATGTTATATTAAAGAGCCTTTTTTTTATTTTAAGTTACAATACGAAGGCTTATTACAAATTACAAAGAATTACTTCTGTTTAGGTGGAGCGATTGAATGTAATTCAATTAGAGTTGAGATCACTTGAACTTTTAATTAACTTATGAAAAAAACCTCAAATACCATTTCTTCTTTAGCAAATACTCACTACGGGCTCTATTATGACTCGCAAGTCGAACGTTCGACTCATGTCGAACGATTTGGCGAATTATCAGTTCCGTGGTATTACGAATAGCGAACTTCGAAGTTCGCATTTGAAGACAAAACTGCAAACATTGTGACATTAAAGGCGAACTTCAATTTGGCGATTCGCAAACAGTAATGCCAAACAGTCACATTCGCCGATTTTTTTAATGTGACTCGCGAGTCATAATAGGGCCCTACTTCTAGTCTTGTTAGCTAATAAGGTGATAAGTTTTAATAGGTGTGTAGGTACCGACTCTGGTGTCTTATATTATTTTATTTATTTATTTATCTATACAGACTAATAAATAAAATACATAATAATATTTTGAACTATTTACTTATAAAACCTAAAGTCCCTCAATGTCACGGCACTAGTTAAAAGGAATAGAAGGATAGGAAAGAATTGTTATTGGCAAAGTGGACTGAAAAATATGGTATTGATTATCTCATGGAATCCCACGGGTGCCGTCCAATTGTAACTGTGGGTTTATAGAAAAGAATGCTGCTAAGGGTGGAGCTCGAAGCCGCCGTCAAGCACTACACCCCTGCGTCACTGCTATTATTATATGAATTGATGGTTGGTTAACGACAGCTACACTATTATTTGCTGATCTATGTATGTATATACATCGACTACCAAACTATTAATTAATATATATATTTAATTTTTTCTTCAAAGAAAGGTTTATTCAGCTAAAAGTTGTCAATTGTTTTGCTTACACACACATACACATTCATGTGAAATATCAAACTTAAATTTGTTTTGTTAAATTACGAGAGAATATTAAATTATGAACAAGAATTGAATCATCAACATTAGCTCATCAGAAAAGAAATATGTAGGTAGGGTTTAGAAATATGAATACAGATTAATATTTCGATATAATAATACCCAGATAATTGAAGATAAAGATTATTTCATGCTGTTCATTTAGCTTAACAATAAACAATCTCGTTGTCTGAATTGCGCCACAGCTAAATAAATTTTAGCTTTTGATTATTATTTACCATTGCAAAATTAAACATAGTTAAAAAAGTCTTTAATTAAATATGACATAACGACGATTCAAATGAAGCTGTTTTGGACTGTTGAGAACAGAAAAGTACAACTGTTTTGAAGTTTTCTGTGCTAAACTGTTTTGATTTCCGTATAATGAGTCTAACTTAAATAGTGCAGAATAGGGTTTTCTGCGCTCAACTTAAACAGTCCACATGCAGCCGAACAAGTAGTGGAGAACCTGGATAGGCTAATGTAACAGACATCCAGGAACTTCGATGGGTTTGAAAGGGTATACGAAGAATGAAATAGTGTGATATACATGTCTACTTGGGAGAGTGCTCCAAGGAGCAGGGTCAGGGGCTCTTTTTGATTCTAGGTCTTTTTGCAATAAAGGGTAGAGTTAAGTAAGAAGTCTTGGGCTTTTGGAATTCAAGTAAGCGCCTGGTCACAATCCACATTCAATCCAAGTTCAAAAACACGGAACAAAAAGCTGTCTCTACCCGAGAACGAGAACACTTATGATGTGCCCAAAGTATGACGTAAGATTATTCTTGGCGACATTAACTCAAAAATCTGAATTGATGGCATCGAAAATCGAACCACTCTAGTAATGCCAATTGCCAACTAATTTCTTTAAATTCGGAATTTCATACATGTTTGATGGTACACAAATCGGTTTTATTCAAAAATATTTTGAAACCTAAAAAAGCTTTGGATAAAACTCTAAATTCATAAAACCGTGCAGATGTTGGGACTCCAAACTTCGATAAAACTAGTTTTGCTATCAAACTAGTCTTGAAACAAGTCAATAATATGGCTAATAGGTCTGTTTCTTAACGTTTTGTGAAAAGTTTGGGAAAAAGTGTGCGGCCTCGAGCTTTTTGATGTTGTTGTTGTAATTTTTGACCAGAAATAAAAAGTAAGGAAACGCATTTGGGATGTTTCTGATTGGCATTTAACATTTTGAACTCTTTCAAAGGAACCACGAGAAATATTTATTGTTATTAATCAATTTGTTTTAATTTATTTAATTGTCAATGGCCGTCTTATTTATGTATACCTACTACTTGACAAATTTAATTTAAAATTTTCGGATCAGATGATTTCTTGTTTGACAAGCAACCAAGTGCAGTAGGTAAAATATTCGGGTAGATTATTGCTAGAGGGGAAATGAAATAAATAAAAAATGCTCTGGCATTTTCGTGCCAGAAAAAAAGTAAAGGAACTCGTTTTGGGTAGATTTGGGATACCACGGGATCCCGCGGACGAGTAAAGAAACAGACCTAATAATGTTTCCTGTACCGTATCGTCAAAACCACTAACTTGAAAGTGTCTGAGTTCAATATTCGAGGAAGCACCCACATTTTAATCGAAATGATATTTAAAATCAATCTAACCCAGTTATAATGCGAAACAATATCTTTTAATTTCTACGAATATGAGATAAATTCTCCCATTTTGAGCAGAAGACAGCGCTCATTGGAACTTAAAAACATTTCCCTTTTTTCGGGCAGAAATGGGAGTTCTGTCAAAAGCTTGCTCGGACAAGACGAAGTATATGCTGTCATCGATTAAGGCATCTCAACATCGTCGACTCCTGCAAAACGTCACGATGAATACATAGGTGCAACTTCGAGGCAAAATGACATCAGTGCAGAGATAAAACGAAGAATCACTCTTTGCCAATCGCTTTTTCTTCGGGCTAAGAAGGCATTTCTGTCACGCCGAAAATAGTGTGATCGACGAGGAACTGAAAAATGTTCTAAGAGTATCTGTTTTCGTCTTAGCCGTTGGCATTCAGAATTGGGCCATTCCTGTCCACTAAGAACACGCACACAGGAATGGTTGAGAGTGTAATGTGGTTTTCGTTTCGACCAAAAAATTCGATTTTCTTTTGATTTTTTTTGATTTTTTACAAGTTTTTCCTTTCCTTTCGACCAAAAAAATCGAATTTTTGTCGAACTGAAGTCGATTTTGCAGATCTCGATTTTTAGCAAGATTTACACAGATTTTCACACGCACTTGCACACACATCAAAGAAAAGTGACTTTTACCAGGGTTGTTTTAAAAAAGGCACTCATACAATCATAAAACAAAATAAAATCACGTTTTGTGTTCGTTTTGCCAGTAAGATTTAAGATCTGACACCCAAATCTGAATTTTCGGTTAATATAATTTTATTTCTGATCAAAACGTCCTTAAACTTTAGATTTTTCTTCGATAGCATTACATCCAGGAGATAATATTTGCATTCAATTTTAATTAATAAGATCAATCGTATCCATTCCCAACATATTACAAACATTTGTATACATTTTTTTTTCTAGATACCTATCATGTCCGACGACGATACTCCACCAAAATATAAGAAGTCATCAATGTCTGACGATGAGGATATTGAACCGCCCGCCTTCAGCCCAGCTACCCTTGGTCTACATCGGGTCGGTACCTTGCCACCCAAGCCTCAGCCCTCACAGCCAATTCAAATGTTGAATGCTCGTGGAATGCCAGCCAGGGTACGAAAACGTAATCGTCTCTTCTTTGACGATGAGCTAGTTAATGACAACAAAGCGCTTGGTGTAAATCTCTCGCCTCGTAAACATGGCATTCAATCAAAGCCAAGCTCACCAGCTAAAACTCCCTCAAAAGTGTTAAAAAAGAGAAAAACTATTGCGGGTACACGTTATGTGCGCTATGAGGACAAGCAAACACCCGATAAAAGTTCGCCCAGCAAATTCTTCACATCTCCGACAGCATCCACATCACGAAATGCACTAATACCTGCCGATAAGCGAATGGGCCAACAAATCGGCTTGCGTTTACGTAATTTGTTAAAGCTACCCAAAGCCCACAAATGGGTTATATTCGAGTGGTTTTACTCATTTGTGGATAAGCCGCTTTTTGAAGGTGAGAATGATTTCCAAATTTGTCTGAATGAATCGTTTCCAAATCTGAAAACACGCCAGTTTACCCGCGCAGAATGGCAGAAAATGCGATCGCTGATGGGAAAGCCACGTCGCTGTTCTCAAGCATTCTTCGAAGAAGAACGTCGTGAGCTGGAGCGCAAGAGGCAGAAAATACGATTCCTCCAGACACGAAAGCAAGCCGGTGACATAAACAATTTTGTCCGAGATCTGCCCGATAAGATTCCACTGCCTTTACCTGTAGGTACAAAGGTGACAGCCCGTCTTCGTGTACCACAGGATGGTATTTTCAGTGGCAGTGTAGACGCATTTGACTCGCTTAGCTCTACTTATCGGGTTTCTTTCGACCGCAACGGCTTGGGCACACACTCAATTCCAGATTTTGAAATTGTTTCCGATAACTTTGATGAAATGCTGCCATTGAACAGCCTCATGCAAGACTTCCGACCACGTTATCTAAATGGCAATCTAATACACAGTCCTTCGAGAAGTCGAAATTCTTTGAACCGCAGCGATCCGTTGCTGGGGCAGCAACAATACGACAGTCCGTTTAAGAATCCAGTTATTGAACGTGACACTATCGGAGGATTTCCAGTGAAGCTGTTAGAGACCATTGTTCGATTGAAAAGAGCCATTGCCATAAAGAAATCCAAACTTAATCGACTGAGAGATATGAATGCCGAAGCCGAGATCAAAAATGCCGCAGCAGCTGCATCGTCGTCATCATCCGCTGGAGAGCACAATCTATCAGAGGAGTTCCAACGCCGATACGCCAGCATTGTGATATCAATGGAGAAGATGAATCGCGATATGCAGGAATATCTGAATGGCATACAAAGTTTTGCTGGTGATCTGACTCGCGATCCACAAGTCCAAGCAATGCTGGCACCATCTTACTTGCGAGAGAAATGTCGTGAGTCGGCCGATGACTCGGTGTTACGCAACAACCAAGGGACCGTACAAGACATGCAAGTTCTACGCTTGATTAAAAATCTAGCCACCGTTCTCCTGGTTGCTTCACATCTAAGCAGTGAATCGAATTCACAAGTAACCAGAGTGCTGGAGGGTTGCATTGAAGAGGTGAAAGCTGGCCTGTTGGATAGCGATAACGTCGAAGTGTTTCAAAAACACGTTCAAATCCATTTGCATCATATTCGACTTGGTATTGGCCAATTGGCTATGACACCTAGCAGGAATGCGCACAACGCAACTTTGACAGGCCCTATTGCAGGAACCAGTGACGAGTCTGGCCGAAGCACTCCAGTTTAATTACTTTACATAGTTACCAAACACTAATCTTACTTTGTTGTATATTCAAATTTCTTGAATGAAACTTCTTTCTTTTTTTTTTCCTCCAAAAAGGCAATTTTGTTTTTATTGAAGAATCATTATTTAAAGGACGAAGGAAGAAAGTATTCAATCATCATCTTCTTCATCACTGCTGCCTTCGCTAGCTTGATCTAACCACTCAATTAGTTTCTCCAACGGAGCTTTCAACCATACTGAATCGCCATCCAATTCACTGTGCCATAACCGTATGGCTTCCTCGGACACAAATTCCTTATCATACAGGTAATGTACAATCTGAGCTACCTTGGCTCTTAGGGCGGGTTGTTCTTCACAGCATTCCTGAAAGTTAAAAACAAAAATCATTAAAACTTTTTTTTGAGGATATAAAACTAACGAACCTCGATGGCTTTCAGACAATCCAACATAGCATCATCGGTTTTTATATAATTTTCAAGAACCGAACCCAAGCGAATGAAAATCTGATCGATTACACTAAGGACGTTTGTGATGGCTGCCTCCTTAATTGGTTCTAAACTGAATACGGCTTTAACGACATTGAAGTTCACCTCTTTTAAAGACATATTATAGGCATAGCGAGAAGAATTTATTTCAAGAATCAAGAAATCCGGATTGGATTTGACTTGGATTCCACGTGCCAAAGAGTCCAAAACTTCTGACAAAAATACTGAAGAGGTGCATGCAAAAAAGGATCAACGCTATGATTAACACGAAATAAATTTGAATAGACACGAAATTACTATTGGCATCATCAGGTATTGGGGAACCCAGGCGGGATTCACCATCTTCATCGCTGGTAGTTGAATTGTAGTCGCTTTCGTCATCATTTAATAGGGGTAGTTTCATCATTTTTGGAATTTCAGTTTTTGCTGCTTCCGGGACACATTCTTCTTCCGAATCGGATGAGTAATGTTCCTCTACGTCATTGAGGATGTAGGCTTTTTCTCCGACTTTTTGTGTTTTATCTGTGGAAGAGTTATTGAATTTTTAGTTTGTAGGTGTGGGTAACTTTTTGAACAGACGCAAGGCAACATAAAAAAAAATGTCCCCATATATAGATATCTTATGTTTGTATGAGAGTCGACACTTCCTACTTTCAAAACAAATCTAAGTGTAAATTTCAAGTTGGTTTTAATTTAAATTATGTTTATCAGTTCAATAATATTATTATGCAGATAATTTTTTGACGACTTACCATCTTCCGATGGAGATTTTTGAACAAGTTCTTTCTTTGAGATAAATTTCTGAGGAATAACACAACCATCGCCGATTACTGAGCCCAAGGTAATAGATGATTTCGCGCCAATTTTTGCTCCAGGTCCAACGACACAAAAACTCAGTGTGCATCCGTCTTCAATAACTGCACCATCCATCACAAATGCATGTGTCAGTTTACAGTCTTTACCAATTCGACAATTCGCACCCACTACACTCGAAAGCAAAACTGATCCTGGTCCAATGAGGGTATTCCCTTGCACAACCACATTTTCTCGCAGAACAACTTTTGCCAAACTCGCCGTTGGGCTTTTATAGATGTTATTTTTAAGGAAAATATAGTTCTGCCACAAACAACAAACACCCATATCGGGAACAAGCGGATAAACCCAGCGATTTATAACATCGTTGCTGACAATTTGATAAACCAGCCAATTGTTCACCTTCCGAGCGTATTGTTCATTTGGTAGCATTGATACATAGATCCTACAGTCCAGGAGTTCTTCATTAAGAAGGATACCTTTGATGAAATCATCGCGCGTTTCGAAATCGAAATTATCACTAAACAGTGAAAGCATCATGGGAGAGCCAATAGCAATTTGTGGATCGATTAAGTTATGATGTAGAGAGACTTGAGAATTTAACAAAAAAATTTCTAATGGAATTTTAAAGCGTGATTCCTTGGAATTCATTTTTATGCGTTGATGGTAGTGAAGTCGGTTATTTTGCTCATCCATAGCTATCATTAATTCGTTACCAGTTCGGCAAAAAGACGAAGCTTCTTTGAAGATAACTGTAGCTGCAGCCCCTTTGTCGTATTTCAGTGTTTTTCTATAAAATAGTAGAAATTAATAGGTTAAACGATTATTTCTATATATTCAAATTCTCATCACTCATCATAGATCTATAGCATATTATAAGCTCAACCTTTTACTTCAACAAAATTTAGAGGTACAAATCACATTAGGTATTTAATTATTACATTAATTCATAGCTGTTTACGATATATATCGTTATTAGGATTTAAAAGAGCTCCCTATAACAGGGATAGTTAAAAGCACGGATACACAAGTTCTTATAAGATCTGGATTTGAAACCGTGTAGTTCGTATTTATATCTGAGTATTTTAAATATCCGTGATTTTTTACAAAAAGAATCATTAGCCACTACTATTCAAAGGAAATTCTAGGGGAATAAGTTATTATTATACACAAAAGCAAGTTTGTTATGCATTTTATTCCTTTTTTCAATACAAAAAGCATTATAGAAAAACTAATAAAAAACCCGTGTATTTAGATTTCGGGTAAGATAAGATCCGGATACCCGGGTATTAAGCAAACATATTACTCGTATATTCCAGATTTAAATTGAGCGTGTAATAACTACACGGACTCTGTGTACGTTGTGGATTTTTTTTTCTTAAAATTCTTGAGCAGTTTTTGGGATTTGATCTGCAGACTTTCGGTGTGTCTTTAGCTTACTTAACGCACACAGATTGTAAATCTTATATGGCTTCACTCAGGATTTGCTAGTTGCCTTCTACTCACTGAAGTTTTGTCTTTGAATCAGTGAGTCGTCAAACAGAAATTATTTGCTGGCACTCATTCTCATATATAGCCTAAACTTCACAAGCCCATACCTAAATCCAGTACTTAGCTTCACACATAAAAATTCTTTGCTATTTATGTTAGAACTAATAGAAGTACAAGTACAACAAACAACTTTTTTGTTTTCCAGTTCACGAGCAATATGTATGCCAAAGATCTAGTTGAGACTATATCTAAAGGAATAAAAGTGATTCATCTTACTTATGTTGATCGAAAATTGGTCTTAAATCCGCGTTTGTAACAGTATCAGCGCCCATTATGATGAAATTTCCACGTATCAATCCTTTAGCATCCAAGTCTCGCATAGCATCTCCAAAGGAACGACATGATTCACCACCGATCACTTGAACAGTCATATTAACCGACCACGAACAGCATGATGCAATACTTTTTCTACAACATGAAACAATTTATTACGAAATATTCGATTCCAGAATGATTAAAAAAATAATCACTTTATGTGTTCCCTAACATCATTGAGGAAATAGCTAGAAAAGACAAAAACTTCCTCAATGCCGCTGTGATTGAGTGATTCCAATGCATAGTCGAGCAAAGGAACATTTACCAGAGGCAGGAGAGCCTGTCAATGAACAAAATGTAAATTAAATGTAATTCAAATTAACAAAAGACACTAACGGTAGATATATTATCGGAAAGAGGTCGGAAGTTTTCGACGTTATTGTCGGCAATTAAAATTGCTTGAATAACTTCTTTTTCCTGAAAGTGATCCATTTTTTTTGGAATAAAATATTTTGCCAACTAATAACAAAACTTGCTAAATTATGAAAATTGAAAACACAAAACAAGTCAACTACGAATACGATACGTTACGTTTTAGGGAAGACGAAATGTCAGTCACAACGTATGCATGTTCAAATCCGTTGAACGCAATCATTTCAGTGCTCATAGGCTGTGATAATATTTCTTCCCTGCAATCATATTCACTGACCCAGCTTTGTTGGTCTTTCTTGGATCCTTGCACAACGGAGTGATAGATAGATATAATTTTATTTTAAACATTTGCGGCCATATTATTCACTCGATTCATCCAGATTAATAATTTAAATCCAGATGTAAAGCATACAAATTCAATGTAAATACATCTGAATTTAAGTTTTAATCTGGATGTATCTAGTGAATAATATATGGCGGTTAAACAAATTAATGCATGTTATATATTATTATTAGAAATTAATAAAATAAAATAAAATAAGTGGTCAAACGAAGTGTCTCCATGCAAACCGAAAAAAATCCTCTGTTTCTATAGGTATTTTGTTTTTTTTCTCCCCACATCTTTTGTTCAGTTCGTTCCTTATGAAAATTTAAGACAATTTCGATTCTACGAATGTTTGCCGTTCATTTCATCTTTGCCAATTTTGGTCCATTAGCACCATTAATAATAGCCTTTGAAAATTATAGGTCTGTTTGGTAACGTGAAATTTCTTACGAATTTACACAATTTTTCAAAAAATTGCACAATTTGTCACAAAATCCTGTTTGTTAACTCGAAAAAGTTGCAACGAGAGAGCACATCGAGAGAGAGAAAAATTTCCCCTAAATTGGATAACTTGCGAATTTGTGCTACATAAATTTCTGAGTGCAAGAGGAGTAAAGCTAGGAGCAGACGGCATATAAAAGTCGCAAACGTTTGCGACTCTGACGTCATTTTTACGTCATCATTTGCGACTTTGAGAGTATTTCGTCTGAACACCCTTTTGGGACAGTCCGCATATGCTCGCAAACCATTTGCGGGTTATGTGCGACACCCAAATTGCATACAAGTTTGCGACTTTCTTGCATTTCGTGTGAACACCCTCGCATATAATTTGTGACAGTTTGCGAGCATGTGCGGCCATATGCGACCATCCCAAGCATTTGCGATAACACGAAAACCGAACATTGCACATCTTCACATATGCAGCATATCAGCTGCTGTGATTCTTCATTTTACTAGTAGAGTAGAGTTGTTGTCCTATAGCCTATAGGATTTGCATTAAAACGAAATATAATGGAACTTTAATTATTATATTCGTAAATTTAAAATTAAGCGTCGGTCGTTCTGGGGATGATATTATAATGTAAATCTGCAACAGGGTTTTATAAATATCAATTTGCTTTTATAATATGAAGTACATTATTTTTTTCTATTTTTATTTAATCTTTTTATTGGCAAAATACAGCAAAACTATGTAAAGTTCAAAGAAAAAATTATTCCATAATTTTCCGATTCTGGGTGCTTTTAATATTTTCCCCACCACAATTCATTTGTTATAAATTTTTAGATGAGAACAATATTTGCGACCACATTTGCGGACACATGATGTGCGAGTGCCTTGGTCGCAAATGCATTTGCGACTTTTGGGACAATTTTTGCATATCGTGTGAACACCCCCATATGCAAGTTTGCGAGCAATGATGTAGATATAGAATTTGCGTCAGAGTCGCAAACGTTTGCGACTTTTCATATGCCGTCTGCTTCTAGCTTAAAGGCTGTCAAAACATCCAGCTGTTAGCATCTTTTGCTTTTAATTTGAAATTTTGGTTTCTGAAATGTGAAAATTAATATAAATAACGTGGGAAATGTTTAATTTATGTAATTTTTTTTTAAATTAAAAGCAAATTGTTAACAAAATCAGACTTTTGGCATGTGATTGTTGATGTGAGGAGTGAAATTTTGACGTTTTTTACACAAAAGTGGTTCAATGCGTTTGTTAACTTTCATGTAAGTTTCTCCATTTTTGAGAAATTCGTTTTCACTTTGGTGTTTTGACAGGTTTTACACATTTTGCTAAAAAAAGATACCAAACAGACCTTATATTACTGATTTAACAAGTGATTTTAGGTGTGTTCGCGTACTTGTCCGAAACTACCCATTTTAACCATTTTTAGTCCAATTTATTTTTTTTATATGGACTTTGACAGAACTTCGGACTAAAACTGGCAGGTTTGAAAAGTAAACGAACAGAGGTTTTAACATGATCGTTTTACTGCCACCGTGATTACACGATGAAGAAAAATCTCACTCCCACAGTTGTCACTATGATCCGTATTGTTTTATTTTTATGAGATGATCTATAGCTACTTATATAGATCATCAGCGATAGAAATATTCGGCTAGTAAAAAGCCTTTCGTGATGAATTGGAGAATATCATTTGCACCTGGCATATCGGTGGATTTTGGGTGAAATCTACTCTTCTCTTTTGCATGCACGTTAAATTTCTCTCACTGGATGCGTCATTCAGTAAAACTACCAATCAGGCACACTGGAGCTGGAAGGAATTTGTAGCCGTGTTTTTTTTGCAAGTCCATATGGATTTGTCGAAAAAAACGACATCGGGACTAATAGTTTTACACGTAAATACAACAACAACTTAAATCCGTATGGACTTAGCTAAGTCCAGATAATTATCGGGACTTACGTATTGTAAGTAAGAAGTTCCTAAGTCTCGATGTCGTTTTTTTCGACAAATCCATATGGACTTGCAAAAAAACACGCCTTGTGTAGGCTTGCATGAGACACTCCGTTTTGGAAGGCTCCATGAAAGATCGACGAAGTTGGGTATTGAATTTGGGTAGAAGGAACCACAGATTAGCCATATGAAGATGAGAATGTTTCGTATCTATGTTCCGTACGTTTCACCCTCCAAAACCCATTTGTTTACATTGTTGTATTTGTAACTTCATCCCGCGTCGATGAATAGATGTGAATTGCAACAACAATTTAACCAGGTGTGTGAAGATCCCTACTGTCTATGTGTGAGGTTTTTTTACACACATTCTTATTTTTTATCTGATAACTGCCAGTTCAAGCTTGTAGGCAAATTAAAATGGCTGCCGGGGATTCTCATCTTCATGTGGCTTATCTGTGGTAGAAGGAACATTTATCAAAACGTCAAACTTTAAACGTCAATTTTTTTTCGCCCGCAACTGCACAGCATAGTGCAAGTGCAACTACAACGCAGCTGGGGAATCTGTCCATCCTGTTTCCAGTTTATTCTTTACATAAAAAACACCCAAAAATTTAAAAATAGTAAAATCACACAGCGTGAGGACTGTGGAAAAGTGAGGTCAGTCAACTAGTTATAGACTGAAAAAAAGTTAATACAATTCTTAGTTTTTCTAGTTTAAAGTTTTCCTGTTTTTTTTTTGTATAATTATTTCAGAATCTATTAATATCATCGAATATCACCTTTTTAAACCCAGCTAAGAAGTTTGGATCATGGCTGATTTGCAAAAATAAATCAATAAAAGAACAACAAAGGGATTCATTGGATATATAGTGTAAGTTTAGCAAAGTTACCCATTTATTTTACATAATTGTACTTTTATTGTGTATCTATCTGGTTAACTAAATATGATGCCATCAAAATTTGTTTTCAAATTAATGCATTCTCTTATGCTTGTTCAACCTATGTTTATTTGAATCATAAATAGGTATGTATGCATAAAGAAATACGTAGGACTATTTAGGTAGAAATAGTGAAATATCTTTCTTATAATAATTCTAACACGGAAAAATAATGAGGGTTTTATTTTTATCGTTTCTTAAAAACTGAAGTGAAGGCGTGATGATGTTCAAAATAATGCAGAAGTTCGTTCCTTTGTTTGCTTTTTCGTTTTTATCAAAGTTCTTTCAACCGAACAGCCAGAATGAGGTCTCATAGAATTAAGACTGTTCTGGTGCCTGATCCATCACTGACGGAGCACACAGGAAAACAAAACCTAGAAAGGTTTATCGACTAAGCTTCAACAAAATCGACCTTAGCAACATCACATTCTCCTGCTACA
This sequence comes from Leucozona laternaria, assembly GCA_932273885.2. Lineage (NCBI taxonomy): Eukaryota > Metazoa > Arthropoda > Insecta > Diptera > Syrphidae > Leucozona > Leucozona laternaria. The sequence goes on along the minus strand of OW026367.1, from coordinate 16,169,782 downwards.
AAAAAAAAACTTAAAAGAGAACTCAACAAAATTCTCACTTTTCATTAAGAAAAATTAAAGAATTCTTCGAAGTGACGCTGTATTTCTAGGAATACGCAAGCCTCGGTTTTCAAAAACCTTATGTTGCTCATTTTATACAAACAATTTCTCGCTTAGAATGCATTATATGAAATAAAAAGGGAAGACTTTACTTTTCCGAGACTGAAACTAAAGTCTATTATTTCACTAACCTATGTTAACCGTTATGTGTGGGGCTACCGGGAGCTGGGATGTCCTAGATGATGTCTTAGTCGTTGGCCTCCAAGCCCCCGGCAGTCCCATACTTACGTGTATATACTCCCGAACTGTTTATCTCATCTAGCCTTATAATTTCCAGCCACAAGTCTCTGGTAGCGAGTCCTCCATATTATAATGTAAATCCACTTAACATTGTAATAAATAATAATGTAATGTAATTTTTTTTTTAAATATTTGCTTTAATGACGTTAAATTTGTTGATGGACTAAGGCCATTATCATTTATGCTGGTATGCAATATTACTTCAGTGTTTTAATTGACAAAAAAAAAATAAATCTTAACTATTTTTTGTTATACTAAACAAAAGCAACCCAACAACCCAAAATTAATCCCATACAAACTTTTCATTAAATAGGTACGCTTGCATTCGGAAGAAGCACTAGATATGATGTCCAAGGGACCTCCAAGCGTCTTTCGTGATATTTACAACAAGGAATTGTATCCATCAAAGCGCGCAAGATTAAACTTTGTAAACAATTCAAAAGGTAAATAATATACATACTGACATACATAGCTATATAAATGGATAATTAAGCAGGCAAATTGAAAAATTCGGGTTGGGTGTAGCCCATATCCCAAGACCCAAATGGTACCGGGATAACTCATCCCGGGATAACTCATCCTGTGACAACTCATCCCAAGGAAAGTATGAGGTATGTATGGGGGGGGGGGCAAGCTGCCCCCCTGCAAACGTCCCCTACTTGGACACAGTATAGGATTTGGGGTGGGTGCGAGGTTGGGTGTATTCAAAGTTTCCTTTGCATTTAAAGAATCTGGATTTAAAGAAACTTTGAATTTATCCTATATAAGAAATTTCTAAAGCATAAGTAAGTACATATGTATGTATATGTATATTCCCAAGAAACTAAATCACAACAACAAAGCGCTGTTTTTCTTTGTCTCGCACAAAACACCCCTCACACTTTCCATCGGATGAGTTCTTATTTCTGGGATGAGTTGCCCCTGTACCAGTTGAGTCTTGGGGTGAATGGTCGGGGATGAGTTATATTGGGACCAGTTATTTTTGGATGGGCTGGGATGACACCTTAATTTTGGTTCTCAGTGTTTTTTTAACGTTACGTCATGGTACTGCATTATTTTCAAAATTTGTTCTGTGTGGTGGCATTTGGTATGGTTTCAAAATTCTTACACGTTGTGGTGGCATTTAGTATTGAATGACCGTATCACAAAAATGCTGTCTCAATTTTCCTCTGCTTCATTTCCGTTCTCCTCCTAGTTGCAAATTTTAATCCGATCAATCAAACTATTGAGTGAATATTAGCAATTTTGAACAACACTCTTTCCCGTTGATCGCTTATGCGATCTGGGAATATATTTGTTTGTTGACTCCATACTTACTTCGTCAGGTAGCGACATCGCCCATTTTTGTTGTGAACCAAACATTATCTGACGGGTATGATTTAGGAAATTTATTTGAATGAAAAATAGTGTTTGTATTATTTAATTCAGTTGTTAAGAAATTATATTTGTTTTATATATAAAAAAAGACAGTTTGGACTATTTGCAAAGACTTGGTTTGCAATGTCGCCTGCTAGTGCACTCAGGATGCGTGAACAGTCTTTCGTGGAACAACACTGGAGAGTATTTGCTATCGGGATCCGATGATCAATTTATAGGCGTAACAAATCCACACAATCAGAAGGTTCTGTTCAAATTCAAATCGGCGCACCGCGCGAATATATTTAGTGCGCGTTTTATGCCACAATCCAATGACAGTGAAATAATTTCATGTTCCGGAGATGGCGTTGTTCTGCACACTGAACTCATGTCCCCGTATATGCGACGCATCAATGAGGGTCAAGATGGAGATCTTTATGAAAATAAAGTTAAACTAATGTGTTTCAATTGCCACAAGAATGGAACAACTTACGAGGTTATGACTGTACCGAGGGAACCGAGGTCCTTTATGACCTGCGGTGAAGATGGCACAGTGCGTCTATTTGATTTGAGACAAAATTCAAGGTAATATATATATGAAGAGTAGAGTTTCATGAGCAGAATATAATGATAATCTTAATTACACTTATAGCTGCTACAGGACTTGCTGCAAAGATAATATCTTAGTTTTTAGTCCGTCCGCAATCACAGCCATGTCGCTCGCACCTATTACGAATCATTGCATAGCCGTCGGAAGCTCGGATAGTGTTATAAGAATTTACGATCGTCGATATTTGTCTATTATTGATTTTTCAAATGCAGCAACGCCCAGTGAACGACACACAATTCCTGTGAAAGCCTTTCCTATACCGTCCGCTACAAAACGAACGTATCGTGTAACTTCGGTTAAATACAGTCCTGACGAAGCTGATTTGTTGGTTAACTATTCATCAGATTATTTGTATATGTTTGACTTGAATAATCAAGGCATCGATCTAAGTGAGTTGCATTCAAAGCATGCAGGAAAGAATTTACTTAGCGGTGAGACTCCACCCCAAGTAAGGAAGCTTCGACTTCGAGGTGATTGGTCGGATACCGGACCGGACGCGAGACCTGAAAGAGATCCGAATGGACGAGTTGAAATTGGACAAGTGCGACCCCAGCTCCATGGAAATATTATGCATCGAATGACCGAAGTGATATCACGAATGCTAAACGATCCTCGAACAAGAATCGGTCTTACAGGTCAGCAAACGAACGATTTTAATATGCGTCAAGAGGTGCCTCTTTTTACACCCGAAGAGCCACTAACAAGGGAACAAAATGAAGAGATGGCCAGGGCGACAGTGGCTGCCGTAGCTGTAGCAGTTTCCTCTGACCGGGGAACAGGTATGTCTAAATATTCGTGGAAACGATGATTATCATAAAATATTTTTGAATTACAGTTACCCCAGCACGGAGCTCGTCCACGCCAAATACCCCAACTGAAGAAACTAGTAATGCATCGTCTTCTTCGTGGATGCACAGCCATAGCACCCAAGATATCCGAGAAGATATCGGTGATGAGATAGTATCCTCAACACTAGATGCAGATACAAACCAAGATGAAAGTGAACTTCAAGAGGAACAAATCAATGAACAATTGGCAGACCTTGAAAGGGAGGCCAAAGAAAAAGTATTTGAATATATGAAAATGAAATTCGTTGGTCATCGAAATGCCCGTACAATGATTAAAGAAGCAACTTTCTGGGGTAACGACTATGTTATGTCTGGTTCGGATTGTGGGCATGTTTTCACATGGAATCGACATACGGGAAAGTTAGTGATGCTATTGCAAGCTGACCAGCATGTGGTCAATTGTGTGCAGCCACATCCAGAGCTGCCATATCTTGCAACATCAGGAATTGATTATGATGTAAAAATTTGGGCTCCCATTCAACAAGAAGCTAGTTTTAATGAATCAGAAGCAAATGATGTATGTAACTTGTTCATAGAATCAATGAGATTGGTATAGTAATTTTTTTTTTTTTTGTTTCAGTTGATGGAACGAAACGCAATAATGTTAAAGCAAACTAAAGATACTATTACAGTTCCGGCAGCGTTTATGATTCGAATGTTAGCATATATTCATTCACTTCGTAACCGAGAGAGGGCTGCAGCTGCAGTAAATTCAGACGCTGTTAGTACTGCTTCTACGAGTGGTGTACCTGCACCTTCGGCTGCTGTTGTGGCTGCAGCTGCAGCGTTTAGACGTAACAGACGAACTAGTCGTAATAATGGTGGGGCCGAAAGCAGCGGCAGCAATAGTGGTGCTGGCAGCAGCACCGCACCCGAAGCTGAGCCTAACAATTCGCCAGATAACAGTAATTCATAAATTCAATTAAATATAAAACGTGATAAAAAGTTCTTTAAACGAAATTCGAAACGATAGATAAAATTGTTCTTTGAAGAACGATGTATATCATGTAACTAAACCATTGTGTGCTGAGTAAATTGCATCCATTTCACTGTATTCCTAGATTTTAGAAGTTGTATTTTGTTTTTTTTTTTTTTTGAATTTGCCCACCTTCGGCCAGAGATTTATCATTGAAATTAAAAATAATATGTACACGCAAGAACTGAGGAAATTAGAAGGTATGATGATAATAAATGTGGCCATTTTCGAGTGTAACTGTATTATTTTATTGTTAAACATTTGTAATATTTAAATGAAGCTATTTATATATTTTGTGTGATTACTTTTTGTCTTCTTTATATCCTATCTGTGAATATTAAATTATATTTATATATTTTAGTTGATTAGAATAAAGACAAAATTAAATTCATTAAGGGATGAGTTTTATTTTCTCAATATAATTATTTTAATTCATATAAACTGATAAATATTTCAGTTAGATGTGGGGCCTTCCATTTGCATAATAACGCGTCCCTTTGCCTTAGAACTTTCTCGACATCAAAGGGTTCGGTGGTGTTCTTGGCGTCTTGACGGTACAGCGAGATTCCTCCAACGTCACCCTGTACAAGCAGACACTTGTGGCAGGGATGCCAAGATACGATATGACTGTATAATTCTTGCCTATCAATGCTATCACATGCGACTTTTAAATCTATAAAGAGCTGTCGTGTATCGATCTGAGATTTGTGTTTTTTTTTCCTAAGACTGTCGGAGTGTGAAATTTGATTGACGGTCGATTTGCCTACCCTAAAACAACACAGATAGAGCCTATCAGATTGTTGACAAAAGGTTTTAAGCGATAATGTACGGATATAGATGATACGATTTTATATGCGACGTTCTGGGTGACTTATTCCTCTGTAGTTGGCACAGTACAGAACACTCCCTTTTTTGTGTTTGAGGAACAGTCATCTCCTGCTGCTTTGAATAGTTGGGCTGGGAGGCCATCCGCAAGATCAGCACTTCATGTAGGTCGGGTAGACGGAAATTTCGACCATAATCGTCCGAGTTGAATAAATGCCTATGTTTTTGCCTTGTTTCTTTCTTTATGTTTACACAGCAGCTGTGGTTCTAATCAGCCATATTGATTAGTAGGCCTCATTCTATCGGCACTGTTCGTCAAAAAACTGGTGACACAGCATATCAGTAGCGGCACTTCTAATGGTGTTTCCTGGTCTTCTGATTTTTTAAAGATTAAGAGAGACGTAGTCAGCATACGGTTCAGCATACGTACTTCAGTAGTTGTAAAGTTTACGAGGATGTTGCCCCTCAGAAAATTCTAACATTTAGTCTTACGCGATATAGGCCCAGATTGTGACCCAGGCGTTTGCTTACATTCCGAAAGCCAAAGACTTCATGCCTTAGTCTTCCCCTTATCACAAAACCATGACCAAGTAACCCTTAACTCTCGCGCTCGCCGAAATAGATTTTTAGAATAGATGCAGGTTCTCCACTAATTGTTCGGCTACACGTAGTCTGTTTAAGGTCCCGACTTTTCACGTCCACAGATCCGAAATTAATTGTCCTTGTTTCGTTTGCTGTGGTCGTCAACATTCTGTTGTTTTTTTGGAACCGATATTTTTGTCAGGGGGTTGGGGGAAGTTATCCAGACGTATAACCCACAACCAGGAGGACTAGAACTAAAAGTATAACTACAAGGGTACCATTTCTTCTATCATGAGACTTCTCTTTTTGTTGTAGGGTAATAAGTAGTGACATCCTACTCCACTTAGACCAACGAATTCTGCGATCGCTTAGCTATAAGACTCATCGTAGTGGTAACCGTACGTCCGCTGGGGGCGGATCATTATAATTATAATTATGTATTCTTGGCTGCAGAGTAAAAAATTCAGGATTTGGTTGTTCTTAAAACTAACACATCGAGATGTGGTAAACTGAAAAAAGCCACATACTCATAAACACATTTGAAGTACTCAAGACCTCCTGTCTATATAGTTGAAAAGCGATTACCATTACCTTTACACGTGAAACAAAGCTGTTAAAGATTCTTCACTATTCCGTTTAATGCTCTTCTTTGCGTAGCTCTCACAAACAAAAACTTTAAGTATGACGTCAAGATTGCACCTTAATTTAATACTTGCGGAGGTAAGCAAGTCTTTTTTTTTTAATGTTTGTTTATTGATTAACTGAACAACATAAACTTTAAATTATATAATATTTGTATTTATATTTAAAAAAAATATTTATTACGAATTTATGCAGCTTGCACTGATTGTTTTTGTGAAGAACTTATTTTATCGCCTAAACTAAGAGCCATACCCTGGAAAAGATTATATTCATTTATAGAAATTTAAATAAATTATTTAATTATAAAAATTAATATTACTTGACTCTTTGCTCGAATACGAATATGTCCTGTTACTTTGGAATCTGCAGCATCAATCGGTTTTTCAATGCTTAAATTGGCAAGAGCACTTTCACCAAAAATTGACCTATTTTTCAATTTGTTTATTAGTTAAGGATCTAACAAAAAATAAAACTGTAGTTTGAAATAATACCTTGCATACATATTTGCTGCCATGAATCCACATTGGCCAGATAGAGCTTTCTCGGGAGTCAAACATTTCATGTTGGTGCTTTTGAGAAGATGTTTCAAATACTCATGCAGGTCAGTGAAAGTAGTATTAACAGTCACCTGAGAACATGAAGTGAAGTTACATAAATTAAGCGAATGAAGGGAATATTAATATTATATTTCTACTCACCTTATTTTCCCATTCGAAATCTTGCCACATCTGCCGGAATTCAGTATCTGTACAAGATGCTGGAATGATGTAATCCATTATGTCAATGTGGATCGTATTCAGAACCACAACATTGGTATTTATTGATGTGTCGTAAACTGTAAACCAAATATGTATTATAAATGTGAAAATTCAACAAATATTCTCACCAATGTTGCCGAAGATAATTCCATTTTCTGTCGATGAGACTTTTACGTTAGCTTTTATGTTGCAGAAGTCATGTGGAGCCAAAACAACTGGATGGGGACGTTCCACGAGCTTCAAATCACCCAATGTGGCCAACTCGAGAGTGCAATTTTGTAGGGTATCATCTGGAAGATAGATCTTATACAATCTGCAATCAAATTTTGTATCTATATCTTTCTTACTTGTTTGGTTTACAATCAAAACATCCAAAACAATGTCGTACTGGTTTACATTGACATATGCTTCAGCGTACACTGGATCTGAGAAACCAGTCAACTGGGTCACCTTATTCAACTTATTATTGGGTGATGTAATGTCGCTTAGATTAGTTGATTTTGTACCGGCCAGGGCTTGATTCAAACTCGATTCGAAAACATTTTCGCCCAACTGGTTATCGCGACCATTGGATAACTGAGCAAATACAACTGGATCGTCTGGTTGTACTTTAGCTGTGACCTTTTGTTTCTCTTTTATAATCCGTTGTTCCTCCTGAAAATCACAAAAATATGAGTTCATATAAAATCTTTATGTATATCTAAAAAGTCCGCCCCCTCACCTCATGCTGGGCATCTAACATTTTTCCAAGTGCTTCGCGACAATAGTGCTTGAAAACCTCTACCGTTTCGGGGGTTCGTTCGCTGAGAGTTTTTAAGCAAATGAAGATTCTATCCATGTCATCGTTTGTTATGGCTTTTGTTGGAAAACCAGATTTTCCCAAATGCAAAATCGAGCTCATGATGAGCATAACTTGAGCACAAAAACGGTTCTGTTCAATCTGTTGAAGAGTATAGCATACAATTTAACTTTAATTTATTGCATTTGTTTTTGATGTTTACCTTGTCTCCTTCGAGTTCGATAAATCGCAAGGCTAACTTAGTCAAGGTAGCGGACAATGATCCTCCGATGAAGAAATCTCCTTCCATTAAGTATTGCCGTAGTGGTGGACGTTTTTCCTTCTTGACAATTCTAAGAAAAATACACAAAATTGTTAAAATGACAAAACAAAATATCTAAGAAAACAAAATTACGGAGCCAAACTGAAGGCACTTTGAGTGGCGTAGGTGCCATCGGAAGTAACTTTATTATTGGGAGCCTCCTTTTGGACATCGGCGGTTTTTTCTTCCTCGGACTGATTGCCGGCAAGACGTTTCTGTTCAGCTTCAACCATTGGGATATCACCCAGAGTCTGTGTGATGACTTCTATGACTTCCTTTATTTGCCCCTTAGAATCAACATATTCTCCAAGAATCCACACAGCAGCCCGATGGATTTTAGAAGACTTAATTTGAGGAAATGCTTCAATGAGCTTTTCAATAATTAGATTTCTCAACGAAGGGAACTTTTGTATTGCTTCGCGAATAAAGATGAGAACATCGGCAGCGGCTAGTTCATTGGTATCGGATAAGAATTCTACAAGTACTGGAATAACATTTGCAGCAACATCTGGGAATTTTATAGAACAACTGTGTAATGTACGCACTAATAGTTGTCTGTATTTGCCAGTATCTTCATGTTCGATATTGTGCGTTTTAGAGACTTCTTTTTTCAAAACCAACACCATTTCGGTAATATTTCTGGACGAGACCAAGTCCATTGCTAAACCGAGTGTCTTTCGGCGCACTTCAATATCTGGAGCAGCCAGTACTCTTAGAATATCCATGACCAGATCTTGCATTACTTTTTCCATATTCTCATGTTCTTTCATTGCAACTAACCGATCCAAGACTATGAGCTTCACATTGTTGTCACTTTCCTTTACAATCAGCTCTATATAGCAGCCAGCTGCTGCTTTAATCGCTGTCGGTGCTGATGATAGAGTAATGAGAGTTCCGGCAGCCTCATAACGCACAGCATTTGATGACGAGTTCAACATATTGTAGATGCATCTGATAAATCGTGAACGTTCAGCTGGATTGGCATGGCAAACTTTATAGATCAATTCCACAATGACCAATTGCAAAATGTCTCCAAAACTATTGACCTGATCGATGCACGATGCCAAATAATTCAAGGCACGTTCTTGGTCTGCATGTAATAACATCAGGAATGCATTTCGTTTACATGGCATGTCTTGTTGGGTGTCAAGGAAATTTGCAACCAATTCTGGGCCATCAGGCACTAGCCAATCAAAGTTTTTGTAGATTGTAAATATTGCCAAGACAGCATTACGTCGTACATAGGAGTGACGATGATCTAAGCAAGCCCGAATGGCAGGCATAAGAGGCTCCAATAATTCGGGTTCTTTCAATTTGCATAAGAAGCGCAAAGTTGATCCGCGAAGAAATTCATTGGGATGTTGAAGATCCTAAAAAGTAATGTCAACAGCTTAATTTTTATTTATTTAAGTGCTTGCATTTATTCTAGGAATCTTCTCAGATTGTATAATTTTAGTTGGTGGAAATAATTTATTATTGGGTAATAATATCATAGATGACAAACTTAACATATTGGGAACAACATCGGCATAAATCTTATATGCATTGCGCAAGCAGATCCTTATTATTGAGGTACATCAGAAGAAGAACGGGGTTCCTGTATAAGGTGCAAGATATCTAGTTGAGTAGCATGGTAAGGCTAGGTTAAGTTAAGGTGGCTGCCAGCGCCCAGCATGAAGTGAATGACACACTTAGACGATGATTTGGTGGTGATACCAAAATAATCTAGGAACTTTTCTCTTCTCTTTGAACCACTTGGAGCTCCTTACGAAGCGTGCGAGATTACTTGTCAACATTTACCAGATCACTATAGGATCATTGCAGTAGTCATCTCCAAGATGGAGTTTACGACGTTTAGAGAGAGCAGGACAAGTACAGAGAAGGTGAGGAATCAATCTTCCTCATCCTCATTCATACAGCCTCTGCACAAATAGTTTGAAAATACTCCAACCCCATTGCGTGCATGGCTATTAAGCAGTGTCGAGTAATGAGAACTATTTTGTTTGATGATTTTCTCCTGTTTTTTTTTAATGAGAATCACAAAAATCCAATATGATTAAAAGGTCAAGTTGAGACGGTCGCAAAATTATGAGAGATTTTCAACGGATCTCTGGTCGCCCATTATAAATCTCTATGAATCTTGCAATCTATGCATCAAATAAGATGATCCTCCTGCGGGACCAAAACGAATGCGTCTTTAAACCAATTTCCAATTTGAACGAATTCCCAGCTCTTTTTTCATGAGAACTATATATTTATCTTTAAGCGAATGAAACAATAGCTCTCATGAAAATAAATCTAATCTGTAGTTCAATAAGCTTTCTGCATTCTAATTACAGTTAACAACAAATTAACTGCATAGGCATATATAGCATGTATCTAAACAGCTGAAAAATGGGATACCAGATTATTGACTGCGATAAGCAATGTCTCCGAATGGTTTTCAGTTCAAATCGTTTTGGCAGGAAGTGTAAAACTATGATGTCATTGAATAAACGTTACTACTACGTGACTTATGTATTAATAAAACAAGCATTAAGCAAAGGAATCAAATAAATAAGTGAGGAACAGTAAATCAAATAAGGATTTCGACTGCGAAGGTTTGAAGTTTTTTTTCTTACAAATAAAACCAACCACTTTACTTACCTTTCTGTAGGCATCACATACAAGAATCATTTCTTGAAGGAGCTTCCCATCTGACGATGTTTTGGGAACAATCTCCCAGAAAATCAACAACAGCTTTTTGATTGTGTGGTTCTGCAGTGGCAAAACAAATCGAATTATTGTCATTAGAAGACCCGAAAGTCGCTCTCCATTCAACAGCAATTGAATGACTTTTTTCAAAGTTTCAATTTTCAGATTCACGTCGCCCTTTTCCAAATCTTGCTTCAATTGCATTTCATTGATGGGCTCCGAGTCGGCCGAATTGATAATTGTGTAGCATGGTCCTTCGGCAAGTGCCATATTGCTGTTAGTTTGTAATTCCGTTAAAAATGATATTATGGATGGTTATCAAGTGAAATATGATAATTTGTTGTGAAATATTTTATGGTTTTTCACTTTAAATTGAAATTTTCACAAAGAATCAGACACGGAACAAAAAATAAAACAAGTGATGTTTAGCCGATTGACGTGTCAAATTTTCATATTTTAACATGTGTCAAATTTCACGATACCCACGCTGATAGCGGTGAGCACAAGAAGATATGTTTTCTCACACCCCGACTCCATACTTCATAGACGGTGTTCACATTGGACTACACACCTAACTTTTTTTGACGTATTTCCAACTTCAATTGTTCAGACACAAACTAATGTGAATACAACCAACGCGCTCTGACGTTCAACAGTCGTTAAAAAAAAACACTCCTTCGTACCTTTCACCCCCCAAAACCCATTTGCTTACAGTGTAGTGGCCTGCCGCCAACTAGACAACTTTTTAGCCTGCCGCCCACTAGGCAACTTTTAGGCCAGACGCGCAAGTTAAGTGTAAAGGGTCGAGCAGTAAAAATGCAACACTAGGCGTGTTTTTTTGCAAGTCCATATGGATTTGTCAAAAAAAACGACATCGGGCCTTAGGAACTACTTACTTACAGTGCGTAAGTCCCGATAATTATCTGGATTTAGCTAAGTCTATATGGATTTAACTTGTTGTTGTATTTACCTGTAAAACTATTAGTCCCGATGTCGTTTTTTTCGACAAATCCATATGGACTTGCAAAAAAAACACGGCTACTATTAATAATATGAAGTTCTTTATTTATCAACTGCTTTCTTACGACTACTTATTCTAGATTTATATTATTATGTTGTTCAATCAGATATATTTGACATTCGTTGTTATATATGCTGACTGAGCAACTTACTATATTATTTTACAATTATTTTAATTTATACTCGTATTACAATTATTTGCAATATGACAAATGGCTAAAGGGTTAATGTACTAATGGTGATGGAGGTCACCATACAAATATGTAACTTCTCCCCCCTTTTTTTTAAGATTCTCCTGAATCGTTGGAGTTTCTATAATTTTAACATTTGGTTGGGGCTTAGTAACATTATTTATTCTAATTTTTAATTTACGATTTGTCTTGGTTATGAAAAATATTACAATAAGAATAATTATAATTATTAAAAACATTGTTATACTACTGATTTGACTTATAGTTCTGTGAAATGTTAATTCGTTAATTTTTTGTAAATTTTCAATTTGTTGTATTTTTGAAATTTCTTCAAACTTTAATTTGTCTGTTACATTTAAATTTTTGTCTTCTTCATAATGAAATTTTTGAATAAATTCTAGTTGATAGTTAAAAATAGTTACATTTAATATATTTATTGAACAATTATTAATATTTAGTATAAAATTTCCAGTCAAAATTAATTTTCTATCATCACAATGATTAATAACATTTTCTTTTTCTAAATTTTTGCATATCAAAGTATCGTCGTCAATTTTTATTACTTTATTTTCTTTATTGTAACGAAAAGTACATGAATCTTTTGCTATACATGAATTACTTATATTTAAATCTTTCAAATAAATGTTCTTCGGATTATACTCATATTGTACATTATTTATTTCTATAAATTGTAAATTTTCCATATCAATTTCTTTTTTTTTATAGTTTGGTATTGGCATAATCATTTTTAACTGAGTCAAAATATAGTCTTTTGGCAGTTTTACAGCTATTATAAGTCTATCTTTGTCGAGTTTCATCAGTCCTATTTTAGCATTTTCAAGTTTATAAAAGTCTATCCCTAATGTCTTTATTTCCATTCCTGTCAATATGCTTGGGTGGAGTATGCCTTGTTTAGCAGATGCTATGTTATCTAGTACGCTGTCAATTTTGCTTTCTAATATTTGTAGTTTTAGTAGTTGGTCTGTAATAAGTTGTTTTCTGAGAATGTCTTTTTGGTTTGAAGCAATACTTTGGTAAGTATAGGATACAGCTTCTCTATCTGATTCTATGGTTTTTTTAAATTTGTTTATGGAGTCCATAAATTTTTCGTTAATTTGAATTTGTTGGTTAAGGTTTGTTATGGCTGCATGATTGTTGGTATCAATTGCGTTCATATGTCCGATAATATCTTGTCTGTCATTGTCATCCATTGTTCCAAACAACCATTTTTGTCCTGTTCCTATAATGTTTATTAGTCCTCTTCTTTGTCTTCTTAGTGGAACTATTGCTTCAAGTTTTGACTTTATGTTAAAAATTTCATTCCGTATTTCAGTATTGTTTTCTAATCGTAGAGTTTGCAAATTAACTTCTATCATACCGATTGTTGAGAATATATCCTTAGTATCAATTATGTGTAATACAGTCTGGCTATTATTTATTATTTCTACTGGGCCTAAGTTTAAAGTAGTATATCCTCTATTGGTTTCTATTGCTGTTATTATGAGCGTTGCTTCCGTTACTCTCATTATTATCAGCCAGAAGATCACTTGGAGCCAAAAGATTACCTGCAAATTGATTTGGTCTTTTAATATTTGTTGGGTCAACATTTTTCAGATTATGTTTTCTGTAGTATGTTTCATTTTTGTGTCTTAAGTGTTTATAATTTCTTATATAACCTTCATTGCGTTGTTCATTATAATTTTCTCTACAAATATTTCTTTTTTTTAATACTTTTTTCTTTTTGGCTTCTATTTTATTTCTTAAATTTGTCTGATTCGTTTTCTCAGCTGAGTTTGGACTCATACCTAATGTTGAATGGTATCTATTATTATAAATCTGAATAGCTTTATGTATTTTGCGATTAGTAGAAATGTCTTTATTTTTAATCGTCAGTAAGATTTCTAGTAGTGTTGAGTGGAATCTCTCTATATCTGAGTTTCCAGTATGTGAGTTTGGTTTCGTCATATGCATTTCTATTCCTTCTTCCCTAAAGTGTTCTTTTATATTTTCTGAGTTAAATTCATTGTCACAGATAATTTTTCTTGGTTTTCCGAATTTACTTAATTGTTCGTCTATGCATTCTAATTTACTTGTCCAATTTTTACTAGTTAAATTGTATCCATAAGCTTTTTTTGTCAATTTGTCAATAAATGTCAAATATGTTAGTTTATTGAAATGATAAACATCCATATGCAAAATTTCGTTTCCCTTAATTGGAGTTTCTGTAAGTTTGAATTTAGGTCTTATTGGTCTTCTGTCGTATTTACCTTCTTGGCATGTCTGACAATTTCCTATTACTCTAGAAATTTCTCTTATAAGTTTTGGAAAATATATTTTGTTTTTTAGTTTGTGATATGTTTCTACTATACCTGAGTGATGACTTTCCTCTATGTGATATAAGGATATTTGTTTATGAGCATCTTCAACTTTTTCTAAATCTCTAGCTCTCTGTGTAAGCTTGTAGAATTTTACTTCATTATCGTGTCCGTACATTTCAATTAACACTTTTTGAACTTTATTGTATTCAGTATCTTCTACTTCAGAATAAATTCCTATTGTTCCCGCTTTAATAGTTCTCTTGAATAAATCTCTCCAGTATTTGTCATCTTTTGTCATATCTACCTGAATTATAGTTTTAGTATGTAGTATTTTTATTTCAGTTTGCACAGAATAAGTAAGTATTAGCTGGGTTTGGTAAATATTTATAATTCCTTCTTTGATTTGTATATGGTCTAAAAGTTGTTCATTGGCTGAGTGTACAGTTTCTGATGTTTCGTTTATTTCATCTGGGATTCTACTTAAGAAATCTGCTATTTTATTTTCCTTACCTTTTATATATTCAATGTCAAACTCAAATTCTTGTAACTTAAGAAGTCCTCTTTGAACTCTTTGACTAAATTCCTTTCCATTGTATTTTTTATTTAAATATTTTACAGGCATATGATCAGTGATTATTTTAAATTTCTGACCCCAAAGATACGGTCTGAAATATGTAGTAGCCCATACTATTGCTAAAAATTCTTTATCTGTTGTGGAGTAATCTTTCTCATGATCATTTAATGTTCGAGAAGCATAACATACTGGCTGCCCTTCTTGAGTTAAAACAGCTCCTAGTGCAAAATTACTTGCATCAGTAAATAGGGAAAATTGTTTGTTAAAATCAGGAAATTTGAGTATTGGATGTTTGGTAAGATTTTCTTTTAATCGTTCAAATGCTCTTATGTATTCTGGGTCCTTGCTATTAATTTTCATGTTCTTTTTTAGGTATTTAACCATCGGGTATGCTATTTTTGAGTAATCCGCAATAAATTTTCTGTAATATCCCGTGCTACCTAAAAATCCTTGTAATTGCTTAATTGTCTGAGGCAATGAATATTTTTGAATTACTTCTATTTTATTCGGGTTTGGTTTCATTCCCTCTGAAGTAAGTATATGACCTAAGTATTCTGTATTTTTCTTAAGAAAAGAACATTTGCTTAATTGTATCTTGAGATTGTAGTCAGCTAATTTTTGAAAAATTTTGTCTAACGATGTTATATGTTCTTCTAATGACGTCGAAAAAATAAGTATGTCATCAAGATAAACTGTGCAGATTTTGCCTATGTACTCTCTGAGAATTTTATTCATTAGACGTTGAAATGTCGCTGGGGCGTTTTTCAGCCCAAAGGGCATTCTGGTGTATTCATATAGACCGTTTGGTGTAACAAATGCAGTCTTATGTATATCATCAGGATGCACCTTTATTTGATGATATCCCTTGGCTAAATCAAGGGTTGAGAAGTACTGAGACCTTCCTAACTTATCGAGAATACTTTCGATATTTGGTAGTGGGTATTTGTCGTCTACAGTTATATCATTGAGAGCTCGATAATCGACACATACTCTGTACTTAACTTTTCCTTCGCTATCGGGTTTTTTGGCGACGACTACGATTGGTGAAGCATATCGACTGTTTGATTTTCTTATTATGCCCTGCCTTTCCATATCATTAATTTGGGTTCTTACCTCTTCTTCATGTTTTTGAGGTAGACGGTACAGTCTAGCATTTATTTGTTGCTCTGTCGATAATTTTATTTCATGGAATATGCTCTCGCAATTAGTGAGCTGATCTCCATCTCTATATAAGAGATTTTTATATTTTTGAAGCAAATTTTGTACTTCCTGTTTCTCGAATACTTTTAAATCGTCTAAATTTACATCAGTACTACCCTCTAACTCATAACACTCTATAGATGGTTCTATTTCTAAGACCATTGGAAGTATAGTTTTATTTTGTAGAACCACTTCCTTTTCTACAATGTTAATGCTTTCAACCATGTTACTTAGTACATCCATTCCTAGCAAGAGGCTATATGTTTTATCTCCTAATGACTTTCCATATGCTCTAATGAAGAAATTTTGTGGGTAACCGAATTCTGTAGGTACTGGGACTTGATAAATTTTTAATTTTTCCATACTTCGACCGTTTACCGTAGATAAGTTTAAAGTCAGCTCTTCGAGTACGTTATACGAAGTACAGTCTATTTTACTTGTATTTATCAAACTCATAGTAGACCCTGTATCTAGTAAGCATATGTGTTTCTGGTTTCTCAACGCAAATACTATCTGTGTTTTCCTACCAGAGAGGCTACATTCAGAAAAACCGGGGCTTCTATTGAATGTATTTCCTCATGAACGGCTTCGGCAGATCCTTGATCTATATTATTTATGTCCATTGGTTCAACATTCTGTCTATTACGGGTCTGTCTCGAAAAATTGTTAGTATAGTTATTACGTGTTTGGTTGCTGTTTTGTACGTTATTATTTTGTTGGTTTTGACATATCTGACCAGAATTGTTATTTGTATGTCGTCTTTCTGTGTTGTTTGTTCCAGTAAAATTGAAATCAGTATTTTGTCGTCGCTGATTTGTCTGTCTGGAGTTATTGTATGTATTGTGTCGGTATGTCCTTTCTGTCGGCCTAAAGTCATGGTTTTCTCTATTATTACTTCTGTTTGTTATGACATTCCCTAAATCAAACCCTACATATGAATACAATATGCTCTTGACTTTAAGTAGGTCATATTCGTCTCTAATTTCTCTAGCTAAGTTGCCTGTAGCTAGTTCTCTTATTTTATTTATAACTATTGAATATAACATTGATTTTAAGTTTTCTTTATTGTTTTCATACATAATAATTGTATGTATATCTGTTAATAAATATTCAATTTTATTAATTAAGTCTAATACCGAACTCACTCTTAGGTTGTTGATACGGCGGGTAACTTCTCCTTGGTCGATGCTTGGACGGAATGACAGCTTCAGTATATTCTTCGCATCTTCCCACGTGGTTGTGTTGTTGGTAAGCAGTAGTTCCTTTGCCTTACCTATCACCTTGCACTGTGATATAGCTGTCCACATAGCAGGTCTTCTATCTTCCGGTGTCAAGCTCATGTGATTATCTACAACGTTTATAAATTGGGTCAACTCTTGTCTGTTACCCGAAAATTCTTTAATGTATGAAATTTCTTTCATAATCACTATGGCTCGACTATTAGTTTGCTGTTGAGAATTGGCCTCTAATCTCAGCAAAACTTGTGCCATTGTGTTGATAAGAGTTGCTTGGTCGTTTGCAGTTGCCATTTCGTCTATATCTTCTATTGGCAAATTCCTTCTGGAATCGTGAAGAATATGTCGCGAAATTTTTAAATTTATCTTAATAAAACTCGCACAAAAAAAAACTATTAATTCTTAGTTCGCACTGCACTTGTTTGTTCTTCTTTTTTTTTATTTTGTGTTTTTTTTTTTTTTTTTTTTAATATATTTTGTAGGTATGTATTTATTGTGACTGATTTGTAGTCTACAACACTTTTTTATTTGAACTTATTTTTTCTTAGCTTGCACTTTTGTGTTCTTCTTTAATTTGGAGTAGGTTTTTTTTTTATTTAATTCAACTGATTTTTAGTTGGGCGGAGGTGGGGTTGTGGATGGTAAACAACAAACACTTATTCTTTTTTTTTTTTTTTTTAATTCCCGGCAAACCGTTTTGGATACTTTATTCGGGTGGAGGAGGGGACGTGGACGGTTAACAAAACACGATTTTATAAAAAAAAATGTTCACTGATTTTTAGTTGTAATTTTTAATTTTAATTTTTCCGCGTTTGCTAAATTTCCGTTTCCGTTTCGACTGCGCCAGTTAAGTGTAAAGGGTCGAGCAGTAAAAATGCAACACTATTAATAATATGAAGTTCTTTATTTATCAACTGCTTTCTTACGACTACTTATTCTAGATTTATATTATTATGTTGTTCAATCAGATATATTTGACATTCGTTGTTATATATGCTGACTGAGCAACTTACTATATTATTTTACAATTATTTTAATTTATACTCGTATTACAATTATTTGCAATATGACAAATGGCTAAAGGGTTAATGTACTAATGGTGATGGAGGTCACCATACAAATATGTAACTCGCATGTGCAACTAAACAGTTTGGTTTCGATTTTGAGCACTCGGGATTATATGAGAGTCCGCCGGTTTATGTGCGCGGCTTTCATATAATCCCATAGTGCTCAAAATCACAACCAAACTGTTTGTTGCATGTGGCCGCGCACATAAACCGGCGGACTCTCATATAATCCCGAGTGCTCAAAATCGAAACCAAACTGATTAGTGTAATATGCGCGTCTGGCCTATTATTAAATTATGCGATTCCGCAAGAGTGAGGTGAAATCTTTTTGACAGATAAAGCATACACAGATAGGCCCCTGTTTAGTTCATGTGCGCGCCTGGCCTAAAAGTTGCTGGATTGAGCAACTTAAAGTTTCCTATTGGGTGTTAGGCCTAAGGCCAGGCGCGCACATGCAACCAAACAGTTTGGTTTCGATTTTGAGCACTCGGTATTATATGAGAGTCCGCCGGTTTATGTGCGCGGACTCTCATATAATCCCATAGTTCTCAAAATCGCAACCAAACTGTTAGGCCAGGTGCGCACATGCAACTAAACAGTTTGGTTTCGATTTTGAGCACTCGGGATTATATGAGAGTCCGCCGGTTTATGTGCGCGGAATCTAATATAATCCCATAGTGCTCTAAATCGCAACCAAACTGTTTAGTTGCATGTGCGCGCCTGGCCTTAAGTTGCATGTGCGCGCCTGGCCTAATAGCCCAAGCGCGCACATGCAACTAAACAGTTTGGTTTCCATTTTGAGCACTATGAGCCTGTTTAGATTGGGAAGATTGAGTACGGACTGGTGAGTCTCATCGTGTTTACAAATGGGCGAAACGCATTTTGGACTAAAGGTCGCAAACTTTCAACTGAATTTAATTCATCACAGTCCACTAAAACAAAAACGATATAATTTTTTTTCTATTGTTTTCGTTCTTCTTCTTTCTTAAAACATGCCAGACCACGGGCAAACAATCATTTCTACATAGGTTTCAGAGCTTAACCAAGTTCCCCTAGAAAAATATAATTTGCATCATGTCCGTGTCGCAAAATATATTTGTGTCGGTATTCATCGACTAAAATCTTGCGTCTTAGAAGGGTACGACAACATCTAACTGATGAGCCCAATTGTCGTACCTGGGCGAAACGCATTTTGGACTAAAGGTCGCAAAAAAACTTCCAATTGAATTTAATTCATCACAGTCCACTAAAACAAAAACAAAAACGATATAATTTTTTTCTATTGTTTTCATTCTTCTTCTTTCTTAAAACATGCCAGACCACGGGCAAACAATCATTTCTACATAGGTGTCAGAGCTTAACCAAGTTACCCTAGAAAAATATAATTTGCATCATGTCCGTGTTGCAAAATATATTTGTGTCGGTATTCATCGACTAAAATCTTGCGTCTTAGAAGGGTACGACAACATCTAACTGATGAGCCCAATTGTCGTACCTGGGCGAAACGCATTTTGGACTAAAGGTCGCAAAAAAACTTCCAATTGAATTTAATTCATCACCGTCCACTAAAACAAAAACAATATAATTTTTTTTTCAATTGTTTTCGTTCTTCTTCTTTCTTTAAGATTAGAAACTTTGAGGCACCAAATACATTGAAAGAAAAACAATTTCAACATTTCGCACATTGAAACAACAACAAATGACACTCATGAGTCCGGTTTTTATATTTTCTTCGTTCCTCACGAGGTCCCTCACCCCACACTTCTCTTGCCTACAAACTGCCGTGATACCGGACTCAATCTTCCCAATCTAAACAGCGTCTATGGGTTTATATGAGAGTCCACGCAACTGGCTGAGAACAATAGACGCGCGTTCGATCGCGCGTTCGTACGCGTGTGATTATTAAAACTTATTTAACTCCTAGAGTCGCGTTCGCGGCTGCGTCTCCATTGTATTCACTTTTACGAGATTTCACGTAACTTTGACAGGTGCAAACGCGCTTCTATTGTGTTCAGCCAGTAAACCGGCGCACACTCTCATATAAGCCCATCGTGCTCAAAATGGAAACCAAACTGTTTAGTTGCATGTGCGCGTCTGGGTCGATGGAAGCGTAGCTCAATAATTAAAACACATTTTGAAACAGTTTGAGAAAAACAGTCGTGTCATAACCGAAATCAAAATCAAACACACCTTCACCACAAAACTGGCATCTGTCATTTTGAATTTTCCGTCTCTCTGTCAAACAGGAAAACAGGGGTGTAAAATCGCTCTTCCGAAAAACCACCACACAAAAAAGGAGAACGAACAAAAAAGGTCTTTAACCTGAATAAAATTTCGTTTATTTGCTCACTTTAATAATTTCTCTGTAAAAGTACAACTAAATACGCTCCTTTAAAGTCAGTCCTAAACTTTTTCACAAAAATCCTAATTTTGCGGTAAGAGAAAAAGAAAAACCGAAATCACTGGAAAAAGTCATCACTTTTCTGTGGAAGAACAATGGCATCTTCCCAACAACAACCAAAGTCGTCAAATAATAATCCAATTGGACTTGATAAGGATGCCCATTCCATCATGGAATACAGACTCCAACAAATGCACATTAGCAATGAAGGTAAATCTAAAGACCGACCACCCGGTGCCATTGATACGCTAATTCGTGACGCACACATGTGTGGGCCAACAACGACGACGATGCCTCCAACAAAACAACAACAAATGCCAAATGAATCATACAAAATCTATGAGAGAAACAATATAATTGCTGCATCCAAGTACGCCACGCCGAGGCCCATAGAGCAGCTCGCCTTGAACAATGAAAATCACTATGAGCTCAAGCAACAGCACTCTCCTGTATATGAGAATTTGGACTTTTATTCTGGGGCACAGTTTGATTCAAACAACACCAGGGCACAACCACAGTCTCCTCAGAACACTTATGGCATGAACAGCCACAACAATCGGGTGCAATACTTGCCTATGCAGGGAGCAATCAGTTCAAGATATGCTCACACACCAATTCCGGATGTCGATCCAACTCCTATCTACGAAAATGTCATACCCCATTCTGGTATTATTTTGTTTATTATACTCCTCACAGCCAACCCCTGAATTTTCATTCTTTAGGTCAACGAGCACAACCGCAAGCATCTCCTGCTACTGCAACTATTTACCAGTTGGTTGAAATGCAACAACATTCACCTCATCACTCACTCGATTCGCCCAATGCCCTTCTAAGTCACAGTGATGGCGCCAATTCTTTAGCCGGCCCCCAACATCGACGCAGTATTTCAAACACCTCACTGAAAACAAACCCAGCCACGGTTAATGCCTCCCCAAATCAACGGTATCGAAATCTTTCGCTGCCCAGTCATCTTATGTCACCTAATCAAACGCCACAAAACAAAGTTCCTGATTATAGGGCACAAAATCTAAAAATGAATCAGATTCCTCAGGTATGTACCGAATTCATGTAGTTTAACCAAGTACAACTGGGTTCTTACCATAGAGGTGTAATAGAAAATAAAACTTCTAAGCTGTGGTAGGTACCTACTAGTAAAATTAGCGTAAAATAGTTATAATTATTAGAGCAAACTCGGAGGAAGGAACGGGAAAAATTGTATTCCAGCATTCAAGACAATCAATTAAATTGTAAATTCTTTTAAATGGTTTAATTTGGACATACGGAAGAAGTTACTGTTGCATAATCAATTTATGTTGATTCATGAAAACTGTCACCTTTTCTTTGATTAAAGAAATGTGTCACTTCAGTTTAGTCAATTCAACTGTTGAGTCAAAGAATCAAAGAAATTTAGTCGCCATACAGTTTTTACGAAACAAAATTCATCCTCAACGTCAAAATAAAGAAACACAACATTAGCGTCTCGGCAGTCCAAGAAGACCGTGTTGACAATGTGGTGCCTTGAATTTAGGAAAAGATTGCACTTACAAATTGCACAAACGCAAGATCTATAGCAAGCTAATAC
Organism: Leucozona laternaria; assembly: GCA_932273885.2. NCBI lineage: Eukaryota > Metazoa > Arthropoda > Insecta > Diptera > Syrphidae > Leucozona > Leucozona laternaria. Next base: position 16,147,464 of record OW026367.1, on the reverse strand, counting down.
GTAAACAGGGTAGTGAAAAAGTTTCCAAGAGCGGTCACAAGAGGATTTACCAAACACCTTAAGACATATACGCAAAAAAGAATGAAAAAGAATTTAAAACATATATTCCAAAAATTCTTTCCAAATATCTGCTTTTAGAGGACTAATTGAACATTTGAAAATTCTCTTTTTCAGTCACCAATGCATCACATTCCAAATAGATTGGTATCATCGCCCAAACCGCTAGCACCTGGTCAAATGGGAATCAATATTTCTTTGAATCCTAACTACATTGAAGACATAAATAGTTCCGATTATGTTTGCATGACTGCTAATCTAAATAGAAAACCTCCACCACCAGCTCCACAAATAGAAAAATCGAACATTACCCAACCCAAGGACATTAAACAACAGCAACATCAGCAACATCAACAACATCAACAACAACAACAACATCAGCAGCAAACCGCAATGGCAATGGCAATGGGTGTGGAACGAGCAAATAGTGCAGCTGGTATGAGGTCACCTTCTTTGCCACCAACAGCTACCTCGCCCACACCTTCACAAGGAAGCACAGGTGAGTCATCATCAATCAAATAAATTAGAATTCATATTCAAACAAAAATGTATACTAATTTACTATCGTTTTAATCTGTGCTGATATCAAAAGGTCTGTCGAAGAACTTATTGCCGTATAGTGTAACACCACCACGTCCGGCTGGCCCAACTGAAGCTCAAAGGAAAATCGAAGAATTAACACGTCAACTTGAGGAAGAAATTGAATTGAGTGAAGAGCATGGGGAGTATTTTGGTAAGGAACAATCATTTTATTATATCCAGCGAAGGAAAGGTTTTGTGGTGGCGTGTTTCATTGGTGCTAATTAAGTAGCCAAGAACAAAGTTAATTTCTGCAGTAATTTTGGGAAAAATGAGTTGATTTACTCAGATTTACTTTTACTCAGAATAAATTTGCTATCAATACTGAAGAAGAAAACACCAATATATTTAATTTCATAAACTTTGTTTTATATTTGTTTCTGTAGAGAAAATTTTATTTAAATTATTTATTCAATCAAAATTCAACGAGACATGTTGCGTTCATAGAATTGTCAACACAGTAAAAGTTTTGTCCAGACAAAAATATATGAAGTAAACTTTCGTTCTCCATACCTCGTGATAGTCCGACGCACTTACCTAAACGTCACGGGGTACCGGGTACCAAACGGTTCCATTCAAGATATTCCTCATTTTCTGCATTCTGAATTAATTCAAAATTGGACACCTGCCAAGAAAATGATATATAATATTCTCCCTCCCTTGTAGATTGCACAAAGAGCAAATGATTGGCAAATCTTCTCGGTATGGTTGAAATTTAAGTTCAGTATTTCTCAACGGCTTTAAAAAATCATTGAACTTATTTTCGTTGAGTATTTTCGATGAAATAATTTTTTTCGCATAGCTTGTGATATAAGTTACATTTTCATATCTAACTGTTTCTAGTTTCTGTCCACCGAAAAACCATTTTTCATTTCTGGCATACCTTCCTCCACCTTTTCAAAATACCAGTGTCTTAGATTTAGATATATTAACATTTAGCCTCCACTCATGGCAATTTCTTCGCAACTGATTGATCATTCTTTGTAAATTCTCTGGCAAGTCTGCAATCAATATCAAATCATCTACATGCAGCAAAATCTAGAAGTAAATCCCATCGATTCTTATTCCTCCACATAAATATTCCGTTATGTCATCTATAAACATGATGAAAGCTTGATGGCTAAAATTCTACCCCTGTTTAACACCCGTCAGAGTTTCAAAGAAAATTTCCTAACTGTTTACCGTCCCAAACTGCTGAGGATGTATTTTTATACAACTTTTCTAGGAGTCTTCCAAACTCTCTAGACAGTCCTCGGTTACCTATATAATTTGAAGAAAAGTGCTCTTCTGTCTACAGTGTCGAAGAAGGCTTTGAGATCAACTTGCTCTTCATTAAAGCCGGAGAAAAAATGAAAATAACCGACTCTATTCATTCATATCTTTCCGGATTAGTCGGTGTATTCGGTGTGCTTACAACTAGGATTGCACTTGTTCCTTTTGATTTAAACACTCAAGCTTAGGAGAGAAACTAAACTGTACATTCGATTCGTTTTAAAGGGATCATATGGCGTGCAGTGTATGTTTCTTAGAAGTTGATATTCACGGATAGAATATACTGAAGTAGTGTACTTGTTTAGAGAAGGCAAATGAATACATTCATGCAGACCTTTAATTTATATATCATGTGAGAAATTTAAAGTGAAAAAATTGTTTTGAACATTTTTTCTTAAAAATAAAGAGAAAGGGACAGAGCAAAACCTTACATGAATCCTTTATAGACTTATGGTCTCGAAAAAGCTTGCAATAAAAGGTTTTTCATTCCTGTTAAAAATTGAATGTCACCGCGTTAACCGTATTGGTCGAAATCGTAGGATTGACTGTGTTTCTTAACGGATTTAAGATTCCTTCTAAGCGCCTTCATTAAAGATCTCCCCAGTTAATTTAAATAAAACTAGTTTCACATTAAAAATATATTTTATCCCCTCTTACATTAAAATAACAATATATACATTATTTAATAATAATTTCCAGGTCTATGTCACACGTGTGGTGATAAAGTTAAAGGTGCTGGACAAGCCTGTCAGGCAATGGGAAATTTATATCATACTAATTGTTTTATTTGTTGCTCCTGTGGTCGTGCATTGCGTGGAAAAGCATTTTACAATGTTCACGGAAGAGTCTACTGCGAAGAGGATTACATGGTATTTTAAATATAAGTAATTATCAAAGACAGATAACATTTAAATCAAAGAATTCTCTTGATTTTCAGTACTCAGGATTTCAACAAACTGCTGAAAAATGTGCAATATGCGGTCACCTTATCATGGAAATGGTACTTTCCCACATAAATTGTAATTTAAATAAAATTGTATTAATTGCTTGCTTTTTGAATTCTTATAGATACTTCAAGCGATGGGAAAATCCTATCATCCCGGATGTTTCCGTTGTTGCATTTGCAATGAGTGCTTGGATGGGGTTCCATTTACAGTTGATGTAGATCACAAGATCTATTGCGTCAACGATTATCATAGAATGTTTGCCCCAAAGTGTGCTAGCTGTGGAAAGGGTAATTGTTAGAACCAATTATAAGAAAACAATAATTAAATAGTATTTTTATTGATATATTTGATTTATGTAGGTATAACGCCTGTTGAAGGTACTGACGAAACAGTTCGCGTTGTTTCAATGGACAAAGACTTTCACGTGGATTGCTACATATGTGAAGAATGTGGAATGCAGTTGACTGATGAACCAGATAAGCGGTGCTATCCGCTGGACGGAAGATTACTATGCCGAGCATGTCACCTTCAAAGATTGGCCTTGCAGGCATCGCCTCATGCCAGGCACACAGAACCAGTGTGTGCTTCGTATCAGTATATGGGTTAGAAAAAAAAAAACGAAGAAACAAAAAACTTTCGTGTACTTACGTATTTCACAAGCAAAAAAAGCCAATGCGACAAAAACTACACGGCTTAAAGTTCGATGGTTTTATTTATTTAGTTTAGTTTTAAGTTTTACTTTTTTGTAATTATGAAAGACAGATAATATTAGGGATTCATGTGTAATTTTATTAAGCTTTAACTGGTGTCGTTTAAAGACCTGCTGCATTTAAACAAAAAAAAAAACATTTAACATTTATTGAATTTGAACAGCCAAACAAATTCCAGACTTATATAAAAATACGCACACATTCATAGCTTTTAAACATGAAACTTAGATATTAATAAAGTGCAGAACATTACATTTTAGGAACATTTATACAATTCATTATTTATATTTAAAAAAAAACTTAGATAAAAGTAAAAATGTATACTTTTTACCAAGCAATTAAATCATATTTCATAATTCACTTATACATATATAATGTTACATAATCATTTATCAATTTCTTCTTGGATGATTAGGTATATATTTATGTAACTCATACATATTGTGAGCAGCTGAAACCACGACGTTCCAATTATCCAAATGGATGAACTAAATTATGTACATATACCTACCGAATTAATTTAAAATAACGTGTTCTTTTTTTCTTTAATGTTTAATTATTTTGCTAAATAAAAGACCTACATTAGAAACATATAACGTTGAACAATTGATAGAAAATCTTAGAAATAGGAAGATTGAAAGAACAGAGACCGATGGTATTGAGGCTCAATTTTCGAAATATGGGAGGAAAGTGTTCTGATTCCAATATTCACCACTATATTAAATTCCATCTTGATTCCAAAACAAAACACATGTTAATAAAGAAAAATAAAAACCAGTAAAGTTTAAAATGTCAAGTATTTACAATCATTTTTTTTTAAATATGTATGTATATACCTAACTAATATACAAAATATGTACATATAACGAAAATGATTTTAAACTCGATTCCAAACAACAATCCTACGTTTTCAAAACTTAAAGAATTTCTAAAGATTTAACTCTAAGTTACTTATCTGAGGTTTTGGAACAGGTAAAATTAAATTATGGGAACTCTACCAAAACCAATCGATATACATTTAAATACTCAAAAACGGGTGCCTTATATCTCGGTTCCGGGAAATTAGCACATCATTTATAGGATTTGAAAAAAAAGGTGAGCATATCAATATACGAGCAAGAAGTGAAACTTCTACGAGTTTTTTTATCGATGCAAAAAAGATTACTGCAGTGGATTAAAATCAAGTTAAATTAAATAACAGCCACATTTTACTATCGCAATGATCCATATAGATCATGAAAATATAAAACGATACGGATTCAACTGACCTATCTCTTTTTTGTTCCTCTCGTTTGTTTATTTTGCGTGAATTTGTGGTCTTTTTTCTTTACATTACAGTTTACACTACCTTACCATTTGCAAAACTGAGAAGCTATCTACATACCCGCTAGAGTAGCAACTAAATACAATATGGTTCATGAAACGTGCAATCCCTATAGAGTAGGATCTAGTGGATCTTTTATCTGTCAAAAGTACGAAATAAATTAATTTAAACAGGCGAAAGTTTCGTTTTCATGCCGTAGTATTCGCGATAATTTGAAAGTTATATCTGGAAATGTATTTAATATTAGGCGTGTTTTTTCCAAGCCCAGAGGGATTTGGTTGACAAAAAAAACGACGGTAACAGTATTTCTCCGTGCTAAAAGTTAACCGCCATATTATTCACTAGATACATCCAGATTACAACTTAAATCCAGATATCTTTACATTGAATTTGGATGCTTTATATCTGGATTTAAATTTTTAATCTGGATGAATCGAGTGAATAATATGGCCGTAAGCCTCGAGAATTCCCTGCGCTTAGCTAAGCCCGAAAGGGATTAGTTGTTGTTGCATTTAACATGTAAATGCTTAGCCTCGACGTCGATTTTTCGAAAAATTACCGCTGGGCTCTCAAAAAACCACATACAAATAGTAATATTCGTGTTCCTTTGGAGGTGGTGGAGTACCTACTCATGAGTACATTGCTAGCTATTTTCAATGGAACCCACAAAATTGATTTCCGTACAAATCTCATCTACCCGTCATGAAAGCACGAGTGGTTGGTAATAGACGTGTTACATTATTGGGCCTTCCAAAGTACTTTTTAGTACTTCCCAGTAAATGATGAATGGAATGCTTTCATTTTGCCAAAAGTAAAACCTAACCTCAATATCAATTTAATTTCGGTTGTTTGTTTTTGTATTTTACTTTTAACTAGAAAAATGTAAACAGCAACAATCTTCTACGTAATTTCTTTTGATTATTGATGTCTTTTTCTTGTTTGGAAACATTCTGTATCTGTAACTAGATTAATGAACTACTTTGAACTACTTCGACCACAGAGTAGAAGTAGTACACTGCAGCCCGAAGTACTTGGCAGTAGATACTGGAGCCAAAAGGAACACACCTAATATGAAATAGGTAATCGTTTGCATCTACTCATAGTAGTAGTAGAAAATTGGTCGAAAAAACGACGTCCTGTCCTGCAATTAACGTGTTAAATGCAACAACAACTAATCCCCTTCGGGCTTAGCTAAGCGCGGAGAATTCTCGGGGCTTAACTTAAGCACGGAGAAAAACTGTATTACCGGCGTGAATTGCATACTTGTTATCGATAGTTTGTATGGCAACTCCATTTTGTTTCTGTAATGGCGTCGCTAATCCCTCATGTCGTTTTTTTCAACCAAAACTCCTCGTGCTTGCAAAAAAACACGGCTAGTATTTCACCACTTCTCCTTTGGTTTCCTTCTAATTGCAAATACCTTTTACACGACAGCGATTTTTAATGAAAAGTTTAGTTTGTGCAAGTGAAGAAGTATCATCTCACTGCACTCTTTACTCCACTTGATTAAGCGAAGTTATCGGAGTGGACGACGAATGAAAATAAAACACATTCGAACAATAAGGAAAAGCACAAAGAACAATGAGCGATAACTCTGCAATTTGTTCAACCTCAGCAATTTCGTCTACCCCGGCCACCACATACGTCCCTCGCCCACGTGCTTAAAAATCGCAAGAAGAAATTCCATGGTTTAAAAGCAGTCAAAGATCTAGAGCCGAGAGTGTGTTTTTGTACCTAGTTTTGATTGCAAGAAAAATGTACTAGATCTTTAACAAATCTTTTCACATCCCTGATACTCTTCGGCCGGAGATTTGAGAGCCAAATTCAAGTGTCAGAATTTACATCAATTTTTTGTGGTTAGAAATCTAGCGGGTCGCGCCAGTTTAATTTCAATTGTTTTTTGTTCACAGATAATTGTTTATAATTTTGTGGCATTTATAAAGTTAAATAAAATGGATTTTAGTACACTCCTACAACAAGCCCAACGGCTTACTAATGAAACACAAAACTCTGAGGAGCTTCCACGAGTTGAGCGAACTATATCTCAAGTTTTGCAAGCAACACAAGAACTGCACTCACGCGTTACCCAGACTGGTGCTCAAGATATACAAGCGTAAACAAAAATTCAATAATTAAAAATACAAATAATTTGTTAAATAGCTAGGTTTTCTTTTATTTGCAGCCATATTCTTCTTGGCTCGAAGGGAATCGATTTACCAAAAATATCACAAAAACTCGAAACATTGAGTACCAGGAAGACATTCGAACCACTTGATCCAATTGCCGATACAGATATTCAGAGTTTTCTTAAAAACGAAAAGGAAAACGCTATTCTGTCGGTCATCGAGGAAGTCCACAAGAATGTAAATTTATATTTTTATATTGTTGACATTTATCACAGGTATAGCTTCATAAATGGCTTCAGCTTTAACATCATCGAGAAAAATATTTCGGAGTTGTAAAATGTAGGCTGTTATTTGTTGACCTGGTGACAATAAAAATAATTTTTAGATGTTGCAATGCCTTTCTCGATGACAGCATATACTTCTTGTACTCATTGATAACCAAAGCCATTTTCGCCGCATCCGCTACAATACTTCCAAATACACAAGCTTCGCTCATGTCATCAGCATGTTTCATATCTGTTAAAAGCTTGTGCAACTGTTATATCTCGATTGTCATGAACTCTGTAACCATTCGGAGCGAATTAAAAAAAAAAAAACTTTGAGAATCAGTTTAGGTACCTACAAACAAAACATCTCTGATAGTACCGTAAACAGAATCCATCAAATGTAGATCTCCAATAGCCTTTTATTAGATGCAATATTTTTGAAATACTTAGAAACAACTTCTAAATATAAAGTTATAACTTTAGTTCCTCCTGCTTGATATTTGTACTACACCACACATTTGTTGCTACAGCTACTTTACATTGTAGCACTGTACCTATACTATTTCCGTCCGTAGGTATACAAATTTGAACTTAGTTAGGCTACTGTTTATTTTATTTATAAACACTTTTGTTAAATCTTTTTCTGGTAAACAACCAGACCAGGAGGAATGGAACCGTTAACCGTTGTTATTTGCCTTTTTTTCCAAATAAATTTTAACACTCATCATTGCAGTCCTACCAATCAGCGCAAAAACAAAAATGGGAACACATAAAAGCCGACTGGCGTCAGGAGAAACTAAAGCTATTGAACGCTCTAATAGGACCATCCCAAAACTGGATAGACATTCAAAAAATACCCGAGCAAACAATTCTGAATGAAACTTCTGGCAGTAGGTCGTGTTTAAATCATATTGTAAGTTATTAAACAAAAACCAAGCTATGTAACATACTCAAACCCCAAGCAATAAATTATATTCACTAGGAAATGGCGTATGCTCGTGAAGTGTGCGAATACAATGCCCTTGTTAACAAAGGTGCCCTACGTCCTAATCTCGTACAAAAATTCGCCAAAGTAGCTGAAAACTTCGAAGACCAGAAGATTTCTGAAATTTGGGAGATTATGAAATACATGGTGAATGTGACACCAGTTTCACGAAGTCGTGATCCCATTCAAAGCCGATGTCAAGTCCATCAATTTATCGACCAAGCTAAAAAATATCTCGAAAACAGATATAAACTGTATATGTCAACTATTATAAGTGGCAATTTACGAGAGGCGCAGAGAGGTGGTGTTCCGAGTATTTTCAATTTGGTCTCTTCGTTTGTTGGTCTGACTCTAAATCAGGGATCTTGTTTTGGACTCCAAGACGTCACTATCGAAGGAAAGCCACTCTGGCCAATGGTGTACTATTGCATGCGATGTGGAGATTTTCAATCAGCCTTGCGCTGTATGCAAATGGGAGGGTGAGTATAATTTAAATTTCAAGTTTTTGATGTTCCAATCACTGGAAATTAATAACGGAAGTGCAATGGAAATGTCTTGAAATTGAATTGAAGGTGAAGGGGCATTCTCTTGTCTTATTATTTGGCAATATGTACTCCCTTTTTTTTTTACTTTTCTAAAATACATTACAATATAGAGCTGAAAAGGGTTTGAATTAAATGTTTAAAAAATATTCTCCAAGCTTCAAGTGGCTATCATATTTTAAACCCTTGCCGCCTTAATTTTCCATTTTTCTATATACAAAATACATGTAATTTCCATATAAACTGCATAAGGAGCGTGTCCCACAGTCAATGCCGCAGACGAAAACCATGGGTTCGTGAGGTAATTTTAAGGCGAAAATTTAAGAGGAAATTTTATCGTTTTCGCTTCCTTTTCGATTTATAACGGTTTTTATGATTTTAAAAGTATTTTTTTGTTAATAACATTTTAAGAATTTTAAAGAAAATTTAAAAAAAATGGGAAAAATAATACATAATAACGTGTTTTTGCGCCGGTGACTGTGGGACACCCTGTATACCCCTTACTGCATACGAAGCCAAATATGGCTTGTACACTTTTACCTCTCAAACGAGCAAGATAATATTTTTTTTTTTTTATAAAAATACATTCGTTTCAAAGAGAATTAGACACAGAATCAGAAATATATTTTTATGACCACTTAACTCACCTAACACCAAAGTTATTATTATTTGAAATAAGAACATTTTTCACACTTCCGTTTTCAATGACAATAAGTAACCGACTGACTTGGAAACATGAATATCTTCCTTCTTATTTGGTGCACGAGTTCAAAAGTACAGCTATTTGTTCTCAGAAATGCACAGAAGAGGATCCTGTTGTGTTTTGATCATTTTTTTTTATTGAAGTGAGGAGAAAAAGGCACATAACTGCAGAAAGCCATATTTGGCTTCGTATGCGGTAAAGGGTTAAGCAATATGAGGAGTATAAGAAGGTTTTGTCTCTCTCCAGTCCAAAAAAAGAAGATAACAGAAGAACCGTCATTCACTGGTTGTTAATTTATATATGTATATATAAAAAAAAATATAATAATCAAATAACAAAACAAAATTTTACAGAGCCGGTCATGAAGATTTCATTCAAGTTCTTGAAGACAAAATCAATAAGCCCGAACAGAAAATCAATTCCAAGCTAGAAGGACAACTAAAACTGCATTACTGCAATAAAATTAAGAACTCTACAGACCCCTTTAAAAAAGCTGTAAGAGTTTTATCTTGTCTTTTTCATAGTTCTAAGAACATACACTGCGCGTCACTTGTTTGAGGTCACTTTACCAAATATTTTTTTGCGATTAGAATTTACTGCCTAGGAGTAAATACATGTATGAATATTCCCAAAACAATAACATAAAATTAAAGGAGTAACCCGAGTACTCTGTTGATGAACTGCAAAAAAAAAGCTTATAAGTAGTTGCGTTACTTGATTTATTCATAAGTTTAAACCATCGAAATCCTTTAACATTAAACTTAATTTTTCCATCTGAAAAGATAATAAACTTCTAGTTGTGTTACTACTAGCTGCATGATCGCTAGCGAAATTCATTCACCGTTCCTTATGTATGTACATGCCTTAGAGCTAGATTTCACAATTGTTTTGAATTATCATTCATCCCGTTGTAAAGCTGCCTGGACCTTTTCAACATAATTTTAGGGGCTGATGGATTGAAATTTTTGAGTTTTAATCCATTTCCCTTGATCTTCTGTCTTCCCTCGGCTTTGCGCGTTTTTTTCTTATATTTTTCGTTATCCGCAAGATTGTTGTTTACAAAGAAGTAACATCTTTTCAGATTTGTTGATTTTTCTCAGCCTGAGAGCCACAGTTCCTTGAAAGCCCTTTCTTAAATATTTTAAATTTTTTTACAAAAATCCACCAATGACGTAATTTATCTCTATTAAAAATCGCGAAAAAAGATGTGAAAAGAGTGACCTACTCAAACAAGTGACGTTTCGGGTTCCGAAAAAAAACTTTCTCAAGAAGGATCTTCTGTGATAGGTTTTTTTTCGAATTCATAGCAGAATTTCGATTTAGATGGATTCTATGATAGGCATGAATAAATTTGTTAATATTCTTGGTTTCTGTAGGTCTATTGCATAATTGCCGGTTGTGATATAAACGAACAACATTTGGAAGTGGCCAAGACAACTGATGATTTCTTATGGATTCAGTTGTCTATTCTCCGAACAGACTCTTCAGACAACTCGGAAATTTTAACATATTCCGGCTTGCAAACAATGATATTGGAAAAATACGGAGAAAAACACTTTAATGCTGGCGAACAACGCCATTTGTACTTTCAAGTTCTGGCTCTTACTGGGCAATTTGAAGCTGCCATTGAATTTCTGTCGCGTACTGAAAAATATCGAACACATGCTGTTCACGTTGCTCTTGCCTTGAATGAGCTATTTTTACTTGGAGGCACCAGAAATGTTCAAGAACCTTTATGTGAGTAAAAAACAAAATCAGATTCTTCAAATTCCCGGATGTAAGAAGTGTGTATTACTTGCAGTATCTGTCGATATAGAGGATCCAGTTCCAATGCGAAGATTAAACATCGCTCGATTGGTGATGTTGTATGTGAAGAAGTTTGAAATAACTGACCCCGCCGAAGCCTTACAGTACTTCTTCTTCCTGCGGAATCTTAAAGATCCAGAGGGTCGTAATTTATTCCTCGTGTGTGTCAGTGATTTGGCAATTGAATGTCGAAATTATGATCTTATTTTTGGTAAAATGCAGCATAATGGTATTCTTGTGGGGTAGGTTTATATAAAATTAATTCTCTGATTTAAAACTCATTTGAATCTCATATTGCAGAGGACTTTTCCAACAATTCGATTGTGTGGATTTCGATACCCGAACAGCAGCTGGTATGGTTGCAGAGGACTTGGTCAAGAAAGGAATGTTTGAAGATGCCATTAAGATGTTTGATATTGCTGGGGTGAGTGAAGTTGAAATTAATTTCCAAAAAAAAAGTAAATATGTTTTTTTATCTAAATTCAAAACAGATGCAAGGTCAGGCACTGCGTTATATTTCTATTCTTCTGTCGCAAGTGGTGCATCAAAGTTCCAAGAAGGGATCTCTCAGAGAGCGATTACAGGTCTTGGCTAGTGATTTCAGTGACAGGCTTAGAGGTTAGATAGATGATGTCAACAATCTCAAATAAACACAAATTATTATAAATGTCAATTGATTTGTATTGCAGGCAACAAAATTGAATGCGAACCCCAAGTCATTGCCACTTTCAATCTACTGAACGAACTTGTACAATTCTTTGATTTCTATCATGAGAAAAAATATCACTTGGCACTGGAAGTCTTAGCCAATACCAAACTAGTTCCGATGTCAATGAATGATCTTGAAGATTCTATTAATAATTTCAAACGTATAGGCGGTGAAATATGTAAAGTTTATCCAGACATTCTTTTGGCAACAATGGACATCCTATATAGTCAGTATAAGAGTATTCGTGGAAAGGAAGGAGTTGGTTTCATCGACAGTGGAAGGGACAGGGTAAGTATTTGAATTTTTAAATTTATTTAACTCAAAAGAATAAAATTTCTATTTGCTATTATATAGCAATTGGCACATTTGAGAGAGAAGGCAAAGGCACTAACAAACATGGCTGCCACCGTTCCATACAGAATGCCCGGCGATACAAACAACCGACTGGTACAGACGGAAATTCTTATGCATTAAGGATAATTATTGTTTGTGTATTTAATTATATTTTCTTTTTTAATAAAATTCATATGTTAAAATAAAAGAGGCATTTACGATCCGGTGCAACAGATCTTGTATCATTGTAAAAGTGCAAAAGTGTAGCATTTTCTTAAACTCCAACACAAAAATGTACTGACTAAAATCTTACAAGACTTACCCTAACCCCATTGCAACAGAAAAAAAAATTTTTGGTGTAAAATTTGCACTCGTGCACTTGATAGCACACCAAACGTCATTTTTAATATCAGCCGTTATTCGTTTGAAAAAAATTACGAATTTGCTGCTGTTAAACACGGAATACAAAAAGTGTGTTCAAGGCCTTGACAAAAAAAAAATAAAATTCCGGCTGTTGCACCAGATCGTAAATGACCCTATTGTATTTTATTTCAATGCATGAAGTTCAGAGAAAAGAATTTCTATAAAAACGGGACATAGTCAAAGCTTTTCAACAGAACGAAAGGGAAATTGCAAAGAAAAAAGTCATTTAAAAAAGAGTAAATATATAAGAATTTAAAAGTTCTTATCACATTGGAAAAGCACCATTGCAATTGAAAAGTTTCACATTATGAGACGGTGAAAAAGATTTAATCGAGAAATGTAATGCATACGCACATTGGACTAAGTTGTATTGTTTGCGGAGTATTTTAACTCATAAGAGAACACATACTGATAAGTATTAGAGAAGAGTATTCACCCGTTAGTTTCTAAGTATCAAGTTAAATCTTTTCTTACAGCAGCGTCCACTGTTCAACAATACTGATTAAATGGGGACCTGCTAATCAACAGCGCTGATAAACTTTTGTTGACAGTGGATTCATTTCAGACTCAGTTAAATACAGAATTGTTCCAACTAATATTAAATTAATAAAAAAAATTGTGATGGTAATTTCCTTCTTTTTCTGAAAATTTTAATTGAAACCCTTCTGTGAATAGAGCCTGTAAAATCATTCAGCAATTGTATTGTAAGTGGGAAGGATTCAAAAGTTTTGCATGCATTCATCATGCATGCATACTTAAATGCCGTAAACAAGGGGCTTTAAATGAATAACGTTTATTTAAGCTTGAAAAAGACGAAATCGTATGAAGTCGAACCAATAAAAACTGAATGTATGTATCGAAACAATACTGAATGCGTTTACAGTGTCTTGTTTTAATTTTTGATGATTCAAATATGAATTGTGAAAGAATAGATTTCTTGAGGCCTTAGGAGAAATACAAAATGGGCTAAGGATAAGAGATTTTCTGTCAAATTTATACACAAAAACACGATGCCTTAAAAAAAGTCACGTTTTTATTTTATTTAATAATATTTACACTCATAAAAACTCCTCCATTCTATACCTCTTAAGTTCTTTAAATTGTTCGGGATTAGCTTCTTCCAATTTTTGTTCAACGCTTTTTAAAAACTCGCCAAGCATCTCTGCTTCTCTGCGTATATTTTTACTTTCACTTTCGTTGTACGGATCTAAAATCTCTTTTGGTGTTATCTTAGCCACTTTGTCCCTCTTTCGGATGACTTTAATATTATCTTCTATGAATTTAGTTTTCTTGTGATAGATCTCCTCCCGAAGACTATCTACTTCTTTTTCAATTGATTCCCTAATATTTTGGAGTACTAGGAGATCTTGGTTGACAGATATTGAAGGCACAGGCAGTTCGGGAACTTCAACACATTCATCGGAATCGTTAGAGTTTGTGTCTGCTGATGGGCAACGATCATCTTTAGGATACATGATGTCTTCTAGGGATTTTTCGTCAGTATCGCTCGGTGCCGAGACGGATTGAAAGTCCGTTAAGCGATAGGTGCCGTTTATGTCGTAAAATTTGTATCCCAACATATCGAGGGCGATTTCCGTGAGGAGATATGACATCTAAATTAAAAGTTGTTTATTTTTGGAATTGTTAAATAACATCTAATTATTTTTCTTCAAACCTTGGAAAGCTAAATTCTGGGTTTTGTATTTGTTTACACTTTTATTTCACTGTACGCGTTTCCTTCAGTCGTTTGGTCTGGTCGCGGTCATCTCCCCGGGGAAAATTTATCAAAAATATAAGGTCTGTTTGGCATCTTTATTCAATAAAAAATGTTTAAAACCTGTCAAAACACCAAAGTGAGAAAGAAGGTCTGTTTGGCAACGTGAAATTTTTCACAATTTTTCATAAATTTTCCCTATTTTCTGTCAAAATCAAAATGAGTTTTCGATTGGTAATCAACAAGGGCATCGGTGTTTACAATCGACTCACTCGTCTGATTTTTTAGACGTTAATCCAAAAATTCTATTAATCAGTGGTACGTTCTTTTTCTAACAATAGTTAACTATAGGCTTTTCCAGAAACTATCTTTGTCTTTTCTCTTTCTAATTTTGACATAAAAATATGTAGGGAAAACAAACAATCGACCAATCACAATCACATATTTTTGTTTTCCCTACATATTTTTCTGTCAAACTATTGATTTTTTTTTACTTGTCTGGGACTGAAGTCTGGTGGATGTTCCAAATTGTTGTTATGTCAAAAAAAATTGTTGAAGTGTCATATGTCCATATGGATTTGTCGAAAAAAACGACATCGGGACTTAGGAACTTCTTCCTTACAGTACGTAAGTCCCGATAATTATCTGGACTTAGCTAAGTCCATATGGATTTAAGTTGTTGTTGTATTGTTTTAATTAAGCTTTCGTAGGGGTCGCTGATCAAGTTTCGGCAAGTTTAAGGCACTGAGTTTTGTGCACATTGGAGAAAAAAAACTAAAAAAGAACATTTCAATATTTTTAAAATAATAAACAAACACTAATTAATTTCAAGAATTACTTCAAAGTAGAACAATTTAGAGAGAAAATAAGCAAATTACGACTTACAATTGATAGCAGCTCCTCTAAGACTTTATCTTATCGAAAGTGAAACAGTGCCCCCTATCGTGGCTTCAGGCATTACAATGCATTAAGGAATAGAAACGAGCACTCCATAATGGATCTGTCAGAAGTGTCAGTGTGAAATTAAAAAAAAAAAAAAATAACAATCTGACAGCACTCCCTGGTTGGAAAACAAACCAAATGCCGAAGGCACGAAGGCGAGCCAAAAAAGTCGGGTGTTTAATAATAGTGATTAATATGCAATAAAATTAGTTTTTCTGTATTAAACACTTGAAAAAATGTTCACCAAAATGTTTAAACACTAATTAATAGGTAATTCGATCGCAAATTTAAGTTTTCAGTTCCAAATACAAAAAATAATCAAATGACCGGATTTTTAACACTGCCAAGAGCATGTAAATATTTTCCAACCAGGGACTTTTTTTGTTGTTGTTTTTAGGTGTCAAATTAGAAGGAGAAAAGACAAAGACAAATCTTGGAAGATCTCTATCCTCTGAGGTTTGCATGAGACACTACGTTTTAGAGTGATCCAAGAAAGACCGACAAAGTTGGGTCAGTGAATTTGCTTGAAGGTTACTGGCTGAACACAATAGAAGCGCGTTCGAACGCGCGTTCGCACCTGTCAAAGTTAAAATACGTGAAATTTCGTTAAAGTGAATACAATGGAGACGCAGCCGCGAACGGGACTCTGGGAGTTAAATAAGTTTTAATAATCACGCGCGTGCGAACGCGCGATCGAACGCGCGTCTATTGTGTTCAGCCAGTTATTCTGTCGGTAACTTATTACACATACTTTATCAATTCTTACGAGGCAACAGCTGTTTTTAAACGAATAGCCGAGGTTTCGCAACTTAACAGAGCATCTTTGAAAAAAAATTAAATAGCAAGGAACCAAAGTGACGAAACACGAAATCGCTCTTCCTATGGGTTACCCGAAAATTATTACATTTTATAATGAATTAAGTTAAATATTTCTTAAACTCCTAAAATCATTTATAAGAGAATATCAGCATTTAATATAGTAAAGATTGGCATCATATTTACCACTCCTAAAATTTTTTAACATTGTTTTAATTGATTATATTAAAACATTTTAAACAACAAAACTGGGACACAATGAAAATTAACGAGAAAAATCTTTGCATTTTTGCCACCACACTTCCGTATGATTTCGAAGGATATCTCAATAAACGGGGCGAAATTAATAGAGCATTTCAGCGTCGCTATTTTGTGCTCAAAGGAAACTTGCTGTTCTATTTTGAGAAAAAATTCGAGAAAGAGCCCCTGGGTGTTATCGTTGTAGAAGGCTGCACCATCGGTGAGTAAGCTAAATACTACATAATTCATAAATACTACATTCCATTGAAATGATAGATTGACCTTGCATTTTGGGCAAGACAAGATTTGTATAAATTCTCTTCAAAGTGCAATGTTGAAATTTTGTTTGTGAGACTTTTGGTTCTAAAGATATCGCGGAAAACTTTTTATACTCCCAAATGGGGGTGGTTGGTTCTTTCAACGCCGAAATGGTTTTGTACTCTCACACCAACCCCCTTAGTATTAAACAAAGAAAAAAGACCTGTCCAAAAAGCAGAGTGGCCAAAATTTTGTAACATTTCAATGGGATGGCTATTTGTACAAAAAAAGTAATAACAAAAAACGGGTTGGCAACAGAACTCTCAGAAGAAACAGAACATTATTGCTTTGAAATTGCCTTCAACGGAAATCGTAGTTATGTATTGAGTGCCGACAATCACGAAGAAATGGAAGCTTGGATAAGGGTCTTAACTACTGCGGGCTATGAGTACAAGAGGGTGATGGTGGCTGAGCTGCAAAGGCAATTAGATGATATCGAGAGCACAATGAAACGTAAGTGAAAGATATTTCAGTATATTGCTTGAGATCATTATATATATTATGCTTAATCATTGTAGATCGGCTTGGCCAAGAATTACCAACGCCGATACCATCAAAGCCTCCGCGTACGCGGTCAAATCCATTCAACCGTCCTGCACCACTTCCTCCTTCCCAAAGATTGCTTGACAAACCTGTGCTTATGAATGGTTCTTCAGGTAAATATTATTAATATGAATGTATGGCTTGTACCCTTAAGTAAGTTAACATTTAATTATAGTATAAAGCCTCTGTGAGTATTTGCCATGAAAGTTCAATGGAAATAAGAATGTGTTGTGTGACTTAAAAATCTTACTATATATAGTGCGTCTATATTAGTGGCTCGACGGCTACCTAGCTGATCAGCATGCAAGCAAATTATGAGCGTTGTTTGAGAAGCCTTTTAAGCTGGAAATCCGAGATCATGCATGATTGGTGAATCTCGGCTTCTGTATTTCATGACTTTGCTATCCTCAATCATCGTTATTGAGAGTATCACCCGAACAACATTTGACCCGGAATGACTGTCATTTCACTTTTCGCCTATTGTGAGTTTCACCCGAAAAATGTTAAATGTTCGATAAATGCCCCTTGACAAAATTTAACGCCATTAAGAGGTAAAATTATGACTTAAGTTTTAAAGGCAAACAGAAGCGGCATCATGCAGAAATAATCATCATCATCGTTCGGGCGAAACTCACAATGGGTGAAAAAAAAATGTTAAGGTGAAATATTTTTCGGATGAAACTCACAATAAGTCTGAATGATTCATGCATGACACTCTTCACTAACTCTACTACTTTTGCTTCCGCATTCTAGATAATATTTCTCTATTCAACATTTAATTATATATCACAGAAAAATATAAAAAACTCAATTATAAATTTCAAATCGTCTTTAGCTTAGTATAATACTTGAACAGTTTAGCATTGTACTTTATTGGACAATGTTGTGCCAGTGGGTTTTTTTTACAAGAAAGCTTATACAGTTAATTAATTAATTACCTCTTAAATTATTTTTTATTTGATCGAATTCCGCAATTACTTTTAACAAAAACAAATGCACAATTTAATTTTTCGCTATTCATAAATTAACTTTGCTTTACATATTCCTTTGCGTTAACATTTCATTTTTCATATTCACCTTCCTAATTTTACCTTGTTTTGTTTTTATTCTTTAATTTGACTCATTGGGACGTTAAAAAGTGGTGTACAAGATGGTCATGCACTTGCTTTTTCGCAGCTTCACTGTACCTGTTTTTAGAATTTCACAGGCTTGTGAATTTAAATGCGGACAGTACAAGAAGGAACATTATACATATCTCAATATCAAGCGATGCCAATTTGTTTAAATATATTTTTAGTAGATAAAAAACCCTCATTTGCTCCTCTCAACTAAAAATTAAAGAAAATATCAATATTTTCAAAACCATTATTTTTTCAGGACAAGTACAGAGAAGGTGAGGAATCGTTTCTTCATCTTCCTCATCCATACATCTTCTGCAGAAATCATTTGAAAATACGCCAAGTATTAAACAGTGTATTACGGAGCTGATGTGCAGTCTGTTTAGAGACATCAAACTCTTGAGCGCTTTAGATCCAGCACTGGCCATATCTGTTTTGTCGCCACGCTGGTGGTGATATTGTTCCACCTTAGGTTTGTTTTCTCTATGCATCAAATTTTTTTCAACATAAGTTTGCATGTAGCAATGCGTATACCTATATTTGCCCTTTTTGACAAAACAGGTAGTATTGTTCCACTTTTGGCGAGTTCGTCAGACCTGCAATTTCCGGGAATGTCCCTAAGACCCCGCACCCAGCAAAGGTGAATATTAAACTGCTAAGCCGTCTCAATGAGGGATGATCGACAGTTAAGGGCTGTTATAGAGTTGGTAGAGACAGATTATATGAATTTTATGGCGGCTTGGCTATCTGAGAAGATGCTACTTCTACTTCTTTTATCGCCAAAAGTTCCGCCTGGAACACACTACAGTGATTAGGAAGGCGAAATGAAAGACTGAAGTTCATCCTGTCTGAGAACACATCGCAACCAACCCCGTCATCAGTTTTTGATCCGTAAGTGAAGAAATGGATTGATTCATCTTCCAGGAATGCTAGTAGTTATGGTTACCTGAAAGTTTTTATCGAACTGCAACTGTGAGAAGTGTTCCCAATGAGTTCAGAATGGCCAATATCAAAATGGCTATGGTTGCAGCTGTTTGTTTAGCAAATATATCAAGAGGTGCTAGATGGAACATAATATCCAATTGTGTATGCACTATGTATATACCGTAGGTTAACACAACAATAGTTTTAGTTATGATAAAGATTTCAAAGCGGATACAAATTTTTAATTTTATTTAACAAGTGGTCAGCCAGAACACTTGGAAAATATTCATGCTATTATTAGTAAGGAAAAGATCTCTTGGTCTATCAATAGCTTTTCACCATACAAGTCACCAGGTGTAGACTGTATAATCCCTGTCATGCTACAGAAATTACAAGATATAGTTATACCCTGGTTAGAAGCCTTCTTCATTAACTGTTTCCGGTTTGGCCATGTCCCAAAAACGTGGAGACAGGTCAAAGTGGTTTTCATCCCGAAGGTGGGTAAAAGGGGACATGAAGCCCCTAAAGACTTTAGACCCATCAGCCTCACCTCCTTCGTTCTGAAAACACTAGAACGGTTAATTGACATATACATTAGAGGCATTTTAGATAGAAATCCTCTTTCCAAATCACAACACGCCTACTTCAAGGGAAGATCCACTGAAACGGCACTTCACGAGGTAGTACGTACCATCGAAAAAACAATTCAATACAAAGAGTATACCCTAGCAACCTTCCTTGACGTGGAGGGAGCTTTTAATAACGTATCAGCTACTTCGATTCAAAAATCTCTTGCCAAGTTTGACGTTGATGTTCACGTCACAAAATGGATTTTATCCATGCTTAGATCAAGAATCATCCAGGCTACGTTGGGTAGCAATCGCATAATCAAACTAGCAGATAGGGGAACACCTCAGGGAGGAGTTCTATCCCCCCTATTATGGCTACTTGTCATGGACACAATTCTGTGTGAACTGGATAATTGCGGGGTTAAAGTGGTGGCGTATGCGGATGACCTGGTGGTTATGACATCAGGGGCGTTTCCTACGGTGATAAGCAGCATCATGGAAACTGCTGTAAGAAGAATCAGCTTCTGGGCTACTAGCTGCGGACTTAGTGTCAATCAAAATAAGACAGAAATGATGCTCTTCACCACTAGGACTAAAATACCTCCCTTTACCCTGCCCAAACTAAACGGTCACACTCTCTCTCTATCAACAAAAGCTAAATACCTAGGAGTCATCCTGGACCCTAAGCTAAACTGGAAAATCAATATCGAAGAGCGTGTAAAGAAAGCAAGTATAGCTTTCTATGCTTGTAGTAAAACATTCGGAAAAAAATGGGGTCTGCAGCCTAAGATGATATTATGGACATACACTGCTGTGGTTCGTCCAATCTTAACATACGGATCGATCGTATGGTGGCCAGCCCTAAGCAAAAAATACAACATAGAAAAATTGAAAAAGATTCAAAGAACAGCTAGCATAGGTTCCACAGGTGCAATTAGATCTTGCCCAACCGATGCACTAAGCGTCATTCTTAATCTTCTTCCTTTAGATCTCTTCATCAAGTACATGGTATCTTGCAGTGCAACCAGGCTTAAAGAAATAAACTGCTGGTCGGAAAAACCCTATGGTCACACAAAAATTCTGGAACTGTTGCCAAGAGACCTGCGTTCAGTCCATACTGACTATCAAACCCCTTCTCTCAACTTCGGAAAAAGCATCAATGTGCTTATTCCTACCAGAGACGAGTGGAATAATGATTCGGTGATAAGTGAGTATGACACCACAATCTTCACCGACGGTTCAAAGATGAATGTTGGAGTTGGGGCGGGTGTTTTCTCGGAGGCATTGAAAATAAATAACTCTTATCGCCTACCTAACACCTCCAGCGTATTTCAGGCCGAGGTACTAGCTATTAAAGAAGCCTGCAGGGTACTCAAACAAAAAATAATTTCTAACCAAAATATCCACAATGTGGCCATCTGTATAGACAGCCAGGCTGCAATCAAAGCAATTGATAGCTGCCTGGTAACCTCAAAGTTGGTAAATCAATGCAGAGGTGAGCTCGCAGGCTTTGGCGAAAGCACTAAAATCTCACTCATATGGGTCCCAGGCCATAGTGACATCCAAGGCAATGAGCACGCAGATGAGCTTGCCAGGCAGGGATCAGCCCTTCCCATCTCTCAGGCAGAAGAAGTCGACCTTCCACTGGGATTCGTGAAGGGCAAAATATATGACCATTTCCTATCTGAATCAATAAAAAGGTGGCAAGGTCTGTCAAACTGTAAGATATCTAGGAAGATATGGCCTACCTATGACAAAAGCAGATCAATTGAATTAATAAAGCGAAATAGAACAGATACGGCCAGGATCGTTGCAGTCATCACTGGCCATTGGCCAATAGGAGAACACGCGGCTAAGCTACGGATACCTTTTAATAGTTTCTGCCGAAGCTGCAAGAATCCCCTAGAGAGAGAAACCATCGAACATTTTCTCTGTGACTGCCCAGCCCTGGCCAGATCTCGCTTCCTGGCATTTGGAAGCCCTTTTCTTGATAACCTAACCGTGCTGTCGAACAAAAGGATAAATGACTTTATCTCTTTTCTAAATAGCACCAGATGGATCTAATAGATCAAACAATAACTTCACCACAGCACTTGCATTGGAAGTGGGAGGACTGGCGATGGTCTAACGGGATTCGGTGAATCGGTAGTCGTGGACTGTATCGCTATCGACTCCGGTTCGGGCCCGATGGACCATTGCTGGGCTAATAAGTTAGGTAAACAAAATAAATACAAAAATCATATACAAATATCGTCACTAACTCCCCGCACTACCTCTTAATACATAACTGGGGAAGGACTTAAAAGTCTGCCAAAACCTAACCAGGTTTACCTTGACTTTGAAAAAGCCCAACCACAAGTAAATCTAGTGATAGGTTATACGGACGGCTCTCAATCCAACTACCTAGCACACAGTGTGAGCTTAACATTCCCCTGAGGTCAAGAGTACAGACCAAAACCTAGTCCCTATATCAATCAACAAACTCGGCTTTAACTTTTCGGACAATCACCACCTCTATAACTGGTGCAAACCTTAAAGCACTGATATATACCTAGTAGGTATTACCTTGCTTAGTATAGGCAAAGCCACGAGTGGATCTGGTGAAGGGCTATATGGTTGGATCGCAACCCCACCGGAACCACCTAGCACACAGTCGTGAGCTTGGTGCTCTTGTAGGGCTGCGTGATAAAACAATAACCTAGTCCCCCAAGTAATTTTGTCTAGTTTAATAAAAGAAAAAAAAAACAACCCCTATATCAAGAAACAAATCAGGTCAAACGAGTTATGGTATCAAAACGGCGCACAACAGCGCTAATTGGGTTCTACGGGAACAGGTGTTCTCAGAACCGCCATTTTACCTACCTACCTAACTCGCGGATTATAAATAACCCAACCCCCCAAGCCGTAGGCGATTTGTAAACACAATTCATACATATGTACATAAGCAAACGTTGACAAGCTTGTAAAGAGATAACAGTTCCAATATATTTGTGTGTTTGTGTGTGTGTGTTTTTTGCTTTTGTTTACAAAAAAATACCGCTTATAATGCAAAAGACAAACAAAAATAAGTTACGATAGAAATCAAATTATTATTATTATTATTGAGAAGTAGAATGTCAATTTGTGTTCCTGACCCACTTGATAACATAAACAAAGCCCAAAGTCGTAAGTACTTCATCGCATCGGCTTGACTACTAATACAACGCTCATATTACTTCTTTTTTTTTTTTAAATAATTTTGTGTCTTCAGTTTACAACAAACCGTTGAAAATGAAATTAAAATAAAATTGCTCATCAAGCTAAACATTTATTTAACAAAAGAAAAACAACGCTTTTTATACCGAATTGGTTCACATTGCTGAGCTAGCAGTCAGTTAGCTTTGGATGGTTTCATCCTTCATCATCATGGAAATTCTACTGCAGCTTGAAATTCTCGCTTTTCTCATTTTCTCTGGTTGCATTAACATTTTTGTTGTTTGTTTAATCTCTCTAATCTACTGGATTTACAAAATCTACAAAACACATCTTATAGCTTCCAACGGTTTCATATCTTTTGCAGATTCATCATCATGTTTGGTCAATTTAGCTGGATCATATCATAACTCGACGGAAACAATTGGTAAAACAACAATATTGTCAACTGGCCAATTATTCGAAAAAATGCACCAGCATTTTCGTAATGATGTTATGATACACGTCGGATTGCATCGAGCGGCAATGGAACTTGCCAAACAGCCATCAATTGATACTATCTTATCCTAATCCTTTCGTGTGTTGTATGTGTTTATTTTTTAATTTTTGTTCTCACATTAATAATAATTACATTATATGATTTTAGTTTGTAAATAAATTAATGAAATACAATTATATTTCATAATATTTAGATTATGTTTATGAACAAAATTTGCATTAAGATAACAGGCAAGCACAAATGTAAATACATATATATTTGTTACACCAATCAAAGCGACACAGCGGTTCACAGTGAAGTCCTGAAATAAACAAATTTATAGAACCTCAGGATTTAAATTTTATAATGGTAATATTATTGGTTGCGACTTCTTTTGAAATTGATTTGTAAGAGTTAAGAAATTGAATTGAAATTGCTTACATTTACCATTAAACTCTATGACTTTGAACTATTCTTTTTTTTGTCAGAGTGAAGCTTGTCCATTCATAAAAAAATCAATTTATTTATTAAATTTATATCACATTTTACTTCGGCAAAGCCCAACCGGACCGCTAGCTAAATAAATGGGTAAAATGAAAAAAATTATTTAATTTTAAACCTACATAAATGCAAATTATGAAATAAATTCTTTTTAAGGATTACTTTTTTTTGCTACGGAGCAGTTTGTTGCACGTGTTGCTCTTGATAATTTTCATATAGCACCAATCAGCGACTATTGCTGAAGCCTTTTCATTGTTTTTTCGAGCTCGATAATTCCTCGAACGTTCAGTAGCTGATAGAGCTTGTTTTTCATAAACTGTTGTTGAAGATTTAGCAAGTTTTTTCCGAGCTCTATAATTTCGCGAACGTTCAGTAGCTGATATAGCTCGTTTAGTTGTCATCTCAATTTCAGCTTTATCTTGATTCACTTTAAATGTATTTGCAAGTAAGCTTTGTTTAATTTTTTTTTTGATTACGATATTGTCGCAGATATACAGCAGCTTTCGTTTGCTGAATTTTTGCAGGAGTCCGAATTATGCTATGCTCAGTTCGACTTGAATATTGTTTTACGTGCACATCTTGCTCTCTTTTTTGTCTTCCAGCTTGAACAAGATTTAAATCTTTTTTATTTAGATCTGTGTTTGAAGTTATACTTAAAAGCTGGGTCGTGCTATGTACCAAATGGGTTTTTTTCTGGAAAAAAAAACTGGAATCTTGTACCCCCTAATAAATGGTAGACAAAATTCTATTTGAATCGCGTATTATCTATTTTGTGAACCCAAGAAGTGCTTACGAGTAAGACAAACATTTGAATGTCCAAAAAACCGTATAAAAGAAAAAATAACAAGCAGTGCAATGCATAGTATTATGAAGGATAAGAGGAACGGCGGTATTGGGTACAATATCGTGAGTCTTTCACCTCTTATGCAGGTAAGCTATGCTTGAATGGTAAATTGTGTAATTTTTTAATACTTTGGGCAATTAAGTGATATTATGCATGTTCCTATTTTTACCCTTTTTTTGCATGGAATATATCAACTAAAATTTTGGATTAGCCACATTAGAATCAGAAAAAAAAAATGTTTAGTTCTTGTTTAATCTGTTAAACAAAGTAATAGAGTAAACTGTTTATTTTCATCAATACTTTTTGTCTGTACTTTTTAACGTTTTGTACCACTTTCAGTGTTTTCTTCTTTGGCTTGTTTCCTCTGCATTAATCTATAAAAAGGAATATAAACAAGAGCATGCATTTTCATCATTGATTGTGCATTTATTATAAACTTGTGTTCTGATTGTTTCGAAGCCAGGCTTAGTGCTGTTATTTGTGCGCTCGAGATCTGCGAAATCAAAGAATTTTTTACCAATAATAATATCATGAGTTCTTAGTTTTAATTATAAACCCATAAGCAGAAAGTAAATCATTGGAGCATGGGGTTAATATATATGAATTGTTTGTCCATCTTCGATATGTAGTTAAGTGCACACTTCGAAGTTCGAAGCATTTCAAATAAGTTGGAGATTTCTCATCGGAGAGTTCATTTCAATGAACTCCACTGAACTTTTAAGGCAAGCTAGGCAAATAGTTGGTTTTATATTGTTTTAAAGTGACCAAATTTATTTGAAGCAAAAGCGGGGCAGATTTCCAAAACTTCGCAGGGAGTAGAAATTATGTACGCAACATAAACGAAAAATGAAATTTAGTTAAAAAAAAATAGACGTTTTTGTTCTGATTAAAAAAGAGATCAGTTAAAATGTACATATATATATATCTCCTAACATTTTTTTTTTAAATAAAAACAAAAAAAATCAGCCTCAATATTGCTAGCGTATATAGACAAAGTCAAACTATAGTAAATAGTTTTCTAGAAAATAAAAATAAGTGTTTCAAATACCTACCTACACATGATTTAATTACAAATTTAAAATTTATTCTTATATTTGGATGTAGAATGAATTTCTTAAAGAATTTCATTATTATTTTTAATTTTTTTCATAAAAATTATCACAGTTTATGTATTGCATTTTCAAAATTAGTATTGCCTTAACTGTTTCGACAGACAGTTGAGTTTTTTCAAAGGTCCAGATTTTATTTATAACGAAAAAATTCTTTCTGTGACCTCATTAGTGCCAGGAAGGCACAAAATAGGTATATTCCGCTAGTTTTAAAATATTTTCAAAGGGAACTCCTCTAGTTGAAAAATGTTGAAAATTGTCTAGGTAGGTACCCACCTTAATTCAACAGAAATATTTTGCTCTTTCCATTCACTTATGGCGAATTCCTTTCAAAAAAGAAATCGAATTTTTTCTAAACAGAATCGAATTTTTTCTGTCAATTGAAAGGAATTCGTATTTCGTAAAAGAATCGATTTTTTTTTTGGTGTGATTGTGTTTGTGTTACTTTATGGCTGCAATTGACGCAAAACGTCAAGAAATTATTCACAAAACTATTAAGGTTGTTTGTGTTTGTTGTGAGAAAAATGTTTTACCAATAGAATTAAATTAATAAATAAAAGATATTAGACAGCACTATAAATTATTTGTATAGCTGTATATTGACTGAATATATTATTGAATATTTTGTTAAATTATGTAGAATTCGTTGCAACCAAAAAATAAACAACTCGTCTTCCAAAAATTCCGCGACTTTCAATTTGACGTATTAGAAATGTCAAGTCGTCATAGTGTGTGTGCAAATCAGTGTGAAATCTTGCTAAAAACGCAAGATTTGTTTTGACAGAAAAGAATCGATTTTGTTTAGAAAAAATTCGATTCTGTTTAGAAAAAATTCGATTTCTTTGTTGTAAGGAATTCGCCACAAAAGTAACTTTCTGACACTTTAACCTTAAGTTTAGGAACGACTTTATGACGTCATAAAGTTACTCAAAGTTACTTTTCTGAACTATAGTTAACTTTATGGCGAATTCCTTTCAAAAAAGAAATCGAATTTTTTCTAAACAGAATCGAATTTTTTCTGTCAATTGAAAGGAATTCGTATTTCCCAAAAGAATCGATTTTTTTTTTGTGTGATTGTGTTTGTGACTTTATAGCTGCAATTGACGCAAAACGTCAAGAAATTATTCACAAAACTATTAAGGTTGTTTGTTTTTGTTGTGAGAAAAATGTTTTACCAATAGAATTAAATTAATAAATAAAAGATATAAGCCAGCTTATACGGTGCATTTTATTTGTTTGAACTTCTATTTGCACATATATTTTTAAAGAAAATTATTATTGAAAAGTTTTCATCACTTGCACTGAAAGTTTTTAACACGTCTTTCACTCGCGAAAGCTATTTTTTTTTCTCAAATTTGTGTTTGATAATGAACAACGCACAATAAATTATTTTTATATGTAGCTGTATTGACTGAATATATTGTTGAATATTTTATTAAATTATGTAGAATTCGTTCCAACCAAAAAATAAACAACTCGTCTTCCAAAAATTCCGCGACTTTCAATTTGACGTATGAGAAATGTCAAGTCTTCATGTGTGTGCAAATCAGTGTGAAATCTTGCTGAAAACGCAAGATTTGTTTTGACAGAAAAGAATCGATTTTGTTTAGAAAAAATTCGATTCTGTTTAGAAAAAATTCGATTTCTTTGTTGTAAGGAATTCGCCACAAAAGTAACTTTCTGACACTTTAACCTTGAGTTTAGGAACGACTTTATGACGTCATAAAGTTACTCAAAGTAACTTTTCTGAATTAAAGGAACGATGAAAGTTAACTATAGTTAACTTTAGTTAGAAAAAGAGCGCACCACAGATCATCTCATGAAAAAAAAACAATACGGATCTTCATCTTAGTGACAACTGTGTTGTATACCTATCTCTTTTTTCATTACGTTTATTTATTTTTCATTTATTGGTTTTCTTTTTTCTTTACACTATACAGTTCACAATTACTAACCATTTGCAAAGCTGAGAAGCAATAGCAAAAACTAAACTTTTGATTCATGAAACGTGATCCCGATAGAGAGCAGGATCTCGTGTTGTACATCTCTGTTCTGTATGGAACATCTCTGATAATAAAAAACGGCTAATTGTGGAGGCCTACACCACAGATAAGCCATATGAAGATGAGAATGTTTCGTACGTTTCACCCTCCAAAACCCATTGGTTTACATTGTTGTATTTATAATTTTTTCCCGCGTCGATGAATAGATGTGAATTCCAACAACAATTTAACCAGGTGTGTGAAGATCCCTACTGTTTATGTGTGAGATTTTTATACACACATTCTCATTTTTTATCTGATAACTGCCGTTCAAGCTTGTAGGCAAATTAAAATGGCTGCCGGGGATTCTCATCTTCATGTGGCTAATCTGTGGCCTACACAATACACATATTTATAAAAACGTCTTACTGGCTGAACAGAATAGAAGCGCGTTCGAACGCGCGTTCGCACCTGTCAAAGTTAAAATACGTGAAATTTCGTTAAAGTGAATACAATGGAGACGCAGTCGCGAACGCGACTCTGGGAGTTAAATAAGTTTTAATAATCACGCGCGTGCGAACGCGCGATCGAACGCGCGTCTATTGTGTTCAGCCAGTTAAGAAGACGGGACTGTCCCGCTACAAGCGGGACGTATGGTCACTATATTTTGTTTACTTCCATGATTTTTGCTTTTATTTATGAATTCTAATATTTTTGATAGGGTTTTTTTTGTAAGTATCTATTTCCATTCCATTTTTTTGTTGTTCCAAAATTGTTGCGATTTTTAACTTGTGACGTCATGACACTGTTCAATTCATTTTGAAGTGTCAAATAGTAGGTTCGTTCGTTCACTTACTTACTTTCTGGACTAAAAGTTGCAATCGTTTTCACCAAGACATTATCCTGGATTTAAGGAAGGAGATTTAAAATTAAACTTGAAGTGTCTTCACCACAAAAAAGGAGATTAATTTGACGTTTTCAGTCTGAACTGCCATTCAATTGTCAACTCAATTTGACAAGAGTAAAACAAATATAATCGGCAAACGTATAGCAAACGGAAAAAACAATTTTTGAGCAATAAAACAATTAATTTTGAAAAAAAGCTATTTATTAAAAATGAGTCTAGTAATCTAAATCTATTGTTATCAAACCATTTTATTCTTCAAAATAACATTAGAGTGAATAAATTTAATAGGAGAATCCATAATTACAGAAAAAAGATTTTCTGTTTCACGTATTTTAATATTTTCAAAGTTTTATTAATGTCTTTCAATGCCGCCAACTCGCTGTCGCGCTGCACTCGCTCTAAATGCCGCCCTTACATCCAAACAGTCATATTATATGTAGAACCGTAAGAGCCATTTCACACATACCCGGCTGCCGGCTACCGGCACCGGCACCGGCCACACAGCATTTGGTATAGTAAATCTTATGGGACCTTTCACACGTACCGACCGACGCCGATGCCGGCAGCCGATCGCCGGTCAATGCTGCCGGCTTCGCTCACTGCAATAGCCGGCTGCCGGGCCGGTAGATGTTTTCTTTGCTTTCCTGGTTTTAAGTTGGTATCTCCAGTGCACGAGATATGAGTTTTGTGTTTTGTGTCAAGTAGACTGGCAAGAGGGAATCGCAGAACTAAAGAAATCACTTTGCATACCTACACTGACACTTGCCGGCTACACAGTGCCGGGTATGTGTGAAAGTATACTTATTTGTTGAAAAAACCGGCTTATCGGTGCCGGTGACGGCCGCCGGGTATGTGTGAAATGGCTCTGAGGAACATACATTAAGCCGTATTTTACTATAGAGGTCTTCCAAGATTTGTCTTTTCTCTTTCTAATTTGACAACTAAAAACAACAACAAAAAAGTCCCTGGTTGGAAAATATTAACATCCTCTTGGCAGTGTTAAAAATCCGGTCATTTGATTATTTTTTGTATTTGTAACTGAAAACTTAAATTTGCGATCGAATAACGTATTAATTAGTGTTTAAACATTTTAGTGAACATCACAATTATTAAACACACGACTTTTTTGGCTCGCCTTCGTGCCTTCGGCATTTGGATTTGTTTTCCAACCAGGGAGTGCTGTCAGATTGTTTTTTTTTTTTTTTTTAATTTCACACTGACACTTCTGACATTTGGTGGCAGAGATCCATTGCTAATGATCCATATACAAATACATCCACATTTTTGGTTCATGAAACGTGATCCCGACAGAGAGCAGGATCTCGCGTATTGTTGTTGTTTTTTTTTTATCTATATGGATAATTAATAATTATAATAAACAACGGCTATTAAGTACATTCTTGGTCATTAGGGGTACAAATTTATATCAGCTTTACTTACCGACTTTTTTCAAATTGAAAACGGTTTTCCTTAAACTAACATTTAACAGTAAAACACATAATCATACATTGTATAGTTGTTATATATATATTCATTCAGTTCAGACTGCGATAGACATTACATGCTAATTTTGATCCAAAGAAAATACGAAATATCTCTTACACTTCTTATTCGAATAAATATCCATCTGATTGGCTATTTTTCGTTTTTTTCTACATACAATTTCAGTTGTTTTTAAATTTTATTATCATCTTTAAATTCAGCTCTGTCTTTTCTTATATTTATTATTCAATATTTAATTATTTGTATCATAAATCATTCAATACCTAATCTTTTGTTTTATCTTCTTCAGCTTTAAATATCTTCGAATTTGTATATAATTAAAAAAAAAACCGTAAAATTTAAGTTTTATTTTAGGACAAATATTAAGTTTAAAAAATTATATTTAAATAAAAGTCTATTATATTTAATATTTTTGTTTTGTTTTTCTTTTTTTTTTTTAATTTAATTGGATTGCGCGAAATAATTATGAAAAAAATTGCATAATTTAATAAAATACGTTAGTTTTAGTTTTGTTTAATTTTGTTTTGTATATCATTTAATATTTACAAATAGAAATTGTTGAAAATATTTGTAAATAATCTATTTTGTGGTTTTTCCTTAAATATTTTTTTTTTTTTCAAGAAAAACAAACATCAACGGGGTTTTATTTTTTTTAAATTTATATGTAATTTTCTATTTTTTTTGTTTTATTATTTTATAGCAAAAAATTATTAAGTATTTATATTTAATAAGGAATTTTATCGCTAAGACGCGTTCGAGATATTTAAAACTATCTAAATCTGTGGCAGCAAACTCTTTCTCATCCATTTAATCGTAAGTTTTGTGAAATTATTCAATCTACAGGGTGTTGTTGCATATTTATTTCCTTCGCTGGTAAGGTTGTTTACACGCATCCGCTCGTCGCAATACTTCGGCGTAGGATAAATCTAATTTTTTAAGTTTGTGCAAGTCCTGTGATACGGTGCTGGGGCGGAATTCTACTCCGTTTAAATCAAGCTCTCGGCCGCGTGGTGTTATTGGTCCTCGTGGTGACGATGTCGCAGAATTCACACCACGATTATAGATGATCATCGAATTGCCATTCCATTCTAAATTGGGTCTACGGACCTGACTTTGGGCTAAAGACGAAGAAGGTGTACCGCTGGCGCTGGTTGATGGCGAGTGGTTAAATGGCCTCATATCGCGACGTTTCTTGCCACTACTGTAGTATACCCTTGGTGGGGAAGGCAGAGCAGCCGGGGACTCGGAGCGATCAGTACCGTAGTTGCGATTCTTTTTCTTACTCTTTTTCTTGATTCCTACTCCAACGGTTAGGTATTCCAGCGGCTCGCGTTTGAGTGGAGTTAGAACTCGGCCGTTTTCGATGATAGCCTGCTTGCTTGTCGGTGTTAGTGTTGTTGAGCCCGACAAAGATGCACATGGTGGCTGGTTCTCCTGATTCTTCTCAATAATGTGCTTCTTTGCGGTCTTGCGTTCCATTTTGGTTATACACTCAGACATGGCGAATGACTGCTCCGATATAGCTGACGAAATAATACTCTGTGCGTCATCAGCGAAGTCCATCGAAGGCATTTCCTCGTTAGCTGGTGTTACAGGTGGAACCTTTGCCGCTGGAGGATGGGTGTCATCAAGTAGTGGCAGTTTGTCACCTTCTTCCTTATTCTCTGCTGCCTTTTTAAGCACAGCGAAGATTTCTTTGAAAAGCTCACGATATTCAGGGCGATTGCGGAATCTCGAATCAATGGGACTAGCATCATCGTAAATGCTAAATTTGCAATCTTCGCCATCTCCAATTGAGCATAGGAAATATCCGGGTCTATCATCGGTCTGGGTGCCTTTATTACTCGTCTCATCCGAGAATCCAGATGAAGATGTTTCCGCTTCAGAGAACTCGGTTGGTGTTCGCCTATTGATTTTGGTGTTGCGGCTGTTTTGAGTGTTCTCTTGGTCTGGATTCTGAACGGAATTTTTGTCGCTGTTATCTTTCATGATGTGCAGTGATGTGAAGTCACCACTCGATTGGAATTCTTCTGCCAAAGACACACCACTCTTACGCGACACCGAATGGCGTTGGACTTCGAGTAGGGCCTCATACTTCTCAACCAAATCCCTGTATGGATTCGGGCTTGCCGGTGCGTTCAGAACCAGAGAAACTTGAGGCAGTCTTGAGGCAACCTGTAAATATTTTCAGTTTTTGTTGTGTTTTTGTTCTTTTGCAAAATAAAGTTTACTTGTTTCGAAGCTACTTGCCGAGAAATTAAATATCTTTTTTTTTGTTTCAATTAAAAAATTATAAAAATAAACATGCAGTAAGATTTATAAAATCCTTGTTTTAAATAAATTTATTTACCAGAAATTAATATTTTTTTTTTCAAAAATCTTATTGTTAAAATAATTTGTTTAATTATCACATTAATAGTCACAACGAGAAAATTGTGAACACATTTTATTTTTTTTTACAAATTAGTTAAAAAAAAAACAACAAATATATAACTTTTTTTTGTTTGCAATATTTAAAATTTAACTGTAACACCCGCAATACCATGTTAATACCTAACCTGGGGTAAAAGGCATTCTGGCAAAGTAGTGTGTTTCAAGATTGATAAAAAAAAAAAAAATAGATTTAAGATCTACGGCAAGAACCTCAGGAATATCTTGTAAGAAAAACAATTAATATTATTTAAGAAAATATTAAAAAAATAGAAAAAAATAAAACAATAAAAGTTATGCGTAAATAAAAGCAAAAAAAAAAAAGGCATTAAGCCCCTAATCAAAGCTTTGTAGAATGTACAATAATGTCTAAATGTATTTAAGAGCTTGATTTAATACCTCTATGATGAAACCTTTTACCCCACGAGAAGAATAACATTTCTTATTCAAAATACAAAAAAAAAACGATTTCTGGCCATAACTGTATACTTAATAATAAAGATCCAAACTTAACAAATGAATAAATTATTTTTGGAAATGTGGCCAGCATGAGTTAAAAATCGTTTTTTTTTATTAACTTTTCCCATAAATAAATTAATAACTATTATAAATAATTATTACACATAAAACACTTGGCACATTGTTGGGAATTTTTTGTTGTGCCGAGAAATCTTTTGAAGTAAAAATCTAAGTTTTGGGTTCGAAAATTAACACAAGACTATTTAGATGAATATGTTTTTAGTTTTTACTTTATTTTATTTTTTTTCTAAATAGCCGCGGAAAATTTTATCCTTTACTTTTCTAAAATGCCTATTTCTACTAATTTTAATCCCACTTTATTTTTCTATACCTATGGACTTAGTTTTGAGGAGTTGACGAATTTTATTACATTTAAAATCATCGAATACTAACTAATTTTACGAAATAGGACCCTGATTACATCACGATTCCTTTTTATGGTTTGGCATCTTTTTGACATATTGGGTTAGAGATAGCGTCATTCCGCTGCATTCCTATACACCTCTCACCAAATCTGTCAAAAAGACGAATCAACCGAAAAAACGAATAGTGTAATCAGGCTCGAACTGACTGAACACAATAGACGCGAGTCATGGCACGCGACCTTACCTGTCAATGGTAAAATACATAAAATCTCGTTAAAGTAAATGCAATGGAGACGCAGCCGAGGACGCAAGTCTGGGAGTTAAATAAGTTTGAATAATCGACTTGCCGCGCTTAACACCCCGACTCCACAACTTCCCAACATCACAACCACAATCCAATCAACAATCAGCGAATTTTTTTCCGCTGGGCAAATTATGTCATGTCGTTTCACATACAGGGAAACATACAGAAATTCCTTTCACCACTACTTCTACCTTTTTGCTTCAACATTTACCACCACATTCAGCGAGAACCAGAAAAAAACTATCCAACACGTGAAACGTCAAATCTCATTCCCAAGCTTTGAACAGCGGTCATGTCGTGTTCAAAAAGTAGTTTTGGTCGACATGTTGCTGCACGGACATGAATTTTTGTGCCTCCATTGGATTTTTTCTAGACATGTTCATAATCCGAGAATCGTTCATGCCAAGTGGAGGCGGCATGTAATCAAATGAGAACACGGTTAAGATATGCTTTAAATGTGGGCCATATTAAAATAAAAATATAGTTATTTTTTAAAATTCGTAAAACCAGGGCCCGTATCGCGTAAGACTAAAGTGATCGCTCTATTAAGTGATTATCATATTTTTACGATTGCTCACTCTATCCTTCTTTATAGATAGGATAGAGACAGCGATCGTGAAAGCAACAATCAAAAAATTGATAATCTAATCAACCTTAGCCGATTCCACCCCAGTTTTATGCTGGATTGACACAACTTACAATTTGACAGTATTCTGTCAGTTAACTGTCAAAAACCTGGCAGAACAATGGACAAATTTATTCCAATTGACATTTCGAAATGAGATAATTTTAATTTTCTGAGACGCAGCTGATCCAACAACAGCTTAAAGTAAGCTCTGTTTGGGAACGTGAATTTTTTCACAAATTTTCGCAATTTTTCTCAATTTTTCACAAATTTTCGCAATTTTTCAGTTTTTTGTCAAAACCCATAGGAAAAAAAACAAAGTTTTGGGAAATTTGGTGAAAGTTTTAGTTACCAAACAAGCATATATAGACTGCTTTCAGGCGAGAGCGATTTTTAATCCTCGTTTCTCTTTTGGTTTCCTTCTTATTGCAAAAACCCTTTTAAACGCTGCGATATTTAATGAATGTTAACTTTTTTTCAAGTAAAAAAATATTATCTGCACTCTTTACTCCACTTGATTAGTTATCTGAGTAGACGACGAATGAAAACAAATCACACTCGAACAATAAGGAAAAGCTCAACGAAGAATTAGCGATAACTCTTCAATTTGTTAAACCTCACCAATTTTGTCTACCACGGCCACCACATACGTCCTGCACGTAGGCCCTTAAAAATTGCTAGGAGAAATTGCATCGTTTAAAAGCAATCATATCTTCAAAATTCATTTAGACTAAGTTTCCACGGGAGGTTTATAAATATCAGTTTAGATTAAATAAATCTTTGACAGTACCTTTAAAAATGCAAATGATGTTTCAATTTTTTCTTATGAATTAGAAAGAGAGAAGGAGTTGCATTTGTGTCAATTAGGGGGGTTCACATTCTCAAATATGTTTGACAAATATGGTTTGATGAATGTTTAATCGATTGAAGCCATTTGCGTTCACATTTGTCAAACATGCTGTCAAACATCAGTTCTCTTTAGAATTTTAACCATGGCGAACGTTTTGATTGCGGCTCTCGTAATAAATTAAATTTAAGAAAATGAAAAACAAGAAGAAAAAATAAGGAAACAAAATAAGAGGAAGCAAATTTGGACTTAGGAATGGCTAAAATAGCGCTTTTTTGTTATATTTTTATATTATTCGCTTTTAATCTGGCATATACCTGGTAAACTTCTATTTATTTCAAAAAATTCACTCCAATAATTGCAATTTCCTGTTACAGCCATTTTTTTTTTCTTTTCTTTTGATGCGCATACCATGAATGCGTTCATATTCTCAAATATGTTTGTCAAGCATGCAAAATATCAAAATATTTTGATATTCATCAAGCATGTTTGACATGATAGTCAAATGAATGCGTTCAGCGCGATATGAGTTTTCAGCAAAAAATTAAAAAAAAAAAAAAACTCGTAACGCGTTCACCCCGAGACCGAAAATGTACCTGTAATCTGGTAAATATATGATAAATCCGCGAATAAATGTTATTGGTAACCCTTAATATTATGCAACTTATTTTTGCTTCACCTTAACATTTCTCGGCACACTTATGTATATAGGTACTGTAAAAATAATATCTGGTAACAACTACAAACCTAAAACATATTAAGTACAAACATTAAAAAAAAACTCATGTTTTGTTAGAATATATAAAGAAAATGGACGATTTTAGAACATACAATAATAAATAAGTGCAATGAAATAGAAAACACTAAATTTAAATGCAAGTTTAATTAAATTAAATTAAGTTAATTAAAAAAAAAAAATTAAGAAAATAAATTCTATATACTATCATCTTCATCAGGTAATGAGCTAAGCAAACGAAAAATAACTAATGCTGGCCATTGTAGGATTTTCGCAATCCATTGCATTATATTGAATTTTCGAATCGCTCTCTGCCATACATCGAGCAGGATGTTTTCTAATGAAATAGGCAACTCATGCAGGTACTTTGTTGTATTTGAACAAATCGCACATTCAGCCTATAAGAATATTAAATAAAATAAATAAAAAGAACAGATGGAAAATAAAATTTAAGAACAAAAAAAAAACAAACAAAACAAATTTGTTTGTTTTATTTAAAAAAAAAAGTTAATTTTATTTTGTGTTTTGATTCGTGTTTTTGTTTTGTTTTGTTTTCAAGCGATCGTTTGCGTTTGCGTAAAAAAGAAAATATTATGTTGTTCAATTTTATTTAAGAAATCCACACTAAAAATTTGTTATTTATTAAACAAAATAAGAAAAGAAATATTTTTTGTGGAAAGGAAGTGAAACAAATTAACAAGGTGTGAAAACATGTTACTTGCAGGAATTTTTTTTAATAAGGCCTATGTGAAACCAATTAATCATATAGCAAACAATTAAATTATGCTTAGTTCAAAAATAAAAAGTAAAATGGTGAAAAATGTATGATTTTTGAAGACTAAAACACAAAGATACGATGGTAAGTTGCCCATTTCAATATACAATAACTACACACATAAAGTTAGTACAGGTGTACAGTTACATGCAAAAGTATTTAAACGCTAATCACATTTTTTTTTGTATAAATTAAAAAAAAGGCTTGGTGGACTTGGTAGTGATTGGATGATTGCAAATGGCAGAGGTGATGAAAAAAATAATTTAAAAAAAAAAAACATTTTTAGTTTATTTTATATTGCAATTGCTTTGAATTATTGCATTGTTTTTCTTATTAAGATTAAACTAAGTTAAGTTATATCTTTATAAGTATTAAATAACAATATAGGTATTATAATTTATGCAATTAGATACAATTATGCTTAGGTACATTGTACATACTTAAATAATAATAAATAATTTAATAAAATAAAAGTAAATAAAACATTAAATAATACTGAAAAGAAGAAATGAAGAGAAAAGTGTACCGTGAATGAAAGGGAGTGACACCAATCCAACTAACCGCGAAACATGCCGAAGAATAAGTTTCTTTAAATTAAAGCAATTGCTCACCTTTATTGTGACGGCTGATCGGTGATAAGCTACTTGTGACGATGTATCACCGTTACTTTCGACACCGCCTCCGACCGCTTCCATATCAAGCAAACTACGATCATCATCCTCTTCGGTTGGAGCTATTGAGGAGGCTTCATCGTGTGCTGTCAGTCTTTCATCGCAGGCTCGCAAGCAACGACTGCACATATTTCCTTGCCTTGATTTACAAATTTCATACATGATAGCTGTTATGTTTTTGTTTAATTTTTGGCTATAACTTACCGAACTTCCTCGAGAATTGAAAGTTCTTCATGAACTGATTTCATTTCTTCATTTGAACCCTGAACTAGACGACCTTGCAGGGTCTGGTTTTCTTGAACTTAAAATAAATATGAAATTCAAGTTACATGTATATATTCGATATCCTAATATCGACTTACTTATAGCAACAAGTTGATCTTCGAGCTCACCAACTCTTTGTTGTTCTGAGAGTAGAGCTTTTTTGGTTGTTTCCAAATCACTAATTACACGAATAAGTTCTTCATTGTCCTCAGCGCCATCTACACTTATGTTTATAGATTCGTTCTGCGAACTCTCAGAAATGCCGGTGGAATTGGCATTCTTGTTATTGGCACTAGATGACAGGAAGGCAAAACTACAATTTTCTGGATTCGTAGTGTTTGCGTGGAAGATCTGAAATTGGAAAATTTATTAACCTCAAAGTTACAAAAATGGCGATAGCCGATAATTATTACACTAAACGAGTATCTTTTCTAAAAATTCCAATATTTTCAAGTTTCAACGTGTTCAAAATATGTTTCTAATACTCAACTCTGTATAGCTACATACCTCAGTGTCGCCTTCACTGTTATTGCTGACTTCCTTCTGATGATGTCGCAAACGAACTCCCATTTGATCATTGCCAGCATTGTTTTTCTCTTGTAGTAATCTTTCATTTTTTCGTCTTTCTATCGTTAGTGTTTGTTTGGTTTCTTCAATACTTTTTGTTAGCTCTTCACAACGACATTCTAAAGTTTCAATGTTATGTACAAGTCTATAGTTAAACAAACAAAAGAAAAATTCTTTTTTATAAGCGCATTTAATTTAAAAATAAAACTTACGTTTTAACATGTTTTTTGTGATTATTATTTTCAACATTAAGACGATGATTTGATCGTTCTAGTTCTTGAACACCGACTTCTAGTTGTTCATAGATTTTGAGACGAGAATCGTTGACTTCACGAAGGGCAGCTGTTTGCTTTTGAAGATACTGGAAAAAAAATTTAAATTATAGTAAGAAAAATATTTCAAAATATATGTATTACAGTAAATTTCAAATAAGAAAAATCTGCTATTAAATTTATATAAAAAAGTTAAGTATAGCAGTTTGGCAACCTTGTCCATTACCAATACATGCTGCTATCTTAATTCTATTGGTCAATCCTTTCATTTTCGAATTGTGGCGTTGGTTTTGATGGTATTAGACATTTTTACATAATAATCTTATATTCAGTTAATCATTAGAGAGAGAGAGAGTGGCCAAAATACACAAAAGAGAAAGAGTGGCACAAAATGAACCGATAGAAAAGGTCGGACTTCTACAGAAGTTCCCGAAATAATTTCTATTATTGAGTTTCAATTTGGTTAATTCATATATAAAACATCAAAAAACATGCATATTCACCGACTACTTAATCGTGATTTAATAAGATCTGTCAAATTGATTTCGTAAATCTAAAGGGTTTTGCAATTGGTGCGGGTAGATTTTGGGGGCCTGTGGCGGCCGTGTTGTTTTGGTGACATCTGTCAAATCTGTTGTTTATTATTCGGTGACTGATGCCAAATCACGATGGCAAGTAACACGATTGAACAGCATGTCCAAATGATAAAACTTTAATATCACATCTTTTACGTTTTACGGTCCTTCTAAGTCGATTATCCTGATTTTGGTGCCCAAATTTGAGTCGACTAATTCAGTGAACAATCAGCCAACGCCCTTGCGTCAACGAAACGCAAGATCAACCGAAAACATCGTAGCTGTCTGTGAGAGTCCGTAGTTCTTCGAAAACGACGATGTCATTGCCATTAGCGCATCAACGGAAAGCTCTACCGATCGATTAACCAATTTTTTCTGGATCCAATAAAATAATACCTATGGATGTGAACGACATGTGATTCTAACAGAACGATGTTATAAATGCCACACAGCGAACGCCACAATGTTCCACTTCAACATCTACCCACCCTTATTGAAAAAAAACTCTACCTATAGTACATTTCAAAATAATCTTTTTAACGGCCATATTATTCACTTGCTTAATCCGGATTAAAAATTTAATCCAGATTTATGTAAATTATATTAAATTCTATTACAAATTATTTACTTGTTAAATCCACATTTAAATCCAATTTTTTAATGTAGAATTTAAATTTGCGGGGCAGCATAAACAGTACTTTTGTAAGCCAAAACTGTTATACTTGGCATATACCTTGAGTTGCTGTTACATCAGATATTTTTTCACAAGGGATTACAACAACACAAAGCTATCCAGATCG
This sequence comes from Leucozona laternaria, assembly GCA_932273885.2. NCBI lineage: Eukaryota > Metazoa > Arthropoda > Insecta > Diptera > Syrphidae > Leucozona > Leucozona laternaria. The sequence continues at coordinate 16,107,232 of OW026367.1, read as the reverse complement.
CTTTGGATACAATACTGAACGTGGCCAATCAGATAGCGCAAATGTTTTAAATCGTGAAACCTTATTTTATGATGCGCAACTATTGAAACACGTTCATTTGAAAAGTTGAACAGTTCTGGTTGTGAATAATGGGCGTCATGATGGGTGCTCTGATGGTAGAATTGGAACTGCTAATGCTAACATAATTTCAAACAAATAGAAACAAACTTGAAAGGTGGCTAAAAATTAACCTTTTATATTTATTCAGCAAATTCACGCATACAAAAAGTTAGAGAATCATGTTTCATGACACTTTGTATATAGGCATTCAAATACCTAGAATATTGTGTCAAGTCAAGTACTTTCTCATGTCTGTGAACTGTGATACTTGCACTTTTATAGCCGCTATATACATATGTACATACGTTGAAAGGTGACTCTCAATCGTTTTGTTAAACCAAAGAGGCTTCATTGTGTGATTGAAATTCAATTCATGTTTCTACATATCTATCTTTACAATCCAACTTATACGCTTTCATTGGTATGCCATCTCTATATTCAAAGATTAACATTTATTTATGTATCAGAGTTTCGTTTTTAAAGGAGTGTCCGAATTTGCTCTATTTCCATATTTAATGATTCATATAAATCGTTTAAAAGACCAACTGACCTAAATTTCATTCGAAATACTACTACTACACTCAGAAATTAAAATACGCTTCAACATTGCAATGTCCTATCTGAAAACTGCAACAACTATAGTAGCTTATATTAATCAGGTATAAAGTCTCCGCTGATGGCATTGGGCTTAGGTGGCGTTGGCGTTCCGTTCGATTAAGTTAAAGAAACGCGAAACCAAACACCCATTTCTGTTACGGTTCGATTCGGTCATCCGAATCGATGCTTGAGTTAAGTGGACCGATTCGTATTACTTACATGAAAGTACCCCTGTGTTCTGTGTATTTCTTTAAAAAGCTATTTTAATTGCGACCTACAAACAAACAAATCTAATAATCTAAATAAGGACATCAGTGTTTCTTTTTTTTAATTTTGGGTAAATGTCATGAATTGCGTCTGTGCGTCTTCCCCATTCCCATGAAGCTAAATTGTTAAAGCTAAAACTATGTTCAAACACTGCGTGCCCGGAAGTGTCCGCCTTATTTTCACATGACAATAGCAATTGCTATGGCTATTGTCTTGCGCACGCATCAGTTCTATTCTGGCACAAGATTCTGGCTAGACGTGCTACAGGGGTGCACTGCGATTGCTTTTTTGCTAACTAAGTACCTACATAGGTACACAATTTATGTACATACCTACGACATTTATATTTTGTTTCTAATTTAGAAAGAAAGTTCGCAAAGATGATAATTAGTCAAAGCTAGAAGCATGCTTACTTTTCTAATTTAAGCGTAAATACCTATGTTTTCTAATTATATAGATACAAGCAGTTTTTTTTTTATTTGCTCACCAGGAAAAGGTTAAAAGTGTTAATTTGTACTTAATTCAGATATCTGTGAAATATTTTGTATCTACCTATATATTTGTGTACCTGCGTTAATAGAAATTTTATAGAGAGGATACTTACTATAATTTCTTGAGCTTGATCGTCAATGATGTTTTGGTGATGTTTTAATGTTGTTTCCAACTCTTTGTTGCGTTCTAATAATGTCTTTCCAAGTTCTGCAGCTAATTGTAAATCTGTAAAAAAAGAAAAAGAAATAACGTTGAAATATTAAAAGGCTTTTCGAGAAAGAAAAAGACAGCCCAGATTCGTGAAAAACGTTAGTTACAGCACAAAACGGGTACGATCAATGAAAATTAAGGATTTCAATAAGAAAATAAGGACACAGTGAACTGAGGAAGCAGTTTTTCGGTGGAGAATGCATGCAGAACGACTAAACAAACTCGGTGGATAAAACATAAAAAGCATCTGTTCAGTTAATCCTGATTCAACTCACCAAATTTGATGAGTTTAACTCTGGTTTAACTTTAATCTCCGACTGAAAAACTGGACCTCAGACGACGCAAGTTCGATACGTAGGTATGGTTATACAGCGTGGCACGATTATACCCAAACAAAATTCAAGTTGGTCCAAAAGCTCAATCCTGGTGATCCAGTATAGAGTACTTAAGTGCTGTTTAAATTTACATACATAGAAAGTTCTTTTTTGCCCCCCCCCCCTTTCTTTGGTAAGAGCAAGAGCGTCGAGCGTTCTTTATTTAAGACAGTTTTCGAAAAAGTTCTTGGGAAGAGCGCTCATAAATAATGGCTGTATTTGTAACCAAGCACTAACTGCAGACAGTTATTTCTGTCAAAACAATTTTCAGATAGCGAACTGTCACTGTCAATATTCAGTAGACTTTACAATTTAATCGCGATGACATTCACGCTTAAACAACGTTTAGAAATTTGGGTTCTGGCAAATACTGCCAGTTTTTTAGTCGTTTTAATACAGCATTAACTCCTTAACCCACGCCGGCCGTTTCTTCTATACATACATATATAATATACAATGGCGCAAAATTTTAGACGATTTAGTAAAGTGTTAAATCTTTTTTAATATGATACTAGGTTAAAAAGAGGCTTTTGCTAATTTTAAACGAGTTTAACATGATACTAACTCTTAACATTTTACTAAAGTTAAAATCGCCAGATTGCTGTTTTATCTTTTTAACATATTATTAAATCCATATGTCACTTTGACATAGAAAAACTTTTAAAAGGTATGTTTGCTTACTTTTTTTGCACGAAATGTCAGTGTTTTAGACGCGTTCAGCTTGAGTTTCGTAAGAAAATAGGTTTAGTATGATACTAGTTAAAAAGTGTTTAAAAATATGAACATATTAATAAAGAGCTTTAAAGTTAGGAAAGTGTTAATAAGTATCATGCTAAAACCTTAACATGAGGTTATTTAAAATTTTGCGCCATTATGTCTAAACTGTTGCTTTCTAAACTATTTTGTATAATGTGTTGTTGGGATTCATGGCAACTTGGTTCTTGACGGCATAACCGTTGAGTCGCTTTGAATATGTGAACGCCACATATGTACATAGCTGGGATTCTAATGGAAAAATTATTCATTTTCATTTATTAGACAACGTCAGTGATGAAATTCTATATTTAAAACAGCTGATATATGACAAACAGATTTTAGATCTGTTTAATTTGTTTATAACAGATTTCGTTCTCAAAGTTTCATAACAGAATTTAATAAAAGATTGAACTCCAGAATACCAACTATAAAAGATCTTCTATGGTAAAAATCTTTTATGATTTATAACAGAAAATTCATAGCAAAATAACAGATGTGGCAGAATAGGCCCAATTATCATTTATCAACAAAATTTACAAATGAAACTTTTTTATTGAGGCTTGAAAATTAGAAGATAAAATGTTGTTGCGCAATACTGCGAATTTCTACGAATTTTAGTCCAGTCGTTCGCTTATTGAAAAAATTAATATAAAAAAAAAAACAAATTGTGAAATTCGAATACGCGAATAGGTTTATACATTTAATGAACTGACGCCATCAAAATTCCAATTTTTCGTTCAAACATCGTATATCGACGGTTTCGGTTCTTTTTTGACCTCTGTTGAAGAGCCGATGGTAATGATGATGGTGAATGACTATAATTTTTAAGGACCTGCGGCAAATATCAAGAGAACTTCTTATTAGATCTTAATATAATAGATCAATATTTTAAATGTCATACTGATGATGGATGATCCATGCATCATGACATCTAGAAACAAAAAAAAATTACTAAATCGTGGTCCCCATTGAATAACTATTCCACGGTCGACTTCAAAATGTGTGTAGAAACTATGTCGGCGCACTTATGTCCACAAAACCAACAATAATTGAAATAACGAAATATTTTGACATCTTATTTGATCTGTCAGTTTAACCATGAAGAAAAATAATAATAATTTTGTTCATAAAGCTCTGTTGTTGCCATTGAACTCTGTTTGTTTTGACTTCTCATAATTGTTATTAATTTTGGAGGAAGGTGTTTACAATTTCAACCAACTACTTATTAAGATTGGCTGCTGGTTTCACAGCATTTAAATTGTCTATTATATAGTTGGTGTATAGTGTATACCTTTAATAAAGTTATTATAAAAAAAAACTACCTACTGTCTCACTGTCTATCATTAGAATGTACACACGCAGTCATTTAAAATTTGATTCGTAAAAACAAAAAAAAAAATCTCTTCATCACAACATCTTGATTCGATGAAGAAATTATGATTATTACTCTCGAACCAGACGCAAGGCGCAACAACATGATAGAATAATCAACGCAATAGACGAGTAGATACAATCACTTTGAAGTTTAATAATATTTCATAACTTTCATAAAGTTGTTACTAATGGTCAAATGAAAGTGATAGCTTTAATGTCCATGGTTTTTCTATACACGCCAAATGTAACTTTGTAACTTGCCACTTTTTATTGGGCTTTCAGTTGTCGTGAATTAGCACTTACAAAAAATGTTTATTCATTCATCAGTTGATGAAGAGTTGATTTTGCCCACAATGAGTTTTTTTTTTTGGAATATTACAAAACTATTTAAATTTTTTTTTTGAATGTATTATAACGGTATCCAAAATATTCTCAAAAATTCTTTTTGCAGTTGAACGACTTTACAAAGTAAAATGGAAAATTAGGTGAACAAATAGACAATTATTTGCTTTTTGCATTCTAATAAGGAATTTGTTTAGAGGATCTGAACTCAGTATTAACTTCAGACAGTTATATTTGTCAAACCAATTGTCAGATTGCATAATGTCGATGTCATTTCTTGTCAGTTATCTTTTCAATTTTATCGTTTACATTCAATAAAAATGACGTTTGACAGGTAGAAAGTACAATAGTTATGGCCTTTTCGATTGGTAATCCGGGAGAACGATTTGATACTTGTGAACCCTTCTGGAACAATTCTGAAAACAAAATCAGAAGCATATTTCTCTTCTTTTCAGAAGAAGAACTGTCATTCTGTCTCCAATCGAAAAGGCCGTTAGTTTAATGCGGGCGGTGCGGCATTTAGCTCAAAATAGTTTTTTTTCAAGGTATAGATTCCCAAAATTCGTGTACTTCCCAAAACTGACAATTTCTGCCAATTTTTGTCCAATTTATTTTTTTATATGAACTTAGACAGAACTTTGGATTCATTTTTTAGGAATTTTCAGTTTAGGTAAGTAAACGAACAGTTATAATTATTGCCAGAGGCATAAAATGTCTACAGTTTATTTTGTTGCTGCTGAATTGGTTCTCAGGAATTGTTGGTTCCAGAAGGGCGGAACAATCGGTCACATAGGATATTAGGTAACGATGGAGACACTCTCGAGACATTTCTGGATTGAAACACCAATTTATGACACTATGACATTACTTTTGCCCCACCTTGTATTATATGATTTTATTCATTAAGGAACCCATACAGGTAATTTATTGATGCAGTATCAAAGAGAGCACAGCTGACAGTTTCCATCATGTCCTCATATTTTGTTTTGAAAGGTTTAATAATTTTTGTTGTTGTTGTTTTTCAACGATATGCTAATTGAAAACCATTAAAAGTTGTGAGTCTTCATATTCATATTGTCAAACTATTAGCAAAATGTCAGTACACAGTTATTAATGACACTTTAAACATTTGTTCAAAGATAATGACAGCTTCCAGCGTTTGTTTAATGTAATAAAAACGTACATTTACTTTGGCTTTATTGTACTTTGCACTTCCATTCACTTTTGTCCCTAATTATCCATTAGAGCTATTTAGTTTATGAAAAAGATGCAGCAATAAACCAATCAATTAGAGCCCTAATTCACTAATAAAAAAAAGAGAGATTACGGTATACGCACACCCCAAGAAAGTTGTAATATTTAATTGAATAAAGAAAGTGATCATGTTTGATTAATTTTTCGGTTGTTTTGTCTTTCGTCTTTATAACAGTTTGGGTGAGGGCTGTCATTTTATCCTTACTTTATTCCAAGACCTCTCATCCAATCTGTCAAAAAGACGAAAAAAAAACAAACAAAGAAAATGTGTAATCAGCCTCAATGACGGTGTTCACATTGGACTGACTCATCCGATTTTTTTTTAACATGAATCCATGTTTTGTACAGACACAAACTATTGTGAACACATCGGACTTACTTTGACGTTTAGCAGTCGTTAAAACAAAACAAAAATCTGTGCAGTTTGAACGATTATTTACAATTTTTTAAGTTACAAAATGTTAATATTCTAAAATAAATATGTTACCAATTAGCAAAACTTGGATTCTGTAAGATTTAAGTGCCAAAGATAAATCACAGACAGAGAAAACAGATGTCACAAAAGAAAACGTCAAAAAAATCCACTGATTTTTAACAAAATTAAAAAAATCCTGCCTTTCCTGGCCATCTCTTTCTTACCATGAAGTGGAAGTGATCAAAAGCAGAGACGTCAAAAAAAAAAATCGGAGAACTCAGTCCAAAGTAAACACCGTCAATAAATGAAACACCATTTGCATTTTGAATGGCAGGTACCTACTGTCAAAATTAATTTACTTTTTATTCTGTTTGTGCGGCGAAAATACTAAATTTTTAATCTCAGCTGAGACAAAACCTTCAATGGAAATATATAGCATATCAGCAAACGGTTGTTAGTTGTCAAACATCAATAGAATATGACACCACAAGTAAGCGAATTAGCTTTACGTGCGCACACGTCACGTCGGCGTCGGTCGTGCGCTCCCAAGCGCACCTCACTTGGATTGGAACCAACATTTTGTCAAATACGAATAGGTACGATGGTTCTTTTCACTCAGGTGTGTTATGGGAGATTTCTCCTTTTGACAATTCGGAGAGCTATACTTTCCGTTGGTTCATGACATTACCTTAAGTGATTTTCCGACTGTTATACTCATACATTAGTACAATACAAGCTTTAAAATAAAAATCTTTTCGTGACTTCCATCAATAAATCCAAACTGAATTCGAAGAACTAAATACTAGGTCATGTTACCTACCATCACTCATTACCCTATAACCTTATGCAATTCGAAAATTGGTGGTTTCATATTTGAAAACAAAATCGTATTTCAAAGGAGGTATCTATCTATACATATAAATCTCTCATAAAAATTTTCTACATGTTTTGATTCTATTATCATATTCACAATCCATTGACGGTTGTTCACAGACCGCACGATAATTTGTTATGAATAATTTCGTAAGTAATGAGTTAATTCTTCCCACAATCCACACAGCAATGCAGAAGGAAAGGTATTCAGCGGTACACCTTCTTTTTTTTTTTTTGTATAACCCGCATGAAGAACTGACTGTTTGTTTAAAAACCGCAACGGTTGCACGCATTTTTCATTCAAATATTATTATAGCTTGACGTTGTGTATAGTGCGAGACCAGCAGTTGAAATTGGCTTCAAGTTGCAACGACAAGCGAGGAGACATAATAATTGTGGAGTTTTTACCTGCTCCACTATAACAATAATTAAGCTAAGATAAATGACCATCTATGTTGTAACAGTGATCTTAACCAAAAATAAATAAAGAAGAAAAGAAATTGTGCATAATCAGTGCGCCCGGAGTTTTTAGTGGAGGTGGATTCAGTCGTAGGTATATCCATAACCATTATACCGATAAGTTTTGATTAAGTGAATAGAGAGGTTGAATCTTGGAGGTGGCTGCAAAACAATTCACAGCTCAAAAGATAAAGTGTTTAAGCAAAAATAAATGCATTTACAAAATGGTCAATATACAGAGTGTGGGCCGAGAGGCGGACTGCTTATTACATGGTCAATCATAGCGCCTGGTAAATTGCGCTGAATGAAGTAGGTACTTACAATCAAGTTAGCTCAACATTGTTTTTATTTCCATTTCCAGTAATATTGCTTAATGGATGAAAATGTATTTTTTTTCCTCTCATATTTATGAAAGATATCTTGACAAGTATGTTTCAATTTCAAGCTGTGCAAGCTTGATGTGTATGATGCAAGTTTTAAATGGCAGTTTCCTTGTGGGTGAATTTGCATAAGTGAATTAAACCATTTTATTTTAGGCTGGCTTTTTTTTAATCTTTTTCCAATAAATGCAAATGGGTTTATTGCTTGTCATATTTTTAATGGAATTGGTTCGAAATTTAGTTTTGAAATATTTAAGACCTATTTGCTGAAAATAAACTTAAATCAACAAGTCAAATATAAGAAAATAAGCGACACTTTAACCAGATAAAAAGTTAGCTTAAGAGTTTAAGTTAAACTTAAATGAGCTAAGTGTTACCATTCACGAAATAAGCACTAGTTGAAAAAAAAACGTTAAATGTCGGACCCTTTATTTGAGTTTCGTATGAGCAAACTGGTCTTAATGATGTTTTATACAATGCACACACGCTGCAACGGAAAACCTTTTAAACTAATGGCGAATTCCTTACAACAAAGAAATCGAATTTTTTCTAAACAGAATTGAATTTTTTCTAAACAAAATCGATTCTTTTCTGTCAAAACAAACCTTGCGTTTTGTGAATAATTTCTTGACGTTTTGCAACAATTGCAGCTATAAAGTCACAAACACAATCACACCAAAAAAAATCGATTCTTTTACGAAATACGAATTCCTTTCAATTGACAGAAAAAATTCGATTCTGTTTAGAAAAGAATCGATTTCTTTTTTGAAAGGAATTCGCCATAAGAATGGCTTAAAAATAAATAATAGCTTTCAATAGATTACTTGCGTAGATTATGAATGAACTTCTTAATAATAAAAGTAAATAATTTGTAAGTGATATTTCTCCGCACTGTGTGGAAGGCAGTCTATCTATCTGTCTGTTTGGTAACGTGAAATTTTCACAAATTTTCGCAATTTTTCACAAATTTTCATTATTTGCTGTCAAAACCCATAGGAAAAAAAAAAACAAAGTTACCAAACAGGTATATTCACCTCTATTACCAATGTCATCTGTCGTTTTCGACGACTCTCGTTTTCTCTGTAGTGTCGTTTTTTAAATGGCATTCTATAACTTTTTCGACGCGACAGATATGTAGTAGATTTTTTTGTTGAGGAAAAAGGCCTAGGAATCTGTCAAAACTTGTCACAATTGAAAAAAATCATAATAATATATTAATTAAACAATCAACATTTGGGGTAAAATTTAATTATTGAAATGAGAAGTAAAGCAATATTAGTATGGTAATAGAAGAAGAAATGCAGAATATTTATGAAACATGGATTATGGATTGTGTGAGGTGGTGAACGTACCTGCAGCTATGGTTTGTCATGAAGTCGGCAAAGGAGTTCGAGGCATTTTTCCCGATCCAAAACTTTGGTCCACCACCTCCATTTCTTGCATGAGGACCTACAAATTATGTTTGTGAGTTGTTTAGCTACCAACGTCCAATGTATTTTTTCAAGCACTTCCAAAAACCACATACAATCGCACTTTTTACTTGCTGTATAGGGCAAGTATTGGTTTCGTGTAAAAAAAAAATTCGAGGTTATAATCAAAACTAACACTACGATGATCGAGAAGTCCGAAAAAGTGGGTTTCGTCATGCCGTCCGTCGGTCTGTGCGACTGTACGTCTGTACCTCTGTACGTCTGTGCGTCTGTGCGTCTGTGCGTCGCACAGTGGTGCGAGAGCGGAAAAAAGTCTTTTGAAAAAGTCATGTCTATCGTTTTAAACTTTATGTTTAAGTACTCTTAGATAACCCGAGCGTATGATTTAAAAGTATTTTTTAACATATATATTGTATGTTCTGATTTACAAGCCCTCAAAGTTGAAAAATAATTTTACTCAAATCGCGAACTGTATTTTCAACAAATTTTGAGATGTTTTTTTCCGAAGTTCCTGTAGATAAATTCTCTAGCTTCTTAAATAATTTAATTGGTTTATTTTCAATTATCTAAAAATAAAAAAAAAATATTGATTATTTATAAAAGATACCTTCTATAAGTAGCCTGAAGCTTAAGTACTAAGAAAAAATGCTTTTTTTTTAAACTTTTTGATTTAAAAAAACAGCTCCAAAAGATACCAAGAAAGTAAGTATGCCACCATATGCTCCATACACTCATGTTAAAGCACAGAAAAAATCAGCTGCAGATACGTGCAGATGTGGAAGTTATGCTCAAAAATGTTTCACTAAATCGGATTTCAAAAAACTCCGTCTTGACGGTGGTGTTTACCAAAAAGTTTGATTTCTTCGGTATTAATTGTCAGAATGAACTGATTAAGCCCATTTTTTTAAGAAAAAATGTCAAACTTTATTTTAAAAATAAAACAAAATTAATACATTGACCCAGGTCTGAGAATTTCGATTTTTGCGAAACCATTTATTTCTGCCTGGAAAATTTTTCAACTTTCAACTCAATTATCATGAAAACAACACACGAAAAATAATATAGTTTTATGATATTTTGAATGATATGATAGAGCTTAATACAAAATAAAGAAAAGGATTAGGATTAGATTAATCCTTTATTTTTTTTTTATTTTTCGCTAAAAGTAGGGCAGGTAAAAATTAAAAAGGTGTTTTTTTTTTAAGTTTTATTGCTTTGTTTTTGTTGTGTATTGCGTAATTTTTTATTACCTGTAAGGATTAGTAATGGCTTATTAGAATAAAATCTCTAACTTAAATCTATATATATAAAGGATTAAAAAAAAAAGTCAGTATTGAGTTATTGAGCATTTGTGCAAGGTGTGTAAGAAAAATTTTTACTCTTAGATCAACCAATAAGTGAAAGTGAAGTGAAATATAATAACAAACATATAAAGTGAATTCAATACATTAAAATATACATAGTTAATAATAATATTTTGTTCAAAATAAAAAGTTAAGATTTTACTAAAAAAAAAATTATTTAAATATAACATCAAATCCCTCAAATTTTATAAAAATGTCAAAAACTTTTTTTCTAATAATTTTTTCTTGAGCAAATTTTGACCAAGCATGTATAAGACTAATCTTAACATGTGTGTCAAATTTAATTAAAATTCGTTTAATAGTTCAGATTTTACAGACTTTTTTCCGTTCTCCCATAGAAACATCAAAACCCTCAAATTTTAGAAAAATGTCAATAACTTTGTTTCTAATTATTTTTTTTCAACCAAATTTTGACCAAATGTGTATAAGACTAATTTTAAATTGCGAATCAAATTTCATCTTAATCCGTTAAGCAGTTCAGATGTTACAGATTTTTTTTCCGCTCTCCCATAGAAACATCAAAACCCTCAAATTTTAGAAAAATGTCAATAACTTTGTTTCTAATTATTTTTTTTCAACCAAATTTTGACCAAACATGTATAAGACTAATCTAAACATGTTTGCCAAATTTCATTTAAATCCGTTGAACCGTTCAGATAAAACAGACTTTTTTCCGCTCTCCCATACAAACCGAACCACTGTGCGTCGGTGCGTCCACTGCAATTTGAGCTAGAGCCTAAACGGGTCGACCAATTTACATGAAATTATGTGATTCCCTAGAGGGGAAATTCGAATTTTTGTTTTAGCTCATCTAGAACGGGTAGCTGCCATACAAATATTTTTGTAATTAAACTTCGTACCTGTAATATCCAAGTCAATTGTTAGAAAACTGCATTTCAGGTTTTTCTCAAAAAATTCACATTACGGAAAATGGTCCTATTTTTGGGTTATTCGCGTATATCTTTGCCATGGTTAGATCGATTTTGCTATAATTTTGCAATCTGATGATTTTCAATAATTTAAACATGAATTATTTTATAAACAAAACAAAATCAAACGAAAAATCAATTTTTTAGTGCTTTTGACTCTTTTAATATTTAGTCGTTAAATATATACATTATGCATCTGCAATGTGGGGTTACACACAGGTATTTAACCTCAAGAGCAAGTTCGTGCGATCCAGTCGTGCATAATATTTTTTCAATCATCTCGACAAGCGCCCAGAACTGTATCTGATTAGATTTTTTTTTTTAACCATAAATTACAAAAATTTCTGCTCGTCATATTTTTTGGCGTCTATTACGAAATCGGTAATAGGCATGATTATCTGCAGTGATCGGCTTTTGATGTAATAAACAATTTTTCCAGCTTCAGTTAAAACTTTAAAAAGCCTTCTTTAATTACATCAAAATTGTATTATTATTATGCTATCGAGGTGCATATATTAGGCGTGTTTTTTTGCAAGTCCATATGGATTTGTCGAAAAAAACGATAGCTAAGTCCCGATAATTATCTGGACTTAGCTAAGTCCATATGGATTTAAGTTGTTGTTGTATTTACGTGTAAAACCATTAGTTCCGAAGTTGTTTTTTTTCGACAAATCCATATGGAATTGCAAAAATAAACGCCTATTATCGTCGTTGATACTACGAATACCTCTTTCTTGAGAAAAACTATTTTATTTTTAGCTTGTATTTAATTTTGTATGTTTGATTATCGTAAGAAATGAAAACATAGTATTCTTTTTTCAGTAACGGAACTTTATTTCGAATCTCAGAACTGCTCACATTAGGCGTGTTCCTTTGGATTTGTTCGTTGCTTGCTAGTAGCAATTTATCCATTTTCTGTGACTGTCAATTGGAAGTTTGTGTACCATGTGAACTGAACATCGTCTTTCAATGGCCCGAATAGTAGAAGACTAAAGTGATTTGTGAATTCTAAATTGGCTCTAAATATTGACCCCCATTACAGTTTAACTCATTTTCGAAAAAAATTCTATTAGTGAATCCGCAGATAAAAATTCAACGAATGTCGGTAACTTGACCTGCACCCCCAACATATTTTTCAACTAAATTGGTTTTAAGGAAATCGCAAACCATTCGCATTCCATACAAATTCTGACTTTTCTTATGCGCGACAATTTTTCCACGAATCTGCGCATCAGAGATATAAAAAATACGTTTCGCTTTGTACTATATCTTCATCCGACTTTTGTTTGGGTTTTTCGTGAAACTATCGGTCTTTTCTCCTTGTTTTTACAGTTATAGAATATTAGTGAGAACCAAAGGGTAAACAAACGAATATAAAAATACAACAGCGATTGATCTTTTCAGTGATTTTTAATTAATCGAAAATTTTTTTTTAATACAAATTTAAGTTTTTAATATTAATTGATTCTTAAATTTTAGTGTAATAACATTTATTCAATAATTTGAAACGCCTTTCTGAAGTGGAGTCAGATTCTATTTGAAATATTGGACTCCCAGGGAGTTGACTGAATTCGCGCTGAATTCGAGTTCGCTTTAATTTCAATTGTTGAATTCGCCGAATGAACTATAAGAGGCGTTTTTCTTTTTTAATTCAGAATAGAGCTCTGAACAGAGTCCGAGAATGTCGAGCATCTTCTGAACGTCCTCTGAACGAAGCGTGTTCTGACTTCTGAGCACTTTGCTCTGAGCTAAAAAAGAAACACAATTTTTTGTTTGACAGTTCAGACTCTGCTCTGAACTATAAAAGAAAAACGCCTATGATCGTTTCCTGAACTTCCTTTCCATTTTGTTAAATTTTCTATTGGCGCTGTCATTGTTTGACATTGAAATGTCATTAAGGAACAATTTAAATATGAGCGAGAGCGAGGTATTTTATTTGCGCGACCATTCTTTGAGAAAAAGGCGGGGTTTCTAACACGGGAAATTAGTGACGGTTACGACGTTTCCAACATCAACGATATATGAAACGTGATACATTATTTACAGGTATTTTGAACACTTAATCTCTCTATAAAAAGTTAAGGGAAATTGACCAATTTCCGTATAGAAAAGGTAAACATTACTTAAGTCCATTTTTGCTTAATTTGGGGATTTTGAGATATCCCTACTCAAATACTGTTAAAAAAATTAGATATTTAAATTTAGTGGAAAAGAACTTTACTTTCAATTATTTTTGTTTTGTTAAATATTTCTTTAATTTCAAAAATACAGCTTATTCGTGATCAGAATCACCAATTTTAAGGCGCAGTTTGGACCATTATTATTCTGAAAACCTCATATGTCAATAGACATCAATAATACGCCTGTGCTTAAAATCGTGCTGAATTTAATAACAGTCCCCGCGTTATATCGTTCGACACCTTGTTCCCGCTACATAAGCCAACATATAGGTGAATTTCAGAATTTCTACTTGGAATATTGTCAACCTCCTCCTTCTGACAGTGTTGCCACCGTGTCAACACTTTTTAATATCAATCTTGTGGCCTACGCAAAAACACAACTCGTCAGGCTGAATAGTGCATTGTTTTGTTTCCCTATAATCGTGCCCTATCGTGCCTTAACATCCCCACTAATAGGAACCTATGATAAAATTTTTAGTTTGATTTTATTACAATCCATACAGTTTTCCGTTATTGCGTCAGCATAACATCAAACAAAAAATATAATCCCATAGGAAATTCTCATACCAAAGACACACCAAGCACTTTAACCACTGCCCCTGAAATTGTTATATAATAAATTCCTCATAAATATTCAATTTGTAACCAAGTCAAGCGAAGTGAAACTCTCATATTGGAACATAATTTCAATTTAAAGGCAAAAAGTGAAATGTATCTTCTTCTAGTTATATACTTTCTACATTAATTCTGAATCATTTCTGCGATGACCAGTGATTTACCTTCTCCCGCAAAATACTTTAAACTGTCCATAAGAAGATATATAAATTTAGCGAATGTCGCCAATCGTTTAGTCGATTCGCAGTTCGATCGCAACGATGAAACATATTGGAGTTGGTTTGATTCTTGTCCTTGTCACGGTAACTGCAAAGTGTGACCCAGTATTGGTGGACGAAACTGCGGCAAGAGTTGAAGAGATTTTGGATACAAAATCACATCAAGGAGAACAGTTACTGCAAATCCAACCAAGCTCTGGAGAGGTAAATAATGCAGAAGAAAACGAACAGGTTGTGAAAGGGCAACCAAGGCATAGTGAAGATGCAGACAAGTCACCATCATCAGTTAACGAAAACCCACTAGGCGTCAAGAGAGGCAGTAAACGAGTTCAACGCATGTACACAGAATCCTACACATACTTTACTGCGGAGGATATTGGGAATATGTTGAGAAAAGTCCATTTACCAGGTAATACGACGCAATCCAGGAGCGCCATCTACAAAGCCGATGGCGATGTCGTCCAAGACACCAGTGACAAATCCCGTAAAGATAAAGTCTGTGTACTGGCTTTAGTGGAAAAAAAGAACGCCCCACATCTTGGGCTTGGCTTGGGCGAACAAATGCTTTCTATCGTTGCCGCCGCACGCCGCGCCGCCGATAATGAAAGCGAAGCGCGCCACACGAAGAAGGCTCTCAACAAATATTTGCGCAGAATGTACCGAAAGTTACGTCGCACCGTGAAAAAATACAAGCGAAAGGCCAGTTTCAGATCAAACGATCCGAATCCGATGACAGTTGAAAAAGTCAATCGGAAAAAGAGGAACAAAAAAAAGGAAGATCAAGATATTTATAAATTACTTTTAGGATGAATTTTCCTTTTGGCATTATCGTGAGAAAGTGTTTGTTTTTGTTTTAAGTTTAAGTTTAATTTATTTTATTTTTTAAGTAATTTTGTTTTTAACTTCCCTCAAATGAAATGAGAAGATCAACAAAACACATACATATATGTACATATATCCATATATATACATACATAAATAAAACATTAAAAGTGAATGAATAATAATGAATTTACTTACATTTGACTTTTTCCGCATTTGGTTAAACTTTCCATTTGGAAATTCCTCGACTAAATGATGAAACAAGTTCTTTAAGTGGATGCACTTGGATGGGATCATCTTGTTTTTGATTTTGTTGTTGCATATTTGTGTAACATTGTGACGGAAGAGTTTTAAAAGACAACGCACTTTAATTTGACGTGCGTTTTATAGTTATTTGTCAAGCAAGTATATTATGAAGTCAAGCTTTTATTTGTCACTAATACGGTATAGGAAAGGCTTGAAAACATGAAGGTAGGTATCCATGATATTAGTAACAAAATCGAACTCGAAATTTAAATCAAATAAGCAATTGCAAATTTGAGGAAAACAAAAAAAATTGCGAAACTCATGTCGTTTTCGAGTGGACGTTCGGAGCTACTCCTTTTTCACTCCTTTTACTCCAAATTTTCCATTTTCAATAGGAATGAAAGAGTTCCGAAAACCAAACGAAAACGACATCACAATCGACAATAATAGTTTTGTTCAGTGACAAAATAGTTAGATTAGAACAGAACAGCATAGATTCCTGATAGACGTCAGAAAAAGTTAGAACAGGAAATCGAAATCGTTTGGATTTCGGAACTGTTCCATTCCTATCAAAAATGGGAAATTTTGAGTAAAAGGAGTGAAAAAGGAGTAGCTCCGAACGTCCACTCGAAAACGACATCATTGAACAGCAAACCAGAATAGTTTAGAACAGAAAATTCCTCATTGAACAGCAAAGAGTTGTACTTTTCTGTTCGAAACTGTTCTAAACTGTTCCGAACAGCCTCGCTGAACAAACCTAATGTCAAATTTCTGTTCCAAAAAAAAATTTAACAACAATTTTGTGAAATTGCTTTGCTTTATCTTCCGTCTCTTTCTTAATCATTTGCGTATGTAAACGTTTATGTTTCTATGGTGAAAAACTAGGAATCTAAAATCCTAGAATTCAGCAGTCATTTTGTATCCATTAACTTCAAATGATAGGCGCAAAATTTTAGACGATTGAGTACGATGTTATAGCATTTTCAGTATGGTACTAGGTTAAAAAGAGGATATTCCGAATTTTTGAAGGAGTTAGCATCGTTATCGTAGATACTAGGTGTGTTTTATTGAGCTTGTTACTGGACCAATTCCGCAATGTTCCACATTAAGCCATATTGTTACTGAAAACCAAATGGGCTGTTAACTTGTTGTTGGTAGAATTTGCATGTGACATTTCGGCTTAATGTGAAGAATTTCTTAATGTTTACATTAAGGAGCTCAACAAAACACGCCTTATGTATATAAATACTAAATAACTTGGGGAAATTATAATTAATGTAATTTTTTTTTTAAATTAAATGCAAATTGTTAACAAAACCAGACTTTTGGCACGTGCTTTTTGATGTGAGGAGTAAAATTCTGATATTTTGTACACAAAAGTGTTTCAATGCGTTTGTTAACTTTCTTTTAAGTTTCTCCATTTTTGAGAAATTTGTTCTCGCTTTGGTGTTTAGACAGGTTTTACACATTTAGTTGGAAAAAAGATACCAAACAGACCTATTATCTAAATAACTATACCTACTTGTATTACTATCGGTGAATGTTGGTCTTAATTGAAAGGGCATTCGTCCAAAATTAGCATTAAAGCGGAAGCAAATTATTCATTACATGGATTTGTCATTTTACAAGAATTTGTAAGAGATTAACATATATGCAATCTAAATGTGTTTGTGTAAGTTACGCTATGCCTATATGTTATGCAGTAATGAATAAAAGATATCCGTCTAATTTCCATAAGAAAACTATAGATAGATACGTATATATAAAACTTCCTACAATCCAATGGATTTCACTAATTAAATAGATTTCCGTTGATAAAAATTATTGTTTTTTTTTTTATTTGACTTAAATATATGCATTTTACTTCATAGTAAATTGGTAAAGTTTGCTGCATATAACACAAATTTTATTAGCTTGAGATATAAAATATAAAACGTAATATCAATGGTCAATGCACTGACACATACAAAAATGGTAATTAAATTAAAACTACAAAAAAAGCTAAGATTTTTATTTTCCATCATGTTCATCTACCAAACAAACGCAACAAAATAAGTTTGAACAAAATAATTTTGGACTTGCGTGACCTACACAATGTAATAATTTTTGCAATATTTTAGACGTAATCGTATTTTATGAGGGTACAAATGGTGACAGATGCTGATTCACAATGCGACGAGGAAACGGGACGTGAGCGTGACGAGAACAGCTGTCATCTTTTTATAGTAACAAAATCGTCGTCCAATTCACAATGCAGCAAGCATTTTTGTAAAAAAAAAGTCAATGAAATATATAATCAAAATAACATACAAAACAATAGATTTATCAATAACTTTATTTTTAAATGCCTTTGATCATTTCTTTTTTGAAAAATCTGTAAATTACCTAGCAATACTCCCCATGAAAGCAGGAGTAGTATTAGATTATTGTTTGCATCTACTCATGAGTAGTTCGCCACCTCCAAAGGAACATGGCTATTGCTGACAGTTGTATGTCAATATTGTCAACCTTATGAATTCGCAACCTTACCCGGAGGGCAAACGAGCAAGTTCTGGCAAGCAAGTTGCAACACATACACATTTTTTCACTAACACATTATAAGCCCAAGCAACTTGCCTTTTTCGAAGCCAGTTGAGCAGCCAGTAGAGAAGCAAGTAGGGCGTTCATTTTTTTAACTATAGTCAACATTCATCGTTCCTTTTATTAAAATTTCTGAAGTAATTAGATTTTGTGCAAAAAATAAGTTAAAATAAATTTAGTTTGGAATTTGATTGCAATTTTAAAATGTTAAAATTCACTTTCATACGAAGCTTGACAGAATATTTGAGGTTTGCGAATATTTCGTTACAAACCACCAAAAAGCTCTAAAATTGCCCTTTTCAAAAAATAAAATTTCAATTTTTTCAGATTTGTAAAGGTTTTTTAATCCATTGACATCGTAGACATCCTTCAATGGAATTTGAAAGTTTATGGCTTCACAGATAGGGAAGAAATTATATTTGATCATTTCGAGAATATTTCGTTCCAAATGTCAACCGATTGCGCTGAAAATGCATTTTTCCTGAGCAGAAAATAAAATGGAAAAAATTTCGGATTTTGGAGGTGTTTTAATACATCGTATACATTCTTCAATGGAATTTTAAAGGTTTGTGCTTGACAGACGGATAGCCAACAAACAGTATTTTGACGTCTGTAGAATATTTCGTTTTTTTTTTTGGTACATGAATTTCAGTTAAAGTATATCTTGTCGTTCCATCTTTTGTTTCGTTGTCCATAATTTCAGGAACGAACTTAATTAATCGGACACTTGTATTGCAAATCCCAAAAAAAAAAACTCACTAAATCAATCATAGTGCAAAACTTCACACAAATTGCCATCAAGAACAAGTGCCCCTACCTCTGGGCGCCTATGCAGGTCTTCTTTTGAAAAGAAGAGAAATTTGCTTCTGGATTTATTGTTGCAACTGTTCTAGAGCCGTTCACACGTATCCGCACTGTTTTTTTCGGATTACTAATCAAAAAGGTCAATATTTAAAGCCGGAACCACACTACTCTCGAGTGGTGGGTTGGGGAGTAGTGTGTCGTTGTCATTCCAATGTATATTTCATAGATTTCGACACAACATATCACACGATACAAATATGGCTCTGCTCATATGAAATACATAAAAGCACACACCACACGATAGTAGTGCGGTTCGGGTTTAAGAATGGATTCATGAAACGAAGAAAAAAAAATCAATTTTTTGTATTAAGTTAAGAATTTTTGTCAGCTGCACCACGTTTAATTTTTTTCCAAAGTTCTCCGATAAGAAATTGTTTGCGGAGTCATTATTTTAATGCCATTTTCGATTGGATTTTCAGACTATTTTACTCCTTTTTGATTCCAATCGAATATGAAAACATCGACTTCCCATGTTTGTATACAAATACAAATACAAAATACTACCAAAGATCGCCATTTTACAAAATGATTACCAGATTTTTAAAACTTTTTTTAAATCGTCACAAGCCACGTTTAAATCTATTTTGTCGCGTTGTGGTGATGTGCGTTAAATTCTTTCGAAAGATCTCTCCGAATTTTCTGGAAAAGTTTTGCACTTGGGAAATTATTCACCAGACAAACACAACAGTGCTCAATAGAACATTTAAAATTGATTAATCTTTCTGCCAAATGGAAAACCACAAGCCATACAAATTGGTTTCAAGGATATCAGAAGAAAACATCAATTAGAATACGAATATTTATGTATGCGTTAGACCTCTTCCTCCAAAAGCTACAAATGTTTTCTACTTTGGAAATTATAGTGAATATATCAATTTGATTAGCATCATCATGCTCCAAAATGTCAAACAATTAATGATTTAATTATTTTAACACGATTCATGATCGTTTATTAGTAATTTGCACTTTACAGTCATAAAATGTTGCACAATGCTATTAGCTTAATCATTGTTAATATTAACCGACGATGTTCGAGTAGTGTAACTATACTATAGACTTCTCTAGGACAAATTGTGTCTACATGATGCCATGCATTGACGTTTGCCATGCATTTATGCAGCAACCTCTCTTGGAACGATTAATTTCGTGAGACTCACTAAAGTAATTCAGTTACAGTTAAACTTGCACCCTGACCACAATTAATAATTCTGCCACTTCATATAAATTCCATGGCAGTACAATAATTTGGCTGAAGTCTCTCGTATGATAGTGGTGATAAAGATGATGGCGAAGTTGATAATTATACAAAAATATATCCAGTTAACACGCATTCACTTATACAAGACAGGTATCCCAGGAATTCTACTGTAAGCTAGCTGGAAGTTACATAAAGCCTATACAAGAGTCTTACACGAAGGCCTCTGCGCGTTAAGCCTTTTTTGTTGAACAATAAGCAAAGTTATGTTCAGCGACAATCGACTTGAATAGTTAAGCTGTTGACATATTCCATATTTGGCTGTATTTTGCTTGATTCGCGCTTTTTGCAAAATGTTGATAAATGAACAACACCTTATGAGAACAACACCTGCAGCTGCAACAAATACAAATTCACTCATAGCTTCGTATAGTAGTCATCAAAACAGCTGAATAGTTAGTTACATAGGTACGCAGAAACATCAACGACGGGCGACGGTCGAAGGATGGACGGATGATCGTGTGGCCTTACGAGGAAAAACGAAATCCAAGGAGGAACTGGTATGGTTGCTGTCTACTCCTTTTGCTAACATTACGCGCAGCACGGATATTATTAACTTGGGACTAAGGAACAGGTTTATTTCTTTTTTTGTTTGCATTTCATGTTGTACTCGGCTCGCTTATATGTTTATATTTTTAGAGTGAAGTCCCCATCAGGAACCGGCCGATGAACTGATGTGCTAAAAAATGTGCAGCTGATATTTCTGCTATTACATGCAAGTAAATAAAATGCATTTTGAAGAGATCATCAGAACAGAATATAAGCTATACAACAACTGCTGTTCTCAATTTTAAATTGCGTTAATTACGAACAAGGCAAACACTTGTTATCGAAATAATCCCTAATACTACGTTTTCACTGAGCACTAAATCGCGATTTAAGAGGATTTAGCATAAATCCTCTTCAAATCTCGAAGATTTACCATACAAATTTAAATCTCCTCAAATGAAGATTTAAAATAAATCTCATTGAAATCTTCTTGCAAGAAGGAGATTGTCAAATCAAACAATCCTAATTTTGTAGAACGCACCCTTTTAAACGTCAGTTTTTCCATTGAAATCAAAAAAAATTATAAAATGTTTTTGCGCGTTGGCTGTAGGAATAAAAATGCAAGTATTTACAATGTATTTCATATATTTATAATAATATTTTGGTAAACAATACAAATTCCAGATAATGCAACAACCAAAACAAACAAAAAACAACGGACAACCTAGACACTGGAGGATGGGGAGCTTTTCATTGGAGAGTGGGCCGAAAAATTGTGTTTTTTTCTGTATTTATGGATTCTCCTATTGAATTTACTCACTCTTATGTTATTTTGAAGAATAAAATGGTGTGATAACAATAGATTTAGGTTACTAGACTCATTTTTAATAAATAGTTTATTCAAAATTAATTGTTTTATTGCTCAAAAATTGTTTTTTTTCCGTTTGCTATACGTTTGCCGATTATATTTGTTTTACTCTTGCCAAATTGAGTTGACAATTGAATGGCAATTCAGACTGAAAACGTCAAATTAATCTCCTTTTTTGTGGTGAAAACACTTCAAGATTAATTTTAAATCTCCTACCTTAAATCCCGGATTACCTCTTGGTGAAAACGTAGTATAAGCAAACTTTACACGATTCAACTTACTGCTTGAACACAATAGAATGCTGCAACTGGAACAGAAGATGCAGCTGCAATAGCTGTCAAAAAGTGTCTTACGTACTTATTTTACGTGCCCACAATGCAGCTGTACAGCTTTCTGATATTTGATGTTTTGATGTCATTAGTTAGGTCAGCTGATTGCATCTTTTGTGACATTTGTGAAAATTAGGAATTGAAGAGAGCTTAAAGCTCAATTCAACCCCTATATAAACACTCATCGAGTTGAAAGGGGCCATCAATTTTGAAATGTCAAAAATGTTGCACGCAAAAGTTAAAAGTTGGTGAACTCTGAACTCTTGCAGCTGCTGCTACAGCTCCGTTTGCAGCTACGTTGCGTTGTGTTCGCAATATTCAAATTATGTGTATATTCAATATTTTGACAGTTAGTCCGGCTACAGCTCCAGTTGCAGCTCCGTCTCCATTGTTGTGGCAGTTAATTGTCAAATCAGTCGGTTCTCGGTGGTTGATCAAATCAACCCTTGTGTGGGCTTGTTGTTTGATCAATTTGACGCTTGACGATTGAGTTGAAGAAAATCAAAAGACTTTGAATTTGTTCAAGTTGAGTAACACGGACTTTTTAATTTCTAAACTTCATTTTCTTCTTGTTTTCGAGATCTAAAGCATGTTTTGTATGAAGAATATAATTGATAAAGCAGGTATACTTACGATAGATATTTAATTAAAAAAAATGTAGCTTACCTGAAACAAAAAGAAAAATTGATAAAATTAGAAAATTTGTTTGGTAATGTATAAATGTATAAATGTAATGAATGAGAATAAAATAAGTCACGCTCAATGAAATGAAAATTTTTGTCTCTAAAATTTCCCCAAAAGCTGATAGTATTCGAGAAACTAACAAAAATCTTAATGTTAACCCTTTCACTCCACACATCTCATCAAAAGCCCTGGTCCAAATTTAGGTATTTTTAGACAAATAAAAGTTGCTGGGGTGAGTAGCTTACAGTTGCCTAGGGGCGCCAGGCCTTAGGAAATGGTTCCCACATAAAAATAAAATTATCTACTTAAATTCAGAATTATCGGAATTTTCCTCGAAGTTTGCACTTTTTTTTATAATTTATCTGGCCACGTTTTGTAGCTCTATCACCCAACCAATGGCCGAGTTCAACGCACATCTGAATATTCAGAATTCTGAATTTTTGAAGCTCTTGATTGGCCAGCTGTCAGAAGTCATTTGAATTTTCAGAACTTTTTCTGACAGCTGGCCAATCAAGAGCTTCAAAAATTCAGAATTCTGAATATTCAGATGTGCGTTGAACTCGGCCAATAAGAAACTTTACGAATCTATCCAAGTCAAAAGTGACGGTCAATGCTTCGGTGGGTTTGACAGATGAACAATTGCAAGGATAAACAAATAAGCGATATTTTGATCTTTTGAGTAATTTTTGCTCATATTTTGACTTTTAAGTATAATTTTAATTACAAAAGTATTTATTTTTATAGAAACATACCTCACATGATGCCAGTATTGGCACTCTAACTTAGTTTAACAAAATGTCAGTTTCGCCAATTTTATGATTTTAGTATATTTTCTCGAATGTGAGATGTCAAAGGAAAGGGAAAAAGAATTAAGGAATTGCATTCCAAAAAAAATTCGAAGATTAAAAATAAAATCAACTTTTATTATACCTATTTGTTTCAATGAAAAAATTGCATGGTGGGTATAAAGGATAAACTTTGGTTCTCCTTTTGGATTAGATTTATTTGATGTCTTAATTTTTGTTTGTACCTATCTGCTTACTTCAAAAATGTCAAAGTAGAAGTTACATTTACCGCCATTTACAAAAAGTATATAGTGATGACTTTTGGGACACCTTGTTCATGCAACAAAGCAACATAAATGTTCCAGGGATTATTTGTCACACAATCATAGTGCCTGATTACATGGTCGTTTTACTGATAGTCATTTTAATGAACGCGATGACATGATGAAGAAATATCCTTTCTTTTCCCTATCTCATGCCCTTTAAATCCATACATGTACATATATCCCATTCCCACTCACCCAATAAAAAGGCTTTTAATGCTGAATCTGAGAATATTAATTGGGTGCAATCTACTCTTTCTCTTTTTTTTTGCGCATAAAATCTACCTGTCTCACTGGATGCGCCTTTTAGTAAAACGACCCATGTAATCAGGCACATAGAATAGAAGTTATTCTTTTTTATTTAAATAAAACACACCCGCTGAAAGAGCAGTTCCATTTGAGAGATTCATTTCCGTAAAAGCTTAAGCTACTCCAGTCATGTCTGTGCGGAAGCACATCAATATAATTGGATGCAATCCATGTTCATGTTTCATGACATAAGTAGTCTACATCCCACTCACTGGGAATCAAAAGGGAATTTGATTGTTAAATGAGTTAATTTAAGTGATATTCAATTCCCTCCAAACCCCTCCATTTATAAAACCCCCTTTCACCATATTATATGTTAAATGTGTTTCATCATTCGTGATCGTGATACACTATTCGCTATCGTTTTTTTTTGGATTTGTGTTGTGATGCCGACTTTTGTATACATGCATCCACAGTCCTGAAGGTCAGAAATGAAAGTTCTATTGCTGCACATGCAAAATCCAATGCAGCCAGGCACGGAAAGTGAGATTTTTAATTTACAGTTTTTCACACGGGAATAGGTATACCTGTGTACTTACAGCTATCTATACCAATAATATTAACAACAACAAACATTTATCCCGCAAATGTTAATTTTATCAGAATTTTTCTATCAAACCCAACTCCTGTTGTAGTTTTTGTAACGGTTTTTTAATTGCACCAACAAAAAATACCATCAAATAAGCAGGTATGCAAAACAAGTAAAAGTATAACAACAAATCATATAGATAGATTGTCTTCAACTGTAACTAGTAGCACCAGCCCACAATGCAGACACAACAACTACAACAATATACTCAGAGAAAACCGGACTAAAAAAAAAAAAAAAAAAACAATCTTATTCCAACTTATGTACTTATGTAGCCGCATGCCAGCCATATTTTGCGCGATATTCGCCAATTTAGCATGTGAATTTAATGCATGATGTTATGTTTCCATGAGAGACAGAGCGAAACAATATTTTTTATTTCGTGTATTGCAGTTTTTGATTCTTGATTTTTATTTTTTTTTTGAACGGAGGAATGTGTAGATACAATGCGCTTTCCGTATCTTTTCATTTTATTGACATATCACGTATCTCACCGTATATAGACAGGCGCGGTGGCGGGATTTCAGTTTGGGGAGCCAATATTTTTGAGGTTGTCCAAACCGAAGAAAATTGAATAATTTACGAGTATTTTCAACTCTATATAGGGCTAGTGTTGATTTTGTGTGAGCCACATAAACTCCAGCACTCCAGCTGAACACGACTAAAACAGTGACAGCTCGAGCAAAAAAGTAAGCAAACATACTTTTTTCACGTTTGTAATTGTCGAAGTGACATATGGGATATGGAATTATGGCCTTTTCGATTGGAGTCAGAATGACAGTTCTTCTTCTGAAAAGAAGAGACATTTGCTTCTGATTATGTTTTCAGAATCGTTCCAGAAGGGTTCACACGTATCAAATCGTTCTCCCGGATTACCAATTGAAAAGGCCATTAGTAAGTTTGTTCCAGACTTTTTTTTTCGCAAAAATGGGCGGTCTTTTAAATTTTGTGGAGTGGATATAAAATCCTCGCAGCGAAAAGAAAACTGCCAAAAAAAATTCGAACGCTCTGTGGGCAACGGTTCCACTTTTTAAACGTCAAAACAAAAATCGTAATGCGGTGAAATGCCGATGAATGTCATTCTGTTTCGTAGTCAGTTTGATTTTGATATACAAATCACATAAAATGTTTTGTACCGAATTTGAGGCAAATCAGCTCGAATTACAGTTGACACATCACGGACGCATCAGACGCACATTTTCGACTTCACCATCATCGTAATGTTCAATTTCTGAACTTTTTTTTTTGCACGAAACAAATACTCTTGACCTATGAGCAAGTTATTTATGTCAAAAGTAAAAAAAAAAAAAAAACATTAACCAAGCAATAATTCATTTCATAAAATAGGGTATGCAATGGAAATTGTTGATGGAGACGCAGACCATAAATTTAATGAAATAAATGATTTTACGAAATCGAATTCAGCATTGGCAATTAATGCCGAAATACATGAAGGTCTGTTTATTAAACATTAAAATAAAATTTTCAGAATGTACTGTCAAAACCCATAGAAAAAAAGTTTTGCGAAACTTAGTGAACATTTTATGGGGTTATGCAATAGTAAACAAATCAAAATTGTATTGATCCTGATCTGCAAAACACCGATTTTTACAATTTTTTCCTTCCGATGGGCTAACAAATTTTGGAGATCTGGACACTTCGGCAGATCTACCCTTCTTTTTACTAACACCACTATACTCCAGTTCAATTGACAGCCATCAGTTTGACAACTACCATCTCCCACAGACGCCAATATACAACTGTATTAAAAATTAACCAATAATTAGAAGTCGTAATCCATCCACCAGGAAAAAAAAAATAAAATTTTTGATCGAAATCTGAATCTACCTAAGGAAAACCCCATTAGTTACCAAACAGGCATAATTTGACATCTACTGCCAGTTGAGTCGAAATTCTAGGACGGTGTTCACATTGGACTGACTCCCCCGATTTTTTTTGACGTCTCTGTGCTTTTGCTCACTTCCACTTCTTGGTGAGAAAGAGATGGCCAGCAAAGGCAGGATTTTTTAAATTAGTTAAAAATTAGTGGATTTTTTTTTACGTCTTCTTTTGTGACATCTGTTTTCTCTGTCTGTGATTTATCTTTGGCACTTAAATCTTACAGAATCCAATTTTTTTCAATTGGAAACATATTTATTAAAGAAGATTTACATTTTGCAAGTGCAAAAAACTGTAATTAATTTTTCAAACTGCACAGATTTCTGCTAAACGTCAAAGTTAGTCGGATGTGTTCACATTAGTTTGTGTCTGAACAAACCAAGTTGGATTCACGTAAAAAAAAATCGTCCAATGTGAACACCGTCTGGGTGGCGTATTTTGTTTTCTTTACCCTACACGTATTCAGTTATCAATTTTGTAGCAATAGCGTTAAAACTGTTCTTTCTGTGCCGGTATGATTGCAAATGGTATTTTATAAAATAATTTGAACGCCGAAAAACAATTTTCTGAAATTATTTTTGAAATGAACTAAGAAATACAAATCGTTTGTGGACACGAAGTCTTTTGATAAATAATCTCCATTCGTAGCGTTTTTCATTTAATTTCGATTAAATATTTAAAATATATGACAATGCATGTATGTATCTCTATATACATATTTATATGCACGTAGCAAGTATTTGGTAGCATCATAATATATCTCGAATAAGTTGAAGTTATTTTCACTTTCTATACAACGAAGAGTAGGTACCTACGTAATATTTTTAGGGTTTCCTACCATAAAATCTTAAATTATATTTCTTGACTATTGCCATAAATGCCAAGAGCCGTCTTTAAAATAACACTAATTTTTACACATAAAAATATGACACTAAAAAGTGAGGATTTACTGAATCTTAAGAAGAATTGATTTATTGATGAATTTCATTAACGTGAGTTATGAAGCCGTAAAATGCATCTTGCTTTCACTTTCTTTTTGGATTTAAGAGTGCGACTTTTGACAACTTCTTGCCGAAAGGTATAAAGTTGTCTTAGTGGTATTTTGTTTTTCTTTTTATTTTTTATAATTACATACAGGTAGATTCAGTTGAGTTAATATAAGGTTTTGTGGATTAACTAAAATACTCACTATAGGAGATATTATGTTGTGATTTATTCATTTTTGAAAGCAATTCATCACTTCTTTGTGAAAAGTGTTCATAAATACAATCTCTTGGCTTATGGTTTTCAATATTACGCAATAATATTCAACTTTGAAATAATATGAATGCATAATTGCATTTGTTTAATATGCGAATACAAATAATTATAGTCCACTGTAATTTTGTTTCGATATCAATCATTAATATTTTAAGTTCTTTGAGAAAGAAATATTTAAATTAAAAATATAAATTGGATAAAGTTGAAATTGTATATTACATGGAAAGCCAATTAGTTAATGCACGAACTAAGAATGCTGGCGCTGGGGGGAAAGCACATTTGACAAATATTATATTTGATTGTATAGACTATTTAACCTAGTAGACAATAATAAGGTGAGGAATAGCCCTAGAAATCTAGAAAGTAGCTAAGGTCATGCCGATGTTCCAAAGTTGGCAGGGTTCAAAAGAAAATAAATTATTTATGCGACTAAGCAATTCGGGGCTGAGCAATAGAGGTCTTCCAAGATTTGTCTTTGTCTTTTCTCTTTCTAATTTTACATCTAAAAACAACAACAAAAAAAAGGCCCTGGTTGGAAAATATTTACATGCTCTTGGCAGTGTTAAACATCCGGTCATTTGATTATTTATTGTATTTGGAACTGAAAACTTAAATTTGCGATCGAATTACCTATTCATTAGTGTTTAAACAGTTTAGTGAACATTTTTTCAAGTGTTTGATACAAAAAAACTAATGTTATTACATATTAATCACTATTATTAAACACCCGACTTTTTTGGCTCACCTTCGTGCCTTCGGCATTTGGTTTTGTTTTCCAACCAGGGAGTGCTGTCAGATTGTTATTTTTTTTTTTTTTTTAATTTCACACTGACACTTCTGACATTTGGTGGCAGAGATCCATTTACAAGTTAATACTCGGGGCCTATGGCTGAAACAGATGTGCAGCGCCAGCGTCTCTTCACGCATCGATGCCTACAGCGCTGCAAACAGAACATGTGCATACTCTTGAATATTTGTGATTCATAGTTCTGTCAAAACAAAGTGGCAACAGTCAAAATTTCAATATTTTTATACAAAAAAACTCAATTTTTTGCGCGAAAAGAGTTAATTTTATTGACTTTTAAAATGGATCTTGTCTAAATAACATCAAAACAAATTAGGATCCTTGCAGATTTTGTATTCTTTCATCAACTCTATTAACTTTCCTCCCATAATAAAAATCAAAACAAAGCACATGAGTTTTCTTTTCAGAATGACAGGCACCGTGAATTTCACTAATGCCAGATTAGAGATATTTTATGTGGTTTTCGTGTCGACCAAAAAAATCGATTTTTTTTTTTATTTTTTTTATTTGTGACAAATTTTTCCTTTCCTTTCGACCAAAAAAATCGAATTTTTGTCGATCTGAAGTCGATTTTGCAGACCTCGATTTTTAGCAAGATATACACAGATTTTCACACGCACTTGCACACACATCAAAGAAAAGTGACGATTATCAGTGTTATTTCAAAAGTGGCACTCACACAATTGCAAAACAAACAAAAGTCACGTTTTCTGTTCCTTTTGCCAGTAAAATTTAAGATCTGACACCCAAATCTGAAATGGTTGAAACGAAAACAAAATTAGTTTGTTGTTGTGGCTGCAATTAAGCTGCGCAGCAAATTTAGAAATAGAGACATCGTGCAGCGATGTGCTGCATGCAGCCCTTGAGTGATTTGGCTCTCATAAGAACCTGTGTAATTCAATTTCGTTGCATGCGAAAAGCTGCAAATCTGTTTCAGCCATTATAACTTAAGCACGGAGAAAAACTGTGTTACCGGCGTGAATTACATACTTGTTATCGATAGTTTGTATGGATATATCCGAAATCGAAACTCATTTATCTGTTTTGAGTGATCTGCCATCCAAAATAAAAAAAAATCAATAAATGTTTGTTTGTTGATGCTTTTTATATAAAATTCTGAGGGAATTTTTCATTAGAGCCAAATTTCCTGCAGCCGGAGTTACCTTAATTATTATCATACAATATTGATACACGGCCTTGAACACATTTCCAAAATGTGAAATGATTATATCAAAAATAACGAAACAGAAAACAAACTAAAAACAATATTATTACTAAAAGCCGCGTTTTATTACTCCCATCAGGATAAGATCATGATAATAAAACTAGCTTGATTACATTAACAGCATATTGTTTATTGCATTTTTTTTTTTCGAATAATAAAAGTTGTTGCGAAGGGAATAAGGTAATAGTAAATATAATTGAGCCTGTGAGTGTAAAAATGGTGTAACTAACAATTTTGTTTGTTATTATATTTGCTTTTTAACCGATCTTAAACATACAAATATGTTGTCAAAATGGTGACGAATACAATATTTTTTTTGAAAATAAGGGTTACATAACTTTTGCACTCGCAATAATAATAATATTAGCGCCTGAAAAAAATGGCAAGTTACAAGTTTTTGCCAAGTTAAGTCATAGCCCTAGAATGTTGTTAGCAGGGAGAACCTAGCCGAGGAAAACTTGTCAAATACTTGAAAAGCCCTCGCTAGTAAAACTTGATGGGCAGTTTTTTCTATCCCATACATTAATATATAAGCAATTAGTAAATAAAATTAATTATATTATTTATATAATATAGTATATTATAGTGCATATAGCAAACAGAACACTAATAAACCAATTATAAAATTATTTTAACCATTTAATATATAGGTAAAGTGTTAATTAAATATTTTTAAATATAAGCTTTGAATAACTTATGATAATGTCTAAAACAAAACAGAGTAAATTAATCCCAAACCAAATTAACTCATAAAACAGTTTTTCAGTGGAGGATTAACTTTAATTTTCAGCTGTCAGAAATTTATTGAAATCGAACTGCTTTACTATATGGAAATCGCGAATCGATTTCGATAGTTTTTTGGCACACATCTGTCGGAAATATCTTTCAGTTATAGGTCATCTTGACATCAAATTTGATTAACCTCGAAACTAGGATGATTTCTTACTGAAAAACTCATAAAATTTGGATTAATTGATCAAATTTTTTCGTTGTTTTATCCTCCTAGTTTCCCTTCCACATGCATCCTTCCATAACAAAACAACTTATTGTAGACACATTTATTAGAGTTAGCTAACTCTGGTAACTCAATACTGAATAATTGGCCCTTAGGGCGAGTTTTACAAACATGGTTTATCCTCAGATCAAGACTTGGAACCTCCAATTTTGGTGGATTAACTGAGGTTCAAGCAGGGTTGAAGTAGGTATGTGGTTAATTAATTAATAAGTTAAACCTAGAACCATGGTTGAACCTCAAATAATCTTGAACCGAGGATGAACCGAAAGTAGAACCAAAAATAGTTATTTCAAAAATGCAAGAAAAAATAATAAGTATACCTACTTCTAGTTCTTGCAAAATATAAATAATTAACACAACCGATGACCTAAGACCCTTTATTCATATCTTTGAAAACAGTTATGCTGAGCAAAGTAATAAATACGTTCAACGTTTAAAAATAAGAAAATACCTACATACATACATACGTCATAAATTCCAGTTACACGTGTGTTTGTTTTTGAAAATTAAAAAAAACGGTAGCTAATGAGTAAGTTAAATTGAATTTAAATTATGTACACAAAATTGAGTGTTCTTTCCGAAGAAATAAAGATAAGCTATCAATGAGAATGACAAATAACCCTGACTAACAACATATGAAGTGGAGAGAAACATTACGTAAAGTACCTAAATTCAAAGGGCCCGATAAGTTCACTTTTTATATCTCTGGCCGAAACACTGCGCGATGTCATGTAGGCATTATATGTACACACACAAAAAAAATACAAAAAAAATTAAACAAACAAACAAACCTTCTGGACCTTGAAGACACTCCAGCTCGATTGTGTAATCCCAACAATCTAAACTATTCAATTTAGATAAAATACTCGGTGCTGATGTATTGTTATTGACACTTGTCATCAAAGATGCCGGTGGTGGTTTATTTTTAATAAAATTATTTGAGTCCCAAATACGATTAGAAGTTGGTGAATGTTCATCTTTTATTATGCTGTTGACCCCGTTTTCACGATGATGGCGACCTTCAGAGTCGCGAATACTTTTATTGATGTGATTATTTTCTTGGACTATTTTATCGCGTAGATAATACAAACATGTCAAAGGTTTGCCATCAGTTTCATCTAAATCCATTTCTTTTGTCGAATTCATATTTTTTTTTGTTTGTTTAAATTCTTTTTAAAACTATTCGTTTACACTCAAATAACTTGACACTTATAAAAGAATAGAAAAACCGTTATGATGCTCACATTTTTTTTTTAAATGATTCCGTAGATTTCTTTCTTTACATTTGCATAAGAATCGAGGACTTTGTGTCTTTAGAAAAGAAATGCAAATTCTCGAGACTGTCCACTCATCCAGCGAGTGAACAATTTTAAAAGTCAATGGACTAAAATTGCCTTCAACAAGATTTATAAATACAAAAAAAAAAAGAACAAGAACAAGAAGAAGAAAAAAGATAGACCGTGGTCTAAGCGTAGTTTTTATTTGCACTCAGCATGCAGGTAAAATCTTAAGAAGACATCTTCTGATGGTCACAAAAGCACGGCGCCGCGGATAACTTGCGTCGTTTCTGTTCAACAAGAAGAATCTCTACAAGATGATAAATGAGTACGTTCAGTGAGATGCACAACAAAATAAAAACAAACAGAGCCAACTGCAATACCAAAAGACCGATGTATCCAAACGCACGTCAACTGTCAGACTGTTGGTAGTCTTGCAACTGTGGGGACTATCAACCTAGGGGAACCAACAAAAAGCTGACTTAAGTTTCTTTTCTACACCTACAGTGAAATCCGAGTGTGAATAGCGAGGCATGGTGAACAAAAAAACGAGGAATGAGTAGATAAAGTGTTTGAAATGGTGGAGCCAGTGGAGCACAGCACACTGGTTGGTGCATAGAACGCCAAAGAGAAACAACAAAACCCACGATTTTAAGAGAAAAGACTGGCTATTCGAGTCATTTTTTGTATTTATTTTGTTTATTTTGAGTTTTGTTGTATTTCTTTAGCTATTTCAAACATTCCCTTTGCTGCTTTGCTTTGTTGGCGCACGTTCCACACAACAGAAGAGGCAGGAAGGGTTCATTGAAAGAATTTTCCACTTTGGACAACCGCGTCACTTGCACTGCTACATCAAGTCAGCAATACTTGAAATTCAAACACCTGAAGAATTGAGAAAAGTGAGCCCGGTAACTTTACATTTACCGTATAGTAAATAAATTGATGTTGCATTTTTGTTGAGGGTGTGGTGAAAATGCATGCGTTGGATATATTGCAGTTTTTCCTTCTTTTTTCTTATAGAATTACAACAATGCAACCAACATAAACCAAATAAATAAAAATTGGCTTACACATTACGTTACACCAGCTGAATGTGTCAATCACCTTCTTTGACAATTGACTTCTCTAGCCCTCTTTGACAAACGCAAAGCAATATCGGGTTTCAAAGGGTTTTTGCATAATGAGATTTGGAATTCTTTTTAAGATCTTAAAGAAAAAGAATAGCATTATAACATTGCTGTCTGTACCTACATACATGCATTGGGCTTTGTGTTTAGGTTCGTTCTAAAGACAACCGACACAGACACCATAACCGTAAAGTTCCTAATACTTTGTATAACATTAAAAAGAATTGTAGATGAATGAAATTGCACGCACTCAATTTGAAAAGATTTATACCTATATTACACGCTAACAGTAGAAAACTGTGTTCACTAGGCTACTGATGAATAAGTACCAAGTGAGGTAACCCGGTTGAAAATCTATTTTTTGTGGATTAAAGCTTAAGGGTCGTTAAAATCAGTACTACACATATTAAAGATAATAAGGGTATTGATGCAATGGCGAAAAACCGTCGTTAACATCGTAAACGTCTGAAAGTTTCGTAAACGAACTGTCAAAATTTTTTGTTTGTATATTTTATCCAAAAACTATTACAAGTGTTAAAACCCAATTTCTTACGCAATTTCATCGAAATTGAGGTTATTGGAAAAGACACCAAAATTTAAACCGGTAATAGTATAAGGTTCTAGCCTATTTTACAATAGGCGTTTTCATTTTTTTCCGAGCGGGGCACAGAGCGAGGCGTGAGCGAATAGAGCTTGCTCCGAACCGGGCGCTCCGATTTATTTAATGGTATTTTCCATTGGTAAATTCAGATGTCAATTTAAAAATTAATTTTTTTCGTGGCGAATGGAACACGATTTTAAATTGATTTATTTTTGTCATTGTATTCGTGTAGTTTCGTTTCTGTATACTATATATATACTTCAAAAAAAACTTCATCCCTTGATGCACTTTTAGAAGATAAAGATGAGCTTGATGAAGTAACCGATTAATTTTAAACTGGTTCCATTTATTATGAGCGAATATTTCTCAAATATTTTGAACACAATTTTCACACTTGAAATAAATTAATTAATTCAAAAAACACATTTGCAAACTGACAGCTGAAAATTATGTTGGTGGTAGTACAGGGAAGGGTAAATCTGCCGAAAAATTAAGATCTGCAAAATTGATTTTAAATCAAAAATAAATCAATTTATTTTGCCCAATGGAAAGCAAAGATGATCAAAATCGACTGTTTGACAGATCCAAATCAAAAAAAAATTGATAATAATTTGTTTGAGAAATGGGTGGTTATATTTTCAAGTTTGGTTTCTTTTTAATTGGTTTCTAGTTAATAAAAAATGGAAAAAGCAATTATTCCACAAAAACTTAATGAACTTAGCTGCGCTCAGCTTTTCGCTCGATGTGCTCTGTCATTTTTCCCCGAGCTCATCGAGCGAGCCCCGTTCGAGCTCGGAGCTAAAAAAGAAATACAAGTTGAGAGCTCGGAGCGCTCCAAGTTAAAAAAGTAACATAGTTCTTTTTTGGACAGCTCAATGCCCCGCTCGGAGCTAAAAAAGAAAAACGCCTAATAGAGCTCCATGAATGCCAAATAGGAATATATCCCTATCTCGTTTATTCACAAACGTCAAAATCACCACTCCATGGCAACTGTCAAATGTTCATATATTTTTGAATATTTTAATCCTGGCATTGTGTGCGATATACAAAATAGAAATAATATTGTTATTAAAATTACGTTTTAAATATCTTTAAATATAAAACTCAGCTTTTATCTTTGAGTAGCAATTTTGCATCTATCCGTTGCCACAAAATGATGGATGTCACTTTTGACGTTGACAGATTCAGAAGTTTCCCTGTTGAATGGACACAGAAAAGGAAAGATTTGATACTGGTCGAGAATCAATTTGGAATGAACTATCTATAACTGCAGCCTTTCCATAGTAACATGGCATCATCAAATGAAGCGGAAATGAATGCCATTTGTAATTTGTACCTATTCATTGCCCCTTACAAACTTGGTAGGATGATTACATTAAATAACTCCTTTTCCTTTGTCAAAAAAAACACTAGATATATTTAAGAAACTTCAATCAAAATGTTAAGGTCATACTTTGATGAAGGATTCTCTTTTGCACAACGAAATAGGCAATTCATCTTATATTTTCATGAAAGAATCCAATTAAACGTCATCTTCACCTTCCTTTCGTATTTTTTGTATTTCTTCTACGAGTAGAAGTTATATTCTTCTATTGGCAATTATGAGTTGTGCGGCAATTATGATTCTCTTGACCATAGCACGTGAATTGTAATCATCTAACTTTAATCTTTATATAGAAATGAATAGATTTTACCTCTCGGTCAAAGAAGGCCATCACATCATAGGTACATATGTATGGTACGCGAGTATAAAACGAACGAAGATCATATAAAAACTGCGCCCGAGACTTGTGCAGCATTCTTCGGTGTACCAATTATTAACTTAGAAAAGCAACAAGAAATGTTGTGCATCCTATATAAGCGCATAAGAAAATGAAAAGCGCATTAACTTTCAAGATGACTGTCTTTTCTCACAAAGTCAAAGTTCAGCTATAGCGATGCAACATAACCTCTTATTTTGTAAATTGCAACTTTCGACTTTTGCTTGGAAAATAGAAACTGTATTATATGTATAAGAGATCTTGTTATAGTTGTATGTACATATTTATTTTGCTAATGGAACAACTTGACGAAATGAGACTAAATCAATTACTTTAAAACGGGGTAGTGGGTCTCATAAATGGGTTGAATAATGATTTTTAAATGGCAGCATATAACTAACTACCTAAATACAAATTTGAAGATTATTTCGATCTAAAATCGCAGTCGCAAAATTTTAACAAAAGTCTGAAGTAAAGAAACAGGATTTGACAGATGATGGTAATGCTGTACAATTGCCCAAGAATGTAATGGCGAATTCCTTGCAACAAAAAAAATCGATTTTTTTCTAAACAGAATCGAATTTTTTCTAAACAAAATCGATTCTTTTCTGTCAAAACAAATCTTGCGTTTTTAGCAAGATTTCACACTGATTTGCACACACACTATGAAGACTTGACATTTCTAATACGTCAAATTGAAAATCGCGGAATTTTTGGAAGACGATTTGTTTATTTTTTGGTTGCAACGAATTCTAAATAATTTAACAAAATATTCAACAAAATATTCAGTCAATACAGCTATAAAAATAATTTGTTCACTATCGAACACAAATTTGACAAAAAAAAATAGCTTTCGCGAGTGAAAGACGTGTTAAAAACTTTCAGTGCAAGTGATGAAAACTTTTCAATAATAATTTTCTTTAAAAATATATGTGCAAATAGAAGTTCAAACAAATAAAATGCACCGTATAAGCTTGCAAATATCTTTTATTTCTTAATTTAATTCTTTTGGTAAAACATTTTTCTCACAACAAAAACAAACAACTTTAATAGTTTGTGAATAATTTCTTGACGTTTTGCGTCAATTGCAGCTATAAAGTCACAAACACAATCACACCAAAAAAAAATCGATTCTTTTACGAAATACGAATTCCTTTCAATTGACAGAAGAAATTCGATTCTGTTTAGAAAAAATTCGATTTCTTTTTTGAAAGGAATTCGCCATAAGTGTAAGGAAACAGTGACAGAGAATTGAAAATCGTTGTTAACATAAGGTTTGTTCAGCGAGGCTGTTCGGAACAGTTTAGAACAGTTTCGAACAGAAAAGTACAACTTTTTGCTGGTCAATGAGGAATTTCTGTTCTAAACTGTTCTGGTTTACTGTTCAATGAGGCTGTCTAGAACACTCTGGAATAGTTTCGAACTAGCTTTTTAGGTGGAACAACTAAGAACAGATTTCCTATTCTAACTTGTTTTGACGTGCTGTGCTGTTCTATTCTAATCTGTTCTGTTCTAATCTAACTATTTTGTCACTGAACAAACCTATAGACACACCATATGGTGTGTCTATGGTTTTTAATCCAGAAACAGGCCAGTCTATGAATCAAAGAATACAAGATTGCGCCACTTCTACGTCATCCGAGCAAAAACAACACCAACAAATGTCACAGCAAAGTAAATTTCAGTGAAGATGGCTTTTCGTGTGCGTTTAATTAAATAATTAAAAAAGCTTTTCTTTTTAAAAGTAATAAAATACCACCGAAAATTGTTTTAAAATATATTTATGTAAAATTGTTTTAAAAATTATAAATTGCCAAAAAATAACCAAAAAAAGCAGAGTGGTGTGGAAAAATGAAAGTATCACTATTCTATTGTTACTATTAGAAAAACATATAGCACAATACTTCAAATACATTGTATAATACACAATTTACTTTAAAACCAATGTAAATAGCTTTAAGTTTTCGCGCCCCTGTATATCATACAAATTTAACAAAAAGTGATTCCTTTTTGGCTCGTTTTGCGTCACGACGCATAGTCAAAATTACAACAACAAAGTGAAAAATAGAAGTGGCTTAATCTTGTATTCTTTGATTCATGAGGCCAGTGGCCAGTCCATTAAAATGCTAAGACCGATTTTTAATTATCGTTTCTCTTTTGGTTTCCTTTTAGTTGCAAATTCGTTTTAAACACGGCGATTTTTAATGAATGTTATGAAAAAGTATCATCTCTCTGCACTCTTCACTCCACTTAATTAAGCGAAGTTATCTGAGTGAATAAAGAAAAGCATAACGAAGAATGAGCGATAACTCTGCAATTTGTTCAATCAGCAATTTTGTCCCGGCCACCAGATACGTCCTTCGCTACGTGTTAAAAATTGCAAGAAAAAATTGCATCGATTAAAAGCAATCTAATGTTTAATATGTCGTTTTCCACCAGGGTTTCGGATTATTCTAGTCCGTTTTGATTCCAATCGATTGTGAAACCATTGACTTCCCAAATTTACACACACACAAAAGAACGTCGCCATTTAACAAAATGGCTTCTTCAAGCATTTACCACTTTTGACAATTAGTCCGACGAAAAACTTTACATGGACGTGTGTGTTCCTTGTCTACTCCTTTATAAAATTGGGAACAGAAAAACGCTCCGAAAATGTTACTCGGAACAGGCAATCGAAGGAAAAAGGAGTACTCGGAACCTCCAAGCGAAAACGACATTAATTTCGATTATTTGATTTAGGATTTGTATGGACTGACCTGAATTTTAGAAACATACCGAGCAGTCTGAGCAAACGCCGCGCCGCAAGCACGGAAAAAATCACACTGAAAAAAGGTAAAAAAGGAAAAACTTATCGAAACAATTTGAAATGACGGACCAGAAATACTCAAATGTGTTTTTTTAAACAACGCTCTGAACACGTTTGTTGAGAAAAAAGAATAATTAGGCCTGTTCAGGAAAATGACATCTCGGAGAAACTTTATGACGGAGCGAAGTCTATGAGATCTCATTTTCTGAACCCGCCTATTATTCAGACAAAATAAAAATTGTTATCACCTAACATTTAAGTTATTATTTTACTATTTCCTTTAATTAGAAGGAATACAAAAGTCAAAGGTAACAAGAAGATCAATCCCATCTAAACTGATTTATGCTATGATCCTTTGCAACCTCACATCCAACTCATTAACATATTGAATCACTTCATGTAATTTCTGCAAATTACCAAGTGTTCAATTTCTTCTGCGTCATTTCCTTTTGCCAGTTTCATAAAACCGGAAGTCATTATAACTGATATGACGAAATATCTTCAATTGTTGCATAATTTTGCAATAATTTTGCACAACAGAATTAAAAAAACAAAAATGTCCAAATAAAAGTGAATTTCGGTCTGCGAATTCGATGATGGTGTGAACATCCACAAAGCAGGTATTTCTACATAAAGGAAATATTTCATAATGTTAAGAGCGAGAGGGCATCAAATTAATGACAGTTCATGATCATGATGCAGGTAATTGCAATTGTATGGCGCGCTCTCTGTCAATTGAGCTTCCTTGCACATGGAACTGGTTGAAATAATGTACATGCACTTCGTTTTATGACAGCTGATGCTAACAGCATAGCTAACGATGCATGTTTTTAATATTTAACATATATAATAATATCTAATGTCATACTTCATTAATATTTTTCAACTTGATTTTCTCTTTGTTTCTCATTAACTTTGGTCAAACAAAAAGAAGTGTACCTAAGAAAAGTAAATAACTATAATGAACTTGTATTTTACACTTCGCGTGAGGGTACTCAACTCTTAAATTCGCACATTTTTAGAAAGGTTTCCATTAAATTCGTAATTTTGTTGACTTCGTTTTAATTAGCATCAAGACCCGACGTGTCATTTAATACTTAAGAAACTGGGGATGAGGAAAGCCCATTGTTTTATTTTTTTTTATTCCCCACGAAAGGAGCTGGCTGGCATAACTTCAATTTGATGTTGATATCACAGGGTGGAATGGCATTTATGCGTACCAACGCAGTTTTAATGTCTCAAAGCAAACTGTTTTTTTGTTTCCCCCGCAACAGCTTGAGAGTTGCACATCAAAGACAAATAACAATGACAGTTGAGCCGGAAGAATGTAACCATAGAATGCTTTGCAATTATTATCTGCTTCTTTTCTATTTTGTTGTATACTTACATACATCATACATGGTATGTATATGCATTTCCTTGAAAGAATTGCAGAACGCCCGCAATGACCTCAAAATAGAATGGCATAGACAATAATGTGCATAACAGAGTGACAGTACATTTAAACTTTAACAACAAAGATAGAGAGAAAAAACAAGACGCTGTGAAACAGAGCTATCATCTTTTATGACATTTGGTCAAGGTGAATTGAATTACCTACCTACAATTTGTACAAACTGGCAATAGAAAACTTCTACGGTGCATTTGATTTCAAGTGTTATGTACGTTTCTGTCACTTGATGCAGCTTTTGTTCTCATTCAAAAAACCGTAATCATCATGTAAATTCGCTCTCCACCATATCTCTTGCCAGCTGTCAACAACGTTGCGAGTTGCAAAAGACTATATAGCGGTTTCTTGCATCAACTTCATAGTTATTCCCACGCCATTATGTGCACACAAAAAATTCAATATTTCAAAACGTTCAACGTGCTCCAAATTGTGCAATAATGCGCCGGATTTATGAATCTCCTCCGCCTTGGTCAATCAATGCGATGATGGTTCTCATAGCGATTTTCGTTTAGCTATATAAGATTCAATAGGTATGCAATTTTATTGCAGCCAACTAAGTTAGCCAAAGGAGAAACAATGTTATCCGGACTTCGAATCAATGCACGCGGGAACTGACATAATTTGCTATCGGTGGCTGCACTTACTGCCAAATTTAGTCTGCAGGTTCAGATGTCAGACAAGTTGGGAACACGATAGAGAGTTCGGTTGATACATCATGATGATGGTGGTTGTGTTGTGGGGAGTTTGTTTTTGCACCACAACTGTGCACAAAATCGCTCTGAACTATTGCACTTAACCTGACTTCTATTGGATTAACGTTTCAATGGATATGGAGTTATAGAAAACCGTATTTAGTTTTAACTGTAGTGGCGACAGGTTTTCTTGTGTGGTGGTGGTGGGTGAAGGCGAGAGCGAAGGGGGGGTATGGTCTGGGGAACAAGAAGGCTTAAGTGGATTAATTGGAAGAGGAATAGCAGCACTGATGTCGAAATCTATATATGTAGGTAGTCTCCCTCGTAAAAAAGTGAAACCATGAGAAAAGAGGATATTGATTTTGTGGCTTCAAAAGGTGAGTTGTGGGAGTAAGTAAGAAGTTCATTGGCTTAAAAATGTTATGAAAGTTCCAAATATGGGATATCGGGTGGTGAAATATTTTAAATGTTTTCATACACAGATGAGGGTATTATTAGGTGTGTTTGTTAAGATGAAATTTCTTGCAAATTTTCAAAAATTTTCACAATTTGCTGTCAGAAACCATAAGAGAAAAAAACCAAGTTTGGGAAACTTGGTGAAAATTTCATGTTACCAAACAGGCATATTATAATATTATAACGACTAATCAATGATCACTATATTGAATTACAATCTGGTTCATTTTATAAGATGTAAAATTATTGACAACTGTCAAAAAAAAGGCTTCGTGTGAAATGCTCGACAAAACAGTAAACAAAATAAAAAACAATCGAATAGGTGTCGACTGAACCAGCTAGCCTAAAGCTGGATTTAGACCTTCGGTTTTATCGTCCGTGTACGTTGTTCGTTGTTGGTAGTACGTGAGACGAAGGTCTAAATGATAACACCGAACAACGAACGAACACCGAATGAAGAACGAATTAATTCAAAGTGCCTTTTAATTTTTCGGTGTTCGATGTTACCCGACCAACGAACAACGTGAGTGTAAATGCGAAAATTATTTAATCGAACATTCTATTTCAGTGCCGTGCAATGAATTGGGACACTCTCCACGTTTTTCTTATTATTACTTTATAATTTTACAGATAGAAAATTGTGAAACAATTTAAGAAATATTACTCTCCGTAGCTAAATTACGAAAGATTAATAGCCAACCCAGCAGGTTCTTTTCTTTTTTTCTTTTTTGTTCACTGTTAAAAGCACCACCACTGCCAACAATGTTTTGTTATCCATTTTGCTGTAAAGAACGAACTGAATATAAAAACGGATTAATCTAGATGCTTCTTCGTTGTTCGTTGTTTTTAGGAAGAACGAACAACGTTCACTGAATGAAGAACGAAGATGTAAATCCAGCTTAACAGTTGAAATGCATTACAGGTATAGGTTTATAGTGATAGTTGTTTTGACAAAAACTATATATTCAAATTTATTTTTCTGTCAGTGCTGCCAACCGAGATGACGTTTGTTTACATCCCAAAACCTTCCAATTTCTACCAATTTTGGTCCAACTTTATTTTTGTTGTATGAAGTTTGACAGAAATTTGTACTC
This sequence comes from Leucozona laternaria, assembly GCA_932273885.2. Taxonomy (NCBI): domain Eukaryota; kingdom Metazoa; phylum Arthropoda; class Insecta; order Diptera; family Syrphidae; genus Leucozona; species Leucozona laternaria. The sequence continues at coordinate 16,064,991 of OW026367.1, read as the reverse complement.
AAATTGGTAGAAATTGACAGTTCTGTTATTTTATATACCTACTTATAAAATAATACCCAGAGTTCACTGGGGCGAATACGCAACTTTTATGAATGTACAAAAATAATTTTAAATACTTGCGATATACATACATACATAGGGACTATAGGGTAAGTTTAGGATTCCTAAAATACGGGATTTTAATCAAAACCTGACATTACGATGATAGAGAACACGAACAATTTGGGTCCAGCAATTTTCTGTCTCTGTATACAGCCTAAACGACTGAACCCATTTTGTTAAAATTTCGAACTTAAGGTTTTTTACTGATTCCCTAGACGGGAAATATAGTATACTTTTGTTAAGCTCTAAGAACAAAGGTAGCTGCCAAACAACCGTTATGATTATTTATCTGGGAAACAGCTGTAATGATTTCGATAAAAAAATTGGTGTACACTATAATTGTAGGTATAGTTTGCATTTTGGTAATGTAAATGTACCCAGAACTGTTGTTAACGGTACCTGTTATAGAACTGTTTTTTTTTTTAATATTCGACTTTATCGTTAACGGTTTAACCGATCTCGATCAGATTTTAATACTTCCTCTTAAATTAAAACAGTATTGCAAACTAAAAGTACATTATGTGTACATATTGTTCTTATAAATTAATTTACTACGCAATTTAATGATGGATTATTGCAGATACATAATACTTAACAAAAAATGCACATAAAGTTCATTACTCACCATCTAACATATACTTTGAAAGGTCCTCTTCAGCTTTCTGTTCTTCATTGAATACACTCATTATTCCAAGTTTTTTTTTTTTGATTTGGTAATATTTAAATTTATTGTATTTTTTATATTTTTAATTGGTGATAACTTTATTTGTTTTTAACTACTTCAATGGATATTTTTGTTTTGTTTTATTTTTTTTTCCTCTATTTTAAACAATTACACTCACACAGGTTTTAATCTTGATTTTTCATTTTAACGTTACTTGGTTTATTCAGTTGTACTGTTGTATTGACTTATTATTTATAAAATGTAAAAGTATTTATTTTATTAGGCAAATAATTTGAAAAAAACAACAATAAATTTAGTTGACCTATGATATCTACTCTCAAAGTGACGTTTTGATATTGAAGTCTTCATTGTCAGTTCGGATTATCTTTAAATAAATATAATTGCGAAGTTCATCTATCGGAAACCTCAAACCTTTTATTAAACTGTTCATAACCTTCATTGAACTCTTTCACCCTATACTGACAATGACAACTTAACGAAAAGTGTTTTTGACAGATCAACTGTCGTAAACTATCAAAACCAACAAAACAAAAATTATAAATAACAACAAAAAACACTCAAACAAGTCATAATGAAGTGGAATATTTTTAAAGCCTCTCATTATACATAGCTCATATAGGTATATAACTCGAAGGCTTTATAATAGTAATATTGTTATAAACGATTATAATTACATTAATTTTAATGTGCACTCGGCAGTGAATGCTTAGTGTTAACATTGTGTATATTTTTATCTTTTCCGGTATCACTTAGCAAGCACTTTTGTTGATATCGTAAAAACAAAACGTCAACAATTACAGAGGTGAAAGACTTTTAATATTTTGATTGAACCTACATTTAATCGATATTTAAATATACATATGTTACATTTTTACTAATGTAAGATAACAGCTATGTTTATCAACAGAGATGAGATAACACACCAATGCTAAAAATACATACTTAGTTTTCAATAAATTTTCATTGTCATTACATTGCTCAATGACTTAATTGAAATCGAGTTTAAGGTGGATGTGAATGAGTTTAGCGGCACGCGGCATGTTATCACATGGCACATGAGTCTAAGACATGACACAGCAGAGCTTTCTGACTGCAAAACTTGTAAAAATGTATCGAGTACATTTTAGGAATGAGATTTTTAAATTGAATACATCTGAATTAAAAGAAATGAATACAATCTATCGGCTATCGTGAGATGGTGGTATGGCGGGCGTGGCCTTTTGGAAATTACTGGCAGTTCTGTATATAATTCAGCGTTTTTTTGGTTGTATGGTCCACACAATACAGACCATTTAAGTCGGAATTGGTTTCAATCACATAATTAACATCTATTAGTAACAATTGATCAAAGGGGCAATAAACAATTAAATACAAATAAATACACGGAAAGAAAAAAGTAAGCTCATTAATATTTTGGAGCTTTCTTGAAAATATATATACTTATCAGTTATCAGTGTTGCAAAACGACTTACAATTGTACTTTTTTTGATACAATTGATTTAAAAAAATACCGAAGTACACCTCATTTCAGTACATTCATTCGAATATATTTTGCTTGGCAAAATACAAAATTACAATCCTTTTGAATGTTGTTAAATCACTATCATTCCCGCCTCACCCATCTATTGTAGGTATATTTTGGTTATACAACATTTACGAACGCATCCCAATTCTAAGCGTTAGAAAAGTCTATTACTATAGTCTATTTACTAATCTGAAAAAACAAGCAAATCGGACTTTGAGGGATACCAAAATCCGTAAAAAAAAAATATTTACCCTTGAGAAGTATTCATGCGAGAGAGTCGATTATACTAAATTGTGAAAACAAAGCCGCCATTCAAAAAGACGAATACAGTTCAGTGTGTTATGTGTAAATAATTAACAAAAAAATTTATTTTTAAATTATTTAATTTAGTACAATTTCTTTGAGTTTTCAGTACAATCCAAATAAGTAATTTTTCACCCCTGATACTTATGTACATTACAATGGTTCTCAACAAAAGACTGTTCTTTTATACAAATAAATAACTTTATGTTTTATAATTGTTGCTAAAATGTGTGTGGTTTTTTGTCTTTTACCCTTTCTTACTCTATTTCAGGAGCGGACTGGGCGTCAGAGGCCTCTCGGACTATGAGAAAAAGTACCTCCAATAACAATTATTTGTAACTTTAATTGTGATCAACTGTCGCATGAAGACAAAGCTCGTTGTGTCGAAATCAAAATCGAAACTCTATTTTCCATTTTAGTTCTCAGATTTATTTATAGTTTTGGTGCCGGCCTTTTGAACGATATGCCATTGAAAGGCCTTTAAAGTAAAACAGCAAAATCGTTGATATCTCACACACAACTATTTTGAGGTTTATAGTTTCAATATTTACCCGTCCCAATTGGGAAATATTCTTTATACACAGAATTAATCTCCTTTTTGGTTCCAATTAAACAATTGAAATAACAAGTGGTCACACACTTGTTACACACACTCTACCGAACGTAACCATTTTTAACAATGGTTTGTTTGATGCTAGCACTGGGGCGAACTGGGAGTCTTGAACTCGCTCTGAGTTCTGAGTTGTTTTTGGTAGCACTTTTTTCAACAAAAATTATTTGCATTGTGTTCGGGGCGAACTGAGAATGCGCTGTCACAAAACCCAGGTTCAGAGCTGTCAAACCTCAAATCGGCTATTGGAATTTTGACAAGAAGTGAAGATTCAACAAATAGTTAATCTTGATGACGCGTGCTTATCATCCAGATGGAACTTGTAGCACTGTGGTGTTTCGATGTAAAATAAAAACTCGATCAGTCCTGTGTATTTTGGCAATTGGTTGATATTCTCCAGATCGCCATGGGACAGACAACATCGAAGAAATCTAATATATTTTTTTCAAGCATTTTTAAAGCTTTGACAAAGGCTTGGGCAGTGTTGGGATTGTAAAATAGTGAAAAAAGAATTTAGGGAAAAGACGAGGCTCGAGACATGCCCTGGCCCTGCGGCGCCGCATAAGCATTACTTTTATAAACCAAAACTGCTATAATTGACATGTATCGAGTCACTACCTTCAGGAAAACGCCTTGGGATTTCTATGAATGGCAAAACGCCAACATTTTTATTTTTAGACACCTGTAGGTCATAGGATCTCAACGAGCTGTCTTGTCACTAATTAATTTATGTATATTAGGTGCGTTCGGGAAAATGAGATCTCAGAGATTTCGTCCCCTTAAAAAAGTGAGCAAACGAATCCAATATTTTTTTTTCCTCAGGACTTTGACAGCACGAGTGAGAAATGTTTTGATACTTGTTTATATTTGTATGAACATGCCTATTATTAAATTTTGAAAGAAAATATTACCTTTTTTCTATTGTTCTACCATTTATGACGTACCTACTTAAACGTGTTAAATGGTCTAAAACCTAATTAAATTTTTGTCATACAAAATTTATAAGTCACAATAATTTTTGTTTTTTCGTTTATCCAATGTTTTCGTTGCACCACAAGTTGCACAAGCAAATTACGAAATATGTACGCTTAGAATAGTTAACTTTTACAATTTTATCAAACCCCGATATGTCAAATCAAAGGTAGATATGAACTCGTAAAGTTCTTTTTTTATAAATCAACTTATCAAGATAGTAATTTGGAGAGTAAAGTCCAACATAATCTTCAAACTTTATTGCTTTGACAAAGATAATGATAATAATAATAAAATAAAGGTAGCTAGCTATACTAGATATATGATCACACCTTCAAAAAATTATTATTCTAGTCTAAATTTTTGATTGTCAAATTAAATTCTCTTAAATTTGAGAAAAAAGTTAGGCTTAGATGAGGACTAACTAAGGCTAGGTAGGTTCCTACTTGTTTATTCAATAAAATCACGATTCTGAAATATCTCTTGCGTGTGTTGTAAACACAAAATATTTGATTCGTTATTGCACTTTCCGCATAAATATAATGAATATCCAAGGAATGTAGAAAAAGATGCCACCGTCAACAAAAAAAAAAACAAAAACTGGAAATTTGCAAAAATCACTAAACATAACAAGAAAATATGCTAAATAAAGTCTCATACCTAATCTTGTTTTATTTTCAGCCGTGACAAAGCTAGCATTTCTTCTTTTTTCTTAATTTGCATTCCAAATAGGTACATACATACACAGTGCAAAACAAAAACAAATAAAAAACGTGAAAAGATTTAAATTGAAGACCCCTTTCAGCGAACAATATACTGAAGTTAAAAAAAAGTATCTAATTGAATAATAAAAAAATATCTTCAATTTTCTCTTCTTGGGTCTTGGCCACACCGAAAACCCACCTACCTTCGATTAAAGCCGGCAAAGGCAAAGCAACTAGAAAACTTCAAATTCAAAGTATGTATTTGGCTGCACACACAATCAACGCAGCAATAACCAAGAAAGTTAATGAATCATTTTTAAAGTACATATACATAGGTAGATGTATGCCATGCCCCCATTCGGTTTTTCAGCTTAAATTTGTGTTTGATTTTATTTCCCATCGAAGTCAATACATATTAAATTATGTACATAGTTATGGAAGCGTTAGTTAGTATAGGTGAGCTGGCCTTGGAATATTCACCAATGGACCTTGACTTGTGAGAGCAAAATTCAAAATACACTGTGCTATCGCAATCAGCAAGCCCACACATGACAGATGACACCATAACACAGCTGACAGCAGTTAGTATCTGAAATTTTTTTTTAACAGGACAAATGCACGCACTTCACTGACTATGATATTTAATGACAGATCAATTTGTGTACACTAACGACAGGTTTTAACTAAGCATAAAATAGAATTTTATTTTTAACTGACTCATTACCACTTTAAAGGACTTATTACATTGATTTAATAAGGCTGAAAACACGGCGTCCGCTAAACCGAGATAAATGAATTACTTAGCCCGTTCCGGCAACACTTCCAGGTACTTCTGGTCTGAGTTAAACTTTCAAATAACCCTGAAGCACCATCTGTAAATTAAGGGTAGAACACTTTCTTTCTCTCTATGGCTCTATCTCTGTCTCGCGTCTTAAGGCATCACAAGATTAGCAGACCGGTAAGTGATATAAACGGACAGAATTACAGAAAAAAAAACTTTCAATTTTGCATTATAATTGTCACACGCGCGAGAGATGGTGTTTAAAAGATAAAACAGCACTTGGTATAGTTATCGCTAGCGTCGACTGTCGTCGTTGGGTGAGAAGTTCTGCTTTACACTATACACTGGCTGGGCTGAAGCGACTGCTATCTTGCCTGCCTGCCAACCGCTCTACCTCATGAATGTTTTTGTTTCATATTAAATGACTAACAAAGACACGGACAATGAAAAAAAATTATAAATTAAACGTCTGGAGGTCTGAAAGCTTTTATGACATACAAAACCATTCGCACCGCTGTACATTACACAGCAGCAGCACACTACTTTAAATCGATGACGTTTATAGTGTTGTCATTTTCATGTCGCTAAAACCGAAAATCATACATTTAAACAGAAAAGCGTGTTATAAAAAGGTTGACGGTCCTGTATAGCTGAGATTGAGCACCAAAATTACTCAAATAACTGTATATAGTGTTTGAACTTTGAGGAGTGAAACGACGTCGACTTAAGACAAAACCAACAATATGTCATGTCATCGCATTGGTGATGGTTGGTCAATACAATTAAAAGGGTGCATATAGTCAGATATGTAAGGCGCGTATTTATGTCATTGCCAAAATAGTGTTGAACTTGTATAGAATCAGATAGACAGAACAAAAAAAAAAAAACATCCAAACATGTTCTTCTATCAGCCACGGGGGGGGGGGGTACTTCCATGTGAAGCCGGAAATAAATTGGTATGATGACAACTTGGTTAAGAAGCTGTTATTAGTAATATACTCGTATTTGCTACTTGATATCGCCAATAAGGCAATTGGTTATATTATTATTTGTGTATATAGGTGGGTAGGTACCGTTTAAACATTAGACTTTCAAGCTTTGTCTACCTTCGATGTGTGAGTGTAGGTTTTTGTTAATTAAATGCACGTTTTAATTATCTTGTATTTTTTTTTTTAATTTATCGCGTCATTATAGTTTATTCAGTAAGCTCTGTGCTCTGAGCTTTCAAAGCTTAAAGCTTAGTTTCTTAATTTCCATGGGATGCGAGAAGGTTAATTTAGCTAATATTTCATTGACTGTTTACTATCATTGTTTGTTGTGTTTTTTTTAATATTTAGTATCAATTTGTTAATTTTTGTTCATGATGACTGGTGCACGAAAACACTGGTGATACAGGAAAATACACATTTTTATTTTTGTTGAGTTTGAGAAGTTTATTTTTACCCCTACTTGCGGCAAGTTTAACAATCGGTACAAAAATTTATTTCGAGATTTTAATCAAACATGACATTACGATGATTTGCGCTTTAGCTAACCCCAGATGATTGGCAGACCTTACATAATTGTCAGATCTGTCAATGCTCTGACAATAGCTGTCCATGAGTTTACAATAGCCAACTATATTTCTTATTTCAATGTTCAGATTTGGTCCCACTCATGACCTGACAATGACATTTCTGACAAGTTTGTTAACAACTTCTGGCTACAACTTTTTGCTACTTGTCTACTTTTTTTGTGGATTTGACAACATGTTGTGCGACAAATTCACTGACACAGCTTTGTCGGTATTTTTTGGATCATTGCAAAACGGAGTGTGAAGATATATTTCTTTTTATTTTTAGTTCGTATATTAATAAGTATTTAGTCTGTCAAAGCTCTTCAAATCCAGAAATCTCACCATAACTTCAAAACTGCTGCTGTACAGGACCATGGTCCTGCCAGTACTCACATATGGATCCGAGACTTGGGTGCTTAGCAAAAGGCACTCCGACCTCTTAGCCGCGTTCGAGAGAAAAGTCTTAAGGAGAATTGTTGGCCCCATATGTGAGGAAGGACGATTCCGGAGACGGTACAATCATGAATTGTACGCAATCTACCTTGAAGCAGATATCGTGACAAAAATTAAGCTCGGTAGACTCCGGTGGGCAGGGCACCTAGCTCGCATGAGCGAAGAGGAACCTGCTCGGAAAGTTCTTTGTGGTACATTCTATGGTAGACGACAGCGTGGTAGACCATGCTTGCGCTGGAGAGATGGCGTAGACCAGGACGCCCGGAGCCTTGGGGTGCGCAACTGGATGGCGGCGGCTCGAGACCGGGATGGGTGGAGAGACTTGTTGAAGGAGGCCAGGACCGGACCCCGGTTGTCGAGCCGACGATGATGATGATATTAATAAAAACTGAAGAAATTTTCTATTAATGATACAAATTTTAATGTCTGTGGTTCATTTATTGCAAGAAATGTGTTAGTAATAATTAGAGTGTCCGCATGGACTCGATTGGAGAAATAATTTCTTTTGTTTCGTTGTGGATCCGTTTTGTATCGACTGTCACTGAGTACCTAATAGTGATCTGAGCTCGAGCTCTATTTCTCACAATACATGCACAAGTGGGTCCGTGGTGTTTCTAATTTCCATACTAACTTAAACCGCAGAACGCAGTATAGAGAATCCATATTTGGATCCGTATACGAAGTCGTCCATAAGTTGTTGACTACGTGAGCGGATCCAAAACGGACTTATTTGTTTGATGGCACGTCGTATGACGTTTTAAGTTACCAAACAGACATATCGTCAAACAATATTATAAGTTTCCATGGTTGATAGACATTTGGGACATTTTTTTTTTACTGATAAATCTGACAATAGGTGTGATCAATTGGGCTCCATTATCTACAGCCAATTAACTCTGGCTGCAGTCAACTAATTCTACTCTTTGTTCGAAGTACATAGTTCAGTAATGCAGTGGCGAAATGCATCAACGCAAGAAAAAGACACCACCAGTTAAAATAAATAACCTAGTTAATTACTGTTACTGTCTGTACTAAGCTTAAGTCTTAAAATGGAATGCCAACAATACTGAATGAAAATACCATGACAGTTTGACACGACCCATGAGTTATCTGTCATTGTCTATATAAAAAGTCTTCCTATAGGAGGTTTGTTCGCTGGGGTCGCCCCAAAGCGTTTTTTGAAGAACCTGAAGTCACCCTGGTGAAAAAAATTCTGTGTTTTTTGAGACCTTGCGGAATTGGGCCTCTGGGGTCGCCCTGAAGAAGAACTAGGTATTTTGCTGTGGCGAGTTGAGGTAAAACAAAAACTACCAAAGTGACATGAGTTGTTATGTATATGTTTTGTTGTGGATTCACGTGCTGCAGATTATTGTTTATTTTTGGAAAACGAATTGAAAGAATATACAAATTTAATTTAATGCTAATAAATAGCAATACAAAACGGATACGATAGAAGTTGTTTTTATTCATTTTTAAGACATACATATTTGAAACAAATTTTAAGTTTTATTTATCTAAGCACAGAACTTTTTTTTCTTGCTTTAAATGTCAACGTTTTTTGAGAACCGAAAAACTCAGATTTTGTTTGACAATTCTTGGGGTTGTCAAGAAAACCTAGGGACTCCCGAACTTCGACAGTTGATAGCGGCCATATTGTCGAAGCTACATCTGTCAAATTGGCTGTCATTTATTCAATCTGATTTGCCAAATTACCATAGACGGATATAGCGTTCAACAACACATCCAAATAATAAAATTGTTTTATCAAAATGGGTGTTCTGTTCGGTCAACATTCCAGGCACTTCGCCCATTTATCTTCAGCGATTAGGCACATTTCTCGATGAATGGGTACGTCGACAAACAAAATTGTCGAATTTGGGATGATACCAATCCACATGAGATCCAAAAGAGCGTCCAATACATCCCCAAAAAGTCACTGTTTGGTGTGGATTTTGGGGTGGTGGCGTCATCGTTCCATATATCTTTGAGAACGACGTTGGCCAGGCCATGACCGTCAACGGCGAACGCTCGATGATTACCAACTTTTTATGCCCTGAATTGGATGTCGTTGGACACCAACGACAGTGGTTTCAACAGGACGGAGCTACGTGGAACACAGCTCACGCCATATTGGAAATTCTGCACGAGCGATTTGAGGGGAATATGGTCATCTCACGTGGAGGTGATGTGAACTGGCCCCTCATCACGTAAAACATAAACGATCGGACGATATCGTTTCTACCATTGCTATCTCTATCGTATCTGTAGAGATAAATAAGGATAGCTATCTTCAAAACGATATCGTTCGATCGTTTTTGTTTTACGTGATGAGGGTCCTGGCTACCTAGATTGTGCAATTTGACCCCGTCAGACTTTTTCTTGTGGGGTTTTCTGAATTCGAAGGTCTAAGCGAATAAGCCAAAAACCACAGTGGCCCTCAAAGCCATCAAAACCCATGCCATCGTTCAAATTCAGCCTGATTTATGAGCCATAGTCATGGAAAATAGTCTGTCAAAGCTCTTCAAATCGGTAGACTCCGGTGGGCAGGGCACCTTGCTCGCATGAGCGAAGAGGAACCTGATCGGAAAGTTCTTTGTGGTACATTTTATGGTAGACGACAGCTTGGTAGACCATGCTTGCGCTGGAGAGATGGCGTAGACCAGGACGCCCGGAGCCTTGGGGTGCGCAACTGGATGGCGGCAGCTCGAGACCGGGATGGGTGGCGAGACTTGTAGAAGGAGGCCAGGACCGGACCCCGGTTTTGTCGAGCCGATGGTGATGATGAGTCATGGAAAATTGGACATTTCGGATGGGCGCGCGCCGCGCAGATAAGCCACGGTGGATATTTGAACGATGTTATTATTCAGGCCTTTCAAACGAACAAAATGATGTCGATGATAATTCGTACACATTTTTTTAATTTAAATTTTACGAAAAGAAGCCCTTAGTGAAAGACCCTGTATATAATGTACTTCCTATTTATTTTTATTTTAAAAGGATTACAAAACTTGCAGTTTTTCGATATACTGCATCGAATACATTTTGCGATGCCATTAGGTACATTAAAGGTATCATTATTTTATTTTATTTATTTATTTATTTATTCTCTACGATTTACATCTACAGATTTGATATACTTAATTACCTAAATTAAATACAATTATGCAATAAATACAATGGTTCTTAACTACGAGTAGAATTAGATTTATGCATTTGGAATGTTAACAATGAAATTTTAAAAGTTTTTCTTTGAAAGCATATGTCTAAACAATAATAAGCGTTATTAAATAATCTACAGCAATGACTTAATGGTTCACGCAATCCATAATTCGTTCTATGTGAAACTTCAAATAATAAAGGCCTCAATCTTAAAGATCTTGACGGAGCATAAATATTTATATTAGAAAGCAAGCTTGAGCAATCAACATAACTACACAAAACATCCCGAATAAACATTATACTATACATTTCTCTGCGTGATTCAAGAGATTGCATTCCTAGCAAAAGACATTTTGAACGATAAGAATGATGTACAGTATTATCGCTACCAAAAAATGTTCTCAAAGCAAAACGCAAGAAGTTTTTCTGTACTCTTTCTATCTTAGCAATATCATTATGAGATGTTGGATTCCAGACAACACAAGCATATTCCAAGGAAGGTCTTACAATACTATAAAAAAGAGATTTTAAGGTGTACGGATCCGAAAATTCGAGCGAATTTCTCTTTAAGAATCCTAACAAGGAATTAGCTTTTGAAATTATGGAATTGATGTGAAGTTATATTTATATTCCAAAATCCCAATTCCCTAAGGTAAAGGGGAACGAAAAATATTGTTTGGCAAACTGCCAAAAATGTATCAAATCACTACTATATGACGCATTGCTCCTAGGTAACTAAAGATCAACCCTTAGCCATCCAAACATAACTTTCTGAAATACTCTCAAGTCTCAACCGTTAGTAGCAAACGCAAAAGTATTTAATTCATTAGCATGTTATTCAAACTTACGCCTCTGAAATATACCTATGCACATAGATACGTATGTTTTGATTAAAGACATTCAAATCAATTTAACACAAATCAAGTGTGCATTTTCATGGGAAATCTGCAAATTTTAAAAATCGGTGATCATAATTTGCTTCATAACTACATACATCTAACTACCTAACCACTGTTTTAAAATGTCTTCACTTTTCACAATAATTAAAAATATATTACGAAGAAAGTTGATTTATGATAAATTCGAATACATTAATCATATCCTCTTGTCATTAAACACAGATCTTGGATTAAATTATGATGAAAAAAAAATAATTTTCCAGCATCTTCATCTGCAATCCGATTTTCAATCCTTGATGTTATTGATTTTTGTATCCAACATTGAGGAAAAACCGATTTAAATGCGTATTAAAGCGCTGTTTTTATGTCTACAAAAAGACACACAAAACACTTTTTAGGATAAGAAGTAGCTTGTTTTAATTAACAACAAACAAATAAGCACAATTTTTTTTAAAATTTATTTGTATCACCTTTTAACAAAAAATAACACAATCTTATTAGTGCACCGTAACAGACGATAAAATAAATTTTGTGTGTATACTTGACAAAAGGAAAAGACGTGAGTATTTCAAATACCTTGCACTATGGATATTAACTGTTCATGCGCACTTGCCGGACAAAAAATGTGATAGAAAAAGCCGAATACAAAAACACCCTCCGCCTTGGCTCCAAAATAATGAAACTTGATTTTGTTAAAAGTTCAAAGTCTTGCCAGATATGCCATGCTTTTGCTATGTTATGCAAGTTAATCTGGCTTCATGTGATTCTTTTCAATTTGGCATCACTTTTATTGATTGCTTGTACATATTATATGTATGTATGCATGCACCCCTCTTGACAGTTCATAAAAATGAAACATCATCCCTTGCACTTGTTTTGTTGTTGTTTCTTTATTTGGGGGTGGAAAGAAAACAAAAAACAAAAACAACAAAAATATCATGTTTGCAATGCATAAACTTACACAAGACACAAAAGAAGGACCTTTAAGAAGTCAGTCAAGCGAAACAGTCAGCTGGTTGGGAGTTTTTTTTTTTTTTTAATAATGATTTTAACTTTATCCATTTCTGACAGTGGATATTTATGCTTTTGCTATATGAATGCCATTTTTTGTTTTGATGGTGGATAGACCGGTACAAGCGCAGAGTGCAGCGGCAGCGGAAATTGTAATGGTGTTAGTGGTGACGGAAGTTCCGTGTCGATTGGCGCCTTTTAATTTCATAATGTCTTAAAGAGGGGACTGAGATTATCTACATTTATACCTATTTATGTAGGGACACTTTTTTTTATCCATTCTTTGCATTCTTGTGTAATGGAAGACGGTTGAAACGTTTAAGGTCATAAAAGAGTCAGTCAGTGTGTCACGGATTATAAATAGGGAGGTACTTTTTATTTATAGGCGTGTTTTGTTGAACTCCTTAATGTGCACATTAAGAAATTTTTCCCATTAAGCTGAATTGTCACATGGAAATTTTACCGATAAAAAGTTAACAGCACATTTGGTTTTCAGTAAGTATAGGTATGGATTAATATATGCGGAGTTGGTCCATTAATTAGCACAACAAAATATGCCTTATGTCTTTCATGCCCATTGAGTTAAACCAGAGTTAGCTAATTCTAGAAGTAAATTAACCCACAGTGAACTGAGAAAACAGTTTTTGGGTGGGGAATGCATGCGGAGCGACGGTTAAAACATCAAAATCATCTGTTCAGCTAATCCTTAGTTAACTCACCAAATTTGATGAGTTAACTCGGTTTTAACTTTAATCGCGCACTGAAAAACTGAACTTTCATGTTTCAGACTTACTTATTTATATGTACCTATGTATCAAAGCGGTTGACCCTGAGTAACACTTTTGCTGACGTCTGAAAGTTTGTCACACAAATCCTTTAGGGGCCATGAACGACATGAACAAAAGTAACATACAAGATAATGAGTATCATACTTCTGATTTATCGTTTCTTAATTAAAGAGAAGCTAGCAAAAGCTGAGGCGCATTGCCTCAAATGCAATGGATTGAATGTAATCAAATTACAATTTAAATAAAAACTTATGTTGGCCAATCATTATACCCATTCCACTGTGTATGTTACTATATTTTACATATTTGATAAGCTTCTGAGATTAATTAATTTTTACAGTTAAATAATGTCTAAGTATAAGCTGAACAACTATGTAAAATGCATGTGCCTTTAAAGCTAATATGCGATAATAGGTGAAGCTACCTTGCCATTGAATGTAATGATACAAATACATCTATATGGTGAATCAAGCGAAATCACTTCCCATTCACAAACCATAACTTTAACGCAAAAACCAGTATGAATGACTATGACTAATAAAAAGACAGGTTTTGTATTTAAATTGAATTGAGAAAAATAATAAATATCTTAAGCATGTCCATTGTTGTTAATATAACACACATTTGAATTGCGAGTTATAATTTCAGTTTGCAACTAAATAGATGGTTGAGGGGTATGTTTGTAAATCTTGAAATAGAATTGAAAATGTGACCGTACAATCAAAATTGAATAATTAAGAAAAATTCAATGATAGCCATACATACACTTGTACGTTTAATAAAGTAATAGCAGCAACATGGCGGGAGTTGTCATAAATAGTTGTATCGATTAAAAATCTGTGATTGTATTTGCTACTTTGCATGCTTAAACTGGAAAAAAGCTATTTTAGTTTTTAATTGCTTCATTTAGATCTTAAATGGTGTTAAAATGGAATAATATCTGCTGAGCTTTTAATGAGTAATATGGGAAATGTACAAGAAATATTCTAATAGAATAAAAACTGGGGTGGAATCGGCGAAGGTGAGACATAGTTGACTGTCGTTTTTGATTATTAGTTCCCTTTCACACAAGGAAACTGTGTTTCCAGCAACTTTCAGTTTGTAGGAGAGAAGGACACGAAGTAAGTGGGGTGAACAAAACCTCCCCGGTCAACGATTGAGGAGATTTCTTGGCAGCACTTACAATTCTCCACAAAAGAAATGTCATTTCAGTCAGCTGTAGGCTTGGGTAAGTTAACGGAGAACTAATGAAATATTTTAGAAATATGTAAGTAAATGTTTTTTTTAAGGTTAGATCCAACAAAAGAACAAATAACTATACTCTCTGCCTATGAGGAACTGATCACGAATTAATGAGGAATTGAGGTCGCACCTTGCCTAATCAAGCAGGTACTTCTTTGTAACTACATAATAATGCATTTTATTTTATCTCTGCGGCAAATCTATTTTATTTTTATAACTTAAAAACAGTTGATTCACAAAACTTTCGATTTTTGGTGGAGCCAACCTACATTGCTCACAACAAGCGACACAAAATGTATGAAAACGACACCTAAATAGCTATCGCAAACAAGCAGTGGCAAAAAATGCTATAGTCAATGGACGCATATCAGAATTCTGAATTGGCCAGCAGTCATTAAAATTTCTCTAAATTCAGATGACATCTAACAATTTATGACAGCTGGCCAATCAGAAGCGCCAAAAATTCAGAATTCTAAAAAAAAATTTTAACTTAGCCGATTCCACCCTTTAATTCGACACGTGTTACTTATTGGTGTAACTCCATTCCAATGTGTTTTTGTCGATAGTTTCGATAACGTATGTCAGTAAATCACTCGTGCACTGTAGCAAAATATGAAAATGTTTTTTTTTTTTTGTTTTTCACATGAAATTGACAGTTGCGTGGAATTTTTTCACACTGTCAAATTGACATGTGTTAATACTCAGTGAAATAGTGTGGAAGAGCCGGGGGTTCACTTTAAACAACATTTTCATTTACATCAAGTGTCGTGTCTACAAACTTTTCATTTTAATATTTTGTAGTTCACATTTTAATATTTTGTCCGATTGGATGACCGTTTTATTATTTTATTATCATCTCATCTTAGTTACAACTAATACCTACTATGTTTTATACCTATCTTTTCTTTCCTTTCTTTGTTTATTTTTCATGTATTTATTTGTTGTCTTTTTTCTTTACACTACATTTCATACTACCTTACCATTTGTTAGACTAGCCGTGTTTTTTTTGAAAGCCCGGATGGATTTGGTTGAAAAAAAAAAACAACATCGGGGGTTAGCGACGGCATTACAGAAACAAAATGGATTTTCCATACAAAATATCGATAAAAAGTATGGAATTCACCCGGCAACAAAGTTTTTCTCCGTGCTTAAGTTAAGCCCTGAGAATACTCCACGCTTAGCTAAGCCCGAAGGGGATTAATTGTTGTTGCATTTAACATGTAAATTGCATAGCCCCGACGTCGTTTTTTTCGTTCTATTTCCTCAGGGCTTGCAAAAAAACACGGCCAGTATTTCAAATAAATAAATTCACTAAACGTGTACCCGCTCAACTGAAAGTATATGAAAATCTGAATCCGCCACCACTTAAATTACTTTTACGAATGAATACTTGACACTTCACTTAAGTTGATTTGACAGCACAAAATTTCGTTTGAGATTCTGAGCTTGACGAATCATTAACGAAAATGGCTGTGTGATTCTGTTCCGATTTGTTTCTAAACAAAATCGATTTTTTTCTAAACAAAATCGATTTTTTTCCGTCAAAATAAATCTTGCATTTTAGCAAGATTTCACTCCGATTTGCAGACACACTATAAAGATTTCACATTTCTAATATGTCAAATTGAAAGTCGAGGAATTTTGGGAAGGCAAATTGTTATTTTTTGGTGCGACGGATTCGACATAATTTACAAAATATTCAATAATATTTTTAGTCAATATAATTACAAAAATAATTAATTACAGCTGTCTAGTAACACACACAATTCGATGAAAAAAAACTCGATTCTTTTATGAATTCCTTTCAATTGGGAGAAACAAATCGGTTCAGTTTAGAAAAAAAAATCGATTTCTTTGTTGAAAGGAATTCGACATTAGATTACATACATATTATTATTTTTCCGTTATCAAAACCCCGATTAAGTAAAACTTTTTTTCGGCTATCTAAAATAAGCTTGAGTGAGAACAAAAAAAAATATGGTAAATTGTTGATTCAGTGAGACAAAGTCGACTAAAGTTCTAAATCCAGAATGCAAAAGCAAACAGTCAAACTTATCAAAATCTAGTTCATCACTAGAAGAAAACAATTAAAGATCTAATTATAAAATTTATGACGTTTTCTTTCAGCAATCAAATACCTACAAAAAAAAGATCAATATCGCGCATTTAAACTTTCTAAAAAAAAAATAGTATTAAATTCTTTAAACATATAACATTCATTCCAAGTGCAACTGTTTGACATTAACTTTGCCTCGCTATAGACAATAAGAAACAAACTCAAAGGCCATTTACTTGTTCATATGGACATAAAATGAAATGCAAATACCCTATTAAAACCAAAAATGTAACAAGTTCAGAGCAGACACCTTTTCCGAAAGGGAAAGTGTTTGACTGTATTCCAAGTGTGCGGCTCCTTTGGATTTTCTTTCAGCTACGAGTATATATGAAAGTATAATCCTAGCGCTGTACAAAGGTGCTGCACTCTTCTTGTCTCCAAAACAGCTCTCGCATACAGTGGCTGACGTGCGTTTTTTTTTATGATTTATTGTGTAGCATTGTTTACACTGTACAAAATCGCTAAGACCCCATCATGATACCTACCCACCCTCTTGGCAAAACAAATTTCCAAGGCATGCGAATTTTTATGGACCACTGATGGTGCCTTAGGCAACCAGCAGCATATTGGAGGCAACCTTATACATATCGTGCTACCCCGAATAGATACTTTATCGTCCACATTACCACACCATGGACCGTACTCATTCGTATTTAAATGTCAAGTGCTGCTGCATGCCGAGTTGGAAGGAAGGAGTCCAGCTTTGGTGTACCTACTTATTGGCTTTGCGGAGGCTTTTTGGAATTTCTCCTAAGTGTGGGAAAATATCTGCGATTAATGGTAACGATCGCAGTAATAGCGTTCATAGTGTCGGTAGCTACAGCACCTCATGCTGTGGCTGGTAACTCGGTTAAATTGAAATGAAATATGTAGATGGCAGCTAGCCGGCTGGGACTAGCCCGGACGACCAGCCTTACAAACAACAGAAGGCATCAGGTGAATGTGTTTACAATGCGGTGGTAATTACTTTGATTTATGTAATTGAATAGAATGCACTGCCACCGCGCGCCGCGCCGTCATCGCACCGGTAGCACCGCGGCTCAAAACGAATTCGACGTCTTCGTCTCTTTTATCTAATTAAATCGAAAAGAAAGTAAATGCCGAATTGACTTTGCCGCCGCTCAGCAGTAGCACGTTGTTGTATCGCACATGACTCGCGGCAGGGACAGCCAGCTGGGAATATCAACTTCAACAGTAAACTATGGCAGTCTCTTTGATCCATAAACAATAACTAAGTAAGTACTTCCCATTAGAAAGACAAAGGAGAAATTTATATTCGTTTATTAATTGTGAACGATATCACCCACGAATAGATCTTTTAAGTTGAAAGTAAGTAATAGTGGGAATTATAGGAAATATTTTACAAGTGTCTTATAGAGTTCAATGAAACTAAAATTCCCTTCACAGAGAGCTGTTATTGACTCAATATGTTGCGCAGGAAGTTTGTATCGAAAATTTACAGGAAAGTAAAGATGGCCATTTTCGAAAACGTCTAATCAAAGTCAATTTGACCGGCAATTGATCTTCATTTATGACGCAAAAGTATGCAATCGTCAAATATGCAATTGTCCTGCTTTCACACGCATGTCTTTTGATGGACGTCAAATGTTTTTTTTGCAAGCGCAGTTAACGTTTTCGAACAGAAGCCAATTTCATCAGAATTTTCAGAATCACTTTTGCTCGTCATTTTCCGCCGCGATGTGTTTATCGTTTTATTGACTTCCTGACTGACATCCAAAAATGTTAATAAGCTTAAAATCTCTCGAACTATCTCTTTCGTCACCTGCATTTTTTCACTGCACAGCTGGAACGCAGAAGAAGTTTTCGAACACGCGACTATAGCAAAATGCATTATCGAACACAATGATAATGCAGTAGGATTTGTATTTGCGTTTTCGAACAGAAGACTTTGGCAGTTTGCGTTTAAGAACATTCTGCAAACGCATTTTTGACGCAGATGACGTTTTCAAAAACGGCCGATGCTTCAGAATTGTGATTTGTGATTCTTCCTTCTTCCTTTTTAACGACATTTATTCTCAGTTTTCTTGCTGTAGTCCCCATTCGGCCTTGAAGAAATAAGTCGCTGAAGATTTTTTGACGTTTTCCTCTAATTTGTTCTAAAATCTTTTGTGCCTTTTACACAAGGAAACCAAATTATAAAAGATTTTATGTAGTTTCGTTATAAGACATTTTGCTTTATCCGTTTAGAGCAGAGCTGTCAACAGAGATCGAGCATTACGGGCCAAGCGTGTTCCGATCGCTCTGACTTATTTCTGAAACACAATTAAAACTTGGCTGTCATCATCCTCATCCACTATTTATATTTGTTCTGTTTGATGCTGATTACACGTTTAATTTTTTCGGTTGTTTCGTCTTTCGTATTTTAAGCAGATTGGGTAAGAGGTGTATGAATGTAGAAGGGAGAAAGCTACGTTTCTACACATACCTTATCTTATCCTTTTTCAGTATGACTTCCTCCGTGCTCAGACTGTTCGGTAAAAACATGTTCTGATCGTCCGAATGAAAAAAAGAAACACAAATTCTTAGCTCTGAGCGCCCGAAGTTAAAAAATAAAAAAACTAAATAAAATTTGGTGGCACCACAACTCGTGTAGAACAATGGGCGTATAGTGACTTACGTATACAACTGTCAACCATTCCTATGTGCGTGTTACCGGCAGGATTGTGAAGGCCTACAATTTTATGCCGAAACTACGTTTTGAAACTGGGACTGGGACGACGCACGTGAGCGTGACGAGAATTCGTTGTAGTTGTCAAACCAATTTCAAACAATGAAAGCATACCTGGATATACACAATGCGGCGTCTCTCCTCGTCACGTCACGCCAAAAAGTCGAAAAATTGAAAAAAAGACGCAACGTGACGACGATTTTCATTTTTGCTAAGTAATTTACAGATTTTTCAAAGAAGAAATGATCAAATGTGTATTAACAAATAAAGTTATTGATAAATCTATTGTTTTGTTTGTTATTTTGTTTCTATTTAATTGATTTTTTTTTTTACAAAAATGAGTTTTTGTCGTAAAAACGCTCACTGCATTGTGAATTAGGCGACGATTTGGTAACTAGAAAAGGAGACAGCTTTTCTCGTCACGTTCACGTCTCGTTTACTCGTCGCATTGTGAAACAGGCTTCAAGCTCTTAAAGTAATGCTTGATTTACACGACTTACAAATTGGCAGTATTATGTCAGCAAACTGTCAAAAAACTATCAGAAGAATCATTCTCAAATTCATTCTTTTGACAGTTTACTGACAAAAAACTGCCAATACATTATTCGTGTAAATCCAGCATAAGCTGTGTTTAGATTTTAACCAAAGGAACGCGACGACGCGAAAAAGCACGTCCCATTGAAAACGTATTCGATCGCGGCTACAGACAAAAGACGAGAGTCATAAAGCGCGTCGTTACATTGCAAAGTTAAAATACATAAAATCTCGCTAAAGTGAGACGCAGTCTCCAGTTTATTTGTTTTGAATTATTTAAAGCTTAGAATATCGAGATCGAGTTCAGAAAAAACCCTTCGGAAAAGAATAATTCTGATTATGCAACCAACATTATATCGATATCGACCATCATCAGTGAATCAAACAAAAGTGACAACCTAACCGATTCTAGTTATATACCCCAAATATATTATTAGGACAAAGAGATATGGTAGGAATCTGTTCTTCTTCAATAGGAGAGTGTTTTATATTGAGAGAAAGTTCCTTCAGTAAGTGTATGAATGATGACCAATGATTGTCCGACGGCCTGTTGCAAGTGTTTTTATTGCGGTATGGTTCAAATAGATGACGACAATGACGATGATGACAATAAATGAATTCAATTTATGATCAACCATTGATAACAGAATTTGCCGCGCTTGCGCGTCGTTCATGGTATATCACCTGTTCGCCGAAAGATCCTGCACGATTTCTTTGAAAGTAAAAGTCCAAAAGAGTATAGGTATCATTGATTGCTCAAAGCGCAAAAGAAATATCTTGAGCCCCCAAACGGTATAGGTACCTACATATGTATATACGAATAAGACAGATAAATACAAAAAAGTCACCACGATGATGGTAAAAAAGTGAAAATGCCCATGGCATTCGATATGCGAAGGTGGTTGGCTCTGGTGGTGGTCAGTGCCACACTTACAATCTTACCGATGTACCTTCAATTAAAAATCGCCAACTATAACTTTGTTTTGCCCTTCATTTTGCATGTTTTTTTTTTTGTATACAACTTCACAGTTACAGGTGAACAGTGGGACAAACCAGCTTAGGCACTAGACTAGAAATAAATACTAACAATATAGCAATATACCAAATCAATTTTCTACTAGAATCTCGATTCTAAGTAAACTCACTTTTTATATAATATTTTCATTACATTTTTATATAAATGATTTATTCAAATATTTATTTGATATACAAAAAATAATATTTTAAGAGCTTAACATTTCTGGATCTAAGCAAATATTATGCATTCTATTTTTTATCAATCAATTTTGTCGAAACTTAAAGGGAATATTCTTTCTTTTCCTTAGAAAACGTTAAACAGACGCAAAAATGAAGGTAATAATAAATGACAAAGTTAAAAAAAATTATTCTGTTAGTTGGAATAGGTATAGAATGAATATACCTTCTTGTTCTTTCCCACATCGAGGGTGTCTAAACATGAATAAAAAATGAGTTTATTTTTTTAATTTTATAATTAATTAAATTAACATTTAAAATCATGTTTTGAATTTTTGGCAATTTTCCCATATAATCTGGGCCACTGTGCAGCAACCGTTGCATCGGGGCTATAGGAGAATGGATGACGGATGCATTTGTGCAAACCAATTGGAAATTGTCTCGGTGGCGTTAGACTTTCACTCGTGTATATTTGATTATAAAATGAATTGTTTTATATGCAGGTTCTTATCTTCAGTCACGGTTTTAATAATAATTTGAAAGCTGGCTTACGGTCAAGGCGGCAGCGGTACGGCCGGTATCCCTTGATATTTTGAAAAAAAGGGTGTGCTTGTTGTTAAATTATGTTCGATCGAAGAAAACGTGATACTATATTGATTATTTTATTAAAGATTAAATAAATATGGCTTCATTAGTAGGAACGAAAACAATTTATAAAAACCAACATCAGTCATATGAAAAAAAAGAAGTATAACGGAAATAATTTTCAATTTTAGTTCGAAATCAAATACATTTTTTTGAATGATCACTTGTCAAAATTAAGACTTGACACTAAAGCCCGAATCATTACATTGGATAAACTAAAAAATACGTGTGGGACATATTTAAACCTCTTAAAGAAATTGGCATTTATTTCCGTCAGGCCCCTACGCATAGAATCCGTTGGATGCGTTTGGTCCTTTGACGTGGAAGTATGGGACGGATAAGTGTGAGAATACGTTGTTTTGACGGATTGAAACTTTTGCCCCAAACAAATGTCTATAACTACTTTTATATTTGGTTTTTGTCACGACTCTAGACATGCCAATTATAACAGTTTTGGTTTATAAAAATACCGGCCCCGCAGGGCCAAGGCCCTCCGCCGGTAGGCATACTTCAGGCACCCAGAGTTTTTTTTTCAAGTCGCGGACAAAAGCGAAGCGCGTTAACGTATGCCCGCTTTTAATGGCGAAAAACTGTTATAACTGTTATAAATTGGCATGTCTCTAGTCTCGTCCATTGACAAATGGTGTAATCGGAAGGTTCAGCTACCTTTTCCGTTGCGTCCGTAAGTTGCTTTTCCTATAGCCATCTCTTTCTCACCATAAAGTGTGCAAAAGCACAGAGATGTCAAAAAAATCGGAGGAGACAGTCCAATGTAAACACCGTCTATAAGAACGTGTGTATTTAATTGAGCTATCAGTTGTATTCGTCAAAACACAATGCATGCAACGGATAATATGGGTCGGCACCTTTACCCTTAAGATGCGACATAAGAATATTATCATACAAAAAAAACTTATGCTGGATTTACACGAATGACAAATTGGCAGTATTCTGGCAGTTAACTGTCAAAAAACTGACAGAACAATGGAAAAATTCATTCTTTTGGCAGTATACTGACAGACAACTGCCAATTTGTCAGTATAATGTAAATCCAGCATTATGAGAGATTGCTTAAATGGGTAAAGTCATATAAATTAAAAACTTTTGAAGCCATTAAAAAATATTTCTGTTTTTACACAAACATTTCAAAAATTGAGATCTCTCATTTTGATCTATGAAAACCGAAAAACAAGACGACCAAAACCACATGTGATTGACACTCTTTTCTATACACCGTTAATATTGAGAAGATCCCTCTGTTAAGGAAATACTTTAACCACAGTCTAGCATACTAATAGTGACGATGTTTTAATTGTTGTAACCACATCAACCTTCAGAGTCATCTACAACCACAACCACGGTAGCGATTCAAGAGATATTGCTTTTTGCCTCTCTTCACGCTGTGCTGTTCGCTGAATTGACTATAAGACAGGCATTTTAAATGTTCATTCCTCGAAAGCCAGACAACAACAAAGACATTTGCGAAGAAATTTGATATGAGGCGCGTCTCAACTCTTAGTCTGGACAGCAACCACCATCGCCATTGCCATGAGGTGGACATGATGACAGATAAAATGATCGAAGAGTCTAAGCACAATGAATATCTTTTAATCTATCGCACAGCTTCTCCTCAGATTAATGTATAGCTGTCTGCATACTTCGCATGGGTGCCCCATTGTAGACTTTTTAATTTGAAGCCTACGCATACATTTTGTCTTACTTATATTGCAATCATCACATTGTAGGTATAAATGTTATTGCGTTGTTAACTCTATTCACTGTGCAGTTACTGAGCCCGTGATCGGATTGCAATACAGAACTGAAAGACGTGCTCACTCAAGCAATATTGTGGATTTTATGCTGTTTCTCTCATCGAGATACAAAAAGTTTAAACAATCCAATTGAAGTGGCATATCTGATATTGGAGGAATTGTGACAAGAGAAGTCATTGATCTTGCATGGTTAAGTTTTATGGCGTCACGATGTAAGCTTTGGTAACGGTACGTGTCCAAATTGGAACCTGGGAACAATTTAACGAAGGTTATGTGCAGAAAGTTTAAGATCATTTGATTTTTTAAAGGTACATACCTACTTATGAAAAGAGCAAGTGCAAATTAATTGGACTTTAAAGTTTTCGGTCCGAAATTCTAATCAGGTGCTTTTGTGCTAGAGAAGCAATAATGCAATGAAGCAAATGCCTATACAAATTTATATCTGAACTTGTAAAAAAAATATTAAAATACGCCTGAGTGGTTTTTTGAAAATCCTATTTATTGTAAAGGTACAAACTTGGTAGGTTGTAGTTGTGGATGGTAAGAGTATACAATACAAGTTGTGGTTGACTGTTCGACTGGTTCGAGGCCCACTTTAGGCAGTATTTTTACATATTATTTATAGAGCACCAGCTCCAACTCGTTGAACTGTGATCAAAACACCGAAGTTTTTGGACCCTAAAATTTTATTAGTCCTACCCTACCTTCATACTACATTTTTTTACATGATCTCAATTCCGTATAAACTTGTTTCTCTGTGATCAAAACGATAGAATGTTAAGTTAGATAAAACCAATTTTTATTATTCACCTGTACAAGCACTAGCGCATATTTTCCCAGCATTTGCACGAGCTGAATGCCTTAGGCAAACACATTGATCTGCATTCTGCACCTATTCGAACTTAACTAAGTCAAACTTCCCAACCAACCAGCAGCGCCAGCGAACAACGATGACACGTCCAAATTTAACAAAAGAAAAAGGTGTTTTCCCACCGTGTCTTGGTCGTCATTCCAATGCAATTGATTCTCTTATAGTCATAGCACTATGGTCGAATTGATACTCTGAGGCACGAAAAAAAGGTTTCTCGTTACGTTGACGCCCAAAAGTCCTACCATAAAAAAAATAATACTTTTTGCTCATGGTTTGAAGCAGATTTCCACAAAATACCAGTCACGATGCTTTTTGGAGGTGTTTCTATCCAAGTTGTACTTGCTTACCCTCAATGGAATAGGCACGAGATTACTTCGCAGAAAGATGATGATCATTATTTAGATGATGTATGCGGAACCCACACAGACTTTATACGTTTATTTTAGACAGGGCTTTAGAATGCAAAAGATCATAAGATGTTAGCACTCAGCAAGACAATCTGCGCGGGAAAATATTAAATGTCCACTGGTATTAGTTTTTCTCAACTCTATAGTATAGTGCGGGTATTCTGTTATACCGAGTGTACTCGTACATAATAACTAAAAGCCTTGGAAAATCTGTCTGAAGCTTACCTATGATGTTCTGGCTTTGATGATGGTGGTTGTGATTGATGTTGAAGTGGGCCAAATGGTGTAGTCTGTAGTATGCTCCATCATCACGTGGCGAGTGAAAGACCAAGGGAATTGTGCTATGTTATAAGTAGGTACCACATAAAAACGTTGAAAACTTTTGACCGTTTAAAAATGTTTGCATTTGTAAAGTGTTTGGCTTTGACAGTATAGCTACCAAGAAAGAATCGGTAAAAACACTGTTACGAAGTCAAAACATTTGTCAAACCGCAAAAGCGTCAGCCGAGTAGAATACATCAAAGTGAATAACTCGGCATTGACTCCATAAAGTTTTTCAATTCTCCCGTGGTTACCTTAACTTACTGTCAAATTATGCCGTCTCGAAGTTCTTGAAGGTTGTCCCTTTCCATGCGAAGAAACAACTGAGTTTCCAGGGAATTTATAGAAAAGAACAGCACGAAGCAAGTGGGGTGAACAAGATTTCCCCAGGTCAACAATTTGAAGAAATATTTTTTGAAATTCCTTTTCACACTTCACGTTTTGTTCGTTTTTTCGTTTTTTTTTGTGTGAAAGGTACAAGAGATTTAAAAAAATATTAAAAGAATACGTCAAGGGAACTTTATGCGTGTTTTTTGCAAGCCCGGATGAAATTAATAAACAAAAAAAACATAGAGGCTAACCAATCTACATGTAAAATGCAACAACAACTAATGCTCTTCGAGGTTAGCTAAGCGCAGAGAATTCTAGGAGTTTAACTTAAAAACACGTAAAAGAACTGTTTTACCGGCGTGGATTAATAGGAATCAGGGCGGCTCAGACTGGGAATTTTTTGAAAAGTTAGAGGTCATGTGAATGACAAATATTTATTGTGAGTGCGGGGGCGGTAATCGATTGTTTGTATGGAAACTTAATTTTTTCTGCAATGGACTTTTTTGAAATGGTGTTTGTTAAATAAACACATATGGCCGGTAATTCTAAAAAAAGTGCTGCCAAGTATGCAGTCGGTCAAGTAAATTATGTATGGCGTTTTGGAGGAGTGTTCTTATAGGAACATCTACATACACTGTATTTAAAATTTTCTCCCATCTGTTTGACAATTTCTTAGCAAGAAGTCAAAAGAATTTATTTTTAATCTCAGATGTTTGACAGTAAACGTTTTTGAATCACCACCCCCTCATAACACTAGGTGTTTTTTTTCCAATCCCGAAAAGAATTGGATAAAAAAACAACATTGGGGATTAGCGACGCCTTCACGGACAAAACTTTATCTTTCCTTACAAAAAAGCGATAATTCGCGACTTTTTTCCTTCGGAGGGAGTTGAACCAAAATATTAATTTACACGTTAAATGCAAAAAAAAAATAGTGGAGGCTTAGCTAAGTCCAGAGAATTTTTGGGAGAAAACTGTGTTACCGGGGGGAGTTGCCTATTTTATCGATAGTTTGTATGGAAACATCAAATTTTTCTCAGATGGCGTCGCTATAATCTCCGATGTTGTTTTTTACCCAGTTCCCTCCTTGATTGAAAAAAAACAAGCATTTAAATAACAATGATCATAGATAAGGTAGTTAATGATTGAAATATTAAAAGTTATTTAATGAAGAAGAAGTAGATTTTGATTTTGTTGATTAATAAGTATATAAGACAGACAGGTTGGAATATTCATCATCATCATCGTCGGCTCGACAACCGGGGTCCGGTCCTGGCCTCCTTCAACAAGTCTCTCCACCCATCCCAGTCTCGAGCCGCCGCCATCCAGTTGCGCACCCCAAGGCTCCGGGCGTCCTGGTCTACGCCATCTCTCCAGCGCAAGCATGGTCTACCACGCTGTCGTCTACCATAGAATGTACCACAAAGAACTTTCCGAGCAGGTTCCTCTTCGCTCATGCGAGCTAGGTGCCCTCTGCCCACCGGAGTCTACCGAGCTTAATTTTTGTCACGATATCTGCTTCAAGGTAGATTGCGTACAATCCATGATTGTACCGTCTCCGGAATCGTCCTTCCTCACATATGGGGCCAACAATTCTCCTTAAGACTTTTCTCTCGAACGCGGCTAAGAGGTCGGAGTGCCTTTTGCTAAGCACCCAAGTCTCGGATCCATATGTGAGTACTGGCAGGACCATGGTCCTGTACAGCAGCAGTTTTGAAGTTATGGTGAGATTTCTGGATTTGAAGAGCTTTGACAGACTATAGTAGGCTCTGTTGGATTTGAGAAGCTGCCCGCGTATTTCTTCTTCTATATTGTTATCGGCTGCTACTATTGACCCAAGGTATTTAAAGGATTGCACCACTTCAAATTCGTGCTCCGATACCTGGATTGTTTGACCAACTGTTCCTCTCGCATTCGACGCCACCATGTACTTTGTTTTACCTTCATTAATGTGCAGCCCCAGATTTTGTGCCGCCTGCTCGATCTGGATGAAGGAATCATGTACAGCTTGCTCAGTTCTTCCGATGATGTCGATGTCGTCTGCGTAAGCCAGTATCTGGCTGGACCTGTTGACGATGGTCCCTCTTGTTGCCGTGCCAGAGTCACGGATTGCTTTCTCCAACGCCAGGTTGAAGAGGAGGCAGGCCAAACCATCCCCTTGTTCGAGTCCATTAAAGATGTTGATTGGTTTGGATAGCAATCCGGCTATTTTTACTTGGCTTGTTACGTTGGTCATGGTCAACCTACATAGTCGTGTCAATTTATTTGGGATGCCGAATTCTCTCATGGCTTTGTAAAGTTCTACCCTGGCTATGCTATCGTAGGCGGCCTTAAAGTCTATAAACAGGTGGTATGTTGGGATGTTAAATTCTAGACATTTTTCCATCGCCTGCCTAAGGGTAAAGATCTGATCAGTTGTTGATTTGCCTGGAATGAAACCACACTGATATTGTCCGATGATGGTCTTAGCGTATGGGGTTATCCGGTCTTGTAGGATAGAGGAGAGTATCTTATAGGCGGTACTCAACAACGTGATACCTCTATAATTGCTGCACGTTGTGACATCTCCCTTCTTATGTATGGGGCAAATGATACCTTTTCGCCAGTCTTCTGGAATTTCTTCATGCTCCCACACGTGCACTATAATCTCATGAATTGCTTGACGTAAAGCTGGCCCACCGTGTTGAAATAGTTCGGCTGGTATACCATCGGCTCCCGGGGCTTTGTTTTTCTTTAGCCGGCCTATAGCCTTCTCAACCTCTTCTATGCTTGTTGGCGGCAACATAGGGTACTCTTCTTGAAGTAGTGGAGCCTCCACTTCTGCAGTGAGCTGACAATTTAGCAATTCATTGAAGTACACTTCCCATCGCTCCAGTATGCTTTGAGGTTGGAATATTAGTTATCTTATTTAGCGCCAAGAAGTTTGAGGTTGGATTAACACTATGTGCCGATACCGGTACGCTCTCACTACAATAAAGCATGTATTCTTAAACAAGAATAAATGAGCGGAGCGAAAGCATATCCGGTATCGACTTTCTGCAGTGTGAATCAAACTTAAGTATTCTGTTTCTAAAGTCCTGAATGGGGATCCTCATTGATCAGACTTAATACGATCAACAACCTTGGCCCTATTTCATAAAAAATTGACAGGTGACAATTCTAAAAATTTGGCACACTTGTCTGACAAATTTGTATTTCATAAAATATTGATAGTTGACAAATTTTTCAGAAAAAAACAATGACAAATAGTGCATGACAATCTTGTCATGGCCAAATACTGACACATTTGTCGTAACAATTTTGTCATTGAATGATCTTAAAGTTTGTCATGGCCTACATAACTTTATGCAGTGCCCTCGTCGAAAAACGATGAAAAATTGAACAAAATCTATGCATTTTCTTGATTGATGATTTTCTCGATGTTAGAAGTTACAGAACACAGGCACTGAAGTGTATAAAATAGCCATTTAACGTGTCAAAATCATTATTTAAGCCCGAACCACACTACTGTCGTGTTGTGGAGACTTGTGTCGTTATCGCTCTAGTGTATTTCATATGCGTGGAGCCATATTTGTATCGTGTTATGTGTTGTGTCGAAATCTATGAAATACATTGGAGTGACAGCGACACACTACTCCACAACACACCACACGAGCGTAGTTTGGTTCGGGCTTTATTCTCTGTTTAAAATGTCGAGGGTGTCGGCGTATTACACGGAGTTCCAAAAGAGAATCGTCAAAACTTTCACATGAAAAAATATTATTTAGCATTTTAGCTCAACTTCTGTCTTTTCATTGTCAACACTTGACCGTTACTGAGTTTCCTGTCACAATTGTCAATTAAATACTCACAAATATGTAAATTGTATATTTTTTTTTCATTTCATAAAAGAAATGTCAGTACAAATTTGTCAGAAAATTCCTGACAATGACGGTGTTCACATTGGACTCACTCCGCGCGACTCATATTGACATTTCATTGTTTTATCTCACTCCAACTCATGATGAGAAAGAGAGAGTCTAGTGAGGCAGGATTTTTTCAAAAAAATTAAAAATCCTGCCTCACTTTCTCATAAAGTTGTGTAGAGTGAGATAAAAGAAAAAGATGTCAAAATGAGTCGCGCGGAGTGAGTCCAATGTGAACACCGTCAATTATAGAAAAATACTTGACAATTCATTGTCATGACATTTTATTTTATGAACCGACAAGTTAACAGTTGTAGGGTTTTTTCCGACAATTCTATAAAATTGTCAAATTGTTTATGGAACAGATCTTGACAATTGTCACCTGTCACCTGTCGCAATTGTTAATGTTTATGAAATAGGGCATTTGATAGCTGTAATTTGATGCGCCTGTTGTATTTTTGTCAGCCAGACTGTTTATTTATTGAAGACACCTTAGGTATTGAAAATTTTGCAGACTTTTGACCGTTTAATGCACTCAGGCATTTTTCCATCACTGCACCGGTTCCATACATCATTAACTTAATTCCAACGGCTTTTTAAACGTGACTCCCACAACTGTATAGTGTAGCTACAGCCGAGACATTTGCAATTCTCTTAATGATAGTCATTTACTTTTGTTGTATATTAATTTTTAAGTTTTTTGTGCCTCCCGCAATTGAAAGTTACACACCCATCTGTCGGATCAGAGAGCTGTCTAGTTTAGTTCACAACATTTGTTACAGATATAAATAAATGATGCTTGGCTAGATCGTTATAATAGCATGCGCGCTTGGCAAGGAGTTACTTCTTTCACTTTCAATCCGTTTAAGGAATCACCCACTGTCTCAGTTCGTTGCCGAACAACTTGCAGTTGGAGATTTCAATGAACGTTATGCACTTGCGCGCATAAGTACGTCGTACATCACAAATCAAATGAAGTGACTGTCGATCAGTGATCTGCGCGATGACGGTAAAGGATGGAAAGATCGATAGAGGAAAGTTGTTACATGCACGCTTAATTTATGAATATAGAAAACAAGGAACAACTTATGCACAAAATAACAAAACAAAAAAGCCCACAAGACCCATGGTGAAGCACGTTGACTGTTGCTATTACGGATTTGTTGCGTACCAAATTAAAATGATTTTTCTATCTTAATATGGAATGTTGTTGCACGTTTACACTTTTTTCGTGGATTCCCATTGAATATAGTGGAATGGTTTTTCTGCTTATTATTATCTGATATAATCGTGATTCAATCTTGGTTATTGTGAACAAAACTGTATACAATTTAATTTAATTAATTGCTTTGGACATAAATGTAACATAATATGAGTGGAGAAATGCTTGGATTTGAATTTTTTATATTTCATTTGTCATGTTAGTTTATAATTTTAACTTTTTCCATTAGATTAACAACTAAAGACGGATACAGCATGAGTTAGTGACATTACCCTTAAAAACATTTTTTTTAAACCCTAGTTCATTGTTGATGCATAACGAAATTTTTCGGTGGTCTCCAACACAGATTAGCCACATGAAGATGAGAATCCCCGGCAGCCATTTTAATTTGCCTACAATTGTCTTGAACTGTCATATTGGAGATAACAATGAGAATATGTGTAAAAAAAACCCCACACATAGACCGTAGGGATCTTCACACCCCTGGTTAAATTGTTGTTGCAATTCACATCTATTCATCGACACGAGGTAAAATTACCAAAACAACAATGTATACAAATGGGTTTTGGAAGGAAAAACGTACGAAAAATTCTCATCTTTATATGGCTAATCTGTGGTCTCGCCAACATGACAGCGAAATGCTTACGGAAACGAAAAAATAACAGTTGAAACTGTCACCAGTTAAACAAAAAAAAAAAACAAAGACAAACGCAAGAAATTAATCATAGTCACAGAAAACGAAAAAAATCTCAATTAATGCAGTGCGAAAAAAGAGCGGATACTTCGGCAAATAATCTGCTACAATTATCAATTTCGCAGCGTACTTGAAAACGTTGTGTCATTTTTGTATGGGATTAACTGAAGCATAAGTAATTTCTAATGGTTAACAACTGACCATTGAAAAATTGCCCCTAAAGTCTCGACCACGCAGGGTTTTTAACTTTTATTGATTGATTTAGTGAAATTTTCCTTGAAAATGACCGTCTATTTTTAATTATAACTTTTTTATTTTCAATTTCTTTGTATAAAAAGTATATTAACCAGAATTGTAGAGAATTCATTTCCCTACAAAAACTTGATGACATTTTGTTTGTGGTTCTCAAGATATCGCGGTAAACTCCGTAAACGCCAAATAGCGGGGAGGGGTGCTTTCAACTCCGAAAATAGTTGTGTGTTCTCACACTCCCCGCCTACCCCTCCCCACGTACACTCCACGTTGTCCTGTGAAAAACGCAAGGTCAAAGTAACATTTCAATGAACTTTAATACTCTCTTTGGTAAGAGAGGGAAACTTCTAACCGTGTTTGAGAGAAGAGTCTATAACAGAAAACTATTGACCCCACTCCCCATATGTGAGGAACATCAGCTATTCCTGGGCCACTACCACATGAACTGTACGTGGTTAACCCAGAAGAAGATAACGAGACAAAAATATTTAGAGGTTTTAATAAAACGTAAAGTCCATTAGGAGAGAGCAGTTCATTCTTATGTTATGCCCTAGAGAGAAAATTGGAACTTAACCTAACAACTTACATCTCAAATGATTGATCTTTAAGATCAAATACGGGCAAAAGAGTCGTTCATTTTATTTTTATTATTTGACTGATAGATAAATCATGATTATTACTAACTTGTCTCTTCTTTCTCTTTTCTCTCTCTCTCTCTCTCTTACACTTTCTTTTTTACTCGTTCTTTTTTACTACTAAGAGATGTAAGATTAAGAATATAATATTTGTACCTTTTTTTTATTATTTATAATTTAATTTTATAATTTATAGCAAAAATTATAAATATTATAATAATGCTGTTCTGTTCTCGTCTCTATTGCATTTTAAAGCTTTTCTTGCAATACGATTATTTAAGTCTTATTGTGTCAGAATTTAATTGAAATAAAAACTTAAATAAATAATAAACTGAACAAATTAAAAATTACATAAAAAGTGAAAACAGCATAGCTATAATGTATATACTCCAAGAAATGGAATATTCGTGTCAAGATACCATAATTCGTTTTCTCTGAAGAATATATTTTATCTTTTACACCCAATACCCATGAAAAGTTAAACAAAAACAAAATAAATAAGAAAAAAAAATATTTTTTTAGATAAAAACAACAATTAATTTAACACCAAAGAAACGACCTAATTTTCAATCAGCCCGGAAATATTTAATTTCTTTTACAATATGATTTATGGCACGCCAATATGTCATGCCATAAAATGCTAAATGCACACCTTTCATTCTTCAACATACAGGGTGGTTGATTGAGTGTTAAATTGTGATCTTGGAAGTGTTAACGATTTAAAATTATGGGAAATTGTATTTTATTATATATTTTTGGCTTTCACAATAAACCTAAGTTTTACGCAATAAAATTGGAAAAAGTGTCTAAATGATATAATTAAATTTGAATACATAAACTGTCAATACCGTCTTAAATGCAAACGACAAAAGTAAAATTAACTAAGTTTTGGAAATTCGTCATTTTTGGAAGTCTACAATTTAAAATGTCACGTTAAAGAGGATAAGTAAAAGTTTTTCAGTGGAAGATGGAGCTAAAAATGAGCACATATTGAATTTCAAATAAAAACATTTGAGAAAATCCAACTGAACCAAAATGGCCGCCAAACAACATCTAAACAAAATAATAACACCTTGTATGTTAGCGATCACTTAAGTGAAGTTAGTTGACATCAAATTGTCTTAATTTGTCGTTGACTTTAATCTTCTAACATAAAACACAAAAATAAACAAATTATTTTTACTATGCGCGCGGGAATTAATATTCCGTCTTATACCACCATTCCATGGTTCCATATCTAATCCGCATCTTATGCGCCAGAGCAAACGCAAAAGCAAATGTAATGTAGAATTGACGTTAAGTAAGATTGCGCTCTATGGGTTTTGCACGCAAAATTTATACTCAAGCAACCAACGCTGCATGACAAGTGCGCGCACCTAAACGACCTGAAATTACCTGGGCACGCATGTGCATTAACATAGCTATTTGATGTGGCCGTGGTATAGGGGGGCCATTTTAATCGTGTATCATAACTTTTGTGGTTAAATTGTCTTGCAATCATTCTACTACGACGGTGATGGTGACCGACGCGACGGTCGTAAAGGTTTGTTTTTTCTTTTCAGTAGAATGTGTGTAATGGAAGCTGATACTTTATTAAAGTTGTTACATTATCTCCTAACTCATAGGCTCATATTCAACTTTATGTACATATATAGTGGTCCGAAATAAAGAGCGATTTTTAGTGAATGTAAAGTAGAAAATATGAAAGGATCTGATGTGAGATTGGCAGATAATTTTAAAAAGAAATTGTTTTGTGAACGTTTTATTGTAGTTGTGTTTTATTCACGATCTCATTAAATAACTTGCCACACGATAACGAAATGAGTGAAGGAAAAACAAATTGGAAGAGATGATTTGAAAGTAAGTTTATATGGTGATAGAAATAAATTCAACTGACATTGACAACGAGTTTTTTTTTTTCTTTTCATTAGATTTCCGGTTGGTGAATTTTGCGATAGAAAAACCATTGACTTTGAACATTGAACAACATCAAACACAAAGTGTTGAAAAGTGATCTCTTAGCCGCAGCTATTCCTTTAATATAAGGCTTGTTTATTGTTGTTTCAATAACATTATTCTTTCAAGTTGCAACAATATAAATATGTAGAACTTGTTCGGGTCTTGCAATTGGCGCTGGTAGATTTTGGCGGCCATGCTGTTTTGGTGACATCTGTAAAATCTGTTGTTTTATTATTCAGTAACTGATGCCAAATCACCATGGCAAGTTACACGATTAAAAAGCACCTCCAAATAATTAAACTTTAATATCAAAATCTTTTGAGGCAACGATACGTGCGTTGCGCCGATTTTACGGTTTACGTGGTTGTCAGTCCAGGTCGAATATCCAAAGTTTCGTGGTCAAATTTGAGTCGACCGAATCAGTGAACAATCATCTAACGCCCTTTCATTAACGAAACGCAAGAACGCGAGAGCCAGTAGTTCTTCGAAAGCGATGACACCATTGACGTCATCATCAACGGATAGCGCTACCGATCAATTATAACCAATTTTTGCTGGCTCCAATTTGATAATATGATATGAATGTGAACGACATGTGGTTCAAACAGAACGGCCCTACGTGCCACACAGCGAACGCCACAATATTACATTTCAACACCTACCAGCCCTTATTGAAAAAGCCTATATACAATTTTTGGAATATTTCCAAGCGGAAAAGTGACCTAACTTGCGTGACTTCTTAAAACCTTGCCACGCTCTATCTTTTCAGGAGTCAGGCCTTAGACAACAAATGCTTAAAATTGCAAGCTGAATATAGGAATTTAAATAAATCATTTAAAAAATAAATGTTGAAGCTTCAAGGGCGAATACGACGAAAATAAATGGCAAATTGTGACCGTTCTATTTTTAGCCTGTGTTCCATTGAAGCAAAAGTTAGTCTGGGGTTATTCTGATTCAAAATTGACTCAGTGTGAGAGGGGCCGAATAGTACAGGAATTTTAAAAGTAGTAGTAATTTATTTATATGCAAAATTATCAAGCATCAACACATTATTATTGTGGTTGGTATACAAAGGCTCGAGACACACAGGTCCCGTGGTTCAAACTGGTGGATTTCAGAGAGCTAGAGGCGTTCAGAAAAAACTGTAGAAATTCCTTCAACAATAAAAGAGAGAAAAGAGGAAACCATACGATCTCTTGTGACAAAATGGAAAAGAATTCGATTTCGGAAAACATATTTGGGCATAGTGGGTTTTTGGGATCTTCGGAATTTTTGGTAAATTTCATGATTTTCGAGATTTTCGGATTTCGAGATTCTGGGTTTTCGGGATTTTGTTTTTAGGGATTCTGACCCCAACTCTTGTTTTGAAAGTAGTTTCGTTTGTTTTGTCACAGAAGCAATACGTGAATTTTGAAGATTTATTTATTTAACAATTTAAATCATGGAATTATGGCCTCTCGAGATTTGGAGTTTCATTATTTAGGATTTTCTGAATTTAGGATTTTCTGGATTTTAGATTATTGAATTTTTTGTTTACGTGATAATGGGTTTTTCAAAACTCAAACGTTTTGTGGATTTCCGGAGTTAAAATTTCGAGATTCTGTCCGACTTCCCCGAAAAAAATTACTAATTGAGAAGGTTAGATTATTGCAACGACAAAAGTTCGAGTTGGAGAGGCCAAACATGGTTAACAAAAGAAATAAAAACGGCTCATATAGTCATATATCGATCGTTCATGCGCTCTAAAATGTCTTGCCTATTTTAAAAAAAAATCTTCCCAATTTATTTCTCTTAATTTTTTGTCATTGAATAACTTTTTTCAACTCAAAAGTGAATTTGTACTTTAAAGTGTAAATAAACGCTTTGCTGTTTAACATTGATGTACATTGTTCTTTATGTCGTTTTTTTAATCTAACATAATGTTTTGTCTTCCAAAATAGAAACTGAAGACATGTAACGGGTGATTTTTTAAGAGGTTTAGAACTTTTAAAAAAAAAAAACACAAAAAATTCGAAAAAATGAATGAAATATTTATTTGAATCGATAGTTTGAACCTTGCAATTTAATGTTTGCAGATAATTTCATGCAAATGTTGACCGCGGCTGCGTCTCAGGTAGCCCATCCGCTGAGTCCAATTTTGGCATACTCTTTCACACATATCGGCCGGTATCTCACGAATGAATGCATGGATGTTGGCTTCCAGTGCGTCAATCGAAGCGGGCTTGTCCCTATAGACATTAGCCTTGACATACCCCCACAAAAAATAATCTAATGGTGTCAAATCGCACGATCTAGGCGGCCAATTGACCGGCCCGAAACGTGAAATTAACTGTTCACCAAACTCGCCTCGCAATTGCGCCATTGTTTCGCGTGCTGTGTGGCATGTGGCACCGTCTTGTTGAAACCACATATCATGCAAGTCAAGAACTTCCATTTCGGGCAAAAAAAAGTTTGTTATCATCGCTCAGTAGCGTTCACCATTGACAGTAACGCTGCGATTCGCATCATCTTTGAAGAAATGTGGCCCAATAATGCCGCCGGCCCATAAACCGCACCAAACAGTGGCTTTTTCGGGATGCATTGGTAGCTGTTGCAATGCTTCTGGCTGATCTTCACTCCAAATGCGGCAATTTTGCTTATTTACGTACCCATTCAACCAAAAATGAGCCTCATCGCTGAACACATGCAGCGCGCGATGAACATTTCGAACCGAGCACGAATTTTGATAGTAAAATTCAATAATTTGCAAGCGTTGTTCATTTGTAAGACGATCCATGGTTAAATTGCAAACCAAACTGAAGCTGTTTGACAGTGACACAAGGTACTAAACACACGTCAGCTGTCAAAACCAGTGTTGCCAAAACCAAACCAGCTTAAAAATCACCCATTACTATGTTTATTATTCATCTTTCTAAAAACACAGATAAAACTCGAATAAAGAAATCTGACCCTAACCCTGTTTATAGATAATAATAAATAAATATATTATTCAAAATTCTATACTGATTTTTTTATAGACTTCTAGCCTCTAAGCAGAACTTAAATTGATAACTGAGCTTTTCTACCAAATAACACATACCAAGACAATTTGTTGGTATATTTTCGGATCACAATGTTCCTCATTCTTTTTTCTAATTAAATTAAAATCAAAATACAAAATTGCTGGTCAGACAAGCTGTTCAGGTTGTTTGGGTTAGAAATGCAATTTCTGGTTTGCATTTTGGGTCAGTATAGGTACCTATCACATAAGAGACTTCTATAAATGGGGTATCAAATTATATATCGTCGTCTTTAGGAAACCAATGGTTGGATAGAATTTTGTTGATTACTAACGCAAATCTGGCCGCTTTTATAAAAAAAAAAAAAACAAATGTATCGCTATTTACGACAATCAGAATTGCTGCAAGTTTTAATAGTAGCCGATACTCGTTTAACGACAGTCCAATAAGTTTGGCTTTCCTTAGGTTTTGAATTTTGAAAGTGTTGGAACCGGTGGCGGTTGCATCAATCGTCAACCTCAGTGGTCCGTTCTTTTTCTCTAAAAAGTTAACTATTGTTAACTATTGTTAACTATTGTTAACTTTGGTCGTTCCTAAATTCTCAAATTGTTACATTGTGTAACATTCTGACGTCTTCAAATCGTTCCTAAAATCAATGTTGAGCTGTCAGAATGTTACACTTTGTAACAATTTCCAACTCATCTCGACGATATGAATTGAAATGTTAATCTGTCAAAAGCAGCTGAATTTGGAAATGTTTTCATTTTGTGGTTATCTTTTGTTTACTTTTCGTTCTTTTGAGTTGAAACTATATTAATTTTTGGATTTCCTTTTTCAATTTAATAGATTTTTACTGTCGATTTCGATTTTTGGAAACGAGTTCTGTTATTTTATGATGAATATTCTTTGTTTGATGTATTCTTTCATTTATATTTCGGTAGAAATTTAACAAGTGAATTTGTGTCCATTTTGAATTAAAAAAAAATCTTATATTTCGCTGGAAGATTCGCTTTTTTTTCCAAAAATAAAGTTTATTTAATATATAATTAACAAACTGTAAACATTTTTTAAGTATTTTTTGAAATAAATTTGATGCAATTAAATGATTTCTTTGATTTATTCATTCTAAATGTATTTTCATTTTTTTCAACCCATTGCGTTTGACAGATCAACAATATTTTTAACATTGATCGTTCCTAAATAAAATCTTACACTGTGTAACATTTTTAACAATGGCACTTCAACACCCTTATTTGACACATTAACAATAGTTAACTATTGTATAGAAAAAGAACGCTCCACAGTTGTAAAATTTGGGCGATACCATATTTTCGTTCCGACATCCCTGCCGTGCTCATTTATTTGCTCTTGAAATACACCATACACATATCTACCAATGTTGTATAATTGAACAAATCACATCCTAAATCTAAAAATAAATGTCTCCCACAAATACGAAAGAGATTCGAACTCCCTTATGCAATAAACAACACTTTCGTTATCTCTTCCTGAAACCAGAAACAGGAAAAAATTCAAACTTGAAATCAAGTATAGTATCACGCTGTTCCATTCAATACTTTGTATATAGATGCAAGAAGTCTTCTTAGATAAACCACCTACCACAAATAACA
This sequence comes from Leucozona laternaria, assembly GCA_932273885.2. NCBI lineage: Eukaryota > Metazoa > Arthropoda > Insecta > Diptera > Syrphidae > Leucozona > Leucozona laternaria. The sequence goes on along the minus strand of OW026367.1, from coordinate 16,026,026 downwards.
GCAACATGTCTCGTCTACGATTATCTAATTTTGACCCCCCCCCCTTCTTTTTGTAGCCATTATTGCAACATGGTACCAACACTGTAATACTTAGGCAATAAATTACCTCACGTCACATTGACAATCAGGCTCCTTAATCACAGCCCCCGTGTCCGTATGCATTTGAACTTCATCAAAGCCATTGCGAAGTTTTACATCCTTCCATAGGAGCTTTGGTTACTTTTGCTGTTGTTACAACTGCTGCAGCGTGCCGCCACAGCCATTGCCATTTCATGTGAAAGGTACCTACATATGCGCATGCGTACAAACGTGACAACTATCCCGCCACAACGTAGCGTCATTTCGTTGTTCGAACGCGAGAAAATTGTAATTTTCCTTTCTATTCAGACACCGGTAATTATGCAGACCTCTGTGCTATGGCTTTTTCGATGCGCAGCCGCAAATTGTAAAATCGCGAAATGCCTTTGCGAACACGAAATTTTTCTCCATATAATATGTATTTGTATAGGTATAATACGATAGTGATACCTGCATGAAAGTCACCACGTTTGCGGTGGGTCGAGGCAGCAAAAACCAATTCATTAACACCCACACTCGCAGCACGAAGATATTATAAGCCATGAGACTCGATCATTTCAGCCGCAAAATATGTATCACAAAACAAAACTCAAAACCAGAGGGAGCTCGCTAGCTAGGCTGAATCCATTGAGACTATACAAGTGGCACGGTACGGTGCGATGCGGTGGTGGATGGCAGATAATATGGAATTGGAACTACATCTGGAAGCGATGAGGAAAAATGGCCAACAAGTATTTCAGTGAATTTGGCTTCAATCACGATCTAAGATCACATTATTCAGAGCTCTTTGTAACCGCAATCGATATTCAATTTTTTCAAATTGCATAAAAAAAGGCTTTCAAGTACGATTTGCAAAACTTCACGATTTCGATAGATTTTCAGTTGGGTCTTCAAGTGCGTCGTCGTCATCTTCAACTTGGTGGTTGATTCCTCTCTAACAACAATCACAGACGGATTGATTGGTAGGTTTGTTGAACAACAAACCGCATTGATTGCCACTGAGGTATTTATATTCTACCATTCACAGCGTGGTCAATCATAGCTGTGTGTGTCTTTGCTTGATGGTTGCCATTTACACGTATAGAGATGGCACAAAATTTATACTTCATACTACCGCGCGCACAGTCTCAATCTCAAGGTTTGCATAGAAAATGAATTATTTGCAATTATTTTAATTAATGGCAAATATAATTCGTTCCTGTTACAGATTGTATATAACGAACTTGAAAAATCACACTGTTGCACCATATACTCCAAATAGTATAATAAAGTTATAAGACATCGCCATCATAAACAACTGTCAATTATTATGACATTTAGATGTTTGACGTAAACAATTTTGTATTAATCTTTTACCAGCTTTTCGGTCGATTGCAAGTGATTATTTCCCGTAATTCTCAAAACAATTATTTTATGATAAACTTATTGAAGCTGAAGGTATTTAACCGATTGATGTTTGTGTTTACACATTGCACTTGTCAAAAAGTGATACAGTGTAATGTGACAAGACTTATTAGATTTGTTGGAAAGTAATCGTGATAGTGTTACTGCATTCAATTTTTTCCACAGTCTCTTTGATCGTATCGATTGATAAATTATTATTATCGCATGGCAAAAAACCTTTCACATGAAGCGAATTTTGAACATATGGTAACTGATGTTTCTTTTGACAGATGACCATGACATGATTTTATTTGTGTGTGTGATAATGGATTGAGTGCATTAAACTGAAGAAGTACATACTACATCAATACAAATACTCTGTAACTTATAGTCAATGGTAAGACTAAAGTATGTATATATTTTTACTTATTTCGTAAATAATTAAGTTTATACTTGCTAGCAAATACTATCAATAAATATCTTCTAAATTCATTCAAGTAAATACCTTAAAGGCCCATTTTCGTCAGTCCTGAGTTAAGTCTGAACTAAACCAGTTTAAGTTAGAAACGTGCAAATTAATCTGAGTGCGACTCTATGGAAATGCGCTTTCACTACCGTAACAGAGAAGGTGAAACTACTTGGTATTTTTCCATAGTGTCGCCCTCTCTGTTTCGATAGTGATTTGACACACATCTGTCAGAAATATCTATTCAATTAATCCGGAGTCAGCTCACTAATGCCACCTTTTGCATTCCTTTTTTACTTCAACTACTCCAAAAGCCTTCGATTGGCTCTTCCGAGTAATGTTGTCAAAAGTGATAAATATACATACTTGAAGAAGCCAATTCGTTAAATGGCAGCATTCGGTATGTCCCTTTGAGCAAACAAGCCCGTTTTGGATCCCTGCAAGTAGTAAACAACGTATGGATAACTTCGGATACGGATCCAAAAATGGATTTTCAAAACAGCGTTTTGCGGTTCAAATAAGTATGGAAATTAGAATCACCACGGACTCACTTGTTCAAGGTAGTATGTGAGAAAGAGAGCTCACCAACAAAAAACATCGTCGTTTTCGTTCCCTTGTCAGCTTATCACCGGACACAACCTACTGGGATACCACAAAAAATAAAATGAAGCTCAGTACTGAAGACCTTTGCAGAGGGTGCAGCGTCACTGCCCAGCACTCTGTCACTTAAGAAAAAAAAACACCTAGGAAATCATTTCTTTCATGCCTTAGAGGATCTTTCTAGAACTTCAGCGAACAGCCTTCTGAACTTCGTCAACGCGTCTAAATGGCTTGACTGCTTACAGAACACATAGGTTTTTACATTAAGTGGGATACAGTTTCCTAGGGTATCACAACGGATTTACATACATAGATCTAAGTGTGACGGTAACAAGATCAACTGTCAACCCTTCTACCTAACTTAATCTATGTATACTCAGTGAAAGCCGATACCAAAACGGATCTAAAAAGAAACAAAAAAAAAAAATTACTTCTCGAATCAAGTTCTACATTACCTACAACAACCAAATAAAGCTTTTTTCATTTCAAGAAACTTTTTTTAATCAATTATAAAAAAAAAAACATTCACAAACACATTTTTTGCATTAATCGAAAATTTCTCAACTTTTTTTAAGAAACGAACTTAAAAAAAGAAAATACTTACGACAATGAACTGAAATAAAAGTGTGGGGGAAAATTAACAAAATGCCTATAAAGACAACAATTTTTTGTAAGTGTGCGTGAAAAACTCCGTTTTGCAATGATCAGAAATAGACCGACAAAGCTGGGTTAGTGAATTTGCTTGAAAAGGTGTGTGTAAACTTGGAAAAGTGTTTTCATATTCGATTTTAATCAAAAAGGAGTAGAATAGACTGAAAATCCAATCGAAAACGACATAAATTCTCTGAGTTAAGCCAGAGTTTAAATTCCTGAAAAACATATTTTAGGAGTTAACTCGGGTTTGACTTTGAAAAATGTATTAATTGCGAAAAATCGCCTAATTTTTTACATTTTTCACGAGTTTTTTCTCCTTAACCTTTTGCTATAATCGACCTAATATAAGCCATGTTCTTTTGGAGGTGGCGAAGTACTTATGAGTACCTACTTTGCTAGTCATTTTGAATGAAACGCACAAAATTGGTTTTCCTACAAACCCCATCTACTCCACACGAGAGCACGAATAGTTAGTTAGTACTAGATTATTGTTTGCATCTTTACTCACGAGCAGTTCGCTCCTCCAAAGGAACACGGCTATAATTGAGTAAAACTAATCCTGGCGATGCCAGCAATGCAATGCATAATTTTCCGAAAAACTCCAGATTAGTAGATAGGTACATACAATTTTATAATGCCTCCTATTATCTTCGATGACTTTTAAAATTGACAGACATATTTAAATACTGTCATTCAAAGTTTAAAAAACTTAGCATGAAAATAACCACGCACATTTTGCAATTGAACATTATGACATAATGTCAAACAAGATCAGTTTGAAATGTAAAATAATGACAGAGGTACATAAATGAATATTTGATTAGTTTTTACCTTTAGCTACCTACATACATACCTACATTGTATCTCTGCGTTGACCAACGGTTTTAAGTAAAGATATTCACGTTACGGTCATTTAACGTGTTGGCGAAAACAATTCGCACTTCCTGTACGCTTTACCTATAGGTGTTAAGCTAAACCATATTTCAACTTTGTATAAATACATAGAGCTATCCCTTTTCGCAAAAGAACATTATTTAATTATTTTCCATCGCTCTCGGTTATTTGCACGCCCATTGGCTTAAATAAATAGAAGAAAACGTTGGACTGTTCGCCATTTGAATATAGAAGGCCTATATTGCAACCTACAAACTAAAACTCAAGCTAAATATATGTATATGCAGATGTGAAAGTCAATTTTGTCCTAAAGGAAATTAATAACTTAATTTATGACGAACAAGCCGAGTGCTTAGTTAATATTTGTTCATTTTTATTTCATTTCTGCAAGACAAGCTTTTAAATTATTTGACTATCTTGAGGTATGTATACTTACAACTACACTTCTACACCATCTGGCTATTTGTCCAATTGTCAGAGAGAAGGTATAAAGTTGACGTTTCTATTATTTTTCTCTCGTTATGGCATAGGTATTACTTTAGACGCAAGGTACTGTTTTGACAGGTTTGTTTTATCAACATTAATGTGGGCGAACATTTTATGCAAGAGCCAAAGTGTACCTACCTTTCATTGCAAAAGCATACACGTAGGTATATACATAGGTATATAATGTACGTGAATGTAAGAACGGTTTACAAAAAAGGATATGTTTTAAGTAAGGTTTTGCATAGCTTGTCTTGTGTTTATAATAAGTCGTTCTTGTAGGTGTGCCCTGTGGGTCTAAGCAGTAATATATTTATAGTTCCTTTGTCGATAATAATAAAATAGGTTTGAACGGCTGACGTAACCGGACATGCTAATTTTTATTTTTAGATAAATTGTTTTTTGTTTTATGTATTCTTCCTTAAGTTCCACGTATAGAAAAAAGTTGTGAGTGCCGGGATTCACGGTTAATATGTGTAAACATCAACGTGCGCGGATCCAAAACGGACTTGTTTTTGCTTGAAGGGGATCTAAAGATTTTTTTTCACTGAACGCACCCATCCTAGTATGCAGATTGTAACGTTGCACGACGTAACGTTGCACACGAACGTTCACGTTTTTTTTTTCACTCTACCGCCAGCATAGATGTTTACACATCAAAAATTACAACTGAAGTGTAGCTTCTTACATAACAAAATTATTAGTAGCAGTTGCATAACATAATAGGTGTGTTCTAGTCCGAAACTACCCATTTTTATCATTTTTGGTCCAATTTTATTTTTTTTTTAAGGACTTTGACAGAATTTCGGACTAAAACTGGCAGGTTTGGAAAGTAAACGACAGAAGTAATGCTAAGTTTAAAGTTGATTGTACAATTGCACAAACTTTTGCATTTTATCCATCAGATGTCAGACAAATGAAAGTCAATCTATTTAATTCCCATACAAACTTACATTTTCTTTTAATCAGTTCATTAGCACTGTAAACTAAAAAGGACTTGAACCGCTTTGAATCTTAAAAGGAATGCTGTCGTTGAGTCATCCATATAATGATCATCGCACACAGTGGGATTCGTATTCGTTAAACGTAAACACCTTGTTTACCAAATGAATTCATTAGCTCATCGATTGATTGCTCATGAAAGGCAATCAAAACTTATACCTGTATTTCGCTATGTATGAACATGTTTCTATAGATATACCCACATATTAACTTGCCAGTTACTTAAGAATGTTCATTCCAAACAAGTGCGGGCTAAAAAATTCCATCAGAACCTTCATGGGCTCTCTATATTCAGAATTTATGCAAAATACATATGGTAGCTTGTTAGAATAAAAATTATATTCCAGGAAAATGTTTCTGAAGTCATAAAAATAATTTTATATCAAAATATTATACCTTTAGATATTATGGCATAACTCGCAATAAAATCTTTTGAAGAAGTATGTGGGAGGTAAGGAATATAAATTGCCCAAAGACAATTTACATTTCCTTAGCATTCTCTATACTTAAATATGCTCCCAGAAAAATTGAAATTGAACTTTCACGACCTTATTAATAAACACGCTTATTCGACCTTGATTCCACGAGTTTACTAAACCACAGAATAAGAGTTAAGCTACGGGTTAAAATTGTTCATTAATAAAAACAAAATGTTCGTTGAATAGTAAAGTGACGTTTACGAAAAATCTCTTAAGAAAATTCACTATATAAGGGTCTGTTTCACAATGTCTGAGTAAAGTTTCAATTATTTAAGTGACATTTGTCCGCAAATTAAATCCTCCCAGTAAAAAACTTTGTGTTTCACAATTTATTGAAATAATAAATGTGTGTGTCAGTTAGTTTTCCAGACAAAATAGCTTTTACTGATGAAAAATTCAAAATTAAATAATATTTTCATTGTCATGGGAGTTTAATAATCGACACTTCATCTGGCCATTCAAATACTTAGAACTTTACTTATGTATAAGTTTGACTATTCAGATATTGTGAAACGTAAAAAGAGTTTATAACTGAATAATAAGTTCCAATTTGCTTACTTCGAACTTTAATCAGACATTGTGAAACAAGCCCTAATTAAGATGCCTGTACGGTAACTTGAAATTTTCAACAATTTTCGAAAACTTGGTCTATTTTCGAATAGGTGTTGACAGCAAATTGTGATAATTTGTAAAAAAAAAAAACAAAGCTCACGTTACCAAACACACCTAACAATTCTCTAGTTAAAATCAAATTTCTGTCAAAATTATTATTATTTTTTCAATAGTCTGTTGTGTGTTATGTCCACCACTTGTATCTCCATTTAAGTCATCTTCAAAAATTGTGATGAGTTTAAAAAAAAATATAAGTCGTCACTGATATTTTTAAAATATCGGCGTTTAAAAGGTAAGTAAAAAAAAACTTGATTCCGAAGAAGATTAAAATAAATATTTAAAAATATACTGCAGGTAGCAAAATAATAAAATATTAAAAAGATAAAGAAAATACCTTTCATTTGATACCAAAATCATTTGTCTACGTGCATTACATCGCAAGATATAAGCAAGTCTTTCGGAAAAACAAGTGAAATTCTATTTCTGAGTAGGCCAACTTCAAGCTCAAATATCTCAAAAATCCCACGAACGATTTTGTAAACTATTTGGTTCATATAATGTCCTTAACATCAACTTTCATTTGATACCAAACTCATTAGTGAACGCACTGGGCCCAGGCTCCCTAGGAAAATGGGCCATCTCCTTTGCAATCTTCACTTATATTATTTAATTTCAGAACAAATTTGACACATCTTGTTCTTATTTCTTCGCTAAACCACCAAACATCTTCGGTGGTTTAGCTTAGTAAACGTCACTTAGTGAAAATTTCGTTTTATTAATAAAACTTTTGTACTTAGTCCACGGAATATGGCCTAAACCTTCGTTTATTTATTTGGCTGTAGATATTCAACGAATTTTCATTATTTTTCGCCATTTTATCAATTTCTTATGAAATCAGCTTTTAAAAATTTGATATGTTTTGAATTTAAGTTAAATAATTACTTCAATCAAGTTTCAAGTTCCAAGTAGCGCAGATCCTAGCCACTTACGTTGGCTATGACACTTAGCCTTAAGTTCTTATTTGGGAAACTTAAGTGCAACTTATTCCGGTAAGTGTCGACTGTGAAAATGGCCCTTAATCCACAAAATGTCAAAAAGTAAGCGCGATTCTAATCCATGTGACAGATGGAGTTAATACTTTTTTTTCATATAAACAAACGGGCCTTCAATATTGACATACGAAATGAAAACGTATTTATTTTTGAAATGTTATGGCATGAAAGCTCACTTTTTTTTTTAATATTTCAAAATATCGAGAGTGAGGGATGAAATGACTTATTGGACCATGCTATTCACAAACTCAATAATAACAATAGTTATTTGTTTCTTTTAATTAACATAGGTATATTGCCTGACGAATTCTCAACGTTAACTCATGCAATTTTATGCAAAAATTATAAATTCCGTTTAACCTAAATAGACACGCAAGATATTTTATTCAAATAAACAGCAGAGTGCGCGCATGATTAAATGTCTTAAGCAATCAAAAAACAAATGACCTTAAAACTACCGATGCACTCATTTTGCCACCACCAAATACAAACAAAAAAAATACTAAAAATAAATCAAATTTAAAGGAAAGTAAATAAAATCCTCATTTAAAAAATAAAAATGAAAAAAACAGACACACACTAACCTGTTTTGGTCCATTGGTCATAGTCTTGTAATAGGATACTCCAGTCAAATGACAGCTCTTTGTGGGTTGCCATGTTTATTGCTAACAATGATGTCTTTCTTATTATGTATGTATATATATGTACGTTAGAAGAACTGCAAAAAATATTACAGTACTATCTATACGATCTTTATATGGCACACGCAAAATAACCCAATTTTTGTGGGTTATATATGCTCGTTTTAGAATTCACTAACACTTAGGTAATATATTATTTATGAGTTATATATGTATACACCATAAATAACTACCGACTTAATTTTTATTTTCTACCGTTATTTCAAGTTGAATTTGCACGCAGAACTTAACATTATTTGAAAATAACGGTTAATCTCTTAGAACCGCTGCACTTTGTATGTTAATTCTTTAACTCAAATTGAATTTACATATATATGAGCGTTCGAAAAAAGCTCCAATTAGCATTTCTAATGAATTTCAATCAAATTATCGAATGATCTGATCCTGATTACAAAGCAAAGTCGAAACATACGAACATGAACAGACACACACACACACATAAACAAAAAAGGAGCTCAAGGATTTTCTTAGTGTTCTCACTATTTCGAATCGCGAATCGAAAGATCACCGACTTTCCTATCAATTGTCAAAATTTGCATCTACTGCAATAGATTAGGTAAAACATAAAAAAAAAAAAAAAAAAACAATCCACAATCTGCAATAAAATTAAGAATAATTTATTGAAAACGACGCACTCATAGAAACAACGATGACAGCGACGACGGTTTAAAAAGCTTGACCCTAGTCCCCCCGATTGATCGCAATCACTGTGGCTATAGCTCAGAGCTTAAGCGAACCACCTCGCGCGCAATATCTAAAACAAACAACAACGTCGTCATGCCCACCGTCTTTGGTTTCGAGTCTTGCTTTGCCGTTTGCCGTGCTTATAGCTTATAGCGGCATTATCGAAGCTCTCACATGGAATTCATCACCTAACGTTTCTCCTGCTATCATGTTGTACACGCGCATTCCTAATATTTTAAACAACAGCGCCATCTGTATATTGTTATGTATGGAGTAGAGGGTTGAGGGAAAGAACTCATATTTCCACTCTCATCGAAGACAGATCGTGTATGGTATGGTGTATAGAATAAGTTGAAGAGAGCAAAAGCGGATTACATATTTGTATAAATGCTCAAAAGCAACAACGAAAAAAAAAAAAACTTCTTCATCAAAAGAAAAAAAAAATCGAAAGAATGAGAATGCGAAATGGATATTATATTTGTGCATTTATTTTACCGGGGGGATGAGATCAGCTGGACCCTTGTCTACGAAGGTGCCGATGTGTGGAGGCGTCAAACACAAAATCCACTCTATCGACTTGATTTGCGGAGGAACACTCAAGTGCCCCCATATACAACAAACATACCGGACCAAATAACGACTTTGACAAAGCTTTCAAATAAACAAGACAGTAGTTGTGTCATTAATCAAAGTCAAAGCCGATTGATTTACATACATATAACCCGATATGACCTTTATTTTATTTTATTTTATCAATGAAAAACCTGTCCGAGGGTTATCAAAGATCTTTTCGAAAATACTTCAGGGAATACCAATAATAATAGAAACTGTAAATAACTATCAAGTTTTTTCCTCGTTTAGCCATACTCTTTTGTAGACAGATATCATATTCGCCCATCTTACTCTTGGGCACTCTTCCAGGGAACTTTGAAAATAAAATATTTTTGTTCGTTTGTTTGTTGCGGGCATGAAGGAATGTTGCCTGATTCATAATAATTGGAAAGGTGTGCCATAATGCAAAGAGGAAACCTTCAGCTAGGGCTTGCTGTGATAGCAGAGACGAAAATCCAGGTTCGTGGTATGTTTCACGAAGAATAATAATTATATGAGAACAGTGTAGGTACAAACGAATGTACATAAGTTGTTTTTTTTTTCATAATTGCATACACTGAGCGAAAAATGTGTAACCAAAAATGACAGAAATGTTGATTTTACAAAAATTTCATAAAGTAGGCTCGTATAAATTAACGCCTAGTGAGTGAGAAAACGATATATTTGTGGGTGCTTTCATAAATGCATGGTTGCGGAAGTCTGCCAAATACATAACTTTCATAAATGCAAATGATAAATGTCAGACTTTCATAAAAGCAAACCGCAAATATTTGCAGCGCAAATGTGCAACTATAAAAACTCACATGCAATCTGAATTTCTTTATTAAGGAAAAAGATAGGTATATAGTATAAACGATTTCCTTTTCTTTATTGTTCCACCTGTCAAATTATTTCCCTATGACCTATGACATATGACGCAAATCAGAAAAAGTGTTCATAAATGCAGCGTAAAACACATGCGCAAATATTTTGTATGAAGTTAATATGATTGCAATTGATCGCATGTAAACAAAGCAACCATGTATTTATGGAAGCACCCTTTATTTTACATTAAAAAAAAAAACGTCTACAAAATATTAAATAAATAAAAAGTATAGGTACGTCGTGGTCGATGAATGCAGATGGACGATCATCAGACGGTGTGCGGAAAATCATTCTTTCAAACCTCACCATAATTGTAATCGAACGTTTAATTTAAAACTAACATTTTATTAATTGATTACGCTGGACTTACATGAATGTCAAATTGGCAGTATTTCTGTACATTAATGACCAAATAGTGTAAATGGTCCAGAACCTGCCAGTACAAGTGACGCCCTGCAAATACGGACTGATACAATTTTACAAATAATGACAATTAGTGTAAATGAAGAATTTACCTGCTCAGTCTCGCCATTATAATGCCAACGCAGCACATCGCTATTATTGACTTTGTGTAAATGTATACGTCACTGTCATTAGATTTAGCCATTATTTTAAATGTTTCTTGACAGAAATATTGCTGTTATGTCAGTCGTGTAAATTCAGCATTGCCATAACAATTTAGTGTCATTAATATTTTCAACTTGTTTGTTAATTTTGTGGGAAATCCATGTTAAACAAATAAACACATTATTTTTTTTTCTCTGGGTGTAAAGAAGGTTTAATTTCTAGAAACTGGATAATAAATGAAGCACAAAATAACCTGTTTTATTATTTTTCATTTGGTATTATTCTTTTCTGGATTCTTTTTTCTCCGGATTGAAGAAATAAATTAATATTTTTGTGAACTATAAACAAAGCATTAAAAAATTTGCCTATAATGTTATACTTGAAAGTCTAACTTAATGTTCATTTTGAAGTCAAAATTTAAATACAAAATAAATAAAGAATAGGTACATATCTTGAATATATTTGTTATCTGCGAATTGAATTCGTTTCAAGTACTTTTGGATGATTTATTTGAATTTTAAAAATAAAATTATTAAAATGTTTATGAAAAGGGAATTTTTTAATCTACTATTTCATTTTAAAGAAAAAGACAAAGATTAAAAAGAAACATATTTTTTCACACAATTGCTTAAATGCACCAAATTTTGCATACCCAATCTATGTACCTATACATGTCTGTGGTGTTTGGGGGAAACATGTACACTCCAATAATATAATAGGTCTTTAGGTCCACTGTGTACATATCGAGCTAGAGCCTTAACGGGTGGACCGATTTGGTTCAAATTTATTACATTAATCCACATGAATATAAATAAATGAATCCATTATTGCTGAAAGCTTTTTCAACAACTTCTAAATAAAAATTAAAATACATTTAGGACCAGTTTTTCAGTGCGATATTATTCTAGTTTCGGAGTTAAACTCGAGTTAACTTCTGACGTATGTTTTTCAGCCAACTTAGATCCCCAATTAACTCAACAAATTTGGTGAGTTAACTCTGGATTAGCTGAATAGGTATTTCTGAAAGATGCGTTTCAAAAATCTATTCAAATCGAGGTACGACACTATGGAAAGGGTGATTTTCATAGTGGCGCCATCTCAAATTCGATAGCGAAACATTGATTTCTATACTGTCGCACTTCGATTTCGATAGATTTTGTGACAACTGTGAGTTAAATTTAATTTTCCACTGAAAAACTAATTTTGAGTTAACTCGGGATTAAAGTTTTCTCAGGATTGACTAACTCTGATCTAACTCGGAGTAAACTCATGCACTGAAAAACTGGACTTAGTGAAAAAATGTAATTTTGGAGTAACATGAAAAAATTCAGTCACTATGGCGTATGAGTGTTTTTCTTTATAATTAAGTGTTTTTGAATAAAGAATGAGTGGATTAGAATAATGCACAGAATAGTAAACAAGTTTTTTTGAATATTTTTATTTTTCTTACACGGGAAGTGTAAACTAGGCTTAAACTGCCATTTTGAAAGAAATGCGGTTTTAACCAATTCCTCAAGAACGATTCACCGTTAAAAAAAAATTTAACATATTTTTGATATGAAATTTTATTATCTTTCCTTAGCACATAATTACGACATTTCTTTATAGGATGCTTTCAGAGATAAAACGCCGAAAAATATGCTTTTTTTAGGTTTTATTTTATAAAAGCAGTTATGAAGCAAAAACTCAAAAAAATATACTTTTCGGGGCTTTAACACTTAAAGTGTGTAGAAATACTATATAAAATATTGTATACATACAAAAGAAAAATAATTTATAAGGTTTGAATGGAACAACAACTACTTGAGTGAGCTAGCAAGTCATTGAAAGCTGGAGATTTAGCTAATTCACGGCTGTGAGGCTATAGGTCAATCATCAGACTCCTTTAAGTGGTGCATAGTCTATTATGTTCAATTTTAACTTGGAAAACGTTTTGCGAAGCTGAGAGTTGAACATAATGCAAGTGTGTTATCACACAAAAAAAACCAGCGAAAAATAATTAAATTTTGTTTTCTTTTAGAAATTCGTGTACGATGAGTCTTTCACGAGAAATTGGTTAAAAGCGGTTTTTAAAATCGTGGTTGAAGCACAACACTGCTATAGCCGGAAGGCCTATATTTATGTGCTCTAACTGAAGCAAATAATTGACGTCCTGTGGACAGCTAGGTAAACATCAAGGGGTGCACAACAGCTTATACGGTGCTTGAAGTGAGCTTGAACACAAAATATTTTGTTTACAATTTTAATAGCCGCTTTGATTGAAAAACCTAGGGGTCATTCCGAAATTTGACTGTCGCTACACGATGTCGTTTTGGCAACAGCTTTGCATCACGTTAAAGCAATAATCACTATCCACTGGAAGATATCAAAAATTTTCTCTCCGTAACTCAAAAATCGTGATGACTGTAACGTACGGTAGATACGTTAGATACTAGATAAAAAAGCTCAATATTTACAATACCTATACCTACATTCATTAATTTCAAAAGATAATAATAAATGTTTACTTCACAGTACAATTTTCAAGTAAAGTCGCTTTAGAATATTTTCAACAAATTATGTCAGCTTAACCGCATGATGAATGTCTGTTTTGCTGAAGAGTGAGTAATAATAATTTCCGAAAAGAATTCAACTTTACAAAATGATGATTGCACGAAGGTGAATAAAGAGGAAGAACAAAACAAATTAATATGTGTTAGCTTCGATTTGTTTTTTGGGTTATAATATACATAAATGTAAGTAGTATGTATTTGTAATTATTAATTGGTATGCTATAATCAATTTTACCTTTATGATGGTATTGAGTTTGAAATTCAAATTTAATAACAACGGTTCGCACTCAAATATATTCAATCTGAATTGAAATCTGTATTTATTAATTCCATTCAATATCTAGTTATTAATTAAATTATTTGATCAAAAGATTTAAACAATTAAAAATTTGACAGATGAAAATTAGTTATGGTTGTATTAAATGTCAAGGTTAGAGTGACACTCAAAAGAATTTCCAACGTTCACGCAGAGCAACGACAGTAAAGTACGAAAAAATGCGAGATAATTCAAGTTTGAAGTTTGTGATTGCTTATCGTATCATTTAAATTAGTAAAGTTATTCCTTTTGGTCCGACATCTTTATAGTTTAGCTTAAGAAATTGTGGGATTTAAGAGAAGACATTCCTTTGCAAAATTTTTCTAATATACATATTGTCTGATACCTGATACCAATGTTCACAATAAATTTGGCCCTCTGTCATTTCTATTGGACTAGGTGCAGCTAATCACGGAAGCTTAATTTTATCCAGCATTCAATAAATATACATATGTATGTATGTACAAATGTACATATGACAAAGCTAAGAAAAGAAAGCAAAAATCGAATGAAATCAAAAAAAAAACTTCATTCCAGGAGAGAGAGTTACAATATCCATATCGGTCTGACTGACGTTTCAGAATAAAATTGCTCTCACTTCCCTATCCATAATTTTTATAGCAACATCATCACTCAAGTCATGATGCTTATCTTCTTCTACACAACATCCAGTTTGATATTACAAGCGCATTTATGGAAGCTGGATCAATCATTCTCAGCAAACCGCTCGTGTGCGCTTGTTCTTTAAGAAACTTCAGAAGCCATGATATGGGGTTTGAAATCTAGCATTTGAAAAGAGTCCAAGCTGTTTCTGCTGCGCAATAGTACAACTTTTTTGTTTCTGTTTTTTTTTTTTTCATTTTTCATTCTTGACGATCGTCATGTAGGACTCTAAGAAGTCGCCACCATAAACCCATGGGAGATGGATTTATAGGCTGGTCAATTTAAACCGGTTTACCTGAATGCATCTACATTCCACATAGTGTGAAGCTGCAGCAAGTAGGTAGGTACTAGTTCTCGTATATGTAAAACAAAAAAAAAATTATTAGCAAGGCATATAGACAAAAACGCACATAAACCTTGCAAATTGCACCCATATGTGCCCCGAGACCAAGTGAGTTTGTCCATACGGCAGCTTTTGGTTGTTGCTTATAGCTGCTGTAGGCTGTCACAGAACCCCTTGAACCGCATTCGTCGTGGTCGTGGCCATTTTTACTTTGGCCAAGTGGAATGCTGGCTGACTATAATCTGTGCTTATATTTCCAACTGTGTATTAAAACTATCCACAAGCGTGTTTTATAAGAAGTGGAAGTGGTTTTTTTTTTTTTAATTTGTAAGATTGGTATAATTGGGAATGTCCTCTGGTCTTGTAGGTGCATTGAGAACGATATTTGATCAACGCACATTGTTGGCACGGAGGGGGGGGGGGGGTTAAGGCAGCGAAACAATTACTTGAGTTCGTATCTAGTATCTAGAGCTATTATCTTGTGCAGTCACTTTAGATAGATAAAACAACCAAGTTTATTTATTCGAAACAATGTTGCTTATTGGTTTAAGGTATTTGCTGAACTAGATTTCGGTTTAAAACTTGTCCCATTGCCAATTAATTGTGCATAAGTAATGTAAGTTAAACTGGTTCTTAGAGCTGTTCTAATTATTTTGCATTAAACTCATTTGTTGTTTTAAGTTAGATTTAGTTTTTTCTTATCTAGATACTCAAGTACTCCTCATTAAAATGAAAGGACAATTTTCAAGCAAATATATGAGACTAAGAATAAATAATTAAAAAAGAACATTCAACGACCAAAGTTTCTAAATGAAAACCAAATATAAAACCTAATGAACCGAGTTGACTAAACTCAATAATGAGCCCTTCCACAGTAGACCTGTTTGGTAACTCGAAAATGGTATAAAAACCCAGTTTGTGATAAATCGTAAGAACTTTTAAGTTATCAAACAGACCTATGATTGGTTTCATAATTATTTAACAGGCTTTTAAATTTTAAAATAACCTACATATTTTGTATGGAACAAACGTCATTTTAATATTTAAAAGCCTGTTAAATAGTTAAAAGGGCTTTCTGAAATCGGCCACTAGTGTATTAACACAAACATGTCAAACATTTGTGAAAAAAACATATCTAAAGCCTAATACGCTGCTGATCGAACCGACATTTTTCGGTGGTCAACAACACGACAACACGCGAAAAAATGACAGTTGAAAGTTTCACAAATTAAAAAAAAAAACACACACACAAACGCAAAAAAAATCACAGTAAGTTATGGTGTAGTGAAAGAAACAATAAATACAAACACTGACACTTTTCCGCACACAATTAATGCTCCGGGTAATTAATTCAGTTCTAAAAAAGGGCAGAGACTATTCCAAATAATCTGCTACAGCGTACTGCAAAACGAAATGGAAAACGAAATTTATCGTTTATGATTTTTTCTTTGTCATTTTTGTATGGGTTTTTTCGTTTGCCTGCTTGAAATTTTCATCAAGTTTCTCAAAATTCTTGCAACGGTTTTTTTCTATGGGTTTTGACAGCAAATTTTGAAAATTTTAAAATAATTTTACGTTACCAAGCAGACCTTTATAATTTGAAAACAAAATTTGAAATCACCGCACACAAGTTCAGCCCATTTTACCCACTTTGAAAGTCCATTTCACACAATTTGACACCTCCCTCAAAATGGGAGACCCTATCTTTCGTGCTGAACAAAAAATTCAGCGAGTGCAAGAAAATCAACAACTTCCACAGCGTTCCAGAATCAGCGCCATTCAGTGATTATGATAATTATTATTTCACACAGACTTTCAGTATCTACTTTTAAAAATAGATAAACAAATGTCAGTTTTCACTAAGTGAAAATTTTTGACGTTTGTGAATAAACGAGATGAATGCCGAAAACTTAATAAAATACTACCAAGCGAACTTTCACAAGATGTTGCTTAACAAGACGAGGCGCATACGCATAGATCAATGATTGAATGTGTAGCCGGGACAAGATCTATGGGTGGCTTCAAATTTGTTTTAGATGAGCTGATTTTAGTTTAATGAAAATTATAATATTGTAGAAAAAATATAATTTTTATCAAAACTGACGAAAAATTATGTTTATACTCTGTTCCACGAAAATTGCCAGTACAGGGATTATGGGGGGCTTTTTTCAAATGGTGCATGTATGCGCTACCACGACACTGAGTCAAAAATATTGCCACTGACAAAATTACCAAACCACTGACTTACCAAGAAATTCGTGAGCTAAAGCTCTTACACCCCAACATGACCAGTCGGTAACGCAGCTGAGTGCTGTTTCACAATGCGACGAGAAAACGAGACGTCAACGTGACGAGAAACGCTGCCAACTTTTCCTCGTTATAACATCGTTCTCCAGTTCTCATTACGGCGAGCTTTTTTACGACAAAAATTAATTTTTATAAAAGAAAAATAAACAAAATTACATAATACATTTTAAAAGCTTTCAAAAGCTATTCTATTGATATGTCAAAACTCGATGTTTGAAAAATAGAAACAGAAAGAGAAAACAACAAAACAAGTGATTAACGCCCAAATCAAATTCAAAATCAAATTAGCTGTCAAACGAAATTAGCAAATTTGAGATGAAAAGGTTTTTTTGGTAGTTTGCGAAATTACCTCATTTCGGCTTTAATGAAAACGTAGTATAATACTTCGTTTTCGTTCAGCGTTTTGTATCAAATTTGCTAATTAAGTTTGACAGCTCATTTGATTTTGAATTTGATTTGGCCGTTAATCACTTGTTTTTATTCTTTTCTCTTTCTGTTTCTATTTTTCATACATCGAGTTTTGACATTTCAATACAAAAGCTTTTAAAATTGATTTTGCAATTTCGTTTATTGTTTTTTTTTTCAAAAATGAATCTTGCAAATTTGGTTGAAATCACCTCATTTCGAAATGTGATAATTTGGAATCGAATTTGGAAATTTTCAACGAAATTACTTCATTTGCTCTAGTAGGCGTGTTTTTTTTGCAAGTCCATATGGATTTGTCGAAAAAAACGACATCGGAACTAATAGTTTTACACGTAAATACAACAACAACTTAAGTCCATATGGACTTAGCCAAGTCCAGATAATTATCGGGACTTACGCATTGTAAGTAAGAAGGTCCTAAGTCCTGATGTCGTTTTTTTCGACAAATCCATATGGACTTGCAAAAAAACACGCCTAGTGTAAACGTAGTATAACGTACAAACAATAACGAAATAAATTTCCCTCCGTGATAGTATTACTATGATGGCAACTCCCCTTCGCCAAGTCTAAGCTCAGCATTAATCAATGCCCCATCGTTGAGTTTTTTTTTTATATTTGATTCGTTCATTTCAAATTTCAATATGCATGACGTTTCGTATTTTTCTCATTCTACCAAATGTCTGTTGACTGATTTACACAACATTTTAATCGTCATCCCACATTTATTTAGTTTTTCTTTTTCACTTCCGAAAAAACATACGATTTTAATAAAACACAAGCTTAACTAATAATAAATCTCTCGCCGTTTCATTATAATCGCACGGCTAGTATTTGTGCAAGTTTTTAGTTTTAGAGCAAAGAAGATCAAAGTTCAAAAAGCCTGCATGCAAAGCTACTAAAACGTAAAAAAAAAAATTGAATTCTTTGCTAGTGACTAAACAAAAAAACAACTTCAATTATGTCTGCGGAAAATGTTGATGGTAGTTCCGCCTCAGCAGATTCAAGCTCTGAGGAAACATCGTCTTTTATTGCTTCGGTTTTAAATGAAATAATCTATAGTCCCATGAATTTGGCTCTCGTAGCCGTCATTGCATTCCTCGTTTATAAAATCATCAAGGATCGCATTGAAGTCCCTCACAGCGATGTTAAGCCACTCGAACCTGAACTACCAAAACTGCGAAGAGATTTCACAATTCAAGAGTTACGGTCATTCGACGGCAATCAACCAGATGGAAGGGTTTTAGTTGGTGTGAATGGAAGCGTATATGACGTCACCAAAGGAAAGAAATTCTACGGACCAGGTAAGTGAAAGAAAACAAATTTCATTTTTCTACTTTCGCTACTACGTATGCAAAAATTGTTCTGTTCTTACCACAACATCATTCATTAAGTGATGCGGGGTACCTACTTGAATGTGTTTCTTGCCCATCCTTCCTCCATATTGCATGAAATTAAAAAAAAGAGAATTGAAGTTTATAACTAATAATAAGTATACTGTCAAATCAGCAGTAGCAATGAAACTTTCCCCCCTGCCCTACTTCCGCCGGCACTGAGAAGTTGAAAACAAAAACAAAAAAGGGAAAAAAAATGTTCATTGCACCTTGAACTACTGAGAGCAAAGTCAAAAAAAAATATTTGTTTTTTAGCTGGGTATAAATGCATACATACAAATGTAAATCCGTGTCCAACAGTATAAAATGCGTTGTGGAAGGAAACGTGCTGGATCATTAAGATGCATTTGTTTGTTTGTCAGCCATTTGGCAAGTCATTACCTCTAGCTCCATATGCTTATGCACTGAACTCCAATTTAACAATTCTCACCTCGATTTAATTATTATCTGCTTATATATTCGAATATATACTACCTACCACCTGTAAATATCCAAGTATGTATTGGATAATGTATGGTGTTACGATAATGTATAGCTTTGCACTTTTGCTTTTTTTCTGTGACAGATAATAAAACCCCTCCTCCCTCAGAGCACCTTATGGTGACACTTTTTTGTAAACAAGATTTTTAAATGTATCACCTTCAAAGTTGATCGTCCAAAATAGTACGTTGTTTGAATTTTTTCTTTTCAATTAAATAAATTTATAGATGTTTTCAAATGAGGAAAATTAATGAATAGAATTACTGATATACATATTATGTACAAAGACAAGCCACATTTCGTTGAAAAGTATTTGTTAATTAATTTGAAGTGTAATAGAATCTCAAATATTATACTTGTTCTAAAACATTGTTCAATTACTATTTCTGTATCAAATAAATTTAATGTAGGTACTATTTTCCACATTTTCAATTAAGAGAAGTAAATGAGAATTTTTAAGGAAGAAAAACTGCAGCGTCATGCATAAATAATTTAAACTGTATCTTAAACAATCTTTCTTAATATTTATTTAAAAATAAAATTGATTTGAGTTCATATTATGATAAGATAAGATTTTTAGCTTTTAACTCAAATTTAGTTTGTTTATATTATTTAAGAATAAGGGTACTACACAGTCCAATGGGGTACTAAAAATCGCGTAGAATTTAATGCTTCAAAAGCACAATGCTGCCTTGTGTCGTTAAGGCACGACCCACCCCAATCCCGCTATCCATGAGCGACACTTTCATCAAGAAAACTGAAGAACTTTCAGTTCTTGTTATGTGCATCACAGGCCACTTTTGTGGAATGACCACATATTCGATGTTGTCAAAAACGCTGCTAACTTCTTAGAGTTTCTCCGTCGATGCAAGAAATATTTCTCTCTCTGTTATCTGGCTGTAATGTATAAAGCCTTCATTCGTCCAAGTTGGGATAGAACGGAAGCAATTGCACCTCTCGAAAACCACCGCAATGTTTCATATCTTTCATTATTTTATTGCTACATATTTTTATAAACAGTGGTCTACTTAAATAGACAGTTGCATTCCTCCCCTAAAACAATTCAACCGTAATACTCGTATTTCAAGGAATGCGCATCAGTTTACCTGTGAGCCCAACATCGGACCTACTGTTAAGTACAGAGTTTCTTTCTTTAGTCGTACTACACGAATGTAGAATGCTTTACCCGGCTCAATTTTTCCTTGCCATTGCAATGTTCAGACATTTTAAACCAATGTGCATCGGTATCTCCTTTAAAATCCTCTCCAACTTTCCTAAACGCTCGCACTGAGTATTATCATCATAAGGGTAGTCAAAACCCCGGTTAAATTGAATATGAAGACTCTGAATGAGTGAATGAATAGTCCAACTATCGGAAATTTTTACAACTAAATTATATTAACAAAACTACACACCTATATCTCTATCCGACCTGGATCAGATCCTTATGACATTTCCCACTTTTTCTCTCAAATACTGAGGAACAAAAATTTTGCATTCGCTTGCTCACTATATGACAAAACGAAATTTGTAAGAGAAGAGAGCATTGGCCAGAGAGTTAAACATTTTACCTACTTCTGTGCAAAAAGTTTTTATGGACGAAAAAAATACGACAAGCGACACAAAAATTAAAATGTTTCAGATTATGTATATGTTTGTAGCCAAGTAGTCATTGAGCGACAAGCGACATTTCTGAGCGTCACTTGCCATTTATGCCAAGTTTCATCAACATGCCATTTATTCCACAGAGTTCAATGCTTGAAGTGTGACACCTAGACATCACTCACACCATATGGTGGATAATGATTAGCTTGCAGATTTCAAAATGTTACAATACTGGATAGAGAAAAACGCATCATCATCCGCTATACATTTTCGTATTGATAAACGAAAACTTAAAATTGATAATATCAAAATAACCAACTCAAAAGGTTAAGCAGTAATTCAAAGTCAATACACTTTTAGTGCCTCGGCTAAAAAGTGAAGTTTGTAAAATTGTGGCAGTTTCCTTTCGAAGCGATCAATCCATCATTAATATTAAGACTCCGCCAACGTTTTTGAATTTCTCCGTATAGTTAAATTAGTTAATTAGTTAATTTCGCGTTTAATTGAAGCATGTGAAGAAAACAAACTAAATAAAAGTAAAGCTCAATGTGTTGCTTAGAGTCGAAAAAAAAAAACTTAACTGTCATGATTTAGTTAGGAATTATCTATACGATAAGTTCTTTCGCATACAATAATTCTCACACAATCATCGGGCCTTCAATTTAGTTATATTTTTTCCTATAGCAATATTTGTTTACTTGATTTAATTATTTGTATCATTCATTCTCAGAAATTTAAAAATAAACATCGCTATGAAACGAATAATATTTATTATTACAAATAAACAAAAGACAACACGAGCTTCGAATAGAAACTTAAAGATTAAGATTGCCAGTATTTGTTTACCCACCGAACATTTTACACTTCTCGGACTTCACTTTGAAGGCTCTAACATGAAAGAATTTAACGTTTAAGTTTAGCTCAATTAAAGCCTTTCACTGATCATTAAAAAACGGATCAATGATCATTGAAATAATAAAAGTCATTTTATGTGGAAGATTGTGCCAGAATGCAATTTTGGGTTTATTGATAGCTACATGTATGACTGGTCTCATAATTCCTTTTCCATTATTGATAATTAACGCTAACGAATCATATTTTTAGCCAAAAATTAATTTTTCCAATGAGTATTGTTTTTTTTTTTTAAATTATTTCGCCTTCTGTGTGTGAATGTTTATTAAAATCCTTCACCTCATGGAAAACGGATGCAATTCACAAAGGATCCAATTGATAAAGTTTTTTTTAAGACCACAACCAAAAAACAAATGTTTATTTAAGAAAAAAAAAATATCATTAAGAAATATTTAAATAACCAAGTAGAACGAGGAAATAAATTTAAAAAAATCTGCACAGTCATAATTGATTATTTATTTATTCGGTCAGAAGAAGAGCTGTCTGGTGTTGTCGTTTCGTTGAATGTGTGTGGATAGGTGATAATAAAAACCCATTTCGACTTATTGCGTTTCACGAAATGTATCTTTCCACATTTATATTTGTTAATTATTCTTTTCATTCCATTGTTTTGCTGACTGCTTATGTTGTTTAGATATTTTTTAGTTTGTTTAGCAATTCATTGCGAATTTGAAGTAATTGAAGATAAACAATACACGCCACCCAAATTTTATCGCTACTGATTTTAAGTAATTCCAAACATTTAAACGAATTCTATATAAATATGTATAATGTTCCTGCGTCAGAATTCGAATTTAGTAAACAAACTGACCCCTATATCTTACATCATTCAATGCCTTTTGTGTAATGATATGTATGCTCAATATTAAAATATACAATTATGTAAACGTAAGACATATTATATTGATGAGCAGAGAATTTCAAAACTTGACTTGAACTTTTTTTTTATTTTTCTGTCTTATCGAAGCATGACGCTTTGGTTGAAAAAAAAAATAATAAGACAAATATAATAGGATAGATAATAGAGAAACCAAACAAAAAAAAAACAGTAAGTGTCAATTAACTAGCGACTACATAGTTTGATTTTATTCAAACTTTATTCATTTGGTCAATATTTATGATTGTGAATACTTAAATTCATGTTAATTTTCTTAGATAGAAAAAAAAGACCATAATAAACTTTCCGAATCGAAGACGAAAGACTTGACCTCTTTTTGCAAAAAAAAAAAAAAAAAGCTCTAAAAATTTCGTTTTCAGATTAAAAATTTAACAAAATAAAAAAAAATTGTAGTTCAAGGCTAAAGAGTGGCGTTTAGTTTTATTCAAAAACACGCAATGCAGTTTTCTAACAATTGCTCCTATCACACACTAACAAACAATATTTAAAAATTTCCGCTTTAGATGAGCTAAAATAAAAATTCCAATTTATCCTCCAAGGCAGGGTCTGGCAATTGGCGGATGGGTATAAATCTGGACAGTTCATTTTTCAGTTTTAAATCGAATAAAAACTTAACTAACATACCTACATATATAAAAATACTAAATACAAAAAAAAATTCCTCTTGGAAGCACAGCTCGCAAAGATAAATTACAGGCACGTTTATTATCGAATAAAAAAAGCTCGGTTATACTAGCTCGGTCCATGACCCAGCAGGACAAATCAGCAGGAGCAGCCTTGCGTGCATGCTGGAAGCTTAATAAGCACCAAAAACCCTTGTCAGATTCCGAGATTGTTCAGGAATGTATGTATATTGGAAGTAAGTAAGGTGCTTTTTGAAGAAAAAAGAGGATATTGCTATTGCTATTCAAGCCGTTCGACTATCGACAAAAAGCAATACAAGAAGAACCAAAATTTTGGCTTCAGAAAATAAAAGCAGCTTGCTCGAAATTGCTTTATGCACAATGGACAGTTTAGTCAAGTTGATGAAAGTTGCTCTGTTTTACAGCATCGTCAGTTCAAAGAATTTCTTGTCGAATGTGATCCGGCGTAATCTGACTTAATACAACACAACCGTGTACGATGGCCCTGGTTATAGACATTACAAAATTTTCAACTTTTATATCGGGTCTACAGAAAAGAGTTGGGAAAACTTTGTGTGTTTTTAAGATCGCCTTTTGAGGTAACTCCAACTGGAGAGTGGACGGACAGATGCACTTCTTCAAACTTCTTATTTCAAATGAAATAATTGACTTACAAAAGGATGTTTTCTTACAAATGTAAAAATCTTCATCCACTGAAGAGTTTTGGGGTAGGTACACACGTTTCGGACAAGAACCCAAATTATAAAAACTGGCCTTATTACATTAATTGGGTCCACCTACACATGTGAGAGTTCTTTTTCAAAAATAAACTTCCTAAAAAATAAGTAACACTCAAGGATTACCAATGCACACGTAGGGAACACTCTGCACATTGCTTCCACATCACGAGAACCAAATTCTACAAAAAAAAAAAAATATATCCCAGGACCGGAAGTGTCATTTTTCGCATTAATTATATTTTCAATACGAGAAATATTTAATAATAAAGGAAATTCTTATATCTATGTGTTCTATAAATAAAGGACAAATATTTATCAAACATAGATAGTTTGTATTGAAAAAGTTGCCATTTTTGGTTACAAATAAGCTTTTAATTTTGTCTGGACTCTCGTAAAAAATATTTGTATCATCTGGACCGTACTTGAAATGAATTGCCGACCCCTGCTCTAGGGAATTATGTACATAAAAATTCTCTAACGAATTTGAAGCAAACCCGTTCATTCGTTTCGGCTTGAGCTAGATACCTGAAACAGAACAGAGCCACTGATAATGTAACGACAATCACTGTGTTGGCTTCTCAGTCATTGTAATGTTAAGTTTGATTAAAACCTTGACTGTTTTTTTTACACGAAACCAATGATGTATTTGGCCTTAAAACTTTAGCTCAAAATGTCATTATAAATTAATTTTTAATTTGGAATGAACTTTTTCCCTCTTCTTTGTTTTTAATCTCCTCTATTTAATAAATAGATCAAATCAACTATTTGTTTTGGATATAATTAAAGTAAAATTAACCTTGAAGATAAAATTGCAAACGCCAGGCTCAACTGTTTTTCATCTCAAATTCAAAGTATAGCCATTGAATAAAATTTGACTGTATCAGAATAGGGGTAATCAATTTGTTCATCGACTATGTGATCGAATTGGTCCAGCCAACTTGGTACTACGTGCCATTTACAGACTATTCATTATAGTCATATGATCAGCAAATCCATAGACTAACTGCCTAACACCAGTTAGAATCCATTTCGAAGCATCCTTACCTGTGGGACAGGTATGATGACACTGACACAGCTATTAGGATTCAGCTACATACCTGCAGCGTCAAAAATCTTGAAGCGGTTTTTGAAAAAAATGAATGTAAAGTTCTTTGAACTTCTTGAAGCTGGCCTTACAAGAGCGAACAAGACCGCCAAGCCAAAATAAATCATTTGTTTGATTGGGCTCAGCAATGCCTTTTGTATTTTCAGCAAGTCGGAAACCCATACAAGAAAATTAAACTTCTCTAGAAAATTAAATACAAATCTGAAGCAAAATCGTTCGACCGCTAAACCTGTAATTCGATGGATATACTAAAAAGCACTCTTTTTGCTTGACCCAATTTTTCAAAATTTTAATGCCTGCATAGGTACGTCAGTGAGTTTGCACCACCAAATAAAAACAAAAATTATTTTTCGCATCATTGATTTGTAATTGGAGTTCAATTTAAATTTATAGAATGCATGTGCAAACAAATTGTTAATAATAACTTTATTACTATTTTTCTAGGTGGACCATATGCTTCGTTTGCTGGTCGAGACGCATCAAGAAACTTGGCAACATTCAGTGTAACACCAAACGACAAAGACGAATATGATGACCTTAGTGATCTCAACGCCATGGAAATGGACTCCGTCCGAGAGTGGGAAATGCAATTCAAAGGTAATGATGACAACAGTGATTTTTTTGTTTAAATATTGTAAAAATTATTTTTTTTTGTAATTTATTTAGAAAAATATGAATATGTTGGACGTCTTTTAAAGAAAGGTGAACAACCAACTAATTATTCCGATGAGGATGAGGACACAACAAATGATAAACAGGAGAAAACCGACGAAACATCGTCATCCGCTGCAGCTGTTACCGACGATGAGGGATTAAGAAAACGTACCACCGCTACCGCTGCCGCTGTCGCTGCCACTCTAATCGCAAGCGAGAACTCTGCCGTTGAGGAGATAAAATAAGTAACAACCAGACGTCTGAAGCTGGTTCCAACAACCGTCAAAGGCTTCATATTTATTTTAAAGAACAAAATTTAGTGAATTAAGATTCCTTTCTTGATTATAAAGATAAAACTAGGTTTTATCTCGAAACCTGAGACATAATTAAAAAAAAAAAAAATCAAGTTTCATGTTTCGAGAAGTGCATGGATTCAATTTTCGGTTGTAAGCTTGTAAGCAAGTTTCCAAAACAAGAAGTTTTTTTCTTTTTTTTTATAAAATATTGTTAAAAACAAATTTCCTTAATTTTTATTAAATCACATAAATATATATATATTTGCATTATTTAAAAAAAAAAAAAATACAAAAAGAAAGAGATGCAAAAAAGATTGGAAGGGAGAAATATTTACTAAAAACAATATCATTCGTGGCTTTTGTTTAATTTTCTGTTTTTATATAATTTTAGTTTTTTGTTTAATGTACACACGCATTCTAACCCTCGAGACTTATATTATGTTACGCATTCACATTAAATTCCTTCGAATGTGTGTGTGTGTGGGGGCAATTTTAATAATTTTCTATTGAAAACCTAATACTTAAAAATATAATAATAAAACTGTAATGATAATTGTTTATAAGAAACTATTTTTGTTTTTGTTTACTTGTGCAAACATACATATTTTAACCGTTGATAGCCACAACTACAACATACATACATATAACCCATTATTGGTGTAACAATCTTTTAATTTCTCTGTTTGCAGATAAATCTATTGGAATTAAGCAACTTACTAAGAATGTGAATGCATATCTTTAAATATGCTTGGAATTGCAAAAGAATATTTCAGTTAAAAAATGATTTTGCAAAATACTTAGGAGTTCTTTTCACTGTCCTCTTTGTATTCAGAAACACAAATTTTATATTTTTTGTTGTCTAAAGTATTCGTACTTTGTAACGTGTATAACTGTGAGCATAATATACTCTATATGAATTGATGTTAAAATGTGTATTGAAAAACAACTACATAGATATGTTTGTCTAGATATAAAGCTATGCTAAACAACATAATTATACACAGAAATGGGGTTATAAAAAATGTTTTTATGAAAATGAAAAAAATAAACGTGTACCCATTTATGTATGTATATGTATGATTAACAAGAATAAAGTACATGTTTCATTTCAATGAACAAGTCGAGGGACGATAGAATTGAAATGTACATTTTCCGATGGCAATAACCCCTTGAATTCGATTCTGAGAATTAAAAAATGGAAAATTGGTCAATGCGAAATTTTAAAGGGCAACAACTTTTACGGTTCAAAAATTATAAATAAAACGATGTATTTATTACGAAAGCCATTCAAATAACTGGGCTATCGTAAAAAAACCCAATGGAGATTTTTTTGATCCCGCGGTTTGTAGTAGTTTTTAGCCTGTTGGTAGCAATAAATTTGCAAAAGTAGACGATGGTTTCATCTCAGAATATTTTTTAAGGTGCCTATATCTATTTAATATTTCAGAACTTTTTTCAAATAAAATGACAACAATTGTCACACTTTTCCACATCTCTTTTCATTTTCCTAGTGGTTGTACGTTACGAAATGAAAACTATGGTGTGAAATTGATTACGAACCGGTTCATATTCCGCTTTCACATTTGGGTACTCACTTCTCGTTGGGAATTTCATCGTTGTGAACTAGCCGTCAGTTTTATATGGAACTTTCATTTCCACTCGAACTGAGTACTAGGCTTAAATCGCAATTCTAATTTTTTTTTTACAAAGTTCTATAAGCCATCCATGTAGTTCATATTTAGATGACGGTTCTATGTACGACATAGAACCCAAGGTACACATATTAAAGGTAATATCATTAGAGTTTAAATTTTTGTTTAGTTCTGTGCATCTGTGAAAATGGCGGATCCAGTGTCTCTTTACTTGTCAAAATGCTTATTTGTTGTTGTTTCTAGTAATGCCATTTGCAGTTTTTGTGGACACTCGAGCCGCCATGTTTAATTTCTGACTGACAACCTGCGCAATATAAATATTACCTTAGATTTGTGTACTGTGCATAGAACCATGTAATTGTTAAATATTGATATGAAGATTGCACTATGTTCAGTTTTGAAGATGGATATGGAACTTTCTTATGTATTCGTCAATCTGATAACAATTATAAGGTTCTATGTACAAAATTAAGGAACACAAAGTTCTATGTCAATAAGAGAACTAGAGCAACAAAGTTCTATCTCTCATTTTTGCTAAATTTGGAACAAACAAACGACCAATCACAATCACAAGTTTTTGTTTTGTTTTCCCTTCATATTTTTCTGTCAAACTATTGATTTTTTTTTTCCTTGCACTGAAGTTTGGTGGAAGTTCCAAATAGAACATTTTGGTTGATAGAACCTTGGTTTTTTGCAATTTACGCTAATAATAAGAATTAAGGTTCTTGGGCATGGATTCATTCAAACGCGCTTGACAACACGAATCCAACGATATCCATATATCTCATTTTTTTTTGAAAAAAATGGCGCTTAGAACCCTGTAATTCTCACCCAACGAAAAGTTATGTCGAATTCTTTTCAACAAAAGAATGGATTCTGTTCTGAAGTTTTTCGACACAAAATCGATTCTTTTCTGTCAAAATAAAAAATTTGCATTTTTAGCAAGATTTCACACCGATTCGCACACATACTATAAAGTTTCAACATTTCTAATACGAAAAAATTAAAGTCGTGAAATTTTTGGAAGGCACATTTTTTTTTTTTTTGCAACTGATTCTAAATAAGCCGTGTTTTATTGGTAATTTTATAGCCAGCGCAGTAAAATTTCCCTTGGCAAACAAAAACAAAGAGTGTCGATAAATTAGCCAGTAAAAGAGGAGATATACATAGTAAGAACTTTGAAGATGAAGATGGCGTTCTTGAAAAGTATTCATGACTTGAACCTTAATGTCGTTTTTCACTCACAAAATGGATGTGATCTATGATATTTGTAATTTGGTGGAGACAAAATGGATGTGATCTATGATATTTGTAGCGAACACAGCCAAAAGTTGCTAAAGCCTTTTAGTAACACAGCCAAAGGCGTTTTATTGGTATTTGATTATTGCGCAAGCTATAAATTACCAATAAAACGCAGCTGTAATTAAAACAAAATATTCA
Source organism: Leucozona laternaria (assembly GCA_932273885.2). Taxonomy (NCBI): domain Eukaryota; kingdom Metazoa; phylum Arthropoda; class Insecta; order Diptera; family Syrphidae; genus Leucozona; species Leucozona laternaria. Next base: position 15,996,492 of record OW026367.1, on the reverse strand, counting down.
ACGATATTTTCAAATCAAAAGGCGTGTTTTTTTGCAAGTCCATATGGATTTGTCGAAAAAAACGACATCGGGACTTAGGAACTTCTTACTTACAGTACGTAAGTCCCGATAATTATCTGGACTTAGCTAAGTCCATATGGATTTAAGTTGTTGTTGTATTTACGTGTGAAACTATTAGTCCCGATGTCGTTTTTTTCGACAAATCCATATGGACTTGCAAAAAAAACACGGCTAATATAACTATACCTATAAAATAAAAAATTGCAGTTCTTAAGTAACACACACACAATCACACAAAAAAAATCGATTCTTTTACGAATTCCTTTCAATTGACAGAAACAAGTCGATTCTGTTTAGATACAAATTTAGAAAAGATTCGGTTTTTTTTGTTAAAGGAATTCGAAATTAATTTACCAAAAGCCAGAAAAGTTTGACATATTTTGTAAACAAATCGGCTAACATGTGCACTTTGACAGATCAACACATTTAATTCAAATCATGGACATGAGTTGAAAATAGTTACAAATCGTAAATATTTGACACTTCAAAATTAATTTAGGAAGAATGTTAATACGTCAAATAGTTACAAATCGTAATTTTTTTTTGATTAAAGGAACGACAACAGTTAGCTATTGTAACTGTTAAGGCTGTCCCAAACCAACGCGAAACATTCGCGCGAATATGCGACGACTGAATAATGTTCGAAGATTCGCATCGCGCCAGTGTGGGTGCTCCCATTAATCTCCCTGTAAATAAATTAAGACAGGCGGAAGTTTCGTCGTCGCGCCGAATGTTTCGCGTTGGTTTGGGAGAGCCTTTAAACGGACTAAAGATGTGACAGTTATTTTACATCTCAGGTGAAGTTTTTGATTGAGGTTGGTTGAGGTAAGACTAAAAAAAGCCTTCCTTTAAATACCTACTGGGATGTACAAAAAAGTACTTTAGAAGTACCAAATCAATACAACCATTTTATTACGCTTGGAAAGTAAAACGTATGTGTAAACAAATATGGATTGTACTGTAAACCAAAAACACTCTATATGAAGATACCAATCTCGGCTGTCATCCGAGTTTGCCTACAAGCTCATATAGGGGAAATTCAGGAGAAACACGCACACATATGCAGCAAGCGTACATCCACCACGCTTTATTTGCACACACATGCAGTAAAAGTACATTCACCACCAAAATGTCGGTTATTTACGAGTTTCAATGGGTATGTTCAAAAAGTATAATAAAAGGAGCAACGAGTTATCAAGTGCTAACCCAACCTTATAAGCATAAGTTTGTGGAAACAAATTGAAAGTGAAAATTTATAATCAATTTAAGTATATTCGATTGTCTTTTGTCATTATTTGTTTTGTTTCTACGATTGTTTGGTATTGTATTTCGCTCTCGAATTATTGAAACAGACTCTGAACATGACAAAAAAAAAACGAATGAGAAACCAGAGAATCAACGCAACTGTTGTAAGACAACTTTAGACGTGTTTCTTTGCAGGAAGTGACTAGACATGCCAATTATAACAGTTTTTGTTTATAAAATTACTGTTTATGCGGCCCCGCAGGGCCAGGGTCCTCCGCCGGTGGGAATAATTCAATCACATAGTTTTTTTTTTAAGTAGTGCGAAGCGCGTAAACGTACGCCCGCTTTTAATGGCCAAAAATTGTTATAACTGTTATAAATTGGCATGTCTCGTTGCAAGCCTGGAGGAAATTGATCGAAAAAAACTGTCGCGTCGGGGCTAAGGAATTTACATGTTAAAATCAACAACAACTAATCCCCTCCAGGCATAGCGTACATAGAGCACATAATTTTCGGGGCTAAACTGTTTTAACGGCGTTAATTGCATATGTACTTCTAATCAATAGTTTTTATGGAAACTCCATTTTTTTTTGTGATGGCGTCGATAGATAATCCCCAATATCATTTCTTTTTAACCAAATCCCTCCGGGCTTGCAAAAAAAAACACGGCTTTTAAGAGCATTAAGGCTCTCCCAAACCAACGCGAAACATTCGGCGCGACAACGAAACTTCCGCCTGTCTTAATTTATTTACATGGAGATTAATGGGAGCACCCACACTGGCGCGATGCGAATCTTCGAACATTATTCAGTCGTCGCATATTCGCGCGAATGTTTCGCGTTGGTTTGGGACAGCCTTTAAGGCTCTCCAAAACAAAAGCGAATACTTCAGAACGACGACGAAACTTTCGCCTGTCTTAATTTATTTACATGGAGATTAATGGGAGCACCCACATTGGCGCGATGCGAATCTTCGAACTATATTCAGTCGTCGCATATTCGCGCGAAAGTTTCGCTTCGGTTTGGGACAGCCTTTATGCTATGTACATGCGAAAGCAATAGAAAACTATCGATGACCGAAATTTCAATGTATAAATTCTAACTTATCACGTTATTTATTTTAATACAGACTTTTCTGTTAAATGCCAAAGATTTAAAAATCATTGTGTAACAGCGAACTACTTACAGGATGAATTTTCAAAGAAAAATTAAAAGAAGTTTCATCACGTGAAATTCGTAGTGTAATAGCAGACTTAGCACCATTAAATTGGTGTTTTTTTCAACACATCCCGATATCCCACCTAACATCCGCCATTTTCATGTTGAAAAGCTGGTGAGTTGAAATTTTTTTAAAGATGGCTGCGTTATTTGCACATACAAAATGGTTGTTCTGGGAAAACAGAACAATCCCACCCCGTTAAATTGTTGTTGCAATTCACATCTATTCATGGACACAAAACGAAATTACAAAAACAACAATGTAAACAAATGGGTTTTGGAGGGTGATACGTACGAAAGATTGGTATCTTCATATAGAGTGTTTTTGGTACGAAAGATTGGTATCTTCATATAGAGTGTTTTTGATTTTGACATCGCTAGCAGCTGTCATAAGAAAAACATCTACCAACCTGAAAGGAAGAAAAAATCTTCTGACATTTCTATAAAAATTGTGCTGTGGAAGTTACATAAAAAGGTTTATGCGATTTTCAATTGTTTTTAAAATAGATTTTCCATTAAAATTCGTCGTAGTTTTTATTTGAAAATAATTCAATAAAATAATTACTTACCTATTGTTTCTTTAACTAGGAGAGATGTTACGATCCGCGTCCGCATTTGTAAACAAATCTCCAAAGCTCCTGGCCGCAGCTGGTGACTTGTCCCTGGCGAGGCTTGGAGGTGTTTTTGGGCCGGCAGTGAACACTTCTATGGTGCTTCGCTTCCAAAACACTATGCCAACAGTGAATCCTGATGCACCGCTTCCAAAGAAAGGTTACTCGCCATTTGGAACCAAACAAAGCAATGTGAGCGAGTGGGCTGTTGCCCGTTTGGACGATTTGCTCAATTGGGGTCGCAAAGGTTCAATTTGGCCATTGACATTCGGTTTGGCTTGTTGTGCTGTCGAAATGATGCACATCGCTGCCCCTCGCTATGACATGGATCGTTATGGTGTAGTATTTCGAGCGTCTCCGCGTCAAGCTGATGTTATCATTGTCGCTGGAACCCTTACCAATAAGATGGCACCGGCTTTGCGAAAAGTATATGATCAGATGCCTGAACCACGTTGGGTTATCTCCATGGGAAGCTGTGCAAACGGTGGTGGTTATTATCACTACTCATACTCCGTAGTTCGTGGATGCGACAGGATTATTCCGGTTGATATTTACGTGCCAGGCTGCCCTCCCACAGCTGAAGCTCTGATGTACGGAGTCCTGCAACTGCAAAAGAAGGTCAAGCGCATGAAGACTCTTCAAATGTGGTATAGAAAGTAAACTTATTTAAATGTTATTCGATTGAAATAAAAAAACGATGTAAGGAAAAACTTTTCTTTTATTGATTTTTTTGGAATCAAACACAGACCAGAAAAAATAGTATTGGGAATAGAGAAACATAGTGCTATGTTATTTGTAAAATATATTGAAAAATAAATCAAGTATTAACAATTTCTCTGCAAAGTAGATAAATATAATATATATTTTTGATTTAGTCAACGGCAAAGAAAAAAATCTTTTTTAAAGCTGATTCTCAGAGGAATAATGAATAAATAAAAATTACAATAAAACTTAACAACAGGTCAAGGATTCTGCTCGAGATTATTTAAATTTTGTTGTTGTTAAGCGGGATATACATTGTTCAAATGCTTGTCATGTATAGAGAGTGTATTAGTAAAAATGAAACACGTATACATTGTGTGTATGCTTGAAGCAAAATCAAAAAGTTTTGATTTTTGTTCAATCAGGTAGCCAGAATTCAAATAATGTATATTTGAGAATGATTGCTTGATCAAGGATGTGCACATCTTCGCATAGAAATTTAATTAAAAATAAATGATTGAAGACTCATGCATGAAGTGTGTATATGCAACGTCAAAAAAAATTATTAATACACTCTCCCATGCATGACAAGCATTTGAACCACAGATTAGCCACATGAAGATGAGAATCCCCGGCAGCCATTTTAATTTGCCTACAAGCTTGAACTGGCAGTTATCAGATAAAAAATGAGAATGTGTGCATAAAAACCTCACACATAGACAGTAGGGATCTTCACACACCTGGTTAAATTGTTGTTGCAATTCACATCTATTCATCGACGCGGGAAGAAATTACAAATACAACAATGTAAGCAAATGGGTTTTGGAGGGTGAAACGTACGAAACATTCTCATCTTCATGTGGCTAATCTGTGATTTGAACAATGTATATTCCGCTTTACAGGCATGGGTTTTCAAATAAGAACTAAGTCCCCTTTCACACGAGGAAACAAGTTGCTGGAGATTTTTTTGACGTTTTCTTTTAATTTCCTTAAAAATCTCCTGTACCTTTCACACGAAGAAACAAAATCGTGGAAACTTTCTGTATTTTCCTTTTAAACCTTCTCACCCACAAACTGATTGTTGTTGGCAACTCAGTTTCCTCGTGTGAAAGGGGACTAACTGTTGGCACAGAGAGCCAACAGCTAGACTTTTGTCAACTCAAACAGTTTTATTTTTGTTTCAGAGTTACAAAATCCTTTATTTAATAAGATAAAATTAATTATAAAATACAATATTCTTTTAAAGATTTTTTTTTTCTTTTTTTTTACTTACATCTGTCTAGACTAAGGTTCTTCGTTTTAATAAGTGATTTCAAAATGGCTTCTAAGCCGGATACTCAAATTAATTTTTATGTAAGTTAGTTACAGGGTGGATATACTATAAATTCTAAGTGGTTTTCACGTGAGGTTTACACGTGATGTCTGCTAACACTCCCCCTTGGTATGTCCAAACGGGGCTGACTTATCTTCCTGGGCGGTAACATCTAGCACAGCCAGCTTTACGGAAGGTCTTATGTAAACACCAGAACGTGTTAAGACGGTAGCACTTCGGACCTGTCCGTCTTCTGCAACCTTGGTTTGAATAACACGACCCTTCAGCCAACAGTTCCTCGGGCTATTCTGGTCAACAATAAGAACGATATCACCTTCTTCTATAGGTTTGACTGGTGCAAACCATTTGGACCGACGTGTTATTGTAGGGAGATATTCACTTACCCATCGCTTCCAAAAGTGATCCGCGTACTGCTGCGATGTTTGCCAATTCTTTCTCAAAACTTTTACATCATCGTCGAATACTACTAGAGGCTTCATTCCATTGGATGACCCCAAGAGGAAGTGGTTTGGGGTGAGTGCTTCTTCATTTTCGTTGTCGATCGGAAGATATGTAAGCGGACGCGAATTGACGATATTTTCCACTTCTAGCATCATGCTCCTTAGCAGCTCATCTGTTGGATTCCGCGTAGGCATGATTTTGTAGAGAACTGTTTTTATTGAACGAACCAGCCGCTCCCAACATCCTCCCATATGTGGAGAACTTGGTGGATTAAAGCTCCATTTTGTTCTAGTTGAGGTAAATGCTTCCAACAATTTGTGCTTATCGACGTTATTAAGTGCTTCTCTCAGCTCTCGTTCCGCACCCTGGAAGTTAGTGCCATTGTCGCTAAATATTTCGATAGGAGTTCCTCGACGAGCTATAAAGTTTCGAAGGGCGAGAATGCACGAATCTGCTGAGAGGCTGTGTGCGATCTCGATGTGGACAGCTCTGGTGGTAAGACAGGTCAAGAGAACTCCCCACCTTTTTTCACTTCTTCTCAGAATAGAAATATTTATCGGACCAAAGTAGTCGACTCCAGTGAATGAGAAGGGTCGAGTAAACGGTGATAATCGTGCCTTCGGTAACTGGGCCATTATTGGTTCACGGGGTTTGGCATTCTGATTCTTACAGTATTGGCACTTCTTCTTCCTCATAGAATGAAAGGCTGTTCTGAGCTGTGGGATTTGATACATTTGGCGAAGCTCATTGATAGCTGCTTCGTGATTTTGATGATGGAATCTGTGATGCATGTCCTTCATAATAAGGTAAGTAATTTGATGGTCTCTTGGAAGGATGATTGGTCTCTTGAAGTAGTCGTTCGATTCTATAAAGAGATCAATTCTACCCTTAGCTCGAATGATGTTATGTTCATCAATATATGGACACAAGTTGTAGATTGGGCTGCTTTTCTCTAAAGGTCGCTTGGAGGTCAGATCGGCTAGCTCTTCTTGGTAGGTAATACGCTGAGCTTCTCTCATCAGCACAAACCATGCCTTTTGCAGTTCTTCTCTTTTTAAAATTCCAGAAGTTCGTTGATGTTTGTCGCTTTTTTTAATTTTTAGGTTATTTATGTATCGTATAATGTAGGCTGTGCTTCGCAAGAGCCGGTTCCAGCACGAAAAGTTGTCTGCTTGCAAAATGTTTTCTTTCGATTTAAGGTGAACATGAACGTTCATATACTGAGTCTTTAACTCTTCAGCGGTTGTGTCGTCGGGGCACACTTCCTTTGGCCAGCTATCAAAGGAAAGCTTCAGAAATTCGGGGCCATTGAACCACCTGATCTTTGATGAAAATTCAGGAATATTCTTCCATTTGGTTGCTTCGTCCGCAACGTTGACCTTTGTTGGAACCCAACGCCACTCTTTCACATCTGTGAGGTCTAGAATTTCACTGACCCGACAGGCAACGAACTGCCTGTAACGCCGATGATCTGAGCGAAGCCAACTCAAGACATTTCTAGAATCGGACCAAAAGACGCGCTGAGAAAAGTTAAGAGTATGCGAGTCAACCACTGATTTTGCAAACCGGGCTCCCAGAATGGCAGCTTGAAGCTCAAGGCGAGGAATAGATAGGTTTTTAAGAGGTGCAACTCTTGTCTTCGCACCTATAAGCGCACATTCAACATAGTTACCATATGTACTCCTCACATAAGCGACGGCTGCGAAGCCATTTTCGCTGGCATCGACGAAGATGTGCAGCTGCCGTTCTATTATACCTTCAATCGCATTCGACGTATAACATCTAGGTATATTTAGGTTTTCGACAGCAGGCAAGAGATGTACCCATTTCAACCACTTTTCAAATTCAGCATCTTGTATTGTTGTATCCCAATCAATTTTCGAGCGCCATATGTCCTGCAATAAGATTTTGACATACATAAGAAAATGTGCTAAAAGACCCAGTGGATCAAAGATAGTCATTAGGATCTTCAAGACTTCGCGCTTTGTGGGTCGTTGGCCGTTGAAAAGAATATCTCTTTGTTGTGTATTTTTTGTAAGTTTGTAGGTGAAGCTGTCATTTGAAGTGGACCACCACATACCTAAAACCTTTTCGGTAGTTAGCTCAACATCAAAGTTCAAGTTCTTACTTTCGGTGAGCTCAGATTGTAAGGCTTGAAGTACCACGGGCGAGTTTGAAATCCAATTTCTGATGTAGAAACCTCCTTGTTGATGGATGTACCGAATTTGCCTTGCCAAGTTGATAGCCTCTTCTTCTGTCGCTACGCTATCCATAAGGTCGTCGACGTAGTGATTTTGTTGGATTGATTGCACTGCACGAGGGAACTCTTCAGCGAAGTCGTCAGCATTTTTGTTCTTGGTATATTGAGCACAGCACGGAGAACAGCTAGCACCGAAAGTCATTACTGTCATAGCGTAGACAACGGGCGGTTCTTCAGAGCTGCGGCTCCACAGGAATCTTTGACAGGATTGGTCTTCCTTTCTTATCCGGATTTGGTGGAACATTTCCATTATGTCTCCACAGATGGCTATTCTCTCTTCCCGAAACTTGAAAATTACGGACACTAGTGACGTCAATTGATCTGGGCCTTTGAGAAGAAATGAGTTAAGTGACACACCCTGGACGGTTGCTGCTGCGTCCCAAACAATTCTCATTTTACCTGGTTTATTTGGGTTATAAACAGGAAATATTGGCAAATACCAGAAACGCCCATTTTTGTCCAATAATTCTCTATAGGATAATTTACGAGCATAACCTTTAGTGACATACTCGCTTATTTTCCTGCTTAGTTCATTTGCTAATTCTGGATCTCTCTTCATTCGTCTATGGAGGCATGCCAATCGTTTCTCGGCCATCGGATAGCTGTCGGGCATCTGCAAGTCATCATATTTCCAGAGAAGTGTCGTTTCAAACCGGCCATTAGTTCGAATGGTGTAAGTTTTTAACAAATCGATAGCTCGCTGGTCCTCGTTTGACATTAGTTCTTTTCCAAAGCAAGATGTTCCAAAACTATCATTAACAATAAAATTGTTTATCAGACGCTCGAGATTTTCATTGTCGCATTCGCACATATGAAAACAATTATTATTAGCTTCAGATCGTCGGACGGTATGTCCACTAGATAGGTTGCCATGAACAACCCATCCGAGACGAGTTTTGGTTGCAATAGGCTCATGGATGCTTCCCTCCTTGCAACATAATGGCAATCCAAGCTTTGTATGGTTAAGACCAATAAGCAAACGAGGTGAAGCATTGTTATAAGAATCAATTTTTACTCCCTGAAGATGTTTATATCGGCTTTGTAGTGCTGTGATATCCAATGACTGCTTTGGTAGACTAAGGCTTTTCACCGTATGCACGTCTGCTAATGAATATATTTCAGACCCTGTTTGGATTCCTGATATATGAAGCTGAACTAGATGTGAATTGTTTTCAAGTCGGCAAGTATCGCCTGTCCATTTGAGACGCAGTGGTTGAGGTTCTCCTTTCAGGTTCAACTGGTTGGCTATGTCTTCATCTAGGAGTGTCACCGAAGACCCATCATCTATAAAGGCAAATGTTTTAATCTTAGTATTATTACCATGCAATGTCACTGGTACGATGCGAAAAAGAGATTTAAAACATCTGTCTTGCATATTATTTTGTTGGTGAACTGAAACATTTGCATTCGCATTCTGATTTTTGCCTTCATTGTGGGCATAGCTGTGCAGTAGTCTATGGTGATTGAAGGAACAGTTGTTAATTCCACACGTTGATGTCGACCTGCACTTATTTTTTTGATGTTGGCTCAAACAACGTCGGCACAAGTGGTGCTTTCTCACAGCAGACCATCTGAGCGTTCTATTGAAACCTTGAAAGCGTTCACATTTTTCAACCGAACTACAACTACCGTTGCATATGCAGCATACAATGTCAGCTGGGGCAGAAGATTCTTGGCTTGGCGTTTGAAAGTAATTATGAGCATTGACAAATCCTTTTCCCTTTATGCTCCGGCTGGGCTGTTTCGGCTTTGTCGCTGGTAAAGATGTAAGCGGTGGAACAACACAGCTAGCTGCTTCGGCGAGTCTCATCAACCACTCGTTGAAATGATAAAGGGTGCACTCTAGTAACATGTACTTATGTGATGCCCAATTAAGCCGAATGTCATGAGGTAATTTGTTTTCCAACTCCTGTAACAGCGACGGATGTTGAAGATATATAGTTAGGCCAGAAGCTTCTATGGTTGCACAATAATTCTGCACTGCGAGGGAAAAGTCCACAATACTCTCAAAATCTCCTTCTTTCGGCGCTGGAGTAGCTTGAATTTTCGTAAGTACTGCTTGGATTATTACTTGAGGTCTGCCAAACTTAGTTTTCAGTGCTTTTATTATTTGGTCAACGCATTGTGGTTGGACAAGAATGCTTCTTACAGCGTTCAATGCATCTCCCTTTAGAGATTTTTGCAAACGCAATAAATTCTCCTCCTCAGTAAACCCGCACAAATTGGTACTTCTTATAAAATTCGATATGAATACCGGCCACTCCTCAGCATTACCTGTGAAGCTTTGAAGATCCCGGGACATAAGTTGACGTGCTGCGATTTGGCTTCTGGATAATCTGAAAGGCGAAATGGTTTCTCCGACCTGTGGTTGTGTCTGGTTGTGAAGAGCGGAAGAGAATGTTTGGGGGATCGCGTTTGGATGTTGTTGTTCAAATTGAAATTGTGGTTGGTTTGCAGTATGGTAAGGTTGACGCTGTAGCTCAACTGAGAACTTTGGTGGAGCTTGCAACGGAAAATTTGGCAAACTTTTTGTGGCAAACATAGGCTGTTGCAGCTGGTCGGAAGAAATGGGCTTCCTTGTTGATTGAGGTATTAAGTTATGTTGTTGTTGCGCTTGGGAATGATGGTTTGTTGTTGTTAACCCGGTTTTGTCAATCACCTGACCTTTAGCACAGAAGGGCAAACCATCATGTGACGTAACTGGTTGCTGCTTTTGGGTTTCTTGCGACGCTAACCAATTGTTTACCTTAACACTACTTGCAGCAGATGACTTCCAATCCTCTTCGTCTGACGAATGTTGTGATAGCTGACTCAGTAGTTGGTATTTTTTATTTAAATAGTCCTTGTCTCTCTTTTCCTTGAGCTCCTTTTCTTCTTCAAGTCTTTGCAGTTCCATTTGGATATGTCTTCCCTGTGAAGATTTTGTGTACTTAGAGCACACTGACACATTCGAAGTCCGTCGGTTGCCAGAGGCCACTGCATCGGTGTCGTGTACCTTTGTAGATGTCAATGCACTACCTGTAGTGATAGACGGAAAGGCTGCTGTGGAATATTTTTTGATGGCTCCAGTCGCATACGGATTGACGGCACTCGACATATTCGAATAAGATGAATAGATGGTGGTCAACGAAGATAATGGCAAAGTATGACCTGTGGTGCTTGTAAAAACCGAACTTGGGTTATAATAGGGTTGAGAGGAAGGTATGGCAAAACTTTTCAACGTCGAGGCGAAGGGGACGGCCGATGAAGTTGTCTGAGGTATACCAGCGGTGGTATTGAGCGTACTAGTAGATGTTAGATTTGAACATGCGGTCACAGAATTTGCTGTGGTAGCACGTGGTTTTTCGGACGTGGCAGATAATGAAATGTTGGATGTTATTATTGGCAATGTAGCAAGATCAAATAAACTCTGATACGTTTGCGCAGTAGTCGTGATATTCGGGAGGTTATTGTCGAAGTAAATTTGGTGGGATCCTTTAGTAGTAGGGGTTGCACATGTCGCACCTTCATTTGAGGTTATGGCTAAACATGCAGCAGCCGCGGAATTCACATCTGTAAACTTAGAATAAGGAATACTCTTACCTGTAGCACACTTAGCACAGAGCCAGTCTTGTTCGGCGATTAAACTCGTGACTCCAGCACAGTTGAAGTGACACCAGACTTCACAGTTGTCGCAGCTGACCATGTTGTCGGCAGAATCTGGATCGGCGCAGGCATAGCAATTGTATTCTTCAGATGTAGATCTCGGAGTTTTCAGGGATTTTGCTGAAAGTCCTGGCTTTATATTTTTTCTTGATGATGGCATCTTGGAAAACGCAATTGGTCCAAAGATGATTTTGTAAAATGTTGGCACAGAGAGCCAACAGCTAGACTTTTGTCAACTCAAACAGTTTTATTTTTGTTTCAGAGTTACAAAATCCTTTATTTAATAAGATAAAATTAATTATAAAATACAATATTCTTTTAAAGATTTTTTTTTTCTTTTTTTTTACTTACATCTGTCTAGACTAAGGTTCTTCGTTTTAATAAGTGATTTCAAAATGGCTTCTAAGCCGGATACTCAAATTAATTTTTATGTAAGTTAGTTACAGGGTGGATATACTATAAATTCTAAGTGGTTTTCACGTGAGGTTTACACGTGATGTCTGCTAACACTAACATTTCAGCTTTCAGCAAAACTTTTCGGTCTAGGCAATTAAAATTTTCAACTGTACAAATTTTCCGATTTTTGAAAAAGCTAAGCGCAGTTTAATTACGACGAGTTACAAATACAGCCCTGCTGTGTATGCATACGTTCCCAAAAAACACAGGTGCTGTGCAAGTACACTACGGTGGATAACAAAATCAAGACCTACTGGAAATTAGAATGGCATAATTTTACTATGGGAGCTTTTACACGTGTAGCCGGTAGCATGCAGTCGGTTGGCAGACATAACTTTATGCTTTATATAAAACTAGTAGAAATGTCGTCACGTTTGATCAATATAATCGAGGTTGGTCATTTTTAGCTCCATAAATGCTACCTGTTTATCATTTATCCTTACTTTTATTTCATAAAAATCCAACAAAATGGCAAATACATTCAAATAACTACGACACACTCGTTGTAGACACATCCATGCTTTGTTCGCCATCACTACATGGTGTCACTACAATACAGGGATTAGGTTTCTTGAGTCGCTGCAACATTCCATTCGAGATCAAATCCAATTTTAAGTGTTGCACATTGATTGCATTGCCATCCCAGTCGATTAGAGACTTGAATTTAACAGGATCGCATAGATTTATCATTTCTACGAGTATAAATATAATTCAGAAAAGATTTTAAAACACAAAGGTATATATAAACACATTACGTACCCATTCCACCTCCATAAAATTCATTCTTCTCTTTTTCCAGTGTGATTTTGATAACATCTTGCCTAGCTACGTGTTGATTTGCGCGATTCTTTGAAATCGATTGCTTAAGTGCAATTTGTTCGAGTTCTTCGTCGAATCGGCTCAGATAAAGTTTGACAAGTTCCTCGAATTCTTCCGGACTCAATGGATTTGTACGATCTCCAATGTTGCCCAGGAACCAATTAAGTTTTTCGCCAATGATGTTGCTTTTTATAGCATGTCCTAAGCGACTCTTGTGTTTGTTGTTCTGGCGTTTTGCTTTTTTACTTAATGCTTTGGTTTTGCGACTATTGGGATGCTTTATGCTTTCCAATTTTTTCTTCAGGTTAGCCTGGGAAATACTTGGTTTAATTTCAAAAGCTTACAAATTTGTATTAGTTATTTATTTACCATTGTTTGTATTTTTTAAGAATCATGAAAATAATCTAAGCACGTTGTTTTCGTTATTTTTTATTTTGGTAGGAAATTTCCAAAATCCAAATGACGTCACTCTTTGACAAGGGAATTTTTTAACATATTGCGCAGGGCTGTCAATTTAGTACTTTTACATTAAAACATTTCTTTTTTAATTTTTATTCAAAATTCAATTCTAAAGTTCAATAAACGCTCCACGCTAACAAAACATGATGATAAAATATTTCGAAGGTATAAAGTTTTATAATTATTTCACTGAATAAACAAGAGCCAAGCTGTCACAAAAATATATGCTCGGTGCGTGCTCAGAATAAAATGACCAAGGAAACGCAGTTAAAGACTGGAGCACAGTCAACATCATACAATTTTCGTGTAATTTGCAGAATGTTAATCATATGATAATTCAGTGCTGAAGTTTGTTTCGTAATTAAATCGTATGGCCTTTTCGATTGGAGTCAGAATGACAGTTCTTTTTCTGAAAAGAAGAACATTGAGGCATATTCATAGTGATTTTTAAACTCGAGTTTATCTCAGATCTGGGTTTATCCTATCTAAATAATATTGAATAAACCTCAGTCCAAGATAAACTGGAGTTTAAAAGTGACTATGAATATGCCCCATTTTGTTTTCAGAATCGTTCCAGAAGGGTTCGCACGTATCAAATCGTTCCCCTGGATTACCAATCAAAAAGGCCAGTAGAGTAAAAAAGAATAATTATATAGAAAAAATATAAATGGCGGATAGAAATGACAGCTAAGTGCTAAAAAAAAAAATGCCTATCAATCAAACCGTTACTGTGTATTTATTCGTTTTTCCTAACCGTTATTCTATTAAAAAATATTTTAATAGTTGAAAATATGGTTTATTTAATCGGCCGCTTTAGGAAAGGTTTAAGGCCCAACTATAATATGCATAAGCTGGGTTATGCGCGCATAAGTTAAGGAGAAAATACTTGCAATTCCTATTGAGTAATGGCCTTTTCGATTGGAGTCAGAATGACAAAAATTTGCTTCTGATTTTGTTTTCAGAATCGTTCCAGAAGGGTTCACACGAATCAAATCGTTCTCCCGGATTACCAATCGAAAAGGCCATAACTATTATGGATTCTGTGTTACGTGTCACAGGTTCACGCTACTATGGTTTGCATTAAAACGAACGTTGATGCTAACACATATTAACCGTGAATCCCGCCACTCACACAATTTTTCGCTATATGGCACTCATTTCTTCTTCTGTTTAATTGATCTTGAAGAAGTGGCTGGGTAATCAGAGAAGTGCTTTTTAAATATTTAATTACTCAATTTCATGCGATGTAATTTTTTATAATTGTTTCTTTTTTCACGTAAGAAGGTTTCAAAAAAAGTTGACTACATAGACTTGGCCACAAGGAGCAAATGTACCACAATAAAGCGTAAGCCAAGAGAATCTTCGAATGCCAGTCCTAGGTTCGAGACAATAAGGAAGACAGAAACTCTGTTTTAAAGACCAATCTATAGCGGATGCTAGAGTGATTGGTCTGAACGACTGGAAGAATCGTGCCCGGGATCAAAGAGGTAACTTACGTAAGTAATTAACTTCAAAATAATAGCAGTAAATACATCGTGTACCTACCTAAAAATTCCAGAAAATAATATTTTTTCTTAAAAAGAAATCGATATTTGCCGAGTTGAATAATTTTTTTTTAATTTGTTTTTGAATGGTAACCACTGAATAGAATTGGCAATAATTTAATATATTCACATTTATTGAAGAAATACATTTGAAATTACTCACTTATTTAAATTTGAGCTGCGAACCCTACAAGTTTCTCATCGTTTGAAAACACATTCATTGAAGTTTACTTTTTAGAAGAAAGTTTTCTCAAATTAAGGTATATCTTCGTTTTTCGTTATTGTAATCATAACTCAGTCCTTTACTATGATCTTAAGATTTTCCAGAACAAGAACTAAAACACCTTCAGTGTGTATTCGTAAAATAAACTTCAGAATTAAATTATCTTTGGATTTTATTGTGCCTGTCTAGCATCTTGGCAATATAAACATCGTGGTTGGTGAGTGCAGCCAATAGACCCTTATCATTGATTGGAGAGTTACCATCTGCATAGTTGATGTCTTCATTAGTCCATGTGGTCATTTTGCCACCCAAGGCATTTAAAATCGCATTGCCAGCACATATGTCCCATTTTTTAATTATTGTCGAGTGCAAGTAAGCTGTTGCATTATTTGCCACCACTTGGAGGACTTTGTAACCGGATCCAGCAGCTATTAGGATATTTGAGTTCTCACCGAATACCTCTTTAGATATGTTTTTAACATCACCCGCATGCGATCTGGAAACGGTGATTATTGGGTATTTTGTTAGTGTGTTTTCCTAAAAAAAAAACAAAAAAGTTGAGTATATTAAGAGCAAGTTTTATGTTCAAAAACCTTTTTAAGATTTGCTAAATCTTCAGAGACGGACTTTTCTTGCCATGCCCACGAAGTTTTGCCCGTAAATGGGCTATGAATAACACCAATCACTGGAACACCCTTCACAGCCACGCAAACCATTGTAGTCACATACTTGTACAACTTTTCTGAAATTAATCATATTTTTTAATGAAACTATCTAAAGGCAAGTAGTTTCGCGTACGCGAAATTAGTTCTCATACCTAAACAGTGAAGTGTCTTTGAATCCAAAAAAAAACTGCATAAAACCAACCTTGCCCCTACCCCAAATCCTATAGTCAACTCAAGCAGGAGGGTTGCAGGGGGCAGCATGCCCCCCATACATACCTCACTGTTTAGGTATGATAACTTGGTATGAGAACTAATTTCGCGTACGCGAAACTACGCGCCTTTAGACAGACTCTTTTTTAATACATGAGTAGTATTTCACCGAGTGTTCTTACCTGTGAATTCTTTTGTAGCATCTAGTGGATCTATCCATACTGTAATATCCTTAACATCAACCAGTTCATCGGGCGTTACAGCGGTTTCATGGAGAACAGTCGGATCTAGCTCGAAGACTCCTGATTCCAAACAACCCTCCTTATCCTCTTCGGAGACAATATTTAATTTGGGGAATATTCTGTGCATCCCACCTTTCATGATGCAATGTGACCTTGCATCAGCTTGTGTGTAGGGATCATCAACACCTTCCAGTGTTTTTCCTTTGCTTTTTTGCTGTAAATCTCTTGAGTGGGCAACATCCAAGATTTCAAGACCTCCACGTTGTGCCGCTTGTATGGAGCCTATAAGCAACTTTCGCATATTGACTTGATTTGTGTTTCGGAGCATCCCATACAGTGGTTTATCTTCCGATAGTGTATTTAAAGTGTATATCATTGCACATATCACAATGACTGCGAGTACGAGAGCTGGCATTCGATTTATACGAATTGAACGGCCATTCATGGTGGCGCTTGAACTTTGATGAATTTACAGATTTACAAATGACTTGGATTATGAGGTAATTTTGCCAGCTAAACAAATTATTCATAAATGATGATTTTCGCAGTCTACCAACAACAACAATATTAAAAATTATTTATACATGTTTGCCTTGATTTATGATTCTTCCGATTCTGATTCTTCAGAAAACAAAAATGAGCTGTCAAAAAAATTAGTTTTGTTCGTGTTTGGGGCTTTTGGTGGAACCAGCACCAATTTTGTACATGGAGTAAAAGGCCAGTTTAGATTAATTGAGATCCCAAGTCGTGTTCCTTTAAAAAGTTTTTCACTACCATTTTGAAAACATATAAATATATGTATTTATATCTACTCACTGTATTGCTACAACTTGAATTTTTTAAGTTTTGAAATAAATTTTATAGCCCAATTAAACTTTTTTTCATAGTTTTAATAATCAGCTATTTCAATTATGACCCTACAAAATTCCCATTTGCTGTGGTGAGTTTTGTTGTGAGCTCACACGAGATTGTAAATTGTGACACCTCACAAGGGAAGAATATGGCTGTTAGTTGCTTAACATGGATACTAAAGCACAGAGCCATTGTATTCACTTTGGGCATTTTTCTTTTTTAGTTCATAGTAGAGCTCTGAACAGAGTCTGAACACTCCGAACATAGTCTGAGCGTGCTACGCTCTGAGAACTCTTCCTTCCTTCTTTTTCCACTTGTCAAATTTGTGTTCAGCTATTCAACTCCGTCTGTTCTATCAATTTATTCTGAGCTCATAGAGCGCACTCTGAACCTGCTCTGAACATTCTCAGAGCGAAAAAAGAAACACAAAATTGGAGCTCTGAATGCTCTGAGCTAAAAAAGAAACACAATTTTTTTTTAGTTCAGGCTCTGCTCTGAACTAAAAAAGAAAAACGCCCTTTAATGAGATTTCACGTATTTAAACTTTGTCAGTTGCGAACTCGTGTTCTATTGTGTTCAGCCAGTACAGGGTGGTAATTTGTTGAAAACGAAGCCCATATGAACTTGTCTTTTATTTTGATTTTGCATTTGAAATCGAATACATTTGAACGCGGCCAATATGTCAAATTTACCTTCTTTCCAGATTCCAGCTCACTGCAAAATTCCTTCTCTTGTTCTTCTTAAAAATTCTTGTTTATACTTTTGCAAGGCTTCATCTGCATCTCGATTGCATTTGCATTTCGTTTACGTGTTAAAAAAAATTCCTTTGCAATGTGTTGTGTAGTGCCTCACGTCATAGAGTTAACTAATCTAACAAACAATTCTATCATCAACCACGAATTGCTTCTCATCAAAGGAAAAATAAGTAAGACATGTTCTCCTAACAAACAAATCCAATTGAAATCCATTAATGGCCATAACATAGTAAGTCATAAGGAATCTCGAGTGTCCTTTGCAAATGGTGAATTTAAAATGCTCTACCACTTCCGTGCGGTAGTGGCAATAACGGTAACAGAGGAGTTCCATATTTCCTATTGCAATGCATCAATAAAGTTCAAATGCCATTACCGACCACAAGAGAATCCCTACAAAATCCAACCATTCTACATTGTTTGTAGGGGTCATGATGGTTCATTTAACTCATCGACCGCGCAGAATGGCGGTGGCAATGCATCAGAAGCTTGTGCAATTATCGATTTGAATATGAAATTGCTGCAATGTCTGTATGCTGAAAAGTTGAACGAGTCGGGTTTTGGAAGAAGAACTTTTGTCCTGAAATCACGATGCCAGATATTTGAAAGTAACTTAGACGTTGATGAAGCATTGGAGTTATCACAGGAAGAACTGTGGAATAAATTTGCCTATGAGGTGATTAATTCCGAGCATGGTAATGATCCGAAGGTAAAGTTTGTTGCTTTTATCGGTTGCACTAAGTACGAGCCCATAACCGATGGTGACTTCTCTTACGACAACATTAAACGACATATGAAGGGCAATACTGCACTCGGTGGTGGTGGACTGGCTTTGTTTGGCTCAGGATTTTTCTACTCGTGGCCTAGTAATTTCGAAGATATAATCAATTGCTTCGAGAATCATGATAAAGTTGATTTGGAAAGATTTGCCGACGATAGTAATTACAGGCGGACATACGCTGGCGTCTTTGCGACAAGTCTAGGAGCTGTTTGTCATGAAATCGGACATATCTTTGATTTAGGCCATACAAATGAGGGAGTGATGGGCAATGGGTTTGACTACCTTAACAGAGTTTTCACAATCGATAAGTTGACGGAGAGTTTGCCCGATAGAATAATAGGATCACAGATACAATCGGCAGAAGCCCCAGTAAGATTCACTAAAATCAAAAGAGAACAAAATCGTTTTCTGGAAAAGTATCACGAGCAGAAATGTGGTGGTGATTCATTTTACTTCACTAGAAATTGTGCAATCATACTGGCATACAATCGCTGGTTAAGAAATGATTGCAAGTTAGACATGACAAGTGCTCGCATTACTCAGGACAAAGATAATCTCGTGGTCATGGCAAGTAGTCCCTTGAAATTGATAGAAGTCCGATGCACAGCCGATAGTCTTGTTAGAGATTATTTTGAATTTGCCAATGAAAAGTCCATTTATGATTTTAATCTTCCAAAGCACATCGACTATACAAAGCATCATGTGTTTGCCATTTGCATTGATGGGTCAACTAAACGATTAGATTTCGATTCTTAAACTGGAGAAAAGAGAGATTGTTAGAAACGTATACATACATATCTATATATTGGAAAACTCTCGACAAAATCCAATTTAATGTAGAATCTAGAGTATACTTTTTGGCTTTTAATGTAAGACAAGATGAATATTACTAAAATATGTGCCAATTGCTTTGCACCCATTTACTTTTAAGACCACAGCTTGTATTCATTTTCATTAGCAGTTATGCTTGAATTTCGCAACTAAAAATTATAAATCATGTCATTTTTTGGCAAAACAAATGATACAAATATTTGTTTAAAATATTTTTTATAAAGATTGAAATAATCGATGAATGCATGAATAAAACAATGGTGAATTGGTTTACTATTTAATGGGACAAAAATCGGAACTTGGACATATTAGAATTTAACCTAGCAACATTTCTGTGTCAAATCGTGTTATCTTACCAAAGTTATATACATACTAACCATAATATCCAAAAAGACTTCAAACTACATTAGACATGTAACATTTTTGGAGCTAAAACTAACGGAAAGGGCTTTTTTTACACTTGCAGAGGAAATTTACAAAATAAAATTTAATCAAAACATTTTAATATAACAAATAAAAGTGACTTCTAATGCAAGATGTTTTGATATAAGCCAGTAAATACAATCTATATGTCAATAACACGTCAAAAGTGCATGTAACATGGTAAATGTATTCACATAAATTGTTTTGCATACTTTATTTTTTAAATTTTTTGAATGTTTTCATAAAACTTTCAAATAAAAAGATACACTATACTCCGTTCAACAAAAATTGTCAGTACAGGGCTTATGGGCGAGCTTTTTCCAAAGAAGTGGCGCCTGATGCACGCTCAAGCCTGATTCACAATGCGGCGGTGAAACGAGCCGTGAGCGTGACGAGAACTCGTTGCAGTTGTCAAACCAATTTCAAACAATGAAAGTATACGGATATACACAATGGGCCATCACACACTGGTTCAATTTTGAACGAGACTTAATCCTAACTAACTTTTGCTTCAATCGCACACGGGATGAAGAAAGCTGGGAGAACATTTTGTGTACATGAAACCTTTGTATTTGTATGTGTATTTTTTGTTTCAATTTTAAAGTTCAAACAACAAAAAATCCTTTGCTTTTACAAAAATAAAAATTTAGTGGTCATGACAACCGATTGTTTTTTTTCGCCTAGAAACAAACAACTTGTGTGTTTTAGTAGTTAAACTTTCTTATTCCACTCGAATTAAGGAAGAACATTTTGTTCGTTTCATTCCGAACTCTTCACCTCTATCGCCTACAAACTTCGATTTCCCCAGGCTCAATTGAGCCAGTGTGTGATGGCCCAATGGCCGCATTCACTAATGTAGTTTCTACGTAGTCAACTCACTCTGATTGGCTAAAAACAACTAAGAACTTAGTTGAAATTTCCCCTCCGACCTAGTGTAAAATTTTCGGCTACAAAGTTAGTGGATTATGATTTTGACATTTCACGATCAGCTGTTCGATGAAAATACGAGTTTAATTTTTGGTAGAAGATATTTTCAAAATGAAATTAATGGTGCAATATGAAAATATACATTTTATACATTTTATTTAGTTTAAACTGTAAAAAAAGTTTATTAAAAGTTCTCAAAACACAAATGTTTCCTTTTTAACATCTCTACATCTGTCATTAAATATGACCGTTTAGGATTGACTAGCTTTGTAGTGCAATTTTGCATTCACAATCCTAGTTGAATTTGGACTACGTAGAAACTACATTAGTGAATGCGCCCAATGCGGCGTTTCTCGTCGTCACGACACGCCAAGAATTCAAAAAATTGAAAAAAAGATTTTCATTTTTGCTAAGTAATTTACAGATTTTTCACAAAAGATGTAATCAATTGTGTCTAACAAATAAAGTTATTGATAAATGTATTGTTTTGTAAGTTATTTATTTATATTTTATTGATTTTTTTTTTACAAAAATAAATTAATTTTTGTCGTAAAAACGCTCGCTGCATTGTGAATTGAGCGACGATTTTGTAACTAGACAAAGATGACAGCGGTTCTCGTCACGCTCACGTCCCGTTTCCTCGTCGCATTGTGAATCAGGCATCACGAATTGTTGTTGTAATTCCCCGCAAAAAGTCGTACACTTTACCATGACCGTTGTATCCCACAGCTGAAGGGATTGGGATACTGATCAACGATCGTCGTCGGCATCTACGATGTGGGTAACAGAGTTACCTTTCCCAACTGTAAGCAAATTCAAGAGCTTTTTCTGTGGATTTTATTAAGGAACTTTTGGGATTTGAAGCTTTTGAGAAGTTGAGTATTTGAATTGTGAAGTGTTGTTTATAATTTAAACTAGGGAAACCCTGTGAGAGCTTTAAAGAGGGACAAGTTTATGCAAGCCAATGTAACCAGACTGAGATGCAAACGTACTATCTTCCCTGTACTGACAATTTTTGTTGAACAGAGTATAGCCGCATTTTATTATCGCCAATGGGCAATGATCCATTTAGATCATCTCATGAAAATAAAAGAATACGGAGCTTAGTGAAAACTTTGTTGTATACTTAATTCTTTTTTCCTTACGTTTGTTTATTTTTCACGTATTTGTTGTCTTTATTCTTTGTACTACGTTGTACACTACTTTACCGATGAAAAACTACCAAAGACAAACTACATTTTTGTTTCATGAAACGTGATCCCGATAGAGAGCAGGATCTCGTGTTGTTGTTGTAATGTATGTTTTTTTTTATATCTGTGGACACAAGAAATTTTTATGGACTAAAGGCCGTTAAAATCTATTTTGAAACATAAAATAACCGCTTAAGTCTGGAAATTAAATTGTTGGCAAAAGCACTCTTAAGTTTCATTTTGAGATTGAAAAAATCCAAACTATCTTAGTTACCAACGGATATATATTTTGAAAACTTACTCCTATGCTTGTTTGCATTAGTTTTTGCAAATTAGATTTGTAAGCTGTTTTTGCTTATCTAAATATTTTTAAACCTCAATGACCTATGTCACTTAACCGGTTATTCCAAATTGAAAATTGCAGTTCCTGTCTTGTTATACTACTTAAGCTATTTTTGTAAACTCAATTCCTATTATTTTTCAGTAATAAGCTAATTTTTCTAAGAAAAAAAATTAAAATAATGATGGTACAAAACCAATTATTTTTTGATGAAAAAGTCAAGAGAAGCAAAAAACAAGATGTACATTTGGTTTTATACCTGTTTCTTCTTCGTACTGATAAGATTTTTCTTAAGTAAAGCACCAGAGAACAATTTTAACAATTTCAATTAATTTAAACGTATAAACACCACGTGTTCACATTTTGCGAAAACCGCTTAACTGGAGATAGGTTGTTTCTAACTCTCATATACTTTCTTGTGTTTTTGACGGCTTTTGATTTGGAAAAACGACTTAAGTCAATATATATCATTATTTAAAAATGCATTATATGATTTTAGAATTCTTATTTGAGTTCAGCGTTTATTCCATATGTTTTTTAGTATGAAAAGGACTTTTTTATTTGTCATATTTGATGAAAAAAGCGTCTAAATTTTTAACAGCGCTACAAAGCATGGAGAACATGCTGGGACACAGAAAAAAAAACGAATTTTCGCTGAAGTCGACTTAAACGGGTATTGCTTGTGGCCACAGATATATAGGAATCATTTCTGATAATAAAAACACGGCTATCATTTCCTTGTTTAGTTTTTTTTTTTCACAGGGGTTACATCATGAACATTGAAAGAAATATTCAAATGAAATACTTTTTTACTTTCGTATTTTTTGTTTGAAAACATTTCATTTCATTTATGTATTTCGTTCATGAATAAATTTCAAAATTGTGCTAGTCCGTATACTCAGTTTCTAGTTAGAATTGTTGTATGCTCATATTAGTAATTGAGGTGAGTGTTGTGGCACATTACATCTACATACATATCATCTCAAACACTTAAGCTGAAATGGAACCCTAAGCCTAATGTCACCTAAAAACAAAAATGTTTTTTTTCCTGGGTACTATTCTTGTGAGGTATCGAAAAATCCTCCGGATAAGGCCAAAAGTCTCCGCAAGTTATTGCATCACTAAACTTATTTTTATAAGCATTTTCGACAGCAATGTCTGTCTTTTACGTGAAGGACATTGGCGTAGGTTCCTTAATTTTTGAAAGTCTTTATTAAATGAAACTTTGGTCTATGTTTGAGTTGAGGATATTTATCAACGATTTCCAAATTAATTACCAACATTTTACATATATGAAGATTACAAATTTAAAATACCTGGCATGTGACCTCTTTTCAGATTATTTATTTGACTAAAATTAAAATATTTTAGTTTTTTAATGTTGAGTATTTTCTTTATGATATTGCAATATATTTTTGTATTTTTGTTTTTTTTTTTAACAGAATATGCTTTGGTGGCACTATCACTTATCATATGCTGTTTTATAGCTCAACAACTGTCGATAAGATAATAGCTTTCAATTTGTACCAATAGAATTGAGCAGTTGATAGATAAATTATTACCGATAAATCAGTTAAATTTATTCTTCGGTAAGAGAACATTGGGCTGTGTGTTAACCAACGACTTTTGGAGATGACTGAATCGGATATAGTGCCGCGAATACAATTCGAAAATCTAAAAGGATTTCCTGTGATTGAAAAAGATCAACTAATAGAAACTCAAGCATTCCTTCATGCATCCAATGAAATTGTTACAATCATAGGTATGTACAACTTTGAAATAAAATATTTCTGCCAGTGCCAGCGGCAATTTCATAGTTCGAAGGTTTAAAATGTGCGTATTCTCTTATCTTGTTTTTGATTAATTTATTAATCTAACCTGATATTGATTTTTATATAAATTTTTAGAGACTTTTGGAAAGCTTTTTTTACCAATAACCAAGGATATGAGTGGAAACATTCAGGTAAGTTTGTGTTTTTTTTTATACATATAATACTTTAGGAGAAGAGAAAATAAATTATAAAGTGAGTCATTCGAAGCGGCTTCGGTATATATTGATCTTCTATTGATTATTTGCTCATTCACCATATGTTGTGTTCTTGCTTTCAAAAGTGTTGAATATGTGTGGTACGAACACACATATTCTTTTGTCGGTTTGTTTGACTTCCAAACCCCTGCGGTCGTATGTTTTTTATTTTCAAATCAGTGCTGGGCTTCATAAAGAAAAGATTCATATACATATATTTTTGGATCTGTTGAGATTTTTTATTTTTGTACTTAACCAGAGCAGGTAATTTATCAATTATAGTGAAAAATTGATTTTTGATTGAGAAAAATGAGCGAGTGTGTTTTTTATATTTGCTTTTTACTTATTAGTCAAGCCATTAGAAATATTGTTTGCTTGTCAGTGGTAAAATTCTACACTATAAAAACTTGATCATTAAAAGATTCGTTCTATATAGCACACAGCCTAAAATAAATCACTAACTTAAACGCAAACCCAAGTTTTGCCGACATTATGAATAGAAATCTTTGTAGAGACATGGTTCGATTTTGAAAAAAATATTAAAGCAATCGCTTTGTAAATTTTTCGACTGCGAACTTTCTCTCTTTTCAGTATTCACATTCGTCGGTATTTTATTCCAAAAATTCCAACTGTATGTGTTGTTAAGTTTTTGATCTTTCGTTAATCGCTGTACATAAATCAATGAAAAAAGTAGTAGTTTTCTCCTTCTCCTATAAACAAAACTAAAATAATAATTTTCACTCGATCTGACGGCAGAAATGAAACCACGAATGTATTTTCAAAAAGTAGCTACTATGGTGAATAGGACATGATCTTTTAAATGTACACATGGGCTCGTAATATCAAAATCTAATCCTGAGTTAACTCACCAAATTTGTAGAGTTAACTCGGGTTTAATTTTAATCTCGCACTGAAAAATTGGACCTTAGATCATTTGAAGCTCAATTTAAACTGAAAAAAAAAAACAAATATGATATTAAAAATATTTCCTTTATGATTATTGTTAGTTATCAACTAATTCAATTTTTACGTTTGATTTAAACAGAAACTAACCATAAGCTATCAGAAAGGACCAGATAAGTTTCACTATCTCGAAGACCTCATTGTGAAAAATATCAATTTGGATAAAAAGTTTTCATCGGATTCGCTTCTGTGGCTGAAACGTGGTCTCCGATTGATATGTACATTTTTTGAAAATATGTTCAACGATAAACAGAGTATAGAAAATCTTAAAAAACACCTTCAAGATGCCTATGATCGATCACTGAAGCCATATCATGGTTGGTTTGTGCAGAATACAGTTTCGGTAAGATAATAATTTTCATCATAAATTTAACTCGAGTTTGATATTTATGTGATTGTCTATCAGGTAATCTCTCGTTGGGCACCAACTCGATCGCAATTGATTGGCAGTGGTGAGTTGCAAGCGAAAAACCTTAAGACTTTAGAAGAATTCATTCCACGAATGAAAACTGTTTTGGACCGAATCGATGCCTTGTACATGGAACACAATCTAGAAGAAAATTATAAAGTTTAATAGATCGATTTTTTGTTTGTTTTTTAATTCATGCATTTATTGAAATTATATTTCAAAAAAAAAAAAAATTGTGTAGTGAAAAGTGTGTTAAATTAACTAGTTAAATCATATAATATAATAAAGCAATACAAATGACGTAGTTTCTAACTATACAACCAAAATAAAGTTAATCGTTATCACTCAGTAGTTTTTCTATTTTCGGCTAGCAACAGTTTTATGCGCTGCAAATTGGTCTGTTGCATTGACATTCTTCGCCAAGTATGAGCACCGAGATTCACTTCGAATAGTAAACAAAATAATATTAAACATCCCAGTATTATTATGTGAAGTTGTGTATCCAGAAACAAAGTGAGATATAGAAGAATAGGAGTTTGGATGACTGTCGATACCACTAAAAATACACTCAAATCAATTGGCTGAAAAAAAAACACTTTTTTTGTTTAGAAAAAAAAAGATTAAATTAACGCAAAGATGCACCTACCTTTCTTTTGAGATTACCAGAGTAGCCGAGAAATAAGCGAAGAAGTTCCGTAACTACTGCAGCTGTATAGCCAAATGATGTGAAAATTACTTGACTCTTTTCGGCTTGATGGGCCTGCAAACAGGGAATAAATTAACTTTTCCCGCCGTCCACTTAATGAAAATTATAATTTATGATCAATTTGAAAATTCTACCAAAGGATAAGTTCTCTAATAGGTCGGTTGAGGAAAATGAGATATCAGAGATCTCAGAACAGGATACCTTAGCAAACATTTCTTAGTTTTGCTGTCAAATGCTGAGGACAAAAAATATATCGGCATTCGGTTGCTCACCAAAAATTTGTGAGATCCCATTTATCTGAACTGAAATGCTAGTTTTTTTAATTAAAATTTGATTTTACTTATTGATGTTATTTCTAAGAACATAAGTAAAACCAAAGAAATAGTGGGTTATGAATTTGTTAACTTTAAAATAATTTTTTTTTGAGCAAACGCAGTGGCGAGAACTGATGGAACTCCCTCGCTAGCTAGTTTCTAAGGAATTCAAATTCAGTCGCAACTGAGCGGCTAACAGAGGTGCAGTTTTTATCCGCGTTCGGGTGCCTATCCAAAGCTATCCGGATAGGTTTGTTTTATTGTAATCCCTTGTTAAAAAACAGCGGACCATCGGTTGATGCTGATGTACTCGAACGATGGCAATATGAATCGGAAGGAATCGTGGGACCATTAAATATTCTGCTCTTATGTAATGATCGGAATGTAAAGTATCGATTTCTTGAACCACAAACGCATGGCCGACCCTCTGTAGTAATTAAAGATGTCACACCAAAAACATATGCCGGAGAAATTTCTATTTGGCAGATACTCGTATAGCTAACAAAATGATTTCAATGGAATATTTTCACAAAGCAGAATTTTGAATGGTTGATGAAAGTGATTGCCAGTGTATTTTTCCATGACAATGGTCAGGTTCGTAAAAGATCGGCAACAATGCCACATTCAAGGTCCAAATACTGCACGTTCCACCTTTTTTTTACTGTTTAAGAAGTGCTGAAAGCAATAGTACCATTTTGTGCAATTGTTTCTAACCAGGAGCCGAATTGCGTTCTCCGTGAACGGATGAGCAATCTAGCAAATGAAAATTACGTCACCGGTCAATCGAGTGAACGTATCCCAAGATTCAGCATGTTTACTTGTACGAACTCGGGGTACCACTATTCTTCAAATGCTGTACATGTAACGTTTAACACGTTTTGTTAACTAAATTGGCTGAAAAGCTTTTTAAGATACATTTTTTTCCGATCCGTACATACATATGCATATGTACGTAAATAATTATGTCTTAACTACAAATTAATATTACAAGGGTTCTCTTTTGTTGTTCATTTGTTAACAGTAATCCATTTTCCTAACGAAAATAAATTCATTATGATAAATGTGTTTGCAAACTTTGAAACATAATCAATGCACCAACTATATTTGCACTTTCGTAGCTTACAGCAAGAAACAACCGACAAATAATGGTTATACTGCATGTTGTTATATACTACATAATACTTCGATTTAAAATTCCATTTATGTTCTACTTACAGAAGGTAAGTTCCGTTGTGTTGATATACCTTTTTCACTGTGTAATTTACCACCCCCATGATAATTCTGAAAAATTCAGGAAATCAATCATAATTTATTCAAATTGCAAAGAACTTTATGCAATAAGTTTTACAATGAAAGTGATGAATGTAGGATATGGCAAAAAAAATAGCCAAATGTAAGTACATTATCATAAATGAAAATAGAACATTCATTCATTTTCATAACAAATGAGTAATGTAAGTAAATGTATATTTAGCCATGTGGATATATAAAGTCAGTAACATAATAATTAATGTATTACTTTTGATCTACAAATCTTTTAGTGCGGATATGAAATGGAAATCTAGCAGTCAGTAGAGTAACCTAGTAAGCCTCGTCCTCTTAAACAAAATACCGGCTACTGCCTCTTCCATAAGTGCTTTTCACCTTACCGTAAAATTGCAGGTACCCAAACCAAAACAAACAAAACGCACACAGGAACGGTTGAGAATTGTTAGTCAATAGGCCTCTCCACGAGCTGTCACGCCAACAACTACTTATTTTTTTTTTTTTTAAATTTTATGAAATTGAAATAATTGTCTTTGAATTGACAGATTCTGTAGTCTTGAAAAGGCAAAAGTCAGTCTGACTACCTTTTACTTTGCACACAACTATTTTCATTTCAAATCCAAACCAAAAGTATGTACATTTACAATTAAAAAAAAAAAACGAAATTGAAATTTTCGGCCAGAAAGCAAGGGCGCGCGATTCTCATAAAAACAAGCTAAAAATCCAATTTTAAGTGGTTACTCATAACAAGTCCAATAATGGGAAAATCCCAACTATGGCAAAGTTTGTTGGTGGTTGTTGGTGGTTTAGCGATTTCAAGTGGTTACCCTGATTTCTAAGAACCAAAGAAATAACGTTATTGTCACAACCATATTCATTATCAGATAGTCGATTGCGTTAGACTGATGATGCATTTCAAATAGTTACACTCAATAATATATTTTCAAGAAAATGGTACTTTTAATGGCACTACGTTGTGATGAAAGATAAACATTCGTTTCCACCTTGCTTTCGTTTCACGCTGTGAGCTCTCGGAAGATTTTTGAATTTGTTATCATAAGTCCTGAATCTACAGTATCTGCGTCTTTCACATCAATTTTCACAAGCACAACTACTATAAGTGTATGGTTAGCAATAGCGAGCAGGTGTATGGTTAGCAATAGCGAGCAGTTTTCAAAATATACATATATAATAAATATTAAACGAAATATATTTTGGAATTCATTCATATAACTATCACTACACACATAACAACCGCGAAGTTGGTTGTTTATCATTGGTAAATAGTTACCCGTTGCTCCTTTCAACGACCTGCTAACATTAAAAAAAAAAAACACTTGAAAACTCTTATAAAATATTCTTCTTATAAATAGAAAAGAAGTTTTTGAGACAAAACGTACATCTTCCAACTTACTAACTTTCTCGTTAGTATTTTTAAACACGCACTCAATGGAGGCGCATTCATTCATAAAATTTAATAAACTTTTTTTTTTTATCTGTTCATATAAATGTTTGCTTACATTGTGCAGGATAAAGAAAACATATGCTAGTGCCCAAACCACAAAAAGATATACATTAAGCCACAAGAAAATTTGCAGGAACAAGCTCGAACTGTGACGCACTTCTGAGAAGAAAAAAAAATACAAAATACAGAACAATTGATAAATTATTTTGGTTAAAGAAGACGACAGACACAAAAATATTCAAAAAGTTAAACCTTCTATAGCAGCCTTTTGACTTTTCATTGCGAGAACAACGCAACCTGCTCGAATAAACAACTATATTGGTTTTGACCAAATGTGGTTGCTAAGGTAATATGAAATTTACGAAATCATCAAATGTGATATCACGAGAGTGAGGTGAGAATTCCTAGACAATTTGCTAGTATAGCAGCAAGAGTGAGGTCTTCGTGTGGACTAACATAATGCTATTGTGAGCTAGTAGAGGGTGGTTTTTGAACAATAAGTCGGATTGTTGTTTATAATGATATGAGGGTGGTGTGTTTTGCTTATGTTTTTACTCTTTAAGATACTTACGGTTTAAAAAAAAAATCATATGCCTTCAATTGCATAGTTTGTATTCGGCTCGGCAGTACCTGCTTATATTTGTAACTTGGTTGAACTACTTATGGTTGTTTGGTTGGCGTATATGCCGTATAGATAAGTTATAGGTATCGTGTAAATTTTCGTGACAGGTATCAGTTATTTTTTTTAATATCTTCGTTCTACTATGGATCGAAATAAATTGGATAACAATTGTATATGCAATATTCTTTATACTTTCAGAGTCATTACAAAGTTTAAAAGGTTCCAAAACAAGGTGGGTCTATCTAGGCCAATTGTGTATGTTTAAATATTCCCTGGTGGATTTTTGTTTTGTTTGTATATGCTTAAAAATGGGATAGTTACATTGCTCCCACATGAGTACTGAAATAAGCAAGCAGATGATTGTAATAATTTTTCACTGTTTTGTACGAAACCAATTATTGTACATTTGTGTTGATAACAAACGAATACAATGAAGTAAATATAACTTAAATTCAGGAATGAAATTTGGTGTCAAAGCCTGGTATATGAAACAATTATAACAGTCCAGATGTTTGCACGTGTTTGGAGGCTAGTAACATTGATATATTGACAGGTTTAATGACTATCAATAAAGTAATTGCTTATAGTAAATAGCGCAAGGTAGGTAGGTAGATATGGCGGCCAACAAGCCGACTAGCTCTCTGACCCAATTAGCGCAAAAAGCGCCGTTTTGATACCAAAACTCGTTTGAACCTATGGTTGAGGAATGGGTTTGTGGAACAACAATCTAAAGCCCCGATTTAGACATCATAAATTTCGTCTCAGAGCCATCTTGTCGCGTTTAAGAAAAAGATCAAATCTTTGATCTTCAGTTCGGAAAGTTCCCCAAGGTCATCAAAGAAAGCCTTTCCAAGTGATTGTATTCTAAAACGGGCTAGGGCAGGGCATTTACAAATAGCGCAAAGTTAAGAAATAATAAAATTTTATGAATGAAGTAGAATTTTTCAATTTCTGGGATATTTGTAAATTGGAATATGAAAAAGTTTAATAAACAAAAATCAATGTTAGTTTGTGTGTGTCAATGAGACCCGAATACCACTCGATCGATTGAGCCGAAATCAATGAGTTATACATTCCTGCAAAAATTTAAATATTTTGAGCAGTTTATAAAAGGGCCGTTTTCGAAAGCGTCAAATCAAAGTCAATTTGACCGGCAAATGATCGTCATTTATGACGCAAAAGTTGCAATCGTCAAATATGCAATCGTCCTGCTTGCACACATGTCTTTTGAAGAGCGTCAAATGATTTTTCTGCAAGCGCAGTTGACGTTTTCGAACAGAAGCCTATTTCATCAGAATTTTCAGATTCACTTTCGCTCGTCATTTTCAGCCACCGCGTGTTTATCCTTTTATTGAATCCCTGACTGATATCCAATAATTTTAAATAGCTCACAATCTCTGAAACCACCATGTCTGTCTCTTTCGTCACCTCCATTTTTTTACTGCACAGCTGCAACGCAGATGATGTTTTCGAACACATGACTTTAGCAAACTGCATTATCGAACACAATGCTAATGAAGTAGAATTTGTATATGCGTTTTTGAACAGAAAACTTTTGCAGTTTGCGTTTAAGAACATTCTGCAAACGCATTTTTTACGCAATTGACGTTTTCGAAAACGGCCTAGGTGTCGCTGCGAAGCGTGGAAAGGTCCCAACTAGTAGTTAACAATAACTTAAATAGGACATTTTGTGAGAAAAATTGATTTGCGCTTGTATAGCGCTACAGGTATCAATGTTTGGGTTATATTAGATCTGAAATTTTGAATTTAAATAGGTATAACTTTTTTTAAGATTAAGATTAAGTGACTTTACAAAGAGGATAAATAAACATTAAAGCGAGGGATGCAACTATTTTACCAACAATTTGACAGAATTGCTGGGGTGGGTTTTTTTTTCTAATAATAGTTAAATATTGTTATGGTTAACCAGGTAATACATTTCCTTAGGTTTTTGATGTCGCGAAGACGAATCTCTAATTCCAATGCCGAATTGTACATATCGTCAGTTCGGAAGAAAAACGACATAACTCAACCAATCTCATTTTTCAAAAGAGCCCAATAATAAAATTAGCAAGCCACTGACTTACGCATACGGAATTGTTGTTGTAACTCCACCATGACCGTGGTATCCCACGGATGAAGTGATGAGCGATAGTGCGCTCGTCGTCGTCATCTATGTGTGTATTGAAATTATGCACATCCAAACAGAGTAAACTATCACAATTGTAAGCAAATTCAAGAGCTTTTTCTGTGGATTTTACTGAGGAACTTTTGGGATTTGAAGATTTTGAGAACAAATTTATGAAGTTGAATATTTGAATTGTGAAGGCGAGAAAGGTATTTACAATTTTAACTACAGACACCCTGTGAGGGCTTTAAAGAAGGACAGGTTTATGCAAGCCAATGTAACCAAATATTCTATTTAGTAGAGTTTGAAATTTCTCCAGGGGATTTTTGTTTCTAAACTAAATTTTCAAAATTAATTTAAAAATTTAATTTGTTGAGTTGTGACGTGTTTCTTCCGAACCGACGATATGTACAATGTACAAAACGCATTGCGTTATATTTAGCTATAGGTGATTTGGTGTTGTTGTTGTTTTGGTGTAAGTAAATTCTTTTTATTTAAAATTGCATTGAGATACTGCTTATCAATTTTGTATTTCAAAAAAAAAAACCAAACAAGTAAATGGAGTTATAAAGTTACAAGATCTAAATTAAAAAGGAAAACATGTAAATAGTTTGTAAGGTACTAAAGTCTAGAATACTTACTTTTTAGTATGGTATACTTGCATTGAATGCCGCACTTAAACCAGACACTGAAAAAATTGTAAAAAACAAAATCATTTAATCATTTAAAATGTTGAATTTACCATTTGAATTACTTACAGAAATTATTTTGATTGAGGTAAACTTCATTGTTGAGATTATTGGCTAGAAACTGATGGCATCTTATGTATGTAACCTCAATGGCATCTATTTGTGAAACAGAAACGTAGTTGCCAGAACTCTCAGGCTCATCGTCTGATAACGAACCTACTGAGAACATATTTTTTGAGTCAATTTCTTTAAGACAACTATTCCATTCCATTCGAATGATATAAACCAAGTTAAGCAGCTGAAATTGGAATTTATTATCGTTTTCCTAATAAAAAAAAAAAAATATTTAACCATACTTGCTCAACGCCAACTTTAATACTATTGAAACTTTTCCCCAAAAAACAATGATCGCACACGGTTGTTATGTAAGACTCATGCACCCTTAGCATTTCTCTTATATGACTACATTTGTCAAACTTTTCATCCAATTGTTGACCCATCGATTGTAGTACATGTGTCATCAGATGAAAATGAATGCATTGCAATGAATAAATCATCCAGAAACGAAGCTGTTCTAATCTTCTCATTATCAAGTCAATCATTTCAAACGGAGCATATGGGACAAAACGTTTTCGAGATTGTGGGAAATGTAGATTTTCCAAAGCCCATATTCCCCATTTTACTTTTAAAAGGAATCTAAAAACTTTATTATATTCCTCGAGGGATTTCTCTGTGATGACATGAAGAAGCTCTTTGCTGATGTTATAGCCAATCGTAATTTTATCAACAGCTTCCGTAACCTAGAACAAAAAAAAAGTCTTCAAAGTGCATTACCAATAAATGGAAAGAGTATCTTGCCTTTGGAGTTATAGAACGAAAAGTGGATTGTATATCGACACGGAACAGTGACGAGAGTTCTGGAAATTTTGAACACATAATATCATCTAATTGCACACTCAGCAGGAAAGGATTTGCCCATGATTCTTCTGATTCTATCTGGAAAAATATAAAATTTTAAATTATTAGTGTACAAAAGACGTAAAACAAACAACAGACTTACTTGTACGAAAAGTTTTGAATAAAAATAAGACATCAAATCGCTGCACTCAAAAAGGAGCACTTTTCGAATATTTTGGAAATGTTTCTTAATTTGAAACTCCTCAAGATACATTTTTATAACAAACTGATTAGCATAAGCAATGCGTGCATTTAATATTCGAGTCATTGAGGTAAGAATTATGTCTTCAAGTGGCAGAATAATTTCAGATGTTCTACTCAATTCAGTAAATATCTTCAGAGCAGGTGGAGGGTCTTTGGAGGTGTTATTGTCTGATTTTTCAGATGACTCTTTACTAAGCTCATCTAAATTACACGCAAAAGCCATGAGAAGAAACTGATCATTGGTAGCAAGGCATTCAAATGTTTTGCGTGATTCAGAACTTTCATCTAAATTTAATCTTTCGAAATCGCTAATTGGAATGGGACTAGTGGACGGTGTCGATTTCGATATGCTGAATTCTCTTATGCTTAACCATACTTCTTCAATAAATTGATCATACAATTTACCTTGAAAATAAAATAAAAGAAAATGTTTAATAAATATCAATGTTTCCATGATTATTTTGTAAAAGAATGAAAGTAGTTATAACCAAGCATACCTTTTATATCCAGTGAATTCCTCAAATCGGATATTTTACTAATTTGATACAACAAATTGAGAGTACTTCCCGCTTCCTCTGAATGACTAAGTAAAAGTTGTATAAAATTATTATCTGTTATCATTGTTGATACATTTGAGGGCACAAAGAATGCCATTTCACGATTTTTCGTGAATTGACGTTTTTTTATTTCAGAACCTTCACCGATCCTAGAAGTGCAACATGATTAGATTGTAATGATCTTCTTCGATCCGTATACATGTGTACTAACTTTTCTACAACAAATTCATTCTGCCAATCATCCAAACGTCCATCACTCCACCATGCTTCAATAAGTTGACAGAAAACTTTAACCGTTGTTAGGAAAAGGGAAATCGATAGATTTGCTTCATCGGGACTTTGTGCATTATGATTGATATGAAGCAGAGCTGCTAGTAAATGGGCACTGAGAATGTGAGCTAGGACGGAAGAACAATCAAATAATGGGTAGTAAATATATAGGATTGTTGATTATTCTTACATGGAGATTGCTTAGAATCGAGCACAACCTGAGTATGAATATTATAAATTCTTCTCAAAAGCAATAGACTCTTGTTAAGACGAAATTGTAACTGAATAAGTGTGCAGATCACTTGAGATTCTGGTTTTTGGATTGATATATCAGCTTCCAGTATGGCACTGTTAATCGGTTCCAAAAGATCTACTAAATTAGCAGCATAACACTCGTATGTTATAGGTGATGCAGCGTCAGTTTGAACGTAAACTGAGTCAATGAATTTCTTCAAAGTATTCATCATTTTTATATAAGGGATGAAGGATTCTTCTAGGTAAGTTCTCAATCCATTCTAAAGAAGTGAACTTAATGTACATAATTTAAGAAAACCAACAAATAATATTTTTCTGACGAACATAATTCTACTCCCGGACTATTTTTAAAATGAAAATAAAAATTAATTAGTTACATACCACACTTAAGCTTGGAATCGAAACATTCTCCTGCACTTGAACATCGTTCTCAATTACTTTAAAGAATTTACAACTCTGAGGAGAGTTAAACATCCAGATTATTTCTCTCAGCAATGAGTGTTCTGACTCAGTTGAAAGGACTTGGCGTTTGATTAGATTATTGGATGTTTCACTGAGAAAAGAATTGTATAATTGAGCAAAATTTGCCTCGGTTCGTTGACTTGGAATTGCTAGAAGGGTTTTGTTGGTGGGATTCCACCAGTCTTTTTGCACACTCGAATTGAGTTTATCTCTAGATTTCCGACCATCAAATTGCTCAAAATGAGGATCTTTTTGAGGAGGTTTCCAGCTGGCAGGCCATTTAATATTTGAAGTTTTATCGTTGGTCGAACTTGAAAGAATGGATCTAACTTCGATTGAAGAACTTTCACCTTCTTCGTCGGACCAGACCTGAAATAAGAGAAATCCCCTTCCATTAAATAAAACTTTTATGTTACAGTTTCATTAGTATATTACACTTAAATCTGAATCCGAGTCAAAGCTACAACAGTCATCAATGAAATCTTCTTTGAGGAGGTTCTTCAAGTATTTGTGTTCTTCGTCGATGTCTCCATCTTCCGACGCTTGCAAGGCATTCAAATCGATTTGGTTTTTGTTTTTACGCAGCGCCCCAACAGGATTATAAGCTAGATTAAAGAGAAATTCTAATACGGACCATGATACATCAACCTCGTAGTGCATAACACAAAGTGGATGTTTGACCAGTTCTTCGCACAGGTGCTGGAGGTGATCGGCATATTGCGAACAATTTGCCACACGAAATTTCTCTTGCATTCCTTCGATTTTACGTTTGATTTCATGGCTATTAACGCTTAAATTACGGTGATTCTTTATTATATACAAAGCGAATTGTTCGCAACGTTTGAAGTTATCATCGGCAGACTTTTAAGAAGAGGAATTTATGAATAGTCGGGTTGGTCTTTAAAGGAAGGGAAGCGAAACTCTTACCTCGAACGCTGTTAGTTGTTCAATTAACTTTGGAAGATTTTCTCGTATTATCTCCTGGCGGATGTCTTGTGTGTTGTGAGACATGTTTGTTTGATGTTTGTTTAAATTAATAATTTAAATTTTAATCATGAAAATAACAGATGTTCTTCCATATCCATTTTTTAAACCGAAAATGCAACAAAAATAAAAAAATGAACATTTATTTGACAGCTCAGACTTCAAATGACAGTTTATATAACCGAGCAATTAGATGGGATGTAAAACTGATAACTAAGGGTAAACATGCATCGTGCGTCGAAAATTTTCTAAAGTTGTAAAATTGTTCAGCTTATGACAAAAGCTACATGAAAAGCCCCATCAGCTTGCGGAAAATTGCTACGTTCGGGTAACTATCCAAAAATATACGGATAGGTTTGTGTTGTTGTAATACTTTGTAAAAAAAACAGCTGATGACAGCTTATCCAACAATAAATTAAACTTATCTTAAAATTTTTCGTTTTGTACATCTACATCACTGGGTGACAAAACTGCATACAGAAACAAAAACAAATGTGAAGTGAATTACGTCACTCGGTTACAATATGCATGAGAAAGATAGCATAACAACACGCGCAATATCATATCATGTATTCTATATACATATGTACCTTACATGGTGACTCCACGAGAAATATTTCATAGAACACAACTATATTGCATGCTATGAAAATTGCTCATGGAGGCTACTTATAGTATTCTATAAAAAATTTCTTGCCACATATTGCTCGGCTCATAGAAAGCTATGGATAGTATTCTATGAGCAAGCAATTTTGCGTAGGTTTGTTTGTTTTTTGTGATGTTGTTCTATTCTCGCAAATGAAATAGTAATACTACGTTTTCACTGAGCACTAAATCGCGATTTAAGTGGATTTAGCATAAATCCTCTTCAAATCTCCAAGATTTACCATACAAATTGAAATCTCCTCAAAAGAAGATTTAAAATAAATCTCATTGAAATCTTCTTGCAAGAAGGAGATTTTCAAATCAAACAATCCTAATTTTTGTAGAACGCACCCTTTTAAACGTCAGTTTTTCCATTGAAATAAAAAAAAATTATAAAATATTTTTGCGCGTTGGCTGTAGGAATAAAAATGCAAGTATTTACAATGTATTTCATATATTTATAATAATATTTTGGTAAACAATACAAATTCCAGATAATGCAACAACCAAAACACACAAAAAACAACGGACAACCTAGACACTGGAGGATGGGGAGCTTCTCATTGAAGAGTGGGCCGAAAAATTGTGTTTTTTTCTGTAATTATGGATTCTCCTATACTCTAATTCTCTCTAATGTTATTTTGAAGAATAAAATGGTGTGATAACATTAGATTTATGTTACTAGACTCATTTTTAATAAATAGTTTATTCAAAATTAATTGTTTTATTGCTCAAAAATTGTTTTTTTTCCGTCCGCTATACTTTTGCCGATTATATTTGTTTTACTCTTGTCAAATTGAGTTGACAATTGAATGGCAATTCAGACTGAAAACGTCAATTTAATCTCCTTTTTTGTGGTGAAAACACTTCAAGATTAATTTTAAATCTCCTACCTTAAATCCCGGATTATCTCTTGGTGAAAACGTAGTATAAGCTATGAAAATGCCCAAACAACATTTTATGGCATACTATCGCTCTTTCGTTCTATCAAAAGTGACAGATGGTAATCTATGAAATATTTCAGGTGGAGACCCCGTGTTAGGTAGATAGCCTCACAGGATACCACCCGAACGCGGGCAATGATTTGGCAAATGCATTATAGCTTACTCACTACGACGGCGTCAATTTCGTTTATTTTTGTTAAAGTTCCGAAAACATACTATTAAATGTTGTTTTTTATCTTCTACTGTTTTCTTTTAAATTGTATCTCTCCTCAACCATTTTAATAGCAATAACGTTTTTAATTATCTTCATTTTCATAGATTTTTTTTTAATTTGAAATGGTTCTTGTAGCTATATACGAATTGTGTTTTCCACGTTTGCCATCGCATTAAAGACACATATTCGAATTGGAAAGTGTACTA
The DNA here is from genome assembly GCA_932273885.2 of Leucozona laternaria. Classification (NCBI taxonomy): domain Eukaryota; kingdom Metazoa; phylum Arthropoda; class Insecta; order Diptera; family Syrphidae; genus Leucozona; species Leucozona laternaria. The sequence goes on along the minus strand of OW026367.1, from coordinate 15,957,978 downwards.
TTCGTTGTAAAAGATCTCCATAAACAAGATCATGAAAGTAAGTTTACGTGAAAACTTTACGTCGTTGACGATGATTTTTTGTGTGATAACACGCTCATAGTAAAGCCTGCAAAGATAATAATACCATATTAATGTCGAAGTTTTTTGAATGAAACAACAACGGCTTGAGTAAGCTACCACCAAGTTACTATAGGTTGGAGTTATAACTATTCCGTTAGCCATTCCGTTAATATTTTGACGTTGCATGAATTCCCTTGCTAAAGGTTTTTTTTTTCGTTTGTATAAATTCAGGATAAAGGCTCTCCCAAACCTGTGCCAAACATTCGCAGTGAATATGCGAGGACCGAATAATGTTCAAAGATTCGCATAGCACTATAGTGTGGGTGCTCTCATTTATCTCCATGTAAATAAATTAAGACAGGCGAAGCGAATACTTCGAAACAACAACAAGAATTTCGCCTGTCTAAATTAATATACAAGGTGATTCGCATACGGTGTGACAAAAAGCTAGAGCGTGTAGGTTGGGTTGAGACAAGTCGTACAAAGTCGTTTGGGACTAAATTCTAAATTCTAAAAAAATTCCTTAAAACAGAAAAAAAAAAATATTAAAAAAAACAACAGTTACATATTATACAATTCCATGATACACCTTTTTGTAAAGCCGAAATCTTTTTTTTTATTGTATTTTTAAATAAAGTTGTTTCAGAGAATAATTTGCGAAAAATTAATTTTCAAAATCAAAATTTCGAAAAAAAATTGAAAAAAACTAATTTTGTTTAGAATTTTACGTTATTAAGTAGTATTTTTGTTTTTAATATTCAATGCCCTTATTAATTTTAAGTCAAACACCAAAAACCGGATGCTAAAATCTCTTCTAGTTCAAAGTTACTTTTCTGAATTAAAGGAACGATGAAAATCAACTAATAACTTTAGTTAGAAAAAGAACGCACCATAGATCTTCGGAGATTACATCCATTTCTTTGTGAATATTCAACAAAGCTAGTCCTTTAAGTCCAGTATCCGTTGTTGTGCCCCTCAGCCACGTTATCCCCACCGCACCGTCTCAAAGTGGAAAACGAACGTTCTGGGTCTGCAAGCGTGACAGAAAGAACTTCAATTACCTTTCTCAAATAAGGATACAAAACAGAACTGAAACTTAAACAGTTTTCTGGTAGGTATGGTTATTTCGGTTTCATCCTTTTACATTTATTTCCATAAATCTAAATATTGAAATAAAACAACTTTTTGAAAACAATGCGTGATATAAATAACCACTTTCACCGATGCTGTCTAAACGCTTACCACAGCTGTTTTTGATGAATAAAAGCATTCCTAAATGCCAAGAATCGACTAGATTTAAACAACGGTAGTAGGAGTACCTATGTTATTCATATTTAAATATATTTATGGCATTTCCTTTTTTCTTTAAGTGATCTTATAGTTATGTTAGGTTTTATATTATACTTTTAAGTAGCACAAAACCAGTAGCAAATGCAATGCAAACAGAATAAAGTAAGATTTGTTCAAAGGAAATTCTGTTTATACCAATTTTTATTTCGGTTTTACAAAAAGAGTATGATAAGATTGTCTACCTCTGATTCAAGTTTAAGATTATTTTGTTTATGAGTGCAGTGTATTCAGGTGGTGGGATTTCATTTGATAGAGATCATGTAGTTCTAGGTGATTTTAGTTTCGGCAATGTAAATTGGGTATATTCGCATGAAGACAAATGTCTGGTTCCTCTTAACGTATATAGTAATACCGAATCTAATTTTTTGGATTTTATTATTTCTCTTGGCCTAGTTCAAATCAATAACGAAAAAATTCAATCGAAAGGACACTTGACTTAGTTTTTATAGATCACATTGCTAACGCATATCTCTGAGCAGTTGATATTCCTCTGTTAGAAAATAGTATACATCATAAAGCACTGACTTACGATGGCGAAGTTTCAAAGTGTGAAGAAGATATTTATTGTGACATGTTTAGTTCGTTCTTTCAATTTAATTTTGTTGAGGATGTAGATTTTTCAATCTTAAATGATAACATTTATAGGGGGGGGTAATATAACGGATCTTGGCACTTTAATTTTATCTGAGAATGAAGTGAAGGCTGAGTTGTTGAGTCTGGATTCAAATACTGTATGTGGTCCTGAAAACATTGCACCTATATTCCTCAAAAAGTGTTCCGACTCTATGGCTAAGGCACTTACTCCGATCTTTAATTTATCCTTGCAAACACGGGAATTTTTGGATTCTTGGAAAGTTTCTCTTATAACTCCAATGTTCAAATCCGGGTCAAGGCAAAATATATCCAATTATCGTCCTATATCTAAATTACCGTTGATTCCAAAAATTTTTGAAGCAATCGTTAAACGAAGAGTGTATTATGAGGTGAAAAACTATATTTGTGAACAGCAACATGGATTTTTTACCGGTAAATCTACTGCTACTAATTTGACATTATTTTCGAATCATATAAGACTGGAATTAGAAGATTGGTGTCAGGTGGATGTTTTATTTACTGACTCTGCTAAAGCCTTTGATAGGGTTCAACATCAAATTTTGATTAAAAAGTTGCAACTGATGGGATTTTATTCCTCACTACTTAAGTGGTTTTCGAATTACTTAACTGGTCGAAGGCAATTTGTTCGTATTGGTAATAAGATGTCAAAGGTTATCTTTTATCGTTCGGGAGTTCCGCAGGGCAGTCATTTAGGACCTATATTGTTCCTTCTTTTTATTCATGACCTTCCTATGTACTTAGAGCATTCAAACTGCTTTCTTTACGCGGATGACCTGAAGATTTTTAAGTCCTTAAGAAGCATTAATGACTGTAGACTTCTTCAGGAGGACCTTAATAATGTTGTCAATTGGTGTATGATTAATAGACTGCATTTTAATATTTCAAAATGTAATATACTTTCTTTTTTCATGTGTCGTAATCCTATTTATTTTATCTATTCGATCTCGAATTCTGAATTCACCAGGGTGAATTTTAAAATGGATTTAGGTGTTATTTTTGATCATAAACTTAGCTTTATACATCATTATGAGTATATAATTGCTAAAGCCAATGCCATGTTAGGATTTCTTAGAACGAACTCTCAAGACTTTTCAGATCCTCATGCTTTGAAATCTATGTACACATCATTAGTAAGATCAATATTGGAATACTGCTGTGTTATATGGGATCCATATTATAAATATATGTCACACTAAGAGAATTGAAAACGTTCAAAAGAGATTTACGTGTTTTGCTATTGGAAAGCTGTATTGGAATTTTTCTCCATCTTATATAAGCCGTTGTAAGCTTCTTGGGTTGATTGAACTTCAGACGAGAAGAAAATATTTTTTAATAATGCTGGCCAGAGACGTCCTTATGAACCATATTGTGTGTCCTCCTCTTCTATCTCTTTTCAATATTTATGCTCCGGTTAGATCTATCAGATCTAGAGATTTTTTCTTTATTGAGTACCATAGAACGAATTATGGCTGTAGTGATACTATTTCTAAATCCTGTACTGCTTATAACTCTATTTGCAATGTAATCGACCTCAGTGATACTAGATGTATTTTTAAACAAAATGTCCTTCATGTGATTTAAATGCATAAATATTTGTACTGATGTATGTATACTTTATAGTAACTTATAATAAAATAATATCTATTTAGTTCCATTTATTTATTATTATTATTGTTATTATAATTATTATTTTTATTATTATTATTATTATTTTATTGATTTTATAATTTAAGATATTGGTAGTCTGATAGAATTAATCGACAGATGAATAAATAAATAAACATTTCATTCGGTTTTTTTTTAATGGAAAAAGAAAGAAAAAATGAAATGCGTGAAAACGTTTTGGGGCTTTTGCCTGTTCGCAAATGAACTTTATTCAGAGTTTCTATGAATACTGAAATTCGTTTAAAATCTCAAAACCCCTAAAGCTAACTGGTGAATAATCGTTGCCTTTGAATTTCAAATTATCTTCAAAGACTCTTCCAATAATTTGCATGTTGTAAAACTAATATGAGTGTAAAAGAAAATATTTTGAGGTCTTAATTTGGGATTGTTTCATGAAATAAGCACGTCATATCCGTGTCATAAGCTTTTAAAATTTAGTTTTTGAATCTTTTCAATCACATACTTGACCCCATTAAGATTGACGTCGAGCTAGAACCGCCACAGAGGTTTGAGGTGTAAGACTAAGAACATACATAACTTAATTCGGTATGGTGGAAATATAGGTAGATATCTACTATCACCATTTCTTCATTATAAATTTTCCAATTTTCATATTGTGGCGGTTCCACTTGACGTTTTTTTTATATTTTGTAACTTTTCTTAAATATGATTTTCAAAAAAAAAAACAATATAAATGTTCTTACAAAAAACACGCAAAAGATCGAAATAAATTTCTCAAAATATTTGCCACTTTTTTCAACTTGCATTGAAATTGACAAGAACCACATTGCTTATACGGAAAATCCTAATGTTTTACTTAATTCTGATAAAAAAGTTAAGTCTTTTTTTCATCTAAAATGACAAACATTTTCGATTTAACGGCAATTTTACAATTTGTTTTGGTTCTAGTAAAAAAAAAAAAAAACACTTGAAATATTCTCATTATACAAACTACAAACTATGACAATTTCTATTTTTGGATGAGACGACGACAATCCAATAGCCAGCATCCCTCCCTCAAGTGATCTTCGCAGACATCCAGTCGCCTTTGTCTTTTGCTAGTTGATCCCAAAATCAGTTACAAACAAAGCATTCGAGTGGAAAGATCACATCTGAGTTGGACAGTTAAGAAAAAAACCAAAAAAAGAAAAATAAATTGCCTAAAGTGAAATCTGTGTTGTTGTAATTATTAAAACCAATATAGTCACCAAGGATAAAAGGATTATAATATATTGTGCAAGACTAAATAAACTTACCCCTTAACGACCGACGTCCAACTATTGAAAATATATATTAAAACAAATAAATATGTCCGTTATTCCGATAACATCGAATGAAGTCGATAAGGACCCAACAAAAAGAGGATTAAGGACTCCAAAGTGTGCCCGTTGCCGAAATCATGGAGTAATTTCCTGCATTAAAGGTCACAAGAAACTTTGTCGCTGGAGGGATTGCTCCTGCCCAAATTGCCAATTGGTTGTGAATCGCCAAAAGGTCCTGGCAGCCCATATCGCTCTACGTCGACAACAGACATTAGAATCCTTAGATTCCAATGTACCTACTCGAACATCGCAATCGAAGGAAGCATTACTGGCTCAGAAGACAATTTACAAACAGAAGCGTCGAACTCTACAAAAGTCATCGCTACACTTAGCTGCAGCAATTGAAGGTGAATATCATTCTATTATTTTAAATTTTATTCTAGGTTCCTACGAAGAGAGACTGGCTGAAAAAAGAAACACATTCACTGCAACTCCGACATGAAGTTGAAGAAGAAGTAAGGCAAAGGATTTCCCAGACAGTATGTCGCCTGACTGACACATTGACAAAAAAAAAAAACATGTGGTGTCTGTTAATGAAAAAGGTCACTTCTGCCTGCAGGAAATAACTTCAGATCAAATTTCATTTAAAAATGCAGTTAATTTTGGAAACCAAGCGAAAACAAAAGAACTGAAGAAATGTGATGCCTGAGCAATAAGGACACAAACGTAACATTCAGAAGAAAAGAAGAATTTCACACTTAAATGCACGAATTACGGAGTGCACACGAAGCGGAAAAGGAGGAGTTATATTACAATATCCTTTTTTACTAGGAATTAATAAATATCTACGAGTATATCCTTGAACTACATAATCGTTCTCTTTGCTTTTTTTCATTTCAGAATCACGCCAACAATACGCTTTCATACAGTCGCCTTTTCTAGACAGAATTCGAAAGCGTAGAGCTTTTGCTGACCCAGAGTTGGATTTGGTTATAGAAGCAACACTCATTGCCGCTACTCAAATGGCCATTCAAAAAAATTTCCACTATCCCCAGGATTTAAGTATGGTGCAGCGGTCATCGAGTATAAGCAACCAATCTGACATGCTTGTGAGAAGATCCAGATGTTTTAATCATGCTTTGACGATTGGTGATGAAGTAAACGAAAATCAGAATAAATTCAAGACTGAAACCAGTTTATATTCAAAACGACCTAAGCTTTCGTTTTCAATTGAGTCTATAATGGGAAAATGATCTTTTGAATAATGTCTATAGTTACATTATGTAAATATTATGTATTTGTAAAGAAAATGTATTTATTTTTAAAATTAAAATATTGAGCGTTATTTTATCATTTGAATCACCTGAACCGAAATCCCGCAGGATCTGCTACGTAGGAATTGGTGCCTCCATTGTATGAGGATCACGAAGAACGATGTTCTCTACTATTTTTTCTGAACCTACGACTATGGTCTGGTGTCCGGATCTGGTCAGTCACCGGCGGTGGGGCTGACGGGGGAGGTTCTGGAGGTGGGCTTGGGACTTGGATAAAGGACTAATTTCTTTTTTGAAACAAGGTTCTAGAGGTGGATCTGGAACCAGGACAAAAGGACTGGAGGTGGATCTGGAACTTGGACAAAGGACAACATTTTTTTTGAAACAACGTTCTGGAGGTGGATATGGAACCAGGACAAAAGTTCTGCAGGCGGCTCTGGAACTTGGACAAAGGACACATTTTTTTTTTTTTTTGAAACAAAACATTTTTCATACACTTTATATACAAATTTAAAACAAATGCTTTTTTAACACCTTTTTTCGTTTCTCTAAACCGCTCACTTTACTCCCCTCCTCCTTTTAGGATATGTTCAGTCGCCAGGCAGGCGTCTATTTCAAAGTTTTCTTGTGCAACAGTACCTTGGGTGGCCCGCTGCGCGGGTTCCAAGGGTTTGTACCGCTCCCGCAACTCCGTTGCTCCACTTAGGGTATGTCCAGTCTCAGTTTTTAATTTTTTTTCAAAAAAAATCAAATTGATTACTCTTTTAAATTTTTTTTTTTCAAAAAGAAACAAAATATATTTCAATAATCTCAATTTTTTCCAAAAAAAAAACAAAGTAAAAGTTTAGGAAAAAAATTATTTTTTTATTTTTTCCAAAAAGAAAATGTTGATAAAAGTTCATCTAAAAAAAAAAAAATTTTTTTCAAAAAAAAAAATTCCATCTCTGTCCAGGTCCCGAACCACCTTTGTCCAGGTCCAGAAAAACATTATATTCGAAATCACCAACATTCTTCCAATTGTATTATTTTATTCGAAATCACCGCATCAATTTTCTTCCAATCAAATTTTTTTAAAAGGTATTGAAAATCCCGCAGCGTACTTTCCTGCGGGATTTTGTTGTAAATAGTTGTTATTTGCGGGATTTCGTGCTGCGGGATTTCGTCACGATCCCAATTTCATAAATTAACTTATGAAATCCAGTGAAATGAGGTCCTAATTAAACAATCAAAACTTTTTAAATTCTAAAATTGATAATTATAAGTATTTTATTGGTTTTTATTTCACTTTGACTACCGCCTCCGTGCGTCCACAGTAATTTGAGCTAGAGCCTAAACGGGTCACTGATGAACGCATTGACATATTAAGTTTCATTCCATTCTCATCGTTCCAATCCTTTCAACTGTCACAATAATTATTAAAAGTTGTTTTGTTTGTTGTTCGAGGTTATTTATGTTTTATTTTTCTATCTGTGAAAATATTTGACATCACATCGTTTAAAGGGGAAATAAAGTTGCAGTTATACGAAGTTTGGTTAAATGCAACAAAGTTGGATATATCCCAAAATCGTGTTTATATGAAAACTGCGCTTAATTGCAACAAATTTTACAACGTATGAACGATTTCGCATACGGATCCAAATATGGGTCCTCAAAAATGCGCTAGGACAAACGTTGATGCTTACACATATCAACCGTGAGTCGCAGCAGTCACAATCATTAGAAACACTGATAATTTTTCTTTCCTATCTCCGGCCCCCCGTTTTGGAGATGGCTATCTTTATCACACTTTTAGAGAAAGAGAAAGAGAGCCATCTTCAAAACAACAGCCGTTTAACAGAGGGGTTGCTTGTGCATTTCTGCCTTTGGAAATATTGGGAATCTAAGTGGAAAAACCGAAGCCGAAGGATAAATTTTCGGTAATGTTCGTCTATTCGGGTATTCCATTCACTACCCGGGTGAATTGTCAGATTCAAGACTAGATCCTGTATCCTATACCCTACCCAGCCCTGTAAATATATCACTGCACCCATCTATCTTAATGCGAGAAACAGATTGGCACAGCAACTTTGACAAGCACATCACTCACTTTAGAGCTAGAGGTTTTAAATGGCCTTGACTACATTAACACTGCAACATCGATATCGAAATCAACGTTAGACCTCAACCCTAAATTCGATGTCACTGTGCAAATGCTGCCAACTTTAAAGCGAAGTTTTTCATGTTTATTAACACTAAAAAATGAAAATGTGACAAACTTTTTATATATGTTTTTATGCTGTCAAAAGCGCTGTTCACGTTGGTAATCTATTTTACATGACTTTTGATGTCAAAGTTTTCGTTGTTGTCAAAGTTGCTGTTGAAGTTGATGTCCCAATCTGTTTCTCGCATAATCCATTTCTCTTAAATGAAGTTTTTTAAATATATATCATCTTGGTGATGTTTTGTTAAAACAAAAAACAAACAAACATTTCGTATAACAATATATTTAATTTTATTTTTTTTTCGAATAAATAACGAAATTACAAATGTGTTTCAATCAATCAATCAATCAATATAATTTATGTATAATTTATAATATAATCTATAGTAAATATTTTTTTTAATCAATATTATTAACACCTTAACACCTTTGCAATTTTTGTTTTTATATTTTGTGTTATATACTAGCTTTTTTAAATAGTTTCCATAGAATATGAAATTGAAGTAAAAACTTTTCTAAATTAATTCATTAGCACCTTGAGAAATTGCGCCGATAAAAAAAATAAAAGTATCTAAATAATATAAATTCAATCACATGTAGGTAGCCTTTTTTGGTTATTAATAATATAAATGGTAGTGTTAGAACAAAACAGAAGATAAATATGTATTTGAAGCTGTTTTTTCTTTAAATTTAAATTGGTACCTATAGGTATATTTAATTTAAATAATTAAAGAATAGTTTCCCTCAAGATCAATATGTTTTGTTTTTGTAAATTGGTGTCTTATAATTTCTGTTAAATCGAATTAACATTTCGATAATCTTTGGCCAGGCGTGCACATGCAGCTAAACAGTTTGGTTTCGATTTTGAGCACTATGGGATTATATGAGAGTCTGGGCACATAAACCGGCGGCGGCGCGCGCGCACTCCCATATAAACCCATTGTGCTCAAAATGGAAACCAAACTGTTAAGTTGCATGTGCGCACCTGGCCTTATATTCTCCACTTTAATAATTCAAAGAAACTTAATTTTTCATTTGAAATTATGTAAGATAAATAGAAGTAAAATTTACTAATACAAATTAAATAAAAAGTTTAAACTTTTGAAAGTCTCGACGACCGATAGATACAAACATTTATTTATTTTCTTTTTAGATAAATTAGGCATAATGAACTCAATATTCACATAAGCAAAGCGGAGAGGAAAAGAAGAAATCGATATACATACATAAAAGCTTATTTTGTCTGTCCTTATTATTGTCATATATTTAATTTAAAATGTTAAATCGCAATTGCTTTAAACAAAGGATCCCCATGTAAGAAATTTGCTAAATCTATACAAAAACTAACATTAGTTTTGGTGTTATAAGTCTATTTTTATTTTGTTTAACGACGTTTAAATAAGAAGTCTTAAATTTAAAATAATATTGCTTTAAGTTCTAGGATGAATCTCATGTTTTTGATTAACATTTTCAATGAGCTGTTTTTTTTAAATAATAGGTATACATATTCGGTTAATAAATAATGCGTTTGTCCATGTTCATTAAATAAACAAGAAATAAATGATGAGTTTCATATTTAAACAAATAACAAAAATATACATAGATATGTTTTTTTATATATATATAGGTGTGCATTTCTAGGCTAGATTCTTTGTGCTCATATTGGAAGAAATTGTTTAATATCATATTTTTTTTACTTTTGCAAAGTAGTCCATCTCTTAAATTAATATTTTCTTAGGTCCAATATAATGACAATTTTAAGAAATCCTTCATTTATTGAAATAAATCACCATCATTTACTTTATAACTCCAGAGCCTTCAATTTCTGATACGAATATTTCCGATCTAAAACAGTGTTGAGATTTTTGGAATTGGTTGCTTAGAAAAATCAATGCAACTATTAAAAGGTTATTCATTTGTTTATCCTATACGTACATAACCGATAGTACATGGTATTTCAATAGTAAATAAGGTGTGAAAGCAAAGAGATTTTTTTTATCTTTGACCTTCACTTTATAAATCTGTGATTCTATTAGGCAAAAGCCGATATGTCAAAAATAAATTTGATCATCGGACTAAAAATGAGTAGCTAAAATATGAGTACGAGGGTTTGTATATAGTTGTAAGCGTCGCAATATCAAAAAAAAAAAAAATTGTTTGAGTGCCGGGACTCACGGTTAATAATTGTAAACATCAACGTGCGCGGATCCAAAACGGACTTGTTTTTGCTTGAAGGGGACCTTAAGATTTTTTTCACTGAACATACCCATCCTAGTATGCAGATCGTAACGTTGCACACCGTAACGTTGCACGACGTTACGTTGCACACTAACGTTCACGTTTTTTTTCACTCTACCGCCAGCATAGATGTTTACACATCAAAAATCTGGCAGGTTTTTTTCTACACCGATGGTGGTTGGGGTGTGGGGTTGAATATAGCGATTTTTGCAGGAACATTATCAGTTAAATTATTTTTTTTTTTGAAATAGAAAATGATACTCATTTTTCATTTTTCTCAAGTTGAAAGAACTCAATATCTATAAGCTTTTAAAAGGAACCTTGTCGGCTTTCTTGGAGACTTTTTTGTTGATTTTTTGCTACTTTTTCGAGTGCATAAAATCGTAATGCTGCCAACAACTGTGTAATTGGGCGCAATTCACGTGATCTGTTTATGAAAGAACGTAAGTTTTGAAGTACACCTTCAATTTAAACTCATACCTTCGATCATCACAAGGAAGTGAATCCTTAATCAAATCAAGTAAACTTTGAAAGGCAAAAACGATAAATACAGCCACGGCCGGCCGTCCCAAATTTTCAATCCCAATGCGCTGAAACATCTTTGTACTGCCTTCTCTTAAAACACAAAGGTTCGTCAGTTCCATAATCTTCACCTTAATTGCTCGAAAAGGATGACGCCCAATTTTCCCAAAAATACACGCTTTTGAAACACAAATAAAAAATGATAAAAAAAAAACAACTTCTATTTTTTCAGGAATTGAGAAATCTAAAGTTGATCAACTCTAGAGTTGAAAATCGAAAGTTGAAAACGTAAACTTTAAGTTGTTTTCAACTTTGAGTGAATAAAATCCGCGTTAAACTATTTACGAATTTTTTAAATTATCTTTTTGAAGGGCTGGAAAAGTTTGCTTCTTAGGCTCACTTTTTCAATGGGAAATCATCGGAGTTTTTAATATCGTGTTTTGTCCAACAGTTTCAACCCTTTCAATGAATCGGTTCAAGAATTGCAGTATGGCTGAAAGCTGGTTTCTGAATTAAGAATAGCCGTGTGCCTTACAGCTTAAGAAAAAATATTTTACTCCCGGGAGTCGGGACTTTCAACCATTTTGTGTTGACACACTTGCGTAACCAATCAATATATTGTTGTTTTTTTTTGCATGCAAAACACTTTTGGTGGGGTTAACTTTGACACTCCGGTCTTTGAAGCCTTCGGTTCATCTATTGTTTTTAACTGGTGAGCTACTTTAAGGCGGCTGAAGTATTTGGTCTATATCAAAATATCTGTGTTTTTTTGCAAGCCCGGAGTTTTTTGGTTGAACAAAACGACATCGGAGATTAGCGACGCCATTACAGAAACAAAATGGAGTTTCCATACAAACTATCGATAACAAGTATGCAATTCATGGCGTTAAAACAGTTTTTCTCCGTGCTTGAGTAATGCACCGAGAATTCTCCGTGCTTAGCTAAGCCCGAAGTTGATTAGTTGTTGTTGCATTTAACATGTTAATTGCAGGACAGGGCTTAATTTTTTTTACGAATATCATCGGGGTTTGCAAAAAAACACGTCTAATGTAGACATTAATTTCGATATCCTTAGCTAACCCTGAGAGCACAAGATCCAGTAGGTCGTGGGTTAACAAACAATACCCTCAACATTTTTTACCAACACAAATAAACTTACATAATGTCAAATTCCTCTCAAAAAAGAAATCGAATTTTTTCTAAACCTAAGCGATTTGTTTTTGTAAATTGAGAAAGGAATTCGTAAAAGTTTGTTTTATTTATGTGTGTGTTATCTGAGACCTGAAATTTATTATTATTGTATCTGTATAGCTACATATGTATATTGACTGAAAATATTGTTGAAAATTTTGTTAAATTATGTATAGAATTCCTTGCAACCAAAACAATAACAATTTTTCTGCCGAAAATTCCACCACTTTCAATTTGACGTATATTAGAAATGTCAAATTTAAAGTTTGTGAAAGTCGTTATGAAATCTTGCTAAAAGCTAAAAATGCAAGATTTTTTTGACATAAAAGAATCGATTTAATTTAGAAAAAATTTGGAACAAAATCGTTTCTTTTTTTGAAAGGAATTCGCCATTGCTATTGCCATTGTTATTTTCCAAGCCAGCAGGGGTAAATAATTTCAAATTAAATTTTGAAGTTTTCGTTGTTGCTGGTTTTTTGTTATCTCGGAAATGTTTACTATCGAAAAAATGTAAGTAAAACTATTGTAACTCATACTTTTTTCATTAATTTTAATTTATTTTTTTTGACAGAGGCGGCGTTAGACCAATATGAGGTATGTGCGAGATTAAATTTGCGGGGCCCCTGGCAAAATCATTTCACACTGCATCATTACAAAAAAAGTATATTGCACAACTTTCATACAAACTTGAGCTTACACTATTGTCACCAAATTTTTTAAAATAATGGCGCAAAATTTTAGACGATTTAGTAAAGTGTTAAATCATTTTTAGTATGATACTAGGTTAAAAAGAGGATTTTGCTAACTTTAAACGAGTTTAACTATACTGTCTCTTTACATTTTACTAAAGTTAAAATCGCCAGATTGCTATATGTCACTTTGACATAGACAAATTTTAAAAAAGGTATGTTTGCTATATTTTAAGGTTAAGTATATTAAATAGGTTAAGTATGATACTAGTTAGAAAGTGTTTATAAATCAGAACATTTTAATAAAGAGCTTTAAAGTTAGTAAAGTGTTAACTAGTATCATGCTAACACCTTAACATCAGGCTGTTTAAAACTTTGCGCCAATAGTAATAACAACATATTTATGACTTGGAAATCAACTCAGAATAGTTTTCTTTCATCAACTCAATTTAAAAGATATAAAAAATTATCTTGATGTCATCTCTCATTTGATTTTTACCTCAATTATTTACGATAACAACATATTAAAATCATAGTAATACGTTTATATCCATTCTGCGATAAAGATTAAAAAGCGAAGTAAAGTATAGGCAGGTTTCGACTCAACTCCACCCAGTCAGTGAAATTGGGTCGAATCAAACCAACTTCAATTATTTTGTTTGTTCTATTATTATGAGTGAAGGAAATAGACATTGTTTGCTGAATTTTTTTCATTTGAAGAATCGGAGACTTTTTAATATGCCACGTGGGGCCCCTAGAAGTGCGGGGCCTTGTGCGATGGCACATTTCGCACACCCCTTCCACCGCCTCTGGCTTATTGATATTTATTTTGTTTCTTGTTTCCTTTCGTCATTACTTTGTCAACATCAACAAGCCACACAAATACATGAAAGCCACTTGCTGGTAAGTGGCGTGGTCCCTACGTCACAGCAAAAACATATTAAATACGAATTTCACAGGCAGTTTATGTAACCAACTTGGTGCTGGTGTGGCCTCGGGGTAAGGATCTTCATTATAATGAAAGAATAAAGAATTAGGTTGGTCTTTTTTATAAACTCTAGAAAAGTTTAACTTATGAAATGTTTTAAATATTTATGTAAACAACTAAAAATAGCTATAGCAAAAATCCTCCTTACCTATTATATTTATAAAAAACTACTTTGCTATTTAATTTTTGTAGATAGAAAACTTTAAACATATAAATGCACATCCTGCAGCACATTCGATATTTTAATTAATATCAATAATTCAATATTTTTCAACAGAACTAAAACTTGTTAAAATATATTCTATAAAACCCAACGCCTTATATCAAATAAGAAGTTAAAATAAATAATCGTGTGGTTATAAAATCACTTAAAATCTAAAGTATATTTTTAAATATTTAATCAATTCAGTAAGATTTATATATTTATATGTATATTCAATTGGTGTTGTAAGTTTTTTTTTTTCAATATTATTTCTTAGCTATTACTATAACAAAAGATGTTAAAATTTATACTTATTGCTTCAACTTTGTATTTATTAAATATATTTTCTTAAACACAACATTTTGCTTTGCTTTTATTGCAGTACAATTTAATATAATAATTAATTTTAAATTCCAACAATTCAACTATTTTTTATACTTAATTTTTTTTTTTTTGTATTTATTCATTTTGTATTTAATTCTAGGAGAAGGCTTTTTTCTGAAAGGTATATCCATTATCACAACATTATTGAAATAAATTTTATTTTTGTTTTGAAAAATAAAGGGACACAGTGAAACGGTAGCTTTCCAATGTTTTACTGATTGCCACGAGTCGCAATAATAAGTTTTCTTTGTGATATTATTTTTATGTTTATGAACCTTTGTTTTCTTTTCAATCGGTTGAAGGTATAAAAAATGTGATTAGGTAAGTAAGTATAGGAATGTATTAGGTATGTATATTGTACATAGTTGGTTGGGAAATCTTTTGTTTTTTTTTTTATTAATGGGTTGGGCTTAGATGAAAGATTTAATAATAAACTGTATTAAATGTGATTTTTTTCGTATTTATTTTGACTTGGTATTATTAGGATGAAAAGTTTTTTTTTTTGTTTAATCTTTTTAATTTTCTTTTTGTTATGAGATAGTCTAGAGCTTTGGTCCAAAAAATTAATTTATAAATTTTACAACGATTAAATTTATTTGTGAGAAATATTGAGACACTAAATGTAATATCAGTATATGTATCTGCTAAGCCTGAATACTTTTCAACTTAATAAGAGGAATATGTAATATTTAATTAAAATTTAATATTTAACATATTCATTACTTGTAAAAATATTTCCAGTAACATGTACTACAGGGTGGTGCAAAAATAGTCAGAATTCTTAGAGATTTTGATTGACCAGCTGTCATAAAAAGTGAGATGACTTTTAGTTACGTTTTCTTACGTTTCAACTGAATTTTCAGACAAAACTTCTCATCTGAAATTTCAGAATAAATTGATTGTGGTGGGGGAAATGTGGAAGTACTATACTTTACGATTTAGGCTATGGGTGGTGGTTGATTTGTGATGAATAATTTCATCACAAACAAGTTAATGCTTCTTTACAAAAAAAGACCTTAATTGATAAGTGAGTTTTTACATTAAAAGATTGACTATTCTTGATTGAAAATTCTACATCGCAATATTGTGGAAATACTTTTTCATTGAACTTTGCATAGTCTTGTTGTAAAGTTAAATGGTAACAATTTTATATATTCTATGTTAAGACCTTATAAGTTGAATATCATTAGATACTGAAAATATCAAAATTCATTTTGACCCAAAAACTATGAGGATTTAATGTACATGTATATGCACATGAAACCATTTCAAACCATTAGAATTGTCACAAACTTGGTACCTACAGCCTACAGGTACCAGAATTAATTTAAGGGAATGATAAATTATAACAGTTTTGCTTATAAACGTATTGTTTATGCGGCACCGCAGGGCCAGGGCCCTAAACCCGTGGGCATACTTCGGGTACCCATAGTTACTATTGCAAACCAAGCGAAACGCGTTGAATTTTTCACAATTTTAATGATGAAAGACAGTTACAACTGTTATTGACATTTTTTCTCTAGTATTGTCCTTAATTTAAAAAAAATATAACTGTATTCCCGTCAATAAATGGCGTTGATAACATTTCAGATCAGTCGATATTTGTGTCATGAGAATAACTTCTCAATTCATTTCATTAATTCAAAATTTAATCTCACAAACAAATTTAACATAACATAAATGTAATAAAAAACAGATAGGAGTAATTATGTTAAATATACATTTTTTTAAAATTACGTAACATAATAATTTATGATTTGTTTTTTTAATATGTAATTTATTTTTCTATATTAAAGCAAGATTTCATCACTTTTAGGTTTAACGTTTTTGGTACATTAATAATTAATAATATATATTTTTTTTTCACTTTAGTCATGCAGGTATTATTTCTTTCATATTTCTAGGAAATCTTTGGAACTGGTAGTCGGCATTAGAAAAACGTATGAAAAATGTTTATAATTTGTATTTAGTTTATCTTTTTTTTTTTTTTGAAAGTCGTGTCATACTGCACCCCAAAATTGATTAAATGCAATAATTTCAATTTCAATAAGGGGTTAATTAATACTATAGATATACTTTTGTTGTAGGGTATAATATAGAAAAATAATAAATTAAGCCATTTGCAACTGATGTACGGGTATGGGGTATATGCGGGTGAGGTAACTTATCGTTCAATAAAAATCCTCTTTTTGTCAATTCGCTCGTTAGTTGATGCATATCTTAAGATGTGCCACATTGCAACGGGCTTCCTTAGACTCGATAACATTTGATGCCAATGTCGTAAGCCCTTACCCGTCGTTGTGCTACCAACTATAACATGCCCCAAAGGCACCACCTCTGTGCCTGTAGAACACATTACCGTCAACCGGATATGAACCGCATTCAGCGCATACGGAGGAATGCTGAATATCATTGACTCATTAAATATAGGACATCGATGATCCTTCCGTTTGAGAGAGGTTTTCTTTTTGAATACTTTTTTATCGTCTTTTAGCAAATAGGCCTGAAACAAGATATATGAATTTTAATTTATATCTAAACTCGATATTGCATATTGTATACTTTCTAACCTTAATAAAAATTCCTTGAATATCATTTCCAGTTGTTGGAAGTTGTTCATTAGATTTTAAATTTCGCGCTTTCACAACCACAACAGTAAGGCGTTCAGCTGTTGGCAAATAGCTCAGTGAAAACATTAATTCACCCCATTTGGCTTTTTGTTTTCTGGTATCCGATAATGGAAGCCACGTTGTCATTGGACGAACAATTTCATCAATTTCCAATTCAGATTCACCTTTAAAAAAATGTAATGTTCATCTTTTGTTTGACACAAACATACCAAATGTATTTTTAATAAAAATTCAAACAATCAAAGAAGTGTCTGATTTATCTCATAAATTGTCCTCCGTACAAAAAAAAGCGAGAGAATGCGAGGAATTTTACTTAGGAATGCAATTTTTATTTCTGAGATCTGAAAAACCTGGGACCTATTTCACCAAACACTTTTCACTTTTACTTTGTAAATTTCGTTTCACCAAACGCAAATTTGCATAGAGCAAATTATTGGAATGAAAACTCGAAAAGATTTCCTCTTTGCAAAAAATGTTTCACCAAACGCAAATTTGAAAAGTGAAAAGTTTTTTTCAGCAAAGTGAAAAATTTGTAAGTTTGCAAATAAGAGTCTGTTGTGAAAAGTTGAAATAATGAAACAAAAAGGAACCGTTTTGAAGAATTTTGTTTGAAAACGTAGAGGTAAATAATAGTGACAAAAGAGTAGTGAAGTTAAGAATTAACTTTGATATCGAAAATAATTTTTCGGCAAAAGATATTTTTCGATTAATAAATAAAACCACCGAATTGGTTTTTTTCTAAAATTGGGCACAATCTTCAATTTCACAGTCAAAGGAATATATTAGGGCATATTCATAGTCACTTTTAAACTCCACTTTATCTCAGACCGGCTTATCCTATCTAAATTACATTGAATAAACCCCAGATAAACTGGAGTTTAAAAGTGACTATGAATATCCCCCATTATGTTGAAGTCGCTTGCAAAAATTTTTGGTACACTACATTGGGTTAATAATGGAGCCCAATATCACGTTGTTGCATCTATGCATGAAATAAGCAAAGTACCCGTCTGCAAAGTAATTCATAGAGCGTCGCACAGTGGTGCGAGAGCGGAAAAAAGTCTTTTGAAAAAGTCATGTCTATCGTTTTAAACTTTATGTTTAAGTACTCTTAGATAAACCGAGCGTATGATTTAAAAGTATTTTTAAACATATATATTGTATGTTCTGATTTACAAGGCCTCAAAGTTGAAAAATAATTTTACTCAAATCGCGAACCGTATTTTCAACAAATTTTGAGATGTTTTTTTCCCAAGTTCCTGGAGATAAATTCTCTTGCTTCTTAAATAATTTAATTGGTCTATTTTCGATTATCTAAAAATAAAAAAAATATTGATTATTTATAAAAGATACCTTCTATAAGTAGCCTGAAGCTTTAGTACTAAGAAAAAATGCTTTTTTTTTAAACTTTTTGATTTTAAAAAACAGCTCCAAAAGATACCAAGAAAGTAAGTATGCCACCATATGCTCCATACATTCATGTTAAAGCACAGAAAAAATCAGCTGCAGATACGTGCAGATGTGGAAGTTATGCTCAAAAATGTTTCACTTAATCGGATTTCAAAAAACTCCGTCTTGACGGTGGTGTTTACCAAAAAGTTTGATTACTTCGGTATTAATTGTCAGAATGAACTGGTTAAGCCCATTATTTTAAGAAAAAATGTCAAACTTTATTTTAAAAATAAAACAAAATCAATACATTGACCCAGGGCTGAGAATTTCGATTTTTGCGAAACCATTTATTTCTGCCTGGAAAATTTTTCAACTTTCAACTCAATTATCTTGAAAACAACAACGGAAAAATAATATAGTTTTATCATATTTTGAATTATATGATAGAGCTTAATACAAAATAAAGAAAAGGATAAAATATATGGAGTGTATCCTCCATGTTGCCTACAATTTGCCATTTAAAGCATGGAGAACCAACAATGAGACCCGCCATATTAGAGATGCTCAGAAGAAGAAAATTCAGCAGGAGTTTCTTGAAAAACTGGGCATCATTGTCGATCTTGTAAAACAAGGTACGGGGACAAGTAATGACGGCAACACCTCCAGAAGATTTTTTGCAAATCCAACCATGACTTCAGAAATCACTGGAGTTAGTGAATCCCTAATTCGGCGGTTGGCTGTTATCCTTGAAGTAATAACGTCGAATGAAAAATTAGATTTCAAAAAATATGCAGCTTACACGTGGAAAACTGCTGAACTGTTTGTTGAGAAAAATAAATGGTACAATATGCCAGCAACCGTACATAAGGTTTTGATCCATGGAGAAGAAATAATTAAAAGCTGTGCATTTCCTGTTGGATCGCTCTCCGAGGAAGCCCAAGAATGCCGAAATAAGGATTATAAAGCCTACCGCAGGTTTCATTCGAGAAAATACAGCCAAATTGCGACGAATGAAGATGTGATGCATCATATACTCATATCCTCAGATCCAATAATAACAGGTTTAAGGCCACAGGCAAAAAAGAAAATACTTCCAATCAGCGCAGACGCTAAAAACCTCATTCTAGCATTATAAAATTACTACTTCATAATTGTTTTTTTATTTATTTTTTTTTATGTATTTATCTATTTATTTATTTAATTTTATAATATACATAGTTAATAATTATATTTTATTCAAAATAAAAAGTTAAGATTTTACTAAAAAAAACTTTTATTTAAATATAACATCAAAACCCTCAAATTTTATAAAAAAGTCAATAACTTTTTTTCTAACAATTTTTTCTTGACCAAATTTTGACCAAGCATGTATAACACTAATCTTAACATGTTTGTCAAATTTCATTTACATTCGTTTAATAGTTCAGATTTTACAGACTTTTTTCCGCTCTCCCATTCAAACATCAAAACACTCAAATTTTAGAAAAAAAGTCAATAACTTTTTTACTAATGATTTTTTCTTAGCCAAATTTTGAAAAAATATGAATAAGACTAATTTAAAAATGCGAATCAAATTTCATCTTAATCCGTTAAACAATTCAGATGTTACAGATTTTTTTTTCCGCTCTCCCATACAAACATCAAATCCCTCAAATTTTAGAAAAATGTCAATAACTTTGTTTCTAATTATTTTTTTTCAACCAAATTTTGACCAAATATGTATAAGACTAATATAAACATGTGTGCCAAATTTCATTTAAATCCGTTGAACCGTTCAGATAAAACAGACTTTTTTCCACTCTCCCATACAAACCGAACCACTGTGCGTCGCGTCGAATGTTATCATAGATGAATTTCTACCAAAACCATTTGCTGGCCAAAAAACTGTTCAGTAATAGCCTTGCAATTTTTTTCTCAGCGAGGATTTCTTTGTGTAGCTGGAAAAAGAACCTTTTGTCAATAGGCATGGAGGTCGGTCTTTCTATACTGTAAACGTAAGCTACCCAGGTAGGGTGCATGATGCAAGAGTGGTGAAGAAATCTTGTTTGGCAGCCACTTTCAATGCAAGATATCGACCATTCCCTAATGCAATGATTTTAAAAGATATTGCTTATGCTTTGAGTAAATGGTTAATAACACACCACTTAGGATAAAAATCCGGAAGAGTTTTCATCCGGAACAGAGATCTAACAGGGGTCATAAAAGGACCAGGCAAATCATTGAAAACAGTTTGGTATGAGATGAGACACAAAAGTTCTAGCTAACATTTTTGTCAAAATTGAGTTATATGTATACTGAATCGTACTAATAAGGCTTTACGCTTTTGTGATTGCCACCACAGATTAGCTATATGAAGATGAGAATGTTTCGTACGTTTCACCCTCCAAAACCCATTTGTTAACATTGTTGTATTTGTATGAATTGCAACAACAATTGTGTGTGAAGATCCCTACTGTCTATGGGTGAGATTTTTATACACATATTCTCATTTTTTATCTGATAACTGCCAGTTCAAGCTTGTAAGCAAATTAAAATGGCTGCCGGGGATTCTCATCTTCATGTGGCTAATCTGTGATTGCCACTATCCGTATCCTTCTATCATTTAGGGTTTCGGAAGTAATTATAGAAAAAGTAGGGAAAAGCGTTATATCTACACATATTCCATTCGATTTTAAGGTCACAAGGTTCTTACTAGCCCAGATAGGACCTTAAATAATAAAGAAAATCAAACAGAGTAGTAGATAGAACATTGTTACGTTGTAGCTAAAACCTTGTTGATACAAGGCATCCCATTACTAGAATCAAGTGCGATGGGAAATATATAAATATAATATAAATACATTTTGATTGAGGAAACGAAAAGAAATAATAAAAACACCGATTTTAATTTAAGTTTAAAAAAGAAATATTTATTTTAAGCAGCGGTTCGTGCTGTTGCTTCCGTGATAATAACCTAATGAAATGAGGCTTGTTGCCTTCTACACTTATACTGTTTCGCAGAACAGACTCGTTGAATCTATAACCTATAGATTGCTGCATGGTTGTGTGTGTATTTAGTATTTATCTCTTGTTAGGGTTGTTGTTCTGATATAACAAATATATATATATTTATATATTATATCAGTAAGTAACAACCTTGTTGTCCAACATCCAAATCAATACAATACAAATTCAAATGCAAAGTTCTATTTTAAATAATTGATGAAACAGTTCTACTTTTCACTTTTCAAAAATAGTCTAAAAAATTGAAAAGTGAAAAGTCTTTTTACTTGGTAAATTTTGTGAAACACTTCGCACTTTTACTTTGCAGGAAATTATTTTTTTGCAAAGTGAAAAGTGTTCGGTGAAATAGGCCCCCAAACTGCACAAATTCAAATGTTTAAAACTATTTCCGTCATTGCACTGGGATTGTACCTAGAACAAAGCTTTTCAGAATCCGATAATCTATCTCAATGCATATTTTACTGTTTAGCAGTTGCATTCAACCGACCATCATTTTCATTAGCCCAAACAAGTTATTTATTCAATTTTTGTTCCCAATCAAGAAGCCAAAAACTCGGCTCATAAATAAGGCTACCATTACAGTGGATGCTTTTTATTTGAGGAACAAATGTTTTGAGGAATTCTTCAGAATTTTTCTCAGAATTATGGGTGACTACCGTGAATGCCTCAGAATACCAATAAGCATCTATTTTATGAATACAGCATTTTATACATACATTTTAAAATACAGCTCTGAAATTTGAATAACATAGCTACGCCCTTCAAAAAATATATAAATATTTTGTTACAAAGGCATTGGGCGCTTTCAGTTCATATATGAATTTTCAGAATTCTGAATTTTTGGAGCTTCTGATTGGCCAGCTGTCATGAAAAGTTCTGAAAATTCGAATGACATCTAACTTTTTATGACAGCTGACCAATCAGAAGAGAAAAAAAAATTCAGATATGCGCTAAACGCTCACATTCTCTACGAAAGAGCGTATATATCAAATCTAATTGACCTACAAAATATTTTGACGTTTGACAGTTCTAAAATTCTGTTCGTTTTGGATTTCATTTCCTTATTTGTTGGTTCTGTTCGTTTTTTTTTAATTTCATAAATTCCTATTGATTTAACAAAATGCCTGCCAAACTTGGGTTTTTTCTCCTATGGTTTCTGACAGCAAATTGTGAAAATTTGCAAGAAATTTCACGTTAACAAACGCACCTAGTAAATAGAGAATACTAAACAGTTACCAACATCAGGTGATGAAGAATAGAATATAGAAGACAATCCCGGACAATTAAGATCTATCTCGAACGTTCAAAAAGAGTACATGTCCGGGAAAACACGGCCAGGTAGTAACGCTTAAGTAGAATCATTCACAAATTTAAGGCTCTGATCACAATGAAAAATAAATAATCACAGTCGTAATTTTTTCAAAAGCTTTTAACCAGCTTAAACAAATTGGGATAGATGGCAAATCGCAATTAAAAGGAGCGAATGAGAGTTTGAGCCGCCCATAAATTGGCGGTAAACAGCCTATTCTGACAAGTCAATTCCCATTCAATTAAATAAAAAATAACCAAAAGAAAAATTATTTCATGTGAGCGTGGACAGACTCCTTCTCATAGGAAGTTAAAAGTTATAAACAAAATAAACAAACTTACCAATTAAGGTGTGAACATTGCCACAGTGGTAAAGATGAAACCATAATGAGTGTCGGCCTTGTCGCCTCTTCATTTGAAAAGTAAAAGTTTCATTAAAGCTTGGTGTCAGAGAATCTCTTATAACCTTTTAAAAAGAAAACAAAACACATTAGAAAATCAGAATGTTGCTGTCTATTTGTAGAGCTTGCCTTAGTTTGAACAGCATTTGCTTGGTCCGGTACTAAATAAATTCGCACAAATGTATCGAAAGGATCTAGATTTGTATATCCAGCTATCTCTTTTACTTCCATGACATTGACAACAACATCTACCCTTTGATTTGTTATTGTATTTCTAAAACGAAGAAGAAACGTTAAGAAATAAAGCTTTTGAAGACGCATGCGAATATTCATACTTATCACAATGCAGCCCCACACACAAATATCCAGTGATTTCTGGCGTTGGCTGCTCCAGATCCCCAAGTAGAACGGATGACTCTGAATTGACCGAATCGCATGATATAGCCCTCTGCAATATGATACTGTCCAATGACCCTTTGTCACTATCCAATGAAGTTTGGGAGCTATTTCGTCGACCAATTCCAAAACCCACAGAAGATTGACGTCGAAATGGTGGAATGTTTCCATTTCTTGATGAAAGAACTTCTTCCGAAGTGGTCTTCTGGATTTCAACACTTCCCTTGCGCTTAAACGGATTACTATTGCTGCAGAACTGTTTCAAATCGATTTCGGTTGCTTCAGTTTCTGAGAAAGACCTATTCCTGAATTGAAAGAAGGCTTTTCTGCCAGAATCTTCACCGATGGACGCCGTCGCCGTTGCCGTTGCCGCCGCAGTCGCTTCTGAGTTATTAGATTGGTAGTTTAAGGGCAGTGACATATGCTGACTGGCAGGTATTTGGTTTATAAAGTCATATATGGCGTTTATAAATGTCTCTTTAGGTACATCATTATTCACGGGTACCGTGTTGGAATTGTTTATTATCTGTTCTTCTGGAAATTCAACAGTTGTAAATGGATTTTTGTTTGTATTGTCATCGTTTATTGGAATTTTCATTTCCAGTGGTTTTTCGGTCGGACTTATTGTTAGTTGGTAGATCTCATTGATAGTTGTTAATGGTGATGTTGGTGGACTTGCAGCGAATTTTGTTTGATTGGTTTGGTTTAGAAAAGGATTGGTGCTTTTCGAACGTTGCATTTCCTCACCTTTTTGCTGGATTTTGAAGGCCGCTTCGGAGAGATTTATCAACTGACCATTAGGTGCTGTTCCTATTCGTTTGATTGTTGGCCTTGGTATGGCAGTTACGGTTGTGGCCGTTTTTATTTCAAAATTCAAAGGAGTGGATAGATGTCGTCTGAGAGATGGAGCGTCAATGGAAGTTGAATGACTATTTGGAAGAGCATTTACTGTGGCAGACTGTTTGATTTGATGCGGTTGATGAGATATGGAAGCATCAGTAGTTGGTATGAATTCATTTTCAAAATCTTCGGGTTCTTCTTCGCTTATTTTAGAAGGAATCGGTGCAGGTGCTGGTCGTAGTGGCTGTGGGGGAATATCTGATTGTGGTATATTCCATAATGGCATATGGGTTGTATTTTGACCAAGGTCTTTACAATCACGATCTACTGAATCAAATCTCTTAAAACTACCACTGGAGCTTAGCAAAAAATCAGAACCTGAGTGAATCTGTAAGTTATGTAAAGGACAGTTATTTAATGTAAGTGTAAATGCGTTAAATCAACAACTAAACATTGACTTACCAGATAACCATTGGCGTTGAAAAGTTTGTTTTTAGATAATCGTATTGTCTCTTCCTTGCTGGACAGAACCCATGATGTTGTTTTTGGACTTAAATAGTGGCAGGCTAAAACAGCCATAAAAACTAAAATAGCAATAACTGCAACACTTGTTACTGTTATTGGTGTTGGATCCATTGTGCGATACTAAAAATAAATAACAGTTATTTACACGTCATAAGGTTATCATAATATTTGTTTAATTTAGAATCTGGTAGGTATGTGTGCATAAATGTAGGTCAGTAATTCTAGTTTTTATCTTTGCCATTTTTAAATACATATGTACATTGGTGGGTCCCATTGATTCGAAAAAAAGCTTTCCCATAAGGCCTGTACCTACAATCTTTGTTATACAGAGTTACAAAGGAAATAATCTAAAACCTAGAAAAATTTTAAGGGAAAACTAGTAGCTTAAGGCGTGTGTAAATATATATCAGTTTAATGCTGGGAAATTAAGGCACAGGGCTGTCTGCAGATCTCTGGAAGACCAATACTTTATATAAATGCTCAACTTTCAGCTAATTTAGAGCTAAGAAAAAAGTGTCAGGCTAGACAGAACAAATTCACATGAATGCCTTTTAAGACAGGCTAACACAAGGTTTCCACCAACTGGCCAAAGGCGCTTTTGACAAGACAAGCTGGCTGATTCTTATAACTTATAAGCACCTCAACTCAAGAAGGAAGCCATTGTAAATTGAAACCTAAGCCAACCATTTTAGAGTGCGATCCAATCATCCATAATTGCAGAAGAGCTCTGGTAATTAAGGAAAAACTTACGAGCTGTCTCCTGTGCAAGATTAAAAAAACAAAGAAATATCGCAGATACGGCTTTAGTTAGTAGTGGGACTACAACCATTACACCAAAACTTGCATTACAAATTAATATGGATAGGAAATAAGTTTTTAACATTATAAATGTTGAAGCGGAGGCAAACTAAAGGGTTTTTCAACAGGGACGCTACAAAAGTAGAGCAACAGGAACAGCAAATAACGCCTCATTTCTTGCCATTCTTTTGACATTTCTCTTCAGTAAGATTTGCCATTTCATGATGGAAGGATATAGGAACCAACAACGAGTCAAAACTATTAAAATTTACTACCGAAATTCGGAGTCAGTGGCCTCAACGTTAAGAGCGCTACGTCCAATTTATGGTCGTCATAATCGTCCTAGCAGATCAACAATTGAGCGTATAGTGGAAAAATTTGAATCCACAGGCACAGTTAAAAATGTTCCCGTGCCAGTGAGACAAAGAAGTGCCCGTAGTGCCGAGAATATTGCTGCCGTTGAGGCTTCAGTTGCAGGAAGCCCAAATGTGTCTCTCACACGTCGTTCTCAAGCGTTGGGCATCTCTGTGATGTCGTTGTCGCGAATTTTGCGAAAAGATCTTGGCCTACATCCTTACAAGATTAAATTGACGCAAGAACTGAAGCCGCTTGACCACCAGAAGCGTCGTATGTTCGTGAAGTGGGCTGAGCAACAACTTGAAAATGATTTGGATTTTCATCGAAAAATCATCTTCAGCGATGAGGCTCATTTCTGGCTGAATGGCTTCGTCAATAAACAAAATATGCGGTATTGGTCAGGCAGCAATCCACACGTACTCCATGAGTCATCATTGCATCCCGAAAAAATTACGGTTCTGTGTGGTTTATGGGCCGGCGTCATTGGGCCGTACTTCTTCCGTGATGATCAAGACCGGCACGTTACTGTGAATGGCGATTGCTACCGTTCAATGATAACCGAATATTTTTGGCCCCAATTGGATGATATGGACTTGGAGGACATTTGGTTCCAATAGCACGGCGCCACAAGCCACACAGCGAATGTCACAATCAATTTATTGGAAACCAAGTTTGGAGAACGTGTTATCTCACGAAATGGTCCAGTCGCTTGGCCGCCTCGGTCGTGCGATTTGACGCCGTTAGACTATTTCCTGTGGGGCTATGTCAAGTCTATGGTTTATGCCAACAAGCCAGCGACGATTGATGAACTTCGTACGAATATCGAACGTGAAATTGCAGCAGTATCGGCCGATTTATGCTTGAAAACCGTCGAAAAATGGGTTCAGCGTCTGGATTTCTGCAAGCGTGCCCGTGGTGGCCATGCAAAAGAAATCGAGTTTCATACATAATGGCATCAAACGTACTTTCACATTAATAAAGAATCTCATTGATATTCAAAACCGTTTTTGTTTTATTTAAAAAAACTTTTGTAGCGCTCTTATTGAAAAACCCGATATTTATAATAATTGTACACAGACATCATTCGTATTTTTAAATCCATTCTAAAGGTTTCTTAGCTATAGAACACCGCTTAACTTTAAACTTTAATTATATACAAATTTTAAATCGATGTCTCCTCGTATGTCTGTCCAACTTAGACACCGAAATTGGTTGCAAAAAATTGGAAATTATTGGTTCGAAGTATAAGTGGTTTTAGAAGTATGGTCAAATAATAATCATAAATCATTCAATAAATAAAGATGTAGGTACGGCTTAATCTCAATTATTAGCTTCGTTCGTTGAACTTTACACAGGGTTGACCCAGGTTTTCTTGACAACCCCAAGACTTGTCAAAAAATCCTGGGTTTTTCGGTTCTCAAAAATCGCTCAAGGGCTTTTGATATTTAAAGCAAGAAAAAAAAGTTCTGCGCTTAGATAATTAAAACTTCAAATTTGTTTCAAATATGTCCTAAAAATGAATAAAAACAACTTCTACCGATTCTATTTTTATTGCTTTTTATTTATTAGCATTAAACTAAATTTTTATATTCTTAGAATTTATTTTCCAAAAATAAACAATAACCACAATAAAACATATGCATAACAACTGATGTCACTTTGGCAGTTTTTGCTTTACCTCAACTCGCCACAGCAAAATACCTAGTTCTACTTCAGGGCGAGTTCAGGGCGACCCCAGGTCTCAAAAAACACAGAATTTTTTCACCAGGGTGACTTCAGGTTTTTCAAAAAACGCTTTGAGGCGACCCCAGGGCGACTTCAGGGCTCAACGAACAAACCTATTGTCAATAGTTCGACAGTTCTCCTTTTATAACGGATTAGCTAATGTAGAACATTTCTGACCCGTCACATATTCAAACTTCTATTTTTTGTACTAACTGAAGTTTTCGAAAATTTTCTGCAAATTTTATTACCAAAATAAATTTATCTATTAGGTGACCATCATCATTACTTGGCAAAGAAGCCCAGTAAGTATAATAAGCTTATACTGCAACTTTAAAGTAAGAAAAATGTATAGACAAAATAAATAAAATTTGGGTTCAAATAATTTCAGAAAATGTTGGGGTCCTTTCTCCAATAATGAAACTGGATAATATTCTATTCGAAAATTTCGTTTGTTCCCTTATTCAATTTCACAAAAGAAAAACGAAGAAACTCTGAAAGTATGTTTCCTATGCTTCATATATGCCCACTTAATTGAAATCTATATACTACATTGTCATCTTTTAAAAATGTTTCTTTTTTCGAATGAGAAAAAATAAAATAAAATAAAACACAATGCGTATGTTTAAGAGAGAAAAGTGGAAAAAAAATAAACTAAAACAAACAGGAAATGTGAAACTCAAGCTATCAGCATCCCATTGAAGCATCAAAAGAAATGTCAATCAAGTACCATCCTCCCCAGCGCTTATTCAGTGCTGCCGCCCTGTGGCCCTGTCAGCAACTATTCGATGACATTTTGCATTTTGCGGGATTTTTATTTTTTTAACAAAACTGATATGTGTGGAAATATGCTTCTCATCCATCTCCAGTTGCTACACAGCTATTTATTATGTTTTTTTTTTTTTTTTTTGCTAAAAAGTTGACAAACGTAACAATCACATGAAAAGGAAGTGAAACTACTGTTACAGAAGAGGGGTCAAAAAGCTACTAGACACCTTTAGAGGCAATTTCTCAAGAGGGATGGGCCCTTGAGTAAATTTTCCAAAGAAATTAGGTTACATTGTCTGATGTGACAATGATGATAGGATTTTGCACACTGATTTTTTTTTTTTTTAATTATGTTTTATTGGAGGTGAGGTGGGGGTTGTAGTATGAAATTAAATTGGACTAATTGAAACATATACTGAACTTACGGAGGTTTGCTGGCTAAATGTTGGTTTGACTGACAAAACTCAAAGTAATAGGTCATTCAGCAGGTCTCAGTTCTTGTTGTATGCATTTTCTTTGCACAATTTTTTTTCAATAAATTCCACTGAAAAGGCACTAAACGACGACGACACACATTCAAAATTAAATAAAAGCAAAAACTAATAAACCATAGGGTAAATAAAATCACATAATACCACAACTATTTGCAAATGTTTGATGGCTCTTAACACTTCATTTGAAACTTCACCGAGGGACATTTGCACTTTCGATTAGTTTTGGCAGATGGCCATTCCCCAATCCATTGACTGTTATATAAAACAAAAATAATAGAGAAAAGAACCGCAAATTCTAAACCCTTTCTCTATTAGATCAGATTTTATTATTATACTATTGAATGTTCTATGATGAATTAAATGTAATTTTTTCTTTAATATAAATGCATCCTTTGGAATTCCTTCCTTCCTTATTGACTCTCACTTTTCACGATAGATATACTCTGGCAACTGCCACAACAATGATGTTTTTATGTACATTTGCCTTTTTGACATCTAACTTTGTGTCTATGCAAATAACAAAGAAAAGGAATGCAGAAAAAAAACACAAGAATCCTGTGAGGTGGATCCTGCGTGGTTTAAGGATTCGTGGAGCTTTTCACCACGAGCTTTTCACTAAAGTAAGTAACGTGTACACATTTATATTGCAAATATTTTAAAAAGAGTACTTTAATAACGGTTATTTTTGTTGAATTCTTTGGAGGTTTGCGTTAAATACCAGTTTTTCAGTGGGAATTTAGACCGAATTGGCAACATCTTCAGTTGAGTTTTAAGTGCTTTGATATAAAGGGTGCTTTTTTTTTTTAAGGTATAGAACTTTGAAATGGAATAAAACAAAGATGATTTTTTTTTAAATTGACATGAAATTTAATTAGCTGGAGGTCCAATTTTCGATGACTTTTTCCAACATTTGTGGCCGTATATCGGCAATAACGCGGCTTATGTTGTCTTTCAAGTGGTTAATCGTTTCGAGCTTATCGGCGTAGACTAGAGACTTCACATATCCCACAGAAAATGGTCAAGCGGAGTTAAATCACACGATCTTGGAGGCCAATACACGGGTCCGTTACGTGAAACTATGCGGTTACCAAACGTTTCCTTCAATAAATCAATTGTGGCACGAGCTGTGTGACATGTTGCACCGTCTTGTTAAAGCCACAGCTCCTGCATACCATAGTTGTTCAATTGATGAACGAAAAAGTCAGTAAGCATGGCTCTATAGCGGTCACCATTGACTGTAACGTTCGTTTTTAAAGAAGTACGGACCATTTATTCCACCAAACCATAAAGCACAACAAACAGTCAGTTTTTGTGGATGTAACGGTGTCTCAACATACACTTGAGGATTATCATCACTCCAAATATGGCAGTTTTGTTTATTGACGTATCCATTCAACCAAAATTCATCGCTAAACAAAATTCGCTAATGAAAATTGGGATCAACGGCAATCTTGTTTTGACCCAATTCACGGAATCTACGCCTTGCTAGGTTATCCTGTGGCTTCAATTCTTGCAATGCCAAACCAAACTAAAAATAAATCACTTGACACCTGACAAAATGGCCACCATCAGTTTACCTAAATAGTGCTGCCAACTTAAAGTTCTATACCTCTTAAAAAAAAAACCCTTTATATACACAAATATGCAAAGTTATTTAAGATTTTATACCTTGCTGCTTCCATTTGGTCTGAAGTTGTAAAAATTTAAGTTGAAGTTTTGTAATATTAGGTCTGTTCGTTTACTTCCCAAAACTACCACATTTAGTCCAAATTAATTTTTTTTATCTGACCTTTGGCAGAACCTCGGCCTTAAACTAGTAGATTTTGAAAGTTTTGGGAAATAAACGAACAGAGGCATTCTTTGAGCATACATACCCACGTAAAAAAACGTTCACCATTAAATGTTTATTTTTGGAAATTACATAATTTTTTTTATGGATAGTTTTGCACCAAATGTTTTGTTATATTTTTAGTGTGAAAAGTAGAAATATTAAAAAAAAGTCGTAATTTTTAGTACCTTTTTATTTGCCCCACATAGATGACGAGTACATGCACTTACATGCACTCATATCAAAGTTTTTCTCATACGAGCTTAATTAAACTCAAAGCTTTGTGCATGTTTTAAACGGTTTTCAAGTTGTGTGTAAGACATCAACGATTTTTTTTTTGATTTGAAAGGCTTATAAATGAAATTATATGTCGAATATGAGATACTTATGTTGAATTTGAGGGCATCGGTCGTTTACGGTTTATTGTCGTAGTTTTAAAATCGCTCGATCTCGGTGGCCAGTTCACGTTAAGTCTGCATGAGATAAGTTTCCATCAAATCGCTCGTGC
The DNA here is from genome assembly GCA_932273885.2 of Leucozona laternaria. Taxonomy (NCBI): domain Eukaryota; kingdom Metazoa; phylum Arthropoda; class Insecta; order Diptera; family Syrphidae; genus Leucozona; species Leucozona laternaria. The sequence goes on along the minus strand of OW026367.1, from coordinate 15,926,368 downwards.
AGAATGTCTTTTGTGGTATCAGCTGTGTAGCATCATCCTGTGTTGAAACCTCTTGTCGTTCATGCATGATTCACAATGCGACGAGGAAACGGGACGTGAACGTGACGAGAACCGCTGGCGTTTTTTTCTAGTTACAAAATCGTCGCCCAATTCACAATGCAGCGAGCGTTTTACGACAAAAATTCATTTTTGTAAAAAAAAATCAATAAAATATAACCAAAAAAACTAACAAAATAATAGATTTATCAATAACCTTATTTAATTGACTACATCTTTTGTGAAAAATCTGTAAATTACTTAGCAAAAATGAAAATCGTCGTCAATTTTTTTCAATTTTTTGAATTCTTAATTCTTGGCGTGACTTGATGACGAGAAACGCCGTATTGTGTATATCCAGTTATGCTTTCATTGTTTGAAATTGGTTTGACAACTACAACGAGTTCTCGTCACGTTCACGTCTCGTTTCCTCGCTGCATTGTGAATCAGGCTTCACTTCAAAATCATGCAACTTGGGCCAAAAGAAATGGCTATCATCGATCAGTAGTGCTCAGCTTTGATGGTGATTTGAAGGCCTGCGTCAGTTTTGAAAAAGTACGGGTTCTCACGCACAGCGGTGTTTTCAGATGTTTGATGATTTTTCGCTGAACCTGTCGACTCGAATGTGATTACCAAACGTTGAATAGTCGACCAGGAAGAACGTCAATGTTATCATAAAGTAGAGGCATTGCGCGCATATTTGTGTGTCAAAATCTACAGGTTCCTATAGGAAAACCCTTTTTATAATTGTAAAACATTCATTTAACCCGTATAAATTAGACATTTTTCTGTTTTGAGCTCAAGCGTCGAGCATACCCCGAACGTTCTCTGAACCGAGCATGTTCTGATCGATTTGATTTATTTTTGAAACACACTCAAGCACTACTTCTCTGTCATTTTCATCCGCACGGTTTTGCTCCCAGGATAATTAAGTAGGACAATCTTGCCCTCACATAGGGGCAAACCGTTTTTTTGTGATTTTTTTTTTTTTAATTATAAAACTTTTTTTTCAGTAATTTATTTATTAATAATATTGCTCAAAGTACCCTAATGAATAAACAGACTTGCAAAATAAAGACTTTATTATCATTAAATAACTTGTTTTATTAGTCTACAAAGCGGGAAAACACTAAAAATGCGGTTTTGTCCCCACTTCCCCTACATATTAAAGTTAAAAAAGGCTGAATTATTGCATTGGACATCTTTCACTTTGACAAATTTGAAAAAAAAAAACAAATGCTTCCCTAAAAATATCTGTGGTAAAAGGGTGTTTTTTAGGTTAGGGGAAAGTGTTGGATTATTACCATAACATCCATTAAAAAATTCTAACATTTATTAAATTTGTCGAAAATATGTTATGCCAATTAATAACCTAAAAAATCCATATAAATATCAACGCTCAAATGGTGTTTTGAGGGATAAAGCAAGTTCTAACTCACCATACTTTTTAAAGAACGACGACACAAAAAGCAAATGTTGGGATTTAGAATTTTGTGCTTTGAGTAAACTGAAGAGGATGCGATTCTTTGTCGAAACCAATCTTAGTATTTTATGAAAACATTTTCTCAACCCCAGAGCCTATATCATTCTCGGGCTACATAAGGTAATTTACGAAAAGAAAATGGCATCCTCTGGTTGTTTATTATGCGATATTTGTCCACCTATTGATTCTAAATCTGATCGAAAAACTTTTAAGTTCATTCATTAAAAAGTCTCTGTCGGAAATCCATCTGTCAGATTAATTTACACTCATTTTGAAACAAGCTATTTGTCTTGTATTAACGATACGTTGGACCTTTTTACATTATAAAAATACATTTCAAATAGTAAAATGAATCAGCACTAAGTAGGCATATTTATGTCCACAGGAAAAAGTATCTGCGTAGTGTTGCCGCTAAGGAATTTAAAAAGGTCGCATAAAAAGGGGTCACAAGGTAAAAAAAAGTCGCCGTGTATGAAAATTTAACATATACATATATAGGTTCATTGTTCATGTATGGCAAAATATATCGAAATCCGTATTATTTGCAAGGAAATTAAAAAGAATTTTGTTTATATTTTTTTTTTATTAAATTAACCAGACAGTTTTTTTTTTAATTTTGGTTTACAAAAAGCAAGAATATTTTTTAATTAAATTAATTTTTATACCTATAAATTACGTTTATTTTTTTACCTATAATATTATGCACTACTGTATTCCATCATGACATTTGCAGGCGCGGATCCAGGAATTCAGTTGGGGGGGGGGGGGGTCATGGTCCTGACAGGCAGTCAACCGAGAAAAATATATAGAAAATACATACATAAAGGTACCTAAAAATAAACATGCTGTACCTACTTAGAATAAACTCAATAAAAAATGCAAATATTTATAAACAGTTAAACAACAAACGACGATTTATTCTATACGTGATGTGCATATGTTGGTATGTAGATATATTTTTGTATTTATTTAAAAAAACATATCTCTTTAATTTGTTTAGAATTCATTAAATAAAATCAAGTCTTTTTTGGTTTTTCTATAGGAAAATCTTGTAATTATTTCATCAACATATCGATATCTATATCTCGATGAACATTCATTAAAGCAAGGCAGTTGTTTTTTTTTTAGGCTTACATATATAATATACATATAATTTAAAACAATTTAATATAAATTTAAAAATAATTGTCGGTGATATTTTTTTTACTTTTAAAACGAAAAGCTTTTCTTATCATTGAATTATTCGCACACAAAAAATATTTTCACTAAAATTTTCTTGGCTGTCACATTTTTTGGTTTTGTTTTGTCTATGACGTAGAAGTGGCGTAATCTTGTATTCTTTACTTTATGCTCTTGTGATTCAAGTTTATAAGAATTTTTAATATTTCATATTATTAAGAATGGGTAATAATATATTAGAGAAAATGGTAAAGAAGCATGAAACTCGTTCCTTAAATTATTATAACAACTCCTAAAAAAGTTTTGAGCTCAAAATAAAAACACCGCCGCCTGAATTCTTAAAAAAATATGAATTAATGCAAAAAAATCGAAAATTGAAATCTTTATAATAAAAATGGATCGTAGTGGGTTCGGATGCTGAAAACTTGAAAACGACTGGACAAAATTGGGTACTTCCTTCTACGGGTTTGTTCGTAATTGTACCGCGAAGGTTTAAGAAAAAAGAAAAGTCTCAACAGGTGGCACTGTAGGTGAAAATTTTGTTTTTCAGTTCAATTCAATTACCGTTCAACAAATGGCGCTGTAAGAGGTTAAGAATAATGGCTTTTGGGATATTCTTCTTCAACTTTTGTTATTTGTAGGGTGAAATATGGTCAAAATAAAATAATTGTCCGATTTAAGAAATTCTTTAAGAAAATTGGATTAAAGCTCAGCACCACTAATAAGAGGAGACTGATGATAGGTGGCTTGGCACCCCTTGAAACAGCTGTATCTCTAGCCAAAATAAACGAATTATAAATTAATTCGTAAACAATTGGTGGTAGCACCTTTAAGTTGTTGTTGTTGTTCAAAAATTCAATGAAATTGACGGAATAAAGAATGGTCAAGTCTAATAAACTGACATTCTAGTATGAATAGTACAATAAATAATAATAATTCTTTTTATAGTTTGAAAGGTTTTTCTTAGGAAATGGCTTAAGGGATAATTTTTTAAAATTTTCTTATTTATAGGGTGAAATGGGGTAAACATACATAAAAGTGTCCGATTGAAGAAATTGATTTTTGTAAAACCTGAAATGTCACTTTTTCGCACACAATTAATTGTCCGGGCAATTAATTGAGTGCGAAAAAAGAGCGGAGACCTCTTCAAAAATAATCTGCTACAATTATCAATTTCGCTCATCGAACAGCGTTCTGGAAAATGAAAAGGAGGACGAAATTTTTCGTTTATGATTTCGTTGTGTCATTTTTGTATGGGATTTTTCGTTACGCATCAGCAGCGTACTAGACTTTATATGGATGCATGAATTGTGCAAAATTCTCCAAGTTCTGGAAATGACAATAGTAGAATACCATTGCTTGCTATTATGAAGTAATATAAAATATAATCGAATCTCGAATCGAACATTAAAACTTTTCTACAAAAAAAGATAAGGTATTTTTACAAAAAGGGTCGTCTCATGGTCGCACGAGGCAAAAAAATGGGTCAAAATGTGACAAAAGTCGCACAACGGCAACCGTGTCTGCGTGTGAAAAATAATTTAAAATATGTAGGAAGTTGAAGCATATATGATGTCATGTCAAATCGATTACATTTACAAATGTAATTGCGTATGGCGTATACGTAATTTTTTTTTTAATGTTTATGTTTTATGAATATTTTTTTTTAAATATTTTTTAGGTAAGTAGCTAAGATAGGACCCAAGTTATGAGTCAATTTAAAAAAATGTTTTTCGTAAGAATTTATACATACATACATATCTACCTGAATAAATATGCTACATCATCCATTTCTAAAAATAATTTATAGAAAAATGAAATGTATGTATGTAGGTTTCAAAGAGAAATACTTAACAATGCAAGAGACAATTTTTTAAATTAGATTTATTTGTAATTGTTTTAAGAAAATAAACTAACGACTTTTTAAATATAATATAAAGGCACTTTAGACCTTTTTTACTTCAGAATTTAACTGAGCCCATTTGCAGTTAAAAATATGCCTTTTTAGCATCACAAAAAATAAGAAACTTTTAACAGTTCTAATTATGCTGCTAATTCAATTTTTAAAATATGGCGTTTGTGCCCTTTTTTCTAGCACGGTGGCAAGTAAAACATTGAGACAAAAAGCTATGATTTTCTTTAATACTCTGATTTATTGGATTTATCGGGTCAAAGTTTTCTTTTGACGACGACGGCCCTTTATGTAATGTATTGAATTAAAAAAGGTGTATAATAGCAATTTCCTATCACTAATAAAGTAATAATTTGAGCTGAATTTCTAAGAATATTCCAGAATACTACTACTACTACTACTACTACTACTGCTTGTTTAAGTCATCCCACCGCTAATTTAAATTTCAAGTAATGGCTTGTGCAGAAAACGTACATAAGAATGGATGATAAACGTAATTAACTAAAGGTCATAGTTCTTATTTACGAGCAGACGCGCCAGAAAATATATTTAATTTTCTAAGTTTGAAGTAATAATTTAGATATTTTATAAGAGCCTTTAAATTTTCAGTTTTACCCAGCACAAAAATGTACGCCAAAGCTCCAAGCACTACCTTTATTCGAGAAGCCACATTATAACTCGACTTTATTTTTTTAACCTGTGAAGCAATATAAGTGAATGTCAGCATCATAAGTTAAAGTAAAGCCTTATTTATACTCAACATGTAAACGTATATGATTGCGAATGTTGTCTACCCATTTTTTTTATTTTACAGTTTTTTTTTCCATATTCACTGATTCCTGAAAACAAATATATGAATGATGTGGACTTATATATTAAAGGATATCACAAACTTATGTTGAATTTGGTATCTCACAATAGCCGCTGTCACACGCACAAGAGTCATAATCTAATCTTGTGCAGTGGCCAGCAGCTGCAATAAGAACCTCTTTTATACACTGTACTCCAAGTAGTTGCACTTCACTTTAGAAAAAAAAGAGGATCCAAAAGGACACACACACACTATTCCTTACGCCAAAGCTTTTGCCATAAATTATTCAAACTTGTGCTCCACAGCATGTGGTTTGGTTTCACATGTTTAAAAATGACCCAAATCAGTTGCTTCAGGCTAAATAAAACGTGCGCTATTGACATTTTAAATTATTAATTTTGTTTCAAAATTGACCACTGCTTCTTCAACTTACCATCAGTAGAGTCTATAACCGAATACTCTATGCTCGTGACAATAATTAAGACTGGGTTCGAAATTTTAAAATTAGATCGCGCGTTGTTTCGACCGTCAGGAAATCATACTCTAGGTACATACAACAACTGTTAAGGGTAGGAAGTGTTGTCTCCTTTTAGGTATAAGACTTTAAGCTGGTAGGTGGCTTCTTCTTTTGCTGCTTCGATGGTAACCTTCATAGGGCTTCTGCTTAGTTCCACCTGCGTGCACACTTCTAGATATAACATTGCATTGCACAGTATTGCTTTCCCTCATATAATTAAGCTCCAAAATATCACTGACATATTCTATAGTCGGGGCTGTGTTATATCCAAATTGACTTAGTATATCCTTTGAGTAGACTATAGTTTTCCTGATGTGTAGTCCTTTTCGTACAAATGGCAATCGTATGGATGCAGACTTTGAAGCTCAAGACGGGGAGCATACAAGTTCTTCACAATAAAACAAACAATATTTGAGTGAACTATTTTAACAAGTAGCTTCTTACTTTTATAGCTGATTGATGTGGCGATTTTGCCTTCATTAGTATGAGTGATGTTAGCCACTTAGCAGGTACATATGTATAAAATATGTGTGCTTATTGGACAGCATAGGTATGTGATAGTGTAAGAAGAACATAAAGTGCATTTATGTGAAGCATAAATATCAACGCACCGTATATACAACTACCCCTAATTGAAATGACACTATTTAGGCTTATTGCTTCCTCACAGGTAGTATAAGATAATTTTGTGTTCAATGCATTTTGCTTTATGATATTAGAGCTCGACAAAAAAAAAAACAATAACGAAGACACACCTTTTTTGTTTTTAGAGCTCAGATTTCCGAAACGAACCCTTTCCACGGAATCGTACTACATTTATCATAAAAAGTCTGTGCAAGGGTGAATAGAATATTTATGTATAATTGGTATAATAATAATTAAAAGCATACTTTTACAGTTTTAATATTGAAAAGATGACAAATTACTACAAATTAATTAAATTAAATGTAACATCACTATAATAGTTAAATTAGGGTAGGCGCGCGCTTTAATTTTATTTAAATTTGTCTCCAGATTGTGAATCCAATGTAGTTGGGTTGGATAAGTATCATTTTTGATTCCTCTATGATCATAACTTCGTTTTAAAATTTTGTTTCCGGATTCGTTCATCATATTCGAGTTGAAAAGCAAACATCTGAAATAATTTAAAACAAATAATTTCGAAATTAGTTACATATATAAATATCAATTAAATACTTTTTGTTAATTTTAACAGTATAGATATGATTAGTAAAACTAACGATGACAAGACTTTTACACCGATGGAGCACACAAAGATAACAACTTATTATAACAATCATATATGCGGTAGTTGAATTGGAATATAATACATATTCGTCTTTGGTTTGGCAAAGATTTTTTCCAAAATAGACATCAAGCTACATCAACCCAGAATTAGAAGCATTGATGATTGCTATATCCTTTGCTCAAACTCACAGTGAGCATAGTTGAATTTTTACAGATAACCTGGGAATTCTATCTTATATAGGTACCCCTCCTGAGAAACGATACAAAAGATGTCTTAAGGCGCTAGTTAAACAAGTATTTTTAAGCTCGGACTAACTTTGATTAAACTAGTTGGCCCGCCTGGCTTCGCACGGGTAGACAAACCTAAGCTTTGCATACAAATTACAAAAGAAAATATAAATAAATATTTAAGCAAATTTTTTTAATCGAATACTTCTTTATGGAGTTTAACCTACTTCACGTTATGAACAGGTAAATATGTAAAAACATGATCCTCTTAATCCAACCTTTATTACTTTCCCAACACAGACAGAATTTTTGTAATAAAAACGATTTTTTTGTTTTTATCCCATTTCACTCTATAGATAGCAACTTTTTTTTTAAAAAAAAAAACCTTTCAAACATAAAAAAAATTTTAGAAATCAGTTGCCACTTTTCGTTTTTACCTCATTTCACCCTATAAATGGCTATTTTCAGAAAAATATCCCTAAGGCCATCCACTAAAAAAAACAAACTTTTAAACACGAACAGAATTTCTTATTGGATAATTTTTTTATGTTTATACCCTATTTTGCCTTACAAATAAGAAAATTTTATAAAGACTATCTCTAAAGCTATTTTCTAAGAACAACCTTTTAAACAAAAAAAAAAAAGAATTTCTTAAATCGGACAATTATTTTATTTTGACCCCATGTCACCCTACAACTAACAAAAGTTGAAAAAAGAATATCTCCAAAGCCATTTCTTAACCGATAACAGCGTCACCTTTTGAACGGTAATTGAACTGAACTGAAAAACGAAATGTGCGCCTACAGCGCTAACTGTTGAGAATTTTACGACTTTTCTTTAATCCTTTGCGGGGCAATTCCGCAACAAACCTGCAGAAGGGAGTATCCAATTCGGTTCAGTCATTTTCAAGCATCCGAACATACCACGATCCATTTTTATATATGTATATAGATTAGCCTTTGAATAAAATATGAACAAATTTAAATTTTAAAGGTTAATTTAACAAAAAATAATTAAAATTAATTTATTGATTTAATTATTTCACAAAATAAATTTGATATTTAGAGCGACATTCTGCAATGCAAAACACAACTTCGGGCATATGCTCACCACGACCAGATCTCGTGAATGGTGAATGTCATCCGAGAGACACAGTTTTCTACCACTTTTTTGGAGACTAACGTAACTCCAAAGAAAATAATCAACAAGCATCAATTCTCATCGAATGTTTTCTTCAATAACTTGATAGTTTGTTTACTATATGTCACGTAGCGCCATCAATCGAGGAACGAAAAAGTCATAAATCGAAGCTATATAGCGATTAGCGTTGACTGTAAGATTCTGCTGATTAGCCTCATTTTTGAAAAAAAAAAAACAAAAAATATAGTCCCTTGACTCCATCCACCAACCATCAAACCACAGCGAACTGTACACCGGGATGTACTGGGGCACAGTGGCCCTTATTGACTTTTTTGGTTGCAAAAATCTTAACTCTTAAACAGATTGATATATTCGTTTCTGTTTAAAATACAATTTTTAAAAAAGGCTGTATAGTGTACAATTTGTGAATTTTAAGAAAAATGCTTTACAGGGTGTTAAACAATTTTCTGCTGACTTAAGACTTAAACGTTAAAAATAATTTAATTAAAAAAAATTTAAAATAATTTGGCAAAAGTTCACGATTGTAGTAGTATATACTGTCTTCAAGCTTATCGTAGCCAAAACACTGGATACAAAAAGTAAACAGACCACTTTTTTAATTTTTTTTTAAAATATATATCAGAGTACATTTCACAATTATGTCAGAGATACTTACATATTGAAAATCAAACAGAGAATCAAAAAGTGAACAAAAATAAAAGTAACTACACCAAAACTTAAACAAAAACGATATTGACTATATACGCTCAAAAGAAAAAAAAATGACTAACTTTTATTCAAATTAAATCCTTTTTTTTTGTTGGTTTTGGGTTTATATTTAAGACTTATTTAAATAAAACTAATCATGAGTCCGATGTTCTTTTTAATAATGAATCTTTTAAAAGCCCAATTTTCCCCAAATTGTGGAAGAGTGCATTTATGCCCATCCATTAAAAAGAACCAAAAAGCGAAATAAATAATTACTGACCTATTGCTAAACTGTAAGTAATGTTCTTTCTTTCAACTGTAACTCAATTATTTGCAATAATCAGCTTTGTTTGGTTAAACAAAAATGAACTTCTACAAATTTGTTCCTTATCACGACCTTTTGTCTTGATGCTTTTGAAGATAGGGAACAAGTTGACTGTGTATTCACCAATTTTAGCAAAGTGTTTGAGAAGTTATGTCATTAAAACTATTACTAAAACCCAGATCAGAGAAACCACAAATCTAAGAATAGTTGTGTAAAATGGATCTCGTCCTATTTGGAAAACAGCGGTCGACAGTTTTTCGTTAAGTCAGTTGTTCCTCAGGGTAGCCACCTGGCCCCAGTTTTATTTATTTTATTTATAAACGGCAAAGTCACAATCGTTAGAAATTCATCTGTTCTTGTTTATGCCGATGACATTAAACTTTACAAAAGAATCAGAAGAATAATAATCGTCCAATGACTGGATACTTTTACCAGATGACCTTGATAGATTTAGGGAATGGTGTAATTTAAAGCGTCTTTTTTTAATATTAAAAAATGCAAAATTATGTGTTAGGTACATGTTTGATTCATCTCCTTTGACTAAACTGTCTGTATTTTCTGATCTTGCAATATTTACAATTGTTTTACAGAAGCATTATTACCTAGATTAATTTTTTTTAAACAAGGAATATTGATCTGTCATTTTCTCTAAGTGTAAAGACTTTTATCTTGACGATCCGATTAATAGAACTCAAGATATAAGCTTCTCAAGCGAACTTTATCGGCTTTTTTTTTTGGAAATTTCATGCATAGCAAAAAATCAACAACAAAAGTTTCCAAACAAATCCGATAAGAGTTCCATTAACCGAATGGTCAAGTCTTTACACTTAAGGAAATTGTCAGAGCAACATTTCTTATTTAAAATAAAATTTAATTTAAGTTATAATGCTCCTGAAAAAAATTGCAGTACATTTTGCGCTTTTACATTAAATACAATTGTAAATATTTATTCATAAGCTTTTTGAGTGTTTTATTAGTTTAAAAATTATTTAACAAATTAAATTAAGATTAAGAAATGATTTTAATTTTTTTTTCAAATTTTGGATTTTCATATTTTAAAAAATGTCCTGTTTTTCCAATTTTAATTTCTTAAATTTGAAAAAAATAGTATTAAAATCGCAGCAAATAATGTTTACAAATTTTTCAATCACGCCGTTGTCGTTGTAAACAGGTTGTCTATACAAATTCGGGGTATCCCAGTTTTTATGATTGACAATAGTTCATCTTGCAGAAAACGCTTTAAAACGCACTTCTTAATTGGATTTCATAGGCCTAAAAGCGTTCTCCAGATTTAATAGACTACGGCTTTTTCTGCGAGAATTTTTGATATTTATTTGGACTAAAAGAGACAATTAGTTCCCAAAAACGGTTCCAGATGTTATATTTATGGAAGCTCATATTGACAACGCTCTTAAAAGAGCTTTTATGAGGTTGAAGTTGGCGCTCATTTGGAATAGATATAATTTCCACAAGAAGCTCAAAAAACCCTAGATTTCACTAATCATCACACCATTCAAACATTCAAATACAATTCAAATAATCTTAAAAGCCAAAAACAATGTCTTTCGGAAAACTAAATATATAACACCGACCCCATTCGATTTGTCTTTTTTTTTGAAAAGCGCATAATTATAAACCTCTATTCTTGTAGCTTTTTTTATTTGTTGCTATTACTAGACCTTCATTGATTTGATTAAAAAAGCAAATTGAAAAAGAATGAAAATCGGTTTTTAGCACATAATGTACCTTACCTATACAACTTGTCTAGAGAGTGTATTTCTATCCTATACCACATAAACGCGGAAGCCTTCAGTGCAATTGGAATACGATCCAGGTTACCTGTCCTTAAGCTGGTGCCGACTGCAGCTGCTTACCTTTTATGCATAATGCAACCATAACATACCCCTGTTTCTTTTTTTAAATCATTTCTATGGCATCCGCGACTCATGCCTTTTAGCTGTAGTACTAGTACCTATACTTCAGGAGTTCTAATGACATTTCCCAAGTCACACTATATAGAGTGTGACATGACGTTGGTATGCATTTGACATGTATATTTATTTTCTGGTCTGGTCATAGTCATATGGAGTATAAGAAAAGCCCAAAAAGTCATTCAACGACAGGACATTCACCCCTATATCTTTGACAAATTAAAATACAAACAAATAAATAAAAAGCCCAATCCATGGAATCAGCGGCCTTAAATTAGTTGGAAATTATATTTTTATATCTGCCCATTGTCCCCTTCATTACTTAAGGTATCGTTATCGTTTCTAAAGGGGGCGCATATTTCTTTAATTAAATTAATTCTTTATACCTTTTAGATGGTGGGTGCTGAAATCTGTGGCGCTTAAATACAAACAAAACAAAAAATTCAAAAAAGAAAACAGAAAATATTTGTGATTTGGGTCGCATTATATTGCACAAGTTATATTGATTTAATTTTTTTTTTTATAGAAGTGATCAACTTGAAGCATGTTGAATTTTTAAGCTTTTTGTCGAGTTTATATTATCAAGTTTCAAACTTCTAGGCAATTTCAATGCTGTCTTCAAACCACCTCAAATATTTAGGTATACCTATAGCTTATTTTTAAGACTTTTTTTTTACGGGTATAGATCCCAGCTCTAAAAAGCCGTAAAAGGAAGTATTTAGAAAAATAAAGGGTCCGCCAAATAACTTTTTTTTTTGAAAATGGCGCAAAACATTGAGTGTAGCTTCGGCTGTGTGGCACGTAGCGCCGTCCTGTTGAAACCAAATGTTGCCAATATCCTCCTCGTCAATTTTTGTTAACAAAAATTCGTTCAACATGGCCCGATAACGATCGCCATTGACTGTAACGGCCACTCCTTGCTCATTTTCGAAAAATGGCCCAATCATTCCTCTGGACCAAAATCCGCACCAAACAGTGTCTCGTTTTGGGTGTATCGGCTTTTCAATGTATGCGTGCGGGTTTTCTGTGCCCCAAATGCGACAATTTTGCTTGTTTACTACCCGCCAAGATCAAAATGAGCTTCATCTGAAAAGATGATTTTTTTGGCAAAATCGGCATCTTCTCTAAGTCGATTGCAGGCCCACTTAGCGAAGCGTTTACACAACCATATTCGTTCAGCGGAAGGATAAAACTAATTATCTGTGAAATCAGACATGAGCTAAGTGTTACCATTCACGAAATAAGCACTAGTTGAAAAAAAAACGTTAGATTGCGGACTCTTTAGGTAGTTAAAGCTGACAAAATTGTTAAAGCTCTGAAAGCAGAGGACGATTGACGAAAGAAATGATTCTGAAGAAACACATTGTCTAAATAACTCGAGACATCAAAAGTAAAAAGATTGCAACAAACTCAACTTGACCAAGAACCAACAAATGATCAACGTGTTTCAAACTCAAAGCCTGAAGGCTTTTTGTTCTTATAATTTATTATGACAAATTAAATACATAATTTCAAATATTCAAAGCAAATAAATGCCCTTTACGTTTTCAAAAAAAAAAAAAAAAACTAGATACAAAAGAAAAAACGAATCCAATTTAATAGGGGTTGTCATGTTATATGTGATGGAACGTGCAGCCGCGCAAACACAATGGTAATATACAATTCCTCCATAACGACAACAAAAAAAAAAGTGCTTCACTTGTTTTTAAATACACATTCATATACTCTAAATTCTTGACATCATAGGGCTTCAATATCAAATTTAAATCTGATTTAGGTAGGTAAGGCACTAGACGTACTTGCACGTAAATAGACGTTGTTACCAATGTACATCTAACTCTCCCTCAACATTAGAACTCTACATAGTTGTGTAGAAAGAATATAGTTAATATAAACCAATACATTATGTTAATTGGTTGTTAGTGAAGGTGTATTAATGTTCATAAGAGTTGTCAACAAAATATGGGCCTTCGATTCTCAGAAAACGCCAGAGGCCTTTCAACTTTTAAAGCAAGAAATTAAAAATTCTGTGCTCTGATAATTATAATTTAAAAAAATTCTTTTAAAAATGAAAAAAAAAAATTAAAATTTTTTTTTAAATGAATAGAAATTTCTTACGTTTCTCTTTTTTATTTCTTATCATTAAATAAAATAAAATGTATGGCAATAAGTAAGTCCACACAAAACAAATTCTTCGCAACTCAAATGGTTTTATTTTAAATGCAAAAAATCAAAATGTGTAGTTTTATTCAGAAAAATTCTAAATCTTGATTATTTTCCACCGATTATATTGAGCAATGCTCCAGTCCAATATGTTGAAACTGCCAATAATCTCAGAGTGACTTTTAACCGATTGTTTACTTGAAATAGTAATATAAATTCAATTGCATCAACAACTGGGTTCGTTTAATTGTAGGTACCTAATAAATACATAATAAGGGTATTCATGCAATGAGATAAATTTCCGCTTTGCAGAAAAATATAACTTTCCGCAGGACGTTTGCATGAACACGCCTTAGAAATACTTGTGAAATGTCACACCAAACACACCACAAATGTCAATTCTCAATTTATCAGGTTTATCTTTACGCTTTACGCATCAATTTATCTCATCAAATAAATTTATCAGATCTGCAGAAAAATATTCCCATACAAATTTTGACAGCTCGTTTCTGCGGATATAAAATTATCTCGTTTTTGAGGTTTATCCGAGTTTTCCGCCGTTGCATGAATACACCTAATGTTAACTTCATCAAATAATGGGCAGGTTTCAGATTCGTACAAAAAATTGACCTCGAGGTTTCAATCAAACATGACATGACGATAATAGAGAACACGTAAAAAGTGAGTTTGGCAATTCCATTTTATGTCTGTCTGTCTGTCCACTGAGGCGATTTCTTCAAATGAATTAAAGAATTGTATTGTGTTGTATTGATTGTAAGGTCCAAAGAATAACGGTACCTGCCATGCAACCGTTAAAAAATTTTGATTTATCTCGGGTAAGTCTCTAATAATTTTCCTGAGCAAAATGTACAACTGGATTGCAGGAACTTGCTCTTGTATAGTTAACAACTGTAATGCAGAAGCACCGTGAAGATAAATGTTAAGAGCTCAATAATAGGGGTGTTTTTAAGTGCATGTAAACCCGCTTAAAAAATAATTTATATATAAAATACAACAACAATTCTGCTTAGCTAATGGCATTTAGCTCTCTGCTTATATTCTAAGAGCATACATATAACAACATTATAAAGGGTGTTTTCTTAGACGTGTGGTTTGCAACCTGGCAATCGGAGTTGGTCTTTTTGACAGCTGTCACTTGATTTATGCTCAGTTTGATTTGCCATTTCATAATTAATAGACTTACTCCTGAACAACATTTGCAAATCGTTACCAAAAGAAAGGTTCTTCGACTCAGGTTTTTCTTCACAAATTTCGACTTGATTAGGACTTAGCTCAAATGTTAAGGAGCAGGGGATGAACTTCTCTCAGAGAGAAGCAAACTGGCAATAAAAGTTTGAAACGCTTTTTGGACAACAATTCCTGACACTTTTTAAACCTCACAACTAGAATGAGCTAGAGTTGCCACGACCCTATGATAAATCACTATCAACGTTTTCAATAAATCATAACCAAAGTAGAAACTTACAAGAAAGTTAACAAACGCATTTAACCACTTTGATGCGTACAAAACGTCAAAATCTCACTCCTCGCATCAACAATCACATACCATAAGGCCTTTTTTTTTTACAATTTGCGTTTAATTTAATTTAATTTAATTTAAAAAAAAAATAAATTTCCCAAGTTTTCTATTATTTAAATAGTTAATTTTCACAAAAGACAGTTTTTACTCTTCTTGTACACTGAAATTTATATGTAGCAGTAATTCGCAAGTTATCCAAATGAGGGGAAATTATTTGCTCTGTCGTTGTGCTCTCGTGTTGCAACTTTGTTGAGATAACAAACTTGCATTTTGTTTGTGAAATTTTGTGCACGGTCAGGGTAACCTTGCTTAAAAACGTTCAAACCCGCTAATAAGTTTGACATTTGGAAGCACAAAAAACACTTTTGTCAAATGCCCATGATTTTCGGGAACGATTTAAAGTGAATTATAATTCTGAAAAAAAGGTTTATCAACAAAGTTTTGTGTCTGCAACATTGGCTGAAACATATGTATCTATATACACTAGACTTGACAGTAACAAATTCTATAGATTCATCTCACCCTTCCATCGCAAAACATAGAAGAAGAAAAAAAAAACCGAAACTTACTGTCCCAAGCTTTCAATGCTATCTACATATTTGGCCGCTTCAAGTAAAGGTACAAAGATACCACGAACTCAAAACAAAAATCCCACCCGACAACAATGAAACGACCGACGACAATATAATTAATGGTGGGACATACTCGTAGTATGTTGTAACCTACCACCCCAGCTCCTACCAATTTTGTTCTCAGGGTACACGTTGTGCTAGGATTCGTGACCTACTTTGTGTCGCACCGAGTTGGAGTACGTGAACCGAAATACGTCATCGTTGTCCTCACTCAATGAATGAATTTTCCCTCGATTTCTATATGGCAGTACCAATACACAACAACAACAAAAAAATATTGATGCAGAGTTGGCAACATTAAATTAAGATTTTCTTACATTTTTTATTTTGTTTAATGAATTCTTTGAATTTTTTCCAGAAAGAGAAAATTTTCTTTTTGTTTTTTTTTTGTTTTTTCTTTAAATTTTAGCGCATACTCTGAGATTATGAACTGAAGTAAAATATTCGATAAAATAACAGTATAGAGAGATATAATACTTGTTTTTCCATTTGGGCCAAAAATGGGTGGCAGCAGAGATCCTTTTGGCGCAGGTTAGGACTGGGTATTGTATATATACCAAATATTGGGTTAGTGGTACAGAAATTGCAAAACTATGACGTCAGGTGGGTAAACGTCCTCCAGTTTAATTATAGATGACACGATAAGAATATTTCACCCTCATTCTAAAAATAGAAACATATACTTAAATATGGGTTTATGCGTCTCAGTGTTTGTGTGTGTGTGTGTGTGTGTTTATGCTGTATTGCTGTATAGTGTATATGTATGACAACAATGTTCAACCGTCGAGGTTATGAACGGGAACTCTTTTCAATTCGAAGAAGGATTGATGTAATTTATTGTGCATGGATAAACGTATATCGTGCGGGAAGGCTTTATTCAAGGGTGTTATAAGCTAAGACTACAAAAATAAATTTTATTTTTAGTAAAATTAAAATTTTTAATTTTTTGATTTTTTTTTTTAAAGCTAAAAAATTGAGGTTAGCCTTTTTGAAGGCAAGGAACCTACCTATGGTTGAGGGTGTTGAGGGATTATGAGAACAATTATTGAATATACAAAAATTGAAGATATTCTTACCTATAGTTATTTAAAATGTGGAACATTAGTTTAGACTCGAAAAAAACACACTCCGATATTAGGTTTTTATATTCTGATAAATAAGTTCTTTAGCATACTTTCTGCAATATAAGTCACAAAAATTTTAAGATTTAGGATGAAAATGGACCTACAAAACCTTTTTTTGTTTAAAACGTGATGGACAAGTTAGTATAGTTTCGACTAGAAATGCCACAAATTTTATTCAAACATTTTCAAAGAATTGTAACCAGTGCAAAAACTAATTTTAGCAACATAAAAGTATTTCCAGTTTATTAAGAAGAAAAACAAAAGGATCTTTAAATAAAAGTTTTGGTTTGGAACTTAAAATCGAATTTTGCGAAACTAGGAAATTCAGTTAGTAAAAGGGAATGCCCATTTTGCCATGGTGCCTTGGCCAAAAGTGTACACTAACGAATTTGGTATCAGATGGAAGGTGACGTTGAGCTTGTCATGGGATTGAAATGTTTTAAAAATCGTTCATGGGAAATTCAAGATATTTGAGCTTGAAGTTACCGATTGCAAAATAAAGATTTCTGTGTTTTTTCTTTCCAAATATACATAAATGTTCACAACGTGCGAAATAATTGACTTAGAAAAATGATATTCACATCAAATGAAAAGTATTCTTCTACCAAACTCGTGTACAATCTAGTCCAAAAAAAGGGCAATTCCCTTTAAAAGTATCACTGCTCCAAAGTACGCCGAACAGCGGAATATTATTCGGGGTTAGTTAATGCCAGAATAGCTGAGGAATATTAGACTTACTCTGCAAAAAAAAATCCTACAGAGCTGAATTTAGATGGAGAGCTTTACTTGCATGTTTTAAGTATTTTCTAAAAATACAAATTTGGACCAGGGTTAAAGTTTGTATGGGGTGAAAATCAGTTTTTTTTTGACATTTCTAAAAAAAATATCAGTTTAAAAAAAAAAAATAATTTTAACCGAAGCTACATGTTCAAAAATTGGTCAATCCTGAATTATTTTCAATTTCTCTCATATGCTGTTCGGAATGAAAAATAATTCAAACAAATATTCAAAACTGCGCAGTACGGTTGGCTGTAACTTCGGTTCAAAAAGGTTGAGGTCTTTAAGTGAAGTCAGAATATCAGAGTTTCATTTTTGTTTACATTTCATAGGTATGGTATTATTATTGAGTCTGCCATCAATATGATTTTCGATTTTTAAAATGCAAAAGTTGATTCAAAATTTCAAAATTTGGAAAAATATTACCTATCCCAGAAAGTTATCCCATCGACCCCACTTTACTTACAAAATTGTCTCTTACTTTGTTGGGGTAAATGCAACCGAACAGTTGGGACAGGGGTCCCTTATGCAGCTTTTAGTAAGAAGTTATTCGCTGAATTGGCATTTTGTCTTGCTGTATTTAAGTCATTTTTTTGTCGCCTACACAATATTCATATACCGAAATTTAGGAAATTGAGTGTTCCACAATATCATATTGTAATCATTGTGACTCGCAGATGAACATGAGGCGAGATAAGTGTAAAAACCCATTTTTGATTCCCAAAATTCGACAGTTTTTTGTAACAATGGGTTGTTTTGCTGCAAATACTGCAAAATTTTCAAGTTGCTTTCGCCAAACTTGTGAATTTCATAGCATCTACTTCTTCTTGCCTTTGGCAGTTTTGTAAGGTGCAAAACTAAGAGCCTTTGGCAGTTTTGGTGCAAAGGTGCAAAAAAGAGACTTTAATCACAGATCAAGTTTAAAGCTATCAAGGTCGTAAAATAGTTCAAATTTGTACAAGAATGGCAATTGCTCTTGAAATTTTAATATTTTGTATTTGGTTTGCATTTAGTTTAACACCCATTTTGTTTTGTCTTACCACTTTTAATTGACTTTTAATTTTTGCACAAATGCAAGGTTCTTTTGGCAAATAGACAAATTTGCATGCTCTTTAACTGCCATCACTTTGTTTTTCACTTGAATAAACGAATTAAGAATGACTTAAAAGCTCAAGGTGATGGATGATTACAATAAAAACTATGTACATAAGTAATTGTAACTGTTTAAACGGTAAATTTTTCAAAACATAGATTTTAAAAAAATTCAAAAAAAGAAAGTATATTTACTATGTTTTCCGATGAATAAAAAATCGATACTTTATTTTTTTGTAGATATTTTAGCTTATTTTGTTAAAATTTACTAGATGAATATTCCACCCAACCACATAGGTACTGAGGGAAAAAAACAACGAAAAATAAAAGTATACCACGTTGATTCAAAAATGTTTCGGAATAATTTGGCGCCAACGCCGAAATTTTTTGAACTCAAAGTGTCTCCCTAACTCAAAATCGAATTTGATCTAAATTCATTTTTCTTTTGATTTGAAGTAAATAAAGGGGTTTCCAATAAGAGGTGTTATTTTGATATTCAAAGAAAAATGGCATTTTTTGAGATAAATGATCGGATGTTTATTTCATTATAAAGAGGAAGGTATGCCGTTAATAATGGAACACAACATCAGCCACGGCCACGCTTACAGGACCATATCCTTTTCATGAAATTTTCCATAACCAATTCGCAAAGTGGCTGCCCTATGTCCTCGATAGCCTCACGAATTCCATCTTTGAGGTTTTGAATCGACGCTGGGCTGTTGGCGTAGACCTTATCTTTCACGTGGCCCCAAAGGAAGAAGTCGCAAGGTGTTAAATCACAAGATCTCGGTGGCCAATTGTGATCACCTCTTCGAGAGATAACACGGTGCGGAAACTTTTCCCGTAAAAGATCATGGAGGCTTTTCAACAATAACTCTTGGGTTTTCCGAGCCCCAGATGCGACAGTTTTGCTTGTTGACGTAGCCTCCGAGGTGGAAATGGGCCTCATCAGTCAAGATGATTTTTCGATGAAATTCCGGATCATTTTCATGCATTTCAAGGACCCAATCAGCAAAGACACGACGTTGTTGATGATCAGCCGGTTTGAGTTCTTGTGTTAACTGAACTTTATAAGCCTTAAGACCCAAGTCTTTATGCAAAATACGGTGTAATGACGTTTGTGGAATGCCTAATTCCAAAGAACGACGAGGATTGGACAAACCTGGGTTTTCTGCAACACTTTGGGCTACAACAGCAATATTCTCAGTTGTTCTTGAGCGACGTGCACGGGTTTTATTCTTACATCACTAACTTGTCCCAACAGCTCGAATTTATCCACCAATTTCTGTATTGCGGTCCGACAAGGTGCTTCACGACGACCCAAAAATGTTTTAGTTTTACGAACCGCCTCTGCCAAATTTTCACCATTTTTATAGTGAATTTTAATAATTTCAATGCGTTGTTGAAGCGTGTATCGTTCCATTTTTATTAATGGCGTAGTTTCTACTTGTCAAATGTCAAAAAATGACAGCTTCAAAAGTAACAGCTACCGAAATAGCGGGCTATTCAAAATAACACCTCTTATTGGAAAACCCTTTAGTTTTAGAATACCAAATGTTCCTATAGCTGTGAAACATTTGATGTCTTTTGCCTTAAAAAAAAAAAAAATTGTCACTTGGTTACCAAATATTTATAGGAATTTGTCTGTTTCATATAGTTGTTGTATGAGGTCCGATCTTTTTGGTCTGTTTTGTGTTGGAATAGAAAACAGTTTTGTTTCAGAAATAAAACAAGTGTAAAAGTAACAGTTGGTTGTCGAAAAAAGAAAATAAATAAATTAATTTCAAGACGTTTATAAAAATCTATCATTAGTTTGTCAGTGCGCGAAAACTTTATTGATTTAAAATGCCAAGGAGAAGACGACATGACTCAGGTGTAGGAAAAAAGAAAAGTCAGAAAATTGTCAACAGGTGGCACTGTAGATAGGTAGGTATAGGCAGGTAAAATGGCGGTTCTGAGAACACCTGTTCCCGAAGAACCCAATTAGCTCTGTAATGCGCCGTTTTGATACCATAACTCGTTTGACCTGATTTGTTTCTTGATATAGGGGTATTGTATATAGTTTAGACAGAATTACTTAGGGGACTAGGTTATCGTTTTTTCACTCAGCCGTACAAGAGCACCAGGTTCGCAACTGTATGCTAGGTGGTTCTCGTAGGGTTGCGATCCAATCATATAGCCCTTCACCAGATCCACCCGTGGCTGTGCCTATACTAAGCAAGGTAATACCTACTAGGTATATGTCAGTGCTTTACGGTTTGCACCAGTTATGGAGTTGGTGATTGTCCGAAAAGTTAATAGCGAGTTTGCCGATTGATAGGGACTAACCTATCACTAGATTTACTTGTGGTTGGGCTTTTTCAAAGTCAAGGCAAACCTACCTAGGTTTTGTCAGAACTTTAAGTCCTTCACCAGTTATGGATTAAGTGGTTGTCCGGAGAGTTAGTGACGATATTTGTATATGAATTTTGTATTTGTAGTGTTTTACCTAACTTATTAGGCCAGCAATAGTCAATCGGGAATCGGCTCGAACCGGAGTCAATAGCGATACAGTCCATGACTACCGATTCACCGAACCCCGGTAGACCATCGCTAGTCCTTACTATTCCAATGCAACAGCTGTGATGAAGTTATTGCTTGAACTATTAAATCCATCTGGTGCTGTTTAGAAAAGAGATAAAATCGTTTATCCTTTTGTTCGACAGCACGGTTAGGTTATCGAGAAAAGGGCTTCCAAATGCCAGGAAGTGAGACCTGGCCAGGGCTGGGCAATTACAGAGAAAGTGTTCGATGGTTTCTTTCTCTAGAGGGTTCTTCCAGCTAGAGATTTTAGTGAGATTTTAGTGCTTTCACTAAAGCCTGCGAGCTCAACTCAGCATTGATTTACCAACTTTGAGGTCACCAGGCAGCTATTAATTGCTTGGATTGCAGCCTGGCTGTCTATGCAGATGGCCACATTGTGGATATTTTGGTTAGATATTGTTTTTTGTGGCACTGTAGGCTCACATTTAGTTTTTCAGTTCAATTAAATTACCAACTGGTGGCACTGTAGGCGGTTAGAAAATGAATTTACTGATATTCTTTTTCAAATTTTATTATTTATAGGGTGAAATGGTGTAAAAACAAAAAAAGGTTTTTTCTTAGAAAATGGCTTTAGGGAAATTTCTTTTAGTATTTGAAAGGTCATTTTTAGTAAATGGCTTTATGGTTATTTTTTTTAATTAAATTTGGTACTTTAAGGATGAAATGGGGTAAACACGTATGTTTATATCAAAGGTTTTTTCTAGAGGATAGCTTTATTTATTACTATTTTTTTTTTTCAAAAAATTGATATTTACAGGGTGAAGTGGAGTTAGAACAAAAAAGGATATCTGATTTTAAAAATTCAGTTTATTTTTGTAAAGTTATTTTAGAAAAAAAATACAAAAGTTCTTTTTGTGTTGGGAAACTAATAAAGGTTGGATCAAAGACCATATTTTTAAGAATTTAGTTATACATAACGTGAAGTGGGTTGAAACCCAGAATGTAGGTACTTATTCGATTACAAAAAGAAGTTTAAATATTTATTTATATTTTCTTTTGTAATTTGTATGCGAAGCTTAGGTTTGTCTACCCGTTAGAAGAAGGGCAGGCCAGCTAGTAGTAGATACAAAATTGTGAGGAACTGAAAGAAAAACCTCGAATTTACAATTTTATACTTTGTATGCACTAGACCTACCGTTGTGCATACAAAGATTCTACGATGTAGGAAAGTGCTCCATAATTTGGTCGATCAGTGAGTCAGTCAGTTAAGATTTTAGTGATGTTTGAAGTCCTATATCTCAGGAACTTATAATGATAGGGAGTTGAAATTTGGTGAGGCGCCTTTGCTTGCTCAGATTTGTAAGTATTGTGAATTTGAATATATTGGTGTACTGAAGTTAGAGGGGGTCAAAAACCACTTGAGTTTGTATTCGAATAAAAAAGGGATTGCGCAAAGAACTTGCCACGCACTACCGTGCCAAAATCCTTTCCAATATAACCTACTTTATAAAATCCCTTAAAAATATTTTAATGTGGAAGCCATACTAAGTATTTGGTTTGTATGTTATCTCATAATAATCTAATGATAATCAAAATTAAATTAAAATGCTGATAAAATTTTATAAAAAGGCCATTCACGTATGTATATCTCTTTGATGTCTGAACGGATTTTTTTAATTCGAATTCCGGTGCTTCTAAAAAGTTGCATTTAAGAATTTAAGAAATAATTTTGTTTATAATTTTTTTTTTTAATATTTTCTGGTTAAAGATATCATTACATCATTGAACTACTAAAGCATATCGTACGTGTATATTTGTGTTGGCCGAAGAAAAAGCCATTTCCAATTCCAATCTGAATGAATTATTATGCAATTAGTTGAAATAGCTTTGAGTACTTCTTTTGAGGTGCATCAAGTTAGCAGGACCCTTTTCAAAATTCAGAATAAAAATTATGTAGTAATTAGGTGCTTTAGTTGCTAATTAGTTACGCAAAAAAAAATGAATCGCTCTGTTGGATTCCGAGAAATTGGGTGTCCTGCTAACTTGACGTCAAGTAGGACACCCAATTTTTCGGAATCCGAAAGTGCGATTAAATTTTTGTTTGCGTAACTAATTAGCAACTAAATAGCAGCTGATCTAATCTTTTATATGTATTTTTGGGAAACGTGTCCTGCTAAGTTGACGCCAAGTTAGCAAAAGGACACCAAATTTCTTGGAATCCGAAAGTGCGATTAAATTATTTTTTGCTTAACTAATTAGCAACTAAATAGCAGCTAATTACTAAATTCTTTTTATTCTCAATTTTGAAAAGTGTCCTGCTTACTTGATGCACCTCTTCTTTTGATTGATCATTCTTTAGTAAACTCAGTAAAATAAATTAAGAAAAGTGAATTTGTTTAACAAGTATCTAACAAAACCAAATATGGCTTGATATATGGATAAAGAATTTGAATTTTTCCCATATTCTTTTACTATCGAGCCATTCCGCTCGGTCCAGAAAAATTGCATCTTGTGATTGGATTTGGCCAAGCCATTTGGATTTGCAGCTATAGTCGAAAATAAATTTCCAGCTTAATGATAAAGAATTTTAATTTTGTTGGATATTGTTAAAACTGGTTTTTTGTCCAAATATCTACGCAAGTTGGACTTAACTTAACAAAAATTACGTATTGGCAGTCACAATCACAATCAACTGATAAATCCAAGTGAGATCACTGGGACGAAACGCCAATTTTTGTGGACTAAAGTCCGTTAAAGCTCTGAACAAGGTACAGAGACTAGCCACAAGCAGGACTGGAAACTATTCTCAATCTTCCAGTCCTGGACGAGTACATAAGATGCACTGCAGCCAAGAGTGCACTTCGACTTAAAGAAATGGGCTCTTGGAAGCCCAGCAGCTATGGTCATGGGTCTATCTTGCAAAGGTATGACACAGTGGCCGGACTTGATGTGACGACAGACTACGTTCCAACCCTAATTGATTTTAACAAAAAATTCTCTATTTCAATACCCGAAAGGCATGGATGGGAACCCAACTTACTAATCAGTGAACAGGGTATCCCCTTCTACACTGATGGGTCAAAAATGGCTGAAGGAACAGGAGCTGGGGTGTTTTGTGAAACTCTTAATATTAGAGAATCATACAAACTCCCAGATGAGTGTAGTGTCTTTCAAGCTGAGATTTACGCTATTGAAAAGGCGGCTGAAATAATTCACAAAAGAAAACTGAACTTGTCGGAGATCACTTTTTTCGTGGACAGCCAAGCTGCCATCAAAGCACTTTCCAGTGAGACTATTAGATCCAAGGCAGTAGCAAAATGCCGAAGCATACTGAACAATATTTGCTACACCAACCAAGTCAAACTATGCTGGGTTCCTGGACATAGCAATATATAAGGGAATGACATAGCAGATGAACTGGCAAGGAAGGGGTCAGTATCAAATAGGAATAACAGTAGCCAAATAGATATGGGACCAGACGTTCCAATGGGAGTGATTAAAAAGAAGATAGACATAATTATGAAAGAGCAAATCAATAATTCCTGGATGTCCAAGAACGATTGTGTTATCTCTAGAAGCTTATGGCCTAGAATGAATGAAAAAAAACCCAGTATGTTCTATCGCTGAGTAAAAAGAATATTAGAATCTTGATAGGTGTACTAACGGGACACTGTGCCATTGGCCACTAGATTCGGTGTATTAGCACCCGATTTCTGTAGGAGCTGTCAGGATGTCGAAGAAATTGAAACCATTAAACACCTGCTCTGCGATTGTCCAAACCTTCAAACAAGCCGCCTCCGATATTTTGGAAACAGATTTGTTGGAGAACTGGACGATCTAGCGCAGGTCTCAATGGCAAACATGAGGAGATATATAGACAGCACAGGTTGGTTTGTAAATGAACCAGTCTATGCAAGTCGCTAGTTGAAGGCATCTTTGCTTTTATATATTAAGGGGATCACAATGGACCAATAGGCCCCCGTGTACGCTACAGCCTTCGGGTTGTACACGCCCCTCCTTACCTAACCTAACCTAACCTATTTTGTTTATACATTCGTTATAAATATAAAAAACAACATACGGCAAAAAACAACAAATTGTTATAATAATTATAGTATTGTGAATTTTTCATCAAAAAACTGCAAGTTAATTCAATGGAATCGTTCTATGTATACCTTACATTAAAATGTCTACTACCAAATTTTAAGCAATCGGTCTACTGGTCAACCAGCTTAGACTCTCGTTCGATTTACTGAAGAAGAGAAAAAAGTAATTACTTAAAAATAAAAATGAAAATCATCATTTGGCTTCGTATGTAGTAAAGGCCGAAAGTACAACTGTGGAAGTACAAAGGTGCTTAATTAGATGTGTAGATAAACAAAGATCTAAAAGTCGAGAGCATACGTATTTACAAGCAACTAAAAGCATTTTAAACCCGACGAATTTTAGACTTATCATGCCAAAAAACTATTTGGTAAGTAACCAATTTCATACGATGAAATGGACATCCGAACATGTTAGGAGTAAATGCTTTCGGCACGTTCAATCACAAAATCTGCAAATTTAGATTTGAATTTTCAGTCGAAAGTTGCTGTGTCAAATTCTAGCATTTACCTATAAGTTTAAAATTTAAGAGAAAGAACATAGAATTAGGTTCTTAAATTCAAAACTAAGCGTGAGTTGTAGTTTTGGGAATGATATTATATATGCCGATAAATCACTAACAGGTTTTCTAGATTTTATTTAAAGTGTTAGCTGTTACGCAGAAAATTACTTTTTCTATTTCAAAATCTATGTATTTACTGAAATGAATTGAATTGAAAAGTCACTAAAAGTCATTTGAATTTTTATGACAGCTGGCCAATCAGAAGCTACAAAAAATCGAAATTCTAAAAATTCAGATGTAAAACGTAATGCGTTGAATGCGCCCTTTTTCAACTATAGTTGTGTACATTAAACTGCGGTGCTTTTCAGTTTCACAGTCGTCTATTTAAAAATTTAATTTTATGCTTTTTAAAATCAATTGAATTTTAAGATATTATGAACTTAAAGGCAAACACAAAATGGCGTTGATGAAATTGTTGATTAAATTTGAATTTGTATGTGAACAAAAACATCAATCATTAAAGCTGTTCAGTTGCAAACTCATTTGATACCGGTTTGAAATTTGGATTGCAATTTCAACTTGCAAAATAGTCGACTCACTTCCTAAGGGCCTAGTTGACATAAATGTGCGTGTATTCATTTAAGTACACGTTTCCTATCGCACAGGTTTAAAGCCTGTTTCAGAATGCTGACGTATGAAATTCATTGATTACGAAAACTGTAGGTATTTGATGACCTTGAAAATACCCTACTATTCAAATTATTGAAAAACAACTCCATTTTAAATTTGATTGGAATAAAATTAAAAAAAATATATAAACTTTACCTCCATAAGTTTTTTGTAATGAGCTAGTTTTTGGTTAAACATTTTTTAACTTTAAAAAAATTTAACATTTTAATGGATCGAAATCTGAATAAGACAATTCAAGGTTACCTACACATACTTACGAAGCTGAGGCGAATACTAAAGTAAAACTTTTAGTTTGTATGTGGACAACTAATAATAGTTTGATTCAATTTCATTTAAAATGATTGAATCATATTGGAACTTAATTAAAATTTATGATCACACATTTAAATTAATAACGATGCATAAATAAAATTCTTTTAGAAATAAGTAATCCAAAATTCCTACATAATTTAATTTTTTAATTCTGCTGGCCGAATGGAAACTTATTAAGATTATTAGAAAACTTAAAAGAACCACTCTTTAAAGATTTTCTTAATTTTCAATAAATATACACACATACATACATACCTATATATATAATTCAAAATTCCTTTTAGTCAGTTTTTTTTCGTAAACTTCCCGAGCAACTTATACTTAAAACAGTGAAGTGTCCAGTTTTATTCACGTTTTGTTGAATTATTTCCTTTTTTTTTAATTCACTTTTATTTTAGAAAGTCAAACATTTATTTAAATTAAAGGTTCGACACACGTTGCAACAAAATATTCACATTTCCAAATAGTATATTAGATATATATTATATTATTATTATAGTTAGCACTCAAGTTTCAATATGATTTTTTTTAAATTTAAATTAGATCAATTTTTGCAACAACTAACGACGACGACAGAGCCAGATTATTTTAATATTTGATTTTTTTTTTTTCTTTTGCGAATATAGCCGATATTAATTTTTCAACAAGACGACGACGATAACGAAAAAGCACACTATCCTTTAGCTCCGTTCAAAATGCTTCTTTGAACTGTTCCGCCATTGCCTGCTTCCAAATCCGAGGTGCCTTTCGAAAGGCAGCAGTTTGTTGTCCTTTGCAGAAAATTTTCGACAAAATCCATGTAAAACAAATGTATATAACGCAGCACTTGTGCAGAGCGAATATAGAATGAATGTATTTAAAAAAAAAAAAAAACCGTTAAAACAGGAGGTATACGTATGTCGTATATATGATGTACCGAAATGAGACCTTCGCCACAGCTTCAGAATTAAAATCTTTTTGAATGAAATGTTTCATGTACCGCGTAACCCGAGGTTGACTATGGCGCAATACAATATACAAGGACTTGCATATGCTCTCTATAGCTCTGCTCTGCTTTTGCTGTGTCGCTCTAGAATTCACATGGAATGGAAGTTATCTAAATAGAACCGTCACACGAGAGGACACATAAACTTATTTTTTGTGTTTCTATGCCTTCCTCAATATATTCCACAATGTAGGTATATAGCAATATCAACCTTCTATGCTTCTTCTATACAGCACGAGGATATTTTTTTTCGTCTGTGCAGACGTACATTTTGTCAATGAAACATTATAGATAAAGCCTTATATATTTGACCGATATTTTTCTGAGTGACGTCATAAGGAAAGGAAGGTAGATTTTCATTGAAGCAACATGAGTGAAAAGCTTTCGTAAATATTATGAATGCAAAATATAATGTTTAAGGACGAATGTGTGTCATGGGTGTGGAGCTTTTTTTTTTGTTATATGTAAGCGTTTATAATGTAGATATATGAACAAAAGGACAAGTTTTCTAAATATAACCTTGAATTAAAAGATTTAAATTGCAGACATATTTTAATTTTTAGAGATAAAAATATGTACCTTGTAGGTTACAAATAATATATGAGCCAAATTATAATTTCAAAAATTCAAAACTAGAAATACATTTATAAAATGTCGACACTTATTTAAAAATTAAATTTGCAACAACTCTGTTCACTGCTCAATTAATTATAAATATTAGTATGTTGGTATTCTATAGTAGGTAAATAAATAAATCATTGAAGTTAAAAACAAAAAAAATAGAAGTGTGTTCTTAAGTTTGCCAGACGAACCCAACCACCCAAGATCAAATTCCATCGTTTTGATACTTTTGTAAAGGGTCCGCCAAATAACTTTTTTTTTTTGAAAATGGCGCAAAACATCGAATGTAGCTTCGGCTGTGTGGCACTTAGCGCCGTCCTGTTTAAACCAAATGTTGCCAATATCCTCCTCATCAATTTTTGTGAACAAAAATTCGTTCAACATGGCCCAATAACGATCGCCATTGACTGTAACGGCCACTCTTTGCTCATTTTCGAAAAATTGCCCAATTATGCCTCTGGAACAAAATCCGCACCAAACAGTGTCTCATTTTGGTGTATCGGCTTTTCAATGTATGCGTGCGGGTTTTCTGTGCCCCAAATGCGACAATTTTGCTTGTTTACTACCCGCCAAGATCAAAATGAGCTTCATCTGAAAAGATGATTTTTTTGGCAAAATCGGCATCTTCTCTAAGTCGATCGCAGGCCCACTTAGCGAAGCGTATACACAACCATATTCGTTCAGCGGAAGGATAAAATTAATTATTAAAAACAAATTTTCATTACAATCGATCGCAATCCCAATCATTTCGATGATTCTCGATGTTCCATCCCAATCACAATCATTTCAATGAATCTCGATTTTCGATATCAATCTCTATTGAATAATTAATATATTTTATCGGAGAAAGAAATATGGGTGAGATTGGATTCGATCAAAATCGGTACAGTATTCGTTAAATTGGGAGATTGAGTTTCATCGCAACCGAAATAAAAAAATTGTCTTAGTTTGACAGGTGTCAAAATATGCCAACATTTTTGATACGGCGAATCGAAAAATCTAATATGCCAATCGATTTAGGACGTGGAAATTACCTTATGTCACGCCCAGCTCTCTAGGTCCATTAGAACACTTTTAATTTGATAGGTGTCAAAATGCAAAACCATTTCCGAGAATACGCCCTACGTCACGTGGTCCATCTTACTGTCGCACAGAGGAAAGTCCACATTTTTATTTCACTCTTCCGCCGGCATGGATGTTTACACATTAAAAATAGAATCGGAATGAAAATGATCGATTGATTAAAATGATCGAATGCAGTTGTTGAAAACCATATCGGGTCTGTTTGCTTATAAAGTGAAAGTTCCGTTAGCGACGTTCTCAACATTTTTGTCCGTCTTAGGGACATGTCCGTCCAAGAGAAAAAGTAGTTATATACGTACATATAGTATTGTTATTGATGAAATAGAACAAAAATTAAATTCTTTCAACTGTCAAAAAAAAAAAGAATTCATTTACAAAATAACAAAAAATTAAATTCATTTAACTTTCTTTAAGACAATTTTGACAAAATCTATCATCCCTGTGAACCAGTTGGGACGTTTTCAAAGCAAAGATATGGCAGAGTATTGCTGAAAATAACGGTTGAAATTTACAAATTAAAAAAAGTTTTTGTCCGCCTAAGGTCCAGTTTTTCAGTGCAAGATTAAAGTTAAACCTGAGTTAACTCATCAAATTTGGTGAGTTAACTCAGGATTAACTGAACACATCCTTTTGATGTTTTATTCACTGAGCTTGTTTAGTCGTTCCACATGCATGCTCTACAAAAAAAACTGCTTTCTCAAATAACTGCGGGTTAATTTACTCTTAGTTAAACTAACTCTGTTTAAACTCACCACTGAAAAACTTAAAAATATAAAAGCCTGTTTAATATTTGTGAAACCGACCATAAGAGAATTAAATTTAACCATTCACGACTAATTTTGTTGTCCACGTACCACGTCTGGATAAGGGAGTGTCCACTTAAGGGATCATAAAATGTATGAATCCACATTCGTGAGAATTTTTCCGCTTAAGGGAGTTGTCCGCAATAGGAGGTTTCATTGTAGGTATATCTTAAATTAAATGTTACCCCGAAGTTTTTGCAGTTTATGCATGTTCGATGGCAAATACGCTCAACAAGATCGAAAGAAAATAAGAAAGATTTTAACTTTTTAGGGTTTAAAATTAGACTTTTTCAATGAGACCACTGTTCAATTCTCAATTAGTCTTAATTAACACATAAGACAGCATGCCCAAGAAGGCCGAGTGGGAAGTTCAAGTGCATCTGCATAGGTATATATGGGATGATTACTTCTCAGTAACAGTTAAAACTTTATTTACGTAAATTAAAACAAAAAAAGTAGGGGACAAAACATGGACCCCTGAGGAACTTCGGAATCATTTGGTAGAAAGTCTGTTAAGTTGTCAACAACAAGGACTTACTAATTCCTGTTTGTTAAGTTAATAATTATTTTGATGGTAGCTGGTGTAAGGTTGTATTGCTGCATCAGCTTTGTACATAAGTTTGAATGATTGACTGTGTCAAAAGTCTTCGAGAAATTAAGCAATACCAAAAAAGTAACTTCATCTTTATCTCGTGCGCTCAAATTTTTTTTTATCATTTAAGTACTGACTTTTGGAAAACAAAATATGCAAATGCAGTATTATGAGTTTACAGAATTTCACATAATATTAAAATATGGAATTTTAGAATATATACAGAATTTTGAAAACCAAATTTCAACATGAAATAAGTTGTCAAGCCGTATTTTACTACTCTTGGGTTGTTAGGTTATTATCTAACGGCAAAATTGATTTTTTTTGCTTCAAAAATAATGGAACAAGTTATTCCACTGTTAAAAAACGCTTACGTATCTCGAAAATGGCTCTAAATATTTTAATTAACACTTTTATGGGTACTTATATAGGTAGGTAAACTAAAAACATAGGCTTAAAGTGTAATACGTTCCGTGTCACACATTACGTGTAATTCGTTCACGCGCGTTACGATAGTTTGCATTATGTATATTGGGTACGTTCAATAACAAAACTCCGGCACTCGGACGAACGTTGATGTTTACACATCGTAACCGTGAGTCCCGGCATTCACAATTTTTTTTTAAACAAAATCTATAGAGCTGTTTTTGAGAATAATTCTTGAGTAGTGCGGAAGTCTGGATTTACATTAAACAATTTTCCAGTGACAATCTTTTGTGCGGTGGTAAGGGAGTGAAAAGTGAGAAGGAAGGACCAAATCGTTTGTTAATTAAAACTCAAAAGCTTTGCTCTAACACTTCCAATGGCAACACTCATTATACTGTTGCTCCATGTTCGGTCTGCAAACCAACTTTACAGATAATACTGTTGTACATATTATCTACGCCATCCCATTCCCATCACCTTGCGATGTCGTCCTTTCTATATGGAATGTATATAAACGTGTGTTTGTTGGTATCTCCTTGTATATGTAGGTCATATCGGCATTGGGTCAGTGTGTTAGCAGTCAAAATGTGCGGATAAAAACAAAAAAATGGCACACACCAGTACAGTATCTACCAAAAGAGATGGAAAGAGATGAAACTACAGGTGGTGGCAGATTGTTTTCTGTCGGATACCTATATACATTTAACTGGGGTAGGGGTGCAAAAATTGGGTTACCAAAAGCAGACGCAAATATTCCAATCCCTTTAGTCTTCAAGCGTTTCACTCCTCTTAAGACTGCCATTCACGGTTCTCCTTGATGACGTAGATACAAACTCTGAATCTGAATTGAAAATCATCACTTATAGGCCGAAGGGAGCTATGTGCAAAAGACAAAAGGGGCGTGCATTTTGAGCTGAAATTGATTTTGGCCGGGAGTTTGGATACATTTTTTTTGTTGTGGTTGTTGTTGTTGTTCACATTCCACAAGTATATTTTCCCGTCATCAGTATAACCATACATGAAAAAAAAATATCATTGCCTAATTTTGAAGTTTTTCTGCTTGCTTTTGTACTAATTGTAAGTTCTGTTGCCAAAAGTATTTATCTCATCAAAGAATTCTCGCTGACAAGCTGAATATGACCCGCCAACCAACTAAAATCCTTCTCATTCATGTCAGGGTAGACTCTTATTTCAAAAATTGTTTTGCGAATTAAAACACAAAAAAAAAAAATTTATTTGTGCGGATAAATTTAGATAGCCTTGACGAGTCTTTGCTAAACACATCGACATAGACAAGCCCGAATTACGGAATCTCAATTCTCAACAATAATATTATCAGCAGCATGTAGGTACCTACTCGTAAAATAATGATGACGTTAGCGCTAGATAAACAAAGTTTCAGAGCTTTTTTGTTCTGTGTTAAATTTTCATTTAAAGCTCGGGATTGCTAAAAATGGGTTTCTGCAGCGCCCTCAGTGGGAGAAGTTATTTTGTCTCCCTTTTGTGAATCTTTTCAATATAAGCATAGTCCATATAACACAAAAGTTGGGTCAAAAGTTCATCAACCTATACCGAAGAAGGTCGATAAACCAAACTAGTGACGTGAATCTACTCAGAAGGTACATGGGCCGACTATATCAGCAACTGACGACAACGACGAAGACGACGAATACGAGCTACGAGGACGTGCTGTTTGAAGCGCACAATTTTTTGGTTGTTAGGCTGAGAGGCGTCTTTGTCGATTTCTGGGATCTCTGGGTGTGAGGGATTCTGTGGTGTGGTGTGGTGTAACAACATAACACTTATATTTGGAGGAGCTTTGTATGCGCGAATCTATTTTTAGATCAGAGTGGATGATTTAATATGAGTTTAAATAAATCATACGACATACGTGCATGAATAAAAGAAGTATAAAAATAAGATACAAGTGGACGAAATGAAATGTTTTATTTTATCCTTGGGGAACAAGAGGTGCTATAATATAGGATGGTAGATACTATATAGATATATATGTATGTATACGGTTTTTTGTAGCCGAATTAATAAAAGTAGGTATTTTGTGAATGATATGTAGGGACGTATATACAGGGCCGGCCCCAGCTAAACTTGCGCCCTATGCAAGATTTGTAGAAAGCGCCCCTTTTTATATTTGCATCCATACATACAAACACTGATACACATTACACATGCATAAGCCTTTTCCACATTGCCCAGGAGTTAGACTTTCAATGCGTAGTTCTAGTGTGATCTTTATTTCTACTATATTTTGAGCTATAAATTCTCCTTGAATGCAACAATGAAAGTGATGTTAGTTAGTGTGCAAGAAATAAATTGGCACAGGCATTATTTGAAAAAGTTTTGTGGTTAAAATGCAAATGGCAATACATATTTGTTTGCACAAGATCACATTACATTTTCTTGCTCCTGGTAATGCGCC
Source organism: Leucozona laternaria (assembly GCA_932273885.2). Lineage (NCBI taxonomy): Eukaryota > Metazoa > Arthropoda > Insecta > Diptera > Syrphidae > Leucozona > Leucozona laternaria. The sequence continues at coordinate 15,892,444 of OW026367.1, read as the reverse complement.
CCCAGAATTTCGCCCTTTGTGCATATGGTTGGTCCGGCTCTGCGTACATACATCGAAGAGCAAAATAATAGTAGTGTAATCTGTTAAAAAATATAATTGGTCATATCTTTATAGTGCAGCCACTTTTTCTAACTTCTACTGTAGTGTGGTGCTCATGGATATTAAGTTAACCATTTGAAGTCATAGTTTAACGGTTTATTTTTAGTGCATTGATTAAATGTCAATTTGTCTGGTGTTTTTCCGTATTTTAAGCGAGCAAAATAATAACAGTGTTACCGTCAAGTTCAATTTAAAATATTGTGTTTCCTTCAATTATGATTTGGATGTTATAAAAAGTAAGCCCTATTCTTTTACTTTATATTTCAACCGAATTTGTTTAAAAAATTAATAATTTGATCTTATGAAGTGGGTTGCGGTAAACACTCATTAAAAATCTAATTACGGATGGCAACACCTATGAGGAAGTTCAGGAACTTGTTGGGTATTCGGCAAAAATGGCCAGAAATGACATAATATTTGAGGGAAAGTGGAAACACGGTAGCGTAAAGAACTTCTTATGGCATCTTACACAAATCGTGTTGTTGGGTTTTCAAGAATGCATCCTTCTGCTGCAGCTACACAGATTGTGGGTGAACTTGAATTACCATGCGGTATCCATATTGTAAGAAGACGATTGAGGGATCACAACTTGAATGCTCGCAATCCAAGAAAAGCCCCACTCCTGAAGAAAATGCCCATAGCCAAAGGAATACAGTTTGCGCGAGATCATTTAGGATAGGCTCCTGAAAAATGGAGGAATATTCTTTGGACTGACGAGATTAAAGTTTTACTTTATGGTGGTAAAGGATCTCGGGAGTATGTAAGACGATCACCGAATACCGAATATGATCCTAGATACACCACCAAAACGATAAAACACCTAGGATCTCGTATCATGATATTTGAATGCTTCTCATACTATGGAGATGGTCCAATATATTGGATCAAAAGTATAATAAATCAACACTCGTGTGTAGAAATTTTGCAGAACTTCATGTTACCAGACTTCAAAATGCCGCTTAAATGGGTCTTTTAGCAGAATAATGACCCAAAGCACACCAGCAGAACAGCTTAAGAATAGTTTCAGGACTAGAAGATTGAGGTCTAGGAGTGGCCTGCTCATTCTCCGTACCTCAATCCCTTTGAAAATCTTTGGGCGGACATAAAAAAAGAAGTCTCGAATGCCAAACCAAAAAATAAAAAAGTGATAAATTGACCGCGTAGTTCAGCAGGGTTGGAGATAAATATCACTGCAAAGATGTGAGGGGGTTTTCGACTCAATGGTGGTCAAACGGCGTATAAAATGTACAAAGTATTACCAGCAATGATTTCTAAAATCAAACTTCTTTTGATTTTTCATTTTTGTCTAAACTTATTTTTCGTTGCACTGCTATTTTTTTGCTCGCAGCTGTATAAATACATAATATCCACTGCCAAATTCAGCTGTCAGCTTTTGGTCTAATATACGGGCTTCCAGGTACGCCTGAGTTTTAATTTACATTACGTATACATAAGAAGACTTGAAGGTGAGACCAGTTTCTTGTCTCTGATTGGCCAGTTGTCAAAGAATTACCTTCCATAATTTGGGCAACTTTTATTGGAAACTGGCTGAAAAGCTAGTGAACAAATATCTCCTTTCATTTCAAGTCAAGTGTATTTTTGTCAAGTGATTATATATGTTTTGTCACTAAACACCAAGCTGAAATTAATAGGGTGTATTCATAGTCGTTTGCTAAACTCATGTTTTAATAAACTACAGATTAAAATAAAATGGATCAATGGCCACAGTTCCTATTCGTTACCAAATTATCTTCTATGTTGATGAAAAAATCACCAGATAGGTGAAGATTCTGACCATTCAGAATTTAATCTATATGTTTACAGCTTAGTGCCATTATTCTTTCCCCACCACGGTCTCGCCGTTTATATAAAAATGATGTTGCGTACCAACTCCAACCACAATAGGGTTTGTGCTCAAACACAAACTTTAACTTCATGTGGTTAAAATTTTCGGTCAATAAGCACATCATACACACGTGTTTCATTTGGACAAAAATTCAACTTTTAACGAATTCGATGCTCTGTCCGACTCCATTCAAAGAATTGTTTCCCATTATCCTCACACTGAAATAGTCATTGCGGGCGATTTTAATGTACACAATTCTAATTGGCTTCGCTTTTCAGGCCAGACAACACCCGCAGGAAGGTATGTTGAGGTCTTTTCTGAGTTAAACCAACTGACTCATCTTGTTGACGAGCCAACTCGAATACCGGACGTTGTAGGTCAAACCGCCAACACTCTAGACTTGTTTTACCTCTGACCCTGGTAAATACACAATCAGTGTATTATCGCCTCTAGGCACGTCCGACCATTGTGTCATATCTGCAAATTTCTCGTGCCAAATAAATCCAGTTAAAGAAAAATCCCCAAAGAGAACCGTTTGGCAATTCGAGAACGCCAACTGGGACGGTCTCAACGATTTCTTCAAAAAACTTTAACTGGTCACTATGCTTCCTCGGTAGCATAGTCAGGGTTTGATTCGAGCTGTAAAGAAGCTATCCGGATTAGAGAAGTAAGTTTCCGTAGTTACAAGGCCAACCCCACTGAGGAAAACCGGAATAAGTTCAAACAAGCTATAAAGACCTGTAACGTCCATATTCGACGAACCAAATTTTTGCATAACCAAAAATTAAGGCAAAACATACTACAATGTCCCAAAAGTAGTAAAATTTATTGGTCATTTGCAAAAAACATACGAAATACTACTTCGTCTTCGGTTTCGACGCTCGTTTTCAATGACACCCCTGCTGTTAGCTCTTTAGAGAAAGCCAATTTGCTTGCAGCACAGTTTGCTGTTAATTCGACGTTGCCAGTAAGTGTTATGACTCCTCCTGTACTTGAGAGCGCTAATGATTTCTTGGGACGAAACTTCTTTCGCATTCGTGCAGTTGCAAGAGTTCTTAAGGAGTTGATGTGCACAAATCCGCTGAACCGGATCGTATCCCTCCTATTGTTCTGAAGAGGTGTTCTCCTACGCTGGAAAAACCACTGCGTAAGCTTTTCCATCTATCCTACTCTACTGGTCTCGTTCCGAGTGAATGGAAAACAGCATTTGTCCAGCTTGTCCCTAAAAAAGGCGAATCTTCTTCACCCTCTAACTAAAGTCCAATTGCACTTACGTCCCTTCTTTCCAAGGTCATGGAAACGCTGATTAATCATCAGCTTAAGAAATATATTGAAGAACGAAAGCTTCTAAATGACCGGCAGTATGGCTTTCTTATAGCAATAGGTCCACTGGTGATCTGATGGTATATCTCACCGAACAGTGGAACAAATCTTTACACCGTTTTGGTGAAAGTAAGATTATTGCACTTGATATTTCAAAAGCGTTTGATAGAGTTTGGCATAAAGCTCTCTTATCGAAAATGCGTGCTTTTGGTATTGATGAATCTCTTCTTCGTTGGATTAGAAATTACCTTTCGGACCGCTCAATACAAGTCGTATTGAATGGTTTTAAGTCTGATATTCATAAAATAAACGCTGGTGTGCCCCAGGGCTCCGTTTTGTCTCCGACTCTCTTTCTGATATTTATCAACGATCTTCAGTCTCAAACTTCTAATCCATTAAATTGTTTTGCTGACGACAGTACCCTCAGCTTTTCATATTCGTTTCTAGAGTCACATCCTTGTCCTTCGGATGTGGATTTAGAGCGGCAGCGTATGATAATCTCATTAAATTCTGATCTCGACAGCATTGTCCAATGGGGAATCAAAAACCGTGTAGAATTTAATGCTTCAAAAACCCAATGCTGTCTCTTGTCTTTGAAGCGGAACCCGCCCCCCATGCCGCTATCCATGAGCGGTACTTGCATTGATGAAACCGAACAGCTTTCAGTTCTCGGCATGTGCATCACAGACCACCTTTTGTGGAATGACCACATATTCAACGTCGCCAAAAATGCTGCTAAATGCTTAGGTTTTCTTCGGCGATGCAAGAAATTTTTCTCCCCTTCTGATCTGGCTGTAATCTACAAAGCCTTTATCCGTCCAAAGCTTAAGTACAACTCTCACATCTGGGCAGGTGCTCCTTTAACTCATCTGAATCTCTTGGATAGAATTCAAAAAAGAGCTTTAAAAATGATAGGTGATATAAGTATAACAGAAACAATTACAACTCTGGAACACCGCCGTAATGTTTCATGTCTCTCTCTATTTTATCGCTACTTCCATAAACAGTGTTCTAGTGAAATAGCCAGCTGCATTCCTCCCCTAAAACAATTCCACCGTAATACTCGCACTTTTACGAATGCTCATCAGTTTACCCTAGAGCCCAATTTCGGACGTACCGTCAAGTATAGAGATTCATTCTTTAGCCGCACTACAAGAATGTGGAATGCTTTGCCTGGCTCTATTTTTACCTCCCATTTTGATATTCAGAAATTCAAAACCAATGTGCATCGGTATCTCCTATTAAATCCTTCCCTATTTTCCTAACGCTCGCACTGTGTTAAAACATTTTAAGGGTAGTCAAAATCCCTTTAGTGCGCGCTGATAAAAAAATGAGTTTATTGTATTATGTGACTTGAAATATTGAAAAAGCAACCCATACGAATCAAAATAAGTCACAGAAAATTCAATTAAACTCAAGTTTAAGTTAGCAACAGTTTAAAAATGTCTATGAATACGCGCCAATATTGTTCTCTGACTCGTATTTTGTCCACGTTTAATTTAATGTTTTGGAGAAGTTTGCCGCTATCACTCTTATGTATTTCATATGATTCCTAGGCCCATAGTTGTATTCTATTTCCACGAACAATGTCTTCCCTTTCCCACAGACAGAAGTAGTGTCTACAATATTCTAAAAAGTTAAAAAAGTTATTGGATGATTTTAACTAAATTCTATTATAATTTTTAAAAACGTCTTTTTCGCTTAGTAAAGGGTTTTCCAATAAGAGGTGTTATTTTGATATTCAAAGAAAAATGGCATTTTTTGAGATAAATGATCGGATGTTCATTATAAAGAGGAAGGTATGCCGTTAATAATGGAACACAACATCAGCCAAATGGCCGCCACGACCACGCTTACAGGACCATATCCTTTTCATGAAATTTTCCATAACCAAATCGCAAAGTGGCTGCCCTATGTCCTCGATAGCCTCACGAATTCCATCTTTGAGGTCTTGAATCGACGCTGGGCTGTTGGCGTAGACCTTATCTTTCACGTGGCCCCAAAGGAAGAAGGTGTTAAATCACAAGATCTCGGTGGCCAATTGTGATCACCTCTTCGAGAGATAACACGGTCCGGAAACTTTTCCCGTAAAAGATCGATGGTTTCATTGCTTGTGTGGCACGTAGCGCCGTCTTGTTGAAAGTAAACGTTGTCTAGATCAATACCATCCAATTCCGGCCATAAAAAATCATTAATCATCTCTCGATAGCGCAATCCATTGACCGTAACTGTTGCTCCAGCCTCATTTTCGAAAAAGTAAGGTCCAATGACCCCACCATAAACCGCACCAAACAGTCACGCGTTGAGGATGGAGAGGCTTTTCAACAATGACTCTTGGGTTTTCCGAGCCCCAGATGCGACAGTTTTGCTTGTTGACGTAGCCTCCGAGGTGGAAATGGGCCTCATCAGTCAAGATGATTTTTCGATGAAATTCCGGATCATTTTCATGCATTTCAAGGACCCAATCAGCAAAGGCACGACGTTGTTGATGATCAGCCGGCTTGAGTTCTTGTGTTAACTGAACTTTATAAGCCTTAAGACCCAAGTCTTTATGCAAAATACGGTGTAATGACGTTTGTGGAATGCCTAATTCCAAAGAACGACGAGGAATGGACAAACCTGGGTTTTCTGCAACACTTTGGGCTACAACAGCAATATTCTCAGTTGTTCTTGAGCGACGTGCACGGGTTTTATTCTTACATCACTAACTTGTCCCAAAAGCTCGAATTTATCCACCAATTTCTGTATTGCGGTCCGACAAGGTGCTTCACGACGACCCAAAAATGTTTTAGTTTTACGAACCGTCTCTGCCAAATTTTCACCATTTTTATAGTGAATTTTAATAATTTTAATGCGTTGTTGAAGTGTGTATCGTTCCATTTTTATTAATGGCGTAGTTTCTACTTGTCAAATGTCAAAAAATGACAGCTTCAAAAGTGACAGCTACCAAAATAGCGGGCTATTCAAAATAACACCTCTTATTGGAAAACCCTTTATCATAGGCAAAATTTAGTTTTAGCAATGTACTAAATCGACTAAAATTTTGCGCCTAGGTATGTCTCTAACCGCAGCCCCCCCTACCTTACATTTAAATTCTAGATCCAGTACTGGTCCAGACTTATGCGAATGCCAGGAGGTATTTAGTTTGAACCAAATGATTTTCAAAATAAAAATAGCATCAAAATTGAATGTTCACTTTTCAAATTTGTAAAATGGTATTTCGCATAGTTTGTTGGTAGGCTTCGTAGTTTTAACATTGCTAGTTGCTGTTTATGTCTATTGTGCGCTTGTGGGAGTTCTGGCAATAGTATCTACCACTGGTAGTTTTAATTTATTAAACTATTTTTTAAATTAGATGCAGAGGTTCTAAAATATCTAAAATCTTAACCTGACATACATTATGTACATTTACATATATTAAGACTAGAAATTAATTTTTGAGCTTGCCACCATTCAGTCATCTTCAATTAATCGGTAAATCATTTTAGGAGGAGATCGTATATATAAAATATTGATAAAGGTACCTAAATTTCTTAAAGGTAGGTATATTGCTTAAAATTGAAAATCCATTCCGTGCAGGATGACGATGTTCAAAGCGGTATGCATTTTTATGTTTTGTCTTGCGTCATTGATGCTCTACATTCGGTCCTATATCGCTGGGAATAAGGCAAAAACAAACATTCCACTATATTGATTATACCTACATATAAATAAGTATCTATTCCCTTGCATATACCGTATCTATGTACAAATTCCTATTTATGCATGTACATAGTTCTAAATAGTTCCTTGCTTGTTCTATGTACCAAACACACCGGTTAATAAACTTGAAAGTATTTGCACAAAATTTTCATTCAAGAATCGAAGCTGCTGCTGCACATAGAATGCGTTTCGCTGCACAATAGAGTGAGGGGTGGCGGTACGGTGTGTAAGCTGCAAATTTATATGAATCAACTGGGCGACGACGACTATACGGGCGGCAGGAATGTGTACCTACATAAAATACAAATTGAAAAAAAAAAAAAAAAAAATCTAGGCCACTTGGATTCATGAGAGTTGAGAGATAGCTATTCCGCAAAGGCCTTTGCAGACCGGCTAAGTTGCAAATTGATGAGGTCGGGGTCGCTGCAAGGCGCGCGGATATGACGTCAGTGATAAAATTCTGTATGAATTTTCATTCAGATGCACACATTTGATGCTGTTGCCATACTTCTTACTTCACTTCATTAAAGATGACGCATGACATTTACTAAAGCCACCTACATATTATACCCTTACCTTCTGTATAGTGTGATGGCGAATAAGGTGTTATGCTCTGCAAATTTAAAGAAGTTAACAATTTTTTGCGTGTCCTTTAATTACTTGGAAATACATATATACAAGGTATTTGATAAGCCCTATATAGGGACATCACCGCGTTGCACAAGAGTATTAAAGGACAAAGACCTTGGGAAAATCAGTTCATTTGCAAGCTCTCAGTGACGTCATTGCTGTTGTCAAGCTGATGCGTTGATTAACCACAACAGCATATGGTTTTTGAATGAAGTGCACTGTGTTTGCCTATATATGAATGAAATATGTATTTTAATTGCTGAAAAAAATGGTCTTGGGTAATGATTGGTTTACTTTCAACATAGTGTATGGGTTTAGTTAAGATATCATTTTTGCATCCAAATTAAATCCCCATCTAAATAATTGAACAAGCTTCTTAAGAAATGGTTTAGACACTTGTAAGCTACCATATCAATGTGAACTTTGCAATTTTAATGCACTTAATAAAGATGCCAAACGACGAAATAATGAATTAAGAAAAATGTGTATACCTACGTTAGACCCTGTTTGAATAGGAAGGATGGGCTCTTATGTGAAGCACGAAGGCCAGAACGGACCGCCACATAGAAGCGGACTAATTGGTTTCATATTTTGTTGTTTCAATCTGCGAAACGTTGCAATTGTTGTTGTTACAACATATTTTGAGAAGCCTTAATGTGTCTAATGTAAACTTAACCATAGACTCAAGAGCACAGATTAGCCATATGAAGATGAGAATGTTTCGTACGTTTCAACCTCCAAAACCCATTCGTTTACATTGTTGTATTTGTAATTTCATCCCACGTCGATGAATAGATGTGAAATGCAATAACAATTTAACCAGGTGTGTGAAGATCCCTACTGTCTATGTGTGAGGTTTTTATACACACATTCTCATTTTTTATCAGATGATATCTGACAGTTCAAGCTTGTAGGCAAATTAAAATGGCTGTCGGCGACCGGTGCTCACCAGTCCGATGGACTCTATCTTCCCAAGCATTAAGGTATATTAGCCGTGTTTTTTTGCAAGCCCCGAGGGAAGCGATCGAAAAAAACGACGTCCTGTCCTGCAATTTACATGTTAAGTGCAACAACAGCTAATCCCCTTCGGGCTTAGCACTTAAGCACGGAGAAAAACTGTGTTACCGGCGTGAATTGCATACTTGTTATCGATAGTTTGTATGAAAACTCCATTTTGTTTCTGTAATGGCGTCACTAATCCCCGATGTCGTTTTTTTTCAACCAAATCTCCACGGGCCTGCAAAAAAACACGGCTATTATTCCGAACTAAACCCGGGAAGCAAGTAACACCGGAAAAGATTTTTTTATAAAAACAAATTGTTTGATTCGATGACTCCAGATATTTTGACGTTACCATACAAACTATCGATAACAAAAGCACCGATAATACAGTTTTTTAATGGGTCGGGTGCGGACAAGAGTTGTGTCTCCAAAAATTATCTAGACTTAAGAAGGATCAGTAGCCGATGCGAATGACTGTTATGCCAAAGGTCTGGGCTTGATTCCCAGCCTCATGCACCTAATAAATAAATGTCTCTTGTTATAAATTAGCGCCTTTCACTTTAGCCGTTCGGATGCGGCAGAAAATAGTAGGTATCCTCCACTCTTGCAAAAAAAAACAACATGCACACAAAAATGGTTGAGAGTATTGTAAGTCACTATACGGCACTGGCTCGCTGTCGCGCCACCAATTTTTTTTTTGATAAGTCCATATGGAATGTACCTATGGATGTAAATCGCTTAGCTACGATATCGTTTTTTTTTTGTCAAACTCCATATGGGATTGTAAAAATACAAGTCCAATATGTCTGTTCGCGTATTGTCCAAAACTGCAAATTTTTTCGAGATTTTTTTTATATGAACTTTGAATGATTTTGGAGTAAAATTTGTAGAAATAAAAAGTAACTGAACAAAACACGAACAGACATAATATATGTAAATAAAGGCAATTTATTGATTCCTAAAAAAATTAAATGCCAGATAACAATCAAACTTGACATTACGAAGATAAAAAACACGAAAAAGTGGGTGCCGAAACTCTGTTTTTGAGTCGACCCTACAAATTAATGTTTTCGACTTTTTAGTCGCATTGATCTTAGATCAAAATGTTGTAAATTCTTTCTCTCTTTGCACACTGAATTAATGCATAATTTAAGTGCAAGCGAAGCACTCGATTAAAAATGGGAATGAGTGGAAGGATACAGGTATATGGTATACAGAAAAAGAGTAAACAATAAATATGAAAATCCAGATGAGTTGCTGTATTTACTCTGTTTCCCATATAATTTTTTTATATATTCTAAGTTAACACTGTTTAGCTTAAGCAAAATGGAGTTCTACTGCGAAAAAAATTCAAGCGACGGTTTTGAAATATTGTATAAAAAATCAATTTGCAAGTGTACGAGTCTACTGGTATTCGTATTCGGTAATATACAGGGTGTCCGCCGGGAAGGTATACTACTTTGTTTGTTTTTAATTTTTGATTAAATGAAAGAGAATGGTTCTTATATTGATAAATGTTTTATTTAATGTCGGCAATTATGTATGGAAAACAATTTCAGGTAAATGTCCGCCTCTGTTAGTCTCACAAATGCGAGGCCTTTTGAGCACATTTTTCATTCCATTCTCACACATATCACGCGGTATTTCATTAATTTCATCACGAATATTTTGTTTGAGTTGCTCAAGCGTTTCTGATGGTTTGTTTGCATAAACCTTGCTTTTCAGATATCCCCACAAGAAGAAGTCCGGAGCAGTAAAATCAGGCGACCGTGGAGGCAAATCAACATCACCATTTCTTGAAATAACTTGTTGTGGAAAGAGGTCTCGCAGTAATTCCATTGTAATCCTGGCTGTATGCGATGTGGCACCGTCTTGTTGATACCACATGTTAATCAAGCCCAAAGCATGCAGTTGTGGCATTAAAAAAGTTTTCATTTCAATCATATCACGATATCGCTCCCCATTCATTGTTACCGTTACGCCGTTTTCATTTTCAAAGAAGTATAAGGTCCAATGATTCCTCCTGACCAAATTGCACACCAGACTGTAACTTTTAGCGGATGCAAAGATGACTGATAAATAATTTGAGGGTTTTCCATTGCCCAGAACAATGTGCCTCGTCACTCATTATGTTTTTTTCATGAAAATCGGGGTTGTCATGGGCTAGCTGTAACATCCTATTAGCATATTTACGGTGGCGTAAATGGTCTAGGGGAAGAAACTCTTGTGTAAACTGAATCTTAAATGGAAACAAATGCAAATCCTTGTGCGAAATTGTGGCCAAAGTTGTTGTTTGAAGACCAAGCTCCTGAGCACTACGTCGAATTGAGGTTGATGGATTGTTTTGAACACTTCCTTGAGCAGCAGTAATGTTTTCAGCCGATCTTGCAGTACGTTGTGGTCAATGCTTGGGCCTATCACCTACAGACCCTCTTTCTTCGAAATCATTCACTACACGATAAATAGTGCGTTTTGTTGGCACGTTGTTTCTCCCAAAAATTTCACGTAACTTTCTCATCGTCACATTAATCGATGATTGATTTTCATAAAATGTTTTAACGATTAAAACACGTTGGTTTATCGAATTTTTTTTCATAATAAATTTGCCAAGTGTCTACTTCACGACTGCCAAATATGAACTGTCAAGACTCATGTTTACCAAAATGGCGGCAAAAAAAAGTAGTATACCTTCCCGGCGGACACCCTGTATATACATACATATTAGGTGTTATTTTAACCCAGTGCCACTACTAACTTCAGACAGTTATATCTTTCAAGCCAATTTTTGAGATTGGAAATATTTTTATTCAGTATCAATATTCTTTGTAATTTTATCGTGTTGTCATACACGCTTATCAAATTTAGGAAATTCGTTTTTTGTAATTTGTGTGAAATTTCGAGGTCCAGACATCATGTTCCTTCCAGTTTCATTCCAAGCAGCGCTGGAAAAATCGGCCAATGTAAATCCCGGTCGCTTCATCAATAATAGTGCTGTTGTGTGTTGATTGCGTTTTTCTTATATCATGGCGCCCTCACAGTATGTGATGTGTGTGTAATGTAGGTGAATAATTATCCATTGTAGCTAAACAGGTGTTTGGGGGTAGATAAAAAAGATCTTCAAAATATTGTAATTTGACGTCTATTGATCATTGTATTTAGGGAATTATTTCCCTCATTTCCTTTTCCTTTTTAAAAAGAAGGAAAAACTTATCAAATTTTTTTATTTCGCAGGATATCGGAAACAAAGAAAAATGACAAAATGCGATAGAAAATTGCTCTCCAATTTCTCAGTTTAAAGCAAATTTTTAAAATTTCGTTTTGTGATTTAAAAAATATTTTCAAAAAAAAATTGATATTTTCTTTACTCCCTCTTGTTCGTTGTAACCCTCTCCACCAAAATAATACACCTTAGAAATGTTCTGTGACTCAGGCTGAACAAATACTGGTGGACTGGAGCTGCGAGGAGGGCAGTGATGCGCGAGCAGGGTGTCGAAAAAAATCAAATGTTTTCTTATGAGAATTCTCATAGTGAGGCGTCTAGCGGCGAGGTAGCACCAGGGTTATCAGATTCCAAAATTTTCCCCCTTTTTTTTGCACCAAAGTGTTTTTTTCTATTAATTTTCCAAAAAAAAAATATTTTTTTCCTCGTAAACAACGAATAAATTTATAGTAAAATATTTTAAATCTTATTTTTATTGATTTATTTAATAACATTCATGAAAATATATTGTAACGATTTAATAATTTACACAAACACTTTTAAAACAAAAGGAATTCCTCTAACTGTTTACAGCGCCATCTTTGTGATATAGCTAAACACCAATCCTTTGACTGTTTGCAGCGCCATCTTGTGATTCAGCTAAACACCAATTCCATCATTCTATCAACAAATCGAATGGAAGATAATAGAATGATAGATATGAGAATGTTCTAGTAGATGATAGAACCATTCACTTTGTTATAAAAGGGAAGTTTTTCGAGCAAATAGACACAGTTTAATTTTGAAAGTGATAGCATTTTTATTTTTATTCCGTTTTAAAATATCTGTACTAATAGATAGGTAGTAAAACTTAACTCTAGTTGTTGCATTTTTTTATTTTAATTTTTTAAATTAATACAAAAATGATAGAATAGTTATTTTCAGAAAAGTTTGACCATCTCTAAGAAATTAAAAATATATGTATATGAACATGGGTGAGTAGTTATTTTAAAAAGTTGTATGTTTAATGTACATAATATACTTTCTAAAATGTTACAAAAACATGCTTCTGTTATCAATAAAATTAGCGTTAAATCTACTCAAAGAGCTTTTTAACATTTTCGCAAATAAAAATTAAGTTACAGTGAATCGTCTTATTAGGCATATAAAAGTACTATTTGCAAATAATAATAAGTAATAAAGTATGTCACTTGATGTTAGCCGACCTCAATTTGACTATCAGCTCAAACCTCGATCCGGTTGGAGTGTTCAGGTGTTCAGGAGTAAAGTCGTAATTCCTTAAACTTTTTTGAATAGAAACATCAGAACATATAGAGCCCGCATGGACAATATTTTGTTTCTTTTATATAAAGGTTGTTTTCTTAGACGTGTGGTTTTCAAGAAGAAATAAAACGCATATATTAATGTTATGGCCAATAATTTAACTTTATTATTAAGATAAGGGTTTGCTATTATGTTTTAAAAATGATTTCGGGCAAGTGGCCGCCGCGGCTGGTTCGAATAAATTCCAGCCGAGAGGCCCAATTTTTGACTGCTCCAATTGTTGGGCGCGATGGCTGATGGACTCACTGGGGTCTTCTTCGATACTCTGCTCCACAGCAGCAATAGCGTCTTTGGTGCACACTGTACGGCGGCGTCTCTGAGGATGCGCATTATCCACTATAGACATAGAGTAAACGTGGAGCGAAACCGATAAATGGTTGCCCGAATTTAGGCGATTTTGCGATTATGTCAACCGAATATTAGACGCAGCTCGCTATGCGTCGCGGGAACCGAACCATTATTTTGGTAATAAATTTCGTTGTTCAGGAGGTCTATTAATTATGAAATGGCAAACAAAACTGAGCATAAATCAAGTGACAGCTGTCAAAAAGACCAACTCCGAAAAAAGTATTGCCAGATTAAAAACCACACGTCTAAAAAAACACCCTTTACTTTGAGATTTCGAAGTAAAAACCTTTTAAATCCTCAAAAGCTCAAGAGTTTTTAACATTTAAAAATCTTCGAAAAAAAATCGATGCTTGGTGGTTTTGAGGAGTCTTAACTTCAGCTTAAATACAATGTCGAACCAAACCACTCTCAAATTGTTTTGTTTTATTAAAACGTTGTTTAACATATCTAAATGTAAATCGGTTCAGATGAGTAAATTTTGCCTGGCTGATACGTGTACAATATAGGCACCTACGTATGTAATATTTCAAGCATTTCATTAACTCATTTGTTATATAGTTTACATCTAATCCAAAAATGTTTAATGCTAAGAAATTTTTACAAATCATTCTTTTGTTTTTTCTTAAATAAATACTCATCGTGTCTCAAAGTTGGCAACATAACAAAATTTATCACGCTCCCCTTCATTTGTAACTGCATTCATATTTTATGTGTCAAACAAAAATCTCTATATGTTTAAAAAAAGGCCAAAAACGTGCCTTTGTTGAAAATATTCTAAACGTTGCAAAATTGCATTTGCCGTCAAGCAAAAAAATGATTTGAACTATTTAGCAAAAATTATAATAATAATAATTTTTGTATTTGTATGAACAATAAAAACGAAGTGCACAATCAAAAGAAAACTTGAAAATATTCTCTTAAAAAAAAAACACGCATAGAGTTTCAAGATCTATTTTAAATTCTGTATACTCCTACATATGTAAATTTTCCAAATGTTCACCAATATTTTGTCGGCCAACGAAATAATTTAAACAAAATTTTCGATGCACGAATGTGTGGGATGTTAAATAAAATGTGAAACAAAAATGTATAACTTTCGAAATTAGTATTGGAAGAAAAAATCTTTAAAAAATTGGCGTTTTCATGCGACAAATATGTTTTTGAAGAACATTATGTACAAAAATGAGATGAAATGTTTCAAATAATCATGAATGAAGTTTAAAATTAATGTTTAAATGCTTTATTTGCAACAAAAATTTAACAAAAGGAAGTTTTCCAAAGATTTTCTAAACAAACAAAAAAAAAAAAAAAAATAAAAACATAGAATCGTCTCTGCTTTCAAATGCTTGCAACAGCAGTATCTATTTCGGTGCGATTCTATTTTTACTCAAATCTATACGGTATTGTGCCGTTGCCCAGAGGAACATTTTGATCAACGCAGCGCTTGCGTCGCAATTCAGAAAACGATCTTTACTAATTCTTTCGAAGCATATAGTCTGCCGTTGGTTGTCGGACCGTTCAGTTTAGAAATTCCGAAAGTTTCTTTAATCGCGACACTCTCACTTCCTCTTTTTATTTTCTCCTTAAAGGTGAGTTCCTGGATCAAAAAAAAAAAGAAAAGGATACGATATTTTTGGCGTGTGCACTAAATTTTCAAAAAAATTCCAGATTATATGAAGAAAAAAAAAAAATTGTGTAATACAAAATTGAAATCAACTAAAATTTTAATCCAAATCGATATTGAAATTTTGAAAACACCTCAACTTAAAAAAAATAAAAATAAATTGATACATAATTTAAAAAAAAAATGGTGACAATTTTGACACGTGTCCAAAATCAAGTGCAAACCTGTGTTCGAAAACTTTTGTGAACAAATAACCCTTAAAATTTTCAAAATATGCTTAGAAAATATGTGGTTCTTCCAAATGAAATTAATTTTTTTTTAAATATCAGTTAAATATTTGAGAAAAAATGTCTGTTCGGTTGAGAATATGCAACGGGGACTATCCCCAAGGTCAAATGATTAATAAGCTTATACCAGATGCCCAGGCAACAATGTGAAAAGTGCGAAACAATTTGGATGTATATAACGACCGTTTCTGACCTCACCCACACTGCAAGAAAGAGAAACTATTGTGATTGTGATCTATTTTTAAAAGAAAGTTTTTCAACATTTCTTGAAGGTTTTCGATGATTTTTTCTGCAAAAGTTTCTGGTTTTATAGAATATTTAACCTGTTTAAATATATCGAAGTAGAAAATGACCTTTTATTTAAGCAATTTAACAAAAAAACGGCTTGATCTAAAAAAATCTATAGAGACTTTTTTGTGTATGAAACAAGATATCTGTTTATCATAGGTGTATTACTGGTGCGCATGAATGTGCTTTAAATGTGTGAAAATTTATATATCTAGCGTCCATATACGGACGCAACCTATTTAGGTGAAGATCTATTTTCGTACGTGTATACAGGAAAATATGCGTATTCGTGTCTTATAATGATTTTGAAAAAAAAAAAATTAAAAAAATTATATTTATTTAAACAATTTCCAAAGAAAAGACAATATTTATTTTAACTTTAAAACACTTTCATTTTCAGTACCAACAAAAAATACATAAAAATGGGTGATGATGAGGTGAGGTATGTATCGAAAATAAAAACAAATTATACGAATTCAGAAAAAAGTTATTAATTTATAAAAATTTATTTTAATTTGTATTTCCATCAACATCCCAAACTATTCATCATGCGGATTCAACAGTTTGACAAGATTTTTAGGATAGAATTAAAAATAAGGTAAGGTCAATTGTTTTGATGCAAGATTCTCATTTTGTTTTCTTTAACTATATATTCTCGCTTGCACAAAATAATTTATCCTACAATGCTTTCGTATACGCTTATTTATAGATTGCGATGGGAGATATAAGACAATGCATAAATTGTTCCTGACTGTCATGGCTATTCGGCTTTTAATTAAGTGCTTTTATTTTGCTTTTTAACATTTAAGAATTTAAGATTATCCTATTTAAATACTTTGCTATGCCAAGAGTCATTTATTTTGAAATTTGTAGTTAAAATTAATTTTATCAGAATTTTGATGGCGATACAAGAGTGATGTCATTGGAATTTTTTTTTTTTTTGACACAAAATTAATGTTATTTGTGATTTTGTAAATGTCACGAATTTGTGTGACATAAATATGACGCAAATCTTAATTATTATGCAATTTACTAGTTGCCTAGATAAACTTTTGGAACAATACAGTTTGGTTGCTTCGCTAACTTTTTGAGTGTCATATCTTTTTATGCGAAAACGATGCAGGGCTACTATACCAAGAAATGTTAGTCTTTCTGAATATATTCTGGTATATTTTATTTAAATTTAATTTCATGTCTCGAAAGAATTCAATTACAATTTAAGTCCATTTGCTGAATTGAAACTCTAAAATCAAATAAGTTCAACTTAAACCCACTTAAGGCACTTACTTAACTTAAAGGCAACTTGGGCTTCAAACCAATTTGGAGACATAAAACTCGAATAATTAAGTTCAACAATAAATAGTGTCTATGCCACAGTTTACACTGAGGAAAAACTTAAATATAAGCGTTTAAGTTGAACTTAAATATTTAAGTTCCACATAAGAACTTGTGTGATAGTCAACTTTAAGGAAAATTCATATAGAACATAAACGTTTAAGTTGCATTTTAATACATATTTTAGTTTCGTATCAGCAAATCGGTCTTAGGTCCAGTTTTTTAGTGCGAGATTAAAGTTAAACCCGAGTTTACTCATCAAATTTGGCAGGATTAAATGAATAGATGCTTTTGTTGTTTTATCCACCGAGTTTGTTTAGTCGTTCCATATGCATTCTCCGTCGGAAAAGCTGCTTCCTCAGTTCACTGGCGGTTAATTTACTTCTAGAGTTAGCTAACTCTGGTTTAACTCAAAATGCAATGCAAAACTGGGCCTTACAGTTTTTAATTTAAGTAAACGGTTTAAGTAGAAGTTAGCTTATGTCGAGAAATAATTTAGTATTAATGAATTTGCAATTAACTTAAGCAAACAAATCTATAAAGCAAGGAAAATGTATTTAATCTTTACTTATTTACAAAAATATATTTCAAAATAAATGACTACTTTAAGTTTCCTGACTATTATTACAAAAAAAAAATTGCTATATAACAAAAATCTAACGTGTAACTTTTCTTTTATCATTTTCAGAAAAAGGCGGAGCCAGCACCAGCGGCTGCAGCACCAGCCCCGGCACCTGCAGCTGCAGCTCCTGCGCCTGCAGCTGCAGCACCTGCTCCAGCAGCAGCTCCTGCAGCGGCTCCTGCAGCAGCGCCTGCAGCTGGAGCAGCCCCCGCAGCTGGAGCAGCACCTGCAGCAGCCCCTGCAGCTGGGGCAGCACCCGCAGCAGCCCCTGCAGCTGGGGCAGCACCTGCAGCTGGGGCAGCACCTGCAGCTGCACCAGCTAAACCCAAAGATCCAAATGATCCAAAAACTAAGATTGAAGAGGTATAAGGAACGAATTCAATCAATGTTTTCGTGTCTTCCTCGTGTATGGTGATGTCTCTTACCTTTTTGGATACTTTGTGTCATACTTTTGTGTTAACACACACTTAACAATAAAAAAAAAAAAACTATTTGTTCATATCAACAGGCTAAGAAGGCAAAACAGGCTGAAATCGAGCGCAAGCGTGCTGAAGTGCGCAAGCGTATGGAAGAAGCTTCAAAAGCCAAAAAGGCCAAGAAGGGTTTCATGACCCCAGAAAGGAAGAAGAAACTCCGAGTAAGTTTTTCCTCGACTTATTAAATTATACAAAAATTAAACATTTATTTAATAATTTAATTTATTGTAGTTGTTGCTCCGTAAGAAAGCTGCTGAGGAATTGAAGAAAGAACAAGAACGTAAAGCAGCTGAACGTAGGCGTATCATTGAGGAAAGATGCGGCAGCCCCAGAAATCTTAGCGATGCAAGTGAAGGTAATTTAGAAAAAAAAAAAAAAACAAAAGAATAAAATATATATTCCATTCCTATACATTTTATTTATATCATTTATTTACATTTAATTTAATTTACTTATAATATATTTTTCTAATATTTAGTTTTTTTTTTTCAAATAAGATCATAAGACGAGGTTAATTGCATTATAATTAAAAACAAAAAATTTATCTTCACAAATGTCACACACCATTTTTGACATTTTACAATATTGACATAATATTTTTGTCATTTAATTATGTTTAAACATTTTTTTTAATACAAAATACAACAAAAAAAAAAACACAATTTCTTCAGAAACACTTAAGTCACTTTGCCGCCAACACCACGAAAGGATTAATAAATTGGAGGACGAGAAATATGACCTTGAATATGTTGTTAAGCGAAAGGATATTGAGGTACACACGAACATAAAAAAACCCAAAAAAGCCTTAGAAAGCTTGCACTTGACCTTTTTCTGTTATTACGTTTCTCACTACGCTACCACCTTAAGCTGGCTCTTACATTGTTTTTCGTCTTTTTTTTTTTTTTTTTCTTAAACAAAAATGTAATTTCTTCCAAATATAATTATTATCTCTATAACAATTCTGCACAAATATCAACTGTCACTTTCGCCGCACTTGTAATACCAGTGATGCCAGCTTTCGATGTTTTTTTCTTGTTGTTTATATTTGAACTTTTCTTTGAAAAACAATGTAAGCCAGAAGGGAGTGTGTATTAAGAGGCAACACAACACACAAAACAAAAAGCAAAACAATTACCTTAACACTCAGAAACTTCCGTACTATAATTTTTTTTTTGTTTATTTAATACTTGTCAAAATTAAAATCGCGCGTCTGCAAAACATCTCACCAATAAAATTACAAAAAAAATATAATAATAAAATAAAAAGTAATATAATATAATATTTTTTTTTGCTTCAAACGCGACAGTAGAAATAAGCGAAATTGAATTTTTTGTATATAAACATTTTTGATTTTTGATTTTTGCTATTTTTGAAATTTCACTTATTTTGCAATCAAAACAATAATAAAATACAACAATATAATTAACACCACTAAGCAAAAAGTGTGATGTTTCTCAACATCATTTAAAACAACAATAATAATTTAAAAAAAAAAAAATAAAAACTGCAAGTAAATAATCATATTTTTTTAATATTGAACGCAGTTTCAGTGCATTTCTATAATTAATTTTATACGAAATCACAATTTAAGAGTTTATTCATTAGTTTTTTTTCACCAACCACTCCAATATTTTGCTTTTGCAAGATTTATCACCATTTTTTTTTTACAATAAAAATATGTATATTATATGCAATTAAGTAGTTAATGATTAAAATCAAAATCACTCATATTTTCACTCGAGAAGAAACACAAACAAAAAATATAATCATCCAACATCCAATATCCAACAGACAACAAAATAACAAACAAATTTATTTTTAATAAAAACCCACCATACAAATACTTTTAGAGACCATTAGGAAAATCGCAAAAGAGTATCACGAATTGATTCGAAAATTGGAAGACCAAAAATACGATCTTGAATATGATGTTAGAAGAAGAGACTTCGAGGCAAGATTTTTATTGAATACACACATTTTTGTTGTATTAATTTTTTTTTAATTTATTTTTGTTTACCTCGTTTAAATCAGTATACACTGAGAAGTAATACAATTTTTTCAATAAATCAAATATAAACGAGATAAATTTTTTTGTAGAAGCAAACGCTGCTGCTGCTGCCAATTAAAGATTCGGTTAAAAAGATTTTTTTGGGCAGTTCTAATATAATAATTGCGATTTTAAAAATAATAGATGTGCTATGAGGTTTAATCGTTTTTTTTTTTTTTTGTAATTTCTTTGTAAAACACTAAATGTTTACTTATTTTTTCTATCATAGTTTGTTTAAGGAGCGTTGAGTTTACTGGCTTTTATTTATATGGCTAAAAAAACACTTCTGTAGCTTTAAACAAATAGTTTCTACCGAGTGGAAGACAGATAAGTGCTGCTTAAAAATGGATTTAAGACTATTTGCCAGATGTTCAATGTTTTAAATAGTTTCGTTTTGTTAAATTTAAATGGACTCAGTTCGAACCATAGCTGGCGCCCAACGTGGAACATTTTATATTATCCTTAACAGTAGAGTTATTTAGTTTTTATAATTCTAATTGTCCAATAAAATGCATTGCAATTATATTATCTGACCACAGGGCACTCTCCCCCCCCCCCCCCTTCTCACCAGAAGGCAGTTCCATTTAAAAATGCAATCGAACTCATTTTCATTGCATTTTGTTGCGTTCTTGAAACATTTTAATCTCCAAGCATACGTTTGGTTCTATAACAATCCAAAATGTATGTTAAATTTAGAATTTAAAAATGGCGCCCAATGTAAGTTGACAGTTACTTAGTAAGTATACAGTTTTAAGATTATTTTTAATATATTTTTAATTGTTCTATATGCCATGTATTATTTACGTGAAAAAAAAACAAATTATCCAGGTTTTAATTATACATAAGAATATTTAAGCCCAGCTTTTTTCTGTAGCGGGGTTCAACTCGAGTTAACTGCTGAAAAATGTTTTAATTTAGATTAACTCAGCATTTTGTCAGTTGGCTCTGGATTAACTAAATAGCTGCGTGTCAAGAATCCATTAAAATCGAGGGACGACACTTTCGATTTTCAAAGTGGCGCCATTTCAATGTCGATAGTGAAACGTCATTTTCAATGTTGTCACATTTTGATTTCGATAGATTTTTGAAAAACAAGTTAAAGTTCCACAGAAAAAATGCTTCTGAGTTAACGCGGGTTAAATTTTTTGCAGGATTAACTAACTATTAGTTAACTCAGAGTTAACTCAGCATTGAAAAACTGGCCCTTAGAGGTTTAAAAAGTGTTTGGTCTGATTAATTTCTTTGCGAACGAAATTTGTTTGCTATCAATAGAGTACTAGATAAATACGAGTTTTCTGCCACCGACCCCTCGCAGGGTTTCCAACGCCAACGCCATCTTTATTTAAAGAGTGAACTCGTTCTTAGTTACTTTCACAAAGTAGGGATTTTTTTTTTAAATATTTTTAAATATCAATTTTTTGTAGTTCTTAATTTTTAACCTTGTTGATGGTGTTAAAATTTTAAGGAACGATAAAAATTATTAATTTGGAATTTTAGTATAAAACTTAGAAACACAAGTCGAAAGTTGAAAGTTTGAATCCAAGATTTCGACCAATATCCCTTTCAGGTCTTAAGATATCTACAATATTAAAGACTGGATTCTTTTTTTTTCGAATAATAAACCTTGATTTGATTTTTCACATTTTTATTTTGATATTTACAAGCTCAAATGACAAAGTGTGTGTGCAAGTTCACCTTTTGTGAAAAGTGCATGTGGAATTGTGGAGGCAAAATAATAGTCTTTTGGCGACAACAGAAACAGAGTACTTGTTGATTGTAGTAGATTTTCGTTCAAATTTGACGTGAATTAGCAGTTAATTATTGTGTATGAATAAATTATCTTAAGTCATGAATTAATTTTTGATCAACGTTTAAGTTGAATTATTGAATTAAGAAGACAAGTAAAATTTTGTATCAATACGGTTGTTAGTCCACAAAATTGGGCTTTCTGGAGCAATCCATTTATGCAGCTACAGGTTCGGTAGGATTGAATTTCGTAAGCAATTCAAATTCAAAAATTTTATAGACTTTCCATTTGTTAGTAAATTTTTGCATTAAATTACTTAAAATCGTTTTGAGAATGCAAATTCAGAAAGCAGTGCTGTCGCCTCCTTAAACAAACACAAAAAAAAAAAACAAAAAAAAATATGAAATAAACTAAAAATTAATCAAGCAATCTCTCTAAAATAGTACAACACTGCTAACAGCAATGAAACTATATATTATTATTTTTTTTTTTAACACAAAAATAAAACTTAAAACATAACGTAAAAGCAACCTAAATATTTTTTTATAATATTTTAATTTTTGAAGCTTTTACTACTCACATTCTCACAAAAAAAACAATCATATTTAACAGTCACATCGTATATGTTAGGGGAATATTACATTGTTACAAATTTATTTTATAACTTACATACCTATATATTTATAAAAATAAGAAAATACATATAAAAACAAAACAATATTCAACAAACAAAACTTATAGAAATTAGTTTTATGAATAATTAAAAAAAATTAAAATTAAAAAGAAACAAAAACTCGATAATTTAGCCGAACTTCAGACATTATGTAAACAATATTGGCAACGCGCTTATGCCTTGGAGGGTGACAAATTTGATTTAGAGCATATCCAAAAAATGAAGGCGTTCGAGGTAAAAAAGTATTCCTCTCTTCCTTTTTATAAATATAAAATTAAAAATAAATGCATTTTGTTTTATATATATATAAATAAATATGCTCTATATAAGTTAAACAATGCTATATAATTATTACAAACTTTGTTCTTTTTATACAAAGAAAAACTCTAAAACAGATTTTTGTACGTTTTTTTTTTTTTAATTGTTTTTCAAAATACTTTTTTGGTTATGTTTCCAAAATGAAACATGAAACAAAGTATCTATACATATATATAAATATTAATTGAGATATTCAAAAAAAAAAAAAAATACCTAATGGTCATGATTTATAAGAAGATTTAAATTAACTTTATTTTCATTTTGTATACATTTTATTCCTGATTTTTTTTTTCTTTCAATTTTGATTTGGAGATTTCAAACTATTTTTTGTTTGGTCTGATTCTTAGTTTAGCTGATTTCAATTTAATAATATTTTTACTTGCTGACAAAACTGACTATAAAATCAAAAGAAGAATTTCTTAAGCCGAGTACATACTTTTTTTTTTTTAATTTACCAAGAACCCACTTTATAAGATGCTTAGCTATTTATGTTTTTTTTTATATGAACATATTTTCTCTTAAATATAAAAAGATAAATTAAAAAAAATACAAAAAAAACTACACCCACTTACGTATGAATGATTTAATGTTTTTGCAACTTACACTGAGAACACATAACATTTTGAAGAAATTTATTTTAAAAAAAAAGAAGAAAAATAGGTCTTATTTATTGGTAATTTTTTTTAATCATATATCGAATTAAAAAAATCACAAATTTTTCCAGGCGAATTACAAGAGATTTGTGAAGAGTATTACGAGCGTATGTATATTTGTGAAGGTCAAAAATGGGATCTGGAATACGAAGTCAGGAAAAAAGACTGGGAGGTACTGCCAATTAAAAAAAAAAAAAAAAAAACAAAATTATTATTTATGTACACAACACACTTCAAAAAGTTAAACCCAGTATACATTATCAAGAGTTTTTTTTTTTTTTAATTAGGATTTTGATATTTTGTTTAAAAAAAAAGCATTTTCATTTATTTAAAACATTTTGTGTAAAATCATTCTGGTTTAATATCATCCCTCTCCTTTACATGTGTAATTCAGAACATGTACTTTTAATGTATGTGTCACAAATGTCAATTGATTTTTTACATTTATTTTGCATAGTCCTATATGCACTATCATTTCCTGTGGACATATTTTTGAAATCTTTTTTTGGCAATCATTGTTGCCATCCTTATTATTTTTTGTTGTTGTCTCAAATGGATAATTTTTTAAGTTATCGAAACACATATTATATAATATGCATTTAACTTCTGAGTAGGGTTGTTTTTTTTTTTTTTTTGATCACGGAAAAAGACTTTGATAACACAAAAGAACAAAGTTAAGGGTGATGTTTGATACTTATACTTAAGACCAGAGTTGCCATGCTTAGTAAATGCTTCTTACGAAAATAAGACAGAAAAGATGTCGCGGTTGCCTTTAAAACAAATTTTTAAAATGTGGTTAGCCTAACTAATCATCCAATCTGACAGAGTTAAAAGCCAAGAGTTGATGCCAAAATAATGCTTACGGATTAAATGATTACTATTCTAGTCAACGAAAATTCATTTTGACCAAAAGTGACTTCAAATAATTAAAAACCACTTTTTGTGGACAGTTTGCCCATTATTCAATGATGATTTCCAATTGAGGCATTAAGAGCAGAAGAGGCGTATAACCCTCATTTTTTTCAATATTGAGTTTATTGCACTTTCATGATTAAAAATAATTGTTTTTTTTTAACGCAGAAGTAGTCCAACCTCGATTTTTTCTTAAATCAATACAAATTTGTTTAAAACATTGTTTCTGCACGGAATTTTTCATAGGAAAGGAAGTTCGTAACCTGCTTACGCCCACTTCTGTGTTAAGAAATGAAAAGACCTCAAGCACTTACACCAAGTACTTTCCGCCTTTCTGCACCAATGTCTTACAGTTTGCTATAAATTAATTGTAAATTGATATCAGCAAAAACAACATTGTTATTATTTTGCACGGTTTAACCTTGACGATCCGATTAGTGGAACTCCAGATTGAATTCAATGACTACAATTTTAGAAAGTGACAAGAAGTGCAGGAAAAGTGAAAACAAAAATAAGCTCTAGAGAAGCCTGAGTGCCAACAAATTTTTGTACGATCTGTCAAATCAATCTGAGATGACAGATCAAACAATAATGGATGCTATTTCTCTCATACAGGCATTTCTAGCGCATGGTTTACTTTTTCACAGATTTACTGGACTTACTGAATTTCATCCTACCAAAGACTAAATATTCACGACTTTTATATACATATCGAAAATTGAAAACTGTTTTTAAAGACAGAGAGAAGTTATGGGTTAGATGGATATATAGATGAGGATTAAGAAATATTTTAGCAATTATAACTTATAAATAAGTCTCATTTTTTATTTAAGAAGCTTTTATAAAAATATTTGTTTAATAACTTTTTTTTTTAACTATTGGTGTAACCAACATATTTTCTATAGATTAACTATTCCAATATGTACAGAACAGTTGAGGTATGAGCCAGATAAAATTGAGTATTTCATGCATTAAGAGACAAGTTCAACATCTAAAATATAAGATATTTCTATAGTTATGTCGTAAATGAGGTTTTGTAACTATTATTCTAAATAGGAAACAAATCATAAAAAAAATTAACTTATTTAACCACAAATATCTCAATTGTTGTAATTTGGGGTTACGCCACTACTGCTTTCATTGCCTCAATTATAGCTATGACTGGCCACTAAGTCAAGTATAACTTAAGTCACTTCCAGTCGTATTTATAAACGTTGTCTAACTTTAGACAGCTGTCCAAGTTATAAATATGCATTTTTAATTGTTGTCTATGCGTAATCTAACTTAGACAACGATAGTTAAAACCTTTACTAATATGACATTTTATTTAATTAAATAAATCATATTTCCAACTATTTCGAACTATTAAAACACTGTTTAAAGCTTAACTAGTCAACTCAGAAAGAACATTTAATAAATAAGGCTGTTTAATAGTTATTTTCATTTATAGAGTCAATCGCCAACCCTAAAGAGTCCGTATATTTTTAAGAAAAAGACATGGTCGCGCCTAATCGAGTTTTGCTCCAATAAAATAGCAGAAATAACAGATTTGTAAAATGGGTGCAAAACTAGAAAAGTTTAGACAAAAAATACTGAATTATAGCAAAAATGGTTATTAAATATATGTTTTCAATCTTAATCTTTTTCATCAATTGAGTGCTCTTTTTAAAAGATTTCTTTCTCTGGAAACGAACAAATGTTAACTCCATGATTGACTCATAGAGTTGCAATAACTGTGCAAGGTCCAAACAAGGCATTCTGTCTTAACTCCACGGAGCACCGACTTGAAAAAAAAAACAAACCTTAAAATAACTTTAACGCTATTCATCTTAAGAGAAAAAATTTAATAAATTATAAACTTGTCACGTCACCCTTAAACCGCCTTTGTGTTATAAAATTCAAATATCTCTTTTTTACACTCTACTCTAAGTGCATAGACCCAGAACAAATTATTTTTTAAATACAATGTTTTGTGTTTTTTATTTGAGATTTTTGTTAAGAAAAAAAAAGACCACATACCTGCTATAGCTATTCAAATCTTAATCTTAATTTATATTTGAATATTGTTTTTTTTTTTTGTGAAAAGTAGATTTATTTTATGAAAAATATATCATTTTTTGGAGTTCAGCATATTTACTATCCAAACTTATTGATTTTTTTTTTTAAATATTATGTTAAACATCGGATGTGACAAAAATATAACCTTATCATTATGTTTATCAATTTTCCCTCAGTAGTGCATATCATTTAATAGAAAAAAAAACTGTTTTTTTGTTTTGTTGAAAAAAAAAATGACACAACTTTTTTTTAGATAAAATACACCTCTGTTTACTTTTCATATTAAAGTGTTAATCTATTTTTCATATTTTATATTCAAATGACTGTTTCCATATTTGTTTCCACTCAACAATGCATAATATTTCATACTGCTTTGTGTTATTTTTTATATTCTTTTTTTTTTTTTTTTACTTTTTGTCTTGTTTCTAAATGTTAAACAAAAATATATTTTAAAATAATATAAAATTTAAAATTAACATTTATATGAAGCAGCATGGATTTCTGTTTGAAAAAGAATGTAACAGAATGTTAGTACTTTTTAACGTACATAGATTATGAAGAAATTAGTTAAACGCAGCGCAGTTTGTTTGCGAGAATTTATTTAATTTTCAATGGCACTTGTATGGCACACGCCTTTATTAAAATTATTTTTAAATAATTTCTGTTCTTTGGAGAGTTTTTTTTTTTTTTAAGTTATTTAAAGAAAAAACTATTTAAACAATTTGACATTTTTTGTGTGCCATCTCTTATTTAGTTAAAATAAAAAGTTACGGGTCAATAAAGGTCACTGTTAAAATGAAGTTAAGGAGAATCCTATAATGATACTCAAGAAGTAGTTCTGTTAGTGGAAATTTTCAAGCAGACTTTGTTGATTTCTCTCGACACTCGACACTAAACTTGTTAATTAAATGTAATTCCTTACTGATATTGCTTGAATTATTGAAATTTGGCACGTGATTGTTTAAAAACTGTACCTTCTTTTGTACATCAAATATCAAATTTGTACTCACTCAAAAACCAACTTACCCCACTTCAATATTAGCTGATGTCCAAGATATTGACTCAAAAGACGACCAGTTCATATAATGTAGGTCTTAAAAAATTACCAAAATAACTTTGACGGACACTAAGAACTCAATAAGATGTCATTTTGTTTTTAATATTAGGTCTGTTTGTTTACTTCCCAAATTTGGCAAATTGAATCAATTTTACTGTAAGTTTTATGAAGTAAACGAATAGGAGAATTCTTAATTTATTTATTTTTTTTCGGAAATCTCAGAAACCCTCAAGCAAACAGACCAAAGACGAAAAAGAACCTACCAATTCTTCTTCTCTTTGAAACCATAATTGTTGAGAATTTTTTCTAAGGTCTAATTAATTTGACAAAGACAAAAAGGTTCTATAGATTTTTAAATTACCTTAATGATTTCTTAAAAATACTCAGAAACATAACATTAGATTTTTCAATTGGTGCTAACATTTAATTGTGGCATCCATCGTCCTCCTTGACTCTTTTTGCTTAATGCAGCTTCATAATACTTATTTAACCTTAAATAATTTCTTTATATTTTTTTTTCTAACTCTTCTTCGTTGGCCTAAATATACTATACGGTAAAAAAATATATATGTATGTATTTCCCAAATCCTTTTTATGCGTAAACTCCAAAGAATGTTTATTTAAAAATAAATTTTTAATAATAAATTACAAAAATAAAAACAAATAAAAAACACAAACATTAAGGTTGTGCCAATGTGCCATACTGTGCAGTACCTCAAAATTAAGTTTTTTTCAAAAAAATATATTTCTATAATTTTTTTGTTTCTAAATTTAGAAATCAAAACCAAGAGAAGAGCTATCTTTTTCTAAGTATTTTGTAGATCCGTGGTGTAACGTGCAATGATACTTCATTTTTATTTGTGGAATACCTATTAGTTTTTTTTTTTTTTCTTCTAATTAAAAAAATACAACAAACAAAATCTTAAAATACCAGATCTACATCAGCAGAAAAAAAAATAAAATTTTCTTTGAAAAAAAAAAAAAAAAAATTGAAATCTAAATTTCTACATTTGGATGTTATGATGTTCGTGCTTAAAAATTTTTATAACAATATTATTTTTTTTCTATGTGTTTCCTTTAGGGTACCCTACTTGTATTTCTATCTCAAGTACCCATCTCTATCAAACTATAAACAAAAATTGCATATAATTTTAACTCACTCTGTAATGCTTTTGCTAACTTTCAATATCAACAAATAATAATAATCAAACAATACCATGTAAATATGAAATAGAAAACTGTGAAGAAACAGGAATTTTAATTTAATGCTTGTTTATAAACGTTCATGCTTCAGCAGCTAAAAACTCTGATTCAACAAAAGAAAATCGTGTCTTGTTTGTTTTTTTTTTGTTTTGTTTAAAAAAAAGCTTGTTTTGTGGTTGTAAATTCTTTTTTATTTTGTACAAAAGTACTCTGGTTTTGAAAAATTTTTCTCTAATGATGATTTTTTTTCCTCATAATGTTTAGATCAGCGATCTCAATGCCCAGGTTAACGATCTTCGTGGTAAATTGTAAGTATATTATTAAATTTAAATACAAATTGAATAAAAATTAAGTTCGAAATATTATCAATGATATAACTAGTTCATAAAAATTAGCAAATCGTAATCGTATACGGCTGGTATAAATCAATAAATTCATATAACTGCCCAGCCTATGCCAAAAATATATAATACAATACGCACTTTTCTAATAGATAAGTTGATCATCAAGCAGAAACAGAGATTTTGTCAAGAGTGAATTTTATTTAGTTATTCACTGAATGGTATAGATGACTTGTCTAATGCACTTATCGAATTTTACATAAATATTTTGTCATGTGCTCACACAATTCGTATCGTAGATACAAATATTTGTTTCCTAGTCAGCTTATAAAAAAGTGTAAGTTGAGAAATTTATATTTTATACCAGTTAATGGCTACATCAGTTCACTATCCGTATAGTATGGTATCGTATAGTATAGTAAAGATTATACTATAAAATTTTTCCAAAAATATTCAACCCTCCTATTTTTGACAATATCTATTTGTTGTTGTTCTTCTAAAATTTGTTAAATGCACCTAACTGGTATAAAAAAAATTGTGTGAGTGCCGGGACTCACGGTTAATATGTGTAAACATCAACATACGCGGATCCAAAACGGACTTGTTTTAGCTTGAAGGGGATCTTAATTTTTTTTTCACTGAACGCACCCATCCTAGTATGCAGATCGTAACGTTGCACGACGTAACGTTGCACACGCACGTTCACGTTTTTTGTTCACTCTACCGCCAGCATAGATGTTTACACATCAAATATGGACCACGTAGAACAAATACTTTTGACACGTGTAATCTGATTATACCATTACATATATCAACTGGGCAGTGAATAAAAGACAAAAACACATAAAAAATATCTAACCAAAATGCTATTATTATGTTCGATGGCTGGTATAAACTCGTATAATGCAGATTACGAACAGAAAAAGTTAAGAACTACATTGTAATTTGTCAAGTTAGATTATTTATATTTTAAAGTAGGAGAAATGATTTTTTAAAAGGTGGTGTTTTCAAGATAAGAATACATTAAAACACAAGATAGGATTTTAAAAAGAGGCTATTTGAAGGTGTTACCAATTTGCGATTTTCTTGTCATTATTATTAACTACATTCTTATTTATAAACTCATTTCAAAATATGTCTAACTTTATGCAGCTGTCAAACTCCAAATCCTTATTTATATTAATTTTCTGCCCATTGTCTAAGTTAGACACTGCAATTGATTGCCCCAACCTATTCTAAAGTGGGTAAAGAACGTAAGGCTAGTTTCTAGTTTCGAATTGAAAATTTATATTGAAATGAAAGAAAAGTTCAATGGACTTATCCAAAAGTTGACTCAAATTCTTTAATTAAATTGAGATCGACAGATTATAGGTGAGTTAGTGAATATATGAGGATATATTTATACAACTGTTGGAATGCGTCTATTAATAAGGAGATGTCCAACTGTTTTAGACAACTCGCCACGAGTTTTCAAAGAAAATCTGATATATACGCCTGTAAAGTGAATTAAGCTATTGATGATGATATTCAAAAGGCCTAATATACGTATTATAAACGCAATATAAGAGCTATTCGAACAATTCTACAAGTCTTAGCATACGATTTAACATTCAATACAAGAATAATAAAAATACTACCAACGAATTATTTTTAAGTTTTAAATAAAACAAAAAAAAATATTATTATTTTTTTTTTAAAGCGTGAAACCAGCTTTGAAGAAGGTCTCCAAATACGAGAACAAATTCGCCAAATTGCAAAAGAAGGCAGCAGAATTCAACTTCCGTAACCAACTTAAGGTTGTTAAGAAGAAGGAATTCACATTGGAAGAAGAGGAGAAGGAGGTAAGATTTATAGAATATTATTATAGACAAAAAATCGGTTACATTAGAAATGTAGAGCTATGCTATTTCTAATTGAATCTTTTAGACAAAAAGAATAAAAACTATAACATTTATTTTAAATTTAATTTATTCAATTGAATACTTTTGAAAAAGTATTTCTCATTAACTTTATATTTTAAAAACAAAAACATTCGAATCTTACTTTATTTTAATTATATAAAAAAGAAAACCAAAAATTGGATTTTCACTAAAAGTATGACAACTACTTTCATACGTTCTCTTTTCACCACATCTATTGTAAAAACTATATTTCTTATTCTATCTGCTTTTATTTTTATAAACAACTATGCCTTTACTTAAACGACTTGTGAGCAAGAATATTTAAAAATTGGAGAAAACATTTTAGAAATTCTGTTCAATAATTGGGCGCCAGTTTTAACAAAAAAAAAAAAAAAAAAACAAATAAATAAAAAACAAATAAAAACAAACAAATTTTTGCTCACTCGTATCAATATTTATGAATATCAAAAAAAAAACTATTAATACTTCTATTTTTATTAAATTAATTTTAAACAACAAAAAAAAAAACAACTGCAATTTATACTAACCAAATCTCTTTCAACTACTGTAGAAAGCTAAAGTTAAAGATCTAAAAATAGGGGCTGCTGCTAAAAAGTGTAAGAACTTAAATGTGCAAAAGAATTGCAAAATTGAACTGTAATATCACTGTTTACACCAGTAATTGTGTATCGTTTTTGTTTTATTTTTTTTTTTTTAATTTTGTCAATAATACAAGAAACCATTTTTGTTCTTTTGTCTTTTTTTATAGTTTATTATAGCGTTTTTTGTTGCAAGATTTTTTAATGCAAATCTTGAATCCTTTGTTTGTAATTTAGTGTTAGAAGCATGTTATATTTAAAAAATGATAATGCAATAAATGAGCTGTTAATTTGAGTCATATTCAAAATATATAAGCAAAATAAACAAGCAAATTTATTGCATTAAAAATTTAATTTAATGAACCTTCTCTAGTTTGTACAATTTGTAGTCACCTTTTTTGTAAGAATTATGTTTTTTTTTTTTTGTATTACGGGTATCGATAGATTTACTAATAAAATTGTTTTCACTTTTCTTTTCATTAAATTTACTATAGAAAAAACCCGACTGGTCCAAGGGCAAACCCGGTGATGCTAAGGCTAAGGAAGAAGTTGAGGTTGAAGCCTAAGCGTGCTCCCGCCTAATTTATAATTTTAAGAATATATACAAATATATTTTTTAAAGTAATTTTCTTTCCTAAAATATGTAAATTGTTTTTCTTTTTTTTTTAATTTAAACATACACAATCCAGATCAAAAAAAATTACACATGATGTCACACACACAGACAAAATATGGAAAAGATATTGTAATACAGATGTAAAAAAAATAAAAACTTAAACAAAACTAAAACATCATTTCGTTGTTTTCATTCTCATTTAATATGTATAATAATATGACTCATCATCAGTCCTTATCAATAAAAGAATATAAACAGACATTTTACATTTTAAAGTGCACAAATCAGCATTTTATCCATCGTCAACGAACGAACCGGTCAAGATTTGTTAACCATCAACGTTCGTCCGAGTGAAATACTTCTAAAATCTCTACACATTCGATAATATTTGGAAATTTGAGTTTTTACGCAATATGAAAATCATTTGACAGTCTCAGTAGAGCTGTGTAAATCGTTCATTTCAAATGATCGAATCGTTCAAGAATCGATTACCAAAATGATTCGATCATTTTAATCAATCGATCATTCGATCATTTTCATTCCACTCAATTCAGTATTTCATTTTTGATGTGTAAACATCTATATGTCAGCGGTAGAGTGAAATGAAAACGTGGACTTTCCTCTGTGCGACGTTACGATGTACAAAGTTACGTAGCGCGAATTCTCGGAAATGAATTGACATTTGGACACCTGTCAAATTAAAAGTGTTCTAAAGGACCTAGAGTTAGTATATTTTGACACTTATCAAACTAAAGTGTTCTAGTGGTCCCAGAACGTCAGCCGTGAGACTAGGGTTATACCCACCTCCTAAATCGATTGGTGTACTTCGTTTTTCGATCCGCCCTAACAAAAATTTTGGTATATTTTGACACTTGTCAAACTAAGACAATTTTTTTATTTCGGTTTCGATGAAATTCAATCTCCGAAGTTAACGAATACTGTACCGATTTGATCGACCCCATTCTGACCCATATTTCTTTTCTCCGATAAAATATATTAATAATTCAAAAGATATTGATATCGAAAATCGAGATTCATTGAAATGATTGACATTGGGATTGAAAATCGAGAATCATCGAAATGATTGAGATTAGGATGGAAAATCGAGAATCATCGAAATGATTGAGATTGGGATCGATTGAAACTAAAATTTTGTGATTTCAATCATTAATACTTTTCGATGATCGGATCAAAAAAATCGAATCGTTCCTGATTGACCCAGCCCTAAGTCGCAGGAATTCTTTCACATTCAATTTGATATGTCGAACGTCCGTCGTCATAGCTATTCGTAACATTACGACTTTAGTGATTTTTGAAATATTAGACGGTGTTCACATTGAACTCACTCCGCGTGACTCATTTTGACATTTCTTTATTTTATCTCACTCCACCTCATGAGGAGAAAGAGATAGTCTAGTGAGGCAATATTTTTCAAAAAAATCAAAAAATCATGCCTCACTTTCTCATATAGTGAGTTGGAGTGAGATAAATGAAAGATATGTCAAAATGAGTCGCGCGGAGTGAGTCCAATGTGAACACCGTCTTAGACTTGAGCTTAATTCAAACGTTTGACTCGCAAGTCATAATATGAGCTCATAATTTGAACATAAATTGTCAAGTACTTACTTTTAACAAAAATCAGAACAAACTTGCAAAACCCATCCCTGAAATTTCAAATAATGCAAAATCGTTCAAGTGCGCAATATTCAGCCATCATAATCAATTGAGAAGCATTATACCAAAATCTCAATCAATTGAAAAATTGCATCGTTTATCAATCGTTTGAGATTTGACAACCGAAATAAGGCAAGGGTGATAATTAGCCCTCTTTCACGAATTCCACGGATCCGTTTTAAATTGCCGGATGCTGCAAACGATTTCGGTGATAAGTTTTTTTTCGGGATTCGGAAAGTTTCTGATTACTATGGACCATTCTAATACTCCTTTTCTTTTACGAAAAAACTTTCGTTTTTTATAGTTTTGACTTACTTCGCATATTTATGTTTGTGCAACATTTTCAAGCATCCGTTCTCGTAAACCATAATCGGTTTATATCATGACTATCGTTTTTTTGCCTTTCGTTTCGTAATACTGGGGCGCAACTGTGTAACTCGATTCTACTTTTGATTCTATTCGAAAGTTGAATCCGATTCTACATTCAAATGGTACTATGTATGAAAATAGAATCGGATGCCACTAATGCCAATTATTTCCCACAAAATATCCGAATTTGGATCGAGTCTCGCATAGATTTTGACATAAGGAAAAGTAAAAAAAAAAAAAACAATAGAGAATAGAGCTTTTGTCGGAGCAATAAACAAAAGAATTTATTGTGAAACTTTTTATTAAAATAACAATATCTTAATACAAGAAACGTGGAAAGTGTCGCAATTTGGATTAATTTCGATACAAATTCAACTCCCGCGATTTAGAGACAAATCCATTTGTGTTGTTTTGTGTTTCTATTGTTTAACTTTTTCCATCGGATAACGTACATTGATCTTAAATATCACTACCACAGTGGTATCAGCATTTAAATCATTAAACATGTTCTTCCGTTTCGATTTGTGTCTGAGGTTCGATTGTTTTGAAATACACTTTCCACAAATTAGGTTAATTTATTTAACAAAAATAATGGAACTGATGCACCTTCATTTTAGCATTTTTGACGATTCCCCGTGCAGAAAACATTATATTAATAGTTTAATGAAATATTGAATAAAAGATTTACAATTTTAAATTTCCTTTTACTTAAATTTTCAAAGAAAAGTTCCTTTACTCAATCTACTCGCAAACACATTTGATATAGAATGAAAATTTGCGAATTCGAATGACTTTGAGGTTTACTTTCGAATTATATAGTACGAATAAGTTTGCGAATTTAACAAAAAACAGTTGGCATTACTAGAGTTGTTCGATTTTCGTATATTATAATTTGTTATAGAGTTACAGAGTTCCGATTTTGCGAATCCGACAATTTTAATTGTAGAATCGAATTACATAGTAGGGCCCCTGGCCCTGAATCGCCCATTACCCGCATTTTATTATCGTTGATGATCCATGTACATACATTGACCATCTCATGAAAATAAAACTATACGCATCTTAGTGACAACTGTGTTGTATACCTATACCTGTCTCTTTTTTCCTTACGTTTGTTTATTTTTCATGTACTCGTTATCTTTTTTCTTTACACTAAAGTTTCCACTTTCTAACTATTTGCAAAGCTGATTACAAAGAGTAAAAGGTAAACTTTTGGTTCATGAAACGTGATCCCGATAGAGAGCAGGATCTCGTGTTGTTGTTGTAATGCATGTATTTTCATGATCTATAGGGATCATTTCTGATAATAAAAAAAAAAACAGATATTATCAGTGACGACTAACGAGCATGGTGAAAGATTTCACCAACAAATGTATGTGGATCAGCGCTTTCAGGGATTTTTATATTACAGACTAGTGACAGGTTATAGTTTTTTCATCATAAGAAAACATGGAAGATAGAGGATCTAAAATCCAAAAATTATGAAAGTGTAGGGTAGGTAACTTTAAATGTTAAAAGTCACAAAAGTAAAGAAAAAGTTTAACCTTGGTACTTGTACGTAAACGGTCATAAGTTAAGTTCTTATCCATAGATTTTCCCTGTAAATATCTTATATCTTTCACGTAGAAATCTTAAAAATTAATATTTTGACTCACTGCAACCCGACCCATTGCAAAAAATGGAAATGGTCTGTTCAATTTTGATTTTGTTAATTTTTAATACTTTTGCAAGCAGATTTTAACTCCAGATTTGGCAGGTGTTAACCTGAAAAAGACACTTGGTAATATTCGGTACAATACCAAGTAGTGTGGGGCTCGTACCGAACGAAAACCAGCGATGAATCAGGACAAATCTATTTAAAAATAGGACGAGACTAGAGACATGATAATTTATAACTACCCCTACCATTTGGAAAATCAGTAAACGCTTTTTTTATAATAGCAGAGGGCATTTATTATTCCACGAAGAACATTGTTTTTGAATTTTTGTATTATTTCAGCATTCGGTTTCTTTATCAATTCTATTAGCACAGTGATCTGTGATCAGAAGCTAAAAATGTATTTCGGTAAAACTGATTTTTGTTTGAGTTTCATCTCCCAAAACAACGGTAAGCTGTACTAAACACCCCACGAGCACCCAAATGCAATATTCTACTATTTATAAAGAATTTAATACTTTTTCATAAATAAAATTCAAAATTATTGTAAAGCTTAATCTTTTAATATATTTAAATAATTCGCATTGCATTGTTTTATTTTAATAAATAAATAGTGATAAGTTTACTAAAACTACAGTTCATTTTTTTTTGTATAATTATTAAATAGTAGATAATATTAAATAATATCAAGAAATATTTAATTTTTTAAATAAGCTCATAGATTAATCTCAAAAAGTCTGAGCATTGCGACAAATTCCACATCCTAATGCAAACTCTTCGCCCGTTGGGGGATGAATAACATGTAGGGGACATTCATCGCCCAACAACTGTTTTGCCTTTGGTCCAGCTGGGCATTGTGGTAGTTTGTTCTTCGGAATGTTTGTCAATCGCTGGAAATCATCGTGACAAGTGTCACAAAAGTGTGTTGTTCCGAAACAGAAAAATACTGCTACTGAACAACAGTAACGGCA
Organism: Leucozona laternaria; assembly: GCA_932273885.2. Classification (NCBI taxonomy): domain Eukaryota; kingdom Metazoa; phylum Arthropoda; class Insecta; order Diptera; family Syrphidae; genus Leucozona; species Leucozona laternaria. The sequence goes on along the minus strand of OW026367.1, from coordinate 15,855,523 downwards.
CTTGTATTCTAAAAAGTCAGTTCCATGCTTGGGACACATTTGTGCTCGTGCAACATCAGAGCAAGCTCCACAAACAAGTTCTTCTGGGTCGAAGACTTCACCACCCTCTGCATCGCAACGGGCCTCGCCACCGTAATAGGCCTATGGAAAAAGGGTTTAATGAAAGTTCAACTTAAATCCAATCAAATTAATATTATGTACCTTCTTGCATTTAAAGCAAACATAGTAAGCATATCTATCCATGGCAACATTTGTTAGATCCTTAGCTTCAGTTGTTTTAACGATACCCTCATACTTTATCCTGAGAATAGCAAAATATTGAAATACCATTCTGATGTTTTTTCTCCGAACCATATTTACCTCATCAAAGCCTTTCGTTTGACATCCTCTTTCAGGGAGTTGATGGGTTCCAAGTTCTCTGCCAAAAGATCATGTTGAATGTCAGACTTGCAAATGGGACACAACGAGAATCCAAATGTAATTCTTGGCCCAATCCATCGTTTTTCCAGAACTGTCTTGCTGCAATGATAATGAAAAACATGACCACATTCCAGCTAAAAAGAAATTAAGGTTAATTTATGAATAGATTGAAACAGTAAATTCTTACATGGATAGATGGCGCGCACGACAGTGCCTCAATGAAACAAATCATACACATATCGTCAGCATCTTGGGTGAGTTTGGGTTTCTTGAGCTCCGCTGCCATTTCGTTTTCCTTTGCATGGCAAACGTGTTGCAGACAAGGTAAACACTTCTTTTCGTTAGCCACTCCTCCACACATATGGCCACAGGGCTTAGTCTTGAGACATGCATTTGCATTGTACTCCTGGCACTGTACATCAGAGCATACATTTCCAATTTCCAGCAGTCCTGAGTTCCCAGTTACACCACAAAACCTACAACGACCCACCGTCTCCTGAGGTCCTGATATAATTGTATGGCTTCCATCTCGGAACTCAACCATTCCCTTCAGAGTTTTAGAATCAGCAAGAGCAAGAAGCCAGAATAATTTTGTCCGGCCACAGCTTTCATGGAGTTCAACTCGAATTGCTTCTTCTTCCTCCTTGCATACTGTTCGCTTATGGTTACGAGTTTTGCGATTTAAATGTAAAAATCTGTCGCAGTCTCCACAGAGGGAGCCACATGTTTCACACTGTATTATAGCAGCAGTCTCGCCATCGTCATGGTTGGTACACATTGGTCGACTATCGGAGACCTTTGACCACTGGCCAGATGAAAGCTTTTCGACATGTTCCTTGTCAAGGACACATAAGCTTGCTAGCGCTAACCAGAGTGTAGCAGTTTTTATGCAATTTTCCGGACTTCGAAAGATTTCCTCTAAGCGAGTCAGATTAAGTACTGATTCAGCGATGGCAGCTTTCGTAACCCGCGACCACTTATCAGATAGTTTACCCTAAAACACGATACGTTTTACTCTAAAATACTGTAAGAGCTTAGAAAAATACTTACGCTTGCCATATCCTTGATGAGATTAATTATACTTTCGGCTTGTTTCATTGAAATTACTCCAGACTTTAAAAACCACCGCTGATTTATGTTCTTAGTGACATCCTTTGGCTTCTTCTTTGATGATACCATATCAGGATAATCTGATGAGTTCTTTGCATTTGTACCGAACGGCGACATGCACAAATCTCGTATATCTACTTCATCCACCTCAGCCGGAAGCTTTACATTAACCGTTCTTAATAGATGAACTGACAAATCTACAGACTGACAAAGTCTCACAAACGACGGATTCTTTTCGATGTTCCCCTTGGATGTGGTGCTGTTGGTTTTTATTTTCACCTGTAGCTGAAGCGATTTCGCAATGACCGCCAGGAAAATATCTAAGATTCCCAAACGATTCATATCGAAATCTTCAGGGTTTTGATTGACAATATTAAAATCAAATGGAGGCATCTTTTGAACACAAAGTAGATCAGAAAACACTTCGGGACTGATCTCTGGTAGAATCCGACGCAGCAGAGCAGTAACTTGTCGCTGAACACGATCACTTCCAGTGTGTAAAAGACTAAGCAGGTCTTTGAGAAGCCCATGTTGATGGGATAAATACGAACGACCTACGGCACTTCCTGACAAAGCTAGAACCATGCTTAACATTTCAAAACAATAGGTGTCCGGAGCACGGAATCTTTCTCGTTCGCTAGTGCTGGATTCGCTTTTGTGATCAGCTACAGATGTATGAGCTTCTTTGAATACTGTGTTATTGGCTACATTGGCAATTTCCCATTCCTCTTTTGCCCGTTGGGCTTCTTTCTTGATGGCATGGACAATGTGAACTATGACTTGCTTCTGAAGGTGACTCAACTTACTGCGACTAAAGAGAATTCCGACCATATGTTCACGCAGATCAAGAGAGTCAGCCAATAATGAATTGACGCTACTGGACTCGAGTGTTGAATGCTTTCTGTTATTCTCGCCGGTTGCTATGAGCTTTCCAAACACCTGAGCTGTAATCAATCTGAATACTCTCAGAGTTTCAGCTTCGCAGATCTGCTGTTGGATTCGTGTAGCGTTTGTTAGTTTCAAATTAGCCTTTGCGGCCCCATGGGTGAGTTCATCGAGATTATTGGGGAGACCGAGCAGTTTGATTTGCCTCACTCGAAGGGTATTCTCCGGACCACGAAATTCCAGTCGAAAATGAGTATAAGTTTCGTCTGGTATTTTTACAGAAGTCCATGCGCATGCTTTTGGGTCAATATCGATGGATTTAATCAAAGTTGTGTCACCAAGAGATTGTCCAGCATAGAATACAACATTGGCAACTTTGTTCTAAAAAAATAAATAGTTCGGTTCTGGAATACTTAAAGGCAAAGCACTAAAATCCTTACTTGAATATCTCGACTATTGTCAATGTGAACCAAAATAGTTTTGCATGTGTAATTCAACTTGCTCATCGATACTTCGATAATTTTGCATTTGTTACGATCTTCTTCGTCACTTTCCCAGAATGTTTCTGTAGAATTGTCCGTAAGCGATTCGGACATTGCCTGCCGAGAGGATACCGTGATCTGGAAAATTACAAATTGTTAAAATTTGCATACAATTTTAAATATAACAGAGAACCAACCTCAAACATTCCGTTCAAGTCTGTGTAGTTTAAAGATTTTGCACCAGAACCTCTCACGAAATTATGATCACCCATTCCATCGTGAATGTTCGATTCTCCCATCGTCATCGATGACAATCCCATAGCTTCGTTCTGTTCATCAGACTTTGAAAGTATTTTCGAAATATTTCCAAAGACATGGGAGCTATGTAAAAATTGATGGTCAGTCTGACGAAACTTGATTCCAAAGCTTTGAATGGCAATTCTCTGGAGAGGAGAACCAGCTGGCAAATAGAGAGTCAAATCGGCAATAGATTGTAAAAATACGTGTAAGCTCTGGGTGATTATGTGACAAAACCCTCCACTTATCTGCGTAAACGATACGGGGTGTTCAAGTGAAAACTCCTGTGGAAACAAAGGTAAAGAAACTATTTTTTTCGAAAATTTGGTATAAGCCGACACTTACCCCATCTTCTAGCTTGCCAATTTCTGAAGATTCTATTGTTGGACTGAGCGAAGCCACAAACCACCACATAAGATCATGCAGGCACACGCTCTGCGTTACCGAACGGATAAGCCAATTCAGTGCCTGTAAGGAGTAGATTCTACACGTGGCGATTCTCAGACTTCTCTTCATAGCATAGCGCAGCTTATCTAAATCATGCTTCTGTGTGATGAATGCTATTGCTGGACGATTAATCAAACCATTGACATTGGCATCTACTATTTCCATGACGCTGGCATGTTCTGACGATGGTGGTTGTTCGTATGTGCTTCCGAAGAAGTAATCCTTGCTACCAGAAGTATCTAGCTTAGAGTCGTTGCATTGAAAGCTGTTGGCATTGTTCAGCTTATTTTGGGCAACTTGCTCCCCGGTTGGTTCAACATTAAGACGTTCACTTGCTGCAATATTCTGCGCTGCTATTGATGTGTTGAGCAGGTTGTCCGGCACAAGCTTGCGAAGATTCTCCGATGGATAGCATATGAGCAGTGAACCCTCTAAGATAGATATAAATTGAAATAAATGAATCATTATCAAACAAAAAAAACCATACCTCCTTGGTTCGTTGAGTTATTCCTTCGACGAAAAACCACTTTTTGCTGTTGACCCTCATCGACAACATTATTGACCACAGTCCGAATATTGAATGACTGTTGATTGGACCAGCCTTGACCCATAGATAAACTTCTGTGGAATTTAGAAAGAGTTCCACTTCCATGGGCCGTTCCAGATGCAGTCATGGCATCAAAATTATTGGGATCACAAGATTCAAATGAAATTTCCGAAAGAGGCTGTAAATAGTTAGATAAGAGAACAATTTCCAATCAATCCCCCTATCAAGTTTACCCGCTCGTAACAATCGGCAGCATTGGCTCCAAATATTTCGTAGGGAAGATCATCGCCTACGGTAGCTCCAAGAGATTCCAAACAAGCGAAAGTTTCTGGAGCCATCCAAATGAAGTCCGGGCATATACAGCCAGTGAAACTCTTACGATTCGGGGTGGATTCTGAAAATGTCATACTGTTTTATGGATATTCTTGCAAAACAAACATTTTCATCTAACGTCCAAATATTTTCCCAGTAATTCTTAGCCCTACACGACTATGTCGATTGAAATTATAATTCGGTGTAGAATCACCGCGACTTGTGCTAGGTTTTAGATTTAAATCTGATAAATTATTCAACTGGTGCTCTGCTACCACAGGCATTTGTTGGGGTGATCGTTTTGATGCTGCCGTTGGTGGAACATTTGTATTGTTCGTGGACAATTCCAAAAGGAATATAGCATTTTCCTTCATGGTGGTATATATCTCAGAATTGGCTAAGAGTGTTGTTGTTTTTACTCCGAAAATATTCATTTCTGGCAAATGTACTGCATTTGGAGAGTTGTTGACATTGTTTATGTTTTTGTTCGATGAGACATACCTTGGATAAAAAAAAAAAAAATTAGTGGCGTGATACTTTTATTTTTTGGATTTTATTACTTCTCTCGACATGCATCACACATGAGAAACCAACTGGAAGCTCCTTTACCACCTTCACCACAATTGCCCGCCCAGCCTTCACAGAACATCCCTACCGAATTATAACCTTTGCCTTTAGCTGATTTTCCACATCCTGGATGAATTGTTCTCATGTGGTATGTAACTGGAATCGGAAGGAATATTTCACAGAGTTCACACCAATAGCCTTCGTCTAGAGATCATATTTAAAACATGAACAGGGAGAAATTATAAAATTTAAATTTTTTTTTACCCTTCTTCTTTTTCTTCAATTTTTTGTCCTCCTTTTCAGTTACTTCAACTTTTTCCTTTCCGCTAAGAGACTCACGAGTTGGAGAAGAGCTATGTTAAGAAAATCATAATTAAAGTTACAAGAGTTGACCATGATAAAAATGAATATATGTATGTATTTTGAGCTTGTTGAAAGCCCATCTATATTACAACCATTCGTAACCTTACCTCTTTTGTCGTTCTAAAGTATTTGATTGCACTATCTGAATGCAATTCCGACACACTTGCTCCCACAAATAGACCAAACATCGTAATGCTGGAGGCAGAACTGTTACAATTTCTGGTAACGAATGTAGTTTAACTTTGGACTCCGAATTTTCGTTTCCCTGAAAAAAAAAAAAAAAAATGAAATTGCTAAAAATGATTGTTGCCTATAAAATGAACAAAGAACCTACTTCACCCATGTTCTTTCTGTACTTTCGATTATTCAAGCAGGAGTTTCCGCACTTGGTCAATGCCTCTAGAGTAGATGGTCGAATATTTAAATAGTTTCCAGCGTTTGCTACTTCAACCGAATGACGCTGTTGAGCCCTTTGCTCTCGAGAAAGTGTTATTTTATTTTCTCCTGATTCACGACGGGTAATAACTGTGGCGCCTTCTTTTGGCAGTGATGGGTGGAATTTCAAAAACGATGCGCACGCCATAGCGTCGTGTACAATACCCTCATGCCATAAAAATGCAGCAAAAACTGCTCGAAGACTCTCGGCTAAGGACGGTGGCATTGCTCGTTTGAGAGGGCACATATTGACTGTATCCCGGGCTTTTGTCTTGAGGTCAGAAAAGGTTTCTTGGCCAGCGACTGGTGGCCAAAGTGGTGGACTAGGAGGATCGGTACCAGCAGTTGATAATTTAGCAGAAAAGAGATTGTCATCGGAATCATTGAGTAAACCCATTTGCTCTGCCACCTTGATATCAAGATTAGGAAGATTTGAGTTTGTTCGTAAATCCTGCAGCTCTCCTAAAATAATTTCAATTTGAAATACTGAAAACAAATAATTGTATTTTCTTTTTTACTTTTCGGTCCTCTGCGTGCAACATGCGTAGGTGTTGGTAAAACATTGTTTGGCAGTGTAGTATTTTCTTGATCAATGGCGTTTGTGGAGGCATCAACTAAACCATTTTCAAACTCTCCATTCGGTTTATCTTCCTAAATATAAAATATGTACATATTTCATTGATGTTTTTTTTTATAACAGATCTTTAAACAAACATTTTGTACCCCAAAGGCTGCAGAGGGTGATGCAGATTTATCAGTAAACTCCGAATGATTTGATGTTTCAGCAGACTTACTAAGATTTCGCGATGGAGCTTCGAGAGCTATATAAAAATGACAAGTTTTTTGTTAAAATAATTGTGAAAAAAAAAAAAAAAGTCTTACATTTTGGAATTTGCAAAGGACTTGAGCTGCGACTAGATGGGATTGCTGAATTAGAATTTCCATTACCTCTTGGTTCTTGGACACCAATTGCTCGAATCAGGTCTCTAGCTGATATCGGGGCTATATCACCACATTCACTTAAAAAAAAAAATAAACAACTATTAGTGGATAATTTTTATTATACGAATTCGTAACTGTTCAAATAGTTTATCTATCAGAAACCAGATCTGGTGGGTATGTAGGGGTTTTGATAAGTTTTATGGGGGGTTTATCTTAGGTAATTCGTTAAATCGATTTTGTTTTCTTCATTTTATGTACAGTCAAACTAAACTGAAAATGGCGAGTACATTGCAAAAATCTTAAACAGGTTTGTTCTTCGTGTTCCTCAAAATCTAAAGCAAACATAACAAATTTGGCGTATCTATTCGCCTCTCTAGCGCTTCCCCACCATTTTGACCATTCTATTTTTTAAATCGATTTATTTTAAGTCGTGTCTGTCGGAAAAGCACAGTTTGTAGGCACTGCTTGCAAGTTGATACTGAAGGTAGCGCCTTAAAGAATAGGGGACGACAATTTTGTTTCATTTTCATTGAATACTACACTAAAAAAAAAGACTTATACAAAAAATGGATTTTTTTCGTGTGCGATACTGCGATCTTTATACGTTTCGATTTGACCTTTGTGAATGAGAAAGGAAAATACTGGTTCACTAAATTATTAAATTAAATTTTACGTGCAGCACGCGAATTCAGAAAGAATGAAATGCTTCACAACTACTACTCGCCACAGCAAAAAAAAACTAGGTCTACTTTTGGGGGAGTTCAAGTTTTTCAAAAAACTTTTTGGGGCTACCCAAATTTGGGGCTAATCGAATAAAACTAAACTGAAACTATGCTGGAGAATATTGCTACAATCATTTGCATCTAAATAGAAAAACTTAAACCAATGGCCAGTTTTTAAAGAATTTTGCCCACTGTGAGGTGGCCCCACATGATTTTAATCACTGTGAAACAGTGTGGAGGTAATTTTACCGAAGATTGAAATTGGCAACGTTCAGGATGGACTATAGGAAATCCTATCTTATATACTCAAGTATCCATCTATGATTCTGAACGACCAAAACCGGATAGGTTAAATTTGGTGCTCAAATCAGTTTTGTAGTCAGCTGTTCTTGACGATTCTCGTAGGATAGATGAGTAAACCACAATTTTTAGGATAGCTTGAGATTTCTTTTTTGGAAGCAGCTGTTTTATCATCAAATCTGTCTTTACAAGGGATTACAACAACACAAAGCTATCCAGATCGCTTTGGATACAAATCTGAACGCGGCCATTGAGCACTTTAGTTTTCAAACAGCTGATTCGACATTAAAAATGAGTGTATTATCTCTCAAATTCAACCAAATGTTTTGTTATCACATCAACAAGAGTAAAGAAAGTAAGTAGCTTCTACAAACATTAATAAATCCAAATGCGATAAGTGAACATGTTTGTATACAAAAAAAGATTCGAAATACCTAAACTATATTGATTTGTTATTGTAGGAAGGAAAAACAAATATTTTTTTTTTTTTTGAATTTGCGATAAGATATCAATTTCCTTTTCTGTACTTTAAAATGCTGAACATTAAAACCAAATTTTCTTAGAAAAATGAGGAGATAGGAAATCAAACAACAAAAACATTACAGAGACACGCTGTGCGGACATAAATAAGTTAGTCATACTTTGTTTGATCAGTGATAGTGATGACGACTTCGAAAATAAAGTCTACAGTTTTTGGACTCTATTAGGAAATGTATATTGAAAGCCACCGTCTGTTGAATTTATGTAAATTTGTATTACAACATAATCAATAAATAATTGCTTGATATTTGAAATAGTTGAGCTAACGACACAAAAATTTGAAATATATCCATTAGCTGATTATAAAATTCGAAGCGGAATTTACCTGCCTGGAAAAATGTTTGGCAAATTAATGCTATGAAAAATTCTCACCAGCGTAAATCTAGGCGATGAAAACTTGTCAAATACTTCAACTTTTGAAAAATAAAAAAAAAACAGAGACGGTATAATTAAAATAAAAAAAAAAAAAAATAGTAAGATAGAATACGTTTTCATGTGTGCTGTAAGCTTTTAATACCTTCTTTTTCGTGGCGAATCTCGTCCATCGATACTATCACCTTTAAACCATTTTTGTAAGGCTTGCAGTTTACTCGCACCTCCACCAACAACTCCAGCTATTGCTGAACCAATATTGGATGGACTAGAAGAATGTGAAGTTGCCATAGATTCTTCTTGCTGATTATGTGAATCATTGGACGATGTGGAGACTTGAGTTTCAAAAACTTTAACAACTTGATCACTGTCGCTTCCCATCTCATCGGAGCGTTCCGATGCACTGCTCATAAATGAAAGTGCAAACGGATTTGTTGAAGATAAAATATTATCAACCATCGAGTTCTTTGGTGGAGTAAACTGTAAAAAATAATTATAAAACTCAAAATCTTTATTTATTTATTCATGCACGATAATATAATCAAAGGCATACATGGGTACGAACATGCATGTACTTATAAAACAATCTTACATAAAAAGCTACTATTACATTTATGAGTTACATTGAAATGCTAGCAATACATACATTTTTGAAAACAGTTCTTTCATACTTCAAATAATAGAGGACATATTTTTAATACAAACAAAAACAACAAAACTACATAAAACATCCTGAGTAAACATTTTCTACATGAACTAACCCTGGATTGTGAGAAATCGAAAGACTTATTGCTTTGTGAAGCAGATTTAGGCTTCGAAGGTGTATCGGGAGGAATTGCAAGTGGTGATCCAATGTTTTCCAGTAAACTATAAAATCACCAAATAAGATTAATTAAGGTATGCTTTCAAATGAAGATCGTCAGACGTCAAACCTCTTGTGCTTTGGCTTCGAATTCGACTTTGGAGTCGAGGTGGTGGCATTGGTTGTTGTCGTTGGATCTGTTACAGGATATAACAGAGTTTTCCCCAAGTGTTGATTATACTGCAGACACCAAGCTTCCGTTGGATACCAACCGATGTTGCAATGCTGTCGAATGGATTCAGTTGAGAGTCTTAGCCAGATTCCATCGTCGTTTTCGATCTAATGAGTAAAAATCAAGAAATCAGTTGAAAGTTGATAAAATGCCACAAATTCCTTACTTCGTCAATAAACGATATGATTCCGTTTAATTTAATGATTCCAACTTGTTCTGATTGTAGAGTGGGATGCGAACGAATTCTCAAGCCAGCTGAATTTTTAGCAATAAACTTTCGAAGCTTGTTTGGTGGCTGAGGCTTTTTGAGTGTGTGCTTATGTGAGGGTGGAGGCATTCCACCTTCTTTCACTTCAACACGATAGACCTCTTCCAGCGGAATACCATCAATAGCAACTGTCAAACAATAACTTCCCACAGAATTCGGAGTCCAGTGAACGCTAAATGTGCCGTCTTCCATATCTTGGGCATATAATGTCTCGGTAATTCTCGTCTGGATTGGACTGCAGAACCGCAACTCTTCAAATGAGTAATTATTATAGGGTTTCATGAATGTTATTGCTTTGAAGCACATTTTTTCTTTAATCGTCGGCTCATAATTTAATCGCGGTGGAGGCTGGATGCCACCAAATGATGTTGTATCCGTACATGATACTCGGCGCATTTTAATATTTCCATTGGTAGTTCCACTGCCACTTGGAATGGCTTTAATTTCGACCTATGCAATCAAACGGTTTTAAAACTATGGTTTGCTAAGTTATTGTAATACAAATTTACCTTAAGCTCAGGTACCAGAACAGCATCGCCATATTGATCTTTTATTTTAACAGTTATTTGAGTTGGCCAGCCATAGCGTAGGGCTTCGTCAATAGTGCTCAGCTCACATCTAAAATAATTATTTAAATTGTACTTTTTTAAATTTTTTGTATTCATTTATACTAACTTGTTTGGATCGAGGCGTGATTCAGGTTGTAACCATGTTGCTAAACGGGCCCCCGAAGAACCTGGTGCCCCACTGATAAAATCTTTCAAGAATTGTCTTTCATTTGATTGCGATCTGAAATAAAATTTAAAAATTAAATAATTAAAATTAACTAAAAGGGTAATATTAATCAAAATGATCTTCCTGAATGAGTCCTAAAATCAGTCTTTCCACACACTCTATATAGCTATCAATTATTTCTTAATCTTGAAGTTCATTAGTAAGATAACATCCTCCTGTGGTAGGGCAAAAATTCAAGGCTACCTTCTTGCACAGCATGAAAAACAACTGTACGCTATCTTAACGAGCTTGTGTTTGTAAAAAAAGATAAGAGTTTGACATGGTATGTTCGAAATATGCCAATCTGCATAAGATTGCATATTTTGACAATTATTTTGGCATAAAAAGTCTTAAAATTCCGCATAAAGTTCAAGGTCAAATGTCAAGAATATCAGTTATTCGCATGACTTTTTAACGGTGAACGCTATCAAAAAGTACTTAATACAAAACAAAAGGTGTCGACACTTATTTTTACCTCCGTCTGGATGATTTAGAGATATCGCCATTTTTAAAAAAAAAGTTAAATTACGATAATGTCGGTCTACAAGAAAACTTTAAAACTTATTTCCTAAGAGTGATCATTTAAAAGATACCCTTATTTTTAAAATTCATCCTGAAAACAAAAATACTGGTTTTTGGCTCTTTGCCCTGAAATGGCGAAGTTGTCGAAAAATAATTTATACCTACTCACTTTATAGATTATAATAAACACAACGAATTATTATCTTTTTTTTTTATACGAGGCATCAGTTACAAGATATTGCGACTTCAAAAATGTTCAATCGGTATAGAGTTATACCCGAAAAAATGATATTTTCTTTATTTGACCTTGAATAACTTTGGATGCGCACATAATTTCGCAATATGGAATTTTAAGACCGTATTTCCTATATTTCAAACTAAAGGTCATTGCGGGTGTTTATCTTCTTTAAATTGAAGATTGATAGGGGCTTTAAAATCACCGCAGATTCGTAACCGATGGCCATTGGTTTTCAGCACCAGTGCTAGTGGGGCTATCCACTGCCCAATCACTGAGACGATTTCTTTCCTAAATTTCCCATCTTCTAGTTGCTTTGCTTCCATTTTAAACGAATCAATTTAACCAAATGGAATTGGTCTGGTCTTAAAAAAGACTTCGGCGTTGCATTAAGTTTCAGGTATAACTTGGCTTATTACCAGTGACCCAACACTGGAGAAAATATATCTTCTAACGGATAAAACTGGCCCTTAAAATCATAATATTTTGGTTAACCTCGTAACTCTGCAATTCTCCGTATAAGATTGGCCTTTTTTGCAATCGGCTTTTAAAAATATTATAGCAGGATGTAGAAACGTGAGTTTTAGATTTAAAATAACTTAACTAATAACAATTACTTCACTAAGTTCCAGTTTTCAGTGGTCAGTTAAACCAGAGTTAGTTAACTCTAGAAGTTAATTAACTCACAGTTAACTAGAGGATGCAGTTTTTTTGGAGGAAAATGCATGCGGAACGATATGCTGAACCTGCTGCTGATAAATTTCCCAAGAATGTTTAGTATATAACCTTGTCGAAAGCATAAAATGCAGGCATATTTTTTTTATTGCTAAATATTCTATTTTTACAAGTAAGTATTGGTTTCGTGTAAAAAAAAAAAATTTCGAGGTTATAATCAAAACTTAAACTACAATAATCGAGAAGTCCGAAAAAGTGGGTTTCGTCATGCCTTCCTTCGGTCTGTGCGTAATGTAATTTGGGCTAGAGCATAAACGGGTGGACCGATTTGCATGAAATTTGGTACAGAGCATTTTTATGTAATTCCCTAAAGGGGAAATTCGAATTTTTTTTAGCTCTTCTAGAACGGGTAGCTGCCATACAAACATTTTGGTTTTATCAAATTTTCTCGAGAATGGCTCTAACGATTTTGATTAAATTTCGTACCCGTAATAACTAAATAAATTTTAAGAAAACTGCCTTTCAGGTTTTTGTCAAAAACTTCACATAACGGAATAAGGTATTCCACGTTTTTTGAGAAAATGGTCTTATTTTTGGGTTATTCGCGTATATCTTTGCAATGGTTATACCGGTTTGGTTATAATTTAGCAGGCTGATGCTTATAGTTTAAACAATAATGCATTTAAAAATGTTTAAAAAAAACTTTTTTTATAAACAAAAAAAAATCAAAAAAAAAATCATTTGTTTTTTTAGTACTTTTGACTCTTTTAATATTTTCTCGTTAAATATATACATCATGCATCTTCAATGTGGGGTTACACACAAGAGCAATGTGGGGTTAGCCACAAGAGCAAGTTCATGCGATCCAGTCGTTCTTATTTTGTGTCCTCAGCTATGATCGAATCGATGCTCGAATCGTTTATCAAAGCTCCAACATCAACAAACGCTATAACACCTAATTGCATTATAAAGCTTTCTTAGAATTTATTTTGGTTAGATAATAAAATACATTATTTATTTTCAATGATTTACATACACCATCTGGTCAAGTTTTTGTTTTAAATATTTTTGTTTGTTTGTTGAGTGAACTCTTTTCATAATTTCTCATCACTTATCTGTTGGGTTTTATCACAGAATAAAACACGTCAATATTTTACGTAAATTTAATTCATTGTTTTATAAATACTATATGTACATAGTTTTGATGTTTTATATAATTTTCATGACGATGATGAACTGCTCATCGCATCCCTCTTCCTAAGCTACCGAGCTGAGCTTATTGAGAGATGTTTATAAATATAAGAATACTCATCTCATCACCTACCATACATTATACCAGTTTTGAGGAAACAAGAACAAGAACAAACTGACTGCAAAATAACTGCCGGGGGTATATGTATTTATACAAAATAATAAAAACAAATATGACTCACTTATGACTACATTTACATTTACATTTACACAGGTGATACTGTACATTACACACATGTATGTATTTCTTAGAACAAACACAAAATTAGATATCGAAATGAACTCAAAAACAGATCATCCTGATAATTATTTCAATAAGTTTTCATTGGTCAGCATAAAAACTGGTATACGTTCAACCTTCAACGAACAACTATGACTCAGACAACTGTGCGACAAAAACGGCCGGCACCGACGGCGACTACAAGCAAAAGCAGGCAAACAATAATTAAATTTTTTGACAAATAAACGATAAGCCTCTCTTCTTTTTATTCTTATTATAATTTCGTTATATAGCCAGGGTTGCCTGTGCTCTAAGCACTTTAATAGCCCAATTGTAGATTATTGTAGCCCAAAATTGATCCCCTAAATGTTGCCTAATCTCATTTGAAAAAATCCTAAATTTTCATGTTTTGAATTTTTTTTTTTCCGGAATAAAATATCCTTTATATAAAATGTACACCATGAAAAGGAATCTAATTGAGCTACTTGAACGACTGAGTCGCTTGTACTTGCTCTTATATATTATTTCACCTCCCAAATATACATAGTTAAGTTTAAGGTATTAATACGTAAGTAAAAAATCCTTAAATGGCAACACTGTTCATGATTTTTAAAAGATAAATGAACCCTTCAAATAGAGATTTTTCGCTCTGGGTTGAATTTTGGTTCACTCTGAAATTACTCATTATCATTTTCGAGTGTGAGTTATTCTCGAATTTCATTACTAGTTTTTGTTTGTAGCTAAATATACCGAACTTGTTGCTTGAGCATTTGATTTTTAATGGGTTAAGCTCTTTTTTAATTAAAAAATAGAAATAAAGATATACAAATGAAGCTTTTTACCAAAATTCAGCTTTGTCGCAATTTTTTTGAAGTTTGGCATTTTTTGTTTTACTTGGCTATAGAGCAAGTATTAAGATCGTCGTTCGAGTTTTTAATAAAACTTAACATTTTCGACGATAGAAATTTAAAAGTTATTTAACTAAGCCTTGTAAAATAAAATTACGTACAAAAATGTTAGTAAAAAAAATTGAAATAACGAAAAAGAGGTTTGACAATTTTTTTTAAAGAAAACTGTTTTAATTTTAAATTATAGTACATTATGTCGTTAATTACTTATTTTACAAATTTCGTGCAAATGTGATTTTTAGGTCTAGTTTTTCAGTGGGAGATTAAAGTTAAACCGGAGTTAACTAAACAGATACTTTTGATGTTTTATCCACCGAGCTTGTTAAGTCTTTCCGCATGTATTCTCCACCGAAAAACAGCTTTCTCAGGTAACAGTGGGGTAATTTACTTCTGGAGTTAGGAAACACTAGTTTAACTTACCACTGAAAAACTGGGCCTTAGTAGTACAAATAATAGTGCACTGAATAACCAATTCGATTTTAGGACTGTGGTTAAAATTCTGCATGTCCCAAAATTCTCTATTTAGAATTTCAGTAAATTATTTATAACAGAAAAATTGTTTTGATAGTCAAAAAGTGTGTATTTTTGATAATAAATTTTTTTTATTTTTTTTTTCAAAAAATAACCCAAGTTTGAAGAAAATCGCTTCATCGGTTTCGGCTGCAGGCCTTTAGGTACAGACAGGCAAACTTACATATGAGGCTTTCAGAATAATAATGTCTAAGCCCCAATTTATTCACTCTGCATTAAATTTAAATTCGCCGTTAAATAAAGGAAATTCTTCGATTTTTAAAAAATTGATTAATTCAACCGCATTAAGCAATTTGAAGTGGTGCGCCTAATTTAACTATTTTTTATTCAATTTAAAACCTGGTTTAGCTAAAACGACAAAACACGACTTTTAAGGGGGATTTTACGTCCTAATAGAGGTTAAATGAGCTGATTTTTCTATTAATTCACTCGTTATTAACTTAGGGCCAGTTTCACAGTCGACACTTACCGAAATAAGTGGCACTTAAGTTTCCCATATTAGGAATTTAAGCTAAATTTCATAGCTAGCGTAAGTGGAACTTAAGTCACCAACATTGGAGACTTAAGTGCCACTTGTTCAGGTAACAGTGAACGGTGATATTGGGAATTAATCTTTCAAATTCCCCACTTAAGTGTCACTTTTCTGACTGTGAAACTGGCCTTTAAACAACCAGTAGTTTTTTTTTATTTCAAAGTACGATATGCATAACACAAATCGACAAAATTCAACCAACCTTCTGGTGCAAGAACAGAGATGTTTTTCCAGATATTTTGGATGCACTGCGTCAAAATTTAATGACATCATTTCCTTAAAAGCAATTTTGGTTAAATCGATGGAATCTAGTTTTTAATGGAGTGTGCATAAATTGTCCTTTAGTCCACCTTGAAATAAGTGATTATAAATAAGTTGTATTTTTGAAATTAAGGGAACATATAAAATATTTTTCCCTGAATTTAATTTTCCCCTTTTTTAAAGACTCGAACTCGAGATTAAGATGATATAGGGAAGACGAAAAAAATTGGGTCTCGCAAAAGCGTCAGTCTTTTCGACTACAGCCTAAACGGATGAGTCAATTTTCTTGAATATTGGTACCTAGCGTTTTTTGGACATTCCCCCCGACACATTTTTTTCTTCTTATTTTTAGGACCAAAAATAACGGTACCTGTCATTCAAAGTTTATTTGCAAAAAAATGAAAATCTTATTTTTCTCAAAATCGGCTCCACAGTTTAAAACACAAATTCAATATATTTATATTGTTATAAGCTACCGTTTTGTAAAAAAAAAAATAGTTCCGATAAATAGTTATTAATTTCACCTCCCAAAGAACCAATTTTTTGATTTTCGTTTTTCTGGAAAATGGTTCAACCAATTTTGATAAATTTTTATATAATTTTATAAAGAATGATTAATATATTTAAAATAAAATTGTGTACCAAAATCTTCAAAAAAGATATTTTTTTGAATTTTTAAAAAAAGTTTTTTGAAAACTCGATATTTGAAAAACGACATCGTCGATTTTTATTGAACTTGGCAAAAAGCATTTTTTTTAACACTATTTAGAAGATTTTTGACAAAAAATTATTCTTATAACCTTAAGAACCGTTGATAAAAAAAATTTCGTGTACCGAAATTAGTAAGGTTAAGCTTTTAAAATTATGTTTTAAATTTTACATTGAACTATTATTAACAGTACCTAACTTAGAAGGTTTTTTTTTATTTTCAACTATCTGACCATCTGACTTACCGATTAAAACTACATTTTTTAAACAGAAGCTTGTAAAAACTTTCAAAATAAATTATTTTTGGATTTTTAAAAAATATTTCAAAATTATTTGATAATTGGCGTACAAATTTTTTTTTCTTAAAAATGTTAACGAAAATGGATAAAATATAGGCTCCCATAACTAACTTATTTCAGACTTTAGAACCACAGTGTGATAGCACATAAGAGCAAGTTCATGCGATCCAGTCGTGCATATTTTTGTATTGGATCCTAAGTGGCTTTAGGTATATTATAATCCAGTCCCAATTTGGTTAGCTACTGGCATTTTCAGTCTTTAATTCTCGTTGAATGAAACAAACAAATATGAGAAAGTTTTCAATAGAAAAGCCAAAAGGGACGCTGTACAAAAGCCAAGGGGAATACCTGCCACACCACGGCTCTGGATCTAATCCATAATCTAATAATGACCTTCTTAAGCAGCCATGCCATATTTTTCGCACTTTTAAACACGGCTGTTGTCAACATCCGGATTCTCTAACTTCTTATTGTTCAAAACAAAACTATAAAGTCAAATTATCACCACTTAAATATTTTCTATTTTCAAAACATATAATAAAAACTGCAAATACAATTAACCTTATATTTAAGAAGAAAACAAAATATGTATCTAAATAAAAAACAAAAATCCACTCAATAATCAATCACACAGCACCATTACCATTGTCTCATTAAAGCAGAAAAGACCGAGTGTATTTCTGTAGTGATGATGAGTGGTTGCTGGTTGGTTAGTCTTGGCTCTTGGCTCTTGACTGTTTGTGACGAAAACACAAGAGCATAGATTTGAGTAGGAGAGAGGAGATCGTTGATCGCCCTCATGTTTCATTGAAAGAAAAATGAGTAAAAATTTTCTCAGCACCACCGCCAGTCCGCCACCTATCACTTCAGTTTCTATTTCGTAGCCGTTTCGTGTAGTCGTTTCTTATATCGCAGTCGCAGACGGTTCGGCGTTCGTTTAATGCTTTAAGATGAGAATTATTGTGATATTGATCGGGCGTGTATCTACTTGAGAATTAAATATTCTTGTTTTGTTTGCTTCTGTTTTCCTCCACCAAAGCCAAGATATATAATTTATATGAAAATATCCGACGGGAAGGGGGTACTATTGGGCTGATTGATATCTTGAATGAATAAAACCTATCCAACGGGTTGTTGTGTATACTGTTGAGTATCTTGCTGGTGAATATAGTTCAATTAGGTATTCTTCGATGCAAGTTTTGTTGTTGTTTAATTTCCTCAATTAAACCGTGAAGTAATTACAATTATTGATC
Source organism: Leucozona laternaria (assembly GCA_932273885.2). NCBI lineage: Eukaryota > Metazoa > Arthropoda > Insecta > Diptera > Syrphidae > Leucozona > Leucozona laternaria. The sequence goes on along the minus strand of OW026367.1, from coordinate 15,837,311 downwards.
ATTTATTGGATACAAAAATGAAGAAAATCAAAATCAGTGATCGGCGTAGCAAAAATTGAATTGAAAGTTTCAATGTTCATTAAAAATCAATGTGAATTTTTTTTTTTTTTTTTTAAATCATCTCTATGCGTAATGCTTAACACTTTGCCAAATAATAGGTATATCTAGAAAGAACAGAGAGAAGCCAACGAACTAGCTGGCATATATGGAGATAACGCAATTACAACAAAGCAACCGGGCCGACGAGCATTCATACAAAATTTGTTAATTAATTTAATTTTTTTTTTTTTTTTTTTGAATAAAATTTTCTTTTCATTCGTGAAAAGCACGTAACCTGACGAATTGTGAATTGTGTCGTTGTGGTTGGCAGTTGGCAATCGTAGTCGTCGTTATTGTCGTTGTCCATACATCAACTATCAACCACACAGTGCAGTGCATCCAGCCAGATATCTTTCTTCATCCATTTATGAGGAACAATAAAAACGGCTTATCCTCCTTCCCCCATGTGCAATATTACAAGTACACAACCCATAATAAGAAAATCTTTCGTATTTTTGTTTCCCAGTGGAACAGCAGAGCGATAGGGAATACGACCACGACCAACAACGAGTGGTAACAACGATAAGCCACTCTGACACTGACTCCAATGTAAAGATACGAAAGACGGAATCAAGAATTCACGGACGGCGAACGGAACGCGGGACGCGGGAATTGCCTACACTGTCCGCATTATAATTATTACTCTATGGTGCATGGTGCACTTATCGGAGTGTGTTTTTCGAACGATTGTGAGTCAGATGTTTTTCTATCGTATACACACAGGTTTTGGATCGTTTCTGATCATCTCGCTTTGACGAACTAGATTGTGTATCTACAATTAGTTGTTAAGTATTTTACGGGGCAATGGATTTTAGAGTAGCGAGCATTCCCCCCCTCGATTGAAATAAAGAGTGAAAGATACACAAATGTGAAACCGGAAACCGTATATCTCATTTTTATTTAAAAAAAAAATAATAATAAAAAAAAAAAACATAAAAATCATGGCGTCGTCGTCATCTTGGTCGTCTTACTATGCAACGACGAACTCAAACTCACCCATGGTGATGTATTGCATTTGGACCATAGCATGGTTATGCCTTACGTCAATTGTTCAGTTTGTTTATTGTGATTCGGCTACAAGTGCAACCGTTCCGGCTGCAGAACCCATTGTTGCAGCAGGTTCTCCTGTATCCACCACATCACCATCACTTGCATCTACGTGGAATCATTCAACCACATTGCTGCCCCCCTTCAACGTCAACTCCCGCAATTCAAGATCAGTGGAAAAGGAGGAACTTTTTACATCATCGTCTTCATTCTTCCCCTCAGTGCTTCATAGTCGGAATTTAAGAGCAATCCCACCGAACAGACAGGATATCTGCGAGTCAAGCTGTAACTGCTCCACGGACAATAACTTCATAACAATTAACTGTGATTTTAGTGCTAATAAAAAGGTAAGCATCAACAAAAAGGGATAATCTTAGAGGATTGCATTTTATATGGGAAGGAAGAAATACGTAATGATATTTGTTTAATGGTCATGTCACGTAGTAGAATTTCAATTTATTATTTTATTATCTACGTATGCCTACTGCTTAGAGTTGGTTGATTAGCCAAGACATCAAGTTGAGGCACACATAATATTCCAACCAAATCAACCAACCTTTTTGTTTCTATATTTTTGTTTTATTTTGTGCAGTCACGTTTTGAGACACCTTAGAGTGAAATTAGGAAGCGTGTGTATGTTTGTTGCATGGATAGTGCTGTAGCGTAGCGAATATGTTTCCCATATGGTCGACTGCATGCGGGTTTCGGATTTGGACAATCGGGAAAAATTCTTGGGAAAACATTCATGCGATCACGCGCGTGTCCTTATGAAGATAATTTCTTATTTATCTATTGGATGATCGTCGTCGTCGTCGTCGCTGTCTATGACTTGTCTGTAAGTTGATTTTATTTTTGAATGTCAAGTAGGCATTTCAACAAAAAAAAATGAAAAATCCCAACATGTTGCGTTTTGCTTTTGGTTGACAAAAAAAAAAAAACAGAAAACGGAAATGAACGTTATCAGAAGTGACAAACAAATTGTGCTAAATTTAAGTGGTAGGTAGGTAGGTAGTAGATAAATGGATACTGTAAAAATGATAAATATATGGAAAGAAAATTATTTGAAAATATTTACAGTGCACTAGTAAAATTTATAAAACGTATGTTTATTTAAAGAAATTTTAAGGTTGCACGTCATACTTATTTATCTAACGTTTACAAAGTCGTTAAGTTTTGATATTAAGAGCGAGTAAAAATTATTAAGAGCGAGAGAAAATTGTGCATTTTTATTACGGTAATAGCTATGTGTAAGGAATTTCCAAAAAAAAAAAACCATCTACAGTAGCCTCATTTTATATTTCACATTTAGTACAATCGAACAGCTGTCAGTATAATTTGAAAACAAAAACACAAATAAAAGAAAGTTTGCCTCAAATCAAAAGCAAAACAAAAAATAACTCAAACCAAACAATAATAGGTGTGTTCCTTTGGGCTCCAGTATCTACTGGCAAGTTCTTCTGGCTGCAGTCAATTACTTCTACTCTGTGGTCGAAGTAGTTCCAAGTAGTTCAGTAATCTAGTTACAGAATGTTTCCAAACAAGAAAAAGACATCACCAATCAAAAGAAATTACGTAGTAGATTGTTACTGTTGACATTTTTCTAGTTAAAAGTAAAATATAAAAAAAAAAACAAACAAAAGAAATTAAATTGATATTGAGGTTAGATTTAACTTTTGGCAAAATGAAAGCATTCCATTCATCATCTACTGGAAAGTACTAAAAAGTACTTTGGAAGGCCCAATGGAACACGGCTAATGTTAGTAACATATGTAAAATGTTCAAATCCATTCGAAACTCGAATAAACGTCACAAACCCATCAGCAGTAGGATTCTACTTCTGCTTTTATTGGCAGTAATCCTACTGTGGCTGTTGTATTATTTGTAACTCGTGTTAAATCCTATTGTACTGTTAAGAGCTTTCCCAAAAAAAAAAACGCCACTAGTGCTACACTCTTTTAGTCGTATTTATCACATATCCTTAGATCTCTCTTGGACAATTGTCCAGCTAAGCCATTGACTAAATAGTTAAAATCTCCTTATTTATAAACGCTTTCCAACAGTTCTCTAAATTAGTCCTCTTATATTCACTGACATCCCTGTAATCTGTCAATACTTTAAACTTCTGGTACGTTCAATGAACGTTTCAATAATTTCAATTCGTAACTAGAAACTTTCCTTATTTTGTTCATTGAACTAACCCACTTTAGAATAGGTTTGGACAACAAAATGCCAGTGTCTAAGTTAGACAATCGATGGGAAATGTTTATAAATAAGGTATTTTTTAAGTACTATAAAAAACTATGTCTTATGTGTACAGTCCTTTTAAAATAAATTGAAATTGGAAATAGAAGTTTTAAAGTTAGACAGGTGTCTAAAGTTGCACATTTTTTGGAATATATACACAGGGTATAAAGTTCAGTTGACACGAAGTATAGAGAAAACAAAGATATGATGATAATTTTCTTTTTTTTATTTTCTGTTCCGTTCCTACCAACGACGATTCAGTTATTAACACGTTTTTATTAATTCTCTTCCTTCCCTGTCTGTTCTGTGCAATTGTCGAAATCAAATTTGAAAAAAACTTCCAGAGATGATCTAGAGACTGCAATTTTTAAACATAGCACAGAACAAATTGTTTTTTGTAAATCCTATGGCGCAAAATTTTAGACGATTAAGTAAAGTGTTAAATCATTTTTAATATGATACTAGGTAAAAAAGAGGATTTTGCTAATTTTAAACGAGTTTAACATGATACTATCTCTTAACTTTTTTCTGAAGTTAAAATCACCAGATTGCTGTTTTATCTTTTTAACATATTACTAAATCCATATATGTCACTTTGACATAGAAACATTTTAAAAAGGTATTTTTTTTTCCAGAAATGTCACTGTTTTAGGCGCGTTCATCTTGAGTTTCGTAAGAAAATGGGCTTAGTATGATACTAGTTTAAAACTAACAACATTTTAGTAAAGAGCTTAAAAGTTAGTAAAGTGTTAACTAGTATCATGCTTAAACCTTTAATATGAGGCTGTTTTAAATTTTGCGCCTCTGTCTCTAGCTAAAGCCTAGTACTCACCTCTTTCTGAAGTGAAAAACAAAACCGTTTCAAAATACACGTGAGTGATGATTATGAAAACATAATAAATTCTCCACGTGTATTTTCGATACTCAGTTTGTAATTTTTAATACTCACTTTCAATAAAAAAAGAAAATGATTGATTGATGAATAATTATTTTGACAGAAACTTGAAAAAATCTCAACGAAGATTGTTTGCATCCCGCGGTTTGTAGTTGTAGCAATAAATTCGCAAAATGAGACGATGGATTCATCCTTTTTTATTTTTCAGTACTTTTTTCAAATTAATTGACAAATGTTACACTTTTCCACATCTCTTTAGATATTCCTAGTGGTTGTACATACGTTACGAAATGAAAATTATGATGTGAAATTGATTACGAACCGGTTCATATTCCGCTTTCATATTTGGGTACTCACTTCTCGTTGCGAATTTCATCGTTGTGAACTAACCGTCAGGCTTAATTGAGTAATTAGTTTAAAATCGAATGAAATTCGCTCTAATTGCCAGCACTTTATCAAAGCAAGTAAAAGTCAATTCATGGTGAATTGGCAATTACTGAGTACAAATATTCTGTCAGCTGTCAAAATTACTGTTACTAAAAAAAGTGTTGCCAATTTAAAAATCAAACTTTCACAAAAAACACCCTTTAAAAATTAAAGGGCTTAATTCACAATGTCTTAAGCTATGATTAGACGGTAAACGCGTTTACTCTCTGCTATCAAAACGACGACAAAATAAGGTCCTATAGTTGCCATAACCAAGTGTGACCCTGTTATCAACATGTCAGCGTAGTAAAGACCCATCGCCAGACTGCGCGTTGAATTATTGTGATTTTAAGAGATTTTTCAATCCATCGACATCGTAGTCATCCATCAATCCTTTAAATCTAAATTTGACAGTTTGAGCAAAAAAATTAAATTTTGACATAATATAAAATATTTCCATCAAAATGTCACCCAAAACTCTAAAATTGCCTTTTCCGCAGCAGCACATTAAATCTCAAACATTTTTGATGTTTTAGAGGTTTTTTTTTAATCAATGATGCACATCGCAGCCATCATTCAACGAAATTTGACAGATAGGCGATAGTTTGACAGGTAGGCGATAGTTTGACAGATAGGCGATAGTTTGACAGATAGGCGATAAACTATATTTTTCCGTATATTGAATTTTTCGAAACTAATGTCATCCAAAAGCCCTTGGTAGATGTGTGTATTTTAGATTGTTTGTCACAATGTTATGCATGTATAGAATCAATTAATCGGGGACCAAGCTTGCAGTATAACATGAAAGAAAAATATCATTTTAACCATAAACATGAGGAAATAATTCGTGCCTCATTTCCTAAACGTGATTACTGATTATGCCGCCGACTATAAACTATGTATGTGTATATTTTATATATATATTCGTTTTGCACCCCCATCTGACGGCATGGCGCTTCATTTCATTATTATTTTCTTTTTTTTTAATTTAATTCGCTACACTGATGCATTTGTCTACATATCGTTCAATTGTGGGTTGAAAATAATTTTTTTTTTTTTCAATTTCGAATAATTATCGTGGCCTTGGATAACGAGCTGGAGATATAATCGAAAACTTAAGTGAATTCTGTGCCAAGACTTGTTGTCGTCGTCGTTGAAAAGAAACAAAAATATTGTATAAAAAGCGACGAAGAGTTTATTTATAAAATAGTCCGCAATTAGGAATATGTATATTTGTATCAACACCCAACACCCAACACCCAACACCCAACACCCAAGACCCAACACGTATCACGTAAAGAGCGATGCATTCCTTCTATTTTTGTCCTCTGGAGAAAAATACTTAAATAGGTTTTTTTTTTCGTTGAGAAAAGCTGCACACTCCATTCGGCGGCCAACGAAAAACCTGCATTAACTGGTGTTTTTTGTTTTGATAAATTGAATACGATCATATGAAGTGATGAAATGTACGATTTATACCTAAATAATAATTATAAGACATTGAATTTAACGACGACCGACGATGGGGCTGACGCAGATTGAATTTATTTGAACTCTGTGTGAACTTTAAGAATTCAGAATTCTATGAAATTTAATTATCAGAAATCTTTTGAAGAAGTAAACACTCTTGATCTAAATCTAGACAAACTCATAAGCCGTCTTTTCTTGCAAGCCCGTGCCTACGTTCTGTAACTCTCGCAATCAGTCGAGAAACGATGAAAATTGAAACAAATGGTATGGGATTTGGTTGAACAAAATATGACATTGGGGATTAGCGACGTGACGCCATCACAGAAACAAAATGGACTTTCCATACAAACTATCGATAACAAGAATGTTATTCATGCCGGTAACACAGTTTTCCTCCGTGCTTAGGTTACGCCCCGAGAATTCTGTGCGCTTAGCTAAGTCCGGATGGGTTTAGTTGTTGTTGCATTTAACAGGTAAATTACTAAGCAAATTTAAATTTTTCGCTCATTTTCTGCATTTCGGATACTCAATCGAATTAAAATCGGTTTCAAATTTCACGTGAAATGAAATTCCATGTTTTATAATTGGTTTGTTTTCGAAAATTTCGCAATTACTTCGAACTGTCAAAATTGAAGGTGTATCCATTTTTAATTGTTTTATGAAGTGAAATTACACTGTGGATTAAAATGCATTCAATATTATTGGATTCAATATTTTAAGGAAAAAAGAGGGCGGAACTGTAGGGAAAAAATTAAATGAAAAATTTTGCGAGAGAAATCTAACATAATAGATTTGCCTGACAGCGTGAGTACCTTACTATGAAGTATTGGTCTGATGAATTGTTTATTATTTTTTGTTGAAAGTCTTAAATGTGGTTTCAGATTGAACAAAGGTGCGTTCTTATATTTTTTAAGGGAAATCGAACTAACCTATCATGGAATTAACTGCAGCTGCGTAAATTCCACAATAATTCACATAGCATTAACAAAGGGAAATAAATCCGTTTAGAAAACGGAGTGAACTGAAATTCAGAACACCAATTTTCATTTTCGAAAATCAAATTCACAATTAGCTTTTCCAACGAATTGTGAAACAACCGAATTCACTTTCGTCATGTGAATTCACAAAAAGTGAAATGCAGAAAATGGGCATTTGTGTCGGTATTCGATAGAATAAAGGCTTAACTACATAAGCCAAAAAGTACTTTTGTACAAAAGTAAAAATATTTTTTTTCCTGCTAGGGCAGTTGTTTTGTGAAAAAGAATATAAAGGGTGATTTTTTAGCTGGTTTGGTATTGGCAACACTGGTTTTGACAGCTGACGTGTGTTTAGTACCTTGTGTCACTGTCAAACAGCTTCAGTTTGGTTTGCAATTTAACCATGGATCTTACAAATGAACAACGCTTGCAAATTATTGAATTTTACTATCAAAATTCGTGCTCGGTTCGAAATGTTCATCGCGCGCTGCTTCCATTTTATGATCGGCATTCTCGACCTTCTGAACAGTCTATTCGGAAGATTGTGACCAAATTTCGCACCAAATTTACTTTAAACCACCAACACGTTTACGTACTGTGCGTAGTGAAGAAAATATTGCGGCCGTATCAGCTAGTGTGACAGAAGACCGCGAAATGTCGATTCGGCGCCGTTCCCAGCAGTTAGGCCTTTGTTACAGCACTGCGTGGAAAATTTTGCGGAAGGATTTGGGCGTAAAGCCTTTTAAGATATAGCTGGTGCAAGAACTAAAGCCAGCCGACCTACCACAACGCCGAATTTTTGGTGAATGGGCTCTTGGAAAGCTGGCCGAGGATCCGCTTTTTTATCGAAAAATTGTGTTCAGCGATGAGGCTCATTTTTGGTTGAATGGGTACGTAAATAAGCAAAATTGCCGCATTTGGAGTGAAGATTAGCCAGAAGCATTGCAACAGCTACCAATGCATCCCGAAAAAGCCACTGTTTGGTGCGGTTTATAGGCCGGCGGCATTATTGGGCCATATTTCTTCAAAGATGATGCGAATCGCAGCGTTACTGTCAATGGTGAACGCTACCGAGCGATGATAACAAACTTTTTTTTGACCGAAATGGAAGTTCTTGACTTGCATGATATGTGGTTTCAACAAGACGGTGCCACATGCCACACAGCACGCGAAACAATGGCGCAATTGCGAGGCGAGTTTGGTGAACAGTTAATTTCACGTTTCGGGCCGGTCAATTGGCCGCCTAGATCGTGCGATTTGACACCATTAGATTATTTTTTGTGGGGGTATGTCAAGGCTAATGTCTATAGGGACAAGCCCGCTTCGATTGACGCACTGGAAGCCAACATCCATGCATTCATTCGTGAGATACCGGCCGATATGTGTGAAAGAGTATGCCAAAATTGGACTCAGCGGATGGGCTACCTGAGACGCAGCCGCGGTCAACATTTGCATGAAATTATCTTTAAACATTAAATTGCAAGGTTCAAACTATCGATTCAAATAAATATTTCATTCATTTTTTCGAATTTTTTGTGTTTTTTTTTTTTTAAAAGTTCTAAACCTCTTAAAAAATCACCCATTACAAATTTTTTCTTAACCCAAAATTTAATCTCTGCATCTTTTTTAATAGTTTTCCAGTCAGAAAAACTATTCCAAAATGAGTTTGAAAATTTTCACTTTTGTACTTTTTCACTTTTTGGGCTTTTGTAGTTAAGCTTTAAATTTGGTATTTATTTTCAATTGCGCTTTATATTTTATACTCTTGGGTATGAAATGCGTTCCAGGTGCTAAAGTTTTAAGCGTTCTATTGTGCGAACGACTTAGTCTCCTTCCACGCGAAGAAACAAGTTGCTGGAGATGGAGATTTTTGACTTTTTCCTTTAATTTCTTCTAAACTCTCTTGTACATTTCACACGAAGAAACTCCTCAGATTTTTGTTTGACGTCTCTGTGATTTTGCTCACTTCCACTTCATGGTGAGAAAGAGATGACCACAGGAAAGGTATGATTTTTTTATTTTTTTTTTAACTTATTGATTATGTTGACGTTTTCTTTCGTGATATCAGTTCTCTCTGCCTGTACTTTATCTCTGGCACTTAATTCCTACAGAATCCAATTTTTTTTCCAATCGGAAACATTTTGTTGGTGACATTTTTTTAATCAATCCTTCAACGAATACAGATTTTTGTTTTGTTTCAACGACTGCTGAACCGCAAAGTGAGTCCGATGTGTTCACGTTAGGTTGTGTCTGAACAATAAGAGCTGGATTCACGTCAAAAAATGTCGGAGGAGCCAGTCTAATGTGAACACCGTATTTAAAGTCTATTACACTAAATTAAGTGTGAAAAGGAATGTCAAAACAATCTCCTCAATTGTTGATCAGAGAGATTTCGTTCACCCCACTTACTTCGTGCCCTTCTCTCCGGCAAACTGAAAGTTGCTGGGAAACTCAGTTTCCTTGTGTGAAAGGGGACACTCGTTCATGTTTTATCATCCATCACTCTACACAATACAATTCACGTCATTTATTTTGACTGGACTATAAATTAGTCAAATTTAGAGTAAATTTTCACCTAAAAAGTCGATTTGAAGCAGTATATCAATTATTCCAAATCGTGTATAGGTTCTTTATGTTTTTAATTGAATTACACAGGTTTTCAATCCGTTTTGGAATTGAAACAAACATTAATTGCAATAAGCTAAAATAGCGTGTTTAACATCTTTTAAAAACTCAAAGCTTAAATCTAATAGTTTTCATATTAAAATGCACGCAAGCATGATTTGTCATGCAGCTACCTATAGACTGTGTGGTTGTCACACATTAAATACAGTCAATTTGTCAACTATTATCGCAGCTATTATCTCAGGAATTCATCAAATTGAATAAAATATTCAGCTAGATCATACTTTGCCACATGCAAATTGATCTAACTTAAAAAGACAACAATAACAAAAAAAAAAAACAGAAACAGAAACAGAAACAATAGATCTCTTCTCATAAAAGTTAAATTTATGGAACAACGATCATTTTGTCACGTTTTCCATCAAAGCTTTAACATTTACTTCTGTCATTCATAAATATCCAGTTTCCTTCAATTTTATTGTATAAACAATGAGTTTCTTTGTGTAATTTTTCGCAACGTCACGTCAAGCCAAACGGAGTTATACTTTTATACTTTGTGTCTTCTATACACTTTAATGTATCTACACAGATATGCGACATGCGAAACTATTTCAAAAGTAATATAAAAATAAGTCCCCTTGTTGGCCTTTGTTTAGGTTAATATTTTCCTAAAGTGACAGTTCATTTCTTCTTAATTCTCATTCTGTATTTGTTTGACATTTCTGTCTTAATACTTTAACCCCAAATGTAAATAATATTTATTTTCTATTTTTTTTTTTTTTTTTTTTTGTTGAAATAATATTTAATAAATTCTTCTAAGTGGGCGGACGAGAGCACCCAGGTTACAACAAATGTGACAAGCGAGAACAGCTCCTTATGATAAATATCAAATTTGATTGCATCAACGATTATAAAGAAATCCTCAAAATCAAAGTTGAGTCAATTTAATTTAAATCAAATAGATTTTTTTTTTATTCTCGCCAGACAACAACAAAATGAAAAAAAAGACACACAGGAATTTCGAAATTTTGACATTTACAAGATATCTTACAAGCCATTAAGTTCAACCGAAAGGTGTCGTTTTTTTCGTTTAGAAGTTTTTTTTTTCTGTTTCGATTCTGAAATGCTCGTTTATATTCTACCTTTGATTTGAATGTTTTGTTCTTTTTCGTTACACCACTGCACTGCAGTAGGCGGTGGAATTTTCTGAACTTTTTGTTCATTTAATCAGTTTTGATCAAGGTCATAAATAGGGTGTTATTTTTTTTTGAAGGTGGTCAAATTAATAATCAAACTTAATGAAGAAATGTCAATAAAACTATAATTATCTGACAGGTGAGTCTTTGAAATTGTCTTAGCTAAAGATAGATAAAAAGATAAGCAGAGCTTACAGCCAGTCCAGTTTTTGAAAACTGTTTACAACATTTCTATCTTCATCTAATTTCAATTCTATACAATTTTTAGACCATAATAATTTAAAACCCACAAAGAAAAAGTTTAGTCAAGTCGGTGGAAAGTTTTCAGTAGGGAATATCTAAACGAGAAAAACTTGTCAAATACTCGAAAGGCCCTTGTCAGTAAAAACTTGTTGGGCAAGTTTTGCTAGTCCACCACAAATACACCGTATAACACCGAACTGTTAAGCCCAAAATCCAGACCAAACCAACTTCTTATGTTTTGCCTTTCTCGAGACAAAATGGCACATAACTGTATAGGGCATAGGTTATGCCAATAGTAATCCTTGCTTGGCCCTTGCTATGGCCTCGTAAAAAACTAGATTGTTCTTCCAGGCTTTTCTGCTTTAATTTTTCACATGGTGAATATAAAGTTCTTGTTTATACGGGCCATTTTTGAATGGGATACCAAAACTTGCGCAGTAAGTTTTTACTAGCAAGGGTCTAACGAGTATTTGGCAAGTGATATACGTCAAGATTTTCCCTACTGAAAACTTTCTACGATCTTGACTAAACTTGGCGAAAACTTGGCATTTTTTTCAGGTGGGTAAATGTTAAAAAAAAAAAAACAAATACATATGTCATCAGAAAAAACTTCCAAAGTTGTCCCTATTCTATCATAGATAGAGAACACCCTTTACATAAACTATCTATAAAATTGCGTTAATCTCTTGAAAACAATTTATTATCGAAATAAAAAGCTTTCGCTGCTAATCAATCACCACACAGACATTAATTTTCAATTTCTGCTTGCAAGAAGTGTTTTTGGATTAGAAGAAAAAAAACTTCTAATTTTCCCGAGTTTAAGTGAACTTATAAATAAACTTAAATTATAAATGTGCCGAGTGCCGACCTGCCTGATGGCATCATTTCTAGAGAAAGCTGAATCATCTTAAGATTTTTTTTTAAGCAAAACAAAAAAAAAAAAACACTTTTTTACTGAACGTTGCCATTCCCTAGATACGTGCGCACTAAATCGTTATGGTGATGGTATTTTTGACACTTGGGTGCAATAAGTAAAATAAGAACAATTACTGTAAATATTTGTCACCCGAATATACATACATACATAAAAATATACCCACCCATTGGGCTAAAGGCCTTTTGTGTCTGCGTTTATCTTAAATATACGGATATCTGTAAATGTATCTGTATCTGGACACTGACGGCGATATAATTATGTGGTTTTGGTTGAATTTAAAATTCACCATATGTGGCGGCTTCACGCACACATGCGTTATTCGTTACTATATTGGATAGTTTATTTTTCCTATTCTCGTCTTGATGCGCATAAATATCTTTTTCCAGTCAAATAAGACGAACAAAAAGTAAAACGAGATTTCAAGAATCCAAAATGGAATAAAGTAGACACTTCACTGACTTCAGCTGCTTCTGTTTGGAAGATGCGTCGTCGTCGCTGAATGTGTAGATATGTATATACAACATCTACATACATATATATAAAGTTGTTGTTATTCCGGGTTTGTGTCTGGCTGTTTTGGAGGCTTTGCCGACAACTTCCAGAATAAGATGCGCGACGGCCAAACGACGACGACAACAGCCTCACCATCAGCACAAAACGGATACTTCATCGTCCGCCGTCGCATGATCGTCTGAGATTCTAATTTTGGACATCATCATCATAATTTGGAGATGAAAAACCAAAAACAGAATGAAACAAAAAAAAAGTAGTTTTTTTTGAAGAGCAGAGCGGAGGCGAAAAGTGGATAAAAACTTCCCATATCACTCATTCACCTTCTCACCTTTTATTTTATAAATAAAAATAAAAAGAAAGGAAGCATTAATGTTTCCGCCTAAGATTTAGGTGTGTTTTTGAAATCTTATTTCAAATAAGCACATCTCAAAAGCTATAATAAATAGAAAAAGTTATTTGTGAAAAATAATTCGAACATTAATCTTGATAGAATAAAAATAAATAACACTACCTATTTGGAACATTTGAATGCTTAACGTATGGTAACACCCATACAGTGGAATGAGGTGAAATCGAATAGGCATAGATTAGATTAAATCATTTAATGTTTTTTTGATTCAAGATTTTATAGCAATTCGGTACGAGAAAAAGTCAATAATTCATTTAATAAAAATAGACTTCTACCACCGAAAGAAACAAAACCCTTGTTGAAACATTTCCATACGGAAATTAACAAGAATTTTTTGTTTAAAATAAAACAACTTTTGATTTTATTGTTTACTAGCTGATACCCTTCGGCTTCGGTGGCCTTCCCGCAATACTTCGTGATTAAAAAATGATCATTGGTTGGTTCAGATTGGACACGTTCAATCACAAAATCTGAAAGTTCAGTTCTGAATTTATTTATTTTATTTATATTTTTCAACATTTCCCCCACCACTATTACTTTATTCTGAATTTTCAGATAAGAATTTTTGGCGGAAAATTCAGATGAAACGTAAGCAAACGTAATTAAAAGTCACTAAAAGTCATCTTACTTTTTATAGCAGCTGGCCAATCAGTAGCTCAAACAATTCAGAAATCTGAAAATCCAGATGTAAAACGTAATGCGTTGAACGCGTCCATTGTAACTTCATCGATTATTGCGAGTGTCGTTCAATAAGGGCCTTCAGTATAGTATAACGTCGTAAAAAAAATATTACAACAAATTTGGGGGCTATTGATATCACATTTCATGAACTCGGAATTTCTTTGGCAAAATATCTGTTAAGACGGCTATGCTAAGCCATGACATTTTTGGGTTTTCGTAGTGCGAATCTACTACGACGGGGCCATAGTGTTAAGGCCGAATACATTATTTTTTCCACCTTCCTCTAAAAGAAAAGTCATTAGAAGTATAACTCCAAATGCAGTAGCAGACGTTAGGAACAATTCTGTGGAATTTCGAGTTCATACAAAAATAGAATTTTATCTTAAAAAAGTTTTTAAATTGTCATTCTCTTTAAAACGAGCCATTCTCGTTGAGATGGTCGAATGGACAGTTGCAAGAGGTTCGTAGAGATATTCAATGGCCGAGTTCAACGCACATCTGAATATTCAGAATTCTGAATTTTTGAAGCTCTTGATTGGCTAGCTGTCAGAAGTCATCTGAATTTTCAGAACTTTTTCTGACAGCTGGCCAATCAAGAGCTTCAAAAATTCAGAATTCTGAATATTCAGATGTGCGTTGAACTCGGCCAATGGATCTCCGATCGCACCTGGCTCATTTACAATATAGACCCTGCTAATTCTACATTGAAAATCTCTACTGTCGTTACGTCTCAACAAGAAAAGCCCATATTTAAGTCAATATACATGTCCAATGTCTATCCATACAAAATTTGTTTCTATTTATTTGAATTTATTTATTTGACAGAATTGAAATTGATGATTTTCATTTAAAATCATTTCCAACAGCAACATTTTGTTTTCAGCATAAATTATTCATGAATTTATATCTTTTGAATATTGCCAATAACCCCTTAAAGTAGCCTAGATTACTCTATAGCTGTACTCGTTTGTATTGGATTAACTCTGTATGTTAATTTCTGTCAAAATCAATTTGTTTCGAAGATTACTCCGAACAACAAGTTAAAATAAATAAAAATAAAATAAAAAAGTTGGATTTATTTTTCAAAGCACGCAAATAACCATCTGGACCAAAAATATGCATAAATGTATGTGTTTGTGTACAAAAATTCTGCTAAAATACTGGAAAAAAATTTTGTTTATTCTTTATCGTTTTCGATTGGAAGTTCGGAGTACTCCTTTTTCACTCCAAATGCTTTCGATTGCCTGTTCCGAGTAACATTTTCGAAGTATTTTTCTATTCCCAATTTCATAAAGTCTGCTATTACACGAAGCATTAAGACGCTTGCGACTTTTTGAACAACGTAAGTGCAAAAGAGAACAAACAAAATCGAAAAGATGAGACGGAAAAAAGTGACCTGTGTCTTGTGATGCGTGGGTAAAATTTTCGGTGCAACTATTTGACGTTTCTCTTTTCTCTTGTCCTTTTTTTTTAATATTCTGCTTCATTTGATTTCGTTTTGCGAGGAGTAAATTTCAATGCAACGCATAGAAATACTAGTTTTTTATTGCTTCTATATTTTAAAGAGCGTAGACACAAACCAACACAAATTAAAAAATAAAGAGAACTGTCAAATTGGATTCATGAATTTGGCTTCAACGTGTACTAGCGCTTGAGTCAGCGGACGATATAACAAAGACGAATACGAAGAAGGCGCATGCATTTAGATTCATAATATGAGTGCCTGATTACATGGGTCAAAATGAAGTAGAATAACTCGAAAATTCAATCGAAAACGCCATTAACTGAATTTTAGCCCTTATAAATGAAAAATAATCAGAAACAAGTGTTTAAGTTTGTCACAAATTTAATTTTTTTTTTAAATTATACATACCTAATGTATCGCACTTTTTTATCTCCCTCTTTTTAAAGAACTTATTCATTTCCAAACCCAAGACTGACAGTTGCCATATTTTCTGAGTTTTTGTATCAATTCTTTTTCATAAGATACGCTTATGGCAATAATTTTAATTCACTTAAAGCTATGCGCAAACCCAAGCGATGGCGATGGCAGTGGCGATTACGATAGCGTTTGCTCGCATCAACGTCTGCTCGCATCAACGCGATATTGCGATACATTTTCCGAAGGGCAATTTGTCAAAAAAGCATACACATAAAAACGATAAATATTGAAGTGAAAGTGAACGCAATCCACATATCGCGTAGATGTGTGCCGTTCCATTGAATTACATGTGTGGCATCTCCACCGCCATCGCGTCGGTTTGGGCATACCTTAATTTTTATCGCGCGTTCTCATATTTTCATATAATAATAAGTCACTCAATATCGCGGAGAAATCTTTGTAAAAAAGGTCAAACGTCAAAATTTATTGCCTAAGCGATCGAAAGCAAATATTTTCTTCTATCTACCGGGCTTTGCTTTGACTTTTATGAGTGGAGTTTAGCTACAAAACGAAACGACATGACAATATTTGCCCAGCGCCAGCGAAAGAAAATTGGGTGAGCGCCGGCGCGGCGCCGGGACTCACGGTTAATATGTGTAAACATTAACATTTGTCCAATTGCAGTTTTGAAGATTTAAAACGAACTAGTTTTCTTGAAAGGGATCTTCAGATTTTTGCTACTGAACGCAGCCAATATCCTATATCATGCAGATTTTCGTAACGTAACGTGCTATATCGTAAAGTGTGACCTCGTAACGTCGTACAAAGGAAGACCACGTTTTTATTTCACTCTACCGCCAGCATAGATATTTGCACATCAAAAAAATAGCTACCTGTTCTAAACGAACTAAATACAAATTCGAAGTATGCCACTTAAAAATAATCTGTACAAAAATTGAAACAAATCGGTCAACTCGTTTAGGATTTATCTGGAATTACAAATGGACGCAAAGAAAAAAATACTTTTTTGACTTCTCGATCATCGTTTTTCTTTCTTGTTGTTATTTGCCATAAATTGCCAATTTAACACAATTCTAGCACAATGGCAACATTTATGAAACAAATATGTACTGTTAAATATTAAACCATTCACGTCACGAAGATGGTACACATGAGAAGGAATAATCATAACAATTTTTGAGTAAACTAAAATTAAGTATACCTACTAATGTTGGAAAAGTTGAAAGCTTGATCAGTTTTTTAACTATTTTCAAAAACTAACCATGGCTCAGGCTTTTATAATGGGTGATTTTTTAAGAGGTTTAGAACTTTTTTTTAAAAAAAAAACACAAAAAATTCGAAAAAATGAATGAAATATTTATTTGAATCGATAGTTTGAACCTTGCAATTTAATGTTTAAAGATAATTTCATGCAAATGTTGACCGCGGCTGCGTCTCAGGTAGCCCATCCGCTGAGTCCAATTTTGGCATACTCTTTCACACATATCGGCCGGTATCTCACGAATGAATGCATGGATGTTGGCTTCCAGTGCGTCAATCGAAGCGGGCTTGTCCCTATAGACATTAGCCTTGACATACCCCCACAAAAAATAATCTAATGGTGTCAAATCGCACGACCTAGGCGTCCAATTGACCGGCCCGAAACGTGAAATTAACTGTTCACCAAACTCGCCTCGCAATTGCGCCATTGTTTCGCGTGCTGTGTGGCATGTGGCACCGTCTTGTTGAAACCACATATCATGCAAGTCAAGAACTTCCATTTCGGGCAAAAAAAAGTTTGTTATCATCGCTCGGTAGCGATTCGCATCATCTTTGAAGAAATATGGCCCAATAATGCCGCCGGCCCATAAACCGCACCAAACAGTGGCTTTTTCGGGATGCATTGGTAGCTGTTGCAATGCTTCTGGCTGATCTTCACTCCAAATGCGGCAATTTTGCTTATTTACGTACCCATTCAACCAAAAATGAGCCTCATCGCTGAACACAAGCAGCGCGCGATGAACATTTCGAACCGAGCACAAATTTTGATAGTAAAATTCAATAATTTGCAAGCGTTGTTCATTTGTAAGACGATCCATGGTTAAATTGCAAACCAAACTGAAGCTGTTTGACAGTGACACAAGGTACTAAACACACGTCAGCTGTCAAAACCAGTGTTGCCAAAACCAAACCAGCCAAAAAATCACCCGTTATTAAAGGGCATTTTGAAGCTCTAAGAGGCTAATAATAAAAACTGTGTGAGTGCCGGGACTCACGGTTAATATGTGTAAACATCAACGTGCGCGGAACCAAAACGGACTTGTTTTTGCTTGAATGGGATCTTGAGAATTTTTTCACTGAACGCACCCATCCTAGTATGCAGATCGTAACGTTGCACACCGTAACGTTGCACGACGTAACGTTGCACACGAACGTTCACGTTTTTTTTTCCACTCTACCGCCAGCATAGATGTTTACACATCAATAATAACTATATCCATCACATAACTAAAATCAATGATTCACCACAACAACGTTAACCTACTATTTCGTAATATCTATGTAAATGACGTAATTATTTTATTTCGAATTTAGAGTTCAATATATGTAAGTATAAGCATTTTTTTTTTGTTCCCCAATAATAATGACTAAATGATGAGTATTTTGCAAAACGTTTTCATTTAGTCAGTAGATTCGGCTTTGTTTCGATTGAAATAAAAATACTTAATTTACCATGTGTATCCATTTGTCATCTCATCTCTGTGTAGTAGTCGTGTCATACAGATATAGATTGTTTATTAATAATAAATAACATTTTTCTTGTGTGTGTGTGTGGGTATGTCACACAAATTATTTTATTCTTAAGAGAAAATCTTTATATCTACTTTCATCAATTAAAGTTAGTTTCTCAATAGGTATATAAAGGGTGTTTTTTTTAGAGGTAAAGAACTGTGAAATGGAATAAAACAAAGATGATTTTTTAAATTGACATTAAATTTACTTTATTCGAAAGATAATCTTCTGGCATTTTAATTTAAATATGATTTTTGGCATATGACCGTCACGGCTGGCTCGGACATAGCCTAATCTGGAGGTCCAATTTTCGATTACTTGTTTCGGGCTTATCGGTGTAGACTAGCGACTTCACATATCCCCACAGAAAATAGTTAAGCGGCGTTAAATCGCACGATTTAGTCAATTCATGGGTCCGTAACGTAAAACTATACGGATACCAAACGTTTCTTTCAATAAATCAATTGTGGCACGAGCTGTGTGACATGTTGCGCCGTCTTGTTGAAACCACAGCTCCTGCACATCATGGTTGTTCAATTGATGAACGAAAGTCAGTAAGCATGGCTCTATAGCGGTCACCATTGACTGTAACGTTCTGGCCAGCTTCGTTTTTAAAGAAGTACGGACCAATTATTCCACCAAGCCATAAAGCACACCACACAATCAGTTTTTGTGAATGTAACGGTGTCTCAACATACACTTGAGGATTATCATCACTCCAAAAACGACAGTTTTGTTTTTTGACGTATCCATTCAAGCAAAAGTGAGCTTCATCGCTAATCAAAATTCGCTTATGAAAATTGGGATCAACGGCAATCTTGTTTTGGGCCCATTTGAGCACAATTTGGAAGCGTTGTTCAGGCGTCAGTATATTCATGTTGAAATACCAAACCAAATTTAAAATAAATCACTTGACAGTTGACAAAATGGCCGCCGCCTGCTGAAATAGTGTTGCCAACTTAGAGTTCTATGCCTCTAAAAAAAAACACCCTTTAGTATCTGATTCGTCACCTGCGTTTTGCATTCGTATTTCTAAAAGAAGAGTATCGCAAATCAGGGGGGGGGGCAGGGGCCCGTAAGATCAAGCCAAAGCTTTAGTCTATCCATTAACAAAACCGCTAGTCGTACTAGCTTTTGCTAGTTCTTTTGGTAAGAAAATTAACGAATCCAGTGGTCGTATACCTACAGACTTTTATTGGTGAATGGAGCGAGATAGAGTAGAAGACACGTGCTTCGGTAGCGCGATGAGTATAGGGTCTAGTCTTGGTCTAGGGTCCATCATTATCACTGTCGGAAAATGATTTTCAATTAAAATGAACTAGAAATTCTGGACTAAGCAGAAGCACCACTCAAAGGAGTTGGATGATCGGGTTGGTCTTCACGAAATAACCTTAACTTAAGATTCAGCCTTCAAAGTTGATGGTATAGCACACTCAAGTCGTTGTTTCATTCAAACCTTCAATTTTAATACATGATGGTGCTAAAAGCATTTGCAGTATATACCGTACGTTTATGCATATACAATGGACGAGACTAGAGACATGCCAATTTATAACAGTTATTGTGTGTCAAATATAACAGCATCGTTAAAAATGTATCCTTATTAAGAAGACCTTTTTGTTTAAAAAAAAACACGCTGCATAAACTCCATTGTAGTAAATAGTTGAAATATTAACTTTATTTTAGTATATTAATTACCCTTTTACTATACGAGTGAGTATTTATGTTAGTATTATTCATTATACCTAAACTTTTTGTAACCTGCCAAAAAACTCGTCTGAAATGTCGTCGAATCAAAAGTTTCATTGGTTTTGTTTTTTCACCTTTTTTTTGTTGGAATGTACGTCTCTCAGTGATTTCCATTCAATGTGTATCGTATATTCCGCATTATTTAAAACTTGATGTTACTCACTTTCAAGTCACAATCACAGCGGCCAACCAGTCATTAGTTACTAGTTACTACAACAACAATATACAAGCAACAGAAAACAGGTGGGCTACTTCAGAGAGAAAAGTTTGCATGTCATGTTTTTTTTTTTTTTGCATAAATTAAATATGGAGTTGTTCTTGATTGGAATTTTTAATTGCAAGAAAAAAAAAGAAAAAAAACGCAGCCAATGCCAAACCAATTAGCTTTGATAGGTATAGGTAAAGGTTTATTCTCGCACATTGAAACTCAATAGCAAACAAAATTGCTGAAATTTCGCTGTGTATATATTTATTCTGTTAGAAAATCAAAGTGGTAACTCACCATTCACAAATTAACACCAATGACTCCACAAATTAAGATAAATATTTGATTTGATTTAAGAATTACTTTGATCGTATGTATCTATATTAATCGTTTTAATTTGGTCCATACGCAATAAAAGGGTATGAATGTTATATTTAGGTACATCCGCTCCATGATCAAATTCATAAATTCATTAATCCTTTTCTTTATTGAATGGGGGGTGTTTCGTTCATTCAATACAACTTTTGGATGCAGGAACAACAAAAACAAAAAAAACAGCAGACATAATTTTGATGCATCGTTTTTAGGGAAATAGTCTTCAGTTCCAGATGAAGTTTTTTTCTAGATCTAGCAAACCATCTGGGTTCGATCTAATTCAGACGATGCGCATTAGTTCTTTCAACAAACGAATGAATTTATTTTATCTATAATTTTGTATGCGATATTGACCTATTTTTGGTGATCAACTTGAAAACTTAATGCCTTCAAAAGTGCTATTAACCAATTAAATATATTAAACTCATAACGACGGATATTAGGCATTAAAATGACAGAAGTTAAAATCGATAGGGATTTTTAATATATGTAATCTACTTACTTTCTGGTAAAATGGAAAATGATTGATTTATTTTTTCATAAAGTGAGAGACATATGATGTTTTTAAATTCACAGAAGCTTGTTGGGTAGAAAAAGCTACACATTGGGGGCTATCGTGAATAAGATTTCTTCGAAAATTTGAAACGCCAATTCGTTTCAACTACGCTTCGTAAGCTCAAACTTGGCTTATTGAAATGATAGGCAAATCTACCTGGAAAATTAATTCCCGATACCATTAAATTCCGATGGATAGTTTCAACCATTATTCACGTTCCAAATTTTCGAAGGAGGGAAACATTCCCAGGGAAATTTTATTCACGATAGGCCCCATTGAAAAAAAATATAATCTATACATAACGGGTGAGCCATCTAGTGGTTTCTTTTTAAATCATAGATTAATTTGACACTGACAGCTGTTTCCCGTTCGAAATCTTGAAAGAAAGTCAGTATCATACCTCCGCGGAACGAAATGAGTCGCTTTACGCATGAACTACGTTGGGAAATATCGAGAACTTAGGTACATATGTCGTTTTCGAGTGGACGTTCGGAGCTACTAATTTTTCACTCTTTTTACTCCAAATTTCCCATTTTTGATAGGAATGGAACAGTTCCGAAATCCAAACGAAAACAACATTGAAAAGCCGAAAAATCATCTTTTCTGACGAGCCGCATTTTCATATCATAACAAACAAAATTGCCGCATCTTGGTCTCTGAAAACCCGCACGTTATTGTCGTAAAGCCAATGCATCCACAGAAAGTGACAGTTTGGCGCGGATTGTGGAGTGGTGCCATCATTGGACCATTTTCCTTTGAAAATGAGGCTGGGAATAACGTTTCGGTCAACGGTGGGCGTTACAGAGCCATGTTCACCGACTTTTTTTTTTACTGAAATTGAAGACATGGATTTGGACGACCTCTGGTTCATGCAGGATGGCACGCCGCATGCCACACAGCCCATGCCACAATCGATCTTTTGCGCACCAAATTCCCAAATCATGTTATCAGCCGTCTTGGTGCGATGTCAATTGGCCGCCTTGGAGCTGCGATTTGACCCATTTGGTCTTTTTTTTTGTGGGGAACCGTGAAGGACCGATGTTATGCCAACAATCTGGAAACGATTCAAGCACTTAAGGCCAATATCATCAAAGCAACGCGTGAGCTACAGCCCAAAACCATCAACAAAGTCTTGGAAAATTGGAGTTACAGAATGCGCTACTGCAAAGCCAGCCGAGTCAGCCACTTGAACGACGCGACGTTGTGTTTTATAATTAATGGGAATGTTTGTAAAAATTTCCTAAGCTAGCTATTTACTTCAACAAAAAAACGCGGCTACAAATTATAGCTGCTCTAAAAGCTCAAAAACTACCCATCAGATTGGGGTGAAACTAACACAATTTCGTTAAGTTTTTGTTGTTGGTAAGTTAGAAGTGCACTTGAATAGAAAGACTTTAAGTTTTGTCGATAGATTTCGCTAAAAAATAGAAAAATAAAAAAAAACTGATGATCCGATTGGACTGAAACTTTCACATTACACATGTTTGTTATGAAATATGCACGAAAATAAAATGTTTAAATATTTGTTTCTATATAGATGGCGCTGAACACCAAAATTCCAAAATTAGTTAAAACTCAAAAACCAGCTATCCGATTTAGCTGAAACTTACACAATATATTCATTATGAAGTATGAATTTTATATCAAACCTTTTAAGTTTGTCTGATAGATGGCGTTTAACAATTTCAATGCAATAATGTTTGAACTCTTTAGAAACACTGGATTACAAAATAATAGCAATATCGGTGCAGCCATTATACATAAAGGGTCATTAATTGTTAGATACATTTTTGATGAAAATTTTGTGTCATTATAAAGTTTGGACTTTGCCATTAAGTGTGAAAAACAATATCATCCAAATATGGCCGCCTCAGGAAGATTCGCAGCATGCGATTCTTTTGAGGTAATTTGAAACCACTTTTTCGCGGTATCTCGGCCATAACTTGAGTAATGTTGGTTTTTGATGCATCTAGAGTTCGGAGATTATTCGCATTAAACATGGTCTTTTGCGTAGCCGCAAAGAAAAAAATCTAACGGTGTCAAATCGCATGTTTTTGGTGGCAAATTGACGTGGCCAAAACTTCTCACTTGTGGCTTGTTGCCCCGTCTTGTTGGAACCACATATCGTCTTAGTCGGATGATCTTCAATCGCTGGCCAAAAAAAAAATCGGTTATCATTCGACCATATCTCGCCGAATAGACTGTAACTGTCTGTCCATTGGCATCTTCGAATAAATACGAACCAATAACATCTTTCGACCATAGAGCAAACTTTTTCTAGCTGCAACGGCACCTCTTCGATCACTTGTGGGTTTTCCGAGTCCCATATGGGGCAATTTTGTTTGTTTACATACCCACCGAGTGAGAAATGTGCCTCATCGCTGAAGAAAATGTTGTTAAGCAAATCGGTGTTTATTGTCAGTTGTTTCTACACCCAAGAAGCGTATTTACGGCGTTGTGAATGGTCAGCAGGCTTTAACTAATGCGTAATTTAAACTTTATAAGGATGGAGATGCAAATCCAAATGCAAAATACGCCATAGTGAGGTGTAACACACGTTCAATAGCTGGAAACGCCGGGAAATCGATAAATTCAGATCATCAGCAACACTTGCACTTGCAGCAGCTGAATTTTCGACTGAGCGTGCATTACGATGATGCACAGGCCTTACGACATCAGTATAACGCTTCCACTCTCTTCAAATTTCTTCACAATTTTACCGATTGCTCGCGTAGTCGGTCAATTATGAAGACCATAATCATCGCGTAAATAGTGCACGAAAAATGGCTACGATTGTAGTACCACCACTTTTGTAGTAAGTTTTTATGATTTTGACGCGTTGATCGTTAGTTAAACGATCCATTATCGTAAATGGCAAACATTCAACTAATATTATATGACACTTCAAATGACAGCTGAGTTTGACAGGTGTCAAATGCCACCCCTACCAACTTGAAACCACGAAATAAATGACCCTGTATAATATTAAATAGCACTAAACAAAATTAAACCTCTAAACATAGCGGGTATGAGGAAGAATATTTAAAAACAAATATTTTCAGCTCAAATCTGTTTAAGAGCAGTCTTTCTCAAATTAAAAGAGTTAAATCATTATTCTAATAAATTAATTCTTGAAATTCTCAGCCACTTGGGTCATAAGTGCAAGTAAGTGCGACCGAGTGGAATTTAGTTTTTAACAACTTAAAAGATTATACCAAATTCAATTAAAAAAAATTTCAGTCACCATCTTTATTCATAGTTGAAAAATTCCTGTATCTAACTAATTATTCGTTTAGCATAATTATCAAGAATAAAACCAGTTCCTTCTAATAATTATTGTTTGAATATTAATCCCCACAACGAAACACTATTAAATAGCCCCTATTACATCGATTCAAACCCCATTCCGTATGATTCTCTCTTTTGAATAAATTATACTTTTCGGAATTGATTAAGTTTCTATACACATTTTGTCAAAAACAAAACAAAAAAAAAAAAAAAAGAATCAAAAGAAAGAAACAAAATCGCATCACCAAAAAATCCCGATGTAATCACTTCATAAACGGCTCATTTTAAAGGGTTACAGACCTAACGACACAATTATGTTAATTCACTCGAAACACACATAGATTTACGTATATTATGCGGGTACCGGGACATTCTTGCTGACTTAAATTTATCCATATTGTTTTGATTGTAGTTTTTTTTTTTTTTTTTTTTTTTAATTAATGTGTGAGGTATTATGATTTTTCTTTTCAGCTCAATCGTATATTCGGATCGAATTTTGCCATCCCCGAAATAGCTACTTCTCTTATTATCAAACTGGCGCCCGACACAAGTTTACGAATGGAGAAAGGTTTATTGCAGAATAGTAAGATCAATCGATTACTGATTGTGGGTAATATGATTGATGGAGAACAAGTTGAAATTGGTTCGGGTGCTTTCGAGGGTAACCGAGGACCATTTCCTGAGATTGAAATTGTCAACTGTCATTCGGTGATATTACGTTCGAGTGCATTCTCGGGTAAGATTCCTTCGATTTTTTTTTTTTGGGAAATTAACGTGATTGGAAAAAGTTTGGACCTTTATTAATGTATTTCTTAGCAGGTGAATTGAAATTCAGCATACGAAGGAGTAACGATGTGATAATCTTTGGCAATGCATTCGAAGATACTAGTGTTAAGGGTACTTTTAGTGAAATCAATGATTTAAGGATTGAAGAACAAGCATTTAATAAAGCCAAAGCTAGAGTAAGTGTTAAATTTAAAATTTTACAATTTACTTTTAATAATTTTGTTTTATTTCGTTTATTTCAGCTGAATATTATTTCTTCGAATGTAGATAACCTCTACAGGTTTGAGGCATCACTAAGGGAAATCCGTTTCTTTAACTGTACTATCGGAACGGTGAATAGTGGAACTTTTGATGTTATTTCGATTGATTCGATTAAGTTCGAGGAATGTAAGATAGGTGTCATAAAGTCGAGAGCTGTTACAGAAAAGGTTGGTTTGATAATGAAATAACGATGAAGAAAAGTACGATAATATTTGTTTTTATTTACAGCTTTACAGCAAACATCTTGCGATAACGGGAGCTGAAATTGGAACAATCGAAAGTGAAGCAATATCTGGGAGTGGGATTAGTGAGCTTATTCTTTCGAAAAATAAGTAAGTTTAGTGTTTAAATTATTTTAATTTAAAAGAGGTTAAGTTGGGACAGGTAAAGTCGCGGTATTTGTTAGTTCAGTAGGGTTATAATAATAGTATAAATAAACCTGCCTTATGTCTTTGAGTGAGAAAATATGTATAGAGTAGGTGAGGAAATTTGTATGCTTTGTCCTTGTAACTTCTGCAAAAAATTATAACTACGGGTGTATTCATAAACGTCAGCCTAACTAAGAACTGCGTTATCTGCATTCATAAAGTCAGATTTTCGATCGAACTAACCTAGTCGAACTGCAGTACCTACCGTTCATAAACGTCAGACTTTCGTCAGCGTCGGGCAGATTGTGCAGCTGAATTTGTTTGGCTGCAGAAAGAGAGAATAATTTTCTTTTCTTTTTTGGTAAGCGAATCAAAAATTAAGTTCAATAAAATTTGTTTGGCAGCCATTTTTCTCTGACGTTTATGAACTCTGTTTACATACAAATCGGACTAAGTCAGACCTTTTTGTTTACTGCAGACATTCTGCATTGGGAGTGCGTTCACAAATGCATCAGAAAAGAAATGCGATTGTACTAGCGCAGATTTTCTGCGTTTATGAATACACCCTACTCCTCGTTGCGCCTAGAAAACTGTTTTACTCAAATGAAAACAATTGCAAGTCTTATATACCGAGAACAAGCAACGAAGAGTAGATTCTTATACTACGGTTCCGATAATTAGGTCTATATTTGTTTGGAAAATTAAAAATAAAGATCAAATCATCCGAACCGGACTGTAAGGCAATTGTTTTTTTATTTGATGTTCATCTAAATTTTTTGTGACGAATATTTCATTCATTTACATGCAACAATGATCAGCTTTACAGATTCCTGTAATGTCCCTGTCACACGGTAAACGGTTAACCGCTCTGTAATTTCCGTTGTATAGATGATTGACAGGTTAGGTTTGTTTAGAGTTTGCAGGGAACGATTCCAAAGACGTTACTATATCTTTAAAAATTCATAAAATTCACTTCTGGCTCACACATTGCTGAAGGTAACGGAACTTGTCTGACCAATTACTGAGCTTCCAGATGGTATAATAATTTTCTGAATATCCCACAAATGAGGTGTAAACGTTCTCTACTATCTGACCTTGAAAAAATCTTTAAAAAATCATAAAATATCAATTATGACTGACCAATTACTAAAATTAACTGATCTTATGTGAACAAACACCGACCTTTCAGATGGCATACTAATTTTTTGAATATCCCACGATTGAGGTGCTTATATCCTCCAATGGGTGAATTTTGACAAAATTTTAAAAATTCATACAAAATCACCTATGGCTGATCACTTACTAAAATATACTGATCTTTTGAGACCAACTACTAGCTTGCTAGATGGCGTACTATTTTTTTGAATATCCCACAAATGAGATGCAAACATCCCCTAAATTTAAATATTCATTAAAAATCGCCTATGGCTGACCAATAACTGAAACCAACTGACCTTTTGTGACCAACTACTGACCATTCATATGGCATACTATTTTTTGAATATCCCACGATTGAAGTGCTTATATCCTCCAATGGGTGAATTTTGACAAAACTTTAAAAAATTCATAAAAAAATCAAGTATGGCTGATCAATTACTGAAATTAACTTCTCTTTTTAGACCAACTACTAACCTTTCAGATGGCATATTATTATTTTTTTGAATATCCCACAAATGGGGTGCAAACATCCCCTCACTTTAAAAAAAATCATTTAAAATCGCCTATGGGTGACTAATTAATGTAACTAACTGACGTTTTGTGACCAACTACTGACCCTTCAGATGGCATACTATTTATTTGAATATCCCACAAATAAGGTGCTTAAATCCTATAATATGTAAATTTTAACTAAAAATGTATGTCTTCAAAAATTCCTTAAAACTCGCCTATGGCTTACCAATAACTGAAACCAGCAGACCTTTTGGGACCAATTAGTGACCTTTCAGATGCCTTACTTCAATTGGAAAACATACATATCTTAACCTCATAATTTACTTATATATATTTCTATATTAATTAAAAATCGTTGTCATTTAATTTTAATTTAATTTTTATCTCTATAATTTTTCAGAGTTTACAACATCCAACCAAATGCTATTTACGTCACCGCCATAAGTGCAACAATTTTCAAAAACAACATAAAACACGTTGGCATCAAATGGTTGCAAGTTCGCGAATGGTCAAACATAACAATCCAAGACAATATGTTTGGTGTGTTTGGAGGAATGACATTAGAAAAGCCAAGTTCCAAGAGTGTTACTTGCAAATTCGATGGCAATTCGCTAACCAAGCCAGCTCGGGGCAGTCTTAATATGCCACACCCTTTATGTCAGATCCGTGAAGTATCTATCGATCGTTTATGTAGTTGTAATACATCATGGCTGGAAGAGTTATCAGATCGAGATCTACGTTCGGAGAGCTATTGCAGAGTAGATGATAAGCTTCAGTTTTGTTTCAACACTACAATGTTCAATGTCCTTAAGTATCTTAATGAAGTGTGCGATGAACAAAAGACTACTTTGGATTGTGTTAAAAATAGAAATTTGCGCAAGATAAACGGTCAGTTCTTTACGCAAGAAGAGCTGGAAATGCGGGACGCAGAAATTCCACGGTTAGTTTTTATAGCAGCTGGCGCTATTACATTGATAATGTTGGCCATCATAGCTATGCTCACAGCGAGGCATTGTGCAAATAGAAAAAAAGCAAACATAACTTCCAAGCGTCACGTTCATGAGTTCTCCATAAATGACCGACGGATAATCGAACAAACTGTGGAAATCATTAGAAACAAATATCCGCACATTCACAAGCAAGTGAGTGAGTCGACGAAAAGCCTTTTGCGGCAGGATATAAGCGAGGAGAAATGCGTTGATATAGTCAGTGGAATTGTTAACCTCTTGGGAACATGCGAGAATAGCGGAAGAGATTTCGGAGCTTTCAATGAAATTTTGTTGAAACACTTAGATTCAATGCCATCAGCAACAGCTCCTCCAAGTGACCCTATCTATGCTGAGCCAACTGCTCCAATTGAAGATGGTTATGGTAGGAATGATGTGGAACAGACGACCTTACCACGTTTACCACCAGAACATATTTACGCAGAACCAGGCAGCGTTCAGCAGCCATTGTTGCGATGTGAATACGCATCGCCTAGGGATAGGCATACCGACATGGGTGATCTTTACTCGGAACCAATAACTGATAGAGGTATATTATACATTTAAATGTCTCACTGTACTTTTTATCTTTTATGACGTTCGGCTCAACATAGCATTGAATTTTAATTTATGCATACATCAAACAAAACTTTTTCATTTGATATAAGCGAAAAAAGTGACGGCATTCTATGATTTTTTCTAATTTATAAAATTATATAAATATGACTTCTGCTGATAGCTTATCAAAAAATGTAATATAGTGTGACCAGATGGGAACAATTAGAAAAGAAATTTTAATTAAACAACAACGATGTAAGATCTAAAATTAAGTCTGGCTTTATTTTGAAGATACGTTCATGCCATTATGTGTGGAATAGCACATAATTCAAGTGGCCGGCAGTGTCTTAAGCGGTCGTTCCAATTTTTTGATGACTCGATCCAATATTCTGGCAAAAGCATCGCGAATATTGGCCTCGAGCTCGTTTAAAGTGGTTGGCTTGGCTTGTTAGCGTAGACTAATGACTTGACGTAGCCCCGCAGAGAAAATAATCGAGTGGTATCAAGTCGCATGATCGCAAAATTTTGACAGCTGTCATTAGAAACTTTGACAGCTGTTGAAACATAACAATTGGAAAAACTATCATTGCCATCTGGTCACCTTGTATAAAGTATATTATTTTGTTATACAAATGTGTGTATATTTTTTATGAAAGATTAGCAAAACAAAGACAACGCAAATATGACAGTGTAGTTGGAAGTAAATAAATAGAGAACGGGGACAACCATCAAGCCCATGTGACTGAGGCCCAGAGTTTCACAGTCAGAGTCAGTGTCACTTGAGTAGCCAATATGGGAGAATAAAGTCCATTTCACATGAATAAGAGACGACTTAAGTAACGCTTACTCAGACATTAATACTGACACTAGGAAAACTTAAGTGCTACTTCTTCTGGTAACTGTATTCTGTGAAACAGGCCCTTACACCTTACACCTTACACTCCCAACCATTGGTATAATGCGTTTTGTTGTTCAGCAGGAATGGAAAAGATTTGATAGAATAACAAGATTTGTCACTTCCTCGCAAGAGGCAGCAAAAGATCTGATAAAATAGTTAACTATAAATAGCTAACAACGCAGTTAAAACGTCAAATCTCAAACGTCAAATTGAAGGGTGAAAAATCGTTTTGAGTTTGAACATTCACGAATAATTTCGATATTTCGAACAATATTCTTGTCACTGGCTTTTAGAATAGTTATAACTGGAAAATGTTCGCAAGACGTACATTTAAGAATTTTCTGGATTTGTTTAGGACATAATAATAAAGGGTGTTTATTTAAGCCAGTACCTTACTAATAACGTTGGTTTTGAAAAAAAAAATACACGAAATTTCACTTAACAGCCACTTATCTGTGTTCAATAGAGAGAATATGTTCTGCAATTAGTTTTAACACAAAACATCGGGCATTTATGCCCTACATAGGTGCAGCTGATAAATTTCGTCCCAGAGGCAAAGTTTTCGACCACTTTTTCAAGTAATAGTGGCCATATGTTCTCAATAACACGAATAATGTTGGCTTCCAATGCGTTGATTTATGTTGATTTGTCGGCGTAGACTAGCGACATTACGTATCCCCATCAAAGAAAATAATTAAGAGGCCACAAATCACAAGATATTGCAGGCTTATTAAGAGGTCCATTAAGCGAAATTATATGCTTTCATCGCAACATAAGTTAATTGTTTCGTTTGCTGTATAGCACGTAGCACCATCTTGCGGCAACCACATTTGTTGCACATTCATGTCGTTTAATTGGAACACAGTTCACGTAATAACACGCCGATTGCCCAAATTAAAACAAACAAAATATTGGTCCGATTATTCAACCAGTCCTCAGACGACAGACCGCACCAGAATGTTCACTTGTCGGGATTTAACGGCGGCGCGCGACGCGCGTTTCAAAAATGAGCCTCAAAAATGTGTCACCACAATTTTTCAATAAAACAGCCGATACAATGCCAGTTGATTTTGGACCACCGAGCCATCATTTTGGCACCAAGTTTCTGAAACTTGGTTACGTTGATTAAGCGTGAATGTTGGCAATCTGACAGAAGGTTTGACAAATATAATTGTCTTAAGTTAGTACTAGGTTTAAAAAAACACCATTTAGTTTTAGTACTAAAATAAAGTGCGAGTCTTGTTAAAGATTCATTAATATTTCTGCGAGGTACTCGTAAGTAAAGTCCAGAAAAGTAAAGGGTCCGCCATCTAACGTTTTTTTTCAACTAGTGCTTATTTCGTGAATGGTAACACTTAGCTCATGTCTGATTTGACAGATAATTAGTTTTATCCTTCCGCTGAACGAACATGGTTGTGTATACGCTTCGCTAAGTGGGCCTGCAATCGACTTAGAGAAAATGCCGATTTTGCCAAAAAAAATCATCTTTTCAGATGAAGCTCATTTTGATCTTGGCGGGTAGTAAACAAGCAAAATTGTCGCATTTGGGGCACAGAAAACCCGCACGCATACATTGAAAAGCCGATACACCCAAAACGAGTCACTGTTTGGTGCGGATTTTGGTCCAGAGGCATAATTGGGCCATTTTTCGAAAATGAGCAAGGAGTGGCCGTTACAGTCAATGTGGATCGTTATCGGGCCATGTTGAACGAATTATTGTTCACAAAAATTGAAGAGGAGGATATTGGCAACATTTGGTTTCAACAGGACGGCGCTACGTGCCACACAGCCGAAGCTACACTCGATGTTTTGCGATATTTTCAAAAAAAAAAAATATTTGGCGGACCTTTATAACATTTATTTTAAGTGCTAAGACCAATATAGTTAAATAATGGTTAAATATGGGTTACTTTTATCAAAAACTACCAAAAGAATTTATTTTTTTAATTTTGGTTTCAGTATAATTTACTTCCATCAGTTATCAGTATTTAATATAAATGATCAACAAATTTAATAAACAAAATATTCTCTTATTTACTTTAGATTATCGTCGCCGAAATGATAAATAAAACGCAAGTACCTTATCCTTTGTTTGAATTGGTTGTTCCGTTTATCATCTTTTCTGTCTGTTGTTTAAATATTTAAAAACAAAACTTGCTTTTGCGGATTTGTTAGCTTATATATAACCTGCATTCATTATTCTTATCACGACTCAAACCAAATATACCTACATACGCCTTATTGATGGTACCGCAGTGAACTTTGTTTTAACCATTTTCTTTATTTCTATTAAGAATTCAACTTACTTAGACGACTTTTCAAAACAATCATTTATTTACCGTATAACTCAAAGCTTTTATCATTCAACTTATTAACTTTGGGAAAAGATTCAAACTACTGAAAACAACAACAAAAAAAAATTTAAAATTTCATTTAACTATTTTTAGATCCTCCAGCCTATGCAACAAGATACTGCGGTATTTCTAGTCCAATCGAATTGGCAGGCAAGCCAGCAACACTTCAACGTCCACAATTACCGTCCACATCGCAAAACCTTCCAGATGTTCTTGGTCAGTCCTCTAGAGGCACCCTATCGAAACCTCTAACAAATGTTCAAAAAATGGCCCAAAACCTCGAAAATAGTCCTCAATTTAGTGGACGCCTTCCTATTTACACAGAAGTTAATCCAACTCGAAGAGGTGCGGCCAAGCCCCCACCAATACCAATTGCCGACCAAAGACGAAGCGACCATGGTCATATTAATGCTTCATCATCTGATTCCGGGTCAGATCATTCAGGTGGAAGTGATGTAACCGTTAATATTGACGATATTGAATATGCAGATGCATAGATTGTTTTATTTTTTTCTGTTTTTATTTTTTCATTTAAAATTTGTCCTCCTTAAAGTGTTTAAAACAATTTTAACAGGCTTGTGATTATAAATATATACATATTATATACATAACAATACACATTATACCTACAACATTTGACATATATAAATATAAAATAATTCTTTCGAATTTAATTTAAGAAAATATTGTGTATACTAAAGTTGTATAATTCTCTAGTATTAAATTTAAAATGCATTTTTCTATCAACAATTTCATTTTCATTTATTTATATAAAAAAAAAATGTTTTATGTGTTAAGGATTGTTTAAGTTTAAGTCTATATATACCTTAATTAATTTGTTGGCTTTTGATGTTTACAAAAAAAAGCCTTTTTTGTAAAACGCTTAATTGTCTGTATATACTCTTATACGAATATTTATATAATAAATAAAAACAAAGTCATATACCTACAATAAATTATATAAGTAAATACCTAAGTAATGGATAGATAAATAAATGTGTATAAAAAAAAAACTGAGATTCAATTCGTATTGTGATTTGGTGTTTAAACATTTAAAAAGTTGAAACGAGGTCTTTCAATAAGTATAAACGGATAAAAATGCTAAGATTTGATAAAAAATAATATATAATGAAAGGTATAGTGACTGAAGCACAAATTATAACAGTTTTTAGTACAGAAGTGCTCTTAATGCGGCCCCTCCACTCCACCGGTGGGCATACTTCGGGAACCCAGAGTGTTTGTCAAGTCGGGCTGTTTTACACCTACTTTTACTGGTGAAAAAACTGTTATAACTGTTATAAGTTGGCTTGCCTCCTTGTTTTAAGGTTATGACTTAAGAATTGCCAAATTATAACCGTTTTGATTATAGAAGTCATGAGGATGAAGATGTGGCTCCGCAGGGGCATCCTTCGGGCACAGAGTTTTTTTTTGTCAAGCCAAGCGGATCGCGTTAATGCAAGCCGAATGTTAATGTCAAAGTGGAACTTAAGGCCCCGACCCATAGAATCCGTCGATTGCGTTGCGGCAACGGATCCGTTGACGGCGTGGACGGATGGAACGGATAAGAGTGACCCAATGAATACGTTTTTTCGTTTGTCTGTTTATTTATTTCCTTGTGCTTACGGTTGTTTATTTTCTCTATTTTGTGTGAAGTTACGTCATTTTCGTTGAATGACATTGATTGTAAAAACAACTCAATTTCGTTTTTAGTATGATATTTTGATGCACAATTGTAGCCTGGCATTTTGGCTTTAATTAATTACCTTAATATTGATAATCCAATATTTAACACCAAAGTTATAAGTTTTTAAGTCGACTTAGGTATATCGATTGTTTTTCGGATTTTGCACCAAGCCAGCCATTCTTCACTGAAGCTCGTCGGTCGTCGATGAACAACTACCCTCTGTTTTCAATTTCTCTTTAAAACTAATGTCAACGGATCTCCCGGAGAGAATAGTTAAAAGGTCAGCTACTTTTTGCCACAGATAAGCCATATGAAGATGAGAATGTTTCGTACGTTTCACCCTCCAAAACCCATTTGTTTACATTGTTGTATTTGTTATTTCTCCCCGCGTCGATCAATAGATGTGAATTGCAACAACAATTTAACCGGTGTCTGAAGATCCCTACTGTCTATGTGTGAGGTTTCTATACATACATTCTCATTTTTTATCTGATATCTGACAGCTCAAGCTTGTCGGCAAATTAAAATGGCTGCTGGGGATTCTCATCTTCATGTGGCTAATCTGTGCTTTTTGCGCTGCATTCGGCGCATGCGTTGCTTATGGGTCACTTCTCATAAGTACGTGTGTATTAAATCAAGCTGTCAGTTGCATACTTCGACGCAACGCATGCGACTTATTCTATGGGTTGGCCGTTTAAGTACGAAAATTGTTGTAGGAATGTTATCACTTGTATAGCGTGGCCGGACTTAAAAAATTTATTTGGATAAGGATTACAAACATGATGACAGCAAAACAGAAAATTCGTCTCCATAAATATTGCAGTCACAAAAGTATCACTTTGCAAACAATAAGATTCACAATGAAGTACATAAACCAAGATAATTTGTGTTTTAATAAATTCAAACAAAACAACTGATGATAATGAAGGTAAATGTGGTTTTTAAAGAATATTCACAAATAACAAAATTGCTGCCCATACAATCCACTTATCACGAGTATTAGAATGAAAACAGGCTATCGGAAATTATTGCGGTTTAGTTTTTGGGGAAAAAAGATCTGAAGAAATGTTCAAACACATTTCGGTGTTTTTTTTTTTTTTTTTCTATGTCACTGTGCGATTCTTGCGGTTTTGCCTCGGTGATTTCCGAGAGCATTTGTCCCAACCACGCGCGCATAGTAAAAATAAAAAACTTGGATTTCACAACCACCACTGCCATCATCCCACTACTCATCCAAGTAAGCAAAAAATATTGAGCTGTAAATTCTGAGCATATCTTTTCACATGTCGAAAGAAATGTTAAGAATTTCAGAATACGAATCGCAATATGTAGATGTAGATCGATTTTTAGCGCCCGGGGAGAAAAGGCCAATATTTTTGTGATTGTTTCAGACATTGGGAATGGGAAATAATAAAATCAAAATACAGCCTGTTATACATTTTTGTGATATGGAATCAATCTAGTTTGAGTGCACTAACAAGATGAAGAGAAGCCGCCATTGAAGAGAACGGGGAAAAAAACCACAACAATGATTCGTTCAGAGAACAAGGATTTTTACAAAATTTAGAAAGCAACAATGGATACCACGAAGACCCATCCGTCCATCGTTAATCTGTCTGGACGCTTGCATATCAAGGAAAAACGTCCAGCTTAAGACTAAGAGTAGTAGACACAATGGAACACTCAGGCGTATACGTACTTTTTTTTAAATTCAGGAGCCTTTTCTTTAATTATTGTTTTGTGCAATTTGTGTTTGCTAGAGTCAATTTTAATTTAATTATTTTCAATAACCTTACATGGTTATAATCAATCAAGTTTGCAAAAATCATGTCACTGTGCAGTCATAGTAAAGAGTGGTTAAATTGTAAGGGTCGATGTTAATTTTGAATAAAACACAAATTATTTAGGAAATTACTGTCATTTATTTTTATTATGATAATATTGGTATGGTTCAATTATGTATGGAACAAAATATCGGCCTAATGGCCGCCGCAACCTCGGCGGCACAACTCCATCCGATGGCCCAAATTTTCGATGACGCTGAGGCATAATTGAGGTTCTATGCCGTTAATGTGCCGAACTATCTAATCCTTTAGCTCTTGAATCAAATAACCCCAAAGAAAGAAGTCCAACGGTGTCAAATCACATGATCTTGGCGGCCAATTGACATCGCCACCACGTGAGATAACACGGTCATTGACTGTGTCGCGGAAAAGAGCCATTGTTTCGTTAGCTGTGTGGCAAGTGGCACCGTCCTGTTGAAACCACATAGCGTCCACATCCATATCTTCCAATTCGGGCCAAAAAAAGTTCGTTATTATCTCACGATAGAGAACACAATTCACAGTAACTGCCTGACCGGCCTAATTTTGGAAAAAAAATACGGCCCGATCACGCCGCCAGGCCATAAACCGCACCAAGCAGTCACAAACAGCATACACAGGTGTTTTCACATCTCCTACAGACCCGCTCAAATTTTTGCACGATTTTCCCAGTTGTACGCACATTTGGACGATTAAATTGACCGAAAAAATCACAAAGTGCACGATAAGCCTGAATAACTTTCACGCGTTGCTCGATTGTGTATCTTTCCATGGTTCAAATTGAGTTAGTCTGAAATTGAGAAATGTCAAATGAAATGCAGAAAAAAACTTGACGTGTGGTTCACATTCAACATCGGCCCTAAAAATTTAACCACCCTTTATATCAACAAAATAAAATTTCTCCTAGGCATAAAAAATCCCTGATTTTTTTATTTTAATTTGATTGAAAAAAATAATGTGCCTGCAAGTATCGCATTTATTTTAAAGAAGTCAAATAATGTCACTCTAAGGATACTATACTCTGTCCAACAAAAATTGGCAGTGTAGGATTCAGTGGATTGCATAAATTCTGTCCTTCATTTAAAGTCCTTAAACGACAGGGTTGTCGTTGTATAGGTACACGATAACATTCATCATTAAAAGCTTTTTCTTAAAGCTCGAAAATCAAAAAACTCCTTAACAGAAACTCAAGGAAAAAAAGCTGACGAATTACCAAATGGACAAGGGTAACTCTGAATTCAGTGCACACTCAGATGTGCTTTGAATAGGACGTTTGGTCTGTGTCAGATGCTATTGGAAATTTACAAGCGGGCAAACACTTTTTGTGGAGGAGTTATTTCAATTTAATATGGTGCACAAATATGGCACGCTACTGATTTTTAAAAAGCTTTCCCATAAGACGTGTACTGCCTGTTTTTGTTGGACAGAGTATAGCATTGTGCCCAGAAAATAATGAGAAAATTGATTCTTTTTTATGAAACAATGGAATAAATAATGGCAATTTGGCAATCGTGTTAGCCACGCCACTGGCGCTACATTTTACACAAAATCTAACGCTTTTTACCTGCATGTGTTTGCTTTTTAATACAACTTTAAATTCCAAAAAAATAACACTGTAAACTGTCGACTTTTTTCTTAAGTCAATTACCTACCTATAATAAATTTTGTATTTAATACAAAATTGTTTCCCTAGGAAATGTTTACTTATAGGAATTTTTCCCTACAGCTACATACACTATCACTTTAGTTACGTCAGTTAAAAGAGACAAATCACCTACACACTCGCTTTTCGTTCTAGTTACCAAGATTTATCTGAAATCTAATGAAATGACCCCCAAATCTGAAATAGTTGACTGGAAATCCACATTAGTGTTTATTACAAGTTCGACAAATATTTTTGACGCGAAACCAATACCTTCCCTTCGGAGTATGCAAATATGAACACCTGCCTATTATTATGATTTCTTTGATTTATTTCAATATTAACATTTGAGAAGAATAAAATCGAAAAAAACAATCGTTTCTTTTTATTTCTTTTTTTCGATCTTAAAGTTGAAATCAATGTACCTACCTAGGTTAGGTACCTAGATATAGATATTTTGAAGAATTTTCAAGCAAACAAATAATATTTTCATAGGTACAGAAACTAACACATCCCTCCTTAGTATGTGAAGGGTTTTAGGTAGGTACAATATGTATGTACAATATATTCTGCTGATTGGAGAAAGAACTAGAACCTCAAATTCTCAACTTTTAAGTTCACTACTTTGAATGATACATATTTCTTATCAAGTTAAGAGAAAGTTAAAATGCATGACGATTAAACCAAGCTGCATTTAAGATATATTATAACACTTGAGTGATAAAACGTGATATCGATTTCACATATTTAAACCAAATATAATTTCCTTCTATTAAAAATAAAAAAAAAGTGACCTCAAGTGAATTTAGGTGTCTTTCATCGCTCCACCTAAGCATTCTTTCAAATTTGTTTCATCTTCGTTGTAATAAAAGCAATTAGGTATGTACTTTTCAGAAAAAAAACATTTGTTTGTTTTTATAAAGAAAAAATATAACTACATATGTATACATGATATATACATAAGTATGTATATTATGGTGAAATAAATCTGCGAACATTATCTATTGTAAAATTAAAATAATACGAATACGATAATTAAATCTTAATAAAAATTCCTTTTCGTTCTATAAAATTAATAATCTTGAACCAAATAAAACCCGAGTTTTTCCATTAAATAAGTTTATTCCCAACTTAACCCACCGCTTACAATAATTACGAATATGATCAAACATGCTCACATTCTCTTATCTTTCTTTTTTCCATAAAAATACTTTATTCTAATTTTCTTTTTTAAACTAATTTCATTTTATAATCTTATTTATGTTCCTTCAATTTAATATACCAACCAACTAACATAAAATTATTTTTTTTAATTTTTTAAAAAGTTAAAAACCACTCAGAAGTCGTTTTATCCATTAAACCGAGCGATCATCGACGACATGCTATCCAATGCGAACTAGTCGCCGGACAACAGTCAACCTCACGCTGTAGATAAAACGATATACCTCGTCATCGCAGGTTTGTTTGTTTTTCACTTTCTCTAAAAGTAAAAGAAGACTGACTACAGAAATGATCCTGTGAAGTATAGTCTTAAATTTTCCTCCTCATTTCAGTGATAAACGTTAACTTTTCTACAAAAACCAACTGTGAACTGAAAAGAAATACAATACAAATTATGAGAATGACGTGTTCATGGTTTTGTTGTTGGAAATACAAATAGTGATATGAGAACGATCATAGCAGGGTGAGCGGGTGAGTTGGCAAGCAACTGAGTGATTAAATTAAAATTTAGAATTTTTACTTGGAAGTCAACTTGCTGTCTGTTTGTTGATTGTGACGTAGAATTGTAGATTATTATAGATTCATTTGTCATCACTTCGATCACTGCGCATATCTTTTGTGATGTATTCAAATTTAAATAAAATGTAAAGTTAGCTGTGTGTGTAGGTATATTTATCAGTAGAATTGGCTTTCGAGTTCGTTATTACATTGATAATTCTATTGATTATTTTAAGACAATCTCGTTTCTTTTATACCGCAAACGAAGATCGTTTCATATCCAGAGGTATACCGATTGATGAGATTGCTGATCTTAGAAGTTAAGTACCTACGTAGGTACAACTCCTTCAAGGTTGTTCATTTGAAAACAAGTCTTATAAAATAATATAGGTACCTAACATAATTATGACAGTGAATTCGTTCTTTTATCTACCTGAGTCCTGGATATCGATACGTATTTACATTTTGACAGTTTTTGTACGACAGCTAATCAAATTTGAGATGAAAATAAAGAAGGTAGTAATTTGCCCTCTGTGTTCCAATAGGTTCAAAATTTTGTTGAAGTTATTTCTAATAATGCATGTAATGTAGGTTAGCAACTAAATGCACCAATTCGTGTTGAGCAAAGCTTAGAACTTTAAGAATAATTAGTACATTCAAGGTTTATTTTGTAGGTATAAGCACTTTAAAATCGACGAGACCAGAGACGTGCCAATTTATAACAGTTACAACAGTTTTTCGCCATTAAAAGCGTTAACGGGCTCCGCGCGACCTCAAAAAAAAAATTCTGTGTGCCTGAAGTGAGCCCACCGGTGGAGGGCCATGGCCCTGCGGGGCCGCATAAACAGTACTTTTATAAACCAAAACTGTTATAATTGGCATGGGTAGAGTCACTTTCGTGTGGGAAATTATTAAAAATTCGCATCCTTAGAATTAAAGATAATATATATATACAAATATGTACATATTATATGTATGGAGGTTAGGTACTATGCTTCCGTTGAAAAATGGCATTTTTTTGTTAGGCGCCTTGCCTTGATTAGTTTTTAGTAGTGACAATCTAGATGAGGAAAATATGGCAGTCCCTTACCAGTCTCTTGTTGAGAAAACGTATAAATAAAATACTCGTGAGTAATTTTCAAGTAATACCTAGTGACTACCTAATTAAGATCTATTTATAATTTAGATGCCCTGCATTTACATTAATGCATTTTTAATAAATAGATACATAGATCACTTAATCCATTTTAAAGATTCACGAATCTGTGAATCCATGGATCAGTCGTGCTGCACCCAAATGTTTATTTTTGATGTGTAAACATCTATGCTGGCGGTAGAGTGAAAAAAATCTTAAGATCCCCTTCAAGCAAAAACAAGTCCGTTTTGGATCCGCGCACGTTGATGTATACACATATTAACCGTGAGTCCCGGCACTCACACAATTTTTTATATTCGCAGCCAAATTTTTGTAGATCCAAAGCAATACACGATCCGGTGAAACTGGTCTAGTATCATTGTAAAAGTTCAAACGTGTAAAATTTTCTTACACTCTGTTTATAAAATTTACTGATAAAAATCTAACAAGACTTTTGAATTTGAACTTGCAACACAAAATTACAGTGGTGTAAAATTTGCACTTGTACCTATATTTGGTAGCACACACGTCATTCTTATTGTCAGCTGTTATTCGTTTGGGAAATTACGTGAATTTGTTGTAGTGTTCCAAAAAGTGCGTTCACCATCACGAAAAAAATAAATTAAATTTCACAATATTACAAACGCTATTGCACGAGATCGTGAATACTTATATACCTTGTCTTAAAACAAATGCGAACAGTTTCCGACTCACCGGAAGCAAAATGTTGGAGATTTAATAATAATAATCAACATGAATGATCGGACAGACTATAAGTTTTTAATATTTCCAATTCCATAACACAATTTTAACAAATATATTTTTTGCTTGTTAGGACATAGACTACATTTGCCGAGAGAAACCGCACATAGCTGACGAGGCCCTAGAGAGTTGGGCTAAGTTTCCCCCATTAAGTCATAGTTAGTATTTATGCAAAACTCTCTATAGTGCCTCGTGGAAAACTAGATTGTTTTTCCAGTTGGGAATAATTAAAATATATTGATCCACTTTATGTGGACTATTTAACCACATTCAATTTGTAACTAGAATAATTTTATTGAAGCCATAAGATACAAAATTAAACTAAAGTTAGGTATAAAGAAATAGTTACTCCGATGAAGAATTCCGCCAAAACTTTTGCTAGGAATAGAAGGTACCTACCTAGTTAAATAATTTGACTCAAGCTATTATTATTAAATAACAATGTACATAAACCAACCACCAACCGACCCGTACAACCATAGCGAAAGACATACAACAGGCATACAGTTCAACTTATTTGTATCATAAATATTGAACCCAAATTTTCGATCGTTTGCCAGCACAGGTCACCCTGCTATGCTCGATCGTTCACATATCACTATTTGTATTTCCAACAACAAAACCATGAACACGTCATTCTCATAATTTGTATTGTATTTCTTTTTTTTTGTTCACAATCAGTTCACACTTGGTTTTTGTAGAAAAGTTAACGTTTATTACTGAAATGGGGAGGAAAATTTAAGACTATACTTCACAGGATCATTTCTGTAGTCAGTCTTCTTTTACTTTTAAAGAAAGTGAAAAACAAACAAACCTGCGATGACGAGGTATATCGTTTTATCTACAGCGTGAGGTTGACTGTTGTCCGGCGACTAGTTCGCATTGGATAGCATGTCGTCGATGATCGCTCGGTTTAATGGATAAAACGACTTCTGAGTGGTTTAACTTTTATAAAAATTTCAAAAATTCAAAAATATGTACATAATTTATGTACCATTGTACCTAGTTTGTTTGTTAATAAGTAAACAATTTAATTGTAATAATAAACGAATAATTTCACACAAGCTTGTGTTTTAAAATGTAAACAAATTCAGGTTATACTCTAAATTGGGTTTAATATTGAGGGGGGTAAAAGGTAGAATTATGGTGGGGTGTGGGTTGTTTTTGTTGATGCCGTTAGTATTTATTTTAGTTCATTTCGGAGTTAGATTACAGAGGTTAGAATAAAAACTCGTTTTTTGTTCGTTTGGTGAGAGTATTCATTTTATAAGAAGGAAAGGAACTCCCAATCAGGGCTGTGGAAGTGAGTACTAAGGGAGTATTCGTCCTGGCATTCACTATACTCCCGTACTCCCCTCAAAAATATCCAAAACATTTGCAACAATTCATAAATTTAACTTAAAAGGTCTGAATGTATTCATTCTTATAAGTCTGAACTCTGAACTAAATGTCAATGTCAAACTTCTCAGTTGCATATGTGAAAAATATATTTATAAATTGTCTGTTCGCTCTTTATCTCTATTGGCTTGGTATGGAAATTAGCTCCAGAATATGTTTCGATGCGGGTGATAATGCTGAGGAACTAGATGAAGAATGGAGTCTTTTAAACAACACAGAATCTTTTAACAGAAATTGTAAATTGGAAGAGTTCTGGAAAAACGTTTTTGCAACAAAAATGCCCTGGGAAAGCCACTGTTTATCGCATTTAAAACAAATATTGGTTATTTGATTTATTTACGTCACAGCAGTGCCAATTCTGAACGAAATTTTCAACTCGCTTCTTCAAAATTCACATGCATCACAATGACGCTCTTGTGTAGTTATTACATAAAAGTGTGACGTACACTGTAACATATCAAAGTCTGATTTTTTCTTATTTTTTCACATAGAATGTGAGTTAAGTTCCTTATTTTTTCTTTGCATACGTTTTTTATTAAGTTAATAACAGTTTTGTTAAATTTGTATTTATTAAATTAATTTATGTACCGTGTTCTTTATTTAACTTTAAAGTGATGAATTCCGGAAGCTAGGTGTATAAATACATAAAGTGCAAATTTTAAAAATATTTTAATAAAGTTTAGGTATATTGTTAATATTAATGGTGAATGTTTTTTATTTGCGTACTCCCCACAAGCACGAAATACTCCCCTAATCCTCTGAAATACTCCTATGCTAATTTTCAAAACGGCAGGCCTGCTCCCCATTGGATTAAATTGTATTTGTATTTTTGTATCAAATTCTTGTAGGTATAGCTTAAGCCAATTCGCAGATTGTACTATCTATATATATAAAAATGTATCGTGGTGGTTCGATGCTTAAGACTTGAAAACGACTGGACCGAATTGGATACTTCTTTCTGCGAGTTTTGTTCGTAATTGCTACGCCTATGCGAAGGTTTATGAAAACAAAAAAACCATAAAATAATTGTGATGGTACCTATTTTTATCATTTTCATTAATTTTTCAAGTGAAATAGTTTAAATTTAAGAAATATTATCATTGCAAATTATGTGAGTTTATTTTTTTTGTTTGTCAGCGAAAACTAAACCTCATTTGTTTTTTTTTCCCAATTCATTTCCAAATTTCAATTGGATCTTTTTCATTCTTTTGTTTTCTTCACTATTTCGAAGGTAAATTATTGATAAGTGAAAACTTAATGTGCGATTTATACAAAGTGATGATCATTTATAGTTCGATAATTTGTTACGATGCCAATGAGAGGTCATGGGAACATTAGTCGGCGTTCTCAGAATGCAACGCGG
Organism: Leucozona laternaria; assembly: GCA_932273885.2. Lineage (NCBI taxonomy): Eukaryota > Metazoa > Arthropoda > Insecta > Diptera > Syrphidae > Leucozona > Leucozona laternaria. Next base: position 15,793,293 of record OW026367.1, on the reverse strand, counting down.
CACCGAAATGTCGCAACACGTCGAACAGATAAATGATTGAAAATCGTGCGCGACGGTCAGAATAACTCAAAAAAGCTTACAATGAGCTTACTGAATGCGACTATTGGACGACAACGTCGACAACAACAAATGTTTCGGGTGGAGCATTGAACGTGCAGCCTTTCGATTTGAGCCAAAAATTTGACACAGTGCGCACGCATCAGTTCAATTCGGTCAGATGTCTGTCGTTTGCCAGCATTGCAATGCCCAGTTAAATTTGAAAAAGAACCACCTGGATTGTGTTGCGCGAGCGGCAAGATGAAATTGCCAGAGTTGCTTCCACCACCAGAGCCATTGCGCACGCTGCTTTACGGTGGATCTTCTAATTCGAACCATTTCTTGCAACAAATCTAGATGTACAACGATTGTTTTTAAATGACGTCGTTTGGTGGTGAAATTGTAAATGAACTAAATTATACAATCCAACATTCAAGGTAATTTCACCAACATCATCGATGAATGCTAATACACCAATACTAATACCACAACATACACTAACACACCACACAAAATACACGATACATTTCTATCAAAATACAAACATTCAGCCTTATTGTGAGTTTCACCCGCACAACATTACACCCAGAAAATTTTACATTTTACTTTTCGCCTATTGAGAGTTTCACCTGAAATTTCATGATCGAAAAATTCCCCTTATTGTGAACATTCATTTCGGGCGGAACGTAATGCCATTTTCACCTTTTTTTTGGAGGCGAATAAAATTTCGTTCTGGCGAAACTCACAATAGCTTTTAAAATTCCAGGCGACAAAAAAATTTTAAGGTGAAATATTTTTCGAGTGAAACTCACAATAAGTCTGATCAAGAATTTGCCTCCAAATATACAGATTCATGGGCAAATTTTTCATCTCCCTGGATCACGGTTGCCACATCTAGATCAAGAACACAAATATCTTCAAATATACTTTCTTGGAAATTCACATAATGAATTAAATCGGCGTTGTGCTATTTTTAATACAGCGAAAAGAGAAATAGTCCAGTAATTGCAGCAAATGTTACACGAACACAATGCGCTTATTAAACTGTTTACGATTTCTTTGGAGATGATCACAGCATTGTCATAAAAGCGGACAAACGACAAGCAGTTCGTGAAATGTCAATTGTTGTTGTTGGTGAAAATATGGAATCGCGTGATATAGTCAATTACAGATATTCTTTGTGTTGTCGAAGTAATAAGGGTTGGACTTAGAAGATCATGTTTTTACATATTTAGTTAGCCATTTATAACGTGAAGTAGTTTAAAACCAATAAAGTAGTATTCGATTACAAATATTAGCTTAAATATTTATGTATAATAATATTTTCTTTTATAATTTGTATGCGAAGCTTAGGTCTGTCTGTCTACCCCTGCGAAGCCGGGCGGGCCAGCTAGTAGCTTTTATAGGTTTTTTGTTTTGTTTTTATTTATAAAACTGAATAAACTTTGATGGTTATTTAGAAAAATAAATGTATGTCTTTAAGACGTCTTTGGGAATATACTACATAAGATGGGGGGGAACTAGCTTGCTTCTGAAAACACATAGGACTTCGAAACCCACGCTCATCTTCAAGGTGACACAGCATCATCCGTACTCCGTAGGACCGACTACGATTGATTTGAGGTACCTACTAGGAAGCCAACAATCACATATACCTACTTTGGGTATCAACTTTGAGGTAAGATAACGCTTCAACCCATATTTAAACATGCGAATTTCGATTCTCATCCATCATCCCCTGGAGCTGTAACAGCAATCAAAAACTGTCATACGTGCTTTTTTTTAGGTACTCAAAATGCAGCTGTGCAGCTTTTTGCATAGTTTGTAGAAACAAAAATCAAAAATGGGGTTGAACAATGCACAGGCTTTTAAGCTAAGTACAGACGATTGTCAGATCTGTCATATTTCAGACAATTGTTGCCAATGAGCTGACAATGGCCAAATACCTAGCAATGAAAAATTGTCTGTTAACACGGTTGGTAGATTTTGTCCCAAAGCCTTACTATTTAATTGAAAATTGTCTGAAAATGATGTTTCTGGCAATATTTTGTGAAAATAATTTTTAAAAATAAATAAAAATGGAAAATATTACAATTGCAACTATTTTAACGGCCCGCGTGTTGGAAGACAGCGGGAAGAGGTATTGTTTGGACGAAGGATTGGTGGAGGGATTTTATTCGCAATTGCAATCTGAAAAGCCGGAGTTGTATCGCAATTTTCTGCCAACGAACTCCAAGCAATTGGACGATCTTTTTGATGTGTAAACATCTATGCTGGCAGTAGAGTGAAAAAAAAAACGTGAACGTTCGTGTGCAACGTTACGTCGTGCAACGTTACGGTGTGCAACGTTACGATCTGCATACTAGGATGGGTGCGTTCAGTGAAAAAAATGTCAAATGTCTTCAAGCAAAAACAAGTCCGTTTTGGATCCGCGCACGTTGATGTTTATACATTTACCGTGAGTCCCGGCACTCACACAATTTTTTGCAGTTTGTTTTCTGCGCAACTAGCATCCTACAAACTGCGCCGCGTCTCAATTTCCTTTTTTCAACTTTCTTTAGGTAAGACTTCTTTTTTTGGGAGATGTTGGATTCGGTGACTTAGGTGCATCCTTAACTACTTCAGGATATTTTTGTTAATTAATTCTGCTTCTTTTTCCATTATAATAAGTAGGTTCATACGGTTTTACAAAAAAATGGAAAATATACAAGAAAACTTAAAACAACTTTGATTTTACGTCCGCGCAGCTAGATTTACGATATGAAAATGAAGAAATTGTAAGATGTCTTACACAACAACATCTGACAATTTCAAACGAGTCTAACAATGTCCTAATCGTCTGATAATAATAAAAATTGTGTGTTCAGACGATTGTCACATACCTAACAATTTCATTGTCATCTGGCGATGCCTGACAACGGACGTTTTTGGCAATATTGTCACAAAAAAATTTAAGTTCACACGGTTGGGAGACATTTGGGACAGTTTTTCTACTGACAGATCTTGCGCTAACTTACAAAGACAACCGGAACGGAAGGCTAATTTATTTAAAAGTCAATGCTTATATGTAGCTTATTTTAATATTTTGGTGTTCCACGCCATCTATCAGAAAACTTGTTCAACGCCTGTTAGGAAATGTACTTATTAAATATCAGTACAGGCTTCATTTATTTAAAAATTTTGCTTAATTTATATTTGTTGTTTATTTAAAAAAAAAGGTTTGACAGAACCTGTAAAAGAAAATAATATATGCAAAAAGTCAAATAATATCAAATACATGGTGGACTTAAAGTAACAAAGTGTTTCAAATCAAATGAATTGTATATTTATAGGCTGCCGTGACAAATACCTTTCAATTTAGTCGACTCCATCACATAATGAGAAAACCAATTCGTTTAATTTAAAATTAGATACATAGATCGGTAGAAAAAAAAAACAAACACCCTGTATACTTGTTGACATTTGAATGAATCTATCTTTTTTGTTTTCTCTTTCTTGAGAGCATGTTCATGTTCATTTTGCCCCACAAGGCCAACACAACACCACAGACCACAGACCATGAGCAGGGTTGCCGAATTAACTACACTACATTTTCTACATCATTAACTAAGCGTAGTTAATTGAATAAACTGCAAGCCTTATTTACTACAATTTATTACGTCTTCAACAGCAGAACAACAGTAAAGCAACGATTAGACGGTCGACGCAAATGTCAACGCGTTGACTTTCTGACGTCAGAATGACGTAAAATACTGTCCCAAAGTTGCTAAGTCTTGTGTATTTTACTTAATTCTGACGTAAGAGACTCAACGCGTTGACCTTCTAATCGTAGCTTAACAATTTTTTCCGCCTTCATTATCATCGGAATTTTCACTTCACGTTGTAAATAAAATCTTAAATGAACAACTGAACATTTCAGCCAAAAATTCAAACTGTAAACTGACAGCTGACAGATCATTTGACATTTGAAACTTCGTCTGCTACAATTTGCTTCATTAACTACATTTAAACTACGTAGCAGAAGTAACAAATGTATTTTTTTTTTTGTTTCGAAAAAGTGACAGTTCGGCCAACCCTGAACATTAGCAATGCAAAGTATAAAATGATCGAATGAACTAGGGAGCTATAGCATCGACCATCGAGCCAAATCAGCACTCCACTCATATGATTTTTTAGTACACAACAACCACTGCAGCAACGAAGTCAAAGCTTTTTTGGTTTTCGGATGGAGTGCGGCTTGTGGTATCGAATCGAATCGGTTTGCAACTAGATATATCTTTTTTATTTAAACGCGGCGACGACCAACGCTACATTCTAATTACTTCTGTACACATTTGCGATAAATCAAAAAAAATAATTTGATCTGATTAGAGTGATCGTGAGGTGGAGGAAATCCAAATGCGGAGAATCGGCTTTGTCGTGTGGAATATTTAAATCAAAGTTGACCTTTGCATATTCTAGCTATAGCAATCTAGCTACACACCTAACATTGTGTATATCTGTGTTCAATTGACGAAACAAACAACAAATTTCCATTTGCAAACTTTGTGTTTTTTTTTTTTATTTTTAAGTTTTACGAGCGAAATATCTACTTGAGAATATAGAACCGCGCGCCACCGCCGCCGGAGACTCGCATGTACGATTTACGATTGGTGGTGCGGCAATGCTTTTCGCGGCCAAAGAGGTATCCGAAACGAAAAAGCGGGGATCACTTGACGCAGATTACGTAAAAGCTAAAAAATTCAATATGCAAATATACCGCAGTAATAAATAAATAAATATCTACTGAAAGAAATTCCCAGACTCCGTTAAAAGTTTGCTCTTTATTTTGTGGAATTTATTTTGTTATCTTACTGTAAAGCAGAAGACCCTGATATTCTGAGGGAAAAAATAAAAGTTTAAATTATGCTTTGTTTACATTGCAGTGCGGTTCGGTGAGTGTGAGTGGTTTGTTGTTGAGTGCATATCATGTTTTATTGGTTGCTTTGCTGTACCTACGTACATATAGTTTGTTTTTGAAGATAGGAAATTCAAATTGTGTTGCTTTATTGTTTGTTCACTCCAGTCTTCTTCATTTCCCGTCACCCAATTCCTTTTTAAGAAAGTTCTATGAATATAAAAGAATACACGTCTATGGCTTCTAAGGTCGATCACAGTGAGATAAAGTGTTGAAGAAAATAAGGAATGACTTAATGTAGAAGCTGCGACCGCCACGGTACTACACTTGTCAAAGTAAACATTAAAACTATGCACCGTGCACGCACAGCAGCATCGGGGAGTTTTATAAATATTGAATGAAAATGCACACGTGTGGTAAACGCGAGCGGTTCATAGGAGTTTTTTGGCCTAAATACCAATTTGTTTTGAATAAAAGTTTTAACATAAATGTGAGCTAAACAAGAATCGTTTTGCAAATTTACGAAAAAAAAATTCTGTGCCAATAAATAGGAGACTAGTTTTAAACTCAAAACCTAATTAATTTGCAAAACAAATGTAAGGTGTCAATTATAATTCTATTTCGTTTGATGGATTTCTTAAGTTTTTTTTTTAATGTTATTGCAACTAAACAGAAGTCATTATCAGAATGACAAATTGTCAATTAATCGTATACCTACTGAACTTTGTCTCTCTCTCTCTTGAAATGACAGATAACAGTTTGATGTCTGCTTTGGGGCGTTCTGTTATGGGATCTAAAAAACCCAATGAAGTTAATGTATCTGACACTTTCAGAGCTTCGGCTATACTTAAGGTTTTTCGAAGCTCATTCGGTGCGCAAACTGATTGCACGCTTGGTTTTTTTTTCAGAAGCTGTCACTGCCAGCCAATTGATAGAATAATCATCAATTGATTGCAAACTATAGCAATATTTTTGACAGCGATAATACGCAATTTTGTCAATAGAACTATTCACAATAGATCTTAACTTCAAATACTGACAGTTTATGAAGGAACTTGATGTTTAATACAGATTATGCATACCCAATTATCAGTTTAGTTTATAAACGTCAAAAATATTGATAATTGATATTTTATGTTGACATTCGGAACATCCACCAGACTACCATACGTCAGTTTGTCTGAAACTTATACCGAATTCCTTTCAACAAAAGAATCGATTTTGTTCAGAATTCTTCCTAAACAAAATCGATTCTTTTCTGTCAATGCGATTTTAGCAAGATGTCACACTTGACATTTCAATTACGTCAAATTGAAAGTCGCGGAATTTTTGGAAGACGAGTTGCTTATTTTTTGGTTGCAGTGAAGTCTACATAGATAAACCAAATATTCAACAATATTTTCAGTGAATATAACTACAAAAATAATTAATTGCAGCTATGTCTATTAACACACACAATCACACGAAAAAGAATTCGATTCTTTTATGAATTCCTTTAAAAAAAAATCGATTCTGTTTAGAAAAAAATCGATTTATTAGTTGAAAGGAATTCGCTATTAGGGAAACATCTGTAAGCACTTTAAATAATTTCAGTTGTTGATAAGACTGTGTTGTGACGTCAACCTTAATCGTAAATTTTCGGGCTTTATTTTGGTTGATATAAAATGACTAATGGCCGATTTTATAAAACCTTTTCAACTATTTTACATGCTTTTAAATCTTAAAATGACGTTTGTTCCATACGTCATTTAAAAATCTAAAATCCTGTTAAATATTTGTGAAACCGAACATAAGGGAGGTAATTATATCGGGCGCTTTTAAAGTTAATTAGACTCATAACTCAAAGATTTTGCATTTTCCAGTGTTTATTGCGACCAAGTTTTTAGTGAGAGGGCTATCATTACCATCATCATAGGTTTATGAGCCTTTTAACTACTCGTCTGACAAAAAAAAAAACAATCTAGTTTTTAATGATGCCCTAAAGAGTTTTCCACATAATACTGATAAAGGGCTAGGAAGGGTGACTATCGGAGTTGACTAGGCCCTCGCCATCAGTTATGTACTTTTTTGCCTCGAGAGACAAAAAAAAAGCATATTTTCCAGGCGGGTATATAAGCGCTCGATGATAACCGCCCTGAATTTTGCTCTTAACGCTTGGAGGTACCAAGCAGATCTTCAGTTTTGAAGTTTTCCAGGACACAATTAAACAAAGATAAAGTGTAAAACTGATGTAAAATGTTAGTTAGTTAGCTGATACCTTCTTAGCCCACCAAAACAATTGTTTCAAAAATGCTTTTTTAATTTATAACACTCAAACAAGCTCGGTGACATCTTTTTAAACTGCTGAAAGAATTCACTAGCTTAATTTCAACGATTCAATTATGTAAGTCTGAACTGTGCCATTCAGTTGATCATTCGTACTATGAATGATTCATATCCAAAAAAAAAAATGATACAAGAACTTTGAACTGGTTTTAAAATTACACTTGTTTATCTTTATTCGTTTTGAAAGGAAACAAAAAATTCACTGATGAACAAAAGAAATAAATAATGTATATTTCTATTAATATATTTTATTTTATTTTTTTTTTTCAATTCATAATTCAAATAATATTTTCACCAAGGGTACGTAATATAGCAATAAAATCCGGTTAGTTAGACAACAATTTTACAGGTGGCTCCATCAATTAACTTAACTTATTATGAGGATTTAAAAGTCATCTGATTTTTCATATAAGGTTAAGAAATCAGAAGTATGTTAAGATCTACATATTAGAAGAACTTAAACTATTAATCAAATCATCGTAATGACAATCGATCTCCGAATACAGTGCGGTTTAATTGGTTAGATGCAATCAACAATTATTTATTAAGACTCGTTTTTTGTTGTTTGTTTAAACACTTATATTTATGGGTGTTTCCATTGTTACGGGTGTGAAAGTGAAACTCATGATTTTATAAATTATTCTAATAATATTTTAAGTAAATAAACTAAGGGCCAGTTTCGCGGTGCGAGATTAAAGTAAATCCCGAGTTAAATCATCAAAATTGGTGAGTTAACTCAGGATTAAAAGAATAAATGCTTTTGATGTTTTATCCACCGGGTTTGATAAGTAATTCCGCATGTGTTCTCTACCGAAAAAATGTTTCCTCAATTAACTGTTGGTTAATTTACTTCTAAAATTAGCTAACTCTAGTTTAACTCATCACTAAAAAAAAACTGCGCCTAAGAGTTTGGTTCACAATGTCGGAGTTAAGTTGTGATTACTAACTCGATATTTTAAATTATCTGCAAATTAAATCCTCTGACTGTAAACTTGCTAATCGACACTTTATCTGGCCATTAAAATACTTACAACTTTAATTATAAGTTAAACTTTTCAGATATTGTGAAACGTAAGTGAGGTTAATAATTGAAAAATAAGTTCGAAGTTGCTTATTTATAACTTTAATCAGACATTGTGAAACAAGCCCTAAAACTTGAGTTAGTTTACTGAAATTAAAAAAAAAATTGTGTGAGTGCCGGGACTCACGGTTAATATGTGTAAACATCAACGTGCGCGGATCCAAAACGGACTTGGTTTTGCTTGAAGGGGATCTTAAGATTTTTTTCACTGAACGCACCCATCCTAGTATGCAGATCGTAACGTTGCACACCGTAACGTTGCACACGAACGTTCACGTTTTTTGTTCACTCTACCGCTAGCATAGATGTTTACACATCAAAAATATGTGGTTTAGTTGTGTTACGGTTGTGACCTTAGAAAATTGGTGATCTACATACATATGTTCATGTGGTGTAAGATATTTTGTATATATTAACTTGATTGTTGATCTTCAACTACAGTTTTTCAACTACAAAACTAAATTTAAGTTTGAAATTGTTACGGATGTGACAGGTTAACATTATACGGGTGTGACCGAGAATGATTATTGAGCACACTGAAAATTATGATTATGAAATTATTTTTCACCACACGATGTGGAAAACACTTCCTAATATTAAGTGAACTTTCCCGATGGGGAAAGTTTTTCATTTAAAGTAACATTCCCGTGTAGAGAAGAATTCCCTAGAATTATTATCCCTGCATCGTAAATTCCGTTTCTAGAAACAACAGAACTCAAATAGAATTGAAAAACAGAAAAGACTAAATTTGAAATTCCTGTTACCTGTTACGAGTGTGACACAGACTTTTCATTAGCGCTTACCATACATTTTAAAATTCAATCCAATTTCGTCGGACGGTAGATCACATTCTTTTTAATAGCTTGAAAAACAAGTGTTTTGTATTAATACAAAATATAAATACATATTTTTGTAACGGGTGTGACAATCAGCACTTTATGAATCTACTGCCAAAAGTCCTGTGAAGTTAGCAAAAGAATTGTTTAAAATTTAATAAAAAATGAGAGTTCCCGGTTGCAAACAAAGAGTTCTAGAGTGCCTCATACTTTTTTTCAATAGTTCTGGCGAATTAAGTGTTAAAATTCGAAAAAAAAGTTTTTTTTGCTAACTTCACGCAGCAAGGACTTTTTTGAGAAAAAGAGTTCTGATCATGTTTCTCAACTTAAAATCAAGAGTTCTAGAGTTCCTGATGGGTTTGAGAAAGAGTTCTGCAAAATTGAAATAGTTAGGGCTATTTAAGGTGCCCATTGACTTAGAACCAAAAATTTTGAAAATCCAAAAAAATGGAGTTCTGATTAGAGTTCCCGATAGCAAACAAAGAGTTCTGAACATTTTCCTAATAACTCTTTGTTTGCTATCGGGAACTCTAATCAGAACTCCTTTTTTTTGATTTTTTTGGATTTACAAAATTTTTGGTTCTAAGTCAATGGGCACCTTAAATAGCCCTAACTATTTCAATTTTGCAGAACTCTTTCTCAAACCCATCAGGAACTCTAGAACTCTTGATTTTAAGTTGAAAAACATGATCAGAACTCTTTTTCTCAAAAAAGTCCTTGCTGCGTGAAGTTAGCAAAAAAAACTTTTTTTTCGAATTTTAACACTTAATTCGCCAGAACTATTGAAAAAAAGTATGAGGAACTCTAGAACTCTTTGTTTGCTACCGGGAACTCTCATTTTTTATTACATTTTAAACAATTCTTTTGCTAACTTCACAGGACTACTGCCAAAAACCAAATAACAATAAAACGTGCTCTGAGTTAAGATAAAAGGAAATAGTCAACGACAAACAATAAAATTGGAAAAACAACAAGGTTTTCAAATTTTTATGTCAACGAAAATTTACCTTTGAAGCAATTTACTGCTTACTGACGCTGACTGCGAAATATGTATTTATATTTACAAAGGAACTGACTCTAGACATGACAATTATAACAGTTTTGGTTTATAAAAGTACTGTTTATGTGGCCCCGCAGGTCCAGGGCCCTCCGCTGGTTGGCATACTTCAGGCACCCAGAGTTTTTTTTTTCAAGTCGCGCGAAGCCCGGTAACGAATGCCCACTTTTAATGGCGAAAAACTGTTATATCTGTTATAGTTGGAATGTTTCTAGTCTCGGCCATTTACAAATTAATTTGCCGATATTATCCCCTTGGACATGAAACACTGAAGCTTTGATAATAGTTCATCGCTATTTTTGTCAATTTAAAGTCATATTTGGGTTATTCAACAATTTTTTACTGAATGTTCTCAAATGTTACCAGAAACTTTGTATTACTTTTGTCTGTGTTATCCTAGCCTATAACAGTTTTAACAGTTCATTGCTTCACGCGGATTAAAGAAAATCATATGTTCAAGAAGTAGGTATACCTAAGAGAGGACCCTAGCCGCACAAACAGTTCCTACATTTATAAATAGCACTGTTAAGCTACGATTAGACAGTCAACGCGTTGACTCTCTGACGTAAAATACTGTCCAAAAGTAGCTAATTCGTGTAATTTACGTCATTCTGACATCAGAGAGTCAACGCGTTGACTATTTGCGTTGACCGACTAATCGTAGCTTTAGAGTTTTCCAAAGTCAGTTCGTAGAAAATAATAATGGGAACCAAATTTGATTCACGAGTCTGAAAATTTTCAGGTTTTTAACTACAGTTACAAAAAAGCTTCATGTTATAACTATTTTTCGGAGAATCATTGGAACAACGCTTTTAGTTTGGAATACCTACATTTATGATTGTATTTAAATAATTTGATACATCAATCTGCTATTCACGCCTTCACACAAAAATAAATTTACAAAAAAAACACAATCGGTTTTACTCAGTTTTATCGGAAAAAAATAAATTCATCGAAAAAATTGTTGAAACCAAGGGATACGAATAAATCTCTAAAACATAATTGTTTTGTATGAATTCATTTATGTTTATCTTTTTTTTATAAATTCCCCTAAATGGTAATAATCAAACTCTACACTCCTCCATTCCTACATTATTTCGTCACTTCATTGATGATTGATTTGATATATCTACCCTATAACAATAACGGCAACACAATTTCTTAGAAAATTAGAACACTAATAAAGAATATTTTATGTATCACCAATAGCAGCTGAACAACAAAAACAAAACAAAAAAATACAAAAAGATAAATCACCTCTTCGCATTGATAACCATGATATGTAAAGATAAGATAAGATTAAAGCACGTTCAGCAGTGTGAGCGTTATTTCGATCATGCTGAAAATATTACTGTCAGTTGCAATCTACAACAGGGGGCGGATATCATCAGCAGCAAAACAGCAGTGTTGGAATTGAATGGGAATAGTGCGAGTTTAGTGTTCTTCTTCCCCAAGTGCCATAGCCGCCGGCCGTAGTTAGTCATCGTTTTAATAGTAATAAAGTTTCAAATGTTCGCTCATCAGACTTATGGCAATGTTCCCCATCTAAACATTAACGAATGCTGTGCTAGCAAAAACAAATACTATATACAATAAAAGAAGGAAATATGAGATTACCAAAGCCGAACAATAAAGTGTCAATTTTCATTTATTTAGTGTATTTCTGCAACATATTCAGCCAGTGCATAGGTCAGCAATGGACGAGTCGGAACAGTGATGATGGTGCTTACACCAATGTTAGCTGTATTGCTCACGACACCAAGTTTTCATGTGATTGCCGAAACACAAATGAGGTAAGTTTGCACCTCCTACAGTAGTTACTGGTTAAATACTCACTTCACTTTATTTGTTTAAAAATGGTGTCACTTGTAGTGTTAATAAATTTTACACAAGGTGACGCAAAAGTTGAACATTATCATTATTCCGCAAAACGCAAAAAAATCGAAACAATTATTCCGCGTTCTTTAGATACAAAATAAACGTCACCAAGATATAATAACTATGGACCTCTGCCACCAAATGTCAGAAGTGTCGAGTGTAAAATTTGTTAAAAAGAAAAAAAAAAAAAAAACAACAATCTGACAGCACTCCCTGGTTAGAAAAAAAACCGAATGTCAAAGGCACGAAGGCGAGCCAAAAAAGTCGTGTGTTTAATAATAGCTATTAATATGTACTAAAATTAGTTTTTTTTTTGTCAAACACTTGAAAAAATGTTCACTAAAGTATTTAGACACTAATTAATAGGTAATTCAATCGCAAATTTAAGTTTTCACTTCCAAATACAAACAATAATCAAATAACTGGATTTTTAACACTGCATGTAAATATTTTCCAACCAGGGACTATTTTGTTTTTGTTTTTAGATGTCAAATTAGAAAGAGAAAAGACAAAGACGAATCTTGCTCTTTTGTAACTGCTCCTAAAGAACGCGGAATAATTGTTTCGGTTTTTTTGCGGAGTAATTCGTCGATGGTGTTCAACTTTTGCGCCGGGTGACAACTTTTGCGCCACCTTGTACAAATCTTTTTTATAATCATATACATATGTATACCTGCATTATGTCCCACTTATAAATATGGATTAGAGAAGAAATCAGATAATTTACAACTTAGCATCAGAAAGAATGTTTTATATTTGGTTTGACAGCTATTTTATACTTTGTCATCCCCGGACGAAATTGCGCAATTTTGGAATTAATTCCGAAATCATCTTCCAAATTGAAGAATTTTCCATTCATTGGAGAAATCAATCCCAATCTCAATGAAATTGAGATCGAATTTGGGTTTAATAACAGTTTAAACCAGTTTTCCGATAAAGTAAGCAAACAGATCTTACCCCGGTTATGCTGCATTTACACGACTGACAAATTGGCATTTTTCTGTCATTATACTGCCAAAAGAATGAATTTTTCCATTGTTCTGTCATTTTTTTGACAGTTAAATGCCAGAATAATGCCAATTTGTCAGTCGTGTAAATGCAGCATTACGAATTTTTGAGCAAATTGATAATTGCTGTCAGTTTTTGTTTACCTTTCAAATTTAGTCTGCTTTGATAGTTGCGTTAGTTATTTTGTTTATTACTATATTTAAATAGGACGAGACTAGAGACATGGCAATTTATAACAGTTTTTCGCCATTAAAAAAGGGCATGCGTTAACGCACTTCGCGCGACTTGAAAAAAAAAACTCTGGGTGCCCGAAGTATGCCCACTAACATTTACCCAGTTTTGTGTTTATTTTATTCTAATTTATGGGGTAAATGTGAACAGCAATGTCGAATCATCTTGAAGTTTTGGAACAGAGGCTTTATGGTGTTATAAACAACGTATTGGGCTTTTAAAACTCGTAAATCTTCTTTATTTCAAGAGCAAGCATTCGATGATAGTTAAAGGGTACGCATTAGATTTGAAGGCCATGATTTTGTTATTCTCAGCATTTTTTGCTTTGACAACGTCAATGGCAATGTCCAATGAGTGTGAATAGTAGTTTCGAAGGATATTTCCGAAAGAAATATATTTCGCAACAAATCATTTAAAATAACACACTTAAATTTTTACCAATTTTAATTTCCAACTCAAATATGATGTTTACAATTACCCCAAAAATTTGTTTATATTTACCCTCATCATAATTATTTTCTGGGCTAAATTTAAACAAGAAAAAAAGATAAATCCCTTCGAAATTTTGGAATGTTTTTCTTTTAGTTTAATGCCAATCAAATTTATTACTTAAAAGTATATTAAAAAAAAAAAATTAAGTCTGAATGTTGTTTAAAAAATATTAATATTTCCCGAAGCCTCCAGACTTGAAAAACACTTTTAAAATATACATTTTATAAAAAAAAAACTGTGACCACACCGATGAGTGACATTTATGTGACAGATAATGAATGCGTCCGAAGGATTATTCAGTGGGTGCGTTTAAGACTACATTATTTGCTTAGCCTCAACTGTCCCTCTTGGTTGGAATCCTAACGAAACCCATATAAGAGCAGAATGGGCATCAGCACATCTAATGTATACAAAAGTGTCAGGACGTAGAGGCGGAAGGAGGTTCATTCGACGAACTGGGCGATGTCTCTTTTGCCGCTAAGAAACATCCTGAAATTCACTCAGAATTCAGAGTGGTTGGTTTAGGGAGGCAACTTATACCTAAACATCCACACACTCCTTTCATTAGATCTCCTTATACCGTGCCTTCATCCTCGGGAGTACAATGGATCCATTATGAGAACCAAATGAGATAATAGGGTTTGCCATTTGCTTACCCCTTCTAGCCTAACCTATTTAGGGATATCGGTTGTAACCCCATTCTAGGCGTTGCAAATTGCCTAGCAGGGGAAGAAGCCAAATAAGCTGTATGTCGCACTTTGCAAGCGAAAAATTTGTTTAATCTTAAGTCTTATCACTTAGTGTTTCTTTAAATGAATTAAGCGAGATTTTCTTACCTGATTCATGGCGCAATTAAGCAAAGCAAAATGTAGGTATTCGATTGAATTTCCCAGTAGATTGCCTCAAACATTAGATACCTAAACTTTTTACCAAAGCTCTTAAACGGGCATTACTGTGCTTATAAATATATATGTTCCTAGTCAACCATACTATTTACAGTTATTATTTGATTTTGCTTTAACTTTTCTTTTTTTTTTAATTAAATAAATATTTATCCTATGACTATGGCCAGCTGAATTGTATTGGCTTCGTGAAGACACCAACAACACGATGGCGAAATTTAAAATTATGAAACCTAAATCAAATAAGTTCTTCCGTGGGAATACACTTAAAAGTATGAGATTGAAAATATAGGGTTGCCTATGGAGACTATGTATGTGAATGTGGTATATGAAGAGCAAACATTATTTTATATTAATAAATAATTTCGAGATTATAATGGTTTAATACAATACATGTCCATTTAAGATGTGCTCATAACTGCAAGCCTTAAAATCGGCCTCTTGGACACAACAGAGAAGTGTTGTTCACTTAATTGGCAAAAGTACAGAATAATTGGCGTGAAATCATGCTGTATATGATATATGAACACTCATGGTGGAGAGATAATTTAATTTAATTTTCAACGCTGATTTTATTTTTGCCTCTTATTATTTACTTAAATTAAGTATGTATGGTATGAACATATATAGACACTCTGAGACAGGAAGTCTGGTACACTTGGGGTATTCACTTGCACTGGTGGAGAATGTGACTGACTGTCGGATAATATGTTACATCCGTATATATGTATGTACGTATTTGAAGTGAATATTTTCAAAATGTTCTAAACATTTACATACATTATGTACAAATACAGCTTTTGATGTTAGGTAGAAAAATCTTATAGGCCAACAAATAATAAAAATAATAATTTATTTGCTTTATTACTGTAATAAAAGTGGTGTAGACGTGCTCCAAATTCGATATGAGGAATTTCAAAAATTTCCAGCTGCATTAACATTTTCATTCATAGAAAAATATTAATAGTTTGCGCAAATCAAACATTATGTACTAATTTGATACCATCTCAAAAGGGCACGGCGGGTTCGAGGAAGAATCATTAACTTGAAATATAAAAATTAAGAGGTTGGTACTACTTACAGATACTGTTTTTATTTTGTATTCTACATTTCATAAGTAGAATCTACTTAAATAGACAAAAACAAATTCCTATACGCTCTAAGATATTTGAGGCATCTTACAAAAATCACCATGTACCTATAATTATTAATAAATATCAAGCATAAGCATAAGCATAAAGATCGAAATGCAAAAGGGTAAAATAAAATTCTGAAAAAATAGGAAACTGTATTTTCAACATTTCGAACCGAATAACGACTATCTGAGTCTTAGAATTAATTAAACGATGCAAAATATTTAGTTTGCTTATCCAATAATGCGCGTCTCCAGAATTTCGATAGGGAGGCAATCAATTACTTGCGTTTATAGCTGAAAATGATCATAGCACCTGCATTTTTTTAACATATAATTTTTTTGAGTTTCGACCAAATGCTTGCATATCTATAGGAACAGGAAGTATTCCATGGAGAAGACGAATTAATTGAACATACACCACTGGAGAAGGGTAAATTTATTGCGTGCGTTTAGATTTTAATTCGGAAAGTAAAATAACTGACATATAGACGTAACTTTCGTTGATATGTACATATATCCAGCTTAACAAGCTTAATTACAATTAAAGTGAAAACAAATGATAAAAATAAATCAAAATCAAAAAATTCCCGTTATGTTTGCTTAAATTTTGTTGTCTTTGGGAGCTTTTAATGGTAGTTTAGGTTAAGGTTGCTGCCAAGGAGGAAAACTTGACACACTTAGACCATAAGTTGGTCCATTGTGATACTACAAGAATCTAGGAACTTTCCTCCTTATTCGTTTAACCACTTGTAGCTCCTTACGAAGCGTCCGAGATTATTTATGGCAACATTTGCCAGATCACTAGAGATGGAGTTTACATCGTTGCGATAGAGCAGGACAAGTACAGAGGGGACGAGGAATATATGCTTCCTCTTCTTCATCCATACAGCTTCTGCAGAAATCATTTGAAAATACTCCGAGCCTCGTTGCGTGCTTGTCTATTTAGCAGTGCCCGGTAATGTCACCTATTACGGAGCCGATGTGCAGTCTGCTTAGTATAGATATTAAACTCTTCGAGCGCTTCAGATCTAGCTTTGGACATATCTGTTTTTTCGCCACACAGGGGGTGATGTTTTTCCACCTTAGGTTTATTTTCTCTATTAAATCTTGCTTCAGCTAAGATTGCACATAGCAACGGGTATACCTTCAAAATAGGTAGTGTTGTTCCACTTCTGGCGAGTTTGTCAGCCCTGCAATTTCCTGGAATGTCCCTATAGCCCGGCACCAAGAAGAGGTGTAGTATATTAAACTACTGTGCCATCTCAATGAGAGGTGATCGACAGTTAGGGTCTGTTATAGAGTTGGGAGAGACAAATTCCAGCGATTTTATTGACTTTTAATCGTACGGACAAAATAAATTCGATATTCGCTATTCTAAAAGAAATTGATAGTGAATTTAATAATTTTCAGAAACAATATGTGTATATACTTCAAGTATGTTGCCCAAACTCTTAGCAGCAAATATAACAGAAGAGTCGGTAGGGGAACTTGAATGGAGAGTTGGCAAAAAAAAAACCTTAAAAACCTGAGAAAAGTTTATATAGTTCCAGTTATTTCCTCAAACCTAAAGTTGTCAAGGACGAGCATGAGTGCCTGATTACATGGGTCCTTTTACTAAAAGTCAATTTACTGAACTCGTGATTACACTATAAAGAAAATTCCTTTCACTTTAATCTACCCTTCCCTATTTCACACCCTTAAAATTCATATATATCTCACTTACATGTTTCATGCTGAATCCGAAAATATTAAATGAAACTGGCGCATCGGTGAAATTTGGGTGGAATCTAACTTCTCTTTTTTACGCACATAAAAGCTACCTGTCTCACCGATGCGCTCTTCAGTAAAACGACCCATGTAATTGGGGTCGTCATGTACTCATTCAATTCAATTTTATCCACGAATTATTTTCTTAAGTGGAGAGGTGTTTTTTGCAATGTAGGTATATGTATGTATGTACATATGTACATATGAATATAAAGAAAATTTGAAAAGAAAAATTCTTCTGTTTAACTTTTAACTTCAACCATACATATGTATTTATGTGCATAATATTTTTTAATAAAAATACACCAAATCTATTCTTACTCGATTGCAAATATTTTATTTTTGATCAACCCACTCTCTCGTTCAAAAATGAAAAAAAAAAATATAAAAATCAAAATCTGGTTGACACGATCTCTACATAAACATTTAACATTTAAATTGAATAAGCTTTGATTCAATTGAACGAGTATATTATACCTAATCATTCTTTAAAAGTTATACAAAGAATTATGGACATAAGCATCAGTCGTAATTCCAGTCACTTTTTATACATTTTATTCAACTGTCTTAAGTTTGGCCATGAAAAATAAAAATGCGGTAGGTAACGCAAAATAATTGCTTGAATCACGATGCTAAGCTAACCTTCAGTAATTAACATACATATATCAAATAATTGAAGAACACACTTAACAATATAGTAATAAATTAAATTAGCACTCCATTGGCTTTTAATTAGTGTATTAGTGGTGGGAACTAAATGTAAAGACACACTTTTGATGCAATTTTGTAAACAACATGTCACTTTAATTTATTTTAAATTTAATTTAACAAAATTTACTAGCTTATGCAAATTAAACCCTATTCGATTGTGAATCGAACGTGCATGATATCATATAGTTTAAGTTTATTTTTGACATAGAAACGATTGTTTTTTATTAGTTGAGTCAATTTTTGCACAAAACCGGTTTATGTTTGATGGATTTCTACCAACAGACAATTTGCATTCCTGCAAATAATGTAATGGGCCAAACTATAACTACAAGTACTACAAGTGGAAACTGTTTATTTTCCCTCCTTTTATTACTCAGAGTATAGAAAAAAATAAAACTGACTTATAGAATAGTTTATGAAATCTTAGAGGGGACTTAAGATTTGAAGGATGCAAAAGTTGTTGTATAATTTCTTATATAGGAGTAGTTTTTTGTGTTAATATTCGATCTTTTAAAGCAATCATTGTTGGTGAATTGGAATAAAGTCGCGTTGAATCTATACCTACGTGGAAACGTCGAAATCCAATTCAAACACGGCCTTAACCATAAACTGTACATAGAATTTAAACAAGTCAAATTAAATAGTGCTAAGTCTTCTACTTGGCTGATGTACGTATATTTTAGTAGTATATAGGATTTTTATTATAAGAATTGAAACCTTTTCAAAGTTTATTTTCCAAGTGATGCAATATTTTTCCTTTTAGTGTAGGTTTTTAATTGTATCTATCTATCACACAGTCTAACGAACAAATCAGTATCTGTCTTTCAAAATAAAATTTATCACTTAAACTAATATTTCCTCTTTTTATTATTTTTTTTTATTTTTGCAGTATATGACACTTCCACGCCTTGACGGATATGTTTATCAAATCGAAATATCCAACTGCAAGCATATGTATGTTCGAGCTCATGCATTGGAAAACATACAAGGCCTCCGGACGGTCATCTTTAAAAAAATTGAGAATCTAATTCTTACGCAAAATGCTCTTTCATTTCCCATACACACCAGCAATACACCATTAATTGTTGAGTTCAAAGAAGTGAGTAATATATTTTTTTTTTATTGTTTTGATTAAGTAAATAAATAGGGACAAACGAATTACTGCATAAATTTCCTTCATATTTGTGATGATTTGTCACCATCATTTAATTGTCAGAAGGTTTTTTAATGGGTCTTCTTTTTTATATGTATGTATCTATGTACATGTATATGCATATGATATGTGATAAGAATCTTGAAATGTTTTGTTTTCTTTAAGGTCAAGATTGAAATAATTGAATCACATGCAATCAATGGGAATATTGGAGAAATTACATTTATTAGTTGCACCATCGAGTCAATAAGACCATTTGCCTTCACGACTTTGAAAGATCATTCGATGTTGTTCAAAATGGATGGAGTAAGAATAAACAGTATAGAACCACAGGTAAAAAAGCTTCATTTTTACATTAAAAACTTTTGATAACGAAAGATTTGTTTCTAATATTAGGCGCTTAAAAAATTCACTATCGATCAATTGGAAATTGTTAACAGCGAATTCTTATCTGAAGTGCCATCTAAAATATTTTATGAACTAGAAGTCTTAACATTCCTGCGGATACAAAATGTCACATTTAAAAAGATCCACACGAGGGCGTTTTGCTTTAACGGTAAGTGTTCTCTTTAAACAAATTTCTTGTTTTATTTCTTATATGTGAATTTGATTCTAGGTGTCAAGAAACTATCTGTGATAGGTAACAAGGTCGATCGGACTGAAAGTGAATGGATTACCGTTCAAATGCGAGATAGGGTTTTGATCAAAGACAATAACTTTGGAATCACCAGCCCAATTGCGTTTAAAGGTAAGTGGAGTTTTTTTTTTTTTTTTTTGATTCTTAACAAGTCATTAGTTCAAGAAAACAATTTATCTCCGATTCGATTTCTCATTGTATATCTTATAAATCAACATTTTCGCAAAAAAAAAAAACATAATTTCAACTTTTCCTTTCCAGCAATCGAGGTATCTAAAGAAGTAGCTTTTCTTGAACGAGTCGAATTGCAGTTTGTTAACAACATCATTAAATTCCACAACGATCCTCAGGCTCTAGTCTTCAACGATAAGATCCAATTACAAATAACCCGCCTACAGTATGTTAATCAATTTCCATGCAAAGAATTAGATAAAACTCAGCCAAAATCGCCATTCTTTCGGAGCTACTCCGAAAACATATACTTCCAGACAAAGAGTAATAACCAAAGTTTAACATTAAGTAAAATCATCGATGCGGATTGTAAGGAGAAATCCTATGTGGTGTACATAGTTCTTGGTATTATATGTTTAGTTTTAATAATAATTACAATAGCAGCTATAATTGTAATGCGAATTGCAAAAAAACGAAGGAAACGTATGCTGGATGTTGTGCTACCCGAAACAAGAACTTATAAGGAAACACAAATTGTTTACCAAATTGAAAATGCCGGCTTATTGAAGACTGATTTGTAAAACAAAAAAAAAATACCTATGCATAAACCAATGCTGAAATATTATTCTTTTTTCTTTGTGCACAAAACTTACCCAATAGGTAGATAAGATTCCAAGGCTTGATTAACAGTCAATATTGATTCGGAGAGAGCGAATCCCTTTGACAGTAGAGCATGATGATTTGTGAGTGTGTCTTCGATTGTCGAAAGGTCTTCGATTTCTTTGTCATCTAGATTATGGAGATATAAAATTTAATAAATTTTGTGAATAAACCAAAAGTACATTATTTACTAAGATGCTATTTATACAAATTTAATTAAAACGTTATTAATTTATATTAAAATCTTTCGTTTTTAATTTAATTGTAAGTTTATATTTCAACTGACGATATTTATTGCTAGGATATTAATAGCCCTCTTATTTTCTATGAACACAACATTTACCATCACTTACTACCACTGGATCCATAGCACCTAATTACGAAGAAATACCTTCGTAAAAAGCAGTCTATCCTGGGAATAAAAATTCGCGAAAATTGTGACAAGACCATACAATTTCGAGCATTCAATTATCTAATACAAAGCAAATCCAACAATTCCAGTCAATTGACATCGATGTGCGGTTTAAGTTGAGCACAAATAATTACTGCAAACGATTAATCTTGCTATTCGAAACTAGATTTGCCACGTTTAAAAGTAACGTAACTTTATACCAGTATATAACAATCAGCTTTATGTCAATCAAATATGTGTACGTCTACTTTGTACCAGACACGTGAAAACTTTCAAAAAATAACACCAAAAAGGCGTTAATTTGTGTACCTTGTGACATCGGCTTATTGCTGATCACTCAACCGAAGACAAGTCCGCTACCAATTAAAGCTAGTTTCAAAATCTTTAATCAGACTAGAGACTATTTACTTCAAAGTATCTTTTCGGTGTATAATTTCAGCAAATTTCCATAAAATTTGATCCAATATAAACAGAATCAAAAATATCGAAAATTCGAAATGTTTGGCACAATTTCGTATGAAATAGATTCTCTTATAGAGGGGAGTTGGAGGCTTTATTTTGTTACTAGTAAAAAACTCTTCATATAGTAAAGATGAATAAAAGAAATACCTGGCAAATTCAAATCTTTTTTCATCAAATTAGCACTACACATTCCTCCTAAATAAGCCAATTCATGTTCCAATCGTATTAGGCAAGAGTTCTTTGCATTCATCTGTTAAAAAAAATTAATAAAATACGTACTAAGCTTGGTATCAAACATCTTATTAAACTCTTACCGTTGTTGGATTATCATAACCTACGACAAGACACTTGAATCCAAAACGATTACTATGCGGATCCTGAGCGTAGAGAGAGGCTGTTTCCAAAGAAAATTCCACTCGATTTCCCGGTAAAATCATAACATTTTGTGGCCAGTTGCTAACTCTATAAATTTTATTATTACAAAAAATTAAACTTGCCAATGTATTATACACTTACGTATTAAACTTTCTTATGACAACCCAATCGTTGTCATTTGTATTAGCATTTGACCCATGACCTCGAGTGTAGTTCGTTACAATGGCATTTTTGCAACTGGAACGCTGCATAGACATGTTATTGTCAAGTATATCCAAATAATCATTATCAACTTGACAAGCTTCAACTAAACATGGCTTAGTTGGAATGGATATTAATAAGTAGTCTTCAAGTTGAGCAGTTCCACACTGTGGATCGAATTCTATCGCAAACCATTGTACGCAATGAGGAAACTCGACTCTTTAAATTATTTTTAAAATCAAGTTAACATTTGGATACAAATATTCCTATTTATGGAACTCCTACCTTTGACATGTTATGGATCCACTGCGATATGGATGCTCGCTCTCTACGATGCAATAATGATTGCTCGTTGTACATATATCCATGCTTTTATCAATTTCATCCATCCTCTTCTTGTTAATGTCCGAAGCTGAGAAGTCTACCTTTTTATCCTTTGATTTGAGTGTAAGATATTCTTTGCTCGAATAAAGTTGATTCAACGCAGCTACATGCGGTAAAATCTCCTTTATCAGTCCAAGGATTTGAACAGAACTCTTAAAATGTTAATAAATAATAATAAAAAATAAACAAATTATAATTAAATACAAAAAATAGCTTACTTTTGGGTCATTACATGCTAAGGTTCCAATCTGGGCATAGATTAGGGGCAACAAAGTGTGAAATACATTTGCCGAAGATGTGTTAAATACCTCCAGCAACTGTACTACTGTCATCTGGCTTCCCAAGACTCCGTCATCAGAATCGCTTCTTTTATCTATCACATCTAATTCGTTGTCAGTTCGATCGTTACCGTTGAGTTTTGTATCAACATGTCCTTTGCGATAGTTCAATTCTTGAATAGCCCCGCTCTCTTCAATCAAATCTTTCGGATGAATCTCAGTTGCACCAATCTCAATCTCAATATCAAAGGGATTTGTGGATCGTTTATCAAATTTGAAAGTTTCTATCAAACCTTTGGAGAACGATTCAATTCTCTTTGTGATATCTCTGGCTGTTGTCAGGCTGGGATCTGCAGAAAGAGCAGATGTCCTGGAATTGTTTGCCCAATTAATATCCATGTGTTCCTCAATGGGTGTTATATTGTGCTCCGAATCAATTGTCTGAGTGTGATTCGAAGAATTATCACTTGGCGAAAGAGATGCGGCCAGAGCGTTCCTTGCCAAAATTAATAGTTCCGTGCATTTTTTGGTGATGTCCGTTGCAACTTGAAGGGCTGTATCTCGAGCTGTAACTTGATTTGCGTATGTCAATGAATTTCCATCATTCTTTATCGGATTGCTGTAGTAGAGTATGCTTGGAATCTGACCCCTCGATGGTGTTGTTCCATTGAAACTCAAATCACACGAATAGAATGTGAAAGTTGTTCCACAGGGACCACGAATAGATGACATTCCTGAATCACCAGAGCATGTTCTTGCTCCTTGAGAGCACAATCGCAGAGCGTAGCGTGTATTTTCCTTAATATGAACTGGTCGTTCGAATTTTATCTCTGACATTTCATTGTGAACGGCATCCTGATCATATGAACCCGATACAGATTCAAGGGTTTCCCATTTATGTCCTGTGGCCTGAAGGTCCACAGTATTGTCATAAAGAAGCTCTAATTGATAATCATAGTTTCCAGATCCCGAATACATTGTTGCACCGGCTACTGCAATTCCTGGACGATCGACAGTAAATGCTATGGCATCAGGACCAAAATTTCCAGTATTCCAGGTTCGACTTACATCACAACGGGAGAATCTATTGCCAGTTGAGTGTAAACTACGAGGTGGCAAAAAAGCCTTTTCAAACTAAAAACCAAGAAACCATTAAGTTAGATTTTATTTGTAATGAAAAAATATATAAATATTTGAACCTCATTTAAAGATGTTTGGTAGACGATCTCAGCCAGAACCCTTGCCAAAAGATGACAACAGTTATTGATCAGCCCTTGATTTATATCTTTGCACATGATAAAATCATTAACATTCACACTGTGGTTGTAGATGTTTTCAATTTTAGCCTTAACTGGACTTGAAATGATCTCCAAAAGTCTCAAAAGGACATCTTTAAAAGCCCATGAATTGCTTGTAAATTCAGTCTTTTCCTGTTGTGTTCGATAGATCATCTGTTCCACCAGGATCGGGTATTGATGATTTTCTGAACTCGATAGCATTGGAAGTCCAAAGTTATCACTTGGACTAACGATAGACTGCCTTTCATTACCGGAAGTCAATAGTGAAAATGTTGTTCTCAATTTGATGGAAGGACTGCAAAGTCCAGCAATTATTGCACTAAGCAGGCGAGAGTGTAATTCACCCTTGAATAGGAATACAATTATATAAATAATTTCTTTGAATTGCAAAATATACCAAATCCATCTGGGACAGAAGATCACAAAGACAATTCCATTTGAGTGAAGAAGTTGGATAAAATGCATCGAAGCAGGCAACAAAACTTGTGTGACATTCTTCAAGGATCTCAAGAACCATACGGTAACCTGTTAGCAAAATATCGAAGTCATATCACTTGGATCACTTGGATAGCCAAAGCTTAAACTTACCATCTTCACTACAAATATCTTTAAATATATCGTCATTGAGTATCTCAATTAGAAGGGCTCTTACGTTCCCAATACACTCGGCCAATTGAACATTTTCCATATTAGCTTTTCGCGATGTGGGAGTCGGTAACTCATTAGTTCCAATAAAATGCTTCGAGCCATTAGTCACGGATTTGCTTGGTTTGTTAGCTGTAACAAAGTTCCTTTAAATAAACCGCTAGAATTCAAATCGTCGCAATTGATTACCCAGATTTCCTTCTGCCAACTTCTTTGCCAAGACCTTAACAGTCTTTTGGGGATAAATCTCGTTGGTGTACTTCCTCAACAATCGCAGACATGATTTATTCACATAAATCAAATATTCTAAAGACTGCTTGACCTGCAGATGACGAGTCTTATCTCTTTGTTCGCGGATGTTTCTTTTAAATGATTCCCATGACCATTTTAGCAACGAAACAAGACTCTCGAAACACTCCTTTGTGACCGTGTTGGCAAATGATTTGGAAATTTTCTGAACTGGATCGATTTCAATATGTGGTGTTGGTTGTTTGGACTCTTGAGTGATAAGTCGATACAAAATGGACGGAATTTGCCCAGAATTGATATCAGTTCCGTTGTTGGCTTTTTTAGAATTTTTAAAAACAAACACTAATTGATCTTCGGTGGTTACAGTAGCTTGTCCAGCTGATCCACAATCTGATGAAGGACCAGCTATACGTGCCCAAATTAAATACCATCGTCCGGATGATGCAGTTATGGGTTTTGGTAGCATAATGTGATATTTGCTCCGTGCTGGACATTCAAAGGGAATTTCTTTTGTCTCTGAGATAAGTGCTCCATCTTTTTCATAGCCTCCACCATCGATACCAAGGTCAAATACTTTCAACTTGCAAGAATATTCACCACGACCACCAAACATTCCAAAGCCACCTGCAGAAAATGAAATGGAATAGACAATTCATCAAAAAAAAAAAAAACATTCAAAATACTAGGTTGCTGCGTGGTCGAGCCCTAAGACTTTCTTTATAACGAATAAAAATAAAATTGAAACAGAAAACTCACATATTAAAACATCCGTATCGCAGGAGAACCGAATGGCCTCCACACTGTGTCCAGAATATCCCCATCCACCGCCAAAGTTTTCAAATCGGTTTAGTATTTGATAATCGTTCGATTGGTTTTCTTTTGTCTGATTTTGTAGAGCTGGTGTTACATCTTCAAAGCAACTGGGACTGCAATACGGAGAAAATTAAGATTTCGAAAATCCTCCAAGCTTATTGAACTTACATCAAATCCTGAGCAGACGTAAGGACATCCAAGCAAGCCAACAGATTGAGCGAAGCTTGTGATCGAGAAACTTGAGAATCTGGTTTATTCGTTGGCAGGGATAGCTCTGGGGATAAAATCGCTCTAAAGTTTGATGAGTTCTGGAACAAAAAAAAAAAATATTTACATCATCAATTGTATTTTCTTGAGAAATTTCTGAAAAGAATCAAATCTCCTCTTACAGTTCCATTTTTGGGAATTTCACTAGCCAGAACATTGTAGCATAATACACTTTTTGTAACTCCTCCATCAAAAACCCACAAAACATTAAACTGAGGATCCAGTGCAAAAGCAATCTGTGGCATTGGTTTTTCAATAGGACTCTTCGCTTCTTGACGACGGCGTTTTCTCTGATCTCCAGCGCCCATAAGTATTTGATTCTCATGCACTTCGAATATTTGGTTCCTCGATTCATGCATACTACGCGACATCTGGTCAACACTTCGATCGATATTCTGGTTGATCTCAGGAAGTTCGGAATTTCGATTGCTTTGAATAATTTGCACAAAATTAACCTGGTTGTTGTAATGCGCGGTGCAGCTGCCATCACGTCGATTTATCGTGAGTGCGTGAAAACTTAAAGGAATGGTTGGAATCAACACTGAAAAATAAAGAGAATAGTCACATAGTCATTCGAGTGTCAGGTTTTTTACTTACAAATTGTCTTTTTATCAGCAATGACACTTATCTTCGGCAGAATGTGAGTAGTTATAAGTGATTCATCGATTTTAATAAATGTCTGATCACCACTGGAACCGATCCATGTGGCTTTCTTGCCAAAGCTTGGTCCCAAGCCACTGAAAAATATTGGAATCAGTTCTACAATCTGAATTTATTCTGTCTAACTTACAAGACAGCTCCGGGAGTGCAATTCCATAAGAACTTTTGCCTTTGAGCCATCATTGCTGAAGCGGTAGAACCTTCTTTAGATGGATCGAGTAATTTAAGAGCTTCGTCGTGTAATGAAGACTTATTGAAGTCATTTGGTAAGCGTCCTAGTTGTCCTTTCTGAGAGAAAAAGTAATTTTTTCGTTTTTATCAATTTATAACTCACATCGATATAAGTATTAAACAATATTACTTACTTGATAGTTTCCAAAAGTATAAACAACTCCTTTGTGAGTCAGTAAGACAGTATGATTACTTCCAGCAGCTATTTGGCTAATGGCACCTTGTACCTTGACTTGAACAGGTCCGCTAACTGATTGTAAATCTCCAGTTCCCAGTTGCCCATACTGGTTGCTTCCAAATGTGAAAACTTCTCCGGTAAGTGTTAATACCACTGTATGATGTAATCCACAGGCTATCTGTACAACTGGACTATTCGATGGCAGGACTAAATGTTGTGGTGCTAAGGGGGCAACCCTAGGAGGATCCTTTTCTGCGTCTGATGCCAGATTGTTTTCTTCACGTGGTTGCTTATCCTTTCGACGCAATATAATGCTCTTCGATCGTTGACGACTTAAGTCGCTCAGTTGTTTTGCATCTAAATAATTTTATAGTTTTAAATCTTTTCAGTATTAGGATTCTGTATGTTACCGCTGTTTTCTGTTTCCTGCATAGCAATACATGAAGAACATAGTCCGCACTTGGAGCATCCCGCATCACCATGACCACATGGACAAACCCTTCAATTTAATTCGTAAGTGAAATAGTATAAAATTAAAAGAATAATTTCCAACTTACGCTCCTGGCATCCTCTCCTCCGCAGGCACATTGAGAGACGAGACACAAGATATGTTGTATCCAGTACATTCCTTACACACAACACACACCCTACACTGCCCTTGTGCCACATGATGATCATCAAAATCACACAAATTTGCGATATCATACTTATGTCTTCGTTCATTTGGCTTCATATCATTCGATTCCACCTGACTTCCTCCAGTTGTATCCATTGAGTAGTTTGATTCTTTAGGTTTCGAATTGAATGAGCGTCCACATTGTCCTTTGTTATTTAGACCAAAGGTAAAGAGCTGCCCCTTGGAGTTAAGCACAACGCAATGGGCTTTTCCCAAAGCGACTTTTGTGATATGCTGTTCTGAAAATTCAGTAACATAACCATGAGCATCACAATGGGCTGTGTCTTTGCCAAACATTATGAGACGTCCTGTTTTTGTAACGAAGGCCGAGGTTCCATTATTGCAAGCGGCTTGAATGACCACATGTCCATCAATACGAGTTAAGCGTTTTGGTTTGATGGCTTTCGGTTGCCTGCGGTTCTTCGAGGAATCACCATCTTCACCACGGCGGGCAGTTCCTTAAAAAAAGAAGAACATATGGATTCGATAAATATGTTAGCATCTTGTTTGGTTATTAGAAAAGAAGAGTTGATTTTAAGAAAATGAATACTCACCTGCAAAGTAAACAGTTCCATCATCGTTGACGAGAAGGGCATGTATCCCATCGTGCCCAACAGCGACCTGAGTAATATTGGACACTTTGGAAATTATCAGTTCTGTAATTTTCATCGTTGGTGTTCGTCCAACTGCTTTCAAACCCAGAGATGGAGATTTCCCATAGTAATAAACTTTTCCATTTGAAGCTTTTACAAGACCGAATTCCTTGCCACATGCAATTCCTTGAATTTCTATATCCGTAGGCAGTTTCGGTTCAAAAATATTATAAGATGATTGAATCTAAATTTAAGAGAAAAAAAAACTGTTAACAAGACAAGACTAGCAATAGGAACTTGCAACCTTTTGAATTTGATTTTGATTGAGTACTTCGTCTTCAAAGGCAGCATAACCTAGTGTTCTGAATTTCTTACGAGCTAATTTGAGTGGCAAGTCAAATGCCAAAATTCCCGAACTGTTAAAAATTTGCTTCACTACAAGAGTATCCTGAAAAATATAATACATACTTTAAGTGTACTTAAACGGATTTTTAAAGAAAATTCACTTACATCACGATTAGTACAAATCATGTTAATTGACTCTTCATCTGAAAACAGAACATAATTGAGTCCTTCGCGAATCATTGGAAGATTAACATTGGACGGACATTGGACTGTTGACAAGGTGTCAGTGTTGACCAGGAGAATATTTTCAGAGAGACGTTTGGAAAAACGCTTAAAATATAGTTTTCCCTGAAATCAAAATTATCACCATAACAATGCGGAAATGGAAACTGTACCGTATTAACTTACTGCACAAAATCCCAACCATCCACATGCTTCCTTTCCGAATTCGGTATTTGTAGCGTAGACATGCCCTTTAAATGATCCATTGAAGCCAGTGCCGATTTTCAAGAGACAAGTGCGATACAGCAGATAAATGAATGTTCCATCCGATGCCATTGCTGGTTGAATCAATGTCAATGGTGTTGTGGTACTTAAGATGGATCTTAACGAAAACTAAACACAAGGAATTATCACCTGTAAAAAGGCTTTTAGTATAAATATTCGAACCTCATCCACCAAACAATTTTGGGGAACCCCATGCGAATGAAAGTCGGGTCGAATAGGCTTATTGAGCGCCGCACTCATAACAGTGCGCTGAAGCGAGAATAACACCAGTGGCAGCTTAATTATCTGAGCAGACAACTGTTTCGAAGACTTTAAGAGAGCAGCGATGGCTTTCAGAATTTTTCCAGTATCGCCGCGAGCAATACATAGCCCGATCAATGATGAGCAAGCAATATTCGACCAATTAGTTTCATACATGGGCGAGTGCGATGGCTGTTGTGCTCCCGAAGATGTAGACATAGTAGCTAGGTCAAGAAGTAGATCGTAGAGTGGATTTATAAGATCGTCTGGTTCTAGTTTAAAACTTTCTGGCTGCTGTCCTTGGATAACATCGAATAAAGCCTTCAGAGCTTTGGTGCAGATACTCGGTTGAATATTTCTAGCATCGCCAATCAATTCGAACAGACTGCGTAAACCAGCACCGACAATAAGCGGTACTTTGGCGATTTGTACCTCTTTTTCGACAGCTTCATCAGTTTCGGTATCGCCATCGCTGTGTACTGAATCAGCACCGCCTGTATTGCGTTTTTCATTGGTGTGACAAGAGCACTCAATTAAATTATTCGCTAAACATGCATTGGTACATATCAAGCAGCACGAGGATAGTGCTTTGATTTTTTTAGAAGAAGAAGATTTTTCCTGAAATAAAGCATATTTTGCATCAGCTTCTAGGACTGCTGATCGAATGGCTGAAAAGACGGTAAACTTTGATGAATTTGGCTTGAGTTCAATCTGAGCTAGTGTGTAGGCGGGGTAGAGTTGTTCGTTATCAACCAAATTCTCGGCTGCTTTTTTGTCTTTGTTGTTGTTTCTCTTCGAACCACCTTTGGTCTCTTGTAGTTTTCTAAAAAAAACAAAAAATTGATCTTCGATTTCTCAGGAAATAACTTAGTGTGTAAATAAAAGAAATAAGTCTTTATTCTTTTTTTTATTTATTATGACATTTATTTAAGTTTTTCAAATAAATCGGAGAAATGGCCGCCGCCAAAGTTCATGCAGATGCGATCATACCTATTTCCATAAGAGAATGACTTTTTTTTATTCGCAATAAACTATTATCTAGAAATTTGGACTCCTTTTCCAAAGTTGAAAATCTAGGATTTTTTCCAGTACATTTCTGGATTAGCATTGATAGAAACTAGTCGATCTATGAAGGAGGAATAAGGTGGTTACCTAAAAAGAAGACCCTAAAAGCAAGTTGACAAAATATTGTTGAAACTATTGAGGAGCACCAGATGGCAAAATTTTAACAAAATCGGTTCAACCATCAAAAAGATATACCTACATATGTATGTAAGTATGCATATGGGTTTTATCATTTAATGACCTCTGTATTGCTTTTTGGGCTTAGGTAATTTTTTGTATCTAAAGCCCAAAAACAACAACATATGCCTACATAATGTACATAGCGCATGGGAAGAAGAAACAAAGTAACGAATAATCCTTGATGGACAAATGCTTCAACTGTGGTTGTACTTAAATAACCTAAAAATAAGACCATCTTCTCAAAAAACGTGGAATGCCTATTTCCGTAATGTGAATTTTTGCCAAAAACCTGAAACGCAGTTTTCTTACAATCACTTTGGGCTTTGCATGTACGCAATTAAATCAAAATTGTTACAGTCGTTTTCGAAAGGTCAAGGTACAGACAGACATCCAGACAGGTAAAATTGCGGGACCCGCTTTTTTAGTGTTCTCTACCATAGTATAATGCCATGTCTGATTGAAATCTCGAGTTTGATTTTTTTTTTACTAATCCTAATTCCTAAACTTGCTCTTTTGTACCTATCTATGTATGTATGTATGTATGTATGTATGTACATATGTATGCACAGCGTAAGTAAAAATATTTTGCACTACATATATTGATAAAATTGTCATTGGAGTCAAATAAAATTTGGCAACCCTTACAACGAGGCTCTCCGTATCCAGTCCACACCTGTGATCCAGTCATTTATATATTTGTTTTGTTTTGTGGACCAAATGAACAAAACAGGTAGGATTTAGGTAGGAATATATACCTAAACTAAAAATATGCAAGAAGCGGCAAATCGGCTTGTTTTTGCTAGCCGGTTTTGATGGTAGGCAAATATAATATACCTATGTATTATTGTTCACTCTTTTTGCGCTCATTTTATACAAATAATAATGAAAAATTTTTGTTTTGCAAAAATACCCAAACTCGAAGTCAAACAACACTATGACGTATCTTGAATGAATTATGTAGGCATAGGTATCCTGTTTGGTAAAAATCGATAGATTTTTGTTCAGCAATGAACAGTTTTTTCTCTTCAATAGCTATTTCCATTAATTTTAACTTATGCTAAGTTTGCTATTATTTATGAAATTATTTAATGCAAAATTATTATTATACCTTTCAGCACCATTTGTGTACAATTCGTGAAAATATTCACCATATTTTGATGGCTGCACCAAACCCACCATTGCACAATCGACAATTTTCTTATTTGTGTTTTGTGATTCAATAACAACAATTCACTGATATTTCAGCAAATTTTTGCTATAAATTGAATAATGAATTGAATTTCTTTAAGTTTAGTTGATTTTTGTTTTATTTTTGCACAAAGTTTTGTTTAAATAAATCAATTTATGAACAGAATAAATTATTGGTTCTTCCGTACGTGATTTTTTAACCAGAATTACTGTCTGGAATTTGATTTTTGGTGATCGATACAGTAGAAGGAGGCAAGCAAATAAGAAAAATGACAACAGGCGCGAAGTTCCCTTGTCCTTTGACTCTTTCTAACTCACAGGACATCGATAGGGGTAGGAAACAACAGTGTCCCCAATTGAATAGTAAATAAGCTCATAGCATTATGATACTTTTGAAGTGGCATGTAGTTAGTTCAAGTTAACTTTTTTGTTATACAAATAGATAGGAACTACTTAAAACATTAATAGTTATAGTTTTTAATAGATATTGTTAAAAATATTATGTGTTTTCAGGAAAGAATATTTTAAATTCAATTTGTTTAAAAATACTATTGAAAAAACTATGATCCTAGTCCAACAAATTCAGCTACATGGGATCTCTGGTCAGAGGGGTGAATTAAATTTAGTTGAAAATATAAGTGTGTTGGTGTGCAAAACAAAATGTGAAAAAATAAGGGGAACCTGCGGATAAACAAAAAACAGCTGTTTGGCTGCGCGTTGTAAAAGTAAACAAATGCATTTCGGAATATGTTTGGCACGTGCTTTCTCTTTCACAAAGTTGTTGTTTACAATTTTGAGCACGTGGTAAGACAGAGTACTCTATGTTGTAAGAGGTGAATTTACACTCCGCACCATCGAACTTAGGACAGGTAGTTTTGTATAATAATTTAACGATTTTTTCAAATCCATACAATAATCTGGGAAAAAACATTTTCAAAAGGAAAGAATTTTTTTCATTGAAAAAAAATTATAAATCAATCAAAAAAAAAATACAGCGAAACGAAGAGTAACAAAAGGTGAAAATATTGTATCGGTGATCGGAAGAACATAGAGAGTAGCCAAATTATTCTTTTAATAAAAACAGACATATTTATATCTAGCCAGACTACACTCATGTCTCGTGTGTTGTGGAGTGGCCCCTTTTTACTAGCCGTTTTTATTACTAGAAATAATCCATATAGATCATTATTTATAATCATTATATAAAGGTTGTTTTTTAAAGTTAAAGAACTTTGAAATGAAATAAAACAAAGATAGTTTTTTTTTTTTTAAATGACATGAAATTTACTTTATAATTTAAATATGATTTCTGGCATATGACTGCCATCATGGATGGCTCAGACGCTGTCTAATTTGAAGGTCCAATTTTCGATGACTTTTTCCAACATTTGTGGCCGTATGTCGGCAATAACGCGGCGAATGTCGTTATCCAACTGGTCAATCGTTTCGGGCTTATCGGTGTAGACTAGCGACTTCACATATCACCACAGAAAATAGTTAAGCGGCTTTAAATCGCACGATCTTGGAGGCAAATACACGGGTCCGTAACGTGAAACTATGCGGTTACCAAACGTTCCTTCAATAAATCAATTGTGGCATGAGCTGTTGTGACATCTGGCGCGGTCTTGTTGAAACCACACCTCCTGCACATCATGGTTGTTCAAGCGATGAACAAAAAAGTCAGTAATCATGACTCTATAGCGGTCACCATCATTGACTGTAACGTTCTGGCCAGCATCGTTTTTAAAGAAGTACGGACCAATTATTCCACCAAACCATATAAAGCACACCAAACAGTCAGTTTTTGTGAATGTAACGGTGTCTCAACATACTCTTGAGGATAACTCCAAGTACGGCAGTTTTGTATATGAGGATATATTAAGGATTATGGCCATATTGTTCTTCCATACTCTCGGATTAAATTTTTTTTTATTTTATAAATTGGATATATTTTCATAAACATTAAAGTCCACATAACGAACAGTTTGAATCATTAGTTCACGATTCCCTAAAGAAAAAAATCGCTTTTCGATTTCTTTTGCAATTTATCATCTGTCAAATTCACCAAAGTAATACCTGGAACTTTTGACCACACAGATTAGCCACATGAAGATGAGAATCCCCGGCAGCCATTTAAATTTGCCTACAAGCTTGAGCTGTCAGATATCAGATAAAAAATGAGAATGTGTGTATACAATTGTTGTTGCAATTCACATCTATTCATCGACGCGGGATTAAATTACAAATACAACAATGTAAAGAGATGGGCTTTGGAGGGTGAAACGTACGATACATTCTCATCTTCATATGGCTAATCTGTGCTTTGGACTCTGACAGATTCGTTCAGTTCTCTTTTGGTCGTTGATCGCAAAAAAAAAAATGTGAAATTGCAGTTGAAAAGTCATATAATTTCACCCCAAAAAATACTTATGCTGAATTTCAAATTTACGAATATAATAACGGAGTAAAAGTAAATTGACGGCTAGAAAAGCCAAAATGCAATACCTCGGTGGCAATCGAAAACAACGCAATTTAGGTATTGATACCAAAACTGATCCCATTAGGACTAAGTGTGTTTACATTCAGGTAAAATAAATAATTTATAGATCAAAATTGAATTTATTTCAAAACGGATTAAAAAAAAAAAAAAAATTGGAACATAATCGATTCTTTTGTTGAAAGGAATTCGTCATAAAATAAAATAGATACACAAAAAACGAAATTATATCTGTATTGAAGCCTGTTTCTCAATACGACGAGGAAACGAGACGTGAGCGCGACGAGAAACGCTGTCGTCTTTTTCTAGTTACAAAATCGTCTCCCAATTCACAATGCAGCGGGCGTTTTTTATGACAAAAACTCATTTTCGTAAAAAAAAATCAATTAAAAAGAAACAAAATAACATACAAAACAATAGATTTATCAATAACTTTATTTGATAATACACATTTGATCATTTCTTCTTTGAAAAATTTGTAAATTACTAAGCAAAAATGAAAATCGTCGTCACGTCGCGTCTTGTTTTCAATTTTTCGAATTCTTGGCGTGACGTGACGAGGAGAAACGCCGCATTGTGTATATTCAGGTATGTTTTCATTGGTTGAAATTGGTTTGACAACTACAACGAGTTCTCGTCACGCTCACTACTCGTTTCCTCGCCGAAGTGTGAATCAGACTTGAGGTTAGATTTTACTTTTTGTGCAATGAGAGCGTTCCTTTCATCATCTACTGGGAAGTACTAAAAAGTACTGTGAATGGGTCAATAGAACACACCTAAATTCATATATGAGTTTTCTGATTTCTATTGAACCCGGCCATTGCCACTGACATTCCACTTACAAATTTCATTTACGTTACGTTTATGAAGTTTCTTGTTTTGTTTTCTTTTTTTTTGGAAGTAAGAAGCAGTTCAAGATACTTCAAAGTTCAAACGCACAAGTGGTTGAGAAAATTGCTGTATTTAAAATATTAACAAATTAAAGTGCCTTTCTTCTTCCTAAATACACAATAAAAATTACAAATCACAAAATGTTCTTTGAAACTTGCATCGCACCTGTTAATATTGCACTAATAAAGTATTGTAAGTAAAAAACTCATCAACTTTCTCCCAAAGTTAACGAATGACCCAAAAAATACCTTTGAACAATTTTTTTAGGGGGAAAGCGAGATGAAGATTTGATTTTACCTATAAACGACTCGCTAAGCATGACTCTGAGTACAGATGAGGTTTGTATGTAGTATATCTATTTTTAGAACCAAGTTCAAGGGAGTCTTAACCTATCCCGAACTAAATAAACATCTTTTGTTTACTATCTAGATGTGTGCGAAAACAACTGCAGCTGCTTCAGATAAGTTTGAAAAAAATTCCATGTGGCTGAACGGAGAGGAAGTTCCATTTGAAGAGAATCCCAGACTCCAAAGGTGCATCCGAGAATGTAAGCAAATTTTTTGAAGTTATCTTCACAATGAATTGGAAATGATTCATAATTTTGTGCAGTGAAACGACTAGCTTCGTTGAAAGCTTCTCCAAAGTTTCCAATCGAATGGAACCTCCGCATTTGTTCGAAGAATAATTTTCCCACAGCAGCTGGTTTAGCATCCAGTGCTGCAGGCTACGCTTGTCTTGTCTACACTCTAGCTTTTTTATACGGAGTCGAAGATGAGGAACTGACATCAATTGCTAGACAGGGAAGCGGTTCAGCTTGTCGCAGTCTTTACGGTGGGTTTGTCAGATGGGTAATGGGCAGCAAGGATGATGGAACTGATTCTATAGCTGTTTCCGTTGCCCCAGCAACCTATTGGCCAGATATGCATGTTCTGATTTTGGTCGTAAATGATTCCAAGAAGAAAACCGCTTCCACCAAAGGAATGCAACGAGCTGTAGTGACCTCTGATCTAATTAAACATCGAGCTGAACACTGCGTTCCAAAGAGAATCTCAGAAATTACTGCTGCTATTGAGGCTAAAGATTTCAATAAGTTTGCAGAAGTCACAATGAAAGACTCGAATCAGTTTCATGCCATTGCTTTGGACACTTACCCTCCATGCATTTACATGAACGATGTTTCTCATGCAATCTCTGAATTTGTTCATTCGTTAAATCAAGCTGCTGGGTCGACAATGGTTGCCTATACATTCGATGCTGGCCCAAATGCTTGCCTTTATCTCCTCGATAAAAATGTTCCGGTGGTCTTGGAAGCTATTCAATTTTGTTTTCCTACTGATTCTTCTCCGGAGGAGTATTTAAAAGGTTTACCGATTGAAAAAATTGAAAATGTAAGGTTCCTTATTCTAAAGACTATTTTTATTAATAATTGTACTACCTACACTTTCATTTTGTTTTTAGAATCCAGATAGTTTGCTGGAAAACTTGAACCCATATGGACAGAATCTTTTGAAATATGTGATACACACAAAAGTTGGCACTGGTCCAAAATTGTTGTCTAAAGATGATTCTCTTATTGGAACTGATGGACTTCCTTTGTGATATAAACAACTTTAAAATGTTTATTTATTTATTTGTGCTGTATTTATTTTGGAAGGTTTTTAAATGGGGTTAAGGATGGGTAGGGTTAACTAATACAACTGATTTTTTGTATACATTAAATTAAAAAAAATATATTTTCTTTTGGAGAACAAAGTTTTATAACTTGATAAGTGTCGTAATAGGACTGGCGTTACCTATTTTAGATTAGAGAATTAGGCCGCATCAAAAAATGAATTGGTTCTCTGGATGGAAAATGTACTGTTCTGTTACCGTCTCTTCTAGCTTATAAAATTCTAAACAAAAAAAACTAATTGATGTGCAAAAACAACTAACAATTTTTGAGATATATATGCAGAAAATAAATCAAAATCAATAGCTGTGGTTCAAACTCAGGGTGCGCATTAGACGGAGAACACATATTTCGACCAAAGTCCAGCTTTGTTGGAATTTTTTTTTGAAGTTAAAGTCTTATTTTAATGGGTCACATCAAGAGAATGAGTTTCTAGAATATACATTTTGGTTTTTCCGGCTGTTTTAAAAGGGGATTTGGACTACTGACAACAATTTAAAACAAACAAAAAACTTCTAGTTTCTAGCGGCTAGATAGTCTAGTGGTTTTTCTTTCATCATTTGTAACTCTACCCACCATGATTGATCTTTAAAATAGATTCAGATTGAAAGCAGCATCCCCTGTTGTTATCGTATA
Source organism: Leucozona laternaria (assembly GCA_932273885.2). Lineage (NCBI taxonomy): Eukaryota > Metazoa > Arthropoda > Insecta > Diptera > Syrphidae > Leucozona > Leucozona laternaria. The sequence goes on along the minus strand of OW026367.1, from coordinate 15,755,376 downwards.
ACGTGTTCCAGATCGTTAGATAGTTAAACGCAGCTAATACATATAAGCTTGAAGGCTTTGGAGCCTTAAACTAGAGACCGAAACTATCGTCTTTTAAAATTAATTTACATGAGGATTTTTAAGAGCACAAAAGCGAGATAATGCAGTGCGTTATGTTTGAACATTCGATGTTGGTAACGTTTTTATCGTCGGTGCATCCCGCACTGGAGCAGAAGGACCCAATTTTTCGCAATAATAAATCATCCAATACAGTTAGAACCAGAAAATTTCAGGATAGATAGATAGATACAGATAAATTGAATTTATTATTTGATTTAGGTTTACATTTACAGAATATTTATTACTAAAGTCTTTAGAGCTTGGCGTTGCCATCTGCCCAATTGACATCATTTTATAAATAATATGTATCATATAATACTAGTTTGAGTTAACAATAACATTTTTTTTCACAATTATATTTAAAGGCTTAGTTTATTATTTGACTTCGATAAGACATCGCAGTTTTATAATAATTGTAGAGTTTATCTGTATTGGATTCGCAATTTAATATGGCCAGTATTTCTTCCTTAGTTTTAGAGTTGCTGTCTAAAAAATCTCTTCTTATTTCGCATAATATAGGACACTTTCCAATAAAATGAATGACATCCTCTCGTTCTTTCAGGTTACATAAGCTGCAGTATATGTGTAAATCGTCCATATGAGGTACGTGGTGTAGTCTTATTAACTCCCCTCTGATTTTAAAAATTGTTGAAATGAGATCCTGCTTATTGTCAGTTCGAAAGCAGTTAAATTCGCACAGATTGTGATTGAATCGACTATAAACAGATCTAGGTACTGCTTTGTTCGTCCACTTTTGAAACAAGATCCACCAGATCACCTTTGCGGTACCTTCGATTTTCCTCCGAGAGTCTTAAATTGATTTGGCAGTACCTCCCAAGTTCCTCCAGCTTTGGATACCAAACGTTTTTTTTCCCTGATCGCCTCTAATGCTAGGATTTTGGGAAGTCTTTCATCTGGCATATCCAGTACCTTTGAAATGTAGTCAACGTGATACTTCAGAGTTTTTATGACGAGTGGTGAAAGTCCTGTCTCAATATTGATCATGTAATTGGGACTGGTATTGGGTAAGCGGAAACATCTTTTTATGAAATTTCTCAATAGCTTTTCAACAGTTTCGTACTTTTCATAGCCCCATACTTGCCATTCCAACGTTGTATAATTTGAAGAATAAAGCTCTGCGGCCCACTGTGTCAAAGGCTGCTTTAAAGTCGACGAAAAAGACGTAGAGCTTCTTTTTCTGCTCTATGAAATTACTCACTATGCTTTTCAAAACAAAAATAATATCGATGGTCGAATAACCACTCCTGAATCCTGCTTGAAATTCCCCAAGCAACTTCTTACTCCGCATCCATCTTGTCAAACGCTCATTTAAAATTGTTGTAAAAACTTTGTAAGAGGCATTAAGGAAAGAGATTCCTCGATAGTTGGCTAGATCCGATATATTGCCCTTTTTATGTATAGGATAGATTATTGAATTTTTTAACTGTTCTAGTATTCGGGCCGTATCCAAAATGGTATTAAAAATTGAAGTTAGTTGAGAAGTTAGCATTTCCGTTCCGTATTTCAAAAACTCTATTGGTACCCGATCAACACCTGCAGCTTTACCGTTCTTTAGTTTTTTGAATACGTTACGCATTTCCTCGACACTTATAGCAGAGTCCAATATCTCGCTTGAATATTCAGGGCCCGTATCGCGTAACACTAAAGTGATCACTTTATAAAGTGATTGTCGTTTTTACGATTGCTCACTTTATTCTTCCCTATAGATAGGATAGAGACAGCTATCGTGAAAGCGACAATCAAGAATTTGATAATCAACTCATCACCTTATCACCTTAGCCGATTCCACCCCAGGTTTAGCGTAGTGAATAGGCGGTGCCAAAGAGTCAGGATTAAGAAGTATTTTGAAATGGGCATGCAATGTATCAATTTTTAAGTTTGTACTCATTTGAAGGTTTTTTCCGTTTAATTAGTTGACTGTTCTCCAAAATTCATTGCTATCTTTGCAATTGGTTAGTTTTAGAGCTTCGTTTTCAAAAAAAGTAATTTTTTTCTCATTACATAGTCTTTTGTACAAGCAGTTTGCTTCCATGTACATACTTTTTAAGTAATTACCGCCATATTTTCCAAAATTTCAGGAAATGTTGTTAGAACTTACCACGACCACAGAATCGACATTTTTCGTAATATGCATGTACCAGTTGAAGCACATAATTTTTAACATAAAATGCATCTATCAAAATACTAGAGCGGATAGGTTGTTTCGAGACCAGAAAAAAAAAATTGTATGATAGGTTGGTCTCTCTTTTTTTTTTTGACCAATTCTCTAAAGCATAATTCCCATATGAAAAAATAAATTATTTAAAATAACGGCAATCCTAACAATATCATTGCAGGAACCCATTCTTTAATTTTCTTTTCAAAAGAAGTTGTTTTGGGAAATAGTTTAAAAATAAAAGTTTAAACTCAAAATTTTGAATAATCTACGGAAGTGCTATTTTTGGTTTCAATATGCAATGCTCCTTTTGGGCAAATAACGAAATCGTTAAATGTCTTCTAGCTTATGAAAAAAAATGAAAATAACAGAAGCGTTTGTAAATACGTTATGTGTTATTTAAGACTTTATTGTCGTAGCCAAAAAAAAACTAACTTTTTTGAAAAAATAATCACCCCTGTTCTGATTTCCGTTCCGAATTAAATCCGTAAACGAAATTGAGATCCGCACGGATTTAAAAAAGGTGTTCTGACTTTCACTTTCACGTTAGCTAGTATTCAAACCTTTTTTTCTTTCGAAATCAGTAAAAACACAATTCGAAACATCAAATTTGTTGAAAAAATTTACACAAATCACAAAAAAAAATCTAATAATATCCGAACATCAACCAAATAAATATTTAAAATGAATTTCCAAATGTCAAATATTTTTAATACGATCGAAAATCAAAGCACACTTTTCCCGCAAGTATTGAAAGCGAAAAGTATTTCAGAACGCCTAGAGTTTGAAAACTAAAGGACTTTAAAACCGATCGGAAATCAGAACAGGGGTGAATATGTTTTCTGCATTTTTTCGAGTCAGAGAAATCATATTTGAGGTTTACCTAAAGTTTAAATCATAGCTTTGAAACTACCACAAATTTTGACTCATTTTTTGTCTCAAAGCCAGAAAGCACAAATTTCTTCAAAGAAGATAAAACGAGCTACCGAAGCAAAATGGTTTCAAGGTTCTGATGGTTTTGCAACAGAATTAAACTGACCTACTATTTCCAAGCAAAAGCAACAAAAAAACGGGCTTTAAGAAGGGTTTCAATGGTTATTATCATTTAAAAAAAAATGATAATTGTTGACTTTGGGTTATTTCACCATTAAATAAAAATACAACAGACCCATACAGCAACTTAGTTGTTTTAATTAATTGCCACCAATTTGGTCATACTGTAACAATGTGATGCGTCGGTCCGTATATTTCACGGAGGTTTGGGAGATCCTTTAACCAGGATGCATTAAGTTGTTCGTTACTGGCAGGGACGTTAATAATGATTTAAAGTTTCAATTTAAGCAAAATTTCCGATTGCACAGATCCTGATTATGAAGTGTGACGAAAAAAAATAGAAAGTTCACCATTTGGTCTATTCCTCTACTATAATAGTGCTAAATGATTAGCAAATATAATATTGAAGAGTCTCAGAGTTTCACTTAAATTTAAATTCGTGTTATGAATCATTCGAAATAAATAAAAATGAATTTGCTACCTATGTACATACATAGGTGTATTCACCGATAAGAAAATCAGATAAGTATCTTGATAGAATACTTGTACTTGATCTGAAGAGGTTATTAGAGCTATTAAATTAAACAAAACTCAATGTCAAAACTCAAATTGCAATTATCTGCCTTTAATGGTTTCCGGCGCTAGAATCTTTAGATTCTTCTATCAATTTGTAAACATCGACATCAAGCCATACCTATCAACTTTAATAATTTTTCAAAATACAAGTGGGTTGAAAGTCAATTGATTTGACAGATAGGTACCTATATATATATATTTTCATAAATGTGAATATGAATCGATGGACACTTCAAACAAGAAGTACCAATGCATAATAATAAATTTATTGGTCTTATAAAAAAGCGTAGTAATAATTGGTAAGAACTCGTGTGCGCTATGAGTACATTTTTGGGGAAGTTATGCTGTGTATCTAATCTAGCACAATGATAGTTATTGTTCGTGAACCCAAGTTATGTATAGATACATATTATGTAGGAATTGTCAGGAGAGCGAATACACCAAATGGGTATTTTATGCTTTAGAAACGAACAAAAATTCCTTACCCAAAAAAATATTTCTTCTAATTAAAGGAAGTTTTTATAATATTGTCTAGCTCAAAAACTAGAAAACATAAATCCATGTAGATTTTTGCATTTGACTAAAATCTGACAATAGTACCCACTGCACATGAATCAAGAAGAATTTGCAATTCACTTAAGCAAACATTCTCTTCTTTGAAAAAAAAATGGACTCACTGATTCTATTATGGAATTGCATCTGCCAACTGGAATTTGAAAAAATATTTGAAAGTTGAAAAGTATTTTTTAAATTCTGCATTGTTTATACCTACACGTGGTGAAAACTTGCAAAACCGTTCTAAATTCTTTTCTATAAAATTGGTTTCTGGATTTACATCGATTCTTCTTGGTAGTTGCACGGCGTGTTCTGTGATGTTTAAAAATATCAATCCCTGATGGGCTGATCATAAATTTCTCAGCGAATGAAGATGAACTTTTTATTAATGCATCGATTTGGTAGTCATTGTCGTTCGTTTCTTGAAATGGCACCTACTGATGTGCTTTGAATCATAACAATGAAGCATCAATGACGCTCAACTCTTCAAGGGCGCTCAACCATAACCAACCATTCGAGTTTCGATTTAAAAAAAAAACGGTCGATATCGGTCAATTTGCCGACTGAACTCCTTAAATTTTACAGCGTTAGCCATTTATTTTATTTTTTTTTTAATCAAATAACAATGAATTAATCGGCACATCCGAAAGGTGAAACTATTGACTTGTATACATTTACAAGTTAAAAAACATATATATACCTATTGAAAATTCAAGCTCACTTCTTATTCTTTAACATTTTGTTGCGAGCTTAATTTTTAAAATTGCTCGTTTTATTCAAAATAACCGATTTTTTCCTATATTGCTCGAATTAATAAATATAGCTTCCTTGATTTGTCGACTCTTGAAAAGCGTGGGCGGTGCTACACCCCCTCGCTACGCCCCTGGCCATGTCTTTTAATCATGGTATTGTGAAACGCTTGAACAATTAATCAAAATGCTTTTATTGCACAAACATACCTACATATCTAGGAATCAAATAACTACTAATCAATACAATTTGTTCAAACTTAATTAGACACCCTTTGAATGATCCATAATATTTTTTCTATTCATTTATTATTATTATTTTACACATGCCGATCTCACAAAAAATCAAATGAAAAGAGTCAAAAAGGTTCATTATACCCCAGTAAAAATTTAAAACAAATCAAGTACCTATCTGTGAAGTGTGTGTACAATTGTTCATAGGTATAGATAGAAATGTATGTGAAGTTATTTCTAAATACCAGTTATCATGTGTACTCAAGTGGGTTAAAGCAGAACAGATTTTGTGGGTAGTATATGTATTCTAACAAATTTATTGGCCTTGAATAAAAAAAAGAATAAACTTCCGGATATAATAATGTTGCAAAAAAAATGACAATACCTTTTTTAAATACATTCATATCACACAAATTCTTATTTGAAATACACAGCTGTTCTGATATTCGGTCATATTTGAAAACGGAAACGAAAATTGAAGCCGTGCGGATTGAAAACGATTGTTCTGATTTCCAGTCGGATTTACTTATAAGTTTTACCAACTTGATCAACAAAACATTTTCGAAAGCAGCTGTTATGTATGCAAGACCTGTCAAAAATGAAATTGTAATCCGCCAACAAAAGGATAACCGAATTTAAAACGTCAATTTGGCAGATTGTAGACCCGTTCATTTTGCCGAATCCTCAAAACGTTTTCGAATACGTAATTCGGAACAGCGAAAATTCGAAAACGTGAGGATATAGAATTCGAATGGAAATTAGAACAGCCGTGATAGTAAATATTAACATTTTTATACTCAGATGTATGTATATACAATAGACTTTTAGTGACTTGAATTCTTGGCAAAAATAAGCGATATAAATTATTGTTACACCAACCAGTAGTGTTTTAAAAAATGTTGAGAAATTTTGGTTTCTCTGATTTGATCCGCAATCTAATTTTACTAACATCGGTTCCAATTCAATTCAATTCAATTTATTTTTTAAATATTACAACTTCTTTAACGTCCAAAAAATAAGGAAAAAAGATATATGTACCATTGTACCTTTTTAGTTCCCATAGTAAAGGGATTCGATAAAAAAATAAAATTATAGAATAAAATAAATAACCATGCGAAAATCCATGTAATATATTCCAAATTTTGGAAAGTATTTCCATATGACACTTTCTTAGGGGTTATTATGCAGTTTTTGATTTGGAGGTTATGTCATTGGCGAGTTAGTTTTCCTATATTTATTCCCTAGTTGTCCCAAAAGGTAAGTAGTAACGTTTAAAAGTTCTGCAGAGCTTGAGGCAATCATTCTTTCGAAACCCTTTGCTCTTTGCTCATCTTTTTAATTTATTCTCTCACTTTTAAGTTTGGAGCTTAGATCCTTCTTCACTCAAAAGTAATGTTTATTCTTTTGTAAAATTTTTACTAAACATATGGCGAATTCCTTACAACAAAGAAATCGAATTTTTTCTAAACGAAATCGATTTTTTTCTAGACAAAATCGATTCTTTTCTGTCAAAACAAATCTTGCGTTTTTAACAAGATTTCACACTGATTTGGACACATACTATGAAGACTTGACATTTCTAATACGTCAAATTGTAAGTCGCGGAATTTTTGTAAGACGAGTTGTTTATTTTTTGGTTGCAACGAATTCTACATAATTTAACAAAATATTCAACAATGTATTCAGTCAATACAGCTATAAAAATAATTTATTGTTCGTTGTTCATTATGTAACGCAAAATTTGAAAAAAAGACGTGTTAAAAACTTTCTGTGCAAGTGAAAACTTTTCAATAACAATTTTCTTTAAAAATATATGTGCAAATAGAAGTTCAAACAAATAAAATGCTCCAGCAAATTGGCACCGTAAAAGCTGGCTAATATCTTTTATTTATTAATTTAATTCTATTGGTAAAACATTTTTCTCACAACAAAAACAAACAACCTTAATAGTTTTGTGAATAATATCTTGACGTTTTGGGTCAATTGCAGCTATAAAGAAACACAAACACAATCACACCAAAAAAAAATCGATTCTTTTACGAAATACGAATTCCTTTCAATTGACAGAAAAAATTTGATTCTGTTTAGAAAAAATTCGATTTCTTTTTTGAAAGGAATTCGCCAATAGATATTTAATAGTCGTGTTTTATTATCTACGGATCTGGATCAAGATCATCGCATGAAAATAAAACGAAACGGATCTTAGTGACAATTGTGTTGTATACCTATCTCTATTTTCCTTACGTTGGTTTATTTTCATGTATTTGTTGTCTTTTTTCTTTACACAACATTTCACACTACCTTACCATTAAAAGCCATCTACCCGCAAGAGTGAGAATTAATTTTCGGATCCTTAGAAAAGATCCAGATAGAGAGCAGGATCCCAAGTTGTTGTTGTATTACGTGTTGAAAAATGATCCTGATCCAGATCCGTAGATAATAAAACACGGCTAATGACAATGCTGTACCTACATATATACTTATTGTGTAATATAGTATGGGCTTACTCGATAAATAATATTGATTTGAACTTTCTTAAAAAATTTTATGCAATGATGTAAACTTTTTTTTTTTTTAAGTAGCTCGAATTCACTTTGTTAACTTCAATACGTTCTATAAGAATATTTCTTCCTTAATGATATAGATGTTTGAAATAAATAAACTAAACTAAAACAAGTTAATTTTCCTATGGAACGCATATAGAAACCTATATACATATACATATAGCATACATTCAGCAATTAGTATAGATTTGCTGAATAACCTCATACTGACACTGACAGGTGTCATTTCATAATTCGTTAACGACCCATAAATATCTATTAATTTTTTTTTTAACTTTGATCATTTAAATTAAATATGAAACTTACGTTTTTGAGCTGCACACAAAAATGTTGAAATTTTATGAGGAAGAAAGATAAAAACCAATTGCCAAAAATAAATCGAAGTTGAAATACGTAAAACACGCTTTGCAAAACAGAATGACATATAAATATAAAAACCGTGAGGGTTATACTGTAGGTGTCCCGCAAGGGTCGATTCTCGGGCCTTTACTTTTCAACGTATTTCAGTTACCTTTGAATGGAAATAATGTTGCTTCCGGTGATGACTAAGCTCTTTCGTATGTTGCGCCTATTGTGTTGTTGATAGCATTAAGGCCTCTATATTTTTTAGGTAAGTGTAATACAATGGTGTTTAGTAGAAAATCTTAACTTATGTGCTTATTATTCCTTGTCAAGATATCATTTTAGTGAAAATGTTGGGCTTCATGATTCAAGTTGTGAACATTCTAGTTGCAGCAGTTCCGGCATGCCACTTTAATGGGTTACAGAATTTCGATACCTAGGTATGTATCACATATTATGAGTTTTAAAAAAATATTTTTGAACACTGCCTTGAACAAAATCTACAGCTACAGCCCTTTCCCTTTACTTATGAGTTATGACCCAGAAGAAGATTATTAGAGTAATATGCTTGACAAACCTACATAGATGAGAGCCATCCTTTCTCTTGTTTCAATCGCTCAATATATTACCGCTCAGAAATCTATATATATACAAGGTATGCATTGTGACCGTTCTATCTGTAGGATGGTCACAATATAATAAGAAAAAATATTATAAATTGTTTGCTGATGACAGCTAATGTTGGGTCCGTTTAGAACTAGAACTAGTCTTCGACCTCCCTCATATGACTATCTCTTTCTCATCATAAGGTGGTAGTGAGAAGAGATGCCAAAATAAATCGCGCATAGTGAGTCCAATGTGAACACCGTTTTTGAGTTCAGTATGAGATCTTGAATTCGAATTGTTCAGTGATGGTGTTCTGAAATTATTAGTGAAAGAATTACTTCAAATTAGAACAATTTAGAGAGAAAATAAACAAATTATGACTTTGATAGCAGCTGTACGATATTCCGAAATAGCTCCCCCTATCAAGGGCCCAGGCGTTACAATGCATTAGGGATAGAAACGAGCACTACATATTATATATCCTCTAAGGTATTAAGAAACATGTTGGCTGAGTATATATGTACATAAATATGTTTTGAACTTGTAGGAGGCACTCGCCTTGACGTTGTTGATTTATTTGAAATGAAATTAATGTTTTTTTGATTAGGTACTTGTCCAAAACTGTCAACCTGTAATTATTTTAGTCCAAAGTCGTTAGCGAACGTAAAAAATATGAAATTGTAAAATTTTTTGAACTTGGCACTTTCGGAAACATTTGGGGAGGACTGTTAATTGGGACCTCATTCCCTCCCCCGTCATATGTCAACACCATTTCAACTAAACTCGAAATCGAGTTCTCAACTCATGTGACCAAAAATCTAAATCCAATATCCAATCCTACTTCAACTTGATCTTTCGATCCTGCCTATACAAACGGAATTAATGTTAGTTCTAAGAAATATATTAATTCTCATCACAGGAATCAATTAAAACAACTTGAATTTATTTTTGTAATTATATTTACATCAAATTTCCACAATATTTTCATATTTGTTTGACATTTGCAATACTCTTCTAGATGACACAATGATCACTTAAATAAAACATAAACACTTACAAATTAAATTATTTTTCTAATAATTGTTTTAAAAGTTTATTTTTAAATAATTAAAATTATTTTATACCAAAGATGCAGTCAAAAAACATAACTTGAACACCTAAGAATTTTTTGTTTTAATTTATATAAATTGTAAACTATGTTTGATAAAAAAAAGAAATATCCCACCCATAACTTACACAATTTTTCTTAGTTAACAACTTGTCCACCTTAAAAATGTTTATGTAATTTAAAAGAGGAGTTTTTGTTTTTTTTTTTTTAGTTTAAAATATACGAGTAAATTTATATAGGTAAATGTATATGTTAAAATAATTTTTTAATGTTTCGATCACAAAACAAAAGGCATTATGTGTGTATGTGTGTATGTATATTCAATTAAAGAGTCACTACAGTATTTAGATAACTACACAAAAAGAACAATTTAAGAATTAATAATTTTTGTCTTAATATTTTTTTTGATTTTCTTTTATTCGCTTAAAATTTAACATTATAATACTGAGCAGAATATTTTCTTCTTCAATTTTTTTGTGTTGGTTTGTTTTGAAAACATTATACATAAACTATACATTAAATGTATTTTTTTTTTTTATATATGTAGGTACTTAAACATAAAGAAAAAAAATAAAAATAAATTAACTATATAGGAATCTGCTGGACAATTTATTAATATATCTCGCGTAACTTTAAGAATTTGTTTTCCACTTAACTTCAACGAAAATGGAACAATGCTTCAGGCTTCACAACAAATAAAAACAAATTATACAAGTTGTATATTTTGTGATTTTTGTTTTATCTCCTACTCTGATTAAGAAACTAAGCACTTCGATTCAATTAATTATTGTACTGCTCGATCAATATTTTAAGGTTCCAGCTCTTCTCTTTCGTTTATCAAATTTTAAGTTAAGATTGCACTTGCTTAAGAGAAGCGATTGATTTATGTTGTTGTTAAATCGTTGAAACTAAAAGTGAGTGACTACAATGTCTTCTTCGAGTTCATCAAGTTCATCATCTGTTTCTTCGGGTTCATCTTTGTTAGCCTCAGCGGCAGCAGCTGCTGCGGCTTCTGCTTCCTTATCCTTCGCTTCTTGCTTCTTGAGTTTACGTTGCTATGGGAAGAGTAAAAACAAAAAAATAAATCTCATATAAAATCCAAAACTAAGATTTCTTGAAACATACCTTCCTCTTGTAGAGGATCTCAACAATAATGTAACCAATGACACCACACACCAAAACGGTGATTAGAATGTAAAGCTTCACTCGTGTACACAAGGTTGTGTCATAGGCATAGGCAATGACGAAACCTGCAGACTCCCAGAGTCGATAGTTTGAGAAGGCAGCTTCCTTGTTTCGTCGGAAGAGCAGACCATACAGACCATTGATCTGTGTTTGCCAGACGGCATCACCAACACCCCAGAGTCCAGACATTGCGTAGAAAATAATTGGCTGACTAGGATGTGGCTTCCAGACAAGCATAATGATAATGATCGTGAAGTGAACGACTGCACCCAATGCAATAATTGGCTGCCTTCCGATGTACTTCATTACTGATCCAAACAAAATCGAGCAAATAGCATTGACAACTCCAAAGCAAATCATGACAAAACCAATTTGATGAATTCCCAAAGCGCACGACACATATGCCTGAGTGAAATCAGCTCCAATGAAGGCCTGTTCCATGCCAATAAACACGGTGATTGGGATCAGAAGTTGCTGATTGGGCTTTTTCATTTGACGGAATGTAGCTGATAGTAGTTCTAATCCAGATATTTCCTGAGCCGACTGTGAGCCCTTACGTTTTTCACCATACCTGGTAATGGAATACATGAAGTATTAAATGGAAGGAAAATTGAAATTTTCAAAACATACCGTTTTAGGGGATCAAGGAAGATAGCAATAATAGCAACAGCAGCAATGATACAAGCAACATAGATCATGGTAATTTCGAAGATTTCATCATCTGGTGGACGTTCCAAGTTAGCATGTCCATTAGCTCCATGAACGCAGAAGTTAGCACCACAAAATTGAAGATCTTCTTCGGAAACAGTATTATCACCACCGCCTCCACCACCTCCATGTCCACCGCTTGAGAGAACTAAACAAAAACAATTTTATTTTAGATAACAATAGTTCGAATTCTCAATATAGTAGTTACTTACCCAAGCTAGAAATGAGATTTCCCCACAGCTCAGCTGTTTGCCAGGCCAAGAAGAAGAATCCAAAGAATCGCACAATTATAGCATCAATAGCTTGCTCAGTTATTTTAGCATAAACTTGTCCAACTTGCGTGAGATATGTAGCTTGGGAAGCCCACATAGGAGCTGCACCCAAACCGACTAGAATACCAGCTGGCACCAATGTGTAGAACCTTTATTAATACAAAATAATTTGAAATTGAATAAGTTAAATTGTGTATATGATGCAAAACTTTGAACTTACTTTGGATACAACTGGAAGGCAATGTAAGGAGCATAGCATAGCATACTGAAGACCAAAGTCCATTTAACTGTTAATCGTCTAATAATCAAGGTGGGTAAAAATATACACGATACAACTAAAGCTGCATAAATTGCACTAAGGGATACTGTTCCTAGACCATCTTTGGCATTAATCGATGACTGTAAATTAGCCGTACCCTAAAAAAAAAAAAATATAAACATTTTATTTCGGTTAGAAATTTGTGTTAAGGGAAGATTTTTATTATTGTTTTTACCTGAAAAGCTGTGAATTGTACCATAAAGGCAAAGGAAATTATACTGATATTCCTTAGAATTCTCCATTTTTCTCCTTTGGATAGTGTGACTTTTTCTCTGATAGACACGGTATCGTCTGATATTGGTTTTGGCTGCAATGAAAAAAATATACATATATTAGAAATATAGGTATTGATGCTTAGTTAATTTTTCAAAAGTTATTAATTTTGCTAGTATTCGAAAGATGATACTATCGTTTACATTGTCAAGGCCTATAACAACTACATTTTTAAGTGCAGGCTAATAAATTCCTAACGGACTTTTGCCTCACTTCAGTAGGATATTATGTGCAGTGTATCTAAAGAATGTAAGGACCCTGGATTATGCTCCATCAGCTCCACATAAAACTGTTGTTTATACTAGATAGGGCAAAAGTAATGGCATAGTGTGAATTGGCTGCCATTTTGTGAGAAATTGAAAATAATTGAGTTCTGTTTTCACTTGATAACTTTAATTCATAAAAAAATGATATCGTTCAAATGACCCCCACTTGAGTTGATGGATATTCATGCTCGTTCTACGTCATTTTGAATTGTTGGCTCCTAAATGGTGATTTCGTCTTCAATGTTGGCTTTCAAGATTTTCATGATTTCTGGCTTGTTGTGGTAGTTTGCACGAAACGCTCAGCTTAACGATTAATTCTTCGCAAACATTGACAAATGACAACAACATTTACGCTGCGTTAAGATAATAGACCGCAAATTGGTCAAATAAGCAGTCAAATTGGTTCCGCGTTCTTGAGGTGTGTATCGTTCCATTGCTTGATGTGAACTTATGTCTAATGGCCTTTCCGATATTGGTGTCAGAATGAAAGTTCTTCTTTTGAAAAGAAGAGAAATTTGCTTCTGAACTTGTTTTCAGAATCATTGCATGAGCTCGTTTACCAATCGAAAAAGCTATTATTCTCTATCTGTCTACAACATAAACGTGTTCATCTCGAAATAGATCAGCATTTCCCTTACATAAAATATATAATACGCAAGCAAATTGTGATCAAATTTTAATTAACATCATAATCAGAACTATCCGGTTTATTGCGTAAGAACTTAACTAATAAACAAAAACCGTTAAGTACCTTCTATATCAATTGGGCTTTTAATTTTAATCAAACAACTGAGAAGCCTTTTCAGAATAAACATATAAGAGAACTTTCTTGTTTATTCTATTTTAATTCAAAATCAAAAATTTCATTATCACCAAAAAAATCGTGACAGGTATTTGTTTAATAACAAAAAAATAAAAACATTTTCTCCTGCCAAACGTACTAACAACAACTAACAACAAATGAGTCATTAAAATCAAAAAAGGAACGATATGAAGCCAATCTAACTTCTTGCATGGAAAGTTTTAATAATGTTTGCCCTGAATAAGAAATGTAAGTTACCTCTATTGCTATCACTAGGGAGCTCTGATAAGCTGTCAATCATCAGTTTCTCTTTCGCTGTTTGATATTTGGCTTTTAAAATTCGCAGCCCGGCCTGTACATTACTTTAAGCTACTATAATTCACCATGAAATTAAACATATTAAACGGTTCGAATAGACTTTGGGTAAAATTTGGGTCGAAATCATTCAGTCAGGCCAAAAACCAGGCCCATAACCACTTGGAAAACTGAACAATGTAAACAGGCCTTTATAGATTAAACGTTAATTAATAATAAAAATATCTATTGGAAGTATTAGTTTAATTGAATTGTGATTTAAGTGCTCACAGTAATTTGTAGAACATAAGTATTATCTGACACATGGCCCAAAAACCAAAAAATATAAAATTTCATATCACTCAAAATAAAACAAACAAAATAATATAATGTGTTAGCTGGGATAAGCTTAATAGAACTATATCAAAATCTCTCAAAACTAATTCAAACGAGCTGTAGCTGGTTCTTGTTTTTCCAAATATTTATATTACCATTACCTGTATATTGGCTGACGTCAAAATAAATTGACTATATAGGACTAATAAATTATTAAATAAAGAATGCTAATTATCTTGCAGTGGTGATATCGGACATTTTTCGGAGGAACAAAGCGATGTCTCTGATACGTTTTATGGTGACTCATATATTAAAAATGGATGGATCGAAGTGGGAAACTATTTCAAAGTAATACAAAAATATCAGCCAATCAGAAATTGTACATATATGAGAATTTCGTATCCAGGGCCCTATTTCATAAAAATTGACAGGTGAACAATCTACAAATTTGTCAAACTTGTCTGAGAAACTTGTATTTCATAAAATATTGAGTGTTGACAAATTTGTCAGAAAAATACAATGACAAATTTGTCATGAAAATTTTGTCATTGTCATTTTTTTTATGAACCGAAATGTTGACAACCGTGTCGGGTGTTTTCCGACAATTACAATTCTAGAAAATTGTCAAATTGTTTATGACGGTGTTCACATTGGACTGACTCCTCCGATTTTTTTTGACGTCTCTGTGCTTTTGCTCACTTCCACTTCATGGTGAGAAAGAGATGGCCAGGATAGGCAGGATTTTTTAAATTATTTAAAAATCAGTGGATTTTTTTTGACGTCTTCTTTTGTGACATCTGTTTTCTCTGTCTGTGATTTATCTTTGGCACTTAAATCTTACCAAATTCAATTTTTTTCAATTGGAAACAAATTTATTAAAGAAGATTTACATTTTGCAAGTGAAAAAATTGTAATTAATCTTTCAAACTGCACAGATTTCTGCTTTGTTTTAACGACTGCTAAACGTCAAAGTAAGTCCGATGTGTTCACATTAGTTTTTGTCTGAACAAAACAAATTGGATTCACGTCAAAAAAAATCGGATGAGTCAGTCCAATGTGAACACCGTCTATGAAACAGAATTTGACAATTGCAAGATGTATATTAACAAATTGCCACCTTTCGGAATTTTCAATGTTTATGACATAGGGCCCAGGAGTATATTTTTTCCGAGAATTTAACACACCCCTTTTTTGTGCACAAATAAATCCTCGAGGCTTGAGCTTTTTTATTTTTTTTTAAACAGGGTATATCTGATAGAATAGTAAATCTTGCCCAAGAAGGTTTTACTTAACCCCGAGGCCACACAAGTCGAAAAAGATTTGAAGAAAAAAGTGATTTAGATTGAGAAAAATCGAAGTAGGTTCCAAAATGACAGGTCATATGACTTCTATTATCGTGTAAAGTGGCCTTAAGCTAAGAAGTGACTTAAGCTCATTTGGCCTTTTTTTTCGCAAAATTGAAGTAAAGATAGATTTTTAAAATGGAGTTGATTTATATATTTTGGTGACGGTGCGGTTGAAAAAAAGAAGTAGATCCTTTTTATATATGTAAAGGTAGATCTACTTTAACTGAAGTAAAGTGGTAGTACTGGCCAATACTGGCTGGCGAGTTGGGTACATACATTGCCTATCAAATTTGTATCTGTGTACTGGCTGTGACGTAGGCGGCACTCCACTTGCCAAGCAAGTTGCTTGCAAGTGGGTCGTTCTTTTTCTCTACTAAAGTGAACTATGGTTGAACTTTCAAAAAAAATGGGTTGAAAAAAATCAAAATGTGGAATGAATATAAAAGAAAAAAAAAGTTGTTATATAACATTATACTTATTGCAAAAATTATTATAAACACTTTGAAAATGCATTCAAATTGCAAACTAATTTTCTTTTAACTTATTTTTGCTCAAAATCAAATCACTTCAATTCAAAAATTGGAATGAAAGGAACGATGGAATGGAACTTGACCAAAAGGTAAACAAATTAACGCACTACTGGCTTCTCTACTGGCTGCTCAACTGGATTCGAAAAAGGCAAATCCAGTTGATGAGCAAGTTGATAAAGTTTGTATGTATTATTATTATTAATAAAGATTTAAGTGTATTGCGATTGCAACTGGCTAGCCAGTACAGTACTGGCTCGTGTGGCCTTCGGGTAAGGTGTGTATATGTTGGAGCTCCGATAAACGATTCAATCGTCGAAGATCAAATAACAAAAATCAATATAAAATTGTCTCAAATATGCTCGAATCGATAGAAGAATCGGTTATTGAAGCTCCAACATATCCACACCCTTTCCTCGTCCAAATTTTCCCTATACTGAAAACATTCCAGGACGTTGACTAAATTTGACAGAAACTTGCCATTTTTTCAGGTGGATTTTCAATCAGAAATAAAATTGTCTTTTTTTTATGAGCAATATTTTTGGATATGATTTCGAGTTTTGACTACAAGCTTCTTGCCAACTTGACAATATGATTGTCCATTTGTACAAACATTTTAAATTTTAGGTTTCCAATTGCAAAAATCTTAGTTGTTAAATCTTTAAGTATTCAATTGTCAAACTGAAAATTATGGCTATAGCACGTCTCATAATTGAAACGTTTGCTTTCTTCCTTTACTTTGAATCTATCGGGTTTTCGGTGCATTTGTGTAAATTTCAGTTCAAAGACGATTTTCACTAAAAGAAAAGTATACAAAATTTATCTTATCTGTGATTTTTTGTTCAAGAAATTTCTTTGGACAGAGGACAGATATTCAAAGTTCAGCAAGATAACATTTCGATAGTAAAAGAATGAAAGTGAAACACCGTGTTCTTGTTGTATCTACGTGTAATTCTAATTAGGTACAACGGAATACTGTGAAATTGTGTGAATTTGTGTTCGCGTGTTTTTATGAAGTTTTGAAATTTTTTCAAGAACTTCATCATTGCTCTTCAAAATTTGACAGTTTGAGAGTTTCTCTCTGCACAAAGTAAAGGATCGGATCTTTTTCAAAAAAAAAGGTGTTGAAAAACTTTTAAAAGTTGTACAGGTATTGCCGTATGTCAGACTGAATTTTAAACATTTCTTACGAGTTTACATTTCTTTCATTTATATTTTTCTTAATACCTACTTCTTTCATTTTTCGTAAAATACATACGGACATGCTCGTGTCTTAACAAAATTTATATTTCCAAACGTGCCAAAAACAAGTACATAAATATGTAGGAATGCAGTTTATTATTTTCTTTGAAATTTTCTAGAGTCCCAACAAAGTTAACTATATACGTAAAATTTGGCATTTGAATTAAATCGCGCTGCTGTACAAATAAAAAAGTAAAATATAATTCAATTGTGTTATTTGTCACCAAAAAACTGTGTCAATAATAAAAAAAAGTCATATGTTTATGTAGAAATATCTTTTAAGAAAAATGAATGGCATAGCAGATTCAGTAATTTTTATTCAACCACAAAAACATAGATAGCAAAATTTGTAAACAGTCATGCCGTGTTTGTAGATACATACGTCATACATACTTTAACAAAAAAAAAAAACTTAATTCCATTCAAATTTAATTCATAATTAAGTAAAATGTATTTGAATTTCGTACCGCATCATGAATAGTTAATTAATTGCCAGCTCGTGTGAAAAAGTACTCTAATTTCTGAGCATTCCACGAAGAAATGGTAATCAGGCGTGAAATTTACAAACAATTTAGGTATTTTCAAGAATAAAATGTTTGGAAATAGACTGATTTAGATGGTAGGTATATTCTTTTTAAAACGGGTTGATTTAAAAAAAATATGCACGACTTGATCGCACGAACTTGATCTTCTTGTGGTTAACAACTGTGTGTAACCACACATTGAAGATACATGATGTACATATTTATCGACAAAATATTAAAAGAGTCAAAAGAACTATACAAATTATTTTTTGTTCGATTTTTTTTTTGTTTGTAAAAATATTTTAAAAATTTTTATATGCATTGTTGTTTATAATATTGAGAAGCAT
Source organism: Leucozona laternaria (assembly GCA_932273885.2). Lineage (NCBI taxonomy): Eukaryota > Metazoa > Arthropoda > Insecta > Diptera > Syrphidae > Leucozona > Leucozona laternaria. Next base: position 15,736,873 of record OW026367.1, on the reverse strand, counting down.
CAAATTGCAAAATTATAACAAAATCGGTCTTACCGTGGCAAAGATATGCGTGAATAACCCAAAAATAAGACCATTTTCTCAAAAAGCGTGCAATACCTAACTCCGTTATGTGAATTTTTTGAGAAAAACCTGAAACGCAGTTTTCTTAAATTTTACTTGAAATTTAATCAAAATCGTTAGAGCCGTTTTCGAGAAAATTAAAAAAAAATTGTGTGAGTGCCGGGACTCACGGTAAGTATGTGTTAACATCAACGTGCGCGGATCCAAAATAGACTTGTTTTTGCTTGAAGGGAATCATAAGATTTTTTTCACTGAACGCACCCATCCTAGTATGCAGATCGTAACGTTGCCCACCGTAACGTTGCACGACTTAACTTTGCACACGAACGTTCACGTTTTTTTTTTCACTCTATCGCCAGCATAGATGTTTACACATAAAAAAAAAACAAATATTTGTATGGCAGATACCCGTTCTAGATGAGCTTAAACAAAAATTGGAATTTACCCTCTAAGGAATCACATAAAAATGCTGAAGTAAATCGGTCCACCCGTTTAGGCTCTAGCTCAAATTACAGTGGACGCACAGACGCACCGTCGCGTCGCACGCACAGTCGGACAGACGCGCAGACCGACAGACGGCATGACGAAACCCACCTTTTTGGACTTCTCGATTATCGGAGTGTTAGTTTTGATTACAACCTCAATTTTTTTTTTACACGAAACCAATACTTGTCCTGAAGAGCAAGTAAAAAGACAAATCTCAGTTACTTAACAAGCTTAATTTGTTTCCGGATACATTACAATATGAAAAAATCAACCTTATGGCTTTAATGATTTAAAATTTGAAGCGCATTTAAGAAAGGCATTTCAAAACATTCAATTTAGTTCAGGATTCCTATGTGAATTTAATTGAAGAAAACGATTTTGTTGGAATACTTTAGATAGGAAGCTTAAATCGGAGTATTCTCAACTCCTTGCCCCTATTTTCTAAACTAGGGGTGGTAGAGAAATATATTTTTTTTTTGTAATCGATAGATTTTTTAAACATAAAAAGTCGTGGATATCCGGAATCCAGAAAAAATCGAAAAATCGAGATAAATGTATTAAGATCGTTTTAAAATCGAAAACGGAAGAGTAGGTATAGACTTTTAAGAAAGATTTTTCGGAACCTACCGAGTTAAATATGAGAAATTTTGTATTTAATGTGGTAAGTTCCAAAAAATCTTAAGAAGTTAAAATCAGGATAAAATTTGCTGGTGGTTAGTTTTTGGATGGTTTATATGTATTTGAGGAACTTTTAATTTATGTGATTGTTGTTGCAGAAAATCTAAAGGATCTTCAAATAGGAACTTCTGAACTTTTACAGTTGATAGCTGCTATATTGTTGAAATATCAAATTGGCTATCATTTATTTAGTCTGTTTTGCCAAATCAGCATTTACGGATAATATAGCCTTCAAAAACACGTGCAAACGATAAAATTGTTTTTTATCAAAATGGCTGTTTTGTTCGGGCAACGTTCCGCGCGCTTCACCCACTTTACGGCCACCATATTCATCATACCGAGAGAACTATTCGCAGTGTGGTGGATAAATTTGATATCTACCACTGGTTCAGTAAACGATAAATCGACACCCGTACGTCGAAGAAACGAAAGATCTGCCAAAAAATTGTGTGGTTTTCTGAAGTCGCAGGTCTATGCAATTAAGCCACAAACCACAACATAAACGATGCCATCGGTCAAATTCGGACAACAAATGGGTTCAGAAATGGAAAAATGTATTTATATTTTGTTGGCCATGTTGAATGCACCACAATACCAAGAAGAAAGTATCCACTCTTCGAAATTAAACGGGTTATCTGATAAACCATAGTTTCAAATTGAGTTTTCGGTACATATGTACGTACATTCATTCCTAAAGCCCGAACCACACTTCTCTCGTGTGGTGTGTTGTGGAGTAGTGTGTCGGTGTCATTCCAATGTATTTCATAGATTTCGACACAACACATCACACGATACAAATATATGAAATACATTAGAGCGATATCGACACACTACTCCCCAACACACCACACGAGAGTATAGTGTGGTTCGGGCTTAATTCCTACTTACGTCTGTTTGGTAACGTGAAATTTTTAAATTTACATGTCAAAACCCAGAGAAAACAAACACAGTTTTGGGAGACTTGGTGAAAGTTTTAGTTACCAAACAGCCATATTATAACGAAAACATCTTCTACTTTTTGAAAAACATGATTCAGCTTCCGGTGTTTTTTGTTATATATATACTACCAAAGAATCTTCACATCAAGTATGTATTGTTTCCCTCTATTGTTTAAGATTCACCCCACACAATTAATTGATTGAAGATAAATCGTTTCAATTGGCTGACAAACTAGCTCGATCCTCTTATTTGTTTGATAAAACTGGTGTTATCCGTGCTCTGATATACTCTGGATAAAATTTAATTACTTGATTAATGAAAACGACACAAACACTATAATATTGAAGATCGAGGGAATGTTTTTTTTTTAAGTAAGTTATAGTTGGTTTTGTATGTGTGTATTCATTACAATTTATTGACTTTCTCAAATGCTGTTACAGAAATACAACATTAGCTCGAAGCCGAAGTGTGAAAATTATTACATGCCGCCTCCACTGGGCATGAACGATGCTCGGATTATGAACATGTCTTTAAAAAATCAAATGGAGGCAGAAAAATCCATGTCATGTAGTGACATAATCCATACAAGTCAGATTGTGGATTGGATTGTGGTTGTAATGTTGGACATCGTTGATGCCCAGTGGAGGCGGCATGTTAGAGATAAATCGGAAGATAATTTTATGTAAGAGGGTATATTTTTTACTAATCCAGATTCAAGAATGGAATGAATAAAGAAAATAGAAAAAATGATCAAACAAATTGCCAATTAATTGTTTGTCGATGTGTCAAAACAATTAAATAAACACTAGTAATTTGTTTTTTCGTAAATATTTATTCCTAAAGTGGTACCAAAGGGAAGAAAATTTCAATCATATGCATAGGACATTTTGTCGTGGAACCTTTCTTCGGGTTTTTTTTGCTGTTTTAAAATAAAACCACATAATTTCGGCTGTTCTGATATTCGGTCGAGTTTGAAAACGGAAACGAAAATTGAATCCGTGCGGATTGAAAACGATTGTTCTGATTTCTAGTCGGATTTAATTTTAAGTTTTACCAACTTGATCAACAAAACATTTTTGAAATCAGCTGTTATGTATGCAAGACCTGTCAAAAACGAAATTGTAATCCGCCAACAAAAGGATAACCGAATTTAAAACGTCAATTTAGCGGATTGTAGATCCATTCGTTTTGCCGAATTCTCAAAACGTTTTCGAATAGAATTCGAATGGGAATTAGAACAGCCGTGAATGTCATAAATGGTAATAGGCAGATACCTAAATTGTATTAAACAAACCCCAAACGAAAAAATTATGCCGAATTCCTTTGAACAAGAGAATCGATTCTGTTCAGAATTTTTTTTGTAGTTAAAAATCTTGCGTTTTTAGCAAGATTTCACGCTGATGAAGAACTGACATTTCTAATACGTCAAATTGAAGGTCGCGGAATTTTTGGAAGACTAGTTGTTTTTTTTTTGGTTACAACGTATTCTACATAATTCAACAAAATATTGAGTCAATATAGCGATAAAAATAATTTATTGTGCGTTGTTCATTATCAAACAAAAATTTGACAAGAAAAATATCTTCGCGAGTGAAAGACTTGATAAAAACTTTCAGTGCAAGTGAAAACTTTGAAGTAGAAGTTGAACAAATAAAATGCTAATATCTTTTGTTATTAAAATAGAATTATTATAGTTCTGAATTTAATTCTATTTAATTCAACCTTAATAGTTTTGTGAAAAATTTCTTGCCGTTTTGCGTCAATTGCAGCTGTCAAGTAACAGAAACCTAATCACACAAGCAAAAATCGATTCTTTTACGAAATACGAATTCCTTTCAATTTACAGAAAAATTTCGATTCTGTTTAGAAAAAAATCGATTTATTTGTTGAAAGGAATTCGCCGTTACTTTGTCGAAGGAATCACAAGGAGAATCTTAAAAATTCTTACTAATTCCAGCAAAAATGGAAGTGTTGTTCATCAAAACTGATCCAGCATCTCTAAACAGCGAGTAAAAGAATTTGATGCAAACCATATTTGCTTAGCTCAATGAACAATTAATTTTTTTTTTATAAATTATGTCAATGTTTTGCATGCTTTCAAAGTAAATTAAGCTGAATTTAATTTTATTAATTAAAATTGATGTTCTTCGATAAACAGTCCTCCATAATTATCCAACGATATCAAGGTCAAATGATTTTGCATTGAATTGATAATGCATTTCTGTGATAAATAATTTGCTTTTATGAAATAGAATACCCACTTGAATGCTACACGACATAATAATAATTCTAGTTGCAATCGAACCCTTATATCTAATACCATAGAAATCAAATATAGTACAAGATACCTCGAAACTTGATACGGGCGGTATGTCAAAGACACAATAGGTAACACTATAATATACCGGTGCGGATGTTTTGATTTGTTTTTCCAGTATATAATTTAATTTTTAATAAACCATACAAGTATTATTAAGAGTTAGTTATATGAACACCAATTGCAGTATTTATTGATGTTTTGTGTGTTATTTGCATGGCAAGGAGAAATGGCATCGTTGATTGCATTTTAAAAAGTTATAAAATAAAATTATTTTATTTACCTAATATGCACAAGATGTATAAATAGGTACACCTGCATTGTAAGTTTAACTTGTCGGAAGAAAAAAACTATAGAAGATTAATTAATCGATCGATTAATGGTTTGTTAGAGACATTTTAAGCTAGACCTTGGGTCTATTTTGAAATTTTCTTCAAACACTATGAAAACTATACCTTTTCGATAATAATCCGGAAGAAACTTTCAATCCAGGGTGTAATAAAACAAATTCCAATTCTACTTGGTTATGTTTGAAGTTGAATTCTTACAAAATTTAAATATAAATGCATCCTAATTTGTTATTTAACATTTCAACTTGTGAGCAAGCTATGGGAATAGAGCGGGTTGAAGAGCTTTATCACTTGATGTTGAGAGCCAAGAACTACACTTGACACTAAAATTTCAACGAAAATAAATAAGCACATTACCTATATTTGTTTGTCTTGTTGTAAAAGCAAAAGTGGCGCCCAACGTAAGTCTTTTTCTTTTGATTAACTGAAAAATATCTTCAAAACTCAATTTATTTCTCAATACCTACTACATTTTTTTCAATACCAATTTTTTAACAATTTATTAAAAATTTATTTCCTTTGCCATATGTCATTAAAAGTATACGTGTTGTTGCATTTTTCAAGAATATCAACAAATTCTATACTCATAACGTCTGCTCATAATATTTTTATCTCGGTTAAATTAACACTCAAATAGCTTTTTTGCACCCTCCCCTAATTGATATATGTAGGTAAAGCGTAAATAATTCAAATGATTAATGTTTAAATTAGTTTATAAAAATTTATTGATTAAACAACAACAAAAAAAAAAACAGCATTTTTATATCTAAGACAAACAGTATACATTATTATTTCCTAAATTGATGTCAGAATCATTAAGAATGAATGAAAAGAAAATCCCGGTAGTTTTAACACGATCCAAAAGCAACATCAATTACCATTTTAATTCCTGGTATATGTATAATCAGACTCACTCACTTCTAACCGCAAAACCGACCATGAAACAAGCAGCTGGCTGTTTAGCTTCCATTATGGCATCGCGCGGCGATGTTGACGACTACCTCGATCGTTTCAAACCCATAAATATACCTACATATAAAAAAAAAACACATCTCCCATGTGCAAAATAAAAAAAAATACTTCTTTGTTCATTTTTTGCACAAACAAAACTTTTATAGGTAATCGATTAGAATACGAACAAATGGTAACACTCGAAGGTCCTTATATTTCCTCAAAAGAGCATTTACCCATAAACTGGAGGACGGTCAAAGACCTTACAACAGTATCTCGAATAAAATTTGCATTAATCCACACCAATAAATCAATGAACTAAAAACCCACTCTGCGAGAAAATCAACACACACTCACACCAACAACAACAGAACAAAAACAAAAAATAAAACAATGTTACCAAATCAAAGTTCAACCATGTGTTTGGACAAATAACTTAAAACCTCATCTCAATCGCAGAAAATGTGCCTTTCCTTTGTCGATAAAATCTTAACCGGGCCAATCCTCACCTCATATGAGTTATGAGTATGCCTTACCTGCCTATGCCTACCAATTCAAGCGTTCCCTCTTGTGATGATTGGTCGTGCTCTTCCTTATTTACTTTGCATTTTAAAATTGATTACCCTGTTGCCACACACACAAGACATCGCTTCGAGGAAAAAATTTGGGTTTAATACACTCGCTATGGTAAATCGTGGTAAATAACAAAGTAAGTCTTACGCGAACGTCAACAAAAAAAAAAAAAACAAAACAAGAAACCAAAAAAAAAAAAAATTCAAAAAAGCTCATGTCACAAAAATGTGGATAAATAAAAGTCAAAACCATCTAAACGGAAAAGTTGAAATGCAAAACCAATAAACACGTTTCAGATACTTATTGAGCGGAGAATAATTTAAGTTTTCTTTATCGCAAGTCGCAACAACAACTTTGACAGTTCCTGCGTCAAAAGTATAGTCGAAACAGCGAAGCCAGCCAACACCAGCAAGAGTTAAAATGAATTCACTAACTAGTAACTACACAAACAAAGTTGTCAATGTGAGAGAGCTTGCTCGCTCACTAAAAATCCAAGTATTTGTGGATGGCCAGCTCTCGTGGACCTGGATTCAACTGGTTTAAGCCGGTTGATAAGACAAAGTGCTAGCTGCTAGCCATAATAATATCATGAGTGTGTAACGCGATATATCGATTTAATATTAGGTGTCTATGTATACAGCGGAACGGCATTATTGGTAAGAAAATTGTCTGTCAAAAGCAGCAGCAGCAGCATCACATCGGCTATCTCAAGGTACTCGCTGAATCGCTGAGAGAGGCAAAGACCAATCGGTGGACAGCCACACAGAGGAAGTCGTGAGTTGTCTTTTATTGGAATTCTCTGATGCTGATTAACTTTTTTGCATTTAATTAGTACGATTAAGCCTAATGAATTATTGAATTCTGGCATAAGGCAGTGGTTTTTTTTTTTTTTATTTAGTTCTCCACTGTCCACCAGCATCATATAGGTCATTTGTATGTATATATGTATGTAGATTTAAAAAATGTAAGCGTAGCATAACAAAACCGTGGCACGGTTGTGCTGTTATTGCTGGTTGTCAGATTCAGATGCTGTGGCGGTGTGACTAATGATGACAGGACAGGACGGAGTAATGTGTGAAGTAACCTGTTCCTGGTGCGATCATTTAGGGTCAAGTAATGCTTTTCTCTTTGAGGGTTTATTTTTAGACATACTTCACGTTTACGGCAATCGTCAAATAATTTTATTTATTTTTCTTACATATATGCAATTGAGAGAGATGAGGAAGCACACATGATAAAAATGAGAGTTCCATTACTGCAACTTTACACACAAATTATTTAAATTTATTTTGAACTGAAGATGAAAAATATTTTGTTTGTTGGTCATTGGTTCAGGCTTCGAAGGGATGGGTTCGTTTACAACAAAGGTGTCTGTCACATTTTAATCGAAAACAATTTATTATGCAAAAAAAAAAAAAAATAAATAGGTAGGTAGGTACTTCCCCTAAAATAAAACGAACAGTAAAACAATTTTGCAGGTAGGAATATTTTTATTATTAAAAAAATTACGTATAGTGGTCGAACTATAACAAAACCAAAACCCATATCATGTGCAGTGCGTAACAAGCCTTGAAAGGTTATTTCTCGCACTTGTATTTGAAGGCACATAATTGTATAACATAACATTGTTTGACGTTTCACGAAGTGAATATCAATTTTTTTTTTTGTGTTGATTACGTTTACTTAACGTGATTGATGCAATCGTTAACAGTTTTTTAAAGCAGTTTGTTTCAATATAAACAATAAACAATAAACATACAAATACATTTGACACTTTTCTCGATAATTCCTTAATGGGTTTTTAATATTATTATGGTGAATTTAAAATTTTATATTCTGGAATGCGATAATAAAAATATCTCGCAAGGACATGGTTACTACTTTAAGTAGGTCGTAAATAAACGTGTTTAATGCGATTATAAACCCGTTGCATTCGTGTTGTGGATAGCGCATCCTTGTCACTGTTTTTTTTTTTTTTTTTTTTTTTTTTTTTAGTTTATGACATGAATGTTATCTTCCTTGAATTTAAATTTTAATTACATACAACACTAATTCAAATAGTACGGAAGTTGCTGTGGTGAAATTTAAGAGATGTATTTAATTAAAACCCCGTCTTGAGTCTATATTTAATTTTTTTTTATTGTATTCTAATTTATCCTTGTTGTTATGACCTAAATTTTGTTGTATTTTTACAAAAACGTCATTTAAAATTTATGACAGTAAAATGTAATCGTTTTGGGGAAATAAGCAAAAAACCGCAAATGCAGATTTAATTGACATTGCATTTACAACGCAACCAACAGCAACAAAACAACAAAAATAAAAAAAAACAAAAAAAACATCAAGACACCACTTTGGTGTTTTGCTTGACCGTGACATTTTCTGAGTTAATCAAGGCAGTAGGTAACGTTTTTATTATACCTACCATTTCGGAAAAAAAAAAATCAGGAGTGAACTGTAACGTTGTAAATTAATTGTGTTGGAATATTTTGTTTTCTAGAAATTACAGTTTAGTTATAATTGATTTGTATGAGTAGGTACCTATTTACTTTCCAATTATAGATATACTGTAGAACAATAATAATAATAATTATAGTTTTGTGGTGAGGAGGTAGTTTTATGTGACAGTAATTTATTTTGTTTTAAAGGAAAATTGTTGAAGAGAAAGTGTTTTTGTTTCAGTAAAAGTTATTGCAAATGGTTATTTATAATGAAACATGCATACCTATAACTATTCAAAAACGTGTTTGATTCTTAGAATTTATGAAGTGAAAGTTGTCAGATATCTACCTATTTAATAATAAATTGCTATTGGGTAGAATCAATTTTATTAAGCAATTTGTAAATAAAAATAAATTACTTATGATTAAAAGCTAATTGAATTCATTTAAAATTCATCATAAAGGATTTTGTTCTGTGTATAGGTACTTTCTGGACTAAAAATTTCAATATGTTAAATTTTGTGAATTGGGTATGAAATTTTCTCAGAGAGAAGTGAAACTGTTCAAAGTTACACGAATCAAAGATGTCTGTCATTTTTAAACGTCAACGAAAAGTAAACACAAGAGCGTCCATAGCAAAAGAAAAAGTATAAACAAAGCGACAATATTGGGATTTCTTTTGTAACTTTAAAATCATAATTATTATTAAATTTGATAATAAACAAAATTAAACTGTAATTAATACATTTTCTTCTTTGAAAATAGTTTTTGCAGTGATTTCATTCAACAAAAAAATAAAAATAAAAGAGAAACAAACAAGAGTAACAAACAAGATAAAAACTCACGTAAAAATCCACTTCTAAAAAAAATAATCAAGCAGAATTGAAAGTTAAGTAAGCAACAGCCATTTTGTATTTTGTTGTTGTTGTTCTTTGACTTCAAATTGGCTTCCGACAGAACACACATGAAGAAATTTCTCGGGTAAAAATATTCATGGAGTGAAAATAATTTACTCTCTCGTGAGTGCTCTCTTCTGGTTGTGCTCAAAACTATACAAAATGGACGTTCGCGAACAAGATTATGGGTTAACCCTTAAAACTGGTAGAAAAAAGTAGTTTTTGTTTGACTAGTATCTACACGGACAGTCTTAACGTAATAATAAGTCTGTTCGCGTACTAGTCCGAAACCACCCAAAACTACTTGATTTTACCAGATTTGGTCCAATCCTGTTCGTGTACTTCCATTTCGTGTCATTTTGGGCAGAAGAGAGTGCTCGCGAGGGAGAAAACTATTTCCCCTTCTTGCCAATTTTTACCCGAGAAATTTCTTCGGGCAGAATCTGGTAAGTTCTGTTTTCTGTCAAAAAAGAACAACAACAAAAATACAAAATGGCTGTTGTTTACTTTTATTTTAAATTTTATTTTCAAGTGTTGAAGTGAATTTTGTTTAAAATTAGTGAAATAATTCCCAAAAAAAAATGTATTTAATAAAGAATATCTATTCAAAACCTGGTATTTATTGTGTATTGTGCAGTGCTTTTGTGTTTACAAAAAAAAAAACATTGAAATTAAAATATTTAATAAAAGAAATTTTGCTTTGATGTAATTTAAATGAGTCAAAAATTACATTGAATGGCTTTCACTTCTGTTGTTTTCTTCGTTATAAAATTCAATAAAGAAAGTAAAATTACAAAAGTAAATTCAATTTTGTCGCTTGTTTGCTATGGGGCTCTTTTTTTGTTTACTTTTCGTTGACGTTTAAAAAGTGGGCAACATTTTTGGTCCAAAGCGTTCGCGTACTTTTGGACAGTGTCTCAGAATTTCATCTCCACTCCTCAAAATTTGACAGATTGCCATTTTTGGTCCGAAAAGTACCCGAACAAACCTAATACAGGTTCAATAATCAATTCAACATCAGCCCTATATAAGCTGAACACAAGTCTCCATTTTTTACTTAGAGGATATATAATATGTAGTGCTCGTTTCTATCTGTAATGCATTGTAACGCCTGGGCCCTTGATAGGGGGCGCTATTTCAGTTTAGATAAAGTCGAACAGCTGATGCTATCAAAGTCATAATATGTTTATTTTTATCTCTAAAGTGTTTGTTTATTATTTTAAAGATTTCAATATCTTCTTTTTTAGTTTTTTTCTCCAATGTGCAAAAAACTCAGACCGAAACTTCAAACAGCGACCCCTATGAAAGGAACGCATTCAACAAGCACTCCATAACGTTAATTCATTTTGACAGTAAACCTTTCAAAATGCAAATGATGTTTCATTTTTTCTTTTGAAGTTGAAGTGAGACAGAAAGTGTTATGTATGTCAAAAGAAGCAACAAAATTTGAATTTTAAAATGAATTCGTTCAGCGTGGTATAAAATGGTAAGTGAATTTAACAAGATTAATTTGAAATCTTTAATTTAAGGAAGATTCTGGGTAAATCTAATTAAATCCCGGTTTTAGTGATCAGTGGAAATGTATAGTATACATATGTAAATGTATTAATAATCTGCTACAGAAAAATATGCACGCAATTAATTCGATAAGATGTAAAATGATTGCTTTATTGAGAATAACCTAAACACTTGAACAAAGTTTAATATGAATTTACTTAATTCCAAGAAATATTTCCGAGATCTTCAATTTTTTTTCTTAAATTTTTTTCTTAGTATCACAATCATATTTTTACAATAATAAAGATATTTCTAAGAAAAAGTGGAAAATTTATATGTTTACACTTTAATTGTTTTTTATTTGAATTGAGATGATGCTTATCTTATTTGTTTCTCAAGTTAGACATAGACATTATGAAAATGAATAATCTTTTCTTTTTAAATATAAATAAATAAATATAAATAAATAGGACCTTGAATAAACCAATGAGCATCAGTGTTGTTCACGTTTATCTCATCAACAAGTCATTCCTCTGTTAAACGTACTTGTTACTCGTACATGCTGTAGTACTTGACGTTGCAAAACAATCAGACATGTTTTATTGTGCTCAAAATGACAGTAAGCACATTTTTAAGCTTAAAATACAAGGTGTGATTTTAACTGCTTACTAGGAATGTAAAAGCTCATATGTATTGTAAAACATGATTATTTACAATTATTATAATTTTATTTCTATACTTGGAAACAAATTGGTTTTTTGGAATTCGATTACGTTTATTTCTAACAAACACAAATTTATCAATTGAGAGTTTTTCCATGTACATATTGTACATAGGTTTATTTGAAGATGAACATAAATCAATTAATTGATTTATGAAGCAATCCCAGTGGGATTACGTAAAAGAGATATACCATACACTCAAATTGAACTCGTAGATACGAAACCTTAATTGAGTTGAAGTTTGAAGTGCGAAACTTGAGATTGTTGTCGCTTGAACACCAAACCATTTAAGGCAAATCAGGATATTAGTTTAAATGCGAAAGGACTTCTTTCGTTGAGGAAATCACAATTTTTTAACATTCGTTACGGTTTTTTTCGGTACTTTTAATAAAATTGCTTCACAGGGTGTTTTTCAGCACAAAGGACAAAGACCATTTTTTGAGGATTCTAACTTAATTAAAAAAAAAAGTTGGCGTTTAGTTTGAGAAAAAAAACTACATGTTCAATAACACGTTTGTATGCAATTAACGACCACGCATACGAGGCGTAAACTGCATGTGAAATTGATTGAAAATTGTCAGTGCTTTGTCTATAAAATGTGACGCTTTGTGTGCAGAACTGAGCGTGAAGGAATCGTCACTGAATGCGACCAATCTTGAAAGCGTCTATGACTAGATGGCTCGTACCTAGGAGGCCTTAATTTTTACTCAGCAGTCTTTTGAAAATTTTATCGTGATGACATACACGCTTCAACAATTTTACCAAATTTCAGAAACTCGGTTCCAAAGTTATGGTACTGTTCGCTTGTTCAACTGGCATCAGATCCGCTGTTTTATCGAAAAATTGCGTGTTCAGCGAAGGGGCTCCTTTTGGCTGAATAAGTATGTCAATAAAAAAAATGTCGCATTTCCAGCGAAGATATTCCACATGAAATTATCGAAAGTCCTTTTGATCCTGAAAAATGCAGCTTATGGTGCTGTGGGCTGGTGGAGCCATCGGACCACATTTTTTTTTTCAAACTTATGGCTAATCAGTGTGTTTTGGTCACGCTAAATGACTTTTTCGTTCCCCGATTCAATGGCATAAATACGGAAAATATATGCTTTCAGCAGGACGGCGGCGGCGCGAGTGCGCTAATTGATGTAAAATTAAATAATCGTTATTACTAAGGGAAACATTGGATGAAATCATAATTTTGCATAATGGACCTGTAAATTGGCCTTGTAGATTTGACGTCTCTTGATTTATTTAAACGCTACACTGACCAACCATTAACAATCAAAGCATTTGGAAGGCAACATTGTTCGTGTTATTGAGAACATACCTACGGCCACAAATGCTTAAAAAAGTGGTCGAAAACTTTGCCTCTCGGATGACATTCAGCAGATTTATAGCGGTATATCTGCATATGCTTGAAGTTGTGTTTACAAACTAATTGCACACTGTATTCTGTCGATTAATTACATGATGCAATTCCACAACCTAACGATAGATATACATGTTTATATGTAGTTCGACTATAAGGCCTCAAATGAAAGAGCACTAAAATCATTATAACGTAATTAGTTTTAGGAAAATACACACAAATGTGTAACTTTTTTTTTAAATAAAACAGTGGCACGTGTTTTAAACATTCTTTTACAGTTTTTCTAATTTTATAAATAGCGATTCGGTTGTTAAATAACTTAGAATACCTTCATATTGCGTATACCTATTGTGAAAACAACTTTAAGCAAAATTTTAGTATCGTTTTTTTGTCAAAAAATTGGCACAATCACGAATGAACTATAATATCTGCCAACTATATATTTGTAACTTCTCAATGCTCTTACATATATACATATAGGTGACTTTCTTGCTTAACCACACCTTGACCGCTTTATATTATTGGCTCCCCGTTAACGCCTGCCTGATGTTATATACGCATAATACACGACTCTTTATTTAACAAGCTGAATATTCTTTTTTCAACTAAAGCCCTGACATTGTTATTAATATACATATACCACTTGTCACATTATTGGTATAGATATAAATCGAACGCTAAAAAAGTGCTACTCTTCCAAACTATTTGCTCACTTAATTAAAATAATGTGGAACGCTGCTTGTGTAGGGTACTTAAGTCATCCTCTCTCATGAATTTTTAGAGTCAAATCTAATAGATACTACAAACAAAATTGGTTAATTTAATTTTTTTTTTTTTTTTTGATTTTTTAACAACAACAAGTTGCGGTAGGTATGGTAGGTATATTAATACATGTTATTATTTTCTATTTTTTATTAATGAGGATTAAAATGATTATAGTATCTCACCTTCACTGGCTCATCGGCGTCATATATGTAACCAGTCATTTTTGGTATCTATATATGTATCTGTAAAGAAGAAAATAAAATATTAAACATTAAACAAAACACACACACATGTTAAGTAAGATAATTAGCATTTCAATTATCAAACAAAAAAAAACTACATTAATTGATAAATAATAGACAATTTTATGTGCTAATTAACGTCTATCGTCTGGCACCCCTTTTTTCTTCCTTGCATCAGACAATTTTCATTATACAAAAACAAAACAAAAAAAACTGTGTACAGAAATTGGTAACGTTTATCTACATATGTAGATATTTGTATGTACCTAGAAGTTGATAGTATATCGAAAGGCGTTAAAAATTAGTAGGTAAAGTACCTAGTTTCCTTAATAAAACGCTATATTGCAACACAATCATTTGAATCCATCTCATCTTAGATAACTTATACAACAAAAAGATATCCGCATAAAACAATAGAATTATAAGCTTCCATTCAATGGGAAAATATTTTTTTTTGTATTTAACTAAATTCTATATGAATTGCATTGTCCGATTGCATTCAAGATATGAGTAAGTTAAAATAAAATTTTACTAGAAACTACACACCATCGCCGCCGCGCCGCGCCGTTGAAAAGTTTGTAGAAAAAAAAGGTGAAATAACCTTAATAGCATAGTTGTAAAATTATAAATACATAGATAATAGATATAATGGGATCTCATAAAACCAAAAACTACTATTTATTAATTTTAAATTAATTAAAAAAAAATGACAATGCCAATGCGAAAGCCGTGTATAGTATAAGTTTTAACGATTTTTTTAAATGTTTAATTTAAATAAGCATACATATATCTATGTTTTGTCATTTTCATTACTTTCGTATTTGCTAAATTCACCGCTAGAAACAAATTTTGTCTAAAAACATAAAAAATGATTTCAATATTATTATCTAATATTTGTATATACAGTCAAACTTCTTTATAACGAACCTTCAAGGGAACACAAAATTGCTTCGTTATAAAGAAGCTTTATACAAAATTCGTTATATAGAAATTATTTTGTTTTTAAATACTGCAAGGGGAACAAAATGAAATTCGCTACAGAGAGAGAATAACGTTATAAAGTAGTTCGTTATAAAGAAGTTTGACTGTATTTAATAGATTCATTAGACATTTTAAGCCATAAAGACTTTCGGATATAAAAACCAAAACTTACATACCTTTCTCATGTGTATTTTTGTGTATTTAGGTCTGGTTTTTTTTATATTGATATTGATTAAAATTAGCTATACCTACATAAAACTACAATGATGTCGACAGTTCTGCTTTTGTTCGCCAGCCAACAAGTTTTTACTAGCTAGTGCCTCACAAGCATATTACCTACTGAAAACATCCTAAGGCCACTACTAAACTTGACAAAAACTTGCCAGTTTTACAGATGGGTAAATTTTAGAATTTTAATATTGTGAAGTTTCGATATAGGAAATTTTTAAATGGCGAGATTTCAATATTTTGATAATGCCGAATTTGGAATGCGCTCAATTGCAGGGGAGAATGGGTCGTGACATTTTTCATATTTAAACATATCAAAATGAAAGTGACATTTTTGACATTTAAACATATCAAAATGAAACATATAGTGGATATTAAAGAATGAACATTTAGCTACCGTTAAATCCTAATATGGTTTTCAACTTTGTCTTTAATTTAAATGTATAAATGTATTGAAAAAGAAAGTAAGGTCAAATGTTACATACAATCGTCCTTTTCGGTGTGTTGATTGTAACACGCTGAAAGGACGGTTGTAACACTATACTAAAAAATGAAGAAAAAATCAAAAATGGTGCATAGACTTAGAATTTAATTCTAAGTCCATACCATAAATTACTTATATTTTATTTTAAAATAAATTAATGCCAATAAAAAAGCATTCTAATTCAGTGTTGATAATAAATGGATTTCTGTAGTTTAACATTATTTCGAATTAATTTTAAAAAAAATAAAAACTATTTTGATCTCTATCTCCAGCTGTTGAATAAACTAAGTCACCAAAAACTGTGTGCGGACGGATGTAACACAAATAATTTTGAATTAATTTGTGCTTGTGAAGGGCTTTTCAACAGGGACGCTACAAAAGTAGAGCAACAGGGACAGCAAACGACGCCATATTTCTTGCCGCTTTTTTGACATTTCTCTTCAGTAAAGTTTGCCATTTCATGATGGAAAGATATACGAGCCAACAACGAGTCGAAATTATTAAAATTTAATACCAAAATTCGGAGTCAGTGGCCTCAACGTTAAGAGCGAAAAATCATCTTCAGCGATGAGGCTCATTTCTGGCTGAATGGCTTCGTCAATAAACAAAATATGCGGTATTATTCAGGCAGCAATCCACACGTACTCCATGAGTCATCATTGCATCCCGAAAAAATTACGGTTTGGTGTGGTTTATGGGCCGGCGGCGACATCGGGCCGGGCCGTACTTCTTCCGTGATGATCAAGACCGGCACGTTACTGTGAATGGGGATCGCTACCGTTTAATGATAACCGAATATTTTTGGCCCCAATTGGATGATATGGACTTGGAGGACATGTGGCGCCACAAGCCACAAAGCGAATGTCACAATCAATTTATTGGAAACCAAGTTTGGAGAACGTGTTATCTCACGAAATGGTCCAGTCGCTTGGCCGCCTCGGTCGTGCGATTTGACGCCGTTAGACTATTTCCTGTGGGGCTACGTCAAGTTTATGGTCTATGCCAACAAGCCAGCGTTAATTGATGAACTTCTTACGAATATCGAACGTGAAATTGAAGCAGTATCGGCCGATTTATGCTTGAAAACCGTCAAAAATTGGGTTCAGCGTCTGGACTTCTGCAAGCGTGCCCGTGGTAGACATGCAAAAGAAATCGAGTTTCATACATAATGGCATCAAACGTACTTTCACAGGAATAAAAAATTTCATTGATATCCGAAACCGTTTTTGTTTTATTTAAAAAAAACTTTTGTAGCGCTCTTATTGAAAAACCCGATATTATGTTACACAGAAATTATTTCAACAGTCTACTCCATGTTTTTTATATTAAAAATCATATTAAGAAGAAACCAGTATACCTTTCGTCAAAATATTTACTCTATTCGATTCTAGAAATATTGGAGCAGGTTAAGGTCACATCCATTCAATGAATTGTTTATTTTTTCAAGAAAAACACTGAAAAAACTCAAGACCAAAAAAATTACGTTTTCACTAAAATTTCACATCTTTGGATTTTGTTTGTACATTCGACTATACTGACTCTTGGATTTTTGTGGGTGCATTCAAAACCTAAATAAAAAGAATTTCGCATTCAAAAATCAACCCAAACAGTTCTAGTTTTTCGTAAAAAAATTGAATGTTACAAACGAAACACCGTTACGTTCGAACCCCTACTCGTACCAAGTTTAACTATCAATTTTTTAGAATTTCTTACCTGAATGGTTTCGATTGAAGTACAAATACGGGTTCACTGTTTTGTTTTATTTTACTATATCATTCTACTGTTCTTATAGGTACATTTTCTCTTTCCCAGTTCTAATCTTTCAAGCATAAGCAAGTGTAAAAGTGTCAGGTCGTTATGGTGTAAATTATATAATATAATAATTAATTGTTCAGCAAAATTTTATGGAAAATTTTTGTAATATATCTTATTTAAATTCTTTTAATAACACCATTAATTTAATTGATTTTGTATAATAAGTATATGAAAACCATTATGCCAGAAACAAAGAAAAATATTTTTTTATCTCATTAATCAATACGAACCGTTTAACTTATTAAGTTACGAAAGATACAAAAAATTACAAAATTAATGTCTTTTGTTTTTCATTACATCTATGTATTTTTTTTTTTATTTTAAAATATAGTTAAGTGCAAATTGTAGTTAATTGAGTGCTAAAACAATTACAACATGAAGCTAATTATGTGCTAATACTTTATAGTTTTACTATCTTAACATATAGTTGAGTGTAATACCAAATTCCTGCATACATACGGATAATGTAGATTATGATATATGACCCAGAGAATTTTTTTTTTTAGCTGATTTAATGAGTAAAAAGTCATTGTGTTCTCTATATGGGCTGGTGGAAACATTGGTCGCCTAACTTCTTTAAAAACGATGCCGGCCAGAGGGTTACAGTCAATGGAGACCGTTATAAAGCCATGATCAATGACTTTTTCGTTCATGAATTGAATCACCTTGATGTGGGGGATCTGTGGTCGCAACAAGTCGGTGCAACATGTCACACACCGTGTGCCACAATTGATTTGTTGAAGGAAACGTTTGGGGAGCGCATAATTTTGCGTTTTGGACCTGTGAGTCGGCCTCCAAGATCGTGCGATTTAACACCGCTAGACTATTTTCTGTGGAGGTATGTGAAGTTATTTGTCTACACCGATAAGCCAGAGACGATTGACGACTTGGAAAACATCATACGAGCCAGCCGCGGTTGCCATATGCCAGAAATTTTGTTCAAACAAAAATGGCAAAGAATTATTTTTCAAATGAAGTCAATTTTATGGAAATTAATAACATTTATTTGTGTTTTATATCATTTTATAGTTCTATACCTCTAAAAAAAGCACCCTTTATTGATTTCAACATAAAGCACGTAAGAATAAAAAAGGTTAAAATAAGACCGATCATATACTAAATTTTAGCCTATACGATTTTTCACTAAGGTCCAGTTTTCCAGTGCGAGATTAAAGTCAAACCCAAGTTAATTCATCAAATTCGGTGAGTAAACTCAGGATTAGCTGAGCAGATGCTTTTTATGTTTTATTTGTTTTGATTTGTTTAGTCGTAATTCTGGTTTAACTCACCACTGAAAAACTGGGCCTAAGTTTACCAGATTTCACTATAGTTACCCATGCTAGGCTCTTGGTAGTATCACTGTAAGGCTTTCTGGAGCCTCGTTAAGAACTACATTGTTCTTGCAACCGCAACAATTTAACTAATATTTTTAGTTTAACTGAAGCAAAAGACTTCAGGCCAATCAGCCTGACATCGTTTATTCTTAAAACGTTTGAAAGACTGATAAACCTACATATTCGAGGCACTCTGAAACTGGTTGAACTATCCCCAGCACAGCACGCCTACACAAAGGGGAAGCGTGTAGAAACGGCTCTTTACAGCGTCGTTAGCACGATTGAAAAAAAAACACTAAGCGACAAAGAGTATACCCTTGCTGCGTTTCTTGATATTAAAGGTGCTTTCAATAACGTGAAAAATGAAGCAGTAAAAGCAGCTCTAGTAGACAATAAGGTTGATAATTCGATAATAGATTGGGTTATGTGCATGTTAAAAAACAGGCAAATTAGCTCGGAACTAGCAGGTATACAAATGAGAGTAACCACATCCAGAGGTACCCCACAAGGGGGGGTCCTGTCACCACTCCTTTGGGTGCTAGTTATGAACACAATCTTACTCGATCTGAAATACTGTGGAGTAAGAGTAGTAGCCTACGCTGACGACCTTGCGTTATTAGCGACAGGAAAATTCTTATCCACTATCAGCGAACAGATCGAATATGCCCTTTCTAAGGTTAATAGATGGACTAAGAAATGTGGCCTGATGGTTAACATGTCAAAAACAAAACTAGTCCTTTTTACAAATAAAACGAAAATACCAAGCTTCAGAATTCCTTCAATTGAAGGCACACCTCTGAAGATTTCAGATAAGGCAAAGTATCTTGGTGTGATTCTAGATGGGAAATTAAACTGGAGTCTTAACACTAAGGAGAGAGCCAAAAAAGGAATGATTGCATTCTATTCTTGAAATCCTGGGGACCGAGTCCAAAAATTATCAGGTGGATGTATTTGGCAATAATCAGACCAATACTAACTTATGGTAATTTGGTCTGGTGGAATGCAATTTAAAAAAGCACAAACCTCAAAACTCTGACAAAAGTACAGAGATTTGCGTGCATTGGGATTACAGGGACCATGAAATCTACTCCAACTGCAGGGTTGGAGGTGATACTCAACCTGAAACCTCTAGACCTTTTCGTACAAGAATCCGCAGCATATAGCGCTTTACTTAGATTATAGTAGTGTCTTCCAAGCGGAGGTGCTGGCAGTGACAACAGCTGCTAGACAGGTATCAATGATGGCGATACCACGTGCTGATATCACCTTTTACATTGATAACCAAGCGGCAATAAAAGCGATTTCTGCCAATGTGATTAAATCGAAGCTTGTTTCTTGCTGCCGCGAAGAGCTTAAGGTCCTTCACGCGCAGCACAATATTAGACTCTGCTGGGTCCCAGGACACAGCGGGATACCGGGTAACGAAAATGCCGATGAGTTAGCAAGACAGGGATCAGCGCTTATGCAACTTAGTAAGAAGTCCCTTCGCTCTCTTACGAGCATAATCACCGGACATAATTTACTAAAATATCATAAATTTAAAATGAAACTTAGTACAGATGACATATGTAGGGGATGTGGTGATGAAGAGGTGCATGAAGACACATCGCACTTTCTCTGTCATTGCCCTGCACTCTGCCACCAAAGAAGGACATTTCTTGGTAGTTACTTTTTTGATAATCTAGAAGATCTATCAAATATTTCGGAAATTAAAATATTGAACTTCATCAATGCCTCAAAATGGCTTGACTGATTAAAGAACACATAGGTTTTTATCACACTAGAGTGATTACACTCATGGGTAGCACAATGGATCTACATTGATCTAAGTGTGACAATAACAACACCAATTGTCAGCCCAACAACCTAACCTAACCTAACCTAGTTTAACTGATATCTCACTTAGAGCGTAACAACTGTCTGGAGATCAAATTCTACCCTATGTCACCTAAAAAAACTGAAATGTTTTTTTCACGGGTACTGACAAATTCTCCACTTCTTATCATGAAAAAGTGCCTCTCACCTTTGCTGTTCGGATTCGCAGGGAAATTTAAGGTACCCCATCAAAATTATTTATTTATAATATCTCACTTTATGAAAATCACTTCCTAGAAGAATGAAGACGAATGTTAAGCTTTCTCTGAGGACATTTGCAGGCCCATATACTATACTAAAGTGTATAGATTTTACTGCCCTGTGTGAATGTGGCTTACAGAATGCCAAAGTAGACATTCCGATAACAAACAACAAGAATTTATAATATCTCGAGTATTGACTAAGAAAATTCATAACAAAATTAATTTTGTTAAAATCACGTTCTACTTATGGCAACAACTACAGAATTTCCACGTACATTCTCAAACAAAAAAAAAATACTCTGAAATAATAAAAATAAATTAAACTATATTAGACAGCTTATACTTGGTTTCATGGCTGACAGTAAGAATTGGAATTAGAAATGTGAAAAAATGTGAACATGTTTTAGCAAATAAATCAGACCATTTCTTAGCGTGACTTTTTTGATTTATTTTTATGAAAACAAATAGAAAAGAACAAAAATTAGGTTAAACCAGAAAAACAATATTTTTAAACCATCAACAAATTTTTAAATACTACACTCAACCTAAATTTTTGCATACTCACATATACTCGTTTCTTAATATATTTCTGACATGTTGGTAGAACCACTTAAAGCATATATGTACTACTTGAATGGTAGCACATTATAAACAAACAAAATATAACACTTGAAATAGACAAGGTGCGCTTATCTTCTTTAATGGCATTTCAATTTTTTTTCTTCAACTAAAATTAAATGTTTAACAAATATTTTCAATACGGCCATCTATGGCCTAAAGCAAATTAAAAAAAAAAAAAAAAAAAAAAAAAAAAAACAGTGATGATAATATTATGTCAGTTTGCTTTCTTTAAACGTCAAATAATATACCTTTAGGCAGAACATGTACACAATTAAGAAAACCTGTATTTATTATTTTGTGTAGGCTTGTTATAGCCTAAAGGAATCATGCAAAGAATGAGGATTTGTCAATAAACTTATTGTAATTATCTTGTTGAGTCTTCATTTTGATTTAGTGTGGTAATTGTTGTTTTTATTCTAAGACGAGTTATGCAAAAAATTGGTAAAAATAGGTCTTAATTTTACTGGGTTTACCTTAGAATTTGTACAATGCTTTGGTTAGTGTGTTTTTTTTTAGGTCTTTTGCTATATTTTCTAAAAGTCTATGAGTACAATGGAAGCACATTTCACACCTCAATTGGAATCTATGTATAGCATATACATAGGATTTACAAGCAATACCTACAAACATCCAGAATATCCATATTCCATTTCGGACGACTTACTTAAAAAGAGTGATAAACACACATAAGCTACACTTCCCTCATTGTTCCAGTGCCGTCGAAAACTATGATGCTACTAAACAATTTTGTATCTAAAGGGTGTTTTTTTTTTTAGACGTGTGGTTTTCAAGAAGAAATAAAACGAATATAATTTGATGTTATGGCCAAGAATTTAGCTTAATTATAAAAATAAGGGATTGCCATTATGTTTTAAAAATGATTTCGGGAAAGTGGCCGCCGTGGCTGGTTCAAATAAATTCCAGCTGAGAGGCCCAATTTTCGACAGCTCCAATTGTTGCGCGCGATGGTGGATGGACTCATTCGGGTCTTCTTCGATACTCTGCTCCACAGCAGCAATAGCATCTTCGGTGCGCACTGTACGGCGTTTCTGAGGGTGCGCATTATCCACTTGAGTAAACGTGGTGCAAAACAAATCCATGGTTGCTCGAACCGAACCATTATTGTGGTAATAAATTTGCACGATTTGTAAACGTTTTTCGGGAGTAAATCTATTAATTATAAAATGGCAAACCAAACTGAGCATAAATCAAGTGACAACTACTGTCAAAAAGATCAATCCTGAAAAAAGTATTGACAGATTGAAAACCAAACGTTTAAAAAAAAAACACCCTGTATACAAATTTTCCTAAGACTTTCTTAGCTTTGAAGAATTTTTAACTAGTAACATACTTAGCCTAATTTCTTAATAAATTTTAGCTAAACACGCCTAAATTAATGACAGTTCGAGCAAAAAACACTTTTGACATTTATAAATGTCAAAGTGTCAAATTAAGTTAGTACGATATTTAACAGATAAAATAGGCTTTCGATGATGAAATTTTGGATTTAGTATGAAGTTAAACTCGATTATAATTTTGCGAAATTGGTTTTTGTTTAAATAAAGGGTCCGCCAAATAACTTCTTTTTTTTTTGAAAATGGCGCAAAACAACGAGTGCAGCTTCGGCTGTGTGGCACGTAGCGCCCGCCGTCCTGTTGAAACCAAATGTTGCCAATATCCTCCTCTTCAATTTTTGTGAACAAAAATTCGTTCAACATGGCCCGATAACGATCGCCATTGACTGTTACGGCCACTCCTTGCTCATTTTCGAAAAATGGCCCAATTATGCCTCTGGACCAAAATCCACACCAAACAGTGACTCGTTTTGGGTGTATCGGCTTTTCAATGTATGCGTGCGGGTTTTCTGTGCCCCAAATGCGACAATTTTGCTTGTTTACTACCCGCCAAGATCAAAATGAGCTTCATCTGAAAATATGATTTTTTTTGGCAAAATCGGCATCTTCTCTAAGTCGATCGCAGGCCCAATTAGATAAGCGTATACACAACCATATTCGTTCAGCGAAAGGATAAAACTAATTATCTGACAAATCAAACATGAGCTAAGTGTTACCATTCACGAAATTAGCATAAGTTGAAAAAAAAAAACGTTAGATGGCGGACCCTTTAAAATGTTTCTAGCATTATATTGAATCGACTACAAATTTGTGCCAATATGTTCATCCATAAAAACTATTTTTTATTACGTATGTGTGTGTATGTACCTACAAAACTAAACTTGTCAATGTGGAAAATATGTAATGTTAAATTTACTAACTTTGTTTTTGCTATATCTATTATGTACCTACATTTATGCACTGCAAATTAAGTAAAATACCATTTAAAGTACCATTTAAAAAAAAGAAAGAAATATGTATATATGCACGTATGTACTTGTACATTATTAGCCTATAGTTGCCTTTAACGAATTACAATTAAGCCAAAATTGAAAAAAGCTTAAATGGAGCTTTGACCGCCCAAAGAGGAGAAAATATAAATTGTACGTGTTCTGAATACAAAAAAAAAAAAATAAAACAAAAAAATATATATAAATAGATTTGTATTCTTTTTTGGTATGCAAAATCTGACTAAGTATACAAAATTTAAAACACTTTGAATAAGAAAATAAGTTTGCCAGGTAATACAAAAATTATGTATCTTCCTATATATAATCTATGTATGTATGTATGTATGTATGTATGTATATGAAAAGATACATTTTTTTTAAAACAATTTTTTTTTGATTGAACCGATTTATTATTGTAAATGATGGTTCTTAGTTTAAATGATGAAATTTCGGCTTAGGATGAGGTATCATTTTTGAACAATTAATTATATGTTAATTTGATTAAATCCAGAAATAAAGGGGCTCCTTTTATTTAAACAATTCGCATACTTTCATGTTCGTAGCAGCTTATTTGGAAAATCTGCCACCTCATGTTGGTTGGCTTGCAGAAAAAATCTGTCATTCTATTTATGTTTAGAAATGATTCATTTCACTCATAAAATTCTTATCATAGTCATTCGCATATCAAATAAGTTTACATTGCCTTTGGGGAATTCGCAATTACATATTATCAACAGTAAAATATCAATTGGCTCACCCACAATAATTATTATAGACATAAAGATACACCCGTTTGGAAAACAACTATATACCTAATCATAAGCTAAAGCTACTTCATGTTTATTTTAGAAAGTGTTTTTGGCTGAGAATTAAACAATATTTAAACATTTTTATCAGCTTGTCTCTTGTCTATTATTCTATTTATCAAAGGAAATTATAAATCATCAACGTTGAATAATAAATGTGCAATCTTTTAAATATTATTCTAGACATTATAAAAAAAAATAATAAAATATCACACAGTAAGAGAGATTTCATCATGAATCAGATACGTTTTTGATAAGGAGATCCGCGTTTATCTGATTTTTTGTAATCGCACCTATGTATAGAGCTATAGCTAGTCTATTTTTAAATCTTTTATAGATTATTTATAGAGTATATAAATAATATGAATCATATTTCCTGCAGCTTGTGAATGTGCATTCATTGAAACGGTTTGCGTTTTACTTTTATTATTTTTATTTATCACTTCTAATTGTGCACTTGTTTGTTATTACTTTTTTTCCGGTATTTTTGAGGTTTACTTTTAGTTATAGAACATTCTCATTGTTATTAGAATTTTATTGATAATATGAACAAAAACAAAAAATGAATTCAGTAGACAGTTAAGATCCCATAAATTTTCCAACTATGACAGTTAAAACAGAGTCGTACACAAATTGTAACTCTTATGAATGACAATTTCAATGGACTAAGAATAAGTTGTGAAATAATAAATTTAAACTTGTATCACACTTAGACTTCCAGTTTTCAAGGATTGAAGAACATTGAGACGCTGAAAAATATCCAACCAAATTTATTCTTATTCAATTAAATATTCCATATAATGAAGATATGCGTGTTAACAAAAGAAACGTTGAGGTTGGTTTAGGTTGACACCAGTGTTACCGCAGGTGAAATTATTTATGTGTCCCTCTGAATAAAAAAATGTGTCTTTTGAAAATAAATTCATAAGATTTAAAAAAATACGAATTTAAGCAGATAATACCTATCCAAAGTTTTTTTTTTTCATTGTTTTATAAAAGAAAAACTTAAAATAAAATTAAGAATAAAGCTAAAACATTTTAATGCATAATAAAACAAGTTTATAAATAACCTTAATTATTACTTATTTCATCTTCGGTCTTTGTTTTTAAATAAATTGAAATTTTCTTGAGGTTAAATGATCGTGAAAAAATGTGTCCTTTTTAAAAAAATGTGTCCCAGAGTTCCCTAAAGAAAAAAGAGTTGCCGGATAGGTTTGTTTTGATGTTTTAATCATTCTTGAAAAGAAAACCACATTCTAACCACTAGTCTTATGATGGGGTGAAATGAGTAAACTGCTCGAAAACTATCAGTTTGTTCGAAGAAATGTGAAGGAACACATTTTAACTTTTGAAATTCTACACAAAAAAAGTTTTTAGTGTTATGGTGTAACACAGTGGGAGCGTTTAGGAAAAGTGGAGAGGATGCAATAGGAGATGTCGATGCACATTGGTCTTGAATGCTTGTACATCACAATGAGTGGGGAAAATCGAGAAAGGCAAATTATTCAACATTCGGGATTCACAGTATGTCCGAAGTTAGACTCAAGGGTAAACTGATGAGCATTCGTTGCTAAGCGAGTATCACAACAAAATTGTTTAAAGGGAGAAATGCATCTGGATATTTCATATATGAGCACTGTTGATAGAAAAAGCGATAAAACAATGAAAGACAGGAAAAATTTCGACGGTGTTCAAGGGTCACAGAAGCTTCCGTAATCGATTGCTAGGCTATTAGTTTTAAGGCTCTGTTCTGAATTCTTTCCAACAGCTTCAGATTTGTTATACTGGCACCTGCCCAGATATGAGAGTTGTACTCAAAGGAAAAAAACTTCTTCCATCTCTTAAGAAAACCTTAGCATTTCGCTGCATTTTTTGCTACATTAAATATGTGATCATTCCATAAGAAATGGTCAGTAATACACATCCCGGTTCGGTTTCTTCGATGCAAGTGCCATTCATGCATAATAGCATGGGTGGAATATTTCACTTGGCCGACAGAAGACGGCTTTGTGTTTTCGTAGCATTGAACTCCACACACAAAAAAAGTAGAAAAACAATTGTAACTTATTAAATTGTACACAGAAAAGAAGAGCAAGAGCAATGGATTTTGAGAAAAACGTGTGGGGAAACATAACAACATTATTTCCTTGGTAACATCACTACTGGGGTAAAATGGATACTGGGCGCGTTTGTGAACATTTTTTTTCTGAAAATCTATCGCCCTTACAAAAAAAAAATTGTGTGAGTGCAGGGGCTCACGGTTAATATGTGTAAACATTAACGTGCGCGTATCCAAAACGGACTTGTTTTTGCTTGAAGGGGATCTTAAGATTTTTTTCACTGAACGCACCCATCCTAGTATGCAGATCGTAACGTTGCACACCGTAACGTTGCACGACGTAACGTTGCACACGAACGTTCACGTTATTTTTTTCACTCTACCGCCAGCATAGATGTTTACACATCAAAAGTGTTATAATACTTTGTGTGTAAGATAAGCTACAATAATTTTTAATTGAACTTTTACTATTCTTATTATTATTGTAAAGTTATTTGTGTAGTACTGAACAATTTCTTTAAATAAATAAAATAAATTAGAACAGCTGAACAGTTTGTGGAAGACTAGTGCCTTACAGCTTTCAAACATTCCTGTGCATGACACCTTGAAATGTATTAATGTCAAAAAGGTATGTTTGTTTTATTTTTTGCATGAACTCTGTCACGTGTGTTTAAGGCGTGTTTACTTGGAGTTTATTAACAAAATAAGATTAGTACGAGACTAGTTACTAAATATTTAAAACTAAGAAACTTTTAGTAAATCGCTTTAAAATTAGAAAATTGTCAAGTGCGGTATATCTACTTTCTTTTTTGCACCATTGTTTTTTGTTGTTAAATAAAGACCAAATGTTACATTTTCCTTAGGTAAACTGCAAAGCCATATTGTCTGCTATGATAAAAAAAAGTGCGGTTGCTCTCTCGGGATAAAATCAGATCATTTTAGGGTTTTTTAATATAAACTTTTCTACAAAATCTTCCTGTATTTATATAATAATTGATTACAAATTAGAAACTACATAGCTTACACGTTTGTAAAAACACGTGTCAATCACTATTTTATCTCAATCATTTAAAATCACCATTATCCTCGAAATAAATCCAATCTTAATTTTTGTAAGGCTCATTAGTAATTTATGGAATACAACGTATATTAACAAAGTAATTTAAGCCTCTTGAAAACATGATTTAAAATTTTCAAAATAAATTTCTCAAAACACAGACAGACAAATTATTACGTTCTAAAAAATTGCTAACTGATTGCTATTTCTATAGCCAACCACAAAATATAAACCTATAGAGGAGAGGAGGTGTGTGGGGGGGGGGTGGATTGGCGGTTCAACTTCAAATAAATGAAATCTGTTTTTATTATGGTCATGAAATTGTTTTGCTCTAAACTATTCAAAACGCAAAAAGATCATTAAAATACTAAGGGTTGGTACACACGCACATTTAAAATAGATATTGAAATAATCCGAACGATCTAATCAAAATGCTATACTAAGCTACTTCCTTAAATTGATGTAGAACATTTTCAAACTAGATAATAGATTTCATAAATAATAAAAAAACAAATTCAGCACAACTAGTACTTAAGTTGTGTAACCTTTAAATAAAGTAACTTCGCAGAACAGAGCGGGAATTTACACGAAAGTATAACTGTAGACATTTCATAACCTGGTAGATTTCATCCACATTAATCCGCCATAAAATGTCATTGATTATTATCTTTAGAATATATGTCCATCAAAATCGAAGTTCACATCAGTTATGAGTGATGACTATAGATCAATGTGCCGCGGATGTTATACGTTTGGAGTGAATAACGAACTAACAATAAATAACAATAAATAAATTATCACTATATATCACTTGACAAACAAAAGTTTTAGATAAGTTTAATGCTAATGGAATTTTCTATTGTGTATAAAACAAGATCATAACACTACCGACAATTCACATTCACAATAGCGACAAAAGCATCCTGGTGGTTCTTAATATTTTTAAACTCAAAATGTTCGGGGGAGAACCTCCAATCTCTCTCACTTAAGATGAATGACCATGTGATTAGAAATGACGTAATAGCATAAATAAACATATTTTGAAGAATCATTATTTGTTTGAAATTGAAATATGAACAAAAAAAAAAAAAATATATACAAATTATAAACACACATCGCACTAAATAAAAATAAAAAAAAAATACAGGCACATAATAAATAAATGTCGAAGGTTCCTATCCGATGATTGAAATAATGACTACCTACGCGATTGTGATTGAAACCTGTTCTAACTTTGATCCTCCTTAGAGAACCTTTAAAGATAAATTCATTTGTTTATTTTGAGTACATAAACGAGGGTTTTTATTAATTTTTTTTTTTTTTTTTTGTGGGAACTGACCAAACGTATATGGTATCTAATTATAATTCTCTTGACTCTTGAAACACCCCATATCCAATTAAATGTAATCAAAAGGTTTTCAACGACTTTTTTTTTTTTAATAGCAATTAGGTGGTTTCTAAACAATATTTATTTATTTTTTTTTTTGATTTTATAGTCGACTCCGCTTAACTGAAACGCAAAGTTTGAATAGGTAGAGAATAACTAGAGAATAAGATAGTTTTCATATTTACCAAATATCACGTAGCATAAAAAGAAGGCGAATGGTAAATTGTAATCAAATTCGTAAATAGTGGAATGTCGAGTTTGTTTATATGCTCAGTTCAATAAAAAAAAAAACAATTAAAGAGGTGGGTTTATTTATAGTTTTTATTTCAGTTAAGCGGTTTTCAACTAAACGAAATAATTCCTATAAGAATTATAAAAATTACGCTGCGAGATCAATTTTGTGCTTCAGTTTACTGACTTGTTCAGTGAGCATACTCAAGTTCAAACACACCGAGCTCACTAGCATTGACAATTAAATGCCATTAAAAATGTATATAATACAAGCTTATAAAAGAAAAATTGACCAAAAATTGCATTTTTGTGTACCCAAGTAATGCTTGATACTATTCACATAAAAAAATAACTTAAATATAAATTAGCTAAATTAATATAAATAAATCATTGACGTCAAAAAAAAAAAAAATAAAATATTCAAACCGGATTACCATGCCAAAGGAGGTCTTAATAAATAATCAAAATTTTGGTTAACTTTAAAGCGTGCTTATTTCAACATTAGCATATTTATTTAAATTTAAATACTAATTTATTTGTCTGAGTTTTTTTTTTTTTTTACGAAATGATTAAAATCAATGAATTAATCGGAGGTTGCTGCTATTAAAGGTTTCCTCAAATAGAGAAAGGCGTAAATAATTTATTTTTATTAATCTGTAAATTTGCCATCTCATTGAAATCGACAGACATAAATATTGATACAAGAAATTTAAATGATTCGAGAATCAAATGTATATATAAGCGCGAAGGAGTATATCAATATATGTGAGTGAGTAGAGAGAATATAACAAAAAAAAAAATAGTAATACCATTTTAATCCCGTGTCTAACTTGTGATTGTGAATTAGATTAGATAAAAGTTAAATTTAAGATTATTAAGCAATTTTACGTTACCATAAGTGAAAGGTGGGGTGGCGTATGAGTGATATTTTATGTTTTCTTCTTTTTCTCTTGTTTTTAATATGTATGTTTCAGATTCAAATTTAAATGATTTTTACACAAAGAACTGTAGATTAATAGTGAATAATTCATTTACCTGTCTGAATAAATCTATATTTCGTCCCCTTACTTTTGAATCATAGATATTTAAATTAAGTGATTTTCTTTCAATTGAAGTAGATTAAACTGTTCAACAGTGGACCAGTTTTTTAACTTGATGTCGTTTTCTTGATGTGGTTTTTAACTATTAGTTTAAACTTCAAAGAGAGAGAGAGTCAAAAAGCGCTTCATACTTTATACTTCTTAAGAAACATCTTTAAAAGTATTTGGGAAAATAGTAAATTTCGAGTTGAATTTCAACTGGTTCACTGTGTATCAGGGGATGGAAACAGTGAATAACTTGGTGGGACCGTTTACCAGAATGGCTTCTTCTCGGCTGGAATGCGAACGTGGTGCGGCGCGGCATGTCCACCGGCCGGAACACGATATAAACAACAACCTATACTGCAAACATTGAGTGGTTAACTTGTTGCTGATGACTTTGTAATAAATTTGCCTGAACCGTTAAAGTATTCACTAAAAAATAACGTTTTTGACACTTTGTCACAGCAAAAATCATAGTAAATTAATTTAAACATACTTAGGTCCAGTTTTTCAGTGCGTGATTAAAGTTAAACCCGAGTTAACTCATCAATTTTGGTGAGTTTACTCAGGATTAACTGAATAGATGCTTTTGATGTTTTATCCACCAAGTCTGTTTAGTCGTTCCACATGCATTCTCTACAGAAAAACTGCTTCTCCGGGTCATTGTGGGTTAATTAACTTCTGGAGTTAGTTAACTCTGGTTTAACTCACTACTGAAAAACTGGGTCTTAAATTACAAACCAATTCCAGTTTGATAGCAAAATAAATTGATATTATTTTGATAAAATTAGAATGTGATAGTAATCGGCTAATAATTCAAGAATTTTTCAAAATTTGCTTATGATTACATATTATGCATGATTTTGAAATAAGTTAACTACGTCATAGGAACTATTTTTAAGAAACTAAGAAGTCTGTGTTGGGAGTTTTTGCAAAAAAACTTAAAATGTTTGTTCTTACGTTTATAGCTAATACGAACAATTTTTTTTATAAATATTCTTGTTTTTAAATGAACCTTGTTTATGTGAGACATAATTTACTGAACAAAATTTGTATTTTCAATTTTTTTGTTTTTTTGTTTTTTTTTTTTTGTTTTTCTACCAAAAACTCCCACAGACTTTTGGCTAATTAGAACCAATTGTCTTACATTTAAAAAGCATTCAACTGATGTCTTGAAAACATGTTTTGTTGCATGTTAAGATAATGGTATAATTAGAGCGTTTTTGATAAAATAAAAGTGTTTGTGGTTCTAAATAAAAATTATTTATCTGTTTAAAACAGATGTGAATATGTATTTTTTTTCAAACAACTCAGATACAAATGCTATTAAGAGCTTGGAGAGGTAAATTAAATCCAAACAAAGGTAAAATCAGCTTTTAAAAATTAAAAAAAAAAAATAAAATAAACAATCCATTAGATTATTCAATACTAATCTTTAAAATACTCTTTCAGTTCCTTCTGGCTTAATATTGAAAATGTGTATAAGCTTTTACAAAACCTGGAACTGGATAGTCAAATTTAAATATTTTGACTAATGTGGGGCCGTAGGTAGGTATTTTAAAATCAGGAGTTAAGATAATCTTGTTTTAAACATCCCCAACCACCCCAAGGTTTAGTATTTTACCATAATATTTTTCAACACCAGATGTTAAAATATCAACAGAAAGCCCCATTAGCTAGAGCTGTAGTTTTAAGATATTACTCTGTACATTTATGTACATATGTTGAATAAATAATAATATTTTTAATTACTTCTGTAGATATTTATTAAAAAACAAACCGTCAAATTGCAAAAGATACTAAATGTATCTTTCATTTAAAAATGTATCTTTAGTATAGAAGCAATTTTTAAAAGGCTTAGCTTAATACAAATCGTTTAAATGTGACATTAACAGAATACAAAGTTTATTATCATCATTATTCAAAATAAAATTATTAATTCAGTAATAAATGTTCCTTTTGTAGCTGTCACACCAATCAAGCTGGCTCGCCTTAAAGTGTTTTTTGGCACACTTAAGCGAGTTTAATAAAATAAAAAAAAATGTGCTTACAATTTTCAGATATTAACTATTTGTTGAAAAACAACGATTTATTTATTTTTTTTTAAATAAAATTCATATAAATATTGGTAACAAAATGAGCTCCCAAATTAAATTCCATTGAACCTGTTTAAATCGATTGAGAGTTACAGGGATGATCAACAATATGAAAGTTAGTTACTATGGTACTTATTTATAGCCATAATAATTAGTATTTTTAGGTTCGGGCTACAGTTTGAGTGCATCCCCTAGAAAACTTGATTTGCTGAAAATGTTCCCCTATAAACAAGCATGAGTTCGAATTTCGAACGTTCAATTTAAACAGGTTCCTATGAGAATTGGTAAGTGAGTCATATGAAAGAACTCCATGAACCTATTAATTTGTAATTACTGTGAATCATTCGCTAAAACGAGCAGTAAATACACAAGGAAAACAAATAAATAAACAAACAAGTATTAGCTGTGTAAGAAATGTTAACACAGATTATTTTGCGCAATATGTTAGAAGCTGATTTCTTTGATTTTATTTACAGTCATTAATAGAAGGCTCGAACTTGAAGGATTCAATAAATGAGTGCTTTGAATAGATTCATGTACCTAGCTCGTAAGGATATGAATTAAAGGGTGGAAGTTGTTCACAGATTTTCAACACAAATTATCAAAAATTAAGAATAGAAAACAGAGACATTTGTCATAATTTTATTTATTTGTATTGCTTGTGGCCAGGGCCGGACCAACCATATGTGTAAGATGTGCAAATGCACTGGGCGCAAAATTCTGGGGGCGCATTACAATATTCAATATATACTGCCATTTGCATTTTAACCAAAAAACTTGTTCAAATAATACCAAAATAACATCCATCCTGTGCTAAGTTATTTCTTGCACACTAACTAACTTCACTTTTATTGTAGATCCCACTAGACCTACGCTTTGAAAGTCTACCTCATGGGTAATGTGGAAAAGTCTTATGCATGTGCATGCATGTATGTATGCAAATACAAAAAAGGGCGGTTTCTACAAATCTTGCACAGGGCGCAAGTTTGGCTGGGGCCGGCCCTGCTTGTGGCACGTTGTTGATGTATTCAAATGATCTCAAAATCGACAACTTGAGCTAAAGCGTTGTTTTTTTTTGTAGATTCCAAAAAAAACTATTTGGTTTCATAAAATTGTATGAAATTAATAACTTCCTCATTATCATTAGACCAAACTTTTTTCGACATTTTTATAATTTTTAATAAAATAAATATACAGAAATTTTGAAGAAAAATGTTGAGAACAAAATACAATTTTTCATTTAATGTGTCCAGACAAAGAGAAACATTGTTCAAACAAACATTTCTAAAAGGTTTCCCAACTCTTTCAGAAACATTTGAGCAATATGGTTTTTTTGGTGAGTACAATAGAGTTGAACATTTCAGAGTTGTTCTTTTTTTTTATTTCACCACAGTCCAGACCAATAGAAACATTTGAGAACTATTTTTTTCTAGACCCACATTGAAATGGGCAAATTTCAAAAACTTGTCAAAAATTTTCCATTTTCGAAAATAAAAAGCGCAAAAATGTTTCTTTGTTTCTGAGATGCTTGATTGATTCTTTTAATCTGGAAACATATTGAGAGATTCTTGCAAATACAATTAAAACATTGGATTTTCTTAAACCCAATAAAAGTAGAAAGAAAATTTTTTAATTTATTATAATTAGTGTTAAATCCTTATTCTATTCAGTAGGAATGATCTTTATAATGGGTGTTTTTTTCGGAGTTGGTCTTTTTGACAGCTGTCACATGATTTATGCTCAGTTGGTTTGCCATTTCATAATGAATAGACTTACTCCTAAACAATGCATGAAAATTGTGCAAAATTGGCTCTAAAGGAGATCGTTGTTGATCCCGATTTTTACAAGAAAATTTTTTTCAGCGATGAAGCTCATTTTTGGATGAATGGCTACGTCAATAAGCAAAACTACCGCATTTGAAGTGTTGGTAATCCGCAAGCCATTGTTGCGACGCCGCCGCGCCGTAATATCTTCCAAACGTAACTGTTTGGTGTGCTATATGGGCAGAGGGAATCATTGGTCCATATTTCTTCAAAAATGAAGCTGGCCATAATGTTACAGTAAATGGGGATCGCTATAGAGCCATGATTAATGACTTTTTTGTGCCTGAATTTGAGGATGTTGATGTGGACGACCTTTGGTTCCAACAAGACGGCGCTACATACCATACAGCCAACGAAACAATCAATTTATTGAAGGAAACTTTTGGTGAGTGCATTATCTCGCGTCGTGGGCATGGGGCGTGGCCTCCAATATCGTGCGATTTAACACCGCTGGACTATTTTTTGTGAGATTATGTGAAGTCACTTGTCTACGCAGATAAGTCCGAGACGATTGATGCCTTGGAAGAGAATATTTGTCGCGTTATTGCTGACATATGGCCACAACTACTGCAAAAAGTGGTCGAAAATTGGTCCTCTCGGCTGGAATTTATTCGAGCCAGCCGCGGCGGTCACATGCCCGAAATCATTTTTAAAACACAATGGCAAACTTTTATCTTTATAATAAAGCTAAATTCGTGGCCATAATATTAAACTATATGCGTTTTATTTCTTCTTGAAAACTACACGTCTAAAAAAAACACCCTTTATAAGGGGAAAACTTGTAACATACTCATAAGGTTCTTGCTGATAAAAACTTGTTGGACAAGTTTTGCTTTTTTATCAGAAATATCTTCCCCCTTTACACTAAAAACTTTACAGCTACTATAGAATTGTATGAAAAACTGATATTAGAAGTCTTAAAGTTATTTATTTTAACATCGTCTTTTTGTATTGCAAATTAGTCCTATATGGTTAGTTTAACGGCCTGTGACTGGTTAGCGGAAGGTCCCGAAGGATCGAATCTCAAATAGACTAAGCACCACTAAAAAGGAGTCTGATGGCAGCCGTGAAAAAGCTATAACTCCAGCCTATAATGACTTGGTGGTAGCTCACTCAGTTGGGTGTTGTTTCATTCAAAACTTCAACTCAGTTTTTTGTTTTTGTCTCTGAAGGTAAAATGGTTAATGACTGTCGGGGGCCTATTTAATTTTGATAATAACCCTAGCTAAACCCTTAGCATATATAAAGATCACATTTTAGAGACTCATTAAAAAATTGACATTTTTCCAAATGGTTCGTTTTATCGAAACATTCATTGACTGATAAAAGGCTGAGGATAGGTCAGACATTGAATGTTTCGGTTGGTTTTATGCAGTGAAATTGTTTTGCAGGAAAACATAATGATTTGTTGTGGCAGACGTGTTTTAATAAAGAAATAATGTAACGGTTTTATTTCACAGATATTAAAAACGGACTTTGAACGAGCTGGAAACATACCATTTTAAACAAATTTGTTGCTCTTATAATTTATATTTTATCGATAGTTCAAATCCAGAAGGTATAGGCACTCGAAGCC
This sequence comes from Leucozona laternaria, assembly GCA_932273885.2. NCBI lineage: Eukaryota > Metazoa > Arthropoda > Insecta > Diptera > Syrphidae > Leucozona > Leucozona laternaria. The sequence continues at coordinate 15,700,588 of OW026367.1, read as the reverse complement.
TTAATACTTGATTTAAATATCTGAAAAGTAGATAGGTACAAATATACATATGTGAATTGCTATCAGTCATCGAATATAACAACTTCCAACCAAAAGTGCTTTGAAAGAATATTTTGCGAAAGAGTATTAAAAAAAACGATAACAACTCAGTTTAATTTTTATCAAAACGCCTTATTGTCTGCCTTAAATTATGTTATAAAAAAATAAATTAAAAACACCTTGCGTCTATACCTAAAAAGAACTTTTAAATCTTCGATCATGTTGCTCAGTGCAAAATATCAATAGTATTATTCCACTCGAACTTTAATAGTTAAGATAACGCCATTCAAAAATAGATTTTTGTTTATGGAACTTTTATGTATTCTTAAATGACCTTACAAATTATGGTTTTTTTCCACTTGAAACTATAATAAAAATTCAGATACCACCAAGCATTGAATTAAACAGTGTGTGTATATTGATTAATTCAACACAAGTTTAATGAACTTTTAACCAAAGACGAGACCATAACTTATTATGTATTCGATTGTTGTGATGTGCAACTCATTTAGCCAAGGTATTTTTTTTGTTTGTATTTTTTCGGGGTAACTTTTAGGTCAAGAAGCATAAAACATATTAATTTCTTTTGTTCCATCAACAACAGCAATCATAAATTCTACTAGTTCTTATTGGTTTATATTGCGTAAGGTCATTCAAGGTCGTAACGTTTTTTGTTCATGGTTCATAGGCCCTTGCAATATGCGTTTAATTTATTGATTGTCAATCAAACATGTTTGAACAACCGTCAAAAATCATTTGTATATACTCACTCATGTGATATCAATTGTGTTTACATGCATTTTAATTTCAACACAACACAACACAATTTTTGTATCTGAATAATATTAATATGAAGTACTTTTAAGAAGTATATTAATACAGCTTTATAGACAGTTAAATGATGGTAAACTTAAACGGAAATGTGTACAACCAGAAGCCTTGATATATAACCTCTAAAATGTCAGTATAATTAAATTAGGATACTGTCTGTAATAAATAACAAATTCGATATAAATATTTGGGTCTTTCAGAATAAATCTATGTATGCAGAAGAAAGTACACACCAGATGCGCCTGAAAAAATATCAATTTTAATTTATTATTTATTTTTTTTCCACGAGGTTTCCACAAGTTAATTGTCTATTTGATTTTCACAGTTATTTATTTTACACTTAAAAGTTACGAGACAACCAACGATCATTCGTTTGATATCAAACTAAAACTCATGATCACACAAGGCGATCTGATTTGCCACCGAGATATTTTTAATTTTAATTTATTTGAAGAAAAAAACAATCCTCTAACTCCTATCCTGGCATCTTTATGTGATAATATAATTCCTAGGAAAGTGTAGATTCCTTTATGATTTATAAAGTTTTAAATTCAAATTTAATAAAATTTTAATTATGATTAGCATGGAAATATTTTTTTTTTAATTAGATGTTTATTATTATATTATTATATAGAAAATAACTTTTACAAAAATGTCTTAAATAAATAATATTTGAACAGAAAAAAACATCCCCGAGTTTTCTAAAAGTTACGTTTTTGTTCATAAATCAAAATAAAATGCATGACAACATCATTTTTTATTTCCTTTGTTCCACAGACTCCCAAATTTAGACATATTTAGTCCGATTCTGTTCCACAGATCTAAAACTGTGATATTTCTTAAAGAATAGAGCGCAAATCTTGTATTAATCGATTTTGTAACTAATCAAATATTTTTCAAGATGTGTATATCACTTAGCTATCACAGTTTCTTGTCTCTCCATTAAATTAAAACTCGACATTAAAAATAGGAATTTTTAACCGAAGACGAGCCCATTTATTTTACCACATTTAGCAATTTTAGTTGCTTCTATCAACTAATTTTTCATTTAATTTATAACATATTTTAGCTTAAACGGCAACATACTCTTTTTAAGAAGGAGTAGGTACACAAAATAACTGTCAACTATAATTGAGAGTGAATAAATAAATGCTACATTAAACCTCATTTACAGCAAAGATATAAAGTAACCATTCACAATAACAATAAATAGGAACAAATGTTTGATTTATCTGAAGAATAAGTAAAGGGTACGCCATCTAACGTTTTTTTTTCAACTAGTGCTTATTTCGTGAATGGTAACACTTAGCTCATGTCTGATTTGACAGATAATTAGTTTTATCCTTCCGCTGAAAGAATATGGCTGTGTATACGCTTCGCTAAGTGGGCCTGCGATCGACTTAGAGAAGATGCCGATTTTACCAAAAAAAATCATCTTTTCAGATGAAGCTCATTTTGATCTTGGCGGGTAGTTAACAAGCAAAATTGTCGCATTTTGGGCACAGAAAACCCGCACGCATACATTGAAAAGCCGATACACCCAAAACGAGTCACTGTTTGGTGCGGATTTTGGTCCAGAGGCATAATAGGGCCATTTTTCGAAAATGAGCAGTCAATGGCGATCGTTATCGGGCCATGTTGAACGAATTTTTGTTCACAAAAATTGAAGAGGAGGATATTGGCAACATTTGGTTTCAACAGGACGGCGCTACGTGACACACAGCCGAAGCTACACTCGATGTTTTGCGCCGTTTTAAAAAAAAAAGAGTTATTTGGCGGACCCTTTACTATCTGATGTTTAACTGACTATTGAAAAATTGGCCCTTAATGAATTAATTAACTTAAACTCGGGCTTAGTTAATAACAAAAAGGGTCCGAAAGGTGATGTTAACAATTATCGTCCTATTGCTAAACTTTCATGTATACCCAAACTCTTCGAAAGCATTTTGTACGAAACTTTGAGTTTTCGCTGTAAGTCTCTCATTTCCCCTAGACAACATGGCTTTCTCAAATGCCGATCAACAACCACTAATCTTGTTGAATTTGTGTCTTTTATCCTGTCAGCTTTAGAGCATGGAAAGGAAGTCGATGTCATATCCACCGATTTTAGTAAGGCCTTCGATAAAATCTCCCATAGACTTATACTTTTCAAACTATCCACCTTCGGTTTTGAACCCATTTTATTGAGATGGATCTCGTCCTATCTGGAAAACCGTTACTATAGTGTTCGTTTTAGATCTTCTTCCTCTTGCCCTTTCTTAGCCACGTCCGGAGTCCCCCAAGGCAGTCACTTGGGTCCTCTTCTTTTTATTCTTACAATTAACGATATCGAATTGGTTATTAAATATTCTCAAATTTCTCTCTACGCCGACGATACCAAATTCTTCAAGACCATCTCTTCTTCACAGGACTCTGCTCTTATCCAACTCGATCTCGATAATTTTTCAGTTTGGTGTCTCAAAAACTGCTTATATTTAAATATTGCCAAATGCCATTCAATAACTTTTTCTCGAAAACGTTTTAAGTCTTCTCCCCGTTCTTATCTCCTTCACGATCAGCCCCTATCTGTAGTCGAATCTATACGTGACCTTGGTATATTATGCGATCAGGAGCTTAATTTCATCTCCCATTATGACGACACAATTCTTAAGGCCAATTCAGCACTTGGGTTCGTTAAACGTTGGTCCAAGGAATTCTCCAACCCATACGTGACCCGGTCCCTCTTTATAACATTTGTCCGTCCTTTGCTCGAATATGCCTGTCAAGTATGGTCCCCTTACCAACAAATTCACATTGCCAGAATCGAGAGCATTCAACGTCGTTTCCTTCGTTTTGCTCTTCGAGGTCTGTCCTGGAATAATCCCTTGATCCTTCCTCCCTATCAGAACCGCCTTAAACTTATCCACCTTAACTCACTAGAAGAACGAAGAAAAATTCATGAAATTCTCTTCATTCATCGACTTCTTACAGGTTCAGTTGACTGCATTATTCTTTACAACTCTATCTTTTTTAATACCAACCCTCGTAACATACGAAATCCCCTTCTTTTCTATATACCTCCCCACCGTACGTCTTATGGCTCTAATGAACCAATCTCCCGTATGCTGCGGAGTGTTAACTTATACGCAAGCAACTTCGATTTTAATCTCAGCACCCCTTGTCTAAAACTCCGTCTCCTGAATCATCCTCCTCACTAACCACAAAACGTAGCTATAAGTTTCATAGTTCTTAAGCTAGATTAAGCATTAGCTTGTAATTAAGCCGAATAAATGGGGGTACTGCCCCCACCAAATTAAATTACCAAATTAAATTACAAAAGAAGACATTATTTTTTGTAATCGAATACTTCTATCTGCGGTTTAACCCACTTCACGTTATGAAAGGCTAAATTTGTAAAAATATGATCATTGATCTTCTAAGTCAAACTTTTATTGCTTTCCCAACACAGGACGAATTTTTGTATTCGAAAACCACTGTTTTATTTTTACCCAATTTCACTCTATTAATAGCACTTTTTTTTTAATAATCTTTCAAACAGAAACATAATTTTTGAAATCGGATACCAATTTTTGTCTTTACCCGCTTTGCACCCTATAAATACGAAATTTTTGGAAAAAAATATTCCTTAAATCATAGTCTCAAAATAACATTCGACTTTTTGTTATTTTTACCATATTTCACCCAAAATTTGAAAGAGAATACCCCTAAAGCAATTTCCGTAGGAATGCCCTTTCAAACATCAAAAATATTTTTTAAATCAGATACATTTTTCTTTTTATTTTCCCCCATTTCACCCTACACATAACAAAATTTGAAAAAGAATATCCCTGAAGTCATCTCCCAAAAAAAACCTTTCAAACAAAAAATGAATTTGAACGAAAATTTTTTTTTAAGTTTTAACCCATTTCACCCTACAATTATTAAAATTTTGAACAAATATTAAAATTTTGAAAAAGAATATTCCTTAAGCCATTTCCGAAGAAAAAACTTTCAAACAAAAGAAGAATTTCTTAAATCGGACAAATTTTTTTATTTTTACCCCATTTCACCCTATAAATAGCAAAATTAAAAAAAAATATCAGGTAGAGGTTTTTCAATCGGATACCTCTTTTTCATTTTACCCGATTTCAATCTACAAAGTGAATTTTTCCAATATTTTAATAGTTAATTTTGCTATTCGGGGCGGAGAAGAATGCAACAAATTAGACAGCAAAAAATCGTGCCAGCCGTTCTTGAGTTATAAATAATAATAAAAAATAAAAAAAAAACCAACTTTGTTTTATGAATTAATGATGACATAGTTTATGTAGTTTTCAATGCACATTGTTTTGACATTGTTTGAACTTTGAAGAAGTGAATGTTTTGGACAATTATTTGGAACAAATCTAAAATCCTTATTTTGCAATCGGCCGAGTATCTCGACTTTCCCAATAACGATTTTGGAAATATTTTACTCATATATTGGACTTCACGTCACCTTTCATTTGATACCAAACTCGTTCGTGTACACTCTGGGTCAGAAATAGGCAATTCCCTTTGCTAAACTACATCTACTAAAATATTTCTATTCTTCAATACTTATTTCTTATACATATTGAAATCAATGATTTATAACAAATAAAATAACATACCTTTAGTGTTTTTTTTTAAATATCTATGAGTTGATTTTTAAAAACTTCACGAAAATTTTTTTGTACTTTTCTAGTTAAATATTTATTAAAATATTTTAAATTCGAATGAAAAAAAAATTAATTTATTTTGTTTTTAATTTTTAATTTTGGTGTGATTTTTATATTTTAGAAATTTCTTTAATATTTTTTCCATTAATTTCAATCACTTGCACTTATAGTTATTAAAAAAAATTAAACATACTTCTAAATATATCACAGACGTTTATCTATATAAAAAATCTCTTTATTTTTACTATTCGCTCTGGCAGTCTTAAACTTGAGTACGAAACCGTTCCGCTCAACTTTTAATTATTAAATGAAATCGATTTTAAATTGATATCCTTATTTATGTATTGGTCAATAGAAAACAACAAAAAAGAAATAAAATCTGACAAAGCAATTAAATTTTAAAGTCAATAAACGTTTATGTATAGATAAAATAATTTCAATTTATTTATTTTTTTTTTTTACTCTCTTACATTTTGGAATAATTTCACCTATGAAAGATTACACAAAAGGGTACTAAATGAGTTATAAACAAAATAAGAAAGACGAAAAACCCACAATCAAGAGTAAAAAAGATAAGATAGGGAGGGCTTGAGTTGTTCGACGACTGGCGTGGTGGTTATACAAAAATTTCTATTTCAATACCATAACTTCGCCAAAAAGGTATTTTTGCACGCTATATATTATTAACTTATTCATTATTGGCCGCGTGGGTATACCTATAATATAATTCTTATTTTATTATGAATAATTGGGAATTTTTTGTAATCATCGCGTTCGTCGTCCAGCAAGTTAGCGGTTTTAAATCAAATAATTAATTACTTTATTGGATCATATATTGATTGGCAATAAGGTGTCAGTAGCTATTAATTCTTATACCGTTTGATTATAAACATTTTGCAGCGTGAGATCAGCGAATCAGTTTGATTTTATTGATAGTGGAATTATTTGAATTTTTCTAGACTTGGTTTTTAAATATATTGAAGGGTTGCCACGTGTTCTGTTATTCGTAAGAGGATATTTTATTGTGATAATAATGTAGTTGGTATTTATGATTTTTCATATCTCGTATTTTATTGTAGTCTTGTGCGAGTTGTAAACAACAAAAAAAACTAATCAAAGTAAGACACATCATATATGTGTGTATTATCAAATTAAGCCACTTATATTTTATGGAAGGTAAAATTAATAAATAGCTCACTAACAACAAGACTTTATCAAGTTCAATAATAATGAAACAACAAATACAAACATAAGCAAAGCTCAAATATCATTTTTCCGCACACAATTTTTGGTTTTAAAGCCTAGTACGCTGCTGATGCGAAACGAAAATTCCCATACAAAAATGCCACAACGAAATCATAAACGAAAAATTTCGTCCTCCTTTTCGTTTTGCAGTACGCTGTTCGATGAGCGAAATTGATAATTGTAGCAGATTATTTGGAGAGGTCTCCGCTCTTTTTTCGCACTCAATTAATTGCCCGGACCATTAATTGTGTGCGGAAAAGTGACATTTCAGGTTTTTTGTGTTTGTATTTGTTGTATCTTTCGTTGGCTTTCTGTGATTTTTTTTTGCGTTTGAGTTTGTTTTTTTTTGTTATTGGTGTGACGCTCTCAGTTGTCATTTTTTCGTTGTGGTTTCCGCAAGCATTTCGTTGTCGTTTTGGAGACCACCGAAAAATTTCGTTTCGCATCAGCAGCGTACTAGGCTTAATTTATTAATTCTGTGTGAAAAAGGAGTGGAGACTTCTCCAAAATATTCTACTTTAATTTATCAATTGACTCGATTTCGAATTTTTGAGTTGTATGTAAAACTTCTCCCATCGGTATAAGCTCTATAGCTTGATGTACACCTGAGCGCACAGACCGCATGACGAAAACCACCTTTTTTGCCTTTCTCAGGATCATAATGTTAGATTTGACTAAACCTCAATTCTTGTCCACTACGAAGCCAATTTTAGGTCTATAGAGCGAGTTAAAATACGGATGGTCCAAAATGTATTACCTTATCGGACATTTCTCTTTATTTTGCAAATGGTGGCAACCACAGATTACCCACATGAAGATGAGAATCCCCGGCAGCCATTTTAATTTGCCTACAAGCTTGAACTGTCAGATATCAGATACAAAATGAAAATGTGTGTATAAAAACCTCACACATAGGCATAAGGGAACTTCACTCATCTGGTTAAATTGTTGTTGCAATTCACATCTATTCATCGACGGGGGATGAAATTACAAATACAACAATGTAAACAAAAGGGTTTTGGAGAGTGAAACGTACGAAACATTCTCATCTTTATGTAGCTAATGTGGTAGCAACAACTGTCAGATTTGTTCTACTATTTGTGAAGTCAATGCAGAATACACATCAAAAAGCCATGGAATGCTATATTTCTCTAGATCACGGAATACTCTCTCGGTTTCCGGGGTGCCGAATGTCTTGTTTTCGTAATTTGCACTAGTCGGAAAGATCGTATTTTTTCTTTGGGGTTTTCGGTATCATGGGTGGGTGTAGGAGAAGACGAGACAGACTATCTGGTCTGGAAGCTATCAAAGAGAAGATCCCACAAGAATGCGATGGTTAATATATCGTCCAAAGTTCTTGGCAAAAACGATTGCAAATGCGGTAAAAAGAGCCCGATATAACTTATGCCCAGTTTTCCAGGGGAGAGTTAAACCAGAGTTATCTAACTGTAAATTAAAACACAGTGAACTGAAGAAGCAATTTTTGGTGAAGATTGCATGCGGAACAACTAAACAATCTCAGTGGGGATTAAACATCAAAAACATCTGTTCAGTTAATTCACCAAATTTGATGAATTAACTCGGGCTTAGCTTTAATCTCATACTGAAAAACTGGACCTTTACCAGGTGCCAGCTCCATCTACAGGATATGCGTCAGCAAACAAAGAGGGAGATACTCAATAAACAGGGACAAAAGGTGTGTAATTGGGACATTCCAACTGCGATATTTGAAGTAGTTTTGTTATTTGAGAGACAATTAATTTATAAATAATTTAATTTAAAATTGAAATATAATTTATGGTTTTTTAATTATAAAGTCAGTTAAACAAATAAATATTTGAAAAAAAAAAATTAATATTGAAATTTATGTCGTTTCATTTTAAAGCTAGATATCTATACCAAAACAACAAACCCACCAGCTGTGTCGATATTTTTGTGATAAATTACAAAAATAAACAAGGCAACTTTGTTAGCTTAAGCTAATTAGACTGTCGTAAATAACAATAATTTATAAGGGTTCGATTGGGAAAAACTCAAAATATTATTAGTTCATATACTTTCACAAAATCTTTGATGACTTTGGACTTTTCATACTGAAAATAATTTAAAAATCTATCCAAAAATTAAATTGTTCTTTTTTTTTGAAAGGTACTTCAACAGTCAATAAAATAAACTGATTAATTTTTAGATATTATTAAAGACATGATTAATTTATCCACTTATGCTGTCATAGTTTGTTTGGTTTGTTATGGTTAGTTTTGTTTATGGTTGAAAACATTTATTGATTTATTTGAAAGAACCAATTTAATATTGCTTATCTTTTGATATCCTTTCATTAATTTGTTTCCCAAGCTTAGCTATTTTTATCGTTGGCCTAAGAGTACAAAAATCTAAAATGATCGACATTTATGATTATGATAATGATAAGTATACTTAAAGCATTGTATTTTAAACAGTCATATAATGATAAATTATTGTCATAATTGAAATTGACTTGTGCGCAGTAAAATGTGTGAACAAAATTTACTTTAGTTGCTTATCTTGGAAATAAAATAAGGAACTCAAGTTCCGTTTCTATTATTCAATGTTAGCTAACTTTTAACGACCGTGAAAGTGATGTACAGCATAAATATGTGTACAATACAGTCAAAATATTCAATTGTAGCTTTCACATATTTTACAAAAAGCAAGTCAAAATGTCACAACGTACAATGGCACAGAACACGACATTGTGCAACGACCTTTGAATATTATCCATCAAGGAGCTTCTTAACAGCCCCCTCTGAGTGTCAGACATGAATAACAAGTAAGGCAATACTATTTCATGTATAAAAAGGTACCTACATTTTTTTTCACAATTCTCAAACTTATTTAATCAAACCACGTTTATATATGTGGTTTTTGAATATGAAATGTTTTGGATATCAGCCAAAGCTAAATTTAAAATTTAAAAAAAGTTGTTTTTTTTTTTTTACTTAGAAGTCCTAGACGGAGATTTAATTTGCTTTGTCACAAAAGTGTTGTGATTTCCCAGAATATTTTTTAAGGAATCAAAACAACATAGTAATGTATATTTTAGAATTTATATTTCACATGGAGCTCAGAAAGTACCATACAACTTTAATGTTCTAATTCTTACGAATTTATGTTAACAACTTTGAAGTAAAATACAATTTGTACGTAGAAACAATCTAGAGCCTTGCTTATAATTTTGTATTTTGCGTATTCATTGTTGTTTGGTAAACCACAGCAATACAATAAATTCAATTTAATTCACTTTTAACAAAGCATCAGTTTAAAAATGAATGTACATATGAGTATAGGCCCCCATAAGCTTAACATTTATTGTAAGTTACTTAAAATCAAACTCAATATTAAATAAATATTATTTTCAAGAAAAAATACTTCTACAATGAAACATAATGGTTGATTGATTGCTGCTGTCCTGCTGTCAAGTGTTTTCAATAATTTAACCAAGTGTAAATAGGAAGATAATATTACTCATTAGGAATGTAATCATCAATATAAATACAATTAATATAATTGAGTGTATTTTGTTTTTTTTTTTTTTTTTATTCAGGCACAAATATAAAAATAGAAGACAAACATTGTAAAAGTTTTCAATGTAATATGTATTGTATATAAATATTTTAAATGTGATTTCAATTGTTTTCTCTAGTTGGGGACCCACATATTTTATAATATATTTTTCTTTATTTTGTTGACATCTTATAATTTTGAAAACCCTGCGTCACTTGACTGTCTGTTTTTCACCATTAAGTGGGAGCGAAATAAAATACTGAGAAGTCAAAATGAGTTGGTTGAGTGAGTCCAATTTAAACACCCTCTATAAGACAAAATTATGAATGTCAAAACAAATATTGAAATAAAAAGGACTTCAAGCAATTCCAACGAACGGCCCATTTATTTAAATTTTGTTTAACCGAGCAACCATTTTATTTGTTGGCACACAACACAATGGATTTAATCTAAATCGGCCGAAAAATTTAGATCTGTCAAATTGATTTTAAATCAAAAATAAATCAATTTATTTTACCCGATGGAACGAAAGGATGGTCAAAATCGGCTGTTTGACAGATCCAAATTAAAAATATATTGATTTATTTTACCAATGGGAAACCCTATTAGATACTACAAGGTGGCGAAAAATGAATCACCCTATCGGAAGATGTTATAATTTTTGCAAATGGCGTCGTACGTCAATCATATTTGACATTTGTGAACTAGACAGCTGCAGTATACAAACAGACAAGAAATGGACGGTGTTCAAATTGGACTGACTCCTCCTATTTTTGTTGACGTCTCTGTGCTTTTGCTCACTTCCACTTCATTGTGAGAAAGAGATAGCCAGGAAAGGCAGGATTTTTTAAATTATTTAAAAATCTTTTATGAAATCTGTTTTCTCTGGCTGTGATTTATCTTTGGCACTTAAATCTTACAGAATCCAATATTTTTGAATTGGAAACATATTTATTAATGAAGTTTTATATTTTGCAAGTGAAAAAATTGTAATTACTTTTTCAAACTGCACAGATTTCTGCTTGTTTTAACGACTGCTAAACGTCAAAGTAAGTCAGATGTGTTCACATTAGTTTGTGTCTGAACAAACCAAGTTGGATTCACGTAAAAAAAAAATCGGATGAGTCATTCCAATGTGAACACCGTCATAGGAGTGATTGAAATGTATGGCGGCATTAGTTATACTGTCACTGTTACTGGCGAACGCTACAGGGCCATGATAAACGACTTCTTACTGTCGAAATTGGATGAACAGGGCTTGGTGAACATCTGGTTTCAACAAGAGCGTGCAACTGCATACACAACACGTGCCACAATGGATGTTGTGAAGGAAGCGTTTCCTGGTAGCTTAATCTCTCGTTTTGGTGATTTAGCATGGCCAGCAAGATCGCACGATTTAACCATCCCGTGACTTCTTTCTTTGGGGCAACTTGAAGTCCCGAATTAATGCCAACACAAGCCTCAGACAATTGCAGCCCTTAAGGAGAATATTTGACATAAATGCGTACAGTCAACATCAACGGAAATCGTGCGAAAAGTCATGGAAAATGCGATAAAACGGAGATAAGTGGCGGTAGCCACTTGACGGATATCATCTTTTCCACTTAACAGAAAAAATTGCAATGGTCCATATAGAGATTTCCATCATTCAAAATCATATATTTAGTAAAAAAGTAATTCCAAAACTGAATTGGGTTGGGTGATTAATTTTGTGCCACCTTGTAGTAGGTGCTCTTCCAAAACTCTAATGGCATTTTATTTTCGAGTTTCGATAACAAATGTTCCCTCCTCCCAAAGTAGAACATCTGTTAATATAATTGCTAAACTTAGGCAACTATACAAAAAAACAATAAGGTTGTTTATATCAATCTGATTTTAAAGTGAAATTTGAGACTTAGTAAAGTTTTTTTTTACAGAAGTAAATTTATTTGAGAAATGTTTACAAAAATAACTCCATTCAGATAAACAATCAAATCCATTTAGGTACAAGAAATTGAAATACTGTTGAAGTGGAAATAATGAGTTGAGACTAATAAAAATTCGTGTACAAACAACCAGATAAGTTTGGTATTATTAACAAATTGATGAAAAAAAAACCCTTAACAATAATTAATCTGATTCTTCTTAAATGTCAAAATTAAATTTCAGATGCTGAACAACTACAATATGAAATGGGGAAATCCATAATTGTTCAAACAATCAATTATAACTCAGCTCAAAAAAAAAAAAAAAAAAAAACAAAACTACCTGCTCATTCATTTGTCTGCGTAAATATTATTTATTATTATTGTTTTCTTTGATTGATTAACTTTTCAGTCAGTTAATTTTTTTTTGTTCTTGTTGGTAATGTTGGTATACCATTATCATGAAAGAACAAGGAGAACGACAAAAAACTATAATACCAAACTCAGAATGTACACAAATCGGGTTATTTTTATATTTGTCCATATCCGGCAGTTGAATTCTACCTAACAATTTTCAATTTTTGTATGTATGTACATGATTTGTATTTGTAATTCGTTCCCTCAATCCACGTGATTATTTACAATTATTTGTCAAAATTTTGAAAACAATCATCAATCAGCTGACAAGGGGTTAAGTACGCGTTTGTTATTTCCATATTGAAGTGTCGCTATTCTGCGCATTTATTTCTTCAGCTGTTTAAATACACAAACAAATTAAAAAAAAATTTAAAAAGTTATCTAAAGAGGAAACGTATTGAAGGACTTACGCTTTGAGTCTTTTGGAACAGAAGCAGTTAAAAATGTTGGCAAGTATGAATTCAATTTCTTTTTTTTTTACAAATTTTGTGCACAAATTATTGATTTATCCTTTCCAATTAAATCAAAAAGAAAAAAAAAACTATTGTTTGTAACCCTGAACCCCGGATTAACTGTGAAAATCAGTGGTGAGTTAAACCAGAGTTAGCTAACTCTAGATGTAAATTATCCCACATTTAACTGAGGGAGCAGTTTTTCTGCGCGGAACGAATAAGCAAAGTCGTTGGATAAATCATCAAAAGCATCTGTTCAGTTAATCATAGTTTAACTCACCAAATTTGACAAGTTAACTCGGTTTAATCTTTAATCTCACACTGAAAAACTGGATATCAGAGCCGTACTTAAAATACTTATGTTCAACTTAAACGCTTATGTAGTACTTTTTCCTTAGCGTAAACTGTTATTCATAAGCTCTTATGTTGAACTTAAATATTTTAGTTTAGTTTAATAACCAAACGAAATCCAAAACACACTAATAAGTTTAAACAGAAACTCGATTAGATAATCTGTGAATAAATTATCTCTAAAAAATCTTAAGAGGAAGAGTTGCACTTACTTTTAACTTATGTCGTTTTCGTTTGGATTTCGGAACTGTTCCATTCCTATCTAAAATGGGAAATTTGGAGTAAAAGGAGTGAAAAGGGAGTAGTTCCGAACGTCCACTCGAAAACGACATTACTAACAACCTAACTGCCTAAATTGTTACCCATAATCTAATGGAAATTAACTCTTACCTTTATTTTTTTCTTATTTTAGTAGGCGCAACACTTTTTATTGTAAATGGAGACGTTTTGAAATATTGAGGTTAACGGCACTACCACTAGAAACTTCTGCAATTATTCACTCGGCCACCTGAAAATAAAAGGATAAATAATAAAAGTTAGTTAAATGTATATATAAAATATAAATATATTGCTAAATTTGCAGATAGGTGATTATTTATTTGTTGTGTTCATGTATTCAATAAAACACAGCTACTATAAAAGGAATAAATAGATGTTTAAGGTTTAATGGTAGGTACATGCACATTTTCAGCAAATATTGAATTGAGGTGTTTAAAAGTATTCACGTCTGAACCCTTCATGTGGGCCCGGTAACTAATTGATCCAGTTCAAGTTAAGTTGGTTTTCCGGAACCGGAAAATCAACATTCAATAAATTCAATTCAATCAAATTATCAAGAAGGTGGCATGGCAATAGCATAGTGGGTGTAATGCTAATTGTTGGTTTGGGTACGAGCCGCCTTGGTTCACCATCTGTGCCTACGTTCTGTAGGCTGATTCGATGAAATCAGTCGAAAAACGATGAAATTTGAAACAAAACATATGAGCTTTGTTCCATTTTTCATTGTTTCGAGAGAGTTATAGAACGTAGGCACTGTTTGCGGTTTGCCGGACTTTTTCTATTTTTATCTTAGGTTGGGTACGTCCGGGATAGTTTTTCTTAACTGTCTGATGGGATTAAATTCTGTGCATGACTAAAATTATTTTTTTAATATTCTTAAGATCTAATAAAACTGAGCCAAGGAAAAATAAAAAGGAACAGAATTTTTGAACTGTCAAACTTCTTTGTGAGTTATGACATATTTTCTTTAAAGTTCTGATGTCAAAATTTAAGCTGGTGATATAAGTCAGAGCAAAAATTTAGCGTTTTTTGTTGAAGGTGAAACAAAGAAATGTCAAAGGAATTTTCCAGAATAAGGGGTCCCCCTTCAATGGATGATAAATTTTTTAAAACCTTTTGAGGACAAAACTATGTCGGTGCACTATTTTTTTTTTACTTGCCCAATAGGAAAAGTATTGGTTTTGTGTACAAACAAAACTCGAGGTTGTAATCAAAACTAACACCACTATGATCGAGAAGTCCGAAAAGTGGGTTTTATTACTTACGTCAACAATGATATGTTCAGGTATATGAAGTACGAAATATGTACATATGTGTATTCTTTTTACCATAAATAAGTATTACCACGATTCATATTGTCAACAGAACAACAATACAATAAATCTCAACTATCAAAGTGACAAATGATTTAATTTCAAAAAGTGAACAAAATTATTGGTCACTGCACTCTCCTTTATAAATGGCATTTCAAATTGTATTTCAATGTTCAGCTTTATCAAAGTGACAGATGTTTAAGATGTGACAAAAATATTAATTACCTTAGTGTCCTGTAAATAAGTGTTTTGAGTTAGTACTCAATTTAGAAACGTCTAATTTCACCTCAAAATTGTTTATTCTCATCAAAAGATTTATGTTTCATCAATAAAATGGAATAACCCAACACATATCGTTTTAGTACGTATACTGTTATAAATATGTTAGTACGTACATATAATAGACATATTTAGATATCATTTAAGAGAAATTCTTTTTTATTTTTATTGAAAACTAGCTGGCGGCTCGCCCGGCTTCGCACGGGTGGAAAAACCTAAGCTTTGAATAAAAATTATAAAAGAAAATATAAATTAATATTTAAGCTAATTTTTGCAATCGAATCCTATACTACTTTATGGGTTTTAAAGCTACTTTTATTTTTAACCCATTTCACCTTATAAATGCCAATTTTCTGACGCCATCTACTAAAAAAACAACCTTTCAAAAGCCAAAAGAATTTCTTAAATCGGATAGTTTTTTTTATTTTTAACACGTTTCGCCCTACAAATTACAATATTTGAAAAAGAATATACCCAAAGCTATTTGCTAAGAAAAACCTTTTTGACAAAAAAACAGAATTTCCTAAATCGGATTTTTTTATTTTTACCCGTTTTCACCCTATAAATATTAAAATTTTGCAAAAGAATATCCCTTAAGCCAAAAAAGAATTTCTTAAATCAAATTTTTGTATGTTTACCCCATTTCACCCTAAAAATATTAAATCGGACAGTGTTTTATTTTTACCCCATTACACTCTTTCAAGCAAAAAACGATTTTCTTAGATCGGACTTTTTTTATGTTTTCCCTACAAATAACAAAAGTTGAACAATATTTTATTTTTGCCTCTTTCACCTTACAAATAAAAAAATTTAATAATGAATATCCTTAAAGCCGTTTCATAACCGCCCACAGCGCCACCTGTTGAACGGTAATTGAATTGAACATACAAACGAAATATTTTCCTACAGCGCCACCTGTTGAGAATTTTCGCTCTGTTTACGATTACGAACAAACCCACAGAAGGAAGTATCCGATTTGGTCCAGACGTTTTCAAGTTTTAAGCATCCGAATACACCACGATCCATTTTTAGTCAACTTGTGCTGTTTTATTTGTTTAATTAATAAAAATATACACCATTGGATCGCACGTACTTGCTATTGTGGTTCAAGGATATAATGTTGCTTGGCATTGAGAATATTAAGAATGTATACATTTATTAACACAACATTGTTAACTGACTTTGGAAATTACAGGCATGAAATTTAATCAAAATACTTAGATTTGTTTTCGAGAACATTTGGAAAAACCCAAAATCTCGATGTATGGCAGCTACCCGTTCTAGATGAACTATGATGAAAACCAATTTTTTTCCTTAGAGAATCAGATAAATGTTTTGTTATGAATTTCTAGCAAATTATGAAAAGGTAATAATGCACAGATATTTATTTCAAGTTCCAAGAACACAAAACTACCCATGAAACAAAATTCACGTCAGCATTTATCTGCTTTAAAAAAACATGCTTGTATGCATAAATATATTTCCACGTCAATTAACAGCTTTTAACTTTCCAAAACTAAGACGGCAACAGTCTGAAATGCCCGAATATTATGATACTTAACACTTTAAACAAGATTTTGGAAATTATAATATTTACAACAAAATGTCTTCTGAATGAACGACTACACTATGCAGACAAGTTTAAATATTACATGGGCTGAGTAAAAATTAAATGTTTTTTTTTTTTTTAAGAAACTTGCCTTCTTCTGCAATTAAAACCTCCTTAATTATGGAGTAACAAGACTTCAAAATATTTATCCCATGTATATTTTTTTTTAATTCATGACAGAATTTTTGATGAAGTTTAAACATTTAGTTTAAAACTTAAATCACTCTTAAAATGACTCCAATGTACGACATCAACTCTTGGCCAAGTCTTAGGCAGTAACTGTCAAAAAATTGTACATTGTGTGCGTTATAATATTTTTTTTCGAAGGTTATAATTATCATTTTGCCAAAAGATAACAATATTCAAAAGCAACATGTGCCGATGTATTGTACATATTTAACAACAAATATACGAAAAGATATTAAATTATTATTCTTGTTAAAAGATTTCATTCGCAGAAAAATAAGCATTATATGCGATTCTTCTTCTTTAAAACGCGTGTGATTTAAAATAAGAAAAATAAACAACAAATAATTTAAAACCTGTCACTCTTCATTTTGATTTGTAGAATGAAAAGATTATCGTTGGCGTCTTCTTATAACCTCGTGGGGCTTTTAAGTAAATCTTAGTTGTTTGTTTCTGTAACTTTTTAAGGAGCTAATTTATGAGGCCATGTCATAAAAGACGTTTCTATGTTATAAAATAAATTCACACCCTTGCAATGATAAGCAACAAAAAAGAAGATATAAAAAAATTGTGTGAGTGCCGGGGCTCACGGTTAATATGTATAAACATCAACGTGCGCGAATCCAAAACGGACTTGTTTTTGCTTGAAGGGGATCTTAAGATTTTTTCACTGAACGCACCCATCCTAGTATGCAGATCGTAACGTTGCACACCGTAACGTTGCATGACGTAACGTTGCACACGAACGTTCACGTTTTTTTTTCACTCAACGGCCAGCATAGATGTTTACACATCAATAAAGTTCCCATATACATTCATTTCATATATACAATATGAACGCATGTACAAAAACATTCTTGTGAAAATCAACCTGGACCGAGCTAAATTATGGAGTTTTGTCAAAATAATCGATGTAATTACCAGCGGTTTTTAAATAGATTTGGTTGAAAATCGAGTTTGTTAGCGACTGTTAAAAACTGCAAACATTTTTGTGCTTTAATGATGAAGGCGTGACATTTTTACGAAATATTTGTTTTACTCATGTTGTTTATGAATATTGAGTATAACAACATTTTCACTTGCTCTATAGGGCAAGTTTAGGTTTCGTGTAGAAAAAAACTAACACTACGATGATCGAGAAAGTGCGAAGAAAAGTGAGCTTCGTCATACCGTCAGTCGGTGCGTCCGTGGCGTCCACTGTAATTTGAACCAGATCTTAACCGGGTGAATCGATTTACTTCAAACATTTTTATGTGATTCTCCAAGAAGAAAAATTCAATTTTTTTTTGTTTTAGCCTTAGCTGTCCTATAACAAATTTGATTTTTTCAAATTTTCTCGTAAACGACTTTAACGACTTTGATTAAACTTTATATTTGTAATAACCGAAGTAATTGTAAGAAAATTGAGTTTTAGGTTTTTGGCAAAAAATTAAAAAAAAAACAAAATGTTATACCTACTAAAATAAGCTAACAAAAAGGGAAAGTGAGATGGAAATATCATTTGCTGCATATTTGCTTTGAAGTTTTGAGTTTAGTATTTCCTGTACAAATTTATTTTATATTCTTTGGAACTGGCCTGTTTGCTTATTTTTTCCCAATCGGTTTTCTTAACTTATAAATGCAAAACTGAGTAAAAACATGTGAGTGCCCGGGAATCACTGCTAAGATGTGTAAACATCAACTTTCATTCGAGTGCCCGATTGTTGTTACTGAATCATCTTTAAACTCTTGGTATGATGAGCATTACCAATCACCTCTTGTGGAATGAAAATATTTATGATGTTGCCAAAAATGCCCCAAGATGTTTGGGCTTCCTCAGAAGATGTAAGAAATTCTTTTCCCCTTCTGATCTGGCTATTATCTACAAATCATATATCCGTCCAAAACTAGAATATAACTCCCATATCTGGACGGATGCTGCATCCACTTACTTGAGTCTTTTGGATGGTATTCAAAGAAAAGCTGTCAAATTGATTGGAGATGATATCATCATCAGAACATTCACGTTACTTGAACATCTCTTTTCTACCGTTATTTCTACGGTCAATGTTCTAGAGAAATAGCCAGTTGCATTCCTCTACTTAAACAGTTTCACTGTAATACTCGCTCTTCCAGGAATGCCCACCAATTTACCTTTGAGCCCAATTTCGGTCGTACAGTCAAATACGGAGATTCGTTCTTCAGCCGTACAACTCGAATGTGGAATCTGTTACCTAACTCTGTTTTCACTTCCCATTATGATGTTCAGAAGTTTAAAACCAATGTGCAAAAAACAAACCCAAAGTTAGAGAAATCCTATCCCTGGTCATGAGAGAATAAAGAAACAGAAGATTTCATAAAAAAAAAATATGTGAGTGCCGGGACTCACGGTTAAATATGTGTAAACATCAACCTTTGTGCAAGTACCTGATTTTTGTTACTCAACGTCATCAAAAGAAACATATTGAATAATTAACACTACATTACCTATCTGTAGGCAGTGCTTTAAAAGCTTAGTGTTGAAAGAACGGCAGCGAAATACAAAGTGGGGGAACCGCTGTAACGAAATTTCCAAGCACTATAAGGCTGGTGGTGAAGTGTCCAACGAACGGTGAAGGTTCGGTATTGAAAGGTCCTGCTTCGTAGTTCACTCTCAACTTTAAGATGACTTCACATTACACATGGTTATTGATTATGGTAATCACTCTCTGAGCATCGACAAACAACAACTGTCAGCGGAGAGGACTAAAATCGTGGTTTCAATTAAATGACACCGTACCCAAATTCCAAAGGAACTTAATGGTTTGACTGACAGGGGCCGAATTAAAATATCCAGTTAGAACTGTCAACGAACTTGCAACCATTATGAAACACCATATCTTTCCATCGAGTAAAACTTACAAAAAGTTCAGTCTTAATTTTATACTGAACGAACCTCAAATGAATGTCACTATGAGATAGCCGGCGAATTATATATCTTGAGTTTTTAGAATATTTAGTTTCAGTTGTTGTCAGTGGAAATCACTAAAATCGCAGTTTCAATCGATTGACACCATCAATCGCCTATGGAGTTGGACGCTGTGATTTTTAATGAATGTTAACTTTGTGCAAGTACAAAGGTAGCCGATAACTCTGCAATTTGTTCAACCTCAGCTATTTTGTATATCCCAGCCATCTACGTCCCTCGCCTACGTGCCTACAAATTGCAAGAAGAAATTGCATCGTTTAAAAGCAGAATAATGTAAACGTAGAATTTAAGTTCAGATTTGTATCACTGAACGCGCCCGATATCCTACCATACCTACAGCCATTGATCTACCATACCTGCAGTCAATTGTCAATGCCTACAGTGGACTATAATTATTTTTGTTTTGATTTTGTTTTCTTTTTAATAACTGGTGTCGCGTCTATTTTGTTCGGAGAATAATTAAAAATTAAAGAAAAAAATATAAAAATATAAGTGTTAAAATGATAAAATCGTCTGTAGCGCTAAACACAATTTGCTTTCGTCGTTGGCAAAAACAATACAAATGAGTGGTCGCGATAAAGTATAATCTAATTGTCGGTCGCGTTTAAATCAATTGGTTTTGGTCGGGGAAATCAGATTTCGTAAAGTAACGTGCTACAACGTAAAGTGCACGACGTAACGTTGCACACGAACGTTCACGTTTTTTTTCACTCTACCACCAGCATAGATGTTTACACATCAAAAAACCTGTTCGTTTAACATACATATCTTTCCACAAACCCTACACCACTTTAACTAATTCAGTGAAGGAATTGATCACAAAAAAAAAATACGAACCAATAAAATACATGATGTATGTAGAATTGTAGTTTTTTTTTTATAAAAGTGAAGTTGTACTTGGTACTTGAAAAGTTGTTACGAACCTGAGATGAATAAATACACAAAAAAAAATAACCTAATCGAAATAAACAAACAAAACGCAATTTCACATTTTACCGGAACTAAAAATGAAAGGAAAATCAAAAAGAGGGACAAAAGAGGAAAGGGGAATGTATCTAAACAAAAACTATTAGCAGTTTTTTTTTCTATGAATCTCAATTAACAATAGAATCGCACGCTGAATATTGCTCTGTCAGATTCTTTTGTTATGGAAATATCAGCTAAGTGACTATCTATAGAAACAAGTATACCTAACAAAAAAAAAAAAAAAAAAAACAAATTAACTTCATATTTTGAAGTCCCGCGTTATTTGGCTTTGGCTTTGGCTTTGGCTGCCATGACAGTTGTAACAATTGTTACATTTGAATTTCCCTGACTACTTCCGATTCAAATTATTATAAATTCTGAGAGATCATTAATATTGAAAGCCATCAATGTGTCTATGTCTAACTTTAACAACAACTATCTACTGGCTGTGCAACTGATGGATACCACTTGGATGGATTTTTATTTTATTTTTTTCTCAAAAAAAAATTTAAACAGAAAAGTTGAAATAAATGAGAAATCTGATAAAAACAAATGACGACCTGCACGAATTACCATTTTTACAATTTACATATACTACATACCTCTCATATCTACCATGACGTGTTTATTGAACAGAAGTTGAAGAATTGCAAGTCGCGTTCGCGTTCGAGTCTGTGTCTTCACAATTTAGCGAGTGGACGCGGGGTTATAATAAAACTTAATATTATTAGTGTAGACGAAGATTAATGCAAGTCACAGGAGTAGGTGACAGTGTGACGGTAAAATAATTGCACGTGTTTGCATTTTTTTTTTTTTTTTTTTTTGTTTACTGTCTTACCTACCTTACCTACTGATACTGAGAGAGGAGTGTACCTACCTTGCGCCTTGTCGTCATGCGTTTTTTCTCTGAGCGCTAAGCTTGAGGTGAACCCATTGAACTCGGTTTTTCTGGGAATGGGATTGGAGTAGGTAGAATTAATATTTATTGCGTAAAGACCTACCTCAATTAGAAATATCTAACTGTATTCATGCGGCAAAAAAATTTAACATATTTCCGTAAATAAGTAGGTACCATTTATTGCTCGTTATACATTTTTAAAAATACAAAATATATGGGTATGCGATTTGGTGCATATGTCTTTTGAATTTTAAAATTTAAATTAGCTTTTGAAATGTGCAAATTGAAAACGCACAAAGAACTTAAAATTAATGTAGTTGTCCATTCGTAGTAGATACAGATAGAAAACATCAAAGAACAACCTTAGTTAGCGCGTAACTTTCTTCACACAGTGATTTGAATTGAGCTCCCATAGAAACTACTATAGTACAGACAAAAACCTTTTTAGCAACAAAAATGTATGTTTGTGTTGTTAATATTATTGTTCTTACTTTTTTTGAAATAATTCAAATTTGTTTGACAAAATGTCAGACTTTACAATAATTTAGTTCGGGTTAGCGGAAATTGAAGGGTTAAATAAAAAATCGTGGAACGAATTTTTCAATATTTTTGCTCTTAATTCTCAATTCGATTTTAAACAATAAAAGGTATGTAATTTCCTATCGGACAGAAAGAAATACTCTTTTTTTTAAGTTCCAAACAAAAAACAGTAACCCAAACAATTTGGATTATTTTAAAATTGGTACGCTTAAGCAATTTTATTTTATTTAAACAGCTATTTCAAATGATTAAAACAGAGTAAATATAAGTCATATATACATTATAAGAGGGGTGGGGTTTTCCAACTGTTATAAGAAATTATGCCCAAAACATTATTAAACTGTCGAAGCAGGAAAGTCAATACACAACAGACAGATGAGCAAATAAAGAATATTTACGAAAAATGTTTGTTTCATGTCTGGTCTCCACGTGAGTTATGGAGGTCGAATAATTTTGAAGTTCAATGAATCTTTGTATATATTAAAAGTATGAAACTTAGAACTTTTAGAATTACATATTATTTTATTATCAATTTCAAAACTAATATAAAATAAATTAATTGATATGGTGTGACAGCTTGTAGAAAAGTGAGCTACATTCCCAACCATTAATATGTGTGTGTTGTCAGCCTGAAGAATTGGTGAGAACCTAACATTTTTGCCGAATCCGAATGAAAATTAAATACTCTTACGATTTCCCACTTTCTCGCAAGAGGCAGCACCCCTGAAAAAAATTAACCTGATATAAGGTGGATCTGAACTCAGATATCCGGGCTTCAACATATACATATAAATTAAAGTATAAATACAGAACTGAATAAGTTCTTCACAAAAGTTTACTCAAAGTGTTTAAAAAAAAGACGCACTTACAGACTTCAAAAAATCAAGCCTTAACAGTCATTTATCGTAAGCGACAAAATTAAAATTGTTCAGGAAATATGTACTTTTTTTTACTTGATATAGGGTTTCGTACAAAAAATAAACTAGAAATTTCAATCAAAATCAACACCACGGTAATCAATAACACAATAAAGGTAGGTCTCACAATTCTGATCATCTTAACTTGGAACCTAGCCTGAAACCATATTTTGCTCGTAAGTCTGACTATTGTGATTCACAATGCAATTCTTCTTTACCAATTAAAATAAATCAGAGCTGTAATACCTTCCACTAAGCAAGAGCTAGTTTTAAAGCTGTTATACATATCGGACATTGGGTAGTTGTGAGTACTAAGCAAATCCTACTATCCTGGATGTGCACAATGCAAGGAGCATAAGTCAATGTGAGCCCTATCAACAAATAAAACCAATTGCCAATTTGTTTCCTCCTTGCTCGCAGAGTTTTGTTATAATTGGGTATTGATTATATTTATGTCAATGTAAGAGATGCTTTAGAAACTTTTTGGACTTCTTACAGTTCAATGCCAAACGTCACAGGAAATTATAAGAAAAATATAAATAAATATTTAAACTACTTTTTGTAATCGAATACTATACTTTCTTGGTTTTAACTTTACACTTTACGTTATAAATGACTAAATTCTTAAAAATCTTAAAGTCTAAGTCCAACCTTTACTACTTTTCCAACACAGAAACAATTTTTATAATCAAAAACCACTTTTTATGTTTATCCTATTTCACCCTATAAATATGAATTTTATGACAAAAAAAGCTATCCCCTAGAAAAAAACTTTTGATAGAAACATACGTTTTAACCCCATTTCACCCTATAAATAACAAAATAATGCCATATCCTAGGAAATACCATTCAAACAAAAAAAAATATTTTATTTTGACCCCATTTTACACTACAAATAACAAAAGTTGAACAAGAATATCATAAAAGCCATTTCTTAATCGCCTTTAGCGCCACCTGTTGAACGGTAATTGAATTGATCTGAAAAAAGAAATGTGCTACCTGTTAAAAATTTTCTGACTTATCTTTTTTCCTAAACCTTCTCGGAGGAGTTGCATGCAAACCCGCAGGAGGAAGTATCCAATTTGGTCCAGTCGTTTTCAAGTTTTATGCATCCGAACACACTACAATCCATTTTTATGTATGTATATCATAACTACATATATAAAATAAATAAACATCTTTTATAATCAATATTAGTTTTAATAAGTCAGTTTTATTTCACATATAGAAACACAATACAAAAATTATTCATTTAAACATCTAAAAGTACACTATGGCGTATGCGTACTTTTTTTATAAAAAAAAATTGATTTTCCAAAATAAAAGAATATATATACCAATAAAAGTGGAAATACATATTCACACAAGAACGTTTTTGAAACCCATCATATGGACAAAAGTCGCTCACAAGCGAGATAATAGAGATAATAGAGATAATAGGAGACAAAGCTATCAATTTATTTAGATATCTAAAAAAAAACTAAATTCTAAGAATTTGAGAGAAAATTCATCAAATATAAGTTGCTCAAGGAGAAGAGCACCTGTTAAATGAGCCACACAAAATGGAAACCTCGACTGCGACTTCACAGCTCCAAACCAAGCCAACCAGAAATTTCAACAAGACAACCTTTATGCCGCTCAGACCATTTTAAACAATTTTAACAATATTCAAGATACATACCTATTTAGTGTTAACGATGTTGAAACACAAGTTTTATTTCATGAAAATTATTTTGAAAAACGTCCATTTAAAAAATATCGTTTAAAAGCTACAATGTCACAAAAAACCCATCTCTAACACTATTAAATCACAAAATATGGCTGCGCACTGCACATCGATCAACTAATAATAAATTGTATAGTTTCCAACTTGCATCATATCCAAATTGTTTCCTAAAGCACCCACACTAAAAACCATCAAGAATATGATAAGATTTAATGATGCTCACTTATAAGTACCTCGCATATGGATTGGATAGTTCTTTTTCTAAATAATTTTTAATTGATAGCAAGTGGTTTGAATTTTTAATTAAACTTTTTCTATCATCTATCCATTAACAACTCCCACTCTAAGAAAGTATGCGGCAGAAAAATCAATTGTTTTGATTGAGAGTGAATTCAGCCCAAAATTGCACGGAAACATCAAAATAATATAATCTACGATTGTATAATAAATACAAAAAAAAAAATAAAAAAAAAAATGAATTATCATAATGGTTTATACTGACGTGTGTATGTAAATATACCTTCATAGATTTACCAGAAGCCACCCAGTAGGTATTGAATAAATATAAATGTAGAGTGTAACCACAGTAGCACAAAAGCTTTAATCAACTTCACTAATTTACAAACAGTTTGTATCTAAAGTAAACTGACAGCTGCTGCTGTTAGTTGTAGCTGTCACGAAGACATTATGCATTTGGACAATGTTAAATATAATTCTTATTTAATTGTGACGGGATAATATATTTAAATAATTGCAAATAATACTATGTACATCAGAGAGATAAGAGCAGAAAACAGTTGCAATGCGGTTGCTGCAATTAAAATAATACTATTGAGAAGTGTTTGATCAAGATCTTCTATCAGTGTCAGATAAATATAAATTTCACCATACTCACGTGGTAGCAAATATTCTGTTTTCTGAGCAATTTTTCTTTTTGTTTTCAATTTCAAACTTAACGCGTTAAAATTCTTATCTTTGCGAACAATAAAGATGCAAAAAGTCATAAATCAATGGCTATGGCTGTAATTCACCTCGTCACGTCGCGTCGCATCGTCGTCGCTTGAAAAGCAAAGTGACTTATACATAAGTTGAAATATTTATTTATTTTCAAATAGAAAAGCTATAAGAGGGCTATTTTATATTATTTTTGTTTAATATTAATGACAAAACATTAATTTCTGCAAGAATTTTGTACTATTTTTTATTTTTTATCTGTGTTATGTTGTACTAGATCATAAATTTAAGCGCCGTTATCAATTTGGGTAAAACTGAAGTAATAAGCTGGAATCATGCAATGATTTATGAAAGTGCAAATTTTTCAATTCCTTTCCTCCAATATTAAGGTGTGGTGAAATTACTTTGTATGAACCAGCCGTGTGTTATTGGTGGTTCTACTTGTGATGGGATTCATTTTGCAGATCATGTGTTTAAATATTTGAGTATAAACTCCTGATCTTGTGTTGTGCGACAGATTTATAGATGGACTCAGAGTGCTTAATAAATATAATTTTTTATTTGCTTGTTTATCAAAAGGCTTTGCCATCAGCAGCTTTTTTGGAAAAAAATTATCAAGGTTACTGTGTTGTGCTTGGTGTTTTTTTGTTTTTGTTATTGTTTTTTTTTTTTTTAACTTTTTAGCGTTTTGATGAAACTGATGACAATAAAAGTTATCACCATGACCTACATATATTTGAGTAGTGTGCTTAAACAACAAATTTTCAGGCAATTATATCTGGATAATAAATATTATTTAATAACTTAACTCAAGATAATAAGTTCTTGAGGTTCTCTGAAGGACTGCTGCGCAGTTATTTTGGAAGTGTGTTTTTATTTATACGACCCTTATGACTTGTTCTAACCATATAATAGATAATGAGATAAAACAATTGGGATTTTATGTATAAATATTTATTCTTTTGAGAGGATTATAAATAGTTTACTTAGTTTTATGAACAATGAGACTACTGGTGCCAGAGATTTCATTTGTTTGTAATATGAACTTCGTGATGAATGGTTGTTTTTTCTCTTTATTTAAATTCACCAAAGAATTCTAATACACATGTTAACTTGTAAGAATATGGACATTTAGGTTCTTTTATAATGGGTTGGCTGGCCAAATAAAACAAAACCAAGTAGTCTAATATATAAGAGCCGAAAGCTCATTTTTGGGTGTGAAAGTTAAACAAAAAAATAAGTGATGAATATTAAAGCTGTGGTAAGGCTTATGACAGAAATTAAAAGTCTTGGTCACGGCTTTTGATATTAGTAAAAGTATTTCTTTATAGAGGAGAATCATATACAAACATTTTTAATAAATTTTCTCGAAAACGGCTAAACCAATTTTAGTTAAACTTTGTTCCGCTGATCGTCAAAGTGATTGGAAGAAAACTGCGTTTCAGACTTTTAGAACAAAAATTCACGTGACGGAAATAGGCATTATTCCAAGTTTATTGAGAAAATGTTTTTTTTTTTGGGTAATTCAAGTATTTCTTTTTTTATGGTTGGCCCAATATTGTTAAAATATTGCAATCTTTTGGTTTTAAATATTTGAAATATTATTACGAAAAAAAGGAAAGAAAAAATAATTTTTTTAGTACTTTTGACATTTTCAATATTCATCATAGTATTAACATACATCTTTAATGTTTTACTACATTACAGTTGGTTATCACTGGAACAAGTTCGTTCGATCTATATAGTCGTGAATTCTAGTTTTTTCATAACCTGCTTTAAGTGTATTTCCCTAAAGTGCAGATCTTAAAATGACCCTGTGGATTTCTGGATTATGTTTTTCAATAATAAATCGAGGTATATATCTTTCGAGATTTTGGTAGGGCAGGGAAGAATGGCGGCCAACAAGCTGACCCAATTATCCCCCAAAAAACCCCGTTTTGATACTATAACTTGTTTGAACCTATGGTTGGGGAATGGGTTTGTGGAACAACAGTCTAAAGCCCCGAGTTGAATTTTGTCTCTGAGACATTTCGTTGCGCTTAGAAAAGAGATCAAGTCTTTGATCTTCAGTTCGGAAAATTCATCAAGGTCGTCAAAGAAAGCCTTTCCAAGTGATTTTATCCTAAAACAGGATAGGGCAGGGCGTTTACAAAAGAAGTGAACTAGTGTTTCCTTATCATGCTGGTTCACACAGCTACGACAATGGGTGTTGTTAGAAATACCCAGTTTCGCCACATGCTCTCCTATTGGTCAGTGCCCAGTGCATGTTGCAACTACTCTGGAATTGCTTGACCAATTTGGAGGATGATGAATGGCTTTAACAGCCGCCTAACTGTCTGTCAGAATTGCAGTATTTCGATTTGATTTGGGTCTTGTTTGAGTATTTTTCATAACGAGTAATTCTGCCTGACAAAAGGTAGTATAATTGGGAAGTCGAAAAGGTTTGGAGATAATTAAGAACTCAGAGAAGATTCCTAAACCAACACCACATACTCCATCTTTGAGCCGTCAGTGTAGATAGTCGTGTTGAAGTCTCTCGTCACGACGACGTCACCCTTGCAATCCTCTCTAGATGAAATTTTAACTTTAAAATCCCCACTGATGCTCAAAGTAGGGGTGCAATAGTCGGTAGGCGTCGAAAACATATCATTGGTTTGGCAAACCAGCAATTCGATTCATTAAGTCTTATCGCGCTGCAAGTTACTAGATATTTAATGTGTAAATCAAGTGGTAAAAGATGCAGTAAAATGATTAAGGCATCCGTTGGGCAAGATCTTAAGGCGCCTGAGATTTAAGTTATTCAAATTTTGTCATTGATCCGAAAATATTGATTCGAAATAACTTTCAGAGGGAATTTGTCGAAAAAATGGCATTTCATCCGGGTTATCTGGAACTATAAAATATTATTGTGTAAAAATAATTTCATCGCTACTATGTGTTTTTTTAGCCATATTATTTTCTAGGTGGAATGGCATGAAATTTTCCCATAAAGCTGGAGAAGATATCCAAACAGTTTAATATTAAACATATCTACCTGTGCAGAACCTTCTTGACGACATACATAATTAAAAAGTTTTAACGAAACCATCAGAGATATATGATCATAAAACACAGACTTAGGGTTCAAGTTTAAATTGGTTAGCCACTTAAATACTAACTATCGTCGTCCCTACACCATACATATCTCGTTATACATTTATACATGTGTACATTAATCTAAAAATAAACTCAAAAGAAATAAAATAAAAATAATATGAAATTTATTTCTACTGCAGCAGGACATGCAATAAAAGTGCTTGCAAATGCTTCTCTCATTTCAAATAATAATCCCCGTGGAGGTGGGGTCTCTCTTTTTCTCTCTCTTTCTATGTAATATTTATATTTTTGTGTTATCTTACTACCAAAGACCAACTGGTTCTGATTTCCAACTTCAGCTGGATTTTCCTGACACCGATAATTGGTATAAGTGCGCTGCGCATGCAGAAACCGGCTTTCTTCGCGTGTCTTTGCATTATAGAAGTACCTACCCTGACTATATGGAGCCATGAGTATTATATTGCAGTTGAACATGCCCGACAACCTGGTGGACTGATGAACAGACCGGCAGACAACGACGACGACGACGCCACCATCGTCATCGTGGTCGATGTTGTCGTTACCGTCTGCGAGACTAGTTAAATAAGTCCTTGGTCTCAGTGCAGTGATTATCTATATTTGGAATTGAAAACAACCTAAGAATAAAAATTCCACAACAACATGTTTGTTAGCAAAAATATATACCTACAATTTATACCAACGTGCTTTTAAATTAACCACCAGCTTGGTATAGCAGAGCAGCTAGCAAACAGACTGCTAGCGATGACTATGGCGAACGACAAATCGACCGACCGACTCGACGCAACAGAATGTTCGTACATTTGCGATGTAGATTTATTTTTAGCATCTAGTCTAGTATCTATACCGCGCTAGAAGAAGTATCTACCACGCAGAAGAAGAACCGGAATTTGCCATTTGACCACAATATTAAATTCATATCTATAGAGAGTAACTTTTCTATTTCTTCTACTCATGTCCGATTGTGTCCCCCAACTTCTTTGAAGACATCAGGAAAAAAGAAAGAATGCATTAAGGGATACATTGCGGTTGTAATTCCAATTTTATACGACGAACTCTGATTTAATTTTTTCTATTTTTCTGAGGTGAATTCTTATATTTATGCTCAAAGCTTGTTACAAATTAAGTACTAACTTCTGCATAACATTCAACCGCTTTTATCTGGAAAATTGTAGTAAATTTCCGGAATCTCAGAGAGATATACCAAAGGCGAGAATTATAAATTTTAAAATACAAATCGTTGTCGTTGGTTGGCAGCGATATTTTGGATTAAAAAGAGTTTAACGTCACGTCGTTGTTGTCTCAATAAATTGTGAAATGAAATCAAAACAAGAATGTGTTGAATCGACACTCCCTAAAGATTGTTTTTCATTTAATTATTTTTATTTTATTTAACTTAACGATTATAAAGGTATATTGATGAAAAAAAATGAAAATAAATAATATTTTTTTTTCTTTCGCGCATAATTACACTGCAATATAATTACTACAAGTTTATTTCCTTGCATCGCAATAAAACATTATGTAAATTTTTCATAACTATTGTGAGAAATGAACCTTGTTTGCGAGAAATACATTTTGTTTAATAATATAATTATTTTTTTTTTTTTAGATTTCCTTGGGTTAAAATACAAATGATGATAGCATAAGAATTATATACATCCAAATATACATGTATTTTATATACAGCTATACTGCGGTTTAGTTGGTTGGGCAGAGACACGTTAGATACTCCAAACTAAACACTAAAGTCTATTGTATATTTGATTTACCTTTAGCTATAGATTTTCAAAAGATTTGTATCAACAATAAATCTTATCAAATAATATGAAAACGAATACGTGCCACAAGTTAGAATGTGTAAAAGTACTCAACTATTGCACATTTAAATATGAAAAAATAACTGTTTTTTTTCTGATCGTGTAGTTTTTTTATTTTCGTTTTATATTCAATGATTTTAATAATTTTTAGCTATAACAATAATAATTTACAATTAATTCTCTAATCACCTGTTTGCATTGAGTCATATACATATTTACATTGAATGGGTAACCTTTGGTTAAAACTAATTCTTCTTCAAATTCCATTTTTCTTCATAAGTAATTGGTACCTTTTTGTTTATTTATTTGAATCAAGCATTAATCTAGCTTACAAGTTTGTAACTCAGAGCCGTTTGCTGATACGAAACATAAATATTTATGTTCTACTTAAACGCTTATGTTCTAGTTTTTCCTCAGCGTAAACTGTCACATAAGATCTTATGTAGAACATAAACTCGTTAGTTTTGTTTCAGCAAATGGGCCTTAGAGTTTAGTAAAAAAAATTACGAAATGATCTTTTAAAGTTAATATTTGATATAATAGAAGAATGGATTAATAAACTATGATTTACGTTATACAAATTTGACATATTATTTAAAGGTGAACTCTGCTCGTTGTTGGTACGATAGTGGGTTATATACAAAGGGTCAAGTAGAACTCTCAAATTACGTTGCGGAACATTAAAATCAACGCTAGACAAAAGGTTCAAAGCATCAATATGACCATCAATAAGCTTAACAATAAAAACGAAACACAAATAAGAACGTCTACTCTCAAGACTGGGTAGATCAATAAGCATGAGTCGGCTATTATAGGAAGGGAGATTTAATGAGTTCTGCCAACCTAGGCCCCTTAAAACAAATTTCAAGAACCTTGTCTGAGCCTTTTCTATTGTTATTTTATGGCAACTGTAATATGGAGATCACAATTGACAAGCATACTCCATGATGGGTCTAATAAATGAAAGCAATAATTATCTGATAACGTATGGGTCAGAGAACTGACGGGATTCTCTTTTAATCCAACCTAATATTGAATTGGCCTTGTTACATGTCACATTAATATGTTGAGTGAATTCGAGTTTTTTTTATCAAACAAAACACCAAGTACAGATACCTCATTTACATTTAACAGATTAACGCAATTGAAATTATAATCAAAAGACAAGACAGACATTTTTCGTGTGAAATTTATAACCTCACACTTGTCGATATTCAACAATAAATAATTTCGCATACACCACGTATAAAAAGCATTTACATCACTTTGAAGCTTTTCACAGTCAAGAGTATTAGAAATGGTTTTAAATATATTATCATCATCAGCAATATTCAGCATAGATAAGGCAGTTTGAGTACTTTAAGACTGATGGAGGATCATTTATGAATAAAATAAAAAGAATTGGACCCAAGTGGCTCCCCTGGGTAACTCCAGAATTAAGTATACATTTTTTTGAATGATAGCCATTAAAATTCACAGAATACGATCGGGCAATTGAGCCAAACAAAGAATTTAACGCTAAAACCAAGCTTGCTCATTTTTTGTAACAAAATTTGTTGTGAAAGTTTATCAAATGCTGTGTTTAAATCTGTAAGAACACAATCCGTTTGTTCTTATTTTTAAACGAATCTATACAAGACTCAGCTAGCTCTGTAAGAAAAGTGACAGTCGAACTGCCTTTTGAAAAACCATGCTGATATATGTAGGTACTATAGGATAGGGCAAGTTTAGGATTCTTAAAAAATCTACCTTGGAATTTGAATCAAATCTGACACTACGCTCTGATAAAGAGCACAAAAAATTGGCTCCAGCAATTTCGCCTGTTTGTCTGTCTGTACCTCGACCTTTAGCCTAAACAACTGAAGCGATTTTCTTGAAATTTAGAACTTAAGGTTTTTAGTGATTCCCTAGAGAGGATATTTAATTTTTGATGTGTAAACATCTATGACTACGGTAGAGCGAAATAAAAACGTGGACTTTCCTGTGTGCGATGTTACGA
This sequence comes from Leucozona laternaria, assembly GCA_932273885.2. Lineage (NCBI taxonomy): Eukaryota > Metazoa > Arthropoda > Insecta > Diptera > Syrphidae > Leucozona > Leucozona laternaria. The sequence goes on along the minus strand of OW026367.1, from coordinate 15,667,583 downwards.
GGTCACAATTTAGGGTAGGATATTGGGTACGTTCAGTTACAAAAATCTTAAGATCTTCTTAAGCAAACTTGGATCCGTGCACGTGCACGTAGTCAACAACGTAAAGATGACTCTGCATACGGATCCAAATATGGAAAAATTGATAAGCTTACGAAGCGGTTCTGCCAACGTGGAATAAACCTCTTTTAGAGAAATGTGCGATATAAAATCTGGGCCAGTAGATTTTTATGTCGAGATCTCTAAGTATTCTATCAACAATACGATTTCGAAAATGAATGCCATGGCAGAACTTACATTTTCAAGTACATGTGGGGTCTACAACTGCAATTGCAAAAAAGAAAATGGTACTACATATTTTAGTCCATATTTATTTAACACTTCTAAAACAATAAAAAATGTTTAACGGGCAGTATTTGCCTGGAGGAATGCAAATTGAATGAGCCAATGTTGACGAACTTTTATACATTTATGAACTCGACCATGGTGAATAAAAAAAAAGGTACCACAAACGTACACGTATTTTTATAAAAACCACCCTAATAATTACAAATTTTAATAACTTGTATTAGGTTATAACTTTAAACGACACAAGCACATGCGACAGATTTATATCTGTACCTATACTTGTATTTTTCTATTCGTCAGTTTAACTTTCAAAATTGAGTTGCAGTTGTTTGTTTAAGCATCGTTGCCATTCAATCAACAATAATGTGATGTACAATCTAGGCCCACAGAATCAAAATATAGGTACTTTATTTTCTATAATTAGATATTGACTTTTAAAACTTTTTTATTAATTGCAAAAAAATCACTTGTGTTTTGCAATACCAAAATTATAACAAAGGACTTTTAAATTGCAATAGTATTATGTATGTAAATAAAGAACAATTTGAATTAATTTTAACTTTAGCTAATCATCTCGAAATATCTACTTAAAACAAATATTCATTTGATGAAAAAAAAAACCTGTGGTTTTTCTAAACACTTGACTTGCAGATTAAATATACATCGGTGTATACATTTATACATATACATACGTATATGGACCTATATTTAAGTTTGAATCATTTTTTTTTTTTTAAACAAGAAACAACATAAATTAAAAATGTTATTTTTATATTCACACATTTTAATGTTAAAAATTAATGAACTTTAATAATCTACATTGCCATTCGTGTTTTATTCGTTTATTTATGCTTTGACTATGACTTAGAAATAGTTTCGTTTTTTAGCCATAATATTTCAGGGAGAATTATGTCAGAACTGCCATTATTTTTAGCAATGGATAAAGTGTCCGCCATCTAACGTTTTTTTTTCAACTAGTGCTTATTTCGTGAATGGTAACACTTAGCTCATGTCTGATTTGACAGATAATTAGTTTTATCCTTCCGCTGAACGAATATGGTTGTGTATACGCTTCGCTAAGTGGGCCTGCGATCGACTTAGAGAAGATGCCGATTTTGACAAAAAAAAATCATCTTTTCAGATGAAGCTCATTTTGATCTTGGCAGGTAGTTAACAAGCAAAATTGTCACATTTGGGGCACAGAAAACCCGCACGCATACATTGAAAAGCCGATACACCCAAAACGAGTCACTGTTTGGTGCGGATTTTGGTCCAGAGGCATAATTGGGCCATTTTTCGAAAATGAGCAAGGAGTGGCCGTTACAGTCAATGGCGATCGTTATCGGGCCATGTTGAACGAATTTTTGTTCACAAAAATTGAAGAGTAGGATATTGGCAACATTTGGCTTCAACAGGACGGCGCTACGTGCCACACAGCCGAAGCTACACTCGATGCTTTGCTCCATTTTCAAAAAAAAAAAAGTTATTTGGCGGACCCTTTATTTTCCATTTTAATGGGAGATTTTGTATCAAGTTTCTTAGTTCAAATTAATTTTCTATGAAATTTTACAAACATATAGATTTAAAAGACAACACAAAAAAGAAATAAAATAAAATGCCTAATAGGCATGATAATTACACTCGAATTTGACGTTAGAATTGCTCACCAGATCAGGTTTTCAATATTCTCTCGTTAGAAAATTAACAGTTAACTCACCAATTTTGATGAATTAACCCCGGTTGAACTTTAATCCCGCACTGAAAAACTGTACCTAAAACGCATAAGACTTTCTGACTGGATTTATGTTTACTGTCAGAAGCAGCGCCATTTCGAAAAAAATGGAACAATTTAAGAAAATGAAGAAATTCAATTTAAAAATTTATGTTCACAATATCACTGGTATTACGATAGTAGAGAACATTAAAAGAGTAGGTCCCGCAATTCCGTCTGTCTGTACAATACGGATTTTTTTGTTTGTCTGCAGCTGTACATCGAGATATTGCAGCCTAAACCGCTGAAGAGATGTTCTCTTAACTTGGGAATTAAGGATTTTAGTCGATTCTTTATTACAAAGGATATTGTAATTTTGTTCTAGCTCTAAAAATAACGGTACCTGCCAATAAACCGTTAGTAAGAAAATTTTTTATCTATCTCAAAAATAGGTCTAAAAATGTTAATATGTACAAAATTCTGAGTAGTCTTGCAGATATGGTCTAGCATCTAGATTGTGGTAAACAAATTACCAAAACTGTAATTATGGGTAAAAGTGGTTATTGTCTTAACTTTCGATTTCTTATTAACTTCTGAACCAATTTGGATCAACATTAAACTTTAAGAAACTAATTTAAAGAAAATAATATTGCAAATCAAAATTTTCAAAAATTTTTCCTTTTGGATTTAAAAACTAGTTAATTTCTTCGAAAATTCAATATTTCCGAAACTGATTTATGGATATTTGTAAAATACTTATAGTTTGCCATCCCATCCCATAAATTCATACTTATTCAAAACATCCAGTCTTATTTATAAACCCATTCCAAACAATGTCCATCTCTAGACAAATGATCAACTTCAAAACCTTATTTATTACCATTTTCTATCGACTATCTAGCTAAGGCTCAGCAATTGATTAACCAAACATATTCTAAAGTTGTTATGTTGAATGAAGGAAAGTTTCTAGCTACGAATTGAAAAGTTATATCGAAATGAATAAAATGTTCATTGAACGTGTCCAAAATTTCACGAAATTGACAGATCACAGGGATGTCAGTGAATACATATATGAGGACATTTTTAGACAACTGTGAGAATGCAATGCGTTTATAAAAAAGGAGATGTCCAACTATTTTGACACGACTGATCAAATGTTATTAAATCTTAAAAAATCAAAAAAAAATTTTAACTATAAGAGTAAATATACATACGTGACACCTAGAGTCGTGCATTTTATTTAAATAAAAAACATTTAAGATTATCAGTCGTATTTATTAGATTTCCTTACAACACTCTAAATAGTTGAACATCTCCTTATTTATAGTCGCATTCCAACAGTTGTCTAAATATGTTCTCATTTATTCAAAGACATCCCTGTAATCAGTCAATTTTGTGTACTTTGCGAGATGCAAATTTCATTAATTTCAAGATAACTTTTCAATTTATAACTAAAACATGCCTTGCTTTGTTCAATGCACTTACCCACTTTAGAATAGGTTTATATGGACAACCAATTGCAGTGTCCAAGTTAGACAATCGATAGAAAATGTTTATTAATAAGATTTTGTAGTTGAACGGCTGTCTTAAGTTAGACATCCTTTGGAATGGGATTATAAATATATTATTTCAGACAAATTTCAGTCACAAACAAATGTTTCTTAACAAGTTGAATTGGAAAAACTTCAAAATATCAAATCAACTGGTTGAAACCGACTTAGAATAAGGCGGAGCACCCGCCTCCTAATTAACTGCTAGCTGATAGAGAAAATAAACAAAACAAAATTTGTGATTTTATTTTTAAGAATATACTTTCTATTTTTTCAATTGAATATGAACTTTTCAACCAACTTATTTACATGTAGCTAGCTTTAAAGTAATTTTAAATGAGCAATGAAACAGTTGCCGATAGCAAATCGTGTCGCCTATACAACCGCTGCTGTTCAAATGCGGTTTAGAAGAAAAATAATGTCGATTACTGAGCAGTTTCTTCGACCGTTGGTGGTCTTACTTTCAAACCTGAAACCGATCTTCACAAAAAAATACATTCACTTGTGCATTTATGATACAACTACACCTTGACAACCTCTGAATTCCTTTAAAAATTCAATTAATCTATACTATAGAGAGGTATGTTTTATTGAAACACATTTTAACTATACTCTTTTCATATCCCTTATACAATATGCAACCATACTTGATCTTTAAAAGCTTAGGCTTAATGCATAAACAATGATAAATTGCTGAATTCAACCTATGATACTTAAGGTGTACTTTTGTAAAAAAAAAAAAAAAAATGTTTTGTTTACGCCCTACTCCAATTCATATAGATATCCAAACACATTAATCATGCATTATCGTATCGTATACAATAAACTTCCATAAGTCAATGGCCATTGTATGTCAAAACAAACCGCACTCGAACAAACTGATACCATCACATTATTGTTAACACAGTTTTAATGGAAAATCGTGCGTCGGAAGCGCTCCATCCAATTAGCTAGACGATTTCAACACACGATAAAAATATAATGATTTGATAATAATAAAGAAATACTGATTTTGGAATTTATAATTTTATTTGTTCATTTGACAGTTTTTGACCTTGCTTAAGATAAATTATTTATCAGTTTGGTTATAAGTAAGTATTTAAAAATATTTTCTACGTTCGAAGAAACTATAACCTTCCGTCAATTTAAGAAAAAAAAAAAAAAAAAAAAACAAAGATTAAAATTGGATGTATGTGTCTTTTGGAGTTTTAGTGCTTTTATTCTTGCCTAGTGAACCTTCAATTGACACGTTCAATAAGATATGAACGTACCTTAATTTTAATACTGGTTTGGCCATTGCACTATTAATAAACTTTACAAAAACCATGCGTAACCTTCTCAATGGTGGAACAATTTACACACACATAATGGATATAGCAGCTAGTGTGTCTAACATGAAGTACGAGTAAATTAAACAATTTTGTATCCAAGAATGATTTGGAAATCGCGTTAAAAACGCGTTTCGTCAGAGATTATATTAATATTGTTGCATGTTTCCTCGTATTCTTTTGACATTATTCGAAAATTATGATTGACTGTGCGGTATATTAATGATCTTTTAGTTCCAATATGACCATAAGATTCCTCACGATTTTAATTTATATTTATCGCATATAAACAAACAATTGACTGCCGCAAAATAAGACCCAAGTAAAACAAGCTTTTGAAAATAACCGCAGGCCTCGCTTGGAGCTGTACGAACTTTAAAAGAACTCCATAACATTTCAATGTGGTTCAATTTGTATAGTTGTAGAAATTTATTTTATTTTTATTTTTTTTGTTGTTGTTTCAGGAATCTTACGGCTGCGACGGCAAATAAATGTACGCCCGCGCGACAACCACTTTTTTGCGTCGTTAGAGACATTGGATTGTTGGTTATAAATATTAAGACTATTTAATTCATGCATAAGTATATAGATCTATTAGAGTAGCATGTATATACAAGACGAGCTCAAAGAACAAGTGGCTATACACAGAAAACAGAACAGAACGTATGGTATGCCGGCGACCTTGGAGGTTGTTTATTCCGCATGTTTTGAAGCATGTTTTGGCCCATAAAATGGCTTGATTTAAACTTATATATATCTTTGGTTTGTTGGTTTGGTTTTCACACACAGTTGTTGTGTACTGTCTTAATTTCCTTAATCAGCAAATAATTAATTTCACCATAAAATACATATAAATTCCATGAATCATTATATTCATTGTTTTTTTAGAGTCAATTCTATAATCTGGCTTTGCATGTCAATGGTGCTGCGGTGGTTAGTTGTATGATCTCAACAACTGTATGTTTTGTTCATTCCTGGTTTGATCCTGTATCAAGCAGTTAGTTCAAGAAGAATGTAATAATTGAGCCAGTTCGAAGATGATTGTTTACAAAGAAAAAAATTAATAACAAAATTCCAATGTATAGTGTTTAAGATCTTGCCCATCAGTGTTCGAAGGTTCTTTTAATTAAATAAAAAATAAATCCAGGAGAATTGGCCAGATCAACTCTTGACCTCGGTATCAGATTGAACTTACAACGGCTTGGAAAATTCAAAAATTTTGATATAACTCAACCCATAGTCAGGCATAAAACAGTCAATCTCGACAGAAAAAATAGAAATGATTATGCAAAAGAAAAGATTTATTATAAGATTATTTGGCAGTCGTTTAAGGCCTTTGGATTTCGAGGTTTTGTGTGATTTCATTTTTTTGGTCTATAATAAATTGTTAATTAACTTACTTTTACCTTGTTTTTAAGCTATGTATCTAATATATTTGAAATAAATTGCCATTTTTGGTGTTCCACAAGCAGTAGATGTTAGGATTAAGGTAATTAATTGGCACCAATCTGGGCCAGAAATTTGGTTCGTCCACCTCTGAGGTACTATGTAGTAGAAATTGAAGACAGCCATAGCTAGGGACCGAACTGACTAAAAGGCTTGTTGGTTGAGCCCCATCAGGCTTACCACAGACTTTTATTGAAACTTTATCCTTTTACTTATTTATATATAATATATAAAGCTTTAAAACGCTTCATTTTCACTTGCGAATCGATCTCGCGATTTCAATCAAACTCAAAGCCCGAAAAAATGGGTTCCGCAATTCCATTTTTTTTTTCTAAACCAAAATCTTTTATTAACGGTACCTGTCATAGAATGTTTTTTTATGTTTTCGATTTTCTCGTTAACAGCTCAACCAATTTCGATACAAAGTCTTTCTTTTTAATAATATTAGATATACAAATTTTGAAAGAATTACTTTTTTTAAGTTAAAAAATAAACTCTAATCTATTTTTCTGAATGTATGAATATTTTTGAAGTCATATTCTTCTTCGGTGTGTATAAATAAATACTTAAAAGCGGTATACAAATTTTTTTAAAACTATTTTATTTTGAGCTCAAAACTTTTTTAGGTGCTGTTTTCGCAATTTGTATAAAAAGTTTCAGTCTTCTTTTCGCTTTTTCTAATGTATTATATGAACATAAATAAAAATATTTTTGTTTTGTATAAATTGAATTTTTAAAGTTCTAAGCCACTTGAAATACAAGAGCAAATTCGTGCGACTGGATCGCGTTTTCGTAAATTTTATCTATTTTATTTTTACATAAATTTTAATATACATTCTCCTTTTAAATATTGTACAATTTCTTCTCTTAATCCGCATGATAAATACAAGGGCTACATTATGTTGGTAAGAAGTAATTGTGTTCACATAGATATTGCACTCAAGCCAAACAAGATGCTTTAATTATTCCATCCACTCTAAAAGTTTTATGCATTTTCGAGAGTGGGGGGGAGGGGGGAGATATCGGTCCAGCTGCATTAACCTTCAATCAAAATTTCAAGCTTGTAGGCAAATTGAAAATGTCTACCCAGGATTCTCGTCTTCATGTGGATAATCTCTGGTCAAAATTCAAATCCAAATGTCAAATCTCAAACGTCAAATATATTTGTGGTTTGCCTTTGCTTCGAACTAACTTTTTACTTAAAATTGCTGGGAAAAAATTGATATCTATACTTAAACCCTCAATATGGCTAGTGTGGATTTAAGTGGAACATGTTTTTCATGTGAACAATTATAACCCTGTATTGCACTGGCGGCTGGAGACAAAGCACAAAGGAATTAATGTTGTTTAAAAATATTGTGTTTTTTTTTTTCAATTTACTGGGCCTGGTCAGTATACATATGTATGAAGTTAATTAAACAAATCTTCCACAAAATATAACTTTGTAGTTAAGAAATGTGCATTTTTGTTTGTTATTGACGATAGCTTGAATTTTTGTATTTACCATCACTTGGGGTTCCCAGGCCTCACCACTGTTTGCTCCTGCCTCTGGGAAGTTACGCTGTCGTTGATTATGGATTGCAATTAGCAACTTTAGATTCCCGTGAATGAGTTTTTTAATTCGAATTTTCAAGGGAAGTACTAAAATCATTTTTTCCCCGATTCAACAAATAAATTTCAACATTTGCTGATTTTTAGTCTGATATTTTTTTTTTTCCTAAAACTAAAAATTTCACTTGAGGAATTTGGTTCATTTTTCCAAGGTTGCGGAGATCTCTTATATTTCAAAAATTTTAATTGTCTAAATTGGAAGAAGTCAACTTCGAAAAATTGAGAAATTCTCTACGGTATGGTATTTTTCCTATCTCCATTGTTTTTACATTTTTGCTGACAAAGCAACTTTATCTCTTATATTAATCTACAAATCTAAAGCCAAATTTTATTTGGCAAATCACTTAAAAATACGTTTGCATCACTTATCATCAATCTTTTCGGCACTGTCCATGTCCATATAAGCGGCAGATTCAATAAAATTCCCGATATGTTTGCCTAAATTCGAAGTGTTTTCCTGCTAATTAAATTATTCAATTATAAAATTCAATACAAAAAAATTATCAACTCATTAATCAGTTATCATGCAGATAATGAAAATTACAATTTCGTGGAACGGAACCATACGCAGCAAAATAAACAAAGATTGGTCATTTCATTCAAAATCTGATAATTTATAATTATTATTGATATGAGGGCCTAGTGACTTAAATATATTCTTAATCATTGTTTTTCTGAACTTCCAGCATTATAGTCTTCTAAAGCACTAAATATTTCTACCAAAAATGGTTACCGCTTAAATGAAACTCGAAACAGAAATTTTAAAATTTGTAAGAAAGTTGTGCTCGAAACATCTACCGAGTGCTACGAAAATAGCTAAAACACACTACACCTTCGTTTCTAAGGATCTTAGAGCTAAATTATGATTTAAGGGCGAATCTAGTAAAATGCTCAGGCTCTAAATATTTTTAAAAATAAGTTCCAATGATTTACCAAGAGTTATATAGATCGAATTTTAAGTAATTGGTTTTAGAACTTTTTTCGAAAAATTGGACGTACACAAAGTATTCAATATATTTAACTTTAAGACTATTGAAAATAGGAGGTTTGATTTGCACTTACAGCCCGATTCTTACCTTGTGAGGAGTCACAATTTCTCGTGACTATTCCTTGTAAGGATTGTTGTGACTTGATAACATTTTTTGGAATCCTCCGACAATTATCACAAAAAAAACTCACAACGAAACTCAAAATGAATTTTGTAGTGTCATAATTATAACAGCTGATTATTGAAAACATATAAAATTTAGCCATACAAATTTATTTAAACTTAAAAAAAGTTTTCCTACATTTGTTAGCAAAGAAAGGAATAAATAAAATCGGTTTATACAAGGTGTCCCGGACCAAGTTGGAAGTATTTTAGGGTATAGTAAAACGTTTTATAGTAAGGGCATATCTCCAATTTTGACATCATCTATCGTGGATTTAAGAAAACTCTTACTTTGGTGTACCCTATTTGTAGTAATGCTTCATTTAGGCCTTAAATACCAGCCTTTGTAATTGCGTTAAAATAAATTTGATATCTTGTCTCAGTCTTAAGATATCCAGTTTTAAGCCTTTTCCATTTGTCCTGCCATTGCTAATTTTTTGACTTTTGGGTCAGTTTTCTCCAGAAAATGCTGGTTATAATCATAACGTGTTGCTACTTTTTTTTTCTTGTGAAAGTAAATAAAAATCAACAACAAGATCTTTAAAAAAACCCATAGATTTTACGATACTGGGGAAAACCTGCAGCAAGTAAAAAATGGAATTTATAATTTTTTCCCTACGTTTCTTTCTGTTTTGGAGAGCGAATGAATCTTTTGTGTCTCCGATTTTTTAAACTTTTTCATTTTCGGATAAAAGTTATCGAACAAGATACCTACGCCGGCCGGCTGCAAATTCACTTTAATTCACTGTTTTAATAAAATAAAATTGAATTTTATTTTATTTGCATAGATTATAAATTCAAAATGTTAAAACACAAGTAATTTGTGAGTGGTAACCTGCTTTGAAGGAGATCACAATTTCTAAGCAAAATTTGTTGCTTAATTTAACAATAATTTTTTATGTAGTCACAAATTAATGTTTTATACAAAAAATGAAACAAATTTATTCAGCGATTTAGGCGAATAGACACAGAGATACACGATATTTCAAAAATCTCATTTTTTAAATTCCTACATATTTGCAATATCACTCTTGATTAAAGCCTCCATTTTCTCTTAATCTTATTAAATAGCACAGCATTCTAGAAACAGAGCAATTTTTATTAAATTTTCATCAAATATGTTACAGCTGCATTAACCTAAGAAAATAAATTTTCCACATCATATCTCCAAAGATAAAATAAAAAACAATGCAAACAAAGGCTTTAACCACCACTTGAACTAAAATTTGTTTGAATCTTTGAAATGGGCTTACATTATTCTAACATTTAATTTTAACTATTGTTCATGTTCTAACATTTAATTTTAACTATTGTACATGTTATATTTGCAAACGAAACAAAGGTACAATCTGCTTTCACAATTTATTTGTATAGATACATTTTAAACAAAATTCAAGAAGTATTTAACTAAGAATAAACTATTATCTGATCAATAAGAGTCTAATACTTGCCTAAGGTGTTTTTTTTTGATGAGAGTATGTCTAGACAAAGTATTTGGTTTAAGACATTTCAATTTATTTAAAATTTTTTTTTATTATTTCCCTTTTAATTAAGCTGTAATTTTTTTGTCATGACCATTTAAAATTATTTATTTAGCACATTGATCGGTTTGCATTTAAAAACACTTTATACAAATTTTGTTTATCATATCCATGTTTTGGTTGCCTCTTCAGATTAATAAAAAACAGGTTAGTAGATTTAAAAAAAAATAATTTTCAATTGAAATCGAATTTCTTTTTTATTAAACCTAATTAAATATATATAACTATCTTCACACCTTGAATTAAAAAAAAAAAAACCTAGCATGTTTAAAAATGTTTGACAAAAAAAAAACAAGGAAACTTTTCTAGTCAAAACAACACCAGCAAAACAACAATGTACAATTAAGATAAAAAAAAAATTAACAAGTTTCCTCATAACTCTAAAAAAAAACACACACACACATACCTATAAAAATGGGAGAGTCTTACGTCAAACATTTATATCAACAGAGAGAAATTAACCAAAAAAAAAAAACGATATCCACATAAAACTTTCCTTTAAAAAATGATCTATTCAAATATAAATTAATAAGAGTTACCAATATTCCAATTTAAAATTCTCAACAGCCGTATCAATGCTCCCCCATTCAACACGTTTTTTTCTCTTTTTTTATTTTTGTTTTCATTCAAGCTGTATATACAAAGTATCTAAAGTATCTACAATAAAATCTTCCATAAAAAAAATATATTCAAAATATTATAATTTCTACTCAAAGCCCAAAAACGAAAACATTACACTTTGACTCCAATTATGAGCACAACAGAAACAAATTTAATATCGTCATTTATACAAACAAATAAAATTGTATAATTAAAAAAAAAAAAAAATGCAAATATTTCAAATGACGATATAAAAAGTGAAAGAAATATTCTTTTTAAAAATGTGATTTTACAAAGAAAATTCTATCCAGTTTTATCTAGATATAAATCGTTTATAGAAAACCCTATAACTTGTTTCAATACATGTATACATAACCGGACCTAACGACAGTGAATTTTAAACAAATGTCAATCAATTAATAACATTTTTGTGTTCTGACCATTCTATCACAATTAACCTACACTAATTTATTAATAATTATACCTACATACGTTTTACGTTGAAAGGACAAAGTAATTTAAATTTGGATCGTAACCGCTAATTGAATTACTTTTGTTAGCAAGTCCACGAGTCAATATTTTGTTATTAATTCAATTAGTGTATCATGTCATCTAACTATGTAAAAAAAATTAATAAAACATTAATTAAAAAAAAAAACTCAAATAATTTTTTCCCCCCAGTAAAAAACCAAGAATTTATAGTAGAAAATCAAGTTCAAAATTTAAAATACAACTTGGTCATTGTTAGTTAACAATATGAAAGCTATTCACAATGAATAAAAAAAATAAAATGCAAACAAAAATAAGAAAAAAATAAAATACAAACCTTTTAATCGGTTCGAAGAAACCGTTGTAATATTATATTTTTTTCGAAACACTTAACAACTATCTTAGAGGAAAAACTAATTCAGGAAACAAATTAAACAATTTAATTGGTATTCGATAATTCCAACTGTTTTCTAGTTTTTTTTTTTTATAAATGTAATTATTTTTTGGGAAAAAGTATCTTTAACGATTAGTTTACATTTCCGGAGAATTTCGATTTAAAATTATTAAATTTAAAAAATAAAAAAAGGATATTTATATAAAAAAAAAAAAATAATTATCAAAAAGAAAATTTATCACTTCTCTAGACCACAAGATATTTTTACAAGAAGCGGAACAGCGCAACACACTTTTGCTGCTTGCAAGTTACGATAACGAATTGAGCGGCACACTAACTTCCATATGTTTCCAACGATTCGGTTTTTTCCTTATTTAAATGCCGAATATTTGCGAAAAAACAAAATTTAAAATTAAATAAAAAAGAAGAAACAACAAACAAAAATATAACTAAACAACCACCCGCACGATAGTATTTGATACTACAATCTTCTCCTTTTTTGGAGGAAGAAGAGGAAATTATAAGCGAATAAGCGAACGAACAAAACGATGAAGCTTTAGCGAGTGAAGTGAAGAAGCAACGAGGAGATACTTTTGACTTTTGTATCTAAAACTGATATCAGCAGAGCAACTAACCCCGATCGCGGTTTGTGTCGTCGGTCGATGGTGATGATCTATCTCTGTGTGTGCACGCGCGGATATTCAAGTACAAAATTCGAGAGCTTCTCTTTCGGTAGATACTTTAATCCCATCTGAGCGTGGCTAATACGAATCTTTCCTATATAAATGCGAAACGAGTTTCTCGTTATGAAAAAAGGAGAGGTAGTAATGAAACAACAAAACTTTGGTATTTTTTTTTTCTGCGATCATCAGTCCGCTTTGCTGCCGTCAAAACGATCTTAAGTTTGTTTACACGAAAAAAGCTTGTGTTGTCTTTTGTCTTTCTGCGAGATTCGATAACTGAAAAGCTTCGCCAAATAGTTACTCTCCTCTATTGCAAATTTGAGGGTTAGTTTTTTTTTATGGAAATTGTGTGGTATCATTATTGGCTTGGCTAAGAGCAAAGTCTCTCTTTTAAACCGAGTGGCGACAAGAGAAAATATACTGTGATGGGAGAGTGATTATTTTTTAGCTCGTTTTTTTGGTCAATATACGACACTCATTTTTTTGGCAAGCATATGATCTGGGGTGTTGCTTAAAATTTTCCACTTGCATCGGACAAAATAAAGAAAAAAAAAACAAAGTACTGCATTCCTGTGTCAAAAACTTGTTAGTTTGATCTCGTTAAGAAGAAAAACACTCAAGTTTATTTCTATTTTCCGCAAACCCTGTTTTAGCTGGTAGAAACAGGTAAAGTTGTATTAAGTAGAAGAGAGATAAAATCACTCAAAAGTTTTAATTCGTATGTATTGTACATACATTAAAGGAAAATAAGTATACCTTTGCAGTAACTGTAATCAGTTTTTGCCAAAGGATTAAATAGAGTTTATTATATAATTCTGAGTAGAAAAGACTAAATCCAATAAACTCCGATCTTCAATGGATTTTTGATATTTTTGCATAGTGAATAACGAAAAAACTTCTTTTATACTTTAACAGTGCGGTGTATACATTTTTGTTCCGATATTTTTTTTTTTAATTTGGAAATAGTAAATGCTTAAATTTAATCTTTAAGAAAAACATAAAGGTTGTTTACTACTGTTTTCAATTTTTTTAAAATTTTGTTGCCAAACTTTGCCCCTGCAAAAGTTTTTTTTTAAGTAAGAGGAAAATGTAGGAACTACAAAAGTTATTAAATTCGAAAAGTAAAAGTATTGTGAATTTGTTTCATTATTTATGAATACTAATGAATCACGTACTTTAAGGACTGATAAAGATGATACCTATAAACAGCCATATTACTCGCCCACTTTAATCTAGTTGCACACACCTGGGTTAAAATTGAGTTAAACTAAGACCGATTTTGTAATATTCAATTGTTAAACCTCAGCTTAATTTCATAAATACTTCACGTTTATTCTCATTAGATTAAAACTGCTCAATGAAGAGCAGTTTAAGGCCCAGTTTTTCAGTGCGAGATTAAAGTTAAGCCCGAGTTGACCCACCAAATCTGGCGAATTAACTCATGATTAATTGAACAAATTATTTTGTTGTTTTATCCTCCGAGTTTTTTAAAGCCCTTTCGCATACACGGTCGACTTCTTGTATTAACTGTAGAAACATTTATTTACAGAGTTACACTGATGTTCAACTCAATCAAATTTCAATCTATAGAGTTTAATGCGTGTTTTTGAGAGAATCTTATGGTTCTACATATTTGAGAATGTCTAAAAATGTGGATTAAATTGACGGGTTTAAAATTTAAACCTGATTTAAACCAGGACTGGCCGTTATGTAAGATTTAATTTTACATTAGGTGTGTTTTTAATGCATGTGCATAAATCCGCATAAAATATAATTTTCAAAAAATACATCAACTATTCCACTTAGTTAGCGAATATAAAGATTTCCGCCTATTATGAACAAAGAGCGGGTGTACAAATAGAATTATAACTATTTTAACTGTTATTCGCACATGAGGTAAGCGGTGATGGAGTTTTGTGTGCATTTTTATTTTAAGCAAAGAAAGCACACCTTTTATCTGATTTTCTTCCGCTCCATCTACCTAAAACACTAATGGCTTTTTCGATTGTATTTTAAAGATGTTCCAATATGAAATAAGCCTTTTTCCAATTTACACAATATACCGAATGGCGCCATATAACAAACTGACGTATGAAGCATTTTTACACTTTTGACAAGTAGTTCGAATAAAAATACTTTATACACACGTATGTATTTGTGTTTCATGTCTTCTCCTTCATGAAATTTAGAACATGACCTGAGTTGTCAAAGTCAAACAGTTCGATGGAAAAGTGCTACAAAAGTTCTGTTTGGTTAAGTGATATTTTTATGTAAATTTGCAAAAATTCAAAGTCAAAACCCATAGGAAAAAAACCTCAGTTTGGGAAACTAGGTGAAAGATTTTGTAAACAAACAGGTACAATTATTAAACGCCAATGAGAAGAAATGACATGGAGTACGTCAATGGCGACCGGCAATGGCTAACTGTTAATTAAATTTAATTCGAAATAAATTTATCAGCACTTACGCAGTGATTGTATCAATTCAATAAGTTAACTTATAGCGTTGATTTAGAGTTATCCATTTCTTGTGATCAAAAATCTTTTACAGAAACCATTAATGGGTTTTGACAAGAACAAATCGTATAGAGATAGTGCTGTGTTGATAATGACGTTAGTTTGAAATATGGCTGTTGTTCGACTATGTTCGGAAAAGAAAAGCAATACAAACACAAAAATGTTCCAAAGATCCAAAACTTTGTTGTTTCATTGCCTCTTTGTAACGGGTGATTTTTTGGCTGGTTTGGTTTTGGCAATACTGGTTTTGACAGCTGACGTGTGTTTAGTACCTTGTGTCACTGTCAAACAGCTTCAGTTTGGTTTGCAATTTAACCATAGATCGTCTTACAAATGAACAACGCTTGCAAATTATTGAATTTTACTATCAAAATTCGTGCTCGGTTCGAAATGTTCATCGCGCGCTGCTTGTCTTCAGCGATGAGGCTCATTTTTGGTTGAATGGGTACGTAAATAAGCAAAATTGCCGCATTTGGAGTGAAGATCAGCCAGAAGCATTGCAACAGCTACCAATGCATCTCGAAAAAGCCACTGTTTGGTGCGGTTTATGGGCCGGCGGCATTATTGGGCCATATTTCTTCAAAGATGATGCGAATCGCTACCGAGCGATGATAACAAACTTTTTTTTGCCCGAAATGGAAGTTCTTGACTTGCATGATATGTGGTTTCAACAAGACGGTGCCACATGCCACACAGCACGCGAAACAATGGCGCAATTGCGAGGCGAGTTTGGTGAACAGTTAATTTCACGTTTCGGGCCGGTCAATTGGCCGCCTAGATCGTGCGATTTGACACCATTAGATTATTTTTTGTGGGGGTATGTCAAAACTGATGTCTATAGGGACAAGCCCGCTTCGATTGACGCACTGGAAGCCAACATCCATGCATTCATTCGTGAGATACCGGCCGATATGTGTGAAAGAGTATGCCAAAATTGGACTCAGCGGATGGGCTACCTGAGACGCAGCCGCGGTCAACATTTGCATAAAATTATCTTTAAACATTAAATTGCAAGGTTCAAACTATCGATTCAAATAAATATTTCATTCATTTTTTCGAATTTTTTGTGTTTTTTTTTTTTAAAAAAGTTCTAAACCTCTTAAAAAATCACCCATTACAAACTGAAGCTTGTTATCAATGATTTCAGTCCTCTGTCTGAAGAAACACATTCGGAAGTCAGAACACAAGGCAACTTTAAATAGTAATTTATTTATAATTTTATTAAATCCCATGAAAATTAATTTACTTTTTATCGTATTAAGTATTAAAAAGAAATTCGGGCTGTTAAAAGGTGGAGCGATAAATACAAGATGGCCAGATTTCTTAAGGACAGTCTACAGTTTTGAGTACGATTAAGCATTAAGGGCTAATATCAGATTGTGTCGATACCAATAACGATATCTATCAACGCCGTGAATCTTCATTTAAAATCATAAAATCATTGTTTTAATAATAATTGTTATGTTGATTCCCACATTTCAAATCAAATAAAGGTTAACCTAATTAATAAGTTTAGGGTTTACGCCAGGAAGCTGCCAGTGTTCTGGATTTCCGAACATTCTTAGCCGTACTACACGAATGTGAAATTCCTACTCAATCCTAGCGTTGCTTCCTTAATGCTAAATGCCCCCGTTGTGTTAAAACATAACACTTTAGAGATAGTCATAAAAAACACCTTGAGTGCAAGACAATTAATAAAAAAAAATTCCGTTGGGGCATCTTGGTATCGGAGCTCGGACGACTTCTGGGTATAGCAGTTCATCAAGTACGAATGTGGATATCCATAATTCGACAACGCAATGCCGACTGGATCCTGTGAAAAATGTGTACGTCGTGAAGATACTGTCGCAAGAGACCACTTAAACTTTAGAAATCTCTCTTAGTAGGTATGTTCGCTTACTTAGCAAAACTCCTCATTTCTAGCATATTTAGTCAAATTTTGTTCTTATATGAACTTTGACATATCTTTGGAATAAAATTGGAAAAAAATATCAGTTTTGGGAAGTAAATGAACATACGTTTTTTATCTTTCTCTCCAAAAAGTGCCTTTAAGTCTCCGGTTGAAATGGATGTGATGACTTGAGCCGTTGAGTTTTCATGAACAATTTAACAAAAAAAAATGGTTCCAGCCACCCGCTTTCCCCCTACGTACCTTTAGAATTTGAAGCAGATCGATTTAGGTACATATTTGTATGTTGATATGAACAAATGGCCGGATAGATTTGTGAGCCCAAATTGTATCAACTTTTCCCTCATCGTTATAGTATGTTGTCTAGTCATAGGGTATGGCAACTTGTTCTTAAGGCAATGTAGCTTTTAATGTATCATTATTGATTTAAATTAAAAAAAATAACTTTGATATTAATTATGCCTTATTTTGAAAACAAACTCTGTCGCCAGTATATGGGGTAGGATAATTATATTGTATTGTTTCTGTCAAAATCTCTTAAACGTTATAAATTATAAGATAATCCCTTTTCTTATGACTGCACTATTTACAAATAGGTACTTGTTTTCAGTCAAGAAGTTTAATTGTAGGCTAAAAGGAGAGCATTGTAAAAATAGATAAAAATACCAACCTAAGGCTAAAATGGCGCCTCAGTACATGCGATGCAAAATTTTACAAAACATCATCATCACGGGTGCAAAAGATATAAAATGTTTGTTGTTTTTGTAATTTTTACATTTTCATTTCTTGTTGAATCAAAAAAAAAAATAATAAAATAAAACAACAACAAACAAACATACCTCCACCTAGAGAAGTCTGTTGGTGTGCCTGTGCACTTGACGCAAGTTAGCAAACTGCTTTGTTCCAGTTCATACTAGAACCAAAAGCGAAAGTTGGTAGTACGCTGTGGCTGGTGCTGCTGGCTTAAACTCGCTGAATGTTTGGTGTGTTTGCGCAAAGGCAGAGATCGAGAGCTTGTGGTAGATTTTTTTTTCGCTGCGAGAAACATAAAAATTGATTCAAACACAACAAGAGATGAACAAATGAGACTTTTTGTTGTCTTAACTATTAAGAGAGTGCTGGAATTGTGCCTTAAAACTAGAACTAAACTTACTGCACCATTGTCTGGTAATATCAGTTGGACTTATGGATTGGTGGGTTAGGTTTAAGTCTTGAAAAGCTTAAGGTCTGCAATTTTATTGTTTTGGTGTTAATTTTCTTGAAAAGAAACCTGATTTTCTGCCTGAATGTTTACAGAACATTTGCTGGAAAATGATTGGAATCGGAATGGGAAGAGAAAGGGGGTATGCTTAAGTAAGTACCGATCGGAATTTTTATTATATAGAAGGGTTTGACGGGGTCCCCCATGGTTCAAGATAATAAAATAAGCAACACCTTGCTTGTGGCATTCCATTGATGTAAGTCTTTGTTTTGATGTTGAGCTAGGTATAATCGTTTTAAAAAATCGGTCACGATTATTTTTTTCGTTTTCTTGTAAAGGGTTCGATATTTATGGGTTTTATTGTTTAGCATTATAACTAAGACATCTGTTTAATATTTCTATAAAAAAATAAAATCATGTTTATTTATGAGTGTCTAGCGTTATCGATGTAGTTTTATTAATTTGTTATGTTTTTATTTATTGAATAGAATTTAACAGTTTTTTGTTTTGTGTTTAACATGAAGGCTAAGTAATTATAACTGCTTTTCACTGACTTTTCTATATAGAAAGGGTCTATATGATAAAAACGTGTTGTGTTATGGGCTTTATACACTGCATCTAAGATTTGTTTGAAAAAGCTTGTTTATTAGCATGAACTTATTAATATTGATGAATAATTGCTGTTTGGAATGAATGTTTTTTTTTTTTATTATTTATTTAAATAAAATTTATTGTTGAAAGAATAATTAGAACGTATATCGATTACGGGGTGTGATTGAGCAAATATATAACCTTCATATTATGTGCTTATTGAATATTTAAAAATCTATTTAGTTACTTTTGTTACAGGTAAATATTTATGAATAAAATAGTCTTTGAGGATGTTTGAAATGGATGAGAATTTCGCGATATTATGCGATGGTTATTCCACTATAAGCTATTTATTTGTTTGCTCCTTTTGTATAGAATAAAGTATTAGAAGCCACTTAGTACGATTTGTAGATTAAACATTTTGCTGAGGATGTTAAGTTATTCTTTTGTTACCTTTGTCAATTGAGGTGATATAACGAGTTTGTAGGTGAAATTTTCCAGTAATATTCAAGCACATGTGATTGGGTGAAAATTAAATGAACCATATAGCTAGAGGAATAAAGGCTTTGTTCATTTGAAGTTCAAATAGAGAGTATTTTAGATTTTAATCGTATGAATTTAAGAAGGTACCGGAACATTTTGGTCTCGCACGGATGAAATTGATGAAGTTATTTTGATCATGCCTTTTATGACATCGTGCCGTGTGTTCCTCAAATACATTATACTACATCATAACAAAATTAAAAATATAACATTATGAATATGAACATTGTGGAATAAATTTCTTTTTTCAGAGCTTGTTTTTGAGAATAATTAACAGAAATGTAACTTTTTGATTCTTTAATTTGAAAATAGATTTATGGCCGATTTCATAAAGAAACACTTAAATCGCATTTATGTAGTCCTTTTAAATTAAATCAGACCATTAAAATATTTCAGTTTCACCAATATTAAAAATTGAAAGTTTTGGGGCAATTTGAGAATCTTCGTACGTTTCACTCTCAAAAACCGATATTTATGGGTTTTATTACATTGCTGTTTTTGTAATTTTATCTCGTGGCGAAGAATAGATGTGAATTGCAACAACAATTTAACTTAGTTTGATGAAGATTCCTACTGTCTATGTGTGAGGTTTTTACATATACATTCTTATTTTTAATTTGCAAACTGACATTTCAAGCTTGTAAGCAAATTGAAATGGCTGCCGAGGATTCTCATCTTCATGTGAATAATCTCTGCTAAAAAGTGCGAGAAAGCATTGGGCGCGTAACTTTCCAAAGCTATCCGTATAGGTTTTCGTTTTTGTAATCTCTTGTTAGAAAAAAACTGATGACAGCTGATGCAAGAACAAATCAAAGCTATCTAAAAATTTTAAGATAGGTAGATACACCAGCCGACTACCACCAGAATGCAGACATTATTTGTAAATACTTTCTAATGTCAAGAAGTGCAAATATAATGGTAGATATGTATTTCTTTTTACATTTTTACATAATTATAAAACCTCTTTTCGTTTACTTTCCAAAACTGACGATTTCTACAAATTTAAGTCCAAAGTTCTGGCAAAGTTCATATAAAACATAAAATTGGACTAAAATTCTTAGAAATTGGCAGTTATGGGAAAAAAACGAACGTTCCTAAAGTTATAGTTTTTATAATCGCAATATCATCCTGTGCATGAGAAATACTCTTAAACGTATTCCTTTTAGTCTCTTCACTTTCAAAACATTAAAAACTGAATTTTTGTAGAACTGTTAATAATTTGTAATGCAATAAATACAAAAAAATTGGCTATTTGACGGTACATAGTATACCTTCTTGCCTACTGTTACTTGTACTGAGGGCAGCAAAATTATGCTTTTAAAATTTAACGAGACAAAAATGAGCATTTCGTTTAAAAAGTTGTTAAAAGTTTATTTTTCAAATTGAAAAGCACTTGGTGAAACCCAAAGCCGTTATTTTAAGTTACAATGAACGCGCATCCTCAGAGACGCCGCGCCGTAGAGTGCGCACCTAAGACCCTATTGCTGCTGTGGAGCAGAGTATCGAAGAAGACCCGAATGAGTCCATCCGCCATCGCGCGCAACAATTGGAGCTTTCGAAAATTGGGCCTCGGCTGGAATTTATTCGAGCCAGCCGCGGAAGCCACTTGCCCGAAATCAT
The DNA here is from genome assembly GCA_932273885.2 of Leucozona laternaria. Lineage (NCBI taxonomy): Eukaryota > Metazoa > Arthropoda > Insecta > Diptera > Syrphidae > Leucozona > Leucozona laternaria. The sequence goes on along the minus strand of OW026367.1, from coordinate 15,646,355 downwards.
TTTTAAAACATAATGGCAAACCCTTATCATTATAATAAAGCTAAATTCTTGGCCATAACATTAAATTATATGCGTTTTATTTTCTTCAAAACCACACGTCTAAAAAAACACCCTTTACAAGGTTTTAACCTACAGAAAGACGTTAAACGAGTTGTATACTTGGAAGTTGTTCAATTGGTGATTTTACTTTTTGTATGCATTTGTCGAGCTATGATAGTCAATATTATTTAAGAGCCGTCTTACAGTAAATTATGAGGGGTCACAACAAATTTTCAGTTATGATAGGACCGTTAAACATTGCAACCTTAAAAGTCACATTTCCAATTGCAAATGGCTCAAAATCACGATTTGACATATAATTGCAAGTTTCAGGCAATTTGTTGAGCTCCCATTTCTAAGTAAAAACATCGCAAGTCCGTTTTTCTAAGTTATCATCAAAATTGCTGAAACTTATGCGCTCAGAAAAATAAGATATTTTTTTTTTCATTAATTTTTTCCAAAATTATGTAATATGAGGGCGCGAAAATCAAAAACATTAAAATTCATTTATGACACAACTATTTATAAATTAAATCGAGATGTGCCCTTTTTGCGTGTTGGGCTCTAGTGCAAGTCTATACAACAAAACAACCCAAGAAAAATGTCTTACTTTTTCAGGGATACTGCCTCTTGAGAAGAATTGACAAATAAAAAGTATCTATTTTTTGTCATGATAAAGTGCTTTCATCTTATAGCCACCCGGTTTCGGCAAAAAAATGTAGGTCCCCTCAATTCCTGCAAACTATCAACACGCACAAAGGAAAAGTTGAGAATTGTGAGTCTACTATCCAAAAAAAAGTCATTAGAAAGAATATAATATTTTAGCAAATATGCGTATTAACTTCAAGTGTCTTTTTAATTATTCAGTTATTCTTATACAAAATATTTATAATAAATGTAAAAACAATTCAGTTATTTTATTTACAAAAAATGCTTGGTGATATGTACTTGGATCCTCTATGATCAATCAGCCAGTTTAGCTAAAATGTTTCGCTTAATTAATTTTTAAAACAAGTATGATTGTTCTTAAAAATCTATACCCTTATCAATTATTAGTCAAACACTAAAAACCAGATGTCTACGTGTCAAGTTTTTTAGAAAATTGAAAATAACAGAATCTTCTTTTATTGCTAACTTAGAGGAAAATGATTTTTAAAGCAACCTAAACCACAGATTGAAGTCAAATTAGAGGTAACTTATTTATGTTAATGATTTAAGAGCAATGTTATTAAAAACAAAAATACTACAGAAACATCAGTTTTATCCACAGTCATTCCGCATGCATTACCGACCAAAAACCGCTGTTTTAACTTATCACTGAAAAACTGGGCCTTAATAGCGTGCAATTTCGAAAAATATTAGTTCAAACAAATTTTTTTTAATTTTTTTTTCAAAATTTTGTGTTTGAAAATTAATTTTTAAATAAATTTTAACTAAAACAATTTGATTTAAAAACATAATTAAAAAATTGAACACTCTAACTGAAGCCGTTTATTTAAATTAAAGTCAATTTTGAAGAAAATTGCCCCTCCCACCTAAACAGGGGGAAAAAGAACCTCCACCGAATACCAAAACCACCTCCCTTACTAATTTGTTCTTACCTTGACCCAAAAATTATGGTTAGTTAATCAAAAAATTAAATGCTTCTATTGTATAAATTATATTCAGTTAAAATATAGACAAAACATAAATCAAGGTTCTTCCGGTCGTTTGATCAAACCCAGACATACCATCCTAGAAAATTTATTAGCATGTGATAGATAAGTGCGACTTTTCAAACACAATAATTTCCCAAGAGCCTTGTTATGTTTACAAAACATATTGTAAAGTCATTTTCGAATGGTATTGATTTTCGAATAATGAGATAAAACACACGAGACACGACTATTTACAATTTTGGAATTTAAAAAATGCACAACAGCCATCACATAGACATACATACTTCCTCAGTTGATCTTGATCATCAAAACTATACCTGCATACCTAGATAACACTTTTCTGAAATATTTAATTGGCTTAAAAGTGGTAAAAGTTTAAATTTTTCTGTTTATACAAAATTGTTAATTTAATATTTAAAAGGGATATCGCAGCTCTTTTGTATAGGGGTTGGGTTTGCTGCCAACGACGTTTTGAGATAATGGAAGATATCAATAAATGAGATATCTTACCTTGTCCTTAGAAATTTATTGGGAGTTACTAGTATTTACTACATGCATATTTGAATTACTGTAATTAATTTTAGACTGTCCTAAAATAAAAAAAAAGAAATCTATCTTGCAATTATAAATATGTGATAGAAATTTCTCACTCACTGACACTGCATCTTTTTGGGTGAAAAAGGGGGCGAGCGGATGGTGTAAACGTATACGCGGTGCATGTGTAAACTGGTCATATATTAGCTTAGCATTACTATATACGAATTAATAAATTTAATCTATAATTCTTTAAAACTAAAGTGTTACAAGTAAGTGCTTAAGTACATACATATATGTATATACTTTGAATAGACTTTGAATACAGAGTAATTAAGTACTTAAACTTTTACTCCGTAGGGATAGCAGTTCAAATTCAATTTGATTTGAATTGTGTATTTAACGAGTGAATAAATTAATTTAAACCTGGATTTATTTTTAATCTGGTAATAGCTGAAGTACTGAATCCATCTGATGTTCGAACGTTCCAGCGCATTAAAGAAGCCACAACACTACACAATAAATTTAAAGAAATATGAATTACTCTCTGTTATCATTAAATTTATTCTTTTAATTTTCGTTCAAAAAAATACAAAATTGTAAATTGTAAATATGTCAATCTTTTATCACTTTATGATATCTATACGACATCTATGGTCCTGCTGCCCTGATGTCTTACTTGTTAAATAACTTTATAAATTTATTTTATAAGATATTTTTGATCAATAAATAAATAAACTTCTTCAAATTATGAGAAAAATTCGTTATTTCATGAGAACTGACAAGTTATTACTCAATTTATTACGCAATTTAAAAGGTTTTGACAACTTGACCAGTGAACGTATCAAATTTCGTGTTTTTTTGCAAGCCCGAGGGGATTCTGTTGAAAAAGCGACATGGACTAGCGACGCTATAACAGAAACAAAATGGAGATGCCATACAAACATTGATAGCAAGTAAGTGTCTAATTCACGCCGGTAAAACAGTTTTTCTCCGTGCTTAATTTAAGCCCCGAGAATTCTGTGCGCTTAGTTAAGCCCAGAGGGGATTAGTTGTTGTTGGATTTAACATGCAAATTACTTAGCCCCAACGTCGTTTTTTTTATCAATTTCTTACGGGCTTGCCAAAAAACATATGCCTAATATTCAGGAAGAGTTCTATCATTGGCAAAAAACAAAAACCGACAAATCACAGAAAGTTATACATACAATTGTCCTGCACTAGTTTTCTTCAAACTTTCAGATGCAGAAGATGAAAAAGAACATGAACATGTTTGTCTTCATATCTGCATTATGGCACTTCCTATAATCTGCATTTATGAAGATCTCTGCATTTTGGTCTTCTCTCTCTATCAAACAAATGTAAATTTTATATCTTACATCCCTTTGTTTTGCAGAGCTTGCATGAAGATCAATGAAAATCCACCATCACTCATTCGTTATTTGGCTTACATCCATCCCGTTCTACTTTTCTTGAAATTTGCAGATGCAGATACCTACATATTAATCCAACATAAGAAGACGAACATGTTCATCACACTCATTCCCACATTCATTTTGTTTGACATACTTTGCAACACACGTTGCCAAACAGACCTAATGAATGCTCGTTTCTTCGTTAAGCATTTTGCTATAAAAATAAACCAATATCCATAATAAATTTCAATGTATCTTCTTCGTTTTCATTCATTATCGACTCATCTAACTCTTTTGTCAAACGACCTCCCAACCAACCCTGCCTAATAAAGTTAACCGAAAACCGACATCTGTCAACTGTCACATTTAACCTGGGCTGGCACACTTTTTCTGTGTCAAATTATAGATTAATAAATTTGTGAAAATTTTATTCTTTTTTCACTGAAGAAACTTATTAAATCCAATTCAAAATGACTAACGCATGGAGAGCAGCTGGTTTGACGTAAGTTAACAATAATTTCATGAAATTCACAAAAAAAAAAAAAACTTACTGCTTCCGTTACGTAATTAATTTTTTCCATGTCCCATAGCTACATCCAATACTCGAACATTTGTGCCAAAGTTCTTCGTCAAGGACTTAAGGCTGATCTCCGTGCTGATGCTGCCAAGCGGGAAGTGAGCCATGTTAAATTCAACCCATGGGAAAATGGCAAACCACTCCGTAAGTACACAACCTCCAACACCCAAGTTCTTTCTTCAGACTTGAATTGTGCTGCAAAACGTAGTCTCTTAGAAAATAGCTGTTCAAATTCCAAAAAAAGAAATATTTATTTTTATTTCATTATTATTTTTCTTAAATAAAATTTCCAGATGAAAGGTCTTAATTTAGCCCAGCAAATCAATGCTGACAGAGTCGTAAGTGCAAATGAGCCCCAAGGAGTGTTCAATAATTAATCACACCTCTCGGTATCGATGACCGAAAATCATTGATTCTGTTCATGAGTTCATGATTTTTATTCCAAAACTCCCTTAACTAACACCGTATATGTATATGAAATTTCTCTATTCCACCTTTGTGTTTTATTTTTTAATTTTTTAGTTAAAAAATTCAATTGAAATCGGAATTGATTGGGATTTGTTTCTTTTTTTTTTAGGCAAGGCCAAAGCGGAATACGAATAATTCGGGAATGCAGTCATCAATAAATTGAAAATAAATTTAATGTTTTTTCCTCAAATAATAAACAATGTAAATTAAAAAGAGCACGTTTTTGTTTTTCCCGGACTCTTGAATTTAATTGATGCTGTACCATTGAAATGCACGCACAGTTCTCCATGAAATGGCCTGAGTTTTGACTTCTGTCGAACGGAATCCTATTGAAGCGGATGATACTTTTGATATGGCTGTGTTAACCTCCGATAACTATTCGCAAGTTGAAGGCTAACGAATTGCTTGCCTTGTCAACATTTTTGATATGTAAATGTTCTTTTGCACGATTGGTTTAGGGATTTCATATTTGGAAAATAAAAAAAAAAATACTTATCATTCCAATGTGCTTTTTTAATTAATGTTAACTATGCACAATACCTGTAAGATCAATGCAACCTAATTGCTTTGCAAGGCACTAGCTACAAGGTCTGCTTCTGTGATGGTTCGGTAAACTAAGAAGAAATGAAAGTCATTTCTATAAAACTTTAACCCATTTTTTCAAAAGGATAGTCTTACAGCTTGCAATAGGATTAAAGGAAATGAGATTAATCTTATAACTAGTGTCAATTAAGATAGTAAAGATAGGTAACGAACAAGTTTATCTACTACCAACAGCAGTACCCATGTTTTACCAAAAGAAATTAACTTGCAAAATAAATAAATCCCAGAAAGAAACGATTACACAGGGGTGTACAAAATTATTCGAACATATTTCAGCTGGGAGAGCTCAAAATACCTAAATTTCATTATTATTTTCAACGGCTTATTTAAAGTGTAAACATGCGAAATCGTGACTTTTCATATTTTAGGTACAACGATAGTTTTGGAGTCCAAATTCTATGGATCACTCCTACTTGTCATTTTATTTTACTTCCAAATTAAAGAAAAATAAAATAGATGGACGCATTAAATACTAATTAAATAATAATTTTACTGATATATGAAAATCTTTGTCAAAACGTTCAGCCAAAAGTTCGACTACCGGCAAACAAGTTGGTATGTAAATGTAGGTATGTATTTTAAAGCGTTTTTATAACCAGTTGTTTTGTGTTTCCAACAAATTTCGCAAACGATTTTGACTAACTTTCTGATGAGCTAGAGACTTTAAATATTAAACATAGATGACGAAATGTTCAGTTTCAAATCAACTTAACTAGTTCAAGCGAACTCAACTCCATAAACAGAAGAATTTTTCTTTTCAAATTTTCTTCATATTCTATTAATTCAAAATAAGATTCGAATTTGGCAAAATGTCACTAAAATCGATTGCAAAATTAATGGCCTTTTCGATTGGGGTCAGAATGACAGTTCTTCTTCATTTGCTTCTGATTTTGTTTTCAGAATCGTTCCAGAAGGGTTCACACGTATCAAATCTATCTCCCGGATTACCAATGGAAAAGGCCATAAGACAAACAAGATAAATTCTGAATTTAAAACGTTTTTTTTTTTAAATTAACTTATAATTTTAAGCTACCCCGTACTATTGCATGCGCCCCACGTTTTTTGTTTTAACTTTTAAATATATGTATGTGGGGCTATGAGGAATGAAACACTTTCGATTTCATACTCTAGGTGTTTTGAAATACTTTTCGTTTTCAATACATGCAGAATGGGTGTCCTTTGATTTTCGATCGGATTGAAAATGTTTGATAGTTGAAATTAATTTGAGTTTTCATGTCCGAATTGGAATTGACAAAATTTTAAAATTGTTATTTGAGCAAAAAATGCAGGGTAGTATACCTACGTCCTTCATATTTATATTCTATTTATTTTTTATTTTTTTCATTAGTTTGTGAATTTTTTGTCAGCAAAGCTGACGTTTCGAAATTGGTTTTTACTGATTTCGTAAAAAAAAGGTTTGAATACTGGCTAACATGAAAGTGAAATTCAGAACATTTGTTTTTGAATTCGTATGGAAATCAATTTCGTAAATGGACGTTGTTTGGTTTTACAAAAAAAAAAATACATTTTTGTTTTTTTTTGAAAACTCAATAGGTATGTAATATAGAAAACGACTCTGTGGATTTTATTAATATTGGGATTAATTAAGCGGGTTTCTTACATTTTCCAAAAGATTTTAGATAAGAGTTAGTCTTATATCCCAAATCAACGGTATATATCTACCGTACAACACTTGAAAAACTATTAACGATGCAAAATAGCTTTTATCGGCCTTTAGTCCATAAAAATTGGCGTTTCGTCCCAGCGATCTCACTTGGACTCATCAGTTGACTAGTGAGTGCCTTGTCAATACGCAATTTTTATTAAGTTCAGTTCAACTTACATGAACTTTTTGACAAAAATCCAATGTGAACTATATCCAACAAGATTAAAATTCTTAATCATTAAGCTGGAAATTTTGCCCAGGGCCAGGCTTTGTAACGATGTTGATAAACATTTTTAAGTGTTTCACAACTATTAGTACAGAAGGTTCTTCTACTAATTCATTATCCGCTTAACCGATTTAGAATATTTTTTCTATACAGGCCTTTCTAATAAGTTTTAATAAATATCACCGCATGTCAAATTTTTCGAAAAAAGTTTATTTGGATTTTTTCTAAAAAAAAATTAAAATTTATTTCAAAAACGCGTTGATGATTTTCGTTATAAAATTCAATTTTTAACTCCACATAATTTATACTTAAAATTGCCATACCAACCTTTTTTCTTAAAAATGTTTTAAAAATTTCATATATGTGTACCTACAAAAATATTTTTTTTTTCAACCATTCCAATGATTTTTAATACTTTTTTGTCATAAACTAACATTTGTTAAAGAAATCGGATGGTGTACATCACGTTGTTATCAAAATAGTTTCAAAAGTTGCTTAAACACTCACTTCATTTGTACTTTGTACCCACGCACTTCTTCGAAAACAAAATCAATAGGTTTGTTCGTTGAGCCCTGAAGCAGGGTTGCCAGTTTAGGGGTTTTCCCCCTAAATTTAGGGGCTTTTTTTGTCGTTGGGGCGTTATCTGGGGGACGAGATGTTTGCGGGGAATAATTCAGAGCTTAAAGGTTGAGAAATCGTATAGGTATTTAAACAGCTGACAGTATTCCACGAGTTCCTTACATGCTGAAAACTTTCACAAGTGAGAAAATGTATCAAACCAACGCGACAGCCAAAACGAAGATGACGATAAAGTATTAGAACTTTTTTAAAGAAGTGCAAACAAAAATTTTAATTCCTTCGCGCACTGAAAAACTGGACCTGGACTGGATTAAAGTTCTAAATAAGCAATTCGGAACTTTGTAATCAATTATCAACATCCCTTATGTTTCACAATATCTAAACAGTATAGCTTATAATTAACGTTCAATGTATTTTAATGGCCCGATTAAGTGTCGATTAGAATTAGCTAATTTATATACTTGGCATTTTAAATATTATTCATTATTTTTTTAAAGTTTTCATCAGTCAAAACTTACATACATTTAGGGGGGTTCACATTCAACGACGTGTCGTTCGACCTAAGTCGTTTTGCTAGCGTTCACATTCAACGACTATCTTACCGACATCATTTTCAAGAAAATTTTTAGAGAGCCAACATGCTGCGAATTTGGTTATTTACACCAATTCTACTGCATCCATTTAATTGTTTCCGCTTTCTTTTTGTTGTTTACTTCGATTGTAAACCATTTTCTTCAAATCTTACTTAAAAAATAGAAAAAAAGATGTAAAATTGAAATCATCGGTCGTTCGACTAGAGTTCACATTTACTACAGCGGTCGTCCGACAGAGAAAATTATTAAAAAAATTGAACTACAAACTAAGTCGATCAACGGTCGTTAGACTGGTGTTCACATTACAAAAATCTGACATAACGACACGTGTTGATGAACATGTCGTTGAATGTGAACCCCCCTTTTATTATTTCGAAAAAATGTGAAACGTAAAGTTTTTTTACTGGAAGGTTTTAATTGGCGGATAATTTGAATGTCGAGTAAATAATCAGAACTTTACTCAGAAATTGTGAAGAAAACCCTAAACAATTTTTTTTATTACCTACTACCTTTTTTACAAATGTTTTTTTATTGTAGCTGTGTGAATTAATAAAATTTAAAATTAAAAACAAATTTAAGAGCTGTGAATAGAAATATAAAGTTGAAAAAAATATTTAATATTTTTTTTTTCATCTGGTAACACTGCCCTGAAGTCACCCTGGGGTCGCCCCAAAGCGTTTTTTGAAAAACCTGAAGTCACCCTGGTGATAAAAATTCTGTGTTTTTTGAGACCTGGGGCCGCCCTGAACTCGCCCTGAAGTAGAACTAGGTATTTTGCTGTCTCGAGTTGAGGTAAGGCAAAAACTGCCAAAGTGACATGAGTTGTAATGCATATATTTTGTTTTGGATTCACGTGCTGCATGTTATTGTTTATTTTTGGAGAACAAATTGAAAGAATATAGACATTTAATTTAATGCTAATAAATAGCAATACAAAATGGAAACGGAAGAAGTTGTTTTTTATTAATTTTTACGGCATATTTGAAACAAATTTTAAGTTTTAAATGTTGGGCTTTTCGGGAAACTATCTTTTTCTTTTCTCCTTCTTGTTTATACAGTTATAAAATCCTAGTCAGAGGTTAAACAAACAAAAACAAACATAAAACAGCGAATGATTTTTTCAGTGATTTTTATTATTCGCTGTTTTTTAATTAAAATATAAGTTTTTAATATTAATGGATGCTTAAATTTCAGTGTAATAACATTTATTAGTTAGAAACGTCTTTGTGAGAAAAAAAAAACAAGAAGTACCAACAAAAATACTTTATACGAAAAATTTTCCGATGTGGAGTCAGATTCACAAGAACAAATTTAATAAGATAACTAAAATTTTGAAATGTTAACATGATTTTAACATTCGTAATAGAACTTTGATCTTTTAATTATTATAAGCAATAGTTTAAACATAAAACATTTTTTTTACAATAATATTTTGAGCCAATTTAGAATTCACAAATAACTGTGTTACTATTCGAGCCATGTTCACATTGCACTAACACAATCAAAGAGTTTTTTTTTACCTCTGACAAGCTTTCAACCTGACGTCTGGGCAGACTTCCTAATCTAAGCAGAGAACTTTTTTTTCTTTCTTTAAATGTCAACAGCCCTTGAGCGTGTTTTAAGAACCGAAAAACCCAGTTTTTTGACAATTGTTAGGGTTGTCAAGAAAACCTGGGTCAACCCTGGGTAAAGTTCACCGAACGAAGCTAATATCATCAGCGAAAACAAAATGGGACTTATCATAAGTAATAATTTTGTTATATCCGCTTAATTCATAACTAATCGGAGATGTTTATCGGCGCTAACTAAGCGGAATTGTTGTTGTATTTTACATGGAAATTATTTCTTTAGCGGACATACGTGCACAAAAAACACACCTTATGAAAAAATTAATTGTTAATTTTATGACGTTTAGAAAGTCATATCGGTAATTATTTTTAGGGCAACATCTCGTGAGAATCCATTTGTTTTATGTTGGGTGTAGGGCGGGAAATATCCTTGGCAGAAATCACTACGTATTTAGAATTTTACTTACCTGTTATACATCAAAGTATCATGATTATTTTTCCTAACCATCATTATTGTGAGAAAATCAATGTCTTGAGATTTAAAATAACTTTGCACATTATACAGATAACCGTTGTTCTTTCTCAAGGCTTCTCCATTTTTTTTTTTTTTTTTTTTTTAAATAAAACAATCTCGTAGGAAATGTTCATTTTAAATATACATAATATTATATTTCATTATTTTTTAATATCTATTAATGAAAGTAAATAAATTGGGTACATTTTGTTTGTTTTGTTATAAAATAATATCTATTATCTGCTTAGTCAAATATAAGTGTGTTATTATAATTAAAATAGTTTTAGTCTCGTTAATCTGTTTTTATTGTTGTTTTATAATAATAATATAATTTCTATAAAATAAGATATAACATGTAAAAAACATCGTGTACATTTATTTTAATGGATTTTTGTTGTTGTTGTTGTTGAGTCTAAACGTATATTAAATTTACATTAATATCATATAAATACATACATTAATTAATTTTTAGTTCTTTTTTTAAATATAGGTACAATAAATGTTATTAACAATATGCTAAAGTAAAATTTATTTTTTAAATAATAATAATTTATGCGATCAAGACACTATTCATATTTAAATATTTATATCTACAAATAATTTAAAACAAAAAAAAATAACGAATCATAAAGTTTCTGTTTTGGTATCAAATTCTACACTTTAAAGTAAGCGTTATAATTGTAAAACAAACTTAGGTAATTTAAAAAAAAAGGCAAGAAGAAATGTGTATGCGCAAATGTTATAAAATTAAGTTAACAATATTAAAAATGTATTTCCATAAATAAAATCAATTAGGATCACATTCATACATACATAATAAAAGAGCCTTAACTAAGTTGAAAAAAAAAATTACACGCATATTGGCTAAGAGTATATTTTCTAGATGTAAATATATATATTTTTTTTAATTAAGGCTATAAAATTACAAAAAAAAAAAATTAATCATTTAGGTATAAATTTATGTTAACAAAGTGTTATTTTTTTTTTAAACATGTACAATATAATATATATTTCAGGTAACAGACCTTTGAGGAGTTTTTTTTTTTTTGTTTCACACATTTAAAAGATATTTTTCATTATTTCATTATAATTTAGTAATATGTTATTTTGTTTTATTAAAGCCCTCAATCGTTTTAGTTTATCAGTTTATCACACGTTGACAAGAATTCTTTTTTCTATGATTCTTTATTTTTAGTTATTATTTTTTTTTGTTCTTACATGAATAAGTTTTTTTTTTTTTATTTTTGTGCTGCCAAAAAGTATTGAAACAATAATGTTGAGAAGTGAAAAATGAGTTTTAAGATGGATAACACTGGGCGGGAACACTTTTCCATTCAAGAAAAGAAAAAAAGAAGTAGGAGATGATTTTTTTTTACTATTTATAACCTGGGGATTATTCTCAAATGTGCGGCTATGAATGTTGCAACTTGAAATACAAATTTTTACAGAAAAAGGAGAAAAAAATTGTGTGAGTGCCGGGACTCACGGTTAATATGTGTAAACATAAACGTGCGCGGATCCACAACGTACTTGTTTTTTCTTGAAGGGGATCTTAAGATTTTTTTCACTGAACGCACCCATCCTAGTGCGCTACGATCGTAACGTTGCACACCGTAATGTTGCAAAAAGTAACGTTGTACACGAACGTTCACGTTTTGTTTTCACTCTACCCCCAGCATAGATGTTTACACATCAAAAAAACTATTTGTTAGTGTGCTCTCAATTTATTAAAAAAGAATATCTACGATGGTTATGGTATGTTTCGCTAGAATTGTTTGGCTAATTAACGTTTTGCGAGGGTTCACTTCGCCGTTTTCCTTTCCCATATTTTTTTGTATTTTACATTTTTTTATTTCGCAATTTATTTACGTTTCGTTTTGTTCTTTTTTTATGATTTGAAAAATCATCATTCGCAATTTTTATTTAATCTTGTGTTTGATTTGCTTTTTGAAGCTTGGCAATTTTGTTTTTTTGGCATTTTGTTGTTTTTCAAAAAAAAAAAACATTATTATTAATTAAGAAACAAACCGTAAATCTAAAATGGTCAAACGATCAAAGCAACTTAATTGCGAAATGATATCTATCAGCGAAATAATACAACAGCTTGGCGATATTTCGCGAAAAAAAATGAAATACCGAAACGTTATTTCACGTAAAAACTAATTGGCCAACTAACAAACATTTAAACAAAAACAAAGCTAAATATTAAAAAAAAAACGAAACATAAAAACGGCAAATGTTAATTGCAAAAAGTTTGCTAAACATAAATGAATGAAAAAGAAAACGTCAATTGCCAGTTAAGAATTGCGAATTAAACGAAATATTTAACGACTAAAGCGAAACATAGATTTGCCAAATGAATTTTACCTAACAATAATGGTGGCCCGTTTACGATTTTTCCTCCAAGATGTTAATTTGTTAAGAACAAATTAAGCGAGATTCTAGGAAACAAGCCCATCCTAGTATGCAGATCGTAACGTTGCACACGAACGTTCACGTTTTTTTTCACTCTACCGCCAGCATAGATGTTTACACATCAAAAAAAATTCACGTTACCAAATCGACGTAAAGTACATTGTAAAAAAATAGAGGGTTCGCAATAAACTTTTAAGTGCCTTGTACATGAGCTACTACCTGCGAATACCAATTAATCGTTTAATGCCATTTTTAGACTAAATATCAACAAGTTCAACTTTTCAACGAATTGAATAAATAATCTAATCAACAAATTTAAATAGAAAACACTGCGTAAAATTGGTTTAAATTGGATAATTTTGTATTTTAGTACCTATTACGCATTCCACAGACCGGCGAAAATAAAAATCGTTCGAATTTAGCCTCAAAAACTCATTTTACTTGTTTATGAAAATTCACAGTTGTAAGCGCCCACTAATGTGGAAGAAATGTTAAAATCACTTTGAACAGGGATAAGTGATTAAGCATGGAACAGGGCTTCACGAGTATTTGAAATGTTTTCTTCGTCAAGAAAACGACTCAAAACTTTCCTGAGCCCTGACTATACTTGGCAAAATTTTTGGAGACAATGAGCATCAGAGCCTGAGCAAGTGGAGTACGTTCTGAGCATAGAGTTTGATCAGAACACTGAACTGTATGAAACTGAAAATTGTATGAAATTTATGGGCGAACTCAGGAGCCTCATTCCGCAAGCGTGAGTTCTGTGTACACAGAATTTCGCAAGAGTTAGTTTGCAAATTTTTGACAGATAACATGTATACAAATATAGGCAAATTTATTCACGCATATTTAGAGGAAAATTATTCGCACTTGCGGAATTGGGCCCCAGGTCTTACTTTAGTTTATTGAAAAAAGAAACACAAGTTGTGAGCTCTGATTAAGCCACAATGTATATGATATAAGACAGTAGTTTTCCTGACAGCTCCAGTGCCCGATTATTCCCTATTATTTTTTTTGCGGTATAAGTATTCGAGTCCTGGAAAAAAAAAATCCGAAGGACCCTGTTTAGATTGGGAAGATTGAGTACGGACTGGTGAGTCTCATCGTGTTTACATTAGAAACTTTGAGGTGCCTCAAAATACATTGAAACAACAACAATTTCAACATTTCGCCGTTGAAACAACAACAAACGACACTCATGAGTCCGGTTTTTATGTTTTCTTCGTGCCTCACCTGACACTTCTCTTGCCTTCTAACAGCCGTGATACCGGACTCAATCCTCCCAATATAAACAGCGTCAGAAGATCAATCTCCACCGGCAAGGCTGATTCTGTTGGGTCCCCGGTAGGTCACACAAAATGTCATTGATTACAGAAGTTCATATTCTTGGGGTAGTTTGATATAATCTTCTTTTTCTTCGTTTTCGTATTCTTATACACGCAAGGTGAGGAAAAAGTAGTCATAATTTGAGTGTGCCATAATTTTGCAAATGGCCTCGATTGCCACATACATACATACATTAAACGAGTTTTTTTTGCAGTAAGTTGCTAAATTGGGGCTCGAGTATGGTTGGTTCCAGCAAGACGCAACAACCTCTCACATCACAGCTCGCGCAGCGATGGAGATTGTGAAACACCAATTCCTGACGTAACATAACTTTTGCAACTCCTTGTACATTATAAAAGCTAAACTCTCCTTACTACACTAGTCTCTCTACTTCTTTTCGGTTGAATTCAACTTAAACACTCAACGCAACCATGTTGGATTAACAATCTTCACTTTCACCCTCATTGTTTATACTAGACTCGGGTTTTTCATTTTTATACAAAAATACTTCCATGTGATCTTTACCCTTCACATAAACTTCTCCACGAGGTTCAAACTCGTATCTATCTTCCAAATAAGGCAGACAATCTTTGCCAACCTGAAGTCTGCCCGGAATTCCTGTCGAATCCATTCGACTAGCCACATTAACTGCATCGCCCCAAATGTCATAGTGTAATTTACTTGTTCCTATTACACCAGCCGTTACATCTCCAATGTTAAAACCTATTCTTAGAATCAAATTGAATTCTAATAGATCCTTATTGAAGGAATCCACCACAGACTGCATGGCCTTAGAGAATTCCAACAGTGCATGAATATGATGATTGTTATCGCCCCGATGAAGTGGATCCAATCCACTAGCTGCCATGAAAGTACTGCCGATCGTCTTGATTTTCTCAACACACCGGAATTCCGGTTTCGATAGTTGTTCGTCAAAGTCACCTATTAGTTCGTTAAGTACTCGCAAATATTCCTTGCCACCTAAGTAGGTTTCGTCGTACATTTCGTTGAAATTAACAATGCTTGCGAAGATTATCGCGACATTTCGATGATTTTCTGAGTATTTAGCAGTATTTTTCAGATGTTCCGCCACATGCTTCGGTATGATGTTGTGCAGTAACATGTCTGCCTGATTTTTCATATTCTGCACTCGTATTTTGTCTTGATTGGCAACGGCATTTCCATAGAACGTTAGCCGATAACCGATCTCAAATTCTCGATTTAGTAACCATACCAAAATGAGGATCAATATAAGATCAAGGTAAATTTCCACGTGATAGTCTTGAAACCACTTGACTTCTTCCGAAATGATAGTGCGGGTATTCAGAATTATCGATGGTTCGGTTGAGTTGACAATGTCGTTGCGGTTCACGTAGGATGTAAGTTGACTGACTGCAATGCCAACAAAACACATGGCCGCCAAAAAAGCCAAAATGTTCCGCATCCAGCAATTCAGCTGTGTAAAGTTGCAGAAATGAACAATGCAAACAAATATCAGGAAGCCATAGTGGTATTCGAAAGCTTGCAGCAGATTCAGGTCAAGAAGAAGAAAGTGAATGATTATCAAGACCGCTGGCATTGACATCAAAACTGCCAAACACGTGTGCCAGGGATACCAGCTGGAAATGGCTTCGAATATCCGATCAGCGCACGATTCTTTCTGCGTCGTTTTGTCTTTGCCGTTATTTCTTCGACACATTTGTCGAGTAAACAGAAACAAAGCGAAAAACTGTATGCCAGTGAAAACAGAGAAGACACCAACCCAGATGTGAAAGTATGAGACGGTAGATGGCGCCATCAGAAAAAGCGACGCTGCGATGCAAAAGTACACCGCAATGCCCACAAAGATGTCAATGTAAGTATTGTAGCGAGGTGTGGCTAGAGTTGGTGGCCCTTCAGTTTCATTTTCGTTGCCGAATCGGTGAGCCTTCGAACGGAATTCCCTCTCCATTTGATGCGATTTGAAGAACAAGCTGAATCTTCTGAGCGGAGGTTTCACTAAATAACTCCGCTGCGATTTAGCGTTATCTCGAACACAGCGTATCAATTGGAGATCGGATTGCTTCCTCAGTTGCTGCAGGCACGCCGCTAATGGATCGGCCACATGTTGTTGTGGATGTGTTGGGGGAGGAGGTGGAATGTGGACAGGGATTTGGATCTGCAGATCACCTATATTTGAGATGCTGGAGGTGGAACTGGTAAAGTACCCGGAAACCCTATGTTGCGAGATCGCAGCCGTCTGATTAAGGGCATATATTTGCTGCTGTATGCTTGACCGCCGGCTGTTGCTCTTGATCCCGGAATCCTTGCGGCTCGTCGCTGAAGGACATATGCTCAAAATGTCGGAGGCCTGGAGTTGATGTTGACACGGCGGCAATGGGGGTGGTGGATGTTTTGAACCGTGTTTCGCTGCTGCTAAAGTGGACGCACGTGGTCTACCTTCAGGTGAGGCATCCCAGTGACACGACTGGCCAGACAAACCCGATCTCCCACATTGCGATCGATAGCTGCCAGATCTACCGAACGGTGAAATATCACTGCGTGATTGCGAGATGTACGATCGGATATCAATGATATCGTCGAACATAGAATGCTGCCCGGGAGAACAGCAGCTACCGTCTGGCGACTTTATCATTGATGCGGAGGCAGTATGGCCAGGTCTCTGTGGAATGTCTAACGTGCAGGTGGGCTTCGTGGTCTCAATTAGCAGTGGAATTTGTTGGTAGCCATTTTGTTCAAGGCATATGATAACTTCCTCCGGTGGTCGAGCTGGTGCAGATTTTAACAGCCCCGCCGATGGATCTGTCTTTTTGAGGAATCGCGGGACTCGCCAGTTTTTCAGTCTTGCCTTTGTTTTGTTTTCTTCCTCCGGATTGGAGTGTGGTTTTAATGTTGACCCCGCATTGGAGCCCTTGCAGCAACCTTCGTCGTCTTGGTCAGAATCCAAGCTTCCAGGAAGGGATTTGGTGGTTATAATTATTGTAGGATTTGTTTGAGCTTGATTATTGTTTGTGTTCTTCTCGACTTCGTGCGGTTGATAACCGTTCGATTTTTTTCGCATTTTCATTGTAAGCGTTGTGAGCCGCGGTCTTATGGAAAGCAACGGTGATGGATTAAGGGAACTCGATGTTTGGCCAACTGGTGAGGCTGGCGGAACGTTGGGGTGAATGACTGACAAATTGGTTGCACTCTGTGACAAAGAGTGTTCGTTGTGGTATGCCAGCAAGTAATTTGAACCATTCCGAGCACTAGTACTAAGACTATTGTTTCGAGAGATTTCCTTTTGCCTACCCACCACAAAGTATGTACGTTGGCCTATGAATTGAATAAAATTACTATTTTATCAGGTTTTTTTTGTTCAAAACACTTACCCATGACTTCTTCGCCTTCTTCAACGAAATAAGCATCACCTAAAAAGCTCAATGTTGCTTCGGAGATGTGAACTTGTTCGGGCTTCCCGGATGACTCCATTCTTGATGAAAAAATTAAATAAGTATACTCATAGTTTTATAAGAGTTTAATATGCCTTACTTATTAGCCAACGTTACATCATTGCTCCAGACGTCAAATTTCACTCTGCGAGTTCCTACAATACCACATAAAACGGTACCCGTATGAACACCCACTCTCATTTTAACTCCTTCATGTCGTTGAGCATCAAAAGATCTCATGGCATCGATCATACCTAAACCCATTTCCACACAACAAATTGCATGATCTGGCCTTGGTTCAGGACATCCCGAAACACAATAATAACAGTCACCAAGTGTCGAAATCTTTTCACATCCATTTAAGGAGCAAAGATCGTCAAATCTTTCGAAAAGATCATTCAATATCTCCACCAGTTGTTCAGCATTTTTCGTCGATGACATTTTTGTGAAGCCCACAATGTCGGCAAATAAGATGCTCACATTTTCCATACTGTGCATGTGAAATGGCCGAAACAGTGACTTTACATCGTTCGACGATCTGGGTTTCATATGTTTGGCACTCATAAGTTCTGGTTGTTCCATTCCGCCCTCATTCAGCAACATGTCAGCAACCTTGGGTGGCATCACAGAATGAATCATCTTCTCCTTGAGCTGTTTCTCCATTTCAAGTTGCCGTCTTACCAAGAGGTTCTGTCCGATTTTCATGAAAGTTCCGCGCATTCGAACCACATTCATCACCAACACATGCACCCCTACCAAATGCACGCTGAATTGCAAAAGTATTCGCAGAATCAAAACCTTATAACAATGTTCCGTAGAAGTTCCATGCACTGCTGTATTACCAGCCACCAAATGGCTAAGCGTTTCGAAGAGTATTGAATAGGTGATAGCAATGACGGCACTTAGCCATAGCTTCATCGGTACAGCGGTATAGATGAGAAGAATGATTTCTAGGCAAATGGCGAAATGTCCCAATGGACTAAATGCGTTGCTTGTGAAACTTAGAAAACCTAATGAAGCCGTACAAAGAATGATGGCTGTTAAAGCTGATGTTATGTTCGAATGAGCACGATACATGTCGCAATGGGTAAAACATAGTGCTAGAATTGTTATTATCGATAGAATCGAGAAGGAACTTGAGATTTCCCGCCAATAGCCATCGGAACCACTGCCGATCATAAAGTATAGGAACCATGCCAGCGAGCAAATTAAAATGTATGAAAGCGTGAATCTGAAATGAAAAACAAAAAAAATAAATTAGGTTAAATTTAAATTTAACTGAATTTAACAAATTTAAGTATATTGCATATGAAGCATTACTATATACAAACAAATATAGAAACTGAGAGATGGAGAGCGAGAGAGGGATGTGTATCGATTTGACTTTTTTTTCATACATTGCGGTCAAGTGTTTAATTAATTTTTACAGAAAATATTTACAAACCACAAACCAATGAACCAATGGCATAGAGCTTAAAATATTATTTTTCATTGTTATTCTGAGCAGGATAATGCATGGAACAACTGTGCCATGACGTATTTATGCAAAAAAAAACCACCCATTTTAGAGCAATTCATTCATGAAGGACGATTAGTTTTAATTTACATAAATTGAACTATGCTCTTTGAAAGGATTGACGGAATGCTGTAAAAGTATTTAACTTTTCAGAACATGAAAACTAGTAGAAATACGTTTTATATAATTGCTTTTCAGCTCGTAGTTTTAAGTTAAGTTCACAGTTAGCGTGCGAAAATAATTAATAAAACAAATCCATCTTTAAAAAAACTTGCGTCTTCAGTTGAAGGTTTTGAATCTATGGAATATAATAATTTTCTGATTTCAAAAAAATTGAAAATACTGCCTCAATTGACAACATATCTTTTTCTTGCAAAGAGTTGAGAGAGAAATAAAATAAAGAGACGTAAAAATAAGTCACGCGAAGTGAGTCCAATGTGAACACCGTCTCACCGTCTCGTTTCAAGGGATTTCTTTTGGGTATATTCGTTAAGTTTTCTCAACGAGTTTTATACCATTTGCAGCAACCGTATATCACTTTTAACGTATAAATGAATAATAGACAACAGAGAGTTGACAGATGTCACCAAAACAACAGTGGCCTATTTCACCAACTTACAAATTGTAATTTACAAGCGATTTCTTACAAATTTTGTTAAGAAATCCATTTATTCTGTTTCACAAAATGTTTGTATTACAAAATTGTAGTTGTAATTTACAAATGGAAATTTGTGGGAATATCTTTATTTTCGTTTCACCAAGAGTAAATTTTGTTTGTAGTTAACAAGTACAAATTTGTGAAAATTCAGATGTTTTTATAAGTTTCTGTTTCACCAAATAAAATTTTTTTACAAATTTGTTAAGTTGCAGAAAAATTCTTACAGAAGAAAGTTCATGTGTAATTTTATTAAAAATTTGTGATTTTTCAATAAAAATATATTTCCGAACCTACAAATGTATTAACGGCGAAAGCATAGTAGTATACCGAAAGTTATACAAGTATACAAGTGAATATTTTGCGATAAAAAGCTTAAGAATCTATCGTTCGCGTATTTGCAGATTCATTTGCTTTTATGGAAAAGTTTTACATAAACCGTATAAGGGTAGATTAAATAATAAGAATCATTGAATTACGAATGAATGAGCCTGAAAAAATGTATTTATTAACATAAAATGGAAATGTTGACATTTTATCATAAGCTCTCAGACATGCAATGGTATATCTAAATCTATACGGTGTTTAGATGTGTCCATCGTGTTTGTGCAGTCGTTGTTGATATATTTTTTGAAAATATTGAAGGCTATAGCGCTTGATACCTAAACTCAGCAGACTCTCACAAATTTGTGAGCAAGAATTGTTTTTTACAAGTCTGGCAAAAAAGTGGTGAAACCGATTTTTTTTTATTTGTAATTCACAACTACAATTCCTTCTACTTTTCTTACTCTAGATTCAAATTAGTATATTTATACACACAGTTTAGAAACTCGCTCACCAACTCGCTAGTTAATCGCTCTTCAACTGGCTTGCATTTTTCAAAGCCTGATGCTGAGAAACGAGTAGATCAGTGAGTGAGGTAAATACAAATAAGAATTTGACAATTAAAATACCTATATGAAGCCAACTCGTTAGTGAGTAATTGCTCTCGCTCGTGTGGGCTCAGATAAGGTACGAGGACTTAAAACTGGCGATCTTTCTTTGGCCAATTCATCGTTCGTTTTAAACGAATTACACAAATTGTTTTTGACTGGATAAGACATTTGGAATTTCATATCAGAGTCTAGAAGTGTCGAGACGGTTTGTTTTCTTTTTGATCGAACAAAAAGTATTATTTTTGCGAATATATTGACCCTCGCAAATGAGTGCTAAATATTCAAATGTCACTCTTGGCGGCTGAATAATCAGTATAGTAGGCCTCAACAATCTCCAGAGAAAATTAAGAAGAAATTTTGAAGGACACAAAAAAATACTTCGGTGAATTCACCATCCCAACAATAAAAGCTAATCTATTCGGCTGGTTGAAAGCCCAAAGAAGCTTAAATGTTTCATTTAGCGAACCAATACTACAAGAGAGTGCAAAATAAGCGTGAATCAAAAACAACCTCGTGAATCAAGATTTTATTTATTTTCGGATGCTTAAAACCACAGATTAGCCATATGAAGATGAGAATGTTTCGTACGTTTCACCCTCCAAAACCCATTTGTTTACATTGTTGTATTTGTAATTTTTTCCCGCGTCGATGAATATATGTGAATTGCAACAATAATTTAACCAGGTGTGTGAAGATCCCTACTGTCTATGTGTGAGATTTTTATACACACATTCTCATTTTTTATCTGATAACTGCCAGTTCAAGCTTGTAGGCAAATTAAAATGGCTGCCGGGGATTCTCATCCTCATGTGGCTAATCTGTGCTTAAAACTTGAAAACGACTTGACCAAATTGTATACTTTCTTGTGCGGGTTCGTTCGTAATTGCTACGCGAAGGTTCAGGGACAGTTAAATGTCGGAAAATTCGCAACAGATGGTCTTAATGGTATCGAAAAAAAGTATTGATTCCTAGCCTACTTGCATCCATTCAAAATTTAAGACAAAAACAGTCTTCAATATTTTTAATTTTTTATTTTTGAGGTATTGAAAAAAACATTTTGTGGAATATTTTCTCAAACTTTTTCTATTTTGCTGACCCTAAAAAATTATCGTTATTTCAAAAATATCTTGGCAAACAGTTGCAACGGAAAATCTTGAAATCTTAAAATTACCCAACTGTTTTATTTAATAACAAAAAATCACTTTCGTAAATCAAGAATTGTGTGATTCAAAAATTTTTGTGAGTCAAGACAAACAAACAAAAAACTTTACAAATCTGTTGGGAAAACAGCTTGGATTCGAAAGTAAAGATTATTGTATACTTCGATCATTCACTAGTTTTTCAATTCTTTCATTAAGGAACAATTTTTTCCTACAGGATGGCGCTACGTGCCATACTGTGCATGCCGAAAATGGACATTCTGCACAAGCGATTTGAGGCTATGTTTATATCGAGCGGCCGGCGCGCGGTGACGTCTAAGATTAAGATTTTTTATTTTTATTTGCAGCTACGTATCTCAAATCGTCATCGAAAATTCGACGTCCCGAATACGTAAGCAAAAACAAGTCGGATATTTTGTCCATAATTAATGCCATAACATTTTTTTTTTTTAAATTAAATAAATTTAACGAATATCTTGCACACAACTCGTTCTATTTATACATTTAAACTTCGAGCGTCCGTATTGAAAAACCGTTCATAACCGAATTTGAGTGTATTTGGGAATTATTGACAATTTTTATAGGTTTCAATGTGCTTAATAGTTTGGTCTTTCTCTTTGCAGTCAGATCTTAGAGGTAAATAGAAATCTCACGAAGTTTTGAACCTCGACTCGCATCTTTAAGCTTATAAATAGTTGAGGTGATTTTGTCTTGAGAATCGCAGGATCTTTGTCATTTTTTGTTTACCAACTATACTTTTTCGCACATGGTGTATTTTAATGCTTAAGGCTTCACAAGTTACAAGAATTTTATTAAAAACAGGAACTGAAAATAAAGTATAAAGCTAAACAAAAGAACGTACAATTAAACCCGATTAAAAGAAATCAATTTTAACCGTGTAACCCAGCAAAATCGAAATAGTTTAAGTAAAACTAAAATGTATTTTACAAACTCAAGAAAAAAAAAAAATATAATATTGAAAATCCACTTACCGATAACGCATTCGTATGTGCGGAAAAAGACTTGTCAAATACTGTCCCTCCAGAACAGGTGAGTCAAATTTCGGATCCATCCAAGATTTTGCAGCAGCTCTTTCGAATGCAACTGGTAGCATAACGCTGCAACAAGAATGCCGTCGTCCAGTCTGACTTAAATAGGACTGGATATGCGGAGCAAGAGCTATTTGTATATCATCACTTGAATTTGCACGACTATCATTGACTAGAACTCCAGGTGGCATAGCCGTAAAAGTGACTGATTGCCTTCTTGACTGTAAGCAAACACAAACAAAATAAAGTCACAACGACGGTCTATATTAAAATTGAGAGCTTTGAATAGTATATATTTCTCAGAATAAATTAGTCAATAAATCTAAATCTAAAGAAGAAAGGAAGGAAGTATAAAAACAAGAGAAAAAGAGAGGGGTTTTGATAAATGTATGTAATTTTCTTAACTTTCTCACTTCCTTGCCAAACAAGAAAACAAAAAAACATACCGCTTAAGCTCTAATGCTTCGAAAAATTTATCAAAATGATGTGGTAAATCTTCATCACACAACTCCAGTTACAAATAGGAGTTTTCTTCAACTTATACATTGCCGAACAGTGTCTATATTTCAAACTTAACTAAATGACTTTGGAATTCGAACTGAAATTCGAAGTCATAACCCCGAGATGCACACTCTAATGCCTAGTGATTTGACTTTTGACGTTTTTCTGTTAATGTTTTTTTTTTTTAATTTTTTTTTTTGCTTTTAATGTTTACAAATATTATTAGGAGATCGCGCAGTTCTATTCTTAGACTTGTCACACCCTCAAAGGCGCTAATTGATTTCAATTCCTCACATCTCTGGTCACGCACGAATACTTCCTAAAAATTCGATACAAATTGCTTTTGTTATAATATGAATATTTTATCTTGGCCTGTACACGAGGGTAGTGAAATTTCTCATGATTTTCTGCACAAGCTTTAGGGTGTTTTTTTTCATGCGAAAGATCTTTGGATTTTATTTAAAAAAAAAAGCAATCTACACTGAGTTATTTTAATGAATGAAATCAAATTTCTAACAATAAAAAGTGATCTGGGAAGGCAAAATACTCCTCCGTTCAGATAGATATAGTGCAGTGAACAAAGAAAGTTTCGAAGCTGCAAGCTTCCTTTAATTTATGAAAGTAAAAAATTGTTAAATCAAGAAACTTTAAATTGGATTCTGTAAAACAAATCACTGCAGCATCTGCCACTTAAAAACCGAAATTTATTTCCACGGGTTCTGCCGCTATCGAAGAATTAACAAATGCTCAAAGAGTATTCTTTTGTCTTGAGAAAGTGCCTCCCACCTTAATCTTTTGGTTTCGACAAAAAATTGTAGGTCCTCTCGAATTCTGCTGATAACACCCACACCAAAAATGATTGAGGGTTGTAAGTCACTACACCATTTGACCATGATACCGAATTCCATAGGGAACCCTTCTGAAAGTAATATACATATGTTGACGGCACGAAAAATTGATTTGAACACAAATGCTTTCCTCTTACATTCAGATTTTAACAACACAGAAAAAAACACCCTCACTAAGAAAAAAAAAATAATATCCAAAAATACCCAAATATTTAAATCATAAATGATCTTCCATAATGGAACAGAAGAAACAGAAGTCAATGCTTTTATCCTGTTCATCGTGGAAATTTCACGACTTCTATAAGCTGTTATGTCCATTGTTTATACAACAGAGCTCTCATCATCAAACAAGACGAATACTAAAGAAGTAGCAATAAGGCTATACAAAGATGAAGTTTTATTGCCGGGCATAAGTGAGTCGTTTTCGTGACTGTTGAACATATCCTTTCCATTAAAAATGAAAACAAAAACTAACAACAACAACTATTACATATAGCATACCAACCAGTTGTTTACTTTCGTTTTATGATATAATTTTTCAAGACCTCCCTTTTTACTCGTTGAAAAAAGCTTCCCTACAAAAACATGTCATAGCTAAACTAAAGTATAGTTGTTCTACTTTGAGTCCTTTGTGTTCCATGTTGTCGTCATCTAGTCATATAGCAGCTCCTATACTCGGTCTCAATGGGTTAAGGGACGAAGGAGTACCTATCAAATATTCTAAAAGTAAGAGTCAATTGAGTTCATGTGTATAGATATGTAGTAAGGATACTAAAATTCAATATCTAGGGATAGGTGGGGGTTTGTGTTTGTGCGCATATATATGTATATGTGTTTGGGGTCAATGAAAATAAAGAGTAATTGCTGCAGCACCAGGGAATGCACCCATCTAAAAGCCAACAGCTTTTATAATATGTATAATATTAAAAAAAAAAATAATACCGTTTGAGGGGAGAGAGAGAGAGAGAGGGAGTGTTCAGAAAAAAAATGGTAATGGAAGGAACAATGTAAGATTTAATTACGACGTCGACCCTCTTTGGCTCGAGCGGGGAATTATACCCGCCATTGTGTCTCAACTCGCATAATATAATAATCGTGCGAAATGGTAGCCGTAGCCACACATACATACAATGACACAAGACCAAGCGAACCAATTTATTTGCCTTTCGTCCTGACTGATGATGATGGCTATGAGGAAGGTTGTAACGGAAAAGAGGAAAAAACATTTGCCATTCCAGCTCTCTTCCCAAGGATAAATTAGGTTTTGCTAAGGATAGGGGTTTTATTTTTTTTTTTTTTTCATCGCTTTAAAGTGCAAGGACTATCGGATCAAAAGATTTTATTTGAGTCTTTTTTTTGTTGGTATCTCATGAGAGGTTAAGATAACAACTTAAGGGGTTTTCATTTCGTGGTGCGATTTGAATTGATTTCTTATTTATTTGGAATAAGACTTCAATATAGGTATGAAGGTATAAAAGGCTCATGATAAAATAAGAAAAAAAAGAAGCTTTTATTTGAACACTGTGGCGTATGAGTGATATTTTTTTTTTAGTTTCTATTCTTTTTTATTGTTGATGTTGTGACATTTTTATTTTTACGATAGAACACATCCATGATTGATTTTAAGTGGAAGTATGGAAGTATAATGAATTCGATTTTAAGATCAACATCTGTTTGTTTATGAACTTTGTTTTCATGAGTGTATATGTATTATATATGAGGTATACATTTAGTGTAATGGGAATGTGCTTTTAAGCATTTAATTCCACGGCAGAATAATTGATTTAGTATATCATAAATGAGCTTCGACCAGAATCACAACGTTATCATAATAAATAAGTACTAAAAAAAGTTATGACATGAAGTTTAAATAAAACATGGTTTAAATGGAAAATGGAGAAGAACTGATACATTTAAAAAGCTTTTGTGGGCAGATTTACACAGGACGCAATAAAATCTTATATTTTATTTAATCACATCGCGTGATTCTCGCAGTTTCTCATTTGATTTGTATTGATTGAAGAACAAGGTGTTAGCAGAGTTGAATGCAACGCAAATTCGAGATACGTTACATGTAGTGTTATGTGGGATATATCGTCATCGTTCAATAGAAACTCCTTAAGCCTATTAAGTGCTCATAAATACGTTGTAAATAACCATAAGTCCTCTATATTGTTTGTTTTGGTTTCGTGTTGAAAATATTTAGGTAGGCCAGCATTAATCATCAATTCATCATTATGAACATTACGTCGATGAAGAAAATGTGGTTTTCGTCATACTTTGGATTAACCAATTTGACTCAAATTATAGAACAGATCATTTTAAGTTATACTCTAAAGAAAAATATAAATTTTTGATTTGTCTCATTTAGAGCGTACGGCTTGCTTACAACGATTTTGTACTTTTTCAATTTTACTCAAAAACAGCTAAAACATTGTACCTGTATAATTTCTAAAGTTATTGATATAAACATGCATTTCAATTTCTTGGAAAACAATTAACATTAAGAAGATATAGGAGGCTGACGTAATTTCTTTTATGTATTCTCAAATTGTAAAAACTATTTTTATAAGTAAACGATATACATACACAAATATAATAGAATAGAAAAAATAATATCTAGCCATTTTATTAAAATTTAATTTTAAACTAGTACAATATTTAGGTACAAATTAAAAGAATTTAATTCTTAATGTACTCCCCATATTATATATTCGAATGAATTAAGAATAAAGAATAAAGAATATTTTCAATACCAGTAAAAAAAACAAAAAAAAAAAAAAATAGTAGTGCAGATAAAAGCATTGCGATATTCTTATTTGAACGATTTTTTAATGCTTAAAAATTAAAAAGCGTTACACTTGGAGAGAACAACATTTTTTAACGATTATGTAGAAATACCATGCAATGGTACTATGTAATAATACCATAATACCATGTAAATATGTAAAATACACAACGTTGTTAATTAAAACTACGGATCTCTGTCAATCAAAATAATGGTAGTGCATCTGCTTTTGTGAAGAAATTTTATATTCTTTTCATTATTTGGAATTGGAGAATTTTGAAAACATTCATCAATGCTATACTATTAGTTTTTCAGAGATTGTATTGAAAATTTTGTTAAATATTCGTCAGCAATGGTTAGAGGCAACCACTGTACATCCCTGAATATCATGCTCTGATTAGAAGACTGATTTCTAAGGACAAATCTTATCGCAGATGCAAGACTGTCTTAATTGGATGCTTATCAACAACGGTAAGAAATGCTACTACAGGTAAAAGTCAAAAACAAGCGCGCGAAAACTGGTTATGTTGCAAAATTAAAAAAAAAAAACCTGCATTCAATTAAAAGCTATTGTTTGCGTTAATGTCAGTGTTGAAACGTTTCTTAGACGTTCAAAAATGCGCCCAGCAGCCCACAGTCCACAAAAGTTGTATTTGGTTTCAAAAAACCAAGTGAGCAAAAGAATCAAACTCGCAGACACACCTTAAGTTGCCTGCAAAAAAGGTAGATTTATGTTATTTTGTCAGGCCAGTCCAAAACAGTTTTGTATAGTAAAAAAAAGATCTGTTTAATATGTTTGAAGGCTTTCAAAAGCTAAAAACAATGAAACTTGGAAGTTCCAGTATAATGTGATGGGCTTGTTTTTCGTTGTATGGTGCGGTGTTCCTTTAAAACGTATTGAAGGCATCGTGGATCAACATCTGTAAACTGTATGTCAAAAACATGCAGGCATTAATGCTACAATAATTATAAAGATGAACTGCCATTGATACTGGGTATATAACAAAAATACATCCCAAAGCATAACAGAAAACTTCCAAAGAAGTAGTTTCCAGAAAAAAAGGGTTTATGTGTTGGAACGGCCAGTACTGTCTTCCGATCTCAACTCTCTTGAAATCTTTTAGTGTGATGTTAGAAAGTTTTTTGCTGATTACCAACAAACTAATAATAAAGCCATTGTGAAGCTGTATAGCAAACAAGGAGGTAGATACCCGTGAAAAGGTGTGAAAACATGGTTAATTCAATGCAACACGGGGCGTGGAAATAAATTTTATTTTAAGAGTAGACACTAACTATTTCTTACGATAAAAAAAATTCCATTAAATATAATTCTTTGTTAAATTAAAAGAGAGATGTTCAATGCACTACTATTTTTTTGGAATGCGCTTTTTCGAATGCATTTAAACAAATTTGAAATAATCAATTCAAATGATTAATTAAAAAAGACCATTTCTCTTAAATTTAAAGCTAAAAAGCATACATTTAAAAAACACATAAGTTTTTATTTGTATAACTCCAATTGATTCATTTTTCAACGATTTTTCAGTATCCTAAAATATACTTCTATTAATTTGACCACAGCTGTATGTACTATGCATATGGTCAGAAACATTGCACCCCGGAATTTAATCAAACTTGAAATTACATACTATGAAAGGGAAGAATGTGGGTCTAGAAATTCTGTTCCTCTGCCTGTCCGCCTAAACCCAACTTATTTGTTCCAACCTTTTTTAGGAGATTCTCCTGACAAGTTTTTTAAATTTTTTTTCGACCAAAGATAACGGTACTTGTTATACAAAATTTGTTGACCAAAAGAGAAAATCTTATTTTTATCAAAATTGGTTCCATAGATTAAAAAATAATAATAATATAAAAATGGTTACTTATGGCACCTTCCATAGAACAATTCTTTTGTTTTCACTTTTTTCAAAAATAATGGTTGATTCATTCTATATAATGTTGTATACCTATATCAATTTTAAAATAAATTATTTTTGGATTAAAAAAACAAAAAATTTTTTTTGGGAAACTCAATATTTTCTATTAAAATTACTTTTTTTCTCCTTGTTATTATCGAGAAGATTTTATTTTTCTTGTAACCCAAAATAATTCCTAATAAATACTTAAAATTGGCGTACCAAATTTTGTTCTGGAAAATGTTTAGAAAACCACTCTAACAATATTTTAAATTTTGTTCCCAAGTTCAGAATGTAAATATAATATTTAGTATATATTTGATTCATTAAATTTCTTACACATTAAGAATAAATCTTATAAATTTTTGAAGTTCTTAATAAGGGCGGTTAATTACAATATTTAAAAGTGAAAAAAAAAATTATCAAAAAGAAACAAAATAAATTAATTAATAGATTGAATCATTTATTTATTATACAAGGTAGAGAAAAAAAAATGAAATTGATAATGAAATATTAATAAAAGGAAAAAGAGAAAAGAGTTAAGAAACTAAGAAAAACTTTATAAATTAAAGAAAGTTGAAAATTTTAGATGCTGCCTTAAATAGAGAAAAAATTAGTCGCCACGATTTGATAAATATGAGTGTAAATTCTTTAAAAAAGTTTGCATGTCGTCTAGCTCTCTTAAGCACAAGGGAAGTGAATTCCACAGACGCGTAACAGCTATTCAAAATTGTCTTTCTGATATCAAAAAACGAGGTATAATTATGCCCATAGATCTCTGATATACCGGAAATTGTAGCTTGTTATATAAATACATCGGCTTGCCAATTTTCATTATATTAAAAAATAGTTTAATTATACGATATTTAATGAAATTTTCAATTGACATATTAAGTAGGTTTTTAGATAAGTGTGATTGTGGTCATATCATATAGACCATATACATATATACCGTATTATACTATTAAATGCTACTTTTAACTTTCTTTTGCTTTCAGCGTCGCAATTAGAAAAAAATTCACAGCCATTTAAAAGTGTTGGAATTGCTAGAGATTTGGCTAACATCATTTTTGTTGGCAGAGGCGTGTGTGCTTGAGCAACCCATAGTGATCGCAGAACCCCATATGTCTTACCAACCACATTTTGTATATGATCGTTCCAAGTGAGGGACCAGTTAAACAAAATACCCAAATTTTTAATAGAGTCAACGTACTGAATATTTGAATCATTTAAAGTGATAGGCGGGAAGTACGAATGATCTAGAGTTTTTCGGGATATGACCAAACATTTGCATTTTGTAGGATTTAATGTAAGATTATTCTGCAGGGACCAATCTGAGATGTTCTTAAGATCCTGGTTTATAAAGGGTGATTTTTTAGCTGGTTTGGTTTTGGCAACACTGGTTTTGACAGCTGACGTGTGTTTAGTACCTTGTGTCACTGTCAAACAGCTTCAGTTTGGTTTGCAATTTAACCATGGATCGTCTTACAAATGAACAACGCTTGCAAATTATTGAATTTTACTATCAAAATTCGTGCTCGGTTCGAAATGTTCACCGCGCGCTGCTTGTGTTCAGCGATGAGGCTCATTTTTGGTTGAATGGGTACGTGAATAAGCAAAATTGCCGCATTTGGAGTGAAGATCAGCCAGAAGCATTGCAACAGCTACCAATGCATCCCGAAAAAGCCACTGTTTGGTGCGGTTTATGGGCCGGCGGCTTTATTGGGCCTATTTCTTCAAAGATGATGCGAATCGCAGCGTTACTGTCAATGGTGAACGCTACCGAGCGATGATAACAAACTTTTTTTTGCCCGAAATGGAAGTTCTTGACTTGCATGATATGTGGTTTCAACAAGACGGTGCCACATGCCACACAGCACGCGAAACAATGGCGCAATTGCGAGGCGAGTTTGGTGAACAGTTAATTTCACGTTTCGGGCCGGTCAATTGGCCGCCTAGATCGTGCGATTTGACACCATTAGATTATTTTTTGTGGGGGTATGTCAAGGCTAATGTCTATAGGGACAAGCCCGCTTCGATTGACGCACTGGAAGCCAACATCCATGCATTCATTCGTGAGATACCGGCCGATATGTGTGAAAGAGTATGCCAAAATTGGACTCAGCGGATGGGCTACCTGAGACGCAGCCGCGGTCATTATTTGCATGACATTATCTTTAAACATTAAATTGCAAGGTTCAAACTATCGATTCAAATAAATATTTCATTCATTTTTTCGAATTTTTTGTGTTTTTTTTTTTTTTAAAGTTCTAAACCTCTTAAAAAATCACCCATTATTTTCAACACAGTTCTCAATCAAACCTTAAGGACAATTCTGGTAAATCTGGACATCATTAATTAGAGCTGTGGTACAGCTGTGCTTTGCACGAAACCCAGATTGTAGTTGGGTTAGCAACTCATTATGATTTAAGTATTCATTGATTTGTTTTTGTAAAATTCGTTCATACACTTTCGATAGGAAAAGCAGTATAGATATGGGCCTAAACTCAGTGTAATCAAGGTTTTTAGGTATTGGGATAATCTTAGCCAATTTCCATAGGCACGGATATAGCCCTGCAGTAAGTATCGAATTAAAAATATGTGTTTTATATGGCAATATTGTGGGCAAAATTGCTTTTATAAACACTGGATGAATGCCATCCACCCCGACAGCATTGGATTTTACAAAAATCACAGCCTCAACCACGTCGAGATCATTTATTTTAGAAAAATTAAACATGCCTTCATCTTCGGGTATTGAATTATTGAAAAGATCATCAGAAGAATCAATTGAATCAATCGTGTAACTGCTTGAGGGTTTTGTAGAAGGAGCATTTATAAATTTACTATTTAGGTCTTTTCCATCAAGATCACAGCAATCTATAGACTTTGATTTACCTATACCCAAAGAACGAAGATTTTTCCATAGTACACGTCCGTTTAAATTGGTCCTAAGTCGATTTGAAAAATATTGAATTTTAGCTGCTTTTATCTCACGAACAACATTATTATGTGATGACTTATAAACTTCGTATAGTTCCACGATTCGAAAACGCTTCCAACGGTGGTAAGCTTTTTCACGCTTTTCTATCAGTAATCTTATGTTTCTAGTAAACCAGGATTTTGCATTGCTGTTTATGATGCTTCTTTTCATTGGTATGTGTGAATCAATAAGCAAATTTTAATAATTATTAGGAAATTCAACTTTATCGTTATCGCCCCACACACATGAACAAAGCCCCAAAACAAATTTTAGAGTCAAAAAACTTCAAACCTAAAATGTACGAATATTAAATAACTGCCATGGAATGATCCCTGAACATTTTTTAAATCTAATATAATGTCGATCTAAGATTAAATCAATTAGAGTTATCGTACTTACACAAAATTTTCATGACTTTTCTTTACGATTATTTAATGATTTTTTTTTAAGATTTAAAACGATCATTTTTCGGTGACACAAAAATCGAGCGACTTTAAAATGAAAAAAAAAGCCCTTAAATATGAAAAATCACCTCAAATCCCACAAATACATAAATCTATTTTTGTTATTGTTTCTTTATAATATGTGTGGATCAGAAACAAAACCCATTATACAGTGGAACTTCCATAAGTCAAAACCTCAAAATGAGAGAAAAGAAATTCGAGTTATAGAAACTTCCATTTAAAGAACTGAGACAAAATTTTTAGTTTTACTGTTTTATTACAGTAAATGGAAAATTAAAAAGAAGAACTTGATTTTTGAATAATAGAAGCTTAATAAAAATCATTAATCATTCGTTGACGTTTTTTTCATACAAAATATACAAAATTTCAATCTCGTGAAATACATCGAAAAAACGAGCCAGTTTGTTTTTTGAACAATGCCATTTCTAATTGAAAAAAAAAATATCTTATATAAAATCTTGTATGCTTTATAATTGTCCCTGAAATTGAGAGGTTTTCATTCCTTGGAGACTGCCTTGCCAACACTTAAATTTAAAAGGTTTTTTTTCTCATTGAGGTTTTTTCGTTTCTTGAAGTGTCAGCATTTTTTAATACTTTCTCTGTTGCTCAATATAATGGAAAGTGTACTTTGAAGTAAAATAAATTGTGTGGCCTTCAGTTTTTGTTAAAAAGGAAGACGCTTGAATTTTCTTCCTGACAATAAAATTCGTTAATTCATCCTTTTCCTGCAAACAAATTGAAACCTAACTAGGAAATTCTGCTTTTGAAAAATGTTTAACCCGTTTAAAACCGAAGTTCAAATAAAAAACATACAAACTATGAACACAGCCATCCCTCATCCCCAAAAAAAACTTCGAAATTCATCAAAGTTAAAGGCTCTTCCAAACCAACTTGAAACATTCGGAGCGAATATTCGACGACTGGAAATGTTCGAAGATTCGCATCGCTCCAGTGTGAGTGCTCTCATTGATCTACATGTAAATAAATTAAGACAGGTGAAAGTTTCGTCGTCGTTCGGAAGTATTCGCGTTGGTTTGGGAGAGCCTTTAGAATCAAGTACTTTTCAAAAAATTGAAACAAAAGGGATTTCCCCAGTTAGAGAAAAAGTTCGAGTTGAAGAAAAAGACTTTTCGGCATCAAACGCAATCTAAAAAATTCGAAATATAGAAAATTCGAGTTACAGAAGTCGAATTATGGAGGGCAAATTCATGAAAATAAAGTTGAAAATGAAAAGTTCTCAATAAATTTTTGAGTAATAGAGAAATTCGACTTAAGGAAGTTCGAGTTATGGAAGTTCTGTATCCACTTTTGGAAAAAAAGAAGGTTTTTTCGTATCGTTCAAACACATACGTTGGGCCCAAGTTTGAATTAAAAATCGCATTTTATACCATAGAAATTTCAAAACCCATTTTATAAATTTATAAAAGTGGATATAATGGGTTTTGTTTCTGATCCACTCATTATACAGTTTTGGAGCCATTTTTCACTTTAGTTTGAGTAGTTTTTGTCTTTTTTTTGGCATTTTTTTGTAAGAAAAAAATTGGTGACAAATTTCATGTAGCCGAATTTGTCAGGTGGCATAAAATATAGATTTCCATAAATAACTTATTTTCTTTAAAATCAGATAAATCAATTTAAAATATTCAGACTTTAGAACAACAGTGCAATCCAATTGTGCATTTTATTTGTCGTCCAAACTTAAAAATTATTTAGAATTTCAGCAAAATTGAAGATTCTAAGGAATAACTTATGGATTTTGCGGTAATAAAATATTAGTTTAAAGACTACCAATGAATCTTAATATAAAACTTTTAGAAGAAAAATGAATATATTAATGGCAGTCACACTGTATGTACTGTACATATTCGTATAATGTATCTATAAAATCAAAAAAGACTCGAAATAAAATAAATATATCAATTAATAACTACAAAATTCAAAGCAATAGTGAAACTATGACATCAGTTGATATTGGTTGGTGTGACCTTGATAAAGTGATTGACACTGCACACAATTTGTGTAATAAAATTGTATAATAAAATCATTTTAAAATTAAACAAAAGACGTTCAAAAAAAAAATATAATAACACTTAAAATATGTATAGGTAGTTTTGTAGATACATAAATGTGAGTAAATAATATTTTCATTTAAAATAAATTAATCACCCAAAGATGAATTTCATTTAATATAGTATAATAAAATCAATAACATTGACGTATTTATCTATTAAATCTTTACAGAAATAAAATTATTTCATTTGTCATAAAATTACATATATTTTAGTCGCTTTAATTCAATTTTACAAAAACAGCAATAACGATTAATTAAAATAAAAGAAAAATAAACACAATTAGCGTTTAAACAACATCCATTTCGACTAAAAGTAGTCAATCTACTATACGTAAATGGCATAACGACAATATTCTAGATTCTTTACCTCGTTACGCAGCCTACCGTAAAAGGTTTCAATTCAATCATAATTAAACTGACGAAATGAAACTTAAAAAAAAATATACATGCATGTATATAAATTAGGCGTTGAGAATAGTAATGGTTCAAGTCCATTTGAGTTTTTAAATGAAAAATTCTGAGAAAAAACAAATTTAGGATATACATAATTTGAATAATATCTGTCATTAACTTATACTCAAATGTATAGATACGGGTTCGAATTGAAAGAATTTTACTCGAAAATATTTATTTAAAAGCTTAATGAAGTTCTTTTCGACAAAAATTAAAAAAAAAAAAACCAAATTCGTTGTATAGCAACTACCCGAAGTACCTCAAGAAAAAACTGAGGCTCAGCACTGATGATTTATGCAGAGGCTGTGGCGATGAAGAAGCACATGAAGACTCTTCTCACTTCTTACGTCACTGCCCAGGACTCTCGCAACTAAGATATAAATACCTAGGAAGCTTTTCCAGTGTAAAATTATCGAAAGGAATTGCCCATTTTACTATGGAGCTTTGGCCTAGAGTTTACACGAACGAATTTGGTATTAAATGAAAGGTTACGTGATGCCCAATACATGAGTAAAATATTTTCAAAATCGTTTATGGGAAATTCGAGATATTCGGGCTTGAAGTTGCCGATTGCAAAATAAGGATTTTAGATTTTGTTCCAAATAATCGTCTATAACGGGGGAAATAATTGACGTAGTAAAATTATATTGATATCAAATTAAAGGTATTTTTGTTGTCTTTAAAATAATTCTAAAGTTTTTGACATTTTGAGATATTTAGTTTTGACTTCTAGAAAAGCCACTTTTTTTGCACTGTCTTTGCCACATCGATATTTCAAAAAATTCAGTGATGACATAAACTTTTTAGCTCTAGTGAAAAATTTAATATCAATTTCATTTTTCTACGTCAATTATTTCCCCTCTTATGGACGATTATTTGGAACAAAATCTGAAATCCTTATTTTGCAATCGCCAACTTCAAGCCCGAATATCTTGAAAATATTTTACTCATGTATGGGGCTTCACGTCACCTTTCATTTGATACCAAACTCGTTCGTGTACACTCTGGCCCAGAAATGGGCAATTTCCTTTATGAATGCCTCCAATTGGCCAAGAAAACTTTTATAGATTAACTTATTAGGAGCGTTCAATCTTCCAGAGCATCACAAAGGAATCTACATTGATCTATGTGTGATTGGAATAAAATCCTCTATCAGCCCAAAAACCTAACCTAACTACCCATTCCAGATGACTTTAAACGAAAATTCGAATTATCTCCTAGGAATTCACGTAAAAGTTTCATGTACCAATTTGCAAGCAAACTTGGCCTTTTGTATGGTCTAAAGCTCAATGTTTAGCTGCAAACACAAACTATATAGCAGCACTATAGAAGGTGGAATCTACCTTCTCTTTTTTACGCACATAAAATCTACCTGTCTCATGCGATGCGCTCTTCAGTAAAACGACCCATGTAATCAGGCAATATTGGACTTCTCTACCATCAGAGAGGCATTATATTAAGGCTCCACAAAAATTATTATTGTGAATTAAGCTGTGTTCGGTTAAAAAAATCATACTAAGCACGGAGAAACAATAGAAAATAATAGTTGTTATAATCAAACCTAACATAATGGTTATGGAGAGAATATTCAAAATTCTAACGTTTTTACCAAAATACAAAAAAACACCCTAAAATCAGACAAAAACATGTTCTGGGCCCTTAAATCACGAAACGAACGGCAAAAAAAAACGAAATCCAAATAAACGCTAATCACGATCGCGCGGGCTGCCGCGCGCATAAAGCGATTATGAGAAACGAAAATGCCATATAAAGCAAATCTAACTTTGCGACATTTTTTTCACAAAAATCCCATCATCTTATCTCAAAATTTCTTTTTCTCATAAACAATTAATTTTCTTCCTCTTT
Source organism: Leucozona laternaria (assembly GCA_932273885.2). Classification (NCBI taxonomy): domain Eukaryota; kingdom Metazoa; phylum Arthropoda; class Insecta; order Diptera; family Syrphidae; genus Leucozona; species Leucozona laternaria. The sequence continues at coordinate 15,609,538 of OW026367.1, read as the reverse complement.
ACATTTCACAGATAGTGCCGATTAAGCATATAAGACTAAGAGCTGACAGCAAATTTTGGGTGTAGAAATACAACTAAAAAATTGAGTACGAGGGTTTCTAAGTGTGTCCATCGTGGTATCGAAAACAAAAGTCTGGCAGGTCTTTTTTTGAGGCCGGTGGTGGGGGGTTAGATAAAAAGCGATTTTTACAATTTTATTTCAGAAGCATTATCAATCAAATAAATTTTTTTAATAAGAAATGATTCTCTGTCATTTTCCTTGAGTGTAGAGACTTTTATCATGACGATCCGATTAATAGAACGCAAGATATATGCTTTTTAAGCGGACCTTATCGGATTTTGTTGGAGACTTTTGTTGTTGATTATTTTTTGTGCATAAAATATCCAAAATAATGCCAATAAGCTTATATCTTAAGTTCTATTAATCCGATCGTCATGATAAAAGTCTTCACACTAAGAGAAAGTGACAAAGCATCGTTATTTTAAACCCCCCACCACAAGAAATACTGGAGTTGTCAATATGAAGTTGGCAATTACTCTCCTTTTCCAGACACAAATGGAACACAGATTGATTGATTCTGAAGATTGTGAAAAATTGAAAATCACTCGAAACAAAAAAAAAATCGAAATAATTCCTTTGTCTTGTATTTAGCTGAATATTTCGTTTTATTTATTTAAACAATGCGAAATACGGTAAAACCACCTTTGTGATATAAAAAGAGCAATCATTTTATTTAACCAAAAATTTAAAAATTTTTGCTTTTCACAATGCAGAGATCGTCTAGGAGCTGCTGAATGTGACTTCGAAAGCGAATTATTATTAATGTGGGATTATTCAAGTTATCAAAAGGTCAATAAACTCAATAGTAAACAAAATATATACACATACACGCATACATTTAAACTTAAAACTCACTTTTTAGATTCATTTTTTTTTTTTTAATTATTTTTTTCGCATCCGCAGCGAGATTTTCAATCATGTGAAATTTTTATTTTATGATACACTCTGTGAAATGCGTAAACATTATTTCAACATAATCTAAATATTTTTCTTTTGAAAAAATATCTTTCAACACAAGTTACTACGTTCAACGAGTCCGTTCAGAAAAAAACCTTATGTAGATAGAACTTTTTTTTCCATTAGAAAATGTAAATTTTTTGTAAGCACTATTTTAGGTATTTTAAGAAATTACTATATGGACAGTCTTAAATGCCAACTTAATATCTAAGAACTTCGGGAAAAGTACACGAGTTGATAAAATTCGATAAAATAATATGATGATAAGATAGTAGCACAAATGCAAAATATATACCCATCTCACACACGTAAAAAAAAAATACTTTTATTGCCCGTTGTTTGGTTCTTGTCTCATGGAAGATAATTAAAATTACAAAAAAAAAACACTAATTAAATTATATATTTCTAGTTTTATCTCTGAGCGTCTAGAGCACCTTTTGACGATTGAAGATTAATTTGTAGAATTGCTCTCTTTAAAAATGATTAACGAACAAATAATTGAGGGTTGTTTAGATATAGAAGCCTCAAATAATATTTTACCGCAATCGCTCGTAATTTTTTAATTTTTTGTTATTTCTGTTAAATTTTCAAATCGTCTGTAAAATTGAATTCAATAAACAAAAAACAAGAGAACTTTTCTCTTCTTGCTTGAAATTGCTTACACAGGGTGATTCCAATTTTATATGCTTCTAGGGAGAAAAAAAAATGGTACTAATTCGAGGAAAACAAATTGTCAAAGGGTATGGTTAAGTAAGGGAATGCAGATTATAAAATATTGAGTTAGGAAGTCTACCCCCCCCCCCCATCGGGGTATCGTATATTATAAGTCCCACTTAGGGCAAGTTTTTCAGAGGAGAGTTAAACCAGAGTTATTTAACTCTAGACGTGAATCAACCTATATTTAAATGAGTAAGCAGTTTTTTGGTGGAGAAAGCATGTGGAACGACTAAACAAACTCCGGGGATGAAACATCAAAAGCATCTGTTCAGTTAATCCTGAGTTAAGTCAACAAATTTGATGAGTTAACTTAAAAACTGGACCTTAATCTCTCTCCCTAGATACTACAGCTCACACAAATATTCAAAGCATTTATTTTCAATGCGCTATGTGTTAAGCCCCACAAAGCTTAGATGGGCAAACTTAAGACCTGCAGATACATACTATTTGTATCTCAATTTGGTGAAGGAGCTTGAAGTATCTTAATGAAAAAACTGCAACGGGCAAATAGTGAGACGGTTCGCATTTCATGTGGGACTAATATTCAATTTTTTTTAATACAGGGAGGAAAATACTCCTCAAATTCTAAGTCGTATAAATCCTTTCGGGACATTGCTCCTTCCATAAAATGTATCTTGTCTTTATTTGCCCTTTCACATATATAGGTATAGAATTATCCAAATAGAAGGAATTTGTTTCGAATCTGGAATCACCCTGTATATTTAAATCAACTAAATTGATTCAAGATAGTGGTGTGTTATTTTTGATTGCACTAGACGTTTTATAAAGGCAATTAATTCATTCGTACAAAAATAGAATTTTAAATTTATTAGTTGTCTGTACACGACCATGAAAATGATGACCGCAAGAATCATGAACAAATGAACGCATAAAAACACGAAAGTGAATTTTTATAGCAGTTTCACGTTCTTTCACTTAAAGCCTTTCCAAACTATCTCACAGTTCATGTCAAACAAGTGTGAAAAAAACGATTTATACTAGTGTAGAAACAAAATTTCAAAGCTCTTCACACAACATATGTATCGGAATCTGACAGCCCATCTCACGTAGTTTGACTTGTCACATGATTTGACACTTGTTTTTACATGATGTATGTTGTTAGACGGTGTTCACATTGGACTCACTCCGCTCAACTCATATTGACATTTCATTGTTTTATCTCACTCCAACTCATGATGAGAAAGAGAGAGTCTAGAGACGTGTGGTTTTCAATCTGGCAATACTTTTTTCGGAGTTGGTCTTTTTGACAGTTGTCACTTGATTTATGCTCATTTTGGTTTGCCATTTTAGAATTAATAGACTTACTCCTCTAGTGGATAATGCGCATCCTCAGAGACGCCGTATAGTGCGTACCGAAGACGCTATTGCTGCTGTAGAGCAGAGTTTCGAAGAAGACCCGAATGAGTCCATCCGCCATCGCGGGTAACAATTGGAGCTGTCAAAAATTGGGCCTCTCGGCTGGAATTTATTCGAGCCAGCCGCGGCGGCCACTTGCCCAATATCAATTTTAAAATATAAGTGTAAACCCTTATCTTTATTATAGAGCTGAATTCTTGACCATAACATTAAACTATATTCGTTTAATTTCTTCTCCACATGTCTAAAAAAAACACCCTTTATATAGTTTAATATTATTCCACTCGTTACCATTGAAAGAAATTATGTATAGGAAATGTGCCATTCGGAAGCATTGCTTCGGTTTTAATGTCAGCTACGAGATTACGTTAAAATTATTCACATGTGTTTCGTTAGGGTTGTTGGCAGATTTGATACAACTACAACGATATGTATACAAAATTTTCATAATCTTTGAATTTGATTGATAACACAAAATAGTTGATATACATAATTAGATAGTAAAGGGTGTCCCAAAAATGATTACGCCAAGTGTTGGGTAAAATGTTGACACCGAAAAAAAAGGACAGTAGGTATAACAACTGACAGTTTATAGGGTTATTGAAAAGGGAACATGCAATACGAAAGAACAAGTCGTTTTCATCTTCAGCGATGAGACTCATTTTCATTATATTGCTAATATTCAAAATTGTCGATTTAAGATTTAAAAAATACACGATTTATTGTTGAGAAAGAAAGGCACCCACATCGTCATCGGATTTTTCATTTTTTAAAATGCGACTGGTAAGGCAATGACCATACTAAAATAAGAAATTTTCATATGCCTTATGATGTGCCTCTTTTATCAATATTTAAGGGAATGGCAATAACAAGCATAATTGCAATTTATTCTTTGAGGGTGGCCATTTCACTTTGCCTTGCAAATTTTAGTTAAAGTATCTACTGTTTTTGATAATAAGAAAATTTGTGCACTTTTCCAAAGCCCAAATAGTTTGTAGGTACATATATGTATATGATGGGAGTCCAAGACACTTTGCCACCTACAAGACACTCTAAAAGCATCCTGAACTGAAAACCGAAATTTATATACATATATGAATGTATGCTAGCTATTAAGGTGCCTTACATTTAATTATCAAATGTCTGTTAAGTTGTTAAACATTCACAAATTATTTGGACTTTAGTGCATATTAATGATGCAGTATTACACATAATTGCGCCCAAAAGAACCAGATGTTCAATTATAACATAAAGTGTATGTATTATGTATGTAACTACATATGTAGCATTTGACAATGCTATCATATACAAACCAGAGATCAGAAATAAATCTCAACCTTTTGAAATGTTACTTAATAATTGTTATTTGTTGTTATTTTCAATAAAAATCACTCAAAAACCTTTATTCTTTAAAAAAATTTTCGGTCAAGGTCTGAGAAAAACCTTTATTTTGATTTTTTTTATGTTTCGGTCAACTATTCAGATTTATCGCTGAGAGAAAAAAATAAATCTCATCTGCAAATTTATTAATCAGAATGTGCGTTAGTATGACCGCATACGGAAATGCAGTTAATTAGGCTTTTTAGTCATCGGTGAATACTTGTCAGTAAAAATTGAGTGATTTTGTGCTACATAAAGTGATAAAAAGACATTCTCGACATATTCGACATTTTTCTTTGCATGAACCATTTTTGATTTATTTTCAGCAAAAAAGGTTAAAGGTTGACTTTTTCCATTTATTTTTTCGTATAAATCTCAACCACTGAAAGATATTTTTAAATATAAAAAATAACTCTCAACCAATAACCTATTTTTTTTGTTGTTTTTTTTTTTAATAAATCTCAAACAGAAACCAAATTCTTTTTAAAGGAATGTAATAACTCTAAGAGAGAAACCAATTGAAAATAAAGGTTGATAGTTATTTCTGATCTCTGATACAAGAATCAATCTTTTGATTTTGCTAGCTACTCACCCCACTACATATGTAGTAATTCAACGAACTGTGACTGGAACGAACTGTGTTACCAGTCCAAATGTCCTAATCTAGTTAAATTTAAGTTGATAACTGGATTTGTCTCTTTCTAAGTCTGCATTTACATTGACCGATATTTCCACGAAGATTTTTCCAGAAATCGGGTGAAATGTTTACATTAAACGATTTTACAAATGCGATTTTTTCGTTGTCCTCTTCACTTTTAATTGCTGTCCCCTTCATTTAACATTAAGATTTACTAACACCATCAAATAAACGACCCATTAACACTTAATACACACAAGAAACTGGAAAGAAGGTGAAAGAGAACAAAATCAGACTGGAAAAATCGTGTGAGTTTTGAGGAACAAACGATTTTGTCCTTTCCTTTCTTTTCCTTTCCTTTCCTTTCCTTTCCTTTCATTTTTTACTTTCTTTACCCAGAAATATAAGATCGGAATTGGAAAAATCGTGCCATGTAAATGCAGACCAATCCAGCCAAAAACAAATTTAAAAGCCTGTTAAATATTTGTGAAACCGAAAACTAGTCAAATACTGTTTGCGTACGTCAAATTCGTGTAGTTTTGGGCAGAAAAAAGCGCCCGCGAGAGAGAAAATTATTTCCCCTTCTTGACAACTTTTACCCGAGAAATTTCTTTGGGCAGAAACAAGTAAGATCTGTGTTCTGTGTTCTGTGAAAAGCCTATCAAAGAACAACAACAAGAAAACAAAATGGCTACTGTTTACTTTTACATTAGGTTTTCTTTGTATGTGTTGAAATGAATTTTCTTGCTTTAAATTGCCTTACACCCCGACTCCACAGGGAATTCAGATGCCCAACATCACAACTATAATCCAATCAAAAGTTTGCGATTTTTTTTTTTTGCTGGGCAAATTATGTCATGTCGATTCATTTTGTAGCTAAACTCCACTAATGAAAGTCAGAGCAAGAGAAACATACAGAAATTCCTTTCACCACTACTTCTACCTTTTTCGTTTAACATTTACCACCACATTCAGCATGTTGAATCTGAAAAAAAAACTCTCACACACGTGAAACGTCAAATCTCATGCCCAAGCCTTGAAACGGGGTCATGTCGTTTTCAAAAAGTAGTTTTCGTCGACATGTTGGTGCACGGACATGGATTTTTGTGCCTCAATGACAATTTTCAAAAATTTAACTGAATTCCTTTCACTTCTGTTGTTTTTTTTTTCATTATAAAATTCAATAAACAATTTAAAAGTACAATAAAAACTCCAAATTCATCACTTAATATACTTTTTTTCGCTACGAGGCTCTTTTTTTGTTTACTTTTTGTTGACGTTTAAAAAGTGGTTAACATTTTTGCTTCAAAGAGTTCGTGTACTTTTGGACAGTTTTAGTTCCCTCTGAGAGAATTTCATCTCCACTCATCAATATTTGATAGATTGCCATTTTTAGTCCAGAAAGTACCCGAACAAACCTACTAGTCACATTCATTTTCAAAATAATTTTTCAAAAGTTAGATGTAATTATAATATTGAATTATTGAATCAGTCAAAAACTAGTCAGCTGAATTTGTATTTCCAGCTAGCGCTGGCCACCGCCGCGCCGGCCGTCCAATCTGACTGGACACAAGTCAAAATACAAAGACTGTGCAAATTATATTTACAAGCATTTTTCACTAGCTAGTCCACCCATCTTGGGATATGGTGCCAAAGGCTGTCTCGTTGCGATTCAATAAATTTCAACTCGGAGTATTCCTTTCAAAACATTCTCATTTACCAATGTCATAAAAGCTTTGTCTCTTCCACATTACAGAAAAAGTTGGATGGTAATTTCAGTTGTTCCAGAGATTGTTTTGCTTTACTCAATTTCATCTATTGTGAAACGTTATTTAAAAATTATCCATGAGCGATTAGATTTGATGCTTATAATTTGTCTTTATACATGTGATATCCTACCCAAGATCCAAACTTTACTACCCTTCCCCTCACACAAGCCAAGTTTAATTACCATTTTACTTCTTGGTTTGACGATTTTTTATTAAAATTGTATTGAATTTGATATAAGAGACTATCAGCCCTATTCTGCTATTCGTCGGGGGGAATTTTTCTTGAATTTTCACTAATCACTATTCTGCTATTTATTCGAAGTCGAGTCGAGTCTGGGTTAAAGTAGGTGAAGTCGACAAAACTCCGTGGTATTCTCTTATTCACGTGAACGCATTCACTCTATACAATTCAGATCCGCATATGAAATGTTGCGGATTTTTTCATTTTTATTGGATTGCCTGGGAAGTGATTAGTAAAATATTTATAAGTAAAATCTAGTTTATTGCCTAATTTAGAATATTTGTCTGTAAATGATAACTTATTATCATTTTTCGGAGTACAACAACAAATAGAGATCAATTTATTCATCCCTCTATTTTCTGCAATGAAATTAAATCCAGCTTTTCAAAAAAACAAGTGCTCTGTTTGTTGATTTTCTTAACTGTTTATATTTGTGGTTTTTTTAATTTAAAATTATTTACCAAAACAATTTACCAAAATTTCCCAAGATTTTCACATGAACAGCTGTTTATGTGAATGTCAAATTGGTTTGTGATAATGAAGTTCACCCGACGGAGAGAGGTCTTCCAAGATTTGTCTTTGTCTTTTCTCTTTCTAATTTGACATCTAAAAACAACAACAAAAAATATGCACGACTGGGTCGCACGAACTTGCTCTTATTCGCGATCACATTGTGGTTCTATAGTCTGAAATAAATTAGCTATAAGAGTATATATTTTATCCATTTGCCTAATCTTAGTTTAGTTTCAGGTGGTATTATGTGAGTATACAAAAATTAACAATATAGCCTAGTGTTGCACATATGCAATATGCATACAAGGAAATTATACTATTTAAACTGGTAAATTGTTTTAAATCAACAAAATTAGAAAGAAATTGATTAAAATACTTTGAATCCGTTTTAACCCAACGCGATGTACACCATCTGATTTCTTATATAAATTTTTATTTATGAGAAAAAAAAATTGAAAATCGTAGGAGCGGTTTTAAAAATAATTAATTTTTTATATATAAAATTTCGTTAACATTTTTGAGAAAAATAATTGGTACGCCAATTTAAAGCATTTATTAATGTTGCATTAAAAATTGAACTTTACAAAAAAATCTGCTAACAGTTTTCGAAATATCGAATTTTCAAAAAATAATTTTGATTTTTTTTTAACAAATCCAAAAATAATTTTTTAGAAAATTTTGATACGCACTTTTATTTATATTTGTTACAAGCTTCTGTATAAAAAATCTAATTTTATTCGGTTGATCAGATGTTGAGATAGTCGAAAATCAAAGAAACCGTTCAGTGAGAGGTACTGTTAATAAACGTAAAATATAAACTTTAAAAATTTTAAATGGTAGATCGTACTAATTTTAACACACAAAAAAACTTTTATAAAAATCGTAGGAGTCTTTTTTGAGAAACAAAATATTTTTCATAACGGTTTTTCAACATTTGTATGGGAGGCACCGTTATTTTTGAGTATTAGAATAATTTTTGTCAAAAATCTTCTAGATAAAGTTAAGAAACTGTTATTTACCAAGTTTAATGAAAATCGACCAAGTCGTTTTTGAAATATTGAGTTTTCAAAAAAAAATATTAAAACTTTTTTAAAAATCTAAAAAATATTTTTTTTGATGATTTTGGTACACAATATTATTTAGAATGTGTCAATACTTCTTCATAAAAAAATTGATCAGAATCAGTTTAACCGTTTTCGAGAAAAACGAAAATCAAAAAAATGGTTCTTTGGGTGGTACCATTAATAACCATTTTTCGGAACCATTTTTTTTATTACACGGCAACTTATAACTATTTAAAATTTATTGAGTTCTTAAAAACAAATTCGGTAGCGCTGGATTTGAGAAAAATAAGTTTTTCCTTTTTGGCCAAGAAATTTTGTATGACAGCTACTGTTAATTTTGGTCCTAAAAAAAAAGAGAAAAAAACGGGTGAGGGGAATGTCCAAAAAACGCTAGGTACCAAGTTTAAAGAAAATCGACCCATCCGTTTAGGCTGTAGTCAAACCGACAGACAGACGGACGTTTTTGCGAGACCCACTTTTTTTGACTTCTCTATCATCGTAATGTAAAGTTTGATCAAAATCTCGAGTTCGATTTTTTGTACGAATCCATAACTTCCCATATAGTACCTATATCGCAAGTAAAAAGTCCCTGGTTGGAAAATATTTACATCCACTTGGCAGTGTTAAAAATCCGGTCATTTGATTATTTTTTGTATTTGGAACTGAAAACTTAAATTTGCGATCGAATTACGTATTAATTAGTGTTTAAACATTTTAGTGAACATTTTTTCAAGTGTTTGATACAAAAAAACTAATTTTATTACATATTAATCACTATTATTAAACACACGACTTTTTTGGCTCGCCTTCGTGCCTTCGGCATTTGGTTTTGTTTTCCAACCAGGGAGTGCTGTCAGATTGTTTTTTTTTTTTTTTTTTAATTTCACACTGACACTTCTGACATTTGGTGGCAGAGATACATAGCAAAATGGAAAGGTAGAGCGAAAGGGAATCGAATGGGTGAATCGAAAGTACGATTCACGGGAATAGCAGAATAGGACTGTATCTTGTACTAAATGTTCATTATTATTATGAATGAACAAAATTCCTTTATTCAACTACTACAACATAGACGCAAGTACGTGCAACCCACTTTGGTACTTTTATTTTAAGTAATCCCATTAACAATGAATAGAAATTATTTTAAGAAATATTGGTATATATTTTTTTTAAATGTTTATTTTGTTTGTTTCTGGCTGAGCGTGCAAGGTAATGTTTGTTAAAAGATGGTTGCACTTTAAGGATGGATGATGGTTTATTTATTATTCGATTTAAATAGATTTATCGAGGAAGTCAACTGGCAAGACTAAATTTTTGCAGTTAGCTATACTTCTAATATAATGTATGAATAATGTTGATGTTTTGTTTGTTTGGTTTAATCAAAGTTCATGGTCATATGGAGATAAATTTTTAATGCTTATTTTCATTTCATATCCTACCTTACAATTTGTTTAAGAAATTTACTTTATTTTGTTTGTTTTTCCATAATTAATCGCAGACTTTTTTTGAATTGAAACATTAATTTAAAAATACTTCTTTGTTATAAAAGTTGTGTGCCCGGTTTCTGTTTTATTAAAAAAGAAACACATGCACACACACACACACTCAGAAATTTCAAAAGTTCGAAGTTAAAATAAAATACAATCCAGAACTTTTACCTGAAAAAAAGAAAAAGTTTCGAGAGGACGTGTTCAATTGTTTAGTTAAATATATATTTAAAAATTATTTTAAATTCAAATAAATTTTAATTTTAATGCGTCCAAAAATATGTTAAACGGTCCGAAGTAAAAAAAAAATAATATTTTCAGTTTTCGATTTGTAACAAAACTGCACTAAAATATGTTACATTTAACCAAATTTGTAAATAATTAAAAATCTTTTATTTTGTTTTTTTTTTTCGTAGATAGTGGTGGAATATTTTCTCGGTCAATAAATATTAAGATTCTTACTTACGACCAAGTTACTTATAAATTGATATATATATTTCCAATTCCGTTTGGTAGATAGAAGGAAGATTCTTAGTGGGGGCCTGCACAATGCACATACCGCGTTTAATACAACAAACTTGTTATCTGCATTCAGCAACGCACACATTGTATTGAATCAAGTCATTGTCGTAAAGTCCTTTTGCCAAGGTCGTGTAGTGCATTCTAAGCTTGCCAGCAAAGATTCATACATCTTTTTCTGCAGTCTCGGTTTATGCAGATAGCACTGTATCTTACTTACTGCGGAGCATTCACAAAAACTCTGCTGAAACGGGATCGTTACGAAATCCCGCAGCACGTAATCCCGCAGATTACCAATACAACAGAATCCCGCAAGAAAGTACTTTTCAAAAAAATACGATTGGAAGAATTTTGATGGTTATTTCGAATAAAATAATTCAATTGGAATAATATTGGTGATTTCGAATATCATATCTTTCTGGACCTGGACAAAGGTGGACCTGGACCTGGACCTGGACAAATATGGAAATATTTTTTTTTGAAAAAATATTTAAAAAAAAAATTAATTTTCTCAACTTTTTTTTTTGAAAAATTAAAAAAAACATCTTTTTTCCTAAACATTTATTTATTTTTTGTTTGTTTTTTTTTTTAACAAAAAAAAAGTGAAATTTGTTTCTTTTTTGAAAAAAAAAATTAAAAAAGGGTACAAAAATTGGGTTTTTTTTGAAAAAAATAGTTTAATTTTAGTCGAAAACTGTTGACTTGGGCGCCTGCCAGGCGACTGAACATACCCAAAGAGGAGCAACAGAGTTGCGTGAGCGGGATGACCTCCCGAAAAAGGTAGTTAAAATCATTAGAACCCGCGCAGCAGGCAAGGTACTATTGCGCAAGAAAACTGTTGACTGGCGACTGAACGGAGTTTTACGTGCGGTTTAGAGAACCGAAAAAGGGACTTACAAAACCATTTTTGTTTTAGTTTACGAAAAATGTTTTGTTTCCAAAAAAAAATTGACCTTTGCCCAAGTTCCAGAGTTACCTCCAGAACTTCTGTCCCGGTTCTAGATCCACCTCCAGAAACTTTGTCCCAGATCCAGAATCTTACCAAAATATTTTGTTTTAAAATTGTTTCCAGAAGAAAATTTTGTCCTTTGTCCGAGTTCCAGACCCACCTCCAGAACTTTTTTTTTAAATTTGTGAGAAAGTTGTTTCCAAAAACAAAAAAATTGTCCTTTTTCCATGTTCCAGAGCCACCTCCAGAACTTTTGTCCCGGTTTCAGACCCACTTCCAGAAGCTTTGTCCCAGACCCACAAGCTCTGTTCCAGTTTCAGACCCAAGGCCAGAACCTATTTCCCAGGTCTAGGGCCAGAACCTATGTCCAAGTTCCAGACCCGTACCTCTAAAACCTCCCTCGTCATACCCATTGCCGTCGACCGACCAGATCCGGACACCATCAGACCATAGTCGTCAGCCCAGAAAAAATAGTATGAAACTTCATTCTCCGTGATCCTTATACAATCGAGGCATCAATTTCTATGGGAAAGAAAAATTGTATGCGCTGTCGCATTGTAGTAGATTTCGGGGGATTTTGTGCAGCGGGATTTCGTGCTGCGGGATTTTGTGATATGGAATTTTTTGATGTGGGATTTCGTGATACGGGATTTTGTGATGCGGGATTTCGTGATACGGGATTTTGTGATGCCAGATTTCATTATAGTCAGTATACGATGTACTGTGTAGGATTAACTGTGAAAAGTGTACTGGGTATGGTCTATACCGTACAGTGTGCAGTGACTGTATGGTTTATGTCGTTCGGACACAATTTTAGCTGTCTATATGTATTTGGTTAACTCAATGCGGAATAATTGGATCGTAAATTATAACTAAAACTAGAGTGAGACCTACCTACATACATATTTATTTTAAGTTGAATTGCGGTTTAATTAAATCGGGCTTAGAATACCAAATCGTTTATATTTTCAAAAACCAAATGCTTCAGTCGTCTACAAATAAATTTAATGGAAATTATATCCTTGTAGACCTTATGTTGTTTACAAAGACTATATTACTGTAATGACAGCGTGTAGGTTTAATTCCAAACTTTGTATTTAGAACGACATGCTTTTAATACGCTGTACATATTATATTCTCTACATAATTTCAGAATTAAGAAGTTTTCATGTTGGGCGTCCAGTTAGAGAATGCGAAGCGTAAGTTTAACATGAACCTCACTAAGTAAGAATATTTAACGTGACAATGACATATAAATCTGGGTTAATTAGTGGAGTTAAAAAAAATAATGACGACAACAATGGCTGCAACAGGATAACGACAACGACAACGATGATGGCAACAACAGGGTGCATGTGACCTGAGAATGTTTGCACAACTTCTTCCTTTCTAAACTATTCTTTCTTCTACACACATTTTTATTTCTACTTGTTCTATGTTCTATTGGGTAAGTATTGGTTTCGTCATAACAAAATCATAACAAAATATCAAACCTTAGATTTAGATTAAAGAGAAGTCCAAAACACGGTTTTTGATGTGTAAACATCTATGCTGGCGGTAGAGTGAAGAATAAACGTGAACGTTCGTGTGCAACGTTACGTCGTGCAACGTTACGGTGTGCAACGTTACGATCTGCATCCTAGGATGGGTGCAAAAAAAAGTCCGTTTTCGATCCGCGCACATTGACACATTTTAACCGTGAGTCCCGGTACTCACACATTTTTTTTTCATTTCGTCTGTGGTCTGCCGTAAGTCCGGGCGACTATGTATCCGTGCATTGACCTCTAAGCTTTAAGGTGGGTATACACTACGATGTTCGTGTTCGTGCATTTACAACGATCATAGAAGGCAAGTATGTATGATTAAATTTCATTGAAAGAATACAATCACGACCACGAGCAAGAAGATCGTGTGGTGTATAGGCAGCTTTATATTTTCAACGGAAAACCAAAACAGCGAGTTCCAGCGACTAACGTCGTGCTGTTATTTTCAGTAAGTTTTTATCTTAACGAACGACGATGTTTTCAAGGGTGGATTTGGATAAAGAGGGTTGGATGTAGGTGTTGGATAGTGTGTCAAGGGAATCTTTGTTGACTTGGTCAACAGCAATATGGAAAGGTAAGACATACAAACTTGTATACATACAAATATGGAATTCCATTTAAAACGATGCGGATATCATTGAAGATGAATTTATTAAAACAAAGTGGTTGATTTGTCAAGCAAGGGGCTTGAAATTATTATATACGAAAGAAGACAGTAGACAGAATTATATGTATCTAGATATGTATATATCGAGGTTAATAGCAAAGATGGGTGTTATAAACACTGACAAGTACATTTCTATTTAATGAACAAGCAATAAATTCCAAAACATTTCCCTTTAATTGAGGGTATGTTTCCCTTGAGGGACAAATACTTACGTAAATATAAGAAAAATAAAAGCTTTTCTCTATTATTTCTTATTGATGGTTGGGCTAAGACAAATAATACTTGAAGGCTCTTACTGGAGATTAATAAAAAATAAACACGTACAAAAAGCACGCATATTATGCTCCCAAGCCGTAGTGGTATAGGCTTTAAGTTTATGGAGATGTCGCATGTTACACATTTTATATATTATATTATTTTTATCGACTCATTATAATTTTAATAGCGCACTTAATATTCATATGTAGTTAGTTTTCATTGCGTTTAATTGTATTAAAGTAAAACTGCTCAATAATTCAACGAAATTTGATGAATTCGATTGTGTTTTTTGAATGGTATTTTTTTACAATTGGTTGGGCAAAAGTTAATCTTTATTAATGTGTAGAAACAAAAAACTATATATACAATCGTTAAGGAAAATATTCTAGATTTTCCTTGAAAAAATATATTTTGGAAAACAACAAATAAAATTTAATCTAGGGACGAAATGATGATATCATAAAGTTTTTAGCTTCTTTTAGAAAATAGAGAACCCATCTTTAGTTGAATTGTTAAATGCGTTCCTTCTTTTATGGAGGTGTATAGTTTATTTATTTCAATTTTCAATTTATTTATTTAAAAGGAGATGAATAAAGATTTAGTATTACCTATTTTATAGCAGCTGTTGGAAAAGAGGATACCAACCGATAGTTTTAAGTCCAAACATTAACAAAACCGCTGGTAAGATAAGAAACATCCTGAAATTTATACAGAATTAGGAATGGTTAAGGGAGGCACCTTTTCCTTTCCCTATTCATCCTCATATTTATCTTACATCCTAGGGAGCGCAATGGATGCATTGAGATCCACCCCTTCTACCCTAACCTAACCCAAGACAAGCTTATTCAGATTTCTTTCAGTTAGAAAATGGGCTATTCTGGTTTCACTTTGGGCAAAGTAAAGTACGCCTATTGTAAAGCATTTCTATGAATGGTGCATCAAATGAAACCCAAACACTGCCCGCTTTACGAATTTAGTGGTTGGATAGAAATTCCAGTCGGAAAGTACATTTTAAATGCAAACAATAAGACAGGTTTTTTTTTTATTTTAATCGTTAAAAATTTTTATTAAGGAGTCTACGCAAAACTTTAAGACCACCTAGCTCTATAACCATGGCCGCCATATTGAATTTAAGAAAAATTAAGAAATAAGAATGTATCACATAACACCACATATAGAATCTTCGAGTTCATTATGGAGTCAGTGATGTTTTAGGGAGCTCAAGTATGGGGGTATGAAAAACAAGATGTCGTAGTTCGTAGAGCAAGTATGTATTTAGAAATTTTCTGAAAAGAACTTTTCGGTTGCCAACTACTACACCCAACTACATATACATACATATGTTTCACTTCGAAACAGGGCTGCCCAAACTGTTTAATAAAACATTGAAGCTACATTTTGATAACATTCTGAAAATCATGCTACTGCCAAATAACGCAGACTTCGCAAAAAAAAAACTGCAGTATTTGCCTTGCAAAGGAAATCTCTATGGTTTGAGGAGTTATAGTTTAGCAACGTTCTGCGGAGTTAATCACAATCTAACGTTGGAATTTCTTAGTACGTGAAAAGGGCAATTGTATGATTCTGGATTGTCAAAGCAAACCGAATTCATCAAGTCATCGATCTATTAATGCAAATCTCAAGCATGATTTTAGAGATGACAACTACTTCCAGGTCAATTTTAGCGTTGACAAAATATCAACGATATTCAGAATGAGAGGAGAGCTCGAGAATCTAAATTATCAGCTTATCACCCGCATAGCGAATGATCTCACAGTGCAATCAAAACACGATAGAGCTCTACAACATATCGAATTTCCTCGAAAACTCCACTTTGATTTTTGATGTGTAAACATCTATGCTGGCGGTAGAGTGAAAAAAAAAACGTGAACGTTCGTGTGCAACGTTACGTCGTGCACTCTACGTTGTAGCACGTTACGTTACGAAATCTGATTTGCCCCGACCAAAACAAATTGATTTTAACGCGATCGACAATTAGATTATACTTTATCGCTACCACTCATTTATATTGTTTTTGCCAACGACGAAAGCAAATTGTTTTAAGCGCTTTTAACACTTATATTTTTTTCTTTATTTTTTAATAATTTCCCGAACAAAATGGACGCGACACTAGTAATTAAAAAGAAAACAAAATCAAAACAAAAATAATAACAGTCAGCTGTAGGGATTGACAATTGACTGTAGGTATGGTAGGATATCGAGTGCGTTCAGTGATACAAATCTGAACTTAATTTCTACGTTTACATTATACTGCTTTTAAACGAGTTTGTAGGCTGGGATATATATTAACATTCATTAAAAATCACAGCGTCCAATTCCATAGGCGATTGATGGTGTCAATCGATTGAAACTGCGATTTTAGTGATTTCCACTGACAACAACTGCAACTAAATATTCAAAAACTCAAGATATACATATAATCCGCTGGCTATCTCATAGTGACATTCATTTGAGGTTCGTTCAGTATAAAATTAAGACTGAACTTTTTGTAAGTTTTACTCGATGGAAAGATGGAGTTTCATAAGGGTTGGAAGTTCGTTGACAGTTCTAACTGGATATTTTAATTCGGCCCCTGTCAGTCAAACCATAAAGTTCCTTTGGAATTTGGGTGCAGTGTCATTTAATTGAAACCACGATTTTAGTGCTCTCCGCTGACAGTTGTTGTTTGTCGATGCTCAGAGAGTGATTACCATAAACAATAACCATGTGTAATGTGAAGTCATTTTAAAGTTGAGAGTGAACTACGAAGCAGAACCTTTCAGTACCGAGCCTTCACCGTTCGTTGGACACTTCACCACCAGCCTTTTAGTGCTTGGAAATTTCGTTACAGCGGTTCCCCCACTTTGTATTTCGCTGCCGTTCTTTCAACACTAAGCTTTTTAAGCACTGTCTACAGATAGGTAATGTAGTGTTAATTATTATTATACGTTGATGTTTACACATATTTAACCGCGAGTCCCGGCACTCACATATTTCTTGTATAGTCGTTTTCAAAGAGTTGAAGAGGGGGCGGAGATAGTGGAATTTTATTAAACTGGAACTTAAAAAAAGTGTAGGCTCTTACTAATTTACAACAATGGAAAAAGCTCCTAAAAGTAGACTCTTACAAATTAACGTTATAACGGGTGATTTTTTAAGAGGTTTAGAACTTTTTTTAAAAAAAAAACACAAAAAATTCGAAAAAATGAATAAAATATTTATTTGAATCGATAGTTTGAACCTTGCAATTTAATTTTTAAAGATAATTTCATGCAAATGTTGACCGCGGCTGCGTCTCAGGTAGCCCATCCGCTGAGTCCAATTTTGGCATACTCTTTCACACATATCGGCCGGTATCTCACGAATGAATGCATGGATGTTGGCTTCCAGTGCGTCAATCGAAGCGGGCTTGTCCCTATAGACATTAGCCTTGACATACCCCCACAAAAAATAATCTAATGGTGTCAAATCGCACGATCTAGGCGGCCAATTGACCGGCCCGAAACGTGAAATTAACTGTTCACCCTCGAAATTGCGCCATTGTTTCGCGTGCTGTGTGGCATGTGGCACCGTCTTGTTGAAACCACATATCATGCAAGTCAAGAACTTCCATTTCACGCAAAAAAAAGTTTGTTATCATCGCTCGGTAGCGATTCGCATCATCTTTGAAGAAATATGGCCCAATAATGCCGCCGGCCCATAAACCGCACCAAACAGTGGCTTTTTCGGGATGCATTGGTAGCTGTTGCAATGCTTCTGGCTGATCTTCACTCCAAATGCGGCAATTTTGCTTATTTACGTACCCATTCAACCAAAAATGAGCCTCATCGCTGAACACAAGCAGCGCGCGATGAACATTTCGAACCGAGCACGAATTTTGATAGTGAAATTCAATAATTTGCAAGCGTTGTTCATTTGTAAGACGATCCATGGTTAAATTGCAAACCAAACTGAAGCTGTTTGACAGTGACACAAGGTACTAAACACACGTCAGCTGTCAAAACCAGTGTTGCCAAAACCAAACCAGCTTAAAAATCACCCATTATAACTAATGTGATTGTTAATTAAGAGTGATAACAACGCTTTCTTTCATCTGTCATCTTAACTACTACTAACCATGAACATCGTTAGTTTGGATACAAAAAATACTTTAGAACGGTTTTATTATAAGCGTTGGGTGCCGTATGTTTTTATTGTTTTTTTTTTAAACAGTTATACTGTTACCGTGTTCAACCGTAGTGAAAAATCATTGTATAACTTATTGGTGCGTTCTGCCGATGTTCACAGTTCGTTCCAATTATATTGATGGGAGTGAATCACGACCACGAGGAAGAACATCGTGTAGTGTGTAGCCAGATTATCATAGAAGATTGCTTTATCTCCAATTCGTCAAAGGAGTAGAATCTACATGAAACATGTACCAGAACATTCAAGAGGATTCTAGAACCAATATACGTGAAATAAATGCATAACATTGTAAAACCACCTTTCCAATGACTTTCCACGACACCCTTTCCTGACCGAAGCAACAATCAAAACTCACCTTTTTTTTAGAAAAATGAAAAACATTCCCATCTTACTCTTATATTGATTAGTACCTAACAAAGTCGGGAACAATAAGGTCAATTCAAAACGTACCTACTCCAATTAAATATGAAGGATTCCTTTAAATTGATATTTATTTGTATTTATATTGCCAAGGAACGACGACGCCAACAACAACCGACTAACATATGATTTCGTTTTCTTTTTATTTGCACTTGTTTCGTTGCTCAAGTAAAATGATAGCCCTGAAAATAAATTATTCATTATTCGTTGTAACAAAGAAAGGTGGTGGGGGCAGTGGTATAAAAGTATTATTCTGGTCAGGAGGACAAAGGATACCTCTAACTAAACTGCGGCAGAAAATTATCCTGTATAATTTTTTGAAGCACACTCCATCAGGCACTTGTCCTGCGAGTCTTTGCCAACCAACCGCATCCTGTGGGTATAACAATGGAATAGCTTTTGATTATGTATTTTTTCATCAATATATTTTTTTTTTGTGTAGGGTGTCTCGAGGTTTAAATCAAGCCTTACATTAACTTTGAGTAATAATGCCTAAATAGATTGACAGTTTTGGGGCAGACAATTATTTTCATATATACCTAATTTCCAATAGCAACAGAAATTTGGTTTGGATAAATCAAAGATGATTTAAGCGTCTTATCAATAATTTGTATGATACATTTTTAAATTTAAGAAGCGTTGGTAAATGGAAATCATCATAGTCATGATTTCTATTCATTCGGTAAGAAATTTGGTTGGTCAGTACATAAATATGCGTTTGTTTTAATTTACTAAAATTTCAGAGATATTAACTAACACACATTTTGGAAGCTTTGTGAAACTTTTGGGCACAAAACAACACTACTCTTGCAGAAATTCCGCCATCTTGATTTAAAGAGTAAACTCTTTTTTTTAATTCACACCCGCCGTACCTTTGAACGTAGATACCACAGGAATTTCAGTTATCAGTTTATAAGTCTCGAGTGCTATAGCATATTTTTTTTTTATAAAATTGAGTTTTCAATACATTTATGATAAATAGACTAAGGGCAAAGGGCCATTTTCACAGTGCACACATACCGGGTAATACGGCAGGCTCAGTTTCATAGGGTGAGTGACCAATATAGGAGACTTAAGTGCCACATACTAAGGTAAGTGTGCAAGGTGATATTGAGTTTCAATCTCCTATACTTACTTACTTTTACTTTTGATGGCGTTACAAAGCGTGGTGCTCTTGGGCCTCAGTTAATATGCCTCTCCACCCGACTCGATCTCTATCCCGCAGTCTCCAATTTCGTACAACAAGTCGATGAAGATCACCTTCTATTTGGTCATACCATCGAAGATGAGGTCTGCCTTGGTTTCTTGAACCCTCTGGTATGGCCTTAAAGACTTTTCGTGCTGGAGATTCGGTGTTCATTCGATCTACATGACCCAGCCAACTTAACCGTTTTTAACGTATTTGTTTCACTAGGCTCATGTCGTTGTACAGCTCGTATAACTCGTGGTTGTATCTTCTGCGCCACACATTGGTTTCTTCACCATAGATCGTGCGTCGACCTTTTCTCTCGAATACAGAAAGTGAGCATTCATCCGACTGAGTAAGGGTCCATACAACAGGATCGGGATGATGAGTGTTTTGTAGAGCGTCACCTTGGCTCTTCTCGATAGTGCCTTATTACTCAGTTGCTTTCTCAACCCAAAGAAGCAGCGATAAGCTAGAGTTAATCTTCGTTTGATTTCCGCGCTGATGTTGTTTGCCGTGTTTACAGCGGTGCCCACGTAGACAAATTCCACGACCACCTCAAAGTTATACCGATCAATTGTCAAGTTTTGACCAAGCCTATGGTGTGAAGTGGCTCTAGTTGATGAAAGTATATACTTTGTCTTATCCTTATTAATGACCAGTCCCATTCTGCTAGCTGCTGACTCCATATTTGTGAAAGCAGCGGAAACTGCTCGCTTTGTCCTTCCAATCACGTCGATGTCGTCAGCAAACCCAAGAAGTTATGTAGATCTAGAGAAAGATAGTAATCTCCTATATTGTCCACTTAGGTGGCACTTTTTCTGACTGTTAAACTGGGACTGTTGAACTGGGCAACATTAATTTCTGCAGGAAAATATTGTTTATTTGGATTTTGTTTACTGTTTAAGAACAACCGTTTACTTAAAAAGAAGTGTTGATATTTACTCTCAGCAATGAAATCAAATTTTACCCAAAATGTACTAAAATAGTACCATCTTTTGGAATTGTTTTTAACAGTGACTCAGCATGTTTAAGTTTACTTTTACGAACGGTTTGTTATTCGTGAAAAAGGAATCCCACTATATAATTCTAGATAGCGGCAATCCTCCAGGGGGTGGATGCTCTAGGATTTGGATTTAATCTACCTGTTAACTTAACTTAACGAAAACTTTTGAAAAACCCTTAATACCTCTTACGCATAGACCAACGGACGGCATGATGGATCGCAGTGGATGTAGTGCTTGACTGCTAACTTAGAGGTGTGGGTTCGAGTCCCACTCTAGGCAGCATTCTTTTCTATATTCCCCCAGTTATACAACTGGACACCACCTGTGGGATTCCATGATACAATCAATACTTTAATTCTCAGTCCACTGTGCCAACAAAAATTCTTTCCTATCCTTCTATTCCTTCTAACTATAGTGCCTAGCAATTCAGGTTGCATTTAAAAAGACCTTCTTGTTTCGAATTCCCGACTTTGTGTCATTAATTGATGTGATCAGGAGAGGTGTTGCGAAAATATTTCAGAACTCTAAAGTTATACACTTAGGCCTAGTTTTTCAGTGGTGAGTTAAATCAGTGTTAGCTAACTCTAGAAGCAAATAAACCCACAACTAACTGAAGAAGCAGTTTTTCAGAGGAGGATGCATGCGGAACGACTAAGTGGATAAATCATCAAAAGCATCTGTTGAGTGATTCCTGAGTTAACTCGTCAAATTTGATGACTTAACTCGGGTCTTACTTTAATCTCGCACTGAAAAATTGGACCTTAAAATCCCAAACAATTATAAACATAAAAAACGTTCGGGTTAGGGTACCTTTAAATAGTACCCTAACACTGTGGTTACCAATTTTTGGTTTAAGTAACAGAAAGGTATAACTAGGAATTTGGGACACCCTGTACATGAATAAAATATCCATACCTAAATAAGTATCATGTAGGTATGTATGAATATGAGCAGGGCCGGCCCCAGCCAAACTTACGCCCTCTGCAAGATTTGTAGAAAGCGCCCCTTTTTATGTTTGCATACATGCATACCACATTACCTAGGAGGTAGACTTTCAATACGTAGGTCTAGTGGGATCTTTAATTTTACGATATTTTGAGTTAAATTCTTTAAGTTTGCAAGAAATAACTTAGCACAGTTGTGCTTTTGGGATTATTTGAACAAGTTTTGAGGTTAAAATGCAAATAGCAGTACATATTTGTTTGCGCAAAATCATATTACATTTTCTTGCTCCTGGTAATGCATATATGCTTGGTCCGGCCCTGAATACGAGCAAACATAATAAACATTTAGTTTTGTGAAAATATTTTTCATATTTTTCTGCACACACAAAGCAAGGATTCCAGGGTAACAAAAATCGATTTTATTTTTTCCGCCACCGTATTTTGTGGTCGTATGCGATTGTTATTGCAGAAACGGAAAGCAGAAATAGGAATTGCGACAGGAACACACCAGGTAGCACCACAATGCGTTTACTAAAATCAACAGGAGTACAATTAGAATAGACGGATCCGTAACACTATAATTGTTAGCCAACAACAATGAGTTGACTTTTTTGTCGACAGAGCTTGTGATGTTTTCTTTTATTCTTTTGAATTTTCACTGAAGACACAATATAGACAGAGACATCAGTATCTACAGCAAGAGCAAGTTATTAAATCAATAATTTTCATGCAACAAAATAGATAATCCTATATGGGCTTCGATATGGCTTTTTTGGTATAAATCTTCTTAGCAAAGCTAAAATATGTATCGGTATGTTTGATGGTCAGATTTCTTCAATTTAAAAAAAAAAAAATTGTTCTAAGTCCACCTTTTCATATTATAATTTCCAAGAACAAAAGAGATTCTGTAAGGTAAATATTTCAGTTACTTTTAAAATGTAATTTAAGATGGCCATTTAGTTACACTCTAATACTGGACCAACAGTTTACAGTTTATGGTATCAGTATTGGCGCCTAATGTACTGCTTTACTTGTTTTCTGCTATTATCTTCTTGAAAACACCAAACATAATTCCATTTGAAAATTAGGACACATTTCAAACGTTATTTTATGAAATCATTAAATTTTTGCCCAAAGAATATGAAAACTTTTCCCATCATCATCAGTTTTGTAATATTATTTTCAAATGGTTGAGGTAATTAAGGAACCATACTGCCATACAATATTAAAACTTTCCCAAAGATTAACAAGTTTATCTTATTTTCTTCTCGTCTTAACTTCAAACCGGAAAGATAATATTATTTTTATCTTTGGCGCTGTGTTAGCTTGTTGACAAAAAAAAATAATTAAAAGTTTTCGTTTGACCCTGTCCTGTCATTTGCCGGCTCCAGTTTCATTCAAAAAGTTCTATAAGTCACAAACTTGTTGACGTTATCGTTTTTCAAGTATACTGATGCAGCTCTCGAACCACTACCAGCATGATTGTTCTTTTCTTAATCTCATATTTTTATAAACACTGTCATTACTTATTCTATTTTAGATTAAGTGTTGATGTCCTTAAAGACATAGACATATGTATGTAGCGTGGGAAGGCAATGTCATTTGTTCAATAACAATTATTATCAATGCAACATCGACAATGAATTTCTCAGAAGAGACTTTCCAAAGATACTTACAGTATAACCATAAAAAATATCCTTGCCGCAGTTTGAGGGCTATTAGTAAAGGACGTCATTTTTCTATGTCATTGTCACTTTTAACTCCTGTCGGTCGATTTTGTTGATGACGAAATGGGTGAAATCTTAAGCAACAGAACTTTTATAGGCTTCTTTCTTTCTTAAGGAGCATCTATATTTAGAATATTGTTCATTCAATTGAAAATGCCCTCTATTTGCCTTGCCAGTATATATACAAGTACCTCTACCTACCTACCTACCTACATAATGCCATTTACGTACTTTTCCAACTATTCACCAGTTTCGTCTTCAGAATTCCAACACCCCAAAACAACATCCCGGATGTTTCTTGGATCATTATTCTGAGTCGTCAGGAGATGAGTTAGGAGCGTGCACAACACACCAATATTTAAATGACGATACTTATGAAGTGAAATAGGACAATTCACGTGGATTGCTATAAAGTTGAAGCTAACACAAGCGTGGCTTAAAGTTTCTTATTTACCACCTAACGTCATAATATTTATAATACCTGGGTTGCTACATATACAGAATGGTGGTGGCATAATGTTAAATTGCTTAAAACCAAATCGATTTAATGATAAAAATAAAATCAGTTTAAGTAAATGTTGAGTTGTTTGGCGTTTTGATCTGTAAATGCAAAGAAATCTGTTGGGACGCATTAATAGAATAGGATAGTTGATTAAAATGTGAACAGCTGACTTGACAGCTTAACACTACATATATTAAAAGTAAACAGAATATAATACACACCATAACGAAAAACAAAACGAACAAACTTTCTGATTTGTCAAAAAACTTCTATCACTCTACTGCACTACTCCCGCTCTCTATCGTAATAGTTAAGTGCAGAACAGAGTATATTTACGATTTCAAAAGAAAAAACTACACAATTTTACGGAAGTCACTCTAGACATGTCAATTATAACAGTTGTTGTTTATGAAAGTAATGCTCCTGTGGCCCCGCAGGGGCAGGCTCAGGTGCATACTTGTGAAGTCACACTTTCAATGGCGATAAACTGTTATAATTGTTATAAATTTGCATTTCTCTTGTCTTGTCGCAATTTTACATCGCTTCGAAGCAATGGAAATCTCAAATGAAATGAACAACTGAACGTTGAAGCTCAAAACTCAAAGTGAAAATTGACAGATCGTTTGACATTTGAAACTACATTTACAATTTATTTCATTAAATACACTACCTAGTGTAGTGTATCACTAATTAAGCCCGAACCACACTACTCTCGTGTGGTGTGTTGTGGAGTCATATGTCGCTATCGCTCAAATGTATTTCATATGCATAGAGCCATATTTGTATCGTGTGATATGTTGTGTCGAAATCTATGAAATACATTGGAATAACAGCGACACACTACTCCCCAACACACCACACGAGAGTAGTGTTGTTAGCGCCTTAAACTACGAAGCAGAAATTATACAAATGTAGTTTTTTTCTGAAATGTGAAAGTTCGGCCAACCCTGGCAAATGGCGGCCGGGTATGAATTTGAATAAATAAAATAAAGAGAGTAGAAATAGAAACTATAGGCGTTTTTCTTTTTTAGTTCAGAGCAGAGCCTGAACTGTCAAAAAAATAATTGTGTTTCTTTTTTAGCTCTGATCGTTTAGAGCTAAAAATTTGTGTTTCTTTTTTAGTTCTGAGCATGTTCAGAGTGCGCTCTGTGAGCTCAAAATAAAATAGCAGAGTAAACGGAGTAAAATGCTGAGCGCAGCCAACTTCATACAGTTTTCATGCAATTTGACAGATATGACAATTCAGTGCTCAGGTGTGTTTCATAATTAAATCGGAGTGCTCTGAACACATTCTGCTCTGAATTTACTCCGCTCGCTCAGTGCTCTGCTCTGAACCAACTCTGAACTAAAAAGGAAAAACGCCTATAACTGACCGAAGAAGTGTCAAAGAATACCTATACAATTTGGAACTTCCACCAGACGTCAGGTCAAGCAAGCAAACCGAAAAAATCAATAGTTTGACAGTAAAATATGCAGGGAAAACAAAAAACATGTGATTGTATACTGAAAAGCATATGACGTTTGTTTGTTTCCCCTGCATTTTTGTATGTCAAAGTCTTTTTTTTTTCTTGCGAACTGTCAAAATTAAAAAAAGAAAAGACAAAGATAGTTTCTGGAAAAGCCTAATGGATCTGCAGCCGTGACTCATAGGTATTCATAATTTCATAATCATATTTTTTCGTAAGTACATATGTATATACCTACATAAGCTACAATCAATGTACCGGAAAATTAATGTTATGCGATTAAGAAGATTATAACAAGAAATATATTAGGTGCCTACAATTATCACTTTCAATTGCCAAATTCAAAATGCAAAACGAAATTTTCAATTTATCTTGGTACGTTATATTGTATTGGCTTGAAACCCTTTTTACAAACCCATTGGGTTAAGTTTATAGCTCAAAACTACATTTTAATCGAACTAAGTGGCCGAGATTCAACTAGATTTACCCTTATACTACGTTTTCACCAAGAGGTAATCCGGGATTTAAGGTAGGAGATTTAAAATTAATCTTGAAGTGTTTTCACCACAAAAAAGGAGATTAATTTGACGTTTTCAGTCTGAATTGCCATTCAATTGTCAACTCATTTTGACTAGAGTAAAACAAATATGGCGGTCAGCCATCAGCCGAATAGGGGGAATAACATGTAGCATACGAAAACATGCACGTGCCGTAACTATTCGGACTGGTGGAAGTGTGATCATAGCCTCTTCGCGGCGGCCGCTAGAAACAAGCCTTTAAAAAGGTTTGGCTAATATGATCAGGCTGGTTCCACAGGTTGGCAACAGGTTAATTCCCTGTTCCGTAAAACAAGAAGAATTACGAGACCAGCAACAAGCCTCGGAAACGGACTGATCTCACGACGACAACCCACGCAAAGAAAACGGAATAACGATTTACGAATTTTCTTATGGAACGTACGATCGCTCTATAGAGCTCGAGCTGCTCAGCAGCTAGCCGATGCCCTGTCAAAATATAAAGCTGACATAACAGCACTTCAAGAAATAAGATGGACAGGGAATGGTGTTCTACAGAAGAAAGATTATGACTTATACTACAGCTGTCATACAAAACACCATGTGCTCGGGGTAGGCTTCCTAGTCGGCGAAAAAATGAAGTCTGCCATCATCGGCTTTAACGCTATAAGCGAAAGGCTATGCACCCTTCGCGTGCGAGGCAAATTTAAGAACATCAGCCTCATTAACGTTCACGGACCTACGGAGGAGTCCTCAGACGAAGAAAAAGAGACTTACTACGAACAAGTCGAGAGGGCCCTCAATGCCTGTCCAAGGTATGACGTAAAAATCATCCTTGGGGATTTGAATGCAAAAATAGGTCGGGAGCCGGTATTCAGGCATTACGCAGGCACCCATAGTTTGCATGAGAACACTAATGACAATGGACTTCGAGTCTTAGAATTGGCAGCATCGAAAAACATGGTCGTTGCGAGTACCAGGTTCCCGCGTAAAGATATCTACAAAGCCACCTGGGTATCACCTGATGGAGTCACTCGTAACCAAATTGACCACGTGTTGATAGACCGTCGCCACTACTTGAACTTGATGACGGTACGAACGTACCGAGGTGCCAATATCGACTCGGATCACTATCTTGTTGGTATGGTTTTCCGAGGGCGGATTGCCTTGCGAAGACGTATTGCATCCGCCGATCAGGTTCGAATCAACACGGCTGCTCTGCGCAATGAAAACACCAGTAACACCTTTGGTAATGCGTTAGGACTCGCCCTAGAACTGGGTAGAGTAAGTCCTGGAGCCAGTTTGCTGGGCGTAGATGAGAAGTGGACACGCCTTAAGAATACTGTCATTAGTACTGCCAACTCCATCTTAGGCAGCAGTCGTAGAAATCGGAACGACTGGTTTGATGATGAATGCAAGCTAGCGACTGAACGTAAGAATGTTGCGTACCGAGCAATGCAACAATCTCATAGAACGCGGGCACGCGAAGACGAATATAAAGAGCTCAGAAGAATTGAAAAACGGCTTCACAGACAGAAAAAAATCAGCCTGGGAGAAGAACATAATCTGTGAAATAGAGAAAAGCCGAGAGCGAGGTCCGCACCAGGCGCGGAAGTTCTACCAATCCGTCCGAAACATGACGCAGTACACACCACGCTGCACATACTGCAAGGACGGAGAGGGAAATCTGATCACC
This sequence comes from Leucozona laternaria, assembly GCA_932273885.2. Classification (NCBI taxonomy): domain Eukaryota; kingdom Metazoa; phylum Arthropoda; class Insecta; order Diptera; family Syrphidae; genus Leucozona; species Leucozona laternaria. Next base: position 15,581,748 of record OW026367.1, on the reverse strand, counting down.
GATCCTCAAAGCATACTGGAGCGATGGGAAGTGTACTTCAATGAATTGCTAAATGGTCAGCTCACTGCAGAAGTGGAGGCTCCACTACTTCAAGAAGAGTACCCTATGTTGCCGCCACCAAGCATAGAAGAGGTTGAGAAGGCTATAGGCCGGCTAAAGAAAAACAAAGCCCCGGGAGCCGATGGTATACCAGCCGAACTATTTCAACACGGTGGGCCAGCTTTACGTCAAGCAATTCATGAGATTATAGTGCACGTGTGGGAGCATGAAGAAATTCCAGAAGACTGGCGAAAAGGTATCATTTGCCCCATACATAAGAAGGGAGATGTCACAACGTGCAGCAATTATAGAGGTATCACGTTGTTGAGTACCGCCTATAAGATACTCTCCTCTATCCTACAAGACCGGATAACCCCATACGCTAAAACCATCATCGGACAATATCAGTGCGGTTTCATTCCAGGCAAATCAACAACTGATCAGATCTTTACCCTTAGGCAGGCGATGGAAAAATGTCTAGAATTTAACATCCCAACATACCACCTGTTTATAGACTTTAAGGCCGCCTACGATAGCATAGCCAGGGTAGAACTTTACAAAGCCATGAGAGAATTCGGCATCCCAAATAAATTGACACGACTATGTAGGTTGACCATGACCAACGTAACAAGCCAAGTAAAAATAGCCGGATTGCTATCCAAACCAATCAACATCTTTAATGGACTCCGACAAGGGGATGGTTTGGCCTGCCTCCTCTTCAACCTGGCGTTGGAGAAAGCAATCCGTGACTCTGGCACGGCAACAAGAGGGACCATCGTCAACAGGTCCAGCCAGATACTGGCTTACGCAGACGACATCGACATCATCGGAAGAACTGAGCAAGCTGTACATGATTCCTTCATCCAGATCGAGCAGGCGGCACAAAATCTGGGGCTGCACATTAGTGAAGGTAAAACAAAGTACATGGTGGCGTCGAATGCGAGAGGAACAGTTGGTCAAACAATCAAGGTAGCGGAGCACGAATTTGAAGTGGTGCAATCCTTTAAATACCTTGGGTCAATAGTAGCAGCCGATAACAATATAGAAGAAGAAATACGCGGGCGGCTTCTCAAATCCAACAGAGCCTACTATAGTCTGTCAAAGCTCTTCAAATCCAGAAATCTCACCATAACTTCAAAACTGCTGCTGTACAGGACCATGGTCCTGCCAGTACTCACATATGGATCCGAGACTTGGGTGCTTAGCAAAAGGCACTCCGACCTCTTAGCCGCGTTCGAGAGAAAAGTCTTAAGGAGAATTGTTGGCCCCATATGTGAGGAAGGACGATTCCGGAGACGGTACAATCATGAATTGTACGCAATCTACCTTGAAGCAGATATCGTGACAAAAATTAAGCTCGGTAGACTCCGGTGGGCAGGGCACCTAGCTCGCATGAGCGAAGAGGAACCTGCTCGGAAAGTTCTTTGTGGTACATTCTATGGTAGACGACAGCGTGGTAGACCATGCTTGCGCTGGAGAGATGGCGTAGACCAGGACGCCCGGAGCCTTGGGGTGCGCAACTGGATGGCGGCGGCTCGAGACCGGGATGGGTGGAGAGACTTGTTGAAGGAGGCCAGGACCGGACCCCGGTTGTCGAGCCGACGATGATGAAAACAAATATAATCGGCAAACGTATAGCAAACGGAAAAAACAATTTTTGAGCAATAAAACAATTAATTTTGAATAAACTATTTATTAAAAATGAGTCTAGTAACCTAAATCTATTGTTATCACACCATTTTATTCTTCAAAATAACATAAGAGAGAGTAAATTTAATAGGAGAATCCATAAATACAGGAAAAAAACATAATTTTTCGGCCCACTCTTCAATGAAAAGCTCCCCATCCTCCAGTGTCTAGGTTGTCCGTTGTTTTTTGTTTGTTTGGGTTGTTGCATTATCTGGAATTTGTATCGTTTACCAAAATATTATTATAAATATATGAAATACATTGTAAATACTTGCATTTTTATTCCTACAGCCAACGCGCAAAAATATTTTATAATTTTTTTTGATTTCAATGGAAAAACTGACGTTTAAAAGGGTGCGTTCTACAAAATTAGGATTGTTTGATTTGACAATCTCCTTCTTGCAAGAAGATTTCAATGAGATTTATTTTAAATCTTCATTTGAGGAGATTTAAATTTGTATGGTAAATCTTCGAGATTTGAAGAGGATTTATGCTAAATCCTCTTAAATCGCGATTTAGTGCTCAGTGAAAACGTAGTATTAAACTTCTTCAAAATTTCGAAGATTTTCCATACAAATTTCTTAAGTTAAACTTGTATAGATTTCAAATTGATTTTGTAAAATCTTTATAGGGCTAATAGTTTTACAAATCAAACTAACCTATGTCGCGCTGAATGCATTTATTGAATAATCGAACCTTTTTGTTTCTGTTGACATACAAGAAACTATCTGTCTCACTTCTAATTCATAAGAAAATTGAAACACCATTTGAATTGTCAAAGTTATCTAAAGTTATGTAATCTTCTTGTGCAACTTGTTGTCAAAACTTAGTAAAAAACATTAATTTCCTTGTAAAACATTACTACAAATACACAAGAGGAGAATTAATATAAAAATCATAAAAAAAAATCATTTTTAGGAATATAACAACTCTGATTACAAATTCATGTTGGGAGACGTGTAGACGGAAAAGCAACTTCAAAATTATCCAAATGGCGCCAGTCAGTCAGTACTATACACTTAGGGGTTGTGGTAGGAATAATGGTTGGCGGTGGTGACTTTCAGGTTATTGGGTCGGTGAACGCATTCAGGTTGTATTTTAGTTGTAGAATAACCGGAAATGAATACTGGTGAACCTAACTTATAAGAGAATGATACCGTTAATTGTCGCAGTAGAAGGGCCTATAATTATTGAAAATGTCTGGAAAACGCCCTTATACAGTCATACCATATTGCTCGTGTGTCGTGGGGTTGATTTATTTGAGTTGTTCATTTGAGGAAAGGAGGCAATTCCCCGCAACAATATCCAAAACGCTTTACGCTACCACCGTTAATACTACGCCTCTTAACAGGGCGACAAACTTACTCCATAATTCATTGGGGGACAAAAAGTTATTCGTTTGTTTCAGACAAATATGACTAAAGGAACAAAGAAATGGAGGCGAGAATGGAGATGGAGAGTTCGCTAACATTTTTGAAGTGAAAATCAATTTCTTTTCAAGGATAAAGCTGTCATGTCCGGTTGTATTTAATTTATATATTATATACGTAAACCTTCTACCTACCTGGATGTTCTCTTGTTTAAAGAGACAAAAATTAATCAGAAATTTAAACATCATAGGTAGATATGTAATGTACCTACATTGAAACATTCTCTTGCTTACTATGATGGAAAATATTCCCTTAACTCTGTGCATTTATTGCTTTCTTTTCCGAAAAGGAGAATCGAAGAATCAACACACAATTGCATTCTCTTGGTTCATTCCATTGAAATTCAGTTAGAAGTGTTTCTATTGTAATTTTATTGCAGCCGTTGTGCATTGTGTGCAATATATATGGTAGAGATTCCATCATATTGCCGAAGGCCAAAGGCAAAGAAAAATACCATCAAAAATTGGCAACCGGAAGATGTTGGCAGAACTAAGCAATAAAACAAGGAATTTGTAGTTAAAACGTGATTTTTCATTTAATTTGATATTTGTTTTATACTTGGAATATAGGTTAGAAGATTAATCGGTTAAAGAAATACCTATATGTAACTCAAGATTTTAGTCAAAACCACAAAACTTCAAGGATGATAGTCGACTCAGAAGTCAACTTAAATTTTTAACCACAAAATTAAAAATAAATTATGTATTTAATACATATGTATTTAGATTTTGTGAATCTAATTGTTAAATACATTGGCGCAAAATTTTAAATAGCCTGATGTTAAGGTATTAGCATGATACTACATTTTTCTAACTTTAAACCTTTTTACTAAAATGTTCTTCGTTTAAACACGCCTAAATAAGTGACAGCTCGTGCAAAAGAGTACCTTTTTCACATTTTTAAATGTCAAAGTGATATAATGGGTGTGTTTCTTTATTTATTCCGAATATTCGGAATATCTGGAACACCGCTTTTGCGTTTCTTTATTCTCTGGAATATTCCGGATATTCTTTTTTGTTGTTTCTTTATTCGTTCTAGAATTATTGGAATGCGATCTTTCTGTTCCTAGTCAAAAGCTAGTGTAAATGGAATATTCTCTACTTTGACAGATACATTTCATTTTGTTCATAGGTTACAATTAGGTATTGTTATTTTGTCTGCCTCTGCCATGGATGAAAAGAAATTTAATGAAATGGAAATGGGTGAACATGTTTTTGTGATAATTATTTTTGTGTCTTCATGATGCTTATGCGTGCGCGAAAAATTAATTTACAATTTGCAAAACAAAGAAACAATCGCAAAATGATTTTTTGTGATGAAACCAAACAGCTGATAGTTGGATATTCTTTCAATTAAGATCTGTTTCCTTATTTATTTGATTCTGGATATTCTGGGTAGATATTTTGCCTTTTCCGTCTTTTCTATTCTTTATCCGGAAAAAATAAAGAAACACACCCAATATGTGTACTTAATATATCTTCAAGCAAACAAGTCCGTTTTGGATCCGTGCACGTAGTTAATAACGTAACGTAACGTAACGACTTCGCATACGAAATCAAATTAGATTCTCAAAACTTCGTTTGGCGGCTCAAGTTATAAGAAAATAAGAATCACCATACGGACCCACTTGTGCATGATGTATTGCGAGAAAGAGAGATCGCCATACCCAGTGAAAGCCGATACCAAAAACGAATACAAAAAAAAATAGCTTCTCCAATTGAGTTCTACATCCTACCTTCAACAAACAAACAATGTTTTTTTAATGTGAGCGTGAGAGACTACGTTTTGCAATGATCCAAGAAAGACATTGTGAGTGCCGGGACTCACGGTTAATATGTGTAAACATCAACGTGCGCGGATCCAAATTGGACTTGTTTTTGCTTGAAGGGGATCTTAAGATTTTTTCACTGAACGCACCCATCTTAGTATGCAGATCGTAACGTTGCACACCGTAACGTTGCACATGAACGTTAACGTTTTTTTTTCACTCTAACGCCAGCATAGATGTTTACACATCAAAAAAGGCATATGAAGATTTTTAATTTTATAAAATGTTAAAAAAAATAGTACGATGCTAACTCGTTAAAATTTGAAAAATGCTTTAAAATTGAAATTGCTAAACATTCTTTTGTTTGTATAAAGAAATTGTAACGGTAAAAAATATTCGTTTGTTGATATTTTTCTGTAAAAGTGATCGCCTAGAAAATATTCGCCCGGAAAACTTTTTGAATAAAAGCCTTTGACCTTCCGAAAATTTGAAAGCCGCTCACGTGGTGGTTATGCTAATGGAAAATTTGTATTTAAAAGCAAGCAAAAAATGTCTCATTAGTTATCTATAGAAATGTAGGCCAACTTACATCATAAGTTCTCAGCGTCTGATTTTATGTCCAACATACAACATAAGCAGCTTAATCAAGCGGCGACCATTTTTGAAAAAAAAAAAACTTATCTAAAGTTAGAAAATTAAATTAATCACGGAAAATAGAAACATCTTACTCAAATAAACACAACAATGCAAGCAAGAACCAAACAATATATTCTTCAAAGAAGAAAACTTTCTTAAAAAAAAAAAAAAAAAACCAACTTTCTCCTTGAATCAATTTGTTTCCTTTCAACTAACTCAATTAAATTTGTCATAAACTCTACTCATAGCTGGAAAATGAACCAGAAAATCTCTCTATATACACAATCTATGTATATCTAAAGCATAAGAAATTTTCACAGAAATTCGTTCCGACGGAAGATATACAATCTATAGACGTTAAATGGAAAGATGACCTTACAACATTCAAAATGTATCTTTTCTCATCTCACACATGATTGATTAACATTCATGCCACGTAAACATCGTATTGGCCCTGGCTCATGGTCGAAAATTGATCGTTTTCGAGGGCTTTTATTCATTATCAAGAAAGCCAATATATTCTACAAAAAAAAAATAAACAAACAAAAAACACGTGTAACAGTAAATTTAATTGACTTCTCTTGTTCATAAATCATTAAATTTCAATTTCTATACACCAAGATTAAGTTGGTCCTTCAGTTTCCGATGTTTCGTTTTATCTAACGATGAAATCAACCTGTATAGGTACTATAATTTCACCTCTCATTCAACCGTTTTGCGATGCAAATTGATTTTTTTTGTTAACTTTTCAGCTCAGCCAAACTTGACTGTACGCCGTACGGTAATAAAATATAGCTAGTACGTTCGTACCTATGCATGTACTTGTATACTGTTCAAACTTTTGTGCGAGGCTATAATGCAGGGAAGAGCGTCAAACTTTTATTGTGTAAGTACTTATATGGATTTGTGTAAACGTTAAGGATTGTAATAGACCAGGAGAGATTGTTGCATTTTCGATAATTTCTTTGGTATAAAATATTTTTGATGTGTAAACATCTATGCTGGCGGTAGAGTGAAAAAAAACGTGAACGTTCGTGTGCAACGTTACGTCGTGCAACGTTACGGTGTGCAACGTTACGATCTGCATACTAGGATGGGTGCGTTCAGTGAAAAAAATCTTAAGATCCCCTTCAAGCAAAAACAAGTCCGTTTTGGATCCGCGCGCGTTGATGTTTACACATATTAACCGTGAGTCCCGGCGCTCACACAATTTTTTTTTAATAATTTTTGGAACTTAAAAAAATTAAGTCGTTTGTAGAAATGTGAGTTTAAATATTATATGACCACCATGGCTGGCTCGGACGTAGTCTCATCTGGAGGGCCAATTTTCGATGACCTTTTTCAACATTTGTGGCGGTATATCGGCAATAACGCGGCGAATGTTGTCCTCCAAGTGGTCAATCGTTTCGGACTTGTTCGCATAGACTAGTGACTTCACATATCCTCACAGAATATAGTTAAATTGCACGATCTTGGAGGTCAATTCACGGGTCCGTAACGTAAAACTATACGGATACAAAACGTTTCTTTAAATAAATCAATTGTGGCACGAGCTGTGTGACATGTTGCGCCGTCTTCTTGAAACCACAACTCCTGCACATCATGGTTGTTCAATTGATAAACGAAAAAGTCAGTAATCATGCTTCTATAGCGGTCACCATTGACTGTGACGTTCCGGCCAGCATCGTTTTTAAAGAAGTACGGAGCAATTATTCCATCAAACCATAAAGCATAACAAAAAGTCAGTTTTTGTGGATGTAGGTAACGGTTTCTCAACATACACTTGAGAATTATCATCACTCCAAATACGGCAGTTTTGTTTATTGACGTATCCATTCAACCAAAAGTGAGCTTCATCGCTAAACGAAATTCGCTTATGAAAATTGGGCTCAACGGCAATCGTGTTTTGGGCATATTTGGGCACAATTTGGAGGGGTTGTTCAGGCGTCAGTCTATTCATATTGAAATGCTAAACCAAACTGAAAATAAATCATTTGACACCTGATAAAATAGCCGCCAGTTAAAATAGTGTTGCCAACTTAAAGTTCTATACCAACAAAATAAAAATTGAATAAAAAAGTAGTTTTGGTAATTTTCAATTTTCTCATAATCTAGAAAACATATTATACTTATCTTGTTTTCAGTGTTCGATTCAAAATTTATAGAAACATCAAATAATTAAAGCCAATTTAGTACTTAATTTCACAACGTTGAATAAAAACACAGTAAAATTAAAAAAAAAAAATTTTTTATAAATTTTGAGTTTGAAAGTATTTTTTTTCAAAAACTATATTAACACAAATAACTAGGTTGAAACAAATAATAATAGAACAAGTTTTTGGCTTTCAGAAAACATAAATTTTTGTATTGGAAGTGTTGCCATTGTTTTTAAATCTTTTTTTTTTTAATTTTAAGTCATTTTTTTAGAAAATTACCCCTCCCGCCTAAACGGAGGGAGATAGACCCACCCCCTTCAGTAGTAAAAAATGTTTGTATTTGACTCTTCTACAAAATTCCGTTATCAATTTTCGGCGCCCAAGTTATCATTCTCATCTCCCCTAGAGTTTCTTGGCACTTTTTTTTTTCTCTGACAGAATTTCATCCCGGTCCTCAAAACTTCACTGACAAAGTGACAATTTCTACTCAAAAACGTCTGGAATAAACTTAATGTTAAGTTACAGTTCTCCTTCTAATTGTTAGACGTTTTCATGAACAAGCTGTAACAACATTTTATTGCCATCATAAACAGTCTGACGGAAAAGCTCTCATGTCAGTAAATTTTCATGGGGATGTACTTTGGTAAAAATGCAAAATCTGTAGATATTTCTTGTCCACGGTGTCCCTTTGAGGGAAATGTTTTGAATACTTTTAAAGCCAGTAATAAAATTGAGCTAATCCTCTAATGCGTAATGTGACTGTTTTGCTGCCCCTGCTATCAAAACCATAACAATAGATTGTGGGTAATGTTACATGATTTCTGCCCAAACTTTCGCCTAATTTTCAAGACTTCACAACAATAAAATCATAATAGATGTTAATTAAATGTTAGCTTACCAATTATTTGTTCGTAATTAAGTTGTCATGCCTATACTTCAAGACTGCCGGCTGCCGGACCTTCGAACCCCATGTTCATTAAAATTTTAATCAAAAAAAATAGTAAACTTTGCTGGCGCGGCGAATACTCTGATTTTTATTTCCAACTTTATTACCCCGTTCTGTAACCACTACATTGTTATTTCCAATTTCAATCCTTATTGCAATTTATTTGCTTTAATTTAGCATGGTATTATCCTTTTACGTGATGTTCTTCATTATAAAAAAAAACTCGTATTCGTATGTACCTACTGTACCTACATATTGCAATAATCAGGGCCATCTTGGCGACATCGAGCTTGAAGGCCTTTTTAGAAAGCCATAACGGGCAAAGGTGAATGAAAACATCATGGGAAGGTACTGGAATTGGTTCAAAAATTATTTTAATGACTTTCTCATTCTGGAATGTTTTTTTTTCTAATTTATCTGACTTTATTAAAAAATATGTAAGGCTGAGATACCAAGATTCGAATCTGAAGGAGAAGAAAAAGGAAATCAATAGAAATGCATTATTTTTGTTAAAGTGGAATGTGTTGAATTAAATTCAATTGAAATTTTTTTTGCGACCTTTAGTCCAAATGAGTTTCGCCCGAAGGTACGACGTCGACTGTTGGGCTCATCCTTTAAATGTTATTGTCGTACTCTTCTAAGACGCAAGCTTTCGTTTTCCTTCTTTTTCGTACCTATACACAAGCCAGACCACGGGCAATATCATTGGCCGAGTTCAACGCACATCTGAATATTCAGAATTCTGAATTTTTGAAGCTCTTGATTGGCCAGCTGTCAGAAAAAGTTATGAAAATTCAGATGACTTCTGACAGCTGGCCAATCAAGAGCTTCAAAAATTCAGAATTCTGAATATTCAGATGTGCGTTGAACTCGGCCATTTCTATACTCTGTCCAACAAAAATAGGCAGTACACGTCTTATGGGAAAGCTTTTTCAAAATCAGTAGCGTGGCATATTTTTGCACCATATTAAATTGAAATAACTCCTCCACAAAAAGTGTTTACCCGCTTGTGAATTTCCAATAGCATCTGACACAGACCAAACGTCCTATTCAAAGCACATCTGAGTGTTTGTGCACTTAATTGCTGTGGCCAATGGCGATTGGCTCCTGCTTGATGTGCATTCAGAGTTACCCTTGTTCATTTGGTAATTCGTTCAGCTTTTTATTTTCCTTGAGTTTCTGTTACGGTGCTTTTGATTTTCGAGCTTTAAGAAAAAGCTTTTAATGATGAGTGTTATCGTGTACACTACGATAACCTTGTGAAAGCTTTATTGAAGGACAGATTTAAGCAATCCACGGTAGCCAGATTGAGAGGAAAACGTCCTATCTTGCCTACACTGCCAATTTTTGTTGGACAGAGTATAGGTGTCTGAATTTAACCAAATTCTCTTACAAAAATGTAATTTACAACACATCACTGCTGCTACATATATATTTGTATCGATAACCATCGACTTAAATCTTGCGTCTTAGAAGGCTACGACAACATCTAACTCATGAGCCTAACTGTCGCACTTGGTCGAAAGGCATTTCGATTTGGACTAAAGGTCGCAAAAAACTTTCAATTTAGATTCGAATCTAAATTTTTAGATTGGTCGCAGTAGCTTAAGGTTTAAGGTCCAGGTTTTTCCAGGTCTTTCATTCTGAAACTCTGTAACTTAAAACACTAAATTTATCTTGTAGGTACACGTCAAAGTTCAAACTTGGGTCAATCTTCTAATTTCGGAGAAAAAAGTTTCATTTCGATGTGAAGAAATTTTATCCTGTTAACATATCTTCCAGTTAAAAAAAAATATAAGTTAGCTTAAGTAGTTCACTGAAGTTATTTATTATGAGCTGCAAGTTTTGTTGGTATAAATGATCTCTGTAGATATTGTGGAATGTGTTGAAGTAAGAAAACAACGTGATATTAAAATGTAGAATCAGATGAATAATTTAGAAGCCCCATTATTTGGGAGCGCCATTAGATCGTGGGCCCTGATTTCCTGCCACAAGTAGCCTTACCCCAAGATGAAACATGGCAGAAATAAATTCCTTTGATTTTTATTGCTCCTCAACTCACTCAGCTTCGGCGCCTGCCATTAATCCTGATGAACGTAAAGTGCACATCAGCTAAATAAGTTACCTTTCACATACCTACATCTCGTTGCCTCCATTACCATCCTTAAACTTTTACAGTTAAAATTGACATTGAATGGAAGGAAGGTATTTGTATTATATGTTAGGTATAGGTACATACTGGGTGATAAAGGGAATAACACAAAACCCACATAGTTCCATAAACGAGGAGAAAATAAGGAAATTCGATAAAATGACAAATGAATATCGAAAGGCTAATGTTTTTCATAATAATTCTTAATTGATTTTTAAGGGCTGACATACATGCACATGCACACACACTTACTGAAGCACACACTTATACAATCAATTCATTTATTAGCGAACAATACGTTGTTGTTGTTTCGATGGATTATTGAAAAATATTTGTTGTTTTTTTTTTTTGAATGGAGAAAGAAAGAACAAACAATAAAATGCAAATTCAAGCTCAAGGACAAAATATTAATGAAGAAAGAGCACATTCTTGTGTCCTTTGTGCTTTGTCTTGTATATCCTATTATTTTTTTTGTGTTGTTCTTAGCTGTCTGTAGTCTGCTTAGGTTGTATAAATTATAAAGAAAATCTTGTTGAACTTGAACCAAACCCAACTATATATGTGCTTACATACATATACATATGTACATACATAATATATACTTATACCCTTGTACGACCCAGTAATGAATGAAGTAGGAAGGGTAGTTTATCCTTGAAAAGGACATATGTAATGCTTATGGTATTGAAGTGCGCTTTTCGATGAACCTTATGTTGTTTATCGTGTAGGAAGGTAGGTATACCTACATACATATGTGGTTCAGAAATATATAACTAATAGAATGAACAATTTTGGAGAAACTAAATTAATAATGAAACTTCTATGCACATTGTCTACCTTCTGTCGAAACCTCGTAAGTCGGAAAAACAAAGTTAAAACTGGATGATAGAGGCAAAAGGAATAGTAATACAGTAACGAGGTATTGGTATATTCGAATTCGGTGATTTGTTGTATATGAAATACATTTTAATGTAATTTTTGCACTTACGAGGTTTTGACTATTACTTTGTTTTTTTGATGTGTAAACATCTATGCTGGCGGTAGAGTGAAGAATAAACGTAAACGTTCGTGTGCAACGTTACGTCGTGCAACGTTACGATGTGCAACGTTATGATCTGCATACTAGGATGGGTGCGTTCAGTGAAAAAAATCTTAAGATCCCCTTCAAGCAAAAAGAAGTCCGTTTTGGATCCGCGCACGTTGAAGTTTACACATATTAACCGTGAGTCCCGACACTCACACATTTTTGTTGTTTACTAAAACAATGAAATATGATTTGTCACAAGAAACTAGATTGAGTGCAGACAAGAATGAAATCGTTAAATATGCTTCTCCCTTCGAAAAGAGGAAGTAGGGGGGTTGTGTAGTTTTTGTAAAATCTTCTCACTACCACACTTCGAGAATTGTCCTTATTCGACATCCCTATAAACAAATGACTCCTGAAATGCATGAGAATGACTTGTATTCAATTTTCCGAAATGCAATGGGAATTTATTCCACTTAGTAAGTTGTTAATCCCCAGAGAGAGAGAGAGAGAGAAAAAATTTATTACACATAAGACCTGATATTTTGTGGAATTGTTTCCAATCTTAAATTTGAGTGACTATATCGATTCTTAAAGACAGGAAATTGTATGTTTTATTTATTTGAATTGTTATTATCCTGTATATAACAGGAATGGTGGAGAATTGTTAGTCACAAATATCTGGTTCTACATGAGTTGTTTTTTTTTTTTTTTTTTTGAACTATATGCCTGTAAGACTTAAGGTCTTTTAAATGCAATCTGAATTGCACTGCACTAGTTAGAAGGAATAGAAGGATAGGAAAGAATTTTTGTTGACACAGTGGACTGAGAAATAAGGTATTGATTGTCTCGTGGAATCCCACGAGTGGCGCCCAGTTGAATAACTGTGGGAATATAGAAAAGAATGCTGCCTAGAGTGTGGCTCGAACCACTGCGCCATTGCCACCCGCCTTCCGAGTTGTTGTGCCACCAAATTAATTTTTTTTTTTTTGCTGAAGCTAATAAAACATTTATGCTGGATTTACACGACTGACAACAAACCACCTAAACGAAGTGGAAAAAGGATCTTAAGAGCAACTTAACCAACGGATTGGAGTCAAATTAAGAGAATTTTATTTTCAATTTTCTACAGAACTAGAAGAGATTTTAGCATCCGGTTTTTGATATTTGACTAAAAATTAATAAAAGAATTGAATATTAAATCAAAAATACTGCTTAAATAACATACAATTTTGAACAAAATTAAATTAAACAATTTTTTTTTTTAATTTTTTTTTTTCAAAATATTGAGTTTGAAAACTAATTTTTCAAAAATTATTCCCTAAAACAGCTTTATTTAAAAACAAAATAAAAGAAGAGATTTCTGGCCTTACAAAATGGTATATCATGGTATTTTGTGTGTAACCGTTTTTTTTAATAATTTTTTTCTGTTTTAAGTCAAATTTTGTTGGCTTAACGGGGTGAATAGACCCTCTCCAATACTATTTTTTTCTTTTCTCAATCCAACCTATACGCTCTAGCTTTTCCTCACACCTTATACCCTGTATAAAAACAAATATTTTGAGAAAAAAAAAATTATCAAAATCAGACCTGCACTTTAAAAGTTCGAGGTAAAAACCTTAAGCGTCTCAAAATATATAGAAAATAAACTTTCACTTATTAAAAAAAAAAAACTCAGAAGGTACCTACATAATGTAGTTAAAAACGAAAAAATGTTTCTCAAATTATTTCTTCTGACCACGGAACCATTTAAAGTATTCCGTCAAGTCAAAGTAATCAAAAAGCTCGAAGGATTCACCTCAGGGCTGCTACCTTCGTGACTCTAAAGAGTCACTTTGGCTCTTTTTTTTCAGGTGTGGTTCTTTGGCTCCACTTTTCAAAAATCCTCCAATATTGGCTCTTTTTGAGATTTTCGTGGCTCTTTTTACTCTTTTTCAGAACAATTTATCTACTGAAATTTCCTTTTTCATAATTATTCAGTTTTCCTCTAACTAAACAAAATCTAAATCTGACCGCGTTTATTTTCATTAAAAAATCAATTTCTAATTATCGGTTTCACAAATATTTAACAGACTTTTAAATTTTTAAATGACGTATTTTGTATGGATCAAACGTCATTTTAAGATTTAAGAGCCTGTAAAGTAGTTAAAAGGGCTTTATGAAATCGGCCATTACCTTTTGCTTTTTGCCTTAATATTTCCTGAACGTAGCAATAAGAAAGAATGAGATGAATATATCCCTATTTTGGGATTTATTTTGCAAATGTTTCAACTGTTTTTTGTTGTGTATTTATTTTTGTTGCAACTGTTTTTTTTTTTAAGTTTATGTAATTTTTTCAAATAAATAAATATTTCTGAATTATAATTTGGCATTTTTTTCATTTTGGGGACGTTTTCAGCGGTGGCTCTTTTTTTTTGAAATACTATTTTTATTGACTCTTCTCAATATTCAGAAAGGTAGCCCTGATTCACCTGTTCTTGAATGTTATATGAATTCAATTCAATTCAAGGTACCTACTTTGGTTATTAAATTATGAATGAAACTATCATCTTAAGAACCATCCGCATTGTATATTGTATTTTCATTACTAGGCTTTATTATATACTAGCGCAATAAAGCTAAAGTACCATAAATCTACTTTTACTAACATAATAAATAATAACTACCAGAGAAGGAAAATTGGAAATCCTGGAGACGCGTCGCCGACGCGTACTCGTAAAAACGTCAACTGATGTAAGAAAATATTTTTGAATTGAACCCTTTAGACTCGTTGAATATGCTATACGTAAATTTATTATATCAGCAGCTGCTCAAACATGCTGAAAACCGTAAATGCTACTAATTTATTGAAGTTCAACTTAAACCCTTTTCAAAAAGCTATTTGCATATTAGACTTTTGGTCCATTAGAAAATAAAAAACAAGCAAACAAAAAAGCAAATCCTCACCCTCGTTATTGAGTACCTATTCCTGAATGAATTTTATAAGCTTTTTTTCGTGTGCTTATAGGATTCAATATCGTTATTGTAAGAAATAAAACTTTAAGGGAATTAAAATGAATACATTTATATTTAATTTCTTGACCTGATAATAAGACGTTTGCTTGTGTAACGATTCTGTTTTGAGCATGATAATATCGAGCACAAGGACTTGGAAAAATATAGGAATGAGTTGGATTATTTTTTCCTATTTTTGTTTTTGTTGTTTCAAGCTATAACGCGGGGGTTGACACTTAAGACCGACAAAAATATTTATTTTTTTAATTGACTGAATTTCAATTCTATATCCAACTTAAGTGATTTGTTCTTTTTACTTTATTAATTGAAATAAGAAACTAACATTATCCCCTACAGAGGGTTCATATAAACACGTTTACAAGCAAATTTGTAAGAACCTTTAACAGAACTTAGGTTTGTAGCTCTTTTTTTTATATTGAATTAAGAATGGCGAGAGATATTTCAGTTGATACAAAATTAATTTCGAAAGATTGGGAGGGGGGCTATTCTATGCCCTGGGCAACAAATGTTCTACCTTTGCCATTGACCACATTCCTTTTGTCCTGTGATGGGTCAAAACAACCTTAACACAATATGCTTCACATTTGCTGGGGAAGGATTGTTATTTTCCCATTTATAAATGTTTCAAAACCAGAATACTTGATTTAAAATCAAAACGAAAACAAAGTTAACTGCATATTCCATATTCAAAAACCAAAATACAAAGTAATCTATTATCCTTTTGTACCTACTTCAAAACAAACTTTTGAATAAGACAACTTTCAAAAAAACTAGTTTCTTTGTCTAAAAATCAACATCAAATAATTTCAAAGAAATGTTACAACCATAACATCTTATCCTTTATGTCCCTTGCAGAAAATAGTTCCAAAGAATAAGTTTTATGGCCAAAATAAATTTAAAGCAGGGTCTAGTCAAGAATAGAGTTTAGGTATAGGTATTGTTTAGGGTTTGTTGAAGTTAATTTGTCCCTATAAATTCATGCATATGTATGTATGTTTGTATGAACAGTAAATTTTACATATTTATACACATGTATATAAACATTTTTTTTGAAAGTGACAGACTTTACTAGCGCATGATACAAATAGAGCGTAAAATGCATGACTATGAATGGGTGCCACGTGTTTGCTCTTTTGGGTCAAGGCAAATGTTAGACACATAAAATAAGTTTGGTTGCGCGACAGCTCGTGAAGAACCAAGGCCTTACAACTACTATCGATGATTTCTGTGTGCGTTTATTAGCAGGAATGGAATGGATTTTTAATTTCGGCCGAATCCGAACCGATAAGGTGAGAGGCAATTTTTCTTGACCAGAGATACTATTGTAGGACTTGTCACTTCCTCGCAAGATGCAATACACGTGCAAAAAAAAAACATTTTTTTGTTGGATATAATTATAATTACTCACAACCCAAGACTAAAAAGAAGTAAATAGACGAATAACTATAAAGGATGGAACCATATCTGAAGCTTGAAAAAAATACTGAACTTAAACTAAGGAATGAATACTGTTGGGAACTTAAGATCTATTATCTATTGTGCCCCTAAATCAAATTTAAATAGCGGATACTTATTGGACTCAACAGTTTAACATGTGTTTAAATATGAGCTAAAAACCTTATATATAGGCCTACTATGGCGTTATCAATCTGAAGGTCCAATTTTCACACACGCTTCGCAGTAAATCAGGCCGTATTTCGGAAATAACGCGTTGAATTTCGACTTCAGTTGTTTCTAATATATCCGCGTAGACATGCGACTTGATATATTCCCAGAGGTAGCCAATTAACAGAGGTCCGTTTTTTAGGTCAATTAATCGTTCGTCAACTCTGTTTCTTTTTCAACTTTCGCGTGCATGATGAATTGCCAAACCAAACAAACTTCAAAAAAACCGAGAACTGTCAAATCAGCTGACACAGAAAACAGTGTTACCAACTTCAAGTTCTTCGTTAGATAATTATAGCTTATTCATAACAGTTATAATAGTTTATCGCCATTAACGGGCTTAGCGCCACTTGAAAAAAAAAAACTTTGGTGCCCACCGGCGGAGAGCCTGGCCCTGCGGGGCGGAACAAACAATACTTTTATAAACAAAAACTGTTATAATTGACATGTCTAGGGTTACTCCCTAAAAAAAAGTAGATAAGATAGAAGATACTTACGCCCAATTTCTTCACAGAAGTACTAAGCCAGTCTAGTACCCAGTCTAGCTGGACCAGGTACAAGCTTTGGTACTCGGTCCTAATGAGAAGTAAGTACCTGAGCATTTCTTCACATCACTAGTACCGGATCTAAATTCACCAAGCGGTACTAGGACTTAATACGTCTAAAGCTGGTCTAATTAGGGGGGTTCACATTCAACGACATGTTCATCAACACGTGTCGTTATGTCAGATTTTTGTAATGTGAACACCAGTCGAACGACCGTTGATCGACTTAGTTTGTAGTTCAATTTTTTTAATAGGGGGGTTCACATTCAACGACGTGTCGTTCAACCTAAGTCGTTTTGCTAGCGTTCACATTCAACGACTATCTTGCCGACATCATTTTCAAGAAAATTTTTAGAGAGCTGCGAATTTGGTTATTTACACCAATTCTACTGCATTCATTTAATTTTTTCAACTTTCTTGTTGTTGTTTACTTCGATTGTAAACCATTTTCTTCAAATCTCACTTAAAAAAAAGAAAAAAAGATGTAAAATTGAAATCATCGGTCGTTCGACTGGAGTTCACATTTACTACAGCGGTCGTCCGACAGAGAAAATTATTAAAAAAATTGAACTACAAACTAAGTCGATCAACGGTCGTTCGACTGGTGTTCACATTACAAAAATCTGACATAACGACACGTGTTGATGAACATGTCGTTGAATGTGAACCCCCCTAATAATTTTCTCTGTCGGACGACCGCTGTAGTAAATGTGAACTCCAGTCGAAGGACCGATGATTTCAATTTTTCATTTTTTTATCTGTTTCTTAAGTAAGATTTTGAGAAAATAGTTTGCAATAGAAATAAACAACAAAAAGAGAGTGGACACAAATAGAATTGATTCATTAAAATTGGTGAAAATAATGAAATTGGCAACATGTTCTCTCTCTGAAAATTTGCTTGAAAATGATGTCGGTAAAACAGTCGTTGAATGTGAACGCTAGCAAAACGACTCGGGTCGAGCGACACGTCGTTTAGTGTGAACTGATTTTGAAAATATTTTGGCATTTCAAATATTATTTTGATATTTATTTTGACTGATTGATTTTTATTTAATTCTATTTTCGAATGAATTATGTCAATTTTAACAAAAAGGGGACATAATATCCATTCTACGATACCTGTCTCTTCAAGTATCAACTATGATATTTGTCTTTGTGATCAACAATTTTCTGGTCTTCAATTTACGCCAGTTAATAGAAAAACGGCCGTCGCGTCGTTGCTACAAACCTATAGAGAGTTGGAAGATGAAGAATGACAAAAAGTCCCACTTATATTTACAGGACTGATCAGTGGTGCTCTGTTTTAATTCAGCTTCCAGATGAAGCAATCGATTTGAGTAGAGCATTGTGCGTTATTTTTTTCGTGGAGATTTGGGCATTTTTATGTGTAGGTACATATGTGTGTGACAGGCTTGGAGAAATGCCCTTTATTACATATGTGCATTTAATGTTCGGTTCATGCAATGCATTGGTTGCGTTTGGGGAACTATCCAGAGCTATCAGGATAGGTTATGTGTGCAAAAAGAACAACGCATATCTGAAAATTTTGGAATATGTGCGGAAGGCCTTTTTAATAGCTTATCGAAACTGTCTAAAACAATATTTATCGTTCTAGATATGACGCTGTTTCAGGTATTAGCGCCACTAGACTGCCGATTTTAAAGTCCTAGCTAATACCGAGTCCTAAATAGTATACTCGGTACGAACTTGACAGAACTAGGGCTTAGTATTTATGTGAAAAAATCATTTGATACCGATTTGAGTACTAACAACTGGTATAATAACCAGGTACTAGGTGATTTTGAGGAGTCAGCTAGTACCGAGTCCTAACTGATACTCGGTACCAAATTGACAGGACCTAGAACTTCTGTGAAGAAATGAGTTGATACCAATTTGAGTATTAATTTTAGGACTAGTACCGGTACTAGCATTAGGACTCTGTGAAAAAATTGGCCGTTAGCATTGCGAAAACATATTTGCGATAAGTTTGCGTTTTAGTCAAATAAATTATTTTAGTAAAAAAAAAAAGTCAAATAAGCGGAGCAGACTGTATTTGATTATTTTCACATGTCAGGCTACACTATCCAGTTATAGTAGAGTGTTTGTTTATCATATCTGATTTGTATTAACTTTGTCTAACGCACATAGTGGATGTCGAGGTCGACTTATGACTCCTCGACAGATGTGAGTTTTTGGTTCACCTTCACATTATTTGTCAAACACCATGTAATCGACGAACTATCGAATATAATATTACATTTGTAGCATTTTTTAAGACGAAGTCAGCGTCCAAAATTACCCAAGGCAGAGTTTTTGCTCGACTCCTTAGTCTATCTACATAGGTATATATCAATGTCGATACTAGACAACTATTAGAATAAGGGTGACTGTAAATAGTGTATATATGCTCAGGGCCCCGGGTAAAATTAGTTCTTCAATAAGCTACGATAACTACGTTTGTTTGCTGAAGTTCAAGCTCATAAAAAAATTAGCTTCACTGAGTATCGTGCTTATGGTATTTTCTCAATGAAACAAGGTCTATAAAAATAATTAAAGGCAGTCACGCAACAGAATCAAATTCAACATTGCCAATTAATTGTTTTGGATTCAGTTACTGCGGTGAAATAATAAAAGCTTTTCTACATTGTTTGCACTATGTCAACCTGTCACCTCACATTCAATCAAACTGTCAATTGCCCCTTCTCTCTTGAAGGAGAATGTGGAAAGGGGATGACAAATAAGTGAGGGAAGAAATTTAAATTGGATTCCGTCTTCCATTCAACCAATCCGATAAGAATTTCTTCATTTCTTTCACGAGTTTAATGGTATAGGATTTAGTATAAGATAATAATCTCAATACAAAACCAATGCTTACTATTTACCATCACAAGGGTCGCAGTTGTTGTCAATCAATTTATGAACTACATACTATATGTTACTGACTTGTTTTTGAATCTGAGGGTGTCTTAAGCTTAAGCCTTAAGTGCATTGGGCAACGAAATAGCTTCTTCACATTTGGGATTTTCCATTTCTAATCGATTTCTTATCAGATTGTTTTATTTTTTTTTATTTTTTGATGTCTGAAAGTGGTACAATCAAGGTCATTTCTAATTGAGGACAAACTAACGGAGTTATTGTGGAGGTAACACATATATGTATGTATACCACGTGTGATGGAAGAGGATAAACCAATACATTATAAGTGTTTTCATGGTTAAGTGTGCTGCCAAATATGAAATGATTTGGCGATAAAATAAAGCTATCAGCTTTAAGTTCAATAAAGCACTGTCTATTGTTTTTAGATTATAGGTATACATAAAATACCGTATTTTACTCAATTACTTCTACAATTTACAACACTGATTTTCTATAATACCAACAAAACTGCACCGAATTTCAAAAGAAATGTTGAAATTTTGCAAAGAAAAGGCAATGGTGTGATTTTTATACCGGTATATTTTGACAATACACCAAAATAATACATTTTTATCTTTATTTCCTTTTGTAATTCTTATGCGAAGCTTAGGTTTGTCTACCCATGCGAAGAAGCCGGGCGGGCCAGCTAGTTAATATTAAAAATCAGTCTTATAATTGACACGTCTCAGGTCACTTCCTAATTTTTTTAATATTTTTCTTGTCTACTCAATCGAACTCTCTCTCTCTCTCTCTCTCTGTCTGTCTCTATACAGGGTGGGAGTGATTCTCATAAGGTGTGACAAAAAGCTAGAGTGTGTAGGTCGTCTTTTCTCCCCCCGTTTAGCCAGGAGGGGCAATTTCCTAAAAAAAGTAATAAAAAACAATGGTTGCACTCACCATGCCATGCTATACGTTTTTTTTTTAAAGCCAGAAATCTCTTCTTTTATTTTCTTCTTAAATAAAGTTGTTTTTATAAATAGTTTTTGAAAAATTAATTTAAAAAAAAAAAAATTTTAAAAGTTGTTAAAACTAATTTTGTTCGAAATTTTACGTTATTAAGTAGTATGATGTTAAAATCTCTTCTAGCTCTTAAGAAAATTGAAAACAACCGACATAAAATTTCCTTAATTTGACTGCAATATGTTGCTTAAGTTCCTCTAAAGATCCTATTTTCTAATAACTACTACTAAAAACTTATAAGAGCTTTGAATTTTGAGAACAAAATTAGTACTTAATTACGTAAAATTTTGAAAAAAATTAGTTTGAGTTTTTTTTTTAAATTTTGAGTTTGAAAAATTAATTTTTAAAAACTTTTCCTTAAACAGTTTGTTTGAAAACAGAATAAAAGAAGATATTTCTGGCTTTACAGAAAATGTATATCATGGCATTGTGAGGGTAACTGTTGTTTTTTTAATAATTTTTTGTCTGTTTTAAGTCAATTTTTTTGAAAATTTCCCCACTCGGCTAAACGGGGTGTAATAGACATCCCTCCCATACGATTTTTTTTCTTGCCTTGACCTCTCTACGCGCTCTAGCTTTTTGTCACACCCACAGATTAGCCATATGAAGATGAGAATGTTTCGTACGTTTCACCCTACAAAACTCATTTGTTTACATTGTTGTATTTGTAATTTTTTCCCGCGTCGATGAATAGATGTGAATTTCAACAACAATTTAACCCGGTGTGTGAAGATCCCTTCTGATGTCTATGTGTGAGATTTTTATGCACACATTCTCATTTTTTATCTGATAACTGCCAGTTCAAGCTTGTAGGCAAATTAAAATGGCTGCCGTGGATTCTCATCTTCATGTGGCTAATCTGTGGTCACACCTTATGCGAATAACCCTAGTGTGAAACTAAAGTTGATTGAAAGCCCAAACAATTTTATTTGCTATCAACACACTTCCAGTGAAACAATGGGACAGGTCTATTGAGATTTAACTTACATATATCTGACCTCCAAGGAAAAAAAAAAGCATTTTAATATGTACATCTTTAAAGACCCACACTTCAATCTAATCAACCCCTTAAGTGATAGAAAATGCAAATCATTTGTTAAATTTTCACTTCTTACGAAAAATAAGTTTTCCTTTATCTTATACCCGTAGCCGTAACCGTTGTCGGAGTGTGTGTGTATTTATATATGATCTCACATAAAATTTCACCAACAAAACTCGGACACAAGTTTTATACCTAATTTACATTTGAAAGCAATCCCTTCTATATCCACCGCAAATCCAATTTGCACATAAACAAACCTTTTACGATTATATGGTGGAATAAATTTTCCAACATAATCTCTCCCATATCCCATCGACAACATCACTTTCGCTTTACTTTTATATATTCCAATATTGGAAGTGCTTTACAACTACAGTGCTCAAGAGGGCGTTAAACTACAAAAAATCACTGAGAATGAAAATACCTAAAATGTGTTGGGTAGGTATAGGATAGACTGCGATAGGGAATAAGGGTCTATGGCATGGGAAAAAACAAACAAAATTATCACTCACCTCGGCCATTTTGAAGAGTATCCTTGGTATCTGCTGTTTACCCTCGTTTGGTTTCGAAATCCGGATGTAAATGTAAAATTCAATCTTTTGTTTTAATTTTTTTTTTTTTTTGACGTTTGGTTCCCTCTTAAGGAGCGGGCCCTACTGATAAAAATTGTATGATGTGTTTCTGGTTTCTGTTAAATATTTTGTTCAAATATTTATATATTTGAGTTTTATTCGTTGGTCCGCGTGGTTTACTCTGGATTTAGTGATTTAATATTTATAAATGTACAGAATTCACCATGAACCTGCAACTGGATCTATCTAAGGTTTTATCGCTCCTCTATTTATGTTTTTCCTTCTGTTTTCTGAGCGTGATTGTCAAATGCTGTATTGTTTCGTTTTGAATTTGTTTCTGTTTCTATTTCTATTTCTCTTACGATTTCTGTTTTTATTCCTTTGATAGGAGTTAAAGGAATAGCAGCAGCAGTAGCAGGACCCAACTCCTACTATCAGCTGATTACTTGAATCCTTATTGTTTATTTGAGCTATCTTTCGAAAAGAATGGCGATGTCGTTGTCGTCGTTCTTTTGAGGGGCCATTCATTTTGACACAAACTGTCAGCTTATAAAATCCACCACCAGCAATGGTAATTTAAAATGAAATTTGTCATTATCATCATGCCGACACTGATACTATCGTCAGTGGTGATGGCTCTTCCGACGACGATTTTTCTCAACGAATTTAATTCAATTTGTCGCATAATTTGGTTTGATATTTGTTTCATTTCAATGGCTGTTAGATTTCCAGTAAACTTCAATTACTCGTCTATTAGTCATTCTCATTACTATACACTATACCTACAGAGAGAGAGGGGTAATGTGCCGTGATGCCGGTGTAAATGAAAATATTGAAGCAAAAACGATGGGACCGATTTGCCACGTCTACACTCTTGGGTGGATAATTGAAAATCTTCCGAGTAAATTTAATTTAAAAAAAGAAAGATTACTGTCGTCGTTGTCTGCTGAAGAGAAGACGAACGACCACGAGGAGTATTCTATCTTTGATGTTCAATGGATGTGTTTTTCTGTATTCCTCTGATTGCATTGCAGATTCAACTGATTTCATTTAGATGTTTTATTTTTTTTTTTATTTTTTCTGCTAAAACTGTTGCCTCTGGCTTCTGACAATTCTGTGAAAGTAAAGAAAGAAAAAAAAATAAATTTAATGTCAATCAATTGAAGTGATATAGGAGAAGTGTTAATAAATTTGTTTTTTATTTATTCCTTTAACAATATACACTCATGTAAATAAAATCTTGTTTGAGTGATAAATTCTGCTCTTTTTTAGTATAAATTTAGTAAGGTAAATATATCTGCATGATATTTGTTAGTTTATTTTTAGATTTGAATGGGAAAGTTCGTTTTGACGTTTTGTGCTTATGTACCTAAATATTTAGAGTTTGACATCATAGAATGCAAATGCATGAGTATTATTAGAAATTTAAGAGGATTGAAGGTTTTTGTATTGAAGATAACTACGAAAGACTGTCAAGTAAGCAATGCACTTTTAGAAATCAATAAAACTAAGTTGGTATACACATTATTAATAGACGAGACTATAGAGATATCCTAATTTATAAGAGTTATAATAGTTTTTTGCCATAAAAATTTGGCGTGCGGTAACGCGCTTTGCGCGACTTAAAAAAAAACTCTGGGTGCCTGAAGTATTCCCACCGGCGGAGGGCCCTGGTACTTTTATAAACCAAAACTGTTATAATTGGCATGTCTAGAGCCACTTCCATTATTTATAGATTTTTTGTAGTAAATTAGTTGTGCAAAAAAATTAATAGCTCTGCTATTTGGAAAAAAATGTTTGTAGTCCTAACTTGATATCAAGTTACAAATTTGTTTAAAATAAACAAAAAAACCAAGGCAACAAAAGTTTTTAAATTGTTTTCTTTCGACAACTAATTTAAGACAAAAAACTACAATTATTTGTTTACCTACCTACTTGTTTTTTTTTTTTCAATAGAAGAGCTAAATTAGGTACATATTTAGTTTCTAACTTGACAGACATCCATGAATGATAGCTTTTCAATATTTGAAACTTTTTCCCGAAATGATTAAGTAGGTAGGTACCACAGATTATATATATATATAGAAATATCACACATAGACAGTAGGGATCTTCAGACACCGGTTAAATTGTTGTTGCAATTCACATCTATTCATCGACGCGGGAAGAAATTACAAATACAACAATGTAAACAAATGGGTTTTGGAGGGTGAAACGTACGAAACATTCTCATCTTCATATGGCTAATCTGTGGTAGGTACTTCGAAAACAAGTCTAATTTTTGCTTTGAATAATTGAATCACAAGATCCTGCTCTATATCAGGATCATTTTTCATGAGCCAAAAATGTAGTTTTTACTTTGGCGGATAGATGGCTTTTCAGTTTTGCAAATGGCTAAGTAGTGTAAATAATAGCATGAGAAATAAACAAACATAAGAAAGTGTGATTATGGCAACACCACATTGGGAAGAATTTGTAATAGCCGTTTTTACTATCAGAAATGATCTATATATGTAGATCATCAAAAAACATGCATTACAATAACAACACCAGATCCTGCTCTCTATCGGGATCAAGTTTCATGGACCCAAAACTTTTACTCTAGCGGATAGGTGGATTCTATGGGTAAGGTAGTGTTAAATACAGTGCAAAGAAAAAAAGACAACAAATACGTGGAAAATAAACAAACTTTCGGAAAAAAGAGATACAGGTAAACAACACAGTTTTCACTAAGATCCGTAATGTTTTATTTTCATGAGATGATCTATATGGATCATTAGCGATAATAGCTGTGTTTATTTTATCTACGGATCTGGATCTGGATCAGGCTCATCCCATGAAAATAAAACGATACGGATCTTAAAGACAACTGTATTGTATACCGATCTCTATTTTAATTACGTTGGTTTATTTTTCATGTATTTGTTGTCTTTTTTCTTAACACTACATTTCACACTGCCTTACCATGAGAAGCCATCTACCCACAAGAGTGGGAACTAATTTTCGGATCTTTAAAACAGATCCAGATAGAGAGCAAGATCCCAAGTTGTTGTTGTATTACGTGTTAAAGAATGATCCTGATCCAGATCCGTAGATAATAAAACACGGCTTTTAAAATGCGACAACCAAGAATATTTTCCAAAAATTATAAATTATAAAAAAATATAAAATTTTATAAATTTATAACAACACATAAAATAACGAATCAATAAATGTCAAAAATAAGCAACAAAAAGAAATGTCTTCAATTATAGCTGCATTTTATTGGAAATTTATAGCTAGCGCAATAATCAAGTACAAATAAAACGCCTTGGCTGTGTTAATAAAACGCTTTAGCAACTTTTGGCTGTGTTCGCTACAAATATCATAGATCACATCTATTTTGTCTCCACCATTTTGTGAGTGAAAAACAACATTAAGGTTCAAGTCATGAATACTTTTCAAGAGCGCCATCTTCATCTTCAAAGTTCTAAATATGTATATCCACTTTTATATCCACTCTTTAACTGGCTAATTTATTGACACTATTTGTTTTTGTTTGTCAAGGGAAATTTTACTGCGCTGGCTATAAAATTACCAATCAAACACGGCTTATATGAGAAAATGCTTTAAATGACCTACTGATTTTAGAATTATTCGGGAAAAATGATGATGTGTGCATTTTATTTTACATAGCTGTGTCACTTTCTTCCTTTCGGCTTGTCGTTTTGTTTGAAAATAGTTTTTCATTTGACAGATTAGGTGTGTGACAGATTAGACATGTTCAGATTTGTGTTCAGAACAAAGTACATTTTGAACTTCCCCGAGTGTAAGTCCTAGTAAGAAGTTTATAAAAACAACAAAAAACATAATTTGTTGTTGTCTCTTGTATTTTTAAGTGACGATATTCCAGTTTGACTTGCGATATAGTAAATTCGTTAAAAAATATGAAAGCCAAGATTTTAATCAGACCTTACTTGTGATGCGAAAGAACATGAAAACTTGGGTCTATGTATATGTCTGTCTGTCTGTATGTCTGCAGCTCAATCTTTAGTTCAAACCACTGAAGCGATCTTCTTCAAACTTGGGACTTAGGGGTTTTGGGTGATTCCCTAGACGGAAAATTGAAATATTTTTTTTCTCCAAAAGTAACTGTACATATCATAAATTCATTATGAAAAAGGTTATTAATTTCGAAAACGGCTCTAATAATGTACACCATACAATTGTTTATATTTTAGATTTACTCGCTAACGGCTCCAACGATTCCCTTGTATACAAGGTGTCCCTTAAGGTAGGTATAAAGCTCAGTTTGCTATAGAGCCTTTAGCGATTCAATTAGTGGCGGATAGCGCTGTTTTGATACCATAACCTTATCGCTAACTAATCTCGATGCTAATGTTACAGAACACCGACACAGTTTTTTTTAGTTCTCTGGGATATTT
Source organism: Leucozona laternaria (assembly GCA_932273885.2). Classification (NCBI taxonomy): domain Eukaryota; kingdom Metazoa; phylum Arthropoda; class Insecta; order Diptera; family Syrphidae; genus Leucozona; species Leucozona laternaria. The sequence goes on along the minus strand of OW026367.1, from coordinate 15,554,769 downwards.
TATGAATCTCATTTTTGAACACGCCTAATTCTAAAAGCCACAATGACGTTTGGTTAAATTTACCAAGTAATTTTCCGCAGCAAATGCGCTTTGGAATTTTATCAAATTTGTGTAAATCATCTCCCATACAAATTTTGACAGTTCATAAACCAAATGGTAAACTTTAGCAAATTGTAAACTTATTCAGGTTCTACATCGTTGCGTGAATACCCTTAATACTAAACTATATTACTTTTAAAACAAATCAATGAATAAATCAACAAGAAATTAATACACACCTGTACTAAGAAGGATACACATTTAGTTGGAAATGATTTGGTGTTGCTTTAAAAAAAAAATTCGAACAGTAGTTGTTGTTGCCAATAAAGTTTGATTATTTCAACTGTTTTTCGTTTAAACTTGTTTCATTAACAAATATACAAATTCAACATATGTATGTAGGTATCTATATAATTTAATATTTAATCAAAAATTGCACCTGTCAAAATACATATTTGCAAACAAAACCAACAAGTTTCATTTCCAAAGAAAGCGAGGCATGGCAAAACGGTGCCTATAAAAAATTTTCTAAATGAAATAATAACGCAGTTGAGTCAATTTTGTATTTTGTACAGAACAGAAGTCAGTGAAAGAGGTAAGCTTACATAAGAATTTAAAACAACTACTAGCAGACCTTTTCTAGCGTTGCTCTGTGATTTCTACTCTTTCGTATTAATAAATTTTAATATCAGTTATATATACAAATAAATATATAACAAAAATACTCCTAATTAGTAAGATCTAGCATATAAAATTATCAAATTCCACATTGAACAATTATTAACAGCACCTCCGAAAGAACGGTTTTATTGATTTTCCACTATCTCATTATCTGGCTTACCGATTTTAACTAAATTTTTTATACAGAAGCTTGTAATAAATATAAATAATATTCCATAATTATTTTTGGATTTTAAAAAAATATTTCAATTTTTTTTTTTGAAAATTCGATATTTCGAAAGCGGGTGGAAGATTTTTTTTGTAGGATTTAATTTTTAACTCCACATACAAAAATACTTAAAATTGGCGTGCCGAATTCATTTTTTTTTCTTAAAAATGTTAACGAAATTTTATGTAAAAAAAAAATGTATTAGCCCAAAATTTTAAACGATTTAGTAAAGTGCTAAATCATTTTTAATATGATACTAGGTCAAAAAGAGGATTTTGCTAATTTTAAATGAGTTTAAAATGATACTGTCTCCTAACATTTTACTAAAGTTAAAATCGCCAGATTGCTGTTTCATCTTTTTAACATATTACTAAATCCATATGTCACTTTGACATAGAAAAACTTTAAAAAGGTATGTTTGCTTACTTTTTTGCACGAAATGTCACTGTTTTAAACGCGTTCAGCTTGAGTTTCGTACGAAAATAGGTTTTGGATGATACAAGTTAAAAAGTGTTTAAAATTAAGAACATTTTAGTAAAGAGCTTTAATTTTAGTAAAGCGTTAACTAGTATCATGCTAAGACCTTAACATGAGGCTGTTTAAAATTTTGCGCCATTATTTTTAAAAATAAAATTTAAAAAAAAATGTTTAAAAAATTCCATTTTTAAAGCCTTTGGTTCCAAACAGTTTAAGAAGTATTTTAATGAATTTCTTTCTAATTTTGTTGATTTAAACAATTTTCCAGTTTAAAAAATATAATTTCCTTGCATGGGTCCGCCAAATAACTTCTTTTTTTTTTGAAAATGGCTCAAAACATCGAGTGTAGCTTCGGCTGTGTGGCACGTAGCGCCGTCCTGTTGAAACCAAATGTTGCCAGTATCCTCCTCTTCAATTTTTGTGAACAAAAATTCGTTCAACATGGCCCGATAACGATCGCCAGTGACTGTAACGGCCACTCCTTGCTCATTTTCGAAAAATGGCCCAATTATGCCTCTGGACCAAAATCCGCACCAAATAGTGACTCGTTTTGGGTGTATCGGCTTTTCAATGTATGCGTGCGGGTTTTCTGTGCCCCAAATGCGACAATTTTGCTTGTTTACTACCCGCCAAGATCAAAATGAGCTTCATCTGAAAAGATGATTTTTTTGGCAAAATCGGCATCTTCTCTAAGTCGATCGCAGGCCCACTTAGCGAAGCGTATACACAACCATATTCGTTCAGCGGAAGGATAAAACTAATTATCTGTCAAATCAGACATGAGCTAAGTGTTACCATTCACGAAATAAGCACTAGTTGAAAAAAAAAGTTAGATGGCGGACCCTTTATAAACCTTCATTAGAACACATAATTCTTATTATTTTTCTCATCCTCTTCGTCTTTTTTCAACCGTAGAATTATAATTTTCCACTTGAGTTCAGATTGACATTTTAAATGATTATCTGCAGTGTCACTTGAAAGCAAGTGCTTTTCCATAACACCATACATTACGCTATCAACTGAATGCCACTCCACTCTGTAACTATGATGTATTAAAAATGAAATTCATACAGTTGCGCTATTAACGAGTCATAATATTCAAATTTACATAACATTCTCTATCTATTTGCAGTAAAACAATCGTCTTACATCACAACGTTCTTTCAAAGAGTGTTTTATGTTTTCGGTGAAATTAATCCCTCATGACGACAATAATGCTATAGTGTTACACCTTACACAAACTTCAAATGTAAACATCAAAAACACACGTCATCCTCATCAGCGTAAGTCAGCAGTCACCACACAAAATCTTCTGAAAATCGGTGCACTGGCTATGAAGTGCCAACGTTTTATGAAGTTTTCGCATTTCTTTATAAACTGGATTATTTTTTATTGCATTATATGACGAGTGAAGACTTTAAAAAAAATAATAAAATACGAGTAAGTTAAAGTATAATTTGGATGGCTAGATTTAATTGTAAAGATAACATTTTCACACGCAACTGATGCCTATTTGTATTATTAGAGTTGGACTATCAGAGGTTGGACAAGTCGCTAACCGCATGAAAAAAAAAACAATCTTTAGTTTTTATGGGGCCCTAAAAAGTTTTACATAAATATTGACAAGGTGCTAGGAAGGGTCACGTTATCTGGAGGTCCAGAGTTTTCACAAAATCTTCGCAGTAAATCAAGCTGTATTTTGGCAATTACGCTTCGAATATTGGCTTCCAAGTGCTTAATTGTTTCTGGATTATAGGCGTAGACTTTACATATCCTCATATATATCGCTCCAAATGCGGAAATTCTGTTTATTGACATAGCCATTTAACCACAAGTGTGCTTCTTTATGAGCATACCATAAAATACACGTAATGTGTTTCAAAATAAATTTGAAAAATTTGCAAATTATGCTCCGGTGTGAGACTATTCATGATCAATTGCCAAACCAAGCTTACTTTAAAAGAACCAAGAATTGTCAAATCGGCTGTCACAAAAAGAGAGTTGCCAATTTAAAGTTTTCGCTGTTTAGAAAAAACTCCCTTTAATTGTGATTAATTATTAATTAAACATCGTATCAAATCCGCTAATTCCTATATGAATTTAAAACTGCAGTATACATTCGTTTGCATCTGTTTTTATTCAGATTATCATTCCACCTCTCACCTAATCTGTCAAAACGACGAAAGACGAAACAACAGAAAAAAGCATACGTGTAATCAGCCTCTTAGTTTTGCACTTATCCAGATCCAGATGTAATAAACATATACATACCTCGATTGCATCAAAATAAAATGTCTGTTTCAAAAATACGCTTCCCTTAAAAAGACACCCTTCAACCCTATATAATTTTATTTTTTATGGACTATTTTGTTCTTCATTCTCTTCGCAAATGAAACATTACATGTTCTTCGCAGGGGTTTCGGTAATATTTTATCGTACCTACTACAGCAAATAAAGTCATCTTCATAATAAAAAGGACTATAAATTTCAAAAGAGGTTATGTCGTCTTGGGTTTACTCTCATTAGTTAAGAAAAATCATGAAATCATGTGCTATATGCCTATAGCTTGTGCCAAAACTAAAATGTTAACAACCACTCGTATCACTTCCTCTCTCTCTCTCTCCACTTAAAAAAAGGCACTAGGTCTTATCACCCAAAACCATAACGCCCAAACCGTAAAATGTCATAGCGCCAAAAATCCCAGATAAAGCTCAGAAACTCAAAAAAAAAGTGCCACAAAACCTAAAATAAATTTCATAACGCCCAAAAAACGTGGAATAATTGTTTCGATTTTTTACGGAATAAGTCGTCGATAGTGTTCATCTTTTGCGCCACCTTGTACATTGCTATTCATTTTCTCCATTAATTAAATTAAATTAAAAATTAAATTGTGAGAAAATATGTTTCTGAAAATAACTGCCTTTTAATATGACTCAATTTTACATCTTAGAAAACGAATCTTTAGCTATAGGTCGTATAACCAATGGTTGATTTAATTTTGCATTCAAATTGAGGCACTTCTTTATTCTAAGCCTTGAACTTCATTCCATATCAAAAATAAAATTACCATTAGAACGGTAACAATTTTGTAAAACAGCATCACATCAAAATGTCTCACCTTCGACAAAAAAAAACCAATAAATGTTGGCACCCATTGGTACCTACGAGCTATACGACCTGACAGAAAAAAGAGAAAATTTAAGTAAGTCCCTGTCTTAACAAAATATGTACATACATAAAAACCTTACATCCGAAAAAAATAATATTTGATGCTCCCCAGCCGCAGAGGAATAACATATTTAAAGCCAACGTTACATCTTATACACTTTTGCATGTTATCACAAAAAAAAATATGTAAACAACCCCAGAGCACAAGGTTGTGTGTTTAAAAGAATTTAAAATTCTATCAAGCACAAGCAGCGCATAAGCCCGACGACACGCCAAAACTAAAAGTGATGAAGTGAAGTGAAGTGAGTGCTCATCCGTTCAATCACCGTTGTTGGCACTCGACGATAGCAATAAAGACCTCATATACAACATCACAACCCACAACAAGGCATTATTACCTTACAGAGTGAAATCTGTCCGAAATGTCGAATGTTTTATTGTATCTATTATTATCACTTGCTGTACAGCATGACGAACGACAAAAACAAATATGACAAATGGGTGAATGGGACCACACTGATGTTATCTGTCAAATTTTGCTCTTTCCTGTTATATTTGGCCGTTCAGTAGTATCATAGCATGAACAGCAACATTTACATACCTACGACCATACAACGACAAACGAAAGTAATTAAGCTGTAATCATCTCGAGATGAACAACCTCATCGGTTTGGCTAAGGTATACCTACTCATCCAAGAGGACTCCCAAAAATTTGTATTTTGTGGCTACATAATAATGTACATATGTGTAGGTAAAGTATGTACATATGCAAAATGAATTTCAACCGGTAGATTTTGATGTGTGTGTCATTGTCACTTTGCCAGTTTACAGTGCCAATGTCAATAACAAACAACCTGTCATATGTATTAAAATATCAAGGCATTATCTTTAGAGGTTACTATAACTCCAATGTTAGGGAGGTCTCGCTGTCTAACAACTGACACAGGGTAGAAGAAAAAAATAACATGAATCTGTATGTTCCTAGTTCCTATATTGTTATGAGCAACCATCATCGCTGTGAGTGTCACAAACATAATATATGTATACTCAGAAGTAAAACATAATTTTGAGGTGCAGGGTCACTACAAAATTTATTAGCGCCTATGTCCAAATGTGCAAGAACTTTAGTGTAATTTTGTGTATTTTTAAAATGACGGTGTTATACTCACTCTTTCGACTCATTTTTTGACAGTATTTAATCCCGCTCCCACTTTATGATGATAAAGATTTTTAGTAGATTAAAAAAAAAAAAAATTGAGGCGAGATAAAACACTGAGACGTCAAAAAAGAAAACTGTCAAAAAAGATCTTCAGAGTTGAGTCATTTTGATGTCAATTGCCTAATTTCAAACTTTCAGGGCCAGTTTTTCAGTGGTGAGTTCAATTTTGATGAGTTAATCCGGGTTTAACTTTAATCTCGCACTGAAAAATTTGACCTCAGTGTCGTTTTTATTCAACAATATTATACTTGTGCGTCAAACTGCGCCTTTTCGATTAGTAATGCGGAAAATAAATTTGATACGTGTGAACGCTTCTGTAACGTTTATGAAAATAAAACCAGAAGAAAATTTCTTTTTGTTTCAGAAGAAGAACTGTCACTTTGCACCAATCAAAACGCCATCATACAGCACAGTACACATAATAAAGATAATGGTGCAAAATTTTAGACGATTAAGTATCGAGATAAAGATAAGTTAAGAAGACGATTTTCCAAATTTTTTATTTTTTAGTTTTTATCTTACTATCTTTTTGACATTTTACTTAAGCTAAAATCACCAAATGGCAATTTTATCTTTTTAGTTAGTATGAACTGACTCCATAATATGTCATTTTGACAACACAAAATGTGAAAAAGGTAAGTTTGATTACTTTTTGCACGAACTCTGTCACTGTTTTAGGTGTGTTCAGCTGGAGTTTATTAAGAAATCAGGCTTAAGGCTTAACTACATAAGCCCAAAAAGTGAAAAAGTACAAAAGTGAAAATTTTCAAACACATTTTGGAATAGTTTTTCTGACTGGAAAACTTATAAAAATGATGCAGAAAGATTAAATTTTGGTCTAAAAACAAAATTGTATATTATTTTTCACAAAACAACTGCGCTAGCGGGAAAAAAAATATTTTTACTTTTGTACAAAAGTACTTTTTGGCTTATGTAGTTAAGCCTTTAGTATGATACTATAGGTAGTTGAAAAATGTGTTAAACTAAGAACTTTTTAGTAAACAGCTTTAATGTCAGTAAATTGCTAACTAGTATCATGCTAAAACAACCATTTTTAATATATGACATCAATTATGACAATTTGCGCAATATATTATCTTATATGCCGAATTCCTTTCAACAAAAGAATTGATTCTGTTCAGAATTTTTTCGAAACAAAATCGATTCTTTTCTGTCAAAACAAATCTTGTGTTTTTAGCAAGATTTCACACTGATTTGCACACACACTATGAAGATTTGACATTTCTATTACGTCGAATTGAAAGTCGCGGAATTTTTCTAACACACACAATGACACGAAAAAAAATTCGATTCTTTTACGAATTCCTTTCAATTGACAGAAACAAATCGATTCGGTTTAGAAAAAAAATCGATTTCTTTGTTGAAAGGAATTGGCCATAAGATTTGTGTACCTTTGGCGCCTGTATGTGGTGCATACTTCATACAAAGAAATAGCCCGACCCTGCGAGGCTGTATGAGTCAATTATAAGGGTGACATGGTGATGATGTTGATGCTGATGCTGATGCAACCTGATGGTAGGAGAATTCTTCATTTCGAGAATATTGTTAGGCTTCATTAGTATCTTTTAAGTAATTAGCTTGAGTATTTCACACAATCTTGAGTAGGTAATGTGCTTGATGAGTTTTTTTTTTGTATTATTTTCCTGCAGTTTGTCTTTTAAGTGAATAAAAATGAGCCTTTTGTGGAGGTTGTAAATTTTCATTAATATTTAAATTATATTATTCTTATTTTTTGGCAATTTATTTCATTCACTGAGTCCAAAAATGACATCAAAGCCTACTTTTTATTTACCTTAGGTATGGTAAAGTACTTAATACAAAAACACGAAAATGTTGTGTAAACATGCCTGCGACAGAAAGCCTTTTTATGTCTTTCAAAATTATGTAAAATACTGTGTATACCTACATATAGGTATATAATACAAAAATCTGTATTAAAAAGTATAATTTTAACACGTGTAAATTGTTATTTGTATACATATACATTTTTACTTAGAAATTGAATATTTACATAAAATTCCCAAATATACATAGCGAAAAAGGGAATAAATAAAAAAAAAATAAATACACCTTTGAACCTACATTTAACACTTCTTTAAGGAATAATTTAAGTTGACTTTTTGTTTTTCACACACGAATGATTTTCCAGTGGCATTTTTAAATATTGAAAGAGATAAGCCTTTTATGGATTGTAAGTTTTTATGTATGCTTTCCCCATTCTGTGAAAACACATAAGTGGATAAATAAGTTACATAAATAGAGGTGGAGTTAACGTCATTTAACTTAATAGTCCAGCCCAGAAAAATAATTTCTTAGGGTACCATATCTCTGAGTACCTAGAAATAGGAACTAAATATATGAGGAAAACAAATTTTGAATTTTTTTTTACAAATCTCTTGTACGATCAGTATGTACATTTAAAAATTAAGACTTTTTAGGTTACTTGGTCATCTCATCGAGCACTTAGGCCAATGTTTACATCAATTTAGCGCTCAAGCTACTCTCATTGAAAATGCATGCATTTAGTATCGATGAATCTCTTCTTCGTTGAATATGAATTAGAAATTACCTTTGGGACCGTTCAATACACTTCGGATTAGAAGGTTTCAAATCTGAAATTCTCAAATAAATTCTGCTGCGCCGCAGGGTTCTGTTTGCTCTCTTGTCTGAATCGACTAATACATTTGTTTTACAGATGTTAAAACTCTCAACTTTTAATTTTCGTTTCTAGATGCACAACCTTGTCCTTCGGATGCGGAGCTTCATTGGCACCGTATAATAAGCTCATTAAATTTTGATCTTCACAGCATTTTCCAGTGGGGAATTAAAAACTGCGAAGCATTTAATCCTGCTTAAACTTAATGCTATCTTTTGTTGTTAAAGCGGGACCTATCTTCTACAGGGCGACAAAAAGATAGAGCGTGAAGGTTGGGTCGAGACAAGAACAAAATCGTATCAGGGAGAGGGGGTCGATGATGAATGAATTGCAACTTATGAAATGTCTTTAACTCCAGCCATAACTTTGGTGGTAGTACTCATAAGTTTTTGATGTTTCATTCAAAATTTTCAATGTTAATTATAAAGGATTCAGTTGAAAAAAAAAACGATATCGGGGATTAGCGACGCCATTAAAGAATGAAAATGGAGTTTCCATACAGACTATAGATAACAAGTATGTAATTAACGCCGGTAACACAGTTCTTTCTCCGTGCTTAAGCCCCGAGAATTCTCTGCGCTTAGCTAAGCCCAAAGATGTTGTTGATGCATTTAACATGTGCATTGCGTAGTCCAGACGTCATTTCGGAACTAATTTCATCAGGATTTGCAAAAAAACACTAGCTAGCAAATAATGAAGTCAAATCAAATGATCTTCATCTAAATTTCCCGATGTAATGTTGGTTTTAAATCGAATTTTCAATAAGTCAATGGTATGGCACTTAGCAGCATCCTGGTTGAAACCACATATCAATAATTCGAAAGAATACCTTCACAACTCCACAAATTAAATTTTCGAGACCACAAAACAAAATCAATGTGTTGAGTTCTGTCGATTTTGCATATTCACTTATTCAGTGGAACTTTATTCATTCATTTGATTTAATGATGTTCTCTAATGTAGCCATTAAGTTTAAAACAAAAAATATTGTCCGGTAACTTCTTGAATTAAAATGTTTTTACTTAGGTCAATTTTGATCAAACTTTCACTTTTTCATAAAAATCTGTAGACTGTGACTATTCTGTATCTGTTTAGAACTATAGAAAAAGCTACACACAAAATAAAGGGAATACCGTCCCGTTTCGGCGCCAACCACGTACATATCTACGAAACGTAATTTGTTAAAGACATGGACAAAACTAATGATTTCTCTCAATTTAATTCAATTATTATGAAACTGAAAAATAATAAAAATATAGGGTCATTCATTTTTCGGTTCAGCGAAACATTTTTGAAGAAAATTTTATTTCATTATAAAGTTTGGACTTTGCCATTAAGTGTGAAAAAAATATCATTCAAATGCCCGCCTCGGGAAGATTCGCAGCATGCGATTCTTTTGATGTAATTTTCAACCACTTTTTTGCACATTTCAGGCGGTACCTCGACCATAACTTGAATAATGTTGGTTTTAAATGCGTCTAGAGTTTGGGGATTATTTGCGTAAACACGGTCTTTTGCATAATCCTTACACACAAAAATCTAACGGTGTCAAATCGCATGATCTTGGTCGCCAATTGACGTCGCCAAAACGTAAAATGACGCGACCAGGAAACTTCTCACGCAATACAGCCATAATTGTTCGTGTTGTGTGGCTTGTTGTCCCGACTTCTTGGAACCACTTATCGTCTAAGTGATGATCTTCAGTCGCCGGTCAAAAACAAATCGGTTATCATTCGACCAAATCGCTCCGAATTGACTGTAATCGTAAATTCGGATCATCAGCAAAACTGGCAGTTGCAGCTTCAATATTTTCGACTGAGCGTACATTTCGATGGTGCACTGGCTTTATGACATCAGATCAGAAGCGCTTCCTCTCTCTTCAAATTTCTTCACAATTTTACCGATTGCTTGCGTAGTCAGTCGATTATGACTACCATATTCATCGCGTAATGCCCGAAAATAATAAAATCTTAATAATTTTAACGCGTTGTTCGATTGTTATGCGATCCATTATCGTAAATGGCATAAATTCAACTAATATTATGACTCTTCAAATGATAGCTGAGTTTGACAGGTGTCAAATGCCAGCGCTACCAACTTGAAACCACGAAATGAATTACCCTGTATAAGGCTTGAATATTGTATTCCACTGAGGATATAATTTGGTTTGTGTAGGCCCTCAAACATTTTTGTCTTGTAAAAATATGTGGTTAGCGCAGAAAAGGGACGATATGGACAAAAATTCCCCCTGCTATATTTTTAACAAATCCTTCAACATCCATTCTTATTTGATGTTCTCAATATCTCAATTATTATTAACATTTCCAATTCAAAAATTAAATACATAATTTATTTCTGAATTATTAAAGTCAGTTTCTTCAATTTTCAATTGTTGATTTGTCTACTATAGTCCTGTACCTATGGTATTACACTTACACTATGCTTATGGGTAGATAACCTCTCAAAGGAATTTGGAGTTTCAAATGAAATTGTATAGAACAACCACAACCAATCTCAAGACCATTCACCCTTATTCATTCAAAAATATATAAATTTCCGTCAACAGTAAAATAACTCCTGCGGGTCAACGGGTTATTTTAAGTTGCTATAGCTATGGGACTCCCTACATTTCAATTTTCTTCTTCTTCAAAAAAAAAAAAACACAACACCCTTGGGTAGGAATCTTATAATAATTTGGAAATAAATTTAAAAGAAAATAACAAAAGCCCTGGATAATGGAATTTCCGTTTAAGTATTTTAGTTAAGAAAAGGATGTTTCATAAAAGTAATAATAATGTTAATGAAGCTTTGATTGGTTTGCTCCTAGTTATGCCAGCTGGGTTGTTACTATACATACATACAATATAATTATAATTTTATAAATTGGAATCAAAGTAATGACGTTTATGAAATTTGTTGAGAAAAGTTGAATTTTTAAATTATATACTCGTTTAAGTTGTAGAAACAATTTAATTTGACAGTAGGTATTTGAAAATTGCAGATAAGGTGTTGAGACAAATTTTGGCTTACCTATAAAGAAGGAAAAAAGGTTCAATTTACATCTGTAGCTGTACGTGCATAAGTGAGGGAATAAGGAACAGTAAAGAAAAATTGTATAAAGAAATAATTTGGGATATATTTACTGTTGTTCTGTGTGTGTTGTATGTGTATGTGTGACCTGAGGGTAGTATCTGTCCCAGTGGGTAGGTAGATATATCTATCTGTTTAGTAATTTTTGTATTTCCGAAATAAAGTCAAATAAGACAAAACGATTTTTGCCTTAGGAAAGAATACTGGTTATATACCTACATATAGATAATAGAAAATACAAAATAAAAGTCCTTAAGTTATCAGGAATTTTCGTACTCTTGAGAAATCAAAATTTGCGCACGAGAAAGACCTACTTTATATGAAGATGAAAACTCACCCAATACGTATACCTATATTATACTACCTATAATAAAACAAAACAAAATGCACGACTGGATCGCACGAACTTACTCTTGTGGTTCAAAGTACATACATACCTACCTATATTTATCAAATAAATATAAACTAGATTTATCTGTCGAGGAAATTATGTCGATTATGGAATTCGGGCTTTAGGCAATAACGCCCAAATCGATTTGGAAATATCGCCCAAATAAATTTTGAACAATTGTTGTTGTTTTTTTTTTTTAATTTGGACGCTACATCCATTTTTTTAAATTTGTTTAAAGGAAAAAACGCCCAAAATAAAAATTTTAAAAGTTAAATGGAAATAACGCCCGAAATTGGAAATATGCCGAGAAAAATCTAGAAAAAGGAAATAACGCCCAAATGCTAGGAAAAAAAGCCCAAATCAAAATCTTGCCAATAAATTGTACTGAAACAACTCCATTTTAAATCAAATCAACTTTATTTAACTTTAATAAACAAAACACTGAGTCCCAAATTAAAAAAAAATGCTTGGAAATATCGCCCAAAATTGAGAAAATAACGCCCAAATTTCACAACAACAATTTATATTGAAGTCATTGGGGCAATATTTTCACCTTTTTTGTTTTTTCTGAGCGATAAAAAAATTTGCGCGATATTTTCAAATCGATTTGGGCGTTATTTCTTTGGGCGATATTACCTAACGCCTGGAATTCGCAATATTTGACTCAATTCGTGGTGAATTCGAGTTTGCGTTAATTTCAATTATTGAATTCGCCGCATGAAGTAAGGATGTAAATTATCAATTCCTTGACTTCCTTACTTCCACTTTCCGAACTTTTCTATCGGAGCTGTCATTTATTGACATTTAAACGTCATTAAGATATTTAATTTATCTTGCGAGAACATTCTTCGAGAAAAAACCGGATACGGATAAGGTACAAAGCGAAACGTATTTTTTATATCTTGGATGCGCTGTAAGCTCCTTCATCAACTCCTACATGACTTTAAACTGTTCGCGATTAGTTGTCCTTTCTCTACAGAAAATGGTAAATAAGTAATTTAACCTTCAACAAGTTACCGACATTCGTTGAATTTCTTATCGGCGGATTCATTTATTGCAAATTCTTCGAAAATTAGTTAAACTGCCACTCTAGATCATTCGCCGAATTCAGAAATAGGGGTGATAGTTAACCCAAATTATTCCTGGAACTCCCTTTAAACTTCAAACAATGAACAGTGAAATGGTGTCAAAGGATTCTGTAAGACATTCAAGTAATTACTCACAGTGAAAAACAGTTAATTTTTTTTATTGTTGATGTAGCAGAACAGAGCTCTTCTATATGCAGTAGTGACCAAAGGCTTTTTGTTCTTTTTCATTCAATTATACAAAACTCTTGAAATAGGAATGAAATAAAATCATTTAGCTTTTGTTGAATTAATCTTAAAGTCCTCTAAAATATTATTATTTTGCATTCATTGGTCGTCAGGAAGCATGCAGAACCAAAAAGAAGCCTTCTGAAACCATTCCATTGGCACAAAAGATTATTCTACTGAAGAGAATTTCTATTATTATACATTTTACATTATGATGTTCCAGCGAAATATTTCTACATATTTGACGGTTAACCAATAGAAAGGCAAAACTTCGGAATGAGTTGAAACCCTGAAAAACAACAAACCTCACTGAATATTAACACATTTCGAATTGAAAGTTTGAAGGAATTCCATGCTATTGTCAAATTTGTGTGGTATAAAATTATTTTCATACTAGCTAGCCCGCCCGGCTTCACACGGGTAGACAAACCTAAGCTTCGCATATAAATTACAACATAAAATGTAGGTAAATAAATATTTAAGCTAAATTTTGTATTCAAAACTACTACTTTATGGGTTTTACCCTACTTCACGTTATGAATGGATAAATATGTAAAAAACATGGTCCTCTTAGTCCAACTTTTATAACTTTCCCAACGCAGAAAGAATTTTTGTAATCAAAAACAACTTTTTTTTATAACATTTCACTCTATAAATAGCAATTTTTTTTTAAATATGTACCTAACCTTTCAAACACAAAAACAAATTTTGAAATTAGATGCCAGTTTTCGCTTTTACCCCATTTCACCCCGCAATTGCTAATTTTTTGGAAAAAAAATCCCTATAAGGTCATCCACGGAAAAAACTACCTACCTTTCAAACACCTTAAATATTAAATCGGATATTTTTTTGTCTTAACCCCATTTCAACCTACAAATAACAAAGGTTGAAAAAGAATATCCCAAAACCCATTTCCTACAGCGCCACCTGTTTATAATTTCACGACTTGTCCGTTATCCTAAACCTTCGCAAAGCAGTTACGAACAAACCCGCAGAAGGAATTATTCAATTTGGTCCAGTCGTTTTCAAGTTTTAAGCATCCGAACACACCACGATCCATTTTTATATTTAAAAATAAAAAAACGAAATGGTAAATATCGAAAAAAAGAAAAAATAAACCGTACTTACCAATCAAACGCTCTTATTTATTGCTCTCCTTCAAAAACTGAATTAAAATTTAAAATCGTGTCAAATCGTGTGTTATGGGCTGTCAGATCTTGTGTGAGGAGCTTTAAAACTTTGTTTCCACACTATTAAACATGGTTTTTTTACATATTGTTAATATACTGTACGAATGTGCGGAAGGGCTATTAGATTAACAAATAACAAACACTTTCATATTCAAACGAGACTTGCCAACATTGAAACTTTGAATATGTAGACAAAAAAATTGTTAAAAATAAAATAAATAAATAGGTGTAGGGAAACATATCAAATCGACAAAAACCAATTCGCCCAAAAAGGAAAAAATTTATCTTAAAAAAAACGCCCAAAAACAAATAAATATAAGATTAAGATTTTACTAGTTACGTGTCACTTCCATACATTTCCAGCGCATAAAAATGTTCCAATAAATCGTAGTGCTCTTGGGACTGAGCGGGTACATTAGTTGAAATAGATGTTTACCGCTACGAAGACTTTAAAATTTAAATATTTGAGAAGAACTGACGGTATATGGCACCTGAAAAAGTTCGTTTTTTATTTAAATAGCATAAAAGAAATTTGTGCATTGTTTAAAATTTTTTGTGTTTTTATTCCTGCGGGAACCACATCCATCGATTATGTACTTCATTATACTAAATTTTTGTTACAATCAGAAATATTAATTTTATTTACGTAAGTTATGTCTAACAAACAATAAAAACCACATTGTTTTTTGCAACATTGCTGCCAAAGATACTCCAAATAAAGATAGGAAACCTGGTCTGTCATTGCGGTTTGCCTACTATACAATCTTCTTAACAACACAATATCAAATACAACTACATAAACAATATGGTTTCCGAGGGTGAAAAGTAGGAAGGTTTGGCATCTTTATTAATAAAGTATTTTAACGGCGAGTTTCGTGGCGCGCAACGACCACCGGGTCCCAAGAGCGCTGCTGTAAACTGGAAAACGAATGAAAATGGGTAGGTACTAGCAGTGCGTATTAATTACTTCAATTCCAAATTGAGTTAACATTTATAAAAAGTGCTCTACTTTGCGCGAGAAGTTAGCACCGCCTTCTTCAATTTAAAAAATGTGCTCTATTGCGCTCAATTTGAGCTGAAATACGAAGAAGATATAAAAAAGTCGCATGTTTGAACATTTACAGCGAAAAATTAAAGTGAAGCACCGCAATTCTTGATTTGCAAACAAAAAGTAGTGCTGTGTTGTACACTTGTGCCACAAAACATTAAAAAAAAAAATCACTATTTTCCTAATTTTACGGTTGAATATTTTTTTTTCAAAATTACAATTTTCCTAAAGTTCTGTTGTTTTGTGCTGCCAAGTTTCGAAGAAATGCAAAAAAAATCGCTTCTTTTGCTAATTTAAAGGCCGAAAAAACAATTTCTGAACCGATGTAAGACCGTCTTTTTTGATCAAAATAAAGTTATGCCGTAAAAAATTTTAACTTTAACGGATTTTTTCAAAGTGACAATTTTCTTAAAAGTATACTGGATTAAAAATATTAGGCAATTTGTCATAAACATTGATATTTTTGATTTCGATTGTTAAGTTACAATTTGACCCAGTTAGACTACTTTTGTGAGAGTTAAAAACAATTATTGCAAATGAAAACTCTTAATTGCAATTTGCGACCCAGTTAAACAATGCAATCAATTATTTAATTTTGTTAACATATTTTCATCAACATTTTCAAGTAACCGTAACCAAAGAGAAAACATTTAACCTATATAAAGATATACCCATATTCTCCAGGACTCATATTCTCTAAGTTACATTTTTTTGTTTGAAACTTAGATGGGATCCTTACAAAATAAATTAAATATACGAAATACGAGTTATACTGGAACCACATTGGAATTAATTCTCAATTGATTTAATTAAAAATTTTGTTTCAAGGTTCCTTAAAAATTTTCTCAGGAAAACATTTTTTCAAGGAAACGGTGTAGCTTAACAGATTTATAGTCTTAAGAGCAGACATCAAAGTTTTGAAAGTGAATGTAAATATAACACAAATTTAGGTATAAAGGCTTACAGAGATGTTTGTGCGTCCTAATATCGAATACATAAGTCTGGCAGGATATGAGATGTACAAAAAGCCCCTTACAATGGCAATTGCAAGGAGTTTAACCAATTGGAATAATTTATTGATAATTTAAAACGACGCTCTGTTATTTTATAATAGAACTCCATCAGCTTATAAAGGTTCTTCCAATAGGGACGTCGGAACTTTGACAGTTGATAGTGGCCATATTGTTGAAGCTATACATTTGTCAAATTGCCTGTCATTTATTCAGTCTGTTTTATTTATTTATTTATTTCAACTATAGACAATCACGTCAAAGTTGTTTAAAATGTATTATGCGAGAAACAGATTGCCACAGCAACTTCAACAGCAACTTTGACAACCGCATCACTCATTTTAGAGCTAGTGGTTTTAAATGGCTCCGAATACATTAACTTCATTAACAACTTCAACATCAACGTTAGACCTAAACCCTAAATTCGATGTCGCTGTGCAAATTCTGCCAACTTTAAAGCGAAGTTTTTCAGGTTTATCAACACTAAAAAATGAAAATGTGACAACTTTTATGTATGTTTTTATGCTGTCAAAAGCGCTGTTCACGTCGGTAATCTTTTTAACATGACTTTTGATGTCAAAGTTTTCGTTGCTGCCAAAGTTGCTGTTGAAGTTGCTGTGCCAATCTGTTTCTCGCTTTACAGTTTAATTTAATAAACATTACAAAGATACAATCATATTTAATTTGACTGTCTTGAATACAAAATAAGTTTCAAACAAGGTCCAGATTTATTGAAATCAATTAAACTACAAAATTTGTTAAAGTCTCGACTCATAACATTAGGAGGTTCGTTTAAACCATAATTTACCCTTGAGCTAGATTATAGAAGAACACTGGATCTCTAGTCCACCTTGAACGGGTATGGATGTTGAGTTAACTAAGAATATAAGATGAGTCAATAGATCCCGACAGAAGTTGAAATAAGAACATGATATTATTAACCTCTCTCCATTTTTCCAGTGTCGAAATGCTTAGAAGATTTTTGTCAAATCCACCTGGACGACGTGCCACACAGTGCACGTCACATTGGAAATTCTGCACGAGCAATTCGAGGGCATGGTCATCTGACGTGATGGAGGTGATGTGAACTGGCCACCGAGATCGTGCAATTTGACCCAGTTATACTACGTTTTCACCAAGAGATAATCCGGGATTTAAGGTAGGAGATTTAAAATTAATCTTGTAGTGTTTTCACCACAAAAAAAGGAGATTAATGTGACGTTTTCAGTCTGAATTGCCATTCAATTGTCAACTCAATTTGACAAGAATAAAACAAATTTAATCGGAAAATGTATAAGCAAACAGAAAAAAAACAATTTTTGAGCAATAAAACAATTAATTTTGAATAAACTATTTATTAAAAATGAGTCTAGTAACCTAAATCTATTGTTATCACAGCATTTGATTCTTCAAAATAACATTTAATAGAAGAATCCCTAATTATAGAAAAAAAGCACAATTTTTCGGCCCACACTTCAATGAGAAGCTCCCCATCCTCCAGTGTCCAGGTTTTCCGTTGGTTCTTGTTTGTTTTGGTTGTTGCATTATCTGGAATTTGTTTTGTTTACTAAAATATATTATTATAAATATATGAAATACATTGTAAATAATTACATTTTTATTCTTACAGACAACGCGCAAAAATATTTGATATTTTTTTTTTTCAATGGAAAAACTGACGTTTAAAAGGGTGCGTTCTACAAAATTAGGATTGTTTGATTTGACAATCTCCTTCTTGCAAGAAGATTTCAATGAGATTTATTTTAAATCTTCATTTGAGGGGATTTAAATTTGTATGGTAAATCTTCGAGATTTGAAGAGGATTTATGCTAAATCCTCTTAAATCGCGATTTAGTGCTCGGTGAAAACGTAGTATTAGACTTTTTCTTATGGGGTTTTCTGAAGTCGCAAGTCAATGCGAATAAGCCACAAACCACAGCGGTCTTCAAAACCAACATAACCCCTGCCATCGGTCAAATTCAGTCTGATTTATGCGCCAGAGTCATGGAAAATGGGATATTTAGGATGCGTGCCACCCAAATTAGCCGCGACGGACAGTTGAACGATTTTATATTCCATACATAACGGCATCGATAGGACTTTAAAACGAATAAAAAATTTCGATGATATCTCACACACGCGCTTTGTTTTATTTAAATTTTTAGATAGGAAGTGCTTGACGAAAGACCCTGTAGTAATCGTGCTTTACTGGTAATTTTATAGCTATATAAATAGAATTTCCTTAGGTAGACAATAACAAAACCCCAAATTGCCAATAAATTAGACAGCAAATCAGTGAATATAAAAGTGGGCAAAGAATTGCACGGTTGAAAAGTACGAAAGATTTGAAAATGTTGGTAACATAGATTGTTTTTTCACTTAAAAAGAGATATTTTCTAAAATATTTGTAATTTAAAAATACCGAAGCACTTTTTCACAAGTCATTCACATGTCACAATGAAAATCCGAAAATTATTTTTCTCGATAAAAAAACTAATTTTATAATATCCCGGTAACAGTTTGGATTAAAAACTCTGTATACGTCAAAACATAGTTCGTTCCATATCTGTCAAGTAATATACTCCACCGTTAGATTGCTGAAATCTCATAGCCACGAAAAAGTTCACGACTAATCCCGACATAAAGTTATGCACCGTGGAGACAAAAAAACAAGAGAATACTTTCCGAACACAGCCACAGAAATAGAGAGTGTACATAAAAGTGGATATATAGCGTTTTATTGGCACTTGTGTTGCTGCGCTAGTTATTAATTACCAATTAAACGCACCTAGTCTCTTGGTCTATTATTAATTATTTGTATTATTAAAACCAATCAGCATTATTTGAGCTATGAATTCCCAAAACATATAATTTCATTTCGGAGGCATTGCATATTGTTTCAATTAATTTACATATATATCTGGTGGAAAAAAATCGGAAAATAATCATTCTTATATTTACTAAATTTCCTATGAAGTTGAAGCTCATTATGAAATTGAAATTATAGAAGTGTGCGACAATTTAGTGTCTTAATAAATGTATAGGTATCCAATTTAATAACAATCCGCTCCGCAACTCACTTACTCAGTCGGTCAAATGGTTTTCGAAGAAAAAGCAATCAATAAGAATAATCACTTATTCAATACATATTACAAAAAATATGAAAATTTCTCGGCAATTCAAAAGCATTCCATCTGATAAAAGCGAATTAATTTAGATTAGGGGTCAATTTAAAGGGTCACATAGAACTGAGCTAAACTTGCCGCTTTCATCAGACCAATTGATATGAATTGAAATTTTTTTTAAAGTTCTGGGACATAAAACAAAAAAAAACGATTAGTTATCAAAATAACGGAGGCAAATTGTTTCATTTAATAATTTTTATTCCATGTACATTGTACCTACACATAGAATAGGTATACACGTACATTATGTCAAAATGACATAAAGAAAATTGCTTTAATTTTCAAGTGTGATTTGTTGTCCCATCAAGCTTCTTAAATTATTGTTAATAGTTCATTGCAGTTTAACATCTGTGTTCTTCGTTCATACGACGTAAATTATGTATGATTAAATGTAGGAACATTTCAGAAGATTGATTTCTTCAAGCGAGGGTATGATAAATAGAATAATTGCATAAGACACTCGCTTCGTTCTAAGGAATCAAACGAATAATTGCGGTTTGTGAAAATATTAAAATGCACAACTGGATCGCAGGAACTTGTTGTTGTTGCCCAAGGTTATATGATATCGATATGATTTGGCATTAGTGTTTAACCCTCTTATCCTGCATGAAACCCTTACAAAAACATCGTTCTAAAAGTATGGCATACATCTACATTCAAACTAACGATGATCATGGTACCTGCTTCCGAGAACAATGAAAAATCAAATAGCCGTGGATTTAGTTCACGATGATCAAAATCGGTCTTATTTTGGCGTTTTTCTTTTTTGGCACTGAACAAAGCTCTGCTCAGAGGCTGAGAGATCAGATCAGAGCTCTGAGCAGATTATGATCAGAGTCCTCAGATTTAATTATGAAACACACTTGAGCACTGAACTGTCATTTCAAAGGGAATCCATTTTGTATTCTTAATTATGTGTGAAGTTGGCTTCGCTCAACGTTTCGCTCGATTTGTTCGCTCATTTATTCTGAGCTAATTGAGCAAGCTCTGAACTAGCTCCGATGGAAAAAAGAAACACACTTTTTATGCTCTCATATGTCTGAGCTAAACAAAAACCATTGAATTTTTTTTTGACAGTTCCGTGATCTGCTCTGAGTTAAAAAAGAAAAACGCCAATTACCATACAAACCTTCGATGTTCGTGGTAAATGCATGAATATGAGAACATCGTGTGGTGTGAAGTCAGCTTTATGTTATGTTTGATTTAAACATCGATATTTTGTTCACACGAAACCAATACTTGTCCCATAAAAGAAGTACAAAGTTATTTTGTGTGGACAATTCTCAGGCAGATGAGATTATTGGGGAATTTTTTTTTTCTCTAAATTGACATTAAAAGGTGGAAAGAAATATTGTCCGTTATTTATGAACCTTGACTCTGGTTATTGTCTGTAAGGTTTCCCTATGTCTAGCCTATCCTATTGTCCTATTGTGTAGGTATAGTCAATAATGTGTAGGTAAATAATGTAGGTATATATGTACTTGTACTTGTACCCAGCCATCCAACGCCTTTTCTTACAAATATAATTTAAAAAAAATATTTATTTTTTCAATCTGAAATAAAATCTCAATCAAACAAACAAATTACAAAGAAATAAAGTCATACCGACTTTCCTATAATTGATTGTACATATATGCAGTTAAAACAAAACAAATTAAAACGTATTTACACCACTAACTGGATTTTTAAATTTTATTTCTTAAATAAGGGAAGACAACTTTGGCGTTGCCTAAGAGAAATTGACGTGTGCAAAATCAGTCAAAATATTGACACTAGTCTGGACATAAACGAATTAAATATAAGAGTTTTGTTACCATGCCTTCTCCTTCTTTAAATATATTTCCGTTGGATTTGTACGCTGCTCACGAGCGCACCCAAATAGATAGCCTACATGAATTTTCTTGTGTTGATAGCACCGAAATATTGTTAATTGTTTGCTAACTATAAAATCTAATGCTTTTAGCTTTGATGGAAAATTTGTCAAAATAATTCTCCCTGTAATTCTACCAGCTTTGGAACATGTCTTCAATTTCATCTAAACCTCAGGTATTTACCCTCCTCAGTGGGAGAAAACTAAAATCATACCGATTCGCAAAAATCCCACCAGTGAAGATTATAGACCAATATCTATACTACCTTTCTTATCTAAAATGTTTGAGAGAGTGCTTCAAAGGCAAATCAACTTATATATATCAATTCGAATAATTTACTTTCTCCAATGCAATCTGGATTAAGAAAACACCATAGTTGTATATCTGCTCTTATAAACGTTGTTGAAAATATAAGAGAGTCTTTGGATGAAGATAAAATAATGTTTTTAGAGTTGTTAGACTTTTCGAAGGCTTTTGACACGGTTGATCACACCAACCTATGTAAAAAACTTTCAACCCTGTATGGTTTCTCAAATTCGGCAGTCAGTCTTATGTCATCTTATTTATCATCCAGAAGTCAAGCTATTTCGTTGGGCAACAAGTTATCTAACTTTCTACCTAATAGTAGAGGGGTTCCACAAGGCTCCGTTCTTGGATCTCTTTTGTTTTCATTATATGTCAATGAAATCCCCTCTATCGTTTCTTGTTCCATTCATATGTATGCCGATGACGTTCAACTGTATAAAAGCTGCGCTCTTGGCATGCTAGAGGACTGCGCATTTGTGGTAAACACTGATTAAGAAAGGATTTCCACTTCGGCAGAGAAGAACGGGCTCTTTCTTAACCCAATTAAAACAAAATGTATATGGTCATCGGTAGGAAAGCCTTTGACCTTTCCTATTTCCCTGACATCATGCTTTGAGGTTCGAAAATTGGGTATGTAGATTCCACTAGGAATCTGGGAGTGGTCCTTAACAGACACTTACTTGGAATAACCATATCAACACAGCTGTTGGTAGAGTCTATGGAACACTACGCCAGCTCGGGCTGTGCCACCAATACACTCCTCTTAAAACTCGCAAGTTGCTAGCAAAGACACTCATTATTCCTAATCTAATGTCGCCTTTAATAATATTGCACGTTATGTATTTAAAAAAAGACGCTTTGACAGGACTTTCTCACTACTCTAAACTACTTTATAACATGTCGTATGATCATCTTGTCCGTTATAGATCTCTTTTCTTGCTCTCCAATGTTATTCAAACTAATCAGCCTAGTTACCTATTCAACAAGTTACGTTTTGGAACCTCAACAAGATCTCGTCAACTTATACACCCTCGTTACTCCTGTTTAGCATCTGAGAGTAGGCAATATTTATCGTTAACTCTATACGCTTATGGAATTCTTTACCCCGGTATGTTCGAGATTTTGGTGGCACTGCAAGTTTTCGGTTGCAGCTCAAGTCCTTCTTCACTCCAAACCCCGGCTAAATTTAGATTTTTGATTGAGGATATTTCTTAATAATATTTTTTTTTTTTAATAATTCTTTAATTATTTTTAAATGGAGATGTATGTATGTATTTGTAAAATAATGTTGATTTGAATTTTCTTAAAGTTTAAATATTGTATTTTTTCTATTCCTTTTTCTCTTAAACTTTCTTCTTTTTAAGTAGCTCGAATTTACATTTGTCATTTTCATATTTAACTTCACTCAATACCTAAAAGAATATTGTTTTCTTAATGTGATTGTTACAAATAATTAAATATGTAAATAAATAAAAATAAATAAATAATGGAACATAAAAATTTCAAACCAATACGATTTTTTAATAAACATATAATTGAGTAATCAATATAAAATTTTCTCAGCTTTATTCGAATCGCTTATCGAAGCTCAAATATAAACACGCCCTAAATCATTAGCAATTATCATTGATAATATATTTTAAAAACCCAGACATTAATACCACTAAACTTCTTTTGTCCTTCATATACTTTATACAAGGTGATGGATCAAAAGTAATGTCATAATATGCCTAACTTAAAGTCTAACCAAGTTTCGCAAAATTTCCTATGAGTTTTCACAGCAAATTGAAAGAATTAGTGAAAATTTCAAAACAAAATTTCACGTTCCCAAACAGTGAATGTGTGTGTGTGTGTTACCAAGTGCGAATGTGCAATAATTTTTGCAAATGTCATTTGCCACGTTCAATCACAAAATCCGAAAATTCAGATCTGAATTTATGTTGTTGAACGCACGAAAAATCTTAATTTTCAGTTAAAAGTTGTATCAAATGCATTTAGCATTTACCTAAAGTATTTATGTACATTACAACGAAATAAAATAGAACTTTAATTATATTCTTAAACTAAGACTTGAGCATCTGTTGTTCTGGTGATGATGTATATGTAACTAAAGCAGCAACAAATACAGCAAGACTATGCAAAGTTCAATGAAAAAATAATTCCACAATATCGCGATGGAGAATTTTGGGAACATTTTTCTAAGAATAGTCAAACTTAAAATTTAAAATCTCACTTATCAATAAACAATAAGTTCTTTTATGTAAGAAAGTATTAATTTGTTCGCAATGAAAATAAATCATCACAAATCAACCACTAACCAGAGCGAAAATCATAAAATTCAACTTCTATGTACAGTACTTCAACATTTCTCCCACCACTATCACTTTATTCTAAATTTTCAGATGAGAATGTTTGGCTGAAAATTCAGATGAAACGTAAGGAAACGTAACTAAAATTCACTAAAAGTCATTTAACTTTTTATGGCAGCTGGCCAATCGGAAGCTCCCACAATTTCGAAATCTGAAAATTCAGATGTAAAACGTAATGCGTTGAAGGTTGAACGCACCCATTGTGCTTTCATATTTATGTTTGACAGGCAGAAGAAATGACAACAAGCAATGGAGCAATGCAATATGTACATACAAGGCGTAAATTTTTTGCAAGCCCGGAGGAAATTGGTGGAAAAATAAACCACGTGTGTTCTAAGCAATTTACATTTGGGCTTAGCTAAGCGCAGAGAATTTTCGGGGCTTAACTGACATAAGCACGGAGAATTACATACTTCTTATCGATAGTTTGTATGGAAAGCGCTACAGACAGATCTTAAATAGATAAGTTTTTTTGTTGTCACAAGTTGCGGAAATGGGTGACGAGTATTGTTGGTTCCAGCGAACCAACAGACAGCGAACTCAGACAGCTCACGACACGAACAAGATTTTCAAACACCAATTTCCGGGCCGTGTGCGATTTGCCGTTTTTGTGATTTGAACTGGCATAGGCCAAATTATAAAAGATCTCACGAAGGCAGACCTCTTCTTTTGTAGTTTGTTGAACATGAACACAAAATGATCGATACATTTTATAAACCAACAAGAAGAATCTAGTTGTTTGAGATGATATCTAGCAGATACACTGTAAAATCGATACTGCTTTCAAGTAAAATTAAAATTCAAATAATACTTAATTTGTATAGGTAAGTTAACAGAGACCTTTGTAATTGATGTGTTCAAATGAGAAGAAATAGATACT
The DNA here is from genome assembly GCA_932273885.2 of Leucozona laternaria. Taxonomy (NCBI): domain Eukaryota; kingdom Metazoa; phylum Arthropoda; class Insecta; order Diptera; family Syrphidae; genus Leucozona; species Leucozona laternaria. The sequence goes on along the minus strand of OW026367.1, from coordinate 15,529,646 downwards.
TACTGTAAAATCTACACTTTATTCAGATTATTTGAAATTTCATTTAATTCCGTAAGATACAATTTTAAAACATCAACAAGATAATCTGTTTACTTTAAATTGACACAGCTCTAAGTTTTGACAATGCCAGGTTAAGTTCACTAGGTAACAAATGTAAATATAACTACATAAAAATTTGTTCAGTTATTAATTTACAAGAATTTAATGTTAAACTACAATGTTATCAAAAATTGTGCTATGCTTTGGAATTGTATTTTCTTCAAATTCTAATGGAGAAGTGCACAAGAAACTGGTTAAATTTTGAACTGTTGCTTTTCTCCGAGAAATATATCCTACTCTTTCACTATGTTCTTCATATTCTTTTTCTATGGTCTGCATCATGTTATCTTTAGTTAAAAGTGGTTTGTAGTTTTAGTTTGTAAACTTATGGGCTAGCAAACAATTGTAATAGAATTTGAATAAAAAACGCTAAGGCTATCTTTGTATTGAAATTGCTGTATTTGTGTTTTATTGCTTTTTGATACTCCGTAATACCAATCTCCTAACACGGCCAAAATATGCTTTTTTTTGTTAATACTTTCCATATAAAGTCTTCAAATCATTCATTTATTAATGTATTGCTCTCTTAACACACCCAAACAATTTTTTCTAAAATGCGCATTCGAAAAACACATTTCAAAGAGATAATAAGTTATTAGTTAGTTATTTTTTTGCTAATTTTTATTATAAACAAAATTTTCGTTTCCAATAAATATAAATATGTATTTAACTGCCGCACTGCAGTGTGTTAATTCCAAAAAATATTTTTTTTCTTTTTTTTGACCTCAAACTTCAGACTACTGACATCCACTTAAACTTAATCTAAAGTTATCTAACTTAAAATAATAAGGAGATTCTATAAAGCGTTCTAATTATAAGATTTTTTTTTCAATAAATTTTACCACAGATTTAATTGAAAAAAAATGATATTATATAAATTATACCTAAAGCAGTGGTCTTCTTAACAATTGCACTTAACATAAGAAAAAGTCCACTTTAAGCAAAGAAAAAGATGTTTTTTCTCAAAATAATATAAACAAATATTTTTACCACAATTGCAATTCGCCTCAGACGCACTTATACTCGTACTCTAGATATTCATTTATTCAAGATTATGTTAACGTATACCTATTTAACAAAATGTGGCAGATGTATAAAGATGAATTTGTTATATTCCATGGAATATTTTTGTTTCCAATTATAGAATTTGAATTTCAATGCTTTTGAGTTCATTATTCTTTAGACGGCTGAGCAAAATAGCTCTCAAAATATAAGTTATCAATCATTATAGATTGTTAAGTAAATTATGTTATGTTAATTAGAGTTGCTTTAAGTGTTATCATTGTCTCGCCAATTTAAACATAGAAGCAAGTAGGTACCTGAACAAAAAGTCTCACAAGTGTTTTGTTTTATAAAAGAAAACAATAAATACCTTGACTTGAAGAATCAAGAGCAAGATATTTGTATATTCAGCTTTGTTGCTAAACAGTTAATCAGAACACAGTTTTTGTATGATAACTCATAAGTCATAACTGTCAGATTAGAAAAATTGTATAAGACAGAGATTTCAGAGACTGAGTGTTAAGGTTGCATTTCTAAAAAGAATAAAAAGAAATATTAAAGTCTTCTTAATCTTCTTATCTCGTTTTTGGGAAGTTTAAAAGACTACAGCAGCATCACATGAATTTCTTATCTTTGCTGTACCTTGACATTTTAATGGATTGCTTTTTGTTGGAAAAAAACTTGGGTTGGGTTGGAAATTGTAGTTTTCCAGAAACTGAGATTAAAATTTGAATTATGTATGTGAGCAATTCAATGTTACTGAGGAATAGGTATAAAGCAGTTTTTTTCGATGAGAAATGGGAAGTGGTTGTTATTGATATTGATAGATAGACAGCTAGTAAACAAAATAAAATAGACTAATGGATCATACGAACCACAGGAGCATATTATAAAACATGCATATCTTTAAATTATAGACAGTGTGTAAAGAAGGATTTAGCCTTTTTTAAATTTTTTTTTAATACATCATTGTAATAAAATGCATACTTGTAATGTATATATTATTTAGTTTTAAGTTTTCTAACGTTAGTACTTAACGGATTAATAAATAATAATAATAAATTGCTAAAACAATTCTCAAAAAAAATGTGACCTCAAAAAAAAGCTAGGAACACATTAGGACTTCTTATGAAAAAAAGAGATGTAAATTTTAATTATTCAATAATATACACCTTAAAACTTTATTTCAAATAATTTACGCATTTTCAAGGTCCAAAAAAAAATTGGTGAACATTTATTATTATATTAATTTGAATTGAAGAGACTTTCTATATATTAACATTTTGTTCAAAAACGTAAAAACTGAAAGTCGAAAATAAAAAAAAACAAAAACGAAAATTTTTAAACAGCCTGATGTTAAAATGTATATTTAACAATATATTGGCGCAAATTTTTAAACAGTCCTCGTTTAAGGAATAAAACCGACTCTAGTTAACGTAGTCGTTTAGTTGCGAACCCTTGTCTAACCTTTTCTTGATTTTAAACACTTTAAACAACTCTTCTAATTAATGAAGTGTTTTTAGCGCATTTGTAGGGTTTTTTTATGATTTGTGGTAGAGCATTCGACTGCAGATCGAGAGGTCCCGGGTTCAAATCCGGGTGTCCCCTTTGAAAATTAAATTTGTTTGTAATTTTTTTTTCTCCCCTATAGCTATTTCACCTTTCCAGCTAAGATGACGGGCGATTTTGTGAGCGGAAAATGATTTGCCGCGATATGGTAATCCAACACTAGGTACCACATTCTTTTTTGTTTTTTGTTGGGGCAGTCAACCGAATACAAGTTTGTATTGTAACAGGTGATTTTTTAAGAGGCATAGAACTTTTTAAAAAAAAAAAACACAAAAAATTCGAAAAAATGAATGAAATATTTATTTGAATCGATAGTTTGAACCTTGCAATTTAATGTTTAAAGATAATTTCATGCAAATGTTGACCGCGGCTGCGTCTCAGGTAGCCCATCCGCTGAGTCCAATTTTGTCCCTATAGACATTAGCCTTGACATACCCCCACAAAAAATAATCTAATGGTGTCAAATCGCACGATCTAGGCGGCCAATTGACCGGCCCGAAACGTGAAATTAACTGTTCACCAAACTCGCCTCGCAATTGCGCCATTGTTTCGCGTGCTGTGTGGCATGTGGCACCGTCTTGTTGAAACCACATATCATGCAAGTCAAGAACTTCCATTTCGGGCAAAAAAAAGTTTGTTATCATCGCTCGGTAGCGTTCACCATTGACAGTAACGCTGCGATTCGCATCATCTTTGAAGAAATAGGCCCAATAATGCCGCCGGCCCATAAACCGCACCAAACAGTGGCTTTTTCGGGATGCATTGGTAGCTGTTGCAATGCTTCTGGCTGATCTTCACTCCAAATGCGGCAATTTTGCTTATTTACGTACCCATTCAACCGAAAATGAGCCTCATCGCTGAACACAAGCAGCGCGCGATGAACATTTCGAACCGAGCACGAATTTTGATAGTAAAATTCAATAATTTGCAAGCGTTGTTCATTTGTAAGACGATCCATGGTTAAATTGCAAACCAAACTGAAGCTGTTTGACAGTGACACAAGGTACTAAACACACGTCAGCTGTCAAAACCAGTATTGCCAAAACCAAACCAGCTTAAAAATCACCCGTTATATTGTTTGGTGTAGTAGTCTATTGAATGGGGGGGATGGAGACTGTGTTGTTTTGTACTGGTAATGGTTACTGGGTGCATGCACCACAAATTAAAGCTAAGACAGCTTTCGTGATTGTTGATTTACAAGCTCAAAATCTTCATCTTCAAAAAACATTTTTCTTTAAATTTTTGTTATGAAATTACAAACGTTGAATGGATAAAGTATACTTTAAAAAAGATAGAGAAGCTTTTTGCTGCTTTTTAAGTTAGACGAGTGCTTTAGTGTTAAAGTATACTTTATATCGTTTAAAATTATCAAAGCATCGACTCTCGTTCTAAAACTCATTTTTAGAGTCGGCGTCGAATTTAATAATGATTAAGAGTAGGTTTTAAATGTTTAAAATTTTGCGCCATTAACTTTAAAGCTCTTTACTAAAATGTTCTTAGTTGTAAACAATTTTGAACTAGTATCATACTTAACCTATTTTTTCAATAAACTTTAGTTGAACACGCCTAAAACAGTGAAAATTCGTGCAAAAAAGTACTAAAACCCCTATGGTTGTCAAAAATCTATCGAAATCAAAGTGCAACGTATCACTATTGAATTCTAGAGTTCTGAATTCTCGACTTTAATAGATATTTGATATTTGGGCACTGAAAAACTTGGCCCATAGTAAAGCGATTCCATAATCTAAATTCTATTTTATTTATGTGTGTGTGTGGCAGGTACTTCAATATAAAACAAACAATTTTATTTTAATTCTTTAATTCAGGACTAAATCGGATTAGAGAGGTATAACTGTGACTGTAATTTCTGAATCACTGTGAGCTTAACCTGTTATTGTGATTGGCAAGTTTGGAATATCTTTGGAGGCAAAAAAAAAAATTCTCAGTAAAATAAAAATCTCAAGTCCCGAATTCAAAACTATCGAAAAGCAAAATCTCGAATATATACGGCGGATCGAAAAACGGAGTGCGACAGTGGAAAACCGAAAATTTGCAATGTTAAAATTTTATTTTCACTTTTCCTTATCCTTGTGTACAAAATCACGACCAGGCCAGGACCTGGACCTCAGTTCACAATTCAGTTCTACCTTCTAGATCCTAAACTAAAAATAAAAGAATTAATTTATTCTTCTTATTTTCATCATGAGTCCTGAGAATTTGTTTTTCTGTATTGTGATTTAGTTCAGTTGCTAAAATAATAATTAAGTCACGACCACAGTTCTCTTTCTGATTCATTTTACCCATTGTTGACTTTTCTCTCGTCGTGATTTTGTTCACAGTTCATAAAGTAATCAAGACCACAGTTCATTGTCCAATTGTAGTGATTTGTGAATCGTTTCTTTTTGTTGTGATTTTACTACAGTTGTGATTTTCAATCACATTCAGGGCTCTAACAGGTTTATTAAAGAGTCGCTCATAGGTTGTGATTGTGATTTTTGACCCACAGGTCGAAAATCACAGGTCGTCATTTTTTGCTCATCTCTATAACGGGTCGTGAAATTGTATCCCATTGCTATACCAAATAGAATCAGGATTCAATTCGGATTCAACTCTCAATTTAAACGGAGAAATGATAATATTGAAAGCTCTCCGATCCTGCTTTTTAGTGAATTTAAAAATACTTTTAAAACTAACATTTTCTATACAGATTCGATGAAAGTTTTCGACAAAGTTTTGGGTCATAAATAACTATAAATTAATACGAGCGAATTAGAGTATGTTTTATGTCATTTATATTTATAATAAATTATCAAACAATTATAAATAATTCAAGAACATCGTCAAATAACTCTTCAACTAAACTACAAAAATGTTTATTGCTTAAAAACAGATTTGGGTAAGTCTCATTTTGTCTTCAACCGGACGGAGAACGGAGTGGCAGTTCATTTGTCATACCAAAGCAAATATGTCAAATGTACTGTTTACCTTAGCTGTCAACTTAAAATAGAACTCTTTAAAACCAAGTCAGCATTAAGGTATAATGTATAGATAAATGTATAATACGTTATATATTAAAAAAAAATTCTAGTCAAATGTCGCGTCTCATTCTCCTTTATTGTCTAAATATTATTATATTGAGTGTGTTATATTTTGTAAACAGCAAGCAAGTCAAACATATCAAAATTTCATCCAGTTTAAATGATTTATGGTTCATGTCATCCAGCAAGAACAAGCATGTGCCAAATTCATATTTAGGATTTAAATATTTGCTTTTAATAATTTTGAAATATTTATAAACAAGCCTATAAAATATACAGACATGAGACTTCAAATCATTAAAATGTAGATAAATGAACATCGCATTTTATTGCTTAATGGATTATTTTAAACTTTTTTTGGTTTCATTATAGACTGTCATGTTGAAACTGGAATATGTCTAAATAATTCAGTTGTTTTTCAATAATATTAACAAAATTAACTATTATAATTATAGGGACGAATTTTGGTGCAAAAGAGATTGCTACAGAAGTAAATAACGTTTCTTTGTCAGATTTATGGTGGTTAATGATGATAGTTCACTAGTTTGCAAGAATTTTCAAACTAGAAAGAACAACAATTTTTAATTGTGGATATTGCGTTGGTTTTGAAAGTGTCGGTACAATGTAATCAAATATCTGACTCTTTGATACAATTATTTACATTGGAATGATCATATATCGGTCTGACAAACCTAAATACGAAATTTACATAAATATGTAGATTTATTCAGGTCTATTATAATACAAAGCTAATATTTCAATGATTTATTTATTCAAATCTACGATTGTAGTAGATTTTTTTTAATAGTACAAAGATTGATTTTATTAAATTATTCATATAGAAGTGCAATTATAATCAACGCAAAAATCTTTATAGCATGGCATAAAGCCTTCAAATCATATATAATTTTATATATTCACAAAATAAGGACAACACTGTGAGATGGGAGTACCAGAACGTAAATGAATATTCTGAACAAAAAAAAACGCAGAAAATAACAAACAAGTAGAAAAGAGAAACTGAACGTTGAAAATCTGGATATTTAATTTCATTCGTTTATGAGTCGTGACAGTTTGTTTTCCGTCTCATTTTTCTTCTCTTTTGCACTCATTATGTTCGAAAAGAGTCATGACTCAAAAGTCGTCGTGTAATAGCAGACAAACCGAGATTTGATAAAATTTGTCCACAATCTTCTTCAAATCTCGAAGATTTACAATACAAATTTATTTCGTAAATCTAGTAGATTTCAAATAAATCTTGTTAAATCTTCATAGGGCCATAATAGTTTTACAAATCGAACAAACTTTTTTATGTCGCGCTGAACGCATTCATTCGAAAATCCAACCTTTATTGCTTCTTTTGACAAACATGAAACTTTCTGTCTTACTTCAACTTCATACGAAAAAATGAAACACCATTTGCATTTTGAAAGGTATAGGAAAGGTATAAATGTATATTTTTTAACTTTTTGTGTGGTGGAAACACAACATAGATTTATTTAATCTAAATTGAAATAAAACTTGGGTGGAAGCATAATACAATAAAGCATCGCTTCTTCTGTGTTCAAGCATTTTGGATATAATTTTCTTTTGACAGCATCTCGTCAGCTTTTGTTTGGAAAGGTTTTGAGCTTAGAGGATATATAATCTCGAGTGCTTGTTTTTATTCGAATGCGAAGCTTTCATAGGGGTCGCTGTTCAAGTTTCGATAAGTTAAAGGCACTGAGTTTTCTGCACATTTTATTTTAATTTTATATATACATTGGAGAAAAAAACTAAAAAAGAACATTTCAATATCTTTAAAATTATAAACAAACACTAATTAATATCAAGAATTACTTCAAAGTAGAACAATTTAGAGAGAAAATAAGCAAATTATGATTTACAATTGATAGCCGCTGTAGGATATCCTCTAAGACTTTATCTTATCGAAAGTGAAACAGCGATCCCTATACATTTAGGCTTCAGGCACTATATTGCATTAGGGAGAGAAACGAGGACTCCATATTATATATCCTCTAAGGTTTTGAGAGGGTTTTTTTTTTTCAAATACATCGAAAATGGTTTTTTTTTTCATTTTCTAACTTGAAAATCTAGAAAACCGGAGCTGATAGCGGAAATCGTATAACGTTATTTCAATTAAGCGAAGTTGACTATTTTTAAATCAAAAAAAATTGGTTTTACTTGTACCATGTACCTACCCTACATTATATTATAACGAAACGACTCAGCGAGTCGATTACCTGTGAATCTGTCAATCACGTGAATACATTTCACAACGTTTCTCTGCGCCGTCCATATCTCTGATCGGACTTGTAATCGGTCAAGTCTACATCAAATTCAAAATAGGTATAAAAACCCGTTTATATAGTAGGTACATAACATACAAAATATTTTCTATTTTTTATTGAAATATTCACGAAATAATGAAATCGCGGTTAAATTTTCCTGCTCCTCCTAACTGAGGTACAAATCGCAAATCAATATGTACATTTGTACATAGTTAGGTACACGAGAATTCATCAAGGCTAATGAAATGAGTACCTATAAATTTACTCGCCGCAAATATTAATGAGAATCGATGCGTCTACTATATCTATACACATGGTCTGCCTTTTTCTACCTCTACTATACTTACTCGTTTACCTGGGAAAGCCTAGTCTCTAATTATTTTTAAGGTATCAAATTTAATCATCCTAAAAATAAATTTCTCATCCTTGCAAAAATGTCTATGTATATTTGTGTTGTATATAGCTAGTTAGTTACCTAAATAAATCCCAACTAATGACGGGAGGTGCCAATAAAAGATCAAAGCCAGACACTTTGGTGAGAAATTATAGGTTCACAAAGTTCGGGCATTCAACGACCACGACCAGCCAAACCAGACCGGGTCGACCTTTCTTTTTGATCCGTCCGTTCGTTCGTTATGCGTTCGTCTTTGTCGTTTTTCTGTTTAAAAAATATTCGTTCGTTTGCTTGCACTGATGATTATCGTTATTTATCGTTTATCTGTTTTGGTTTGCAAGTTTTAAGTAGCAGCCCCAGTCAGCCACCACAAGCCAGCATTTATTTTTTTGTTTTTCCTGTTGAGTCAATAACCAGTGGAACCACATTATTTCACAGTATATTAATATCGTTCGCGTCACCGGCTGTCCAATCATCATTTAGTACCTTACATGAATAAATTTACATTTTAGCCACTTCGTCTACTTCTCTGTCTGGTACAGTTCAACCGAAAACTGTCAGATGATGTGGGGTGGGTGTTCCAGTAATTAAAAAGAACTACTTAATTTTTATTATTTATTTGACAATTTATGGATGATAAAGGCTTTGGATTTTGGAACATGATACTGAAAGCTCAAAGAAGTTATTTATAAAAACTAAATCAAGTTTATTTATATACAATGTACGTATACTTATGTACAAAAATCCCAGAAACTTTTTTTAAGACTTTTCAGTCACCATTAATTTTTTTTAATAATGATTTCATCTGACAAATATGTAACTTTAGACGAAATACTGGAAACTGCTGCGTCGCAAATATTTTCCCTTGTTGATGATTTTAAGTTAGGAAATTTAAATAGTAAAATACATGACTGGATTCCAATTCCAGAAACTTGTTCTTGTGGTTCAAATTCAAAACTGTAACGTGACTAAGCATTAAATAAAAATATGGAAATGTGGCAAAATACTCATAAACTTGGTTTATTTGCTTATAAGGAAAAAATGTTCGTATAATTATTATAGAGCGTAATATTATTTCAATTACCTTGTAACACAATTAGAGATATACCTACGGGAATAACCCAAAAAGTAGGAAATGATTTCAAAAAAACATCAAGACTCTATTTTCGTTATAGGAATAGAAAAATTGAAGAATCATCGTTTCTAAAAGTTTTGCACAAATGCAGTTTTTTTTATAGTACTTATTTTTATTTGAATATGTAGATATTTTAAAAACCGTCCGTTCCTTTATTTCCAAAACTCTTAATTTCTACCAAAATTGGTCCAAAGTTCTGTCAAACTTCATATGACTAAAAATGAAATTGGTAGTTTTTGGGAAGTAAAGGAACGGACCCCACGAAGGTTTGATTTTCACTTCTGCGTGTTAAAAACTTTAACACCCTATGAAATAATAAATCTACCAAAAAGGTTTAAATCTTAAACAAAATCAGTTCAAGTGAATTAGCTTGTGAATTTTTGGTTAAAACAGGTAATTGAACACCATCATTCGCAGGGACAGTGGCTTTTGGACTTTTTTTTAGATTGTTTGATCATCTCTTTGGGTTAAAAAAATTTATTCACCAATATTTTATGTATAATTCTTCCTATGTGAATAAAGTAGGTACAGATACGACGAAAAAAAATAATGTTTAAAGGAAAAACCCCTTATAGATTTAAATAAACATTATCGAAAGCGATTGAAGTTTTCGGCTCCATAATTCCGATGCATATGCTTAAATTGCATCATATAATAACTACCTACTTTAAAAGGTTTTAGATCACTAATCAAGATTAAAAAAAATATGCACGAAGCCTTGTAATGCAGCCACACAATGAAGATGCATGTTATGGTGGATTTACATTGATCTTCAAGCGAGCTCTGCAAACAAAACAGGGATGTAAGATAAAAAAATTACATTTTTTGAATGGACGCGACTAGAGACATGTCAATTTATAACAGTTATAACAGTTTTCCACCATTAAAAGTGGGCGTGCGTTAACTTGAAAAAAATCTCATCTCTGGGTGCCTGAAGTATGCCCACTGGCGGAGAGCCCTGGCCCTGCGGGGCCGCAAAAACAGTACTTTTATAAACTAAAACTGTTATAATTGGCATGTCTAGAGTCACTTCCTTGTTAAATAGAGAGAGAAGACCAAAATGCAGGGATCTTCATAGATGAAGATTATAGGAAGTGCCATAGTACAGATTTGAAAACGTACATACATGTTCATCTTTATGGTAGGTATACACTTTCACTCATTCGTTTTTTGGCAAAAATCCATCCCGCTCTACTTTTCTTCAAATTTTCAGATCAATCGGTTCAACTTTGAAAAAGATATATATATACGCAAATAACCCCAAACTAAATTTATAAGTTTACATATATTTATATTATTTCTCGCATGATATTTTTCTAGCATGATATTACATCAGAATTTGCACAACTGACATCTGCACAAGGGCCATTCTTGGATAACTGTTTTCTCCGTTACCTAGATAAATCGTGTTTAACAATTATTTTTTACCGATCGTTCCTTTTTCGTGACCTTTGTTAAAATTGAAAATGTAGTAATCCTTTGCCCACTTGAACGCAATAGAATGTAACTGGAACTGGAACTGGAGCTGCAACTGCAATAGCTGTCAAAAAGTGTCGTACGTTTTTTTTTTACGAGTTCACAATGCAGCTGTTCAGCTTTCTGACATTCTGACTGCAGAAGAACTGGTAACTATAACATGAGGAATGAGAGCTTGAAGCTCATTTCAACCCCTCTATAAAGACTTCTTGAGTTGAAATGGGATTGGTTCGCATCCATCAATTTGAAATGTCAAAAATCCTACACGCAAAAGTTAAAAGTTGGCTACGTTGCGTTGTGTTCGCAACATTGAAATTTGAAATTATGTGCAGGTATTCAATATTTTGACAGTGAGTCACGTTCAATATTTATTTCAATCATCTACGTATGTGTACGTATCTTTATAACATCGCAGGCCAATAAACTATACATTAAAATACGAAACTATTGTAGAATCCTGACCGACATATTATGTGGGAATTGTATGTGGCCTTGTGACCTGTTAGGGTGGGTTATAAGTGGATAATTGATTTGTGAACATATTATACATGCCCAACAGTTAATCAATTTGTCCTGTGTACTTAAAACCCTGTGCCATTATAATTTTACCTTACGGAAATAACCTAATAGTTTTGACAGTTCGAAGTAATTTCGAAAATTTCAAAACGATACAGATGTAATGGGTGATTTTTTAAGAGGTTTAGAACTTTTTTAAAAAAAAAAACACACAAAATTCGAAAAAATTAATGAAATATTTATTTGAATCGATAGTTTGAACCTTGCAATTTAATGTTTAAAGATAATTTCATGCAAATGTTGACCGCGGCTGCGTCTCAGGTAGCCCATCCGCTGAGTCCAATTTTGGCATACTCTTTCACACATATCGGCCGGTATCTCACGAATGAATGCATGGATGTTGGCTTCCAGAAATTAACTGTTCACCAAACTCGCCTCGCAATTGCGCCATTGTTTCGCGTGCTGTGTGGCATGTGGCACCGTCTTGTTGAAACCACATATCATGCAAGTCAAGAACTTCCATTTCGGGCAAAAAAAAGTTTGTTATCATCGCTCGGTAGCGTTCACCATTGACAGTAACGCTGCGATTCGCATCATCTTTGAAGAAATAGGCCCAATATTGCCGCCGGCCCATTAACCGCACCAAACAGTGGCTTTTTCGGGATGCATTGGTAGCTGTTGCAATGCTTCTGGCTGATCTTCACTCCAAATGCGGCAATTTTGCTTATTTACGTACCCATTCAACCAAAAATGAGCGTCATCGCTGAACACAAGCAGCGCGCGATGAACATTTCGAACCGAGCACGAATTTTGATAGTAAAATTCAATAATTTGCAAGCGTTGTTCATTTGTAAGACGATCCATGGTTAAATTGCAAACCAAACTGAAGCTGTTTGACAGTGACACAAGGTACTAAACACACGTCAGCTGTCAAAACCAGTGTTGCCAAAACCAAACCAGCCAAAAAATCACCCGTTAGAAATGTTATTGAAAATCGATTTAAATTCGACTTTAATCGAAATGCATAGAATATTAATGTTCCAAAAAGCAATAAAATAAAGATAGTTCAGATAACTGAAACAGAAAACAGAAAAAAAATCAAAGAATTCAAAAGAAATACAGAAACATTATCCTCAATAGTAATACATTATGCGTAGTATACATACTAAACGAACCGCAACTGTATTCATGTGTCACGTGCAAAATGATACCCAAAGCATGTCTTTATTTCGAAAATTAAATGGAAGTGCTAATAATAAACACATTTTTTGTATTTATTTTTAACCATTATAACGTGAGACTGAGACCTCTCCCTTTTATATCAAACTATGCCCCAATAATATGGAATATATCTGCAATTAACGACCGGGAAGAACTCCGATTTTATTGGCAATTCGCATTTGGACCAATATGTCATTGTGTCGTGTGTGCAGAATTTATATTATAGATTTCGAATTCAAATTGCAAAAAAAAGAAGATATATCCGGCCACACTAGTCCAGGGAAGCACAGGTTAGACCTTTTTGTATCCATTTTGTTCTTCCTTAGCTTGATGGTAAAGTTCGGTGTTGTTGATTAGTCTTGTTAAATCATCATCATAATTTTATTGTTTTAACGAATATTTGCAAAATAAAGAGAGTTGACTTTCCGTAAGTAGATATTTATTTGTTAAAAATACAATCGAAAAATTAACAAAACGTCATAAACTTCCATTGAACCATATCAACGGTTTGAATTGATGCTGAGTAGAAGTACCCACTTTTAAGGTCGTGGGAAAGTAATGTATTGGGATCTCTCTCATTTAAAACCATGAAGTCATTTACATTATTTCATAGCGGAAATTCATTCTCATAATGTCATAATTCATTTTCACATTGTATGCAGTATGACAGATGTGGTTTGCCCAGCTAATGCGAAATTTATCATTTTTTTCTGTTATGCATCTAACCAAATGACCCGGACTGTATAATCGGATAAGTAGATATATGCATTAGGGCTTAGGAAAAAGTGAAACGGCACGTGCTGTGCTATGCTAAGAAGGAAAAGATGACCATAGTAGAATGAGAAGGAATTACTTATTTATATTAAGAGTATTTCTCATGATAATATGATTACATAGTAATTTGGAGATTTACAAAAGAAATCCGAGATATTAAAAAAAAAAACACACACACACACATACCCAAGCCACGGGAATGATGTGCATATGTGCGCAGAATAACAAACAGACAGTAATTTTATTAAATTTGCGATCCACCATAGTTTGCCCTTTTTGCTTGACATTTGAATAAACAAATGGAAATTCAATATTGAAATTGTAAAGTAATACATATAATATTATTAGCGGGCCATGTAAATGTTTTTTCTAAGAAATATGGAAATTGAATGCACCTGTGGCGGCTAGCAGCTTAACGGAGATCATAATTCAATGTCGTCGTCGGTTCGGTATTAGGGAATGCAAGTAGAATTTTTTTAGCTGACTTTTTGTGATAGATAATTCTGGATTTTTCATTTTGCAAGCAAAGCGTTATAATTATGTTATGTTAGATGTAAAGAATGACACTCTGTGATTATACCTATCGCTCATTTTTACTTGTGATACATATTATATCGATACTACTATAGAGCAAGTTGTTTATTCGTAAAAAAAACTGGAATTCGAATATGAAATTACGGTGATAGACAAGACCATGGTTGGTCCTGCAATTCTGGGGCCATATTACCGCATTAGTGACTGATCGAGTGAGTGCCTTCAGTGATCGAATGAACGAGTAATAACTATGGGGATGATGGCTACATAACGTGAGCGGTAATGCCAAACTCACATAATTCAGTCACGTATTACTCGATAACTGATGCGGTAATTCGGCCTCTGTCTGTCTTTTGGGTACAGTCTAAAAGATAGGGTCGATTTTCTATGAACTTTTCACCTACCGTTTTTTTGCATATTCTCTAGGTTTTTGGAAATTTTGAAGACCAAGTGGGACCAACACTAATGGAGCCTGTCATACAACCACTATAAGCAAACCAAAGATTATAAATATGCTAAATCTCGACAATCATTCCACTTGCAAGCTGATAATAAGCTTCTTTCCCATAAGAAATAATGAGAAAGTAAATTAAAACAATGTAAACAAATTGGTTTAGGAGGTTTATCCTCTTCTAGCCTTTTGTTTTTTTTTTTTCTATTTTAATGTTTTATTCAACCATTTTATAGAATATAGATTTCAATACGAAAGGTTCAGTCTTTTAAATTTGGGAGATTTACAATATTACGTTTCCACCGAACACTTAACCGAAATTGAATAAGATTTATCCTTAGGGCCAGTTTCACAGTCAGAAAAGTGGCACTTAAGTGGGCAATCTTTAAGAATAAGGCACAGTGTCACAGTGCACACTTACCTGAATGAGTGGCACTAAGTCTCCGATGTTGGTGACTTAAGTTCCACTTACGCTTGCTATGAAACTTAGCCTAAAGTACTATAATATGGGAAACTTAAGTGCCACTTATTCCGGTAAGTGCCGACTGTGAGAGTGGCCCTTAATCTTCTTCAAATTTCGAAAATTTCCCGTACTTACACATTAATATCGTTAATCTAGTATAGATTGCAAATTAATCTTGTTAAATTTTCTTGGGGCCAATAGTTTTACAAATCGAACTATCTTTTACTATATCGCTCTGAACGGATTCATTGGAAAAACGTTTTTTTTACATGAAATTTGCTGTCTCACTTCAACTTCATAATACAAAATGAAACACATGCATTTTGAAAGGAACTGTCATTAAGTTAATTTACTTTTTAATTTGGCGTGCGTTGAAAACACTTCATAGATTTATTTAACACCCTGTTTAGATTGTGAAGAAGATTGTGAGTCTCATCTGGTTTACGTTAGAAAATTTGACCGGACTCAATCTTCCCAATCTAAACAGGGTCTAATATACATTCTTAACTGAAATAAACTGTGGTGGAATCATAGTATTACTGCCTGGACGCAATAATGCAATATTTTTTGATGGGGTACACAAACTAAGTTATACATATTTTATTATTCCGATATTCTTTCTTTTTTCTTTTAATTTGTAATTGTTTTGTTTTACGTCAAAAGTGCTTAACGTGAAAAGATTAACGTTGGTGAACTCTTCCAGCCCCGACTGTAGCTCCGATTACGTTGCGTTGTGTACGGTGTTTGTAACATTGAATATTCCAGTTGCAGCTCCGTCTATTGTCTTCAGATAGTTATTGCAAGGAGTCAATCTGCTCACCCATTCATTCTGTTCTGTGAGTCTGTCTCGACCATTTTAGAGGAAATTGACTGAACTTTTCAAGCGAGGTACTTTTCAAATACAAATTTTATTATAAATAAATAGTATCTGCCCTATCAAAGGAAGGTAAAGGTTGGAAGTAAAGCTCCAATTTTAGAATTAATGACACTTTGGGTTCAACTAATGCAGTTTACTATTTATGTAGTCCCTTGTGTCTGCTGAACGTACCCAGTGAATCTCTCTAAGACATCCCAGTCCTCTCCTCGTATATGATGCAATGTCATGGATTTTGTCAGCTGTCACTTGTAAACAACATAAGTTTGTTCGTTGAGCCCTGAAGTCACCTCGGGGTCGCCCCAAAGCATTTTTTGACAAACCTGAAGTCGCTCTAGTGAAAAAATTCTGTGTTTTTTGAGACCTGTGGTCGCCCTGAACACTGAAGTAGTAAAGTAGAACTAGGTATTTTGCTGTGGCGTGTTGAGGTAAAGAAAATACTGCCAAAGTGACATGAGTTGTTATGCATATGTTTTGTTGTTGCTGCAGGTTACTGTTTATTTTTGAAAAAAACAAATTTAATTTAATGCCAATAAATAGCAATAGAAAATGGAAAAATTTTCTTGCTTTAAATGTCAACAGCTTGAGCGTTTTTTGAGAACCGAAAAACACAAATTTTATTTGACGATTCTTGGGGTTGTCAAGAAAACCTGGGTCAACCCTGAGTAAAGTTCAACAAACGAAACTAAATACAGAGTTGGTTCTTAAACATTGGCCTGTTTGAGTTGTTGTAATCCCTTGTGAAAAACAGCTGTCGCAACAACAACTCAAGGTATCTCTGATAGATTCTCGAACGCAAGGATTATTTTAGTGGAATTCCTAGAATTTGTATTAGTTTAGAAAACTATTTTAGTTATAATTGTGCAGGATAGTAAAAGTTTATGTGCCAAACATTGTAAAAAAATTGAGCTATGTATGTACAATTTTACATCTATCAATATCTTCCAGCGATGCCTTTTCTACCATATCCCTTAATTTAAAAGAAAAAAAACATTTAATGACAGGTATATACAGTACAGAATGATTGACATCGGTCTTATCAGGAATTTAATATTTATTTATTTATTTAATACCTACTTATCTTCAACTAAAACACTTGTTATACTTAAAAAAATGCCTGATAGTCATAGAAACTAGGCAAATTAGACACAATAAAGTAAAAACAAAACTGCGCCCATATTTAAGTTTCATTCACTCAAGCATCATGTAAGAACAAATGTACGTGTACGTATATATATATGTATGTATGTAGGTTGTACATAAGTATTAAAGTGATACAAACTGTTCATTATTCATTAAAAACAGCATCACGCTTCAAATAAAAGACAGACAATCAAACAAGATACAACTATCTTTAATTTGTGAAAGATGTTTTCTAAGCGTTTAATTGTTTTGTATGGAATGCTAAGCAATTATCAGCAAGTTGGAATCTAAATAAATATATCAATCAAGTCACAATGAATAACCAAAAAAAAATACTGTCGGCAAGTTGATAAGATTCTTTTTTACATAATTTACCTGCTACTTGGGTATGTTTGTATACAAAATGAGGAACAAGTTATGTATGACTCAGTAATTCAGTCAGTTAAACATTAATGATGCTTTAAGAATCTACCACTTCTCTGGGGGGAACCCCTGTATTTAAATTTTTGTTTTTTTTTTTTTTTTAATCAAACAACTCTTTAAATGATTTCTCATGCAAGATGCAACACAGAAATGCATATAGCAGTTCAAAAATAAATACACCCTCTATCCACCAGAATCTACCCATATCTGGAAATTATTAATCAATTAAGTGATATACATTATGTATATGTGTGTATATATCATATTGGTGGACTGCATGTAAGTGGGACATTTAAATATTTCCGTGTTGATATAGTTCAGATAAAGCGATGTTAATTTGACTCGGAAAATTAACATTGTTTTGTTCTATGAGGAATAGGTACCTATTGAATAAGATGAGGCAGTTGTGGGAAAACACTGTACGATCAGAATAGCTCCCAACAGTGCATGTCAAGTGCACATTTTACTACTGTTTCGGTTAGATGCACTATAGAAGCATGAGGAAGCTAAACGTCTGAATGTGAGCTATGACAGAACAGTAATTGGCTTAATCGCGCACTAAACCAACTAAAAGCAGGAAATTGTGTAAATGAAAAAAACCTAATTATTTATAAATTATATACCTATAGTTTTTTAATACCTACTGAAAATAATGAGCAAAATTATTTATTTTAAGATTTTAATCGAAAATGAAAAGATATAATTTGTCAGACGTATTTATTAGATTTTTTTAGAAAACTTTTGCATGGCTTGATTAGTTACTCATTGTCTCAATAGTTGAACATGCTTTAGGCTTTTCCATTTTTACAAACGCATTCCAACAGTAGTTGTCTAAATATATCCTCATGTATTCACTAACATAACTGTTATCTGTCATTCTTTAATGTGTTAATGAATTTGAGTGAACAATAAACAATTCATTCATTTCAGGATAACTTGCCTTACTTTGTTCATTGAACGTTCCCACCTTTGAAAAGGATTGGGCAACCAATTTCGATGTCTAAGGTTCAGTTTTTCAGTGCGATATTAAAATTGAACCCGAATTAACTCATCAAATTTGGTGAGTTAACTCAGGATTAACTGAACAAATGCTTTTGATGTTTTATCCACCGAGTTTGTTTAGTCGTTCCGCATACATTCTCCACCGAAAAACTGCTTCTTCAGTTAACTGTGGGTTAATTTACTTCTAGAGTTAACTAACTCTGGTTTAATAAACCACTGAAAAACTGGGCCTAAGTCTAAGATTTTGGTATTTTGGAGTTGAACAGTTGTCTAAAGTTAGACATACTTTAAAATGGGTTATGCCTGATTAACAATGTGTTGAAGAATCGAGACGTGAGCGTGACGAGAACTCATTGTAGTTGTCAAACCAATTTCAAGCAATGAGAGCATACCAGAGTATACACAATAAAGCGTTGCTCGTCGTCACTTCACGAAAAATTGAAGTTCGAAAAATTGAAGAAAAAAAAACGCGACGTGACGACGATTTTTATTTTTGATAAGTAATTTACAGATTTTTCAAAAAAGATGTGATCAATTGTATTTAACAAATAAAGATATTGATAAATCTATTGTTTTGTATGTTATTTTGTTTATATTTTGTTAATATTTTATTGAATTTTTTTTTACAAAAATGAGTTTTTGTGGTAAAAACTCTCACAGTGACGCTGACATCTCGTTGTCTCGTCGCATTTAAAGGCACCCCCATCAAAACCGCCAAACGAACAAACAAAAACTATTACGGCTGTTCTGATATTCAGTCGAATTTGAAAACGGAAACGAAAATTGAATCCGTGCGGATTGAAAACGATTGTTCTGATTTCCAGTCGGATTTACTTTTAATTTTTACGAACTTGATAAAAAAAACATTTTCGAAATTAGCTGTTATGTATGCAAGACCTGTCAAAAACGAAATTGTAATCCGCCAACAAAAGAATAACCGAATTTAAAACGTCAATTTGCCGGATTGTAGATCCGTTCGTTTTGACGAATCCGTAAAACGTTCGAATACGGAACTTGGAACAGCGAAAATTCAAAAAACGTGAAAATATAGAATTTGAATGGAAATTAGAATTGCCGTGTATGTATAAACTACAAAGCGTTTCTGAATCAGTGAGTGAGTCAGTCATTGAGACAGTCATTAAAGCAGCGATAACCCATATATTGTTATAGATATAGCAAAGACTTAGCTTCAATATTCAAGCTTATTCATGTTTAAAATCCACCATACAGCAGGGCACCCTGTTCCAATACACATCACCAATATCTTACATTTTCAATAATAAACCGGCTTAAAGCCTTTAGAGCTAAGAGGTAACATGTATCGCATCCCATTTCAGGTCGTGCACTTTTGTTTTATTTGGCTAACTGAACGCTGCCACCTATAGGTATTACAATTGTTCAAACTTCAAAACTTCAAGTCTTAAAATAAGAAAAAAACTCAAATATAAGAAAATGGGTGTGGAAAACAGTGTGTTTAAAAAAAAAAAAAATTTAAATTACATGCAACAGATCTTAAAAAAAAAAATGTCAGCCTGTCTGGAAAATTGGCAAGTTTTTTCCAAGTACCTATAGAAAGAATATTTTCAGTAGGTAAGATCTAACCGAGGAAAACTTGTAGCTCTTGCTAGTAAGAACTTGTTGCGCTTAAAGTTGCCTAATTGAAATGCACATGAACAAATTTTTCGTCCATTATTTTCGTCAGAGAAATTGGAGCTAAAACCATTGGAAAAATTTGTTAAATTTTGTTTGAATTTTCATGTCACTAGATTAATTTTAGGGACTTTTGGAGCCAGCGTTTGGGAAATAAAAGAATATTAAAGTTCAAAATGCATTATAATCTATAAAAAAGAAAAAAACATCTATTACTGATTGAGCTTTAAGGTATCTAAGGAGAAATCCATTGAAAATGTTAAAATTCGATGCATAAAAACAGAAAGGGAAAACAACCAAAACAACCGATTAACGGCCAAATCAAATTAAAATGACTTGAGCATTAAACGAAATTACCAAATATGAAATGAAAACTTTTTTCTGTAATTTGCGAAATTACTTCATTTCGACTCTAATAAAAACTAATAGTAGGTAGGACCTAGATACCTAAAAGAAGAATTTAGTAAAAGTTCGTCTGTAGTGTAATCATTCCTGTAAGAAACTTATGTCGTAAGTAAAACCTTCATGTGTAGTCTTTGCGTAAGAATGAACGGATATCGAGTAGACTTGAAATATGTAGTTAGTTTTGTATTGTATACTTTGTCCATAGTTTACACATAGGACACAGCTATGTATTTATATCGACAACTACATGGAAACAAATTTATGATTTCGCAACAGGTGTTTTGAAGCTATAAGCTTTATCATCGGTAATATGATTGGTAAATCCTTCAGTTTTTACTATATATGAAACATTTTTGAATATAAAAGTTAAGGTGTTAAGAATTTAGATACCTGCCTACACCTTACTACTTACAAGTCCTTTTGTTGACTACTTTTAAATTTATCAAAAGTTAAGAACCTACATGGGTACATAACTACCTACGGGTTTAATATTTAAAGTCCATTTTTGTTGACTAGGTACCTACCTACTTTTAAATTTATATTTTTTATTTTGAAACTCGTTACTTTTTTAATGCAAGCAATCTGATTTTATGTTGTTAGGTACCTCCTTCTGGCAACAAAACAGACATGAAATAATCATTATCCACCCAACAAAAAACAGCCCCCTTTATTCTGGTCCTTTTCAGTCACTTTTTAATGATTTTTTCTTTATTATTCCCATTTCATCTTTAGAATGAAAAATAAATAAAAACATTTTTTTCTTAAACAATACTAAACACGATTAGTAAGAGTACACATAACTCCAATGACGAAAGAAAAAAATCCATTTGTGGTTGAATTACGTCACCTGTGCTCCTATCCTCTATCAGCTGATCAAAATAACATGAACTAATATAGCCATTTCCAGTATACCTACTTATAATTGTTGATTCCCAAATCCGATTTTCGTATTCGAATCTAAATAATTATAGCAAAGTAAAAAAAAAAAAAAATAGACAATCCGGCGAGGCTACTCTATCATCATATCACAAGTCACAAGCTATTAATTTGTTTTGTAAGTAGGTATATCTATTGCAGACTTTTTGACTAGGTATTGTCATAAGAACCTGTTTTCCATAGATCCAGAGAGCAAGAGAGACAGAAAGTGAGAGAGAAACAACAACAGAAAAAAAACAAAAGGGAAACATAAACAAAAAGTTTATTTTTCTTGTTTTTTTCTTTGATATCGATATCATCAAAAACAAAACACAAATGCAAAAGCTATACTCACACTATGTTTATTGTTCCAGCAGCAGTAGATACAGAACAGATACGGCCTGATGTGTGTTTTAACGGTGAAGAAGTGAAGTACAGAATCGCATACAAATCCACACATGCAACGTCCAGCCGAAATTCACAAATGTACCTATACTCGTAGATATAAGAGTTGTTGTTGTTGTTGTTGCTGGACCAGGAAGGAGTCTTGGCTGGGGATTCTTTTTTCTATTTCCAACAATTAAATCTTCACACTTCTTTTTTTAAAGTATTCACTAGACATACTTCAACAACAGTTACACAAAAACAAGTGTTTCACTTTTCACTTCCTTTTCCATAGGGTGTTACCTACACTCTTGGTTTGCTTTTTTTATTTTCTTCAATTTGCTTGAAGTTTTATTTTTGCATTCAATATTGGTAGACAAACAAAAATAAGAATTTGAAACACAAAAAAAAAGTTAACAAATCCTCAACACAATACACAGATGCACCATAAGATAAATAAATAATAATAAAAAACAATCAACAACCACTACACAAATGTATCTATGTGAAGTAGTATCTAAAGATATTTAGATCATGCTCATGTACATTTGTGTATTTTTCTTGCACTAGAAGCGACTCAGTTGAATCAAACGAAATACAAATAAAAAAAAAAAAAAAAAACTTTAAGAACACGTGTACTGTAGTATATTGGGAGATTATCCTATCCTCACTATATCATCTCTGAACTCGCAAGTCGCAACTACCAGAACAGAACAAAAATTGATTACTTTTTGGAAATTCACGTATCTACCTTAAATAAATACAAATTTTGGTTGGTAGGTATGAAGTTTTTAAATTCAATTTGAATTTTTTTTTTTCAAGTTTAATTTGGATGATTAGCAAAATAGTTTAATTCACTAGAGAGAGAGAAAGGTAAAACTAATGGTTCGCATATATTTTTTTAAAATAAATTAACATTCTCTACAAAAAAAAAAATAAAGAAGTCATGAACAAGTTGAACTTCTATTTAAAGTGAGACAATATAGCCGGGGATAGTAAGTGCACCGAGACCACCGACGACAGAACAACTAATTATATTTTTTTTTGTTATTATTTAAAAAATTCAAAAAAAAAAAAAAACCAACTCAAGGTGTATAAATCGAACGCTCCACCAGAGACGACACCAAAAATTCAACTAAACTAAACATGTATCTGAGCAACCTTGCTTGGTGGGAAAAACACGAATTCCGATTTCTAGTCGTTCTCAACATAGCGCAGTTCAGTTTGGGATTTGCTGCTGCTTAGCCTGATTGTTGTTGATAATGCTGTCCACTTATGTGTATAAAATAATCTCAAGTGGTTGTTGGGTTTTTGTGGGAGGTTACCAGTGTTACAATACGAAGGGATATCTTATTTCTTTAATATTGTACTTTATTTTATTTTAAGGTTGAGATTCCGAATCAAACTTTAGAAAATGAAATATGTAGTTAGTACCTAGTAAAATTCATTCAATTGTATGTAGGTAGGTAGGTACTATGTAGTTTTCCATTGGACAAAAAATCAATCTAGATATTTTTTTTTTCCAGATTATTTCTCTTATTCTACTGGACAAATAGAGGAATTTTATATTTTTCAAAACTGAAATTGAGTCAAATGAAAAGAAATGTCAATAAATCAATATATTTAGGGCCAGTTTCACAGTCGACACTTACCGGAATAAGTGTCACTTAAATTTCCCATGTTTGCATACTTTAGGCTTAGGGCCAGTTTCACAGTCGACACTTACCGGAATAAGTGGCACTTAAGTTTCCCATATGAGGAATTTAAGCTAAGTTTCATAGCCAGCGTAAGTGGAACTTAAGTCACCATAATCGGAGACTTAAGTGCCACTTGTTCGGGTAAGTATGCACTGTGATATTGCGCATTAATCTTTCACATTGCCTACTTAAGTGCCACTTTTCTGACTGTGAAACTGGCCCTTAGTTTATTGGCAACACCGACATACCAAGGCATTTAAATTTCAACTGTCAACTCTTTTAAAACCAGTTATCAATAGTTTGTATGAAATCGTCCATTTTTTCTTTGATGGCATCGCTTTTACCCGTTTTTGTTTTGTTCGACCACTTTCCATCTTTTTTACGATGACGTCAAAACATTATGTAACGGGTGATTTTTAAGCTGGTTTGGTTTTGGCAACACTGGTTGACAGCTGACGTGTGTTTAGTACCTTGTGTCACTGTCAAACAGCTTCAGTTTGGTTTGCAATTTAACCATGGATCGTCTTACAAATGAACAACGCTTGCAAATTATTGAATTTTACTATCAAAATTCGTGCTCGGTTCGAAATGTTCATCGCGCGCTGCTTGTGTTCAGCGATGAGGCTAATTTTTGGTTGAATGGGTACGTAAATAAGCGAAATTGCCGCATTTGGAGTGAAGATCAGCCAGAAGCATTGCAACAGCTACCAATGCATCCCGAAAAAGCCACTGTTTGGTGCGGTTTATGGGCCGGCGGCATTATTGGGCCTATTTCTTCAAAGATGATGCGAATCGCAGCGTTACTGTCAATGGTGAACGCTACCGAGCGATGATAACAAACTTTTTTTTGCCCGAAATGGAAGTTCTTGACTTGCATGATATGTGGTTTCAACAAGACGGTGCCACATGCCACACAGCACGCGAAACAATGGCGCAATTGCGAGGCGAGTTTGGTGAACAGTTAATTTCACGTTTCGGGCCGGTCAATTGGCCGCCTAGATCGTGCGATTTGACACCATTAGATTATTTTTTGTGGGGGTATGTCAAGGCTAATGTCTATAGGGACAAGCCCGCTTCGATTGACGCACTGGAAGCCAACATCCATGCATTCATTCGTGAGATACCGGCCGATATGTGTGAAAGAGTATGCCAAAATTGGACTCAGCGGATGGGCTACCTGAGACGCAGCCGCGGTCAACATTTCCATGAAATTATCTTTAAACATTAAATTGCAAGGTTCAAACTATCGATTCAAATAAATATTTCATTCATTTTTTCGAAGTTTTTGTGTTTTTTTTTTAAAAAAAGTTCTAAACCTCTTAAAAAATCACCCATTATACATATGTATGTGAAACGGATGAGTTTCTGACTAAATTGATAACATGTCATAGTAATTCATCGTGCAAAGAACACGAAAATTGGCATTAATATAATGACAGTTTATTGATGTGTAAACATCTATGCTGGCGGTAGAGTAAAAAAAAATGTGAACGTTCGTGTACAACGTTACGTCGTGCAACGTTACGGTGTATAACGTTACGATCTGCATACTAGGATGGGTGCGTTCAGTGAAAAAAATCTTAAGATCCCCTTCAAGCAAAAATAAGTCCGTTTTGGATCCGCGCACGTTCATGTTTGCACATACTAACCGTGAGTCCCGGCACTCACACAATTTTGTATATGTTTGCAGTATTTATACCTACAAATACAATCAGATTAAATGATTAAAATAAAAAAAAATCGAGACCAATTTTTTTCGAAATGAATATCCGGTTACCGTATTTAAAAAAAAAAAAAAAAATTTTTTAGATTTTTTTTTAATGAAACACCTTATTCCTAACTTCCTAAATAACTTAGGCCCATTTGCTGAAACGAAACTTAAGAGTTTATGTTCTACATATGAAATTATGTGACAGTTTTTAAAAGTAGAACATAAGCGTTTAAGTAGAACATAAATATTTATGTTTCGTATGAGCAAACGGCTCTTAAAGTTGAAGATTTCACAAAACTAATTTTAAGCACCAATATCTAAATATATACATATATAAAAATGAATCGTGGTGGGTTCGGATGCTTAAGACATGAGAACGACTGCACGAAATTGGGTACTTCCTTCTACGGGTTTGTTCGTAATTGTACCGCGAAGGTTTAAGAAAAAAGAAAAGTCGGAAAAGTCTCAACAGGTGGCGCTGTAGGTGAAAATTTCGTTTTTCAGTTCAATTCAATTACCGTTCCACAAATGGCGCTGTAGGCGCTTAGGAAATGGCTATTGGGATATTCTTCTTCAACTATTCTTATTTGTAGGGTTAAATGGGGTAAAAATAAAGTAATTGTCCGATTTAAAAAAATTCTTTTTGTGTTTGAAAGGTTTTTCTTAAGCTGGATTTAGACCTTCGGTTTTATCGTCCGTGTACGTTGTTCGTTGTTGGTCGTACGCGGAACAACGAAGGTCTAAATGCTAACACCGAACAACCAATGAACACCGAACGAAGAACGAATAAATTCAAAGTGGCTTTGAATTTTCGGTGTTCGATGTTACCCGAACAACGAACAACGTGAGTGTAAATGCAAAAATTATTTAATCGAACATTCTTTTTCAGTGCCGTGCAATGAATTGGGACACTCTCCACGTTTATCTTATTATTACTTTGTAATTTTACAGATAGAAAATTGTGAAACAATTTAAGAAATATTACTCTCCGTAGCTAAGTTACGAAAGATTCATTCTAGTGTACATTTAAGTAGCCAGCTCTTCGTCCAGCAGGATCTTTTCTTTTTTGTTCAATGATAAAAGCGCCGCCACTGCCAACAATGTGTTGTTATCCATTTTGCTGTAAAGAACGAACTGAATATAAAAACGGAATAATCTAGATGCTTCTTCGTTGTTCGTTGTTTTTAGGAAGAACGAACAGCGAACAACGTTCACTGAATGAAGAACGAAGATGTAAATCCAGCTTTAGGAAATGGCTTGGGGGGTATTTTTTTTTATTTTTTTTATTTATAGGGTGAAATGGGGTAAACATAAAAAGTGTCCGATGGATCTCTGCCACCAAATGTCAGAAGTGTCAGTGTGAAATTAAAAAAAAAAAAAAACAATCTGACAGCATTCCCTGGTTGGAAAACAAAACCAAATGCCGAAGCCACAAAGCCGAGCCAAAAAAGTCGGGTGTTTAATAATAGTGGTTAATATGTAATAAAATTAGTTTTTTTATATCAAACACTTGAAAAAATGTTCACTAAAACGTTTAAAGACTAATTAATAGGTAATTCGATCGCAAATTTAAGTTTTCAGTTCCAAATACAAAAAATAATCAAATGACCGGATTTTTAACACTGCCAAGAGCATGTAAATATTTTCCAACCAGGGACTTTTTTTGTTGTTGTTTTTAGATGACAAATTAGAAAGAGAAAAGACAAAGACAAATCTTGGAAGACCTCTATTGAATAATTTCGTTTTTTTTGAAGAGTTTTTCTTAGGAAATGGTTTGAGGGATATTTTTTTCAAATTTTATTATTTGTAGGATGAAATGGAGTAAAAATAAAAAATTGTCCGATTTAGGAAATTCTTTTTTTTTTTGTGAAGGGTTTTTCTAAGTTAATAGCTTTAGGGATATTCTTTTTTAAATTTTGTTTACGGCCATATTCACTCGATTCATCCAGATTAAAAATTTAATTCGAGATGCAAAGCATACAAATTCAATGTAAATACATCTGGATTTAAGTTTTAATCTTGATGTATCTAGTGAATAATATGGCGGTTAGAGAATAAAAATAAAATAAAATTAGGTTTAATTTGTAATTGAGAGGGATTTTTCCACAATTTATGGTAGAAATGAAAAGTGGCATCTGATTTCAATAATTCTGTTCAATAATTTGTGTTTGAAAGGTTATTTTTAAAAATTTTATAATTATCGAGTGAAATGGAATAAACACAAAAAAAAAGGTTTTTCATTACAAAAATTCTTTCTGCGCTGGGAAAGTAATAAAGGGTGGACGTAGCTGATCATATTTAAACGAATTTCGCCATTCATAACGTGAAGTGAGTCAAATTGATTTTATTTTTATTTATTTGACACAATTAAAATTCATTAATTTTTTCTTGTTTAAAATAATTTCATTTATAGCCTTGTAATTTAATTTTAGCTAGCTGAACAATTGTCAATATCTAACGGATTCTTTAAAAATCCGTTAAGTTTATTCCTCAATTTATTTATAACTACAGGCCATTAAAAGAATTTGATGATAAATTATGTGACACATTTTATTGTTTTGGTTAGTAGGTTTTATATTAACTCTTTAAAACACTACTTTTGTTAATTTATGTATTGATTTTGGCAGCACTGGTGAAATGTGGGAACATTTAACAGTATGATAAACGAAAAACAATACTCATACATATACATAATTTTAGTTTTCAACAGATTGGGGTTTACGTTGGGGTTGCTGTATGCTTTCTCCCTGTCTCCCTGTCACTCCACGACCTTCGTAATCGTCTCTCGGGTTAGCAGAGAGAACTATACCATAACAAAAACACATGTTGCATTTCTCATCCAAGAAAAATCGAAATATACTTGTATCTTGTACTTGTATGTTGTATGTCGTATCGTATGTTGTATCTCCTCAGCTCAGGTTAAGAGCGACTGTGGTAAAAAAAAAAATAGAATGCGTATACAAAGAGAATATTTTAAGTTTTGGCCAGTGTCCAGTGTTTGTAGATAAAGAATCGACATAGCATGGACATTTGTATGTTAGACATTTAAAATATTGAACAAAATAGAATAACATTGCACGTCTATATTAGGGTGTTCCACGATTTTGGGTTTCTCGATGGGAATTAAATGGCCGTGAGATCTTAGCACACCATATGTGGGATATTCGCAACAAAATGTATGCCATGCAAAAGGTCGGTAATTGGTCAAAAAAGGTCAGCTAGTTTCAAAAATATGTCAGCCATGGGTTTTTTTTGTAATGTTTTTTTTTTCAAAGATCGTGGAGATTTTTAGCACCTCATTTGTGGGATATTCGCAAAAAGGACACGGGACACGGGAAGAAAAAATCAAATAAGAAATAACGAGATCAGTAAATTTGGGTCTTATGTGTTTTATTGAATAGGTCTTACCTCTAAGATGGGTTGTATAAAAGAGAAAGATTTTAGTAAATAGAAAAAGGAAATGGGTTCCGTGGGAAATTTTATGGGAATTTAAATGATTTTCAAAGGAAGTTGACTTGAATGCCATCTAGACTTTCGTGAGGAAATCGCACCGAAACACTCACTAATTTCTGAAAATAGTTAACATTTTTGATCAATTCCTGACCTTTTAGATGGCATACTGTTTGTGCGAATATATACCAACTTATGGAGTATTAAGATTCCACCAACGAATTAAGTTCCTTGGGTCCAAAAAGACATCAGATTTTCTGCACAAAAAGTAAATCTTTCGATTTTTAAAAAGTGAAAATTCGGTTCAGTTCGGTCAGCTGTTATGTAAATGTTTAACCTGGATGAGATGGTAATCTTCGTTGTAATGTTTTATGGCAAGAAAAACATTATTGTTGACAGATTTTTTTTAAATATGGAGATTACACTATAAATTGTTGAAGATTACACTATAAATTAATGAGGAAAAAGAAAGACGAACACATTAATGGCCATATTATTCACTCGATTCATGCAGATTAAAAATATAAATCCAGATGTAAAGCAAAGACAAATTCAATGTAAATACATCTGGATTTAAGTTTTAATCTGGATGTATCTAGTGAATAATATGGCGGTTAATAAATAAATAAATAAGGAATAAAATTCAATTGAAAGTTCTTTGCGAAATGTCTAAATGCGTTTCAGCCAGACACGACAGATGCGCTCATCGGTAAGATGCTGTTTTACCCTTCTAAGGTCTAGTTTCTCAGTGCGAGATTAAAGTCAAACCCGAGTTAACTCATCCAATTTGGTGAGTTAACTGAAGATTAACTGATGTTTTGATGTTTTATCCAACGACTTTGTTTAATCGTTCCACATGCATTCTCCACCGAAAAACTGCTTCCTCGGTTAACTGTGGGATAATTTACTTCTATAGGGTTAGAAAACTTTGCTTTAAATCACCACTGAAAAACTGCCCATGTGACGCAAGATTTTAATCGATGGATAAAATATATGCAACTTAGCTTAAAATTAATGGAGTTACATATGCATACAAATCCCCCATCATAATTTATAGTTAATCATTATATCTACATATTCATAAATAGGCTGAATGAGTTGAATCTCTTAACTCAAATGCTCCGATTTCAAAGTATAGGAAAGGAAATTCAAATTAACGTTCTGAGCATAGATATCTATGGTTCTGAGTTGGAAAGAGTTAAGTAAACTCTTATTTATTAAAGAGCATAACAAAATCTCAACATTCACTCACAACTAACAATAACAACCACTAAAAGAGTACAACATAAAAACTCCCCCCTTCAAAAAAACATACAAAAATGTTGCTATGGCGCTTTGTACTGCAAACATAGAATTTTACTAACAGGATTTTCCCAATATTTTCCCAATTATATTTTGTTTATTAGTTCGATAGCTTAAAAAGGACAATAATGTCATTTAAAGACGTCAGAGGTTTTTATAATTTTAAAATAATTCAAATATTTGTTACTAATAGGTACAATTTGTTTAAGACTTATCGGAGCATCTTAAGCTCTTGGGCTTTCCTCGGATTTTCCCATTACAAGCCTTGTGCAGCAATTATGGAAGCTTCGCTAGCTTTCGTATTGTTACTGAAATACTTCAATGGTTGGCAAGCCTCCTTGAACCAGGAACAATTCTCGCTGGAGGCCCAGATAGTGAATCGGAACGGATACTTCTCATTCGTTCAGCAACTGAATTTTTCGTTACTAAATCCTCAATAAAGTTAAATCCTCGCAAACTGTATGCATCATCAGCAGCTACTGCTGGTGAACTCCAAAAGATTACAAAACTCTTGATAACACCATCTCATAAAAATGAAGACAAAGACGAGGACGACAATTATAGAAGTCTCAATCAGATAGATATTGGTGATAAAATAGATGACTTGCGTAGGGCACGTGAACTCTCATCGGACTTAACTAATCGCGGAGCTGGTTTGTATGACCTTCTATCGAAAGAAGTCGTTAACAAGGAGTCAAGAATTATGCAAGCCAATCGACCAATGGAAATCTCAAGTGTCGAGAGGTCTTTGAAAAATGCTATATCTGCGTCACAGCTTAAGTTGCAATCAAGTCGAGTTCAGCTGGAGAGTTCAAGAGTTGAATTTAATGCTCTTAGTACTAAATTGCAAAGGAAAAAAGCTGAGCTTGAGAGAACCAAGCAACGTCTTGAGGCTCTAGAAAAAATACGCCCGGCTCATTTGCAAGAGTTTGAGCAGTACGAAGCTGAGTTGAAGGAATTATTTCAACAATATTTCCTACGAATCCACTGCCGAGATGCCTTGAAGGCACAAATAACAGCTCGAAGTGAGAAAACAGCTGGACGACAGATTTCTTCACCAATTCAAAAGCCAGCGGAAAGTTCAATGCATTTCTTGCCTGAGGGGCTTATGGAAGACGACGACGATGATGATGAGTTCGAAGGAAACTTTGACGATAATATGCCATTTATAAGAGATGAAGATTTAATGTTGAACGTAAGAAATGAAGCAGAAGTTAGAGCTGGTATTTCTGGCACTGGAATGGATAGTAATCCAAGAGACTTGACAAATACGACAACCTTAGTTCGTCCAACAACAGGCAGGAACAAGCCAAGAACAGGAACAACGGTTGGACGTCAAAAAATTGTCGGCAGTATGTTGGGCGGCTCTGATGATAATTTGGACAGTAGTCTGGGCAGCTCAGACAGCGATATTGATATTGGTGGTGAAGATTGTGAGTATAAATTTAACATTTATTTTGGTTCAGTAATTCCGTAATACTTTTGTGAACGACAAGTAGGTACGGCAGGTACACGCGATGTTTTTACTCTAAAACTGACATTTAGCTGAACTGTGAATTTATGTCCAAAGAAATTTCATGGACAGAAAATTTCAGATAGGTGAAATCACAGAATAGCCACATGAAGATGAGAATCCCCGGCAGCCATTTTAGTTTGCCTACAAGCTTGAACAGGCAGTTTATCAGATAAAAAATGAGAATGTGTGTAAAAAAAACCTCACACATAACCAGTAGGGATCTTCACACACCTGGTTAAATTGTTGTTGCAATTCACATCTATTCATCGACGCGGGAAGAAATTACAAATACAACAATGTAAACAAATGGGTTTTGGAGGGTGAAACGTACAAAATATTCTCATCTTCATATGGCTAATCTGTGGGTGAAATGTTTTGCTCTCTCGTGAGCGTTCTCTTTTGTGAAATACTGCGAAAATTTAGATTGTTTTATGAGATTGATGGCCAATTTCATAAAGCCCTTTTAACTATTTAACAGACTTTTAAATCTTAAAATGACGTTTGTTCCATACAAAATACGTCATTTAAAAGCCTATTAAATATTTGTGAAATCGAACATGAAAGTCCTATATGTCAGCTGAGTAATTTTAAGTTCAAAGAGGCGTATTCACTAGTTCTGGTTCTTTGGTATTTTGTTTTGTTTTGTGGTACCTATGTTGCGTTTTCCTGGACGCGTAACTTTTGTAACGGTAAAATACTCATTTTAAAAGTCATTTTAACAGTCTTATGTTCGGTTTCACAAATATTTAACAGGCTATTAAATATTAAAATGACGTATTTTGTACGGAACAAACGTCATTTTATGATTTAAAAGCCTGTTAAATAGTTAAAAGGGCTTTATGAAATCGACCATTAATTTTGTTTTTAATGAGCAAACAGTTTGTAATAAGTCTGGCAGTGGCAGATGTCTGACGTTGCAAAAACCGTGACAGAAGCAATTTTATAATGAAGAAAGCAAAATTAATATTAGGTTTCGCGTTGGCAAAAATATTATAACTGTAACTTTTTGTAAATTTTAAAATCTATTTTTGAGTTTTATATTCAAATGTGTATATTTAAATGATGAGTTGTTGAAATACGCTAATTTTGAAACTAATGACCTTTTCGATTGGAGTCAGAATGACAGTTCTTCTTCTGAAAAGAAGAGAAATTTGCTCCTGATTTTGTTTTCAGAATCGTTCCAGAAGGGTTCACACTTATCAAATCGTTCTCCCGGATAACCAATCGAAAAGGCCATAAAAATCAAAAAAAATGTTACACTTAAATATTTTTTTTCTTCAAATTTAATGTAATTACTAATTAAGTTCCAGTTTGGCTTTTTGTAATCAATATACTGATCTATTTTAGTCGAACGTTATAAAAACTAAATTTGATTTATGTACTGTATATGTTGGCACAAAATGAGGACGTAACATTTACATTGTGGATTTTTTAAAGCTAAATTAACATTTAATTGTCATTATTTTTGTTTTCAATCTTAATCTATTGACAGCTTCCATCTCGGATTGTCCAGGTCTGGTTATTAAGAAAGACCGTTTAATACCAGACCTAGGTTAAAAAAAAATCCATTTCACACATTTTGTCTTACAATTTTTTGTAGAACTAACACGAACGGGGATAATTAATAAAAACTAAAATTCAAGATGGCGGATAAAATTTGAATTTTATGAGTGTGAAAAATTAGCATTATGCGATCTCCGATATGACCCCCTTTCGTATGAGCAAAAAAATTATGGGTTATGGTACACACTGCTGGGTGAGCTTGTTTGTGCACTGTGCAGCTCAGATTTATTAAATACACACTTTGAAAAATCGAAATTTTGTAGTTTGAGAAATGATCAATAGGTGGCGGTGTGTGAATTGGATTGAAATTTACCACAAACAGATTTATGTGTACTTCATTAGTGTCAAAAATTAAACTTGAAATACAATTTAACGGGATTTTAATCCAATTCACATATACAATTATGAAATTATGACAGTTACTTATCTGGATTTGGTTTGCTTTAATTATAAATAATTTTCATGGATGCTATGTACATACAAAATGCAAAATGTTAAAAAAAAAAAATCTTTTAAATTCCATTTCCAATTTTATAATCTATCACTATCATCATCTGACCAAATTTGCATTTCCAAATGAAATCTGCCAGTGCCAGTCAATTATCTTAATCAAGAATCTCAATTTCAATGACAATAAGCTTCCTCTGAGAGTAATTATCTTTTGCATTCCAGATGAGCTGAACACAGATGATGAAATTAGTTTGTCAAAGCTCGCCAGTGAGTTACCCATGCGTCCCAAAACAGCCAACAAGCAGGAGCATCACAGTGATGAAGACTTTTAATAGAGAGTTCACCTCACCTTCATCCTCAATCCTCAAGCTCTATACCTACCTACTGCAATAACGTACATCTCAATTTGTTTGTAATTAAATTTTATTGTATGCACAATGACATAAATATGTATGTATACATTTATGTTTATTCATTTTATTTTATAATTATTGTTCAATATACATTTACATATAAAAATGTATCTACAGATATTTATAATTTGTAAGCTTAGATAAGAATAATACACGTGGAGATATAATGGATATTTACATATAGCTATAGCGGACTTGTTCTCCGGAAAGGATAATTTAATATAGCACCTGCAAAACGGATCCTAGCGTTTTGGTCGTTTAATATGAAACCGCATTGATTGGATATTCTTGTAGCACCTTCCATATAGCACTACAGCAGAACAGAACAGAGCACTAGGCAAAAGGACGTGCCTGATGGCACTACATAGCTACATCGTGGCATTCATTCCGGCCGGACTCCGCAGATGATGAATAATCAATATGACTCCTGTTAGTTTGCTCCTGCCGAGCGAGGAAACTATCAGCTATTTTCCTGTCCAAGCCAGTGTAGGTGAATGCTTTTCGATTGTCCGCATCGGTGTCTGATTTACGACGTTGATGTCGGCCTCTGTTGCCATCGCTGTTGCACGTCCTGCGATTTGACTTGGTTTGACGACCATTTATCTCGGACTGAGGATGTGGATGCGGATGGTGGCGTTGCTGGCGAGCAGACGGGATTTGTGAACGATGCGATGCATAGAAGCGCCCTGGACGTTTGTGTGGGAGTGTCATACCAGCACGGTAGCCCAATGGTGGTGGCGGTGGTGGAAGCGTCGCACCTGGAGGCATCATCAAGGGATATGGGGGTGGCAAACCAAGTGGAGGTCGCATCAACTGTGTCATCGGCTGTTGAGTGGGTGGCAGTAGCTGTAACGGAGTGGAAGATGCTTTAATTTGTTTGGTTTTTGTGTCAATTTAAATTACGTGTATAATTGATGACTATATATGGGTATGTTTGTATATAATGTATAAAAGGCCTAAAGGAAACATGGATGAGGTGGATCAACAGTTGCTTGGACACGGACATGGCTACAAAGCACTGACTGTCAACTAAAGTGTTTACAAATCACCGACATTGACAAACGGGTGGATGTTAGAAATGGGGCAACTGATTGTAGGCATACTTACTGCGCTTCCCAAGGATGCTGGAATTAAGATAACGGACCGCGATGACAGGGTAGCAGCCTTAGCGGATCCTGTTGGCTTCATTGTTGGGTACATGAGTTGCGGGGCTAGTTGTTCCTTTTTGATTAACTGAAAGTATTCACGTTAAATAGTGTTTCAAATGAACTTTATAATGAAATGCGTTACATTATTCGTTCCAGACGACAAGGACATTGCTTTGATGTACTCCTCTATTGTTTCATGGTCGACGGGCAGGGCAGAATTGTTAATGGTGTCGTACATAGAATCATCGTATGAGGTTCTGCAATGGAATGAAATAGTCAAATCGATAAAGGAAATAGTTTGCAAAATTGAATAGCTTTCTCTAACATTTATTTAAAACAAAATCTTGCATGCCAATTTTAAGTACATATTTAATAGCATATATCTGAAACCCTTAATTTAAAAAAAAAAATCATTCAATCGTTTTATCAAAAGAAATTAGTTCTTAATTTGTGTATGCAACATTATTCCGACTTAAACGGACTTCTTGTATAAACATTTTGATCGAAATTAGTCAAGCCGTTAAGGAGAAAGTCGCAAATCAAAAAACTGTTAATATGACAGCAACCGTTAACAACAGTTCTTATTACTAAATTACTAAAATACAGACCATGTTAGGTTAGGTTATTGGGCTGATAAAAGACCTTATTCCTATCACACTTACAATTAGGTCAATGTAGATCCCTTGTGATACATTTTATTATCGCCGATGATTGAAAATAAAACAATACGGATCTTTGTGACAACTGTATTGTATACCTATCTCTTTTTTTCTTACGTTTATTTATTTTTATTATATTCGTTTGTAACACTTCCTAACAATTTGCAAAGCTGAGAAGCAAAGAGTAAAAACTAAACTTTTCGTTCATGAAACGTGATCCCGATAGAGAATTGGTTCTCGTGTTGTTGTTGCAATACATGTTTTTTAATGATATGGATCATTTCTGATAATAAAAAATGACTAATGATAATAGGTTTATTTGGTAACTTGAAATTTTTCACAAATTTTCACAATTTTGCTTTCAAAACCCATAGGAAACATAGTAATTAGCCGTGTTTTATTGGTAATTTTATAGCCAGCGCAGTAAAATTTCCCTTGGCAAACAAAAACAAACACAAAGAGTGTCGATAAACTAGCCAGTAAAAGAGTGGATATAAAAGTGGTTATACATAGTTAGAACTTGGAAGATGAAGATGGCGCTCTTGAAAAGTATCCATGACTTGAACCTTAATGTTGTTTTTTACTCACAAAATGGATGTGATCTATGATGTTTGTAGTTTGGTGGAGACAAAATGAATGTGAACTATGATTGTGTAGCGAACACAGCCTAAAGTTGCTAAAGCGTTTTATTAACACAGCCAAAGCGTTTTATTGGTACTTGATTATTGCGCTAGTTATAAATTACCAATAAACACAGCTAATTGTCAACATTAGGCGTGTTTTTTTCGCAAGTCCATATGGATTTGTGGAAAAAAAAAAACGACATCGGGACTTTGAAACTTCTTCCTTAAAAATTGGCAGCACTGTGCACTCTATGACATTTGTTGATCAGCTGTTTAACAAAAAAAATAATAAGATCAAAAAAAGAAGAAAAGTATCAACACAAATACAAATTTATAACTAAAAGCAGAGAAAACTCATAGGAAAGAAAGGTTAATAATAACTAATTAATTGTTAATGATTTATTTATTTAAAATTGCCTTCCTCCGCCTTCTTTTTTTCAAATTCACAAATTTAATTGTTCAACCAGCATCCAAAAATGTCAATTTTGACATTTCTGAATAAATTATCGATAACATATAGAATATATTATTTTAGCATCACCGTTTTTATCGGGACTTAACTAAGTCCATGGACCTCTGCCACTAAATGCCAGAAGTGTCAGTGTAAGAAAAAAAATAACAATCTGACAGCACTCCCGCCTGGTTTGAAAATAAACCCAAAAAAGTCGTGTGTTTAATAAGTGATTAAAGCTAGGACCGCACTCGGCGGAACTGCACTTCAGCGGAACTGAACTTCACGACTTATTTGTGGGAAATTGTATGAGCTATATCGCACTAAGCGACAACTGCACTTCACGACGCGACACTATGCGACAAAGTTGGTAATCTGACCAACTGTGTCGCGACGTGAAGTTTCGTTCAGTTTCGTGCGAAAGTGCGCACGGTGTCGCTGAAGTGCAGTTCCGCCTAGTGCGGTTCTACCTTAATAGCCGTGTTTTTTTTTGCAAGCCCCGAGGAAATCGATCGAAAAAAACGACGTCATGTCCTAAAATTTACATGTTAAATCTAAGAACAACTAATCCCGTTCGGGCTTAACTAAGCGCGGAGAAAAACTGTGTTACCGGCTTGAATTGCATACTTGTTATCGATAGTTTGTATGGTAGTGCGCGGACTCTCATATAATCCCATAGTGCTCAAAATCGGAACCAAACTGTTTAGTTGCATGTGCGCGCCTGGCCTATAACTATTAGTTCCGATGTTGCTTTTTTCGACAAATCCATATGGACTTGGAAAAAAAACACGCCTATTATTAACAAACCAACCATGTTTTTTTGAACCCGTTGTTAATGTAGAAACCACAGATTAGCCACATGAAGATGAGAATGTTTCGTACGTTTCACCCTCCAAAACCCATTTGTTTACATTGTTGTATTTGTAATTTCTTCCCGCGTCGATGAATAGATGTGAATTGCATGTGAATGTCTATGTGTGAGGTTTTTATGCACACATTCTCATTTTTTATCTGATAACTGCCAGTTCAAGCTTGTAGGCAAATTAAAATGGCTGCCGGGGATTCTCATCTTCATGTGGCTAATCTGTGGTAGAAACAATCAAAGAATTACGTTTGCAGCCTAATCTGCCATTGTATTTGAAATCTACTACAAAAAGAAGAAAAATCCCAACTGGGAAATCTTATGATGTCATTTGTACACAAAACATACGAACATACCCGTCACATACTTCGATTTGACATTCACCATTGGAAAAAGCAAACACAAGTAAAAGAAAAAAAGTGAGCAGGCAGAACCGAATGAAAAATAAATCACATCCCAGGAATAACAAAATAAAAATTGTACTGAGAAATAAAATCAGATTTTTTAAATAAATTAGCATGTTCTTGCTCAATAATCCACATTCTTATATAATTAAATAGTTTTTCATCAACGTGAGTATAAAATGTTCAAGATCTTTTTTCAATATGATTCAATGAAGTTGATTTGATTTTTTTTCCTTTGTTGCAGCAAATAAACAAGTGAAGAAAAATCTATCAGCAACAAAACGGGAAAAGACGATTAGTAATATACAAGACGACGGGCGACGTGGCTGTATACAATAAACTTTATTCACATAGCCTTAAGCAATATAATTATTGAAGAAATGTTTGCAAACATGAGAAATCGCATTTTGATTGCAATAGTGCCGGACAATCAAGCTGCTCTACCCGCTCCCGACGGTGGCCGCGGCCATAGTTCGCACCAAAAGAAGCGTCTGCCGGACAAATTTCAATATGCCAGGCCGATCTTTCTTCAGCTCATCACCCTTGACGAGTTGAGAGCGTCCGCTGACCACAATGTGCGTCCGATTATTGTGCCTCGTGACATCTCCATCCTCCCCTTTGGCACTGGCTATGCCGAGTGTGTGAACTCCGGCAAATCCGAATGGAACGAAGATCAGGCCGCTTTCTGTCGGCAAGTTCTGTCCGATCCCTCGAAAAAGCATCCCGATCTGCCGTATACATACTTTGGAATCTTCGATGGACATGCTGGCTATGGCGCTGCGCTAGCCGCATCTCATCAATTCCATCATATTCTTCACGAGAAGCTAGTAGACATCATAGACATACTTTTGCCGCGCGGAGAGGACGAAAACGACACCGTTCGCCCGGACGGACTCCCTCATCCGAGTCATTTTTACAAAACTGTGACAAAGGATGAGTTGGTGATTGGCGCTCTTGAGAGTGCCTTCTTCAACATGGACGCCCTCATTGCCCAGGACAGAGAGTGGTACCGTGACGCTGGCGGCTGCACTGCTCTAGTCAGCTTATTCATTTATGGAAAGATGTTTGTTGCGAATGCAGGGGACAGTCGGGCAGTTCTTTGCCAGAGAGCCACAGCAAAAGTACTTAATGAAGCCGACAATGACGCAAATGCTAAACAAGTGTTCCCAGTGCCGTACTCTTTCGACCATACACCGGAGACCGAGCGTCGTAGGTTGATGAACACCGCGCAGCTTAAGCCGCAGCTGATGGGAAGGCAATACATTGCCATGGAGTATGCTCGGCGACCTCATGTGAAAGACCTGGGACAGAGGATTCTCTGTAGGCAGGGCAACACCGAAGGTTGGGTGTACAAGACTTTGAATCGCGAGGATCTCAGAATGCCAGTGGTTACGGGAGAAGGTAAGCGAAGTCGTCTGCTGGGTACATTGGGCGTCACCCGCGGCTTTGGTGACCATGATCTCTTAGCAATAAACACGGGAACGCTGATAAAGCCGTTCCTCACCCCTCATCCGGAGGTTAAACGCCGCGACTTATCTAAGATCGTATCCATTCCTGGGGAGAATAACGAAGACGGGGACTATGGAATTCTTATTATGGCCACCGACGGCCTGTGGGATGTCTCCGATAACGAGATCGTGGCCAAGACTGTATTTCAGACTTTGGCTATGTATCCCACTGAGAAGCATCGGTACACGATGATTGCTCAAGAGTTGGTGGCGAAAGCTCGCGGTAAGATAAATGACTCTGGTCATTGGCGGTTGGCGGACAGCAAGGCAGCGGCCACAGTCGACGACATATCGGTCTTAGTCATTCCAATTTACCAGTATTACAAGGAGCACGTCGAGTGGGAGCGGATGTGTGCCGAAAAGGCAAAAAATCAGGTGGTGACCAACGGTTTGGTTGAAGAGGACGTTTCTGCCGCTGCATCAGCCCTTGAAGCAACAGAAATCCATAGCAATAATGAAGATGCAGAGATGCAGAAACAAAAAAAGGAATTAACTAGCCCAGAAGCTAAAGCGGCTGAATCTTAAAAAGACATTCATATTTTTTTTTATAAAAATTTTAATTTTAGGTACACGAAGCGCGCGAAGGACACCACAAAGTTTCATTCGATACGAGAAAGGAGAAATAGAAGATAATATATATAAAAGTAAAAATATAATTTGTAACTAAATAAATTATTTAATTAATAATAATTATTCCGTTAAGCACCATATAATAGGTTTATTGTTTTGTTTTCATTTTTGATAACGATTTTCTTCTCCGTTGACTAACTGATAGCGCTTCTTTAATTTTTTCCAGGAACTGAGAAATCTGTTTTTGTTAAATAAATATATAAGCAGATAAGAGTAATTTGCTGTTGAACTTTTGCTACAACACACATGTGTGCATTGCTTAAATTTTACTTCTTAGAATACCTACTGATATCAATTTGATAAAGTATTGGTTGTGCACTGGTTTATTGTATTCCGTTAGCATTTGAAGAGTTGTTTGATAACAAAATGTCTTACTCGAAAGAAGGGCCACAGTACATACATATGTTTTTTTCGTTTTTGTTTGAGATAAGGAATTTATTCAACCATTCAACGCCGAAGCAGTTAGTTAAATGGTAAAAAGCTTATTCGAGCATATTTGCAGTGACACTTGAGGGAATAAATGAGAAGCATAGGGGATAAGTAATAAGATAATAGTTGAATATATATACAAGGCGGTTTGCATAGTATAGTTAAGCTCAGAAAAGAATTGATGGCTTTAGTGTTTGTTTTGAAGTACCCACGTACATTATTACATGTGGGTCACCATAAAAAACTTCATTCGATCTAAATAGAACTTCGAGAATGAGTTTCGCTCTACTCAGTTTTGTTTCATGATTCATAAAAGCTACTTAGTACTGATGATATCCGCCTGTCGAATTCAAAATTGTTTTTTTTTTAGAAACTATAACAAAAAATTAATTTGACAAATTTTGCATTCCATTAGAAGAAAAAACATTGATTTAATTTTTTGTTTAGGATCAATTTTGCTGATCTAAATTTTTCGGCAGATTAACTCCTCCTCTTGTACGTACTAACCCAAACATAATTTTCAGCTGTCAGTTTGCAAGTATTTTGTGATTTGATTCATTTATTTCAGTTATGAAAAATTGTGTTAAGAATTAATCGCTGAATAATAAATAAAAGTATGTAGTTTAAGTTTAAATCGAATTGGTAACTTCTTCAAGCTCAACTTTCACTTCTAAAAGTGGGATCAAATAATGAAGATTTTTTTTTTTTTTTGAAATATTGACGGAAATGAAATACCATTTTTAAATTGAAATCTACATTTAAAAATGGAAACCCCATAAGATAAAATGTATACAATCGGAAAAATCTATTCGATTTATTATTTCCTAAATTCAAAGTTCGTTAAAAAATTTCTGAATTTTTAAAATTACGTTTGCACTAAAATTATCTGAAAAAGTATGAGCGAATTTAATTCAAAAAATTCAACAGTATAATCGGAAAGGGTAATTTAATGAAAACCACTCGACATGATTCTTAAAAAGTACATTCTTGATGGGATCTTAAAGCTTAAATGTCTTAAGCTTGAAGATCAGATAAGTTTGATAATACAAACATAAATATTATTTAAATACATATTTTTTTTTTTATAAAAAAAAAATGTTTGATCGACTTAATCGTTGAGAAATGTATTTAAGAATTTTCTAGTAAAAATTTAAAAAAACAAATCATTCGGTTATGATTTCTTTGTATCGGAATTTTCGTTTCGCATCAGCAGCGTATTAGGCGCTATTCTCTGGAATACAAAGTTATAATTTTAGATTCGGGCCTTCAAACGAGGGACCAGAAGTTTATAAACTAGATTTTAATCTCAGATATAGCGATGCCGCTGTCGATCCAATCGGAGTGTTTCACTTCATTTTCATGTCAACACTAAGGTCACTCTTCCTCTTTCGTAAAAACATTCCACTTTTTTTGCCTCTCAAATTTCATTTCATCATACTCTAATGCACCCAGCAAATCAACATGAACACTGCCTAGAATCTAGATACCGTGATGAACGCTGTTCAGATTTTAAACCCTTCTTCTTTGGGAGCCTTCTTAAATTAATCCGACTTTTCCCGAATCTAGTTAAAGTTGAGGACGTATAAAAACTAGAAGCCGAATCGAGGCTTATAATTTTAGACGAATTTCTACCCAAAGGAGATAATCTCCCAGTCTTTTGGAATTCAGTCTTCCAGCAAAACAATGAACCCTCATTTAAAAGAGTTTTTAGGAACTTTGTTATGCCTTCCCCATAGTAGTGCAAAGACCAAAAGAGTCTTTTCTCAAACTAAATTGTTTAAGACTGCATGTCGAAAAAAATTAAAAGTAAGCTCTGTTAATTCACTGATGCTTGTAAAAGAATTTGTTTCTCCCAGATGGTTATAAGAATTGGACACCATCAAACATCATGTATTATTGAAATACAACAAAGCTTAGATTTGAAGTTCGTTTTTTTCTTTTGTTGATCTGCAGAGCAGATATGAATTGAAGTTACTTTTTTTTAATTAAATGAAAAATGTACCTTATTTTATGATATTGTTTATTTTAGAATTTAAACTGATGTTCCTAGGTATATTACGCAGCCGTATTACTTTACCAATTCTTTTGTTTCACGAAGTTTTCCCAAAAGGCGTTTCAAATTGCATTTGTCCAAGAAATTCGACTGTGGGACACACCTATTTTTGTTAATTTTTTATATCATAATTCGCAATACAAATACAATTTTTTTTTTGAAAATTACTTTGTTAAAAAAAAAGATTTATCGTTGTAATAAAAGACTGATTTAAAATAATTTTGTTTCTGACGACACTACGCTTTGGCAAAACACTACTTTTTTTTCCTCCAAATAGGTACTTCGCTCGAAAATTTCCTAACGGCTCAGCGGCAATACAACAACAAATAAAATCTATAAGTCGTCTTAAGATCCCGAGTGAAATGTAACATTTTACTAGACTAATTGTATACATTAAGCTTAATACGCTTAATGAGATTTTGTTGTCTATGGTCTTCAACAAGACATAAGACAACCAAATGCTTACGAAAATTGAAGTGGAGACTTCTGCAAGTGATCTGCTACATGAATTTATCAATTTCGCTCGTCGAAGAGGGACCTTCAGAACAAAAAACTGAACTAAATTGTTTGTTTATATTTTTGTTGTTGCCACTGTTGTGTTTTTCAGAATCAAATACAGCAAAATTAAATTTGAGTTTTATTTGTGTTTCTTTCATTGCGAAATGGAGATGGCTTTTTGTGATTTTTTTGCGGTCGTTTTTGATCTAAATGCAATTAAACTGTTCAGATGAAGAAGGCGGTAAGTGACAATTTGTTTTACCAATGAAGAGGCTAATGGAAAACTTAAATTCACGTGTGATTGGCGTCCTTGTAAGATCTATAGTTTACAATTGATCTTTACAAAAACAAAAATTATATTACGAAGGTAAATGGAACACAAAAGTTCTAACTCTAGCTGAACTCTTATATCTCAAAACTATACTAATGTAACTTAACCACTTCTTCATCTGAACGCTTCAATGATATTCTTCCGATGTGTTTTCAAAAACACTTCGTTTCGCATCAGCAGGTTTGAATGATTATGAATATTTTTGGGTATAATTACACTGCGACTTTAAGATCTATTGTGTCCCCTTTTTGGAGCTACAGCCTAACCTAACCTAACCTAACCTAGACTATATACTAGGCTTAGTTTTGAAGCA
Organism: Leucozona laternaria; assembly: GCA_932273885.2. Lineage (NCBI taxonomy): Eukaryota > Metazoa > Arthropoda > Insecta > Diptera > Syrphidae > Leucozona > Leucozona laternaria. The sequence continues at coordinate 15,485,876 of OW026367.1, read as the reverse complement.
TACATTTTCCCATTTTATGTGCATATTTTGTGTTTTTTAATACATACTTACAAATCCGAGTCCAACTAATGACTTTTACGTATGATTCTTTGAAATAAAATCCAGCATTTTCTCTATAAAAGCATCACAAAATCTTATCGAAAGTTCTGTGCGATTAGTCTATGGAAATAGATGTCTTGATTGGTTACAAAAATTTAAATATTTCGGAATTAAAGATATTCACCCCAATTACAGAATCCAGAATAACATTATAAATAATCCAAAAAAAATAATAAATAAACAATTATTAATGATGCATAAAACAAAGTAAGAAAAACGTTAAAATTGGCCAGGGCCAAAGATCTTTAGGCCTTGCACAGCATCTCAAAAACTTGAGCTTACAATTTTGATGAAAAATGTGCAGCTAATGCCCTGCGGATGTCCTACAAAAGACAAGCGTTTTAAATATCTTTTATTCCAAGATTTGTAATTGTTCCATTAACTGGCTGGAAAATCTTCAGTAGAACTAATTAAAATATTTCATTGGAGTACACACAACAAATTCTTATTTTTTTTTTTAAACATTTTTATTTAAAATGCAATGTGTGTGATCAGTTTAGTTTGTTCTATATACATTTTTTGTATGCTTGAATAAAACTTTTTTTAATACTTTTTTTTTATAATAATAATAATAATAATAATAAATTTAAGAGTGGGTGTGTGTTTGTGTTGAAATATGTGTATAAATATCAATAAATTTTTTTGTTTAATTTTTATTCATAAGAGAATAAAATATTATTTTTTTTAACTTGTTTTTTTGTTTGTTTGTTTGTTTGTTTGCTTTAATACTAATAAATGGAGAGAAGCACGAAGGGATCGACTGCTGCATCTGTCGTCTTCATGATAATATTTTTTGTTTCGTTTAGTTTAATAACTTTGTGTGTATAATAATTTGTAATAACTGCATTTTTCTAGGTTTTTCTTCTGGAATATATATATATATATAAATATAATAATAAATTCATTAATAATATAACTATATAATGTTTTTTGTCCTACTCGAATGGTGGTTGGATGCTGGATAATAATTGAAAAAGAAGCAACAACGGCACCAACGGAAGGCGCGACATCATCATGGCACTAGCGTTAAGAATGTATTGTGGCACGGTCCTTGGCACGTCGCTTGGCCAGCTTAGAGAGCTCCACCGGTCCAATATTAGCAGCTTGGGGTATTGCAATGGCACGGAATGTCGCATCCAATGCGCCTTTCAAGGCAAGCGATGCTTCTTTCATGGATAATTGTTGCACACCAGCTGAGTGTGCAGTGAGACGAACACAAGACGGCGCTTGTTCTCGCAACCAGGGGTGTTGGAGTATTTGTGACGCTGTTGGCCTATTTTCGGGAACGATGTGAACCATTTGTCGAAGGAGGTCTTTCACTGCTGGCGAAATATCAGCCCATTTTTTCGAGTACAGGTCTATGTTACCAGAACCAATTCGTTTCAGAATCACATCGGGCGAATCATTTGGGGTGGAAGCAAATGGCGTTCGTCCAGAAAGCATTATATAGAGAAGCACTCCGAGGGACCATATATCGCAAGCCAGATCGTAACCCTGTCGCTTCAGAACTTCGGGAGCAACAAAGTTCGCAGTGTAACAAGGCGTCATCAGCAGGCCATTGTCAGCCCGAAGTTGTTTGGCAAAACCTAGATCGCACAACTTCAACGAGTCGGGAATTTGTCTCATGGATGCGTATATCATATTCGAAGGCTTCAGGTCACGATGAACCACCCCATGGTCATGAAGATAAGCCACAGCGGAGACAATCGTACGCAGGACAGCACTTGCCTCGCTTTCACACATCGTCTGCACTGTGAGGATGCGATCCAGCAACTCTCCGCCCTTAAGCAACTCCATAACAAGGTACGCCGAAGTGGTGTCCTCGTAGACACTGAATAAGGTCACGATATTCGGATGATTGCCGTAGCGCAGCATAATCTCGACTTCCTCCCAGCAGTCATTTGCAGTTTTATCGATGATTTTCACTGCAAAGTGCTTCTTGGTGGTTTTGTGCTCACACAAACGACATACTGAGAATGTCCCCCGACCCAACTCCTGGAGCAAATTGTAATCCGTTTGGAAGTTGTCCGCAGTCAAAACCCCAGGCATGCTATTTTGCCTAACAGTTGCTTGTTGCATTAGGCTCTGGGCTATTGGCACAAGCGTAGGGGAAACATCATCGAGGAGGACTGGCGCCACGAAACTGAATCCTCGAAAGATTTCATGGGCACTGGCACTTATTGGACCGCCTGGGGAGTCCCTTGGCGATTTACTTGTATATTCCACATCAAAATAAAACGCATCATCGCGTGAGACAGCCGGAATAAATGGTGGCCTCACATCCTTCCTCACTAAACCTTCCCAGTCAATTGTCGCAAAGAAGGGATGGGCTTTAATGTCTTCGATGCCGTTGGAACCAGCTCCCAGCCTATTTTGAGGGTTTCGCTTGAACAACGCTCTCAGTAGTGACTGTGCTTCCGGACTTAGGTTCTCAGGCATTCCCAGTTTTGTGCGAAGAATCTGATTCATTGTTTCTTGGCGCGAAGTTCCATGGAATGGAAGATTGCCCGTCAGCATTTCATACATTAATACTCCAAACGACCACCAATCTGCAGCGAAATCATGTCCCTTCCTATTGACAATCTCTGGAGCCATGTACTCGACTGTTCCACAGAAACTGTAAGTCTTCGAACCGTCCAGGGGTTGTTTCGAGAGCCCAAAGTCGGTCAGAGCGATGTGGCCATGTTCGTCTAGGAGAATATTCTCCGGTTTTAGGTCGCGATAGATGATACCAAGCCGATGCAGATGATTCATTGCCAGAGCCAGTTCGGCGAGATAGAATTTGACGTCCTCTTCAGTGAACATCACTTCCTTGCTTAGCCGTGTGAACAAATCACCGCCTCGAAGAAAGTCCAATATCAAATAGAGTTTTCCAGGCGTCTGGAAAGCGTAGTGGAGCTTGACAATGAAGGCATGGCCCACATCAGCCAGGATCTTCCTTTCATTTGTGCTCCTCACTCTGTCCTTGACTTTCAGCGTCGCTTTTTTGAGAACTTTCATGGCATAAAGTGCACCCGCATCCTTTCCAATAATTTTCCTCACAAGAAATACCCTGCCAAAAGAACCCTCACCAAGTACCCGCAGAAGTTCAAACTGTGACGGATCGGCCTTGTCATGGCCCTCTTTTACCACTTCCCTTAATTCTATCTCATTTTCCCTCATTTCTGTGTCATCCTCGCAGTCCATGTGTTGGTGATTGTTATCGGTAGCCGATTCACGACCTCCACTGCACACAATCCCTTCCATTAGTGTCTCTGAATCATCCTGGCAGGCATCCGAGGTCCGCTCTGACATAGTTGTTGTTGTTACAGCTGCATTATTGGACACTCCCAAGCGTAGGTCTTTGATCGAGTCAGCAAGTGGCATTTTGCGTTTTTATGTTATGTCAAGGGTTTAAGGGACTGGAGCAGGTTTCACAAGACAGGAAAACAGAAACTGCAAACTCTTGGATGGAAAATACTTCAAGAAAAAGAATTTTTAAAAAAAATTATCCCGTGTTTTCTTTATTTTCCTCTGAATATTTGAACCAACGTCTTACATACTGAACTTGTTGTTGTTTGTTTAAAGTTATTGATTTATTTATATTTTAACACAGTTAATTTAATGTTTCCTTTGTCGATAAAAAGCAAAAAATACAAAATTAATGCATATATAGAGAAAACAAACACACGATGATGAAGAAAATTTATGAACTAACGAATCGCGAATGACACAACGAACGTCAAATAGGCAACCAGAAAAATTTAAGGTGGAAGCATAAGGTACTGTGGGGGACTTTTTTTAAATGAGTGTGTTCAGTTAGATGCAAGTTGGTGGCGATGCAGAGCGAGTTGTTGAGCGATGCCAGACCGTGCACTTGCTACAATCTGCTTTACAAAAACATTGGGGAATATTCATAGTCACTTTAAAACTCCAGTTTATCTTAGACCTGGGTTTATCCTATCTAAATAACATTGAATAAACCCCAGTCTAAGATAAACTGGAGTTTAAAGTGACTATGAATATGCCCCATTATCTTTTCATTTTTATTATTTCTTACACATTTTATATTTTCAAGGCTTAAACAAGACATATGCAGCCAAATTAATAAAAGTGGAATAGCGAAGGCTTAAGCCTTATTCCGTGGACTAAGTGCAAAATGTTATTTAAAAAATAAAATATCAATTAAGTGACGTTTACTAAGCTAAACCACCGAAGAAGGTGGTTTAGCGAAGAAATAAGAACCAGATGTGTCAAATTTATTCTGCATTTAAAAAATATAAGTGAAGATTGCAAATTGAATTTTCGATAAAAATAATAATGTCTACTAGATTTGTCGAGTTCTCACACCATTTATTGGACAATCAGCCATCAAGGACAAGAAAAAGAAAAATATACAAAACCAGATACGATCCACTGCAAGTGCTTAGTGAGAAGAATTTCAGGAAGAAATATAGGTTTTCCAAGGAAAATATGAGGAAAATCATAGCTATTGTTGAAGGTGACCTAAACGGAGATACAAGAGGTGGACAAATTCGTGTGGATTTTATACAGCCAGGCTTCAGGAATGACATGAGTTCACTCTGGTTGCGGAAAAATCCAACCTACCTACAAATTTTCTCATCTTTTTGTATTTTTATCTATCTATCTATCTATCTATCTCTCTGTCTATCTATCTATCCCTCCATTTAATACGAATAGAATTTCCAACAAACAAAAAAAGAAACAGAAAAAAAGAATCACATTCAAATGTACTTTTTGCAGTCAATATGTTTCTCCTTGAATCTTCAAATTCCTAAGCTCCTGTTCGCAACACTGCTGTTCCAATTTTAAAAATTTCATTTTCTCTTGATGCTCATCTTTGCGACACTGCCAGTTTTGGTTCTAGCTTTTCGGTAGGCTGACTCGGCAGCTTTTACTTTAAGCTTCATATTTTTCCATTGCATTTGCACCTGGGCAACTTCCCGAGGAACATCACAAGCTGAATTGAATCTGAAAACATATTTTTTGTTTTGAAATGTTCGTCCAATTATAACATAAATAATAACTTTTATTAAACTTACTGGTTTTTGATTTGCATCCAGCAATCTTTTTTCTTTTGGTTAGTGTTCGTGTCAACAGATTTGTTCTCTATGGTTTGTATCTTTTCAATGCACAATGATTTAAGTAAATTCTGAAGAATATGGGTAAAGGAAAACGTAATTGTTTGTTGTGTTTGGTAACGTGAGGTTTATTTTTTTTTTCTTCAAATTTTCTGTCAAAACCCATACAAAAAAAAAACCCAAGTTTACGAAACTTGGTGAAAACTTCAAGTTACCAAACAGGCATCTTACTTATTGTAGTAGATTTTCTTAAGGGATTTTTTGTAAACGTCACTTTACTATTCCACGAACAATTTGTTTTTATTAATGTTAAATTTTAATCCGTAGCTTTACCCTTATTCCATGGTTTAGTAAGGTCGTGGAATAAAGGTAGAATAAGCGTTTTTTATTAATTTGGCTGCATCAGCCAGGTCATAGAGTACCTATATTACCTAGAGAACCGACCGGTACCCCTCTTGCCTTAAACACCCGCAAATTTTATTTGAGGTGAGTAAGTGAAAACTCTCTTAGTTTACTCTTTTTTCCTTATCCGTGAATCCGTGTGAATGGTGGATATAAAAACAAATTGGCGCATTAGTTCAAAAAGGTACGTGTCTACGGTTTAATTGTGAACAAAGTGGTGGCATTAGCTCAAAAAGGTGCGTGTCTACGATTTGCACACCTAAATCGTAGACACGTACCTTTTTGAGCTAAGAAACTAGAGTGCGCTTCCAATTTTCGGTAGGTGTTTTTGTTTTTTTTTTAAACATAAATATTCAAAAATATTATTTAATTTATTACCCGGGAGCAACAATGACCGATATTCTTCATAGTTTAGGTTGACAAAAGGTTAAAAAAAGAAATTTGACTACGAAATTAATAAATTTCTCAATTTTTGAATTTAACGGATTTTTTTTTTGAATCCCTGGGTGGTCTTATCCACCTTATTGAGCACTTTGAGCAATTTGAGCAAAGTCCTTTCAATTGAAGCCATGTTGGTTCGGTCCCATTTAAAATGCATTGGACAACAACCCCATACAAAACTTAATGGGCATTTTCCTCTCAGTACAGCTTGTAGGGTGGAAGAGAACGACCGCCTAAGTCGGTTCTCTAGGTAATATAGGTACTCTATGAGCCAGGTGTTGATGCTTTTTGCATTACCAGGGGCCCAATTCCGCAAGCGTGAGTTTTTTCTGTGTGCACAAAAATCGGTGTACACATTAAATTATGCGATTCCGCAAGAGTGAGGTGCAATCTTTTTGACAGATAAAGCATACACAGGTAGGCAAATTTTTTCACGCATATTTTGAGCGTGAATAGAAAGTGTACACGGAAAACTATTCACACTTGCGGAATTGAGCCCCAGCTCTATAAATAAATATATTACGATTAGGTATCAAAAGCATGTGAAAATAGAAAAATTTTATTTTTAAAAATTTGTCTGTTCTTTTTATAAATATAATAATTAAATATTTGTTTCAAATATATTTTTGTGCCTGAAAAGCGATGGTGAAAGAAAAAGTTGTATGTGCATGTCCATTATCTTCAACAGCATTTATTTGCATTTGGTTTTGGATTCAGAAAAGTGATTTTCAAGTCAAGCCTAGTACGCAGATCACGCTTAATATAAGCTCCAATTTTTCTCTCCAAACATCCGCTTAAACCCATTGTGGAGAATATGTCACAGAAAACAGCTGTTCTCTGAGCAAAAATTATATTCATCCATTTCAGAGTATTTATTTTTATTATTTCAAGTGAATCAAATAAAACGGGTCCTTTTCTTTAACTGAGATAATCGTTTGTTTCTAAATATTCCTCCATTTCAATTTTTATTTTCTCGAAGCAAAGTTCACACAAATTTCAAGAATTATAGAAACTGTAAAAATGTAGGTCGTTAATTAATTTCTAACAATTATTTCGTGTGCTAAATTTTGATTGATAGAGTGATGTACATTGTACAACAAACATTTGATTTTTTTTAGATGGAGCTGCGCACCACTCCGCTAAAATGCTTACCTGAATTTGGAGAGAATTTTGTATGAAAACTGAAATTTACTATCCCGCTTTTGCAATCAAAACTAGTTCTTTTTATTTTAAAAAATCGTACGATCAATCAAATAGTTTTGATTGCAAAAGCGGAATATCACCTTTATATTGGCATTAAAATAATCTCAGAATTTCTTTTTTAAGTGCCTCAAAACTTAAAATTACAATTTTCAATTATGGCTTCAATGACTACATGCACGGATCCAAAGAGGACTAGTTTGTTTAAAGGGGATCGTCAGATTTTTGTCACTGAAAGTACCCAATTTGGAACTTCCACCAAACTTCAGTGCCAAACAAGCAAAAAAAAAAAAAAACACTAGTTTGACAGAAAAATATGTAGGTAAAACAAAAACATGTGATTGTGATTGGTCGTTTGTTTGTTTTCCCTACATATTTTTATGTCAAAATTAGAAAGAGAAAAGACAAAGATAGTTTCTGGAAAAGCCTAATATCAAAAACACTCTATATGAAGATACCAATCTCGGCTGTCATCCGAGTTTGCCTACAAGCTCATATAGGGGAAATTCAGGAGAAACACGCACACATATGCAGTAAGCGTACATCCACCACGCTTTATTTGCACACACATGCAGTAAGCGTACATTCACCACCAAAATGTCGGTTATTTACGAGTTTCAATGGGTATGTTCAAAAAGTATAATAAAAGGAGCAACGAGTTATCAAGTGCTAACCCAACCTTATAAGGATAATTTTGTGGAAACAAATTGAAAGTGAAAATTTATAATCAATTTAAGTATATTCGATTGTCTTTTGTCATTATTTGTTTTGTTTCTACGATTGTTTGGTATTGTATTTCGCTCTCGAATTATTGAAACAGACTCTGAACATGACAAAAAAAAACGAATGAGAAACCAGAGAATCAACGCAACTATTGTAAGACAACTTTAGACGTGTTTTTTTGCAGGAAGTGACTAGACATGCCAATTATAACAGTTTTTGTTTATAAAATTACTGTTTATGCGGCCCCGCAGGGCCAGGGTCCTCCGCCGGTGGGCATAATTCAATCACCTAAAGTTTTTTTTTTAAGTAGTGCGAAGCGCGTAAACGTACGCCCGCTTTTAATGGCCAAAAATTGTTATAACTGTTATAAATTGGCATGTCTCGTTGCAAGCCTGGAGGAAATTGATCGAAAAAAACTATGTCGCGTCGGGGCTAAGGAATTTACATGTTAAATGCAACAACAACTAATCCCCTCCAGGCATAGCTAAGAGCACATAATTTTCGGGGCTAAACTGTTTTAACGGCGTTAATTGCATATGTACTTCTAATCAATAGTTTTTATGGAAACTCCATTTTTTTCTGTGATGGCGTCGATAGATAATCCCCAATATCATTTCTTTTTAACCAAATCCCTCCGGGCTTGCAAAAAAAACACGGCTTTTAAGAGCATTAAGGCTCTCCAAAACCAAAGCGAATACTTCAGGAAGACGACGAAACTTTCGAATGTCTTAATTTATTTACATGGAGATTAATGGGAGCACCCACATTGGCGCGATGCGAATCTTCGAACTATATTCAGTCGTCGCATATTCGCGCGAAAGTTTCGCTTTGGTTTGGGACAGCCTTTATGCTATGAATATGCGAAACCAATAGAAAACTATCGATGACCGAAATTTCAATGTATAAATTCTAACTTATCACGTTATTTATTTTATTACAGACTTTTCTGTGAAATGCAAAAGATTTTAAAATCATTGCGTAACAGCGAACTACTCACAGGATAAATTTTCAAAGAAAAATTTAAAGAAGTTTCATCACGCGAAAATCCTAGTGTAACACCAGACTTAGCACCACTAAATTGGTGTTTTTTTCAACACATCCCGATATCCCACCTAACATCCGCCATTTTCATGGTGAAAAGCTGGTGAGTTGAAATTTTTTGTAAAGATGGCTGCGTTATTTGCACATACAAAATGGTTGTTCTGGGAAAACAGAACAATCCCACCCCGTTAAATTGTTGTTGCAATTCACATCTATTCATGGACACAAAACGAAATTACAAAAACAACAATGTAAACAAATGGGTTTTGGAGGGTGATACGTACGAAAGATTGGCATCTTCATATAGAGTGTTTTTGCCTAATATCCTGCTTATGACTGCTTTTACCCGACAGCGATTTTTAATCTTCGTTTCTCTTTTGGTTTCCTTCTAATTGCAAATACCTTTTAAACGCCAAGTGAAGAAGTATCATCTCTCTGCACTCTTTACTCGACTTGATTAAGGAAAGTTATCTGAGTGGACGACGAATGAAAATAAAACATATTCGAACAATAAGGAAAAACACAAAGAAGAATGATCGAGCGATAACATTGCTATTCGTTCAACCTCAGCAATTTGGTCTAACCCGGCCAACACATACGCCCCTCACCAACGTGCTTAAAAATCGCAAGAAGAAATTGCATCGTTTAAAAGCATCATGCGTGTATGATGGTTGAGCTCTTAAGTAGTTGTTGCTCCATATTTTTGTTCCTAAATTTAAAGTCGGCATTTACATTGAACGATTTTTCCAAACCCATTTTTGTTCTTGTTGTAATCGTGTGAGAGAGAATGGAAAAATCGTGTAGAATATGTCGGCTGTCCCTCGAAATCTCACACGATTACAACAACAAAGAAAAATCGGCATTGGAAAAATCGGGCAATGTAAATGCGGAAAAATTTTCTCAAATTCTTGTCAATAAAATATCCATAACAAATGCAAATATCTTATAATAGTAAAAATGGACTGAAGGAGTTTACATATTTCAATGACGCGGATATTTTCCGAAAGAAACAAATCTACTCGTGAAATTCTCATAAGATAGATAAAATCTGTAAATGCCAGTTTCTTATAAAAAGCCTATAATCTATTAAAGTAGGGTTTCGATGTTTGTTTATTGAATGAGCAATGTAAAGCAATGATAGAAAGTATTTATTTCAAATCTATTAATGTGAGAAAAGTAGAAATCAAAAAAAAAAATAGATTAGTTTTTTTATTATTTGTCGGAATTTATTCCAACTATCATCGATGCAAAGGTATATTTGTTTGCATAAATTAAGAGTTTGTTAGACTCTGACATTAGCATAATATGTTTAATTTAACCAAGAATTTCACTTTCATTGATGCAAATGAATGATGACCTCTTCTAAAGGAAGAATTTTGAAGTTTCTATTTTTACAATTTTAGCTCTTAATACATTTTTGGATGTTGGATACTAAACTCACTCCTACACGAACTTTCAGAAACTAAATAATTAACTTAAGCATTCTTACCTTGAGCAGAGTCTTGAGGCAGATTTATAAACTGAAATCACGCTCACAACGAAGTGTAGGCCCAGCGTAAGCACCAACCAATATGCAGCGGCAATCTTCTGATTATTCAATTTCGTCTGATTAATCTGTTAAAGAAGAAAACAAAAAGCAAAACAAAATTGTTTAATTAAGACATTATCATATTCGTGTTTGTAATCGGGTGGTAATCTATTTAAAATGGTCTATATACGCGGTTGCGTTTCTTATAACTTGATTCTTGTACCTATAATAATGTATATTGGTGAATGATTAACTTTGGTGAAATTTTTAATTCTACTAACGAAGATTAAAATCTAAAATGCTCTCTCTATAAAACATTTACAAGCTTCAAAGTTTATTCAAATAAATATATGTATTTACATATGTATGTACATAAATATGTACTGCATATATACTACGATCGACAATTTCTTTGACTTTTTTTTATTTGGAAACATCTATATCGGCGGAAGGATGAACTAAAAACGTGAGACATACTAGTTCTTTGTCTGAAGTGTAATACATTACGTGTCACACGTAGACGTTACGATTCTGTTTGATTAAATCTCAATTAACTGTCAATTTCTTTCAATTTAAGTCCAAAGTACTGCCAAAGTTAATATAAAAAATTACATTGGTCGAAAATCGGTAGAATTTGGCAGTTTTGGGAAGTAAACGAACATACCTTCAGTATATGGGTCGTACACGTTCACTAACCAAATTCTGTCAGAAGTGACAATCATTTCTTTGAAGAATTTGACAGATAACACTTTATAAATGAAAACAAAAGCGTTTCTTTTCATCTTTAAAAAGGCGTATTAGATCATATTTTCACTTTCAAGAAGTACATAATATACAAAATTGCTTATTTTTATAGATATAGGTATACATCTTACATCGTCATCTGCTTTCTAAAATAGTTTAACAAATATCAGTTTCACCAAAGAATAGGAGTATTCATGCAATGTCGTATTTGCCTAGTAAACCTCGTAAACTGCATAATTTATCACCTCGTAAATCAAATGTCAAAATTTGTATGGAAAATTATATACGCAGGGCTGATAAGTTTGCGCGATGATTTTGCCTCGTAAACCACGTAAACTGCATAAGTTTATCACCTCGTAAATCAAATGTCAAAATTTGTATGGAAAATTATATACGAGAGCAACGTAATAAGGATATACACAGATTGCTTTATATGTGCTTTCATGCAAAGTGAAGCATACATTTTCGCAAATACGAAGTTAGTAAATATATCTCATTGCATGAATACCCCTAATATTTTGACGTTTGTGAAGAATCAAGAGGAGCGTATCGTTTTTTGAAAAAAAAAAAACCCTATTCGTATCCGGCACTCAGAAGAACGTTGATGTTTTCACATATTAAGCGTGAAAATTAAGATTGTATTTTTATTCGCCTACTGTTCAAAAGTGCGAATTTCTACAAATTTTATTCCAAAATCCGTCAAAGTTCATAAATAATTTTTTTTTTTAATAAATTCGCAGTTTTGGACAGTATGCGAACAGACATTTGAAAAAAACAAATATCAACATTTAAATAAAACAAACAATATACCACAATAGAATCCATACCAACCAACCACACTTACCTTTTCTTCCATTTTGCTGATATCCCTTGTCAATCCGACGCCTGTTATGGCCAAAGCTAGTGTACTCGTTGCTATACACACCAAACTAAGCGCCAAGAATCCAGTTTGCACCTTTCGCATATTTATCACACCTAAAGCACCTGTTACAGCAGCTATCCCACCAGTCCATACACCACTGCCTATCGTTGCCAGTGACGCCCCACGCACAACCAACAAAGCACCCAAGGCGACAAGTGCTATACTCAGCAACAATTGAACCACTCCCAGACTCACTTGGTTGGGAAACGAATTCCTTCGGTGGCGGCCCACCTTGAAGTCTTTAGCCGAATCCCCTTTGATCTTTATTAACTCTGGGGGAAATCTTTGCTTTTTGCTGATTTTTGAATTCAACGTTGCTGTCGCACTCTTAGTCAATTCAGCAGATTTTGGTCGACCTAATTGTTGTTTTTCAAATTCAGCGTGACTTATTAATTTTGGTAGCTCAATTTTGGGAAGTCCTTCGTTGATTGTGGGCTTATCTGTTGTAGTCATATAAACTGGACTCGAGTATATATGACTTTGGGCATCTTGTGGAATCCCGATGGACTTTTCGTCCTTGGTGATAATTGATATCTGAGAGTTTGTCAAACTATGCCTGTCTAGATTTGTCGTATTCGTACTTGTGTCCATTGTTATTTTCATCAATTCCTCATTGCGATCGACAATTGTCTCCATACTGCCCACCGTCGAGCCATGCGAATCAATAGTACATGCCGGAGATTCTGATTGACGGTGAATAGCATTAACATGCTCGTTGGCCTCCATTGAACATAAAATGAAGGTGACTTAAGATTTGCGGAATGTTCTAAGAAATGATACAAGAAAATATAAACAAATTAAACATTAGGTAATTATTGTTGGAACGTGTTTCCGCGCGGCACAAAAAATCTATATATGTACGTAGAGGAATCTATCTATGACAAGGAAATCATAGTGAGGTTAACAAACGCTCGATGGTCGAAGAAAGCATCAGAAATAAAGATAAAGCAGGAATTCATTCATTTCATGGAACAGATAATCTTGGGTGAAAGTATTTCGGAATAAAAAGGCCAAGTCTAGTTATAAACATTACATATATGGTGGCAAAGAGTTAACCCCGGTACACTGATTTTCCTCATCTTAGCAAAGCCTGTCCCGGTAATGGTTTGTTTCAAGTTATTTAGTTGTGTCAGCAAGTATATTGGCAACAACAGCTTTTCTTCCAAGCAGTATACCGACACAGTCAATAAGTGAATGGATTGTTATCGGAAAGGGACGGTGCGGTGGTGTGCCGATGGCTGTAGCTGAAGTGGCTAGTGGCTGCTGCATCAGGTACTGGTTTCAATGGGAAACTTGTCAGTGACGGACTTGTTGTTGGCATATTGCTGCTCTTAGCTGATTAGACCGAAAATATTGGCTGCATTTGGCCGTTTATGTTTCATACACAAATTCTGCACTATGGTGCAGAAAGTCTTGCACAAACCCGCTTTAAATAGCTACTGGACAAAATGGAGTGTTTACTTGAAATGAAATCGAAAGTGTTGTGTGCTCCATAATGGGTAATAAGCCATTGCATTGATGGCTGGAGCTTATTCGGAGAGGGGCAGCTCAGCTTCTCTGGAATTCTCTGATACATTTTTTTTTTAAGCACAAGAAATTATTTTATACAGCATAAGCTGTGAAGGTATAGTACTTAATTGCTTACGCGTGTTTACTGTTAACCAATCGGCATTTTTGCATAATTAAATGGTAGAAGTATGCTATTTTCATTTGTTGCATTGCATTGTTGATTGAACTTTTATTAATAACAGTAATCAAGCATATTGTTTAAGCGAGAGATTATAAATGAATCTCTGTATAATTTAAATATATTTTGCATGTGAAAAGAAATTTAACTGAGCATACATATATCATTATGCTTTGTTTGATGGCTGAAAAAAAAAATCTTGATGAAGGTAACCTTAAAAACAACAATTAGTTGTAAAATTGAAGGAGTGTCTTTTTTAAATATCTGCCAAAGGCATTTGAATAAATCAAACCACCGAAACATGGTTTCCTATGTGTGTGTGTGTGGGTGTTATTTACCGTAAAATAAAGCTTTTAAGAGTAGAAAGATGAATTCATCACCCTCTGGTCTTTCTTTAAATGGCATAATTAGGTTTTGAAATTAGATTAATGAGTAATTGCTGATTACCAAAAACTTACAACTACTCAATATTTCAGCAATCAAGTAAATAAAATATGAATTTCTTCATCAGATCATACATATGTATTTGTGGTTTCCAGTATAGGGGTCGCCTTGTAGCCAATTTTGTACACAAAACCACAAATTAATATTGCGACAAGTTTAATGTTGTTTACATGAGCCAATTTGAAAGCAAAACAAATGTTCGTTCTTTGGATTAAAAAAAAGTAGTGTGAGTGCCGGGACTCACGATTAATATGTGTAAGCATCAAAGTTTGTCCAATCATAGTTTTGAGGATCTTTATTTGGATCCATATACGAAGTCGTTCATACGTTGTTGACTACGTGCACGGATCCAAAACGGACTAGTTTGGTTGAAGGGGATCTTCAGATTTTTGTCACTGAACGTACCCAATATCTTCCTATGCAGATTTTCGTAACGTAAAGTGTGACCTCATAACGTCGCACAGAGGAAAGTCGACGTTTTTACATTTCACTCTATCGCCGGCATAGATGTTTACACATCAAATTAAACATTCTAAAATGAAAAACTTCCTAGTTTAATAAATAAGATAGGAATACACAAAGTGTAAAAACTCACTATTTATGATGTAAATTTAAGTGTTCGTGTTACTAAAAGTATCGCGTAAGAAATTTTACTTACTCTATTCGTTTTGATCCAAAATTTCTTAAAAATAACTACAACGATTTTTATAAAAACTATTCGAAAGGATTGTAAGGTTGAAAATATTCTTTAATTTCCTTCCATAATAGCCGTGTTTTTTTGCAAGTCCGGAGGGATTTGGTTGTAAAAAACGACATCGGGGATAATCGACGCCATTACAGAAACAAAATGGAGTTTCCATACAAACTATCGATAACAAGTATGCAGTTCACGCCGGTAACACAGTTTTTATCCGTGCTTAAGTTAAGCCCCGAGAATTCTAAGCGCTTAGCTAAGCCCGAATGGGATTAGTTGTTATTGCATTTAACATGTAAATTGCATGACAGGACGTCGTTTTTTTCGACCAATTTCATCGGGGCCTGCAATAAAACACGGCTACTATAAACCTCACATGTTTAATGATTGAGCACTTTGTTATGCCCTTGAACCACGAAACTGAAACCGTCCGATCCAGTCGTGCATTTTACATTTTGTTGATAAAGTAAGTTTTGAAAACACCAATAGATAATGCATTTATTTTTCAGATCGTCTTCCGCGTGAACCAAATTATTGTTAAGATGAAGAGGTACTTAAGTTTCTATCTAAACAAGGAACAATATACATAGTATTTTTAATAGACTTTTTTACACATTTCATCTTGCAAGTATAGGTACATACATATTAACCATTTGCAGGGCATGCAGTGTCTTCAATTCACTGCATTTTGCTTGCTCTATGAGGAAGCGTTTAAGCCCATCGGTTTTTTTTGTCAGTGCAAATTAATTGTATGCGATGTTCACGCTTTGATATTTTAAAGTGGAGAAAAGGTTCCTATTGCATTAAACACTGCAAAAAATGTAAAATAAAATGAAAGTAGAATAAGACGGGGCCTCTTAGGGATGTGGTAAGACATGTGCATCATCGCGGCGGTTACTCGAGAGAAAATATCCCTGTTGTCCATGCAAGTGTGGTTGTACCCATATTTATCGTTCTCAGACTTCGGGCGTAACTGTAGGGGTACATTATGGCACATTTTGCATTTGGACCGTTTATAAGGTTCAACTCATGCAACAAAATGTTTCTTCAAGCTACACAAAACGCGTAATTTCGGCGTCTTGTCGATTGGCCGCCGAAATCATGCAATATGTCAAATAATGGCTGAAAAACCAGTTAAAATATGCAGAAAAGTAACCAAAAAAATACTTGAAAAAGGATTGAGTCGTTAACGCGGTAATGTGGTAGACATTATATGATGTTGTATTTCACAATTTAGGGCAAAGTCCAAACAATAATATGACAAAAAATCAATCTTAGTTCTTTGTGTTTATTTTTTTTTTATTTTACTTTCCAAAGCTGAATTTGGATATTTCGTTATAGTGTATAGAATACCTATTATGAACAATTCTTTATTTGCCATTGCCTTAGGAAGCAGTTCGCACAACAAAAAAGTATAAAGATGAAAATATTGTGATTGAACTCCCAATACTTTGCGTAACTAACGCACTAATCACATAATTACATCTGTTAGCTTAAGCAAAAAAAACCTCAAGTAGCTAATATTTATTAAACAAAAAAAAAAAACAAACAGTATTTATGTCTTGCATATAACAAATTCACACCTACTAATTACACAACAAAATGTCTACAGTTATTATGCAACTGTAACACTTTTTTATTGGAACTAAAAGGAACGTATATTTGCAGCTTATGCAATGAAAAAATAGAACTTGAAATTTTAGCATGTTATGACTTTACGAAAGATAAAAAGTTTTAAGTTTGCGTGCACATAAATATAAGAAACAGTAGGTCAGGGTATTCTACAGAGTGCAATCATCACTAACATATAAGTTGATATTTATTACATAAACAACACTTACACCAGACATATGCATAAGCTAGAATTAAACTCAAAGAAAACTACGACCAATCATCATTTCAGCCTCTATAAAGACCAAAAACTAATATTACACTATCTACAAATTTTGAAGGTGACGTGAAATAGCACCCTAAAAAATAAGGCCACCCGCATGCGCCAAAACTTCGCATGTTAAGCAGTTCCAAGAGGTATATGTGACCTTATATCAATTGATCGGTCGTTTTTTATGTGTAAACCTCTTTGCCGGCGGTAGATGGAAATAAAAACGTGAACTTTCTTTTGTGCGACTTTACGAGGTCACACTTTACGATGTACCACGTGACTTTACGAAAATCTGCATAATAGGAAATTCGGTACGTTCACGTCCAGTGGCAAAAATCTGAAGATCCCCTTCAAGCAAACTAGTCCGTTTTGGATCCGCGAACGTAGTCAACAACGTATGGACGACTTCGCATGAGGATCAAAATATGGATCCTTAAAACTGGGCTTTGAAAAACGTTGAAGTTTATACATATTAACCGTGAGTCTCGGCACTTACACAAATTTTTTGTATACATACATAGCTTTGACTTATGACTTTATGTATAGCTGTCACATATTTATTATGTTTGTTTTTTGGATTTGGTTCTGCTGGTTTTTTTTTTATTTTATCTGGAAATATTTTCAAGCATCCATTCTCGTAAATCTTAATCGATTTATGTCAGGACTTTGAGCATCGTTTTCTTGGGTATTGTTTTTCTTGCCTTTCGTTTTGTAATTCGTAATACGGGTCCTGATTAAAAGAACAATGGAGTGTAATATCAGAAATATTTATAGTAATACATACATAGTTCAAAAAAATAAGAACAAATAACGGCCATTGAATAAAGGATTTAAAAATAATCTCTATTTTTTCAATATTTCATTGGGGAAGAAATTTTTAAGATCCAAATTTTTCCCCATCAACCCCTTGCAGGGTTGCCGCTATCTTTAACTGAATTCAGCTTAGTTTTTTGCGAAAAAAATTCATATATTTTGATTTTATTGAAATAACACTTCAGCATTTTTGACATGAACATTTAGTTCTTCAAAATTGTATGTTATATTTGTCTATATTTTACACTTAAATAAATATAATTAATTATTATTGGAATCTAACTCACTGTATACTGAACTATAAATTCGAATTAAGTTTGAGAAACTCGTGTATAGCAAACACGGTATAGTGGTAGGTATCATATGAATATTATACATACAAATTGTAACATTCTAAAGCTACGTACAAAAAAAACTTTAATATGGATTTTCTGCACCTCAAAATATTATCTACGCATCACAATCACATAAATTAATATATAAATGTCGAAATATTCTTCTATTACCTTTCCAAAAATATAAAGTTTACCACCGTTAACCTGAATTATTGCAAATTATATCTTAGACGTCTGCTTTTCCGAAGTTCATATCTGCTTATGCTTAGATTTTTGTGAATTAAATTTTTTGCTATACCTACTACCTTATTATATTTCCCTACCTCTCCCATTGATTATTTGCAGTTTTGTACGCAAATTTTAGAAAAGCTAATTCGGCTTCTGAAATAGAGGATATTAACTGTTATAGCCTTAGTCCAAATTTAAGTAAAAAAAGCCTCTGGTTGGACCTGGGACAAGTCTTTTCAGGATTCTTCGTTAAGAACATTTACTTGTTTTTTGTTTAATTGTGTGCTATGTACATATATTATGTACCTTCATATCTTATAAGGGACTTCTATATATCTGGTATCAAATTAAAGCTTAGGCTGATCTCTTTAAGAAATCAGATTTTTCTTGGTTTTTGACGCATCGAGTGCGAATTACCCTGTATATGTTCAGATATACCTAATATTTATTAGTACGATTTGTGTACCATTAAACAAGTTATCCCTGTCGGTTGTTCTATAAACAACCTTTATAAACACATCAACTCAGGTAACAATTTTATACTCATATACCATAGAGACCCCATCACTCTTATCTGCTCTAAGTTTATAATTTTTTATTTGAGAAGAAAAAATTATTATCATATTATTTATATTTCTTATTAATACTGACTACATAATTATTAAGCATTTCATTTGTTTGCGTTAATTCTTTTGTGAAGTTGCTTTACTGGTTAGAAGAGAGGTCAATAAAATTAGAACGACCGCAATAAAGTTATTGTTTATCAACTTCAGACTTGAAAACAAATTAATGCAACCAGTTGATATCATAAGCTTCCTAATATTATTCTTTACAAGCGTTGATAAAATTACAATACCACAATTTTTTTAATCGCTGGAAATAATATAAGCTTAGCACAAAGGAAATGTACTTCAGCCTCCATTTAGAGTTTAAAGTTCTGCTTTTCATACATACAAACAAATTAATGATGCCAATTTTAACTTACACCTACAAAATTAAATACACGATCTTATAGCTCTTTTACTTTCATTGACTAAAAATTGGTAAAATTTAGTACAAGCAAGCGATATGTCAATAATTTGGGAAATTATTCTGGGACATATTCTAAGAAATAAACCAAATGGGTGGGAGGGTCTATTGCCTAAATATGGATAAACTTTTGGGAGATAGGATACGGCAGTTTATGCTTTGGAATTTAAGGAGAAAATAATCCAGCCTCTTACATTTTTTTTATTACAAATAACTATTTGAATGGAATAAATAACGAAGTAAATATTTTTAATAGAAAAAACAAATTTTCATAATTTTAAACGTCTGGATTTAAGCGTTTGACAAAAAAATTAAAATTGAAAAAGAAAAATTTGTTCAAAAGATTTAAAGGAAAACTTAGGTACGCCGATGCGCCTAGCACCCTACATTGCGGTGATGTGGTAAAGTGCTAAAAATAAAAAAACTCTGATATAGTAACGCTTACAAAATATTTTTTCGAAATCTATTGCTCTTACAAGAAAAGAAATTGGCTTGTGTAGACCAAGGGCCTAGTGTTTTACAACTCTTAACTATTTCCGTTTGCGTGTTGTTTGTTTGCAGGAACAGAGGGGACCTACAATTTTTTTACACTTATTCATGAAAAGAGATACTCTTGATAGATTTGTCACTTGCAAGAGACAGTAGCTCTTTTTTGTTGTTGTTCGACGAGGCTGGGAATCGAACCCATACCTTTGGCATATGATAGAACCTATATGTACTAGATTTTACACCACCGGATACTAAACAAAAAAGTTGTTTTGTTTCGATATTTTTTTATCAAAAAAGCTTATAATGGGTGATTTTTTAAGAGGTTTAGAACTTTTTAAAAAAAAAAAACACAAAAAATTCGAAAAAATGAATGAAATATTTATTTGACTCGATAGTTTGAACCTTGCAATTTAATGTTTAAAGATAATTTCATGCAAATGTTGACCGCGGCTGCGTCTCAGGTAGCCCATCCGCTGAGTCCAATTTTGGCATACTCTTTCACACATATCGGCCGGTATCTCACGAATGAATGCATGGATGTTGGCTTCCAGTGCGTCAATCGAAGCGGGCTTGCCCCTATAGACATTAGCCTTGACATACCCCCACAAAAAATAATCTAATGGTGTCAAATCGCACGATCTAGGCGACCAATTGACCGGCCCGAAACGTGAAATTAACTGTTCACCAAACTCGCCTCGCAATTGCGCCATTGTTTCGCGTGCTGTGTGGCATGTGGCACCGTCTTGTTGAAACCACATATCATGCAAGTCAAGAACTTCCATTTCGGGCAAAAAAAAGTTTGTTATCATCGCTCGGTAGCGTTCACCATTGACGGTAACGCTGCGATTCGCATCATCTTTGAAGAAATAGGCCCAATAATGCCGCCGGCCCATAAACCGCACCAAACAGTGGCTTTTTCGGGATGCATTGGTAGCTGTTGCAATGCTTCTGGCTGATCTTCACTCCAAATGCGGCAATTTTGCTTATTTACGTACCCATTCAACCAAAAATGAGCCTCATCGCTGAACACAAGCAGCGCGCGATGAACATTTCGAACCGAGCACGAATTTTGATAGTAAAATTCAATAATTTGCAAGCGTTGTTCATTTGTAAGACGATCCATGGTTAAATTGCAAACCAAACTGAAGCTGTTTGACAGTGACACAAGGTACTAAACACACGTCAGCTGTCAAAACCAGTGTTGCCAAAACCAAACCAGCTAAAAAATCACCCGTTACTTCGGGAAATTCACAAAAATGTCGCCCTTTCATCAAAAAAATCAAATCAAAAGCAATAATGGTTTACACTTAGAGTTGCTTTAAGAATATGCTTAGAATGATAAACTGATATCCTACAAAGTTCAGCTTTTTCGGAATTTTGTTCGAAGTCATAGTGTAATGGATTACATCTTGAAAATGAGTTGTAGTAATTTGTTTTTTTTTATTGTTCATCGGTTTTCAACGTGGATTAGGCCTACAACAAACAAACCCACCTTGTTTCTTACCCCAACAGCTGTGCTGTGGAAAACCTCAAAATATATATTGATCCTAAGAAAGTGTAGAGCTGCAAAAGCTTCATTCCTTCCTTCATACATTTACTCAAAATATTTGAATATTAAGAAAAATTTAATTCAATCCCCTTCAATTTATCTGTTAAACGATTTTAAAAACGAAAATGAATATAAATTTCAACAAAATTATTCCACATACGCCCTGGTGAACATTCCTGTCTTTCAAAATCTTAATCAAAGTTTAATTTTTTGCAGCTCATTATTTAAGTTATCTTTGTTATTATTACTTACTACATATTTAAGTATTTAATTTGTTTGGGTAAATTCTTTAAGAAAGTCGTTATACTGGTTTTAATGAGAGAGGTCACACGAATAATACCGATCGCAATAAATTCATTTTTTTTTTTGACATTTAAACTTACCACCAAAAATCAGAAGCAGCTTATATGCCAAAAGCGTCGTCAATAATACACGAGAAAAAGAAATATTTTCAATTTGCAATAGAAAATATCACTCTAATTATACCAAAACACATTTGGCTGATCTACAACAGCAATATAATCGATAAACATATAACCTCTCTGACAGCATCCAACAGTCAGTCAGGATTGAATGTTACAATTTTTCTGCACCTTATTTATACACTTTGCGGTTAAATGAACTAATAACTCCACAATATAACTTTACAACAGTGCACTGCACCACAATTTAGCAATCACTTTCCATTTTCATGCAATGATGTTGGCGGGCGGGCAGGGCCGGGCTGGGTCGGGTGTCCCTCGGCGCGGTAGTGTACGAGTAAATAAATTTAGCGCGGAAACTCAGACGTTGTTGGTGGTACACTATAGCTAGAGTTGCAGAAAGATCACACACTACTTGGCCGAAGATCAAGTACTGAATTGCAATAATCGCGCACCTCTTTTCTCCGACTTTTTTTTGCAAAGATACTTATCGAACTATTGTATGTAGTAGGAATGACACACTTAAGCGAGAAGAATGAACCGTGAGCACCTTTTGAATGTTGAGTTGAAAAATGCCTTAAATTAGGTAGCTGTGCGGCACCGTGCTGTGATATTTGACAATCTTCACAACTTCTTTACAATTCTTTGGGATGCTAAACAATTAACTTTCGGTAAAGGCCGACGAGCAACGATGACAAAACGACGACAATGACGACAAATGAGCACATTGACTGAAAGATTGAATAGAACTCTAGCGGATTTTTCTTGGAGACATATCGGTTTTCATAGAAATAAAAGAAAAAAAAAATACTATTCGAACGACGATTTCGCAAAACCGAAAAATTTACACAAATCCGCAAGGCAGCAGAAAAAAAAATTTTCTTTTTTTTTTTAAGTTGTTGTTAGTCTGGTGGCTTAGAGTAAACTAAAACCACTGCAGTACCTGTTTGAATGGATGTATCTGAAGTTGGCGGCAATGCTTGGCGCGCCATCGCCATGGTGCTGAAGCAGTGTGGTGTTTTGGGAGGTAGGCATAATTGAAAGATGGTTGTTTTTGTGCGCGAGATGGTTACATGCTATGCAGCTATGCAGGTGAGCTGCGCTGCAAACGAGACGATAGTAGATGCCTAGCCGATGTGGTTATGCAGTTAGTCGAGCGCGTGTAAATGTACCTGTTATGGGGTTCCATGTTGATTGGGAGATGACTATGGGAGAAAAATACAAGGAGGATTGCATTCTTACAGTGCATGTAAGAGGTACATAGATACAATTTAGATTTGTATCCTATTTGTTTTTTTTTTTATAACTTTCGATTTCAACCTCTTTTGAAGAATACAGCCACGTGAAGGTTTTGTTTAGTTTGGAATGCTATTTTTTTAAATCAAAGCATAATGTTCTGTAAGTGAAATGAAAGATTTTTTAGGGAAAAAATTCAAAACTTTTATTACTTCTTAATTTTTTTTAATTTCAAAATTTGTATTTCCAACATTTTGAATTTGAAACAGAATAGATTTTGAAGTTCAGAAGTTTCAAATGAAATTATTAAATTCCATTAAAATTATGTTTGCTTTTATATTTGATTAAAACACAGCGTTAATAGGTACGAAAACTTGTGTATTGAATATTTTTTTAATTGGTGAATTACTGGAACAAGAGAATCACGGCTGTTCTAATTTCCATTCGAATTCTATATCTCACGTTTTCGAATTTTCGCTGTTCCGAATTCCGTATTCGAAAACAATTTGCGGATTCGGCAAAACGAACGGATCACAATCCACCATATTGACGTTTTAATTTCGGTTATCTTTTCGTTGACGGATTACAATTTCGTTTTTGACAGGTCTTGCATACATAACACCTGATTTTGAAAATGTTTTGTTGACCAAGTTGGTAAAACTTAAAAGTAAATCCGACTGGAAATCAGAACAATCGTTTTCAATCCGCACGGATTCAATTTTCGTTTCCGTTTTCAAATTCGACCGAATATCAGAACAGCCGTAAATTTTAGTTTTGATCACAAAATTACGTCTTGATGATTTGGTATACAAAAGCCTTGTATACCGCACCATCTGCTTCTGGCAAAATGTATGTGCGTTGATAATAATGAAATAATAATGAATGTCTCAATCAAGTAATTTAAAAAATTACACCGCATAGTAATGAGATAAAATACGAAGCACACATTCACTCCGATTCGGAGCATTAATATTTTAACAAAAAATCATCTCCCTCGAGTTCAGATTTTGTCTTTTCCATTTTTGGCTCTGAATCAACCTGATTTGATATGATTATATGAGTTATTGTTCTAAACTAAGAGTTTGTTAATAAATTGAAATCAGCGCCACCCATCGGATTTTAGCGTAGCAGCTGTGAACTATCGTCTCAACAGAACAAATATATTTCTTTGAAAAAGACCTCAATAAGTTCAGATATTCTACAGGGTGGGCACAATTAGATACTCATATGTAAATACTTACAGCTCTAAAATACTCTAAACGTTATTCTGGGTCACCAGAATTGAGTTTCTGGACCAACTGAAATTTTGTTAGGCTACCTACAGGGGCAGATATTTCTTCAAAATAGTCCCACGCAGTATAATCAATTTTGTTGAACGTGTGCGTCGTCGTGTCAATGGCCCTTATTGCGAGTGTCGTTCAATGTTCGATTCGATAAAAGTCGATCGTACCAAAACGTTGAGCACGTTAAAATTTTTATTCAAAGCTATCTGGATAGCTTTAAGTGGTTGTAACCACTTGTGAAAACATAGCTGATGGCATCTGATGCTATCTGACGACTTCAATTATCTTCAATTTTCGTTGTCTGATTTTCGACAAAAGTCGTTTATCGATAAACACTCTCGCAATAAGGGCCAATGTTTCAGGACCATAGCTGCAAAACTTTACCGAATGTTTTGGATGTTTTCGGCCGATAATCTATAACGGGGTCTGCCCGAACTTCTTACATCTCTAACGTTCACCCACATTGCTCAAATTTCATCACCACAGGACGAATTGTGGTAGCTGTTGGAACATTCTGAACACCATTTGAAATGTGTAAATTTGTGTAAATCATTGACCGGGCATTTTCCAAAAACAATTGCTTGACTGCTAACTTAGAGGCGTGGGTTCGAGCCCCTATCTAGGCAGCGTTCTTTTGTATATTTCCCCAGTTACAACTATGGACGCCACCCGTGGGATTCCATGAGATAATCAATCCCTTTTTTTCAGCCCACTGTTCCAACAAAAATTCTACCTATATCCTTCTATTCCTTCTAACCATAGTACCAGATTGTATTTAAAAGACCTTAGGTCTTACAGGCATATAGTTATTGATATAGTCATCTTTATGTCTAAAACATAATACAAATTAATTCAAAAATAACTTCTTGTTTATTATGTTGTTATAATATTTTGTTAAAATTCTTCCGGATAAAATATTATAGAAATCGGTTCAGCCGTTAATCTTAAATAAAACTTTCTCTTGTTTGAAATACTTTTTTACAACAAAAAAAAATCATTTCATTAAAATTTAATCCCAAGTAAATAATTTATAATAATAAAAATATATTAATTAACGATAACATGGCAACCACATTCCTGTTAAGGACCAATACATAATTTATAACTAAATACAATAAAATTTGTTTAAATTAATGAAAGAAAACTACGTTAGTAAGAAAAAGCAACCCCAGGAAATGTTTTTTTAGTAAATTCATCTGTATTACCTGGGTTAGTACGAGTTTTATGACACAATTAGACTTTCTTCTAAATATAGTTTTCGTTTGTTTCGCTGATTAAATTGTAATATCTTAGAATCTTTCAAAAAAAATAACCGTAAACTATGTTAAGGTTTTCTAGTTTTGCAATTTTAACCTTAAACACCTACTTAGTTTAGAAATGTTCTCGTCCAGTTGACATATAATTAATAAAAGATATAATACGACAATATATCACGTGCACTTATGCATACGTTAACCATCAACAATTCTATAATAATTCTGCTCTATACCCTGTAGACAGGTATCTACAACTATTTTATGAAGAAAAGCATTTTGTCAAGATGAAATAACTTCTACACATAAATATTTCTAGAGACGAAAGAAACGTCAAACCAGTTCTATGATTTAATTTCATTTTTACCTCAAACAAATTGTAGATTAAAAAGCCTAGAAGGGGCTTGATTGCGTAAGTTTTTAAGATACCACAACATTTCATGTGAAGCTGGAATGTGCACATATTAATTTTATGCTTCCATCAAGTTATGGCATGTGATAACCTCTTTGCCTATATGCGACTTTCTATAAGGTAATTATCAAGATTCAAGACTTTTTTTTCTAAATCACTGAAGTGTAAATTGTTTCTGCAAATTATTCAACTAAAGCTGAGAGTAGAAGCTTATTGAATGAAGTGTAAAATGCTTGAAGGAAAAGCAATAATATTTACAAAATATGTTGGTTTCAATGGAAATACAAATTGAAAAAAGGTATGGAATTTATCGAAATTCCAATAGTCAATATATACATAGATATGTAATTATTATTATAATCGATGCCTAATGATTTAGTCTCACGTTAATCTTCGAGAGAATTGTAATTACAGCATAAATGTAACTTTCTTTTTTCAACCACTCCAACCACGGGATACATATGAGAGGAACTGATGGGAGGCTGCTTAGATATAGTAAGACCACAACAGAGTGTACATCACCACAGTAAACTGACCAGTTATTCATGGCCGGATTGATGTATTAACTGCCAAATGGGTGCCGGCTCTGTTCAGACGAAAATCGTTTCGCATATCTTACTCCGCAATTTTCAAAATAATTTGTCTTACTTTCACAAAATGAATAGTTTGGACAAAGCGATTTTTAATCTTCGTTTCTCTTTTGGTTTC
This sequence comes from Leucozona laternaria, assembly GCA_932273885.2. Lineage (NCBI taxonomy): Eukaryota > Metazoa > Arthropoda > Insecta > Diptera > Syrphidae > Leucozona > Leucozona laternaria. The sequence continues at coordinate 15,459,231 of OW026367.1, read as the reverse complement.
CTTCTAATTGCAAATACCTTTTAAATGCTGCGATTTTTAATGAAAAGTTAACTTTGTCCAAGTGAAGAAGTATCATCTCTCTGCACTCTTTACTCCACTTGATTAAGGGAAGTTATCTGAGTGGACGACGAATGAAAATAAGACACATTCGAACAATAATTAAAAACACAAAGAAGAATGAGCGATATCTCTCTGCAATTTGTTCAACCTCGTCTCAATTTTTTCTACCCCGGCCACCACATACGTCACTCGCCAGCGTGCTTAAAAATCGCAAGAAGAAATTGCAGTCATAAGTTTGTCAGGCATGTGCAGAAAAATGAGATTCGTCAGCTAAAATTCTCAACGTTGCTGTCAAAATTCGCCTCGCTCACTTTTTGACGGAGTAACATCTCTGAGATCTCATTTTCCTGAACGCGCCTATGAATAAAGGTCTGTTTGGTATCTTTTTTCAGCAGAATGTGTAAAACCTGTCAAAACACCAAAGTGAGAACGAATTTCTCACATCAACAATCACATGCCAAAAGTCTGGTTTTGTTAACAATTTGCGTTTAATTTGAAAAAAAATTACATAAATTATAAATTTCTCAGTTATTTATTATTTATAAAGTTAATTTTTACATATCAGAAACCACAATTTCAAATTAAAAGCAAAAGATGCTAACAGCTGGGTGTTTTTACTCTTCCTGCACACAGAAATTTGTGTAGCACAAATTCGCAAGTTATCCAATGGAGGGAAAATTTTTTTCTCTCGATGTGCTCTCTCGTTGCAATTTTTTCGAGTTAACAAACAAGAATTTGTGAAAATTTGTGCAAATTCGCAAGAAATTTCACGTTGCCAAACAGACCTTATATCATTAGGCGTTATCCTTTGGAGGTGGAATGGAACGCACAAAATTAGTTTTCCTACAAATCTCATCTACACGCGAAGAGAGCATAATGAATAGATGAAGGTACTAGACACAGATTAGCCACATGAAGATGAGAATCCGCGGCAGCCATTTTAATTTGCCTACAAGCTTGAACTGTCAGTTATCGATAAAAAATGAGAATGTGTGTATAAAAACCTTACACATAGACAGTAGGGATCTTCACACACCTGGTTAAATTATTGTTGCAATTCACATCTATTCATCGACGCCGGAAGAAATTACAAATGCAACAATGTAAACAAATGGGTTTTGGAGGGTGAAACGTACGAAACATTCTCATCTTCATATGGCTAATCTGTGGTAATAGATTTTAGTTTTCATCTACTCACAAGTTCTTCGTTACCTCCAAAGGAAAACGCCTATTGTAAATTCCCGGAAATAGAATGTTCCACAAATTACTTGTAAATATTTTTTCAACATTGGTAAAAGTCCAAAATGTTTTGTTTTCATAATTCATTTATTTATTTATCGTCTTTCTGGAGACTGAACATATCTTTAGTAGAGAAACGGAGATACGTGACCGAGACAGAGGATCCAGAGAAGGAGATATCCTTGGAACCCACGCGAAACTAAAATTCCCATACAAAAATGACAACGAAATTAGAAACAAAAAAATTCGTTCCGAAATTGGTAATTGTAGCAAATTATTAGGAGAAGTCTCACCACTGATCTCTATAATACATAATATTATAGAGATCAGTGAGTCTCACACATACTCTCTTACGAAAGATGAAGTTTCTCATTTCAGCTTGTAAATAACGTTATGTGTTATTCATTACGGTTCTATTAATGCATTGACTTTACGTTTTTAGTTTTTCTAATGAGTATTTATCTACATAATTAAAAACAGATGGACATTCAAATATGTAATATTGGTAACAAATGCGCCCCTGGAAAACAGAAAGGCTGGTTTGAAGCACTTGCGGCTTTAACAGTAGAGATGACACCAGAAATGGTCATTATGCGAAAGTAAAATTATGAGAATGAGTATCGATCAGTAGTGGCGGGTAAAGTTAGTATGTATTAAGTGAACATCGCAGTATGTTGCCGGTCTCACAGCTTTCACCTGGTGTGTATGGCCTATGACTTCAAATGACTGGAGATCATCAAAAGCGCGTCAAATATTTTCCACCCAATGAGCAGATAATTTTTTTGGCGACACTGCATAGCATATGAATCACTCACATTTCTTCCTTAAACCTACATACAAAATGCTGTCAATAGGTGTTATGGTAAATTTCTGAAGTTTTGATCATTTTACTCTACTTGCTTGCAGGCTTCATGGATTGTTTTGTGGAAGTGGAAGTCTAGTGCGTGTTGAATTTAAAATACTAAAATTATCTGATCGCGAACTTGTTCGTGATTGGAATGCACTGAGGCGAGGTTAGGGCTGTGATATGCTGAACTGCATATACACTACCAAAATTAAATTGTTCTCTTGAATAGATTCACTTAAGAGAAAGCAAGTTGCTTGCTAAGCAGCATGAAATACCACAATAAATTGCTTGACTTTTCAAGGTAACTAAAATTGTATGTTTTACTTATGCAATTAGGTTATAAGAAAGTTCGATACACTTATAGTTTGTGTACAAGGGAAGCACTCAAAATTAGTTATTCCACCGGGGTATAAAAATGGTATCAAAGATAAGGAGGAGTTATTATTCTTTTGATGGTAGTGAAAGGTGCACGATGTAAATGACCTTAAACAGTTTAAATTCAAATTAGGCTTGGCGAAATCATCAGAAATATGATAGGTTTTGTTGTGGTAGCTTTCTTTATTAAAGATATTTATTGACCTAGTCACTGCATGAATACCGTAGATAGCATACAATGTGTTAGTTTTGTATGTTAATTAATGAAAGAACTATATGGTATTGTAATGCGCCGCGTGGCTATTTTAGGCATTTATTTCAAAATTGTGTTGTTATAATTATTTGAAGAGTATTTTACTTGATTTCAACCAAAAATTATATTTATTATTCGTGCCCCAAAGATGAAATTACTTTATATTTTTTGAAAATGTTTAAATAAAGCTCTCTTGAATACCGAGGTTCAGAGAAAAAAAGTTTGCAATTCAGCTCTTTTGTTTACACTGAAATGTTGAAATTAAATGTACCTATTTTAAAGGTGGTTTTGCTGCCAGTTATTTAAACTGGGTTCGCAATAAATTATATTTTAAAAGAAATGAGCTGGATATTATAATTACAAACGGAAAAAAATCAATTGATCAAAATAGCAAGGAAATGCAAATATTCAAACAAAATTTAAAAAAAAAATACTATGGATGGGTGAATACGAAAAATATTTAACAACAAGGCAAAAATTCTTCCTTATTCCATAACACTTACCTGTCGAACTACAGAACTTTATTTTTTAATTATATTATAAATATCTGTTTATACCACGAGTAATATACTGTAACGATTTAATAATTACCCAACTACTTTGAATTTGAAACAAGAGAAAATCCTCTACCTGTTTGCAGCGCCATCTCTCGGAAAAACTCAACATCAAACCTTCAACCATTCATAGCGCCATCTTGTGATTCAGCTGAGTATCAATTCCAATGTTCCATCTGTCAGCGACTGGAAAGGAAACTTCTAGGAGGAGATATAAATACTCGAATATTCCAGTGGATACTAGTGAAGACTAGAACTATTTACTTCCCTATATAAGGAGATGTTTTCGAGCGAGTAGAGACAGTTTAATTTTGAATGTGATAACGTAAAGTAAGAAGTAAAAGTGTACCCGGAAGTGAATTTTAAATTGCATACTATTGTGATTGGAGAATAATAAAACAGATTTAAAGTGAAATAAATTGTGTGTTTTGTAAAGTAAATAAGTGGGCGTTATTATTTTAAAGGAAATAAGTTTTATTATCGAACCTAGGTAGAAAATTACAAGACTTATTAAATGTTGGTTTATTTGTTGGGTGTTCTACCAATAACAGGGTCTTGGGTTCTGGGTTGGCTACAAAATACATGAGATATTAGCTGATGCACAGCACTTAAAGCCGCTCCATTTTATTGGTATACTCCAAAACTACAGACGATAAAATCGTCCGAGTCCAGGAGTAGGTATATATTCCCAACATCTCTTTGTATCGAGTAAAGTTATTTTTCAGTTAAAATGCTAAATATTTATTGGATAATCGAAGCATAAATTAAGATTCATAACTCTGTATTATTGATACCTTTTATTTCTTAATATTAAAGTTTTTATTGATTCGGTAGGCTCGATAGTAGCGATTTTTTCACTCTAAACCAATTTGCATACCCGCAACTTTAACTCAAAATATTTTTAGATTTTTTTCAAAGTTTCAATGTAAAAACTGATAATTTTTTTCACAAATAGAACAAATGCTTCAATGATAATTAATGATTTTAAGACCTTAATCATAATGATTTTAAGACCTTAATCATAATGATTTTAAGACCTTAACTTTTTGAGTAATCAATTTATTAATGACGCTATGTCGATCTGTTTTTCAATTAAAATGCATTTTATTTGCAAAAAAAACATTTAAAATAATTCTAGCACCTCTCGTGTGGGCTTGATGGTAAAGCATTGTAAAAAATAATTTTAGAAGAGAGGTTGAGCAATAAATAAGCATTATTAGTTTTTTCAAATTGTGAATTTTTTCATCAACTTTAGAATACTGCAAATCGAATTGAGGGGTGACTTTTTCACCCTTTTAATATAAAAATGCCTGCCCCTCTTCAATGATTTTTTTACATAATGTAGCGTGTTATGTTGGCTTTACTCAGATTTCTTAACATTGAAGATCCAAGTAGAAGATCCAAGCAGAACGAGATCGTTATGATTTTTTAAAGCCAACCATATCAAATTCGAATTATAACATTCGATTCAGATAACGGGGTTCCCCACTGGTGGGTATCAGCGTTTTGCGTTCGGGGCCCGTGGCCACCACTTTTTTGAAAATGACCTAATTGACCCCTTTTTTTAATTCAATAAGTTTTGGATTCGAAAAATTCAATTCCACAAAATTGTGTACTGAACGCTGTCGTTTTACCTCGAAAAGTTCACCAATCTTTCCATTCAGCAAAAGCAAACTGACAGAAGAGAGGGACAACACTTTAATTTATGATTTAAACTTTTGTGAGAATAAATATATAAATAAATTATTTTTTAAGGTTTTTAATAATCGAACCAAAAATTCAGCCATCAACAACAAATATTGACAGCGAGCCTAATCAGAATTCTAAAAATGAAAAACAAATCAAGTTACATATATTCAAGTCCAAAACATGTGATTCGATGATGTCGGCTTCAAATTTAATTCAATCGAAAAACGATTTGGAAAGTTGGATTCCAAACAAAAGTCTTATCAAAAATTATACGAAGAAAGTATTAAAAAAATGAAATTAATGTGCATACATACCTAATTTCCTTTAAAGAAAAGGCTTATTATTCATCTTTATTTATTTATTTATTAAATTATTTATTTTTAGTTATCAGTTTTTGTTTATTGTTTTGTGTATAAAGTCAGTTTAAGTTTCTGTTTTTCGAATAGTTTTTTATGTTTTATGTATGTATAATCAGTTTTTTATTGAGATTTTGAATAAATGTTTATGATATGTCTTTATAGTCTATTTTATTTTAAACATTTTTCTATATGTGACCCTTTTTTTGTCTCGGGACCGGGGCACTCTTTAAATTTTTTCAGCGGCAACACTGGTGGGTACTAGTCGGTAATGGTCCAACCCTAGGTAATTTCAATGCAATTTTTTTGATTTTTCGATCAATTTAAAATCAAGATTCTGATGATTATATTCTACGTAGGATAATAAATGAGGTATCGAAATAACCGTAATTTTATTTATATGCAAAGTTAATAAAAATCAAAGATATCCATTTATGCACTCAGGAGACATGAGTTCATATGTGTAAGCGCTCAAAAATTGCCGTTATCACCGTTCAAGGGTATTCTAGGATTATAATTTTTTGTATTCATATTTAGATCAGTAATTTCTACCATCTGCCAGAATTTCAGCCTTATAGCACCACCCGTTAAAAAGTTAAAAATCAAATACTGCATTTTGTCTCGCATTTCTCTTCCCAGTTTGGCTCTTTTATTAGAGCCAAACTTTGTGAATATTTTTTCGGTCTGTTCTTAAAGAAAGAATGAGACAGCACATCGGGAAAAATAGTGTAGTTTGTATGGGATTTGATGGCTCAAATTTTGTAGCCAACTCAACACCGAAGTTGAAAGCATAATATGAAGCGAGATACTTTGTATGACGTGACGGTGTCCATATTGAACTATGGGATTAATATAGCGGAAGTGACTAGACATGCCAATTATAACAGTTTTGGTTTATAAATGTTCTGTTTATGCGGCCCCGCAGGGCCAAGGCCCTCCGCCAGTGGGTATACTTCAGGCACCCAGAGTATTTTTTTCAAGTCGCGTTAACGCACACCCACCTTTAATGGCGAAAAACTAGTATAACTGTTATAAATTCGCATGTCTCTAGTCTCGTCCTAATAGCACGTAGGGGTTGTAGTGATTTTAATAGGTTTTGCTGGTTTATAATGATTTAAACGGATAGGGATGTTATGTTTTTTGTATTTAAAAGAATGTTCTGTATCTAAGTTTTAATACAAATAATTTGTTTGTAGTATGTACATTTAAGTTAAAATTTTAGGTTTGGCGCCGCCATACTAGCCAACTGAGAGGAATCGCCACTGACCACGCTAGGAATAGACTTATTTTATGGGTTCCAGGTAACTCCAGGTAACAATTCAACTTTGGTTTCAGGTCAAGACATAATTATATTCGTTGAAGTTGAATAAAGATTATATTGCTTACTTAAAGTTTTCAGCTGGTTAATGTTGACTGTAGTAAATAAACTACGCTAGGTTCCACATTTCACCCGAAATCGATCGAAAATGAAATAACTATTCATTTATTTCAATAAGTTTTGCTTAACATTTTAAATAATATGTGAGTAAATTCCCAAACGTCAAATTTCTGTGTAGCAATTCGGCATCGCTGCTTTTTTGCGATGCTGATGGGTTATCTGTTTTACGTTAAAAAATAAAAACATTTTATGGCGTTTAATTTTTATCAATGCGATGGCAGTAATATTATTAAAAATTTTAATTGATAATGATAGCAAAAGTGATAATTTCTTAGTTTCCATTTTAATTCGCCATATTCTTATTAGTCGATCACCGTCATAAACAACTTATCAAGATATTTCTCGATGCTTCTTCGCTTAAAGTTTCCGCATCAGTTTATGAAACTTTGCAACGATGAACAGTTATCGGAATTATAGAATCGGTCATAAGCAGAACACTAAAAATTAATAAAATAAAGATCACACTAGCTTCGTTCGTTGAACTTAAGTTGTAATTTTGCGTATTCTTTCAATTTTATTTTTAATAAATAATTACCTGCGGCACGTACATAAATCCACATGTAAACAAATGCTTATCACAACTCATGTCACTTTGGCAGCTTATTCGTTATCACAGCAAAACCCTAGGTGACTTCAGGGTGAGTTCTCGCTGGGCGACGGACGCCAGGCTTAGCAAATATAGAATTTTTTACCGGTAAAGTTCAGGTTTGTCAAAAGATAGTGACTCTAGGCATGCCAATTATAACAGTTTTTGTTTTTAAAAGCACTGTTTATGCGGCCCGCAGGGCCAGGGCTCTCCACCGTTGGGGATACTTCAAGCATCCAGAGTTTTTTTTTCAAGTCGCGCCAAGTACGTTAACGCACACCCACTTTTAATGGCGAAAAACTGTTATATTTGTTATAAATTGGCATGTCTCTAGTCTCGTCCTTGTCAAGAACGCTTTGGGATGACCCCAGGCTGACTTCAGAGCTCAAAGAAAAAACCTTATTTTTTTTAAGCCCCGCTATGCGCGTTGACTCTATTTCATATTTTGAATTGCGACAAACCGTTATAACTGTTATTATAAATTGAGAAATATCTATGTTCATCCCTTAAAACTACATACTTTCTTAAATGATGTGGTTATAACCATCAATCACCTGCTTCATCCGACGGTGTGCGGCATGGCGTCCATTTTGGTTTCAATTTTATTGTTCCTTTTAAATTGCTCCAATCTCAACCTCTGCCATTTTATTAACATAAACTTCTGTTTTTGATGGTTTTATCTTTTGCCCCGCTCATATATAGGTATATGTACATCTATTCAGCCTTATTCTGAGTGTCACCTGAAAAATATTTCACCTTCAAGTTTTTTGTTCGCCCGGAATTTTAAAAGCTATTGTGAGTTTCGCCCGAACGAAATTTTGTTCGCCTTCAAAAAAAAAGTGAAAATGGCATTACATTCCGACTGAAATGAATATTCACAATTTTTCAATCATGAAATTTCGGGTGAAACTCACAATAGGCGAAAAGAAAAATGTCAAATTTTCCGGGTGGAATGTTGTTCGGGTGAAACTCACAATGGGCGTTTTTCTTTTTTAGTTCAGAGCAAAGCCTAAACTGTCAAAAAAAAAATCGTGTTTCTTTTTTAGCTCAGAGCATTCAGAGCTGCAATTTTAGCCGTGTTTTTTTTTGCAAGTCCATATGGATTTGTCGAAAAAAACGACATCGGGACTAATAGTTTTACACGTAAATACAACAACAACTTAAATCCATATAGACTTAGCTAAGTCCAGATAATTATCGGGACTTACGTACTGTAAGTAAGAAGTTCCTAAGTCCCGATGTCGTTTTTTTCGACAAATCCATATGGACTTGCAAAAAAACACGCCTTTTGTGTTTCTTTTTTCGCTCTGAGCATGTTCAGAGCAGGTTCAGAGTGCGCTCTATGAGCTCAGAATTAATTGATAGAGCAGACGGAGTTGAATAGCTGAACCACAGATTAGCCATATGAAGATGAGAATGTTTCGTGCGTTTCACCCTCCAAAACCCATTTGTTTACATTGTTGTATTTGTAAGTTTTTCCCGCGTAGATGAAAAGATTGAATTGCAACAACAATTTAACAAGGTGTGTGAAGATCCCTACTGTCTATGTGTGAGATTTTTATTCACACATTCTCACTTTTTAACTGATAACTGCCAGTTCAAGCTTGTAGGCAAATTAAAATGGCTGCCGGGGATTCTTATCCTCATGTAGCTAATCTGTGGCTCAGAGCACTATTCTGAACTAAAAAAGAAAAACCCCCAATAAGGCTCATTGACTTTTATAGCTTGGTGAATAGGTTTCTGAGCATCTTAAGTTTATAAACGTCCAATAATTACCGCCTTCAAACTTACCGCTGCTTTCCGTTTAATGTCATAAGGAAGTGCGTGTTGATACAAAATTCAAATTGAAAATCATTTGAAACAAAAATTGTAATTAAAGTGTTCGAATTTGAAATTTCACAGCTGATAAGCAACGGTGAACCCCTTACTGTCGTTTTCTGTTCTGACAAGTTTCATACAGTGTGCTGTTCTAATCTAGCTTTTTAAGCGAATGACTTCAACATAAGTTTGATTAACCAATGTTTATCAATAAAATTTACATTGTATACAATATATGTATGTATATGTTCACACCTACATACACTGTCGATTTTTTAATTTTATCTTAAATGGACAGATTCCCATGTCTGCATACCTATTAATTTTAAACTGGAAAAACGTTGGCTTTATTGTGTTTTGTATAACGTGTGAATCTGTTTTGTTTTCTTCATTTTTTTGTTTCTTAGTTTTTTTCCGCGTACTATGTCATTATAAGTAGGTATACTCATACAATACATTATAATAATTATTACATTTCATTGTTGCATAATAAAATTCATATGTCTGTCATATACAGCACTAAATTGTATTCATTCCTTTTAAGGCAAGCACGTAGATTATTGCATGTAACTATTACAAAATAAAAACACTCAAAATACATAATTAGGTTCATGATGGCGCTCTGCTAAAAACAAGTTCGTCACTATAACTTCCATGAATATTCATACTTAAAAATTGAATGCAACTGGATGATGGTATGTATGATGTATGTATATGTATATAAAATCATTAAATGGGCTTCAAGTGAAAGCGTCTATCCATATTGGTTAATGGTTAGCCCTAAAAGCAGTCGGCACGCTGATAGCTGAAAGTGTTGCAATTTCTGCCTATCAAACAAGTCAAATGATTTAATCGCTGCCCCTCACAGTGGGATAAAACAATCTAAAATTATAATTAAACAAAAAAAAAAACAAAAATAATATTGTTATTATCATCCCGATCATGGAATTCGCAATAATGGATTCGTGGGTTAATGATACAAAAATTCCTCTTATTGTTGACAAATGGGTACGTTCAGCAGACACAAGGGTCAAGTTCCGGGCGAACACAAAATTTTAAGGTGAAATATTTTTCGGGTGAAACTCACAATAAAGACGAATGTCTTGATTCTTCCTTTTTGTTTATAAATACTAAATTAAATATTTGTTTGCTTTTTATCAGCGAGTTTTAAATAGATCTAGATGCAAGCTACAGTATTTGAACCGCAAGTGTTAATTTTTTTTTTTGAAGGTAGGTATCACAGATTAGGCACATGAAGATGAGAATCCCCGGCAGCCATTTTAATTTGCCTAAAAGCTTGAGCTGTCAGATATCAGATAAAAAATGAGAATGTGTGTATAAAAACCTCACACATAGGCAGAAGGGATCTTCAAACACCTGGTTAAATTGTTTTTGCAATTCAATCTTTTCATCGACGCGGGAAAAACTTACAAATACAACAATGTAAGCAAATGGGGTTTGGAGGGTGAAACGTACGAAAGATTCTCTTATTCATGTGGCTAATCTATGGTAGGTATATAGAGACGCTAAGACTATAACGGAACGCAAAAATCATAAATTATAGATTTTAACATAGACAATAGGTGAATTTTTTGCTAAAATAATCAGAAATGTAACTTTTTTTAACAATCGAAAGTCTAATCCAAACGTTTCTTTCTCAAATCTATTACAGCCATATTATTGACTTGTTTCAAAACTAGTTTCTTAGCAAAACTAGTTTTATAGAAGTTTGGAGTCCCAAGTTTTGCACGGCTTTATGAAATTTAGAGCTATGGAAAGCTATTTTTAATTTTTCGAGTTTTAGGTGTCGAAATATTTTTGAATAATACTGGTTTAAGCACCTCCAAACATCTATAAAACTAGTTCAGCAATGAAACTAGTTTTGAAAAATGTCAATAATATGGCTGTTAGTGTCTGATATTTTAATTTGACAGACTTTTTACGCTCTTCGAAAAAAACTGACTACTGTGCTCCACCAAAATGTACTTTCAAAAGGAGTTCTTCTTATGACCACGTGAGTACGTGAAATGTTTACAAATATGATGTATTGTTGCCTGGTTGCTTTAATCGTATATTCCTCGCAATCAATCTCAGTCAAACTCAACTAAAATTGCAATCAAATACAAATTGCAAATACAATCACTCTGCAACCTCGAATACCTCATATATACGCGTGAATATTTTATTCAAATCATGTACATAAAATGCGTAATTAGAAAACTTCATCCGAATTATTGTTGCAGGTCTTTACACTTTTGTATTTTGATTATTGGCATGAAATTTAACTTCATTACAAACGAGAAAGGCCAATGGACTGTATAAAAAGCATTTAAATTTAATTATTAATTTTATTTCATAACATCAAAAAAGACGAGTTACATTGTTTACAAATGAAACAGTCGTGCTTCAAAGTTAAGAGGATATCAGTAGTTGCAGATACGGATCCGATATCCAGTTGTCGGATTCAGGTTCTATCGACTAGCCTAGAATAGATATTTTGTTTATGTTGCGATGCTAATGCGCAACGAAGCTGATGAATGTTTTTACGAAAGTTGTTGCGAATCACTTCTGAAACGATGCGTTTCTGAATTTACATAATCGTATCGTTACAATTCCCGTTTCATTTGATTGTTTATAGGTATTTACTATCTCATCAACAACCAATATTTAATATATTCAATACTAAACTATACTTTATAGCCATGAAACATAAAACCAAGAATACGTGCGATACGTCGTGCATTTTATTTTATTGAGGCACGCGCGTAATAACGTGCGATGTCGAAAAGTCCTTAAAATATTGCTGTGTTCAATACAGATGCGCAAGTTATATGTGAATTTCCACTGCAAAACTTTGGTCCACCACCTCCGTTTATTGCATGGGCACCTACATACATAGTTGTTAAGTTGTTCAGCTACCTTCTTTTTTTACCATCAAATACAAAAATATTTAATTTAATTTGTTGATAAATATATTTACAACAAACTACTTTATAAATTAAATAGTTTAACAAGGATACTTTTGAATTTAGTATCCTTACATTTTCTTGTCGTTAGCAAAATTCACAACGACAGTGACAGATACGGTCGTTTTTTGTGTTAGTCGTCGTTTCTATTATGGCCTTTTCGATTGGAGTCAGAATGAAAGTTCTTCTTTTGAAAAGAGGAGAAATTTGCTTCTGATTTTGTTTTAAGATTCGTTCCAGAAGGGTTCACACGTATCAAATCGTTGTCCCGGATTATCAATCGAAATTACTTTTCGTCTTACAGAATGCAAAAGAAAGTCATTCAACGACGTTTGACTTTTACATACGACGTTAAAACGAGAGTGAATGATTGAAAACGACAAATTGAATGCAAATTTCTGCTCGTCGTATTTTTTGAAGTTGTTTACGACATCGGTAATAGGCGTCCCCATATCTGAATTAATTTTAACAGAACGGAATATTATGTTACGAATCAAGAAAAACTGTCTTCACATAATCCGAACGAAATGGAAAAAACCATTACCTCATTTAATGAACTTTTTCTTAATTTTTGAAATCAGGTTTTTCCGCTAATAAATTCAAGAAGTATTTTTGTATTTTAAGAACAGATTTAACTCATGAATGAAAGAATACGATAACGCTTCTACTTTTTCACTTTGTTGTTGTAATTTTGACTACGCGTCGTGGCAATACGAGACAAAAAAGAATCAATTTTCGCTTAATTTGTATGAGAAAATAGGGGCGCGAAAAATAAGTTATTTAAATTTGTTTTAAAAGTGAATTGTTTTTTATAATGTATTTGGCTATATGTTGTTCTCTTAGTAAGTAACCACAAAAAAAATACTAAAACAAGAAGGAAATATTTTGATATTTTCATTTTTCCACCGCATTATTTAAAACTATTAAATTTAAATTTAAAAATAACTGTCAGTCATATTTTTTTATATTTAAAACGAAAAATTTTGTATCATTAAATTATTCGCACACGAAAAAACATCTTAACTAACGTAGAAGTGGCCTAATCTTGTATTCTTTGATCCATGGGTAGATAGCCTATCTGACTATCACCCCAACGCGGCCATTGTCTGTGTGTTTGTTTATTTCGTTTGTTGCTTGACGTTGCAAGTGCGCGCTAGTGAACAACCAATTTAGTTGCGGTATAGTTGCATGTACGCGATTAGCTTTAAGCTTTATGCCATTTTTTTAGTTTTTATGTTTAGTTGTTTGATTTTATTTTTGTTTAAAAAATATGTTATGTACATAATGTATATTGTATGGTACTTACATTATATATTATTAGAAATTCATTTGGTGATTATATCCCCAATTTAGACTGGTGAGAAAAACAAGTAGGATTTGTATCATGGTGTTAGATTTATTAATGTACAAAGGTCTAGGGTCTAGTAACTCTCAGAGCTTTTTTTGTATGATATTTTTAAAAAATATTTCGAGAGAAAAACACAAATATGTTCAAAAAAATTGAAAACAACAGCAGGATAACTCGCAGGCCAACAGATCGTACTATTAATTGCTACTAATCGGCTCTCTCATGTAAGGATACACGTAATACAAGTTCTACTCGTCTGTCTAATCTGGGAAACAGTTTAAAATATTTCTAGTTTCCTTATTACAACACTTCCACTTTATAAGAGGTAAATATAAGCACTTTTTAAAATATTTCATAAGTCCCATTCAACTTTAAAGTTCTTAGTTTTATATCGTGCTTTTTAAAGTTTATTAAAGTATTATATATTGTTTACTACTTACTTCATTTCTTCCTCCAACCTGTTGCTCTGTTTATAAAAAACGATTGATGTTTGCGATTTAGCTTCGAAATGTTTAAACTTTTAATTAGAATCCATTTGCTTATCTACAGGCCTTCGCTTACTTGGCCCAATGCATATTAATACTTCATATTCAAACAAAACAAATTCCAAAAGATTATTTGTATTTTATTTTTATTACCTAAGAACATTAACTAGAGATGATGATGGTTCGAAAACCTATTATTTGTGTGTTAACACTGTTGTTTTAGGTAAATTTCTAAACAATGATGCGAGTAAAGATATATAATAATATACTCATATTTATTTGTAATTAAAAAAGATGTGTGAACTATTTAATTGTTGGTTTCTTTTTATTCAATATTGCCTGCATAATATTGCATCCCCGTAACACCCGAACTCTCTGTGCACATGTCTATTTGTTTAAAAGTAAAATAAAAGCAATTACATATATATTCTATAATAATATAGAAAAATGTACTTACCTTTTGATGTTGGATCTCCAAAAAGAACAGTGGCACACATCTAGAAAAACACAGCTACCATCGTTCTCGTTGACTACTACAGGGAACACTACTTTTTATAAAATTTATGTATATTATATCTTCCGTTTAAGTTCACTGTTTATCCATCTTACTTATAACTAATATTAAATTGTAATTTTACACGGCAACACAACACGCAAGCATACGACACGACACAGGCGTTTACTTGTAACCACCGTTCCAGTTATAGTTTGACTGATCGGGAATTTGCTGCTGCATGTAATTTGCATTAAATGGAGCCAACTGTGGGCCGCTCATACCCGGTTGCATTGGGCCTTGGTAGTTAAAGTTCGGATACGCTATTGGGTTATTGTAGCCTCCTTGATAGTAATTGTCTTGAGTTGGTACCTGTTGGTTCTGCATGTTTTGAAAGTTGGAATACATCTGTTGCTGTGGCATTTGTTGCTGCTGCTGCTGTTGTTGGTAGAAAGGCACTGAGCCAGATGCTTGAGAATTTTGTTGAGGATTCCTTGCCGGCGGTGCTGCAACGTTTGTTTCTACTTCGGAAGAATTTTCATCGTGCTTTGAGTTATTGAACTTCCCACAACTTTGCTGTAACGAACCCATTAGATTGGCGATGAGGTTTTGAGTATCAGCTAAAGATATACCAGTGCCAGATTTCTTAAACTCTGGAGTTGACTTATCCATTTGTTTCGCAGGTGGACCTGCAGGTGGTGATTTTAATGATTTTTCAATCTGTACCTGCCGGAGGTTCGAGTGCTGCTGAGGCCTAGATGGAAGTGGTGATTTCGAGCGACTATTCATTGGGGCTTGTTTGGATCGATCATTCGAATTGCGGGTAATATTACTTGAAGCAGCTTTGAATACATCTTCGAAATTGTAATCATCATCCTCATCGTCATCATCGATAAATTTACGCGCATTACTTCCACGGCTTGCCTCGTCATCAGTATACTGATCCTTGCGTCCCGATGGCGGTGAGTCTTCTCCCACACTCTTCTTCGATCTTGATGATTCTGAAAATTTATGATCGCTATCAGCTGATATCGAGGCAGATGGCTCCTTAGCTTCTGTTTCTAAGTTAACATACTTTCGGAGCTTCTCTACTCGCACCGGATCGGCCGTTTCAAGTTTTTTTAAATGCGCAATCAAATGATGCTGTTCCTCAGTGGACAAGTGTTTAAAGTTCTGCAGCAAAGTCTGCAAATCGGAATCGGTTAGACTTTCCAACGCATTGGCACTGCTTGAAACATTTGCCTCCTTTTCACTGGCTTCAACTTCCATTTCAACCTCAGCTGCCATTGTAGCCACTTCTTGCTCAATTATTTCTTCGACCAAAGCCGGACTAATTGTTGGGGCAATACCCAACTCGGGGAGAATATTCTTCATTTGAATTGACTTTCCATCGCTTTTTACCTTTTCCTTGGACAATTTCACCAAAAGAATAAAGAAATAAATTAATTTATCCATATCAGTGGTCGAAACGTCTTCTCGTCCTTGCATAACTAAGGCGGCTGCTAGTTTTGTTGAAAGAATTTGTCTATCAAATGGCAAATCTGCTATCGTTGGTTTAGTAGTCTTTGGAGCTTTTGGCTTTTCTTCAGCAGGTTTCATTTCATTGTTCTGTTCTTGATCACCTGAATCATTTGATTTTCCTATAAACACGAGAATGGTAAGATGGAAAAAAAGTGCATCGTTAGAAATGATGTATAGATTTTGAGGAAAAACATTTAGTAAATTTAATAAAAATAATGTTTTTTTTTTTATTGCTACATCCTACCGTATAAACTTGCCTTCCGTTGAATTTTAAGGGACACTAGAAACTTGAAATTAGCATTTTACACCTTATTATACATACTTTTAGCATTACACTTAACATACTACAAGTTTTATTTAATTGACCTTTATTTCAATCAGGAATTTGAAATAAACGCGAAAGCGGTTCTTCTAACTCTATTGGCGAAAGTTAAATGGCTGAAACAACCATATACCAATTGGGATCGATTATAATATTTTTTTTAATTCAGTCCAACCAACCTTATTATGAACAATAATAATCTTAACTATTGATTAATTTTACTAACAAAATCTTAATAACTGACGAGACACATTACCAAAATAAATTTCAAATTGTAATGTTGGTCTTTTTGAAAATACTCACTTACTGGAGTTATTGAATCCTGTATATACTATGAGTAAATGTATGTTGGTTTTTGCTTTTGAAGTTGGAAACTTAAATTTAATGAGATTGGATACAGTGTGGATTACACAAGTTCAAATTAGTAGGCACATTTTTATTCACAGACATAACACGGGGAACTTCTTCCAACTTTTTCACAAACTTCACAAAATTACTTCCGGTAAATCGTAATACAATGCGTAGGCAAAATCCAAAAAAATGTTGTGTAGAATAAAAAAAAGAGTTTGTTTAATAATTATGTATTCAGTATTCAAAATTTTATTACAGCTTTGCTGAGCAGAAACAAATGTGTTATTTCATTTTCATTGTTTTTGTATAATTTACAAACAGTGAAGGATATAATGTTTTATTTTTTTGAAAAAATAAAGATAATAATTATTTGTTATTGGTTTTATTTTTACAGAAATAATAGTTTTATTTTATTTTATAGTCGGCAGCTCGACAGTTATTTTAAATGGTATCAGTTCTTATTTAACACAAAGGAACTTAATATATGTTAATATTATTAACCTTAAGGATAACATTTGTTTTAAGTTAAAAAACTTCTTAAAGGCATCCATGTTTGGATAAATATAAAAGAAATACCATTTATCTATAAACATATCTACTTTAAGGCTTTAAGCATTAAATACGTACCAACAAAATTGTTTTCCAGAAACTGCAAAGTATTTTTCACCAACTTTCACCAATATTCAATATTCAACTAGACTTCTTTTTTGTTATTGTTTGATTGACTTGGCTTTCAGAAACATACAAGTGATACTCAATTTAAAACCTCACTTCAACGAACAAAATACTTAAAAAAAATAATATGACAATCTTCAGTTCACAGAGAAACCCGAATATACAAGCCTTTATTATAGTGGATTATCAAATTAATATAAAGACCATGGTGTTTTGTTTTACGGTGTTTTTTTTTTAAATGATACAAGGACCTTTGTGGTGACTAAAAGAATAAATTGTAATTAAACTAGGCAATAAAACGTCGGATAGTCTTGTTAAAATTATGCTTTATTAAATCAAAAATTCTTTTCGAAGCGGTAAAAGCCTAAAAATTTATTTTCTCCGAATCGGTTTAAAGGTTTTTTTCCAATAACTTAGTTCGTAATGCAGCGTGCTTATGAATTGTTTCATAAACTTAAAATTCAGAAACTTCTCCAGGTTATTAATTAAAATTATGTAAGTTTCCATATGTTTGTTTTAAATGGAAAAATGTTTACTTTTTTTTATTTTATTCTTTAATGACATATGAATATGGAAGT
Source organism: Leucozona laternaria (assembly GCA_932273885.2). Lineage (NCBI taxonomy): Eukaryota > Metazoa > Arthropoda > Insecta > Diptera > Syrphidae > Leucozona > Leucozona laternaria. Next base: position 15,441,277 of record OW026367.1, on the reverse strand, counting down.
ACATACAGGCAAGTGTGAATAATTGAAGGATTCCATAGTTTAGCTTATTTATCGTAATTTATTGTTTGTTAAGCTTGAGGAATTCCGCAACAGCGCCCTAATTTATTTTACCAAATTTAGACAAAAAAATCATCGTTAAACATCTGCAACGGATGTCTTGAAACTACCTTCAAAACACTCTATATATTTTCAAATACACCATTCACTGCATTCACATCTTGCAAATCATAATAAACGAATCACTTATTAAAACCAAAACATTAGAATCGTGTATTCATCAAATGCACCGAATACAACTATGCACACACCGAGTAAAACTATATAGTTGGTCCATCACCAACCATCATCAGTTAGTGGGAGAGAACTTGTTCTTTATCAAAGCGAGAGAAAAAATGATAATAACGACTCTATTCATTCATATCTTTCCGGATTACTCGGGTGTATTTACAACTATTAGGCTTACACTTGTTCCTTTTGATTCAAACACGAGAGAAACCAAAAGGGATCAAATGGTGTGCAATGTTTGTTTCTTAGAAGTTGATATTAACGGATAGAATACACTGAAGTAGGGTACTCGTTCAGAGAAGGCAAATGAATACATTCATGGAGACCTTTAATCATCGTCGCCGGAAGAAAGAATCACTACTTTATGGCACTTGACAATTGACAAAGGAAAAAAACCACTTAGAGCCGTTTGCTGATACGAAACATAAATTTATTTATGTTCAACTTACAACGCTTATGTTCTACTTTTTCCTCAACGTAAACTGTCACATAAGCTCAGCAAATGGCCCTTAATCACTCAAATGCGGACCGAAATGTTCGCAGTTTTTCTATATATTTAAACTTTCTACATTCAATTTATTTTAAGTAAATACATAGCTGACCTCGTAAAACTAAAACAAATTTAAGTTGCGTTCAAAATTTACAAAAGAAAATATCAATAACTGAAACATTATTATGTTGAAGATTGTGTTTATGTTGGAGCTGCGATAAACGATTCTCGCATCGATTCGAGCTTCAAACAACAGAATTCAATGTACAATTTTTTAAAATATGTTCGAATCGATGCTAGAATGTATTTGTACATGATCGTTAACAGAATTGTTATTAAAAAGAATACAACAATGCTTTTTTTTGCACTACTATTATTTTTATCACAACTGTATATCACTATTTATGTTCAAAAGAGCCTAATCACAAAATTTCAGCTTTCTATTGTAGTTGAATAAGGAGAATACTCAAATATAATAAAAGTGGGGGGTGGTAGTGGGCGGATTAAAATATATTATGCTTTAGGTCCAAGAGACCTCAGCTTTAAAATTTCAGATTTATATTGATGTTAAATATATATGTATGTATAAAACTCAGTTGCATATGTACAGGAGAAGTGGGTGTGTCAGTTGGCAGACATAATTATATCATGATTTATGTTCAAGAAAAAACTCAAATATAAGAACAGTAGGCCTACTCCAAGGTGGTTTTTACTAAACAAACAAGAATCTCACCAGCCTAAACCAAACGAATTTATGATAACATTTCGTATCATAGTTCAGAAAATGTTTATAAGGTATAAAGTTGAGCAGATACAAATCCACTTTTCAGTTCACATAGTTCAAACATTTCTTTGAATAAGATTGTACGGTACTCAATGTGCGAGATTCAAAAACTGCTCTTCTGCATAAAATGCTTCTTTAGCATTTGTATCTTCCCCTTATAAATGATTTTTTTATTTCTTAGATTTAAAATTTGTTATTCTTTTTTCAAAATGATGAAGAAAACATTTCCCCTTTTTCAACGTATGTATTTGCTTTATCAGAAAAATAAATTAACAAAAAAAAAAGAGTGGGAAGGTGGTATCTCACATCTTTCGTTGGGAAACTTATTAAACTTAAGCCAATCTCAATTTACCCACAATTATAAAACCAAAAAAAAATATATTAATGTCATCAGTCGTGCGAATGTTAGCGCTGTACGAGTGAATCGAGTAGGCTCAAGGTTGTTAAGTCCCGCCATCGTAATATATAGGTGTATGTAGTATAGCAGGTAAAGTGAAAATGAACTCTGTAGACTGAAGGTTGACGAGACTACCACAAAAATTGGCATCACTTACACTACGTGGAAAGGAAAATCTTTCAAAAGACAACCTCAGATTTTTTTTATATTAAATACAAAACCAAACAATTGCATTATTGTCGTAACAAGTCTGTAATTGAACACAACGAAGTCAGTAAGCCAAACCAAACCCATGTTTGTTCGGCCTGTTAACAAACCAAAAATTATTTAAAAAAAAAAAGTTGCTCTCTTCCTCTCACTTCCTTGGCGTTAATCATGGAACAATTAGAGCTTATAGGATGTTACATAAGACAAAACAAAATATGTGCAATTTTACGAGCCATAAGCAATATCGACAAACACTAGAAGTAAAAAAAAACGTCACTGACAGCACACATACCTTAACCATACTTTAGCCATACAATTAAAAACCAAACCCTCCAAAGCCTATGAAAGTAAAACAAAATTGTTGTGAACGTAGAAATGCGATCGGTATTGCATATCAAACAGGCTTAGTAGCTACACGTATAAATGTTAATTGACTCTGGCCGCAGTCTATTGCCCTTTTTCTTGCGCGCGAATAAACTTCAAGTTAAACAAAAAAAAATAAACTCATCTTTTGACATTGAATAGGTAGAGATATAAAGATAGTTTTTCTGTTGTTGTTGTTGTTGGAGTTTAAGTTTAACAATTGTTGACCTTGGAAATGTGGTATTTACTGTAGACGCTACGGACAAACGAAAAGGTAAGAAACATTATAAACACACAGTCGTTGGCAGGCATCGCTTGTGCATAGTTCGGTAAACTTCAAAAATATAATCAAAAAACCAAAACGAGTTTCGATACGAGTACTAATATGTCCAGGAAACGAAAGTGGTTTGCTGGCGGTGATTCAACGGGATTCTCTGGGAATGATATTGATGAAAAGGTTACCCCCAATACTGGTGGGGCATTGAAACAAAGCCCTAATGACATCATGTCCACGAGAACGTTAATGTTCTTTCGTCAGTTCGAAATTGCTGCAGCGCCTTCCCACAGAGAGAATTACATCCACGACGAAAATAATAATGTTGGTGAATCAGATGTACGGTGAAATGAGCAGGGAATAAAAGTGAATTTAGCTTAAGCAATAAACAACAAAAAAAAACTGTTCAAATTAATTTAAGTGCAGGAGATGAGCAAATTATCAAACGTGTAGTTATTTAACCAAAATGTCATGAAAACAGGTTTGACAGCAATGGATATTTTGTGATTTAATTTAATTTATAAATAAAATTGTAATTATATTAAGTGGAAAATATATTGAAGAAATGGAATATCTAAACATTTTTTTTTAATTTTAAATATCGCATTTTTTTAATTACTTGAACCACATAATTCTTCATTATAATCATTTTTGCATTTTAAATGAGATGAGTATGCAATCTTATTTAAGTTTAAGTAACATGAAGAGCATATTGCGATCGCTGAGGTAGGTTAAAAAAAAAAAACAGTCTTAGCGACAATCGGTTTTTAATCGGTCGACAAGATTAGAGATTCAAAAACTTGCGATTGCAAGTCGTTTCTTTTATCGGGAGACCTTCTGTTAATTTGTATTAGGAAGCAAATGAGTTTAGTTTTGAGCAATAAAAGAAGAAGAAGGGCAACCCGAAGGCCATCTATGTTTTCATCTTATGTGAATAGTCCAAAAGTGTGTATAAAATGTTCAAACAAAATTGATGTTTGTGTTTGTGTTTAAACTAAATAAAACATTACATTACAGTACATTAACTTTAGTTTTCATAAAAAATATATTTAATGCCTGAATTATTTAAATACTATAAAATAGTCGTCATTTTTTGTTCAAACTATGAATATACATACATACATATATACATTCAAGTCTTTTGTTTAGGTTTGCTTTTAAGTTTTGTAATAGGTAAGCTAATCATGTATCACTCCACTTATGAGAGGCGTTCAATAAGTAGGAGAAACATAGCTGTAGGGGGTATACAAGGTAAAACCGGCTGGATAACGATTGTTATGAACTAAGTCCTTATTGCGAGTGAAAAAAAATGCCAAAACGTCTTTTTAGATTGATATGGCCGAAAAGTGCGGACCCACAATTGCACGAAATAACACGAATGAACGTTCCCCTTCACCTCGGGTGTTATTCTTTTTTTTAATGTCAGAACGTTTAAATCCAATTCAAATCCTTAAGATAATATGTGCCCGATACAGTTAATCATGTATGAATCGTTTCAGTATTTATTCGTGAATCTGTGAGTACAAGCACCAAGTTATACTTTTAAGAAAAACAGTTACAACTTCATGTTAGGCATACAAAAAATATTATTTTTCTGTTTGAAAATCTATAAGGGGTTGGTAATAACTGAATAGTTCACTAAATTCATTGTAGAAATAATTATTCAAACAAATAAACTTTTTATTTTAATTTTCCTGCAATATAGCGCTTGTTCTTCTGCTCACCGATTCAATTTAAAAGTAGCCGCAAATAATTCGTAGCGCCGGAACCGAACCGACTATTAGGACAGTCGAATTGTTCACTTGATTCACCAAGTTAAGAGAATGATTTTGGCTGACAGGCGGATCAGTTTTGAAGAGATTTCGAAGAAATTGGCTGTCAGTTAATATAAATCCATAAAATCAACAGAAAAGTACAGGATTCTGCGTCACATGAGCAAAAATCTTGCACCAAACTATTCATTTTATATTGCATGCTTTTGTACAGAGAAGAAAACGAAAAATCAAGAAGGAAAAATGCTTAACTGAGATTAATTTTTAATTTAAAATCATTCCAAACAAACTAGAGTTCAAATATTCTCTCACCGCTTCTCACAGTTTTCTAACATCTGTGTTGCTCTTATTTGTTGTAATCATTTTTATTTCCTCAATAAACACAATTCGTGAATACGAAGTTTTGAACACAAGTCCAGCTCAAGTCGAGTTTTCGACCTTTGACAAAAGTGTACCTCCTTGGTTCAGCCAACAATTTACAAATTCTTGACCAGAACTTTGTTGTTTTTCTTTGATTCGAGTATTTGACATTAAATTATTTGTTTTTTTTTTAACTTTAAATCTGCGTTAATCACTCGCAGTTCACATCACAAAAAAAAAACTTGAAAGAAAAATCCGGATAAAAAAGTTAAACGCGCGCAATTATAAGTTTTGAGTACCTAGCGCTATAATCTTAGGACCACATGCCAGTTTATAACAGTTTAACACCATGATTCGACGCCCTTCGCGATGCTCAAAAAAAAAAAAACAACTTTGGGTGCTTGAAGTATGCCCACCGGCTGAGAACCCTGGCCCTGCTGGCTGTATAAATTTCTTAAGTCAATTCAATAATCTTATTTAAAAAAAAAAATACACCTTATACAAGTAACCAATATTCAAAAATCTATTATTAAGCTTCTTTGTAATAAAGATCTTACATCGATATTAGTTTAACTTGTGAAATTTAACTCCGAAGAAATTTTTCTCTATTGGATTTTGGAAAAGAAAACGTTGAGAAAAGGTAGTAAGAGGGGTCCTAAAAAAAACAAATAAAAACATTTAAAATCTAAATCAAGAATCGATTTATTTCCTTTCGGCGAAGTAGGTTTATACAACATTTGAAACTTAAAGACTCTGTATACACAGTTATTTTGTTTTCAAACTTGAAGAATGTGCATAAATGCTTGGATTGTTTTCAGATATCTAATTCGGAAGTAAATTCAAATGCTTCGAAAATGCTTCAAATTGACCAAAAATTCGACTTACCATATACTAGTAAATTTGAAGATTCCATGGAGTATCTATAAAGTGTAACTTAACTTCTATCTCATACCTGTCGTTTGGTTCCTTTATTTCGATTTTCAAAACATTTTGCACTTAGCAAATTCCTGTTTCACAACACAACAATTACCAAACCGATGGCGCCGGCCGTTGACTTTTGACTTAAAATAGTTTTTTTTTTCATCTATTTTTCTTAACTACAAAAATAAATAATATAGAAACAAAAATAATTACCTTTCTCGTTTACTTGATGAATAATAGCTGCAATATTTTTAACAGCTTTCTTCACAGCTCTAACCTTTTGTGAATCATCAAGAACATCGGCGATAAGGAGTCCCTTTAACTTTTCTTTAATTGTCTCAAAAAACACCGAGTTGTCCTCGTTCACGAGCATATCATCTGCAGAATTAGCTTTTACTTTTTCTAACGCCAAGGCTTTACCCAAAAGATCTACAACTTTCGGTCCTAAGCTTCCCAAATGCTCCTCAAGAGCTGTGAGCAACCGCAAAACTGCCACCACCGTTAGAGGTCCATCATCTTCGGGTTCCTCTTTAATTTCCTCTGCCTTAGACTTACCCTTTGGAGGAGGAGAAAATCTGCCCTGCTTTTCATACTGAGGGTACAAGTACGGATCCAGCACTCTATACCCAGGTCCATACGATGGGGGTGGTGGAAAATGACCACCATGATAGCCGGGATAATAATCGGAGGCTGACGGACGTAATGATGAATAATGTGACGGACGCGGTGGTCCCCTGGACCGTTCATAAAGATGACGATAGGACGAAGTGTGACGTCGATCGGACTCCCTGTACTCGTCACTCAAAGGAGACAAGCTCCGGCTTCTAGAACGAGCGCGGACACGTTTACTTCTCGATCTCGAAGCCGATCTACGCTCTTCGTCATCGTCGTCGCTTATATTAATGACGGCTAAAGTTTTCGGCGGATGTGCTAAATCTTTAGTTCTGCTTGGTGCGGTCGGATTAGAACCAGACTTTGTTGATTTTTCAACCGAAGAACTAGAAAGATTCCTTGGAACATTTGGCTGGACCTTATACTTCTGCTTTAACTGGTCGGTTTTCTCTTCGGCGTCTTCCTTCAGACCAAGATTAACTTTGATTTGTTTTTTCTTCTGTTCAACTTCATCGGCGTGTAACTCCTTCATGCGTTTTGTCCAAAACACAATCCACTCAGGCTTGTAGTCGTACTTGTTCGGGTCTACCTTTTTCTCGGCTTGCAACTCCTTATAGCGACGATTCCAGAACTTCTTCCACTCTTCTGGATAAAGTGGATGTTTCTCGGGGTTCTTTTCGTAGTCCTTCAAGGATTTCTCAAGACCTTTGACAGAGATTTCTAGCATGCAACGGTATTTCTCCCACTTGTAGCGCTCCTGTGCTATTTGAAAAGCCTGCATTGAAAGTTCCTTAGGTGATGGCAATGTAACATTGCTGTTGTTGTTGTTCTTTTTGGAATCTCCTGGTCGATCCTGTTGAATTTGAAATAAATCTTGATTTAACTTAAGAATAATTACTAAGCTTTTACAGTCAGCAAACAATAACAAAGAATTAATATTCAATTTTTTTATACAAATCATAACAAAGTACATATTTATATAATCACAAAATTACTGATCTGGTTACACACTTCTGGAAAAAACCCTCCTACTAATTTAATTAAAATCTTTCTTTTTTTTTTAATTTATCAATGTAAAAACTGTATGTGTACATAGATAGATAATGTATTTTTATTTCAAAGACTTAATTAACGCCGTGTTGTCTATCGATATCTTGTTCTGTTCCTTCGAAATTGTCGCAAAATGTTACGTCGATGCCTGTATTGACACAAAAATTATGGGTTTTAACAAATAGACCCAGAGCCCCATAGGGAATTTGAAACGCATACATTATTTCGATGTACAAGGTTCATTGCATTGGGCATTTATGAGTTCCTTCGCTGGATTAGAAACTGCAACTATATTGGAAACCCACCTCCTAATCATATTTCTATATAATTTTCTCCGTATGTTTTAAATTTTGTATGTTAACAAAGAAGGCTATAATAATTTTTAATAGGACATACGGTTTTCTAGTTTCCAATTATATAATACAATAGAAAACGATGTGTCCTGTAAAAAAACTTTCATAGCCTTGTTTTCTTAAATATATATAATAACACAATTGAAAAAATTTAAATTTTTGTAAGTACAGCAAAGATAACATATACCAGCTAATAATAGAGGCAATACTAATCATCTATTATGAAGATATTGTGCATGAATGTTAGATATCATATTTCTATCAATATTTTTTCAAAATATTTCGAATAGATAGATACTTTTGTAGGTATGTATAAACATTTCAATTCATATATTATAAAAAAGAAAGTATGCTCTATCAGTGTCCCTAAGTCAAAAGGCTTTAATCTTGGAGATGGCATTTATAATACTCAAGAAATTAACTTTTTGGCCTGAGATGGTTTTATGCAAAAATCTCAACAAAAAAAACATGAGATGGATTTATGTTGTGCCTAGTTAGTACCAACAAAAATTTTTTTTAAGCCGAAAATAGGCCTTTAATTTTAAAATTAAGTAATTATACCTCTTCGAATGGAGGAGAACGACGAACTCTCGGAAGGGCAACTTTATATGCCGGCGACTGACTTCTGCGCTTCTTTTTTGCACTCGACGGACCACCAGGTCCCTTTCGTTGTGTGTCTTCATCGCTCGAGATCTCGTCCAAACTATCTCTGTCTTTCTCACCGGCTACATCGGCATTAATGGACGCTGGAGTCTTAATCGTAATTTGCAAGATTTGCGTATTCTTATTTAAAAACTCGCGATCAATAGCATTGGTGAATGTTGGACCAGTCTTCTCATCATAATGGTACTTTTCGTTTATTTCTTCAATTATCCGTTCACGAAGGGAACGAAAGTCGTCCGCATGATACACGCTAACAGTTAATCTCCCATAATGATGTTCAATGGCATCGCAAATGCCAACTATCAAATGGTTCATAGCTTGACGGGCATCAGGCTTGTATCGAACCGGAGCAAGTTCCCGGATAGCTGAGGGGAAGTGCTTCTCCAAATACTTAAGGCGATGATTGTAGCTAGTCCAATGGCACATGATGGTGCGTGGATCACCCCGTTTCTCGCAAAGCAAACACATATAGGACGGCTCCCGATCGTCATCGTTCAGCAGCTCTACGGTGTACTCGATTCCAATTAAAGCATTCTCCCGATAGTTTTTAATGGTCGACTCAATTTCGGCAACACGATTGACTTGGTCTTCGAAGCCAGGCGGAACTGGTTCGCCGGGGATTACGTTCATTTTCATCAAATTAACACTTTCTTTAGTTACTCTAAAAGGCGTTAATTAAAGATGGACTATGTGGTCGTTATTTTAATTTTCAATCGATGGGAAAGACGAGCTAAAAATTGTTTTTTTTTCCAGCTTACCTGTTCAGAGGGTTAAATTGTTTCTTTTAAATGGGAAAACTCGTTTAAACTTTAAACGAATACAAAACTGAACAGATTCTTGGTTAAAATAATTTTATATTTAATTGTAAAATTGTGGAGTTTAATTGGATTAGAAATGTGGCTAAGAAAAATTTTCTTCTTAACTTGATGTGAAAAGTTCTCTATTTTTGCGGTAACAAAAAAGATGGCGAATGCCGAATTTTGTAGTAGATTTATTTTTAATGTAAGTTATGTGCTGCCAATTTTCTCTTTTTATTGAGGGAATTTTTTCCTCTTGAACACAGCAAGCGCGATGCAGCGGAGCTACCAGGACGCGACACTTTGAAAAGTCAGTGTTCATGATAAACATGATAAACAAGGCAGTCTACGTTTTCACCAAAATCCGGAATTTAAGGTAGGAGATTTAAAATTAATCTTGAAGTGTTTTCATCACAAAAAAGGAGATTAATTTGACGTTTTCAGTCTGAATTGCCATTCAATTGTCAACTCAATTTGCAAACGTATAACAAACGGAAAAAACAATTTTTGAGCAATAACACAATTAATTTCGAATGAACTATTTATTAAAAATGAGTCTTGTAACCGAAATCTATTGTTATCACACCATTTTATTCTTCAAGATAACATTAGAGTGAGTAAATTTAATAGGAGAATCCATAATTACAGAAAAAAAACACAATTTTCCGGCCCACTCTTCAATGAGAAGCTCCTCATCCTCCAGTGTCTAGGTTGTCCGTTGTTTTTTGTTAGTTTTCGTTGTTGCATTATCTGGAATTTGTATTGCTTACCAAAATATTATTATAAATATATGAAATACATTGTAAATACTTGCATTTTTATTCCTACAGCCAACGCGCAAAAATATTTAATAATTTTGTTTGATTTCAATGGAAAAACTGACGTTTAAAAGGGTGCGTTCTACAAAATTAGGATTGTTTGATTTGACAATCTCCTTCGTGCAAGAAGATTTCAATGAGATTTATTTTAAATCTTCATTTGAGGAGATTTAAATTTGTATGGTAAATCTTCGAGATTTGAAGAGGATTTATGCTTAATCCTCTTAAATCGCGATTTAGTGCTCAGTGAAAACGTAGTATTATGTTAAATCAACTTAAATCGCGATTTAGTGCTCAGTGAAAAAGTAGTATTACAGCTTTTTTTGGAGAGAAATGTCAAAACATAACCTTTTCAACTGACGATTGTTCACTTCACGAGGAAGTATGTACTAGGCTTAAAACACAAGTTATTTGTGAGTAATTGTGTGTGACCTGCTATGAAGGAGATCACAGTTTCCATTGTTTTTGTGACTCATAAGTTGTGACTCAGGGAGAGAATTCGAAAAAGTCACAAAATTAATTTCACCTCTTCTTGTGACCTGTGGGGTAACAGTATTATGTTGGGAATTTATAACCTGTATTTATAAACCTATTCCAAAGTATGTCTAATATTTCAAAACATTATTTATAAACATTTTCAATCGATTGTCTAACTTAGGCACTGCAATTGGTCTTAAGCCTATTCTAAAGTGGGAACGTTCAACGTTCCGTAACAAGCTTACGAGCATACACAATTTGAATCCATTTTAAAAGCTTTTAAAAACTTTTGTATTGAAATGACCAAACTCGATGCATGAAAAAATTAAATGAGCTGTCAAGCGAAATTAGCAAATCTGAAATGAAAATACTTTTTCTGTTATTTACGCAATAACCTTAACAACCTTCTATTGACTCTATTTACAACTCTGATTCCCTGAGGCCTATAACGAGGCAATACTGGCTACCCAGACTATATTGAAATCTTTTTATTACTAAGCTTAAAGCCTAGTGCCTACGCTATAATTTGTTCGCTATATTTTCCGTAAGTATTTCACTGTCCTGTGACTATTAAGTATACACTCAATAGTTGAGTATATTAAGAAATGGGTGTGAGTAGATGTTTTCAATATATAAATAAAGACGAAAGAAAGAAACAAACTGAATTTAAAATTAGGTAAAAGCAAAGCGAAGAGTATTTTAGTTGTACAAAAAAAGTAGACTTTCTTAAGCAAATATGTTTTTGGTACAAATAAGTAGTTATCAGAAATTCATTATATCTTCACTGTACTATTAAAAAGTGTAAGCTGATTCCGTGCAAATTGGTTTGAAATTATTTCCTTTTTAAATGCAAATTTGAAATTTAAAACGAAATTATATCTTTGGAAATCCCACATAATATGAAAACCATGGTCGAATTAATAATTGTAAAAGTTCGGCAACACTGCAAAGGCTACTTTCCATTTCTGCAGGCAAATATCTCAAGTTAGTATTTATACTTCAGGAAAGTGTAACAAGAAACTGAAGTTATACAAAAATGTAAATGTTTATTAACAATGATATTTTATCTTTACATAAAGGTTTTAAATTTTTGTCTTGAGTTTAAATTTTATAATTTAAATTTAACGAACACATCAGTGCATTAAGAAGTCTTCTTTAATTTTGAGATGCACAGCATTACTGTCCTCTGGAAAAGATATATTTTCTATATTATTTAAATAAATAGCACCCAAATATGCTAAATCGTTTGCAAGTACCGCCTTTCTATATAGCACACCAACATCTTTCACATGTACTGTTGTATCAAAGTTTAACACGTAATAACGAATTTTCCAGTCACTGCTTCCAGTTAGTGGAATTTTAAGATCTACTGCACCTTCTTCAAGAACCGTTTTTAATGCATCAATGTAGTTATCAGTTATTGCAGATAAGTAACATCGACCGGGTTGGACTTTTGACAAGAAATAATCCCCCAAGAATACTAAACATTCACCATCATCCTCATCTATTTGCAATCGCAGAATATAATCCAACTCTCCATCAGATTTTTCCAATTTAAAGGCATATGCGAAAACGAGGGTTCCATCTATTCGATAGTCCGTGGTGAAAAGGCGAAAGCTTATGTCACTTAAAATAACTTTCAAGCTAGATCCACCACTAAAAGCATGTTCAAAGCTTCGCTCAGCACAACTATACAAAGGTACAGAAGGTTGTAGAGATTGTTTTGATAAATTAAAAAACTGGCTGCTGTTTTTGATTCTTTCACCCAATTTATAAACACCCTTTCCAGATCCAAGACAAAAGTCGGTATATAATGGAAGACTGATATACGGATGCGTCGGGATGTATTCCCAAAATGACCACCAAAATTTGTCGTTTCGTAAGAGAAATGCTTCGTTGACTTGGTCATTTCCATCAGAATTTTTAATATCATATCCAAACTGACCAAGAGTCTCAAAGGTCCAAGCCGGAGCAAAAAAACCATATGAGAAGCTAGTTTTAAAAAGTTTTCCAAGTGTTTGTTTGGTTTGAAATTTCGCCACCTGACCTCTGCCAAAGATATCAATCCCAAAAAATGATTTAGAAGCGGGTTCTCCATGTGCTTTTATCATATCGGATGTTCTCTCCAAACTCTTTTCATTCCATGTGTAATTTATCAATGTTGCATCGCTCAGCTTGAAAAATTTAACATTTTGCTCATTGATCTCATTTTGCCAAATTAGATCTCCAGTGTTGATCACACTATCATACCAGAAAACTATGCCATTTTCCACCTCACTCCTTACACGAACTCTAAGCTGCTCTACAAAATAGCTAAAGTTAAAGTGAATATTTACAGTCATAAACTATAACATTTAAGAATACCTAACTTACAAAAGTTTCTCAATCAGTGGTTTAGCAACTGTACACTCAATGTTGAGAAGCCATCCTTCGAAGTAAAAGTGCTTACACAGTTTGACAAGCGCTTCTATTGTTGCATCTATACTATCCTTAGTCCGCAAGACCTCTTCCAATGGTGGAGATTTTTCAGTTATAAAGGTGCCTGGACAGTAAGTCATACAAATTTGTATGAGATTATACCCCAGAAAATAAAAATCGTACCTAGAACTTTTACTCCGTGGGAATGTGCGGCATTTATCCAGCCGCAAGGTGGTATGGTAATGTATTTGTGGCTGAAGTAACAAAAATAATCCACTCCTGACCAATGAAAGAACCGATAGTCATCGTACTTTATAGAGGAATGATAAAACCTAAGAAAAACCAGACAAAGAAAATATTTGTTTTTAATTGATTTAAAATATTTTTGTTTCCTTTGTCTTTTTAATTTACTATTAGCTGTATTTTATTTTCCCCAGATCTGATCCGGATTGTATATGCACACGAAAATACCTGTATTACAAAAACAACTCAAGATCCAGCTTTGTTTTTGGATTTGGATTTGCAAATTCATTTTTGAGCACACACCCTTAGAACTTCCTTGCAATAATTAGTTTTAAAGCTGACGGGTAGATGGCTTTTGAATAAAAAAAAGACAATGAATACCACAGATTAGTCATATGAAGATGAGAATGTTTCGTACGTTTCACCCTCCAAAACCCATTTGTTTACATTGTTGTATTTGTAATTTCTTCCCGCGTCGATGAATAGATGTGAATTGCAACAACAATTTAACCAGGTGAGTGAAGATCCCTATACTGTCTATGTGTGAGGTTTTTATACACACATTCTCATTTTTTATCTGATATCTGACAGTTTAAGCTTGTAGGCAAATTAAAATAGCTGCCGGGGATTCTCATCTTCATGTGGGTAATATGTGAAATACATTAAAACAAATTCACAAAAGGAAAAAAAAGTGATGGGTATACAACACTGTGTTCACTGTGATCCAGGTGTGCTTTCATTGTTTGAAATTGGGTTGACAACTACAACGAGTTATCGTCACGCTGCATCCCGTTGCCTCGTCGCATCCTGTTTCAGGCATTAGTGTGTGCCTTAAACGGGGTTTATTTACGTTCGGGAGCATTATCACTTAAATTAATTTTTGTAACTAAGTCCAAAGGCTTTAATCTTAACGATCTGATTAATACTAATATTAATAACTCAAGATGTAAGCTTTTTATGCGAATCTTATCTTGCAAACGAAGTCGGTAAGACAGTCGTTGGATATGAATTCTAGCAAAACGACTCAGGTCAGGCGACACGTGTCGTTGAATGTCAACCCCGTTAATAAGATAAATGATTGCGTTCTGGACCACCTTTTAGTTATGATAGGGCTGTTATGAAAAATTAGTTAAAAAAAAAACTTGCGAAATAATGAATATTTGGCTTGTTATATGAACCTCATAATGTACGCTCGATAATAATTAAAGATACCGCCCTTAATATAGATAAAACAGTGTGGTAATTAGGCTTTTCCAGAAACTATAGTTGTCTTTTTTCTTTCTAATTTTGACATAAAAATACAGGGAAAACAAACAAACGACCAACAGTTGAATTTCATTATCCTCCGGATCAGATCATGATAATAAAACAAACAAGATCACAGTGAAGACATTGTTATACACCGATCTCTTTTTTTTCTTTTGTTAATTTATTTCTCGTTATCTTTTTGATGTGTAAACGTGTGCAACGTTACGTCTTGCAACGTTACGGTGTGCAACGTTACGATCTGCATACTAGGATGGGTGCGTTCCGTCTAATAAATCTTAAGATCCCCTTCAAGCAAAAACAAGTTCGTTTTGGATCCGCGCACGTTGATGTTTACGTATATTAACCGTGAGTCCCGGCACTCACACAATTTTTTTTTTAAAACCCGTCAGCGTTAAAACTAATTTTTGCAAGGAAATACTAAGGGTGTGTGTTCAAAAATGGATTTCCAATCCAAATCTAAAAGCAAAGCTGGATCTTGAGTTGTTTTTACGGATCCGGATCAGATCTGGGAGAAAATAAAATACAGCTAATCACAATCACATGTTTTTTGTTTTCCCTGCACATTTTACTGTCAAACTATTGATTTTTTGTTTGCTTGTTTGGAATTGACGTCTGGTGGAAGTTCCAAATCACATACATTCTTCACCCGTTTATTTAGCTGTCACTTCTTAAGATTTTAAAGTGAAGAATATGATTTAAGGCTGTCCCAAACCAAAGCGAAACATTCGCGCGAATATGCGACGACTGAATAATGTTCGAAGATTCGCATCGCGCCAGTGTGGGTGCTCCCATTAATCTCCATGTAAATAAATTAAGACAGGCGAAAGTTTCGTCGTCGCTTTGAAATATTCGCGTTGGTTTGGGAGAGCCTTTAAGAACATGATACAAATATTTTCGGATTATTCCACGTTATAAAATTATTTCACAGTGCAATTTTATGTACGTTTTGCAACAAATTACATTGTGCGTGGTCACCGAGACCTTGGGAAGTTTTTTTTACTTTAATAAAAATACAAATACAATAGTTATGCCGATATTTGTTTCATTAAATATTAAGACAATTTCAGCTAAATGCCTAGTCTTTGTTATGTCGGCTTTTCACGATTCGATTTTTGGCATCACTTACTTCAATCATGCACTGCACACAGCCATCACAGCACCTAGCACCACAATTGTACACAGATGAATAAAACCGCATCCTTATTGTTGCCGCACGAAAAAATTCGACAGTGTGATAATTTGAGGCCTGCGAATTTATTAATCTGCGACATTACATTTTAACGATTACTGGTATTCATTTATTACTTTGATTTTGTATTGAATTTATTTTTATACAAAATTGCCACATCTGTACTTCACGACACGACCACAATAATTAAAATGAAGAAGCAAAATTGAATAGATCCAACATAGCTATAAAAATATCCGAAGTGAAAGTTTCGTAGGACAAAAAACATCTTACTTAAGAGCAACATTAATTATAACTTTTAAGTTTTTATATAAACTTACCGATCTTCTAGATAATTTCCCATCATATCATGGCAGACAAGAACTTCTTTTTTATCGTCTTCGTTCATTATCCGGCGGCTGCTGCTGAGATATGGAAACAAGTTACCAAGATAGACTGCATTTTGTCTTGGTGCTAATGGCGTTACTATATCCCGCCAATCTATATCTTTACTTCGAATATCAAATTCCCACAATTGCTTATTTGTTTCAATTGGTCGCGCCTCCAATTTATCTTCGAAAGAAAACATTTTACTTTTAATTTAATTTTTATTTTCCTTCAGTTATTCAAAGCTTAACATTAATTAATTAACTGCTAGAAAAATTCTTTGCCTACGTTATTTATATGCATTTTTGCGAAAGTTAAATCTTATCTCAAAGTTGCATAGAGAAAAGGAAATCGTCTTTGTTATATGATTATTATCAATCTCAATAAATGCAGTTTGCATTTTATAAAGGCCACTTTGTTTAGCTTTTGTTTTGATTGATAAAATTCTATGCACATTTTGAGCTGAGGGAGGCTTGCGATAAATCGGTTACACAAAGTCTAGCAGCGCTTTAACATACGCTAGGAATAATTTTGTATGAATCTACTCGACCGATGATTATGCAATTGGTGGTCATCTTATGGTTGTGGTATTACTGAAAGTCACAAAGAATGCGTTTTCATTTCCACGTTTTTGTTTATGAGAAGATAATTATAATACGTACTGATATTGTTTTATTGAAGCAGATATTTAATTACTATATGGGAATAATATCTGAAATAATACTGGCCAAGATTTTTTTTGCAAATATCTACCTCGAAAATGTTTTAGTTTGAATAAAGGTAAAAATAAGTAGTTTAATTTTTACAATCGGAGTTACCCTATTTGCGTCATTTAAATTATTCTTACAGGTAGGTTCATGGTTCATCTATAAGGAGGCTAATGTCGTTTTCCATTAGACATCCGGAAGTATCCGGAATCAAAAAGAACTCTTCTGAAACCATTCTATTGGCAAAAAAAAAACAATCAACCGACGCTTCTGAGAAGAAAATTTCGCTTCTCGATTTGAAATCTAATGGCCTTTTCGATTGGTAATCCGGGCGAACCATTTGATACGTGTGAACCCTTCTGGAACGATTCTGAAAACAAAATCAGAAGCAAAATTCTCTTCTTTTTAGAAGGAGAACTGTCATTTTGACTCCAATCGGACTAAGCTGAAGCTGATAACCGTGTTTAACGCATGAATATGTGTTGGAACGTTCTGTCATCTTCATTCTGTACCATATATCGCTATTTTGTTGATACACATGTAGGTACTTTCTAGCAAACGAAGCATTTTAAAGGAGCGTTTTCGCTTGGAAGTTTGAAGTACAGTCCTTTTTCACTCCAATTACTCGAAAAGCCTTCGATTGGCTATTCCGAGTAACGTTTTCGGAGTGGCTATCTGTTCCTTATTTCATAAAAAATAAACGCGGAACACACACATACATATATGCATTTAAAGTATTTCGTCGGAAAACTTGTCCAAAGCGATAGATGCTTGAATAAGCCATTTTGTTAAATGGCGACGCTCGGTAGTTTTGTGTAAATTTGGAAAGTCGATGTTTTCATATTCGATTAGAATCAAAAAGGAGTAGAACAGTCTGACAATCGAAAACGACATTAGAAAAAGGCAGGTGAAGAAGAAGTAATCGAACATTTGCAATCTATTACAGAATTTATTCGCAGTTGAAAATTTCCACTAATTTTGAAATTGGTTGAATTTGATATCCCTTAGTAGTATTCAAAGCGTTTCTTAACTCTCCTGAAAGATAATTCATTTGAAAAAAATTTCGCTGTTATGACAGGTTGGCACATTTTACTAACACGAAAGTCCAATTATACCAAAAATACACATTAGATCTGTTTGGTATACACAAAGTCAGAACGAAATTTTCAGCAATGGATAAACTCAAAAGAAAGTAACACACGCATTGAACCGCTTTTGTGTACAAAAAGTCAAAATCTCACTTCCACATCAGCAATTCGATTTTGTTCACAATTTGCGTTGAGTTTAAAAATAATTATTAAAATTATACATTTCCCAAGCTATCAATTATTTATGGCCGTTTTCATAAAGCCCTTTTCACTATTTAACAGGCTTTTAAATCTTAAAATTACATTTGTTCCATACAAAATACGTCATTTAAAAGCCTGTTAAATATTTGTGAAACTGAACATAAGATAGTTAATTTTCACATCAGATACCACAAAGTCAATTTAAAATCAAAAGATGCTAACAGGCTGGGCGTTTTGACAGTCTTTAATCTTCTTGAATACAGAAATGTATGTAGCACAAATTCTCAAGTTATCCAATGGAGGGGAAATTATGTGCTGTCTCGTTGCAACTTTTACGAGTGCTAAGCATACAGTTCTTCAACGAAAAAAAACTACATGCAATTCTTATGGCAATGATTTTTGCCAAAAAAAAATTTTGTCTGCTGAAAAATATTTTTATCGAACTGTGAACTTCACCCTGGGAAAAACAGGAATTTTGGCCAATTTGCAAAACATTTCACGTTACCAAACAGACCCATTATGTCTATCTAGAGTCCGAACCCTGTTTCCAATAGTTTCAAATTTCCCTAGAAAAATTACTCAACTTACCGCACTTATCGCATTCCCCACATTCGACGTCACCATCATTCCCTTCACCATCCTTGTCAACAACACTATTTCGATATCTACCTCTTATGAAATGTAAAATTCTGTTTGCAAGTATTAAACAGATTTCATAAAGTTGAATTTCAATATATTGAATCATTATACTGGTATTAAAAGAGAAACCCAACACCATATTTATTTTAATTGTATTTCGCTTTCAATTTATGCAAATAAAAATATAAAAAGGCACTAAGAACTTCAGTAAACCAAAAACACTTAGCCACCCCCCCACAAAAACAAAGCAAAACACCAACACCAACATCGAATGCTATATGTGGTGGAAGCCGATAACGATAGTAGCCAGTGCTCGTAGCCGTGTTGGTTTGAATGTATATTGGTAAACAATGAAAAACGACAGTTTTGAGAATATCGGACAAAGAAGTTAATCGTCGGCTGAGAGTTACAGGGTCGTTTGTTAAAAAACATGAGTTTGAAATACGGAGGAAACAAAAAATTAAGTTTTTTTAGTGTATTTGGAGTCAGTTTTTTGCACTGCCTTTCAGCAGAAAAATTAAAGTCAGGCTCAAATCCTGGGGCCGAATTACCGCAAGTGACTGATCGAGTGAGTGCCATCAGTGATCAAATGAACGAGTAAAACCTATGGGGGTGATGGCTCCATAACGTGAGCGGTAATGCTAAACTCACATAATTCAGTCACGTATTACTCGATAACTGATGTGGTAATTCGGCCCCTGATGTTAATTTTCCAAAAAAAAAAAACTTAAAATTAGTCCACATGTTTAATAAATAGCCTTTTAAGAATCCACATCAATATACGATTGTATTTGTGTGAGTAAGAGAAAATATGTCCACTTTTCTGTTGATAATTTATGAAACAAAATAATTGAAAAAGTTCATACAAGAAATGAAAAATAGAAAATTCATTTTTAATAAAAAGATTTGAAGAGCATATTCTCAGTAACATCTATCATTATCTTACCTTCAGGTGTGAGCATCTTGAGCTGGACGGTCGAAATAAATTTTGTTTTCCATAATAATTAAATTGTTGAACAAAATATTTGATCAAATTTTCACATACGACCACGGTTTTATTCATATTTTTCCCTTCATTTATGTGCTGACATGTTTTAAATGGTGGGAAAAGATTCTTTTTCGATATTTGAATCGTTTTGCATCAAAATCTATAATTTGAAATATTTCGAATTACGACTTTGTAATACTCAGCCGGGCTATCGTGAATAAAATTTCCCTGTGAAGGTTTCCCTTCTTCGAAAATTTGAAACGCCAGTACTTTTCAACTGCACTTCGTAAGCTCAAATTTGGCTTATTGAAATTTTAGCCAAATTCCCCTGAAAATGTATCCCTGATACCATTAAATTTCGATGGATGCTTTCGACCATTATTCATGTTCCAAATTTTCCCAGGATGGAAACATTTCCAGGGAAATTTTGTTCGCCATAGCGGAAATAGTTTTGGGTTTTTTAAATTAATAGTCTGCTATCACTTTTTATAAAAATTCAATACCCAACTCACCTCGCTAACGTCAATCGAAATCCAGTACCCAACACAGATTAGCCATATGAAGATGAGAATGTTTCGTACGTTTCACCCTCCAAAACCCATTTGTTTACATTGTTGTATTTGTAATTTCTTCCCGCGTCGATGAATAGATGTGAATTGCAACAACAATTAAACCAGGTGTGTGAAGATTCCTACTGTCTATGTGTGAGGTTTTTATGCACACATTCTTATTTTTTATCTGATAACTGCCAGTTCAAGCTTGTTGGCAAATTGAAATGTCTGCCGGGGATTCTCATCTTCATGTGGCTAATCTGTGGTACCCAATTCAATCCCACGGTACTGTGATTCAATCCAATACAAATACACTATACAGTGTTGTCAAAAACTTCTTATCGAATAAGATACGTAAGAACCAGATACGGATACACTTTTTTTTAAGGAATCATAAATCAATCAATTGATTATTTTCGTGTAACCATAAGGGTTTTTATAATCTATAACAGCAAAAACCGTTTACTGCTTAGAAATAAAATTTGTATATGTTCTGAGTTCAGACCACCCACCCAATTAACAACATAAATTATCATCTCATTTGACAAAGTTATATCATGTCCCAATCAGAAGGTGCACCAGTCAATCCAGATGACCTACAGGATCTCAAGAATCGAATGAAACTAATTGCAGATGCTGACCCTAAACAGTACCATAATGAATTCTCTTTGATTCGTTATCTACGAGCTTTTAAAACGGCCGATGCTGCATTTCAGGTAGGCAAATCAATAAAACACAATTACTGATTCGACGAAGATATTACCAAGAATAAGTAACAAAGTGGAGAGTACATAAGTGTATCCTGTTCTTTTTTTTTTTTGTAGTTGGATCGAAACAAAAATATGAAAAAAAAAATCAATTATTTGGTATTTCTAATATAATATTGTTTTCAAATAAATTACATTTGGAGTAGTTCTATGATAAGATTAGTTATATTGCTACCAGGAAAATACGACATAAATTATAATGAGTCACGTACGTTGGTATCAGCTTAGGAAAACCAAACATATGTTTCCTGTTAACTTTAGTCCCATATTCTGTGATTCAAAATTTAAATTTAAAGTGGGAAGTTTAGTTGTTGTTTTTTTTTAAAAAGGTTATTACTATTATTTTACTTTGAAGGTCAAATTGAATCATCTGTGCCAGTTACGACGTCATAATGGTTAATTGGTAGGTATTTGCTCTATTAAATCTAATTGATATGAAGAGCAAATCTTTTTATGGGTGTCAATTGGACAAGACAATTAATTTAAAGAAAATCATTTTTATAATTCATTGGAGCCTTTTTCAATTAAAACTGTTTTTTTTTTTGAATAAATTAAATACATGACTGTATACCTATAAATGAATACAATGAAATAAATTAATAAAACTTGATCAGTCACAGCAAAGTTGAATCTTTACTTAAATTGTAAATTGTTGGGGATATAATTTAAACAAAATAAAATGAAAATGATATGAAATTTTTAACTGAAGTAACGGTTTCTTAAAAAAATGACTGCAATAATTATTTTAATAAATTCAATTTTCTCTATTTTGAAAATACACACATACCTACGTACCTACAAATTTACGAACGAAATGTTGATTTTAACTCTATAGTTTCTTCAGTATAGGAATTATGTACATACATACATATATATAATTATATTTATTATAAAGTCTATGGAAAAAATCTTTGCTCTCATATTGTAGTGGGTTAAAAAATGATTAAATAATTTAATATGTGTGTGAACATTTTTAAACATTACAAAAAAATTATAATTCGTTTATTTTAAAAATGGCATAAGTATCGTCTTCGAATTAAAAATATATCTTATCGGTATCTTTTTTTTACTGAAGATGTGCTGTTATATTAATAAATAATATTTTCACTAGCTTGATTTATCCCATTTTATCCTTATCCAACTTTTAAAACTAAATTTAAAAAAATCAAAATGTTCTTAAAAATTTCGATTTTATTTTATTAGTTTAATTAGTTAAGCAGTTAATCGAGAAAATGATAAATGAAAAAATAATTTTGTATGCGATACGCCTCGAATAACAGTTTTTGAAAAAATATATTCAGAATTATAAGTTGTGGGATTGATTTTCTAGATTCTGCTGTTTTATTTTAAAATAAGTCTTAAGAAATGAAAAGCAAACTTAATCAAAAGCAGGAATAGAGTACCTATACATAATGAAATATGAACTCAAATCTCCATTGAGTTATTTCGATACGCCTTTGCATAAGAATAACATTTCCTTAAACTCTTTGTTAATATAATTTAAACAAAAAAAAATTATTTCTTCTTCTAGGCAATTTTAAAAACAAACAAATGGCGAGAAGAATACGGTGTCCAAGCTCTCGCCCAAAGCGAAGATCTAAAAAAGTTCAACAACAAAGCGCGTGTTTTGCGACACCGTGACTGTATTGGACGTCCAGTCGTATATATACCAGCGAAAAATCACAACTCATCCGATCGTGATATCGACCAACTAACCAAATTCATTGTCTATTGTCTCGAAGAAGGTTGCAAAAAATGTTTCGAAGAAGTCACCGACAGTCTGTGCATAGTTTTCGATCTGGCTGAGTTCAGTACATCTTGTATGGACTATCAGCTTATCAAGAATCTAATTTGGCTGCTGAGCAAACATTATCCGGAACGTTTAGGTGTTTGTTTGATTATCAATTCGCCTGGATTTTTCTCTACAATATGGCCAGTCATTCGAAATTGGCTAGACGAGAACACTGCCAAAAAAGTAATTTTCGTTGATAACGAAACAGATTTGTGCAAGTATCTTATACCGGATATTCTACCAACTGATATGTAAAATAAGCTATCACGTTAATGGTTTTATTTAGCAAACCGAAATAACCCACTCATCATCAAGAAAATGATGTAAATAATAGAGACCTACATTAATGTACCTTATTCATAGAGCTGGAACTAATATAAAAATATATTTTAGGTTATTACTAAACTCTACAGAGAGTCTATAAATAGCAGAGAGTAAGATTTCAATGCAAACATTGTTTTGTTATTCATAATATTATGTTTTATTGATGTCACTAGTTTAACTTACATGTATAGTATATAAATATCATTAACAAAATTTGCAGTCAAATTATTTTCTATTATAAAATACATACTAAATACATTCAAATTGTATTATATATATCAAATCAATAAATATTGAATGTGAAAACAATGAACTTGTTGCATTAGAATTTGCATTTGTTTACTTAAATAAAACGCTGGCTAAAAGCATATGAATTAAATGTAAAAGATTTAGAAAATAATACAAGTAGTTGATATGTGTGTGAGAGTTATTAATGAAAAATTGTAGTTTATATAAAAGAAAAACTAATAAAATTTAGTTTAACTGGAATATTTTTAGTATTTTTTTTTTTTTTTATAAGTTCGACGCTGAATCTTGCTTTACCTATCTGGTTTTTCTGAGCCCACTACTACTTCATATGTTGCACCCTGAACCAACTCCAATTATTTTTTTATAAATTTAAGGGTGCAATAACTTTTTTATAAAGCAACAACTTAAGGTGTATTGGAACACAACCCATATCTTATATTAAATTATCCGCCGGAGTCGTTCAAAGATATCCGTAAAGGTTTCTGTAATGTAATCTCTAGCTGATGACAACTAACACAGGCCAAGTTTCTTAAAAAAAACTTGAGATACCCAGACAGCCTAACCGAAGCAACCTGAATGGAACCATATTTTACACTTATTTTGGAACTTTAATATTCGGAAGCTCACTTAAGCAATTGTCATAAATCAACGAAAAGTTGCTTTTGCAATAGTCAAAAGGAAAAGACACCCACAATGCACTTAAATGAAAAGACTCATCTATATCTTTAATTCGTGAAACTTACAGAGTAAAATCTCTCCCAAACCAACGCGAAACATTCGAAACGTCAACGAAACTTTCGCTTGTCAAAATTAATTCACATGGCGATAAGAGAGCATCAACACGACCCACTTCGTTGTTTTTCGAATGTTTTCCGTTGAAGGCTTTAGTCCCCTAAACATACTCTGAAAGTACATATACATACAAAAATGAATAAAATTAATTTAATATGAAATGTGAATGCAGCCTCGTAGGCCTAAGATCCCCAAAACCGTGTGCAGTGGGTGAACTTGAGACAAACATTTTTTTGTTTAAATCACGCAGAACAAGTTTCATGATTCAAGGTTTCTATGCCGAAGATAAAACTTAGCAACAAATTATTTCTTTTTTAACACCATCCCTTTTTCTTCTTAAACAAAATTTGGCAAAAGTTCAATAAGCTTACAACGAAAACTCCAAAACTATTGACTTTTGACACAAGGTCTTAGATTTGCTAAATGAGTTAAGCATGAGGTTGATGTTGCCCCGTAGATCTCATTGATGTCTATGAAAAAAAATCAATTATGGCCAAGCTTCATACGTAAATCAAAGTAGACGTTTTTATCTTAAGTTAATTTGAAGACATTGGCCGTATCACATTAGTGGAGAAGAAGAACATAAGTTGAATGAAAAGTTTTAACTGACACTGCATTCTCGGAAATGAGTTGATTTCAAGTACAAGTACAAGTACTGCTTTTATAATCCAATAAGTATATTCGTCATGTATCCCCAAAAACCATTCACTTTTGAATACATTTTTAACTTTTGCCTCTTAATTCGCAAGTTATTCTTGTTGCGGTTCGAAAACCATGCCCAACAGTAATATTTGTTTAAATTCAACTATGTAATTTACTTACTTAATATTTGGTAAATTTAATTAAACTATGATTTTGTGTGTTTAAGAACACCCTCCTTACAAACTACCAATATCATTGAAACGTTTCAGTTTCTCTGGGAAATTATCCTTGTATAGAACAGGATCAGCACGAAATTCAACACTTTGCAAGGGCATGCTGCCATAGATTTTCGCAAATCGATCAATACACGCAGATCGTTCCATCATATGATTCAAATCGGCCGATAGCATTTCAGTGTTGGTGCATTCTGGACATTTGAATTTTTTGCGAGGTGTCACCTTAATGGGGGGCTTATTTGTAATATTTGCAACAAGAAAGTTCATTGCAATGTCTTCGCAATTCATGTGTTCATCGACCCAATCTTTTATATCGCCTGGCATCGCATTTGTGTACATGTAGCTCCAATATTTGTGATGAAATGCTGCTCCAGTTAGAACCATGGAAATTTGATTAGTCCATTCGGATTCGTAACGCCAGCGAAGAGTTATGTTATCCCAAACATGAATACGACTAGGGAAGCCAACTATGCGGTCTGGGAACTCTCGCCAAACTTCGTAACTGAAATGTATTCAATATTTTGTATGTGTTTCGTTTTAACGTGTCTTCCTTTAATACTCACCCAAAATCAAGTTCATCTGCAGTCAGCATAACAATGTCATCGTCAATTGTTAGAATAGCCTCAGTTTCGATATCATCATATGGAAAGAATCTATTGGACAATTTATTGGCTTTGGTTTGAATCACTTTAAAAGGCTTGAGTATTTTTGGAAACATTGATGCTAAAATGAAAGGTCGATCAGTGATAACATGCATACAAACAAACAATCCTAACTTACGATGGGGTGGCGACTTTTTCTGGTTATTCCATACAACTAATATTTTCTGCAAAGACGGAACTACTGCAAGTTTTTGAATAAGCGTAAACAAGCTCTCAACACGATCATAGGTCAAAATAACCGCTGTGAATCCTTGCGATTTTGGTGCAATTAATGGCAAGAACAAAGGATTATGACTCGCTTTATAATTAACTGGAGTATTCCACTCGAGTGATGTCTTTGCCAGATGAGGAAAAACTCTATCATTGAGTATGTTTAAAATGGTCCGGGTTATTGCTGATAAATCTTTGAAATACTTCTCATACAGCCATTTTCCTTGTTCTTGAAGTTCAAGAATTTTTTCTGGCGAAACTGATTGCAATTTGTCCATAATTGAGTGTAAATCTGCTTCACGAATGCGAATGGATGCCAGCTCCCAATCGATGACATCCTTAAAGGGAAGTATATAGTTATCTGCCATGATAACGGGAATGCAATTGTGCGCCAGGATTTCCAGTAAATCTGGCTGTCCAAGGCGGACACTGCGAGCAATGAGACAGAACTTCGATCTTCCGAGAATTCGAGGATACTCATGGCGCTTGCCTTTGGACAAGCTGCATCGAATACTTGTGTTTATTCTTTGTTGTTCAGTCATCTCTTCAACCTCTTGCTGAGGGCAAGTCGTAAGAAGAAGCACATATTGGCCGAGTTCATCCGCCAAATCACGCAAAAGCCTCACATGTTGAGGAAACATGTTCAGTTGAGCTGCAACCAACAAAAACTTTTTCTCTAACTGATTTACTTTGATGTGGTCTCCTAAACGGGGACTCCACACTGGAATCGAAATGTCGAAACCAACACGATAGCTCCACGAATCGAAGCCACCTCCCATGATGAGCGCCTTGTCTGTATTGACATCCATAACTCGATTAAAGTCAGGATAACTCCCTGGGAGCATGTTGAAGAGAATATGATTCTCTCCATTTTCCCAGTAGTTCAGCGAAGCCAAAGCTTTTCCTACTAACTTTGTATCCAGCAGGTTTTGATTAAGAGTATCAATGCTGGGCGCAAACAGACAAGCTTCATTCGGATTCGGAGTGTAGTACGGACTTTCTACTATTGCTTTGAGAATTTCATGATATTCCTGAGTTAACGTATACGCTTGCTTCGAAGACTGATCCACATACTCCGTTAGCGGATACACATAGATGGTGATTCTGTCTTGTTCCCTCTGTCCACATCGGTAGACATTGAAACAATCCCAAAATGAACAATTACCATTTCTTCCTCGAGCTAATTCGGCATCATCTTCTAAAACATATTCTGAAATCCTTGAGATATCAAGGGATACCTTTTTATTTGAAAATCCATTGGCCGATTGTTTTTTCTCTTCGAACAGATCCCACAGCAGAGAAACTCCACCAAAAATAACAATTGCCACTAAAGTGTAAGTAAGGATGTTGAAAATTCTTTCATTTTGTTGTTTTTTATTACTTTTAACAAGAGCACTATTTTTTAAGAAATTTTTCATGTTTTCGTTTTCGTATTTTTATATTTTGAAGCTAGATCTAGAAATGTCATGTTTGACAACCAGAAAAGAAAAAAACAGATGATAAAAAAGCTCTGTTCGATTGGAATGGTGAAGAAGGATAAATTGTTCTAACATCGATTTTATAGGAAGATTATGGGAACAAGTATTATTTTATAGGAAGATAAAGTAAATAAGGAAGCCCCATTCCTTGCGTTGAAGAATCTATCGGATCTTGAGTTATTGTTGCATCAGCCGATCTTTCACAAGGGATTGCAACACCACAAAGCTATCCATACCTTTGTTCTGTAACTCCCGCATGCATGGGATTTGGTCGGGAAACGATGAAAAATGGAATAAAACTCATACGATTCGTTTCAAGATGCGAGAATTACAGAACGTAGGCACAGATCGCTTTGGATCAAAAACACTCCAGTGTTTTGCTGTGGAGACAATCCTGAACGTGGCTGCGAGGATTCTCATCCTCATGTGGATAATCTCTGCTTTGTGGCAAGTATGCCATGGTGGATTTACTGCATCTCCATTTCAAAATCTCAAGAAAAGCAAAGTGGGACAAATATTCCAATATACTAACGTAGGAAAGTGTACCATTGTCAAGATGAATATTGTTATTTCAAGAAAAGTAGAGTGGAATAGGTTAATGCCAAAAAATAACCAATGTGTGACAGAGTACCATTATAAAGAAAATACGATCACTGAATCCGTTCGTAATGGCAATTTGTATGAGATTTTCAACAACAATGGATTCTGTTCTGTTTATATTATTTTGTGAAAACACGCAGCTCATTGACTAATTATGCGTTTTCATTATCAAATTATAGAAACATACGAAGTAGCTAACTAGGAGTGCATAACCATTCTAAATTCACACTCAACGAACTATTTGCAAGCAGAGTAGAAAAAGGACACAAAATGTTAACAATAAATATATAATATTATTTATTATATGTAGCTATTAAATAAAGAACATAAATTACAATAAAACGATTGACTCAGATGGATGTGGTTTTCTTTGTTTATCCCAGATAAACTTCCAACGTTTTCAAGAGTCTCAAGCGAAATATAGTTAACATTGAAATAATATATTAAGCATGTGAATCAGTGTTTAAGGATGTGCATGATTTTTGAAATTATGTTATGCAAGTGGAGATGTCAGTTGTTAGACCAATCACGAATGCAACTTTTGGTGCTGCGGTAGCTGCCACTGAAGCAGCTGCTAGAGGTGTTTCTTTAACAGTGGTATTGGCTTCTTTGCTTTGATCAGGCATCACCTAAAATGTAACGAACATTTAAGAATACAATCTATGTGTATGTAATCTTAGTAATATTAACCCTGTCAGCAACATGTTTATAAATGAGTCCATCTGGTCCTATGTAGCAAGTAGAAAACCCATCGTACCATCTATATAAATGAAATAAAAATAAATAGTTAAGATCATATTCAAATAGTTAACATTTTTCTTTGATACTAGAATGTTTAATTCGAGTATGTACATAAATATGTATGTATATTGAGCACAGTGATTAAAACGGGAAATGAAAAAGGTAAAATCTGAGCGTTCAGTGAATCGGGTTTAAAACATGGGCATATCAGGTAGATACAAAAAAATCCCTAGCAATTATCTGCAAAATAAGTTGTGTTATGGAAAAAATATGAAAAAAGACACTCACAAAGGCTAAGCATTCAATGAGCTTCATCAAATTCTCACGAGGTAATACTAAAAATCGGTGTTTACTGTAGCTTGGCTACGGTAAAGCGTGTTATTCAAAGTGTTTAATATTAATTAAGAACGAATATAAAAAAAACAACGTATAGTGCCACTCACAAAGAAACGCTCCCTTAGATCTGTAGGAGACAGCTGACGTGAAAAACTCGATTCGTAACTTGTCGTTTTATCTGGCAAAAAAATAATTTATTTCAAGGGGACAGACGGGTATAACTTTTACCCTAAAAGAAGAAATTATGCCTATTCGTTCCTTCGAAATAATTTTTGTTTAAGAGAGAGTATAGTAACAGTAGTATGAGACAATGTGTAAACCTATTCTATTGACCGGCAGTGTATGGACCTAGAGGCGTTCGATCAGTAAAATATTTTAACCAAATCACCGAAGCCGTTATAAGGAAGATAGAATAAATGGGTACCTCTTTTACACATTACTTTTACACAGTATATTTAAAAAAAAAAATCTTTTGAACGGTTTTCAAGAAAAATATAGTGGTACCCATGTACGATACGGAGATATACAGGGTGATTCGCATAAGGTGTGACAAACAGCTAGAGCGTGTAGGTTGGGTCGAGACAAGAAAAAATCGTATGGAAGGGGGATTAATCCTCCCCTCCATATAGCCGGGAGAGGCAATTTTACCTTCTGTTAAGTTAGAAATTTCTTCTTATATTTATTTTATTATATTAAAATTTTATTCAAACTCAAAATTTTGAAAAATAAAAATGAAAAACAAAATTGAAAAAAAAAATTCAAACTGATTTTTCTTTAATTTTTTTTTTTGTATTATTAATTTTAAATCAAATAAATAAATCTACTGTACTACCTACGGAGTGGAAATAGGATCTTTAGATCCTGGTTTTGTTTTCAGAATCGTTTGAGAAGACGTATAAAATCGTTCTCCCGGATTACCAATCGAAAAGGCCAGTAAGCAACGGATTGGAGAAAAATTAAAGGAATTTTATTCGTGTTATTTTCAAATTTCTAAAAAACTAGAAGAGATTCTAGCATCCGATTTTCTATTTTTGAATAAAAATTAGTACGAAGGTTGAAAATAAAATAAATAAAGTATAAAAAAGTCATAGTCATGGAAAATTATTTCAATCATTATAGGTACTTACGCTTCTTGTTGGTCTAGGATTTCCTTAAATTTCCAAAGTTTAACTTTCCAGAATTGAAACATCACCTTAGCAGTAAATTTGTTGAAAATTAATTTCCACATTATATTTTTGTTGCGTAACTTACCTTCAAACCGGATATACCTCGAACACTCCATCGTATCCTGACTGAGAAATCTTCTGGGTGTTTTGTGATTTTGAGAACTTCTAACTTAACATAAGCATACTTTAAATGACCAACTGTTCGTAGCAAGGCAACTTGCTTCACGTAATGATATAGGCCACTGAAACGAACAAAAATACTTAATAATTTGTTTACTAGAAGACTTGTCTCGTTAAGTTACACTGTGTGCTTTCCTTTAATGTTATTTTCGAATATTAAATTTGGGCTGTAAACTGAATAGTCCATTGGCTGAATAAATAATGTTGGGAGAGTGTTTCGCAGTACATTGAAGACGTGGTCTAACTGCTCTAGAGTTGGTTTGTTTGAATCACTGGCAGGGTCAGGAGACTCCTTGGCTAATTTGCTACTCTGAAATGATTGATTAAGTCAGGATCTAAAATTTAACTATGTGAAAATTAAAGGTACCTCCAATATGTCTGTAGATAACTTTTCTGTAACATGCTTTGGGGCTGGGTCAGTTCCAAAATTGACTAGTGAACTCATCCTAGCTGGGAAAGGTGTGTTTGTTGGCTGAAAATTCAATGGTTAAGGTTTTATTATGAGAACTATAAACTCATTCAAATAGGCACACTCGTTTTAGTTATGTAATCAGAAGTGCTAGCTTCACTTTTCATTTGTATGTTTATCTTTAGTAAATACCAACGGCGAAAGCAAGCTCGGACCGTTTTACTTACATCAACTCCCTGGTGCATGGTCCTTCTTCGTTCGATATCAGTGCCATTGGTGATAGGATGAAGAAATCTTTGTCGAAGAAATGTATTGCTGAATGATGATACCAACCGCAATGTTGATACATTTCGAAGGACGTTGGTCATCTTTTCGAGGTTTTTAGACTACTTTATTAAGCTGTCGGTAATTGTGAAATTGAAAATTTTCAATTTCCAATTAAATTCGAGAACTAGTGGAATGATACACAAGAAAAAAACTCAAAATAATTTTGACACTTCCCATGTGGGTTATTTGCCGGGGACAGCAAAAAAAGGTTCGAAAAATGTTCCATTTCTCAGGGCTTTTTGTTATGACAGAAATGAGCCCAATTCGCCGAGAATAAATTCAGCTGTTCAGCATCAGTGTTCAAAGAGGAAAGGATTTTTCAGGGCTATTTGGCAGATAAAAGGTCTGTTTGGTAACGTGAAATTTCTTTCGAATTTTCACAAATTGTCACAATTCACAAATTCCTGTTTGTTAAATCGAAAAAGCTGCAACGAACGAGAACATCGAGAGAGTAATTAATTTCCTGTCCATTTGATAATTTGCGACTTTTCCCTACATAAATTTCTGTGTACAAGAAGAGTAAGACTTGCAAAACACCCAGCTGTTAGTATCTTTTGTTTTTAATTCGAAATTGTGGTTTCTTATATATGAGAAATAACTTGGGAAATGTATAATTTATGAGCGAGAGCTTGGAGGTGTCAGAAATCTGAATCGGTTAAAATAGGTTTGCTTGGCAACATAAAATTTCTTACAATTTTTACCAAACTGGAACAGCGATTTGATAGAAATTTTTCCCAAAAAGATTTCTTTCACACAAAGAAACTGAGTTTCCAGCAACTTTGAGTTTGTAGGAAACTCACATCCAACCTTGTAGGCAAATTAAAATGGCTGCCGAGGATTCTCATCTTCAATTGGATATAATTTTTGGTCGTGAATTTTTTCGAATTGTTCTTTAATTTCGTCCTGAGTCGGGCGCTATTGGCAGATTATGTCAGTAAACTGTCAAAAAACTGTTAGAAGAATGGACAAATTCATTCTTTTGGCAATTTACTGACAAAAAACTGCCAATTTGTCAGTCGTAAAAGTCCAGCATTACACAAGAATTTTGAGTCATGACTCAAATTCGGCAGTCCTATGTTATTTTGTTTCGGAAATGAAATTCTCAATGTATATAAATGTAACTTAGCAGCCAAACATACAACAATAATAAATAAAACGATTTTGTTCGGCGAAATCGTCTTGTGAGTAGATACTCGATTTCCACAAACTTTCCCTTTTTCGTCAACGATTCGTCTTCAATTATATGATTTAAATAAACAACAAAATATCTTTCCTTCCTATGCCTTCTTGTTGAATTTACACTTCTTGACAAAATCCCAATAGCTGATTGTCAGCTCTCAATTCTTACCCCGAGAAAACTTCGGTTTTTAACAGTTCCTATGCAATTGATAAAATACCTACTTTGCAAAAATCTTGTATGCCAAATAAATTGCATGAGTGCAAATATAATTGTGACTTGATTGATTCCACCGAATATTGAAGAAATTTGTCAAGAGAATTTTATTTGATTGACCGCCAATGAGCGGTTAGTTTGCTTCCGAAAAAGAAGTTATATTCACCTCTTAATATTAAAAAATTGATTTTCTTTTCTAATCTTTCGGTTTAATACTTTACGGGTAACTTAAGTTTAGGAAAATTAAGGAAATCGACCCGAAAGATGGCCAAACCCCAAACGTGTCAGTTCCAAAATTAAACTAATGTCGAATTCGATTGTTTTCGATCAAAACAAATCTTGCATTTTTATCAAGATTTCAGACCAATTTGCACACGCACTTAACGTTTCACATTTCGACATATGAAAAACTATATTGGCAAGCTAATATATTGACATGGAGATATTTGGTTGGCAATATTAATTGAATTTATATGTAATAAAATATTTAGTAATCATTTAAAACGATCGATTTTAATTTAATAAAAGATATTTAGGTGGGCAACTGCAACCCAATAACGATGCTACATGTTAGCACATCCACCTGAGTTTGGCTTAAAACTTTCTGGACAAAACAAACGAGTTTGGGAGGCGATACATATCATATACATCTGCAACCAATTCCGAAAAAAAAGAAACAATCTACAGTTAAATACTTTACTGATTTTTTGTGTTGTGGTATTATTTTTATTAGTAATAAATCATTGGTAAACAAATTAGATTATGAAAAATAAAATTCAAAAGCAAATCTAGTGAAATATAAATGATCCAGCATCTTGTTATTCGGATAAGTTGTTTCCACCAAAGGATATGTCTGTGCATTTAGATTTCATCCAACTCAGAATCTTCCGGTGGAAAATCTCCAATTTCAACTCCTGAAGGCACAACAAAACCCCCATAATTCGCTTCGCATTCAAAATAGCGTTTGCCATCAACTCTAAAGAAGGCAATTTGTATCAGACAGTTTTTTTTAAAGAAATTTAGATTTTTGATAAACTTACGATCCGTCATTCTTGCCCAATGGTTCATCATATTTCACTCCAACGAAAACACCATTTTTACCCTGGATCTCGCCCTTGTACATCACTGTTCCCAGTCGTGTAGGGTTCCCTTTTACTTGTACCTAAAATAAATTGTCGGTGTCAAAAATATTCTAAAAAAGTGAATACAATAATTAATCAATTACCTTGCACCTAGAGCCAACTGTTATAAGATCAGCTCTACGCTGTTCTTCTTCGGCGGCTTGTTTGCGCTTTTCTTCGATCTGTTTCATCTCTTCCTCATTATACTTGCCGAGGCGATTCTTTTTCAAAAAACTCCGCACAGAATCCTGCTTCTGTTCGTATTGTGTGTCGGTAAGTTCGAATTTATCAACCTCATCGGCAAGTATTAAGAAACTATCTATAACATGCAATCGCATACCCTCCTCAATGGGATACGAGCCAAGAAGGGAATTATTATTGTCAATTTTAGAAACGAGCCGATCCCCATTGTAGAGCTCAATTTGCATGGTTGAGGCACAGCCTCCAGTTACGATTTCCAGTTTTTCCTACAAACACACAAATGTGAGGGCCATTTGTAGACTTTTGTGTTAGTTTTAATTGATATTCATCTTTTTATTGATTTATACTTTTATATAGAATTCTCAAAGGAGGTGAATATTATAATTTATCACCAGGTGCTACTTTGAAGACTTACCTTCAGCTCAGCGATAGTTAAACTTTTTGGAAATTTCTTCTCAAAGGCAATACCATCGTTTTTGGAATTGGAAACATTTACTTTAACGAAGTCCGATGTTGATGGTATTACAATGGAAGATGACATTTTGTTTTGTTATATTTAATTGAGGAATGTGAATAAATTTTCCAAATCCTTCGACCGGCAAACGATTTCTATTTTTTTGTTTTTTTGTTTACGGCAGACAACAGAACAGACGGTCGATGACATCCGGATGACTCATATCGAATATAGTGCTCATTTGGGAGTGGGAAATTAATGGCCCCGTTCAGATTTGTAACCAAAGCGATCTTGATAGCTTCGACTGCTTTTAGACGTGAGCGATTTTTACCACCCATTCTCGCCTTGTGAGGAGTCACAAGCTCTTATTACTATTTCTTGTAAGGATTGTCGTGACCACAGATTAGCCATATGAAGATGAGAATGTTTCGTACGTTTCTCCCTCCAAAACCCATTTGTTTACATTGTTGTATTTGTAATTTTTTCCCGCGTCGATTAGTTCAAAGTAGTTCATTTATCTAGTTACAGAATGTTTCCAAACAAGAAAAAGACATCACCAATCAAAAGAAATTACGTAATAGATTATTGTTGTTGACATTTTTCTAATTTTTAAAGTAAAATAAGAAAACAAAACCGAAATTAAATTGATTTTGAGGTTAGATTTTACTTTTGGCAAAATGAAAGCATTCCATTCATCATCTACTGGGAAGTACTAAAAAGTACTTTGCAAGGCCCAATGGAACACGGCTAGTGATGTTGGGGAAAATTGGACTGTTTTAATCTTCGTTTCTCTTTTGGTTTCCCTCTAATCACAAATAACTTTTAAGCGCTGTAATTTTTAATGAATGTTTAAAGCTAGGACCGCACTCGGCGGAACTGCACTTCAGCGGAACTGAACTTCACGACTTATTTGTGGGAAATTGTATGAGCTATATCGCACTAAGCGACAACTGCACTTCACGACGCGACACTATGCGACAAAGTTGGTAATCTGACCAACTGTGTCGCGACGTGAAGTTTCGTTCAGTTTCGTGGGAAAGTGCGCACGGTGTCGCTGAAGTGCAGTTCCGCCTAGTGCGGTTCTACCTTAAGGCTTAACTACATAAGCCAAAAAGTACTTTAGTACAAAAGTAAAAATATTTTTTTTCCCGCTAGCGCAGTTGTTTTGTGAAAAAGAATATACAATTTTTTTTTTAAACCAAAATTTAATCTTTCTGCATCATTTTTTTAAGTTTTCCAGTGAGAAAAACTATTCCAAAATGAGTGTGAAAATTTTCACTTTTGTACTTTTTCACTTTTTTGGCTTATGTAGCTAAGCCTTTACTTTGTACAATTGAAAAAGTGTCATCTCTACTCTTTAAGGCTCTCCCAAACCAACGCGAAACATTCGGCGCGACAGCGAAACTTCCGCCTGTCTTAATTTATTTACATGGAGATTAATGGGAGCACCCACACTGGCGCGATGCGAATCTTCGAATATTAAGGCTGCCCCAAACCAACGCGAAACATTCGCGCGAATATGCGACGACTGAATAATGTTCGAAGATTCGCATCGCGCCAGTGTGGGTGCTCCCATTAATCTCCATGTAAATAAAGGCTGTCCCAAACCAACGCGAAACATTCGCGCGAATATGCGACGACTGAATAATGTTCGAAGATTCGCATCGCGCCAGTGTGGGTGCTCCCATTAATCTCCATGTAAATGAATTAAGACAGGCGGAAGTTTCGTCGTCGCGCCGAATGTTTCGCGTTGGTTTGGGAGAGCCTTAAATTAAGACAGGCGAAAGTTTCGTCGTCGCTTTGAAATATTCGCGTTGGTTTGGGAGAGCCTTTATTCAGTCGTCGCATATTCGCGCGAATGTTTCGCGTTGGTTTGGGGCAGCCTTTACTCCACTTGATTAAGCGAAATTATCTGAGTGGACGGTGAATGAAAATAAATAAATTGTTTAGTTGCCTGGCCTAAGGCAATTTTGTCCACCCGCGCCACCACATATGTCCCTCGCCAAGTTGTGCTGTTGTAATCCCTTGTGAAAAAACCGCTGATACAACAACTCAAGGTGTCAAACAATTTTTGGACAGGTTGTCACCGTCTCGGAAAGGTTCTTGAACGTAACGGCCATATTATTCACTCGATTCATCCAGATTAATAATTTAAATCCAGATGTAAAGCATACAAATTCAATGTAAATACATCTGGATTTAAGTTTTGATCTGGATGTATCTTGTGAATAATATGGCGGTAACGATTGATGCCTGAAATATTAGTTCTGTTTGGTAACGTGAAATTTTTCACCGTACCAACATAGTTCAAATTTGATCCATGGTTCAGCTATTTCCACTCAACGATTTTTGTGGATTAGCTAAAATTCAACGGTTTCAAGGTCCGAAAATTAGTTAAAAACTAAGGCCAGACGCGCACATGCAACTAAACAGTTTGGTTTCGATTTTGAGCACTCGGGATTATATGAGACTCCGCCAGTTTATGTGCGTGGACCCTCATATAATCCCATAGTGCTCAAAATCGCAACCAAACTGTTTAGTTGCATGTGCGCGCCTGGCCTAAAGAGATATTTGAATCCTAGTTAAACCAAAGTTATGTCGTTTTCAAGTGGACGTTCGGAGCTACTCCCTTTGTCACTCCTTTTCTCCCAATTTTCCATTTTCGATAAGAAAATCCAATCCAAAACGACAGTAATCTGTCGAAATTAGAGAGTTAAAATCTTAATGTCATGTTCATTTCAACAAAATTTTATTTTTTCGTATTTTTAAAAATGAAAATGAAGACACAACATGTGAATCCACCATATTATGAACGGCCCCTTTGTACGGCGAATTCGCAGATATCAGCTGAGTGGTTTCCAGTTTTCCAATTCTCCTTTTATACCCTCCCAACGAATGGTAATGACATTTCGAAAATCGAAATGGTTTCTTTTTTTTACAAACTTCAAAAATTGCCCTAGTGCACAGTATTGAGAATGAAGTTTTTGTTTTCGGTTGTTTAATTTTTTAATCCTCTCGTTGGTAGCTAATAATAAATATAATTATTTTATCTTTTAAAAGTTCTAAACATTTCGTTTATTCAAACAAACGTCAAAAAATACTGAGTGTATTCGTGGAATAAATTAAAATGTCTTCAGTTTGGTCGCGCAATTTAATATAAAACGGTACAAAAACAAAAAGTTTTATAATAGATGAAAATAAGTTGATTTTTCTAGATAACACCTAAATAATTTATTCACGCAATTTTATATTATAATTTTTATAAAGTGAATTCTCTACCTGATCTTAAGTGTTCTTAAAAAAATATCATCTTGCTTGTAGTTCTTTTATATTTGATGAAAATGTGACGCGTTGCAAAATAAATTCCGTTGTTATTCGCTTTCGCACTCAAATCTCAAATAAAAAAAAATAAGCAGAAGCAGTCTGGTGTTTGCGTTGTGTGGTTCTGTCGCTCGGTCTCGCTTTTCTTCTCTAGCTGCTTTTACTGCTGCCGCTCGGGTGCTCCGGTGTTCCTCTTGTCCTCCTTCGACTATTTGTCTCACGGTTCCGATGCAAAAAAAAAAATAGAATAAGTAATATTCTTACCTAATCTAATTTTAAAAATTGATCAGAAAAACCACAAAATACATTCTAGTGATGAGTCTTTGAATAAATAAATATATAAAATTAAATTAAAAAAAGAGGCATTGTATTTCTTGCTTGCGTTTATTAATTTTTTTGTTATTGTGCATTTTAGTTATTTTAATTTATTTTATGAATTCGTGACTTGATAAATAAAAAAACGGCAAAAGTGATTGATAATTTTGCTTGTTTGATTTTTGGGTGGTGGTGTTTTAAGTTGTGTATTTTGATGCAAAATCACATACCTACCCATACAAAGTTTTCGTGACCTTTTCACAGACGTGTTCAATTATATGCAGTTGTGTGTGACAATTGTTTTGACAGCCGCCGGTTGAAGACGCGTACGTGTGTCTGAAAAATATATGGGCGCAAAATGTTTCATATTTGTGACCTCCTAACTTGACAATTGATGAAAATTGATGAAAATTGATCGATTTGTTTTTGCTATATCTACATCAATTCGATAACGATTTAACTTGTTGATTGAAGAAATGTATAAGTTGAATTGTGGCTCATCTGAGGGGATTTTGTTTTTTTTTCTTGTTGGAGCTCCAAGGAATAGGATCCGATTTTAGTTTTGTACTTTTAAACCTAAGGCTTAACTACATTCAATAGTTTTTTTTTTTTTTGCAAAGAAGTGAAAATACAAAAACATGCTCTAAAGATGCCTGTGTGCGAAAAAATCAAGCCAGTTCAGGATATCTGACATCTCAGCAATCTGAACGCAATTCCTCACTTTCGCTGTCAAAAAGCTGGCACTGATATTTTTTGGATTCGCATGCTCAGTTGATTGAATTTATTAAAAAAAAAAAGAAGAGTGCTTTTGGCTCCTTGCATATAAATCTTGGTCAGATTTTTCCTCCTGCTCAGTCAAACTCAGAGTTTTGCTCAGTAAGATCTCAGAAAAGCGAATTGGCTGATTAGGTCTGTTCCAAAAGGTTTGTTCAGTGACAAAATAGTTAGATTAGAACAGAATAGAACAGAACAGCACAGATTCGTGGTAAACGTCAGAACAAGTTAGAACAGGAAATCTGTTCTAAGTTGTTCTACCTAAAAAGCTAGTACAGAAAATCCTGTTCGAAACTGTTCCAAAGTGTTCTAGACAGCCTCACTGAACAGCAAACCAGAACAGTTTACAACAGAAATTTCCTCACTGAACAGCAAAAAGTTGTACTTTTCTGTTCGAAACTGTTCTAAACTGTTCCGAACAGCCTCGCTGAACAAACCTAAAGATTTTTACCACAAAACTTTTCTGAATGTGACCCTGATTACACGATTCCTTTTGTCGGTTGTTTCTTAATTCGTCTTTTTGACATCTAGGGTGTGGGGATGTAGAAATGTAACTGAAATCCCTCACCTAATATGTCAAAAATTAAACACGAAACAATCGAAAAAGCAAACGTGTGATCAGCCCCTAATTCAGACCAAACGTCAAAAATTATACTCGACTAGAGTTGCCAAAGATTAAGGATAAATCTTGATCAACATTTTCGGAAATCAAGAAAATAAATGTTTACAAAAAATAAAAGAACTAGTAAGAAGATTATTAATTAATAGGTATATACCTATAAAATCAAAACAAAAAATCTTTAGTTACACATTAAATTATGGAAGGTATACAAGAAATACAAAATTGTCAATTCTACATTTTCTTCCTCAGAAACGATATTTTGTACATTTTATAAAAATTGTTTGATGAGTTAAAATATTCAGCCTTATTGTGAGTTTCACCCGAACAATCTTCCACCACGAAAACTTAACATTTTAATTTTCGCCTATTGTGAGTTTCACCCGAAATTTCATGATCGAAAAACTCCCCTTATTGTGAGCATTCATTTCGGGCGGAATGTAATGCCATTTTCACTTTTGTTTTGGAGGCGAACAAAATTTCGTTCGGGCGAAAGGCGAAACTCACAATGGCTTTTAAAATTCCGGGCGCACAAAAATCGTTAAGGTGAAATATTTTTCGGGTGAAACTCACAATAAGGCTGATTAATAAAATACCAAAAATCATGCCCATCTACCAAAACTAAAATAAAATTAGCACTTTGGCAATCTTGTTATTTGAATTCAAACGACAAATCCGTTCATCTAGGGTACGCCAGCGTAATTCACCTCAATTCATCGACACGAGATAAAATTACAAAAAAAAAAAAAACAATGTAACAAAATGAGTTTTGGAGGGTGAAACTTACGAAAGGTTCCCATCTTTATGTATACTACGTTTACATGAAGAATTAATTGTAATTAATTTTAAACCTGGATCGAATTGAATTCGGATTACTCGATCCGATCCAACTTGGCGAGCTGGATCGAATCGAAAACATAAATGTATACCTATATCGAAGAATTAGAATGGAGATTTAAGCTGATTGTGTTGGTGTGTGTGTGCTATTGTGTATTTATTTTACTGCACACAATAAAAACAAGACTCTCACTTCGATTTTATTTTAATTCTATCTTTCGATTTGGCATCGTCATATACCTGGATCGAAAATTCGATTCTGATTGAATCCGATCCTTGAAGCCGGTAATATAAACGTAGTAATAGGTACATAATTAAGTATCTTTGGCCATTAATGTGACCAAAAAAAATCGATTTTTCTTTGATTTTTTTGATTTGTGACAAGTTTTTCCTTTCCTTTCGACCAAAAAAATCGAATTTTTGTCGATCTGAAGTCGATTTTGCAGATCTCGATTTTTAGCAAGATTTACACAGATTTTCACACGCACTTGCACACATCAAAGGAAAGTGACTTTTACCCAGCGTCGTTTTAAAAAAGGCACTCATACAACCATAAAATAAAATAAAATCACGTTTTGTGTTCGTTTTGCCAGTAAAATTTAAGATCTGGCACCCAAATCTGAATTGTTCGAAACGAAAGCCACATAAGACTAAACACTTAAAAAGGGGTACCTTGATAGGGTTTTTATTCCAGCCTAAACTTGATTGGTGGCACACTTAAGATCTGGTCGTTTCGTTCAAAATTTAGAATAAAAACATTCTAATGTTTTCGTTCTGCGAATATTTAAAAGATAATAATATATGTAAGCATTAATATGATGTCATAAAATAAGACATGCGTGAAAAATGTTGGTGGAACTGAAAGCAGGCCATTAAGCTTTGTATAACTAAAATATTTTAACATATTTTGCATCCCTTTTATTTCTTTGTATACTAAGCAAAAAATACGTATGTACATGTGTATGTAGGAAACGAGTGATAACAAAAAAAAAAAACTAAATTCCTCATAAACAATTTAGTAAACAAAATAAGTATTCAATCACTTTTAGCCTTTTAAGTTATTCTATTATGAGCTCGTTTAATGCGTGTGTGTATGATGTCATGTCATGTAGGGGCAGTTTTTTATTGATAACCCCATAGAGAATACACAATTTTGTCGTTTGTTGTTTTGTTTGCAAAAAAAAAATAGCCAGCAGTTTTTAAGCCAAGTTCTCTACTCCGAAAACGGAAACTTTTATGACTAAAACTTTGACATCCAAAGAGAATTTTAAAATCAAAATTAAACATTCCTCATTAGATAGCCTCAAATCAACTATAGGTATTCGATTTTTAATAATATAATTTCAAATTTTACTTAAAGTGAAAAAATCAACTTAAAAAAAAGAAGAACAAAAAAACTTTAACAACGACAATAATCCAAAACAAAAATTTACACAACCAAAGAAAAATGCTTTGGAACATTTGCCTTATACTTGTGATATCTCTGGTTTCTTCATCACATAAACACAGTGTCTCCGGTGGCGGAGCCCCTGGTGATTCGGTTGTGATTACTGCCGGTGCTCTTGGTGGTAATCGCTACAATCCACATCCATCACAAGAGCTAGAACACCACCAGCAATTGCACCATCCATCGCAGAAGCCACAACAACAACAACAACAACATCAACAACAACAACATCAACAACAACAACAACAGCAACAACAGCAGCAGCAGCAGCAACAACATCATCAACAACAGCAACATAGTTCGTACCAGAGCAGCAACATAGCAGCGGGCAGCAATGGTGGCTCAAAAGCTTCACAACTACCAACAACAACAACAACAGGTGCTGTTGGTGGTGGTGGCGGTGCCGGTGGATCCCATGCGGCCTCCTCCTACGCTCATCATCATGGAGCACCTGGAAGTGGCCACATAGATCATCGGCACTCGTATAATCTTCTCAGCGAAGCAATGTCTCAAGCAGTTAGCAACGAATTCAGTAAGTATTAAAACTATTTATTACTATCTTCATACCTACATATAATTATGTATAATTTTTGTTGACAATTAAATTTGCTATGAAAAAAAAAATCAATAGTGAATTTGGTTTTGAATCATTGCGGAAATACTTATACAAAATTACCTGCTGCACGAACTTCATATATATTACCTGTTCAAATGTAATTTCCCAAGAGTTATAGGTACCATAAATTCATGCAAGGAATACAAATATGAGTTATTTCGATAAAAACAAGTCTTCATTATTTGGGGGATTTTTACACAAGTCAATCAATATAGATTCTCAGAATTCTCAATCTCTTGAAAGAACTTTAAGAAAATATTTAAAAAAAAACAATGGCTTATGAATCTTTGAAACTAGTTGACCTTTTTTGACCTTTAAAATAGCATATTTTTTTTTTGCAAATACACATCCCAAAAATGAGGTACTAAGATCCCGGAGCCGAGTTGAGCATTTATTTAATTAAAAGGTTTGAGCAACAAAACTTGAGTTTTTTTTGAAAAACCAACATAAATGAAAAAAAATTGATTTAGATTCAGTTTCAGTTTATTTCGCTTCAGTTTCTGAAATATGATTTGCAAAGTCTGTTTCTTATTTTGTTATAATTTTACCTTTAAGATGACACTTCATCTTCATACAGAGGGGCAAAAGTCTCTTTTCTATGCAAACAATAACTTTTTTATTTATAAATATTTTCGAATTAATTTTTATTATGTTTATCGCACAGCAAAAAAAAAGTGTCCAATTATTTTTGGAAAATGGCCGGGCAATAATTTACACAAATTTTACACATTTTTTGGTGTTAAAAATGTTCCGACAGCTGCGATAATTTTTCCTGTGGTGGCCAAATTTGAGTGATATGGGGTCTTGTGAATAAAAAAAAAGTAAAAACTTTTTTTAAAGGAAGCTAAAGCCAACTAGTCATAGCTTTTACTAGCAGCTAGACAGTTCTAGCTTAAGCCTTGTTTCATGTGAATACAAAAATGATAAAGCTTAATAGCTTGAGCTGGAAAATTCTAGCTTTAGCTTCGATTTAAGATCTCGGTTTTTTATTCACATGTTTTGACTAAGATAGCTTTAGCTAGAACTACTTTTATATAGACCGAATTAAAAAGGAAGGTTGTTTTGCATTTTGTTTTGCCATAACTTTTTATTATGTTCTATAGGGCAAGCATTGGTTGCGGGCAAAAAAGCTTTTTATCATTTTTTCCGTCAGTCTTTGCTGAAGCTATTTAATTTCTGCGCTGCTGCCCTCGTCTACGAAGGTTTATTTCGCTTGAGTTGTTATCATCAATTTGGTCTTCATCTAGTGGTTGTTTTTGTTTTCTGTCTGGTCTATCTGGCAGGGAAGAAGCTTGAAGATCGTGTTGCCAGATTGTGGTGCACGCAGCAGCAAATGACA
The DNA here is from genome assembly GCA_932273885.2 of Leucozona laternaria. Taxonomy (NCBI): domain Eukaryota; kingdom Metazoa; phylum Arthropoda; class Insecta; order Diptera; family Syrphidae; genus Leucozona; species Leucozona laternaria. The sequence continues at coordinate 15,397,647 of OW026367.1, read as the reverse complement.
CGGGGGGAACCATGCTTGTTGCAATATTCATTTTGTATTGCAGACATGAAAACCTCTGCTTCACTTGGCCAAAACATCTCTCTATTATAACGCGCTGTCGGCAGAATACTTCATTGTATTTTTTTTTCTGCATCTGTTTGAGGATTTTTGTAAGGTGTTTGAAGCCAAGGAGTGATTCAGTACCCAGAATCTCCAAGAATTATAGCATTTACGTGAAAATTCTCGTTCATAGATGCATAAATTCATGATCTTTTCAAGATCCATGAGTCGTGAATTGGCCCTGGCCACTGGGCGTCCACACTTGTGAATTCTTCGGCTGCATTGCATGTGGCTTGTACATTAAGGCTGTGGAAGCCTTTCCGATTAATGTATTCCTCAGAAAATCTTGGGAGTTTGGAGATCGCAATATGATTACAGTCTATTGCCCCAAAAGCTCCGGGAATCGTTTATTTTTCCGCCCATTTGGCCTTTTCTGTTAAGATTTCTCGACGGAAATCTAATATGAATGTGAGCCTTTTCCATAACTTGGTGGCCACGTGCTTAACATTCTTGCATACAGAAGAGCATTTAACGCCAAGATCTTTTCCTACACCGCACTGAAATCCAGGTTCGCACAGATATCTCAAAAATATCTAATTATATTCTCTGCTCAGAGGTCAGTGCTCTGTAAAATCTCTTTAAAAGTATTCAGAAAGCCACAGAACATTTTCTTTTGAAAAGTATGAAAATCCTCATCACTAATTTCCAACCTTTTCTTATACGATTTTGGTTTTCTTACGCGTATAAACTCGGCCATATTCGCACTATAACTAAACACAAATAATAAAAATAAGAACAAGTCGAAGGTTTCTAGACAAGTAAAAAAATCTTGATTTTTTTGTAGCTTTACCTATAATATTCTAGTTTAAGCTATTTTTATTCACACAAATTGAAGCTTAGGCTGAAAAAACAAGTTAAAACTAAATGAATTTAGCGTTGGCTATTTTAAAATAGCTATTACTAAAAGACATCTTTAACTAGCTAGTTAAAGCTTATTTTTATTCACCAAACACCTAGCTTTTACTTAAAAATCCAAGTTTTAGCTTTAGCTTTTTTTTTATTCACAAGACCCATGGGAACATTGGGTATGTTAGAGGTGAAAGTTTTGCAGCTGGACCTGAAACATTGACACGACGATGTTCAACACAGTTGATTTTCCCGCGTGGCATGATTTTGAAGAAAGACCTGCACATGTACATGTACAAAAATTCCAGTTGGTCCAAAAGCTCAATCCTGATGGTGATCCAGAATAATGTTTAGAGTACTTCAGAGCTGTTCGGAGGCATTTAACGGTTTATTCCAATCCTTTGGAGTTACTTTTTGAATTTATTCATTTGCTCCTGAAACATAACAGAAAAAATAAACTTAATATCTTTTTTACAGCCTAAAATAAAACAAGTAACTTACATGGTGATATTTGGACCGCCTCTGGTCGTTTCGAAAAAAAAAAAATTTTACAAGCAGGAATTTTTTTCGCCCGAAACTCATAATAGGGGAAAAGAAAAAAGGAATTTATTTCGGGTGGAATGATGTTCGGGCGAAGCTCAAAATAAGGCTGAATAAAAATCAATTTTGTTTTAAATTTGTTTTTTTTTTCTGTTAATTTTTTTTACAAATATGCGTAGGTTATACATACATAAAACGTCGCATTGCCAAACAATGATAATTGACATGCAAAATTTTTAGTTGTTTATTAAAATGTAATATTTCTCAAAAATGTACTCACATGGACATAGGATTTTGATGTTTTTTTTGAAAAAAAATGTTCCAATACTTGCGTTACTCTCGTATATCGCGTTAAAATCTAGGTATATGTTTTAATTTTGCACACAAGGAACTCGTAAGTAATAAAAATAATATAACATTCAAAAAGTTTAATAACTATTTTTTTTACGAACAAACAAATCAAAAAAGAAATTCGATATTTTAATACTTTTGACTTTTTTTTCACAATTTTACGTTAACAATGTAATTATATTAATAAACGAATACTTTATATATATATATGTGTGTACATATTATAAAAATATTCAATACTTTTTTTCCTTATAGTCTTTAACCGCAAAAGCAAGTTTGTGCGATTCCATCGTGCATTTTATTTCTTTTGATATAGAGCTATAAATTATAGATTGTGGTTTGTTCAGAATCCTCACATAACTCTTTACCTAAATATAAAAAAAAACAATAATTCGACTACACTTTATAAACTGGTTAAGATGCTATTGACTTTGATTCTGGAGTCTTACTCGTATCTTGATTTCTTAAGCATTCCAGTGATAAAACAAAAAATCTTAAAATATTCTGGGCAAACTTGTTTGTTGAAGCAAATTTGAGAAATTTACAACAACAAGTTTCTTTAATTCAATAAATTTAAATTCTTAAATTTGCCATTGATTTAAAATGAGTTTAATTAATGGGTATTTGTTATTGTTATTAGGTATAGGTAAACCTTATTAAAATCATAGTCTGAATTTTAAAGATAAAAGGAATCATAGAAAAGTTACGTTTCTTGTTAGGGTGTCCAACTCCACCATTGTTCAAAAAGATGTGCGAATTGGTATTGACATTAACAATGACATCTGTGTTGCCATATCCGATTTTGAAAGTCTAAACATTTTTGTGTTTATTAAATAATTTGTTTATCGCGTCATTGGGTCAAGAGGATTTAAACTCTTCCATTTTGTGGCTATAACTGGATTACAATCCAGTCTCCGCAAATGGAGTACACATGAATATTTTGAATTCGGATACCAAAGCTGTAGTACTGCAAATATTAATTTTCTCGATAAAGTATTGTAGGTAGCTATAGATAATAACGGCTGTCAGCTAGTTCTCAATTCCTTTTTTTCTTTGTCCTTTTATTATTGTCTATGGCCGGGTTTTCTTCAAAAGAAATAATGTTAATAAAGCTATCTACTAGCTACCCCACCCGGCTTCGCACGGGTAGACAAACCTAAGCTTAGAATACAAATTACAAAAGAAAATATAAATAAATATTTAAGCTAATTTTTATAATCGAATACTATACTTTATGGGTTTTAACCTACTTTAGTTTATGAATGGCTAAATATGTAAAAACATGATCCTCTTAAGTCCAACCATTATATGTAACTTTGTCAACACAGAGAGAATTTTTGTAATAAAAAAAACACTTCTTTGTTTTTATCCCATTTCACTCTATAATTAGCAATTTTTTTTACATAACCTTTCACACACAAAAAGAAATTTTGAAATCAGATGCTACTTTTGGTCAATTTCATCCTATAAATGGCAATTTTCTGAAAAAAAATCTTTAAAGCCATCCACTAAAAAACAACCTTTCAAACACCGAAAGAATTTCTTAAATCGGATATTTTTTATTTTTTTCCCATTTCACCTTACAAAATAACAAAAGTTGAAAAAGAATATCCAAAAAGCCAATTCCTAACCGCTAACAGCGCCACATGTTGAACGGTAATTGAATTGAACTGAAAAACTAAATGTGCGCCTACAGCGCCACCTGTTGAGAATTTTCTGACTTTTCTTTTTTCCTAAACCTTAGCTGACCAATTACAAACAAACCTGTAGATGGCAGTATCCAAATTGGTCAAGTCGTTTTCGAGTTTTAAGAATCCGAACCCACCATGATCCATTTTTATATAACATACAAAAAAAATAAAATATATAATAATATAGAATGTAGATTAAAATTAATGGTTTAACCTGAATGTAAAACACGTAGTTTGGTATATGTATATAAACTGTTGTTTTTGATTGCCACCAGGCATCGCATTTTGACTTTTCTAGTTGTCAATCCAAAGGTATTTCAGAAAGCCTATCTGAATTCCGTCCGAGCGTGGCCAATGACCCTGTTTAGATTTTGACTGCCCACTACGTTGTGAAAAGTCAATGCGTGTATACACTTGTAATTTTCACTCATGTGCATCTCTGAACTATCTGTGAATTGGAACATTTGATTGTGAGCATCAACAACCCTGACTTCAAAGATAAAATAGTTGCAAAATAAAGAATATATAGCAATTAAACCTGCTTCAGCATCTTTGCAATTATCAAACCAATTATTCAAAAAGCATTTTCTACTTCTACCCTCGACCCACTACGCATTTTTAATTTTTATTCTTTTCTACCGCATCGTTCAACGCCACTTTCACCACTAAACTGTCGTCTAAACAGGGTCAATGAAAACTATAATCTGGCTCTCATGTGCGAGTAGATAAACGCCAGAGGGCATCTGAGTAAGTTAAGAGAAAACATTAAAAAACCGTTACTTGTTGGTACAGATTCCTCAGAATATATGTCATAAATCTATATACGCGTGATGTTCATCAAGTGCGCCTATTCGGACGCCATATTGGAAAAAGGTTTTTAAAGGACTAAATACTCTTTATATGTCAAAATATAGTTCGCTCCATATCTAACAAGCTACAAACTCCACCGTATCACGACTTGTTGATACTCATGAAATAAAGTTTGTTCTGTGGAGAAACAAGAATACTTTGCGAACACAGCCACAGAAAGAAAGAGTGTACATAAAAGTTTCTAAATAGCGATTTATTAGCACTTGTATTGCTGCGCTAGCTTTATGTATATATTACCAATAAAACGCACCTTAATATATGCTTGGAAATGAAGGTTTAGATCGCAAAGGAAGTTTCGCTTCATTCAAACGTACTGAGTTGCACGAGCAGTTTTTATTTTGTAATTGAGTTTGAGTGAGTGTCATTTTTCTATTGCAGAACTTGTCCATCTCAACGCCACATTTTCCTAAATTTGAGATCTACTCCAAAAAATCAGAGTTGTAGGGGAGACCAGTACAATGCCGGCCAGAGGGCAATACCGGCCACCCCCGTATCTCCAAGTGTAACAGGTTCCTTAAAGTTGAAATATTTGTAATTATAATGTGCTTTGACAGCTGCTCATTCTTATGTGTAAACCCAGTTTGTGTTAAGTCATTTTCTTGACTTTATGGATGGTGTTCACATTGGACTCACTCCGCGCGACTCATTTTGACATCTATTTCTTTTCTCTCACTCCGCCTCACTATATGAGAAAGTGAGGCAGGATTTTTTAATTTTTTTGAAAATATCCTGCCTCACTAGACCATCTCTTTTTCATCATGAGGTGGAGTAAGATAAAACAAAAAGATGTCAAAATGAGTCGCGCGGAGTGAGTCCAATGTGAACACCGTCATGGATGTGTTTTTTTTTAAATCCTACCCAAATTAGAATTTTTATTAGATATACTTTTTTCTTTCCACTTTGGTTTTTTTTTTAATAATTTGCTTATAAAAACTTTTTGTTAGTTAATAGAATTTAATTTTTTATAAAAAAATGTATCTTTAAACTCAAGAGCGGACAATGGTGGCCATATAGCCGGCATTCCCCCTTAAAGAAAATTTTTCAGTTTTATTTGAAATTTAACTTCTACCTACTAATTTGGTTTATGCTAGAGCGAGTGCTTCATTTTAAGTAATAAGTAATATTACTATTAACTTACAGACATATATGCCAAAAGATCGTGCAAGGAACACTACAAGGAGATGCTAGAATTATAGCACCCTTAAAACCGCAAAGAAACTTTTGGACGAAGGCTTCACTGTCCATGGAGCGGCAAAGAAGTTAGGAATTGCGTACACTACCTTTGCAAGAACGATTGATGGCTATACATGTGCGAGAAATGCCTCGCACTCCACTAGCCGGTACATCCCGCACTGTGGCTGGTATTGCCCGCTAGGTCTGACAGTGCCGGCCGAAGCAATGTTTTTTTTTAAATTCATTATTTATTATTATTTATGAATTGAACTCGTTTTTTGTTATGTAATATTAAAGAAAAAATATTTAAGTTCCTATTTATTAAAAACAAAAATTAATTTTCGTCAACATTTTTTGTTTTATTGGCTTTTTAGCTTAAGTGGCCGGCATTACCCTTCCCTACTTTAAATCTCCCTTTTTGCAAAAATTAATAATTCATTACAATTTCAAATATAGCAAATATGTAGATATGTATATAAAAACTCACGTACAGCTTCCTTAAAAATGAGTACACCTAAACAGCATTTGACAGTTGTTGTATACAACAAAAGTGAAATACCACACATTTATTCACCTCCCATACCAGTAGAAGAAATAAACAATTTAAATCAGAGATGATAAATTACTAAGGGGATCTAAAAAATGGTATACAAAAATATATATATTCCATAGACTCTTTTAATATATGTTCTAATCACATTATTTGTATTCAACTCATATTGACGATGTGTTTTGTGGTGAAGAAAATAAATAACCGCGTAGAATAGATATACGATAAACATGTTACTTACTACAGTACCGGCATAAAATTATACATCACGATGAACAGCTCTGCCAAAATGTTTCCCAATTCCTCTGTCCTCTGTGAGTAGATATAGCAATAACAATCATAACCATTTGCAGAACTCGCGCCGCGCCGGATGAGCAGATCTCGTCATCTCCCTTTGTCATCCCATCTAAATCCGCTTAATTGATAATCCCAAGCACATACTGACCTCTTTTCCTAAGAAAAAAATAAAACTACAAAAACTCAAAAATATAACACGAATGAATGTAAAATTTAAATAGACCAAACCGGGGAAGATAGGAGGAAATGAATTGAATGTCCCCTCGCCACTTCTGGGTATAAGAATGTTAGCCAAATTTGTTGCTGAAGCAGGTGCCAATTTTTATTTTTTTTTTTAATTCACCGCTCGCGGTCGTTGTAGTGTAGACTATGGCGAGTGGTTCCTCTCCCTGTGATCTGTGGTGTCTGGTGTGTGTGTGTGTGTGTGTTTCTGTTTCTGTTTAGTTTTATTACACGCGGATATCTTTCTCAACAGTCATCTGTGATCTGTCACTTGATGCAAAGAAAAAACTCGTCGAATGTAGTGTTGCCATTTGTTCCACAAAAAATTTATAAGATCTAACTAGTGGGATCCGAAATAAGATCAAGAGTGCTTGTTTTCTCGCAGTTGCTGATGAAAGACATTTTACACACTTCTGGCGCAACAATTATTAGTAGAGCTAAAGTCAAGACCAATGGGTAGATAGGTAATTAAATTATTGTTTCTCCTCCTCATCGTCCTTTCATTTGAAAACATTTTGTCGATTATAATGTTATTTGATTTAATTTTTTTGAATTAAGTATACACAATTTATTGCCGCACTATTTTGGGAGAAGTGATGGGATGGTTTTTATTGTACAGTATTGAGTTAAATTTAGAAAATTCGGTAAAAGAGTTCTGTATAAGATTATTGGCGCCAGTATAAAGAAATGAAATCAAATATGTAAATTCATACAAATTCTCGTATTCTATAAAAATGTTTTTATTCTAAACCGAAGTGTTCATTCAACTTATGCATCACTAAAATTTAATATGAAATTATTAAAATAATAAAGCGCTTATTTCCGTTCACAATTCTACAAAAGTAGAAGAAAAATGGTGCAGGATGCTGTCTTAGAAAGATGCATACCATCTGTAATTGTTATTCAGTTAAAAGGGTAAGATATAAAAAGTAGCATGAAGCTTTCTTCGAGTTTTCAATGCGCACTGAATGTCAGCTTATCATTCACTCTTAAAAAGTCTCTTCAACAAGTTCCATCGCGAGCCAATGTCTTCCAGTTGCGCACCGCTTTGGACGTCTTGGGCTATGCCATTTTTCACATGTTTCCCGCCTGGGAAAAAACTATCTAGTTTTTAATAAGGCCTTAGAAAGTTTCACATAGATACTGACAACACAATAAGGGGCTAGGAAGGTTTTCTATCGAAGTTGTCTGGGCCCTCGCCAGTTATGAACCTTTTTGCCTCAAGATAAAAGAAGAAAAATTACAAGTATCTACAATGTTGAAAATGAAGAACTTTATATGCTTTATTTTTTAAAGCATTGTAAGGGAGGAAAACTTGCCTAAAAAGAACTTACTACGAAGGGCCTTATGAGTATTTGACAAGTTTTCCTCGTCTAGATTTTCTCTACTGAAAACGTGGCAAAAACTTGCTATTTTTCCAGTTGAGTTCCGTCTCCGAAAGCGATGCAGCGCTAACAGTTCTTGATGAATAAATGAATGCCATGGCCATAAATTTATCAGACAGACAGAATTTGGAACGATCAAAATAGTTATAAAGCCGTTTTCTAGACGAAAAAACTTATCGTATCCATCTTTTGGAGTTGTTGTTGTAATGCTTTTTTTTTGATGATGTATATGGATCTATTTTGATAATCAAAAATGGCTTATATGGTTCTTTTATATTCTTGGTGCTGTTGGACTTCTCAAAAGTTTTCAATTGTATTGATCACTCTATTCTTATTTTTACAAACTTCAAAACATTTTCAAGTTCTCTAACGAATTTCTTCGTCTTTATGTAATTATTTGAAAAATAGATTAAAAACAGTTGAAGTTGAAAATTGAACCTCTGCCCCATTTATAGTAAACTCAGAAGTACCACAGGGTTCTGTTTTGGGACCACTTCTATTTTCACTTTTCATCTAAAATCTCCTTGATGTTGTTAAAGATTGCTTAATTCATATAAATGTTTTGTATGTGGATGTCGCTTTAATCTACAACAATCGCCCACTTGGATTGATGGAAGATATTGTTATTCGCTATAATGAAAATATAGAACGTAAGGAAAAATAAACTCAGTCTCAACCTATCTTAAACCTTTGTTATGATTTAAAAAAAAAAAACTAAATAACTCTTCGAATATTTCTTCGATTATTCTCACCGGAGATAATGAAGTCCATTTCTAGACAAGGTTATCTATTAAGGCTTTACTTTAAATAGTTCTCTTAGGCCCATTTGTTGAAACAAATTTTAAATATTTAAGTTCAACATTAGAGCTTATGCGACAGTTTACGCTGAGGAAAAAGTAGAATATAGGAGTTTAAGTTGAACATAAATATTTATATTTCGTATAAGCAAACGGCTCGTAGTAGTTGTGATGCAGTCTCAGAAAAAAATATTCAGGTCTTCGAGAACTTGACATAAACTGCCGTTTAGTTAAAAAATTATGGCGCGAAATTTAAGACGATTTAGTAAAGTGTTAAATCATACTAGGTTAAAGAGAGGATATTGCTTATTTTAAACGAGTTTAAAATGATACTATCTCTTAACATTTTACTAAAGTTAAAATCGCCAGATTTCTGTTTTATCTTTTCAACATATTACTAAATCCATATGTCACTTTGACATAGAAAAACTTTAAAATGGTGTGTTTGCTTACTTTTTTGCACGAAATGTCACTGTTGAAGGCGCGTTCAGCTTGAGTTTCGTAAGAAATGGAGTTTAGTATGTTAATAGTTAAAGAGTGTCTAAAACTAACAACATTTTAGTAAAGAGTTTTAAAGTTAGTAAAGTGTTAACTAGTATCATGCTAACACCTTTAACCTTTAACTGCTTAGTGTTAAGGTTCTGAATGTAAGCATTATAGTTAAATCTTATGCCTTCAAATGATTGTTAACGTTACCTATATTTACAACAAACATAGGTATGCCAGTGTCTATAATCTTAATACATCTATTCCGTTTGGAACTTATTAAAGGTTAAGAAATATTCTTAGATTACACAATACTATCCATTGCAAGTGCCCAGAATGCTTAAATAACACTCTACAGTTGCACAGTCACGTAGAAACTAATTTTACTGCGTTATTCACCTATACTATTGAAGAGAGTTTTTTTTCGGGGCGATTCGACTATAACGTGCTTTCTCAAATGAATTACAAGCATTTGTCAATAAACCATTATTTCAGATAAATTTATTTATTCCCTCACATTTCAATTAAAATATATTTTTTGTATCGTAGTTTACTTTGTAATAAGTTGTTATTTATATCCTTCGTAATTACCTAATGCTTAACTATATAGTTTTATATATAGTGTTTTGTATATGGCGTCAATATGATGTAGATATTTTAAATAAAAATAAGAAAGTCACACGATTAAATTTCCATCCACTGACCCAACTATCGACCCAAGGTAGATAAAGGATACCAATAAATCATTATTTATGCTATTGTGTTTGGCCAATTCTTCTTTCTTTTTTTCTATTGTCTTCTACATTTTTTCTAAACTTTTTGGAATTCAATAAGAAGTATTTTGAACACAAATAAAATAAATAGGAATTTTTGCATTTTTTTTTTACAGAATCAAGTTGAAGAAATACCATTATTGCTTTAAAAATACATATGCATGTACATAATTCATAATTTTAAGATCCAAGAACATCTCCCCATCGATCATTAGAGAGAAGATATACATAGATGTATTTTTATATATGTCGAAAAAAAATTGTATATGATATGAAAAAGTATACCATATGGTGCGAAAAGTACTTATTGTCAGACTTTGCGAAAAAAAAACGTTGCTAAAAAAATGGAAAAAAGTTATATGTATGCATAATAAAAACAACATGACGGACGTGAGTGAAATTCTTTGTATTATGATCAATTTGTATGATTAATATACTTTTCAGGAAATCCTTTTTATTTTCATGATCACATCACATTATATCATAATTGTATAATTTATTGCCTTGGGAATCCACACAGCGCTGAAGGCTCGGTTTTGGAACTCGCATATACTCGTATAGCCTTCACTTTGTCGGTCACGGACGTTTCAATATTCTGAATTATTTCAAAAATGTTCAAGGATTGAAGTGGGGTTAATAAGAGGGTAAGACGCCACTTGAATATTTTAGTTCCCAAATAAAACTGATTAATTAAAATCTAATGTAGGTCAGATTTTCCTCATCTCCAAATGATTCGTCAAAATTTAATGGTGATGTGAGTTAATTCTAATTTTTAGTGATGGCCTAATCGGCTATTTCCGAGTAACTGTTATAACAGTCACAGTTATTTTATGGCAATAGTTATTCTTACCAGTTATTGGGTAACGGTTATTTTGAATCTTTAAATTCAAAATCGTAAGCTGGCCGTAAACGATCTTTTCGACTTGTTGAAAATGAAGACAATAAACAATATCTGAAAAATCTGAAAATTGATTACAAAGCTTCTAAAAATTTAAACTTTTAAGGGTGTTTACATTGGAATATCTTCTCTCTCCTTCGATTTGTTTTTTTTTACTGATCAGTGGTACGGAAAATTCATAAAAAGTAGGAGGAGTAGACGAATGTGAACACCGTCCTTAATGTTTTGTTCCGAACATCAGCTGTTTAAGGGCAATCGGTTAATATTTGGATTGAAGTATTTTCTGTACTACAAAATATAATTCATCCCCTATCTAACATGCCATCAACCTTAAAATTCAATCGAAGGATGGCTAAGATGACGATAGATTAAAGACCTCTGAAAAATCCGAAATTTTTCCTTTTTATATTCTACTCCACAAACACGCATTTTTAGGGCAATCGGTTGACATTTGAAACGAAATACTCTCGATACCACAAATTAATTTTGTCCCCTATCTGTCAAGCCATCATCAACGGTCAAATTCCATCAAAGGTTATCTACGATGACGACGGATTAAAAAAACCTCTTAAAAAAACGAAAATTTTTCCATTTTATTTTCTGCTCCGGAAAAATGCATTTTCAGGGCAATCGGTTGACATTTGAAAAGAAATATTCTCGATACGATCAAATATAATTAGTACCCTATCTGTCAAGCCATCAACCATAAAATTCCATCGAAGGATGGCTACGATGACGAAGGATTAAAAAATATCTGAAAAATCTGAAAATGTTTGCTTTTTAAATTCTGGCAATTCGATGTACTTCAAAATGTAGTCTATCATCCTGATATGTTTATCACGAGTAACCTCTTATGTCTTAAAAGTTATTTCTTACCGGTTATCATAATAACGTGTAAGCGTAACGGGGGAACCGGTGACTTATTTGATATCAAATTACCTCTAAGCCTTAAGAGTTATTTCTTACATGTTATCATAATAACTGGTAACTTTGATATCGAATAACCTCTAAAGCTAGGAGCAGACGGCATATAAAAGTCGCAAACGTTTGCGACTCTGACGTCATTTTTACGTCATCATTTGCGACTTTGAGAGTATATCGTCTGAACACCCTTTTGGGACAGTCCGCATATGCTCGCAAACCATTTGCGGATTATGTGCGACACCCAAATTGCATATAAGTTTGCGACTTTCTTGCATATCATGTGAACACCCTCGCATATAATTTGTGACAGTTTGCGATCATGTGCGGCCATATGCGACCATCCCAAGCATTTGCGATGACACGAAAACCGAACATTGCACATCTCCACATATGCAGCATATCAGCTGCTGTGATTCTTCATTTTACTAGTAGTGTTGTTGTTGTGTCAAATTCTTGCAAGTACATACCTATAGCCTTTAGGATTTACATTTAAACGAAATAAAATGGAACTTTAATTATTAGGTATATTCGTAAATTTAAAATTAAGCGTGGGTAGTTCTGTCGATGACATTATAATGTAAGGCAGCAACAGGGTTTTAAAAATTTAAATAAAATTGTTTGCTTTTATAATATGAAGTACATTATTTTTTTTCTATTTTTGTTTAATCTTTTTATTGACAAAATACAGCAAAACTATGTAAAGTTCAAAGAAAAAATTATTCCACAATTTTCCGATTCTGGCTGCTTTTAATATTTTCCCCACCACAATTCATTTGTTATGAATTTTCAGATGAGAATTTTTCAGTTCCAAAAAATATGAATGTTCGCAAACCTGCATATGATTGGAATTGGGTGATATGCGGACTTTATAGCACATCGTCTGAACACCTCGCATATCCATCACAACATTTGCGACCACATTTGCGGACACATAATGTGCGAGTGCCTTGGTCGCAAATGCATTTGCGACTTTTGGGACAATTTTTGCATATCGTGTGAACACCCCATATGCAAGTTTGCGAGCAATGATGTAGATATAGAATTTGCAACAAATTTGCGACTATTTACGTGACGTCAGAGTCGCAAACGTTTGCGACTTTTCATATGCCGTCTGCTCCTAGCTTAAGCCTTGAGAGTTATTTCTTACCGGTGACTGTAATAACTGCAAAGGTAAGCCTAATAGTTGTCCTAAAGTAACTTTAACGATAGGCAACAAACATTATTTTTAACTTGCTTTAAATATTTTGTTTCAAAAAATGTTAACGATTTTTAGATTTTCAGAGGGTTTTTAATCCGTTATCATCGTAGCCATCCTTTGATGGAATTTTACAGTTGATATCTTGACAGATAGGGGACAAATTATTTTTGATCGCATCGAGAATATTTCGTTCCAAATGTCAACCTATTGCCCTAAAAATGCGTTTTTTGGGAGCAGAAAGTAAATCAAATCTTCATCGTGGCCATCCTTCGATGGAATTTGACCGTTGATGGCTTGAAAGAAAGATATGGATAGAATGACGGTGTTCACATTCGCCTAACAGCTCCGACTTTTTTTTTGACTTTTTTTATACTTTATCTCATTCCCACTTTACAAGTGAAATTAAGATAAAGCACAAATATATTAAACAAAAAAGTCGAATAATTTACTACGTGTTATTGTAAAAACTGATAATTGGAAACTTCTATGTGGGGTAATCTAAGAACCAAAAAAATTATTTACTGCAGTTATTTCAATAACTGGTAACTTTAATATTGAGTAACCGGTTATAACAGTTTCAAGCGAATAACCGGTTACTGGTAACAGTTATCGATATATCGTTCATCACTAGTTTCATAATGGTTTCGTATAATAATTATTGGCAGTTGAAGCCATTCCACTGAGAGGTACACTTTAAACTAACTATAAGGTCCTAAATCAGAATTACTTAATCCTGCAAATACTTTAATCCCGAGTTAACTCAAGTAGTTTTTCAGTGTAGAATTAAACTTAACTCCTATAGTTGTAAAAAATCTATCGAAATCGGAATGCGACATAGTAAAGAAGTTATTGTTTCGCTATGAAATTCAAGATGTCGCCATTATGAAAATCAGTGTCGTACCTCGATTTGAATAGATTTTTGACATGTATCTTTCACAAATACATACTCAGCTAATCCAAAGTTTACTCACGAAATTTGTTGAGTTAACTGGGGATCTAAATTGACTGTTTCAAGAGTTAACTCAAGTTTAGCCACGAATTAAGGATAATCCCGCACTGAAAAACTGGGCCATAAAAGCTGTCCCTTGACCAAACACTCTCTCCATATTATTCATTAAAGAATCGGCTTTGACTCATTTAAATGGTTTGAACTTTACAATATTAATTTATTTATAATTAAAATATTTGCATGATTAAGAAATTGATTTATTTTTACACTGTGAGTCAATTTTGTATTTTTTTTTTTAATTGTGGAAAATTAACCACCCTCTCTCCTCTATACGATTTTATGTCATTTTTATCTGGAAGTTCTGTTTAATTTAAAACTATCCTTATACCGTTAGGGAAGTTCACTAGCATTTTCCGGGTGGAATTATATGCCATATGTGATAATGTGATTAAAAACCAAATCAAAATAGAAGAGGAACCTGCTATCTCCGTATAGCCGGAAGAACCTCAAAATAATAATGGGTGCCCTCACTGGTTCTCGCAGTATTCTTGGCCAGATGCAGATAAAGTAGATCGTAGATGTGATGTACTTATGACCCAAAATTATAGGTATCTAGAATTTCAGAAGTTAAAGGAGAGCGTACAGCGTAACACCTTCTCTAAACGGACTTACAAGCTGTAGTATGGGTAATATAATCTGCGTACTAAAAATCTCAATATGATTCATTCATTACTAATAAACACACTAAGGCCCGGTTTTTCAGTAATGAGTTAAACTAGAGTAAGCTAACTCAAGTAGTAAATTAACCCACAGTTAACTGAGGAAGCCAGTTTTTCGAAGGAGAATGCATGCGGAACGACTAAACAAATTCGGTGGATAAAACATCAAAAGAATCCGTTCAATTAATCCTGAGTTAACTCACCAATTTTGATGATTTAACTCGGGTTTAACTTTAATCTCGCACTGAAAACTGGACTTAACTTCTCTTTGGCACAACAAATTATACTGAATTTGATTTAAATGTCGAGTTTGACTTGCCCTTAACTCATAGCATCTATACCCCATGTAAGAAAAGCATATCGTCACCCGAATGGGTAAAACAGCTAATTCCACTTTCGGCCAACATTTCGATTTTGATCCCACATTTTCTTAAAAAAAAACAACTTCTGGAGAATTTGCTTCAATCACTTTTGTCCAATGTAACGTAGTTGTGTTGCAGAATTTTAAGCAAAAATTAAAGTTTTATATTTGAAGCCCAAAACAAGATATTATGTTTTTTTGTGATCTCCTGTAAAATTTGTGAGTTAACTTAGTTTAGTTTTACACATTCAGACGAGGATGTGCTTTTTGCATCAGTTTTACAGAAAGCCAAGCCATAATTCATAATAGTTAATTCTCGAACAAATTAACGAAAACAGTCATTTCGCCACCGAATTACCTACCAGATAACATCTCTCTATCAAAGGCATGTAATGTCTTTTGTCGTGATTCGAAGAACCTCAAGTTCAACGAGGCAATACGTCATTTGGCTTTATTCTTCCAAAAATAATAATTTTAAATTAAAAATCACAGCTATTGTTATGTACAATACATAATATGTAAAGTTGAATGAAAAAGAGAAACGAAAAAAATATATTTATATACCTAGTTGTCGTCTTGTCAATTGTTTTCCTATTAAAATAGATTATGTATCTATTTTCTTTGTTAGCAAAATATTTTTACATGGCAAGACAACATGAACAGCCGTTTGCCTTAGAATACATTCAACTGATGTTATGGCAACGATTTTTCAAACAATTTTGCAGACGCAGCCGTATCTGTACACTGCCGGCGACAACACGAACTAATTCTCAAAAAACCTGTTTTTTTTGTTAGTATTTATATTGACAGATAGATACAATACCTACCAATTTGATGAAGTACAGTATACGCACATGATCTTAGTTAAGGCTATGATATTGAAAATTTGCAATTCAAGTCGAAGGTGTATCTATATACCTAATGAAAATAAAATGTGATTATTATACCTATATTTGGTGAGATAGAGAAAAGCTAATTTATAGCTATAGAGTCTGAAGGTTATTTTTGTTTGTATTTAAGTATCTTCTAGACCCTTATAGTTATATGAGTAAAGTATAACTAATCAATTTAGCGTCAATTTAATTTTATTCATGCCCGTGTTGACTTGTAGAACTCAGTAATCGGTACTGTTATTAAGTTAACAAAAAAAAAACTCTTAAAGCACTTATAATTTCTTTAGATAGAAAGTAGGTAGTTAGGTAAGTTTATAAAAATAAAGATATTTTATTTTACTAAACGCCGTGATGACAAACGAGTTTGTTAAGATTTTGTATAGGTTCAAAGATTTCGATTGTTATTAAATTAAGTATTTAATATCATTATATAAAATTCTATTTAATTTTTTTAAATAAACAACTACATTCAATTTCTCACTTCTGATTAGTTTCATAATTAAATCTCAAAATAAACTTCATATCAATTGTTAAATATGTACGTAAACTGCAGAAAAATAAAAAAAATATTTTTTAACTGAAATATAAAGAAGACAAAGATATAGTCGCAAAATTTTAAACATTTAAAACCTACTCTAAATCATTTTTAAATTGGACGCCGACTCTAAAAATGAGTTTTAGAATGAGAGTCGACTCTTTGATAATTTTAAACGATATAAAGTATACTTTAACGCTAAAGCACTCATCTAACTTTAAAAGCAACAAAATGCTTCTCTATCTTTTTTAAAGTATACTTTATCCATTCAACGTATGTAATTTCATAAGAAAAATTTAAAGAAAAATGTTTGATGAAGATTTTAAGCATGTAAATCAACAATCACGAAAACTGTCTTAGCTTTAATTTGTGGTGCATGCACCCAGTAACCATTACCACGACAAAACAACACCATCTCCACCCCCCGATTCAATAGACTACGACACCAAACAATATACAATACAAACTTGTATTCGGTCGACCGCCCCAACAAAAACAAAAAAAAAAATGTGGTACATAGTGTTGGACTACCATATCGCGGCAAATCATTTTCTGCTCACAAAATCGCCCGTCATCTTAGCTGAAAAGGTGAAATAGCTATAGGGGAGTTAAAAAAAGAAAGAAAAAAATTAGAAAAAAAATTTAAGTTTCAAAGGGGACACCCGGATTTGAACCGGGGACCTCTCGATCTGCAGTCGAATGCTCTACCACAAATCATAAAAAAAAACCTTACAAATACGCCAAAAACCCTACAAATGCGCTAAAAACCCTGCAAATGCACTAAAAAACACTTCATTAGTTAGAAGAGTTGTTTAAAGTGTTTAAAATTAAGAAAAGGTTAGACAAGGGCTCGCAACTAAACGACTGCGTTTACTAGAGTCGGTTTTATTCCTTAACCGAGGACTGCGCCATAGACTTTATTCAAATCCCTTTATGTGGGATCCCCTATTATTGACATCGTATTTATATACACAAAAATAAATAAAAGATTAAAATATTTCTAATGGGTTAATTGCACGTTTATAATTTCGTATACCTATACACTTTTTTAAACTAAACTGTTTGAGTTTGTTTTTTTTTTTTTGATGTGTAAACATCTATGCTGGCGGTAGAGTGAAAAAAAAGTGAACGTTCGTGTGCAACGTTACGTCGTGCACTTTACGTTGTAGCACGTTACGTTACGAAATCTGCTTTGCCCCGACCAAAACAAATTGATTTTAACGCGACCGACAATTAGATTATACTTTATCGCGACCACTAATTTATATTGTTTTTGCCAACGACGAAAGCAAATTGTTTTTAGTGCTACCGACGATTTTATCATTTAAACACTTATATTTTTATATTTTTTTCTTAAATTTTTAATTATTCCCCGAACAAAATGGACGCGACACTAGTAATTAAAAAGAAAACAAAATCAAAACAAAAATAATTATAGTCAGCTGTAGGGATTGACAATTGACTGTAGGTATGGTAGGATATCTGGTGCGTTCAGTGATACAAATCTGAACTTAAATTCTACGTTTACATTATACTGCTTTTAAACGATGCAATTTCTTCTTGCAATTTGTAGTAGTCACGTAGCCGATTGACGTAGGTGGCTGGGATATACAAAATAGCTGAGGTTGAACAAATTGCAGAATTATCGGCTACCTTTGTACTTGAACAAAGTTAAAATTCATTAAAAATCACAGCGTCCAATTCCATAGGCGATTGATGGTGTCAATCGATTGAAACTGCGATTTTAGTGATTTCCACTGACAACAACTGCAACTAAATATTCTAAAAACTCAAGATATATAATTCGCCGGCTATCTCCTAGTGACATTCATTTGAGGTTCGTTCAGTATAAAATTAAGACTGAACTTTTTGTAAGTTTTACTCGATGGAAAGATGGAGTTTTATAAGGGTTCGTTGACAGTTCTAACTGGATATTTTAATTCGGCCCCTGTCAGTCAAACCATTAAGTTCCTTTGGAATTTGGGTAAGGTGTCATTTAATTGAAACCATGATTTAAGTGCTCTCCGCTGACAGTTGTTGTTTGTCGATGCTCAGAGAGTGATTACCATAAACAATAACCATGTGCAATGTGAAGTCATCTTAAAGTTGAGAGTGAACTACGAAGCAGGACCTTTCAGTACCGAACCTTCACCGTTCGTTGGACACTTCACCACCAGCCTTTTAGTGCTTGGAAATCTCGTTACAGCGGTTCCCCCACTGGGTATTTCGCTGCCGTTCTTTCAACACTAAGCTTTTTAAGCACTGCCTACAGATATAGGTAATGTAGTGTTATTTATTCAATATGTTTCTATTGATGACGTTCAGTAACAAAAATCAGGCACTTGGACAAACGTTGATGTTTACATATATTTAACCGTGAGTCCCGGCACTCACATATTTTTTTTTGTATACTAGGTAGGCACTTAAACAAAATAGAAAAAAGCAACTTGAGTTTGAGCATTATCGAAAACCTACTCAAAATAAAAACATGCTTTAGAGTGCAAATATTGCATCTTTTGGCTTTTTGTCTCCAAGTCTCCAAGTCTCCATCCAAATATTAATTTTTTGTATACAAAATAAAATCTATTTTACAGGTATCTATTAGAGTTAAGTTTGCTTAAATATTTAATTTAACTTTCAATATCGTTATCAATCGGCGCTAAATCGCACGATCTTGGAGGACAATTCACGGGTCCGTAACGTAAATCTATGCGGTTACCAAACGTTTCCTTCAATAAATCAACTGTAGCACGAGCTGTGTGACATGTTGCGCCGCCATCTTGTTAAAACCACAGCTCCTGCACATCATGGTTGTTCAATTGATGAACGAAAAAGTCAGTAATCATGGCTCTATAGCGGTCACCATTGACTGTAACGTTCTGGTCAGCTTCGTTTTTAAAGAAGTACGGACCAATTATTCCACCAAACCATAAAGCACACCAAACAGTTAGTTTTTGTGGATGTAACGGTGTCTCAACATACACTTGAGGATTATCATCACTCCAAATACGGCAATTTTGTTTATTGACGTATCCATTCAACCAAAAGTGAGCTTGATCTCTAAACAAAATCCGCTTATGAAAATTGGGATCAACGACAATCGTGTTTTGGGCCCATTTTGGCACATTTGGAAGCGTTGTTCAGACGTCAGTCTATTCGTGTTGAAATGCCAAACCAAACTTAAAATAAATCACTTGACAGCTGACTAAATGGTCGTCAGTTAAAATAGTGTTGCCAACTTTAAGTTCTATACCTCTAAAAAAACACCTTTTACTATCGCAGCTCAAATCGTTTATCGCAGTTGCAACGTAAACAGTTATTTTCGACACATGGAATAACATAAATGTGTGTATGTCAAAGAAGCTGCTAGGTGTGTCAATAGTAGAAAATATACACAATAAAAAATGTACAGAAAATAATTGGTGTCCAGAAAACGTGTTGATTTGATTGTAAAAAAAAAAAACAAAACAAAATGTAACTCCAAAGCACAAAAAGATAAAACAAAAATTACAACAACACAAAATTCATCATTTTGTATGTCTATATAGTTCTGTCAACAGCAACAAAAAAAAAAAAACTAATAAATTATAGCTACACAATTCGTGTACAATTCGTTTTATCTATATAATAAAAAATAATAAACATTTAATTGATGTCAATTCAAAGCGAACTGCTTTTAGATAGAAACTACATAAACATATTGAAAGTATAGATCTATGTATGTATTCTATCATTGCAAAACCAAAAAACTTCCGTCAATGACAAAAATGTTAATTCTATAAATCGCTTTTATGCACAGTATAAATGATGTAGGTATACATAAATGTATCTGAAGGGCATTGGTGGCCGGTGGCACTAGCAATAATAAAATCAATCGATTGACTATCTGTAATCCCTGGTGTGTCACGTGTTTTCGGTATCTCTAGAGCACCTACGCTTCGCCACGCAATTTAATTGCCGGCAAAAGAGTAAAAATAAGACAAAGCGGAATTGTCGTTATCTTGACAAAAGACACGAACGCTTAAGTGATGTACACAAGATTAGCGCCAATCGGCTGTCGTATAATGGAAAAAAGCCAGAAGTATCTAAATTATACCTACAGTCTAGTGAATATATTTGTTTGTAAGTAATTTCAAGATCGGTTAACTTACACGAAGCAGACGACTGACACAAGCGAAACGAGTTTTGTGAAGGTGTAGGAAAATTAAGTTACGGAAATCTTTTCTACCTTACGTATTCCGATTGAATTTTGAATGGCATTCCTATTATGGAAGTACTTTGGACGGGTTCACGCATGGAAACGGTTTTCTATATTGATGGGCAAACTTTTGGTAATCATAATATTTTTGAACCGCGTAAAGTTCATCACAGAGTCATGTTTTCTGTGGCGAAAATAGAAATGCGAATTGACGCGATAAGTGGGATTCAAAACTGGTGCAATGCGAATCAAAGTTTGTCTACCGTAAAAGAATCCTGGGCTTTTGTGTTGGATACAAATTGAAAACACTAAAGGGTTTTCCAATTAGAGGTGTTATTTTGATATTCAAAGAAAAATGGCATTTTTTGAGATAAATGATCGGATGTTTATTTCATTATAAAGAGGAAGGTATGCCGTTAATAATGGAACACAACATCAGCACAATGGCCGCCACGACCACGCTTATAGGACCATATCCTTTTCATGAAATTTTCCATAACCAAATCGCAAAGTGGCTGCCCTATGTCCTCGATAGCCTCACGAATTCCATCTTTGAGGTCTTGAATCGACGCTGGGCTGTTGGCGTAGACCTTATCTTTCACGTGGCCCCAAAGGAAGAAGTCGCAAGGTGTTAAATCACAAGATCTCGGTGGCCAATTGTGATCACCTCTTCGAGAGATAACACGGTCCGGAAACTTTTCCCGTAAAAGATCGATGGTTTCATTGCTTGTGTGGCACGTAGCGCCGTCTTGTTGAAAGTAAACGTTGTCCAGATCAATACCATCCAATTCCGGCCATAAAAAATCATTAATCATCTCTCGATAGCGCAATCCATTGACCGTAACTGTTGCTCCAGCCTCATTTTCGAAAAAGTAAGGTCCAATGACCCCGCCGGGCCATAAACCGCACCAAACAGTCACGCGTTGAGGATGGAGAGGCTTTTCAACAATAACTCTTGGGTTTGCCGAGCCCCAGATGCGACAGTTTTGCTTGTTGACGTAGCCTCCGAGGTGGAAATAGGCCTCATCAGTCAAGATGATTTTTCGATGAAATTCCGGATCATTTTCATGCAATTCAAGGACCCAATCAGCAAAGACACGACGTTGTTGATGATCAGCCGGCTTGAGTTCTTGTGTTAACTGAACTTTATAAGCCTTAAGACCCAAGTCTGTATGCAAAATACGGTGTAATGACGTTTGTGGAATGCCTAATTCCAAAGAACGACGAGGAATGGACAAACCTGGGTTTTCTTCAACACTTTGGGCTACAACAGCAATATTCTCAGTTGTCAGCGACGTGCGCGGGTTTTATTCTTCACATCACTAACTTGTCCCAACAGCTCGAATTTGTCCACCAATTTCTGTATTGCGGTCCGACAAGGTGCTTCACGACGACCCAAAAATGTTTTAGTTTTACGAACCGTCTCTGCCAATTTTTCACCATTTTTATAGTGAATTTTAATAATTTCAATGCGTTGTTGAAGCGTGTATCGTTCCATTTTTATTAATGGCGTAGTTTCTACTTGTCAAATGTCAAAAAATGACAGCTTTAAAAGTGACAGCTACCGAAATAGCGGGCTATTCAAAATAACACCTCTTATTGGAAAACCCTTTATAAGGGCCTGTTTCATAATGTCTGATGTGTAAAATTTAGATTAGTTATCCGACAAATACGATTTGCGGCAAGTTCATAAGCCCGCACAAGCTAATTATTTTGTGGATTTATAAACTTATTGAGGTGACGTGGAGAACTATAAATTGGCAACACTGTTTTTAGTGACAGTGAATTTGACAGTTCCCAGTTGTTTTGAGTGAATAGACTCACGCCGCTGGAGCAACGTTTTCAATTTTTTCAGTTCGAATAACACATTTGGGCATAACGTGCTTTTTTTTATTCAGTGATTAAGCACACTTTTGGGTAAATGATGGCTTGATGTCAATAAACAGAATTGCCACACTTGGAGCGATGATTATCCATTGTGGAAATATCATCACATCCAGAAAAAGTCACCGTTATTGGCCCATAATATGTCTATAAAAATGTTTGTGGTTGTGGTCAAAACGTTTCAGTCCACGGTGAGCGGTAGAGAGACATGATTACTAAATGGAAGGCATTAATGTCGAAGACTTGTGGTTTCAGTTGGACGCCACCACATGCCAGCACTCGCGCGATACAATTAATTTACCCAAGTAAAGGGTGATTTTTTAGCTGGTTTGGTTTTGGCAACACTGGTTTTGACAGCTGACGTGTGTTAAGTACCTTGTGTCACTGTCAAACAGCTTCAGTTTGGTTTGCAATTTAACCATGGATCGTCTTACAAATGAACAACGCTTGCAAATTATTGAATTTTACTATCAAAATTCGTGCTCGGTTCGAAATGTTCATCGCGCGCTGCTTCCGCTTTTTTATCGAAAAATTGTGTTCAGCGATGAGGCTCATTTTTGGTTGAATGGGTACGTAAATAAGCAAAATTGCCGCATTTGGAGTGAAGATCAGCCAGAAGCATTGCAACAGCTACCAATGCATCCCGAAAAAGCCACTGTTTGGTGCGGTTTATGGGCCGGCGGCATTATTGGGCCATATTTCTTCAAAGATGATGCGAATCGCAGCGTTGCTGTCAATGGTGAACGCTACCGAGCGATGATAAAAAACTTTTTTTTGCCCGAAATGGAAGTTCTTGACTTGCATGATATGTGGTTTCAACAAGACGGTGCCACATGCCACACAGCACGCGAAACAATGGCGCAATTGCGAGGCGAGTTTGGTGAACAGTTAATTTCACGTTTCGGGCCGGTCAATTGGCCGCCTAGATCGTGCGATTTGACACCATTAGATTATTTTTTGTGGGGGTATGTCAAGGCTAATGTCTATAGGGACAAGCCTGCTTCGATTGACGCACTGGAAGCCAACATCCATGCATTCATTCGTGAGATATGTGTGAAAGAGTATGCCAAAATTGGACTCAGCGGATGGGCTACCTGAGACGCAGCCGCGGTCAACATTTGTATGAAATTATCTTTAAACATTAAATTGCAAGGTTCAAACTATCGATTCAAATAAATATTTCATTCATTTTTTCGAATTTTTTGTGTTTTTTTTTTAAAAAAAGTTCTAAACCTCTTAAAAAATCACCCATTATAAACATTTGACGAACGATTAATTTCACGAAATATAACAGTTAACTGGCCAACTCGTTGGTGCCATTAGATTATTTTTTCTGGGGATATGCAAAGTCCAATATGGCTACGTGCGTCGATAAACCAGAAGCAATTCAGCACTTGGAAAACTAAATTTGAAGCATTATTGCCGAATAACAATCTAATTTACTCCGAAGTGTGAGTGAAAATCATATGCAACCATTAATCCCATAATAAAGCCAATTCCATATTTCTGTGTTTTATTTCAATTTAAAGTTCTCCGCCTCTAAAAAAACACCCTTTATTGCACATTAGGTACAAAGCAAAAACCAAAGAAACACTTTGTAGTGTGATTAATTTTTTTTAACATCAAAAATGAGAAATGAATAACTACAGCGTAGCAAAAAAAACACGCCCTTAGACCGTGAAACAGACAATAAATTAATTTAAATCCAAACATTAAATCCGTGGCCATATTATTCACTCCTCAAGTCCATATTTAAATCAAATTCTTTAAATCCAATGTAGATAAATCCAAATGAATTGAAACTGCTATTTGGAGGCCAGTTTAAGTTCTTACATCCAGGCTATTTTGGACAAAATTGACATAGATTTAATTAATCCGGATTAAATAAATCTGGATTTAAAGTCCATTTAAATCTAAAGTGAAGAATTAATTATTGCTCACGTGAATTCGGAAATTTATTCACTTTAAAATGTGATGTTTTTTCGTATTAAAAAGATTTTGCTGCGATTCATAGCGAGACGACTCCCTCAATAATAATAAATTTTGTCTATACCTAAAGATGTACTCCCTCA
Source organism: Leucozona laternaria (assembly GCA_932273885.2). Taxonomy (NCBI): domain Eukaryota; kingdom Metazoa; phylum Arthropoda; class Insecta; order Diptera; family Syrphidae; genus Leucozona; species Leucozona laternaria. Next base: position 15,372,936 of record OW026367.1, on the reverse strand, counting down.
ATCATCAGACTATTCGAAATAAAATTGTGAATGTTATCTCGCATTAATTGGCATACAATGGAAAATAATTACTTTAATGCATAGTATTGTTTTTCTTTCCTTTTTGTTTAATATCTAATTTTCGCTTTGAGTGCTTATCATGGATGCCATCACAATATTATAAGAAATGTTATGCAACCATTTAAATATAATCGAGATTGTTGCTGTGAAGTTTATTATTTTAATTGCTACTTGCAATAGGAAATTTTTATTTTAAGTAAGAACAAGCTGATGATAATATTTAGATTTAAAGACAGCTCAACACGCGAGATTAACAAGTAAATTCAAGTTTAAGGGTGAAAGGGGGTCTTAGGAACTGCAAGATTTTTTTATAATTTTGTCAAACAAACATATTTGTGGCTTAACTAATCGATCCATGGATTCTCTGCTGGAAATGGGAAGCAATACATTCCTGCCAACTAACACAACGTACACAGGAATGGTTGGGAGTTTATGTCACTAGAATTTCTTTTTATTTACTTTGTTTTACGGTTCTACGGAAGGTGGTATGCATTAACGGTTTTTGAAAAGAAAAATGATTTTAGTACAAGCTATTTACAGGGTCGTTGTTGAGGCAAAATATGCATTTTTTTAAAACAAGTTCATGCGCTTTATTTTCATCGGAACAGTTTGCCATTCCCGATCTCACCTGTCATATATAGCCTTCTGTAGTCAGAGGTGATTTTAGCTTAATTTGTTGTGCGCTGAATATTTGTGCCGGCAAACAGTATTTGACATAAGTCATAAACGCAAAGTTTCGTTTTGCTTTTCGATTTGCAGTACGCTTTTCGACGAGCGAAATTTATAATTGTAGCAGATTATTTAAAGAAGAAATTGGGGTGGATTTGAGTTTTGGTTGGGTGTATATGTTTTTTTAATTTCTCAAAGCCGACAATAAAGTCAACAAAGAAAAAAATCACGAGACGCCACTACACTAGACGGGAGCCAAGAAAAATTAGACACACACACGTAAAATCGTAAGCACATAATGTAATGTCAAACAAATTTCGACTCGACTCCGCCCCTGAAGTGGAATCGAGTCGGTTCAAGCTCATTTCAACTCAATGCAGGTTTACAAACGGTCCTTTTGTAAACGGGGCTATAAATTTTAAAGCACAATGACATTTGACACCATTTGCAAAAAAAATGGCACATTCACATTATGACATTACTTTTGCCGCACCTTGTATGAGCCTTATTACACGATTCTTTTTTTCGTACGTTTCGTTATTCGTCTTTTTGACAGGTACGTACCGTCGTGATTACATGGTTCCTTTTTACATACGTGAGACGTCTATCGTTATTTTGACTTTCAAATAAATTGTGGTGGTTTTATTCGAAAATAAACTGTAGTAATAGTAAAAAACGTTTTTGTATCACTTCTTGTTGGAAAGCGTATCCTATTGAACTATGAAAAACAGTTTTGCAGCTCGAAATTTAAAGTTTAAGTTCTTCGCCAAAACGCTTTCATTTTAGAGATGAGCGATTAAAATATTTGGTGTTAAATCGATGATTAAATTTATCGATGCTTTTTAAAATGAAGCAAAAGCTAAATGTTCCCATTTATACTCTTGCATAACGTATAGGTGCACAGACCGACGGACGGTATGGCTAAAACCAATTTTTTTGACTTCTCAGATATCGTGATATTTACAGTCCGATCCTCTCCTTGTGAGAAGTCACAAGTCACAAGCTCTTGTCACTATTTCTTGTGACGATTGTTGTGACTCGATAACATTTTTGGAATTCCCCCCCCCCCCCCCCAATCATCACAAGAAAGCTCACAAAGAAACTCACCACAGCAAAGGTGAATTTTGTAAAGTGTCATAATTGCAACAGCTGATTATTAAAAACACACAACTATATGCAATTGGGCCAAACAAATTTATTCAAAACTCTAAAAAAACAAGTCTCCATGTATTTTGTTAGCAATAAAGTAAGTAAATAAATTCGTTTATATATATGCTTGCAAAATGAAAGTGAAAAAAAAAACTTTTATATAATGCTGTTTTGGAGAGCGAATGAATTATTTGTGTCTGTGCTATTGTGAAAATCTTATTTTATATTTCGGATGAAAGTTATTGACGAAGATACGCTGCAATGGAATCCACTTCAATTTTCTCTTTTCTAATCTAATAAAATTGCTATTTTTTTTTACAAAATATATATGTACATATGTAGATTATTAAATCTAAATGTTAAAACACAAGTAATTTGTGAGTTGTGACCTGTTATGAAGGAGATCACAATTTCGATTGTTCTTGTGACTCTCACAAGTTGTGACTGTGGGGAAGAATTTTGAAAAAGTCACAAAATTAATTTCACCTCTTCTTGTAACTTATGAGGTATCAGTGATGTTGGAGAGAATCAGGCTGTCAAACCTACATTTTTGTTTAGACAATACCAATAATCCTTTACAGAAAATGAAAAAAGAAAAAAAATTTTACCACACCCCGTATTAAAAATATTATCTTAGAAAAATATATTTTTACTTTCATTGTTCTTTTATCTCTTAGCAGTAACTTTATGGCATCATCAAATCGTTCATACGCTTAAAGTTGAAAAGTGTCAATAAGTAAATTTTGGTAAATACTTTCAACTCATCACCTTGATATGAGTTGAAATACAATCTGTCAAACACAGCTGAAATTGCAATGTTTACCATTTGTGGTAATCTTTAGTTTACTTTTCGCTCTATATTTTAATTTTTGTGAATGTATTTTCATTTTAAGTGATTTTTTGTCGATTTCGAGTTTTGGAATTTTTTCTGTGATCATCTGATTTCTTTTTTTTTGCCAATTTGTTCTTTCGATTTTGTCGATTTTTTACTAAGAAATTTGTGCCAATATGAATGAAAAAACACACATTTCTATTAATGATTCGATTTTTTGTAAGATTTAAGTTGATACAAATTTAATTTGCAAATTGTATGGATTTTTGAGGTGAAAATAATAATGTTTGTAAGCAATTTAATGTTATCAGAATTTTGTTTGGCAAATTTTCTTTAAATCCAGTAAAACATAAACCAAATATACTTTGACATGTAAATAATAATGTTGTCTGACAGAAAGAATGATCACACAGCTTGATAGACAACGACGATTTATTTAAGTTGCTTTGATTACATTTGATTCACAGAAACCATTTTGCTGGCATGTTTTTATTATTCTTGTAGTCTAGGTTATATATTAAAAAATCGATACCAAAATATCGATAAGAAGAGAATTTCGCCCTCCTTTTCGTTTTGCAGTACGCTGTTCGATGAGCGAAATTGATAATTGTAGCAGATTATTTGGAGAGGTCTCCGCTCTTTTTTCGCACTCAGTTAATTTTCCGGACCATTAATTGTGTGCGGAAAAGTGACACTTGAGGTTTTTTGTGTTTGTATTTGTTGTGTAATCAGGCTCTATGTCCTTCAACAATTGATACGGAATGTATCTGTAATGTGTGCAGTATTCACGCACACATATGCATATGTATTACATACATACACTCCCAAAGAGCTGAAATAATTATTTTTTCATTGAATTCAAATCCCTTGTTATAATCAAAACTGTTTTATAAGCAAGCGATATAAATAAGGAAATAAACTAAACAATCTAATCGACAATTTTTTTCTTGTCTATAATTATTGTGATTGTGCGAGACGACAAATAAAATAACATCATAAACTAGACAGATAATAATGGAATGTTTTCCACTAAATCTCTTTCGAAATTTGAATACATTTTAATTTATTTGGCAAAAACTCAAATCCATTCGATCAATCATCGTAACTACAATTAATAATTAAATGAATATTTTTTGCCTCTTATTTTTGTTTTCTCTTTTTAAATATGTTAAAATTTTTATCTTTAAAAGCATTAATTTGAAACCTGTCATTTCATTCATTTGTTTATGCACAAATAGAGCGTTATTTTGTTCTCTACATCAAGGAAAAAAAAAAAAAACATACCCAAGAGTGTATTTGCAGTTCGATTCTTAAGTTTGTACGCAAATCATTTCGTTTACAGTAAAATCCCCTTTAAGCGGAGAGCTAAACGGCGCGCCCACTAGCTCTCTCTTGAAATTTTTAGTTGATATTACCAGACAGAAAGCCCACAAGGCAACAACACTAATTGTAAGTTGCAACAAACATTCCCATGTATATGTTAATTCGGCAACTTAAAGTTCCCTGGTGATAATTCAATAACGTACAAAATTCTGTCACAACAAAGCTAAAAACTAATAAGTTGGAGAGAAACCTTTTAAAAAGTCATTCTTTGTCACAATCGAAATTTGCATTTTATAAAAAAAAAAAATGTGTGGAAAATTTTAGGTCTACCAAAATGTGTCGCTTGTAATAAAAAATGGCACCCTGTCCATAAAGAGAAATTCCACTGTCAACAACAGGAACAATATCTCGGAAACTGATAACGTGGTGTTATAAAAATTGTAATTACTACCATTGGTCGTAAAATTGATTTTTTTTAATAAGAGTATTTATGGTTTATAAAAAATTATGTTATCTTAATAATTTACTGTTATTAGTATTATATGTATGTATATACTACATAAAAGTACTCGTGTCTAATGTTGCCATATTACTTGAATTTTTTTTTTTTTTTTTAAGGTGCTCTTGGCAGCGGTTCAGCTGATGGCGCTTGTCATGCAGACGACCTAGATTGCTATAGTGGCAATGTCCAGGATCGTCTAGGAATGGAAGCGATACGCACATTGCATCGCCAGTTAGATGACGATGACAATGGCAACATTGATCTCAGTGAGTCAGATGATGTGAGTATGATTTTTATTTTATTTTTATTTAATAATAGTTTTTTTTCTATTTTCGTGATGAAACATTTTTATGAACTTGACTAAAAATGTTGATCATGAAGGTGAATAGCGTCGAATGTGTCACACAATTGTTTTTGAATTTTCCTTCTTGTTGTTGTTGTATGTGATGTACCAATGATATACATAGAATCAGTTTGATGGAGGAATAAATATAAAAGCGGAAATGAATTAGGACTAGATTATTTTTGCTACTTAATATGGTGTGAAATTAAATCTTCTTTTTATAAAAAAGGAGAATTTGGATTGAAATTGAAATTAGATTAAAAGGCAGGGAAAAAAAAACTTTTTTTGAAAATTAATTATAATTAATTAATCGATGCAGCTAAGGCCTCCGGCCATGAATGGTCTCGTCATACAGTGGGCCATATTGACTTTTTTGGTTGCCAAAATCAAAACTCTTTAACGGGTTGAGATATGAGGATAGTTTCAAAGTAGTAAACTTGGTGAATTTTAAGAAAAAAATAGTGTACCTACCGGGAATTTCAGAATCTTTTGCTGAACTTAGACTAAGACAGTGGTGAATAAAATTTAACGGAATATTTTATATTTATAGCTGCATATATGTTTAAAAAAAATCTTATAGGTACTATATTATTTTTTTTTTAGATCAATTAAAAGTCGACAAAGTTGTGTTGATTTTTATTTGAATACTAAACAAATATGTACAAGTACCTACATACATATTATATGTATCAAACAATAATGAAAAAAAATAGTGTTTCAAATATTATCCCTAGATTTTACACTCAAAACTAAACCAACAAATTTAAAAAAAATTATTTTTGTGTAACCTTAAACATAAATCTATTTTGACAAAACCATTAATCCAAACTTAATAATTTTCCGACTACGATAGCTCCAACATTTGTTAATTCAGTGTATTTAAAAGTTTTGCATTACAGACCCGCACCTGAAAACTGACTTTTGCATCAACTTTCGCCTAAATGGACCACTGTGCGACGATCAACAATTTCAATTTCAACAGTTCAATTTCTAGGTTTTCTTTTGTTTTATGGGGTTTTCCATTGGTAAATTCAGATCAGATTTCAATTTAAAATTTAATTTTTTTCGTGGCGAATGGAAAATTTTTTTAAATTGATTTATTTTTGTCATTGTATTCGTGTAGTTTCGTTTGTTTGATAATATTTCAAAAAAACTTCATCCCTTGATGCATTTTTAGAAGATAAAGATGAGCTTGATGAAGTTACCGATTAACTTTAAATTGCTTCCATTTAAAAAACACATTTGCAAACTGACAGCTGTAAATTGTGTTGGTGTTAGTACAGGGAAAGGTAAATCTGCCGAAAAATTTTGATTTGCAAAATTGATTTTAAATCAAAAATAAAACAATTTATCTTGGCCATGGAACGCAAAGATAGTCAAAATCGGCTGTTTGACAGATCCAAAATCAAAAATAAATTGATTTATTTTACCAATGGAAAACCCCATTGGACTCAATTTGAATGGTCTGAATTGAGCATCTGAATATGAAGAACATAACTTAAATGCTAATCGCTGATTTCCTTCACATTTTCCCTAATGCCTAAATGGATCTTTTTTACTTTCATACAAACTCCATATGCCATTTTGACATTTAGAAATGTCAAAAAATCAAAAAAGGTATTTTTGCTTAGTTTTTTTGCACAAACTGTCATTGTTTTAGACGGCTGTCATTTATTAAGAAAATTGGTTTAAAAAGTATTTAAAACTAGGAAGATTTAAGTAAAGAGCTTTAAAGTTAGAAAATTGTTAAATATTTAAAATGTTTCTCCATTTTTAAGCCTAATACGCTGCTGATGCGAAACGAAAAATCCCATACAAATATGACACATCGGAATCATAAACGATAAATTTCTTTTTCATTTTGCAGTACGCTAGCCGACAATCGAAGTTAATAATTGTAGCAGGTTATTTAGAGTAGTATCCGCTCTTTTTCCGCACAAAATTAATTGTCCGCACCATTCATTGTGTGCTGAAAAATGACATTTGAGTATAGTTCGTTTTTGTATCAGTTGTTTATTTCATTACAACATGGCTTTCTGTGATTTTTACTTGCGAATGTACATAGGTACTAAATGGCAAGTTATAAATTCGAACAAAAAATCGAACTCGAGATTTTGATCAAACTTGACATTACGATGATAGCGAAGACGAAAAAAGTGGGTCTTGCAAAAGCGTCCGTCTGTCTGTCTGTCTGTCTGTGTGTTCGACTACAACCTATACGGATGGGTTTTCTTTAAACTTGGTACTTAGAGTTTTTTTGGACATTCCCCCCACCCATTTTTGTCTCTTTTTTTTAGGACCAAAACTAGCAGTAGCTGTCATACAAAATTTCTTGGCCAAAAAGGAAAAAATTATTTTTCTCAAATTCAGCGCTACAGAATTTTTTTTTAAGAACTCAATAAATTTAAATAAATATAAGTTGCCGTTTAATAAACAAAAAAATGGTTCCGAAAAATGGATATTAATGGTACCTCCCACAGAACCATTTTTTTGATTTTGGTTTTTTTTTGAAAACGGTTCAACTGATTCTGATCAATTTTTTTATGAAAAATTATTGACACATTATAAATAATATTATGTACCAAAATTTTCCAAATAATACTTATTGAAATTTTAAAAAAAGTTTGAATTTTTTTTTTTTGAAAACTCAATATTTCAAAAACGACTCTGCCGATTTTTATTAAACTTGTTAAAAAGCAGTTTTTTAACTTTATCCAGAAGATTTTTGACAAAAATTATTCTAATAGCCATAAATAACTGTGCCTCCGATACAAACGTTTAAAAACTGTTAAGAAAAATATTTTTTTTTCGCAAAAACGACTACTACAATTGTGATAATTTTTTTTTTTGTTTATTAAAATTAGTATGATCTACCATTTAAAATTTTTAAATTTTATATTTTACTTATATTAACAGTACCTCTCATAGAACGGTTTCTTTGATTTTAAACTATCTCAATATTTCATTAAAAAAAAAAAAATATTTTTTTTTATACAGATGCTTGTAAAAAAATATAAATAAAAGTTCGTACCAAAATTTTCTAAAAAAAATGATTTTTGGATTTTAAAAAAAAATTCAAAATTATTTTTTGAAAATTCGATATTTCGAAAACGGGTCTGCTACCCTGCTTTTTTGTGAAGTTCAATTTTGAACTCAGCATTAATAAATGCTTAAAATTGGCGTACCAATTTTTTTCTCAAAAATGTTAACGAAATTTTATATATAAAAAATTACTTATTTTTAAAACCACTCCTACGATTTTCAAATTTTTTTTTAGAGACTCTCATAGCTAATTTATTTCAGCTATAGAACCGCAATGTGATCGCACATAAGAGCAAGTTCGTGCGACCCAGTCGTGCATATTTTTTTGTGTTTGTTTCTGTGTTTGAGCGCTGTGATTTTCTTAAACATTTTGCTGTCATGTCAGCAGCGTACTAGGCTCTTTATCATACAATTTAATTGAGAAAATTTCCATAAATATTTTATAAAAACTAATACATGTAGTATTTCAAAATGACATCCAAAAGAACCCATTTTTTTCATGTTTTATTCGTGTTAATTTTTTGTTTTCTATTTTTTGCTAATTTGAGAAAAAATAAATGTTAACTTAAATATTTATCACTTTGTTACTGATTCCTATTTTCTTTTATAACAAAAGTATTTCAAATTTATTTCAACTGCACGTTCCGCTTTTTGTTGTTTAAATAATTTGTTTATGTATATTTTTCAGTAAATAACGCATAATTCTATTAAAATACCACCTGTTTGGCAAACATATATATGTATATTATCTCATTCTGTATAAACATATATTGTTTGTTCATTAAAAAAATATTTTTTATTGTCATTGGAAATTGTTTGCTTACGATCATCAGTTTGTATGCTGATTTAAGCGAATTATTTTCTTGGAAATTTGTTTTTTTTTTTTTTACCAAGAAACTGGAATAATTTATAAATAATCTGTACAACAAATACTATAGGCTTGTGCGCAAATTGTGAAGATAACAATTTAATTAGCGCTCTTTTAGAAATATTATTGCGTTATTTCACTAAGATCTACATAATATATGTACCTCGTTAAAAAATCGAAATACAAAAAAAAAAATTAAATATGTACACATTTTTCGCTTTCAACTGATAACCCTAAAGAATTGATAAATAAACTTTGTCGGAGTTTAATGTTTGCTATCGCACTTTGCACCACTACTTTTTTATGAATTAGAAATTTTGTGATTATAGAAAGCGAAATAGACAGACATGCTTGAAGATACAGGCATATAGTTACATCTAGTAAAGAAAGTTGTTGAAATTATACCTACATAAGTTTAGCAAAATTGAGAAAAAATATAGAATCCAGTAGAGAATACCAGCATGAAGTGGTTTAAACAAGGTGAACTGCGTGGTCAATGAAACTAAGCGTGTTAGTTTGTTAAGATCGCACGACAAGGGGAGAATGTATATTACTCACTCATAGAAAACATTTGTCAACTTCATGAATTTACACTTTTTTCTTTAATATACCTTTCAGACAATTACTTTTTTGTTATGAATACACATTTCTGATCAGTCGAAAATGATGGATGATTATGAAACCACACTATAATTTTGTTATGAATCACACCCAGTTATAAATACATAAATCCATTAAATTTTAGTGTTATCTTGTCATATACCTAAGAGTAAAGTTTTTGTATTAGTACTAGCCAAATCAACTAGGCACGTTTAAAAAAAAGTTAATCTGTGGAAAAATTCCAAACTGAAATTGTTTTGTTGTGTCGGAAATAAAATCAAGTTTTGTTGAGCTTTCATCAATGTTTCAAGAATGTTTTTTTTTATCAAAAATACATCAAAAGCATGTTTACTGAATTTATATGTATGAATGAATATGTACATTCGACTTTATAGAGTACCAATGGCGAATGTTATTGCATATTAAAATTAAATGTTGTAATGTAAATGTTTTTGTTTGAACTTGAACTAAAATGAAATTTGACAGTTGTTTTTTTTTTTTTTGTTAATTGTCTGCTAATTTAGTAGTCTTCTCATTTATTTGTGTCTTAAATCAACCGGAAATATTTGTTCTTTTACTTCCCAAAACTGCCAATTTCTACCAAATTTAGTCCAATTTTATTTTTTGATGTGTAAACATCACTTTCACTGAATCAACTAAACACAGGTGTTTTTTTTTTTTTTTACAAAAGACACCTGTGTTTCTGCTCGAATGCAGAAGAATATCAAAAACAAATTAGCCAAAATTTATAACACAAATGAAAAACAACGTTCAAAACTTTTGAATTAAATGATAATGAGAATTTTTTTAATTCAGTATCTTTTATCTTTGTCGAAGTAAATGGACTGGACAGTTATGTCGTATTCGGTTGGATTTCGGAACTATTCCTATCGAAAATGAAAAACTGGAGCACAAAAGGAGTAGCTCCGAACGTCCACTCGAAAACGACATAAGGTACTAGTTGATGACACTTTCTCAAAGTGGACAAAGCATTAGTAGTTTATTAAGAAATTGAGAATAAGGTGCAGTTAGCTCATTAAATAATATTAATTGTTGTAAAATATTAGCTAACAATAAGCGTTTTTTTTTTTTGTAAAACCCGGAGGAATTTGGTAGAAAAAAAAAACGACATCGGGAATATGCGACGGCATTGCAGAAATGCATTGCAGTTTCTATTTGAATTATTCCGACTTTTCTGAATTCCAGGAATGTGTTGTAGTCTTAAGGTTTTAGGAACCTAAACAACATTCAGCTGTATTTATAAGTTTTTTGACTAGATTTAGACTGTGTCTTAGGCCCATTTGCTGAAACGAAACTTAAGAGTTTATGTTCTACATAAGATCTTATGTGACAGCTGACGCTGAGGAAAAAGTAAAACATAAGCGTTTAAGTAGAACATAAATATTTAAGTTTCGTATAAGCAAACGGCTCTTAATAGTTCAAAATCGTTAGAAATAAGCTCTATTTGATTAAATAAAATGTTACATTAATCAAGGTTTAGACAATCGATTCCATTGCTTTAGTTAGATAAGTCCGCCAAATAACTTTTTTTCTTTGAAAATGGCGCAAAACATCGAGTGTAGCTTCGGCTGTGTGGCACGTAGCGCGCCGCACAGTGGTTCGGTTTGTATGGGAGAGCGGAAAAAAGTCTGTTTTATCTGAACGGTTCAACAGATTTAAATGAAATTTGGCAAGCATGTTTATATTAGTCTTATACATATTTGGTCAAAATTTGGTTGAAAAAAAATAATTAGAAACAAAGTTATTGACATTTTTCTAAAATTTGAGGGATTTGATGTTTGTATGGCAGAGCGGAAAAAAAATCTGTAACATCTGAACTGTTTAACGGATTAAGATGAAATTTGATTCGCATTTTTAAATTAGTCTTATACACATTTTATCAAAATTTGGTTAAGAAAAAATCATTAGTAAAAAAGTTATTGGCTTTTTTTTCTAAAATTTGAGTGTTTTGATGTTTGTATGGGAGAGCGGAAAAAAGTCTGTAAAATCTGAACTATTAAACGAATTTTAATGAAATTTGACAAACATGTTAAAATTAGTCTTATACATGCTTGGTCAAAATTTGATCAAGAAAAAATTGTTAGAAAAAAAGTTATTGACATTTTTATAAAATTTGAGGGTTTTAATGTTATATTTAAATAAAAGTTTTTTTTAGTAAAATCTTAACTTTTTATTTTGAATATATATATATATTATAAAATTAAATTTATAATCGATCGTTGTTCCACACAATAATATCCCTGTTTTCCTCCATAGTCATTTGAATTGGTACCAAAGATGTCATAAACGTCCGAAGTTTCTTCATTGTCAAATGTTTGACTGTATTGTGGTTGTCCAGAGGCACCATCGCATCCCCATTTAGTGTACAGTGTTAAAGACTGTCCTACAATTCTGGTTATCTCCTCTGATGTCTTTCCTTCTAATAACCTTGTTACAGTGTGGTCTAACAATTTTTGTAGTTGCACACTTGCTGAGCTTTCCGTAATGTTTATATCTAAAGGATAGCACTTTTTCTTTGCTTCCAGTAATTTAATATAAGGTGGAAAAACATCATGTCCTTCGTCTTTTAGTGCATGTCTCAATACTTCATATTGGCGTTTCGACAATTCTGCTTGTATAAATAATGCAAGAGCCTTATCCGGATCAAATTGTGAACAGGAAAAGCTCTCTGATGTTGCTGCATAGTTTATCTCTTCTCGAGGAAATATATTTCTAATTTCGTCCCTCTTATACCTTTTAGCTCGATCACAGCATTCGTCAAAACTCTTTCGTGGTCTTCCCATATTAGTTGACGTTTCGGGCAATACACTTTGGGTTAGGTCTACTTGGAAAACTCCTTCGAGCCAATAAGTGTATTTTTTTTTAAAAATGACTTTTTTTTTTATGAACTGCGTTCCATCGACTTAAAAAATGAGAAATAAAACGTTTCTTTAATTCTGATAGCACAGTTTCTATTTGCTCAGAAATTAAGTTGGGGTATTTCCTTACAAAATATGGTCGAAGATTTTGAACATCTTACCCATTAGTAATAAGTTCACTACACAACACCGAATAAGGAATTTCGATTGAATCCATTTTAATGTATTGAATTCACTATATATGTTTGTTATTATATTTAACTTCACTTTCACTTATTGCACCTTGCACAAATGCTCAATAACTCAATACTGACTTTTTTTTCATTAATCCTTTATATAAATAGATTTAAGTAAGAGATTTTATTCTAATAAGCCATTACTAATCCTTACAGGTAATAAAAAATTACGCAATACAGAACAAAAACAAAGCAATAAAACTTTAAAAAGAACACTTTTTTTATTTTTACCTGCCCTACTTTTAGCGAAAAATTAAAAAAAAATAAAAGATTATCCCTAATCCCTTTCTTTATTTTGTATTAAGCTCTATCATATAATTCAAAATATCATAAAACTATATTATTTTTCGTGTGTTGCTTTCAAGAAAATTGAGTTGAAAGTTGAAAAATTTTCCAGGCAGAAATAAATGGTTTCGCAAAAATCGAAATTCTCAGCCCTGGGTCAATGTATTAATTTTGTTTTATTTTTAAAATAACGTTTGAAATTTTTTTTTTAAATAATGGGCCTAACCAGTTCATTCTGACAATTAATACCGAAGTAATCAAACTTTTTGGTAGACACCACCGTCAAGACGGAGTTTTTTGAAATCCGATTAAGTGAAACATTTTTGAGCATAACTTCCACATCTGCACGTATCTGCAGCTGATTTTTTCTGTGCTTTAACATGAATGTATGGAGCATATGGTGGCATACTTACTTTCTTGGTATCTTTTGGAGCTGTTTTTTTAAATCAAAAAGTTTTAAAAAAAAGCATTTTTTCTTAGTACTAAAGCTTCAGGCTACTTATTGAAGGTATCTTTTATAAATAATCAATATTTTTTTTTATTTTTAGATAATCGAAAATAGACCAATTAAATTATTTAAGAAACTAGAGAATTTATCTGCAGGAACTTCGGAAAAAAACATCTCAAAATTTGTTGAAAATACGGTTCGCGATTTGAGTAAAATTATTTTTCAACTTTGATTGCTTGTAAATCAGAACATACAATATATATGTTAAAAAATACTTTTAAATCATACGCTTTGGTTATCTAAGAGTACTTTAACATAAAGTTTAAAACGATAGACATGACTTTTTCAAAAGACTTTTTTCCGCTCTCGCACCACTGTGCGCCGTCCTGTTGAAACCAAATGTTGCCAATATCCTTCTCTTCAATTTTTGTGAACGAAAATTCGTTCAACATGGCCCGATAACGATCGCCATTGACAGTAACGGCCTATCCTTGCCCATCCGCACCAAACAGTGACTCGTTTTGGGTGTATCGCCTTTTCAATGTATGCGTGCGGGTTTTCTGTGCCCCAAATGCGACAATTTTGCTTGTTTACTACCCGCCAAGATCAAAATGAGCTTCATCTGAAAAGATGATTTTTTTGGCAAAATCGGCATCTTCTCTAAGTCGATCGCAGGCCCACTTAGCGAAGCGTATACACAACCATATTCGTTCAGCGGAAGGATAAAACTAATTATCTGTCAAATCAGACATGAGCTAAGTGTTACCATGCACTAGTTGAAAAAAAACGTTAGATGGCGGACCCTTTACAATTAAACGTGTATATTTATAACTTGGACGGCTGTCTAAAGTTAGACAACGATTATAAATACGACTGATATGTCTTTGCTAGCGAGCAAGAGAGAGATTGGTGACTTTAACGCTAGAATAAACGAATATTATCAATACGCGTAAAAACCCTCAGAACCAGTGTTCCCAGATTGGTGGTTTTTCCCACCAAAATGGGGGGAAAAAATCTCTTTGGTGGGAATAATGGTGGGAAAAAATTGATGGTGGGATTTATGGTGGGAAAATATTTGAAATGCTTTTTTATGGGGGGAAAATATTATTTTTAACATAACCGAAACTTTTTTTTTTCTTACTAAAAATTCATAACTCAAAAAAAAAACTATTTGGCCGAACCACCAATGACACAGAAAATGTCTCAATAAAAGAGAAACAATTTTTCGTTCTTCTTTCGCCACACAAAAAATAATGGGGCATATTCATAGTCACTTTTAAACTCCAGTTTGTCTTAGACTGGGGTTTATTCAATGTTATTTAGATAGGATAAACCCAGGTCTAAGATAAACTGGAGTTTAAAAGTGACTATGAATATGCCCCAATATGTTTACAGTTTTCTGTTGCAATAGCGATCTTCTTTCTCGGCTAGCATTTGCATTTGCACCCTCGTTTTGGCACTTTTAAGTCTTCCCTTCTTCAATGCTTCAGTCGAGAGAGCGTTCTCAGTTGTTAAAATAGTAAAAAATAAACTCAGGAATCGACTTAGTACCGATACAGCAGATTCAGTTTTACGAGTTCGCTATAGCCTAGGAACTAAAGGCTGCATCGGTTTCGAACCTTCAAAGGCAATGTTGGCTAAATTCAATTCAGAGAACCTCTTTGTTTCGCATGACAGTAACCATGATGATGAAAACGAAGAAACTCTTGAGGCATTTGCCTATGAATTAAACGTCATTAACAATTTGTAAATATGTGAATAATGTACATTAATACAAAATCATTTTACTTATTTATACTTTTAAGTTAATTTTTTAAATCAAATATTTTGAAGTCTTTTTTATTTATTTTTTTTTACAAAAAATATCTTTATTTTTTTTATAACAAAACTAAAAATATGTGTTCCTAGCTTTTTTATTGAAATAAGATTTTTTTTATATAAAAACTGTGAAAATGTACGAAAGTACAAATTTTACCTATAAGATTTGACTTAAAATACTGAATTCTTACAATGAATTCTAAGAAGTTTTTTTTTAATAAATATGAAGTGAAATTAATTTTTATTTATTTAGAAAATAAAAAAAAAATATTTTTAGAGTGTGTTTTGTTTATTCGGGAGCTTTTTTCTTAAAGGAGAAGTTCACATCTCACATTTAATTTTTTTTTGTTTAATATCTAGGAAAGGATTGTGGCAGAGAAGTATGGTGTTTTTTTTTTTCTTTCAGTATAAAAACAGTGGGATTTTTTTCAAATACGGTGGGATTTTAAAAATCCCATCTGGTATCAGTGCTCAGAACAGAATATCCATAGACTGTCTAACCAAAACGGAATGAAATTACTCGAACTCCTGCAAATGTATCACAGTATAGATATTGTGTCAAATGGCTGCACCGAAGAAGATACCGTGGGTTATTGATCAGTGAGAGTCAGGAAATGACTGATCTCTTTGTTTTTTTGATCTCAAAAAGCCAAAACTTTCTATGACCTTTGAACTTTTTTTCTTCTTTACTTCAAGTTATATGTTGAATTGTTAGAATATTGTCGTAGGTATTGCTCAATAACGAGATTCTTTTTAATTAGAAAAAAAGGTTTGCGGTTTATAGTTTAAATACATTTGGACGACTTAGATACTTATAAGTTGAAAGGTTTTCTTTTTCGCTTTTTCATGTCAAGTGATTGTCTTTGAGGACTTGTCAATTCTTCGCTAGATGCAGTGTCCGTGAAAAAAAATTTGGTTTTTATTTGGCAGAGGCAAGGATTAGAGCCTCAGACCTTCGGCGGCGTGACAGTTCTAGGCACTAATTAACCATTGTCCCACGGGCGTATTTTTTTAAACTCATCTTATTTGTTCGTATTATGGAAACAACCCATAATGGTTGGCTCAAAGTTCAGTTGGTGTACAGACAACTCAATTAAGGTTGTATTTATGTTGGGACAATTCAACTCACAGTTGAGTTAGTGGTCCGAAATAGAGAGCATTTTCCAGATAATATTCCGGATAAGCATTTAGTGCCTGATTACATGGGTCGTTTTACTGAATAGCGCATCGCATGAGACAGGTAGATTTTATGTGCGTAAAAAAGAGAAGGTAGATTCCACCTTCTCTTTTTTACGCACATAAAATCTACCTCTCTCACGCGATGCGCTGTTCAGTAAAACGACCCATGTAATCAGCCAATTACATAATATGTATAGATCGCGATCAACGAAAACTCACCCCGTATTCTAAGATATTTAATTTTTAACCTTTTATTTTGCAGTTCTTGAGAGAAGAGCTTAAGTATGATTCTGGATACGAGAAACGTCAGAAAGCATTTCATTTCAATGATGATATGCATATTTCAGTCAAAGAACTTTGGGAAGCGTGGCTTCGATCAGAGGTATGTTTTAATCTATAGTTTATATTATTCTTCGTTTAATAAAAAATGCATTTTTAAACTTTTTACAGGTGCATAACTGGACAATAGAGCAGACTACCGATTGGCTTGCTCAGTCCGTTCAACTGCCACAGTATGTGGAATTATTTAAAGCTCATAAAGTTACTGGCGCTGCTTTGCCAAGGTGAGTTTTATTATATTCGAAGATATGAAATAGGCCGGTTAAAAATTATATATATATTTTTTTTAATTCTGCCATTCCTGTTTCTTAATAGTTCTTGTTCTGGATATTTAAGTAGGTCGTCTGATTTGATGGTTGTATTTTTCGAGTTTTTTTTTTTTTATCGGAAATTGTAATGACGAATCTTATAACTTCAGTATACGAGTACATACCTATTTATGAACATTCCAACAATCTTTAAGGTAGAACTAGAATAGTTGGAAGGCCACGCAAGTGGTCGTACGAAACCGAGCGAATACAAAGAATTCATATCTTGCGAACATAATTGCGATTTGGTACTGTTCGTCTAGTTTTCGTTGACTTTTGCCGTCGAACGTGAGGAGCGCTCATCGACCGCTCGTTCGTAAGTGGATGGATGCAAAAATCAAAATGGTGAAAGCAAACTAAAAAGAGTTTGGCGCTGGGTGCTTAGTTTTCGCCTTTTTTTTCTGATTGATGAATGAGTGGAGTAAAATCTCAACTTTTTAATTAATTTACATTTATATCACATCGAATTTTAGTGGTTTCGCAAAGTAAATAATTAAAAGCCTATCACTCCGTGCTGAGAAAATTGACATTGAACAAACAATTATTTAATTTGTTTTCCCTCTTTCAACCACTTAAGAGTGTTATGGGTGACTTGTGAAATTGACGTTTCGGAAAGCTACTTTTCGGTCGGTTTTGACATAAGCTTCCGACAGCATCCGCCTATTCTAGTTCTACCTTTAAAATTGGAGTAGCTTCTGTTACATACATACATATGTAACAAAATTTTGAAAACAACTGCCATGATTCCAGTTAATGTGCTGAAAATATAATCGAAAAATTATATTCTGAGAATTAAAATAAATCAACAAGTATACTAAAAGCCGGAACCACACTTTTCGCGTGTGGTCTTTGGTGTGTTGTGGTCTGATTCTGATGTGATGTCTCGTCATCTCTCCAATGTACCAATTTCATAAATACTATTCGTGTGATAGTGAAGTGGTGTGTTATTTCGGAATTCATCTTGTTCCGATTGCTCCATACCATGCTCGCTGTGTTGCAGACATTTATTTCTTTGTGTAGGGAAAAGAAACCAGCGCCTTCGGCCAGCGATTAATTTAGTAGCAAAAATAACGCCACTCACACTTTTTGGTGATGGAATAGTAAATGGAAATATAAATGGGAAAAATTGTTTCGTGCAAAGCGATCCCCTATTATCACAGTCACTGAGGCCTCTGCCATCGCCACTTAAAACAAAACAAAAAAAAGTAAAATTGGGCAGAAGAGAGCGCTCTCGAGAGAGAAAATTATTTCACCTTCTTGACAATTTTTTCCCGAGAAATTTCTTCGGGCAGAAACTTGTAAGTTCTGTGTTCGACTTTTTGCCACAGAAACTGCAATTAGTGCATTTCTATTTCTGTTTATAAGCGCTTGCTAATTTTAAACGAGTTTAACATGATACTATCTCTTAACATTTAACTAAAGTTAAAATCGCCAGATTGCTGTTTCATCTTTTTAACATATTGCTAAATCCATGTGTCACTTTGACATAGAAAAACTTTAAAATGGTATGTTTGCTTACTTTTTTTTGCACGAAATGTCACTGTTTTAGACGCGTTCAGCTTGAGTTTCGTAAGAAAATAGGTTTAGTATGAGTATTATGTCGTTTTCGTTTGGATTTCGGAATTGTTCCATTCCTATAGAAAATGGGAAATTTGGAGTAAAAAGAGTGAAAAAGGAGTAGCTCCGAACGCCTACTCGAAAACGACATTAGTTAACAAGTGTTTAAAACTAAGAACATTTTGGTAAAGAGCTTTAAAGTTCGTAAAGTGTTAACTAGTATTATGTTAAAACCTTAACGGAAGGCTATTTAAAATTTTGTGCCATTGAAATTAAAAAAAAAAATACATATGTTTAAGTGGACTGGTCGCTTTTTAATTTAAGTTTGTTTAAATTACGATTATTTTAAAATTGAATTTGATTTCTTCCACTTCTGTTACTTTGTTTGTAATGATATTTAATAAAAAAAAAGTTAAGTTAAAGTAAGGGTATTCATGCGAAGAAATAAATTTCCGCTTTGCAGAAAAATATAACTTTCCCCATGACGTTTGCATGAACACCCCTTAGAAATACTTGTGAAATGTCACATCAAACACACCACAAATGTCATTTCTAAATTTATCTAAGGTCGAATTGCCGCCACACGTTAACGTGTAGAAATAATGTATTTGGCATGATGCCATAAGTGAACGAAAGCCACAATACGTAATTTGGCATTTCACGTATTCAGCTGAACGAATTATCATTCGATTAGTTTGAGGCATTCGTGTCCGCAACCAAACCGCGTTAAAAAGAAAACGAATGCCGTTTCGTGAACGGATGCGGCGATTCGACCCCAGGTTTATTTTAACGCTTTCCGCATCAAATTGATGAGATAAATTTATCAGATCTGCATACAAATATTCCCATACAAATTTTGTTAATTCGTTTCTGCGGAGATAAAATTATCTGTTTTCTGAGGTTTATCCGGGTTTGCCGCCGTTGCATGAATACCCTTAATATAAATTCCGATGTTTTCGCTTTGTTAACTGTTTTTTTTTTTAAATTTACTTTTTGCTGACGTTTAAAAAGTGAACAACATTTTTGGTTCAAAGCGTTCGTGTACTCTTGGACAGTTCCTCTTCCCTCTGTGAGAATTTCATCGCAATCCACAACACTTGACAAATTGCCATTTTTAATTCAGGAAGCACCCGAAAAAATCCAATATCTGAGGGCTCAGAGATTTTTTAAGTGGAACAAGAGATCTCAACTGAACTCCGAGATTTGTTTCGGATATTTCTGAGACAAAAATGATCTGGATTCATATCTCAATATTCTTCCTCAGCAAAAAACAGCTGTTCGTTTGACAACCAGTTGTATGCTTTTTATAATAGGTTTGTTCGTTGAGCCCTGAAGTCACCCTGGGGTCGCCTTAAAGCGTTTTTTGAAAAACCTGAAGTCACCCTGGTGAAAAAATTCTTTGTTTTTTGAGACCTGAGGTTGCCCTGAACTCGCCCTGAAGTAGAACTAGGTATTTTGCTGTGACATGAGTTATTAAGCATATGTTTTGTTGCGGATTCATGTGCTGAAGGTTATTGTTTATTTTTGAAGAATAAATTGGAACAATACACAAACTTAATTTAATGCTAATAAACAGAAAAAGAAAGTGGAAACGTTAGGAGTTGTTTCTTATTCATTTTTAAGACATATTTGTAGCAAATTTTAAGTTTTAATTATCAAAGCACAGAACTTTTTTTTCTTCCTTTAAATGTCAACAGCCATTGAGCGTTTTTTGAGAACTGGAAAACCCAAGTTTTTTTTTGACAATTCTTGGTGTTGTCAAGAAAACCTGGTTCAACCCTAGGTAAAGTTCAACGAACGAAACTAATAGGTTTGTTCGTTGAGCCCTGAAGTCACCCTGGGAAATCATGTCCTTGATCTTCAGTTCGAAAAGTTCTATAAGGTCGTCAAAAAATGCCTTGTCGATTTTGCTCTTATTCCAACCCAGAGCAAGATATTTACAGATTTGTACAGGGGAAATTAACAACTATTTCCTTTTCCTGTGGGTTAACATAACTTCGACAATGAGTATTGTGGGAACAGCATCTTCAGTTTGCAAAGATCTCGAACATGTCTTGCATAGGTCTATATAAATTGGCAGAAGTAATTTCCTAATTTTGTGTTTGGTAACTGTTTACTGTAGTCATATTGTTAGAGCACCAATAAATCTATTGAGAACGAATTTGTTGATTTTAAAGGTCACTTATCACTTTTTCACTGCACTTAGACAGTTTATCTGATCATCAGAAGGTTATAACTGTAAGTTTTTGAAATTTTATTGGGCCATCACACACTGGAATAATTCAACCTGGGGAAATTGAAGTTTGTAGGCAAAAGATGCGGGGTTTAAGTCAAGATTGAAACATTCAGATATATAACTTTAAAATTTGAGTGAAGCGACGCAAGCATGGGTCAGCTAGTTTTAAGTAAAACATCTTAAATGGAAAGAACAGTAAATCTTTTGACAGAAAGTGCAAATATTTTCTTAATTAAACAAAAACGCATTAGTCAAGAAAACGCTGGGAAAATAACTTTTTCGTAATAATTACTTAAACACTATAACACGAGGAAATTCATCGATGCATACATCAAAAGTAAAAGTAACAATAAAATATAAAGCACTGCCACACGCCATAATGTCAGTTTGTAAATAAAAACTTTAATGATCATCCAATGGTGTATTTTACAACAAAAAATTATTTACAACTATTGTTTACTAAACACAATGTACCTTGTAGGTACTGTTATAGTCATTATTATAACAAAATAATAATATGTTAGTTTACCTACAAACACATGTATACATATATAAACTCTTTACTGCGAGAATTGTTCGCATTGTCTCTCGCAATTCGAAAACACCACCCAAACCTCCTACCCTGATATCACTAGAACTCTCAACAACCAGATCTATGAGACAGGTGTACAATTTAGTCTATAGCTGGCTTATTCGCAATTTTTAGAAATTGAGAATGAATGGAAAGCAAAAACCAGCTTAATTACCTCTTATTTGATCATCACATTTCAGATTGGCAGTTAATAATATGCACTATGTGGGTAACGTGCTAGGGATTAAAGATCCAATCCACAAGCAAAAGGTTGCTCTTAAAGCCATGGATGTAGTTTTATTCGGTCCACCGAGAGGTAAGTACCTGCGACTTCAAATTGATTTGATTGAATAACGGTATTTTGCGTGTTTTCTTAGAAACTGGAACCAGATGGAAGGACTACATATTAGTAACCTTGCTTCTAAGTGCAATTATTGGCTGCTGGTATGCTTACCAACAGAATAAAAATGCCAAAAGACATCTCCGACGAATGGCCCAAGACATGGAGGGACTCCAGAGAGCTGAACAGAGCTTACAGGAAATGCAAAAAGTGAGTAAAGTTAGCTAGAAAAATATTATGTATGTACATACATACATACTTACATAAAAAGTTCAATTCAATCATGTGATCGCTCAACAATAAAAGCTTAAATGCTTCCGGCTTAGTATCGAATTTTGAATGTGAGACTGCGACAACTGTGTGAAGTGACTTTGACGGATAATTTGCAAGCATATTCCATGAACTTGATTTTAAAATAATTGTTCCCACTGACAGTAGTGAGACAGAAAAAAAAAACATGTGCGAACAAAAAAAAATGTATTTGACGACGGGAACATGTTCCAAACCGATGAAGTTGTCGTTTTAGGTTGCAAAGAGGCGCTTATTAATAGTTGAGCTCACATACCATATAAGAGAGACAAAACAATAATTCCCATCGACTACTCATTTGCTTAATGAAATCGGTGTCGGAAATAGTCATTCTTTGAGACGAAAAAAGTTGATAGAGCATAACGTAAAACAGTATAGACAACGGCGCAGGTCGGGCGTTTCTTTCGGTAGTTTAAAGTAGGCTTATATAAATTTGTTGTATTAGGTACTAAAACTTCACTAATCTTCATTTGTTTAATCAACTTTTAACAAAGTATGTTTTGGGAAAGGGCCGTGCTCTTGATATTTATTAATTTTCAACATAACATTATCGCTAAAATCTAGTTAATCAAAACGAAAGTATACGAGTTAACAAAAGATGACAAAGCAAACAAGTGTCTAACTAAAATCAGTTTCTTAACCTATACCATGGCATAATCGGCCAAATTTCATTAGAATCCGTCCAGCCATTTCAGTATTATTGAAGCATAAATGTTTCAATGAATATGTTTTCACATTTATAATAAAGGGTTTTTCAATAGGGATGTGTTGATTTTGACAGCTCGTGGCGGCCATATTATTTCTTTTACTTGCTGTCAAAATATCGTCTTTTAATCAGTTACTAAAGACAAATCATCATGGTAAGTTAAAGCGTCGAGCAACACGTGCAAATGATAAAACTTTTAGCTGTTGGAGCAGTTGGAAGTTGGTTCCAATTTTTGTCGAAAAATCATCTTTAGCGATGAGGCCCATTTTTGGATGAATGGGTACGTGAATAAGCAAAATAGCCGGATTTGGGACGACACCAATCCACGTGAGATTCACGAGGTGCCAATGCATCCAAATAAAGTTACTGTTTGGTGTGGATTTTGGGCTGGAGGCGTCATCGGTCCTTACTTCTTCGAAAATGATGCTGCCAAGGCCATCACCGTCAATGGCGATCGCTAAAGGTCGATGATCATCAACGTCTTGCGGCCTGAATTGGATGATACGGACACCGAAGACATAATGGTTTCAACAGGATGGCGCTACGTGCCACACAGCTCAAGACACAATCGATATTCTGCACGAGCGGATTTATGGCATGGTTATCTCGCGCCGAGGAGTCGTGAATTGGCCACCAATATCGTGTGATTTGACCCCTTTTGGACTTTTTCTTGTGGGGCTTTCTTAAGTCGCAGGTCTATGCGAATAAGCCGCAAACCACCGCGGCCCTCAAATACAACATAATCGGTGTGCCATCGTTCAAATTCAGCCTGATTTATGCGCCAAAAACATCGAAAACAGGACCTTTCGAATCCGCGCCACCCAGCGAAGCCGCGGCGACCATTTGAACGAGTAAGATAAAACCTTTTTGATATCTCATATACAAATCGACCCGCCCTTAATGGAAAACCCTTTATTAGTAGATTACAAATATAAATGGACACAATCGAAGGGTGGTTAATTTGGCTGTAGATGGTGCTGTGAAACTGAAGCCGATAAGATTCTCTTATTTATTTTTTTCTTGGTTCAACAAGTTAGTGTTACTTTAATTTCTAATGCAGATTTGGTTTTTCTGTTTGCTTTTTAGTTCATAATAAATAGAAAAATAAATATTTTTATCTTGGCTTACATTTATGTAAAGGGTCCGCCAAATAACTTTTTTTTTTTTTTGAAAATGGCGCAAAACATCGAGTAGCGCCGGCCGTCCTGTTGAAACAAAATGTTGCCAATATCCTCCTCTTCAATTTTTGTGAACAAAAATTCGTTCAACATGGCCCGATAACGATCGTCATTGACTGTAACGGCGACTCCTTGCTCATTTTCGAAAAATGGCCCAATAATGCCTTTGGAACAAAATCCGCACCAAACAGTGACTCGTTTTGGGTGTAACGGCTTTTCAATGTATGCGTGCGGGTTTTCTGTGCCCCAAATGCGACAATTTTGCTTGTTTACTACCCGCCAAGATCAAAATGAGCTTCATCTGAAAAGATGATTTTTTTTGTCAAAATCGGCATCTTCTCTAACTCGATCGCAGGCCCACTTAGCGAAGCGAAAACGGATTGGATGGTCAGTTGGCTTCAACTCCTAAACCTATTGGACTTTGTATGGCGTCATACCAAGGTCTTCATGCAAAATTCGTCTCAATGATGTCTCCGAAATGTTCAATTGTTGAGAACGACGGTGAACTGATGTTGATGGCGCTTCACGCACACTCTGCCACAGCAGCAATATTCTCGGGTGTACGCACTGTTTTTGGCTTTTCACGCTTTGGTTTATCATTGAGGATGCCAGTTTCTTTCACTTTTTTCACAAGATAACGAACAAACGGAGCTGACGGTGCTTCTCTTCTTCCAAAATCCGTACGCAATTTCCGCACACATTCTGCAACATTACCATGATTTTCCCAGCGTTGTTCAAGCGTATACACAACCATATTCGTTCAGCGGAAGGATAAAACTAATTATCTGTCAAATCAGACATGAGCTAAGTGTTGCCATTCACGAAATAAGCACTAGTTGAAAAAAAAACGTTAGATGGCGGACCCTTTATATGCAATGTTTGAATAGGTGGGTCTAGAATACTAAGATCAACTGCTCGTTTCTCCTATATTGATATTTGCCATGAAATTCAATTCACATTAGAGCGGACATCGAAAAACGAATGAACGAATATTCGTTCATTTGGGCATTTCTTTAACATGGCGCTTTCTATTCGTCGCCACTAGAAAACAAAAACAAGAGTGATTTTGAGGTTAGTCGCACAATTTGTTCGTTTAAGTGATGATCGTATGTGGACCGCGAATAGAGTTTGACAGTTCGTAACAATTAAATTGCAATTCGCGACCATCAATTTGTTTTCTCAAATTTATCTTATTTTAGAAATTGAAAAGCAAATTTTAGTATCTAAACATTAAAATAAATTATATTTCCACGATTTTGTTTACAATTTGTGAAGAATTTAGGTTTAAAAATTATTTTAAATCGCATTTATTCGTTGATTAGTCGGTCGTTGGTCGCTCTCATGTGAATAGTCCTTAAGTCCAAATGTGTTTCGCCTAGGCACGGCAGTTGAGCTCATTAGTTAGATGTTGTCGTACCCTTCTCAGACGCAAGATTTAGTCGATTAATACCGGCAAACACATGTGCCTGGGCGAAACCAATTGGACTAAAGGTCACAAATTACTTTCAATTGAATTCATCCTCCTCAATATTTTTCTATTTTTATTCTTAATTTTAATATTTAATTTTTTTCTTAGGAACTTGAACGAGCTCGAATGGAACAAGAGAACGTCGCCACCGAAAAAATGGATCTCGAACGACGCCTCAAAGAAGCACCATCATTAACATCATCCAGTTCGGACTTAGAAGTACAACAATTGAAGAAAGAAATTGAAATGCTTCGTTCTGAATTATCACGCGCCGAAATCGAACTTGTCGATAACTGCTGGGCACCACCAGCACAATTGCAGTCCTGGCTGCAATACACCTACGAACTGGAGTCCAAAAATCATCTAAAAAAACGTGTCTCCGCCGAAAAGCAACTTCAATCAGCACGTGAAGCTTGTGAGAAACTTCGTAAAAAACGCTCGAGTCTAGTTGGTGCATTTGTATCGACTCATGGTAAAAGTATCGACGACGTCGATCGTTCCATCGTTGAAGCACGTAATTCTTTGAGTGATGTAACAAACGAACTCCAAGAACGTTTGCATCGCTGGAAACAAATTGAAACCTGTCTAGGTATTAATATTGTCAACAATAATGGTCTTGCCTATTTAGAAAGTGTACTCTATAGTAGGAATGGGGCAGGAGTAAAGGGTTCAAGAGGTGAGTGGAATTTGTTTTGATGATTGAAGTGTTTGTAATTTTATTTTTTATATGTGATAATTCTAGGACGAATGACAAATAGCACAGATGATCTTGACGATGAATCCGTACAAGGTAAGACATTTGAGAATTTTTCCCTTTTCTCATCGGAGTGATCATCATGATATGTTCCGAAATCGAATGCATATACATCTTGTTCTTCTTAAGTTTACTATTTTTATTTAACGTTTGATTTAAAAAAAAAAAAAAAAAACAAACAAAATCTACTTTTGTGTTTTTTGTTCAATGCTACCATAGTTAGAAATGTAGAATCGAATCAATAAATTGAAGTTTTCTATAAAAATGGTGCTATGCAATTTAAAATTCAAATTCAAGTGGATTTTTTAATTTTGTTTTTCTACTTAACTAGCATTTGATTTTTTTTTTTACAATGAGTGGCTTGTTTTTTTGTATACGTATTTATAAAATGAAAGTTTTTGTAAATGTAATAGTAGGGGAACTTAATTATTTTTAGATTTTTGTTTTGTTTAATGCTTATATTCGTTTTACATGCAGAAATGGTGCACTTTATTTTATCTTTGGTTATGAATCTATAATAAGCGGTTTTATTTATGCGTTTTGAAATAAATTTAATCATTCAAACATTACAATCCTATTTATCGAGTAAAAATAAGAAAATCTCTTTCAAGATTTTGTATAAAATTTATTTGTTAATCTTTAAGTTTAGCTATCTATTTTTAACAGAGGTTTGCGGGACATAATTAATACTTAAGTAACGTAGTATTTCATTTTATTGAATCTCTGTAGTACATTTACGTGTAGATTTTAATTAAAGTGCATTTAAAAAAAAAAAAAAAAACATTTTATATTTTTGTATAGTCGAAAAGCTTACTATTACATAATTAGTTGTAAATACAATATTTAAACAACTTTTGAGCTTATTGCAGTAATTTTTTAAAAATTATAGATATAAGTTTTTAATCCCTTCCGGTGTAATAAAGCTTGAATATTGTTGGTCTATAAATCATTACTGGCAAAAATGCATTGATGAAGTACCATATATTATGTTGGATGTTTAGCCATTTACATTTATGTAGACCACCTCAACTGAGGTAGGTACTTATTGTTAGTTGTATGTATAGTACCTTTTGTAGGAGTCAGGCAATTCGTTTCACAGCGCAACGAGGAGAAAACTATTTAATTTCTATTAAGTTCTTAGACTTTAGCACTTTATCTATTACTATCTATTTATTGTTTTTTTTTTTTTTTTAATTTGGATTCCACGACAGTAATGTCGTTTTCGTTTGGATGTTGGGAGTATTCCTTTTGCACTCCTTTTTCACTCCTGCTAATCCAAAAGTCTTCGATTGGCTGTTCCGAGTAATGTTTTCGGAGTGTTCTTCTGTTCCTAATTTCACATTGGAGTAGACGAGGAACACACACATACATGTAAAGTTTTTCGTTGGATTAATTGTCAAAAATGATAAATACTTGAAGAAGCCATTTTGGTAAATCGCGGCTTTAGGTAGTGTGTGTGTAAATTTACAAAAGTCGGTGTTTTCATATTCGATTGGAATTAAAAAGGAGCAGAATAGACCGAAAATCCAATCGAAAGTGACATAAGACATAAATATAATAATGTCGTTTTTGTTTGGATTTCAGAACTGTTCCATTCCTATCTTAAATGGGAAATTTGGAGTAAAAGGAGTGAAAAAGGAGTAGTTCCGAACGTCCACTCGAAAACGACATAAGTATACTTATTTATATATGTACATATGTATGTTTTTAAACAGATGCTATTCAATTTTGAAGGAAGAATATGATCACAGGTTCTATAGTTCCTTAGATATTGCGCCCAGAGAACAACAATCACCAAATTTGTGGGAACAATATACTGTATCTATACGATGTTATAAAAGATTGATACACGTACATATATCCACATAAAAACAAAACACCTGCTATGTCGCAAAAGCTTAGAAGTTATGTTTCCGGATTAAAAAGATTCTTGAAGGCTTTTTTGGTGTCGATCAGCTGCCTGTGTAGTTTTTTCTTTCATATTGTTATGGGCAGTTACTGTTGACGTAAGGTTTCTAGTCCGAAATCCATACAACAATACAAATTCTCCAATACCTTGATTATTGAAGAAGACCAGTGAGTATTTACTTTCCATTTGCTTCATTGATGTGTATGTGCTTGTGCATATGCAGCCCAATCGATAAGAATGAAAAATTCTTCAGATCTTCCGATGATGTCTATGTCGTCTGCATAAGCCAGGGGTGGAACCGCCTAAGGTGATTTGTGATCATCACCAGCGATTATCCACATAAAGATGAGAATCCTCGGCAGCACTTTAAATTTGCCTACAAGTTTAAATTATCAGTTTGCAGATACAAACTGAGAGTACATATATGTATGTATTTGTAAAAACCTTACTCATAGACAGTAGGGATCTTCACACACCTCGTTAAATTGTTATTGCAATTCACATCTACTCATCGACATGAGATAACAGCAACATGACTGTTTGGTAACGTGAAATTTTTGACAATTTTTCGCAATTTTTCACAATTTGTTGTCAAATCCCATATAAAAAAAATCCCAAGTTTGCGAAACTTGGTGAAAATCACTAAAAGTCATCTATCTTTTTATGACAGCTGGCCAATCAGAAGCTCCAAAGAATCAGAATTCTGAAAATTCAGATGCAAAACGTAAAGCGTATTTATTTATTATCATCACATTTGTAATTTTCCGTCTGAGTAGTGATCACGTAAAATTTAAATTTAACATTTGGCATCACTTTGAGAGAAAACGTAAAAAAACTCTGACGTTTGTCATATTTATTTACTTTTTTATTATTTTTTTAACTTTAATTTATTAAATAATTTATTCATTAATAAACTCCTTTGAAACAGATGCTAAGAAATGACGTGTGTTTTTTTTTAATCCGCCTACTATCGTTTTCACTTTTTTAATATTTCAGTTTTTTTGTTCATTTCGTATTATGTCATTAACGTAAACGTAACGAACCACACATGCTTAAGCAACTTTATGCGTCAGCTTGTAGGCAAAATCATATGACAACAAAGGTTTGGTAACTTTATATGAAGCATCTTTGATCACTTCTAACGTATTTTTTACAAGGCGTTTTACAAAAACGCGCAGAGTATATGTATATGCTTTTTTTGCCCTAATAACATGTTCATAAATAGACGACATTTATTCCTATGTATAAGGGTGATACAAAATTCTAGTTAGTTGAGAGCAAGCTGAGTCTCAGAGGCTCATCTTAAGTGCACGAGTTAGTAGCTAGTCAAACAAATGAAACCTTACACTTTACGCAAATAATTATACAAACAAAACTAAACAGTTTTACAGAATTAATCAATATAAATACTACAAAATATTTAAAGTTATATCAACAAAAATAAAATCGAAAACGACCGCTAAGCATTGACTCGAAACAACGTTTCCAAACTCGTTTTTCTCATGTTCAAATCAATTGTGGAAATGTTTTAAGTTCTTATTTGTATCATAAATACGCTCTATTGCTATTGTTAACCTTAAAGATCCTTAAACCTTCTTAAGTGAGACAAAAACGACGTTTCTTTAAGATTTTAATATTTTGAAAATTAAATTATTTTGTTTGTAAAAAATCCCTTGTTGAATTTGTCCTCATAAACCACTTACATTCTTGTAGAGGAGTCTTGGGGAAATAAAGGGTTTTTCAACAGGGACGCTACAAAAGTAGAGCAACAGGGACAGCAAACGACACCATATTTCTTGCCGCTCTTTTGACATTTCTCTTCAGTAAGGTTTGCCATTTCATGATGGAAAGATATTCGAGCCAACAACGAGTCGAAATTATTAAAATTTACTACCGAAATTCGGAATCAGTGGCCTCAACGTTAAGAGCGCTACGTCCAATTTATGATCGTCATAATCGTCCTAGCAGATCAACAATTGAGAGTCTAGTGGAAAAATTTGAATCCACAGGCACAGTACAGAAGTGCCCGTAGTGTCGAGAATACTGCTGCCGCTGAGGCTTCAGTTGTAGAAAGCCCAAATGTGTCTCTCACACGTCGTTCTCAAGCGTTGGGCATCTCTGTGACGTCGTTGTGCCGAATTTTGCGAAAAGATCTTGGCCTACATCCTTACAAGATTAAATTGAGGCAAGAACTGAAGCCGCTTGACCACCAGAAGCGTCGTATATTCGTGAATTGGGCTGAGCAACAACTTGAAAATGATTCGGATTTTCATCGAAAAATCATCTTCAGCGATGAGGCTCATTTCTGGCTGAATGGCTTCGTCAATAAACAAAATATGCGGTATTGGTCAGGCAGCAATCAACACGTACTCCATGAGTCATCATTGCATCCCGAAAAAATTACGGTATGGTGTGGTTTATGGGCCGGCGGCGTCATTGGGCCGTACTTCTTCCGTGATGATCAAGACCGGCACGTTACTGTGAATGGGGATGGCTACCGTTCAATGATAACCGAATATTTTTGGCCCCAATTGGATGATTTGGACTTGGATGACATGTGGTTCCAACAGGACGGCGCCACAAGCCACACAGCGAAGGTCACAATCAATTTATTGGAAACCAAGTTTGGAGAACGTGTTATCTCAAGAAATGGTCCAGTCGCTTGGCCGCCTCGGTCGTGCGATTTGACGCCGTTAGACTATTTCCTGTTTGACTACGTCAAGTCTATGGTCTATGCCAACAAGCCAGCGACGATTAATGAACTTCGTACGAATGTCAAACGTGAAATTGCAGCAGTATCGGCCGATTTATGCTTGAAAACCGTCGAAAATTGGGTTCAGCGTCTGGACTTCTGCAAGCGTGCCCGTGGTGGCCATGCAAAAGAAATCGAGTTCCATACATAATGGCATCGAATGTATAAAAAATTTCATTGATATCCAAAACCGTTTTTTTGTTTTATTTAAAAAAACCTTTGTAGCGCTCTTACTAAAAAACCCGATAGTTAAGAATGTTGGTAGTATTTAAAAGCTAAATTGCACCGGAATCGATTATTTTTTTTGTAGCTATCATTAAAAAACATAATTAAGTTCAATCGTGCCAAAGAAATTTAATTCTTTAAATTATTTTAAATGATTGATCTTTGATAGTCATGAAATCTTTAATGAGTATTAGGTGCAGGGTTCATTCATGCATTTCTTGCCAGTAAATATATTTTTTGTTTGTCAACATATAATAATTTGTTAAACGGAAACAGTTAGTTTAAGTGTTTAATGTAAACGCACATTTTATGTTATTTTTTTTTTGTTTACACAAACATCATGTTTTCACAAACATATTTATTAAAATAATTGTTGCCAAATTCACTACAGATGATTTTCCATGCCTCCCCTTGTTCTCCATAATTTCCGTTACTAACTTCTTAAAATGTATTTATTTAATTCTTTTTTTTTTTAATCTCCTCTTCTCCCTCTTTTAAATAATTGCTAACCCAAAAATATCTGTAGCATTTTAACTATTGAAAAAAAAAGAAATAATAATAAAATAAAAATAAAATTAATTGGCATACTTAAATTGAAGAATTTCGTCTCTATATGCAAAAGATTCTCACCGGAACGGGTTAAATTAATTCTTTTAAAGTATTATATATATACTTTATAACGCAATCTAAACACTTAAGAATAATAGCTATACATTTTGTTCTGATTTATACAAAACACTAAAGTTAATTTAAAAAAAAAAAATAACAAAATAAAAGGAAATTGTATCAAATGAGAAAATAGAATAAAAACAAGAATATTTTTCAACTTTACTCTCTAACCAAAAGTTTTTTTATTTCATTTTCAAACTTTTTTCTTAGATTTTTTCTAAGATGGATTTCCCAAAATTAAAAAAAAATAAAATACAAAAATACTCAGAGTTATCAATTAGAAACGTATATTAAACAAAAACAAATATTAGTTATAACAACATTTAAACACTTAATTAAAACAAATATAATAATAACCACAATAATTAAAACAAAATTGTGTAAAATGTGCAGATATTTTAAGGTAAGATAATTTTTATTTGGTTGTATTTCCGAAAAAAAAAAAACTAATCAGACTAATTGTTTGCAAGTGAACTCACATAACCTTATTCATTTAACATTATTTTATCTAAACATGATGATAGTATTTTTTTCGCCAGTAAACAGTGAATTCTTTTTGTAATGTTATTTTCCCAGTCTCTAATGTTTTGTGTATCCTGAAAAT
This sequence comes from Leucozona laternaria, assembly GCA_932273885.2. Classification (NCBI taxonomy): domain Eukaryota; kingdom Metazoa; phylum Arthropoda; class Insecta; order Diptera; family Syrphidae; genus Leucozona; species Leucozona laternaria. The sequence goes on along the minus strand of OW026367.1, from coordinate 15,340,778 downwards.
CAGTGCAAGTAATATTTTTAAATGTTGACTACTAGGAGATAATATTATTTGTTTAAACAAAAACTAATAAATAACACAACATCTGTTATTTGGCACTTACATACATAGTTTTCAGTAACGCAGTTGAACTAGTAAAACTATTTGTTTTTGAAGACCACAAAGTTCAAGCGCACCATTTAGTTTTATTCTGCGAAAATCCAACAAAATTCATCCTTTCTATGAAGAGAAGGAAAAAAGAAAATGCAGAAAAAAGAAAATGCAGAACTGACTCTCGTGTTTTTTTCTTCGGTCAATTTGATTGATTGTATGAGAAACCAATTAATGCATGTTGTTATAGTTTATCAAAAGGGAGTCAAAGGGAGGGAGGGAGTCAAAAGAACTCCTGTATCAGCGACGACAGATAATTTGACAAGTGAATGTAAATAAAATTTGTTGACAGCAAAAGTAAAGAACTCTGATGCGTTCTTTTTCTAACAATAGTTAACTATTGTTCCATTGGGCCTTGCAAAGTACTTTTTAGTACCTACTTCCCAGTAGATGATGAATGAAACGCTCTCATTCTGCCAAATGTAAGATCTAACCTCAGTTTAAATGTAACTTTGGTTGTTTGTTTTTATATTTTATTCTTAATTAGAAAAACATCAACAACAATAATTTGTTTTTACTGATGGTGTCATTTTCTTGCGTTGATACATTTAGTTACTACATTACTGAACTACTTCAAACTTCTTCGACCACAGAGTAGAAGTAGTTGACTGTAGCCAGAAGTACTTGGCAGTAGATACTGTAACCCAAATGAACACACCTGGGGGCCGATTCTGGTTCTGTGAATAAGTGAATCGAATAAATTGTTTTCACATTCGCTGTCATGCATTGCTTTCACTTTTTCGATTCACTTGGTACAAATGAGCGATTCTGGTTCAGTGAATGAAAATGGTGTGGTGAATTCAATACCATTTGCCGTGGTGGATAATTTGTTGTTGTCTCGTATGACTTTATCTACAATTGTGAATGCTTAATGTCAAAACGCAATTATTATTTTTCATTGTTGTTTCAATTTTGCCAAACGCTTATACATTTGTGATTTTATTTATAATAATACATTAATATATTCAATTGTTTTTATAGGTTTTTAATAATGCCTTCAATTTATATAAGAATTCTTATGGAAAGAAATAGGAGAAATGCTCAGAGGTTTGATAATTATTGGTGCCTCATATATATGTATTTTTGTATTGTATTAATATATATTTATGTTTTGTGGGAGAAATATGAGAATTATCAAGCGAAATTTGAGAGACAACGAAAATCCTTTCAAAATGATCACGGAGGAGCATTTCATACAATTGTATCGCTTTCCGAAACATTTATGCAGAACACTGATCGATGAACTAATCCCATTTCTTGAGACATCAACAAAAATTCATGCTGATCAATGGTACCTATCGTGCGCAATCTCTAAATTTTATTCCAAAAAACTAATCAAAAATTCTTTTTGTGCTTGTGTCACACTCTTTCCTTTACTTTTTTTCAATAAAATCTCCATATCTATATATTCACTTTGAATATTCACCATCGAATAAGAGCGTGAAAGCGAATTATTCATATGAATGTTTTTGACGTTTGGTTTCACTTTTTCGCAGAACGAGAATCGCATTTATGCGTGAAAGAGTGAAAAGCTATTCGATTCACTTTTTCACAGAACCAGAATCGGCCCCCTGTTAACAATTGTAGTCGTTTCTTTAATCAAAAATAGTTACGATTTATAACTATTTGACATACCCATTATCATCGTTCCCAAATTCATTTTGAAATGTCAAATAGTTACGATTTGTAACTATTTTCAACTCATGTCCGTGATATGAATTGAAAGTGTTGATCTGTCAAAGTGCACATGTGAGCCGATTTGTTTACAAACCAATCTTTTAATGCTTGTGGTGAATTAAGAGATATGAACAACATTAAAATGCACTTTTTTAAAATTGTCAATAAGAAAGGAGAATTGGCATGTCAAAAAATATGATTTTTTGCCTTAAGCTAAGTATACAGTTCTTCAACGAAAAAAAAACTACATGCAATTCTTATGGGAGTGATTTTTGCCAAAAACAAAAATGTTTCAGCTAAAAAATATTTTTATCGAACTGTGAACTTAACCCTGAAAAAAAAATATACTCACCACGATTTTTTTTCGCGCAAAACAATGTTAGTGACATTGTTTTGTGCAAACAAATCTAGTTTGTTTTTCTTCCGGAAAAAATTTCTTTCTCAACATCAATTTTTTTTCGTTCAAAAGAACTGTAAACTAAGCTTTACAAATGAAAACATTAATATTTATTTATTTTGCATTAATATTTATTTGACAGATCAACAATATCTAACAATACATCGTTCCTAAATAAAATTTTAAAATCCTAACAATATCTAACAATGACACTCAAACCTTTTTTTTTGACAATAACAATAGTTAATTATTCTTAGAAAAAGAACGCGCCACTTTTGGAGAATTTTCCTTTAGACATGTCCATCCCTTCAAACAAATTAACTGACCCAACTTGGTCGGCCTTCTTGGATGATTTCAAAACGTAGTGTCTCACGCACACCTCCAAAAATTCTTTGTGTGTACGGGCATTCTGTGTTTTTTTCTCATACCTAGTTTTCAGTTCATTTTTGTAAGTGGCGCAGCGTAGCAAAGACATATTTTTTTTTATGGTTATGAACAAAATGTTCGATGAATAATACAAATTTTAATGTTTGTCGTTCATTTCATGGTTCATAGTTTGGCAAAATGTGCTTGTAAATGATTTGTTTCCTTAAATAAAAAAATGACTGTTTGTCTGCAATGTAAAACTCGATTGGAGAAATCATTTTCTTTTGGTTCGATTTGAATCCGTTTTGGTTTCACCTTTCACTGACTATGTTGAGCTCTCTTTATCACAATACATGCACAAGTGGGTTCGTGGTGATTCTAATTTCCTTAATTATTTGAGCCGACAAACGCAGTTTTGAGGATCCATATTTGGATCCGTATGCGAAGTCGTCCATACGTTGTTGACTCCGTGCACGGATCCAAAACGCACTAGTTTAGTTGAAAGGATGTTCTGATAGGGATAAAGTGCTTTGCAAATGAAACACGATCAGCGAACTGCGAATTTGGAATGGTCACGAATTTTAACTTTTCATTCACATGAGTGGTCGCCGGCAACTGCCAATTGTCATAAAACATAAACAAGTATGAGTGTTTGAGGTTAAGTTCAAACGTCTTTTTTATTTTCCGGACATTCGAATTCGTAATATAGTGGACTGCGAATTTACGTTTGATAGTTTGACAGCAGGTAGAAAATATTAAAAGGCAAATTTTTTTTGTGTTTAAATTTGTTGATTAGATTATTTATTCACTTCGCCGAAATGTTAAAGCAAAAAAAGAAAGTTGATATTTGGTATAGAAATTGCCTTAAAAGATTTATTCGTATTCCCAGGTTGCAGATACAGATTTGTATGCTAGTAGGGATACTTGACTAAGTATCGAACTGAGTACTCAGTACGAAAAAGTGTTTGAAGTCCCATATCTTTTTTCTATCACTATTATTCCATAAATGCATAAGATCTTCTTTGTACAGAATTGAATGCCATACTTTTTGTATTCAACCTTTCTAATTTAAGAGTCGACAGCATGTTTTGGGAGTTAAAGACTTAATTTAGATTTCAAAAGTCTTTGTAGGGTTGTTTCTAATTTTTGAGTAATTTTAATTCATACGGCAAATATGTAAACATACATAATTTGTAATGTTACCGCTCCAAAAAAATACTCTTAAACTAATAAATGTGCTTAAACTAATAAAAGATTATATTTTTTGTAAACCCCTTTTAAACAGCATAAAATTCAGTCGAGACTAGAGAAACTCCATTTTATAAAAGCTAAAACACTTGTTTCGCCATTAAAAGCATGAAATATTGAAAGGGCATCTCGGGGTTCAAAAATCAAACTCTGGGTGGCATGTCTTGAGTCACTTCCATTAAATTCATCTCAATCAATCATTATCGTGATTTATAGTGAAATATTTTGTAAGATTTCGCCTTATTAACGCTATTAAATTTCGAACTAACTTACTCTACATAAACCAAATTGGCTGTGAATCAGTGGGTTTAAAACAGTTATAATCTGAAAACACTGTTCTTATGCCCGCTTAAATCGCATTTTTCGTGTAAATAATTTATGTACCCAATCAAAACTCTCCAATCAAGTGTTTCGTATTTTTATTGGAGAGTGGGTTCATTTTCTGTATTCTCCTTTGCAAAGTAGTTCGATCCTTTTGCTATTAAAGAGTGAAGGAAAATCGTTCCAATACAAGTAATAAATAAATTACCCTAATCAAAATTGTAAACTGACTTGCCTATTGAGTTTGTATTTATTTTTAATCTAAGCCAGACGTTCATTACTGTTTGCTTAATTCACCATGGGACACTCAATAGTTTCCATTCTCTTAAAAGCCAAAATGAATAAAATCATAAATATACAATATCACAACTAACCAACATTTTGTGATTGTCCATATATGTAAATCGTATGTGTAAGACAAATTGCTAACTGCCATCAACGTAAGAAAAGAAATTTTATATATTTGCCCAGGTGTGTCCGATAGCAACTTTAGTCGCAATAGTGTCAACAGTAGCGGCCTTATCAGTAGCAACAATCTTTCGATAAGTGGCGGCGGTGGAGGTGGTGGCACTGATGGTCGATCTGTTGGCATACGTGATGATTCTTCATGCAGTGACGATGGCACTGACAATCAATCTGTGCATTTTTTCCTCGGACCTGCACCATCAGCACCACCCAATGTAAATCGTCACAGTGGCTATCAGCAGTTCGATTCGATAAGTAGTAATGTCACCAATCACATTGGCTCAACAACACCAATTACACCAATAACTTCAACAGCAGCGCCCTCTTCTGGTAGCAGCGGCACACAAATGCACAATTCGCACGCAGTATTCAATTCAAACGATAGGTAATTTTTTGTTTTATATTTAGTTTAGTTTTCTTTTATAGATATTTGTTTAATATTGGTTTTGGTTAATTATTTTATTTTTTGTGTGTTTTGTATTAATTTATTTGTTGTACTTTTATTTTTTAATGTAGCTTATGGTTTTGGTTTATATTTTTTTTTTTTGATTTTTTTGTAGTTCTTCGCACCATAGTGCCGATGATAGCCGACATAGTCCGTCTGTTTCGTCGGAACGTTCCATACCAATACCTCCACGAGCAAAAAAACCAACCGTTCCGCCAACGGTGCCACCACCACCAAGTGGCCCAATCGGCCGTGCACCTCTACCACCACCTCGTAGAACAAATCAGAGGTTTGTTTATATTTTGTTTGCATTGAAACTGTATTGGTTTTTTTCTATTCCTCTCGAATTAAAAAAAAAAAATACTTTCATTTTTACCCTTTACTCCTCATTTAGTAACTAGAAAATGCAATAGGGATGTTCACGATCAAGTATAATAGATCTCGTACAGGCACACGCATTGGCACAGGGGCACATTTTAAACTCAGTGGATTTTTTAACGAACAAAATATTCGTTACCTATTACATTTTTTCCTGGGAGGCTACCTGAAATCCATTGTTTTAAATACTCGTCCCAGGAAATATGAAATTCTAAAAGATAACACCACCCTAGGGGCGCCATTGAATCCACTGGTTATTTAAAACCATGTAAACAAAAGTTCTCTATGTTGTTAAATACCTATGTACGAACAAAAAAATAAATCAATCGTAAGGACTATTGTCGAATGCCTTACTGTCTCCTCCGATTTTTTAACGTCTGTGTGCTTTTGCTCACTACCACTTCATGGTGAGAGAGAGAGATGTCTAGAAAAGCCAGGACTTTTTAATAAAAAAAATAGTTATTTTTTTTGACGTTTTCTTTTGTGACATCTGTTTTCTCTGTCTGTGAATTATGTTTGGCACTTAAATCCTATAGAATACATTTTGTTTTCAATTGGAAACATATTTACTCAGCCCTATCAAGAATTCCATCTTAATAAGAATCTTTTTGAATCCCGAAAAAAACATTACCTAATCCGCTCGTAATGGCGATTTCTACGAGAATTTCCTCTACGATGGACTCCCGCTTTAGGGTATGTTTTGAGAGTATTTTTCTGGTCCCAACTTCATAAAGGAGTAAACGAGGAACACCAATATACATCTAAGATTTTGGTAGTATTCCTTTTCAAAAGTGCTAATTGCTTGAAGGCAGTAATGTGTGTGTAACATTGTCAAGTCGATGTTTTCATTATGGGATTAAAATGAAAGGAGTAGAGCAATCTGAGAATCCAAACGAAAATGACACGTTTTCCCCTGGTGGATTTGTGGGCTGATTGAGATGAAACGGTTACGCTTACCTAAATAAAATGTACAATAGTATCTGATATATCATGGATCGTGAATAACCCTAATGTACTCCGCTCCTTAAAGCTTAACTACATTCACGACTTTTTGCAAAAAAGTGGCAAAAAGTAGAAAAGTGAAAAACAGAAACATGCTATAGAGGCTTGCGTGTGAAAAAATTGTGTTTGATCTGTCAAAATCAATCTGAAATGACAGATGAACACATGCATCTTTAGCGATTTTTTTTTTGTTTTTCACTTTTCAACTTTTTGCAAAAAGTCTTCAATGTAGTTAAGCCTTTAGAGCTTTTCAACTCCAAACTAAATTCCAGATTCAGTTCTTTTATAACGTCATTTTCAACAAAAAGAATTCGAGTCTTGCATTAATTTCGATTTGATGTTGTGATAAATCTTATTGAAACGGTTATTAAACGGTTATACAATAATACTTGATTTCATACATACATACATAGCTCTGCATGTTTCAGTTTTCCCTTCTAATCTTTCTTTAAAAATAAATTGTTCCATCACCCAAGTTTTTCGTGTTATACTTTTGGAAGTGTTTTTAACGATTCCAAATTTCATCTCGAAACTAAAACTTCACTCAACCACACAGTAGACTTTTTAAATTGGAAACTACAAAACTGTATGACATTTAAACACCATTACGAAGCAGAAAATAATTTCCGCATAGTCCATACGAATTCAGAAATGTGAATCGGCGGAAAAGATTTTCGGCTCTATTATTTGGTTTGTTCGATGTTGTCTGTGCCAGAGCGACCTGTGGGAATGTCAGTCAACTATCTAAAAGCTCAGGACTGTTCGGGTTTATATTTTACATCGAACACTTCAGTACTATAAGCTCAGCTGATGATAAGCACTCGATTTCAACAGATTTCCCTTTTTCAGCGACGATTTTGGCATTTCGTCTATAATTATATGAATCCAATAAATAAAAAAGTTATCAATTTCTCAAACTTAGCATCTTAATTTGTCAATAATATTCACTAAACTCTTGTCGAAGCTACACCAAAATGCCATCAAATCATTTGACTTTTGCCAGCTCTTAATTCTTACTCAGAGAAAAAACCTAGGTTATGTGAGAGTGCACTCAGTGCGCCCCAGTGCTAACATCGAACAAACCTATTAATATACACAACTTCAGCGAATATGTATTTATCTTCCTTTTAAATTGAATAGAGTTTATAGTTTGTACACGGAAAATCATTCAAACTTGCGGATATGGTTCCCTGGTCATTCCAGAGGGGCAGGGGAAAGATTTTAAGCTTACATGACATCTGGGGCCCAATTCCGCAAATGTGATTTTTCTCTGTGTACACAAAAAACCGTGTGCACATCAAATTTTGCGATTCCGCAAGAGTGAATTGCCAATTTTTTGACAGATAACGTGTACACAAATAGGAAAATATATTCACCCTTATTTTGAGAGTGAATAGAAAGTGTTCAAGAAAAATTATTCATGCTTGCGGAATTGGGCGCCTGTTATTTTCCTATTTATTAGTATTTTAAAACTATCATATTGGAACATCATTTTCTACACCTGCAACCCACCTTTAACTTCAAACCAAACATTAAAAAAGAAGTACCAAAGAATGCATGTTGTAACTAACAAGTGTTTGTTTATTAAACAAAAAAATTTAATTTAAAATCACTCTTGTAATTCTGTTTGATTTAATTTCAGAGCAAAAAAGCAGAAAACTCCATGATATTAGTATAATGTCAATTGAGTTTCTGTACTTAAAGTGATAAATTTAGTTATTTTCATTTTCTGTTTTGTTTTAAAAAACAATTTGTATAAATAATAATTTAATTGTATCTAATAAAAATTCTATGTGAGCCGACAGCAAAATATTTTGCTGACATGTTTTCGATTTAGTTACAAGACGTAAGCCGCCTTTTGTAATTTACTTATCGATTTATGTCATTCAACTGATTGTCATTTATCTGTCATTCTTTAACATAAAAATTCACTGTTTCATTTCTTTTAAATAGCGCTTTTTTTTAAATAATTTATCTGTTAATATTGTGTTTTCATATAATTCTTTCTCTCTCATTAAAATGATAACTGCAAACAACTAAAGCTCACTTTTAATTAACCTTCTTTTAGTCATATCATCCGATCCCAAAGCACTGACTTGGTGCCAATGGAAATCTACAATTTCATTGCCCGCCAACAGCAACATCAACAACAACAACAACAGCCGCATGGAAAAGTACTCTCCGCAAGACACAGTTCTTCCAGCCAGCAATGCCTGTCAAACCAACCAGCAATGTCATCACCCGCTGCAACAATTGTCGCGCAACAACTCCAACAACTCCAGCAGCATATCTTTGACCTCAATTGCGGAACAGCAAGTGAAAGCTTCAGATCACTCCACGATATCACAACCGCACCAGCATCAGCATCAGCATCAGGCGCTGGTGACCAAGAGCCACTCATCGACACCGGCAACCACCCCCCAACACCATTCATTACAAAGTCTTCCTCCGGCTCATTGCAACAGCAATCGTTTCAACACAAACAACATTCGTCAACCTGTCCGCCCACCGCCGCCCAATCAGCGGCCATTACTACGACGACACACGGTGATACCCAAATGGATGATACCAATTCAACAGACTCTTCCAGCCTCGACGGCGAACTCAAAAAAAGACGCCGAAAATTACGCTTCCCCTTTGGAAAGAAGTCCCATAAAAGCAAACTTGCATAGTTCACATAGTGCTGGATGCCTTAATGCGACAAGTAATTTCGAATCGGTTGTGTCAGCTGCAATGGCAACACTTGCACATAATTCACAGAGTTGCAGTAGCAATAGTATTAAGCAAAATCCAAAAGAATCTTCCAACAAAATGCGGCAATCTGCCCAATCCAACACAAGTAGTTGTAATTGTAGTAGTAATAGTAGTTGCATTCGTTTGTCGTGTACAAATGACGAATATAGCAGTAATGTCAGTGATGTTAATTCATCACAATTTACAGGCGACAATAATGAGACGTAAGATAAAAGAAAAAAATATATTTTGTAAATTTGTTTATGTAACACATGATGACGTTTTGAAAACAGTCACATTAAATTTTTAATGAAGACGTTTATTTTATATTTGACATGACATTTAAATTATGTATGTATGTTTTGTTTTTATTTTTTTTTATGTAAAAAGATCTTTTACAAGAACTTTCAAGCTGTATTAATATTTTCATAGATGTTAAGGATGCCAAATTTTCTTATGTAAATGTCAAATAAACAGTCATTCAAATTTCGGAGATTTTAGAAACTACCTTCGTCACTTGAACGGACCAGAAGAATGAGAGAAACTGAACACTTCTTCTTATTGAAAGTCACAAAAACGATTTTTCGATAAATTTATATTTTTTGACGAAGAAAGATGATTTTTTGTGAAGCCTTCCCATATAACTGAGGCCACAGAATTCTTCATACAAAATGTTCATAATAACAGGTATACCATATACCTATTCAAAAAGGAGGCTGACATTTTTTAATTCATCTAAAATATGTACATGTTTCGTTGCAGCAAATGAATTCAACGAAAGGAGATAAATAATTGATGTTGATTTTTTATATTAGGGTCACAATTAAATATGAACAAGCTTTGAGATAGAACTTTAATAATTGTCAGAGTTACACTTAGGTGGTCGTACGAAACGAATCGAATAGGAAGTAATATGATGTGCCCATTCTTAGTTATCGGCCATAGTTTCGTTCACTTTCGCTGTCGTAATTCAGGAGCGTTTCTGAATGACATTTTGATAGATCGGAATAAATAAAACAGAAAAATGGTTCCTTTTACTCAAGTGCATTATGTGTGACTTTTTGACGAAGAAAGATGATTTTTAGTGAAGCCTTCCCATATAACTAGGCCACAGAATTCTTCAGACAAAATGTTCATAATAATAGGTATACCATATACCTATTCAAAAAGGAGGCTGACATTTTTTTAATTCATCTAAAATATGTACATGTTTCGTTGCAGCAAATGAATTGAACGAAAGGAGATAAATAATTGATGTTGTTTATTTTTTATTAGGGTCACAATTAAATATGAACAAGCTTTGAGGTAGAACTTTAATAATTGTCAGAGGTACACTTAGGTGGTCGTACGAAACGAATCGAATAGGAAGCCATATGATGTGCACATTCTTAGTTATCGGCCAGTTTCGTTCACTTTCGCTATCGTAATTCAGGAGCATTTCTGACTGATATTTTGATAGATCGGAATAAATAAAACAGAAAAATGGTTCCTTTTACTTAAGTGCATTATGTGTGACTTCTTTTTTGACAATTCGGAGAGCTACTTTTCGTTGGTTTATGAGACTAACATAGGTAAGCTTCCCATTATTGTTAGTTGGTTTTGCATTGGGATGGTTGATAGAGCTTGAACTGAGCGCATACTGTTGATTTCTTTTGCGGTATCTGCCTTGTTCGCCACCTAATTAATCATTGCTGCGTTATTTTTCTTAGCAATGTGAATTTTTGCTTACATCTTTATGAACTTTTTGTTCAAATTGTTAAAAATTGTTATTTTATGAAACGTGTCAATTGAAAAGTTTGTATGTTGGTAGAATTGTTAATTTTATATGAAAATGAAAAATATAAATTACACAAATACAAAACTATTTCTACATTTTTTACAATTGATATAAAACCTCTTTTCTTTTGCTTCACAAAACTACTAATTTCTACCAAGTTAAGTCCAAAGTTCTGCCAAAGTTCATATAAAACAAAGTAAATTATACTAAAATTAGCAGAAATTAGTAGTTCGAACGAACAGACCTAATAAAAATAATTAACATTTTTGTTGAGAAAAAGAACGCAATTCATTGATGGATCTATTTATGTGACGTTTCTGATGTATTTTTAGAACCTTATCATTTGGAAACGGAAATGAGATTTTTTTTTTGGTAAAAACCTATTATGTTTTTAATAAAACTTCTTTTTTTTCATTCAACATTTCACAATAAACAGCAATTATTTGTTGAATTGAGGTGTTGATTCAAGGCGTCGGTTTCTTAATAAATGACTGACACATGAAGATACATAAACATAAATAATAGGAAATTATTAAATTTTTGCAAAAGACGCATTGTTAATTTAGAATTTTAAGGATAACTAAACACTTGATAACTTTTAAATAGGATGAAAGTGAAATAACTCGTGGAAAAGCAATCTCGAATTTACTATGACACTTTTAACTAACCTCAATTTATTAAATAATGTTATGTTTTGATTAAGAAACAATTCCATAAAAAGACATGAATATTTTATTTGTTTTAAATTGCTGTATTTTATTTGTATAATAATACTACATTACAATTTGTACTTAAACTTGAATCCGTTACTTATGTTTTGTACGAAAACCGGTATATTTTCTTAAAAATGAATTTATTTTGTTACATACATAAGTACCTATTTGTATTTTTTTTTTTATGAAGAGAAAATTAATTTATCAGAAATAAAAATATGCATCTAGTATATAATTATACTTGGCAAATAAAATACACAAATACCCTTTAAATCTACTTAATATTATTTAAACAAGAGTATGTAGGTATATTAATTTATTAAATTTACTGTACCTAGTTAGATGATTAATTTACTTATTTGCTATCTTTCTTTTGCTTTAGAATTTAATTATTTTGGAGGCATACATATATGAAAAATAAGCAATACGAAAATAGTAATCAAACTAAAAAATTCAATATTTAATAAATTTATTTTTAACAAATTGAGTTGACTTTAATTTTTGGTTAGCAAAATATTGGGCCATATAAATAAAAACCATGCAGGATGTTTCCGACTTAAATGACAATACTTTTTTATTAAATCTAAAATAAGTGTTCTTGAAAAAAATACTTTCAAATGGAAAATTAGCAGAAATTGAAGTGCCCTTGCAGACGAAGAAATTTCATCTACAGATTCTTAACACCCATATATTTCACTGGCTTAATCCATATCTAAATTAATTTAAATCTAAACATTAAATAAATTTTTAATTTAATGTATGTATATAAATCCAATTTAATTTAAACTTTTTTCAGGAGATCAGTTTAAGTACCTACTTACATACAGATTATTTTGAACAAGTATAATATGAACATAGACTTAACAAATCTGGATTTAAAGACCATTTATATCCAAAGTGAATAATATGGCCGCAGGACTTTATAGTGGAGTAAAATAATATTACAATTTTAAATGGCTAAACCAGGAATTGAACATGACCTATATTTGATTTGTTTGTTGTTTTTGGACTTTGCTTGGGGTTCTTACTTAATGTTTTATAAAAATATATTCAATTAATAGCTGACATGGTTCACTTTAAGACCCTGTATCTTTAGATTATTTAATCGGAGCTAGGATTAAGGTCTTAAGAAAGTTCTAGGCTAAACGCGTAGTAAATTAGATGTTTATCAAATACCTAAATATTCTGCTCGTTTAGGAAAATGAAATTCCAGAGATCTCTCAGTTGAAAAGTGAGCAACCGAATCCAACGTTTTTTTCCTCACTATTTTGACAGCCAAACTGGGAAATTTCGCTGATGAATCGCATTCATTTAACTGATATTGCTTAGAACTTGGAGATCTCATTCTCCTCATCATGTCTATTGTCGTCGTTCAACGGAAACTACTTTATTCTTGAAGTTGATAAATGTACAAAGTTCTGCAAAATTATGCCTGTTTGATAACTAAAACTTTCACAAAGTTTCCCGAAACTGTTTTTTTCTTATTGACATAAAGTGAAAAATTGCGAAAAATTTCAAGTTACCAAACCCTATCGGAAGATGTTATATTTTTTTGCAAATGGCGGCGTACGTCAATCATATTTGACATTTGTGAACTAGGAAGCTGCAGTATACAAACAGAAGGAATGGAGGGATATTATTCCTCGTGGAATAATTGTGAAGGAAGTATTTTCTGATCGCGTAATCTCCCGTTTTGGCGATTTGGCATGGCCATCAAGAACGCCCGATTTAACCATCCCAGACTTCTTTCTTTGGGGCTACTTGAAGTCGCGGGCTTAAGCTAACAAGTCTCAGAAAATTGCAGCCCTTAAGGAGAATATTCGACAGGAATGCGAACAATTATCACCGGAAATCTTGCGGAAAGTCATGGAAAATACTATAAAACGGGCACAAATTTGTATCAACACTAGCGGCAGCAACTATTGCCACGGATATTATCTTTTCCACTTAACAGAAAAAATAAAATAAAGATTTCAACCATTCAAAATCTTTTTTTATTTAGTTAAAAAGTATTTCAAAAAGAAAATTGGAGGATTAATTTTGCGCCACCTTGTAGGTACCTCTCGTAAATACGTTACATGCCGCCTCCACTGGGCATCAACGATGTCCAACATCACAACCACAATCCAATCCACAATCTGACTTGTATGGATTATGTCACAACATGACATGGATTTTTCTGCCTCCATTGGATTTTTTAAAGACATGTTCATAATCCGAGCATCGTTCATGCCCAGTGGAGGCGGCATGTTATACTTAACTAATGGCCGATTTCATAAAGCTCTTTTAACTGTTTAACAGGCTTATAATTATTTAAATGACGTTTGTTCCCTACAAAATACGTCATTTAAAAATTTAAAAGCCTGTTAAATATTTGTGAAACCAAACATAAATCTTAGTTCTCTAAAAGTTCCCAGCCAGTTTGTTCACAGTGGGTTAAATTTGTACCATGACTTTCAGAGGTTCTAATTATTTTGCGCTAATCAACCAAGATCTACTGATTAGGGATTTTCATGATCAACAACTCAAATTATGAATTCTTTGATAAAAATGTTGGTTAAAATGAACATTCGTTGATTTACCAGTTGCATTTATCCTTGATTAATGATGATCATTTGTGAACAAACAGGCCCTAAGTCCTATGTTTCCCATTTCCTAACGCATAAATTCAAACATTTTCAAATTCTTGTCAGTAACAATTTTAATTCAAAAATGAATGAGCTGTCAATAAGGGGTGTTCTCAATAGTTTTCAACCAATTTCATAAAAAATTTTGTTGAAATTATATCATTCAGAAATGAAAATGACAAATAATAGGTATCATTGGAATCGAATCTTGATTTGAAATTGTTGTTAATTAAAACGCAGTAGGCGTATTTCTAGCTATTTTTTTTTAAATCATCAAGGGAATTGCAAACTTGCTACCGATAGTTTGTATGGAAACGTCAAATTTTGTTTGTGATGTAGTCGCTAGACTCCGTTGTCTTTTTTTTAACCCAGTTAGGTCCAATATTGGGAAAAACACGCTACCATAACATGCCGCCTCCACTGGGCATGAACGATGCTCGGATTGTGAACATGTCTAGAAAAAAAACCAATGGAGGCACAATAATCCATGTCATGTGGTGACTTTATCCATACAAGTCAGATTGTGGATTGGATTGTGGTTGTGATGTTGGGCATCGTTGATGGCCAGTAGAGGCGGCATGTAACACATACTCTACTGGGCATCAAGGATGTCTAACATCACAACCACAATCTGACTAATGGATTATGTCACCACATGACATGGATTTTTGTGCCTCCATTGGTTTTTTTTCTAGACATGTTCATAAGCCGATTTCATAAAGCCCTTTTGACTATTAAACAGGCTTTTAAATCTTAAAATGGAGTTTGTTACATACAAAATATTTGTAAATATTTGTGAAACCGAACACAAGCATCGTTCATGCCCAATGGAGGCGGCATGTAAATGCTTCCCATTTTCGATCCAACTCCTATCTCCTTACTGCTCCTACCTATACAAAATAATATCCCATGTAAAACTTCACTTATCCCCAAAACCTACCACACCCCCATTTGTCATCTTTTTTTTCAAATTATATTCACCATACAAAAAAAGGGGAGCACAGCAAATAGATGTTTTGACATTTTTCTCATTCGAATTCGATTACAGTATGCATAGTCGGTGGCGGCGGGTGTGTAGTGTAACTAGATTATAGAATTTTTGGCAAACGGAAAATTCATCTTTGAAATTACAACAATTTTAAAGAATGCCAACTGAATTATGTTTTAAAGAACCTTATTATTTCGCATGAATCTCATGAAATTCGAATGACAAGTTGAATACACATAAAAATAAAAAGTGACACCTAGCTAAATCAACATAAATAAAAATCGAAAGAAAATAGAGAAGAAAAGTGAATAAACCCATAACCCCCAAGAACAACAAACTAATAAAAAAAAATATATTTACCAAACTTCGTAGTGTTGGGTTTTCGTTTCGATTTGATATTTCGTCCATCTGCATTTGGTTGGAATTTATTGTCTAAAATAGTTTGTTTGCCTAAGTTCCCATCATAATTCGCCCATATCCCAGAAATTCTTATTCTTTTGTCTCGATTCTTAGAAGAGTTTTTGCTTTATTAATATTTTCTGCCGTGCGGATTAGAAAATAAAAATTGTCATAGCTCGTGAAATATAAATTATGACAACTTCTACTTTCAAAATTCAACAACAACAAAGTGTTCCCATTTTATTTGTGTATTTCTACCTATAAATATTGCGCCAATAATAATCAATCGTATTCGTCTGTTTACATTTTGTATATTTTGTTAAAATGTAAATCAATAAGTACCTACCAACCTAAACCTACATAATATAAAAAAAAAGTGTAATTGAAAGAACTTTAAAAAATTAAAACATTTTCTAAGCGCCTGAGGCCTGAGGCCTGATCCCTTCTCATCGGAACTCCCTTTTGTGTGGATTGTGGGCATTGCGGCCACCCCCCCATTCCTATCCACAAAAATAGCAATCAACTTTATTTTTGCAGTTGAACTTAAAACGCGTGTTTGTGTGCGGCAATTATTAAATAATACCCTATTATTAATATAACAGAATAAACCATTGCAATAAGTCAACTCAAACCTGTCAACGAACAAAAGAGTCGGAGAAAAATATAAATAATTTCATTTTAAAATCGAATAAGAGAAAAAACCTAAAAAAATTCCCAGCTACTTGTTGGAATTGGAATTAATAAAGAAATGCAAACAACAAAAAAAAAAATAATATTAAATCTCAAATTGGTATGTGTTCAAATTATACACTAGTGTAAGAGAGCGTAGGAAAATGTGTCGGTGTGACTTATTGGGAAAATTCCAATTGAAATCCTATATGTATACGCATGCTAGCGACTAAGTTAAGTAGTTGTGTTTGTGTTTATGTTTTTTTTTTGGCTGTGGTGTGTATTTTTTAATATAAATTGGAATTTGGAATGTGTATCTGCAGAGAGTTGCCGTTGTAGAGTAAATATCGATCGTACTTTTTTTTGGTCATTTATCATATTCATCCCGAAAAGTGTCTCGGCAAAAAATCGACAGAGGTCGAATTAATTATTTGTTTTTTTTTTATTGTAGAAATGTCACTGCACTGAAATATGAAAAATACAGACAGGGAATTTTATTATTCGTATAATATGTGTGTTTAGAACCTAAAAACCTAATATGGTTTTTAATTTGGCACAAATAAATCTTTTGTGATCGAGATATATTTTGGTAGGTATTCAATTTGGCAAACAAATCAATTTTTCAAGTTATAGGTAGGTCTTTACGCGTATTAAAATTTTAGTCTTTATAACATTCATCAGTTTCGGAACATCTATAGTTTGCACCAGCGGGTGTTGACTATTACCCCGTTTATATCCAGCATCGAGCGAAATAGCTATGTTTACAATATTTTTTCAGAAGCATTACCACATGAATTCATTTTTTGACCTTATCGGTTTTTTATTGGAGATTTTATGAAAAGCAAAAAACCAACAACAAAAATCTACAAAAAAAATCCGACAAGGTTTGATGTCTTGAGTTCTATTAATCGGATCGTCAAGCTTAAAGTCTTTACACAAAAGAAAAATAAATTTAAAAATGTAAAAACCGGTAGTTTCAATTCAATGCCAGACTTTTGTTTTCGATATCACGACTCATACACCTAAAAACTCTCGTACTCAATTTTTGGCTATATTTCAACACACAAAATTTCGTATCAGCTCCTAATCTAAAGCTTCTGGCTCGCTTCAATAGGCCTTATTGTCAGTTCCACCCGAAAAATATTTCACCTTAAAATTTTTTGTTCGCACGGAATTTTAAAAGCTATTGTGAGTTTCGCCCGAATGAAATTATGTTCGCATTCAGAAAAGATGTGAAAATGACATGACATTCCGCCCGCAATGAATGTTCACAATAAGGGCAATTTTTCGATCATGAAATTTCGGGAGAAACTGACAATATGCGAAAAGTGAAATGTCAAATTTTCCGGGTGGAATGTTGTTCATAAGGCTGAATACCTCATGTAAACGGGATATTAATTATCTATGCTAATGCCCATGCGCCAACTAAGAGCTTCGCAGGGCGCAGACCCTGGGAAAGATAAGTCAATGTAGGTAGATTCAATTTGATGTTATCGTTTTTGCTTTACAAACAGACCTAGAGCATTAGGGGATATATAATATGGAGTGCTCGTTTCTATCCCTAATGCATTGTAGTGCCTGTGGCCATGATAGGGGGCGCTATTTCACTTTCGGTTAATATAAAGTCTTAAAAGATATCGTTCAGCTGCTATCAATTGTAAGTCATAATTTGCTTATTTTCTCTCTAAATTGTTGTAATTTGAAGTAATTCTTGAAATAAATAAGTGTTTGTTTATTATTTTTAAGATTTCAATATCTTCTTTTTTAGTTTTTTTCTCCAATGTACGGAAAACTCAGTGACCGAAACTTGAACAGGTTCGCATTCGAATAAAAACAAGCAAGCCATACTATATAGGTATCCTGTTAGCCTAAAGCTAGTGAACGATTTGGGGTATGTCAACAAGGGCTCAAAAGCGTTGGAATGGACTGCACTTGCATACCTTTCCTCTACAACCGAAATAATTTGAAAAATCGTTAAGTTGGGGAAACAGCTGAGGGGTACCTACATCAAAATGTTTGTTTTTAATTTGAACATTCCATTTAAAAACCTCCTCTCTATATGTTTGGGCACTAACTACAGACAGTCGGACCTTTGATAAAATAATCAAAAGTTTGATCTGACTATTTTGCATGCACCCACTTGTCCGCTCTTCCCAGAAGCAATAGAAATAAACCCACTTTAAAAAAGTGGTAAAGTGGGGGAAGTTCGGAAGGGGGAATACGCCAATGTTTGTGTTAAGCATTAAGGAACAATAAAAAGCAACGTCTTGCGTTTAATAAAACATGTTTTACACCAATTAAGAATATTTAAGCATTCCACTTCAATTTAAACAAAAGGAATTATACCGAGGTAAAAGAGTGCTATTGATCACTCATTTGTCATTTAAATTAAAACATTTCCAATGAAGTTTTCCAGCAAACAAATTTCCAAGAACCCGTTAGTTCTTGTTAGATTACCTATTTATTACACAAAATTTGCAATGTTATTTAAATAATCTTAATGTTTAATCTAATTGGGCTTGAGCTAAGGCTGTAAACTATGAAACCGTACACGAATACCCGCAGATGCTTTTAGAAGTCATTTTTGTAATTTGCATTATTTCTTTTGTTGTTTTATTATTAACAACTTATTTTCGAGAATACAATTCGGTAAATATTTAAATCAAAAAATTACTCACATGAGTGCAACCAAAATAAAGCGCAAAACCCACTTTTTACAAAAACAGAAGTCATATCTATAATCTCTCATATGACCTGTCAAAAAAATCATAAAATCGTCTGAAGCCACTTATTGAACTCATATGACTTTTCAAAAGAAAAAGCATACCTATGACTTTTTTGACATTAGGATTGGAACTAATTCCATTTGAGAAGTCATACGCTATTAGCCGTGTTCCTTTGGAGTTGGCGAACTACACATGAGTAGATCCAAACGATAAACTAGTACTACCAACTACTCGTGCTTTTATGGCGAGTAGATGAGATTTGTAGGGAAATTAATTTTGTGCGCTCCATTCAAAACTGCTAGCAAAGTACTCGTGAGTGCTTCGCCACCTCCAAAGAAACACGGCTATAATTGTATTTCTAGGAGGATGTGTTTAAAGCCTAGTACGCTGCTGATGCGAAACGAAATTCCAACGAATCTCCAACATGATAACGAAATGCTTGCGGAAACCACAACGAAAAAATGACAGCTGAAAGCGTCACGCCAATAACAAAAAAAAAAAAAACATAAACGCAAAAAGAACACAGAAAGCCATGCTGCAATGAAAGATACAACAAATACAAACACAAAAATACCTCAAATGTCACTTTTCCGCACACAATTAATGTTCAAGGCGATTAATTGAGTGGGAAAAAAGAGCGGAGACCTCTCCAAATAATCTGCTACAATTATCAATTTCGCTAATCGAACAGCGTACTGCAAAACGAAAAGGAGGACGAAATTTTTCGTTTATGATTTCGTTGTGTCATTTTTGTATGGGATTTTTCGTTTCGCATCAGCAGCGTACTAGGCTTAATTCAGTGTTGAAATCAAGGGACATTTTGAATTCTTATTTATGTGAACAAAAACAGAAAGTATACCAAAAAACGTGAGAATATGGAGCTGATGATAGATTGCTTTATTTCTTTAAAAGTATACCTATAATGATTACAAAGTTTAACAGAATTTGTTTAACATACAATCTTATTAAGGTATAGCCTTGGCCGTCACCTCAGTTGGCAAATAAAATAGTAACTTCAAAACTTTATTCAATTGTAATGGGTGATTTTTTAAGAGGTTTAGAACTTCTTTTAAAAAAAAAACACAAAAAATTCGAAAAAATGAATGAAATATTTATTTGAATCGATAGTTTGAACCTTGCAATTTAATGTTTAAAGATAATTTCATGCAAATGTTGACCGCGGCTGCGTCTCAGGTAGCCCATCCGCTGAGTCCAATTTTGGTATACTCTTTCACACATATCGGCCGGTATCTCACGAATGAATGCATGGATGTTGGCTTCCAGTGCGTCAATCGAAGCGGGCTTGTCCCTATAGACATTAGCCTTGACATACCCCCACAAAAAATAATCTAATGGTGTCAAATCGCACGATCTAGGCGGCCAATTGACCGGCCCGAAACGTGAAATTAACTGTTCACCAAACTCGCCTCGCAATTGCGCCATTGTTTCGCGTGCTGTGTGGCATGTGGCACCGTCTTGTTGAAACCAAATATCATGCAAGTCAAGAACTTCCATTTCGGGCAAAAAAAAGTTTGTTATCATCGCTCGGTAGCGATTCGCATCATCTTTGAAGAAATATGGCCCAATAATGCCGCCGGCCCATAAACCGCACCAAACAGTGGCTTTTTCGGGATGCATTGGTAGCTGTTGCAATGCTTCTGGCTGATCTTCACTCCAAATGCGGCAATTTTGCTTATTTACGTACCCATTCAACCAAAAATGAGCCTCATCGCTGAACACAAGCAGCGCGCGATGAACATTTCGAACCGAGCACGAATTTTGATAGTAAAATTCAATAATTTGCAAGCGTTGTTCATTTGTAAGACGATCTATGGTTAAATTGCAAACCAAACTGAAGCTGTTTGACAGTGACACAAGGTACTAAACACACGTCAGCTGTCAAAACCAGTGTTGCCAAAACCAAACCAGCCAAAAAATCACCCTATACATACGCTTTTTTTTTTAAAGAAACACATTTTTTTCAAATTACAATTTAAAACTCTTCAGCTATATAATTTTGGCTCTGTAGCTAGCAGCTTCCTTGCAGAATGCAATGAGACGCTCCCACTCCCAGCCTTCAATTCCATTTAAATACTTCGTGTTCTCTCCAGTGTAAGGTTTGTGCAGTCAACATGTTGTATGGAGTTATTTTGGAGAAAATGAATTTGAAAGTCATAGACGGGAGATAAAACGAAAAGAATTGAATGATGAGGAGCATACTTTTTGGCGAATTTAAAATCTTCTGCACTCACTTGGCCTATGTTTTAATTCTGATAACAGTAAGAAAATTTAACACGCTACATGGAGTTTGATAATCGACTTCGCCGCCGAGATATATCTTCAGCCTATGCTTTCTGGCCTATACATCGTCCATCACGTATCTATGCATACAAACGTTCTCTACAAACCATTTTATGTTTTTGTTTATGTTTTTCCTTTTTGTTTATCAACAGTTTTGTGCGATTAAAAGTACAAAAAATTATAACTGATAACTCAAATGAATAAATTATATTTTGTTTACCTTTTAGTCATTAGGTCTGTTTGGTATCTTTTTTTTTCAGTAAAATGTGTAAGACCTGTCAAAACACCAAAGTGAGAAGAACGAATTTACGAAACTTACAAGAAAGAAGAAAGTTAAAAAACGCATTGAACCACTTTTGTGTACAAAACGTCAAAATCTCACTCCCTTCACATCAACAATTACATGCCAAAAGTCCGGTTTTATTAACAATTTCTCTTTAATTAAAAAAAAATTACTTAAATTATCCATTTCCCAATTTATCTATTATTAAGATAGTTATGTAGCACAAATTCGCAAGTTATCCAATCGAGGGGAAATTATTTGCTCTGTCGATGTGCTTTCTCGTTGCAACTTTTTCGAGTTGACAAACATTAATTTGTGACAATTTGTGCAAATTTATGAAAATTTGTGCAAATTCGCAAGAAATTTTCAATTTTTTCACAAATATGCTGTCAAACCCATAGGCAAAAAGACAGTTTTGATAAAAAAAAAATTAAGTTGCCAAATAGAAATTCTAAAGTAAGAGCAAACTATCCTATTTTTATTTTCGATTTTGGACAGTAAAGAATTCAACAATAGCTATTTTTTGTACCCGTGTATAGGCTTGAAATAAAAGTGCAACGCTCGCTCATTTTTTGATGGAGCGTAATCTCTGAAGGTACTTTACTATTTGACTTAAACAAAACGGAATTGACTCAGTTTTGGTTAGTAAAAGTACTGTTTATGCGGCCCCGCAGGGCCAGGGCCCTCCGCCGGTGGGCATATTTCAGTCACACAGAGTTTTTTTTTTCAAGTCACACGAAGCGCTTTAACGTACGCCCACTTTGAATGGCGAAAAACTTATATAACTGTTATAAATAAGCATGTCTCTATTCTCGCCCAAACAAAACATAAGAGGTAGGCAATTTGGAAAATAAGAACTTTTTTTACATATCTGATTTGTAATTTTGTAATCTTCAAAATGTTTTAAACTGTTGAAAGCCAAAATGTCATTAAATGTCATGCATATATTAGCCTTTTTTAATTATCAGAGATGATCCATATATATGTAGGTCATCAAAATGCATACACTACAACAACAACATGAGATCCTGCTCTCTATCGCGACAACGTTTCATGAACCAAAAGTTTAGTTTTTGCTCTTGCTTCTCAGCTTTGCAGATGGTTAGGAATTGTGAATTTTATATTAGAATCTTCTCCGCTCAACGGTATTCTAGGAATACAATTTATGTTTGTATTCATAATATGTATTCAAACCATTTAAAATCATTAATAATTCCGAAAAAATCACCTGAAAATTCTCATGACGGGCGTCTACTTACATCTACATAAATATATGGGCAGTCGAGTGTTCATACTGATTTACGACAATACCCCAGATGGCTTCCTACGTTCGCGCGTCATGGAAGAAAAGCGACCCGCGACCGAAGTTCAATTTAACATGTTCCGAAGCTAAATTCCTTCGCTTTTATTTTTTTTTTTTGCAAACAAATTGACCTCATGTGCCTTTTTTTATATTTGAAATAATTTTTTTTCATCTGGAATAATTTTTCCAATCTTTTTTATATTTTCTCTTACTCTTACGCTAAAATCTTAAATGCCACTTCCTTTAAATTTTTAAAAAGGGAAATCCGTTAAAGAAAGTGTCCAAAAGATAACACAAAAGGAAGCGGCGCGGTGGCGGCTTCATTTTTTGCCAAAGAACTTTTCTTTGGAATCGAATAATTGTTTCTGCATCACAACTTGTCAACGATTAAACATGATGTGTACTTTTTTTTTTGAGTATGTGTGTACATAGATGATAAAAGTATAAAAATACAATTCACAATCCAAAGAGGACATTACTTAAAACAACAGCAAAACAAATGGACAACAGCAAAGAATATAATGTAGAATGTACATCCAACAAGTGTGTGCACTGACGACGACGACGACGGGTACCATCAGGCAGTTCTTTCTGAGCTACGTAATACCCAAGAAAATGTCACCATGCAGGCGCTTTATGCCACATACAGGCTAAATAAGTTTTGCCGCGCAGCGCTACGCATAGGAAATTACGCGGAAGTGAAAACGCCTCTTCAGTTCAGCAACAATCCGATTCGACGACGAGTAAAATCGTCAATTCGACCGACGCCGACGACGACGAAGATGAGTAACACATTTCTGAGGGTTCTTGCACTGTGCTGTGCTATGCTGTGTCGTTGTTCGCTCTGAGTTTCTTACGTCCCGTCGTAGTTCCCCTAAAATTGAGGTGGCGTAATTCAAACGTATATATGCAGGCATTAAATTGTCGTAAAGTATCATTATGATAGAACACCACCGAAGTATGGGGGAATGAATATGGATAAACCGTTTCTGATGTGTATATTACGAGCTCGATTATTACGACGCAGAGGATTATAATGGCAAAGGTGGCCTTGAAGATTTATTTTTAATGGTGTCATGTTTTTATTTTATTTTTTTTTTGTGAACAAATTTTTTTTTCTTAAAATCAATTCATTAATGTTGACTTTGTGACATGACACTTTAGACCAAGAACTTACAACAGATTTTTTTTTTAATCCACCTGAATTCAGGAAGAATGAAATCTGTGATCACAGAAGGATTCATGCTCATCAATTAAAAATGAATCTTGTCTTCCACTCTGGTTCCCTAAATAATGCTTTCATATTTAGCCTTGATGATTCCATATCAGTGGCTCATTTAGGTTCCATATTTCTTATGAATTTTATCAATTTTTTGACACCCCTAAGAAAAAAAATACTAATTTTTCGAAACTTGATGAAAATTTAAGTTACCAAACAGAGGCTTCATTGATCTAATAAGAATGTAAAAGGTGTTTTTTTTTTGTATAGAGGTTATGTTTTTAAATTGGCAACACTGCTTTAAGTGACAATAAATTTGACAACTGACAGATGATGAGTGCTCAGTATATTCTACCATGAACAGACTAATGGCCTTTTCGATTGGCAATTCGGAAGAACTCTCCGATTCGAAATGCCAATAAAACACACAAACAGGCCTATTTCGATTCTGAAGTTTTCGTATCATTGTATTTGTGAAACGTCACATGCAGCCGCCAAAAACTTGTGGCTTTTTTTCCAAATTCATTCAGTAAAATTTCTACTACAATCATATCATCATCGCTTGATAAAAAGTCACTTGTGTCCATTTTTACTTAATTTATTTAAAATTTGTTTTTTATTGTCACACACATTAATTTGCCAAATAATCTTCAATTTCAAATTTAAACTTGAAAATGTTGTTTACCTATCTATAATGACACTTCACAACTTTGCAGAAAATAACTGCAAGTTTGGCGTATTTTTCAAAGCTCTTATCATTTATATATCGAAAAGTCAGGTGCTTGGGTATCTAAACGGTTTTCCAATAGGGACGGGTAGATGTTAAGTAGTATGGGAAGTGGGTAGTAGTGTCATGCCGTAGATCTGAGTTCAATTCCCAGCCTCTTCAACCTATCAACCTAGCGAGCAAGTGAAAAATCCTTCATGAGTATCTCTTGTCATGAATAAGTGCCTCTCAAATTAGCTGTTTTGATTCGGAAAATTGTAGGTCCTCTCGATTCCTGCTGGTAACACACAGGAATGCTGTATCTACATAATGTATTTTTGTAAATAAAAATGTAAATGTTCGTTTGTTCAAAATCTAAGATCTCCGAGAGTTCTTCACCGATTCCATTGACACAACGTTGCACTCCCATATGCACGTGTTTATATAATTTTTTTTAAAACATCACATCAGTTGGATTTCAAAGGAAAACCCGCTATACTGAGATCTCAGCAATCTCAGTTATAACCGGAACTGGATTCCTCAGAAAAATTTCTCAGTTTTGCTGTCAAAATGCTGAGAAAAAAAATGCATTTGCTTGATCACTTTCTGATGGAGCAAACTATCTGAAATCTCGTTTTGGAATTTTTATTTAGTTATTTCCTGCGAGATTCGTGTCGTAAAATCAATTCTTAAATTGAAATCTGAATATACCAATGGAAACCCTTATTAGTCTACAGGACTACTTTTGCGTCGTGAGTCTTCTTTATATTTTTTGAAATTTGATACACATCCTTTACTTTTTCTGTCTGGTGGCATCTGTGTGAAAAAACCATGCCTTCAAATCGCTCGTGCAGAATGTCTATTGTGGCATTGGGTAGCGCCGTTTGTTCACATCCATATCATCCAATTTGAGCCAAAAGGAATTGATTCAAAATTGTTTATGATCGATCGGTAGCGCTCTCCGAACTTGTCATGGTGATTTTTTGTCTTTAGTTTCTGAAAAAAAAAAAACAAGAGAATGAACAACAGATTAAACAACATGACTGCCATGAGCTGTCAAATTATACCCGTTCCTATTAGGCTTTTCTAGAAACTATCTTTGTCTTTTCTCTTTCTTATTTTGACAGTTCGCAAGAAAAAAAAAAGACTGACATAAAAAAATGTAGGGAAAACAAACAAACGACCAATCACAATCACATACTTTTTGTTTTCGCTACATATTTCTTACTGTCAAACTATTAATTTTTTATGCTTGTTTGGCACTGACGTTTGGCGGAAGTTCCAAATTCACGAACTATTTAGATAATAGGTCTGTTTGGTTAAAATTTCACCAAGTTTCGCAAAACTAAAGTTTTTTTTTGTTGCAATTGGTTTTGACAGTAAATTGTGAAAATTGTGAAAAATTGTTGAAAATGTATAGGACATTTAACGTAACCAAACCTAACGACCTAATGAAGTCCGAAATCCAAAATTGAGCTGAAATTTAATGCTGTGTGGATTTCATTTTATTAATGTGTATTTTTGACATTCCACCCGGTTGGGTGCATAAAATCATTCATAATATTTTAATTGCTGAACAGATTCCAATGAAATGTTTTTTATTTCGCTAGTAGGTATAGGTATACAGCATCCCACATATTTACATATTTGTATATAATATATATAATCCATAGCTACACCCAACACAAATGCTTTACCTTAGGTTTACAGAAACAAAAATGCAAACAAATACATAATATCTAAAAAATGTTTTTCTTGGAAAAATACCGAGGGAGGTTCTGAAAATGGTCTATAATTTGGGCAATTCTTTCTTGGCCTTCAATAAAGAGATACCAAATAAAAGATTATAATTATGAAAACAAGATAAACAGAATAAAAATGAAAAGATATAATAATAATAAGAGGGTCAAGTTGTGGGGTTAAAGACAAATTAATAATTTTTCAAGATTCTTTATACGAAAAATTATTAAATTTGTGCAAATAAAAATTAAAATTATCATACTATACTAAATTGTGAGAAAAGATCTGTTTAATCCCGTTTAAATCACGTGCTATCATCCCTCTCTGACATATCCACATTATGTACATTATGTAGAGGTGCAAACCTATTATTGTTCATATCCGTTTCATAATATATGTGGAAGAGGATATGAGGGAGGGGGATTCTATCATTATTATGTTTTCACAGAAAAGCCTTTGAAGCTTCTCTGCCGTCGCGTCGTTGGCGTCGTGCGTCCAATTGGGTGTGCCTGACACACTTATTTTTGTTTGTTCAGCGAAGGTATGTACGTATGTATTATATATGTACATTGGCAAAAAACTCAATGAAGGTTAGTAGAGCGTTATTAAAGAACTTCTCAAACTGAATTCAAGAACACGCTTTAGCTAGAATTAGCCCTGGGTATTTATATTTCTGATGAACTCTATTGATTCATAATTTGTACTTATTGTTAGTTTCATAAACAGACATCTGATCTGGGAACTAGGTTCGGGTAAATAGTTACATACTTATCCTTAAGGCGCAACGGTTCGGAGTGGATCAGGGCCTCAACCAACAAGCTTCTTCCAGCCAGCTTTGTCCCTATAGCCAGCTGTCTCCAGTTGGTTGAGGTCGTCTTACACTTGCGTGCGCCACTTGGGTCGCGGTCTTCCTCTACTGCACTGTCCCTCAGGGTTGGATTCAAAGACTTTTCGAGCTGAAGCTTTGGTGTACATTCGCTCTAAATGACGAGCCATCTCAGTCGTTGTCTTTTTACTCTTTCGGCTAGGTCATTATCACTGAATAGCCCTTACAGTTCGTTGTTGTACCTTCATCTTCATTCCCCGTTTATTCAGGCGGGATCAAAAATCTTCATTAACTACTCGTAGTAAATTTAATAAACTACAAGCCTCATTTACTACAATTTATTACGTCTACTACATACGTGCTAAATACAGAAAAATCATATAATTTGAAAAACGAAATATAAGAGTTTTAAAATATAAAATGCAAAATAGCATATAAATCCGATCTCCTCTTTTATTATCATCGGAATTTTCACTTCGTGTTAATGTATATAAATCTTAAATGAACAACTGAACATTTGAGCTCAAAATTACAACTTCAAAGTGACAGCTGACAGATCATTTGACATTTGAAACTGCGTCTGCTACAATTTGTTTCATTAACTACGTTAACTACAACTAACTACATAAACTACGTAGTAGACGTAACAAATAAAGTTATTTCGAAAAAGTGACAGTTAAGAGTTATTCTTCGTTTGATCTAAGCGCTGGTATCGTTGTCTTATGTGTTGATAGCGGAGCTTAGGTAGACGAAATCCCTTATTACCTCAAAGTTTTAGCTGTCTATGGCAATGTTCTGTCCAAGACGTTGGTGTTGGGTGTCTTTTCTTGATGACAGCATATATTTACTTAGTTATGCCCTCATTGACCGCTAAATCCATTTCCTTTGCTTTCGCCTCAGTACTCACAAAAGCGCTACTGACGTCACGCGGTGTTCTTCCAATAACGTCAATATCATGGGCGTATCCAAGTAACTAGGCGGACTTTTGAAAAATTGTGCCTCTAGTGTTGGCGGCAGAGTTTTGCAATACTCTTTTAAGAACGTTGTTAAGGAAGTCGCATGATAGCGCATCGCCTTGTCTAAACCGACATCAAAGTTGTAGGTGAGATCTTTGCTGACCTTGAAGGAGCAGCGTTCGTTCTGCATCGTCATCCTGCACAAACGGACGAGTTTGGCAGGGATGCCAAAACTAGACATTGCCCTATATAGATCGTCTCTAAATGTAGGTTCTCCCATACGCGGCTTTAAAATCGATGAAGTGGTGGTGGGTATCGATTTGTAGTTTCTGCAGGTTTTCCAAGATCTGCCGTAATGTGATTATTTGGTCGTTATTGGTTACGAAAATGTGAATATGATGTTTTCGTTACGTGCATTTTGGTACAGGAAAGATAGGCTTTTTTGTGAAAGGAAATATTCATACTGATAGGCTGATTCCGTTAGACCTGCAAGAAAGATATTAGCAAAACTTAGGTCCAGGTTTTTGCAACTAGATGTTCTTGGGGAAATCTACAATTTATTAGGTATAGAAGTTCCTTATGGGATAAGTATACTTAGCCCAAAATGCATAAAAACCGATTTAACAATTTATATAGTTATTTTTAAACTAAAAAAAAAAACTCGAATGGACTTTAAAGTTGTCCCTTAATCCAAAGCTTTTCTAATAACTGAGAGACGTTGCATTTTCCCAAAGAGCCTTAAATAGTAATCGACCTTTAAACGACATTATAATAAACAAAGCTTTGCATAAAATCATAAAAAAACAGATAATTATTTAAAAACAAAACAGGGAATCCGGGGCGTATACGTACTTTTTTTACATTTTAATTGCAATCGCAACTTTGATCTCTGAAATAAGTCTGAATATGCATAGTGTAAAACCTCACGAATAATTTATAGTTAATTCCGCTTATTAATCGCGCTAACTCGGTGAGCGCCCTTTGATGGTCAGATATGGAATGCGATCTTAACTCAATCCATCTGCCACACTCACCGAGCTGCACAAGCAGGACCTACCCTAACACTAACACTACCATGAACAGAAGGGATTTTGCCTGCTCATATACCTAATTTCATCGATGCACCGTTTGACTGTTAACAATAGGAATATTGATTTGATTAGATACCTACCGTTTATACCTTTAAAAAGCGCCTTCATGCAAAATTTGAGAAAAATCAGTTCAACTAGAAAGAAAGAAATAAAAAATAATGTTCTGGCAAAAAATAGTTTCACCAAAAGGTAACTTATGCTTATAAAGGGTTTTCCAATAAGAGGTGTTATTTTGAATAGCCCGCTATTTCGGTAGCTGTCACTTTTGAAGCTGTCATTTTTTGACATTTGACAAGGAGAAACTACGCCATTAATAAAAATGGAACGATACACGCTTCAACAACGCATTGAAATTATTAAAATTCACTATAAAAATGGTGAAAATTTGGCAGAGACGGTTCGTAAAACTAAAACATTTTTGGGTCGTCGTGAAGCACCTTGTCGGACCGCAATACAGAAATTGGTGGACAAATTCGAGCTGTTGGGACAAGTTAGTGATGTGAAGAATAAAACCCGTGCACGTCGCTCAAGAACAACTGAGAATATTGCTGTTTTAGCCCAAAGTGTTGAAGAAAACCCAGGTCTGTCCATTCCTCGTCCTTCTTTGGAATTAGGCATTCCACAAACGTCATTACACCGTATTTTGCATAAAGACTTGGGCCTTAAGGCTTATAAAGTTCAGTTAACACAAGAACTCAAGCCGGCTGATCATCAACAACGTCGTGTCTTTGCTGATTGGGTCCTTGAAATGCATGAAAATGATCCGGAATTTCATCGAAAAATCATCTTGACTGATGAGGCCCATTTCCACCTCGGAGGCTACGTCAACAAGCAAAACTGTCGCATCTGGGGCTCGGAAAACCCAAGAGTTATTGTTGAAAAGCCTCTGCATCCTCAACGCGTGACTGTTTGGTGCGGTTTATGGTCCGTCGGGGTCATTGGACCTTACTTTTTCGAAAATGAGGCTGGAGCAACAGTTACGGTCAATGGATTGCGCTATCGAGAGATGATTAATGATTTCTTATGGCCGGAATTGGATGGTATTGATCTGGATGGTACTGAAACCATCGATCTTTTACGGGAAAAGTTTCCGGACCGTGTTATCTCTCGAAGAGGTGATCACAATTGGCCACCGAGGTCTTGTGATTTAACACCTTGCGACTTCTTCCTTTGGGGCCACGTGAAAGATAAGGTCTACGCCAACAGCCCAGCGTCGATTCAAGACCTCAAAGATGGAATTCGTGAGGCTATCGAGGACATAGGGCAGCCAGTTTGCGATTTGGTTATGGAAAATTTCATGAAAAGGATATGGTCCTGTAAGCGTGGTCGTGGCGGCCATTTGGCTGATGTTGTGTTCCATTATTAACGGCATACCTTCCTCTTTATAATGAAATAAACATCCGATCATTTTTCTCAAAAAATGCTTTTTTTCTTTGAATATCAAAATAACACCTCTTATTGGAAAACCCTTTATTTGTTTCTGAATGTTTTGTAAATTTTTATTTTTCTTAATGTAATATGTCCAGTTGTCTTGTAGTGTGTTAGACTTATATAATTTATCTACCTACTAACAACTAACACCGCTCTTACTGTGACAATTTGTTTTTCCCAGTATCTAAAGGCGAAAAAGCCCGAAGAGAAAAGAAATATTTTTTACAAAATGCTTGCATTAAGCAGTACTGATAGCGTAGAGAAAATCAATCTGACAGTTTAGGCTGTAGAAGCAACACAGACAATAATCCTCAACAATAGCAGGTAAAAGACAAATTTTTAGAGATAGATACATTTTGTACAAAAACATTATTTGTCACACACACATTAATGACGCGTGTCTACTTCATCCTCATTTAATGCCGACACCCGTCGAACTTGTTCCTCATTTCAGCCGCTGCCAATCTCCTCTGTTTTTAATTTTTTTGTTTGAATATTTTCACAGCAGGAGACACTTTTCTCGGTTTTTCAATAAAAAAAAAGTGTCTTCAAAGTGGAAAAAAACGTGCGTCAATTGCTTACGTATACGTGGGATTTTCCCAAAATCGACTAATTTAAGAATGATTAATTAGATCAAGAAAATAGGAATTTTATAAACGATAACTTTTTTACATTAGATTTACTTTATTGCGGGTACCTTAATTAAATTGCATATTTCTCTAAAAACTACACTATCAAACTAACGGATGAATTATCGACAGAAAAAAAAGATTAAGTACTTGGTTTATTATTAAAGTTATTGCTTTTCAATAAAAAAAAATAAACGCTCATTAATTATTGTTATTTAGTAAGAAAGCTTTTGCTATCAGAATTACAGACAGGTCATGTTTTAAAAATAAACAATTTTAATTTTTCTAATTATGAATAAATAATTCATGCCACTTATTTTTATAAATAAATATTTCTCATTTTAAATCATTTTAAAAATTTTTAATTTCAGTTTTAAAATAAACAATGACAACCACATAGCATACTCAAACTTTATTCTCCGTTGTGTAAAGAAATAAACTGAAATCACTGCAAATCAGAATGACAAGTCCTGACGGAAGAATTGTGACTCATGGTAAGTTATCAAGTAATTTAATTTTACAGTTCGATAAATAAATTAATAACCATAGGTGCTGGAAGATATTTCGTTTTAAAATTAAGAACGACACAACTTTTCTTGATTTTTAATTTTTTTTTTTGAATTTTTTCGAGATACGGTGTTCCGATTCCGATATCTGCCAGAGAATAGAATACTAAGAGAGTTTCGAGCTTCGTAAACAATTAATTTAAGCTTATTAGGGTCCAGTTTTTCAATGCGAGATAAAAGTTAAGTTTACTCACCACTTTTGATGTTTCATCTTTCGAGTTTGTTTGGTCCATCCGCATGAATTCTCTACTGAAAAACTGCTTCTTTGAGTTAACGATAAATAAATTTATGTCCACGGCCAATAATTCTGGCTTAACTCATCACTTAAAAAAAACTGGGCATACAAGCTTTAAGAGAGGGAGGAGAGGCTACACAAATGAACAGTATAGCCCCGTGTTGAATATATTTATGTATTCATGCACGTTTAAAATTAACAAAATAAGAAATAAATTGATTAAAATATTTCTGAAACATATAAATCTTAATTTATGAGAAAAAAAATTTTAAGATCGTGGGGTGCTTTTAAAATTAATATTTTTTTTTAAATATAAAATTTTGTTGACATTTTTAATGTGTACGCTTATTTCAAGTATTTATTAATTTAGAGTAAAAGATTGAATTTCACAAAAAATCTTCCACCCGTTTTCAAAGTTTCGAATTTTCAAAAAAAAAATCCAATTTGTTTTTTAAAATCCAAAAAATATTTTTTTGAAAATTTTGGTAGATACACAATATTATTTTAAGCGTATCAACAATTCTACATAAGAAATTGATCAAATTCAGTAGTAAAAAAGGGTTCTTTTGGAGGTACTATTTATAACCATTTTTCTGAACCATTTTTTTTTCGAACTATGTACAGGGTGTCCGCCGGAAAGGTATACTACTTTGTTTTGCCGCTATTTTGGTAAACATTAGCCTTGACAGTTCATATTTGGCAGTCGTGAAGTAGACATGTGGCAAATTTATTATGGAAAAATATTCGATAAACGAACGTGTTTTAATTGTTAAAACATTTTATCAAAATCAATTATCGATTACTGTGACGATGAAAAAGTTAAGTGAAATTTTTGGGAGAAACAACAAAACGCACTATTGATCGTTTAGTGAATGATTTCGAAAAAGATGGTCTGTAGGTGATAGGCCCAAGCATGGACCACAACGTACTGCATGATCGGCTGAAAACATTAGTTCTGCTCAAAGAAGTGTTCAAAACAATCCATCAACCTCCATTCGACGCCGATCGCGCCGTGCTCAGGAGCTTGGTCTTCAAAGAACAACTTTGGCGACAATTTTGCACAAGGATTTGCATTTGTTTCCATTTAAGATTCAGTTGACACAAGAGCTTCTTCCACAAGACCATTTACGCTGCCGTAAATATGCCAATAGGATGTTACAGCTAGCCCATGACAACCCCGCTTTTCATGAAAAAATCATATGAATGGATATGTGAATAAACAGAATAGTCGGTTCTGGGCAATGGAAAACCCTCAAATTATTCATCAGTCACCTTTGCATCCATTAAAAGTTACACGCTGGTGTACAATTTGGTCAAGAGGAGGAATCATTGGACCTAACTTCTTTAAAAATATGAAAACGGCGTAACGGTAACTGTGAATGGGGAGCGATATCGTGATATGATTGAAATGAAAACTTTTTAATGCCACAACTGTATGCTTTGGGCTTGATTAACATGTTGTATCAACAAGACGGTGCCACCTTCCCGGCGGGCACCCTGTAATTAAATTTACTGATTTTGAAAAAAAAAGTCTGCAGAGCCGATTCTGAGAAAAATAACATTTTCCGTTTTGGCCAAAGATTTTTGTTGATTTTGGTCCTAAAAAAAATTAAAACTAAATTTTGGGAAATGTCTAAAAGAAACAAGAGGGACTTAGTTTAAAGAAAATCCACCCATGTAGTCGAACAGACAGACAGACGGACGTTTTTCCGAGGCCCACTTTTTTCGTCTTCCCTATATCATCGCAGTGTCAAGTTTGATCATTTTTAAGAATTTAAGAATTGTTCAAGGGTACTTTTTTTCAAAAACAAAAGACAATTATTTTTTTGGGTAATTTTTATTGTCACACAAAAGAATAATAAATATTTCTTTCAAATGTATACCGTAACTGGGGCTTACATGGTCCATTCTGAAGGTCCAATTGGCTTGAAAAAAGTCAAAAATTCGATTTTGTTTTATTTTTTTTAAATTATGTATTCACCCATTATAAATATGTACATTACGCATACCTATAACAAAACATATCACGCTAAACTCAGTTTTTTGTTGTGTAAACATCTATGCCGGCATGCGGTAGTGTGAAATAAAAACGTGGACTTAACCATGTAGCACGTTACGTTACGAAAATCTGCATAGTAGGATATTGTGGGTACATTCAGTGAGATAAATCTGAAGATCCCCTTCAAGCAAACTAGTCCGTATTGCATTTGTGCACGTAGTTAAGAACGTATATGGTATATGGATGACTTCGCATACAGATCCAAATATGAATCCTCAAAACTGCGCTTGGACAAACGTTGATGCTCACACATATTAACCGTGAGTCCCGGCACTAACACAATTTTTCTTTTGAAATTTACCGGCCAGGCTTGTGTTGCCTCCAGCCACCATCTTACGCCACTGCAGTACCTTAAATAATACAAAGACAACTTTTTAGTAAATTTTATAATTCGTTTTTGAAAAATTATATTTTTCTTGAAGGGTGGTTAACGCTTGTAAGTAACTCCCAATCGTACATTCCGATTTTTCTTTTTAAATTGTGTGGGGCGTATTCATAGTAAAAGTTAAATGAATTTCCTGAAATCAATTTTAATTTGTTTGAAGTATCATAATTCTAAAAAAACTTATATCTATTAATATTTGAATACAAATGGAAATTCGGTAACGAGTAGGAGCTACATACATTTATTGATCCATTTGATTTTAAATTCTAGTCAAACTTGAGTTTAGCTAACGGCTATTTATAGGCCCCTATATGAGTTAAAGTTTTACGACAATTTTAATTGTCAAAACAAAAACAAAGAGAGAGAGAATGCTCAGGATAGAGCTCAATCGCCATATTTATATGTACAGTTTATTATATATTCATTTTTTTCTTAATTGGTTAGCATCATTATTAATTTGTCATTCAATGCAAATTGAACAAAAATATGTTTGTTTTTATTTGTAAATTATGTATTTATTGAATCAAATTGAAATTTAAGCTTAAAGAGAAAATGGAAAAATCAATTTTAACAACAGAAATTCGTTTCTTCTTGCTTCCATTTATCTCTTTCTCTCTCTCTGAGAAAAAAAAAAAAATAAAACGAATAGTGAAACAAATAACAACAACTGTTTCGAAGCCACAAGTTCTTTTCTTCTTCCAAAACATAGGTATAACAACAAAATAACAAATAACCAAGATGAAGAGAAATACGGACGAGGAAACAAAATTGACACGTGTTGGAGTTCCAAATACCAACGTACAAACTTTCAGTTGAAATAAAAAAAAAAAAAATCATATAAAGCTTGAGTTTGTATTTTTGATTTTTCTCTTTGCTTTCTCTACTTTTGAATTTCTGATATATTGGAGGAGGTAAAAATCGTTTCCTTTATGTATGTATAAGTGCTCAAGGATAAAGCTCTGACACTATAGGAAACCACATCGCCACCCTACCACTTACTAATTCTTTGTTTTTACTCGTGTTTGTGTGTGTGTGTTGTGTTGTGTTTACGAAAGCAAGGATGAAACATTTTATTAAAAAAAAAATTATAAAAAAAACGTTTCATCCATCTGGGTCAGTATTCAAGAAGGAAGAAAGCTTTGTGCAGACAAATTGTTGAAGCCGAGGTATAAATGAGCAATTTGTCAATTAATTTATTTCGTTGTTGCATTATTGTTGCGGAAAGTTGTGCTAATTTCAGACAGACAAGTTCTCAACGTGGATTACATTTTGTTACCACATTTCCAACAGTATACAATTGGTCCCGTTCAAAAATAACCCTCATTTATAGTTAAATATTTCTTCAATGTATTTCTTCTAATTTGCGACTTTCAATGGATCATTATCATATTTCAAAGTCCTTAATTTTGTGTCTTGAAATACTTTTCTAACCATACATATTTATTACGAGCAATCTTGTTATGATATTAGAGTTTTAACAGAAATAAGAGCAGATCTCTAGAAGTCATAGTTTTGAATCATTTTTTTCATTTTAGAACATACCTAACATATTCTAGTAAAAAATAAATCTACTGTATTGAAAATCAAGCTAAAATTTGGACTTTCATCAGACTTCAGTAGCCACCTTCCTAGAACTCAGTGTTTTCCCCGTAGTTCTGGCAGTAGCTAATGAATTGCCAGGTTAAGTCAGTTTTATAGGACCAGTGAATAAAGATTTTATGCAAAACAAAAGAAAATATTTCCGATTAAATATTTCTCGATTTCAATTTCACAAAATGGGGCAAAAAGCAATGTCATAGAGAGAATTGACTGTCATTGTTTTGACGTCAACAAAATGGTAGGAATTTGCCGAAAAAGTGTTCCAATATTTTTTGGCAGTTTTCTTCTCTCTAATTGTAAAAGGATTTTAGCCTTTTGATAGACTAACAATTTCTGCCCAAAAAAGTATGGAACGACCATAATAATTTCACGCTCTTTAAGTGAGTATCGCAACATTGCTTTTTGGCAACTAATTCTCTATCTGGATTCAACATAAATGTGAAAGCACAATGACATTTGACGCCATTTGCAAAAATTGTAGCACTCTATGATATTACTTTTGCCCCGACTTTTAGCAGTACAATCGATCGAGGAATCGTCAGTACGTTAAGTTGTTAATCCTACTTAATTCCTATAAATACCCTGCTACCATGAAAAAAACTATCATAACTTCCGATTGACTCTAATAAATTGATAGAAGGTAATATTCGATTCCGCGGGTAAAAATAGGCCGTTTTTGAAAACGTCAAATCAAAGTCAATCTGACCGGCAAATAATCTTCATTTATGACGCAAAAGCTGCAATCGTCAAATATGCAATCGCCCTGCATTGCACAAATGTCTTTTGATAAACGTCAAATTAATTTTTTTCCAAGCGCATTTGACGTCTTCGAACAAAAGCTATTTATAACAAAAGAAAACAAAATGGCTATTCAGATTTTGTGAGAAAGTGTGCTAACAACCTCTCGAACCGCCATGTCTGTCTCTTTTGTCAACTACATTTTTGTACTGCACAGCTGCACCGAAAATGATGTTTTCGAACATGTAACCTTAGCAAAACGCATTATCGAACACAATGCTAATGCAGTAAAATTTGTTGCGTTTACGAACAGAAGAATTTTGCAGATGACGTTTTCGAAAACGGCCAAACGTTTAAGATACATATATGTATATGTATTTTTTCAAAAATTGCATGTTAGGCTCTACTTTGCGATTGAAATACTCACCCAATTTTTTTGGAAAAGAACAACATGTCCTCCAGTCCCAATTCATCAATTTGTGGCAGTAAAAAGTCGTTGATCATGGTTCTGCCTGTACAGCCTTTTCGAAGTTGACGGTTCATACGCTACATTTTCAGCCACAGCGGCATGGCGGGTTGTTCCAGTCTATTCGAGGAAAGCGGCAGAAAGACCAGTTGGTATAGAACAGCTGGAAATCAGCGCCAAAATCATCTACAAACTGCGCAAACGCTGCACGCCGGCGGTGATGTGAAAAAGAAAGATGTATATTAGGTCTGTTTGGCATCTTTTTTCAGCAAAATGTGTAAAACCTGTCAAAACACCAAAGAGAGAACGAATTTCTCAAAAATGGAGAAATTTACAAGAAAGTTAACAAACGCATTGAACCACTTTTGTGTACAAAATGTCAGAATTTTACTCCTCACATCAACAATCACGTGCCAAAAATCTGGTTTTGTTAACAATTTGCGTTTAAGTTAAAAAAAAATCTCATAAAATATAATAAATATAAGAAATTTCACGTTACCAAACAGACCTAATATTAAAGTAACTGACTGATATTCAACTGTCAAAAATATTATTTGAAGGTTTTTATAATACAAATTCTAAATACTACTGAAATACATCAGCCAAGTAGAAGACTTAGCACTATTTTGAAAAAATATTATTTGTCTAAAGGAGTTTAACGACTCGAGTTTGAGTAAATAAAAGCAAAATATTTAGCATTAATGATTAAAGAGGTAGCTTGGATCAAAGAGTTGCTAAAGAATACAAAAAAAAAAACAGGTGAATCAAGTTTGAAGTAAGGTTCCACTACAGATCGACCCCCTTATAAACCTGCCGTCAAGTTAAAATGGTTTTGGTTTGAAAGTATGTTGAAAATTAACTTGAACAATATCAAAATCTCTTGATATTCTTCAACTCATTCATCAACCGACAAATGACAAGCTCACATACGGTTTGATTTGATCAACAACTGACTGAGTTGGCAACTTATGTCATTTTCGTTTGGTTTTCAGAACGGTTCCATTCCTATTGAAAATGGAAAATTTGGAGTAAAAAGAGTGAAAAAGGAGTAGCTCCAAACGTCCACTCGAAAACGACATTAGTTGACTTAAGACATACAAACATTTTTCGGAATTTTTTGAAGTTTGGACTTTGTTTATATTTTTTCTAATCCGCACTTTGATTTATAAAATTTGTTTGAACACATTAACTACTGAATATGAATAATTACATATTTTGTGGATAACTGGACTGCAAAAATTTCAATTTTAAAATCTAGAATGCCACAAGCCATAGAAAAATAAAAGCTATTTAATAACCTACAAAACTGTCTTCGTCTCTTGAAAACCAACCCTCTACCTTCCGTTTTTGGTTTAAAGTGCACATTTAATTACTTGTCTTCTTTATTTGACAGGCAATGGTAACAACAACTGTGGCAGGCAACCATTGTGGCACCATCTTCTAACATTATGTATAACACAAACAAAAAATTAAGGAAACAAAAGGAAAGAAATATTTGTGTACCTAGTTATTTAACTATGAATTCACGGTGGCGGTGGCGGCGATAATGTAAACGAGCGAATGTCCTTGAAAAAGTCCGTGTATGCTTGGCGAACCACACGACCACAACAAAACATACAATGTGCCATAGCCATCAGGATTTGCCATGCCTTCCCGTGTTCTATCGTTTGCTCCAGCGAATTGTTTTCCATTGCTTCATTGTAGTCATTGTAGTATTAGTAGATCAGTTTTTCCTTTAAATTAAAACAAACACAGTAACAAGAAAAAAACAACAAAAAAAGTTTAAGAAATCAGGAAAAAAAAACCGAACGCTTGGCTGGTCGGCTCGTGCCATCGCAGTATCAGCAGCAGCTATTCCAAAAATAACTCAAAATCGATAAAGCAACATTTCGCCCCAGTCAGAAGTCCGGTCTCTATGTTTTCTGCTCTATGTGTGAGATGAGACAAAGTTGAGTGGCAGCGGCACTTTGTCATAGAAAATTATTATTTTATTGTCACAGATGAATCAAAGTGTCACCCCAATGGATCACTTTATGATGCAAGATAGGGCTTTTAGTATTATTAGGTCTATCCTGGGGATTCTGTTGAGGCTGTTAAGTTTTTATTAATTTGTAGTAAATTTTATGGATTTCAGCACAGTAAATATACATATTTAACAGTCAGTTAAAACGATATCAATAGGAATGGCAATGAACGTGGAAAAAAAATAATGACTGATATATCAAACAATATTGTCCTTTGTTCAATAACTTACATATATGCTTATGGATATGGATGAATCTAGAAAATTATTGATTTTTATTTTCATTCCAAATTTTAAACATTGTTTTACCTATACTTACTTGTCAAATCGGGAGCAACAACAATTGTATACAAAGCAGTAAATTGAATCATTATTTCTATTTATATTCGCAGCATTTTTGTTGGGAATTTGAAAATACCAAACTATAAATTAATTTGGAAACATGTTTATACTCTCGTCTCTGCAAACCGCAGATCATAAAATAAAGAGGATGAATGTACATATATTTTAAAACTTTTTTGTTTGTTTGTTTATCTATTTCCATTGGACATTTAGATGACACATTATAAGTGATGAATAATAAAGTAATTCATGGTTTAAATCAGATAAAAAGCACGACTATGTCGTATGTATTTGCTTTTATGAATGAATGCTGAATGTGTTTAAAAGATTAGAAGATAAGAAATTGTCTTTCGGACTGCTTCAAGTCTGAAGCTCACTAAATAAATTCTGGTGTGCCCCAGGGCTCCGTTTTGTGTCCGATTGTCTTTTTTTTTCATTTTCCCTGTTTTCAAAACGATGGTAAACCCAGCTTTTCATATTCGTTTCAAGATTAACATCCGTGTATTTCAGATGTGGAACTACAATCGCAGCGTATGATAAGCTCATTAAATTCTGATTTTGATAGTTTTGCTCAATGGTGAATTAAGAACCGCGTACATTTTATGCTGTCTGCTTTTGTTAGAGCAGAACCGCCTCACAGCGCTCTCCATGAGCGGCACTGGCATCGACAAAACTGATCAGTTTCCAAATGGTGCTAAAAAGATGGAAGAAATTTGTTTCCCTTTCGGATCTGGCTGTAATCTATAAAGCCTTCATCCGTCCCAAACTTGAGTATAACTCTCATAATTATTTGGGTGGGTCTACCTGTATCTCACATGAATCTCTTGTAAGGTTTTCAAAACAGAGCTTTGAACATTTAAGGCGATAGAAATATTACGAAAACATTTGCTCCTCTCGAACACCAACGCAGTGTTTCATATCGCTGAATATCGGTACTTTTATTAACAGTGTTCTAATAGCCAGTTGCATTCCTCCCCTAATTCTTTAATACTCGCACTAGTAAGAATAAACATCCCTTGTTTTCCCTTGAGCCCAATTTCAAATGTACTGCATATATAGAGATACTTTCTTTAGTCGCACTACATGAATGCTATTTTCCATACTATTTTGATATTCGAAACTTCAAAAATAATGTGCATTCGTATCTCCTTTGAAATGTCACGTGTAAACGTAGATTTCCGATCTACACGGGCACTACAGTGTAAGTACGGCCTTATGTCTACTATATTTTAATAATGAAATGTTGCTTGCCTGCCAGTTTTGATTCTGTATAAATGTTCAACAGTATTGTTAATATTTTATAGACAGTAAAATAAATCGCAATCACATCGAACTGTCAAAATTGCCACCATGTTCAGTTGTTTTCTAAAGTGAAATTTCACTGCTGATGAAAATGCTTGCGCATTTTGAAAATATTATTGGCATTTTTAAGGGAAAAAAAGAAGCGGAACTTTAATGAAAAGAAAAGAAGAAACGATTTTGCGAGAAAAGTTGAATATATGTATTATAGATTTGTCTGAAATACCGTAATTGTAATATGAATTATTCTGATGAATTTTTTATTATTCTTATAATCGTTTTTTCTTATGTTTTCTCCTAAAATAATAATTAACAAACAAAATTGTAAATGTTGAATTTAAAAGCTGAATTTGAGCGATGGCACTGGTTATGTTAACTTTGAGGGCACCATTCGTTTGCTGCTTATTGGCATAGACCTGCGAGTTACGGAAACCCCACAAAAAAAGTCTAGCGTGGTCAAATCTCACGATCTTGGAGAGCAGTTCACGTCGCCTCTGCATGCTATAACGAAATAGCAAATAGCTCGTTCAAAATGTCAGCTGTTGGAAAAACATGTCGTTCATTCAATTTGGGCCAAAAGAAATTTATTGGTTATCATCGATCATTAGCGCTCTCCGCTCATGCTGATGGCAATGCCATCGTTGCGTCCTTTTCGAAAAAGTAAGGCCTCTCACAGACAGTATGAGGTTTTTTCGGCTGATCTGGCGTTTTGTTTACGTATACTGGTCTAAACTGTTTGTTCACTGAACCGGTCGACTCGAATTTGGCCGAAAAGCGTTAAAAAGTCGAATGGGAAGGACGACAATGTAAACCGTAAAATGAACGCGACGCTCTCGTTGACACAAGCTATTTGCACGTGTTGATGGACGCTGTTATTTAACATTGTGATTTCTTTTTAATGTCTGAAAAGTAACAACAGATAAAACAACGGGGCCACCAAGAACTGTCAAAATCTATCTGGGTTATTGTTGGAAAACCTTTTAGTTAAAATCTGGTTTAAGTCTTCATTTTAATTCAAACTATAAAAATTAAATGTAAAAGTTTAATAGTTCTTCAAAAAATGTATGTATATACATGTCATGTTTACCTAATATTATTAAAAGAAGCAACACTGACACTCATTTAATTTCCCCACAGAGAGAGAGAGAGAGAGAGAGAGAGTTAGCTTTTTTTCACTTTTTCTTTTTCTTTTAACACAAAGAAAGCTTTTCTCTCACAACATCTTCTTCGCGTGTCCATAATATGTCCTTGAAGTACAACACGCATAAATCCTTTGCACGAACTCCTAATATTTTTCCAAATTCAACCTTTAATATTGAGTATGCAACATCCCCTTTAAGTGAGCTTTTCGTACCTTCTATAGTGTTCCTCCCACTCTCCCCTTTATTATGATGATGGGGAGGGTTGACAAGTTACATTACCACCACGACCGAGGCAACCGTCTTCGTATTGAGAAAGGTTATTTTTAGAATAAACCCGGGTTGTGATGCAGGGGTGGGAGGGGGAGGAGGGGGAGGAGGGGGAAGGGGAAGGGCTACAGAGGTTTCGTGTGCTCATGCCTCTTATTATACACATTAGCTCAGCATGAATCAGAGCAAGACAAATGGATAAAAATCTGAAGAAAAATATTACATGAAGCAACAAAATAAAAACCGTGCCGCCTGAAAAATTACTTGCCTGCTTCACTTAAGTCTGTTTGTTTTTTTTTTTCTACTTTTAATATTTTATTGAAATGATATACCCGAACGGGATTAGTTTTGCCGGGCGCAAACTCTTCTTTTAGGGGTCGGGGTTATTTGGGTGTTGAATATCCTTGAGCAATGGCAATGCCCACCGACACATCACCTTGCAGGGAGTCAACAACAACAACAACAACATGTGGGGGTAGAAAATGAGGTGAAGGAGATTTGTATTTTTTCTATCCTTCTTTTTGTTGATGAAATTTCGAGCTTTGCTGTAAAATGTGAAAGATTGTACCGTTGGCATTGAGCCAAGCCATTGTATTTGCTTAGAAAAAATGCTATTTTTAGCAACGCACCGCATGGAAATGAATTTACAATGAGTTGGATGTTGTTTTT
The DNA here is from genome assembly GCA_932273885.2 of Leucozona laternaria. Lineage (NCBI taxonomy): Eukaryota > Metazoa > Arthropoda > Insecta > Diptera > Syrphidae > Leucozona > Leucozona laternaria. Next base: position 15,297,425 of record OW026367.1, on the reverse strand, counting down.
CTTTTTTTTTTTATTATTTCTTACGATTTTATTATACACACACTTGTTAAGAATATAAGAACCCTAATTGAGTGGGCTACATCTAAGCTTTAGCGACTTTGAAGAAAGCTGTATAAGATAAATAAATTGGCCTATTAAAGGTGAAAACACTTAGGTCCTTTACGAGTAATGTTTAACTGAAAATGTGTGTCCTTCAATATTGACTAGGTATATACATAAATACAATACAATACAATACATGCATGTCTCATGGAAACTATACAATAATTATAAAGGCTTGCCTATTTTTTATGAGCTTTGTATATGAACTTGAAGATTGATTACCAAACCTTTGTCCGAAAAACTTGATTGAATGATAGACATGTTTTTTTTTTTTTCCTGTCGGTAGATAGTTTATTTCACTAGAATTTAAAAATAATTGGAGCGGGAATGAATGTTGTTTTTATGATTCTTGATGACATTTCAAGATATGATGTATATGTATCTATGTACATGTATGGATGTTCGCCATTATTTAGCACAACATATTTTCTGGAATTGGTCATGTCATCGAGAGGTTAATAAAAATTTAAGTTTATGTCATTTTCGATGTGGATTTCAGAACTGTTCCATTCCTATCGAAAAAGGAGAATTTGGAGTAAAAGAAGTGAAAAAGGAGCAGCTCCGAACGTCCACTCGAAAACGACATTATGTAGGTCCGAAAATAAAAATATATTTTCTTCATTTTTTAAAAAAAAATATGTTCCAATGACTCCCCGAGCCCTCATACCGCCCCAAACTGTGCATTTTTGAGGATGTAACGGCGTTTTGATAAACTCGTCTTGATTGTATTCGTTCCGAATGTGACAGTTTTGTTTATTGACATACCCATTCAGCCAAAAATGATCCTCATTGCTATACACAATTTTCGAAAAAAAAACAGCGGATCTAATGGCAGTTGATTTTGGGCCCATTCACCAAAATTTCGACGCAAACGATTGTCATTCGGGTGTGCATCGGCTGGACCTTGTAAGCCTTCAAACCAAGACCTTTGCGTAAAATGTTCCATAAAGTGGACGGACAAAGTCCCGAGCTGTTGTGAACGATGCGACGTCGAATCGATAAATGTGGATCTTTTTTTTTCAACACTCTCCTGAATGGCCGATGCAATAATCTCTTCAGTACGCGCTCTTTTTATATATCTCCGTGTCACTGCATCTTGTACGAATAGCGAATAGCGGTCTCCGAGGGTCGATTATGTTGCACAGTGGTCGAAATACCATGAAGCAGGTCATAATTATTCGAAATTTTAGGATTGCCGATTACAAATCAGACATTGATTTTCCAAAAAAAATCTTGGAAACAAAATGGCGGATAGACAGCAAAAGTATCAATCCGGTGTTTGGGATCTAACGGGGTAGCAACTGATGTATTGGTTATAAGGTTATAACTGTAAAATAAAACTGCCAATAATTCTCGTAAATATTGTATCATAAAAAAGTGTCAGTGTCACTCCACGTTAATATGGCAATGTGACTTTTTCGTGGCTAATGTAGACTGTCAACAATAAAATGTTAAATTCCATTGAACGGTGTACTTACACCACAAAATATTTGATGCCTGTCTGTCAAGCCATAAGCTGTCAAATTCTAGTGAAGAATGTAATCAAAAATTTGTAAGATTGAGATGAAGATGGGCAAAACATTTTGCTGCGTCAATATTGGGATTACAAGCATCAGTCTTTCGATGTGTAACTGCGTCGTTGACAGGTGAGATTTTTCACAAAAGATGTAATCAATTGTGTCTAACAAATAAAGTTATTTATAAATCTATTGTTTTGTTAGTCATTTTTTTTATATTTTATTGATTTTTTTACAAACATGAGTTTTTGTCGTAAAAACGCCCGCTGCATTGTGAATTAGGCAACGATTTAGTAACTAGAACAAGATGACAGCGCGGTTCTCGTCACGCTCACGCCCCGTTTCCTCGTCGCATTGTGAATCAGGCATGACGCCAATCAATGCGTTGACAAGGACTTTCACAAATGAATTCTATTTAAACACCCAATTATTTTAATATAGCTTTTAAAATTAACTCAAGGCATTCCAATGACAAAATTAATATTTCTAAAATTTAAATTTAGTTTTCAATTCTATTTAAGGACTTCTTATCAAATCTCAAAAATAATTTCTTTGTAAAAATAAACTTTCGATCTGAAAGAAACCCAAGTCCAGGGCCAACGGTTACTGGTAAATAAATACAACCAATTTTATTTTTTGCCTTTAACCATACTCTCCTTCCAAGTTGCAACCTCACTAGAGGTCATTCTATTTACGGAAAATCTCAATTTACTATTTATCTTTAAGGAATTAAACCTACATATACTCAAACTCATATCCTGTCGTTATATGTATGTTAGACTGTGGCACTCCGACTATAACTAAATGGGCTATAACTCCATTCGGCCTGATATGGGTTTACCTTCTTCCTTAGCGTTCGGTTCGATTAAGCCGCTATTAGTATTTTTTCTGCTGTGGACTAAATTTAGACCTCGTTATGGAGTGGTGTGTGTCACTTATAGGTACATATATTTAATGGAATATCTAGCTGGAATCGAAAAGTGTATTTTTATCCAGATTATGTCATTCTGATGGTGCGCAAATTCAATGCCATCAGTGAGTGAAAGCCATTTGCAACATCAGTCCTCCGCAAATAGTATTCTCGTTAAGGCCTCGCCTCTTGTGTCAGCCCTCCTTCCGCATCCAATAATTCACCTTTCCTTCCACAAATCGTTTATTTATACGAATAATGTAATTTCATTTCTATTTTCGGATCTTTACAGAGAGCTCTTTCCTCGCAGTATGCGGTCGGGTGTCTCTTTTTTTTTTTTGTATAATCTATGATAGCCTCATGTGCTTGTGTGCACTTTCCCTTTATCCTTTCACTCTATTTTGCCAACATTGTTTACTATGTATACTATTTTGTATCCAGTTTTAGCCAAGAACTCGTTGCTTTGACTTTCCTTCAAAGTTGTCAGGGAAAAAATAAACTATTTTAGGTTTTAATATCTCAAATTCACTATACAATATATCTATACTTTAAGTAAGAGATCCCCACCCCATGCCAGAATGACTCTGCCGCATGGCCCATCACTCCTGCTTGCAATTTCGATTTCAAAAATAACTCAGGTATTATGTATGTACATAGCTGGTTTGGGTCGGAAACGTTTATTTGTCGTGCAAGGCAACGTGTTTTTTGAAAGGAGTTAACAAAAATAAAACATAAATAATGGAAAATAAAGTTCACATTTAAAAATAGAAAACAGCCTTTCAAAGTGTTTTGACATTATAGAACAAATTGATTGGTTTATATTTTTGTTTGCCAATATAAATAAATACACATTGTTTTATTCTTAGGAAGGAGACAAAAATAAAATTCAATTCAAAATGCTTACTAATTCAGTTCTTAGAACTTAATTAAAAACAAAAACCTGATAGGTACACTGAAGAGGGAAGCTTCGTTATAAGTATTATTTAGATTCTTAGTAATTCCTATTTTGAAATTTATTAACTCTTTATAATTAAGATTAGATTAGATTAGATAGATTGTTTAATTTATAGCTAAAGTAGTAATAAATTACAAAGCTTACATAATATTGATCAACTCAATCTTATTAAGGCATGGCCATGGCCGTCACCTCAGATGGCAATTAAATAGTAATTTCAAAACTTTATATAATTTCTACGATGTTTGAAACATTAACATTAATTTATAATTAATTTGGAACAAAAAAAAAATATTTATATATCAATTACAATAATAATAATTAAGAATATGGGTTGGTGTTAGTACAGACAAAATTTAAACTCTTCAGCTATTAGTTTGGCTCTGTAGCTCGCGTCTTCCCTGCCAAATGCGGTAAGAGTATTCCAGCCTTCCTTTCCGTTTAAAATAATTGTTGTTTTCTCCAAGGTAAGTGTTTTGCAGTCAAAGAAGACAATTCTGATCTCCTTAAGGATGGGGCATACCTACTGCTACAAAATGGAATACGTCCTCCCGAGCTTTAAGGTTGCATAGAGTACAAAGTAAAGGAAGATCATCCCTATGCGGTTTAAAATTCAAATTCAACAATTCTCCTCTGGCTCTAAATATGGTTGATATGTCGAAAATACTGTTTTCATCCCGAAAATAGTTGAGTTCATTTAAATCGTAGTTAAGTTTGCTGTAAAATTGTCTGCAGAGTGATGATTGCGCTTGATCTCTAAACTTCTCCCTTAGTTGCTCATCCAGATTTCTTATGAAGGTGTACATATTTTCTCTCCAATCATCCAAATTTTTCACCGAAACAGTGAGTTGTAGGTTGTATCTCCTTGCCAAAAGGTCCCACTTTTTGTAGAACAAAGATTTTGAAGAGATTGCATGTGTTACAATAAGCTTTGTTAGACGATTTTCTGAATCAGACGCAGCCTTAATAATATAATCAAAGTGAAGCTTCAACGTTGCCGTAAATAGTGGAGATATTCCCGTTTCCAATAAAAGCATTTAGTTTGGAGAACTAGATGGAAACTTAAACAATCTTTTCAGAAAAAATCTAAGTAATTTTTCTACTTCTTCACTTTGGTGGTAACCCCAAACTTGAGCGGCATAAAACAAAACTGATTTCGAAGTTGCCTCAAATAGTTTGTACTTTGCGCTAAAACTGAGTTCACTTGTACTCATACAGGTCTTCCACGTGCAATTAAGTGCTGTTTTTGCTAACCGAAGTTTGTCGGAAAGGTGACTGTTCATACTTAAGTTCGATGATATTTTCATTCCCATATAGTCATACTCCTTAACAATTTCAATGTTTTTTCCAGCGAATTTCGACTTTTCATTTCTGGCATAACATCCACCAGTTTTTCTGAATATCATGATTTTGGACTTAGACATAGTTCACAGTGAGGTTCCATTTCGTACAATAATCTTCAAGGTCCAAAATCATGCGACTAAGTCCTTGGGGTGAGTCCGATAATATGACTATATCATCAGCATACATGAGCACTTTAATCCTCCTTCCAGCCCACATAATTCCACCGCAAAGCTCTTCATTCAGGTCATCCAGAAACAGAATGAACAAGAGGGTACTTAACACACAACCCTGTTTTACTCCCATTGTTGTTGAAAACCATTCAGAAGAAGCTTGCCATTCCATACAGCTGATTTTGTATCCAAGTATTTACAAGAGTTTTAGAACATTAAGCATCTTTGTTGACATTCCCATCTCATTGATGAGTTTGTAGAAAAGTAGAATCAAAAGCGGCTTTGAAGTCTATGTAAAAAGCATACAATTTCCTATGTTGATCCTGAAACGACTGTGCTATATTCATAAGGGTAAAAATTTGGTCAATTGTTGAATGATTTTGTCTAAAACCAGACTGAAAATCGCTTAGAAGGTTCTCATTATCGACCCATGCTGTGAGCCTTGCGTAGATTACCAGTGAGAAAATCTTCAAGGAACAGTTGAGGAAGGAAATGCCTCTATAGTTCTCGGCTGCATTCAAGTCACCTTTTTTGTGTAGCGGAAATAGTATCGCCTTTCGGAAGCCTTGTGGTAAAATATTGGAACTAAATATTTGGTTAAACGAATCCACCAACACGATTAAAGCTTCTTCCGTTAAGTTCTTGTAAAGGGTGTTCTTTTTAGACGTGTGGTTTTCAAGAAGAAATAAAACGCATATATTTTAATGTTATTGCCAAGAATTTAGCTTTATTATAAAGATGAGGTCTTGCCATTGTGTTTTAAAAACGATAACGGGCAATTGGCTGCCGGGGTTGAATCGAATAAATTCCAGCCGAAAGGCCCAATTTTTGACAGCTCCAATAGTTGCGCGCGATGGCGGATGGACAAATTGGGGTCTTCTTCGATACTCTGCTCCATAGCGTCTTCGGTGCGCACTGTACTTCATCTCTGAGGATGCGCATTATCCACTAGAGTAAACGTGGTGCGAAACCGATCCATGGTTGCTCGAACTAATGCGATTTTGCGATTATGTCGACCGAATATTGGACGCAGCGCGTGATACGTCGCTCGAACCGAACCATTATTTTGGTAATAAATTTGAAACGATTTGCAAACGTGGTTCAGAAGTAAGGCTATTAATTATGAAATGGCAAACCAAATTGAGCATAAATCAAGTGACAGCTGTCAAAAAGACCAACTAGGAAAAAAGTATTGCCAGATTAAAAACCACACTTCTAAAAAAAACACCCTTTAGAACTCAAAAGGTATTCTATATTCTCCTGGCGCTTTATTATTCTTAGTTCTAGCAATGGCTTCTTTGACTTCCTGCAAACTAATTTGACAGTCAAGGTGACCATTTATAACTAATGGACTGGCATATTGGACTACTGGACCCCGTTGTTTGCAGGGTTAAGAAGTTCGCAGAATTGTACCACCATATAAACCTATATATATCTTCTATGTAAAATTTATATATTATATGAATTGAATAAATGAAATGAAATGAAATGAAATGATTTGGCTAAACAGACTGAATAAATGGGTACGTTCAGCAGACACAAAGGGACTACATATGTAGTCAAGTGCATTCATTGAATGCAAATTTTACAAAGGAAACTAGTTATTTTTTGAGATGTCATTAATGCCAAAATTGAAACTATACTTCCAACATTTACCTTCCGTTGATAGTGCAAAAAGTATTTTTAATAATATTTTTATCCGGAAAACACCTCACACAAATCAATTACGAATTGTAAATTATAATTTTTCAATCCTTCTTACTAATGATGCATTTTTTAATAAAATCTTTTCTATAATTTTGATAAAGAACTCCTCCAACCAAAACAATAAAACAAACGTGGAAAAAAAGAAGTCACTGTACAATGAAGTTCAACTTGCTGTTGAAGGCAATTTTTCAATATCTGGCCAATCAGAGACGAAAAACTTGCATTGCCTTCAAGTCCCTACGTCTTCTAAACGTACCCAATTACAGCCAATTTGACAGATGTACCTGTTTGAAGACCCTTTAGGTCTGTTTGTTAACGTGAAATTTCTTGCAAATTTGCACAATTTGTCAGAAATTCCTGTTTGTTAACTCGAAAAAGTTACAACCATAGAGCACATCGTGAGAAAAAATAGTTTCCCCTCCTCGTTGGCACTATAGGTCCAGGTTTTCCACTATAGCTGTTGCAGCACCAGTTTTATTTATTTTCTATAGCTCTACCTTAAAGAATATCCATAAATGTGGTCTCAAATGAAATCTTAAACTGTCTTCTTTACGAAACCAGTGATCGGGCAGACTTTTGCTGGTTGCTATAACAAGAGTCTGGTCACTGACAGTTTTATCTGTCAAAGCAATTGTACATATTGAAAAGTGTCAGTGTTATTTGTATGCAGTAGTCCTTGCAATTTTATCGTCATGAAATACCCGCTGACTTTAAAGTTAATTTTGGTTTTTTTTTTATCCAAAATCTGTTGGAGTTTGAAAATCTGATCGAGGGACGTTGACTTTACCGGCCTAAAACCACCCTCTGATTGGTCTAATCAGATTGTTGGAAAAGTTTTCAAAACTCACATAGCAAAGGCAAAATTAATGAGACCATACTCATACTGTAGTTGAGGTGCAGTTCATAGGACCTATCCTTTCTTGTGTACACACTGTCCCACACACACACCCACAGGCAGCTTTTCCCGTGCGGCGGTGACGGGATTTTTTTTTTGTATTATTGCATTTTGAAGAGCAGTGGGTGTCAGTTCAAAACGCGATTATACATTTTTGAATGGGTCAACCAAACCTGACAATAATGGTCCCCTTGAGAGGAAGTTCCAAAAGTATAATGAATCCGAACAGGAGTAATAAAAATTTCATATATTTTATAGTCGTCGCGCTCTTAAGGGAAACAATATCATATTGTCACGTTAATATAAACGGTTTTTCAACAGGGACGCTACAAAAGTAGAGCAACAGGGACAGCAAACGACGCCATATTTCTTGCCGCTCTTTTGAGATTTCTCTTCAGTAAGGTTTGCCATTTCTCGATGGAAAGAAATACGAGCCAACAACAAGTCGAAATTATTAAAATTTACTACCGAAATTCGGAGTCAGTGGCCTCAACGTTAAGAGCGCTAAAAATCGAAAAATCATCTTCAGCGTTGAAGCTCATTTCTGGCTGAATGGCTTCGTCAATTAACAAAATATGCGGTATTGGTCAGGCAGCAATCCACACGTACTCCATGAGTCATCATTGCATCCCAAAAAAATTACGGTTTGGTGTGGTTTATGGGCCGGCTGCGTCATTGGGCCGTACTTCTTCCGTGATGATCAAGACCGGCAGGTTACTGTGAATGGGAATCGCTACCGTTCAATGATAACCGAATATTTTTGGCCCCAATTGGATGATATGGACTTGGAGGACATGTGGTTTTAACAGGACGGCGCCACAAGCCACACAGGGAATGTCACAATCAATTTATTGGAAACCAAGTTTGGAGAACGTGTTATCTCACGAAATGGTCCAGTCGCTTGGCCGTGCGATTTGACGCCGTTAGACTATTTCATGTGGGGCTACGTCAAGTCTATGGTCTATGCCAACAAGCCAGCGACGATTGATGAACTTCGTACGAATATCGAACGTGAAATTGCAGCAGTATCGGCCGATTTATGCTTGAAAACCGTCGAAAATTGGGTTCAGCGTCTGGACTTCCGCAAGCGTGTCCGTGGTGGCCATGCAAAAGAAATCGAGTTAAATACAATAATGGCACAGGAATAAAGAATTTCATTGATATCCAAAACCGTTTTTGTTTTATTTAAAAAAACTTTTGTAGCGCTCTTATTGAAAAACCCGATATATTAAATGCTCTCTGCCATATCATTTCCCGCTTCCAACCCAGAACCCAGCCTTTGTTCAACTAAAGTTTTGATATCGTTATACTTATTTCCTTGTTGGTCTGGGAGATGAACATTTTGCCAATCATCAACTATATTTGGTTGGCTATCTTCGAGGTTTAGTAGTCTCTTAAAGCATCGACGTTTGACATGTTCATCATGGCTGGCAGACTTCTTTTCGGGCAAGCACCCTATTTCTCACAAGTGAATTACATATAAACCGTACCTACTATCGGCCTCAAGAACTATCAAATTGTTATTCCTTATTTATTAGAAATCACCCTGCCTATATATCTTTCAAATCCGATTCATATACTGCCAGCTGTCAAATGTCAAATAGTACAAGAATATTTATCGACACCCGCACCCGTGTCCGTGTATGTCACCCAAAACGGTCGTCAAAGTCAAATAACTGTGTCGGCCAAGTGCATTTTATTAGCTTCCGTGACTGAAAATCCAATATAATTATATTATTTAAAGAGCAGAGGACGTAGCAGTCGTCTTGATGTAAATATAAATATAAAGTATGCTAGGTACTTTTTGATAGATGCATGAAGTCCACATTAAAATTATATTTTTACAACTGGAAAGCAATTTTACGCGCATGTTCTTTTCATCGCCTATATAATAATAATATTCATTCCTACTCGCGCTATCTAAAATTTTCCCCCAACAGCGAACCTCCTAAGCGTATAAGAGCACATGAATTTATTGCTTTTCACTTGCCATCTGGTAAATGTTTATAAAAACAACTTTTTATTCCAAATAATTTGTCCAAAAATAGTTTCAAGTCTCCTCGCATAGTAAATTGATTATATTATTGCCTCAACCATAGCGGCTGCACTTTATCCAACAAACAAAACTGCGCAATGAGGAAGAAAAGCCTTCCCAAAATAGCTTTTCCACTTCAGAGCTGATTGAAATGAACAAAAAAAAAAAAAAGTTGATTCTAATTTTGTCGTTTTATTTTTTTCTTTTTTTGTTGCTCTCTTACAAAACATCAAAAAAAAAAAAAAAAAAATATAACAAGAAATAGAAATAAAAATAAAAATATTTATCCAAAAATATTTCCAAAAATAGGACACACTTCGAATCCACTTGCCATGGCTTAGATGCTATTTAGAGATTCTTGGTATGCTTAGTGTGTGGTTTGGGATGTTTTATGTGCAATATGAAGATGCCTTACCCCACACGCTCTCACATTCCTGGAAAACTTATGGTTAATTTGAAAGAAGAAAAAAAAATACCATATTTCGAAAACATCTACGTTTGAATTTTCCACCTTTTAAACATAAATTAATTAAACTTTTCATTTTTATTTAACTATTTTTGATTTTTTTTTAAACAATAACCTTCATGTGTATTTTATGTTTTATATATAATTTTTTTTTTCTTTTCTAAAAAAAACAACAGTAACAACAAATTAAGAAAGAAATTATAAAAAGAATCTGAAAAATCTATAAAAATACCAATAGTCGAATGATAAAAGAAGAACACCGAATTTAAATGAAATTGAGTTATTTTTAGTAATTTTTTTTTTTTTTCTTTTTAAGTAACTGAGTTGATATGTATGCCATCGGAAAGACAAGACAATTGGGTATGAGAGGTGTGGGAGAGGGAGACAAATGGATTTGTTCTGTTTTATTTTTGTTTTGGGATATAAATAAAGCTAATTCAGATGTACGCAGAGTAATGGTCAATTAATTTTCCTAGCTATAGAAACTTCTTGTAAATATACGACTATGCAAGGACGATGAAGGTGTTATGAGATTATTTTTAAAATTTCCTCTTTACTTTCGAGATTAATATTGAAATTTATGAAATATTAATTGGGAATAAAATTGCTAATTTAAGTTCACAAATATAATTGCATCGCATACAAAGTAGCAGCTACTTGTTCTTAAAGGTGAATAGGTGTTTTAATATACTAAGTGGTGGGGAACCAGTTCACATCTACACTGCACTGTTTTACAACACACTCTCGCTGAATAAGGCAAGTTATCCAGTGTGGTGAAAGTGAGTTGAAAAAGAGTTAATAAAAACAAAGGAACAATTTTCACGGGCCAGTTGATTTTACCTCTTAGCGCGAGGAGACGACCGGTAAAGCTCGACATTTTCCTCTAATAAAATAAGCGATGATTCATAATCTTGAGGCTGTGAGTGTAGAGGTGAGTGTGAGTTTGGTGAAATTGCCTGGGATCAGTTTTACTATAATTATCCATATTCTGTTTGTTAACACATCCGCTGAGGTGAAAATCTGCCTCGTCAGAAAAAAACACGATAATACCGTTTCGAGGCAACATGACAAGCCTATTTCAATTTCTTTGCGTAATTGAAAGGCACGATGCACGTCGACGATTAGAGCTAAATTGCACAAAGTAGGTTTTTTTATACAAAAAGCGCACTGCTTAATGAACAAGTCAATTTTTACGACTGAAACTGGTGTAAAATTACATTGCCACTGTTGTGCTATGTAATTTTAAATAAAAACTGTTTTCATTCAATTCATTTACTGCCGGAATTGGATGAGCGGGGCTTGGTAAACCTGTGGTTTCAAGAAGACGGTGCAACCGCACACGCACCACGAGTCACAATGAATATTGTGAAGGAAGCGTTTCCTGGTCGCGTATAGTTTCCCGTTTTGGAGATTTGGCATGGCCAGCAAGATCGCCGATTTAACCATCCCAGACTTCTTTCTTTGGGAGTACTTGAAGTTGCGGGCTTATGCCAACTAGCCTCAGACAATTGCAGCCCTTAAGGAGAATATTTGACAGGAATGCGAACAATTATCAATTATCACCGGAAATCTTGCGGAAAGTCATGGAAAATAAGACAATACTGGCGGCAGCCACTCCACTTGACGGATAACACCTTTTCCACTTAACAGAAAAAATTGTAAAGATTTCCATCACTCAAAATCATGTTTTTTTAATTAGTAACGGCCGTTATATTCACGCTGTTTAACATCGTTTTAAATTCAGTAGTTGGTTTAAAATATTTAAACCGACTTATCGGTAATATTCACTTAAACCGACGGTTATCAAAATTTTAAACCGAATGATCGGTTTAACTACGATAAACCGACTCCAACTTAAACGAGGGATTTTCGTGTCGTTTAGGTACGGTTTAAATAGTTTTAACTAATATTCCAAATTTTATTAGTTTATTCAGTCAGTGCAAAATATTCAGTCTAACATCAGTAAGTAAGCGTCGGTGAAGGACAAGCCAGTCGTTGAAAGCTCCACCGATCAAAAAAAACAGTATGACTGTTTGAACGAAACCAAACATTTTTTTATTAGTGTCTCGAAAAACAGCACCGCCACCGATCTCCAAAACAGTAGCCATCAGATATTGATCGGCAAGTTTTGTACGTCTCTTTTTATGTTGTTGCATTGTTTTCGAAAAAAAAAGAGTAGAGAGAAAAGACAAATTAGTAGAAGAATATACAACTCACTGGTCTGGTGTTGTATTGAAAATTCGGCCGATTTCCTCCCACCAGCGTATACGATCGTACGGTGTTATAGTATTGACGTCGCTGGCCAACATAAGGTCACACAAGACATCAGTTTTAAATTGAGTAAAGCGTTTGGCCAAATTGAATTCTCTTTTTATTCTGTCCTTGCAAAATTTTAGATTTTTTATTAATTTTGATTCAACACTAAAACACAGCAAATACTTCAATAAACTTGAAAATATTAATAAATAAATCAGCAAACATGTGCTCAAAAGCCATACTCATACTTGCGATGCTATCCGACGTTCGGTTTAAATCACAAATTTAAACCGATGTAAACCGAATGTAATTTTTTGCTTAAACGGGATGAATATTACCAATTTAAACGAGATTTTGTCGTTTAAATCATATCGGTTTACTTTGGTTAGATGCAGTCGGTTTAAGGACTTTTAAACCGAGTCTTAAACGGCGTGAATATTACGGCGGTTAAAATAACTTTATTTAAAACCATAATAGAAGTAAATATATCTGGCTTTACAAAAAGGTGTATCATGGCATTGTATGTGTAGGCGTTAGGCAATAACGCCCAAAGAAATAACGCCCAAATCGATTTGCAAATATCACCTAATTTTTTTTTATCGCCCAATAAAAACAAAAAAAAAATGGAAATTTCCCCCAAATTAATTCAATGTAAATTGTTGTTGTAAAATTCTGCAATGTAAATTGTTGTTGTAAAATTTGGGAGTTATTTCCTCAATTTTGGGCGATATTTTCAAACATTTTTTTTAATTTGGGCGTTCTTTCCTAAATTTTGGGAGATATTTCCAAATTGAAGTTTCAATAAAACTTCTGGTGCATAAACAGTGACGTATGTTTGGGGGACATGCTGCCCCCCTGCTTAGGTAGACTATAGGATTTGGGGTAGGTGGAGGTTGGTGTGTATGCAAAGTCTCTTTTGCATTTAATGAATCTGGATTTAAAGAAACTTTACATACACCCAGCCTCGCACCTACCCCAATCCTATAGTGTGCCCAAGCAGGGGGGCAGCATGCCCCTCCCATACATACCTCACTAATTATTTTATTAAAGTGAAATAAAGTTCATTTGATTTAAAAGGGAATTTTTTCAGTACAATTATTGGCAAGATTTTGATATGGGCGTTTTTTCCTAGCATTTGGGCGTTATTTCCTTTTTCTGGATTTTTTTGGGTGATATTTCCAATTTTGGGCGATATTTCCCATTTAACTTTTAAAATTTTTATTATTGACGTTTTTCCCCGTAAATAAAAATTTAAAAAAAAAAGTAAATAACACCCAAATCGATAAAAAACACAACAACAATTGTTCAGAATTTTTTTGGGCGATATTTCAAAATCGATTTAGGCGTTATTTCTTTCGGCGGGCGTTATTGTCTAACGCCGTATGTGTAACTGTTGTTTTTTAATATTTTTTTCTGTTTTAAGTCAATTTTTTTTACAAAATTGCCCCTCCTGGCTAAACGGGGTGGAATAGATCCCCGCTACCAATACAATTTTTTTCTTATCTCAGCCCAACCTACACGCTCTAGCCTTTCGTCACAACGTATGTGATACACGTATGTGTATCACTCTGTATATAGGTACTTTTGTACATTTAATTTCTTCCGGGAGTGAACATGAACGCAATCGCATCAATTGAAAAAAGGGCTAACAGAATTTTATTTCCTTGATTGTCAACAAAGAAATTGACGTTTAGATGAGTGTGTTCAACAAAATAAGGTATGTTTGATTTTATAAACCACTGCTTGCGTGAAGATTTCAATGAGATTTCTTTTAAAACTTCATGTGAGAAGATTAAAATTTGTACGAGATTTATAGTAAATCTTATGAAATCTCAGTTTAGTGGCTTAGTATGTATGTGTCCCACATAGATATACGAGTACAACATAAATGTTCATTAATAATAAAAATCTGTTGTTTTTTGTTAAGTAAGCAATAAATAATTTGTTCAAAGTTTTCAATATTGGTACCTATGTTTTCAAAATTAAGTTTTTCTGCTATTACTTATATTTTCAAATCCGTCATCCTTAGATCTGCGAACCATGCTTAAATGTGTTTCCCTTGAGATACCATGCTTTTCCTATAATAGCTGAGGAGCCAATTATAAAATATTCTCAAAAAAAGTCAAGGCTTCTCAAATTAGCAAGAGAAATAAATAAATATTAAGCATCGGAAATGAGTAAAGCTATGCTAATTTCATGAATGACGCCTACATTGCATTTTAATTTTTTGCTTTTCTTCTAAATCCTGCGACTGATGCAGTAAATTCAAGCTCCACTCACAAAATATACAACGCAATTGAAAATGTTTACCCCCATAATTTTACCTCGCAAAAATTTAAAAAGCTTCAACCGACAGCATTCACTCATTTTGTGTCTGCCTTGTCGTCTTGTGTTGTACAAAAATCAGAGATGAAATAATCTTCCTTTATTCTTCAATTTTGGCCATATGTTCCCAATGATGGGTTTCTAAGAATAACCGGATTTTATTTTAGACAATTCAATATGTTTAACTCTTATAGCCATCAGACTTTTTGCCTGATGTATCTTCACTTGTGCATCTTTGCTTTTGCTGCACATCAGCGAGTGAAAATGCATATACCTACTCTCCCCCGCTTGACATTCCGCCCCACTACACACAGAGTGCATATTTTCAGATGGGTCCCTTCTTTTATTTATACAAGAAAATGTATCTTGCGCACACAATGAGGCTAAAAATAATTTACTTTGCCATGGGAAAATTTAAGCACAGATGAGACGAAGAGGTCAGGTGAAATGTAAAAATAGCTATCCGATGAATTTATTTCGGGATGTGTATAAAACCTCTTCTCACAAGAGTCTTGAATCTATTTGTGTCTTCGTCGTCGTCGACTTCGAAGCTGGTCCTCGTTGTCGGGTAACAGCGCGCGATCTTAGTGCGACCATTCCTCTTGAAAGTTCTAAATGTTGAAGGATGTCCCGCGTACTACCAAATATGCATATGTTGCATAGGGCTCTGTCAATATGGCTTAAATGCGGTTTTTAATGAACGTCAATTTAAGTTGTTAAACCCTTTGTAGGTTATTAGCTGGCAAAGTGCTGCCAAAGCACGATCTTGAACTTAGCAATGCTTAGTTGTATATATAGTTACTTGTTTTTTTTTTAGTAATTAACACACGTCATCTGGCAACACTTAGACAAACATTGACAGATGCAAAGTTTCACCACTAAAGCTACCTACATAAGGTTTGATCGGGTACTTTCCGGACCAAAAATGGCAATCTGTCAAATTTTGAGGAGTGGGGATAAGATTCTCAGACACTGTCCAAAAGTACGCGAACTCTTTGAACCATAAATGTTGCCCAATTTTTAAACGTCAACTAAAAGTAAACAAAAAAAAGAGCAGACAAAAAAGTAAACAAAGCGACAAAATTGGAATTACTTTTGTAATTTTACTTTATATATTCATAAATAACGAAGAAAACAACAGAAGTGAAAGCCATTCAATGTAATTTTTGAAAAATCTAAATTTAACCACAATTAAATTAAAAAGCACTCATTTAAATTACACCAAAGCAAAATTTCTTTAATTAAATATTTTAATTTAAATGTTTTTTTTTTTTGTAAACACAAAAGCACTGCACATTACACAATAAATATTGGGTTTTAATATATTCTTTATTAAATACATTTTTTTTGGGAATTATTTCACTAATTTTAAACAAAATTTACTTCAACACTTGAAAATAAAATTTTGAGTAAAAGTAAACAACAGCCATTTTGTATTTTTTTGTTGTTCTTAAGATATCTTTTGACAGAAAACAGAGCTTACCCGATTCTGCCCAAAGAAATTTCTCGGGTTAAAATTGGCAAGAAGGGGAAATAGTTTTCTCTCTCGCGAGCACTCTCCTCTGCCCAAAATGACACGAAATGGAAGTACGCGAACAGGATTGGACCAAGTCTGATAAAATCAAGTAGTTTTGGGTGGTTTCGGACTAGTACGCGAACAGACTTATAATAAGCTTGTAAATTTTGATAAGAAAAAAAGAGATTTACGTCAATGACATTGGTGTTTATTGTTGATGGTCAAAACGGGAATTGTCTTGCAAGCCGTTATTGCTTTCTATTTTTGCGTGTCAATTGTTGGCATTAGAACCTTTAGAGTTCGTTTATATAGTCAATTGAGTCAATGCGATCTAAGATATTGAATAGCGTACTGCAACATTTTTTGTTTCATTTTAGTGGGGGGTGAGTTTAATGTAGTGTTGCTACCGCACCCAAAGTTTAAAAAGTTGATTTAATTTGACAGTACCAGCCTTTCAAAATGCGACAGTTGAAACGGTCTCAAGGACGGTTCGCAGAGATTTTCAATGAACCTCTAGTCGCAAGAACCCATTCACGATAGAACCTGCCAATTTTCAATTGATAATCTCTACGAACCTTGCAATAGTCCGTCTCAACGTGAATAGCGCCCTTAATATTAGGCGGTTTTTATTAAAACATTTTAATCACTTTTACGTATAAATATGCAATCTTAACTTAAAACCCAATGTTGGTATGAAATATCATTAACTCATTAAAAATGAGTAGAAAATACTTTAATTAAATTAAAACTATAATTTTATAACATTTATTTAAAAGAAAAGTTTGGATCGAAAGAAAGGTTTTTTTGTTTTCTAAATTACTTTGGTGGCTTGGAATCCTTTGGATATGTTAACCTTCTCTGGCTGTGAATTTTCATAAATAAAATATATTTCTATATAAAACTAATTACCTGTGCTTTTTGAGAATTACACATTTTGCTATTTGATTTTTCGCAAGTTGAAAGCTTATTATTTTTATTAAACAGCTGACAGATCGAATGTCATTAAAATGTCATAGGTATATCAGTGCTGCCAAAATAGGTAAAATGATTTTGTTTTTAATTTTTTATGAAAAATGTATTTTATGCGTTAGTTCGGCTTTAATGTCCTTGAAATTCATTTTTGTTCGTTATATTCCTAAGAATATACTATGTATGACATAATATTATTAGTTAAGTAACCATTTCAATTTCAGTTACAGAAACAAAGTTCTTCCTTAATTCCTCGTTTCTTTAATTTCTGATAATAAATTAAGGATTACTACTTTTTTTGTATATATTTACTTTCAAAAGTGCCCTATTTTATTTTTCAGTAGCAAAGAACCGTATATACAATAATATTTTGTTTAAAGGACGGTCGGTAAAGGTCCGTATATCATTTATCGAGTAGTTTAGAAGTTGTAGCTTTTTCCCTTTGGCCCTTTTTCTCATCATTAACAATCTATTTCTGCAATGTTTGTTTTTATTATTTTTTAAGCCGTTAAAAAAAAGCAAGCAAAAATATATTTTATCAGTCTTAAGCAATTATTACTTTACAGAACTAAATTAAAAAAAAAAATAATCAATCATTTAACCGAAACATTTCAACCCGTTAATTGAAAAGAAAACCAAACATACTTTTCGAAACACCACCACCGACCACTAAAGATAAGATTTTGATAAGATTTGTCGATAATCTTCTTCAAACCATTTAGGTCTGCATAGGGCCGATAGTTTTGTAAATCGAACAAAACTTTTTATGTCACGCTGAACGCATTCATTGGAAAATTCAGCAAACTTTCAGAAACTTTCTGTCTCTCTTCAGCGCCCCTATTCCGGTTCTATGATAAAACGAAATGATAAAATTTTTATCACGAGAGTTTTCATGCGAGTTTTTCATTTGCACCCATGGTAAAATCAGCTGATTTTGTGCTCAATGTGTGCTGAATGTGCGTTGAATGAAAAAAAATATAATTTGACAGACAGATCTTTTGATTATTTGTAAACAATTTCGTTTGAAATCCAAAAGAACGAAATTAATTTTAATTGAAATAATAATAATATTTAAAAAAAAAAAATAAAAAAGCATTGAATTTTATAATTAGTTGTATTATAATCCACATTTTATTCGAGAAGAGAAAAGTGCAGAAACTCTGAAATGTTTGCGCAAATAAATGCTAGTCTTTTAATTTCAGATTTAGAATCCGTTTCCATTTGTTGCCATCTTTCCTTGCTCCACCTAAGGCGTTTAACTCCTCGGCCAATAACCGCCACATTGCAGATCTAGTTCTTCCGTCATCAACGCACTTCAATCTTTAATAAATTCAATACATTCCAAGTGTGGTTAAACAAGAAAATTTACATATCGTGGGCTAAATCCAAATGATTTTCTAAGAAATCGACCAAATACCATTTTGTTTTTCACTTGTTACTTTAATCACGGCTAATTTTTGTATTTTCCAATTTTTTTTTTTGTGGTTTCCCAAAAGTTTTGAGGGCATTTATCAGCGAAAATAATGCGATGATAAATAATTTTTCATCTGATAAATTTTTGACAGAAGTTTCCATGTTTACACGGAACCACAATCGCAAAATAATATTTATCGATGAAAAGCTTTTTTATCGCGTTTATCATAGAACCGGAATAGCCCCACAGCTTCATACAAAAAATGAAGCAACATTTGCATTTTTAAAGGGACTGTCAAAGTTAATCTATTTTTTAATCTTTTTGTGTGGTGGAAACACTACACAGATTTAAGTTTCATAATTTGAGATAAACCTTCTATTTATGTATTTTATATTAACAATTTTCTTCCTTAAATTCAACTTAACTGTAAACCTTTAACATTTATACGATTTTTTTTGAAGCTCTTAAATTTAATTGAAATCAAAACTGTTGCTCATCTATTAATTTTTCATAAAAGCTATTCAACGTCGCGCACTGTAAAGGTAAACAACCACCATTATACAAACTACTTTTATGCGCTGTCAAATATGTTATTGAATTTACCATATTTACAAGGCAGCGTGGCCGAGTGGTCTAAGGCGCTGGTTTTAGGCACCAGTTCGAAAGAGCGTGGGTTCGAATCCCACCGCTGTCACAGTTTTTTTTTTATTTTTATTATTAAATTAATTTTTTTTTTTTATTAATAGCATCCTGTTTTGTATTTATTTCTTTTTAGGAGAGTCCTTAGACCTTACAAAACACTCACGTAGTTTCAAATGCAACGAAGAAAATCCTTTTCTAAAAGCCAAGGGTGAGTTTACTGTGTGTGATTTGTTCTTATTTTGTGTTCAAGTTTTTATAACGTGAAAAAAACATGTGTTGTGTGTAGCGACAACCTGTAGAGATTATGTAATTTAATTGAAAATAAATCCTTTTTTTTTTTGTATTCGCCCATGTGCGTCAGTTATTCAAATTACAACAGAAACAGACGAAGACTGAAATGGCAGATGAGTGGTGATGGTGAGCCATAACAGCGTGAGGGTATAATATCTATAGTATGTAATAATTGATTTGTTTGTATAGTTTTGAAAAGGGTTTATAAAAATAGAATTCGATGTTAATAAACAAAATAAAAATAACCTAACAATAGATGGAGAATTTTCTAAATAAAAAAAAAGTAAATTGGAAGATATTTTTAGTGACGTCATCGTCACTTTAAAACCAGCGCCTAGGTCGCACGTTGTTACTTATGGTAAGGTAGTAAGAATTAAGAAAAAAATAAAAGATTGAGTTTTTTGAGAATAATATTGCTTAATAGTGAGTCTTTTTTGTGCGTAGGTATTATTATTAGATGGAATATTTTGGATTGTCTTCAACAATTTGCTATAGACATACGTAGATGTATTTGTAATTCGAAATTTTGATCAAAGCGATTTTTAACTTTGACCTTGAAAAACACAACATGAGAAATAAATACTAATTTTTTTTTTAAATACAATGCGTACTATAACTAATCTTATAGATCAATCGAAAGTTAACTCCGTTTGAATCTAATCTGAAATAGTTGTAAACAAAATGAAACATTTTTGTTCAAATTGGCATGTATACATAATATACATTTATAAGAGTTGTTCTCATAACAATAACAACATTGGGGCCGTTAAATCAGTTTAAAATAATAAAAACAAATCCCGGTTTTTAATTCAAATTTGTATCTCTAAGCCTTGCTGAAACTGTTTTAATGAGAAGTTTCGAAACATGTTTCTCTGTCAATTCAGATCCCGAGTTAACTCAACGAATTTGGTAAGTTAACTCAGGATTAACTGAACAGATAGGTACCTGTGAAAAGTTAATCGAAATCAAAGAATGAGACTAAAGAAACGGTAATTTTCCTATAGAATTACACTTCGATTTTGAAATATTTTTAATAATTTAAAGGTGAAGTTAATCCTCCGCTGAAAAACTAATTCTGAGTTAACTCTGGTTAAATATATTTGCAGGATTAAGTAACTATCTGGCTTGATAATCCATGAAAACTTACAGGTTAAGTTATTAGCAGCGTCCAATCATCCAGGCTATCACAAGAGATAAGAATAAGATCCTCTATCAGCCCAAAAACTAAACCTAACCTAAAAAATCACATAAAAACCTAAACTAAGGGTCTACCAAGTTTGTATGGAAAAATACATGTTTGGATTTTCATCTAAAAAAAAAATATCGAACCTTACCTTTTCTGCCAATCATCATAGTGGCATTTTCTGAGGCACAACCAAAACAATACAAAGATAATATACACACAAAAATAATTGTATGAATGTGAAAGGAGCATAGTACGGTAGTGCACTTGCGCCAACACTGACTGCATCAATTTACTTTTAAGAAAAGGTCACCAAGCGTTTTGAATACTCTCCAGATTACTGGGAAATAACGGTATCCGAGAAAAAATGCTCTTAAGCTAAGTGTACACGATTGTTAGATATTATAATATTGTAAGATCTGTCCGTGAAAAACATGCTTACAATGCCTAACAACCGTGTACTCCTACAATTAATTGTCAGAAAATTGTCTGAAAATTAATTGTAAGATTATTGTCTGACAATTAATTGTAAGAAATCTTACAATCATGTGTACGCTCGCTGACAACCGTGTACTCTTATAATTAATTGTCAGAAAATGTATCTGACAATTAATTGTAAGACGACAAATTGTAAGGTATTTGATTATTGTGTACACACACAATTTATTATGGCAGGCCTGACAATTTGTATCGTTTTCTGACGTTTCTGACAATGAAGAAATTGTCAGATGCTCGTTTTTTAACATCATGCAGTTTTTTCATTGTCAGACAATTTGCAGTGAATTTGGATGGAAAGTGAATGGTTAAACGACACAACCTTGAAGTGAATTCAAGAAATGGAGATGCGACGCAGTCTGTGGGATGCAGGATGGCCGACTATAAGTTGCCAAAAGAAATTTTATGGCAAGAAGTAGCAGATGCTGTTGAAAACGTCGAAAAAAAAGTCAGGCCAAGGTGCAAATGAAGCTGTTTCCATAACCTCGAAATGACAATTATCTACCAATGAGCTTACAATACGGTTGGTAGAAAAATCTACCAATATCTTACAATTTATTGGTAGGTATGCAGCCAATTATCTGACAGTAAATTGTCAGCCAACTTCTGACAATAAATTGTAAGAGATTGGTAGCTTTTCTACCAACCGCGTGCACACACAACTAATTGTCAGCTCATTGGTAGATAATTGTCAGACATTGTCAGCTCTGACAATATTGTAAGAGCTTTACGATTTTAGAAATCAGCTCTAACGGTGCGTATGTATTTAAGTATGAGCTCCAAACAGTTTAAGAAGTTGTATTAGCAATTAAATGAATGAATTTCATGCTTTTTCTATCTAGGTACGTTCTATCCTTTACTTTATGCCACACTGTATGTAAATCACCATGTAAATTGAAATTTTATCAAACTTGATTATCCCACAAATGAACCCTAAGCACTAAGTATCAAGAAATTCCTTAGGCTTAGCCTATAGGTACAGACAGAATGAGACATTGGGACTGTTTCGTCCTCCCTATAATCGAAATATCGTATCAGATTTAGCTTTCGGGTTTCATTTTTTTCCGAATTCATAACAAACCCTTAAATCGAAAGTCAAAAGAAAAGAAATTATATATTTATATATATTTAATTGTATTAATCCAAATCCAACTCTATCCACTAAATAGCAATAAAACGAATAGCAAAATTCACTCAACTCAATCATTCGAATTCGAAGTAGAGCTGCCATCGTTGTTATTTATTTTTTTTTTTTTTTCTTATTTTATTCGTGTTCGCCTTCGCTTTCATCGTTTGTCTACAACAAATACACATCTAAACGTATCTTTATTTTTTGTTGTTGTTCTTCAATTCAATTTTCATTTTTTCAGATATAAATTTAGTTCAGATTCAGTCGTTGAAGATACACCGTTCGGTTTGGACGTGTTATTTTATAAACTGATCTAGCAAAAGCAAATATAAATACTCACGAGTTTTTTTTTTTTTGTGTTCGCCTTAAATTAGTTGATTAGCAGCAACATGTGAATTGTGTTGCAAACACGCAAATCATCGTGGTTATTTATAAACAGATTTAACTAGAAAAAAAAAAAAAAACATTTACAATAATAAAGGAAATTTTTGCTCAGTGAAACTACCTGTCCGTAACCTTTGTAACAGGTGTTTGTTATTTATCCCATATTCGAGACGTGAACCTCCGACTTAATTGAAGAAGTTTTAGGTCTGTTTAAAGAAAGTGCGTCCACTTTAAAAAAAAACCTTTAGTAATTTCTAAACAGTTTTGTGTTAAAATACGAAAAAATAAAAAAAAACGGTTTTCTTTTATTCTCTCTTTGCTGATTTATCAAAATCAATTGGTAGTTTGTGTGTGATTTTATTTCTTTCAATTGTCCACAACAGTGTGGAAAAATAAAGTCGAACTTCTATAAAGATTGAATTAATCTCATGTGACGAGCGAGACAGTGACCACGACAGCAAGTTAAATTAAATTATTTTATTTTGCTTTATTAATTAAGCGAAAAAGAAATAACATAAAAATAAAAATACCACATCGTGTAGCGATCCACTCCGATATAACAAAAAAAAAAATCACTTGATGATTTGATTTCTCTTCCATAACAAAAAAAAAATCAATTCTTTCAACGAAAAACAACTACTATCCATATTATATTTATATGTGTGTATGAATATAAAACTATTAAGTTATAGATACTTTCTTATACTACACAACAACCGGATTGTGGGTTTTAAAGTGCGCCTCATTTCGCTAAGGAAAAACAAAACATCCAGCAAATCATTTTTCTTGGAAAAACTAAAGTGCGATTTTAGTGTGTGGTGGATTTGTTGATTTGTTTTTTTTTTTTCACATTATACATATATACGTTATTGCGTGACTAATAAGTTTATAGGTTTTAAACTTAAGCCACATATGTAGGTATCGTGTGTGGAATAATAAATAAAATCAATTCAAAATATAATACAAAACAAACCAAAACAAAAATAACAACAATAATTAACAATATTCAACGTGTGCTATCGATCATCTTTCTTTATCAAATTCTGTTTTGATTTATCAATAAAAATAAATAATATTGGCTGACCTCGAGGCAACTAACTATGCTTGTATTGTGGTAAATTGGAATTTCTTATTATTTTTCTATATTTGTTTCATTTTATTAAAAAAAAAAAAAAATAATAAATCAGTGTTCATATACATATTTATAAACATATATTAAAATTCGACATACTTTAAATTTATTCAAGATGTTTATGTATAAGTTTCTTTATTTTTGTTTTAATGTTTATTTTTATATTTAAAAACAGGTCTTTTTATAGTTTAGATATGACTACTTTTTAAATAAAAGTGATTTGCGCAAAATTTTAAACCTTTTAAAACCGGCTCTTTGTCAACTGTAAAAAAAATACTTTTTGAGTGTAAATAAAATCTTTGGTAGTTTTAGGTGACATATTATTGAGCCCTAAATTCCAATTGATCAGAAGCGATAAAATAAAATATGAATTTAATTTTTTTACTGAGAAATGAAACCAATTAGGTCAAATGTCAGCTCTGAATATTTTTAATCATTTAATATATCTAAAAGCTTGAAATAGTTATAACTGGTTTCAATGCTCAGGAGGAAATTAAATATGTATCTAATTTGTTTTCCTGTAAAATTTGCATTTCATCGCTTTACGATAAATTGGCTTTTAATGGCTTTAATAACAAATTGTTTCTTTAACATTTTTAAGTATGCTTTACCCAATGCAAACTACCTAGTTATTTCATAATAAAACATAATTATATAGGTACCAGTGTTTCTTATTCTTATTACGTTCAAATAAAAATAATAAAAATAAAAATACTATTTATAGAAAAAATTTAAAGAGCATGAATTCGAATTTATAATATGCTAAAACATCTCTAAATAACTAAAATAGTTTAAAGTTACAAGAGAATGCGGTCTTATTTTTTTTAAATACTTAAATCATATTTGAAAAAAAATCTCCGGTCGCAAGAGGCCCGTTCGCGATAAAAACTATCCATTTTCCTTTGAAAATCTCTACGAAACTAATTGCAATTGTCTTATTGTGAATGGTCCCCTTAATATGTACATAATAGTTTTTTTCCGTTTACTGCCATTTTCTACCAATTCTAGTCCATTAAAATTTTTTTATAACTAATTTCATACGCTGTTATCTAGTATTTTCAAATTCACTGATTGGCTAGCTGTCATATAAAGTTATGATGTAATCTGAATATCTAAATGTGTTGAACGAGGCCATTGAACAAAATGTCAAATGCAATATGTAATAGAAGAAGAAGTTTATTCATCTTTTGCTTTTATTAAAGAACATTCTGACAAATTTGGATTTAAAGTTCAACTTAATTTTTTTATAAATATCAATGATCAGTTAAGTCGATCTATATCCCCATTTTATCATCGCTGATGATCCATAAAGATCTCATGAAAATAAAACGATACGGATCTATAGGTGACAACTGGGTTGTGTAGGTATCTCTTTTATCCTTACGTTTGTATATTTTCCATGTCTTCGTTGTCTTTTTTCTTTACACTACAAGGTTGGGTTCATGAAAGGTAATCCTGATAGAGAGCAGGATCTCGTGTTGTTGTAATTCATGTATTTTGGATCATTTCTGATAACAAAAAAATGGCTAATGACCAATGATCATTGAAATAAAACAAAAAAAACAATGTTTGTGAAAAGATGCGCCATTATTTTTGTGTTAGTAAAATAATTTATAAGGTCAATGGCTTTATATATACAATTATTCACTTATTTTTCTTTTTAAAGTTTCATAATTTATGTTCAAAAGTTCAATGACGTGTGGAGGAAAATTATTCAATAATGGCCACGTTCAGGATTCACTAGAATAGCCTATCTAAGATACTCGAGTATCCATATATGTTTCTGAACGATCAAAACCGGATAGGTTAAATTTGCTGCTCAAATCAGTCTTGTAGTCAGCTGTTCATGACAATTCTTATTGGATAGATGAGTATACCAGAATTTTTAGGATAGCTTGAGATTTCTTCTTTGGAAACAGCTGTTTTATCATCAGATGTGTTTTTACACGGGATTACAACAACACAAAGCTATCCAGATCGCTTTGGATACAAATCTGAACGCGGTCAATAATGCAACTGAGCCTTGAATTTGGCGTTTTTAACTGTCAAAAAGATATCGTTCTGTTATGTAGTTTTCGCTTTCAAGTTTGCATTACTCAAAATATACTCCAAAAGCCTTCGATTGGTAGTTCCGAGTAAAGTTTTTTTTAGTGTTTTTCTGTTCCTAATTTCATAAGTAAGCAGTAAGTAGATACGGAACACACACAAAAATATAAAGTTTTATCGTCAGTTTAGTTGTCAAAAGTCATAAATGCTTGAAGAAGTCATTTTGGTAAATTTGGAAGTTGATGAATTTATATTCAATTGGAATCAAAAAGGAGTAGAACAGTCCGAAACTCCAATCCAAAACGAGAATAATTTCACATCTTAAACCGATCTGCAGAAAAAATAAGTGCAAACATGAATGTGATTTAAAACCATTTTTGACCATTGGCTTTCCTCTCTATTTTTGTTCACATGAGTTAACCTTAACTAAAGTCCATATAGGGTGTTTTTCTTTTTTAGTTCACAGCAGAGCCTGAACTGTCAAAAAAAAAATCGTGTTTTTTTTTAGCTCAGAGCATTCAGAGCTCCAATTTTGTTTTTCTTTTTTCGCTCTCAGCATGTTCAAAGCGCACTCTATGAGCTCAGAATAAATTGATAGAGCAGACGGAGTTGAATAGCTGAACACAAATTTGACAAGTGGAAAAAAAAGGAAGGAAGAACTCTCAGAGCAGAGCACGCTCAGAGTATGTTCGGAGTGTTCAGACCTTGTTCAGAGCTCTACTCTAAACTAAAAAGAAAAACGCCCATAGTGTCAATCTTGTGATCAAAGTAAATTAAAACACACAATCTGTAAGTATCTACATATATTAACATACATTACATTCTTTATATGTAGGTGCTATACAATCTCTTGTCGATTTTATCATTATCTAAGACTCAACTGGAAAATAAAACAATCCAAAATGATTTGATACTGTCTATCCGCTAGCTGCACAGCCTGTAAACCTTAACAGAAGTGAATAGATTCAAAAAATCTAATCAGAATCCCAAAGAAGTTATCGAAAGTTGATAAATACTTTGTTTTTTTTTTTTTTAATTTTGTGACTTATCTCTTTATGTAGTTAAATTTTTTTCATTTTTCTCTTCAAAAGCAATATATGTGTGTTCAAATAAAATAAACGTTTTTAAGAACTTTTTTCAGTTTCATTTCGACCAATTTCACATCGCTTGTTAAACTTAAAAAGTGTTAAAAACAGTATAACCTTTATTTTTGTTCAAATGGATTGTTTCTTCTCATTTGCTTACACAAAAAACAACTGAATAAATACTATAGGTATTTTAAATAATTTTTTTTTTTTTTCAAAAATAAAACAAAAATAACTTTTTTTTTAAATATAATTGAAGATTTGAACCACGCATATCCAATTTTAATTATTTAAAATTTTATTTGATTCAATTTCTTAATTTTGTTTTCAATGTTTTAGAATACTTGGAACGTACGAACAGCTTTTTGGTTTTTGATGAGAAAACTGGATGATAATTATAAAACACAAACATATCATTGACAAATCGTATCATTGACAAATCGTTTTCCTTATTCCGAGTTATTTTTTTTTTGCCATTTTAGATTATAAATGATCTGACAAGTACAAGACGTGGTTCATGAGCAAAAAACTTTGCCTTAAACTGTTCTTCAACGGCTTATGTCACTTTGTGTTCAATGAAGTTGTCCAGATCAGTTTAGTACAGTATTTTCTGCACCTGTTTAAGAGGAAGAGCAAGTGAGAGTTGCAAAGCGTTTTTTTTTTTTTGGAATAATAATAATATGAAATTTATTTAAGAAGCATGAGCATCAGATTCTTAGATTTTATAGGATTAAAAATACAGACAAAAATACAGAAGATTGAACTTGCTCTTGTGGTTAAATATTGTGTGTAACCCCACATTGAAGAAGCATGATGGACCTATATATTTAACGAGAAAATATTGAAAGAGTCAAAAGCACTAAATGCATTATTGTTAAAACTATTGAGAAGCTTCAGATTGCAAAATTATAACAAAATCGGTCCAACCATGGCAAAGATATAAGCGAACAACCCAAAAATAAGACCATTTTCTCAAAAAACGTTGAATACCTAATTCCGTAATGTGAATTTTTTGAGAAAAACATGAAATGCAGTTTTCTTACAATTGACTTGGTTATTACAGGTACGAAGTTTAATCAAAATCGTTAGAGTCATTTTCGAGAAAATTTGAAGAAACCAAAATATTTGTATGGCAGCTACCCGTTCTAGATGAGCTAAAACAAAAATTCGAATTTCTCCTCTAGGGAATCACATAAAAATGCTCTGTGCCAAATTTCATGCAAATCGGTTCACCCATTTAGGTTCTAGCTCAAATTACGGTGGACGCACCTACGCACAGACCAACGGACGGAATGACGAAACCCACTTTTTCGGACTTCTCGATTATCGTAGTGTTAGTTTTGATTATATCCTCTATTTTTTTTTTTACACGAAACCAATACTTGCCCTATAGAGCAAGTAAAAAGTGCGAATTGATATTGAATTCAAACAAAAAACCTCTGCAAACAAATTAGAAACCTCAACTCTTAAAAACAAAGTTACACTTTTCTGTCATATCTTTTTCGGACAGTTTTTACACATTAGCCGAGGTGGCGAACTACTCATGAGTACCGTGCAAACAATAATCTAGCACTTCCATCTACTCGTGCTTACATGGCGAGTAGATGAGGTTTGTAGGAAAATCAATTTTGTGCGTTTCATTCAAAATGGCTAGAAAGGTACTCATGAGTAGGTACTTGCCACCTCCAAAGGAAGACGGCTATTGATGCTGTTCTACTCTCTATCTTATTTTTTTCATTAAACATAAACACAACACAATTAATTGGTATTTCATGAGATTTTGTTTCATAGTTGCAAAAATGCTTTTTATTTGATCTTAAATGTAGAGAAAACTTTTATTCAAAAAAAATTTAAATATCAGCTATACTCGATTATTTTTTTTGTTTACTAGTTTGACAGTTGACACTGACATTTTAATGGTGAACTTGCCAACGAATTTTAAAAATGTTGTTAAGAAAGTGCTGCCAAATTACGTATTTTTACCAATGGAATATCTATACAATATACTAAACACACATTCATAAATATTTAGAAATTTTTTGAGATCAAAATCAAACACAAACAAATCACTTTATAAAATAAACGTTTTAACCTACGTGCTCAAAACATTTTAATGCATTATTTTACCGCAGATAACATTCAACTTAAAGTATTTTACATCATCGTTTGAATTGCAAGACATGTTTACTTTTATATTTAAATGAAATCAAAGACCTCTATAAATAAATATTTCAATTAAATTTCAAACACGTGCGGTAAAATTCCTATCTCATTATATTTTACATACATACATGCATACATACAAACATACATATGTATGTAGTTGTACATACATACATACATACATATGTACATAATATCTTTCTTTTCGACATTTTTATTTTATTTATAATAAAATATGAGAGTAAAACAAGTTTTGTTTATTTAAAACAATTTTTGTGGTGGTTAAAATATGCACGCAAGTTCCAAGCAAGCACAAATACTTATACAAGTAATATGTAAGTTGTTCAACAAAAGAAGTACTTCTTTTAATGCTTAAGTTTTTACCTCTTAGAATTTGTGTATTTATAATGTTATAATGCTTTTGACCAGTATTACTCCCCCGGTAACTGTTTAGGTGCAGTATTTTCTGAGAAAGTGTTTTAGTTTAGTTTTAGCCATGAACATACAAAAATTATAAAGTATCCTTATCTACATAAATACATACGTATGTTATGTATGTGCATACTTAAAGGCCATCCATCCATTTGAAAGTGTAAAAAAATTCTATGATGCGTGTGTCATATTTTGGTTAAACACTATAGCATCGGAAAAATCAGTTACACCTAAACCTCAAATGTTAAAGAATGTGTGAAGATTTAAGAACCAATCAGAAAATTTTTCATATATGTATGTCAAATAGCGTGATATGGACTGTCAAACTGTATGACCTGTCAGATCTGTCGTTTTGTTTCCGCACTACATGACTTTGACATTGTGTTAATACACGGTGAGATAGTGTGGATGGACTTTGTTTTGTGTGTTAGACTAGTTTATACCAATCAGTGAACTAAAATAAGTTTAATGTTTCCGTTTAAAAACTCAAAATTTGAAAATAACCAAAATCTCAGTAGGTACCTTTATTGAGAAAATCGTTTTGCTAAAACGCCTGCTGTAGCTTTTTAACCTTGTAGATTTCTTAGTGGTATAATGTCATCTTTTTTCATAGGGTGCGGTATTTAATACAACAAAATTAACGACATGTGGAAAAACGAAAACCGTTTTTTTTGTAATAAAACTTATTTTATCAAAATAAATAAGTAATTAAGCATGTTCAGGAAAATTAAATCTCAGCAATCTCAACTGCCTATAAATTACCAGGATTACTCAGCAAAATTTCAAAGTTTTGCTGTCAAAATACTAAAGAAACAAAATTTGGATTCCCTGGGTTACTTTTTGATGGAGCGAAATCTCTGAAATCTCATCTGGCAGAATGCGCCTATTAATTTCGTCGCTTGTAAAGTAGGCAGCCAAGATTTATACCAGTTTTTTACAAGGAGTTACTACAACATAAATCTATCCAGGATATAGTTCGAAACGATCGACTTTTATCACATCGAACATCTTGTCTTGAAAATAATTGTGTTCTTCCCTGAATAACTTCACTAACTTACCTACTTATATTTATAACTTTTTAAAAAAACAAGAAAAATAAATAAACAAAAACTTAATTTTTATTAAAAAAAATCTCTAAAATATAATTCAATTCAATTCCTCATTGGAACACCTTCTCTGACAGTTCTCCTTCGACGATTTATTCTACGTCGATTTCTTGCAGCATTTATTTTAGCTTCATGTGCCGAAGCAGATGCTTTATAAGCTGCTTGTTTTGTGCTAGCAAAATCAGTTCTAGCTTCACTTAATTGTCGCAAAAGCTGCTCGACTCGATTTTTGGCCGCCTCGAGCAATTGGGTTTTTTCTGACAACTCTTGTTGTGCTCCCTGGGCAGCTTGTTCCGAATTGCCAACATTTGCCTGTGCTGTCTGAACAGCTTGAGTCAGTGTGCGCAGCTGGGTGGTGGCTTGCTGGGCGGCTTGCATAGCAGCATTAACATTGTTTTGGGTATTTTGTAGAGAAGCAGTTTCTTCTTGAACAACAGCCTCAGCCTCGCGAACTTCTTTCTCCAATTGCTCAACTATACCTTGTTTTCCGGCTAGAGCAGCTTCTGCAGCTCGGGCTGCTTGCAACGCTTTCTCAGCCAACTGAGCTTTTACCTGATGAGCAGCCTGTTGTCCAGCAGCAGTTTGTGCATTCGATGCAGCTTTGGCCTCTTGAGCGGCTTTAAGTGCAATACTAGACGCTTTCTGTTTAGATGATCCGCTCATAGTTCTGCTGGCTTGGCAATTAGTTTGAGGTTCTCTATTTAGATCTTCAGATTCGGCCGATGGGGCACTGCGTCTATTTTTATGAACTTTTTCAGCATTCTAAAGGACAAATTAAGAATTATGTTCATGTTATTGAAATAGATAAATCTATATATTTAAATTAAACCTGAACTTCGTGGAAATGCCTTTCATATGCAAAGGTTACAAAACATTGCATAGCCATCAAAATAAAAATAATAGCAAGACAAAAATTTGCCATTTCGTTGTTGTATATTAGATTGTTAATAAAAATTTTATATTTTTTTTTAAGACACACGAATCAAAGCTTAATGCTTATGAAAATAAATAAAATATCAGGGAGTATCTTTTGTCTTTTTGGTGATTTTACGTTTGAAGTGGTGAGTTTTCGACTAAACGAACATATCAAATTTTATGCTAGAAAAAACAATTTAAGAATTTCCGTATAAATGTCAAAATTGACACCCATCGTTGTGTGGAAACTGACAGATGCAATATTGCGAAACGAAAATAAAAAGCAGTTAAGGCCAGTTTCACATTCGACACTTACCGGAATAAGTGGCACTTAAGTTTGCCATATTAGGACTTTAGGCTAAGTTTTCTAGCCAGCGTGAGTGGAACTTACAATTAGATCACCAACATCGAAGACTTAAAGTGCGACTTATTGAGGTAAGTGTACATTGTGATATTGCGCATTAATCTTTCACTCTGCCCACTTATGTGCCACTTTTATGACTGTGAAACTGGCCCTTTTATTGTATCTTAAAAAGAAGTTTTAGCTCAATTTTGATATTTAATGTGTAGGTAATTTTAATTACAATAGTCATGCTATTTATAGGTCTGTTTGTTTACTTCCTAAAAACTGCCAATTTCTACCAATTTTGTATGTGTTTTTTTTCTTCCAATCCCGGATTAGCAACGCCATCACAGAACGAAAATGGAGTTTCCATACAAAAAAAGCATGTAATTCACGCCATCCTTAATTTAAGCTCCAAGAATTTTCTGCGCTTAGCTAAACCCGAAGGGGATTAATTGTTGTTGTTGTTGCATTTAACATGTAATTTGCTTAGCCCCGAAGTAGTTTTTTTCGACCAATTTGCTCCCATCTTTAGATTTATAAGATTTAACAATTTATAACACCTACGTTGGCGCCACAGATAAGTTTTTTTGAATTTACGTATTCGCCAAGAACGTGACGACAATTTTTACTTTTGCTAAGCAAACACGACTGAAGAAATTTCATTACTTGTCCCAAATTCTTGGAATTTTTCTTTTCATCGTGCAAAACTCTGCCAATATTTTCATCATAAAAAAACAGACAGGTGGTGTTACTGACTTTTATTTTGCTATTACGAGTGTTTGTTAACTTGCGACTTCTTGCTACTTGTGGCTACTTGTCAAAAATGTGTATGAGATTTGACAGCAAGTTGTACTACGTCGTACGACGTTTCTAGACATATTATGCGCGTTCAACGAATATCTAAATTTTCAGAATTATGATTTTTTGGATTTTTGATTGGGCAGGTGTCATAAAAAGTTATATGTCATCTGAATTTTCAAAACTTTTTATGGCAGCCGGCCAATCAGAAGCTCAAAAAAAAAACTATAATTCTGAAAATTAAGAAATGCGTTGAATGCGCCTATTATATTGGCAAAGTGCAAATATTGTCCAAATTATAACAAATAGAATGACATTGGGTTTTGTGAACTTGCTTATTCCTTTCTATACAGCGCCATTATTTGACATCGTTTCAATGTATGTCATTAACTAAAGATTTTGGCGTGAATTAGTAAAGTGTTAAATCATTTTTAATATGATACTAGGTTAAAAAGAGGTTTTTTCTAATTTTAAACGAGTTTAACATGATACTATCTCTTAACATTTTACTAAACTTAAAATCTCCAGATTGCTGTTTTATCTTTTTAACATAGTACTAAATCCATATGTCACTTTGACATAGACATATTTAAAAAAGGTATGTTTGCTTCATTTGTTGCAAGAAATGTCACTTTTTTAGGCGCGTTCAGCTTGAGTTTCGTAAGAAAATGGGTTTAGTATGATACCAGTTAAAAAGTGTTTAAAACTAACAACATTTTAGTGAAGAGCTTCAAAATTAGTAAGGTGTTAACTAGTATCATGCTAAAACCTTAACATGAGGTTGTTTAAAATTTTGCTCCTTTGTCTATTATATTTTGACAGTTTTGTGACAAAATCCAGCATATGAATTCCAGCAGTGAATTCTTTTAAGATCAACTGACGTTTTGCTATTAGATGCAGCGCACTCTAAACAATCTGAATGATATGAAAACATCTTCCAAAATATACACTCCGATTTTGTCCAAAAAAAAAACACATTTCATTGCAAAAGTTTAACCACATGCTCGAAATGTTCCCATTTTTCAAAACCAAAACATCAACTAACCTTCAAATTATATTAAGAAGTACGAGTATAGATGTAAATAAATGAAAGTAAATTTGTTACAATCTAATACAAAAATCATAATTCTGAGTCGCAAAAAAAAAAAACACAAACATAGCCCTATTAATAATAAATACATACATACATACATATATGTATAGCAAAACAAAAACAAGAACCATTTACGCCGAGATAAATGGCCGACATATCTCCGAGTAGCGCTAGACAAGACACTTTCAAAGTTCCCAAGGTATACCTCTCTCTCTGTACATAATATAAATAAAAAACACAAACATGAGAAATGTAGTTTGGTTTTGGTGCAGAGGTGACTTTGTTTCATATACAAAAAATATATGAACATACACATTTTTTGTTTTAAATAATTATTATTATTGTCTGTACAAACAATCTCCGGCATTATCCGCCGCGCCACTACCATTCCCCGGGACAAATTTAGATAATGAGTAATACTTTACAGCAGAATGTGTGGGAGACTCAAAAATAAATTCACAATAAATTTCCATTCACCCGTCTGAGCGTCTGAACCAGTAGTGGAGCGGTCGCGGTAGGTACATCGTATATATATAATATACGCCATTTTTATTGCTGACAATGACAGCCCGCCAAAGTTGTAATATTTAAGTGTAAAACAAGTTTTTGACACACACCAACTATGTCACCGGGGTAAGTGCGAACTGAGTTTAATGTTTTTGTTTTGTTTTGTTTGTTTTTATTTTTTTTTAAGGACAGTTCGATCCCCTTTTTTTGTGTGTTATTGGTTATTATCAAAATCAAAGTACGAACTCGACAAAAACAATTCAACCTTTAATTATATGGAGGGGAAAAAATCAAAAAATTCTTCCTAATTTAATGAGCGCAATAATGTGAACTTGTAAATGATCTTTCCCTTCTCATTCCTTATCTTCGCATCGAATAAAGAACAAATAAAGTGCAGAGCTGGGTCGTAGGACGTTGCTCTTATAACATAAGTGCAATAGAATTAATATTTTTACCTTATATTATTATAAAAAAAATATTTTGTGTTTGAGAATACAGATGGCGTTTTCAAATAAAAATAGAATAAACGTCACTAATAGAGCCGTTTTTTTGTTTTCATGTCTGTGGCGCAAAATTGTACGCATCCTGATGTTTGCTTGAATCTACTTAACAATCTTCTAACTTTATAGCTCTTTATTAAAATATTCTAAGGCCCAATTTCACAGTCACCCAAAGTGGCACTTAAGTGACGAATATGGATGATTAGTGCGCAATATCACAGTGCACACTCACCTGAATAAGTGACACTTAAGGGCCAGTTTCACAGTCAGAAAAGTGACACTTAAGTGGGGAATGTGAAAGATAAATTCTCAAGATCACAAAGCATTGTTACCTGAATAAGAGGCACTTAAGTCTCCGATGTTGGTGACTTAAGTTCCACTTACGCTGGCTATGAAATTTAGCTTAAATTCCTAATATGGGAATCTTAAGTGCCACTTATTCCGGTAAGTGTCGACTGTGAAACAAGTCTCCGATGTTGGGCACTTACTCAGGCTATGAATCTGAACCTAATATGGGAAACTTTAGTGCCACTTATTCCGTTAAGTGTGTACTGTGAAACTGACCCATAGTTTTAAACACTTTTTAAATAGCTGAACACGCCTAAAACAGTGACAGTTCGTGTCAAAAACCTAATTCTGTTCTAAAAAACATAACCTTTTTAACATTTTTTGATGTCAATGTGGCATATTATGGAGTATGGTATGTAGTATGATACAAAAAATTAAAAAAAAAACAACAACAATTTTGTTTATGAAATCCATAACTTGCCCTTTAGTTCATACATATATCGCAAGTGTAAATGTAAATAAATTCCGGTGATTAAAATATGATAAAAGTGTATTTGAATGGAAATTTCCTAACTTTTTATTTAAAAAAAAAAAAATAATAAAAATAAAAATAATTAATAATAAAATCACGGACATAATTTTAAATTAAAAACCAGTTTCAACCTTAATTTTATACAAAATTCAAATTTTTGTATGCATTACTATACATATGGAAAAATTTTAATTTTACGTAGTTTTGTGCAAATTTTATTTGACTTCTTTCATCTATCCGGTTGGATAAGATGATAAATCTCTATAGTATTTCCTGTTGATGGCTATGGCGAGGAATTAGCAAGAAAAAAGGTAGCTTGATACTATTTTTGGAAACTGGTTGAGCGAGACAGTGATGTGAATATTATTATGATGATTCATCAGTGCTTGCCAACAAAATGTATGCATTATATACCTACATTTTCAAGATAAAAATAGAATTACGTATAGCAACAACAATTATGTCAGTAGGTATACTATTTGAGAAGTCTCAGTAAACTTGATCTCCTTAAGGTGGTCTTTAATTATAATTAGAGTTATTACTAAAAGGAGATATAAATACATTTTTATTAGAGTGTAAACTTGCCATTAAAAAAAAAAAAAAAGTACTCAAGAACGATCTTAAAACGTATTTTCGGCGTATAAACAGGATCACGTCAGAAACTTAAAAACGAGGTCAGTGTACCGATTGCCAGTCGTGTACCGCATGTGACTGGACTGGAGAGATAAGAATCTAAAAAAAGATATTATTATTTCTTCTTTTTTACTGGTTGTTGCTCTTGGTATATATTTGCGAATCAAATTGAGTTGTCTTGACTTAGTGTAAAGATATGCCTACTTGTTGCGAGGCCAAACACAGATTTTTGTTTTGTATTTATTGTATGAATCCAAGTAGATAAATATTTTACAACTGGTTTTTGTTGAATGGTGTAAATGAAATAAATTGAACACCATAATCGATTAAAGCCGAGGTTTGGAAAATTTTTAAATCCAGTTTTACCACCAGGTGGAGCCGTGAACTTTAATTCAGGTTCCTTTATCCAATCTTTTAAAATCAAAAATATTGTATTGTAAATTATTGTTTATTTTAAACTCAATTTTAAATATACATTTTAACATTGTCAATACACACACATACTTATTACATATATACATGTATGTAGGTATGTACGTATATAAATTATTTTGTACATTTCTAAAGAAAGCTATTTTAAGTTTTTGTTAAAGATTTAAACTTAAGATAAGAAACGTATGTCTGGCAGTTCTAATTAATATATTATTTTTGCTTCTTTTGTTAATATAATTTGTATGGATACATATTTGTATACGTGTACATACTCATATACATAAATATATATTATATGTCCAAAGCCATCCATATACTGCGCATTTAATGCCTTGAGTTACATTTCTTCTTTTTTTTTTACTCGAGAGCTCTCACGAAAGTAAAATTAAACGAACCTGGACAAAAAGTATCAAACTCCAATTTTTAGTGCGTCATATGATTTCCTTGTTTTCGTACGACCACTTAAGTGCCGCCCCTCTGACAGTTACAGCTATATCTCAATAAAATTTGTATTGTTTCAAGACTGTTTTCGGTATCGGCACTATTGTCTAAATCTGGCCTTAATGTGCTTGTCTGTTTTCGCTAAAAGCCGTTGGAAATTCGTTGGAAATTTTCAATGAAACACATAGAATACGGAACTTTACGAATCTGTGAAAGTCAAAATCGACAGCCATTACTTTGGTAAAATATTATAGATGGGAAATTGCAAAAAGAAAACCATACTTGTCTTCGTTTACGTCACGAAAATGCCAATTTCTGTCCGAAGTTCTGTCAAAATTCATTTAAAAAAAAATAGACTAAAATTTTTAAACTGGGAAGTAAACTAAGAGGCCTTTATGTCTGTTTGCGTTATGTCGTAGCAATTCGTAGAAATTCGACATTGACATTTCATTGTTTTATTTCACTCCAACTCATGATGAGAAAGAGAGAGTCTAGTGAGGCAGGATTTTTGTCAAAAAAATTAAAAATCCTGCCTCACTTTCTCATATAGTTGTGTAGAGTGAGATAAAAGATGTCAAAATGAGTCGCGCGGAATGAGTCCAATGTGAACACACCATCTAAAACAGCTCAACAAATGTCAGTTTCACAAAAGTGAAGGTTTTGACGTTTGTGAATAAACATGAGGTAGCGATGTATTGCAAAAAGCAATCTACTACACTTTTATGTGACTGTCAATTGTATATATATTAGATCTGTTTGCTAACTTAAAATTTCTTACAAATTGTCGCATTCTTAAAAAAAAAAAATCGCAAATTATAACAAATTCCTGTTTGTTAAGTGAAACAAGCTAAATATAACAAGAGAGCTTTTGATTTATTATTTTGGTTTATCGGATGTGAATGTTTGTTAACTTTCTTGAAAACTCTCTATTTTTGTGAAATTGTCTCTCACTTAGCTGATTTGACAGATTTTACACATTTTACTGAAAAAAGATATCAAACAGACCTTTTCTGTGGTATTAAGAGATTGTAGACACATACACACATACATGTGTGTAGAATCTTCTTTTGATAGAAATCTCTTGTAGGCAGTCTCACTTCATTTACCTATACTTTTTAGTTTTCTTATATCAGATTCAGTTGTTAGTTAGTATTTTGTATTTTTGTTTTGCTTCTGACAGCTGTATCTTTTATTGGAGAAGTTAAAGGTAAAATAAAGAAAATTTAATTAATAACTAAAAATTTCAGTTAGTTTCATTAAAAGTTTTCTCTAATTAGTCATTTGTAAACAAATTAAAAACAGCAGAAGCAGGCACGTAGCCAGGGGGGGGGGGTCTTGAGGGGCTGAAGCCCCTCCCGAAATGATTTGTATCTAAACAAATGTAGTAAAAACTAAAGATTTTTAATATCAATTCAAATTTATAAAAATATGAAGACTATATCTAGGTATAGTTTATTTAATTTGTGATCAGTTAAGGACTTCAGTTATTGTCTTCATTTATATTAAGAACAAGAACTATGGGTGACTGGAAAACCCAATGCAAAAGCAATAGCTGAAAATAGAGCTGTTATTCAGCCTATTTTATTTTGTGCAGAACAAGAGGTGACGACGATAGCTATATATCTTCTTCGGCCCACAAAAAAAGATGGAAAATTAAGGGCTCTCCTGCAGCTCAGAATTGAATCTGGGCACAACAATTTAAAGAATCACGTCATTACCAGCTCTAAAAACACAAGCTATTTGAGCTCTGCTATAGAAAATGAAATCCTGGAGACATGTTCTCATATTGTCACAACCGAAATGTACAAAATGCATGTTTCTGGCACTGAACAACTTTCCATATGCCTTCGATATGTCGACTGTTTAATTTTTAACAGACCCAAAAAGTTGTATGCTTCGGGAATTTTTGTAGGTTTTGTTCTCGTTGATGACCCAACTTCTAGAATAAACCTGACCAAAATCATATGTGAAGAACTATATCTTGATATATATGAGCAATTGTATTGGCCAAGGCATTGACGGAGCCGCCAATACAGCAGGTCACTTAAGTGGAGTACAAAGCAGGATTAGAAAACAGTATGCAAACGCTTGGTATGTACACTGTGCAATCCATCGCTTGCAAAATAACTTTCGAAAATATCATAAAAAAACCACACCAGAGGGCAAAACAAAATGCAAAAATATCTTACTTACTTTAGAGGTATTAACTTCTTGCTCACGGTTTTGGACACACTTCCAGTGACAACAGCGTCTTGAAAGAACCTTTTCAACGATGAAAACGCTTAAAACAGTCTCTCGAAGCCAAATGAGCATTGCAAGACTTAACGCACTTGCTATTATATCTGTTCGTTCGGATATTGATGTTGATCCAGATGAGGTGATAGGTCTCATATAAAAAAATTAAGAATTTTTCTGCTGTAAAAAATGTGTATTCAAACAAATTTAATATTTAAGTTATGTAGGTAGCCACTTAACATACATTTACTTAAAAACTAATAAAAATCTATGAATTGGAATATGTTGTAGTTTAATATTTTTTGTTCAAAGAATTGATCGTATGACTTGGAAGCAAGCCCTGGAGCAAAAATGAGAGATTTAAAGAAGGTAGCATCTGTCAAGGACTAGGTATAACTCAGGTGACGTGATGCACAAAAGATTCACAAAATAATGCTTGGAAATATAATAACCTTTCTATTCTGTATATCTAGGCAGATGAGATGTATTACATTTACCCTGTGCATCAGTTCCTTCAGCTCAAGTTCTTGAAGACGAACTTCATCCTATAGTCAGCATCTCAAAAAAAATAAGTTTTTCTAGTTTATTGGCATTTCATTCCAAATATCTATTGAAAATAATTCTGCTTCATAATCTTTTTTTTTTTTAACTAAACACGAAGATAAATCGTGCTTAATTATTCTAACATTATGTTTGCTTTTATTTTCGATTACCCAAATATAAATTATATTTATTACTTTTCACATTCCGAAAAATCGATAAAAGCGCAATCAAATAATTTGGGAAAACCCAGTGTTAATATTTTGTTTTTTTTTTTTTTTTTATTATTATTTCACCTTGTTATAACCGAAGCGCGCAAAACTAGATGTCTACTGATAAATTATTTAAACAAAAAATTATTAATCCTGTACTGTATATGGTAGTTCCCATTTCAATAATTCTTATCAATTTTTAAATCTGTCCAAAGAAGCCAAATATATAATTTAATCAGCTTCATCGGACTTTGGTTATATAAATCGATTTGTGATTTATTAATACATATCAAATCTTATCTGAGCGGTATTTTAAGTCCTTAAGCTTTTTTTATTTTAATTATGAGTTTCGTGTGTCATGTCTCATGAGTTGAAGTGTGCTTATAGTTTTTTGGTAGGTCACTTCTAATTAAAAAATTAATAATAATTTTTTAATAAGCTTAAATAAATTACCTATTAAGCGACACATAGGTATCGATAAAACATCTTTATCATTGTTCTTTTCTTTTCTTTTTATTTTATTTTATTTTATTTTATTTTATTTTATTTTATTATTGTTAACCGAATTCGAAGGCGGAGAATCATGAGATGACAATTATGTTTATCATTTTCAAAGCTCAACATATTTATTACTTTACTCTTTGAAAATAACTTCGCCCTTTATAATATCATTTATTTAATTCTGTTTATGCGTAAAACTCATACTTGTTCACACCCATAACAAAAACTTGTCACACCGTAACAATTTTTTATAGTTTTCACAGTTTTGTTTCTTATTTCTAAACTAAAAATGAAATGAAAAAAATAGTGTCATCATTCAAAATAGTAGCTTTGTTCAACGACAAATAAGTTAGATTAGAACAGAACAGCATAGATTTGTGAAAAAAACGTCAGAATAAGTTAGAACAGTTAATAGCTACCTTAGATGTCAGTAAAAAAGACAACAACAAATTTTCCGAATATGTATGCGTCTTTAAACTAATATAGACATGTAACTTTATTAAATCAGGCGGCAATTAAATCAATTGCCTCAATCGTCACAAAGTCTAAACTGGTAGAATGTTGCCAAAATGAGTTAAAACTACTCAATGCATCAAATACAGTTACCCTTCGATGGGTCCCAGGACATCGTGACATATATGGAAACGAAATGGCGGATAAACTGGCCAAAATAGGATCTTCTCTTGATCCAAGCCAAACTGATTCCTCCGTTTCTATGCCACTAGAACAAGAAAAAGGCAGAATTCGCAAATGTTTCCTCGAAGCCGCAAACGATAGATGGTCAGCTCTTGATACTTGTCGGGTCTCGAGGAATCTATGGCCAGACATCTCAAAGAAAAAAACAGACTTCCTTCTCAAACTAAGCAGACCTCAACTATCCCTTTTTGTTGGAATCCTAACGGGTCACAACTCAATGGGAACCCACATGCGCAGAATGGGCATCAGCTCATCCGACTTGTGCAGAGGGTGTCAAGATGAAGAGGCGGAGGAGGGCTCCTATCACTTCCTTTGTGAATGCCCCAGCTTAGTAAGAACTAGAAAAAAGGCCCTCGGAGATTACTTCTTTGATGAACTGAGCGACATCTCGTTTTTGCCACTAAGAAACATCCTGAAATTTATTCAATGTTCGGTTTGGTTCAAGGAGGCCCTTCATGCCCACACCTAAACTCCTCTAACTCCTTCCCACCCTTCCTCTTCCTTCACCTCATCTATTTCCTGGGGACCACAATGGATCCATTGAGATCCGAGTGCGATGATGCGGCTTGCCGTATTT
This sequence comes from Leucozona laternaria, assembly GCA_932273885.2. Lineage (NCBI taxonomy): Eukaryota > Metazoa > Arthropoda > Insecta > Diptera > Syrphidae > Leucozona > Leucozona laternaria. Next base: position 15,255,510 of record OW026367.1, on the reverse strand, counting down.
TCACCCCACCTAACCTAACCTAACCTAACTTTATTAAAATGAAATCAGAATTGATTAAAATTCACTTTTAAAAGAGATTCAGAAAAAATAAATCCAAAAAACAAACTATTTTCATTGAAAAAATAACAACAGCTGATTTTGACACTTCTCAGTCTCACAAATCTGTTCTAAGTTGTTCTACCTAAAAAGCAAGTGCAGAAAATTCTGTTCTAAAGTCCCAAAGTGTGACAGACAGACTCATTGAGTATAGTTAAACAGAACAGTTTGGAATAGAAAACTCTTCATTGCACAGCAAAACGTTGCTTACTTTTCTGTTCTAAACTGTTCTAATATATTCCGAACAGCCTTGTTCAACAATACCTAGTTGATCGAAACCATCAGTTTCCTAGTTTCACATCCGTAATGGAACTAAAAAGGATCCCAATATAAGTTGATCATGTAAATATTTATTAATATAGAAATTGAATTGCTTATCCCTACCCCTGACACAAAAAATCCCGACTACCAATAAATCCACGTAGCACACATTTTTGTTAAAAATGTACAAAATACATCAAATTAGTTGTCATCAGCTCTTGGGTCTATACTTACATAGATATAGGCTTTATTCCCATTATAATGTAATGGGTTAATTATATACAAGTATTTCTATCTCATTTAATCTTAACTTTGAATCAAATTTCAAATAACAACTGAAATCCCTCGTTTTGTAAAACGTTTTTAATGTTATCTTAGTTCTGCCGGTCATTTACTTTGAAGAGTAAGAATGAATTTCTATTTTTGTGTGTTAGACAATCAATCAATCAATAAAGATAATAAACGGAATTTTTGTTTAATTCAAAATAAAAGCAATTCCTCAATTTCGATTAAAATAGGAGCGCTTCGTTTATAAATACTTGTGGTACCATCATTGTTTTTTATTACAATTATGTTAGACGATACGAATACGAAGTTTCATCTAAATCGTTAGAGGCGAAAAAGAAACAAAATCGTTCTGTATAGGAACTACCTACCTGTTCTAGATAAGCTTAAATAAAAATTCGAATTCCTCCTATGTAGAATAATAATTAAATGATCTATACAAAATTTCAACCAAATCAGTACACCCGTTTGGGCTTTAGCCCGAATGGGCCAAAATGACAAACAAAAACAACATTTAACTATTTAGACTTCTCCATCATCGTAAAATTCAGTTCAGTATGAGAAAGTAAAAAAATAGGAACGTTAAGTAAATTTACTGAACTGTTAGAACACATATGCGTGTCCGTGTACCTAACTTTACATAATTTGTTTTGACTGTTTCAGCTTCAATCTTACAAACATAATAAACAACTGCAGTAAAAAAATGCACACAAAAGAAATAGTATGTATGTGCGAGATTAAAGTTAAACCCGAGTTAACTCATCAGATTTGGTGAGTTTACTCAGGATTAACTAAACAGTTGCTTTTGATGTTTTATCCACCGCATTTGTTTAGTCGTTCCGCATGCCTTCTCTGCCGAAAAATTACTTCCTCAGTTCACTGTGGGTTAATTTACTTTTGGAGGAAGCTAACTCTGGTTTAACTCAACACTGAAAAAATGAGCCTTAGTGTCCCCTACACGAAAAAAAACTCCTATATCAATCTAAAATTCATCTTAGAAATTAACCACAACTGTCAAATTCAATAGCTTGCCCAAAGAAATTTGCTAACCTACACAGTATCTTAACAACTGTTAATTTTTCAAATCTCAAAAACAAAACCCTATAAAACAAAATACAAACTAAATAGGACACTTAACTTTTAAAATTAGCAACTTCTTAATTTTTATTTTGTTCTTATTTACAACAATAAATTTCATCGCACGTCAGATAAAGTAAATATACATACATTTATGTAGCTAATTTGAAATTTTTCTTAATTTGAACTCAAAAGTCTTAAAAAAAAAAAAAAAAAAAACAACCAAATCATGTTCGGTGTTATTTTTAGATTACTTTTTCTAATTTTTATGACACAAAAAATAATAAACAGTGTGCTAAAAAATAAAAGTTGAAATTCTTTATCTTAGATAACTTTGATTACGTCTTTGTGTCTACCTGCTGCATTATGGCACACTTGATGCTGCCACTAGGGTAATTATAATTACCCCACATTGATACAGGTGTAGAGCTTCTATTAAAAAAACAAAAAAAATACAAAAGAAAATGCACCCCCATTCACTTATTGATATTACATGTTGTATGTGTTTTTTGTTTTTTCTGCTGACAGGTACACACACATAGACCGAGCATTTCCTATACATATGAACGCTACAAGTTCTCTCGGTAAACATTGTGAGGATTCTATAAATAGATTTGGATCGATAAGCTCAATGCCACGGCGATAGGAACAACAAAATTTAAAAATAAACTTTGCCTCAGTGTAGAAAATGTCGCCAGGGGCTGTATTGTATAGGGCTGTGACTTTTCAAGTCCTCTCTCTTTCTCTTTTGTCTCATTTAGAAAAAAAAAAGTGTTGTATTGTGTTTTGTGGAGCTGTTTTCAATGCAAATTTATTTTTTGTTTCATTTTTTTTTTACTTTCTACTCATAACTGTCAATTAGCATTTTACTGACACTACTCAAATGTTGCTCTACAATACATTTTTTTTTTTTCGGGTGAGAATTGTTTTTTACTTTTGAGAGAGTGTATACGATCCATAACGAAAAATCAAGTAAATTATTTTTTTTTTTTTGTAATATTGAGGTGTCTGGAGTAGTTTTAGTTGTTAGACTGTCAATCAAATGTTTACGGTTTGTTTTGAGTAAAGTGGTTTGACAAGATATGCACACACCACAATTTACAAGTAGTGCCTATTCTTGTGACGAAAGTGGGGAAATGAGAAAAGTGGGTTGATTAATTGCGACTTTGTAATAAATGTCTGGTGTGAACGTAGGATAAGTCTTAGTCATACAATTTGATTGCTATTAAGGCGTGTTTTATTAAGATTTTACTAAAAAAAAGAACTAACTAGAATTGAGATGTTTAATTTAAATTGTTACTATACTGGACATAGGTACATTTAAATCTAAATCATTTGAATGAAATGAGGTCAAATCCCATAGAGCAATGGTTTTTATTCATTTATACCTAGTTTGTACTTAATAAATAAAAACATAGTCTACAAATGGTGTTGAAAACATTTAAAAAAAACCTCACTCTTTAAGAGTTAAGTACCTACGCAAAATTGTAGATAGTTTATTCCCAGTCTATTTTGTGTGTGTGGTGTGTTATTTTTTTTTAAACAACTCTACCGGAAGCAGCCAAAGACTTGATATTAAAATAATGAAATGCTTGAATTCTTTGAAAACTTTATGTCTTTGAATGCATTGTATTGAGTTATTTTGATTGCTTTAAAGTGTTTTTACTATATCTACTTTTGATTATTAGTTAAATTTCATGAGTAAGTACGTAAACAATGAGAATAGTTTCTCGTAAAACATTGCCTTAGTACCACACAGATTTAAGTTTTAAAATTGCTTAGTTTTTATTTGACGTAAGATAAAAATGATTTTAAGACTTCAAGCAATAAAAAAGAGTTTAAGCAGTTAAAGACTTTATTTAAGCAGGATAACAGAAAACCAATATGATGGAAGTAAAATGCATATATTTACATAAAACACTGCTAGCCATAGAAATGAACCTTAAACACAAATCTATTCTTTTTGACATTTTGTATATGATAGGCGTGTTTTATTGAAATGCATTATAGTTATAGTAGGCTATATAGTATCTAATAGTAATACATTTTTTTTTTAATTTCTATTTACAGATATGGCACGCGATTCCGCAATAGCTCGCGATCGAATGATAGTAGTACCTGGTAGTTTGTCGTTAGATATAAATTCAACAGGCAATCAGCCCCCCGCAGCGGCTGATATAAATCAAGAAATTCTGGAGGTAAATATACTCATAATAATGCTTTCCTAAACCAAAAAAAAAGTTAAGTTTTATAAAAAATTGAAGAAAACAAAATAATGTTTAAGATCTTATCGAAAATACCTTCGTCGTAATGTATAATCTTAGATAAAAAAAAGAAATTTAAGTTTCTAAATAAAAATGAAAAAGCAGTTGATGTTTACGAAGATTAATTAGGCAGGTATTATGTCAATTTAGGGCGTTCAAATTCCTCTAAGACAAATCAATTAATTGAGGGTAGATTTACACAAATTTACTGACAATCTGTCAAAAGAAGATGTCATTGCTTTTTGTTGTTTGGTGTGTTATAATTTCTTTTTTTTGGTAATTTGAATTGTTTTCTCAATTTCCATAAACTGTTATTTTGTTCTATGTTTTTTGACGTTTATTCAAAAACGTCAAAATATATTGCCAGTATTTCTGTCAGAAAAATGAATTTGTCTATTCTTTTGCCAGTTTTTTGACATAAATACTGCCAATTTGTCGGTCGTGTGATTCAAGCACAAGACGTGAGTTAAAAGTTAAAATCTCTTTAGAGTGAATACAATGGAGCTGCAGCCGCGAACATGTCTCTGCGAGTTTAATAAGTTTTAATAATCACGCGAACGCTCTTCCGAACGTGCGTTTGTTGTGTTCCACCAATTATTTGACTCCCAGAATCGCGTTCACAGCTGCAGCTCCATTGTATTCACTCTAACGAGATTTAATGTTATTTTACTTTGACAGTACTTGCGTCTATTAGGCTTTTCCAGAAACTATCTTTGTCTTTTCTCTTTCTAATTTTGACATAAAAATATGTAGGGAAAACAAACAATCGACCAATCACAATCACATGTTTTTGTTTTCCCTACATATTTTTCTGTCAAACTATTAATTTTTTTTTTTTAACGGGTGATTTTTAAGCTGGTTTGGTTTTGGCAACACTGGTTTTGACAGCTGACGTGTGTTTAGTACCTTGTGTCACTGTCAAACAGCTTCAGTTTGGTTTGCAATTTAACCATGGATCGTCTTACAAATGAACAACGCTTGCAAATTATTGAATTTTACTATCAAAATTCGTGCTCGGTTCGAAATGTTCATCGCGCGCTGCTTGTGTTCAGCGATGAGGCTCATTTTCGGTTGAATGGGTACGTAAATAAGCAAAATTGCCGCATTTGGAGTGAAGATCAGCCAGAAGCATTGCAACAGCTACCAATGCATCCCGAAAAAGCCACTGTTTGGTGCGGTTTATGGGCCGGCGGCATTATTGGGCCTATTTCTTCAAAGATGATGCGAATCGCAGCGTTACTGTCAATGGTGAATGCTACCGAGCGATGATAACAAACTTGTTTTTGCCCGAAATGGAAGTTCTTGACTTGCATGATATGTGGTTTCAACAAGACGGTGCCACATGCCACACAGCACGCGAAACAATGGCGCAATTGCGAGGCGAGTTTGGTGAACAGTTAATTTCACGTTTCGGGCCGGTCAATTGGCCGCCTAGATCGTGCGATTTGACACCATTAGATTATTTTTTGTGGGGGTATGTCAAGGCTAATGTCTATAGGGACAAGCCCGCTTCGATTGACGCACTGGAAGCCAACATCCATGCATTCATTCGTGAGATACCGGCCGATATGTGTGAAAGAGTATGCCAAAATTGGACTCAGCGGATGGGCTACCTGAGACGCAGCCGCGGTCAAAATTTGCATGAAATTATCCTTAAACATTAAATTGCAAGGTTCAAACTATCGATTCAAATAAATATTTCATTCATTTTTTCGAATTTTTTGTGTTTTTTTTTTTAAAAAAGTTCTAAACCTCTTAAAAAATCACCCGTTACTTGTCTGAGACTGAAGTCTGGTGGATGTTCCAAATTGTGTTCAGCCAGTCAAACGAACAGCTAGAGCCTGTTTAGATTGGGAAGATGGAGTACGGACTGGTGAGTCTCATTGTGTTTACAGTAGAAACATTGAGGCGCCTCAAAATAAATTGAATCAAAAAAAATTTCGCACATTAATACAACCACATGTGACACTCATGAGTCCGGTTTTATGTTCTTTTCTGACACCGGACTCAATCTTCCCAATCTAAACAGCGTCCTACATATATTTTAGCTGAACAGCAAAATTGGGAAATTAATTCAAAAATATTTCGTCTCAGAAATCTCCGAAAAAAATAACGAAGAACTCAGGGAAGAGTTTTGTTCCACTCTTGCCTCTTCATGTTACGCTCCTAAAGCATATAATGGAACTGGCACACATTATTATCAATCATGAATCGTGTTTGTCATCATTTGTATGGCAAACGTTCATTCAGAATGTACACAGTACCTACACACTATTACAGTCGTCAGTCAGAATCGATAATGTCTACCATGCTTAAGGTGCACGTGTTTCGGCCAAATTAAACATCAGTTGCACTTGTCAGTTTTCAAAAATACTGTCAAATTTTAGACTATTTACACGATGAAATCAAAAATGCAAAGAAGAATATTTAACAAATTATGACAGTTTGTCAGTTGTGTAAATCCGTCATTCAATATAAAAATAATAACAAATTATTTGTTTATATTTTAATCTGCTAACCTTCATTAAAACAAAAATAAAATAAATAATTTTATGGAGAGGAACATTTATTCATTATGTGATATTACATTTTAAAAAAAATCACAAATCCCACCTAACAAGAAGCCAAACAAAAAACACGCCGCTGCGAATCGAAAATAGATTTCATCTAAATGGCATAATACAGCCATTAATATATGTATGTATATCTACATTATGTACATATATATAAATAGAAATTTTATTGTGTATTTATAAATTTTCATCATAGCACAAAGAGAACTGTATTCAAACTTTCGTGTAGGTTTATAAACAAAAATTACAGGAATAGAACCGGCCCGCGAGTGGGATAAAATAAACTTTTGCCGTTTTCGATCTTTCTTTTAAACAAACAAAAAAAAAATAATATTATTGTGCTCCTGCTCGGTCATTATTAGAGTATAAGGAAAAGAATTTTTTATTTATTTTTTTGTTTTTCTTTTTTCGTACATTATTTAAGCTATAGGTACAAAATTATATATAAAATGGCGTTTCCGGTGTAAATTTAGCAACAGGCAAGTGATTTTTAATGCGCTTTTCCCACACCGGAACGTGGCCAATTGAGATGTTTTGTTAAAATAAAAATAAAAACACCAGCTTGTCTTTATGAACTTTGACGTAAAAATTAAATAAATATTTCATTTGAAGAAAAAAAATTTAAGAACTATATATGCAGTATGATGATGTGTTGTTCTTATCTGCGTTCAGAGTTATAGGTTAGTTTGTCAAAAGTCTTCGCAATATTGACCATATATTGCGTAAGATTTTATGATGTTTTTTTTTTTGATATAGGTATATCATTTTGTTTTATTTCGACTCATTAATTGGAATCAACAGACATGAATTAAATTTGTATCTACTTTACGGAACAAGAAGAATAAAATTTTAAAAATAACATTTATAAGTGCGAAAGCCATCATGTTTAAACAGCGTTTGAAGTCTACTTATTTGTCTATATAAAGTTGTTTGCAGCCTGGTAAACCAGCAATATCAATATATACATAATAATTTCTACACGATGAATCAAGAATTCGTTAGAATATCGAGCTTTAATAAAATATGTATGTCTAATGTCGTTTTTCATTGAAGAAAATATTTTTGAAATGTTTCCATTTTTCATGTTGTGGTACGAGAATTATGAGATGAGATTTTACACGAAAGACGCACTCACTCTAGTTTGGGTGATTTTATCTGCATTCACTCACACGTGTAAACACTAAACGTCTGAAACGAATGTCTTGAAACTACATTTAAAACAGTCTATATTTTTAATTCAATTCACCACTCACTGAATTCATATTCTTGGAAAACAAAACAAACGAATCACATATTGATACCAAAACATTAGAATCATAAAAAAATGAGTACTCGTTAGCAATAAAAATACAGCGAATACACATAGAGTTTGTTTCTTTATTTATTCCGGATATGTCCCCTTTCGCACGAGGAAACAAGTTGCTGGAGATTTTTTTGACGTTTTCTTTTAATTTCCTTAAAAATCTCCTGTACCTTTCACACGAAGAAACAACATCGTGGAAACTTTCTGTAGTCAAAAAAATTTCCTCGAATCGTTGATCGGGGAGATTTCATTTTTCCCTCTTACTTCTTGCTCTTCTCACCAAAAAACTGAATGTAGCTGGTAACTCAGTTTCCTCGTGTGAAAGGGGACTATGGAACAGAATAGATGGGGAAGACAAAAAGAATATTCACGATAGAATGAATAAAGAAAGAGAACTAGAAAAAAAAAACAATGGCAACCAGTTATTCGGTGATATGTCAAAACATTTGAATAAACATACGTGTACATTTTTGTTTTGCCTAATTATGTATTAAACTTCAAAATTGATAATTTGTTACATTAAACACGTAGCATTTATGGCGTGGCACATTTATTCGCATTGTTTTACTGTTTTTAAATTATTTGCACCAATTAGGCACGTCAATTCCACTGAACGCGTCCAATATTCCGTTTATTCCTGTATTCACATGGAATAAAAAGAATGCATTCCAAATATTATAGAAACAGCAGAATGGTTTGTCCAAAATATTCTTGTGTATAAAGAAACGCAAAATGCTTATTACGAATATTCTGAATGTTTGAAATGAATAAAGAAAAACATTCCTCTATAGTAAAACATTTTTGATCCATCGTCAACCATTATCTTTTAGTGGGAGACAACTTGCTCTTCATCAAAACATTGTATATTAACTTCTTCGGTGGTTTAGCTTAGTAAACGTCACTTAGTAAAAATTTTGTTTTACTGATAACATTTTACACTTAATTCACGGAATAAGGAATAACCTTTCGTTAGTCTACGTTTATAAATTTGGCTGTTGGTGTTCAACAATGGTTTAGTGGTGAGTCTGTCTCAATATTTGTCAAAATTTAATATACTTGACTTGGCTTTTGACAGAACACAGGCAAGTTTCTTCCCGAAGAAATTTCTCGGATTATAATAATAATAATTTACTCTCTGGTGAGCGTTCTCTTCTGTCCAAAAATACACAAAATATGCGTACGCGAACAGGATTGGGCTAAAACTGGTGGAAAATATACATGGAAGGTCCTTTCATTAGCTTTCGGAAGTGGACACACACAGCTGTTGAATTCCTGTCTGTCATTTCAATGGGCGCATTCATTTATGTTGTTTCTACGTATGCTCACTCACTCTGATTGGCTTACCATGTAGGTACAACTAAAAAATTAGTTGAAATTTCCCCTCCGACGTAGTGTAAAAAATTCGGCTACAAAGTTAGTGGATAACGATTTTGACATTTCACAATCAGCTGTTCGAAGAAAATACAAGTTTAATTTTCGATGGAAGATATTTTCAAAATGAAATTAATGGTGCAATATGAAAATATACATTTTATACAATTTGTTTAGTTTAAACTGTAAAAAAAGTTTATTTAAAGTTCTCGAAACACAAATGTTTCTTATTTCTTATCTTTACCTCTGTCATTAATATGACAGTTTAGGATTGACTATAGCTTCTATTTCAAAAGCTTTGCATTCCAAAAGCTAGTTGAATTTTGACTACGTAGAAACTACATTAATGAATCCGCCCAATATGTTTTCATCTTGTTCCCCTTATTTAAGCTTCTGTCAGTTTGACATTTGCCGTTCTCGGCTTTTGCTCAGGCATCTCCATAATTTGCTTGTGAGCCCGTGAGGTTGGTAAAATTCTAATTGTCCTTTATTCTTTAAGCTTAGCCTTATATGTAGCAGGTATATTGTTCGAGTGTGCTTTATTTTCAATTCTTCGTTCACTCAGCGAATTTTGTTTAATCAAGTAGAGTAAAAAAAAGAGTGTGTGAAGCGATGACTCCTTTTCACTTGAACAAACGCAGCGATTATTAATCAAACGCTGCGTTTAAAAGCACCTTCACAATCGAAAGGAAATAAAAAAGAAGAGACAAAGTTTAAAAATCCCTAGGTTTCAAACCTACTCATACTTGAACAACACTATAACAAAAAAAAGTAGGTCTACATCTATATACAGACAACCAAAATATTGTGTTTTTATTAAATTAAAAATCGCAAAACTAACGGCTATGCCTTTCGAACCAGAATAATATAAAAAATGACTTACATAAGACTAATCTTATGGCCAGCCTTCTGTCAAATTTATTAAATTCTTAACTCGTTGTATGATTAATAGAAACCAAATAAAAGTGCTGCGAAACTGCTGTCAACCGGTTTTTTAGTCTGTATCTTTATCAATTAGACTAGATACTTTGCCAAATGAATAACCTCGCCTATCCACTGGGGTTAGAGGAATTGGTTTGCTGTCATCACCGCCGCACCGACCTGCCGCCGACGACGCACAGAAGCATTACTATACTTAGCGATAAAGCAAATAAATCTAGAAATAGACTGACCTTAGGCTGGGTTTAAAGCGGTATCTGTGTGAGAATGACATTTTCATTTAAACGACTTTGAAGAAAAAAAAAAATTAGTTTTCGTCCTACATTTTTGTTAATTTTGTTTAAAAAGATTGTAACTGCATATAAATTAATTTTCATTAATAAACCGTCCGTCGAGATTAAGATTCTTAAAGTCAGTTAAGACGAAATAATCACCTTCGGATTGGCTATTCCGAGTAATGTTTTTGAAGTAGAATTAGACGAGAAACACACACAAACATACATACATATTAAGTTTTTCGTTGGATTGCTTGTCAAAAGTGATAAATACTTAAAGAAGCCATTTTGTTAAATGGCAACATTCGGTAGTGTTTGTGTAAATTTGGGAGGATGGTGTTTTCATTTTGGAATGAAATAAAAAAGAATTAGAATCGAAAACTACATAAGTAGGTAGTAATAGATTTACACGACTGCGATTAATTAAAAATTAATTTGTCTATTCTTCTGCCACTTTTTTGACAGAAATACCGCCAATTTGTCAGCCGTGTAAACCCAGCATCAGGCTCATGTTAAGAGAATTTGAACTAATTTGATTGATGCTTATCGGATATACTTGTAATATAAAATTAAACTTATGTATGCACTGCTATAGAAATATGTGCAATGGTCTTTAGACCAGTTTATACCAATCTTAACCACTATTCACAAGATGGCTTCCCTTGACATTTCAAAACAATCAAAGACTACACCTATTCGTTTACTTCCCAAAACTGACAATTGTTGTCCAATGTTATGTCAAAGTTCATATAAAAAAAAAAAACTAAATTCGACTAAAATTGGTAATAGAAATTAGTAGTTTTGGGAAGCAGGTGAACAGACCCTATGTATACCTACATGCAAAAAGTATTTCCTTTTCACACTTGTGCTGTAGGCAATGCTGTCATTTTTTTTTATTATTATGTCTGGTAACTAAATTTATCACCAAGTTTCGCAAAACTGGGTTTTTCCTTCCTATATGAATTGTGACAGCAAACCGATCTTTTAAGTACCAGCCACACCAGTTATAAAAATAATGCTTTGTTTCTAAAGGTGTAAATATTTTCACTTCAAATAAATTAAATTGGCTGACGACGTATCTTAAAGTTCGTTGTCAGTATGTGTGCATAGATTCAACCTTCTCAAAGCCTATCTCAGTTTCATTTGGTGTTCCTCAAGGAAGCCACTTAGGGCCAATATTGTTTCTTGTATTTATAAACGACTTGCCCGACATTCTTCATAACTCAATGTATTTAATGTTTGCAGATGATTTAAAATTTTTCAGTTGTATAAAAAGCGCAACCGATAGTTTTTTCCTCCAGAAAAATATCAGAAACCTTTCCAACTGGTGTAAGAAAAATCACTTAAGCTTAAAGATTCCTAAATGTCGATGTATTTCTTTCACTCGCCGTCAGCTTCCAATCGCCGTTTACGATTATAACATCGACAATCACTTTCTCGAAAGAGTTTCGATAAAAAAAAAGATCTTGGAGTTATTTTTGACTCCAAACTTAAATTTGAAAAACACATCGAATTTATCGTAAATAAAACAAACCCTATGTTGGGTTTTATCTACCGAACTTCTTTAGATTTAAATGATCCTTACACATTAAAGTCCCTCTATGTGGCTTATGTTAGTTCGGTTGTCGAATATTGATGCGTAGTGTGGAAACCATTCTACAATATTCATATGTTAGAATTGAGAGAATTCAAAAAAAAAATTACTAGATTAGTAATAAACAAAATGAGATGGAAATGCCTTTCTATAACATAAGATGCCAGCTTATTGTCATTCAGTCTTTGGAAAACCGCAACAAGATGTTCGCTATTATCTGTGTCCATGACATATTATCTTACCATATAGACTATCGTTTCCTGTTGATGTGAGGAGTCAAATTCTGACGTTTTGTACACAAAAGTGGTTCAATGCGTTTGTTAACTTTTTTGTAATTTTGAGAAATTCCTTCTCACTTTGGTGTTTTGACAGGTTTTACACATTTTGGTGAAAAAAGATACCAAACATACCTATAATCGCATTAAAAAAGTTGTTGGAATATGTCCTCATATACTCAAAGACATCTCTGTAATCTGTTCGTTCAACGTATATTTCATTAATTTAAGATAACTTTTCAATTCGTAACAAGGAACATGCCTTGTTTTGTTCATTGAACTTACCCACTTTAGAATAGGTTCGGACAACCAATTGCAGTGTTCAAGTTAGGCAATCGATAGAAAATGTTTATAGATAAAATTTTTGAGTTGGACGGCTTAAGTTAGACATACTTTGGAATGAGATTATAAATAGGACTGTAAAAGTTTCGAAAATAAATACAGCAAATTTGGTTATTTTCACATGTCAAGTGGCGATATCAACTCGTATCTAGTTAAAAAAAAAAAAAATAAGAAGAAAACTTTACAAACATTTTGTATTAATTTATCCACTGATTGGTTTAAACTGGTCAAACACATAAACGTATGTATTGAAAATACTTTCATAAATATTCGTTTTGCTATTTTTCATTTACAAAAATGAACTTGGTTTATTTAAGTGCGATTTCATCATTAAATGCTAAAAAAAAAAAAATTATATTCCTACCAGTTGAATATATGTATTTAATCTAGTCACTAGCCCCATAAACCTTAGCCATAATAATCGAAAGCTTAAAAACAACCACAAAACGTAGATTTCAAACGAACCAACATTTATACTTTTGTGCGGCACCACGGCTAGAGCACGCTTCTATTTATGTGTTGATCATTTACAAATTTATTTATTTATTTTTTTATTCGGCATTTCAAAATTAAACTTTCTATTTATAAAACGGGACATGAAACGACGACGCAATTTAAATTGTCTTATTCCTATAGCTAGCCCAAGTGCCATACAATTTTGTATAGAATTCAATGTGTGTTCTATTAATAATTTTGTATTAATAAAAAGCAAAACAAAAAGGAATTCTTAGGAAATTAAACATTTATTTTTGAAAATCTATATGTATGTATATCTTATACAGTAATATTATTAAAAAATTAGAAAACATTGAATGGACAGCGCGACTCGTCGGCGTCGTCGCCAAGATTTTTAATAAAATCGAATTTAATGAAAATTGTTGTTTTTATAAAACCAAATGATTTTTCGAATTTCGGTATTTTAATTTATGCGATTGATTAATTTATCAAATCAAACGAAAACAAGATTTTTATATATACATACATATGTACATATACTCGTTGAGATGAATTTCACAGAATTTATACTGATTCAGAAACGTAATGGTCACAGATATTTCAACCCATGTGATGTACGAGAAAAGAATTTTAATTCATAAGTTTTTTTCCACAGCACGTTTGTTCAGATAAATTGAATTGATGTATGTATGTAAAAAAAAAAAAAAATAATTGATCTTGCCCGAGAAAACAAACATCAAATGAAGCCTATTTTTTTTTTTTTTTGTTTTTCATTTCGTATCGATAATATTTCGAGGTTGCAAGGCTGTGTTTTTGACTTATGTGCTGGCAAACAAAACATAAAAACACTATCCAAATTGAAACAACTTCTGGTTTCTATTAGTATGATTCTATTTTGGAAATCTTGCTTTTTAAATTTTATAGCATACAGCCTTTTTCTGATTTGCAATTAACAGTGCAGTTAACTGAATTAGACACACTTTCTTTAAATCAACTTAAATTTCATTGTGTCTCGTTTTTGGCTTTAAATTTGTAGGTTTGCTATCCAACCGATCCACTGATGCACAATTATAAATTTTAATCTATTTAAGACGAGTACGGAGGGTATGGAAGATCCTCCTATCCCATTTCACTCAAGGTATTATTTTGTTAAAAAATGACACATCGTCGTTGATAAATCTGTTATTCCTTTTTTTTTTACAAAACATTATGTGCGGAGAGAAAAGTTGTTCTTTAAAAAATTGTCTTGCTACTAAATTGTATTTAACTTCCTACTAAAACGTCATAAAAGCTTCTACCAATTGTATGCTCAATTCAATGCAATAAATGTTGAGAAATTAGTAAACAACTGACAACAGATTGTAGGTGCATCTAAGTCAATAAACCGCACTGTATTTGAATTAGGTTTGTTAGTAAATTAATGGAATTTTTTTTACTGTGTTCAGAAATAGAACTCTATAATAGTTTAGTGTGTTATTTCTGTTGTTGTTGTTGCTGTTGTTTTGTATGACTTTGACATAACACATTATTATTTTTATATGGAATTATATTAATACAAATCTAAAATTGTCAATTTATGAAAGACTGAGAATTAAAATTTGCATAATGACGTGTTATATTAACTTTATTTTCTACGGTTAATTTGCATTTTGTTTTAGTATGTCATTCTGTGATATAAATAAAAGCGTGACAAAGATGGAAATTTGTGATTTTGACATTTATAAAATGTCATATTATTTGATTGCTTGATCATTAATTAGAATTAATGGTGCTTAGATTGATAATAGATGTTTCAGGGTTAAAAAACCATATGTACATGATACATTTACATATATGTATGTATGTATATATTTGAAATTTTTGACGATTCATTTAGATTTGGATTATTTTTTTTTTTTTTTTTATTATTTTCTTGAACTTTGAAATTCATAGCAAACTATACAAAAATTGAAATTTTAAACGAATACATACATATTCCTTAACTATACGCAAATAATATTCTTTTGTTTTGAAACGTAATAGAATAATGTATTGAGACATGAAATTGAGATCAGTTTCAGATATAGTATAGTGGTTTGCTGTTTGAGTTTTTAACGAAATATCCTGTTTTACTTCACTCTTATTAACTATTATTAGATTATTAGATAGATTGTTATCCTATAAAAGGTTAATAAATGCATAAATTAACTGAAGCAAGTAACTGCTTTTACAAATTTAAACCATTTGATCTATAGAGTTTTTTACCAAATACCAATACATCCCAGTGTCATTTATTCACAAACGTCAAAATCATCACTTTGTGACAACTGACGTTTGTTTCTCTTTTTTTTTGAAAACAAATACTAGCACTGTGTGCGATATATTATGTTTGTTCGCGTACTGTCCAAACCTACTAATTTCTATGAATTTATTTTTTTTTATTAACTTTGAAGAATTCGGACAAAAATTCGTAGGTTTGGACAGTACGCGAACAAACATATTAATATAAATAGCAAGATAATTATACCTAATTAAAAGTAAACTATAATTATTAAAAATATAACCAAAAATACCCAAACTGTTTGAAAGATTAATAAACCGCATTTTATTTTGGCTTTATAATTTTGCATTTGTCAGTTGCCACCGCCACAAAACGATTGCTGTCACTTTTGACGTTGAAAGATTCTTAAATGTCGAATGAATTGAATCAAATTAGATGCTGTTAATAATCGATTGAATCGACTTAACTCGATTGTTACGAGTTGACACCCCTAAACTCAAACCATAGTTCTGTTTGGTAACGTGAATTTTGTTTACAAATTTTCACAATTTGCTGTCAAAAGCAGTTTTACGAAACTATGCTTAAAATTTTAAGTTACCAAAACAGGCAGCTTACAAATTGTTTCAACAAAAACAGTGGCGCAAAATTTTAATCAGCCTCATGTTAAGGTTTTAGCATGATACTAGTTAACAATTTACTAACTTTATAGCTCTTTACTAAAATGTTCTTATTTTTAACACTTTTTAACAAGTATCATACTAAACCTTTTTTTCTACGAAACTCAAGCTGAACGCGTTTAAAATAGTGACATTTCGTGCAAAAAAGTAAGCAAACATACCTTTTAAAAGTTTTTTTTTTATGTCAAAGTGACGTATGGATTTATACTCTGTTCAACAAAAATTGTCAGTACAGGGAATATAGGACGTTTGCCTCTCAGTCTGGTTACAATGGCTTGCATAAATTTGTCCCTCTTTAAAGCTCCCACAGGGTTTCCGTATAGTTTAAATTATAAACGATACTTCACTTTTCAAATACCCACTTAAAAATTTGTTCTCAAAAGCTTCAAATTCCAAAAGTTCCATAACAAAAAAAAACAGAAAAAGCTCTTTAATTTGCTTACAATTGGGAAAGGTAACTCTGTTTGGATGAGCACAAACATCGTAGATAACGACGACGAGCGCACGATCGTTCATCAGCATGAATCAAAGAATACAAGATTACGCCACTTCTATTTTTTCACTTTGTTGTTGTAATTTTGACTACGCGTCGTGACGCAATACGAGCCAAAAGAGATTCACTTTTTATTCAATGTGTATGAGATATATAGAGGCGCGAAAACTTAAAGCTATTTACATTTCTCAATGTTTTTCTAATAGTAACAACAATTAAAATAATAAAACATGAAGGAAATATGCCTGATATTTTCATTTTTTCACATCACTCTGTTATTTTTTGGCGATTTATATTTTTTAAAACAATTTAACATACATTTTAAAACAATTTTCAATGATATTTAGGCTTGCTAATTTGTTAAGTGGATTTTTCCCAATTCAGTGTCGTGGGCGTGCATCAGGCGCCACTGCTTTGGAAGAAGCTCTCCCATAAGCCCTGTACTGGCAATTTTTGTTGAACAGAGTATAGTAATATGTTAAAAAGATAATACAGCAATCTGGCGATTTCAACTTTAGTAAAATGTTAAGAAATAGTCCTCATTTTAACCTAAACTAAAAAACTGTGTTTTATGGGTTTCGACAGCAAATTGTGAAAAATTTTAACAAAATTTTCACTTTACCAAAAAAATCTCACAAATGTCAAATGAATGTACTGTCATTAGAAACAGTGTTGCCAATTTAAAAACTAATCTGTATAGAAAACAAAAAAAACTTCACATACTTTGTTTATTTTAGTATTTATCTCTGCACATGCTGGAGGCTAATGAACTAAGCTTTTTACCTTGTATTCTATCACATACAAATGTTTGAACGTTACATGCAAGTGGTCTTTACATACATATAACGGTGGGAGCACGTGTCATTAAAGTAATCGAATACCATACTAAAAAACTCCTAATAAATACAGATAATGTAAATATTAGGTAGGTAGTCTGTAACAGTAATAAAGCTGTGGATGTACAATGAACATACATACTTATGTACATATATACCAGTCAAAAAAATAT
The DNA here is from genome assembly GCA_932273885.2 of Leucozona laternaria. NCBI lineage: Eukaryota > Metazoa > Arthropoda > Insecta > Diptera > Syrphidae > Leucozona > Leucozona laternaria. The sequence goes on along the minus strand of OW026367.1, from coordinate 15,237,960 downwards.
CTGTTTATTTTTTAATTCAAATAAAAAATAGCTTTTCATATTAGAATATCAGCTTAGTGCGTTTCGTTGTATTGAGACATATCGCTCGGGCTCCAATAAAATTGGTCGGATAGTTTCTTAAATCTTTCGAAATTAAGCATTTTTTTTCAAGAAAGACTCACACAATGAATAAATACAAAGGTTCAATGAATATAAGGGATTTCGAGGTAGAGCAAGCGTCTATCTTACTGTCCAACGACAACTGGTCAATTAGATTACAAATTTACTTTTTAACCCTTGAATTCATTTAAGCTATAATGTGTATGTATATGTTTGTTTTATTAACAACTTTAATAATTAAATTTTCACCTTTCTGAGTTGGTTTTCCATACCAAAAATAAATTGTTTTTTTTTTTTTGTATGTAAGTTTTATTTATTTTTTGTAAAGGCATATAATTTTTTGCATCTATAGCAATTGGTTTAAAAAAAATTCAATTTTTTATAAAAATTAATTATGTACTTAAATACTAAAAAAATATAAACCTCTTTGAAAAGTTTCCTTGATTCAATAACATGTATCAATAGAACTCCCCTGTCATATTTCAGTTAAAGAAGGAACAAGAAATGCAAAAACAAATGCTATTACACTCGTTTCAAGAACAAAAGAAGCAACTAGAGCTACAGCATAAACTGCAACTGGAACACAAATATCAGGTAAATAAGCATAAATAAAATCAAATAATCAGTTTTTAACAATAAAAACATTGAGTGAAAAATTTTTAAATTAATTAAATAAATACATATAACTACATATATATATAAAAAATCCACATGACACAACAAAAACTTTGAGTTTGCTTCTTAAATCTTAATTCAAACTTGTGTATATGTAAATCTATGCATACATATAATGTAAGTGTACCTATTGTCATTATTTAATTTTGAATTCTTCACTTTTTGTTTTATTTTTTATGAACCAGCCTATAAGTCCGGAAGGCGACCGTTAGATTACCTTTCTCATCGCGGAAAAAGCTTGTCCGACCAGAGGTTTTGTTAATGTTTAGAATAAAGTTATCGGTTGGTATCCTGTTTTTCAACAGCCGCCATGAGATAGGTAATCTTACAGTCGCCTCCCAGACTACCTAAAGTTTTTTCGGTTTTTATATTTTTTTTTTTTGATTTTTCGTCTTTTTGAAATAAAAAAAAAATACAAAACAAAACGAACAAAATTTTCCAAAAACAAAACAAAATTTTTCGACATTATAATTGCTATAGTTTGCGGTGCACTCACATGGCGTATTCCAGGAATACCGGGATCAACAAACTGCAGCAGAGGAACAACAACAACGGGAGCGCCGCGAACGTGAACGCGAAGCAATGAAACGTAAAGAAAATTGCAGTGCCAATGCAAGCCCTGAAGTGAAACAAATTTTAATGGTAAGTTTAAATGTTATATTAAAATGAAACAAAAAAAAATATTGTTCGTTTTTATTTTCAGTGTTTTTTGATGAACAAAAAACAAGCCGCTTCTTCTAATGGCATGACCGCGTCACCCTACTCCAAAAGGTAATTGATATTAATACTCACTATTTGTTTTTGTTTGACACTTGTAAAATCGGTGACGTATCTAACCCGCTGGAAAAATAGAAAGTTTTTTCCAGTTTCAGTTAAGGCAAGGGAATCTAGATAAGGAAAACTTACCATATACTCGTAAGACCCCAGCTAGTAAAAACTTTTTGGGCAAGTTTCGCTATTCTTTTAAAAATACTTCGTATATACAAAGAGGAACAATAATTTTATAATCACCATGCAATTATACACAAAAATTAAAGTAAAAAGTTGTTTATTTTCAACAGTGGTTAGCGTATCGCACTGGCAAAGGGAAGGTCCCAATATCGAATCTCAAATAAACCAATTCTGTTTTTCTTTTTATTTTTTGTCTCTCGAGGCAAAATGGCATATAAATAGCGAGGGCCTAGCTAATTTCGATAGTAACCCTCTGCTAACTTCATTCAAAACTAGATTGTTTTTCCAGGCAGAGCTCTTTCCCAAATAGCATTACATCCATCTCTCGTTTATGGACAAACGTCAAAATCATCATTTTGGAAAAACTGGATGTTTATTTTTGAGAGCAAATACTATCAACTAAATAGCAAAATTAATATCAAATTTAAGCACAAACTGCTTTAAAGATAAAAAACTGTCTTTGATTTTCGCTTAAAAGTTTTGTATCTGACGTTGACAGACCCCCAAGTTTCCTTACTCAATAACATGCCTGTTTGATAACGTGAAATTATCATCAACTTTCTCAAACTTGGGTTGTTTCTCCTATGGTTTTTGACAGAAAATTGTGAAAATTTGCAAGAAATTTAACAAACGTTAACAAACACACCTTATATTCCCCAGTGCGCACTGAGACAGGGATCATCGAACAAACCTAATAATAAGTGTTTTTGCCAACAACATCCGTTTTTGTTTTTGTATTCCTAAACAGAATAAATAATAAAAAAAAAAACTTTTATCTAAATCCTCTCAAAATGTAACCCTTTCAATAAAAATTGTTTTTTTGTTTTTCTTTTTTTATTACAGAGGCGTAGTCAAAAGTTCTTCTGGTGAATCTTTGCCGGCTGGTACGGTAACAAGTTCACATCCGTACAAAATTCCTCAACCGCCCTCAACAATTGTTAAATACGATTCCGATTTTCCATTAAGAAAAACAGGTAAGTTTTTATTTTGTTTTATTTAAAACAAATAGTTTTTTTTCGGTTTTACCTAATGTGTTATTAATAAAAACTATTAAACATCAATGCATGGATTTGAAATTGCCAGTTTATAATTTGAATATTCAAAACAAAACGATACGATACGAAACAAAAAATTATCTTTATACAAATAATTTCGCAAAAAATTATGATTTACACTTATAAATAAGTATGGATATATGTACATATGTATAATATACCTATTAAACAAAAAAATAAAAATACTATGAGTATTATTTTGTTTTGAGTAAAAAAAAAACAATGAGGCAAATTAATAACGCTTGTAGAAAAATATTTATATTTTATTAAACTCTTAAGCTTTAGATTAGTAGATAAAATATAATAATAATAGTACTAAAATGATTTCCAACAACATTGGACTCTTGTTTCATAAAAAAAATATTTCTTTTAATAAATAGGCATTTATCTTAGAACATAAATCTAAAATATTGAATCAATAAATTTTTTGAAAAAAAAAACCAATGATAATAAATTTCAGTTAGCTGATCAAAGTATGTAGGTTAACTGAAACTCTACTTGAACTGTTTGAAACAACAAGATTTCAACAGGACTCTTGGAAGTCTTAAGGCGTGTTTCGCTATGTAAATAAGGATCTGATAAGTTTTTCGCGACATAAATATTGCCGCCGGGTCATAAATCCACAGGACAAAAAATCTCAATTGTCTTTTGACCCATTTGAATTGGTTATAAATTCAGAAATTAATCAGCTTTATTGTGAGTTTCACCCGACAAATATTCCACCTTAAAATATTTTGTTCGCTCGGAATTTTAAAAGCTATTGTGAGTTTTGCCGGAACGAAATTTGGTTCGCCTAAAAAAAAGAAGTGAAAATGACATTACATTCCGCCCGAAATTAATGTTCACAATAAGGCAAATTTTTCGATCCTGAAATTTCGGAGGAAACTCACAATAGGCGAAAAGTGAAATGTCAAATTTTTCGGGTGGAATGTTGTTCGGGTGAAACTCACAATAGGGCTGAATACTTTAAGCTTGCACTATACTTATGACTGTGTCCCAAAACGTTTGTGGTGGAAAACTAATAAGAACCTTATTTAAATATTTTCAAACAGGCCCTTAATATATCGCATCTGGATACGTTTAATTTAATTCGAATTTCTTATGGGGTTTTCCATTGGTAAAATAAATTAATTTATTTTTGATTTGGATCTGTCAAACAGCCGATTTTGACTATCTTTGCGTTCCATTGGGCAAAATAAATTGATTTATTTTTGATTTAAAATCAATTTTGCAGATCTAAATTTTTCGTCAGATTTACCCCTCCCTGTACTACCACCAACATAATTTACAGCTGCCGGTTTGCAAAAAGTTTTTTGAATTGATTAATTTATTTCAGGTGTGAAAATTATGTTCAAAATATGAAAGAAATATTCGCTCATAATAAATGGAACCAGTTAAAAAATTAATCGGTAACTTCATCAAGCTCATCTTTATCTTCTAAAAGTGCATCAAGGGATGAAGTTTTTTTTGAAATATTATCAAACAAACGAAACTACACGAATACAATGACAAAAATTAAATCAATTTGAAAAAGTGTTCCATTCGCCACGAAAAAAATCAATTTTTAAATTGAAATCTGAATTTACCAATGGAAAACCCCATTACTAAGTCATTTTCATTGTAATTAATTTTGAATTAAATTAAAATTTAAATCTCGTCATCTTACACTACGACTATTTGATAAATCCATCGAAAGCTAAGACTTAAATAAAAGTTTGGAAATGCCTACGTTTCTGTAAGGCCTGATCATTTTATTTGTATTTAACATAATTTTTAAAATTAATAGTTTATACAACTTATTTAGTGTTAATTTTCAGATTACTCTTTTTATCATAATGACTTGAGCAACTAAGCTTTGGGAGAAAGATAGATAAGATTTTTTTTTGTCGTACCACTTGATTAGAACCGAAAATTCGCTTCATTAGACTAAATTAGTCTTATATGTACATACAAATTACCTTACCTAGAAAATATTTCAAAATTAAAAATGTTTTTTTTTTTTAAGTGTAAATTATATTAAAACTATTAAAAAACAAAATAGCCTAGAAATCATTTTGTATAACATACGGAAATTATCCTAAACTAGCATCCGAGCCTAATCTGTTGAAAATACGCCTCAAACAAAGCGTAATCGATCGCAAAGCAAGGATTGGTCCAGCTGCTGCTCGACGCCAGCAAGCAATCCAGAGACGCCAGGCAAAGCACAATTCGACATTAGCAAGTACGTATGCAACAATAACAAATAAATTTATCTTTAAGGCTTCTGTTTATTTGCCCACGTGGTACCAACATAACAGCGAATTAATACAAAGAATAATTACAAACAAAAATTATTATATATAATATTATTTGTTACACACTTTGTTATGTATATTATTAGCGTTGTTTTTAATGTTTGTTTTTTTTTTCCATCCCTTAATTTTTGGATAACATTTTTAGCTTTTTTGCAATTTGATGCTTTTGTATTTGTATTAATTCACTAAAACATAAAGCAAAACTAATTTCCTTTAAAGAAAGTAACTTTCATTTATTTCATATTTTTAAAAATTATTATTCTTTTTCTTTTTCAACAGACTGCAACAGTACTCCTGATTCTGGGCCCAATTCACCGCCATCCCTTGTAACTGGTGGTAGTCGGGGTTCTCCTACAAGTCAACCGATTCAAGAAGAAAATGAGGATGTTGCTCAATATCAGTCTGGCCCACGGAGCAGTATTAACGATTTGTCGCTCTTCAGTTCGCCATCCATGCCGAATATATCTTTAGGACGACCGCATTTACCTAACGCGCATACACCTACCGCTGCTAATTATGCGATGTTAACTGCTTTGCGACAACAAGCTGCTGGTGCTCAACCAATGATTGGTGCTGGTGCTCCAACTTATTACAATCCTTTGCCACCCTATGATCATCATCATGCTGCAGCAACTAGCAGTAGTACTGGAATACCGCCACCATCAACAAGATCCAACACATCGGCGTCATCGTCTTCAGGATCAATTGAAATGCCGCCGCAAGCACATGCTGCCAATACACCCATGACGAGCGTGTCCATGGGTATGCATCCTCTTCCACTGTATGGCCAACCAATTACTGATGTCCAGGTTGCCCATGCTAGGCTCAATAAGCAGGGCCATCGGCCCTTGGGTCGCACACAATCGGCTCCGTTGCCATTGGGACACCCAATGCTAACAGGGACAGGCCAAGTTAATATTGCGCAGACTCATTACGAAAATAGCGATGTGAGTTGATTTAGTTTGTCTTTGTTCGTACTGAACACGCCAATCTTTTCCATTCCTTTTTCTACTCATTTGAAATTATCCAAAACTACATTTAAAGACTAACAACAGAACTAGTAAAAATCCTCTTATTGTCTTATTCCATTCCATTGGTTTCCATTGATATCATTTTTATTCTTATTACAGGCGGAACGTCAAGCCTATGAGCAACAGCATATGTTACTTACGCAAAAAATCCGCCAAACTGTTCTCACCCGCAGCGGTCGTGACCAACAACAACAACAACACCACCAGCAGCACCAACAACTGAAGGAAGCCGAAGAATCCACCAACGAAGTGATAGATCTAACCGATAAAAAACAACCGCCCAAGACTGTATTGGCCAACTCTGTGATAACCAGTACATCTCAAAGAAGTATACCTGAAGAGACGGCCCTGGAAGCTGCTCTCAAATCCAAAATGCGCGACCAAGAGTACCTACAGCAACAGAGGGAATTGCTGTATATGCATTCATTGCAGGTGAGAGGAGGAATGATCGATGTTGTCCCTGTTATGTGGTTTCCTAACCAAAAAAAAAAACGCGAATCGTTCCATTTTCTAGGTCGACGATGCCATGGCCCGTGGTTTAATCCGTCCTCTATCGCGGACATTGTCCAGTCCGCTGGTGCATCTAGGACCGCACGGTCTTAGCCAAATTCCTGATACTGGACAACACATACAGCCGATTGTGACTTCCTCCTCTGCCGATCATATTCCACCGGTCAATCTGAGTATGCCACATCGACGTCATCTAATCGAGAGTCCGCACAAAATCACAACGGGGCTGGCTTTTGACAATTTAATGCTAAAACACGCCTGCGTTTGTGGTAACAATTCGTCACATCCGGAGCATAGTGGCCGCTTGCAGAGCGTTTGGGCTAGGCTTATAGAAACTGGTCTTGCGAATAGATGTGATCGTCTGCGATCGAGAAAAGCTACACAAGAGGAATTACAAACCGTACACTCGGAGGCTCACGCTTTGCTGTTTGGTTCAAATCAACTGAACCGACAGAAGCTTGAAATTACTCCTTCTGTGAGTTTTGTAAGGCTGGGATGTGGCGGAGTGGGTGTGGATCTTGACACGACGTGGAATGAACACCATACTGCGGCGGCAGCTCGAATGGCCGCTGGTTGTGTGATTGATTTGGCATTTAAAACAGCTAAAGGTGACCTGAAGAATGGCTTTGCGGTAGTTCGTCCTCCCGGCCATCATGCTGAATCCAATCTGGCAATGGGTTTCTGTTTTTTCAACTCAGTCGCTATTGCGGCAAAAATATTACGTCAGCGTTTACCTTCAGAGATGAAAAAAATATTAATTGTCGACTGGGATGTGCATCATGGGAATGGTACTCAGCAAGCTTTCTATGATACGGCCAATGTTCTGTATCTTTCAATACATAGGCACGACGATGGAAATTTCTTTCCTGGAACTGGTGGCCCAACAGAGGTGGGTTTTTTCTTATATTTAAATAAAATTCTTAAAAAAAAATGTATGGTAATTATATTTAACAGTGTGGAACTGGTGCTGGAGCTGGCTTTAATGTGAACGTCTCCTGGTCGGGTGCACTTAATCCACCACTAGGGGATGCCGAATATCTGGCCGCATTTCGTACTGTTGTCATGCCAATCGCTCGGGAATTCAATCCCGACATAGTTCTTGTCTCGGCGGGCTTTGATGCTGCCGCGGGACATCCTGCACCTTTGGGTGGTTATTTAGTGTCACCAGCATGTTTTGGTTACATGACTCGAGAATTGATGCAACTAGCTGGTGGAAAGATTGTTCTTGCCTTAGAAGGAGGCTATGACTTGCCAGCGATATGTGATTCAGCCCAAGAATGTGTCAGGGCGTTGCTGGGAGATGAAACAGCACCCATAGCAGATACAGAGTTATCTCGGCCACCATGTCAAAATGCAGTAGATACATTACAAAAAACTATTGCCATACAGGTTAGTTAGTTTATGAAAATACATATATTTATAATTTCTGAGATTCAAATATTGGCCCTTTTCGTACTAAACCAGTTTCAACAAATCTTTTATACATATTATTTCATAAATGTTATATTTTTTTTTTTTTTTTTTTGCGGAAAAAAACAAAATGGACATCTGTGGCGTATGCGTGATTTTTTTGTTTTTATTTTACTAATATATTTGCTTACTTCTTTATTAGATGTCCCATTGGCCTTGTGTACGTCGGTCAGCACACACAGTTGCTATGTCGGCCATGCAAGCTCTTCGAACTGAACGAGAAGAATCAGAGACTGTAACAGCTATGGCTGGGCTTTCAATGCAACCTCCAATCAGGTAAAAACCTAACATTTACAGTCTGTATCAGAAGAAAGTGCGTTTGATTTTTTTTTTTTTTTTAATACAAGAGATACCTCTGTTTCTCTTTCGTGATTTGGTTTAAGCATCGCACTGCGGTGGAAATATAAATATTCCATATCTGTCAAGACCTGAAATTGGAAGTGTTCAAAATAACGTACATAAGTGGTGGTACTCGAAACGTTTCGGAGCAGTTTTCCTTCGCAAAAACCGACATATTCTTGCAAACTGGATCGAGCGGTTTGGGTTGAGTATGACTAGAGTTAACGGGGCTCATAAATATCTTTTGTTATTATAAAAAAAATTGAATACATTTTCCTCTGATATAGACTGTAACAAATCTAAAAATGAAATTTATTTTAAAATTCCACTTTTCTTTATGCAGAGCGTTATCTCGGCGTGAGTCTGAGGAGCCCATGGAACAAGATGATGCCAAGTAAATTTGTTGGCAAAGATATCGTACAAACATTACACTTCTTTACGCAAATCTTTAGAAGTAAACAAAAAAAATAATAAAATAATTTTGTGTATGTTGTGTTTTGTGGCAAAGGACAGAAAGGATCAAACACGCTGTTGTATTCTTCCGCCCTCCACGAACACAACAATGTTTTTTTTGGGAAAAATTCTCCGCATCTCAACATTGTGGTAGCAGCATTAGCAGCAGCAGTGATTGGAGAATCAAATAATAAGTCAGAAGGACTACAATTTACAAAAAAAAAAAAGTTCATAATTGATTTCCGAAAAGAGATATGGATGAACATAAGTAAAACGTTCTTTTACGTCCGTCCTATTTCTTATGACAAGAATACTCGTTGTTATTAAACAAAATTCCCTCACAACATGGGAATCAATTTTTTAGGAGAAACAATGTCACACTTTTGATTTTATAAACAAGCTAAATTGTTTGGTTGTTAATTGGATTTTAAATAGTGTACATTTTTGGTGCTTTAATCTTCTCTTTTGATACAATAATATGGTGCATCACATTAAAAAAAAAAAAAAAAAATTTATGAATTTGAAAAAAAAAATCACAAATTTGTACATACTACCTATAATTTAAAATTTAAATTTATAACTCTCTCACTCTCTATCTCTCTCTGTTCTCTGGTCATTCTTTTCTATCTCATAAAGTAGCTAAATGATTCAGTGGATAACTAAAATATAAAATATTTAGATAGCTAATTAAAAAAAAAAAAAAAAAAAAAAAAAACATATTATATTATGGAGAATGGTACAAATATTTAAACAATGTTTAAAGAAAAGAATAAGAATTATATTTTCTATTTTGAATTGGATGTTGCATTGCATTCCAAATAAAAATAAAACAAAAATATATATATTATATATAAATGTTACGTTTCAGAAACAAGTTATAACATTGCTGTGAACTAAATGTTTAGTATTTAAATAATTATTTAATTTGTATTTTGGACAAGAATAAAAATAGTTTGCATATTTATGCATATGTAATCAAATAATTTGTTAGTTTAAGCAAAATCAATTTAATTGAAAGAATTGTTATTAAAAAAAAAATTACATATAAGATAACTCAATAAAAAATAACTAAACGCAAATAAGCACAACGAGAAGTTTATATTTAAAATACACTGTATCATACTTATGCAAAGCTATACATTATATTAAAAATACAAAAAAAAAAAAAAAAACAAACCTAAACAAAACAAATTGTGAATAATTATTGTTGTAGTGTGATTTTGCACACATTAAATTTAATAGAAATATATGTATTGAAATAAATGTATGTTAAATTTTAAATATGTATAAATTAAAATTAAGAAGTAAAAGCAAACACAATTATATTTATTAAATAAAATTTATAGATATACCTATGTAAAAAAAGAATAATAAACAAAATTTTAAACTAAACAAACACATAAAACATAAATATTAAATATAGTATATTAATACATTTTTTGTCGCACTGGCTTTGAAAAAAAAAAAGAAAGAGAAAACAAACTTAAGTCTATTTTATATATAAATAAAATAAAATAAATTATGTATATTTAGGTCTTTCCTAATTTAGGTGAATTTATATGAATAAAATATATTTATTGAAAATAAAATTTATATGAAAAATATACTCTTGTGCAGTAGATAAATAATTTTTGTGTTATCTGTGACAAATGGTGAAAAATTCTTCATTAACTAAATGAAATGAAATATGCATGTTGGTAAAGTTTTAAAATGTACGACGGATTAAAATTTGTGTGAATAAATAAGTCCTCATTATTGAAAGCATTCCGCAAATTAAAAAAAAAAACTTGTAAATCCCACTATTCGATAATATGGTTAGCGATTCAATCGAATTAAGCTCTCATCAAATGTTAAAAAAAGCCTATTTATAAATAGCGAAACTTCGGTTATCTATTCGTTTGATGTTTCAAAATTAGTTAGACCAAAAATTCTGTGATGGCACTATCGAATAACACATGTATGTATAGTATGTATGATCTTAAACTCAAACTATCTCAAAATACGTGGGCTTCACAAATGCTTCTTTATTGTGCAACCAATAGTTTAACTAATAAAACACAAATAGCCTATTAGGTGTTCTTTTTTTGTGCATGTATGTATATCCGTTTAAAAAATGGTTTCGATGTAAAAATTACTACAACAATTCTCTTGTAAAAATAGAATGAACAACAGAATTATAACTGTTATACATGGGATAAGAGCATTGATATCTGTATTATAGAGATCATTGGGTAAGAGGTGTTGCTGCTTTTTCGTGGCATTTTAATTTAGGACAAGACTAGATAAATGCGAATTTATAACAGTTATAACAGTTTATCGTTATTAATATTAATAGTAACGCTCTTAGCGCGATTTGAAAAAAAAACTGTCCGCATAAACAGTACTTTATAAACAAAACTGTTATAAATTCGCATGTCAAGCGAAGAAGTGCGTACAAAAAAACACATTAAAGGAAAAATTCATAAACGCTTATTGATTACTCCAAGAACCTTTATATTTTAACTTGATATAATTCCGAACTGAGAATCCAATCCCTTACCCGGTCTTTCCGCATTCATGCGGATTGAATAAGATATTGTTATGTGCAAGCAACTAGAAATCAATAAAACTTTTTCGAAATCAGCTGTCCGTACTCATGAGCTGTAAAACATGTTTTGATTTTAATGAAATTATTTTAAAGCTTAGGTTTATTTCGCATTTACTTTTAATATGTAAGTTAATCTCTTGTCTTACACCAAGTAAGGGGGGTTTGTGTTTGTTAAATTTATCTTCAAGATCTTTTAGTTTGATTCAGTAGATCTATTGTAATCGATGAAGAAGATATTATAGAAAGGCAAATACTAAGGGAAAATGGTCCCTTAGCTATGGACTAGTTGTATGTATATACGTAAACGCAGAAGAAGTATATAAATAAAAATTGAGATCACTGATTACTAGTAGACAACTCTTATGTTCGTAATAAACAAATACATTTGGCGGCGCTACAGCTCATGAAGAACCAGGGCCTAGTGACTTACAACTGTCAACCATTACTACATGTGTGTCTGCAGGAATGGATTGGAGCCACCTACGATTTATTTCGGAATCCGAACGGCTACGGTGGGAGACACTTTTTGATGACAAGCGATACTCTTGGAGGATTTGTCAATTCCTCACAAAATGAATCTTAATTTCTTTAAAATTCAGGCGCTCAGATTAAATATGGAATCATTTACATACATACATACATCTAAGCTTCACTGGCGGATAAGGCAAATTTGTGCTGTCCTAAGTTAAATTTAATTGTTGAGAAAATATACATATATGATATTGATTTCTTCTTCTTCTAATATTGTTTAACATAATATTTTGCAATAAAAACTATACTAAGTTATAATATCAATCAACTGAATCAACAGCCCACCAAGAAAAAGATAGGCGAATGAAAAACGCCAAATATTTGGCGTATTGCAGATCCGATCGTTTCATAAAACACTCTTCAAACCGTAAAATATCAAACAATACGGAAAACAGAAATGCGAAAATTAAAAAACGGGTAACATTATGTTCCAGTTTTTCAGTGCGATATCAAAGTTAAACAGGATTAACTAAACAGATGCTTTTGATGTTTCATCCAACTTTAGCAAGCTTATTATTCTATGTCTATTAGTTTTCTTAAGAATGATTAAATGTTAATCTTGATAGTGGAGCCGGGGACCAAAATTTCATCAACCGACAGAAACCGAAAGTATTTTTTAGTAATTTTAAACAGTTTTTTAAAGATTATTAGATTAAACCCTGTATTTCTTGGAGAATAATGATGTATCCATTTTAAAACTTAAAAAAATACTTAGTAAATAAAATGTAATGTAAAATAAATTTCATTAAATTACAATCTGTAAACCCTGCCAAAGGAATTTTCGGCATAATACAAATCAAATCTTTTGGGATTCTAATGAAAAACGTGAGAAGGCGGAATGAGTTTAAGTCGATCATATTAATTATTTTAGTAAAGTAATATTTTGCTTCGATGCAAATAAATAGTATTTATTCCTTATGTGAAATTTAAATAGCATTTCTATTTAAAAAAAAATGTCAGCAACGCACTGCACATATACATAGGAACATAAGTAGTATTTTCTAATAAGAAATTTTATTTGCATCGTATTGCGTTCATATAAGGCCGGATTTCTTCAATATAGTTTTCTGCTGTAAGTAACCCTTAAAAATAATTTTGTTTGTGTCTTTTGATGTTATATCGGATGTATGAACTTATATTCAAATATATTCCGCTTTCTGGAATAGGTCGACTAGACTGCTTATTTGGCTCTAATTTTATTAAAGTGGTACCTTTAGATCTACAGATTGGAACCAAAGAAACCCAAGTTATTTTTACTAATTGTAAGATCTGCTGATAGCTTTGCGAATTTTGTTGGTAATAAAAAAATATAATTTGTATACAGGCTTATCTATTAAATAAAATTTAAAAAAATCTAAAATATTTATTTATTTACTACCTTACATTTCAAAATTAAAATATTAAATTTTTAAGAAAAAAAAAATTAGAAATGCAACAAAATTTTATTTGGAAAATTTTCTCTTGCAACATTGTAAGAGCTTCTTAAATGCTTCCGTAAAAAAATTATAGAAACCGGAAACGAAAAGATTCGTAAACAAAATTTACTAAAAACTGGTAGGTAAATAAAAAAAAAGCGGGTTGCCAAAAGAGCATAGTAGAATCAGATGTCTTCAACTTTCTTACGAAATTTTCGTGTCATCTATTGCTAAGTGTTTTAATGACAACTTATTTCGAATCGAGTTTATGCCATGAAAAACCTTTGCAAAAAAGTAAATGCTACCCTGTGTTAAAAATCGATAGAAAATATGTGTTTGGTTTGGTCATTTGTTCACGAGCAACGGCGAGATTTAGTAGAGAGTCCGGTTGTTTTCAAATTCACTCAAAATAGTCGAAAGGTCTCTCTCTCTCTCTCTGAGTCTATTAGTGGATTAACTTGTATCTCCATTCGATTTCTACAAAAATAAAGGGAAGTAAGATATAAACGTAAACGTACGTATAGGAGATCCAATAATGCACATAATCAGCCTTATTGTGAGTTTCACCCGAAAAATATTTCACCTTAAAATTTTTTGTTCGCCCCGAATTTTAAAAGCTATTGTGAGTTTCCCCCGAACGAAATTTTGTTGGCCTACAAAAAAGAAGTGAAATGATATTACATTCCGCCCGAAATGAATGTTTATAATAAGGGGAATTTTTTTATCATGAAATTTCGGGGGAAACTCACAATAGGCGAAAAGTGAAATGTCAAATTTTCCGGGTGGAACGTTGTTCGGGTGAAACTCACAATAAGGCTGAATATGAAGACGAACATGTTCATTTTCATAAAGCTACACTTTCACACATTCATTTTGTTGGCATACATCTATCCCAGTCTACTTTTATCAAATTTTGTAGATGCGGATATGTAAAACCAACTAACATACATACATGTATCTTAAGTTCTAGGGCTCTGATCTTCAATATTAAGGTCTTAAAATTGAGGTAAAATCTGAGGCTATAATTTTTTATTAAAACCGGATTTTTCCTAAATCTTTAACAGATAGTATTTATGGCTTAAAAACTTTCATTAAATCAAGGATCAATTTTATGTCAAATAAATTGCACGACTTGTTCGCACGAACTTGCTCTTATCTCTAATGTTCAATCACATGGTGGTTTTAAAGCCTAAGTATAAATCCACAAAAAATCCAAAAAAAAGAAATAAAATAAATAACTTATGGGAGCCTATATTTTATGCCACCAACGACACACATTTGAGTGCATGGATCTTCCAGTTTAAAGTGAAAAATTGTTAAAAATCAACATAATTAGAAATTAATTGATAAGAACTTCTGAAATTGTCTGAAACACCAACATTCTTTAAATATTTATTTATGAGAACAATTTTTTAAAAACCTTTGGAGTGGTTTTATAATAAACTAGCTGACCCGCCCGGCTTCGCACGGGTAGACAAACCTAAGCTTTATTAGATAAATAAAGCTACTATTTTTTATTGAATACTACTTACTGAGATTTGACCTACTTCACGTTATGAATGGCAAAATTCGTAAATATATGATCATCTACGTCCAACCTTTTTTACTTTCCCAACGCAGAAAGAATTTTTGTAATCAAAAACCACTTTTTTGTGTTTATCCCATTTCACTCTATAAATATAAATTTTTTTTAAAAAATAACCTTTCCAATATAAAGAGATTTTTTTAAATGAGATGCCACCTTTAATTTTTACCCCATTTCACCCTATATATACCAATTTTCTGAAAAAATCCCCGAGGCCATCCACTAATAAATAACCTTTCAATTACATAAAGAATATCTTTAACCAGATTTCTTTTTATTTTAACTCCCTGAAAGACCATTTAAAAAAGAAGATCCCTGAAGCTATTTCCTTAGAAAAACCTTTTAAACAAAAAGAATTTCTTAAATCGGACGATTTTTTATTTTAACCCCATTTCACCTTACAATTATAAACATTTTGAAAAAGAATATCCTTAAAGCCATTTCCTAAGAAAAACCATTCAAACCAAAACCAATTTCTTCAATCGGACACTTTTGTATGTTTACCCCATTTCACCCTATAAATAACAAAATTTAAAAAAAAATTATCCTTTAAGCCATTTCCTAAGAAAAACCTTTCAACTAAATAAAGAATTTCTTAAATCGGACAATTATTTTATTTTTACCCCATTTCACCCTACAAATAACAAAAGTTGAAGAAGAATATCCCAAAAGCCATTATTCTTAACCGCTAACAGCGTAATTTGTTTAACGGTAATTGAATTGAACTGAAAAGTGAAATTTTCGCCTACAGCGCCACCTGTTGAGACTTTTCTGACTTTTTAGAAGCACCTGTAAAGCACACAGAAAAAATAAAGTATTTTTTTTTACTTTTTTAACAGGGGTTTGGTAGGTATACCTTCAGTTAAAAGATCAATTTTTGTTTAATGTTCGTTTTCACAAATATTAAACAGAGACTTTTAAAATGATATGTTTTGTATGGAAAAAAACGTCATTTTAAGATTTAAAAAAATTTAGGCTTTAATTCTTCTAAATTGTGTTTAAAAACTGCTGTGCTGTCAAGTAATTTTCGAAACACCTATTCAGGCTTATTGTGAGTTTCACCCGAAAAATGTTTCACCAATTTTTTTGTTCGCCCAGTATTTTAAAAGCTTTTGTGAGTTTCGCCCGAACGAAATTTTGTTCGCCTACAAAAAAAAGAAGTGAAATGACATTGAATTCCACACGAAATGAATTTTAGCAATTTTTTGATCATGAAATTTCGAGGGAAACTCACAATAGACGAAAAGTGAAATGTTAAATTTTCCGGATGGAATGTTGTTCGGGTGAAACTCACTATAAGGCTGATTGAGTTTTCAAAACGAAACTTGAAACTTTTTAAAAAAATATTTGTTTAAACTCTTTTGGTATACAAAACTATTGACACTTTTTAAAGCGTTTTCCACAAAATTATCAAAATCATTCAAACCATTTTCGAAAAGAAGCGAAAATCAAAAAACTGATTCTATGGGAGGTGCCATTTTTTGTTAGTTTTTTGTAAGTATCTAATTAAATGAATTTTCTTTAATACAATTCTGTGGTCCGGTTTTTGAGAAAAATAAGATTTTCTTCAAGAACTACAAAATTTTGTATGGTAAATACAATGAACAAACCATGACAGGGGGTGTTGTAAAAAAACTCTAAGAATACAATTTAAAGAAAATCGATCGATTCATTTGGCTGTAGGTGAACGGTAGATATTAATAAATTTAGATATTTCACCACGGAACACAAAAATGTTGGAAAACAAAAATTTGATACAAAAATAAAGTCGATGTTAATTGAATTTAAGCATGATCGAGCACCTACTTAATTTATTTCTATTCGCATACTCCATATTTTGTAAAAATATTATGTAGGTATTTATTTTTTTAGAAATAAAAAAATGCCCCTTCTCTCATCCATTAAATCCTACCTTTTGTTTTAAAAAAAAAAATAATCCTACACAGTTTGCATACATTTTTATATTTTTATAAACATTCTTCTCTGTGAGAAAATTATAAGGTAACTTCATGGTATCAAAAAACCAATTGGAGAATAAGTTTTTTAGATAAATTTGTATGTCATGTAAATGTTTTTTTAATATTCAAATAATATTAATTGTTGAGTGACCTTAATGTATGCCAACGAAATAAAAAAGAAAATACAAATGACATGTAATTTCTTGCGCCTCTAACATGAATCATAGTTTATTTTTGTATTATCTTTCTATATGTATTTGCACCAAAGGCCTATTTAATAATTTTAGTTAATATTTAAAATTAAAAATAGTTCATGGTTTCAATGTTTGAAAAAATATAACTCCAAAATGACTAAATTTGTTTTAATAATAATTTATATGAACAAGCGTTAGGCTCGGATATTTATTCACTACTAATATTACGATATACATAAATGTATTTATATTTTGTTCGTGAACAAAATAAAACGAAAGCGCTGGTCGCTGGAATGTCCTGGAATATTTTTCTTGAGAAGATGCTAATAAAAGTTATATATTCCTTTTGATACGTTATTCGTTTTAGTTAAAATATAGTTATTTAACAATATTTATTTTTAATTATAAAACGTAAGTGGTTGTATAGGCATAAAAAAATTAAGATTTATTGTTAAAAATAAAATTGAACAAAATAAAAACTTAAATGTTAAGTACTTTTTTATCGAAGAATTTATTTGGCTTTTAACACACAATAATGTTATTTTGATGTGTTAATATTTACACAAACAAAAGAAAGAGATATTTAGTAAGTTAATATTCGAAAACTATTGAAGTATATTTAGATAATATAAAACAAATATTTATGTACAAGATCGTAAAATACATTAAAAAAAAAAAAAAAACATAAATATATGTGACATAATTAAAAATAAAATAAATGTTTTGTCTCACTCTTTGTTTTTAATTAAATAAAAGGTTCCTATTATTACTAAAGTTTTCTTCAGCGTGAACCAAATTTGGTGAATTAACTTTGGACTTACTTTTGTTATTTTATCGTCAAAGTGTGTGTTAGATCATTTCGCATTCATCATCTTTTACTGAAAAACTTCTTCTTAAGCTTAAAAAAAATTAATTTATTTTCAGAGCTACATAGCTCTGGTGTAACTCACTCCGCCTAAAGCCCAGTTTTTAGTGATGTGTCACACTGGAGTTGAGTAACTCTGAAAATAAATTTATCTACATTTAGGGCCAATTTTTCAATAGTCAGTTAATCAGATAGTACTTATTCTTCAGATAAAGCAAAAAATTGTTCCTATTTATTCCTCTGATAGTTAACTGAATTTTTTTTAAATTATGGGCCGATTTTTTCAATCATCAGTTAAGCATGCAAAACTGGCCCCAACTCGAGTTTATCTTTAATCGCTTACTGGGGCTAAATGACGTATTCCTCAAAAATTAAAATTGAGATATGTATGTTATACTAATTTTGTTCATGAAATATCTAATCGCGGGATTGGGCCTCAGCCCAAGTCTCCTTTTGTTACCTAGAGAGTATTAATCAGACTGCACGTATACTTCCTCAAAAAATGCGAACTTTTGCATACACAAACTTTCTTATTTAAACTTATAGACACTAGAAAAAACTAGAGAAATGCCAATTTCTGTAACTAGTTGACCTTTTGTGCCCATGCCTTTTAGATGGCATACTTTTTTGCAAATATCCCACAAATGAAGTGCTAAAAATGATGACTCTAAAAAACTGTAAACATTGATTAAACATTTCTTATGGCTGAACAAATTCTGAAACTATAGCTGACCTTTTTTGAACAATTTATTGACCTTTTAGATGGTTTACTTTTTTTGCGAATATCCCATAAAAGTTTGGAATATCCCACAGCTCTACTTTTAAGTTATTTATTCAGCCTTATTGTGAGTTTCACCCAAAAAATAATTCACCTTAAAATTTTTTGTTCGCCCGGAATTTTAAAAGCTATTGTGAGTTTCGCCCGAACGAAATTTTGTTCGCCTCCAAAAAAAAGTGAAAATGGCATTACATTCCGCCCGAAATGAATGTTCACAATAAGGGGAATTTTTCGATCATGATGTTGTTCGGGTGAAACTCAAATTAAGGCTGATTGATGTTTTTATTCATTAACATGCAATCTAGTCACTTTTTTGTTTTCTATTTATTTATCTAAGTTGAATTTGCATTTTCCTTCAAACTAAATATATTTCCGAAATGTATTCTTAATTATACATATACTATGTAGATACGATAATGTTTTCAGACGTTTGTATGTTATGTATCTAGAGGTATGCGAGAAGGCTTTGACTCGAGAAATGCCAACAGTGAGTTACAGTATGTCGGGTATCCCGCCTTTAAGTGGGACAGTTTCGATTAACTCCCATGCGAGAATTGTATTCAAATTTCTGCACTGTAACGTAAAATTGTTTTTCGAAATAAATTAAATCTATCTATGTACATAATTATGTACATATATCGTTCTTTTTATTCCAAAATTATGATTATACAAAGTACGGTTAACTATGGCGTATATGCACTTTGTAATTTGTATCTAAAATGATGATCTACCGAATTGACCTCATTATTTTACGACACATGATATTTTACCAATTAATTAACAACAGTGGTTAACAAAAAAGACCAACCCTATTTGTAAATGATTCGAGAATCTCGGCAAGATGCCAATTTTTGTTACATACATCCTAATTTTAAAAATATTTAACAGCGCAATTTCGAAAACTTTACACGCAAGAGATTAATCCAGATCTACATGAATGACAAAATCCGATGTTTTAACCATTTTGTAACCATTCTTCGTCATAGAACGTGACAAATGTCTCAAAAGCTAACACATATATCTGTTGTTAGGTACAAAGGTCAGGTTGGGACTCACCGATCTATAAATTTCATGCATAAAGTATTTTTGCCATTTTCGGTATGGTTAAAGAGATCACCAAAGTTTGAAAGCGACAAAAGACGCGTTGCCGCAATTCTTCTCCCATGGAGAGGATACCTAGTTTATAATTTTTTCTGGAACAACCCCCATCTTCTTGGATCCTAAAGATTCTGTGATAAAACTTTTGTTTAGGACCAATGTAGATAACTATGGAAAGAAAAAAAAAAACAATTTTGTTTATAAGTTTACGTATACGAATACGAATATATTTAAAATGCTCATTACACACATGACTAAAAGTTCTTACTCGAAATACATTATAATTATTATCAATATATTTATGTATACCTAATATATAAATATAAAAAATGACACAAATGACGATATATATTTTTTATTTAATTTTAGTGTTTTTTTTTTTCGATATAATTTAAGTAACTAGAAACAACTAAATAGAATCTTACGTCTTTTAGAGCTTTATTTCTAAGCAAAATTAAGAGAAAAAATATTAAATTTAAAAAAAATTAAAACAAAGCGAAAAAATACATAATTTAAATCTATAAATCATAAAAATACTTCCTTTTGTGTTTTAAAAACTAAATGATTTCTTAGGGAGTAAATTATAACACTCACGTTTTCTCATTAATTCTATAACTTATATCCAAATGCGCATTATGGTACAGTTTATATAATAATCTCTACTATTTGTTCTTTTTGTAACACGAATTGGAAAATTAACAAGGAGGAAATAAAAATAAAACTGAAATACTTTGATTTGTTATTTTTTTCTGCCCAATTAAGTTGGCATATTTGTACAATTTTTAGAATTTTATTCAAAAATTTAGCTAATTAAGGCCGAAAATTTAGATAAACACTTCCAGTTGTTTTTATTGTAAAACTTCAGTTTTCAAAACATGAATACATATTGACGTGAAAAAACACAAAATTCCTCCATGATACACTGCTGAGATCTTGAGTATTCTCAAATTATAAAAAAAAAAATAAAAAAAAAAATAAACGAACTCGAAACACGATAATTTAGTATTAAAAAATAATTAATTTGATGAATGAATTCACCAAATGTGATTTCAGGCAACATCTTAATCTTAATGTTATTGCGAAAGTCTTGTGCAACGTGTATCTTGTATGAGCTGTGACATTTTTTGGGAGAACGTTGGAATGTCCTGAAAAAAAAAATAATAAAATTCATTAGATATTTAATTTTTTTCGCCTTTGGTTGAGAACTTTTTCACTTACCGTTGCCAAGCAGATTTCTTCGATGAGTTTTGAATTCGTCGCTGCGAACCCAATCGACATGAAACTCTCATGCAATTTTAATTTATCAACCTGTCCCATCGAAAATAGCACACCACTCATAACATCATAATGGAGGGCACCTTCAGCTGAGAGCAATGCGTTTATCAACGCACACTGGAATGATGCGAGTAAATTCGTTTTGAATAAAGCACGATGAAAAAGCTTCCATCGTTCGTTAAGGTTCTGCAATGAAACCAAAACTGTGCGAGTGATATTCGGATCATTGCCGATGACTAGTGCTTGACCATATGAATTGAATATGGCTAAAAACTGTTCGGGATGTTGCACATGATCGTTTGTGTTTGATGATCCGTTTAAAATTATTGATTGAACGTTTGCTTTGTAAAAATATTGCCAACGGTAGTTTAAAATGCTAAAAATAAACAAGAGACAAATTATTATTTAAAATTATAAAAGATTGGACATAGTACTTGACTGGTAACTAAGAGGTATGGTTCAAGCCCCATTAAGATATGAAAAGAAATTTGTGTGGAGACATGGATAAATCGCTTTAGAAAGGATATTTTGTTTGCCTTCAACTTTAGCGGTAGCGTAATTTTTTAACTATGCAAATATGTAAATAATACTTTTAAAAAAATTACTGTTACAAAAATAATTTGTTTAGTCTAGATGTCCATAGCATTGTTAAAAAATCTTCGAACCTCTTCAAATTCTCACTCTTAAAAATTAAAAACCATCAAATCTTACCTGTCAAACAATGTGTACATCAAATGCGCCACATCCGAATAATCCAACAAATTATTATCATAGCTCAATAAGGGAAGAATATGGTCTAGTGTTAGGTTTAATATCGATGGAATAAGTGACATGGTTTCACTTCCCGGTTGTTGTACAATTAATTGAAACATTTGCAATATTTTCTCCATGGACTTCAATCTTCTTACAGTCATTTCTCCTCTTAAAAAAACGTAAAATTTCAATTTTTTCAAAAAATAAAAATGAAAATGAAAAACTTTTACACAAACCTTGTGCTGGAATTTATAAAAAGTGTGATCATCTCTCTAACGAATGCCATGCCTAATTGATTTTGTAACGTTCGCAATACACTCAAAGCAAAATCAGAAACTGTTGTTGCGATTTCATTGCTATCGAAACCAACTGCATTGAATATATTCATTGCTTTATGTACTGTCGGCTGAAAAAAAAAAACGAAACATTAAAAATTTTTCCCTCTCACCA
The DNA here is from genome assembly GCA_932273885.2 of Leucozona laternaria. NCBI lineage: Eukaryota > Metazoa > Arthropoda > Insecta > Diptera > Syrphidae > Leucozona > Leucozona laternaria. The sequence continues at coordinate 15,215,594 of OW026367.1, read as the reverse complement.
AATGTTAAACTAACTCACCTTGAATGCATTAAGAAGCATTTCCTTGACCGTACTATTTGTATCGTTGAAATAATTGATAATTTCGGTCATTATTGGAAGAATACCGGCAGTTATAGCACTTATTTTAACATCTTGTCCATTGGTGAGCGCAGCTGGATCAATAGCTAAGAATTCCTGACATAAACACGCGACATAATCTTGAAGAACGAGAGATCGGCGACCAAAGTCTTGTTCTTGCTGGCTAATATGCTTCCAGGGGAAAACTAAGGAACTTATAAGGGCTTCATACACCACAGGCAGCACATGCTTTGGTAAATGAGGCAATGCGGTACCAGCTCGAACTAACTGCACAACCAAATCGACTTCCAGAATTTGTTTTGGTCTTATCACAGAAGCAATGTTCAAAAGCAATTGAGCTAATAAAAAATGAAGAATTTTCCAATCTATGTTCTATACAATGAACTCATGTTGAAAACCTACCTGCTGCCATTTGTACGAGAGCGGATTCATTAAACGTACTTGGAAGCAGTATTTGTGCAACAGTATGTATCAAGCCTCGCAGCTGGTCATCATGTATCACAGCGGGTGATATGGCTAAGAGACTTCGTAGAGCCAACAGAGACTGAGCATATCTAAAAATAAATTTTCACATTATTCTTCATTTTTTAATACTGTCATGATTAACCAACAAATCAACAAAACTCGCCACGAGCAGCGAATTCTCCGCATGAAGGCTTTGAAATTTTTTGCTGCTAAAAAAACTAACAGCACTGATAAGAGTCTTCACAAGAGTACACAGATTAAGGGGGATATCCTCTGATGCACCTAGATCCAGAGATGGGGCTATCCGAACCAACGCCTGGCAGAGCATCGAGATCTCTTTCAAACGATACCGAGTGTGGCAACATTCAGTCTCATTCGTTGGATCGAAAGTTTTGTTGTCGATTGCCTTCTCTATTGACATTATGATTACTAGAAATGGCCTCGTAAACAGTCGATACACTTGATAGAATGTTTGATTTGGTCGCATTTCGGCCACCAGAGCGATTACTTCAATACAAGGTGCGATATAATGTTGCCACTTTGTTTGCATCTGCTCGAAATTAGCAACGAAAATTTCATAAAAACAGTTTTTAAAATTTTATATTTAAAGATCTTACATTTTCATCAAGAGTTTCATCTTCATAAATTGGATTAAGCACTTCAACGCGCATCACCCTCAGAATTTGTCCGACAAATATTATACATGACTCTATGTTCCGTTCACTTTTACCTGATGATGCAAATGCTCTCAGCAATGGTTTCCATGTTTCGAGTCTTTCTGATAATGGCATTGTGGATTCAATGTTAAATGTATATGCCTGCAAGCCTGACACGAAAGTGTCTAATACAGGTTCATCATTTAAGAGTTTTGAGCAGAATTTCGTTGCACTCAGTCGAAGGAGTTCCGTGAATTTGTCTTCGTACATTTCACTGGATTTAGTATAATTGTTCTTATCTAACAGTCCATTGATTGCAGTCATAATTGTATTTGGAAATGGTATGGCCTTTTGTAAGTAAAATAATTCATTAACTGTTGTGAGGGCAGCCACAGAAATCTCGGGTTGTTCTTTACGCCATTTTGCCAAATCGAAAAGAGCCCAAAGAAAATATTCGGTGAGTAAACTATCTACTGGTATCCATGAGAAAATATGCTGAACGCATTGGAGAAGCTCGAGAATCGAAGAGCTGTGAAGAATACCAAAGTTGATTATATATTTTTTTTGTTTAATATAAATTCTATGTAATAAAAATCAATAATTGTTTGTTTGTGAATTAATTATAGAGTCAAAAACTACCGAAACGGTTTGTCTGAAATTTTCATAGTTTGTTCATATTAGCAACGGGAAGGTAAATAACTTGATTTAGCTATAAACTGAAATTTGTACATAATTAAGCTCTTTTGAACTTACGTGTTTGATGTGTAAATTTTTGGGAAAATTCGCCAACTACTACACGCACTTTTTTGTATTTGAGATTTCCTATTTAATGGATTTAATATCGTTTCATGATATTTACGGAGTATAAAGCTTAGTTGGCTCTTCCCAAACAATGAATGAAAACCGAAAGATATGTAATAGTCTAAGAGCCGACAGCAAATTTTGGAAGTGGATGTAAAATCAAAATTGGAGTATAAGGGCTTAAAGGTTGTTTGGACATGTCTCGATACCAAAGTCTGGCGTATTTTTCCTCCAAAGACGGATTAATCGAACTCAAGTTATAAGCTTTTAAAGCGATGGGGTGATTTTAGAAGCGGTGATAATGAATTCCGCATCAACTCCCTCGACTTTAATTGCTTCTATTTGCGGTCATCTTTTCATAAGATATGAGGAGGGTAAATGGAAAAGTAAGGGAATTATCCGAATTATCGTAAATTTCTCAAGAATTTTAGAATGAACTTTAGGAGTGGCTTATATGATAAGTGTTAACTAGCCCGAGTGAAATTCTTTAAACATTGCTATTGCAGTTCATATCACTCGTTTTTTTTTTTTGTTTTCTGAAAAATTTCTCAACACGTTTATAATTCTATTCTCAATTATGTCTATACCCTTTTACATAACTAATTAATGAATTGAATACGATTCGATAAGAATTTCTTACTCATCCCACATGGAACAAAAAGAATTATGTAGTTTATTTACATTTTGTAATTTATAGAATAATTTCTTTTACAAATTCGTAAATAACTCTATAAGGAACTTTCTTATCTTAATAAATATCTTGTTTTTATTTAAGAATAAATGAAACATTTATTTTTTTAAGTGAATAACAACTGGAAACTATCATTAAATAAATAAAAATAATGTAAAGTAATAACAAATTATACATTGAACAATCTTAATTACCTTAACGAATTGTCATTTGGCAGTGATGTGTACAGCCTGTAGTCTGCTATATTACTCGGTATCGCACTCAGGGCGTTTCCATTAAGATGACACGTTGATATAACAAGATATTTTCCTAAAAGTTCCACAATTTCTGGCATACACTGTGTTATGCTAAAAGTAAAAGCGATTAATGCCACAATAACAACAAACTTGTGTATATATGAGTATTCAATACCATGACTGAAAATACTGTTTTCTATCTGAAGAAACATCATTCCGATTGCTGACGACCTCTTCGGATGTAGTTCTCAATAGAACCACTCCAAACTGGAAGTACATTTTTGTGAGTTCTATACAATGTTTAATGTATTCTGGATGGTCGTCAGGGAACTCCCGTTTACCGACGAGAGTTATCAATTGTGCGATTGTGTCTCGTTGTCGACGCGAAACATCATATGGCAGATTGGCGTAGCTAGACCAGAGATTTTCTCGCAGGTGGCTGTGTTCTTGAGGCGATAGTGATGTCCAACGACGTGTTATTGTGTGCTCCAGCGTAGATGTGGTGAACAACCATAGAAATTCATTTGTTGAACAGCAGTTTGAGGAGAGAACACAAAGGCACTGCTGCCAGGAGCTGGGCTGATTCTTAAACGAAGTCAATTGGTCTTCGATTTCCCGTTTTCGTTGGTTATGTGTTGCAGGATGATAGAATTCATTCAACAAATTCTCCACAATCCCAAGAGAAGTTGACTGAAATGTAAAATTAAAATGTTATTCTCAAATAGAACAAAGGCACAGGGAGGAAACTATTATTTGAATGCTTTTGTTATAATACGCAGTAGTTTTTTTTTTTCTTTTTTGTTCAACAACTACGCCCAATGACAAGTTTTTGAAGAGATTGAGAGGTAGGTAGAAGTGCCCCCCAGCTGGTTACCAATGCAGAGATTTTCAGTACTAAGGCAAAGTTTTTGAAAATATTGATTCAATAGGAAATAAAATAAGAAACTACAAAAGAAGTATTGTATTCAAAAGTTATTCCAAGAGGAGCAAATAAAAATCCTTGCAGTCTTCTCCAAAACCCACCATTTTGCAAATTTTGTTCAAGTTCTGCCTGTGGTCCGTGATGATAACTTCTCGCCCATGCAGATTTTTTTCTACTTGTGATTTATTGAATTTTGTATTCAATATATTAAAGTTCTTTTTTTAGGTAACTGTATTTATTTTAAGATAAAATGTATGTAAACTACAAAAACTTGTTGGAGATATTAGATTTTAATGTGAATTTCCTATGCAAAATATTCAGAAAGTGAAATGCGAGACTTCCCTTGGATTATTTTAACTGACAGCAGGTATGGTGAGTTTTTTTTGACATTTCCATATTTTTGTGGTGAATGGTGTTTAACAGTTACGGACTTCAAAAGGAACACCTATTTGTTTGGGTGTGTTCATGTCACGGCACCTGTGGCCCATGCCTGATTCACAATGCGACAAGGAAACGGGACGTGAGCGTGACGAGAACCGCTGTCATCTTTTTCTAGTTACAAAATCGTCGCCCAATTCATAATGCAGCGAGCGTTTTTACGACGAAAATTAATTTTTGTAAAAAAAAAAATCAATAAAATTTAAACAAAATAAAGGTTTCACTACATAAGCCCAAAAAGTGAAAAAGTACAAAAGTGAAAATTTTCAAACTCATTTTAGAATAGTTTTTCTGACTGGAAAACTTATAAAAATGACGCAGAAAGCTTAAATTTTGGTCTAAAAAAAAAATTGTATATTCTTTTTCACAAAACAACTGCGCTAGCGGGAAAAAAATCTTTTTACTTTTGTACAAAAGTACTTTTTGGCTTATGTAGTTAAGCCTTAAGACTGCTTTTACACTACAGCGATTTTTAATCTTCGTTTCTCCTTTGGTTTCCTTCTAATTGCAAATACCTTTTACACGACAGCGATTTTTAATGAAAAGTTTAGTTTGTGCAAGTGAAGAAGTATCATCTCACTGCACTCTTTACTCCACTTGATTAAACGAAGTTATCTGAGTGGACGACGAATGAAAATAAAACACATTCGAACAAAAAGGAAAAGCACAAAGAAGAATGAGCGTGTTAAAAAACTTTAACTTTCAATTAAAAGATTTAAATTTTTGAAGTAGGCTTTGCCTTTTATTTAATATTTCGAATAACTTTTTACTTAGTAAAGACAGATCAAACTCAAAAATTGTTTCTCCATCTCAGCGTCTACAAATGAAGTGAAGTTGTGTTCATCTTTTTGTCTGTTGGATATGAATCTTCTTCTTGTTTATTCTTACGGCCTCTGGTGGTAGAAAATATATGATGGAGAAATTTGTGGGTATTGCCAGCGGCTGATTTTTCGTAACAGTTCCCCCCGGTACCACAAATCCAGGCTAGGACGTTGTTGTACCATCAGAATTCACCTGCAGCAATGCCAACTTAACTGCCGGTCTTTCGAAAATTCCATCAGATGTTTGTATTGTAGCACTTCGAACTTGGCCATCGGATGATGTCTTCACTGCTATAATTCGGCCCTTTAGATAGTTGTTTCTGGGAAGATCTTTGTCAATTATGAGGACGATGTCGTCAACTTTCAATGGAGGTACTGGATCATACCATTTGGAACGAAGAGTAAGGTCTGGCAAATACTCTTTTATGAAACGTTCCCAGCATTTGTTAGCAAAACGGTCCTTGTATTGGTAAGTGTTTCTTAGAATTTTGGCATCGTCATTCAGTTGAGTAGTGGGCTTTCCACCGTCCGAGTTCAGTCTTAAAAAATGATTTGGTGTCAAGGCCTCAGATAAGTCGTCATCCAATGGAACGTATGTCAGCGGCCTAGAGTTGATTATATTTTCAGCAGCAATTAAACAACTCCTCAGCAGCGGATCACTTGGAGTTCTTGTAGGCAATGAAGTGTAGAGTGCCGTTTTGAAGGAACGTACCAAACGCTCCCAAGCTCCGCCCATATGTGGTGATGCAGGTGGATTGAATACCCATTTTAGTGAAGGAGCTACAAAGTGTTTTGCAATAACTGTTGGATCTATTGCCTTTAAGTCTTCGCGTAGCTGCCGTTCTGCTCCCACAAAGTTAGTTCCTCTATCGGAGTAGATTTCTTTAGGTTGTCCTCGTCGTTGTATGAAGTCGTGGAAGCACAGGATAAATGAGTCGGAGTCTAATTTGTGCGCTACTTCGATGTCTACAGCTCTGGTTGTTAAGCACGTAAATAGGACACCCCACCTTTTTTCTTGACGTCTACCCACAGCTACATTGATTGGGCCAAAGTAGTCAACTCCTGTAAAGGTAAAGGGATGGCAGTACGGTGAAACTCTCGCTATTGGTAGCTGGGCCATCTCTGGTGCAACTGGTTTCGCTTTACTTATTTTACAGCATTGACACATCCTAATGATTGATTTAACAGCACATCTTATTTTAGGAATAAAAAACTTCTGTCTTAATTGGTTGACTACACTTTCGTTATTGCCGTGTAGGAACTCTTCATGGTATTTTTTAATCAAGAGATTTGTTATATGATGTCCTCTAGGTAAAATCACTGGGTGCTTTTGTTCTTCGTCCATAAACACAGCTGCTTCAAGTCTTCCCTTAACTCTTAACAGGTTTTGGTTGTCAAGGAATGGGCAAAGTTGTCTGATTGTGCTTGAACGATGTACTGTCGCTCGAAGTGCATTCAATTTATTATCTTTTTCGCTTTTCATAAGTGAATTAACTTCATCACCATAGACATCTCTTTGAGCAATTCTGAATAGTACCTTTTCTGCTTCGTTGAGTTCATCGCCATTTAAAATCCCACGCGTTTGTAATTCGGGTTTGTAGTTCAACTTTATATTTAGGTAACGGATCACATAAGCTACAGCTTTTAGGATGCTGTTCCAATTTCCAAATCTGCTTACGTCGATGATTGGTTTTGGTGTCATATGAACATTCAGCAATTCTTCAGTCGTCTCTGCTGAGAACTTAATATCTTTCGGCCAATTTTCCTCTTCGCACATCAAAAAATCAGGACCCTGGAACCAGCGGTCATTGATATTAAGTTTCGGTGGTTTGACCCATTTTGTTGCTTCGTCAGCAACATTTTGTTTCGATGGGATATATCGCCAGCTACCTGTATTTGCGTTATCCTGAATTTCTGCTATTCGGAACGCTATATATTTGCTATATCGATGAGGATTATTTCCAATCCACCCCAAGACGGTTTTGGAATCACACCAGAAAAATATTTTACTCACTTTGATTGAGATTTCATCCAAAATCTGTTTTGCAAATCTGCATCCCATTACAGCAGCATCCAGCTCTAAACGTGGAATAGAGCGCAGCTTAATCGGAGCCACTTTTGTCTTGGCACCTACAAGTGAGCAAACTATTGTTTCTTCTCTGTTTACCCGGAGGTATGCTACTGTTGCACAAGCCTGCTCTCCTGCATCCATAAACATATGTAGTTGTACGACGGCTTCTGTCCAATCTGGAAACTGCTTCAAGAAACACCTGGGAATTCGTAGTTGCTCCACTTGTGGTAGTATTTTTAGCCATCTCATCCATGCGTCAAATTGGTCATCATTAAGTTGGTCATCCCATCCTAAGTTGCTTCGCCAAACATCTTGAAGCAAAATTTTAAGGTAGACTAAAAAATTCGCAATAAGTCCCAAGGGATCATATATGGACATTAGAATCCTCAGAACTTCTCTTTTAGTAGGGCGGCATTCTCCACACAGAACCTTTTTGCTGCCCTTATTGTAGCGAAGTGAAAAGGTGTACTCATCGCTTTTTAGGCACCACCACATTCCCAATATTTTTTCGGTTGAGGGTTCTGGATTTAAACTTAGGTCCTTTGGTTCATTTGATGATTCAGGATTCAAGATGTTCATGACACTGGAGCAATTGGACTTCCAATTCCTAATTTCGAAACCAGCATTGGAGTGTATTTTTGCAATCTGCAGAATTAAGTTCTCTTTCAGCTCTGGGTCTGAATCCAATCGCTTCTCTAGACATCTCATCCTTCTAGTTGCCATAGGTTTGGAATCAGGCAACTTGATATTTTCATACCGCCAAAGAAGTCCAGACTCGTAACGATTCTCCAAGGCAACTGTTTTTTCATTCAGGATAGATTTTGCACGCTCTTCTTCTTGAATAGTTTTAGAATCCTTCGGTCCGGATATACCCAAGCTGTCCACGGAGAAAAACTCTTTTACCATTTGATGAAGTTCCTTATCGCTATCTGGCTGGCATTCACAGACGTGAAAATGTTGTTCGAAATTGGATCCCACTTCTTCTTCATTGGTTGTGGAAAATATAGTCCATCCAAGACGGGACTTAACAGCAATAGGATCTTCATCACTTGCTTCTCGGATTTTCAAGGGAACAGCCACATGCCAATTTCGAAGACCAACGAGAATACCTGGACTGACATTGTCATAAGATTCAACCGGCAAATTTCTGAGATGAGAATATCTATTTGCCATACCCTCGTAATTTAGAGATTGATTTGGCAAATTCAAACTTTTCACTGTTCTCACGTTTGAAATATGAAAACTTGATGCATTTTTATGAACGCCTGATATATTCAATGAAACTTTCTTCGATTGCTTCTCTTGACGAGAGATGGATCCACTCCACTTCAAGCATAAAGGTGCGCTTTCTCCTTCCAGGTTCAACTCATTTGCTATCTTCTCATTCAGCAAAGTACTAGAAGATCCTTCGTCGAGAAAGGCATACGTTTTGATTTGTTTCCCATTATTTGAAAGCAATACAGGGAGGATTCGAAAACGAACTGAGGTGGAGGTGGCGTGATTCAATACGTTTTCATTTCTAATTTGTTCGACTTTCGTTTCTAAATGCTCATCTCGATTGTTATGCAGAAGTGGATGGTGTCTGCCATGGCAATTTGTTTGGGAGCATATGACTGGTGCTGAACACTTGAATGGATGTCTTTTGAGGCATTGTCGACAAAGTTTTGCCTTCTTAACAAATTCCCAACGTTCATTCACAGTCCATTCCATGAAACGCGTGCAAGTGGGTTTCGATGTGCAGTTCCCATCGCATACCTGGCACTTTCTGTTAAAATTGGAAGAGCTTGCTTGTTTTTGTTTCTTGCGAGCATCTTGGTGTTCGTGAATATGGAGTTGTTCACTTTTATTCTTTGGTTTATTCGGAACATCTTTGGCTTGAAACCATCTTTTTGTTGGCATGACGTCACAGATGTCTCCAGCAAGAGAATGCAACCAATCACCCAGGACGCAGATATTATTGAAATCTTCTTCTGTTCGCCTATGTGCTGTCCATGAAAGCTGAAGTGTGGGTGGAAGCTTCTCCACAAGGCTTCTCAGCAAACTAGGATCACGCATGTGATCTTGAAGATCTGCTTGCTCCAACGTTGAACACAAATTTGTGACAGCAACTGAATAGTCGACCACTGTTTCCATCCGCTCTATTCTTGGTGGCATCATCTTTTTGATTTTATCAATATAATGGTCCATAATTACTTCTGGTTGACCAAAATATCTTCGAAGTGTAGTAATTATTATTGGGACACAGTTGGGTATCGTTAATTGCGCTTCAACCACTTCTCTGGCCTTTCCCTTGAGGCAACGTTGCAATCGTATAAGGTTTTCGCTTTTAGTAAAGCCGCATGCTGCTGTTGATTGATTTAATGTGCTTATGAAGACTGGCCAGTCCCCTGGGTGACCAGAAAATGTTGGTAGCTCCTTAGAGATAGCATGTCGGGTAGCTATCTGAAGTTCTGTGAGTTTAATGGAGTCGTCATGTACATCGGATTCGTATAACGGAGTGGGTTTCGTAGATATTTGTCTACTTCGTTGCACTGGCAATTCATCTATATATTTATTAATAACAACAGACTTACCACACGGTTGGCCCACAAACTTGTTTTGTTGGGCATTTTCCTGTTGGGTAGTTTTGTTTAGTTTTATAGATGATCTGCTGCCGTGCTCACTCTCCGACAATTCCTCAAGGAGCGTCTGGCGCTTCGACATTAGCAGCTGTCGTTCCTTCAGAACGGTTTCTTCATCCTCCAATAAACGAAGACGCTCCCGGATCCTCTCGGATCTGGCTTTTTGGTGACTTGATACAACAGATACTGCTTTTGTTGGTTTCTTAGTTGCTGGCCCTGTGCATATAGAGCACTTCCATTGGTCATCATCAGCAACTTCGTCTCCAACTCCTGCACACTCGTAATGCACCCATCTGGTGCATTGCGTGCATTCGACCATTTTGGTAGGTGTGTGGCTTTTTTTGCAGATCGGACAGATCTCTGCCACCACCGTATTTGTCGTAGACATTGTTTTTAATTAAATTTTTGAGAATTGTTAAAAAACTTTAACTTTCAATTAAAAGATTTAAATTTTTGAAGTAGGCTTTGCCTTTTATTTAATATTTCGAATAACTTTTTACTTAGTAAAGACAGATCAAACTCAAAAATTGTTTCTCCATCTCAGCGTCTACAAATGAAGTGAAGTTGTGTTCATCTTTTTGTCTGTTGGATATGAATCTTCTTCTTGTTTATTCTTACGGCCTCTGGTGGTAGAAAATATATGATGGAGAAATTTGTGGGTATTGCCAGCGGCTGATTTTTCGTAACAGAGCGATAACTCTGCAATTTGTTCAACCTCAGCAATTTCGTCTACCCCGGCCACCACATACGTCCCTTGCCCACGTGCTTAAAAATCGCAAGAAGAAATTGCATGGTTTAAAAGCAGTCTAACTTACAAAACAATAGATTTAAGGTACAACCGCACTAGGTGGAACTGCACTTCAGCGACACCGTGCGCACTTTCGCACGAAACTGAATGAAACTTCACGTCGCGACACAGTTGGTCAGATTACCAACTTTGTCGCATAGTGTCGCGTCGTGAAGTGCAGTTGTCGCTTAGTGCGATATAGCTCATACAATTTCCCACAAATAAGTCGTGAAGTTCAGTTCCGCTGAAGTGCAGTTCTGCCGAGTGCGGTGCTAGCTTTATCAATAACTTTATTTGTTAAGCTTAATATACAGTTCTTTTGAACGAAAAAAAAAACTCATGGTGAGAAAGAAATTTTTTTTCCGGAAGAAAAACATTCGTGGTGGCAAACTAGATTTTTTTTCACAAAACAATGTCACTGACATTGTTTTGCAGGAAAAAAATCGTGGCGAGTATAATTTTTTTTCCAGGGTTAAGTTCACAGTTCGATAAAAATATTTTTCAGTCGAAAAATTTTTTTTGTGTGAAAAAGTACAAAAGTGAAAATTTTCAAACTTATTTTGGGATAGTGTTCCTGACTAGAAAACTTATAAAAATGATGCAGAAAGCTTAAATTTTGGTTTTAAAAAAAAAATTATATAAGGCTGTCCCAAACCAACGCGAAACATTCGCGCGAATATGTGACGACTGAATAATGTTCGAAGATTCGCATCGCGCCAGTGTGGGTGCTCCCATTAACCTCCATGTAAATAAATTAAGACAGGCGGAAGTTTCGTTGTCGCGCCGAATGTTTCGCGTTGGTTTGGGGCAGCCTATATTCTTTTTCACAAAAAAACTGCGCTAGTGGGAACAAAAATATTTTTACTTTTATAATTTTGCAAAAAGGTTGTTTGTTTTTGTATTTTGTTTTAAATAAGAGAAAAGTCTGCAACAATAATTTACTACGTAATTTCTTTACTGATAGTGTTTTTTTCCTGGATATATTTTGTAATTATAGCCGTGTTTTTTTGCAAGCCCCGAGGAAATTGGTCGAAAAAAACGACGCAGGGGCTAAGCAATTCTCATGTTTAATACAACAACAACTAATCCCTTTCGGGCTTAGCTAAGCGCGGAGAATTCTCGGGGCTTAACTTAAGCACGGGGAAAAACTATGTTAATCTTCGTGAGATGCATACTTGTTATCGATAGTTTGTATGGAAACTCCATTTTGTTTCTGTAATGGCGTCACTAATCCCCGATGTTGTTTTTTTCAACCAAATATCCCCGGGCTTGCAAAAAAACACGACTTATGTACATTAAGGCCCCAGTTATACCTATCATTGAAACTCATCATTGAAAACTTTAATGACTAATTTTGGTACCTTTAGAAAGTGAAATCAGTAATTATTTTTATGCAAAAATAAAGCTGATGACTTAAATTATAATTTTTGTTAAAAAAAAATTGAATGGGGTCCACACTTGGCCATAAAATGACGTTTAATTTTTCAATGATCATTGATAAGGTAGTTCATTCATTGAAATAATAAAAGTCATTTTATGTGGACGGCTGGTCCAAAATGAAAATTTTTTTCGGCACATATTAATAATTAAGTCACTAGCTACATATTGGCATCAAAATAATTACTAATTTTGCCTTTTAAGTGCGTCAAAACCAATCATTAAAATTTTCAATGATGGTTTTCAATGATAGCTATAGCTGGCACCTAAGCCTTAACTACATTAGCCAAAAAAGTGAAAAAGTATAAAAGTGAAAATTTTCAAACCAGAAAGTACTTTTGTACAAAAGTAAAAATATTTTTTTTTCCCGCTAGCGCAGTTGTTTTGTAAAAAGGAATATACAAATTTTTTTTCAAACAAAAATTTAATCTTTCTGCATCATTTTTATAAGTGTTCCAGTCAGAAAAACTATTCCAAAATGAGTTTGAAAATTTTCACTTTTGTACTTTTTCACTTTTTTGGCTAAAGTACAAAAGTGAAAATTTTCAAACTCATTTTGGAATAGTTTTTCTGACTGGAACACTTATAAAATGATGCAGAAAGATTAAATTTTGGTTTAAGAAAAAATTTGTATATTCTTTTTCACAAAACAACTGCGCTAGCGGGTTATGTAATTAAGCTTTAAGGCTCTCCCAAACCAACGCGAAATATTCGGCGCGACAACGAAACTTCCGCCTGTCTTAATTTATTTACATGGAGATTTAATGGGAGCACCCACACTGGCGCGATGCGAATCTTCGAACATTTTTCAGTCGTCGCATATTCGCGCGAATGTTTCGCGTTGGTTTGGGTCAGCCTTAAGCCTTTATTTGTTTTAATAATTTGTCACAATAGATTCTGTTTTTTATGTAGATACGATTTTAGCTGATAATTAAATGTGTTTACTAATAACTTGGGTGGCTGTCTAAATTTAGACAACGATTAAAATACGACTGCCAATTTCTACGAACTGTTCAATTATTTTTTACATAAAATTGATAGTTTTAAGAAGTAAACGGACAGAGGTGTTAGCCGTATTTTATTATCGCCGATGATCCATATAGATCATCTCATGAAAATAAAACAATACGGATCTTAGTGACAACTGTGTTGCATACCTATCTCTTTTTTCCTTACGTTTATTTATTTTTCATTAATTGGGTTTTCTTTTTTCTTTACACTATACAGTTCACAATTCCTAACCATTTGCAAAGCTGAGAAGCAATAGCAAAAACTAAACTTTTGGTTCATGAAACGTGATCCCGATAGAGAGCAGGATCTTGTGTTGTTGTTGTAATGCATGTATTTTGATAATACGTATGGATCATGCTCTGATAATAAAAAACGGCTATTTTGTACATCTCTCTCCAGCGAACTAAGGGAAAGTTTTATCGTTTTTCATACAAAAATATTTAGATTTGTTTGCCAAATAGAACAGGACATTATTTATTGTGATCTAGCCATAACTGACCTACTTCTATAGATTTCCAAACAGACTCCAAATAAAATTTCTGACAGATACAAAGTCGATATTTGACGTTCTTCTTTACAAATAATTTTTCCTGCTGTAGATAGAAAATTCTTGGTCACCGTCTCACCAAAATTTATTTCGATATACAAAAACAAAAACAATTGATCTCGGAATATCTTTGAATTACCATAAAATCAATTGCACAAAATGTGCTTAAACTACCATTATTGAAATACAATCAAGTTGAAAATAAATTAAAGCAATTTTAATCAAAAATGGAAGGGGAGAAGATTTTAATGGCTGCAGGTGTCACAGTGGCTGCGGTAGTTGGGGCTTTCGTTTTTTGGGGACCATCGGGTAACCCAAGTGATTTTCTCTCATTCTTCCAGTATTTTTGTACAGAAACTATAAATAGCTATACTTTTGTTCTAATTTCTAACAGGTTCGTCAAGACTTCGTCAGCGCCGAGGGCAAATTGCAGGCTTGCACAACTTCGGGCGAACTTGCTTTCTTAATACTCTGCTACAAGCTTTGGCAGCCTGCCCACAATTTATAGCATGGTTGCAATTGTATAATGGTGTCTCGATGGACAAGAAGAATCTAATCACATCACTTTTAAACACGCTTGAGATCGTTAACGGCACTCATCCCACTCTAAGAGGAGATCCCTACTCTCCTGGGGCCGTGATCCGGGCTTTGAATGCTCTTCGTTGGGTTATCCCCCAAGGAGAACAAGATGCTCATGAACTTTTGCATGTAATGCTGGCTTCTTTAGAAGAAGAATCTACAAGGCCAAAAAAAGTTGGCTGCTTGTCTGATGCTTTATTGCCTGAAGACGGGAGCAAACTGGAACTAATGCCACCTCAAAGGCCATCAAGTGCTCTCCTTTCGGATTTTTTGAATGCGGAATATGATGAGTCGACGAATTTGATGCGGCAGGTTAGATCTGAAGCCCATACGCCGGACTCCCCTGCTTCTATTTGCGATGAAGACGGCGAGGATCGAGTCAGTGGATCCAGATCTCTTATGATGGACATGAATGACGATCCGTCAATGTCTCCGAACATAAGCTTAGCCAGTCAGCGACAAAGTCGATGTCGTTCGGTACAGACACAAATGGGTGACGGTACCTTAAACCGAAAAGTTTCCACATCTTGCAGATCCCTGGAACGATTGTCTCGAGGTCCAGGAAGAGTTTCTGTACGAAAATTACTCTAAAATGTTAAGTGTGATTTTGAATAAAGGCTTCCTTTTACAGATATGGAGCGACCAGGCACCTTTACAAGTGCCACACCCATTCCAAGGGGCATTGGGAAGTCAAATTGTATGCAATGGATGTGGATTTAAGGTATATAGAGATTTAAGATTACTTATTCACACGAGAATAGTGTTTTTTAAACATTAAAGTGCATATTCAACATTATGTTCTTGAAGTTACCCTCAGATCTATCGTTTTCTAATAAGGCCTTATGCACCCTAAAAATAAGGCCTTATGCACCCTAAGCGGTCTTCGCATAGATGCGTCTTTTTGTGTGTAGCTCACTTTTGTTTCAATAGAGAAAAACACACATGCGTAAGCTGCACTTATCCGTCGCAAAACCTGCAAATCGCCAGGGTTTCAGTTTTCAGTATCAGTTGGAGTGCATTGGTTTTATGTTTTGAAATAAATACGACACAACAATTGGATGCATATGACTTCTTTTTTTAATTCAAACAGGCAATAACCTCTTAAATGAAGACAACGGAAACATACAGTTGTGTTTATTCCAAAAATGCAATAATGCTGTTAGCAAGCTGGTGGATACGAATAGTTTCGTGCAATGCAGTACACAGTTAGGGATTTTTGGCTTAATTTTTCACAAAAAGATAAGTCAGGATAGGTTTATTATCCTCAAATGATTGTAGTCCTCAAATATCACCCTGCCCACCTTCGTTAGTAAAGGCTTCGATTCGACTGATTATTCTTATGTTGCTCACTCTTTACTGTCTTTATTTCTTTGGTCTTATTTTGTACGGACTTGAGATTTTATTTGGGTTCTAAATTAATTGTACATTTGTTCTTCCAGTCTACAGTCCGCTATGATAAATTTGACAGCATTACACTTCACCTGCCTGATCAAAGGCGATCCGGACTAAGTTTGGGTCATTTGTTAAGTGAATTTATTGCTTCAGAAAATCTAACTGGAGTTAAATGTGACTCCTGCAGTGAAACCACAAACCACACAAAATCACTCACATTTG
Source organism: Leucozona laternaria (assembly GCA_932273885.2). Lineage (NCBI taxonomy): Eukaryota > Metazoa > Arthropoda > Insecta > Diptera > Syrphidae > Leucozona > Leucozona laternaria. The sequence continues at coordinate 15,199,819 of OW026367.1, read as the reverse complement.
CCAAACTGCCAGCTTGTCTGTGTATTCATGTTTCACGTACCGTTTGGTTACCGACTGGACAGGTTTGCAAACGACAAGATTATGTGCATTTTCCAGAGAGTCTTTCGATGGCACCATACAGTTTCGTACAACCCCATTTGAATAGCCAGGTAATATTAATTTAAGAAACATTAAAAAAAAAAACGGGAATTACGAAAATATGAAATATAGGCCAATACTCCATGGGGATCAACAATGTCTTTGTTCTCGACGAGTGTTCCAACTAACAGCAACATGGACACTTTCGGCAGCTACAATACATTTGGATCGATGTTTCCGCGGAATTTGTACCGATTGCTAGCAGTTGTTGTACATTCTGGGGAAGCAAATAGTGGACACTTTGTCACCTACCGGAGAGGAGCTTTAAGAAGTTCTCATAGGTAAAAACTGTTATTTAAAATCAATGCAAATTTAAACATAATTTCGCTTAATTACATAGATGGTTCTATACATCCGATACGGTGGTTCGGGAAGTCTCAATCGATGAAGTTCTTAGTGTGCCAGCCTATCTGCTATTTTACGATCGAGGTCCACAAAAGATGCCCGGTTCGATTAACATGCGCTGAATACTGATACAACAAAAGTTAAAAAAAAAAAACAAACAACAATAGTTGCTTTAGAGGTAAAGATAACTACGTTTTCAACGCCCCACCAAACTGCGTCATCTTCAGCGGATTCAATCAAACAACAAGCTGATTTTGTACTTTTTTTTAATATTAAATAAGACACTAAAATACAATTACATTTAAAACTATTATTTATAATTCAGGCCATTTTCAGATACTTTAAGCATTTAAGAAAAATCAGGCAACATTAAAACATCATGTATTTTCTTTTATAATAAGACAAAGCATTTATGATTGTTTAGTTAATTACTTTCCTACTATACTTAAAGGTGTTAAGAGTTGTGTTATTTTAAAATTTATTTGCATTTAAGGATTAAATTTTGGTTGGTTCGATGAAAGTTCTCGCAATATGACTTTGGATTTTTAGATTTAAGACTTTTTTTTCTAATTATGCAATTGTTTTGTTATCTAGTCGCAATGTTAAAAATTCTTTATATCTAAAAAAAAAATATTTTAATAGAGAAGCATATTTCAATGTTATCGCGCTTAGAGATTGTTTAAATTAATTACTACTGCAATGAAATTAACTTTCAGTAAATATTTATTAAAACAAAATATATAATCAAACTTCTATTAAACAAAAAAAAAAAGAACCATAACAATGATAAATAAACTTAAGTGTTATTAGTATATATCCCCAATGAACAGCAAAACTACAATACACAGATGTATGTATGTATTAATGTGCAAAATAAATACAACTTTACAATCAAGATTCAACTATTTTTTACTAAGAATCACTCGAACGTAGCTGCGATAGTCAGATGCCAATAGTTGGGAGGATATAATTTGATTGAGACCTAATGATTTTAACTCAGCAGATTTTCTAAAAACAAAAAAAAACATGGAAATAACATTATCGGATTTCTATTTAACAAAAAAAAAAAAACAAAAAAAAACTCACTCAATTTCTATTCGTTTTGGTCCCCTAACAGGCATCCAACCTGTTACTGGTTTTCTGTTGGAAACCATGACTCCCCGAACAGCAACGTTAAGCCCAACCAATCCAAGAGTATCTTCTCTATATTCCGAGAGAATATTATCACTGACACTAAGCGCATCGATAGCAGGTAAGACATTTTCAATATCAGCAAAGTGACCGAGAAAATTAGTATGAATAAAATTGGTAAAATTCTTTGGCTCTGTAGAAAAAGCGCCTGTAATGTCCTCAGGTGAATGTAACAACTGTGTAGTGTCATCGGTATCTAATAATATTATATTTTATTAATATCATATATTGAATTGAATAAAATGTTTTTATAACTTACATTTTGGATTGAAAACTCTGCCTAGGGCATGCATCAGTGTAATTGTTTCGTCTCGACCAACTGATGAGAGCTTCTTTTGAGTTTTACTTCGACTCTTCGACTGAGAAGATGTTTTTAGAGTATCAGTTTTGAGGTTTGGGGCACCTGTTGAATCAAATCCAGTTAGTGAACAAAAATTGAAACGAAATCATAAATTCCTTTTATTTTAACACAAATAATTTACATAATTACATAGATGCAAACAAAAATTACCACATTTCGAATCAATATTATAGCTTATTTCTCAAAAATATTATTGGCTGATTGAAATCCTGATGGCTGATAGCTGGGGCCAAATTACCGCATCAGTGACTGATCGAGTGGGTGCCGTCAGTGATCGAATGAACGAGTAAAACCTATGGGAATGATGACTCCATAACGTGAGCGGTAATGCCAAACTCACATAATTCAGTCACGTATTACTCGATAACTGATGCGGTAATTCGGCCCAGGTTTTGGTCTGGAGTACGTAGCATCACATATAAATTACCTCTTACGATAAAAAGGAGGCCTTTATAAACGGCAGGGTGCCACATATAACAACACATAGCATCGATGACAAACTTGCAAGCCAAGGTAAGAAATCAGTCAACTTCTCATCAAACTAAACAATCAATAAAGAAAGTAGAGAATTTCATGGGTTTTATTTCTCCTGGGGAAAAACTGAACAAGGGAAAGCAAAAGCTTCTATTCAGAATATTGCCCAAAATATGGAGGATATACCTACTTCAAAATGCAGAATCGGTGCATCTTAAAAATTTGTGTACCCAACTGCACCTCCGATTATGAACTTCATACGAGAACGAGTCAGAAAATCCATAAAAGCTATTATACGAAGTATTACATAATTGTATGTGGATTAAGAAAAAGCTTTCAACATGCAACGATTGCACGCAATAATTGAACATCACGGAGGTAGCAGGTCGGGGGTAAAGTAATCAAGTAAGTTAATACTAACAAATAATGATCTTACCTTTAAGTGATCCAAAATGTAAATTAATGAGCGCATTTCTCATGTCTCCCTGTGCAGCCATACCAATAGAATCAACCATATCTACCGAGGGTGCTTTGTATAGTTTTCTAAAACTCTCACCCGTCATCAGTGTACATATTCTTTTAAGTGCTTTCTTCATCAAAGTGGTCGAAACTGGATTGAAACTAAATATATTGGCTTAATTTTAAGAACAATCAGTCTATGCTAGTCGCCATTTTGTACCTTATGTGGCTTATTTGGAACTGAGCCTTCACAGTGTCCGAAAAGAGATTGTAACTAATATTTAATTTCTTGCTCTTCGAATCGGTGACAACAAATACTAAAGGAGATTTGCCATATTTCAAATAGTCTCTGAAAAAAAAAAATAAAAAATCATGTGAATGTGAATCGATAGGATTAAATTGAAAAGTTACTCAAGAACATCATTGAATCCACCCGCATCTTTAATGAAACAATTGGGGAAATCTTCCACGAGAATTAAACGTTTATCGGAACTCTCGATAACAGACTTATAACGTGACGATCGAAAAAGAAAACTCTTGAATAGATCCACTTGAGATTGAAAATAGGAGTTTTCTTGGTCTCCAAGTGTTGTTATGTTATCAGAGTCAATTGGATTTATCCATTCGCAAAGTTGGCATCTCATTACTTTTGCCAAAACTTTAATCGTTGCTGTTTTGCCAGAACCAGCTGGTCCAGTAATCAAACAAATCTGAGCTGGATATTTCTTGTTTCTCATAACATCACAATGAAGCATCCAGTCTTGGACTTCTTGAATCTTTTTTGTATGGACTGCGAGATCATCGATGGTATGTGGTTCAAAACTATCAATCCAATTAGGAGATTGAAAAAGAGAATCGATTTTATTTTTTTGTTTGCTTGGAACGGTACAGTCGTTTGATGCGGAGGTTTTGAAACTGCATGATTTGGTTTCAATTGACGAGGAATTTCGTGTTTTTTTTGGCGGGTTTTCTGAGTCAGTAGATGATAAGAAATCTTGAGAAAACACGGATTTCACCCATTTTGGCTGAGAACGATAAGAAAACAATTTCGAATCTCTATATTACTGAGAACAAATGTTTATTTAAAACATACCCTTTTGCTAGACAAAGACATAATTTCGTCGAAGTATTTTTTTTAACTTGAAATTAAGCACATCAAAAAAAACTGATACCCAGCTGCTAATAAAGTTTAAAACCTTTGTCAACAAATGTCCATCAAATGTCAAATCTGCATCCATAAAAAAAAGTATGGTTCCTATTGAGTGGACGCATATTATAAATAATTTTTGAATTAAATTCTAAAACTTCCAAATGAAATCTGTTCAAAAAAAACAATAAAAACACAATCTGTGTAGCCTGGCCAATTCCAAGTCGGCAAATTAAAATTATAATATTAAGTGACCAATAGTTATAAGAAGATAAATGTGGCTAATCTGTGAATGTAACATCAAAATGAAATCTCAATAAAAATTACGTGAATAGTTCAGATTTTGAACATTATAGTGAATTCTTACAGTTTCTAAGTGCTGCCAATAAAACCCTTTATTTTAAATGGAGTGTCTGTGTTGAAGCTCCGGTAAACAATTCTAGCAACGATTCGAGCAAAGCTGATAAAAATTGGAGTGTTTATGTTGAAGCTCCGATAAACCATTCTAGCAACGATTCGAGCAAAGCTGATAAAAATTTTGCATGATTCTCAGCTTTGCTCGAATCACTCACCTTGAAGGTAATCATTTAATCAAGCGTCTTTGGATCATGATGATGAGAAAAGTAGAGTGGGATGGGTGTTTGTGAAAAAACAAACGTGCTCTCAAATTATGGATTCCTTGATACATTTCGAAAGAGGCAAAACGACAAAATGTATTGCCTTAGCGATGACAGGCAATAATTGCCTATCATCTATTAGGCAACATTTCCATTGCCATCAACAAAGCGTTTCCATTGGCAATATTCAAGGCAATGACCGAAGCGATTTATTGCTTTGATAAGCCGCATTTTACTATCGCTGATGATCCATATAGATAATCTCATAAAGATAATATGATACGGATCTTAGTGACAACTGTGCTGTACACTTATCTATTCATTGTCTTTTTTATTTGCACTACAGTTTATATTTCCTAGCCATTTGCAAAGCTAAGAAGCAAGAGTAACAATTAAAATATTGGTGCATAAAACGTGATCTTTACCTACGTTCTGTAACTCTCGCATGGTTAAAATTGGTCGAGAAACAATGGAAAATGGAACAAAACTCTTACGATTTGTTTCAAATTTCATCGTTTCTCGATTGTTTTAACCGATGCGAGAGTTACAGAACGTAGGCACTTGATACAGAGCAGGATCTCGTGTTGTTGTTGTAATGCATGGTTTTTAATTATCTATACGGCTAATATTGCCAATGGAGCCGCTGAGAATGGATCTCTGCCACCAAATGTCAGAAGTGTCAGTGTGAAATTAAAAAAAAAAAAAAAAAACAATCTGACAGCACTCCCTGGTTGGAAAACAAAACCAAATGCCGAAGGCACGAAGGCGAGCCAAACAAGTCGTGTGTTTAATAATAGTGATTAATATGTAATAAAATTAGTTTTTTTGTATCAAACACTTAAAAAAATGTTCACTAAAATGTTTAAACACTAATTAATACGTAATTCGATCGAAAATTTAAGTTTTCAGTTCCAAATACAAAAAAAATCAAATGACCGGATTTTTAACACTGCCAAGAGCATGTAAATATTTTCCAACCAGGGACTTTTTTTGTTGTTGTTTTTAGTTGTCAAATTAGAAAGAGAAATGACAAAGACAAATCTTGGAAGACCTCTATAGTCTTCTGAGTTCGCAGAAATATAAACTGGCCAAATAGAACTATTGTGAATTCACATCCATTGGCTGTCAGGCGGACATTTGGGCTTTGGGCACCATGCTAAAAAAAAATAACGAACTCAAACTCACGTTTCACGGAAATGTACACAATAAGCGATAGTATTTCTTTAAAAATTATAAATGACAATAATGTCCTCGCTGGTAAAATAATCTTCTTGAATAGTTCCAACCGTTGTAAATATAACTAAATATTGACTTTCTCTAGGAGTTGGCAATGAAGTTCGTCTGTACACAAAAGACGGTAGCTCAACGCTTCCATTCAAACTAAAAGGCAAGATCCATGGCATCGAGGGTGGGAAATCGACAAACAAACTGCTAATTTATGGCGAAAATGAATTTATGTTTATTGAACAAAATACTGTAAGTGGTTCTATTAATAGATTAACAGATATAAGAAAAAAACATTTCTTGTGCAGTTAGGCTTTGAGCTTCTTTATAGTGGATGTTTATCTGACTGGATAAGCAGTGGTAAACTTCTCCTAGAAGAAGGAACTTTTGTATTTGTCACTTCACATAGTGTGTCTGTTCTTTTGAAATATAACGATGATATACAAACTTGTGAAATCCAAGAAAATATTTCTTGTACAGACAAATCAACTTTATACTGTTCATACATTTATGGATCGAGTTGGGATAATTTGTTGATTCTCGGGGGTACGAATTGATGTCTACATAATAGGTCTTGACAAATTAATTAAATATTTTGTTTTTAGGCAATGCGTTTGGTGAGCTCTTAATTTGGCAACCAACAGTCAAAAGCAACGAAAATTCTAGAAGAGCAAAACTTCTTCAACGACGACCATGTCATAATGGTGTCATATTTTCCATTGATATTGACATGGAGGCAAAGATGCTGGTCACAACATCCGATGATCGATCTGTACGTTTCTGGGATATAATATTGAGCGAAGGGTGTGACTTTAGCCAAGCTAAGATCACCAACCCAAAAAGTGGATATAGCCATGTTGCTCGAGTCTTTAAGGCCAAAATCATACGGGAATGTAAGTTCTACTATCAAGTAGGTATTCTGTAATCATAGATAAAAAAAATCGATTAAGATTTGGAAAACAACATAAAATGTTGGTTGAATGCATATTTTTATTGAAGCATAATTCTGAGTTATTTTTGTTAAATATGTAATATTTAATTAAGAATAACTTCAACTATTTGCTTGTAAAACATAAGGTTTTTTAAATGCAACATGAATTGCACGGCGCTGGTTAGAAGGAATAGGAAAGAATTTTTGTTGACAGAACAAACTTGAAACTGCCCGGAGTGGGGATCGAACCCACGCCAATTTCATATTTCATAACATACTGCGTTTGCTGAATAATAAATTATTTATTTGTTTTTGATCACTTAGATTATAAATTTGTCATAGTTCAATAAATACTCTCTGATGCAATTACAACCGTTTTTTCGGCTAGTGACGCATCCCATCTATGTGCGTCAGATTTCATAGTGACACGCAATATTTGTTTATTCGTTTTTGATCACCTTGACATGGCTTGGAAATGTTCTGTATCATAGATATTTCTATTTAACTAATAAATTAATATATTAAAGTATTAATTGATTGTTAATTGTATTTATTTAATTCTTAGGGTTTTTGTTGTACTATTGCAAACTTACATCACATCATTCTCAAACTTCAATCAAACCATAGTCGCACAAATTCTTGATGCGTTTTTGGTGATTTATTACATCAGAATCAGTTGTGTTTTTAATTTTACACGAGAATAAATGAGTTTTGTTTATTTATTTGTAATTTTTGTTTATTGTCACTATATACATATATCTGCTTCGATATAGATCGTTGAGTTCGTATTCGTTTAGTCTCTAGAATCGCCTTTTTATTCTTCATAGACTATTCTCTCTAACGCGCCAAAATTCATTCTCTACAACATGGTGCAAGATTTTTGGTCATGCACTTTTCTGATATTTGTATTTATTTATTTTCAATGTTCATTTTTTTTAAAACAGATTTTTTAATAGAAAAGATTCAAACCTCTATAATAATATATTACATCATACTCAATTTTTAAATTAAAGCTTACTTTATGTTATGTACTAATTTCTTTAAATTAGGTGGCGACATATACGTTTTAACAGGCGGTGAAGACTCGTTTTTCTGCCTTTGGAAACGCACAGGAGAATTACTTTTCAAACGACGCCAGCAGTTCGGTGCTACAATATGGAGTCTTGATTATCATAGTCCAACAAAAACCATACTCACAGCGGGATCAAGCGGCAATATTTTAAAATATGGACTGCAAGACTGTTTCAAAAAGAATCCAGATTCCGTATCTACCCTAGGCAGCCAGCTAGTAGATCCGAATGAGTATATTTCAAAAATTAAGTTCCTGAATGAAAAGAACTTTATTGCCATCACCAATAAAAACCGATTGATGCATAGAAACGAAGAATGCCAAAAAGGTGACTGGATTATTATTAATTCATATGTTCAGTCTAAGTGTACAGTGTTGGAGGTTTTTAAAGACATGGTTGCAATTGCTGGTTATCAAAGTGTTACTCTTTACAAATTTATGGAAGATTCATTGACATTCGAGAAGCTCTTCGCTGGAAGCGTTCTTCCTGGCATCATTCGATCATTTATATTCCTCTCCGGAAGTGAGTTTCTTATATGCGATGATTCAGGAAATTGTAAATTAGTTCGATCTCATAATTTTGAAGATTCTCTATCGATTGATTTACCTCAATGCAAGGAACGATGGATTACAGCGGCTTGTAAAGTAGACTTAGAGTTTTTGGTTGTCAGTAATCGCCAGGGAAGTCTGATGTTATTTTCTATATCTGAAGATAACAAAACCTCTAAGCCTTGCGGAACTATTAAGCGCCTTCATGGTCATCTAGGCTGTACAACCATTACTCATCTTAGAGATGATAATTCTTTTTGTACATTAAAAACTACTGGACACGATTATGCTGTAAAAACAATAAAATTGAACAAGAAAGAGAAAATAATTTCAGTCTTATCTCGAGAAATCATTCCAATTGCTTGGGTAGAAAAAATAATTTCGTCTGTCGAGTACAACACCGAATTGCTTTTCGGATTCAATGATAACCATTTTGTGTTATGGTCCCGTGAAATGGAAATACATTTTGAGGTTGCCTGCGGAGGAGGTCACCGTTGCTGGGATTTCCATATTGACTTATCCAAGAATCTTGTTCGCATGGTTTTCATTAAGAATAAACAAGTTATCCGGCACCAAAAGACAGTTTTCAACAAGTCGCAATTGTTATTGAATATGCCGACGAATAATTGGCACGTTAAACCCTGTAATGTTTTAAGTTGCCACAAAAGCAGCGAGTTGTTGCTTGTATCTGGTGGTGATGACAATATGTTAAAGATTTCGAGATTGAATGCCAAAAGTGGAATATTAACGCAATTGCATGCTATTTATTCGCATATTTCTAGTGTTCGTGGATTACGTGTTGTGTGGAATGCAACTGCAGGAAAGCATGTTTTGTTTTCCTGCGGCGGACGAGCACAGATATGTGTTACGGCATTTCAAGAAGGCTCAGAATTTTTCGAAGAGATAATTGACTACACAATACAGAAAGAAATAAAACGACAGGACATCCGGTGCGATCCTGAGACTCGTGTTATGTCTATCGACGTTCGGCAAGTGGATCAGAACTTCTTTGAAATATTTGTGGGATGTTCTGATGGGTATGTGCGGCGGTTAACAATGGAGAACTCAATTATATCACAGGTTTCTGAAGTTTTCTATGGAAAATGCATTTTACACGTTCGGATAGCAGGAGACTACCTTCTTTCTGTAGCAACAGATGGCATAATATGTTTTTGGAACATCAACAACTTCGAGGTGGATTTTAAGGTTGCCCATCATGAGAGTGGTGTTAATAGTTTTGATGTTCGAATTGTCAATGAACGTGAATTCCATCTTATTACTGGTGGAGATGATCAAGATGTTGTTTATTCAAAAATTTATCATAACTCAGGTGCATTTAAGGTTATAACTTTAAAACGTATGAACTACTTACATACTGCCCAAGTGACTGGTGTTAAATTTACGCCATGTATGACTTATTTTTACTCAAGCAGCATAGATCAAGTTATAAGAAAAGTTAACTTGGAGTCATTTGATTCTAACTGGAAGACATTGTCTTGTGTTGCTGATGTCAAAGGCATTGAATTAGTTGGGGAAAGTGAAAATCTTTTAGCAATTATTTATGGTTGCGGATTACAGGTGATTTAGAAAAAAAAAAAACTTAATGTGATCCTATTTTTAAGAAAACATCAATTTATTTGAAAATTTTATCGTTTTCATCACGGCAATAAATACAAAAAATGTATAAAAATAAAAATGTTAATTTTACATTTAATTTGACGTTTCTATCAGTTGGTATGTCAGTGATTTTTCGTACGCAGGAACGAAGAAATGATTTAAGGCTCTACCAAAACAACGCGAAAAATTCGCGCGAATATGCGACGACTAAATATTGTGTGAAGATTCGTATTGCGCCAGTGTAAATAAGTTAAGACAGGCGAAAGTTTCTTCGTCGTTCGGAAGTATTCGCGTTGGTTTCGAAGAGCCTTTATTTTCTCTTCATACGTGCATTATATGCATTTATGTATGTTTTAATAGACGTCAACCTTGATTCCACATTTATAAGTAGATTTTAAGGCTTTTTTAACATTTTGTTTTTGTAAAGTTTAAAAATAAAGCCCCTCTCGGCTCTCCTGATGCATTTAAGGCTGACATTATTTAAAAGAGGTGGGTTTTTTAAATATATTTTTATAATAGCAAAATATAAAAACATAATTTCTTAAACATATTTTTGTTTGCAATTTATTGCGCTAAAAATATATCCAAATTTAGGCCTGACTCGAACGCGAATTGTCACCGCTTGTTTGTTGTTGGACTTTACCAATATTCAATACAATTCCCATTGCATGAGAAGAATTATGGAAAGGCTTGCGGCTGCTGAAATCACCCAACTTTTGGTATCCTCTGAACCATACCAAATATGTTTCAAAAATAAATAATTCATGAAATCTGTTTTTGAATTTAAGGGACATTGTCCTAGCAATTTTTAAGATCCTTTGTCGAACAATCTAAAAAACCTGCTTAACCTGCCTAATTTTTGGAAGCTAATAGCTTTTTTCGTGTTGTCCTATCCATTTACACAACAAACCAATATTTACTGACATAATTGATTTCACTCCTAAAATTCATTCAATTCAAGATGTGGTGGAAAAAATAATTTGGGATGCTCGGGTGATACCTACCGTTAAATTTCCAGTGGACTTCGATTTAACGCTAATCTTTATGTACTATTTGACTCGACTAATCATCATCTTCCATCCTCCGCCTTATGAAATTCATTTGAACGTACTAAGCCTGTCGCCCCAAGTTAAACTAAAATCCTGTTTTTTTTTATCTTAGGCTTAGGATTAAAAAAGTTTCAATTGTACAGTGTATAGACTTTAATCGATTTTATCATCTCATTGATTTTAATGTGTCTGATAATAATCTTTTAAAACATATCTTTTATTGTTCCATTTTTTTTATATTTGTGTTTTTCTTCTTTTTTAAATTTTGTTTGTACTCTCAAATACAGTATACATAATGTATATATATTTTATCTATAAAAAAAGGAGTTCCTTCCAAACAGGATCAAAAGTTTCAGTTAAGCGACAAAAGACGTATGTGAAAATTTGAGCCCTTAATATTAATGTTTGACCACATTCTTCCGCAGGCCGATATTGACATAATTACTGTTTGGTGTGGTAAAAACGACCTTTTCTTAACTCTCCCAAATGCTAAACATGTACGTTCTTAGGAAAATGTGTTGCAAATACTTTTGATTATTCCATTTCGCAGCACAAACTCGGTCGTGCCTTTCATTCACTTCATCTCTTATTTAGAATGGAACACAACAAAGCGAGCTCCATGATTGGATGTATTAAAAGTTGGGTTAAAATTCTATGAAATTCATAAAAGTCGTATTGAATCCATACACCATAAACTCCGAAAGATCTTTCTTGTGATGATCTGTCCAACCTGCCACCATAAGAACATCGGATGCAGCTTCTGCGCGTCCAAACTTTATACATAAGGCGTGTTAATAATCAGCCCTATCACGAATTCCATCGTAATCGGAATCTTTCCGAATCCCGAAAAAAAAACTATCACAGAATCCGTTCGTAATGGCAATTACTATTTTTTGGGATTCGTAACAAGTTTCCGTTTACCATGAAATTCGTGATAGGGCTGAATGATTTATTGCCTGATGTATTGGCATAAATTACCGTGGAGAATCTCACTTCCTCTTCTTCTCCCTCTATTGATTTTAACACTAGTAAAATAGTATTAAAAAGTGTTTCGAACGAGTATTATGCAAGAGTTAGTTTATATTGTTTTACTAATTTACTAATCACTAACTAGTGTTTAGACTTGCCTCGTCGTAGATTCGGTTTTCAATACGGCAAAAATACAACTGTGACACGCATGTCTTATTTTTCACTTAACTAAAGCTTGTACCTGTTTGAAAATAAATCAAAAAATATTGTTTGCATGTAATATAATTACATCCTTATTTTAGATTTTACGCTATAATATTCGCGATTTTTATTCATTTTATCTACTTAATTTAGTTTTCGGGCTTACCGCGTTTATTGATTTTATTCAAGGTACGAGGTTTCATTAAGGTTACTACAGTAGTCGTAATCATGGGTTAAAATATATTCTATACACATAAACGTATGTAAATATATATCAATATAATTATTGTTTTGATATTATATAATATGTACATTATAAACAACTTAGACATAATAAAGTCCGCAGTTGAGGAATAAATAAATTAAAAAAAATAAATAAAGTAACATTAATTTGACGCGCCTGTATGTTAACGTAAATTCAGCAAATTCTGGAAAAAAAAATTGTAGTCTACCACCATAAAATCTCAAGTTTGCCTCTATTGACCAAAATCGCTTAAGTCTTGCTGAAGACCTCTAGATTTTTTTGGAACTTATGCGATCGCTGCCAAACAAAAGAGAAAATATTTGTATACTTAAATCAAAATGTATAAGCGTTTTTATTAAATTCTCCACCAAACTGTCTTCTCTCGATAATAACGAGCTAGCAGTGAGATGTGTAAATGTAGATATGACATGACAGTACAATAATAACAATAATTATTTTTAATGAACGTTTTAAACTTAAATTAAAAGGTGATTTTAATAAATACATGATAAGGGGATATTGTTTATGTGTCCTTATGATCAGATATTAAAGTGTTCGTTATTTGTTCAAAAATACCTAAATCCGAATGCAAAAATCTCAACATCAGCAAACGACAACGGCCATCTTGGCCTTTAACTTGGTCTGATTTCTTTCTCAGTAGAATATCTCCGAATAATGTAGCTAATAATGTTAAATTTCAAATTAGTAATTATTTTTTTTAATATTGCTTTTAAACTAAGTAACCTATTTCGTCGATGTTGTAGAATTTGTGACCAATTCCCTCTCTTAAAAAGAGACATAAATGGTAGAACATATTACGCCTTGGTGGACTTAAGCTTGATATGAGATGCATAGCTTCTTGTATTGTGGTAGTATTTAACAGTCGATCTGCGCATGGCTTTAAGAGCGGTTCCTTTGGAGATTCTAGGAGGAAAAGTAATGCCTCAGCAGCCGTATGAGAATTTCCAGCTAGAAAACATTTTATATTTACATAGAAAAAACTTATGATAAATAAATTAACATACTTATGTAAATACATTAGAAAACAAAAAAAAAATACCACTCTAAAATATGTAAGTGCGGATAGCTTAAGATTTTATGGCCAAATCACAATTTCGCTTTCGGTTGCTCATGTGTTTACAAGCTTAATTCTCTCACTTAACAATATTACTAGATTGTCATTATCAACTTTGATATGTACATAAATATATCACAAAGTTGACAAGCATTTAAAACAACAACATAATTAGAGATCAAATTTTGTTTGTGTGATTACATGTTATGGGGTTTTCCATTGGAAAATTCATATTTTAATTTAAAAATGAATTTTTTTTCGTGGCGGATGGAATGGAATATTTTTGTCATTGTATTTGTGTAGTTTTATTTCTGTGTCAATTTTTTAAAATAGTCTTCATCCCCTGATACACTTTTAGAAGAGACAGTTGAGACTTGATGAAGTTACGGACTCACCACTTCCACTTATTATGAGCGATTATTTCTCACATATTTTGTACACCCGAAATAAATTTGACAAATCAAAAACCACATTTGCAAACTGACAGCTGTGTTAGTACAGGGGGAGGTAAATCTGCCGAAAAAACTAAGATCTGCAAAATTGATTTAAATCATATACAAAATTGAACTCAAAAACGGCCTGAGGGCCTCATACCATCGCATTGTGTCTACTCAATATGTTAAAGTGCGGTCCAAACGCGACTGTGATTTGGCCATTATTTTTCGGATTCACATAGGTCCGCGTTTCGATTATATTATACATTATATATTTATATGTTATTTTTTTTCCAAATGCATACTAAAATAAATTTAACCAAAATAAAAACCAAGCAACAATACTAACTATAATGTATTCAATAACAAATCAACAATTAAGCGTTAGCTTTAATAAAACTAAATGGAGTTTGAGTAATTATGTAAATTGCAACTTACGAAATTCTTCAGGTGACCAAGTATCTAGCCAATCTCGAATCAGATTTATTTGTTCACTATTTGCATACTTTCGATGTAGTGAAAATAGTCCGTCTGTTCTTGATCCCATTTTAGAAAGATAATCGATAAGAAAAAAGAACTCCCTGGGCATACTAACTTGGTACTTATCTCCTTTGATATTTGCCTTTAAAAAAAAATTATATATATTAACATTATGTACTTATATTTTTAAAAATGCATACACAAATTTCTTACTAATTGATTAAGTTCTTCAATTTTGTAGGTGGAAACTGGAAGTTTAGTTTGACATAGTGTCTCAACCGACAAACCAAAACAACTTGGCCTGTATTGACCCATAATTGATATGAAAACATCATGGCCGTTTTCAACGTGAAGCACCAATATATCGAATACTTCTCTTTTTTTCGAAGACTTTATTTTTTCAAGAAAATCAGCTATTGTTTCTGAATTTGCTTGAAATGTTATTCGAATACTTATACTTGAACCTTTATAAAAGGAAAAAAGCTGATAAATCTTTGGGACGAAAACAATATGAAGGTAATAATCAAACCTGTTATCAATCTTCCTGACTTCGGTTCCACGTTCAACCATTTTTCACAAATTCTTCGATCTTTTTGTTTGAAAGAAAATTCAACGGGCAGATGACAATTATTTGCGACTGTAAAATCTCTAAAAACAAGTTCGTTGAAAGTAACTTCGTCAAAATCGATGTCTGTGTTCTCAACTGTGACTTGGGGTTGATTATCGTTTTCATATTTGTCGACGCTTTTAAGTGTTTCCTCGTAGACACGTTTATATAGATCGAAATCTCTTGTTTTAATCTAAAACGAAATAGAAAATACTTAAAAACGACTCTTTAAATCAATTCATCACAAGTATAGGTAAAGCAGAACACAAAAACAATACAAAAAATCGTCCTCATGAAACTTGCCAAAGGGGTTTCAATTACCCATGAGAATATGAGAAAGATTTTATACAAAAATATCTAAAGTAGAAGGATTTTTGTTAGAGTATGGGGATGGAGATGGAGATGGAGATGGGGGAGAACGGTAGTATGGGCCTTTAAAACTGAAAATTCAAATTATTTTGGGTACATGATTTGAAGGTATTTCTTATGCTGGGTCTCATTAAGGCAAAGCCAACCTAAAAACTAGAATGATATACTTTAAAATCTTGTGCCATATGCCTAGATTGTACCAAAATTAATGTTTCAGTTTTTTAAACCGACGCGACGCAACTTTCCGGATACTTTTGATTCTTCATTCTTATGTTAAGTAAAGCCAAGTTTCATTTGTGGACGAATTTTGTTCTGATATATTCTACTTTACCTATACCTACTATCAAGAACTATCTTACTGCCGTTTTAAATGCAGCATATACTGGTTTATGGTCACTCTGTTTGATTTCCATGACACTATCATACGATAACTGGTTTATACCTTCACCTTTGAAGAGCACGCGATCACAATAAGCAGGCAATCGGCATTTTTCACTAAAAAGATACTTTGTCATAAATAACGGTGGAAATAAAAAAAAAAATAAGTATCTTAATATTCACCTTGAGTCAAAGTTATCCGTACCAACATCGTATTTATATGTTGGTCTGAATTTGATTTTACCTTCACTATAGCCTTGGAAAACATTGCCTTTTTTCATTTCCGAAACCAGTTGATCAAATTTAAGCACATTTTCAAAATTTTTTGAATAGTCATGCCGTATACCCGGGGTATCATATATTCGGTAATTTAGATCGCCAATCCAGAATATTTGACTAAAAAAAGGTAATAGTAATGATTATTCGCAATTATTAGCAAACTCATATTTTTTTGATTGGAATATTCTTTAAAAAAAAAAAATTGTTTATAGTTTTTTTTCTATCATTTGTAAATTTGTTTACGTAAATTTTTATTTGAATAGATGATGAAACGGCACGCTAATGACATTTATAGTCAAAATACATATGTACATATTCATTTAAAAAAAATACAAACTAGGTATTCTCATTTTGTTTTTTTTTTTTTTTTGTCGTAATGTCGTTATAATAATGTTAATGAAACAACCATTCAATTACTCTTTGATGTTACCATTTTCTTCAGAAGATATTTTACATATTTACAAAAAAATTAAACTCAATTAAACTCACGTTTCGTAAGAGATTGTATGTTTCTACAGGTTTAAAACTAAAACAAGTTCGAAATTTTGGTTAGGAAAGTTTATTTTTAATAAAATTTACCTTAGTTTTTTTTTTTTTTTTACTTTACACTTATACACAATTATTACAAAATTTAACATGTTTTATTTAAAATCAACTTCCCTATAAAAATCTTTAACTTTTTTGATAGCTTGCCCGCTCTGGTTTCGCACGGATAGACGGACCTAAGATTAACCAAAAAATTTACAAAATAAAATATAAATAATTATAACAGTATTTATTCACTTCACTGGGCCTACGCAAACTCCTGCATTATAAAAAGTATGCTATAACCTAGTCATAGTCAAGGCGTTTCAGCTTGATTGAAGTACAAACATCAAAACATATCAATAGGATGCACATATAGTTTCGCTTTCGAGAGTGAAAAGAGCTCACGATTTCGAATTGACGAATGAAGAGAGCTCCCGAAAAAGGGACTGAAGTCACTGCTGCAAAAGTCGATAAAGTTGTACTTTTCTTTTTCAAAACATTCGACTTTGCTAAAATTCGCAAAATATTTTTAAGATGAAAAACCAAAAGAAATGAAATTTTATTTCACTGTACCTATAAACTAATTTTGTGTCAATCACACAATATGGTGATATTAAGCCAAGCTTAATTTTCAAAAATTTTAAGCACTATTGCTAAATTTGGAAAATATTTAGTCCATCCTCCGAATTATGAACAATCATCATCATCATCGTCGGCTCGACAACCGGGGTCCAGTCCTGGCCTCCATCAACAAGTCTCTCCACCCATCTCGATCTCGAGCCGCCGCCATCCAGTTGCGCACCTTGATTGTTTGACCAACTGTTCCTCTCGCATTCGACGCCACCATGTACTTTGTTTTACCTTCACTAATGTGCAGCCCCAGATTTTGTGCCGCCTGCTCGATCTGGATGAAGGAATCATGTACAGCTTGCTCAGTTCTTCCGATGATGTCGATGTCGTCTGCGTAAGCCAGTATCTGGCTGGACCTGTTGACGATGGTCCCTCTTGTTGCCGTGCCAGAGTCACGGATTGCTTTCTCCAACGCCAGGTTGAAGAGGAGGCAGGCCAAACCATCCCCTTGTCGGAGTCCATTAAAGATGTTGATTGGTTTGGATAGCAATCCGGCTATTTTTACTTGGCTTGTTACGTTGGTCATGGTCAACCTACATAGTCGTGTCAATTTATTTGGGATGCCGAATTCTCTCATGGCTTTGTAAAGTTCTACCCTGGCTATGCTATCGTAGGCGGCCTTAAAGTCTATAAACAGGTGGTATGTTGGGATGTTAAATTCTAGACATTTTTCCATCGCCTGCCTAAGGGTAAAGATCTGATCAGTTGTTGATTTGCCTGGAATGAAACCACACTGATATTGTCCGATGATGGTTTTAGCGTATGGGGTTATCCGGTCTTGTAGGATAGAGGAGTGAGCTGACCATTTAGCAATTCATTGAAGTACACTTCCCATCGCTCCAGTATGCTTTGAGGATCGGGGAGGAACAATGTAAAGCCCTAAATCGATCCTCTAAATACAACATTTTAAGTGCAAAAAGAATTCTTAAAGTAGGATACTTATTTTTTGCCCCATTGCACCCTGAAAATACCTAATATTTAAAAAATATATAGCTCCACAGCCATCCTCTAAGTATAACCGCAAAAAACTCGACGTCACAAAACATGTACCGCCCCCGCCCACCGTTCAGTCAGCGATCGACAGAGCAAGGTTGCGCAAGCTTTATGACCATATTGTTTTTCAAATTCTTTCGCGCGCCATTGCTCGGAATATACAAGTGCCACGGACGAGATTAATAATTACTACGCGAACGGGTCGAAATTCTGGTTTTGGAAATTCTATTTGGTCAAAATTCTGCTTTTTTTTAATTCCGTATGCCCAAAATTTTGTTTGGCTAAAATTCGTTGTTTCAAAATGCTGCTTACGGACACTGAAATTCATTCAGAGAAAGAAAGGCAAAAGGAAAGAAAGATAGATATCCATAACAATATGATTACATAGGTAGTGTTTCTTATTTCATTCAAAGATTGATAAATGCAATATGAAAATTGTGCATTTCATAATTTTGATAGAAGGAAGTAAAATCAATATCATTATATATTAAAAAAGTGCCATTACACAAACATATTATGTATGTGTTAACAAAATATTTACATGCACAGTTTTGAAAACAAAACTATGACCTGTACAGAATTTCGACCCCAAACCTAATCAATATCTTTTTCGGATGGACTTAAAAAGGCCCTCCATCTTAACCATACGAATTTTTTTTTGACAACTCCAAAAATCAATTGGTCGATTTTTCTGATAGTTGACATTTAGCGGTCTTTAACCTTATTTAGCATATTTAAAAAAAATATTGTTGAAATATTAAAAGAACAAAATCAATATCCTGAACAGGTGAAGCAGTTTTCATCAAATCTGGTACCTGAATGGGGAATTTATATTCCCTACCACCATCTATCTACAATACATATACAGATTTTAGACACATATATACATTATATAAACACTATTATACCGGTTTAACTAAATAATACTCACTCATGTTGTGAAATGCATCTCTTATTAGAATTATCATCGAAAATACACCTCTTATTAATGGCTTCATAGTCTTGATTTCTTCCTTGAACGTCATGCATATGGGGAGGCAAGTGTGAATTAACAAAGCACAAATTTGCATCGTTAAATGTCAGACTAACAGCAACACCTCCCTTATTTCCCAAATAATTAATCATCCCGGTGGCAACAGTTTGCGTATTGCAACGTATAACACTTGGGCGAAGTTCCTGTCGAACAAAAATTGTAAGCATCATGCCAACAAGACGTACGGACGTTAACTGTTCATATTTTGCATTCTTATGAAGACAATCCAGGAATTTTCGACTGTAACAATATTAATGGCTTTTCAACATTTCAATATATTAAATTAATTTATTTAAAACACACTTCCAAACAGCATCTGGTTTTCTTTCTGATAATCCAATCGAAATGGCGTTGACATTCAATTCTTGCAAAGCAATAACATAAATGTCGGGTGGCTCAACAGAACTTGCTAGCCAAGAGTTCAAATCACTTGTTGTGCATAACTGGTTGTTAATATTCCAAGTAGCGCAGTAAATTCTATAAATGAACCAAAGCAAAAATAGTATTGTCAAAAATTTAAGTCCGTTTTTTAATTAGAGCCTCATAATAATAATAACTCACAGATAGTTTTTGTGAATAATATAATCCTTCTCTCGCTTTCTAAGTTCGTCTTGAAATTTTGTTTCACCTCTTTTCAGTGGTTTTGTTCCATCTGCAATGCTTCTATCAATAGCAATCATATCTCCATCCTGCTTCTTATATGCATTCGTCCACTCGAAGCTGATTTCTACTGGACTACCGAGTTGTTGCCTGGCTGCATAAGTAATTAAAGCCTTATTAATATGCTCTTGGAAATTTTCAAAGTCGTTTCCACCACTGTTTAGTGGATAGTATAAAAATTCGGATGGTTTTTCATCAAATGATTTCAGAGTAAATTGATTTATTCCACCTAAGATAGCTTATTGTTTAATATCAATGCTCAGTATAAGGTTTATTTATTAATCAAATAATATAAATACACCTGCTTTCAATTCGAAGCTATCATCCAATCGAAATATTTTATCAATTACAAGATCTGACATAGTTCTTGGTGGAAGTCGTAAAGCATTGAAAGAGAAAATAGCATGGGTTCCTGTTGATTGTACAAGTGCGAGCAAACGATCTGCATGTTCACATCCTTTACATCCTTCACGTCTTTCACATCCTTCACATCCTTCACATCTTTCACATCCGATAATTTGATATGCTTCAAACAGCTGAAAATGATGAAGGAAATATTATACAAGTATCAGAATTTTTATTTATCAGACATTTAATTTTGTTTGTTTGTACGTATTAAGCTGGCCATTTACGATGAGACGATCGTACCGTCTTAACGATACTAAGGTTATAACGTTCGTAGAGGCTTACATATTTATATGATGATGTATCAACAAATTATGAACTTATTATCATGAAAATATTTGTTACATGATCATGGTGCAAAAATCAAACAACTTTTTTTTTGTTTTAAGAATTGAAGAAAATAATTCAAAAGAACGCCCAATGGGGAGGCTATATAACCCTAGTAAAGGACTTTTTCGGGGTACGCACGTATTTGCTCATTTGCCCATAAATCTGAAGTTGATGGCCGAAAAGCTAAATATAAATTGAAAATTTTGTTGACAAGTTGTTGAATTAAGAGAAGCAACGTAGAAGCGAATCTGTGATGTCATTTCGTTTTGACTAGAAGGTGTTGACGTGAAGGTGAACATAAGGTGGGAAAATCCGAGTATGTGGAATTATACTAATGACAAAAGTTGGAGAAAAAACAAAGCACATGACTGAAAATGCAGCTCTTTAGAGCCGTTGACATCTACGTTGACATACGAAACAAATCAAACAACAACAATAACAAAAGCCCCATCAGCAAAAAAATCAACCGAACAAACTGACAAAAAATACAGCATCACCCTCTGTACTTCCGACAGTTTCTTCTCAAGTCCAAGTAGATTGTATATCAGAGGTTGAGAAAGTAAACTTCAATGCGAATGAGTGCATGCATAGTAATAAGCAAAGAAGTTTTCACTCTTCAAAGATTATAACATCGATATTACCATCGTCTTAGAATACTTGAATAGGATTCGACGTCTGCAAATATAATCGCCTATGCTGCGGATAAGTTGAACATACCACCAAATGATTTTCAATGTTCTCGCTTAATAAAAAAAGACGTAGATGAATCAACTCTTCGTTATGCAAATTTTAATTTAATCATTCAGACAAATTTAATTCAGCTTTTGATCTTTATGGCCTGTTGGTGTACAGTTAAAGAAATTCATTAATTTTCCAAAAAAAAAAAAAACCTGGAGAGATTTCGCGTCATAAATTTACTAGATCCAACGGATAAACTGTTACAATTACGAATTTACAAATACATTTTCTTCATCTTCTACCCTCCATGAGTACGATATTATTGTTCAAGTCGAAAAAACTTGGCTCAACTTAAACATCTCGTCATGCGAACTTTTTGACTTTTCTTTCTTTGTTTATCGGAAAGGTAGATCGATTTCATTTGTACTGAAGTTGGGAGATGGAGTGCTGATAGCATTAGCATTTTGATCCAGATGAACTTGAATAACTTTGCGTATGAGTATGCTTAAAATATAAATTAACCATAGTTGTGGTTTTTTTCTTCGTTGTAAGTTATGTTTGTCCTAGAAGTAATATTAAAATTTATTCAAACCATATTTCTAATATATCTTCATTGGTTGGCGAATTAACGACTAATCAATTTCTATTTAAACTCGGTGATTTCAATATTAGTTACGTCACCTGGAGTTATCTTGAGAAAGATAAAATGTTAATTCCTTTTAATGTAAAAAGAGATGTTGAATCAATAGGCGTTGATTCATTATCCGCTCTAGATTTATATCAAAATAATAATGTAAAGAATGATCTAAACAGAATATTAGATTTAACCATATGTTAACAATTCAATTCATCATAAAGCCTTATGTTTTTAATTTGAATATTATACATATTTTTGCATCATCTCCACTCATTGAGGGAAAATGCTATAATTTCAGAAAGGCTGATTTCATTGCACTGAATAATTTATATAAAGCTGTAAATTGGAATGAGTTATTGGATGGTAATTCACTAGAAAGTATTTATGACTCTTTTAAAGAAAACAAAAGGTATTGAAAGAAAGAATTTTCTTTTTTGAATAAATTGTGCCATCAATATATGAGCTCTACTGAAACCAGCATCAGAAAAAATAGAAAGGAGCTGTTTCAAAATGTCTGCGTAAAGTTCTGATCAGTTAATCGACACATAAATATAGGTACAGGGACATAAGTTCACAATTCAAAAAATATTTTTTTTATTTATAAACTATTCAGCTGGGTCCGAGACAACTGTGATTTTTTTTTGTGGTATTATGACACTGTGCAAATATTTATGTGTCGCGTAGTAACTAATTAGAACTTCAATTATACATTGTGAAACAGACACTAAGTCTCTTAAGGTGTTCATTAATTGAAAGCGGAAAAATTCGTTGTTTCCGCAATGTATGGAGTACGCAAACAGTAAGTCGATTGATCTTCAATCATCTTGTAATCTCTTTGCAGATTTCTTCCAGACTAGCTACAATTCTGATATTATTTCAGATGATTTTTCTTCACAACAGTTTTCCGAAGATGATATCTTAAAAGGTTGAATGAGTAAGATGCCTCAAAGAAAGCTGATTATGATTCGGTACCTCCTATTTTTTTTTTTTTCTTTTTGAAAAAAATGCCCTTTTTCACTTTGCTCAAACACTCCTATTTAATAAATCAATTGCTTCTGGAAAATATCATTTATTGTCCCTATCTATAAAAGTGGTTTAAAACATTTAATTAAAAACTATAGACCAATTTCTAAGTTGTCCGCGTTGGCGAAGCTTTTTGAGAAATTGGTTACTCAGCAGGTTTATTTCTCAGTCCAGAATTAACTGTCTTCTTAACAACACGGTTATGTAAAGGGTCGGTCGATTGTATTTTTTCCAATTTCTGTAAAAAGAACATTGAAAAAGCTAAACAAATTGACATGTTGTCTCCAAAAGTAACTCTATGTTAGGTTTATTAAAACAAAATTCGACAATTTTCAAGGATGTTTATACTCTTAAGACTATGTTTGTCTTTAGTTTTGCCTTTTTTGGAATATTTTCTGTAGTTTGGTTTCCTATTTATGAAAATAGCATCTCAAAGGTTTAGCCGGTTTGCATTAAGAAAACTAAATTGG
Source organism: Leucozona laternaria (assembly GCA_932273885.2). Taxonomy (NCBI): domain Eukaryota; kingdom Metazoa; phylum Arthropoda; class Insecta; order Diptera; family Syrphidae; genus Leucozona; species Leucozona laternaria. The sequence goes on along the minus strand of OW026367.1, from coordinate 15,176,225 downwards.
TCTGATGATTTACCAGATTATATATCTAGATGTGCTCTCTCCTCTAATAGATTTAATAACTCGAATGCCGAACGAAATCTCAGAGCATTTTGTTCATTAAAGACATTTTAGACTGGATGTCAATTCTTTTGAATTGCTTTCTTTTATTTATTTCTATGTTCCAGAAAGACGGTTAAGAAACCGGAATGAATTGTTAACATAGAATAAATTAAGGTTCAAATTAGCCTGTTACGCGTTCTTTGAGACTTTACAATTTAGTCTGCAGCGATGTCGACCTTTGCACGCAAAGAGATAGTTTCAAAACAATAATCAACTGTGTAATAATTAATTCATACTTAGTTAATATTATTATATGATTGTTTTTATAAATGTTAAATATAAACATAATCGATTGTAATTTATATTTTGTAATAGGCAGATCGATTTATCAATTGATGAAATAAAGTAGAAGTAGTGAAATATAACAATCAGTAGATTACGATTCAGTGCGTTATATAAAGCTAAGAAAAGCTTTTAAAAAAAAACTTCAGCACCATTTGAGTTTTATAGTTGTAAAACTCTTTCTGTGCGTGAATTCAACAGTTCTTTATTGTTCCAAAGTATTTATGCCAACTCTCATTTGACTGAAAAAAAGGTAAAGCAATTGGCAGTCATGTATCGTTGTTGCACTATGTTTTAAATTTTACTTGACTGAGCAGAGAAATCTCACGAAATAAGAAAAGCTTCGAATAATTTAACAAGCAATGATAACTCTACTGCTCTAAACTAAAAACTTAAATAGTATTTTTTTTTTTATTTTTGAACGACCGTCTGAACGTTTATTGAACCCATAATTATTGTTTCTATTAGGCCATTCACATGAAGATAATCAATGAAGGCTTAACGATTCGAAGAGACTTTCAACGGACCCCAACATGTCGTTAGTCACACGGTCCAATGTACGACAATCCCATGAACGATAAAACTTGTCGCATCCTACGAATTGAATTTGATACGTCCTTACGGTTAAGATCGACTCAGTCAATGGACCTTTACACTTGTTATTGTTAGGAATAAATAATTTGACTTACCGCTGAGGCTATTTCGCCTTGTTTGAACTTTTGTTGGACTATCTTAAGATCTTGCACTAATTTAGGCATGTTAGACATGTTGACTAATTCAGAAACTGTTGGTATATTATTTGTCATTGTAATATTGAATAATTTTAAATGATGACACAGTACCTACAAAGATTGATTTATTACCAAGGTCAACTTTGGCACACAATATTTTTATGCATGAACGTCAAAAAGTAGCGGTCGATTTATGATTCCGAACAATAGATACAGAAACACACTATATTTGCATTAAATTTCTTTTGTTTTTAATCTTCTGATTACGATGTTAAGTCTGGAGCCGCCCATAAGACGTTTTGATTATATTTTTTATCAATTCCTATCAGGTTCCTCTTTGTACAAAAGGACAGATGTTCGAAGAATTGGGAAGTAAGTCACTCATATCACATTTATCATTTATAATGTTTAAAAACTTTACATTTCAGAGTCAAGAAAACTTTTAATAAATCTATTTCCTCGCATTGGGTCTTATCTTTTCCAATTTCAAAAGACGAAGTGACGAAGAGCAAGAGCTAGCAAAAGCCAAAAAAGTGACATCTGCTGCTGAAGTTGCTGTGACAGCCACAGGGTGACAAGATGCGAAATTCTTATGCGGCAGTTACATGAGTAATAAATTCCACATACAAAATATAGCCAGGAAACTAAAGTGCCAATTCACATTTGTTTTGTTTCACTTTTTTACGTAAGCTACGTGGTTTTGTCACCAAGTGACGTAGTTTCGCAGAACCAACGAAAAATTCAACTTTGAATATAATATCACTTGTTCTTTATACAATGATACAGGTCATATAGTGAAAACAGTGTTATATAGGTATTCACCTCAATTTTATTTATATTTTTGTTTATTCTTCATGTTTTTCTTGTTATTTTTCATTTTTTTTTTCTTGATACTACACACATATTTTTTTTGGAATATTTCGTGTTGTGTATGACTCCAATTTAATCGATATACTTGCATGAGTAGTTGTGTACCTATACTATATTTTTTCAGAATTTTTAGCAATTAATACATTTTAAATGCATAAATGGTTATTCACAATTATAAGTTTAAAAAAGGGAATTTGTTGTAGAACAAGAAGGTTCTATTTGCTTAATAAAACTTTGTGTCACGGTTTAATTCAATATCGCACTTGATTCTAACAATGGGAGAACTTTGTGTCACGGTTTAGATATTTAGCCCTATTCTGCTATCCGATTCGATCGAAACTTTCGATTCATGCGAATGTTTCATTCAATTTGCCTAAAATTATTTATTCAAATTCTAAAGAGTATCTTATTGTCTTAGTTATATTTGTATCGCAATTTATACGCATAATGGAACAATCATTTCCTTGCCGTGGATAGCAGAATGCAAATATTCTCGCTATCGCTTAGCAGAATAGGGCTGATTAATTTAATATCGCACTTCCTTTTAGCAATGGGATGCCTTGGAGGAAGAATGTTCTATATACAACCTTAAAAGGTTTCGGGCCCTATTATGACTCGCGAGTCGAACGTTCGACTCAGGTCGAACGAATTATCAGTTCCGTGGTATTACGAATAGCGAACTTCGAAGTTCGCATTTGAAGACAAAACTACCAACATTTTGACATAAAAGGCGAACTTCAACTTGGCGATTCGCAAACAATAATGCCAAACAGTCACGCTCGCCAAATTTTGAATGTGACTCGCAAGTCATAATAGGGCCCTTCATCTACGAAATATTTTTGTTTTTTTTTTCGGGCTGGTTAGAAAGGGAATGCCCATTTTGCTATGGAGCTTTGGCCCAGAGTTTACAGGAACGAGTTTGGTATCAAATGAAAGATGATGTGAAGACCGATGCATGAGTAAAATATTTTCAAAATCGTTCATGGGAAAGTCGAGATATTTGGGCTTGAAGTTGACGATTGCAAAATAAGGATTTTAGATTTTGCTCCAAATAATTGTCATTACGGGCGGAATAATGGACGTAGAAAAATTATATTGGAATCAAATGAAGCTTTTCATTGGAGCTAAAAAAAGGATATGTCATCACTCAATTTTTTGAAATATCGGTGTGACAAAGACCGCAAAAAAAGTGGCTTTTTTAGAAGTTAAAACTCAATATTTCAAAATAATGTGTTTAACATATCAAAATAACTTTGGTATTATTTTAAAGACAAGAAAAATACCTTTCTTTTGATACCAATATAATTTTTCTACGTCAATTATTCCGCCGTTGTGGACAATTATTTGGAACAAAATCTGAAATCGTCAACTTCAAGCCCAAATATCTCAACTTTCCCATTAACGATTTTGAAAATATTTTACTCATGTATCGGGTTTCACGTCACCTTTCATTTGATACCAAACTCGTTCGTGTACACTCTGCGTCAGAAATGGGCAATTCCCTTTGTGAACTTCTGTGTATATAGAAGTGTTTCTTGGTATTTCTTTAATTATTTCCGAAACCGTTAAAGATAGACAGATAAGGATACCGGTAATTGAAGAAGAATAGCCTTTTTAGTGTTGCACAATGTTTAAGTCGATTTTGGAAAAAATGTCAGTTAGTTAAAAGCAACGTTTTTCTCGATTCTCACCTGTTACATTTTGGCTTAAAATCATAAATTACTATTAAAAAAAAACAACAAAATATAATCATTTTCCGCAACCATGAGTATGTTCTTTATAATTTAGAAAATAACAATGTTTTAATATAGCCGTTTTTAATCTCTAGGAGTCTTGCCTTCTTCTTCCTTGCGCTTCGCGCGATCAGCCTTTTGCTTTTCATACATTTGCATAAATTCTTTTTTAGTTGGTATGGGCTTAATGTAACCAGCCATTACAAGCCGTTTAATAGAAACTGTTGTCATGCCTAAAATTAATTTTTGTATTGCTTTGAGAGTGAGCTACACAAAAATATAAATAATGCTTTTATTTACCTAAACTAACCGCATAACGCAGTGGCGTTATCACCTTATAACATAGATATGCAATTGCGTAATGTCCCATATCTGAATGTTTTACCTTTTCGATGATTGTCTCACTTAATTGTATGTATTGGAGAATGGATGGTATGTCAACTCCACTAGAAGTAGAAATAAGTATGTACATGTTAGTTGAGTTAAAAATGTAACTCATTTAATAGTACCTCTTTGAAAGATAATAGAAACCGGCAATCCAACTGATCGAGGTCACCACATGCACTGGGATGAGAACATACCAATACTTCTTGTACATTAACTTGAACTTCTGAAACAGAGTCAGCTTCGAAGCTTCACCGAAAATCAAATCATCAGCATTGGTTGGGTCTACCAAGGGGGTAGACTCTTTGCCCTTATCTGGTATAATTGGGGCTTTTGTGCTGAATTCGGAAGTGTTGCTAGAGTATTTTGTCAGCCCAAATGGATTTGCAGTGGTATCCACAAATCTCAATTTGCCAGTTAGTGGATAGGTTAAGGCTGATTGATTGGGTGCCCAAGAATTTAAGAAGTTTTTGTTGAAAACTGATACGCCGGCTGGCAAGAGGTATTTATTATGTGTTTGCCTTACACCAGCTCGAGCCAGGCAGCTCGATGTTAACGATAATAACTTTAAAGCAGACATTTATTGCCTCACTTGTAATATCTGTATAATGAATTATAAGTTTAACTTTATTTATTTTTTCTATGAGAGCACAAAAGCATTTTCATTGACCCAACCAAAACGATTCGTATCGTGTTTCGTGACTTGTCAAAAGACTGACAGCTGACTTTTGACAAAGGAATGTGCAAGAGTGCGTTCAGTGAAATAATGTACAGTTGTATCCAAAATGATGGTCTGAAAGAAAGAGTAGGTCCTCTTTGACGGTGTTCACATTGAACTGACTCATCCGATTTTTTTTGACGTGAATCCAAGTGAGTTTGTTCAGACACAAACTAATGTGAACACATCGGACTTACTTTGACGTTTAGCAGTCGTTAAAACAAACCAGAAATGTGTGCAGTTTGAAAGATTAATTACATTTTGTTCACTTGCAAAATGTAAATCTTCTTTAATAAATATGTTTCCAATTGAAAAAAATTGGATTCTGTATGAATTAAGTGCCAAAGATAAATCACAGACAGAGAAAACAGATGTCACAAAAGAAGACGTCAAAAAAAATCCACTGATTTTTAAATAATTTAAAAAATCCTGCCTTTCCTGGCCATCTCTTTCTCACCATGAAGTGGAAGTGAGCAAAAGCACAGAGACGTCAAAAAAAATCGGAGGAGTCAGTCCAATGTGAACACCGTCTTTCACACGAAGAATTTGACTTCTCAGCAACTTTCTTCACACGTAGAATCAAGTTGCTACAGATTTTTTGACATTTTCTTTTAATTTCTTCTAAGATCTCCTTTACCTTTTCACTTTCTGTTGCTTATATATAATGGGCCTTACCAATAACCAAATTTAGAGATCACTTAAATATTTAAGTGGGCTCTAAAAAAATAACCATACCAATAATCAATTTAATAGCCAGCTTAACGCTAAACGTGCCTTTAAATTTAAACTGAAGAAACTCATGATTAATTGTATAAACACCTCGTTTGTGCTGTCAATCAGACAACTAAAAGCAATAGAGAAAAAAAAACAATTTTTTCTTATCTGTCGCGTCTGTGTTATTTTCACTCGAATTTGTGCGCTTTTAATTGAATAATGTAAGTAAAATATCCAATTAAATCAATTCCTTTTGTTAAATTGATTGGAAATTACAATTTCAGATTGAATTATGTGAAATGACTGAAAAATCGTCAAAAAAAGTCGTTCCTCAAAATGAAATCCAGCTACATATGAAGGAGCTGCTAATCGAATCAGAAAAGCCTTTTTCCGCATAGTTGATAGCAAACTCAACGGCTCGACGGGAAGTCATTGAAGTCGAAGTTTGAAGCTTGGGAAACCATTGATGATAAAGCTCGCAGTGGATTTATGAAACCTTAAATTATTATTATTTTATAACATGATCATTACTGCAACCATGGACGTATAACTATGGACTGCTAGTCAAAAGTCATTTCAATACAAATAGTGCTAAAAAAATGTCGCCAACGAAACTAGCTCCTGAGCAGCAAATACGTGAAGTTGAGAAACAAATACCTTTTTTCTCCCATGTTTTTTTTTGTCGTTTTGACGTTTTGACAGGAACAAAAAATTACCTACATACCAAACTAAACTGGCCGCCATTAGGATTACGTGCTTATATTCTGGTAAAATTATTGATTTATTAATAAAAATTGAACAAAATACACTTAAATGGCTTTATTAACATCATTTCTTTCTTAACAATTTCAGTTCTAAAAAAAAACTACCCGAAGACAAACAAAAGGCAAGAAAACGAAATCACAAAGCAGTTTCAGTTTGGGTGCAGCTCTTTTAGCAGTACGTCTTCAAAAGTTAATTGAATAAATAAGCTTTTTTGAAGACATCGAAGCGAAAATTGTGAACAATGAACGGGAAAAGCCATCGTGCGAAGTAATTCTCGATGGAGTGGAAGATAGTCTCAATTAAAAATTGGGGGTCTGTTGGTCGAAGATGAAGCTAATTTTCAAGAAATTGAAAATTATTTGGTCGGATATGAAGACACAGGACCTGAATATAAACCTAAGATCAAAGAATATTGTTTGTGCTCAAGTGCAGATCTATTATCAGCGGAAGTTGTATTCATTGATTTGTTGAATGAATCAGAAGTTTTCATCAACGACATACGAAGTTAACCAGTGGACTTGGATTTACCATGCAAAACGGCTTTGTGCTTGATTCAAGTAGGGTTTCTTTTTATAAATAAATTTGACCTAATATTTAAAAAATAGTGGCAATTTAAGTTAAAGAGCTAAGATCTTCGTATCTCAATCTTTTGAGTGTTGAGACCCTAAATAACCAAAACATTTTTGAAAAGGCGAAATTAATTGAATTTTTGATATTCATTTTGACGAGACAACAGACGCAGACGTTTTTAACATGACTCATATAATTTCTCTTCTAGGTGGACGCTAAGAAAAATACATCCGTTATAAACAAAAATAAGCAGAGTGCTGCCATCTTGCCATGAAATAACAAAGTTATTTTTCAGCATCTCTCACCTAGCGGGTGGTCGGGAGCTAGTGTCGTTGGAACCAACGTGAAGTTGGCAACCAGCAGTCCATGTTTATACGTCCATGACTGCAACAATAAAGACTAACCTGTAGTGCCGAAAGAAATGTATATCATAATCTTCGAAAGGATCTATTTTTTGTATATGTATATATTTTATATAAATACAAATTTCATCAATTATATCCTGGTCGTCACTCATTTTTATTTGATAAGTATAAAAAATGTAAATCTGTGTTTGGAACCAAAAATGTTTGTTTATTTTGCAAAATAACACAAATGTGATTTCAACAGCTGTCTATTTGACAAATGCTGTAGTAGATTTTGTAATAGAGCGCTAATTAGTAAAATATGGGTTCAATTTGGTTATTGGTAAACACACAAATTAACTCGTCTTTAAAGTTTAACCTGGCATTTATCAAAACGCATGTTTAGCGTTTGGTTATTGGTAAGACCCAATGTCTCTTCGCTACTTTCACACTACGTTAAGTGTGAAAATCAGTTTCCTCGTGTAACTCGAGTAACTTTAAGACGTCAAGGTTGAAGTGTCAGAAAGAACGATCATGTGATCTGGCCATCAGAATGGCCACGTTCAGGATTAACTAGGATAGCCTATCTAATGGCGAATTCCTTACAACAAAGAAATCGAATTTTTTCTAAACTGTATCGAATTTTTTCTGCACAAAATCGATTCTTTTCTGTCGAAACAAATCTTGCCTTTTTAGCAAGATTTCACACTGATTTGAACACACACTATGAAGACTTGACATTTCTAATACGTCAAATTGAAAGTTGCGGAATTTTTGGAAGACGAGTTGTTTATTTTTTGGTTGCAACGAACTCTACATAATTTAACAAAATAGGCGTTTTTCGTTTGCAAATCCATATGGATTTGTCGAAAAAAACAACATCGGAAATAATTGTTTTACACGTAAATACAACAACAACTTAAATCCATATGGAGTTAGCTAAGTCCAGATAATTATCGGGACTTACGTACTGTAAGCAAGAAGTTCCTAAGTCCCGATGTCGTTTTTTTCGACAAATCCATATGGACTTGCAAAAAAAACACGCCTAACCCTGAGGCCACACGAGCAAGTACTGGCAAGCAAGTTGGGTCCATACATTGCCTGCCAAATTCGTATCTGTGTACTGGCTGTGACGTAGTTGGCACTCCACTTGCCAAGCAAGTTGCTTGCAAGTAGGTCGTTCTTTTTCTCTACTATAGTAAACAATTTTGGTTGATCTTTCAAACAAAATGGATTGAAAAAATCAAAATACATTTGGAAAGAATATTAAAGAAAAATGCAAAAATGGTTAACAAACTTTAATAATTGAAATTATGGACAACGAAACATAAGAGGGAATAACATATACTTTAACTAAAATTCATGTAACAAATAAAAAAACTACAGATGTCAAAATACATTTTGTTAGCTATCTGTCTGTTAAGCACAAAACTTTCAAATTCCATTGAAGGTTGTATACGATGTCAATGGATAAAAAAACCTCTAAAAATCCGAATTTTTTCCATTTTATTTTCCGCTCTGGAAAAATGGATTTTTAGGGAAATCGGTTGACATTTGGAACGAAATATTCTCGATAGAATCAAATATAATTTTTCCACTATCTGTCAAGCCACAAACTTTCAAATTCCGTCTACGATGTCAATGGATTCAAAAACCTCTGAAAATCCAAAATTTTTTCCATTTTTTTTTTCTGCTCCGGAAAAATTCATTTTTAGGGCAATCGGTTGACATTTGGAACGAAATATTCACGATAGGATCAAATATAATTTGTCCCTTAACTGTCAAGCCATAAACTTTCAAATTCCATTAAAGGATGTCTACGATGTCAATGGATTAAAAAACCTCTAAATATCCGAATAATTTTGAAATTTTATTTTTGAAAAGGGCAATTTTAGAGCTTTTTGGGGCTCAGGTTTCCATTAGGCACATACACAAATAAATATGAAAAAATGATTTTTAGATGTCAGCTGAGCTACAAAACACGAACAAAATAATTATTTTGCACGGAAACTGTTATTAACAAAGTTATAAACAATTTAAGTTTGCATTGTACCTTCCTATGAAACTACTCACCTATTCCAAAAAAAATTATAAAAATGTGTTCAATGCTGTTTTCCTAAATCTATGCAACTCTTTTGATATCATTATGATTATGTCCGAAAAACCGTTGCGATTAAAATATACTAGGCGTGTTTTTTTGCAAGTCCATATGGATTTGTCGAAAAAAACGACATCGGGACTTAGGAACTTCTTACTTACAGTACGTAAGTCCCGATTATTATCTGGACTTAGCTAAGTCCATATGGATTTAAGTTGTTGTTGTATTTACGTGTAAAACTACTAGTCCCGATGTCGTTTTTTTCGACAAATCCATATGGACTTGCAAAAAAAACACGGCTACTAGCAGGCTAAGATTCAAATTTTATTGAATTTATTCATAAAACTTGATACCAAACCAACTGACGACATAAGCGCCTGTCTGGCGACTGGACAAACCCTAAGCGGAGCAACGCAGTTGCGTGAGCGGGTGTGCCCCCGAAAAAGGGAGTTAAAATCTTTTGAACCCGCGAAGCGGGCCACCTACCGTACTATTTATTACAAAAAACCTTATACCAAACCAACTGGCGACAAATTTTTCTGACACAATTATATCAGAAGTGTTTTATACTTTTAGGTGAACAGCACATTTGCACTAGTTAATGCTTTTTGGTCATTATTTTTAGTCAGTCAATTATATCTACTTTTAATTCATTAAAATTGATTATTGGTTTAACTTCTTATAGCGTTTTATCATTGATTTTGACACACTGGATATTATTTTATAAGAATACGCCAAAATGACTATTTTGCAATGCATATATTCCGTAAATTAAATAGTTTTCATGAACCTCAGTGCAAACTTTAATTGCTTATAACTTTGTTAATAACAATTTCCGTGCAAAAAAAATATTTTATTCTTGTTTTCTACGCTATTTTACAAGAATTGAAAATTTTTTTCTTTTTTCGCGTATATGCCTAATGGGAACCTGCCCCAAATATTCAACAATATATTCAGTCAATACAGCTATAAAATTAATTTATTGTGCGTTGTTCATTATCAAACACAAATTTGACAATAGCTTTCGCTAGTGAAAGACGTGTTAAAAACTCTCAGTGCAAGTGAAAACTTTTCAATAACAATTTTCCTTAAAAATGAATGTGCAAATAGAAGTTCAAACAAATAAAATGCACCAGCAAATTGCCACCGTATAAGCTGGCTAATATCTTTTAATTATTAAATTAATTCTATTGGTAAAACATTTTCTCACAACTAAAACAAACAACCTCAATAGTTTTGTGAATAATTTCTTGACGTTTTGCGTCAATTGCAGCTATAAAGTAACACAAACACAATCACACCAAAAAAAAATCGATTCTTTTACGAAATACGAATTGACAGAAAAAATTCGATTCTGTTTAGAAAAAATTCGATTAATTTTTCAAAGGAATTCGCCATTAAGATACTCGAGCATCCATGTATGTTTCTTACGACCAAAACCGGATAGGTTAAATTTGTGCCGAAATCTGTCTTGTAGTCAGCTGTTCATGACAATAATTCTCATTGGATAGATGAGTATACCAGAATTTTAAGAAAGCTTGAGATTTCTTTTTTGGCAACAGCTGTTTTATCATCAAATGTGCTTTTACACGGGATTACAACAACACAAAGCTATCCAGATCACTTTGGATACAAATCTGAACGCGGCCAATGGATCTCTGCCACCAAATGCCAGAAGTGTCAGTGTGAAATTAAAAAAAAAAAAAAAAAAACAATCTGACAGCACTCCCTGGTTGGAAAACAAAACCAAATGCCGAAGGCACGAAGGCGAGCCAAAAAAGTCGTGTGTTTAATAATAGTGATTAATATGTAATAAAATTAGTTTTTTTGTATCAAACACTTGAAAAAATGTTCACTAAAATGTTTAAACACTAATTAATTAATTAAAACCAACAAACGACCAATCACAATCACGTGTTTTTTGTTTTCCCTACATATTTTTCTGTCAAACTATTGATTTTTGTTTGCTTGTTTGGCACTGACGTCTGGTGGAAGTTCCAAATTTGGCTTTTCGGGAAACTATCTTTGTCTTTCCTCCTTCTTGCTTTTATAGTTATAATCCTCGTCAGAGGGCAAACAAACAAAAAATATAAACATATAACAGCGAATGATCTTTACAGTAATTTTTATTATTCGCTGTATTTGTAAAATAAAAATATTAATGACCGATTTCATAAAGCCCTTTTAACTAAAAAGAAGGCTTTTAAATCTTAAAATGACGTTTGTTCCATACAAAATACGTCATTTTAAAATTTAAAAGCCTGTTAAATTAATATTTGTGAAACCGAACATAAGTTCTTTTTAGCCGTATTTTACTATAGCCTCTTGAAAATAAACAATACGGATCTTAGTGACAACACTGTGTTGTATACCTATCTCTTTTTTTTCCTTACGTTTGTTTATTTTTCATTTATTGGTTTTCTTTTTTCTTTACGATATTTCACAATTCCTTCCCATTTGCAAAGCTGAGGACTAAACTTTCGGTTCATGAACGTGCGATAGAGAGCAGGATCTCGTTTTGTTGTTGTAATGCATGTATTTTGATGATCTATTCTATATGGATCATTGATAATAAAAAACGGCTATTAAGTAATTCTTAAATTTAGAATTCAAAAATCGATCTTTTCTATTCTAGCCATTGAAAGCCGACGTTCACATTGCAAACAAAAAATCAAATAGTTTGTTTTACCGTTTTACCTTTGACAAACTTTGTTTTGTTTTGTTTTTGCGTCTGGCAACTGACATCTGGGCAAACTTCCCATTTCCAGATATCGCAAATCAGTTCACTTTCAGTACTTCAGTAGTAAGCAGTAGGGCGTTTCATAATGTTTCTAAAAATAAGTGAAGTGGTATAAAATTTGCAATTGTTTCTGTATTAAAACTGCCTCCCTCATCCATCTTAAATTTTCCTTTATGTTAAAAAAAAGTCACAATAAGCCCAAATCAAGACATAACCATGAAAAAAACATTAACAAAAAATAATAACAAGTCTGATGATAAATTTGTACAAAATCTAAAAATGGACTCGAGCAATTCTAAATCGGATTTAGTAACTCAGTGGATTAAGACATCTCGTTTCAACGGGGATGACGATCAGGAATCTATTCTGTCCGATAGTACTGCAGTGTCATCGTCTGTAGTTGACAGTGATTATGATCTTGGTTCTTTGAGCCTTGAAGATCGACAAGGTTTCAAAATTTAACATTTTCATTTCTATTCTTTTTATAAGAAACTTTCCAATAGATTCGCGAAAAATGAGTATTACCAGTTCTTCTTACAATACCCCATGTGTTTCCTCCCAATCAGAAGTTCTTCAACATATATTCAATAAAGATAGTAGCATACAAACCGTGGGCAATGTACACATCGAAAATTCTAGCCAAGTTCACATTGGCAATGTTACTTACATTACAGGACCCATTCACATAACAAATCCTAGCCAAGATTGTTTGACGAAGATCTTCAATGGCAACGCAAAGACTTTATATTCGAATGTTCCTAGACCTCCTTATTTTAAAGAAACAAAAGTGGTGTATCTTGAGAAAGAAGAAGATGATATATCGGCTCAGGAGGAATCATGCAGAGATGATGATTTTCTGGACAATAACATTAGTAAGAGAAATTGAAATATAGAATGTACTTTGAACTTATAATTTCGCAGAACGCAGGTTAGCAGAAAATGTTTTGCATATTGTCGAACGACGGAGATGGCTCGCACAGAAACCCATGGATTCTTACCAGATATTAGCCAAACCAGCTGAATTGGTTATAATTTGTATGTGTTGAATCATCTACAATACATTATTCATATATCAAATTCTTCTATTTTTCAGCACATTCTGCCACCGAAATGGCAACATCTATGCCAGATAATATTTTTCTTATAAGAAATATTCAAGTATGTACAAGTATACATGTTATATGATAATGAAAATCGTGGAGTGTGTTTGGCTTGTTTATCATAAATATTTTTTTTTTCTTTTTAAATAGTCCTTTCACATTGAAGCTTGTCGATGGAATGATATCGCGTATAACTTTTTAATTGGAAACGATGGCAATATTTATGAAGGGAGAGGTAAGCGAATGATATTTTCAAAACTTTTATCTTCATTTAAATTGATAAGAATTTTGTTTCTATCAGTCGTATAATATTTACAAACTTAATTTATACAAACTTAATGTCAATTAAATTCGATAGTAAAAAGATGTTGGAATAATATTATTACAACTTAAGCTATGTGAGAATTGGACAAAACATCGATCAAAACCGATGAAACTGTTAAGAAATATTTGAGATTTATTCAGAACTAGCTGACCCGCCCGGCTTCTCACGGGTAGACAAATCTAACAAATCAAAGATCATTAAAATTGCTCCAGTGGTTCTTGAGTTATATGTGTTGTAACTAAAACGACTTTCTTTTATCAGATTTTGCATTTTGGAAAGCGATTATCAAATTTACATCCCATTGTAAGAATTCACTACTACCTATTAAAAATACAATCTTTTGCTGTTTTAATCCTATAAAATTTATTATGAATGTATAAATTGTTTTATAATAATTTAGGTAACCTTTTAGGACCAAATTAAATTGAAAATTGAGTAAAAAGTTTGACATTTTCAAGCTTGAAAAAAAAAAACAACAAACAATGCTACCTGGATACAACCCTTAAGCTGGATTTACATCTTCGTTCTTCATTCTGTGAACGTTGTTCGTTGTTCCTAAAAACAACGAAGAAGCATCTAGGATATTCCGTTTTTATATTCAGTTCGTTCTTTGCAGCGAAATGAATAATAACACATTGTTGGCAGTGGCGGCGCTTTTAACAGTGAACAAAAAAGAAAAGATCCTGCTGGACGAAGAGTTGGCTACTTAAATGTACACTCGAATTAATCTTTCGTAACTTAGCTACGGACAGTAATATTTCTTAAATTGTTTCACAATTTTCTGTTTGTAAAATTATAAAGTAATAATAAGATAAACGTGGAGAGTGTCCCAATTCATTGCACGGCACTGAAAAAGAATGTTCGATTAAAAAATTTTCGCATTTACACTCACGTTGTTCGTTGTTCGGGTAACATCGAACACCGAAAATTCAAAGCCACTTTGAATTTATTCGTTCTTCGTTCGGTGTTCATTCGTTGTTCGGTGTTAGCATTTAGACCTTCGTTGTTCCGCGTACGACCAACAACGAACAACGTACACGGACGATAAAACCGAAGGTCTAAATCCAGCTTTAATTAAGTCATTCTTCATTCGGTGTTCATTCGTTGTTCGGTGTTATCATTAAGACCTTCGTTGTCCCGCGTACGACCAACAACGTACACGGACGATAAAACCGAAGGTCTAAATCCAACTTTAAAGAAAATCTTATTTTTATCGATGAATGCACTTTTGTAGGTATGTATGTACAATGTACATATATTGACACCTGTTACTTTTGGTCACTAGTCTATGCATCTCCACCAGCTGTCGTGCCACATCTTCCCCAAAACCATTGGTTTATTTTTAACTATTTTTTAATAATTTAAACGATTTCTTATCAAATAGTGTGTACAGAAAGCTTCTAAAAAGTTTGAACAAATATTTTTTACCTGCTGCAGGTTTTTCCCCGTATCATAAAATCTATGGTTTTTTCCAAGATCTTGTCATTGATTTTTATTTTAATTATTGTTACGTTCACAAGAAAAACATAGTAAAATGTTATGTTTATCACGCATTTTCTGGAGAAAATTGACCCGAAAGTCAAAAAAATTAGCATGGGCAGGAAAAATGGAACAGGCTAGAAACTGGATGTCTTAAGAGTGAGACAAGATATCAAATTTATTTGAACGCAATTACAAAGGCTGATATTTCTTCTAAAAATTAAGGCCAAAATGAAGTTTCTATCATTGGTACTAACAGCGCAATTATCGTTAATATGTGTCAGGGAACAACAAAGAAAGCGTTTTGTTAAATCCACGATAAATGATGTCAAAATTGGAGATATACCTTTACTGTACAACGATTTTTTTCTTAGAATATACCCAAGAACCACACCCTAAAATACTTGCAACCAGGTCCGGGACACCCTGTACTTATGTAAATACATACATATATCGCAATTAAAAATGTTTTTTGGATTAAAAAATGATTAATTTCGAAAACGGGTTAAATTTTTTTATTAAAATTAATTTTTTTAAGTTAATCAAATGCTTAGTAAATACTTTTTTTATTTATTAAAATTAACTTTCTTTTTTTTTTTGTATTTGACTTTTCCAAATACATCCATATTGGAGATAACTACTACAATGATCCTAGTGATATGATGGTAAATATAGCATAAGTAATCTCGCACACTTCGTAAGGAGTTCCAAGTGGTTCAACGAGTAGGGAGGATATTTTCTAGATCCCAAATGGACCAACTCATGGTTTTAAGTGTGTCAAGACTTCCTCCTGGCAACCACGTTAAACTAACCTATATTTGACTTGATTATTGAAGTTTTTAATTATGTTTTAAAAATATCCAAATAAACCTTTCTTCTATCTAATTAATAGGATGGGGCGTTGTAGGTGCGCACACAAAAGGATACAATAACATTTCTGTGGGCATTTGTTTTGTTGGATGCTTTATGAGAGAGCTGCCACCAGTGATAAGTCTGACAGCGTGTAAAAAAATTATACAAAAGTACATAATTTACTTTGATTATTAATTTGCTGTTTTAACTTTCAAAACTATGACTCAATATTTTTGTTTTGTTCTGCTTTAAGGGGTGTCGAAAGAGGTTATATCGCATCAGATTACAAATTAGTTTGTCATTGTCAATGCAGCGCTACAGAGAGCCCTGGACGAAAACTTTTTGAAGAAATACAAACATGGGATCATTTCAGTGTAGATTTTGACGTCTAGAGTGCAGCAAAATTTAAGTTAAGAGAAATATGTATTTGTAGTTAGCATATAAAATTATATTTGAGAAGTGACAAAATCCATATTTATTTTTGTAACAAAGTATTAATTATAAAACAAAAGATTTTGTTGATTAATTACAATTATTATATTTGATGTATTTATATTTTTTATTGAATCAATTATAAAAAAACATATACTTTTTGTTCTCACATTCACAGAGCTTAATAAATTGTATTTTTATTAAAAAATTAATTTTATGTGTACATATTGGAATTAAATATTATATCAGGAATCACTTAGGATATCCTTAAGTATCGAACTGGAATTTCTCGATGGAGTAAAATCATCTAGGACTGTTGTATTGAGTAGGATTGGTTGAACTGTACCGGCTGTGGATGGCCTTACCATAGGATCACAGTTTGATGATTTTCTACTCGCACTTGCTGATGATGCGGAAGCTCCACTCGAGTTGGATGTTGTTGTACTTTGGGTGGTTATATTCAATAGATTGGGCACATCCGATTTAGGTCTCGGTTGTGATTCTTGCTCAAGGAAATGCACAAAAGCTTGAACAAGATTGTCTTTTGTCTGTGTGCCTAAGAACAATGAAAAAATAAAAATATTAAATAAATAAACAATGCTAAATTATGGAAAAAGCAAGGTTGAACCGTATACAGCGAGTAGTACAATTTGAAGGTACTCTTGAAACCTTAACAAAAATGTGAACAAGGAATTATTATCCCAGGATCTACATAGTTCACTAATCACTATTATTCCGAATGGAAAACCAAATAAGAATTTGTTATTGCAAGTTTATATATCATAAAACTATTAACACTTGATCCAATACAAATGCACATCAAACAAAATTGATGATTATTTACGATAATACCATTTTATCAATTTTGTTTATGAACGTCAAAAAAAAAACGTGCTGATATTCAAAAATTGAATGTTGCCAAAAAACACATTGGAAATGTATTTCTATCATTCGCTAACCAACCTCTGGGATAGACCTGTTCCTATTGTGTACTTGCTTTAGTTCAAGTTTTATAAATGTAATATTTGTAAAAATAAATTCTTTATTGTCTGAGGGAAGACGAAAACATCGCAAGTATTTAATCACATATAATCGAGTGAACTATAGTTACTGTGGTTAAATGCTTTCTGATTACCTGGAATTGGTGGTATAATCGAACCAAACCAAGTTGACTGCTGCTTATTAAGTCCAACTCTATCCGTTTCGGCTTGATTAAAGTCCAACACAGAGGTTATCATGCGTAAAACCTGATTTTTGTCGTTGATATTGCCACTAACCACATATCCAATTACAAGGCTTTTGATAAGATTTTTTTCGATCTTATCCGTTTGACTAGATTCACTTTTGCTCAGCTCTTCGCTTAGTGATGTATTTTTATCCATTAACTTGCGGACTGTTTTGAAAATACAATAATATCAAATTAGAACATTTCTCGTATACCTAAATTTTATAAGAGTAAAAAAAAATAAAATAAGAGTTTAACAAAATCTTTATTTTAAAATGCACTTTACTATTTTATTGTTATTAGTTGATTTGTTTTTGTTTTTTTTTTATTTCATAGCAGTTTTCATTCTCTCGTTCATGCAGTATTCTCGTGTCGCCTAGGAAAAGTATGACATAGGTACTGGTTGGGTTTGAAAAAAAATACACCAGTACCTGATGTAATACTCACCTGGGCAACCGAATGAATTTTGTTCCTTGTTAGTTCGATGCACATATTTTCTCTTTTTTGTTAATTTATTATTGATCATGCTTTAAATTTTAACTTTGACAAAATAAATAAAGAAAAACAACACAATAGAGTTAAGCAAAGTTATAGTAAACTTAAAAAAAAAAAAAACTTAATTTGAAGAGCGTAACGAGAATGAGGTAATCCCACCTTGTAACGTGAGTAGATACAATAAAAAATGTCTCACAGTTACAAATTGAGATTGCCTTGTTACTCGTCATTGGAAAAATCAAAAAAAAAACAACAAAACAACAATTTTGACGACGAAACACAAGTAAATAAACGTAAATCAAAGATTCAAATATTTTAAATAGAAATAATAAATAAAAATAAATATGTTATACAAAAGATATAAGAAATTTTAATTTTCAAAAGAATGTGTTTGGTGCAATTTTAATTTTGGTGTAAAGTGATACAGTTATGAAATTAAAAAAAAATTATGTACATACATATATAATATTGATTAGAAACAAGAATATGAATGTGAAAATTTAACAAAGTTAAAAAAGTACTTGTGTTCGTTTTTTCCTCTACAGAATTTAAATTACGCTCTGTAGCTAATTTGAAGCAGATGCGTTCATCCGTTAAGGCTCGAAGTACATAATATATAGACGCAATACAGACCAACAGAATAACGGTGTGATTAATTTGACTAAAATTTGAACTGTAGAACAAATAAAAATTGAATTCAGCAACAAAATTTATTTTTTCCATTTAAAAAAAATAGCTTTTAAAAACTCAACTTTTAATATCACACCATGTGTTCTTTATACTTTACAGTCAGAGAAAGTTGACAATGTGGGAGATTATAAAACTGAGTCTAAAGTCCCAATCTGGGGATTGTAAGTGCCAATTATTCTGAGAAGTGCGGACTGTGAAACTGAGCCTCAAGATCATTCCATAATTGATACAGAAACAAGGATTGTATGTCTACAGTTATTGATAAATGGAAACCTATTTCGCTCTAAATATTTTTCAATAAATCTTTTTTCTCCGTAAATTGGTTATGTTGGATTTACACGACTGACAAATTGGCAGTATTCTGGCATTTAACTGTCAAAAAAATGACAGAACAATGGAAAAATTCATTCTTTTGGCAGTATAGTGACATAAAAATGCCAATTTGCCACTCTTGGACGGTGTTCACATTGGACTCACTCCGCGCGACTCATATTGACATTTCATTGTTTTACCTCACTCCAACTCATGATGAGAAAGAGAGAGTCTAGTGAGGCAGGATTTTTTCAAAAAAATTAAAAATCCTGCCTCACTTTCTCATATAGTTGTGTAGATAGAGATAAAAGAGAAAGATGTCAAAATGAGTCGCGCGGAGTGAGTCCAATGTGAACACCGTCTTGTAAATCCAGCATTATACTTTACCTTATTCCCAAAACAAAAATAAGCGGGTTATGTCGTCAAACAGTAAACTCACGACAACAGCTACTTTTTGAATCAGACAATTCTGTTTCTATTCACGCATTACTTCTGTTCGTTTACTTAATGCACTTAATTTGTAAAGTCTATCAAATTTTGAGGAGTGTGTATCTGGGTATAAAATTCTCTCAGACATTAAAATTGTTCAAAATGTGAAATTTAAAGTTATTATTGGATTTAAATTAATTGAAACCTGGATTTAGGGCCAGTTTCACAGTCAGAAAAGTGACACTTAAGTGGGGAATGTGAAAGATTAATTCCCAATATCTCAGGGCACTATTACCTAAATAAGTGGCACTTAAGTCTCCCATGTTGGTGACTTAAGTTCCACTTACGCTGACTATGAAATTTAGCTTACTTAAGTGCCACTTATTCCGGTAAGTGTCGACTGTGAAACTGGCCCTTAATGTTTAATCTAGATTAAGCGACTGAATAATATGGGAAATTTTTTGGATTAAAATTTTGAGGAAGGGGAAATGTTTGACTTTAGAGAGCGCTCTCTGCTGCCAAAAACTGCACAACTTTTGAGTAAAAAAAAACAGGATTTGGAAATTTGTCTTAAATTCGTAGGAACTGGCAGTTTTGGGAAGTAAACGTACAAACCGGTTTATCGAACTCATTATAACTGATGACGAACACATTGGTCGAATTGGACATGCAAAAAGGTCAACATCAACAGTCACCGGAATGGAGGGAAACGGTAAAGTGAAATCGAGAACTATATTCGTTCAAGGAGCATTTGGCTGAAGGCCTTCAAAATTGTCAAATTATATGTATGAGGTTAGCGCCAATCAGCCATGGAGAACCATTTGCCCGGGCATTTTATTCTGAGCTCATGGAGCGCGCTCTGATTGAAAAACGAAACGCAAGTTGAGCGATCTGATGTGTCAGAACTAAAAAAGAAAAAAGATTTTTTTGTTGACAGCTCAGTGCTTACAAAATAACTGTTATTTGTATGATGACGTCATGATTATGGTTCTTTGTTTAATTTTTTGATAATATGATTTTTTAGGTAGGTAAATGAGTGACACAAATTATTTAAAATTCAAAAAGCGTGCAGTTTTCAATGAAAAATAAATTAAAACAAATATGCACAAAATTAAAAATAAAGCCCCCTTCTTTTTTAACATAAAAGGAGTTAAAAATAAAACAGCAACGAAAAAGAAATACAAAAAAAAAAAAAAACATAAATACATTTTGAATACAAAATGATCGATTTTCCAAGAAACGGTTATTAGTTTGTATAGTATTTATATACCTAGTGCCAAATAATCTTAATAAAAAAGTTTTTATTGAAATATTTTTTTTTTATATATTATATTATGAACTTGTGGTTTATGTGTGTAAATTTTGGATTCCAAAAAGTGCATACCAACTGAAATTCCGAGTGATTGCAATTTTTAAAATCCCAGAATTACCAGCTGATATTTACCTCTAAGAACCATAATATATGAGGGCCATGCATATTTTGTTAGCAATTTGGATAAATTTGTGCCAAAAAAATCTAAAGTTATTTATAAATGATATCCCACTGAAATTTGCACAAACGGTTGCGTGAATATAACTTGTTAGATACTTCCAAATGTCGAGTTTCAAATTCCATTATGGAAAAATTTAGAAAACAATGATTATACTAACCTTCCTCATTGAGTTTGGCAATAGCCATCTGTGAGCTTTCTAGTTGATCGGAAAGCCTTGAAGCAGCGCGCAAGCCTTGATTGGCATCGGCTAATTGTTGATTCAAAGCTGTGATATCAGCTTCAAGTTTCTTCTGCTTTCCTTGTTCCAATTCAAGATCACGACGAAGTTTCTGAGTTGCCATTTTAATTTCATTATCCTTATCTAGAACATACAAAAAAAAAAAGAATTAGAATTAAAAAAAAAAGTCCTCTCTACTTTCAGCCGATAGATAATAAACTTACCATTTTGGAATTGCTCCAAAGCACACTGTAAATTCACCAATGCAGCTTGATTTTTCGACTCACGATCCTCGGCTAAGCTCAGCTTGGCAACTAATTCATCACGTTGTTGTGTAACGAGTGCATATTGCGCTTGCAAGGTTTCGGCATGCTGATTGGCACGAATACTATCGAGGAGGAGGAGAATAAAATTATTTAGCCATTAAATTTTAAATAATAGCTCATGAGAGGCGATGAAATGAGACTATTCGAAGGTAACTATTGGTAAGTTACCTATGGTGCGAACAAGCACTCGTGACAAATGCTCTGAAAAGATAAGAATTTGTGGACGTTTTTTTTTCTGTTTTGTTGCTTATGTATCTGTTTCGGTAATTAGTCAGGGCAAAGTGATAAAAGTTCGAAACAACGTTGCTATTGCCGTGACAAGTTAGCTCTAAATATCGAATGTTAATTGCCATGTCTGGTGAAGTTTGGTTTGTCCCCTTTTTTTAATGAGGTGTATGTCGAAGCTGTTTGTGACATATTTGAATGAAGTACAAAGATACATTAAGGGCACAGATGCATAAGTTAAGTCGATTGGACGCGCCCCTGATGAAATTCATGAAATCGCATTTCAACTTATTTAAAATGTCGTAGAATGAACTAGGTTCCAAAATGAGAATGAAGTAACACCCCAGAGTATATGACTTATTGTTCTTTATAAATATTAGAATACCTACCTACATAGATGCCAAAAGATCTTTGCTTCGCTAATCATATCTTTTGAATGAATAAAGTTTTCGTACCAATTTTCATGACCATAAAATACCATATCAAGTAATTCAAAATGTATTATTGTAAACTTTTTACGCTTATTTCAAGCTATTATGAACTTATTTAAAATAGAAACTCTTCGACATTTTACTATTTTAACAAAGCGTAGTGGAAAAAATGTTGCCCAAAGGAACATCAATTTGGAATAGGAAAATTCTTGCGAGTTTTATTTTGAAACCACAAATTGATTTTGGCTAAAAGCTTTTCAATTGTAAAAAGCTTCAACCAGCTTTTGCCGTAATCAATTTGTAATTCTTGTTGACGCCGGGAAACAGCTTTCAAGTGTGATGTTTAGGACCAGTTTCACAATTAGAAAAGTGTCACTTATGTGGGCAATGTGAAAGATGTGCACAATTAACTGAATAATTTTCACTTAAGTCTCCGATGTTGCACACTTAAGTGCCCAATAATGGAAAAAAGTAGGAAATTTCTAAAAATGTACGGAGGACTGCCCAGCTTTTTCATCAGGGAATGGAAGCTAAGCTACACCCGAGGAATTTGAGGTGAATCCATCGATGAAATTAAAATGGGGATGTCATTGGCGTTCACCGAGTGACTTTATTGGTGAATATTCAACAATGAAATCACTAAGAAGGTGCAACTTGGTTATTCATAAATGACTTACGTTTGATGAAAAATACCATGAATATGTATCAGTGATATCACTAGGTAAGCAGGAGTCTCTTATTCATTAGATGAGGGTTTGATATTATGTTTTAAAAATGATTTAGGGCAAGTGGCCGCGGCGGCTGGCTCGAATAAATTGCAGCCGAGAGGCCCAATTTTCGACAGCTCCAATTGTTGCGCGCAATGGCGGATGGACTCATTCAGGTCTTCTTCGATACTCTGTTCCACAGCAGCAATAGCGTCTTCGGTGCGCACTGTACGGAATCTCTGAGAATGCGCATTATCCACGCAAACATGGTGCGAAACCGATCCATGGTTGCTCGAATTTATGCGATTTTGCGATTATGTAAACGCAGCGCACGATGCGTCGCGCGATCCGAACCATTATTTTGGTAATAAATTTGCACGGTTTGCAAACGTTGTTTAGGAGTAAAGTCTCTTAATTATGAAATGTGCATACCAAACTGAACATAAATCAAGTGACAGCTGTCAAAAAGACCAACTCCGAAAAAAGTATTGCCAGATTGAAAACCACACGTCTTAAAAAAACACCCTTTACACATAAATTATTTTCATACTTGTAACCAATTGTGTTGATACTGAATGTGAGTAATTAGAAATAAAAGAACAAAGAAAACTCATGAATCTGTGCATTACTACCCATCGTTGTGTAAGGTAAGGCAATACCTTTTTCTAATGTAATCATTACATTCTGTTCCCCTTTAAAAGTAGTTGATGAATTAATTATTCTATTCACCGAAATTTTGCATTGAGGACGAAATTTCCTACTGGGTTATGATCCATATATGTAGATAATCTCTTTTTCCCTAAGTTTGTTTATTTCGCATGTATCTGTTGTCTGTAGAGTACATTTCAAACTACCTTACCATGTGCAAAACCGTTATTATTCGGTGTGGACAATTACCCCGGCAGCCGTTTTAAATTGTTGTTGCAATTCACATCTATTCATCGACGCGGGATTAAATTAAAAATACAACAATCCCAACTAACAAACTCCCGGAGTTAAGCTCTTCAGATCTGAAAAAAGCTCCCATAAGATTCTTTCAAATCCTATTGCTATACTTAAGAATGAATCTCTTGTTATGAAACTCAAATTCGTCTCATAGCATTTTTATTGTAAGAGCTTAGCATTTTTTAAATTTGAAAGTACTTAAATCCTATATCTAGATCTATTTAAGTCTCATAAGTATCTCGTTATGAAATTAAAACTCTAAACGTCATTTTTAGTCTTTATAATCCCATAATAATACTTCAAGTTTTTTTCAAGATTCTAATAGGAGCTACGACGTCAGCTTTGAATATAAACGAACAGATGTTATAGTTGAATTGTACAGTGCGTTCTTTTTGTTCAGAAAACTTGCTTCTGTTCATGTTTCTATCGGATTGGTTATTTGATTGGCGGTGGAAGATGTAATTTTAGATTTCAAAAAAAAATTTTTTTTTTTTGTTTTCTTTGCGAGCAAGTTTCTTTGCTCGATTTTTTGTTCTGTTTGTTTACCTAATTTCGGGGTAGTAGTGAATTTGATTATAAATATTATAACAACAATTCTTAGCACTGAAATATACTAAACAAAAAGCACACATTTCAAACTTAAGGTAGTTAATATTATTCATCATCATCGTCGGCTCGACAACCGGGGTCCGGTCCTAGCCTCCTTCAACAAGTCTCTCCACCCATCCCGGTCTCGAGCCGCCGCCATCCAGTTGCGCACCCCAAGGCTCCGGGCGTCCTGGTCTACGCCATCTCTCCAGCGCAAGCATGGTCAACCACGCTGTCGTCTACCATAGAATGTACCACAAAGAACTTTCCGAGCAGGTTCCTCTTCGCTCATGCGAGCTAGGTGCCCTGCCCACCGGAGTCTACCGAGCTTAATTTTTGTCACGATATCTGCTTCAAGGTAGATTGCGTACAATTCATGATTGTACCGTCTCCGGAATCGTCCTTCCTCACATATGGGGCCAACAATTCTCCTTAAGACTTTTCTCTCGAACGCGGCTAAGAGGTCGGAGTGCCTTTTGCTAAGCACCCAAGTCTCGGATCCATATGTGAGTACTGGCAGGACCATGGTCCTGTACAGCAGCAGTTTTGAAGTTATGGTGAGATTTCTGGATTTGAAGAGCTTTGACAGACTATAGTTAATATTATAAGTATTATTAAAAAGAGGAAACAATCTGCCGAAAAATCGATCTCAAAAGCATTATTTTGATAGAATTGATCGAAACAACCTTATTAATTGTACTAATGGAAATTACCATGAGTATCACATAATGTTTATGGTATATATATATATATATACTGTTGTTGCATCGGCTGTCATCAGCTTTGG
The DNA here is from genome assembly GCA_932273885.2 of Leucozona laternaria. Classification (NCBI taxonomy): domain Eukaryota; kingdom Metazoa; phylum Arthropoda; class Insecta; order Diptera; family Syrphidae; genus Leucozona; species Leucozona laternaria. The sequence goes on along the minus strand of OW026367.1, from coordinate 15,151,119 downwards.
AGTGATTTAAATAACACCAAGCAATATCCAGTTAACTTTGATTGTTACTTTATTCGAAAAATTATTAGGTTATAATTTAGTTCCATTGTTTCAAAATGTTAATCTAACACAATTATCGATTTTTTGCTTTCTCATTTAAATTTCTTAATAAAAGTTGGCAATTGCAATAAAAAGGAACGCCCCACAGACAAATGTGTTGCGTTTGAAAGTTAAATGTCAAATTTAAGTCCCATAAGAGCATTTTAGCTCCCATAAGAAGTACTGTCTCTCAGAGAAAATTTATATTTACTGAGAGCGACACTTCTTACGGGAGCTCAAACGTTCTTATGGGACTGCATCATCATCCAAAGATCTCATAGAGATCTTAAAACAAGAGTTAAATTATCAATCAACAGCAGCCATGTTGCAATATGAACAAAATGTTTTCATTATATTTTGAGGGTTACCGTAGCTTAAAAAAAAATATTCTTAATGAATTATCATATTTGGTTTTCCATTCTGACCAAAACGTCATATTCATCTTGTTTTCTCTTATTTGCTTATGATATAAGTTGTATAAAAAATGGATTTGTATAACTTAGTATACAGCTTCTATACCAGAGAAGAATGAGCGGGGACATTCTTTTTTTGTGTTATGTCATTATTTAAAATTTGTGAGAGCAGTATATTAACACGACACAAGTAAAATGGCATCTTTAAAAATCAGTTGTTTTTGTCAGTTTTTAATGACAAATATATTGGAAAATTTCAGAAAATCTTAATAATGAAAAAGCGTCATATTTTGTACACCTCTAGAGTCTAGATCCAATTTTTGTCATAAAAGCACGATAATGACAGTAATTGGAAAAAAATATGGTATGAATGATCGCATTTTGTGAATTGTATAAAAACATACTTTGGTGATTTTTGCACCTAAAAAAATATTAATGGTAACCCTATAATACGATTATAATTAATAACAACATATTTTAAATATGCATAATTTTGGAAGCGCGTTGTTATTTTTCGAAGCAAAATGTTTAAATTAGTAGATGCAATTTTAATTGCACCAAGAATTTAGCCTACATATGCCATGATTTTTACAAATATAATACGTCAATTAACTTGTGAGATAAATACTCGCACCAAAAAACACATTATTTTTTGACATGAGAGAATCACAAACACACATAAAAAACTATTCGCCTACCTTCTTCAAAAAAAGAAATTAAAAATGCGAAAGATATATGTTTTTTTTTAGTTTACACACACTCGTTCTCTTTTTAACAACTTTTGTAGGAAGAGATGCACTCCCATAGGAAGAGTTCAGAGAGCTTTACTAGATTAACAAAGCGGCGTCTATAATCGCATAAGAAGAATAAAACTCTTCCTATAGGATCAAGAGGCTCCCATAACTAGGCCATTTAAGGCTTTTAAATATCTTATAAGAATCTAGAAGAACTCCTCAAGAGTGCATTTAGCTCCCTAAAATAAGTCTCGTAGCGCTCTCGGAGCGTCTTATGAGAGGAAAAATGTTACTTGGGATGTAAACAAGGGTGAATCGTACGAAACATTCTCATCTTCATATGGCTAATCTGCGGCTTGGACCATAAATTATGGGACTCTCTGTATATGGATCATTTCTGATAATAAAAAAACGGCTATTTATGTACTTATTAAGTATTACAGAAACCATAGAAGATTTTCTATAGCAAAAATTAAAAGATAAAATAATTTGGTTGCATCCATCGATTCAAAAAGCATCAATTGTTGTTGTCAAGGTATTGTAAAAGCAACCTTGAGCTTGACTGATTCTTAAAGCATACACACAATTATGCCCAATTAATTAAGGATATCACGAAGTTCATTGTTATTGTGATAAAGAAGAACAAAGAAAATAATATCTAAGATCTGATATGAAAGAAAACAATAAATATATTTAAGTCTTATTACTTTATCAGCTAAATATGTATAGGTATACGTAAAGGTACGTTATCTTCGTTAATTCTTGTTGATTGCAAAATCTTCAAAAGGTTGACGGCTTTGGCTAGTATTTAAATTTAATATCAGACAGCAGTCTTTGTTGTATAGACAGGTGAATTGCCAGATTTTGGATTGGATTTCCAGAATGTTTTACTGCTTTTAGGTTTTAATTTAATATGAAAAAATCGACACAGTGCACATGTAAAGGTAATATTATTAGCGTTTTCATTTTTGTTCAGTTCTGCGCATCTGTGAAAATGGCGGAACCAGTGCCCCTTTACTTGTCAAAATATCAATATTTGTTGTTTATTTTTTGGGCGCACTCGAACAGCCATTTTAAATTTCTGACACTTTCAATTTGGACAACCTGAGCCATATTATATTACCTTAGGTGTGTTTAATGAGTCTGTTCTGCTCATAAAAGAGCAGAAAATTACAGGATTGCGGGTTTTATGAGTAAAAATCTTGCCCTTAACTGTTCTTTACGGGGAGCAAGTGATTGAGAAATGTCAAAGCGTCAGCTGATTTGTTTGTTTTGCAAAATACAAAGCTAAAATTTATTAAAAAAGTACATTTATTAACTTTTTGATAAGAAATAATGAAAAAATCATGAGAACAAAACTGTGAATTGATATTAAATTCAAATTTAAAACTTGCATTTTAAACAATATTTCACGCATTGATTTGCACACTGACTATAAAGTTTCACATTAGTTCTAATACGTCAAATTGAAGGTTGTTTTTTAGGAATAATTAGGAAGTGCAGTTAAACTGCAAAACTTTTAATAAAATATTTAAATTTCAATACAAAATTAATGGCGCCCAATGTGAGACACCATCACCAGTTACCATACGTATTGCATATACATACATAGTTGATTTTAAGTAATACATATAAAATTTATTGGTTTGCGCAGTGAAAGTTTGAGATTTCATGCAATGCATTACGTTTTTTGTAGTTTAAACTAACGTTCCGAAGAGCTAGTTGAAATTTTGAAGACTTTACAAGATATTTTTTTGTAAGTTTCGATTAGTTTTGTGTTTTGTTTTAAGTTTGTTATATAAAAGCTTCGGGATAACACCTTTTTAACGGTAAATTTTTTTTTTTAAATACATTTGCAGTTGCAAATATGAACTGATCTCAAGTTTTTTTCAAAATGTTTTTTCACTGAACGAACTCACTTTAAAAATTTACCTGGCTGAGGTGTAAGCATTGCTAGACTTAGATACTTCCCCTTGCAGCATACTCATTTGGGACTTTGTTTCATCTATAACACTCTGCATTTCAATTGTCTCTTGCGTATGCGATTCTTCCAACTCAACTAAATGCTCACGTAAGCGCTCCAAATCTTTGCGCAAATTTGAATTCGATTCAGCCAGTTCAGTCTTTTCCTGCTGAAGTAATTTTTGATTTGTTTGCTCCGTTAGTAGATTACTGGTTAAGATGTCAGATTTCTCTCGAAGGAAAGTAATTTGGTCTTGGAGTTTTTCGGTTTCTAAAGCCTCAGTTGCAATTTTAGCTGAAAGCTTTTCACATTGCTCGCAAGTTTTCGCAGAAATTTGCGTCTTTTCTTGCTCAGCAGATTGAAGCAATTGACTTAATCGTTGAATTTCCATATAGTACTGCATGTTTTCTGAATGTTTTGATTGTAGAGTTTTTATGATTTCATTCTTCTCGAAGTTCAAAGACTCGATTGTTTTTTCTAAATCAGCGTTTGCCTGCAAATCGCTTTCAAGTTTGGCTAGTTTTTCTATATGCGATGCTTTTTCCTCGCTAAGCAAGTTTATTTTCTTTTGAAAGTGTTCGTTGTCAATTTTCAGAGATTCCAAAGCCGATGAATCTTTCCGATCTTCCTGGGAGAGTTCTTGAATCTTCGCGTCCATTTTGGAGAGACTTATGTCTTTCTGGCGGTGTTGTTGCTCCAGTTGTTCTATTTCTTTCTTTGCATCCACAAGATTCAGTTTCTGAGTTTGTAATGCCTGAACTGCATCAGAAAGATCCGCGTTAAGACGCTCTATTTGTTTTTCCAAATTCACACATTGTTCCTTGTGTTCGGTTAGCTGGTCAGCAACTTCATTTTCCCTATCATCTGATTTCATCTCATCGAATTCAAATAAAAGATTTGATTTCTCCGTTTCTAAAGCCTCCACTTGCTGTTGCAGTTTCTTTTGTTCTGTTAACATAGTTACATTGATGTCTTGAACGGTGTTCAATTGGTTTACTAGCTCTTGTTTTTCATTCTCGAGCTCAGATATTTTATCATTTAACTCGCGATACTCCTCTTCGAGAGTGGTATTTAAGCTGCGGCATTCGTCCAATTGGTTCTCGAGTAAAAGAAGATTCTCCTCGTTATTCTCTGATATCGTCTCAAGCTTGTTCCGCTTATAGTTCTCCAACTCATTCAGCAATATTTCATTGTTCTTCATTAGCTCATCGCATTGAATGATATATTGGCCAATATCAGCTTCCAGAGTCTTCTTCTCATGATCCCAGGCCAGTTTGTTTTCTTGTAGATCCAAAATTTCTTCAGACATTTGGGAAAGATTTTTTTCAAGAACTTCAATTTGCCAAATCTTATCTCGAATTTGCTTAAATGCCGACTCAAGGTTATCCTTACTCACTTCGGATAATTCAATTTTTGTATAAGTCGAAAAAAGATTCTTTATGTGACCCAAATCCCCAGAACTTCCAGAGCTTGTCGAAGTTTGATTGAGACTCGATTCCATATCAATTAGTTTTTTCTGTAGGTCAACATTCTCCATCATAAGCTTGGATTCAACATCCGAAGCATTCGCTTCGCATTTGGTCATATTTTCATTTATCGTTTCCATTTCCAACTTCAAAAAATGATTTTCTTTGAGAAGGCGTTCAGCAACAGTTTTTTGTTCACCGAAATTGCCTTCTAATTTTAGTTTTTCGAAATCAAGTGCATTGAACCGTTCCTGGAGACCGCCTACTTCTCGCTCGCTTCTTCCTAGTTTTACTTTGAGTTCTTCGATGGACATCTCTAATTGTGAAATGGACAGTCCTTTTTCCATTTCTAGGTCTTGAATCTTTGATTGGTATGTAGAATTTTCAGCGATTAGCTCAGCTATCTGATTGTTCAATTGGTCAATTTTTTCCTCCAACTCCTCTTTTTTAGCTGCTGCAGCAACTTGAGGATCTGCTTCTAGAACAGGGACCACAATGAAATCATCGTCAACGCTCTGCTTGCCTGATGAGCTTTCACTTAGCTTTTTCTCAGGTGTTAGCTGACTATTTCTAAGCAGCTCGAGCTCCTTCGTCAATTCGTCAATTCTTTCTGCGAGAAGACATTTCTCTTCTTTTTCGTTTTCGGATTCGGATTTATGTTTAAGTTTTTCTTCCAACTCTGTGATATTTGTGTCTTTCTTTATTAGAAGGTCTTTTAAGTTATTCTGTTCCACAGACTTCTCTGCTACTTGGCAATTCAATTCTTCAACTTTATCTTTTAGTGCAACATTCTCTTCGACATATTTCGTGTAGGAAACTTGAAGATTATCATAATTCTTACGCAATGACTCAATTTCACTGTCAGTGCTTAGACATTTGCTGGTATGTTCTTTTTTCAAAGATTCATAGTCACTGCTTAGAGCTGTGTACTTTTGCTGAATGTCTGACTTAAGTTCTAAAACATTCTGTATTGCTAACTGATGTTCAGTATCTAGTTCTTCTAGATTCACATTTAACTGATTGTTTTCTTCTTCAAGCCGAAGAATTTTCTCATTCAAAGCTTTATTTTGTTTTTGAAGTCTTTTGACTTGAGGTGGCGCTTGAGGCGGGCGCTTTTCATTGTCACTCTCGGATGAATTGGTTGCGGCATTGTCTGCCCAATACCAACTATCTTCGAGGGAAACATTTTTTAAACCCACCTGAAAATACAAAAAACAAAATTATTACTTATTTATGATAGTTATCATTGTTGTTATTGTTTTATTAAGTTTTTGAAAAAAAAGGAAATTGAATTTGTTTTAACTTATGTATAAGAACTTTTTAAGCAAAGCAAATTTAAAAAATAAAGTTTTATAACGCAGTTTGTCGCAAACGAGGTTCTTAATACAAAATGTATTTTAAAACTACTGCAGTATGGCAACATTAATTTATTGCCCTTTACGTTACGCTACGTATGTATATGGTATATCATCTACTATCAAAAAATGACATGTGTAAATAGTTTACATATTTGTGGAGTTAATTTTTTTTTGTTAGGTATTTGTTTTGTTTATTAATTAATATTCAATGTGAGTTTTAATTAAAACTAATTAAAAATGTAATTAATTAAGAGTAAATATCTGCACTAAAAATATTCACAGGTATAGAAATACAGTCCTCATCCAAAAATTCGATGTATTTCTATCCGTGTTAGTCAAAGGGAAATGTGTGTTCAGTTTGAAATTTTGAATATTTTTGTCTCAGGTCAAACTCTAGTCGGTGCCCAAAAAGATTATGTAGATGCCAAGAAAGTTCCTAATTTTCTTTAGTTCAAAGCATGCAAAACTGATTATAGAAACTTTTGCTACCTGCTTCGTAGCCACAGAAAGTTAAATCTGATACAAATTAAATTTTAAACTTCAAGCTGCACATTTTTTGGCTACAAATAATTTGTCTCGAACTCCAATGAAAATAATTTTTTATAAAAGAGAGAAATGCGGGTAGAAAAACGCAAACCTTTTTTTATTTGTTTTCGACACGGGCAAATAATTTCATGAAATTTTAAATATTATTTCTGTTCGTTTACTTCCCACAACTGTCAATTTCTACCATTTTAAGTCGAAAGTTTATAATAGGGACTTCCGAAATTTGACAGTTGATAGCGGCCATATTGTTGAAGCTAAATATCTGACTATCATTTATTGTTTTGCCAAGTTAACCTCGACGGATATAGCGTTCAACAACACGAACGTGCAAATGATACAATTGTTTTACCAAAATAGACGTTTTTCTTTTTTCGTTCCGAACAGAGTCTGAACTGTCAATATATTATGTTTCTTTTTTGCTCAGTGCGTTCAGAGCCTCAAAGTTGTGTGTCTTTTTTCGTTCAGACAATGATCAGAGCTTGTTCAGAGCCCGAAATACGAGCTCAAACAAAAATCGGCTGCGCATTCTGAGTAAAAAGCTGAACACTAAACGTCATGTGCAAAAAGAGGAAAAAAGATAACAAATGGCGAATGAAGCGGTTCATAGAAATATTTTATTTTTTAATGCATAAAAACTTATTTCAGTGTTCAAATGGACCAAGCCATCCATTTTATTTTAATTTTTGTAACTTGAATTTTCTTTCCTTTTTGCTTTGTGGAGTTTGACAGCATAAAATTGACAAATTTCATTTATTGACAGATTGTTCCTCAAATATGTTTCAAAAATATAAATATCTGAGCGTTTAGAGCACGTTTAGTTCAGAGTATGTTCAGAGCTTGTTCAACATGCTCGAGCTCTGTTCAGAGATTTCTTCTGAACGAAAAAAGAAAAACGCCTATGATAATAATAAGTAATTATTGTACGACATTAGTTTTTTTTTTACCTAATTCAACATCTACAACTACCATTTCTTCTTATTATTTTCGAAAACTAAACTGAAAAGTTAAAAAAAAAAAAAAACAAAAAATCATTAAACTTTTTCATACAGAATATCCGGAAGCACAAGGTCTGTCTAATAGCAATAAACTACAAATAAATTAAGTTGAAATCCAACAAACAACTATTCTATTTCTATTGCAAGCGCAGGCCGCAGACCACAGTAGAATTCTCTACGCCCTTCATCAACAGAAAAAAAAAAAACGATGCGACTTATTGTTAGCTGACATGGGCGGAAATCCCAGTGAGGCATGAAACATCACCCACCGATCTAACCATCAACTAACATGAATTTACAGTGAATTCAGGTAAATGATGTACGTTAGTTAATAATCAAGAAATAATTGCACTCGATCTGTGTGCTGCTGAGCAAGTACAATGATGTTGATGATAAAACAGTGATTGGCCAAGAGTATAAAGAATGGTGACAATGCATTTTATATAATATTAAGTGTTTCATCAGGCCGGAAGTTATTGCTTCTACAGAAATTGCAGAATCTTAGAAAGATAATATTAAAACAGTTCTGTCAAAGTTCACATAAAAAAAATAAAACGAGTTAAAGAGGTAAGAATTGCTAGTTTTGGAAAGTAAACGAACAGACCTAATATCTGTTACAAAACTGGCAAAGGAATGACCATGTTCAGTTATTTGACAGAAATAGTGCCAGTTTGTCAGTCGTGCCAATCCAGCATTAGATTAAACGATAAATATTACACAGCCCAGTCGGCAGGGAATCTATTCTTGCTTAATTACATAACCAGTTTAGTTTTATATTTGGGTCGCATTTTCCAATTTTGTAACACTCGCATTAAATTTTGTGTTCAACATTTGATTTGAAGCATAATAAACACTTTTAAAGAAGACAACGAATGTGAATACACCTTTGAAGTTAATGAACAACCCTTTGTAAAAACCCTTCCAAATGCCCCATGATTCAAGGTTCCTATACATAAAACAGGCCTGATGGGATTTTGGTCTATCATTGATTTGATTCTGTCAAATTTTTATCTACACAATACTTTGCCTCATTTTGTGAGAAAGTTCTCAACTATGAACTTGCAAAATATGCTGGTTAAAGCATTTTTCTCCAAACAAACATTTTGCGTTAAAAAGTCACATGAAAATAATTCTTGCTGGGGTTTCGCATTGTGTGTGTGTTATTATCTTAAAACGCGTTGACCTGCTTTTATGTCGCGTAATGAGAGTCGTATACATATTTGTTTAGTCATTTTTTTTTTGTTAACGGACAAAATGAGTTAGGTAGGTTCATTAAGTTTCAGGCACGAACCAGCGGTTTTTGAATGCAGGTCAATTTTTTTAATGAGTAGCTAAAGGCGCATGTGTGGATGCAAAAATTACTCCGCACAATGGTGTATGACGGTGACACACAGAGTTAGGCTTCATATATATGATGAACGCAGTTTCTATGTTATCTAGGCTAAACTAGATGACACAGAAATTGTTAAATGTTAAATGTAAAATACAAAAAAAAATTGTAAAGGCCAAATTGGTTAGCGAAGTAATAAATTAATTTGCATGCGAAAAAAAACTAAAGCTGTGACCTATTAAAAGGACGATGTTAGGTTAAGTTATGATTATAATTTTTTTTTTTAATGAACAGAAAATGATTATTTTCTCTTCTTATGAAAATGATCGCGCTTCCTATACCAAGCGATAGTTTTGAAGTCTAATGTATAGTGTTTCCAGCGCACAAAAAGATTGAAAAGTTGATTGATGTCGTTTCGTTTGGACGGTCAGAGTTACTCCTTTTTCACTCCTTCCAGGTATTACTACAAATTTTCCATTTTCGAAATATTAAGTTCCGAAATACAATCGAAAATGACATTTGACAGAACCTTTCAAAATGTTAACGGTATAATACTACGTTTCCACCGACCACGAAACCGATATATGATAAGATTTGTCCATAATATTCTTCAAATCTCGAAGATTTATCATGCAAATTTATTTCGTAAATCTAGTAGAAACATTTTTGTGTCGCGCTGAACGCATTCATTCCTTTGTTGCTTCTTTTGACAAACATGAAACTTTTTGTCTCACTTCAACTTCATACGAAAAAATGAAATAAAGTTTGTATTTTGAAAGGGACTGCCAAAGTTAATCTATTTCTTAATCTTTTTGTGTGGTAGAAATAGTATATAGATTGATTTGATCTAAATATAGAAAAATCTTCGGTGGTGGGGGTGGTTTATCCCCCATACACATTTCACCTCCTTTGTTCGTGACGTATAAGACAAAAACTGAATGAACGAATCCGATCCGGACTTAATATGCCAAACATACACGGATTGAAGAATTCTGTAAATCTTGCGTTGCTGCCTACACTAGTATTTAGGGACCAAATCAAACAAAAAGAAACCACAAAACACTAATTAACTAGTTGAATTTCATTGCTGATGCATAAGCAATTTATACACCGTCATTTCTGGTGTAAATCAAATATAAGTTCAAAGGAATAACAATAAAATTCATACATAAAAATGTGGCTCAACGTCATAAAACGTTATCGGCCGTCATCGTTGTCGTCGTCGTCGCGGTCGTCACGTCGTCAACGAGCCCCGATCGGTTATTATGTGTCAAAACCAAAAGTATACAGTATAGGTTTAGATAGTCAAAGTCACCGCAACCATCTTTTTCCCGTTGAATGTCTAGAACACAGGAATTTTTTGAATGCAGTCATTAATGAAGCGAGAATCCATTTTTATTTGTTTTGTATTTATTAATAAAACACAAGTGTCAAGTGTTTGCATGATATGTCATATATGTCATGTTTATGACTCTGTCAATGTAGTGATCAGTATTTTGCCAAGTGATCTTACTACCTACCTATATAAAATGCCTTTACCTAAGATCAGCCTCAAACAGTTAATTTGAACAAATAGCGTCTTCTATTGTTTTGAGGCAGGGTTTTGTCACAAGCTTTAAGCCTTGTCAGGTCGCGATCATGACTCTGCATTTAATTGTTTTTTTTTTTTTCAGCGAGTTAGTGCCTATTTATGTAGATTTTCTCATAAAGTTTTTTTTTTTATCGACAAATCGAAGGAAAATAGCAAAATAAAAATACAATGCTTGGAAGTGAACCATTGTTATCGAGCGCAGCGCAGCACAGCACAAGCACAGCGTTTGCTTGGAATTTTTTTTATGCTCGTATTCGTAGGTACCAAAAACCCAAAGTGCGAGTTGAACTTTTGCTAAATTCACATGAGGGTGTATAATGCCATGCGCGCCGCGCCGCCATCGCCATGTCACCGAACGCCTGGCATACTGCGAATGTTTTTTCAAGTGGCTGATAAATGTATGTAGGTACATACCTATGTACTTAACTTACATTTATAATATCTACTTTGTTCTATTTTTAATTTATCAACAAATTAATAAGAATTTTAATAAATACAACCTGTGTGCTGATGTGGTGTGGTGTGGTTCATCATGCGGGCGGGTGTAAAGAAAATATATAAGAAAGAATTTCACAAAATTGTTTGTTTTATACTTAACTTTGCTGTGATAAGAAAGCTAATTAAGAAACATTTGTGTACAAACAAATGGGATTTTACCGAATAAAAGAAGGGGGTTTTATCTATTCGAAATGTATAGAAATAACGGAACAAATGTTACAAATATATCCAAATTATTCCATAAATAGAAGATAAAAAATGGCGATAAAACGTTAAAAGTACAAAATGGGGTGTCGTATACACCCAAATGAGTAATGAGACGATTTATTACTTTTTTTTTATCATTGAAGGCTAATGAAATGATATTTGGTTTGCAATGGTTACCATGCGATAACATTCTAGGTTGGCTTTTAAACAATTAGAATATGTTTTATCTTATATATGCAGGCAGGTAGACAGTAATTATAATGGAAGTGACTCTAGACATCCCAATTTATAACAGTTTCTGGGTAATCTGCCGGTAGACATACTTCGAACACCCAGAAGATTTTTTCTAGAAGCGATCAGCACTGAATGTTCAGATAAAATTAAATTCAGATGACTTTTATCGTCATCTGACAGCTGTCAAATTAATAGCTCGAAAAAGTAAAAAAATTGAATATTCACTACTAAAATTTGATGTTTTGAATGAACGGATTTTCAAATCTATAGTTGTCCTGTCATATAAATTTAGATGACTTTAATTGTCATCTGACAGCTGTCAAATTATGAGCTCGAAAAAGCCAAAAATTCGTATATTCAGTAATAAAATTTGATATTTTGAATGAACGGATTTTCAAAGCTATTGCCAGGTGTCTAGTCCGATTGACGTTTTCAATATCGCTAAAAATGCAAGTCAATCTTGAAAAAGTAGCAAACTGAGCTAGTTTTACACAATAATTTTTTTATTTTCACATCATGCATACTTTTAGAAAATATTGGTAATAAATATAATTCGAACAAAATTCGTCTAGCCATTTACGAGAAAACCTATATGAGAATATTTATTTATATGGCGTTTTTGGTTTTTGAATGAGTCGTTTTCGAGATATTGGAAAATGGCGACTGAAACACAACAATTATAGCCACCGTATTTTATACACAGATACTAAGGCATGCATTTTGTTATAATTTTAATGCAATTCATTAAGCTTTAATTCATTTTTTTTCAAGTGGTATCGTTTATTTTTTTTTAATAAACTCCAGCTGAACACGTTCATGTACCATGTACCATGACGGTTCGTACAAAAAATTGAGCAAACACTACTTTTTGACATCAAACGTGTCATATGTAGTTATTACGGTACTAATCAGTGCTGCCACATTCTTGAAAATGAATTATCATACAATCCGCTAATTTCTATCATAACAGCCGGAAAATTATCATACGAAAAATAAAAAAATTGATTTTTATGACGAATGTAGAACAAAAATCGGTCTTCGACATTTTGATAACTTAATGTTTTTTTTTGATTTTGGAATATTTTGAAATTTTATCAAAATCAATTTGATAAAATTTTTCCTCTGAAGAAATAATCCTCAATTTTTCAGTACAAAAACAAAATATGTATGTACCTACTTTTTATAAAATTTCATTAATCATTATTTTTTAGTCAAAATAACTTTATTGTGAAAAAAAGCTGATGAAATAAATCAAATACTTTATAAATGTATGTATGTGTAAAAGCAAAAGAAACATTTTTGGCAGCCTCAACAATCCGCCTAAATCGGGAGCTAAAATAACTAAACTACGGATCTAATATTTATACCACGTTTGTACAACATTAATGGTTATTAACTATAGTTTTAGCTGAAAGCCATCTTAAAAAGCGGGGAAATTATGAATTTCAAAAATAACAATTACGTAGTTTTTATTAATGAATGAGTTTGAACAAGACCAAAAACGTCAAGTTTCGTTTATTTCCTTACTTTTAAGGCTGACTGTACAAATACAGCCCTATTCTGCTATTCACTTGAGTCGTACTTTCGATTTACCCATTCGATTCCCTTTTGCTCTACCTTTCCATTGTGCTATCCGTCGAGTGAACTTCAGTATCCAAAACAGCTGTTCATGTGAAAATCTTAGGAAATTTGGGTAAATTGTTTTGGTGAATCATTTTAAACTAAAAAAACAACAAATATAAATAGTAATAAAGCCTTTTTTCCACTTCAAAACAGAGAAATAAGAAAATCAACAAACGGAGCATTTGTTTTTTGAAAAACTGGATTTAATTTCATTGCAGAAAATAGAGGGATGAATTGATCTCTATTTGTTGTTCTACCCCGAAAAATTATAATAAGCTATGTAACATTTACAGACAAATATTCTAATATATATTCTAATATTCTAAACTAGATTTTACTTATATTTTACTTATCATTTCATATAGAGTGAATGCGTTCACGTGAATAAGGCCGTTTTCGAAAACGTCAAATCAAAGTCAATTTGACCGGCAATTGATCGTCATTTGTGAGGCAAAAGTTGCAATCGTCAAATTTGCAATCGTGCTTCTTGCACACATGTCTTTTGATGAGCGTCAAAGCGGAGAAGACGTTTTCGAACAGATACCAATTTCATCAGAATTTTCAGAATCACTTTCGCTCGTCATTTTCAGACGCGACGTGTTTATCGTTTTATTGACTCCCTGACTAACATCCAAAAATGTTAAATAGCTAACAATCTCCTGTACCATGTCTGTCTCTTTCGTCACCTCCATTTTTTTGCTGCACAGCTGCAACGCAGATGATGTTTTCGAACACGTGACTTTAGCAAACTCCATTATCGAACACAATGCTAATGCATTAGAATTTGTATTTGCGTTTTCGAACAGAAGACTTTTGCAGTTTGCGTTTAAGAACATTCTGAAAACGCATTTTTGACGCAGATGACGTTTTTGAAAAGGGCCTAAGAGAATACCGCGGAGTATTACCGACTTTACCTACTTCAACGCAGATTCACTTCGAATGAATAGCAGAATAGTGATTAGTAAAAATTCAAGATAAATTCCACCCGATGAATAGCAGAATAGGCCCAGTCAAGTTCAAGTTTTTCAGTGCATGAATTAAATCAGCGTTAGTTAATCCTGCAAACGTAGTTTTTCAGTGGAGAACTAAATTTAACTCCTAGTTGTCAAAAATCTATGGAAATCGAAGTGCGACAATGTAGAAATTAACGTTTCGCTATAGAATTCGAAATAGCACCACTATGAAAATCATCCTTTCTATAGTGTCGAAACTCGATTTGAATACATTTTTTCTAAATTGACTGAAAAACATGTTTCAGGAGTTAACTCGAGTTTAACCCTGAAACTAGGAACATCTCGCTCTGAAAAAAATTGGGTCTTTGCATGGTACTAAAACAAACTAAGATTTTGCGCTAATGTTCTTTCTTTTCAAGGTTTTTCACCGTTTTTACTTGAGATACTAGTCAAGTTTTGGATTCGTAAAAAAGCTTGTTGAAATGAAATGACAAATGTAAATATTTCAACTTATTTTCAGGATTATTTTTCTTTTTCAACTCAAATTTTCCGGGATTGTTTTCTTCTGCGAATTTCGAATTGGAAAAGTTCATAAAAATTATTGGAAAACCTCGAAATTCATGAAATATCGCTCGAAATATTTTTCTTTGGAAATATCAACGGAAATTGTACGCAGATTTTGCAGGGCTTTTTTCAAAAATAAAATACGGTATATTTTTCGAAATATGATGAACACTCATACACAAAATGACGTTTACAAAATTTGGCATTTTTCCTAAACGGGCAATAGATGTCACATAAATAGTTACACCATCCTCCTCCCATAGCACATTGATTTAAACATTTTAAAAATAATCAAATATGTATATAAATATCTTGAATCGTATCCTTGCACATATTACAAATAATGTAGCAGGCAAAAAAAAAATTGTGTGAGTGCCGGGACTCACGGTTAATATGTGTAAACATCAACGTGCGCGGATCCAAAACGGACTTGTTTTTGCTTGAACGGGATCTTAAGATTTTTTTCACTGAAGGCAGCCATTCTAGTATGCAGATCGTAACGTTGCACGACGTAACGTTGCACACGAACGTTCACGTTTTTTTTTACTCTACCGCCAGCATAGATGTTTACACATCAAAAATAATGAAAACTTAACATTCATCTAGGTGATTTATTGGGAAAGCTTTATGACTTTTGAGGTTAATATTAAATGTAACATTTTATTAACATTCTCTAAAGCAAAAAAAAAAATACTATTAAAATTTTGATGGCTAAAAAGAGATCAATATCAACCACAGGTTTATGCATTGCATGTATAATAAACCTTGATCATAAGAATTTAGTGATTGCAATTTTAGATCTCGTGTAAGTTATCTGATTCATTGAGTATACTCCAGATGTTTTTGTAGCGAAACAAATTCCATGTAATTAATTTGTTTTAATAGAATGATAATAAAAAATAATACATTTTTTAAAATCAATTTACAGGAAAAAAATTTATGAAAATATTAAATAAGTAGATTTATTGGATAATAAATAATTCTTAACAGGTGTAGGTTAGTTGTTTTATAATCTGGAAAGCGTAATATTTAAATAACTTATTATCGTGAAATGTTGGTATTAAATAATAGATAAAGAGGTTGGATTGTCAAAATTTTTAATCAATTTATCTTTGGTTCAGAGGTAAAACTATCCCTAATTATCACAATACACTTTTTAAGAAATTACAATAAAACATACTTTTTGAAATTAAAAAATTGCCTTTTGCACATATATTTGCGCGTATTCATAGTTCTATGCTAAACTCATGTTTTACTAAACTACAGGTTAAAGTTAAATGGATCAACGAAAAGCGGTTCAATATTTATCCGAACTACCTTCAAAGTTGATTAAGAAATATGTTTATTGAATTATTCAACTATTAAAAATTCGTCCTAGAAAATTCAATTAAACTCACGTTTAACTTAGTAATAGTTTAAAATTGACTATGAATACCTCCCATTATGTATGTAATTTAATGCCATATTTCGAAATATCTTTTTGTCACTTTGGCAAAGTGCGTGATTTGAGACATTAAGGTCCAGTTTTTCAATGCGAGATTAAAGTTAAACCCGATTTAATTCAACAAATTTGGTGAGTTAACTCAGGATTAACTGAATAGAAAAACTTTAATGTTTTATCAACCGAGATTATTTAGTCGTGTCGCATGCATTCTCCACAGAAAAACCACTTCATCAGTTTACTGTGAGTTAATTTACTTCTAGAGTTACCTAACTCTGGTTTAACTCCCCACAGAAAAAACTGTGCCTAAGCCATATTTAAATAATATGAGACCACATTTTTATATCAAGAGTGAAAAAATACAATAAGGTCTTAAAATTCCCCCAAAGCGAAGGGGACAAAATTTTGCTAAAGGGAAGATCAATGTGGGTAGTGAAAATTAAAAATTCGCAAAGCTCAGGCAAACAAAATTTTGTATGTAAAATCAATTCCTCAGATATCTTCATGGTAGACTAAAGCCACGCGTTGAACTTCAATTTTATTGTTTACCACATTCGCAGCCAACTTTTTAGAGCATGTTCCCCTTGTTCGTATGAGGGTTGTTCCGTTTTTCATCGTTTCTCGACCAATTTTATCCATGCGAGTGTTACAGAACGTAGGCACTGGACTTGAGGTTTCCCTTAAAAATACCTATTAATGAATCAGCCCACCTACATACATACAGTGCACGAAAAAATGGTTAGAACCACCTTTTCGTAAAGTAAAATAAATGAAACTCGTTAAAAGTTGGTACTTATTTTTATATAAATTTTATTCAAAAATTATTTACGATTTCATTGAAAAAATTTCTTTAAATTATTTAAACTGTTAGATTTTTTACAGCTTTTTTTTAAATGTTTGTACTCTTCAAGTGCGAAATAAGGTATGAACCACTTTAAGCTTTTTAAAAAAAAAAAAACAATATTTGGTCCATTTTCTTCTATAGCATCGTGTAATGCGATGATTTGACGGTTTAGAATGCCATAAAGTGATTTAATTTTTTCTTGGGGAAGGTTTGGCCACGCTTCTATCATGGCTTCCTTCAATTCGTCTTTGTTGTTGTATTGTCGGCCTTCTTTGTAGATTTCTGGAGTTAATATCGACCAAACATGTTGTCGAAAACAATTATTCCCCGTTACTCAAAATGGGCCAAAGTTGATCTGGCTATAAGTGAATTGGAGCGTTGTCTTTTTGAAATTGCCAGCCTAATTTAGGGCTATCGTAACCATATGCCGGAAAAAAGGGCTCTTCATCTGCTGGTATTGTACTGCGTTCAATCTGGAGGTAATAAATGACAACGGCCTTTTTGTAAGGTATCCAATGGCATGGCGCCCCAAACCATAACTGAACCACCGTCTGATTGGCGTTTACTGAAAATCTTTTCTTCAATGCGCAAATCATGCCAATAACAGGCAAAGCCATATGGGCGGTCTAAATTGAACTTTTCTTATGTCCGAAAAAATTATTTTGCGGTCCAAAGTGTATTTGTTACGGCTTTTAATATTTCCTGGTGACAGCATTGGTTTACATTTAATTTTCTTGAATTTAAGATTGTGGAAACCACTCAAAATTATCTGAACACTTCAAACAGACTCAGCAGACTTGAAACTATTCAACGCGCTTCGAATTAAACTTCGTTTTTGCACTGCAGCGCAGATACGTTTGATGGCCGACCACTTTTGTAGTTTTTACTTTTATTCTTGCGATCTTTGAAAAAAAATTGAACCACATGGAGTTTTCAGTTTATTTCTTTTGCAATTTGACGATTTGACAACGAAGAGTAGGAAATTCTTGAGTGTGGAAGTTTTTACCTTTTCGGCCTCGATTAATGGTTTACCACGACCCATTGTTTGATTTATAAAAGACATTGAGTGAAAAGTGCTGTGAAGGTGTACAAGCAAATTCTTAGAATGTGCATAGCGGTAAATGGCAACACAAGTCTTCCATGTGTCGATGACACAGTTCATTTAGCACAAAACGTCAAATGTTTCTAACCTTATTTCGCACTCGAAGAGTGTTAATTTAAAAAAAAAAAATGAAATAACTAAGCAATAAATTCGTTTCTTTCTAGAGTGTGATGTTATGAAGAAAACAATTTTATAATATTTATCAAAAACATTGAAACAATTTTTCACAAGCTTCATCATTTTTTGATTCAAAATGTTTGTTGTTCTAACCTTTTTTCGTTCGACGAAAAAGTCTATCTTTTGTTGTCGATTTTCTTTTAAAATTTTGCATTAGTTTGTAAAATTTTAATAGATCCGTTTGGAAAACTGGTTTGATTGATCATTTTTAAAATTGACAGGAATATTATAAATTTAAGTGAAAACTTGCGCTATTTCTTGTGATTGCCCGATAAACTTAGGCTTAGGAACGCACTTGGGATTTTTTGTAGCGATTGTATATAATCGAGCGAAAATCGAAATCGAAATCGCAAGTGCGTTCCTAACTCAAACTCATGTCGATAGGACCATTGTCCACGGCGTTATAGGCAATAACGCCCAAGGAAATAACGCCCAAATCGATTTGGAAATTGGAAATTGTTGTTTTTTTTTATCGGTTTGGGCGTTATTTCCAATTTTGAATTTTTTCTTAAAAGGGAAAGAACACCCAAAATAAAAATTTTAAAACTCAAATGGGAAATATAGCCCAAAATTGGAAATATCGGCCAAAAAAAAAATAAAAAAAAAGGAAATAACTCCCAAATCTTAAGAAATGCTAGGAAAAACCGCCCAAATCAAAATCTTGTCCATACTAACATTTACAAATTAAAACGGCGTATAAACAGTGAGGTATGTATGGGGGCATGCTGCTCCTCTGCAACGCCCCTACTTGGGCACACTATAGGATTTGGGGAAAGTGCTTATGCGCCGCGATTTTTATTAAGATTATCTTATATTAAACGTATACCTTTCGCAAATATTCCTAAAAACTCCGCTGAAAGAAATTGCATCACGAAGCAGCAATTCAGAGTTAACACAGTTTTTTTTTTATGTCACCCAATTCCTTGAACAAGCCTTCTTGGTTGCCATGATTATGCTCAAAGTTTTTTGTTTGTCAACAAGTTTCATTGAAATTTCACTTTGGAAATATCGCCCGAAATTAAGGAAAGAACGCCGAAATTAGAAAAAATATTTGAAAATATTGAAATGAGAAATAACGCCCAACAACAATTTACATTGAAAATATTTGGGCAATATTTCCAACTTGAGATTTGGGAAAATATAAATTTGGGCGATATTTCCATTTTTTTTGGGCGATACAAATAAATCGGCGATATTTCCAAATCGATTTGCGCGTTATTGCCTTACGCCTTTTCCACAGAGATAAAATACATTTTATGTTCCTTTCATTTAATTGACAATGATTGTATATAACTTGCCATGAAATACGGTTATAACTGAAAGTTATGCATGATTCACACGACTGGAAAATTGGCAATATTTCTGCCAGAAAAATGTTAAGGGAATAGACAAATTTATTTTGTTGGCAGTTTTCTGACAGAAATACTGCTCATCTGTCAGTCGTGTAAATCTTACATAAGTAGTTGGCGGTAAAGAATTAAAATAAGGCCTGAAGAAATTGTATTGCACTGAGAAGTCATAATGGAAACGATTCTATAGCAAAGTGTGAAGCACCGAATAATTATTAGGCGTTTTTCTTTTTTAGTTCAGAGCAGAGCCTAAACTGTCAAACAAAAATTTTGTTTCATTTTTCGCTTTGAGTGTTCAGAGCTTCAAATTTGTGTTTCTTTTTTCGTTATGAAAGTGTTCTGATGAGCGTGTTCAGATTGCGCTCTATGAGCTAAGAATAATATAACTGAGCAGACAGTTTAACTGCTGAACACAAGCATTTAACAGCTAAGTGTTCAGGTGTGTTTCAAAAATAGTTCACAGAGTGCTCTGAACACGCTTCGTTCAGAGGACGTTCAGAACATACTCGAGATCCTCGACATGCTCGGACTCTGTTCAGAGCTCTATTCTGAACTAAAAAAGAAAAACGCCTATTATTGACAATGAGCAAGTGAATGCAAGAAAAAAATGACTCACATTTTTTGACGCATCAATTCCTCCAATGAACACGACTTTCATGTGTTGCTCTATTTCTTGTTTATCGAAGACGTTTAACACCAGTAAGATTTCAATATGTGATATAAAACTTTAAACAGTATTTTCAAAATGAATTATAAAAACCACATGTTCTTAAAATTTACTATTCAAAAAAAAAATGTTCAGGAAAATGAGATTTCAGAAATTTCGCTCCGTCAAAAAGTGAACAAACGAACCCAAGATCTCGTTTTTTTAGTATTTGACAGGAAACTGTTCTCTGATCTGATCACTGATCTTTTTCTTGAACATGGTTAATATGAAAATGACGTTTCCCAATTGTTAATACTAGAAGGGTTGTGTTAACGGGATAGATTTTTGTTTCATTTTTGACGTTTTTTTTTTTATTTTTCTACATAGTATATACAAAAACACGATAGGTATCCACAGTTGATGCTAAAGTGAACTATTTTCCCTCCTAAAATGACAATTTGATATGTTTTCGATGATTTGTTGTTAATAAAACAATCAATTTTTCAATATACTAATTCACTTATGCCCTTCGATTGAAAGACAAAAAAATAATAATACTTATCGTTGGTTTTCAATAAAAATCTTGAATTACTTACACGTTAATTGACTTGAAAAAAAAATGAAGTTTCGTTCAAGTTTTTAAATTATTATAAATGTTTGTACATAATGTACGTAATAACAATAAAGGTAATTAACATCACTATAATAGTTCGCATGATTGTTTCTTTTTATATTTTTTTGTGGTTTATTAAACATTATAGATACTATAACAACAAATACAAATATTTATTTTTATTTTTAATTCGCATTTAACACTTCACTTATTTTATTTATTTCTATTTTAGGGCCATCATTTTTGAATAATACAAAAAAATTAAAAAGATGCAACCAAATGATGGATAATGATGCGCCGAACCGCACTCAACTGAACCTTTTTTGAAACTAAGCCCGGTATTCGTATCAGAAACCCAGTTGAGTGTGGCTAGAAACAACCGCGCGGGCGAATACTACAAAAAAAAACCTTAATTTCATACTAAAATACATGAGGGCTATTTTGTGATTGGCTTTTTCAAATATCATTGGTTTAGTGGAATTCTGTAATGGTATTGGTTCACCCACACTTGGTTATATTCATTTAAAACATACATACGACGCACGGTCACGGTATACGCGGGAATCTTAGCTCAGGTGCTCTTTTGTGTGATCGATGTGATCGCCTGTCGTCTCTCGTAAACGATCGTTTGGTTTGTGATATTTTTTTTGTTTTATTGTTTTGTTTTATGGTAAAAAGATACAGATACAGACGTTACTCTTTTCATTGTTGTTTTTGGTGGTGGAAGGAAGGTGTCGAAAAACGATATCAAAAGCATGAAGACGATGTTTATGGGTTAATTTGTAGTGTTTATGAAGACAAGTATTTATGTCAAATTAATTTGAGTGCCAGCTTTAAGCAGGGAAATCGGATTGCACGATCATTTAAAGTAGATCAGTGTGGATATAGACACTCATTTTTTTTTTTTTGTTAAGAAGGGAATTTCTTATTGAGAAAAAATCGCGGGTTTTTATTAGATCAAAGAAGTTGAAAAAAATATGTATTCATATCAGGTGATTATAATGAACCTGAGCGAAAATATTTTTTTAATAATTTTAAATTTTGATTGAGTCAATTTTGATTATTTTAGATAAATTATTATTCTAAATACCTATTTTTTTTTTTTTGAGAATTCACTGATAAAGTTGACGACAAAAATCAATTAAATATGTGGCTTCCAGATCAACAAAAAAATGCTGGATGCAGTCATCTTCATTACGCGCGCTGTTTGAGTAAATGGTGGAATTCATAGACTAAGTCCCCTTTCACACGAGGAAACTGAGTTTCCAGCAACATTTACTTTGTTGGAAAAAAGGGCACTACGTAAGTGGGGTGAACAAAATCTCCCCGGTCAACGATTCGAGGAGATTTTTTTGACATTCCTCTTCACACACACAGTAGAGTGTGTTCAACCAAGCTATTTTAAAAGGAATCTACAGAAAGTTTCAGCGATTTTGTTTCTTCGTGTGAAAGGTACAGGAGATTTTTAAGGAAATTAAAAGAAAACGTCAAACAAATCTCCAGCAACTTGTTCCCTCGTGTGAAAGGGGACTAATTTCGAAAACCTTAAGATGGTTGTAGATGCTGGAAAGAGTTTTTTTTTTGGAAACATTGGGAAACATATTCATAGTCACTTTTAAACTCCAGTTTATCTTAGGCTTGGGTTTATCCTATCTAAATAACATTGAATAAACCCCAGTCTAAGATAAACTGGAGTTTAAAAGTGACTATTAATATGCCACGTTAGGTTTATTTTATTTTTTGTTCTAAGGCCTATTTGCTAAACGAAACTTAAGAATTTATGTTCAACATACCAGCTTATGTGATAGTTTACTCAGAGAAAAAAGGAGAACATAAGCTAGAAAATAAATATTTATGTTTCGTATCAGAAAACGGCTCTAAGTACCTTAAAGGACACGTAAATATGATATTTCGATATTTCATATTTAACGAACTACAGGAAGTGAGAGTTTGAACTCAAATCTTATACGTAAGTTTATAATAAATCAAAGGTACGGTGTAGTATTTATTTCATTTTTGGTCAATTAGAGCTGAATGCTTCCGATGTCAAGTTAATAATTCTTTAAGTTTAAACCATCAAAACCGAATTTTAATTTTTTAGTGTGGCACTAGCGCGAATGACACCTGTCATATTCCTCATAAATTTATTTCACAAAATGTTTTCGGAGGACGAAGATTTTCAACTTTTGAAGATTTTGAGCTTTTTCACAAGCCTATAAAGAATATACAAAACACTACGACCCTTTCACAGAGCTGGACGAGACGATGAAGAGTTTTACTCAAGATAAAGATTTGATAAAGCCACAGTTTAGTTTTTGGTCGAAAATAAAAAGCGGACTTTCAATTCCTAAGTCATTGCAAGTCTTCGTGGCTCTTCATTTTTTTTGAGAGGAACGTTCATCAAAGTGATGTTGGTAAGGAAAAAAAAAGTAATTTAGGAAAAGATACTCTTTATGCAGGAACCTATAATTTCAGGAGCCTTGCATGGAATAGGATAACTACTGTAACTTTAAAATTTATGCGAGAAACAGATTGGCACAGCAACTTCAACAGCGATTTTGACAACCGCATCACTCATTTTAGAGCTAGTTGTTTTAAATGGCTTTTAATACATTAACACAGCAACATCGACATCGACATCGACATCACCGTTAGACCTAAACCCTAAATTTGATGTCGCTGTGCAAATGATGCCAACTTTAAAGCGGTTTTTCAGGTTTATCAACACTAAAAAATGAAAATGTGACAAATTTTATATATGTTTTTATGCTGTCAAAAGCGCTGTTCACGTTGGTCATCTATTTTACATGACTTTTGATGTCAAAGTTTTCGTTGCTGCTAAAGTTGCTGTTGAAGTTGCTGTGCCAATCTGTTTCTCGCTTTATATTTATTTTTGTAAATTTTTTCGTCTTCCATCAGTTTACAATTTTTTTTGTAAATTGTTATGAAAAAGCTCCTCTGAGTTCAATATGCATAACATAAAAAAAATGAGACGAAGACGAACCGTTGAATTTTTACGATTTGAGAGTCTATTTGGCGGCCAAAACTTCTTTGAAAATTGTTTCGCTCGACGAGAAGGACAACAATACATATAATGATATTTGACAGCTAAATTTTTTGCTGAAGGTTTGTTCCCGTTTGTTTGTTCAAACGAACTGTCATTGTTTAAGGCGCGTTCAAAAGTAGATTCTCAATGCAAACGTTTTAGTGCGACACTAAATGTGTGTACGATAAAACGCGTTCATAATTCAGGAAAAGTTAGACAACTTAAAGTTAAAAGATAGTTAGTTAGTGTCACACTAATAGCCGATTTAATAAGCCCTCTTAATTATTTAACAGGCTTTTAAATCTAAAAATGACGCTTGTTCCATACAAAATACCTCACTTAAAAATTTAAAAGCTTGTTAAATATTTGTGTCAATAATTTTGGCCCTTCTTTTGTAACTAGATGGTGTTTTTTAACTTAGAACTAACTTAAGATAGTTATGTCTGTCAAAGAAACTGTCAATTTGCAAACTGTCAGTCTCATCTTTATTCAGTAGTCTTTACAATTTTATCGTGGTGGCATATACAAGTTTCATCAACGTTGTCAAATTTTAGAAATTTGGTTCCAAAATGATGATTGTGTGGGCCAAACTTTTTGAGAAATTGCACCATATTACATGCACCCGACATAACCGATAATCTGACACCACAATTTGCCGTCTTGTTGACCGTTGTCACACAATGTTTTTTTTTGCGAGATGCAGTGGCAAGCCACACCATCTCACTCGGATCTCAATGGATCCATTGCGCTCCCCAGAATTTAAGGTAGGTTTTCTTCTTGGAGATATTCGGCCATAGATTCCTTGAAACCCGACAATTTATTATCAATAGATGACTATCTGTCGTTTGCGACTTTAAGGAAACTCTGGTAAATTCTATTCTTTTCTTGCTCCAATAACATATAAGTTCCGATGCCAGCAATTCTGCTTGGAAGACACTGCACAAATTTGGAAGCTTTATTGATCTATTGATGAGTGGGTTGCCTGAGTAGATATCTGACCCTACCCCTCATTTGCCCTGGAAGCATCCCTAAATACCGAAACATAATGATTTCCCGAATTTGATTTTTGTCATATAGTTTTTAGATTGGTAACCTTGTCTAAGGCTGGCCAACAGTCTAAGGCTGGACAACAGTCAACAGTATTATGGCTGTGTAAATCTTATTGAAGAAAATATTCAATGAATCGCTGTAGTCTACGCTTGCAAAACCTTCAACAATCGACGCATTGAAAGCCGAAAATATTTGTGTTATTGAGGACATACGGCAACAAATGCTTGAAAATGTGGTTGAAAACTATTGGGTTTTTCCATTGGTAAATTCAGATTTTAGTTTAAAATTTGATTTTTTTCGTGGCGAATGGGACACTTTTTCAAATAGATTTATTTTTGTCATTGTATTCGTATAGTTTCTTTTCTGTGTTTATATTTATTTATAGATGAGCTTGATGAAGTAACCGATTAATTTTAAAATGGTGAATATTTCTCACATATTTTGAACTCAATTTTCACACCTGAAATAAATTAATCAATTCAAAAAAAACATTTGCAAATTGACAGCTGTAAATTATGTTGGTGGTCGTAGAGGGAGGGGTAAATCTGCCGTAGAATTTAGATCTGCAGAATTGATTTTAAATCAAAAATAAATCAATTTATTTTGCCCAATGGAACGCAAAGATGGTCAAAATTGGCTGTTTTACAGATCCAAATCAAAAATAAATTGATTTATTTTACCAATGGAAAACCGCATTAGTCTCTCGGATGACATCATTCTTCAGATCCAGCCGTGGTAGGCATATGCTCAAAGTTGCTTCCACAAACTAATTTCAGAATGTAATCACTCGATAGAACAGAAATAATTGGCTTTTAAATGAAATTTCATGTGTTTTATTAAAAATCAGAGTTATAGTGCTGAATTGTTAAAACACCCTGCCCTTAGCCCAATCAGCAATTTACCACATAGTTGAAAGTAGAATGATTCTAATTTATGAAACCTCCCATAGCTTTGTATATAATTAAATTTTTGCAAAAATTAAGGTTCCACACTTTTCTTGGCACACAATTGCATTAAATTACCATTTATTGATATCTTAATAAAATTAATAAAATTCTCACTTGAGACAACCCTTATAATAAATAGGTATGTAAAACATTTCAACGAAATATATATATGTATTTTATGATTCATTCTAAGGTATTTGATAGAGCTTCTTAGATCAAGGGAACGTCATTGTACTCCAACAGGTTAGCATTGTTCGTATAGATGTTGTACAACTATCGTTATATTGTGTACCTATACGGCTGTCGCATTAAGTATAGCTACTGATTACGTTTATTATCTTATTGCAAGTGAAGTGATTGCATATTATAATAATGAAGTAAAACTACACTGTGTCATGCATTATTACGAGCCATATTGAAACAACAACTACCACATACATATGTATATACACAGCTATGTATATATAAGCAACCTTAAATTATCTATAATTTTAGTAAATAATAATAATAATAATTTACGTCAAACATGCAAATTTTACAGCAAAAAAAAAGGCCTCCACAAAATTAGTGTCATTTTATTATTTTAGAAAAACAAATACTGCCAGTGAAATTGAAAACTCTTTAGCACCCTCTGCCTTCACATTTTGTACTCGGATCAGTCGGGTATGCTTGCATAAGCTTTTGTTTGCCGTTCAAAGAACTTCCGGCGGATAAAAGTGCTGATGCATCTAAAACACCGATCTTCCTAATTATAATGCATGTAAAGCACCGTGAGGTAAATGTATCAAACGTTTTTTTTTTTCGGTGTACCTGTATTCGAAATAACAAAAATAATAACTTTTAATATTGCTTCAGATTATAGTACATTCATGATTTTTTATTATCGTGTTCCGTAACTCAGGGTCACATTAAACAATGCTGCGGCCCTTGACCCATTTATAAATATTTTTTTATTAAATACAGTTATATGCATATTAATACAAAAGTATGTTCATGTATTTTCTTCATGTCTAGAATTTAGAATAAATAATTTCCTTGGGAGTTAGATTTTAAAAAATACCTCAGATTTAAAATGGCGCAAAGTTTAAGACAATTTAGTACGATGTAAATGCTTTTAGGTATGATACTAGGTTAAAAAGTGGATTTACCCAAATATCAAACGAATTTAGCATTTTATGAAAGTTCAAATCAACAAATGTCTGTTTTATTTTGTGACACATACTAACTTCACACAAACGTCACTTTGACATTTACAAATAATATCAAAAAGTGTATGTTCGCTTATAGTCTTTTCTATGACGGTGTTCACATTCGACTGTCTCCTCCGATTTTTTTTGACGTGCTTTTGTTCACTTCCACTTCATGGTGAGAAAGAGATGGCTAGGAAAGGCAGGATTTCTAAATTTTTTTAAACATCAGTGATTTTTTTTTTTACTTTTTCTTTTTATACACCTGTTTTCTCTTTCTGTGATTCATCTATGGCTCTTAAATCCTACAGAATCCAACAGCTGAACGTCAAAGTGAGTTGGATGTGTTAGCATTAGTTGTGTCTGAACAAAAAAAAGTTGGATTCTCTTCGAAAAATCGGAGGAGTCAGTCCAATGTGAACACCGTCATAGAAAAGACTATAAGCGAACATACACTTTTTGATATTATTTGTAAATGTCAAAGTGACGTTTGTGTGAAGCTAAAGATTATTACGAAAATCAAATGTCACCAAAATGTCAGTCTCAACAAAATGAAGATATTGACAAGGGAGGGATATGTCGCTATTTGGTGAATAGCCCTATAGGGCTTTTTTACAAATAGCAATTTTTGCTCTTCCGTTTTGAAATTCTTCGCCTTCCAAAGTATAAAAATTGTTCCACGACTAATCAATTATCTAGAAACAGAACTCATTAATTCAAAAATCATAGAATCATAGACAAATACATACTACCTTTCCACCGACCTCTGAGCCGAGATTTGATATGATTTGTCCATAATCTTCTTCAAATCTCGAAAGCATACAAATTTATTTCGTAAATCTAGTAGATTTCAAATAAATCTTGTTAAATCTTCATAGGGCCAATATTTTATGTCGCTTTGAACACATTCATTGAAAAATCTAACCTCTTTTCTTTTTTTGACAAACGTGAAACTTTCCGTCTCACTTCAACTTCATACGAAAGACTGAAACGACTTTTGCATTTTGAAAGGTACTGTCAAAGTCTATCTATTTCTTAATCTTTTTGTGCGGTATAAAAACTACATAGGTTTATTTAATCTGAATTGAGATAAATCTCCGGTGGAAAAATAGTATTAAACGCTTTTAAAAATGTTTTAAAATAAGAATACAAAAATTCAAATCACAAACGTCAAAATCTTCACTTCGTTTGACATATGTGAAATATCTTATGATACAAATTATTCTTTAAAAATAAAAATCTGTTTTGACTGAATCTGTCAGATTCTACAAAGTAATGTCTGTCACTTGTAACTTTGACATATTTGCAAAGTTCTCCATTACATTCTTTGGCTATCATCTTGGTTTATTCAATTAAATATGGTTTTTTCGATATCTCTGCATAATATTTTGATATTTTTAATATTAAAAGTTTGACTAAAAATATAAAAAATTGTTTTGACTTTTGAAAATTTACTTGTTTTTATAGAAGTGACACATTTTAATTTCGGCACATTAAAAAATTGAAAATTCGTTTACTTTCTTGTTAAGTTTAATAAAATCATGTATGTATATGTAAATATAATAAAGTTGCTTACAGAAAAGATCCGTTCGCGTACTTTCCGCACTCTAAGGTGAGGGAACGTCACTCAAACAAATTTGTGAAAGGGTACACGAAAGTGTTGAATAAAAATTACCAATTGTTTAAACGTCAAAAAATAAAAGACGCAATTTCAAATGGTTGCAATCGAAGCAAACCAAATTCAAGAATTTACTCTCTCAAATAGGAACATTTGTAGAAATTTACAGTTCTGGCTGTTAACCCAATATTCACTATTGAAGTCTATTTTTTCCTTTTATTTCTTCACACTTCGAGAATATTCTAAGCAAAAGTTATTAAGAAAAAATTGATTAGCTTAATGTGGGAGAAGGGCCTTAAGCTTCATTTAGCAAATACGACTCTGTATTCCCTCGTGTTTTAAATTGCATTTGCATGAAGCATTTTTTTTCTAAACGTCATCAAGAAAACAAATTAATAACACACAACAAAACAGACTTAAAGAAATAAAGTAGGTAGTACAGAAATACATTTCATAACTTAAAGCAATGAGCATTGGGCTGTGTCAATATAGTCCGCCTGGACATTGCATTTAGACTTCGGTTCGATTGTGTCACACGCTAATTCACTTGAAGTGGAAAACGTTTGGATTTTGTAACTGATTCGTGTCCGAAAAGGAGAAAATGCCCTCACTTGTGCTACACAGGCCGCATGCTGCAGGTACCACTTAATAATACCTCTCCAATCTTCACCATATGCATCCGTCAAGATCGACTTTTAACAACAATGTGCTAAACGATGTTCTACGATGATGGCGCGGTTAGTTGGTGAGAGATCTGACCAGATCGGTGTTTAGTGTTTTAGATATACCTACATACATATATGTATGTGTACGTTATTTTATTTTTTTGTCCATCTATTGGCCATCCGTCATTTTTGAATTTTTTTTTTATTTATTTGAGAAGGAATAAAAAAAAAGGTTTTCATTTTCACCTTGTGCAAGTACAAATAGAGAATGCTGCAGACAACACTATTGAGTACGTGTGTTTTTCTGTGTCAATAACATAAAGGTATAGCAAAAGATGAGGAATTTAAAATCTATATGTATGCATTTTGTTCCTATATTTTTCTTCCTTATTCTTTATTGAGAATTTTGAAATTTACTTTAGATCTTGGTGGCGACCGGAGAGGTATTGAATCGAAAAATAAACAAATTGACTTGCTATTATCCTTGAAGTGAAGTTGAATGTTTTGATTGAAAGGACTATATTATATTTTTTTGTTATTCGCTTTTATTAGTTGTTGAGGGATATTTACAAAAAAATTTGGGTTTGACTTCCAACGACATCTTCTTTGGTGGTCACACTTTCATATAAAACAATTTTTTTTTTAAATAAAATAGTGTTTTGCCACTAGTTATGGCAAAAAATAAATAACCAGGAATAATACGATACAAGAAATAATTAGGATATGCGTTTTAAAAGGAAAACTGTGGTTGACATTGGTAACCACCATGCTTGTGAGTATAAAAAGGATAAAACATAATGATCTATGTTAATATTACTATCAATATTTATTTTAATACTATGACATGTATGTAGGTATTTAAAAGTTAAATTATTATTTCACGATGATCAAGAATTTTGGAAACGTGCCCCACAATAATTCTTAGTGCATGTAAAACCGGGCCTACACTTGTTGTCGTATACTCGAACTTCAAGGCCTTGGCAAATGCTTCCTACTCAAGTACAACCTGAATTTAATCACAGACTAAACGGCCAGATTTAACTCAATATCCCTTCTCAAGACAAGAGATATAAAGGGTGTTTTTTTTTTACAGCGGAAAACTTTAACTTGGCAACACTGTTTTCTGTGACAGTCAATTTGACAGTTCTCTGTTGCTTTGAGGTTAGTTTGGTTTCTCAATACATCATGAAACTATGGAATTTGGATCGTTTGCCGCATTCGGAGTTGACAATCCACAAACCATTGTCGAAACACCATTACATCCAGAAAGTCACCGTTTGGTTCGCTTTTTGAGACGGTGGAATCATTGGTTCATATGTTTGCAAAAATTATTATGGTAACAACGCAACGGTCAACGGTGAGCGGAATACAGAGACATGATTAATAACTTTTTCGTGCCTCCATTTGGAACTTCCACCAGACGTCAGTGCCAAACAAGCAAAAAAAAAATCAATAGTTTGACAGTAAAATAGGCAGGGAAAAGATAAAAAAACATGTGATTGGTTGTTTGTGTGTTTTCCCTACATTTTTTTATGACAGTCTTTTTTTTTTCTTGCGAACTGTCAAAATAAGAAAGAGAAAAGACAAAGATAGTCTCTGAAAAAGCCTAATTGGATGGCATTAATGTTGCACAAATGTGGTTTTAGCAGGACAGCGCCACATGCCATGTGAAAATTGGATCTCAAGATTACGGCATGCCCGTGCCTCATGCCCGAAATCATATTCAAACATTAAGTGCTATAAAATTATTTGTCAAATAAAGCCAATTTCATGGATATTAAAAACATTTGTCTGTGTTTTATTTCCCTTTATTTTCAAAATGCGACCTTAAGATCTATTGTGCTTACCTTCTGGGAGCTGGATGAGATTGCTCATTCTACAGCTCGTCCTTAGACCCTTTAAGAACGTTGAGGACTTGGAGTGGTTCTAGAGAGGATAATTTGCCCTCGTTTATCTGGTGGTTGGCCAGATGTCTATATATTTGGTGCATAAGTACATCACATTTACCCAGTAAGTGTCCGACGCCGCCGCTAGCGTCTCCTCATGGGTGTTGCAGAATCTGCACTTGGCACGGCTTACTACGTCAAGAATGTTAAGTAGCAGTTACTATTCTGAGTTTGTTCCTACTTAAGCTGATGCAGGATAGGAAGCGTTCCTGATTGTAGCTTCTAAGTAGGAGTTTGGGTTGTCTCAGATTTGGGAGTTCGTTTCAGATTTTTAGTCTTTTGCCTCCTCTTCTATTTTGATCTGTTGAGATCTCAGAAACGGGAATATGTTAAATTCTATTATTTTTTTTTTTAACTTGGAAGACGGTAGAATTTTTGGAATTCATGTTTATTGCCAAAACGCAGCCGTAAAATAAAAGCTTTTCGAATTAATTTAAGATTGAAAATAAATCTTCCACGATTTTTTTTTTATTAAAATCCTTAAATTTTTCTGTCCATTCATGTCCAACACTTTTTTCAGTCATCCGGTCATCTCAACAACTTTTATATTGTACCATTGAAATGTAAATGTTTGGAAAAAGCATATATTACATATATATAGGAATGAATGTGTAAGTTTCATTGAACTAGGCTGAGTCAAATTGGATCACTATAAACAATTATTGTTCTTTTCAATGAAGTTTTAACTATAACTATACCCCCTACTACATCAAAACAATGCAGCTTAGTCCTATCTTAGTCCACCCCACGCCTTTTCCACTAGGGTTGCCTGCCATCTTGAATTGTATTGGTATTAGATAAAAAGTTTTAAGGAAAAACGACTTTGGGTGTATACGCATTTTTCGGTTTTTGCAACGTTTGGATCTCTCTGTAGCCATATTATGAAGAATGATTAAAAATTTTTATAGAAATTAACGGACTATATTTTTTGTCCTTACTACTTTTCGTATCGAAATGATAACAAGGTCTTAAAATAAAAAAAAAACCGTGAATTTTTTTTAATTTTAAGATGCTTACATCTTTTTACACATTCCAAACTAATAAGAAAGTATTTGGCAAAAGTTGTTGGAAATACTGTGCTTAATAATTTTTGTCCTTTACTGTTTTTCTGTAAAACAAATATTAACTTCGATAATTGACTTCAGCCTTCAAATGGATAAAACTCAAGATGGCATCCACCCCTTGAGAAAAATGAGGAGTGAAATCTAAATCGCAATATTCTGGTGATGCCCTTTACCTATAGTTAAAATTTTAGTGGACTCTGATTAAACTGAAACCTAGCCCCTTTTTTCGACGACTCAATGAACAACCACGTGCGTCATGATTTAACATTTTATTAAAAAATCAACCGTCATCCATCTGCAATCCAAAAAATCGAAATTGAAACACCCTACCCTAAGAAATTATAAGTAAATAAACTAGGTAAATTGAAATGCTTTTAAGTTATTATTTCAAGTAATTGTTATCTTATAATTAAATACTTAAAAATAAATATAATAAGTAAAGAAACATTAATACTCAGTGCTGGTGTACTTAGTATTTTAAACTAGGAAGGTAAAAGCACAAACTGTATACTTCTACTCGTAATTATTCAAAATACAAAAAACATTTTTTTCAAGTTTTCAGGTCGTGATGGAAGTTCATATGCTGATATTTTTGTATGGAAAATTAATTTATATCCGATTTTCTCATTTGACTTTCATCAGTAAACAAAAGTTAAACAAAAAATATGCACGACTGGGTCGCACGAACTTGCTCTTATGCGCGATCACATTGTGGTTCTATAGTTTGAAATAAATTAGTTATAGGAGTATATATTTTATCCATTTGCCAAATCTTAGTTTAGTTTCAGGTGGTATTATGTGAGTATACAAAAATTAACAATATAGCCTAGTGTTGCACATATGAAATATGCATAAAAGGAAATTATACTATTTAAACTGGTAAATTGTTTTAAATCAACAAAATTAGAAAGAAATTGATTAAAATACTTTGAATCCGTTTTAACCCAACGCGATGTACACCATCTGATTTCTTATATAAATCTTTATTTATGAGAAAAAAATTTTGAAAATCGTAGGGGCGGTTTTAAAAATAATTAATTTTTTATATATAAAATTTCGTTAACATTTTTGAGAAAAATAATTGGTACGCCAATTTAAAGCATTTATTAATGTTGCGTTAAAAATTGAACTTCACAAAAAAATCTACTACCAGTTTTCGAAATATCGAATTTTCAAAAAATAATTTTGATTTTTTTTTAAAAAATCCAAAAATCATTTTTTAGAAAATTTTGATACGCACTTTTATTTATATTTGTTACAAGCTTCTGTATAAAAAATCTAATTTTATTTGGTTGATCAGATGTTGAGATAGTCGAAAATCAAAGAAACCGTTCTATGAGAGGTACTGTTAATAAACGTAAAATATAAACTTTAAAAATTTTAAATGGTAGATCGTACTAATTTTAACACACAAAAAAACTTTTATGAAAATCGTAGGAGTAGTTTTTGAGAAACAAAATATTTTTCTTAACGGTTTTTTAACATTTGTATGGGAGGCACCGTTATTTTTGGGTATTAGAATAATTTTTGTCAAAAATCTTCTAGATAAAGTTGAAAAACTGCTATTTACCAAGTTTAATAAAAATCGACCAAGTCGTTTTTGAAATATTGAGTTTTCAAAAAAAAATATTAAAACTTTTTTTTAAAATCTAAAAAATATTTTTTCGAAAATTTTGGTACACAATATTATTTAGAATGTGTCAATACTTCTTCATAAAAAAATTGATCAGAATCCGTTTAACCGTTTTCGAGAAAAGCGAAAATCAAAAAAATGGTTCTTTGGGAGGTACCATTAATAACCATTTTTCGGAACCATTTTTTTTATTAAACGGCAACTTATAACTATTTAAATTTATTGAGATCTTAAAAACAAATTCGGTAGCGCTGGATTTGAGAAAATTAAGTTTTTCCTTTTTGGCCAAGAAATTTTGTATGACAGCTACTGTTAATTTTGGTCCTAAAAAAAAAGAGAAAAAAACGGGTGGGGGGAATGTCCAAAAAACGCTAGGTACCAAGTTTAAAGAAAATCGACCCATCCGTTTAGGCCGTAGTCGAACCGACAGACAGACAGACAGACAGACAGACAGACGGACGTTTTTGCGAGACCCACTTTTTTTGACTTCTCTATCATCGTAATGTAAAGTTTGATCAAAATCTCGAGTTCGATTTTTTGTACGAATCCATAACTTCCCATATAGTACCTATATCGCAAGTAAAAACAAACCTATTCATTAGTGAAAAAAAGATTTTAAAAAAAAACCATTCTTCTACTTTTCATTCAATGATCCTCCAGCTTAAAAGTTAAAACAAAAAAAATTTACGGAATAAATGAGTGGTTATAAAGAGATTAACTTATAAGATGACCCCAAAACTGCATGCTCTCTTTTTAAGTAATAACAATAAGTATACTTAACAGCTAAACAGGAAGGAAATTACATTTTCTATAGATACGTACGTGCTGTAGTTTGTATACATAAGTATACTCGTAGAGTGAACGATCTTCTTAACATGTTTGCCCACAGTTGAACAAACAAATGACTCAACTCGAACAATTGTGTCCACATTGGCCAAATGGAACACTCACAATCTCAGAGTAGGTAGGTAAGCCAAGAAATAAAATTAAAAATTCTTACCACGAATCTGGAAAAAGTATATCAACCAGCAACAGTAGCTCACTAATTGTAAAACGATGACTTTAGAATTCCGTTAAATTACACTTATTTAAATTAAAAAAAAAAGAAGTAATAATAAAAAACACAAACGAAGCACGTTAAAATGTATTTTACTATCAATGGAATTAATTGCAGAACTGACACACCGTTGTAGGTAGAGTGGACCCCAACAGGTGGTGGAACTCCTTTTTATACCCTTATTGTCCCCTATGGGATAAATACTGATAAACCTTTGCTCCTATGGCAACTAGATAGTGAACTCGATGATTATACAGGATATAATACTCTTTATGGCTTTGGTTGGGTGGTTTGATTCTAAATAGGGTCTATTGGCAATATACGTTATTGTGTAACCATCAGGCCATATTAATATAATCTATAGTCGAGTAAATAATATATACATAAAACCTATATTGATTTGAAATATGTACATATAGTATATCTGAATATCTAATTTGTGGAATTTATGGTAACTAGATAGAACAAATAATATTTTTTATTGATTAATATATTCTGGTTTAGGGAGGCATAATTATAACTAAATATTAATGATACTTAAATATTTTATTTTAATGTTTCTTATATCAATTCAGTGCGCACACAAAAAAATATGCACGACTTGGTCGCACGAACTTCCTCTTGTGTTTAATAACTATTAACCAGACACACCGTGAAGATAAATGTTAATGGTACAAAAATAGTTGTGTTCTTTTTGTACATGTATACCCGCTTAAAAAATAACTTCCATGTTAATGGCGGTTAACCTCTCCGCTTATCAACTAAGAGCATATAAAAAAATTGTGTGAGTGCCGGGACTCACGGTTAATATGTGTAAACATCAACGTGCGCGGATCCAAAACGGACTTGATTTTGCTTGAAGGGGATCTTAGGATTTTTTTCACTGAACGTACCCATCCTAGTATGCAGATCGTAAAGTTGCACACCGTTACGTTGCACGACGTAACGTTGCACACGAACCTTCACGTTTTTTTTTTCACTCTACCGCCAGCATAGATGTTTATAACGGGTGATTTTTTGGCTGGTTTGGTTTTGGCAACACTGGTTTTGACAGCTGACGTGTGTTTAGTACCTTGTGTCACTGTCAAACAGCTTCAGTTTGGTTTGCAATTTAACCATGGATCGTCTTACAAATGAACAACGCTTGCAAATTATTGAATTTTACTATCAAAATTCGTGCTCGGTTCGAAATGTTCATCGCGCGCTGCTTGTGTTCAGCGATGAGGCTCATTTTTGGTTGAATGGGTACGTAAATAAGCAAAATTGCGGCATTTGGAGTGAAGATCAGCCAGAAGCATTGCAACAGCTACCAATGCATCCCGAAAAAGCCACTGTTTGGTGCGGTTTATGGGCCGGCGGCATTATTGGGCCATATTTCTTCAAAGATGATGCGAATCGCTACCGAGCGATGATAACAAACTTTTTTTTGCCCGAAATGGAAGTTCTTGACTTGCATGATATGTGGTTTCAACAAGACGGTGCCACATGCCACACAGCACGCGAAACAATGGCGCAATTGCGAGGCGAGTTTGGTGAACAGTTAATTTCACGTTTCGGGCCGGTCAATTGGCCGCCTAGATCGTGCGATTTGACACCATTAGATTATTTTTTGTGGGGGTATGTCAAGGCTAATGTTTATAGGGACAAGCCCGCTTCGATTGACGCACTGGAAGCCAACATCCATGCATTCATTCGTGAGATACCGGCCGATATGTGTGAAAGAGTATGCCAAAATTGGACTCAGCGGATGGGCTACCTGAGACGCAGCCGCAGTCAACATTTGCATGAAATTATCTTTAAACATTAAATTGCAAGGTTCAAACTATCGATTCAAATAAATATTTCATTCATTTTTTCGAATTTTTTGTGTTTTTTTTTAAAAAAAGTTCTAAGCCTCTAAAAAAATCACCCATTACATCAAAAACAGAATAATAAGTATTATAACTGTTATACATGGTGTGTTTTTGTACACTTTTATTTAAAGCGAACAAGTGAGTACAAAAAAAAAAACACACCTAAAGCCGCCTCCAGATCAAAACAAATTTACGTTGTGCGCCTTGAATTTCCTATTTGCCGCAAATATATAATAAAATTTCTGCATTAAAGTGCCACGTGTCAGCGCTCAGTTTGAGCGGAAAGTAATTTTAATAAACCAATGAATCAATTTGTCCACATCAAAAGACAAAATATTTTCGTGTGTGCTGCGAATCGGATAGCGTGCGTTGAATTTGACACAAAAATTTTTGTGCGCCCGGACCTCCACATTGACGTATTTTTTAGCGTCTACACAACTATTTGCGCCGAACACGGCGCACAACGTACATTTTTATTGATCTTGACGCGGTTTAATATTATGATTCCTATCTTTAAGCTTAGTATACAGTTCTTTTGAACGAAAAAAAAACTCATGGTGAGAAAGAAATTTTTTTCCGGAAGAAAAACATTCGTGGTGGCAAACTAGATTTTTTTTCACAAAACAATGTCACTGACAATGTTTTGCAGGAAAAAATCGTGGTGAGTATAATTTTTTTTTCCAGGGTTAAGTTCACAGTTCGATAAAAATATTTTTCAGTCCAAAATGTTTGTTTGTGCCAAAAATCACTCCCATGTAGTATACTTAGCTTTAACGAGAAAATGTTAAAAAAGTCAAAAGTAACACAAAAATGGAATTTTTGTTTGTTTTTTTTTTTGTTCAGTTTGAATTTTTTTTTCAGATTAAAAATTATAAGACAATCAGTTTTACCATGGATAAGATTTACGCGAATAACCCAAAAATAAGACCATTTTCTGAACAAAAAAAAAAACATGTAATACCTATTTCCGTTATGTACATTTTTTGACAAAAACTTGAAACCTAGTTTTCTTATATTTTCGTTGGTCATTCCAAGTACGAAGTTTAATCAAAATCTTTAGAGCCGTGTTTGAGAAAATTTGAAAAAAAAACAAAATTTTTGTATGGCAGCTACCCGTTCTAGGGGAGCTGAAACAAAAATTCGAGTTTCCTCTCTAGCGAATCACATAAAAAATTGTGTGAGTGCCGGGACTCACGGTTAGTATGTGCAAACATCAACGTGCGCGGATCCAAAACGGACTTATTTTTGCTTGAAGGGGATCTTAAGATTTTTTTCACTCAACGCAACCATCCTAGTATGCAGATCGTAACGTTGCACACCGTAACGTTGCACACCGTAACGTTGCACACGAACGTTGACGTTTTTTTTTTACTCTACAGCCAGCATAAATGTTTACACATCAAAAATGCTCTGTACCAAATTTCATACAAAAAAGGACCACTCGTTACGGCTCTACCTCAAATTACAGTGGACGCACACAAAACCAATACTCGCCCTATAGAGCAAGTAGAAACATGGGCGATGACAGTATCCGATGGATAACGGATGCGGAGGGAGTCAGAATCAACTTCGATATTTTAACAATGAGCGAAATATCAAAATTGAGCTCGATTCTCCTCTCCCCACAGCTTATTCATCGGGTTCATATGAGCTCTTTCATTAAGCGCTTACTATTTTTAAAATTTAAATAAAACGAAGTATGTGTGAGATATCATCAAAATTTATTATTTGTTTGAAAAGTCTATCGATGCCATTTTGTTTAGAATAAAACATCGTTCAAATGTTCGCCACGGATGGCGCGCATCCGAAATGTCAAATTTTCCATGACTGCGTGGCGCATAAATCAGGCTGAATTTTACCGATGGCATGGGTTATGTTCGCTTTGAGATCCGCTGTGGTTTGTCGCATAGGCCTGCGACTTCAGAAATGAGAAAAGATGACGGTGGCCGGAACGTCGTTCTCAAAGAAATATGGACCGATGACGCCGCCAGCCAGTGACTTGTTTGGGAAACACTGGACGCTCTTGGATCTCATGTGGATTGGCATCGTCCTAAATTCGACAATTTTGTTTGTTGACGTACCCATTCATCCAGAGATGGGCCTCATAGGTCATCGCTGAAGATGATTTTTTTTGATTAAAAGCGTGCGGAACGTTGCCCGAACAAAGCACCCGTTTTGATAAAAAAAAATTTTATCATTTGCACGTGTTGTTGAACGCTGTATCCGTCCATGGTGAAATGACAACCAATTTGAAAGATGTAGCTTCAACAATATGGTTCAGAAGTCCCTATTGGAAAACCTTTTATTATACAAAGCCTGGCCCTGGGCAAAAATTTCCAGCTTATAATAATTAAGAATGCGCCAGCCCTTCAATCTTGTCATGAGCACTCGAAAAAGGGAGTTAAAGAAAAGTGAGCAAAAAAGTCAAAAATTGAAGCCTGATTCACAATGCGGCGAGGAAACGAGACGTGAGAGTGACGAGAACTCGTTGTAGTTGTGAAACCAATTTCAAACAATGAAAGCATACCTGGGTATACACAATGCGGCGTTTCTCGTCGTCACGTCACGCCAAGAATTCGAAAAATTGAAAAAAAGACGCGACGTGACGACGATTTTCATTTTTGCTAAGTAATTTACAGATTTTTCACAAAAGATGTAATCAATTAAATAAAGTTATTGATAAATCTATTGTTTTGTAAGTTATTTTGTTTATATTTTATTGATTTTTTTTTACAAAAATGAATTTTTGTCGTAAACCTCTCGCTGCATTGTGGATTGGGCGACGATTTTGTAACTAGAAAAAAATTCCAGCGGCTCTCGTCACGTTCCGTTTCCTCGTCGCATTGTGAATCAGGCATGATTAATTTTGAAATCATTCAATGGTACTCTGCAACATACATAGGTCACATTGGATTTATAAGTTCGTGTAAGTTGAAATGATTTTAACGAAAATTTCGTGATTACAAGGCCCTCACATGTCAACTGGTGAGTCCAAGTGAGATCGTCGGGACGAAACGCCAATTTGGAAAATAACGGTACTTGAGTAAAAATTTGCTAAAAATCTCAAAATTAAAATTTTGGAATAGTTTTTAGTTCGTCTATCATTTCGATATGACCATTTTAAACAGAGATAGAGCTCTTCAAAAACAAACACTTAAAAAAGGTTAACAAAACGGTGTTCCTTTAATTTTGTCTAGCAGTTTTGAAATCACAAAAATTTGTAACAGGCTAGACTATGCATTTTATTGTGCATGAAAGCTATAAGCATACAAAAACGCGTATTCTCTCATCGCATGAGCCCTTCTAACAATTTTCGCCATTTTTAATTATATTGAATAGTGATCAATTAGAAAAAGTTTGAGACAAAACATATTTAGCTTGAAATTTCGAACATTTATCTTATCTGACTCTCTGTAGTTAGTGGCCACAAACATAGAGGCCGGTAAAGTTACCAAAAACTCGCCTGTTCATATTTTGGCAACAACAAAATAAATTAAATCAATGCATTTTTGCTCTACGTAACGGCCAACAGAAATCAAAATAAAATTAAAAAGGAAAAAATTGGAAATTAAATGTGACAAGAATATATTTAATTGTTATAAAGTTATAAACTCCTAGTTAACTGTATTTTTTTTAAGATTTAAAATAATTTTTGTAATTTTTATTTTTCTCCAAAACTAAAAAATATAAAATCAACTGGTGTTTAGAGTTAAACCAAGCATTAAAATGAGCAAACATTGAAAGCTAAATTAGTACTTATGTGTAAGTATACCTACATACGGTAAGGTACCATTGGCCACCGAAAATTGATGGATGGACATTTCACCACCGCCGATTGAGTGTTGGATCTCTAAGTGCTGCCGTTTAGTGCTCAATATTTGAGTGCCACCTATTTAAGTGTCAGATTTTTCGTGTCTGGATATTTTGTTTTCGTGTTGGAAAAGTAGTGTAGATTTTATTAGAAATGGTTAATTCACAATAAGAATTCATTTACATTGTTTTCAATAACAAATCGTATTCTTCTTCAGCTTATTTAATCATTTGCATTTTAATTGGGAAATTTAGCAAAACAGCAACTTTTGCTAAATAAAACACGAACACTAAAAATACATGATGCAATTTAATAGAAAATCGTTTATTAACACTATTTTTACTGGCGATGGCGGGAGGCAATTGTTACATGTTTTATTGTCAATCATAGCAAATTGAAATTTGCGTCAAAAATTGAAACAGAATACAGAATTCGCTTGTTTAGCAAGATTTCACTTTACATTGCAATGAATAAAATGTTCTAAAATGTTGCACCATGCAAAAGTTGTCAAAAACCATGGCTATAACTGGCAAATCTATATTCCATTGTGACTAACCACATTTTTATTCCAAAGGAAACAATGGCCATATGAATAATAAGCACTTCTTTGTTCAGTACCTGTCTGTAGGCAGTGGAAAAAAGTCTAGTGTTGAAAGATCGACAATGAACTACCCAGTGGCGGAACCGCTGTAACGAACATTCCAAGCACTAAAAGGCTGGTGGTGAAAATCTGGTGGTGAAGTGTCCAACGGTGAAAGTTCGGCACTGAATTGTCCTGCTTCGACCTACATAATTATGTGGAATTTTGAAAAAAAAACAGTAAGATTTTTTTTTTTAAATTTTGTGTTTGACATTGGGGATCAGCGACGCCGTTACAACGATAACAAGTATTATAATTCACGCCCGCCGGCAACACAGTTTTACTCCAAGCTTAAGTTAAGCCCGGAGAATTCTCTGGACTTTGGTAAGAACAAAGGAGATTAGTTGTTGTTGCATTTAAAATTGCTTAGCCCCGAGGACGTTTTATGCGACCAATTTCGTCTGGGCTTGCAAAAAAACACGCTTACTATTCTTTGAAACAATTTGATTTGAAAATAAAAATAAAATGCAATTTCTGACTGGGTGAATTTCTGGAGTTTTATTTTTCAATTTTGTTTAGGAGTACTATCACTTAAATTCTGTCGGCACTCGACCCTCGCAGTAAAAACCTTTGCAAAACCATATTAATATTGAAGGTTTTGACTGAAACACCAACCACAGCTCGCTCAAGAGGTCGTTGTTTTATTCAAAAACTTCAAAACTTGATTTTTCTTCTAAGAACTTTCGACAAAAAAAATTACAACAATTTAAAAATCTTGAAATCTCAATCCTATCAGTCATAATGTCCCTTTTCTCTCTTGTGCCTGTTATAAGTCAACAAAAAGGAATGCAACTCCACGATCTGAAAAGACTAAATTCAAAGCTTTTGCTTTCATCTTTCACACCGTTTTAAAACTGTTGTATGTATGTACATAGGTACTATTTCTAAACTATGTTTATTTACACAATCGTACATTTCTAAGTAGAACTGAATGTATGGGAAATCCTGTTGATTTTGGACTTAATGTAGGTAAATGGTTTATTGAAATTATTTTGGATAGGTATAACAGTGCGCAGTTGAATGTGAACTTCCCGTTCAAAATAAGCTAAAATAAAAATTCTAAATTTCCTTGACAATTACAAAAAAATATTCTATGTACATATGTATAGGTATCATAAAATTTGAAGCAAACCCAACATTTTTTTGCTCAAACTTTTGCTTCGCGGGGGTTAGTAACCTTATATTTTTGATTCTTTCCTTTAAAATTAAAAGTGCAGACTTTAAGGGCTAGCTTTTATAAAATATGACATAGTCCCCTTACTTGTTAAGTGACGCCACCATTAACTTACTTTATATGTCAGTAAACGCCACAAAAAAAAAAAAAAATTATACTAATTTGCCTCGATTTTATAAAATTTAATGCAAAGAACCATTATGACACGACTAAAAAACGACGCCACATTTCCTGACTTATTTTTATATAAAGGGAGAGATCGTTTAAAAAGGCCCAACAAAAGTAATAAAACAAAGCATGTAGTCATCAACTATTGTAGGAATGAATATATGGTTATGCATTTGTATGTGTTTTATATACCTGCTATATGCAAACATTATTATTCAAAACACAAAAATATATACACCCTGTGCTGTGTTGTTTCTTATCAATGACATTAAAAAAAAAAAAAACATTCTCGGAACTGTTGGGGATATACTCCCAGTCCCAACTTCAGCGTTGTACCTAAACCTATTGGCAAAGGTGTATGCCCCTGGCCCGCATCCT
Source organism: Leucozona laternaria (assembly GCA_932273885.2). Taxonomy (NCBI): domain Eukaryota; kingdom Metazoa; phylum Arthropoda; class Insecta; order Diptera; family Syrphidae; genus Leucozona; species Leucozona laternaria. Next base: position 15,108,157 of record OW026367.1, on the reverse strand, counting down.
ACGGTTCCGAGTCGACCGCGAAAGTCGGGAAGTGAATGTTGATTTAATGTGGTCTTATCAGCGAGCGAGCGGCGGTAAACATACACGTATACCACCGACCGACTTATCAGGAATTCATTCTACAGCAAGGTGGTGGTGTAAAATGTAGGGATATCTTAAACAAAAAAAAAACATTTTGTTCGTTTATCTATGTATGTACATATTGATTGTTTGATAAAAATGCTTGCGATGGTAGGAATTTCATGCGCACCGTTTCAGACATATAATGAGGGTACCGCATCGTTTTTTTGGCATTTTTTTATGCTAAGCAGAAAATTTACTATTATTGCGTCGAAGCGACCAACAAAAAAAAATTGGATGTCTCCAACACACAGCTATGTGTTGATCGTTTTTTTACGATGGCATAGTTACTTTTTCTCTATCGATGTTCAAATATTGACTTTAAGATAAAAAGAAAGCGAATTGGTTGGCTTGGCAGTTTAGATTTGTTTGTTAATGTTTGTAGGTATAATCATATTACATATTATTGTTTCTGGGAAATATAGCTATTTTATGGCCCTGGAAGGTACAAGGTGTGTCACAGGGAAAATAGCACACCATCTAAATAGGTAGCAATATTGACTAGAAACTTACCGACTTGTTTGATTTTTCGCCACTACTAACGCTAGTATCAGATACTCTACTCTGCAACTCAGCAATCTGCTTCCGAAGTGAGGCAATCTGAAATTAAACAGAAACAACTTAAATATGTATCAAACATATATGTATATAAATATGTATATAGGAAATGCCATGAAGGATTTAAATATTTAAAACATACAACCCAAAAATTATTTTTTTTTATAATTGGTTTGAAATATTTAACAAAATTATGTCAAGGTAGTTTGGATATAATTATAGCTATAAATTTTTCTTTTTATATAAATTTTCTACACTTCATGGTATGAGCAAATTTTTATTTCGAAGAATTTCATGGTATACATACATAAAGTTTGTATCAGAAATAGCGGCTTGTGATAATATAAATGTAGGTATTCAAGACAAATTTGTTAATTTTTCTTTTTTTTTTTTATTTAATAAATAAAAGTTTACTATCACGTCGAGGTAGGTACGCCTAGTAGATATGAAGCATCCAAATTTATTTATAAGTGACTAGCTAACAATACTGTTAAGTTGCTTTATCAGACGTACTACCTATTTTCATACTTCACATGCAAATTTTGTGAATATTGATACCTTGCTTTCTTACAACTGGTTTAAGACTTAAACGATCGTTCAGTCGAAGGATCATTTTTGGACACGATAGCGGTTTTGTTGATTACCAATTGAGTCGACATTTCGACGACTTAGTATTTAAAATTTTCAGGAGACACAAAAATGGCGGAATAAGAAAGTTGACGTAATATTATAATATTATTTTAATGGTATACCATCCCCTATAGAAAAGAAAACATAAAACTCATCCGCATCCGAGTTGGTAAAGCTCTTTTCAACAGTAGACATTATTTAAACGGCGAATCACAAGAATTATGCTCGGAATGTGAAGTCAATCTAACAGTGAAGCAAATAGGTACTAACCGAATGCCCTAGATCCTCTCTCATAATGCAAAATGAAGAAGCATCGAAACTAGCAGACTTCTTTAACCCTTCAATTTTTGAATCCATCCAAGACATTAAATCCGCTACATCCTTTCATAATAAGTTTGATGAAATTTAAACAGAAGAACATATTCGTTTACCATTTAAATAATAGAAAACAATTATTAATATAGTTTTACTAAATGTATATACCTATTGTACAAAATTTTAATAATAAAAGCAAATATAACATGTATGTAAATGCTTCAATACCTTAAATTATGGAATACTATGAATTAAGTTTATATATTGTGATGCTTTTTCTTCGAGGCTGAGTTAAGCTCGACGGTGTTCAGGGTTCTTCCCAAATAAGAAACTAAACGTGGGCTTGGAGGGTCTAACTCCGAAATAACAAATTTTGTATTTATCGCTAATTTCGGTTACAATGCTTTACAAAGTTCATTCACTTAAAATAACTAACATGGTATTCCATATACTTTTCAGGTTTTAACATTTTTTTAAGTTATTATAAATATATACTGTATGTATACTCTGTCCGTAGTACGCAATCTGGGGAAAGGTCAGCTAGGAACTTCTCTTGGGGAACCTTGAAGAGACACTTAGGAAAGTTCTGTCGGAATCCTCTTAGGCAAAACCTTGTCCCTAGCGAGCAAACTAAGGAAAGTTCTGGTCGGAACCCTAAAGGGGAACCTTGAAGAGACCCTTAGGAAAGTTCTGTCGGAATCCTCTTAGGCAAAACCTTGTGCCTAGCGAGAAAACTAAGGAAAGTTCTGATCGGAACCCTCAAGGGGAACCTTGAAGAGACCCTTAGGAAAGTTCTGGCAGATCCTCTTAGGGAAACCTTATCCCTTGTTAGGAAACTAAGGAAAGTTATGGTCGGAATCCTCGTAGGGGGTTCCTTGTCCAAACGAACTTTGAAGAGGTAGCCTGAGGAAAGTTCTGGGGAATCCTCTTAGGGAAACCTTTTGCCTAGTGAGCAAACTAAGGAAAGTTCTGGTTGGAATCCTCGTATGGGGTTCCTTGTCCAAAGGAACCTTGAAAAGGTAGCCTAAGGAAAGTACTTTTTATAAGCCCATGTAAATAACCTATCACCCTATCTTAATAATAAACAACAAAATAGCCTGCCTCTCTTTCAGTCATCACGCCTGTTATCGCCCTATGTAAACGGGATCTTCTAGTCTCTGTACTCTAGATTGGATTGGTGCCCACTTGAGATTGGACGAGATAAAAAGAAGATTTCGGTGATCTCTTTACTTCTTCATGTTATATTTTTGGTCACAAGTGAATGTGAACTGAAAAGTGTTAAAATTTGTATGAAAATTATGATTTCATTCAAATTACATTTAAGATCAAAAAGCGGGTGTATCTGGGAATAAGTTGTAACACTTCGTTACAATATTTCTCCTAAATAAATAAAGTTTTTATTTTATTGATAGCATATTACTATAATATTATGAATATTTTAAATTTGACAGTTCTTGATATTTCAGCATTTTAAATCAACAATTCAATATTATCTTTGTACATATCATATTTAAGTTTGTTTAATTTTATAATGAGTGGAATTTTTGGAATCCTTGAGTTGGCCGAAATATATAAATATTTCAATGAAGCTATTTAAAATGAATTATTCGTCAGCTATCTCTATTATATATTTATTCTTTTCCTGACTTTTAACCCAATTCATCTTCCCGATGTCCGTTTTTTCTTCGAAAACATCTGTTTGCTTTTTAGTTTACTTTATCAATACTATTTTGACTAGGAGACCACAGAGAAAAAATGCCTGTTTGCCTTGCTATAATCTTTATAAAACACGTTAAAAGAGCTTCTTTTGGGAAAAAATCGTTTCATTTTCCAACTGTACTTCCAAGTAATTTTAAAAAAAATATGAACTAAAACACATAATTTCACATTTCTAATAACGTTGAATATAAACCCTCGACTAAGCGAGCTCCTTTAGACTCCCTGACAATACCAGCGTGTTCCAAGCTTAAGTTCTGGCAGTAACAAAGGCTGCTGAACGCTTGTCAATGTTGTCGATACCTCCATCTGATATCACCTTCTTCATCGACAGCCAAGCAGCCATAAAAGCAATTTCTGCCATCGAAATAAAGTCGAAGCTTGTTTCGTGCTGCCGCGAAGAACTCAAGATTCTTGGTTCGCACCATAACGTTAAGCTCTCTTGGATTCCTGGTCACATAGGAATTCCTGGCAATAAGAGAGCAGACGAGCTGGCACAGATTGGATCATCAATTGATCCGAGCCAGGCAGAACACAACCTATACGCACCAATCTGTTTCCTCAAACAGACTGTGGCAAAGAAAAATCTTGAGAAAACAAATATAAGATGGTCCCAAATCGACTCTTGTTAGAATACCAAATAACTTTTTCCGTATTTTGACAAGGGAAAAACATATTGGATCTTAACACTAAGTAAGAAATCACTGTACGCCCTTGTGGGTACCGTCACCGGACACAACCTGCTGAAGTACCACAAAAAGAAGCTGAGGCTCAGCACGGATGACCTATGCAGAGGTTGTGGCGATGAGGAGGCACAGGAAGACTCTTCTCAATTTTTATGCCACTGCCCAGCCCTCTCGCAACTAAGAAACAAACACCTGGGAAGCTATATTTCTTTACTAACTTAGAAGAGCTATCCAATATATCTGGTGTGAAACTATATCAATTCGTTAATGCCTCTAGATGGCTTGATAATCCATGAGCATTTATAGGTTAACTTACTAGGAGTGTCCAATCCTCCAGGGTTTCACAATGAATCTACATTGATCTAAGTGTGATAGGCATAAGATCTTCTATCAGCCCAACAACCTAACCTAACCTTAACAAAATACTTTTAGGCACAACGTTCCTAACTCATGGACTAGAAAATTACAATAAAAGGAAAAGCAATCGATTGTTAAATCACAATTATTAATCGAAAAAAGTCATTCATCGATCAATAAATAGACAACTGCGGTCAAGACACCCTTGCTGTCAGCTCACTTGAAAAAGCTAATTTAAAAGTGTCATGAACTCTTCTGTACTTGAGAACCTAAATTTTTCCATGAGACGAATCTTATTTCTGAATCTTATTACTGAACGATTTCAATATAAATACATCCGCTGGCCCGGAAACACTGACCAGCTTAATAAGTATCTTGGAGAACGAAAGCTTTTTAATGCCCGACAGTACGACTTTCATAGCAACAACTAGGTCCACTGATGACCTGATCAAAGAAACTTATTTGTAAAAATGGGAAGCTTTCGTCCAAAATCCTTTTGTTTACATTGTTGTTTTTGTAATTTCATCTCGAGTCGAGCAGACGAGTCTGTCTGAATACACACTACCATCAATTCCGTTATCAGTTTTTGAACCGTCAGTGTAGAAATGGATTGATCCTTCTTCCAGGAATGCCAAATCCTCCCAGATAGATCTGAAAGGTATGGTGACTTGAAAGTTTTTATCGAACTGTAACTGTGGGATGTTGAAGTCAATGCTACTTGGAACTGTTCCGAATGGGTTCAGAATCATGATGTGCCCAATGTCATTATTAGTCCACTGTGAGGCTGTCCTTGCAGCTAGATGGAATATAATATCCAATGCAGCAGAAGCGGTTGTACGAAGTACTCCACCAATACAACGGGAGGCTGAACGTTGGACTTTGCTATAAATTTTTCACAATTTGTCGTTTTATATAAAGCGACAAACACCTCGAGGATTTTATTTAAAGAAATCATACAAACTAGCTCATAAACATTTTTTTTATTTCCTTATGCCACATGGAAAATCAAGTCATCAAGAAATAAACCCAAGGCAAGGCACTAAAATAAAAAAACCTGCCCTCCTCGATCGACCTCCAGCTTTTAAAAAAAATTTTTTTTTTGAGTTTTTTTGATACTCTACATACATTAATTTAGAAGAAACTTCCAGGTTGTACTTCCTCTAAATTGTGTCAAAAGCTGCCTTAATCCTTGAAAACTGATATACAGCTTTTTTTTGTGAATACTACTGGTCAACACAACCTTTTGCCCAAAGAAACAAATATTCTTTTTCGAAGGTTTTTGATGTCTGAATTTGAATCCTACCACAGATGTGCTTTTAAAAATCAACTTTTCGAGATATTATTATCTCGACTATAAATTCGGTTGACAAATATGAAACATTCAGAATTATATTAGTCTAAGTCAATCCAAGCATCAATCGGTTTTTTCCTTAAACAAGTTAAGTACTTAATTGTTTTAGAATAAAAATGATTTGATGTAATACTCTGTTGAAATTTGCTTTATATTTCCAATACAGAACTTGACCAATTTTGATATTTAAAAAAGTGTTGCTGGACTTGGATCATTAATATTCCGAACGCCTCCGCCGAACGTTATTTTGAATACAATCTAGATTTCAATTAATGTTAAAATGTCCTTAAAAGATGGTACTCGTGGTTAATATCTTTTTCCACGCCAACTTCGACTTAGAATTTCACATTCGAAACTTTTCACTAAAACGGTGCGAAACCAACATACTCAAAGCTCTTTTTTGATGTGTCCAAATTGTTCGAAGTGTTTACTAACTCATTTTTTACTGTATACAAAAGAAAAATTAACTGCCAGTCGGTCTATGCTGTTGTACTACGTGTTAGATTTGTATTGATTAAGTTTGAGTTGGGATGATCCGAAGTTATCAAAAATTCAATTTTGTTCACTTCCGTTGACGTTAGCCTTCATTTTAATGACCACATTTGTGTTTTGAAGATAAAACACAATACCAAGTTTAAAATCTCTTGTTGTGTGCGAGATATTAAAATAGTTGTAATTCTAACGCCGAGTTAAGTTTTTTTTTTTAACTTAAGGTATCCGCTAAAAATTCTAGGGAATTTATAAGTTAATTTGTTCTCTTTGGCGGTCGCAATATTATGATAATGAAAAGTAAATGCTTGCTTGTGTTCGATTTTTGCAAACAATAGAGGAATAGAACGAAAAATTTGAACTTTACTTTTAAGACCTCATTTGGAATTTATTTTATGAGCAAAGTTCCTATTTAATGTTTTTATGTCCGCAATAACAATTTCTGATTAAAGTCGATTTTTTAATGAAGAATGCAAGTATTGATCATAATAATTAATATATCCAATAAGAGCTTATATAGAAAGTCAAAACACGTGAATTATTGACTTACAATTCTTATTGGAAAATCAAAAAAAACCTTGAGAGCCTTCTTACAGCTTCATAGAAATAGAAAGTTTAGTAAAAAAGAAAACCTATTTTCTTATAACTTTGCAAGCAACAACAAAAATTAAGTGGAAAAAGTATATATTATGTAGGTACACATTCTGACATCTTATTTTTATGGAGCAACATAGAATTGTATTTATTATATTTCGATTACAAATAGTACGACAAAATCAATGAACTCACCTCAAGATCTCTTTCGGAGCAAATCTTTGCCAATTCTTCACACTGTGTTTGAGCCTGGTCTAAGGCCTGTATAGTGTCTATGGCCTCTTCTTCTCGATCAGCATCGGAGAGGACCTCTTGGGCCAAATTCGATAATTGTCCCTTGATGCTGTTTAAGCCACTATTGAACCACGCCATTGTGTATAGTTTTTGTATTGATAAATTACATCAATAGATTTATTTAAAAGGAAACAAACTTTTTACGGGATACATAAATTAACAAACAAAATAATTATTTATTACGACGATGGAGACAAGTTGGCAAAAATATTATGGATATTTTCGTGTTTTTTTTTAAGTTTAAATCAGCTGACTGTCAAAACTGGAGAGAAGTTTGACAGCGCTTGGTGTTTGTTTGATTCAAAATTTTCTTTAATGATATTAAGGTGTGGTGAATTCAAAGCGTAAGGGCTGGTCAAATAGAGCGCGGGCAAAAATTCTGCCCGTCGCGTTATTTGTGTTGCGTAGAATCATATACCGTGTCGTTCAAACTGGAAACGGGCAGTTAAAGTGACGGGGCAATTTCAAGTTGTAGATTTTTACAAGGAACAACAAAGGTGTTTATCTCAATTAAGATTTAATTAATGTATGTAGCTTTTCCACCGCACAAAGAGAATACAAAGAAGATTAACTTTGACAGTTTCAAAATGCAAATGGTGGAAAAAAATGACAGCTCATCACACGAGATGTGACAGTTTATCCTACACAACTTGACAGTCGATCCCACACGATTTGACATTGTATTAATATATTGTATTAATATATGGACTGGTGATAGTCTTATCGTAGCCGTGTTTTTTTGCAAGCTCGGGGAGATTTGGTTGAAAAAAACGACATCGGGGATTAGCGACGCCATTACAGAAACAAAATGGAGTTTCCATACATACTATCGATAACAAGTATGTAATTCACGCCGGTAACACAGTTTTTCTCCGTGCTTAAGCTAAGCACCGAGAATTCTCCGCGCTTAGCTAAGCCCGAAGGGGATTAGTTGTTGTTGCATTTAAGATTTAAATTGCTGTACAGCACATCGTTTTTTTCGACCAATTTCCTCGGGGCTTGCAAAAAAACACGGCTCGTGCTACATTAGAAACTTTGAGGTGATTAGTATTGAAACAAAAACAATTTCAACATTTCGCACATTGAAACAACAACAAATGACACTGATGAGTCCCGTTTTTATGTTTTCTTCGTGCCTCACGAGATAGCTCAACCCACACTTCTCTTGGCTACAAACTGCCAAGATACCGAACTCAATCTTCCCGAACTAAAGAAGGTCTAACCGCCATATTATTCACTAGATACATCCAGATAAAAACTTAAATCCAGATGTATTTACATTGAATTTGTATGCTTTACATCTGGATTTAAATTTTTAATCCGATGGAATGGAGTGAATAATATGGCCTTAAGTGAAGTGGACAAAATCTCCCGGGTCAACAATGGAGAAGATTTTTTTGACATCCCTTTTCACAGTGTGCAAGCATCGAAAGGACTTTATATGCAAACAACAGAAAGTCGATTTAGTTTCTTCGTGTGAAAGGTACAAGAGATTTTAGAAGAAGACGGTCGGATTTTCCAATGCATTAGTTCAGCGCCATATAAAAAAAGGTTTATGAAGATTTAACAAGATTTATTTGAAATCTACTAGATTTAAGAAATACATTTGTATGGTGAATCTTCGAGACTTTAAGACGGTTATTGACAAATCTTATCAAATCTCGGTTTAGTGGTCGGTGGAAACGTAGTGTTTATTGGTCTTTTTATAGGCACCTGTGCATACGTTCTGTAACTCTCGCATAGATAAAATCAGTCGAGAAACGATGAATATTGAAACAAATCGTTTGAGTTTTGTTCCATTTTCCATCGTTTCTCGACCAATTTTAACCATGCGAGAGTTACAGAGCGTAGGCACTGGCTATAGGTTTTTAGTAGGTTGTTATCGATTGTGTGCTTCTTTCATGGCTTTCGTTAACAAAAGAGGGCGTGTCGCCAATATTTGAAATTAAAATTTAGACTAAAATTAAAATTATGAACCCTCACAAAAATATAAAAGTATATAGAGTACTATGCCTACCTTCTGTAACTCTCGGATCGATAAAATCAATCACGATGAAAATTGAAACAAATCGTATGAGTTTTGTTCCATTTTTCATCGTTTCCCGACCAATTTTAACCAAGCGAGAGCTACAGAACGTCGGCACTGAACACTATCCTCAAAAATACCCTCATTTGATTGCTGTACTCTTTCATATACCTCGTACTGTCATCAGTGAAAATTTCTGTCAGTCGGTTCGGTTGTCCTGTTTTTGTTTGACAGCAATTAATTAGGAAAATATTGATAAAAGTGCAGTTTTTTTTATAAAGAAAACATTTTTTACTTCTTGCTACATTATACGGGGTTCAAAATTTTATATTTATTGTTTTCAATTCCAAATTAAATAATTATATTTTGTAATTGTAGGAAAGAAAAACTCTACACTCGAATTTTTCCCTGCTTTTCGTAAGCTTTCTCTGATGCTCGTTATATGGCCCTGTTAATTTGTACTACCATCGAATTTTTGTGCTTTTCGTTTTTCTAGTTCTAAGATTCAAGAAATATTGAGTGTATCTATATGTATAATGGAAAAAGCAGACAACTCAAAAAGTTTCTGGAAGAGTAGCAGTCGTATCGTCCCCGGTCGACCAAGTCCAAATGTGAACTTAAAAATGGCCAACCCTACAAAGTCCTTTGGAAAGAAATCTGGTGATTCAACGTTTAAAGATTATCAAATGTCTGTCAGCGATGCATGGGATATGGGCGATGATGAATGTTGCATTCTAGAGAAGCCGGACTCACAAGAAAATTCAGCCAATCCTGCTGAAGCAGCTTCCCATGACACCTCAATTGCAACTACAAACAACCATGCAGCTACTGAGTGCCAGGAGCAACTCAGATCAGCTGCCAACTACGAAAACCGATGCCGAAATCGCAGATTCGATGTCTATCCAGGATGGCCACAACTCCAAAAACTCAGTTCGACGCCCGAAGAGTATGAAGACAGCCAATCGAAGATCAATAAGCTTTCTGCACTCATAGAATCGCCATTTCTAGATTTCGCAGATCTTAAGCAAATTAGTTGGTCTGGAATACCCAAACAGATGCGAGCCATAACTTGGAGACTTCTCTCCAAGTACCTCCCGCCGAATGGGGAGCGAAGGAACTATGTTCTGCAAAGCAAACGCCAAATCTACTGCGAGCTCCGTGGAAAGTACTTCATGGTTGATAGCAAGGATGAGAGTCAACAAGATACATACCGCCAAATTCACATCGACGTACCTCGGATGAATCCTCATAATATGCTCTTCAAACAGGAACTGGTCCAAGAAATGTTCGAGCGGATCCTCTTCATTTGGGCGATTCGCCATCCGGCTTCAGGCTACGTCCAAGGCATAAATGACCTAGTAACACCATTCTTCATTGTCTTCCTGCAGGAAGCCTTTGGAGTTAATGGCTTCGAGTTGGAGAAAATCCAATTCAAAGATCTTTCCGAGGATGTTCGCCATGCCATCGAAGCGGATTCCTTTTGGTGTTTGTCAAACTTTTTAGATTGCATCCAAGACAATTATATTTTTGCACAACTAGGAATCCAGGAGAAAGTCAATCAGCTAAAAGATCTCATCCACCGCATCGATGGCACTCTCCATCGACATCTGCAAGATCAGGGCATTGATTATTTGCAGTTCTCTTTCCGTTGGATGAACAATCTTCTCACTCGTGAACTTCCATTGCATTGTACCATCAGACTGTGGGACACATATCTAGCCGAATCTGATGGCTTTGCTCAGTTGCATTTGTACGTGTGCGCGGCATTTTTGTTGCATTGGAGAACTCAGCTACTCAATCAAGCTGACTTTCAAGGTCTAATGATAATGCTGCAGAATCTTCCAACATACAATTGGTCGGATAGGCAGATAAATATTCTGGTAGCGGAAGCTTTTCGATTAAAATTCACTTATGCTGACACCCCAAAGCACTTGGAGGGGAAGAGTTGATAATTTAATATAAAACAAAAGTTTACTTAGAATGTTCATGTAATGTTTGATCTTATTGTGGGAATATCAATATAAAAATTTGTAAAACATGTATAATTAAAAATAAATGCTATTAGCAAAAGGGGTCAATACACCAGAATTTTATCGTTTTGTTAATTCTCCAGCGAAATCAAAATGCAGCTATTTTCTTGAAGTTCTATCTCGCTTTTGAAGTTCAGTACTCCGAATATGACCATTTCTAGCTTGATTGAAATAACTCCGGTTTTCCTCAGTGGAGTTGGCCTTATAATATTTTAAACTCACTTATCGCACTCTGTAAGCTTTATTACAGCTCAAATCAAACATGAGTTTTTTTCTTTACAAAATTCTGTAAAGAATTTTAATTATGTATAAATATTTACGCTCATCACTGACTGACTCACTGACTGACTGAATAACTCTGGAATGCTGTAAAGTGTTTGTTACTGAAAAAGCTAAAATCTATTTTTAGCAAATAATTCGCAGTAAATCAGGGAAATGTCGGATTGGGATGGATTTTACACCATCGGGAAGGGGATAATATAGTGTCAATGGACTTGTTGTAAATTTCGATGATACCCACTATCGAACAGGTGTTAATAAAGTTCTTGACGAAATTGAGAACGTCCCAGTTAACTTTCTCGTATTGCCAAACCCAATTTTTCTTATTAAATTGATTGTTTTGGTATGATAAATTTGCACAATGTGCCTTTGAGCAATATAACAAAAATACAGTGAATTTATCAGCCTCTGAGGTAAGAAATAATTAAAGGGAGCTTGCGGATGGGTCTGCAACGTCATAAATTCAAGTTGGCTCGCCAACAAATTGAATAAAGAGCGAGTTAGGTAGGTTGCCTGATTAGAATCGTGGAGCCAAATTGGAACAGGACGCACTTTGGATTTTAACGTTCCTCAAAGTCTAAAGCATATAAATTGTTAATATTAACATCAGTTTTCATTTCAGTAAGCTTAAAATTTGTATTTATGTTTTTTCAATATTAAATTAAGTCTAGAAAAGAAATCGTAAAAACCTTAAACTGGTAGGTAGTACTTACATAGACTAATTTTTTTTAATTTCTCAAAATGTATTTTTATTTTCTTAAAATCTATGATGGTTTGAATTTGAAATTACATTTTAAAGTCATACAAGCTGCCCAAAGTATTTCACATTTTTTCCATTCCGTGCAAGTGGTTCCCATTGAACGACAAAAGTATCAGTTATTGGAAGTAGAATCTTACCAGTCAGCGACAGTGTCTTTACGCGACAAAAGCTTTCAATAAAGACAATTTTTGTGTCCTTGTGCATGATATGAAGAAAACGATATAAAGCTGCTACTAAACAAATAGGAACGCAAGTTCCTGGTCCATTACAAAGCACCATTTTCGGTTTATCCCGTAGTAGAATATAGAAACAGAATACCAAGGCCCATAGAGTGGTGAAGATGGAAGTAAAATAGCTTTGATTAACTTGCCGACTTCTTGGAATTTCAATGAACTTTGGCTTGATTATTTGTGTGGTCAAAGTGTCTTCAACTTTTCTGCGACTCGTTTCATCTGTTTTGGCTACGACGAAGTAACAATTAGGAACTCGAGGAAGATTGTCAAAGAGAGCTTTAATAATTTCACACATCTCTGCGGTATGGCCACCAGATCCGAGAACCACGTATGTTGGGTATTTAGGTTTGCCTTCCATGGGCAAAATATGCTCCTTTTTTTCTTGAAGTAGATTTAAACTAAAAGGAACACAATCCTATCCTTCCCAAAGAGCAATATGCGTAGCGTTATCAAGTATCTGAAAGTTGAGCGCTGACGTAAACAACCGTTTAATTTTGTTTATCTTTGGTCAGCTGACATTTTTTGACAAGCCAGCACTACAAAACAAGGATGCTAATGGTTTGTGTATTGGATATTATGGTAGATGTGTTCACAAAAGTTTAAAAAAGAACCAACCCCTTTTGAGACGATTTTTTTTTTTGGTGACTCGGCCGTGTGTCAATTTATTAAAATCGCGTTAAATTTATTCAAAGCTTTATTTTTGACACTAATAAGCTGGTTCTATACGTGGAAATGTCAAAATTTACACGACTGACAAATTGACATTATTAAGCCAGTAAACTGTCAGAAGAATGGAAAAATACATTCTTTTGACACATAAACCGGCTGACTCTCATATAATCCCGAGTGCTCAAAATCGAAACCAAACTGTTTAGTTGCATGTGCGCGCCTGGCCTTATACACTAATTCGTTTTTTGGCATAAGTCCATCCCCCTCTACTTTTCTTCAAATTTGCAGATGCAGATACATGTAAACCCATCATGATGCAACACGCCATTCTACAACTCACCACATGAGACATGTGTGATTCTGGCCTAACGTGTAATTAATAAAAGGTGTGTTCCTTTGGCCTCCAGTATCTACTGCCAAGTACTTCTGACTGCAGTCAACTGCTTCTACTCTGTGCTCGAAGTAGTTCAAAGAAGTTCATTAATCTAGTAACAAAATGTTTGCAAACAAGAAAAAGACATCACCAATCAAAAGAAATTACGTAATAGATTATTGTTGTTGACATTTTCCTAATTTTAAAGTAAAATAAGAAAACAAACAACCGAAATTAAATTGATATTGAGGTTAGATTTTACTTTTGGCAAAATGAAAGCATTCCATTCATCATCTACTAGGAAGTACTAAAAAGTACTTTTCAAGGCCCAATGGAACACGGCTAATGGCATTTTTGTTTAAAGGCTCTCCCAAACCAACGCGAATACTTCGGAACGACGACGAAACTTTCGCCTGTCTTAATTTATTTACATGGATATTAATGGGAGCACCCACACTGGCGCGATGCGAATCTTCGAACATTATTCAGTCGTCGCATATTCGCGCGAATGTTTCGCGTTGGTTTGGGAGAGCCTTAACACTTGCAGTACTAGGTCATACAAAAATACTACAAATATCTGAATGCATTCATTTGAAATACTTCAAATCAACTAATCGTAATCGAACATACCCATCTTGAATGATTTTGAATCTGCCAAAAAGATACTTCAGTTTTCAATCAAATATTTTTATTTTTTTAAAATACAAATAAATTAATGTAGTTATGGCGTCTTTATCTTACTCGCAACGTGGTGAATGGCAAGAATTAATAGTTGCCCTTAATAAGAACATAATATTCGTCAATCCCAATGACCTGCAAATCTACAAAGAAGTCATCATTCCAGAGGACCTGGAAAAATGTGAAATCATCAAAATCGACAGCCACGCGGACGATGATCCGCAGCAAAACTCAAAATCAAAAACGCCCATCGAACCACCATCGATTCAGCACGTCCAGCTTTCCTCCAATGGTATTCTTCTTGCTGTGACAACATCGGGACAAAAAGCTTTGCTCCTCTATCAATGTCGACCAGAACATGCCAAACTGGTGTCTATTCGAAGTTTAGCAAGAGCCTCAAGTGCGATCAGCTTCACTTCCAATGATAAAAAACTCCTGGTAACCGACAAAACTGGTGACTGTTACCTTTTTGATTGCGAGAATTTCCAAGTGCCGGGTAAATTAATTCTCGGACACTTAAGCGTTGTTTATGATGTTTTGCTTACACCCGATGAAAAGTATGTCATCACTTGCGATCGTGACGATAAGATAAGAGTAAGTAACTTCCCCAATTGCTGTGAAATCGAAGGCTACTGCCTCGGACACAAAGAATTCGTTTCAGCTATTGAGCTTCTGCCAATTGACAATACAATTTTGCTCTCAATATCTGGAGATGAAACTTTAAAGCTTTGGGACTATCGTGTAGGCACAAAACTCTGCGACTTCAAACTACCAGCACCGGGTATCAAGTGCACCATGAGACAAGTCAGTGAGAATACCTGTCACTTGGCTGTTCTACTCTATCAACCAAACGAATGTGTTGCAGAATATGAAATCACTAAAAATCCAAGTGGTGAGTGCCACATCAGAGAATTGTCTCGACATTGTTTCGATTCTATAATTGTAAGTGGAATCTGCTACGCTGGGGAAAAATTATACATCGCTGGCATCAGAAATGATCGTTTTATCATCGACCTCGCTGCTGGGCAGAAGAATGAAGATGCTTCAAAAATTCTCACAATGATTACAGAATACTTCCAAAATGAAACACCCAAACCGGATGATGTTTCTGGTTGGTTTAGAAAGAACTTTGACAATGTGACGGAATATTATGAAAGAAAAAAGCGACGCATCGAAGAAAAGACTTCAAAACAGGACGACACGGTATAAGAGCGTGCTCTTCATTTTTAGTTTTAGTTGATAAATGTAATATTTTTATTGAATTTATTAAAAAATAATACGGAAAAATGCACGAACAGCTTATTCATGATTTTTGTTTCCAGCTTCGAATTTAATTGTGAACTTATAATGGTTTGTAGTCGAGTTTGCTTTCCAGCTTTTTGTTGTCTGACACTTTGCGGACGGCTTTCATGAAGTCTTCTTGAATGACGTATTCACGTTCAGCCCTGGAAGAAGACAAATATTGTTAAATAAAATCCATAACACAGGATTCAATGACTTAATGTATCATATAACCGGATATCCTTTTGAAAGCGATAATAACATTGGGCTAGAATTTGTAGAATACGGATTAATGCTGATGTAATCTCACTACTTTATAAGATTATGAAGGCAGAAACGCAAACAAAGATATACATGGAGAAGAACTCTCATTTATTATGAGGATATCTTATAGCTTAT
Source organism: Leucozona laternaria (assembly GCA_932273885.2). Lineage (NCBI taxonomy): Eukaryota > Metazoa > Arthropoda > Insecta > Diptera > Syrphidae > Leucozona > Leucozona laternaria. Next base: position 15,092,319 of record OW026367.1, on the reverse strand, counting down.
AGGAAAGTTTAAAGTTGTCTGTTCATATTATGACTTATGTTTATTTTAATCTTTGAATGCACCAATGTGTACGAGACTTATCGAGAATATCGAATACACGAAAATCTTTCTGTTGTCGCAAATCTCCCCGGAATAAATTTTGCCCAAACTAAAAATCGAATGAAATGACAGCTAAATTCTAATGGAAAGTTTATTTCCGATACCAATGAATTCCGAGGGAAGCTTTTAAGCTTCATTCATGTTCCTAATTTTTATAGGAGCTAGGTAAATGAACGATTTGCAAAGCAAAACTAATAAATCAGCGAAGAATACGAAATGGCAAGTAAATTGAGCATATAATGTATACATTTTATGGAATGTGTTTATATAGATTTAGAGAAGAGGTTCTACTGTGTTTTGGGACAGTTTACCTAGCGGTTTCTTTTACAGTTTGTCAAACTATGCAATTGGTTGGCTGGTTCAAAGACCAATACAATTTCATCTCCGTCGTCTTGGATATGACAACCCAGTGGCCAACAGTTTCTGTTTCTGTCTTGAACCTGATTAAATTAAACAAAAAACTGCAAAAGCTTTTCATTGCTGAAAAAATGATGTTGGCTCAAAACATAAGAATACAATAAACTTTTTTGTCAATAATATGGTAGAAATTACAGTTAGCACTATTGAACACTATTTTGATATTTAGTTAAACAAATTATTCTAAGCATTTAGCGAAGCAACACGAGCACGGGTCTGCTAGTATTTGATGTTTATGAATTTAAATTTGATTTGATGTTTAACTGAAAAATATTTTAAAACTGCAGCCTATACCGAGGGTTATATAATATTCTATTTATCGAAGATTTGACGTTTGAATTAGAATGCTAGAGATACACGACTTAGCTCCTTTTAATAAGTAGACATTTATGTTACTTCAATCATATTTTACATTTTCCCATGGTTATTCACTTACCTAATTGCAAAGAGACCAGCTTCAGTGCACACATTACGCAAATCAGCACCGTTAAAGTTATCCGAGAGCTTAACGATTGCTTCATAATCGATTTCTCCATGTTTGGCAATAGGTTGTGCGTGAATCTTGAGGATCTCCAATCTACAAAAAAAAAACATAAAAACAACATGATATTATGATAACATGATATTTAATTTTCAAAACTATTACCTTGCTTGCTCATTGGGCAGTGGAATTTCAATCTTTCTGTCCAAACGTCCTGGACGTAACAAAGCAGGATCTAATGTGTCTGGTCGATTTGTAGCCATAATCATTTTGACCTGACCCAACGAATCGAAACCGTCCATTTGATTCAGCAGTTCCATGAGTGTTCTCTGAATTTCACGATCCGCGGAAGTTCCTTCGGAAAAACGTCGACCACCAATAGCATCGATTTCATCCATGAAGATAATGCAGGGCTGGTGATCGCGAGCGTAATTAAACATTTCACGAATTAGACGAGCACTCTCGCCGATATATTTGTCTACAATAGCACTGGATACGACTTTCAAGAAGTTGGCATCCAATTGAGATGCTACAGCGCGAGCCAGGAGTGTTTTACCAGTTCCAGGGGGTCCATAAAGTAAGCAACCTTTGGGAGGAGTAATACCCACACGCAAGAAAAGTTCCGGATTGAGGAGGGGCAATTCTATCACCTCACGAAGTTCACGGATTTGCTCAGAAAGTCCACCAATGGCAGAATAAGTGACATCGCCAGGGTCTTCATGAGACATATTGTAGACCAATGGGTCGACTTCTCTAGGCAAATAACGCATAATTGTCAGGGTAGTCATGTCGAGAGCAACACGAGTTCCGGACTTCAGTTTGGTTTTGTCTAGTTGCCGACGGCAACCCACAACATAGCGTGGCCCATTAGTTGCCTTAACAATAACTACAATCAAATTTATTATAATTTAGCACGTTTAAAAGGATTATAAATTATTAAGTTACATTTATCCTCGGTGAGTTGTTTCAATACTTCTCCTACGATTTGACCAACACTCTGTAAAGCTTTGAGATCGTTTTCGGATTTATCATATTGTTTAGTAAGTTCCTTGATTTCCTCACGTTCTATAATAAATATTGTTTAATTTCACGTATGTTTGCATGTTATGAATTTTCTTTCTTATTTATTTAAGTCGAGGATTTTGGTCACCCAACTTGTGCAAGTTACTTACTTTCTTTTAGCCTAGATTCTACTTCTTTGTGTTCGAGAAGTTTTTTACGGTATTCATAAAGACCTTTTTCTCTTACTCCTTCAGCGGGAACCGAACCGGTAGTCATTTTGCAAGGTTTTCTAGTAAATAATTTATTTTCTAATAAAAAATGAGCCGAAACTAATATGGAGTCAGCGAAAATTACGAAGCGATTTTTGGGATTCAGTTTTTTGATTGGTTGTCATCGGTAATGAATGAAGTTGCCTGGGGTTCTGAATTCTGATCTAAAAGTGTGTTCAAGGCGATTTGAATTTGGCGATTAGTGAACGAATCCAGAATTTTAGTACTAAAATGACTCTTTCAAATAGAAAGCGGGCTGTTGGTCTGTATTTACCCAACGCGTTTGTAATTAATTTCAAACAGAATGCGGGCATCATTAAGCGTTATAATTTTTGCTAAAATTTCTTCGTGAATATAAGGGTTGGTGTGCAACAAAAATGAACAGAAGAGATATCAAGCTAAAATTTGTTTTTATAAAAATTGACAACTTGAATTAGCTCGTTACGTTTTCTCCTCTCCTTAATTTTATTATTTTTGGATGGGATTTGTCGTTTCGCATCAGCAGCGTTATTTACGAATTTTCACTATATGATCGACCCATTTTATATCAATTTTTATTTGAAAAATCCCCTAACACGTGTATTAGTCCAGTCTAAGATCGAAAAAAATAAACCTTAATTTTGAAAAAATTATAATAAATTCTTTTCTGAAATTTTCAGTCATGTTGTCTTGCTTTAAACAGATGTCCAAGTTATAAATAAAAACGTTTAATTATTGTCTAAAACTTCTCTTACTTAAACAACGGAGTCTAGACCTTGACTAATGTGACATTTTATTTAATCAAATAAAACGTATTTCCAACTATTAAGACGCTAAATAAAGCCTTAACTACATTGGCCAAAAAAGTGAAAAAGTACAAAAGTGAAAATTTTCAAACTTAATTTGGGTAGTGTTTCTGACTGGAAAACTTATAAAAATGATGCAGAAAATAACTGCGCTAGCGGGAGCAAAAATATTTTTATTTTTGTAATTTTGCAAAAAGTGGTCAATGTAGTTATGGCTTAACTAGTCAAAAAACTTATAAATACGGCTGATTATGTTTAACAATTTTTTAATTAATAATTTTTTTCTCTAAACCAATATTAATATATTATATATAGTATTTGACTTTACTCTTAAAATGCGTAAAATTCAAGAAGACGGCCACCCCTTATGAACAATTTGGGGAGAATTAGATAAGTCTTAGGGTTCCGGTCTGTTGAATAGGCACTCATACAAAATATAGGACAGATATTTAGACCGCCTGGTAAACTCCAATAATTTATTCACTTATTCATGAACCATTGTTATTTGGGCACCACTTTCCATTTTATAATTAATGAAATGAAAGTATGTTCATATATACAATTTGGTGTACAAAAAAATATTTGAGGTTTCAATCAAACAATAGGTCTGTTTGGTAAAGTGAAATTTCTTGCGAATTTGCACAAATTTTCACAAAATTGCACAATTTGTTACAAATTCCTGTTTGTTAACTTGAAAAAGTTGCAACGAGAGAGCACATCGAGAGAGAAAAAAATTTCAACTCCATTGGATAACTTGCAAATTTGTGCTACATAAAATTCTGTGTGCAAGGTGAGTAAAGACTGTCAAAACACCCAGCTGTAAGCATCTTTTGCTTTTAATTTGAAATTGTGGTTTCTAATATGTAAAAATTAACTTTATAAATAATAAATAACTTGATTTATAATTTATGTAATTTTTTTTTTTTATTAAACGCAAATTGTTAACAAAACCAGACTTTTGGCATGTGATTGTTGATGTGAGGAGAAAAATTCTGATGTTTTGTACACAAAAGTGGTTCAATGCGTTTGTTAACTTTTTTGCAAGTTTCTCCATTTTTGAGAAATTTGTTCTCTCTTTGGTGTTTTGGCAGGTTTTACACATTTTGATGAAAAAAGATACCAAACACACTTAATATTGTACGAATAAGTCCAAAATAGTGATTTTCACTATACCGTCCGTGCGTCGGCCTGTGCGTCTGTACGTTCGTCCACTGTGCATCGAGCAAGAGCCTATACGGATCTTTATGTAATTCCCTAAACACGTGCAGGGTTAGAACCTCAGTATCAGTAGTAAAATTTCGGAGCAGATTTGTAAAAAAAGTGGAGTAAATAGGAAATTTCTGGAGTAGATTTGAAAACGAAAGAAAAAAACTTCAAAAATTTTATTTTTAAATCACATACACAAATTCAGAACTCAATAGAATTTTAAATTTAAACGTTCAGAGCCAGAGTTGGTTAGAAAACAGAACAACACAGCCATATAGTTTGGCTAAAGAATTAATGATTTTTTTAGTGTGGGAAAAAAGGAGTAGATCTCAAAAAAAAAACCAAGTGGTGCAGTAGATTTATTTTCTTTCTCAAAATTGGAGTAAATTTACTCCGATTGGAGTAAGGTTCTAACGCTGAACACGTGTACCACAGAATGGTTTTGGTTTTTTTTCATTCAAAACTCCTCGAAAACGGCTCCAACGGTTTAGATTAAATCCCGTATCTATAATGATTAAAATAATTGTAATAATAATGCAATTCAGGTTTGTGCCAAAAAATTCACGTTGAGGAAATACGTTTCTTTTTGGGAAACTGCGTTATTTTTGGGATTTTATCATTGATGGCTTGTCTGATTTTGTTATTATTTTGCAATCTTGTACTTCTAAGGCCCAGTTTTTCAATGGTGAGTTATACCAGAGTTAGATTACTTTAGAAGTAAGTTAACCCACAATAAACTAAGAAAGCAGTTTTTCAGTAAAAAATGCATGCGGAAAGACTAAACAAATTCGGTGAATAAAACATGAAAAGCATCCGTTCAGTTGATACTAAATCAAGTCACCAAACTTAATGGTTTAACTCGGGTTTAACTTTAATCTCGTACTGAAAAACTGGACCTCTATATATAATAATATTTTTTTCTATACAAAAATGAAAGAACCAATTAATGTTTTTTAGCACTTTTGACTTCTTTCCCATTTTCTCTCTATCATAATGTTATTGAGCAATTAACATCAATTTGCAATTATATCTATCGATATTATGGTCTTGTATTTTATTTCAAAAATTAAAGTGCCGATGCAATATGGGATGAATATAAGACGAGTCTTAGAGTTTGTCTGACAGATTACCCTGATGAAAAAGTACAACATAAGCGTTTAGGTTGAACATAAATATTTAAAAACGGCTCTAACTAGATGTTTTATTTCCGCCTGCGCCCTCGCCCTTAAGTTACTATATTTTAAAATTTCCTTGTATCTGAAAATCATACTTGTTCCCTTTTCTGAAGAATTGTATTATAATTAGTTAATGGTTGCTAGTGACTTGAACTCAAGAAAACAAGTAGTCAGCAGAAGTATATTCAAGTTAACTAATTAATTAAGGGTGGGTAATTTTTCAAACAAAACGAAATAGAACATTTAATAACTAGCCAGGACACTTTTTGTGGAAATGTACACCTGTTTCATGATAAACATAACCTTATATAAAATTGGGTCATTCTGAAATCAAATGATCAGCCACACCCAATAAAAAAAGCTCATTAGCACGAAGAATCTACAAATTATCCTTTTTAAGATTTGCAAGCAGCCTCAAATCGATGGTATGAAAGTGTGATAAAAATTACATTGAAGGAAAACTTTATTCAATACGATCCATTTGACGTATTTTCTTTAAATGGACTCAAATTTAAATCTTTGTGCAGAAACAAAACTGTGAGCAAAAAGCCATATTGGGTCAGCTTTTCACCCCTTTTTCCTCTCCTCTCCTGAGTAAATAGTCGCTGAATGCTGAGCTGAGCCCTGATTTCTTATGTAAAACTGCATATGTAAATTACTTCCAGGTTTCACGATAGCCTTTCTACATTGGGATTTTTTTTTTTTTGTTGGTTTAACAGGAATTTATCAGTCCGTCAGGATGTAAGTGCTATACTTAAATACATTTAAAATTGCATCCCCTTTTCTCAAATTATAGTCGGTATTTCCATTGCCTTTGAAAGAATTTTTCAGCTTTTCCCAGGAATCATAATCATACCATACAGACAGCCGGCATAGGCCCCGCTGTGTACTAAGTACATTATGTATATTTAAAACAGGAAACATTGTGCTCTCTTCAAAGGATAAATTTCCATATGATCCAGACTAAGGACCTGCGCATTTCAAATAAATACTGATTCGAGCTGGAAAAACACACAAACTTAACACTCTTTCTGTGGAAAAGCTACCACCGTGAGTAGAGAGAACTATGGAATTACATATTTTCCAGGAGCAAAGTTTCCTCGAAAACTCCCTCTGTTACTGCTTACTGCGGCACAGGATGATTTTGAGTCCACTCAGTTCTTTCTATCTACCATCATCATCACTCGGCATTTTCATTTTCATGACTCTTATTAGTCTAAGGTGATTCCTTGAAAGTGTAACACTTTTCATCCCTTGCGCGGCATCGATTTTCAGTTTCAGTTTTAGTTACAATTCGTTTTTGACTTACTTGGTATTCTGCATTTTTTAAACAAAAGTAATTCCTTTTTTTTGTATTTACATATTCTTTCAAGGAAATTATAGATTTGATATTTAGTTTTGAATGTTTTTTTTTTTGTTTTTGTTGGAAAATTAGAAAGATTTTCTTTGCTGAAGAAGAAAAACAGAACCACCCTTATATGTACACATAAAAAGGATACTTTTTTGCACGAGGAAGGAAAATCGATTACAACAGTGTACCGAAGTTATTTCGGCCACCCCTATATGGGTTGGGATTTTTACGCGCACGTATATTTCGGTTAAGTGGATTTCCTCATTGAAGAGCCATCAGCAGCAGCAGAACGAGCAGCAGCAACCAGCCTAGGAAATATATACCACCATTTAAGTTTAGCTACCCAAAAAAATTATTAGATCTGGAATCTTCGTCTGAGATACACACCTATGTTTTAGTTTTGTTCAACTTGTTCCTTAAATCTTACCGGGAATTAAGTTTTTGTCGTTATAAATACATTTATTGATTCATTTTTTATTAATATTAAAGATTTAAAAAAAAAATCATAGAGAAAAATAATAATACGGAACTAAAGAGTGAGAATAAAAAAGGGGTGTGAATAGTTTAAGGACATTGTGTTAAAAATCTAATTAGAATATATAGTTGCTAGTAAGAACGTTTATTGTTAAAGTTTTGGTGAGTTTAAAAAAGTTTTTTTTTGGAAAACCTTCAATTTTTTAACTATTCAAAAAAAAAATTAAGACCCCACCCACGAACTGTTGTAAAAGATACAAGGAAAATTTCTCTTCCTTTGTACCTACATGGGAAGGTACATTATGTATAGTAAGCACTGGAAGGATAGTGTTGTTGCACCGTTGCCTGTGGAACTGCTGAATATTGGCAATCCTTTTTTCCGACTACCGGTTTTGACTACTCTCTAAAACTAACTTTGTACCGATTCTCGTTTCGGAAATTTTTGACAAATAAATTCTTTATTCAGTTTCATTTCATTTTCATTTTTAATGACAAATTCGTAGTAAATTTTTGGTTTCCTAAATTTTTTGTGTATAATTTAACTTTTTTTTTGAAATATTCGAAAAAAAAAGTATCCATCATCATCGATTCTTATACACGCTTCCGTTTTTGCAGCATCACGTCTCCCTGTTTCCGTCGAATACTTTGTTTCTTTAAATTTCCGCATTGGTTAAATCAGTCGAAGTGCAAGACAATCAGAGCCTGTAGGAAAACCAAGAAGAGAATAGTTGATCCTTAATTAGTTTTTCCTCATTCGTAATATCGTTCGGCTAACTCTTCGAATACGCGTCAGTTAATCAAATCAGTGATGATGACCAACGGATTAGTGGAAAACTCGCAACAAAACGGACGTGCCGGTTCAATCGGAAGCGCTCAAGATGACACAAAGACAAATCTTATAGTTAATTACTTACCACAGACCATGACCCAGGAAGAAGTGAAATCCTTGTTTTCCAGCATCGGAGAGGTTGAAAGTTGTAAGCTGATTCGTGACAAAGTTACTGGTAATACACATAGTTGAAAAAAACAAACATTGAATGCTTTAAGGAGTGTTTCTTATATCCTACATATTTATCTTTTAAAGGTCAAAGTCTCGGCTATGGCTTTGTAAATTACCAGAGATCAGATGATGCTGAAAAAGCTGTAAGCACATTCAATGGACTCCGTTTGCAAAATAAAACCATTAAAGTATCGTTTGCTCGACCAAGTTCAGATGCTATAAAAGGTGCTAATCTGTATGTGTCCGGTTTATCGAAGAGCATGACACAGCAGGATTTAGAATCATTGTTTAGCTCGTTTGGGCAAATCATTACATCGAGAATATTGTGCGACAACATTACTGGTCTATCAAAAGGCGTTGGTTTCATACGTTTCGATCAGCGATGCGAAGCAGAACGTGCTATACAGGCACTAAATGGAACGACTCCGAAGGGTGCCACCGAAGCAATTACAGTGAAATTTGCAAATAATCCTAGTAATAATATGAATAAAGCATTACCTCCGTTGGCCGCCTACCTGCAGCCACAGCCAAATAGACGTTTTCCTGGCCCAATTCATCATCCCACCGGCCGATTCAGGTAGGTGTATTATTTAAAATTCGTATTCAAATAATTTATTGTGCATGAGTCTAGATGGCGTTTTTAAATTAAGCATGCGGGGTACATTAACATAGCCTACAAAGTATCTCAATCTAAAATAATCATTATTGTGTTCTATTAAATATCTCCAGATCTGAGTTTCAATGCAAAAGACATAAGATTTTTAAAATCCACGTTTAAAAAAATATTCCATTATTCTGTCATCAGAAAAGTCCATTTACTACTTTTTTTCGTATATTGACCTAAATGGTCTTATACCAAAAAATATCTTTCTTTCCAAGGATTCGTTTCGATCAAATAACTGTTAAAATAACAAGGCGAATTTGGTAGAGTAAGTATGTTCATTCATTTTTGTTGCGCCGATGTAACTTATTCACCCCTGTTCTGATTGTCGCTTCAGTAAACAATACTTTCGTTTTAAGAACATACAAGGTGTTCTGAATTTCGTTTCGTTTTCTAAACTAGCGAATACTATGTGTTCTGAAAAACTGTCGGATTAGCAATACTCAATTTTTTGCCGTTTTCAATTCGATTCGTTTTTGGTTGGCGAATTTGAATTCGTAAATCTAAAAATGTAGATATGTACCTATAAGATATTTTTAAAACATATCTAAAAGTTTTTTTTTTTCTTCTGAACTAGGGGAAGACATACTAAGAACTCACTGTTTATAGCTTTTGTAAATTGTATGGTCAAACACACAGGTCTGGCAAGAGGTTTCACCAAAACATCTAATAAGACTTTAGATGTACATACATAGATGGTTTGTGGTCCAAAATAGCCAAAGTATGGGTTTTTTTATTGAAGGTGGTTTTACTGAACTTGTGATTTCAAGGTGAAGTAAAGCCTTTCATTTCAATCTACCCTCCCCTATCTCACACCTTTAAAATCCATATATATCTCACTCACACGTTTCATGCTGAATCCGAAAGTACTAAATGAAACTGGCGCATCGGTTAAATTTGGGTGGAATCTACCTTCTCTTTTTTACGATAAAATCTATCTGTCCACCGATGCGCTCTTCAGTAAAATGACCCATGTAATCAGGCACAAAGACCGTAACATCCTGAGACCTCCATGTCGAGATGCTAGATGTGTTGCATCTAATGTCATTATGCGCATTTTATCATCACAAATCTAAGCAGATTATAAATAATTCGATGCCTGAAAAAAAGTTAAACTACTTACAAGCAGAACGTTGAGGCTAAAGTATCCTTTTCTGTTATAAAACAAATGTTTGTCCTCTTCAGGTTGTACAATTCGGACATGTGTACCGTCTACGCACTTTATTACTCGTGGGAATTCAGTTCTGTCGAAAAAATCAAGCTTTGTCCTTCGAATATTTTCTTTACACGTCTCTTCATACTTTAATCCATTTGTAGCACAAATGCTCATCTGCTATGGTAAGGATCACCTTGAGAACTTTGCAAAAAGTAGCTCTTTCCAATTCAATATTAAAATCATTCCACTACGCTGGTATCCACCTTCTTAACTTTCGACGAAACCTACGCGTTGATAGAACCTAAGTGCGGCGATTGTTGATTTTGAGATAAATTTAAGTTTTAAATTCGTACGAAAATCAATTTTATTAACGTATTCAATTAGGAACGAAAATCAGAACAGGGGTTATTTTCTGCATATGCTGCACCCATAATCTGCATATCAAAATTGATAAAATTGGAAAGAATCTGTATAGCTTGTAACTTTATCTTGGAGAAGATAGTCAAGCGATTTTTACAAATTTTTTTCAGAAGCATTATTACTTAAATTAAATTACTTTAACTTAAAAATAATGTTCTGTCATTTTCCCTAAGTTTTAAAACTTTAATCATGACGATCCGATTAATAGAACTCAAGATACAAGCCTTTTAAGCAAACCTTATCGGTTTTTTACTAGGTAATTTTATGTATCACGGCTGTTTTAATTTCCATTCGAATTCTATATCCTCACGTTTTCGAATTTTCGCTGTTCCGAATTCCGGATTCGGCAAAACGAACGGATCACAATCCGCCATATTGACTTTTTAAATTCGGTTATCTTTTTGTTGGTGGATTACAATTTCATTTTTGACAGGTCTTGCATACATAACAGCTGATTTCGAAAATGTTTTGTTGATCAAGTTGGTAAAACTTAAAAGTAAATCCGACTGGAAATCAGAATAATCGTTTTCAATCCGCACGGATTCAATTTTCGTTTCCGTTTTTAAATTCGACCGAATATCAGAACAGCCTTATTTATCAAAAAATTAACAACAAAAGTCTCCAAAAAAAATCCGATAAGGTTCGCTTAAAATGCTTAAATCTTGATTTCTGTTAATCCGATCGTCAAGATAAATATGTCTTTACACTAAGGAAAAATGAGCATCATTTCCTATTTTAAAAAAAAATGAATTTGATAATGCTTGAATGAATGAATTGTAAAAATTGCTATTTTCAACCCACCACCGGCGCCAAAAAAAAAAACTACCAGGCTTTTGGTTTTAATATCAAGACGCATACACCTCTAATAACCCTCGTACTCAATTTTTGGTTATATTTCCACACACAAAATTAGCTGTCAGTTCTTAGTCTTTAATATTGTCTAATATTTGACAAGAAAATAAAACTAAAAAAACGTGGACTTATTTAGAATAATTTATGTTAAAAAAACGTGCTTTTTCAATTTCAAACAAAATATATGATAGGATGCCAAATTTAAATATTGCGTTACACTGACTGGCTTGCATAGAATTCGAAAGTATGAAACCCTTTTAAAACTTTTTTTTGTGTAACTCAAAACATGATAAAAACCTCTCTGGATACTTCCAAAAAAAACTCCACGATGCAACCTGCTATTTAGACCGTGATCATTTCTAACATTTGTAAGCGGCGTACCAACAGACATACTTTTTTCTACGTCGTCGTATCGTTAAATCATTACTAGCTGAAATCCAGAGTTGGATTCTTACAAATAGACTATTATCTTAGAGGATATAATTATAATGCCTTTTTCTTTTTTTTAGATCAGAGTTGGTTCAGAGCAGAGCATTGAGCGAGCGGAGTAAACTTTGAGCAGAATGTGTTCAGAGCACTCCGATTTAATTATGAAACACACCTGAGTACTGAATTTGGAAGTTCCACCAAACTTCAGTGCCAAACAAGCAAAAAAAAAAAACAATAGTTTGACAGAAAAATATGTAGGGAAAACAAAAACATGTAATTGTGATTGGTCGTTTGTTTGTTTTCCCTACATATTTTTATGTCAAAATTAGAAAGAGAAAAGAAAAAGATAGTTTCTGGAAAAGCCTAATTGTCATATCTGTCAAATTGCATGAAAACTATATGAAGTTGGCTGCGCTCAGCATTTTACTCCCTTTAAGGCTGCCGCAAACCAACGCGAAACATTCGCGCGAATATCCGACGACTGAAAAATGTTCGAAGATTCGGATCGCGCCAGTGTGGGTCCCATTAATCTCCATGTAAATAAATTAAGACAGGCGGAAGTTTCGTTGTCGCGCCGAATGTTTCGCGTTGGTTTGGGAGAGCCTTTACTCTGCTATTTTATTCTGAGCGCACAGAGCGCCCTCTGAACATACTCAGAACTAAAAAAGAAACACAATTATTTTTTTGACAGTTCAGGCTTTGCTCTGAACTAAAAAAAAAAACGCCTATAATATGGATTGCTCGTTTCTATCCCTAATGCATTGTAGTGCCTGAAGCCATGATAGGGGGCACTGTTTCACTTTCGATAAGATAAAGTCCTAGAGGGTATCCTACAGCTGCTATCAATTGCAAGTCATAATTTTACTTTGAAGTAATTATTGAAATGAATTAGCGTTTGTTTATTATTTTAAAGATATCGAAATTTACTTTTTTAGTTTTTTTCTAAAATGTGCAGAAAACTGAGTGCCTTTAACTTTCCGAAACTTGAACAGCGACCCCTATGAAAGCTTCGCATTCGAATAAAAACAAGCACTCCATATCTTATGTCCTCGGTAATAGCCGAGTATGTGTGTTTTTACGTTTCATACCAGCAGCGTTCCATATACATAGTATAAAAAACACATGGTATGATATTCAACGTTGAATTTTTCGATCGTTCTGCACATCTACATTACTTGGTGACAAAACAGCATACAAAAAAAAAAGAGAAACAAAAATAATATGAAGTGAACTACGTAACTCGGACAATTATGTGGTTTTCGTTTCGACCAAAAAAATCGATTTTTGTTTGATTTTTTTGATTTGTGGCAAGTTTTTCCTTTCCTTTCGACCAAAAAAATCGAATTTTTGTCGATCTGAAGTCGATTTTGCAGATCTCGATTTTTAGCAAGATTTACACAGATTTTCACACGCACTTGCACACACATCAAAGAAAAGTGACTTTTTCCCAGTGTTGTTTTAAAAAAAGGCACTCATACAATCATAGTACAAAATAAAATCACGTTTTGTGTTCGTTTTGCCAGTCAGATTTACGATCTGACACCCAAATCTGAATTGGATGAAACGAAAGCTACATTAGCGTGAGAGCGATAGAATAACAAGATGCACCATATCATACGTATTTTATATACCTTGGCAGCGTTCCATATAAGCCGTTGTTTTAAGTTTATTTTTATTAGTTAGACAGTGTCTTAATAGTTCGAAACATTTGGAAATATTCTTTTTTTAATAAAATAAAATTTAAGACTATAGTCAAGCGGTTTAGACAAACCAACAGTACAAAAAACTACAAAAATGATCTCAAAATAAATTAAAAGCAAACCTCAAAAACTCTCCAGCTACTTGTTTAATCGTAATCGTGTGAAGAGAAACTTAGCTTAACCGAACTTACCGTTACGACTATTGTTATTCTTATTTTGAGTACCTATTGTAGTAAAAGTAATGACTTAAAATCAAAAACAAAATTTTCCCTACCCAGAAAAGTCAGCAGCGTAAATATTTTGCTACAATGAATAATGGAATAAATTCAGAAAAGCTTATTGATTCTAATCTTAAGCTAATATTAATCACTAACCTCGTTGAATTGTTGTTTTTTGGTGCTCAAAAAATCAACAGATTATTATTAAAATATAAGACCCAGTTTCATAGAACTGTCAAATCGACAACATTTCACGTCATGTCTATATGCTTACGTTTTACTCGTAATTAAAAAAAAAACACCACCTTCTTCAATGTCGTATTTATGTTATTTTCTTACAAACATTCCCACTCTGTATTTAATAAATAAATAGGTGCATCTGTCTGATTGGAATGAATAATTTCATTGATTTTTTTTTTTAAATGGTACCATATTAAACATTTAGGATCTACAACCCTGCATTTGCCATAGAATTTTGCTTTAACTATTCGAAGCATCAGTTGCAGAGCACCCTTTTTTTTGCGAAAATCAAAAAAGGCACAAGGCCTTTAAAATGAAACATAGACTTACCTGCACTCTGGAAAACCGACACCATTTTCCAATAAGAAAAAAAGCACTTTATTTGGCACACAAACCTACCCCCTGACTATTATTTAAATTATTAATAAAGAACAAAAACCCACCCCATCTCAAAAAAAAAAAAAAAAAAATACAAATATAGGTGAGACAGTTACGAATGACATTTTAGGTCATTGCACTCAAACAAAGCAGAATTGCATGGTAGTTTCTTCATTGACTAAACACGAGTGTTTGTGTATGATGGTGCATCTTTAAAAGAATATTCTTTTGTATATTATTTTAAGAGCAAGGAGAAGAGTACACAACTGCTTTAAGAGCATTTTTTGGAGTAGTACTTTAAAACTAAAAACAAATATTTTATAATTTAAACAACTTTTTGCCTAAGTTTACACGACTGTCAAATCAATATAGTTTTTGCGATTTTGTGGTACTAAACCAATGAAATATGTCGTGTAGATCCAGTTTTTACTTTTCAGTGACAATGTCTGAAATGTAAAACTAACAATTACTGCAAATTGATATTTTATTTTACAAGCATTGTTTAAATATTGTCCTCACACCATTTCGCTCTGCTCATTATTGTTTGCTTTTTATTAGACCTTAGGATAACTATTAATGAAATCACTTGTCACCTTCTGTCAAAACTAACTAAATGTTGGTCTAATTTGCATGATAGAAGAAAACCTTATTAATCAGGTTAATAAGCGGAATATTCATGTCATGAGTCATGAGTTATGACATAAGACTTTGACTGATAAGGCGAAATTGTACGTAGACCTTGAACGTAAAAATAACTTCGGATATCTCCAATGGACCATGAATACTATTTCTAAGATTGTCTTAGGGCGCCATTTTTAACGGCTTTCTTGTATTGGTTATAATGGTTTAAAATTTTATTAGTTCACAAAATTATTCACTGATTTAAAATAAATGGAGAATAAATCGAAACAAAGGTATGCTCATGAAACTACTTTAAACTTTAAAGCTTGTTACTAAACGTTTCTTATTTTTAAATACTTTTTAGCGAGTACCCTATACATTATTGATATTGGAAAGTGTCAAAGTGGCATTAGGCGTTAGACTTTAGGTGTATTTCTTTTGCACTCCTTTTTTATTCCTTCTACCAAAAGACTTCGATTGGCTGTTCCGATTAATGTTGCGGAGTGTTTTTCTGTTCACAATTTCATAAAGAAGTAGATACGGAATACATACAAAGTTTTCTTACTTGTCAAAAGGGATAAATTCTTGAAGAATTAATTTTGTTAGGTGTACATTGGGAAAGTCGATGTTTTCATATTCTATTGAATCAAAAAAGGAGTAGAACAGTATGAAAATCCAATCGAAAACTACATTGAAAAATAAATCGATTCGGTGATTTTGACTTTAATAAAATGTCAAAGAGATAGTACAATGCCTTAGAAAATCACTTTTTAACTTAGTATCATGCTAAAAATGCTTTAACATCCATCAAAATGGATGAAAATGTGTACAAAGTTTTTGATCAGATAACTAGACTATACTTTTCCGAAGGTATTTCCTGTGTTATGCTAATTTCAAATCCAAGCTCAGAAATCTTTCATCGATCAGGAGATTCTCGTTTAAAAATAAAAATTTTCGAGATAATGTAATTTTTTACATGTTGATTATTCTTCTTCTTTAAATTTCAGTTTCAATCTTTTCAATATTTTTTTTACTCCATAGGAAATTCCTTGTTGAAATGTGTGCATTTGGCTTAACATACCATAAAAACGATTTTTTTTAGAATGTAGTTTCATGTGGAGAATTACAACTCAGGAATTAATAAATATTGGAAAGATTTAAACTCAACTTGAAGTAAAAGATTAGTACTGTCAAAAATCCTTAATATATTTGCTGACAATGAAAATTATTACATAACCTCAAAAGTAGCGATAAATCGTTTCCGAGCTCAAATTTAAGCTAAGCACAATAAAACCTGAGGCAAAGTATAGTCTGGTTTCTGTTATAAGCTTAATGACAAATTTTGTAGACCAGTGTTTTTAATTTCTCACGTCGGCCTCGTTTGTGGAAACTAGCTGTAATCAAACTTGAATAGTTTCAAATTATACGATTCCGAAACAGTAGATTTATATGTGTACTGTGCCCACGTTCACGTGTGTCAAGTTAGCACTACACTTTTAGAAATTAAATAAACTAAGTACACAGTTAATTGTAGCTTTTTAGTAGTAAATTAGTTGTGGAAAAAAAAAATTTGTAGCTCTACTATTTAATAAAAAAATGGTATGTAGTGCTAACTTGATATCAAGTTAGCACTACACTTTAGGAAATTTAAAAAACAAAGTACACAATTAATTGTAGCTTTTTTGTAGTAAATTAGTTGTGGAGAGAAAAAAATTCTAAAAATTTTTTTGACGAAGTTTTCAAACAAAAACTAGGTAGGTAGTGCTAACTTGATACTCTCAGTCCAGGCATTAGAAAAGGAAATTAGAAAATCTAAAGATGGCATTAATTGTAGCTTTTTTCTCTCCACAACTAATTTACAACAAAAAAGCTACAATTAATGCCATCTTTAGATTTTCTAATTTCCTTTTCTAATGCCTGGACTGAGAGTGTCAAGTTAGCACTACCTACCTAGTTTTTGTTTGAAAACTTCGTCAAAAAAATGTTTAGAATTTTTTTCTCTCCACAACTAATTTACAACAAAAAAGCTACAATTAATGCCATCTTTAGATTTTCTAATTTCCTTTTCTAATGCCTGGACTGAGAGTGTCAAGTTAGCACTACCTACCTAGTTTTTGTTTGAAAACTTCGTCAAAAAAATGTTTAGAATTTTTTTCTCTCCACAACTAATTTACTACAAAAAAGCTACAATTAATTGTGTACTTTGTTTTTTAAATTTCCTAAAGTGTAGTGCTAACTTGATATCAATCAATCCATTTTTTTATTAAATAGTAGAGCTACAAATTTTTTTTTTCCACAACTAATTTACTACAAAAAAGCTACAATTAACTGTGTACTTAGTTTATTTAATTTCTAAAAGTGTAGTGCTAACTTGACACACGTCCCACGTTCTGTAACTCTCGCATCGATAAAATCAGTCGAGAAACGATGAAAATTGAAACAAATCGTATGAGTTTTGTTCCATTTTTCATTGTTTCTCGACCAAATTTATCCTTGCGAGAGTTACAGAACGTAGGCACTGGACCCATGTTCTGTAACTCTCGCATGGTTAAAAGCAGTCGAGAAACGGTGAAAATTGAAACAAATCATATGAGTTTACAGAACATGGGTCCAGGGCCTTATGGCTTATGGGTCTGTTCGCGTAATGTCCAAAACTGCGAATTTCTACGAATTTTTTTTTCCATATTCACTCTGAAGGATTTTGAACATAAATTCGTAGAAATTCGGACAGTACGCGAACAGACGTATTGTTTTTCTCATTATTCCCTTTCGACAAAAAAAAAAACATCTTTATTTTATGAATTTGTATTGTATTTAGTTAAAAATTAATTTCAACTTCGATAAACTTATTAATTCACTCAGTTCATACCTATTCTCAGATTTTCACCATTAACTGGTGATCTCTTGGGCAACACAATTTTACCAACAAATGCAA
Organism: Leucozona laternaria; assembly: GCA_932273885.2. Lineage (NCBI taxonomy): Eukaryota > Metazoa > Arthropoda > Insecta > Diptera > Syrphidae > Leucozona > Leucozona laternaria. The sequence continues at coordinate 15,074,450 of OW026367.1, read as the reverse complement.
TCAACGGATCCGGTTGGTGTATATTTGTTTACAATCTAGCACCGGAAACTGAAGAGAACGTCCTGTGGCAACTCTTCGGACCATTTGGCGCAGTTCAAAGTGTAAAAGTTATTAAAGATTTACAAACGAATAAATGCAAAGGATTTGGCTTCGTCACAATGACCAACTATGATGAAGCTGTCGTAGCAATACAATCACTTAACGGTTACACACTAGGCAATCGAGTACTGCAAGTTAGTTTTAAAACTGCAAACAGTAAAACTAAAACCACTTAAGTCCGAATCGAATAAGTTTTTTCTGTTCGATTTGTTTATTTTTATTTTATTTTCTAAAAATTTGTTTGAATATTCAAATGAATTTTAATTCTTATATACCTAATTAAATAAATAAAACGAATACTTTATGAAATATTATATTATAAAAGAAATGAAAAAAAAATGTATTTAAAGCCAAAAAACTTACTTGATTTCTGTAAATGTACTATTTAATGTAAGGTATTCGTAAATAAATACCTAGTCATTGTATAACAATTCTTCATATCGATAAAAAAAAAAATTTGAAATCCAAGCACTAACGAAATACAGTAAGAAGAAAAGAGTTATGTACTAAAAAACGATATACAAGTCAATAAGAATATATAGATATAGGCAAATTTAGGGGAGCGAAGCAATAATATTAAGAAAAAAAAATACATAAGTCCCGATAATGTGAACCCGGTATGTAGTGAAACATGTGTCATACACAATAAACTATAAGCATACAAAGTCAATGATAGGTATTTTATCATTTGCACAAACAGTTTTTACAAACATTCTTAAAATTTGCTTTCTTTATTACATTCAAATTTAAATTTAAATTTATTCTTATATTAAACTAAGTTGGTGTCTTGCAAATCCATGCATCAAACAAAAGAGAATAGGAGATGTTATGCTCGGATATTTAAGCACAAAATGGAAAGCACCACAATTTTTTTTAGAGTTATAACAAATAATATATTATTATATTTATATATAACACAAAACCCTAACTAATTTTCTTTATTATACAATTCTAATATAATTATGTGCGTAAATGTTGTTTAAACACATTCTTTAACCAATGTATGGTAATTCTTATTTATTAAAAACCAAAAAAAAAAAAAACAAATACAAATTCATAAATATTAATTATGTATGTACCTAGTTGTAATAATATATGGCTAACATTATGCGTTTTATTAAGTGTCGCCATTTTATAGATATTTTTCATTGATTATTATAAAGGAACTTTGTTGTGCAATCGCTTGATTAAAAAATAAAAAAAAAAAACATTTTAACTCTAACTTACATTACATTAATTTTTCTGGTAATAAATATTAATAATTTAATCAATTTTTTATTTTGTAGTTGTTGCCTAAATTTAAGTAATAATAAATTTTTAACAAAATATAATACGCACATGCTTATAGCAAAATTATTTGAATTTAAATTAAATGAAATGAGAAAAGAAAAATTATTAAAACAAAACTACCAAGTATTTCATATTTCGATGAAAAAACAACTTTGTCTAATTTTGGGTTAATCTTAGTTGGTTTATCAATTAGTTAATATATTAAATAGAAAAAAGAAAAGAAAACGGTTGCATTGAACAATTGTACTACTAAACAAAAATTTACTATTATAAAATAAAAAAAAATGAATGTAAACTACTTTTATAAGAGAAAACCCAAAAATATGAGACTGGAAAAAAAATATAGTTAAATTATACTATTATTGAGATAAATGCTCTTTACGTATATGTATAAAAAATTGAAATAAAATTAAATAAATATTATGTGTACATGTTTATGTATTTTATTTATCAAATGGTGATACACCATGTTAAACAAAAAAAAATATAACATAACTTTTACATAATTTTTTTTTTTCATACAAACTTTTTAATGAAGATAAATATGAAAAGAATGCAAAGGAGGAGATGTATAAGGAATTATCTGGATGTTTGAATAAATAATTTTTTTTGTATTAGAGATTTTGAATTTTATTTAAAAAAGCTTCGCATCAGAATCAGTTAAATAATAAAAGATTAAAGAAAAGTGGTTTAATTAGTTCTTTATTCGGATCTAAATAATCAGTATGGCTCTTAATTTTTGGAAAGTCGTTTTTAAGTTATGTCTTTCAACTAGATGGTGATATTGATAATCTTTAATTAGTCTTTATAAAATATAATAAAGATATTATAGTGTCTTTATTCCAGAATGATTTAGATTCAAAAGATGAAAAATAATAAAATTATTAAGGGTATCCATGCAACGATGTAAAACCCTCAATAAGTTTACCATTTGGTTTTTGGTTAATGAACTGTCAAAATTTGTATGGGAGATGATTACAAATGACATTGGACTCACTCTGCGCTACTCATATTGATATTTATTTGTTTTATCTCACTCCACTCCATGATGAAAAAGAGAAAGTCTAGTGAGGCGGTTTTTTTTCAAAAAGATTAACAAATCCTGCCTCACTTGACTATATCTTTCTCATAGTTAGGGAGAGTGAGATAAATAAAGAGATGTCGTGCGGAGTGGATCCAATGTGAACATCGTCAATTGGATAAAATTCCTCACCGGATTTCCTGTGGAAAATGAACGGAAACTTATGGGGAATTCATTTCAAAAAAGAAATCGAATTTTTTGTAAACAGAATCGAATTTTGTCTGTCAATTGAAAGGAATTCGTATTTCGTAAAAGAATCGATTTTTTTTGGTGTGATTGTGTTTGTGACTTTATAGCTGCAATTGACGCAAAACGTCAAGAAATTATTCACAAAACTATTAAGGTAGAACCGCACTAGGCGGAATTGCACTTCAGCGACACCGTGCGCACTTTCGCACGAAACTGAACGAAACTTCACGTCGCGCCACAGTTGGTCAGATTACCAACTTTGTCGCATAGTGTCGCGTCGTGAAGTGCAGTTGCCGCTTAGTGCGATATAGCTCATACAATTTCCCACAAATAAGTCGTGAAGTTCAGTTCCGCTGAAGTGCAGTTCCGCCGAGTGCGGTCCTAGCTTTAAGGTTGTTTGTTTATGTTGTGAGAAAAATTTTTTACCAATAGAATTAAATTAATAAATAAAAGATATTAGCCAGATTATATGGTGCATTTTATTTGTTTGAACTTCTATTTGCACATATATTTTTAAAGAAAATTATTATTGAAAAGTTTTCATCACTTGCACTGAAAGTTTTTAACACGTCTTTGTCCCCTTTCACACGAGGAAACTGAGTTGCCAGCAACAATCAGTTTGTGGGTGAGAAAGGCAAGAAGTAAGAGGGGAAATTGAAATCTCCCCGGTCAACGATTCAAGGAGATTTTTTTGACATTCCTCTTCACACACACAGTAGAGTGTGTTCAACCAAGCTATTTTAAAAGGGAAATACAGAATGTTTCCACGATTTTGTTTCTTCGTGTGAAAGGTACAGGAGATTTTTAAGGAAATTAAAAGAAAACGTCAAAATAATCTCCAGCAACTTGTTTCCTCGTGTGAAAGGGGACTTTCACTCGCGAAAGCTATTTTTTTTTGTCAAATTTGTGTTTGATAATGAACAACGCACAATAAATTATTTTTATAGCTGTATTGACTGAATATACTGTTGAATATTTTATTAAATTATGTAGAATTCGTTCCAACCAAAAAATAAACAACTCGTCTTCCAAAAATTCCGCGACTTTCAATTTATGAAGTATTAGAAATGTCAAGTCTTCATAGTGTGTGTGCAAATCAGTGTGAAATCTTGCTAAAAACGCAAGATTTGTTTTGACAGAAAAGAATCGATTTTGTTTAGAAAAAATTCGATTCTGTTTAGAAAAAATTCGAATTTTTTGTTGAAAGGAATTCGCCATTAACCCACAGATAAGCCACGTGGGTAATCTGTGCTTAACCAAACGTAATTGTGACTTTTTGAATTAGGCGTGTTCAAAAACATGATTCATAAAATATACCAGAGCACTAAAAAAAAAAAAAGCGTGTCGGTCATTGACTTATTATATATGGACTGCCAGGAGCCAACTTCACGTTGACGCCACTTTAAGCTATGCGTTACAAGCGCCGAGTTCAATCCTATCGGAAAATAAAGATACTACTGTTTGACATTTGTATCGAGGATTTTTTTGAAGGATTTTTTTCCATCTGATTTCATTTTTCATTGGGTACGTTCAGCAGACACAAGGGACTACATTTATGTAGTCAAGTGCTTTCATTGAACGCAAATTTTACAAAGGAAACTAGTTATTTTTTGAGATGTCATTAATACCAAAATTGAAACTTTACTTCCAACCTTTACCTTCCGTCGATAGTGCAGATAGTTGGCGTGTTTTTTTGCAAGTCCATATGGATTTGTCGAAAAAAACGACATCGGGACTTAGGGACTTCTTACTTACAGTACGTAAGTCCCGATAATTATCTGGACTTAGCTAAGTCCATATGGATTTAAATTGTTGTTGTATTTACGTGTAAAACTATTAGTCCTGATGTCGTTTTTTTCGACAAATCCATATGGACTTGCAAAAAAAACACGGCTAGTATTTATAATAATATTTTTATCTGAAAAACACCTCACACAAATGAATTACGAATTGTATATTATAATTTCTTCAATACATGCATTCTGTCTCTCCGACATCCTTCACGTTGTGTGACGCTGAACGTGACTGAGATTTTTCACTTCTTGTCTAGGAGCAAATAAAATTTTCTTTCACTTAAATCGATAACCATTACCGCTGTTTGTTGATTTCATTGGTTGCTATTGTTAATTAGTATCGCAATGATTCAACTTTGTTTTCATACTTTTTTTTAATTAATAACAACAAACTAATAAACAAACATCATCGAAAAGAATTCTGAAACTGAATTGCAAAATAAAAACAGACTGCTTTTAAACTATGCAATTTCTTCTTGCGATTTTTAAGCACGTGGGCGAGGGACGTATGTGGTGGCCGGGGTAGACGAAATTGCTGAGGTTGAACAAATTGCAGAGTTATCGCTCATTCTTCTTTGTGCTTTTCCTTATTGTTCGAATGTGTTTTATTTTCATTCGTCGTCCACTCAGATAACTTCGCTTAATCAAGTGGAGTAAAGAGTGCAGTGAGATGATACTTCTTCACTTGCACAAACTAAACATTTCATTAAAAATCGCTGTCGTGTAAAAGGTATTTGCAATTAGAAGGAAACCAAAGGAGAAACGAAGATTAAAAATCGCTGTAATGTAAAAGCAGTGAAACAATAAATGTCAAACCAGTTTTCCAAAATTTCCTTTTTTTAGAAACAACTTCTCGCTTAATTTTCAAAACTGTTAATTCATACAAATTTTAGTCATGTCGAAGTTCATAAAATAAAATAAAATTAGTAGAAACTTTCAGATTTGAAAAGAAAATGAGTAGAGGTAGTATTTTGCTTTACACTTTTTGCTAAGAATATTGAATATATTTAGTAGGCGTGTCTTACTTACAGTACGTAAGTCCCGATAATTATCTGGACTTAGCTAAGTCCCTATAGATTTAAGTTGTTGTTGTATTTACGTGTAAAACAATTAGTTCCGATGTTGTTTTTTCGACAAATCCACATGGACTTGCAAAAAAAAACGCCTAGTAGTTTTAAGTACACAGTTTAAGCGCGTTTTTATAGGGAATTCTAATCCTCTACAATTTCGGTTAAGATAAATTTTACTGATAAATTAAAAGTAAGGTTCGTTTACTCCAAATTTTTGGGCATTTTTGTACAATTTTATTGTTTTTTATGAACTTTGACAGAACTTTGGACTGAAATGCACAAAAATCTGAATTTTAAAATAAAGGAATGAACCTATGAATAAGTTATAATTAAAAAAAAATACAAACGTTTTCAAGAAAAATAAGATATCTAAAAAGCTGCTCGGAAGTTGCCTAGTGGGCGAGTCGTATTTATTAGATTTTTGACTAGTTAGACAGTTTATAATTATTTTGAAATAGTTGGAAAATACTTTATTTGATATATACAAAAAATATTGGAATATTGCAGGTTTAGACAATAGATTCCATTGTCTTAAGGTAGGTAAAAACTTAGAAAACTTCAGACATTAAAAATGTTTTTTATAACTTGGACGGCCGTCTAAAGTAAGACGGCGTTTATAAATACGATTGTACGAATTTTTCCTTGAAATAATGTTTTAAAAATATCTTCCTTCACTACATCTCTTGAAATGGAGAAAATAAATTTCATTGAAAAATCTTTTATTTCGAATATGACTCTTAAAATCAAAGGTTTTATAAAATAAATCAAAAAAGGATTTTTGTTCGGTGCTCCCCCAACACTACGCCGATTGGTGACTAACTATGACCATAGATGGCCTTACCTTCTATGAATGAAATTTCATTCTGAGGCGAAGTATGTAACAGATGGCGCTAAAAATAGTATTTATTATTGTCGGTAGGCCCGAACTTGTCGCTGATTTCCCTTTGAGAACTGGAACCATCATCTCCGCAGGTTATGTATGGAATTGACAACCAACTAGCAGTCCATATAATGGGTGATTTTTTAAGAGGTTTAGAACTTTTTTTAAAAAAAAAACACAAAAAATTCGAAAAAATGAATGAAATATTTATTTGAATCGATAGTTTGAACCTTGCAATTTAATGTTTAAAGATAATTTCATGCAAATGTTGACCGCGGCTGCGTCTCAGGTAGCCCATCCGCTGAGTCCAATTTTGGCATACTCTTTCACACATAACGGCCGGTATCTCACGAATGAATGCATGGATGTTGGCTTCCAGTGCGTCAATCGAAGCGGGCTTGTTCCTATAGACATTAACCTTGACATACCCCCACAAAAAATAATCTAATGGTGTCAAATCGCACGATCTAGGCGGCCAATTGACCGGCCCGAAACGTGAAATTAACTTTTCACCAAACTCGCCTCGCAATTGCGCCATTGTTTCGCGTGCTGTGTGGCATGTGGCACCGTCTTGTTGAAACCACATATCATGCAAGTCAAGAACTTCCATTTCGGGCAAAAAAAAATTTGTTATTATCGCTCGGTAGCGTTCACCATTGACAGTAACGCTGCGATTCGCATCATCTTTGAAGAAATAGGCCCAATAATGCCGCCGGCCCATAAACCGCACCAAACAGTGGCTTTTTCGGGATACATTGGTAGCTGTTGCAATGCTTCTGGCTGATCTTCACTCCAAATGCGGCAATTTTGCTTATTTACGTACCCATTCAACCAAAAATGAGCCTCATCGCTGAACACAAGCAGCGCGCGATGAACATTTCGAACCGAGCACGAATTTTGATAGTAAAATTCAATAATTTGCAAGCGTTGTTCATTTGTAAGACGATCCATGGTTAAATTGCAAACCAAACTGAAGCTGTTTGACAGTGACACAAGGTACTAAACACACGTCAGCTGTCAAAACCAGTGTTGCCAAAACCAAACCAGCTAAAAAATCACCCGTTATAATAAGTCAATGGTGGCGGTGTTCTCTAAGTGCCTGATTACATGAGTCTTTTTACTGAAGGTTCTTTTACTGAACTCGTGATTAAACGGTGAAGAAGAATTCTTTCATTTCTATCTACCCTTCCCTATCTCACACCCTTAAAATCCATATATATATCTCACTCACACGTTTCATGCTGAATCCGAAAATATTAAATGAAACTGGCACATCGGTGAAATTTGGGTGGAATCTACCTTCTCTTTTTTACGCACATAAAATCTATCTGTCTCACCAATGCGCTCTTCAGTAAAATGACCCATGTAATCAGGCACTTAAGGTATCAAAACGACGCAATCCACCGCTAATTGGGTCGATGGGCTAGCATTTCAGTCTTTTCTACCTGAAGGGACCGCTTGTATACAATTTTTTCAAAAATGTTTTTTTTGTTTTTTTTTTAATTTTATATAAAAAAATAAAAACATTTTTTTAAAATTTCAGTTATACCTTTTGACAAAATTTGCATGAAATTGATCGAGTCGTTTTCGAGAAATTTGTAAAAAATGTTACAAACGCCATAGATATAAAAAAAATGCATTTACTCTTCGATTTTTTTCGATTGAAGAACATTTATTTGTAAATATTTTGGAATGCAGTATTGCTAAAAATAATTAGAAGTACACATGTGCAAAATTATGAAAAAATCGGTCAAGCCATTAAGGGGATATATGGGAATAATCCAAAAATCAGTCCCTATAGTCCAAGTACAAGAATTTAGCGTTGAAACAGGGCGAGGAATGGGTAGAGATAAAATTCTGAAATAATTAAGCATTTTTTTAATTTTTTTGGAGCCAATTTAGGGGGCGTCCCTTTAAATGCTCTTCAATAAAATGCACGATTAAAATACGATGTAACTGGAAAAAAAAAAATTTAAATCCAGTGCACTGGCATGAGGATTTTTGCATAATTCAATATTCAATGACATTCACATTTCCCATCCCCTGTGAGCAGTGGGCACTGGGCAGGCGCAGGGAATATCGAAACAACCTTGATGCGTTTACTCACCGCTATAACCGGCCCAAAGTTTTGTTTATAATTTTGATGATAACAAAAATTGATAAACAAAAAATAAATTTCTTTAGTAATACGTTCTTTGTGGGTGTGATGTATGAAGAGTTCTTTTTCCCCTCACCGATTTCAACAACAAAGCCTCATCATGGCGTAGTAAAGTCACAATCTAAATAGGGATTTTTCATTGTTTTATTTTTCAGAACCGAAAGTGCGATGACGTCTGGTATTTTTGTATCTATCGCTTATCAACAGTAACCAGTTTTGCAAGGAATGTTCACGTCTCTTGGCTCATTGTAGTGACTACAGAAAAAATAAGAAAAAAACACTGATAAACTGTAACAAGTGTCTCATTTTGAATAGCATTCCAGTTTTTGTTAAAATGCAACCAATCTTACTTGTCCAGGGTGGTGCCGGTGATATAACAGAGAGTCGAGTACCTGGAAAACTGATTGGTATCAAGAATTCTCTCCGCGTTGGAATAAAAATACTTGAAAATGGTGGCTCTGCATTGGACGCAGTTGAACTAGCTGTTCGCAATATGGAACTCGATGAAAATTTCAATACCGGCTACGGAGCTTGTCTCAATACTGATGGGGTTGTCGAAGTGGAGGCTAGCATTATGGAAGGCAAAAACCTGAAGGCCGGTTGTGTTACTCTATTGCAAGATATAATGCATCCGATTTCTGTTGCCCGCAAAGTCATGGAGGAAACCAATCACACATTTATTGGTGGAGAGAGTGCCATGAAATTTGCTCGATCTCACAAATTTGAGGTATTGCCCCAGGGCTCCTTGGTCACTGAAAATGCAAAGCTAGCTTTAGAAGAATTTAAAGAACGCCAGAGAAAAGGACTCGATACGATTTTTTCACGAACTGAGCTAGATAAAAAACAGGTCGGAGAATTGGGTGAGACTGTTGGCGCAGTTGCAATTGATGCCAATGGAAACATTGCCGTAGCAACATCAACTGGGGGGATCACAGGAAAAATACCTGGTCGAATTGGAGATACTCCAATTTTAGGCTGTGGCACTTATGCTGATAACGAAATAGGTGGTGTATCAACAACGGGTCATGGGGAAACCATTATGCGTTTCAATCTTGCTCAAAGAATCTTACAGCGCATAACCCACAAAAAAGAAAGTGCCCAAAAGGCAACAGAATATGCTACAAAGGAAATGACCCAGAGACTCATTGGTACCGGAGGAGCTATTACAATCGACAAGCAAGGAGATGTGGGAATATATTTCTCTTCTAAAAGAATGGCCTGGGGATATAATAAAGGAAATCAATTGATCTATGGCATTAATCTGGGAGAAGTCTTTACGGAGGATTTGTAAATAATAATAAAAGTTTTTATATCAATTTTATTTTGTGTTTCGTACTATTAACCATAGACAACCTTTCCAACACACGTTATTAGTGAGCAAATCGCAGACCATACCTAATGTTTTATCTGGTAATTAATTTCACTTTTTAACCTCTTAAATCTACCATTACCAATATTATATTTTAGTATTTCAAGGTAGGTACCTGTACGTTCTTGAAAGTCAGCCTTCATAAGAAATTTCATGTTTCTGGAGCATTTTAAATACCGATTTGGAAACGTAAAACGATCGATATTGTCTTGACAATAGCTGTGTATATCATATCGCGGTAGGCAGTTTCCCAGTAAAATAAGACTTTCACTTCGATTAAATTCCAGGAATGCTCAATTTAGGTGTAAAGGTTTATCTTGATGTCTAAAACATGTGCTTTAAATATGGCTTTCGTTTTTACACGCAGAGAAATTTATTTTACTTGTGATATACAGGGTGTCACAAAAGTTACGTTACGACTGAATATTTCCTCAGATAAGATATTTTTAAAAAAGGTCAAGTTCATTCTAGTAACTTTCAACGAGGAATTCAATGGTGACCTTTACATTTTATTAAACGGTAAACCATAGAGCTAGAAAAATATATAATTTATCACCTTAGGTTAGGTTTATGGCCTGACGGTGGATCTTGTTCCCGTCACACTTAGATAAATTTTGATCCATTGTGGTACCATGATGGATATAACCTATGAAATCCTATGGAGCATCGATCCATTTGGAGGCGTTGATTGAGTTCATTAAATTGAAGATGTTATCACCTGTTGACTTCGTGATTTCTGCTAGATCGTTCAAGAAATAGCTACCCAAAAATGTTGTCATTATATTGCAGACTGCCGGACAGTGAACTATGTAGTGAAGGGAGTCCTCCTCTACTACTTCGTCTCCGCAGCTTCTGCATAGGTCTTCAGTACTTAGTCTCATTTTATTTTTATGATACCCTAAGAGCTTATGTCCTGTGATAATCCCTATGAAAAGATTCAGAGATCTCTTTTTCAGGTTCATGATTTTGTCCACAGATTCTTTGTAGTGGTACAAGTTACGAGTGAGTTCCATCTGTCATTGGTGAGTTCCACTTTATTTACTACCAATTGTCTGTTTAATGGCCCAGGGTGGAATTTTAACAATGACGTCTTTTAGGCTTAGATCTAACGATGAACCAGTCCTTGCTAGTTCATCTGCTTTTTCATTTCCTAAAATTCCAGTGTCCAGGGACCCATTATCACCTTGAAGGACAAACTAAGTTTAACTAAAAAATAAATTCTGTATGTGCCGCGACTCACGGTTAAGATATGTAATCATCAATGCTCGTATCAATAACAATGTATGGATGGCTCTGAGAAGAGAAGACTTAAGTTATTAATTTTACTGAGGCGGAGTTAGAGTTACCTTTCTCAATGACGTTGAATGGCCCATTAAATGAAGGTACTATACAAACATATATATTTATGTACATACATATATGGAAAGCTACGAATTCGTAAAAAATAGAACTCAAGTATGAGATCATACTTTACATTGCGGTGATAGGAAACACGAAAGAAGTGGCGATCTCGCAATATGTCTGTTCGGCCACAGCCTAAACGGATATGTCAATATTTTTCAAACTTAATCATACCGATTTTAGAATCTACCAAATGTTTACTCTCAGGAAGTCGAAAATTTTTACATTTTCTTTAAGACCATGAATGTTGTATGAAATTAAACCTTTTCCTCTTCCTAAGACCAAAATTTACTTTTCAGAATCTCGAATCCGACCTAAGAATTGCTGAGGTAAGGCTTACACGATGTTCCCGTTTGAAAATTAGCAAGGTAATTTTTGTCAACAACATTCGTAACGATTCCTTTCTCTTCAAAATTTAGTTAGAATCTTTCAAATATCTCCGAGGAATCTAGTCAAACATTAGACAACACATTTTGGGTACGGAAGTAAAACAAAAGTATGAGTACCAAGTAGGTGATTGAGTAGTGATATCGAAAAGAAAATTCAGGCAGGTTTTTCTACGCCGGGTGTGGGATTGAAACTTGAAAATTGTGATTTTTTTTTTGATAGTGTCCAAGGACTTTAATATTGATGGTTTGATTAATAGAAGCTTTTTAAGGGAACCTTATCGGTTTTTTTTTGAGATTTTATGCATAGCACATAAAATCGCCAAAAAATCCGATAAGACTCACTTCCAATTTAAAAAAAAATCTATGTTTTTATCACAGCAAGTCCGTGCGACTCGTTCATTCTATGTATTGATACATTAATACATTATAATAACTATGTTGACAAACATAATATTACAACAATCAATGTATGGTTCTTTTGATTTTGTTTCTACATAAATATCATTTTTGATAGGCAATGTAAGTGGCTAGTGACCACACATTAAACAGATAACACATAGTGGTATACAAAATTGTAAATTTTGTAAACATTGAAAATATTTTTCTTCTGATAAACCGTAATCGCAGACCTATAAAAACATTTAGGATTTCAATAAAAGGCATTCACTCAGTTTTTTTTTTCTCTACAAATGCAACCAATTCTACTTGTTCATGGCGGTGCCGGCGATATACCAGATAGTAGAGTGCCTGGCAAACTGAATGGTATCAAGAAGTCTCTTCGCGATGGCATTAAACTGCTAATAAATGGTGGCTCATCACTGGATGCAGTTGAAGAAGCTGTTCGCAGTATGGAACTCGACGAAAATTTTAATGCTGGCTACGGAGCTTGCCTGAACACCGATGGAGTGGTTGAGATGGATGCTAGCATCATGGAAGGAAAGGAACTCAAAGCTGGATGCGTTACTCTGTTGCAAAACGTAATGCATCCGATTTCTGTGGCACGAAAAGTCATGGAGAAAACCAATCATATTTTCATTGGTGGCGAAGACGCTTTGAAGTTTGCTCGCACCCAAAACTTTAATGTATTACCTAAGGATTCATTGGTTACAGAAAATGCAAAGCTGGCATTGGAAGAATTTAAAGAGCGCCAGATGAAAGGACTCGATACGATTTTCTCTCGAACTGAATTGGGTAAAAAACAGGTCGGAGTAGAATTGGGAGAGACTGTTGGTGCTGTTGCCATTGATGCTAATGGAAATCTTGCCGCAGCAACATCGACTGGTGGAATCACGGGGAAAATGCCTGGTCGGATTGGAGACACTCCCATTTTGGGTTGTGGCACTTATGCTGATAACTCAATCGGTGGTGTTTCAACAACTGGCCATGGAGAAACAATAATGCGTTTCAATCTTGCCCAGCGAATCTTACAGCTAATTTGTCTTAAGCAAGTTCCTGTTCAGCAAGCAACAGAAGATGCAACTAGGGAAATGACTCAGAAGCTCATTGGCACTGGAGGCGCTATTACAATTGACAAGCAAGGAGATATCGGAGTTTATTTCTCATCGGAAAGAATGGCCTGGGGTTATATAAAAGATAATCAATTGATATACGGTATTAATAAGGGAGAGATATTCCAAGAAGATTATTTGTAAATTAGTGAAATAAATATTAAAAACATTTTTATTTCTCTGATCGACCAAGCAACTGATTTCACCTATTTTTATTAATTTAAAAATATCTTATTTGTTTAAGCAAGTTTTTTTGATAGTTTCATTGAAGAAACCCATCAGGATCCAAGTAGTCTGCTTCTAATAAGAATGGAGTTGTTAGCGGTGCCTCTAATAGTAAATTAATATAGTTCCGATCAACACTACTCTAGTGTCTCCATTTTAAAATAAATTTTATTTATTTTTTAAATATATAGCGGTATGTTGAATATTTGTATTCGAGAACTTTTCGTTATGTGTAAATTCTTCTGACTTCGATTGAATCCAAAAATATTTCATATTATTTTCAACAGATAGAAGAATATGCATTCTGAGTTCAATTGAAAACGCCCACAGATTCCCCAACTATTTGATTTGGAAAAAGCGATATAAAGAAAAATAATTGTGAAGCTTACCAGTTTTCTTTTATTGCAATTTCTTGAAAGTTTATTTAATCGTCATGCTTCGAACACAAACTTTTAAATGTGCATACAAAACATCGTTTGGGTCTGTGTTAAAAAAATAAAAAGCTTTATATTTTAATTTTTTTTATTGAATAGTTCTAATTTTCTTACCGTTTCTTGTTCCTCTATATATGTATGTTATCTATGCAATATATACGTTGGTATATTCATATAATTTTATGTTCTATATTTTCTAACGTTATATTTATGCTAGAAAATTAAAAATTCATCTTAAAATATTTAGGTATAACACGAAACGAAAGTTCACACCAACACGAAATAAAAAAAAAATCTTCCCTTTTAATATATTAACTTCCACGCCAAGCACATAAATCATTCAACAAGAAATTACTCCCTCCCAATTGAAATTTTAAAATCGTAAATAAAATATTATCAATCATTGCTAATGTACAGCAATTCCCGAGACTTCTTTTTGTGACTCGTGGGCTTCCGTCTCGCCATAGCAATGTTTTGTCTTAGGATCTCGATACTTATTCTCGTGTTGAACCGAGTGTGAATTGGTGCGGCATTTCACAAGACACAATTCAAATTGATCTTGCACCGAGGCAAAGACCGCAGATTGTCTTCCCGAAGCTTTAGATAGTACTTTTTCGAGCATGTCGCGTTTAAGAGGATGTGCGCAACATGACACACAGTATTCGTAAATGGCACAACAGTGCGCTTCATTACAGGTCTCGCAGCTATAGTATTTGGTTGCATCTGTTTCAACATTGCAACAACCTGTCCAGAGGAGATCGGACCGCTGGCATACATAACCCCTGTCGTCGACAATGAGAACTTTGCCTTGGACTGAATTGCGGCAAGTTGCCGTAAGGTCATTAGTCCTATTTGACTCCTCTTGTAGGGTGCGCCAGACCATCGGCTTTTCGCGGCGTATTTCGAATTCGTCTGCTTCCAAAGACAGTGGTCCACCCTTCAGATAACAAAATAAATATTCGCAATATAAAAATGGAAATCATATTTATATATGTTTCTTACAGTTCCCATTAGATTGACCAAACAGTATGTAAGGGAAAACAAGAAGATAATACCCAAGACGAGCCGTCGCCGGATAAATCGCAGAATAGCCGCATACCACATGGTAAACACATCAAAATATCGGAGAGCAGCAAACGGTGCTTAGTGTTTCGCTTGCAAACAATCATCACACCAAAGATTTTTCACAAGATTTCTATCCGAGGTCACGATGCCTCAACTATGGGGGTTATTTTATTGACTTTATTAATTTATTTGCAATTGCTTATTCTTAAATAAAATAAAAATAAATTAGAAATAAATTTGTAAAAACAAATGTTTTTGGAAAATTTTTGTTGACATTTAAAACAAAAGAGGTTTGACAGGTGACACTGATGACAGCTTATATTCGACGGAGTTATGACGAGTAGCTTGTTTTGCAGTCGCCGCAAATAGGTTTGTGTCCGTGATAAACCGTCGAGTAACTGCTTGAACACAACAGACGCGAAGTAGGTCGCGCGTCCTTACTGCTGCAGCGAGCACGACGCTTACAACCTAAATGCACTAAGAATAGCCTTATATAAACACATTCTAAAGTATGTCCATCTTAACCCAGTTGACTAACTCCAAAACCTTATTTTTAAACATTTTATATCGATTGTCTAACTTAGACACTGCAATTGGCCGCGATCAGATTTGTATCCATCGATCTGCATAGTTTCGTGGTGTTGTAATCGCTTGGACAAACATAGCTGAAGACAAAACAGCTGTTGTATAAAAACAAATCTCAAGCTATCCTAAACATTCTTGTATATTCATCTATCCGATGCGAAATGTTCAGAACAGTAGGAATCTGATTTGAATTTGTTTTTCGAGTAGTTGTTTTTTTTTTTTAATGAAAATAATCAAATAATTAAAAGTAAAGGATTTTCCAATAAGAGGTGTTATTTTGATATTCAAAGAAAAATGGAATTTTTTTTCAGTTTATTTCATTATAAAGAGGAAGGTATGCCGTTAATAAATTATTTATTTATTTTTATTTATTTATTTAACATCAATTCGAGTTTACAACATAACTCTTATAGACTAGCGAAATATACATATTTACATAAGAAAGAACATATTTTTACTAGTTAATTTACTAAAAAGAATAAGTTTAACATGTTTTTGAACGTATCTCTACTTAAATGAAAATCTAAATCAATAGAAAGTGATATGGAATTAATTTCTCTGACACAGCGAGTAATGGGTTCATTAAACGCATAATTTACTCTATGATTTACCTCATTGAATAAGTTTCGATTTCTAAGCACTCGAGTTGGCGCATATAAGTCGATTAAAGACAATAAAAACGGACAATGTATATGATATGATAAAATATCTTTTATGAACATTATAGATAACATCTTGCGGCGGTTTTCTAGTGTCTGAATGCCAATGAGCAGTCGCCGCGTATTATATGGAGGCATTACTACGGTGTTCCATCTCAGTTTATATGTGACTATTCTCGTAAATTTTTTTTGAATTTTTTCAATTCGAACTGAATGGGTTTTATAGAATGGATTCCATACTACGCAGCAGTATTCAAGAACTGATCTAACATAAGCTATGTATAGAGACTTCAAAGTATGCGGATCATTTAAACCTTTGGAGTTGCGGGTAATAAATCCAAGCATGGAGTTAGCTTTATTGACTATAAATTCTATGTGTTTAACAAAGTTGAGTTTACAGTCAAAAATTACTCCAAGATCCTTTTTACTTGATACTCTTTCAAGAACATTGTTTTCAATATGATAATCATAAAAGATGAGACACGAACGACGGGAAAAGGAAAAACACTGACATTTAGAAATATTAAGTTGTAAATGGTTATTTTTACACCAAACAGAAAGCCTTTGTAGGTCTTCTTGCAGAAGCCCACAGTCCATCGAATCTTTAATGCATCTGAAAAATTTGAGATCGTCGGCAAACATCAGTTTGATGGAGTTCAAAAGGACATCAGGTAAGTCATTGATAAATATAAGAAACAAAAGCGGTCCAAGGTGGCTACCTTGGGGAACACCAGATGAAACCACAATCGGATTTGAAATAGTCAAACCAATACGAACATATTGGATACGATCTAAAAGATAAGAACGGTACCAATTCAGCATATTTGAATGTATTCCTAGTTTTTCAAGTTTTTGAATTAGTATATTGTGGTGAACTCTGTCAAATGCCTTGGCAAAGTCTGTATATATAACATCCACTTGATATCCCTTTTCAAGTTTGTTAAGAACAAAGTTCGAGAAGATAGTTAGGTTTCTAGTAGTCGATTTTCCAGAGACAAAGCCATGTTGAAATGGGGATATTGTTTCTTTTAATAAAAACGAAAGCTTATCACAAATAATTTTTTCAAAGAGTTTGGGTATCACAGATAACTTGCAAATTGGACGATAAATCGTTATGTCTTGTTTTGGACCGCATTTATGAATTGGTGTGATAAAAGATGTTTTCCATTGCGAAAGAAATTCGCCTTTACCGAGTGATTTGTTAAAAATAAAACATAATATTCTGGATAGAGATGGTGCACACTTTCTTAAAACAAAACAAGAGGAGGAATAATGGAACACAACATCAGCCAAATGGCCGCCACGACCACGCTTACAGGACCATATCCTTTTCATGAAATTTTCCATAACCAAATCGCAAAGTGGCTGCCCTATGTCCTCGATAGCCTCACGAATTCCATCTTTGAGGTCTTGAATCCACGCTGGGCTGTTAGCGTAGACCTTATCTTTCACGTGGCCCCAAAGGAAGAAGTCGCAAGGTGTTAAATCACAAGATCTCGGTGGCCAATTGTGATCACCTCTTCGAGAGATAACACGGTCCGGAAACTTTTCCCGTAAAAGATCGATGGTTTCATTGCTTGTGTGGCACGTAGCGCCGTCTTGTTGAAACTAAACGTTGTCCAGATCAATTCCATCCAATTCCGGCCATAAAAAATCATTAATCATCTCTCGATAGCGCAATCCATTGACCGTAACTGTTGCTCCAGCCTCATTTTCGAAAAAGTAAGGTCCAATGACCCCGCCGGACCATAAACCGCACCAAACAGTCACGCGTTGAGGATGGAGAGGCTTTTCAACAATAACTCTTGGGTTTTCCGAGCCCCAGATGCGACAGTTTTGCTTGTTGACGTAGCCTCCGAGGTGGAAATGGGCCTCATCAGTCAAGATGATTTTTCGATGAAATTCCGGATCATTTTCATGCATTTCAAGGACCCAATCAGCAAAGACACGACGTTGTTGATGATCAGCCGGCTTGAGTTCTTGTGTTAACTGAACTTTATAAGCCTTAAGACCCAAGTCTTTATGCAAAATAAGGTGTAATGACGTTTTATAAATGAATATTACAGACATTTAATATAATACGCACTTTAAAATCAATAAAAAAAATAAGTGCCAAAATATCCAACTATTTAGACAGTGGTTAGTCAGCCTACTGTCCAAGAGAGTGTTCTAAAGAAATCTTATAAATACGAATTTTTCTACTGATGGGTTTTAGATTAGCATATAATAGGCGTGTTTTTTTGCAAGTCCATATGGATTTGTCCAAAAAAACAACATCGGAACTAATAGTTTTACACGTAAATTCAACAGCAACTTAAATCCAAATTCATATGGACTAAGCTAAGCCCAGATAATTATCGGGACTTACGTACTGTAAGTAAGAAGTTCCTAAGTCCCGATATCGTTTTTTTCGACAAATCTATGTGGACTTGCAAAACAAACACGCCTAATGTCTAATAACGATCAGTAACGCTATTAGCGGTCTAATACTAGCCGTATTTTATTATCGTTGATGATCCATAAGGATCATCTCATGAAAATAAATATATAAAACAGTTTCTTAAAAGTTCGAAATAGTTGGAAATATGCTTAAACTAAGATAGACAACGATTATAAATACGACTGTAAATGTACATATAATACTTTTTTTGAGAAACCAGAAGTGTTTTTCTTGTGTTCTTATTTGAGAAGTTTGTAAGAATGCAAGTAGTAATTTGTTATGTTAAAATGGCACCTTTGAGCATGCGACAGAATGACCCCTTAAATTTCCGTTTCGATTTCGGAAATATTTTCGCTTTTAATATCTCCCTCGTCAGGCTGGCAGTGATGGGTGTCTGCTTCGATAACTGAAGCGATACGGGGTCCTGTTGATGATATCAAAGAGTAATGATCTGAATTTTGAGTACCACCAATACTCAGCGAATTCTGATCATGATAGGCCGATGAGATCGGCACCGATGAAGGATGTGGCTCTGAAAGTTGAAAGAGACGTTCTTGTGTCATCACACTCTGTAGTTTTTCTTGACAGATAATAGCCCTTGCTAAGGGCATTTTTTTCAACTGTATGGCGAGGCTCTCACAAAAAAAATCGAATTCGTTAGGAGCCTGTTTATCATCTTCATCTGACATCTGCTTAAATTTTTTGATTGGGCTTTTAATAGTTGGAGCATTATTGGGGAGAGAACGCTTCCATATGTTCTTGGGGTATTGTAAGTTAGCACATGTATTTGAAAAACTGGCAATTGGAGAATTTCTAGAGTTTTCTGGAGAAGTTGAACAATTATCTTCGTCTTTCACAAAAGAAATTTCTCTTTCCTTTACTTCTTGCTCCTGAAAAGAAAAAAAATAATTTTGATACAAACAAAAATAATATAATTCAAAGAGATTACATAAACGCAATATTAAATGGACGCATTAAAAAAATTTAAATGGATAGCTTTTCAAGATATGATATTTAGTTGTTCAAATATTAATTCAATAAAAAAAAAATATACACGACTGGAACGCACGAACTTGCTCTTATGTGCGATCACAATGTGGTTCTAAAGTCTGAATTAAATTGGTTATAATGGGAGCCTATACCTAATATATTTTACATTAAAATTTTGTTAACATTTTTACTAAAGAAATGCCATTTTTAAGTATTTATTAATTTCACAAAAATATCTGCCACCCGTTTTTAAAATATCGAATTTTCAAAAACTTATTTAATTTTTTTTTTAAAGCCCAACCCAAGTTTTTTGAAAATGTTGATGCGTTATATTATTTAAAATTATAACAAGCTTCTATATACAAAATGAAGTTTTAATCGGTTGATCAGTGCCTACATTCTGTAACACTTGCATGGATAAATTTGGTCGAGAAACGATGAAAATGGAACAAAACTCAAACGATTTGTTTCAATTTTCATCGTTTCTCCACTGATATTATCGATGCAAGAGTTACAGGAACGTATAAGGCACAGATAATGAGATAGTCGAAAATCAATAAAACTATTTATGATAGGTATACCGCTAATAAGTAAAATGTAAAATTTAAGAAATATAATTTACAGCGTATCACTGCTGCTAAATATATTTGTGTCAATGCTGCTAAATATATTTGTGTCAATAACCATCGACTTAAATCTTCCCTCTTACAACTCTTAGGCCCATTTGCTGAAACGAAACTTAAGAATTTATGTTCAACATAAGAGCTTATGTGACAGTTTACGCTGCGGAAAAAGTAGAACATAAGCGTTTAAGTTGAACATAAATAATTATTTAAGTTTTGTATCAGCAAATGGCTCTTAGAAGAGTACGGCAACATCTAAGGTCTATCTACGCATTTGGGTTAAAGGTGGCAACAAAAATTTTCGATTGAATTTAATTCATTACAGTCCACTTAAACTAAAACAATTCATTTCTATTGTTTGCATTTTTCTTCTTCTTCGTAAAATTTAATAACTTTAAATGGTAGCTAGTACTCGTTTAAAAACAAAAAAAAAGATTTTTATTAACTGTTTTTAATCATTTGTATGGGAGGTACCATTATTTTTGGTTACAAGAAAAATATTTGTTCAAAATCTTCTACATAATCTTAAAAAAAGCAGCTTTTTACCAAGTTTGATAAAAATCGACCGAGTAGTTTTAGACATATTGATCCAAAAAAAGCCAAAAAGATAAAAAAAAAAAATGTCCGAGAAAGGCTAGTTACAAAGTTTAAAGACAATCGACCCTTCCGTTAAGGCTGTAGTCGACAAGACAGACAGACACCAAACTGACGTTTTTACGAGATCCAATTTTTTCGTCTTCCCTATCATTGTAATGTCAAGTTTGATCAAAATTTTGAGTTCGATTTTTTACGAAATATGTAGTAAATATGTACATACATACTTATACAAGGTGGCGCAAAATTAATCAACCGGCGGCGCAAAGGTCATCACCCTATCGGAAGATGCTATAATTTTTGCAAATGGCATTGTGACGTAAATAGATACAAACAAAAATTTAAACAAAAGCTGAACCAAAGTTTTTCATTCGTTCAAAAATTACAGCCATAGAACATCAACTACTTTTGCGCCGGGTGATTAATTTTGAGCCACCTTGTACATTTGTATGTGCAAGTAAAAAACATGGGCAGTGAATAACTTAACACAATCAATATACAAATGTACCTAAAATCTAAAATATTTAAATATTTACCCTTGAAATTAAATAACCTATACTTGGTTTCGAAGTGCAGACCTTGCGTAGAAACTCATCTGCATCTTTAAACCAGAATAGTCGGGGTTCATAAATTTCATCACCTGCAGCTCTGTTTCTCTCCGAGTTTCTAATTTTGGCAAGTTCTGCTCCATATCGTGTTCGAATAGTTTTTATTTTGGCTTTTATATCTGGTATGGTTAATCCAGGAATATTTAAATCACTAAGCATTAAGGAGTAAGCTTTTTCGCGCGCATTTGATTTACTGTAATTGCTAGATTTGTTATTCCACAAGCACTCGTACTGCTTGTATGTTTGAAGAAACAATTCCATATGCTTGTCTTGCCACTTGAATGACATCGTCATTAAATAACTAGGTATAGGTATATCACAAAAAAATTTAAATATTAGCTATGTATTGTATATGTACACAAAATTTACTGTCGCCTAACTATTGTGTAAAGGTAAACGACTAAGGAACAAAGAAACGTAGACCATCTAGAGCAATCTACACTTTAAAACTGAATCACTTTTGGTGTACATCCAAAGTGAATCATCCTTATCTACATTATTATTGTTTTCAATGTGCGGCCTTACTCACCATCACTAGGTAAGATGTATGTACGTGTACTAATATATATAAAATGAGTGTTGGATGACTTTTTTTTTATCACGAAGATTGTGTGCGTTTTAAATTAGTGTTTGTGTCGCAGATCTTCTTAGACAGGGAAGGAGTGCGGGTTATTGAAATTTTCAAAGTTATTTATTGAGGACAGCTACCATGGTTTAAAGTGCTGGGGTTGCAAGTATTACTTTTATATTTATTTTAGTTTTGGTAGTTGTGCTAATCTATTAGTAAATCAATTTATTTGGGTTGGGTTCAATATCCCGCTTTTTAAAATCCCGTTTTTACTTGCTATATGGCAAGTTATGAATTCGTACAAATAATCGAACTCGAGATTTTGATCAAACTTGACAGTACGATGATAGCGAAGACGAAAAAAGTGGGTCTCGCAAAAACGTCCGTCTGTCTGTCTGTTCGACTACAGCCTAAACGGATAGGTCGATTTTCTTTAAACTTGGTACCTAGCGTTTTTTGGACATTCCCCCCACCCGCTTTTTCTCTCTTTTTTTTAGGACCAAAACTAACAGTAGCTGTCATACAAAATTTCTTGGCCAAAAAGGAAAAACTTATTTTTCTCAAAACCAGCGCTACCGATTTTTTTTAAGAACTCAATAAATTTAAATAGTTGTAAGTTGCCGTTTAATAACAAAAATGGTTCCGAAAAATGGTTATTAATGGTACCTCCCAAGGAACCATTTTTTTGATTTTCGCTTTTCTCGAAAACGGTTCAACTGATTCTGATAAATTTTTTTATGAAGAATCATTGACACATTCTTAATAATAATGTGTACCAAAATTTTCAAAAAATAATTTTTGGATTTTTAAAAAAAGTAAAAATTTTTTTTTTGAAAACTCAATATTTCGAAAATGACTCTGTCGATTTTTTTAAACTTGGTAAATAGCAGTTTCTTAACTATATTTAGAAGATTTTTGATATAAATTATTCTAATACCCTAAAAATAACGGTGCCTCCCATACAAATGTTTAAAAACCGTCAAGAAAAATATTTTTTTTCTCGAAAACAATTCTTACGATTTTGATAAAAGTTTTTATGTGTTAAAATTAGTACGATCTGCCATTTAAAATTTTTAAATTTTATATTTTACGTTTATAAACAGTACCTCTCATAGAACGGTTTCTTTGATTTTCGACTACATCAATATCTTATCAACCGAATAAAATTAGATTTTTTATACAGAGGCTTGTAACAAATATAAATAAAAGTGCGTATCAAAATTTTCTAAAAAATGATTTTTGGATTTTAAAAAAAAATCAAAATTATTTTTTGAAAATTCGATAGGTATTTCGAAAACTGGTAGCAGATATTTTTATGAAGTTCAATTTTTAACGCAACATTAATAAATGCTTTAAATTGGCGTACCAATTATTTTTCTCAAAAATGTTATAGAAATTTTATATATAAAAAATTAATTATTTTTAAAACCGCTCCTACGATTTTAAAAATTTTTTTCTCATAAATAAAGATTTAATTAAGAAAGCAGATGGTGTACATTGCGTTGGTTTAAAACAGATTTAAAGTTTTTTAATCAATTTCTTTCTAATTTTGTTGATTTAAAACAATTTACCAGTTTAAATAATATAGTTTCCTTTTATGCATATTGCATATGTGGCAACACTAGGCTATATTGTTAATTTTTGTACACTCATAATACCACCTGCAACTAAACTAAGTTTTGGCAAATGTATAAAATATAGACTCCCTTTAGCTAATTTATTTCAAACCATAGAACCACAATGTGATCGCGCATAAGAGCAAGTTCGTGCGACCCAGTCGTGCATATTTTTTTTGTACACGAAACCAATACTTGCCCTATGGAGTGAGCAAAAATACACCTATAAATTAGTATGCAAATAAATACTAAGAACATCTACTTCCAGACATCTTTATCCTAAGAACTAAGTTAATTTTAGTAATCAGATTGTTCAACGATGAAAAATCCCAAATGCCATGCTTTACTGTTCTTATAATCGCGCTGTTTATGGCAAAACAGGCGTATTTACATTATAATAAAATATAATATTTTAAGTTAGTGTCAAGTATATCCATGTCCCACACAAATTACGTCTGTGTGTCTTCTTAAGCCGTGCTCATGCTTATGATAAACTTTCGCTTTCAAGAAAGAGATGGGTTAAAACTTTATTTTAAAATCCCAACCGTCATTTTGATATCTTAAATTTATTTGTGATTACATTTTAGTTATTTCAGTTTACAACACTTTAGTAGTGACGATCGGTTCAAAGGGTTTAAGATCAAGTTAACAATATGAAATTTTTTTTCCACTGTATTTTTAGGCTTTTTTTGTCTGTTTGATGTTTTATGTTAATGAGAGTAAATCGGAACTAAGAATATCAATGCACCCTCAAGATAAAGATATACATAATGTATAATCCACCTTGTGAGTGGATTTCAAACTTAACGTAAATTACATAAGCTTCTACAGCTATCATCATACAGATCATTTCATTTGGATACGAGAGTGAAAGCGAACTTAATTATTACGTTTTTATTTCATTAACTTAAGTTTATTGTTGCGTTTATGTTTATGTTATTGGTTTATATAGTGTTACGTTTTTTGATTATCTGGTATACGTAACGAATGTCGAAATTAAGATCCATTTACGTGATGAAGGTCATTGAGTATTGACCTCAATTACTTTTTGGTTCAGATGGGTATATAATGGGTGATTTTTTAAGAGGTTTAGAACTTTTTAAAAAAAAAAAACACAAAAAATTCGAAAAAATGAATGAAATATTTATTTGAATCGATAGTTTGAACCTTGCAATTTAATGTTTAAAGATAATTTCATGCAAATGTTGACCGTGGCTGCGTCTCAGGTAGCCCATCCGCTGAGTCCAATTTTGGCATACTCTTTCACACATATCGGCCGGTATCTCACGAATGAATGCATGGATGTTGGCTTCCAGTGCGCCAATCGAAGCGGGCTTGTCCCTATAGACATTAGCCTTGACATACCCCCACAAAAAATAATATAATGGTGTCAAATCGCACGATCTAGGCGGCCAATTGACCGGCCCGAAACGTGAAATTAACTGTTCACCAAACTCGCCTCGCAATTGCGCCATTGTTTCGCGTGCTGTGTGGCATGTGGCACCGTCTTGTTGAAACCACATATCATGCAAGTCAAGAACTTCCATTTCGGGCAAAAAAAAGTTTGTTATCATCGCTCGGTAGCGTTCACCATTGACAGTAACGCTGCGATTCGCATCATCTTTGAAGAAATATGGCCCAATAATGCCGCCGGCCCATAAACCGCACCAAACAGTGGCTTTTTCGGGATGCATTGGTAGCTGTTGCAATGCTTCTGGCTGATCTTCACTCCAAATGCGGCAATTTTGCTTATTTACGTACCCATTCAACCAAAAATGAGCCTCACCGCTGAACACAAGCAGCGCGCGATGAACATTTCGAACCGAGCACGAATTTTGATAGTAAAATTCAATAATTTGCAAGCGTTGTTCATTTGTAAGACGATCCATGGTTAAATTGCAAACCAAACTGAAGCTGTTTGACAGTGACACAAGGTACTAAACACACGTCAGCTGTCAAAACCAGTGTTGCCAAAACCAAACCAGCCAAAAAATCACCCGTTAGTTATCTTTGACAAAATATTTACTTATACTGTCAACCCGGAAACATTGCGTTCTAACTAAATTTAGCAAAGGAATCATATTATTGAATAGATACATCCAGATTAAAACTTAAATCCAGATGTATTTACATTGAATTTGTATGCTTTACATCTGGATTTAAATTTTTAATCTGGATGCATCGAGTGAATAATATGGCCGTTAAGGAATAAATTAAAATTATATTGCTTAGATATGGCTTGACTTCCAGAAAAAAAGATTAAGAATTTGTAATGGATTTAAATTAAATATAAGACTGTGTCGCACAAACTTGCTCCCATGATCCATGGATATGTTGTGGCTAATCATTTGTAAAGGGTGTTTTTTTTTTAGACATGTGGTGTTCAAGAAGAAGTAAAACGCATATAATTTAATGTTATGGCCAAGAATTTAGCTTTATTGTAAAGATAAGGGTTTGCCATTATGATTTAAAAATGATTTCGGGCAAGTGGCCGCCGCAGCTGCCTCGAATAAATTCCAGCCGAGAGGCCCAATTTTCGACAGCGATGGCGGATGGACTCATTCGGGTCTTCTTCGATACTCTGACTCTGCTGCACAGCAGCAAAAGCGTCTTCGTTGGGCACTGTACGGCGTCTCTGAGGATGCGCACTATCCACTAGAGTAAACGTGGAACGAAACCGATCCATGGTTGCTCGAATTTATGCGATTTTGCGATTATTTCGATCGAATATTGGACGCAGCGCGAGATGCGTCGCGCGAACCGAACCATTATTTTGGTAATAAATTTGCACGATTTGCAAACGTTGTTCAGGAGTAAGGTTATTAATTATGACATGGCAAACGAAACTGAGCATAAATCAAGTGACAGCTGTCAAAAAGACCAACTCGGAAAAAGTATTGCCAGATTGAAAATCACACGCCTAAAAACACCCTTTATATAAAATAAGTAGTTTATCTAAACATTTAAATTTTTAACGGGAAAGTGTGAAAAATATCAAAATTAATAATATCTGTACTAGTTAGGGTACAGCCCAATGTTTCCAGACTTTTAGCATATCGATTCCCTTTTTTTTCTTCCAAAATAATTTTTTTCCCCTTTTTGATTTTAGGTTTTCCTATTATTTAGAATTTATAAAACAAAACAACTTTTTTTTTTATTCACCAATCAAAACAAAAATATCTTCGAACGCTATATCATATCCATTTTCAAATTATAAGACCATAGCCTCAATAAATTTGTATCACAAATAGGTATCTACACAAAGCCTAATTCATATTTGTACATACTACTTTCGTTTGCAAGATTTCAATTCAAAATGTTTGAATGTTTTCGGAGGGTGTAGCTGCTATTTCAATATAATTCTTCTATGACAGCTTTTGAGAGGAAGTGAAATAGCTCTGGTTATTATTTTATCCAATTTCTTAGGATATGTGCATTTCCAACCACAAGCAGTCCGACGATTGAATAAAACGTAGATGGCAACACTCAGCCCATTCTCATTTTTGGACTACCAACCGTGCAAAAAAAGAATAAGCTGTCTAGGAGAAAAGAAGCGACCCTTAATCAACCTGACAATACTCTAATGTTCGGTTTCACAAATATTTAACAGGCTTTTAAATTTTTTAATGACGTATTTTGTATGGAACAAACGTCATTTAAATATTTAAAAGCGTGTTAAACAGTTAAAAGGGCTTAATGAAATTGGCCATAAGACTTCTTTTTTTTAATTTTTTTTTTTAACTTTGTTGATTTCTTAGTGTAAAGTCTTGTTCAGCAAATTAATTTTTTTTTGTTTCTAATTTAAAAAAAATAAAAATTGACTTCTACATACATCACATATCCTCATTAAAAAGAAGACCGTCATAATTCAAAATATGCTGTTTCGAAATAAATGCAATTGAAAACTTCGTTTTTGTGAAAAAGGTATGGAAAAAAGACATAAGTGCAACAAATTAAGAAGAGTATGATGTTCTATAAAAATAAAACAAAGAATATTTTACACATGATAGCTGTGTTTTATTGGTAATTTATAGCTAGCGCAATAATCAAGTACCAAACTACAAATATCATAGATCACATCCATTTTGTCAGTAAAAAACAACATTAAGGTTCAAGTCATGAATACTTTTCAATAGCGCCATCTTCATCTTCAAAGTTCTAACTATGTATAACCACTTTTATATCCACTCTTTTACTGGCTAATTTATCGACACTCTTTGTTTTTGTTTTTGTTTGCCAAGGGAAATTTTACTGCGCTGGCTATAAAATTAACAATAAAACACGGCTGATGTTTTAATAAATTCAAAACCGTCATATTTTCAGTTATACTTTTGGAGTTACCCATTTCCTCCCCACATAAAAGGAAAAAAGATAAATCGATTAAAAAGGGGATGTACCTAATGGGAAAGTGATAAGTGTTTTTCGAAAAGAGATACACTAATTGACTATTTTATACTTCAGACAAGAAAATAAAAATCTAATTGCAAATATTTATTAGAAGAAAGTAGTTTCTCATGTAATTTTATCTTTATTATCTCTAAGACTAAAAGACTTACATCAGCCATCTGGTATTTAGCAGTCGACTAAAAATTAATAAGAGTACTAAAAATAATAAACCAAATTAGTACTTAATAGCGTTAAATTTTGAAAAAAAGTGATTACAGTGAAATCTCCCATTGCGGACACCTCTCTTAGGCGGACACCTCTCTTGGACGTACAAAATTTTTTTGAACTGAAACTGCTCCATATAAGTTACATAGTTTACAATTTCCCTTGGACGGACATTCCCTTGAACGGACACGAACAGCAATTACGCATATAAATAATAAAATATTTTCCCTTAGGCGGGCACCAAAGCAAGATTAAATATGGTCATCAGACTGATATTTTTGAAACGGAATTTTTTGTAATTGAATTCTACAGCAAATAGTAAATTTTTCTCATTAAAAAAAAAATACGTGTTGCATTGTTTGTGTCAATTTTGTTAATCGGTTGAATGTGTATTTGGAAGAAATGTATCTGCTGGATTTTCTTGCATTTGTTTTCCTCTCATTCGTGGGGTGGAAGAGGTTTTGTTTTGGTTGTCAGTGAAATTTTTGTTCTGAAAATTCAAATTTTCGTTTATTTTTATTCAGGTGGTATTTCTTTTTATTATTTTGCTGTATTTTATAAAAAGATGCGTTCAGTATGCAACCAAAAATAAAAACTTTAACGCTAAAAAAAATATAGACTCAATTAACTTTTCGGACAAATATAACAAAAAACATACGTGAAACAGCAACAAAGTTTCAAGTAGTTTTTTGTATTTTCTGTTAATAAATCAATACCTACTGCATAGGTATGTATACCAGTTTCGAAAATTATTGATATTTTTTTTTTGATTTCCCTTACACGGGCAACTCCCTTAGGCGGACACAAAATTTTGCACCATTGCTGTCCGCTCAAGGGAGATTTCACTGTATATATATTTCTTAGTTTTTTTTTTTTTAATTCTGAATTTGAAAATAGTTTATTCAAAAACTTAGCACGAAAGTAACATTATTTAAAAACAAAATTGAAGAATAAGTTCGTGGCTTTAAAAAAAAATAACATGACTGTAAGTGTTACCATTGGCGCAAAATTTTAGAGGATTTAGTAAAATGTTAAATCATTTTTAATATGATACTAGCTTAAAAAGAGGATTTTGTTAATTTTAAACGAGTTTAACATGATACTATCTCTTAACATTTTACTAAAGTTAAAATCGCCAGATTGCTGTTTTATCTTTTTAACATATTACTATTTCCATATGTCACTTTGACATAGAAAAACTTTAAAAAGGTATGTTTGCTTACTTTTTTGCACGAAATGTCACTGTTTTAGACGCGTTCAGGTTGAGTTTTGTAAGAAAATAGGTTTACTACGATACTAGTTAAAAAGTGTTTAAAAATAAGAACATTTTAATAAAGAGCTTTAAAGTTAGTAAAGTGTTAACTAGTATCATGCTAAAACCTTAACATGAGGTTGTTTAAAATTTTGCGCCATTGTTTTTTAATATTTTTTTTATTTATTTATTCTATTTTAGGTTAATTTTTTAGAAACAAGGTTTTTTCGAATGGCCAATGTCTGGACCCAACCTACAGGCTCTAGCTTTTTGTCACACCTTATGCGAATCACCCTGTATATCTACTGATACTGATAAATCTTATACAAATAATAATAAAACTAACAGATACTAATGCATACAGAACCTAAGCGATAACTATTTTTAAAGAGTAACAATAAGAGAAAGGTGAGAATAACCTAATACTTAACTCCACTTATGGTCGTGAAAAGAAAAAGTGAAATGCCAGTAAATAAAAGTTAGGAGTTTATGTCACGATCAAATATTAATAGCTAGGAAAGGTATTGATTGTTTTAATTTATTACCAGCTTGTAGGTATTATAATATTAAAAAGATTTGTGTCTTAGCTGCTGTGTTTTCCCTACAAATAAACGCATTAGGAAGTCTCATGCACACAAGAAACTTGAATCTATATGGCCATCTCAAATTGAACCTCCAAAAGATTAGCCGCCAACTGAATCTTACCAAAGCAAAGGTCGTATGCACGAATGAAACCATTTTGATGGGAGAGACATCAAGTCATCCGAAGAATATTTGGAAAAAAAAAGTGAATGTAGTCAAATCAAGTTGTGAAACTTTTCAAATGTTTCGTTTATTAGGTCCAACCAGGAAAAGTCAAAACAACATCAAATCAACATCACACACACACACACACACACACACACACACACACACACACACACACACACACACACACACTGTTTGAACATTTCCACCAAGCAACGAAATTGGAAGTATCGTTTCGCTATTTCTTAGAGATGGCCTTTCGCTAAAGAAGAAATTGATATTTGTAAAACTACTCCTTAATCGAATATGAAAGTATCGTAACTACCCATAGTGATGTGCATGTGGTGCCTATGTACACTGTACATTTTATGCCTGAAGGTATTTGCAACTTAAACTTTACGATCGGCCAACCTGACAACAATGATGATGATGAATAAGACAATTTGTGGCGCTGGCGCTGATGGCGCCAACAGTGTCCCATTCACCTTGCGGAAGGAGCTGCATGACAAGTAATTTTTGTGTACATGTAAATTTCGAGTTCATTTTATATTTTTATAATATTTACCGGATAAACGTTCAGACATATTATGTAGTGTAGAGTTGCAGGTTACAGGCTGATTAGCGATCAAAAAGTTGGATTATCTGATAACGACAACTCGGTTGTCTGATGAATATATTTTGATGTAGGGGGAATAATGGAGTAATATATCAAGTGAAAGTGGAGTGATAGTAATTGATAACAAATTAAAGATGTAATTGATGAGGAGACTTGAACAAAAGAAAATATATTTACATAAATTTGTTTTAAATAAAACGAGCGCATGTTTGAAAAAGACGGAAGTACAATTTTGTTTCCTCATGATAGGGGAAAATGGTGTTTGGTTAAATAACGCTTTTTAATTAGTACCCCATATGTTTACATATACAAATAATTACAGTATTTAAAAATCACCTATAAGTAAACTACTTTAACCTAACTTAAAACTGCTCTGTCGTTAATATTAGTAGGTATAATAACATTAATTGATAGGTATGTATATGTATAATGCAAATAGATTCAGATATTTGTCCTGACTCATGAGATAATTTTTGATAGCAGAAAAACCTATGAGGCCATGACACGTAAGTTGTGTAGGTATATCGTTAAACAAACTAGATCAAAACAGAATAGGTAGAACAAGTGTGTGAAAGTGAAAACTGTTCGAACAAGATTGAACAGAAAAGTGCAGCTTATTGTTGTAGGTAAGATGGGCCAACTAACAATTTTTCCTCTATAAGGTCCAATTTTTCAATTTCTTGAAGTTATTATTTCTATAGGGCTTGTATTCAGTTTTTGTATCGAACTTGTGCTTTTTCGAAGCTATGGTTTCGTACACAGCTTCTTTTAAACCTATTAGAAGTGGAATTTAAAATTTAATGCAAGCATAATGTGAACAGTTTCGTTAATTTTTCGATAAAGCCTAGTTAAATTCGTATATAGAAGCACAGGAAATAAAAGATAAGTAAAAGCTTCGATTAAAAAGCTCTGTCCAAGATTTTATGTGAAGCCTGCTAACAAAAGCTTTAAAGAAGCTATTAATTGTTTGGAATTAAATCCGAAAACCCACAGATTCGAAAAGTTTTGTGTAAGAAAACCTCACAGCAGCATAATTTCAAGCACATGCACGAGAAACATTTACTTCAATAAGTTTATCTCAGCAAAGTTAAAACAGCAAATTTGTTTGTATAAGTTTAATGAGCACAAGCCTGACACAAGCATAATTTTTGAACTTTCAGGCACAAATGAGCGAAATGCATTTCTTTCGATAAGTGTGTCTCAGGGAAGTTATGTCAACTAATGTTGTTTTTATTGTGTGTGTATCGCAAATTGTAGCTTCGTGTGGTCAGTTTTGGTGAAATATGGTCCAATTTGGCTTTCCATGGTAAGCTATAAATAGATTAACTGCCTATAGGCTTTTGTTTTTCATGGCAAGCTCATTATTGCTGTAAAAAGCGTTTGCTTTTCAATACAAACTAAGGCTTTGCATGAAAAGTAAATACTTCGCATATGTTAGAACTTAAAAGCCAATGAAATTTAAAATTCATGAATGCGGTGACCACATTATGTTTTCTGGTTTATCGATAGAAATCATTGCCACGTGAATAAATCGTAAACTGATTTGTTGAGAATGGGAGAAAAATTTCGTGTCTCATCAGCAGCGTACTATAGGATTAATGAAATCATAAACGGAAATTATCGGTGTGTTTTCCGTTCTGCAGTTTAGGCGAGCAAAATCGATAGATAATTGCACCAGATTAGCGGGTAAAGTTTCTACTCTTTTCGTACAGACTCAATTGTGTGTGAATTATCAAGTTCGGTTTACAGTCAGGCAGTCTGATTGGATTGCTACATTTTTTGTCAAAAGTCAAAACAGTTGACTAAAGAAAAAAGTAAGTTTGAATTTTATAGCAACTATTCGGTTCATGTATGTATTTTCATTCCAAATCACACTGATTTGCACTTAAATAACATTTTATTCTTATATACAAACAAAGAAAAGCCAACAGCAGATGATAACCATAATACAAAAATACAACCATAAATACAAAAGTCATCTGATGTATGAATTCGGTAATATTAAATATGACCAAAGTTAGTCTGATTCCCGGACCCGCAGTCTGATCGCTGCAACTTATTCATCGAATTATGTAAAAGAATGGGTGATTAACAAAACTTAAAAAAATACAATCACTTGCAAATAAAAGGTCGATGGTCACCGTATTTTTGAACTATGTAGTTAATCTTATCTAGGAAGCCTAAACAAAGTTCTTGGGAAGCTATTTTCGGTTTCAGCTGGTTCCAATTTGGTACTCAGTTGGCATATAGCAGATTGGCGTGATGTATAAGACACCTGACTCTTAACCAGCATATCCGTGGTTCAAATCCCAAAAAAATCATCAGTAAGTAAATGTAAAATTGGTTGAAAAAAATAGAAGAAAACGAAGAAATAAAAATTAATATAAATGAATGTAATTTATTTTTCATTTTATTTATATTGTGCTTCTAATAGGCTTGTATGAGGTCTTATAAGTATTCTGAAAGGTCTCGATCTGTAACAAATAGAAGCTCAAGCCGTTTTAAACTTTCCCAGTGCTTCGTGACACAAACCGTAGCCTGCAGCAAAGACTTGTTAATTGTTTGCCTAGAAAAGTAATAACCTGCCAAATTTGTTATACTGATTATTGTTTGTTTCTATAAGGCTTTTAGGAAACACATTTAGTATCTCTGATCAACCTGCACATGATTGTTTAAAAGCCTTTTGAGCTTCTCAGGTGGGCCAAATGCATTTCTCTAAGGCCTTATACAAGCAATTTTGCTAAACTGAAAATAGCTTCGATAAACCCTTACACAAGTTAAATTGTTAGTTGGGGGTGCTGATCATTTCATATCAACTGTGAAGTTACAAATCCAATTATTATTTTATGTTTTTCATTATTATCCAACAATCTAAGAAATATAATTTTTGGATATATTTTAGCCTATAGTTGTTGATTTGTTTTGTTTGGGAATTTTCAGAAATACAAGTACAATATTACACTTTCAACGACCATAAAATTATTGATCCATTCTTATAAGGCTCTCCCAAACCGGCGCGAAACATTCGCAGCGAATATTCAAAGATTCACATGGCGAACTCTTGTTAATCTCCTTGTAAATAAATTT
The DNA here is from genome assembly GCA_932273885.2 of Leucozona laternaria. Taxonomy (NCBI): domain Eukaryota; kingdom Metazoa; phylum Arthropoda; class Insecta; order Diptera; family Syrphidae; genus Leucozona; species Leucozona laternaria. The sequence goes on along the minus strand of OW026367.1, from coordinate 15,040,503 downwards.
AGACAGGCGAAACTTTCGTTGTCGTTCCGAAGTAATCGCGTTGGTTTGAGAGAGCCTTTATAGTCGATTCCTTTCTTCGGTTGTTACGTCTTTTTGAAATATTGAGTGAGAGTAGTGTGGTTCGGGCTTAAAGGTAGAACTAGAATAGTCGGAAGGCCACGCAAGTGGTCGTACGAAACCGAGCGAATACAAAGAATTCATATCTTGTGCCCATAATTGCGATTTGGTACTGTTCGTCTAGTTTTCGTTAACTTTTGCCGTCGGACGTGAAGAGCGCTCATCGACCGTTCATTCGTAAGTGGATGGATGCAAAAATCAAAATGGTGACAGCAAACTAAAAAGAATTTGGCGTTTGGTGCTTGGATTTTGACTTTTTTTCTGATTTATGAATGAGTGAAGTAAAATCTTAAGTTTTCTTTTAATTAATTTATATCACATCGAATTTTAGTGATTTTGAAAAGTAAATAATTAAAAGCCTCACTGCTATGAAAATTGACATTGAACACAAAATTATTTAATTTGTTTTCTCTTTCAACCATTTAAGTACATTATGGGTTACTTGTGAAATTGACGTTTCGGAAAGCTACTTTTCGGTCGGTTTTGACATAAGCTTCCGACATCTCGCGCCTATTCTAGTTCTACCTTAACTCTCACCCAATCTGTCAAAAAAGACAGAAAGATTAAACGACTGAAAAAATAAATCGTGTAATCACTTTTACCGGATCACAATATGTCTGTTTGTTTACTTCCCAAAACTACCCATTTCAAACATTTTTAGTCAAATTTAATTTTTGGTATGTTTGAAATTTGACAGAATTTTAGAACGAAATGAACCTACTGTTAACTGAAGGCCACCACGTTCGTGCGATTTAACTCGATTCGATTTTTTCTCTGGGGATATTTAAAGATGCCGACTTGCTTGTAAAGTCGAAATTCCTTTGTTTTATCGGTTAAAACTAGATTTTGGACCGTTTCAGGGTTTATAGTAAAATATACAATTCTTGATTGTCGTTCTTCGAAATTATTTTTTTTACTTACCAAACACTAGTGTTTCAGCCAACGTACGTGTTTTTTCTCTCTCTTGTATGTGACAAAAAGCGGAAACATAGGCAGTTTCGGTTGATACCTATAAAACTACAACAGAGGGTCTCTAAAGAAAAAAAGGTCTACCAACATTTGATTATTTGGGTAAATAATTTTCTGGAACAAGTTTATTGTGCACTCTTAAAAAGTCTAAAGGGTTTGCCAAGATCGTAAAAAACACAAATCCGTTGGTTTAGATTTAGATGGTTAGGACATGAGATGAGAGGACACGAGTTCTGTGTAATTCTCGTCTTTTTCGCCTTAAAATCTTAAATTTCAATATTGTCCCGGTCTTGTCTTGTTTATCATTATAACGGTTTAATATCAGGTCATTTTGAATCTAGAAGCTGCTACACCTATATTAACGTGGAATAATTCATAATTTTATAATAAACTGATGTCGTAAGCAGTCTGGGAGTTCTTTTTTGCAAAAAAAATAATCTTTATGCGCCTTAATCCATTTTTTGAACGAGTGAGAAAATGCAAGTTAATATACCTACAACCACTTTCCTCAAACTAAATATATTACGTAATTTCTACAGCCACAGGTACGTACTTCAAAGCTGACTGAGCCAACGCTTTAATATTGGCCTACGCATACGCAGGAATTATTTTTCTATTTTAACTGTCACACACAAAAGTAAAAGCTTCCCAGTCGATGGTTGTCTTTTTGCAACTTTTACGACATCAGAAGTGATCGCCTTTCCTTCGATAGTTTCTGTGACCAGGTAATCTAATCAAAGGTGCATGCAACGAGATGCCTCCGAAAAAAAAACTTAAAAATCACTTACACTAGTTATTTACCAATAAAATAATTTTTTATTTCAATCTTCTACCATGGGCTGTAGAGTTGGGCTGTGGTTGCACACAACTGGTACGTGCTCTAGTTAAGTGTAACGCAAAGTTTAAATACTTTCTCCTCTCACAGATTTGACGCCTTCTTTTTTTCCCTAAAGGAAAACAGCCATAATTATGAGTCACTACGACGACGCCGACATGGCGAGCGTTATAATAAATATATAACTTATAATGTACTATAGACAAAGTTGAAGTAGACCCAGTCTGTTGTCCGTACTCCTGGGGCCTGTTTGTCTACACACTTTTCTTTTTTGAAATATATTCATATATTTACCTATTACACTTAAATATTGGAAATTTTATATAAGCAATTAGATCAGGAGTTGCATTTGTTTTTTCGATCAATTTGGTCGTTTTTTGATAAATGTTTTGACATAGCAAATAGAACTTGGAAAAAATTCTTATCTGGTGACAAAGGTACGTCAATTTACGTCATTTTCCAAAATTAGATTTTAAGATAAGTATCAAAAGAGATGCTTTTAGAAACCTTCTTAACGCAACAGACAATAACTCATCATTCACTGTTAGACTGCAAGTTACAAGAATGTATGAAATGTACATAATTAATAGGAAAGACTTTTTTAAAACTTTACTTGTCTGTCCATTTGAAAGGTCAGTAAGAGTTTGTATCGATCCTTAAATCACTTGTATTCAAAAAAACAATCGTCGCTCGGGAAGAAAACTATCAAACATTTTTGAGTTAACACCGCAGTTTTGTCCAGAAATAAGCAATATCCTAGAGAAACACAAGGCTCTAGTTCTATATTTGAAACTCACTCAGATCATTTGTGGTTTTCATATTTTAACAGATTTACAAGAAATTCGTTGTCGTTCTACTGTAAAATTATAAAACTATCGATATTAATGAAATATTAAGAAATTAACCAGTAGTGCCACATAAGTTAAGCTCCAATAATTCTCCGGGCTCAGCTTAATAAATAAATCAAAAAAAAAATAAAAAAAATAAGCCTATAGGGAGTTATACTCTGTCCAATAAAAATAGGCAGTACACGTACGTCTTATGGGAAAGCTTTTTCAAAATCAGTAGCGTGCCATATTTTTGCACCATATTAAATTGAAATAACTCCTCCACAAAAAGTGTTTGCCCGCCCGTGAGTTTAAAATAACATCTGAGAGAGACCCAACGTCCTATTCAAGGCACATCTGAGTGTGCATGTGCAGTGTGCACTGAATGGCTGTGGCCACTGGCGATTGGCTGCTGCTTGATGTACATTCAGAGTTACCCGCGTCCATTTGGTATTTCGTTCAGCTTTTTTCCCTTGAGTTTCTGTTCAGGTGCTTTTGATTTTCGAGCTTTAAGAAAAAGCTTTTAATGATGAGTGTTATCGTGTACACTATGACAACCCTGTGAAAGCTTTAATGACGGGAACATTTATGCAATCCACTGTAGCCAGAATGAGAGGCAAACGTCCTATCTTGCATACACTGCCGATTTTTGTTGGAGAGTATAGTTGATGTTGCGTTTAACATCTATATTTTTTAGCCGACCTCGTTTTTTTTGCGCCCAATTCCCTTTGCTCGAAAAATGTACTGAAAACTAAAGTCTGTGTTCGAAAGCAAAAGAGCAACATAAGGCCGTTTTAAAAAACGTCATCTGCCTCAAAAATGCATTTGCAGAATGTTCTTAAACGCAAACTGCAAAAATCTTCTGTTATAAAACGCAAATACAAATTCTACTGCATTAGCATTGTGTTCGATAATGCAGTTTACTAAACTCAAGTGTTCGAAAACATCATCTGCGTTGCAGCTGTGCAGTAAAAACATGGAGTTGACGAAAGAGAAAGACATGGTGGTTCGAGAGATTGTTAGCTTTTTAAATTTTTGGATGTCAGTCAGGGAGTCAATAAAACGATAAACACGTAGCTGCTGAAAATGACGAGCGAAAGTGAATCTGAAAATTCTGATGAAATTGGCTTCTGTTCGAAAACTTCAACTGCGCTTGCAAAAAAATCATTTGATGTTCATCAAAAGACATGTGTTCTAGCTGGACGATTGCATATTTGACGATTGCAACTTTTGCGTCATAAATGACGATCGATTGCCGGTCAAATTGACATTGATTTGACGCTTTCGAAAACGGCCTAGTAATAGCCGTGTTCCTTTGAAGGTGGCGAAGTACTCATGAGTGCAAATTACATTCTAGTACTAGTACTACGACCTTCTCGTGCTTTCATAGCGAGTAGATGATAAGTACTTCGCCACCTCCAAAGGAACACGGCTAAAGGCTTAACTACCTAAGCCCAAAAAGTGAAAAAGTACAAAAGTGAAAATTTTCAAACTCATTTTGGAATAGTTTTTTTGACTGGAAAACTTATAAAAATGATGCAGAAAGACTAAATTTTGGTCTGAAAAAAAAATGTGTATATTCTTTTCAGCAAAACAACTGCGCTAGCGGGAAAAAAAATATTTTTACTTTTGTACAAAAGTACTTTTTGGCTTATGTAGTACAGTGTGGTGGCCTGTTGGATGTATGAAGCACACTCCTATTACCTGTACAATTAGGTTGGTATACACGCCTAGCATTAACCAGTGCATACATAATTAAAGTCCGAAATGGAATACGGAAAGAAATGAATTTCTCAATGATATGTGTGAGGTAATTTTTATGTTACTGTAAATCCCAAGATTTTCACTCCGGGGGTTTACAGTAACGTAAAAAAACCCAGTTTATTATAATTACATATTTATGAACAAATTATACACTTATATGTATTACATTTTGCGAATATGTACCTACATATTTTTTTTCGAATTTACATTTCTATATGTATGATATTATTCTAAAAATACACCACTTGGGCTCTAGCTTGACGTAGGTATAGATGCACAAATGCGCAGAAACATATACGCATCAACCAACGGACGGGATGGTGAAACGAAAACCACTTCTTGGGACCTCTCGATCATCGCAATGTTTTCAAATTAAGTTTTTTACATACGAAATCAATACTTGCTTTTACAGAAAATAAAATTTAAAACGCAAGCAATATTATAGACACAACTTTCACCATCCAAAGCTATCGATAATTTTCGATATATTTTGATAGTTTTGTATTATTTAAAAGGCTCTGGGTTATGAATTGGCCTTGAGTATAGTGAATGGGATTATAACTAATGGAAGATTGGTATGGATTATAACTTTCCAGCAGTTTCACTCAATGTGGTGGATAAGTTATTGTATTAGCGAATTATGTTTATAAGAAAAATGCCTTTTACCTATTCATTGTGTTTTTTTATTTACAATTTGTTCTGGCAAATAAAATTGCAATTTTTATTTTCGTTAACATTTGCTTTTATAATTTAACTGGATTGGAATAGAACTTTTATTAAATTGTTCGTTTTTTGTTAACTATCACAAAATAAATATTAAATAAATACAAATCGAATCAAAGACAAGACAAGAATTGCTTAGTGCTTACAATGCTCTTATCATCGACAAAATCAAATGAAATTCAAATTAAAGTTGACATAACAAAATGCAAATGAGCCTCGGATAGCCTTTGGCAAATAAATTTACTTCACATACGAAATAAGATTGTTTATTTCTTTCTTTCAATCATCAAAGTTTTAAATAGATTGATAGTTGGGCAAAGGACACGAGTGAATTCCAATCTATCGAATGCATTCTTTTCTAGGTGATCTAAATTTATCGCCAACGTCAGTTCATCTTAAGATAGATTAATAGATTTTGTTGTTACTAGCTGGGTTTAATTTAAATTTTTATAGAAGAATACCATCGAATCACTATACTTTCTCAAATCTCAAATGATGGTGCCACCTGAACGAATGACATGCAATTCAAACAACTCACATAAATATATCTATTGAGGTAGAAGAATAAAGCTAATTGTATGGCTTTTCTAGCGGGTAGCAAATAAATTTTTTGAAAATCTTAAATCTTTGATTAGACCTCGAGACTTAGTGAAAAATACAATGAACTCAAATTATGTAATCCTTTTCCTTAGGCTTTTTTTAAAATTAGATTTGCCATTTATTTTTGAAAACATCAAGTCGGGTGAATGATTTGTTATTTTTAAATCGAAGAAGGAACCAAACCATACGTAGTTTTGATGATTTAAAAAGGAAGAATTTGTGTGCAAAAGAAAATTCAAAACAAATATACTTACAACTTTCAATTATTGTGCACTTTGAATAACCACGTAAATCAATAACTTTAAAAGTTGCAAATCGAGAAAAGCATTTTTATCTTTTTTTCACCTTTTAGGTATTTTAAATTTGCTCTACGATTTAGACCATTTGAGGATAACTAATGTGTAGAAAATTTTTAAATCATAATTAAGCAATAGTTCTCTTTTTTCCTGAAAAGTTGAGTAGTTTTATTGATATGGAAAAAGATATCCCTTAAAAACGTATTTTTTTTAACAAAAATGAAAACACGAAATTCAGTGTTTCACAAAAAAAAATTAAATCGTAAAAAAATTATTTCGGATGATCTTCGTTAAGAAGGAATTTTACCTAATAAAAGTAACTGGCAGGATTGCTTTGTAAGCAATTTAATAAACGGCACGCGTGCGACTGTAGGGGAGACCTGCAATGCATCACTACAAGCTGGAAGATGAAATTTGGTGTGGACTTGTAATGAAGAGGGAACCAATTTATAATGCAAGTGATTGTCTAGGTAAATAGATGAGCATTACAAAAAGTAAAATGATTTATCCAAATTAGCCCCTTGAACACAATGGGATGTAGCTGCAGCTTAAAGAATCGCTATAGCACAATGTGTCGTTAAAGAAACTCACTTATGTATATCAAAGTGTCCTTTTAAACGAGGAAACTGAATTTTCAGCAATTTTAAGTTTTATGGAGAGAAGGGTAAGAAGTAAGGGGGAGAACAAATTTGCCCCCATCAACAGTTTTATGAAATTTTTTTTCGATATTCCCTTTCACACTTGACGTATGGCATAGAATTTGCGTTCAACCAAGAAACTTCATAAGGTAACTAGGGATAATCTCTTTACGACTTTGTTTTCTCGTGTGAAGGGTACAAAATATCTATAAAGGAATTAAAAGAAAACTACAACAAATCTCCAGGAACTTGTTTTTTTGTGTGAAAGGCGAAAAAGACGTCTAAGTCCTGTCAAAACACCAAAGTTAAAACGAATTTCTCAAAAATGGAGAAACTTACTAGAAAGTTAACAAACGATAAAAGTTCAATTTTTTAAACAATTTGCTCTTAATAAAAAAAAATGTCTGAGTGCGGGGACGGGGCTCATGGTTAATATGTGTAAACATCAACTTTTGTTTTCACCTATACTGTCACGGCCAGCCCTCTAGCTCCAGTGGAAAATTAGCACTGTCCAGAATTTAAGTACGGTGGATCGAAAAACAGTACACCAATCGATTTAGGAGGTGGATATTACCAAAAGTCACGTCTGACGTTCTGGACTTAGACTATGTCTAAGGTCCTGGGTCTACTCTAACACTTTTTGTTTGACAGGTCTCAAAATGTTCCAACATTTTTGGTACGGCGGCGGCGATAAAAGGAGTACGCCAATCGGTTTAGTAGGTGGAAATTACCTAATGTCACGTCCAGATCTCTAGATCCATTAGAACACTTTTAACTTGACACGTTTTTATTTCGCTCTACCGCCGGCATAGATGTTTACACATCAAAAATAAAAATTAGTTAAATTATAAATTATAAAATTGCAGTGCGGTTCCCAATGTCTAGCTCTCATTAGAAAGAGAAAGTCCATATGTCTTATCTTAGCGGGTGGCAAAAACTAAAGTTGCGCTAAATGTAGCTCCAGCTTCATTTTTATGGTACAGCTACATCTTCACATTGTAGCGCTTTATACTATTTTTGTACATTTTGATAGTGCTACGCGCTGCAGCTACACCATTGTGTTCGACTAAAAATACAGGCAAACAATCGCCCACGTGTTGCCTGGATCGTATTCGAACACTTGCCCTTCTTAAGTGTCACAATTACTCGAGAGAAAATTGAGTTAATTTAACCAAAAATTGGTTAACAATAGTCTCTATTCATCTACATACATTTAAATTTTTTAAGTTTTTAGATTCTCACTTCGCTTTTTCCCCGTATGATTTCGGTCTTGGAGTTAATGAGAATTCAACAATAAAATTAAGTCTATTATGGATCAGTGCAATTAGGGAATTTTGTTTCCAGATATTAGTTATGCGTTTCGAAGGCCAAAAATGTTTTTAAAGACCTATAATTCATGGAAATATATGGTACACAAACCAATTTTCATGACTGGATCAAGTGAACTTGCTTTTGTACTTAACAATTATTGTCACATCTTTAACGAGAAAATGTTAAAAAATAGTTAAGTACCTACTAAAAAATTGTTTTTTTTGTTTACATAATTTTTAAAAATTTTATCTCTTCAAAAAGACAGTGTCTCACTGTTAGTTATATGTCTGCTGTGGTTAATTATTAAACTAACATTTTTGTTATTCCTTTTTATTAAGATAAAGAAACAAACCTTGCACCACAAGCCAAGCTAAGGAAGCAGTAAACAAATAATTTACGAGTCTTTCAGTTCGTTCGATGTGGACTTTGGACTATGACCTTCGATTCTTCGAAAGAAGGATCCTTCAATGTCTCTGAAGAAACATTCACTTTTGATCAGCTTTTGAGAGATCCATTTAAAGGAGACCATGTTCTCGTCGAGTTCTTAAAGTCGGGATAAAAAATTACTACATCGGCAAAGTAATATCAGACAAGAATCTGGACGGAGACCTTGAAATAAGTTTTCTTATACGGCAAAATAAAATATTTAAGTTCGCTTATTCAAATATTGTGGATATTTCATTTGTAGCCGAAGAAGACTTAAAAATGATTCTCCCAGAGCCGATTCTTTGCGGCCACACCAGTCGGCAACAAGCCAATATCCATTTTGGATACAAATTAAGATAAAGATACAAATTTTACCAAATTGAAGTTCGCAAAATTTTATATTTTTGTTTCATGAATAATGAAATCGATTTTGTTTTGTGTTATCTATTTATTTGTCACTAAAGACATTTTCTGTTACTTTTATATTCGTTTTTTAAAAAGCATTTTATTGATTAGACTTTTTTGCATGATAAAATAAATCTTTATCAAACAAAACTTTATTTAATAAAATATTTGTTTGACGTACCTCACTGTTGTGGAAGGACTGTCTCACTGTTGGAGTAGGTGTACCAACACTGAGACAAAGGAGGTACTCGGCTATTTTGACTTAAATTATTTTTTCGCTAAACGTAAATTTAATTTCAAGTATGCAATGAACAGCACAAATAATAAAACTACCTAACGCAATTAAAATCAACTAATTACTCGGAACACTTATTTAGATACAGGCATTTGAAAAAAAAGTGTCTCACTGTTAGCGACGCTCCCCTACTCAAATAAGTCAGTTTTCTTGCAATCACTTTGATCATTTGATTCATCAACTCAACTTAATCCTGATTAACCAAAATCAGCCCTCTTAACTTTGAAAACTCTTCGAGTAAGGTAAGGTTTCTCTTAACTGGATGAACGTGTTTTGGAATTTCAACATTGATTTTATAATAGTTAATTATGTGCAAAATAAGAAACAAACGGTTCTAATTCAAAGATGTTAAAATGGTTAGTGTCTTACCTTAAGGGTTGTAAACAATTTGTATTCATATTGACCAAGTACTTTAAAATTCAGTTATTGTAGGCGGTAGCATCAGGTGTTACTCAGGGAAGCCATCTGGGTCCACTTCTTTTTCTTATATTTATTAGTAGCATGCCTAATAAATATCTTCTTAATTTCTGATTGACTTCTATTTGCAAACGATTTACAATTCTACAGATGTAACGGGTGATTTTTTAAGAGATTTAGAACTTTTTTAAAAAAAAAAACACAAAAAATTCGAAAAAATGAATGAAATATTTATTTGAATCGATAGTTTGAACCTTGCAATTTAATGTTTAAAGATAATTTCATGCAAATGTTGACCGCGGCTGCGTCTCAGGTAGCCCATCCGCTGAGTCCAATTTTGGCATACTCTTTCACACATATCGGCCGGTATCTCACGAATGAATGCATGGATGTTGGCTTCCAGTGCGTCAATCGAAGCGGGCTTGTCCCTATAGACATTAGCCTTGACATACCCCCACAAAAAATAATCTAATGGTGTCAAATCGCACGATCTAGGCGGCCAATTGACCGGCCCGAAACGTGAAATTAACTGTTCACCAAACTCGCCTCGCAATTGCGCCATTGTTTCGCGTGCTGTGTGGCATGTGGCACCGTCTTGTTGAAACCACATATCATGCAAGTCAAGAACTTCCATTTCGGGCAAAAAAAGTTTGTTATCATCGCTCGGTAGCGTTCACCATTGACAGTAACGCTGCAATTCGCATCATCTTTGAAGAAATAGGCCCAATAATGCCGCCGGCCCATAAACCGCACCAAACAGTGGCTTTTTCGGGATGCATTGGTAGCTGTTGCAATGCTTCTGGCTGATCTTCACTCCAAATGCGGCAATTTTGCTTATTTACGTACCCATTCAACCAAAAATGAGCCTCATCGCTGAACACAAGCAGCGCGCGATGAACATTTCGAACCGAGCACGAATTTTGATAGTAAAATTCAATAATTTGCAAGCGTTGTTCATTTGTAAGACGATCCATGGTTAAATTGCAAACCAAACTGAAGCTGTTTGACAGTGACACAAGGTACTAAACACACGTCAGCTGTCAAAACCAGTGTTGCCAAAACCAAACCAGCTTAAAAATCACCCATGCGTTTTCGAAGCGCTCGCGCTCGCCTAAAGTACTAGGATTTGGACCTAAACATTTCTTATCATTTTAAAATCATTTGTTTTTTTTTCATTTTATCACTTATAAAATCTATTAATGATTATCTTCTTTCACAAGACCATACACAAACTAAGGCAGTGCTGGACGGTTACCCAATATTGTTCTTCAACGTCACTATAAATGCGAATGTTGTTTCTTTTTTCATAACTTTTTACCAATTTCTTTCAAATATAATATTGATAAGATAACCATTTTCGTGAGAGAGTTTTGGAGAAAGAACAAGGAGTGCATTTTTGACTAAGACCATAACTTTGTCAAACATGTAGAATATATTGTAGCTAAAGAAAAATACATGTTAGGTTAGATGCTAACTTTTGGGCATTCAGTTACTTGAAGAAGGAAGACAAAAAAATATTCTCGGTTATGTTCATAAGTTCATATCACATCACATTAATTTGTATGGGTCGATCGTCGATGTTGTCCTGTTTCTGTTTCTGTTTCTTCAAACTTTTTTCTAACCAAATTATAAGCTAAAGGCAGTACAATGTCAGGATCACTGAAAATATTAAAAAGAAAAAAAATCACTAAAAACAAAGTCAATCCGTGATGCAGATTATGTTCCACATGACATCAAACACCAACGTTGTAATTCTTTGGCTATTAATTCAAGTTCAACGTCTCGGCGTGAAAACCCTGAATGCTATTCGCTTAAAAGTGCACACATAAAAATAATAAGTAACCAAAACGTAATACAATCCAAGTTATTGTTGGAAAATTAACTGAGTGTAAGCCGGCGGACGAAGTGGGGGGGGGGGAAACATAATACCTACCTACAACTTAAACTTCGTGCTGATATTGACGGTTAAATATAAAAGCGTGACAAATCCAGCGAAGTAAATCGTCGAAATGAATGAATGACAAGCAGACAGACAGACAAACAAACAGAGTGAAAATAAAGTGAATGTCATATAGTTTATTGCAGTAATGGCAAAAAATAAAACCCAAACAGAAGCAAACCACGAGAAACTAAGTTACATATAAAGCGTCATAATAAAGTAGGTATCTCATATTTAATAAAAAAAAATAAATGAAACAAAAACCTCTGTGGTATACATATAGGATTGCAAAAGCAGATTATTTTCTAACAATATTTCACGGAAAACTTTCTCCGTCTGGTATTATATTATGTTGTCATTGTCAACCATTCGACTCGAATCGAAATCAACAATTAATGATGAGCGCATAGGTATAAGATGTTGGAGGCTTCAACGTACCGGTACAACCTACACCTATCAAAGCCTCTGATGTTCCTTTAACAGTCACAAACTTCTTCTGATTCATGGCGCTTCCGTCTCTTCCTAGGTATACATCTGTATGTACGATTATTTAATTTGCGTTTAATGTTTAGTACCTTAGTATTGCTGCTCATCTTTATTATTGTCGTCATGACTTGGTTCATTATACATAATAATAAATTATAACAACGTGCGGTATTGCGACATCACCTTAGGAATAAACTACATATAAACAAGGACGTTGAAATAATTGTTTTTGGGTCGGGAATATAGACGGAATGAGAATTACAATAAAAATAATTTGTCGCCACAATAACGGATAATGATAAAAAACTAAACCACTGAACAAATTTTCTGGAAACCCAGCTTATATTTAGAACTTTTATATCATTAGTCTGCGGTTTGAAAATTAGAACACAACTAAAAGGCATGACAATTTGAAATAAAAAACTGAAATTACCCTCCAGAACCATCAGAAGGTGACGTACAGATACAGAGCCCTAACCGGAATTTTAAAACCAATTTTTACTTGATGACAATGTGTGGTTTTCCCCCGTGTGATGAGAGATGATTTAAAACTAAGCGCCACTGTAAGACGAACACGTCACAGTTTATTCGGTTTGGTTGACAAGTACCTACGACTACTTTGAGTATTCGATAAACATATTCAGCTGAGCAGGAACATATTTTTTTTCATTGAACCTGTGGTGTGAACAGGGGCTAAGGTGGTAGTTGATTGTCGTTTTTGATTGGGGGCTATCGTGAATAAAACTTCCCTGGGAATGTTTCCCATCTTCGAAAATTTGAAACTCCAATACTTTTCAACTCCGCTTCATAAGCTCAAATTTGGCTTATTGAAATGACAGCCAAATTCACCTGGAAAATTCATTCCCAATGCCATTAGATTCCGATTAATATTTTCAACAATTATTCAAGTTCCAAATTTTCGAAGGAGGGAAACATTCCCAGGGAAATTTTATTCACGATAGCCCCCAATTATCAACTATTCTTTCCTCTGTGTAAAGCAATCACTAAAAATGCTTGGGTTCTTGGCAGCACTTACAATTCTCCAAACAAGAAGTGTCATTTGTTCCTGTATGAAATGTAAGTTTGAAGAGAAGTAGTGAAATATTTACCTATAAAATATTTAAATAAATGTTTTCTTAAAGGGACATCCAACAAATGAATAAATTACTATACCCTCATCCTATAGTGAAACTCATTCCGAAATGGAGAGGTTGTACAATACAATATTGCATTGAATTAAACATTGCGTTTCGCTTGAATGCATTTGTTTTTCTATTTGTATAGCTAACACTTTCATCAAAAAACTTTCCGTTTTTGGTGAAGTTGGCACCGAGCCAACCTACATATAACTAGGTTTATTGCTAACGAAAGTGACCTGAAAGCGTATGAAAACGACACCTAAATAGCTGTCACAAGCAAGTGGTAGCAACAAAGAGATAGTCAATTTAAAAATCACCTTGCGTGGAGAAAAAGTAATAATTTTGATAACCAACTATCACCTTAGCCGATTTTACCCCAATTCCATGTAAAATGTATACACAGCCTTAGTCAACTTTTCGTTGGGCCGTGCGTGAATTGAATTGAAATAGTGGTAAATATGTTATTCAAAGATTAATTTTTGGCTTAAATGAGGTGAATCTCTTCTTGGAAATGTCAAAATTTAATATCGAATAAAATCTAAAGGAAATTTTAATCCAATTCGCATTACAATTGTTCACCATGTTTAAAAATAATGAAAAATGAAAACAGCTTTAATTTGGGTTTTGTTTATGATGAGTGACACAAATACTAGGAAATAAAAGCTTCAAAATCAAAAAAAGTTTGTCAACTTGTTCGTTTGGCATTCCGGATCGAAGAGGTTAAGAGGGATTACCAAAGGAAAACTATATAAGTTAATAAAGAAACAGATCTTTTTTTGACAGCTCAGTGTTTTACTCTGAGCTAAAAAAGAAAAACGCCTTAACTGTAAAACTATTGTATCAACAGAAACAGTTTGACAGAAATGCTGTTGAATGAAACGATATGTGTATACCTCTCTCGTTTATTCAAAACCGAAAAAAGCATCTCTTTGGGGAAACTGATTGAAAGCAAATACTCTTGGCATTTTTAGAAAATAAATGAGTGCTAAGTAGAAAAATGATCGGATTTTAACTTCGCTATATTCTTTTTCGCTTCATGTCGATTAGACCATTTTTAACAGAGAAAGAAAGAAAGAGATACTGTGCTCTTCAAAAAAACACTAAACAAATCTTAAAAAAATGTTTTTTCCTTTAATTTTATAGAGCAGTATATTAATTAATAAAAATAGCAAGAAAACAATTATATTAAAATTACACTATAAATATTAAAATTGAGCCCAAACTACTTTAAAGATAAAAAAACGCTTTTAATTCTCGTTTTGCAATTTTGCGTTTGTCAATGTGTATCCAAGTTTGAATTCACATATTGCACAGTTTTTCTTTGTAGTGATAATTGTGTTAGATTTCGAGGTATAATAATACAAGTCGGTACGACGATTATGGCTTGTATATATTTCTCGCCTTAAAAACTTATAAGATATAATAATGACCATGTTGTAGAAAGAATTTCGGGATCGAGTTTAAAACAAATAGAATTTAGAATTCCGGAAAAGCTGAAGTAACAATCGTAAATTTGGATAAGGGCAAGCATTTTAAGATGGTAAAAAGGGGAGTAATTTGAAAAACATATTTTTTTTTAATTTTAAAGATAAATAGTTACTCCAACTCATTCTCTGGATGTTACCAAGTAAAATTTAACTTTGACTTCGACAAAGCTGAATTTGGTGATGAGCTTTGTTTAACGTGGCTAAAACATATCCTAAACCCCTAAATATCCACCAAATGTTCAGAATTCAGTTTTTTTTTCAAATATCTCGAAAATATATTTTTTTTGTTGTTGCAAAATTGACAAGGTAAGAATGACAAAAAATATTGTAACACTTTTTTTCGTAAAGATAATATATATTTAGAAAAATGAGTGCAAAAGTTACAGTAGTTTGCATTAAGTACCTACCTATGTATGTTCTATGTATTCTTCTTTCAACTCGAAGGCGGTGTTCAGTCTAGTATTGGGCACGCAAGACTCAACAGAGAAAACTCACAGCCAACCTTTGCCTCGTAGGAATTTGTCTTTTATATTGCTTTAATTGTTGCAATAATATATTTTAAAATTCCAAAGAGTCATGGTAAAAGAGTCATTTTGTGCTAAGCGACTTAGAGGTATGTATACATAGGAAAAGTAATCAGGACGGTTTTCAACTTTCTATTGAAATTATATAAAATTGCGCTCTGGACCAAATTTGAAGCACAGATATGTTCAAACGCTGGTGAAACTGAGGAACAAATGAATAGTTAAAATCTATCCCCTTTCGCCGAGAAAATGCCGATTTTTTTCAAGTTTAGTCAAGGCATTGGAAAGTTTTCAGTAGGAAAAATCTAGACGAAGAAAAACTTACCAATCAAGGCTCTTGCTACTAAAAACTTGTTGAGCGAGTTTTGCTATCTCTTGCAGAACCAGCATCTTTATAACCAAAACTTTATTTCAACTACATATATAATCGTATGAAAAATTAAAGCAGACACGTAAAAATATATTCATTTTCAACATTGTAATTTTTTTTAACTGCCAAATTAACCCAGTGATTACTTTTTGGACTACTAAGTGAAAGGTTCCAGGATCAAATCTAAAATAATTTTGAATTGAATTTTTTATTAATTTTCTCTCTCTCTCTCTCTCTCTCGAGGCAGGTACGTAATTGGTGAGGTCCCAGCCAGTGTTGCCGCAACCTTCAAAAGTCGCTAGATTGGCTGAAATTTCGTAAACAGAAAGTGACTAGAAGTCGACAGAAATAAAAACTAAAAAAAAAATTATCTTTTTAAAGTAGGTAACAAAAAAACTTGGGAAAATACGATTAAACAGTAAAGTTAATAAAAACAAAAAAAAATCAGTCTCATTGTTAACACAATTTTATATAGCATACATAAAAATGTATATATTATAAATATATACAGTGTTCTCCGCCATTTTGTCTGATTTTTCCAATAAGTAACCGAAACATTTAAACGTTTTAATCTGCCGTTTTTTCAAGATAAATAAATCGGGAACATCAAATAAGCGAGGTTTAAAAATCGAAAAAAACAACCATACATGAATAATATTCAACAAAACAGTTCTATTGCAATCTGTCTTTAAACATCAAATTCCCATCCTCGTGTGAATGAAGCCTATAGTGTAGGTTTTTAAAGTGAAGTAAACAAATTTAAAGTTGTACACTTAAACATCTTGAGCAGGTCCTATTTTTAAAGCTGAATAAATCGATAAAAACAAAAAAATTAAAAACAAACAAAAGTCTTCAAAACTAAAGACATAACAATTTTTTCGCTGAAAAATGTAAAATTTATAAAAATCTACGTATTCTGATTTTAAAGAAGAAGAAAAAGTAAATGAGACTGGTTTGTTTTTAAACTATAAACTATAGAATATTTTTTTTTCGATAGTATCGATATTTTTCAACTATCGATGGTCAAAAACTATGGATTCAATAGTCTTTCGATATTTATCCAACACTAATTCAGACAAGAAAGTTTGCAATGTGGTCAAATCTCAAATTATTATTCCAACCAACAGCAGTGTTACCAGATGAAAAAAAAATTCCCCCCAGAAAAATTTAGAAACAACCCAGATTACCACATTTTATCAACAAAAACCCCTAAATTTTTTTTTCAACTTTATATTTCTATTCACAGCTATTAAATTTGTTTTTAATTTTAAATTTTATTAATTCACCCAGCTACAATACAAAAACATTTGTAAAAAAGGTACTAGGTAATAAAAAACATTTGTTTAGGGTTTTCTTCACAATTTCTGAGTAAAGTTCTGATTATTAACTCGACATTCAAATTATCCGCCAATTAAAACCTTCCAGTAAAAAAACTTGACGTTTCGCATTTTTTCGAAATAATAAATGTATGTAAGTTTTGACTGATGAAAACTGGAAAAAAATAATGAATAATATTTAAAATGCCAAGTATATAAATTTGCTTATTCTAATCGACACTTAATCGAGCCATTAAAATACTTTGAACGTTAATTATAAGCTATACTGTTTAGAATTGTGAAACATAAGGGAGGTTGATAATTGATTAAAAAGTTCAAATTGCTTATTTAGAACTTTAATCCAGTCCAGGTCCAGTTTTTCAGTGCGCGATTAAGGTTTAACCCGAGTTAAATCGTCATATTTCGTGGGTTAAATCAGGATTAACTGAACAGGTGCTTTTGATGTTTTATGCAAAGAGTTTGTTTACTCATTTCGGGTACTGAAAAATGGCTTCCTCAGTTCACAGTGGGTTAATTTAGTTCTAGAGTTAGCTCGCTATGGTTTAACTCACCAGAAATTAATATGAAAATAAAAATATAAACGAATTAAAATTTTTGTTTGCACTTCTTTAAAACAGTTCTAATACTTTATCGTCATCTTCGTTTTGGCTGTCGCGTTGGTTTGATACATTTTCTCACTTGTGAAAGTTTTCAGCATGTAAGGAACTCGTGGAATACCGTCAGCTGTTTAAATACCTATACGATTTCTCAACCTTTAAGCTCTGAATTAATCCCCCCAGATTTCCCCCCAACGACAAAAAAGCCCCTAAATCTAGGGGGAAAACCCCTAAACTGGCAACCCTGACCAACAGGGACGTAATTTAAAATAAAAACTCACAAATTTAGAAGTCGCTAGAAATAATCTAGCGACATCAAAATATTTTTTATTGCTTTCTAAGTGGAAATGTCGCTAGATATAGCAACAAAGTCGCTAAAACGGCAACCCTGGTCCCAGCATCGGTCGATTGAGATTTATTCGCATAGATCTGCGACTTCGGTTAGAATGTTAGAATGTTCATCGTTTGCTGTGTGGCACCCAACACCGTTCTGTTGGAGCCACAATATGTCGTTCACATGCATGTCATCTAATTTGGGCTTAAATAAATTGTTTATCATCGATCTGTAGCGCTCTCCGTTAATGGTGATGGCAATGGCATCGTCGTTTTGGAAGAAGTCTGGACTCTCACGAACATCGACGATGTTTTCGGTAGATCCTGCGTTTCGTTGACGAATGGAAGTTGGCTGATTTTTCTCAGAATCGGTCGACCCAATTTTGGCCACCAAACCTTGAATAGTCGACTGAAAAGGCCAACCATATAAACCATAAGATGGGCGCAACGCACGCATCGTTGTCACAAGAGATTTTGATAGTAAATTTTAATCGTTCTCTTTAATCGTTTAACTTGCCATTGCGATTTGGCATCATTAAACAGATGTGACCAAAATCACATTACCGCCACAAGCCGCCAAAATCTACAAGCGCCAATTGAAAAACCTTTATTTCAATTCAAAAATAAATAAAAGACACTTGTTTTGTTTTGTTTTTGTACAAAAATAAAATTAGCATTTTATTCTTCTTCGTCAGTTTCAGTTACTTCTTCAGTTTAACTTTCGTGCACTTGTATAGCATTAAATTATTGTTTTTCACATAAATCATTGTAAAATGTTCGCCAAAATTATTTGCAAATACAAAATGTACTTCCTACTTATAAACTGCTTGACTAAATGCTTTAAAACAAAATATTTCTTCTTTTTTTCATATCAACAATTTGTTGTTGTTAAATAATTAATTACATTTCTCTGTACAAACTAGGAACATACCTAAAAATGAAAAAAAGTTGCATTGTTTTTTTTTATTGTTTTATTACATTAAAAACATTCGTTTTTTTTTGTATCTTATTTTCTAATCTTAACATAGTTTGTATATTTTTTTTTTTCATTAAATTAAAATATAAAGATATAAAGAAGTTTTCTAACAACAAAATAAATGTAAAAGATGATGATGATGAAGGTAGATGAATTTTAGTTCAGTAAGTTTTTTTTGCTTTCAATAAATATTATAAAAGTTAAATAAAAAAAAAAATAATGGACAAATGAAGTATTTTCTTCTTCACACGATAAAAATATGGAGTGGACATTTTTTTTTTTTTTGATTTTTTTCAACTGATATACAATAAAAAATGGTATTGTGGAAAATACAAAAATGTCTGATAGATATTTTTTGTTTATTTATATTAAAAATGAGAAAAAGAGAAAATCACAGCAATAAATCAGTTCGTTATTTTATATATTTTTTGTTTTGTTTTAAATTTCGCTCCATTTTTTGTTTGTAAGTAATAGATTTCCAATTGATTATTTGTTTTGCTTGTGTTTTTATGGTAAGGTGTTTTTTTTTGTTCCTATTTTGCTTTTGTAAAAGTCAAACGTGTTTACAATGTTTATCCTATAACAATTTAGTTTTAAAATATTTGTTTTTCTTTGAAAATGAAACAGTAATTCATAAAAAAAAGTATTTGTTTTAAGCCTAACAAACAAAGAATCGCATTTGCAAAATATGTTTGTATTGATTACTCTACGCTTTCTGGAGAAACAGAGCGGATTGATGTTGGGAGATCACGACAAACTGTTCGGACTTGGGTATAATAGGTTGCGTTTCGGATTTTGACTTTTTGGTGGATTTTGCTCTCCAGTCGGAACGCACCTTTAAGAGCATCAATTCGAGACATGCTAAGCTGTCTTCTAAGCTACTGTGGCCGGCTTCATCGACTTGTATTTCGCGGCCTAGCTCTGCCGTAACTATGCTCTTCAATCCACGTCTGAATGGAAAGCCATTTGGATGTGGATAAATTATAGCAGTATCCACAATGCGCTTATGAACTATCCGCAGGGATCTTAAGTCGTTTTCAAGCGCATGCCCGATAAGTATATCGTCGGCATCAATGAGATCAAGCAAATCATTTTGTACTGTTTCGAGTGTTCTTGCTTCGCTTCCGGGTGCGAAATCTTTTTCACTTACTCCCGAGAACCGAGTATTGTAATCACCAACCTCTGATCGAGGATGGACAATACTTTCGTAGACAGGAGTGCCGTTGTATGAGACGACAGTGACTTTTGTCACTTCCATACCGAAGCCGGTGTAGGACATTTCACAGTCAAGGGCATAAATCTTGACATCGTCTTCTGAGTTGGTTTTCGACAGACGACGCCTGGGTTCTGTGTGCACGAAGTCTGTGTAGGGTCCATTGAGACCTGATGTGATGTCTGTCCAGACATGCACGTGGTTTTGTGTGCATGGCTCTGGCGGTACTTTCTTGCAACACGAAAAGAACGTTATTGATGTTGAATCACCCTTCTCGTCCATATATTCACCGGCTTCTTGCTTTCCCCAGTGGTAGTTGCATGGTTCGCGAGTGATGAACTCACCACTGGTGGTCACTTTAAACGGCTTTCTACAGCGCACACAATTTTTCTCCACAACTTGTGAGTAAACCAAATCAGCTGTGTTCTCTTCTTCCGAATAGTCACTGTCAGCTGGGCTGGCATTGTATGATATTGGCGTTGATGTTCCACTGCCCTTGCCACTGTCACCCGATGACAGTTTGCGATTGGGTGAGGTGAAAGTTCTTAGACCATCAGTGGAATTCACCACACCGACATGATTATGTCTGGTAGCATTAACACGTGGCGGAAAAAAGCTCGGCACACTTTTATATATCTCAATGCAACCCTCATAAACTGTACTCTCAACGGGATAGCCAAAATTCCTCAGCTTTTTGGCATCGGGAACATACTGACGCAAATAACTGGCAATTTCAAATTCAGACAAAACATCCACCAAACTGAGGGGAGATTCAAATAGATGACGAATTTTTCCGATCCTTTTTGCTTTTGGTGAGGCAGTTGGTGATGACGAAACCGAATTGGTTGCCGATGAAGATGGCGTTTCGGATGAGTGCAAAAGATTCTTGGCAGTTTTTGACAATGGCTGTTGTAGGTGTTGTGCTGTGGCAGTATTGTTGATGGTGTTTTTGCCATTTCTTCGAGATGATTTATTTAATTTTTGTTGCTGAAACAAGTTATTTGGTGTCGATGGTGATGATGACGATGATGACGACAATGATGATATCGAGGATGACGAAGAATTTGTAATATTTTTATTTTGTTTCTTTTGATGTGTTGATTGTTGTTGATGTTGATCTGGAATTTGTTGTTGATCTTGTAATTGCTGCTGCTGTTGACGGCGTTGTTTGCGATTGCGTCTAGCCCTGGCAGTTTTCTTATTCACTTTCACCAAATCATAAGTATCTGAGAGATCCTCATGACTACTTACTGAATTTACTTCATCACTTGTGCTAGCTACATCACTTGCAGTACTGT
Source organism: Leucozona laternaria (assembly GCA_932273885.2). Classification (NCBI taxonomy): domain Eukaryota; kingdom Metazoa; phylum Arthropoda; class Insecta; order Diptera; family Syrphidae; genus Leucozona; species Leucozona laternaria. Next base: position 15,019,182 of record OW026367.1, on the reverse strand, counting down.
TGCGATGATTGGGATTATGACGTTTAATTAGTGATTCTGAAAAAAAAAAAATTATAATTAGTAATCAGATTAGATTGTTTAAAATACTAATTATAATGGAAATATAAATTTTTACCCAACGTATATGGTTTGGTAAAACTTGAAGTGAAACAAAATTTAATTTATAATGTAGGTAATGAAGAAAATACATAGGTGGAATGATGCAGAAAATTAAATTGGGAAACGGTTATACCACTGTCAAGAATGTTCCCTACAAACTCTTATTAAAGCCAGGTTGTATTCTAGGATGAAATTCTAAAGGAAATTTTTATAAAATGCGATTGATATGTAATTTATGGAAGCTATGGAGTAAAGAAGAGCGAAACTGATATCTCAAAGCTGCAAGTTTCTATAAATTGAAGAGTGGAAGGCTATTGAAAAAATGATGTTCTTAGGCCACTTTTTGGAAGTGATTTGCTAGTTTAAGAAATGAAAAAGGTATTTTAATTATATCTACCTAAATAGTCACATTGAAAATAATTCTTTTATAACTTAACTAGTTTCGGTGGTCCTTTAAGCTGGATTATATCTTTCAAAGAAAAAACTCTTTTCGCTTCAAGTATTTAAACAAAATTCTTAATCTTTGCAAAGATTATGCAGGTATTCAAATTATTTAAATGCTTAAAATCGAAGCGTGGCTCTCTACTCAAAATTCAAAATTTAAACCTACTTCTATAGCATCTTCAAGAGTGTTTAGATAGGTATATCGAGTCGCTAATGATATCCACTTCGACTTCACATCATCAGTGAAGATCTATCTAAACCTACTCAATTCAAACTTGAAATTCAAATAAAGACACAAATCTTCAGTCTATGCTAATTTGCGAGTCAAGACTTCATATACCTATGAGAGTTGTTGATAGAGTTTCAAAAAGTATTACTTAATGATCTATTACAAGGTCGTGAATCACACCCGGCTCAATAAGCGTGCGAAAAAATTCAACTAGCCATGACATAATACAGGTGGGGATGGATGGGGCTCTCAATGTGTATTCATGAAGAGCAGTCCTCACTTATATGATAGTATATTATTGATATTACTACTTGTCATTAAATTTAATTATCCATAAGAGCCCCACAGCAACAATATATATACAAAAAATTCGATGTTTAGTGCTAAAACATTTCCGTATACGTATATTAGCTCATAGAATGAGTATGAGCAGTCCCTTGTATGAAATACAGATTGAAATTTTGCTAGCCCAATTTTTGTACACACAAAGGTGTGTTTACGTTTTTGTTCTTCATTTATATAAATATAAGACAACCACGTGCTTGAGTGTAAACACAAAATCTAATACCTAATAATGTGCTCATACATATCACAATTAAATACAGATCTATACTCCGGGAGAACCTTGAAAGAAATTTATGTACATATTTAAGTTCTCTTTTGATAGAGATTTAACATCTAAGCCTGTATGTGTGGGTGAATTTTGTTGGTGATTTTTTGGTTAGCATTATTTGTTTTTAATTTTGTTGTTTTTATTATAAATAAATGTAGGGTAATGGTTAGTTTGGTTGATTCGATCATATCAAAACTGGTAACGGCATAGAAATTTGCCCTACGAGTAAAAGTAGCTCACACAACACCATCAAAGCAAAAAAAAAAAAACTGATTCTAAGTTTTATCATTATGAGGCGTGTTCGAGTTGACTTAGTTTTAAGTAATTTATGTACAAATTAATATATATATTTACATACACGGAGTAAAGAGGAAGTTTTTTGTTTTGGAAATGAGATCTTTCGAAATGGCATTCAAGTGAAATAATGTTTTCTTTGAATTTGAAAAAAAAAAACGGTTGGGTTATTGGAGCACTTATGTAAATTACATTAAATCAAGAGATTGTTGGTGGTTTTTTTCGCTGCTATTAGCTAATAATAGGGGTTTATTTAGAGAGGTGACTTATAATGGCGGGATAAGTTGCGAGTTGGAAATTCTAAACACTCGCTTCCAAAGAGGCAATTTTCTTGCAAGACTATGCCAGCACCAGCACATATAGTTAAACGTTAAAGAAATTTTTGTACAAACAAATTCATTTTTTTAAGAGCCAGTTTTTCAACTGCGAAATTAAAGTTAAACCCGAGTTAACTTATCAATTTTGGTGAGTTAACTCAGGATTAAATGAACAGATGTTTTATCCACCGAGTTTGTTTAGTCGATCCGCCTGCAATCTCCACCAAAAAACTCATTCCTCAGTTCACAGTAGGTTAATTTACTTCTAGAGTTAGCTAACTCTGGTTTAACTCACCACTGAAAATCTGGGCCTTAGAGTCAGTTCTGAGTTAAACCAGAGTTCGTTAATACTGCAAATAAATTGAGCCCGATTCTACTCATAGAAGCAGTTTTTGAGTGTATGATTAACTTTAACTAACAGCTGTCAAAAATCTACTGTGCGATACTATGAAAATGCGCTTCCACTATCGAAACAGAGAGGGCGACATTTCGATAGTCTTTTGACACGTATTATGTGTATTAAGTTAATCCAGACTTAACTTGGTTAAATCGGGATCTTAACCGACTTAACCAAGGACCACTCCCTGGAACTTTTTTTGAAATTTTGTTTCCATTTGGTGTTTCATATTTTTTGCAAGAATTCAGACGGAATTATTTATTTTGAGCTCGAGTTGTGCATTTTCTTTTATAGTCGAATGCGAAATGTCATCAAAGATTAATCAGTAAAATTTTAAAATTTCCCTTCCGTATGTCTCTGTTTATATGTATTTCCGGAAAAACAATCAAATTTTTAACGCGGCCCTAGAAAGCTTCACATATACTGGCAAGTGGGACTAAGCTAGCAAGGCAGGATGACCATCAAAATTGGCAGGAACTCGCTATTGTTATGTATTTTATGCATTTTCTAGGAGATTGTTAAACTTTTTCAACAAGTTTTTAAAATAGCAAGAGCCTCACAAGTATTTAAAATATTATCCTCGACTAAATGTTGACTACTAAAAATTTCCAAGGCATTGATTTGTCAAAAATTTATCATTTTCACTACTAAATGACGATGATTTTTTGGATCAGATCCATGAATGGATCTTTCCCCTCGCAATTAAAAGAGGGTCTTCATTCCTTGATTTCTCTACTCCCCACCCAATTTTTCAAAACGTCAAATGAAATAACCTAAAAAAAAACAATCGTCTAATCTCGATAGCGATTTGTTGGATATCAACTTTTCATCCGCAGTTGTAGTATTTTTGAAATGATAAACATTTATCTAATTCGATTATGGCTGTTAATAAATTCTGATACAAAAGCTGTATTAAACTGTGGCAAGTCAACAAACGAAATTTTCGATCTACCAACGCAATTTTGTCAATATTTGGAACTTACAGAACATTTGTGAGATTTCAAATTGAAACATATTTTGTACACATTAATAGAAATTCAAGGTTTTATTTAATCTTTTTTGGCTTTTAATGAAAAATTAATTTGGTTGTATTGCGTTTTATTTCAGACTAAAGTTTATTTTCTTTGACGCACACAAAAGTTCTACTTGGTTGTGTTTACTATTTTTTTCTAACAAAATAAATTGAGGAAACCATATAGAAGACTTTTTTATTTACCAAACAAACATTATGACTTATGAGTCAAGCTTAGAACCATCATAACCACACGAAACAACTATTATTTTATATTCAAACATGCTATATTAGCAAATGATAAGAAAGATAATAATGTATGCACGTATCGTACACATTTTAAGAGTGGGATAAAAAAATAAATACAGAATAATAAAAAAACAAAAAAAAAAAAAAATAATAATGATAATAATTTTGCTAGATTTATAGTTTTATAAGAACTTTTTCATTTCCTTGTTGCCTTGATGGTTAGAGTTGAGGTAATTTTTTGTATTGTTTTCTAAGTGTAAGAACAAATATATTAATAAAAGGCTTAGTTTTTGCTTTTTATCGAATATGCTCAACATCGAATATACTTTAAGTTTGTAAGGCTATAATAATCTGAAGGTTATGATAATATTAATGTTTTGTTTTTTGTGTTGAAACAAATAGTTTTGTCGCGTAATTACTTAAGTTATTCGTTGTTAGGGAAAATATGTGCGTAATTATAAAGAAGCAAAAAATTCAGGGTTAGTGTTTGATAAGAATTTAAACAATAAGAAAATATGAGGAGTCTCAAATACTCTGCCTTAAGCTTTATTTTATAAAAAAGGCGTTCGATATATCATTTTTGTTTGTTCGCAAGAGATTCAAATACTGTTACTATAGTTATTAATGTCACATATTATTTCATCCAATTTTATTAAATAAGTGTTGTGGTAAGAAAATTAGATTGCTTATTGAAATTATACTAAGGATTCTTATTTTTATTAAGAAAAATAGTGTTTCAGACAAAACTTTAAACAAATATTCCAACCGAAATGAATCCACAAACGTCAATAACTTCCAGTGGGGGTGTTCAGAAATCAAGCAAGCAACATGTGTTTATATGTGATTATCCTATAGATAAGCTCTAGGACTACATTTGTAGAGAAACTTATGTGTCATAAGTGTGAATTCAAATCCAAGAAGTTCATCAAAAATCTCAACAAATACATTGAATGTTATTGATTTCTTTTTCGTAGGAGATGCTATAGTTATAATCATAAAAATCAGACTGAAATTTGACGATTTGCAGTTTCCGTTTGCAAGTAAAATTAAAAACAAATTAAATATCAGCCAAACTGGGACTGTTTTTTTCACTTATCTATTTTAAGATCTGATTGACTATCAAATCAAAAAATAATTGTTCATCGATTTAAATTCAATAAAGTCATATAGCATCGTAACCATTTGGAATAGAAAAAAAAAACTAACTAAAAATAAAATCAATCAGCAATCAAGGTTTATTCAATAATCAACATAGTTCTAATGTGTCATAACAAAATTGACCTTCACAAAAGCCACACATTGCTACAGATCAGCGAAAAAAAGCTAAGCGTGTTTTTTTTAGTAAATATAAGTCGATTGTGAAATTAAATACATAAATTCAATTGAAATAAAATTAAACAAACCAAAAAAACTAAAGTGTATGCATACAGTATTATTTTTCAATTTAATTGTTCATTTTATGGATATGTATGTACATATATGCAAAATATGTACTGTATGTACATTATATTATATAGAAGATGTTTCTAATTTATTTATACAGATTGTATATATCTATCTATCAAATAAGATTTTTGTTTAGATCTGAAGTGCTAATTATTTGGCACGAGTTAAATGGCAACAAACCCACTCTGACAGAGGTCATTTTCGATTCACTTTTATTATATACCTATATACCTATCTTGTATAAAAAGAAGCTGAATTAAAAAAAAAAAAGTTCATGTTTGCTTTAAAAAAATTATTATCTATAATAAAACATCTGATTGAAGTTTATTTTTGATGTACAGCAAAAATTAATCCTTTTTTTCCGAATCAAAAGGTGCGAGTTATCGATTTGAATAAATTTTCGCTTACGTCACTTTGGTGTTAAAAATATTTATATTTTTAGCATTTTTTTTTTTTTAGTTTTATTGTACTTACATTTTTAATGTATTTGTTTATTGTTTAAAAAAAAAATTATGGTTTAAAATATAGAAGTGATCTGCTCATTTTGACAACTATTGTACATTGTATACATAAATATGTTGAATTGATGGTGCTATAGATTCTATTTCCTAACTTTAAATGGCTAAGAATTTACCTAAAAAATTCAATAGGTATAAAAGATGTTAAAGCTGCTATTTAATGGAAGTTTGATTTTTAAATTGGAAACACTGTTTCTAGTCACAGTTAATTTGACAACTGACAGATGACTTATACTCTGTATGTTTTGCCATTTTACCATGAACAGACCTACGCTAGAACAAGGGTTGCAAATTATTATAACCAATATACGGTCCCAGCTGCTTGATAAAGTGGAAGTGTTATCGACAATTCGCCAACATTCTAGCAAGCCAAGGTACTCATTTGTTCTTAATCATATGTAAAAACTAATTGTAAAAATTAATAAATCAAAAAATAACCAGGAAAATGTAAGAAAACATAATAAGAACCAGTTTTTTAGTGCTGAGTTTACTCTAAGTTAAACCAGAGTTAGTTAATCCCGCAAGTAGATTGAACTTGATTTAACTCAGAAGCAGTTTTTCAGTGTAGAGTCAACTTTAACTTTCAGTTGTCAAAAATCTATCGAAATCATAGTGTGAGACTATGGACTTTCACTATCTCGAGAGTGAAACTGTGTTGCACTTTGGAAAGGACGATTTACATAGTGGCGCCCTCTCTATTCAATAGTTTTTTGACACGCACCTGTCATAAATATCTATTCAGTTATGGTTAATTCAGAAAATTCGTTAAGATGTTTCGGAATCTAAATTGACTGAAAAACATGTTTTATAGGAGTTAACTTGTGTTTTATTTCAAAACTATGACGATCTCGCCCTCAAAAACAGGACCTAAGTGTCAGGTTTAAAGAAAACAGATCAGTCTATTTTTTTTTAACCAACACATATGTTTTTGTCTTATCATATTTAATTAATTAATCTCTAGTTTGTTTTCTAAACTTGTCATTATTAAGTATATCTATGTATCACAAGCAAAAAATCATTCGAGATTAAACTCAGCAACGCCTTCAATCTTCTTGGAATATTTAAACTTATCACACAATTTTGTATGTTTAATCTGAGATTGTTATTTAATCAAATGTTCATGTTTTATTGTGCTTTTTTTTTAATAACGAACTAGTCATTGGTGCTGGACGCACTCATTCAAAACGTTATTGTCATGGCTTGCCGTTGCTGTTTCTATTGAACAAAAAGTAATTCTCTTTCGATTCTCTTTCGATTAGTATCGGTTTCTTGTTAAAATAAAATAGTGACAGAAGGGTGGTGGGTGATCAAAAGAGCACTTAAAGTTATTGGCGGGATATGAGTCATTCCGGGAAAGCTTCCGCATTTCAGTGTGGTTAGAAACATTATTTTTTTTTTATTCAAATTTGAATAACTATACAAAAATTGATGCTCTCTCCCAAAAACGTCCCAAGAAGATATCTATCAACTTTAGCCGAAATTTAGTTAGTTAAAATAAGTTATTTTTGTTTTAGCCAAGTGCAACTGCATAATTTCAATTGAAAATTTCCTTAAAATAAAAGATATGTGGAATGTAAGAATGTTTGAGAAACATACATCATTCAAAAGAAAAAACAATTATAATTTTTCCAAAACCAACTCACACGAAAAATTAATAAATTTCTCTTCAATTCTAAAATCCATAATTTTTGTTAATGACACCGAAACACTTTGAGTAACACACTCTGAAATAAGAGAAATAACACGAACAGTTGATTCAACAAAAAAATACTATGGGAAAGATTTAATATTCACTCTTGCATCATCTTTTTTTTAAATAATCTTTTTTAATGATGTTGAAACCTTGAAACTATACATACATTTATATTAAAATCTTTAAGGCAATAGAACTTAGAGTTGGAGCACAACCAAACAATAACACAAATTATTATTATCTCAGTACTGAAGTATTGCCATTCAAAACATAGATATACTCTTCGAAGAACCAAGGGCAACACATCAACGCACAACACTAGTTAACAAAAAAAAAAAAAAAACTCTTAAAACTTCTTAAAATATAAAATTTTTAAAACAATCTTGCAATGCACTAGGTATCCCGTGTATACAATATATGCATATGATGATCTTCACAAAAGAGATTATCACAGATGAGAACTGCGTCTTAGAAATATTTGTTTTTAAATATGCAAACATTTCGTTCTTAATATTGAAATAAAAAAAAATATCATAAACAAACTGAAATAAAGTAGATGTGGGCGCAGCAAATATCCCAAACAGTAAACAGAAAGGTATTTTTAAAACTTTTTAACAAACACAGCAGAAGGAAACTTAAAACTGAATTAATTGAAAAAAAACATCACTTTTGTCTTTTTATAAAAAAAGGAACACAATTGTAATTCTATTTGGTTTATAAAACATGTTTTAGCTGAGTGATGATTTACCGACTTTTATCAAAACAAACGTACCCTTTAATATTGTAATCATACCGTAAAAACCCATTTTAATATTGTATCTTTGAACACTTCTTTTCTTAACGGTTTAATATTAATTTTTGTATTTGAATTTAACATAACAATCACTTGAGAAGCTCGCGGTACTAATGGCTGCAGATTCACCGGTTGATTCACTTTTATGGCGAAAAATAAAGTCACTTGACTTTTGTTTTTCCAAGTTTGCAAAGTCCCATCAATACTCAGAGAGCTCTTATCATCATATACTGCTACTGCCTTGCCTTTATAAACTGGAAACAATGTCTGAAAAGTGCTTAAAATAAAACAACACACTAAGCTTTCATTTAACACGTCAGTGAGTGTAGCTAGCGCATTACTCATATAATATCTTGAATATCGAGTGCCATGCCAGAATGCCTAATCATCAGTATTTACAAGGAATTTTCTGTATCGCGATTTAATTCATTGGAGATCATACATTAGGGTTTTACGGTAAAAAAATGATATTTTTTTTTGTTCTTGGTTATTTCTTATGATTCATTTTATCGAGGCGCGATTTAAATACATACATATTTATAATGATTATCGGATTTTGAAAAAAAAAATTAGAATGACAACCAAGTTCTTTTTTCATCAATTTGTCTCACAATAAGATTAGATAAGATCGATTATTATTATGACGATGTGGGGGGCCGTGCCAATATTATTACCCCAATATTCTTTGTTTTGTGTCAGTAGAACAAAAAGACAAGATTATTTAGAATTAGCTGTGTCCATAGTTTGATGATGAGATAAAAGTAGGTAGGTATGCACTTGCATAAGTTCAAAGTTCTTGGAAGAAATTTTAACTGAACGATATGTAGAATGCTGAAGTATGACTTTATGACGCACTTAAGAAGAATAACTTAGTTATCATACAAAGACTTTCATGTACAAGAGTTCATGGGAATTCAATGACTTTTAATGGCTAGAAAGGTTATTTTTTTTTTTAACGTTGGTTTTATCATTTTTGGCTAACAAGATAATGCAAGCAATTGAGCAATGATAATAAAAATAATTGTTAAAAAAAATGCTTTGTAGGGGTATAATTTGTGGGTTGATATAAATCAATAAATAAATTTCTTTTTTTTTGCCAGACAAAACCGTCAAATGAACTCTGTTTGCTGATTACATATGAGATTAGCTTGAATTTAATTACTTATGTTTATACATTTATTGAAAGTAATTAATATTTTGGAACATATTATGTCATTTTGATATTTATTGGCAACTTCTTTTAAGAAATATGGTAACACTTAAGATATCTATTAAAAACCATCGTAATCTGCAAAAGAGTAGATATATAATAGAAATGCACGGCACATAAAGTGTACAAGCAGAAGAAGAGTATACTGAAAATGATGAACAAAAAGAGCCATATGAAGAGATCAAGAACTGATGGATCGAGATTCGAGACCGAGAGAAAAGGCGAGATATGTCAGCAGGAATAAAATACTTCCAGAAAGCTAAAGCATGAAACAGCACCAGCGCCGTCAACAGCAAACAGCAAGCTGGCCAGCAAATAGTTTTGAAAAACATTGCCACCAGCACCAGCCACCAGCCAGCAGAAATGCATGGAGTTTATAATTTTTTTGTAGTGTGGTGCCTCTGAATATCGCAGTATTAATGTTGTCAGCAATGGGCCAGCAACAGAAAATTTAGAACTTTGGCCAAACGGCGCTGTTGCGACGTTGCTGGTGCTGGTCTTATCTGTGTTGAACGATTGAAATACATTGTTTCGAAAATAATGGCGGCCGCTGTTGCTGGTGACGTTGCTGGTGCTGGTTCAATCTGTTTCGCGCATAAAACCAGAGCTTAAGTCTACATCAGGATACAGAATCCGGACGGAAGTTTGCAAAAACGGGAAATTGGTGGTAGAGTTGCAGTTGGTGCTGATTACCTACATATACCGTTGGAGCTCAAAATTTTCTTTATTCAATTTTACGCTTTACCTAGATACCTCTCTTTAAAAACGCTTTAGTTAATCAAATATCAAAATCTAAGATCCATAAGTTCAAAAATGTTTGATTTCCTGTCAGTAAAAAAATCCCCAAAGAAAGCAAATATTTCGAAATAATCGGGCTGCTAGTGAAACCAATCATAACATTCAACCTGACTCTTGTAGTACCCTAATAAAAGATGATCTAAGGAAGCTTTTGAGAACACTGTAAAACAGAAGGAAAAGAGGGGGAGTTGCCCATCTAACAAGGGAAAACTTTGAAATTCGATTTGCTCATATGTAGATCGAGAACCAGACGTCACACAGTGGGGCAGAATGCCTTAAAACGTGGTATTAAATCAGCCGTTAAAGCTAGGAACCTGAAATTTTTCATGTATGCTTCTGAGACTCTTATACTATAGGTCATATCAAAAGCCATAATTGCCACGACCACTTAAACTCCGACTTTAATGCCCATCATTTGGGAATTAATGAACACTAATATTTTTTTCAGATTTAAAGGTTTTTGTTTTTTTAAGGCTTAAAAGACTTAGGGCCAGTCAGTCATAGTCAGAAAAGTGACACTTAAGTGGGGAATTTGAAAGATTAATTCCCATAATATCACCGTTCCTTGTTACCTGAATAAGTGGAAAAAGTCTCCGATGTTGGTGACCTTTTAAGTTCCACTTACGCTAGCTATGAAATTTAGCTCAAATTCCTAATATGGGAAACTTAAGTGCCACTTATTTCGGTAAGTGTCGACTGTGAAACTGGCCCTTAAATACATTTATTTTTAATTTTACATATATTCTACCCATCCTCTCTAATTCATCCACTTTAATAGTGGCTTTAAAAAAATACGAGTCAGACAATAGCGCAGGGGTCTCGCTGGATACAGGATACTTAAAATTGTAAGATGAGGTACTTCAATGATTCACTACCGCGCCGCGATATAAACATTCATAAAATCTTGCAATAACGTATAATATCACACTCAACCTATGGCATATCTGAGGTCCCCAAAAATCCCCGCATTGGTTTATTGTATAATCGCTTTCAAAAAGGGTGAGACGGTGCCAGACAGAAAGTTATTAAAATGCAAAATTTATTTTGATAAAATCTAACCATATGACACATGGGTATTTTTACTTGCGATATAGGTACTATATGGGAAGTTATGGATTCGTACAAAAAATCGAACTCGAGATTTTGATCAAACTTTACATTACGATGATAGAGAAGTCAAAAAAAGTGGGTCTCGCAAAAACGTCCGTCTGTCTGTCTGTCTGTCTGTCTGTCTGTCGGTTCGACTACAGCCTAAACGGATGGGTCGATTTTCTTTAAACTTGGTACCTAGCGTTTTTTGGACATTCCCCCCACCCGTTTTTTTCTCTTTTTTTTAGGACCAAATTTAACAGTAGCTGTCATACAAAATTTCTTGGCCAAAAAGGAAAAACTTATTTTTCTCAAATCCAGCGCTACCGAATTTGTTTTTAAGAACTCAATAAATTTAAATAGTTACAAGTTGCCGTTTAATAAAAAAAATGGTTCCGAAAAATGGTTATTAATGGTACCTCCCAAAGAACCATTTTTTTGATTTTCGCTTTTCTTGAAAACGGTTAAACTGATTCTGATCAATTTTTTTGTGAAGAAGTATTGACACACTCTAAATAAAATTGTGTACCGAAATTTTCAAAAAAATATTTTTTAGATTTTTAAAAAAAGTTTTAATATTTTTTTTTGAAAACTCAATATTTCAAAAACGATTTGGTCGATTTTTATTAAACTTGGTAAATAGCAGTTTTTTAACTTTATCTAGATGATTTTTGACAAAAATTATTCTAATAGCCAAAAATAACGGTGCCTCCCATACAAACGTTAAAAAACCGTTAAGAAAAATATTTTGTTTCTCAAAAACGACTCCTACGATTTTCATAAAAGTTTTTTTGTGTGTTAAAATTAGTACTGTCTACCATTTAAAATTCTTAAAGTTTATATTTTACGTTTATTAACAGTACCTCTCATAGAACGGTTTCTTTGATTTTCGACTATCTCAACATCTGATCAACCGAATAAAATTAGATTTTTTATACAGAAGCTTGTAACAAATATAAATAAAAGTAAGTATCAAAATTTTCTAAAAAATGATTTTTGGATTTAAAAAAAAAAAATCAAAATAATTTTTTGAAAATTCGATATTTCGAAAACTGGTAGCAGATTTTTTTGTGAAGTTCAATTTTTAACGCAACATTAATAAATGCTTTAAATTGGCGTACCAATTATTTTTCTCAAAAATGTTAAAGAAATTTTATATATAAAAAATTAATTATTTTTAAAACCGCTCCTACGATTTTCAAAATTTTTTTCTCATAAATAAAGATTTATATAAGAAATCAGATGGTGTACATCGCGTTGGGTTAAAACGGATTCAAAGTATTTTAATGAATTTCTTTCAAATTTTGTTGATTTAAAACAATTTACCAGTTTAAATAGTATAATTTCCTTTTATGCATATTGCATATGTGCAACACTAGTCTATATTGTTAATTTTTGTATACTCACATAATACCACCTGAAACTAAACTAAGATTTGGCAAATGGATAACATATATACTCCTATAGCTTATTTATTTCAGACTATAGAACCACAATGTGATCGCGCATAAGAGCAAGTTCGTGCGACCCAGTCGTGCATATTTTTTTTTAAGCCCGAGCTATAATGAGATCAAAAGGATCACGATAAAAAGATGCATTTCGGAGGGAGGTGAAAGTTTAATATTGTATTCCATACAAATTAAATTTTACTAGGTGACCCGCCCGGCTTCGCACGGTTAGATAAACCTAAGCTTCACATAAAAATTACAAAAGAAAATATAAATAAATATTTGAGCAAATTTTTGTAATCGAATACTACTTTATGGGTTTTAACCTACTTCACGTTATGACTGGCTATATAAGTAAAAACATGATCGTCAAAGTGCAACCTTTATAACTTTGTCAATACAGAGAAAATGTTTGTAATAAAAAAAAACACTTCTTTGTTTTTATCCCATTTCAGCCTACAAATTACTACAAAATTTGAAAAAGAATATATCCCTAAAGCCATTTCTAACGAAAAACCTTTCGAAAAAAAAGAAATTCTTAAATATTTTTGCCCCATTTCACCCTAAAAATAACAAAAGTTGAAAAAGAATATCCCAAAAGCCATTTCCTAACCGCCTACAGCGCCACATTTTGAACGGTAATTGAATTGAACTGAAAAACAAAATGCGCATCTACAGCGCCACCTATTGAGAATTGTCTGGTTTTTATTTTTTCTTAAACCTTGGTGGAGCAATAACAAACAAACCCGTAGAAGAAAGTTTGGTCCAGTCGTTTTCAAGTTTTAAGCATCCGAACACACCACGATCCATTTTTATATACATATATAGATTTAACTAGTTACGGTGTCAGAATTGTAAATCTCAGTTTTTCAGTGCGAGATTAAAAGTTAAACCCGAGTAAACTCATCAAATTTGGTGAGTTAACCAAGGACTTACTCAACAGATTCTTTTGATGTTTTATCTACTGAGTTTGCTTAGTCGTTTCGCATGCATTCTCCATCGAAAAACTGCTTCCTCAGTTCGCTATGGGTTATTTTACTTCAAGAGTTAGCTAACTCTGGTTAAACTCACCACTTAAAAATTGGCCCTTAGTGTTCAGGAAAATAAGTTCACAAAGATTTAGCTTCGTCAAAAAGTGAGCAAGGAAATCCAAATCATTTTACTAAGGATTTTTTACAGCAAAACTGAGAAATGTCATCTTCAATTTTACGAATTTTATAATTTCGTAGCATATCTTGACCTAAATTTTGAGGCCCGAAATTTAATGCCCGAGTCATCATCAAAAATTAACACTTCTTGACTGCACCCACCAGTATAATTGCATTTTAGATCTTATCTGCCGTATTTTATGGGAGTCTTAAGTCCATAATCTGATCTATCCCGATAAATCTTCTGATCAAATTACCACGTTAAGGTAGAACTTTAATTACCATGGTAGGGCACATAAACTAATGTCATAAACCAACGTACGTACCTACTAAGTTTCAGGAAATACAAAAATGACCATCACTTACATAAATATGTATACGGTTGAATATCAAAGTATCTGACATTGTCGGTGGATATCATGTTTATCTGTCAAGTTCAAATGCTTGCAGATTCTTCTTACCATTAAGCTTGTTTAACTATATAGAAATGTATACCTACGAACTACGTACCTCTTTAGCCACAAAAAATAAAAAAAATAAACAAAACCATGAAACCATAGCTGAAGAACTATTATCGTGTGTTTAACTTCTCTTTCCTCAACACCTATACCGTTTGTTTTATGTTACCAACTTCCGTTAAAATTCTATCGGTATATTAAAGTTGGAAACACAATTATAGCACAGCAAAAAAAAAAAATCAAATCCGTATAATGCATTTGTGTAAAATTTCTATAGATTATGTAGCTGTATAATATCCGATGAAATTTATTTCAATTCAAGTGTGTACTTTGTAATGTAAATTATACCGCAGTGAAACGCGAAAAAAAAGTATGAAAATAAAAAAAAAAATAAAAACATTGAGCGGAATCACGCGCAGACTAGCAATACAACGGCCAAAGCCTATGTACCTAGTTTTTTTTTTATTTATTTTATTTTGTTGTTCCTTCTTGGTTTTTGTATTTTATTAACCAAACGAATGCGCTTTTGTTGTTTGCTTTTTTTTTGTTTGTAATAAAAGTTAAAAGACTTTTGGGCCAGTGCGGTATTGAGTTTGTTATGGGCTGAATGCTGAATGGATCTTGTTCTGGCTGTTGTGTCGTTTGGAATTGTTTGGCTGACTTACTTAGCGGTGAAGTGAAATTTCATGCCCTAGTAAATTCATTGTTATGTCCGCACATACTATACTATATACGGCTTTTGTGTTGCCTATACTATATATATTCTATAAACAATTCCGTAGATGTTATGCAAATTTAAGAACACACAAGTTTTATATGCAAATAATTTTGGTTGGGGACTAGGCTAATTTGTTTGTAATAAATGTATCTCAATTTCGCTGCACTAAATTAGTTCAGTTAATCAAAGCTTTTCCGAATGTAAGTATGTATTATCCAATCGAATAATTTTCTTAAAAGCAAACTTGTGGGGAAGTTATGGGGTGCTGAATACGAATGTGTGGTTTTGAAAAAAAAAAAATGCAAAAAAGGTAAGAAATATCTTTTTTTTGCGTTTTTTTTGCTTATCCTCGGAAACTATTAGCTTTTCGTAAATAAGCTTCTAATTTCCTACAAATTTCATGGTGTGTTAAAAGTTTTGATTTTTTGACAATCATTGTCATCAGGATCTCTATTTGGCGATGAACGAACTAGTTCTCCCGGGAAAACTGACACACTTGTGTCGTGTGTATAGTTTGAAAACAAAAGGTACAATTTACAGCTGGGGAAAAGCTCTTCCAAGTGGATACGCTGTCCTATGACTTCTTCAATCTTTTTCTGGAACAGATAGTTAACACTGAAAGGAGCGACTTCTTGAGCGACATCACCGGCCACTCCCAACGTGCCGTTATCGAATTTTTTCACTGCGATTGAAGAACAGGCAAAATTTGTTGGACTTGAACTTGGGGCTTGACGTCTGGATCAACGTTGCATGAAGGCTTAAAACATGTTTATTGAGAAAATGTAAGTTCCAAAATCTTCAATTAGTCTATATGAAACAATTTGATTTACTTTTTAATCAGAACAAAATAGAAAAGGGTCCTACTTCACCAACGCCTTTTCACTTTGTACATTACAATTTAAACTATAATGAAAAGTTGAACATTTTTAGACTTTTATGAAGAGTAAAGTGCATTTCCTGATGTTAAAACGAGAAATTTGAATTTGTTAATTATGTTTTTTTCAAGGCTATTCACTTCCATCCAATTTTTATTGCAAATAATTATGCATTGATACAAATTTCATTGCTTGCGTATTCAATTTTTGAACATTATAAATAATATTTTTTTTAATATAAATATTCAAAATGAGTTGGGCAGAAAAGAATATTAAATTTTAGCTTCTGACTAATTTTGAAGAAAACAAATTCTATGAAATGAGAGCCTTTTAATGATTATGAATTGTTTTCAGGTTCAAAATGTCTTCTTAATTTTACGACCGTTTGTGAATTTTAAATAGATGCAGTATACACTCCAAGTCTTCGAAACGATTCGTTTAAAATTTCTTAATGGATTTAATCAACTTTATATGACAATTTAATTGATCATTTTTCTTTGTAGGTATATAAAAATTATGTATGGACAAGTTAAAAACAATTTCGAATGCAAAATTGTTCACAGAATAAAAGATTTTTTTTTCCAAATTTAAAAGCTTTTCACTTAATAAAAATAATGGCGCAAAATCTCTTTACTAAAACGTTCTTAGTTTTAAATAATTTTTAACCAGTATCATACCTACTATGCCTGTTTTTTTTAATAAACTACAGGTGAACACACCTAAACAGTGACAATTCATATAAAAAAGTAATCAAACATACCTTTTTCAAATTTCGTATTGTCAAAGTAACTTATGGATACTAAAAACATACAATAGCCATTTTGCATTTGGAGTAGATGGAGGGGAAAAAGAGTACCCCAAACGTGTCTAAACGATTGCTTTCGCCGGAATTCTGTTGACAAAGTGATAAATGCTTAGAGAAACCTTTTTGTTTAAATGACGGAGTTCGTTAAGTGTGCGTATCTGAAATCATATTCCATTGGAATCAAAAATCCAAAAAAGTAAGTTGCCTGGTTCTAGATTTATACTAAATTCCCTTATCAGCCTTATTGTGTGTTTCACCCGAACAACATTCCACCCGGAAAATTTGACATTTTACTTTTCGCCTATTGTGAGTTTCACGCGAAATTTCATGATCCAAAAATTCCCCTTATTGTGAACATTCATTTCGGGCGAAATGTAATGCCATTTTCACTTTTTTTTCGAGGCGAGCAAAATTTCGTTCGGGCGAAACTCACAATAGCTTTTAAAATTCCGGGCGAACAAAAAATTTTAAAGTGAAATATTTAGGGTGAAACTCACAATAAGGTTGTATTTCTGCAGTATTTTATTTGTGCACCATGGCAGAATAAACGTAACATGGCAATTATTCAGTTGTTTGAATCCAACAAGTCTAGTCCAATGACCCAATTTAATTAGACATCAACACGTCGTTTAGATATGTAAAAATCAACTAGACATTTTTTTGAAATCAAACAGGGTTAAACACTGAATGTGAACATGTCAAATTTAAAAAAAATATCACACCACGTTCTGTGATAAAAAAAAAATCTAGCAATAAAGTAAACTAACGCACGTACCTATATCAAAGTCATGTGAAAAGGCAAGACTTCACAGATAAATTAGTTTGATGGCACTAGCTAGTTTGATTTTCTTAACATTAACAGCCAAATTAATAAACGTGGAATAGCAAAAGGTTAGGTCTTATTCCGTGGACTAAGTGGAAAATGTTATTTATAAAACAAAATATCTACGTGACGCTTACTAAGCTAGGGATTTTTTGTAAACGTAACTTTCCTATTCCACCAACATCTTGTTTTAGTCAATGGAAAATTTTAACCCGTAGATCAACTATTATTCCATGGTTTAGTAAACTCGTGGAATAAAAGTGGAATAAGCGTTTTTTATTAATAGGGCTGTTATTGAAGTTCATTATTTAGAAAAAAAATCGTTCAAAAGAAAAAAAAAATTGACAGTTTTGACGGTCTGGCCTTACGCTCTAAGCCTTACACTCGGTCGATCTCTTGATGTTGAACAAACTTTGGTTTCGAATGGCACAGTTTAAAGAGATGTTGCATTACTACAGTATCAAAGGAAATTAATTGATAGCAACCAAGTGTATTTGTCTTAACCAAATTTCTTATTTAACGATAAGACATAAGGAATAAGGATTATTTCATTGTGTAGCTTGTTGATAAATTCGAAACTACTTGACTAATTAGTGCCAATAGACTAGAAAATACCTTCTATGGCAATGGAAATGCTAGAACAACCTCAAGTCATGTCAAGCATTAATAGAGAAATAAAAAAAAGAGAAAAAAAAGTACAATCAAATCATTGAGACTATCTCAGAGTCGTACAATTGTAATCATAGACTCTGAGGAGGACGGTTGAAAATTTAAGTCTATAAATAAATCTCATCACGAAACGTGTCTATATTTACCTACTTATGCACGTAAAGTGTGTGATATTAACTACTTAAACCTTGAACATTTTTTTTTTTTAATCAAGCCAAGTAGACATAAAGAGAGTCTACCGACAAAAATTACCATGAGTGTTAAGAAAATTTTTTATAAAGCTACAGGGTGTTTTGTTGTTTAAAAAGAGGAAGATATGTAAAACGGTATATGTACTGTATTTATTTTTGGTGTTGATTTCAATTCGATTTGAGCTTTGAGCTCCAGGGAGAGAACTTTCAAATAATTTACCAGAAATAAAGACACCATACATTTTCTCAAATTTGAACAGGTAATAAATTGCTTAACCATATAACAAGGAACTATGTATCATTGTATATATCTCAGAGTTAAAAGCACCCAACAAAAAAAAAAAAACACCCTATTAACCTGGTGGTTTATGAGTTCTTATATATGATTTGATTGGTTTTTTTTTTTTTTAGTAGAAAACACGAGGTAAAATGGTGAGATAGGCTTATACATTTGTACGTATGTGAATTAATTAAATTAAAACTTAGTTTTGATTTTGGTTTGAACATTTTTGCACGAACAACGCAAATTACGTCTGGGTTAAAATATTAAATGTTAAAACTACTAGGAAAGATTTCGTATGATGTCATTTGTGGAGATTTAAACGAAAAAAATAAATAAACCTGTATAGGTACATACCTACCTACTTACCTATCAAACAAATTTTATATGACTAATTAATTAACTAATCAAAGTGTGTCATTGTGATTATTATGTATTATTATAATACATTGCCAAGAGATGGGTGGCGGTATAATGATTACATTTTTGTTGTTGGGTTTGTTTGTGGCTTGACAGTTGATTTGATGCCAGTAACCCCATTTGATATTTTTTTTGTTTGTGTTTAAACTGAAATGGCTGATTGATAAAAAAATTAAAAATTCAAATATAATATAATCAAACCAATACGATTCTAACGAAATATGACGAGAATTGTAGGTTCCTTACATTTCCATTCTTTGACGACCAACAACACGCAGTCCAAAAAATGCTAAAATACATGCGGTAGGTAGAAGGTGGGGAAAAAGAAATGTCATAATGTTAGTTGGTTGCGATTTTGTTAGATATTTTAAGCTGTATACCTACAATTGATGACATTAAGGGCCAGTTTCACAGTCGACACTTACCGGAATAAGTGGCACTTAAGTTTCCCATATTAGGACTTTAGGCGTAAGTGGAACTTAAGTCACCAATACGGAGACTTAAGTTACACTCATTCAGGTAAGTGTGCACTTCTTAATCTTTTATATTGTCCACTTAAGTGACAATTTTCTAACTGTGAAACTGGCCCTAAGTTGAAAAAATGATATCAGTCAAATGACCACTTCATGCGTTGATGTTCATTTGTGCTTGTTTTACATCCGATCTTCACTATAAATACCGAACCAATTAGTAACTTTGATGGAAGGCAATGAACCTTTGTGTGTTTTATGTGGATTCTCCATTCCCCAGAAATGCATTTTTTTTTTATTCACATAACATATCTTAAGTGAAAATGGGCTTTGAGGAAAACGACCGCGAAATTCACACTGCATTACAACATCAGACGGTAAATTTGGTCAAATAAGCAGTAAGCTACGATTAGACGGTCAGCGAAAATGGTCAACGCGTTGATTCTCTGACTTCAAATTCCGTCTCAAAGTTGTCTTGTCGTGTGATCGTCAACGCAGAATACTGTCCATGCGTTGACGGCTGCGTTGACACCGACCTTGACTTTGTTTTTACCTTGCACGCATTGATTTTTTTCGTTGAACGTGTAATCACCCTGAGCAAATGTTAGGACACATTGACGCAAAGCGTTGACCATAATCCCAACGTTGATATGGCAAACTTTTCTGCCACGTCAACGTAGTCTGCGCTTATTTCCGTGTGACATTGACGGACAAACGTCGCGTCATTCGTGTGATCGTCAATGTGTTATGCATTGACATGGTTGATGACTTTTTTGGTGACGTCAGAAAGTCAATGCGTTGACCATATCATAGCTTAATAAATTAAAAGTTTTACGAAGGAAACGAATAGATGTGTTATGACATAACTTTTTTTGATTATTTTTCTTATTTCTGTTAAACTCCCTATAAACCCCTTGTTACAACTTATTTTAAGATTTATTATTTTCGTCTTCTATTTCAAAATATTCTTCATCAAAAAAAAATCCAAAGTCTCAAAAAACTTTCTTGCATATATTTATGTATCATTTCATTGCTTTTTTTTGTGACAAATTAAGGCCTATGTTTCTCATTTAGCAATGAAAATCAAAGAAAACTCACTTCACTTCAGTTGTTTAGTTCAATGGCCTTGTATGCCGGTACGACGCGACACGACTCGGTGAATCGTAGAAAAACGCTAGTTTTTAGTTTGCCTATTTTGCGTGTCCCACATGCAAACACATGACACAAAAAAAAACACTATCTACCTCAACAAAGTCGACGATGCGATGGCTAAAAATATTGACTCATTCCACATTGGAAATAAAATAGTGTAGTTTAAGGAAAATACAAAAATAATACAAAACAAGAAACTCGCGAGAACGAACTTTTATTGTTTTTTATTATTAAAACTTTACGTAAACTCCATTTATAGCACACAAACGGGGTATATTGGGGCTTGATGGAAAAAACTCTTGCCTATATATATCATATTATGAATCATCTGAACTTTAAATCCGTTGACTACGTCAGAATACAAATATACCATATGGTATGAATGCTATAAAGCTTTACTATATGGTTATATTCAAGTTGGCATAGGGTAAAAACGGGTAAGAATGTTCATTAAGAAATGTGTAGCTTTAGTTTATTTCTTGAAAATTGTACAAAACAGAATAAATATAACGATTAATGGGAGTAAAGTTCATTTGCTAAAATTTAAATTAAATATTTTAGTTAAATATAAGCACTAACAAATGTGATACTTTTCGCAGAGAAAAAAGTAGCACAAACATTTTAATATTTAAGTTTTATACCAGAATAGGGTATGATTTATTTATGTTAGTTATTTTAAAGATCACTGGTTTGTTTAATTTCTGATATTTAAATAAATATTTGTCGGATGACTTCATAAAATACAATTTTATGCCAGTTTTTCAGTGCGTGGTACTCTGAGTTTAAACAGAGTTAGTTAAGCATTTTCTCAATGTAGTAGGTATTAACTTTAACTTTCAGTTTTCAAAAATTTATCAAAATCAAAGTGCAACATTATGAAAATACGCTTTCACTATCCAAACAGAGAGGGCAACACTATCAGGCACTAACGAAATGTTAATATTTATAGTGTCACCCTCTCTATTTCGAAAGTGAGTTGACACTCATCTGTCAGGATCTAAATTGGCTGAAAAACATGTTTTAGAAGTTAACTAAGGTTTAACTACAAAATTGGGAATTATTTTGCACTGAAAAACTGAGACTAAGGTCCAGTTTTTCATTGGGAGATTATAGTTAAACCCAAATTAACTCATCAAATACACGGTGAGTTAACTCAGGATTAACTGAACAGTTGCTTTTGATGTTTTATCCACAGAGTTTGTTCAGTCGTTCTGCATGCATTCTCCAACCAAATTGGCTGTTGGTTAATTTACTTGTAGAGTTAGCTAACTCTAAAATTAAATTAATCCACACCTAACTGAAGAAGCAGTCTAGGATGCATGCAGATTTTTTGAAAAAAACTCGACTGATAAAACATCAAAAGCAACTGTTCAGTTAATCCTGAGTTAACTCACCGTGTATTTGATGAGTTAATTTGGGTTTAACTATAATCTCCCACTGAAAAACTGGACCTTAGGTGTCCCACTTGTATTCCTTACAAATCGGACACTAAGGTCCATTTTTTTATTTGGTTTCTTATTCAGGTTTAGTTATGGAGCGAATGTAAATTAACATGAAATAAATTCGCCCTATACAATATGTGGTTAATCCTGGTTGTTAAGCTTTTTTGCTTTTAAGTCTGAGAAATGTTTAATCATCGTATTAATAAATATTGATTCACATTATTTTATTTAGTTAAATAACCGGTCTTATACCCTCCTACTATTCATGATGCATTGTGGTTTAATTTAAATAAAATGAACATTAGGTCAATATTGAGATCTTCTGAATGTTAAGAGCCGAAGTGTTGTGTGCTTCCTTGATTTATGCAAACTGCAGCTGTGTGTATATAGGCTAACAATTTACATATGCATGTATATGTAAATAATTAATCAATTCAGCAAGCAATATCACTTATCACCAGATGCGGAAAAAAAACTTCAAACAGCTGAAAAAAGTCCAAAGTATCAAGAAAGAGAAACACCCAGCCGGTGAACGAGACGTGATTTTTAAAAATAAAACCTCACTCACATTAAATGTATGTATATGTTAATTATTATGATTACAACAACTAGGAAGTATCTGTGCAAGCTATGTCGTCAAACAGCCCGTAGTCATAATAAACAAGCTTTTAATGTTTTATAGAATAGTAAGTACTCTGAACGAGTATATTTATATTGATAAAACAATGTCTCCAAGTATCATCAAATCTAACCACAACCACTGTTGATTTTTTGTGTAGTAAATTCTCAGCCAGAGGTTTCAGTACTAGAATCATTATGCTGGTTATAGAGTTTCTATCACTGTTATGATTATATACCTCCTTCTCTATTTCTAGTTATAAATAAATATAGTTGATAATATTAACAAATTACTTAAGCGACCTTTAGAAAAATAATAACCGAGTTCTACAATTCAAACTTAACCGGTTTAGATCATTTTTGTTTAAGCTGTTTTATACTGATGCAGGTATAGAAAAACTTCACCTGTTATAGTTATAGGCAGTATACGTTAGGTCAGGAAATGTGGTGGAAACAGACCACAAACATATAAGTTGGTGTGACTTTCTCTGCACTGCAGAGAGTTGTGTGTTTTTTTTTTTACACAGTTTGACCCTAATGCAATAATATATCTTACAAGAAAAGTTGCAAGCACAGACATATTTCTCAAGAAAATGTAGTGTAAGTAATGAAGCTGAGTCATTTTTTTTTCATTTTAATCTTTTGTTTTTGTTTCATGGATATGGATACTCAACTTTTCTCACCATATAGAGGTAGATACCGAGTTGGAAAAGATAAAAGACGATTCATTTGAGATTTGTCATATATGTATATACTTAGGTAAAGAGTTACCAATACCCCTATGGTATTCAAGAAAGGCTATACAATCTATCTCAAATTTAGTCAAGTACGGAATTTATGAAGAAGTTTTTGTTTCGTCATAAATATTAAAGAAAATGACTCACAGAGAGGCATTGCGAAGTTTTTTTTGCATCATAAATATTTTTGAAATGATGTGGGTGAGTTGTTGATGGTTAGTAAGAAATATTAAGTGGGATGTCAAAATTGAAAGTTTTTCATCGAATGGGGTTGTTTTTTTTTTTAGTGTTCAAACATGATATTAACTCGATTTCATGTCCATGCGGAAACTTTATGGATATACATACATAATATGTAGGTAGACTTAAACTAGAGGTTATTCCTTTGGGCACAAAGTTATAGATTTATTTAAAAAAAAATATGTGAGTGCCGGGACTCACGGTTAAATATGTGTAAACATCAACGTTTGTCCAAGTGCCTGATTTTTGTTACTGAACGTCATCAAAAGAAACATATTGAATAATTAACACTACATTACCTTTCTGTAGGCAGTGCTTAAAAAGCTTAGTGTTGAAAGAACGGCAATGAAATACCCAATGGGGGAACCACTGTAACGAAATTTCCAAGCACTAAAAGGCTGGTGGTGAAGTGTCCAACGAACGGTGAAGGTTCGGCACTGAAAGGTCCTGCTCACTCTCAACTTTAAGATGACTTCACATTACACATGGTTATTGTTTATGGTAATCGACAAACAACAACTGTCAGCGGAGAGCACTAAAATCGTGGTTTCAATTAAATGCCACCGTACCCAAATTCCAAAGGAACTTAATGGTTTGACTGACAGGGGCCGAATTTAAATATCCAGTTAGAACTGTCAACGAACTTGCAACCCTTATGAAACTCCATCTTTCCGTAAAACTTACAAAAAGTTCAGTCTTAATTTTATACTGAACGAACCTCAAATGAATGTCACTATGAGATAGCCGGCGAATTATATATCTTGAGTTTAAAGAATTTTTAGTTGCAGTTGTTGTCAGTGGAAATCACTAAAATCGCAGTTTCAATCGATTGACACCATCAATCGCCAATGGAATTGGACGCTGTGATTTGTTCGGGGAATAATTAAAAATTAAAGAAAAAAATATAAAAATATAAGTGTTAAAATGATGAAATCGTCGGTCGCGTTAAAATCAATTTGTTTTGGTCGGGGCAAATCAGATTTCGTAACGTAACGTGCTACAACGTAAAGTGCACGACGTAACGTTGCACACAAACGTTCACGTTTTTTTTCACTCTACCGCCAGCATAGATGTTTACACATCAAAAATAGAAGCTTTAGGTGCAGATTTTCAGTGCAACTCAAAACTCATAAAATTTTGTGAGTTAACTCAGGATTAACTGAACAGATGCTTTTGATGTTTTATCCACCGAGTTTGTTGAGTCGTTCAGCATTCATTCTCCACTGAAAAACTGCTTCCTCAGTTAACTGTGGGTTAATTTACATCTACAGTTAGCTAGCTCTATTTAAACTCACCATTGAAAAACTGGCCCTTAGTGTTTATTATTTCAGCAGTTAACATTCATTTGTAAGATCAAAAACAGGTAACACAAAACCCTAAGAACAAAAAAACAAAATACAAAACCACAAAATATTCTCAACAACTTATGTGAAAGGATCTGCCAGCGAGATAAGTTAAGAGTTCAGCTTCTTCCTCCGTTACGTCCACCGATTGCGTTACCGATGGGTCACTTCTCACAATATATTCACAATGTCCGAATATTTTTCAATAGCCAGAAAATAGACAAGAAAAAATTGATAGAAATTGCAAGTTTTTGGGATAGAAACGAACAGAGGTATTTTGTGTATTGAATTGAGCTGCAAGTTATATACATTGACGCAACGCATGCAACGGATTTTCGGCCTCTTCACACATTACAATACGTGTCGATTGGGTCAACAATAGCTGGCTGACACGACACTAATAAAAAGGAACATACACCTTCTAACATCTATGAAAACATTCCACTATAGCTTTTCTTCTTCCATACACAGATAAAAGCTACAGAATATGGTGAAAAAAAACGATTGATGAAATGACATAGCAATATGAGAAGGCGAAAGAGGTGAAAAGGGTTGATTCTTCTCTGTGTGAGTTGTGAGAAGGCAGACAGTAATAGAATAAGGCTCTTATTGCATATGCAACCTATTCGCTCTATATTTTGTATGAGAAAAGCACCTTATGTATATTTAAACTGCCTTAACGGCAACATAATTCAAATATTCAAATTAAATTGTGGTAAAGCTATCGTCTGTACATTTAAAATAATGCAATATTAATGTTGCTATTAAGTGAGTATGTAATTGTAGGGAATTACCTTACATTACGTCGAATTGATTTCAACAAAAGAATTGATTTTGTTCCGAATTTTAAATTTTTTCTCAACAAAATCGATTCTTTTCTGTCAAAACAAATATTGCATTTTTAGCAAGATTTCACACTGATTTGAATGTAAAGTCGGGGAATTCCGGAAAGACAAATTGTATTTTTTGGTTGCATCGGATTCTACGTAATTAAACAAAATATTCAGCAATATTTTCAGTCAATATATGTAAAGGTATAGTCGCTTGGCCGACCGAGGCGGTCGTGCGATTTGACGCCGTTAGACTATTTCCTGTGGGGCTACGTCAAGTCTATGGTCTATGCCAACAATTCAGCGACGATTGATGAACTTCGTACGAATATCGAACGTGAAATTGCAGCAGTATCAGCCGATTTATGCTTGAAAACCGTCGAAAATTGGGTTCAGCGTCTGGACTTCTGCAAGGGTGCCAAATCGGCATACCGATATGTAAAACAAGATACAACCATGCAACCAGATATTAACCACATACAACAATTTAATTTTCCAACCAAACAACAATCGCACACAGTTTGAATGTAAAATCTTAAGAAAACACAAAATTGCTTGATTTCGTTCACAAATAGTTTGAACGAAATGGTTCATACCTTTTGCGTTTAATTTTTTTTTTTTTTTTTTTGTATAGCTTT
The DNA here is from genome assembly GCA_932273885.2 of Leucozona laternaria. NCBI lineage: Eukaryota > Metazoa > Arthropoda > Insecta > Diptera > Syrphidae > Leucozona > Leucozona laternaria. The sequence continues at coordinate 14,992,676 of OW026367.1, read as the reverse complement.
GGTGCGTACATTTCGTTCCCAACTCATTTGAACGAGTTGATGTTTGATGGTCAAATGACAATGAGTGGGATATTTTGTGTGTGTATCTAATAGTGGATGTTGATGTGGATACCCATATACCATATACATTTCGTTGCTTAAGTATTTGAACGAGTTGAAGATGTTGTATGAGTGGGAAGTATTGCTGCAGGTATTATGTTGTTTTGATTTAAATTGAGTGCACGAAAAGGTTGCACCAGTTGGATGTTGGAAACTGGGATATAAAGGTACTGTGGAACTTAATCCAATTAGGAGAAAGGTAAATATCATTTTGTGGGTGATTAAGTTGATGGAAAAATGGTAATAATATTGTCTGAAACTTTCAGGCGTTCATGAACAAAATGAACAATATGACGCTTCACCACTGCACACAATCACATAAACAAAATTCGATTCTTTAACGAATTCCTTTCAATTGACAGAAACAAATCGATTCGCTTTGGAAAAAATTCGATTTCTTTGTTGAAAGGAATTTGACATTATGTAGAAATAATTGTCCGCATAATAATATATTATTTACATAAATATGTATGTGTATGGATGTGTTTAAATATGTATATGAAGTTATGTGTCATTTTTGCCAATAATCTTATCAAAATTCATCCATAATTATTCATCCGAACTGAAAACCTGAAATTGATTTTGTTTTTTGATTTGCACACGTTATTATTTTGTCAGAAATTAGTTTTATAGAAAAGAGATTAGGTGTTAGTGGTTTCTTACTAAACAATCGTATTTAGCTTTCTCTCCCTGTCCTAATTGGGAAAAGTATATTTGTGAAATCTCAGATATATCTTTCTACATGTCCTACATTATATATATGTGACATATTATTATATTTCAACTACCATACCAAAAATGCAATTAGAAAAGTTCAGTTCTGACACAACTTACCTTCTCTTCCTGAAGCAAAATATTCCCCATTTCTGGTAAAATTCATATCCCGTATTCCATTTAATTTTGTTGTCAATAACAATGTGTCAAATTCTTTGTCATTTGCGCGTGTTGTTTTCTTTTGATAATTAATATTATTATTATTATTTTCCAAATGATGATGCAATTTTTGACTACTTTTTTGTCTTTGAACATTTTTAACCGATTTATGTTTTTGACATTTTCCTGTCAATAACCCATCGGTTCTATTGTCTTGTTTTGTGTCCTTTTCATTTTTGCGTTGTGTGGAATGACTTGCCTTACTACGGTCACGTTGCAAAGTGTCATCTGGAAAAGAAAAAAAAAAATAAAACAAAAATATTTAGTAAAAATTTCTTGAAGGTTATATGATTTTTATATTCTAAATTAGCAGCGCCATGTTTGCGTTGTTGCGGTTGATTTGAAAAGTAAAATATCTAACGCCCAATTTCTTCACAGAAGTACTAAACCAGCCTAGTACCCAGTCCAGCTAGACCAGGTACTAGCTCTGGTACTCGGTCCTAACGAAAAGTTAGTACCTATACATTTCTTCACATCACTAGTACCGGATCTAAATTCACCAAGCGGTACTAGGACTTAATACGTCTAAAACTGGTCTAATTCTGATTTTGACAATAATTTGGCATTTCAAATATTATTTTGATGTTTATTTTGACTGAGCGATTTTTATTTTAAATTATTTTCGAATGAATTGTGTCAATTTTATAGTAGTATAGAGAGTGGGAAGATGCAGAATTGCAATGAAATCCTGCCGACATTTACAGGAGTGATCAGTGGTGAATCAGCTTCCAGATGAAGCACTTGATATCGGTAGAAGATTGTGTGTTAGTTTTTGCGTGGAGTTTTTGATAATTTTCTGTGTACGTATGTGTGTGACAGGCTTGGAGTAATGTCCTTTATTGTGTCCATTTCATGTTCGGTTCACTTATTCTTCACTGTGCAGTTGAACGTAAAGTTGCAGTTGGTGTGGATTAAAAGTACTAAAGTAAAGGTGGGGTCAGTACGAAGTTAGATTGCAAAACAAAAATTTTTAATTGCGACCAACAAAAATTAGATTCAGTCCCTACACTTATAAGGTCATTACAAAATACATACATTATATATGTACCTAGGTACCATAAGAAAATGAAAAATCCACAAAACCAATAAAATCCGAATTTATTGCCTATTTAATAAACTACAACCAAAAAACTATCGAAAATCAGCAACGAATTCATTGAAAAAATGAAAGAAATTACTCTGAATCAGGTATTAGCGCCACTAGACTGCCGATTTTAAAGTCCCAGCTAATACCGAGTCCTAAGGAGTACTCGGTACCAACTTGACAGAACTAGGGCTTAGTACTTATGTGAAGAAATCATTTGGTACCGATTTGAGTACTAACGACTGGTATAATAACCAGGTACTAGCTGATTTTGAGGAGTCAGCTAGTACCGAGACCTAACTAATACTCGGTACCAAATTGAAAGGACTAGGGACTAGAACTTGTGTGAAGAAATGAGTTGATACCGATTTGAGTACTAATTTTAGGACTAGTACTGGTACTAGCGTTAGGACTCTGTGAAGAAATTGGCCGTAAATGTTTAAATCCTGAGTAGATTTATAATAAGGAAGAATTTATTTTTTCATTCATTTTATTCATATTATGATACAAAAAAACTATTCTATAACAAACGCTGAGTAGCGTGTGTTACGATTTTATTGAGATATGAAGGAATATGTACATAACGGGTGATTTTTTAAGAGGTTTAGAACTTTTTTAAAAAAAAAAACACAAAAAATTCAAAAAAATGAATGAAATATTTATTTGAATCGATAGTTTGAACCTTGCAATTTAATGTTTAAATATAATTTCATGCAAATGTTGACCGCGGCTGCGTCTCAGGTAGCCCATCCGCTGAGTCCAATTTTGGCATACTCTTTCACACATATCGGCCGGTATCTCACGAATGAATGCATGGATGTTGGCTTCCAGTGCGTCAATCGAAGCGGGCTTGTCCCTATAGACATTAGCCTTGACATACCCCCACAAAAAATAATCTAATGGTGTCAAATCGCACGATCTAGGTGGCCAATTGACCGGCCCGAAACGTGAAATTAACTGTTCACCAAACTCGCCTTGCAATTGCGCCATTGTTTCGCGTGCTGTGTGGCATGTGGCACCGTCTTGTTGAAACCACATATCATGCAAGTCAAGAACTTCCATTTCGGGCAAAAAAAAGTTTGTTATCATCGCTCGGTAGCGTTCACCATTGACAGTAACGCTGCGATTCGCATCATCTTTGAAGAAATATGGCCCAATAATGCCGCCGGCCCATAAACCGCACCAAACAGTGGCTTTTTCGGGATGCATTGGTAGCTGTTGCAATGCTTCTGGCTGATCTTCACTCCAAATGCGGCAATTTTGCTTATTTACGTACCCATTCAACCGAAAATGAGCCTCATCGCTGAACACAAGCAGCGCGCGATGAACATTTCGAACCGAGCACGAATTTTGATAGTAAAATTCAATAATTTGCAAGCGTTGTTCATTTGTAAGACGATCCATGGTTAAATTGCAAACCAAACTGAAGCTTTTTGACAGTGACACAAGGTACTAAACACACGTCAGCTGTCAAAACCAGTGTTGCCAAAACCAAACCAGCTTAAAAATCACCCGTTATATCCTAAATGAAATGAAATCATCTCATCAATTGAGTATTTATGTATATTACATTGATATTCCACTTCAAGCTGTCTAGTATCATAACAGACATAACGTTTATCCTAGCAGAACAAATTTAAACAAAAATCAATTTTTGTTACGTATACGCCCGAGTATCCAAGTTGTGATTATGTTTATCAGTCAGAAAAAAAAGTATAAACTAAACGTCGTTTAACTCACAGACAATCTTTATTGATTTTATTCAATGATATTGAATCTAACTATATTATGATACATAAATAAACTTTTCAAGTATTTTTTTCTGTTTCTAAGTACATTTTGATGACACTGACGATGAAAAACCTTTGCACTATAAAATATAGATACGTCAATATAAATGTTTTGAAGTACAAAGAGTAGTAGGTATGGCCATATTTGTCAAATAAATTCTTTCCAGTATTTGCTAGTTGAATATTTGCTAGCAACAAAAACTAATCGAATTAAAGTTTGCTACGTAACATATACACGACGAGGCGATACCACCGACGACGGTGATTAGTTTAAAAATGAAAAAAAGCACCACATATACCATAAGCGAGTACAAATCGATAGTAAAAGGTGCTTGATGGTTGTAAGAAATTTTTGTTGATTAGATAAAGATAAAAAATAGATTTCAAAGGATTTAGATAGCATAGTATAGTAAAATATGAAATAGATAAAAAAAACATTATTTAAATGTTTTTATTTGTAAAAGAGTGGTTCAACTTTTTACAGTTTCTATATGTTTAACACTTTGTTTACTGAAATTCCCAGAACGGGTTTATAATTTTTTATTACAGGGCTATTTAGGCGAAATTAATGCGTAGTTAAAAAATTTTAATGCGATTCAGAATAAGCTAGTGGTGTGTTAAATGGTTTGCAATCAACCAATGCGTACATTTCTATAAATAGCTTAAACCAACAAAAAAAAAAAAACAAGATTAATTTTGTTTGCATTTTGATTGAAGAAAATTATAAAAATGAGGGTGGTGATATTTATTTAGCATACATATATTTGTTAGTACATAGATAGAAACAAAAGGTTTGACTAATATGCATATATGGGTATAAAGGTCGTAAATTGTCTTTATTTGCAGACAAAGATACATTTTGGTTTCATTATGTACGTCCCTCGATATTTGTAAAAATGTTGCTTAAGAAGGATATCTAAGCTGAATATGAAAAATCTCCAAAAAAACAAGAATTTTGCTAGAGTAGGAACACACATGAAGATTTTGAGCACTCGATGATTCAGTTCGAAAAATTAGAACACATAAGTGTGAAACCTTAAACGAACGAACGACAGAACGAACGAACAGAAAGAACAAACAAATTCAAAAAAAATTATATCCATTACAGGAATGATTTATAAAATTAATTAAATATAAAATATCTTATATACGCATTGAATTATGTTTTTGAAAAAAAAAATTAAACAAAACCAGGCGGCATTCGGTTGAGAGTTTAAATGTGAATTGACGTGAACGTGATAACAAGAAAAAATACGAATATATTTATTAAAAACAATGACAAAAAGTCGCATAATTGCGCATTTAGAGCCTTAGATAACCCAAACTTTATTAAGTCTAAGGCAAGGCTTTGAACCTTGAATAGAACGCAACAGAGTATGATTTTATGGAATTATGAACGTTCTATTTTTTGTGACTGAATGTGTTACCAAAATCACATGTCTGTTCCTATAAACCCTAATTTTTTCAATGCCTAGCTAAGACACACTTATGATTTGAATGTGAACTAAAACATGTGGAAATATGTTATTTTTAGCAATTAAATATATTTACAGTCGACTCCGCTTATCAGAAACCACAATTTTGTTTATTTAAGTATCTGAACAAAATTTAGCTTAATTTAAGTTCGGACATTTGTAGTTCACCATTTGACAAAGCAAAAAAGACCCGCTTGTTTTCTTCTTAAAATTACCAATTTAAGTCGAATGTTATTTTTTTATATGAATTTTGACACAATTTTGAATTAAAATTGGTAGAAATTTGGCAGTTTTAAGAAGTTTTTTTTTTTCAATATATTGTGGAAACTGTTTGTCTTTTAGTAAACAGATTTTTTTGAGTTAATCATATTTCAAATAACTGAATGTGATTGTATGAATGTATCTAAATCATCCATGATAATTTAACCTTATTTAAAATAGGAGCATTTTTTAATCAAATATCTGCCTGGAATTTACCAAATACTCAGAATTCTTTCTAACTTCTATCATAAAGAACAAATCTATGACAGATGTTCTTATTTTGTGGTGTTATAACTGTGCAAATAATTGCGGAGACTTATATTTAACAAAAATAGATGATTTGTGTTGCTAGGAAGTAGACTTTGAATAAATTATTGAAAAAATAAGACTCCTCTCACACGAGGAAACAAATTGCTAAAGCCACGATTAGACAGCCAACGCAAATGGTCAATGCATTGACTCTCTGACATCTGAGTGACGTAAAATACTACCAACTTAGCAATATGAGGACAGTATTTTACGTCATTCTGTAGTCAGAGAGTCAACGCTTTGACCAATTGCGTTGACCGTCTAATTGTAGCTTAAGAAATGTTTTGACTTTTTCTTTTAATCTCTTCTAAATTGGTTTGCACTTTCACACGAGGAAACAAAATCGTTAGAGATTTTTTATAGTTCACTTTTAAAGTCTCTTGGTTGAACGGACACTACATGAAGGGTGAAAAAGAATGGCAAAATAGTCTCCTCAAATCGTTTACAGGTGTGATTGTGTTCATCGCCCTTGAAAGTTGCTGGTAACTCAGTTTCCTCGCGTGAAATAGGTCTAATTGATATACTAGGTGGGGTAAAAGTCTCAACGCCTGCGTTTGGTATCTGCGAGAAGCTAAGCTATCTTCCTATCCAAAAATTATCAGATAACTTTGATTTGTTGTTGCATCGGCTGTTTTTTAACAAGGAATTACAACTACTATCGGAATAGATTTGGATAGCTATTCGAACGTATTGTAAATGTCTATAAACAGATTTTAAATGAGTTTTTTCTGTAGCAAGTAAATAAATTGGAACTCGAGCATTGTTGGTTCCAGCAGCAACCACTCACACACAAATTAATGGCATTATTTTGACATTACTTTTGCACCACCTTGTTTATATGAAAATACAAGAAAATGAAAGGAAGTCAATTCTTGTTGAGTTATCATTTTGTAATCAATAAATCATCGAAATACTGAATATGATATCAAATTAACCACAGTGAGCTCACTGTTGTTACGTTAGTAATATTATTCTGTAAACCTTCATACACCAGACCAATACTAATGATGATCATGATAATGATTATGTAAAATAATAAATTCTATCTGCACAACACTATTATTGAAGTTTGTCACTGTCACCGCAAACCAATTTACACACACAACAATCGTATAAATCTTTTATAATCTCCGCAAAACGAATAATACTATACAACGCACTACAATTAAAATTCAAACCTTACATCATTAAATCATAATATTAAGTAAAACTTTAAAAAAAGATTTCTATTTTTGATTATTATTAAATAATAATGTCGCCCCTGAAACTGTAAATGTTTTAGAAGATAAAAAAAAGGCTTACATTTATCGAAAAAAAAAATTATTTTCTATGCTTGACGAAATATTAAATTACGAAATAATAGTTAGTAGTTTAAGAGACAGCTTTGTTTATAAAAAAATGTCATGCATGACGTTTTTGTTTTAAAGGAACATGTAAAAAGAAAATGAATTATTGTTCTCAAAACAATTAAACTCATGAAATTGGTTGATCGGTACCTATACATATTACTGTTTATGTGAGTTCAATAAGATTCACGCATCATTGATTTTATTATTGCGTAGCCTACAATAAAACCTACATAATGTACATACATATGTGTACATTATTTCATTTGATGAGTCAAAGGTCAGTTAACATTATATTTCATGAGGCGGATGAGTAAATGAAGTGTGTAACGATTCCATTACATAAACAACAATCAGCTTTTAAATTGCAACTAAATTGGCCAGTTGTCAATTTCATATAACATAAGCTTCATAGAATTAGTATTGGTTCATATATCAAGGTTTAAATCATATTTAATGTTTGGAGAAATCCCAAATAGAGGTTCGAAAAAGAAATGAAATTTGGTGCAGAGCGAAAAATTCACACATTGGATTATTCCCGCCATACATGGTCAACGGCTTAATCGATTTTGTTAAAATTTTGCTTATTTCTAAGTCGCAATCCAAAAATATATATAAAAAATCTTTACTTTTTGTTTATAAACAATAAATAAAGAAAAAATCCACTTTGTCCTTCCTACTTATGAGGTTTTAACACTTTTTCGAAATTATTTTAAGGAATAGCTTTTCAGTGCAACATCACCCCAGAGTGGGAGTTAAGCCTGTGTTAACTACTGAAACATATTTTTCAGTCAAATAAACTGTTTTTCAGTGCGAGTTGACCGATTAAGGGCAAGTCTTCAGTGCGTGAGTATCCTAGTTTCGACTTAACTCCTGAAACATGTTTTTTCAGTCAATTTGGAACCCGATAGTTAACTCAATTATTTTAGTGAGTTAACTCTATATTACCTGAATAGGTATTCCTGAAAGATGTGTGTCAAAAACCTATTCAAATCGAGGTGAAAGGGTGATTTTCAATGTGGCGCCATCTCAAATTTGATAGCGAAACATTGATTTCTATACTGTGGCACTGCGATTTCGATAGATTTTTGACAACTAGTAAGTGAAAAACTACTTTTAAGTTAACTCAGGATTAAAGTATTTGCAGCACTAGCTAACTCTGATTTAACTCAGAGTTAACTCATGCACTGAAAAACTGAACCTTAGGCAGTTAATATGCCGGGTTAACTCAACGAAATTGCTGAGATAACTCTGAATTAACTGAATAGATATATCTCACAAATGCGTGTCATAAAACTATCGAAATAGAGAGGGTAACACTATAAAAATAGCCCTTTCAATAGTGCCAGATGGTGTTGGCCTCTCTGTTTCGATAGTGAAAGCGCATTTCCAAAGAGTCGCACTTTGATTTAAAAAGATTTTTGACAGTTGAAAACAGTTTTTGACAGCTGCAAAAAAAAAGCAAATTTTACATCACCAAAAATACTAATATAAAATCTCCATAAATTCGAATATTTTTTTTGATATTTTTGGTGAGTTACATTTCTTTTTATTTTCAGTCTGCAATTTTTTTTGTTTATATGAAACACCTCAGAATACATTTGTTCTATTCTACAAACACATTTGTTTAAAGGGTTTTTATTTTTTAATACAAGTGTTACCAAAAAACTTTACATGTACATACATTCACCTTGAAAAATTCCCCAAATTATTTAAACAGTGATAAGTTATAACTTTTATATGCTAATCGAAAAAAAAAATGATGACGAAATATAACACAAATACTACAAAATAGAAAGAGGTTAAATAAATATTTAAATAGCTGCTAAGACAAACGAACGAAATACAGAGAATGACAGCTGGCAGAGTATTTCCGAACTTGTTTTTTGACAGTTTGTTCTTGTTATTTTTTTTTGGTTTTGACTTCTTAACAACTCATTTGCTATTTTACTCAAAAACTTTACATATTTTGAATAACTTGTATTAAACACAAAATTTTATGGATTGAAATAACTTTTTTTCTCATGTTCTCAAAGCTTTATTTTGTTCAAACAGGAATTTAGCTAAGTGTCAGTACTAAATTATATTTGTATAATTCAAAACTAAAATAAAATAAATTTTTTTAATTACTATGCACTTCAAATTAGCCATCAAGTTAACTTAAAGAACGATAGGAACATTACCCATGCTGGCCCAGATCACGTAAGACTTAATCGATCGGTCGTTGTTTTGACCATTGCTGCATATGTGTTAGAGACAGTTTAACGTTAAAACAACGATTGTTACAGTTTTACGCGATCTGGGCTCCTACACATTGTTGACTAGCTAATGTAGAGTTCTTAAAAGCTCAGCCAGTACCTATTATTCACACTTCTTTCTATCAAAGGTGAAAGGTAAGTATAGTAGCAACAAAAAATTCACTAAAACCATAATAAATACTAAGAAAAACAAAAATAAATAAAATAAACAAATAATTTTTATTGTCAAGTTCACAATTGAAACTGCAAATTTAGCAATGTCATTCAAAAGAATATTTTTTGAGTTTATATTGTGTGTCAACCTCAGTAGATGTATAGTGCAACTAATAAATATCTAGGTCAGAAATATACGTTGAGTCACTGCTGAAGTTATACATACATATAATCTAAAAGGAAGACGTGACGATAAATGATATTATTCCAGTGGAATTTAAAATGCATTATTATGATAAAAAAAATTGAAAATATCAAAATACGTGATACCTATATATATATTTCTTTTCTCGTGATAGACGTGTTATTTAATTGTTTTCCTGTTTATTGACTGATTTCTAATTCCTTTATATGCGCATTAATAGCGATTTATCAAATGAAATTCCAATTTTTTTTTTGTTATACAGTTCAATAACATCCTAAAGGCCATGAGTATTTTTTCAACAAAGGTTTCACCATATTTCACAGTCAACAAGACTGGTGAAATTTAATCAATTATTGTCAAATTCACATGATATCTAGTTTGTATGCTTTCCTCGAGCTCAAAATAAACGATTGACTTATAATATACACCTAATTCAACCGATACGTTTAGCTTGCGCATAAAAGTATTTTTTATTCAAATTTCTCATTTTTTTTTGTATTATTGCTTATGTGTGCTATTTTTTATGTAGCTTTTCTTTCTTAGACTATACAATATAGAAAATTAAAATTTAATGAGATAATTATGCTTGTTATGGAACTTGCAATATATGCAAATTTAAATTGGTCGAAAAAAACGACGTCGGGGGTATACAATTTACCTGTTAAATCTATTTATTTGAATTTAAATATTATTCATTGACTGTGACCACACCTTTTCGTGGCTGAAAGTAGACTGACTCTATTTCATCCTTCTCCTTCCAAATAAACACACGGTCGCTGTCCTCTCCCTGTCATTTGAAAGGGGTAGTAATTTGTATTTCCTGACCGTGATGACTGAGGGAAAGGATCATTTTCTTCCCTCGTGCAATGTCATTCAACAAATGCAACAACAACTAGCCCCTTTTGGGCTTAGCTAAAGCTCAGAGAATTCACGAGTCTTAACTTTAGCACGCGGAGTAAAACTGTGTTACCGGCGTGAATAACATATTTGCTCTCGAAAGTTTGTATGGAAATTCCATTTTTTTCTGTAATTCCGTCGCTAATGCCCAAATTTTTCAACCAAATCCTTCAAAAAACACGCACATTATCAATTCCCGAACCACTTTATCATTTTTCAAAGAATAAAGCTAGGAAGTCGATAATATAGTTCTTTTGGCGATTTTATAATAGATAATTGAAATGAAATAAATTCAGATTCCCGTGAGTAAAATTGAGGAGTTCCATAATAATGGGCATTAATGGGCATTAATGGGCATTAATGGGCATTAATGGGCAGTAATAATAATATTACCAATCTGGCCATCGTGATACTTGTCCACAAAGGTTGTGAATTTTTGACGTGTATAAACATCTTTGCCGGAGGTAGAGTGAACAAAAAAAATTGTGTGAGTGCCGGGACTCACGGTTGATATGTGTAAACATCAACGTGCGCGGATCCAAAACGGACTTGTTTTTGCTTGAAGGGGATCTTAAGATTTTTTTCACTGAACGCACCCATCCTAGTATGCACATCGTAACGTTGAACGACGTAACGTTGCACACAAACCTTCACGTTTTTTTTCACTCTACCGCCAGCATAGATGTTTGCACATCAATAAAAGAGTGAAATTTCCTTTGTGCGACGCTACGAGGTCACAATTTACGGTGTAGCACATTACGTTACGGAAGTCAGCATAGTGGGATATTGGGTACGTTCAGTGACAAAAATCTGAAGATCCCCTCAAGCAAACTAGTCCGTTTTGGATCCGTGCACGTAGTCAACAACGTATTGACGACTTTGCATACGGATCCTCAAAACTGAGCTTGGACAAACTTTATAATCACTCACATATTTTTTAAATGTTTATATTGTCCTTACAACTTTTATTTATTGTCCTTACAACTTTTATTTTAAAGTTAAAACTTCAAAATCATCTCACTTATTATTGGATGTGATTCTTGCTGTTCAGGCATAAAATAATGTGACCACGGCAGGGTAAATGTCAATCTCAATCATGTCAGTGTGACAGGTTTCATGTTTTAGAACAAATTAAATTATTTAAAATGATTGTAAGCAAATTTTTTTTTTTCATAAAGTTGTTTCCCCAAGAAGTGTGATGAATATTTTATGTTTTTTAGAGACTGGACTTTAAACAAACCATTGAAATAGAAAAACAAAAACAACTCGATAACAGTTTAGTCTGCTACTGCTACAGAACTTGTTAAAGCATCTACTTTATTATATTCGAATAAACCCGGCTTTTCTTAAAAAAATATCATGGAACATCGATAAAGTTGGTCACTTGAATTTAGACGAAGCTCTTGTGTGTGTTATTGTTTAAACTACTCAATTTATTTTATTAGAGGTTCATGACTTTATGTTTTTTTTGATTTTGCATAATTGGTGTTATTCACAGCACGCAAATCTTTACGAGTCTGATTTGATAGAAATCAATGGAATTCACCTTCTAATACATTAAAAAAATGTATATGTATTTTGTTAACAGTTAGAAAGAAAAAAAAAAAAATTCATAGAAAATCCAAATTGAGTTTTTATCTTATTTAGCCCAAACTATTAACACATTTTTGTAATGCCATCCATATCGATAATATCAAATTATAAAATGCTAGAAGAAACTACTTTGCATACATTTTAACACGCGATTAACCGGTTTTGGACTTTTTTTTTGTTGTATTATTATTATTTATTTCATAATAGATATAAATGTCTGTTTTTGTTTTTCTTTCTTTTCCTTTTCCTTTTTGTTTTGTTTTGTTTTATATTTTTTTATTTTATTATTTTTGCGAAATTTTGTGAGAAAGGCAAAATATAAAGAAATAGCCCAACATGAAGATACATATACATAAAAGATAAATATACGCGCTTTGGTACCTGGTACCGAAAAGAAACGAACAAAAAATTTGTTGTTTAATTGTGGGGTGTTTCCTGAAATTTATAGAGTTTTTAATAGGACTGCCAACTCAAATGGTTTTTTTTTTTTTTCTTTCAAACGCTTTTAAAAAATACGTGACTGAGCGTAGAAATTAATACATATTATATATTACTAATTTTTTGCAGTTCATTATTATTCTGCAAAGTGAGTAGATCTTAAATAAAACTATAAAGAAAAGAAAGACCACAAAGAAGTTGCGATAAGTGTGTAATAAATTATTATTACTTTTGAATGGAGAACTTTAAGAATATATGAGCGGGTAAGTGTGTGATTAATCTTTATAATCTCAAATAAAATGGCGCCCAACAAAGGTAGCAATTATATAACATTTGCATCCTGTAAAAGATCTTTGCAATAATTAGTATACTATTCATTTAGATGAATAAAACCTTTCTTTATTGTATAGAATTTTCTCATACTGACAATTTTTTTTTATCTCTTAAAACTCTAAATTAAATGGCGCCCAATATAAGTACCATTTATCTTTCTACTTTATACAATATTTTTTACGCTTTTTATTAAGGTTTTAATAATAAAAACTATATTTGCCCATAGAATTTTCCTTAAAGAATGAATATTTTCAAATAAAATGGCGCCCAACACTTCAAACTTATTAACTTTTGCTATCAACACTGCCGCATACTTTCTTCTACCATGCCACTGTCACTGTAACACCACTCTGTAGGCAAACAATAATAATCTTTTCTTAACAGGTTGTCTATTTTTTTTTTCTACATAACATTTGAAATGAAAGAAAATCAAAATAAGATAATATAAATATATGTTAAGTGTAATAAAATGTTTAATTTCTCATTCCTGTGAAGCTCATGTGATTTCATCTGTCATTTTATTTATTTTTTGTCATATTTTTTTGTTGATACTTTGCCAAATGGATTTTCATTGATAAATTAATTTTCTCTTCAACATCATTCACAAGAAAAAGTTTTATCTGGGCTAAAACTCTTCAGACACAGTTTACAGTTTACTTTTTTTTGTGAATTTCTTTGTTGTTTCTCTTAAGAAGAACGGTCCACATAGTGATGGGTTGGTTTTCCTTGTTCCTAGCAGTCTAACCCCATCTCTCGTCGTCGTCGTCATGGTCGTCGTTGTCCTACATCAAGAAGCTAAAGATTGTGCGTCTTTCATGTTTTTCTCTCAACAAATACATACACAAAAAATGCTCCTGCTTGTATCTCAGAAACGTTTTGACAGTCTCTGCAGTTTGGAAGAAAATTATAAACCTCCGTTCGTATGAAATCGTTCTGTGCTGTAGAAAAGCGCACAATAATTTCACAATCTCAAAATCGTTTGTTCGTTCGATGAACTTCTTTTTTTTTTTTTTGTTCAGCTTCAAAGAGGAGTTGGAAGAGTGCCGGGTGGGTATATAAATTGCATTGTTCTTTGTTTTATGGATGGTAGATGAATGTGTAGCGCGCATGGCCAGTCTTGTTCGTTGTTGGCCATTAAGTTCTGTTCTTTTTTTTTTCCACTCTGCCTTGGCCATATTTGAGTTGGTACAAATGAACCCTAATGATGGGAATTTAACAGTGGATAGGGGGACTAACACTGACGTGTGCAACCCCTCTTAAGAGGTGAGTGTTGTGGAATACCTTAAGTTTGGGCTGGAGTTATTTTTTGGGTAGCAACTGGAAGTTTTTTTTTTTTTATTTTAAATCAACTGATTCATTCCTCTTCTTTTATGGATTTCTTTTTTAAGACCATGTAAACCACACCGGAAGGACAGAAGAGTTGTCGCCCTCTTTTTGCAATACATAAACATAAGAAAATAAAAGAAAACCAAAACAAAATCAACCATCAGCTTAGCTGGCATTATTTCGTGTTTTTTTGTGTGTGGTAAATTTTATGAAATTATGTGCCAAATGCGGGTGAGGCAAGAAGGAGGAGCATATTTATTTTGCATTGTTATTGTCTGCATTGACGCCGACCACATGGGGTTATTCACAAAACATTATTTTTTGTTATTGAATTTCTTACCGATATACGTATACCGAAAGAAACCTCGTGGTTGTCGTGGCTGTGGGAATTTGCAAATTTCCGGTTCTGAACGGAGGAAGTGGGGCTCCATGCAAAAAATAACTACTGTCTACTGTTCCTCGTGCAACGTAAAGCTTAAGATGATGACAACAACTCGTTTCCACTATACTGTCGAGTGAATTTACTAACCCACGAACGGTTGTTGTACGAGTATCAAAAAAAGACTCATCCAATAAAAATGTCAAAAGTATTTTTAAATTGAGTGAATCAAAAGATCTGAAAGAGGACAGAGTGTGTTTGTATGGTAGGTATAGGTATCTTCCTATAATGTACAAGTATCTAGATATACTTACATAAATATACTCACCTATTTAAAACTGATTATATCGTGCTTATGCAGAGAGAAGCTATTAGATGATGATAGTTTTATTGGATTTGGAGACAAGAAATCGGGAGAAATACAGACGCAATCGATTTTGAAATCGGAATTCATTGATAAAATAATGACACAGTGGGAATGAGGTCAGTTCGACATCATAAATATGTTGGTATATATGATTTACAATTTTAGATAGGTCTAATTTCTGGGGAACATAATTATTATCTTAAATAAAATGACGTATAGATTCTGTCTTTTAAACTAACAAAAAATGCATTAAGACGTTCATGAGGCAGATCATTTTGGTGAATAAAATTTTGAAAAGAAATAATAGGACCTTCTTTGGAATAAATGGTTTTCGTCTGAACTTTAATTTTATGATTTTTTAAACCATAAAACAAAAGTTGTGCGAACTGCTAAAGCAAATCACAAAACAAGAGTTCATCAATGGAATGGAAAAACCTAAAAATAATCTAAAATACCAGTTTTCCTGGTGTAAATATGTTGACTTTATGGTTTCATTTATATGAAATTGACATTAAAGAGGTTAACGTTCGACTTAACTTGAATTAAATTAAGTTTAATTCAACTTAAATTATACAGTTTTCTCCATCATAATCTTTTCAAATTACTCTTAACTCACACCACTATACATCTGCACACTTATAAATCCTGCAAAGCCGGTACTTTTCGCAAAGCTTATTTGTATGTAAATAAATACGATTCTTTGTTCAAAATCTCATGAATATCAAGCTCTAACTAACTAGTTATCTCCTTTAAACTTTTCCAGCTTCACATATGTATGTATAAAAAAGCATTATGTTTTCAATGCAGATTAAAATTAACGTACTTATAGGATTAATAACTGCTTATGCAAAACAAAAAACTAAACTAAACACTACCTAATCTAAATTCATAGTACAAAGGTAAAATAAAAATAAAGCGAACAGGTTTATAGTATGCTGCTGCCACCAACGACCCACTTTTAATATTAAACAACACAAAAAAAAAAAAAAAAAAACTAAAATGTCATTCACGAAATAAAATCCTCATCAAGGTCGTGAGTTTTATCAAAAACATTTATCTTAAAATGTGCATTTATTTAAAAATTAAAAAAAATTTGCAGCTAAAAATTATTCCTAAAACATGTGCTTAACAAATCCTTTTGATAAAATACTCCAGCCGCCATTAGTCAAGAATAATGTTATCTCATCAATCTTTTTCCTATATAAGTCGAAATTGTAAATACAATAAATTTGAATTTATTTATTTATTTACATCTACAAGCAAATTTTCAGCTAACAGATTATGGCTTATAACTAAAATAATAATGAGTTTTATATATATATGATACAATTAAAAAATAAAAAGAAGTAAAACACTAGCTTTAAAGGAATCCCTTGAACAACTCAAATCAATATATTGGCAAACTTCATTGAAACTGGCTCTAGAAACTGGCTCATTACAACCATAGCTTGTCCTATGAAATTGCTCAAAAAGAAAGTCCATTGAACGAAAAGATCTTATCGGTGCGTATAATGGTATTATCGAAAGTAGGTGGGTGCATCTAATGTGGTAACATAGCACATCCCTCACAAGCATCACATCATGAATGGTTCGTCTTGATTCTAGAGACTTAATTCTAAGCAATAGGCATCTTCCTCTATAATCAGGAGAAAATCTCCAATTCATTTTAAAAAATATAAATTTTGTGAAACGCCTTTGGACTTTTTCAATTCGGTTAGAATAAGACTTAAAAGAGATATAACATCTGCATATTCAAGTATTGACCTGACAAGAGATGTATAAAGTGATAATAAAGCGTAAGGGTCATAAAAATCAATGCAATTACGCTTTATGAAGCCTACAAGTGAATTTGCTCTACCCACAATGTAGTCAATATGGCTTTTAAAAGAAAAACTTGAATCAAGCATAATGCCAAGGTCTTTGATTTTTACCACTCGAGCAAGTGAGTTAGACTCAATCAAATAGTTAAAGTCAATGTGACTTATTATGACTCTTAGATTCAGAGAATGAGATCACATTACATTTTTTTATATTCAACTTTAAGCTATTATTACAACACCATTCCGCAATACGGTTAATATCTGATAGTACGAGGTAGCAATCTTCAACACTTTTTATCTTCAAAAATAGTTTTAAGTCATCGGCATATAAAAGACACTTGGAGTGTTCAACAGCTAAGGCGATATCATTTAAAAAAAATGTTAAAAAGAAGAGGGCCCAAATGACTACCTTGTGGGACACTAGAGGTACATTCAACAGAACTTGAAAAAGAACAATCGATGATAACTTTTTGAGACCTGCCAGTGAGGCAAGATGAAATCCAACACATAAACTTAGAGTGGAAACCAAATATTTACAGTTTTTGCAACAGAGTGCTGTGGTTCACAGAATCAAACGCTTTGCTAAAATCTGAGTAAATTGCATCCATCTGACACTTACACTCTATATCTGGAAAAAAGAGCCGTATTGGTAATAGTGGATCGTCCAGATATAAAGCCGTGTTGCAGTTCAGAAATATATTCTTTAGTTAAGAATTCTATTTTATTTTTTACAATACTTTCGAACAATTTAGGAATTGCTGAGAGCTTAGAGATACCTCTATAATTTTCTACCACACTCTTAGACCCAGACTTATGAATCGGCACAAGGTAAGAAATCTTCCATGTGTTAAGAAAGACTCCTTCGGATAGAGACTTATGAAAGATGTAAGCCAGAGGACGGCAAAGTGATGAAACACAACCTTTGAGAAATATAGCGGGTATACCATCAGCTCCAGAGTTTAATTTAGGTTTAAGTGATTTAAGTCCTGAAAGCACTTCACAACTACTTAACTGTAATTCGCCAATATCAACCTTACTTGCTTTATTCGGAATATATGGAAAGTTGTTCATAATGGAAGTTGAGTAAACAGATTGGAAGAATTTTGCAACGTTTTGAAGTTTCGATTTAAAATATTATTTCAACATTCTCAAATTATGACAATAGCTCGTATATTAAATGTCCAATTTATATTATAATATTTAGTTTTGTGTTTTTTTATCCACTTCAAAGATGACACCAACTTTCCTACTGTCAAGTAAGAGTTTATATTATGTACATGTGTATATATTTAAATCCGGAAGTTTAAAGTCCCAACCACATGGATTACACAAATTTTAACAACTTATTATTCAACGTCAAAATCTACCTCAAGGTACATATATTCATTCCCAATTTTCTTTTTTTTTTTTTACTTTTATTTGTCAGATTGAATGATTAAGCTGAGAAAAGAGTCAAAATATAGCTTCAACTCTCCTTCCATAAATTTTTGGGGGCAACGAAAGAAAGTCTGATATCTCGCTTAATCCCACCAACAAATTTTTCTTACCATTCACCATCATAACGTTTTTTTTTCCCTTCTTTAGTGAATCACCAAATGATTTCGCATTTTTTTAATTTTTTTATTTTTGCCACCAGTCGATTCCATGGGCAAAGAATTCGCGACTCAAGTAAACATCATCAGAGAGTTGTAGTTGTAGTTCAACTATACCTAACCTAAAACACCACTTGTGATGAAATCATGTCACTTCACCAAAAGTAGCTATGGTGAAGCCCGCATAAGGAGAGTTACCTACCTACTTCACATCTTTGCGAAAAAATCAAAGAAACCTGTTTAGTAAGCACATTTTTTTTTTTTTTTTTTAATTTGGCTTCTCCTTCTTTCTTTTTCTGTTATTTTGTTTTTTTTTTTTTTTTTATTGTTTACACGGCAAAACTTTCACTTGCTGCACGTCGTCGTCGTCGATAAAGAAGTGAGTTTAATAACTTACTGTGAGTTGTACAAATTTCTTCCCACTCCTGTTTTTTTTTTTGTTTGTTGGATAAATTTTAAAGTTTTTTTGTCTGCTTCTTTGTTTGTTTGACTTTGTGTCTTTTTGAATATTTTTTTTATAGTTCATATGTCTGTTAATGACTGTTTTTTTTTTGTCTGACAATTTGATTAAGTAAGGTTAGGGTAAAGGTGTCAAAAGGTCTAAGTTTCTCTTTATGCAACCAACAACCGAAGTTATGATGTTGTGGTGTATAGGTATAATGTTAATGTCAGGAAAGATTGGGAAATTTCGATTTCTTCTCAATGATTACGTAAGCGATGATGGAGAATTTTTAATACTTTGGGGTATAGGCATCAGGTATAGGTACATATAAGTATAAGAAGCTTATTTGCATTTTGTTGTAAGCTATACCAAATGAGTTCCATGTTTATATTTAATTTTAATGGTTTGTTGGTGAGATTTCGTAAAAATCAAATTTTAATTCTTGATGCGTCATGATAGGCAGTTGTTTGGTTTGTTCATTTGTGTTGTGTTTGTGTGTCTGTTTTTAATGATGATGCAAGTTATACTTTGAAGTCTTATTTTAAAACTATTGCCTCATACTTTCCCACGATTAAGTATGATGTTAAAGCATTTTTAGTGTGATGGTAGGTTAATAAGAGGATTTTACAAATTTTAAATGAGTTAACGTCGCACTATCTTTTAAACATTTTACTTAAGGTGAAATCACAAAACTCCTATTTTATCTTTTTAGTATCATATGAACTCCACAAGTCAATAAGAAATGTGAAAAAGGTATGTTTGACTTTTTTTTTTGACACGAACTGTCACTGTTTTACATGACTGTGTTCAGCTGCAGTTAATTATGAAAATAGGCTAGTGTACTACTAGTTAAAAACTTTTTAGTAAAGTATCAGACTTATACCTTAACATCAGGATGTTTAAATTTGACGCCCTTAAACCACATATCGTTGGTGTCTATATTATCCAATTCAGCGCAAAAGAAGTTGGTAATCATCAACCTATAGCGCTCGCCGGTAACGGTGATTGGCTTGCCAACGTGCGTCGGCGTCTATCTCAAAGAAAAATGACTTTTTCGAGATCTATTGGATGCTTTTGGATCTCATGTGGAATGGTTTCGTCGCAAATTTGACGATGAGCCTCATCGCTGGAGATGACCCATTTTGATAAAACAATTTTATCATTTGCACGTGTTGTCGAACGCTATATCCGTCCGTGGTAATTTGGTAAAGTAAACTGAATTAATGACAGCCAATTTGACAGATTTAGCTTCAACAATATGGCCGCTATCATCAACCTATAGCGCTCGCCGGTAATGGTGATTGCCTTGCTAACGTGCGTCGGCGTCTATCTCAAAGAAAAATGACTTTTTCGAGATCTATTGGATGCTTTTGGATCTCATGTGGAATGGTTTCGTCGCAAATTTGACGATGAGCCTCTTCGCTGGAGATGACCCATTTTGATAAAACAATTTTATCATTTGCACGTGTTGCCGAACGCTATATCCGTCCGTGGTAATTTGGTAAAATAAACTGAATTAATGACAGCCAATTTGACAGATTTAGCTTCAACAATATGGCCGCTATCAACTGTCAAAGTTAGGAAGTGCCCATTGGAAGACAATTTATTTATATAAGTCTGTTATAAAAACTCAATTTAGAACAAAAGCCTACAAACTAAACTCACTGCAACACAACCCAAGCATAAAATAAACAAAATAAACCTCGGACTACCCAGGATGTTAAATTACAGTGAGAGCTAAATCATTCAACTGCAATCACTTAAAAATCATGAAAACCAATATACAGAACGATATCTATTTGTGTATCATCCTAAAGCTATCGTTTTAACGATTATCGACTTTTGTGTGACAAATATTTGGTCAAAAAATTGTGATCGTCCAGGCGAGGCTTCAAGCAAGACTATCGTGGAAGCGTTACCGTCAGGCGATAATCGTTTTACGAACTGAGTCTTTTGAACTAAAAGGCTCTCTTAACAATTTTTTTTTATTTACCTCACTTCCAATTCAAAGGGAAGAAGAAAACAGTAGATACATAAGAAAATCCATTTCTATCGAAATTTTGTAATCAGCTTAGGTTTCTGAAATTTTAAAGAACTTCATACTTTCAGAAATCTGAACTGACTTTTTTGTGGTCCCCAAAATTTATTTAAAAGAAAAAAGTATAGAGTTGATTTCACCATATTCAGAAAAAAAAACACCTGTTTATCAAATTTGATGGAAAACAATCTTAGAAACTTTAATTTTGTTGAAATTCGCTGTTGTGACATTTCAACTATTTGGAATAAAACCGATACAACTTAACAAACCTCCTTTTCATAAGACAAAAAACTTTAAATTTCTGGTAATCTATTAAAATATCAAAATGACACAGCTGATCAATAGTTGACACACACATATTTATTCATGTATTGAACTAGAGACTTGTCTATGTAGGTATTGTTTTCAACGTTTAACTACATTTTTCTGCAAGAAATTCCAAATTCACTCGAACTTCGTCCTTACTTTTCTGTAGGTATTTTATTGGTAACTTTAGCTGCTGCTATTTTACAAAGAAACAGCGGCAGTTCTAGACGTATAAAAGTTGGTTGTGTTTACTGATCACACGTTTCGTTGTGTCTGAAAAACACCAAGTGATTTGAAGTTAACATAAATTGGTATAGTGACTCCTATTATGTTAACACTGACTTTAAAAGGTGTGTACGTATTATGTCATCATTTTTTACCTAGAAAGCTCATTTTGGTAGGTGATTTTGACAAAAATGAAGCGAAATCAACACATGTATATGCGTGGAATTGTAAATTTTAATCATGTTAAAACTTCCACAAAATGGTGACTAATAATATGTCTTATTAATTGCTACAAATAGTTTGCAGGCTATCAAAATATGATGCATAAATTAACACGCATATTTTGAGAAACTTTCTGATAGCTCAAAATTCATAAAAAATAATATTTGATTGATAACTTCACGAATCCAGTAGCGGCGATTCCATCAAGCCATCACACGCTACAATATTTGAATTGTTTATTATTGTTTCGCTTATTGTTACTTATTATCACTTTCAAACATGTGTTCTTAGTGACGACTATTTTTAATCAGTAATATTGTGATAGTGGATAGACAAAAAAAAAATCAATAGCAGTGTGTTAATGACTTGAGAAACTGATACCTATTTTTTCATCTTCGGCTAGATCAAAAGCTTATCTATTGCGACATACATAAATGATATTATGTAGGTATTAGCTTATGACATTGTTCTGCTAATGGGATTATGATTTTTCGTGTTGAGATGAGATGATGCTAAAACTGCGCAATTGAAAAATTGTTTTGCTTACAAATATTATTTCAATAGTTAAAAACTATTTCTGTGTGACATTCTAGTTTAGTTATGCTCTCTCTCTATATTAATTGATCAAATAATTGGTGCAATTGATCAAATAAGGTACCAAATGGGATGCTTTGACATATTTGACCAAATGTGTACCAAACCTTATTATGATCCTTTCAAACCTTCATCCATTTGATTATAAATATCTTAATTAGATCCTTACAATTCTTTTATTTAGTTTAATCACAAGAAGATAATCTTCATTTTTTTGCATAACTCATCAAAATCCAAATTTTAATAAAGATTATTGGGAAACTTACAGATAGAAAATGTGTTGTATTTTATGAAATATTTTTTTCATTTGTTTCTATGAAATGTGAAAAAATATTTAAAAATAGCACCTTATCTGACATTTAAGATCTTTAAAAAAAAGTCGTATCATTTTCTCAAGTTTCTGATAGTGGAAATAATCTGAGAAAAAAAAAATGGTCTTGACTATGGACTATGGTAACAATAAAATAATTGATTCATACGATAAGTGGTTTGAACAGGAAGTTTATCGTAAAAACACTTTGACGTTGGGTTTGTACCCAGTTTTTTTTTTCTATTTTCAATAAAAAATGTAAGTAATTCAATAACTTTAGTTTATTTCCATTGGAAGTAATTGGTCCAGCCGTATATTATTGACATCAATCGATAGATACAAAAAGACATTTAAGTGTTGAGTTCATGCCGGCTTGGAAAAATTGTTTTCAATGTTTGTTTGTTGGATAAAATATTCCAAACAAATTTCAAATAATGAAACGAAACGAATTTATTGATTGAAATTCGACATAAACTTGCATATTAGTCATAAGCTAACATTTTCAACGCCAATCATATACCAATCGTAAATATTAAGCACTTAATGGGTTCCAAGGGTTGTCAAACTGGAATGATCTTCAAATGTTGACGAAATTTGGTCAACTTTATTTCCTGACTTCACAAGTTGTATCTAAATATTGTTATTCACAAGAGAGTGATTTGATGAGAGATTGCAAAATGTAAATATAAAAAATATGACATCTGTCAAATGTCAGTTTGACATTATTTTTGTTCAATTAGTATGTTTTTGACGTAAGAAGGTAAATATTTTGTTCAACAATTTACCGAATTTTCTGCTTTCGTTCGAAGCGATTTTAATTCCCACAGAGTACAATTATAGCTTACGGATTTTTAATAAATACTTTTATCACACTACCTATTCTCATAAGAAATTTCGATCCTGTGGTAACGCTTTATCTTATCGTTTGTATGTTTTTGACATTTTCGAAGTGTTAAATAATTGATCACTTTGGATCATGTGGTACCTGAATGTTTGCACTTATTAACACAAAACTCTGTACATTAATATTTTTCATTAAACTTACTTTTCGTCCTTCGGAGAATAAAGAACGTAGCAATGCATAGTGCTACAAGAGACACTATTATCATTGTTAAACTGGTTGTATCCATAAGATCCATTGTTGCTGATTTAAATATGGTTTGATTTTTTTTCACCGAACTTTAAACTTTATATCCTTATTCAATTTAACACACTTCCTTTTGATTTTCTTAAAAGAAACAAATTGCTCAATGGATTATTTGTATAATTAAATGATATAATTATGATCCTTTCAACCCGAATGACAGACTTAAACTGATCTTCAAAGAAATAATCCTTGATTATTTTGCAGCAGCTATAACTAACCACGTGCTTGGTTATTCAATTCCAGTTTCAGGTATATATTGTGTATCCTTTCGAAAGAGAAGGCAATAAAATTTCTTCCAACATGTGCGACTGATGGTGTCCTATTTTTTTTTTTTTTTTTTTTGTATCCTGCACAGGATATTAAGCAGATGGTGATGTGTTGTTTGATATTTGTTCTCCTTTTCTTTTAAGTATTTATACGTGTAAACTGTGTATCCAAAGATGCTGTTCCTTTATTTTTTGTTTATAGGTAGTATTTTGTTCCTTTAATATTTCTTTGTTATGCAAAAACCGATCATGTGTCACTATAGTCCTTGTTCTTTTTGCTTCTTTATTTTTATTTAATTGGTGCCGTTTTCTTTGATTTTTGTTTATATATTTATAAATCTGAATAAAAAGTCCTTATTGTGTTTGAAAATATTAAAATAATTTGCTTTCATCATTTGATTCCAGTTAAATGATATCTCCATGATCCTTTCAAAAGGAATTAGTACAAAAAGAACAGTTGCAGCGAACGTTAATTTAAAAATTTAAACTTTTTAAAAAATCACTATTAACGTTTTTTTTTTTTTGTCACAAACAATGCATTTAATGTTTTAAAAATGTTCACAAAACTGTATAAAATGTAACTTATGATGTAATGTATCCTTTATCGATTAAATTGATATATATGTAATCCGCAAAAACCACGTCAGACAACAGTCACGCGACCAAAGAAAAATAAAATCAATAAAACGGTCTAACGTACAACTTAACGAGTAAGTCACGAGATTTTATTGAAAAAGGGGTTGAATGCTCCCCCTGCTGTTGAAAATATATCACTCAAATATTTTGAAACGAATTAATGAACAAAAAAGTCGTAGGTAGGTAGTTTTTCTAAAATACTAAAATTTTTTTTTTTTTTAATTTTTCGATTGAACTTTTCTCATGCACGCCGAGCGATATTAACGGTTTTGTAAATAAAAATCAAATGAAAAACCGCTGAGACATGGAGACGAAAGTTTAAACTGAAGTTGATACGCGAAAAGTTTTCAACCAACTGAATTCGAAGTTGAGGCGGCATCGAACGTATATCGTCGCAAGTTGAGGAGTTCGCGCAAAAAGAAATAAAAAAAAAGAAACACAACCAAACCAAACACAAAAAAGAAAAATGTTAATTTAGTTTTTTTTTTTTTTATTCATTCATTTATTTGCTTTTTACTCTTTTATTGTTGAATTAAACGATTTTTTGTTGTTGTTGTTTTTCTCTTTCAGAGACATTCCGGTTTCTCTTTGACTCTCAACGATTCTCATTATATCTAGTGTTTTTAGTTCTCTGCGTACTAAATTTGTAGTTTTGTAAGTAAAATTATGTGTGATATAGCTGACAGACCCCCTTTTCTATCTGAAATACTCACCACCACACCATCATTCCATTCAATAGAAATTCCATGTGACGTAAAGTCATAATACCGCTTGCATTCCTCTTTTTTTTAAGACCATGTGCGCGTTGTTTGAGCTTTTTTTTTTATTTAATTAAGGGGAAAGAGAAGCGTTTATGTATTTGAATAAAACTAAAAGCTACATTTAGCAAGAATTCGAAAGAAAAGTTGCATTTTCGAAAAGCTCATATAGAATTCTCATAAAGAATATTGTAAAATGGTACTGCAGTTCTTCGAATCAGAATTTTAAAGTGGAATTTCCGTTGAATTGTTTACTGTTAGAGTGAATATGCGCACCCGGTGGTGGAACTGCACTGCAACGGAACTGGGCGTTATCAGCTAATAATTTTGATAAGCAAAATAGTCGCATCGGGAAATCATATTTCCAATTTCCTTCCACGAAATGAATGCTCATGTAAAATCAATTGCTCATTGTGAAAATCTTGTTAGTCAATATTATGATATTATTGGCAATTGAACTGCACAAAGTTTCAAAATTCATCGTGTAATTCTGAATTTAAGAAAAAGTGCGTGTACATAACAAACATTAGGGTGGTCGTTGTTCTGAAATTTTAGGATTTTGTATGCTCCCAGAGGGAGTTTGAAATAAATAAAAAATACTTTTCAAGTTATAAGTCTATATCTTAATACTAACCGAGTCGTGCATTTATTTCAATTCTGTATATTTCGACATTTAATAATCTGGACTTTTGTAGTTAAAAAATGAATAAATGACAGATCTCTTAACGAAAATGGGTTCATTTCATATCGATGAATCTCTTTTCTTCATTGAATTAGGAATCACCTTTCGGATAATCAATACAAGTTCTATTAGAGGGTTTTAAGTCTGATACTCTGATAAATGCTGGTATACCCCAGGGCTCCGTTTTGTCTCCGACTCTCTTTCTAATATTCATTAATGATCTCTTGTCTGGAACTTTTAATCTATTAAACTGTTTTGCTGACGACAATACCCTCAGCTTTTCATATTTGTTTCTAGATTTACATCCTTGTCCTTCGGATGTGGAACTGCAACGGCAGTGCATGATAAGCTCATGAAATTCCCTATTCTCGACAGCATTGTCTAATATAGGGAACTAAAAATCGCGTTTAATTGGATGCTTCCAAAACACAATGCTGCCATCCAATACCGCTTTCCATGAGCGACACTTGCATTGAGGAAACTGGAAAACTTTCAGTTCTTGGTATGTGCATAACAGACGACAACCTGTTGTGGAACGCTCCCATATTCGATATCGTCAAAAACGCTGCTAAGTGGTTAAGTTTTCTCCATCCATGCAAGAAATTTTGCTCTTCCTCTGATGTTGCTGTAATCTATAAAGCGTTCATTCGTCCAATTCCCATATTTAAGCAAGTGCTGCAATAACCCACTTGAAAAGAATTCAACAGAAAGCTTTCAAAATGATAGGCGACAGAACTATAACGGAATGAATTGTAACTCTCAAACTCTCATGCAACGAGATAAGTTTACCAATTGTGTAAAAAGATAAGTTTACGCAAAAGTTTACGTGAACGTTATTTTTATTCATTTGGATAAATGCTGCGTAATTGAATGAGCTGTTCGTCAAACTTCAAAAATATATTTGTGCAAAAAAGTTATTTCCTGAAAAAATTTAAAAAGTTAAATAAAACATGCCAAAAATAAGCTAAACAGAATAAAGTGTAATTATATGAAAAATATTGCTTTTAATGATTTACTCATTTTAGAACTATTCGGACAAAAATGATGGTTTATGCAGTTTCTGTTACAAAAGTAAAATCTTCTAATTAACTTTTAACAATAGATAAACAGCAAGAAAGAAAAAGTCACAATGACGATTGTATAAGTTTATCCAAATAAATTTGTATAAGTTTCTGCAGCAAAATCTTCAGATAATTTTATCCAATTTACGTAAAACATTTCCCATACAAAATGTGACAGTTCATTTACCAGAAGATAAACTTATCCAATAGATAAACTTATCTAGTGTTTTACGACGTTGCATGAATCCCCTTAATATTTTATCGATATTTTTATAAACAGTTTTCAAAAGAAATAGCTATTTGCATCTTTCCACTAAAACATAAGGGTAGTCACAACCTTTTGAGTGAGCGTAAAATATATAAAAAAAAGCTCATGTAGAGCCAGGGCCTAAGTTACTCAACTCTCAACCATTCCTGTGTGCGTTTTCAGTTAATTTTGCTCTTACTCTTTTATTGTTTTCGATCGAAATAGTAAATATTTGTCTAAACGATCGAACAGATTTAAAAAAAAAACTTATTTGGTACAAACATCAGTTTAAAAATATAGTTATTTATTTCTTTCTTATAACTTTATAGGTAAGTAGGTACTTGTATTATAAGTCATAATTTATTTTGACTTACTTCAAAACATCGAATCTATTCTACCTGGTTGTTGTACCTACTTAATAAGCGCAATAAAAATTTATTAAGTGCTAGATAAAATAGTTTTACGATATCTATAAAATACCGTCATCCCGTTAAAATGTGGAATTACCAATAATTATGAACTCAAATACAATCATTTGAATTGAGTCATATTTAAAAAAATTTTATATCACATTACATATATAACTTGATTGTAGATTCCATATTTGAATAACAATCGTTAGTTTTCAATTTTGAAAAAAAAAAAAAAATCAAGATCATTATATTTAAATTGTTTGAATGTTTTAAAGAAAAAATTTAAATTGATATAAGATTAATATTTATAAGTTTAAATTTTTGGTTAGAAAAAAAAAAAATTATCTAATACCTGTCAACATTTTTAATTTTCTTTTAAGAAAATATTGCATAAAAACTAAAAAAATGATTTATCTACCTTCTGGAGTTTTCACTTCCTAAAAATGACTTTTCTTTAAAATTAAAAAATCGATGGCATCCTGCTCCGTTATCTTAACTTTGCGAAGGATTGATTTTTTCATCTTATCTTAAACTTGGCTTTGTGAAGTACATTAATTCAAATGCTTCATAAGAAAGGCCATTATATTGAGGCAACGTGAAAGAGACTGTTTACCAAGTAGTGTTTAAGATACGACAAAAACTGAATACTCGGAAAAGATAGGGTAAAGGAGCAGGGGCCATCGAAATATTGCACCTAGAATTGTTCAAAAAATAAATTGTATGGAAAATAACTAGTTAAGCTTATGTATGTTCAAGTACCTACCAGTCCTACATTATAAACATAAACGATGCAATGTTTTACTAGTTTGTTGTATGTTTATTTTGAAAACAATTAAAAAAAAAGGAGATGAAAAATTTATCCCAAGCAAACATTCACTTTTATTTTGTAATAATCCTAAGAAAATTTTATTAAAAACGTTCAGGCTTGGGAGCTACCCAAAATAAAAAGGTCAGTTTTGACAAATATTTTTTATGTGATAAAGTTCCATACTTTTATGACTGCTATTAAAGTTTTTTTTGGTTTTTATTTTCCTATGATTCCTATACTACCGTAATAATATGGGATTACCGTCAATTATAGCAAAGAGAATTTTGTTGCTTCAGGTAAAATCTGATTTAATTTTGAATGTACCTACGAGATGCTTGAGTTTGTTCATTCGATTTATGATTTGATAAGAACATTTCTGAAAGTTGCTTCAAGATTGATATTTCTCAGAAATGTTCGGGTTTTAAAGCAAGAATGCTGATTTTTCAATAAACACGAAAAATCGGGTTTTTCAATAAGAGCGCTACAATTTTTTTTTTTTAAATAAAACAAAAACGGTTTTGGTTATCAATGAAATTCTTTATTCCTGTGAAAGTACGTTTGATGCCATTATGTATGGAAATCGATTTCTTTTGCATGGCCACCATGGGCACGCTTGCAGAAGTCCAGACCCTAAATCCAATTTTCGATGGTTTTCAAGCATAATTTGGCCGATACTGCTGCAATTTCACGTTGGATATTCGTACGAAGTTCATCAATTGTCGCTGGCTTGTTGGCATAGACCATAGACTTGACGTAGATCCACAGGAAATAGTCTAACGGTGTCAAATCGTACGACCGAGGTGGCCAAGCGACTGGACCATTTCGTGAGATAATACGTTCTCCAAACTTGGTTTCCAATAAATTGATTGTGACATTAGCTGTGTGGCTTGTGGCGCCTTCCTGTTAGAACCACATGTCCTCCAAGTCCATACCATCCAATTGGGGCAAAAAATATACGGTTATCATTGAACGTTAGCGATCTCCATTCACAGTAACGTGCCGGTCTTGATCATCACGGAAGAAGTACGGCCCAATGACGCCACCGGCCCATAAACCACACCAAACCGTAATTTTTTCGGGATGCAATGATGACTCATGGAGTACGTGTGGATTGCTGCCTGACCAATACCGCATATTTTGTTTATTGACGAAGCCATTCAGCCAGAAATGAGCCTCATCGCTGAAGATGATTTTTCGATGAAAATCCGAATCATTTTCAAGTTGTTGCTCAGCCCACGCTTCCGGTGGTCAAGCGGCTTCAGTTCTTGCGTCAATTTAATCTTGTAAAGAAGTAGGCCAAGATCTTTTCGCAAAAAAAGCCATAACGACCTCACAGAGATGCCCAACGCTTGAGAACGAACATTTTGCACTGTGCCTGTGGATTCAAATTTTTCCATTAGACGCTCAATTGTTGATCTGCTAGGACGATTATGACGACCATAAATTAGACGTAGCGCTCTTAACGTTGAGGCCACTGACTGCAAATTTCGGTAGTAAATTTTAATAATTTTGACTCGTTGTTGGCTCGTATATCTTTCCATCATGGCTGAAGAGAAATGTCAAAAGAACGGCAAGAAATATGGCGTCGTTTGCTGTCCCCGTTGCTCTACTTTTGTAGAGTCCCTGTTGAAAAACCCTTTAAGATAACGGACTGAATTTTTCAAAAATTAATTACATATGTATAAACTATTCCTCACCCATCCTCATTTTCACATCAAATTTATATCGTAAGGACCACAATGGATCCATTGAGATCCGAGTGCGATGATGCAGATCGCCGTATTATCACCCCTTTTAACTTAACCTAACCTAAACTATTTAAATCGTGATAAAAAATTTGTAATTTTGTCTAGAAAGTCGAAAAATCAAGAATTGTAAATTTAAAACAAAATTAAAGTTAGCGTGGATAGTTCAAGTACCTATCGAATTTTGAATTTCATTTTTTAAGGGTAATTTAATTTAAGTTTTATTTAGTTTTTAGTTTTAGCTTAATTCAAGCATATAGCATATATATTACAAATAAATAACAAACAAATTCTTAAAGTTATCAGATAACTAAAAAATAACTTTATGATAGTAGCAAAGTAGTTATGGATGGAAAGTGTTAGAAAAAGAGGATAATTAGTGGAGAGAATTCTTAAGGGCGGTTTTTGAACAGTTTAGATCAAAACAATTAAAATTGTTGGCTTTTCTAAGCATTCTTGTCAGTGGTTTATTTTGGCCATACTCGGTTTTGTGAAAGGGTATACAAAACAGTGGTATTGATCTCAGACAACGATAATTTACATTCAACATAAATTTGTTAAGTAGGTCAACACAGTGAAAACCTCCACTTAATAATTGATGCAGAAAGATTAGGAGGGATTGCAAATGTATCAGTTTGAGACGGTTCTCGAAAGAGAGCAGTATGAATGGGTCATCTCATCCAAGTCCTCTCTAAGCAAATCTAACTTTGAATGTGGACATGAAGATAAGGTGACCAGACCTGAGACGCGTACTCAAGCAGAGGCCTAACAAAAGTTATATATAGGGATTTTGTGACGTATTGATCTGAAAATTCCTTGGAAAAACGTTTAATGAATCGCAGGGCCAACCCTGTTAATAATAGAATCATAATGAGCTCGGAAATTCAGCTGATTATCGCAAAGAACCCCTAAATTGCGAATGGAAGTAAAGATAGATTCATTATTCATGTAGTAACAACGTTGAGGAAGAGGAGGGTGTTTTCGGGTGTAACTAATGGTTTGACATTTATGTACTAACATTTAGCTCAAGGAAATTGTGACGGCACCAGGTATAGAAGTTATTTAAGTCCGTTTGTAGTAAATTTGCGTAAATCTCCAGGTCAGATCCTACTCAAGTAAGCTCAACGTCGTTAATACTTAACAAGAAGAGCAGAGGATCGAAGTGACTCCCTTGCGGGACACCTGATTTTGAGTATATAGAGTAGGAGGTGTTAGCCCTTAACAAAACTATATCCGATCGTTTAAAAAAGACTGGACCCAAGATATAAACAGAGATTGGAATCCATTTGACTTTAATTCGAAAATAATTATACTGTGCGAAATTTTATCAAATGCTTTGCTAAAATCAGTTGCAATTGCATCAATTTCGTAACCTAATTCTATGGCACAAATACTAAAGGGTCCGCCATCTAACGTTTTTTTTTTGTTTAACTAGTGCTTATTTCGGGAATGGTAACACTTAGCTCATGTCTGATTTGACAGATAATTAGTTTTATCCTTCCGCTGAACGAATATGGTTGTGTACACGCTTCGCTAAGTGGGCCTGCGATCGACTTAGAGAAGATGCCGATTTTGCCAAAAAAATCATCTTTTCAGCTGAAGCTCATTTTGATCTTGGCGGGTAGTAAACAAGCCAAATTGTCGCATTTGGGGCACAGAAAACCCGCACGCATACATTGAAAAGCCGATACACCCAAAACGAGTCACTGTTTGGTGCGGATTTTGGTCCAGAGGCATAATTGGGCCATTTTTCGAAAATGAGCAAGGAGTGCCCGTCAATGGCGATCGTTATCGGGCCATGTTGAACGAATTTTTGTTCACAAAAATTGAAGAGGAGGGTATTGGCAACATTTGGTTTCAACAGGACGGCGCTACGTGCCACACAGCCGAATCTACACTCGATGTTTTGCGCCATTTTCAAAAAAAAAGAAGTTATTTGACGGACCCTTTATTTGATACAAATTCAGTAAGATAAGATGTCGTTGATGATCTACCTTTAAGAAAGTATAATCTTTGCCTAGATTTAAATTTTCTTTAATTATGTATTAAACACCAATAATAGACAGCACAAACTTCTAATATGTGTTTTTATCTTAGCTGCTAGCCACTGGCTTTGCTCCCCCCTGCAATCTACTGATATTACAATCTACTGAAAGAAATATGTATGTAATGGACTTTTATGCCAAATTTCATTAGAATCCACCCAGCCATTCACAGATAGATAGTTTAACAAAAAAAGAAGATGATACACCACTTCAGAATAAGGACGAGAACTCATTTTAATGGTGTGCCGATCACCTGAAATGCCACACCCCATTCCAACAAATCGTAATTCGTAACTCATAAGCCACTAATTGCCAGTTTGTTGAGCGTAATTCAAAGGGTTGTTCCAGTTCGAATTAAAAAGGTTTTCACTTCTTTGCTCAAGTTGTTTGAAATTATGAATAAAAGTAACTTGTTTTTGTCGTTGAAATAAACCGCCATATATTTCGATTATAGTCGTTGAACCCTGACCAAAACAATAATTGCGCAGCAAAACACCGGTACCACATGGTACCATTATTTTGTTGACAGGTTTGATAAATTCTATGAACACAAACCTAAATGTATACCACCAACTCAAAAAGCTCTGACGCGACGACGTCAAATTTAACTAAACAAAAACAAAATATACACATCATACCTACTTAACGTTTGCAAATGCGCCATGCTGCTGCCATTACCGGTTGGGTTTTGAACCTGTTTTTGAAATGTTTTCGAAAAAAATACAAAAGAGTGCATCTCATTCTTAACATATTTGCCTTGTCCGGCGATGGAGCTTTAACAAAAGTTCATCAACCAAAGCACCACGTGACAAAGAGAGTATCTACTTGATTTATTGTGTTTCCCCTATAAATTCCTTTGCCATGAGGAATAAATTGATTTTGTACTCAGTGTAATGACAATGAGTACATACAACAAAAAAAACCCGACAGAGAAAAGCAAAAAGTGAAATTGATTAATTTCTATTTGTAACGCCATCGTCGTCGAAGGAGAACTTGCGAGCGTAGGACAGAGAGTGGTAAAAGTTGAAGGCGAATGCCCTTTGAATTTTCGTGGTTTATTGCAACTGATGACTGATGATTTTGAGAAATATGTGTATATATTGTAGATACCTATTGTATCTACTTATATGCATACAAAGCATAGGGATTAGGATCATCATAATTAAGGGTTGTTGAACATTCGGCTGTTGTGTTAGGAAAGCTGCGGTTATTGATATATTTTTTGAATGGGGAAACGATTGATTTTTTTGATTTTAACACATTTTTATTAACTCGCTCTCCTGCGTGTCTGTTCGCTGCAAAATTTTGTTATCGATTTTTGGCAAGGAGAAATAATTTATATTACACTATTAAATTCGTTTAAAAACGTGATATAGGTTCATTTGATATGTCCTATGTGGAACAATGTGGAATAATTCACTTCTGTTGCAAAGCATTGATATAGAAACATAGAAGGGAATTAGGGAAAGGAATTCCATAAAAGATATTTGATTTTCTAAAATATCCATTGCAAAGATAATGCATTCAACTTGCATGTGACATTTAAGCGTTTTTATTTTTTTCAATTCTATAAGAGAGCATCTAGAGTTAAGGTAAGGATCCAACCCACATTTAAGTTTTCTCAAGGCATAAGTGGTGAATATTTTTTGAAACACAACAGTATTCTAATACGTGTAAAACTAAAGACATAAATAAGGTTTTTAACGTGTAAACATCCTTAAAATCATTTGACTTTCATAAAAAAGGGAATTACCTCTAGAAACCACATAAACCCTGTGAATTTTAAAGTCCAGCTTAGAATCAAAATGTACTCCAAGATCATTAATAGCATTGACTCTAAGGTCCAGTTTTTCTTTGCATGATAATTACTAGTTAGTTCAGAGTTAGTTAATCCTGCAAATACTTTAATCCCGAGTTAAAGTAAAAGTAATTTTTCAGTGGAGAATTAAATTTAACTCCTAGTTGTCAAAAATCTATCGAAATCGCAGTGCCACAGTATAGAAATCAATGTTTTGCTATCAAATTTGAGATGGCGCCACTTTGAAAATCACCTTTTCCATGGTGTCGTACCTTGATTTGAATAGATTTTTGACACACATCTTTCAGAAAATCCTTTTCAGCTAATCCAGAGTTAACTCACCAAATCTGTTGAGTTAATTCGAGATCTAAATTGACGGAAAAAAACATGTTTCAGGAGTTAACTCGGGCTTAACCCCCAATATAGGATAATCTCGCACTGAAAACTGGGCCTCAGAAGTCTAAAATCATCGAATTTGTATTCAAATTTTATAAGAGATGGAGATCTTGTTGCGCTGAAGATTTTACATTTTGAATAGTTCAATTCCAGATGATTGTTGCTACACCGTTTTCAAAAATTGGAAATAAGCAACCTGTAAGTGAACATGTTGAAAGGAGAATTTTGATATCATCTGCGAAGATTTAACAGTTGCAATATCGTATTTCAGAATTAGAGAAATGACAAATGAAATGAGCAACAATGACTTCCTTGTGGAAGACCTGATACAATTTCCATAAAATTTGAAGTGCAGACATCAGCTATCTTTACAATTTGCTTTCTATTAGATAGATATGATCTTAATCATTTGATAAAAGCTT
The DNA here is from genome assembly GCA_932273885.2 of Leucozona laternaria. Taxonomy (NCBI): domain Eukaryota; kingdom Metazoa; phylum Arthropoda; class Insecta; order Diptera; family Syrphidae; genus Leucozona; species Leucozona laternaria. The sequence goes on along the minus strand of OW026367.1, from coordinate 14,957,457 downwards.
TATTAAACTCCAACCTTGTTGATTTTTGTAAGAGAAGACCATGAAGAAGAAGACAAAATCGGACATCAACTTGTTTACCATTTTCTATTTGATTACTCCAGAAATATTGTAAAAAGGCTTTAATTTATGCAAGTTGATCTACCTTTTAAGAACCATCCTGATACGGGGATAAAGATTCCTTAACAGAAGTCCTTCAATAACCATTTTCTTGAAAAGCTTAGGTACTGCAGAAAGTTTAGAAATAGGTCTATAATTTTCTACTATCTAAATGTTTAAGACCACTTGTTATAAAAATAGGATCTATAAAAGATATTTTCCAATCTTTCAGAAAAACACTAGTTGAAAGACATGTATTAAAAATATTTGATACAAAACATGGACTGGGCATGCCTATGGAAAAATGTATTCAGAAAATCAAATTCTTTCCTTAAAATCTTACACGTTCTTGAAAAAAGTTTGGTAATTTGTAACGCTTGAATGCCTTATTTTTGGCATTTTCTAAATTTTTTTTATCCTTTTGTAAAATCACGGAAGTTTATACTTTTTCTTCCTGATAAAGGTAGGAACAAAACGTTCTACTTTTTCAAACACAACATATTTAAAAACAAGCATTCATGTCTTTTAAGGATTTACCCACCAGTGTATCCTTCCAATAAATAGAAGTATAGAATCTATTGAGCGTAATGAAATCTGCCCTTGCATAATTATAAGTTTTAAGTGTATTATTAACCAAGGCAGAAGCATAATCATACTATTCAAATATTAAATATGCATTTAACTTTTGACATACACACAAAATGTATACTTAAATTAATAAATTTACACAAATTACATTTGTATTAACAGCTGACAGCTGTCATTAAATGTCATGTATCATATATCAGTGCTGCCAAATTATAGGTTAAATGATATTGATCCGCGTTTTTTTTTTCGTGCAAATGTCTTTTATGCGTAAGTACACGTACAAAAAACACGGCTAATGAATAAAACAAAACAGACTGGCATTTGCAGCTACAACGATTGGAATTAGCCCCCACAAGTATGCTTTTCTTTTGTTCTCAGGTTTTGCTACATCTCTGTTTCATTCTTTTCTTTTAATATACTTTGTACACCTTATACAACACTCTTAGATCATTTTTTATCCCATATACATATATATTTGATAAGTTAAGCTAATAATATGCAAATCTCAAAATTAATCTCTTAATAAACGAAAGTGTAATAGTAAGTAGGTACATCAGACCCAGTTTTGCGCCAAATTTTGCTATTTTGTATCAAAACATTTAACAAGAATTTGAATTTGAAGAACGTTGAACTTTCAAAATATAAATTAAAGTCCACTTCTCTTCATAACAACATTGCACTTGTTAAAATGTCTATGAACTTTCTCAATAAATTATATTGATAAAAAAAATTTAAATTTGCGTCGCAATAGCTAGCTGAATACATATGCCACAGATGCAACTTAAATACACACAATTCGAATTCCATAAAAAGTATCAAAATCCCAAATTATATTCACAAGATTTTCAAGAATTATTACTTCTTGCGTCACTCGCATCTAAAATATGGATTGTTATAGCTTCTTCAATTTGTTTTTTCTTGTATTTATTTTAATCAGCAGTTGTTGTTGTCGTTCTTATTGGTCATCTTTGATAGGGCGTTTATCATTGTTTTTGCGTATTGCGTTACATTTTTTTGTTTTTTGTTTTCATCCTCGTTTCCTCAGTTACAAATTTGTACGTAACGCTGATAGTCAATTGCGTCAGACAATTCATTGAAATTTACTTTGCCCACATTATATGATCCACGAGACTACCAAGTAGAAGAATCTTATTGGTATATCTGAGTGGAATGTGGTCCAGGAGAGTGACGTAGCCAGAACCCAGAAAACTATACGAAACACGATATGAGGTGAAAGCTTTTTTGCTTACTCTCTTTGAATGCTCTTCAGACAAAATTCTCTAGGATTAATTTATTATTAAGAACGCATTTTAGAGATTCTCAACTAATGTGCTTTTGAATATGGTTAAAGCGTCACAAATAAAAGTATTTTATTTGTAATTGTTTTTAAAAATAAATTCACTCAAGCCGAAGTATATAATAAATGCGTCTTTTGAATTAAGTTCACTGTACGAGTGTTATTACCGTTTTGGTGATTATTGATGTTTTTAACCTTAATTAAATGCTTTAACAAAATTGTATAACTAAGTTTGGTTTTTTTCTTCAATCAAAAATCATCATAAAGTGCTGCCAAAGCATACTTGATGCAAGCTATTTCATTAATTTAGGCATCATTTCAAAGTATTATTACTTTTCATTTTCAAAGCAATCCACTATTTTGAATTGCATTTTTTTGAAAAGTCCAATTTTTGAGCACCACACCAGATCCATATACAAACACTGAATGATTTATTTAAGAGCGTAATTGCATTCAAGTACAAATAGTTGACCTAATATCATTGAGCAAACAGATTATTTCGAGATGAAAGTAAAGTTATGTGTATGTAGGTGCCTGATGTTTGGTTATGGGCTTCTTAATGAGTGAATTGTAAATATGCACAGGTAAACGTCTAAAAGGGCTTTGAATTTTTCTTGAGAATATATTAAATAAAAAAAATAAAAATCATACAAGAAATGGTAAAACTGGAAAAATAAATAGTGATAACCATTAACTTTAATATAAGAAATAATTTAAGGCGCAGTTTAACCCGAGTAAACTCCTGAAACATGTTTTTCAATCAATTTAGCTCCCGAGTTAACTCAACAAATTTGGTGAGTTAACTCTGGATTAGCTGAATAGGTATATCTGAAAAATACATGTCAAATATTTTTTCACATCGTAGTACGACACTACGGAAAAGTTGATTTTCATAGTTGCGCCATCTCGAATTCGATAGCGAAGCATTATTTCTATACTGTCGCACTTCGATTTCGATAGGTTTTTGACAGCTAGGAGTTAAATTTAATTCTTCGCTGAAAAACTGCTTTTGAGTTAACTCGGAATTAAAATATTTGCAGGATTAACTAACTCTGATTTAACTCGGAACTAACTCATGCACTGAAAAAATGGATCTAAGTGTAAGAAACTATGCTTTGTAGTTTTTCAATAACAGTTTAAATTGAATGCCATCAGGAAAAGAAATTGAGTATTCAGCATAGCCGTCTTCTAGGTTATTTAAAAAAAGTATTTGGTTTTAAGTTATGCCAAAGCACTGAAAGAGTATATTTGGTGAAAAGCATTTTTTGCAGAAAAATTTGAAGTTTTGTTCTAGCTCATCCAGAACAGGTTGCATACAACGATTTTATTTTTTTTGTTTATTTTCTCTAAAACGGAACGATGGAACGATACACGCTTCAACAACGCATTGAAATTATTAAAATTCACTATAAAAATGGTGAAAATTTGGCAGAGACGGTTCGTAAAACTAAAACATTTTTGGGTCGTCGTGAAGCACCTTGTCGGACCGCAATACAGAAATTGGTGGACAAATTCGAGCTGTTGGGACAAGTTAGTGATGTGAAGAATAAAACCCGTGCACATCGCTCAAGAACAACTGAGAATATTGCTGTTGTAGCCCAAAGTGTTGAAGAAAACCCAGGTTTGTCCATTCCTCGTCGTTCTTTGGAATTAGGCATTCCACAAACGTCATTACACCGTATTTTGCATAAAGACTTGGGTCTTAAGGCTTAAAAAGTTCAGTTAACACAAGAACTCAAGCCGGCTGATCATCAACAACGTCGTGTCTTTGCTGATTGGGTCCTTGAAATGCATGAAAATGATCCGGAATTTCATCGAAAAATCATCTTGACTGATGAGGCCCATTTCCACCTCAGAGGCTACGTCAACAAGCAAAACTGTCGCATCTGGGGCTCGGGAAACCCAAGAGTTATTGTTGAAAAGCCTCTCCATCCTCAACGCTTGACTGTTTGGTGCGGTTTATGGTCCGGCGGGGTCATTGGACCTTACTTTTTCAAAAATCGAGAGATGATTAATGATTTTTTATGGCCGGAATTGGATGGAATTGATCTGGACAACGTTTACTTTCAACAAGAGGGCGCTACGTGCCACACAAGCAATGAAACCATCGATCTTTTGCGGGAAAAGTTTCCGGACCGTGTTATCTCTCGAAGAGGTGATCACAATTGGCCACCGAGATCTTGTGATTTAACACCTTGCGACTTCTTCCTTTGGGGCCACGTGAAAGATAAGGTCTACGCCAACAGCCCAGCGTCGATTCAAGACCTCAAAGATGGAATTCGTGAGGCTATCGAGGACATAGGGCAGCCACTTTGCGATTTGGTTATGGAAAATTTCATGAAAAGGATATGGTCCTGTAAGCGTGGTCGTGGCGGCCATTTGGCTGATTTTGTGTTCCATTCTTAACGGCATACCTTTCTCTTTATAATGAAATAAACATTCGATCATTTATCTCACAAAATGTGAGATAAATGAATATCAAAATAACACCTCTTATTGGAAAACCCTTTACTATAAATAAATGTAATCATAGCGTCAAAACTATTCTTTCTTTTGTTGAATGATTGCAAATAAAATTTCATAAAATTAAATTTAAATTTCTGATATGAGGTAAGAAATTGAAATCGCTTCTAGAGGCAAGATGTTATCTAGGAAGTGTTTTCAGTTTAGTTTCACAATGTATTTTAATAAGATTATAGGATTATAAATATATTTTTTTAAGATGAGACACAGATGTATGTACATAAAACATCCTATTCAAAGGCATCAAAAATTCTGAAGCAAGTGAACTTTAGAGTTGTACCAAACCAAGCTACAAGAAAATATTAAAATTTTTGTTTTGTTTGTTGCTTGGTAATCTTACGACTAAAACACTTTAAAGATACAAGTGATATAGAGTTCCAGTATAAACTGTTTTAAAAAGTAGTGTCTGCAGGTTTTCTTACTAGACAGTTTCTTTCAAAAAGAGAAGTTGTAAAAACACTGAGCTCATAGTGTTTTTAAACCACCCCAGAATATTAATTTTATTTTCTAATAAACAAGTTGGCACAACACTTAACCATCAATTAGTAAGTTAGACTCAAAATCAAAATGTTCTGCTTCATGAAGCAACTATTTTCCTTTTAAAAATAATCGATTTATATGCAAGAATTTAAAATTTTTTATGGAAATTACAAGAAAAACAAAAACAAACCTCTCTAACCCTCCTTGTGGATACGGCCTTATATAAACTGAAAAAATATGAAAAGAAAAAGCTTTTTCTTTTAAAAATACGTGGGTGTATTTTGTGCGCTTGCGAAAAAATAATATTTATTTTTGTTAATTTGTTTCGAAAAAGAAAAAAAAAATAATTCACCACCACTTAACAAAGAAACATGTAATAATTATTAAAAAAAAAACACACAATCTTTCGTAAGAATAAAAGAACAATAACTTCTCAGTGTCGACGGAGATGGCATTAACCGCAAGCAAAACATAAAGAAAACTCCTTCAAGTATTGAATATAATAATTATTGTTGTGAGATGCAAAAATGCAAGGTGAATATTGTTCTCTGTTTGTTTTGATTTTATGCAACAAAGGATAAATTGTATGTATCTACTTCGAAATAATAATATAATTATCTTGCACATGGCACTTCCGTTTTTAGCTCTTAGTTTCGAGAATTGTTTTTCAATTCAGTTTTAATGAAAACGGAAAACGTCAATCGTCAATATACATAGTTAAACAGCTGGTTGCGTGACGATCTTCCTGGGTGTTAAATGAAAACTCGAAGAAATTATAAATGAATTTTCTAAGTGCAAGTCAAAACTCATATATACCAACGAATGTACAAATGTCAAGATGATGGATTTGTTTGCTTCCTTTCATTTGGTATTAATATGAGCACCGTGATTATATAAATGAGTTCATTGGATTTTTATTTATAAAAAGAAATAAAATTTTATACAATTACATGAATTAAATACGAAACAGTGGCATAAGTACTGAAGAGGACATATTTGAATTTTACATAAATAAACTGAAATTATCACTTCGCCCCTCTTTTTATATTAACGCTTCAAATGATGAACAATCTAAAACTAAAATTGGTAAAATAAATAAAAAATGACATCAGTATGAATTAGTTAGTATTCAAACAAAATCAATACATTCATACATATTATTTTGTGTATGTATTTCTTGGACAAACAAAAATTATACATTTATTAAATAGAGACAAAAAAAGTTACACATACGCCATAGTGCACATTTGTTTTAATATGAAAATAGAAATGTTTTTTTATGCGAAAATTCGAGTATGGTGGTGTTAACCTCCGTTCGACCTTTAATTATTATTAAAAAATTATGAACGAAATTATAAAAATTCATCAATATTAAAGAATAAACCATAACACAATTTGATGTTCGAAGTTAATTGCTCTTATGAGTAAACCTTAAAATGGGTAAATCATTGATAGAGAATGAATGTATTTGTTTATCAATATAATCTATAAAAAAGTGTACAAAAGAATGCACCAAATTATTTTTGTTCTTTTTTAGATTTTTGCTGTCTATCTATTAAAAAAATATTTTCGAAACATTTTGCTATGCAATGTTATTGAGGCTACTTTAACACATTTTTTAACGAAGTTTTAATAAAATTGCTTCTTAAGTCATTTAGTGAGGAATAGGGGTATTAATTATTGCAAATAAAAAATAGTATTCACTCATATGTCAATCATTTTTCGGTTTTGAAAGTAAAGCTAAATAAAATACACACAGCGATACCTTTTGATGAAAATTTTATTTCATTATAGAGCTTGGACTTTGCCATTAAGTGTGAAAAAAAAATTCAACTGGTCACCTCGAGAAGATTCATTTAACCACTTATTCGCACATTTCGGGTGGTATCTCGGCCATAACTCGAGTAATGTTGGTTTTGAATGCGTCTAGAGTTCGGTGATTATAAGCGTAAACATTGTCTTTTGCATAACCCCACAGAAAAAAAATCTAATGGTGTCAAATCGCATGATCTTGGTGTCCAATTGACGTTACCAAAACGTGAAATTACGCGACCAAGAAACTTCTAAAATTGGTCAAAATTGGTTAAAGCCGTATTTGATCGCGTTTTGTGGCTTTTTGCCCCGTCTTGTTGGAACCACATATAGTCCAAGTCATGATTTTTAATCGCCGATTATTACGACCTTAATCATGACGATTATGACGACCATAAGTAACCATCGCGAAATGCGCGAAAAGTGACTACGTTTGAATCACCACTTTTGTAGTAAGTTTTAATAATTTTAACGCATTGTTCGATTTTTTAGATTTGGTATCTTTTTTCAGCAAAATGTGTAAAACCTGCCAAAACACCAAAGTGAGAACCAATTTCTCAAAAATGGAAAAACTTACAAAAAAGTTAACAAACGCATTGAGGCACTTTTGTGTACAAAACACATGCCAAAAGTCTGGTTTTGTTAAAAATTTGCGTTTAATTAAAAAAAAAATTACATAAATTATAAATTTCCCAAGTTATTTATTATTTATAAAGTTAATTTTCACATATCAAAAACCACAACTTCAAATTAAAAGCAAAAGATGCTAAAAGCTGGGTGTTTTGACAGTCTTAAATCATCTTGCAGATAGAAATTCATGTAGCACAAATTCGCAAGTTATCCAATGGAGAGGAAATTTTTTTCTCTCTCGATGTGCTCTGTCGTTGTAACTTCTTCGAGTTAACAAACAGGAATTTGTAACAAATTGTGCAATTTTTTGAAAATTTGTGCAAATTCGCAAGAAATTGCACGTTACCAAACAGACCTATTCTCGTAAATGGCAAACATTCAACTAATATTATGACACTTCAAATGACAGCTGAGTTTAACAGGTGTCAAATGCCAGCACTGCCAACTTGAAACCACGAAATGAATTCAGATTAATACACAAGAATATATGAATTGATGTGAATTTTTTCATAAAGGAATACCAAATTCCGTTAAGTGAATTTTTTGAGAAAAACCTGAAACGCAGTTTTCTTACAATTGACTTGGTCATTTCAGGTACGAAGTTTAATCAAAATTCTTAGAGTTGATTTTGAGAAAATTTGAAATAAAGAAGAGTTCTGTTTGTGCCGCTGACCAGCAAGGGCGTCTTTCCAAGTTCGTGTCAAGCAAGTACAGTCTAACAATAGCAAGTACAGTCATTGATTAAATAGGGAATTTTAAAATAAGTTATTTTAATTCTTGAATTAAATTTCGATCATCGTTTTAGTTGATTTGTGAATTGTAGCATATTGTTTACAAAAGTCTCCACCCATTTTTAGCACTAAATACATTTTTTGAACCATTTATTTTATGCGGAAAATTATTTATAGTTCGTGTTTGTTTTTGTTGTTTCCTTCATTACAGCTTGCTTTTGCATTTTTGCAATTGATTCTTTTTTTCGTTTTGAATGTTTCGGATCAGCAGCCTGCAAGGCTCAAATATTAAAGTATTGGAGATAAAACTTTTTATATGAATATGAATTGAAAATTGAAGATTAAATATATTTGCTGCAATTGAAGCGACTGTAAATTGTAATAAAATTATTTGAAATAAGAAAAGTGGGTGGTAAATGGGCGATAAGAGTTAATTAAGGCATATGTTTGTCTTTCATTGCCGTCTATAATTACACCTTATGATATCTATATAACATGTACCGTATACAAAATAAAAAAGTTATAAATAGATTTGTTGATAAGTTTATTAATTTAACATCGCAAATATTGAATAAGGTTAGCTTTAAGTATCTTATTCGTTTGTGCGGGGGTTCTAATTTCCAAATTATCTCAACAATATATATATATAAATCTTTGTCTTTAGCTATATCTTTGTTTATAAATGTACATGTTTTATTCACATGGCTTCTTTTTTTCAAGAAATTACGACTTACTTATTTTTGCGTTTGATTTAATTCAAAGATTCTTAACCTTTTGCATTTAAAGCTCTAAGCAGATCGCATAATATTGTCAGAGTATTCGGGTACTTTTCAAATAGTTGCAGTTATTCCATTGGAAACTGTCAATTAAGATGGGAACATATTTATATATGGATACAAACAAGTTTTGACGAAGGTAAATTACTAAATGTTTAACAAATCTCTTATACGTGAATTTGTTTTTTTAACTTTAAATTAATATTTGTGCATAAACAAGAGATTCTTACAACCGTATTTTCTTATAAAAGTTTAATTCAAAAGCAAAAATTGACAAAAAGACACGGTATTTCCGATTGAGTTTTTTATAACCGAGTGTTTCTTATATCCGTATAATACTGTATTACCCGTCTATATAAATGAATACTTGTTGTAGATGTTTGAAAACTACTGCGTAAGAGCAAAACCTGTAGATTCGCATATAATCAACGTGTTTTGTTAAGGTATTATAGCTACCTACTGAAGTACATACATAAATACTAACGATTACGTGAATATTTATTATTTAACTATTGCAGCAGACATATGTATGAAAACCTTAGTAACTCACAACTCACCTTAGTAACGTACAATTTATGTGTACGAGTATGTCATCTCGTTTAGAGGAAAAACAAAATAACAAAGAAACTTCCTCCTCTACATTTATTTTACTGACGACCGACGCCATCGTCATCGACCAGTGTACCTGAAAAAAGTGTACCTTTGACGTTTCATCAATGCTCTTGCATTGCAACGTGTGTTACTGTTTGTGATGTGTGTTTTGAGGAAAAGGACTTCCGACCACCATCCAACACGTATACTCCCACTCATTGGCAGAATTTGTATGGGATGTTATTAAATACACAAACAATAAAAAAAATATTAATATTTTCCTAGAAAATTAATTTTATTTGCAATCGTCGTTTGTGTAACTGAAAATATAACGGTTATGCTGTGTTCATATTACTTAATCAATAAACTTAATAAATTCTGTCTCTGAATATTATATGATTTGATAATATCTGTAGATTCTTGTATACAACCTGCACTTTACTAACACAAATTCAACCAATCTTTATTTAGCTTTGGAATTGTTCAAAGTTGAAAACAAAGTTCAAAAACTTAAATTGCATGAATATAAGATAGCATGACGAAGCTTATTTTTGAGGAGCTAATAGGGAACAAAAGCGGACTTGTTCACAATAATGTTTAAGATTGAAGGGCTCTTACGAAATATAAGTACTAACACACCCTAGTGCCCACTCTACCTAGGCCATGTAAAGGGTTTTCCAATAAGAGGTGTTATTTTGATATTCAAAGAAAAATGGCATTTTTTGAGATAAATGATCGGATGTTTATTTCATTATAAAGAGAAAGGTATGCTGTTAATAATGGAACACAACATCAGCCAAATGGCCGCCACGACCACGCTTACAGGACCATATCCTTTTCATGAAATTTTCCATAACCAAATCGCAAAGTGGCTGCCCTATGTCATCGATAGCCTCACGAATTCCATCTTTGAGGTCTTGAATCGACGCTGGGCTGTTGGCGTAGATCTTATCTTTCACGTGGCCCCAAAGGAAGAAGTCGCAAGGTGTTAAATCACAAGATCTCGGTGGCCAATTGTGATCACCTCTTCGAGAGATAACACGGTCCGGAAACTTTTCCCGTAAAAGATCGATGGTTTCATTGCTTGTGTGGCACGTAGCGCCGTCTTGTTGAAAGTAAACGTTGTCCAGATCAATACCATCCAATTCCGGCCATAAAAAATCATTAATCATCTCTCGATAGCGCAATCCATTGACCGTAACTGTTGCTCCAGCCTCATTTTCGAAAAAGTAAGGTCCAATGACCCCGCCGGACCATAAACCGCACCAAACAGTCACGCGTTGAGGATGGAGAGGCTTTTCAACAATAACTCTTGGGTTTTCCGAGCCCCAGATGCGACAGTTTTGCTTGTTGACGTAGCCTCCGAGGTGGAAATGGGCCTCATCAGTCAAGATGATTTTTCGATGAAATTCCGGATCATTTTCATGCATTTCAAGGACCCAATCAGCAAAGACACGACGTTGTTGATGATCAGCCGGCTTGAGTTCTTGTGTTAACTGAACTTTTTAAGCCTTAAGACCCAAGTCTTTATGCAAAATACGGTGTAATGACGTTTGTGGAATGCCTAATTCCAAAGAACGACGAGGAATGGACAAACCTGGGTTTTCTTCAACACTTTGGGCTACAACAGCAATATTCTCAGTTGTTCTTGAGCGACGTGCACGGGTTTTATTCTTCACATCACTAACTTGTCCCAACAGCTCGAATTTGTCCACCAATTTCTGTATTGCGGTCCGACAAGGTGCTTCACGACGACCCAAAAATGTTTTAGTTTTACGAACCGTCTCTGCCAAATTTTCACCATTTTTATAGTGAATTTTAATAATTTCAATGCGTTGTTGAAGCGTGTATCGTTCCATTTTTATTAATGGCGTAGTTTCTACTTGTCAAATGTTAAAAAATGACAGCTTCAAAAGTGACAGCTACCGAAATAGCGGGCTACTCAAAATAACACCTCTTATTGGAAAACCCGGATGCAAAAACTAATGATATCTTTAAAGGGAAAATATTAAAAGAGTTAAAAGTACTAAAAAATTGAATTTTTATTTATTTGAAAAAAATATTCGTCAAAAATCCTCTTAGACATTAGAAGTTAAAAGTTTAATTAAAATTGTTAGAGCCGTTTTCGAGGAAAACAAATCCTCGATTTTTTTTTAGCATGAAGCCAATACTTGCCTAAACTGTTGCCAAGAGACCTGTGCTGAGTCCATATTGACTATCAAACTCCCTCTCTCAACTTCGAAAAAAGATTCAATGTGCTTTTTCCCACCAGAGACGAGTGGAAAAATGATTCGGCGACAAATGAGTGTGACACCACAACAATCTTCACTGACGGCTCAAAGATGAATGTTGGAGTTGGGGTAGGTGTTTTCTCGGAGGCACTGAAAACAAATAACTCTTATCGCCTACCCCATACCTCCAGCGTATTTCAGGCGGAGGTACTAGCTATCAAAGAAGCCTGCAGGATACTCAAACAAAAAACAATATCTTACCAAAATATTCACAATGTGGCCATCTGTATAGACAGCCAGGCTGCAATCAAAGCAATTGATAGCTGCCTGGTAACGTCAAAGTTGGTAAGTCAATGCCTAGAGTCGAGCTCGCAGGCTTTAGTGATACTAAAGTACTAAAATCTCACTCATATGGGTCCAAGGCCATAGTGACATCATCCAAGGCAATGAGCAAGCGGATAAGTTTGCCAGACAGGGATCAGCCCTTCTCGTCTCTCAGGCAGAAGAAGTCGGCCTTCCATTGGGATTCGTGAAGGGCAGAATATATGACCATTTCTTTTCAGAATCAATAAAAAGGTGGCAAGGTCTGTCAAGCACTGCAAGATATCTAGGAAGATATGACCTACCTATGACAAAAACAGATCAAATGATTTAATAAAGCGAAATAGAACAGATACGGCCAGGATCGTTGCAATCATCACTGGCCATTGGCCAATAGGAGAATATGCGGCTAAGCTACGCATACCTGTTAATAGTTTCTGCCGTAGCTGCACGAATCCCATAGAGAAAGAAACCTTCAAATACTTTCTCTGTAACTGCCCAGCCCTGACGAGGTCTCGCTACCTGGCACTTGGACTGATAGAATATTGCTGGCCTAATAAGATAGGTAAACAAAACCTAGTCCCTATCAATCAACAAACTCGTGATTAACTTTTCGGACAATCATCTACTCTATAACTCTATACCTAGTAGGTATTACCTTGCTTAGAACAGGCACAGCCACGAGTGGATCTGGTGAAGGGCTATATGGTTGGATCGCAACCCTACCGGAACCACCTAGCACACAGTTGTGAGCTTGGTGCTCTTTTAGGGCTGCGTGAAAAATAAATAACCTAGTCCCCTAAGTAATTCTGTTTAGACTAAAAACATTACCCCTATATCAAGCAACAAATCAGGTCAAACGAGTTAAGGTATCAAAACGGAGCATAACAGCGCTAATTGGGTTCTTCAGGAACAGGTGTTCTCAGAACAACCATTTTACCTACCCTACCTGTCCAATCCTCTTTTTAAATTAACAAGAAATTCTTTGTTATTCGTTCCTAGAAAAATATTCTACAAACGCACAGTATGATCTTATTCTATAACATAATTTTAAATATTTATTATGACTCACATATGAGAGAACATTATAATCTTATACAAGGAATTGTTACATGTTTATTTTTATTGGCAATAATAAGATTGAAGACGAAGAATAAAAGCATTACGAAAGATTGATATAGTTGATAATGGAAAAGATATATGTGACCTTGTATGAATGTATGTACATATGTAGATACTTTATTCATAACTATTATTATGGAAAATATATATATCTGTAATAAACAAAGTGATTATAGTAAGACTTTGTTTAAGGTTTTGGGCAAAAAATTCACAAGACTCAAATAAAAAAGTCCTTTCCACATTAACCCAAAAAAATATTTTTGTAACTACCTATTTAAGAGTTTTCTGGTGGCAACAGTGTGGATTTTTATATTTTTCCTTGATGACATTACATCCTTTCTACAAGGAGGAATTGTTTTCAACGGAATAAACATCAAATGCTTAATGTATGCAGACGAAATCGTCCTACTGGCTGAGACGCCAAATATGATGCAACTCATGACCAACAAACTACATCAATATTGTAACAAATGGAACCTAAAGGTTAACATGAACAAATCTAAAATCATGGTATTTAGAAATGGCCCCGGTAGATACGCGAGGGACGAGAAATGGACCTGGGAAGGCGAGGAATTGGAAAAGGTCAAAGAGTATAAGTATCTAAGAGTAATACTGACTCCCAATCTCTCTCCGGAAAAGCATTTCAAATCCAAGCTGCATGATGCTAAAATGGGCATCAATTGTAATTGGAAAGGAGTTCTTTGCAAAACTAACGGTGCAACAAGTGTGAAGTATAAACTTTTCGAAGCGGTAGTAAGAACCATAATGTGCTATGCTGCTCAGGTCTGGGGTTTTTTCAGCATGATGAAGTAGAAAAACTCTTAAGATATTTCCTAAAGAAAATTTTTCGTCTACCAGAAAATACTCCAACATACATGCTTCATTTGGAGACTGGACTTCCTCCCCTCTACTTGTATACGCTCAAAGTACACTTCAGTTATATCAGAAAGATTGTGGAATACCACTCGCAAAGACTTCCCAAAATAGTGGCATCCGATATCATTCAACGTAAATCTCAATTCTTTGGTGAATGGTAAAGATTGCCCTTGGAACACATAGTCCAACTAGACACCGACAACCCGATAACATGGGAAAAACCATTGGAAATCCTTCGAAATTCTATCAAGGAGGCAAAATTTGAATTCTTCCATCAGCTTGCAAGACAAAGTGAATCCAGAATCCTATATCGAACGCTGGAGCACAATCTAGTAAACAACTATTTCCACGACAGCAACAGCATTGAAACAATCTCCACAATCTTCAAAGAAAGAGGGGAGTTCTTCTACTTAAACTACATGCCACATCGAAGCGACCGAAACAGTGAATGCACACTCTGTAACCTGCAAACGGAAGAAAACGTGATACATTTTCTAGGAACTTGTCCGATTCTTAACTCCATTAGACGCGCCCACTAGGCCAAAAATATGCTAACTGTGGATGAACTTAAAATCATTTTAAACGGCGACAACTGGTCAACTCTAGTGAGCTACGTTAAAACTGTCTGGAAATACCGTACCCAAATAATAAACGAAAGTTTCTGATGAATTTAGCTGTATTAATTGTGAGATACTCTTATTCTGCATGTTTAAAACAACTATTTCATTTCTATTCAATGTTTTATAAAATATTATATTTTCTCTTTTTTTCTCTTATTTTTATGTATGTATGAAAATGAAATGAATATTGAATAAAGATCACATCTTGTAACTAACTAACTAACATTGTGGATTTTTGACTTTGGGGTTAGACAACATACTGCCTCCTTTTCAACCTGGCGTTGGAGAAAGCAATCCGTGACTCTGGCACGGCAACAAGAGGGACCATCGTCAACAGGTCCAGCCAGATACTGGCTTACGCAGACGACATCGACATCATCGGAAGAACCGAGCAAGCTGTACATGATTCCTTCATCCAGATCGAGCAGGCGGCACAAAATCTGGGGCTGCACATTAGTGAAGGTAAAACAAAGTACATGGTGGCGTCGAGTGCAAGAGGAACAGTTGGTCAAACAATCAAGGTAGCGGAGCACGAATTTGAAGTGGTGCAATCCTTTAAATACCTTGGGTCAATAGTAGCAGCCGATAACAATATAGAAGAAGAAATACGCGGGCGGCTTCTCAAATCCAACAGAGCCTACTATAGTCTGTCAAAGCTCTTCAAATCCAGAAATCTCACCATAACTTCAAAACTGCTGCTGTACAGGACCATGGTCCTGCCAGTACTCACATATGGATCCTAAACTTGGGTGCTTAGCAAAAGGCACTCCGACCTCTTAGCCGCGTTCGAGAGAAAAGTCTTAAGGAGAATTGTTGGCCCCATATGTGAGGAAGGACGATTCCGGAGACGGTACAATCATGAATTGTACGCAATCTACCTTGAAGCAGATATCGTGACAAAAATTAAGCTCGGTAGACTCCGGTGGGCAGGGCACCTAGCTCGCATGAGCGAAGAGGAACCTGCTCGGAAAGTTCTTTGTGGTACATTCTATGGTAGACGACAGCGTGGTAGACCATGCTTGCGCTGGAGAGATGGCGTAGACCAGGACGCCCGGAGCCTTGGGGTGCGCAACTGGATGGCGGCGGCTCGAGCCCGGGATGGGTGGAGAGACTTGTTGAAGGAGGCCAGGAACGGACCCCGACGAGCCGACGATGTTGATAACATACTTAAAAATAGTATTATATGGTAGCAAACAGCATTATTGCTTCAATATTTGTTTAAATAACTGTGTTGCCCGCATACGTGCTCCTATAAATAGTTCAAGCGGCTTATGTTCGGTTTCACAAATATTTAACAATATGTAATAGGTATTATTTTAACTTTTTTTTAGGAGCACATGTTTAGAAGCTCATCATGCATTTGTGAAAAGTTTAGATTAAAGTTTGAAAAGTCTTATTTCATCATCCTATTTTTTGACGAATTCAAAATGTGTGTGTATTTTTGAATTGATTTGATCAAAAAAACCGTTAGAAATTCCGTTTGTCACTGTAATTATTGTCCTTCTTTAATGGTGGCATACATTTCATCATCAGCGCATAAGACATTTCAATTAATAACAAAATTAAGCATCAATTTGGATAAAATGAACAAGCTTATAGAAAAACACTAAAAACTGTCTTTTATTCGAGAAATAAGATTAAACCTTTATTCGAAATAATCTTCAAATATTTATTATAATAATAGCTACATCACTTCAATTTCACTATACCTACCCACCCGCTCTTATTGACAGAACCTCACAGACTCAAACTCATATAGGTAATAAAAAACTTTAAAAAAAAATAAATAAACATCTTCACCCGCCACCAACCATTTCAACTTAAATCAGCCCTTGAATTAAATTTAATATTTTTTTTGCATTCACAGTGTAATGCACCCTTTATCATAATCCTCCATAATGTCTGAAAGCTGAATGAACTCAAATGCAACATCTTTATAGGTATACGTATTTATACCAACAACGTTCACTGACACTGTTTCTGTTTTATGCTCTTGCTCTCTGATATAAATTAATATTATTATTCGTAGAATGAATGCGCAAAAAATCCATGACCTTCAAGTTGTACATTAAACTCACCCACAGCCACCATCATTTCAATAAAAAAAAAAAAAACAAATCTTCTACCCTGCTGGTGTTTGCCGGTTCACACAATGATAACAAAACAAAACACGACCCAGACAGAGTCGGCTTTTTTTTTGTAATTTCTACATCACCCTTATCATGAATATTTTGTACTTTCTTTGTTTGGGTTTCACCTCCCCGCAAACAAATTTATGGCAAAGATATATCATCCTTCTACCTACATATATCTACATAGGTTTTCGACGAAGACAAACAAATTTCAAACAAAACAACGAAGAAATCATCAAACATCGATTCGTTCAAGTTCATTGTCGTTCGTTGAACTAGCGGTTTAGCTCGTCGGCATCGTCCGCCGCCGTCGGTCGTCGTGCCAAACAAACAAACAGACACATATGAACATTTTGAAAAGAGATTTAGAACGCTTCTGTGATGCTCAGAATTAAGATACATTTAGAGATACCTATACAACAAAAGAAGAGTTTATCTACTCACTTTGTTCTTCGTCCACTTGCATCTGTACGGTGTTGACCTTGCGGTATCTGCGCTGCAAACGCAGCATAAGCTCGACTTCTTCCTTTGTAATTAGAGGGCGCTGATGTGTTTGTTGCTGGAAGAACTGCTGACTCTGGATGAACTTATATGAACCAGAACCAGAACTAGAACTAGAAACTTGACTCATCAACGCTGCACTATTGTTCTGCATTCGTTGAAAGTATCTAGCACGTTGTTCTTGTTGGAAATGCTGATTCTGATATGAATTTCGATAGTGATGCGTTGTAAACTGCTGATACGGTCTCGCTGAAGCTGATATCACAGCTGAATTCTGAGCTGCAACATCATACATCACAAAAACTGATTGTACTGGCTGTCGAACCTGACCCGATACATGGCCCATTGGCACAAATATCGGACTATTGACATTCATTTCGTCAAGTAAAAACAAAACTATATTTTTCTTTATTTATATTTTCGAATTTCGTTTATTTTATTTATTTTTGTTTGTGTTGTTGTCGTATCTTTCTTCGGACTGAAAAGTGCTATCTCGTTGTTTTAATTTTTGTTTTCTTTGTTTCGAATTCAAACACAGAATATCTAAATTGTTTTAAGTGAAATCAATAAGAGTTTTGAGATTGTTCTTTATCAAAAGATACACTAATTGTGTTATTTGTATTGATTCAACAATATATGTAATTAGAAACTGTTCATTGAGGTTTTGTTGATTAGTTAGAGGGTTGTGAGTGAATTTGTAATTAATCATTACTCTTTGAGTTGAAACTCCAAGCAAACACTTTTTCAATTATTATATTTTTATTGATTTCTTATAAAAAAAAATAGAAAATTCAAAATATTTTGTAGGTGCTAAGAATAATTTCTCTCTCCAAATCCCTATAAGCGAGAACAAAGAATAAGTAGGTCGTGTTTTTGTTGTTGTTTTCGCGCGTGTAAGCAAAGTGTTGCCGTTTGTTTAATTTATTTTATCCACGATCACTTAAACTCTCACCGTAAATTGGTAACTAGTTTCTGCGAACAGCTGATTTTATATAGAATTGGAGATACGTAGATACTTTTAACGAATCTTTCCAACATCCACGGATGAAATTTGATGAATTTGTTTATCCTTTGATTTGTTGAACTGTCTCAGCACTGGCAGAAGAATTTGACCAAACTAAAATCAGCAAATTTTATGCACGTCTGAAGATTGAGATACAATAAAATCACTATACACATCCGACCGAAGTAGAAGAAGTTGATGTGTGTATTTAGTCAGAAACTTTTTCTTTCTCCTTTCTCTCTCCTGATGTATAATTTACTGTGCTTGAGAGCTTTGTAGCTTGTTTTGGATTAAGTCAGATATAAGTGAAACAGGAAGCTTTCGCTCTGCTCAATATGTGCTCAATGACGTAAATCGCAGATAGATGTGACGAAATCTCTTGAATTCAAAGTTCTTGTTGGTTTCCCCTGATGATGCTTTTAGGACTGTGGGATTTTCACATGGAACTTTGGTTGTGTTTATTTTGATTTTGCGACTCAGCTGTTGAATCTTTTTTTTTTTTTTTTTTAATTGGTCTATAAATGTTTATGTTAAGATCGATTTTCTGGGTCAGTTATCAATGTAAATGCGGTATTTCTTGAGCGACACCTTTTATTACGAAATTCTTCCAAGGAAATATGAAATAACAATCAACCGGTTCGGTGGAGAAAAGATATCTTTTTAAACACTTTGGACGTTCTGACTCCGACGATGTTTGTGAAACAACTGTTGTATGGTGCGACAACAAGGCACTATCGGTTGAATGAGTAGTCTTCGTCAGTTGTCAGAATAAAGTCACTCCTCGATACTGCTGGAAACAACAAATAAAATGATTGTTAAAATTGTATACTGAGATAGGAGGTATTATTTTTTCATGCAGTTCAAATGTGTTTTCCCTTCCAATAATAAATTTATAATTTGTGTGTTTGTTTATTTTCATTTTCATTTTCATTTTTTTTTTTTTATTTATAATTGCAATCGACAAAACGGCGGGGAATTTCATTTTAATCTTAACTTATGGTGAGTAAGAACTAAGCACGACCAACTACAATGCTATAGACAAGACACAGAGTAGGTAGGTATACACTATACGAGGAATCGGCACGCGCACGAAGTTGTGATTTTATATGACGATAAAGACGGCTATAGGGAGGTATTTTTAGTTTGTTATTCTTATTAGATACCCAGTTCTTGGGATTTTATTTTTGTTTATGTTTTGAATTTTATTTTCTAGTTTCAATATTCATTATAACCCACAATCGCATCATGGGGATTCTCATGAACTATAATGAATAAGTCAGGTAATTTGTGCCGTTTGAATGGGGTTTTATCAGGAAATGAACAAATGATTGAGAAAATAGTATCTGTATTTTATTTTGATTAGGTATAGGTACTGTGTACAGCACTGTGGCACTGATAAGGTTAGGTAAGATTTTATGTTTTATAAACCTTCCATATTTCGGCGTCGGTTTCATGAGGGAATTATAGTTAAGTTATTTTCAGCGTTATTGTGGTAGGTTACGTTCTGAAATTAGAATTAAATTAGGGTAATTCTTATTTATAGGTTTCGATGATTCATGTTAGAAGGAAAAGGCGTACCTTATTTTAATTTACTAAAGGGATGTATGCTTCTTTTTGATTTTTCAATTTTTTTCACTCATCAATAATTTTTTGGAAATTGATTTA
Organism: Leucozona laternaria; assembly: GCA_932273885.2. Classification (NCBI taxonomy): domain Eukaryota; kingdom Metazoa; phylum Arthropoda; class Insecta; order Diptera; family Syrphidae; genus Leucozona; species Leucozona laternaria. Next base: position 14,937,462 of record OW026367.1, on the reverse strand, counting down.
TAAAAAAACAAAATATAAGTAGGCACTTCAAATTCCAATCAATGTACATACGAAGTTATTTATAGATTTTTATATTTAAAAAAAAAACAGAAACCATTAAGGAGAAATACGATAATAAACAAAAATGCACGATTGGATCGACTCTTTTTAAAAGAAATAAATATTTATATAAATATAGATACACACATGTATGGATCATCAGTTTAAACTGAACATTTTTAAAAAAAATCAACAAAACATGGTGGTTCAGCAGGTATAACAAATTCCGGCATAACAAATAACCGATACATATTACGAACACTTTTTTCAAGTGCATTATAGGTACTCTATATAAAAAAGAAATATCGGATTTCTGACTTTTACAAGATGAAATAAAATTATTGGGTAAGTGTATGCGTACAAACAACTTATGTTCTTTTACAAACATGAAAAATTATGTAAAGCAACTACTGATGACCATAAATATCGGGAATCCCAAGGGGAATTTCGTTTCCTAAGAAATATTTTACTCTATGTATATGCACATATATTTTAGACTAGCTAGCTGGACCGCCTGGCTTCGTACGGAAAGATAAACCTAAGCTTCGCATACAAATTACGAATGATAAAATATAGTTAAATATTTAAGCTACCTTTTGTAATTATTGAATACTACTTTCTTCGTTTTAACCCACTTCACGAAATGAATGGCGAAATTCGTAAAGTATGAAATGATCATCTAAGTTCAACCCTTATTACTTTCCCAGCGCAGCAAGAATTTTTGTAATCAAAAACCACTTTTTTGTATTTATTCCATTTTACTCTATAAAGATCAAAATTTTTAAAAATAAACTTCCAAACACAAACAGAACATTGAAAGTCGGATATTCCTTTCATTTTTTTTATTCACGCTATAAATATCAATTTTTTAAAAAAAAGTCTAAAGCCCATCGCCAAAAAAAAACTTTGATACAGAAAAGGAATTTTTGAAATCGAATACAACTTTATATTTTTACCCAATTTCACCCTATAAGTGACAAATTTTTGAAAAATGTACTAAAAATTACCTTTCAAACACTAAAAGAATTTCTAAAATCGTACAATTTTTTCTTTTTACCCCATTTCACGCTACATTAAAAAAAATAAAAAAAAAATAACCCTTAAGCCATTCACTGAGAAAACTTTTTAAAAAATGAACATCTTAAATTAGACACTTTTTTCTTATTTTTCCCCTATTTCACCCTGCATATATTAAAATTTTTAAAAAGAATATCCCTAAAGCCATTACCAAAATAAAAAACGAGTTTTCTTTCTTCCTATACCTTCGCGTAGCAATTATTAACAAACCCGTAGAAGAAAGTATCCAATTTGGTCAAGTCGTTTCCAAGTTTTAAGCATACGATACAAACAATTCTAATTTAAAAATTCATAAGTTAAAATAATCGAGAAGTTTTCTGAAATTATACAATTTATCGGCGCAAATTTTCTTTCTGAAGAACCTTCTACAAAGTATAAGAAAACTTAAAAAAAAATAGATGAAAAAAATCGGTTGAGTCGTTCTCAAGTTAGCGTGACCAAGGGAAATAGGAAATCATTTTTATATACATATGAATTTTTTTAGAAAAATTTTGGTTCACCAATTTTAAGTATGACTTAATGTGCAAGTAAGAATGTAATTTTCATAAATATCATTAAACGGTTTTGAAAATTTTGAAGTAGTTAATGATGATGATGTTATGAAATGTGTGAAAGCCATTACGTCTGACTCTGTCAAGGAAGATGTACTACCTATCCGGTTTGTCAAACTTGTATTGTCACTTACTATTGTACATCTCACTCATATTATCAATTAGTGCTTTGTCACTGCTACTTTCCCTCCTTTTTGGAAAATTGTTAAAGTTCTTCTCACTATCAACAACCGTGATTCTACCTCTCTAGAAGATTACATACTAATTAGAATCCTACCTTGTCACTCCAAAGTCATCGAGATCAAAACTGAGAAGTAAATTTCAAGTCACTTAAGCTTAACAAACAATATGTTATTGTGATTATTATATGATAAACAATCGGGATTCTGAGGAAATCACAGCTGCACTATTGCTATGGTGAATGTTTTCGAATATATTATGGTTGATTGCGACAAGGGTAATATCAGTCTTCTTTGCTTACTTTATTTTTCGAAAGCTTTTGACAAATTAAACAGTGATCGAGCATGCAGATTGATCAGCTCTAAGACCTGTAGTGCAAAGAATCCCACAAGAATCGATTCTCAGTCCAATACTCTTTTGTATGTTCATTAATGATGTGCGCTTTCGTGTTGTTCACATGCTTCGATTCACTTATACGTTGATGATATTCAGCTTCATCTAGCCAGGGATTTAAGCTTTATAAACTGTTCCTCTCCATCATAATGACAATCATAGTCAAATAAATGCATTTACCTACTTTTTTATCCATTTAAATCTCAAGTCATTCAAGTATTGTTCCACTACAGGACAAATATAAATACATAAAGTTATCATTGGTCGCATATGCATGTGTCTAAAAAAACTATGGCCTTCAGTTTACTTTATCCCTGTTGAAACCTGACGATAAGTCACACGATTTAGCCTTGTCTTAATTATCGTACAGTGAAATAGTGTATATCGAATATCGATATCGATTCACTATTACAGGAAATTACAAGTTGCTTCCAATGATAAATATGTGTTACGAAGACACGACAAATGTTTGCGATATTCCAAAGAATCTAATGGGTTGCAATTTGCAGCAATGCCTATAAACATCATCGCAATGAACTTTTTATTTACATCATCTTTTTAATCTTAATATACATTATCATTGTTTACCAGGCTCTCATTTAATTGGTCTTCTACATATATAAATATCATTATTTTTCCTCATCTCTCAATAATTACCCAAGCTATTCCCATCTAATTTTCATTCGTGATTTAGACTCTGGAAGTCACTTTCGTCTTTAGTCAAATTTAGTTAACTGCATTTTTTCTTGTCAAAAGATGTTTAAATAAAACTATTTTTTTTTTAAAAATCTACCAATTTTATTATAGTTCAGTCTTGAATATAATTGATCCGCAAAGATAAGCTGTGACAAAATTTTCTTTCTGACATAAACCAGACAATTATAATTTTTTAAAAGTTTTTATTGTCTTGAAATTGAAACCAGTCTCAGAAGGAGAAATCCTTCATGTAATTTTTCGAGATATTCTTAAAGTTAAGAAATAGTGTTTGGGTTATATTTTATATTTGTTACATCATAAGGTAATTAAAAACGTTATGTGTTGGTAATCGAAAAAAGTCTCCAATTTATTGATAACTAGCTGGCCCACCCGGTTTCGCACAAGTAGACAAATCTAAACTCGGCATACAAATTACTAAAGAAAATACCATACATAATTTTGTATAAATAAATATTTAAACTTCGTTTTGTTATCGAATACTACTTTCTAGGTTGTAACCCACTTCACGTTATGAATGGCTAAATTTGTAAAAATATGATCCTCTAAGTTCAACACGAAAATAATGTTTCTATTCGAAAACCACTATTTAAGTTTTTTCCTATTTCGCTCCATAAATACATAACATTTTTTTTTAAATAACCTTGGATATTTCTTTTTTGTGTTTACCCCACTTTAGCCACTAAAAATAACCTATTAAACACAAAAATAATTTTTGAAATCGGGTACGCCTTTTTTTGTACCCCAATTCACCCTATACATAGGAAACTAAAAAAAGATCTCATAAGCCATCCCCTAGAAATAACCTTTCAAACATGAAAAGAATTTCTTAAATCTGAATATTTTGTTATTTGTACCCTATTGCACCCTACAAATAACGAAATTTGAAAAAGAATATCCCTAGAGCTATTTCCAAAGAAAACCCTTTCAAACAAAAAAGAATTTCTTAGAGAAAGAATATCCCTAAAGCCATTTTATGAGAACAAAATTTCATACAAAATTATACCCCTAAAGAAATTTCCTAGGAATGCTCCTTCAAACACCGAAAGAATTTTTTAAATCGGATATCTAAATTGTTTTCATTTTACCTTATTTCACCCTACAAATGAAAAAATTTCAAAAACCATTTCCTAAAAAAACCTTTCAATAAAAAAATGAAATTCTTAGATCAGACATTTTTTTGTATTTTTATACCATTTCATCCTACAAATTGCAATTTTTTTGAAAAAAATATCCTTGAAGCCATTTCCTAAGAATAACATTTCAAACGCAGCTAGAGTCTTTTTTAATTAAATAGGTACGTAAAGTGAATTTTTTCGATATTTTTATAGTTATTCTGCTATTCGGGGCGGAGACGAATCCAACAAATCAAAAATAATTAAAATCGGATCAGCCGTTCTTGAGTTATAAGTGTTGTAACTAAAACGACTTTGTTTTATATACCTATATACAGGGTGTCCACCGGGAAGGTATACTACTTTGTTTGTTTATAATTTTTGATCAAATGAAAGAGAATGGATCTTATATTGATAAATGATTTAATGTCGGCAATTCTGTATGGAATACAATATCAGGTAAATGTCCGCCTCTGTTAGTCTCACAAATGCGAGCCCTTTTGAGCACATTTTTCATTACATTCTCACATATTTCACGCGGTATTTCATTAATTTCATCACGAATATTTATTTTGAGTTGCTCAAGCGTTTCTAGTTTGTTTGCATAAACCTTGCTTTTCAGATACCCCCACAAAAAGAATCCCGGAGCAGTCAAATCAGGCGACCGCAGAGGCCAATCAATATTACCATTTCTTGAAATAACTTGTTGTGGAAAGAGGTCTCGCAATAATTTCATTGTAATTCTGGCTGTATGCGATGTGTCACCGTCTTGTTGATACCACATGTTAATCAAGCCCAAAGCATGCAGCTGTGGCGTTAAAAAGTTTTCAATCATATCACGATATCGCTCTCCATTCACAGTTACCGTTACGCCGTTTTCATTTTCAAAGAAGTAAGGTCCAATGATTCCTCCTGACCAAATTGCACACCAGACTGTAACTTTTAATGGATGCAAAGGTGACTAATGAATAATTTGAGGGTTTTCCATTGCCCAGAACCGAATACACTGTTTATTCACATATCCATTCAAATGAAAATGTGCCTCGTCACTCATTATGATTTTTTCATGAAAATCGGGGTTGTCATGGGCTGGCTGTAACATCCTATTGGCATATGTACGGCGGCGTAAATGGTCTTGTGGAAGAAGTTCTTGTGTCAACTGAATCTTAAATGGAAACAAATGCAAATGCTTGTGCAAAATTGTGGCCAAAGTTGTTCTTTGAAGACCAAGCTCCTGAGCACGGCTTCGAATTGAGGTTGATGGATTGTTTTGAACACTTCCTTGAGCAGCAGTAATGTTTTCAGTCGATCTTGTATAGTATGTGTGGTCCATGCTTGGGCCTATCACCTACAGACCCTCTTTCTTTGAAATCATTCACTACACGATAAATAGTGCGTTTTGTTGGCACGTTATTTCTCCCAAAAATTTCACGTAACTTTCTCATCGTCACAGTAATCGATGATTGATTTTGATAAAATGTTTTAACGATTAAAACACGTGGTTTATCAAATATTTTTCCATAATAAATTTTCCACGTGTCTACTTCACGACTGCCAAATATGAACTGTCAAGACTAATGTTTACCAAAATGGCGGCAAAACAAAGTAGTATACCTTCCCGGCGGACACCCTGTATTAAGATTTCATAATTAATGAATTTTTGTCAGTTCAGCTTGTATGAACATATACTTTTATGAACAAGCTACATATAGTACGAATAAACGTGACGGCCATGTGTTCATTTTATTTTAATTCGTTGGAATTATTTTTGACGTAAAATTAAAACTTATCACAGATTATGTTAGACAGCTGAATCAGCAGATAAACTGGAAAATGGAACAATTTGTGAAAAACGTATATAGTTTCAGGGGAACCAACTTAAACATAAATGCAGAAGAAGCACTCTTTGTTCACCCCAGATTAATAAATATATTAATCAAGCTTAATCTTTAACTTCTTGATTACAGATTTTATCAGTTGTGAAAATATTGTCTCTAATATAATTCTTTTAAAGGATAGAACAAATGGATTTTACTTGTTTTGCATACAACATAAATACATTCCGTCGTCGTGTGAGATTTTGATCAAATCTTACATTAGTACAATACTAAAAAGAAAAATCTAACCTTTCCTTGGTAAGTTTGTTAATCTCTTCGTCGGTCTTCCTCTTCAGCATAAGTGGATGATAGACTTGGTTGTACCTTTGGAAAGAAACATTCTTAGATACTTTCCTACTGTAGGAATATTATCTTCCGTAAAACAGTTTCTGCTCTATTTACAATTTTTTTTTTTTTTTTTCAAAAATCAATAAAATTAGTTTTTGTATATCTGATGCAAATGATCATGGAGCCTAGTTTTCAAGAAAAATTATTTTTTCAAATTGAAAAAATTTGCTATGCAGTATTATATAAACTTCAACGGAGCTCCTATTTATAAAAATTAATCGAAATTAGTGTGGCCGTTAACGATATAGTCAATTTATATATGACATATTGACACCCGGAAACTGATGCAAACCGTCATTGTAACTTGGGAATACACTAGCTGGTTCGTATATGAAATTTCGCCGGATGTATGTAGTTTATATCCAACTACATACATATATCAATGCATAACATTTAAAAAATTAAAACTCAAAATATATGTAGCTATTAAAGCAGCTTTTAATATAAATTAAAATATATTTAATACTTAAATATGAATTCATACAATTTGTACCTTTGAGTCCGCACACTGGTATGTATGCATTTATTTACCCTTACATACAAATAACTAACTTATTTACAATTAAGTTGTTAAAACGAAAATGTTTTACATAAATATTTACCTTGAACTTTGCAATGAAATTTAATGTATTATATTCCGTCCCCCATCATTGTATACAAAAACGAACAAAGCTAAAAAGCTTATCAGTATAATTGCTTCCAAGCGCTAAATATTTAAAATATTTTTAACCCGTATATCACTTATTAAATGAACGATCGGTTAACGTCAATTATACAATGACAGCATTCAATTGTTTTTTTTTTTTTTTGTATGTTCAAATGAAGTACACTCTTGTTGTAACGAATGTTTGTAAAAAAAAAACATCACACAAAAAATGTTTTTAATAAACACAATTTTTTTTTACTGTCAGTTAATTTGATCGCGTGCAATATTTTTACGTTGTACATTATTTATATTTTATTTATTTAACAAGCCATGACGGGAAATATAATATTAAAAATAAGTCTGTGACAAATTTGCACCTTCACAGATCAACAAACTTGTTGCTACTGAATTAAATGAACTTAAATTGTTATTTAAGGGTATTAATGGTAGTGTTGACCTGTTCAAATCATGGTTATTTTGTAAATGAATTATCATCATTTTATGGTTCTGGTTAAATGAATTTGAAATGCACCCTTAGAAGATACACAATAATAGTCAAATTCATAAATGTCTAGCTAGGGAAAGGCTATTAAAACCTGATCAGTACACGATAATAATAACATGACAGACAAGACACAATAATGACACTTAATTCTCATCACCCTACTGTAGGATCTTAGTTCTTGGCAGGTAACGTTGAATTTTCAATACAATTTTTTAGAGTTTTTTTTTTTAACTTTAGTAAATTATTTATAAAAAAAAAAATGCATCTAGAAATGAAATGAGTACACATGGTAAGTATTCGTACCTGGGGTGGAAATGTATTCTGAAAAAAATACACGCATTGCTTTCAATTTACAAGAAAAATGCAGATCAAATAATTGTGATTATACATTATTCTAAAAAAACACCATACTCTATACAGCTTTCTACTAAATGTTTTATGATGAAAATGAAGCCATTCCGAGGTAGACAAATCCAAAATAGATTTCTTTGAGCATTTGCAACGTTGCCTATTGGACTATTATACATTTCTTCAAAAAATAAATCGAATCTTAATTACTTAATATTGAGAAAGACGCGCAAAATGTCAGGTAGATGTGGGTGTTCATTGGGATTGCAACACATGAACAGGTCAATAGTCGCACTTTTGTATTATATACAACTTACAACACGTTTCTTCTAAATGTGACAAAAGCTGTTTTTGTAATATGAGGGGTGATCGAACGGAAGTTGGGGTTAATAGCTTTATCGAGGGAATGTCATGAACTGAACCCGTATGCTAAAGAACTTTGACTCGTGCTTGTCGTCGCGTTGTTCAATGTCGTCTCAATGTTATTGAAAAAAATCGAATAATTTTCATTGTTTATTTATTTATTTTACAGTACCTAAATGTAGGTATTTATTATGTTTTTTAGCTTGAACAAAAATAATATCTTAACACATTTGAAATATGTTATTAATATAAAAAGAAACAAACACAAAGTGATCATTTTGATTCAAAATGGCTTTTAACGACCTTAGGTATACAAAAATTGGCGTTTTGTTCCGGCGATTTCACTTGGAATCATCGGTAGACGATGTACTGATAGTGAGGGTAAATACGCAATTTTTGAAAAGTTCAGTTCAACTTACATGATTTTTTTGACAAAATTCCAATGTGAACTATGTATATCCAACAAGATTTAAATTCTTAACCATTTTTCGAGAAAAAAAAGTCTCTAAAAGTGAAAAAAAAAAAAACAAAAATATGCCTGTGTGCGAACAATAATTGTGTTTGATCTGACAAATAAATTTGAAATGACAGAACAAACACAATTTTCGAACGCTTTTTGAACTCAGACATCTCTACCGCGTTTTTTGGCGTTTACGCGCATTCACAGTACCCATTATGTTCAGGCCAGTTAAATGTCGAATTATTTAAGGGGACAACATTATAGTAGAGGTTTCGTTAAATGTTTTCTTATAGTAGGTGTACGAAGAAGAATAAAAAAAACATTAAAAATTCATTGTTTTTGTTTTTGTTTTTATGAATTAAATTCAATTGAAAGTTTTGTGCGACCTTTAAGTGCCTTGCATATGAACGGCGACCTGCAAATACAATTATTTTTTGGTTTTTACTTTTTGACAACTAAGTTATTAATCCAATGCACAAATTTAAATACTAATCAGCGTAAAATTAGTTTAAACTGAAAAATTTTGTAATTTAATGTTTTCTACGTGACCAAAAACTTATCTTCTGCGATTTAAATCGCAATCCAAAACATCTGGACGCAATCGTTGCGATTAGAATTCGTTGCAACCAAAAAATAAACAACTCGTCTTTCAAAAAATCCGCGACTTTCAATTTGACGTATTAGAAATGTCAAGTCTTCATGGTGTGTGTGTAAATCAGTGTGAAATGTTGCTAAAAACGCAAGATTTGTTTTGACAGAAAAAAATCGATTTTGTTTAGAAAAAAATCGATTTATTTGTTGTAAGGAATTCGCCATAATGTTACTTCTTTATGATTTATGACAGTTCCCAGTTGTCAGCGACTACTTATGTGAATGAAATGTCAAAATTCAGGAAGATTCACAATTCGTATTTTGTTTTTAGTCGAATCCCATGTGGAAAGCACTTTGATCTGATGAAGTCTGTGTAAGGCTGCTTAGACCTATTTTTAAGAATGTCCAAGCCACAGTTTTCATAATCATTATACTTTGATTAGGCGGTCAACATACAAATGGTCAATGCGTTGACTCTCTGAGCTCAAGTTCTGGCAATTTGTGTGATCGTCAACGCAAACTGCTGTAAATCAGTTGAAGGCTGGGATGACGCCCGCGTTGATGAGAATTTATATGAACGTTAACACAGCAGAATTTTCTGCTACGTCAACGTAGCTTACGTTGACCTTCATCTCAATCCCGCAAACATTTCTGATGTTAAGAGGATTAGAAATTCAATTCATAGACGTCACGTGCATCGTAGAGTGTTCAATACAATTTTTATTTTATGAATTATAAGCATAAGTCACTAACTAGCTTATGAATAAAACTATTTTAATTCGTAAATCACTAACTGAATTATGAATTAATTTGTTTTTAATTCATAAGTCACACGCCAAGCTTAGGATAAGAAGTGACTTAAGCTCTTGCAACCCTGGTCTATATATAAGTCGTGAAAAAATTGTATTGATTTAACATATTAACGTCAAACAAATCATTTTTTTTCAACTCAGTCTAGAAATTTTCTAATGTCGTTTTCGATTGGAATTTCAGACTATTCTACTCCCTTTTGATTCCAATCGAATATGAAAACATGGACTCAGTGTTGCAACTGGAAAAAAATAAGAAGGGTCCCAAAAAGGGGCCCGAGACAAAAAAGAGGCCAATAAACAAAAATTCGACAATAGAGAAAATACGCACACAAAAAACAAAACAGTAGGTATACACGAGTACGTCAACATTTAACAAAATAGCTGCTTCAAGCATTTACGTCTTTTGACAAGTGGTCCGCGTGGAAAAACTGTGTATGTATGGGTGGGTTTTTCGTTTACTCCTTTATGAAATTGGGAACAGAAAAACACTCCTAAAATTCAACTCGGATTACCTAATCGAAGGCTTTTGGAGTATTTGCAGTGAAAAAGAAGTTGAAAATGGGTACTCCGAGAGTCCAAGCGAAAACGACATAACATACCATTCTTTCATTGGGATTTAAAAATATTGTAAAAACTTCTTATCCGTATAATCAAGTGCAACGGAGTGTTTGATTCAATGGACATCCAAGTAATTTTCATTCCTCAAGAAAAAATAGTGACGTTAAGCGAAAAATCCCATTGTCTCCGCAATTTGTGACTGACATCATTCAATTCCAAATTAATTTTAATAATGATATTTTGACAATTGGAATAGGTGGGTACCAGAGGACAAAAATGACATTCTTTCAAGATTGAAATAAAAATCAGTAGGAATTTTGTTCATTTAACACTCACAAAAAAGATAATTTGCATCGGCCGGGAATCGAACCCGGGCCGCCCGCGTGGCAGGCGAGCATTCTACCACTGAACCACCGATGCTTATGTTACTTTATAGCAAAGGACAACTTATATAGCATTGGACCAAAGATACATACACAAACCTTCTTCAATCTAAAAGATTGTCCAGTTTCGACTATGCTAAAATGTTTCTTTTTTATTGTTTTACGTCATAACAAATTCATCCAATGTTCTCTAAGGAATTGGTACCTATTTAGTTGTGAACTGAATTTCGGTATAGCCCATCTCACAATTGCTATCTTAAAATTTTATTTCGGACAAAATACATACATATGTATGTACCTCATTTGATATAACGAGTGATGTTATGATTCATGTTGTTTTTAGTCCGAATTCGATTATCTACGAAACAAAATTCACAAATGGGTCACAAACTACTTTAATGGCTATGAATAAGTTAGGTATTGAAGATGATAGGTTTATGATTTTACTAATAAAGGGTTTTCCAATAAGAGACGTTATTTTGAATAGCCCGCTATTTCGGTAGCTGTCACTTTTGAAGCTGTCATTTTTTGACATTTGACAAGAAGAAACTACGCCACTAATAAAAATGGAACGATACACGCTTCAACAACGCATTGAAATTATTAAAATTCACTATAAAAATGGTGAAAATTTGGCAGAGACGGTTCGTCGTGAAGCACCTTGTCGGACCGCAATACAGAAATTGGTGGACAAATTCGAGCTGTTGGGACAAGTTAGTGATGTGAAGAATAAAACCCGTGCACGTCGCTCAAGAACAACTGAGAATATTGCTGTTGTAGCCCAAAGTGTTGAAGAAAACCCAGGTTTGTCCATTCCTCGTCGTTCTTTGGAATTAGGCATTCCACAAACGTCATTACACCGTATTTTGCATAAAGACTTGGGTCTTAAGGCTTAAAAAGTTCAGTTAACACAAGAACTCAAGCCGGCTGATCATCAACAACGTCGTGTCTTTGCTGATTGGGTCCTTGAAATGCATGAAAATGATCCGGAATTTCATCGAAAACTCATCTTGACTGATGAGGCCCATTTCCACCTCGGAGGCTACGTCAAAAAGAAAAACTGTCACATCTGGGGCTCGGAAAACCCAAGAGTTATTGTTGAAAAGCCTCTCCATCCTCAACGCGTGACTGTTTGGTGCGGTTTATGGTCCGGCGGGGTCATTGGACCTTACTTTTTCGAAAATGAGGCTGGAGCAACAGTTACGGTCAATGGATTGCGCTATTGAGAGATGATTAATGATTTTTTATGGCCGGAATTGGATGGTATTGATCTGGACAACGTTTACTTTCAACAAGACGGCGCTACGTGCCACACAAGCAATGAAACCATCGATCTTTTACGGGAAAAGTTTCCGGACCGTGTTATCTCTCGAAGAGGTGATCACAATTGGCCACCGAGATCTTGTGATTTAACACCTTGCGACTTCTTCCTTTGGGGCCACATGAAAGATAAGGTCTACGCCAACAGCCCAGCGTCGATTCAAGACCTCAAAGATGGAATTCGTGAGGCTATCGAGGACATAGGGCAGCCACTTTGCGATTTGGTTATGGAAAATTTCATGAAAAGGATATGGTCCTGCAAGCGTGGTCGTGGCGGCCGTTTGGCTGATGTTGTGTTCCATTATTAACGGCATACCTTCCTTTTTATAATGAAATAAACATCCGATCATTTATCTCAAAAAATGCCATTTTTCTTTGAATATCAAAATAACACCTCTTATTGGAAAACCCTTTATAACATCTTTAAATTTTGACACTTATTGTACCTATCGTTTAAAATATCTAAGCTTTGAGGTCATGATTAATGGTAAGTATATGGTATAGATATAGGGTATATATCGAAGACTAGCGATGGCGTACACGTTTGTTGCATTAATGCGGGGTCTACTAAAGGTGGCAACATTCAATAATTGAAAATTGTGTGTTTTATTGTGATTCACTTATTACTTCCCACATAAATGTCTTTTCAAAACAAACAATACCTATAATTAAAACAAATATGTACAAACATTGTGTTGTGCAATGCGTAAGTCAATTTATGCCCACTCTTATACGAGTAGGTATATGGTATATCTACATACATACAAAATAATAAAGTCCAACACACGACCTCCATATAAAATCATTTAAATATTATGATTTGATGATGATGAGTGATGGCGATGAGTAGGTACAGCTAAATTTAAAGAAAGCCGGTAAATTGTGATTTATATATTCTACTATATATGTATGTGCTACTGTTGCAATACACTTCGTGTCTACCATTTTGTTGAAACAAAAAAAAAATAAATTGGACACTCGAACCGAAGTGAACAGAGGCACCCTAAGCCTTAACAATGGGCACGATATTTTAATTACCATGACAAAGAATAGACAGAATACATAATATCTTCAAACTTTGCATATCGTCAAGGCCATCTTATATGCTTCTGACGACGACGCCGACGACGTTGATGTGATGGTCCATTAAGTGGCAATATACGGCCACGCTGCGCGGCACCGCGCCACCGCCAACTGCACAGTAAATTCATGGAGATTTGAACAAATAATAGCAGAAGACATACATAGGCTCCACCGAGAAGTGTTATAGGTGTCATGAACAATAAGAAGATCTTCTGACCGAATGAGCGTGGACACTTTTGGTGCCAGCAGCAGCTGTTGTCATATACCTACTTAAGTTGGTGTGCTGAATTTCATAATAGCTTAAGTGATTTATTGCAAAATAAGCACAACACATTGCAATAAACTTCAAAGATGTAACATCTTTGAAATGGGACCATCATTTGTAATGTGTGTGTTTAAGAATTAATGGAAGTGTTATGGAAATAAGATACAAAATATTTATTTGCTCTCTAATTTATGGACTGTAACCAATTAGAAGATATTGATGCTAATTTTGGTATTGAAGGTAGTATTTTTTGCATGTGGAAAAATAGACGGTCTAAAGAAAATTTGAGTTATAATCTAGTGGAGAAGGCTAAAGAAGTAGGGTTAGAGTTATCAGTCGTCATTTCGTCAAGTTTGCATATGCGTAGGTACCTACCTAGACCTACCATGTTTAAATGGCTATTTATCTGCGCATATACATATACATATGTACATATGTATATTCAATAGATAATTAGGTAATCAATCGTTCATATAGATTTATTGATAATTCTTGTAAAAATATTCAACTGACTTTAACTAATCAATATCAAAAAACACAATCAATCAATCACCGGTATAGTCACCAAATTATGTAGAGTCTAAAACTGGCGACCCATTTTGATTCGATTCTACACATAAACAAAATTCTTGGAATTAGTTGAAGGCCTAACCAGAATCGGTTAAAATTTTTTTTCAAAGTCTATGGGTCTGGCGTACCTTTTTCCATCAAATGTTGTACTAAAGGGTGACAAATTTTAATTATATTGATAACTATTGAAAATTATGAGTTCTATTTAACAATTAGTGGTATATATTTGAACAAAATTGTTACATGTGTGACAGTAATAGGTAGGTCATATAAATTATTCGAGTAATATTCCTATTTATGTAAGTTAATAAAAAACGACTTGAGTATTATCTAAATAAAACAATTGATGTCCATTTAATTAGTTTCTTTCCATATTAGTTGCTCGTATAGGGGTGTTGACCTTAGAAAATTGGTAATTTTCGAATGGGAATTTAATGTCCATGTGTTGCACAATATTGCTCATTACTTATATTTAACTAATAGTTGATCTTAAGTTCGAGTTAAGAAACCGAAAACCAAACTTTATCAAAACATTCAAAATTTTAGTTTGAAATTGTTACGTGTGTGACAGATTAACGTTGTAGGTTTGTCCGATTATGATTTTAACACATGAAAAGAACATATTAAAAAATATTGTAATGAGAAATGAATATCAAAGAAGTGAAATGATTTTTCTTGTGAAATTAAGTTTTTTTTTTACCAAAAATTGAAAACATCTCTCAGTCAAAAACGCGATTTAAAAAAAAAAAAATGTTTTAAGTGTGGAAATTTCCTTCTTAAGGTGGATTACCTTCTCATACATAGTTGATTTTTAGAGATTTGCATATATGTACATATGTATATGCACCTGCATCGCAATTTCCCTCACATATTAAGAAAAAAATTAAAATGAATTGAAAAACAGAAAATTTAACTTTTGAAATAGCATAATGTGTAACGGGTGTGACACAAACTTTCAACTATACAGGGTGATTCGCATAAGGTATGAACAATAAGCTAGAGCTTGTAGGTTCTGTCGTGATAAGAAAAAAATCGTTTGGGATGGGGGTCTATTCACGCCCTTTAGACGGGAGGGTCAATTTTCTAAAAAAATTGACTTAAAACAGACACAAATTATTTAAAACAACAGTAATTATTACAATGCCATGCGATACCTTTTTGTAAAGCCAGGAATGTATTATTTTATTTTATTTCATTTCATTTTATTTTATTTTATTTTATTTTATTTTATTTTATTTTATTTTATTTTATTTTATTTTATTTTATTTTATTTTATTTTACTCTATTTTATTTTATTTTATTTTATTTTATTTTATTTTATTTTATTTTATTTTATTTTATTTTATTTTATTTTGTTTTATTTTATTTTATTTTATTTTATTTTATTTTATTTTATTTTATTTTATTTTATTTTTAAATAAAGTTGTGTAAGTGAACAGATTTTGAAAAATTTATTTTCAAACTCAAAATTTTGAAAAAAAAATTTTAAAAAATTTGTTCAAGCTAATTTTGTTCAAATCTGTACGTTATAAAGTAGTATTTTTGTTTTTAAAATTAAAAAATATAAATCTTATTTATAATGTTTTATTTTTCACAAGAAAGTATTTTACATACAAATCTTGGTCTCTAACATTTAACCACAAATAATACAGTTAGAGCAATTTTCAATCTTTTCCATTTCAGATTTTGGTATGTTGAACCACACAGCGTACCATATGTAACTGGCAGACGATCGGCCTTATGATAGGGAACACAAAACAATAGGTCCCGAAATTCAGTCTGACTGTCTGTACCTCGGCTTTCAGTTGAAAACACTGAACCTATTTTCTTCAAATTTAGAACTTTAGATTTTTAGGTGATTCCCTATAGGGGAAATTAAAGTAGTTTTTGCTTAGCTCCAAAAACAACTGTACAACCGTTATGAAAAAGGTTATTTATCACGGAAACGGCCTTATCGATTTTTATAAAATCAATTGTGTGTTTATACTATTGTAAATATAGCCTGTATTTTGGTAAAACAAAATTACAAAAAGATTGTTATTAAGGGTACCTGTCATCGAACCGTATTTTTGATTTTCTCGTCAGTGGCTTAACAGATTTCTATTAAAATGTTTACACTGGATGTGGGTTGCAATCGAAATAATATTGCATAATATTTTTTGGTTTCTTAAAAAAATTCAATATGTATCTTGAAAATTGATGAATGTTTCTTACAAACAAATTTTTTTTTTAATGTAAATAAATTTGTAGGTGTATTTAGTTTTCAAGAAAACTGCTCTAACGATTTTTGAATTTTTTTTCATAAATTATTATTTTCTCAAGAATTTATTTTCAGCTCAAAACCTTTTTAGGAGCTGTTCTAGCAATTTATAAAGAACAAGTTTCATGCTTATTTACCATTTTCTATAGTTTATTATACATATGTACATGAATCATAATATAAAACCTTTAAAATTCTAAGTAACTTGAACCCCAAAAACAAGTTGATGCATATTTTGTAGTTTTTTTTTTTTTGTAAATCATAAACTCCGGTAGCTTAATGATATTTTAACTGAACCTTTGGCCTTGTGATATTTTTTTTCTGCTTGCCTTTGCTTTTCCTCTCGATCTATCAACACAACCTGTCCCATACGGGGTGGCACAAAAAAACAGCGAAATTTTGATGTAACTCTCACAAACGTAAAAAAATAATAATTTACAAGATTAATTTTTGAAAAACAAAAATAAAGTAAAGTGAAAATTGCAGCAATTCCTCAGTGTCAGCCGCTCTCTTACATTTTTGTAAAATGAGTTTATCAGCAAATGATAGTTGACTGATTCACTAGTCCATGGTTTCGTTAAATGGCAATAAGCAGTTGTATGCTAAACGATGACACTCCCACGTCCCACCTGTCTATCAATTTCTCAAGGCTGCCACTATACTTCTACTTCTTTCAAAATTTCCCATTTCCTTGCCACCCTGTATTTTCTAGGTAACTATCATCTTTGGCTCTGTAATCAAATTCTCGGTTAATAGTTATCACTTGCTTATTCAAGTGTATTTTTTTCCTAGCTACACATATATGGCGGGTGGGCGAAATGTTCCACTGACCTATAATTCCAGACTAAGGCTCTGTTTGCTGATGACGATGACGATTGATAATTTTTTGTTTGTTCTGCTAATTGGTTGTCAGAAAAAATATTAATATTGTGGGTGCTGTCCTTGAGAAGACAATTGTTTTGTTTGGAAACAAAAAATCGTCTCATTATTTAATTGAAGCTATATAGATACAAAAGGTGACAAATATAAGTAGGAAGCTGAGTCATTCCTTTTCGAAGGTTGATCGTAAATATAGAAGATGACTATTTGAGTGTATAAATAAACCAACTTTCTATAAGTATGATGAAATAAAATGAACAAGAAATAAACTTAAAGGGCTTGTTGACCATTTTATTTTCATCTAACTGGAGAATGGGAAACGGATTACACAAAATGCTAGTATGTACAGAAACAGGGTTTTCAATTTCTTGAGACTAAAACGCCTACCTCCCAGTTGAGGGATTCTGTTTTTTTTTTGATGTGTTAACATCTATGCTGGCGGTAGAGTGAAAAAAACGTGAACGTTCGTCTGCAACGTTACGTCGTGCACTTTAAGTTGTAGCACGTTACGTTACGAAATCTGATTTGCCCCGACTAAAACAAATTGATTTTAACGCGACCGACAATTAGATTATACTTTATCGCGACCACTCATTTATGTTCTTTTTGCCAACGACGAAAGCAAATTGTTTTTAGCGCGACCGACGATTTTTTCATTTTAACACTCATATTTTTATATTTTTTTCTTTAATTTTTAATTATTCCCCGAACAAAATGGACGCGACACTAGTAATTAAAAAGAAAACAAAATCAAAACAAAAATAATAATAGTCAGCTGTAAGGATTGACAATTGACTGTAGGTATGGTAGATCAATGGCTGTAGGTATGGTAGGATATCGGGTGCGTTCAGTGATATAAATCTGAACTTAAATTCTACGTTTACATTAAACTTCTTTTAAACGATGCAATTTCTTCTTGCAATTTTTAGGCACGCAGGCGAGGGACGTAGGTGGCTGGGATATACAAAATAGCTGAGGTTGAACAAATTGCAGAGTTATCGGCTACTTTTGTACTTGCACAAAGTTAACATTCATTAAAAATCACAGCGTCCAATTCCATAGGCGATTGATGGTGTCAATCGATTGAAACTGCGATTTTAGTGATTTCCACTGACAACAACTGCAACTAAATATTCTAAAAACTCGAGATATATAATTCGCAGGCTATCTCATAGTGACATTCATTTGAGGTTCGTTCAGTATAAAATTAAGACTGAACTTTTTGTAAGTTTTACTCGATGGAAGGATGGAGTTTCATAAGGGTTGCAAGTTCGTTGACAGTTCTAACTGGATATTTTTATTCGGCCCCTGTCAGTCAAACCATTAAGTTTCTTTGCAATTTGGGTACGGTGTCATATAATTGAAACCACGATTTTAGTGCTTTCCGCTGACAGTTGTTGTTTGTCGATGCTCAGAGAGTGATTACCATAAACAATAACCATGTGTAATGTGAAGTCATCTTAAAGTTGAGAGTGAACTACGAAGCAGGACCTTTCAGTACCGAACCTTCACCGTTCGTTGGACACTTCACCACCAGCCTTTTAGTGGTTGGTACTAAAAGCCAGCCTACAGATAGGTTATGTAGTGTTAATTATTCAATATGTTTCTTTTGATGACGTTCAGTAACAAAAATCAGGCACTTGGACAAACGTTGATGTTTACACATATTTAACCGTGAGTCCCGGCACTCACATGTTTTTTATTTTCGCATTAACATACATAGATTTTGATTAATTTGATTGAATTATTTAAAATATTTGACTTAAGTGCACATAAAAACAAATTTGTAATGAGTAATTATTCATTTAGAGCTACTTTTTAAATTTAGAAAATCGATTTTATCGGTTAATCCTTATTTGTATACAAAATCACCATTCTTTTCATTATTTTTTTAAAGATTATTTTGTTAAAATGTTGACGGTAAATGCAGCATAATAGTATAATAGTCTATTTTGAAGCTCCAATTTCGATTACGCGTTCGAGCATTTCGAGTGATATTCGGTCAATGACGCGAGTAATGTTGGCCTCCAATTGCTCAATCATAAAGGCGTTAACCATGTAAATTTCGACTTTAAGTAGCTCCAAAGGAAAAAAGTCTAAATGTTTGACATGGTCTAAGCGGCCAATTCACAGTGTTTACTTACTTTTGAATTAACTTCTCTTACCCATTTGAGGAAGTACGTACAACCGTGAATTTTATTTCCTTTTTTCTTAAATTATGACTTTTAACTTCCTTCTCAAGTATGACTTTTACGTGCATTCCATGTAGCACTTTAAACTTTCTTCTAAGTACCTATGTAAATAAATATATTTTTCAAGAATTTCCGACATAAATGACATTCGTTTTGTATCAAATTAACAACCTAGCCTAAACCATCAAAAAAGGATAAAAACGTAAATAATTTTTCTTTTTTTAAAGTGAACTACGCAGGTGTTCCCCTCATTGCATAATCGCAGCATATCCACCAAAAATATTTACTTAAATTCTTCACCGGATTAATATAATTTAATAACCAAAAACACCTATAGCACGGTGGTCGTATAGTATACCACCAGCACATTTTGTCCAAAAGAACATGGCCTGCGCTCACCGACCGCCTAAAAAAACCTACCGCCAAGCAACGAAATTAACACTCAATCGAAATGGGGAATAACTACTACTCCTAGTGGCAGCTGCTGCCTACTATACCAACAAGCCTTCTTGTCAAACAACTAAAGCTCCGTGGCAATGGTTAAGTCAAAAGAATTCCGGGCTACCTACTGACATATTGGTGAATTTTGTTTTTATTATTTGTTGAAATTTTCAAGGAATTTTTACATCTTAGGCGAAACAAGAATTTACACAGCGTGTGTGGCGGTTTTTCAAGCACTCAACTTCGTCAAGCGCCACGCCGCGCCGGCCGGCCGGCAGGTCGCTGTGTTGCAGCACAATAAGTAAATAAATCAATCTATAACTTGATTGGTCTCCAATTGTGGCTAAGACAAAAATTTCGCCTAAAAAGACTTAAAGGCATTAAATTGTTTTTGACCATTTACATGCGCTAGCTGAAGAATTTCCGAAAATATTCAGCTTGAAATTTAGTTGTTTCGACCTAAAAGCTCTTTTTTCAAATACCTATATCTAAAATTTAAATTGACGTTTTGAAAACGTGCCAGCTGCAAAATTTGAGATATTTATTGCAAACATATTCCAGCGACGACGGATTGCATGCCTTTTGGAGACTTAATTCTTAATGCCAGAGATCTAAACTTATCTTATTGTATAGGCATTGATTGTTTTTTTGATCTAAATTTCAAAAGATTCACGAGGTCAAACTTTAAGTTACAAACAAAAAATCAAAACATCTAAATCCAAATGCTGATGTTGTGCAGATGTTGAAAACAATTCCCAAATTGGATAATCTATTAATCCACCGTATCTTTTATCTGAAATCAGCAATTAAATCTCAATGCGAACACTGAATGTCTGGTAACTCATTTTGGAATCTGTTGAGGCTGAGGTGAAAAAAAAAAATTAAATTATGGACACACGCAGAGGTTGATTGATTCGATCCATAGCAAAGACTTTTAACGATATTATGGTCTATGATTTTTTTAGAATCTATTATCATAAATTGAATATTGTAACACTTTTGAAGCTTCTGTAAATGGAAAATAATAAATTTGAATTCATAAACAAAGCCTTAAAAGATTACACTCAATTTGGAAATCCTTCCTTTTGGATTTTGTTTAAGGCTAAAATTTAATTGTTTACAATTAATAAAATAAAGACCAGCGTGAAGGAATGTTTTGAAATTATTTTTACAAATTCATTGATTCATCCGAAGATTGACTAACGGAAATGCATTCTATTGAATGTGAACTGGTAACAAGAATGAACACAATTTATTCATTCTTTTTATTTCAATCATTTACTTGGATTGGAAACAACAATGCCTCCGATCGACCGTACAATTCCACTCAATAGCAAAAGTCTGAAATACTCAAGATCATGCTAAGGTTTGCTTAGAGGTTAGAGCGTATAGCAAGTTTGAGAGTTCATTGAAAGGTGGAAAAGGATATTGTAAATTCTGGACACTTAAAAAAAACTTTGAATTGTTTCTTGTTTGCAAAGTTGGAATGTGCGCTACTGATGAGCATCTGTTTGTCAGCTCTAAGTTTTGCATATGGGCTAATTTTATGTTCCACCGTACTAGAATCGGCTAATCCAGACTTAACTTATTAACAAAAATCCTTAAATGATATGTATATTAGTTAATTTTATACTAGTAGACCCGTTCATGCGTTGCTTTTTGTAAAATTAAAAATCTGAACGCTTAAATCCTGATTAATTTATAATGAGGAAGAAAGTATAGCCCCTCTTACGCTTTAAAAAAAAAAACTAATGGGCTACGTAATTTTTTTTTGGAAAACGCATTTTTGGATGCCAATTCCATTTGTATTAAAAGAAAAAGTTTTGATTGAAATTTGAATTTCGGCAGGATTGGAATACTTCTTTATGGGCCTTCTTCGGAAGAAAATTGTAGATCCTTTCCTTCCTTGCCGACAACACACAAACAAGAATGGTGGATAGTTGTAAGTCACTAGTCCCTAGCCCCATCGGGTCTCTGCGAATTGTTTGACACCACCAAACGCATTTCTTTAAGTTTATTTGTTTTGTTATTATTTTAATTTTAATTTGTATTTAATTGTTTTTTTGATCAATCAATTGTTTCTGAACTTTGTCAGCACATGCAGCTGAAACAACCAATTTCTTAAAATGAGTAACCTACCACACTCGGAAAACCCCACAGAAATATTTCTATTAATCCTCAATCTTTAAATATTTGTTATTCATTTATCTGCTATTTCCGACCTTCAATGAAGTTAAAATACGCTTCAGCCATCTTGTCAACACGCAGCTTTTTCTACTGAAATTTTCGATTAAAATCAATAATAACGACAACATACAAAGATACAATTTGAAGTATCTACATATATTTAAATTTTTAGTTTGAATCTTGTTGTTCAAAAACTTTTGGTACCAATATCTGCAATACGTAATAAATTGATGAATACAAGCTATACATATGAGATTTTATTGCTTTTAATGTTAACATAATTTCACCATTGCGTTGGTTGAAAGTTACATGGTTATATTTTTGTTTAATATTTATCTATCAGTATCGTTAATGATTTATTTAAAAATTAATTGGTTTGAAGCTATGAAAATTGCTTAACCTCCGATTTCTAAAGCAATTGAAAATTCCCATAAAGGGGATCACAAATTTCATGAAATTTTGTTCTTACCTTCTTTATGGCAATCAATTTAGACAATGACGTTGAATACCAGTTGAACTTTCATATGCACTGCTTTTCACCTTTATATCCAGGGTTGAATAGTTGACTTGAAATTTTAAAAGATTTCCATGTAACTTTAAGTCGAACATATCTGGATTCAACTCACCCGCCACAGGTGGTAAATGTACATACAAGAAGGCGCAAAATTAATTATGCAATTTTGTTTTTGAATTACTTTTTTACTAAATAAAAAAAAAGATTTTGAGTGATGGAAATCTTTATTTGGACCTTTTACATTATTTTTTTGTTAAGTGGAAAAGATAATATCCGTCAAGTGGCTGCCGCCAGTGGTGATACACATTTGTGCCCATTTTATCGCATTTTCCATGATTTTCCGCAAGAATTTCGGTGGTAAATGTTCGGATTCCTGTCGAATATTCTCCTTAGGGGCTGCAATTGTATAAGACCTTGTTGGCATAAGCCCGCGACTTCTAGTAGCCCCAAAGAAAGAAGCTTGGGGATGGTTAAATCGGGCGATCTTGCTGGCCATGCCAAATCGCCAAAACGGGAGATTATACACAACCCAGGAAACGCTTCCTTCACAATATCCACTGTGGCCCGTGCTGTGTGTGCGGTTGCACCGTCTTGTTGATACCACGCATGTTCACCAAGCCCCACCCATCCACTTCCGGCAGTTAGAAGTCGTTTATCATGGCCCTGTAGCGTTCGCTATTAACAGTGACCGTATTGCCGATGGTGTCCTCAAAATATAGCATATAGTTTTAATTTTGTGTCCCTGAGGATAAATGGCTTTCCATTTTTGACATAATTATTTATGTTGCAATTAATTTTTAATTCTTATGCAGAGTTAGAAAACTGTGGTCTTACTCAGTTGACTGAAAATTAAATGTTTCATACAGGAGTCACATTGATTCAATAAATTGTCAACAAAACTATTTAATAATTTAATTTAAATTAAAAACTTTCCATTCTTAGAAAAGTTATACAATGTACTAAGCCAAAAAAAGTACAAAGTCAAAGATTATCAAGTTACATTTTGCATTCTATGATTTGATTCAGCAAATCTTTTTTTGAGTGCTACATACATAAAATCACGTAAGGCAGTTCATTCATACTCGCTACTTGTTTCATTTTAAGTTTAAAACTAGGTATTTATTCTTTTTTCTTCATGTAATTCTAAGTTTTATTTAACCATTTACAAGACATGTCTGTAATACTTATTTTATAGACTAATGTGATGATTGATTACTGACGACAACCTGCTTTGGTTGTTTAAACCGATTTACACGTTATTTTCTTTTTATGGGATCTTTTGATGTAATTTTAAGCTCACGTTTTGTAAGATTTCATATCCAATTTGCTACAGATCTATTTATCTATACAAATAAGTTAAATTTGATGTTGTTTATAGTAGTTGTTGTCATTATATACATAAATGTTGATAGTAGCAAATTACTTAATTTCATCTAAATCATGTTTTTGAAATATGTATGTACATTTATATATTTCGAATGGTGAAATATGGGTTGAAAAAGCCTTATATTTACTTTATGGGTTTTAACCTACTTCACGTTATAATTGGCTAAATATGTAAGAACATGATCCTCTCCAACCTTTACCAACCTTTAATACTTTCCCCACATAGAAGAATTTTTGTAATCAAAAACCACTTTTTTGTTTTATCTCATTTCACTCTATAAATAGCAATTTTTTTTAAATAGATAACTATTTCAAAGACAAAATTAATTTTTGAAATCATATGCCACTTTTCGTTTCTACCCCATTTCACCCTATACATGACAATCTAAAAAAAACCCTTTCAAACACCAAAAGAATTTCTTAAATCGGATATTTTGTTAACTTTTACCCCATTTCACCCTACAAAATTTGAAAAAGAGTATCCCAAAAGCAATTTTTTAACCGCCTACAGCGCAACCTATTGAACGGTAATTGAATTGAACTGAAAAATGGCATGTGCGTTCACAGCGACACCGATTTAAAAAATTCTGTTTGTGTTTAAAAGGTTATTTTAAAAAAATGGTATTTATAGAGTGGAATTTGATTAAAGTAAAAGAGTGGTTTTCGAATTAAAAAATCCTTTCTGTGTTAGAATGCAATAAAGGTTGGACTTTTTACAAATTTAGCCTTTCATAACGCCACTTCACGTGGCCAACCCAAAGACAATAATTCGATTAAACAAAGTCAAAAAAATAATATTTTGTTTTGTAATTTTTATGCGAAGATAAGGTTTGTCTACCCATGCGAAGCCAGGAGGGTCAGCTAAAACATCATACAATTTAAACCGTATATTTTTTCCCATTAATTTAGTGAAAACTAACGATTTTGAGATAAGTTCAAAGAAATAAAGACTTGCTTTAAGTTTAGCTAAAACAAAAATAAATATTAATAAAAAAAATATTTTCAGTTTAGATTAAACAAAAATATAGGTATAATCTGTTTCTATTATTTTTCAAAAAACAATATTGTTAATTCGAAGTTTGCGGTGTTTTAAAGTACTAATTGAATCTATAATTGAAAAAGTTCTGAAATTTTTTAACTTCTTCAATTTCATTTTTTCCAGAGTTGAAACACCTTTACACTTTCCGTATCATCAATACGCTCATGAAATGTAGAACATCTTTATCTCATGTAAATTGCCAATTCCTTTGATGTGGTGCAAAATATAATTTTACTATGTCTAATTTATATAAAAACATTTTATTTTAATTTAGGATATTATTAACACTATGACGTTGTACATTTTATTTTCATCTGCAAGCTTCAAGTACATAATTTTTTAAAATTATTTGTATTTTCATTAAAATTTTAACTCCTTCTTAGTGGGATTTATTATATAAAAAAGGTCATGAAGCAGGAAATATCAATACAAAATTGGAAGTATTCATAGTCGCTTGCTGGAATCATGTTAAACTAAACTGTAGTTGCAAGTCAAATAAATCAATGACTACAGCTTTTATTCATAATCAAATTGCTTACTGTTAATTAAAATATACATAAGTTTATTTAGACCTGGTTGGTGATATGAAACTTTAATATTTAAGTTGTAATCAAACGCTTTATGAGCAATCTCTCACACATTATATATGTTGAAATTGAAAAAAACCTATTCTATTCTATTCTATATACAAAGATTTAACCTAAATTACATAAAATATGTCAAAAGGTTTTGATGCTTCATTACTGAATTTAAGTTAAGTGATCTTTTTTTTTTCTTTAGATCGCGAGTAACGCTGATTGAGTTAAAAAATCGAACCTTCATTAAATTGAATTGAAAAGCGAAAATTTTAGTGAGCTGATTATTATTATCAATTTATCGAAACGAGTAGTTCTTCAATTTCCTTCCCAAATAATCTTTAAAATTCGTTACTCTCTATCGAGGTCGTCTCTTAACCTTGTTTGTTCATAAAAAAAAAAACATTAAAAGAACTTTGAAACTAAAACTAGGCATGTGAATACAGACGTACGAATAATAATATTTAAATTTAATTGTACACGCACTAAAATAACGTGCTTGGAATTACAAATGAAATTGGACAATGCTGGTTTCTTTTGGCATGTGAAAAGAAAAGGTACTCGCGTACACAAACTCAAATAGCTTTCAATTTCGGATAAAGTACGTACCTCCGATTCAGCTCAGCACTTAACTATCCTGTAGGTTGAACAAAAAGAAAAATACAGTAGGTCGTGCGCACTATACATGAGGAAATAATTTCTGATTTCTGATTTCTGACCATGTGGTTTGCATAAAATATAAATTTCAACTTGTTGCTTTTTTTTTTATGTGGATAATCTGGACGGAGAATCTGTCTGGTAGATTGAGTTATGTCCATTTAATTACTGAGAATACATAAAGTGATTAGAATTCATTGTATGTCGTACAATTAAAATATTTCCTGGTTCTTATTTTAATTCTATTTCAAAGGCATTTCTAAAATTTTAATCCATGCCATATTAAAAAATAAAAGTTAATTTGAATCTGATAAAATAATATTGATGGATATGCAGCATCTTTTTTCCGTCATTATTTTTTGCAGACATTCTGATGTTTAAATTTTTGTTTTACTAAATAAGTATATACCTACTATACATAGGAACCATTTAATGATCTATGTATGCATGTGCAAATTTAAAATATTTTAATTACGGCCAATTTCTTCAAAGAGTTCTAATGCTAATATCGGTACTAGTCCTAAAATTAGTACTCAAATCGGTATCAACTCATTTCTTCACACAAGTTCTAGTCCCTAGTCCTGTCAATTTGGTACCGAGTATCAGTTAGGACTCAGTACTAGCTGACTCCTCAAAATCAGCTAGTACCTGGTTATTATACCAGTTGTTAGTACTCAAATCGGTATCAACTCATTTCTTCACATAAGTACTAAGCCCTAGTTCTGTCAAGTTGGTACCGAGTACTATTTAGGACTCGGTATTAGCTAGGACTTTCAAATCGGCAGTCTAGTGGCGCTAATACCTGAATCAGAGAAATTTCATTCAATTTCTTCATTGTTGTTTTTGCATTAGCTGTTTTCATCAAACAAACACAAAACCTATCCTGATAGCTCTGGATAGTTCCCCGAACGCAACCAGTGCATTGCATAAGCCGAACATGAAATGCACACAATAAAGGGCATTTTTCCACGCCTTTCACACACATACCTACACTGAAAAATGTCCAAAACTCCACGCAAAAAATAACACACAATTTTCTACTTAAATCAAATGCTTCAGCTGGAAGCTGATTCAGAACAGAGCACCATGGATCACTCCTGCAAATATCGGTAGGACTTCATTGCCATGCGTCATCTTCCCACTCTCTCTCTAGCAGCGACGGGCGCGGGCGTTTTGCTATTATTAATTAAATTTGCTAAGACCGGACAATTGTTTACGTCACTTCCGAGTGACAAATTTCAAAGTTGATGCTGCTATCGGGAGAGATAGTCATTCCAGAATGGATATTATGTCCTCTTTTTGTTAAAAGAAACATAATCCCTTCGAAATAAAAATTAAATAAAAATAGCTCAGTCAAATAAATATCAAAATAATATTTGAAATTCCAAAGTATTGTAAAAATTAGAATTATACCAGTTTTAGAAAGTCCTAGTACCGCTTGTTGTATTTAGATCTGGTACTAGTGATGTGAAGAAATGCTCAGGTACTTACTTTTCGTTAGGACCGAGTACCAGAGCTAGTACCTGGTAGCTGGACTGGGTACTAGGCTGGCTTAGTACTTCTGTGAAGAAATTGGGCGTTAGAGTTATATCAAAAGAATTCCAATTTATGAGAGATTTATTTTATTTAATGATTACCTACTGATAGCTTCATAGCTTCACTGGACGAGTTTCCAAAAACTTTTAATTTGTGAGTAATAGAGTAAAAGAAAGAAAACCGGCTAAGAATATCTTCCAACTTTAGACGGTGTTCACATTGGACTCACTCCGCGCGACTCATTTTGACATCTCTTTCTTTTATCTCACTCCAGCTCACTATATGAGAAAGTGAGGCCGGATTTTTTGATTTTTTTTGAAAAAATCCTGCCTCACTAGACTATCTCTTTTTCATCATGAGGTGGAGTGAGATAAAACAAATAAATGTTAATACGAGTCGCGCAGCGTGAGTCCAATGTGAACACCGTCTTAAGAGCCGATTTTTCAATCATCAGTTAAAGAGTCAGTTAACTGTCAAAAGAATAAAGTTATTAGACTCTTAAACGGTCAGATAACAGCATTGAATTTTTCAATCAAAAATAAACACACAGTTAATTTTTCTATATAATAATAGCAGATGATGTCAAATTCAAAAAATATTCAAATCAAAACGTCATTTTTACTCGTATTTCGTGTTTGTTTTATTGTTTTATACCAAATACCATTGGTATTTGAATTATATTTTTAAAAAAGTGCATTTTAAAACATTTGTTATGGAAAAATATAAGAAATATTCGTCCGTCGATCTGTGGGTCTGTGCGCCCATTGTAATTTGAGCTAGAGCCTAAACGGATGTATCGATTTGCTTCAAACTTGGTACAGCGCATTTTTATGTGATTCCCTAGAGTTAAAATTCGAATTTTTGTAAGAAAACAACGGAATAAGGTATTTCACGTTTTGTTATTTAACTTTTCCGTGGTTTAAATAATTTAAAAAATTTGAAAAACAAAAAATCAAACTTTTAGTGGGTAATTTTGACTCTTTGAATGCTTTCTCATTATATATATACATGACGCACTTTCAATATGTGGTTACACATACATACAGTGATTAACCACAAGAGCAAGTTTGTGCGATCAAGTGGTCATATTTCTTAACCTGAATCTTCTTCGAAAATCCACGTATTGCCATTCCGAAAATTGATTAGGTCTATTTCAAATGACCTCCTTTTTCTTGATTGATGATTAGAATATACCATTTGCATTTTCTTCTCCATAATAACATCGTCGATAACTTCAAAGCAGTCCATTTCCAATATAATATTCAAAACAATATGAATTAGTTTTTTTGACATTTAATTTATTGTAATGTTCTGCCGGTTCGATAAAAAAAACTTATTTCCTTTAAATAATAACTTCCACTTATTTACTTTTCAAAATAAATACACTTTATTTCACTTCAAATCTATTTTATTATTCTCCAATCACAATAGTATGCAATTTAAAATTCACTTCTGGATACACTTTTACTTCTTATTTTACGTTATCACATTCAAAATTAAACTGTGATCGCTTGTACATTATAATTTGTAAGTTGGTGAAATAGACCACAGGTACGAAGTTTAATCAAAATCGTTTGAGTCATTTTTGAGAAAATTTAAACAGAAATTAAAATTTTGTATGGCAGCTACGCGTTCTAGGTGAGCTTTAGCAAAAAAAGAATCACATAAAAATGCTCTGTACCAAATTTCATGCAAATTGAACCACCCGTTTAGGCTCTAGCTAGGACTCACAGACGAACAGAAAGCGACGCACAGGTGCACGGACGCCATGACGATACACACTTTTTCGGACTTCTCGATCAACTCGATTTTTTGTATACGAAACCAATACTTGTCCTATAAAGCAAGTAAAAATGTAATTTTTATTATATAAATATAATAATTCAAGAATGATATTTATTTTATTTATTTAAAATGTTTAAGATAAAATCCCTTATTTATTTGAAAAGAATAAAATTGTTTCAAAAGTTAAGTTTTGAATGAGGAAAGAATTAGCTGCTTTTATGTAAAAAAATAAATAAATATCTACCTGCCAAAACCAACGGGTTCGTTATCATACACTTCTCCCAAAGTGTTTGCTAACCTTGAAATAATAAAGTGAGAAAGAACCTTATTAATATCTGATTTTCAAGCTTTTAACAATTAAATAAAGACTTATTGTATTAATTTGTTTTGTCTACTTTATAATCTATTTTCCAGAATCTTTCGTTTGAATACAAAACAACTAAATAAAAAGGTATGATAAATAATCTCAAATTAAGATAAAAATTAAAAAAAAAAAAACAACCAATAGCTGGTAAAGATTCTTCCAATTCCCTTTATAAGCAAAAATCAAAAATTTAAATGAGTGTTTTGTTGCTGTTGTATGTTGTCATAGACAAACAACAACATCTTGCAACAAAGTTGCAATTTTTAGACCGATCGTGCATTTTTCATGAAAATGCTTGAAATTTTATCGTGCGTAATTACACATAAATACTTACATAGTTGCAATCACCTTAGTCGTGTGAACAATTTTGCCAACTTGGAAATTAGTCAATAATTGAAATTATGCTTTGACACCATGTCGTTCATCTTTCAGTTAATGGCTATTGCAATTTCTAGTATTACCAAATATGACTAATTGAAGGTACTTGGGTAACTTAAAATGTTTTAACTTGGTATTTGCTAAAATCAGTTTTTTTTTTTGTATACATACCTACCTACTGTAGGACTGGAGCTGATTTTGTAAGCTATGTAGGTTGTTTACATTTTGGTGCTGGTTTAAAAGTACGTAAAACTAAGAGTGAGATAGGACGGCGTATAAATGGATTTAACTTCATTCAATTGAGATGAGAATAATATATAAATATTATTGACAACTACAAATTTTAATAATAACGAAAGATGTTTAATTTTTTGGTATGTATTTGTTATGAGAAAATTTTACAAGAACTCAAAACTAATATAAAAATAATTGCAAATTAAGCGGCAAATTTTTTAAAATTGAATTTTCATTTATTAAACATTTATACATTAGCTTCTCGTAAATTTTTGAGCAATTTTTTTTTTATATTAGAGAAATGAAAAGGAAGGTTTAAAATTGTTTTTAAAATTTTATTTTGACAAATCTGAATTTTTTGTAGTGGCACTCAGCGCAGTAGTACCAAAATGGAGATGCGTATAACATAGCCGGTAGAAAAACCACTTTGTAAATTAATAAATTTGTTTTCAAGGCTTAGATGGAAGTTTCTGTTTAAAAGTGGAAACAAGATTTTTATTAAAAACTGACGCTTTACGCTTTCGGAAGTTTGTTTTGAGTAAGTTCAGCTTTAAGATTAAAAAGAAGATGGACCTAATTATCAAAAAGCAAATCAATAACTCCTGGTTGTCCAGAAACGATTGCGTTATCTCTAGAAGCTTATGGCCTAGAATTAATGAAAAGAAAACTCAGTATATTCTATCGCTGAGTAAAAAGAATATTAAAATTAAAATATTAGAATTGGCACAATGGCCACTAGATTGGGTGTGCACCCGATTTCAGTAGGAGCTGTCAGGATGTCGGAAAAAAAAATTGAAACCATTAAACACCTGCTCTGCGATTGTCCAAACCTTCGAACAAATCCCCTCCGATATATTGGAAACAGATTTGTTGGAGAACTGGACGATCTAGCGCAGGTCTCAATTGCAAACATGATAAAATATATAGAGAGCAAATTCATTAGTTTAGAAGCATCTCTGCTTTTTATATTAAGGGGATCACAATGGACAAGTAGGCCCCCGTATCGCAACAGCCTTCGGGCTGTGCACGCCCCTCCTAACCTATCCTAACCTTACCTAAGTTAAGCTTTTGTCAAGAGGGTAACACCCAAATACTTCATACACACTTTGTTCCCACTGAACTGGAGCATTATACACAGAATGATTTATTTCTGGAAAGTTACTTTGCTTACGTTTCTTAGTAAAAAATGAAGCTTGTGTTTTTAAAGGATTTTTTTTGATTTTCCAGCTATAAAAGTAGCTTTAAGCCTCATCAAGAGCTTTTTGATACACACTTATTTACGATGTATTGTATTGCATTGGATATTGGGTACGTTCAGTGACAAAAATCTGAAGATCCGTGCACGTAGTCAACAACGACGACGACGGACGACTTCGCATATACGGATCCAAATATCGCTCCCCAAAACTGCACTTGGACAAACGTTGATCTTTACACATATCAGTCCTTTAAAAAAGTTTGTAAAGCAAAGAGTATGGAAAATGAAATTTCCTATTTGGTATGTTAAGAACATTTTAAGTTTGTAATGCTTTAAATCATCAATCACATTTAATAACAGTTTATACATACCTACCTTTAGAATATCCAGTAACAAAAGTTGCTAAAAATAGGGTTTTAAATAGGGTGGTAGAGTTTGACAGTTCTTGGCTGCCATGTTGTTTTATCTGTTGTTAATTTGTGGCAGTGATGCGCGCGTTACTTTTCAACGTTTGTTTATTGAAAAATCAGCCAATACCCGTTCTTCAATCCATGCGCAGGGAGTCACTGTTTGATGTGGATTCTGGGCGATGGCAACTATCGTCCGTTTTTTCTTTGAAAATGACGATGGAATTGCCATCTTCATCAAACGAAGCCTCTACCGATTCATAATTACTGGCTCACACAAGTTGGATGGTACATTATGTGAATTTGAACAACATGTTTTTGCAACAGGTGTATGCAACATGCCACACAGCTGACGTCACAGTGGAAATTCTGCACGGTCGATGGACACGGTTATCCCACGCATCAGAGGTCACGTGAACTGGCCACCGATATCGTGCGATTTTACCCCATTGGACTTTTTCTTTTTGGGTTTCTTTAGGTCACAGATCTACCCCAATAAGACAGCCCAAACTACAGGTGCCCTCATTTGCTCTAATGAAAAAGAAATATGTACAACAATTTAATTTTCTTCAGCAAGCATGATCGCTTTAAGTGTCAAACATTTATGCGTTTTTCAGCACCTATACATATGTATGATGGCGGTCAGCCATCAGCCGAATAGGGGGAATAACATGTAGCATACGAAAACATGCACGTGCCGTAACTATTCGGACTGGTGGAAGTGTGATCATAGCCTCTTCGCGGCGGCCGCTAGAAACAAGCCTTTAAAAAGGTTTGGCTAATATGATCAGGCTGGTTCCACAGGTTGGCAACAGGTTAATTCCCTGTTCCGTAAAACAAGAAGAATTACGAGACCAGCAACAAGCCTCGGAAACGGACTGATCTCACGACGACAACCCACGCAAAGAAAACGGAATAACGATTTACGAATTTTCTTATGGAACGTACGATCGCTCTATAGAGCTCGAGCTGCTCAGCAGCTAGCCGATGCCCTGTCAAAATATAAAGCTGACATAACAGCACTTCAAGAAATAAGATGGACAGGGAATGGTGTTCTACAGAAGAAAGATTATGACTTATACTACAGCTGTCATACAAAACACCATGTGCTCGGGGTAGGCTTCCTAGTCGGCGAAAAAATGAAGTCTGCCATCATCGGCTTTAACGCTATAAGCGAAAGGCTATGCACCCTTCGCGTGCGAGGCAAATTTAAGAACATCAGCCTCATTAACGTTCACGGACCTACGGAGGAGTCCTCAGACGAAGAAAAAGAGACTTACTACGAACAAGTCGAGAGGGCCCTCAATGCCTGTCCAAGGTATGACGTAAAAATCATCCTTGGGGATTTGAATGCAAAAATAGGTCGGGAGCCGGTATTCAGGCATTACGCAGGCACCCATAGTTTGCATGAGAACACTAATGACAATGGACTTCGAGTCTTAGAATTGGCAGCATCGAAAAACATGGTCGTTGCGAGTACCAGGTTCCCGCGTAAAGATATCTACAAAGCCACCTGGGTATCACCTGATGGAGTCACTCGTAACCAAATTGACCACGTGTTGATAGACCGTCGCCACTACTCGAACTTGATGACGGTACGAACGTACCGAGGTGCCAATATCGACTCGGATCACTATCTTGTTGGTATGGTTTTCCGAGGGCGGATTGCCTTGCGAAGACGTATTGCATCCGCCGATCAGGTTCGAATCAACACGGCTGCTCTGCGCAATGAAAACACCAGTAACACCTTTGGTAATGCGTTAGGACTCGCCCTAGAACTGGGTAGAGTAAGTCCTGGAGCCAGTTTGCTGGGCGTAGATGAGAAGTGGACACGCCTTAAGAATACTGTCATTAGTACTGCCAACTCCATCTTAGGCAGCAGTCGTAGAAATCGGAACGACTGGTTTGATGATGAATGCAAGCTAGCGACTGAACGTAAGAATGTTGCGTACCGAGCAATGCAACAATCTCATAGAACGCGGGCACGCGAAGACGAATATAAAGAGCTCAGAAGAATTGAAAAACGGCTTCACAGACAGAAAAAATCAGCCTGGGAGAAGAACATAATCTGTGAAATAGAGAAAAGCCGAGAGCGAGGTCCGCACCAGGCGCGGAAGTTCTACCAATCCGTCCGAAACATGACGCAGTACACACCACGCTGCACATACTGCAAGGACGGAGAGGGAAATCTGATCACCGATCCTCAAAGCATACTGGAGCGATGGGAAGTGTACTTCAATGAATTGCTAAATGGTCAGCTCACTGCAGAAGTGGAGGCTCCACTACTTCAAGAAGAGTACCCTATGTTGCCGCCACCAAGCATAGAAGAGGTTGAGAAGGCTATAGGCCGGCTAAAGAAAAACAAAGCCCCGGGAGCCGATGGTATACCAGCCGAACTATTTCAACACGGTGGGCCAGCTTTACGTCAAGCAATTCATGAGATTATAGTGCACGTGTGGGAGCATGAAGAAATTCCAGAAGACTGGCGAAAAGGTATCATTTGCCCCATACATAAGAAGGGAGATGTCACAACGTGCAGCAATTATAGAGGTATCACGTTGTTGAGTACCGCCTATAAGATACTCTCCTCTATCCTACAAGACCGGATAACCCCATACGCTAAAACCATCATCGGACAATATCAGTGCGGTTTCATTCCAGGCAAATCAACAACTGATCAGATCTTTACCCTTAGGCAGGCGATGGAAAAATGTCTAGAATTTAACATCCCAACATACCACCTGTTTATAGACTTTAAGGCCGCCTACGATAGCATAGCCAGGGTAGAACTTTACAAAGCCATGAGAGAATTCGGCATCCCAAATAAATTGACACGACTATGTAGGTTGACCATGACCAACGTAACAAGCCAAGTAAAAATAGCCGGATTGCTATCCAAACCAATCAACATCTTTAATGGACTCCGACAAGGGGATGGTTTGGCCTGCCTCCTCTTCAACCTGGCGTTGGAGAAAGCAATCCGTGACTCTGGCACGGCAACAAGAGGGACCATCGTCAACAGGTCCAGCCAGATACTGGCTTACGCAGACGACATCGACATCATCGGAAGAACTGAGCAAGCTGTACATGATTCCTTCATCCAGATCGAGCAGGCGGCACAAAATCTGGGGCTGCACATTAGTGAAGGTAAAACAAAGTACATGGTGGCGTCGAATGCGAGAGGAACAGTTGGTCAAACAATCAAGGTAGCGGAGCACGAATTTGAAGTGGTGCAATCCTTTAAATACCTTGGGTCAATAGTAGCAGCCGATAACAATATAGAAGAAGAAATACGCGGGCGGCTTCTCAAATCCAACAGAGCCTACTATAGTCTGTCAAAGCTCTTCAAATCCAGAAATCTCACCATAACTTCAAAACTGCTGCTGTACAGGACCATGGTCCTGCCAGTACTCACATATGGATCCGAGACTTGGGTGCTTAGCAAAAGGCACTCCGACCTCTTAGCCGCGTTCGAGAGAAAAGTCTTAAGGAGAATTGTTGGCCCCATATGTGAGGAAGGACGATTCCGGAGACGGTACAATCATGAATTGTACGCAATCTACCTTGAAGCAGATATCGTGACAAAAATTAAGCTCGGTAGACTCCGGTGGGCAGGGCACCTAGCTCGCATGAGCGAAGAGGAACCTGCTCGGAAAGTTCTTTGTGGTACATTCTATGGTAGACGACAGCGTGGTAGACCATGCTTGCGCTGGAGAGATGGCGTAGACCAGGACGCCCGGAGCCTTGGGGTGCGCAACTGGATGGCGGCGGCTCGAGACCGGGATGGGTGGAGAGACTTGTTGAAGGAGGCCAGGACCGGACCCCGGTTGTCGAGCCGACGATGATGATACATATGTATATAGTAACTATATAGTCGATGTTAAGTTGTATTAACTCATGTCATACGATTTCCTTACACCTGCCGTGGTCTACCACTCTATTCACCTTGGCAAAAAAAAAAACTGTCACTGTCGGACAAATTAACCCAACTGTCTGTTGACTCTTAAAAACTAAAAAAAAATGTAGTAGCAAATCCCCAATAAATCAATATGTCAATAGTTAATTGACAATTCGGACAAACTCATATGGGGGCCAAGTTTTCTCCACTTGTTAGTGACTGCTGCTGCTATTTCTGAAGGAGTGTCACCCTGCTTCTTCTCTGGACTTACTTAACACATGTCATTCATTCATTTTTTTTTGTCTGTTGCACGGCCTAATAAATGTTTTGTGAGTCTGGCGCTGCACCAACATGGAAATCAATGCACATGACATGTTCAATGCATTGTTTATTTATGTCACATTCACAGAGAAAAAAACAAATCGAGTTTGTCCTGTCGTCTGTATGTCATACATATGCAAATAATCTCTCTCGACGAGA
The DNA here is from genome assembly GCA_932273885.2 of Leucozona laternaria. NCBI lineage: Eukaryota > Metazoa > Arthropoda > Insecta > Diptera > Syrphidae > Leucozona > Leucozona laternaria. The sequence continues at coordinate 14,900,854 of OW026367.1, read as the reverse complement.
AATACTACTGGCTGTTTTTTTGCTGATGCAGTTTTAAGTCTTTTGTTTAATTTAAGAAGGCATAAAAGGTTTCTGGCATGCAGTCTGTCTTAAAATTATTTGGAATTAATCGGAACTGTGTTGAAATTCAACTCAGTCAAATTTGTTAACTGGCACCAACTTACAAAGAAAAAAACTGAGCTGACGGTATTGATTTATCGGTTCTGTGCACATGTAGTACTGGCTATATTGAAAGCTTGGAATAGGCGTTAAATATGCTATTGTTTTTATGAGTATGTATAGGTACTTGGTGATGTGTAGCATGCTTTGGATTACAGAGGCAGTTGTTTTTTTTTTAGATGCCGGTTGCTGACTGATATGAGCAAGGGCGTAGCTCTTTTATCATCGCCCCCTCTACTTGTTGTGAGTTAACTGAAACGTTTCTTAATTTTTGTTTCACTATAAAAAGTAAATATGTATGTGTTTTAAGTTTTTTAGTCAGAAACCTCCTAAATTTTAGTAGATATAGTTTTACATAGTTTTCAACACGTTAAACGCAAAGTAAAAACATGAGTTCTTATAAAACTGCTCAGACTTGTGTAAGAAACTTAACAAAAGTCCGCCCATTCACTAGTTTTGTAAAAGAGGCAAATAGTCCAAACATTTAGTTGATAAAATTCTTTTTCAAATTTTCTTCATATTCTATTCAGTTGATACACCATTTTTAAAAATTTCTTGTGAGGTAGATAAATACTCAGTCAAAAATGCAATCGAAAGTGATAATTTTCTGACTGAAATAATGTGAAAAAACTTGTTCGTTCTACTTAATGCTTGAAATAAAGTGATCGGTTGGTGTCTTTTTTTTTAAGTCACGAAGAGATATTTAATGATATTAATCTTTCTTTAAATAGAACCGATTGAAATACGATCGTGGAATAATCAAATTTTCAATTATCAGATTCCCTGAAATTATTTTTCTAAGTGTGTGTATGTAGGTACGTCCTTGACTTGAATTAAATTTTTATTTTGTTCGCGTTTTGCTGCATGCAAGCTTTTTACTTGTCATTCATATACATACATAAATACTATATGTACTCACCGGTAGTAATAAATTACCTGCTAGAGTTATGGTGTAGAGACTTATGGCCATACTGAGAAGAATATTGACGGAAGAATTTTCAATGTTATACAGGTAGATTTGAGACCCTTAAATGTTTATAAGACAAGCTGGTAAAAAACTTATCATAATTTTGTATTATATAAATGTAAAGTAAGGATGTTCGTCTTTCAAACATTTGAAAAAATTTATGCATAACCGATTAGGGGTGTTTACATAAGCCAGTAACCAGCATGCTTGACAACTATCGAATATGAACATTTAAATCAAAAAAACCGCATGACAAGCCATGTTCGATGATTTTTAAAATATTTGTATAACTTCCTTGTCAAAAAATTGTGATCATTTTAACAATTTTATTGCGAAAATGAAAGTAAATGCTGTTTACTACACATATTTGGAAGTAGTAATTGTAAATTTGACTGCCTCATTTTGTAAAATGTACAGCGAAGATTTGTTTGGTTGTAAAAGAAATTATTCAAAAAATCGCTTTTTGATTTTTTGGCACAAAGTTGTCGTCTTATTTAGTTAATTGAAGCAGGCAAAATGACAATAATAAGCAATAATAAATCTTTGTGATTTGTTTTTTAGCTTTGTAAAACTAAAAGGGGTTTTTTTTAGGAGTGTGGTTTTCAATTTGGCAATACTTTTTTCGGAGTCACTTGATTTATGCTCAGTTTGGTTTGCCATTTCATAATTGATTGACTTTACTCCTGTGCAAAATGTATGCAAATCGTGCAAATTTATTACCAGTATAATGGTTCGGTTCGCGCAACGCATAGCGCGCTACTTCTAATATTCGGTCGACATAATCGCTAAATCGCATACATTCGAGCAACCATGGTTAGATTTCGCACCACGTTTACTCTAATGGATAATGCACATCCTCAGAGATGCCGTACAGTGCGCACCGAAGACGCTATTGCTGCTGTGGAGCAGAGTATCGAAGGAAGACCCGAATGAGTCCATCCACCATCGCGTGCAACTATTGGAGCTGTCGAAAATTGGGGCTCTTGTCTGGAATTTATTCGAGCCAGCCGCGGTGGCCACTTGCCCGAAATCATTTTTAAAACATAATGGCAAACCCTTATCTTTATAATAAAGCTAAATTCATGGCCATCACATTAAATTATATGCGTTTTGTTTCTTCTTGAAAACGACACGTCTAAAAAAAACACCCTTTACAAGAGGTATTATATGAAAATTTAATTGAAAGCAAAATCCTTCAGGAAGAAATCCTCTCTCAATGAGCAACAGCGTCAATAAACGACCCCACTCTGTCACTGAATAGACATTATAGAAAATATTTAAAATTTGAACACCTTCTTAGACACTGAGGCATATACCTAGGTATTAAAAAATAATATTTATTGCCAATTTGTTTAGGACCAAGACGTGGTGATACCACATTATATTTACATTTAAAATCGGAATTCATAGTTTCCATCATCTTTCAAAATTTTAAACTTCTTAAGCCATCCATTGATGAAAAATACAAATCAAAAACTAACAGAAAATTATCTCGACAATTTGTCGACAACGCATGAACCGAAAATTCCTTAAACCTGGGTGAAGTAGGTATTTGTTAATTATATTTCTAAAAATTCAGATTGCATAAAGGTAGAGTCAGGGGCTACACTGTATTCTAAACATTACAAAGCTCAACATAAAAACTTTAGGCAAAGCCTAAGTAAGTATACAATGTAAGCTTATCATTATTCATTGCTCATAACACGCGTTATAAGTTGTTGTCACCATTTGGCAATTCATATTTACAAATTCATAAACATCCAACAATATTATTATTGACCTTCATTGTTCCATAAATACCTACTACAAATAGAAGTACAAATCATTTGTGGAAACATATATTCGCTCCACTTGACCCCACTTTGTTCGAAACGAAATTCATTAGCCATATAATAAGTGAATTTATTCGCGTGTCAAACAATGACACTACTATGGCAGCAACAGAGTGGACATTATGGTAAACATTTGAAATTTGAATACCGCCAGTTTAGACACTCGGGCGTATGTGTACTTTTTTTGGAAAGAGTATCAATAATAATAATTATTGTAAATTGATTTAGTGCCAATTTGGAAACGAAAATGAACCAAACATAATTCCCATACCTATTTCAACCAATAATAACGAAAGAAAAAATATAAACTTACTGACGCCAGGCATTTGACAATGCCACCACTATAGCTGGAACATACATATAAGTAAATGTGTTTTCTCATTTACATTTCATTACATTTTCCAATCAGGTGTTTCGCAGGAAGTTAAGATATATGTGATAATTTTTTGTAAACCACTGAAGCCTTCACTAAAGTACATAATACTTTACTATAAATTTAACAAGTTTAAAAAATATATGTTAACCAGAAACAAATTGGTAGTTCTGGCTTGAAGACATCTTTTGCATGCATCGCTTACAAAGCGGCTTTACGTCACGTAACGTCAAGTTTAATGTAATATATGTATTTATAAAACCAAACATGTTCAGCACCATTTTATACGCAGATAAACATAAGTACCTATAGGTATTTGTTTTATTTATAATCAAATATTGAGGAGAAGAGAGTTTCAAGGAAGAAGCGCTTGTAAAGTTACGAATGATTTGAGGAAACAAGAATAATTACGTGAACAATTACATTAAGTTATTGCATTACGCATTTTAATCGTATTTATTCAGTTCATAATAGACAAATTCGTTAATGATATAGAATACCCAATAAATATTTTAGAAGAAAGTGTACCAGCTATATTCTCTTTTCTTCTAGATCGTCCATATCCTTGTTTGTTTTTGTAGTTTTGTTTTTTAAATTTGAAAAAAGTCTAATCAAAATTGAAACAATGAGTACGTTCAGATGACGAAGGGACTTGAAGGCAAGGCAAGTTTCTCGTCTCTGATTGGCCAGCTGTCGCAAAATTTCCTTCCAATTAAGGCAACTTTTATTGGAAAGTGACTGGAAAGCTAGTCAAGAAATATCTCCCTTCATTTCAAGCCAAGTGCATTTATGTCAAAATATCAGCTGATTATATTTTGTCATTAAACAGCAAGCTGAACTTCATTGTTCAGTGACTTCTTTTTTCAACGTTTGTTTTATTGTTTTGGGTGGAGGGGTTCTTTATCAAAATAATAGAAAAGATTTAATTAAAAAATGCATCATAAGCAAGAAGTATTGAAAAAATATAAATTACATTTCGTAATTGACTTGTGTAAGGTGTTTTTCAAAAAAAAAAATATTATTATAAATACTATCTGCACTATCAATGGAAGGTAAAGGTTGGAAGTAAAGTTCCAATTTTGGCATTAATGACATCTCAAAAAAATAACTAGTTTCCTTTGTAAAATTTGCGTTCAATGAATGCACTTGACTACATATGTAGTCCCTTGTGTCTGCTGAACGTACCCAATGTCGAAGTCTACCTACAGAATTCATAGGCAACTCTCAAAAACCTACTACAGATAGTCAATGCTTAACAAATTATTGAAAGCAACTGCATTTTACAAAAGCGCTAAGTCACCAGTGGGGAATCTGAGACTAAGATATTTTACATAACATTTTACTTGCTTTAACAGGGTCAAGTTTCGTTTTAGTGTAAAACATTATGCTCGAAGTTTTAATCCAACTTAACATATTATAATTATGATGATGGAGAACTGAATTAGCGTATGTGGTCCTGTTTTTATGTACCAATAAAAACATTGGTTCATTTTAATTTTATCGAAATCAGTTGTACAGATTTCTATTAAACTTCGTACATTACAGGTTATTATAGCAAAACGGCAATGCCAAACATTGGTCTTAATGTTGGACAGTATTCGAATAAAAATTAAAAAAATACCGCTATAATTTGGTATGGACAAAGTTACTATAAATTTTGAGAGGTCTTGACCTAGCCTTAAACTAGTTTCAGTTTGAAGCATTCATCATGGGACACCCTGTATTTATAGCATTAGACCACAAAAGCAACGTCGTGTGATTAAGTCGTTCGTTTTATTTTTGAGATGGCTGGAAGTGCCTTACATGATTCTTTCTATATGTATCTTGTATTCCGAAAAGAAAAATGCATATTGGAACCAGTTTTGTTATTTAAGAACCTATATTGTATATATATCCACTGCATTGTGGCACCAAACGGCAAAAGTTGAGGAGAAAATTCTGATATTTGTTTTTATAAACACGCAGCTTCAAACACAGCAACCAAAATGTCTTTTTGATAAGTCGTTTGATTTATGGAGCTCTTAAAAGTACACAAATGTAAGTAAAAATTTGTTTTAGAGTAAAATAAAATCTAGGTTAGTCGAAGTTTTATGATTTCTCTGGACAAAGTATGGCAAATTTATCATTATTTATTTTTAAAACAACTTAGCTGATTTCTTTAAAAAAAAATATATAAAATAGAAAACTACTAAATATTTTTAGTAAATATGTATTTATTATTAATTAATTATTTACGAAAAAAAAATCTATTTCGACCTGTTTTTTTTTCGGGTTTAATAAAAATATAATAATAAACCTTCTTTCAGTACATAAAAAGCATTTTTCTTTCTTAGTTCAGAGCAGAGCGTGAATCGGCAGCAGGCCCTATCTCTGATGGGGGCTGCATCCACAGTTTTTAAATAAGACCACGATTAAATGGCACATTGTCTCATTTGTCGGTTTCTTTCTGCAGGACATCAAATTATAAATGCCAAAAAATCAGTTGACAAATTGACGAATACATTAGACACCCATTACAAGATCTTTTATCCTCTTCAATGATGTAAGAAAATGGAACAAATCCTGTTCGCTCTACAGGTGCTTATTTGGATGTATATTGAAAATATTTAAAAGTACCGTTTTATGTTATTTTATGATAAGTATGGTTGTTTGACAAATAAACTCCTAAATATAATCTCCATTCTTGGATATCAACATTTTCGACAACATTTTTTTAAAGATATTTGGCTATACGTCCCATGTTAACTGTCATCGCATATCTGAAACATCTGAGATACGCATATAAGGGGTTTAATACCTATACGCCATATTTGTTGTGTCACTGCGTTGAATGATTAAAATAATGGCTTTTGATGATATATAAGTAAATGGAAGAAGAGGTAAACTCGTACACTGTGTATGTCAAAATAGTTTCTACATAATCTATAATACATTATAAATTTTCATTTCTTGTAGGTAATTTAATTTAGTCATAAAAATATATTTATGTACATAGTTACTGAAAAGTAGTTCAGAATATCTTTTAACATGGGTATGCTTTTAACTACAGAATACACGCTTCCATCCACCCAATTTTAAACTACCTATTTAGTTTGACTGGAAGACAAATTTACAATAGCAAATACATTTCAGTTTTTACTTGCGATATAGGTACTATATGGGAAGTTATGGATTCGTACAAAAAATCGAACTCGAGATTTTGATCAAACTTTACATTACGATGATGGAGAAGTCAAAAAAAATGGGTCTCGCAAAAACGTCCGTCTGTCTGTCTGTCTGTCTGTCTGTCTGTCTGTCGGTTCGACTAAAGCCTAAACGGATGGGTCGATTTTCTTTAAACTTGGTATCTAGCGTTTTTTGGACATTCCCCCCACCCGTTTTTTTCTCTTTTTTTTTAGGACCAAAATTAACAGTAGCAGTCATACAAAATTTCTTGGCCAAAAAGGAAAAACTTATTTTTCTCAAATCCAGCGCTACCGAATTTGTTTTTAAGAACTCAATAAATTTAAATAGTTATAAGTTGCCGTTTAATAAAAAAAATGGTTCCGAAAAACGGTTATTAATGGTACCTCCCAAAGAACCATTTTTTTGATTTTCGCTTTTCTCGAAAACGGTTAAACTAATTCTGATCAATTTTTTTATGAAGAAGTATTGACACATTCTAAATAATATTGTGTACCAAAATTTTCAAAAAAATAGTTTTTAGATTTTTAAAAAAAGTTTTAATATTTTTTTTTGAAAACTCAATATTTCAAAAACGACCTAGTCGATTTTTATTAAACTTGGTTAATAGCAGTTTTTTAACTTTATCTAGAAGATTTTTGACAAAAATTATTCTAATACCCAAAAATAACGGTGCCTCCCATACAAATTTTAAAAAACCGTTAAGAAAAATATTTTATTTCTCAAAAACGACTCCTACGATTTTCATAAAAGTTTTTTTGTGTGTTAAAATTAGTACGATCTATCATTTAAAATTTTTAAAGTTTATATTTTACCTTTATTAACAGTACCTCTCATAGAACGGTTTCTTTGATTTTCGACTATCTCAAAACATTTGATCAACCGAATAAAATTAGATTTTTTATACAGAAGCTTGTTACAAATATAAATAAAAGTGCGTATCAAAATTTTCTAAAAAATGATTTTTGGATTTTTTAAAAAAAAATCAAAATTATTTTTTGAAAATTCGATATTTTGAAAACTGGTAGCAGATTTTTTTGTGAAGTTCAATTTTTAACGCAACATTAATAAATGCTTCAAATTGGCATACCAATTATTTTTCTCAAAAATGTTAACAAAATTTTGTGTATACAAAATTAATTATTTTTAAAACCGCTCCTACGATTTTCAAAATTTTTTTCTCATAAATAAAGATTTATATAAGAATTCAGATGGTGTACATCGCGTTGGGTTAAAACGGATTCAAAGTATTTTAATCAATTTCTTTCTAATTTTGTTGATTTAAGCAATTTACCAGTTTAAATAGTATAATTTCCTTATATGCATATTGCATATGTGCAACACTAGGCTATATTGTTAATTTTTGTATACTCACATAATACCACCTGAAACTAAACTAAGATTTGGCAAATGGATAAAATATATGCTCCTATAGCTAATTTATTTCAGACTATAGAACCACAATGTGGTCGCGCATAAGAGCAAGTTCGTGCGACCCAGTCGTGCATATTTTTTTTTTTAATATTCGAATTTATTTGCAAATTATTTATTGTGTTTCTTTTCCAGCTTTGGTGCTATAACCTTAGACCACATTTTACGTTTATACATCAATCTACAACTTTAAAATAGTTTCGTTTTTCAATATGTTAACCATACTGTAATAAAGAGATCATCATCATAATAATAATGTCTATGGTTCATTTATGCATTTTTGGGTGTGTCATCGTCTGTATGAAAATTGATTTGCTGCCAGCAGACGATTCAAGTACTATCACATTAAACCGCATCAACTTTTGTACTACCCCGCACCCTGATATTACATAATTTGAGTTGGATTGGGTCGAAAATATGTATATACATATCTTATAGTTCACATTATTCTCACACGTAGTTTATACTATGCGAGCATACACCTATTTTTATGAAGAATATTATTATTGTGGGTAGATAATACGACTAGAGTCCCGTAAATTTAAACGGAAATCAGACAGATTGTAGATTCTACAATAATTCCCATCGTTATAATTTTTGTACCTTACCAACTGATGCAAATAAGCCCCCAGAGTGACGATATAAAACATCAATCGCCTACTCACTAAAATATATTGAAAGTAACCGCTGTGGAAATATAACCGTACTATTGATTGTGAATCATTATGGAGAAGTTGTAAACTTTAATAAGTAGCTAGTTATGAATTATTCTATGACGATTTTAAAGGAGCTCTTGCTAGCAATTGGTTGGTTTTTGAACTGCGCCCAACTGCCAACTCTAATTTTGTTTAAGTTTTAGAGCACTGAGCTACATACATATAATTATTAGACTTATAAAAAAATTACAATACATTTGTAGTAAAACTATAGTGTCAAATGAATTTTATTTAACATTTGTATAATACTGTTTTAAAATACACAATAGATAGTTTTATTTGAACTAAAAGTATAATGTAGGTACATAAATGTACATTAATATTTGAAAAATATCCCAACAATTTTCAATATTGCACAAAAATTCATAGCGTTTTCTTTAGAAACTCAAAACAAATTATTTTCTTTTCATTCAAGATAATTTTTGTTTTCAATCAAACCAATATTAGCTTTATTAACCATTTGAGTAATCATAGTAGACTTTTAATGGTCTCATTTGGCCATTGGCTACATATTTATATAAATGGTTAAGAATATGAGATATGTAAATCAGTAAATCTTGTCTTGCACTTAAATGTCTAGAAACTCACATCACCTGCAATTTCTTAAGCCAAGAGAGTTGGCACGCGCTGTTCTATTCTATACTTACATAGATACAAGTTAGAGAAGCAAAATGGCATTTGATTGATGCCATATATGCAAGTTTGCAATAAATATGTATTTATGTATATAATCTCTGCTGGTGCCGTTGAGCTTGTTTCAAATGCATTCTATACCATTCAGAATGCGGAGCCAGCTTCAACTGTTTTATTATATTTACCGAGTTGGGTACTTATTCGAAATCAAGATTGAATGGTCCATTTTGTCTGATACCAGAATTCGATTTCTTATCACCGTTATAGGTATAGTTTGCAGAAATAACTTTCATATCCTTAGCATTGGCTGTAATTCTAGTACAAATGTTCACTTCATTCCCTTTGCCAGAGAGTTCACACCGGTACCACCGTTGCCAGAATCCCACCATCGAATTTTATTTGAAAAAAAAACTTAGGTGTTACTCATGTTAACAGTCTGTGGATACGTGTTAATAGATGCGGAGCAGATCAGACGATATATTGCATTGCATTCAATGAATTGCGTGAACTATTTTATTTCGATGGCGTTGGTTCGGTTACTCTAGAATACTACTATATATGCAATTAATACAATTCCTTTTACCTCAACTTGTAGCGTGAAAGTGAACGAACCCTTAAAGTCGGTTCTCTAGGTCTAGATAATCACTTAGGGGTATATACTCAACGGTTTTTGCTTGCAGACGCTTCAGTTCCGGCCTTTATAATCGAAATTTTTCGTACGCCCTTGTACCCCTTCCGGAAGTACTACCAACCTAGAGAAGTTAATTCGAGTTGTGTTTGAATTTCAAATTTTAAACCAACTTCTTGAGTTGCACAAATTTATATAGTATACAAAATTTAATAAATGTATAAAACAATGTAACAATGTATATATAACAATGTTAATTTGTCAATTACACCACTTTACTCAATATGTTTACCTATAATTTTTAAAAATAGTCAACTGACTCTTGAGTCACACTCTGTATAAATTTACCCATTAGAAGAAAACATTTCACAGGCCATGCATGTTTATCATCATCAAATCCTAAAAACAAACAACAAATGCCTGACAACATGTAAATATTATCATCCTATAACAAGAAAATAAACAAAACAAAATTTCTAAAAATATTTACCTACTAAAGAAAATGCAAATCGCACATGTCATTTGAAATACGCATTTATGATTCTATGTTTATTTTTGTGACTAGACAAACTTCTACTACATTCGAATGTTCAATTATCCACAGTTGCCAGCACTGCATTCCTCTACTACCAAAATATAATATTTGCAACAAAGTCAATTCTCTCTCTCCCTTATTTTATTGGTATACGAAAACGTGTTTGAGTGAGATAACCATATAGCATTTTCAAAGGAAATTTCTGGCAACTACTACATAATTTCCCAGTTTTATATAAAAATCGAAGAACTATTTGCAAAACGCGACAGTCAAATTGAGAAAAAATAAAAAGGAAGTTGTGAAACTCATTCGAACTAGCTGTGAAAAAATATATTTTAATCGACAAATTATTCCAAATCGTTTTGATTAAAGCAAATATTTTGTGTAATAAATAATTAAAAAATAAATACAAAAAAAATGGTTCGACGAGGACGTTCTGCTAGCCCACCACCAGCCACAAGGAGGTAACTTTTTCACCGTTTTTCAATAGTTTTTCATTGAATTGAAATTGTGTAAACCTATGCTGTTATTGAAGTTATTAAATTAAATTGAATTTGCAAAAACAAAATAACTAAAGAATTGCAACTAAATTGAGCGTTTGAAACATTGATTTTCCACGTTACGTAACCTCTCATGTTCATGCCACCTTTTCTGACCTTTATCATTGTTGTTTTTTAGGATGGCTCCATCTTCGCCTAATGTACCAGCACGTGCCGCCCCTCCACCACCACCACCAGCACCAATTGCTGCAGCTCCCTCGGCCATAGGAGCACCACAACAGCCTTCCATGTTCCAACAAATGGCTGCAACCGCCGGAGGTGTTGCTGTTGGTTCCGCAGTGGTAAGTTAGCAACTTTTAAAAATCTAGAACTCGCATTGATGTGCTCCACCATTTCTTTTAGGGCCACGTTGTCGGAGCTGGAATCACTGGCATGTTCAGTGGTGGCGGCGACAAGGAAGCCGCTGCCGCTCCAGCACCAGCTGCTGCAGCTCCAGTCCAACAGTATGCCAGTCAACCAAATCAGTCACAAGGTGCTTGCGCTTGGGAGATTAAGCAATTCCTGCAATGCGCCCAGGGACAAAGCGATTTGTCTCTGTGCGAGGGATTCAACGAGGCTTTGAGGCAGTGCAAAATGCAGAACCAAATGATCTAAGATCTGATACTATTCCTACATACTGTTTACCATCTTTCGTTACGAATATCGCATATAAATCCTAATGTATCTATAAATCTGTTAATTATTAAAAATATAGATGCAAAACGGGCCAGCTGATTGGATGCGCACGGAGGCACTGACACGTCAGAGATAACATCCGGCAACATAACGTGATGATCATGGTCGAGAATTTTCCTTTGGCGCTCGGCCAAGATATTTTCTTTGAAGTGGCAGACATAGCAATAATGAATGGTCAATCAGCTGGTCCAATCCAAAAAAAAAGAAGAAAATTGAGGCTATGTATTTATTTAATTTATGAAAAGTTAAACTTTAGAAATGATTTGAACGTTTGTTTCAATAAAAAAATAAACTTGTTTTGGATTCAAGATAGAGAGAGCTTGTTTTCTAGTTTCAGGGAAGCTGTCGTGGATCTATTTCAAGTCGACTTATTCAGTTGTTTTCCGTACCTTGTTTGTTTCTAGAAACCTAATCAATTGGTCAGAATGACTTGCATTTTTTTTTTTGTTTACTTTTATGGGCAGAATTGAATTTCATCATTTATAGATAAAAAGACGTAGATGTTAAGTCTGACAAACAAAATCCGTTTGTTTATTATTAAAACAGTAGGGCTATTCTAGGAATCGCCGCGGGTATTAGATTTGTATATTCTTATTCACAGAAGCAATGCGCTTTTTGTTCGACCTTGTATGAAAAGTGAGAGCTCTCCCAAAATTATTTTGGGTTTGAAAGCGAAAGGTTAATTTTTAGGTTTCTTAAGAAATAATTGAGCTTCCTTCACTTACTTCTGTCAAGCGGTTTCCATGCAATGAAAAAGTTGGGTGTCGTTCGGCAAATGTTCATTCAAATATTAACCGGGTACAAAAAAAATTGCAAAAAAAATTGGTTTTCTTAAAAGAATAAGAAGAGACTTGACGTTTGAGAGTACTTTGCTACTATATAATGCGATTGTCTTACCCCATTTTAATTATTGTTCGACACTATTGTATGCATGTCAACAAGTAATAGTAAATCGGCTGCAATTATTGCAGAATAAAGCGATGCGAGTGATATTGAGAATGAATGTCTACACCCCAATAAGAGTGATGTTAGATGTGTTAAATTGGATGAATGTGAAACAGAGGCTAAAATATAGTGCTTTGTTATTGGTATATAAATTGAAAAATAATATGGTTCCTGAGTATTTAAGAGTTAATATTGTCAACGTTGGAGATGTTCAACCTTATAATTTACGGAATTGTGAAAATTTAAGACGAAATAGGTGTAACAGAAGCAGCACTCAGGACTCAGTGATGTATGTGGGAATAGATTCGTATAATAGGCTTCCAAGTGAATTAAAAAATGAGCGGAGAATAAATGTTTTTAAAAATAAGCTAATTTGTTATATAAAAAGTTGTGGATATTAATATATATGTGTTTTAATTATAAAGGTTTTTATGACCTCATATAATGAGTTTACTAGGGCACACAACAGAGCCTAATCTCCTGCAATGCAGAGATAGGTACTCTTGGCGTAAGCTGAGATGGTTCCAGAAACTCTGTTATTATTATTATTATTATTACAAATTATCAGCATCGTTAACACAATCAGAGTTTGTTGCTATCGTGAACATAATTTCATGTTTAAATTTTTGATTCATTGAATTGACTTAGAAGACATTTTTTCATCGGTCAAATCTTGAGTCTTGTGCTCATTAACTGAAAAATTAAAAAATGTAGTTTTTATAATGGAATTGACTCTAGACATGCCAATTATAACAGTTTTGGTTTATAAAAGTACTGTTTATGCGGCCCCGCAGGGTCAGGGTCCTCCGCCGGTTGGCATACTTCAGACACCGATAGTTTTTTTTTCAAGTAGCGCGAAGGGAGTTAATGCACGCCCACTTTTAATGGCGAAAAACTGTTATAAGTGTTAAGTGTGGCTCTAGTCTCGTCCTTTTAAAATATACTTAAAAGTAAAGGGTGATTTTTTAGCTGGTTTGGTTTTGGCAACACTGGTTTTGACAGCTGACGTGTGTTTAGTACCTTGTGTCACTGTCAAACAGCTTCAGTTTGGTTTGCAATTTAACCATGGATCGTCTTACAAATGAACAACGCTTGCAAATTATTGAATTTTACCAGCCGTGTTTTTTTTGCAAGTCCATATGGATTTGTCGAAAAAAACGACATCGGGACTAATAGTTTTACACGTAAATACAGCAACAACTTAAATCCATATAGACTTAGCTAAGTCCAGATAATTATCGGGACTTACGTACTGTAAGTAAGAAGTTCCTAAGTCCCGATGTCGTTTTTTTCGACAAATCCATATGGACTTGCAAAAAAACACGCCTACTATCAAAATTCGTGCTCGGTTCGAAATGTTCATCGCGCGCTGCTTCCATTTTATGATCGGCATTCTCGACCTTCTGAGCAGTCTATTCGGAAGATTGTGACCAAATTTCGCACCAAATTTACTTTGTTGGACATTAAACCACCAACACGTTTACGTACTGTGCGTAGTGAAGAAAATATTGCGGCCGTATCAGCTGTGTGTGTCAATTCGACGCCGTTCCCAGCAGTTAGGCCATTGTTACAGCACTACGTGGAAAATTTTGCGGAAGGATTTGGGCGTAAAGCCTTTTAAGATACAGCTGGTGCAAGAACTAAAGCCAGCCGACCTACCACAACGCCGAATGTTTGGTGAATGGGCTCTTGGAAAGCTGGCCGAGGATCCGCTTTTTTATATCGAAAAATTGTGTTCAGCGATGAGGCTCATTTTTGGTTGAATGGGTACGTAAATAAGCAAAATTGCCGCATTTGGAGTGAAGATCAGCCAGAAGCATTGCAACAGCTACCAATGCATCCCGAAAAAGCCACTGTTTGGTGCGGTTTATGGGCCGGCGGCATTATTGGGCCATATTTTTTCAAAGATGATGCGAATCGCAGCGTTACTGTCAATGGTGAACGCTACCGAGCGATGATAACAAACTTGTTTTTGCCCGAAATGGAAGTTCTTGACTTGCATGATATGTGGTTTCAACAAGACGGTGCCACATGCCACACAGCACGCGAAACAATGGCGAAATTGCGAGGCGAGTTTGGTGAACAGTTAATTTCACGTTTCGGGCCGGTCAATTGGCCGCCTAGATCGTGCGATTTGACACCATTAGATTATTTTTTGTGGGGGTATGTCAAGGCTAATGTCTATAGGGACAAGCCCGCTTCGATTGACGCACTGGAAGCCAACATCCATGCATTCATTCGTGAGATACCGGCCGATATGTGTGAAAGAGTATGCCAAAATTGGACTCAGCGGATGGGCTACCTGAGACGCAGCCGCGGTCAACATTTGCATGAAATTATCTTTAAACATTAAATTGCAAGGTTCAAACTATCGATTCAAATAAATATTTCATTCATTTTTTCGAATTTTTTGTGTTTTTTTTTTTAAAAAAGTTCTAAACCTCTTAAAAAATCACCCATTATATCATAGCCCTAGCCCCCTAGCCCTAGATTTTTTTAGGATGTTTTTTTTTTTTTAGTTAATCTGGAGTTAGCCCACTAAATTTGAACGGTTTATTCCAAAGCTTGAATGATCTCGCCATAGAAGTGGGCCTTACTCAGAATATTTCGAAAACTTGAGCTAATCTAATTGGGTCGGATTTTAATTTGGATCGAAAACCTAAGGAAAATTATAAATCTGGTTTCGAAAAATCTAAAGATGAAACCGAGTAACACACCTTCGCCCCTGAGAAAAAATTGCAATCTCGTCATACATTCAGCTATCGAAATATTCCATTTTAACTTGAATTGCTGATTTGTTAAGTTTTTAGCATTTTTGTCTGTCTATTTTCTCCAGCCAGCTAATCTTTGAATCCTATGATTTTGATAATCTGGATTTAGAGACAAGAGCAGTTTTGGTTTGTCCAAGAATAGTTATTATCGAATTAAGAAAATAAAAATGTTACACATGCAAAATTTCGTTATATAAAATTTAAATCATTTACCATAAATTTATTAACAATATTTTGTTTACTATCGTCACAATTGTAAGAATGTTTTACTTTATAAATTTTATCTTAAACATAATCTTCATCTAATGATTGAATCTGCTGTAATGGCCTAAAATACTCATCCATTATACCTTCTGCTTTTTTAAGAACGGCAAAAGCACGTTCCATTGTATCTTCTATGTCAGATATTTCTGGATTTTGTTTAAATTTCTTAGGCATCGGTGGTAATTCCAATGAATCCTCCTCCCCGTCCATGATCAGTGGATAGGTGGTGCCCTCAAACAATCTGCACTTCTCATGCACTTCGAAACTATAAATTGTCTCATCTAGTTCTCTGGTAAGTTCAGGATCTGTTGTTGTTTCGGTTACTTCCTTTTGTAATTGCTTCAGTTTATTATCGGCAAGTGAAGATGCCATTTCGGCCCTGGATATTATGGAATTTATATCCAGTTGTGATTCCTCTTCTTCGTTATCGCTCTCTTCCTCTTCGGTCATCATTTTTACTGATTTGACTAATTCACTTTTGAGCCACCAGGGCTCTGATTGAAATGCCATGAATTCATCTCGATTGTATATGATTTTTCGAGGTAAGCTGCTGCTTTCATTCATCCATTTCTCGTTCATAATAGCTATAGCTATCTGTCGCACAATCGGCAGCCAAGAAATCCAATTCAGTCGTTGGTCCAGTGGAAGATCTTGAAGACTCTCATTATTCAGTTCTTCAATTAAAACCTTAATGGCATTGTAACCTGCTTTTGTGGCTAAGTCATCGTCATTGGGAATGCATGCGCTGGTATAATTTAGAAGCCACAATTCTAGATCATCAATTTCTAGAGGAATTTCTTCGTTTGGCGGAGATGGAAGCTTTAAGTTTTCGAGGAAGTCTATTAACTTTCTAACTCGATTGATATTTTTCCAATCTTGTGGGAACTGTTCCAACCCAACTGGAATGTCAAACTTTGCGACTGGAACAAACTGCCTTAGTTCTTCTGGAAATTCCGGATAATCTTGAAAGTCCTCGTCGATCACTTGGATTAAACAATCGATTCCCAAATTATAAATTCCGATCAAAAATTTCGGAGTGGAACAGATTTTCCTAAACGACGGATTCACAGTCCAGGACTTGTGAAGTTTTCGCCATAATTCATCGCCCAGGCAAGTGTTTAAGAATCCTTCAATATTCTGGGCCTCAAGCGGACAGGCATAGTTCTCATTTTTTGCCAAAAATTGCAGAGATTTATGAAAATCCGTTTTCATGTTGTAGTCACTGCTATGGAATACATGGACGTTTGATATCTTTCCATCGTTCATAAGGGATTCCAGGTGAAGATCCGTTTGTACTGTGGCGGCACTGGTAGGGTGAGGATTGTAGACTATAATAGCAACAGGTATAGGTTGATAAATCCTAGACAACTTTAGCAGATGATGAAGACGTTTTCTAGAGCTACGCGGGTTTCCGGTTGCCATCATGAAGATAACTCCACCCGCATTATCACACTCCTTCCGTACTTTTTTATTTTCCTCGTTCTTTGGAACGATGCATGATATTTTCCGAACACACAGCGCTAAACAATCCTCACAGCTGCATACAAATGCCGGATTCGATTCTGGTGACTTTCGTTTCACATTCTGTTCAAGCCAATTGCTGGCATAGGAATTGAACCCAGGCAGTTCTTCTCTTTCCCCGGGGAGGGATATAACCAGTTTAAAATATTTTCTTCGCTTTAGAAACCCCGTAGGCATTTGATTCTGCGATTCTTTGAAGTTTCGCGTTAGGCAAGAAAAAATGTCGATTGGGGGATTGAGGTCATCATTTCCGAGGAGTGCTTTGAAGTCACAAGGAAGACCAAAACGGTATCGTTTGATCATTTGCAGGTTTTCAGATTGTCGGGGATGTGCTACCTTCATTGCCTGTTCGTCCAGAGTATCTGTTGTCATCCAAATCGGAAATGTTTCGATTAGCTCACGGTGTGTCTTCTTTTTATGAGCCATGTCGCGCCACCTGTGGAAGTATCTATATAGAAGTGATTGATCTCGTTTCATTATTGTTAGTTCATTGGTATGGATTTGCTTTATGAATTCCAGGATGTATTCCGAAATTACACTTTCTGCTAGTTTGTCTATACATTGATGGTTTCGCAGTTCAGTGGCAGCTATTTTCCTAAGCTGTTCATGTTGTACTTCGTCTAACATTTCCATGAGAATTCTCTCGGAGTTTTTTGTTATTTGAATGATTGCATCTCTACGGTATTTCTCCTCCCGGCGTTTCTGGTTTGTCTGTTCCTCTAAGATTCTACGTTGCCGTTCTAACTCTTCAATTTCTTTTCGTCTCGCTGTTTCCTCTTGTTCTTGCTGGCGGCGTCTTTCATTCTCGTCTTCTTGTTTTCGCAATTCCTGTTGTTTGTCTAATTTTGATTGAATCAAATCGAATTCCAATGGCTTCGAGTCAAAATGCTGGAAAATATTATCACTGGCGAACGATTGAGTTGAGGATCCGAAGATGTTGGTAGTGGTCTTCGGCGATTCCGAGTCACTAGTAGATCCTCCAAATATGCTTCCTGTTTTCTCTGAACTTGTGTGGAAGCTCGAACTGCTGCCAAATATTGAAGTACTATTAGGTGCTTGAACTGGTGGTGCTGGCATGGGGATTTTGAAAATTGATGAACTTGGTGAATTGTTATTGGATGGTGGATTGAATGAGCTTTGATTAAAAATAGATTCTGATACTGATACTGTTGTAGGTATGGGGAGAAGTTTGAAATCCGGATCCTCCTTGGTGAACATTGCTTTAAGTTTTTGCTTGGGTGTCATTGGGGGCGAAGCAACTGGAATTTTGAATATCTTATCGGCCACCGTGCGTTGCGGTGTCTTTGTAACTCCATCACCTCTGAGTTGGTCCTCTGCGGTGAATGATTCATAGCGGAGATAGCCATTTGCATCAAAACTGTCATGAGGCTGATGATTTTCAAAGATCATCGGTGAATCCAGTGGACGACCGCATACTGCTTCGCCCACTCCTACTTGACGCTTCGATTCCACTATCTGTGAAAGAAATAGGTGAGAAAGTATATTATATCTGATTGCTATTTGCAAACTTTGTTTTAATTGGGTTCAGTCACGTCTGAAAATAATGATATTTTGAATCATAGATGTGATTCAGTCCTGGAGACTTCGATCAGTCATTTCGGCAAACATAATTTTTTGTTAAATGATTTATTCGATGCTAAGATGAAGCATAGTTATGGATAGCTCCGGCACAAGCTGCTGAAATATTTTCAGAATCGTGAATCGTGGACGTATAGAAAAACGATTAAGCTCATGAGGTAAGGCATTCTAATTGCCACACAATCGATATACCAGATACCCAAGAGAAACAAAACAAACATGGATTGCCTTTCGAATTCTTTTCGCATGGTCTTTGTATATACATAAAGGTTAAAACATACATAAGGTTAAAACCACAATCAAAGAAGAAGAATATAGGGTTGTCTACTTCACACTCTATTTTTTGGCCATGAATCATATGTAGCTCATTCGGTTAAAGGTTAAAATTGATGCCAAACGAAAGATGTTTTGAATTTTTTTCCATTTCAATATGCCGTGTTTGCTTTAAACTCGACGCATATATTATATGTGGCAACCCTTTTGCAAAAATAAACTGAAAACACTCTTTTCGAGTTGTTCTTTTTTATGTTATATTTTTTTTAAAGAAAATTACACAATTGGATTTAGACTTGAACTAAAAAAAAACTAATATCAGCTGACTGTATTCCGGAAGAACTTCAGCTGACGTAGTGAATTCGGCATGTGTATAAGTGCAAGATTCACTTTGTCAACGTAAAGCGATATAAAGTGGCTAAGACATTAATTTTGCAACACCAAACATTTCTCAAATCACCAACATAAAAGCATTTCTCAAAACTTACCTCAAAAGCTCGATCCATAAGCACTGGGACGTCGGGTTCCTCGAATGCTTTTTTATCCAATCGCACCATCTCTACATCACACTGAAGTCCATAGTAGGAGAAAAAATCCAAGGCAGCATCTTCATTTTCGAATCCCAGAATCTTAACTAAATGGATAAGTGGCAGTGAAACTGAATGCCTCGGCCAGTTGTAGGCTTTAATTATCATCCTAGTCGCCTTCAGTCGGACTTGTGTGAAATATCTCAGCAGGATGCAGGCGTTCATGTATGAAGTCTGTTTCACCAGATTGAAGAATCTTACGTAGTTGTTGCTTTCCATGCATTTATAAAAGCCTATAGCAGAACGGACTTCCTTGGAATTCTGAATCTCATCGGGAAGGTCCTGCAGTTCCCAAAGGAAATTGGTATCATTCAGATTGAGTAGAACAATAAAACCACGGAATTCAGCCTCGTTCTCACACTGAATGCCTTTGATTCGCAGATCATTGTACATATACTTGAGTGTCTGGAGACATTTGGTAAGATTCTCGGTGTTAATCTTCTGATCAAACACCGAGGGATCCTCGGCTACCAATCGCGCTGCGCAGTGAATATGAAATCGGGCACACTGTTCGACTAATTCAACTGCTCCGGTAGAGCAAAGTTCTTGCTGTGTGACGTCTTTGCGTATACTTCGCGTTCGATCCCACACAAAGTGAAACCAATCGCCTGTGTTCAGTTCTGCTATGTCACACAAACCCATGATGCGATGCATGAGGTACTGCATAGTCATCTTAAGCACCGCCTCTGGCCGCAACTCGTGACCGAGTGGGACCTCTTGATCGGCACTACTCCTCGAATACTCTTTGATTGCGATTTTGTGATTCATCTCACTGCGACTACCTCCTTCCTCCATTTCGAAGCCGGACACCTGGTGTTGGAATTCGCGCATAAAACGTTCCTTCTCCGGACACATATCCGGGCATGTCCCCTTGATACTGACTACTTTTTTTATATCGGTGGTGCGAACTGTAGTCAGTCGGATAAGTTTATCTCGGGCATCCAATATGCGATATTTGTCTTCATCGTTATTGGCAGGTCTTCTTAAAATCGCCTCCAATTCGGCCCGCACAGAGTTAGGGACAACCCTTTGAGCTGGCACAGAGGTTGACTCTGCGATGTGACTTTTAGAAGCCTTCTGTCTGACAACTCTGGCAACTTGCGTAGATTGCGAAGGAGGCGGAAGTTTTGTAGCTTGCGTTGGCATCCTTCTCGCGTGATTGCCCATAATGTCCAATTCGGCTTGTACATCCGGATCGACCCACTCTTCTGTGTTCTGAACATGACCCACCTCGTGCAGGGAAAATCGAATATCAAATTCTTGTCCATTGAAAACTGTTCCATTGCGCAGAGCATTGGCGGCGTCTTCTTCGCGTTCATAGTCTACCGTACAGCAGAATCGATTGGGTCGCAAAATGAATCTAGATATTCTACCATACTTTCCAAAATGTTTCTTTGCAATTAATTTGTCTAGAAAAAGCTCAGGAATCCTTTCGCAACTGAAAGATTAAACCAATTGTTATAATTTGATCGACAAAAAAAAAAAACAGCGGGAAAATTTTTCAAACTCACGTAATTGATTTGTAATTTGTGTTATTTTCAATAATTTGACAATCATCGTCGTCAGACATAGTAAATGGTTTATTTTACATTCACAAATAATCAAATAAGAACTTAAATAAAACTTGTATTTTCGATATAAATTAAACAAAATAAAAAATATGTAAATTTCGGCTTGGTATTGTAACTTTTTTGAACAAGTTACAAGTTACGCCGAAGCCCCAATATGATTGACGTTTCAAGTGTCAGATATTTTTGTAATTTTTTTCTTCTAAGGATTGGTACACATGGAGAGTAGGAACAGTTGGAAACTGGAAACAAGTTTGTTTGGTAGAATACGGTAGTAGTTATTTTCAAAAAGAAGTTAAGACTCAAAACATTCGGAGCGAATATGCGACCACCTAAGAATGTGCCAGGATTCTCATCGCCCCATTGTGGGTACTCTCATTAATCAGCATGAAATATAATCTAGTCATGCGAAGGTTTCGTTGTCGTTCCGAAGTATTCGCTTTGAATTGAGAGAACCTGTCTTAACATGTTTTGTGTATTTTTTCCAAGCCCAGTCTAAATTAGACAAAAAACCAACGAAACGAATAATACACATAGAAGGAGTAAAACGGAACAGCAACTTATCCACATTTCGTCTTTTTCGTGGGTTATCTTTTATCTCGTAGAAAACTGTGTTGCGGGCGAATTAGCTCTATGTTATCGATAGTTTGTATGGAAACGCCAAATTTTTCTGTGATGGTGTGGCTAATCCGTCAAGTATAGTTTTTAATTGATTTTCGGGGTTGTAAAAAACACGCCAAACCCAAGATACATAGTTTATTATAGTGCAAGTCTCTTTGTGACAGTGTTCACATCGGACTCATATTGACATTTCTTCGTTTTATCTCACTCCTCCTCATGATGAGAAAGAGATAGTTTTTTTTTTCAAAAAAAAATAAAAAATCCTGCCTCACTTCACTATATTTTTTTTTCATAGTGAGGTGGAGTGAGATAAGGGAACAGATGTTAAAATGAGTCACGTGGAGTGAGTCCAATGTATTTTAGATTAGATTAAGTAAATCTATCTAGTGTGTCCACCGCACAAAAAGATTTAAAAGTAAACTATATTTGGCAGTCCATTTCAAAATGTAAATTCTTTCTAATTTTTTCTTATAAAGTTGAAGTGAACCAAAAAGATAAGAATATGTAAAGAAAAAAATCGATTTTCCAATCAATGCGTTCAGAACGATGTAATATTTAATATAGGCTAGTTCGATTTGTAAAAACTACTGACGCTATTCAGATTTAACAAGATTTATTAAAAATCTATTAGATTTACGAAATTAATTTGTGTGTGGTAAATCTTAAAAAATTGAAAAAGATAAAGGACAAATCTAATAAGGTCCAAAAGGCGGAAGTAATATTTTGCTTTTACAATTTGTATAAAGTTGCTATCTATTTTCACAGCTTTTTATTATATGTAATTCGTCTTAATATAATAAAGTTTTTGTGGTTAAATTTCCACA
The DNA here is from genome assembly GCA_932273885.2 of Leucozona laternaria. Classification (NCBI taxonomy): domain Eukaryota; kingdom Metazoa; phylum Arthropoda; class Insecta; order Diptera; family Syrphidae; genus Leucozona; species Leucozona laternaria. The sequence goes on along the minus strand of OW026367.1, from coordinate 14,878,189 downwards.
TCATACTGAAATAAAACTAGCCAAAGTAAGCCGCTTGTACCAAAACTTGGTTTATCCTCGAATCATGATTATTTATTAACTCGGTCTAGTGAGGGTAAGTAGGTATGAGTATACAAAAAATTTCGCATCAAAAATAGTGAAGAAAAAAAAAGCATTATGAAACTCTTTATACATTGCTTATTAATATCTTTAACTAATTATTTTGAGGCCAAATCGGAGTGTAAGACTGTCGTTTTGGAATCTTATAGCCACACATTTTTCTCCGACTAAAAATTCATCCTTGTTAAAATGAGGCAAGTAAATCCATTGCTAGCTCTCCGTCTAGTTGTATTGTTAATTTACTTAGCTGATTTGTTTTAAACAAATGAAGCCGTTTGACTATTCAACGTTTTTAATGTCATTTGTATTCTGAAAATCTCTAAAAACAGTTTTGTGCTTTGAAAAAATCCAATTAAGTTAAGAAAGATTATAAAATAGTAAGTAAAGCAATTATTATTACATTTATTTAAAAAAAAATAAGTTTAACAAAAAGAAATCACAAACGAAAATTAAGTTAGTTCTGTATTTCCATATCAATGAAGTCTCGGATGTAAGATTCTTCTCCGAACGAAAAATCATTCTCGAAGTTTTCAACGATTTCACGTGCTATCACATTAGATATTCTGAAAATAATTTTGTTTAAATATGTATACATATGTATGTATGTAAATCAAAAAAATTAACATTTACATATTATATTTATTTTTTATATTTATATATGAACATACTTTGCAAGAACCTTCCAAGGTTGAGGAAATTGTGAATTAGTGTAAAGGGGATCGTTTTTGCATCGTTCTATAAAATCGTTTCGTTCCTCTAGGATCGCTTTTATATCAATATCGTTTCGTTGTTCTTCATTTGTTTGTTTTCCAGTAGAAATACCTGCGATAGTATCGTAAGGGGAGTCCAATGCATTTTCTTCTGCAGACTTTATTGTATTATCTCCTTTCTGTTTTTTAATTTCATTACAGGCGTTTTCATTTTCGTTTACAGTTTCAGAAACATCTTGTTCATTTTGAGAAGGTAAACTATTATCCAAATATTTTACAAAAGTGTAGAGGGCATTGCTGCGGTAGTATAATTTGTCCCTAAAATAATATCAACAAAATTGTAGTACGTATATATCGTATGTACATATGTACAATGTACATAACCCTAATTTATTCTTCAATGCGAAGTGAAATAAAGATAAAGTATACCTTAAGAAATCGCACGTCAAATGGCTAGCGAAAAAAACAAATTTGATTATGTTATGTATTGGGTTATGTTTGTTTCGAAAATCAAAACCAATTTGTCGCCAAAAAAAATACAATTTATTTAATGTAATTTTTACGCATAGGAAAAAAGAACTTTTCTGTACTAAAGTTTCACTTCGCTTAGAAGCTTAGATTTATAAACTTGCTTAATTCGAAACTTCCTCATTATTCCTCAATATTATACGACAAAACTGGGAATATATTGCCTATAAATCTTTTTAATATTTCTGATATACCTAAGATCTCATTTTTTATAATTCATCTATTATAGGTACCTATATTATTTGATAAATAAAATGTAATGCATGCAAAGATATTTCACATTAGAGAAAATTCTGTCGTCAATTTTTAGATAATATGAAAATGATATTTTATAATACAAAATTCTGTTATTGGCTAATATAAGAATTTGCATTAAAAAAAAATTCTCTTAAAAAAACAAAGCCTAAGCTTCAATGAAAGTAAAAGTGAACGAAACTAGACGAAAAGTAACAGTCCACAATAATATTGATTGTATCATTATGTTTTCCTTGTATTCGTTCGCTTTAATATGAGTGATGCCCCCCTCTGACGATTATTGTGTCAATTTTATGAATGAACTCTAAAGGCTTGTTTCACAAAGTCTGAGTAAAGTTTTGGTTAGTTATCCCACACTTAATGGGACAACGTCAATTTAAAATGTATAGGGCTAAAAGTCCCAAAATTTAGAATATAAAGGGTCCGCCAAATAACTTTTTTTTTGAAAATGGCGCAAAACATCGAGTGTAGCGCCGGCTGTGTGGCACGTAGCGCCCAATTATGCCTCTGGACCAAAATCCGCACCAAACAGTGACTCGTTTTGGGTGTATCGGCTTTTCAATGTATATGCGTGCGGGTTTTCTGTGCCCCAAATGCGACAATTTTGCTTGTTTACTACCCGCCAAGATCAAAATGAGCTTCATCTGAAAAGATGATTTTTTTTGGCAAAATCGGAATCTTCTCTAAGTCGATCGCAGGCTCACTTAGCGAAGCGTATACACAACCATATTCGTTCAGCGGAAGGATAAAACTAATTATCTGTCAAATCAGACATGAGCGTAGTGTTACCATTCACAAAATAAGCACTAGTTGAAAAAAAAACGTTAGATGGCGGACCCTTTACATTAGCTTTTTTGGAAGTCTTTAAAAAAATAATACATTATCTATTATTTCGTGACCCTTAATGCTCAATAAACTTTTTTTGTGTTTTACTCTCTTAGACTATACTGTATACATATACTTAAACTTTTGGTAGGGTCGACTTTGCATCAAGGTTAAAGCAAAACCAAAATTAGATATGGTATACCCACCTACACAATTGCTCATCATCTAAATATAAAAATTCACCTTTCGATAAAGGCTCTCTCTTTTGCTTAATTCGCTGGGTAGATAATATTGATCAAACAAATTATTATTAAACCATTGATATAGTACCTCATTACGCCACACTAACAGGCTTTTGTTTAGGAAACCATCAATCAAGAAGCAGAAAAACTACTTTTAAATTTTTTTATTTGGAAGTTTCTTTTTTGAGGAAAATTAGAAGAAGAACTCTGTATAGGTACCTGCAGTAGATATAATATTTTTTAAGAATACAAAATATTTAGAATGGACTTTGTTTTGACATTGTGTTACATTATTTATGTACTTCCAATCCCTGTCTTACAAGGTTAAATGAAAATGTCAGGAAATTTAAAGCTACAAGCATTATGTACATAATACTGAACCTACTGATATCCGATTGATTTATGGCCAGTCGTTTAGTTGTTTTGTTATTATTTTACTTACTTTAATTGTTTTTGGACCTCAGCAAATAAAACCAGGTAGAGGTAAACTTATTATATACCGAATTTCAGATTTCTGAAATTTTGCCATGGTTTTGTTTAATGGTGGTAAGTATACAACAAAACACGAAGCGAATTATCGCAATTGTATAGTAAAATGGTATCAGAAATACTTGTAGTGGTAGTCAGGTTCTGTACGAGTGCCTATGGCGCCCGAGACAAATTGCACAAATGAGCGCCCCTTTAAAATAGACTAGACAATTACAATTAATTGTATTTTTGTTAAGTCTTATAACATTAAGTCAACGTAATATTAAAATGATTTCGGTTTGTCAATTGCTTCTCTAAATTTGTCAATGATGTCATCGTATTCAACTGTGTTAGCTACTTTCAGTTGTATTTATTTGAGTTCCTTAGAACACTCTCATACAATTATCTAACAAGACCATGTCTTAAAATAGTTGGAAACCTCCTTATTTATTTATAAACGCATTCCAACAGTTGTCTAAATATTTCCTCATTTATTCACTGATATGGATATTCTTTGTAACCTGTAAATTTCGAATGAATTAATGAAAAATTCATTCATTTCAAGATACCTATTAAATTCGAAATAGGAAATTTCATTGAATATACCCATTCCTAATACCCCGTACTATTAAGTCATTAATTCAATAGAAACATTGAATTTTGTAACAATTTAAATCTAAATATAAATCTTCCAAGAGTATCTCTTGTCATAATGTCAACCTCAGGGTCACTCTTATCTGGGTTCCAGGTCATTGTGGCATTGAGGGAAATGAGCGGGCTGACGAACTGGCGAGGCAAAGATCAGCCCTTCATAGCTCACTTGCGGAAAAAGTTAATATTCCTCTTGGAGTTATGAAGGGCAAATTATTCTCAATTTTACTTATTGAATCCAATCACAGGTGGGAAAGTTTAACAAACTGCGTCACATCCAGAAAGATATGGCCCATCTATAATAAATCTCGAACAACTGATCTGATATTTAGGCCCATCAGGCGAGACATAGCCAGGATTGTTGCCTATAGGAGAACATGCGGCGAAGCAGGGCATTCCGTACAATACTTTTTGTCGCAGTTGTGGGGACCAACAGGAGAAGGAAACAGTGGCCCACTTCCTATGTAAATGCCCTGCTCTGGCCAGATCGAGAGCGAAATATTTTGGAAAGGCTTTTCTTGAAGATCTACACGAACTTTCTGAGATAAAGATCAAAGATCAAAGAAGAAAGGTCAAGTTTCGACCTTAATTCCTTCACCTCACCCTTTGGACTCCTTTAGACAGCGCGTAAGCTGAATAAGGTCGTTTTAAGAACCCGTAAGAGGGTATATGTGCAAACCCCTCCAATAATATTACAAAATTAAAAATAAAAAATAAAACCACTTCTCACCCAACAGGTCAATACGAGTTATGGTATCAAAACGGTGCACTCTAGCGCTAATTGGGTCATGGAGCGAGTTTGCTCTGGACCGCCATCTCTACCTACCTACCTATCTCTTGTCATGCAAAAGTTTTTGTTATTGCTTAGCTTTTCAGATTTGGAAGAAAATTGTAGGTTCCCTCAATTCCTGCCGACTAACAATATATGTACACAAGAGACAAGAATGGTTGAAAGCTGCAGAATTTACTAATTCCTGACTCATCGCGGGCTGTAGTGCCCCAAATTAATTTATTTATAAAGCATATAACACAGATCACGCAAAATTTTAGCTTTCATACTAAATTCTCTCAAAAATTTAGCCAAGCACTTTTAGTTCAAGCTAAAAAATCAAATTTTTGGTCCTTATTGTACATGCTAATCCTTCAAAATATTAGCGCACGCGAGTGTGTTTTGAACAATAGAATAGCCTTTGCCGCCTAGCGCCCGGGACCTTGCCCCGGTTGGTCATGCAGTCATGCTGGCCCTGTTGGTAGTTGAATTGCTTTAGTAATCGTTCAGTACACATAATTAATAAATTTATATTTTTATCACAGTCAGAACTTTGATTGTGAAATTTACCCATATCAGTCGTTTAAGAAATGACCTTTTATCATAACACCACTCACACTGACACCACCAAATCTAACCAATCTCCACTTACACTCTGTCACAACATAAACAAATAACTTCTTAAAGCAAAAGCAAAAAAACAACAGCAATTCACTTACATTTCTCCGGACTTTGTTGCCTCATTCCTGACTAGTGACGATGCCGCCGGAAGATTCTTTCGCCAAGCCTCTTCGTTGTCTTCAGCTCTATCAATTGCGTTGGCGGCGCCATCGCCATCTCTCACATTTCGCTGAGAAGCAGCTTCTTCTTGTCGATGTTTCCCATCTCCAATGATTATATTATGGCTGTTGGAGACGAATTTATCTGCCCGGGGTAGGGGTAACCCCACCGGCAAGGCAGTGGAGTTATCTAAACATTGCTCTGACGTCATTATATGTTGTGATGGTGGTGGTGGCATTACGTCATCTAATTTTACTGGTAATATGCTTAACGGTGTCAATAATGGTGGAGCTGCTGGTGCTATCCCACCAACTTCATTATTCGTATCTGGTGCCGGTGTAGGTTTTTTCGCCGCCTGTGCCGCGGCTGAGGTCGAGAGAAAAGCTCCACTACAACTTTTCTGTTTCATCGAATTGTTTTCGCTGAAAAAAGCAGCGACGTCGATGTTTCTCAGTGATTGTTTATCGCATATGGTATTGGGCTTGGTGTCCGCAAGTTCACTGCGAGAATTTCTTTCAGTTTGTTCCGTACTGTCTTCCTTGACGTTCTTACTACTGCAGTTTGCTACTTTAGCCCTAGCTTTGGATACTTTATTCTGTCGGGTCTCTTTTAACTCCTGCTTCTGCTGCTTGCCTTTACTAGAGTGTGTACCTTTTTTGGTCACTTTATGATAAAAAAAATAAATTTATTAATCATACCGAATCGGAGTTAAAATACCAATTTATCGAGGAGGGTAGAGATTCAGTGTATTGGAAATTAAAAATAATTAAAACTAAGTCATCAGTTCGTCCGTTGTTTTGTGGCCCGCATGGGAGGTTGATAAAAAATAAAAAAAATAATATTAAGCCGTGCATCTGTTGCATTGCACACAATTTGTGTTTTTAATCGTCGTCGTTTGAATATCCTCCAGCACTCTACCTCCTTCACCCTCGTATCTTAACTTTTATAAAGTTCCTTATTAATAAATTTAATTTGATATGTACTTACCCTGTTTTTGATGCGAGTTACTATTTTGTGTACTATTTTCAGTAGCAATTTCATCGATTTTCAGCTGTTTACCCTTCACTTCTTGAAATTTTGACTTGAGGACATTTAGAACCGATTCAACGGCTGTCTGTGGATTATCCTGCAAAAATAGAAATCATTTTTGAATCGTTGAAATCCGGAAGTGAATAGCAAGAAAAAATGGTAAGTTTATTTTTATGTTTTGTTTTTTTTTTTTTAAAATTATAGGTAGGTATAGGTATGCAAAATGGACATCTTCTTCTATATTATGAATTATTAATTTTCGGGTGTGACAGTGTGTTTGGAGCTTAAATAGAGGCGATTGGCGACTTTTGCCGATTTAAATTTGAATAAATGTGTAGATGTTTCTTATGTTATCGAAAGAGGAAATGTATGTATAATACGTACATTATGTATTTAGGTATGAAGTGAATGCCTACAATCAACAACTGCTAAAACTGGAACATGCAAGTTGTAATAAGTTGTAACTTTAAATGTGTTTTAAAATATGATTTCGATTTACATTAGGTACCTATACGTTATGTGAATATTTTCTGGTCTGAATTCCGTGTATTTTCGATTCCCTATATGAATAATAATATCTTCGTATTATGTGTATCTATCCATTTACCTATATTATTTTGTTTACTGATCAAGATGTATAGAATTTCGAATGCAATTTTTGGTTTGAAACCTGATCTTTAAAGTGAAGGTTGGAATTAGCACCTGCTTAGCATTATTTATGTAGGTACCTATATGTATATCTATATCTCCATCATCATCATGTAGGTAGGTGTATATGACATATTGTTATGTTACTACATTATATTATTCAAGTGGTTTTTTTAAATAACGATTGAGTATGTATGTACTTAGATCAAATTAATATTGTCAACTGTCATATTTGACACTGATTTTTTGGGAAATAAATTATTGCAAAAATATTGAAATTTTTTAGGTGAGTGGCAAACAAGCAAATAAGATCGCAGTGTTTTATTGTTCACGAAAAAGTGATTGTATTTTTTAGTATCTAGGTATCTATACTTTTTTCAGATTTTACAAGTACAGTTCTAGCAAGTTTATAGGTTTGGAGAAAAATCAGTGACGTCATTCTGATTCCCTTGGTCCTATATAAGTTCTAAATAGTTCAGTATCGTAATTGCATTTAAATCGTCTACATATGTGGTTAATTATGTTAATTGAATTTATATTTCAACTAATCTAGTACATCAAGTACAAACGTAGTGATAAAAGTATGAATAAGTTTAAGAATGTTTCTAGCAATAAGAGTCATCACAAATCGCTGCGCCGGGTTACGATCGGGGTCTGGAACCAGCTTGGATTCTAGGCACCACATTTGATACCTAAGCGTTTTTTTTGTATTTTCTTGAAATTGCAAAGCCAGTTGTTTTTAATACTAAGGGATACCTACTATTTTATATTTTGTTTTAGCTATGTTATTATCTTTATGTTGAGCATATTCCATATTATTTTAATAATTTTATTTAAATTTTTAAATATAAGGTATACTTTTTTAAAACATAAATATTTTGCATCTATTTAGCATTATGCTCTAAGTGCTCAATCTCAAGAGAACTTTTTCTAATTGTTATTTATAATTTGTTTATATTTCCTTAATTTATAGTTTTGATGTTATTCATGTAGTACTGTTGGTGTTATGCCGCAATTCATTATTTCTGGTACCTATGTATGTATTTTTATCAATTTGTTGTATAGAATAGAATTTGATAAAAAATACGACATCGGGGTTTACCAAAGTTATCGCAGCATAAAAGCCCATCAGTGTCACAAAATACCATCACTAACTTTTCAGCTTTATGGTAAGCATGCAAAACAAAATTAATCAGCCATCCCACATTTGAATAAAAAGAGATATCATATAGAAAATTATTCAGTTTAAGGCCAGTTGCTCGAAGCTCTTTTATGGCGAATTCCTTACAACAAAGAAATCGAATTTTTTCTAAACAGAATCGAATTTTTTCTAAACAAAATCGATTCTTCTCTGTCAAAACAAATCTTGCGTTTTTATCAAGATTTCACACTGATTTGCACACACACTATGAAGACTTGACATTTCTAATACGTCAAATTGAAAGTCGCGGATTTTTTGGAAGAAGAGTTGTTTATTTTTTGGTTGCAATGAATTCTAAATAATTTAACAAAATATTCAACAATATATTCAGTCAATACAGCTATAAAAATAATTTATTGTGCGTTGTTCATTATCAAACACAAATTTGACAAAAAAAAAATAGCTTTTGCGAGTGAAAGACGTTATAAAAACTTTCAGTGGAAGTAAAACTTTTCAATAACAATTTCCTTAAAAAATATATGTGCAAACAAATAAAATGCACCAACAAATTGGCACCGTATAAACTGGCTAATATCCTTTATTTATTGATTAAATTCTATTGGTAAAACATTTTTCTCACAACAAAACAACCAGCCTTAATAGTTTTGTGAATAATTTCCTGACGTTTTGCGTCAGTTGCAGCTATAAAGTAACACAAACACAATCACACCAAAAAAATCGATTCTTTTACGAAATACGAATTCCTTTCAATTGACAGAAAAAATTCGATTCTGTTTAGAAAAAATTCGATTTCTTTTTTGAAAGGAATTCGCCATTAGATTGTTTTTACGTATAGGTACCTACTTCGTTAAATTTTAAAATGACATTGTAAAACGAATTTTAACGAAAGTATAAATGAAAAAAATATGCAATTTTAATTTAATAATAATTAATAAGTAAAAGGTATTCATTTTCTTATTAATAATTCGCTTTATTGAAATACAAAAAACTATTTCCAATGAATAAACCTATTTTAAAACAATCAAACACAAATAAAAAGGAATGATTGAATAACTGAAACTCAAAAAAAAAAAAAAAAAAACCTCTTAAAATAACATACAATTTTGTTTCCAATTTCTTATTTTGACATTTTAGTCTAACTGATAGTTCGGGTTGTATTGGGCTTTTCGGGAAACTATCTTTGTCTTTTCTCCTTCTTGTTTATACAGTTATAGAATCCTAGTCAGAGGTTAAACAAACAAATACAAACACTCAACAGCGAATTATTTTTTCAGTGATTTTTATTATTCGCTGTTTTTTTAATTAAAATATAAGTTTTTAATATTAATGGATGCTTAAATTTCAGTGTAATAACATTTATTCTATAGTTAGAAACGTCTTTGTGAGAGAAAAAACAAGAACTATAGAGAAAAATGCTTTATCCGAAAAGTTTTCCGAAGTGGAGTCAGATTCACAAGAACAAATTTAATAAAATAACTAAAGTTTTGAAGTGATAACATGATTTTAATATTCGTAATAGAACTTTGATCTTTTAATTATTATAAGCAACAGTTTAAACATAAAACTTTTCTGAGCCAATTTAGAATTCACAAATCACTTTGTTACTATTCGAGCCATGTTCACATTGAACTAACACAATAAAAGAGTTTGTTTAACCACCTCTGACAAGCTTTCAACTGACGTCCTTGTTTAATTGAAGCCTGATTCACAATGCGGTGAGAAAACGAGACGTGAGCGTGACGAGAACTCGTTGTAGTTGTCAAACCAATTTCAAACAATGAAAGTATACCAATGCGGCGTTACTCGTCATCACGTCACGCCAAGGATTCGAAAAATTGAAAAAAAAGACGCGAAGTGACGACGATTTTCATTTTTGCTAAGTAATTTACAGATTTTTCAAAGAAGAAATGATCAAATGTGTATTAACAAATAAAGTTATTGATAAATCTATTGTTTTGTATGTTATTTTGTTTCTTTTTAATTGATTTTTTTTTTTTACAAAAATGAGTTTTTGTCGTAAAAACGTTCGCTGCATTGGGAATTGGGCGACGATTTTGTAACTAGAAAAAGACGACAGCGTTTCTCGTCACGCTCACGTCTCGTTTCCTCGCCGCATTGTGAATCAGGCATGATGTATTTGACATCTCTCGTACTGCTTTCTCACTTGCACTTCTTCGTTCAATTTTAAAAGCAGAGAATAAAATGCAGGGATGGTTAGCAAACTTCAAACTCAGATTAATTTATCATACCGATAAATTAAAAAAAAAAATCTTTTAGTGCATTTTGGTGCAACTAGGCATTAGTGAAATAAAAACATAAATCTTAATTTTAAGTCACTGATCGGCAAACAAATTAAATTCCATGGTAATGATCGCGCATTTATTTAGGCTATACAAACTATCGATCGCAAAGTGATAATTCGTGCCGGTTATATACAATTTATTGTTAGACTCTCCCAATCCAACGAGAATACTTCGGAACGACTAAGAAACTTTCGCATGTCTAAAATAATTTACATTGCGATTAATGAGAGTACCCACATTGGGGTGATGTGAATCTTTGAACATTCTTCGGTCGTCGCATATTCAATCTGCATGTTTCAAGCCGACCGGTTTGGGAGAGTCTTTAATCGGGACTAGAGTTAAGTCCCGCGACAATCATCAGGACTTGCAAAAAAACGCACCTAGTATTCATTTGTATTCAATTTGTTCAGCATGTCACCCAAGAAGTTCAACTGTATGCAAAAATGCCCAGCCCATAGACATCCCTGAAATAAATACAAATCTTTTTAAATATATAGAATTGTATTCTTGATCTCACCGCTATATCTAGCTGTATATTTTAACCAGAACAAATTATTTTGTTTTTAAACCAAGACAACGTTATCATCGATCGACTTTTTTAATTGCCATTTACCACACTGATTAATTGATCTTTAAAAAAAGAATATTTAATTGTGTTTACCGCAAGTTGTGTTTTTTTGCAGGTTCTATATCAATAATATATTTCTACTTAATAACATTTGTTGACTAATGAAATGCTAAATGTCTTTATTTTGCATTTTGTATAAAAATAAAAATACGGATGTCTACCTTTAATCCAACTGGATTATCATGACTTTTTTTTTGAAAAAAACTTCTATTCGATAACATGATTAAGGTATTAATTTGTTTTTATTGGCAAGACATCGACGATAATAATAATAATTATAATCTTTCCTTGTCTTAACCTACAAATTTAGAACTTTACGAATCTGTCAAAGTTAAAAGTCACAACCATTAATTTGGTGAATCTGACAGTTGAAAAATTACAATGGAATATAAAAGCCGGTTTTATATCATTAGTTATATTTTTTCTGTATTGAAACATACCTCACAAATCCCCAAGATTTGCTTTTTTAAATAGCTCAGTAGTAAGTTTCACCAAAGTGAAGATTTTGACGTTTGTGAATAACCGAGAGAGGGATATATTGCTGTTTGTTAAAAATTCCTATTGATGGTAAATTATGAAAAATGTTTTTTTTTTTCATGAACATCCAAGTAACTGAGCCTTAACTTAACTAAATCAACAATGCATCCATTGTTGACCCCATTAAAAATGTACCTAGAGCCTAAGAATAAAGAAAAATAAAGCAAAAATACGAGTATTTTTATGATATTTAAACAAGTTCTAAATAAATAGGTTATATGAAAAAAATTGATATTTTACTTGACGTCTTTAAAAGTCATATCATGCCTGAATCATTCATTATTTGTAACACTGATAACGTCGATAAATCAAACTGATGAAATTGCATAAGAAGTTATTTATTAAAGATAAAGAAATATGTTCATTATTTGGGATAAAGGCATAAGTTATGCATTTATAACAAAAAATCTAGACTTTATATGTCATTTCTATTAAAAGAATAGTCGAAATAAGTTGTCTGTTTCTTTGTTCTCACACTCCAATACTTCTTTAAAGGTTTGTGTAGCTTCAAGAAAAAAAGAAGCATTTAACGATTTTTACTCGATTTTTTGCCAGCAGAATTCTATAATTAAGTAACAGACGCCAGAAAATTCGTAGATATACAATTTTAATACATTATTCCATAGAATCAATGGCACAAAATATTTAACAGCCGGTTGTACAAGAATTTTCTTAGCATTTAATTTAGTTTTGTTAACTAGTATCATACTAAACCTATTTTCTTATGTGGTTTTCCAGTCAACCATTTCAGATTTGGGGGTCAGATTCCAGATCAATCGTGGTAACTAGAACGAATCGCGATTGATCCTTTTTTTGTAAAGGTGTAGGTGATTTGTCTGTGTTTACTGATGTAAGTAGTGATAGTATATGTAGGGAAAAATTCCTACAAGTATTTTTTTCCTAGGGAACAGTTTTTTCTTTAATACAAAAATATTATATATTTGGCTTTATTTACTTGATGAAACTGGTGAAAAAATTCTTGCAAAACGTTTTTTTTTTTCAAATTATAAAAGAACATTTTTGTGTTTAAATTGTAATTAATTTCAACTACGCGAATACTTTCACCTGTCTTAATTTATTGAAATGGAGATTAATGAGAGAACCCACACTGGCGCTATGCAAATCTTTGAACATTCTTCAGTCGTCGCATATTCGCGCGAAGGTTTAGCGCCGGTTTGGGAGCCTTTATTGATTTGTTTCATAAGAAAAAACTCAAAAGTGGGACTGACTTTTAATCTTGACATTATTAATATCCTGAGGCCATTTTGAAATTATGACAAAATATAAGAAAGAAAAGATTTACGCATTCTTTTCTTGACTTCATTTAAATGAATGTGATATTGTACATTATTTTGTTCAATCAAATTGAAATCAAAAAATATAATACAAATTAGGGAATTTTTTGTTCCCTAGCAGGAATTTTATTTTGTTGGTATACTATCACTGCTCTATAACTTGATTCGGCAATCGGTCGGATCCATATATCCACAGGAATCCCGTCCACCCAAAATCCAAATCAAAGGAGAAGCTATCGGTCGATGGTGAGGAAGAAGACAATGAACATGAAACATGGTCACTACATAAGGATTACTATGGAATTTTAATAAAAATAATTCTATTTTCACAAAAAACAATGGACTAACCCACATGTTTCCACAATGCCTTTCATTCCATATGAAAATATTTATTTTATTAAACAAATGCCTTATCAAAAGTAAACAATGCTAGCGAAAGGCCAAAACGAATTTAAACTGACGAGGAGAGGACGACGTTTAGAAATGTCAATTTGGTTCGTGTGCAAGTGTGTGTGAAAGTATGTGTAAATCTGCCAATAAATCGAGATTTGAAAGATCAATCGAGAAAAAAAACAGACCACAAAAAAATCAATTTTTTTGGTTCTTAGGAACGTAAAATCTGAAAAAGATCAAATTGACCCCCATAAAAATCAATTTTTTTGGTTGTTTGGAAAACCACATTAATAAACTCCAGCTGAACACGCCTAAAACGGCGACAGTTCATGCAAAAAAGTAAACAAACATACCCTTTTAACATTTGTAGTTGTCAAAGTGGTATATGATGTTAATACCTCTGCTCGTTTACTTCCCAAAACTGTCATTTTCTATGCCAGTTTTAGTCAAAAGTTCTGTCAAAAATCATATGAGAGATATAAAATCGGACTAAAATTGTTTTAAAATGGCAGTTTTGGGCAGTAAACGAACAGACCCAGTGTCTACCTAAAAACGATGAAAAAGGAATTTGGTGATTTTAACAATGTTAACTCGTTTAAAATTTGGAACATCTTTTTTTTAACCTAGCATTATAATAAAACTATATTTAATCGTTGTGCTAAAACGTAGAAAAGTTTGCCGCATTAATTCCATATTAGTTTCTTCAGATTTGTGTTTTCATATTCTTTAAACGGAAAAGAATATGAAAAAGTTCGTCAAAAAATTAAAAAATTTATTCTCTGGCAATTTTGTCCTCGATAGAAAATTCTTCTACGAAAAGTTATTCCTATATTTTCTTATTTCGTAGATTAGATTGCCTTTTTTTATTTCGTAGATAGGTTTACGCTTTTCCAACCTAACAATTTTCGAAAAAGAAGTTAAAACATAAAAAAATGTCAAAATATGTTCATAACTTTCGTCAGAAAGAAAACTTAGTTAGGAATTTGTTTTCTAACGGCGACTTGTGTAATCTGCCTTAAATAACGTTAGTTTTCTGCATTGTTAGTTTTGTCAGTTCAACTTTCGGCATAGCAAGAACATGCGACGTAGCAATGTACTTTATTTTTTTTCTTTGAAATCAGCAACAAACATTCATAAAGTGTACTTAAGTTTTTTTTTTTTGGTACAAGTAAACAAATGAATATATTTTAGTCAACTTATGGTGTCGATATTTTGTTGAGACGTTTTCAACTGATAAAACACATTGCAAGATTCTCAAACTTGGTCATTCTGAAGTAATGAGCTAAAAAATTGACATAGTCACCATTTTTAAATTAAATGATTTTGTTATGTTTGTCAGATAATTTATATTGAAACAATAAACATCAATTAGTGGCAATCATAGATTAGTTGAGCTTAATATAATTAAACAGATGGATTATATTTTGATGAAACATTTTTAAATTTGTTAACCTAAAATTAACTCTGATATTGATATGATACCTACAATTCTTTATAAGTACCTACCTACAATCAGCTGTTAATTCAAAATAATTTTGGTATTTAACCTTGAAAAGGCATTTGCATTATATTGATATTGATCTTTTTCCATATCTAAATACATATATTTTGATTTGATTTCATTTTAATGGGATATTTCTATTTGGATGAAAATCGAAAGGACTTTGGTTGTCTCAATAAATTATGTTGAAAGAAGGTTTCCACACAGAATTAGTGTTAAGTAGATGTGCGTGTGAGCAAAAAAATATTTGACTTTGGAATGTTTTGAATTCAGTAGAGTTCTATTCAATTGATATGGCTGTTAATGAAACTATCATGAGTCAGATTGTTTTTTAAGGCTTGAAGGGTGAAAAGCTTTCAATAAAATAATGATTATGATGTTTTCGGGAATTTTAAATAATCAAAATATCAAAAAAACTTGATGCTTTAAATTTAATTAATTGTATGTTGGTTAAAAAGTTTTTGTTTTATGCGGGGTATTTTTCAGCAGAACTCGCCCAACAAGATTTTACAAGCAAGGGCCTCACGAGTATTTGGTATATTTTTCTCTTCTAGAGTTTCCATACTGAAAACTTCCCAGCTCTACTTTTTCAAGGCGGGACTACTAGACAAAGCTACTTCTTTCTGTTCAAACATTTTAAATAAATTTAAGAATTGTAGTTTATTTTATTTTTATGTTTGTAACAACGAATAACTTGGCAGTACTGCATTCTGACAACAATGCATTGCTAGAAAGAGACGGCCATTCACATCGACTGGGTTAGGACGATCACGGAAGACATTCAGTTTTCGGTTCCTTCAGTGTTTAGAAGTGTTTTCCTTTTGACAATAATATTCATTAAAAGTACCTACCCAATTAGTATTTTAAAAGGCGTAAAGGTTTGTTATTGTTAAATGTTAATATATTTCATAGAATTTCACAAGTGAGACAGAATTCCAAATAAATAAGTAGGTAGGTACAACACTCGTAATTGCTGAAGAAAATCAAACTAATAAAAAGTACTATACGGTCCAATTTTTCAGGACTCTGAGTTAAGCCAAAGTTCGTAAACAACCCAACATAGAAATATATTTATTTTTATTTATTAACATCAAAACTGGTTGGGTAATTCCAAGTTAAGTAGTCATCCGGCACTTTGTGCCAATGTCCCTGAAATTTTAAAAGTTTGTTCCTTAAAACAGCGAGATGGTTTAGAAAATTTCCTAAACATTTTATGCAGAAATACACACAATGGCGCAAAATTTTAAAAAGCCTGATGTTAAGGTATTGGGATGATAGTACTTACGAATTTTCTAACTTTAAGGCTCTTTAATAAAATTTTCTTAGTTTTAAACAGTTTTAATTACGTATCCTCCAGATCTGATCCGGATCAGGTCTTGATATTAAAACAAACAGGATCATAGTGAAAATATTTATATACCCTTCTCTTTTTTTCCTTCTGTATATTTATTTTTATGTGTTCGTTGTCTTTTTTTTTACTCGAAAAGCCATCTACCCCTCAAAGTTAAAACTAATTTTTCTAAGGAAGTACTAAGCGCCTCATTACATGGGTCGTTTTACTGAAGAGCGCATCGCATGAGAAAGGTAGATTTTATGTGCGTAAAAAAGAGAAGGTAGATTCCACCTTCTCTTTTTAACGCACATAAAATCTACCTCTCTCAGGCGATGCGCTCTTCAATAAAACGACCCATGTAATCAGCCACTAAGGGTGTGTGCTCAAAAATGGGTTTGAAAATCCAAACCCAAAAGCAAAACTGGATCTTGTGTGGTTTTTGTAATACATGTATTTTCATGTGCAAATTTTATCCGGATCAGATCTGGGGGAAAATAAAATATACCTGTTATCATAATAAACTTATTTTCTTAATAAACTCCAGATGATCATGCCTAAAATATTTTTTTTGACAGATCGTGCAGAAAAATTAAGATACCTTTTTCACATTTTTTGTTATTGTCAAAGTGACATGTGGAGTAAGTATGATACTAAAAAGATAAATTTAATAAAATGTTAAACAGATATTACTAAAAATGCTTTAACACCGTACTAAATCGTTTTAAATTTTGGGCCTGTAATATTATAATAATAATTGATATTTTCTTTTGTAAATTTTAAATGCAATTTAGATTTTATCAACCCATGAGAAGCCGGGTGGGCCAGCTAGTTTAGGAATAAATCGGAAGGAATCTTAATATTTTTCAGGATTCTGTGATACGGGATTTTATTGCTTAGGAGCTTTTTTCGACAAGCTCAACAGGTATTGACCAACAAAAAATATGACATTCTGTATTATCGACGTCATATGACACAAAAAATGTTGACGATTAAAAAATTTAAAAGCCCCGGAAATTCTCTGGACTTAGAAACCTATTTGTTTAGCTCCGACCTTCTTTTTTCGTCCAATTCCCTTCGGGCTTGGAAAAATTACCTACAATAATGTAGATATCTCTACGTTCGTAATTTTTAGATTAAGCTCAAACTTTGTTTTATCTCATTCAGTATTGTTTCATTATTCTTCATTTCATAGATAATGGAAGATAGTTCTTTACTGAAGATTTGGTTTGTTTGTTTGCTTGGTTTGTTTGGCATATTATTTGCCAGTTGTTTAAAACTAATTCAACACATACATATCATATGTTAACTGTGAACCTCCAAAACGAGTAAACATTTCGAAAAAGGATTGCAGAAAATGTACTTCTCATAAGTAAGTGATCAAGACTGTACAGTTCTTTTTTATTACTTCTTAACTATGATTTTTTTTTTCCTACTTTAAAATGTTTGTTTACTTAAGGCAATCTCAAAAACAGCTTGAAACTTTTTTTTTAACTATTAAAGCTTCTATAAAAAAATTAAAACGAATACTTTGACCACATTTTATGAATAAAAATAACTTTTCATTTGGATTTGATGATTCATACTTTTATAATTTATGTTCGAGTGATCTTATCACATTTCATTGCGGCCGTCATTTTTGCTGGTTGATTGCCTCCGTTTGCACCATAAAATTATAATTAGTACTTTACAAAAACTAAAGAGGTTTCAGTTAAAAAAAAAAATAAAAAACAAACGTGCAAATCAAAAGAAATATTGTCATTATCTTTAAGATAACTATTTTTATTTTTTCGTCCCGCTTTGCTGGTCATTTTAACAGCATAGTCCTAAAAATAATACTATAAAAACTCTATACAAGCTGAATGGAATCACCAAAGCTAGAAATACCGTTGCCATATAGTTTTGTTGGTAGTTTAGACTCCAACAAACGCTAACTCTGTCGATGATCTAAGTGCAGAAACATCGTCGTCGTGCGAAATGTTTATCGACATCTCTTGCGAGGGCGATCGCGCTCGCGTATCAATCGAGTAGAACTCGAAAAAAAAGTGCGATAAAAATGTATTTTATTTGTTTTGTTTTCCCCGCCAACATCGTCGTCTACTTTTGTTGTTTGAATTTCTATTTTTCGTAACAATCTGCAGTTCCTACGTGAGCGAAGAAAAGATAGAAAATCTTGGGAGATTCCTATAGGTGAGACATGTTTAAGTTTGTGGTGACCATTTTCTCAATGACTTTTTTAATTACATAATATGAAATAAAAAAATGTATTCATAAGTAGAAAAATTATTTGGTTATCTAAATAATGATTTATGTATATATAGTTCCCTTAATTTTGTTAATGAAAAAAGGCAATAAAGATTTAATCATTCTGCTTGTAAAGACAATATTGTTTAAGATATACAAACATACATATATGTTTAAAGCGGGATATACATACATTGGTCAAATGGAATGGATGGAGAGTGTGTTAGTAAATTTTTTTTTGACGTTGCATATACACACTTCATGCATGAGTCTTCAATAATTTAAATATTTTTACTTAAATGTCTACGCGGAAATGTGCCTATGCATGATCAAGCAATCATTTTCAAATATACATTATTTCAATGTCGGCTATCTGATTGAACAAAAATCAAAACATTTTGGTTTTGCTTCAAGCATACGCACAATGTATACATACGTGTTTCATTTTTAATTATACACACTCATATGCATGACATGCATTTGAACAGTGTATATGCCGCTTAACTGAATCAAATGGAAAATACACAAAAAATAAGAAGAGAAACATATACGGAATGGTCACCTTAGCCAAACATTGCCACTCAGATGTTAAATGCATTGCGACGAATGCGATTTCAACGCTAGAATTATTCAGTTAAACTATAAATGAAAGAAAATTGATTTTTCTAGTGCACTACGGCGAAGTATTGTTGTATGTACTTATAATTGATTTGTTGTTCCAGTTCAGTTGCATATCATGATTCATGAATATACAAAAATTATTTTTGTGTTTCTTTTTTTAATCCGGCATTTTATTTATAAATTAATTTTACTTTTAATTCAGGTAGGTTAAGACAATGCTTATCTTGAAAACTAATTATGTACATCTGATCATGTTGGTTATCAGATGCGCAACAAATCTTCCACATGAAACGAAAATCGCGTCAGAAGTAGTATCAACACAACAACAAGGTTTCATCTGTAATGTATTATTTTTGGTTGGACAATGTTTTCCGTCGGGCAATGAAGCAAAATGAGTAACATGCACTTGCACTTTTTGCCGACGTTTCGCCAGGGGTTGCTGTCTTCTTCAGGGAAGACTTCATTGTGAATAACTATTTGTATAGTTAAAAAACGGAGAACATTTGAGTAGTATCATATTAATACCCTTACACCAGGCTATTCCAAAACCTAATCAAAACCCTGAAATGCAATTTTGTACAATTACTTTGTTCATGGTTGGTACGAAGTTAAATCAAAATCTTTTGAGCCGTCTTAGAACAAATTTGAACAAAAAAAAAAACAAACCGTTATATGGACGCTCCGTTCGAAAAAAAACATCGAATTTCCCTCTTTAAAGAACCAAAATTGAAGGGAATAGGTTCACCCGCTTAGGCCCTGGCACTTATTCGGACTTTTCGAACGTAGTGTTAGTTTTGATTAAAACATCGAATTTTTTTAAAAATAATTCTCGCGCTTTAGAGCAAGTTTTAAGACAAGCCGCTGCCTGCTGGTTAAGTAAGTAGGTATCTATCAGTCGAATTCTACAAAGAGTTTGAACTTTAATACCTATGCACTAATCCCAAAGTTTGTATACGCAATTCGGTATTAATTCTTTTCTTCACACGACCTATAAGTCCTACATAGTCCTTTCAAATTGGACTCGGTATTAGCTAAGACCTTTTAATCTACTGTCTAGCGGTTCGTTTTTGTTGTAAAGCTTCGAAGTCTATTTAAATTCCAATTAAATTTCAATGGAGAGAGGTAGAGGTACCCAGAAGCCAGAACAATTCCACCTAGTTTTCCCTTCTCGATTTCTTCAAGGATTGGCTTCCACCATACATTTTATGAACTATAAAGGAGTCAAGTTAATTACCTACTTATCTCACTAAATATTGTTTATTTTGTTTGACATCTCATTTTATTTTGAATTTTGAACTTGTCGTGAAAAGCATATCTCAGTTGTTTTCTATATCTCTTTGTTTTGTATGCATCTAGTTTTGACATTTCTATACACAAAAGCTTTTCATATTGGAATGTTTTAATAATTTTTGGCGAAAAACGTTTCACGAGCTGAGATTTTGATAATAAAATTTAAAAATTTGGACGCGTTATTACCTAACGCTATTCCTAATCTATTTTGAATTAGCATACAATAGGTACCTAAACAATTCACAACAAAATTGATACATGTTTCTTACATAACATGTTTGCTCTAACCTAACAAATTCGACCATCGTTATTGAAAGACCCTTTATAATTATGATCCAAACCAAAATATATATAAATTCAAAGATTTTCATTAAAAAGATAATTATATATTTGGATTGAATTTAAATAACTTTTTTAAATCATGAAAGTTTTTAAATGTTTGTCTGGTTTGTTCTATCTAATATTCAATTTTATGGTAGTTAGGTATACCTGTTCATGCGCTGAAGTTGTATTAACCTTTGTGTTGAATTAATCTTATACGGTAAGAGCTTCAGCGTTATGTCCGTTTGGCTAGTAGAGTGGTTAAAAAATATGGGTTTTCCAATAAGAGGTGTTATTTTGAATAGCCCGCTATTTCGGTAGCTGTCACTTTTGAAGCTGTCATTTTTTGACATTTGACAAGTAGAAACTACGCCATTAATAAAAATGGAACGATACACGCTTCAACAACGCATTGAAATTATTAAAATTCACTATAAAAATGGTGAAAATTTGGCAGAGACGGTTCGTAAAACTAAAACATTTTTGGGTCGTCGTGAAGCAACTTGTCGGACCGCAATACAGAAATTGGTGGACAAATTCGAGCTGTTGGGACAAGTTAGTGATGTGAAGAATAAAACCCGTGCACGTCGCTCAAGAACAACTGAGAATATTGCTGTTGTAGCCCAAAGTGTTGAAGAAAACCCAGGTTTGTCCATTCCTCGTCGTTCTTTGGAATTAGGCATTCCACAAACGTCATTACACCGTATTTTGCATAAAGACTTGGGTCTTAAGGCTTATAAAGTTCAGTTAACACAAGAACTCAAGCCGGCTGATCATCAACAACGTCGTGTCTTTGCTGATTGGGTCCTTGAAATGCATGAAAATGATCCGGAATTTCATCGAAAAATCATCTTGACTGTTGAGGCCCATTTCCACCTCGGAGGCTACGTCAACAAGCAAAACTGTCGCATCTGGGGCTCGGAAAACCCAAGAGTTATTGTTGAAAAGCCTCTCCATCCTCAACGCGTGACTGTTTGGTGCGGTTTATGGTCCGGCGGGGTCATTGGACCTTACTTTTTCGAAAATGAGGCTGGAGAAACAGTTACGGTCAATGGATTGCGCTATCGAGAGATGATTAATGATTTTTTATGGCCGGAATTGGATGGTATTGATCTGGACAACGTTTACTTTCAACAAGACGGCGCTACGTGCCACACAAGCAATGAAACCATCGATCTCTTACGGGAAAAGTTTCCGGACCGTGTTATCTCTCGAAGAGGTGATCACAATTGGCCACCGAGATCTTGTGATTTAACACCTTGCGACTTCTTCCTTTGAGGCCACGTGAAAGATAAGGTCTACGCCAACAGCCCAGCGTCGATTCAAGACCTCAAAGATGGAATTCGTGAGGCTATCGAGGACATAGGGCAGCCACTTTGCGATTTGGTTATGGAAAATTTCATGAAAAGGATATGGTCCTGTAAGCGTGGTCGTGGCGGCCATTTGGGTGATGTTGTGTACCATTATTAACAGCATAAAAAAAATTCCATTTTTCTTTGAATATCAAAATAACACCTCTTATTGGAAAACCCTTTATTCAAGAATTGAAAGTCAAACAAAGGAATAAACTTAAAAGCTTTCCACTTAGAAGAATTAAAATGGATTCACCATAGATCCACAAGAGAATATGAAGTCCTGCTAATGATTGCGTATTAGTTTCCCAGTAACATATAAACAACTATACATGCTATGATGTCATCCTAGCTAAATAATAACTCCACCACTTGTCTGGATATGTATGTATATAAAGTCAATTATTTTATTTTGCATGTTGTAACTTTCTTGTCTTTAAAAAGATACGATATTCTCAATCCCAACAAAAGACCAAAATGACAATATTATATTCGTAAACTTTTTGACACTGACTCATGCATTGTATGTATGTATGTACTGTCTGGACATGTTTGATTTCTGGACGTTAGATTGCCTCATGGGGTTGACATTCGCTTTTATATTATTGCATCTACCAAGGATAAAATAAAAACTCGCTTTTATTGGATGAATTACTTATTCATTGCTTTCAAATTCAACACTTCTATAGATATACATATGTACCTTCCTACAAACATACATATATGTATGTATGCAAAGAAATTGTATGTTTTTATATGTGTTGGAAGCTAGTAGTGTCTATAACAAAAGAAATCATACCACTATCGTAGAACAAATGGAAACTGCGTTCGCCATAGAATTCCAAGTGTGACAAATGAAAACAAACGCACGAATTGGCAATTAGCTACTCCGGATTTTTTTGAAAAGGCCTGACAAATCTTCACATACAAATTCTGGTAGTTTTTCCAAGAAAAAATAACGGACATTTTAGATTTGGCATTCAATTTAACTATATAATGTGCTTAAAAGTGACTGTTACTGAAGTTACAATTTTAACAGAACATGATTCAGTCATACGACGATTAAATAAATAAGTATGGCAATTTACAAATAAATATACGACTGGATAAATAAAAGGTGTGTTTTTTAGTGCATGTACATATAAAGGGATAAAACAAATTTCCATATAAAATATTGCAATAATTATGCGTAGTTAATCGCGATAAACCTCTCCGCTTATGAACTAAGAGCATATAAACAAAGAATAATAAGAAGTTTAACTGTTATACCATATTTAAAGCAAAAAAGTGAGTAAAAAACAACACACCAGGTATTATAATGATACACCTATCTTTTTCAGTTTGATTTTTTTTTTTTCAAAATTTTTAAATGTAAAATTTTTGAAACTATTGAGATGCACCAGATTTATAAATTATAAAAAAATCGATTTAACCATAGAATAAATCAAAAATAATTCCATTTTCTCAAAAAAAAGTGTAACGCCTATATATTTCTGTTACTTATGTAAATTTCTTGCAAAAACCTGAAATGCAGTTTTCTCCACTGGACATGAACGATGTCCAACATCACAACCACAATCCAATCCACAATCTGATTTGTATGGATAATGTCATCACCTGACATGGATTTTTGTGCCTCCATTGGATTTTTTCTAGACATGTTCATAATTTGAGCATCGTTCATGCCCAGTGGAGGCGGCATGTAGCGTTGGTTAATTCAGGTAGGAAGTTTAATCAAAATCGTTACAGCCGTTTTTAGAAAAAATTAGAAAAAAAAACAAAATTATGGATGGCAGCTACGCGTTCAAGGTGAGCCTAACCAAAAATTCGAATTTTCTGTCTACGGAATCATATAAAAATGGTCTGTACCAAATTTCATTCAAATCGGAGCACCCGGCTTAGGCTCTAAGGATGTAAGGCAGGTGAACTGAACAAACAGATCTGTTGGATGCCGAAAACTGGATTTTATCATGAAGATATGTCGGCAGCTTTGTTTTAGCAATTGTAAATCAGGGTATACAGAACTTTATGTAATTGAAAAAATACATATCCAAAAAACTATTTTCCAAATGTGAAATATGTTCAAATCTTCTACCAATCCCAAGTTCTTTGATCTAGTATCTCCATATCATGTATGTGAAACCTCATTGCTCATCACTCATCAGCATAGAAATCTATCGATAAATTCAAGATTAAATTGTGTATCCGATATCACGGCAACTATACACCTACAAGCAATTGTACCTATACTAATTTGCTGTCAGGTCTTATATGTTAGACTAACAGTTTTATCAATACAATAACTTAGCCGTGCATCAAATCTAACTTAACAAGCTCTTCAAGCCAAACAACAAAATAATACAACAAAATGTACACAATGTTCAGTGCTAACTTGCAATTTTTGCAGAGGTTATAAATTCTAAAAGATCAATTATTATTCTGTTTCATCTAATTTATCTAATTCTATCAATTAAACTTGTTTAATCTGGTAAAAACCCAAGGAATACAATGTTTATATTTTGTTAAAAATGCGCCACATCTTCAAACGAAGTTTTTCTATTCTATATCTCAGACCTGAGATATAACAATAACAAACCCATAGAAATATCGAAGTTTATTCAATTTTAAGTGAAAAAAAACAACAACAATATTTTTGGAACTAGAAATAAAATCCTCCAGATGTGTATATGTTTTATTGTGTTTTTTTGTGTGTGATCATCGAACAAGCAACTCAGACAGAAATGGTATTAACTTCGGTACGTTGATTAACGTAAATTTCATTAATTGATTAAAAACAAAATTGAAATAATTGCAATTTGTTCCAAAAGGAGTTTCACTTTCTGTGTTTTTTTTATAAAATGTTTAGTTTCATTTTGCTGGCTTTTTCTGTTCCAAAAATTAGATTGAATTATATCAACTCGGAATCACATTGAGTAGACAAGATTTTAATCTAAATATACCAAGAATTTTTTAAATCAAATTCAAAAATTAAACTAAAAATAGTTCCGAATTAAGTTGATTGGTGTCAATTAAACGATTGCGAAATTTTTTACGTCTTTTGTTACGGCAGGATGTCTTATCTTTTCGATTAGTTAAATAACTGTCTACAAAACTAAATGACTGATGGTTACCTAGAACGTTTATGAAGATGTTAGGTTCATGTTGTTGTTTTTTTTTTTTTTTTTTGTGTTACCGACAAATAAAATAAATACTATCAATTTTGATTCGAAGTGTGTATACTAGATTTTAAGCTGAATATAATAAAAATTCCAGAGAGCGCGCTACCTGGCGTTTTAAATGAAATATTAAAAAAATAGTTCCAAATTAACTTTAATGGAATCAAATACCAAATGTGTATATTATAATGTGCATAACATTGGACATTAGTCTGTGAACTAAATGAACCGAATTATTGTCTTCTTCTGTATAAACACCGAAAAGTTCATCAAATTGTATCAATTTGGTATCAAAGTGAGTAAATAAGATTTATAGCTGAGCATACAAGGGAGCGCCTTAAATAAAATAAAAAAATAAACAAAAAATAAAGTTCCAATTTGATTTTAATGCGGACTAAAATGTGTATCGCATACATATATTTTCATACACTTCGTGTCAAATGATTGAGGTCAATTGTTAATCGTTCGCTGTGTCTTAGGTTACGGCAGGAGGATCTTATCTTTTTCTATTAGTTATAAAGGGTGCTTTTTTTAGAGGTATAGAACTTTAAGTTGGGAACACTATTTTAACTGGCGGCCATTTTGTCAGCTGTCAAGTGATTTATTTTGAGTTTGGTTTGGCATTTCAATATGAATAAACTGACGCCTGAACAACGCTTCCAAATCGTGCCCAAATGGGGACAAAACAAAATTGCCGTTGATCCGAAATTTTCTTAAGCGAATTTTGTTTAGCGATGAAGCTCACTTTTGGTTGAATGGATACGTCAATAAACAAAATTTCCATATTTGGAGTGATGATAATCCTCAAGTGTATGTTGAGACACCGTTACATCCACAAAAACTGACTGTTTGGTGTGCTTTATGGTTTGGTGGAATAATTGGTGCGTACTTCTTTAAAAACGATGCTGACCAGAACCTTACAGTCAAGGGTGACCGCTATAGAGCCATGATAACTGACTTTCATCAATTGAACAACCATGATGAGCAGGAGCTGTGGTGTCAAAAAGACGGCGCAACATGTCCACACAGCTCGTGCCACAATTGATTTATTGAAGGAAACGTTTGGTAACCGCATATAGTTTCACGTTACGGACCCTTGAATTGGCCTCCACGATCGTGCGATTTAACGCCACTACACTATTTTCTGTGGAGAGATGTGAAGTTGCTAGTCTACACCGATAAGCCCGAAACGATTGACCAACAACAACATTCGCCGCGTTGTTGCCGATATACGGGCACAAATGTTGGAAAAAGTCATCGAAAATTGGACCACCAGATTAGGTACGTCCGAGCCAGCCGTGGTGGTCATATGCCAGAAATAATATATTCAAATAATAAAGCCAAAAGATTATCTTTCGAATAAAGTAAATTTCATGTAAATTTAAAAAAATCATCTTTGTTTTATTCCATTTCAAATTCTATACCTTTAAAAAAACACCCTTTATACTATCTATACATAATATGAAACGAAATTAACATTTTGTCTGTAGATATGTAAGAAATTATTTTTAAGACCGTTTCAATCGTGATTTCCCTGTTTTAAGCCCACAGCTCATTCTAATAGCTACTATGTTTTTTATTATATTTTTGTCAATTCCTTGAATGTTTTTTTTAAGCCTAAGTCCAAGGTCAAATTTAAAATAAAGAATACAAATCTATCAACATTTATAAGTAGTGGAATCATTTAACGTAAAAACCTAATTTACGCAAACAATTTTTAAGAGTAGGGATTCATTCATTAATTTTATAATAAATATTTGCTGAATATAGTGACACAAAATAATGCAAAATTTTATATTGTTTATTTGTACAAAAAAGAGAAAGTGCGTTAATATGAAAAGTATGTGTTAATAAGTTTTTCCTGTATAAGTTTATATCGCCAACACCATAGTCATTATATAAATTATAAATTAAATCAAGTATCTTGGAGTGTACAAAATTAATGTAGGTACCTATACCCACGCCTACACGTTTTTGAGTAATAAATGTACATTGCTTCAGTTTCAACAAATTATCGCCCACATATGCGTAATGCAAAAATTAAGTCTATTTTCGTGGATTGAGTAATTTTCAGTGCAATATTAATGAACATTAAGCGCAGGCATATGCGACTGCTAGTGTGGTCTACAAATGTCAAATTTAAAAATGTTTATTATTTTATTCAAAGCACAAGCCGAAAGAAAGATTTTTATTTAATTTCATAATAAAATCATTTTAATTGCAAGAATGCGATGAATGGTAGATTAAAATTATATAGATACTTTGATACATAATTGTACAATACATAAAGACGTGATGATTCAATAATAATAAAAATATTGGTGATGCAGGTTTAATTTTAATTCAAATCAGAATGATTCGTTTTATAAAATGGGTCATGGGTGCTTTATGTTTACTGAGCAATATCTTAAGGAAATGTGTTCACAAAATCAGACTTATCATACATTGAAAAAAAAAGATTGCAACTGTTTGCATATTGCAGGGCTTCAGTTTAAACTGTTTATTTTACACTTTTAATTAAAGTGAAAGTAAAGATTTTCTATCAATTTCAAAAAGAAGAATTCTAGTTCAAATCTGAGTACGAAGGAAGCGTTATTGATGGAGTGATTGGATGTAAACTTATTCATACATGAACTGTATGTATTTTTTAGACGTGTAGTTTTCAATCTGGTAATACTTTTTTTGGAGTTGGTCTTCTTGACAGCTGTTACTTTACCATTTTCTAAATAATAGACTTTCTCCTGAAAAACGTTTGCAAATCGTGCAAATTTATTACCAGAATAATGCTTCGGTTCGAGCGACGCATCGCACGCTGCGTCCAATATTCGGTCGACATAATCGCAAAATTACATTAATTCTAGCAACCATGGATCGGTTTCGCACCACGTTTTGGATAATGCGCCGTACAGTGCGCACCGAAGACGCTATTACTGCTGTGGAGCAGAGTATCGAAGAGGACCCGAATGAGTCCATCCGCCATCGCACGCAACAATTGGGCCTCTCGGCTGGAATTTATTCGAGCCAGCCGCGGCGGCCACTTGCCCGAAATCATTTTTAAAACATAATGGCAAACCCTTATCTTTATATTAAAGTTAAATTCTTGGCCATAACATTAAATTATATGCGTTTTATTTCTTCTTGAAAACCACACGTCTAAAAAAAACATCCTTTACATTGTAGGTATGTACCAACAAAATGGCGCTACGTACCACACAGCAAACGCAACAATGGAAATTCTGCATACAAGATTTGAGGGAAGAGTTTCTCTCGCGGAGGTGACATGAATTGGCCCCCAAGATTGTGCAATTTTACCCAGTTAGACTTTTTCTTGTGTTTTCTGAAGTCGGAGGTCTTATTGGTCAATAAGCCCTAAACGACCGATGTCCTCAAAGTTAACATAACACAGGCCATCGCATCGCTCAAATTCAGCCGGATCTATGCGGAAGAGTCTTTGCAAATTGGACCACTCAGATCCTTGCCACCGTAAGAGGCCGAGGAGGAGATTTGAACGATGTCATATTGCATAAATAGGGGCATACATGTGTCTTTCAAATAAAAAAAGAATTTTGCTAATATCTTACACACAGCTTGTTTTATTCCATTTCAACATCTTCCCGCCTTTATTGAAAAACTCTTTATTTTGTATTTTGTTTCCTGTGTTCGTCTTATCGCCATGAACGGAGGGGACCTACAACTATCCGCCGAATCAGAACGCCTGAAGTGAGAGGCAAATTATTGTCATCACAAGAGATACCTACTCTTAAGTGGGATTTGTGAATAAAACAATTTTGCTTTTTTAGGTGGCATAGGCTGTGATGTTAATGCATAATATATTTCTAACTAATTTAAGATTATAGGTCTCAAAAACTTAGGACTACAAAATGTTAACAATTTCTTTTTGTATTTAAACAATTTAATGCATTGAAGTTGTAGAAGATATCAATAGTCTTTGTTTCAACTTTTTGAAACAAGATTTACAAAACATTGTTGAATCTCTATAGGTATACACTTTGGAATGCACATCCGAACGTTTATTAGGTTGGTCACATATTAAACAACACCACTTAGCCATTGTGCTCTTGCTATAAATGTGTTCCTTTTATGGACTCTTATAAGACCGTAAATCATATTTATTTTGCAATGTATGACACAGACACAGACCTATAAACAAAAAGCCGTACAATAATAATATAATGAAGTGAATATAATTTACCTACCTCACAACTTGAAAAACAATATTTTCTGTTTTGAAAATTCAAGTCTCGCACGTTTTAATAGTCATACACTTGCATGCAATTAATACAAAGCACTACTTGGCCTCACAAAAATCTAGGATAATTTTCAAAACAATATGTCTACACCACATACCCGATCCGCCCTCAAATATAATTCTCAACATTAAAATAAGGTCAACGAAGGTGAAATTTTTTAACCATAATGTCACGATTCGTGCTATTTATTTTTCTTTATTTATTTTTTAAGGTTGATAGTCTTAAACACTTACATATACATGTAGCTCTCTACATAGTACATACATATAATGGGTGATTTTTTAAGAGGTTTAGAACTTTTTTTAAAAAAAAACACAAAAAATTCGAAAAAATGAATGAAATATTTATTTGAATCGATAGTTTGAACCTTGCAATTTAATGTTTAAAGATAATTTCATGCAAATGTTGACCGCGGCTGCGTCTCAGGTAGCCCATCCGCTGAGTCCAATTTTGGCATACTCTTTCACACATATCGGCCGGTATCTCACGAATGAATGCATGTATGTTGGCTTCCAGTGCGTCAATCGAAGCGGGCTTGTCCCTATAGACATTAGCCTTGACATACCCCCACAAAAAATAATCTAATGGTGTCAAATCGCGCGATCTAGGCGGCCAATTGACCGGCCCGAAACGTGAAATTAACTGTTCACCAAACTCGCCTCGCAATTGCGCCATTGTTTCGCGTGGTGTGTAGCATGTGGCACCGTCTTGTTGAAACCACATATCATGCAAGTCAAGAACTTCCATTTCGGGCAAAAAAAAGTTTGTTATCATCGCTCGGTAGCGATTCGCATCATCTTTGAAGAAATATGGCCCAATAATGCCGCCGGCCCATAAACCGCACCAAACAGTGGCTTTTTCGGGATGCATTGGTAGCTGTTGCAATGCTTCTGGTTGATCTTCACTCCAAATGCGGCAATTTTGTTTATTTACGTACCCATTCAACCAAAAATGAGCCTCATCGCTGAACACAAGCAGCGCGCGATGAACATTTCGAACCGAGCACGAATTTTGATAATAAAATTCAATAATTTGCAAGCGTTGTTCATTTGTAAGACGATCCATGGTTAAATTGCAAACCAAACTGAAGCTGTTTGACAGTGACACAAGGTACTAAACACACGTCAGCTGTCAAAACCAGTGTTGCCAAAACCAAACCAGCCAAAAAATCACCCGTTATAATGAAAACAATGAATGTAAGCCTATAAAAGCTACATTCCAGATAAATGAGTCATTTTAATATAATTAATGAGTTTCGGTGTTTTTTTGTTTGATATGTTTCAGTCGGACGCAGTTTGTCACAAATGCAACGAGACCATCTCTCAAAGGATTGTTACCGCCTTAGGCAAGTCCTGGCATCCAGAACATTTTGCCTGCCGTGAGTGTGGCAAACCGATTGCTGAGTCAACATTCAACATCCATGAAGATGAACCAGTGTGCAGTGATTGTTTCGTCCAAAAGTATTCAGGAACATGTTTTGCATGTAAGCGACCCATTACAGAGGTGAGTGATAAAATCGATTTATTATAAAAAAAAAGATTTGGCAATTTTGTTTGTAAGAGGTGAAGGTGAGGTTATTGTGCCATAACTTTTAGACACATACGTATATGTTTATCTATTCATTGCTAGAAAATGTATGAATGTACCATTAATCTTCTATTTAATGTTGCTTATAGTTTCTGATAGTCAAATGAAGATATCGATTGATATAAAGATGATAGAAATGGACTTGACACATTGACAAAGTCAAAGATAAATCGTTATATCCTAAAGGCATACCTATGTTTTAGGTATTTATAATAATATACAAATATGTTTTTTTTCTTTTCTTTTTGTTAGTCGATACTCCACTGACAAAATTAATTAAGACATGTTAGTATTAAGCTGCCAACGTGAAATGAAAAATGATGATACCTTTCAAAATCTTTTCCACACCGTGTTAACGATTTCACAACAAGTTTGTAAAAAGGAAAGGGCTGAAATATAGTAGTAGGAAAAGTTGACATTTCTGAAATCAATCAATTTGTACTCCGCATAGTTTCAAGAATAGTACGGTAATGCGTTGCGTTTGCGTTCAACTCATTTTAAGGCCACTCCATTTCAATTCTGTTTTTGCCTTGGATTGTAAAATAAATAAATTTGATGGCGCGGAAGCTCGTGGAGAGCCAGGGCTTCCGGAATCAAAAAGAACTCTTCTGAAACGATTCCATTGGCAAAAATAACAGTCAACGGACGCTTCTGAGAAGAAAATTTCACTTCTCGATTTGAAATCAGAATTCTCTCTAGAAGCACTAATACATTTAAGCTCTAACGTCAGAAGAAACTCACTCAAATGTTGACGCCATTATACTCTGTTCACCAAAAGTTGTCAATACAGGGAAGATAGGACTTTTGCCTCTCAGTCTGCTTGCATTGGCTTGCATAAACATGTGCCTCCTTAAAGCTCTCACAGGGTTTTCCGTAGTTTAAATTTTAAATAACCCTTCACCATTAAAATACTGAAATTCATAAATCTGTTCTCAAAAGCTTCAAATCCTAAAAGTTCTATAATAAAATCCAATTACAATTGGGAAAAGTAACTCTGTTTGGATGAGCAAAATTCCAATACAGACATCATAGATGACAACGACGAGCGCACGATCGTTCATCGTCAGTATCCCTTTCCCTTGAGCAGTGGGTTACAGCGGTCACGGTAGGGTGTACGACTTTTTTCGAAGAATTACGTAAGTCAGTGGCTATAGATTATTGGTAGATATTGCAGGCAAATAAAAAAATAATAATGAACTGGCAGGGCATTTTACCGACACGACGATTCACGAATACAATGATAAAATTTCAAAGTTGAGTAGAATTAGATAGCACTGTTGCATTGGCTTTTAGAATGAGTGAATTCCTGAGTGAAACCAATGGAAAACGACATTAAACATCGTTTCAGGAGCCGTTTTGGTTTATTGGCGTTTTAGTAAAACGACTTCCGGGTGAATATCTTCTTTTTTGCCAGGTCTAACAGTCCGGAATATTATTCTTTTTTTTTCAAAAAATTTGCATCATTGGATTAAACAAAAAAAAATTGAAAAACAGTATCAATTGGTATTGGACCCAAGTAGTGACTCTTCCTTTTACTAAATTAGTAATCATTAATTTTACGTTGTAAAGCATTGAATTTTGTCAGTCAATTTGAGCTTCAAGAAGCAATAAGACCAAACATTACCAAGTATTACTACTAAACCAGTAAACAGTTGAATTAACCATCTATAACATTATGTTTATATGTATATGTGTTTTCTTCCAACTTGATGAATATATGTATTGTATAAGGAGATTGCATAACATTTATATGAATAATATTTTCACAATTATTAATTTAACTTAGTTAAACTTGAAAATTTAGTTGAAGGAGAAACTTGAATCTTTTTCCAGTCTTAACACATTTGTTATTTTTAAACCGGCTTCGGCTTATAAATGAATCCAATCATATTCTTCTCACATTTAGTCGCGCATTTTTTTTTTTTTTTAAATAACCACTTGAGTTTTATTAGACTGATTTAATTTGATATTGTACATGCGCATTGTGCATTTCTAAGAAATAGTTTTAGTTATGCTTATACATACTCTGATCTTGAAATTAAATACAAATTACCTTAGTTCATCACCACAAGTATAAGAACCTCATATCGTTCTATATATTTACACGATAGAATATAAAAGGCAATTTATTAAATTTTCAAAGCACATAAACCTTAAACTCATCTTTCGTAAATCTCTGCTGCTAACTTTTGCAAGTCTCTCAGAGTAACTTTAGACGACTCATACATAATTCACTCGAGCGTGAATTAAACGACCGTCGGCGTCGGTTGGCATCGTCGGTCGTCGGCTTGAAGAACGAGTAATCTACAACATGACTCACTTAAATTATTTCCACAGAATAATTATTATTTTGTTTAGATCTAATAACAGTAGTTTAAATTTAAGAAATCAACTGCTCGCGAAATTGAACATAATATGACATCAGACATGACATGAGATTGATTATTTTGTCAAATCTTGAACTGGCACTAAGATGTGAGATCTAATTCAAATTATCTACTCCCTCTAGCGCCTATCGAACATAAGCATTGGCCAATGGCCATAGTCTAGGTGAAAGCGTTTCTAACGATAAATCTATTTTCCGCTAGGTATCTTTTTTACTGTCGACTAAAAAATAAATTGCATACAATTTTTCCAAAACGCTTCTGAAGAACAACAAACAAGGAAGTGACTCTAGACATGCCAATTATAACAGTTTTGGATTAAAAAAGTACTGTTTATGCGGCCCCGCAGGGCCAGGGCCCTCCACCGGTGGGCATACTTCAGGCACCCAGGTTTTATTTTTCAAGTCACGCGAAGCGTTAGCGCACGCCCACTTTTAGTGACGAAAAACTGTTATAAATTGGTATGTCTCTAGTCTCTTCCTACTTTTGATGCAAAGACCTGTTATAACTGTTATAAATTGGCATTTATCTAGTCTTTTCCTTATGAAAAAGAAGTCCGTGGTTTATTGTTAAGTACAAAGGACTGTCACGCCGCCGAATGTCTAGGGATTGAATCGAAGTTCAATTGCAAGAGTTCTTAATAGTGGTCAATACATAATACATCAATATAGTTTATAGTTATAGGACCAATAAAAACATACATATCTGTGAAATTGAAGGATCTTAGACTAGTGGGAGTTTTGAACTTGATATTTCAAAAACCTCCGATAGAGTTTGACAATGGTATGTAGAAATTTCTTATTCGAGATATTTTGAAGGTTTAAAATATGATAATCACAGGAGAAACACAATATTTATGGTGTGCCCTTAGGGTTCGACTTGTCTACAACCTTTTTATTTTTCATTTCCAAGCTATCTTTGTTAACCTACTACGGGTAGCATACAACTTTACCTCCCTGACTATAACAAAGTAAATAATCTTCATTCCGAAACCATCTTCATCTTAAAGCCGTTCGCTGTCGCTGTTTGGTAGACTTGTTGGCATTCATTCAACATGACACAATGCGAAGTGGGTATATAATTCTTTCTGAATGTCAAACCTGCGTGTTTAGACAGAATGAGGATTTTTAAGTCTGGTGATTCAGAAAACAATCTGCAGCACCGGCATCGGTAGGAGGATGGAGTATTTTTATTTATTCATAATTGTGTGGTGGGCTGAATGTTGTCAGCATTGAAGACCTTAAGTTTTTTTTAAAAAAATAGTATATTTTGTTGTTTGCTCTTAAATCATGGTATACATGTATAAACATATGTATTTATATCTATACTTACACGATGAAGAGCTAGAAACTTTACGCACTATGCGTACTCTAATTATAATTGAGGTCAATAGAATTCTGGTCTGATTCTATAAGATTCCGTTTATGGAATTGAATAACGCCTACCACCGACATATTGTGCTTGTATATTTGCTTAAACATAAGCATATTTATCAATTAGTTATTCAAATGTAACAATTCTAACCTGTTTAAGGTTGAAGAGTAATTTACAATTTTTATAAGTCAAACTAGATCCCACTCTAATTGCAAGTTTATCTTTAGGTAATAGTGAATGTGAATTATTGTTAATAGTCAACCACAATAGATTTGGTTTCTTTTTTTTTTTTAAGTGGGAAGAAAAAGAAAAAGAAAGAAAAAGGAAACAATAGATTTGAGAAATGTTTTGAGTAATTTTAAAAACAAATTATATGGAATTGTCATTGGTAAATCTGTTTTGCATATTTTTTTTTTAAATTCAACTAAGAACTGGTTGTAATGTCATAAGTCAAATTTATCATATGAATTGTATTTAAATAAAAGAAAAAAAAAATTATATTTAATTTTATGTGTTTCAAAGTTATATTTCTGTTATTTTTAAAGGAATATAACCTGTGCTGATTCACCGCTGCCTTTAATAACAACAATAATAACAATAAATTAATCTTGTTTTTAATAGCTAACCACAAAGGCACGTTTAATGCGATTAAATAGTTCTTAAACGGTTGAATACATCATCTAGTTATCGACAATATTTTGCATTGGTCATATTTTTTTTGTATGACAATTTATACGAAAATATACCTATTGATTTTTATGTGTAAGGATTTGCAGTGAATATAGTGCGAGAAGCGATACGATCCGAGACGCGAGAGAAAAGTGATTCTAGGAGCAATGCGAAATAAGTAAACATTTTACTGTATTGTTGCACTTTTCCACATTTACAATGTCTAATTGTAAGTAAAGTTCTGAGGTGGAATCGTCTAAGGTGATTTGTGATAATTGACAGTCACAACAAACAAATTCGGTCTGCGTAATTTGACTGTCATATGTGTCCATCCACTAGCGGCTCTTCCTCGTACCTGTCTGAACTATTGTTGGACGTCAACGTCAGACAAATGACGATTTCTGAGAGATGTCATCACGATGAATCTGTCAACTCTTTCAGTATTCAGTGCTGCACCGGCTACGTTCAGATCCTGGCCTTCGAACAAAACTCTCCAGTTCCCCAGAACCTTCTGTAGATCTTTGATATACAGGACTGGCTTAGAGGGAGCTGACGGGACACAGCACGTTGGCTCATTCCTTTTCGCAGTAGTGTGATGACTTAAACATCTTCTTATGACATAACACGGCTGTTCTAATTTCCATTCGAATTCTATATCCTCACGTTTTCCAATTTTCGCTGTTCCGAATTCCGTATTCGAAAACGTTTTGCGGATTCGGCAAAACGAACCGGTCTGCAATCCGCCAATTTGTCGTTTTAAATTTGGTTTCATAACAGCTGATTTCGGAAATGTTTTGTTGACCAAGTTGTTAAAACTTAAAAGTAAATCCGACTGAAAATCAGAACAATCGTTTTCAATCCGCACGCATTCAATTTTCGTTTCCGTTTTCAAATTCAACCGAATATCAGAACAGCCTTAATAGTAAAAGTATCCATTTTCCTCCTCGATAAGGCCTTATAATTCAAAATATTTAAGTATTCACATTTGTCAGCACACCGATAAACTTAAATAAACCAAAACTAGGCGCGTATATTACAAATCAATGTTTCATACTCTTCCCTACTTAAATTAGTATAGTTTGATATTTTCGTGATTATGACGGATAACCCGAAAAAATATCTTATGGATTTTTATATTTGTACCCCCATTTCAAAGTTTAAATTTTAAGCTTTCAAACTCGACCATAAACATTTCAGCATAAATATTCTATTCTTCGCAATTGCTCACGATTGTATATTTTTGTACATACATATCTGTCAGATAACTAATCAGACCTTTACGCTCAGACGTTATAAAACAGGCCCTTAAAGACTAAATTTAAAAATAAAAATAAAAATAAAAATCAATACAATATTTTTGTAAAATTTAGATATCAAGTAATAAACTTATGTTTGTTTAAATGCACCACATTTGCTGACAAATTTTGATATACATTTACTTACTAGTCAATCTTTTCTATCTGTTCTCTATCTATTATTTTGAATTTCTTAAAAAAATACTTTTATTTTAATATAGAAAACAATCAAAGCCCTTGGAAACACATGGCACGAAGATTGCTTTATATGCAATGGCCCTTGCAAAAACAGTCTTGTTGGTACATCATTCTATGAACGTGATGGCAGAGCATATTGCAAATCAGACTACGAACAACTGTTTGCGGCCAAATGTGCTGGTTGCTCAAAATCAATCACCGACAATGCGATAATAGCTTTGAATGTTAAATGGCATAAGGATTGTTTCAAATGCAAGGTATTTTATATTTTTGTTTAAACATTTATCAACTAAATAAAATAAATATGTGTTCTTTTTTTTTATAGAAATGTGAAAAACCAATTTCTGCTAGCACCTTTACTGTTGAAGATAACAAACCAGTTTGCACATCATGCTCAGCTTAAACTGAATTATCAAAAACATTCCAAAGAACTTATATTCACTTTTATTCGAACAAAACTTATAAGTTATGTTTTATTTTTGCTTTCTTTCTTTTTGTTTGATTTTTACTCTTTTTATATAAATCTTGTTTAAAAAAAATTATTCAGTTATAACCTCTGCCTATATTTATTTTTCATATTAAACAAATGAAGTTATGTTTTAAAAATTGAATAATAATTAAAAGAACTAACCATTCCAATAAAAATGAAATAACATTATGTATAAATGCTAAATTGCTTACAAAAATGATAAAATGTATATAAATAAATACAAATTGGTATGTCTTTGCACTTTATTCTTAAAATTTGTATAACGTGAAACACTTTGCATTTAAACTTTAATACCGAAACTTTGTTAAACTATTCCGTTTATATGAAAAATTTTAAAATAAATTGTAATTATTTTTAAATATATTCATAAATAAAAATACAAATTTGTATGGCAACAAAAATATATTTTTTAGCAACATTTCTTGGTTTATATAATATGCAGCTTGTCATATATACTAAGCACAGATTAGCCACATGAAGATGAGGATCTTTCGTACGTTTCACCCTCCAAAACCCATTTGTTTACATTGTTGTATTTGTAATTTCATCCCACGTCGATGAATAGATGTGAATTGCAACAACAATTTAACCAGGTGTGTGAAGATCCCTACTGTATATGTGTGAGGTTTTTGTACACACATTCTCACTTTTTATCTGATATCTGACAGTACAAGCTTGTAGGCAAATTAAAATGGCTGCCGGGGATTCTCATCTCCATGTGGCTAATCTGTGATACTTATGTCGTTTTCGAGTGGACGTTCGGAGCTACTCCTTTTTCACTCCTTTTACTCCAAATTTCTCATTTTCTATAGGAATGGAACAGTTCCGAAATCCAAACGAAAACGACATTAGTACCTGAATACTAGAAGTAAAAAGGAGTGAGTGCTGGGACTCACGGTTATAATAATTCACAATAGTCCCGCACGTAAAAAAGGATTTAAAAAAAGCTGCAGTTACAATAGTCTATAATAATTCTTATAAAAATACGAGTTAACAAAAAAAAAAAAAAAACAATACAAAATCGTTTTATGGTAGCTATGGTACGGCGTATTTCAATTTCCTTATATTTGTTCTTCGAAATAATTCCGAGATGCATTTTGCTTTTGATATTCGAAAGAGTATCGGTACAAGATCCGAAAACCGTATTTTTCATAACTGCCCGATTGCACCTGGGTCCTATTTTATAAACATTGACAATTGCGACAGGTGACAATTTGTTAATTTACAACTCAACAATTGTCAAGATCTGTTCCATAAACAATTTATCGATTTTATAGAATTGTCGGAAAATACCCGACAATTGTCAACTTTCGCTTCACAAAAAAATTTTCATGACAATGAATTGTCAAGTATTTTTCTACAATTGTCAGGAATTTTCTGACAAATTTGTTCGTATACAATTCTTTTATGAAATGAAAAAAAAATATAAAATTTACATATTTGTCAATATTTAATTGACAATTCTGACAGAAAACTCATTTACGGTCAAGTGTTGACAATAAAAAGACAGAAGTTTAGCTAAAATGCTAAATAATGTTTTTTCAAGTGAAAGTTTTGACGATTTTCTGTTGGAACTCCGTGTAATACGCCGACACCCTCGACATTTTAAACAGAGAATAATTTATGATTTTGACACGTTAAATGGCTATTTTATACACTTCACTTTTTAATAATAAAACACAACTTCGACAACTGTGACATCTTAAATTTGAAAGAGTGCCTGTGTTCTGTAACTTCTAACATCGAGAAAATCGGTCGAAAAACGATGAGAATTGAAACAAAATGCATAGGTTTTGTTGCATTTTTCATCGTTCTTCGACGTTCGCACTGCATTAAGTTATGTAGGCCATGACAAACTTCAAGATCATACAATGACAAAATTGTCACGACAGATGTGTCAGTATATGACAATGACAAAATTGTCATCACAAATTTGTCATTGTATTTTTCTGAAAAATTTGTCAACTATCAATATTAAATGAAATACAAATTTGTCAGACAAGTGTGACAAATTTGTAGAATTGTTACTTGTCAATTTTTATGAAATAGGGCCCTGTGGTCTATTTCACCAAATTACAATTACAATCACAAATTTGTACTTGTAATCTACAAGTAAAAATTTGTAAACTTAAATTCTGTTTCACAAACAACAAACATCATTCCGAAAAATTTGTAAAAAAGAGTAAGAAAACTAGAGGAAATTGTAGTTGTGATTTACAAATAAAAAAAATCGGTTTTACCACTTTTTTGACAGACTTGTAAAAACACAATTCTTTCTCACAAATTTGTGAGAGTCTGCTGAGTAGGTATCAAGCGTTAAGTGCACTTCAATATTTTCAAAAAATACATCAACAATGACTGTACAAACACGATGGAAACATTTGATCACCGTAGATTTAGATATACGCTGCATGTCTGAGAGCTCATGATAAAATGTAAACATTTCCATTTTGTTCCAACAAAAACATTTTTTCATGCTCATTACCCATCGTGGTTCAATTATTCTTATTATTTAATCTACCCTTATACGGTTTATTTTAAACTTTTCCTTAAAAGCAAATGAATCTGCAAATACGCGACCAATAGATTCTTAAGCTTTTTATTGCAAAATATTCACTTGTATACTTGTATTACTATCGGTATACTACTATGCCTTCGCCGTAAATACATTTTTAGGGTGGGAAAAATATTTTTATTGAAAAAATCACAAATTGTAAATAAAATTACACATGAACTTTCTTCTGTAAGAATTTTTCTACAACTTAACAAATTTGTAAAAAAAATTTATTTGGCGAAACAGAAACTTATAAAAACATCTGAATTTTCACAAATTTGTACTTTTAAACTACAAATAAAAATCACTCTTGGTGAAACGAAAATAAAGATATTCCCACAAATTTCCCTTTGTAAATTACAACTACAATTTTGTAATACAAACATTTTGTGACACAGAATAAATAAATTTCTTAACAAAATTTGTAAGAAATCGCTTGTAAATTATAATTTGTGAGTTGGTGAAATAGGCCACAGGTGTCGTTTGGCCGCCATATTGTTTTTAACGGTTATTTCGACTTTCGCATGTACAAAACTCGTTTAGGCTCTAGCTTGATGTTATATATTTCATTAGGTAAACCTCGAATTTTGTTTTACTCGAAACCAATATGTACTTGCATTAGCGCAAATAAAAAGCATTCGCTGTACGTACAAAGGTATTAAAAATTGTTATTGAGATTTGTATTGCAAAATAATAAAGACAAATTATTATGTGTTTAACAATTAAATTGGTTTTCGGCAAAATCACTAAAGGTTTGGTATTATTTGTATACAAAATTCTGAATATATTAACTTCAATTATTATGAAGCACACATTTTAGTATCCGTTTTAAATATTCAATACATTGAGTATGGATTTCGAAAAAAAGCTGTCAACCGAAAAACAGGATATATTCCAAATCGCTTAGATTAAGAGGGGGGAAGTGCAAGTGCCCCACCTTGGCCTTCCTACGAACGCCTGTGAACAATGTGGAACCACTAAAGGGTTTTCCAATAAGAGGTGTTACTTTGAATAGCCCGCTATTTCGGTAGCTGTCACTTTTGAAGCTGTCATTTTTTGACATTTGACAAGTAGAAACTACGCCATTATTAAAAATGGAACGATACACGCTTCAGCAACGCCTTGAAATTATAAAAATTCATTATAAAAATGGTGAAAATTTGGCAGAGACGGTTCGTAAAACTAAAACATTTTTGGGTCGTCGTGAAGCACCTTGTCGGACCGCAATACAGAAATTGGTGGACAAATTCGAGCTGTTGGGACAAGCTAGTGATGTGAAGAATAAAACCCGTGCACGTCGCTCAAGAACAACTGAGAATATTGCTGTTGTAGCCCAAAGTGTTGAAGAAAACCCAGGTTTGTCCATTCCTCGTCGTTCTTTGGAATTAGGCATTCCACAAACGTCATTACACCGTATTTTGCATAAAGACTTGGGTCTTAAGGCTTATAAAGTTCAGTTAACACAAGAACTCAAGCCGGCTGATCATCAACAACGTCGTGTCTTTGCTGATTGGGTCCTTGAAATGCATGAAAATGATCCGGAATTTCATCGAAAACTCATCTTGACTGATGAGGCCCATTTCCACCTCGGAGGCTACGTCAACAAGCAAAACTGTCACATCTGGGGCTCGGAAAACCCAAGAGTTATTGTTGAAAAGCCTCTCCATCCTCAACGCGTGACTGTTTGGTGCGGTTTATGGTCCGGCGGGGTCATTGGACCTCACTTTTTCGAAAATGAGGCTGGAGCAACAGTTAAGCTAGGAGCAGACGGCATATGAAAAGTCGCAAACGTTTGCGACTCTGACGTCACGTAAATAGTCGCAAATGTGTTGCAAATTCTATACCTACATCATTGCTCGCAAACTTGCATATGGGGGTGTTCACACGATATGCAAAAACTGTCCCAAAAGTCGCAAATGCATTTGCGACCAAGGCACTCGCACATCATGTGTCCGCAAATGTGGTCGCAAATGTTGTGATGGATATGCGAGGTGTTCAGACGATGTGCTATAAAGTCCGCATATCACCCAATTCCAATCATATGCAGGTTTGCGAACATTTCATATTTTTTTGGAACTGAAAAATTCTTATCTGAAAATTCATAACAAATGAATTGTGATGGGGAAAATATTAAAAGCAGCCAGAATCGGAATATTGTGGAATACTTTTTTCTTTGAACTTTACATAGTTTTGCTGCATTTTGTCAATAAAAAGATTAAACAAAAATAGAAAAAAAATAATGTACTTCATATTATAAAAGCAAACAATTTTATTGAAATTTTTAAAATCCTGTTGCTGCTTTACATTATAATATCATCCCCAGAACTACCCACGCTGAATTTTAAATGTACGAATATAATAATTAAAGTTCCATTTTATTTCATTTAAATGTAAATCCTATAAGCTATAGCTATGTACATGCAAGAGTTTAACACAACAACAACTCTACTAGTAAAATGAAGAATCACAGCAGCTGATATGCTGCATATGTGGAGATGTGCAATGTTCGGTTTTCGTGTCATCGCAAATGCTTGGGATGGTCGCAAATGGCCGCACATGCTCGCAAACTGTCACAAATTATATGCGAGGGTGTTCACACGATATGCAAGAAAGCCGCAAACTTATATGCAATTTGAGTGTTGCACATAATCCGCAAATGGTTTGCGAGCATATGCGGACTGTCCCAAAAGGGTGTTCAGACGATATACTCTCAAAGTCGCAAATGGTGACGTAAAAATGACGTCAGAGTCGCAAACGTTTGCGACTTTTATATGCCGTCTGCTCCTAGCTTTACGGTCAATGGATTGCGCTATCGAGAGATGATTAATGATTTTTTATGGCCGGAATTGGATGGTATTGATCTGGACAACGTTTACTTTCAACAAGACGGCGCTACGTGCCACACAAGCAATGAAACCATCGATCTCTTACGGGAAAAGTTTCCGGACCGTGTTATCTCTCGAAGAGGTGATCACAATTGGCCACCGAGATCTTGTGATTTAACACCTTGCGACTTCTTCCTTTGGGGCCACGTAAAAGATAAGGTCTACGCCAACAGCCCAGCGTCGATTCAAGACCTCAAAGATGGAATTCGTGAGGCTATCGAGGACATAGGGCAGCCACTTTGCGATTTGGTTATGGAAAATTTCATGAAAAGGATATGGTCCTGTAAGCGTGGTCGTGGCGGCCATTTGGCTGATGTTGTGTTCCATTATTAACGGCATACATCCGATCATTTATCTCAAAAAATGCTATTTTTCTTTGAATATCAAAATAACACCTCTTATTGGAAAACCCTTTACTATAGAAAAAATAACTAAATCATAACATACAACTAGTACTTAAAACAAACTGCATCAAGGCGAGCGAATAATATTCTCTAAACTCCACCAACAAAAAAAAGGAATAAATACGGCATTTAATACATTAACAAAAGTACATATCATGCGAGAAAAGTATCACGCAATATATT
This sequence comes from Leucozona laternaria, assembly GCA_932273885.2. Taxonomy (NCBI): domain Eukaryota; kingdom Metazoa; phylum Arthropoda; class Insecta; order Diptera; family Syrphidae; genus Leucozona; species Leucozona laternaria. The sequence goes on along the minus strand of OW026367.1, from coordinate 14,834,738 downwards.
TCTCGCATTATACATTTCTCGCATAATATTTTGCTTTCATGATACATTTCTCACATGATACTTTTTCTTGTATGATACTTTTCTCGCATGATATTGTGAGAAAATTTTCTTTGGGATTATTTCGCACTTTCGAAAATTACGAATGTGTATGATGCTGATGAATATGATATACATAAGTAGCGGTCATTTCATTGAATTTTTTGTTCGTAGGAAATTTTTTTCGAGAGGAGGTTCAGGTTTTGACCCTATGAACCAATCACATTTAGGCTTATATTTATAAAAAGAATTTTTTAAAGTGAATTTAATTTTCGAAACTTGAAAAACTTTGAAACAATATTAGGAAATATTTTAGAATAGTTTTTCTGTTACACCCCATTTGTCTGCAATTTTGTAATGTTATAGCTTTATGTAATGTTAGTGTCATAAATTATACTAAATAAACACATAGACATGTACGAACACATTCTTTAATTCTCAAAAAGGTTCTCAAAACTCACCGAGGAATTTAATATTGAATTTAAATTTGAAACAATTGGCCCAAACATTTGATGGACCTCATCTTTTGTTATGTCCTGCAATGTTTCAATTACTGATTTAGCTAATTCGCTATCAGGTGCTTCAGCAATGGCATCATTGATAAGTTGCTAAACAAACACATGCTTATATTTTCAAAAACGTTTTTGAAGTTAAGTTAATGAGTTTTACCACATCACTATCAAGATTGTTATCCTTTCGCACTTGAGTTTCAACAATGTCATCATTATGTGTTGCTATATGATCAGCACTATCTCTAGGAATCAATTTGGGTTTCTTAGGTTTTGAGGTGCGTCTTTGACTATCCACTTTCATTATTTTCTTTTGAGAAGTCTTTTTAGTCTTTTTTTGGACAAGTTTTGGTTCATACATGTTGAGGTTATTTAGACTCATCGTTAAGTCCCATTTGGAAGAAGTCTGAGAAAAAAAATATCAGTTATTGAAATTCGAATATAACAAAGACCGAGCTTACCTTGGGTAACTTAAATCGACTTCTGCGCTCAGATTGCAGAGCCATCTCCTCACTTTGGGCACTCTTCTTCTTATTCTCAGCAAACTCCATAAGAAATTCTGAAAACATTTCACACCGTGAAAGCAGACATTGAATAAGAGGGTCTCGCTTGTCGAATATTTGCTTCTCTAAACAAATGGTTATTGTGTCTTTGATCAAATTCAAAAGTAAGTCTAGTTTTTTCGGAAAATTATCGGTGAGAAAATGACGAAGCTGTTTCTGGTAACACCGAATTGCTTCACTTAGCAGGCCATAAATTCCACATACTTTGACACATGGCTCATTTGTCAAAGCGCTGCGATATTCTTCTTTTGGTGAAAAACGAAGATCATCAATCTTAGAAGAAAAAGAATAATTGTAAGAAAAAACGAAAGCTACTACATAAATATAGTTTTAAAAACATTTGAGACAAAATTACCATTTTTCCTAAAGGAAATAAATAATTCCTGGAAAAACGAACCGCAAATTCTAGAGCATTTCTTTCTCGAAGTTTCTTTTCTACTTCACCATCAGGTAGTGAAGTTTCAACCAAACTCAGTCTGAAAAATATTTATTTATGAATTTATAAAAAGTTTGAGCATTTTTAAAATTAATTTTTACCTCAATGCATCTAGGGATTCAATAATCTTCTCCTGAATTGAAGTCATTTTAGAGAAAATTCTTAATTTTTCTTGTTTCAGATCTTCGATTTGAATATTCAACCTCACTTCTGTTGGAGCTTTTGGTGAGTTTTTGCTTACAGAAAGTGCTCTGCCGGTTGTTTGTAATTTCGCAGTCTTTTTAATTGATCTTGATGTTTTAGGCGGTGAAGATTGAGCTGATGATCGGAATGATAAAGTCTGAATTGGCCGGCTTGTATGATCTGATTTTTCAATGTGTAGTTCTGGCTGAAGCTGAGTCAAAGAAATCAAACTTTTGTATTTATTTATGTGTAAAAGATTGAACAGCAGTCCTATACTCAAGGTAAAAGTTTAAAAGAAGATTTTCTTCGATTTTTACGAAATACCTTACCTATCCATCTACAAAAAAGGCGAATGTATGTCTTGCAAGAACTATCGAAACATATCCCTGCTACTGGTGAGTGTCTTAAATAGTTCTGCAACTCTATAATTAACAAGTGAGAGTGGTATTTGCAGCCCATTGACATTGGCAAACCAGGGAAGGCATTATATCTTATATATGTAGGTTCCACAAGTTTCGGACTCATTAAATAATATAGATGTAACGTAATGTTAGCCCCCAAAACCCATCTGAAAATACTACTTTTTTCCTTTGCAGAAAAAAATTACCCAAAATTTTGAAGTCTTCAATTAACAAAAAATTTAAAACAAAACTCCTAACATCACTGTGAAGTTAGCAGTACATGGGGTTCTTAAAGCAACCAGACAAGCTACCACTTTCAAACAGGGTTACAAACTTGCAATTCAACAAAAAAATTACCAAACATTTTGAAGTCCTCATTTAAAAACAAAACACTCAAACAAAATGTTGGGTAATTTTTTTCTGGAACTGCGAAAAGAACTGCAAATTTGAAGCCTAACTGAAAGTTTCTGGTTGTTGAAAACACAGCATGTATACTGCTAACTTCAGAGAGAAGTTAGCAGTTTCAAATTCCTGTTGTGGTCCCGTTAGACTAGGTGAAAATTGTTATGCCAACTTCACTGCTGTCACATCATAATATGCGCTATCTTGTTTAAGCCAAGAGTCACCCACATGAAATAGGAAACTTAACAATGGGCGCGTTCAACGCATTACGTTTTACATCTAAATCTTCAGAATTCTGAACTTTTGGAGCTTCTGATTGGCCAGCTGTCATAAAAAGTTAGTTGACTTTTAGTTAAGTTTCATCTGAATTTTCGGACAAAAACTCTCATCTGAAAATTCAGAATAAATTGATTGTGGGGGAAATTTGGAAGAACTAGAAGAAATTGAACTTTATGATTTGAGCTCTGGTTGATTTATGATTTGTGATCACGAACAAAATGAATACATAAAAGAAAATATTGTTTATTGATAAGTGTGTTTTTAAATCAAAAGATTGGCTATTCTTTCAAAAATATTCCCAGAATTCTCCATCTTGATATTGAGGAATTATTTTTTCATTGAACTTTACATAGTCTTGATGTATTTTGTTGCTGATTTAGTTACATATATCATCCCCTGATCTACTGAGGCTTAATTTTTAATTTAAGAATATAATTAACGTTCTATTTTATTTCGATTTAATGTAAATCCATTAGCATTTGACACAACAACTTTCGACTGAAAATTCAAATTTTTTGTGCGTTCAACAACATCAATTTAAGATCTGAATTTTCAGATTTTGTGATTGAACGTGCCCAATCTATTTAAGTCAAAAGTGACAGCTATAAGTATGGTGAATCTGACAGATGGTATAGATTACAAAGCAAAAGAGAGCCTTTTTTATCTTTAGAGAATGTTGTTTGCTCATATTTTGACTTAAGTACATACATACATATGTATCTATAATTTTATTTACAAAATGATGTATGCTTCACACAATGCGAGCATTTTTGGTTTCTTGAATAGTTTACTAGATATAAGTTTCACCAAAGTGAAGATTTTGACGTTTGTGATAATAAAAGAGAGTGGGATATACATATTATTAAATTTTGACAAAGATGAATAACTTAGTCGAAATTCTACGAATTGTGCAGCACTCAGAATTCCATGCAACAGTCTCTATTTTCGAAAAAAGAATGGTCCAATAAGCAAGTGCGCTTCCAACCCAAAACAGAGCACACAGACAATTCACACAACAATATTGTTTGTTTACGCACTCGTGTAGGTATACAAAAAGGTTTGTTCTACTACTTCCCAAAACTGCCAATTTACACATATTTACAAATCTGTTTTTGAGTACACAAACGATTTTGGGCTAAAATTGTCAGTTTTGGGGAAGTAAACGAACAGATATATTATGTTTTTTTTTTTTTAAGTACAGGAACGGTTTTTCACGGAAATTGGCAGAAAATCACAGAAATTCAGAGTTGGGGTACGGACCTACTATATAACAGTTTGAACCTCGCCCAAATACTTATCAAATTTTAGTTAAGAATGCGTACGTCAAAAGCTTCCCCTCCGAAACTGCCATCTTCTTGACTTTTCGTATCTTCTGTTTCATCTTCTTCATCTGAGTATTCACTATATTCACTCCTCTCTTCATTTTCTAAGCTTGCAAATTGCATTTGTGGTACTTGAGGAAGCTACTCCATACGGAAATCATTTTCCAAAACAGAAATTATTTTCCAAAATAAAAAAAGATAACACCTAGATTTTACAACTTAAAACTTACGACTGTTTTAAAAACTCGTTCCATTTCCAAATGCTCAGATTCATTTAAACTAGACTCTATGCCCAATGAAATTAGACTCTCCGAAGGTGATTGCTCGTCGCCATTGTCGTCGTTTTGGAAATTTGATTCTTCATTTCGTAAGACAAAATCTTCAGGCATCATACTGCCGAATGAAAATGTATCAAAGTAGCGGCTCTTACTTTCATTTATTCCATACTTTTCGTTTTCTTTTTCTGGTGTTTCACCGCCTAAGTTAAGAGCTGACAGTTCTTCAGAATCTGAGGAATCTTCGGCATGGTATGAATCAAGCGGAACTTCAAATAAACTTGCAATAGATTTTTGAACGGGCTTGATTTCAACCCATTGTGGTTGTAGGTTAGGGAGAATTTCAACAGATAGCTGAGGAAGTTTTTCATCTTTCGCAATTTCCTCAGATTTTTGCATTTCTTTCGAAGGCAAAACATGACTAAAAGACTTTATTTCTGCAGGAGCAGGCAAATTATTGGTGGATTGTAGAGCTTGTGAAAGCATAGCATCAATTTCTTCATCACTCATTATTTTCACTACTGCTTCTGTTTCACGAGACCTGAAGCTACCAATTTGAGTTTCAACGAGTGGCATTTTCATAATCTGAGATTTCTCGGTTTTTGTAAATCGATTATTAAATTTAACATGATCATTATTCCGAGCCAATTGTTCAATTTCCTTTTTCTTTTCACGATCCATTCTCACCCGACTGATGATCTTCTCCAAATGATCTGAGGAATTGTACTAGGAACAGGAAGCATTTACAAAATCAATAAATTATAAACAAACATGTGTTTGTACATATGTACAATTCTGAACCTACCTTAAATTCATAGTTTCTAGTTGTTGTCCTTAGTTTCGGATCCTCTGACAAACTATGTCCATAAAATTCTTTACTATTGAAGCCATCCATTTCTCTTTTATTCTCAAATTACAAAATATAAATCATTCAACGCACAAAATAATTTAAATTTATAAGTTAAACATTTATTTTGAATCTATTGGGATTTTTCAAAAGTTTTTCTTTCGATAAGGTAGTTGTTTTATGTGGGTATATCAAAGAAACACTCAAGAATAACTACAGAGCCACATGTCGTTCGCAAGGGCGATATAACTCTGTTTGAAATGACTGTATGGAATAGATCCAGAATTTTCTTTTGACACCTGGTACATGCGGTCACTCAGGTGTATCGATTTGTTTAGTGTTTCTTTAGGGGTGAGTATCTCCCTTAGTATATTTTATAATAATCCATGTACAAAAAACAGTAAAAGGTTAATGCCCGCTGGAAGGAATTGTTTTGTTGCTTACGATACATAGTATGTGCTACCTATCGTTTCCCTCCTGAATTTTAGTAAAAGTTCATAGAAATAAAATTTAAAGAAATTGTTAAAGCATTGTTAAAAAAAATTTAAGGAATTCCAACTTGTGACACTATAGTTCAGTTGAATTGTTGAATGTACATTTAAATGGAACCATTATAAAAGGTTATGTTTCGTCATTAGAAGGCTTCATAAGGAGTCCAGGGGTCAGTTTAATTAATTTATTGCAAGAACATTTCTTGCATTAAAAAAACTGCAAATTATGTTGGAAAATTCTTTGCATTAAAGAAAATGCAACAATATTTAATTCTAATTTTTTGTTTGCATTAAAACAAAAATGTAAGTTTGATTGGAAAATTGTTTGCATTAAAAAAACAAATTGTGTTTGCATTAAAAAAATGTAAATTTAACTGGAAATTTGTATGCATTAAGAAAAATGCAAATTTAGTTCAATAATTTTTTGGATGTCAAAAATGCATTTCTTATTCAAACATATCTTACATTAAAAAAAATCTATATTTTATTTGAAAATTTAGTTTTAATTAAGGATTGTGATAAGTTACATATTTAGAAAAAATATGTTTTGGGAATTTAGTAATATAATTCTAAAAGTCCCCACGCTTTCATAGAAAATTCCAATATTTCAAAATTCGTCCTTTTATCCCTATGGTGTAGTTATAAGACCAAAAATCCCGTCCTTTTATCCCTATGGTGTAGTTATAAGACCAAAAATCCCTACGTGTATACCTATTGCGACTTTTGTAAAAAAAAAAAACGCAAAACAGACCTTTTTTTCTAATATTTAAATAGGAAAACCAAAGAATATTTTTTTGTTTTTATTATTGAATCTAATATAAAAAAAAAAAACGTTCAAAAAATAATTTAAATAAATAAAAGTTGTGTAGGCTCGCACAACCTCACAACGACATTTCACATGTTGAAACATTAAATTGAAATTTTTAATGTGCGAATAATTTCTTTTTTTAAGTTCAAACTTAATTCATTTATTGCCCACTTTGAGAAAGAGATAAAATATAAAATATTATTTTGGAATTTTTTTCAATAAATTGAAATTCCTCAACAAATTATCCATAGTCCTCTTAAGCTATACTTTTTCACTACAAAATATTCTCAGGTCTTTTGCCGCCCCCCATGTTGTCTACTAGCGCCCACAGGCATCATCGCTCACTTTGAGAATCAATTATTTTTCTGCTCCCCCAAAGATTTTGCCGCCCTTGGCCTGGGCCTCACGGACCTTAGCCTAAATCTAGCACTGTCCGCAGCCAGGCTGAATTAACTACATTACATTTTCTAGAACATTGACTATGCGTTGTTAATTGAATAAACTACACGCCTAATTTACTACAATTTGTTACGTCCTCTACATTTATCTACGTAGTAAATACAGAAAAACAATACCAGAAAACAAAACAAGATGCAAAAATTTGAAAGAAAAATTGAACGAGATCTATTTAACGAGTAAAATGTTACCATTTTATTACAAGTTATCTGTAATCGGTTATGGAAGGACTGCACACATATTACAGAATGCACCAATTCGTTCGTTGTCCATTTAAACTGCAGTAAAACTTCCTTTAACAAAGCAACTGTGCATCTTCCGACCAGCAATTACTTTAATGTTTTATTTGTATTTACTGAAAACCCGAAATCTTACGTCTCTTTCGTATGCGTATCACTTTTGTTTTCACGATTCGCTCTCGATGCGATTAAATCTAAAATGAATAACTGATCATTTGAGTTCAAACTTCAAAGTGACAGCTGTCACGTCACGCTAACAGATAATTTTAAGTTTGAAACTAAAATTTGTTTCATTAACTTAAAAGTGACAGTTTGGCCAAGCCTTATCGCAGCACAATATTCAGTAAAATCTAACGTTATCCTTGAGTGGCGCGAGAAAAACATTTATCATTGACTACCTGCTGCACTTTGAACCGAAAACTGAATTTAGGACCGAGACCAAGAAACAACTGCAATAACAAAACCATGAGTGAACCCTTTTTTTCTCCTCAACTGATAGCCCAGTTCCCCACTTGCCCCTCCCCCCCCCCCCCCATGCAAGCACCTATGAACTATTTTTAATAGTTGTTCGGAATTTCTCCAATTATTTTTTGAAAATATTCAATACAAGAGTTTAGACGTTTTGGACCAAGTCCAAGTCCAGTTTTTCAAGATTGTTTTAGTATTTTCTAAATATTGCTTACAAAAACTTGATTCCATTACGCAAACTTAAGAACAGCTAATGAGTGGCGTGCATTTCTGTAGTCTGTACTTGGTTAGTAGGCAAACAGAGGCTTTTTGTTGGAAAAATGTATACTGATAAAATTTTATGATTGAAATTGGTAGATGACTTTTGCAAATTGAAATGTCAATGTAATAAGATCTTTCTATAAAAAATTGAACTATTTTTTTTGGTTTAATATCACTCTTTTCGGAGTTAATTTAACCAAAAGGTTCCTTTTTTTCTGTTTTTGTCATTTTGTTTGAATACTAGGTGAATATATACCAAATCAATGTCACTGTGCTTTGAGGTCAGGTCAGGATCATGATCGACTTAAGTTTGGACAGCGACTTTTGAGAAAGCAAGTATTTATAAATAATTACATATGTTAAAATTAAAATAAATACCAGCAGAGAATAATAATTTAATATTTATTAGCAGATTTTGTTTACTTTTTACATTGTTTAAATCGGTGTCGCAAAATTTAAGTAACCTTTCATATGAATAAACATCTCTATTTTTATTTATATTAGGTACAGTAGTAGGTTTATTTAATTTTAATTTCAATGTCAAAATAAAAAATTAAATAAATCAAAAAAAAAAAAAAAAAAACAAATTATTTTATTATTGTCTTCTAAAAAGTAAATTTTATTTATAAAATACAATACAAAAATAAAATATAATAAAACAAAACAATGAATAACTTAATTATTATATGAGATACATTTACATTTTACATATATGTAGGTATATTCATGATTGATTGTGCTCCTTTTTTGTCACTTATTTTTCTATTGTTAAACTTTGATTTAAAATTATACACAACTTAAAATTTCTTTATAATAACAGCGCAGAGAATTTATTTTTAATTAAATTTCACCACTAAAATTTTGAAGGCAGTGATATATTCGGAATTCCTTGGTTTGTATCACTCGAATAAGTTAATTGATTTTTTTTTTATAAGCAGTAATAAGCACATTCTCTCTTTTTTGTTTTAAATTCCATTAGATGTAGTGTATATTATGAAATTTTAAGTAATTATTTTTTTTTTTTGCTGAAAGTTCATGGAAATAAATAATGCAATTTTTTGAAGATATATTTACACAGTCCAGTCATAGATACACTAAGATATAGAAATAATCGCTTATGAAGCAAAATAAAAGAAAGTAAATGCAATCAATGAAACGATTAATAGAAATGATATTCTTAGGTCTATGAAAAATAAAAGTCACAAGATCAACAATCAGCCAAATATATTCGAATAGAGTGTATTGAGGCCGTTACTAATCGATGAGAAGATTCCACCATCGGTGTAGGAAGGTGGTGGTCCCGGACGATAGAATTGTGATTGTGGAATCGGTCGATAGAATGGAGTTGCTGATCCTTCAGTTCTCTGTGTAAATTAATATGATTTAAACAGAATATTATTTAAAATTTAATAGAAGAAGGTTTATTTTTACCTAGGCATCATCGAATAATAATAAAACAAGATTTCTTAGGGAAAAAAAATTATTACAAGGTAGGTAGATCTAAAGATGCTTATTTAAAAAAAAAATACGAAAATTATGTTTACGCTTGGAACTCATACGTACCGCACAACTTTAAAATAGAAGTTACTTATTTGCAATATATATACATACATATACATATTATGTAGGCCATTAAAGAGATATAATCAGTTTTTTTACGGATACTATAAGAAAAACTCGTGGTTTTCTGTCCAAGAAATTTCTGGGGACAGAAATTCAAAATGCAATTATGAAAGTAAACAATTTAGAGCCAAATGAAATCGTGGCGTATCATTCATTACATTAGGCAGTACAGTTTTGTGTACTTCTGCGAAGTTTTAACATTTTTGAGAGAATTTCCTCCTTGCTCTCCAAAATTTTACAGTCAGCCTTATTATGAGTTTCACCCGAAAAATATTTCACCTTAAGAGTTTTTTTCCGCCGGGATTTTTAAAAGCTATTATGAGTTTCACCCGAACGAAACTAGAATTGACATTTCAAACAAAAAGTTGGGATATGAGCTGTGATGGGATATGAAAATAAATAAAATACCTGCGACATAATAGAAAAATCCCAAATTTTTCCCTAGACCAATGGAATTGAGATAATTTATTTACTCCAACTCACAAATTTGTCATGTGTTGATACACATGAACATTTTTAGGATTTGTTTAAAGACCATCCCACATTCTATCCCTTTTGAAGGTTTGAGGTTATGTTGAAACTGATTTGTTATTTGTTTGGATGGAAGTGTGGAAGCAAAAAACGCTTATCACAAACAGTTTTACCTTGAGGCAGACAAAATTTATGACAATGATTCTTTGATTACAAACAAAAAAATAAACCTTAAAGGAATTTTTCCGCTTGTTATTCTTTCTTTCTCCAAAAAAATAAGCGAGCATTTTGCCAATTAATTGTGTAAAATTTCGCCCGAAATTACTATTCACAATAAGTCGAGTTTTTTGAACATTTAAAATTTTTCGGGTGAAACTTACAGTAGTCGAAAAATGAAATGGCAATTTTTCCGGGTGGAATGTTGCTTAGGTGAAACTCATAATAAGGCTGAGTATGAAAGTTTTTGTAAAGGATCGAAGCTAATAAAATGTTCATTGTTTATAATTTCCCCTTAACTTACCATGGTATTCGACCACATCCCCTTACTTTAAGGTTAGAATATCTCGAGCATTTGGTAACTCTGGGGTTGCATTCGATTTTTAGGGCATTGAAAACCTTCGCGAAAGTAGTTTGGTTCTTAGAAAAAATAAATTTAATTTTGTACAACACTGATTCAAATGACAGTCGTATTTAAACATATAGTTATGGTGTCGTCGATTTTTGCTAAAGTGGCATTTTTTTCTTATTTATACCCGTTTCAATTTATCTGAGTGCCACTGTCATTTTTCGGTTAGTTCTAGGAAAGTCGAAATAAAATTGAATAATAACAAATTTCGAAAGGTCAACCTTTAATAAGAAAATTTAGTTTTTCCTCTTTCTTTTCATTTTTTGCCGTTTTTCCCATAACTGTCGGACATAATGGGGCATATTCATAGTCACTTTTAAACTCCAGTTTATTCAATGTTATTTAGATAGGATAAACCCAGGTCTAAGATAAACTGGAGTTTAAAAGTGACTATGAAAATGCCCCAATTAGTCTCACATTTAAAATGTTACAGTGCTCTAATTGAACCACACGTTTAAATCATAGTGGAAAAACGTGTGAAACAGTTCACCAGTCGTGCATTATATTTATTTAACTTCTTCAATTTAAAAAAAAAAAGTTTCTTTCTTAGTGAGCATAGGTATTATGTGTAGTTATAAAAAAGATAAAGATCCTCAACCTACAGCCCACTATAGACACTATACCTGTACTTATAAACGGCCAATATCTTTTTTTTTCTATTTTAAAGTTGTGTTTTTTGTATTCAAAAAGAAGAAAGTATCCAAAAAGTATGCAAGGAAACCATTTTATGTATATACAAAAGGGGTTTGCACGCTCCCATTTCCCCAACTTGCATAGCATTATAACAGTTAGGTTTGCATTTTTCTTTTTACAAAAAAATTATAATTTGTACAAAAAATTAGAAAAAAAAGAAGAAAAAAGATGATTAAACATACTTACAACTATAAATAAATACATGCTGCTGCAATTTTACACACCACATGCTTAATTACATTATAATGTATATATTTTTTTTTTAATTTTGTAATGTGGATTGTTAGAATTTGTTTTGATTTTTACACTAAAATAACTTGTGTCTATTAGTTAGGGCGTTTTTTTTTAATATGTAAATTAGCTACTTAGTCGGATGGGAAGATGATTGCATGAGAGTCAGCGGGTTTTCTACTCCGGACTGTGCTGGAAATTGGCTGAAAATAACAAAATTGGAGGAAAAAAAGAAAGAAAAAAAAAAAATCTACATTATAACCATTAAAACCAACCAATCACCTAGGGGAAGATTATTATTATTCAAATTATGTTTTTCATTTCTTATTTGCATTGTTTAATTTTTTTTTTGTTATTTTCTTTCTTTTTGTTTTGATTTTTTTTTTTTAATTACATCTGTCTAACGCTAGATGGCGGTGTGATTTCAAGCCTTTTTAACATGCTCTGGTTATTTATATAAATTATTTTAGAAAACTATTCGAAATATGACAGAAAGAAATCTTGGAGTACCTTTGCTGGTTGAAGTGTTACATTTAATAGAGTTGGATGCTGTTCAACAACCATAAAGTCAATTTCACGTGGGGCATAGCCATCTGCAAAAGCCTAAAATAAAAGAAATATATCAAAGATTAAATTTTCAAAAACCATAACCAACCAAAAATGTATAAATTTATAAACAAAAAAAACCGTCTTACTTCTAGCTTGTAGTAACCCGGCATCAGAATCCTCCAGAATTCTCCATATTTGGTTGTTTGGAATCCTACATCGCGACCCTTGATTTTCAATGACGCTCTTTCAATTGATCCACCAGTCGGATCCAAAACAAAACCTTGTACACCTCGATGGGCCTCAGCTAGGAATTTAATCAATGACTGTGCAAAAGAAAACGAAAGAAAAAATAGATTCCACAGCAAAGTATTCAAGAGCTCACCAATTGGTTATCCTCCCAGTATTTTCTCAACTCGAATGCTGGAGGAAATTTACAACACGAAATTTCTAACGTCACCTCCATGCAACCATACCAAACGTAATTGTAATCTTGCATGCCGCCAGTCAAAGGATACCATGCTGCACCATTTGTGATGCCATTCTCGAATGCTGGTGTTGCTGATTTGCACGCCACTCCGCGAGACATCTTAGCATGGTTGTTGGCATAAACCAATGACAGATGCTTGAAGACATCATCATCTGGTGTCAGGGATGGAGCTGATGAATAGGTTTGAAACACTGCGCCCAGGGGACATGTTTTGTAAAAAAAAGAAAACAAAGATTGAAGAACAAACAGGATAGCTAGTAAAGCAATAAAATAAAGAAGTGATGCAGTAGTGTCTTCGTAGAGACATCGTTACTCACTCGCGCATAATGCTGATGATCGACAAATTCCTTTAAGCAGCCATATTGTTAGAAAATTCAAATATTTTATTTTTTTTTATTTAAATTCACATATTATGTAGGTTGATAAGTGAAATACTTTGACAAGCTCTTATACGCTTTTCACACCGAATCATTATCTCAGATGTCGGTTACAAGATTAAAGTTGTTTTTGGTGAAAGCAAATTCAAAAATTCAAGTTACAGCTTTTAAGTAGCAATTGAAGTATAAGCTGAGCATAAGCATTAATCAGAACCCTCTTGATCAATCGAGCCAAAAATATTTTAGCTTAAGATGAATTATGTTTTACTCAGATTTTTGGGAAAAAAAAATAGGGATAAAGCACTGTTTAACGTAATTATGTTTATGTTTCGTTTCAGCCAGCGCCCCTTGAAAGAACGGCCTTGTGGTACCTAGCGAAAATGTGTTACATGTCGGGCTTATGGTTTCTTTGTCGGTTTTGCGATGGATTTCGACTTCTATCTTTGTGATTTGATGACAAGATGCTATATCACGATTTCGAAGGGCTGCTGCTTCAATAATTTTCATAGTATGACTTTGTCTATGGATAGGGAATTTTAAAGAACTTTTGAATGAGATACCAATCACGTCCGTTTTTCTTAATTGGTACAAAATATTACGATAACCGTTTAATATAACCTTAGGCGTTTTTCTTTTTTAGTACAGAATAGAGCTGTGAACAGAGTCCGAGCATGTCGAGCATGTTCTGCACGTCCTCTGAACGAAGCGTGTTCTGAGCACTCTGAACTATTTTAGAAACACACCTAAATACTTACAGTGGTATTTATAATGGCATTATAAAGCCTTGCTAACTTTAGCACACCATCCAACTCCAAAACCTTGTTTATAAACATTTTAATTTGTTCATCTTAGACACCGAAATTGTTGTTCTAAACCTATTCTAAAGTTGGAACGTTCAATGTCTAGAAAGTCAATCCGAAATTAATGTAATGTGTGTTGAACGTACCCAGTGACATTTGATTGACAATAATTTTTCTTATCTGTCAATTGTTTGGGTTTTAAAAACTTAACAAAATTTCCAAATTAAAAATGCATTTTGCTGCAATTGATTTTTTTTTAACAATATTAACATACAAAATTCGTTTAATTTCACACCTCATTCCTTATCATAGTTATGTGACCTTTTTCTCTTTTATTGATTTTGCATTTTTATTTCTGATTCGGAGACTTGAATTGAAAATGTTTGTAATGGTTGAAACAGCTGTTTTACAAAGCTCACTCAAATTCATTAGTTCATTTCAGATTGACATATTATAGATGTATCAGAGAATATATGAGGACGTATTTCGATAACAACCCTGGATAATTAGATAACTTATAGAATCCGTTTATTAATAACCTCAAATATTTAGCCAATGACTAGCTGGACAACTGTCTAAGCGTGTTCTAAAAAAATCTTATAAATACGACTGTTAGCTGTCAACTGCTTGTGTTCAGCATTTAACTCTGTCTGCTCAGTTATTTTATTCTGAGCTCATAGAGCGCACTCTGAACACGTCCAGAACGAAAAAAGAAACACAAATTTGAAGCTTTGAACACTCAGAGCTAAAAAAGAAAAACAATTTTTGTTTGACAGTTCAGGGTCTGCTCTGAACTAAAAAAGAAAAACGCATCTTACTGAAAAGTTAACTTTTTTTCAAAAACGAATTGAGGGCAGGGTTCAGACGTCACCTATTCGATTCGATTTTTTTCCAGTATTCGGATTAGCATTTCACTCGGTGCCTTTTATCGGTTCGATTATTTCACGTATACGGTTTTATCGGCTAGAGACGTACATAGTGTATTTCCATTTTCGGAGGGCAATGGTTGAAAAAAAAACGGTGTCAGGGAATACTATCACATAAAATATTCACGTTTCCATACAAACTATCGATAGCAAGTATGTAATTCATGGCGATAACGCAGTTCTTCTCCGTGCTTAAGTTTATCTCCGAAAATGTTCTAGGTTTAGCTATAAGCCCACAGGGGACTAATTGTTGTTGCATTTTAAATTTATTTTTCCTCGGGGGTTGGACAGATATAAAACAGCTCTTATTGTTAATTTGATCTAAAAAGTGAATTTTATCAAAGAAGGATAACTTGTGGCTTTCACACAAATAGCGAAATCGATTTTGACGAAATATTTTACTCAAAAGCATTTAAATAGCCAGCTTATATAAGTGCAAGTCAAAATTAATACAAAAAAAGTAATTTCTTTTGCAAGGCGAGTCTGTAATGAACTCGTTAATCTTGATATCTGTCAAGACTTAATATGTTCTTAGCCTGTATACAAAATATAAAATATATATTTGTCAAAGCTTGTGTCCTTAACTTGAGTACATTTTCATATCCAGACTAACGATAAACTGTGTTTAACAGAGAATACACCAAATGATCATAGTTCAGCTATTTTCGTTTTATATTTATTGAACTGTTTTACCTACAGGCTATAAGGCAAGCTATAGGCCAAGTTAAAACAAGAAGCAGAGTATTAAGAAAATAAAATTCACTCACAAAGAAATCAAAACAAAAAAATGTACAAACTTGTATTATATACTTACTAGAATTCGGTGTATTGTCATAAGGATAACTTGCAACTAAAGCTCCCCCATGAAGACTGCCACTCAGAACAAATTGTATCTTAGAAATCCAATCTTTGACAGCATCTGTTTCAGGCTGCCCACGTTTGTTGTTCTGCTTAAAATAATCCGGAAAGTTGCGATTCAAATCGAAGCCACGTGAATTGTATCTAAAATATTTCAGATTCTCTCATATAGATATACAAAACCAAACATTGTGAGTGAAACAAAATTAAAAATCAAAAATCAAAAAGTTCAACTACCTTCCTTGACCTCCGTCACAAGTGCCCTCCTTGGAAACTGCATAACCATCTGGATTCATAGAGGGTAGGATATGTATCCTCGTATTATCCAACAACCATTTAACATACGCATCCGTATTATATCCTGAGACAAAATATTGAATCAAATGCAGTAGCATCTCTCTGCCAACTGGCTCATTGCCGTGTATGTTGCCAACATATTTCACATCTGGCTTCCCGACCATGTGCTCGTAGGGTGACGCCGAAACAACCATAACCCAGAGGTCACGGCCTTGAATTGATTTTCCAATTGAATAAAGTGCCGTCAGATTGGGATATTTGGCACTTGTTGCTCTGAAAATAAAAAAAAAATTATATTTTTAAAATTAAACCTTCATTAGATTATGAAACTTACCTCAAGAATCTCGTTAACTCATCATGATCATGGTAGACGAAATCCAAAAATTGTGAATCTGGAACATATGCTCTTGGCTCCGGCAGACCATCAAGCTCATTTGTACTTTGGGCCCAACACTGATACGCGAATAGGAGAACGAATGTTGCGGCAGTCTTCCTCAAAATCATGGTTAAGGAATGTTCTGCAATTTACGAATACAAAAAAATTACTCTCGCATTCAGTGAAAATACAAAGAACCTGTCAAGATTATACTACTATTATATACATTTGTATAGTCTAGCTGACTGACGTAGGAATAATCAGACGTCTTTGGCTGAAAGCAGGCATATTTATAAAGGCTATCTGGGGAGTTTCATTTTTGTTTTGTGAAGCCCCATCGTTAGTTGTTGTTTGACTTTCAATTTTTCAACCAAACTAGGCTGGAATATGAGTCCAAAGTCACACCAGTTCTGTCAGATACACACTTGGAGAAACTTCATATATTTTTTTATTTATTTATAACAAAAGTACATTGCACTGTTTATACCGGCGCTACTTAGCGGCTCAGCGATGATTTGGTTTTGTCCAGATATAGTTGGGTACGTGAGATTTCGCTTGTAGATGCAGCTATGGCAGACTGAGTGTAATGACCACGGCGGCGTTCCACCATTTCAGTCTAAACTCGCATCTTTTTGACTGCGGTGATGCTTATTAAACTGAAAATCAGTCATGTTGGGCAATTACCGTGCATAAAAATGATTGCCAATAATTGTGCTCCAGACATATCGTCATCCACATAAGAGTACATACAGATACAATGTATTTTTCTTATATAACCAGATTCAACTAAACGTCTCTCTGTACAAATATTTTTATAATAATTTAAAAGATTGCAAACAATTTCAATCAAGCTTTTAAAAATATTTCTGCCTGTGTGTTTTATGGATACCTCTGAGTTGAGAAATGCTTATTAAAAAACAATGAGACGTTAAAAGAAAGTAGTTTGAAAAGTTTTGAATGTCTCTTTTTTGTTCAAGTTTGACTGGTGTTTGAAACTAGTGCCGAGCGAGAGAGTTGAAATATGTTAATTAAATTAATAAAATACATCTGACATAGAAGATATCTCATGTATATAATAATTGGCCAATGCGTCGCCATCGTCATCGTCCACATATAAAAAATACCGATATATCTTTGGGCTTTCAAATGACTTCGCAAGATTGTTAAATTTCATAGTGTAGGTCCTGTGACATGTGATTAACACCTACATATGATCTGTGAATTCATCTGCCTATGACTTTTTGTATCGATACTCATATATCTAGTTAAGGCCAGTAATGGCGAAATCCTTACAACAAAGAAATCGAATGTTTTCTAAACAAAATCGATTCTTTTCTGTCAAAACAAATCTTGCGTTTTGATTTGCACACACACTATGAAGACTTGACATTTCTAATACGTCAAATTGAAAGTCGCGGAATTTTTGGAAGAAGAGTTGTTTATTTTTTGGATGCAACGAATTCTACATAATTTAACAAAATATTCAACAATATATTCAGTCAATACAGCTACATATAAAAATAATTTATTGTGCGTTGTTCATTATCAAACACAAATTTGACAAAAAAAATAGCTTTTGCGAGTGAAAGACGTTATAAAAACTTTCAGTGGAAGTGAAAACTTTTCAATAACAATTTCCTTAAAAAATATATGTGCAAATATTTAGAAGTCCAAACAAATAAAATGCACCAACAAATTGGCACCGTATAAGCTGGATAATATCTTTTATTTATTAATTTAATTCTATTGGTAAAACATTTTTCTCACAACAAAAATAAACAACCTTAATAGTTTTGTGAATGACGGTGCCTCACTAGACCATCTCTTTTTCATCATGAGGTGGAGTAAGATAAAACAAAAAGATGTCAAAATGAGTCGCGCGGAGTGAGTCTAATGTGAACACCGTCAATAATTTCTTGACGTTTTGCTTCAATTGCAGCTATAAAGTAACACAAACACAATCACACCAAAAAAAAAATCGATTCTGTTTAGAAAAAATTCGATTTCTTTCATTTCATAATGAATAGACTTACTCCTGAAAAACGGATGCAAATTGTGCAAAATTGGCTCGAAACGATATCGTTGTTGGCCCCGTTTTTACAAGAATTTTTTTTTCACAGATGAAGCTCATTTCTGGATGAATGGCTAAGTCAAGAAGCGAAACTACCGCATTTGGAATGTATACAGTCCTCAAGCCATTGTTGAGACGCGCGCCGTTACATCCTCAAAAAGTCACTGTTTGGTATGCTTTATGGGCAGAGGGAATCATTGGTCCATATTTCTTCAAAAATGAAGCCGGACATAATGTAACAGTCAATTGGGAACGCTATAGAGCCATGATTAATGACTTTTTCGTGCCTGAATTGAAGGATGTTGATGTGGACGACTTTTGGTTCCAACAAGACGGGGCTATATGCCATACAGCCAACGAAACAATCAATTAATTCAAGGAAACTTTTGGTGAGAGCATTAGCTAGCGTCGTGGGCCTGTGGCGTGGCCTACAAGATCTTGAGACTTAACACCGCTGGACTATTTTTTGTGGTATTATGTGTAGTCGCTTGTCTACGCAGATAAGCCCGAGACGATTGACCCTTGGAAGAGAATTTTCGGAGCGTTGTTGCTGACATACGGCCCCAATTGCTGCAAAAAGTATGGTCAAAAATTGGGCCTTTCGGCTGGAATTTAATCGAGCCAGTCGCGGCAGCCACTTGCCCGAAATCATTTTTAAGCATAATGGCAAACCCTTATCTTTATAATTAAGCTAAATTTTGGCCCTTTATACCTATGTCCGAAACTATTAGTTTTAGCTTATTTTCGAGGTTATGTAATTTTCTTCACTTCTTCGCATTTTGATGGTTACCTAGGAAACTAACGTAAATAGTTGTTCTCAAAACAAGAACTATAGAAAACAAAATTTCCAACATTCCTGTAGCTGTTGATATGTCTTATAATTGTGATGTTTTGCTGCTCCGCTAGTTGGCGATAGGTTATTGCCAAGTTCAACTTTATTTTTATTAAGTACCTAGTAACTATACAAATATTTTGGTTTTTTTCTAATATTCTCGAAAACAGCTCTAACGATTTTGATTAAGCGTTGTACCAGTTATAACCAAGTCAATTGTAAGGAAACTGAGTTTCAGGTTTTTCTCAAGGTATTCCACGGTTTTTTTTTGAGAAAATGGTCATATTTTTGGGATATTCAAGTATATCTCTTTGATGGTTAGGCCAATTTTGTTATAATTTTGCAATCTGGTGACTCTTAATAGTTTAAATAATATTGCATTTAAAATAATTGGAATAGTAGCAGGTATATCCTCATTTTTGATTTGAGTTTAAAGAACCTGGCAGCGAAAAGTGTCCCGGAGCTGGTTTTTCTTCATCGATTTCAACAATCTTACATTTGAAGATTGTAGTGCCAATACAGTTATCAAGACAAGGAGATCCACTTCTTTGCCTAACAGAAAATACAGAAAAATGATCCTTTTCCACTTCAATAGCTTTCTTATTGCTTTTTCCAAAGAGTAGAAAAATTTCTAATTTTTTTTTTAATATTCTACTGAAAAGGTGTAATAAAATTCAAAAATTATCAAGGTGCAGTCAGCTTTCCAAAAATTGTACATGATTTTCCAGAGCTATAACTTTGGACTCCAAAAATATATCAAAATATAGGAAATCTTGTGCTCTTTTTTATAATGAGAACAATTTAATGAAGTTTCTTAAGGAACGAGAAAAATGCAAAAAAATGTAAAGGAATAAATCAACATAACCTCAATATCTTGCCCGCAAAGAAAATTGAAATAAAAGATAATTACATATATGTATTTGCAACAACTTTTCAGCTTAAGCAAATAGTGTCGGAGATAACTATGGGCTTTGGACACTACAGATAGATCGAGGTTATGTCTTTTTTTTTTAACTTTTTGGCACTTTTCTTGTTCCTAAGGAAACTTATGATCTTACAAATTGCAGGGCGTTTCGATTTTCCAACATTTTGAAATACTTTTGAAAGCGATACGATAGTGCAGTCCAAAGTTATAGATCTTGAAGGTTTGCCCGGCGTAATTGACCTAAAATTGTATACAAATCCAATAATACATTTTTAACACAAAGCTTATTCCTATAGCTTTACCCACATATAATCATTATCTGAAAAATTAAATTCATTAATAATAATTTGTTGTGTCCGAATGACAACTTGATTATTTTTGTTTGTAATATTCAACGAATCGGAAATGAAGTCGAAAATTATCAGAATTAAATGCAATCAAAAATGATAATGAAGGTGATGTTGATTCATCTTCAGAAATATAACAAAATTTTGGAAATTCCATGTTCTAAAATTTTAATTTTTATTTACGGCTGTAGCTTGAGGTACAGATGAGTGTGCACACTGGATACAGTGTCTACGGACAGTGGCACACGTATTAATACGGTATACGGATATGGCCATTGACCGAAGCCCTTTTTTCCTCTATAATCATTACACTTTAAATTGCAAGAATAATTTTTAATTTTATCGATATTTAGGATGAAACCATTTCAGAATTATTTTTATAGAAAAATCAGCACCGTGGCGGTAGAATCACAGAGTAGGATAGTAATGGTAATAAAAGTTTTACAGACTAATAAAGTCTTCTTTTATCTGTGGGAAAACTGATTTACTATCTATAAAACTCTGGAGTGGTTCCCATGAGTTGTCTTTTTGATAGTTATGACTGAGTCAGTGTGCAAACATAGTATTTACTATCTCTTGTTTTCTAAACGTTTGAAACTGCAAAAATTCAGTAATTTTTTTCTAATTAAACTACATGACTGACAGAATGTTCTTATCACTTTATAAAATCAATGAGCCACTTAATAGTAAATTATTATTCAATAAAATGATAATGAAATCAATAGCTATATGGTTGAACCAATTTCCAAAACAGTCTTTGTAAATAAAATTATAAACTAAATGGAGATTTGTTTAAGATAAGACTATATTTATGTAAGTTGATGTATTATTTTATTGTTCAACGTATTGTTTGACAAAATCTAAATGTCAATAATACAACGTATATAAATTATTACTTTAATCTTTTTTATTTATTGAGGATTAATAATAGAGGTAATCCAATTATGAAAGTGTGAAACCCTAGCATAAACATCAGGATATTTAGTACCACATGTACCAATTACAAAATTACCAACACCAACAAGTTGGTTCTGATAAACAGCTGGGCCACCTGCGTCCCCACTGCAGGCCCCACTTCCAAGTTTATTCTGAACACACATAGTAGACGCATATCCGTATCCAATTGATTCATTGCAGTCATCAGCGCTTAGAACAGTTGCAACACCATGATGAAGCTTGTAAGCATTTGATCCACTGACTTCTGTAAGTCCCCAACCAGCAATCACTACTGAATTTCCAGGAAGAACAACATCAGATTTCTCTGCCAAGTCTATGATCTTAACTTTGTCTCCCAAGACCACAGGTGATACTAATTTCAGAAGTGCCACATCATTCAAAAAACTTCCATATGTTTTATGAATAAATATTTCCTCAACTGAATGCAGCTTGCCACCGGCATATTGGTTTTTGCTGCCAACACGGACCGTAACGGAACTTACATCGACACTAATTTAAAAAAAAAAATACACTTTTCTTTTAGAAATATCATTTACAACAAAATTGAAATAATCTTACGCATTTATTCCCAGCTTTGACACACAATGCGCAGCAGTCAATATATAGTTTGTTGCAACAATACAACCTCCACAAACGTGAGCAGTGTCAAGACGCACAGACACCATGTAAGGAAAGTCATCGGCCTGGGCTTCGTTACCACCCAATATCCTTAAGGTGGGCGATGCAAGGCTACCTGTACAAAGGGCGCCCAATAGAGCAACTAATAATACCAGAGTAGAAAATGCCATTGTGTTGATTCCAATGCAATTGAAAGACTTATATTTTCGAAAGCTTTAACAATTTATAGGTTGAAAATGAATTCTTACGAAAAAATTTGTAAACTTTATCTTATCTCGGATAATATTGATAAAGTTTATACTTTTGCATTACTGGAAGTTATCGAATTGATTTATGAGTGAAGATTTTTTTTTCAACTTGACATGCGTAAACGGTTTACTTGTCATTTTAAGAAAGTTTTAAGAAAGAATTGTTTGCTTAATGTTTTCCCGGGTGCGTAAGAAGTTGGCCTTAGGCAAAAGGCCTTGTTTATATTTAATTTTCCAAAGTTTGTGAAGAAATTTTTTAATAGAAAACCAGTGCATTTATGTCGATGATTGTTAGTATAAGTACATAAGTTAAACCCACTCTTAATAAACGACAGATAAAAGCGAGTTAGCATTTATCTGTTAACTTGTGACAAATCAACGTTAATTTGATCGTCAAATGAAGGTAATTTTTTGACGCAGGTATGGATTTCGTCAAATATTAAATCGTCCTGCTTGCACTAAATCTGTTTGATCAAACGTCATCAGTCAATTTTTTTGCAAACGAATTTGACGTTTACGAATACGCTCTGTTTGTCCCCTTTCACACAAGGAAACTGAGTTTCCTTCCAGCAACTTTCAATTTGTCGAAGAGAAAGGTACGAAATGAGGAGATTTTTTTGACATACTTAAAGTCTATACCAAGAATAACTAAATTGTATCTCTACAATTTTAATCTTTACAAACACTTGCCAAAAGCCTCGCAAATTTTTGAAGTTGGAGAAGAGAAAAAAAAATCCAATATCCGGTTTTATTTTATTTTTGTTTATTTAAAAGGTCTTTGTTTGTTTCATATTTGTTTTTTTTTATTTAATAGAGTTGGGCATCAGCTGTCAAAATTTATCCAACTAAATAATGCTTTGCGCATTGTTTTTCTGCGCAAAATGAAGTGGAGAATTTTGTTAACCTTTTCGCGTACAGCGGTTACAACTGTCAAATTTTGCGCTAGAGCTGATCACTGCTCGGAAAAAAATCCCAGGTAATATTTTAGCTGGGAAACATTTTATGTGGGAGATAATTTTTTTCTTGATCTGCGTACTAGGCTTAAGGAAACTACAGCAAATTTCTTACGATTTTTTTTTCATCGTGTGCAAGGTACAAGAGATTTAAGATCGAATTAAAAAAAAACAACGTCAAAAAATCTCCAGTAACTTGTTTCTTCGTGTGAAAGGAGACTTTGGTGGGTATATGCTGCGCGAGCAACTTTCACCCACACACAAGCAAAAAATCCAATCTCAATTCTTATATCTGCCTTTTCAATATATTTTTCGTCAACTCTATTTTCACACCTACTGCAGAATTGCGACGCAATTGATGTTATCGAACATATGACTTTAGCAAACTGCGTTATCGAAAAAATGCTTTTGCATTTGGGTTTTCCAACAGCGGACTTTTGCCAATTTGCGTTTAAGGCCTAGTATATACGCTTTATGCTGATGCGAAACGAAAAATCCCATAGATAATAGGCACAGCGAAATCTCAAATGAAAAACTTGTTTTTTTTTTCGTTTTGCAGTACGTTGTTGTTCGATGAGCGAAATTGATAATTGTACCAGATTATTTAGTGAAGTCTCCACTGCTTTTTCGCACTGAATTAATTTTAATTTAATTTTTATTGCGGAAAAGTGACATTTGAGGTTTGTTCGTGTTTGTATTTGTTGTTTCTTTCTTTATTTGCGTTTGGGTTGGTTTTTTTTGCAATTATTAGTGACACTTTTAACTGTCATTTTTTCGCTGTGTTTTCCTTAAGCATTTCGCTGTCGTGTTGGAGACCACCGAAAAGTTTCGTTTCGCACCAGCAGCGTACTAGGCTTAAAGGCTAGTAGGACCTACATAATTATATTTATATGTATTTGTAGATTATGGCAGGAAATTTTGAGGACTTTAAACTGAACGTTTTTTGTCTACACTGCATTTTTCTCCACCCGATGGGTATGGAATTGATTCTTATTTGCTCTATAGGACAAGTATTGGTTTCGTGTACAAAAACAAATTTCTAGGTTGTAATCAAAACTAACACTAATTTCGAAAAAATGAGTTTTGTCATACCGTCCGACGGTCTGTGCATTCGAGGGTTCGAGGGAAGACCAATTTTCCTCAAATTTGGTACAAAGCATATATATGCGATTCCCAAAAAGCAAAAGATTTGCTTAACAGAATTGGCCATTTCAGGTTTTTTGATGAAAAGGTATAACTTGAGGTTTATTCGCGTATATCTTTTAAGTGGTTATATTATGGTTGATATTATGCTGACTGATTTTTCTAAAAAGTCCAAACATTATTGCATTTAAAAATTTAAAAAAAAATGTTTTTTTGTTCCAATACTGTATAGCTTTTGTTTTTACATTACACGCATCTAGATGAAATCTATACATTTTTGTTTAAATTTCCAATCACAAACTATAAATAAAATTCAACTACAATGTGCAGATTTATTATCTGAAATAATAATGTTCCTGTAAATCATTATTATTGCTGTTCTGTAAAATATTAATAAAATACTTAAATGACATATGACAGCGATATTTTATATGAATTGATTAAATAAGATTAGCTTAGAAATAAAGATATTCATCTAGTTGTACCTATCATTATTAACAGCCACGTTCTAATAAAATAATTGAGCAAAATCCAAAAGATTATGAGGTTTTGTTTTATAATCGGATTAAGTGCCAACCTATGTGGCTAAATTGGGAGACCATAGTACCAGCAAGAGTGAAATGTGAAGCTGTGATTGAGAGTTTTCAGAATTGATGTTAAAATGTAATTTTGTTTTTGAAAATGAAACAAAGGATGCCATTTAAGAACGGTTAGCTTTTCGAGAGTACTTCCGACACTTCCGTAAACACCATATTTTAACAGTAAATATAAGGCACTCATAAAGAATAAACGTTGATAATAATATGTTATCGCATTATTTTTGATACAAAATTGTATCAAATTTAAAAATATAAATAAGTGTATTTATTATAATTTCTTTTATTTATTTATTTGAAATAATTGCATTAAGAATTAAATATTCTTATGAGTCTTGAAGTTTAATATGAAGTTAGGAAATGTTCGCGCACTTATAAAAAATAGAAGCCGTACGAGTTTTCGGGATGCAAGCGGAGTATTGCCAGCCGTTTAGTCGGAAATACTTTCGCAAATCTTTCTTCGCAATTATCGAAATGAATTTTGATAGTCTCGCAATAGTTTTTGTAAATTATTTATTTTACAAAAGTTCTTTTGCAGTTTGTATATCGCTAATGGTGGCAGTTTGTTGCTTTGAAAGATCTTATTTTGCTGCCTGATTTTACTTCCCGTTTCGTTATCTGGCCATTTTTTTATCTCGCTACGTGCCGTTTCGCTATCTCCCCTAATATAATTGGCAAAATGAAAATAGCACTATCGTCTCCTTATCGGATACCTTTGAATTTTGAAAAATTGAAGAAGATATTACCAATTGAGACAAAGCAGTTTGGTAACTTTTACATCGACGGTTAAAAAGAAATACATGCAAGTTATATCTCCCTGCCAAATAATTAAATATAAAATGATGAAATTGCAAAATGATCATTTCATTTTCATTTTCTTAGAATATACCCAAGGACCGCACCCTAAAATACTTACACCCAGGTTTGGCAGCAAATGTAACTTATCAGATTTGGGTCGTTCAGCAACATAATATGGATACTCGAGTCTAATTTAATGTTTCATTGGTAAATTCAGATTTCAATTTAAAAATTGATTTTTTTCGTGGCGAATGGAATGTGATTTCAAATTGATTTGTGTTTATCATCGCTTCGTATCTATGTCAATAGATATTTAAAAAAGGGAAAGATGAGCTCGAAGAAGTTACTGATTCATTTCAAATTGCTTCCATTTTTTACAACCCGAAATAAATTAAACAAATCAATAAACACATTTTCAATTTGACAGCTGTAAATATTAATGGCGTTAGTACAGGGAGGGGTAAATCCGAAAATTTAGATCTGCAGTATTGTAATAAAATACAAATACAAATCAATATCAGTAGCGTAACAATTTTGCCTCTATAGGGAATCACCTAAAAATCTTAAGTTCTAAGTTTGAAGAAAATCTATCTCAATGTCTGTCAAATTCAAATTCTGTTCAAATTCGAAAAACAGCTATGATGACGACGGATGAAAAACCTCTTAAAAATCCGAAAATGTTTGCTTTTTATTGTTTGCTCCAGAAAAATGCGATTTAAGGGCAATCGATTGACATTTGAAAAGAAATATTTTCTACACGTCAAAATATAGTATGTCCACTATCTTGCAAGCTATTCAGCCTTATTTCGAAATTCACTTTCATGCGAAAGTAAGTCGAATTCGAATAGTTTGTATTTTGAGTTTCGAACGAATCGAAAGTTCACTTTATCAAAGGAAAGTTCATTTTTTTGTTGAAAACTAAGCAAATTTTGACTTTCGAATCATTCGAAACAAATGTCATTTATTTGACGTTAAAAATTTTCCGGCGAATAGATTAAAAAAACATGTGAGTACAAATATTTTTGTTGAAAAATAAAGATAGTAAAATACTTTTATGAATTATTTGTTGACATTTTAATTAAAGGTCGCATTCCGATTGGACTTAACGGGAGCAGAAAGAAGTTCTCATCAAATTGATGAAAGAAAATCCGGAGATAGCCAAGGGATTTTCAATCTTGAATGGATTTGATGCATCCATTATCCTTCTCCTCCATATCTGCTCTTCGCCGCCGTCTTCACTTCTTATAAATAAAATAATTGCCATCTGTTTTTCTTGAAAATTAAACACAGCCTTATTTTGAAATTCACTTTCATGCGAAAGTAAGTCGAATTCGAATAGTTTGTATTTTGAGTTTCGAACGAATCGAAAGTTCACTTTATCAAACGAAAGTTCATTTTTTGTTGAAAACTAAGCAAATTTTGACTTTCGAATCATTCGAAACAAATGTCATTTATTTGACGTTAAAAAATTTCTGGCGAATAGATTAAAAAAACATGTGAGCTCCAATATTTTTGTTGAAAAATAAAGAAAATAAAATACTTTTATGAATTACTTGTTGACATTTTAATTTAAGGTCGCATTCCAATTGGACTAAACGGGAGCAGAAAGAAGTTCTCATCAAATTGATGGAAGAAAATCCGGAGATAGCCAAGGGATTTTCAATCTTGAATGGATTTGATGCATCCATTATCCTTCTCCTCCATATCTGCTCTTCGCCGCCGTCTTCACTTCGTATAAATAAAATAATTGCCATCTGTTTTTCTTGAAAATTAAACAATAAACTCTTGCTCATGAACTAGCAAATAACAATTAGGTACAAGCATTTACAAATAACAAAAAAATACCGGCGAGGGATTTTACTTTTTTTGTTTTGTTGAAAATTGAAAAGTGTGACCAGGTGTGTATAAAGTAAAGAGAGACTTTGAAGTTACATGTTTTTTTTGTTAGTCAATTTTAAACACAATTAAATTGACATGAAAGCTAAAAAAAAATCTAGTCTTTAACTATTCAAAAGTTTTAAATTTATTTTGTTACTTTTTCATGTCGATAAACTTACCATACTTTTTTCTAAATGCTCCCAAATTTTAAAATTTCAGTTTTTATTGATGTTCTTTAAATAGTAAACTTTACCGGGCCTTTAACATTACTTATCTTTACTTAATTTTTCTTAAATGAGAACGCATTATTTTGACCATCATTTTTTTAAAAACAAAAATTCTTCGAAAAAAACAGCTTGGTCACACTAAATTAAATAGAAATGTCAGTAAATGTCAAAGAGCTGATGTTCATTTTATGCATTCATTCGATAATGAATATTATTCGTTCGATTCTCAAAATATGCAAAGTTCATTCGAATGAATAGATCTATTCTATCGAAACAGCTATTCATTCGAATCTCAAAATAAGGCTGAATAAACTCTTGCTCATGAACTAGCAAATAACAATGAGGTACAAGCATTTACAAATAACAAAAAAATACCGGCGAGGGATTTTACTTTTTTTGTTTTGTTGAAAATTGAAAAGTGTGACCAGGTGTGTATAAAGTAAAGAGAGACTTTGAAGTTACATGCTTTTTTTTGTTAGTCAATTTTAAACACAATTAAATTGACATGAAAGCTAAAAAATATCTAGTATTTAACTATTCAAAAGTTTTAAATTTATTTTGTTACTGTTTCATGTCAATAAACTTACTATACTATTTTCTAAATGCTCCCAAATTTTAAAATTTCAGTTTTTATTGATGTTTTCTAAATAGTAAACTTAACCGGGCCTTTAACATTACTTATCTTTACTTTATTTTTCTTAAATGAGAACGCATTATTTTGACCATCATTTTTATAAAAACAAAAATTCTTCGAAAAAAACAGCTTGGTCACACTAAATTAAATAGGAATGTCAGTAAATGTCAAAGAGCTGATGTTCATTTTATGCATTCATTCGATAATGAATATTATTCGTTCGATTCTCAAAATATGCAAAGTTCATTCGAATGAATAGATCTATTCTATCGAAATAGCTATTCATTCGAATCTCAAAATAAGGCTGATTAACTGTTGAATTCCATCGAAGGATGGCTACGTTAACGACGGATTAAAAAACATCTGAAAAATCCAAAAATATTTCCATTTTATTTTCTGCTCCTCTATAAATTAAATATAAATAAAATAAAATAAAAACCTGAAACTCAGTTTTCTTATTATTGACTTGGTTATTGCAGGTACGAAATTTAACCAAAATCGTAAGAACCGTTTTAGAAAAAATTGAAGAAACCAAAATATTTGTATGCCAGATACCTGAAGCAAAAAGCAAACTAGTTGCTGTCGATGTGAGCTATATAAATAATTTATTTTAAATTGAAAAATTAGTCTCATTTTCATTCGGATGTACTTGTATTAAAATATCACATTTTTTTAATTTATTCATATACTGTGTATATATATGTAGTTAAATATCCTTTTGAAACCCCGATATTGGGTTGTTCTAGAATTTACCGGTAACATTAAGAATTTTGCAGCAACATTTGTAAGGTGCTATTGTCAAAGAGAACTGCTGACAACAGTCCGGAATGAATTTCGAACTTCTACCAATACTTACCGGTAAATTCTAGAATTTCGGAGTCACAGTAACATATACCCACACAAAATATAACCATTAAAATGATTTATATTATAATAATGTGAAGTCATTTTAACAAGTAACCGTTGAAATTCTAAAAAATCTAACATTTCTAGCTATCCTATTCTTTTAATTACAGAAATATAAGTGTGGTTTTGCCCAAAAACTTGATCGATATAATATCTTATCTCAATAAATTGCTATGTACTATCATATCTCATTTAGATGCAATCAATATAACAAAATTTAATTAAATAATAAACTTTGATTCCCGAAAAAACAAGAAATTATCTATGAAACATTCAGGATAATCTTCTAAAAACAAGCCAACGAAATCTAGTTCCTTTGCTTCGAAGATACCAGAGTCTCAAGCCAACAGATAAGATAAACTTTAACTCTTCAGATGGGCTAGCTATAAAAAGGGCTTGAATATTCCAAAACGAAATCATTCTTTTCTCAAGAATTAGCGATGTCGATCAAAGTTGTTACGGTTTTAGTTTGTTGCGCCTTAGTGGCCTGTGTGCAAGGTGGTATAACTGGACGTATAGTGGGTGGTGAGTATGCCAAAACAGCCCAGTTCCCCTATCAAATTTCCCTGCGTATGATGGGATCACACGTTTGTGGTGGATCTATCATTTCGGAAAAGTTCATTTTAACTGCTGCTCACTGTGTCGTAAATATAGCTGAAAATGAAATCGAACAGTAAGTTAAATTCTGTAAATCTCTCAAAACCTCTATTAAATGATAACTGTTCACGGTAGACTAGCAGCTGTACTGTTCTCCATCCAAGCTGGAACCACTGACTGACTCCATGGTGGTGTCATTGAAAGGGTAAAGTCTATTACCGTCAATGAAAACTACGACGGTGACGTTGTCGCCGATGTTGCTGTGCTGGAACTCGTTAAACCATTGACCTTTTCATCAACAATTCAACCCATCGAATTGGCCACGAAAAGGGTTCCTTCAGGATCTGAAGTCATCATCTCTGGATGGGGACTTGAAGAAACTGGCGCCAAAGACGTTCCAATCAAATTGCAATATAACACAGTTAAGGCAATCAGTTCATTGAAGTGTTTGACTAAAATTGGATTGTTTTCGGACCAAATTTTGTGTTTGTCTCATGAAGCCAACAATGGAGCATGCAGTGGTGATTCAGGTGGTCCAGCTGCATACAACGGCAAATTGGTTGGTGTTGCTGGTTTTGTTATTCCAAGTTGCGGAACCGCAAATCCTGATGGTTATGCCAATGTTCCGGTCCATGTAGATTGGATTAACTCAATTATTGCCTAAATGAGTAAAGTGTTGTATATTTAAATAGTAATAATAATAAATTATTATTGAAGAACCAAATAAAAATTAAAATATAACCTTTAAACCATATGAATAAGGATTTTTTCAAGATACACTTTCAACTTATAGGCTAAACGTTTAAACCTTTTGAACTTATTCCCTCGAGTTTTTACCTTCTTAAGGTGATGTTGGGAGGATTTCGAGGGTTCTTCTAAATTTGAACAACTTCAACATGAAATTTTATTAAAATAGCATATATGTTTATTTATTTGCAAGTTATGTAGGTTAAGAACTCATAAAAATGCCAATTAGTAAAA
Organism: Leucozona laternaria; assembly: GCA_932273885.2. Taxonomy (NCBI): domain Eukaryota; kingdom Metazoa; phylum Arthropoda; class Insecta; order Diptera; family Syrphidae; genus Leucozona; species Leucozona laternaria. The sequence continues at coordinate 14,803,738 of OW026367.1, read as the reverse complement.
AGTCAAGACACAATTCCTTGCTCGTTGAACGATCTCTTGCCAAAATAAAGCGTGTTTTTTTAAAAGGTATAGACCTTTGAGTTGGCAACACTTTCTTAACTGGCGGCCATTTTGGCAGCTGTCAAGTGATTTATTTTTAGTTTGGTTTGGCATTTCAACATCAATAGACTGACGCCTGAACAACGCTTCCTAATTGTGCCCAAATGGGGACAACACAATATTGCCGTTGATCCCAATTTTCATAAGCGAATTTTGTTTAGCGATGAAGTTCACTTTTGGTTGAATGAATACGTCAATAAACAATACTGCCGTATTTGGAGTGATGATAATCCTCAAGTGTATGTTGAGACACCGTTACATCCACAAAAGCTGATTGTTTGGTGTGCTTTATGGTTTGGTGGAATAATTGGTCCGTACTTCTTTAAAAGCGATGCTGGCCAAAACGTTACAGTCAATGGTGACCGCTATAGAGCCATGATTATGATTACTGACTTTTTCGTTCATCAATTAAACATCCACGATGTGCAGAAGCTGTGGTTCCTACAAGACGGCGCAACATGTCCACACAGCTTGTGCCACAATTGATTTATTGAAGGAAACTTTTGGTAACCGCATAGTTTCACGTAACGGACCCGTGAATTGGCCTCCAAGATCGTGCGATTTAACCCCACTTGACTATTTTCTGTGGGGATATGTGAAGTCGCTAGTCTCCGCCGATAAGCCCGAAACGATTGACCACTTGGAGGACAACATTCGCCGATATATTGCCGATATACGGCCACAAATGTTGGAAAAAGTCATCGAAAATTGGACCTCCAGATTAGATTACGTCCGATCCAGCCGTGGCGGTCATATGCCAGAAATCATATTTAAATTTTAATGCCAGAAGATTATATTTCGAATAAAGTAAATTTCATGTCAATTTGAAAACATCATCTTTGTTTTATTCCATTTCAAAGTTGTATACCTCTAAAAAAAAACACCCTTTACAAAAATTGTATTTGTCCATTGCAAGAGTTTTAAAACTTTTTCAGTGTGATAATCATGGCAACTTTAATCCTTATATAATAAATGTAGATCAGTAAAAAATCGTCTTTTTATAAAATTCTATCCAATTGGAACCATATCAATTTGTTAGAACATGAAGGTATCTATAGAAATAATTAAGCGGCATGGAAACATTTTTCATTGAAAAAAAAAAAATCTAATAAGAAAAGGTAGCATCATAATTATTAATTTGACAGAGTATTATTTTTTATTTATTTTTTAAAATTTCTTAAAAGTTTAAGGTTCAATAATATGTCACTAATATTGCTGATGTTGTTCCAATTAAGCAGAACGTTTGAAATCCTTCGAACAATACTCTAAGAAGGTAGGGAATAGAAGATTACGGGAATAAGTTCAAAAGGTTTAAACTTTAAGCCTATAAGTAGAAAGTGTATCTTGAAAAATTCTTTATTCATAAAATAAATGTTTAAAGTTAAAATATTACTTTTAACCTTTTACCTCCAAAGGAACACGGCTAATTACACCACGATTGAGTCGGTCATTGGTTCTAGTTCCAGCTCGGATGGAAAAGAATTCAGCTGGTAAACGTGAACAGTTAACATTTAATGGAGGTTTTGAGAGTTTTTCAGAATTTAACCTACTGTTTGGTTTTATGTTCACCTTTATAAAGGACACAGTGAGCAGCAGTTAAAATGATTAAAACGGATTAAACGGATTAAAACTATTCAAAAGAACAGGATCATTTGACTTTCAGAAAAAACATGTTTGTTTGTTTTGCTTTTATTTTAGGACCACTCTTGAATGGTTTGGTTGCTCTGGCAATTCATCGTGACATTATAGAATCACAGCGACCAAAGCCATAGCTGAATTGATTATCCAAAAAAACTGAAAACTTGATTTTCTCCAACAATTGTTGTGATATACGTAAAGTGTATATACTTATGTATATCTTAAAAGAAGAATGTAAGTATACTTCTTTTCATCGTACAAAATAAAAATACAACTTTATAAAAAAATGTATGCAGTTTATTATAATTATTATCTTTCTACACTATTGCTTTATGGAATAATATTATCTATTCATATATACCAATACATGCGTTTTTTTAATTATAATGTTTTATACTTCTAAAAAAACACCCTTTGTAAAAAAATTAGGTACCTATGTTTATTTTATTAGATTCAATACTAAAACAACACTTTCTTTTTTGCCTTAAATTAACCTCGCCTGCTCAACTCAGGAAATCGCTGATGCACGGAATTCAACGAATCCAAATAGGTCATAAGCTTAACATTATATTCCAAGTTTAAAGGAAAAATACAGAAATAGCAATCATGGTTCTGGTTAGCGCACATTTCACAAGCGCTAGACCGCGGACATCATATTTCATAAATTTAAGTACAAATTGTCGTCAGTCACATCCTCACATCGATCAGCCAGGCACACACTTAAATGGAACTATGCTTAGACGAAAAAAAAACTAAAAAGTCAAGCCATCTAATTTAAGAATTTCGTTTTATGCGAATTAAATAACCGGAAAATAAGTTAACGCTTCTTGCGCGCTATTTGAATTTGAATTTGAATTAAATTATTCTCTTCAATTTTCTCCTTTTCTATTTTTTTTTTTTTTTTAATTTTTTTTGTATTTATTTTGCAATTAAAAACCATCTCAGGTGGACTGGCTTCTTCATTGAGATAGAACTACTTTACTAACATTCCCGCCATGATTTAAAATATCTTTAAACCAGCTTTAAAACTCAAGATGTTGTCGAGTCCGTCATTTGTTTTTCTTTAATGTTGATCGTATAATTTTCTAGGTCAGTAGGCTAGCAACCGTATGGGGCATTTGGAACCGCACCGACTACACAATGCGACGGAAGAGGAAATAGGCAATTTCGCTGTCAGTTGATCACATTCACGTGCAAACAGTATAGAGTACTAGAGCGGGAAGCGGGGAGGGAAATTTGTAATTTTGATTTCTACTACATTTGTTTTGTTTTAAAAGTTTTAATATTTATATATTTATCTATGTTGTATACCTATGTTTGCATTTCTTTGTCAAAAACATTGGCCATATCAAAAATTTAATAAGCAAATTATTTCCGAGAATACCAATGGTAAAATAGAATAAAAGCCAAACGCGACAATGCCGAAGAGGCACCATGCAACCAACGCAAGCCAGACTTATGTACATTTGTATTAACATGCTTCACGGAATTATTAGCACAACATGTAACTGATTCACATCAACATAATGTTTATGGTTTGATGAATAAGAGGTATACTACCACGGTTTTCAGAATAATTGTGACAAATAATAGATTTTTTTTTGGTGAAATTGTCTGACTCAACAAGCTTTTTAAAATTTTATGAAGTGTCGAATGAGTGAAGAAAGAATATATGTATTTTGATTTAAATTCGCATTGGTTGTCATCACCAAACTGTTTGAAGGGTTAAGGCAGAACAATAGGGTTAGGTTAGGTATAACAAAGTATATACCTAAGATTCAACACCCGTTTCCAATAATGTTAGAGTCGGGCCAAAATGTTCGTTGATTTTCAATAAAAATCTTCGAGAAGTAAAACAAAACAATTGTTGTGGCCCAAATAACATGCCACCCTACAAAGGCGTGACCCACTGAGTCACAACTGTTGTCGAAATACCCCAACTTATGGAATAGGTATTCATCATCGACAGCAGTTTCACGTTACACTTAATATGACGCAACGATTCAGTTGGACACAGTAAAAAGCCCTACTTCCAGAATGCATCTCAGTAGGTCAAAGCTGAGCAAAGCATTTTGTAATTAATTCTAAGAAAGTTCCAGGTAGGTCCCTGGGAACTCGAAGAGTCCAATTGAAACCATCAACCGTGTCGGTCACTTTGCATTACGAACCCAACACAATAACTGCTTACAACTCAACACTCTTGTGCTTTGAAGTTTCAACGACCTTATGATATCAAATTAGTTTCTAACCCGTTTATCACATATAAACTAACACTAAAGTTTTAAACTATCTAAACTATCAGCCAGCCAGATGTTAACGGATGTTGTCATTGCTTTTATGAATTCTTAAACCAAAATTGGAAACATAATTAATGATGAAATAAATTCAATTAAATTCGTAGAGACTTAAGGCTTGGGTTCAAAATTCCAAAATCCCGAAAACCGATTATCAGGAAAACCCAAAACCTCCGCAAATTAAGAGAAAATATAGGATTTCGGGACATTTTGGCTTTTCAGAAATGAAGGTTTTCGGTATTTTGAAATTCTGATCCGAACCAATAAGATCTATATGATGTTTTTTTTAGAGGTATAGAACTTTGAAATGGAATAAAACAAAGATGATTTTTTTAAATTGTCATTGAATTTACTTTATTCGAAAGATAATCTTTTGGCAAATATGATTTCTGGCATATGAGCTCCACGGCTGGCTCGGACGTAGTCTAATCTGGAGGTCCAATTTTCGATGACTTTTTCCAACATTTATGGCCGTATATTGGCAATATATCGGCGAATGTTGTCCTGCAAGTGGTCAATCGTTTCGAGCTTATCGGCGGAGACTAGCGACTTCACATATCCCCACAGAAAATAGTCAAGTGGCGTTAAATCGCACGATCTTGGAGGACGGGTCCGTAACGTGAAACTATATGCGGTTACCAAACGTTTCCTTCAATAAATCAATTGTGACACGAGCTGTGTGACATGTTGTGCCGTCTTGTTAAAACCACAGCTTCTACACATCATGGATGTTCAATTGATGAACGAAAAAGTCAGTAATCATAATCATGGGTCTATAGCCGGTCACCATTGACCTTAAGGTTCTAGCCAGCATCGCTTTTAAAGAAGTACGGACCAATTATTCCACCAAACCATAAAGCACACCAAACAATCAGTTTTTGTGGATGTAACGGTGTCTCAACATACACTTGAGGATTATCATCACTCCAAATACGGCAGTTTTGTTTATTGACGTATCCATTCAACCAAAAATGGGCTAGATCGCTACACATAGTTCGCTTATGAAAATTGGGGTAAACGGCAATTTTGTTTTGTCCGCATTTGGGCACAATTTGGAAGCGTTGTTCAGGCGTCAGTCTATTGATGTTGAAATGCCAAACCAAATTAAAAATAAATCACTTGACAGCTGACAAAATGGCTGCCAGTTAAAATAGTGTTGCCAACTTAAAGTTCTATACCACTAAAAAAACACCCTTTATATTTGGAACGACTGGGAAGAAGTATTTGTTTATTTATTTTTGCATCAAAATACATGAGCAAAAACTGTTTTTTAACGTTTTTGGCTATTTCAGTTAACTCAAAATTTAAAAAAAAATCGTTTTTCAGTGTGCGGCACCACTGAGTTTTGCATTTACATTTGATCCAGTAGTGTATTTTTTCTTCTGGTCAGAAATTTAATAAAACACAAAATTTAATTTAACGTTGATAATTTTTTTTCAGAAACTCTGGTAGAAAGAATTTTTGTTGAATGGCAACCGCAGTGCAAATACATTTTTGTTATTATAGATGCCAATTTAAGCACCAAACAAAAAACGAAAAGAGAGATAATCTGATTATCGCATTTAAGAATTCCAAATATGCAAGCAACTTTTGTCAACTTTTGAATTCACAATCATTTTAAAGAATATTTTCAAAGTTAGGTAAGCTCAATGCCGAGAAATAAGTGTTGATAGTCTTTGCAAACATACAAACAAAATACACAACCTTAATTCTTGTTCAAGTGCGCTGGACATTATAAACTTCTTTATATACATGCCTTGAATTTATATCGTTTGTTTTATATGTTTCTTTGTCTCACCATTTAAATCTACCTTTTTTAAAATAGATATATTTTGTATAGCAAAAGTAATATTTGCAACGAAAATAGAATGAAAATATAAAGAAATATTTTAGGGAAATAAAATGCACAAATAGGTCACACGTTCACTCTTTTATAGTTGAAGGCCATAAAATGCCTTGGCAATGAATATGTATTTCAACATGATATTATATCGCAATATCTTGTTACTGATACCTTTTATGGAAAAAAGTAATATAATATTTCTGTAGCTTGGTTCTAAAATGGCCAATGTCCAATTTCATAACTTTTGGGAAGTCGAAGATTTCGTTTTTTTTTGGTTTCTAAGAATGCTTAGGTTTTTTAATAGAAATAGATTGTTTTCCTTGAAAATACAGCATTGTGAAATTTGAAATTTAAGTGTATTTTGCTTTTCGAAGAAAAGTTACATTGGCTCTTTCAAATAAGAAATAAAACTAAAGAAAAATTTTAGTTGTGGTTCAGAAAAAGAATACCTTTGTTTAGAGTGATTCACAAGTCTTAAAACGAAACCTTCAAAATAAAATAATAAAGAATAAACAAATGTAAATCAAATCAAAGTTCTTCTTCATTTGAACTATCTTCGGGACCAAACGGAATAATGAAAATTTCTAATAGTTCAGAAGGTTATAAGTTTTCAAAGAATTGTTGATTGTACTAACTTATATTAGTTTATAAGTTTTAATTCGAATTTCGCATCGTATCTCAAAAAGTATTGGTATCGTATTGTATTTGAAACGGATATCATGAAAGTAGTATGCTATGAATACGACACCTTTCAAAGCCAACAGAAGATATCACCGTATTTGAATATTTAAGTATTCAATTTTTTAATTTTAATAATTTTAAATAGTTTTTAGCTCAAATTTTGTTTGTTTTGCTCAAACTATGATTTGATTACCAAAATTAAATTAAAAATATGAATTCAATAGAATTGTTTTTCTTTGAAGAGGCTAGTGAAGATCAAAGATAAATCTTATTAACAATTAGAAGATAATTCAAGATAATTCGGATCCTATGAAGTTGCGAGGATTCCTAGTCGGTATTATTTTGTCTTTTTTGAATCAGCAAAATTAGCTGTGGATTCATAGCTTTATAAAGCTGTTTCGTCTGTCTAAATCTGCATATACGATGAGCCAAATAACGAACTGCCTATAATCGATTGTATGGAGTGAACTCTATTGTACAAAGTAAAGTCTTAGGCCCCCTGCTTTTGGCCCATTTTTCGCTCAAAATTTTGCAGCTCGTAGCCAAAAAATTGACATTTTTTCCAAAGAAAATATGTCTTTCGTCGAATTTAAACTCAAGTACATTTAGCGGAGGTGTTCTTGGTATTAATCTTGTGAAGTAACACCAGTCATGGGGGACTTCGATTCCACCAGCGCTTTTTTTTTCTTTGCAGTTTTGATACTTGCCTGGTTCCATAAGGTGATGGCGAATAGATTTGATTGAAGTGTTCTCTTTTTTGAGTAATTTAATGACAAAACATCACAGCTATGTAAATGTTTTTATTTTACCCATAGCAGAAGTCACTATAGAAATGAAGTTCTTCGAATTCCGGAGTTAAAGATTTTACGAAATGACGAAGGCAACACACAATTTCTTAACCTCTCCGGTTAGCTAACGTTTCGTCCCACAATCAGTTTGTAAAAGAATACATTTACCACTGATAACCAGACGATTTAAAATAAAACAAGTGCCAAGAAATTTTCACATCGTAGTTGGCAATTCACAAACAATAGCAAACAATATAATAAAAACAAGACGATGAATGATTGATATTTCCAATCTCCCACATTGGCCTTTTCTTTAATCAAATTGAAATTTGAACTAAGTAAAAAGGCCAATGTCTCATACTGGCCGTTTTTTTACTTACAATAAAACAACATTGGCCTTGAATAACCATCGATATTTTGAAAAGGAACAATCGGAGCACATTGGCCCTTATTAAAGTCGTAGAACATCTTTCGCTGAATCCAATGGTTTTACTTAAGTCAATATTGTAAAAATGGACATTGGCCCTTTTAGGACCAATTTACAGATCTTTTTTAGTTAATATTACAATCTATACAGTTAAAACAAATAACATTTATTATTCGACAGATTCGCAATTTAAAGTTGAAGCATAAAAACTGATAATTTTCCATTTTTGTTCAATTTTTCTTAAGAAAAAAAATGCTTATTCTTGACCAATTTTTGACCAGCGTTAAATCTTTAACACAATCTCCCTCCTGTATATCAAACGAATTGTTTGATAATAAATCGAGTACGGAAAAAAAAAAGAAACTAGCTTTTAAAAATGCTAGTTGATTCAAGTGCAATGGTCAAACAATAAAACCTGCATTGGGTTGGACTTGATCACGTGACTTCGGCAAAACAATGCGTAGTGCGATTGGCTCTGGGGACGCTTGGTATATGTTCAACTCCCAGCTGGGCAAAAAGTTTTTCAAATTAAAATTGAACGTAATAGACTAAGGTCCAGTTATTCAGTGGGTGGTTAAACCAGAGTTAGCTAACTCTAGATGTAAATAAACCCAGAATGAACTGAGGAAGCAGTTTTTCGGTGGAAATTGAATGCAGAACGACTTAAGAAACTCGGAGGATAAAACCTCAAAAGCATCTGTTCAGTTAATCCTGAGTTAACTCACCACATTTGATGAGTTAACTCGGGCTTAACTTTAATCTCGCACTGAAAATCCGGACCTAAGCATCTCAAAAACAAGGAGTCTGATGATCGGCCTGGCAGCCGTGAAATAGCTATAATTCCAGCCTATAATGACTTGGTGGTAGCTCACTCAGGTGATTGTTGTTTCATTCAAACCTTCAAAAAATGTTTATGTTTTATTGAAAAGGGTCACATACATAATGTATAAACTTTGCATAGAGTTTTATTTATAGATTTTACGTTAACAAAACTGACAGAAGAATGGACCAATTCATACGTCAGTCGTGTAAGTCTAGCATAAACCTAATGCTTGATTTATACGACTGACAAATTGGCGGTTTCCTGTCAGCAAACTGTCAAAAAACTGGCCGAAGAATGGACAAATTCATTGTTTTTGAAGTCTACTGACAGAAACATGCCAAACGTCAGTCGATAAAGTCAACATAAACTTAATGTTTGATTTATAAGACTGACAAATTGGCGGTTTCCTGTCAGCAAACTGTAAAAAAACTGACAGAAGAATGGACAAATTAACTGTTTTTGAAGTCTATTGACAGAAATCTACCAATACGTCAATCGTTTAAGTCCAGCATAAGACTAATGGTAGATTTATACTACTTACAAATTGGAGGTTTCCTGTCAGCAAACTGTCAAAAAACTGGCAGAAGAATGGACAAATTCATTGTTTTTGAAATCTACTGACAGAAAATTGCGAATACGTCAGTCGTTTTAAGTCCAGCATAAAACTAATGCTTGATTTATAGGATTGACAATTTGCCGGTCTACTGACAGAAAACTGCCAATATGTAAGTCGTTTAAGTGGAGCCTAAACCTAAAGCTTGATTTACCGAAGAATGGACAAATTCATTCATTGTTTTTGATGTGTAAACATTTTTGCTGGTGTTAACTTTCCTGTGCAACGTTACGTTGTAGAATGTTAAGTTACGAAATCTGCACAGTAGGATATTGGGAACTTTCAGTTCCTCAAAACTGCACTTGGACAAACGTTGATGTTTACACATAATTAACCGTGAGTCCCGGCACTCACAAATTATTTTTTACAAATTTTATATACTTGCCCTATTGTTACAAAATCACAAATAAAAGAACATACAAGCTTATTGTTAAACCGGGAATGGAATAGAGAGTGAACAAGTTAAATAGTATAGTTAATGAGTCATACAGTAATTCAAATAGTTTGTATAAATTATTATCATTGAAGCATAGAATTTTCATACTCTTTACAATAGGTACCTATATAATGTATAGGTAAATATGTGTTGTGCAAAATATAAAAAAAAAACGCGCAAGATAGTCACACCAATTGAACGTAATCATTAGAACAAAAAAAAAATCATTTTTTAATTTAAAGCTAACTTAACTAGAAGCAGATATTTGTATTGTAGCTCGATACTCGTATAGCTTAAAATAAATTAAATGGAAAATAATTAAAAAGCTTACGTCAAAGAAAAAGTACCTAAGTGACTATTGTATTCAAGCAGGTCTAACCAAAAAAAACAAATAGCGTGATAATTTCCTCGATCATCCGCACTATAATGTGGGAATTATAAATCATTGAAAAACCCACTGTTTTATTCATTCCACAATATTTCTTTAACTTTGGACTAAATAGTTTTGCGGCACACAGAATTTCGCAAAACACTGGAATAACTTTAATAAAATTATTGGTATGCAGGTAAGGTATTTGTAATTCTTAAACACTGCTTCTTAAGCAAGGTCAGTGCGTTGTCGAAGTGGTTTAGATTTATCACCTTATACAGCTGAGTGACATTACTTTGTTTTAACATTGCTCAATCAAGTAAAGGGTGTTTTTTTTTACATTTGCCTTCACTTAAGAAATTACGTTTGGCAGGCGATCAATTTTCTAATATTTTTGCGGTAAATTAAAGCAAAAACTAATTTTCCACATGCTAGCTAATTAACACCATTCGCCTATTTTGTATGTAAATGTATCCGTAAGATACGTGATTAAGTGCTAAACATTTAGTAAACAATTGAAAACGTAAATGGGAGCACAGTACAAGTGCCAAATTATACTTTTGAGAAAAAATATTTTACTTAAAAAATTGAAAATAAAAAAAGTTATGACTAAAAACAGACGAGCATTTTCAAGAAAAATATCCTCTAAGCTCTGAGGGTTTTCAACTGTTATTAACTTTTTTCTTCAATCTTTTTTTTTATTATTTTAGTCATAATTTTTGATTTCTCGGTATAAAATTATTTTAACCAAAATTGTAGTGGATTTAATTTTCTATACAAAAAGTTGCTAAAATTTTGCTTTTGTGAAACTTGTGATTCTCAAGATATTGCAAAAAATATTTTACGCCCCCACTTTCCAGTACGGTGGCTTTGAACCCCGAAAACTGAGTTTTATACTCATCCCTCTACACATACAAACAAAATCTTTTTCTGTCCAAAATGCAAGGTCAATGTAACATTTCAAAAGAGTACATACTATTTGACGGCTCATTTTAAGTAATGGAGAAAAAGAGGGGGGTAAAGTGAGGCAGGATTTTGTATATTATTTTAAAAATCATTTGGGAATGGGATAAAATACTGACACTTAAAAATGAGTTGAAGGATTCACGATTTTTTTAAATTTTCCTGCAATGGTCCTTATAACTTTTAAAGTTTAAACTACATTAAAGTAAATATTTTGGAACTTTAGTAATACATAATAAGATTGGCTTCTGACTGAATCAAAATTTGTCTTTAAAAAAAAAAAATAATTTTAAAATTTCCCTTTTTCATCATGTCAATACTAAGCTTTTAAAACACCCTTTATTAAGTAAATACAAGCATTAAGGTACCTATACCTTCTTAAGAGAGAATAAGCTCCCCATTCCTAAAGCTTTCATCATACCTTTGGAATCCTTAAAGAGAAAGTTCAGAAATTCAGTTGTTCCCTCCATCTCCAAAAGGAAAGAAAATTGCAACAACAAAAAAATGATGAATTTCATTGCCAACTGCAATTCACCATGGCCTTTATGTCTGCATGGCTCTTTGCCAAAATAAACATTGCATATAGGCAAACAAAAAATTGTAGACAACAAAAAAAAAAAAACAAACAAAAAATTGTGCTTTTCTAAGTAGTGATAGAACCCGTGATATTGATAGATGGCTCAATTTTACTCTATGGGGTGGGTAAGGGTTAAGGGAAGATAAAAAATCGTTACCACTTAGCCTTAACCTTGACCCAATAGTTCTCCTGCGGTTGTATTTGTAAGTAATTTTTGTAGCAGTCATAACAGTAAAATTGCCATTGGCAAAGAGAATAAAGAGCTTACCTTTGTATTATAAGCCTGAGAGTACTGCAACTATTAGAAATTTTATTTGGTTGACACTCAACAACGACCGGTTTCTGGTGAAAGATACAAAAAAAAAAAAAAAAAACAATTACAGCAATGTAGGTATAGGTATGTACCTACTCTAACTGCTTTGGCGACACAAATACGGAGGGATCCCCTTAACAAAGCAACTACACGGTACAACTTTTGGGTTAATAAACTGTATCTTCTGGTATGTATCTCATTTAAACATTACAAAAAAAAAAGAAATCTTTGAACGAACCTATCTTTAGGTGGGTATATGAATGCGTTGTGCCACTTCAGTTAGTTTGGACTTTAAAAATATTTATGCACTATATGTCACTTTCCACAAAAACACACGTTACGAATGCAAAACAGCTTTAATCACAGGATGATACAAATTAATTGGATATTGTATTCAAAAGTTTTCTTTTGGCCAATATAACAGCACCTCAACAACTATATGCAGACATTTTTGTTTAACTTTATTTTTCATATGAACTTTGGTTGTAACTAAGAGATAGTTACTTTGGCCATCCGCTACGTTCGACCGACGAATCTCAACTGAAAATTATTTTGCTTCCTCGACATTCGATTCATTCACATTCACTTGATGGAAGAAACGCTTCGACCATAAGAAGAATTATTGTGTGGAAGTGGATTGCTGCTGCTACCATTGGTAACTATACTAGTGGTGGCTATAAAGATGATGATTTTAATGATTATGTTATTGATGACGATGATGATGGTTCGGTTCGGTTAGAGCAGAGGTTTATTGTTGGTTTGGCTTGTTTGGGGACTTGGTGTTACATTCTCGGATTTTCTTTCTTGTTTATTTTTTTTTGGGTTTGAAGTGAAAAGGTCGAAAGTTTTATTGGTTTTTTTTTTTTTGGTGTCGGTTTATATCGAATGCTGTTTTTGGAATAATCCAAGGCTTTGATTTTTGTGGTAGTTTCAAATTTAATGTTTCCCAGGGGTTAAAACAGGGTTACAGAGAAGATTGCTAATGCCAAGCTTATATTCTTAAGAAACAAATTTCTTCTGATGCGTGCTCTTATACATATATCATTTTATTATTGATTACAAAAATAAAACATATGGTTTTCTTTTCTTATGATAAATTGAGTCAAAATTCAAAAAAACATTTCTCTGGTTGTTCTGTAATTAACTCTTAACAATTTCTCCTAAGCAATCTTCAAAAAGCTAACAAATTGTATCTCAACCGAAGTTTGATTATCTGATAAAAAAATTTCACTTAACCAGGGTATACGCCTCATGAAGCACCACAGAAAAAGGAAAACCAAATCGAAGACAAGTTAATATTGTGTCGTCAAAACTGACAAACTAGCAAAATTGAAGTTTAACTGCTTGTAAGAATCTTTTAATAGACAAACATTGACAAAACAGTTAAGAAGCTTTTGAGATTTTAGTATGGAACTATGCTTTTCTTAACACCATTTATTATACAGTTGGTTCCTTTATGATCACAAATGATAAGCATTGATTTTAACCAAAATTATTATTTATTATTCAATGAATTATATGGTGGTACTTTTTCTCCATTTTATCATAATTTTCAATTTATTTCAATTATAAGAACACCGTGTTTATTGCATGAAAACACAGTTTAGCTTTTTTTCAAAGCATCAAATAGTTTCTTTTTTGGAAAGGTTAATGATGATCGTAAAAATTGATAAATTTTAAAGTGATCGAAAACAATATTGAAATGAAAATGTCCTCATTGTGGGTGGACAAGACACAAGATGCAGTAGTTGATACTATATTATGAAAACAAATGAAGATAATCCTGTACAGAACCTGTGCTATGAATTAATCTATTAATCAATTAGATATTAGTCCATATGAGACATTTATTATACTTACTTATTGTTAATTATGAAAAAAAGTGGGTTCAAATAATAATATTGATGTACGAACACCAATAATAAATGAAATACAATTTCAAATAGAGAATATAACATGCACGACACGTATTTTGCTATAGTTTTGCGTATTTTTCAAGTAGAACTTTGAACATAATGTCCATAATGTGGGATCAAAATATGTGCATAATTAAAGAAAACTATTGAATAAAAATCATTTTGTTGCTGCTTAGCCAAATAACTTATATTTTACGCACAAATCTGATGAAGTTTCAACTACAAAACAAACTGTGTAAGAATATGTACCTACTCCAATTGGATTCTTCTTTAAAAATATGTATTTATGGAAAGGACGAGACTAGAGAAATGCCAATTTATAACAGTTTTAACAGTTTTTTGCCATTAAAAGTGGGCGTGCGTAAGCGCGCTTCGCGCGACTTGAAAAAATACTCTGGGTGCCTGAAGTATACCTACCGGAGGAGGGCCCTCTGGCCCTGCGGGGCCGCATAAATAGTACTATTATTAACCAAAACTGTTATAATTGGCATGTCTAGAGTCACTTCCTTATGGAAAATACAAATTTGTTAAAGGTTTTTCAATTGGCGCGGGTAGATTTTGGCGGCCATGTTGGTTTGGTGACATCTGTCAAATCTGTTGTTCATTATTCAGTTACAAGTTACACGATTTAACAGCACGACCAAATAATAAAACTTTTATATTAAAATCTTTTGGGGAAACGATATTAATGCGTTGCGTTACAGGGTTGTCTTTCCAAGTTCATTATCCAATGTTTGGTGACCAAATTTGAATCGACCGATTCAGCGAACAATCAGCCAACGATCAACGAAACGCAAGATCAAGCGATAATATCGTCGCTGTCTATGAGAGTTCGTAGTCAGCATCAACTTCCGCAAGCTTCCGATCGATGATAACCAATTTTTTCTGGCTCAAATTGGATAACAGGGATGTGAACGACATGTGGTTCCAACAGAACGATGCTACGAGCCACACAGCGAGCGTCAAAATGTTCCATTTAAACATCTACCCGCCCTTATTGAAAAACCCTTTATAAAGTTTCCATAAAGTTATAGGAAAAACCAAAGCATAAATGGATCGCATGAACTTGCTTTTGTGGTCGATTTGGCTATACTTTGGCCAAGAACTGAAGAAATAAAGTTTTGGTTTATTATTAAAATAACTTTTACAACGGAAAGGTGTAAGCAAAGTAAGAAAGCTAACAAAATTGATTTTTTTCTTTGTGTACAAGAATTGGAGCAAAATTGGTAGAGGCATTATTGACATATGATGTACATATACGGAAGTAATCCAAAATAACGCTCCGTCCTCTGCACTCCGCATTCCATACGTAGCGTCGCACTCCTCAATTCACACTTGGAACTTGCACTCCACGTCCACGTCCACACTCGCACTTTGCACTCCACACTTCGTACTCCACACTTTACACTGCACACTTCGTATTTCGCACTTCGAATTCCGCATTCCACACACCGCGTTCAAACTACGCGCTCGGCACTCCTCATTTCACACTCCATACATCGCACTCCACCCTTCGAGTTCCAAACTTCACACTCCTTACTTCGCACTTCAAATCTCGCACTGTGCACTACGCAAATCAAACTTCGTACTCCTCACTTCAAACCAGGGTTGGCCGAATTAACTACACTACATATCTACATCATTAACTATGCTTAGTTAATTGAATAAACTACAAGCCTCATATACTACAATTTGTTACGTCTACTACATACGTGGTAAATATGAGAAATAATATAATTTCAAAAACGAAATACAAGAGTTTTAAAATATAAAATGCAAAAAAGAATATAAATCCGATTTTCTCCTTTATTATCATCGGAATTTTCACATCGATTCGATGTATAAAAATCTTAAATTATCAACTGAACATTTGAGCTCAAAATTCAAACTTCAAAGTGACAGCTGACAGGTCATTTGACAGTTGAAAGTACGTCTGCTACAATTTGTTTCATTAACTACAACTAACTACATAAACTACGTAGTAGACGTAACATACGAAGTTATTTCGAAAAAGTGACAGTTTGCCAACCCTGCTTCACACTACTAACTTCGCACTTCACTTCGAAATCCACATACCAAACCACATGTGGCTAATCTGTGCTCCACACATCTAATAATCACTGACTCCAGGGTGACGGCTTTCTTTGCTCCTCCCAAGCTACGCTACTAACCATGTTTATACTTGTGTATATCTACAATTCTACTATAGATGCTCGTTCATCGTCCTGAACGTAGGTACCTAAATACATTATATTTACATAGGTACCTACCTTCATCAATTTTTCTTCAAAATCCATATTGATTAGGTACATTTTTTGTATAGGCCAGTTACAGATTACCATATTTGTTCCAACCGAAACAAACTTAAATAACTTTTTAACAGCCTCGAACTCTTACGTCACAAATTTCGGGTACGTAACGTATCTGTTTCAATGTCGTAAGCATAAAATCGTTATACATAAATCCAATACCCCCTGTATTGGCATTATACGAATCATTATCCGATGAACTAAGGGATTACGTCAATAGATTGAAATCTAATACCATGGATATTTCGTGCGGAAAAAAAATAATTGCATGGATTACACTGTATAGTCTTATGAGTTTTTTATTATCCTAAAAGTATGCTATGTAATTATTTTTAAATGCAGAATTAGAGTATAATTAAGTGCGAAAGTGACGCGTTCTGATAAAATTTGACTTCCTGTAAAAAAAATTACAAATGATTGCTTAACACAACGACAAAAATTATTTAAACTCCTTTTCCTTTAGCTAATTTAATCGTAGTATCCACATTCCACATACTATCATATCCTTTTTGTAATAAAACATAAAACTAAAAACTCAAATCAGTTGATACCTACCCATATGTTTGAATAAATGTACTTGTATGTATGTACATACATACCTACCGATATGAAATTCCCTATACTTTAATGCGTAGGAGTCCTTGAAAGGTTTCCAAAAATAGCCCACCTTGAGGATGAGAGAACGTGACGTGAGTTCAATGTCACACACCGGAACTATAC
Source organism: Leucozona laternaria (assembly GCA_932273885.2). NCBI lineage: Eukaryota > Metazoa > Arthropoda > Insecta > Diptera > Syrphidae > Leucozona > Leucozona laternaria. Next base: position 14,786,928 of record OW026367.1, on the reverse strand, counting down.
AAAAAGCAAAAACAGCACACATCGATTCATTTGTGTACTTACACATGCCACAAAATCGTCATCTGCGCTGTGCACACTCCAGCCTTGAGCACAATCCTTCGAACGACCTTGACAACAAAGGTACAATCCAAAGGACATACAATCCCAGTGACTGCGAGTATACGGAACTTATATTCCCCACACTTCAGTTTGGTAACGGCCTTTGAGAGATTTCAAGTTCTTCTCGTACTCGCGTCCCGAGAGATGGAGAGCCCATCAACTTGTTTTTTAATTGACCGAAACCGAGACCATAAATTCACATCCTTGACGAGAGTGTACGTATTTAAACACTTGACAGAGAAAACACTACATTACACACAAACATACATATATGTATGTACGTTTCCTGATGAAGATGTGCAGGTGTGGGTTGATACCACCGCTGACTCCCATTTTAAGGATGACGTCTGATGTGACATGTGCAATTATTCAAGTGCAACAAGAATTTTTAAAATGTTAAGAGAAACTAAGAGAACGTTGTACAATGCTCTCACAGTTTTGTATTATTTTTTTTTAATAAAAGCGTCACAAAAAGCTCCTTTTCAATGTTAGTGGGGTATCGGGTCATCTTTTTCAGTTACAGGGTGACTTCAAAAGAGATTTACAGCATATGTACAGTTACAATTGGTCATTTGACGTACAAGCACAAGTTCACATTTCGAACTGTCAAAGTCAGTCGGGGATAAATACTTCTTCGTAAGCCTTATGTCGAATTCCTTTCAACAAAGAAATAGAATTTTTACGAAACCGAATCGATTTGTTTCTGTCATAACTGAAAGAAATTCTTGAAAGAATAAAATTTGTTGTGTGATTGTGTGAGTGTTACTTGACAGCTGCAACTAATTATTTTTATAAAGCTATATTGAACATTTTGTTAAATAATGTAGAATACGTTGCAACCAAACAAAAAAAAAACAATTTGTGTTCCCAATATTTCAGCGACTTTCAATTTGACGTATTTGAAATGTCAAATCTTTATAAAGTGTGTTCAAATGAGTATGAAATCTAGCTAAAAATGCAAGATTTTTTTTGACAAAAGAGAATCGAGAATCTTAACAAAATCGATAATTTTGTTGAAAGGAAATCGACATTATATTGTTTCCAAAATGTGATTTTCAAATTAATTAAAATACAATTAATTGTAGATATGGGTATCAAAAGATCTGCTCCATTGTCCGTGAGAGTGTGATGCAGTCAATTCCGTGGCGCTCAAAAGAACTCGGCTTTTGCACACATTAACTTGACATTCAAAATCTTACCCACTCAGCTGAAAGAAAACGACCATATAAATAGCCGTGTATTCGCTGACTGGGTTCTGGAGTAGTTGTAAGCGGACTCCGATTTCAGAAGAAAATAATTGTGCTAGTACCGGTACTCACGGTTAATATGTGTCCAAGCGAAGTTTTGAGGATCCATAATTGGATATGGTATGTGAAATCTTCCATACTTTGTTGACTACGGACTAGATTGCTTGAATTGGATCTTCAGAATTTTGTCACTAAACGTACCCAATATCCTACTATGCAGACTTTCGTTACGTAACGTGCTACATCGTAAAATGTGACTTCGTAACTTGGCACAGAGGAACATCCACATTTTTATTTCCCTCTACCGCCGGCATAGATGTAAAGGGTTTTCCAATAAGAGGTGTTATTTTGATTAGCCCGCTATTTCGGTAGCTGTCACTTTTGAAGCTGTCATTTTTTGACATTTGACAAGTAGAAACTACGCCATTAATCAAAATGGAACGATACACGCTTCAACAACGCATTGAAATTATTAAAATTCACTATAAAAATGGTGAAAATTTGGCAGAGACGGTTCGTAAAACTAAAATATTTTTGGGTCGTCGTGAAGCACCTTGTCGGACCGCAATACAGAAATTGGTGGACAAATTCGAGCTGTTGGGACAAGCTAGTGATGTGAAGAATAAAACCCGTGCACGTCGCTCAAGAACAACTGAGAATATTGCTGTTGTAGCCCAAAGTGTTAAAGAAAACCCAGGTTTGTCCATTCCTCGTCGTTCTTTGGAATTAGGCATTCCACAAACGTCATTACACCGTATTTTGCATAAAGACTTGGGTCTTAAGGCTTATAAAGTTCAGTTAACACAAGAACTCAAGCCGGCTGATCATCAACAACGTCGTGTCTTTGCTGATTGGGTCCTTGAAATGCATGAAAATGATCCGGAATTTCATGAGGCCCATTTCCACCTCGGAGGCTACGTCAACAAGCAAAACTGTCGCATCTGGGGCTCGGAAAACCCAAGAGTTATTGTTGAAAAGCCTCTCCATCCTCAACGCGTGACTGTTTGGTGCGGTTTATGGTCCGGCGGGGTCATTGGACCTTACTTTTTCGAAAATAAGGCTGGAGCAACAGTTACGGTGAATGGATTGCGCTATCGAGAGATGATTAATGATTTTTTATGGCCGGAATTGGATGGTATTGATCTGGACAACGTTTACTTTCAACAAGACGGCGCTACGTGCCACACAAGCAATGAAACCATCGATCTTTTACGGGAAAAGTTTCCGGACCGTGTTATCTCTCGAAGAGGTGATCACAATTGGCCACTGAGATCTTGTGATTTAACACCTTGCGACTTCTTCCTTTGGGGCCACGTGAAAGATAAGATCTACGCCAACAGCCCAGCGTCGATTCAAGACCTCAAAGATGGAATTCGTGAGGCTATCGAGGACATAGGGCAGCCACTTTGCGAGTTGGTTATGGAAAATTTCATGAAAAGAATATGGTCCTGTAAGCGTGTTCGTGGTGGCCATTTGGCTGATGTTGTGTTCCATTATTAACGGCATACCTTCCTCTTTATAATGAAATAAACATCCGATCATTTTTCTCAAAAAATGCCATTTTTCTTTGAATATCAGAATAACACCTCTTATTGGAAAACCCTTTACACATCAAAAATCATTTTCAGCGGCGAGGCCCATTTTTGGATGAACGGGTACGTCAATCAGAGAAATTCCTGAATTCGGGGGACAATGCCAATCCACACGAAATACCCACAAATGGCAATGCATCATCTGACTGTATAGGAACACTTCTTTGAAAACCACAACGATGGAATTGCCATCAACGGAGAGCGTTGCCGATGATAACCAATTTCTTTTAGCCCAAATTGAACGACATATATGGTTCCAACAGGCCGGCGCTACACACCACACCGCTGATGTCACAACTGCCTTTCTCAAGGTTCCAGCACAGAGGTGACGTGAACGATCTCACACACAACTTGTTTTATGGCGAATTCCTTGAAAAAAAGAAATCGATTTTTTTCTAAACAGAATCGAATTTTTTCTGTCAATTGAAAGGAATTCGTATTTCGTAAAAGAATCGATTTTTTTTGTTGTGATTGTGTTTGTGTTATTTATAGCTGCAAATGAAGCAAAACGTCAAACGAGAATTTGAAGACAGGAATTTTAGAAAGGGGACAAAGTCAGGAACTAGAATCCCAATCCTTAAAATAAAGTATAGGAATATACACATTCCTTATTTGGTCTCTTATACATTAATTTGTCTGCTAAAGCTGTTTTAAAGTGAATTGTTAGTTCAACAAAAAATGCATACCTATTCGTATTACATTAATATTTTTACAAGTGGCATCTCTCTTCATTAATCGTGTTTTGCGTATCTCCGACAAAATAATATAGATATTCAAGTGAAACTATTAACATTAATGTCTGCATACTCGAAGACAAGTAGACTTAATTCTTGAAGCTTATACTTAAACCATGTATGAGGGCTTCTTACACAGTCCATGATAATAAAATGAAGATAGCGCTAATCTCTATTAAAGATGAGTACGCGACCAATCGATATAAATAGTCGCCAAAGCTCTAGAAATCAGCAGTTATAGAGATTCAAAACCATGTTTCCAAAACTTATTGTAGTCATTCTGCTGACAATTGCCCTTGCGGCTTGTTCCTTTGGTGACGATAAACATCGTAAAGTTGGAGGTCAAAATGCAGCTGAAGGACAATTTCCGCATCAGATTTCTCTTCGCCGCAATAAACAGCATACTTGTGGTGGATCAATTATTTCCAGTAAATACATACTAACAGCAGCCCATTGTGTTGTCCAAAGTGGAATTACTCCGTAAGATTTGATCCTTTTAAGACTGTTCTTTATTCACATATCTATCTTCACAGTTATCCAGCCAGTCAATTCTCCATTTATGCCGGATCAACTAACCGTGTATCTGGAGGTATTGAAATTGCCGTTGCTAACATAAAGGTCCATGAGAAATATGGCAATTTCTTGAATGACCTTGCGGTATTGACGTTGGCTAAAAATCTATCATTTAATAAAAAAATTGCTCAAATATCACTGCAAAACACAGAAATTCCTCATGATGCTAAAGTCTTGATTTCTGGTTGGGGACGTCTTTCAACCAATGGTGATATTCCAATGCAGTTGCAATATAACACCCTGAATGCAGTCAGCGAGAAAAAGTGCTTTGCCTCTCAAGGCTTGAATGATGATTCACTACTCTGCTTGGCTCACGAAAGAAATAATGGGGCATGCAATGGTGACTCCGGTGGTCCAGCTACTTATCAAGGAAAACTCGTTGGTGTCGCCGGCTTCGTTGTTATGGGATGTGGCAGCAGGAATCCTGATGGTTATGCCAAAGTTTCCCATCACATAAAATGGATCCAGAAGCAAGCATCTTAAAGTAGAGAAAAAGTGTTGTTTTTTATAATAAGAAAGTGTAATAAATTTAAAGAAGAGTAAATGTTTTATGGTTTTCATTTAATGCAGTTAGTTTTTGTGGAAAATAAAAAACAGAATCGAGTTAACATTTTTATCAAATTTTCTTGTGTTCGATGATTTATGGTCTATGTTTTATCGGATTATGAAAAATTTCTGACTTAAATTAATATTGCGGTTTTTTTAAATGTGAGATTACTCTTTGAAAGCGGTTTCGTATAATAAAATTCACATCAGTAAAGGCTTCAAAGCTTTTCACACCATCATTTATGAAGATTAAAATAATTGGTGTGAATGAACTAAAGGAATTCTTTTTATTTGCCGTTAATTCACGCCAACTTTAACCCTAAATATGCAAAAAAATCAATAGGAGTTACATTCGGTTTTTTCTTTTGTGATAATTAAGTTAAGTTAATAGTCGTCTTTTCGTGAGTAGTTTAAAAATTAATATATTAATATTGCTACAACATAAAACTTTTGTCAAATATTAAACATTTTTTCTTCAGTCAAATGTGTGTTTGGATACATACTTAGGAATAATTTGGACCTATAGAATTCATGGTGTTCACATTAATGCATAAAGAGCTGTCCAATCCAATGGATTCCGCATCGTTTTTTTAAAAGACTTTGACTATGTTTAAAAGTTCTTACGAAAACATGGCTACACTTCAGGTAAAAAGAACTTTTGAGCCAGATTGAATGTCAATCGTTTTAACAAAAGCTTTTACTTTTTAGTTTAGCTTTTAGCTCTAAAGGGTGTTTTTTTTAGACGTCTGGTTTTCAATCTGGCAATACTTTTTTCGGAGTTGGTCCTTTTGACAGCTGTTACTTGACTTTTGCTCAATTTGGTTTGCCATTTCATAATTAATAGACTTACTCCTGAACAACGTTTTCAAATTGTACAAATTTATTATCAAAATAATGATTCGGTTCACGCGACGCATCTCGCGCTGCGTCCAATATTCGGTCGACATAATCGCAAAATCGCATAAATTCGAGCAACCACGGATCGGTTTCGCACCCCGTTTACTATAGTGGATAATGCGCATCCTCAGAGACGCCGTAGAGTGCGCACCAAAAACGGTATTGCTGCTGTGGAGCAGAGTATCGAAGAAGACCCGAATGAGTCCATCCGCCATCGCACGCAATAATTGGAGCTGTCGAAAATTGGGCCTCTCGGTTGGAATTTATTCGAGCCAGCCGCGGCGGCAACTTGCCCGAAATATTTTAAAAACATAATGGTAAACCTTGATCCTTTTTAAAAAAGCTAAATTCTTGGCCATTACATTAAATTATATGCGTTTTATTTCTTCTTGAAAACCGCATGTCTAAAAAAAACACAATTTATATGGTGAAATGGGGTAAACAAAAACATATATATATTTATTTAAAAAATTCTTTTTGTGTTTAAAAAGTTGTATTTAGAGGATGAGTTTAAAGGATCGGTTAAGGATCTTATTTCAAGGCTTTTGTAAATAAATAATATGAAATGAAATTTAGGGCTAGTCATTTTTCAAAATTTTGTTTTTGTAGGGTGAAATGAGGTACACACAAAAGAGTTTGAAAATGTATACTAAGAAGATGGCTTTAGGGTTAAATATTTTTAATTATTTAGCTATTCATAAAAACATAATATCGCATTTGGCAAATACTTTTTGGTTGAAAGTTTATATAAAGGACTTCAAGGATCACTTTAGAGCTTAATATTTTTCAAAATTCTGCAAACGTTTAAAAATTTAACTTGGGTTTTATAATATGTAACTTACAGTATAAAACATAACGTACCATATTATGTAAGTATTGGATACAAAAATTAATTTCTTTTGGTTTTTTATCTTGAAAAAATGGAAACAAAATTTGAAGCATAATTATAGCATACTTTGTGTAACTAAAGGAGGGACAATAGGTTACATCTATAAAAAATTATTTTAAATAATAATTAATAATAATGTAATATTTCATAATATTTGATGGCCGGGCCAGACAGTTATGAAAAAAACCCCATACAAATTGGATTTATTTTTTGTTTTACCCTAGCTAGAACGAGTACCTCTAAAAAAATTAAAAAAATTATAAACGCGCTGTTAGAAATACTTCCAAAACGAAACACAAAATGTCAGTTTAAATTGAGGAATTATTTTAATGTCAAATAAATCCCCAATTATCAAGATAAATATTAATTTAAAATTTGAAAGCTCATGCAGTTCTCGTCGAAGAACAAAGTGGCTGACAAGCACCACACTTTTGCGTTTCGCCTTGCGGACCACACCACGTTGCAAATGCCCAATTACGGGAATTTATTTCAAATTAAAAAAAAAAAAAAAACAATCTTAACAACTATTTATACTGATTCATACGAATTATTTCCAAGTCCACTTATCAAAGGGATCAATAAATCCAAAATGTTATCATTCAAAATTCAAGCTAACTTACATATATATGTATGTATATATGTATGTACAAAATATCACAACAACATATGAAATATTTGAATAGTTAATGACCAAATGCAAGTTGTCATTTCGTTAATAATAAATTTTTACTAAAACCGGCTTTTAATTTGTGAATAAATGTTTAATACCACGTATACCTAAAAAAAAAAAACAACTTTCCATACCTATTCTATCTTCCGCTGATGATCTTAATTTTTCTCACAAATTTTTATTATTTGTGTTCGAAGATGTTTTAGCTAGCTTCAAAGTTTTGCCATAAACAAAAATAAAAACTTCTTCCATTTACAAGTTCCTGTGTCTTTATCAAGTTAATACAACTTTTTCTCATCATCAACTGCAACAAATTCATCACTGAAAAAAAAAGCTCAATTGACGCGTGACGCAATTTTCCAAAACAAAAAATTTCATTGAAAAATGTTCTGCAACTGCGCCCTAGATGCAGTTACAGTAGCGTCCATACAAAAGCATCACATTTAATTAAACTGATGTGTTTAGTGTTATCTTGGAAACAAAATTGAATATCAACCCCAACAAAAAATGAGATAGATGCATAAAACCAAAATCGTATCTTTAAGCTCATAAAGTTTTAGAGTTTTTTTTTTTTTATCAAATATAAAAATCAATAAATCCACACGATACACTCATTTATTCCTCCAACCACACGGCACAAAAACAAAAATTGTTTGTAAAAGTAGCAGCATTTCATGCCGTGTGTTTGTGTTTATGAGTAGATATAGAGTATCTTTTGTCTATACTTCATTGCTATAGGCACACAGAAAACATTTTTCACTCAGTTGATATCGAATTCTCGAAGTGTGCAGCGGTGTTAGGCTTAACATGAACGGAGATTCCATTCTGAAATATTAATAAAAAAAAATAATAAACAGTGGATATTGTAAATTAATTTTTTGTTGAAAAATTAAGGAACTATTTATTCATCTTAAGCTGTGACCAAGTATTTAAACTTCATAGGTATACACACACTTTTCTATATCTCAAATAAAAGTCAAAGTCTCAATCTAATCGGAATATCCATAAATATTTGCATAAAGATAATAAAATATCTTCGATATATAAATTTATAAAGAGCAAAGGGTAAAATCCTTAAAAAACAAAAACAAATAACACACATACGCCAGAGTGTACCCCTAAAACAATCCACCACCATCACCACGGAGTATTTACAAAGGAGGAAGCTTTCAGCCAGCAAAATGCGTTCTACAGAGTTTCACCGAAAAGGTAAGAGCACACAACATACATTCATATATATTGAATAAAATAAACAATTGATTAAAAAAAAGTTATACCTACCCACACGGCACTAAAATTTGAATAAATTTAAAACAAAATGTATCTGAAAGCCTGTTAAGTTTGTGTCTATTTAGTTCGCATCCGGATTTGGGTGGTTCTAACATACATTCAACTAATCCAGTGACCATGACTTATGGCACATAATGAGCTAATCACTGTTTAGGTTCTATAGCATGTGTGTCTATATCTTTATGTACATATATCTGACTCCCTTCCTGACAGTATAGAACGGCAGTAGTGTAGTTTACATAAGAATCGGGTTGAGTTGATTTGTGGCACACGACAAGCTGGAACCTATAGTTGTCAGTCTGTTTGACTGTGATATTAGTGTGTACCTACTATGAGAATCGGTAAACTGACGTTTTGAATTGGTATTCCGTTTTTCAACTTAAAATGGACAGAGGGGCATTGTTTGAATTGGGGCGCTTGTCGCAGGTAGTCTTGTTGTGCATGCATTTCCGCAGATACGATGCACTAAGGTATATCTGTTTGTCTGAGGTCAAGAAGAGTCAGTAGGTATCTTTGAAAATCTCTATATCTTTAAGAATAGGTTGCAAGGTTTTTTTTTTGTATGTTCCATTTTGACGTCCATACAAATACACGTACGTACGTACTTGATTCCCATCACCTTTTGACGTTGTTATGTTTGACTTCTTTATATGCAATATACACGGTAGTGGCTTCGGTGGGGAGGACGGCCGGCGGTAGGTGCATTCTTCAGATAAGCCGCTGTCACAATGTGTCGTTTACCTTTACAAAATGGATAAGGAGATAGCCTCTGAGGTGGGTGAACGAATTATGGTGCTTGTCTATATTGTAGGGTTTCTGTAATGGTGAAGTAGCAATTCGATTTTCTTTTATAATCTTTAAAAGAGATCAATGTAAATGCCATCACATAAATACAGATACACACAAAAACACAAAAGAGTTGAGTTTAAATGTGCACTTTTATAGATACGGAAAAGGCTTTGAAATGATGCTTTGTATACATTTTGCCATAGAATGAGATGGGAAGATATTTGTATTCAACAATGCATTTAAATAACTAAGAAAAGAATAAACTGATAATCAAGAATGAATAGAATGAATGAATAGATGAATAGTTACTAAAAAAAGAAAAGAGGTGAAGGACACTTAAGATGGAAGGTTATGTCAATGAAGTCAATGAAAAGCTTCAGATAGAATACTTTTTCGTGAATACTTTAGCTTGAGCTATAAAAATGTGTTCAGGGATATTGCTGATGTGTTTTTAAAACCTTGCTCTGAGCAATTCGTTTTTTTCCTTACAAGGTTATAATTTGAGGTGTGGTTTTTGGAAAACAAAAAAAATCTCAATTTAAAAATTTTAACTTTCTTACCTACATGTCTTTCAGTCGTTATAAGAATATCATGCACATGTCTTTTTAGATGCTACATAACTAAATTGTTTATAATAGTACTTATATTTAGTACGTTAAATTTTTGACCATATAGTATATGATATTAAAGCACTTCTAGTTTCAAAAGAGGATTTTTAAAATTTTAAACGAGTTAGCATCGTAAACTATCTTTTAACATTTTATTTTAATAAGTTATTTATTTTATTAAAATCAACAAAGTCCTATTCTATTTTGTAAGTTTCATACTAATTCTATATATGTATGTCACTCTGGCAAGTACAAATGTGAAAAAGATATATTTGCTTACTCTTCTGCACGAACTGTCAGTGTTTAAGGCGTGTTCAGCTATCGTTTATTAAGAATAATACTTTTAGTAAGATACAGTTAACGATTGTTTAACACTATAGATTTATTAAATTGTTATTGCAAATACCTCAACCTTAGGTTTTTAAATTTTTTTCCATTGTTTTTTTATGAACATAGAAATCGTGTATTTATATTTTCTATTAAGACATTTTAAACCTTGAAAAATCAGGTATTTTAAAAGTATTTGCCACAATAAGTTCGCAATCTTGAACTCACAGACTTTTTTTATTTTATAATTTAAGATATTGGTTGTCTGATAGAATTAATCTACAGATGAATAAATAAATAAATTGTTGGTCAGATGACAAGATATTTAAAAAGTGTTTACATATTCAAAGCTTCAAAAAGTGAATTCATATATATTTTATTTTATTTTATTTTATTTTATTTTATTTTATTTTATTTTATTTTATTTTATTTTATTTTATTTTATTTTATTTTATAGTATTTTATAGTATTTTATTTTATTTTATTTTATTTTATTTTATTTTATTTTATTTTATTTTATTTTATTTTATTTTATTTTATTTTATTTTATTTTATTTTATTTTATTTTATTTTATTTTATTTTATTTTATTTTATTTTATTTTATTTTATTTTATAGTATTTTATAGTATTTTATTTTATTTTATTTTATTTTATTTTATTTTATTTTATTTTATTTTATTTTATTTTATTTTATTTTATTTTATTTTATTTTATTTTATTTTATTTTATTTTATTTTATATTATTTTATAGTATTTTATTTTATTTTATTTTATTTTATTTTATTTTATTTTATTTTATTTTATTTTATTTTATTTTATTTTATTTTATTTTATTTTATTTTATTTTATTTTATTTTATTTTATTTTATAGTATTTTATAGTATTTTATTTTATTTTATTTTATTTTATTTTATTTTATTTTATTTTATTTTATTTTATTTTATTTTATTTTATTTTATTTAATTTTATTTTATTTTATTTTATTTTATTTTATTTTATGACGATAACGTTCCCTGAATCATGAAAGCGAATAAATTTGTTTTAGCTGTATTTTTTGCAGATAATTTTAACTATCACTTTGAATGTCAAAGCTGCCGAAGGACTAACTTTAACAAAAGACACAAATGAAGAGCTAGCGTAGGTATTTATTTTTTCGTTGGTATTGTGCAGCATTAATGAAGTAAGATTTCTAGTAAGGAATCTTATTCTTCAACTCCACTATTCGAGCCCATACCTACATATATATTTGTAACCTTTTAATGATTCTTAATACTTTTTATAATTTCTAATTTTGTTTGATGTAGCTACGAATCTGTTTGTGAAATGCCTATTTCCGTTATGATGTGAAATATTGTCAGATACGAAGTCCTGTTTTGTTCCTTAATTGTGATTTAACCAAGTTTTTATTTTAATAAAGGATTCTTTAGTTATTTAATTCATATAATATATTTGTTTATTTAAAAAAAATTAGGTGATGCTTTTTTGTTATTGAAAAAGGCATCTTTTTTTCGCAAGTGCGGCATTATTTTGCCCAAAGTGGTTGGCAACGCTGCTTACAACAATCTTTTGTTTGGCCCAGCATCTGTTATGCGGCGATTTCCATTTTTATTCGTTTCTGTTGTTATATTTGCTACTGCTACCCTATATAATAATTAACTAATCATCAAACACATTAAGATTGCAAAACTACCTTCGTTTCTTAGATCTAATAATGAATTAGTCCATTGTCAAAATAAATAAATCCAAGAAATAATAGAATCAAACGAAAACAAAAACAAATGACATAGGTAATGTGTCAGTTTGCTGTTTTTGAGCAGATAGCAGCAAGTCAATGGGTACGTTCAGATGACGAAGGGACTTGAAGGCAAGGCAAGTTTCTCGTCTCTAATTGACCAGCTGTCGCAAAATTTCCTTCCAATTAAGGCAACTTTTATTGGAAAGTGACTGGAAAGCTAGTCAAGAAATATCTCCCTTCATTTCAAGTCAAGTGCATTTATGTCAAAATATCAGCTAATTATATTTGGTCATTAAATAGCAAGCTGAACTTCATTGTTCAGTAACTTCTTTTTTCAACGTTTGTTTTATTGTTTTGGGTGGAGGAGTTCTTAATTAATTAATAGAATTAAAAAATGCATCATTAGTAAGAAGTATTGAAAAAATATAATTTACAATTTGGAATTGACTTGTGTAAGGTGTTTTGCAAAAAAAAATATTATTATAAATACTATCTGCACTATCAACGGAAGGTAAAGGTTGGAAGTAAAGTTCCAATTTTGGTATTAATGACATCTCAAAAAAATAACTAGTTTCCTTTGTAAAATTTGCGTTCAATGAATGCACTTGACTACATATGTAGTCCCTTGTGTCTTCTGAACGTACCCAATGTAATTTGAAATAGTCGGTGGATGGATTCAGAGTCAACATGGTTGCGAATTTCAAATTTTGGATGGACGTTCTTAGAGCTAACTTTCGTAGTGATTCAAAATTCTTAACGTTTTGCTGCGCAGTAGATTTTCGTTTGGGACTAAGCGCAGTAGCTCAACTGCTAAAGGAGTAGAGTGGCAGCACTGATCGTATTGTTAGTTTTAAATACAACATCTACATTTCTACAAATCCAATACTTGCTCCATAGTACCATAGAGCAAATAATAAAATGCATGTTCTCTAAAATCGCTGGTGTTTCAGGAAAGATGTCACTGTTAATTATCTCTTCTGTGCTCTTGGCCCAAGTCCAAAAAAACAAAACTCAAAGATTTAATTATCCCAACAGCGCTATAAAGTCAAGGACTTAAGGCAACCATTTTCCGATAATGCCTTACAATGAAATGTCACTATTTAATCACTTAATCTGCTTTAAATAAACCGCATACAAATCGTCTGTATTTATTATGTATTTAGCTACATGGCTTTTTATTTCGTATCGAACAAATTAAATTAAAATTTGCAAATTAGATTTAAGGCACTGTACTTCGTTTCATCAATGCTAATTAAAACATTCTTGACACAATTCTAAGTAGGTACCATAATTTCCAAACTGAATTTATTAAGTGTTGCCACTTAATTTTTTTTTTCTCCATCGATTATTAACTAGAACTATATTTATAGTTGTGAATTGACAGTTTTTAGATACTTTATAACAAGTCTCAAAGTTGTATACAAAATAAAAACATATTAAAAGTCGATAAAGTTCCCTTACTCTATTTAATGTATTAATAAAGCTTTCAAAATTGATAATAATTTTGTTTCGAAATGAGGTCATCCATCCTACTCATACACCTCATCAGATCTTTTTTTATAGTCCATGAACTCTAGGAAAAGTAAAATGCATTTTATTTGTCTCCGTCATCTCTCACCATCTGATCTTTAAAATCTTTGATGCATATAGGTACATATGTATCAAAGTCTAATAATAAAAATGTCTGCTCATAAACAATTACGAAAGTGAAGAGTATAGTTACAATGTGCCGTGCCATGCCGTGGCAGTTGTTGTTTTGACGACCACAATCTACCACACAGAAACAACAACAACAATTTAGTGTACCATACATGAAACATCAACTTTCAACATAAACAGATCAAATGTCATTTTGGGAAGTGAATGCCGATCGATGATGGAGGCGCGTTCGTTGATACCAACTGCTGCCAACTAGATTATATACGCTGTTGCTTAAAATTAACTGTAAATTGATTGACTTCGGCTTCGGTTTTCATTCAATTCAATAGAATCGCAAAACAAAAATGTGCGCGCGGTTTGCTGCATTAGGTTGCATGCAGCTATAGTTTTCTATGAAACCGCATAAAACATTAAAGGCATCTCTATTTGGAGGGTGGTCTTGGGTTTTTCTTTTCGAAATCATTATTTGCGGTGGCAGAGTTGAGAGAAATAAAAAAACTGCATTTCGTAATTCCCGTCAAGCGTTTTCTATTTTGAGATAAAAAGTAAAAAAGATAAATTGTTATTATTTTTTCTCCTCAGAGAATAGATTGTTTAATGACTCACACTTGAGTAGGTATAGATATGTATATCTACATTAAGCGAGTGAGGAAATTTAAATTGAATTTAATTGAAATTAAGTCGCTCAGAGATTGGCGCAAAGTGTAAACAATGTCGTGGTTTCTTTAGTTGGGATTTGGGGGGCGTTTTTGTGTTTGCCTAATTTTCTGTTGGCACAATGACATACAAAGACAAAAATCCATATAGATAACATAGAACAATGTTTATTGTTTGTAATTTTAAAGTTATCATATTAAAGTATACTACCTAGTATGTTTTAGAATAAAAGCAACTTCAAGAGGTCGTATCTATCTTTATTACTATATGCCAATGTGTTTTTATAAGCGAATATGCTCTCAATATCCAAATTATACAATTTCACTTCCATAAATAATATGGGTAAATTGACTTTGTGTACGCGTTAGATTGCAAATATTTTAAGCTCCTCTACAAAGCCGAAGTAGAACTAGATTCTATCAATTTTGTTAGCTTAAAGCTTAACTTTTTAATATTTAAATTGAACTTAATAGTGTAGTGAATCTGCAAAAATAATAATGAGAACATCACAAATGATTTGACATGAGTATTTAGAAGACAAATTTAAGTATGGCTCTTAAACTTTTATACAACCTTGTCACATTTGAGTAGGGAATAACTGATTTTTTCGGTGCTAGTGTGGAAACAAATTAAGTAAATCATTGTTTTCACTTAAATTTTGGAATGTGTACTTCAATTGAATTGAATTTTTATTAAGTCTTTAATTTTAGATTACATGTTTGTCTTAAAGCAGATTTTATGTATTTCCTTCTTTTTCGATTGCATTTTTATGTTAAGCCCTGAGGCGGTCACTTATTACATATAAAAAGTCAACTCCGCCTATATGGAACACACCACTTAAATGAAACTTTCGGTTATATGCAACAAGAAATTTATCACCGCCTTTTTTCAGGTCTTTTTCACACAAATTAGTATACGATAACTGCACTCCGCTTATTTGAAAACTCCTTTTAATTGAAACAATTTTCTTTCCCCAAAATAATTATTTTGTTTTGAAACAACTCCGCTTAAGTGAAACACTGAACGCATCCATACATTTTTGAAGTTTGAACAAACCTAAAAATGACATTTTAAGTTTTATTCCATTCTCATCGTTCCAATCCCTTCAACTGTTACAAATATTAAAAATTGTTTTTTTTTTTTGTTGTTCATGGTTATCGTTATTTATGTTTTATTTTTCTATTTTTGGAAATATTTCCCATCACATCCGTTAAAAGGGAAATAAACTTGCAGTTATACGAAGTTTGGTTAAGTGCATCAAAGCTGCATATATCCGAATATCGTTTATATGAAAACTCCGCTTGCAAAAAATTTTCTGCATTTTTTGTGTTGCAAATAAGCGGAGTTGACTGTAAGTAAATATCGGGTTTTTCAATAAGAGCGCTACAAAAGTTTTTTTAAATAAAACAAAAACGGTTTTGGATATTGATGAAATTCTTTATTCTTGTGAAAGAACGTTTAATGCCATTATGTATGGAACTCGATTTCTTTTGCATGGCCACCACGGGCACTCTTGCAGAAGTCCAGACGCTGACCCCAATTTTTTACGGTTTTCAAGCATTAATCGGCCGATACTTCTGCAATTTCACGTTCGATATTCGTACGAAGTTCATCAATCGTCGCTGACTTCTTGGCATAGACCATAGACTTGACGTAGCCACACAGGAAATAATCTAAAGGCGTCAAATCGCACGACCGAGGTGGCCAAGCGACTGGACCATTTCGTGAGATAACACGTTCTCCAAACTTGGTTTCCAATAAATTGATTGTGCCATTCGCTGTGTGGCTTGTGGCGGCGTCCATGTCTTCCAAGTCCATATCATCCAATTGGGGCCAAAAATATTCGGTTATCATTGAACGGTAGCGATTCCCATTCACAGTAACGTGCCGGTCTTGATCATCACGGAAGAAGTACGGCCCAATGACGCCGCCGGCCCATAACCCACACCAAATCGTAATTTTTTCGGGATGCAATGATGACTCATGGAGTACGTGTGGATTGCTGCCTGACCAATACCGCATATTTTGTTTATTGACGAAGCTGAAGATGACGTAGCGCTCTTAAAGTTGAGGCCACTGGCTCCGAATTTCGGTAGTAAATTTTAATAATTTCGACTCGTTTTTGGCTCGTATATCTTTCCATCATGAAATGGCAAACCTTACTGAAGAGAAATATCAAAAGAGCGGCGAGAAATATGGCGTCGTTTGCTGTCCCTGTTGCTCTACTTTTGTAGCGTCCCTGTTGAAAAACCCTTTATACGCACATAATAGTCACTCAGCTTTTGCTCATTAAGCATAATAGGAAATCGCTTGAGACGATTGTCACAAATACCATTTTTGAATTATTTAACTCTTTCAATTTGACATTTGTCAGTACTCAAAGGGCAATATAGAATTTCCTAAAAAAGTCGACGTAGACCTGAAAAGCGTTCTAAGCCCTTTGGTCTTTATTACCACATCAGAACCTACCTCCATAAATCTAAAGTAAAATTTTGCGCTGGTTGAAAAAACTGAGCAGAAATTAGAAATGGCTATTCGATTGCCTCCAAAAACTGCAAATCAAACATTGACAATCAACAAATATTTACATTTTTGACAAGCGCAAGAGCAATTTTAACATAAATGGGCAGAACTAAACAAAAATGAAAACACTGATGATTATAACCTTTAATATAATGTCGTTTTCGAGTGGACGTTCGGAGCTACTCCTTTTTCACTCCTTTCACTCCAAATTTCCCATTTTCGATAGGAATGGAACAGTTCCTAGATCCAAACGAAAACGACATAAGACAATTCACCTGAAAAAAAGTAAGGTGACGAACCCCAATAAGTGTTCTTTTCTAAAGTTAATAGTAAATAAATTGTTGCTGCTATAGCTCATTGTAAACTTGAATCTGGTAACTCACAACTCTAAAATATATTCCTTTATGAAATAAAATGGACCTAAGACTGTCTACTAAATCTGAACAGATTGGATTAGAAGCACTTTCTCATTACAAGAGATGTTATTGGAGGATTTCGTACATCCTCAGAACATTTTAGTATTTAGGTTGAATAGGCTGGTATTCAATCCTCAGTTCTCTGGCAGTATTGCAGTGGAACACACAAACCATTACGCCATGCAAAACTACTTTCATGAAGTAGTATCCCTAAAAAGTGAGAATCCTCTATCTCTACAAATTACATCTGACGAAGCTATGGATACATAATATATGTTTTGTCAGGAAGTTGTTACCGCATATTTGTGACGAACATTTCTATTGATGCCTTTTATTTAAATGAGGAGGCAGTTCTTCTTAAATGCCTTATTATCTGAGGTCAGTTAAGTCATCGGATAATCAATAGCAAACCAAACTGTGAATAAAACATAAAACAAAAGACATAAAGTTATATGCGAAAACCCTTTTATCTTCCGTGATCGAAAAATGCACCAATTGAAAATAAAGCTCATTATAACGGGTGATTTTTAAGCTGGTTTGGTTTTGGCAACACTGGTTTTGACAGCTGACGTGTGTTTAGTACCTTGTGTCACTGTCAAACAGCTTCAGTTTGGTTTGCAATTTAACCATGGATCGTCTTACAAATGAACAACGCTTGCAAATTATTGAATTTTACTATCAAAATTCGTGCTCGGTTCGAAATGTTCATCGCGCGCTGCTTGTGTTCAGCGATGAGGCTCATTTTTGGTTGAATGGGTACGTAAATAAGCAAAATTGCCGCATTTGGAGTGAAGATCAGCCAGAAGCATTGCAACAGCTACCAATGCATCCCGAAAAAGCCACTGTTTGGTGCGGTTTATGGGCCGGCGGCATTAATGGGCCTATTTCTTCAAAGATGATGCGAATAGCAGCGTTACTGTCAATGGTGAACGCTACCGAGCGATGATAACAAACTTTTTTTTGCCCGAAATGGAAGTTCTTGACTTGCATGATATGTGGTTTCAACAAGACGGTGCCACATGCCACACAGCACGCGAAACAATGGCGCAATTGCGAGGCGAGTTTGGTGAACAGTTAATTTCACGTTTCGGGCCGGTCAATTGGCCGCCTAGATCGTGCGATTTGACACCATTAGATTATTTTTTGTGGGGTTATGTCAAGGCTAATGTCTATAGGGACAAGCCCGCTTCGATTGACGCACTGGAAGCCAACATCCATGCATTCATTCGTGAGATACCGGCCGATATGTGTGAAAGAGTATGCCAAAATTGGACTCAGCGGATGGGCTACCTGAGACGCAGCCGCGGTCAACATTTGCATGAAAATAAATATTTCATTCATTTTTTCGAATTTTTTGTGTTTTTTTTTTTTTTAAAAGTTCTAAACCTCTTAAAAAATCACCCATTATATGAACACTTCGGGTTACTGAGATAAATTAGTGACCGATCGGTTCTAAATTCTGGCAGGTTAAAAGAAGATATTCTCACAACCCATTCTAAAAGCATCATCATAAAACTATTCGCATTTGTGTAAGACACTGTTTACATTGTGAAGTTTGAGCCCGGACTTGTGAGTCTCATCGTACTTACATTAGAAGCTTAAAGGTACCTCAACATATTATATTGAAAAAAAAACAACAATTTTGATATTTTGCTCATTTGCATGTTTTTTTCGTGCCTCACGAGCGTCTTCAGCCCACACACTCCTCTTCCTAATATAAAAGAAGAGACATTCCTACATACTGCTAGTAGGGGAGAATGAGGCAAAAAGGACCATGGGGCTTAAAGGTCTAAGCCCTTATCTCATTCATGGCTGAGTTTTAAACTCCATATTATTTTAAATGAGAAACTTTATTAATAAATAGAACTTTGGAAATTCATAGTTCCATGCATAGAGTGAAGTTAAGTACAGTTTTGATATCAAAACAATACAAGCACACTATTTCCTCAAAATCGTGAGATTGTTAAAAGACATTTAGACATTGCTTTTATTTGATTTTAAAAACCATTCTTATTTTCATAAAAGAAATATTTTTGTAAATTTTCCATTTTACACCATCACCACGGTCACGATATTAATTTGCCATCAATTACATATGCAGTTCTTCGCTGATATCTTATTTTTTATTGTAGTAATAAGTATAAACAAATTATTTCATAATGCAGATTTTGATAGTTATAGTCAATAAAAAGGAGCAAAAAGTGTAATTCGCTAAGTGAATTTATGCTTTGAAAAAAAAAAAAAAAAAAAAAACAAAACAATGAATCAACCTTGTTCAATATTTGTTTCGGCTTAATTAAATCATTTTCTCAAAACTAATTTCCAACAATTATATACATACATACATACCTACTCAGACTTTTCACAGAACTTGTTACTGAATTCATCAACTAAACTTACATATGTATAAACTTATCAGTCTATTTGTGACATTAGTAATGCGAAATAAACAACTTGATGTCATCAGTTTGTGTGTTCAATATGCGAAAGCAAAATACTAAGCATCAATTAAGGCAAATTGAACTTAAGTTGCACCGCCAGAAATGCCGGGGCATTATGGAGATGAAGATGAAATTTCCTATGCAGCTATGCATACACATGACAGGGCAGACTGTCAGTAGCCTATTGTGATGTTGTACGATGCAAACAACGTGACATGCATTGAATCTGATATATTATGAAAGTGCTGCATTTAAAAATGCACATAACTCTATATACCTATACATGTATATACTAGGTAAAGGCATGTGACTAAAGCCCTATACATTTACATACGTATGTGAACGTATATGAACGACCAAAGAAAAAGTAGAACACCGGGGCAGGACATAGAGTTATATGGTGTGGTGTGCACGAAAGTGTCACAAATTGCACAGAGCAATGACTGCATAAGCAAGCACTTATATTAAATGTGTGCCAAGTCCTTCTGCATGATTTGGTGACATGACAAGCTTGCTTCATAATATGTTCGCCATGATAAAAGTTTTATGTTGCCTGAGCGATGACGAAGCCCCAAAGGCTTAAGCCATTTTTATGATTGTAAGCAATTATTTTACTAGGCGGGAATGAAAAATCGATTTATATAGCTTTTCCGCTAACAATGAAAACAGTAGGTATGTAGGTAGCTACTCTTCTGACGTTGTAGAATTTATTATGAACAAAATTTTATGATGAGTGTAGGTAGGGGGAACTAATAATGTAGCAGACAATTTGTTATACCTACCTTATGATACATTCATCCGGAAAACTTTTCAGTAATAAAAGTTTGGAGTTTGAAAGTAAATATTAATATTAAATTTTAATAGCAGGTCGCTTTTTAAAATTTTTAGGGAGAGTCAACAATGTTGTTTGTAGATTTTGCGCAGCGCAAAAAACAAATAAAAAGTACCTGCTTAAATACCTTGCAGTATCTATCTAATAAGGAATTTTACTTGGTTTATTTTTTGTATTTCTTATCATTTGTTTGAAAGTGCATGCTTATACATATGCATACACAGGTACATTGTAGGTATGTAGGTACTTACCTGTTCCTGTTGTAAAAAATAAAGTAAGTATATTAAAAGTGATGGGTGGGGGTGGGTTTTCCAAGAAAAATGAACAAAGATTTCTTAATTCAATTGAACTGATATTTTTTTTAACTTCTTCTTTTGAAGAACGTTTCAATTATTTCATTGATAGAAAAGAATACAAACACCTACCTATGTATACGTATATATCTGCGATGTGCTAAGGTAAGAAAACCGATTCCTTTGTCATTTGATTTCCAAGAATTGTTTTTTATTCATATTTATCATCGGCTATATTTATATTTAGAGACAAGCTTATTACTATGTTTCGAACAGTAGGACCTCGGCAATTCGAACTACAAAGGTTTTCGAATCTCTGGATACTTTTTTCACAAGCCAATATTTTGAATTCAAAGCATTTCTGCTTAATAGTCAAAAACTTGTAGTGTTTTTGAGGACGTTTCATGTTTGTCTGAAAAAAATGCTTTCAAAGTAACTTAAAACGTACCTACATATGTACATAATTTATTAAAATAACAAACTATTAACAAAACCAGTTGACACAAAAATATCATTTAGCTAGTTCATGTATCTGAATCAGAAGATCTCTGAGATTCCAGAGGTCTCAGAAATCTGAACGTAATTTATTCCTCAGTGAGATTCCTCATTTCCGCTGTCAAAAAGCTGAGACTGATATAGTTTTTGGGTTCACTTGCTCAATTATTTTTTGTCACAGTTGATCAAACTGACGGAGTTTGCCTCATCACTGAGATCTCAAAAAACGTGAACTGGTTGACTGTCTCAAAAAATCAAACACACAGCTCGACCGGAGTCCAGTCTTTTTGCTAGACATGTTTTCCCCATATATTTCTTAATTTTAACTCTACAACTGTAAATGCACTCAGCAAAACAACATCGAATGTTCGAATTAGAAGTACACATATGTAGGTATTGTAACAAAAATAGGTGTTCCAATAAGTGGAGTGTTGGAACTACCAAGTATTCGAATTACCAAGAGGACCTTATGTTTCAGGTTTTATGTTAAAAATGGTTTTCTGTTTTCAGATATAGGATTTTTCAAAATTTTTGTTTTATGGGGAAATTGAGAACATACTAATGAATTGGCTCTTGAATAAAAACCTTGGATGGAATTCGATTTACTGTGAGATAAGTATTTCCTTACAAAAATTTGAATGTTTGATATAAACGTCACCGTCACGCGTCGAGCGTCGTTTTCCCAATATCACCTGTTAGTACAGTTTCATTCTTTTAGCGGCTTTAAAAAAAAAATATTTGTGTAAACATTTTTAGGAACAATTATTGTTAATTCCGTCAACTTTAAGTATTTTTAGAGGTTTTAAGTTAAAAATTGAATTTCGAAATGAATCATCAATCCGTTTCTGAAATATCGAATTTACAAAAAACATTTTTTTTAATCTAAAAAATATTTATTTAAAAATGTTCATATTATTTATAGACTTGTTAGAAACTTCTCTGTATGAAAATGCTTATTCAAACCGGCTGAGCAGATAATGAGATAGTGGAAAATCAAACAAAACTGTTTAGACCATATTAATTTTTACACACAAAAATTCTAGCAATAATCGAAGGAGTCATTTTCGAGCAATATCAATTTTTACACAACGATATTTAAATATTTGTAGGTAGGTTGGTTTTGTTTAAAATCTCCTAGATAATATTAAATACCAAAATTTATTTTAATAATTTTATTTATACTTTTTAGAAGCTTCTGCTTAAAAATTGCTTCTGGGAGGTACCATTACTAACCATTGTTTGAAATTATTTTTTTTACCTAGTATAGGTATACCTAATTAAATTAACCATTTTTTATTATAAAAATCAGTGGAGTCATTTTTGAGGAAAATACGATTTCCCTTAATAGCTAAAAACCACTATTTTTGGTCCTTGAAAAAACATGTTAAGAAAATGCGTTAAAAAAACACTTGGTATACCAAATTTAAAGAAAATTGACCTTATTTAGTGTAAGCTTATTCATGATGTCAAACCATTGATGATAAATTCAAAGATCTGTCAAAAATGACAGTGTTTGAAAGTTTTCGGTATTTGAAGACCTATTTCTAAAAAAAACAACACCCTTTACTTTGATTTATCGGGAAAAATAAAACAGTGTTTGTGATGGAAGAGATCTAATGATATTATGAAACATTGAACTTATAATCTCCATTTCTCTTACATGTTTATAATTCCTACTTGGCAATACCATATTCCACCCCCTCTACACATAAATTATAAACAAAAAATTCAAAACGCATGCGTTGGAAAACATTAAAGTAATTCTTAGTTAAAAGTTTACTCTATACTCTTCGTTCTGCTTCCTTTATAAAAACAATATTTAATATTTGATGAATTTAATATAATATGTTTATTAACAAAATAATACAAATTAAACAGTTTTTTAAACAGATTATGTTTGATTCCATTCTCGTCATTAATAATAACAAACAAAAACTATCTCACTTTGAAAGGAAAATGTGAAACTGGAAAACCGTGTACTTATATCCTTTGGAAATCATAGAAATCAGTCTACAAACAGATTTAGAGTGCTAAAATGTGTTGTTGACATTCTCTACAGTAATATCGTTTTCATCAAGTTAAATTAATTATTGTCTCTATATTTACTTAAAGAAAAATACAAAATAACTTATAACTTTGATTGAAGTGAAGTGAAGCGAAAATTGAATAAAAGCTTTTCCAAAGGATTAAGAAATATATTTGTGCACAGAGCTGTATAAATTACTGACAACATACACAAAAAAATGTCAGGTAAGAAAAATAAATCTCATTTGATGTCAAGAGATGCTTCGTCATAATTAGGATAATTGTACAAAAAAGCCTTCGTTAAATTTATATAATTACATATGTACAGTACATCCTCAAGAGGCATGAGTTCCTAATTAAAGGAAAGCCATGTGAAAGAATTGCATACAAATGTTTTGTTTGCTTTTGAAACAATTAAAATAAGGGTGTGTGATGAATCGTATAGGTAGATGTGTATTTGAGTATTATATATCCTGCCCCTGGTGTAAAAGAAAATATCCACCGCCACCGCGTCCCCATGTCCTGTAGGATTATGCGTAAACAAATACCGAGTATGTACTTTTCCACTTGTTTGGCTCTGTGCACTGTGATACTCAATGCTGCTCTAGCTCAAGTTGCTGACGGAAATTTGAAGATGCTAAAAGTATTTGAAGTACCTACCTACACATCCAGTGAAACGTCAAAAAGACAGGTACTCTTTTATATGTCCTTACAATGCGAATTGTTCA
The DNA here is from genome assembly GCA_932273885.2 of Leucozona laternaria. Taxonomy (NCBI): domain Eukaryota; kingdom Metazoa; phylum Arthropoda; class Insecta; order Diptera; family Syrphidae; genus Leucozona; species Leucozona laternaria. The sequence continues at coordinate 14,762,862 of OW026367.1, read as the reverse complement.
TATTAAACAAAAGTGAGTATTTTTCCGATGTTTTTTTTTTTTTTTTGTACACACATTTATAGGACCATCATTACATGAATGCATATTATGTGCCATCTTGCGGTTACTTATTCTTATAACAGCTTAAGCCTTAGAGCGGTTTTTATTTTGCCTGATGCTCCTACCTAGATTGGGAGGATGTTGTGAAGAGGTACGAAAAGTAGATTTGTATGACGTGAAGGACTCTCAAAAGCAAGGCGTTAATAAACGCCTTGAGGGGAGCTATCAGCTATGAAAATTCGAAGTAGTCCTCTTTTTAAAATGGAATCGTGCTAAGAAACTTGATATAGCTATATGAAGGTGGCACAATTGCCCCTTTGACGAGGTAATTTACAAAATATAATTTGACGTTATATATGACAGGGTGGAGTGTTAACTTTTAAAAAGGCTCAAATGTTAATTTCATGACGATTACACAGTTGAGTTGATCAGGATTAAGAGGGCTGCTTTTCATTACATTTTAAGTCAAGTAAATACAATTTAGTAAAACAACCGAGCTAGATTTTCCAATCAGATAAAGAATTGTTCATGTTATTCTTTCGGTATACCTAAGCAAAGCTTTAAAAAATTATATTTTGTGGAGTAAACTTTAAAAAATAACTAAAATATTGTTATGGTAATCAAACAAAATATTTAAAAAAAAATAACTCTTTGCAACCAAATCAGATCAATATTTTCATTTGAAGAGAAGAAACCTAACTTTTTGCATCTAGTCTGTACGTCCGTGCGTCAACTCCATATCCACTAACTGTACATATTAATATATAAAACAAAGCCGGTTTAGTTACACCATTTATAACTCAAGAAAGGCTGGACCGATCTTAATGATCTCTGATTTGTTGGATTCTTCTCCGCCCCGGAAGGCAGAATACATATTAAAATATCGGAAACATTCAATTTTTAGGGTGAAATTGGGTAAAAATAAAAAAAACATGTCCGAATTAAGAAATTCTTCTTTTTTTTGAAAGATGTTTCTCAGGACATGGCTTTTGGGGTAAAAATAAAAAATGTCCGAAGCCGTTCAGGCTAACTAGTAAACTTTAACTTCTGTTTATTTCTTTGCAGCTAAAACTCCATCTATAGACCGTGAACGTGATTACATAGGTTTTGCAACACTTCCTGAGCAAGTTCATAGAAAGTCTGTCAAACGTGGTTTTGAGTTCACTTTGATGGTAGTTGGAGAATCAGGCTTAGGAAAGTCAACTTTAGTGAATAGCCTTTTCTTGGGTGATCTTTACAAGAATCGAGTAATTCCCAATGTCGAAGAACGCATCGAAAAGACCACACGTGTCGAAAAGAAAACAATGGATATCGAAGAGCGTGGAGTTCGTCTGCGTCTAACAGTTGTCGACACGCCAGGTTTTGGCGATGGCATTAATTGCGAGGACAGTTGGAGGGTGTGCACAGGATACATTGACGAGCAGGTGAGTTTATAACAGAATGTTATACGAGGTTAGATCCCATTACTATAAAAATGATTCTACTTTTTGCTTTACGCAGTTTCGTCAATATTTTACCGATGAAAGTGGTCTCAACCGCAGGAACATCCAAGACAACAGAGTTCATTGCTGTTTGTACTTTATTCCACCATGGGGTCATAGGTGAGTTGGTATTTCTCTAAGTTTTGTTTCACACTAAGAATTATTGGTTTCATTCAGTCTCCGACAGATGGACTTAGATCTCATTCGACGCCTTCATCGGAAAGTGAACATAGTTCTTGTCATTGGCAAAGCAGACTGCCTTACTAAGACCGAAGTACGAAAACTAAAAGAACGCATTTTACAGGATCTAGATGACAATCATATCGAATTATACCAATTCCCAGATTGTGATTCAGATGAAGACGAAGAATTCAAACAACAAGATCGTGAGCTAAAAGCTTCCATACCTTTCGCAGTTGTAGGAAGTAACACAATCTTAGAGGTTGCTGGCAAAAAAGTACGCGGACGCCAATATCCCTGGGGTGTGGTAGATGTCGAAGATCCCGAACACAGCGATTTCATCAAGCTTCGAACGATGCTCATCTCGACTCATATGCAAGATCTTAAAGATACCACCCAGGATGTTCATTATGAAAACTTCAGAGCTCAGTGTATTTCACAGATTTCACAACACGCTCTTCGCGAACGTGGAAAACTAAAGCGTGATTCGATCAGTTCAAATGGCTTTGAATCGACAATAAGTGAGACCGATCGGTTGCTTCTACAGAAAGATGAGGAAATCCGTCGAATGCAGGATATGCTCACACAGATGCAAGAGAAACTCAAGGCAAATCATATGATGGAAATGAAAAAGAATGACAGTGTAATAGATGTCTAGCTAACGACAATTTTGTTTCTTTTTCTCCTTCCACTAAATATGAAATTCAAAAAGGAAATTATATTTTTATTACGCACAATACAGTTGCAATGATAAATCAACCAAACAAACACACAGCCTACAGCCTAAAGCAAATCAATAATAACATCCTTGCAAACAACGAGCCTTTCTGCGAATAAAAAAGGCAACGAAAATAGCCCACCAGGACACTTCCAGCGAAAGGACTTTCATCAAGACAAAATAAAACGTATTACCTATATAAATTATGTATTTAATAAAACTATCTCTGAACATTAGTCATTATGTTTATCAACATAAACGATTGTTTTGAATCAACATTATGAAAAACATTAATGTATAATCATTTAAACATCATTAAAAGTAACGTGGCATCATCATTTTTTACATATTTTATTAAACTTTACGTTCATTAAATATATCAGTTAAGAAAAAAGTATTCAAACTACTTATATTTACAACTATTTTTTCAATAAATAAAATTTATTCGTGTAGAAAAATCTATAAAAAACTTAACTTAACTGTCATTAATCATCTAAACTTTATGTTTAAATTATGAATACACCTACATATGTATTTAAGTGTAAGTTTTGAAAAAAGGAAATGATTTATTTAATTATTTTTATATTGTTAATGTGTTGTATATTTTTCTAATTTTAAAATTATTTTACATATATTACGTAAATATAATTTTAGTAAATTATTTAATTTATACATTAATTGAATAGTAGAATTCAATTCAATTTTTAAGTAATAAAGGCGACATACAAAAACAAATCTGTTTAAATGTTTGTTTTCTTTGCCAAAATTGAAAAAATTAATTGCGATGTTGGAAGTGTAGAAAACGAACAGGTACGGACCAAAAACATTACAACGCAAGCATTTCGGCAAATCTCGAATATACCGTCCTATTTTTAAGCAACTTTTTTTGTTTTCATGGTAGAATTTTAATAACTTATATAATACTTAGGGCCAGTTTCACAGTCAGAAAAGTGGCACATAAGTGGGGAATTTGAAAGATTAATTCCCAATATCACCGTTCACAGTTACCTGAATAAGTGGCACTTAAGTCTCCGATGTTGGTGACTTAAGTTCCACTTACGCTAGCTATGAAATTTAGCTTAAATTCCTAATATGGTAAACTTAAGTGCCACTTATTTCGGTAAGTGGCGACTGTGAAACTGGCCCTTAATCTGTGCCTTAAAATTTAAAAAAGTGGGGCGACGATTTTATATCCATATTATATGGATTGACTCTGTTGATACCTTGAAAAAGATTTGTTTTATATCTTATATGACAGTTGTAAACTTTACCAATTGTCTCCGTCTTCTCTAGTTGTCAAACTTTTCTATTTTCCCTTTTTATATTTTGAGACACTGCTAAACAGTAATCGCAAATAGGTTTTATACAAATCTCAGAAATCTTTGAAGAAAAATCTAAACAATATGGGTGCACGTTCAGAAGACATAAGAGACTTGAAGGCAAGGCTTGTTTCTCGTCTCTGACTGGCCAGCTGTCAAAAAATTGCCTTCCAAAAAAAGGAAAATTTTATTGGAAAGTGACAGAAAAGCTTGGTAATAAGTATCTCCATCTCCCTTCATTTCGAGTCAAGTGTATATATCAGCTGATTATATTCTGTCACTAAACAACAAGCTGAACTTAGTTGTTCTGTGACTTCTTTTTTCATGTTTGTTTTAATGTTTTAAGTGAAGTAGTTCTTTATCAAAATTATGGAAAAGATTTCATTAAAAATTGCATCATAAGTAAAGCTAGCCATACACGATTGAGCCAAATGCCTCTCCGAGCCAAATTCCATCGTGTGATTGGGCTCAACCGATCCATTAGATTTTCAGCCGGTCACGAGCCAAATTGGCTCCGAGCCAAATGACTCGATCCAGCTGGATGATGGCCAGCTTGAGAAGTATTAAAAAATTATAATTTTTAACAATTTCTAATTGAATTGTTTCAGATAAAAATATTATTATAAGTACTATCTGCACTATCAACGGAAGGTAAAGGTTGGAAGTAAAGTTCCAATTTTGACACTGATGACAACTCAAAAAATAACTAATTCCTTTGTAAAATTTGCGTTCAATGAATGCAGTTGACTACATAACGCTGGCTGAGAACTATAAGGTTGTGTGTCGACCAAATTACCAAAAATGAATTTTATATACCAAAATTTTCGTAATTTTAGCGGCTTTCAGATAGAACAAAAAAGAAAAATTAAAAAAAAAAATGCTGGCAACACTACAGCCAAAAAAGACATAGAACTTTCATTGAATTTGGACTATTATTCAGTACTATAAGGTTCTATGTTCAACATAGAACCTTTAACGTACTTTTTGTCACACAAAAAAACAACGCGTTTAAGTTAATAGAACTTTTTTGATCAAAATGAATCCCCATAGAACCTTTTTGAATTTAATACTTAAAGTAAAAAGTCCTAAATTTCCATGACAGAACTATTTTTCATAATTTCAATTCCGTTTAGTTTTGTAAACAATGAACTTTCTGGTTTTTACATCAAGTAAGTGATTTGTGGACTATTTTATTTGAGAAAAATATATTTTTATTGTTTTTTTTTTTTAATTTTTAAATATTAAAAGGTATTAAAAGGTTACAGGTTGTACACAGAACCTTTTTCGGAATTTTAAATCAACTTTTTCCCAACAAAGTTCTATGTCGTTTTTTAAAATGCTTGTAAAATCATCTAAACCGATTAAATTAACATTTTTTAATGGTTTAATGGCTTTTTGATGGTTCTTTATCATATTGCATCAATACTTTACTGATATCTAACTGTAAAAACCAGCCCTCTAAAACTTTGAAGGCGATTATCTCGGAAACATTTTTTTTTACATACAACCTTATATATAGTTCTCGGCCTGCGATAATATGAAGTCCCTCGTGTCTTCGGAACGGTGATGGCGTTTTTTTGTGCACTTTTATTTTAAGCAAAGAACCGAGTGTATCTACAACTTTTGCATACAAAATGCATAAAGTTAAAAACAAAAACATGGTCTAGAGATTCCTATGTGCGAACAAATTAGGCATGTTCAGGAAAATTAGACCTCGGAGGGCTGAGGAAAAAAATTTGGAGCGAAATCTCTGAGATCTAATTTTTTTGAACCTGTTTTGTGTTTGATCTGTCGAATTAATCCGAGATGGTAGATCAAACGCACTTTTCGGACACAGACATCTCTAGCGAATGTTGTGTTTTTAATTTTGTATGGTTGTTGTTTACAGGTTTGCCATTCAAAAAATATAATGGGGCATATTCATTGTCACTTTTAAACTCCAGTTTATCTTAGACTGGGGTTTATTCAATGTTATTTAGATAGGATAAACCCAGGTTTTTCTTAGCAACCAATTAAACAATGTCTATGAATATTCCCCAATAACTGCAGTTTTGTTTTATTGTCCTTCACGAGTCTAAGTCCAAGCCGGCCGGGGGGATTTCGAAGATTCAGATACAAATTAAACGCGTATTTAAAATGGACGAGACTAGAGACATGCCAATTTATAACAGCTATAACAGTTTTTCGCCATTAAATTTGGGAGTACGTTAACGCACTTAGCGCGACTTGAAAAAAATAACTCTGGGTGCCTGAAGTATGCCCACCGGCGGAGGGCCCTGGCCCTGCGGGGCAGCATAAACCGTACTTTAATAAACCAATACTGTTATAACTGGCATGTCTAGAGTCACTTCCATTTAAAATACAACTATAATTATAAAAAAAGTACCTACTCCACTGAACGAGAGTGTAGCTATAATTTCTAAATGAGATTGGCATCACTTAGAACAGAAGTGACATTTCTTCAATTATTTTATCTTGGATGTAAACAACTAAATAATCGAATTAATCGTCTTGCAAAATGGAAATGTAAAATTAAATTTAAATATTTCACACACGTACTTGAAAATTTCATTTTATTTGCAGAGTCAATCCCTGCTTTTCGGTTCTATCAAATATGGAAGTTTTAGAAGCTCTCAAAAACATCAAGGACACGAAAAAGAAATACGGACTTCGTAACTTGGCGACAATTGCCTACGAGGTGAGATCGTTAGCCAATCTCGAGGTAAACAATCAATTTCATTCTATTCCAGACTCTACAATACTTAGAAGACTCACCCTGCAAGACCCAATCACGGGATACAATTCTGGAATTTCTTAAAGAAGTTAAACCCTACAAACTAACAAACAACGAATGTTTGATGATGATCAATGATCCACCTCAGACAGCACTCCACATTCAATTGGTAAGAAGCAAATAAATCTAGATCCGCCTTAAGCGAGTTTTTTTTCCAGCTCGTAGAGGATAGTGAAGAGCGCCTGAGCGAGGATCAAGTCAACGCTGTCCTCGAAATAGTCAAAAGGAATCTTCCTCAAGTCACCGAACCTTCAAACCCGCAATAAAATAAATTGTTTACGCATAGAAAATAACTATTTTTTATTTTTCATTTTAATACGAAACCGCGTTGGCAACCTATCGCTTCTGGTCTCCCAAATCCTCAATGTAATCTTCATCGATTTCGGGCCATTTCTCCGGAATGATATCAAACAAATCATCCTTGACGTCACCTTGAATGACAATCTCGTCATCGCCGGTTACAGATGATCCGCAGGCGAATTTCGTTCCGAAGAACTTGGCAGCTACTTTGAGGTCGATTTCTTAAAAAAAAGAGGCGTTACTACTAGCTCCTACCCCGATACAGTTGTACTTGCAACAATCTTACCGAATGTACTCAATCCGGTCACAACAGTGACGGACTTCTTTTTGCCACGAGGTGCACGGGAAACACAGATCTTCTTGGTGACATCTTCCTTCTTCTTGATTTTCATCAGGCCTTTGCCACCACGTTTTTGACGTTTCTTGTCATCATCGCCGGCATCACCACTGGCAGCATCTTCCAGCTTAACACGCTCGAACTCGGTTGGAAGGTTCTTCTCCAACCATTGTTTGCATTTTTCATACTCCGGGTAATATTCGCAATACTAAGCAGTGGGATAATAATTGATTTTTTGATTAAATAAATTGATTACATATATTCATTATCGACGTCTACCTCGATAGGCATTGAACAATTGCCGCAATATGAAACGCTCAATGGATAGGTTACGCCTTCACGAGGACCCAATTGGAGGCGGGCAGCCATGTCGACGACTTCAGTCATAGTTGCGGAATATAAAGTATATTTTAATATAAAACTTTTTAATTATAAACCTTAAAAGAAAGTTAAGGACAATAATTATTGAGGTTGAAAAAAATATTTGGATGTATCACACAAAAGGTAAAACGAAAACAGCTGTACGTCATCGACACCACAGATGTCAAAATATGGTTCTCTTATTTGGTTAGTTTAAAAGTTGTTGAAAAAATTAATGGTAAGCTTTAATGTACATAGTGTGAAAAAATTTGTAACTTTGGTGGATGGATTTACATTAGCCGCATATTATTATCACTGATGATCTATGCAATTCATCTCATGAAAGTAAAACAATACGGATCTTAGTGACAACTGTGTTGTATCTATATATTTTTTCCTTTTTGTATATTTTTCACATATTCGTTGTCTTTTTTCTTTACATGCGGCCTCCACTGGGCATGAACGATGCTCGGATTATGAACATGTCAAGAAAAAATCCAATGGAGGCAGAAAAATCCATGTCCGTGCAGCAACATGTCGACGAAAACTACTTTTTGAACACGACATATATGACAGCTTTTCAAAGCTTGGGCATGAAATTTGACGTTTCATGTGTGTAACCGCCATATTATTCGCTAGATAGATCCAGATTAAAACTTAAATCCAGATGTATTTACATTGAATTTGTATGCATTACATCTGGATTTAAATTTTTAATCTGGATGAATCGAGTGAATAATAGGCGTGTTTTTTTTGCAAGTCCATATGGATTTGTCGAAAAAAACGACATCGGGACTAATAGTTTTACACGTAAATACAACAACAACTTAAATCCATATAGACTTAGCTAAGTCCAGATAATTATCGGGACTTACGTATTGTAAGTTAGAAGTTCCTAAGTCCCGATGTCGTTTTTTTCGACTAATCCATATGGACTTGCAAAAAAACACGCCTAATATGGCCGCGTAAAGGCTCTCCCAAACCAACGCGAATATTTCAAAGCGACGACGAAACTTTCGCCTGTCTTAATGTATTTACATGGAGATTAATGGGAGCTCCCACACTGGCGCGATGCGAATCTTCGAACATTAAGGCTGTCCCAAACCAACTCGAAACATTCGCGCGAATATGCGACGACTGAATAATGTTCTAAGATTCGCATCGCGCCAGTGTGGGTGCTCCCATTAATCTCCATGTAAATAAATTAAGACAGGCGAAAGTTTCGTCGTCGTTCAGAAATATTCGCGTTGGTTTGGGAGAGCCTTTAAGGCTCTCCCAAACCAACGCGAAACATTCGGCGCGACAACGAAACTTCCGCCTGTCTTAATTTATTTACATAGAGATTAATGGGAGCACCCACACTGGCGCGATGCGAATCTTCAAACATTAAGGCTCTCCCAAACCAACGCGAAACATTCGGCGCGACAACGAAACTTCCGTCTGTCTTAATTTAATTACATGGAGATTAATGGGAGCACCCACACTGGTGCGATGCGAATCTTCGAACATTATTCAGTCGTCGCATATTCGCGCGAATGTTTCGCTTTGGTTTGGGACAGCCTTTATTCAGTCGTCGCATATTCGCGCGAATGTTTCGCGTTGGTTTGGGACAGCCTTTATTCAGTCGTTTCATATTCGCGCGAATGTTCCGCTTTGGTTTGGGACAGCCTTAAGAGTTTTTTTCTAGTTCTCACTGAATGTGTTGGTAAATGTTAAAGGAAAAAGGTAGAAGTAGTATTGAAAGGAATTTTTGTATGTTTCCCTGTATGTGAAACGACATGACATAATTTGCCCAGCGGAAAAAAATTCGCTGATTGTTGATTGGTTTTGATGTTTGGCATCTGAATGCCCTGTGGAGTCGGGGTGCTACACAAGAGTAAACACTAGGTCTGTTCCCAAGATTTTTCGCACTAAATCTGGCTAATACTATGTTTCCACCGACCAATAAACCGAGATTTGATAAGATTTGCCATGATCTTCTTCAAATCTGGAAGATATACCATACAAATTTATTTCGTAAATCTAGAAGATTTCAAATAAATCTTGTTAACGAACCAATTTATGTCGCGCTGAACACATTCATTGGAAAATCCAACCCTTCTTGCTTCTTTTGCCAAGCTTGAAACTTTCTGTCTCACTTCAACTTCATACGAAAAAATGAAACAACATTTGCATTTTGAGAGGTACTGTCAAAGTTAATCTATTTTTTAATCTTTTTGTGTGGTGGGAACACTACATAGATTTATTTAATCTAAATTGAGATAAACCTTCGGTGGAAACATAGTATAAATGTCAAATTTTGAGGAGTGTTGATGAAATGCTCTCCGAGAGAAGGAAAACTGTCGAAATGTCGGGAACGGTTTGCGCACTACTTTGTACTAATTCAGGCCAAACGTCAAAATTATACTTGACAAGGGTTGCCGTAGATCAATGGTAAATCTTGATCAACTTTTTCCAGAATGAAAACACAAGAAAGTAAATGTTAAAAAAAATTAAATAAAATAATCCCAACTTTATTAATAAAAACAAAACAAAAATTCTTTAAATATACGTTAAATTATGAAGCTCAGTATGTCTCTTTCTTAAAAAAAAACAGTAAAATATATCTACCAGAAATATGTAATATTTAATTTAATATTTTATTCCTAATAAACAGTTTTGATATATATTTTATAAAATTACTTGGTCAGTTAAAAGATTAATAAAATAATAAAAATCATGGCCATCTTCCAAAACTAAAACTAAAATAAAAATAACACTTGGGCAACCTTGTTATTTGAACTCAACCGACAAAATTCTGTCATCTGACATACGTCAACCTGGTAAGAAATACCCAGTAAGAAATAGCCAGACGAAATTTCTCGGACCAAAACTGGTAAATGTTTTACTCTCATTTGAGCTCTCTCTTTACATGCCGCCTCCACTGGGCATGAACGATGCTCGGATTATAAACATGTCTTTAAAAAATCCAATGGAGGCAGAAAAATCCATAGGGGTATTCATGCAATGAGATATATTTACTAACTTCGTATTTGCGTAAATGTATGATTCACTTTTCATGAACGCACCTATAAAGCAATCTGTGTATATCCTTATTTCGTTGCTCGCGTATATAATTTTCCATACAAATTTTGACATTTGATTTACGAGGTGATAAACTTATGCAGTTTACGTGGTTTACGAGGCAAAATCATCGCGCAAACTTATCAGCCCTGCGTATATAATTTTCCATACAAATTTTGACATTTGATTTACGAGGTGTTAAACTTATGCAGTTTACGAGGTTTACTAGGCAAATACGACATTGCATGAATACCCCTCATGTTATGTAGTGACATAATCCATACAAGTCAGATTGTGGATTGGATTGTGGTTGTGATGTTGGACATCGTTGATGCCCTGTGGAGGCGGCATGTTAGCAAGAAAATAGCACAATTTTTGATGTGTGGAACGACTTCGGACTAAAAATGACTAAATCTGGCGGTCTGAAACTACTTGAAACTAGGTAAGACTGCTTTTAAACCATGCAATTTCTTCTTGCGATTTTTAAGCACGTGGGCGAGGGACGTATGTGGTGGCCGGGGTAGACGAAATTGCTGAGGTTGAACAAATTGCAGAGTTATCGCTCATTCTTCTTTGTGCTTTTCCTTTTTGTTCGAATGTGTTTTATTTTCATTCGTCGTCCACTCAGATAACTTCGCTTGATCAAGTGGAGTAAAGAGTGCAGTGAGATGATACTTCTTGACTTGCACAAACTAAACTTTTCATTAAAAATCGCTGTCGTGTAAAAGGTATTTGCAATTAGAAGGAAACCAAAGGAGAAACGAAGATTAAAAATCGCTGTAGTGTAAAAGCAGTCTAAGGAACACAGCTACTTTCTAACCATTTGCAAAGCTGAGAACCAAGAGCAACTAAACATTTTAATGCCAGGCGCGTTTTTTTCGCAACAGTTTGGTTTCTTAAATGAGTGTCAGCCTAGCCTAAGGCACTAATAGGTGTGTTCCTTTGGGCTCCAGTATCTACTGCCAAGTACTTCTGGCTGCAGTCAACTACTTCTACTCTGTGGTCGAAGTAGTTCAAAGTAGTTCATTAATCTAGTAACAGAATATTTCCAAACAAGAAAAAGACATCACCAATCAAAAGAAATTACGTAATAGATTGTTGTTGTTGACATTTTTCTAATTTTAAAGTAAAATAAGAAAACAAAACTGAAATTAAATTGATATTGAGGTTAGATTTTACTTTTGGCAAAATGAAAGCATTCCATTCATCATCTACTCGGAAGTACTAAAAAGTACTGTGCAAGGCCCAATGGAACACGGCTAATGTAAATAGCATACGCGATCATAAGCTTTTCGTAGCAATTTCTATACTGGCAATTGAAATGCCCAACAAAGCAATAAATTTCCATTGCTTCACACATATATTGAGCGTACACGGAATATTGTTCATATTTGTGGAGTTTGGGCCCCTGCAGACAAATTTTCCCATACTACCTAATTTTGACAGTTTGTGCCCGTGGAGATAAAAATATCCTGTTTTTCAGTTTCGAGAAGAGTCACGCCGAAAAAGTTCGTCGTGTTCGCAGACTTAAGGCTGTCCCAAACCAACGAGGAACATTCGCGCGAATATGTGACGACTGACAAATGTTCGAAGATTCGAATCGCGCCAGTGTGGGTGCTCCCATTAATCTCCATGTAAATAAATTAAAAACTTAACTACATAAGCCAAAAAGTACTTTTGTACAAAAGTAAACATATTTTTTTTTCCCGCTAGCGCAGTTGTTATGTGAAAAAGAATATACAAAATTTTTTTTAAACCAAAATTTAATCCTTCTGCATCATTTTTAAAAGTTTTCCAGTGAGAAAAACTATTCCAAAATGAGTTTGAAAATTTTCACTTTTGTACTTTTTCACTTTTTGGGCTTATGTAGTTAAGCCTTAAGACAGGCGTCGTCGATCTGAAATATTCGCGTTGGTTTGGGGGAGCCTTTACGTGTTCAGTACAAATATGGGGAATTTTCGTTAAAATATCCGAGAAATATTGCATATGGCAATACTAAAAACAATGACAGTTGACTGACAGTTGACTTTTGATATCCGCCAAAGGACGGCTTCAGGGCAACTTCTGGGAACGATGCATTGACGATTTAACGAATAACGACCCAACCAACCGGTGAACGTAAATTAAAACCATACAATTTTTTTTAAAAATGATCAATTAATCTTAATAAGAAATCATTTCTTTATATAAATTTATTTTTCATTATAATTTTATGTATCAAATACCAAAGTTTTATCCAAAGGTACTCACAAATAAAGCATTTGAGTCCATTTTGAAATAATTCAACTGTTTTTTTTTCTTTTAGAAAATGGCCAAACGACGAAGAAAACTTCGATCTCTAATCGCACAAAAAGCCGCTGAACCGGACGCCAAAAACTCGCTAAGGCAGTCAATATTAATAGGTTGTCTCTTGTTCGTTGGATTGTTTTTTGCTGCTTATTTTAGTAAGATCAATACAGCAATGTTCTGGAGTGATTTTCTGACCACTTATCGAAATCAATATAATCTCGTTGTGCACGGGGAGAAAGACTATTGCTCGCCCACTTTTGACACGTCGAAACTATTCTCGACAATCCGGCACAAAGTAATAAATCAGGAAACTGCTCTGTCCGGCATAGAGTTAATGCTTCGAAATGAAAGTAAATTTGTTGCCATCGGGGTTGCTGGAGTTTCAGGGATCGGAAAGAGCCTCTTCGCCCAAGAATTAAAGGCCAACTTTCCCTGGCAAGAAAACGCCCAACAACACTCCTGGTCTACGTACAACAATGAAGCCCACAAGCAGCAAGTTCAAACATTTACGAAGCATTTATCTGAATGCGGAAGGAATTTGATTATAATTGACAGTCTTGACCCAAGAGATGTGGCTTTCATTCAGGAATACAACAGAAACCTGAGTGACTATGTGCGCGAAGAAGCCTCTATAAATCTCGCCGTCGTTTATGTCTTCAATATTGTAACATACACGGCAGAGCAAAGGCAACTCTATAACGACAAATTCCGGGCTCTGAAACAATTAGAAAATGTTGGAATCGTGGAATTTCGAAAATTCAATTCGAATGATGTTAACGAATGTATACGACATGAGATCAGAAACTTGAATCTGACTTTGGACGATGGAGACTTCAAGGAAATTGCCAAACTGATTGACGCCAACCGTTCTGGTTGTAAAAATGTTTATTCCAAGGTACTGATGTATGGAAAGGTGCGAAATTTATAGAATTTTTTTTGAAATAATTGTTTTGTGATTTAAATAAAAAGACTGCTCCGCATGTTTTGGAGAAAATATTGCCAATTAATTAATTTTACTAATTTGTAATAATTTGTAGAAAACGGGCATGTAGATACCTTTTGCAATCAATCATTTTTTGAAGACTGGTTGGGAAGGCTATTTTATTATTTAATTATAATTTAAGGAAGTCAGCCAGTGCGCATAGTTAATCAAGTAAATTTCGTTATTTGGAATTTTCTCAAAATTTTCTGACGAGCATCGAATATTAAAACCCAAACTTGTAGTCATTTAACATTTCAACAAAAATACCTCAAGAACACTTTTCACCGCAAGCGATACGATGGATAGGTCCAGAGGCCTATTGCACTTACAGTTGTATGACGTTCTGAGACCGAGCCAGAGTTCAGAGTACGACATCAAAAATGTGTTCGGAGACATCAATGCTAAACTCGTAAGGCAAAATATCTTCAGCGGATTAGTTTGTTGGTACAGGCTTCACGAAACAACAACAGATAACGACTTCCGACTGTTCGATTTTGCAGCAGCTCGTAATACTGTGGTAAGTAGCAATCAGCCCTATCAAGAATTCTATCGTTATAATAAACCTTTTACGAACCCCAAGAAAAAGTAACACATAATCCATCGTATCGGAAAATCTCATACCAATTGCAATTACGAACCGGATTTGTGATAGATTTGTTTCACGATTCGGGAAGATTCGGATTACGATGGAATCTGTGATAGGACTGAATAATTCTCCAAGGCTCCGGATCAACACAACAACCTGAACCTGACCTCTCCAGGCGGTGGAACTTTTGAACCAAATCAACCATGTGCCCTGCGTCGATTACGAAGGCACCTATAAAACATCTACGCGTGCGTACATTTCGAGGAGCAAACGTGCACCCTGACTTTTTCCTTGTTGCATGATGTGCACCTGACATTATGTGTATGGCGTACAGCAGGACCGGGGTGATCAATGTCTTGCATATATGGTTGGTTTTCTTGGTTCTTTGGGAGTGGGCTTAACTATTTAATAAAAAAATACTTTCGCAGAATGGTAATGTAGATAACATTCCCACAATATACATAATGTGTATATACAGTTGGAGGAAAAACGTTCTTCTGTGTTGTGAAACTAGTATATAAAAGTAAATATCACCATATGCATGGAGTGGATTATTAAGTTAGCGCACGTGCAAAATACAAATCTGAAAGCAATATTAACGACGATGATACTAGTTTGCTCCAATAAATTCTATCATCATCATCACCTTCAATATTAAACCGCATTAGGTGCCTCTATGAAGGTAGAATATGTACGCACACATCGTTCAATGTTCAGTCACGCAAAAATCAAAGACTAACCATTGAAATGAACAGCGCACAAACCATACGAAAGGCACTGCAAGAGCATGACGGGCATAGATTCTCACCATTTCAACGCTACTGATACGGATATAGGATACGTTGAATCTGGCTTACGAACGATGACGGCCACAGACGCTGATGTGTTGTATGGATAAGGTAGTTTGTTCAAGATGGTGCCATGCATGGATTATTATTGCAATTTATCGCTTGCATAAGTTCACAACTTCCCAGCCCCCATCCCATCAATTCCAGAAGAGCTGGTTGCGCTATTAAGTCAACTTTGCTGGATGGCCTCTTGTTGTCAGTCTTCGTTGCAGCAGCTCGAGGACATTTTCTATTTCTCTATCCTTACGTTCATGGCTGATGAATGAAACTTTAGGTGATTCCCTCTTTTCTCTCCATTGCTCAAATGAGACAAACAAACATTCATTTTGTAAATGTATTCATGGGCGATAGTAATGCACGGAAGGGTATAATAAAAAGGAGTCTATCCAAACTAGAGGAACTCATTTATTTCGAAGACCTGACAATAATAGCGTCATTCATCTGTGCCCTCTCTTAACTATAGGAAACTTTATTTCTATATAAAACAGATAATTTACACCTTTTGTCTGCTTTTACAGAGACAAATGTGGGGTAGGTACTGTGCATACTTGAGTAGTCGAATCTTGGACGTTCTTAATGTCGAGAATTAACCTCTGTTGCATTTCATGGTTTGAAAATCCTTTCTAATACTTTTTTACTGTCACATTAATTTTGCACTTGTTTTCATGTCCAGAGGATTTAAATATGCTCAATTGCATACTCAGTGTTGTAAGTGCCACGTACATACATTATGTCCACATAAAATATATTTTCGTTTCTGAACATCTAGTTATGGAAGTTGAAACTTTTCGTATGCTCCAAACGGTATCTCCCAATCAACACTTATGCAAAAAGTAATTTTTCTTGGAAACAATTCTCTGGATTTTGATGAAAATAAAAAAAAAAAACAAAAAATAAAGTGATTTCTCGTTAGCGGCTTAATCGATTTTTATTAAAAATAATAGTATACAAAATAATCTTTAAGTTTTAGTAATATTGCATATACAAATAATTGTGAAAAAAAACTATTTTTTTGATTTGAAAAAAAAAATATAATAATCAACATTTTGAAAACGGGCTTGTGAATTTTTTGGAAATTAGGTTTTGAGGTTAATATTATTAAATATTTAAAAATGGAATACCAATAACAGGTTGAAATAGACGTTTTTCTTTCTACAACCGGCCCGAATAATAATCAACTATTAGTTGAAACAACGAACTGTACGGTTCAGAGTTTGATGGAGTGTAATATACAGTATAAATTAAAACGGTGCTGGCTTTGCGTTTCGGGGCACAGAGCAATAGTTCAATTTTAGGGCAATAAGTATTGGTTTCGTATACAAAAAATATTCAGGTTGTAATTTGAATACTGTCACTACAATGATCGAAAAGTCACAGTTGAGTCGATTTACTACGAAGCATTTTTATATGATTCCCTAGAGGGGAAATTCGAATTTTTGTTTAAGCTCATTTATAAATCTAAAATGGGTAGCTGCCATGCAGCGGTTGTTTTTCTTCTTTCTTTTCAAGTTATGATAAACTTTTATTCCCAAAAGATGAGTTTTGATTGAATAAGTCATCACTAGAAGGTGTGTTCCTGCTACTTCTACTTCTACTCTATAGTTGAAGTAGGTATTGGTAGTTCATTAATATTAGTCTATAGTTACGAAATGTTTCAACGCAAGAAAAAGACAGCACCAGTAAAAAGAAATTACGTATAGGTAGTAGATTATTGTTGTTGACGTTTTTCTAATTTTAAATAAAATACAATAACCAACAACCAAAATTATATTGATATTCAGGTAATGTTTTATCTTTGGCAAAATGAAAGCGTTCCATTCATCATCTACTAGCTGGGAAGTAATTTTCATGGCCCAATGGTACACACCAAAATGATAAGCTTCGGTCCGAGTATTGCGAATATACTTTATACCTAGTAGAGTTTTCACGGTCAATCGTTGACCCGTTGACCGTGTAATGGAAACATTATTCTTAAATTTTCTTCAGAAAGATTTTTTTTTTATTTTTGTACCAAGTTAGGTGCTACAGTTACATACCATCAAGTACCTACGTTCGGGTCAGTCGTGCGTTTAATTTGAAATGTGTCTAGCCTTGAGGTGTGTAAAGGAAAAGAAGGTCATGGCATTGAAAATGATGAAACAGTATGTAGGTACCTATACAAAATATAAATAGAATCACAATGAAAATCAATCTTTAAAATTACAGCTCATAGGTTTAATGTAGGTATCTATGGATGTATATAATACTCTGTTCGTCGTCAATGAACCCAATCAAATTACCAAAGCCATAGGTGCCTTTTAATTTGTTTTACTTAGCCCCCGCCATTGATATTTGAACAACTTCAATTAATTTTGAAAAGATAATCTTTGTTGCTGTTATTCTATTCTAAGTACATGCCTACATAGGTACGTAAAATGTATATATTAGTAGGTACCCAACGTACCTACAAACATATACATATGTATGCATGACATGTACATTATATATTTTCCTCCAGGACTTGAAATTAATTTGACAGGTGATATGGACAAATTTTTTGTAAGATGGGAATTTTATTTTTAATGAGAAATTTGTCTTTGGAAGAATGGTCTGAAGATACAAGATAAAGTTGTCAGTATCCATTAATTGTCCTCCTCAAATGCCCTCGTTATCCTCTACTTTAGAAAATTGTGCATTTTGAATGTTTGTTTTTGCAGGTTTTTAATGAACGTCAAATTGAAATTTGTTTAGGAGTTTTTAAATAATATTGTAGGTACCTACCTAATCTTTAGGTAGGTACCTGTCTACTATTCTTTACAAAATTTCTATTTTTCTTATTAAAAATTATAAAACCATTCTATACCTAAACCTAGTTTACAGTTCGCATGCGAAAAAGTAAGTTAAAATTTTCAAAACAAATGTTCGACTATAGGTGTGATGTGTAAAATATCCAAGGCCATAAATGTGTGTCTTTGGAAGGTAACCGTCAACTCTGCTTAGGTATTAATTTATCTTGATCAAATAAACTGAAGGACTACAAAATCAATGAATTAAAATTAATGAATTAAATAAAAATAAAAATTAATGAATTTTTTAAGGTATAAGCCTAGTACGCTGCTGATGCGAAACGAAAAATCCCATACAAAAATGACACAACGAAATCATAAACGAAAAATTTCGTCCTCCTTTTCGTTTTGCAGTACGCTGTTCGATGAGCGAAATCGATAATTGTAGCAGATTATTTGGAGAGGTCTCCGCTCTTTTTCGCACTCAATTAATTGCCCGGGACATTAATTGTGTGCGGAAAAGTGACATTTGAGGTTGGTTCGTGTTTGTATTTGTTGTTTCTTTCAATACAACATGGCTTTCTGTGATTTTTTTGCGCTTGTGTTTGTTTTTTTTTTTTGCTAATGGTGACGCTTTCAATTGTCATTTTTTCGCTGAGGTTTTCGTAAGCATTTCGCTGTCGTGTTGGAGACCACCGAAAAATTTCGTTTTGCATCAGCAGCGTACTAGGCTATAGCATTTAATTTTTCGCACTGGAAGTGTAAACTAGGCTTATTGCACAAAGGTATGTTTACATTGTTACATATAATAGTCTACTACTTTATCCATTTTTTTTTTTGGGATTTTATATAAGTTAGTAGGTATAGTAAGAAATTTCCAAGAAAAAAAAACCGCAGTAGCCCGATTTTTATATTCGACACTTCGTACTATCGGACAGCTGTAAGAATAATTTAAACAAAAGAAACCCAAATAAAAGATAGTTGAGTACAAAAGGAAAGTAAAACAAAAAATTACTTGAACCAAAAATAAATTTTAGTTATGGGGTTTTCCATTAGTAAATTCAGATTTCAATTATTTAAAAATTGATTTTTTTTTCGTGGCGAATGGAACACTTTTTCAAATTGATTTATTTTTGTCATTGTATTCGTGTAGTTTCGTTTCTGTGTTGATATTTCAAAAAAAAACTTCATCCCTTGATGCACTTTTAAAAGATAAAGATGAGGTTGATGAAGTTACCGATTAATTTTTAACTGGTTCCATTTATTATGAGCGAATATTTCTCACATATTTTCAACACAATTCTCACACCTGAAAAAAATTAAGCAATTCAAAAAACACATTTGCAAACTGACAGCTGTTAAATATGTTGGTGGTATTAAACGGAGGGGTAAATCTGCCGAAAAATTAAGATCTGCAAAATTGATTTTAAATCAAAAATAAATCAATTTATTTTGCCCAATGGAACGCAACGATGGTCAAAATCGGTTGTTTGTCAGATCCAAATCAAAAATAAATTGATTTATTTTACCAATGGAAAACCCTGTTACCTACATAAAATTAACAATTCCATTCGATACTCGAAAAAACGTCACAAGCCCTTCCACAGTAGGATTCTACTTTTGCTTTATTGGCAGTAATTCTAATGAGTGGATGTTGTATAAAATGCTACTGTACAGTGAATAGCTTTCCCAAAAAAACATCACGACTTTGTATCAAATCAATATTTATTCAATTCTATCGATCTATTGACTTTGATTGAAATCTTCTTTAGGGCTGTGTATGTAGTGTAATGGTAATATGTATATAAACATAGGCGCCCGCAGGATTTTGTCCAGGGGGGGCAAACCATGTACTCCATACAGAAGCTGTGAAGAAAATATCCATATTTACCAACAATATCGACAATAAGGACATTTTCAGATACATTTGGCATGGTCCAGAACCAGGGGAGGGCAAATCATGGAGAGAAGACAAGTATTTTTAAAATACATAGTAAAAAATGAAAAATTTGTTAATTGTGTAGTATTGTCCAGAGCCATCAGGCGAGGGCAAGTGCCCCCCTTGCCCGTACCTCCGGGCGCCTTTGTATATAAAGATACAGTGGATATTATCAATACAGCCCTTATAAGCTAAAAACGACACAATGACGGCAAATATTAATGAAACAATGATTTGAAATATGGACCGCCTTCATTCGGATTTTTATTAAAAAATTTATTCTTTATTATATTGCATATCAATAACTACTCACGTAAATTAGATAAGAAATATTTACATAGAATAATGATTGAAAATCTATTTTATCTCTGTCCTTAATCTCTGACAAAAATTTAATGTTCCTCTCTGGTGCTGTATTAATTGTGTAAAAAAAAATTCGATAAAATTCATATAAATATTTAGATTTTTCATAATAATTCATAAAATCAGATATGTACATATATAACAACCTATACATACATTGAATTATGTTTAGGTAAAATATGTATAGCTTATTAACAAAAAGAGTTAGGTATTTAAAATTCAAATCTCCTCTTTGTGCAAAAGAAGACATTTTCTATTCAATTTGTGTAAATTAATTTGAACATTTTATAAAATACTTTTTCCTAGCCACTAAAAAACATTTGTCAGTCTCAAACTACTTCTGCATAGCTGTTTGTTTGTCCTATTTTTTTTTTTTTTTTTTTTTTTTGTAAGGAAGGAAAATAATTTTAAAATGTTTTCTTAGAAGAAAATTCGTTTGTGGTTCAAAAATACTGCTTTAGGAAAAAAAGACATTTAATCAGCTTAAGTGTTTTAACCCAAAATTACATTTCCTTTACCCTGTACATTTATCATTTTTTCAAAGTGCTTTCAACGAGTTGTAATAGGGCTAATTGGTTTAACAAAGTGCATTTGAAAATTCAGTGGAAAGTGTAGTTTACCCAGAAAAATACTTTTTTTCATGCCTAGAAAGTTAAGAAAAGAGTTGTTAGGTCAATAAATGTTTACATAACCTTAATTATATGCATTATTCATACACTCCAAGCTCGGTACATGCACTGTTTTTTTTAAATATTTTTTTTAATATTTCAGTTACCGCTAAAATAACACATTAGTTTGAACAACATTTTTTTTTTAAGTTTTTAACTTTTCAAAAATAATTTGATTTTAAAACAGAATTAAGAAATAGGTTTTTGGCGTTTAAAAAAGGTAGGTATAACATGACATTGTAAGTATTGCCGTTGTTTTTAAATGATTTTTTTATTTCAAGTGGATTTTTATACAAAATAGCTTCCGCCGCTAACAAGTGGGAAATAGACTCTCCCCAAACGATTTTTTTTTGTCTCAACCCAACCTAGCCTCCTGTCGCATCTTATGCAAAACACCCTTGCAATTAACTTTTAACTTTCTTATAAGTTGGAATTGATTTTTTTTTTCTGATTTTTTTTTTTGTGAAAATTAATTCCAAAAGTGACAGTTTAATCAAGCATTTCTTTCAATCACTTTAAGTTCTTAAGACAAAAACAGTCATGTACCTTTAATAGTCTCAATTATTTAAAGTTGTTGCCATAAAACATATATGTACAACGATAAAATTGATCGTTTGTCTCCTTGAATATATATTTAATTCAAGAAAAAGTTTTTGACGAGGTCCAGACTCCAGAAGTTACCTTCATCTTTTGCTCGTAAATATAAAACTTATTATCCTTAAACTATAGCCATATATAGGTACAGTTATTTACCTTACACTGTTTGAAAAGAAAATGTTTGTATACGTATGTATGTATGTACTTAAATTCATTATTATTGTGCAAATAAGATGCTTGTCAGTAACAAACCTTGTTTCTGTACCATTCTCCGCCCTTTTATATTACTTTTTAAGCGTTTCATAGTCTTGAAGTTTCTACTTAAGCATGTCGGAGTTGTGTCGCTTTATGATACTTGAAGAAATGAAGATGACATAAACACATTAACGACTTGTTCTTTATTATTTATTGTGTATAAATATTTCTGCTAATGTCAATAGATTACTGTCTGATATGAGATGATAATGTCTCGAGTTACATACAAGTGGAATCAATATTATGCGTTGAAAAATTTAATCCTACGAAAATATTATAGGACATGGTTTAGAAAATTTATAAAATCTCTTTTTATTTTTTGTATGAACTGTAAATGAATAAGGAATTTATGTAGGTATACAAAAAAAAATATGGAGAAAAATGTCGCAAGTCCAATTTCTCTAAGTAATCACCAAAAGAAGCGTAAAATAAAATTACACACTTTATTTTCTACGGTTTTCATTTTAAATTTTCAAAAACATTTAATTTGAAGGCCCGAAAACCAAAAATTGTAATTGTAATATGCATGTTCGATATTACTCTTGTCCCACAGAAGTCCTGAGGTAATTTTTAAATTTTAATTAGTTTAAGTTGGAAAATGTTCTATCAGTTGTTGTAAATGGAAGCATAAGAAGCAGTGATACATTCTGGAAAACTAGAAGCAAGACTGTTGTCTAATTCACTCAAGAACTAACAGTCGTCACCTATACGCATAATTTAAAACTGTGTAACTGTTTATCGATGTTGTGTATGGAAACGTCATTTAGTTTCTGCTATGGCGTCGCTAATCCCCGATATCGTTTTTTTTTCAAACAAAAATCTACCCGGGCTTCCAAAAAATACACGCCTAATGATGTCTGACGATTCTGACAGTCAGGACAGGTTTTAGAATTGAGAAATCGCATTTCTAAAGGCCACTTTACACGATAATAGAAGTCATATGACCTGTCATTGTATTTTATGTACGATTTCTCAAATGAGCTGTCATTCTATTTTTGAAATAATATCGTTTTATTTTTGTATGTATGACTTTCGATTTGATTTTCTCCAAAATAAAGGCTCTCCCAAACCAACGCGAAACATTCGGAGCGAATGTGCGATGACTGAAAAATTGAACTCCATGTAAATAAATTAAGACAGGCGAAAGTTTTGTCGTCGTTGGGAAGTATTCGCGTTGGTTTGGGAGAGCCTTAACTCTATATTCTCAAGTTTTTGGTACTTTTCATTTTGGTTCACACAAACAATAAATTGATGATTGAGCACAAGAATTCAAAATATCCATTGAATTCAAAACTGAATTTAACACATCCAACTAGGAATACAATAATACTACGTTTTCACCTAGAGGTAATCCGGGATTTAAGGTAGGAGATTTAAAATTAATCTTGAAGTGTTTTCACCACAAAAAAGGAGATTAATTTGACGTTTTCAGTCTGAATGGCCATTCAATTGTCAACTCAATTTGACAAGAGTAAAACAAATATAATCGGCAAACGGAAAAAACAATTTTTGAGCAATAAAACAATTAATTTCGAATAAACTATTTATTAAAAATGTGTCTAGTAATCGAAATCTATTGTTATCACACCATTTTATTCTTCAAGATAACATAAGAGTGAGTAAATTTAATTTTTCGGCCCACTCTTCAATGAGAAGCTCCTCATCCTCCAGTGTCTAGGTTGTCCGTTGTTTTTTGTTTATTTTGGTTGTTGCATTATCTGGAATTTGTATTGCTTACCAAAATCTTATTATAAATATATGAAATACATTGTGAATACTTGCATTTTTATTCCTACAGCCAACGCGCAAAAACATTTTATAATTTTTTTTGATTTCAATGGAAAAACTGACGTTTAAAAGGGTGCGTTCTACAAAATTAGGATTGTTTGATTTGCCAATCTCCTTCTTGCAAGAAGATTTCAATGAGATTTATTTTAAATTTTCATTTGAGGAGATTTAAATTTGTATGGTAAATCTTCGAGATTTGAAGAGGATTTATGCTAAATCCTCTTAAATCGCGATTTAGTGCTCAGTGAAAACGTAGTATAATAGCATATGACTTCTCAAATGCAATTAGCTGCAATCCTAATGTCAAAAAAGTCATTTGCTTTTTTTTTGAGAAGTCGAATGAGTTTAATGAGTTGCTTCAGACGATTTGATAGGATTTCTTTTGGCAGGCCATATGAGAAGTAATAGGCGTGTTTTTTTGCGAGTCCATATGAATTTGTCGAAAAAAACGACATCGGGACTTAGGAACTTCTTACTTACAGTACGTAAGTCCCGATTATTATCTGGACTTAGCTAAGTCTATATGGATTTAAGTTGTTGTTGTATTTACTTGTAAAACTATTAGTCCCGATGTCGTTTTTTTCGACAAATCCATATGGACTTGCAAAAAAAACACGGCTAATATGACTTCTGTTATCGTGTAAAGTGGCCTTAAGCTTATTAAACAAAAATTACAATTAATAGGTCTGTTTGGTAACGTGAAATTTCTTGCGAATTTGTACAAATTATCACAAAATTCCTGTTTGTTAACTCGAAAAAGTTGCAACGAGAGAGCACATCGAGAGAGAAAAAAAATTCCCCTCCATTGGATAACTTGCGAATTTGTGCTACATAAATTTCTGTGTGCAAGAAGAGTAAAGTCTGTCAAAACACCCAGCTGTTAGCATCTTTTGCTTTTAATTTGAAATTGTGGTTTCTGATATGTGAAAATTAACTTTATAAATAATAAATAACTTGGTAAATTTATAATGTATGTGATTTTTTTTTTAAATTAAACGAAAATTGTTGACAAAAACAGACTTTTGGCACGTGATTGTTGATGTAAGGAGTACAATTCTGACATTTTGTACACAAAAGTTGTTCAATGGGTTTGTTAACTTTCTTCTTAGTTTCTCCATTTTTGAGAAATTCGTTCTCTCTTTGGTGTTTTGACAGGTTTTACACATTTTGCTGAAAAAAGATACCAAACAGACCTATCTAGTTTTTGTTTGGATTTTCGGACTGTTCTACTCCTTTTTGATTCCAATCGAATATGAACACATCGATTTCCCGTTTCCCGCATTTATCACTTTTCACCCGGAACAGCCATACAAAGGGTTCGGAGTACCTAGTTATTGGAGTATAAAAAGGAGAACTCCGTAGTCCGTACGTCCAAGCGAAAAGCGTGAGAGTGGTAGGTACGATGATTATAATGTAAAATCATCAATAAGACACAAATTGGGTGCACGTTGCAGTTGCGGTAACGTTGGTTGGTAATTGGTAGGATGAAGATATAGATATAAAAAGGAAGGAAAACTATCGATGAGACACATGTACAAAACAATTTGGTAATAAGTACATTCTAAATAATTGACACTGTTTCGTATTCATCTCAATACTAATTTAATTACACATTCATGTCGGGTCTTTTAATTCTCAGGGGCCCTTTATCTTGGGGGCTCCGTATCATTGATGCGACTGATACGCCCTTATTGTTATGAACATAACGGACGAAAGATATATTCTAATTTGGTTCTTGGGTTTGCGGCAATAAAGAGGAACAATGAATCAGATATATGCCAGAAATATAAAAATGAGGATGATTAGTTCTTATTGGGCAAATAAAAATATATTTCAAGGGTAAATTAATGTTAAAGCCTATTTCGCTGCTGAAGAAGCGTCTCACCTCGAGAACTAAAGTCTTATGATTTTCGCAAATTTTACTTTTTCAACTTTTGTTGGACCAATTAAATGGGTTCTATAGAACACATTTTTACCTGCCCAGTTTTGATTATTTTTAAATTTTTTGAATAACTTGTGAAAAGTGAAAAGTTTCACTTTTGTTTGCCATATGATTTGTTTCACTTGCAATGCAATGAACGGCTTTACAAGTTGAAACACAAACTAAACCAGGGTTTTATACCTATACCTACATCTAAAACCACTTAACTGAATCTACTCAATGCTTTAAAGGCTATATTATATAATGTTCTATCCCATTGCATGCTCCAATTCCTAGAACAAATTATGCACTTTCGTTAAAATAACAACAGGAACATCGTTAGTCCTTCGTGTGCCTTACACACAATTAATTCAACACTTCCATGAGAACACAACATAAAGGTAATACAAAGTTTCCTTCTCCAAAAATGAAAATGTTTTGTAACACAAACCCACAGAGCAAGGAAAACTCTTGTTTTGGTATGATTTCACCAGTTTTAATCAGGCAATTATTATTCAATTGCTGAATATCAAAGGAACATGCTTCGAGAATATTGTCCTGACTAGATGATTTAGGCTAGGCACATCGTGTGTGTTGATATGTAGTAACCATAATATAAGAAATGGGTTTTTTGAGGTGTAGTAGTGTGCCCAAAATCTTAGAATTTTTAAAGTATTTTCTTTTATTGTAAGAGATGTAGAAAATAGGTCATGTCCTTAATTCTCGTAACGCTGTGAAAATTGAAATAATGTTTATTTTAATATTCAAAAAATGTAACTACATTCTGTATTTCTGTATCCGACTCGAGATTTCAATCAAACATGAAGAAAAGATGAACAAAAATGGCTTCCAGAAGTGTGTCAGCATTTTTTGTTGGTAGAAATATATATTTAATAGTCAGGGGACCATAAACCGATAGATTATAAATATTTGTTTGACTAGTTTTGCAAAATCTTAATTTTGCAAATATCATATCGCATTTACATTGTTATTTCGTCTTATATTTATTCGCTTATTATTATACAGCATTTTACATTCAAGACCCATGCTTACAAATAAAATTAATGCAAGTGTAATTTTTTCAATTAGGTAGGTACATACATAACATAAAAGTATGTACATATGTACCTATAAATGGAGAGATGAATTTCAAAATTGTAAAATCCAAATTTCTAGTCAACAAATTCAATCGCGAAAATCGAGTTAAAAACAAGTTGGTGTGGGTGTGACCAATTCGTGAATTTTATTTTTGATTGAACTCAATGAATGATTTTTAAAGATTGCACTCAAAAAAGATTGCATTCTTTTACAACCCTGCCGCCTAGGATAGAATTTATAGAGACGAGCTATACAGATACAAGAATAATAGCTTTGATGGCATACCTGCCAAACTCGTTCACTTGTGTTAAATGACAATTGACAATATTTAGCTGCTCCGTCAAGGTCGTTACCGAACTCACCATCAGGCACATAACTATTTATATACCTACACATTTTTTGATTTTTCATTATTATGGTAAATCAAACGTTCTTTACAAGTTTTTTTGAATATAAGATTTTTTTGTTATGCCCCATTTTCCCTGTACTAAAAATCCCAGAACACATTATAAAAATAAGTAAAATGGTCACCCTGAATATTTTTGGCTAGCAATACCGACTTTCCCATCTACCTGAAATGAAAAAAAAATCTATTCCTGTGCGAGACATATTAACATGATAAGACCAAATATTAAATTTGATGTTAATCTGATTCCACAGAATCCTTTTGTATAGACATCGAAAAAAATCTGTGCTTAGAATTATTTCAACAAATCTTCAAGACCAAAGTTAAGTCAGAGTGTGCTTATTATGTAAGATGCTCCATTATTTTGTTTGTCAAAATATTTGTGCTTATGTTATTCTTTGTTCTTTTGAAGTGTCTTTAACATTTTTAGTGTAAAAAATAAAAAAAATGTCTTCTATATCATTTTATGAGTGGGTGAAAAAGTTTGCGAGAGAAAAATGACTTTCAAAAAAAGTTTTAGCTTGAGAAAAGTTTTTTTTTTTTTGAAAAAGTTTTCATTAATATTATAGCCCAGAGTCCAGTTAATATCAAAACTGAATTGAGACATTCCAATATGTTGGCACTGACACTTTGAAAGATAGGTAATTATTTTTTTCGCCGTTTTTTTTTTTTCATCCAAATTATAATGTTAAAGTTTCGTCAACTTGTCTGAAGGGCAAACAAATTAGCAGACGTTTGACATTGAGCAAAGTTTCTTTGACAAAGAGATAGAAGAAAATATTTCTATCTTGGTACGCAATAATCCGTATTGGTGAAGTTTAATAATGGGACTAATTTAATTTTCAAATTAAATATTTATGTAGGTATGTAATTTTACTAAATAGAATACAAAAAATATTTAAAAATGGTAAAATACATAATTAAAAATAACTTAAATCCAATTATTTATAATTTTTAGGTGTCTGAAACCAATGGGTCCACCCATTGACTCTGGCCCATTCATCGTTTTGCCAAAAATAAATTACCACTTCCTCCGGCTCCTTTTGGTAAGTACGTACCCTTCAAGCAAACTAGTCCGTTTTGGATCCGTGCACGTAGTTAACAACGTATTTACGACTTCGCATACAGATCCAAATATGGATCCTCAAAACTGCGTTTGGCGGCTCAAATTAGTATGGAAATTAGATTCACCACGGACCCACTTGTGCATGTATTGCAAGAAAGAGAGCTCACCATACTCAGTGAAAGCTGTAACCAAAACGGATCCAAATCGAATCAAAACAAAATTACTTTTCCAATCGAGTTTACATTACCTACAACAAACAAAAAAAGCCTTTTTTTCGTTTAAAGAAACTTTTATTGATCCAGTTATTAAAACAAAGCATTTACAAACATATACGAAATGCCTATAGCCACAGACAACTTTTGTAGGTGTGTGTGAGACACTACGTTTTGCAATGATCCAAGAAAGACCGAACAAGTTGGGTCAGTGAATTTGCTATTGAAGGGTATCGTCGGTTTTCTGTCAAAACCTCATAAGTGCAAAAATGTCATTTAAATGTACATATTTAAGCGATACAGAAAAAAAAACACATTAGATTAAAAAAAAATCCATGTCTCGTTACTGTGCTATGATTGCTTTTACCTTTATCAAACAGTTTCAACAAGTTTCTTGGTTCTAGGAAGGTTATGTTATTATTATTGAAATCGGTTCATTGTGTGTTCTGAATAATGTTTTATTTTCGACTTACGGGGTATATATTTTTATTCTCAAATCTCAGACAGACAGGCCTTAAATATCGCTCATTAAGGGAATTATAACATTATAAAGTTGTATGCTCTCTATTCAGACTGATAAAATAAAGACTTTTAAATTTGACAATGAAAGAAAACTGCAAAGTTAATGTCACATAATAAATCCCTTCGGGTAAATCAGTTTTGAAAACTTAAATTCAAATTTCAAGCAAGAAATGTCTTTTCATTTTTACTATATAGTATCTACATACACGTACGTACATTTAGTTAAGTTTTATAATATTATTTTGAAACATCTACATTATACCCTTGTCCTATCCATGTCCATCAAGCTGGTCCAAGAACACCATCAGACACAAACAAAACCTTTTTTTTAACTCCTCAAACAGCCCTTACGAAAATTTCCCGAATTAAATACTTTGTGTTCAAAAAGTTTAAATTAAATTCTTCTATCGTTTTATACTTGAAATTGTGTTCTATGATTTTTCCTAATTAAATGCCTTGCCCTGCCTTGAAATTAGCTTGTCTATATTTTCGGCCAACCTAACGACAAATAATTTAATCCTTTGTGCTAACAACAGCTCAATTCAAGTTTCATAGTTTTTTTTTTTTTTATTTATATTTTAAACGAACAAGTTTAATTAGGGAAGGTTTTTTGTTGTTGTTGTTGTGTTTTTCCAGTATGGGGGGTAGTGCTATTTTAAAAAGTTATTTTTAAGGATCTCCATGACTAGAC
This sequence comes from Leucozona laternaria, assembly GCA_932273885.2. Lineage (NCBI taxonomy): Eukaryota > Metazoa > Arthropoda > Insecta > Diptera > Syrphidae > Leucozona > Leucozona laternaria. The sequence goes on along the minus strand of OW026367.1, from coordinate 14,733,275 downwards.
GGTTCATTGGCACAATTTGGAAAAAAGTTTCAAAAAAGGGGGGTTGATAGTGCCGTAAAATATTCAACAGCTGCATAAGCCGCAACACAACATGGCTACTAATTCCTTTAATTTTGGTAAGCTCTTTTAAGTCCGGGATACTGTTAATGAATCTAGAAGAAAACCAATAACAAAGAGGTGACCTTTTTGCTTAAACCATAACTATGATGACACGCATTAAAAAGAAACATTATAGTTGTCCGGAAAAAGTCGTTTGCCGTCCTGACTTTAAAGAGAAGTTTCCTTTTTGTAAGCGATTTAGGGTAAAAGCGGGTGATATTGCGCACCGGGGAATTAGGGATCTAATGTAGATGTGTTTTTATTCTAATAATTTTTGGGTCGATGACTCCTTGAATGTTTTTGATACATCAATAATAAAGAAAAGCATATGTGTCATGAGCATGAATAAATGAATGAAAGAAGCCCGTGCGTATGTAGGACTGCACGAAAAAGGTGTGGGAATCGAATCTCAACCTATGTCACCTAAAAACAACAACAGGGATTGACAAATAAAAAAAATGCCTCTCAACTTAGCTCTTAGCCATTCGGATTCGACAGAAAGTTGTAGATCCCCTCCATTCCTCCGGTTTTTTTCTTAAATTATTTTTTCTACAAACAATTTTTATGAAAATTTAAGAAAACATTTTGAGGGTGGCACCTTAGGAAAATTTACAAAAATCATCATGGAACACTCATGCATCACAATATCCAATTTATGTTTGAATGACGTTGTTCGTTGGTATTTTTCGTTACAACTAGATGCCCTATCATACCTTTTTTTAAACAATGTTAATTATTTAATAACAAAAAACAACTAAATATTTATAACAATAATTAACTTTTGCTGCCTATTTATTTAAGCTAGTTCTGTTGTTAAACACCCACGTGTCTTTGAACGAAAAAAAAGAACGGGTACCGTGAAACAGAATTTTATTTTTTTTTTAAGTTGGTAATGCCCCAAATGTTATCAGACATGCATTTAAGGAAGAGTTGCCATTGTAAAATTGTGCTTTAGTATTAAAAAGTTATTGTTTTCATACTTTTTTTGATGTTGCTTAAATCTGCCCTGTGTAAAAAACGCTACTCTTTCCTTCTCCAATTTTAAACATTAATTAAATTGCAGTTAAAAATTAAAACTTGAACAAAAACCATAAACCTGGTTTTGAAATATGGAATTTTCAAAAATTATTTTTAATTTTTTTTTTAAATACAAAAAACTGATTTTTCAGAATTTTTGTTTGCAATATTATTAAAAATGTTTAAACATATACATATGCAGTACAGGTATAGACGGTTTAGCCAATAATAAGAAATCCGAAAATCAAAACCCTTCTATTTTTTTATTTTTTTTAAGAATCCGCTACACACCTTAATTTGAAAATTTCGACCAAATCGTTTTCGAAATAAAAAAAAAAAATTGAAACTCCAAAAAATATTGTTTTGAAAATTGTCGTATGCGCTTTTATTAAAACTTTTTAAAAGATTCTTCATACAAAAATCGTGAAAAATAATTGAATCACCGTTTTCGTAGGGGAAATCTAAAATTAGATATAAAGAAATAATATTTTTTAACGGCTCAAAAATTTTGTATGGCAGACACTATTATTTTTGGTCTTAACAAAAATTAAGAAAAACGTTCCCCGATTCTCAAAAAAACACTATAGGTGCAAAGAAATTCAACCAATCTATTTTGGTGGCAGCTGAAAAGATAGAATTACGAGTTTAATTTTGTTCGTCCGTCCTGACGTCTCCTCTTTGCCCTTTCATCCTATCTTCCAGTTTGATCAAAATCTCAAGTGCAACTCTATACTAAAAATATTGTAACAAATTTTTCCGTAAGAGCACTAGATTTTACGAAAAACGTACAGAGTACTTTATACCCTGAGCTCTTTTTAAACATTTTTGGACAAAACAAAACTAATACTTTTAAAAATAAATATTAACATTAATCTGAATTTTACCCCTTTTACCCTACAAAATAAAATTCAGTGTTTCGAATGTATGGTACTATTTATGTTTTGTCATGTTTAAGACGTCAAATAATCAAATCTCTACTTCAAAATCCAGCTGTGATGGAATTCGTGATGTGATGGATTCGAAGCCAAAGTCTAATTCTACTGGGTTAGATTCTGCAGTTCGAAGGTTGAAGAAATCTTAATATAGCCTAAAACAAAGTCGGTTTGAAGAACGGCTGTACCGATTTTAATGCTTTATGATTTGTTGGATTCGTCTACGTCCCGAATAGCAGAATAAAATATCGGAAAAATTGACTTTGTAGGGTGAAATGGGGTAAAATGAAAAAGACGTATCCGATTGAAAAAAAACTCTAAATTGGTGTAAAAGGATATTTTTAGGAAATGGCTTCGAGGACTTTTTTTATTTGCTATTTTTAGGGTGGAATGGGGTAAAATAAAACAAATTATCTGATTTAAAACATTCTTCTTGTTTTAAAAGATTTTTCTTAGGTGGTAAAAATGAAAAGTGGTATCCGATTTTAATAATTATGTTTGTATTTGAAAAGTTATTAAAAAAAATGCTATTTATAGGGTGAAATTGGATACAAATAAAACACTGCGGTTTTCGAATACAAAAACTCTTTCTGTGTTGGTAAAGCAATAAAGGTTGGACTTAGAGGATCATATTTTTACAAATTTATGCTTCCATAGCGTGAACTGGGTTAAAGCCCAGAAAGATGTATTCGATTACAAAAAGTCAAAAAATAATAATAACTTTCTTCTTTTCTAATTTGTATGCGAAGCTTAGGTTTGTGTACCCGTGCGAAGCAAACTAGTTTCCTAAAAAAAGGCACCTAGTTCACATATCTAAGAACAGTTTTATAACGTTTGGGCTTGAATTCCAACACATATTTATTTGTATAAGCAGCAAATTTATGAAAACAAGATATCAGTTAAATGCACGTGAACAGGATTCCTGCGAGTAAAATTTCAAAGTTTTGGTGTCAAAATAATGAGGAAACGAATTTTGGATTCGCTCTCTCATTTTTTGTTGGAGCAAAATTTCTGAGATCTCACTTTTCTGAACGTGTCTAATATTTCTCATTAAAGATTTAATCGATACATTTATTTGGGTTTTCAATTCTTAGGCATTTGTTAGTGAGAAAACTTGAGAGTCATACCAAGTCGTGCGTTTTCAGTCGAAGAAGAATTTTTCATTCTAATCGATTGATAAATTCGGTCGTATATTAATTAATAGATGTTCAAAAACTCAAATAAGGGTGTTTATATTAATTTGAATGTTTACTTTGAATCCTATTTATCTATTTACTATAATCTATTTCAAATAAGGGTGTTTATATTAATTTGAATGTTTACTTTGAATCCTATTTATCTATTTACTACGTTAATTAGGAAGTTTTCCTCGCACAACATGTTGTTCGTAATAAAATCACATTTGAAACGAGAATCCGTTTATTATACTGACCGCAATTATATCCATACCCACCCACACAAACACACTTCCATAACATTAAAAAGCCAAAGGAAAATCTATAAATTATTGTGAATTCTTCCCAAAAATACGATAATTGCAGTTATAGCTTTATTGATATACTCTTTATTGGCGGTGATTAGTTCTAGTTTATTTCAATAATTATTTTCATACATATAATAAATTTAACCTCTGTTTCAGGTGTTGTGGTAGTCGTGGGTAAATGTCACATTAAATTTATATGATACACCACAAATAAAACACCAATCTGCAGCATACACTTTTATGGATACAATTCATTATCAAACGTGACAAAGGCAATCATTTGTGAATTATTTTTGTATTTAAGTACATACTACATACCTACTGTATTTGTTTGTTCTTCATTGTGAAGATGGTTATTCGCAATTTCAACTGCCACAAATATCCATTTTATTTTCAAAAATGTTACTTATTGACCCACGAATAAAAATATCTACCTCCTATAATTTTAGATTTATGAGAAGTAGGATCGAAAACGTCCTGGCCACAATATAATATTTTAAATGGACTGCTAACCTGGATCCTGGACCTGATACAACTTTAGTTATATCCTTCTCAATCGTATGTGCGTTGAATTAAGTATTCATAAACCAAACGGCTGAACGAAATAGGCGTGTTGTTAAAGTGATTTTAATTTTGTGGTATAAAAATTCTGCTGGTGCCATAGAAACTGTGTTCCACGGAAGATAAGGAATAACGAATAACTTATATACCAAAATTGATATTTCCTTCAGAAATAAAAGATAACATTTTGTAATAAATATGAAAATAACATGAACGTGTTGGCCTGACAGATTTAATTCACTGAGCTAAGAGTTATGAGTTTTATTACAATTCTTAAATATGACATTGATAAAAATAAAGCTATAAATCTTGTGAAACTTTGCGAAGACATTTTAATTTTATTCTTATTCATGCATAAGCATGGGTTTATATTCAAGGAAAATATTATGGATAAGTCTTATCCCAGAATAGCTATACTACTTTACTACTTTTTTGCAAGCCCGGGGAGATTTGGTTGAAAAAAAAAAACGACATCGGGGATTAGCGACACCATTACAGAAACAAAATGAAGTTTCCATACAAGCTATCGATAACAAATATGCAATTCACGCCGGTAATTCAGTTTTTCTCCGTCCTTAAGTTAAGCCTCGAAAATTCTCCGCGCTTAGCTAAGCCCGAAGGGGATTAGTTGTTGTTGCATTTAACATGTAAATTGCAGAACAAGACGTCGTTTTTTTCGATCGATTTCCTCGGGGCATGCAAAAAAACACGGCTATTATTACTTTAAACGAGCTATTCTTGTGTAAGGTACATTCATATTTATAATTAGTTTCTCGAAAACGGCTCTAAGGATTTTAATCAAATTTTTACAGTTTGCTCATTTGATGGAGAACCAAAACTAAAAAAAAAAAATAGGATAAGTCAAATTTCATGGTTTCTCGGAAATTGCTCTATTTTTTGGAGACGACTCAACTGATTTGTATGAAATTTTTAGGGTTTGTTCTTCTGTGCAAGAGAAAAAAGTTAAAAAAATGTTTTTAGTAAGATCCACTCATTGCCACACTCCGAGAAATCATATCTTGGTTTCTGGGAAACGGCTCTAACGATTTGGATGAACATTTCAGAGTCTGTTGTTATGGTTGTTATGACTCCAACGATTTTAATGAAATTTTCAAAGTTTACTTTTATGATTTTGTTTGTTTCTCTGAAACGGTTCAAACGAATTGGTTGAAATTTCAAGAGTTTGTTTCCGTGGATAAGACAAAATTAAGAAATTGGTTTTAGTATAATCCACCCTATGGCACTCCCATTTGTATCACTTTTTGGTTTATCGACTCGAACGATTTTAAAGAAATTTTCATAGTTTATTTTTATGCACAAGAAATAAATTAAAAAGTTAAGTTAACTAAAATCCACCAACCGTCACGCCCATTTGAATGATTTATCGGTTTCTTTGGAACGACTATAATGATTTGGATAAAAATTCCAATTTGTTTTTGATGAGCAAGAAAAAAAATTTAAAAATGTTTTAAGTTAGATCCGCCCAAAACCACGCCAACTTTTCTTATTTCTAAGTTTTTTTCAGAAACGACTAAAACGATTTTAATGAAATTTTCAGAGTTAAGTTTTATGAACGAGAAGAAATCAACAAGTCTTCATTCATTGTCTGATATAATTTTTATTAAAATCAATATTGAATATTTTTTTTTAATCAGTTTTGAAAGTTTTCACTGATTTTCAAATTAATATTGACAGTTAATAAGAGCTATCCAGAGTATTGAGAATGGATAACTATTTGAAATATTTATATTTATTTATGGTTAAAAGACCAACCTGTCTTTAACAAAATACAAGTGCAAATCTACCAGTAGAATTTAAATTTTGCTGTCATAATTACTGACTTCCATTTCAGATGATGTCATGTTTTGAAATAACGAGATAAATTTTAATTGAATAGGCAAGTGAAGTTTTTTTTTGTCGTTGAATAAAAAAAAAAAAAAAAAAAATACCCTCAAAGGTCGGTTGTCGGAAAATAATTCAACATGAAAACGATGTTGGAAGTTGGAACTTATGATTATGATGATGAGTATGTATATTTTGTTTTTTCATCTTAATGCAAAAGTATCTATGGATAAAAAAATTTTGAATTTTTTAATGATAAAAGTTTTCCAGACGTGAAAATGTATCAAATAAAATCCTTTCAGATGAAAGTGCTAATGTGCTACACAAAATATGAATTATATATACCAAACAGGTACTATACATTATGTATGTAGATAGGTAGATTATTTCATGTATTTTATTGGTAAGTATCATACATTTTGTATAATAATATATGGAATTAGGTTTACAAATATTTTCGCTTAAATAATTAGAGAAGTACATATCATTTTTTCTGAGTTCTGTATTCTGAGAAAAATATATGTGAATGTGAAAACTCTGCAAACGCGGGCCGTAATATTTTATATTATTTATTTAATTATTTATTTTGTATAATGTACATAAAAAACCACGGACAAACTCAGCTGATTATATGATAATGTGATCAAAGTTCGAATTCTCTCCGAAAACAAAATTGATCAGCAAAGACTCAAACCACACGGGAAAAATAAATTGTCATCATTAACTTCGAAAAAAAAACAACAAAATACTGAAATTTTATATTTTCTTGGAAGAATAAAATTGTGTGATAAAACGTCATCGAAACTAAACGATTTACACGAGTAAACACAAAACAACTTAAGTCTATATGGGCTTAAGGAGTGAAGCAACAAACTTGGGGCTTAGCTAAGCGCAGAAAATTCTCATGTCTTCACATAAGCACGGAGAAAGACTGTGTTACCGGAGTTAATTACATATTTCGATGTCGATATTTTGTATGAAAATTTCATTTTGTTCTGTGATGGCTTCGCTAGTTCCCTCCGGGCTTGGACTCTAGCCCCGATACAAACTATACTACCGGCACGAATTATCGCATTGTTATCCATATTTCATAAATGAAGATACATCATAAATGAAGATTATAAGAAGTGTCATAATTCAGGGGCCAAATTACAGCATTAGTGACTGATCGAGTGAGTGATGACATCAGTGATCAAATGAACGGGTAAAACCAATGGGAATGATGGCTCCATAACGTGAGCGGTAATGCCAAACTAACATAATTCAGTCACGTATTACTCGATAACTGATGCGGTAATTCGGCCCCAGATATGAAGACGAACATGCTCATCATCATAATGGTACTCTTTCACTCATTCTGTTTTTTGGAATACACGATACACCTATCCCAGTCTACTTTTCCTGAACTTTGCAGATGCAGATACATTTAAATCTACAGGGTGTATTTTTTTAGAGGTGTAGTTTACAATCTGGCAATAATTTTTTGGGAGTTGGTCTTTTTGACAGCTGTTAATTGATTTATGCTCAATTTGGTTTGCCATTTTATAATAAATAGATTTCCTTCTGAACAACGCATGAAAATTGTGCAAAATGGGCTCGAAACGAAATCATTGTTGATCCCGATTTTCGCAAGAAATTTTTTTTTCAGCGATGAAGCTAATTTTTGATTGAATGGATATGTCAATAAGCAAAACTGCCGCATTTGGAGTGTAGATAATTCTCAAACCATTGTTGAGACGCCGCCGCGCCGTTCCATCCTCAAAAAGTCACTGTTTGGTGTGCCCTATGGGCAGAGGGAATCATTGGTCCATATTTATTCAAAAATGAAGCCGGCCATAATATTACATTCAATGGGGAACGCTATAGAGCCATGATTAATGACTTTTTCGTGCCTGAGTTGGAGGAGGTTGATGTGGACGACTTTTGGTTCCAACAAAACGGCGCTACATGCCATACAGCCAACGAAACAATAAATTTATTGAAGAAAACTTTTTGTGGGCGCATTATCTCTTGTGGTGGCCCTGTGGCGTGGCCTCCAAGATCGCGCGATTTAACACCGCTAGACTATTTTTTGTGGGATTATGTGAAGTCGCTTGTGCATAATGGCCAACCCTTATCTTTATAATAAAGCTAAATTCTTGGCCATAACATTAAATTATATGCAATTTATTTCTTCTTGAAAACCCTACGTCTAAAGAAAACAGACGTTTTGATGTGAAACTTCGTCACAATGTTTGGAGTCAGACATGTATGGATTCAAAACATGATCGACAACTGTCAACTCCCTTTAAAACCTCTTCTTGGGCGAATTCATACCTACATAATTGATGTTCCCATTCATCTACTCGAAAATAGTGATCGCCATAGTAAATGTTAATTTTGTTTGGTATTTTGAAATTAAAACAATTCTTTCAGGTTCTCAGATACATACATACAGAGTTAAAGTTCATCCACTTCAGGGTCATTTTTATTAAAAAAATCTGAATCAATCGCCCCCCCCCCCCCCCCTCCCTTAAAAGCTATCACCCCCAATAACTGCAAATGATTTGTATTTTCTTATGTGACACCACCACTATTAAAACTGTTTTATTATCACCAGACTCATTTGAACACCCATCACTGCTTGTATCCCTACCATTAAGAATTCTCTTATATTTTTACTTCAAAACCCAGACATATTATTTTAAGATTGACCTTAAAATGTTCCAAAATACTAAATCTGTATATAGGCAATTAAAAAATAAATCAATTTTATGATTGTTTTCGCTTTCAATTCTTGGACAAATAATACTTAAAAGAAAATTCGATTTCATTAATTTGGTAAAATACTTAAAACCATAAAGAATGAATATAGCTTTAATGCAAACAAAAACAACATACAAACAAACAATAAAATCTGTGGCCTGTGCCCGTGAGGAAAGATGACTGGTAGACTAATACAGGTCCAACCTATTCTTATCAAAACAAAAATAAAAAAAAAATGTCGATAAAAAAAAATTAAACAACCCTTTGGAACCATTTAACCTTTCAATTTTCAATCATCTGTCAAGTGTGCGACAACACCCTGAGACTCTTAACAACTGTTACTGCCCGTCCACCCACACAAAATTTTTGAACGACACTTAGACTATGAAATGAATGGTTTTTTATTGCTGTGTTTTTGTCACGCCGCCATTATGAGGGTATAGTCCTTGAGGTTCACGAATTAAGCAAAAAGGATTGTAGGCGAAGTTCATTTTATCGCTGTGTAAATTTATTGTGAAATTCAAAGTGGTTGTATAATAAGCGTTTTGTGGTACTACAAGGAAGGTGCTTCAAAGTACTTCAAGGAACTTTGAAACCAATGTAATAACCTTCTAAGAGATCTGAACTTTTTTTTGTTTGATGAAGGAAAAAGGTTGGTATAGGTAAGGTACCTACTTAGAAAAATTGTGTCATGCGGTTTGATGGTTAAGAGTCTTATTTTGTTAATGTTGTTGATTCTTTTAAGTGTCAAAAACAGTACATATAATACAATCTTAAATGCCTTTGAAAGAAAGTGTGAATAAAGCCTGTATAGTTATAGGTATGAGGTAGGTATATGTCTAAGTGAAATCGTTAAATAAAGATGTGAAAGAAATAAATGATAATAATTTAACAAAAATGTACATTATATCGCAGTTGTTCAATGAAATCTCCTTAAGACCATTTAGCAAAGAAAAATGAAAATAATATGCAGAATTTAATTTAATCAGAAAATATAAGTTCTGTTAAAGCTCTCTGTCTAAGCCCTTTGTCCTTTTCCACTGATTCCAAATTAAAAAAAAAACTCCATAAATCCAAACAATACAATGTAACTAAATTAAAAAGGGACTTTTGACAGTTTTGGAATTTTCAAAGAACGACGAAGTATGAGTTGAGTTCCTACTTGTTGTGTATTAATGAATTACAAATCATGTTCCAAGTTCCAACACACGAAGATTATAACATAATGATGGGATTTATTTTGTTTGATTGAAATCAAATTATCGGGTATTCGTATTGATGCCTCGTTTAGTAAAATGGAAATATAGCGACTTGGCAATAGTATGGATACAGTGGACGCTCGTAAACTTGAACACGTACGAAACCAGGGGCGTTTAAGAGTTATCTGTTTTAAATTTTCAGCTTTTTTCATCGTGCACATTTTACCTGGTCCAAAAAAAAGTTTTTGCAATCATTTCAGTTGTTTTTTTTTTTAATTACGCCAATTATTGCATATTGTCCCTTTTAAAACACCCATTTATCTTGCACAAGACGTAACGCTGACTCCATTTTTAATTTTTTCAACTATTGCAGCTTTTTTTTAGTGTTAACATTCTTAATTTTTGGCCTTTTTTTAAACATATTTTTAACCTTTCAAAATGTCTGGTCCTAAATTCACTTCAATTATGAAGAATAAACTATTTATCCAAGATATTGGAATGTTCAAGTTATTGTTTGTTCAAGTTAACGAGAGCCCACTGTGATAGCTTATAAGGACTTTGGTTTGTCTGATGTTTGATTGTGGCTTTCGTTCTTTAGAAGCTTTGGAAATAAATCTAAGTAAGTATTCTTATGTAATTGTATACTATACATTTATTTCGTTATTAAATTAACATCATTTTACAAAGCTATTGTCGGAACGAAACTTCAATTTTGTAGCCTTAACAGCCCTTAAAATCTTTTTTGAATCGATAATTCAACTAGTCCAACTAAATAGTAGAACGGCTAATTTCTTCATAGTGTCCTAATGCTAGTTCAAGTAGGTACTAGTCCAAAAATTGGTACTCATATTGGTATCAACTCATTTCTTCCCCAAGTTCTAGGTCCTAGTCCTGTCAATTTGGTACCAAGTACTATTTAGTATAAGAACTCTTTATTACTTTATTCTTTACTCAACTAGTACCCGGTTATGGTTATTATACTAGTTGCTGGTACTCAAATCGGTACCAAATGATTTATTCACATACGTACTGAGCCCTAGTTCTTTCAAGTTGGTACGGAGTACTATTTAGGACTCGGTACTAGCTAGGATCTTAAATCGGCAGTCTAGCGGTACTAATACCTGAATCAGAGTCATTTGTTTCATTTTCTTCAATGAATTCGTTGCTGAATCTCGATAGTTTCTTGGTTGTTGTTTCATCTGGAAGCTGTTTCAGAACAGAGCACCACTGATGACTCCTGTAAGTGTCGGTAGGATTTCATTGCCATTCTTCATCTTCCCACTCTCTATGTAGCAACAATGACCGTTTTGCCATTAACTGCGTAAATCGAAGACCGGAAAATTGTTGAAGTCATTAACGATTGACAAATTTCATACTGCTATTAGGAGAGACAGAATGGATATTATGTCCTCTTTTTCTTAAAATACACATAATCCTTTTGAAAATAAAATAAAATAAAAATCGCTAAGTCAAAATAAATATTTTACAAATAATATTTGAACTGCCACAATATTGTCAAAATCAGAATTAAGCCCGAACCACACTACTCTCGTATGGTGTGTTGTGGAGTAGTGTGTCGCTGTCATTCCAATGCATTTTATAGATTTCGACCCAACACATCACACGATACAAATATGGTTCTACGCATATGAAATACATTAGAGCGATAGTGACACACTACTCCCCAACACACCACACGAGAGTTGTGTGGTTCGGGCTTTAGACTAGTTTTAGACGTATTAAGTCCTAGTACAGCTTGGTGAACTTAGATCCGGTACTAGTGATATGCAGAAATGCTCAGGTACTTACTTTTAACCATCCTATTGCCTAATCTAACTAGACTAGGCAATAGGATGGTTAAGTACTTCTGTGAAGAAATTGGGCGTATGTAAGTGTTCTACTCTTGGGTGATTTATTTCAGTGGTATAGAATTTGTATTACAAAAACCTATGAAATACTAGTATATGTTACTGCAGCTTTAATTTTTCAAAATCAAAATCATATTTATAATTGCAATCATTTATAGAATTCGCTCCTTTAATTCAATTCCATGAGTTTTTAACAAAATGATGTTTTTTCGTAATGGTATTGATACATCTGTAATTGTAGGGTCGATTGTAATATGAATGCGGTGGTTATGACCAGCATCATTACGAAACATTATATTTACATGAGTAGCAAACGACTACTCCTAATCGGTGCACATATATGTCAAAAATTTCATTGTTGAACAATGAAACAATACTTTTATACATTTTGAATCTCCAAATGCAAATATTTGCGTTTCCTTTCACCAAAGAAATTCTCTATTGACAAAGATAATACCAATTAAGCTATTTATTTATCTTTTTGTGTTGTCTATAGAGAAAACAAAAATTCTTGTCATCGAAAAGTATCTCTATAAAGACATTCCTTTTATCATGAATACCCTGATTATGTGATACAGCCAAAAAAAGGACATATATTTAGCTATCCATATCCATCTGAAACCAACGTTTCGCAATGAAAGCAATGAACCGAGGCACCTAATTAATTTCTTTCATATATGGTGTCTTCCAATGTCCTTGAAATATATACCTCTTAATTGTGTATTATTTTTTGGTCACATTTTCATGTTTGTTATGCAATTTTTTTTTCTAGGTAATCCTTGCGGCAATAGTTAATTAAAACATGTAAATAACAAGTCTCTTCTTTGATCTTTAAATAAAGCCTTAAAGTGACAGCTATTTCTTCCTGCACACACTAAAAGCTTTTAGCCTTAAATAACCTATAGCTATTATACACAAACTATAATGTCTACATAATATAATGAAGTGAAAATGGAAGGCTATGGAGCGCAACCGGTGCGTGTTTAAGATGAACAAACGAAGCACGTTTAGAAAATATTTTAATTTAATTTTCTTGTCCCTTGGCAGAGTTTGCGATTTATTTCTATCTAAAGATATACCACCTACCTATACTATGTTAGGTACAGAAATACATGTTTTGATATTTTTTGTTGCCCTTTAAAATGTGGGATTTTCGGTTAAATTTCCAATTATTGATGGCTTCTGGTTTATACTTTTGGCAACTCAAGAATTGAAGAACAAAATTTACAGAAGAAGAACTAACAATAAATTTACTATAAAAAGAACATTTGAGAGGAAGAACTAACAGCATTAGTTTTTCAATCGAATAAAGTATAGAAAAGACATAGAGAATTTTTTGATATCACCGGTTCATGGACATCACGGACAAATCTACAATTCAGTAGAGTTTAATGTAACTGAAACGGAAGGGATATAAATAGCTTATTTAATACACACAAATCCACTTAAAAATAAAATAAAAAAATGGTTTCCTTCACTGAATTCCTTTGCTGAATTGCTGAATCACAGGGACAAACAAAAATAATTATAGATCTTTTTGAACAATTGAATTTATTGTAAAAGGCTAAACACGAACAAATAAAACGGAGTTTGAGAAACATATAATACGACAAAGGTTAAGCAAGGAAAATTTGTATTTTGGGATTGAAATATAGCTAAAGAATAAATAATGAAATGTCTGGGAGGAATGCAATTGGGGCATATTCATAGTCACTTTTAAACCCTAGTTTTTCTTAGACTGGGGTTTATTCAATGTTATTTAAATAAAATAAACCTAGGTCTAAGATAAACTGGAGTTTAAAATGGAGTTTATAATGCCCCATTATATTTAAATTGTGTTGATAGTAAGCCAAAGATTTTTGATTCCAGCGACTATGGCCTTAAAGATAAGAGTTATAAAGGTTATTTTGGGGCAGGATCACTTGAAATTGAAATAAAACACAGACAAAATGTCCTTAATATCCATGAAATTGGTTTTATTTGACATATAATTTTATGACTTTAATGTTTGCATTCATGATTTTCTGAGGGGCTTGTTTTCACACTTTTCTCAGTAAATCAGCTCTACTTCAGCAATACCGCGTCGAATGTGTTTATTGACACACCTATTTAACCAAAAGTGTGCTACTGAACAAAATTTTTAAATGACGTGCCCGGTGATGAGTTGCTCGAATTTTTTTTTCCCAAAAAAATTGTAAAAATTGCAAACGTGGCTCCGGCACGCGGGGTGGTGAGTCTATTCATTATGAAATGTCAAATCAAACTTACCTCAAAACAAACAAATCGGAAGTGGCTGTCACAGAAAACAGTATTGCCAACTTAAAGTTCTCCTTCTCTAAAAAACACCATTTAGTTTGGGTTTCAACATTTTATGCTCTTATTATAATCGTGCGGAATGCTAAAAAACCAGATGGTTTTAGTCTTCTGTTACGAGTATTTTAGAAAATTACAAAAACAAATCATAATAATTTTCTGTTTTGTCTGCACATACCCTTGTCTGAATCGGATGCTTCCGGGCAACGACAACAATCTGCATTGACCTGTCTGGAGCAGGAAAAACGGAATCGAAGGAAATGCCTGGGATAGATTCCAAGATGAATTCAAGATAAGATATGGGGCACCAAGATCGTACACCAAGTTTCCAGTTTATAATATTTAAAAATTATTTAATGACCTACTAACTTCCGGACTTAATCGCCATATTCATCTAATGATAATAATTTTTTTCAATTTGATATGTAGCTACATAGGTATGTTAATTATTATGTTTTTCCTTAACAAGTGGATTTTGTTTTTTAATATACGTATGTACGTATGTACATAAATATTCATTATAGAACCATTAGGATATGGTTCTGGAAATACGATGTCATTTAGAAATAAGCTGACTTTAATGTCAAACAGTCCTCAATTTAATTTGTCAAGTTCACATATTAAAAAAAAAATGGGTAAATATATCTATTTGAATTCATTTGTATCCCCACAAATTAGTGCTAGAAAATGAGAAAGCGAACAAAAAACCGATGCTGCAAATTGAAATGAAGATATCTTTAATGACAATATTCAAAAGAGAATTCCAAATAAGCTCATGAGTAAACCCATAAAAAGACTTTTACTTTCAAAAGGGACAAACCACGAATGCTTCAAAGTTTAACAAAAAAACAACTCACCCAATTATAGCTTGAAACTTGGAAACAGACCACATAGACAACGTCTTAAAAAAAAAACCATAACACTTTTAAATAGTTTAAATTCCAAGTATAACAAATACAACATCCTGCAACTATTACCATAGTGATGTTTTTTTTCTGTATGTTGACGCTAAGCTACACTATGAATTTCAATGTCAAGGTCAACTGACTGGAAAACTTTTCAGTGAACTTGCAAACTGTAAATCCTCCACCACTTTGTGTAATGCAAATTTTATCTATATACGAAGCAACCAGTTGGAGACCATTATCACAACTTTCTAGACTGCAGTCGCGTTCCTGCTGAGGAATTTAATCCATAAAGAAATCATGAAAATGACTCCCTTCCCTATTTATGTATATATATTTAGAAACACTGCAGCTGGAATTTTCTTTTTATTGTATTTAATTTATATTCTGTCAAATGGCAGGGCAATATAGTTTTCTGAAATAAGCTTAGTTGTAAGGAATGTTAGTATGTAGAAAAGGCAAATAAAATGGTTATTTGTTTCCAGCCAGCCACGGGCGCCATTTGATTTGCGTCTGGATTCTGCTTTTGTGAAGGAAATAATTGTGTAACCAAATACAATCTTCCTGAGCTGAATAAACTATGTTCATTCTTTTATTAAATACAAAAGTAACATCAACTTTAATGATAATAAGTATAGATAACTACTGATAAAACTAAATGCATTCCAGACTGAAATGGCTATTTAATTTGTGTTAGATCAGGATTACCAAAAAAAAATGCAAAATCTGACTTAATAAATGGTAAGAATTGTGGTTCAAAACTTACAAATCCTGCTTCGATCCGACATTTTTCAGAGGCCCATCAGCGAAGTGACAAATTCTGCAAGATTATCACTTGTCCCGATGTTGTATACTTCTCATCTTCGCCGTTAAAATTCGGGAGAAAACAGTAGATTGCTTCCAATCGCACCGAATATAACACCCCGCACACATCGTTGAGAGTGTTATGTCACAAAAGGCAATGGTTTTGCTGTTGTGTCACTAATTTCTTGTTTTATATCGCAATTCCCAGCATATAAGATCCTTTTCCTTAAAGATATTTCACACACTATCGCACTTATACAAAAAAAAAAAAAACAAACAGTGTAAATAGCATGATGTGTGAGCTGTCCTGTGAGCTTACATAAAATTGCTACAATAGAGACTATAATTTTGTTTGTTAGAAAAACCATTAAAGATGTTCAAAAGACTTCTTCATCACACGCCAATAAAATCAAATTTATTTACATTGCGTTAAATGAGTTGGAACGTGTATCTATATATTTTTTTTTAGATAAATACAATAACAAAAGTATAAACATGGGTTGACCTTTATGTGTTCGTTTGGTAGGATCGGGTGATTTTCTTTAATATATGATTTTTATAGGATTTGTATAGTCTAGGCAAATTGTATACATTTATTGCGGAAAAAATCCAAGGAAAGATTTTTAAAAACAATTATGTATCTTTATTTTGGTCTAAAATGTCTATTGCGAAAACGTGTTGGCATAAAAAGTTATTCAAGGTCAAACGTCGAAAATATTGGCTTTTCGCTACTTTTGAAGAGGCAATTTATTGTGACTAATGCCTCGTATATGGATAAAAAATATAATATTTATTGTAGTAAATAAGTAAGTAAATAAAAAATTAATTTATTTATGTATATAATTTTACAAATTTGTACATTCTATTGGGAATTTAAAACATTTGGCTTAGCTGTTAGCCTGGTTTTCAATAATATACCTAACGATTGTTAAAATAATTTTTAATTTTAATAATTTAAACTTTTATTTACATGTTTGTACCTATGATGAACCTACATTTTTACAAGGTTAACAAACCAACTTAAAAATCAAACTACATAATTATCATTGTATACTTCACAACGATAATAAGCATCATATTACTAATATACACGCACAGCCAATCCATACTCTAATCTTGATTGCACAAGTAAATGCTTAAAAGCAGGTTCATCGCACGGTACACATATTAAAGGTAATAATGGGTGATTTTTTAAGAGGCTTAGAACTTTTTTTAAAAAAAAAACACAAAAAATTCGAAAAAATGAATGAAATATTTATTTGAATCGATAGTTTGAACCTTGCAATTTAATGTTTAAAGATAATTTCATGCAAATGTTGACCGCGGCTGCGTCTCAGGTAGCCCATCCGCTGAGTCCAATTTTGGCATACTCTTTCACACATATCGGCCGGTATCTCACGAATGAATGCATGGATGTTGGCTTCCAGTGCGTCAATCGAAGCGGGCTTGTCCCTATAGACATTAGCCTTGACATACCCCCACAAAAAATAATCTAATGGTGTCAAATCGCACGATCTAGGCGGCCAATTGACCGGCCCGAAACGTGAAATTAACTGTTCAACAAACTTGCCTCGCAATTGCGCCATTGTTTCGCGTGCTGTGTGGCATGTGGCACCGTCTTGTTGAAACCACATATCATGCAAGTCAAGAACTTCCATTTCGGGCAAAAAAAAGTTTGTTATCATCGCTCGGTAGCGTTCACCATTGACAGTAACGCTGCGATTCGCATCATCTTTGAAGAAATATGGCCCAATAATGCCGTCGGCCCATAAACCGCACCAAACAGTGGCTTTTTCGGGATGCATTGGTAGCTGTTGCAATGCTTCTGGCTGATCTTCACTCCAAATGCGGCAATTTTGCTTATTTACGTACCCATTCAACCAAAAATGAGCCTCATCGCTGAACACAATTTTTCGATAAAAAAGCGGATCCTCGGCCAGCTTTCCAAGAGCCTATTCACCAAAAATTCGGC
This sequence comes from Leucozona laternaria, assembly GCA_932273885.2. Taxonomy (NCBI): domain Eukaryota; kingdom Metazoa; phylum Arthropoda; class Insecta; order Diptera; family Syrphidae; genus Leucozona; species Leucozona laternaria. Next base: position 14,715,535 of record OW026367.1, on the reverse strand, counting down.
GTTGTGGTAGGTCGGCTGGCTTTAGTTCTTGCACCAGCTGTATCTTAAAAGGCTTTACGCCCAAATCCTTCCGCAAAATTTTCCACGTAGTGCTGTTACAAAGGCCTAACTGCTGGGAACGGCGCCGAATCGACATTTCGCGGTCTTCTGTCACACTAGCTGATACGGCCGCAATATTTTCTTCACTACGCACAGTACGTAAACGTGTTGGTGGTTTAATGTCCAACAAAGTAAATTTGGTGCGAAATTTGGTCACAATCTTCCGAATAGACTGCTGAGAAGGTCGAGAATGCCGATCATAAAATGGAAGCAGCGCGCGATGAACATTTCGAACCGAGCACGAATTTTGATAGTAATAAAATTCAATAATTTGCAAGCGTTTTTCATTTGTAAGACGATCCATGGTTAAATTGCAAACCAAACTGAAGCTGTTTGACAGTGACACAAGGTACTAAACACACGTCAGCTGTCAAAACCAGTGTTGCCAAAACCAAACCAGCTAAAAAATCACCCTTTATCATTATCTAGAGATTTTATTTTTGTTCAGTTCTGTGCATCTGAGAAAATGGCGGGACCAGTGCCTCTTTTCACAGATGGTCAAAACGTTAATATTTGTTGTTGTATCTACTAATGCGATGAGTAGTTTTTGTTTTTGAGGGAACTCGAGGAGCCATTTTAAATTTCTGACACTTTCAACTTTAAAAAACCTGCGCAATATATTATATTAAATTTGTGTACTGCGGGTTAATCGGAACCAATTTTCGTAGGGGGGCATTTTACTAATCAAGATGAAAAGTATTTTTCTAAGAGAAACTTTGTGTACGATATACAAAGAGTTTTCTGCATAAGTGTGTGGAAGGTCATCTGCATATCCAATCGTGTCACCTTTCGCAGACAAGTTTAAGATAGAGTCTTTGTATACAAGAAACATGACCGGTTCAGGCACAGATTCTTGCGGTACGCCTGTATCAAGGTTAAACTCTTTTTACTTATGACCTCTATTACTCATACTTGTTGTTTTCTATTTGACAAGAATGACTTACACCACTCATAAATGCTAACTCTAAAGCTCTAAAGTTTTCCAATTTTTGTCTTGAAGTAATTATCTATTACATCATTTATTCTGCTCAGAAAGGCAATTACAGTAACTTCAGTTGATTTCCATTTTACAAACCCTAATTGAGATTTATGAAAAAGATTAGTACTTTCAAAGCATATCATTTAAAATGGTATTTTCGAATATTTAAAAAAAACTGGCAGCAACGATATCACTCTATATGAAAGCTTCTTTTTTTTATAATATATTCCAATGGGCTCAAAATTAAGTTTATGATTTTTTTACCAACTACATTGATAATACCATCGATTCTACTTGAGTTCTTTGATTTAATACTATTTTTACCAGCGCGAAGTTCAAAATAGTTAACTGGAACAAAGAAAAAAGAAGAATAAATACAAGGTGGCGCAAATGAAACCATGAAACCATATGTTCACCAAGCCCCGCTCATCCAATTCCGGCAGAAAGAACTCGTTTGTCATAACCCTTTACCGTTCGCCAGTAACTGTGGTCGTATTGTCGATGGCGTCCTCAAAAAATACGGCCCGATAACTCCTCCTGCATGAACGCCGCACCACACAGTGGCTTTGAGTTGGTTCTTCGTGCAACACACGCGTATTTTTAGTGCCCCAGAAATGAAGATTTTGCTTATTGACGTAGCACAAAGGCGTCCTCTTCGTTGTTGAGATTGAGGATGGCTTGAAAGCAGAGTATAGCGCTCCATTCCTTGTCTGTTTTTATACTGAAGCAGTCTAGTTCACAAATGTCAAATATGATTGACGTTCAACGCCATTTAGAAAAATTATAACATCCAAAAGTGTAATTAATTATGCGCCACCTTGTAGTTGTATTAAGGAAAAAAAATGTGAGTCCCGGGACTCACGGTAAATATGTGTAGACATAAACGTTTGTCCCAGCACCTAATTTATTTTACTGGACGTAACATGGATCATGGACTACTTTTACATGAGAGCGATTTTTAATCTTCGTTTCTCTTTTGGTTTCCTTCCAATTGTTGCACTTTTATTAACCGAAACCGAACAAAACAAATAAATATTATTAAAACTAATTAATTTAATGCGAACGAACGAGCAAAAAAAAATAACACGACCGGCGGCGACGAGTATACCACGACTTTTGGTTAGACGAATGTCAACCAAAGGGGAAATGGGAAACGAAAACAAGTTCGATTTCCAAGAAGTGCAACAGGTAGCACTTCCAATGCTACCACCACGGCTAGGTCACAACTAGGGGTGGGTTTTCACGAATTGAATTTTTATTGTGTCGAATAAAATTGATTCGACTAATTAATTAAAAGATGATGTTTTTCTGTATGCCACAGGGCGAAGTACCGGAAAATAAAAGAAAAAGGGCGCCAGCAATTTTTTTTGAAAAATAAGGAAATTGGAAACCTTTGGAGCGAAACCGACGGTGAAAGCAATTATGAAATAATAAGAACCAATTTTAAGTTCGAAACTAAAGATTTTAATAGAATTTACATTGCTTGGGAAACCTTGCAAATGGAGGGCTAAAACCCAAGATCTTTTGAACAGAAGAGAACAAAGAATGTCTTAAAACAAAGATGGACCGTCAACACTTCGTCCCGAAAGGAATAAACGGATAAATTAAACGGGTCACGAGTTCCGCAATTTCGGAAATTTACGAAAGCAAAAGTCAAACCGATATAAAGACTTCTTTATCCCATAACCTTTTCTTCCTCTTTCACAAAATTCAATTTCTAAAAAAAACGCACACTTGAGTTTCTTTTCTTTTTTTCCAAAATTTTCCTTTTTCGATTTTTTTTGATGAACTTGTCGTTCGTTATGAATCTGGGTAAAAAGTGATCTTCCAGGCTTTCACCATGCTTGGACGCCTTCTTCTTTTTTCCAATGCCCTAGTGCTTTCGGCCAATCAGTGACGTGGGTTTCGGTCACGTCATTACTCAGCAACACTCAGCATATTGTCGTGAGTGAGCCAACGTAGTTGAAACCCAGCAGCCTTTCCTACTCGCACTTTACACCCCATCTTCGTGCACCTTCACCATTGAATTCGCCGACCACTTGTATGTCCCCTTTCACACGAGGAAACAAGTTGCTGGAGATTTTTTTGACGTTTTCTTTTAATTTCCTTAAAAATCTCCTGTACCTTTCACACGAAGAAACAAAATCGTGGAAACTTTCTGTATTTTCCTTTTAAAATAGCTTGGTTGAACACACTCTACTGTGTGTGTGAAGAGGAATGTCAAAAAAATCTCCTCGAATCGTTGACCGGGGAGATTTCATTTTCCCCTCTTACTTCTTGCCCTTCTCACCAACAAACTGATTGTTGCTGGCAACTCAGTTTCCTCGTGTGAAAGGGGACTATGACTTCCAATGGGCGGCAATTCAATGGGTGCATTCAGCCACCTATTCTCACCCACTAAACCTTTTTTAAAAGAAAGTTTCGGAAAACTGAAAAGAAACTCAATATTTTTTTCGCGTTCATTTTTCCCCGACAATTAAAAAAACACTTGTACTGAAAATTGGTGAAAAGCTTGATTCAAAACACAATTTTTGAGAAGGAGAGATTGGCAGTATAAAATATCCTATAACGCGAATTTAATCTAAACCGTTGGACTTTTGCAGATTTTGGGAATATTTGGGGCTAGCCGTTAACGTTGCATCTTTTACAAATAACTTTAATATATATGTATGTTTGAACGATAGGTTGGGCAGCAAGCCATTCTCACAAAGAGTAACTTCCGCAACCGAGGACCAAGTGTCGCTCGGGCTGTTTTCTGGATTTGGATTGAGCAGACCATCCGTCTGTAAATAACTTTGTTTGTACTGGGGACCATCTGTCACCCACACGAGATGGAAGCAGTAGAGTAGATCACCCATCCACTTCAAATGTCAAAATTTGACAACTGTTATTTCAAAATACAGAGAGAATGAACCGATGGCTGATGGACCATGGCTGCCCTTCTCTTTCTCTCAGTATATTGAAATCAACACCTGTAGGGGATTAGAAGAAATGGAGAAGGAAGGAACAAGGATTTGGACGATTGAAAGGTGACTTTTGTTGCGGTAAATTTTACCGTGACACAATTGCAAATACCTTTAAAAAGCTGCGAAAATTTTACTTTTTTCAAGTGAAGAAGTAACATCTCTCTACACTCTTTACTCCACTTGATTAAGCGAAGTTATTTGAGTGGACAACGAATGAAAATAAAACACACTCACACAATAAGGAAAAGCAGAAAGAAGAATAATATGTCTGCAATTTGTTTAACCCCAGCCACCACACAAGTCCTCCGCTTAAGTGCTTAAAAATTGCAAGACGAAATTGCATCATCATTTAAAAGCAGTATATGTAAACGTAGAATAAAGTTCAGATCTTCAGATATTTTTTCTCTGAACGCACCCGATATCTTACCATACCTACAGCCATTGGGCACGTTCAATCACGAGATCTGAAAATTCAGATCTGAATTTATGCTGTTGAACGCACACAAAATCTAAATTTTCAGTCGAAAGTTGTTGTGTCAAATGCTAGCCGTTACCCTTTACATCACCGATTAGCCACAATGAAGATGAGAATCCCCGGCAGCCATTTTAATTTGCCTACAATCTTGTACTGTCAGATATCAGATAAAAAAATGAGAATGTGTGTATAAAAACCTCACACATATACAGTAGGGATCTTCACACACCTGGTTAAATTGTTGTTGCAATTCACATCTATTCATCGACGCGGGATGAAATTACAAATACAACAATGTAAACAAATGGGTTTTTGGAGGGTTAAACGTACGAAAGATTCTCATCTTCATGTGGCTTATCTGTGCTTTACATGCGGCTTAGACGTGATTTTTTGTTTTACTCCCCTACAACTCCTCATGGGTTCGTTTAGTGTCTTGATTGGATCTTTTAAATGAATAAATAAAAAGATTTTATTCCATTGCGTTGCCTTTGGTTTTATGATATAATTTGAATTCAAAAAAGGTTACCACACCAATTAAATGACCCCTTTAATTAAATTTCTCCCTTGTATTTGTGTGACGGAACGGAGGATACAGTAATTGGTTAGGTAACATTCATATTGCTTCTGAATTATTTCAAATGAATAAAAAGATTTAAAGGCCCTACACTTAAAAAATTGTAAACATTAAATGTGATGAAACCTTTAGCTTCAGTAAAAATAAAATCCTGCAAATGGGTTTGTTTTTTTTCAAAATCTATATAGTATCTCACAAATTTTATTACCATGCTATTTAACTGTTTCCATAAAATTTACTTTAAAGACAATCCATTAGATTTGAATTCGAATTCTTAAAAATGTCAATTTAATTAAGCATTTGTGTTCGAAAATAAAATACAAAAAGAAGATATAAAATAAATTCCTGTTGAATTAAGACCAGAGAAAATATATAATTCAATTAAAAAAATTCTTCGAAGGACAATTTTTTCAACTAAAGAACAAAAAAATCTTTTATAGCTTTATGTTCTTCGATTCAACGAACTTAAGAAGATTATAAAATGATTTTATTGAAATATTAAGTGAAATTATATTGCCAACGGGGAATCAATCAATCTAAGAATTAGATGGAAAGTGGGAATAGGGAATTTAAGTATTGCCAATTGAATTGCTTTGAAAAAATTGTGTCTTCCAACCAAAAGTAGCTATATAAGTACTGGTTTAGTTAATTTTATTTATTTATCAATAAAAATGAAATAGATAACAATTTCTTAAACAGGAAGTACTTGAAGTATTCGTATGCATTGGGGAAGTTGGTTAAAACTTAATAAATAACATATAAATCGTCTATAGAGTGTTGATCTACTTTTTTGCAGGAGGCGGTGCGACTGGCGTGAATGGTTTCGGGTCAGAGTATGGTGGAGAGGGGCAGGGAACAATAAATATCAAAAGAAGAAGATGGGAATATAAGTACCTATGTTTTGTGCATGGGTGACACAGTGAAAGTCGACTCTACATATACAAAAATGTGAGTTTGGGGAAGATTTTGGGTTGTTTGAAGACTGATGATAAAAATATTGTTTAGGGGAGATTCTTATATTACGGGAAAGAAGTATTATAACTTCTTATGTGGGTTCATGTGTGCACATTCAAATACTCTTTTTGTTGAATTGACGGAAAACAATTTTAATAGTAAAATGGATTAGTCGCAGGCAGGGTTACTTTCGGAGACACTTAAGTGTCATTTTGACATAGTAAAATTAAAAAAATAAGTAAGTAAAGTAAAGTTGAAAAAAAAACTGTAAAATAACTTAATTTAAAAATGGATTTCTGGCTTAAAAAAAGTTTTTATTTTGTAAGTGTTGCCGCATTGTTTTAACTATTTTTTTTTCCATATTAAGGCAGGCTTATTAAAATTGCGAGATTTATTATTTTTTAGGGTGATCGTGTTGGATATTTTTAAAATTTGTTTGAACCCACTGAACTAAATTCACAAAACTTCACAGTGTGAATTACATTTAGAGTACCTAATGTGAAAAAGTATGCTGAGGTTGGGATTTGGGATACAAAATTTCAATTAGTATGTTTTGCTGTTATAATTCAAGAAAAGGTTAAATTTTTACAATGCTACTAGACCTGTGTTGTATCTGAACTTGACTACTTCTAATATGGAAGACTATCCACCTCCATATTATGAGTTAAGTTGGTATAAATTCATTGAACAAACAACATACATTTTTGAAATTAGTTCTTTTTTTAGTCGAACTACACGAATGTGGAATTCCTTCCTTACCCAACTCTACTTTTCCTTCCCATTTCAATATCCAAACATTTAAGAAAAATGTACATCGTTATCTGCTACTTAATCCTATTTCTGTTTCCTAAACGCTCTGTTTTAACACTGTGTTAAAAGCTAACATAAAAAGGGTAGTCATAACCCCTTGAGTGCGCGTAAATTAAAAATTGCATTTGAGGAGTTATTCGAGATTTGTTATTTTCTTGTGTAAAATTCTTGTTTTTTTTATGTTTAGAACTTAAAACTGGAATTCAAGACAGGAACTGTAGTTCCTACGTCGCCATTTTGGGTTCTGAAGACTTGAATTATTCTGTAGTTTTTCAATCGATTCATGGGGTCTTGTGAATAAAAAAAAGCTAAAGCTTAAACATGGACTTTTAAGTAAAAGCTAGGTTTTTGGTGAATGAAAATAAGCTTAAACTAGCTAGTTAAAGATGTCTTTTAGTAACAGCTATTTTAATATATCCAACGCTAAATTCATTAAGTTTTAACTTGATTTTCCAGCCTAAGCTTCAATTTGTGTGAATAAAAATAGCTTAAACTGAAAAAACTATAGTTAAAGCTACAAAAAGAGTAAGATTTTTTTTACCTGTCTAGAAAGCTTTGACTAATTCATATTTTTAGTATTGTGTTTAGTTATAGTGCGAATACGACCGAGTTTATACGAGTAAGAAAACCGAAATTGTATAAGAAATGATGACAATTTTTACAGTTTATTTCGGTTTTCAAAAGAAAATGTTCAGTGTGGCTTGCTGATTACTTCTTAGGAGATTCAACAGAGTGTAGAGGAGGTGCACTGACCTCCGAGCAGAGAATGCAGATATTTTTGGGATGTCTGAGTGAACCTGGATTTCAGTGCGGTGTAGGAAAAGATCTTGGAGTTGAACGCTCTTCTGTATGCAAGACTGTTAAGCATGTGGCCAACAAGATTATGAAAAAGGCTCACATTCATATTAAATTTCCGTCGAGTAGCAGAAAAATCGAAACAGAAAAGGCAGAATGGGGGGAAAAATAAACGTATCCCGGAGCTTTTGCGCAAAAGCAATAGACTGCACCCACATTGCTATCTCCAAACGCCCAAGATTTTTTGATGAACATATTAATCGGAAAGGCTCTCACAGCCTTAATGTACAAGGGGCATGCAATGCAGCCGAAGAATTCGCAATTGTGGACGCCCAGTGGACAGGGTCAGTTCACGACTCACTGATCTTGAAAAGATCATCAATTTGCACGTAAATAATATAATTCTTGGAGATTCTGGGTACGGAATTACACCTTGTCTTCAAAAACCTTACAAAAATCCTCAAGAAGATGCAGAAAAAAATACAATGAGATATTCTGCCGAGAATATTTTGAGAGATATTTTGGCCAAGTAAAGCAGAGGTTTTCATGTCTGCAATACAAAATGAATGTTGCATCAAGCATGGTCATTTGATTAAATAGATAGATAAAATTTTTTAATTTATAATAAAATGTTAAACAATAAAAGTTTTCCTAAGAATTAAGGTCATGGCTATTCTGCCGTCTGCCTGTCATTTGTTGCTGCGAGCTCTACAATCTGGCAAAATATTTGAATGACTTATTAACTGACGATCTTCAAGCTTCTTCCCTGCCAGATAGACTAGACAGATAACAAGAACAACCACTGGATGAATACCAAATTAATGATAACAACTCAAGCGAAATAAACCTTCGTAGACGAAGGCAACAGCGCAGAAATGAATTGGCTTCAACAGAGACTAACGAACAATATGATAAAAAGATTTTTTACCCGCAACCAATACTTGCCCTATAGAACAGATAAAAAGTTATGGCAAATCAAAGTGCAAAACGACCTTCCTTTTCACTTCGGTCTATATAAAAATAGTTCTAGCTAAAGCTATCTAAGTCAAAACATGTGAATTAAAAACCGAGATCTTAAATAACGAAGTTAAAGCTAGAATTTTCCAGCTCAAGCTATTTAGCGTTATCATTTTTTTATTCACATAAAACAAAGCTTAAGCTTCTAGTTGGCTTTAGCTTCGTTCAAAAAAAGTTTTTACTTTTTTTTATTCACAAGACCCTTTGTTTAGAGTCAGTATTGTTATTGCAAAATAAAGACTACACTTTTTCATTCATTATTTTCTTTAAAAGAAACTCATGTCATATAAATGTGTAAGACAGTTGCACCATAATTACCAGAGATTATGAATTATAAAGATTGGAAACCTCGGCTGTCATTCGGGTTTGCCTACAAGCTAAACAATATGGCTGCCCGTGGTGAAGTAAGTAAGTTGCATTAGTATGCGTGTTTTAACTCATACTAGTGCAACTTACTGATTTCCACCACGATATTTTGAAAGCTTGATGAGTTTCAATGGGCACGTTCAAAAACTAATAAAAATGGCGAAACGAATTATCAAGTGTTCACGACACCTAAAATCATTTGGTTTTAAAAATGCATGGAGGATTTTGAACAATTATATTTAAAGGGTAGTAAAATAATAATCAAAAATGCAAATTGACAATAAATCAATACATAATTAACGCACTAGATAAATTTAATCAGTTAGTGAGAGAACAGAATATACAAAAAGTCTTCTTTCCATTTGGTGTTGAAAGTGATGCTTTAGGAGTGTTCTTCGCTTTTCTATTTCATTTAGAAATGCTGAACACTGATTTAACAAAAATCCACATAAATATAAAGCCTTTCATCGGATAACTCCTCAAAGTGATTTTAGCCATGGAACATACAATATTTTTGTATATTATTACTATTTCCTTCTCTTACACCCTTTGCATCATCCGATCCAATCTGTCCTAACATTTGTTTCTCTTATTGAATTGTATGTGTATTCTGTATCTACCACTCTTTCTTTGACATTTCGCCAAACATCATCTACTACTTTTTAACTCTGTTTACCCTTACCCCTTTCAACGCACAGATGGCACTATAGTTTTGCACCAGAACTTCATACCCGGTTGACACCGAAAGCATTGTTTGGGCTTTAACTGTTGTATATGAAGGGTTTATAATAAAAATTCTATATACTACTGAAATACATCAGCCAAGTAGAAGAGTTAGCACTATTTGTAGCAAAAAAAGCGTTTCTAGCATGTTTAAAATAAACTCAAAATATTCTAATTCAGCTCATCACAATCTTCGCCACAACATATAATGTATATTTAGTAAGATCTGTGTCGTTATTTAATCATCTGTATTACGATGCTTTGTATCATATTTTTATCACTTTCGATAATAACTTATTATTTTTGTTTGATGAAATTACCCTAAGGAAGCTGCAGGTGCCGATTTCCTTAAAAAAATATTAACTTAAAGCTTACTCGTGAATGGCCAGCTATAGATTTATGAACAATATGGGTGCACCCTAAATTATTCTGTTTGCACCATTGAATCTGTATTTTCCGAACGCATCCCGATATCCCACCTAACGTCCGCCATTTTCGTGGTGAAAAGCTGATGAGTTGAAATTTCTTTAAAGATGGCTGCGTTTTTTACACATAAAAAATGGTCGAACTGTCAACACAGAACAAACGCACCCTGTTTTATTGTTGTTGCAATTCACATCTATTCATCGACACAAAACGAAATTACAAAAACAATAATGTAAACAAATGGGTGTTGGAGGGTGAAACGTACGAAGGTTTCCAATCTTTATAATTCATAATCTCTGATAGTTACCATGATTACCTGTTTACAAAATACGAGTATCAATCAACTGTATTTCATGTTAATGCCGTTGATAGTTATAACCACAGATTAGCCATATGAAGATGAGAATGTTTCGTACGTTTCACCCTCCAAAACCCATTTGTTTACATTGTTGTATTTGTAATTTTTTCCCGCGTCGATGAATAGATGTGAAATGCAACAACAATTTAACCAGGTGTGTGAAGATCCTTACTGTCTATGTGTGAGGTTTTTATACACACATTCTCATTTTTTATCTGATATCTGACAGCTCAAGCGTGTAGGCAAATAAAAATGGCTGCCGGGGGATTCTCATCTTCATGTGGGTAATCTGTGGTTATAACATGAATGAAATGTACGATTCAATTGAACGTACTTGCTCTTGGTATAAGATGGATAGGCTTGGAATATAAGAATAAGTAGGTACAATTACAAGGTTAATGGCAAAAGTATGAAGCTAGTACTAAACACTTGTGCGAGATTTTAATTAAATATTTAAGAGTTACTCAAAAATAAGACAATATTTTGCGAAAGTTTTTTAGATATCAAAACTGTTTTATTGGAGCTAGCCTGTCTAGATGTTTTCGATTTTAAATGTTTATGCCTACTTCTTCTTTATATTTGATTTCATAGTCAAGTATACCATCATTCATCATCATCATTCAGAACAAAAAACCTCTTATTAAATCAATACACATAAGATATACGAGTATGTACTTCTAACATTTCAAATTTCATTCAAAATTATTTGAATAATATTAATACTTTGTCTCGGTTACGCACCTACGCCTAAAATAGGTATACTCCCGTCTAAATCAACATAATATAACATAAAGTATAATTTTTTCGATACCTACCTATTCTTAAAAAAAAAAATATCTTTATTTAAAAATTAAATTCAAAAAGATTTGCTACCTCGGGTCTATAATTAAATTACCATAATCATTATTTGTCAAGTGAAGCGATATTAATAAATATCTATTTCTGTAGAGAACCATTAGAATATTTTGCATTTATTATTATGAATATCATTGAAGATGGTTCTGAAACTGAATTATTGCAAAATATATCACGACGATGCGGTAGTAGTATGGAGGTAAGGTAGGAATACAGAAAATAATTCTTTCAACTCCCACGAGTATGTTCTATACCTACATTTTAATATTGTTTCTTGCATTACGGAATGGTTCAAAAGAAAATTTCTGCGGAAAATATAATTAATTTTAATAAAACAGCTAGATGATGATTAAGGTTAAGTATAGACGTAATATTTTTTAATGAAGTTAGAATGCCGAGGTAAATGTGAAGTAAGATTATTACATATTTTGTTGCTTCCTTTAAAACAGTGAACGCGGATCCGATGACTTTAGTCTAATTATTTAGAAAACCGATGGTCGGAAAAGGACTTTCTGGTTGCTTCGGTAAGAAAATGGCCACTTACTACGGTTGTATTTCTCACTTAGTAAATCTTACCTATCCCATGAGGGATTTCTATAAATTAGTTTCTAGAGCTTATAAACTATCTTGAGTTAAAGTTGAGTTCTTTTTGGCGAATACAATCGTATTTTTGATTTTATAAAAAAAAAAACGACCCAAATCAGCTATAACCAGTAACAACCCAAGAAACACTTTCAGCTGTTTAACTGCCTTAACAGCTCTTCCAGAGCTAATCTTAAAGCTGGTTTATTTAATGGCATGCCTGGCAAGTCCCAAGTGTCAAGTGTTAAGTACCAAGTGTCAAATGCCAAGCGTTAAGTGCCAAGTATCAAGTATCATGTTCCAAGAGTGCTAAGTGGCAAGTGCCAAGTACCAAATAAATAAATAAATTGGGTGGAGCAACAGTTCGTTTTGAACTAGGATCTAGTAAATTACAACTCTCAACCATTCCTGTGTGCGTATTATCGGCAGGAATGGAGTGGCCCTACAATTTTAAGGTGAGATGCAATTATTCATGACAAGAAAAACTCTTCAAGGATTTGTCACTTTCTCCTAAGAGGCAATAGCTGTGAAAAAAAGCATTTCCGTTTGTTCGAGAACTATACTTTATGAAGATGATACCTATATATGGTTCATTTTTGCTTCATATATGTTGACTGCTCCTGTGTATGAGAAATTCCTATTTCTCGGTCACAACAACCGCTAATTGTTGCTCGTTGTCAATGCATTTATGATGACTTGCTCTGGGTATGGTAATGTATTTGTTGTTGCTCGTGTAGCTCTGTGCTGTAAAAGGCAATTCGTATTTCTCGGTCGCAACAACAGTTACTCAGGTGGCGATGATGGTGTTCATCGTCGTTGCCACAGATTAGACATATGAAGATGAGAAGGTTTCGTACGTTTCACACTCCAAAACCTATTTGTTTACATTTGGCGTTTTTCTTTTTTAACTCAGAGCAGATCACGGAACTGTCAAAAAAATCTATGTTTTTTTTTAGCTCAGACATATCAGAGCATAAAAAGTGTGTTTCTTTTTTTCCATCGGAGTAAGCTCAGAGCTTGTTCAATTAGCTCGACCGAGCGAAACGCTGAGCGAAGCCAACTTCACGGGTTGGGTACGAAATCCCGCATCACAAAATCCCTAATCACGAAATCCCGCATTTGGAACTTGGACAAAGAACAATTTTTTTTTTTGAAACAAGGTTCTGGAGGTGGATCTGGAACCAGGACAAAAGTTCTGGAGGTGGTTCTGGAACTTGGACAAAGGACTTTTTTTTTGTTTTTGGAAACAACTTTTTTACAATTTAAAAAAAAATTCTGGAGGTGGGTCTGGAACTTGGACAAAAGAAAAAATTTTTTTGGAAACAAAACAATTTTTCCAAAAGAAAAGTTAATTTTTTTTAAAATATAATTAAAAAAAAAAAAATTTCCATCTCTGTCCAGGTCCAGGACCACCTTTGTCCAGGTCCAGAAAATTATTATATTCGAAATTACCAACATGCTGCGGGATTTCTTAACGATCCCCAACTTCACACATAACTATAAATTAAAAATGGATTCCCTGTGAAATGAAAGTTCAGTGCTCAAGTGTGTTTCATAATTATATCTGACGATTCTGATCATAATCTGCTCAGAGCTCTGCTCTGATCGCTCAGCCTCTGCACAGAGCTCTGCTCTGATCGCTCAGCCTCTGCTCAGAGCTTTGCTCAGAGCCAAAAAAGAAAAACGCTTGTTATTTCATCCCGCGTCGATGAATAGATGTGAATTGCAACAACAATTTAACCAGGTGTGTGAAGATCCCTACTGTCTATGTATGAGGTTTTATACACACATTCTCATTTTGTATCTTCAATCTGACAGTTCAAGCTTGTAGGTAAATTAAAATGGCTGCCGGGAATTCTCATCTTCGTGTGGGTAATCTGCGGTCCGGTAATGTATTTTGTTGTTGCATTTTTGGGACCAAAAAGACGATGATGATAGCTCGTTGACTTGTTCTGGGTCCACTAATGCATTTTGTTTTTGCATTTTGCGGACCGAGAACGTAATGAGGTGAATCGTGCGCGCTGCACGGAGAGTTGGTTTGTGGATTTCGCTTCTGTGCGCTTGTGCAGTTTTTTATTTTTTGAAGGCCTTGCACTACTCTTATGCTCCTGTTCATTGTTGATATTAATAAGAATAGCCCTTAGGCTCTTCTTGCTCATAATTATTTCGTGTGTTTTTTTTTTTAAATTATATCTTTTGTCGTAGACACTGTTATTAGGTGGAAAAGGCTGGGAATAATAGAACCCAGACCTCCGACCGACATTAAAGTCCTTCTCACTAACCATTTTGCCACGGCATACCTACTACCAAGTGCTAAGTGACAATTATCAAGTGATAAGTGGCAAGTGCAAAGTGCCGAGCGATAAGTACAAAGTGCCAAGTAGTCGTAGAAAACCAGTTTTGCTTCTCTTAGATCCGTCGATGTTTCTTAGAAAAATGTATTTGCCCAAAAATTATACAAAAAAAAACATTGGAATTTTATTTATTTTTTTTTCGAAAATCAGAAGCATGGTTTTTATTCACGAAAACTCTTAAGTTCAACAAAACGGCAAACCTGTCAAAAGTTGAAGGTTCAACATTTGGATTTAAACATTCTTTTTAGATCTCAAAATAAAACTCAATCATCCCTCTATTACGATCGGTCCCAGGAAATCGTAGCAAGAAAATGGCATACAAACTGGCCAAAATCGGTTTATCACTTAAATGAAATTCGTTCCTACTGCAGGAATACCTAACTTCCACTCACTCATTTCCTCTTCTTATACATATCTTGCCGACATCCTGTTGAACACAATGGATTCATTGAGATCCAAATGCGGTGATATGGCTTGCCATTTCATAACCCCTTCCTTACCTAACCTAATCCTTCCTAAAGTTTATAAGTTCCAAATATTTTGTAACCAAACAACCGCATAAATATTCCGACTTGGGGTCTTTTTATTTCTTGGTAAATCACATTATGCTATGTTTTAAACAACAAACATCTGACAATTATAATCATCTTCAAATCTCCGTCAACAAAGCATTTCCTTATAACATGATAATAAGCGTTTGTATATGTAAGAGTAAGTGTTGACGACCCTCTCAACCAGCGCATTTGTTTAAATGTCATAATCTTGATTTTACCATCTGTGAAGAAAATTGAGCAAAACAAACCTTTGGGCTCTGAACTTTGAAGATTTATTAAAAAAAACTAAGTTTTCTTGTAAATTATACTTCTTCAAAAATGTGACCTTTCATGCTGGCTACCGCACTGACGATGCCAACAATTTTTATCTCCGCATCCCTCAGAAAAAAGGTTTTCTTTCAGAAATAAAATATTCAAAACTCCTGAACTGAATGCGGGGTTAGGACCCAACACCCAACCTATAACCACAATTTGCATGATACAGCAACATAATCTAAATCAAAGAATTTATTTCTGTTTTTTTTTTGTCGCCCCCTCACCGAAGTGTCAAAGGGTCACAACCTTGAACTAAGCCGCAAGATGGAAATAGAGAAAACTGTAAGGATTTTTCTTTTTCATAAAATGGTTTCAATTGTTTACCATCCATTAAATTTAAAATTGGCATGAGAGCAAAGGTCTGCGTGCCAGATACTTGAAATGTTGAAAATTTGAAGTTACCTTACTTTATTTTCTTCGGTAGTTACAATAAATAGGGGCTGATAAAGAAGCACATCCTGGGCATGGTATTTTACGTTTAAAAGTTTCTCTTGCATGAGGGTTCTATCTATGTAGGTATGTTCAAGTCTTAAGAGGGATTTTTTGTGTTTTAACGTCGGAGAAGATTTAATTTTTGGATATTGGATTTAAATATTTAATATTCAACTTAAGATAAGTTTACTTAAGACGATGATGATGTTACTGCTTACTGTCACATTCATGAAATTCAACAGGCTTATCCTAAAAAAGTTGGGTTTTTGGGGGATTAGACTAAAAAAATCATATTAAAGTTGATAGGTTATTTTTGTGACTGAACGGACTTAGTTGATTAAAGATATTAGAAATTGACATTTTCTAGGTGCCTAAAGGTAAAATAAACGACATAGGATTGTACTTAGCTTCTTAAAGATTATGATTTTATGTTTTTGGTTGGCTCTTGAGCTAAGTTTACCTATTGTTTCCTGATCGAATTAAATTGCTTGTGTAGCTTGTCGTTGATTTGGCAACATTCACAGAATATTTAACAACATATTTGACAGATAACAGAAGCTACTAAGCCAACATGGCCGCCACAGACTGTCAACATCCACAGTACACAAATCTAAGGTAATATATTGCGCAGGTTGTCAGTCAGAAATTAAACATGGCGGCTCGAGTGCCTATCAAAACAGCACATGGCATTACTAGAAACAACAACAAATATAAGGATTTTGACAAGTAAAGAGACACTGGATCTGCCATTTTCACAGATGAGCAGAATTGAACAAAAATGAAAAGGCTAATGATATTACCTTTAATAGGCGTTTACTTTTTTCGTTCAGAAGAAAGCTCTGAACAGAGCTTGAGCATTTTGAGCCAGCTCTGAACATACTATGAACTGAATGAGTTCTGAGCGCTCAGATATATTTAGAAACATATTTGAGAACCAAGTTGTCAACAAATGAAATTTGTCACTTTTAAGCTCTCAAACTTCACAAAGCAAAAAAGTTACAAAAATTCACATGAATTTTCGATAATATGAACAAAATCATCAGCTTGGTCCCTTTGAACACTCAAATAAGTTTTTATGCATTAAAAAATAAAAAAAATCTATGTAATTTATAAAAAAAAACTTACCTTCTACACGAGTGCTGACCGCTTCATCCGCCATTTTAATTTGTCTGCGCATTTGTTTTCTTTTTTTTTCCTCTTTTCGCACATGACGTTTATTGTTCAGCTTTTTACTCAGAATGTTCAGCCGATTTTTTCTGAGCTCGTAGTTCAGGCTCTGAACAATCTCTGATCATTCTCGGAACGAAAAAAGATACACAACTTTGAGACTCTGAACGCACTGAGCAAAAAATGAAACACAATATTTTTTTTGACAGTTCTGTTCGGAACGAAAAAAGAAAAACCCCTAATATGTGTACTGTGGTCAACATCAACCCGCCCCTTTCTAAAATAAAGGGTTTTTCAATAATAAAAATGGAACGATACACGCTTCAACAACGCATTGAAATTATTAAAATTCACTATAAAAATGGTGAAAATTTGGCAGAGACGGTTCGTAAAACTAAAACATTTTTGGGTCTTCGTGAAGCACCTTGTCGGACCGCAATACAGAAATTGGTGGACAAATTCGAGCTGTTGGGACAAGCTAGTGATGTGAAGAATAAAACCCGTGCACGTCGCTCAAGAACAACTGAGAATATTGCTGTTGTAGCCCAAAGTGTTGAAGAAAACCCAGGTTTGTCCATTCCTCGTCGTTCTTTGGAATTAGGCATTCCACAAACGTCATTACACCGTATTTTGCATAAAGACTTGGGTCTTATGGCTTATAAAGTTCAGTTTACACAAGAACTCAAGCCGGCTGATCATCAACAACGTCGTGTCTTTGCTGAATGGGTCCTTGAAAAGCATGAAAATGATCCGGAATTTCATCGAAAAATCATCTTGACTGATGAGGCCCATTTCCACCTCGGAGGCTGCGTCAACAAGCAAAACTGTCGCATCTGGGGCTCGGAAAACCCAAGAGTTATTGTTGAAAAGCCTCTCCATCCTCAACGCGTGACTGTTTGGTGCGGTTTATGGTCCGGCGGGGTCATTGGACCTTACTTTTTCGAAAATGAGGCTGGAGCAACAGTTACGGTCAATGGATTGCGCTATCGAGAGATGATTAATGATTTTTTATGGCCGGAATTGGATGGTATTGATCTGGACAACGTTTACTTTCAACAAGACGGCGCTACGTGCCACACAAGCAATGAAACCATCGATCTTTTACGGGAAAAGTTTCCGGACCGTGTTATCTCTCGAAGAGGTGATCACAATTGGCCACCGAGATCTTGTGATTTAACACCTTGCGACTTCTTCCTTTGAAGCCACGTGAAAGATAAGGTCTACGCCAACAGCCCAGGGTCGGTTCAAGACCTCAAAGATGGAATTCGTGAGGCTATCGAGGACATAGGGCAGCCACTTTGCGATTTGGTTATGGAAAATTTCATGAAAAGGATATGGTCCTGTAAGCGTGGTCGTGGCGGCCATTTGGCTGATGTTGTATTTCATTATTAACGGCATACCTTCCTCTTTATAATGAAATAAACATCCGATCATTTATCTCAAAAAATGCCATTTTTCTTTGAATATCAAAATAACACCTCTTATTGGAAAACCCTTTATTATAAAAAAGAGAGCAAATTATATTAGGAACCTCTTATTCAAAAGTTTCAGTAAATCGGTGTTGAAAATTTAAAACTCCATTGAAATTTAATTGAAAATTGTATGACCTTTTTTCCAAATGCGTTTTTTCCAGGCATGACAGTTGGGCTAATCAGTTAGTTCCCAGTTAAAACGTTTTCAAACATTAATCGATTATTTTTTGTTATCGTTATCGTTATTCTTGATTTTATTTTTAATTTAAAGGTGTTTCCATTGATTTTTTAGGCTCAGAGTAGATTTTGCTTAATTTGAAAAGTACATTCATATACCTACATATTTCTCTGTCACTTTTCTGTAACATCAAAGTGTTAATTAAGGTATTTTATATGAATATGAATATAAATTCTTTATTACATTCACAAGCAACAAAATCATAAATTATACCTATTTCAAAAATAAGTTTAATCGAAATCGATGACACCATTCATGTACTTGAACACCCCACATATAGATTATTTTTTCAGGTTCAATGCCTACAGACTAGACTCTCTGTATTACCAATTACTATATTACCTACTACTTACTCAACACTCACTGACGTCCTTAGTTAAAAAAAAAAAAAATATGGAAGCTGTAAATTTTAAATGACATTTTTGTGAGCATTTGGAGTTTTTTTTTTCAAATTCTAAATAAAAACGTGTCTAGGAATATGAATCACAATTTGTCTTACTCAGATTGAACACTCATGAAAAATTTGTTGAAATCGATCGACCATAAAGCTTAGTTTTTTAAAATTATTTTGACAGTTTGGTTGAGTTATTTACACTCAGAACTATTGAACAACTTGAGGCAGTATATTTTATTGCTTTTGACATATGTACAACATTTATACAAGTTGGATTTATGTATGTATATGTATATTATCGTTTGGAAAATATTTCTAAAGGGTTACTTTGTGGTTTCTGGTGTTGTTTTGCTTTCGGATAAGTTTATTTTGTTATCTCTATTTTCAGCGTGCTTAGATGAGTGTGATTTATGACGACTTATTTTACTTATAATGTTGTCAAAACATGTTCTTTTAATAATTTTTAGATTTTTTTTTTATGTAAATAATGAATGTCAAACAGATAAACTGTACTGTCCAAAACAGCGAAAATCTACGGATTTTTTTTTATGAACTTTGAAAGATTTTTGACAAAAATTTGTAGAAATTTGGAGTTTTTGACAGCACGCGAACATTTATAATGTAAGTCATGTTTTATTGAAAAATTACAATAAATTAAACCTGAAAAATCTTAGAAATAAAATACACGACTGGGTCACACGAACTCGATGTTATAAGTGATCACATTGTGGTTCTAAAATCAAAAAATAAAATTTGTTATACGCCAATGAATAAAAAAGCACTGTGTTGTAGATATGCATGCATAGAAATTATATTATTTGAAGTCGAACATTGTTTTTAATCAACTAAATTAGAAGTAAATTGGATAAAATACTTCTGAAACTGTTTACAACTCAACCCGATATGCACACGGTACACCATCTGATTTATTTCATAAATCATAATTTATGAAAACAAAATTCTAAGAAAAAGCGGTTTCTAAAAATTCTAATAAATTAAAAAAATTGCTATTAATATGGAGTTTAAAATTGAATTTCGAAAGAAAATCAACCACTCATTTTTAAAACATCGAATTTTCAAAAAATCATTTTTAATTTTTTTTTTAAATCGAAACAATTTTTGAAATGGAATTATTTGAATTTATTACAAGCTTCTGTAGAAAAAAAATTAATTTTAATCGGTTTATCGGATAACGAGATAGTTGAAAATCATTAAAAAAAAATTGTGCGAGTGCCGGGACTCACTGTTAATATGTGTAAACATCAACGTGCGCGGATCCAAAACGGACTTGTTTTTGCTTGAAAGGGATCTTAAGAGTTTTTTTCACTGAACGCACCCATCCTAGTATGCAGATCGTAACGTTGCACACCGTAACGTTGCACATGAACGTTCACGTTTTTTTTTTCACTCTACCGCCAGCATAGATGTTTACACATGAAAAATCGTTCTACGTTAATGTAATGTTCTATATTGTATGTTATGTCCTGTTAATAAAAGTAAAATGTAAAACTAGAAAATATTACCAATTTTGATACACAGAAAAAAATTTATCAAAATCATAAAAGTCGTTTTTGGGGAAATAAGATTTTCCTTAACTATTTTTTAACTTTAGAGAGGTTCCGTTATTTTTGGATATAAGAATATAATTTTTGTTTAATATCTGTTCTGATTATGTTAAAAAAAAATTGCTTTTTATAAGTATAGTAAACATTTCCCGAGTAGTTTTTGAAATATGTGTTGAGTTTTCAAACAAAAAATCTCAAACTTTTCTTAAAAATCCAAAAAAAAGTTTAAATGTTGGTTCATAATATTGTTTAAAATGGGTAAACATTATTCATGAATTAAATGATCAAAATCAGTTGAACCGTTTTCGAGAAAAGCGATTATAGAAACAAGTCTGCGGGGAAAATTTTGAGAAAAATATGATTTTTGTTTCTGGCCAAAACATTTTGTAGGACAGGTATATCGGTATTTTGGTCCTAAATAAAATGAAAAAAACATTTCGGCGGTATGTCCAAAGACCGCTTGATACCGAGAAAATCGACCCATTAGATTAGACTGTAGCCGAACAGCGAGACCCACTTTTTTCACCTTCCCTATCATCATAATGTCAAGTTTGATCAAATTCTCGATTCGATTTGTTTTTAACTAATCCATAACTTACCAATCCATAACTTAACCTACTTATATTATGTAGATATATTAAAGGTGGCCATTTTTTCAGAGGCAAAAAGAGGACAATCTCGCATTAATGTAACAAATTTAAGAACGAATTATATTTATTAAAAAGTTTTTTTATATTACATTTTTAGTTCATATCAATTTTTAACAAATTCATAGTAAATATAACAAAACACAAAATATTACATATCAACGTACTTAAATAAATATATGATCACACATATAAGTTTAATTCAAATAAGTAACTATGTGTTTAATTTTTGTATTTTTCGTAACAACGTATTTTTTTTTCAGGATGGGATCCCGATTTCTTAAGAAAATTTTTAAAAACATTTCCTCTAGTGTATCAACTTTTTATTTTGATTTATCAAGTGTCTAAATGTCATTTGAAATTGAAAAGTCTCTTTCGGTCGGGTCTATTCGAAGCCAAAAGCGAAAACTCTACAAGCTTTTATATAATTACATATTTCGATATATCAGATCTGGTGAAAAATTGTCTATTTTCAGTTTATTCCTTATTGACATATCGTTTGATACAAGTAACATCGTCATAATTAATTGATTTCTAGATATTTTCTCAATTTCAGTACATTTTAAAAGCTTTTTCAATAGATTTCCAAGACGAAAGTACCCATTCAAAATTGTAGAAATCTTTAAGCGCTACATCCCACTAACATAAGTATAGTCAACAAATGCTTCATAAAAGAAATGTTCATGGGATTTGAAATTGAATGAATCGAAATTAATTTTTTCCAGCTTTTAATTAAAAACTATATCAGTAAATTAAATGATTCAGTGCTGTCTATTTTGAACGTTTAAGTAAATACTTTATTATTGAAAAAAGTACTCAATGTGTTTAAATCGTAACAACATGGATTAAAAGAGAAAAATAAGATATTTGGAGGAAGTTTTAGTAAAAGGACGACAAAGTGCTGTCGTCTTTAGGAAAAAGAGGACTTTTTTCTCAAAAAGAGGACGGATGGTACTGTAAAGTATTTATTTCTTAAGTAAAAATAAATTTCCTGAACTCATCCATAAAGGTTAAAAATTAATTCTTGTGCAACAAATTAGCATTTAAAAAAATCAAATTTTTGACACCAAGAAAGTGATTATTTTCGTGTTTTATTATTTTAGACGAAACTTTAATAACTAAGACTATACGAGCTACAAATTTTTGTGTAATTAGCTACAAATTCAGATATTTTCACTACGCCAAAAATTGTCTGCCTATGTAAAGGACGTTGGTTTTACAGTTTGAGAAATTCAGTTACAAGTGAGTTTTATTATATTTGAAGACTTATAACTCATCCAAAACCCATTTTGGTCTTATGATTCTGCACCATTATAATATTATCCGCCCTTTTCGTACAAGAGTGTCGTGAGTACATCAGTCGTTGAATACTTTAACGCTGAATCTCAACAGCTAGTAATAATTACCAGAGATAAGGGTTTTTTTTTCAACATATGCACACCTATATTTTCAGTTTTTATAAGCCTGAAATAATTTAAGATAGTTTCGCGAGACAACGAAGAATTCGCATTTAAATAAAAAATCCCTGAAATATAATGATGTTGACTTTTATATACAGCCATCATGCACAAATTGAATATGAAAACAAGTAATCACGTTGACGCAATGGTAACTCACATTTGTGTATGCTAAGTGAAATAGAATTTTATATACAAGATGTGTTTTGAAACAGAATTGCGATGCATCCTGTATAAATTCATAAAAACACTTGCATATGTATACTTAAGAACATAAACACACTTACTAATATATCTCGTATTTAGATTATTCTTTAATGATGCCAAGAGGTAATGTACCGTTAATATTATGAACGCATGCAATTCACTGATTTCTTTGCCAGAATTGAGTGAAGATACGTTTCCATAAATCACTTCTTGTTGAGTGATGGAATATACATATGTAAAGTTTGAATAAATCTTTTATACCGTGAATATGCCACAAGTGTTGCAGTAATTTGGGGGACTTATCTTACTCTGCAACGAATATACATTTTTGTGAATGACTTAACACTCAAATAATAGAGGGTACGCCAAATAACTTCTTTTTTTTTGAAAATGGCGCAAAACATCGAGTTTAGCTTCGGCTGTGTGGCACATAGCGCCGTCCTGTTGAAACCAAATGTTGCCAATATCCTCTTCTTCAATTTTTGTGAAAAAAATTCTTTCAACATGGCCCGATAATGATCGCCATTGACTGTAACGGCCACTCCTTGCTCATTTTCTGGCTAGGCTGGGGCATTCACAGAGAAAGTGATATGAGCTCTCTTCCGACTCTTCATCATTACACCCTCTGCATAAGTCAAATGTGCTGTTTTTTATTCGGCCAAACATTCCTTGAAACCCGGCAAGTGTCCAGTGATGAACATCTTTCGTTTGCGGCTTTGAGGATGTTTTGGTGAATTCTAATCTTTTCTTGCTCCAGTGGCATGAGTACCGATGATACGATTTGGCTTGGGTCAAGAGATGACCCGTTTTTGGCCAATTCATCTGCTATTTCGTTCCCATGCATATATATCACGGTGTCCTGGGACCCATTTTAGGGTAACTGTGTTTGTGGCGCTGAGTAATCTTAAGTAATTACGGCAACAATCCACCAGTTTTGACTTTGTGATGAATGAGGAAATAGCTTTAATCACCGCCTGGCTGTCTATGAAGATACCAATATTTCTACTAACTAAAGGGTTTTTCAACAGGGACGCTACAAAAGTAGAGCAACAGGGACAGCAAACGACGCCATATTTCTTGCCGTTCTTTTGACATTTCTCTTAAGTAAGGTTTCCCATTTCATTATGGAAAGATATACGAGCCAACAACGAGTGGCCTCAACGTTAAGAGCGCTAAAAATCGAAAAATCATCTTCAGCGATGAGGCTCATTTCTGGCTGAATGGCTTCGTCAATAAACAAAATATGCGGTATTGGTCAGGCAGCAATCCACACGTACTCCATGAGTCATCATTGCATCCCGAAAAAATTACGGTTTGGTGTGGTTTATAGGCCGGCGGCGTCATTGGGCCGTACTTCTTCCGTGATGATCAAGACCGGCACGTTACCGTGAATGGGGATCGCTACCGTTCAATGATAACCGAATATTTTTGGCCCCAATTGGTTGATATGGACTTGGAGGACATGTGGTTCCAACAGGACGGCGCCACAAGCCACACAGTGAATGTCACAATCAATTTATTGGAAACCAAGTTTGGAGAACGTGTTATCTCACGAAATGGTCCAGTCGCTTGGCCGCCTCGGTCGTGCGATTTGACGCCGTTAGAATATTTCCTGTGGGGCTACGTCAAGTCTATGGTCTAGACAATCTACGATTGATGAACTTCGTACGAATATCGAACGTGAAATTGCAGCAGTATCGGCCGATTTGTGCTTGAAAACCGTCGAAAATTGGGTTCAGCGTCTGGACTTCTGCAAGCGTGCCCATGGTGGCCATGCAAAAGAAATCGAAGTCCATACATGGCATCAAACGCACTTTCACAGGAATAAAGAATTTCATTGATATCCAAAACCGTTTTTGTTTTATTTAAAAAAAACTTTTGTAGCGCTCTTATTGAAAAACCAGATACTTCACAAGTAGCAAGATGTTTGGTGGCTTCGCTAACTGCCATAACTTCTGCTTGGAAGACACTGCAGACATTTTTAAGCTTTATTCCCCTATTTATGGGTGGGTTATCTGAGTAGATTCCTGACCTTACACCCTCATTTGTCTTAGAAGCGCGTGTGAAGACCGAAACATGGTTTTCATTTATCACCGGTTTTCCTTCCAGAGTTCCCTTGTTGGGATATCTGTTAGAGTTACTGGGCTGAAATCCGTATGAATGTTAGTGTCAGTGAAGTTCATTATGTTCTAGTGACCGTAGTGGCCTCTTTTCCAATTGTTACACTATATAAGTCTTAAAGAACTTTTGGCCGCCAGCTCTTTCGTAAAAAGGTCGAGCGGGGCTAGTGAAAGGAAGGTTTCTAAAGCTGCGGTCGGTGTAGTTCATATGGCACTAGTAGCACCAATACACGCAAGTCTTTGGATTTTGGTCATGATTTTCAGATTGGTTACTTTTTCTAGGGCTGGCCACCAGACCACGCATGCATACGTCAGAATTGGCCTTATTATGGCTGTATACATCAACTGAATGGTTTTAGGGCGAATGCTATTGAGGCTTTTTTCTCTCTTTCTTTAATATTTTCTTTCCAGTTCAGTTTACGATCTAGAACCACACCCAGATATTTGGCCGTCCCTGAAAAACGTAGAGGTATTCCGTTTATGGTGGGCGGGTCCATGTTTGGAATGTTATGTTTCCTTGTAAACAGAACCAGTTCTGTCTTATGTGGGTTGACGTTTAGTCCGCAATTGTTGGCCCAATTAATGAGCTTGTCAAGCGCCGATTGTAGGAGGTCACAAAGTGTAGGAGGCCACTAACACAATGTCATCGGCATAAGCGACAACCTTTACACCGCTCATACTTAGTTTAACTAAGATCTGATTAACGACAAGAAGCCAAAGCAGCAGGAATAAGACTCCACCCTGTGGAGTCTTAACTTTTATATTGCTACCACCCATTTCTGCATTCACAACCCTGTTCTGTTTGTTCATTACAGATACGAAGTTTAATCAAAATCGTTTAAGTCGATTTTGAGAAAATTTTTAAAAACCAAAAATAAATAAAATAAAAATTCGAAGTATCCCCTACGGAATCACAAAAAAGCGCTCCGTACCAAATTTCATTCAAATCGGACCACCCGTTTAGGCTCTAGTTTAAATTACAGTCGACACACCGACCGATGACACCCAGACGCACCGACCAACTGAAAAAACGGAAAAATTGACTATCTTCAGATGTGGATATCTGTCCACATGAGGTGGTTGGTCAGTTCTTCTTGAATTTTTTGTAAATGAAGGCAGATTGATTGGACTACCCGCTTAGGAAATATTGTCATTCAAATATTAAAAAAAAAAAAAAACGAAAACAAAGATAAGAACATGAAATGAAAATAAAGTTCAGACAAGAAAAAAAAACTTACAAACAAAACTGATAATTTTCAGCTAATAATAATAATCACTTGCGAACACGCCCTGTCTCGTATAATAGTTCTGTATACAAATTGCGTTATAACCCTCTACGTGTTGTCTACTTGAGAATATTTCTTTTGAAAGGAAATGAGAATCCAACAAACAAAAAACTAGATAAATTCATATTCACGTCACGGATCTCTATTAGCTAGACCAACTACAGCGAAACCAAAACAAAAAAGGTTACGTATACGCCACAGTGAGTGTAGAGAAATATCACTTTAATTGTCTGTGTAATGACCTAGATAGAATTGTTGACCTATCAAGATCAAGGGCGTATTAGAGCAAAATTGTTTTTCGATAGAATTTAATGAATGTTTATATAGGTTTCCAAATAACTTTTTTTTTTCAAGTCTAACAAAAGAGCAACATGGTCTTTTGGGATTTAATAAAAAAAAAACTGCTGCTTACTCCATCCAGACATATCTAATATTACATGCGCCCAAAAACTACCCATGTCCTTGGAAGGCTTACCATCGTGATTTATGAGACTAATTCAGGGTAAAAGAAATTTATATCACGATTTTCCTCCGCGGTCTGCTGTCAGTCTGGCTAACAAAGCCCCATATCATGGGAATACAACCAGCAAGTTTAGAAAATTCCTGCAAGTAGCAGGTCTAATTAAATAGCGTCAACTGCACGCATGGTTGCACTAATTGCTAATGTGAATTGCTATGCGTTTGATTGGAGTTTATTCAGGGTTTTCATGCATGATGCCCGACCCGTGCCCTCAAAAGTAACATAATATAATGGAATTTGTTGTGAGAACTCTTTTGTTTGTTCATATATAGAAAATAACAATTTTCGATAGCTTCTCAAGTCCCAACAAGGCTCTATGGTGCGTATAGCTAGGTGGCGTTGTACCAGTTGTGTGTGTCATTGGAAAGATAAGAATAAATGTTTTGTTATTTGTGGGAATTCAATTTAAATTCATGTGTGCAACGATGCATTGTGACAATCACTTGATACGATAAATGAGAATGATACCTATAATGTTCACATAAATTTAATTTTTTTTATTGGATAGGCTAAGGGATTCAGGATTTTATTGAGTCTGTTAGATAAGATCAATGAACTTTTTTCAGTTCTGCTCTATTTATATATGTTTATCTTAAGGAAAACAGAAAAATTCAAGTAACACGTAGTCTTTTTGAACTTAAAGAACTTGACGAATGCATGTTTTGTATAGAGATTCTAGGAAATATTGTTTGTATTAATGAAAGGGATACTAATGGAGCTTACAAGATTTATTCAAAGATTCAATAAACTCTGTGGATTCAATTTTAATGAGTTTTTGAGGAAACTGTCCATTAAATAACAGGAAGTTTTATGAAAATTTTGCAGTGGACAGAAAAGTTTCAAAAAAACTTAAGATGAAATCTTAAAACTGATCTAAGTCTAAGGAAATTATAAGCCAAATATTTGGCGTTTTTCTTTTTTAACTCAGAGGCGATCACGGAACGGACAAAAAAATAATCTTTGTTTTTTTTTTTTTAGCTTAGACATATCAGAGCATAAAAAGTGTGTTTCTTTTTTCCATCGGAGTAAGCTCAGAGCTTGCTCAATTAGCTCAGAATAAAATGACAGAGCAAATCGAGCGAAGCCAACTTCATAATTAAGATTAAAAAATGGATTCCCTATGAAATGACAGTTCAGTGCTCAAGTGTGTTTCATAATTAAATCTGAGGACTCTGATCAAATCTGCTCAGAGCTTTGATCTGATCGCTCTCAGAGCTTTGCTCAGAGCAAAAAAAAGAAAAATGCCAATTAATGTTTACTTTTCATTGTGTGTCAAGCTTTCTCTTATTTATAACTAGCTGAACCGCCCTGGCTTTGCACGGGTAGACACATCTTATAAAATGAACGAAGAAAATATTAATAATGTTAATAAGTAACTAGCTGTCACACGCCAACTTCCCTTGTTTTCAGAAACCCCTGCGATATAAAACTACGATAAAATAAACGAACATACTTTCACAATTAGAAGTGGCCCTAGACATGCCAATTATAACAGTGTACGTTTATAAAAGTACAGTTTATGCGGCCCTCCGCCGAGTTTTTTTTTTTCAATTTGCACGAAGAGTACTAAGGCACATTCACTATTAATGGTGATAAACTGTTTTAAATTGAAATTTCTCTAGTCTCTTTTAGAAGGTTTAGGATTTTTTACCAAGAGGGGAGTTAAAGTGAAAGAAACTGACAGCTTCATTGAGTTTTGACAGTTTTAAGAATTTTCGCTCACAGAAATAGCACAAAAGAATGTTGTCTATTTAAAATCATAAGAATAAGCGATTATTCAATTTGGCTGCAATTTTTTAATAAAAAACTTTTTTTTATGTAATTAAAGTAAATTGCTTTTATACATACATATAAACCATTTTGCTGACAATCCTATTCATGAAACTAAGATTGGTGAGATCTCAGTGTAGCGTGTGTTTCTTTTGAAATTACGTCCTACTGATAATGAGGAATATAAAAAAAACGTGCGAATTCGAATGAAACGTTGTGTAAGAGTTTTTATTTATTGAGTAATTTTTTTCTTTACTTTTTGCAGTTTAAATTGTAATTTATATTGTAAAGGGAAATATTTCAACTTTATACAATATGCTATAGGGCCACCTGAACGTCATGTTGATTAAGGGTAACATTGGATCTTGACTTCATTCAAATATAGCCGAAGTCACAGTTAGTTAATTTCAACCAATTTATTTTGATATTTTCTACTTACTAGTAGGTATATGCAACAAAATAAAATGTAATCTAAATCAAGCAATCTAATAACAGACATACACGTTTTCCAATATTCAGTAATGAGTTTTTTTTCTTCCTAACGAAGGTCACATTTCAAGCAAAAATAAAAAGAAGACTTATCACATCTTATATTCCAAAATGTAGAAATTCATTTCTAACCTTTCAGTTATAGTTCTTTTTTTTACTCTTAAGCTTGTCGTTCTTTTTTCATTTTTTTTTTTCGGTTTTGTGGAATCAAATAAGAAAACTAATGGTATCCTCTGTGGCTACTTGGAAGAGTTTTATTATGTTAATTCAAAGGTTTTGGACCCAGAGGTTGCAATATTCTTTATGATAAGAAATTAAGGTTTTTGTGTTCTATGTTTATCGTACTTGCAATAAAAACATTGTTGGGCATGTTTTGGATTCATAAAAAAATATCTACGACGAAAATTTAATAAAACCTTACAACTTTGTTTCCGTGGATATGAGTGTTAAAATCTTTAATAGGATCTAAATATAATAGGAGTTAAATTTAATATTATTTAAGAAAAAAGAGTTTTCAAAGTAAAGAAATCCAAACACAAATTTACGAGTAGTTTTTTAATCACAAAAAAATAATAAACAAAATTAATTTTGTTAGTACTTTTGACATTTTCAATATTTTGTCGTTAAATATATCATTATACACTATTGAAACTTTAGCACGCCTCTTCAATGTGTGGATACATTGCAGTTATTAAATACAAGAGTAAGTTCGTGCATATTTATTTAACTGAAGACTATTTTAAGAGTTTTCAATTTAAAGAGCGAGTTTCATAATCCTTTAACACTGTTTTCAAATTCACTCGCACTTTTTATATAAAATCTTTAAAATTAGAAGCCATTTGAACTGTTAAAGCAGGGGAGAGTACGATTACTATTGGGTGCAGCAAAATAATAACGGATCTTTGTAGAAGCGTAAAACACAAGCATTTCTTAACACGGGAGCGGGGGGTCTATCTCCCTCCGTTTATGTAAAATAAGAGACAGAAAAATTTTAGAACAATTTAATTTAAAAAATTATTTTAATTTATTTGGTAATTTAAATTATTTCACAACATTATTTTTTAATACTTACTAGCTGACCCAACTGGCTTTGCAAGGGTAGACAAACCTAAGCTTTTTTTATTGAATACTACATACTGATTTTTGACCCACTTAACGTTATGAATGGCGAAATTCGTTAAAATATTATCATCTGATTACAACCTTTATTACTTTTCTTACTTAGAAAGAATGTTTGTAATGAAAAACCACTTTTTTGTGCTTATCCCTTTTGACTCTATAAAATTCAAATTTTTAAAAATAACCTCTTCAACACAAACAGAATTTTTGAAATCGTATACCATTTTTCGTTTGTACTCCCTTTCACCCTATAAATACCAAATTTTTGAGAAAAATATTCCTGAAGCCATCAACTCAAACACAAAAAGACTTTCTTTAATCGGGAAATTTTTTATTTTTACCCCATTCCATCCTTCAAATTGCAATTTAAAAATAATACTTAAAGCCATTTTCTGAGCATAACCTTTCCAACGCAGATAGAGTTTTTTTAAGCGAATACATCTTTAACATTTTACCCTATAAAGTGATTTTTTTACTTTAATAGTTATTCTGCTATTTGTCCGGCAAGTGTCCCGTCAATATATTCTGTCCCGCAAAGTAATTTAGTCCAACCTTTATTGCTTTCTAAACAAAGAAACAATTTTTGTATTCGAAAACCACCATTTTATTTTTACCCCATTTCACTCTATAAAAAGCATTTTTTAAAATAAACTTTCAAACACAAAAAGAATTTCTTAAATCGGACTATTTTTTTTATTTTTACCCCATTTTACCCTACAAATTGAAAATTAAAAAAAATAGAATTGAAGCCATTTCCTAAGAATAACCTTTAAAACAAAAGTTGAGTTTTTTTAATCGCATACGTTTTTTTCATTTTATCCCATTTCACCCTACAAAGTGAATTCTTCAAATATTGTTATAGTTATTCTGCTATTCGGAATGGAGACGACACCAACAAAGCAAAGATCATTAAAATCGTTCCAGCGGTTCTTGAGTTATAAGTGTTTTGTAACTAAAACGACTTTGTTTTATATATTAAGATTAATAGCGACGCGTTTCGGTTTTTATAAAACCATCTTCGGACTTCAATTTGTTGACTTTTTTTTCTCCGTTTAGGTGGGAGGGGCCATTTACTAAAAAATACCTTAAAATAAAAAAAAAAAAATAAAAACACCGACAACATTTACAATACAAAATTAAATGTTTTCTGAAAGCCAGAAACTTGTTCTATTATAATTTGTTTCAACCTAGTTATTTGTGTTAATAGTTTTTTTTTTTTTTAAATAGCCCTAAACTAAAAAATTTATCAAAAAAAAATTTAAAAAAATTGTACTGTTTTTTATTCAAAGTTGTGAAATTAAGTATTAAATTTTTAATAGAACACCGAAAATAAGATGGTTTTATGTCTTCTAGTTTATGAGAACATTGAAAATTACCAAAACTCCCGTAGTAAAAAAACGCTTGTATTTTACTCTTCTACAAAAATCTGTTACTATTTTGCTGCACCCTATAGTTATCGTACTAGTGCCTTAAACAAGTTCACGCAACCCAGTTGTGCATTTTATTTCTTTATAACTTCATGAAATGCTACTTTGGGTCACATTTTGATATTCACATAATTTGATGTCATTATTCAGGTATATTATGTTAATTTAATGAACTGATATAATGATAATGGTCGGCCTTGTAAGATTATGACATTGGGAAACATATTGTTTTTGTGTGTCTATAACCAAAGGGAAATATAGAAGAGGTCACATTGAGTATAATACTAATAAAAGTCAAGAAAATTAACACGTGCTCTATATGTTAATTTGAAAATGGAAAAGATGTACAACAATTTAAATATATACAATACACTCCATTTCACTTGGTTTGTGGACAGATGTTATTAGATCTTATTTTTTTTAAATAAATTGCAAGTAAAATAACACTATACTTGTTATAATCTCAACAAAACACGACTGTTTCCCACGAGTACATAAACATCTATAATTGTGGCTCCAGGATCTTAGCACCCTATCTAAAAGGTCAGTCATTGGTCAAAAAAGATTCCAGAAATTGGTGAACATAAT
Organism: Leucozona laternaria; assembly: GCA_932273885.2. NCBI lineage: Eukaryota > Metazoa > Arthropoda > Insecta > Diptera > Syrphidae > Leucozona > Leucozona laternaria. The sequence continues at coordinate 14,683,435 of OW026367.1, read as the reverse complement.
TAACAGCAGTGGCCCAAGCACAGATCCTTTTGGGACACCCATGTTAATAAATTTTGTTGAGCTTAAGCTATCTTTAATTTTGACAACTTGCTTACGACTTTCCAAATAAGACGCAAACCATTCATAAATGAACCCTCTAAAACCGGTTTTGTATAACTAACATAAGAGAAAATGATCAACCATATCTAAAGCCTTAGTAATATCTATAAGCAACGTTGCTGGAATAATGAATTGATTAAGACTATTGTTAATTTCGCTGAACAGTTTTAATACTGCGTCTTCTGTAGATCTTCCACAGTGAAACCCAAATTGCAGGTCACTAAAAAATTATTTTTATCCAGAACAGGAACCATTTTCGACTTTATCGCTTTCTCCAAAATCTTTGAAAAAACTGATAAAAGTGGGAAGGTGCGATAATTATTTAGAGATGAAGAATCGCCTTTTTATAAAGTGGTATTACAAGGGCAAGTTTTAAGGAATCAGGGGGAATACCTATCTGAACACTAAAATTGAAAATGAAACCTAGAACATCTGAGACGAAAAAAGATATTTGCTTTAAAATTTTTTTCTAGAAACCATATCTAAGGAAGTAGAATTCAAATTTTTAAGTCTCTTAGGCCCAGTTTTTCAGTGGTGAGTTAAGCCAGAGTTACACAACTCTAGAAGTAAATTAACCCACTAGCGAACTGAGGAAGCATTTTTTCGATGGAAAATGAATGCGGAGTGAATAAAAAAAACTCAGTGAATAAAACATCAAAAGCATCTGTTCAGTTAAACCAGAGTTAACTCACCAATTTTGATGAGTTAATTTGGGTTTAACTTTAATCCCTCACTGAAAAACTGGGCCTTAATGATGTTATGAATTTTAAAAGCCGCAAAGGGCTGGAAAAAGAAACTGGTTTATTGAAAATGATCATCCATAACTCTAATGCATTGCTAAATATCAATGCCAGATGAAGAATTATCAACGAAGTTCGAAATATTTGTAAAATATTCGTTAATTATGTAATTGACGTCAACTAGTTTCAGTAATTGGTCATCCGTGTATTTTTTATTTACCTTATAAGTTGAAAGGTCTTAGTGATCTCATAAAAGCTCAACTAGTTAACGAAATTTGTCAGGCATAGTTTTTTTTTGCGAATTTTAAAATTTTGTATGGCTGCCCAATTTCTGAAACAAGTTGACATTTTATGAGGTCACTGAGACCTTATATAGGAGATTTGTTTTTGCGAATAACACATATAGGGTGCAAAGATCCCGGAGCTTTGGTCCGTAAAAAAACCAATACAACTTAAAACAACCACAATTTCAGGAGAGGTAAAAGGAGATTAACCAAAGAAGATTTACAAAACGGTGTAAGTGCTCACCAATTTTTGAATATTGAACTGGACCTCTGTGTTTTTCCATCGGACATTTTTTTTTGCCAAAATTGCGTTGTTAACTTTCAGAACGACGCCAACGGCCCAAAAGTAGCACAAAATAGTAAATATAATTTCGGTATTACATTTCATTATTCATACTTTATTCAAACTTAAATAGGTATACCAATTTATGGCTTCTTTATTCATTCTTTATTTCTTCTTAATTAGGTATTTTCTTTAAGAACTTAAATTAGTATGTTCACTTCTACTTAAAGCATTCTTAAATACGTCTTAAATTGGCATTTCTTAAATCGGTGTTTTCTTATTTCTTTAATACTTCTTTAAGTTTTCTAAAAAAAAGTATTATTAATTGCACAATTGATACGAGTAGTAGTCGGTGGCGTGAAGATTAGTGCGTATGTCTGTCATGCCGGAGGCCTGGTTTCGATTCCCAGCCTCGTTTAAAAAAATCATTTTTGAACAAATTAATATTTTTAAAACGTGTTACTGCATTTTTTGAAATTACGTTTTTAGGTGTATTAAGTACTAAAATATGGAATCCCATTTTTTCAATCTTTGAAGCAACTTGAACTTTGAGTTTTCGTTGTGCATATGTGTTTATTTAATACGATGTCGGTATTATAATTGCATCTTTTTTACTACGAGTAACATACCTCAATTCTTTTGTACAATTTAAAATCGAAAACGGTTTCAACTAGCTCTTAATTTAGACAAGCATTGAAATACATCAGAATGGCTGAGTAGGTAGCGCACAGGAACGGCATGCGTAGGTGGAAGCACAGGTAAATACAAAAATTGTCTTCAACTACAGTGTACAAAAATAATATTAGGCAAAAATAATTGAAAATAGAAAATAAAAGTACAAAAGTGAAAGCCCAAAACAAATAAGTAATAATAAAAAATTAATAAAAAATAAAAATTAAATAAATTTAATTTTTTTTTCATAAGAAATGCTTTACCTCTTAAAGAAGGAGTAAAGAAGTATTTAAGAAGGCTTTTTGAAGGGAAAGAAAATTTAATACCTATTTAAGAAGGAGTATGGAAGGATTTTAGACAAATGTAATTCCGAATTAAGAAGATTTAAAGAATCAATTTAGCTTCTTAATTCCTTAATTTAAATCCGTTTTAAAGAAGAATGCAGGCACCGTCTAAAAATTCTTAAATCCTTCTATAAGTAATTCTGTGCTACTTGTGCCGCGTGGTGATGTTATGTAAAACCATATGAATTCGAAATGAACGATAAGAAGCTCACTCAAGTCCCAACTATATCAAATAATTGCCTCATATTATATGAGACAGTTGCTTTGCCTATGTTATTACTCCAAGCACTCGATCCGCCCTTTATATTTGTACTAGGTATTATGCTTTTTTTTACATTCATAATCAAATTCATATTAAAGCCTAATCAAATTCAATGAGATTGAACCAGAAACAGACATTTTGATGTGAATGTCCACATGCAATGTTTCACGTGCAAAACCTTGAAGTTATTTATGAGTGGGATTTACAATAAAAATATCAGATGCGTAGACAGACAGTTCATTTTGAAATATTGTTAAAACCAATTTATAGGTGTGGGCTGGGCCTATATCTATATAGGTTTATTTTGTGGGGTTTTCTGATTTGAGGACCCTCTAGCCATTCCATAGATAAATTGTCAGAAATTTAAAATTTATAGAATTGATGGATTAATTTTTGGAACGACGCGCTGCATGTCGCATACATTTTATGAATGTGAATCTGAACATTTATATAGGAATAGAGATTGAATATAAATATTTTACTTTTAAAGTTCATTAATCACAAATCAAAACCTCTACACATGTGAAAATATGTTGATGCCAAAATGAAGGTTATTTCATTTTAACCAAACTGTACTCATAAAGTAACTTTTAATATATCAATGGTCAGTTAGAATATTTACGAAAATGGTTTGGACAAAATGAACTTTTTTTTGATTAATGAAAAGTTCATTCAAGTCATAATTATATGATATATTTTGACATCAAAATAAGGACCTTTATTATTCTTGCTCAAAATTAGAAATTAAAATTTTTAAATATGAATTTCAATTCAAGCCTTAACTGGCACCTTAAACAAGATATTTATGTAAAGTTTCGTTAGGACATTTCTATAGATACAAACTAATGATGTACACAAAAGTTTAAATCAACTTTTTCTTATTCAAAAACCAAATATGATTAAATAGTCACAAAGGGTTCGCAATTCTCATTAAGTTACAAAATCATAACCTTTTATCAATCCGGCAATCCCCAAGAGACCTAATCATATCACTGTGTGTCATAATGTTGGTGAAATATATAATATTTAAGCCAGCAGGTATAAGCTGATATTATTATTTCGGAAACTATTGAAATATGACAACAAAGTTCAATTTGGTGTCATTCAAAGGGTTTTGATTATAAAATGTTCAAACACTATGTGAGCGTTTAGGTAAATTGACAAGGATTTAAAAAGAGATATCTATACCTATGTACCTATTTATACACATTAATTTTGAATGCCTGGCATGTATGTATGTATATTAAAGGGTGATTTTTTAAGAGGTTAAGAACTTTTTTAAAAAAAAAAACACAAAAAATTCGAAAAAATGAATGAAATATTTATTTGAATCGATAGTTTGAACCTTGCAATTTAATGCTTAAAGATAATTTCATGCAAATGTTGACCGCGGCTGCGTCTCAGGTAGCCCATCCGCTGAGTCCAATTTTGGCATACTCTTTCACACATATCGGCCGGTATCTCACGAATGAATGCATGGATGTTGGCTTCCAGTGCGTCAATCGAAGCGGGCTTGTCCCTATAGACATAAGCCTTGACATACCCCCACAAAAAATAATCTAATGGTGTCAAATCGCACGATCTAGGCGGCCAATTGACCGGCCCGAAACGTGAAATTAACTGTTCACCAAACTCGCCTCGCAATTGCGCCATTGTTTCGCGTGCTGTGTGGCATGTGGCACCGTCTTGTTGAAACCACATATCATGCAAGTCAAGAACTTCCATTTCGGGCAAAAAAAAGTTTGTTATCATCGCTCGGTAGCGTTCACCATTGACAGTAACGCTGCGATTCGCATCATCTTTGAAGAAATATGGCCCAATAATGCCGCCGGCCCATAAACCGCACCAAACACTGGCTTTTTCGGGATGCATTGGTAGCTGTTGCAATGCTTCTGGCTGATCTTCACTCCAAATGCGGCAATTTTGCTTATTTACGTACCCATTAAACCAAAAATGAGCCTCATCGCTGAACACAATTTTTCGATAAAAAAGCGGATCCTCGGCCAGCTTTCCAAGAGCCCATTCACCAAAAATTCGGCGTTGTGGTAGGTCGGCTGGCTTTAGTTCTTGCACCAGCTGTATCTTAAAAGGCTTTACGCCCAAATCCTTCCGCAAAATTTTCCACGTAGTGCTGTAACAAAGGCCTAACTGCTGGGAACGGCGCCGAATCGACATTTCGTGGTCTTCTGTCACACTAGCTGATACGGCCGCAATATTTTCTTCACTATGCACAGTACGTAAACGTGTTGGTGGTTTAATATCCAACAAAGTAAATTTGGTGCGAAATTTGGTCACAATCTTCCGAATAGACTGCTCAGAAGGTCGAGAATGCCGATCATAAAATGGAAGCAGCGCACGATGAACATTTCGAACCGAGCACGAATTTTGATAGTAAAATTCAATAATTTGCAAGCGTTGTTCATTTGTAAGACGATCCATGGTCAAATTGCAAACCAAACTGAAGCTGTTTGACAGTGACACAAGGTACTAAACACACGTCAGCTGTCAAAACCAGTGTTGCCAAAACCAAACCAGCTAAAAAATCACCCTTTACAATTGAAGGGAAAAACAAATTCGGGTAAAGCATTCAACATTCGTTTCGGGCTGCTAAGGAGGCAATTTCTCTGTCCTTGACAGTACGATGGAAGTAATCCTCAAGGGTAAACTGATGAGCGTTTGTAGTGCAATCGTTCCAATGGTGGAACAAAGCTAGCTATTTCACTGAGGAGCATTGTTCGTAAAACTATCGATAGAATTGTAAACAAAAGGCATACAAATTTCGACGGTGTTAAAGAGATACAATTGTTTCTGTTATCGATCCATAACCTATTAGCTTCAATGCTTTGGATGCAAGTCGATAAATGCCAGTATTTATGTTATAGGAGCACTTTTCCAGATGTGATGTGTAAACGGATCATTGCCAGTTTATAGTAGGAAAAGATTTTCTTGCATCGCCTAAGGAAATCTAAGAATGTTGAGGAATTTATTTGATAATTCCACAGAAGTTTGATAGTGATGCACAAACAGAGTATATAAAGAATTTTTTTTGATTTCTTCGATGCAAGTTCCATTAATAGATAGTAATAGCAATAGTACAGGCAATAAATGAAGTTCAAAATTACCAATCTGTGCATTTTAGGAAAGGCTTTGAAATTCAAATTAAATATATCGTGGGGTATATCGAGAATAATATAAATCTCGTTTTGAGGGACTAACAACGTGTTTGGTGGCTGTCATTTTGAAAAATTCGTTAATACGATTTTCTCGGCTCCTATTAACCCTAGAACAGATGGCTTGATAATCCATGAAAACTTATAGGTTAACTTATTAGAAGCTTCCAATACTCCAGGGTATCACAAGGAACTGATACCCTCCAGGGTATAACAAGAGATCTACTATGTTTGATATTAATAAGATCCTCTATAAGCCCAAAAACCTTACCTTACCTAACCTAACCCTAGAACGGATTTTTTTTTTAATTTTGTAGGAAAAGAGTTATGATAAAATTTGTTCACTTAGATCAACGTGGAACAAGACAGACAGTGAAATTCGTGTTGAAGCATACAAAATTGACGGTTTTTTTTGACAGTATTTTTTTTTTAAAGAATTGTCATAGTTTTTTAAGCCAAAGGATTTAGGGTTTTTTTCCTACAAAACTAAATAAAAAAAAAAAAAACGTTCCACGGTTAATAGGTTCTTTATTTTGTTGTCGTCGGTAATCATCGACTAAGCCATGGGTATATGACTAGGCATGATATGGAATCTAAATGATGAGTACAACCTATTATTTTAATGAAATTATCATATAGAATGAGTCTGGAATTGAATATATAAAGCTGAGGCTATGATATTGTCGCATGCGAAACAGTTTGAAGGAATAGGAGCTTTATAAAGTGTTTTTCAGTAAGGGTGGGTAGATGTAGATGTAGATAAAATGGAATAAAACAAGCTGTATGTGACTTATGAACAAAATTCCTATTTTTATTTGAAAGGCCGATGTATGGAATATGACACAGTTCAAATTTTCAATGATTTTTCTGCAAAGATCCGGGTGCATTTGTCCGATGGCCTGGATGTTCACCATAAAGTCATCGGTGGATTGTGGGTTATTCGCATAGGCTTCAGGAAACCCCATCACAAGAAAAAGTGATGGCAATGCCATTGTCGTTTGAAAGAAGTCAGGACTCTCACGATCATCGGAGATGATTAAGGTAGATCTTGCGTTTCGTTGATTAACGGGTGTTGGCTGTGGCCTATTTCACCAAATTACAATTACAATCACAAATTTGTACTTGTAATCTGCAATTAAAAATTTGTAAACTTAATTTCTGTTTCACAAACAACAAACATCATTCCGAAAAAATTGTAAAAAAGAGTAAGAAAAGTAGAGGAAATTGTAGTTGTGATTTACAAATTAAAAAAAATAGGTTTCACCACTTTTTTGCCAGGCTTGTAAAAAACAATTCTTTGTCACAAATTTGTGAGAATCTGCTGAGGAGGTATCAAGCTTTCAATATACTATATAGCTTTCAATATTTTCAAAAAATCACATCAACAACGACTGTACAAACACGATGGAAACATTTGAACGCCGTCGATTTAGATACAATATGCATGTCTGAGAGCTCATGATAAAATGTCAACATTTCCATTTGTGTTAATAAAAACAATTTTTAAATGCTCATTATCATTACCAATCGTTGTTCAAATATTCTTAGTATTTAATCTACCCTTATACATTTTGTGTAAAATTTTTCCTTGAAAGCAAATGAATCTGCAAATATGCGACCGATAGATTCTTGAACAAATTGTAAATCAAATTATTATAAAACTACAAACAAAAATTAATCTTGGTGAAACGAAAATAAAGATATTCCCAAAAATTTCCCTTTGTAAATTACAACTACAATTTTGTAATACAAACATTTTCTGAAACAGAATAAATCGGTTTCTTAACAAAATTTGTAAGAAATCGCTTGTAAATTACAATTTGTAAGTTGGTGAAATAGGCCACTGATTGTTCACTGAATCGGTTGACTCAATTTTGGCCCCAAACTTTGGATAATCAACTTCGAAGACATAACCATCTAACCCGTAAAATGGGCGCAACGCACGCATCGTTGCCACAAGAGATTTTGATAATAAAGTCTTATCATTTGGACGTGCTGGTCAATCGTGTAACTTCACATGGTGATTTCGCATCAGTAAATTAAAAATAAACAACAGATTTGACTGATGTCATCAAAACAACATGGCCGCCACAAGCCGGCAAACTCTACCCGCGTAAATTGAAAAACCCTTTAGATGAGATAGATTTAAAATGAAGATAAGAAATAGAGTCGGAGAAAAAAAAACGACTCTTTTCATTAAATATTTACATAATTTCAGTTTTTTAAGTAAATATAATTCCTTGCCAAAAATCAAACGAAAAAATAAGTCGGTTTTCACTTTGTCCCTTTAAGGATCAAAATTTCGAGAAAAAGGGATTTTTCCCGTGATCCCAAACCAATGCTTCAAAGTGAAGGTCTTAAAAAAGTTTAAGGGTCAAGCTACATTTATGTATACAAAATTTTGAGAAAAGGTTAAAAAAATCATGCTTGATGGCAGTTGAGTACAACGAAAATTTGATTAGCATTTTTTTAAATGCAAAAGTTGATGAAACATTTTACAATTTTGAAAAAAAAGAAACTCTACAACGTTATTTCTCCAATCCTGTTTTTCAACAAAAATCAGTAATAGTTAGTAGAGGCATTTTTTTCAAATTTTGCACATCGTGAATATGCATCGATGCGTGCAGATATGCACGGAACCAGAAATTTTTACATTGGCTTTCTGTTAATCAGTTTTTTTCACTTCGTCAAGCTGTTCGTTTCACCTTATCCTATTTATTTAAATTGCAAATTAAAGTTAAATAAACTTCCAATAATCGTATTCCGTATAAAATCGCAATTGATAATAGAAAATTAATCGATTTGAAATTTTAACTCGGTCCCCAACCACACCGCCTGTCGGTCTGTAAGTTTATGAAACCGTGTGTCCACTGTAATTTGAGCTAGATCATTGGACTGCCCATGGGTCAGTGAGTAAGTTTTAAGTTTTTTAGGTTTGTTTTAATGAATTTTTGTCTAAATTCAATTTAGTTGGAAATGTAATTAAAAATAAACACGAACAACTAAAAATTTTACGCTCCGACAGGTAATTTCTAATCAAAATGATTGACAAATTCATCGAACCAAGTGCACACACTTTCGAAAAGGGAGTTCGTTGCCATCAAACTCAATCAAATGCTCTTACAATAATATTACTTTCTACAAATCGATTCAAAGACTTATTTCACTATATATTCGATGGACGATGTTATATACATATATGCATCAGATAACCAGCAGATTTATTGCTATACGAAAACCGTTCTGCCAGTCAGTATATAAGAAGCTTTAGTTCTTATTCAAGATATTTCTAAAGCTGACGATTAATCAGCTTTCCCATGACCTTGTGGTGAAACAAGACATATTTTTAGATAATTTTTGATGAATTTTATGTAAATTTATGTATTTCACAAACCTTTTGTGCTTTTCTGATGTGAGTCTTACAGTACGAGTATTATATCATTGCGATTTTGTTTTTAAATAAATCCTATCTAAAATAAACTCCTCAAATGAAACCATAGCAAAATGTTTGAAATTTGTATCCTCTTTATTTTTTGTGAGAGGTTTGTTAAAGGACTTAACTTCTTCGTAGAAATAATAATTTATCTCAAAGAATAAATCTTTTTCAAGAAAAAAAAAAAATTGTTCCGTCGACTTATATTCCAATGTATTGCATGACACAGGTATATTAAGGATAAAAGATAATAATGTATACTACTAAGTTTATGGCTTTGTCATCTTAAGACAGTGTTACCATAAGAAACTTTAGAAATCTACAAGAATTAGACATTTTGTTTTTATGATTTTGAATAAAATATTGTGCTTTTAGAAAACATTTATAGAATAAAATTGATAGGATCAATGAAATAAATGTAATGAGCGGAATTTAGATTTAAAAAAAAACTACAAAAGATATAAAAATATCTGTAAAATTCCAAACAAATGTTAGCTTATGGCAACTCTGTGTCAAAATACCAAGCAGTTATTTGTGTTCTTGTTTTGGAGGAATCCTGTGCAAATTCAATGTGTGATGCTCAGGGGATAGTATTGCAGACGTGCTTTTTTGTGTATTTCATATACTTTAAAGCACATTGAAGTTCAGACTTCAGAGTTTATATACTTGTGGGATGTGTGTGTTTTTTTTTTTATCAATTTTCCACGCCACATAGTTTTGTGATTTATTCACTCAATGGTAACACTTATTTTCTTACTTCCATCTTTTTTTTTTGTTGAGCTTAAATGAAATCTCGTATGTAGGTACGTGGATTTACTTATCGAGGGTTGATAGACGGTAATTTGAATTGTGTTTACGGTATGTTGACAATAATTTAAATTTGATCCGTTCTTGTGGATGGGTAGATTGATTTATATTTTTTTTTGTATTCTTGATATGTTATCATTATTTATTCTGTTAAATGGATAAAAGACGAGGAGAGAAATTCGGGTGATGGGAAACAAGGAATTTAAAATTTGTATATATGTATACGGTACCTTCCCTCATATATGAGATGAATGATTTGATTTGTCTTCATTTTAAATTTTATGAAAAAAATTGTTTTCTACAAATAAATTAGCGATTAAACTGTAATACTTACAGGAATTCAATTTGAATATCCAGGAAACTACTAGTAACAGACATATTTTTTAACTATTTCTTTATAAGCTCGGTTTTTCTAAAGCATTTGATAGAGTCTGGCACCAGGCTCTTATATCGAAAATGCGTTCTTTCAGTTTCGATGTAACTCTATTTCGCTGGATTAGAAATTACCTTTCGGACCGTTCAATACAAGTCGTATTTGGATAGGTTCAAATCGGATATCTTCAAAATAAATGCTGGTGTGCCCAAGGGTTGCGTTCTTTCTCCGACTCTATTTCTCATTTTTATTAATGATCTCCTGTCTGAAACTTCTAATCCACTAAACTGCTTCGATAATGACAGTAGTACTCTCAGCTTTTCATATTCATTTTTGGAGTCACACTCCTTCTCTTCGGATGTAGATCTTCAACGGCAACGTATGATAAGCTCAATAAATCATCAAATGGGGAATAAGAAATCGTGTAGAATTTAATGCGTCTAAAACACAATGCTGTCTTCTGTCTCCAAAGCGTAACACACCACCTTTACCATTATCCATGAGTGGCACTTACATTATAGAAGCTGATCATCTTGAAATTTTCGATATGAGCGTCACCAATCACCTCTTGTGGAATGACCATATTTATGATGTTGCCAAAAATTCCACAAGATGTTTGGGCTTCCTCAGAAGATGAAAGAAATTCTTTTCCCCTTCTGATCTGGCTACTATCTACAAATCATATATATCCGTTCAAGACTAGAATATAACTCCCATCTCTGGGCGGGTGATCCATCAACTCACTTGAGTCTTTTGGAGTCTTCAAAGAAAAGCTTTCAAATTGATTGGAGATGATATCATCATCAGAACATTCACGTCACTTGAACATCAACGGAATGTTTCATGTCTCTCTCTTTTCTACCGTTATTTCTACGGTCAATATTCTAGAGAAAGAGCCAGTTGCATTCCTCCCCTTAAACAGTTTCACCAATTTACTCTTGAGCCCAATTTCGGTCGTACAATCAAGTACAGAGATTCGTTCTTCAGCCGTACAACTCGAATGTGGAATCTTTTGCCTAATAACTCTGTTTTCCCTTCCCATTATGATGTTCAAAAGTGTAAAACCAATGTGCATCGGCATCTCTTTTTAAACCCACTCCTTTTTTCCTAAGCTCGCGCTGTGTCCACAGACATCAAAAGGGTAGCCAATTCCCTCTAGCGTGTGCAAATTATAAAAAAAAAAATATTTAAATTATAAAGTATAACATCGTTTTTTAACTTTTAAAATATAAACTAAAACAAAACATTAAGATGCTCATTTTCTGATTGGCCCATAATTAATGACCGTACCTGTTTTAAGAGTTTATAACTTCTGTGCCTAATTTTTTTTTTGTAATTGATAAATCAAAGAAATTCAACATGGAAAATTTACAACACCATCGAAATTATAAAGCTTTACTTAAAATAGAATTAATGCTCGGTGCTTTTATGAATTTATCATATTCAATTTAAATTTGTCCTGCCATATAAAAATTTTAGTAATAAATAAAAAATATATAATGAACATAATGTTTTTTATTATGTTTTTCTTTTATTCTGTTCTTAAGAATTTTGTGAATCCAAAATCCTGTTTATCAATATTTTAAAAATAGTTGGTACATATGCGGTCTTAACTCAATCCATCTACCACAATCACCGAGCATCACAAGTCACAAGCAGTACCTACCCTAACACCAATACTACCATGAGCAGAAGAGATTTTGCCTGCTTATATCTCTTAATTCATCTTTGCACCGTTTGCTTGTTAGCCATTAAGCCATTAGTCCATGAAGATCAATAGAGACACTTTTGCATAAGTTTGAAACAATTTTCAAAGATTTTTTTCCACTCTGATTGACATACCTCCAAAACATACATTTCGAATGCATCAACCGGTTCTCCTGGCGTCGAAAAACGATTACCTAGCATTTTATGTTTGATCTGCGGAAATAAGAAGAAATCATTGGGTGCCAAATCAGTAAGTCGGATGACCCATCAATTCGATTTAAAAAGCCTTAAAAAATAAAATTAATTTTCACCTTTACAGCTACTCAAGACGTACCTACTCAAACAAAAGGTACAAATTTGGAAACAAACTTTGTGTGCATTCGGTATTAAAACAGAAATTTGGACCTTTCTATTCACATTATTTGACGAACAGTGTTATACAGTGTTATATAGTGTTATATTTAGGTACTCATATTTTCAAATGTAAATTTTGTACCCAACTTAGATTCAACTACCCATTCGAAGCTGGGGGCCAGCTAGTGAAACATACAATTTTAATTTATTTTCCTATTTAGCTGACCCGCCCGGCTTCGCAATTTTTTTTTTGTTTATCCTATTTCACTCTATACCTTCGTATCAAATTTTTATAAATAACCTTTCCAACACAAATAGAATTTTTTTATATTTGTACACCCTTTAAATACCAAATTTTTGAAAAAAAAAAAATTCTCAAAGCCATCCACTCAAAATGACCTTTCAAACACAAAAAGAATTTTTTAAATCGAACCATTTTTTTAATTTTACCCCATTTCACCCTACAATGTAAATTTTTCCAATATTTTAGCAGTCGTTCATCATGAAATATTTCGATTTAAAAGAGCAAATGCGTGCAGCTCATAATGCACGTATCTATATATTTTATATTATTTTATGTTATTTATTTTATTTTATTTTATTTTATTTTATTTTATTTTATTTTATTTTATTTTATTTTATTTTATTTTATTTTATTTTATTTTATTATATTTTCATAGAATAGAAATGAAAACATCCTGGATTAATATTTAAAATTCTTTTCAAATATTAAAATCTTGGATATGCTCTTATGTCTCTATGAAACAATAATTATTGTAATATTGGCCGTAATGAACAAAGAAAAAAACCCCTTTAATTTCTTTAAGGTTCTTCCTTTCTTATGATTCAACTTAAACATGCCACAAAGCCATAATAAAACAGAAACATAAAATTTCCAGCGTTATTCAACAACTGCTGAGGTAGCATGGAAAATTGGAGTTTGGGTCAAACCTCCCGAGCATAATAATTAATCGTGAATTTTATTGCATGGAATACAATTATAGAGTAGGCCGTATAGCCATATTAAATCGATTTTATCATGGACTGCGTGGAATACCTGAATAACAAACATTTCTTTTCGTATGGAGTCATAGAAAAATGTCACAAAAATGTGCGATTTAATTGCACGAAGAAAGAATTTTTATTGCAATATATACAGGCATTTTAATAGACCACAACTGAATGCGGAACCTTTGTTTCTAAATTAAGGCTACTTTGTTGTTTTATAAACAAATGGTTGTAGATTCTTTTTTATTTAAACCCTACGATTAGGGAAAGTTAGTATGAACGGCTGTGTTTGTGTCTTCTTTCGTTTGTTTACATTCAATGCACAGTTAAACAACTTTTGATTATAGGAATATTGTTGACTTAGAATTTTTCTATTCAAAATGTCTATCGACAAGAAATTGGTATGGTCTGAAGAATGTTAATTCCCAATAGGAAAGGGGCGCAAAAGTTACGTCACAAATTAAACATTCAATAAAATAAAAATCTAAAGAAATGTTGTTTAACTGTGACATGCAATTAATGAAATAAAATTTACTATAAATTGGGCTTAGTAATTTAAACAAAATGATGATAGCGTTGAATGCATACACATTTACCCCTCTATTAAAAAACGGCGCACAACGCCATGATTGAACTTAAACATCTGTCAGCTTGTAATTCATATTAATAAATGTGGAATGGCTTGTGAAATATAACGTTTAAGAGACAGATAGCTTATTAACACAAACATGCATGATGCATACATTTCATAGAATGGTTTAATACTACAATCAATGTTTTAATAAATCAGTGACACACGACTGGTGTTTCCTTGCTTCAAGTTATAAAAGCCAGAAAGATTTCATAAAGAAAAAAATATGGGACTTCTAAACTTTGACAGTTGATAGCGGACAATACTGTTGAAGCTAAATCTGTCAAATTGGCCATCATTTATTCAGTCTGTTTGGCCAAAGCACCATGGGCGAATAAAGCACTAAACAACACGTGTAAATGATAAAATTCTTTTATCAATATGAGTGTTCTGTTCGGGCAACGCCAGCGTTCCGCTCACTTCGCCCATTTTTCGGTCGCCATAATCGTCCTAATAAGAGTATAATTCGCAGTGTGGTGGATAATAATTTGAGTAAACGATCAACTAATACCCGTACGTCGACCAAACGCAAGATCTGCCGAAAACATCCCCGCTGTCCGTGAGAGTTTGCAGGAGAATCCGAGTCATTCGATTTTGAGTTGCTCACAGGAACTCGTCCTTTTGCAGACCATAACTTGGAGAATTTTGCGTCGTGACTTGGGCCTGCATTCGTACAAAATTAAATTGACCCTGAATCTTAAGGTAAACGACCATACACAACGACGTGTGTGTTCGCTGAATGGTCTCTGGAGCAGTTGGAAATTGACCCAAATTTTCATCGAAAAATCATCTTCAGCTATAAGACCCATTTCTGGATGAATATATAGTTACGTCAACAAACTAAATTATCGAATTTGGGACGATACCAACCCACATGAGATCCAAGAGCGTCCAATGCATCCGGAAAAAGTCACTGATTGGTGTGGATTTTGGGCTGGCATGGCGGCCCAGAACGTCGTTGGCCAGGCCATCATCGTCAACAGCAAGCGATAAAGGTCAATGATTTCCAACTACTTTTGTCCTGAATTAGTTTCAACAGGACGCTATACGCCAGTGCTATACGCCACATTGAAAATTCTGCACGAGCGATTCGATGGGATGGTTATTGGTATTGGTCATCTCACGTCTAGTGGATTTGAACTGGCCACGGAGATAGTGTGATTTCACCCCGTTAGCCTTTTTCCTGTGGGGTCTTCTGAAGTCGCAGCTCTATGCGAATAAGCAACAAACCACTGCGGTCCTCAAAGCTAACAAATCCCATGCCATCGGACAAATTCAGTGTGATGTGTGCGCCAGAGTCATGGAAAATTGGACCACCGAGATAAGCCGCGGCGGACATTTTAACGATTTTATATTCCATACATAATGGCATCAATAGGCCTTTCAAGCGAATACAAATTTGGATGATATCTCACACACACTTTGTTTTATTTAAATTTAAAGGTAAGAAGCGCTTAATGAAAGATCCTGTATATTGATAAGAAAAGTTATTAAGCAAAAAAGTTCCCTATACGTGTGCCATCTAACATGCGTGTTAAGGAGTGGATAGTGTTGTTGTACATAGAGCTAATAGAATGTATCGTTTTGTATCAAATAAGGTAAAAATGATAGGTGAAAATGGTTTATACGTCATACTTGTTTATAGACTTTTAGTTGTATTTGCAACTTTAAACATCTTTAACATAAAAAGGTTCTAATAAATATATGTAAGTGTTTTCCTCATAAACATTTGTATCATATCAGCAATCTTATACACATGACTAGCTGTATCTAGGATGTGGCGTGGTGTATTAGAATGAGATTTCTTATATATCCGTCATCTAATACTCGTGCAATGTAATTCCAAAATCAATAATAATAATTCTCCATGAAAAAAAAAATTATTATTTTTTTATCGGTCTTTATACGTTACTTGCTTCGAATGGATTAGTGTTCGTGTATTCCTTGTGACAATGGGGCTAAAGAACTTAATGCAATAAAAAAACATCCTTTGATTGCTATTTCCCGTATAAATAAATGTCTGGGTTTGCTTTTGCAGAACCAATCGTGGCGGTACGGTGGTGACTTGAGTTGACAGTGCCTACAACTTCTGATTTGAAGGAAAATATTTCTGAAAATTATTTTATGCATAACTGTCAGGAGGAAATTGAAAGAACAAACGAAACAAAATCACATTTATAGTACGAATTCTTCTTTGAGCGCAAATGGTTATGCTTAAAGGAGGTTTTATGGCTAACAAAGAAATGTCCCAACTTTCTTTAATTTTTGTATGAAAAATTATGACTAAGCTGCCGGCAAATCCTCAATTTAGAAATTGTTTTCTCTTAAAGTCAAGATACGCTAAAGGTTTGCTTCATTACGAATGAGTAAAATAAACTAAAAATATCTTTGGTACCAATGATCATCACAGTGTATATACTCAGGTGAATTTTAGGACAGTTATAATTTTGAACAGTGAGCTCTAAATCAATGAGCTCTTATAAGTTGTATAGTTGAGTTATAAGCATCGCCCTACTCCCAAGAAATATAACTTAATCTTCAACTGCAACTTTACATAATTTTAATCTCTATAGAAATCAGTTTTTCAGTATTATATATTACAACAACTCCCCTCATAACCAAATTGCTTTCTTCTTATTAAAATACTATAAAAATCCCGTCAAACATTGACACAAGAATTAAAATTAATTTCAGAAAATTCAATTAAACTTTATGTTTACTTATAGAAACAGTTTAAAAGTGACGATAAATTTAATACGCTCGAATAAGTTTGAATTTTATTCCAGAAGTCTTCGTAATTTAATAAATTGAGCTTTTGTGTGTCATTGAAAAAAGACTGAAGTGATTGCTAATTGAAAAATAACTTTAAAAGTTTCTAAACAAAGAATTCTATTTAAATTTATTAAGTTTTTGCTACTTTTGCTTTTCCATAAACTTAAAGTTTCATTTGAATTTACAAACTTATGTTTTTAAAGGATTTTTTTTTTAATTATTTTACTAAAGCACTTATATAAATATTCAGGCACCGATGCAATTATAATTAAATTGTCTTGAAATAATAAACATTTTTTCTAAAGAGAAATTTTTTTTTTTTTGAACATTGTTTACCTTTTGAGAGAGAGAAAACAAATCATATTAGAAAGAAATATTCATAAATGAAGAGTCAATCACATTCGCACAAGTAGTTTTTACCACTTTCTTCTTACAAATTAAAAAATTGATAGAATTTTTATTATTTTTAATGTGTTTTTTTAGAAAAGTATGACAAATTACACAAATTTACAAAATTTTAACGACCTTGAGCAGTTGAATTAATGTATTTTAAATTTTTAATGAATTTGTTTTCTATTTATAGAAATCTTTAGTTGTGAAATTTGGTAGATAGAATAAACTGAGACAAGAAAATTACTCCATAAAGATTGCTCTAAGAGAAATAAACTAAAGGGTTTTCCAATAAGAGGTGTTATTTTGATATTCAAAGAAAAATGGCAGTTTTTGAGATAAATGATCGGATGTTTATTTCATTATTAAGAGAAAGGTATGCCGTTAATAATGGAACACAACATCAGCCAAATGGCGGCCACGACCACGCTTACAGGACCATATCCTTTTCATGAAATTTTCCATAACTAAATCGCAAAGTGGCTGCCCTATGTCCTCGATAGCCTCACGAATTCCATCTTTGAGGTCTTGAATCAACGCTGAGCTGTTGGCGTAGACCTTATCTTTCACGTGGCCCCAAAGGAAGAAGTCGCCAGGTGTTAAATCACAAGATCTCGGTGGCCAATTGTGATCACCTCTTCGAGAGATAACACGGTTCGGAAACTTTTCCCGTAAAAGATCGATGGTTTCATTGCTTGTGTGGCACATAGCTCCGTCTTGTTGAAAGTAAACGTTGTCCAGATCAATACCATCCAATTCCGGCCATAAAAAATCATTAATCATCTCTCGATAGCGCAATCCATTGACCATAACTGTTGCTCCAGCCTCATTTTCGAAAAAGTAAGGTCCAATGACCCCGCCGGACCATAAACCGCACCAAACAGTCACGTGTTGAGGATGGAGAGGCTTTTCAACAATAATTCTTGGCTTTTCCGAGCCCCAGATGCGACAGTTTTGCTTGTTGACGTAGCCTCCGAGGTGGAAATGGGCCTCATCAGTCAAGATGATTTTTCGATGAAATTCCGGATCATTTTCATGCATTTCAAGGACCCAATCAGCAAAGACACGACGTTGTTGATGATCAGCCGGCTTGAGTTCTTGTGTTAACTGAACTTTATAAGCCTTAAGACCCAAGTCTTTATGCAAAATACGGTGTAATGACGTTTGTGGAATGCCTAATTCCAAAGAACGACGAGGAATGGACAAACCTGGGTTTTCTTCAACACTTTGGGCTACAACAGCAATATTCTCAGTTGTTCTTGAGCGACGTGCACGGGTTTTATTCTTCACATCACTAACTTGTCCCAACAGCTCGAATTTGTCCACCAATTTCTGTATTGCGGTCCGACAAGGTGCTTCACGACGGCCCAAAAATGTTTTAGTTTTACGAACCGTCTCTGCCAAATTTTCACCATTTTTATAGTGAATTTTAATAATTTCAATGCGTTGTTGAAGCGTGTATCGTTCCATTTTTATTAATGGCGTAGTTTCTACTTGTCAAATGTCAAAAAATGACAGCTTCAAAAGTGACAACTACCGAAATAGCGGGCTATTCAAAATAACACCTCTTATTGGAAAACCCTTTATCATATTGTGACGAACATTAACATATCCTCCTCTCAAAAGTCGTTATGTTTTCATAAATCTAAATAATTTTCCATCATGTCACCCTCAACGATCTACCGACTAAATGGTAAACCAATGGTCATCAGCTGGCACTCTTCTTGAATCGTCTTGCTTCCTATCAAAGCTAACAATTTAATTAATTAGATGTAAATTTGTTAAAAGGTTATCAATTCAAATTACTTACCTCGAGAAGTTGTTTGTATGCAAACAAGGACAAGGCGAAATGACACTTATCGTCCGTCCGTCAATCTTACCACTTGAAAATAATTTGGCTCCACAATCCTTAATTAAAAACGATTATAAATGACTGAACAGTTCAGTAAGCCAGGTAGGTAGGTATACTGTTCAAAATGCGAGTTAAGTGAATTAAACTCATTTCATTGTGATTCGATACAAAACTCAAAGTGGAATGGATGTACTTAGGCAGTAATCGGAAGGACTTTGGATAAATTCTATTACATTCATTCAATGGAAATTAATTCGATGAAAGAAGTGTAAAGGGTGTTTTTTTTTTAGACATGTGGTTTTTAATCTAGCAATACTTTTTTTGGAGTTGGTCTTTTTGACAGCTGTCACTTGCTTTATGCTCAGTTTAGTTTGCCATTTTATAATGAATAGACTTAGTCCTGAACAACGTTTGCAAATCGTACAAATTTATTACCATAACATAAAGGTTCGGTTCGCACATCACACATCGCACGCTGCGTCCAATATTCGGTCGACATAATCCGGCTGGAATTTATTTGAGCCAGCCGCGGTGGCCAATTACCCGAAATAATTTTTAAAACATAATGGCAAACCCTTATCTTTATAATAAAGCTAAATTCTTGGACATAACAATGAATCGTATGCGATTTATTTCTTCTTAAAAACCACAATTCTATAAAATACACCCTTTATTTATACTGACTGTTCTTAAGTTGTCTCCATTTGAACAAAAATATAGTTTTACGTCATTCGGTCAAGTCGATAATGCTTTAACAAGACCGCATTTAATTGGTCTACAGTATTTAATATTATTTAATAAGAGTAGGTACCTATACACATTTCGAACAAACCACCTAGCACTTTCTTTTATATATAGGTTCTATCTTTCTAACTTGAAACTTCAATTTAAATGCAAAACAAATTAAATTACATTAAAACGAACAAAGTAACATCGTTTTCAACATGCTATAAACCTAACTACATGACAAACACCTTTGGGTCGGATCCCTTTTCAAGTTTTACAATCTACCAACAAAAATCTTTCTCATACTCTATATTAATATTTTTCATAATCACACCCTTGTCTGGGATTTTGGCAGTTAATTCGTTCGTATTAAATTGTATTATAATATCTACATATTCAAAATCTTATTATATGTGTGTATGATTTGGGACCATAGAAGTATTTTTTACTCGAAGAAATAAAAATCCTTATTTAATGTAGCCCTTTAATTATTATAGCACAACGCACATTCTCTTTTATATTTCTTAACAAAACACTAGATACCAAAACAAGTATAGATCTATGCTTTTATTTACATGTAGGATGTATTGCTTTAGGAGATACTTTATATCCACTTGTTACAAAGACAAAGTTAAATGAAAAAAAAAAACCAAAAACCCGTCAAACTGCGTTTGTCAGATTTAATTTGCATATGTAAAATGTCAAATAAATCATTTTCTATCTTTTCTTTCAAATGTCAACATATACCATACTTCATACAATTGCTAACCCTTGAGCCGCAGACCATTGCCACATCAACCAGAACCACACAAAGCAATTGTTTTTGAATTATGCGGCTGTTGTCTGATGATGAAAAACACATCAAATAAATTCCAAATAATATGTACACACATACATATATGTATGTAGGTACTACATGTATAACTACCTACAACAAAAGACGCAACCAGTTGACACTTTGCCACCATATATCCAGCACCGAAAACCATTTCACGTCTTCACCCGAATCAGAATTCATCATCACCTCTATATTTGGTGCAAGGACAACGTGTAAAATACACGTTTCGTTCATCACAGACAAAGAACCTCAACAATTCAACAAGAAACCAACAATCCAGCCAACCATATCCTTGCGTAATTAAATCAGATATAAAACGAAGCAAGCGTTTTGATTCGCCTCCTCCTTCCTTCTCAAATAATTTGCATACATAAAACCAAATCAGCTTGGGAGCAGTTTCTGCGAAAACCTTATATTACATCGCACTGTCTCAGAAAAGCGTGCTTTTTGCGTGCTTCGTCCTTGCTCGTCGTCTAGGAGAAAATTACTCGTTTAACAGCAAGCGATCTGATACAAGAGCGCCAACGGCAGCAACTTCCTTCGTAATCGGAAGACAATAAAAACCTTGTTGCGAAAAAAAAAACACAAAACACAAAACCATTTTCCAATTTTACTCTCCACAATATGGCAATATATGGTAACTCAACTTGACCCTCGCACACATGAATTCAACCCTGAAATTTTTTCAAACAGACAAATCCCACAAAAGGTTGCCTTTTTTTTGGGGGGGTATATTGACCCCCATAGCCCATACCCCAGGTCTGCAGTCATACGATAAGATCTTGCCCTCTTTAGCTTCGTTAAACGACCTTTATGAAAATAAAATAAAAAACATAAAATATTTTTTTCCATTTCCTTCCAATTCTCGTATCATTCGTAAACAAATGAAATTATGAATCCTGCGCATTTGGTATTTCTACAATTTCCGGAGACTTGAAAACAGCTTGAAAAAGCTTTTCCCACCCAACACACGGTGATGACGGAAAAACTCTCCAAAAGAATTTGTTTTATCAGCAGGCATACGTAGGTATACAAGCGGATGGTTTATGAACATTAACATCTTCTGTTTGAATTTAAAGTTCAAAAGTATCTTCTGGATATTTTTTCGAGTTGAAAAGTGTTTGTCTTCGAATGCTTCAGTTAGAACCGGTGACTCTAAGCATTCAGATGTGTATTTTAGTAACGGGAAAAATGAAGTAAAAAGACGAAATATTTTACGATTTTTCGTAACGGATTTGTCTCAAAGAGTCCTGAAAAACAGCCGCTCGCTCGAATAAAATAAGTCTTTTGTGTTTCTAATTTCTAACTTTTTTTCGGTTCTTGTGTTGAAGTTATTTATATCCTGAAATTTGTTTAGGGAAAAAGATGAAGAAATCTTTTAAAAAAAATTATTATACTTTAATCCTTTCTAAACTTAATTGAATTCGCCGCTTCTAATGGTCTTACAGTTTGACAACGATTTTAATAACCCTGGTTTTGATTTTGTTTTTTTTATATCTAAATACCAAAATAAATTCTTAATTGCCCATGGAATTAAAAGATTTATTAATGAGTTTGTTTGAAGTGTAAGGTGATTTTTGTAGTGTTGATGTATTTTCAAGGAATCAAAGAAATGGATGATTTTGATTTTCGAAAGGAGGATTTATGGGGGTAAGCTCGAAAACTGTTTGAACGTGATATTAAAGGTTTTGTCTTTTATTGTCTCCGTAGTTTTGGTATAAAAATAGGATTTTATTAATCGAATGTTTATTGTTTTGGAAGGGATTCTATAAAATAAGGAAAGGGTTCAACTGTTTTTTTTTTTTTTATGAATAACAGGATTATAATTTGAATACAGACGGAAATAAAGGAATACAAAAATATAAATATGGAGATTTTTTTGATGGGTTTTCTTTCTTGGATTGAAATCTTTTCAGAAATTGCAGAGTAGGGGTTTTATTTGCAAAACTAATATATTTTTATTTGCTGTTTTTTTTTTTGTACATATACATATATGTTTTTATACATTTCGGTACACATATCAAAAAATGGGGTAGCAAAATTTTGTTGTGCTTATAATGTCTTATCTTATTTGAATTGCATGTTTCAGGTTTATGCTTTTCCTTAATCCATTGTAGTTTTATGTTCTACAAATAATTTGATTTTTATTTTTTTACTATTGATTGACAAGATTTTTGAAGGTTTTTATAATACAAATTCTATATAATTACTACTGAAATACATCAGCCAAGTAGAAGACGAAACGCCAATTTTTATGGACTAAAGGCCGATAAAAGCTATTTTGACAAGATTATTTTTTATAGAAAATCAAATTATTTGTAACTACTGCATAGATTATTTTTGTGTTACATATTGTAAGGTTGAAAATAAGAGGATATTTGCTGTTTTGTTTTATAAAATGTAGAATAAATATAGATACCTTTGTTTTATAGAAAAATGTTTAAAAAAATATAGCATACTTGAATTTGTTAGAATTTTCACAAACTGTGAATTCTAAAGTGAATTCTAAAGTGTTTCTAATCCAAAAACATTGAAATCTCAAGAAATATGGAAGTGGAATTGTTGGTGTTTTTTTGTCTTAATTGTTTTTACAGTGCATTTCGTGAGATCTTAGCAATGCAACTATTTTGATTACCATCATTCCTCATTTTTTGATTTATTGACACTTTCAAGTTTTGCAATAACGGTCTTCTCCTCATTATAATGACACGAATCGGCGTTTTTTCTTGATGATTTTCGATTTTGATATTAGGTTTGTTCGCTGAGCCCTGAAGTCACCCTGGGGTCGCCCTGAAGTGATTTTTAAAAAAAACTTGAAGTCACTGTGGTGAAAAAAATTCTGTGTTTTTGGAGACTTGAGGTTGCCCTGAACTCGCCCTGAAGTAGAACTAGGTATTTTGCTGTGGCGAGTTGAGGTAGAGAATAAACTGCCAAAGTGACATGAGTTATTAAGCATATGTTTTGTTGTGGGTTCACGTGCTGCAGGTTATTGTTTATTTCTGAAATATAAATTGAAAGTATACAAATATAATTTAAAGCGAATACCTAAATAGAAATAGAAAATGGAAACGTTAGAAGTTGTTTTTTTTTTTATATTAATTTTTAAGACACATTTGTAACAAATTTTAAGTTTTAATTATCAAAGCAACAGAACTTTTTTTTCTTTCTTTCTTGAGTGTTTTTTGAGAACCAGAAAACCCAGGTTTTTTGACAATTCTTGGGATTGTCAAAAAAACCTGGGTCAATCCTGGGTAAAATTCAATGAACGAAGCTATTAACAAACAAGTTTTATTTAAAATTTTTCAATTAGAAAATATTTTTTTCAAACTTCACATAGGTAGATACTTATATCGTCCAGGAGGTGAACGTTGGATTCCCTTTTCATCGCCCATCGCGGCTGTTTAAATAGAAATCCAAACATTTACAAAACCACTGGTTAGACAAGCTTTACAAGTTGCATCGGTCATTTTGGTCTAAGTATACTTATCTTAGAAGGGAACTCTATAAATGAGCTAAAGCTAAGACTGTCATCTTTACGAAACCAGCGCAAGCGGTCGGACAGACTTGAGAATTACCGGAACTTGAAGCTTGTTTCACCAACAATTTGATAGTGTTTGGCTTTGAATTAAAGATATCCATGTTCCACGATGAAATAGATACATATACTTACAGTCCAAATTGGACTCAATCAACAAACCCATGCAGCCTGGTCTCTAGCTGCCTCTAGATACGTAAAAACGCACATCAAGTTGATTTAGGTCGTTTTCTATTTATGCATGCCACGTATGAGGTAGAGTTTTCCTCTGCTGCATCAGGAGATGATTCAACAACTTGACTGTATATTGTCACTGTTTAACTAAGTTGAATTAGCTGTGTATAATGTATATCCCATATAGAGCTCGTCATTGAATCTTCTCTTCTACACTCCATCGATACACACTAGACTAAATATAACCCGAAGAATCTTCCTCCCAAAACTACCAAGCAGTTTTTAATCCATTCTTAAAAAAGGTCCATGCTTCAGCGTCATGTAGCATAGCTGGGATGATCAAAGTCTTGTTGGGCTTCCTTGATTTTTTGGGGAGACCATAACTATTGAAGAAAAAAGAAACGGCGATAGGCATTATAACTGCTCTGATGTTATTTTGCGAGGTTACACATTGGGGCTGGGGGCCGAGGTAGACGAACTCCTTGACTGATTCGCCTATTTATCTATCCTCTGAATTTAGTACAACTCGCAAATACGCATCTTCTTTCTTTTGGATTTAGCAAGTTATTCACAAGTTCCATTCATTGACCATATTTTACAGATAAGTTGCGCTAAACACTCCATACCAAGTCATCTCCCGCTTTTTTAAGTAATTTGGGTGGTAGGCCATCCGAATCAATAGTCTTGAAGGAGTTAAGTTTCAATATCACTATCTGCACTTCTTGTTGGTCGCGTGAACGAAAATGCATCATCATCCAAGTTAAATGGAGTTTTCTGCCTCATGTCGGAATGTATGGCTGTCTTCGCCGTTTACAGTCTAGAAAAGTGTTATTCCTCAACACCGATTGCGTATCCGCTATCGTATTCGACTGTCATCTTGGCAGGCTTCTGTACTATAGTCTCTTAGCTTCTGGTAGAACTTTCAAAAATAACTCTTGCCGTAAGAATCCTCGACCACCCGCTTATCGTATTCTTTTTATCTGCCGTAGAACACCCGGGCTGCTTCATCAGCAGCTCTGATCCAAGTCTGCCGCATTTTCTGGTAATGGAACTGAGATTATGACAGAAACATGTTGAAAAGTTAATGTTTATTTTGTCTTTTAGAAACATGTTGCAATAGATTTTAAACTAATTTTCCAATAGACTAGATGCTTGAAACTTAAGTGCGGGCTCCAACTCATCATGAAGTTAGTTTAATATGCAACAAATATACAAAAAAGAAGAAGCGAAGTAATAACATGTTAAAATAAGAGTTTCTAATTGCTACACGGCGATAATAATTCTATATTTTGTGACAATATAAAGACTAGACTAATCCTAGTCTAAAGTGCAATCATAATTCATTTCAGTTTTAACGATTTGTGAATTACACCACATTCTAAGATGAGGGACGATATTAATACTCTCTAACCCAGCAAAAGAAAACACATCAGAAATAAAAATATAAATTAATTCTAAATCCGCCAAATAACTTTTTTTTTTTTTGAAAATGGCGCAAAACATCGAGTGTAGCTTCGGCTGTGTGGCACGTAGCGCCATCCTGTTGAAACCAAATGTTGCCAATATCCTCCTCTTCAATTCGTTCAACATGGCCGGATAACGATCGCCATTGACTGTAACGGCCACTCCTTGCTCATTTTCGAAAAATTGCCCAATTATGCCTCTGGACTAAAATCCGCACCAAACAGTGACTCGTTTTGGGTGTATCGGCTTTTCAATGTATGCGTGCGGGGTTTCTGTACCCCAAATGCGACAATTTTGCTTGTTTACTACCCGCCAAGATCAAAATGAGCTTCATCTGAAAAGATGATTTTTTTGGCAAAATCGTCATCTTCTCTAAGTCGATCGCAGGCCCACTTAGCGGAAGCGTATGCACAACCATATTCGTTCAGCGGAAGGATAAAACTAATTATCTGTCAAATCAGACATGAGCTAAGTGTTACCATTCACGAAATAAGCACTATTTGAAAAAAAAACGTTAGATGGCGGACCCTTTATAAAGCAGTAAATGAGAAACAAAATGTAAAACAACCCAAATTGTGGTATTATTTTGTTTTTTTTTTTTTTCCTTAGGATGAGAATGCAAAATACAAAATGAATTTATTAATTTAGAAATAGGAAAATATACTGAGGAAGATATCTACGTGCCTAGCTTACATACATAATATCTAAAACCACATAATTTCTTAGAAAGAAACCCTAACTTGAAGTAGGTAGGTAATAAGGCAAACAAAAATACTCATCATCCAAATGATGAAGCAGAATTTCATTTGACATGTAATCGCGTGTTATGGGGAAATGATGAGGCAATTTAAGATGATAAGACCCATCCTAACCATCATAATGGAAAAAAAGTTAAAAAAAATGTTTCGGCTTAGATTTTATTTCAAAAATATTTTCAGAATACAAATGTATTTGTTTTTTTTTTTTTCTTAGCTGTAGCGTAATTTAAATGATTTTGAAAAAATAAAATAAGCGGGACAGTATTTGCGTTTTAAGTTCAAGTACCTCAGAATTCTTAAAATGGGTAATTACAATATGTATGTACGGTGCCGAACCTGCCTGTAGGCAAAACAGGCAATTGCCTAGGGCGGCAAAATCAGTACCATAATTTCAAAACGAAAAAATTTACATTCTTTAATAACTACTTCCCTGTATTTTTTTCTTAAATCTTTGTTGTCCATTCTATGAAGGAGTATTACAGAGATGCTTGAATTGAAATTCCAAAAAGTTCGGAATTTGATGAAATTTGAAGTTTTAAAGCAACTCGACTTGGTAAACGCGTACATAAACTCAAGATTGTATTGTTAACATTTATTTGGAACGAGTTTTTATGCAAAATAAATATCCTTAAGAAAACGCTTCAATCAAAATCAATGGACTTTTGAACTGTTTGGAGCATTCAGATAAATTGCGACAGTACTTTCAGATAAACCGTTCTAAGCAATCTTTGCTTGAAACATTATACAAGAACGCTGTAATCTTTGCTACGAAAATGAACATTCAAGCGGATTTCATTGCGTCCGAGTTGATGAACCTACGTAGCCGCCGGCCGTTTTCAATCTGAACAATCTCTTGAAACAATCGATCCAAATTTAAATTTAAAGCTAATGTTTTTACATTATTGAGGTTACGCTACCTTCTCTCGATGAGCGCTTTGCGGAGTGTCAATTTCTCAGCAAAAAATTGGGATTTGTTTTCAATATTTCAAAGAAGAAGCAAAAAGACTGCGAACAACCCCTAACAAGGGGGAAGCAAGGGTTACTATTGGCATTCTCTAGGCCCCCACCAGCCTTTTTTGCTTTAGATAACTGTATTTGATTCGAGCTTTGATAATAAAATATCTGGAACCACAAATAATACCAAAGTTTTACTAAAAGTTGTGTAAAATTGCGGCACAAAATTGAAATGTTTTTAACAATCTTCATTAAAGCATTAACGAATACAAATGTTTCATTTATTTAAACTCATTTACAAACTTTTTTACAATTAAGAATTGTATATAAATAACATTAAGACCCGTTTGCTAAAACTAAACTTAAAGTCATAAGTTCATCATAAGAGCATATGTGACAGTTTACACAGAACATAAATATTTAAGTTGCGTATTAGCAAACGGGTCTAAATGTCATTTATAAGGAATTCTTTGTTGTTATTCCATATTTTATTGGTTATTTTATAGTCAGCGCAGTAAAATTTCCCTTGGCTAACAAAAACAAACAACTTTGAAGATGAAGATGGCGCTCTTGAAAAGTATTCATGACTTGAACCTTAATGTTGTTTTTTACTCACAAAATGGATGTGAACTATGATATTTGTAGCAAACACAGCCTAAAGCGTTTTATTAACACAGCCAAAGCGTTTTATTGGTACTTGATTATTGCGCTAGCTATAAATTACCAATAAAACACAGCTAACGTAGCGATTTATATGAGTCGAGTTTAAATAAATGAAACATTTGTATTCATTATTAGGCGTGTTTTTTTTTCTTAATCTATATTTTACGTCTTAGAAAACAGTTATATACAAAATTATTATATGATTCCACACACCGATTCAATGTGTTTATTTAAAAATAGCTGTGTTTTATTATCTTCTATCGGGATCTGGATTAACTTTTAACACGTGTTACAAAAACAATTTTGAAAATTTCCCAGTATTTTGTTTGTGTATTACGTGTTAAAAGTCAATCCAGATCCAGATCCCGATAGAAGATAGTAAAACACGGCTAATGTGCACAATAAATAAAAAATGACATTTAGTTTGTCATTACAGCATCATGACAAAAAGTCCTGCTTTTATTTAATTTTATAAAATTATTTTATTAGTGAGTTACTAGCAAGCGCCTCACGAGTATTTTATTTAGTAGGCCATCAGGGGTCTGTCATGTTTTCCTCTTCTGGATTTCCTTACCGAAAACTTGCCAGCGCCTTGCCTAAACTTGGCAAAATTTGTATGTTTGATATGTATGTATATGTATATACCTATATTAATTCAAAGAACAAACTCTCTAAATTTATAAAACTTTTAAGAAAAAGGATATTGAGGAATAAATAGGATGAACATCTTATTTCAAATTATTAAAAAATCCATAGATCCTTATAAATTCGTTTGAAGATTTTTTAAGGAATTTCAAATTAAATCTGAAATCGTATAGACTTTTCAGTTGAGTAAGCAAATGATAATAATAACGTATTTAAAGAAAATTCAATGAGAAATCTTTCAAAGTAAAAAAGTCTTTTGTTTGTGATGTACATGCAAAGGTACATAATTAGAACTAGTAACAGACATAATATAATCAATAACACAATTAAAGAAGATGAAAACATTGGTCATACCTGAATAAGCATACCTATAACAAGCTTAATGATAATGGGAATAATTCTCTGCGGACTTTATGCGATGAATGTTTGTGGTAATTTCTTAAAGCTATTTTTCTATTTATTTTTCTGTCGATTGCTCATTTTTATTTCATTTCATTTCATTTTATTTCATTTATCTCGAAGAAGGATTCAATTCACAATGATAGATTAAGATTTAAATCTTTTAGAGTATCGATAATTAAGTAACAAAGTTTTAAATATTCAAAAATAGGAATCATAATTCTTAAGGCTAGAAAAAATCTAATAATTACAGAAATATAATTTAGTTAGACTTTGAATTTGTGTAAAAAAAAAACTAATCGAAAAAAAAATAAGAGAATTTAAGTTTAAATATAAGAAAAAAAGAACAGGTATTTAGAAAAGAGAAGAAACAAAAAGAAAAAGACTTTTGTAAATGTGCAATAAATGTAAGTTCCTAACTTTGATTTTTAAAGTGCAAAAATAGTTTCCTGTTCAGCAGTTCTTTGCAACTCATTTGGGAGAGCATTCCACAAACGAATTGCAGATATGTAAAATGAACGTTCTGCTATGCTGTATATGCAAAACGCGGTAAAATTAGTTTCAAACCTCTTTGGGAATATGCAAAATTAAGAATTTGACTGAGATGTTGTGGATGATATTGTGGAGTTACAAATCCAGCCTGAACTTCAGGTACTCATCAAGTCTCATTCCAAATAGTGTGTGACTTAAATGCCAAACACTGGAATATCTAGGCATATTTTGAATAAAGCATATAGAATCATTAAGTGCTACGTTCAATCTGCGCCTACACTCACAGTCCAAAATTGGATATACAGAATAATTAAAAGTAAAATATGGCATTATTAATGATTTAATGAGGCGCATTTTCATCGTGGGAATCAATAAGTTCGAAGAAGATCTCAAAGATCGTAATCCAAAATAGATATTTTTGCCCGATAAGCAATATATAATTTTCTTTCGGTGTAATGTTTCTAAAAAAACTAACGTTGTCACTGAACGTACACAATATCCCACTACGCAGATTTTCGAAACGTAACGTACTACATCGTAAAATGTGACCTGGTAACGTCGCACAGTGGAAATTCGATGTTTTTATTTCACTCTACCGCCGCCGTCATAGATGTTTACACTTCAAAAATTATCGGATGAGCCTTGGGTGTATCTAGGCACCTACCTCTTTTATAATTTTTCGAACTTAATGTAAGTGGCTTAATAGCTTTTAATAAAATTGTATATTTATTTCGTTTCAAAAAAAAATTTAGAAACAGCGTGATTTTTATAAGACTGATTAGTCTTTCAAAAAGTTTTACATACTTTTTAACTGTGTTCTTATTTTAGACAGCTATTTGACATTTATACAGGGTATCCCACAGCCACATTTTTTCCTCTGATTTTGCCAAAAAAAATCATCTTTTCAGATGAAGCTCATTTTGATCTTGGCGGGTAGTAAACAAGCAAAATTGTCGCATTTGGGGCACAGAAAACCGACATGCATATACATTGAAAAGCCGATACACCCAAAACGAGTCACTGTTTGGTGCGGATTTTGGTCCAGAGGCATAATTGGGCCATTTTTCTTCGAAAATGAGCAAGGAGTGGCCGTTACAGTCAATGGCGATCGTTATCGGGCCATGTTGAACGCATTTTTGTTCACAAAAATTGAAGAGGAGAATATTGGCAACATTTGGTTTCAATAGGACGGCGCTACGTGCCACACAGCCGAAGCTACACTCGATGTTTTGCGCCATTTTCAAAAAAAAAAAAGTTATTTGGCTGAGCCTTTATAAAAACCAACTTTCGATATGAAATCACTTCTTGACCAGCGTCAAATCTTTCACACAATCTCCCTCCTTGTATGTCGAACGAATTGTTGGCATATGAATCGTGTTCGGAGAAAAAAGAAAGAAACCGAATGTACAACAACCAGCTCGTGTGTATAGCTAATACAAATCCTAGTTGATTCAAATGCAATGGTCAAACACATTATCACGTGACTTTGGTAGTGCAGTGTGGAGTGCGATTGGATCTGAAGACGCTTGGTCTATGTTCAACCCTCAGGTGAGGCAAAAAGTTTTTCAAATTAAAATTGAACGTAATAAACTAAGCACCACTAAAAGGAGTCTGATGATCGGTCTGGCAGCTGTGAAATAGCTATAACTCCAGCCTATAATGACTTGGTGGTAGCTCACCCAGGTGGTTGTTGTTTCATTCAAACCTTCAATAAGTATAATATATTCTTAGAAAAACAAAGTTTAAAAATTTAAACAACAATAAAACACTGGCGGAAAATTTTAAACAGCTTGATGTCAAGGTGTTAGCATGATGCTAGTTAACAATTTACTAATTTTGAAGCTCTTTACCTCAACCTATTTAGCTCAACCTATTTTCTTACGAAACTCAAACTGAACGTGCCTAAAACAATGACATTTCGTGTTTAAAAGTAGCAAACATACATTTTTTTATATTATGTCATTGTTAATGTGACATAATCGAGTAAGATAATGATACGTAACAGACAAAATAGCCGTTCGGTGATTTTATCTCTAATAAAATGTTAAAAAGATAGTTCGATGTTAACTCGTTTAAAATTTGGAAAATATACTCTTTTTAACCTAGCATCATACTAAAAATGCATTAACATCGTGCTTAATCTTCGAAAATTTTGCGCCATTATTTTTGATGGTGTAATATTAATTCCGAAGTCTTATAAATCGCAAAATCTTCTTAGTTTGTTTAATCTGCCGCATATACATATATAGATGAATCTTTACTTGTATTTTGTGTACCATCGAACGTAAGCACTTCAGAGAAATATTTGGATACAAGACATCATCAATAAATTAAACAAACATAATCGGACTTAAAATACAGCCTTGGGGAACACCAGCACCTGTACCAACATATCGTGAATTGAGCTTCTACTCCATACTGCAGCAGAGGTATCGGTTATGGCAAGCTTATATTAATGAAGACATTTTGTTGATATGCCTGTAAGGTTAATACTTTGAAGATTCCCTGTTTACGGTATTACAGGTCGCTTTAAAATCCTCAAAAAAAAAAACAAGTTTGTTTTCATTAACATGCATCTCAAATTTGGGGCTATATTACAGTTGTTAAGTAAAGGGTTTTCCAATAAGAGGTGTTATTTTGATATTCAAAGGAAAATGGCATTTTTTGAGATAAATCATCGGATGTTTATTTCATTATAAAGAAGAAGGTATGCCGTTAATAATGGAACACAACATCATCCAAATGGCCGCCACGACCACGCTTACAGGACCATATCCTTTTCATGAAATTTTCCATAACGAAATCGCAAAGTGGCTGCCCTATGTCCTCGATAGCCTCACGAATTCCATCTTTGAGGTCTTGAATCGACGCTGGGCTGTTGGCGTAGACCTTATCTTTCATGTGGCCCCAAAGGAAGAAGTCGCAAGGTGTTAAATCACAAGATCTCGGTGGCCAATTGTGATCACCTCTTCGAGAGATAACACGGTTCGGAAACTTTTCCCGTAAAAGATTGATGGTTTCATTGCTTGTGTGGCACGTAGCGCCTTCTTGTTGAAAGTAAACGTTGTCCAGATCAATACCATCCAATTCCGGCCATAAAAAATCATTAATCATCTCTCGATAGATCCATTGACCGTAACTGTTGCTCCAGCCTCATTTTCGAAAAAGTAAGGTCCAATGACCCCGCCGGACCATAAACCGCACCAAACAGTCACGCGTTGAGGATGGAGAGGCTTTTCAACAATAACTCTTGGGTTTTCCGAGCCCCAGATGCGACAGTTTTGCTTGTTGACGTAGCCTCCGAGGTGGAAATGGGCCTCATCAGTCAAGATGATTTTTCGATGAAATTCCGGATCATTTTCATGCATTTCAAGGACCCAATCAGCAAAGACACGACGTTGTTGATGATCAGCCGGCTTGAGTTCTTGTGTTAACTGAACTTTTTAAGCCTTAAGACCCAAGTCTTTATGCAAAATACGGTGTAATGACGTTTGTGGAATGCCTAATTCCAAAGAACGACGAGGAATGGACAAACCTGGGTTTTCTTCAACACTTTGGGCTACAACAGCAATATTCTCAGTTGTTCTTGAGCGACGTGCACGGGTTTTATTCTTCACATCACTAACTTGTCCCAACAGCTCGAATTTGTCCACCAATTTCTGTATTGCGGTCCGACAAGGTGCTTCACGACGAGTCTTACGAACCGTCTCTGCCAAATTTTCACCATTTTTATAGTGAATTTTAATAATTTCAATGCGTTGCTGAAGCGTGTATCGTTCCATTTTTATTAATGGCGTAGTTTCTACTTGTCAAATGTCAAAAAATGACAGCTATTCAAAATAACACCTCTTATTAGAAAACCCTTTACAATATCCAGTCGTGAACAGATTTTTTTAAATCAAAATCGTTGAAGCCGTTTTCGAAAATAAACGAAACTAAACAGGCGGCTTAATATTTATGAAATAATTTTACGAAACTACGTAAAAAATCCTATTTCATATTTTATTTCTTAAAAACTCAAAGTTATCCTTAATTTTACACAAAAGTTTTATTTAAAATCTGCAAATGCTGTAGACAAACCCATAACCAATAAAAACAATAAGCCTAGAAAAATTTAACTGAACACAAATCATTCGAAAATCATGTTTCTTATCAAATACTTACGAATCTATTGAGTTATGAGTCAAAAATTTTATTACATTTTCCCCATTTGACCCAAGTACTTTGCTAATTATTGTTCAAACTAAATCCCTTATCAAAGTTGTTAGAAGCATCTTATCGAATAGAATAACTTAGTGTTAAATACGTTGTAAGTTCTAGGGACAAATAAATCAGTAATAATACGCGCATACATAAATAAATAACGACACAAAAAGAACTCTCTTTCTTCCCTTAAACTTTCTTGTCACATAAAGTTGTGAATAAGATTCTTACTTCCTTTCCATTGAGTTGATATCAATAAAACGAACAAAAAAAAAAATACTTATACCATCTTGTATTTTCATCACGTATCTGGTGTGTGTTCATGTTCAGTTCCAGTACTCTACCAAATAGTTTTCAAGCTGACATGAAACACGAAAGGAGAATCCGCAACGAAACTTTCTCCAAAGTACAAAATTATTCTTTTCATTTTGAGAAAACAAGAGTATCTTAAGATAACATCCGTAGATATTATTGATTTTTTGAACTGTGTATCACTGTCGATATGTAAGTAGGTATGTTATGTAGCTCACAGTTCCGGCTTTGTAATTTCTTTTTAGAGAAAACGAAAACTTCACCCACAACCACACACGTTCATTGAAGTTTCCTGGGCGGTACGGTAGAAATATATAAACCAGCTCCAGCTGGTGGATTTTTGTTAAAGTTTCCAAGGGGATAAAGTTAAATTTGTATTTAAAACTTTGAAACCATACATATTTTTTACTTAAGGGCGTAACACACTTAACCAGAAGATATTATATGTATTTTATGACGCCCTTCGGAGGCGGTGAAGGAAATACAGTTTTGATGTGTTTCATTTAGGTTCAAGTATTGAGCCATACGCCGTGTTTTATTATCAGAAATGATCCATATAGGTTATCAGAAAACATGTAAAGGGTTTTCAACAGGGAAGCTACAAAAGTAGAGCAACAGGGACAGCAAACGACGCCATATTTCTTGCCGCTCTTTTGACATTTCTCTTTAGTAAGTTTTGCCATTTCATGATGGAAAGATATACGAGCCAACAACGAGTCGAAATTTTTAAAATTTACTACCGAAATTCGGAGTCAGTGGCCTCAACGTTAAGAGCGCTGCGTCCAATTTATGGTCGTCTTAATCGTCCTAGCAGATCAACAATTGAGCGTCTAGTGAATAAATTTTGAATCCACAGGCACAGTACAAAATGTTCCCGTGCCAGTGAGACAAAGAAATGCCCGTAGTGTCGAGAATATTGCTGCCGCTGAAGCTTCAGTTGCAGAAAGCCCAAATGTGTCTCTCACACGTCGTTCTCAAGCGTTGGGCATCTCTGTGACGTCGTTGTGGCAAATTTCGCGAAAAGATCTTGACCTACATCCTTACAAGATTAAATTGACGCAAGAACTGAAGCCGCTTGACCACCAGAAGCGTCGTATGCTCGTGAATTGGGCTGAGCAACAACTTGAAAATGATTCGGATTTTCATCGAAAAATCATCTTCAGCGATGGCTGAATGGCTTCGTCAATAAACAAAATTTGCGGTATTGGTCAGGCAGCAATCCACACGTACTCCATGAGTCATCATTGCATCCCGAAAAAATTACGGTTTGGTGTGGTTTATGGGCCTGCGGCCGGCGTCATTGGGCCGTACTTCTTCCGTGATGATCAAGACCGGCACGTAACTGTGAATGGGGATCGCTAGCGTTCAATGATAACCGAATATTTTTGGCCCCAATTGGATGATATGGATTTGGATGACATGTGGTTCCAACAAGACGGCGCCACAAGCCACACAGCGAATGTCACAATAAATTTATTTTAAAACAAGTTTGGAGAACGTGTTATCTCACGAAATGGTCCAGTCGCTTGGCCACCTCGGTCGTGTGATTTGACGCCGTTAGACTATTTCCTGTGGGGCTACGTCAAGTCTATGGTCTATGCCAACAATCCAGCGACGATTGATAAACTTCGTACAAATATCGAACGTGAAATTGCAGCAGTATCCGCCGATTTATGCTTGAAAACCGTCGAAAATTGGGTTCAGGGTCTGGACTTCTGCAAGCGTGCCCGTGGTGGCCATGCAAAAGAAATCGAGTTCCATACATAATGGCATCGAACGTACTTTCACAGGAATAAAGAATTTCATTGATATCCAAAACCGTTTTTGTTTTATTTAAAAAAAAAACTTTTGTAGCGCTCTTATTGAAAAACCCGAAATATGATAATGTAATACTGCCTTAAGTAAATAGTTCTGATGAGTTAACTGAAGAAAAAATCACAGTTGTCTTTTTATTTTGAACCACCTTAATGGGTTTAAGATCCTGTGTATTTTCCAAAATCATGTTTTATTTAACTGAACTGATGATTTATTTAGTTCACTGAATTTGTCACTACACAAATATTATGATTATTACTTTTGACAACATGATCCTTATTTTTTCTCTTTCGATTAGCTAAGTTAATAATTTCTCGAAGTTTGCTAAAATTAAAAACAGCTGAAATGAAAGTAAAAAAATAAATTGTATCTTACTAGTATTTCAGTTAATCGGAATCAACTTTATTTTTTATTGACATCCGCCTCGTCTGCCATCTGACTTTTAAGTTCTGAAAAATTAATAATAATTTTATATAGTCTGGAACGTGGTCTTTTGTCTTTTAGGATTAGGACTTCGAGAGCAGAAACCGCTTTGTGTTACAAAAAAAAGGACAATGTTATGATCTTATTGGGATTTTTTTTGTGTAGGTGTAGACAAAAGTTATCGGCAGCATGAAGAGGAATGTCTTATATAAATATATCCTAACGTAAAATCCAAGCTCATTTTTATGTTTTCATAAAATGATAGAAAACAACGACCATGTTTTTCATTTAATACCTTCCACTTCGATAAAGGCAAATTCTTATATTTCATGCATAGAAAAAAAGAAAAAAACAGTCAGCCAGCATAAATCTTGCATACAAAAAAGTCGCTCTTCCAAAAGACCTTTATATAAGTTTCGAAGCATCAAAAATAAGCCCATAAAAATATTATTTTATTTTTCTTTCTAGTCCTTGATGTTGTGTGTGTGTGTATCTTCTGCGAGACAGTTTTATTATGTTTTTGGTGTCGCGATGCCGATGTTGCATCTGTTGTGTTCAATTTTTTCATTTAAAAAAAATTACTTGTAAGCACGTAGCGCTATTAAGTAAATGTATTTGTGTTAATATTAAACCACAAGGAGAAAGTTATTTTTGAAGCTTTATAATATTCAATTTAATGTTACTTAAATATTATTAAGACATAAAAACACATCAGGGATGAATTGTATGTATTTTAAAAATAACCCTTTGAATAAATAAAACCGCTGTAAAAGACCTGGTAAACGATAAATTCACTTGTCTTTGTTTCCAAGGGAAGGCTTTATCCTTAAATAGCTTTTTTTGTTTCTAATCTTTATAGTCTTACAAAAGAGTTCAATAAAACGTAAAATACAACAAGTGCTGGTCTTGAATATAAAACTGTTTTCTGTAAATATAGACTGAAGGAAAATAACTTAAAAAATATCATGGGTGGGAACTGAACTTTATCAGGGCTTAACGTGGATAGAAAATGTATTGAAGTTAAGGGCATAACCCTTCATAAATATCAATTTGCTCGATTCAAAACAGCGTTTGATGGCCTTTTATCCACAAAAATTAGAGTTTCGTTCCAGATTCGTTCTCACTTGGACTCATCAGTTCACTAGTAAGTGTATACATTGTCAATATGGAAATTTTGTTCAGTTCAACTAACATCGATTTTTGGGAAAAAATCTAATGTGAACTAAATATATCCAACAACTTTTTTCTGATAGGGCTAGCCATTTTTTGTAATCAAAGTTTTTTTTTTTATAAAAAATCTTCGACTGAAACAAGCCAGGCAATTAGAAGAATTAGCACTAATTTAATAAAATTTCTTGAATTATTGATTTAAAAAAGCTTTTAATGGATTAATTAAGTGAATTTGATAATTACTAAATATTACGAAAAATGCAAAATATCAGTATTTATTAGAATTTTTTAAAATTAATGTTTTTAATGAATACGTATTATGTTTTTAATTAAAAAAATAAGCGAGTACATTAAATGCAGTCACAACAAGGGAGCATTAATCTTATGAGCGCTCATATATATATACACATTTACTATTATAGTTTGGTGAATAAGTTTATGAGCCTATTAATTGTTATGAGCGTTCGCTGAAAACCACCCTTAGGCCCAGTTTTTCAGTGGCTGGTGAGTTAAAGCAGAATTATTTAACTCTAGAAATAAATTAACCAACAGTTAACTGAGGAAGCAGTTTTTTTTGGTGGAAAATGCATGCGGAACGACTTAACAAACTCGGTGGATTAACTCTCCAAATTTGATGACTTAATTCTGGTTTAACTTTAATAAATATCACACTGAAAAACTAGACCTCAGCCTATAAACAATTTTGTTTAATTTTATCCATTTTTTCAGAAACATTTTTAAAAGCCAAAACGAGTAAGATATATTATGACTTTGCTGTCAAGTACCCTTGACTCTGAAATATTTCTTATTTTATTGCCGTGGTAGCATTTTGCTGGAAATTTGATCAATTTATTGCAACTCAATGCCCCCTTCATCTTTCATTACCAAAATAAGAAGGATTATTCAAATGGAAATAAATCAACTCGATTCGCTGCAACAAGTATTCTCACCAGCGTAGCCATCGATGAACAAGACACTGATATCTTAAACTCAGAATAGGTATCTTTTTACTCGTACTATAAATGCTATGTAGGTTATATATTGTGAAGAGCAATAAAACAAATGATTCTGAGAAATCCGTCTTTTCGAAATACCCTGTCAAATAACATTTTGATCGGTCTAACAATTTAACAACCTCGATTTACCAAAATACATCTATACTCGTAGGTACAGTTGTTGCCCTTATAATTTTATATTATTCTCAATCGTCCTTCAAATAAGATACAAAAAAAAACACTCAAAATGTCTATCTTTAGGGAACTTTGATTATCTGAAACGTGCCATATCGGCAATCTTCACAAAATAAATTATGTTTCTGAATTACGTTAGAAACACAAAATCCTTGTTTGTTTTGCTTTTGGTTTTGTTTTACTTTTTTTTATAGAGTGGTGTTTTAATATTTGCAAATCAAATTGAACAAAGTTCGTTGCCCACGAGTTAAATACACTGAAAAGGGAAAGGCTTAAGGACTTTTATGGTGGAAATATTTTTGTTTATAACGACACGACACCTTTAATTAAACGGCTGAAGCTTGAAGTGGTATGCTTTGGTTGTGTTGTCTCGTTGACCAATCACCGCTTGCTCTTAAATATTTGTGAATATAGCAACAAGTGGGTGAGTATTAGGTGGGAGTATCTTTTTTTTTTTTTGGATGAAAGGATTCTTAAGAGAAAATTTGTAATTGAGTTATTTTACGGTTGTTTTTTTTTATTTTATTTTTATTGGCTTGGATTTGATGATTTGCAAATGTAGATTTACTGAAAATCACAAAGAGTTTGGTGGTTTATTACGAATAAATAAATTCTATTTCTGGGTTTTTATTGGTTTGGGGACGTTTTTATGACCTGTAATATAACTACATAGTTAAATTATTTAGAATCTTCCTTCTTTAGCGAAGGAGAGACTATACATAACTATACTAATAGCATGAACAAATGATTTCAATGAACTCATAACTCCTAGTAAGTGTGGGTATTAAATGTATGGAATTAAAAGGGGATTGCCCACTTAAGGGAGTTGTCCACAATAGGAGCATTCACTGTACACAATTTTAAACCCAACAATTCTTCATGCAATTAAATATCAATTCAAATTTTAAATTGTTACCAAAACCATTTAAAATGTAACGAAAAAATTCATGTACCTATTCGATATGTATGGTAAGTATATTTAAATAAAGAACCTTAGCACACCTGTTGCAAGTTAAAATGAATATAATGAATTTAAATGGTTTTGTCACACAACCAATCCAAAAGAATTTTGTTCAAAATAAAACATTTTATCCGTCAAAAATGAATAAATAAACATTCTAGCAGCAGCGGCAGTCATTTTAATATAATTTCATTTTAATATAATTTCAGGGACATCCTTTGAATAAAGAATTGCCTTACGCTTGTGTGACTTTTAAGCCATCAGTAAGGTAGTAGGTATAAAAGATAAACATTATTGAGAAGTAGGTTATGGTATTTTTTTTTTGCCCAAAGGCAAATAAATATATATCTATGTAATAGAAAAAAAATACAATTTCCATTTTTGTATTCTGTTTTCATTGCGGAAACAGGATAAAATGCAAACTGCTACTTGTTATTAGTTTAGCAACATTGCAATGTCAGGAAGGGTGCTAATATAGTTTGGTATGTGAAATTTGATTTAATCCTTCCATGGTGGATGGAAACCGATTTCCGTTGGAAAGGAAGACACCGAGACACCAGTAGGTATAGCTAAACAAGTTACTTGTAGTATTTTATCTAAACTTAAAAGCAAACATGGAAGATAACAATTTTTACTCTACCTGCATGGAATACCACGGAAAAAATGTATCTTGTTATTTTCTACATGGTACTTTATGTCCAGTTTACAAGGAGAAGTCCAGAATTTTGTATGTATGACGGATTTTGGTGAAACTTTGCGACAGGTCCTTTTTTGTTGAAAATGCAGATCTCGGTTAACCGATGAAATAGTCGTGAAGGAGTATTACGTTTTCAACTCATTTCTCTATCCAAATAATTTTTATAAGTTTAATTAGTCTGAAGCATGAAAAACAGATATGGTTTGCCAGTGAAAATAACATTCCAATAAAAATTTTAATGAATAACTTAATATGAGACGAAATGAGATGGCATTTACTTTGACAAGATAATACTCGACTGGAAAGGTAAAACATCTTAAGTCGACTTAAGATGATTTGCTTTTTTTTCAATGAACCATGTTACTAATATAAAGGATTGCACCCAAGTAACAATCTACCTTGTTTAAGGTCCAATTTTTAGAATTTGGTAAGCTATAGCTCGCATAGAATTGTCAAAAGGCTTACTTATGCAAGTCAATCATCTATTTATATATTTTTTTGTAAAATAGCTTGTTTCTTGCTTTCATAAAATAGTTCTATGCGAGTTTGTTTTAGTTATGCCTTTTTAAGGTCTGTTTAAGGTATCTCAAAATTAATGCTTGAAGTGCGAAAAATAATAGCTTTAGTAAGGCATTCTGCTGAAAGTGATAACAAACATCTTCTATATGGCTTCTTTAATAAAGCAAAATATGTGTACGTCGATTGTAGTCTGTTATATTTATGTAATTTTGGAAAACCAATTTTTTATTAATTTGATATAATTGTGACTTTAACTTATATACAACAATTGTGTATGATAACTTGATTAGTCAAGCAAACGCATACAAGTGTATTTTCAGTTTGTTTATAGCAAACTTATGCAAGTGTATAGCCTATGTATTTTGTTAATAACAAACTAACAATATTGTCCCGATATTGCAACTATGGTAATAGTTAGTAGGTTGTATTTATCTTAATAAAATGTTATATTCTTTAGATATTTTAGCACTTATAATTTTTAAAGCTAGTCAGTACAACCAATTTTTAAACGAACGTCCTTTTATTAACTTAGAAAGTTTATTCAATTAGAGAAGAGAAAATACAATTTTGTATCCTAAATAAGCTCAAATTATGAAGTTTATACTTGAAGTATCAAGTCATTTGAATTTGAACAACCTATTCTATGTTGCGAATTAGCTTCGTTGGTTGAGTGCTCGATCAGTAATCAGAACAACGTAAGTTCAAATCCCGATCGGAAATTTTGGTTTTTTTCTAATTAAATTAAATTCTATATACATTTCAGAACAAAACAGAACAGCAGTCAAACCCCCCCATATAAGGTGTATTAAGTACAGAAACAAAAATAATAAAAATTAAATTGAGACCAAGACATATTTTTCTTTTACAATTTAATTTAGTAGGCTTGTATAAGGCCTGAATGGAAAATCCTATGCAAGCTATTTCTCGGCCTGCAATTGAAGGTCTTATAGGAGTCAAATAACTTGTATAGTGAAGCAATAGCATTTAAATATAAACAGATTATTGCTTTCTTTATTTTGCTTTCATAAGGCTTTATTTCACTGTTCATGGAAAGCTATTTACTTGCATAGCACTTGTGATTGAAAGTTTTAAAGGAGTTAAATAGCTTTGGCAATGTGCGCAAAATGATTTCTATAAGGCCTTATGTTTTTATTATACAAACCAAAGAATAGCTTGTATTGAACTTAAAACAAGCTAAATTGTTAGTTGGGCAGTTCTGCCTTATCCGCATTCTTCTATCTCACTCCTTTTTCGTTTTATAAAAGAAAACAAATCATCTTATGTAGGAAAATGGCATGGTGACACAAGGTAAAATATCTTAAGTCTACATAATTATGTTGTGTTCTAGCCAATAAAAAAAAAATAAAGTATACTTAAGATTATTTTATTGTCAGAGTTTGTAATAATAGTGAAAAGGGAGAACTGTTGACTTAAGATACTTTACCACGTGTAAACCAAACAAAAAATCAACCTTAAGTCGACTTAAGATAAAATACAAACATTTGGAATAAAGTGAAATGGCAAATCATCTTATGTTGACATGAGATGTTTTCATGAGTTTGAAACCTTGAATTCGCCTCCTCTAAGTAGACTCAGGATATTTTACCATTTGCAAAATAAAAAAATGCACGAAATAACAATGACATAAGATACATTCAATGGCAATTTACCTCCATATTCTTCTCAGTGCGCATGGGTTTTTCTTAAGTG
This sequence comes from Leucozona laternaria, assembly GCA_932273885.2. Classification (NCBI taxonomy): domain Eukaryota; kingdom Metazoa; phylum Arthropoda; class Insecta; order Diptera; family Syrphidae; genus Leucozona; species Leucozona laternaria. The sequence continues at coordinate 14,640,606 of OW026367.1, read as the reverse complement.
AAAGGATAACTGATCGGTAAACAAAAATAACGGGAAAAAATAATAAAAATAAAAAATTTTTTTTAGAGCATCAAGCTTTGATTTTCATTTATGTAGGAGCCGTACAAAATAATCATCTGTTTTTCAAAACTGCCAATAAGCGCAAAAATAAAATAAAATACAAGGAATAAACTATTATTTACTTGAATCTTTATTATAGATTTTTAATGTTGCTTCCTTTGAAAATAGTAAAGCACTGTGTTACAAAGTATCCCGTTTAAATAAATGTTCAGATATAATGTATATCAATTCGCGTGCAGCAGCCATTTTGCGAATGGTAAATTCAAAAAAAGTTCATCAGACATTATTGAAAAAATTTCTGTTACAACCCATTAAAATAAGTGCTACAAAGAAAAAGGACTTATTTGATATGCTGGATTTGATAAATCCCAACTACCATGATTTCTGCCAAAATCTGCCATCTGATAATCAAACGGATATTCATCCAGATCTGTGAGAAGACTCCGAAGAAGAAACCTAATTTGTTAATACTTAATATTTATACTTTTAGTTTTTAATAAAATTATTGAAGTTTCATCTTATGATTTATTCATTTTCACTACAACATTTGCAATTCATCTTAAATCGACTAAGGAACTAGGAATGATTTTCGATAAAAATAGGCAAAATATCTTATCTCAACTTAAGATTTTCGAAATAAAAATTAAAAAAAAAAAAAATAAAAATAGTCAAACTATCTTAAACCATAATTTGCCCTTTAACTCACAAAATATTAACATTATCTTTTTACAATAAATTTAAGAAAAAAGTTCATTAAATTTTACCTTTAAAAAGTTTATTCTAAGAAGTCAACGTCTAGAAGGTTTTTTGGGAAGCATCTTTTAAGAGTTTTTTTTTGATTTCCTGAAAAATGTTAAAAATGGACTTAAGATGATTCACCTTTTCATTCGAGAATAGTTCTCGACTGAAAAGGTAAAGTATCTTAAGTCGATTTAAGATGATTTGCTTTTTTTTAATGAACCCTATTACCAACACAGAGGCGCACAGTTCTGTCTTATCCGAATTCTTCTATCTCACTCCCTTTCCTTTTTATAAAGGAAAAAAATCATCTTATGTTGGAAAATAGCATGGTGACATAAGATAAAATATCTTTAGTCCACATAAGATGTTGTGTTGTAGCGAATTAAAAAATTTTAAGTATACTTAAGATTATTTCATCTTAAAAGTTTGTGATAATTCTGAAAAGGTGAGACATTTTAAGTGGACTTAAGATACCTTACCGCGTGCAAACCCAAACAAAAAAATTATCCTTAAGTCGACTTAAGATAAAATAGCCAAAAATTTTTTTTTAAAACTGAGAAAAGGCATAATTTTCTCCTATAACTGAATAAATATTAACAATATATTTCTACAATAAATTTAAAATAAAAGTTCACAAAATTTGACCTCTAAAAAGTTTAAAAGGTTTTTTGGGAAGCTTCTTTCCACAGTTTTTTTGCTCTCCTGAAAAATGTTAAAAATTGATTTAAGATACTTTACCTTTTCAGTCGAGAGTTTTTATTAGGGTTCAAAAGTTATAGTATGGGTGAAGTAGTGCGCTGGTTTCTCTATCCGTTCATCCATTGTTCGAAGTCTGAAACTCAAAACGTTGAATAGTGTCTAAGTGACAATAAACAAAATAAACCATCAGCATCACTAACATGCAGTGGCGTAGCTAGCTCTTTGGGGCCCCGAATTTAAATTTTTTTGGGGCCCCTTTCTCCTGACTGGGACAGAGCCTAATAAGCATTTTTTTTTCAAAATATATTTTCACCCTTGCGCTAGCAGTTTTTGTTTTGTAAAACTTAAAAACAAAATGATCAAATAAACCCTTTTTTGGTTTTTCTACAAATTTATTAAGGGCGATTTTAATCACTAGAAGTTACATAGAACCTAAGGATTTTCTTGTCAATTTGAGAATTTGGTTTTATTCACTCGAAGATGACTGTCTCAACTTTCGATATTCTATAAATTTGGGAAAATCCAAGGTTGATCTTGATGAACTTTTGATTTTTTTAACTTCCTGAAATTGTAGAATTTAAAGGACCAAACTTGGGACTTCGTTTGATTTGTTTTTATTCAGTCTAGTTGTGGTCTGTTTTCTCTTAACATCGGATGTCGAAAATAAATTAAAATAAAAGAATTCATAAATAAAAATGTTCCGGTATAATTATCTCTGGAAGGATTTGCCAGAAGAAATCTTGAAAGACGTGTTGAATTCAACAAATGGGGTGACCACGATTTCATCTATCGGTTTATGGTGTTGATCTTTGTTTATTGTGATCGGATCCAGTTTGAAAAGTGGCCTGGCCAAACGAAAGCAATGAAACTCCTATCAAATTTAAGGCAGCTCGTTAATCGCTTTATAAAATCTTAATTTAATTTTATGTTTGCTTTTCTTCAGACGATTAAAGAACTTTAATTAGGACTTCATTCGTTTCCATTTTACGTCGACGGCTGTGCAATAAAGCGTTTAAAGTCTTACACAATTTGGCAAGATTCACCTTCTCCTAAGTACGGTCAACAACTGTACCTTTGTTCGACAACATTGACTCTATGTTTTGGTGTTTTGTCGCTTTCAAATCGTCTATTTCAATACAACTTTTTCTTATCCTCCTCTGTGTATCTAGGGGCCTCTTTATTTCGAAGACCCCGTATCATTGATACTTTTGATACCGCGTTAGGTACGCCCCTGCTAAAAGGGGTAAACGTCAAATGACCGGATTCGTAGTCGTTAAAAAGATATATGAATGCAGAATTGAGGTTTGGAAACATAATATTGTTGCCTCAGTCAATCTTTATAAAAGCTGGTAATTAAATTCTTTTTTTTTTTTAGGCCCCTTCTATATTTAATGATAAAAAGTTTGAACACTAAAACATCCTTTACGAAGAAATTATATAAAATTTCTCGACTGTATTACCTTTATAGGTAATTATAATAGGTACGAACATATTTTGAACGTTGAAATATCACAATATACCTATAGGAGCTCTTTGATACTATAACGACCATTAAGGAAGGTATTATGGCATTATGAAAACATATGGCATTACTTCTGCTCCTTCTCCCAATGGACATAATAATGATATATAACGACTTCCCGCCTAAACTCATGTCTGACAGTTTTGGTTGGTAACCGAATAGCTTTTTGCCCTCACAAAAACCCAAACAAAATGAATATGTAACATGAATTAAATTTATGGCTAGCTGGCATGGATTTGGATAGTTGCGCGTTTATATGATCAACACAATAGATAAACTCGCAGTGCCATATGCCGCACCATAAGAGCCTTAAACGAACTCCTCGACAACAATAAAATCCACTAAAATGGATAAAGATTTTGTTACCTATTTGTGAAAGATTAACTTCTTTTACGACGGGTCAAGCACTTTTGATTTGAGTAAGGTTTAATAAGTTACGCACATCCTCGTCTCGAATACACAGTTGTAGTGAAATAACGAGGACGAAGCACGGGTTCATTCACTTTGTTTCCCCACACCGTAACCTAATGGAAGATGTTTTATCTCAAGAGTTACAAATTTCGTATAAGGGATTATTATGGTTGGCTGGAGCTTTAACTGGATTGCTTTATGCTGGGCTGGGGAAGGACATGTTCTGTTTCCATTAGGAAAATTGTTTTTCTAGATATACCTAACTGGAGAGAAGGATTACGTTGAGTTAGCAATTTTATAGCATGTCCATCATAGATATTGGCATTGGACTTTCTTAGCACTTTTTGAAAACGCAAATGCTTCCACTGGCCGTGCGTCATTCGTCGTTCATCGGTCGGTCGTCGTTGTGGTTATTCGGAAATCGGATATTCGGATTCTTTGTAAGTTTCATTAATATTAGATCACTCCAAAGTAAAAGGCGGATAATTATTGTAAGATACAAATGAAATTCCCAGAATACGCAATATCGTAGATAAAAGATGATAAAGAGTGTGGCTTTGCTAGATATTAAAAAGCTTTCAAAAGATTATCTTACTTGCTGAAAATGTTTACTGTATATAAATGAGTTTCAAGAATTTCTTCAAGATTACACAAAAAGGCAATATTGAAAGCCTCTGCAGCTCTATCTCAATTTTGAGCTTTGAAGTTTAACGTTTCCGCGTTAAGACGGATGTATGTGGTTAAGAGCCTCAACTCTCCCCGACATCATTGAATCCTCACAAGTCACAAGAAGAGGGGAAATTAATTGTGTGACTATTTCGTATTCTCCCCCACAGTCACAGCAGTCACACAGTCACAGTGTGAGAGTCACAAAAACAATCGAAGTTGTAATATTCTTCACAGCAGATCACAACTCACAAATAACTTATATATTTTTAAAATATTTTGACCAATGAACAATGGAGTGAACCGCATCAACAATCCTACCATTAACAATTTTAGTAGTGCCTTGAATGTAAAGGGTCCGCCAAATAACATTTTTTTTGTTTGAAAATGGCGCAAAACATCGAGTGTAGCTTCGGCTGTGTGGCACGAAGCGCCATCCTGTTGAAACCAAATGTTGCCAATATCCTCCTCTTCAATTTTTGTGAACAAAAATTCGTTCAACATGGCCCGATAACGATCGCCATTGACTGTAACGGGCACTCCTTGCTCATTTTCGCAAAATGGCCCAATTATGCCTCTGGACCAAAATCCGCACCAAACAGTGACTCGTTTTGGGTGTATCGGCTTTTCAATGTAGCGTGCGGGTTTTCTGTGCCCCAAATGCGACAATTTTGCTTGTTTACTACCCGCCAAGATCAAAATGAGCTTCATCTGAAAAGATGATTTTTTTGGTAAAATCGGCATCTTCTCTAAGTCGATCGCAGACCCACTTAGCGAAGCGTATACACAACCATATTCGTTCAGCGGAAGGATAAAACTAATTATCTGTCAAATCAGACATGAGCTAAGTGTTACCATTCACGAAATAAGCACTAGTTGAAAAAAAAAAACGTTAGATGGCGGACCCTTTATTTATTTTGTATTTTTTTTTTAACTAGGGGATCCCAGTGAACGCTGCATCGCCCTTTTTTTAAACTTTGAGTTTGAAAATTAATTTTTCAAAAAATATTAACTTAAAAAACTTTATTTAAAAAGATGATGAAAGAAAAGTTACAGTGCCTAATTGGGTTCTTCGGGAACAGGTGTTCTCAGAACCGCCATTTTACCTATGTATTATTTATTGCCGCCCCTTCCTCCTAAACAGGGGGGAGGGGGAAAAGTCCCCTTTTACCCCTTTCTTTTAGAATTTGTTTTGTCTTAACCCAACCTACACGCTCTAGTTTTTTGTCACATCTTATGCGAATCTCTCTGTACTTATGTAAAGGGTGTTTGTTTTAGACGTGTGGTTTTCAATCTGGCAATACTTTTTTCGGAGTTAGTCTTTTTGACAACTGTCACTTGTTTTATGCTCAGTTTGGTTCGTCATTTAAAAAAAAATGTACATACTCCTGAACAACGTTTGATAATCGTGCAAATTTATTACCAAAATAATGGTTCGGTTCGCGCTACACATCGCACGCTGCGTCCAATATTCGGCCGACATAATCGCAAAATCGCATAAATTCGAGCAACCATGGATCGGTTTCACATCACGTTTACTCTAGTGGATCATGCGCATCCTCAGAGACGCCGTACAGTGCGCACCGAAGACGCTATTGCTGCTGTGGAGCAGAGTATCGAAGAAGACCCGAATGAGTTCATCTGCCATAGCGCGCAAAGCTGTCGAAAATTGGGCCTCTCGGCTGGAATTTGTTCAAGCCAACCGCGGTGGCCACTTGCCCTAAATCATTGTTTAAACATAATGGCAAACCCTTATATTTATAATAAAGCTAAATTCTTGGCCATAACATAAAATTATATGCGTTTTGTTTCTTCTTGAAAACCACACGTCTAAAAAAAACACCTTTTATATTCAGTTAGGTAGGTACTTACTTGTATAGTCAACTTGTTGTTGGGATGTGAAAATATGGCTTAATGTGAAGAATTCCTTAATATTTAAAATGAGGAGCTCTTAAAGCGAAATATTGCAGTAAGACCACTCATACAGATATTCCTCTAAAAAGCTATGAATATTTTTTCCCTCATGTCACATTTCACAAGCTAGTCAACACCAACCATCCATCTTGTTCGTGTATGGAAAACTGGTACCTAAAATAATACATTTTGTATGCTTTTCAACTGTATTTTTATATTTTCTATTGGATATATTTTTTTTAGCATCATGTCAAGCAGAACATATTTATGTAGTGTAAAGGTACATAGGTGTAACTGACACAATAAAGGAAAGGGGTTTTCGATTTCGGTGTTTACTTTGTCAGAAAAAAAAAAAAAAACTATACCAACATCAGTACATCCCTACATGAACCTTGTAGTTGATGACAGAAACATTTTTATCGTTTGGTTTTGAAAATCCATACACCCATATCCGCATCACAATATAAACTCTAACCTTTAATATTTGATATTTCTTTTTAATAAAAAAAAAAATGGTGATTTTGATATAACAAAATCAAATAAGGTAGAAATTTGAAGAATGGTTTTTGAATATGTTAGGGATTTATGAACGTCGTTGCTTCGCTTCGCTTCGTTTTGTTGGTATAATAAACTAATAAAACAACAATTTTATTATATTTATTTTATACATGAGTGGGAATGAACGGTACTCCTACACACAATTTTTAACACAGAGGCAAGAATAATAAATTTTGAAGGCTTCGCAAGCACACATATGCATACAAAAATAAATATAAAAATATTACCTTACATTTATGCGAAATATCCATGTCAGGTAAAATTCGCCACATATCTATGTTACGTATGTACATTTTACATGGTACATATAGTGGTCTTATAGATAGAATATATCAGTTATGTCCATTGTTCGAGATATGGCATAGCTACAATTATAAATCCTTACCTGGGATGAGGGCTACAAGGACAGGGGATTGTTTTATCCATGCTTTTGGCAGAATAGCGTGGGTCTTAAGTTACCAATTAATTTATCAAATTAAATATAATACTTGAAACTATCACACAAGCCCTGTATTGAACAACTTCAAATGTAATTTCCTGTCCCACGAAGCAGATAATATGTGATACAACAAAATGTATAGGAACACTATTTTCGTTAAAAGAACATAATCCCAAACTCTATCAAATGTTCTCGAAATATAAAACGAAATAATCTTTTTTTAGGCAAAGTCGGGAAAGAAGGTATTGGATGACAAGGTGAACATATTGCTGCGTAATAAGATGAACTAACTGGCCACCCCAGCTTAGCACGGGTAGACTTCCGAAAAAAATTCACATGTAATGGTTTGTGTTAAAGATATCTTAACTTCAAAATTACAACTTTCCATAGGGAAGTTTTTTATAGGACTCAAATATGACATATGTGGGAGTGGCAGAAGGCGGATTCAAAAGAAAATGTTGTGCGCTATAGATATATTAGTTATACTTACATATTTTCGGCTTTCTAGAGTTGATGACTATGGAACAAATAAGAACAGCAAGTTAATTTCAAAAAACAATTTTAGGTTAAGCAAAATTTAACAAAAAAAATTCGGATTTCTCTAGGAACGTTAAACAAGAAACTACTAAAGTATACAAAACTGGGAAAATCTCGAAAAAATTTGAACATGATTAATAATTTAAGGTAAAAGATATTTTAAGTACAAAATTTCAAAACACTATATTATATTAAGTTGAAGTAAACTTAAAGACAAATTTTTAGATTTCTAAGGTCGTTAAATGAGGAGAACATTTAAATATAAGAAAAGTGTAAGTTGTAGTGTGTAATGGGAACAATTTTGTGAACATTTGTCGACAGTTTTTTCTTTGTCTAGCAAGAATGTCCAGTAAAGAGAAAACTCTGATATGAGAAAAATAGGCGTGGTAGGTGGACAGATTTTATTGAAACTTCTTTTTAAACCTTCCTCAAACATATAATAACAAATTCTGAAATTTCATACAAATTGGTCAAGTGATTTCCATGACTATAGGTTCAACGAAATGCATTATTTGTGTTAAAGAGAGAAAAATTACAAAGTTTCATTTTTCTATTGTTGTTAAATAAGAATAAAATTCAAATAAAGTATCCGCAAAATAACTTTTTTTTTTTTTTGAAAATGGCGCAAAATATCGAGTGTAGCTTCGGCTGTGTGGCACGTAGCGCTGTCCTGTTGAAACCAAATGTTGCCAATATTCTCCTCTTCAATTTTTGTGAACAAAAATGCGTTCAACATGGCCCGATAACGATCGCCATTGACTGTAACGGCCACTCCTTGCTCATTTTCGAAGAAAAATGGCCCAATTATGCCTCTGGACCAAAATTCGCACCAAACAGTGTGACTCGTTTTGGGTGTATCGGCTTTTCAATGTATGCGTGCGGGTCTTCTGTGCCCCAAACGCGACAATTTTGCTTGTTTACTACCCGCCAAGATCAAAATGAGCTTCATCTGAAAAGATGATTATTTTGGCAAAATCGGCATCTTCGCTAAGTTGATCGCAGGCCCACTTAGCGAAGCGTATACACAACCATATTCATTCGTTCAGCGGAAGGATAAAACTAATTATCTGTCAAATCAGACATGAGCTAAGTGTTACCATTCACGAAAATAGCACTAGTTGAAAAAAAAAAACGTGAAATGGCGGACCCTTTACAATAAATTTTGTCAACGTCAGTGGCCGAAATTTACTTAAAAGGCTCTAAAGACAGTCTAAATGGATCACATAAAAAGAATTACTCAAATCAATCGTCGAATGTCGAATGGTGAGTTATGCTCGTGAGTTCATTCAAGAATTCATTCTCAACCGAATTCTCCGTACAATTTGTCCAAATTTTCTTTCCGTAATAACCTTAGTAAGTCTATTGTGTCTAAGCATTGAATAAAATGAGCCCAATCTGTAAAACCGTTCTCAAGTGATGCGCTCACCAACCAATAGCATTTCATTTTTCTTATAAAGGGTATTTCCTAATTAATAAACAATACTTTGGTAAATAATTAATGGGCGTGTTCTGAAAGAAAACAAGTTATTTGTAAGGGAGGGTCTACTGCCTCGCGTTTATGCGGAAGGGGCCATTTTCTCAAACATTGACTTTAAATGAAAACAAATATATATAAACAAAGAAGGGCAACACTTAAAAAATCATCAAATAGCTTTTTTTAAAGCTAGAAATTCATTATTATTTATATGCTAGCTGACCCGCCCGGCTTCGCACACGTAGACAAACCTAACGTTCGCACTAAAAATATAGATAAGTATTTAAGGTTCTTTTTGTAATTGAATATCTACTACTTACTGTGTTTTGACCCACTTCACATTATTTTTGGCGAAATTCGTAAACATATGATCGTCTAAGTCCAAACTTTATTACTTTCCCAACGCAAAAGGAAGAAGTTTTTTAATCTAAAACCACTTTTTTGTGTTTATCCCATTTCACTCTATGTAATGGGTGATTTTTTAAGAGGTTTAGAACTTTTTTTAAAAAAAAACACAAAAAATTCGAAAAAATGAATGAAATATTTATTTGAATCGATAGTTTGAATTTTGCAATTTAATGTTTAAAGATAATTTCATGCAAATGTTGACCGTGGCTGCGTCTCAGGTAGCCCATCCGCTGAGTTCAATTTTGGCATACTCTTTCACACATATCGGCCGGTATCTCACGAATGAATGCATGGATGTTGGCTTCCAGTGCGTCAATCGAAGCGGGCTTGTCCCTATAGACATTAGCCTTGACATACCCCCACAAAAAATAATCTAATGGTGTCAAATCGCACGATCTAGGCGGCCAATTGACCGGCCCGAAACGTGAAATTAACTGTTCACCAAACTCGCCTCGCAATTGCGCCATTGTTTCGCGTGCTGTGTGGCATGTGGCACCGTCTTGTTGGAACCACATATCATGCAAGTCAAGAACTTCCATTTCGGGCAAAAAAAAGTTTGTTATCATCGCTCGGTAGCGTTCACCATTGACAGTAACGCTGCGATTCGCATCATCTTTGAAGAAATAGGCCCAATAATGCCGCCGGCCCATAAACCGCACCAAACAGTGGCTTTTTCGGGATGCATTGGTAGCTGTTGCAATGCTTCTGGCTGATCTTCACTCCAAATGCGGCAATTTTGCTTATTTACGTACCCATTCAACCAAAAATGAGCCTCATAGCTGAACACAAGCAGCGCGCGATGAACATTTCGAACCGAGCACGAATTTTGATAGTAAAATTCAATAATTTGCAAGCGTTGTTCATTTGTAAGACGATCCATGGTTAAATTGCAAACCAAACTGAAGCTGTTTGACAGTGACACAAGGTACTAAACACACGTCAGCTGTCAAAACCAGTGTTGCCAAAACCAAACCAGCTTAAAAATCACCCGTTTACTTGTATGCTTTTGAACTTCTCCTTAGTGGGCTTTTGGTCTTTTTATTAACAGTTACTTCGAAAAGACGACGTTTCAAACGTGGAAATATTAAACTGGTATACGTAAAGCAGGTTCCTAAAACTTCCTCTTTTTGAGTGATTTGTAATAATAACTTTCAGTTATGTTATGACAGATAACGAATGCGAATAAAGTTTGGAAATATATTGACAGAGACATTCACAATAATCCTTCCATAAAGTGCGTCGTTTAAGATTAAAATGACAATCAAGACTTATAAACAATTGGAGAAGAGGGATATTTTTTAAGATGTTTTATCTAAATAATTTAAATGGCTTTGCAATTATCCTGATGAAAAAGGATTTATGAATATTAAGTGCTATACTATATCTTCTCTTCATTTGATTTATGTGTGTGTGCAACATTATGTATTTAATAATCTAAATTGTTTTAAGTAAAATATTGGAAAGATGACCGAATACAAAAACAGCATACATTTTTACATCATTTTGAGTTTGAAATTGCAGATAAGTTATAGTTGCGTGCTTTAAAGAAAAAAAATATTAAATATAAGATAACTTTGTGATTTATGTAGCCATATAGTATCTACCTAACAAGCCAAGTAAAAATAGCCGGATTGCTATACAAACCAATCAACATCTTTAATGGACTCCGACAAGGGGATGGTTTGGCCTGCCTCCTCTTAAACCTGGCGTTGGAGAAAGCAATCCGTGACTCTGGCACGGCAACAAGAGGGACCATCGTCAACAGGTCCAGCCAGATACTGGCCTTCGCAGACGACATCGACATCATCGGAAGAACCGAGCAAGCTGTACATGATTCCTTCATCCAGATCGAGCAGGCGGCACAAAATCTGGGGCTGCACATTAGTGAAGGTAAAACAAAGTACATGGTGGCGTCGAATGCGAGAGGAACAGTTGGTCAAACAATCAAGGTAGCGGAGCACGAATTTGAAGTGGTGCAATCCTTTAAATACCTTGGGTCAATAGTAGCAGCCGATTACAATATAGAAGAAGAAATACGCGGGCGGCTTCTCAAATCCAACAGAGCCTACTATAGTCTGTCAAAGCTCTTCAAATCCAGAAATCTCACCATAACTTCTAAACTGCTGCTGTACAGGCCCATGGTCTTGCCAGTACTCTCATATATGGATCCGAGACTTGGGTGCTTAGCAAAAGGCACTCCGACCTCTTAGCCGCATTCGAGAGAAAAGTCTTAAGGAGAATTGTTGGCCCCATATGTGAGGAAGGACAATTCCGGAGACGGTACAATCATGAATTGTACGCAATCTACCTTGAAGCAGATATCGTAACAAAAATTAAGCTCGGTAGACTCCGGTGGGCAGGGCACCTAGCTCGCATGAGCGAAGAGGAACCTGCTCGGAAAGTTCTTTGTGGTACATTCTATGGTAGACGACAGCGTGGTAGACCATGCTTGCTGGAGAGATGGCGTAGACCAGGACGCCCAGAGCCTTGGGGTGCGCAACTGGATGGCGGCGGCTCGAGACCGTAATGGGTGGAGAGACTTGTTGAAGGAGGCCAGGACCGGACCCCGGTTGTCGAGCCGATGATGATGATGATGATAGTATCTACCTTCCTTTATCGCGAGTTAAAACACTTATTTATTTGACATAAAATACTTTGATATGAAGGTTTTTATAATACAAATTCTATATACTACTGAAATACATCAGCCAAGTAGAAGACTTAGCACTATTTAATTGGACTTGTTGAATTATTGATTCAAAATAGCTTTTAACGGCCTTTAGTCCATAAAAATTGGCGTTTCAAATACTTTGATTTAATTACCACCAAAATAATTTCATCCTCACACAATGTATTTCCCAAATAAAAGTGGATGACACAAAACTTCTTCGACAGAAAAGTTATTTTTAAATTAACCCATTATATTAATAATCCCAATCACAGTAGAGATACTAGATACACATACAAATAACATATACCTAACTATATTTCATTGGCAGCCATTTAACTAGATAAAAATAATATTATGCAAATATATTCAGGAGCCCATTACGCTTATTAAGTGGTTGTGTGTGATAAATAAATATTTGCATGGAAACCATTATTCCTATAGAGCTTACCTTTATAGAGAGTAAATATAAATATTTGATTCATTGCCGAAAGGATAAATTAAATCAATTTTTTTTAGGACTCATGCATAATTAAAGCAATAACTGAGATAAATAAAATAAACGACTGTATTTGAACATAGGGACACACTTATTTGCTTTTATTATGGTTCAATTCAGACTATATAGGTACCTATATAAAGTGGCTTGACATAGACATAGCCAATTAACATATGGCAGTAATAATATAGTATTATAATAAGTATATCCTAATTATTGATTTCTTTTAATTGAATAAATCTATTTAATAAAGTTTAATTTTGAATGGAATGGTTAAGAGTAATCAATTTTCTCCTTTTATCCTTAAATTAAAAAAAAGCTTTATATGAAATTTGGAGAATATTATATGTATGTAGAGGCGCAGGGAATTTACTCCACGGGAATCTGCTCCACATGGGAATTTATTACACTTTTGGTGAGAATCTTTTCGACTTTTCAAAGTGAAGTTCATTCCCACAGTGTATACGCTCGTTAATTTGAACACGTACGAAGCCAGGGGTTAGGGTTGTTCAAATTACTGGATCAGGATACAAATTGATATTTGATTTTTAATCATAATTTAGTTTAATGGTTTTAAAACGTTAATAATAATATAATAAATAAATTATTTGAAATAAAACGATGTTAAATAGACTTGAAAAAATAAATTCGTTATTTTAAACTGCTTAGCCTGGCGCAGCACATTTTGAAAATCATTACAATGTAATTTCCTGAGATTCCCCTTTACAATTTTGCATTTTGTGCTAACATATTGGGTACTTGCGAAAATTCGATTATTAAAGCACACATTTTATTTGTTCAACTTATAAAGTACCTAAGGGAAAAAATCAAGGTATCAAGTCTTACAAATGGTCTGTTGAAGTTATAGAATGCGTAGAGGGAAAAATTAATTGTTCAAGTTATTGGAATGTTCAAGTTATAGTATGTTCAAGTTAACGAGAGTCCACTGTAATTTTACATATATTGTTAAAAACAGTTTTCTTGGTTTAAGTAGTACCTTTGGTGGCAGGATACCCAGCGTTTTGCCAGGTTCCAAGGATTTTAACTCCCTTTTTCGGGTGCTCATCCTGTATGTTGATGCAGTTACCAGAAAGGCTCCTATGTTAACATAGTTATCTTGATCAACAGTATACCTTGATGGGTTGTTGGATTTTCCCTCGAATATCGGAATCATCAATCCCTCGAATTTCGGGTGGGAAACTATTCCAAAAAATTTAAGTTGTTATAAATTCTCTCTCGTTGGGGATTAACTCCACTTTTAAAAGTGGAATCAATTCCCACTAAAAGTGGAATGAATTTCCATATGGAGCAGATTTCCGTCGAATGAATTTTCTGCACCATAGACTTGTCTAACCGGTGGGACTCTAAGGGGATGTAAGAGGTGTTTTTTTTTTTTTGACTTGTGGTTTTCAATCTGGCAATACTTTTTTCGGAGTTAGTCTTTTTGACAGCTGTCAATTGATTTATGCTCAGTTTAGTTTGCTATTTCATAGTTAATAAATTTACTCCTGAACAACGTTTGGAAATCGTGCAAATTTATTACCAAAATAATGGTTCGGTTCGCGTGACACATCGCGCGCTGCGTCCAATATTCGGTCGACATAATCGCCTAGCAGAGTCGGTAATTCAAGCAACCATGGATCTAGTGGATAATGTGCATCCTCAGAGATTCTGTACAGTGCCGGCCGAAGACGCTTTTGCTGCTGTGGAGCAGAGTATCGAAGAAGACCCGAATGAGTCCATCCGCCATCGCGCGCAACAATTGGAGTTGTCGAAAATTGGGCCTCTCGGCTGGAATTTATTCGAACCAGCTGCGTTGGCGACTTGCCCGAAATCATTTTTAAAACATAATGGAAAACCTTTATCTTTATAATAAAGCTAAATTCTTTGCCATAACATTAAAAATTATATGCGTTTTATTTCTTCTTGAAAACCACACGTCTAAAAAAAACACCCAACACAATTGGACGCAAAGCGCGAAACCCCAAAAATTGTTTTGCACCCAAGGTTCTGTTGTCCAAAAAATCTGATGACAAAATAAGTCCGGGGTTAATTTTAAAAACCTTTGGACTTTTACTAATTTTGCTAAAAAAATCGCTGTTTTGACAGTAAAATTTATAAAGTTGGAGTTTTGGAGTTTTATAGTAACATACATATATTTCTAGTTGTTTTGTAAAATAAAAAATATTTTGGCTATGAATTCACAACTTCAAACACTGGATACTATGAAAGTTTTGAATAAAAATGATTGCATACTCTTATCAATACGAGTGAAAATTCTGCGATTAGTCAAACTGGATTGATTGATTGGAAAAAGGGTTTTTGACGAAAAAAAAAAGTATCTGAAAAATAAAAATGTAAGTCTACTAAATAGCAGCTCGTTTTGGTGTGTGGTCCTTCTATTTTCGTCAGAATTTTAGCCCAAAACAAAAAAATGAACACTCTTACCCCATACAACTCAATAATAAATTTATGGTCACACTAGCGAAATATTTACTTTGGACCAACATCTCTTTGAACTATGTAGCTATTTGTGAACGCACAAAACAAAAATTTGAATATAATTATAATTAATTTTATCTTGAAGGTAGTTTTTTTTTTGCCATGATTGATAAAATTGAATGATTCTTACTATAACCACATTTATTTGTAAAATAATATCCAACCGTATACCAACGGAGATCGGAGGGCAAAAATGCCCTTTCTATTTATATCTATGTATCATATACATATCCTTTTCATTTCCTCTTCTGAATTTCTTTTAATTATATTATTGTAATTAATTCAGTATAAGTTGGAAATGAAATATCCTTTTGATAAAATTGACCTTTTTTTTATGTATAATTCATTAAAAATAATATAATTTTGTAGTCCGAATTAGATTTTTACCTATTTTTGTTCCTTATTTCCTTGTATACCAACCCTAAATTGTGAATCCGAGCGTTTAGATTGGTTTAATTATTATTAAGCTGTTGGAAAAGAGGAAACTATCATGAGGGAGAAGCTCTCATAAACGTTATCACTTTTGCTTTGCCAATCATAAACAACTATACTAACCGCATTGATAACCGCCACAGCATTAATTAGAAAGTTTAAGTTTTTTTTTTATGTGATATTAATATCAAAGCAAATCACCGCACTCTCAACATGATTGTGTGCTTACGATCAACGTTGTGGTCGTTAATTAATTAACAAATGTTTGCTGCCATCCCGCAACTCCATGTTGGCACATCAACTTTGCGTGTGGTGAGGACGTTCAAATACGACTATGCGGGTATAGTTTCTTTATTATATGGTTATGGTGAAACTGAATAATAATTAACTTTAGTGCGAACGGTTTATGGAGATTCCTTTTCTCATATTTACGCACACACACACACACACACAGTCATAAAAAAAATCCTTATGCGTGGTCTGATATTGTAAACTTTAGAAGAATGAAGCCAGAAGGGTGGAATGAATGGCAATTGAAATGCTAGAGAGGAAAATCATTAAAAAAAACTAGGAGCTACACAAAATATTACAGTCCTATAAATTTTAAACACACACACAAAAAGTTCCTTGTTGTAAATTTAACTTTATGATTTAAGTGATTTGTTTCTATGGCTTTGCAACCCGAGTACTCTCTAGGTATATCCTTTTTTGTTTTAGTCATGCCATGGTCATATTCACACAGGCAAGTTTTTAATGGACACGCTTTAATGACATTATGCTGATTGGAGTTATAAGGTCTCTGGTTTTTGTAATAAAATATTTTCACACTTATTGAGTCGTTACTCAAAAAGAAAATGGTCGAGTCAATCATGAGCCAAGTTTTTGTATATTTACATAATATTTACAGTGAATCATTTTGAATTAGTTTTTTATTTATTTTATGACCATTAACTTTGTCGACTGAAAACCGGGTAGGGAGGAGGAGTTATTTTGCGGTAGTTCTAAGATTTTTTTGATTTGTTGGTCCAATAAATTATCCAAATTTTCTATTCAAGCGCCGAACGCAATGCCTGTACAAATCCAAAAGTTAAAAAAAAAATCGCAAAGGACAATGGGTATTTTGGGACCAATTTCAATGTAACTCAACAGTGATGAAACTTATGTCACATCAAAGCTTATGAAGAGTGCTTTATTTCATTATATAGCAGCTTAATTTAAATCAAGCGCGAAAATGGTGTTTTGGCGCATTTTATAAAATAAGTATTTAAAATGGAAAAAAAAATATTTAAAAAGTAGAAAAAATTACTTTCATACTCAAAAATGGTAAAAAAAAAAACAAAACAATCGAATAATGATTTTTTCACAATTTTAAAAATTATGTTCTTATTTCGCTTTTAGTATTAAAATTATGAAAAATTCACTATCCAATTTCTTGTTCCATCCAAAATGGTCAAGCAGTTCTTTTCGCGTTGAAAAGAGCTACTTTTACAATTTTTTTTTTCAAAAGCATGATGATGTGCTGTCATTTTCTCTAAGTTTTAAGACTTCTATCTTGACGATCCGATTAATATAACTCAAGAACCATCAATTTGGAACAATCAGATAATATAGGTTTGAGACATTATAATTGTTTGAAGTGAGTACCTACCTTCTGGGTAAAAAGAAACACTTAGCTATAAATATGCCGAAAAGAATACAATTCAAATAACAGCACGAATGGAATCTCAGAAAAAAGGCATCATCAATGTCTGAGGAATTTTCGAAGTACATATAGGCAATGCGTTAATGCTGGAGCTTTGAAAGATCCATACATTCCAATACAAAAAGTCAGAACAATTAATTGAAAGTAAGCTAATTCCGTGTACAGTTTTGCAATTATCGGAGAATATATTCGCCAATATATCCGCCATATACAAGCCAGAAATCACCTCTTTATCACTGCTAATACCCAAAGCATGTTTACAACCAATTAAACCGCCAACGAAACCATATTCGCTCAAATTTATCAAAAACACTCTCGGTTGCTGTAATCGCTTTATACGCAATCCACCCAACTACTACACCTACTAAATTCTAAACTAAATTGTTCGTGCGTTCAACGCTTCCCATGAGTCTATAAATTAATTAAAATGGCGTTCGATTTATTTGGCAATACGATGGAGATTAATTACCTCCCCAAGGTGCTGGCTTAGCACTAAAATGTAAATAAATGTAATGTATACCATGCGATGCGATGCGATACGATTATGGCAAAGAGCCACCTTATACTCTCTGCAAAACACTCGGCTGTGAACAAGAATTTGTTAAATAGTTGGCAATGTTTTACCGACAAGACAAATCTCAGCAAAGTGAAGGGTGTGTAGGTTTAGTTTTAGATTATGGCCAGAAATCATTTCTGGTAAAAGGTGTGTGCTTTGACCTATATTATTATTTAACCAGAAAAATCACACCTTTTTCTTCTGAATAAACAATTTTTCCAATGGAATAGTAGGTATTCACCTTTTACATTTTTCATCTCCTGGATTGCTCTAGTAGGTATAGCTTGTTCACAATCACCGAACACATTTATTGTGACTTTGATGTATTATCCCGGCCAGATAAGCCTGTGTATATGAGGTGTGTCATATACATACAATTTTGTCACAGATATAGATAGTGGCACTATAAAGGGCCCAGTATAGGAATTTGCCGGAATTTGAAGCTCGTCAAAATATTATTTAATGGTCCAATCCCGCTTTGTTTCTTAAAACATATTTACGAAGTAACAGACTAAAACTGATTTTGAAGCTTTTTAAGTGCTCAATTGTCTACGATATAAGATTATAATTGCAAATTAAAGTAGTCAATAAATTTTCGAAATTAATTTTTGCGTAGAAGCTTGTAAAGGGTGTTTTTTTTAAACATGTGGTTTTCAAGAAGAAATAAAACGCATATAATTTAATGTTATGGTCCCGAATTCAGCTTTATTATAAAGATAAGAGTTTGCCATAATATTTTAAAAATTATTTCGGGCAAGTGGCCGCCGCAGCTGGCTCGAATAAATTCCCGCCGAGGGGCCCGATTTTCGACCACTTTTGGCAGAAATTGGGGCTGTATGTCAGCAATAACGCGCCGATATAATAGATATATAGATATTCTGTTCCAAGGCGTCAATCGTCTCGGGCTTATTTGCGTAGACAAACGACTTCACATAATCCCACAAAAAAATAGTTCAGCGGTGTTAAATAGCACAATCTTGGAGGCCTCGCCACAGGCCCACGACGCGAGATAATGCGCTTACCAAAAGTTTCCTTCAATAAATTGATTGTTTCGTTGGCTGTATGGCAAGTAGCGCCATCTTGTTGGAACCAAATCAACATCCTTCAATTCAGGCACGAAAAAGTCATTACTCATGGCTCTAAGCATTCCCCAGTGACTGTTACATTATGGCCGGCTTCATTTTTGAAGAAATATGGACCAATGATTCCCTCTGCCCATAGCGCACACCAAACAGTGACTTTATGAGGATGTTACGGTGTCTCAACATACACTTGAGAATTATCATCACTCCAAATACGGCAGTTTTGTTTATTGACGTATCCATTCAACCAAAAGTGAGCTTCATCGCTAAACAAAATTCGCTTATGAAAATTGGGATCAACGGCAATCTTGTTTTGGGCCCATTTGGGCTTAATTTGGAAGCGTTGTTCAGGTGTCAGTCTTTTCATTATGAAATGCCAAACCAAACTGATCATAAATCAAGTTACAGCTGTCAAAAAGACCATCTCCGCCAGATTGAAAACCAACAAGTCTAAAAATAACACACGTTAGTTTTCTGACATGAGTTATAATCCAGTGTGACACTTTGACAAACCGATGTTTAAGAAAATTTTATAAAATTAAAAATGTAACAAATTTTTCGCACACACATTTTTTAAAATTCTTATTATTGAGGCCCTTTTGCTGAAACGAAACATAAATACAAAGTGGCGCAAAATGAATCGCCCTGCCGGAAGATGTTATAATTTTTGTAAATGGCGTCGTATGTCAATCATTTTTGACATTTCTGAACAAGACAGCTGCAGAATACAAACAGACAAGCATTGGAGCGCAATATTCCGCTGTCAGACCATCCTCAATCTCAACAAAGAAGAAGATGATTTTGTGTCGAAAATCATCATGAGCGACGAGGCGCATTTAAAATTAATGAAAATCCACGTGTGATGGACGGAGAGCCATTATATGCACTCAAACCCACTCTGTGGTGTGGCGTTACCGCTGGAGGAGTGATTTGGCCGTAATTTTTTGAGGACGCCATCGGAAATATGGCTTGGTGAACATGTGGTTTCATCAAGATAGTGCAACCGCACACACAGCACGAGCCACAATGGATATTGTCAAGGAAGTGTTTCCTGGTCTCCCGTTTTGGCGATTTGCAAGATCGCCTGATTTAACTATCCCAAACTTCTTTTTTTTGGGGCTACTTCAAGTCGCGGGCTTATGCCAAAACAAGCCTAGATGTGAAATCACCGACAATTGCGGAATCTCATGGAAAATTCGATAAAACGGGCACAAATGTGTATCAATACTAGCGGCGGCCACCTGACGGATAACATCTTTTCCACTTAACACAAAAAATTGTTAAGGTCCAAATAAGGATTTCCATCACTCAAAATCATTTTTCTTTTTAATTTCTTTTTAATTCAAAAACAGAATTGGGTGGTTAATTTTGCGCCACCTTGTATTTAAGTTCAACATAAGCGCTTACAATCTACTTTTTCTTCAGCGTAAACTGTCACATATAAGCTCTTATGGTGAATTCAAATAAAAATAATTTGTGAAACTTTCAAAAATACTTTAAAAGTTTTAATTTTTTAACACAAAAAATTGAAAATTAACAGACACCGAGATATTGAATAAGATCTAAAATCCAAGATGGTGGCCAAATGGTGAATTTTAGGAGTGCGAAAAATCAGGGTAACGATTTCCTTGGTCAGGTTATAAATGGACTGGACCCATGTTCTGTAACTCTCGCATCGATAAATTCAGTCGAGAAACGATGAAAATTGAAACAAATCATATGAGTTTTGTTCCATTTATGTTATGTACGGTAAATCTGAAAAAAATTGACATGACCATAGCTCTAAAAAAATTGTTCAATCGAATAAAGGCCCATTTTCTGTGCTATCCCCATTTCTATCTCACCTATACTATATCATTCGTATCGTCCCTTTTTCGGTCACTAATTCTTTTACCTCTGCCCACTGTTCATCACTGATTTATTATTGATATGAAAGCTTATTTCCGTCCCATTACGAATGGATGATTTCACTCAATCAGCAACAAGAGAAAAGATTTCGGGTGCTGAGTTTAATGTAAACGTATTTATTTGTACAACCAATGGCCGTTAGCAGGTATCGAAGGTGGACACTTCAACACCAGATTTTGCTGATGGGACGATAATGTTTATTTGCTCTGCCATAATGGCCGAAGTAAAAGAGCCATTTTGTACATCTGTTTACACAAGGTTGAATTTCGGGTCTTCATTTAAACAAATTGCTGTAGGTGTAGGGAAAATATAAGGTGCAGGTGTGTGCTATGTTGTTTCGTCGTCGCCCAAAGTCATATGAGTTTTTAATAAAGTTTTTTTTTTTTTTTTAATAAGGTGATTTTGTCGCTTAAGTGAATATATATGAGCTGCTGCTCTAACTGGGACAGATTTATCACAAATCCTATGTCTAGACCATGAAAAAAATTAATCTCATTTTGCAAATGCATTAAAATCATCTGAGAATATCATCAGCTTAAACTTTTATAATCATCATAATATGACTTGACTTGTGGTGTCAAGTCGATGTAAGATTTTTGATATTATTAAAATAAATGTGTTGAATACTCATTGAAGAAAATCTGACGTTGTTAGGTCTAAGAGCATCAAGGGCAAGGAGATTTGAGGGTTCTGCAAAATTTGGTTTGATAAGGATGGATTTATATACCTCTAGCTGGAATTTAGATGTTTTTATTATGAAGGTGGATGCTGACGATGATTCCATAAGAATTAATGCTAAGATTTTGATTAAAAAATTAATTCATCAAATTCAATTTGGTCATGAGTTTGAAATATACATTTTTGAATTAAAAGAAATTTAATTAGTTTTTGAAAGATATCATTAATTAAATGTTATATAAGTATCTGTGTAAAATATATGCAGAATTTGTTAAAATTCAATTGAAAGTATTTTTGCGATCTTTGCTCCAAATACGTTTCGCCCAGGTACGACAGTTAGGCTAATGAGTTAGTTGCTGTGATACGCTTCTAAAGGCTTAACTAAAGGGTGTTTTTTTTTTGAAAGTGTGGTTTTCAATCTGCCATGGCAATACTTTTCTCGGATGTGGTCTTTGTGACAGCTGTTACTTTATTTATGTTCAGTTTGGTTTGGCATTTCATAATGAATAGACTTACTTCTGAGCAACGCTTCAAAATTGTGCAAATCGGGTGCAAAACAAGATTGCCGTTGATCCCAATTTTCATAAGCGAATTTAATTTAGCGATGAAGCTCACTTTTGGTTGAATGGATACGTTAATAGGCAAAATTGTCGAATTTGGAGTGATCGAAATCCTCAAGCCATTGTTGAGACGCGCCGCACCGTTAAAACCTAAAAAAGTCACTGTGTGGTGTGCTCTATGGGCAGAGGGAATCATTGGTG
Source organism: Leucozona laternaria (assembly GCA_932273885.2). Taxonomy (NCBI): domain Eukaryota; kingdom Metazoa; phylum Arthropoda; class Insecta; order Diptera; family Syrphidae; genus Leucozona; species Leucozona laternaria. The sequence goes on along the minus strand of OW026367.1, from coordinate 14,618,389 downwards.
AATAGTTCTTCAAAAATGAAGCCGGCCATAATGTTACAGTCATGGAGAACGCTATAGAGAATAGAGCCATGATTAATGACTTTTTCGTGCCTGAATTGGAGGATGTTGATGTGGACGACCTTTGGCTCCAACAAGACGGCGCTACATGCCTTATACAGCCAACGAAACAATCAATTTATTGAAGGAAACTTTTTGTGAGCGCATTATTTCGCGTCGTGGGTCTGTGGTGTGGCCTCCAAGATCGTGCGATTTAACACCACTAGACTATTTTTTGTGGCGTTATGTGAAGTCGTTTGTCTACGCAGATAAGCCCAAGACGATTGACGCCTTGGAAGAGAATATTCGGTGCGTTATTGCTGACATACGGCCCCAATTGCTGCAAAAAGTGGTCAAAAAATTGGGCCTCTCGGCTAGAATTTATTCGAGCCAGTCGCGAAGGCTACTTGCCCGAAATCATTTTTAAAACATAATAGCAAACCTTTATCTTTAAAATAAAACTTAATTCGTGCGTTCTATTTCTTCTTGAAAACTAAACGTCTAAAAAAACACCCTTTACATTGAAGCAAAAAGTAAAAAAGTGAACCGTAAAAACATGCGCAATCTTACAAAAATTGTGTTTAATCTGTCATTTCAGATTGACTTCATAGATCAAGCCCAGTTTTTTCGAACACAAGCCTCTCTAGACAATGTTTTTGTTCTTCACTTTTTTACTTTTAGTGTAGTGAATGTAGTTTAGCCTTGACACAAAATTTTAGTCGATCGTTATTTTCATTTTCAATTTTATTCATTATAATCCAAAAAAAAAAACAAAAAGCAAAATCAATGCATTTCTATTGTTTTCTTCTTCTTCGTATACAATTATTAAAAGTTCATCAAAATAGTTTTTTCTTCTTCCAATGGATTTAATTTAATTTTTTATTCATTTTCAGATACAACAAGGAATAATCCTGGTTGAAAACAACTTTATCAGCTTCGAGTAAGTTAAATATTAAACTGATATTTTGTATTCAATTGCACTAAAACTATATACAAGGAGTTTTTTTTTTCAAAAAATTAAGGTCTAAGTGAAGTTTCTTTCATTGGTACTAACAGCGCAATTATCGTTAACATGGGTAAGAGTAAAACGCTTTATTAAATCCACGATAAATGACGTCAAAATTGGAGATAGACCTTTACTGTCGAGCGATTTTTTTTTCAGAAAATATACCCCTGAACCACACCTTAAAGTACTTCCTACCAGATCCGGGACAGTCTGTATAGTTGTACCTACTATAAGATATGTACCTAATATTTGAATTTGTTAAATAAATCTTTTGTTAAATAAAAATAAACTTATTTATTTTGAAATATTTTGCTTCATAAAAATTTATAGTAAAATATTTCGGTTACACTTTATAAATTTATTTTTTTTCTTTTATAAATTCTTTATAAATAACTTCGTTTTTTTTTCCTTATTTTATATTCTATATTTTTCAACCATAGCAATAAAAAGTGACAAAATAATGAACAACTACTGGAAATTTGTTGCAGAAATTCAATCCCATTTTTTACACAAGAGATTTTAGGATACAATCTACATAAACGTATACACAATATAATACCTACATCAACGAGATTGAGTTCTTCTTTCCAGGAAATCTGCCCACAAAAGTTGTCCTTTCCGCATAAGTTTGTGGAGCCTTTTGAAGCAACTGGGGACTCTATATCACCTTTAATGTGCTGAATATTGTCATATAGTTGATTTATTTACATACGCGCCGAAGGTTTAATCTTCATATAGGAAGAATTCGAGTGTTGATATATCGCAACCTTAGGACAAGAAGGTTCTAAATGCCTGATAGAACTTTGTGTCACCGTTTTCATACAAATTAAACATCACAATTGATTCAAACAATGGGATGCCTTCGAACAAGAAGGTTCTGTCTACAGCGAAAAATGGTTCTATCTACGAAATATTTTTGTTTGCTTTGTAATGCAAGGTTCTATCTGGCTGGTTAGAACTTTGTGAACTTAAGATCGAACTTAATTATGAGTAGATAGAACACTGTTCCCTAATTTTTAAAATTATTTCCGAAACCGTAAGAGATAGAAAGATACGGATAGCGGCAATCGAAAGAGCATAGCTTTTTGTATAACTCAATTTTGGCAAAAATGTGAGTTAGAACCTTGTTGTCCTAAGGCCGCGATATTATACTAGTTCGTTTTAAGGCACCTAAGGTGCCCCTTGAAAAATCATAAATATGTATAAATTTAATAACTCAATTTCATTTTTAGTAAAAATCTGTTACCCCTCCTAAAAAATAATTGAACACATTATGTGGTCAAACCATTTTATTAAATAATTATTTTGATTTAAAAGTAACAGAGTGACCGTTTTCACAATTGGACTCACTCGTCACTCTACCGTTACCGTCTCTTTATTATTATCTCGCTTCCACTTATATGAATGTTCTTTTCGGTTAATATTGCTGTTTGAATGATGGCTCCTACAAAAAACACAATTACGTTTTAAGTAAGAATTTTTGAGCTTTTCTTATTAAACGTGTATGAATACTTAAATTTTAACCAAGGTTATACGCTTTAAAGTGGATTCATATATCGAACGTTTTAATGATTTTATATAAAGCTATACAAACCATTCTCCACTGGAGCTCGTTCAGTTGGCGATGAGCAACTACTCTCTTTTTTTTATTTATTTTGATTTTTGACTAATAAGCGTTATTAATGTGATGCTTGTGTAGCATGTACATTATACAATTATGTATGATCATTGAATAAACATATCGGGCGGCTGCGCTGCGTTCGCCTAAAATATTTCTATAGGGTCGTGTATTCAATTTTAAATATTTCACTAATTCTTTATAGAGTCGTTAATTTGAAAAGGAATTTTTTCAGTTTTGTTTTTGTAATATCTATCAGTTACTATGGAAACGGTTTTTGTATTTCTTTCTTATGATATTCAGAAAGTGTGTGTATTACTATGTAAAGATTTTAAAATGCAGGAAATAAAATACCATAAGTACCACTTTATTTAAGCTAAGGAAAAGAGGGGGATTGCGGGGTACACAGTATTTTCAAACTGTCGGAAGCAGGCAAAATTTAAAAAAGTTCAAGGTTTTATAAAACGCTATTGAATTGATTGGACTGGAAGTATAGAGAAAAGGTTTGTGTAACGAAATTATTATTTATTGATTCTTTAAAAACAAGTAAAATACTATACAGCCCCAAAAAAGTAAGAAAGCTAAAAAGTAAGTAATACAATTACTGTCATGCTTGCAATTATGTACATATAGTGTACCATTAAATTTAGTAAATGGATTAGAATGAAATGCTTTAGTTGGCTAAATTATATTTATGGGTTTTTAGGATATCGTTTATTTTGATTAGGTACCTATACATTTTTGATTTTTGCTCATACCTATTCTTAGAATGAAAGAGATTCTTTTCAATTGTTAAGGATTTTTATTTAACAATTCGCAAATAAGGAATATATGAACCTATTTTTTTGTTTGACCAAATTGATGAATGAAACATTTTAAAAATCAAGGCAGTTAAAAGCTTTTATTTAGATAGTCAAATTTAAACCAATTTACGTCCTTTACTTGGTGGAATGGGAAAATTTTGATATCTGAATTTGTAGTTAATTAAATGATAATTAATTGGAAAAAACAAAAATTTGCGTTTTTTGCGTTTGCATTCAAAATTTGTATTTTTGCTCTAAGAAGGACTTTCATGGAATGTGTCAAGAGATTATTTTTATGTTCCATTTGAGGACATGGCAGTGAAATGGTTCCTGTTTGAGTTTCTCAACTATTTCTGAATCATAACATAAAATTTCAAAATTTTTGTCGAAACAGTATATTATTTTGTCAATCATTTCCTTTAGCTCTTCTGTTGGACCTGTGAGTCCTCCTTGCGTTGTCCTCTCATATTGTCTTATTTCTATAAGGTTTTCGGTGTTCTTGTACAATTTCGTCTGATCTTTGCACATACATTTTTGACAAATTTTGCAGACATTTTTTTTTTAAACGGGTTATGCAATGTAACCAGGAAAATATGTCCTTGCAAGGTCTTCCATTGTAACATCTGTTTCAATTTCATTTGTGTCCTCAGTATGGGAATCGTCAAACTCACAAAAGTTTGAGGATAGGTCATCACAAAACTCCGAAGTAAAGTTAGTTGATGACGTAGCTGAAAATTGTTCATATGTAAACCTATCTGCTATTATTCGATGTATAGTTATATATATTATATTAAATACAGTTTTTCAGTGCGAGATGAAAGATAAACCAGAGTTAACTCATCAAATTTGGTGAGCACCTTCAGGATTGACTGTTGAAGATGCTTTTGTTGTTTTATCTACCGAGTGCGAAAAATTGCTTCCTCAGTTCAGTGTGGGTTGATTTACTTTTAGATTTAACAAGAAGAGATTTTAGCATCCTGTTTTTGGTGTTTGACTTAAAATTAAAAAAGGCATTTAATATTATTTACAAAAATACTACTTAATAACGAAAAAATTATTTTGAACAAATTTTTTTCAATTTTGTTCTCGAAATTTGGAGTTTGAAAATTAATTTTTAAAAATATATTCTCTAAAAAAACGTTATTTAAAACAAAATAATAGATTTCTGGCTTTACAAAAAAGTGTATAATGGTCATGGCATTGTATGGTAACCGTTGTTTTTTAATATTTTTTTTATATTTTAAGTATATTTTTTTTAGAAAATTGCCCCTCCTTTCTAAACGCTTCCTCCTCTACTATTATTTTCTTATCTTATCCCAACCTTGACGCTCTAGCTTTTTGTAACACCGTATGCGAATCACCCTGTATACATAGGTACATCTATGTACATATTTTTCTTATGAAAAGACTTTTAATGAACACTAAAAACACTAAGTTCAGCCTGTTAAAATCAACAAATTATTATTAAGTCTCTAAATTGTCAACTTTATACAACATATGAAATACTCAAACTATTCCCAAATAGTTTTTTTTCTTTCTATTTTGCAATACGTAAGACAAATCTTCACGTAAGCTTCACATCTTCATGTAAACAAAAATTTAAAAACAACATATACAGATAAAGAAATATACATACATACATACATTTTCTTTCGTCAGGATTGAAAATTGTAAACAAATTTCAAAACAAAACAAAATATTGAAGCCTCATCGTCATCTAAAAAAATACAAAAGGGAACAATTAAATTTATAAATATCCCTTTGAAAATTGGTTTGTGTACACAAAAAACCCCACATCATCTATTTCGTTTCTCCTTTCCGCAGCGGCCTTGCCTAAAATAATTGTCATTTATTTTATTTATCTCCGCTTAGCGTTATTTTAGAAATAAAATAACAACAAAACGTATATCTTCTATCCAGTGACGTGCCGTGGCGCTTTTAGTAAGGTGTTCGCTATCTATTCTTGTGTGTTATGTTGTTTTCCACTCAAACAAAAAAAAAAAAACGATTTTTTTTCAAATATTATGTCTTTTTCAAAGGTCAGATTGCATTCAACGAAAAAAAAAATTGATTTTTGTTTTTTTTTTTATTTGAGGACGAGACTTCAAATCTCGTTTTTAGGCTAGATTTACACCCATTTGTATGTTTCAATTAGGCATTTTGTAGCCTTGCTACTTTTGGTAAGTAGGTGGTGTTGAGTCGGTTCTTCAATACAAAAATACCATTCACTTAATTACAACAAAAGAGCCAGTGCAAGTCAGTACTTGTAAGCTTTGTGACCTAAACCTAGATTTGAAAGCATATAGGTAGCAAGCGCAGGCGATAGGCTGCAGTTATGTTGTATTAAATATTTAAATAAATATTGGGATTTTAACTTGCGAATGAATAAGAATGCTTAAAATGGGTGCACTGATTATAAAGATGAAATAATTGATTTACCTATATGAACATAGGTTTCCCGAGTTTTGATCGTAAATTTTCCAATTTTTGCGATTTATTTATAATATTTATTTATGTATATACAACATATCTGACGAATATTAAAAACTACTAAATTATTAATAAAAAAATTGTGTGAGTGCCGGGACTCACGGTTAATATGTGTAATCATCAACGTGCGCGGATCCAAAACGGACTTGTTTTTGCTTGAAGGAGATCTTAAGATTTTTTTCACTGAACGCACCCATCCTAGTATGTAGATCGTAATGTTGCACACCGTAACGTTGCACGACGTAACGTTGCACACGAACGTTTACGTTTTTTTTCACTCTACCGCCAGCATAGAGGTCTATACATCAAAAACTCCTGCATATACAAAGTTTTTATCGTTATTGATTTGTAAATCGTAATTCGTAAATAGTGCAAAATAATCGTAAGCCAGTGTAAAACACAGATGAAAATAAAATTTTTATTTGTGAGTGGGTGTATGTTTTAACTGTAAACGCTAAGAAAATCCTTTATTCAATTACGTTTTTTTGAAACCCCATTCTTAAAGAATGGGCAATTACTTTGGAAGTAAGAATTTTTTGCATTAGTCAGGTCGAGCGATTTATTTCAATGAAATTTGTGAAATCGTTGAAAATCATAGTTTACCGCTACGCTATTGGATTTACAGCTTTAAAACTGGTGACTTATTTTTAAAGCACATGTAGACCACGTACAATATTGCAGTAAATAACTTTTGAAAATTCTGAACTTTTTCATCAAATTTGCTGTTAATTATGATTAAATATTAATCAATATTGGCTTTAAAAACCTCTTAAAATAATATTTTTTGCAATAAATTGTTGTGGATTTTTTTACATCAGAAGATGCGCTAACTCTCTTTTCATTATATTATAATTTCCTTGCCTGTATCAAAATTTATAAACAATCTAGTGGGATTTTATCGATATTTTTTGTGATTTTTTTTAAATCAACAAACCATTTCTCATTGAAATAGAGTCACGGGCAACTACCAACCACATACACAAATACATTTTGTTCACTTGGACTTCGGTGGTGCGCTCGACGAAGCTGAACACCCGGCCATATACATTCCATAGGCAGAATGAATTTTGTGAATCTTAGGGCCAGTTTCACAGTCATAAAAGTGGCACTTAAGTGGGTAATGTGAAAAATTCATGCGCAATATCCCAGTGCATACTTACCCAAACAAGTGGCACTTAAGTCTCCGATGATGGCTATGAAACTAAACCTAAATTCCTAATATGGGAAACTTAATTGCCACTTATTCCGGTAAGTGTCGACTGTGAAACTGGCCCTTAGTATTTGAACTTCCGCAGCTTCCTCGGTGCGCTGAAGTTATGTGAAAACTTTTGATTGTTGATTCATGGGAGAACACCATACTGAGTGAATTTTTTACTTTGGATGGAAATGAATCCTCAACGGAAAGTGCGCTTGATGAAGTTGATCACCAAGGCATACAAATGTTTAAGGAAGAACAAATTTCTTGTTCTTTATTTTTTAAATTTCTTTGCATGTGGATTGTGGAGTTCACTTTGTTGGGCTAACGTAAGGAGAACAACCTGTTCGGAACATTTTTCGTTACTTACAGTTACCTAGTTGTTCTGAGTTTTGTAAACATGTTTTTTTTAGATCAATAGAACTAAAATAGCTTTGGCTACGAATGGAAATATATAGATTTTGCTAGGGTGTGCGAAGAACACCTGTGCACCTTCAAATAAACGTCACTGCTTCTATCACCTTTATGATTTACATAGATATTTATAACTTACCCCTAAAAATATATAAATAAATTCAATTTTTTGTTTACACGTTAAATTCTTATATTTATTTAAAATGTCTATTGTTTAAAAAATGTTAAATATTTAATAGGCTTTCTCTCTTTCCATAAAAAAAAGGTTTTTTGGAATTTAATCAGTTAAACCCTAATTAACCTAATTTGTATAGAGGTTTCAAAAACTCCCATATATTAATGCGAGCTTACATTACATTCTCGATTCACAGCTACTTACTAAAAATTTTTGGCACTTATTTACTGCGTATTGTTTTCCAAACATAAACTTTAGCTTTTTCAATAATAAAAGCTTTCCAACCATAATTTATTTTTGATGAAATTTGTATTCTTTCCGTAAAACAATCCCAGAATTTGAAACGTCCTCACAAAAGATCTGAAAGCCCATCTCACAAGTCACAACACTTGACGGTGCATCTCTCTCCACAATTTGCCATGTATTTGTGCATGAACATTTTTAGAATGAGATCTAAACTATCCACACATTCTATCACACTTGAGTGTTTAAGGTTACGGTGAAATACCGATTGTTTCAATGCTACTCTGTGGTGGCAGATATAAATTTAAATCTTTTTCCTTCGCACAAATATTCGACAGTTGCATGGAGTTTCTATCACACCCACAATTTGACTTCTCTGTGAATCGCAATAAGTATAAAAAGCACGTCTTAGGTGTACGCGTACAGTGAAGTGATGAAAATAATGTTGGTTTTCATTTTTGTGGTATTATTAAGTAACAGTAGAATAACATCTGTTTTTTAATGTTTTTACAGGAACGCGTATTATTATAATATGGCGCATTTATTGCTATTGGGGCATTAAGACAAGAGTGTGCCATAATGCCTTTGCGGAGATTGCATGTAAAAATGCCAACAATTTGCCCCTATACAAAATCGTTTAGGATATTTTTCGTTAGAAATGCTAAATTTCCGGAAATATACGGAAAACAACTGAGCGACATAAAATAGAAAACTTTATCATTAAATGCAGCTGAAAGGCAGTAAAAAAATACTTCGGAGCGAAGGCGAAAAGAAGCCTGTAAACTTCGGCACATTGGCAGGGTTAGACATAAATATTGTATTAAGATTTATATTTTTTTCTTTGAATTTCTTAAATTATGACATATTTCCATCAGGAAAAAAAAAACAGTTGTTCGCATTGAAGTTATTTGAGATACATATACCTACAAAGTATATGACATTTTTTTTTTTAAATCCCAAGGACTTTAAACTAAATATAAAAAGAATTTAGAGCCACCTAGTCGTGCATTTAATGTTTGTAGGTATCATTTTAATTTTTTTTTAAACCGACCAACTGTATCCGTTTATTTGATATTCTATGTACGAGCTATAGTTTGTTTTTAATAAAATAAAATTTCAAATAAATTATTTGTTGTAATTTATGAAAATTTGAGGCTTCATATTTCAAAAGAAGCCTTAAGGCAGTATTACATTATCATATAAATATGGCAATTTTGACAAATAAATATGTCTCAAAAGTGTCATATAAGTATGATAGTCAAGTTTATATGACACAAAATACCTGGGGCCTGATACTAATTTGACATACAACAGATATGTTGTCATATATTATATGGCATAATGGAACATATATGTATGACAGTGTAATATCGCCTTTATTATTTTATGTACCCAATTCATTCATTCTCGATTCAATTTGAACTTGCCATTTAAAATAATATATTAATAAAATGTCATAAAATAAATGGAATGGAAAAATAAGAGTCTGATTCACTTCGATCTACTAAGAGCTTTCAGATTTTTAAATAATCAGGCATGAGATCTTAGCCGTCAGATGTATTTACATGTTATAATTATGGCATAGAACTATGGATGATCTCTTTCATACATCCAAAAAGAGTTTAAACTAATTTGTGAATTAAATTTAAAATGTATCTCTCGTGGATCTCTTAAACCCATAAGAGAATACAGATCGAATATTTGTCAATATTACAATATACAAGCTTAATAACTAATAAATTTAATCTCATTCATAGGAGCATTAATTAATAAAATGATTAAATTTTATTAAACACACGAGTTGACTTCTGAATTCAACGGAAGCCTAAATTAAAAAAAAAAGAGTAAAAGTTTAAATTTAGTGGAAACAATAATTATTTGAAAATACTGCAAAAGAGTTTTTTTTTTACATAGTTTTGAGTACTTAAACAGAATATCATTTTTCATCTCTGTGTAGCAGAGAAAATGCCGTTGCAAATTGAATTTTCTAGGAAAAATTGGCTATCAATGAGGCTTGCATATTCTAATGTACAATAATTCGATACTGTTAAAGAAATAGTAACGATATAGTTAAATTTTTTTGTTTTATTATAAAGGGTCCGCAAAATAACTTTTTTTTTTTTTTTTGAAAATGGCGCAAAACATCGAGTGTAGCTTCGGCTGTGTGGCACGTAGCGCCGTCCTGTTGAAACCAGATGTTGCAAATATCCTCCTCTTCAATTTTTGTGAACAAAAATTCGTTCAACATGGCCCGATAACGATCGCCATGGACTGTAACGGCCACTCCTTGCTCATTTTCGAAAAATGGTCCAATTATGCCTCTGGACCGAAATCCGCACCAAACAGTGACTTGTTTTCGGTGTATCGGCTTTTCAATGTATGCGTGCGGGTTTCTGTGCCCCAAATGCGACAATTTTGCTTATTGTTTACAACCCGCCAAGATCAAAATGAGCTTCATCTGAAAAGATGATTTTTTTGGCAACATCGGCATCTTCTCTAAGTCGATCGCAGGCCCACTTAGCGAAGCGTATACACAACCATATTCGTTCAGCGGAAGGATAAAGCTAATTATCTGTCAAATTAGACATGAGCTTAGTGTTACCATTCACGAAGTAATCACTAGTTGAAAAAAAAACGTTAGATGGCGGACCCCTTATAAGAAACTATGCGAGCTACAAATTTTTGGTTTGCCCAATAAATAAGTATTTAATTAGCTACAAATTCAGATCCGCCAAAGTAAAGGACTTAAATTGGTCTAGAAACCAAACTTGGCAATCTTAATAAATGTTTTTAACTGTCTTTATTTTTAAAATGTTTCGCATTTATCAATTTGGTCAAAAGAATGGGTCCATACATTCTTTATTTGCAAAGTGTTAAACAAAAATCCTTAATTATTGAAAATAATCTATTTCATTCAAATTTGGCTAAGAATATTAGGTATGAGCAAAAATACAAAATTTAGGTATCTACCGAATTTTATCAATAATCTAGCGAATTAAAATATTTCATTCTAAGACATTTACAAAATTTAACGGTATACTATGTACATAATTGTAGGCCTGGCAGTTAGTGTATTAGTTTTAGCTTTCTTACTTGTTTGTGGCTTTATAGTACTTACTTGTTTTTAAAGAATCAATTAATAATGATGTCGTAATACAATCAATTCAATAGCTTTTTATAAAACATTGAACTTGAATTTTTTGAATTACGCTCATGGCCCACAGTTTGGAAATCCTGTGTATCTCCCAATCCTCCACTTTTCCGTAGCTTAAATAAAGTCGTACAATAATGTAGCTTGTTTTATTTCCTGCATTATAAAATCCTTACCTTAACGATTAGAACAGTATGTAGAACTAAAATTATAATTATATCTAAGCAATAATGCAGCTATCATATCATGAAAAACAATATACATACATAACCTCTTTTTATTAAAAATTTTTGTACTTTTTAACTGAAATTGTAACAAAAATAATTTTACCTTATTTACCTTATTACATTATTTATTTAAAAAACAAAACACAAATAGGTACATTCATTTTTCATTATAATACACACATTCTGAATATTATACGAAAGAAACACACCAACCGTTTCCATAGTAATTGATAGAAATTACAAAAAACAAAACTGAAAAAATTCATTTTCGAATACACGACTCTATCCATAATTATTAAGAAAATATTTCAAATTGAATACACCGCCCTATCATATTATTTTAGACGACAGCAGCACAGCCGCCGGATTTGGTGGAGGTTTTTCCGGGTGTCACTTTTTATATATATTTATTCAATGCTAAATATGTAGCTAGCAAAAAGTGTAAACAGCCAGCAAAAAGCTGTAGATCCTTATGTAGATATCTGTCGATATTTTTTATTTTAATTTATAATTTTGTTTGGCACACAAATCGGCAATGGGCTGGTCGACTATTTTTTCTTCTTCTAATAATTTGAAATTTTGTGAAAAAATGGCCAACTCGTCCAACTCTGGCTGCAGCTACGTAGTGTTGTGATCGTGACATTGAACTTGTGTATGTTTAATATTTTGACACCTATTCTGACTCCAGTTCCAGCTTGAATCGGTCCCAGTATTAAAGTAGTAACTCAAAACCATCATTGAAAATAACCAAGAGTAGTTAAAATTAATAACTGCATTTTTATAATTATTATAAAGTTAAACTTTGTTAAGTTAACGTTTAGTATAGCTTCTAGAAATATCTTCCAAAAATACATGAAAAATGAGATGAGACAGAAATAGTTGGTTGTTACTGAGACGAGAGGGTATGATAATGCAAATTTCCAAAAATGTCACACACCCTTATGTTAAAGAGATCAAACTATCAGCTTTCTAGTCTAGGGACTTTAAATAGTCAAAAAAATACGAAAAAATTGTGTGTGACAGTGGTAGGGAAAAATGACATATGTATGTCATGCCTTTTGTGAAAAGAACTTATTTAGAAAATGTTTTTTTTTTTTTTTTTTTCAACCTTGTCTTCGTCGACAGCTTTTATTTATTTATTTGATCAACTGCAGACTTATGTCTAAGTTGTTTATGTATAACTGTACATTAATGAATAATAACAAAATAAATAAAAAAAAATTTATGTAGATACATTGCAATCAAAGTAATTTACAATAATTAAAAAAGAAACACAAGATAAAATACAATTTGAAATTCGTTAAGAAGACAATAATTTTTTTTTTAAGACAATCTTTAGACAAATTAAAATCAATGATATTATAAAAACAGTTAAAAAGTTTACACATTACATTAACAGGTTCATTTAAACCATAATTAGATGTAGCAAACGATGTATAAAAAAAATCAGGATCGCGGGTTGATCTAGGTCAAGAGTTTATATTTGGCATACTCAGTTTGTGGGCAGAATTAATTGATCCAGATAAAAGTTTAATGAGGAAAAGGCAATTATTAACTTCTCTTCTTTTCTTAAGCGTTGTTAGACTAAGTAAGTTCAAACGATGTTCATAAGGTGGAAGATGTTCATTTGGGTTCCATGGCAGATGACGAAGGACAAATAATAAAAACTGTACACTTTCCAATTTATTTATGGAAGCAGTATATGCAGGACACCATACACAGCTACAATATTCCAGGATAAGACGGACCAGTGCACAATAGAGGATTTTTGAAATATAAGGATCATTAAATTCCTTGGAAAACCAGTTAATTAGTCCAAGGCGGCTTCTAGCCTTGTTCATTATAACGTCGATGTGTAAGTTAAATAACAGTTTGACGTCAAACAAAACTCCCAAGTCGTTGAATGAATCTACACGATCAACTTGGCTTTCGTCAATGAAGTAAGAAGATAAAAAGGGTTTTCTCTTTCTAGAGTATGTCATCACTTTGCATTTATTTATATTGAGATCCATTCCATTTGAAATGTACCATTCGGAGGCTCTGTCAATATCATTTTGTAGAAATAAGTGTCCACTTGGAGTCGTGTAGCCATAAAAAAGCTTAAAATCATCGGCAAAGATTAATATCTTTGAGTAAAGAATTTCCATGCCAATGTCATTAATAAAAATTAAGAATAAAAGCGGTCCAATATGACTACCTTGAGGAACTCCAGAAGCCCATTCAACAAACAATAGCTTAGAGTAAAAAAGGTCACCAACATCAAATGAAATAATTTTATACAGGCAGTTTTTAAAGTTAACAAACTGCGTTCGGTTATCTAGATATGATTTAATCAAAGTTAGTATCCACTCTGAAAACCCATATTTTTTAAGTTTTAGCAAAAGAATAGAGTGGCTAACTCTATCGAATGCCTTACTTAGATCAGCGTGACAAACATCCGTTTTAAGTCCATATTGCATATTCACATTCAATTGGTTTGTAAATTCCAGAAGATTAGTTGTTGTAGACTTATGCAAGCAAAAACCATGTTGTTTAGGAACAATTATTGATTTGCAAAAGAATTTAATGTGATTGGTTACTATGTTTTCAAAAAGCTTTGGTATGCATGAAAGTTTTGCAATTCCTTGGTAATTCTCAGCATTGTTCTTGTTCCAACTATTCTGAAGAGGTATAATAAACGAAGACTTCCACAAGTCAGGAAAAACACCAGACGATAGCGAACAGTTAAATATATAAGTAATTGCAGAACATATGCAGGATTTACAAGTTTTAACGAATAAAGACGGAATGTTGTCAGGACCATACGAACATGTACTCTTTAAGTAGTCTATATATTGCACTATTTCCGCTTCAGTCAGCCTTAAAAAAGGTATATCACAGTTTAATCGATTTCATAAAGAATTATCACAGTATTTTGGATTGCACGCAGTGTACGTTTGTTGGAAAAAATCTGCAAATATGTTACTTATTTCTATATCACAGGAGGAGGACGACAAATACTAAGGAGAAAACTCAAACTTAAGAAAAGTGGGCGTGGCAGTTGGCAGATTTTATTGAAATACAATGAATAAACTCTGAAAATTCCAGCGAAATCGGCTTGAAAGATCTTGAGTCTATAGGAAATACACTGACAAACATTGATTTTAAAATCTGTAGGGTATTTTAATAGAAGTTATGTCTTCCTTAAACAAGCCGTTTGTCCCTTAATTCTATAAATCCAAATCAAAAATTTTCATCATCTCCCAAAATTTCAGTTTTCTGCATACACTCCTAAAAAAGCTAAAAATAAGAACTACACAAAATTCAAATAACCGATGCATGCTACATACATACACTATTAATTTTAATTTTGACAACTTCTGTGGGACTATTAACCTATTAATCGATATATAATTTATGCTCATCGCTTTACAAAATCTACAACAAATTTCCTGTTTGCTGTTTTAATATATGATGTTAAAACTTTTTTAGTTATATATTTCGATCAACAATAATTGAAATGAATGAAATGAAAAAAATCAAATAAATACTTTGGTGAAGTTCACATCATTACGAAATGTTCTCACAATACCTCCCAAATCAAACTTATGCACGTTCTTTGAAACTTCTGCCAAATTTAATACTTTCATTTGTTTCAAATGACTTTCGTTTCAAATCACTTTAAAGGTTCAAGAACCCAAGAATATTTCCTCTAAGAAGGCAAAGAAGCAAAAACAGGATTAACATTTTTCCTTCTTGATTGGGTGTGAAAAATCAAACCATTTTATACTTTGTGTTAATTTTTGGTTCGATAATTCTTCTTCTGTGCCTTTTTTCTTAGAGTTTTATAGCCCAATAAAGTTTTGTTTGGGTTGAGAGCAATTAGAATGCTTCCACAAAATATCGATTGATCTATTGTACATATGTATGTGTGTAAATTCAATTTACATATATATATATGTGTGTACATTGTACATACAAATGTATGTATCATTGAATTTAATGTATTGAGGAATTTAAATATTGAAGTTTAGTTTTTACGTAATATTGAATTTTTTGTAATGGATGGGACACTCGGGCGTATGTGGAACTTTTGTTTGTCCATTTTATAATATTTATTTAAAAAGAAAAAATTGAAATTACTTTGTAGGAAGATGTACATACATATTTGGCTTGGTTGAAGAAAGAATATTTTGTATAGTGTTGATTAAATCGTATATACACATCAGTCAACGTCAACTCTATAACGACGGGGCTTTTGGTGACGAGTCAGGTCTAACGACTACTTTTTCTGCATTTGATTGATTTTTTTCTTTTCTCAAAGTTCAAATATAAAAGGAAATTATACAACAAAAATCGTACTTTCATGAAGCTTGGTTAGGACTTTTGGTTTACCATAAAAATAAAGTTCCAAAAAAATCAATACCAATACATATTTATGTTTCAAGGTTTTTTTCTTTAAAAAGAGGAGGGAGAGGGAAGGTGAAAAATTTTGCGAAACAGTTGGTGCAGTCTGAGCATATGACAAATGATTTGAAATAACTTTTTAATGCCAGATCCAATGAACTCAAAACGACAGACGACCACATTATTACCACTAAACGGCATCAACGCAACTGGGTCATATCCAACTCATAATATCGCAACCCAATATAAGCCAGCCCTTCTGTACACACATTTCGATTGAAATTGGTTAAGTCTTTAACAATAAAATCGAAAATAAAAAAAAAAAATGTCCATGGCATTTTTTTGCTACACATTTTTATGTTATTAAAATGCATTTTATACTTAAAATAAAATTAGTATTAAAATCGTTAGAGCGGCAGATACCGTTATTTTTGGAGCTAAAAAAATTAAATTTTCCGTCAAGATGGAATCACTAATACTAAGTTAAAAATTTCAAGAAAATCACTTCAGCCTTTTAGACTGTAGGTCAAGGTGCAAAGAATAACATATATACATAATGTACATTGTACATACAGAAAGACAGACAGAATTTGGCGACCCATTTTTCATTATGATCGTTTGATTGAATTCTTAAGTTCGATTATTTTTACTTGCTCTATAGGGCAAGTATTGGTTTCGTGTAGATAAAAAATTCGAGGTTATAATCAAAACTAACACTACTATAATCGAGAAGTATGAAAAAGTGGGTTTCGTCATGCTGTCCGTCGGTCTGTGCATCTGTGCGTCGGTGCGTCGGCGTCGCACAGTGGTTCGGTTTGTATGGGAGAGCGGAAAAAAGTCTGTTTTATCTGAACGGTTCAACGGATTTAAATGAAATTTGGCAAACATGTTTAGATTAGTCTTATACATGTTTGGTCAAAATTTGGTTGAAAAAAAATAATTAGAAACAAAGTTATTGACATTTTTCTAAAATTTGAGGGTTTTGATGTTTCTATGGGAGAGCGGAAAAAAAATCTGTAACATCTGAACTGCTTAACGGATTAAGATGAAATTTGATTCGCAATTAAAAATTAGTCTTATACACATTTGGTCAAAATTTGGTTGAAAAAAAATAATTAGAAACAAAGTTATTGACATTTTTCTAAAATTTGAGGGTTTTGATGTTTCTATGGGAGAACGGAAAAAAGTCTGTAAAATCTGAACTATTAAACGAATTTTAATTAAATTTGACACACATGTTAAGATTAGTCTTATACATGCTTGGTCAAAATTTGCTCAAGAAAAAATTATTAGAAAAAAAGTTTTTGACATTTTTATAAAATTTGAGGGATTTGATGTTATATTTAAATAATTTTTTTTTTAGTAAAATCTTAACTTTTTATTTTGAACAAAATATTATTATTAACTATGTATATTTTAATGTATTGAATTCACTTTATATGTTTGTTATTATATTTCACTTCACTTTCACTTATTGGTTGATCAAAGAATAAAAATTTTTCTTACACACCTTGCACAAATGCTCAATAACTCAATACTGACTTTTTTTTTAATCCTTTATATATATAGATTTAAGTAAGAGATTTTATTTTAATAAGCCATTACTAATCCTTACAGGTAATAAAAAATTACGCAATACACAACAAAAACAAAGCAATAAAACTTAAAAAAAAAACACCTTTTTAATTTTTACCTGCCCTACTTTTAGCGAAAAATAAAAAAAAAATAAAGGATTATCCCTAATCTTTTTCTTTATTATGTATTAAGCTCTATCATATAATTCAAAATATCATAAAACTATATCATTTTTCGTGTGTTGTTTTCAAGAAAATTGAGTTGAAAGTTGAAAAATTTTCCAAGGAGGAATAAATGGTTTCGCAAAAATCGAAATTCTCAGACCTGGGTCAATGTATTAATTTTGTTTAATTTTTAAAATAAAGTTTGACATTTTTTCTTAAAAAATGGGCTTAATCAGTTCATTCTGACAATTAATACCGAAGAAATCAAACTTTTTGGTAAACACCACCGTCAAGACGGAGTTTTTTGAAATCCGATTTAGTGAAACATTTTTGAGCATAACTTCCACATCTGCACGTATCTGCAGCTGATTTTTTCTGTGCTTTAACATGAGTGTATGGAGCATATGGTGGCATACTTACTTTCTTGGTATCTTTTGGAGCTGTTTTTTTAAATCAAAAAGTTTAAAAAAAAAGCATTTTTTCTTAGTACTTAAGCTTCAGGCTACTTATAGAAGGTATCTTTTATAAATAATCAATATTTTTTTTTTATTTTTAGATAATTGAAAATAAACCAATTAAATTATTTAAGAAGCTAGAGAATTTATCTACAGGAACTTCGGAAAAAAACATCTCAAAATTTGTTGAAAATACAGTTCGCGATTTGAGTAAAATTATTTTTCAACTTTGAGGGCTTGTAAATCAGAACATACAATATATATGTTAAAAAATACTTTTAAATCATACGCTCGGGTTATCTAAGAGTACTTAAACATAAAGTTTAAAACGATATACATGACTTTTTCAAAAGACTTTTTTCCGCTCTCGCACCACTGTGCGTCGGTGCGTCGGTACGTCAATGCGTCCACTGATATTTTAGCTAGAGCCTAGACGGGTAGACCGATTTGCATGAAATTTGTAACAGAGCATTGTTATGAAAATCGAATTTTAGTTTAAGCTCATCTAGAACAGGTAGCTGCCATACAAACAATTTGGGTTAATCAAATTTTCTCGAAAATGACTCTAACGATTTTGATTAAATTTCGTACCCGTAATAACTTAATCAATTATAAGAAAACTGCGTTTTAGGTTTTTGTCAAAAAATTCACATAATAGAATAAGATATTCCACGTTTTTTGAGAAAATGGTCTTATTTGTGGGTTATTCGCATATATCTTTGCCATGGTTATAGACCGATTTTGTTATATCATTCTGATGCTTCTCAATAGTTTAAACAATAATGGATTAAAAAATGTTTAAGAAAATATTTTTTATAAACAAAAAAAATCAAACAAAAAATCAATTTTTTAGTACTTTAGACTCTTTTAATATTTTCTACTTAAATATATATGTACATCATGCATCTTCAATGCAGGGTTATACACATTATTTAACCACAAGAGCAAGTTCGTGCGATCAAGTCGTGCATATGTTTTACGAATGCAAAACAAAACCGTATAGTATCTTATGTTTATGTATATGTATGTATATCGGAAGTAAACACATTAAAATGGAGTCCCCCACAACCAAAATTTTATAGGCAATTGTTTTATTAATACAAAATAAAATGTTTTAAGTATGTACATAATGTACATACATACCTACATAGTTTTTATTTCTAACAGTTTTCCTTTAACTATACATTTGTGAATTATGTAACTAAAACTCTTAAATTATTTATTACATGCTTAAACAGAGCAACTAAAGGGTCCGCCATCTAACGTTTTTTTTCAACTAGTGCTTATTTCGTGAATTGTAACACTTTAGCTCATGTCTTATTTGACAGATAATTAGTTTTATCCTTCCGCTGAAAAAATATGGTTGTGTATACGCTTCGCTAAGCGGGCCTGCCATCGACTTAGAGAAGATGCCGATTTTGCCAAAAAAATCATCTTTTCAGATGAAGCTCATTTTGATCTTGGCGGGTAGTAAACAAGCAAAATTGTCGCATTTGGGCCACAGAGGCATAATTGGGCCATTTTTCAAAAAATAAGCAAGGCGTGGCCGTTACATTCAATGGCGATCGTTATCGGGCCATGTTGAACGAATTTTTGTTCACAAAAATTGAAGAGGAGGATATTGGCAACATTTGGTTTCAACAGGACGGCGGACGGGCGGCGCGCGCTACGTGCCACACAGCCGAAGCTACACTCGATGTTTTGCGCCATTTTCAAAAAAAAAGTTACTTGGCGGACCCCTTATATGCATATATTTACTCAATGCTATCTAGCTCCAGCTCCAGTTGCAGCACTTTATTGTGTTCCTGCAGTTAGTATCATCTCAGTGTACCGAGACGAGACCTTTTCAAACTGTAAGACACCTTTAAATTCAAGCATATCATTTAACAAAAATTTGCCCAATACTTATTACCTACTTCTTCTCAAGCCATATCAATCAAATAAACCAAAATGACAGATCAAATCCTTCCAAATGAAACAAAATACATTATTTTGATATATTTGAATCAGAAATATCTAACTTCTTTAACAATCGAAAACATACTCTTTTTGTGAAGATATTTTTTTTAATGAGAACAAATGACTTCAAATAAAATGATTTTTGCATTGTGTCCCTGGAAGCTCTATTTCGTCTAGACAAGATCTCGCTTTGTTTTTGGTTTACGTAATGGATTTAAAACAGATACTCATGCATTAATTTTTCTTTAACAATTTCATAAATCAACTTCATTTGAATTAAGTTATTCCAACCTAGAAGTCAAGAAAATCCATTTTTCACTTAATCAAAGAAAAAAAAAGTTTTAAAATATGTAGATATGTATGTACATATGTACTGGGTGGGGCAAGTAAGAACTACTAATGTTAAACACGAAAATCTTTTTTCGTGTTTTATTTATTTTCTAATTTATTATTTTTCTGACAAAGAGATTGGTAAATTTAATAATGGAATAAAGCGAACAAAAACTGTCCAATTATTTTTGGAAAATGGCCGTTCAGTAATTTGCACAAATTTACACTTTTTATGGTGTTCAAAACGTTGCAACAGCTGCAACAATGCGTCCTATTGTGACCAAATTTGAGCGATATGGGAACGTTAGAGAAGTGATAATTACGGACAGAACTCGGTTCTACACGATCTGCCGAAAACATCCAGGTCGTTCGTGAAAGTTGTGCAGCTGGTCTTGAAGCATCGACACGACGATGACGTTCGACTCAGTTGGTTACACCACGTGGCACGAGGTATCTACACCTGTACCCTAACAAAATTCCATTTGTCCCAAAAGTTCATTCCCGGAAATCAAGAATAACGTTAAGAGTACTTCAGAGAGCTGTTTACATTTACATATAGGAATGTCTTATTTGACTTACCCTGTTAATTTTCTTGGGAAATAATAATATTGTTCTTCGATTCCTTAAAGAATCAATATTATTGATTTTTTTAATGTGACATCAAGAGCAATCTGCTGTTATGAAAAGCAAAAGATAATAAATATGAAAATAAAGAAGATGCAAATATTCAAATTTCAAACCAACCCATCTCTGTAGTCGGTAGATGTCCTTATTGTTAATATAAGCGTATCTATGTTTAATGAAGAATGAAGCTTAAAAATACACATAAAATATGTTTTATATATCTGCATGAACATGAACCCTTTTCCATAGAGCCTAAGGGCATATATTTTGTTAAAGCAAAGGAACAGATTAATATGAAATTTTGTTTCGGAATATATGATGCGATGATTTTCCAACATCAAAATATGACTTTTTTTATGGTGGTTGAAAAAAAAATGCGACAAGCCAGTGGACTGGTTCTAGATTAATTTTTTTATTAAATTTTATTTCATTAAAATTTATCTTTTAGATTCTGTTGATTTCTATTTTATTTGATTGAGTGTTTATTGAAATCAATTCAAAAGATTTTTGTATTCAATGTTGACCTAATTATATTTGTTTCAATTGCGTATTAGTAATGCCCTCAATACGACCATCGATACATTAATACCGAAGAAACCGATATTGATAGACACACAAAGTAACTTCAAAGGAGGTCTTCTGTTAAATCTTCAATTACACTAGACCTTCTAGGAATTGCTTTTTTGTCTCAAAACATTTTAAAAATTCATCCCCAAAAAGTTTAAGCCAAAGTCTTTGATATATTTGTATGTGGCATTTACTAGGTAAGGCAAGAAAATTTTACACAACAACGTGGCGTTAAGATGTTTTTAGAAATATACATTATTGTAACTTTTAAGCTTATATTTAAAGCATTGATCCCAAAGAACCAGACTCTAGAGAAATGCCAATTTAAAAATGTTATTTTGCAATTTAAAGTGGGTGTGCATTACACGCTTTGCACGACTAAATTTGGCATGCCAACCAGCGGGAGGCTCTTGCCCTGCGAAACCACATAAACTGTACTTTTATAAACAAAACTGTTCTAAATTGGGATGTCTGGAGTCATTTTCTTGAATCTAAAACCATCCATGAAAAATCTGAATGAAACAAATGTAAAATTTGGTCCAAAGTAAACGATATTATTGACGTCGTAAATTCTTCGTAATGGGATTTGCAAATTGATTGAATTTTGTTCGTTCTTTTTCAACAAAATATCAACATTCAAAAATTAACATATGTACATAGTATCTACATAGCCCCCCCTGTCGGTCCTCGAAAAACAAAAGGAAATTCTTCAGTTTGAAATGTGTAGATACCTAGTGTTTTATGGGTTCTTTTGTGAGACAAACATTTCGAAAAAAATTACGTTTATTGTGTGTCATTTTCACATTCAGTTTTCTAAACGTTGCTTATAGGAATTCAAATACATACAAGATATACAATCCGCCCAAGCCTTTCCATTTTTATGAGCAGAACACCATGATCAATGACTGCCTTTAAACAAAGTGTTCCTTATTAAATCCTAGGCGATTATTATTTGGCAGCTATAAAAATGTTCGACAGCAAAATAAACCCACGCTGGGACGCGACGCCGACAATAGCTGCAGGCGAGACGAATATAAACATCAAGAAAACCTATAAATCGAGTTTTGGTCCCTTTTATTTGGTTTTACATATTTTATTTAAGTATGTATGTAGGTTTGTATCATTTATAGTCAATAGACGATGTGAAAACAAATCAATTAGTCCAAGAGCTTTCAAATAATTTGCTATGTACAAATTATACAAATGCACTCTTAAATGGTGTCTATATGCACGCACAAAGGGTTATGACTATCCCAGTGCTGGGGGGGCTTTTAAAAATAAAATCCCTTCAGACAGTCGAAAAATTTCCTTTATGTCCCTCAAATCCTTTGTAATTTCTCACAGCATACAAGAAGATATTTTCATTTAGTACCAATTTATACATACATATTTGGATTTTTTTTGAGTAAATTAAATTTCTTGCTAAGAAATAAACATGATTCTATTTTATCCCAGAAATCTTCTATATTATTGTAGGATTCTTTTGCTTCTCAGTATTATTTAAACCAAAGGAAGTGGCCTTCACTTAAAAAAATAAATTTGAAAAGTTTCTAAATAAATATTTTTATATTTAAGTTTTTGCTACTTGTATTCTATCAGCTTAAATCAAGACTCTTCTTGAAATCGATTTTTTTTATTTTTATAAGAACTATTTAATAAAAACCATAACAGCGGTTATTTTCTCTTTTCCGATTATAATTTGATAAACAAGGAATTCCAACGAAATAAGCCGGTTTTCCCTTTCCCCGAGAAAGGGATTTTTCCCATGATCCCTCAGAACTGGACTAGCCTTGAAGCTTATTAGGAAGTGACTCGAGACGTTCTAGAAGAGTGTAAGTTTCACAGTGTGTCGGGCATCTTTGGCTTTCACACTGTCACACTGCTACATTGTTGCTCTTAAAACAGAATATACCTGAAAATGTCCCACTGTCATTATTAAAGCTATTAAAGCTGGAGATATTCGACACACCGTCACACTGTGGACATCATTCTAAAAATGATTTAACATCGTGCAAGTCTATATAGTTTGACTTCAAATTAGCCTTTTACCATTTTGATACATTATGCAGATGGAACTTCCTTCCTTTTTCCTTCTGAAAAATTGGAAAAGGAAATAAAAATGTTTATTTCATTGAGAAAAAAAAAATCCATTGTGTTCGGTTTTGGGTAAAGGTTAGTTGTGTATAGGTGGTATGGTGGTATAAAATGTCGATGTTATTTTGTGACAAGAAATCGAAAATTGAATACCTACTACCTATTAAGGCTGAAAATACACGGAAAATTTGCATATTATTTCCCTATTGAATGAATGAATTAAATTATGAAAGCTCAAATCAATATTGAGACTTGAGAGGTTAATATTTAGAATGGAGGTAAGAGAAAAACCAGAGTGTTCTCCAAAACTAAGGATGTTTCAAATAGGAAAATAATTTCTCTTTTTAATGGATAATTAGCTGAAAAATTTCTTTGACATAATAAGAAATAATATTTATTACTAGCAGATCCGTGCTCGCGTTGCTTCGCAAAATGTTAACAATAATTTGATTGACTAAATATCAAAATAGTGTTCAACAAGATAAACTGTTATTTCTACCATATTATCAAAAATCAATTTCATAAAAATGGAAAACTTTTTGCAGTTTTTTTGTTTTTATTTAATAAGTTTCAAGGTCGACAGAATTGATTGTTTCGCTTGCACTTAAATTATGCATGAATTCAGTAAACAAATGCAGAGGAAGAAATATTAAACTTTTGAACAAAAATCGATACGAAATATTTTTATTTTTGCTATCATAAGTCAATGGCCAGACAGAACTTAGCCACCCACCTAAAGGTCCTATATTTTTATCGCACGCAAGTAAAACACTTAACATTTAAGTGGATAAGAGATCATTAAGCAAGTTAGAAAGGATAACCTCAGTTAAAAAGCGGACACCAAATTAAAAAAAAAAATTAACCAACTAAATCAACAAACAAATGAAACAAGTAAAAAAAATAATTAAAACATTCTTATAAAAATAACAAATATTTAAAAAAAAAATCAAAGAATTCAGTTAAATACTTTCTAATATTACGCATGACAAACTAAATATTAATGATAATGATTTTGTAGTAGTGTATCCATTTTCAAAGGACAAAACAAAAGTAACTAAAATTATTCACATTGGACTTTCTCAGTCCCTATCCAACTTTTTGGACTTCTTTGCACCGTGAAGTGGGACATGGCCAGGTCTGGCTGGATTTTAATTTTTTTTATCAAACTTGTGAATTTTGCTGACGATTTCTTTTATGACATCTATTTTTGTGTCGGTACTTTTTCTTTGGCAATTAAATTTTACAAAACACCATTTTTTTTTGCAATTGGAAACATATATACGTAGTCAAATTTTAATATTGTAGATAATTAAAAAAGTTATAATTAATCCTTCAACAAGGACAGATTTGTGTTTTGTTTTAACGATTGCTGAACGTCAGAGTGAGTCGGTTGTGTTCACATTATAGTTTATGTCTGAACAACAGAAATCAGATTCACGTCAATATAAGTCCGTTGAGTAAGTTCCTGTGTGGAACATCGTCAAATTCACATTCTAATGTAGCTAAGGACGCGTCTGCCATGTTGTAGCATATAAGGAATTTGTTTTGTATTGTTTTCTTTTGTTTTGCTGCTCTGATTGGCTACAGATTTCAGACTGACAATTTTGTAGTATCGTGGCCAGCAGTATGAGTATAGAAGTTGGCTCAACTACTTCATATTTACTGTCAGATACATTCTGGCACTGTATTTTCGAACATTGTTAAAGCGACGTACTATAGGCACAGCAACACAATTGTATTCATGCAGCAATATTTTGTGGAGTGAGCGAGTGGAAGTTCATGTGTCAGTGTGGATAGATGTGAGTGAGAACAATATACCCAGACAATTTTAAATATATTTTCTCACCTAATCTGAATTTAATAACTGTTTTATCATTTTATGTATATTTAATCAATCAGCATGAAATTGTGACAACATAAATTTCATATTTGATTAGTTATTTATTGTTTGAAGCTATCCTGAAATAATGAAACACTAACCCTACTTTATACCTCAACCAGCTGATTTTGATGTTGAATGTTGTATCGATATTACGATGCGTAAAAATAATATTTGATTTAATAAGTGTGTTTTTGGATAACAATTTCAAGGTATGGAGAAAATGGAGGCGGAACAAGACAGCATACTTAAAGGCTCTTAGAAAAATGCTGATGCTCCAAATGCATTTGATAAACAAAAACAACCCATTTTCGATCTGTGACGTCAGTGGTCTCAGGCGGCGGAATGTGTAGTGCATTCGGCTTCTAAGACTGAGCAAATCTGATATCGTCTGTTCGATCCCTATCGTGGGCATGTAGAAAGTTTTTCATAATAAAATTGGATTAAAACTCAGATGATATGCGGTTTGGCACCCCTTGAAACAGCTGTATCTCTAGCCAAAATAAACGAATTATAAATTAATTCGTAAACAATTGGTGGTAGCACCTTTAAGTTGTTGTTGTTGTTCAAAAATTCAATTCAAGTCATATTGTTAATTTTCATTTTTGTTTATAAGATTCTTTTTTCATATATAAATAAGCGTTCTAAGCTCGAAGTTAAAGAAAGCTTAAAGAAATAATTTTAACTTCAAAACAAACATATTTCAACTTCCTATTTATGTTAAATATGGTCCAAATTTCTTACTTTAAAATGACGTTTAGTAAGTGGGCTAAGTGTAGCGGGATTTGAAGTTCATTAGTATAGAACTCCATTTTTGAAAAGCATATTATACACCGTCTCGTTGTTTATTAAGTTTTTCTTTAGTACATATTTTGAAAAAAAAAACGTCTAAAAACGATTTTTTTTTACTATGTGTCCAGACCAAGAAAAGTTTAAAAAAGTCTGAACTGGACTGTGATTTTACATTTCTGAAAATAGCTAAGAGCATTGAATATAAAAAACTAAACATGAGTCTAGAAAAAAACTTAAGAAAAATTTAAATATTTACGCCAAGGAAAATGAAGAACATAAGCGTTTTAGTTGAACTTATCAGCAAATGTCTCTTAATAAGGTAAAATTTTGAAAAAAAAATAAATTTGAAAAATGTTTTAAATTTTTGAAATTACTTTTTAGACAAAAAACAGGCCTAGGCTAAGCACATACTGGAGCTGCGAGCAGAACGGAGATGCGTGAGTCGAGGAGAGCTATGTCGCGCCATAGATCCGAACTTGAACTTCGACAACGTCCAGTTTCATAAAGATTTAATGGTTGTTCCCATATGGTTATTATATTACCATTAGATTGTGAGACAATATAACATAAGGTCTTGAAAAACGAATTGTTATATAAACCCATCAATCAGTACCGAGGAACGTCTCTCTGTTAAAATTGCAGCTTTTTTCTTGTTTATTCAAGGACAACACCTAGAAATTTCAATTATAAGATTTCATCGCGCAGCTCTGCTCGTTTACAGCAACGGTGCTACCTCGCCGCCAGATGTCTCAGTATGAGAGCTCTCATAAGAAAACATTTGGTTGTTTTCGCCGTTCTGCTCAACTCTTGCATCACCGCTCTGCTCGCAGCTCCAGTATGTGTTCAGCCTTAGGCAGTGGAATAAAGCCTAAAAAGCATGAAATAGCCTCAGTTGGTGTTTCTGGTTATATCATACTTTTTATAAAGCAATAGGGATTGCAGGGGACCAGATAAGTGGGCGGGTAAAAAATAAACATGCTTTTAAAATTCATTTTCCAACTTTGGAGTTATTCACATTGCCTGCCTAACATACAGGAGTGTTAGTCTAGGCCCGCACATGCAATTTCTTTACAATAGTTTAATCACAAGTTGACCGATGAGCGCACACACAAGTAACTCCTCAGCTTGTTAATTGCTCGAATCAACGACTGAATAATTTGTGTATCTGCGCGCACTCTCATACAAGCTTATCATACTTCAACAACCAAACTGCAGCGAAACTGAAAGTTGCATGTTCGTGCTCAGCTTTGTATTTTCCATTTTCAATTGTAAAAGAAACAAAAATTTTTCTTACCGTGAGAAGCCAGAGTGGTTCAGCTAGTAAAAAAAAAAAACATTAAATTATATTTTTAGTCATAAGAACAATATTTTTACAAATCTTTTGAAAATAGCGTACGTAAATATAGGTGTCACTCTTTACCGTTTTAGATAAAAATAAGTTTAAAATCCTATATCCCTGTATTTTGAAAGCCTTAACCTCATAATTTGGGGAAGAAGAAAAAACATCCTTGATGTTAATGGTTATTTTATGCTCTAAGGTATATAAAAATCGTGAATACTTTTACGAGAAAAGTTTTGGCGGCAGTTACTTTAATCTTAACTGTCATTTTCTATATCAACTTTGAATAACGTGTTTTCAAGCTCCATGCGCGAAAGGTTATTCATAACGTAGATTACTAAAAAACTTAAGTTCTAAAACGCATCGTATTTAATTCAATTGTATGTGTTAAGTATATACTCAGCTTTAAAAGACACACAGAGTTCTAGCCTTAAGGAAGATATTTTAAAATAAATTTTATGACACTAAACTTTCCTCATAGTAAAAGTAAAAGTATAAGCTAGGACGTGTGTTGAGTAAGCAAAATTAAACTGCCTTTTTATAGAATCTCCGCACAACTTTAAATTGTTGTTGAATCCTTAGGGATTTTTTTTGTTTTCTTGAAACGACACTCAGCCGATAATTTGGTACATTTGTTTGTTAATAAAACGTGACTGGTTTCGAAAGCTTTACGCATGACAGCTTGTAATGTTCAGTTTACACTCGGACAAGGAAAAGATATCTTTTTCTTATTTTCTTCTTCTTTTTTTTTTAAGGATGACCTATTGTTATTGATAACTTCTGGTTTATCTGTTTGGTGCACAGTTTCCCATGTACATACGTATATAAATAAAGGAGCTATACAACTTTCTAAACAATAGAAGTTCTTCTTATATAGCTACCTACGTGAGCAATATTGGGCAGATCCTTTTTAAAGCCCAATAATCCCAACATGTGATAGGAAGAGGCAGAGTTTCTTAGCTACAGCTCTTTCCTCAATACATGGGATGGGACTGTTGTTACCATGGTGGCAAATATTAGACGACTCCTTCGTAATCTAACCGCCTCAACAGTTAAGTACGTTACATGGGCAATTTGGGAAGGGTATGTTTAAATATGGGGTCAAAAGGGACTTTATTTGCATTTTCGACAAACGAATTTGTTTTGAGGATAGAGGATTTGAAAAATGATTTTAACCAGCCTAAACATGGATATTGGATACTAATAAAATGAATTCTTCAGCGGATGGGCAGTCAAACAGACCAGAGCTAATAGTATTAAATCAAAAGGTTTTACTTCAATAGTGTAAGCTATACATAGATCCCCTGATTAAATTTTAAACTATGTATATTTAAGAAAATTAAAACATAACTTATGTATGTGTAGATTGTACAAAGTACATAGCTTTCAAATTTTTGAATAAAGTATGCTGTGCCCTAGGTATTCTCAGAACATTTGCACTCCTTAATAAATTGATATAGGATAAGCTTTAGCTCAAGACAATAGACAAAAGGTCATATTTGTATGTTAAATGCGTGTTGCTTTCTTCGGCAAAAATTAATTACCAGAAATTCAATTTTCATAAAAAGATTATGAGAAATAAGGTCAAAACACCATCTGTTAGATGCTTGAAGGGTGAGTGATATGGAATTAAATTTTTGTCGTAGAGAAGAAAAAAGATGGACGGATAATCTGATGAAGTAACTGTTTTAAATTTTACATTTTGTCTTGAGGAAAATTTAATTATTTTTGAATAAATTAAAACGTAACAATAAAAAGTTGTTTTATGGAAATAATATTTATTATGCTTTTGAGTATAGGCATGTGTATTGTGTAGTATTTGATGAATATTTAAAAATATCAGATAAAGTGAACTTAAATTATTTAAAGAAAAATCGATTGTAATGAATAAATTGGTTTGGCATAAAAATCTTATAAAGGAATGATTCTCGTTTTCTCGTTCCTTACCTTAAGGGCACACGAGTGATTACTCGCTAGCAGTTGGATTACATATACAGGGTGTCCGCCGAGAAGGTACACTACTTTGTTTTGCTGCCATTTTAGTTAACATTAGTCTTGACAGTTCATATTTGGCAGTTGTGAAGTAGACACGTGGCAAATTTATTATGGAAAAATATTCGATAAACCGACGTGTTTTAATCGTTAAAACATTTTATCAAAATCAATCATCGATTACTGTGACGATGAGAAGGTTACGTGAAATTTTTGGGAGAAACAACGTTCCAACAAAACGCACTATTTATCGTGTAGTGAATGATTTCGAAGAAAGAGGGTCTGTATAGGTGATAGGCCCAAGCATGGACCACAACATACTGCAAGATCGGCTGAAAACATTACTGCTGCTCAAGGAAGTGTTCAAAATAATCCATCAACCTCAATTCGACGCCGTGCTCAAGAGCTTGGTCTTCAAAGAACAACTTTGGCCACAATTTTGCACAAGGATTTGCATTTGTATCCATTTAAGATTCAGTTGACACAAGAGTTTCTTCCACAAGACCATTTACGCGCCGCCGTACATATGCCAATAGGATGTTACAGCCAGCCCATGACAACCCCGATTTTCATGAAAAAATCGTAATGAGTGACGAGGCACATTTTCATTTGAATGGATATGTGAATAAACAGAATAGTCGATTCTGGGCAATGGAAGACCCTCAAATTTTTCATCAGTCACCATTGCATCCATTAAAAGTTACAGTCTGGAGTGCAAATTGGTCAGGAGGAATCATTGGACCTTACTTCTTTGAAAATGAAAACGGCGTAACGGTAACTGTGAATGGGGAGCGATATCGTGATATTATTGAAAACTTTTTTAACGCCACGACTGCATGCTTTGGGCTTGATTTACATGTGGTATCAACAAGACGGTGCCACATCGCATACAGACAGGATTACAATGGAATTACTGCGAGACCTCTTTCCACAACAAGTTATTTCAAGAAATGGTGGTGTTGATTGGTCTCCACGGTCGCCTGATTTGACTGCTCCGGACTTCTTTTTGTGCGGATATCTGAAAAGCAAGGTTTATGCAAACAAACTAGAAACTCTTGAGCAACTCAAACAAAATATTCGTCATGAAATTAATGAAATACCGCGTGTAATGTGTGAGAATGTAATGAAAAATGTGCTCAAAAGGACTCGCATTTGTGAGACTAACAGAGGCGGACATTTACCTGATATTGTATTCCATACATAATTGCCAACATTAAATAAAATATTTATCAATGTAAGATCGATTCTCTTTCATTTAATCAAAAATTATTTATAAACAAACAAAGTAGTACCTACCTATACCTTCCCGGCGGACACCCTGTACTTACATGTTAGCTTCCTTTTTGTGTTTTTCTCACTCGCTGCTCTATTCAGTTCTCAACTGGCTTTGAAAAAGGCAAGCGAGGGCTACCTTCGTGGCTCTAAAGAGCCAATTTGGATCTTTTTTTCAGGTGTCGCTCTTTGGCTCCACTTTTCTAAAATCATCTCAAATTGGCTCTTTTTGAGATTTTCGTGGCTCTTTTTACTCTTTTTTAGAATAATATACCTATCTACTTAAATTTCCTTTTTCATATTTTTTAAATTTTCCTCTGAGTAACCCTTTGTAAAAAATTGTTTGAAATTTTTCCTCTGAGTAAAAAATTCTTTGAAATCTGAACGCGTTCATTTTGATTAAAAAATCAATTTCTTACCTTGTGCCTTTTCGCCTAAATATTTCCCGAACGTTGCAAAGAGATTTTTTTTTGACAGCTCGATATTTCAAAAACAACTTGGTCGATTTTTATTTAACTTATCAAAAAGAATTTTTTAACATTATCTAGAAGATTTTAGACAAAAATTATTCTTTTAATCAAAAATATCGGTACCTCCCATACAAATGATTTAAAAACCGTTAAGAAAAATCGTTTTATGCTCATAAACGACTCCTACGATTTTGATAAATTTTTTGTTATCAAAATTAGTAAGGTCTAGCATTTAAAATTATTAAATTTTACATTAAACTATTATTAACAGTTATTATGTATGTATTATAGGAGGGTTTCTTTTTGGTTTTCGACTTTCTCATTATCTGACTTATCCATTAAAACTAAATTTTGTATACACAAGCTTGTTATAAATTTGAACAATATTGTAAAAGGTCCGCCATCTAACTTTTTTTTTCAACTAGTGCTTATTTCGTGAATGGTAACACTTAGCTCATGTCTGATTTGACAGAAAATTAGTTTTATCCTTCCGCTGAACGAATGTATATGTATACGCTTCGCTAAGTGGGCCTGCGATCGACTTAGAGAAGATGCCGATTTTGCCAAAAAAAATCATCTTTTCAGATGAAGCTCATTTTGATCTTGGCGGGTAGTAAACAAGAAAAATTGTCGCATTTGGGACACAAAAAACCCGCACGCACACATTAAAAAGTCGATACACCCAAAACGAGTCACTGATGTTTGGTGCGGGTTTTGGTCCAGAGGCATAATTGGGCCATTTTTCTTCGAAAATGAGCAAGGAGTGGCCGTTACAGTCAATGGCGATCGTCACCGGGCCATGTTGAACGAATTTTTGTTCACGAAAATTGAAGAGGAGGATATTGGCAACATTTGGTTTCAACAGGACGGCACTACATGTCACACAGCCGAAGCTACACTCGATGTTTTGCTCCATTTTCAAAAAAAAAAAAAGAAGTTATTTGGCGGACCCTTTAGTTATTTTTACTGACGATAAAAGCAAGCTAGAGATTCGTGAAAATAATCGAACTCGAGATTTTGAACAAACTTGACATTACGACGATAAGGAAAACGAAAAATTGGGTCTCAGAAAAACATCCGTGTGTCTGTTTGTTCGACAACAGCCTCAACAAATTGGTCGATTTACTTTAAATTTAGTAGCTAGAGTTTTTTGGAAATTTCCCCGACACTTTTTTCATTTTTTTTTAAGGATCAAAATAATGTTAGGTACCTGTCATACAATTTTTTTGGCCAAAAAGGAAAATCTTATTTTTCTCAAAATCGGCTCTACAGATTTAAGCCTTAACTACATTGGCCATAAAAGTGAAAAAGTACAAAAGTGAAAATTTTCAAACTTATTTTGGGATAGTGTTTCTGACTGGAAAACTTATAAAAATAATGCAGAAAGCTTAAATTTTGGTTTAAAAAAAAATGTATATATTCTTTCTCAAAAAAAAACAACGCTAGCGGGAACAATAATATTTTTACTTTTGTAATTTTGCAAAAAGTGGTAAATGTAGTTAAGGCTTTAAAGAAATATTCAATAAACTATAATTTAAATATACCAATATAAAATTGTTATTAATGACACAACAACATATTAATAACACCTTCAAATGAATCATTTTTACGCTTTTCTCAAAAATGTCTCAACTGATTTTGATCAATTTTTTTATGAAAAATGATTAATACATTTTAAATAATATGATGTTCCCCAATTATCAAAAAGATAGCGTTTTATATTTTTAAACAATGTTTGAAATTTTTGTTTGAAAACTCGATGTTTCAAAAACGACTTGTTCGATTTTTACTAAGCGAACCTTTTAGGTTTTTTTATTTATTTATTTGCTTATAAGTATAAAAAAACTTTCTTAGACTTAAAAATATGTTAACTTACTGAATAATAAAAGACTTATGCAAAAATTAATGTAGAAAAATTATTTGTTAACATATTTAAATAATTAAAATAATCGCATTCATTGATCTATTTTTAAAAACATTTTTAGAGCATTCGAAATCGATGACATCGGCATATTTATTAAAAAATGTACAAGTTCGTGTTATTGGCTCATTGATACCGTAATTAGTTGTATGATATGGAATACAGCAAATGTGGTTAACTCTTGGTCTTAAACAACGAGCTGGAGTGTATAATTTAAACAGCAATTGTAAAGGAGGACAATCAATAAGACCAGTTATAAAATCACGTGCAAGAGAGATCAAAAAGTAAATTCTCCTAGATTCAAGACTTTTTAAATCAATCAAATCACATCGAGCTTTATACGCAGGCAAGGGTACGGTCCAATTAAATTGTCGAAGCGAAAACCTCGTGAATCGTTTTTGTATTTTTTCAATTTTATTTGACGCGTTTTTATATAGTACGGAGTCCAAACTACACAACAGTATTCTAAAACTGTTCAAACGAAACTAACAAAAAGACACTTCTACGTGAAAGGACATTTAAAGTACTTGGAATTCTTTATTAGAAATCCAAGCATAGAGTTGCCTTTCTAGAGATAATCTACGTGCATTGTAAAATCTAATTTCGCACTAAAAATATAACTCCTAAAATCCTTATGGTTACAAACTCTCTCAAGCTCACTGCTTGAAATTTTGTAACCATAAATGAAAGGGAAAGATGATCTTGAAAATGACAAAACAGTTCATTTTCTTATATTTAAGATATCTCATTCACACCATTCATTCAATTTATCTAAAAATCCCCTTGAGGTTGAAAACAATCTGTAAGGGACTCCATTGTTTTATAAATTTTAGTATCATCGGCAAAGATTGAACATGATAAATATGATAAGTTTAAAGGCAAATTATTAATAAATAGCAAGAACAGAAGGGGGCCAAGATGACTGCCTTGAGGAACACCTTGGTGGTTGAAAATGTTCACAGATTTTTCAAGACCTATTTTCACATATTGAACACGGTTAGTCAGATAGCTGTTCAACCACAGATTAATAATTGACCATGAAAACCTAAATATTCCATCTTTTTAAGCAGCATTGTATGATTCACTCTATCAAATGCTTTCGAAAAGTCCGTATAAATTACATCTACCTGATTTCCTTTTTCAATAGTATTAGCAGAGAAGTTTGTAAATAATGTGAGATAAGTAGCTGTAGACTTACCACTGACAAACCCGTGCTGAAAACGCGATATATAATTTTTTTACAGCTTCATACATCCTTTTCTTAACAACAGATTCAAAAACTTTTGGAATTAACTGTAATTTTGCAATAGGCCTATTGTTTTCAAAACATTGTTTTGGTGATAATTTATGAATCGGAGCTATGTATGAACTCTTCCAGCATTCAGGAAAAACACCATTTTTAAGAGACATATTAAAAATACACACAAGTGATTTTGACAAGTTTAATCTACATTTTTTTAAAAATAAAAAAAAAATAACGGTACATCCCATACAAATGTTTAAAAACCGTTAAGGAGAATCTTTTTTTAGTCAAAAAGAACTCCTACGATTTTTATAATTTTTTTTGTGTATCGAAATTAGTAAGGTCGGGCGTTTAAAATTATTAAATTTTACATTGAACCATTTATTATTAACAGTTCTTCTCATAGACATTTTTTTTTTTTGATTTTCGACTGTCCCATTATCTGATTTCCCGATTAAATTTTGATATTTATTATACAGAATTTATGTTTTAAGTTTAAATAATATTCCATTACAAAATTTTTAGTAAAATAGTTTTTGGATTTTTTTTTTCGATAATTCGATATTTCGAAAATTTGGGGTGGATTTTTTTCTAAAATTTAATTTTTAACTCCACATTAATAAATACTTAAAATTAACGTACCAATTTTTTTTTCTTAAAAATGTTAATGAAATTTTATTTAAAAAAAAAATTATTATTTGTCGCTTCTACGATTTAACAAAATTTTTTCTGATAAATAAAGATGCATATAAGAAATCAAATGGTGTACATCACGTTGGGTTCAAAATGTTTTGAGAAGTACATATTTTAATCAATTTAGTTCTTATTTTGTTGATTAAAAACAATTTTCCAGTTTAAATAATATAACTTCCATAATTGCATATCTGCAACTTTTTTTTAACTTTTTCAACCCACAAAATAAATCCTGTTCCAACTAAATTGCAGTCTCAACTCAACAATCTGAATCTTATTGTTTACTCTGTGCTTTTTTTTTGCATGCGAGAATCTCTTAAATAAAACTAAATGAGATCAATCTATATTCCGTGAGATGTGTCTCTAATTATTTATCCCTAGTTTTAGCTTAACCAAAAAGTTTTAAAGTTTTCTGCATACCACCCATTATCTAATTCGTATCGAAAAATGACAGGATGGCTAGATATACCTTTGGGTTTGCTTATAGGCTTAGGTTAAAGTTCAATAATAATTTATGAGAAGATATATCTTTGAAATGTAATATGCGTAAGTAAGTTTCGAAGGTCTTTAAGTCATAACGCCATATCTTCTTTTCCTGCTTGAACTTAGGTATAATGCCTGTAATTAAAAATGCTTGATATTTTAAGTGTTCCCAAACTGCTGACAGGAGTTATAAATAGTATAAATCACGTCGGTGGCGTCGCCTGAAAGTCTAAAAACCCCTTCTTCGGTGGCATCTGTTTATGGTAGGTAAAGCGTCATTCAAAACATCTGTTGTAACTTTCTTCATAAAACAATTAAATAAGAAAGTCGAGGGAATTTTAGTGTGATGCATTTGAAATGTTTTCCCACACTAATTGTATATATTTCAGAGAAACGGTTCTCTGAAGGCAAATTTGTTTTGGTTATTTTGCCACTACATGTGCTTCTAGAAGCCAAACATATTCGTATAATCATCTTGACTATAGCACCACACATAAAATCAACGACATTAGACATTGCTTTTGCAATTTTTTTTCAAGCCGAAAATCTCTTATATCTACTTCGTTTACGTATGCGTATTTACTATAATTGCATGTGTTTTTTTAGAGGTATACAAATTTAATTTGGCAACACTATTTTAACTGGCGGCCATTTTGTCAGATGTCAAGTGATTTATTTTTAGTTTGGTTTGGCATTTCAACACAAATAGACTGACGTCTGAACAACGCTTCCAAATTGTACCCAAATGGGCCCAAAACAAGATTTCCGTTGATCGCAATTTTCATAAGCGAATTTTGTTTAGCGATGAAGCTTACTTTTGGTTGAATGGATACGTCAATATACAAAACTGCCGTATTTGGAGTAATGATAATCCTCAAGTTTATGTTGAGACACCATTACATCCACAAAAACTGACTGTTTGGTGTGCTTTATGGTTTGGTGGAATATTTGGTCCGTACTTCTTTAAGAACGATACTGTCCAGAAGCCCAGAACGTTACAGTCAATGGTGACCGCTATAGAGCCATGATTACTGACTTTTTCGTTCATCAATTGAACAACTATGATTTGCATGAGCTGTGGTTTCAACAAGACGACGCAATATATCACACAGCACACAGCTCGTGCCACAATTGATGTATTGAAGGAAACGTTTGGTTACCGCATATAGTTTCACGTTACGGACCCGTGAATAGGCCTCCAATATCGTGCGATTTAACGCCGCTTGACTATTTTTTGTTTAAATATGTGAATTAGCTAGTCTAAGCCGATAAGTCCGAAACGATTGACCACTTGGAGGACAACATTCGCAGCGTTATTGCCGATAAACGGCCACAAATATTGTAAAAAGTCATCGAAAATTGGACCTACAGATTAGACTGCGCCCGAGTCAACCGTGGAGGTCATATGCCAGAAATCATATTTAAATTATAATACCAGAAGATTATCTTTCGAATAAAGTAAATTTCATATCAATTTAAAAAAATCATCTTTGTTTTATTGCATTTCAAAGTTCTACAGAGAAAGTGTACTCCACACCATCAGACAAGCTTTAGTGCCGTCAAAAGCATTATTAAAGATATAATGAATTAAAAACTTCGTATGGAGTAGTGGAACCGAAATTGCCTTAAGAAAAATCACTTTAGGCTTTGAAAATTAAAAATTCGCGTAAATATTTAATTTTCCCATCACAAAATTATCTTCCTTTATCTTAAAAAATTTAATATTATTTCCTTAAAAATAATGGCGCGCAGCGTCTACGTGCAATTCCCCATCTAGTGTCTTTCTAGTGCCTATCTATGTCTGTACGATTGATTTCACTATGAGCTGAGGTCCTATATACTCTGTTCAATTTGAATATGCAGTACAGGGAAGATAGGATATTTGCCTTTCACCCATCCATACTAACGGGTGATTTTTTAGCTGGTTTGGTTTTGGCAACACTGGTTTTGACAGCTGACGTGTGTTTAGTACCTTGTGTCACTGTCAAACAGCTTCAGTTTGGTTTGCAATTTAACCATGGATCGTCTTACAAATGAACAACGCTTGCAAATTATTGAATTTTACTATCAAAATTCGTGCTCGGTTCGAAATGTTCATCGCGCGCTGCTTGTGTTCAGCGATGAGGCTCATTTTTGGTTGAATGGGTACGTAAATAAGCAAAATTGCCGCATTTGGAGTGAAGATCAGCCAGAAGCATTGCAACAGCTACCAATGCATCCCGAAAAAGCCACTGTTTGGTGCGGTTTATGGGCCGGCGGCATTATTGGGCCATATTTCTTCAAAGATGATGCGAATCGCTACCGAGCGATGATAACAAACTTTTTTTTGCTCGAAATGGAAGTTCTTGACTTGCATGATATGTGGTTTCAACAAGACGGTGCCACATGCCACACAGCACGCGAAACAATGGCGCAATTGCGAGGCGAGTTTGGTGAACAGTTAATTTCACGTTTCGGGCCGGTCAATTGGCCGCCTAGATCGTGCGATTTGACACCATTAGATTATTTTTTGTGGGGGTATGTCAAGGCTAATGTCTATAGGGACAAGCCCGCTTCGATTGACGCACTGGAAGCCAACATGCATTCATTCGTGAGATACCGGCCGATATGTGTGAAAGAGTATGCCAAAATTGAACTCAGCGGATGGGCTACCTGAGACGCAGCCGCGGTCAACATTTGCATGAAATTATCTTTAAACATTAAATTGCAAGATTCAAACTATCGATTCAAATAAATATTTCATTCATTTTTTCGAATTTTTTGTGTTTTTTTTTTTTTAAAAGTTCTAAACCTCTTAAAAAATCACCCATTATTATGGATTTCAATAAGCTATATCCATTTCAAAGCTCTCACAGGGTTGCCGCAGTGAGCATTTAAAATTGCTTTAAATCTCACAAAAATATTGTTATGAAAAGCTTAAAAAAAGCTTAAATCCTGAAAGTTACATAGCAAAAACCAAAGAAAATGACAAATGAATTTCCATCAACTAGCTAACGGTAACTCTGATTCAACACAATTTCTATGTCAATAAGGGTTGGTTGGAAATTGGCGATCAGTCTCTTTTCACCTGGGGAGCAGATTGGTCATGGTGGGATTTACGTGAGCTTAAAGAAGATTACACAAACAATTTAAATGTAAGTCAGTGATTCTGTTTCTTATTTCAGAGGCAATTTCTTAAGTTAAGGTGCTGTGCAAGCAGCAGGCACCAGTGTGTTTGAAAAAGCTCTCCCATAAGGCCTGTACTACATATTCAAATTGAACAGAGTATAGCATTTCCCAGTGCATTTGCATCGCAAACGTCCGGAATAGAATAACAATATAGATATTTTTTTTTCCGTGGTGGAAGTCATATGTATATGCGTGCGTTGTGCAACGCATATTAATGCAATCTTATGAACGATTCAACTATTTTTTTCGCAATCACGACGTCCAATTCAAACGAATTCACTCACGGCTAAAAATATTTCACATAAAAAAAAATTTAGAGCCTTTGTGATGATTCAAAATACAGATATAAAAAGTCGAGGAAAAATTTTAGATTTTCTAAAAACTACAGCAAAGTTTTTGATGTAGTCCTTTTCTAAAATATTGTCGTCAGCCAGTGTAAAGCATGATTAAATATTTCTACATAAATATATGTTTCAATTCTTTCAGGTGCGTTCCATGACGAAATTTTTTAAATGTTTTCAATATTTTCATTTACGAACACCTATTTGCTTATTCTACTAATTAAATAGCACCAATTGAAAATGTTAGAATAAATTATATCTTTTATTTATCAAAAAATATAAAATTATACTTTTCATTACCTACATATTATGTACGCTGTACAAAAATCTTAACAATATTCCAAATAAATTACCCAAATCAAAAAAAAGAAGTCGAAATATTCTTTATTATCAACAGAATCACATATACGTCGTTAAAATTTAATTATAAATCCACACACGACCAAGTTGTCATTCGTATGGCATTTTATTATTCCCTTCTATTCTTCACTTAAACTCTGCTTAATTATTGTGAAATATATACATTTGTCTGCCTTGCCTTACACATAGCAGATGCTTAGATGTTATATTAAAAAATATTGGATAGGAAAATTCATATTATTTTACATAAATGTCGATTAATAATAATTATTGTAATTTCGTAAGGTTCGTGTAGATTCAGATTTTTTTTTAAATATTTTAATGATAGCAGAATTTTTCATAGACAATATTAATTTATTCAGATCTATGTATGTATGTATACCTGTACCTAAAAATATCATTATTCACTCATCATCCCAGTGAAAAAAAAAACACATACAAATCAATAAAAAGCAATACAAAACAAATTAGAAATAAATTTATTCCCACAATTTCAATTTATGTTAGAATACATAGGTATGCAAAGTGGTATAAGCAACCCTCTTGTTGGCAACCCCCATTATTAGCACATTAAACGTGCGTGGGTATAGAATTTAATTGTTTTATAATTATTCCATTATAATAGCTGTAACTCCATCCATCTCATCATAAACATGGTTGTGTATAGCACACTGGCAATGGCGGGTGGCATCAATGGCGCAGTGGATGTAGTGCTTGACTGCTTACTTAAAGGTGTGGGTTCGAGTCCCTGTCTAGGCAGCATTCTTTTCTATATTTCCATCATAGTTACAACTGGACGCCACCCGTGGGATTTGATGAGATAATCGATACCTTGTTTCTCAGTTCACTGTGTCAGCAAAAATTCTTTCCTATCCTTCTATCCCTTCTAAATGGTGTCGTCTTAGTTTAATTACAATTATTTTTAATGTAGAAGGATGTTCAAGAACTATCACCCAACACTCGAACGATAACGAAATGATATTAGGAAAAACAGAACGCCATCTACAAGGTTAATAATTAGTCAGAAAAGGTCAACTTTACATTTAAATGTTGTTTCAAAAATTGGTCAACCATACAAAATTGGTCATGGCATATTTTGTTTTCCAATAACAAACAAATGAGGTGTTAGAAAACGCTGATGACCTAGAAAATTTGAAACCATTGACGACATGTTTTCTATGGCTGACCAATTTCTGAAACTAGTTTTTTTTTTTTTTACCAATTACTGACCTCTCAGATGACATACTTTTTTTTTTGGAAATATCCCACATATTTTGTGTTAAGATCCGGGAGCCCGAGCTACGTGCCACACACCTGATACCTCTATGGACATTCTACAAGAGCAAAATTACAGGTATAGGTAGGGTTATCTCTTTTAAAAATGATATAAATTGTCCACCGAATTTGAGTGATTTGACTTTTCCTTGTAGAATTTTCTTAGTGACTTAAAAAGATATTTTAGCGTCCCACTCAAAAAAACATGTGCAGTAGTGCGCAATCAACTCTCTAGTATGAAATTTTTCGGCACCTCTCAATAATTTGTATACAAAAATGTAGCTTTAGATTTTAGCATTATTTGAATACTTCAATCTTAAAGATCCAAGTATTATAAACCAAGTTATAATTTTTGAAGCTAACCAAATCGACATTTTTTCAAGATTTTTTTTTTGTTAATTAATATCAATTTGTAGGTGGAAAATTTATTTAAGTGCCCCTATCTTCTCTCCTGTGGCAAGCCACATAAAACCAGTGCAATTATTTCAGACGGAGGTTGGGCCGATAACTTTGTAATTTTTTTTTCTAAATAATAACATTAAACAATAACTTTTGCATTTTAAATATGAAAATTAAATTTACGGCACACTCAATCATCAGTTTAGTATGTACCTGGCCAATTTGTACAGGGTGTTTTTTTTAGACGTGTGGTTTTCAATCTGGCAATACTTTTTTTCGGAATTGGTCTTTTCGACAGTTGTCACTTGATTTATGCTCAATTTGGTTTGCCATTACATAATAAATAGACTTACTTCTGAACAACGCTTCCAAATTTTGCCCAAATGGGCCCAAAACGAGATTGCCATTAATCCCAATTTTTATAAGCGATTTTTGTGAAACGATCAAGCTCACTTTTGGTTGAATGGATACGTCAATAAACAAAACTGCCGTATTTGAAGTGATGATAATTTTCAAGTGTATGTTGAGACACCGTTACATGCACAAAAATGACTGTTTGGTGTGCTCTATGCGCAGAGGGAATCATTGGTCCATATTTCTTCAAAAATGAAGCCGGCTATGGAGCTATGATTAATGACTTTTTCGTGCCTGAATTGGATGATGTTGATGTGGACGACCTTTGGTTCCAATAACACGGTGCTACTTGCCATACAGCCAACCAAACAATCAATTTATTGAAGGAAACGTCGTGGGCCTGTGGCGTGGCCTACAAGATCGTGCGATTTAACACCGCTGGACTATATTTTGTAGGGTTATGTGAAGTCGATTGTCTACGCAGATAAGTCCGAGACGATTGACGATATTTGGCGCGTTATTGCTGACATACAGGCCCAATTGCTGCAGAATGTGGTCGAAAATTGGGCCTCTTGGCTGGAATTTATTCGTACCAGCCGCGTTTTATTTCTTCTTAAAAACCACACGTCTAAAAAACACCCTTTATATATAATTGAAGTGGCTTCATAAAAGACCTCAACCTTGAAGAACCGACAATTAAGACCGAAGTTATAATCTTCGAATCGGTCGATTTGAAGACCACTTGTGCATAATGGAACTGTTCTACACTGAAACAGGTATATTGGCGATGAAATAGAGACATCGCGTAGAACTGAGCTGTTTGCAACCCTAAAGTGTGTCTGATTACATAAGTAGGTACCTGAGTAATTTAATTTCGCTGCATGATAAAATCTGCACAATTGTTTTCACCATAAGTCGAAGGTCTATGCCAATAAGCCCTAAACGACCGTCGAGCTCAAGGATATGACATAACCCCCGCCATCGCTCAAATTCACCAAAAATTAAAGGTGAAGATTAATAATACATAAAGTTTACTTTTGAATTTTTTTTTCACAATTGGTCCTTAAAAAGTTCATTGGGAATTCAATCATATTTTACCTCTTGAAACCTTCATCCTGACACGTTGAGTAGGCAAGTAAGTCACTTTAAAGTGAATTGAATTTTTTACAGCAGGCCCCATGTCAACCAGGAACCTGATATAAAAGCTATAAATTTGCCACGTGTCTAGACTCACTCCGCGCTACTCATTTTGACATTTCATCTCATTCTACACAACTATATTAGAAAGTGAGGCAGGATTTTTGATTTTTTGATAAAAGCCTGCCTCACTAGACTCTCTCTTTCCCATCATGAGTAGGAGTGAGATAAAACAAAGAAACGTCAATATGAGTTGCGAGGTGTGAGTCCAATGTGAACACCGTCTTAAGTAAAAAAATGAGGGAGGGAAAGTTGAAAAAATTAAAACAAAATTGTGACTATGACTTCTGACACACTCGTAGATCTTCAAATATCTTTCGATGTTGTACTTTTTCATTTAAAACTCCTACACCTACCATCCCGTGTTCAGTATGTCTGAGTTATATGTTGTATCATTGAGTTAGTAAATAACAGTTCAATGGTGACATCCATAATGTTTTTATTATATCCATATCCAGCAACTCCCATCAACATAAACTTTCATCAACTGAGGCATGAAAAATTCTCCCCCCGAATGTTGTGTTCATTCTGTAGTTTAGGGATGTACTTACAACGAATATAAGCAGACAATATTGCTAACTAATATTATATCAGTTTCCGTATCAGCTTGTGACACATTCCCTTAGGTGCTTGGTGGCCTTGATGTTAACAACGTCAATGTTTACCCAATCGTTTGTTTTTCAAAAGGCACTTTACACTGTCTATAATTTTCCCGAATATAATGTGGTATTATATTTTTGCCAACACGTGGAAATTTTCTACTCAATAAAGCTATACCTACTGTCATTGTCAAGTCGGTGCTTCAAAATGATAAACAAGGTTTTTATTAGTCCCATCAATTCAGCTACATTTTTGAAGTATGTATTGGTAGTTGGTAAGTAGTACACGCTTAAAATATTATATACATGATTCTCAATCACCTGGGCATATATGTAGCTCGCAAATAAATAGACATAGAGAATTTTGTATAAGGACTTCCAAGGAACAACATGATTTTGGTTAAAAAAGGGAGCAAAACTGTTGAGCGGAAACAAACGCAACCCTTAAGTGGCTAAACGGGTGAATTGAGATGGAAGACATCATCATCATAATCCTTTGTTTGCAGCAGACACGTGCTACTGATAAAACCTACCCTTTCTTATGAAATTCACTTTGGAAATTTATTACAAACATTTAATATCCTCGCAAGAGCTCCTGAAAAATTCGTTTTTTTTTTTTTAAGAGATTTTTTGTCTGATTATCATTTTTATGTTCTATGTTCATTCGTATTACGTATTCTCATTCATTTTGTGCTCTTCATTTGAAAAACATGCACGCAATTCAGAATCTAGGACAGATCAAATGGGGCTTTGATCTAAAACTAATTGCCGCAATGGAATGCTTGACAGAATAAAAAATACAAAAACTGACTTTATTAAAATACATACATACATACATGTGTACTATGTATAGGTACATCTACATACATATGTACTTGAATAATTTTTCCTTAATTATTTTTGTCACATTTGTAGATAGTGCCAAAAGATATAAACGTTCTGGAATGTATGCGAGACGAAAGTATCTATCGTGATATTTAATTAAAATCATATCTCAATCCAAGAAATAGCTCTATGATGGTTATTTCCGTATAAGAATGTTTGAATTTCTGTTCAGAGAAATAAGCCAAAAAGGTCAAAACACCGGAAAATAAAGAAATAAAGTGCATAACTGGTCGCAATAAATGGCTCTTTTATTCCAATTGGCTTAGTTTGGTTCAAATTAAAATGTTTCAAAATAGATATGTTTATACTTAAATATTCATATTTCAGTTGTGTCAAATAAAACAAATAAATATGTTTGTCACGACGTTTCGTTCATGTCTATGAACATCATCAGGTGGCAATTGATTCTATGTTTGAACATTGATTAATTGGTTACAAAGAAGTCTAATATGAAACAAAAACAATGATAATAGATAATACATAATTAGAAGCTTTTTGTTCCCTTCCTCTCCAATAGGTGTTTGTATTGTGGGCTGACCTCCTCCATATCAGTTCGCCGGTTCATGGTATTGTCAGCATTGATGATATGCAAAGTTTCTATTATTATTCTTTTGTTTTGATGTTGCTCTCGTTGCAGTATTTGGACGTTATCAAAATCGGGAGAGTGATTAAGTGATGTGCAATGTGA
The DNA here is from genome assembly GCA_932273885.2 of Leucozona laternaria. Classification (NCBI taxonomy): domain Eukaryota; kingdom Metazoa; phylum Arthropoda; class Insecta; order Diptera; family Syrphidae; genus Leucozona; species Leucozona laternaria. The sequence continues at coordinate 14,573,527 of OW026367.1, read as the reverse complement.
TGCCAGTGCTGTCTTATGTGCTGAGTTGCTTTTGATGTGTAAACATCTGTGCTCGCGGTTGAGTGGAAAAAAAGCGTGAACTATTCTGTGCAACGTTCCGTCGTGCAAATTACATTGTAGCACGTTACGTTACGAAATATGCTTAGCCCCGACCGAAACAAATTGTTTTTAACGCGACCGACGATTAAATTATATTTTATCACGATCACTTGTTTATAATTAGATATTAACTATCATGTATATACCGATACATTTTAGCTTTTTTTTATATTATTTTTCTTTTATTTTTTTTACATTCGCCCGATACACGACACTAGAGCCTAGATAGAAAACTATAAACAAAAACAAACCAAAAATAATAATAGCTTTAGATATAGTAGGATATAGGGTACGTTCAGTAATACAAATCTGAAGATCACTTTACTGTCTGAAGACAAGAGGCGCGCGTTCGAACGCGCGTTCGCAGATATTCTATGTTCACATATACTACTTTTAAACGATGCAATTTCTTTTTTTAAACACGTTGGCGAGGCACGTATGTGTTTTGGCTGGGGTATAAAATGCTGAGGTTGAACAAATTGCAGAGTTATAGCTCTTCTTTTTGCATTTCCTTATTGTTTGAGTGTGTTTTGTTTTCTTTCGTCGTCCACTCTAGTGGAGTAAAGAGTGCAGTGAGATAATACTAGCCGTGTTTTTTTGCAAGTCCCGAGAAAATTGGTCGAAAAAAACGACGTGGGGCCAAAAGAAATTTCAAGTTTAATGCAACAACAACTAATTCCCTTCGGGCGACGAGAGGAAAATTCTCCGGGCTTAACTTAACCACGGAGGAAAACTGTGTTACCGGCGTGAATTGCATACTTGGCATGTTAGATAAATGAAGGTAGCACGATCCGATACTGGCTAGACTATTGGGTACATAAACTACATATCGGATTCGTATCTGTGTACTTGCTGTGGCGTAGGTGTTTGTTCTAAAAAAAAAAAATCGATTGAACAAAAATCAACAATTAAAATTTGGAATAAATTTAAATCTAATGCTGCATTAAACGACTGACTAATTGGCGGTTTCCTATCAGCAAACTGTCAAAAAACGCATAAGAATGGACCAATTCATTGTTTTTGAAGTCTAGTGACAGAAAATACGTCAGTCTTTTAAGTCCAGCATAAACCTAATGCTTGATTTACACGACTGACAAATTGGCGGTTTCCTGTCAAAAAACTGACAGAAGAATGTACAAATTCATTGTTTTTTAAGTCTACTGACAGAAAACTGCCAATACGTCAGTCGTTTAAGTGGAGCCTAAACCTAAAGTTTGATTTACCGAAGAATGGAAAAATTCATTCATTGTTTTTGATGTGTAAACATCTATGCTGGCGTTAACTTTCCTGTGCAACGTTAAGTTGGGTACTTTCAGTTCCTCAAAACTTCGTTTGGATAAACGTTGATGTTTACACATATTAACCGTGAGTGCCGGCACTCACAAAATTGTTCATGTCGGATTTATGTGTTGCCAGTCTATTTTTTAATTTTTGTTTTGTCGTTCCGATATAAACATGGTTGCATTCTTCGTCAGCGTTGCCGTTACAACTGATTTTGTAAATCAAATCCGAATGTTCCATTTTATCGATTTTTGTTTTTTAGGTTCGTGTCAGCGTTGCCATTACAATTTATTTTGTAAATTAAATCCGAATGTTACATTGTATCGATTTTTGTTTTTAGGTTCGTGTCAGCGTTGCCGTTACAATTGATTTTGTAAATTAAATCCGAATGTTAAATTTTATCGATTTTTGTTTTTAGGTTCGTATACATGTGTAATTTGATTTCATCGCTATTTTATACTTCTGTTTATCAAAAAGCTGTGCGTTTTTAAACCTTTCAGTTATGTCTTATGCATTGTTGTGTAGTATGTTTCTGATTTTAATTTTACTGTTTTTATTGTGTTCCAAGTCAGTAATTGAGAGAACTCTTTTTATAAGGTTTTTTGCTGCATTAAAAATGATTTGTTTTGGGTGTTTTTAATGAAAATTAATGATTCTTCCAGATGCGAAGTGGGTTTTTGGAACCAATCCATTTTTAACTTTTCTCCTTCTCTGATGACAATTTGTCTATTGTTCGTTTCCTTCTCAACCGTAAACTGTAATTTTCTTTGAAAACTATGGAGACAAGAAAGGCTTTCTTCTAAGTTTTCCGCTTTTACGATGGCGCAAATGTCATCTACATATTTCGTCAAAATTTTTGGCTTGGTTTTCAGTTTTTGTAAACAGTTATCCAAGAGATCTTCAAGTATGATGTCTGCTATTATGGGTGATGCAGGGTTTCCCATCGGCATTCCATCTCTTTGTTGGTAGGTTTTATTGCAGTAAACAAGGTAATTGTTGTCGATAATGCAGAAACGTATTAACTCAAGAAATTTTGTTTTTTTTTTAATGTTTGTATGATCTTTTATTTTGTCCCATTTTCTGCTAATCAGTTCTAGTGCTACTTTTAACGGAATGTTAGTAATTAGGGAAATTACATCAAAAGACACTAGAATTTCGTCGTTGTCGAATTTCAATCCACAAAGTTTCGATTTGAACTGCAGGGAATCTTTCACGTTGTATTTTGAATTTGAGGTGAGGTTTTTTAAAATATTGATTCAATACTTGTTGTCCGTTGGGATATATTGTACACTTCGCACCCTGTGTTTATGAAGATCTGGACAAGATCTTGAGCTGGTCCCGAAATTTTGATTAAATAAAGGTTGTTTTTTTAGAGGTGTGGTTTTTAATCTGGCAATATTTTTTTCGGAGTTCGTCTTTTTGACAGCTGTCACTTGATGTATGCTTAGTTTGGTTTGCCATTTCATAATAAATAGACTTACTCCTGAACAACGTTTGCAATTCGTGCAAATTTATTACCAAAATAATGGTTCGGTTAGCGCAACGCATCGCGCGCTGCTTCCAATATTCGATTAAGTTCATTTTTGGTTGAATAGGTTGCGTTAATAAGCAAAATTGTCGTATTTGGAGTGATAAAAATCCACAATCCATTGTTGAGACGCCGTTAAATCCTCAAAAAGTCACTGTTTGGTGTGCTCTATGGGCAGAGGGAATCATAGGTTTATATTTCTTCAAAAATGAAGCCGGCCATAATGTTACAGTCAATGGGGAACGCTATAGAGCCATGATTAATGACTTTTTCGTGCCTGTATTGAAGGATGTTGATGTGGACGACCTTTCGTTCCAACAAGACGGCGCGGCGCCGGCGCTACATGCCATACAGCCAACGAAACAAGCAATTTATTGAAGGAAACTTTTGGAGAGCGCATTATCTCGCATCGTGGGCCTGTGGCGCTAATCTTAACATGACTAATCTTAACATGTGTGTCAAATTTCATTAAAATTCGTTTAATAGTTCAAATTTTACAGACTTTTTTCCGCTCTCCCATACAAACCGAACCACTGTGTGGCGTGGCCTCCAAGATCGTGCGATTTAACACCGCTGGACTGTTTTTTGTGGGGTTATGTGAAGTCGCTTGTCTACGCAGATGGAAGAGAATATTCAGCGCGTTATTGCTGACATACGGCCCCAATTGCTGCAAAAAGTGGTCGAAATTGGGCCTCTAGGCTGGAATTTATTCGAGCTAGCCGCGGCGGTCCCTTACCCGAAATCATTTTTTAAACATAATGGCAAACCCTTGTCTTTATAATAGAGCTAAATTCTTGGCCATAACATTAAATTATATGCGTTTTATTTCTTCTTGAAAATCACACGTCTAAAAAAAACACCCTTAAGTATTGGTACTCGTATAGTATTTTTTATAGGTAATTAAGTTAATTTTTGTACTTATTATACTTAGTCTTAGAAAGTTCCTTTGTAACTATAGACGTAAATAAATTTTTACGGAAGCAATATTTGCCCTAAATAGAGCACCTTATATAAAAATATAAATCCGAACTTTTGAAAATGAATTAGAGTGTTAGTAAAACCATATGTTTGAAATGCTTTATACACACTCTTCAAGCGATTTTATGCATTATGCATAAGCATCTATCAGTATACGCAAGACTCAAAAACATATACTATTTGCTCTATAAAAATGTATTTAAATAATTTCAGCAGTGAAATTTTTTTAAGTTCATTTATACCTAATAATAAATTAAAAAAAAAAAAACCGACCAAACGAGGAAATTACCAAATAAATTCAAAAAGGTAAGATCCGAACGTGTAAGGATTTAATATCGGTAGATTCCGTCCAATTCATCACCCCGATTATGGTAATTTATCTTGTCCATTTAACTGTAAGGGTTTTTTGTCTTTGTCTGTTTGAGACAGCATTTTAATTCAAGATAACACCACCAATTGTTTGAATATGTATAACGTGCGTCCTTGTGTTGAACAGTGGACCGATTCCATTCCTTTTGCACTAAAATGACTTAAAATTAAAACTTAAATAAGAACACATTTTATTTTATTTTATCAATTATTTTCAAGTTATGATTATGTGTATTTTCCTAAGCTCTTCTAGTCTAATTTTGTTTTCGAATGCAAACAAAAACTTTATATCATTCTTCTTTAAACGTTTCGTAAGTATTCCTTACTTCCTTAGGGGCTTTTTTTATTCAAATTTGTGTACTAAAACCGTACTTCATTCATCAACTTTCCAACCAATATTGCACCATCTCGACGACGGCGCACGGCAGTGAAAATAAATAAAAATTAAATACGAAATTAAAAAAACAGATACAAGAAAAACTATCAAAATAAACGAGAGTATCTTTTCCGTTTTGTTGTGTACCACTGTTCAATTTACTATAATTTCGACACCAGAATGAACCAAAAACAAAACTCAGTACCTTAAAAAGGCTTTCAATGGAAACAGGACATATTAGCATAAATACCACTTTGACCCGCAACAAAATCCTGACTCCTGAGGCTTGTTTAACCACAACTTGTGCTTGTTTCCTACCCAATTTATGGAGAAAAAAAATAGTTCCTTTTCTCCCGAATTCTGTGTTATTATGAGAGGGATAACATGACCAGAACAAAAGGTCAAAATCGAATCTTATTTGGGAAATTTAAAATGAATTTCTATATATATTCGATTTATTTTTAACACAATGGATACAAACAAAGAAGAATTAAGCTCCTTGGATACTTGCAGGTTGCCTTGATGATATTTTGTATATTGTTAGCCTTTTGGTTTTATATTTGAATGAAAAAAGGAAGGGATTCGACTTTTATTTTATGTTATGTTTCCTTATATTTATGTGAACCAATAAATCATGATTATATAGGGTTTACATTTGACCAAAATTTCCAACGCTTTTCCTATTCTTATTTAACTTATTTTAAGACAAATATTGCTGCTTGTGTATTCAAAATGAGAAGAAGAAAAAGGATAAAAGGAGATTTCTGAATGAAGTTTGAATAAAAAAATAACGTTTGCTCCAACCTTTCATGTTGGTTTCATATCGAGATATTTTGAAAAAAAAGTAGATATTGTTTTGTTTTAGATGACTTTCAATGTAAATAACTTCACAACCATCTATCACTAAACATTGGTACAGAAAAGATAACTTTAGGTTAGGTTAGGTTAGGTAGAAAGGCTGACAGTTGATCTTGTTACTGTCACACTTAGATCTATGTAGATCCGTTGTGATACCCTAGGAAGTTGTATCCCACTTAATGTAAAAACCTATATGTTCTGTTAGCAATCAAGCTATTTAGAGGCATTGACGAAGTTCAGAAGATTGTTCGCCGAAGTTCTAGAAAGATCCTCAAAGTCATCAAAGAAATGATTACCTAAGTGTTTCTTTCTTAAGTGACAGAGTGCTGGGCAGTGACAAAGGAAGTGTAAGGTATCCTCATGTGCTTCTTCATCGCTTCACCCTCTGCAAAGGTCGTCAGTACTGAGTCCCTTTTTTTGTTTTTGTGGTATCCCAGTAGGTTGTGTCCGGTGATTATGCTGACAAGGGAACGAAGATGTTTTTTGTTCATTAGCATAATTTTGTCTGTCCTCTGCTTATTGAAATTGGGCCACAATTTTCTAGTTGTGGAGCATGTTTCAAGCAGGTTCCATCTTTCATTGTTTTTTTCTGATATTTTGTTACCAATATCCTGGTTGATGTTACAGTTTGGTATTTTAATATGTCATTCGGCTTGACTTGAATCAAGTGACGATCCCGTTCTCGCCAGCTCATCAGCTCTTTCGTTTCCCTGTACATTGCTGTGACCAGGAACCCAGCAGAGTCTAATGTTATGCTGCATGCCAAGAACCCTAAGCTCTTCGCGACAGCAATTTACAAGCTTCGAATGTATTTCGGTGGCGGAAAAGATAACTTTACTGTGGAGACAAATTTGATATCTGAAAGAGCGCTAATAGAATTTAGAAATGCTTAAGCCGCCATGCCATTCCCTTGGGGAAATACTAATAAAACAGTCGATTTTCCAGAGCTAGGACTCCAAACACCAATATCGCAAGCTCCTGAAAATGTTATCAAAATATACGAAATCTTGTGCTCTTGAAGTTGAGTGAGTTTCTTAGGGAGCGCAAAACAATACGATAAAAGAAAAACGACATAACCTCGAAAATATTGCTTTGCACAATAAAATGTAGGGACAAATAAAATTATTTTCAATAACTTTGTTCTTGAAAGCTTTTCACCTAGAACCATTAGTTTTAGCTTTTGGGAAATATTGAATGATTCGCGTTTTCCAAAATGGCGGATTTCTCCAGGGGTATGGCGTCTCGAAAACAAGGGCTTAAGCCTAATCAATAGTTCTCTTTCAGATATCAAAAAATCAGTTCAATCAATTTTGGTTAATTTTGCAGAAGGTCCTAAGAGGGGAAATATTGGTAAATAACATTTTGAATGTTGAAGTTGCCGTACATTCAGAATGTTTTCTTTAAGTTCACTTAAAATAAAGTATCAAATTCGTTAAGAATCCTTTTGGAAAAAAATACGAATTTTCTTAAGAGTAATCCATGCAATATTACGATTTCTTGGGTACATCTGATTTAATTGTTATAAATGTTTTTTTGACAATTTTAATCTTCCCCTACAACATCATTTTAGGAAAAAATAAATAGTTTTGCTTTGAACACGGCAAAACTGAATAAAATTTACCATACCTTACCATAGGGTTCTCTGCCTCTTAACATGCACAAGAACTTGTGACCAGTTGACCATTTTATTTCTTAAGGAAACTGAACTGCTTTAGCTAGTGTGTGTGTGTGTGTGTAATTAAGAGTTACAACTTGCAATTAATGTACAAAAGCTTGATGATAATTACAACTTAAATGAGGGTGCAGAAAATAGATGTAGGAAAAAAGTACATAAAATTTAATGCGAAAAATAAGATTTGTGTTTGTGATTTCAACAATCAACTATTTGCAGGAGCCTAAAGGAGAGAAAATAAGATTTTCTGTGAAATATATGTACAAAAGTAGAACTGATTTACAGAAACTAATTTTGTTTTTCTTCTTTTTTTTTTTAATGAAGAAAAGTTAGGTCGTAAAGATTAGGTACTTTGAATTTAGGGTCAGAATCATCAGAAGATTAGTTGGAAACATAAGCCATTCGTGATATTAAGTTAGATGAAAGAGGGTGTATTCTATTACAATGGAAGTCTTATGTTAACTTCCAAAAATAAGAGCAGTAATAATGTACAATGTAAATGTATATGTAGCTTTATTCTTTCATCATTACAAGCCCAGTGATTTCAGAATTCCATTACATTCTCGTACAACAGTACAAAATGTTCCCGTGCCAGTGAGACAAAGAAGTGCCCGTAGTGTCGAGAATATTGCTGCCGCTGAGGCTTCAGTTGCAGAAAGCCCAAATGTGTCTCTCACACGTCGTTCTCAACCGTTGGGCATCTCTGTGACGTCGTTGTGGCGAGTTTAGCGAAAATATCTTGGCCTACATCCTTACAAGATTAAATTGACGCAAGAACTGAAGCCGCTTGACCACCAGAAGCGTCCTATGTTCGTGAATTGGGCTGAGCAACAACTTGAAAATGAAACGGATTTTCATCGAAAAATCATCTTCAGCGATGAGGTTCATTTCTGGCTGAATGGCTTCGTCAATAAACAAAATATGCGGTATTGGTCAGGCAGCAATCCACACGTACTCCATGAGTCATCATTGCATCCCGAAAAAATTACGGTTTGGTGTGGTTTATGGGCCGTACTTCTTCCGTGATGATCAAGACCGGCACTTTACTGTGAATGGGGATCGCTACCGTTCAATGATAACCGAATATTTTTGACCCCAATTGGATGATATGGACTTGGAGGACATGTGGTTCCAACAGGACGGCGCCACAAGCCACACAGCGAATGTCACAATCAATTTATTGGAAACCAAGTGTTATCTCACGAAATGGTCGAGTCGCTTGGCTGCCTCGGTAGTGCGATTTGACGCCGTTAGACTTTTTCTTGTAGAGCTACGTCAAGTCTATGGTCTATGCCAACAAGCCAGCGACGATTGATGAACTTCGTACGAATATCGAAAGTGAAATTGCAGCAGTATCAGCCGATTTATGCTTGAAAACCGTCGAAAATTGGGTTCAGCGTCTGGACTTCTGCAAGCGTGCCTGTGGTGACCATGCAAAAGAAATCGAGTTCCATACATAATGGCATCGAACGTCGTTTTACAGATATAAAGAATTTCATTGATATCCAAAACCGTTTTTGTTTTATTTAAAAAAAACTTTTGTAGCGCTCTTATTAAAAAACCCGATATTTAACTTTGTTAATTTTATTTCAATAAAATAAGAACTTCAAAATTGGTAAAACTTTTTAGCGACACTAGAACAAATCCGAAATATTTGGATTTTGTTTTCCTGTACTGTTGCCCAAGAAAACTGTCAACAAAAATCCAGAATAATACATGAAAACAAAACATTTCGAAATTTTACCAATTTTTCTGAAAAATTCTATGTTTTACCGCTAATTTCTTTTTCTTTGTGGTTTTGTCTCCATGTTGTATGTGATCAAGTGATCTGATTATAAAATTAAAATAATTTCTAGAATTTCCCTATTTCGGAGTCTTGCAGGGTTATACTTATTGGTACAGTCCAACAAGGATTCTATAACAAAATATTATTATAAAATGTTGTGTCTTTTATAAAGAACGATTTTTTTTCAAAAAAAAAAATAACAAAATTAGCTATCAAACATTTTTCAGTTCTGGAATTCTGAATTTTTCTTGTCATTGGATACAATTGTCTTTAATTGTTAATCTTTTAAAAATTCAAAATGCTTCAAAGATAATTATATGTACTCGTACCTTTCAATTTCCTGCACATTATTTTAAAATATATGTAAGTTCTCAAATCGGTCTTAAATTAATTTAATTTTTTTTTTTTTTAATTACGTTTTCGTATTTTCAATTCAATTTTCAATAAGCTTTATTGTTGTGTGTTGATTTTGTAAATAATTTTTTACAGTATGGCTTTCGACATAAAACAATAAGAAAGAAGAAGAACGAAAACAATAGAAAAAAAAAATTATATACAAAAACAAAAACAATATAATTTTCTTTTTTTAATTTTTTTTTTTTTTTTTTCTATTGTTTTCGTTCTTCTTCTTTCTTAAAACATGCCAGACCACGGGCAAACAATCATTTCTACATAGGTGTCAGAGCTTAACCAAGTTCGCCTAGAAAAATATAATTTGCATCATGTCCGTGTTGCAAAATATATTTGTGTCGGTATTCATCGACTAAAATCTTGCGTCTTAGAAGGGTACGACAACATCTTACTGATGAGCCCAATTGTCGTACCTGGGCAAAACGCATTTTGGACTAAAGGTCGCAAAAAAACTTCCAATTGAATTTATAAAACAATAAGTATATAAATTGGTGGCTGCTTTTCTAAAATAAGAGTACAATACATCGAGTTTTATGAAAAAATCAAAAATAATTTGATTAGATAGGCTAAAACCTTAATTTAATTTAAGCAACGTTAAATGTAAAAATTGTTGCGGTATGTCAAAAATATTCATACCAAAAAATAGTTTGATATTGGATTCCAAAATAGAATTTAAAATAAACACGGATATTATACGAAATAAAAAGGATTAAAATCCTGCTCTTATAAGAAGACGTGTATTCGTGTAAAAGAGAGCTCAAGAATTTGAATTCAGCTTTCAATATCTGATTTGCTTAGAGTTAGATTGAGATTATTCTAACCCAAAAGTGCAAACAAAAAATCGGTTGTGAAAAATTTGAGTTGGTTTTGCGCATATTTCCGTCACTTTGAGGTTGCATACCCATAAATTTCTATATTTGCTTCGAGTTTTGTAAAAAACATAATTGTTTACTTTTATAGATTAGAATTCTTGTTTCAGCTAGTGACTCCAAACGTCCAAGTGTCTTTTTTTAGCATCAACAGCATACTAGGCTTTACGTTTCTCCAGAAATGTGATAGAGACAATGCAACTACACTTTGAAAAGATAAACATGGCACTCATGATTTGACACTAGAACACAGCAACGCAGCTCACGCTTAATTTAAGTTCACACATTTATCTCCAAAGATCACCTTAGTCACCAGTAGTAGACATGTGTAACGCAGCACTGAGTTGGTGCAGTGAGTTGAAGCAGCAGCTGAGTTATCTGCGCTGATACAGCAATGTGTAACTCAGCAACTCAATAACTCAAAAGCGCCAACGCGCAATATGTCAACTCTCCAAATCAATAGTTGAATAGCGCTTTTTGTCTGTGGGAGCGCAGCGCTAGCCACGCCACACAAACAGATGAACGATGCGATGATGCAAATGAAAAAAAGGCTGTGCGTAGCTCATTTTAATCATTTCACAACTGCATTTCCCAAGGAAAATCTTTCTTCCATTACGGTTGCAAAAAGATTGACCTTAAACAAGCGATTCGCGCGATTCGGTCAAAAAGTGGGTATAAACACACCATATATTTTCAGACACCAATCCATACAAGAAATCATGTCTATTTGTTGGAACACACTAACACAGTAACGCACATTTCTCTATCTGTAACTCCATTGCTCAATTGTATACGTAACAACCTTTTCCCAAATGTCTCAATTCTCAAAGCAAAATTCTTGTTTGCGATGTCATTTGTACACAGCCACTCTTTTCACAAACGTTTTTCACAAATAACATCTTTCCACCATTCAGTTGCAAAGAGAGTGACTTTAAACAACCGACTAGACCCATATATTTATAATATATACAGAAAGCGAAATTATCTGTCTATCTGAGATCTAACGCCACACAAAACTCTCTATGTAACTCACAACGCACTGCGCAGTGTGCAATTGAGTTAGTGGGTTATTGTGTATCAAACGAAGCAATAGGTGTGTTCCTTTGGGCTCCAGTATCTACTGCCAAGTACTTCTGGCTGCAGTCAACTACTTCTACTCTGTGGTCGAAGTAGTTCAAAGCAGTTCATTAATCTAGTAACAGAATGTTTCCAAACAAGAAAAAGACATCACCAATCAAAAGAAATTACGTAATAGATTATTGTTGTTAACATTTTTCTAATTTTAAAGTAAAATAAGAAAACAAAACCGAAATTAAATTGATATTGAGGTTAGATTTTACTTTTGGCAAAATGAAAGCATTCCATTCATCATCTGCTGGGAAGTACTAAAAAGTACTTTCCAAGGCCCAATGGAACACGGCTAATAAAAAAAATTGCGCTATTGAGTTAGTGAGTCAGTGAGTTACGCTGATACAGTGAAGTGCACTTGAGTTAGTGTATCAGCGCAGCAAATTTTGCTGAGTTACCCATGTCTAACCAGTAGCACCATTTTATTTTAATTGAAGTAGATCTACTTCTTTTTTTAAAAAAATTTGAAAATCTACTTCCTACTTCGCACCATCACCAAAATACATAGTATATTGGAATCTACTTCATTTTAAAAATCTCTGTTTCAATCTACTTCAATTTTACAAAAAAATAAAAAATCTACTTCTTTCTTTCTCTATTTCATTCTTCTTACTTGTAAGGAAACTTTTTTTTATTTTATTTGATGATTTTAAGACTTCTTACTTGGCTAAGAGACCGGTTATAGCGATCAGGAAAACGCATCAGGAACAATTTTGTTTTTTATAAGTCAATATGTTTGGATTTTGGGACAATTTAAAAAAAAATATCGCAACTGATTAACTTACAATTTGAAAAAAAAAGATGTATGAAAAATAAAAGGATGTATGAGAAATCACTTAAAATATTTTTTTCAGAAAAAAAATTTCTTTGGGGAAAATATTTATTCTTAAAAAAGCATTTGTTATTTTTCCTGATGCAAAGTAATTTTCTGTACATATTTTTTTATAAGGAAAATTATTTTTTTTTTTAATAAAGAAGTTATTATTTTAAGAAGTATTTATTTACTTAATTTTCAAAAGCAGAATTTTGTTGAGAATTTTTGAGTGAGTGGCAGGATTTTACAAAGCTGAATCTTGAAAGAATTTAAATATATAAATTTAAGTTTTTAATTAGTTTTTTTTGGTTTAAATTATATTTATTTATAACAATTTTAATGTTTTTTTTTTATAAAAAGAAAATAACTAAAAGGAACTACGCATGAAGTTGTAGATAGTTTTTTTTTTTTCTAAAACAACTAAGAATTGTTATAAAACCATGCAATCAAAATATACTTGTAGCAAATAATTTACTTAATTAATTTAAAAAGTGTTGTTTAACAATATATTGAAATAAATATGGGAATATGAAGTTTGAAAGAATTTCACTTATTGCTTTTGTTTTTTTTTTTTATTTAATTAAATTAATTTAAATTAAAAATATGGATTTATATGAAAAAAATTAGTTTAGAATTCTACTTCGATTTTCTTCAATCTACTTCACTTTTTTCTAGAAATCTACTTCGACTTTTTTTCTGGGAGTGGTAATGCTGCGTTTAACCCTAGTCAACTTTTGACATAAGAGCGTAGTGGAGATTTTTTCTGAGAAAAAAGCTGTTCTCTGAGAAAAAATTACATACATTATGTTCATACAACAATTTCAGAGAATTTGTTTTCATTATTTCAACTGAATTTATTGAAATAAAATTATTTTTTTCGGATGAAATAAATTATTTGCATATAAATACATATTTCGATTTTTATTTTCACAGAGCGAAGTTCACACAAAATTCAAGAATTAATGTGCCGAACTATTGTTATGTGCGCTAAACTATGATAAATTGATGTACAATAAAATTAAGAAACAAACATTTGATTTTCTACCTGGAGCTGCTAACCTCTCGGCTTAAATGCTTGGCTAAATTTTTGAGAGAATTTCGAACGGAAGCTAAAATCAAGGGAAGTGACTCTAGACATGCCAATTATAACAGTTTTGGTTTATAAAAGTACTGTTTATGCAGCCTCGCAGGGCCATGTCTCTAGTTTCGTCCAAAATTTAGTGCTTTCTGCGTACTATGCTTTAAGGATGACAGGGCTGGACCAACCATATGTGCAAGATGTGCAAATGCACAGGGCACAAAATTCTGGGGGCGCATTACCAGGAGCTAGAAAATGTAATCTGTTTTTGCGCAAACAAATATGTACTGCAATTTGCATTTTAACCTCAAAACTTATTCAAATAATCCCCAAATAACATTCATCACAACTGTGCTAAGTTATGTCTTGCACACTTAAAGAATTTAACTCAAAATATCGTAAAATTAAAGATCCCACTAGACCTACGTATTGAAAGTCTACCTCCTAGGTAATGTGGTATGCATGTATGCAAACATAAAAAAGGGGCGCTTTCTACAAATCTTGCACAGGCGCAAGTTTGGCTGGGGCCGGCCCTGAGGATGAGACTAGAGAAATGCCAAAATATAAAAGTTATAACACTTTTTCGTATTAAACAGTATATGTGCTTGGCGCGACTTGATCTTAAGAAAAACTCTTGGTACCCAAAGTGTATACCCTGGGCCTTCTAAGCCGCAAAAACATTACTTTTACAAATATCTCAAATATCTACAGTTATAAATTGGCATTTCTTAAGTCACTTCCTTTTAAATTATTCCTAATTTAAAAAAAAAAAAAAAGTTAAAACGAAAAATATGTATATTTCTAGATTTTTGTTTAAATTATTTGGGATTTTTGTCAATCTACATTTTTGGAATCGAATACATTTTTTGCCTTTTTCTAGATTCGAGATTTGTATCAGTCTAATTATCGTCATGGTCCCATTTAAATAAATTTATTTTTAATACTTAACCACTTATACCAGCCTTGAACGATATACCTAGTCGCGTATTTTATTTACGTTAAGTACGCTTGCAGAAGTCCAGACGCTGAACCCAATTTTCGACGGTTTTCAAGCATAAATCGGCCCATACTGCTGCAATTTCACGTTCGATATTCGTACGAAGTTCATCAATCGTCGCTGGATTGTTGGCATAGACCATAGACTTGACGTAGCCACACAGAAAATAGTCTAACGGCGTCAAATCGCACAACCGAGGCGGCCAAGCGACTGGACCATTTCGTGAGATAACACGTTCTCTAAACTTGGTTTCCAAAAAATTGATTGTGACATTCGCTGTGTGGCTTGTGGCGCCGGCCGTCCTGTTGGAACCACATGTCCTCTCAGTCCATATCATCCAATTGGGGCCAAAAATATTCGGTTATCATTGAACGGTAGCGATCCCCATTCACAGTAAAGTGCCGGTCTTGATCATCACGGAAGAAGTACGGCCCATAAACCACACCAAACCGTAATTTTTTCGGGATGCAATGATGACTCATGGAGTACGTGTGGATTGCTGCCTGACCAATACCGCATATTTTGTTTATTGACGAAGCCATTCAGCCAGAAATGAGCCTCATCGCTGAAGATGATTTTTCGATGAAAATTCGAATCATTTTCAAGTTGTTGCTCAGCCCAATTCACGAACATACGACGCTTCTGGTGGTCAAGCGGCTTCAGTTCTTGCGTCAATTTAATTTTGTAAGGATGTAGGCCAAGATCTTTTCGCAAAATTCGCCACAACGTCGTCACAGAGAACGACGTGTGGGAGACACATTTGGGCTTTCTGCAACTGAAGCCTCAGCGGCAGCAATATTCTCGACACTACGTGCACTTCTTTGTCTCACTGTTACGGGAACATTTTGTACTGTGCCTGTGCATTCGAATTTTTGATGTGTAAACATCAATGCTAGCGGTAGAGTGAAAAAAAAACGTGAACGTTCGTGTGCAACGTTACGTCGTGCACTTTACGTTGTAGCACGTTACGTTACGAAATCTGATTTGCCCCGAGAAATTAGACAGTAAGATTATACTTTATCGCGACCACTTATTTATATTATTTTTGACCACGGCGAAAGCAAATTGTTTTTAGCGCGACAGACGATTTTATCATTTTAACACTAATATTTTTATATTTTTTCTTAAATTTTTAATTATTCCCCGAACAAAATGGACGCGACACTAGTAATTAAAAAGAAAACAAAATCAAAACAAAATTAATAATAGTCAGCTGTAGGGATTGACAATTGACTGTAGGTATGGTAGGTCAATGGCTGTAGGTATGGTAGGATATCGGGTGCGTTCAGTGACACAAATCTGAACTTAAATTCTACGTCTACATTATACTGCTTTTAAACGATGCAATTTCTTCTTGCAATTTGTAGGCTGTGATATACAAAATAGCTGTGGTTTTTTGTACTTGCACAAGTTTACATTCATTAAAAATCACAGCGTCCAATTCCAAAGGTGATTGATGGTGTCAATCGATTGAAACTGCGATTTTAGTGATTTCCACTGACAACAACTGCAACTAAATATTCTAAAAAATCAAGATATATAATTCGCCGGCTATCTCAGAGTGACATTCATTTGAGGTTCGTTCAGTATAAAATTAAGATTGAACTTTTTGTAAGTTTTACTCGATGGAAAGATGGAGTTTCATAAGGGTTGCAAGTTCGTTGACAGTTCTAACTGGATATTTTAATTCGGCCCCTGTCAGTCAAACCATTAAGTTCCTTTGGAAATTGGGTACGGTGTCAGTTGTTGTTTGTCGATGCTAAGAGAGTGATTACCATAAACAATAACCATGTGTAATGTGAAGTCATCTTAAAGTTGAGAGTGAACTACGAAGCAGGACCTTTCAGTACCGAACCTTCACCGTTCGTTGGACACTTCACCACCAGCCTTTTAGTGCTTGGAAATTTCGTTACAGCGGTTCCCCCACTGGGTATTTCGCTGCCGTTCTTTCAACACTAAGCTTTTTAAACACTGCCTACAGATAGTGTTTAATTATTCAATATGTTTCTTTTGATGTCGTTCAGTAACAAAAATTAGGCACTTGGACAAACGTTGATGTTTACACATATTTAACCGTGAGTCCCGGCACTCACATATTTTTTTTCCACTAGACGCTCAATTGCTGATCTGCTAGGACGATTATGACGACCATAAATTGGACGTATCGCTCTTAACGTTGTTGGCTCTTATTTCTTGCATCATGAAATGGCAAATTTTACTGAAGAGAAATGTCAAAAGAGCGGGAAGAAATATGGCGTCGTTTGCTGTCCCTGTTGCTCTACTTTTGTAGCGTCCTTGTTGAAAAAACCTCTTAATTTATTTATTACATGCATGCTTAAACAGAGCAACTATAATCAAACAAAAAAATTTAACTATATCGTTAATATTTCTTTAACAGTATCGAATTATTGTAGAGGAGAATTTAGAAGTCCCATTGATAGCGAATTTTTCCCAGAAAATTCAATTTGCAACGGCATTTTCTCTGCAACACAGAGATGAAAAATAATATTCTGTTTCATATTCAAAACTATCTTTAAAAAAACTCTTTTGCATTATTTTCAAATAATTATTGTCCTCTTATTAGTACTTATTTATTAACATTATAAAACTTTGGAAGATGGCAAAACCAACAAAGGAATTGCTATTTTTTATTGCCTTTTTAGTTGTGAAAAAATGTAACGTCCAATAAGCCAAAAGATCATAGTCTCCTCAATAGCCATTCAGTTTTTTTTTATAAAATCTCACAATTTCAAATACTTATCTACTAATTGCTACTTCTATATTATTTTAGAGGCATTGGCTCTTTTTTGTTATTGAAGTATCCATAAAGTCCTTGACTTCCCTTTAAGTAAAATCAATATTCTTTCGTTAGGTATACACACATTTATATTCCAATTCACTTATTTACCCATCAGTATATACCTATATTTACTCAACATTTAAAGTCTTCAATACACAGACACATATAAACATACATTTTTATTTATATACTAATGGCGCAACAGATGACTTCATTTCAATAATGTATCTACATAATAAATATAACTGAAGAATCTTCTCCATTTTTTTTTTTTTTTATTTTTAAAATGTTTTTATTCTGAGAAAATAAAAAATAAAAATGATAACAAATTAAACAAACACCAGCCACTTCAAATAATATCCCCTGCCTACGTAATGGACCATTTATCGATCAACACCAGCAATTTAATCGTTTTCAACAATTTTTTGGAAAAGAAAAAACCTCTGCTCTTAAAAATAACAAAACTTCCATAGATAAAAATTACAATAATGAGATACCTTCCGTGTTGTTGTTCTTTTAAAGATAAATGACCAAATGGTGAATGACACGACCCGAAATAATGAGCATTAAAAAATAATCGCAACGTTTCACGCAACAATCATTTTTTAGCTTGACGCTGACGCTGAATGGAATGTGAATGGTTTTTGGTGATTGGGATGAGGGGTGTGAGAATGTCTGATGGTAAATACCTATAGTTCAAGGAATGTCGAATTTTTGTTTTTAATTATTTTTGACAGAAGGTGCCTACTACAACAGCCATCTGCAAATTGAAGAACAAAGCTCAGATTGTTTACGTGTTAGCACTCGCTAATTAAGTTCAATTGAGAAATAAGAAGTTGCCCCCAGGCGAGGCGTGGCAAGGCGAGGCGAGGCGAGGTGGGATGGTTTTTCATCTTCGTCAAAGTTTGTTTTTTCTTTATTTGGATTGCTCTTCGTGTTGAAATTCAAAAAACGTTTTAATTCCTTTTTTTTTATTTTTTTCACTTCAGATTCCAGTGGTGTTGACTTAGTCCATGGGTGCTCGCTTCTACACGTCAACAGAGAATACCTCATTCCGGCAGAGTGGCGTGGGAGATTTAATTACGTCTCAGCTAATGGCCGATTTTCAGGACAATTAACACTTCATTCGATGGGAAAATATCTTAATGAGGTGAGTGTGTGTTGGGATACGAAAAGTTTTTTTTTTTTCCTTCTTTGCTGCAGCACAGGGGAAGTTATTTGAGATATTGGAAAAACTTTAAAATGGATGATATTGTTGCGGGGTTTAAATGGGTGTTAGGATAATGGTAATTGATACATTAAATGCATTCTATAATGAACAAATAATTTTTGTTTAAACATGAGTGAGCTTCATCTTTTGTTCTTTCCATTTGGATGGTTTACGTCACGTCGGTAGACTCAGATTGGTTTAACTTTAATCGCCATGCTTTACTCGTGACCGTGAGATGCGCTATGCATTAGCACCAGAAAACACGTGCGGACATTCAAAAAGAAGAAAAATTGAAGCATCCAGTGTAAGAACCACATAATGTAGCTTCACTTTGAACAAAAACCAAATCTCGCATCGTTTGGTGTAATAAATTCGCTAAGCAATTTTCTACAAAAGCTATCTTGTTCTTCCACCGTCATGCACTAAGAAAGATAATTTCAATCATTTGCCGAGATTTTCATTGATTTACACTAAAATTGATTCAAAAACCTGACATGTCCAATAGCAAATCTACTCGTATAAAGGGTCGAACTGGGGCGGCTAGAAGTTAAAATTTAATAAAACAAGTTGTGTGGGAGTTATCAATGATTTTTTTAAATTTATTATAAAAATAAAAATGTTTAATAATTATGTGGAGAATATGATGTCGTTAAAATGACTACCGCAGAATCGCAGGGTAGCGCGCTTCCGGGTGATATAATTTTCTGTGAGTATAGCGCATAGATCAGGCTTAGTTTGAGTGATGGCACTGTTTGTGGACTTGTGGTGAGTTTAAGGGCACTGGTCGTTTGCGGCTTATAGTCCTGCGACTTAAAAAAATTCCACTAGAAAAAATCTGTCGGTGTCAAATCGCAAGATTTCGGTGGCCAATTCACATCGGCGTCATCTCTGCGTAGACAATCATGCACTCAAATCAATATTTCCATAGATAAAACAACTCCCTCCCAAAAAAAAAATTTAAAAACCCCCCAGATTACCACATTTAAAAAAAAAAACCCTAAAATTTTTGGCAACATTTTATTTTTATTCGCAGCATATATGCACATTTTAATTTTTAATTTAATTAATTCACAGTAGTTGAGTAGCTTCCTTAAAAAAAAAAACATTTGTAAAGAAGTTACGAAGTAAAAAAAGAAAATTTGTTTAGGGTTTTCTTCAAAATGTCTGAGTAAAGTTCTGATTACTTACTCGAAATTTAAATTATCTGTGATTGGTGTGTGAGTAGACAGCTGCCATTAATTATTCTTGTAGTTATATTGACTGAAAATAATGTTGAAATTTTTTTTTAACTATGTAGAATCCGTTGTAACAAAAAACAGAACTATTTGCCTTCCCGAAATTCCCCGACTTTCAATTTTAAATATTAGAAATATTTATAAAAGCTTTATAGTTTGTGTGCTAATCGGTGTGCTAATCAGTGTGAAATCTTGCTAAGAATACAAGGTTTGATTTTTGACAGAAAAGAATCGATTTAGCTTAGAAAAAAATAGGAACACAATCGATTATTTTGTTGAAAGGAATTCGACATATGACTTCTCAGATATTGGGTGCGTTCCAGCGCACAACTGAATTTTTAGAACTCCTGACATAAGAATTTCTGAAAATTTAAATGACATTTAACTTTTTACGACAGCTGGCCAATCAGAAACTCCAAAGAAATAGAATGCTGAAAATTCAGATATACGTTGAACGCGCACATTGTGAAACGTAAGTGAGGTTGAAAATTGACTAATAAGTTCCAAGTTGCTTCTTTAGAAATTTAATCAGACATTGTGAAACAAGCCCCTAATCCCTAATGTAATAAATATACCAGTGATAAATAAACATGAAAATATATACATAAATAAAGAGATCAAAGAAAATTGTTCGCACTTCATTAAAATTATATTTAATTCCATAAATAAAAATAAATTCACTATTGATTTTTTTGTAATTCTGTTAATTGAGTTAATTACGTTGAAAAACTCATAATTTCATCCTACATTAGTTTGTTTCAAATAGAAATTTATATTTTTAAATTGAACAATTTAAACCAATTTTCTACGAAATGACAACGTATGCAAAGAACACACCCAATTGTTGGAAACCATTTAAAAAGCTTTCAAAAGTTGTGTGCAAAACAGAACACAACAAAAACGATTGGACACGTTTTCATTGTGTATGTAAATTAAAAATAAAGAAGGTTTGGCAGTGATTTTTTGAACAAAACCAGCTCATTTTTATCTTGGTGGCTTCGTCAATCGTCAAAATAGTTGCATTTTGGATTCAGAAGTCCACGAGTGATTGTTGTTTTTATTTTATCCTGCCACCGGCATATATGTTTACACACATCAAAAAAATACTAAAAAAAACTAAAAAAAAGTGTTTGGTGCGCTGTCACCATTACCCTACGAAGGTATCTCAAGAGTTCTTAATTCAATATAATCTTTACTGAAAGGTTTTAAGCTTGTCGAAGACTGCATACAAGTGTACATGTATATAGAGTATCCTCTGGATAAAAATTATATTCAGCTAATAAATTAATTTATTTTTCTACCAGGGGGAATTCCTTTGTATCCCAGAGTATATGTTTATCCATGGCAAACCTTTAAAAAATAATTGGTTTATTATACGAATCGCGTTCACTGTAAATTCTGAATCTCATTTAATCTCTTCATGATGCGCAGGAAAAAATATCGATAAATAAAAAAAATAATTATGCGCAGTATGGATCGCACGAACTTGCTTTAAACTGACCAAGAATTGACATGTTAAAGATTTTGGTTTAAATATGGTTTATTAGTGTAACATTATCGAGAATATAACGGGTGATTTTTTAGCTGGTTTGGTTTTGGCAACACTGGTTTTGACAGCTGACGTGTGTTTAGTACCTTGTGTCACTGTCAAACAGCTTCAGTTTGGTTTGCAATTTAACAATGGATCGTCTTACAAATGAACAACGCTTGCAAATTATTGAATTTTACTATCAAAATTCGTGCTCGGTTCGAAATGTTCATCGCGCGCTGCTTGTGTTCAGCGATGAGGCTCATTTTTGGTTGAATGGGTACGTAAATAAGCAAAATTGCCGCAATTGGAGTGAAGATCAGCCAGAAGCATTGCAACAGCTACCAATGCATCCCGAAAAAGCCACTGTTTGGTGCGGTTTATGGGCCGGCGGCATTATTGGGCCATATTTCTTCAAAGATGATGCGAATCGCAGCGTTACTGTCAATGGTGAACGCTACCGAGGGATGATAACAAACTTTTTTTTGCCCGAAATGGAAGTTCTTGACTTGCATGATATGTGGTTTCAACAAGACGGTGCCACATGCCACACAGCACGCGAAACAATGGCGCAATTGCGAGGCGAGTTTGGTGAACAGTTAATTTCACGTTTCGGGCCGGTCAATTGGCCGCCTAGATCGTGCGATTTGACACCATTAGATTATTTTTTGTGGGGGTATGTCAAGGCTAATGTCTATAGGGACAAGCCCGCTTCGATTGACGCACTGGAAGCCAACATCCATGCATTCATTCGTGAGATACCGGCCGATATGTGTGAAAGAGTATGCCAAAATTGGACTCAGCGGATGGGCTACCTGAGACGCAGCCGCGGTCAACATTTGCATGAAATTATCTTTAAACATTAAATTGCAAGGTTCAAACTATCGATTCAAATAAATATTTCATTCATTTTTTCGAATTTTTTGTGTTTTTTTGTTTAAAAAAGTTCTAAACCTCTTAAAAAATCACCCATTAGTTTAGAATAGTTTAGAGTTGTAAGTAGGACCCAGAACCCAGGCTCTGATGGTTCTCCAGGAGCTGTCACGCCTTTTAATTTAAAACGAATCTCTTAATACTGTCAATAAACACTCAGTCAAACAGAGCGCATTTATACGTTACGTTTCATCACCACATTTAAAATTGTTGTGTCTAATTGAAGAATTTATACCAAATTAACACTATTTCTGTACATTCTGTTTAGACTGGGCCTCTCGCCCACAAAACCATAGTCATTACGTAGTGAAAAGTTACAATCTAAACAGATCTAAAAATATTGTCAAATTAGTTAAAATCTTACAAACGTTTGAACATACAATTTTTTCGGACAATATTGTCAGAAACATCATTCTAAGCCCATTGTGAGGCAATCTTCCGACAGTGAAATTGTGACTCTTTGTGACAAATTCTGTGAACAGCCAATTTACCATGGTAAGGTAGTTTGGATTGTGTCAGCTCAATTGGTATGATTATGTAAGAGCATTAACATATTTGAATAATTATATTGTATGATCTGACCAGCGACTGTACTTAGCTTAGCTTAAAATACGTTTGTCACAAATTTAGAAACAGGGCTTACAGCTCTCTGTTTGACATCATCTTACAACCTCAAACTAAATCTGAGCTCGGTGGTAAAAAATCTCAAAGCAGTGTTAGCAACGCCCTCTTTTATAAACAAATTCAGTTTAATATATTTTTGCACCTACATAATGAAATTATAAATTAAAAGCAGTAGGTATACAAAAGTTCAAAATTGAGAAAAATTTCGAATGAACAGGTTGCTGGGTAACAATTTTTTTCAATATATGTTGAAGCCCCAGGTCCAACCGGAGAATTTAAGGAATGTGAATGTGAATGTAGTAAATTTAAATGTTTGTTCCTTGAGACAAATGTTTGATGCGCCGTGTACCTACCCACTTGTGCTACCACACAATTTTTTTAACACGAGTCCAATACTTGACCTAAGAGGAAGTAAAACGAAATCCTTATGTTTCCTGTAGATGTCGTTTTTGCTTAAAAAAACAGTCAGCCGGAGTCATAACGCATAATGGACATGGAAAAGAAAATTAATTTATATATGTTTGTATTGTTATGATACAAGCATCAGGAGAGGGAAATTATTTGGATGGGCGAACACTGAACAGAGTGGCTGAACATTTCGCCAATTAGTGGCACTCAGAGTTTCTTTTGACAGAAAATGTAACACCAACACCAACACATTGACACGTTTATCCCCCTCAACAAAAAAAAAAGATAGAACGTAAATGATCTGACCTAGAGTAATTTAAAGTTTAATTAATTAAATTTCCTTTTTTAATGAGTTGCACACAATTTCACTTATTAAAGGAAAATTTGTTGAGCGAGCTTCAATGGTATGAAATATCAACTTAACATTTTCCCCACACAAATAAAATGGTATCGAAGTTTCAAAGGCTAGAAGCTAAGTAATTTTGTATAGCTTGTAAAACATTTGATTTAAATGTTTAAACTATGAAAGATGAAAGGAAAAAAAAAACGTCTCGCAGATTAGGTTAATTTATTTTTATAGGAAAAAGCAGAGTGATGGTGTAGAAATAATTAAGGGTCGGCAGGAGGGTTTTTTACACCGGAACCCTAATTCCGATTTGGCATGGGTGAATTTTTTGAAAACATTAAGAGAGAGAGAGAGAGAATGAAGCTCAGGCTATTTAGAAATTGCATTAGTGAATTTATGAGCAATTAAAACGAATTGATACTGTTATGGCAAAATAAGACGTATTTTGGAGAAACAAGAAAAACTGGCTACCTTAACTATATGGAGGTTTTAAATGCTTAATTTTGTTAGTGTACAAATTGGACAAATCCTAGGAATCACCGGTACATTTTAGGTACCTATTCGCAATGAAGATTGTTATAAAACTTCGTTTTATAAATTTACAAGTTTCTCCCCTCATATGCCGATGGGAGACCTTGACAACCCCCCCCCCTCTCCCAAAATAAAACGATAAAACTACCATGAAATAAATAAGACTAAGCTTTTCCTCTGTATGAGATATTTTTAATAGATCATAGAATATGAAGAAAATTTGAACTTTTGAGCTCACTTGAACTTTTAACTTGAATTTTTAATAGATATAGAAATGTATTCATTGAATTATTCAGACTCACCAACCAGCATATCTGTTTGGGAAAGTAATTTTAACGAACTCTATCTAAGTGCGATATTTTTTTTCTTTTTCGTGTTAACTATTTAAATAGCCAACGACTTTTTTTTCACGCTATAAGATACACTACAAGATAATAGAATTCAATACGTTAGTCAATTAGTTTCAAGAAAATCGTGTTCAAATAATATGTTAAAAGTAATCAAATGAAAAACTTCTACTAAATGTATTTTTCTTACAGAAATTCAAATATTTAAATTATTTCTTTAAAAATTTAAATATTAACCTGGGGCGTATTTCACCAAACAATTTTCATTTTGGAAAAACAATAATTTACTGCGAAGTGTTTCACAAAATTTGCACTTTTCAATTTTTCAGACTATTGTGAAAAGTGCGGATTGAGAAAAATAAAGGTAAAAACACTAAATGGTACGTTATAAATCCAAAGTAAAAATGTTGGAATCCTCATCAGTTATCACCTTTTAAAATTAAAATTCCGTCCTCATCTCTTAAAAAGATTAAAAATAAATTCTCTTGAAAAATCACCTAAGAACACCATTTTTCAAAAATTTCCCACGCCCAAAATACTACTGAAACATAAAATTCCTTTTCCCATGGTGTAAGATTTAATCTCGTTTAATATTCCTTTTTTAATAACAAACACTTTCTCACAGCGATCCAGAGCAGTTCTGGGGGCATTTTTTTTAAGAGAAATCACTTCAGACAGTCAGACAATTCCCTTTTTGTCCCACAAATCTTTGTTTCCCCTTTTTATGTCCTACAGAAAAAATAAAGACATTTTCACTAAGTATTTAAGTACCTAGTTGAAGTTTTTTTTTAATTCAATTAAATTTCTTCCTAAAAAATACACAATATTCAATTTTATTACAGAAATCTTCAATATTATTTAAAGAATATTTTGCTTTTTAGTATCATTAAAAACGAATAAATTTATAAAAATATATATTTAAAAATATTCTAAATAAATATTTTTTTCAGTTCAACTAAAGATTTCTTTGAAATATTTATTTTGGACAAGGAATTTATTTTTCATTTCGTTAAGAAGCATTTCATAAAAATGTTTGATTAAATTAAAAATGAATCGTAATTAATAATTGAATTGCATTTGAACTGCAGTCATTGATAGTAATCTATTTATAATTATGTTATTTCTTTAACTTTATTTTGCTGTTTTCCAAATATTCTAAAAGAACCGACTTTAAATTTTTTTGAAACTTCTTTTTCCGTGTAAAATGCGTGTATAAAACACAAGTAATTCCCACAAAATGAGTGGATTTCCCCTTAAGTGGTCAAAATTACCAGAGAAAGAGATTTTCCCATGATCCTCCAGCACTGCTCCAGAGTCACCCAAATGATGAGCGTTAATCAGGGTTCAAACCTCAGTAGTAAAATTTCGAAGCAGATTTAAAAAAACTGGAGTAGGTAGTTGAAAAAAACTCAAAACTGTAGGCAGCTTGGCACCCCTTGAAACAGCTGTATCTCTAGCCAAAATAAACGAGTTATAAATTAATTCGTAAACAATTGGTGGTAGCACCTTTAAGTTGTTGTTGTTGTTCAAAAATTCAAATAATAAATATTTTTAACCAAAAAAAAATATAAATCTCATAAATTTCATTCGTTTCAGAATAAGAAATCTTTAAACTACCTTTCGTAACTGCTAAATTAAATTAGAAAATTGTATAACATACAGTGCTGTCAACTACTTTCATGAGGCTTGGTTAAAGAATTTTTGAATTTTTCAGTGTAGAAAAAATGGATTAGATCTCAAAAAGCGTAGTGGCGAGTAGATTTATTTATTTTCCTTAAAATTTGAGTAAATTTAATCCGATTGGACGAAGGTTCGCTGGGGTAAATATAATAATTAATTTAATTTATGACCTTGAAACTTTTAGGTTGATATGTTCAATGTGCTCCCGCAAAGTTTTTCTGTGCTATCTTAACAGAGCACCATTTCACGTTTTCCACAACATATTCAACCATCACCTCGAGGTTCTAGAGGTCAAGGCAAACTCTGAAATAGCTAACTTTCTGCTTTGTTAAACATCATCCATATCCACAGGTATGTTAGTTCACCATGTCCTGATGGTGCCAATTAGACTCCTTTCTCCGTTCCTAATAGTATAATTTAATGGCAAAATATCTTCTTTAACCCGAGGGCTGGATTCGATATTAGGATATCATGATGAACAAAAAAGACTTTAAGCCATTTAGGAGCTATGCATATATGGATATGACGGTGGTGGTGATAAAATACCAACTAGTTTGTGGCGATGGCGTGCTTGAAATTGAAATTCGTATATACATTATATCTTATATAGTAGATCAGAAAGTAATAGAGATATCTCACAAACTAGACCCGTCAATGATGGACATAGATGTGCATAGAATACATGGCTCCCTTATCCCCATCGCCTGAACTTTTTCTAACTGCAGAAAAAAACATTGAAAAAAGACAAAGTTCCTTCTATCTTCCAAACTTCAATGACACTTTTCTGTAAAGGAAAGACCAAAAACACAGCTCATCATCCGTCGCAATGTTTAAATCCTTCAACTATCAATAACTTTCTACCCAAAATTAATATTATATGTATGTATATATATATATTTAATTATAAAACACCATTTTTATTACAACACATAAAAAACAATTCCTACGATGAAGTGCGCATAGAAATTACTTTCGGATAATTGAACATCATTATCCTGTAACCGATAATTTCAATCAACAAATACAAACATTTCTGTGGTCATATAGAATTTTTGTTTATTAAGCAGAAATCAAAAACAGCGCAGAACTAATAATATAATGATTATGTATTTATTATGACACAGGATAACCCATGTTAATAAAATTCCTCTCCTAATCTTGACTAATAACTTGTCTTTCATACACGTATTATTTCATACCAACCAATCACTCGCCCCCTGGAGCGAAATTTTGTTTGATTAACTATTCCACCCCTTCCAAGAACCTGAACGTTGCGTTGCTATTACCACCAGGATGGATTACCATAGAAAATATAATATGCCTTGCCTATACATACGATTTAAACAATCCATATTCCTTGCTTGAAGTCACAGATGAAACATTTTTTTTTTTAAAGAAGTCACAAGTGGTAGGAGACACTGTTGTTTTTTGTTACATTAAGTTCTGCAAACCAATTATACACAAAATTTAAGTTTTAAAATAGGACGAGACTAGAGAAATGCCAACTCATAACAGTTATAACAGTCTTTAGCCATTAAAACTGGAAGTGACTCTAGAAATACCAATTATAACAGTTTTGGTTAAAAAAGTGCTGTTTATGCGGCCCCGCAGGGCCAGGACCTTCCGCCGATGGGCATACTTCAGGTACCCAGAGTTTTGTTTTGTGTCGTTAAACTGTTATAACTGTTATAAATTGACATGTCTCTAGTCTCGTCCATTAAAACTAGGTGTGCGTTAACGAGCTTCGAGCGAATTGAGAAAAAAGATTTTGGGTACCCGGAGAGCCGTGGCCCTGTATGGCCGCATAAGCAGTATACTTTTGCGAATACAAAACTTTTATAATTTGGCATGTCTGGAGTCACTTCCTTTAGAATATAGTATTCATTGCGGGCTTTAGGTTTAATCGTTCAAAACCATAACCACTTAAAATGTCACAATGAACACAAAACTTTGTGACCAATTTTTTGACGTTTTATTTTAAACTATATTGCCAAACCTCAAAGCATCAAGATTAAAAAAAATGTCCAAAAAGCCCAAAAACTGATACATAGCCTAAAATCTCATACAAAAAAAAAAACACAAAGTCGAAATGTTATGACTGAGAAAAAGTTTTCAATAATACTATCAAGCCACGCATCAAAGCAGAAAGACGGGGGAGGGGTGTGGCAGTTTGGGTGTTAAAGTACAACATGGTCACTCCAGAATGTTTGGCGGACATGAACTTCTCATTTAAAGGTAGTCTGATAAAATAAAATAATAAATAATATAATATGTATAATCAAGCGGCGTGGAGTGTACCTATGACGTAAAATTATGGTATCCGGTTTATACAACTTGGTTGCCATCATGATGGTAATTGATATCTCTAATCCACAAAAAGTCATAAGGATTAAAATAAATGTGGGTGACTATGGCAATAACACACACCCAGTCCTTTCAATATTGACCAGTTACATATATTATTAATATCGGAAAAAATATATTAATCAGCGTGTAGAGCGCAAAAATAATGCGGTTTTTATGAATCTGCCAAACAGTAAGCGAGGGCGTACGCAGGATTTTTATCAGCGTGGGGGGGGGGGGGGCAAGCTCATTAAAGAAACAATTTACTTTTTATATAATTTTGTTTTGTTATTATATAAATCTTTAAAGAAAATTTCAATATGATCAAATATTTAAAAATAAATAAATACGTTGACGAAGTTTCGTATGCTACTTTTAGATTTTAAAAATGGGTTACTCTTTTTTATGTTGATATATTATAAAAATGTACCTAATATTAAGACAAATTTAATAGTTTAAATCTTAGGCTTCAGTGTAGTTAAGTTTAAAACAGTTTTAATGAAAACAGATTGTATTATTTCAAAAAGTAACTTTTCAGTTTAGTTGAAACGTACCTAAATTTTAAGTTTAATTTATGAATTTTCTTCTATAATAAGAAGTTTATATTACATAAATTATCCATCTATTTCATTAACGCGTTACCACATCTAATCTTCAGCTAATCTTTCCAACACCCAAACAACTTTGTCCTAGAATTGTTGAAAAACGCTGTTCGTTCTATTGCATTAATTGTCGTAATCGACCCAACAACCACTTATTTTAATTTAACACAGACATGGTTGTGGATTCCACAACCAAATTGTGAAAATAACAGAATCTGTTGTAAATTTTACATACAGAAAATTTGTCGATACAATACCATTCATTGTTGAATGTACAGCATAAATAAATAAAATAAATTTGGTGGCGCGACAGCTCATGGAGAGCCTTACTGAAGATGAGAAGTACTTATTCATGACAAGAGACACTCTTGGAGGTTTTTCATTTAATCGTAAAAGGTAGTAACCGTTTTTTTTAATTAGGTGGACGAGGCTTTGAATCGAACCCACACCTCTGGTATGACAGTCGTACGCTCTTAACATAACGTAACTGGCTACTTCAATTTACAGCTACTACAATTACTGAAAACTTTCTGTAGTTTCTACAACATGTTGTAATTATTACAAAAAATTACTGTAGATTTAACAATTTCGCATTATCGATTTTACAAAATTTATATTTGTATACCTATTTAATAAACAAAATTAAAAATGCGCTGTCAATTTAACAACAAGAAATTGTGATCATTTTAACAATTTTATTGGGAAAATGAAAGCAGGCGCTGTTAGACTTGCAGTTAATTGTCAATGTGAGCGCATTTGCTCTTAAGTATATGAACGTTGTCCTGCGAAAACTCAGCATACATAATCCTGTAAATTTCGGCATTCCATTACCTAAGCTACGATTAGACGCTCAACGTAAATAGTCAACGCGTTGACTTTCTGACGTCTAAATGACGTAAAACACTGTAAGTGCTAAGTCGTGTGTATTTTACGTCATTCTGACCGTCTGACCGTTGACCGTCTGATCGTAGCTTTCCATCATGTCTTCCACCTATGTTTTGAACGATTTTCGATCATGGTTGAACAAGCCAATTTTTGAATCTTCTTAAGGTACTTAATGTCCTTTCATTTGAACTGGTGCAATTTTTTACTGGGAAAAAATCTTCTGTTCATTGTTTTTCACAAAGATTATACTACAATTTAACTTCTCCAATAAAACTTTGTAGTGCTTGGAACTTATACACAAGGTTTTTGATTTTTCTTTGAATTCGTTTAGGTTTATTTTTAACATATTCGCTGGATACTGGTAGGTTTTCATCTGGAAATCTACGTTCAAGCGCTACAATCAGGGAATCTAAATTTGGAATCAACAGCGATGTCTTTCAAAATTCAACTGCAAGTTGATTAAAGCTGATTTAAGCGCTTTTTGTGACGTTTCACTGTTCTTGGCCTTTGAAGTTCTACATCAATTTCGTCTGCAATTAAATTTCCAATTAGCCACAGCTCCTGACTCCACATTCCTTCAATGATCTTTTGCGAGATATATGGTTGTGTGAATATGTTTCGTGCACCCAAGGAAATCTAACTTTTTTGATTGCAGAATATTTGCAACTGCTTCACGGTAAGCTGAAGGTATGTTATATGAATGTTGTTTGTGTAAAAGCAGAATGCAACTGAAAAGCAGTTTTTTTTTTTTGCTAAAAGGTTTCCTTCAATACAAAGCTCTTTTATAGTCCATTGATGATGCTACCAAAATGCTCTTTGATGATTGCGATGCCTTTGCATTTAACAGAATATCGAATTTTGCAAATGGCGAATCTAGTGCTCCCCTGGCATACGCTCTTGACATCAAGCTTTTGTCAAGTCCATGATGGAAGGCAGATTGTTTGAATTTTTTGGAATAATGAACACTTTGGAAAATTTCCATCACAGAAATGGAAATGAAAAACACTTAAGAGCTTCCTTGCTGTACTGATTTCAGACGCAAAAGGCTGTGGTCTAACCATAGCGTACAAAGAAAGCATAATAACAGCAGCGTCATTTACATTACATCACCTACATAGCTATATGGTATACAATATAGGTAAACCGAATACCTACACTAAAGAAGATGAGGTAATTAAATCGCAAATCAATTTAATTTGCATTTTCTTTGGTCCTGAGAATCACTCAATCGAGAACGAAATTGGAGGAATAACTTTGATGTTTCATCAAAGTCTATGATAAAGAATCTATATAGAAAAGGTATAGGTATGGGGTGATGTGAATTTATTACCAGAAAGATTTCTTGAAGTTGAAATGTGGTTTATTCAGAAATGATTAAATCTCGCCGCCGAAAAATAACTCAAGCTACGTCGGATAAATATTTAATAAAGGTAATGGGGTTGGGATATTACATTATATGCAAAATAATAATCAATCAATTTTGGGGTAAGAACAAACGAAAAAAAAAAAGAAATCAGCTTTTACGAAATTCTACAATCTAATACGAAGTCAATTGATATGTGAGTAAACATATCGTATGATGGATGAGTTTAATCGGATATTTTAATATTGAGTTTCGAAGTGGATAAGTAACTATGAGTATATAAGAGGAAGGTTGTGACGTTTTTGACCATATCAATCCTATGAGTAGGAAATAAGTTATTGAGCTAAAAATAAAATCGATTAAAATAACATTAAATGTTCACTGACACAGAGCTCTTCTCATCTTCTAATTACATATATCTATAATTCATACCAACTACAGTAAAACTTCCCTAAAGTGAATTTGCACGGGACCTTATGCAAATTACTTAGTTATATGGGAAATTCGTTTTAAAGAAATTTAGATTTTTTGTATGGTCTACACATAAGAAAATTCCTACCATCACGTGTGGTTATCCACTTCAGTCTTTTTTACTGCTTTGTGTTTTTAGAATCGTTGGCGGCTTTCGAAAACGTCAAATCAAAGTCAATTTGACCGGCAATTGATCGTCATTTATGACGCAAAAGTTGCAATCGTCAAATATGCAATCGTCCTGCTTGCACACATGTCTTTTGAAGAACGTCAAATGATTTTTTGCAAGCGCAGTTGAGAGAAGACAGTTTCATCCGAATTTTCAGATTCACTTTCGCTCGTCATTTTCAGCCTCGACGTGTTTATCGTTTTATTGACTCCCTGACTGACATCTAAAAATGTTAAAAACCTATAGCAATCTCTCGAACCACCATGTCTGTCTCTTTCGTCTCCACCATTTTTTTTTACTGCACAGCTGCAACGCAGATGATGTTTTCGAACACGTAACTTTAGCAAACTGCATTATCGAACACAATGCTAAGGCAGTAGAATTTGTGTTTGCGTTTTCGAACGGAAGACTTTTGCAGTTTGCGTTTAAGAACATTCTGCAAACGCATTTTTGACGCAGATGACGTTTTCGAAAACGGCCGTTAATAAGCCACTCTTGAAGGAATTCCAAATTGCTTAGCAGTATCTAGTTTTGAGGTAATTCTTCTTCAATTTTATTAACTATCAACAACTTTTTTCAAGCGGAAAGCTACATCGGTACATATAATATATATGTAGGTTCAAAGCATATTATGCTCAACAGAAAATTATTTGAAAAAATCGTTTTATGAAGACAAAAACGTTATAGGATTTGGATATACACCAGCCAAATTTTTTGTTGTAGAGAAAAATTGGCTTTATGAAAAATTATTATAAAGGGAATCAAAACATACAGAAAAGTATAACGAAAAAGCTGTGTACCTTACAACAATTCGTAATTTGGAGATCTTCGTTTTAGAAAAGTTAGACTGTATAAACCTTAATCATAACCAATTTAAAAATAGCTGTTATATTTTTTGGTTTGTACAATGCCAACAAAATTTGAAATCAGTTCAGAGTCAACTTTATTTTGATGTTTTTTAAGTGTTATTGATAATTATTATAAGTGAGCCTTCGCACATTGGGGCAATTCAACTGGATGAAAACGAAGTTTGCAGGCGAGAGAATTGAAGTGTGTGGAATGAATTGGGAAAAATATTCACTCTTGTTTAGAGTGGAATAACATAGTTGACAACTTATTTCGAGGCGAAGGGAAAATTTAATCTGTACATGTAATGGCTTCATCAAAAATTAATATGGGGTTAGTCTGGTTTAAAATTCACCGAGTGCGTAGAACTTTAATTGCAGCTTTTCACTTAATAGTGTGTTTAAATATTAATGACTCCTTACAGCAATATTAGCTGATTTGATGATGCTTTTCAAGAACACAGCTTAGTTAAAAAAAGTTCTTATAACGCACTTACTCCAGTTTGAGATTTTCATTAATTCATATTTTTGGGCTTAAATTGGGAAACGAACCAGCCCATAATCTGGAATGATAAAATTCACAGTGTATAAAAAAGCATTATAATCTGCCTTATCATAGACCCGACCCCATCGTAATAAATTCGTTCCACGAATCTCGAAAAAAAAAGTTTCATAGCTCCTGTTGTAAGTAAAATATTGGCCGAGTTCAACGCACATCTGAATATTCAGAATTCTGAATTTTTGAAGCTCTTGATTGGCCAGCTGTCAGAAGTCATCTCAATTTTCAGAACTTTTTCTGACAGCTGGCCAATCAAGAGCTTCAAAAATTCAGAATTCTGAATATTCAGATGTGCGTTGAACTCGGCCATTGCCACGGAATTGGAGGCCTATATCAAAATCACTTTTCACGATCACGGAATTTGTTTGGCAATATTTCTGTTACGAAGTGACGGCAGCTATGATACTTTTTTTGGGATTCGTAGTACGAATCTATTACGATTGGCCAAAGAAGCCTGAAACCCGAATTTCAGGACAGTACTTACTTCTAAATTTTGAGTAGATACTTTTTTAGTACAACGCGTGTGATATAAAGTAGCGCACAGACAAATTTTGTATGAGTAGGTCTAAAAAATTATGTAATTTAAATTATAGTACAAAAAGCTCATATTATACAGGTTTTTTTTGTCAGACTGACACTTTAGAAGAAATTTTCAAAAAAAACAAGGACAAGTCCAAAACTGTATGGTTTTTTTTCCACGATGTTCCCAAGCGGAGAACTTTCACTTCGATAAAATTCTGACCAAGCTGAATTTTTGTGGAATTCATATTTGTGCGTGTTTAGCATTTCCTAATTAAGTAATATCCTTATTTGACATGGGCTTTTGATTTCGTGGGGTAAAAGGGGTTGAAGTCTGTTTTCTTTTATTTTTCTATACAAAAAAATAAAACTTGTTTACTTAAAAGTAATAGATTTTGAGAAAAAATGTGTCCATTGGGTACTTTACTCAAGGGATTGTCCGGAGAATAGTACATTAAACCAAAAAAAAACTATGATTCCAAGAAAACGAGGTAGATATTTAGGGGGCCTTTGTCCAAATTTAGGGTTCTTTTTAATAAATGAGTAAACCAAAAATTTAACTATGATGACGTGATAGCTTGGGAAGAACTGTCAGTGCCTAGTAATTGTATCTCGTGCCTATTTCTGGTTTGATATTTATCGGCAGGAATTCACAGGTGACCATTTTTTGTCGAATCCGAACGACTAAGTTGAGAGCTGCTCTTTCATGACAAGAGTTTGATACTCTTGCAGGATTTGTTAATTTTTCCCAAATCTGTCCAAAACCACTTTTCTGTTTTTAGGTGGCATCAGAGGCTGGAATTCAATCCCCAGACTTTTAGCAATACAGTTCTACGATTAAGACATAAGAATGAAGAAGAAGAAATGTGTGGCCATTTAGTCCAAATACAAATAACGCACTTCCATATGGCTAAATTCGGCCTTGTCGTATTTTTGTTTTGAACTTTTTTATTTTTTTGTCTTATTTCTTTAAATTAATAACAAAGATTCTTAAAATCCTTTGGCTAAAGTTATTTGCAGAGGGTTGGGTTGCAATTGCAAACCACGAATGTTGTGAAAGTCCAACAATTTTAATATCTATCTCCTTTAATGGTGTCCGAGGACTCGAAGCATCAATTATATATATTTTTTTTTTTTTTAAGCAGATATCACGATCACGGGTTAGTAGTTTTATCTTGATTTACACTATCCTCTTCACATTAGTTAACTCCCACATATTTTGAAAGTTGCGCAAACGAAACGTCATAAACAGTAATCTCATTCCCCAAGAGGGTTCAGTGCGAATGATGGCTAGTTTGTGAGGCGGATAGATACCTATTGCATACAGATACAGTTATGTTGATGGTTCTCACAAATGTAGTAATTCCACCCTCTTAGCAAAATACACACAGACAACTTCTCAAATTAAAATGATTTATATACCACGCAGTGAAGTGTGAAGTTATATAACGTCAAAATATTTAATTAAATACGTTTGGAAAAAAAAATAATAATTTAGTTTCAAAGAAAACGTTATGTTTAGCCTTTTTGACAGTTGACATTGAAATGTTAGTATAGCGAGTTCTCCAATGAAACTACTAAGAAAAAGGGCTTTGTAGTCACTCGAACAATAAACTTGGTGCGATTGATTACTCGAACTTCGTTGTTCTTTGACAAATGTTTCACTTTCAAATTTATTCGGAAATCAGCGAAAAATTATTAATAGTAAACCACTCCGAAGACATTCGAAATGGGTACAACAAACAGGTCCCTCGAAAATCGGTCAAAATCAAAATACTTTTGATTTCGGTGAGACTATTTCTTTAGTTTGGTGGCACTTACACCCCGCAGACAAGTAAAATCAATTCGAACAAACTACATATATTATTAATTAATTATATTGTAAACACTCGATTATTATTAATCGAGTGTTTACAAAGCCTTTAAGTTTTGAACACAAATTATAAATAAAAGTTTTTCCAAAAGGGGCTAGTAGATTATGACATTTCATATATGTAGCGTTCCTATTTTGTTCATATTTTCCAGACACTAAAAACAAATCACCATAACATGTAACAGCGTCGAGAAACACGCGCAAATGATAAAACTTTATTTTCAAAATTTCTTAAGGCAACGGTCCACGCGTTGCATTTATTTTACGGTTTACATGCCCGTCCTCCCCATACGACTACTGAACGTTTGGTAGCCAAATTCAATTCCTTCACTTCAGTGATAAATCAACCCATACGCAAATGCCAACGAAACCCAAGATCTGCTGAAAACATCGGCGCTGTCCGTGAGAGCCTATACTTTTTTCGAAAGTGATGATGGCATTGCCATCACCACCATCAACGAATAGAGCTACCGATGCATGATAACCAAGTTCTTTTGGCACACATTAGTTCCAACAGGCGTAAGGTGCCAGACAGACACAGCTAGTACCGCAATGGACTTTCTGCACAAGCGATTTCAGGCAGGGTTGCCAGTTTAGGGGTTTTCCCCTTTTTTTTGTCGTTGGGTGGTAATTTGGGGGGATTCATTCAGAGCTAAAGGTTGAGGAATTGAATAAGTATTGAAACAGCTGACAGTATTCTCAGAGTAACATATTCCTTACATTCTGGATGCCACAATTTTACACCAACAGAAGAAATGCTGAAAACTTTCACAAGCAAAAAAATGTATCAAACCGACGACGCGACAGTCAAAACGAAGATGACGATAATATAGTACTTTTTTTAATTAAAATATGAAAAATACAGAATTATTTATAAATACATACATATTATATACAATGTACATAGGTAAACGACCCGTTCTGGACTACAATTTTTCTCCAACTCACGTTAAAAAAAAAATGGCATCTAAGCCACAGCCACCGAGGAATAAAAAAAATGACATGGGGAATTCGCGATGACATCATAGAAGAAAATTGAGTTTATATAAAAGTTTTAGTAAAAGTTGGCACCCGATGTTCTTTGGATGTAATTTTATGGTTAAGTGGCCGCCCGAATTACCGAATTTTGGCATTTTGCAGCACTCTTGGCAGAACTTCTGGCGATAGGTCCTCGAATTCGTGACGGATATTTTCTTTAAGCTTCAAGAGTATTAGGCTTGTTGACAAAGACTCTTGACATGAAAAACCCGACAAATGTATGTCTGGAACGGTTAAATCAAGCTTAACCAGCTGGTGCAAATCGCCAAAACGAGAGATTAGGCTACCGGGAAATTCTTCATCCTGTTGGAACCACTGATAAAGTTATTGAGCATGACTCTGTAACTCTCGCCTTCCACAGTAAAAACATATATGGCCCGATGACGCCTCCAGCATAAATAGCACACATATGGCTCTTCGTGACTTATAAGCGGACTTTCGGTTCCCGCGGGAAGCGATAATTAAGCTTATTGACTAATCAACATAAATGGAAATGGGACTCATCGCTCATGATGACTTTCGATAAAAAGTTATCTCCATCGTGGTCGAGATTCAGGATATGTTCTGCGTAGATTACACGCTGATGCACTTACCACTGATACACTTTGTAATGGAACATCTACAAGTCTTTCACTAAAATTCTCTGTATAGACGGCCAATTGATGCTCAATTGCGTGGCAATTCGTCTGGTCAATCCTCCGAGGTCCTCTGCGACTTAATGAGCCACAACTGCGATATTATCAGCAGAACGGCTCTTCCGGGGCCAGCTAGACTTGGCAGCATCTCGCATTGTCCCATACTCTTCCTGGCGATCTACTAACTGTGGTAGTGTTTGCCCAGTTGTTTTTTTTTTTAAACCAGTTTTTTTTAAACCAATAAAGAATATCCATATTTACTGTTCGATCATTACTTTTGGATAGATCTATAATCAAAGAAAAAATGCCACTTTTTCCCAGAAACTAATATTTCAGCATAAACAGGTCACCAAGATGACAAAAAAAAAAAACATATGTGTGTACTGACGTACGCACGCTAGAAGTAAAACTTCTTTTCTCTCAAACAAAGCCTCTCGCCTCTGTCATATTCTTACTTATAAACGTACAAACTTTTTGTATAAGCCAACATAACAATTAATTGTTGATTTAAGATTATAATGAATTCTTTACAAATTGGTTAGATAATCAAACTAAAGTTGACGATTTTCGCTTAGCCATTACACCCCGACTCCACAGGGCATTCAAATGCCCAACATCACAACCACAATCCAATCAACGAATTTTTACCGCTGGGCAAATTATGTCATGTCGTTTCACATACAAGGGAAACATACAGAAATTCCTTTTCCCACTACTTCTACCTTTTTCCTTCAACATTTACCACCACATTCAGCGAGAACCAGAAGTCACACACATGAAACGTCAAATCTCATGCCCAAGCTTTGAACAGCGACCAAGTCGTGTTGAAAAAGTAGTTTTCGTCGATATGTTGCTGCACGGACATGGATTTTTGTGCCTCCATTGGATTTTTTCTAGACATGTTCATAATCCGAGCATCGTTCATGCCCAGTGGAGGTGGCATGTAAGGGCCAGCTGTACAAACGTTGATGTCGGTCAAACTTTTATCCGTGGTTCAGCAATTTTTGTCCACCGATTCCGGCGAGTTAACTGAGGTTCTCATTTGATTCAAATTTGTATCCGTGGTTTAGCAATTTCAACTCACCGATTCACCTCAGTAAAATCTCCGAAATTGGAACGAGATTTAAGAAAGGAAACGAGACGCAAGAAAACGAGACGGGAGCGTGACATTATTCACTGTAAGCGTTTTGGAATTATTATAAAACCATTTCCCACTTCAATGGCAAGAGACTTTTGACGAGATTTAACAAAATAATAATATTAGCTGCATTTTATTATCCTTCAAATCTGATCCGGATAAGATCATGATAATAAAACAAACAGGATCACGGTGAAAAAAATGTTATATACCCATCTCTTTTTGTCCTTTTGTGTATTTATTTGTAAGTGTTCGTTGTCTTCGTTTTTACTCAAAAAGCCATCTACCCGTCAGCGTTAAAACTAATTTTTGCAAGGAAGTACTAAAAGTGTGTGTTCAAAAATGGATTTGCAAATCCAAAAGCAAAGCTGGACCTTGAATTGTTTTTGTAATAAATTTATTTTCGTGTGCAAATCCAATCCGGATCAGATCTGGGGGAAATTAAAATACATACGGCTATTAAAGCTTACTGATTTACAATTTCTTAATCAATTAATTTTACGTAACGAGACGACGTGAAATGCTTTATTATGCATATCCTCGTCATAGTTTGAAGCTAATTTAACGACGAGATCTCGTCACACTCACGTCTTGTTTTTTTATCGCATCCATTGTGTTCGAGGACTAATTCCAAATGCATATGGCAATGCTGTTTTAGATTTGTCAGCGGGTTAAGGATTCCTCGTATATGGCAATGCTCGTCTACGTTTGTCAACATTCAACAAGATAGTTTTGTTTACTTTGTGTTTTTCTTATTTTAGGTAAATTTATTTGTTCATTTTAAGTAGTTAGTTTATAAGTAAATTTGGAAAAAACTGATTTGTGTTATTTAGCATTAAGTGTTTAATAATTTAAATTAAAAATATGGTCGAAAAATATATTTGTTTGTGTTTTTTTTTAATAATGAAAATCGTTTTCTGTTCTGGTGGCTGTTCTTCCCTGTGTTTAATTAAAAAAAAAAAACAATTTTCATGTGGTTTTTTTAATGAAATTATGTGTTAAAATGTTGTGCCGGTTAGTTTTTGTGGCTCTTTCGCCAAAAAAACATTCTTTTTTTAAATAATTATTGGTGGGTAAGTTTTTATATACAGCTATGGCAAAATCTGTAGCGAAAAATTCTGTCGGTTTTTGACAGATAAAAAGTGTCGGTTTGACATGTCACTGACAGCTCCATATGAACATTTTTACCCCCAACGCTGGAAAAGAAGTTTTACTTCAAAAAAAAAACTTGATGCTAAAGAATCTAGCTAAATGACTCTGTAGTGCATAGACAGCACACAGGCGCAAAGTTTTTGAGCAAAAGGTCAAATTTGAAAAATAAATTGGTGCAAAATTTTAAACAGCCTCATGTTAAGGTTTTCGCATGATACTACTTAAAACTTTACTTACTTTAAAGCTCTTTACTAAAATGTTCTTAGTTTTAAACACTTTTTTAACTTACTAGTATCATACTAAACCTATTGACATTTCGTGAAAAAATGTAAACAAACATACCTTTTTAAAGTTTTCTATGTCAAAGTGACATATGGATTTAGTAATATGTTAAAAAGATAAAGCAGCAATCTGGTGATTTTAACTTAAGTAAAATGTTAAGAGATAGTATCATTTAAAATTAGCAAAAAATGATTTAACACTTTACTAAATCGTCTAAAATTTTGCGCCAATTTCTTGGCAATAATTGGCGTTTAAGTAAAACTAAAACTTTACATTTCACTTTTTTCATTAACCTTCTAACCATTAAAACGGTAGTCGTTCTACCAAAACTCGAATTGCCACTTCTAGAGCCATATCGTTTTACTAAAACGCCTCACGGAATAAAGGTAATTATGTAAAGGGTCCGCCAAATACAGTGTTGCCAGATGAAATAAAAATCTCCCCCCAGAAAAATTTAGAAACCCCCCAGATTACCACATTTTATCAACAAAAACCCCTAGATTTTTTTTCAACTTTTTATTTTTATTTACAGCTCCTAAATTTGTTTTAAATCTTAAATTTAAATTATTCACACACCTACAATAAAAAAAAAAACAAAACATTTGTAAAAACGGTACTAAGTAAAAAAAAGAAAATTTGTTTATGGGTTTCGTCACAATTTCTGAGTAAAGTTCTGATTATTTACTCGGCATTTGAATTGAATTGAATCCTCCCAGTAACAAACTTAGCGTTTCAATTTTTTTTCGAAATAATAAATGTATGGGTCAATTAGATGCTCCAGTTTCCCAGACAAAAAAAATAATTAATAATATAATAATATTTAAATTGTCAAGTAAATTTGCTAATCGACACTTCATCGGGCCATTAAAATACATTGAACTTTAATTATAAGTTGTACTATTCAGATATTGTGAAACATAAGGGAGGTTGATAATTGACTAGAAATTGCTTTAATCAG
The DNA here is from genome assembly GCA_932273885.2 of Leucozona laternaria. Lineage (NCBI taxonomy): Eukaryota > Metazoa > Arthropoda > Insecta > Diptera > Syrphidae > Leucozona > Leucozona laternaria. The sequence goes on along the minus strand of OW026367.1, from coordinate 14,532,809 downwards.
ACATTGTGAAACAAGCCATTAGGTCCAGTTTTTTAGTGCGTGATTAAAGTTAAACCCGAGTTAGATCATCATATCTGGTGGGTTAACTCAGGATTAACTGAACAGATGCTTTTCATGTTTTATGCAACGAGGTTGTTTAGTCATTCCGCATACATTCTCCACCAAAAAACTTCTTTCTCAGTTCACTGTGGGTTAATTTACTTCTAGAGTCAGCTAACTCTGGTTTAACTCACCAGAAATAGATTTGAAATTGAAATATAAAGGAATTACAATTTTTTTGCACTTCTTTAAAAAAGTTTTAATACATTATTTTCATCTTCGTTTTGGTTGTCGCGTCGGTTTGATACATCTACTCAATTGTGAACGTTTTCAGCATTTCTTCTCTTGGTGTAAAATTCTGACACCCATAATGTAAGCAATATCTAACTCGTGGAATACTGTCAGCTGTTTCAATAGGTAGCTATACGATTTCTCTACTATTTAGCTCTGAATTAATCCCCCTAGATTTCCCCCAAACATCTTGTCCCCCCAGAAAACCCCCCAACTACAAAAAAAGCCCCTAAATCTAGGGGTAAAACCCCTAAACTGGCAACCCTGGCCAAATAACTTATTTTTTTTTTTTTGAAAATGGCGCAAAACATCGAGTGTAGCTTTGGCTGTGTGGCACGTAGCGCCGGCCGTCCTGTTGAAACCAAATGTTGCCAATATCCTCCTCTTCAATTTTTGTGAACAAAAATTCGTTCAACATGGCCCGATAACGATCGCCATTGACTGTAACGGCTATTCCTTGCTCATTTTCGAAAAATGGCCCAATTATGCCTCTGGACCAAAATCCGCACCAAACAGTGACTCGTTTTGGGTGTATCGGCTTTACAATGTATGCGTGCGGGTTTTCTGTGCCCCAAATGCGACAATTTTGCTTGTTTACTACCCGCCAAGATCAAAATGAGCTTCATCTGAAAAGATGATTTTTTTGGCAAAATCGGCATCTTCTCTAAGTCGATCGCAGGCCCACTTAGCGAAGCGTATACACAACCATATTCGTTCAGCGGAAGGATAAAACTAATTATCTGTCAAATCAGACATGAGCTAAGTGTTACCATTCACGAAATAAGCACTAATTGAACAAAAAAAAGTTAGATGGCGGACCCTTTAGTTAGAATAATATTGGATACCTACTACAATTTAACTAAAATAATAAATTGATAAAAACATTAAACTCCATCTTCAATGCTTAACCACGTCATACCCTTGAACCACAAAAGCAAGTTGGTACAATTCAGACGTGCATTTAATTTAAATAGTCATGATGAGGCGACGTTTCGGTTGCTTCATTGCGTCGCTAGAAACAGACACCACTATACACTACCTACTTGTGTTTTTTTTTTTTTAAATTGATATTTCGGACAAAAAAAAAACTTGCTGAAGAAAAAGATATAAAGCTGGAGAGAATGTAATGTAATATTATGCTAATAGAAAATATTTTGAAGATGTTTGGCGCCGAGTTTGAAATAAGGTTATGTTTCTTTTTATTATTTAATTGAAAAGGAAGGTACGGTAGAAACGTTAAGAATACCAATAAGAGAAGGTAAGATAATATTTAAAACTATCAAGAACTAAATTATATTTTAATGTACTTTAAACTTTGTCACATAATTCCTTATTTGTCCAAAAATTTAAATGTTTGGGAGAGCATTTTTAAATTTCGAAGTGAGGGTTTTTACTGAAGTGTTTGTACTAAATCACGACGAATTTGCTGTTTGATGATTATTTAAATATCTTAGATAAATCTATTGTTTTGTAAGTTATTTTGTTTATATTTCTTGATTTTTTTTTATACAAAAATGATTTTTTTTTTTCGTAAAAACGATAGCCACATTGTGAATTGGGCGACGAATTTGTAACTAGAAAAAGATGACAGCAGTTCTCATCACGCTCACGTCCCGTTTCCTCATCGCATTGTGAATCAGGCATGAAAGTGTATGTTATGAGCTGGAACACCATCCTGTTGGAAATATGACGAAAGTTTATTGAATCAGTGGAGTGTCCATCGCCAATAATTCTGGTAAATCATTTCGCAAAAACTTCAAATAGCTAGCTGGAAGAATTCAGCCTGGGTGGTAGTTTAAAAGGGCCGATTAACTTGTTTCCAATTAGACCTTCCCATAATATTGACGCTGATTTTTTGTTGAAATGATGACTGTTTTTGTGGATTTTTCGAAGCCCATATATGAAGATTGTACAAATTTGTGATCCCATCTCTTGTTAATTGAGATTCTTCCGTTTAAAGAATTCTGCTGATAAACTCGTTGTCATCGCCAAACAACCCATGCATTTAGAAAACTCAAGGCTCTTTTCTATGGATAAAGATTTTCTACAAGTAATACATTAGAAAATGTATGTCTGGAAATATTAAACATTAAATTTCTAAGCTGAGCGTCTGCTGCTGATTGATGGATCAGTTGTAGCAGCTTCCAATATTCTTTCATCTGCCGAAATTCTTCTGACTTATGTAGAGCTCCCACGTTAGATCGTATATTTAAAACAGACATTTCAAATAGATTACCTAAAATACTGTAACCTTGGCGTAAAAAATTAATACGCTCACCAAAAGTTCCCTTCAATAAATTGATTGTTTCGATGGCTGTATGGTATGTAGCGCCGTCTTGTTGGAACGAAAGTTCGTCCACATCAACATCCTCCAATTCAGGTGCGAAAAAGTCATCACTCATCAATCATGTCTCTATAGCGTTCCCCATTGACTGTAACATTCTGGCCGGCTTCATTTTTGAAGAAATATGGACCAGATTCCCTCTGTCCATAGAGCACACCAAACAGTGATTTTTTGATGATGTAATGGCGCCTCAACTATGGCTTGAGGATTATCTACACTCGAAATGTGGTAGTTTTGCTTACTGACGTAGCCATTCATCCAAAAATGAGATTCATCGCGCAATAAAATTTTCTTGTGCAAATCATGATCAACTACGATCTCGTTTCGAGCCAATTTTGAACAATTTGCATGCTTTGTTCAAGAGTAAATCTATTTATAACGAGCATACATCTAGTAACAGCTGTCAAAAAGACCAACTCTGAAAAAAAGGATTGCCAAATTGAAAACCCCACATCTAAAAAAACACCCGTTATATATTTCATCAAGTTCTTTCCGAAAACTTTTTGAAATAACTTTTGGGTGGTATTCAAATGATCTATGACATTTCTGTACAATTCGGCCATCACCTCCATCACTGATTGAATTATAATGAACTAATTATGCTGAGAGGTTTCCCGTTGGCCTTATCTGATTTATCAATTTTATTGGTGTTTGTTTTTTCTTTTTTTCCTTTGCTTGTCCCACCCGCACAATTCAACATAAAGTATATAAGTAGCAATATATAGTTGGTGTTGGTGGCTTGCACTTAAAGACAGAACAGCTAACAACAAGGTTCATTAATGACATTGTAAATAAACATAAACAAAACACGGCCACAGAAATGGTTCAGGCTCAGCCCATTGGATTATTTTAGCACGAGAAATTAATTAACGCACTAATGATGGTATCTTATATGAAAAAATACGTGTTCATAAAAAAATTATGGGGATTTTATTTGAACGCCACCGGCCGTATGTACGCGGCTTCATGTCAATGAATAAGTGCAATTTGTTAGGGTTTGTTTCGTTCATTTTAATTATTATTATTTATGTGCGGGTGGAGTTTTTGATGACACAACAGTTTGAAATGAAAAAAATATTTTAAGTTCTTCGCTTAAATATTTAACACAAAAATCAAACGATATTTAGGAGAAATCAGATATGAAATAATTCAATTAATTATATAATAGACTTTGTCAGTTAATTACTGATGTGTGTGTGTGTGTGGCATGCTCCTCCATTACTATCAAACAGACTTCCCTTGTTTTCAGGGAAAACAAATTAATTTACCACAATTTCATTTAAAACCTTATAATAGCGAAAATCTTGTATTCAATATAACAAGATGTCTAGAAAGATAAAGATTTAATTATTAATTTCGTGTTAATAGAACAATGCGATGTCTTGTTTTGTTCATTAGAAAATAAGGAAACACAAGCACACACATTACACGTTACACTAATCTCTATGACAATAATTTCCTTTTAAACTTTCAAAGATCCTTTTTAAAGAAAAAGAAGCCTTTGTCATTATACTTTGAGAATAGAGGATATAAAAAAAGTTAAAAGAAAAACTTTTATTCAAAAGCTGATATTTTTCCCTTCAAAAGTATCTTTGTTTTGTTCTTCGAATATTTTTTTAATAGGTAGGTAGTTATACATAATGTTTTTTATATATATTCTTTGACATCCACATTATCTCTGACATTAAATAATATTTTGTCCCATGAAGAAAAGAAAGACAATTATTTTGTTTTTAGTTCTCATCTTTCCTTAATTTAACATTTTCCCATGTCTGGAGAATCTTTAAAGCGAACCTTATATTGATAGAATGTCTGGAGATTTTTTTAAAGAAGGCCTTAGGTGTGTTGATGGAGCAAGGTGAGGCGTATATCTGTTGGGCCATTTTGAAAACGGCCCAAGCCAATTTTTTTCAATGACGACATCGTGTAGTTTTTTTTTTTTTTTTGAGTACCAACCTTATATAATTCTATCAGAAAAATCTTAAAAAAGTGATACGTTTTGCTGTGGAAAAATTACGTCATTGCAGGGGCCAGGGGGTCAATTCTTGTTCTGTTAAAAAAAATGAAATCAAAACAAATATTTCCACCCTCCTTAAACCAGTAATTTAGTCACGATTCCTAAAGGAATTTAATATTTCATCTGGAAAGACAATTTTGTTTTGCCATCATTAGAGTACGTTATAAGAATAAGCTTATAACCAAGTTTCCTCCAATTTGATTTAAATATTAAATTTGGTTTTTCCTTTTTTCTAAACAGGTTGAGGAGAGGTATAGAGACATAAGTTTTTAGTGGATATTTTTTTGAAATACAAAATGCAAATTTAGAAAAAATCGTACAATCGAGGAATGAATATTTAAAAGCCGCAAACGGAAAAATAGAAAATAGGTATGTTAAGGGTGTTTTTTTTAGAGACTTTAAGTTGGCAACACTATTTTAACTGGCGGCCATTTTGTCAGCTATCAAGTGATTTATTTTTTATTAGGTTTGGCATTTCAACATGAATAGACTGACGCCTGAACAACGCTTCCAAATTGTACCCAAATGGGCCCAAAACAAGATTTCCGTTGATCGCAATTTTCATAAGCGAATTTTGTTTAGCGATGAAGCTTACTTTTGATTGAATGGATACGTGAATAAACAAAACAGCCGTATTTGGAGTGATGAAAATCCTCAAGTTTATGTTGAGACACCATTACATCCACAAAAACTGACTGTTTGGCGTGTTCTTTATGGTTTAGTGGAATAATTGCTCCGTACTTCTTTGAAAACGTTACAGTCAATGGTGATCGCTATAGAGCCATGATTACTGACTTTTTCGTTCATCAATTGAACAACCATATGATGTGCAGGAGCTGTGCTTTCAACAAGACGGCGCAACATGTCACACAGCTCATGCCACAATTGATTTATTGAAGGAAATGTTGGGTAACCGCATAGTTTCACGTTACGGACCCGTGAATTGGCCACAAAGATCGTGTGATTTAACACCGCTTGACTATTTTTTGTGGGAGGACAACATTCGCCGTGTTATTACCGATATACGGCCACAAATGTCATCGAAAATTGGACTACGCCCGAGTCAGCCATGGCGGTCATATGCCAGAAATCATATTTAAGTTATAATGCCAGAAGATTATCTTTCGAATAAACTAAATTTCATGTCAATTTAAAAAAAAATCATCTTTGTTTTATTCCATTTCAAAGTTATATAACTCTATAAAAAACACCCTTTATTAAGGAAGCTTGACATTTGAAAAGAAATATTGTCAACACTTCAAAATGTAATAGGTCCCTTATCTGTCAAGCTAATAGTGATGGCTACGATGATCGATGGATTAAAAAAAACCTATGAAAAATCTGAAAATGTTTCCATTTTATTTTCTGCTCCTCTATCAATAAAATTTCGATTTCATAAAAACATCTATTTTAGATTTTCTTGAAATGTATTCATTAGTTTATATAGGTAGTTAGTATTAGAATTTAATAATATCTTGCGTAAAAGGTCTTAGGTTTAGTTTTTCAGTGCAAGATTAAAGTTAAACCCGAGTAAACTCATCCAATTGGGTGAGTTAACTCAGTATTATCTGAGCAGATGCTTCTGATGTTTTATCCACCGAGATTGTTGAGTCGTTCCGCATGCATTCTTCACAGAAAAATTGCTTCCTCAGTTCACTGTGAGTTAATTTACGTCTAGAGTTAATCAACTCTGGTTTAGCTCACCTTAGATGTGTGTTAGTGTGTGAAGTTAGGATATCAAAATGCTAGGATATCAAAGTCGTTTACCAGAATACGTGACAATTCGCTCTAATTAGAAACAAATTCATAACTTTTGTTAGAATAGTGTTAGAAACGGGAACTCCTCGAATTATATTGTAAACGCATTAAATCTATGTCTGTAGATCGATGAAGGCATTAGAACTTCTTTAATTTGTAAAATTGAATTGTTTTTTTAAATAAATTTGTTTTTTTGATTTTATTTTTTTCTTTGGCCGAACATTACGGAACTATTTTTGTATGCATGAGGAAATCTTAAGGCATGTTTCTTGCACCTGAATAAAATATTTAATTACAGATTCCAACAACTGATATGCTACGAGAAGTTAGCCTCTTATTTTTTTAGATCCGTTTTTTTCGGTGTAATCGAACAGAACTATTTTTGAAAAGTATCAGGAACTATACGCACACTTTGTAATGAAGCATTACAATTTCTTCCCCTCCCCTTAGCTACGCACTAGTTTCCATACCTAAATTCCCTAACTATCCGAAAAGTACCCATTGTACTCTAAAAACTTACCTTCCTATACATAACCCCTAGCTAAGCTTCGCTCCTGAGAATAAAATAAGAATACTTACCTGACCGGCAGCATGCTCCCATAGCATGTTCACTCCATCAATTACGATCGACAACTGATTAGCAAGATAACAAATAGCCTAATCAATGTAGACATAGAAACTCACCACACTGACCAACTACATACAACAACTAAGTGTGGTAGGTTTGATAAGAAAATAGACGAAAAGAAGAAATAACTCCACTGAAGACATCATCTGGACGACGATCAAGAACATCGATGGTGAAATTCTGCTCTTGAAAATTAACAAGATCCCTTATCCCTTTTGCCACTGACCCTCCCGCGATCAACAGCCTGAATGGTGAAATTTCTCCTGCCGATATGGAGCAAGATCTATTACCCTCTTACCGCTGCCCTTACAAAGGCCATGGTGGTAATAGATATTCAGCACAGAAGGTGATGTTCCAGATCACCGACGGTGAGCAATACAAATTAATACAATACAAACCTCTTTCCGCCCGACTGTTATATTTACCATGGCAAAGAACACCATACCCGTCCCTGTGTTCTTGAAATATGCAAACAGTATTGCATACAGGCCAAGAAATAATGACGTCGTAAATAACAAATTACAACAAAAAATTTTACATTTCATCGCCTTACGGCTCACAATCGGTTTGGCCGTCGAATAGGATAAGAGACGGTCATACAATCGACAAAATCATAGTGTATCAGAGGCTATCATAGCAGTCGGTCACGATCAGCCAGCACTACTCAAGACTTTCCCCCACCAGTGGTAAGGGGTCTTTCAACAAAACAGTCAATCAGGAGTCTTACCGGATTTGTCCCCGATATTTACCAGTAGTAACTGAGATATTTACCAGTAGTAACTGAGGTCTTACCGGATTTGTCCGCTATATTTACCAGTAGTAACTGAGATATTTACCAGTTGTAACTGAGATTCTTACCGGATTTGGCTGCGATATTTACCAGTAGTAATTGAGATATTTACCAGTAGTAATTGAGATATTACCAGCATCGCCTGCGATATTCGCCAGTAGTAATCCAAGCCGAAACCGACAGTACCAGGAAGGCGCACCGCCGGATAACTAACCAAGACGCAAGGGCGTCACCAGAACCCGAGCCAGGAGTATAAAACCAACATTGAAATATATTTAAGTATTTGAGTTATTAAAGTTATATTTTAAGCGATTTTGGATTTTAATAAAAGGAAATAAAGACTTAACTCTAAAGTTTGTACTACTTTGGAACGAACCCCAGGCAAACCGACGAGCGAAACCTCAGCCTCAGACAAAAGGTACATCACAACTTGATATGCTAACTTCACACACACTAGATGTGTTTTATTTATTCCAAATTCTTAAAGGCTCGCGAGTGCTAAATTGGCTCGCTCTCGTCTCACGCTCATGAGCATGCGGTTTTGCTATCGTGCATAATGAGAGCGCTCTTGTCTTAATGTGAGCGTTTAAAAATCGATCGCTCGCGACCGCGAACCAAACTAAAAGTGCTCACTGTTAAGCGCTCGTTTTGAAAGGCTCACTCACGGACTGTTCATGAGCGTGTGTTTCTGAACCCTGTGTGAAAGTTATTTGAATATATTTGAATAACATTAAAAGTGAAAATGAATATTTAATCTAGTTTTATTTTTTTTTTAAGTTGGTTAACAATACTTTACGTTTCCAATGTAGAATGACTTTATTGCCTTGAGCTGAAGGAGAAAGCCGCCTGCAACTCAAGCGTTGATTTTGTTTTATTTATAAACCATTTATGTACCTACCTATAGCTACCATGATGAATAATCTTATATTTACTTAAAACTGATTATTAAACAAGCTTCTGCTTTCCTTTAATTGAAAACAAATAATATATTTCTATGTAGGTACTTTTTAAATGTTTTAAAATATTCATAGAGCTTGAAAGGAAATTGAGAGCTTTGCCTCAAGGCAATATTTTCAATCGTAAACACATTTTTTTCTCGCCAATTCAAAAACTTATTCCAATCAATTGATCCTTTTATAATTCGATCGATTTATTTTAAATTGGAATTCCCTATACCTATACAAAATTGTATCCCCATTATTATTCAAGACTCAACTTGCCAACGGGATTATATTTTGTTTTAATTTTTGAAGAAAAGCAATAACGACTAATGCCACAATCAAACGATGGATGTTGTGGTTGCGACTCTATTATTTTGTCTACAAAAGTATCACCATATTCGTCATCGAAAATAAATTAAATTGCCTTTGGCTTCGGCTTCAGTAGCTGAAAAGGAAACATTTTTTTTTTGTTATGGGAACTTCCCCTAGGCCTATAACAATAATTTTAGGAAATATCATTCTATTGAAAGAAAAATACATACATAGATATTAAGAAATTGAGTAGATATTCTAAAGCAAATTACATTTAAATCAGAAAGATTATAATTATGGGTTGATATAAATTGTAAATAAATATAAATATAATAATAATAATAATAAAAAAATATAAAAATATTCCTTTAACTCTGTTAATTAACAGACTATTTTATAAACGGATTATAGCCAATGCATAGAGTTATACAGACTCCTTATAATGCCTATAAACGGGAAAAACTTATTCATAAAACCTATATATGCAGTGCTGAGTAGAGGGGGTTGAATAGTGCCTACATATATATTTAAGATGTTTTAATATCGAAATGTCACTTTGACTCACACGCGACAGTAAAATAAAGAGTTTTCCAATAAGAGGTAGCTGTCACTTTTGAAGCTGTCATTTTTTGACATTTGACAAGTAGAAACTACGCCATTAATAAAATAGGAACGATACACGCTTCAACAACGCATTGAAATTATTAAAATTCACTATAAAAATGGTGAAAATTTGTCGTCGTGAAGCACCTTGTCGGACCGCAATACAGAAATTGGTGGACAAATTCGAGCTGTTGGGACAAGTTAGTGATGTGAAGAATAAAACCCGTGCACAACTGAGAATATTGCTGTTGTAGCCTAAAGTGTTGAAGAAAACCCAGGTTTGTCCATTCCTCGTCGTTCTTTGGAATTAGGCATTCCACAAACGTCATTACACCGTATTTTGCATAAAGGCTTGGGTCTTAAGGCTTATAAAGTTCAGTTAACACAAGAACTCAAGCCGGCTGATCATCAACAAGGTCGTGTCTTTGCTGATTGGGTCCTTGAAATACATGAAAATGATCCGGAATTTCATCAAAAAATCATCTTGACTGATGAGGCCCATTTCCACCTCGGAGGCTACGTCAACAAGCAAAACTGTCGCATCTGTGGCTCGGAAAACCCAAGAGTTATTGTTGAAAAGCCTCTCCATCCTCAACGCGTGACTGTTTGGTGCGGTTTATGGTCCGGCGGGGTCATTGGACCTTACTTTTTCGAAAATGAGGCTGGAGCAACAGTTACGGTCAATGGATTGCGCTATCGAGAGATGATTAATGATTTTTTATGGCCGGAATTGGATGGTATTGATCTGAACAACGTTTACTTTCAACAATACGGCGCTACGTGCCACACAAGCAATGAAACTATCGATCTTTTACGGGAAAAGTTTCCGGACCGTGTTATCTCTCGAAGAGGTGATCACAATTGGCCACCGTGATCTTGTGATTTAACACCTTGCGACTTCTTCCTTTGGGGCCACGTGAAAGATAAGGTCTACGGCAACAGCCCAGCGTCGATTCAAGACCTCAAAGATGGAATTCGTGAGGCTGTCGAGGACATAGGGTAGCCACTTTGCGATTTGGTTATGGAAAATTTTATGAAAAGGATATGGTCCTGCAAGCGTGGTCGTGGCGGCCATTTTGCTGATGCCATTTTTCTTTGAATATCAAAATAACACCTCTTATTGGAAAACCCTTTACAATGCTATAAGGGTGGCGCTTAAAGTGAACAGGGTACATTATACAAAAATGTTGTGATTTTTGTTTTTAAATTGGCTAAGGTTAACACGAACCGCCAAGCAGTTGTAATTTCCCATATACACAACACACGCAGCTTTCGCAATCTTTTACTCAAAATGTCGGTCAAAATGATGGAAAATCTTATATATACAAAATCTTTTTTAAGTTTTAAAATGTTTATGTACTTAAATGTACATTAGCACGTACGAAACGTCGTCGTTTATTTTAATATAACAATGATTATTTCAAGAATGACCTTGAGCCCACTTAGGATTAATTACTATACATTTTCAGTTTTAGTAAAGGTCACGAAAAAGGAATAATTCATAACGTATGTCAAATATAATAAAAACTAATAAGCCCAACCCTAGAAGATCTACCTACATGTTCTTCTCAATTCAATCGCACTGTGAATCAGGACAAAGATTAATTTGTTTTTTTTTTTTAAGATATTTAACTTTATCTGCTAACACTAAAACGACACAAAAACCAATAATTTGAATAATATTAAAATAAATTAAAATTAATCCAATTGGTGCAGCAGAATTCTAATATTGATTTTTCACAAACTTCTGAGTTTTCTTAATCAGTTGTGGCAGTAAAACGGTGTTTTTTTTAGACGTGTGGTTTTTAATCTGGCAATCCTTTTTTCGGAATTGGTCTTTTTGACAGTTGTCACTTGATTTATGCTCAGTTTGACAGTTTGGTTTGCCATTTCATAATGAATAGATTTACTCTTGAACATCGCATGCAAATTGTTCAAAATTGGCTCGAAACGAGATCGTAGTTGATCATGATTTTCACAAGAAAATTTTTGTAAGCGATGAATCTTATTTTTGGTTGAATGGCTACGTCAGTAAGCAAAACTACCACATTTCGAGTGTAGATAATCCTCAAGCCATAGTTGAGGCGCCATTACATCATCAAAAAATCACTGTTTGGTGTGCTCTATGGACATAGGGAATCTGGCCCATATTTCTTCAAAAATGAAGCCGGCCAGAATGTAACAGTCACTGGGGAACGCTATAGAGCCATGATTAATGACTTTTTCGCAACTGAATTGGAGGATGTTGATGTGCACTGCCTTTGGTTTCAACAAGATGGCGCTAAATGCCATACAGCCAACGAAACAATCAATTTATTGAAGGAAACTTTTGGTGAGTGCATTATCTCGCGTCGTGGGACTGTGGCGTGACCTCCAAGATCGTGCGATTTAACACCGCTAGACTATTTTTGTGGAGTTATGTGAAATTGCTTGTCTACACAGATAAGCCCGTGACGATTGACGCCTTGGAAGAGAATATTCGGCGCGTTATTGCTGACATACGGCCCCACTTACTGCAAAAAGTGGTCGAAAATTGGGCCTCTCGGCTGGAATTTATTCGAGCCAGCCGTGGCAGCCACTTGCTCGAAATCATTTTTAAAACATAATGGCAAACTTTTATATTTATAATAAAGCTAAATTATTGGCCATAAATTTAAATTGTATGCATTTTATTTCGTCTTGAAAACCACACGTCTAAAAAACACCCTTAAGATTTCCCATTTTTTAAGTATTTTTTTTGACAAAAGCACCTTAAAGCTATAATAAGAAGGGAAATATTTTATGAATAAGGATTTATACAACAACTTTGAATAGAGCCTAGCCTACATATATGCGTATAAACTACGCAGGTACATAACTATTCAACCGTTTAGAGGTGTTAAGCGAATTCTAATTAATAAGGCTGTAAGAGTTAAATTTAGTGGTTAAATTAAACAGTTAAGAAGGAAGTGTGAAAAAGTCAAAACCACGTAAAAATGTTGTTTCTTCTGTTTTTTTTAATAACAAAAAAAAATCAGTTTTTGAATGTTATTTAAAAAAGGGAGCACGATATCTCGCAAATCAAATTTTTGATTAACGAAATCTCGCAAAAAAAGATTTCGCAATTGAATAATCCTGCGCTTTTCATCATCTAACAATTACAAAATCCCGCTCCTAAAAATTTAAAAATCCTGCAAATATCAACCAAAATCTTGCAAATTAAAATCTGGAAAATTAATAATCCCGCGCTTTTCATAATCTCGTAATTCCTCCTTGAAGAATCTCGCATCAACATCTCACACCCAAAAAAATCTCGCAAATAGCAACCGAAATCTCGCGTAAAGAAGTCTCGCAAATTACTAATAATAATGCCGCGTTTTTCATAATTTTGTTATTACAAAATCCCGCTCTTAGCAATCTCGCGTTTACATTTCGCAACCAAAAATCTCGCAAATATCAACCTAAACCTCGCGCAATTTAATTTCAAGAAAAATATTTGCTAAGGTGCGTCATGACTGACTCTTAAAAGTTACAAATAAACTTTTCCAAATGTATTATTATTCTCGAACAAATTCATGAGATTAATTTATCAGCTATTCAGCAAAATGTGTATGTGTATACAAATTTTGACCGTTTTATTTCTGCGGAGATACATTTATCAGCGATTTCTCAGGTTTATCCGGATTTCCTGCCGTTTCACGAATACCCGTCTGTCCGTCAGTTATGTTACTCCAATCGGGTACTTCCTGTCACCAAACACTTTTCACTTTGCAACTTTTCACTTTTACTTTGCAAATTTCGTTTCACCAAACGCAAATTTGCAAAGAGGAAATTATTGGAATGATAAGTCGAAAAGTTTTCCTCTTTGCAAAATACGTTTCACCAAACGCAAATTTGCAAAGTGAAAAGTTTTATTCTGCAAAATGCACACATTTTCTTAGCTTGCAAAGTATTTGTTCTTTTCGTTTCACCAAACAAACAAAGTTTGCAACTTTGATTCAGAATTTTGAAAAGCTTTTCTGTAATATGCAAAGAGAAATTTTTATTTGCAAACAAGCGTTTGTTTCGAAACACTTCGCACTTTCACTTTGCATTAATTTATTTTTTTGCAAAGTTGCAAAGTGAAAAGTGTTTGGTGAAATATGCCCCTGATCTTTTGATCTGATCAGACCCCGTCCAATGTCAATTCTTATGGAACGAATTATCCAGTTCACGTTTCTGATATCTCAGAGCTTTCAGCAATTATTTCCTCAACAAAGTTCCTTACTCTTTCTGTCAAACAGCAAAATCTCTGAGATTTCAGAAACGTAAACTGGCTTTATAAATCCCCACTTAAATTATCAAAATTGGCATCTTTGATTTTTATTTCTTCAAGGTACAAAGGTTTTGATAAAAATATGTTTGTGTATCACCCTCTCGTACATTTGGTCCTGTAATCGATGAAGTTTATATTGAAATTGAATCTTAACCTACACATTTTTGTTTAGTGTGGCATAAATTTTGTTTGGGTCAAATTTACATATTTGTGGTTGAAAGTTTAATTAATCTTTTCAAAGAAGCATGAAATCCTTTCGTTTAATCATTTGAGATGCCACAGACAGAGTTTTTTTTTCTATTTTTGTTTTAATTGGAATGAAAAAAAAAACAACATTTAACATTCAAATATCCATATTTACAAGAAAGTGAAAGGGATTTCAAGTTGATTGACAGTTTATTTTCAAATAAAATGACGAGAATAAAGAATTTTTTATCATCATTCCTCTCTCTCTCTCTCTCTATGATTTTTGAAGCTATTATATTTTTATGTTGAAGAATGTTTTCATCTAAATTTTTTGACGATATTTTTTTGGTTGGATGCTTGTGAAGTTTTCGGAAATTGGAACTACAAAAAATATAATGGGTTTTTTATATTGCCTTGCATGGTTTTGGTTGAGAGTGATGTCTGATGTATAAAATTGAAAAAAAAAATAAACTTTGGATGCTCGTATTGTATAAAAAGTTTACTTAATTTAAACAAAATCGTTTACATAAGATTGATTTATGAATGAATTTACAATGTTTACTTATAAAGGGTTTTTCAACAGGAACGCTACAAGAGTAGAGCAACAGGGACAGCAAACGACGCCATATTTCTTGCCGCTCTTTTGACACTTCTCTTCAGTAAGTTTTGCCATTTTATGATGAAAAGATATACGAGCCAACAACGAGTCGAAATTATTAAAATTTACTACCGAAATTCGGAGTCAGTGGCCTCAACGTTAAGAGCGCTACGTACAATTTATGGTCGTCTTAATCGTCCTAGCAGATCAACAATTGAGCGTCTAGTGAAAAAATTTTGAATCCACAGGCACAGTACAAAATGTTCCCGTGCCAGTGAGACAAAGAAATGCCCGTAGTGTTGAAAATATTGCTGCTGCTGAGGCTTCAGTTGCAGAAAGCCCAAATGTGTCTCTCACACGTCGTTCGCAAGCGTTGGGCATCTCTGTGACGTCGGTTTGGCGAATTTTGCGAAAAGATCTTGATCTACATCCTAACAAGATTAAATTGACACTAGAACTGAAGCCGCTTGACCACCAGAAGCGTCGTATGTTCGTGAATTGGGCTGAGCAACAACTTGAAAATGATTCGGATTTTCATCGAAAAATCATCTTCAGCGATGAGGCTCATTTCTGGCTGAATGGCTTCGTCAATAAACAAAATATGGGGTATTGGTCAGGCAGCAATCCACACGTACTCCATGAGTCATCATTGCATCTTGCATCCCGTAAAAATTACGGTTTGGTGTGGTTTATGGGCCAGCGGCGTCATTGGGCCGTACTTCTTCCGTGATGATCAAGACCGGCACGTTACTGTGAATGGGGATCGCTACCGTTCAATGATAACCGAATATTTTTGGCCGCAATTCGATTATATGGACTTGGAGGACATGTGGTTCCAACAGGACGGTGCCACAACCCACACAGCGAATGTCACAATCAATTTATTGGAAACCAAGTTTAGAGAACGTGTTATCTCACGAAATGGTCCAGTCGCTTGGCTGCCTCGGTCGTGCGATTTGACGCCGTTAGACTATTTCCTGTGGGGCTACGTCAAGTCTATGGTCTATGCCAACAAGCCAGCGACGATTGATGAACTTCGTACGAATATCGAACGTGAAATTGCAGCAGTATCGGCTGATTTATGCTTGAAAACCGTCGAAAATTGGGTTCAGCGTCTGGACTTCTGCAAGCGTGCCTTTGGTGGCCATGCAAAAGAAATTGAGTTTCATACAATATGGCATCGAACGTATCTTCACAGGAATAAAGAATTTCATTGATATCCAAAACCGTTTTTGTTTTATTTAAAAAAAACTTTGGTAGCGCTCTTATTGAAAAACCCGATATTTACATAAAATTTACTACGTTGGAAAAAGATGGAAACAGAGAAAATATTTACTATAGATTTTCTTTTTTTTTCACGATGATTGGCAACCCAATTTAGAAACCATTAGGAATTTCTCGGAAACTTGGAAATAAAACAAAGGACAGGCACAAAAATCAAATTCAATTTATAACATGACATTGTTCATCTGAACTTTGCAGTTCATTAGTAAAGTGCTTGGCAATTAAGAAGAGATAAATACATATGTACATATCTACATATAATATATGTATATATGCCTACTCCTATAAAATAGCTTTTGCATTTAGTTGTAAATTTACTCACTCCGCACTGAATTTAAACTGAAATGTAGGTAGTTTTATAAAGTTCAAGGCATTCTATTGAATTCAAATTTATCGATAAAAATAATTACATAGTAAGAAATTAATTGACTATGGTATTTGTGTCATTTTATCGATTTCCCTTTGACACTTACGATTGTTATGCTAAATTGACTTCGGGATGTTAATCAAACCTGATATTACTGTCTGTATATCTGTTTTATGCTTTTAAGTGAAATTTTGGTTGAGGGGAAATAGAATTTTTGTTTTTACCTCCAATAATAATGGTATACCTGTCATACAAGTGGTATGAGAGGTGTTATTATTTATGTTGGAAACGCTTCTTAAAATTTTGTGTGAAGGTACTATTGTAAGTATGGTCTGAATTTCGGTGTAAAAGAAAATCACTAAGAACTGTATATATTTATTAAAAATTAAAGTATAAATTATTTTTTAAAGAAAATTGCTGCAAAGATTTTTTGATGTTTTTCTTCATATTTTTTGTGGAAAACCAGGGTCCAATGCTTTTCAACTTATAACCATATTCCTGTATGTGTTGTATATGCGGGCAGGAACATTTTTCAAACGAATTTGAAGAGCTAAGATTAGAGAATCCCTTTCGTGGAATTTTCACTTCTTAGCAAGGGCTTGTCAAGCACCCCAGATTTTGTTTGTTTTTAAGTGGAATAGGGTTGGACCCACTTTTATCCAGCATGACAGAGTCCAACGCACGAACCATTACAACACGGACTTCTAACACTATTACATTAAACTGTAAAACTAGTAGCTATTGGTATATTGTCGTATTCATAAAATGGAAATAGATACTTACTTACTTGAAGTAAAAAGTTTTATAGCAAACTAACTGACCCGGTGAACTTCGCTCCACTTAAAATTGATTAATGGCCCTTTGAAAGTCGATCCTCTCTATTGACAAAATGGAAGTCTTTTGAAATTAAATTGAATTCAATACATGTTATTTAAAGGGAAAGTGGATTTCACACGTTTTAGCACTGCATGAAAAATCGCACAACGCTGATTCGGTTCATCATTTGAATTCCAAAGGAAATAAATCGTAAAGAACTTATGATCTTCGTTCAATTGCCTCAACAGAACTCAAGCATCTTTATCCTTTGATCTGAACAGTGGAAGGGGAATTGGGCAATTGATTCACATAGGATATAATATGGGAAAGTTCGTCTGTCAAAATTACTTTTAAGTTGGGAAAGTAACCGTGATGTTGGAAAACAGTGGTTCCAAATGACATTTATTGAAATCATAGCGGAATGCAGCTCAATTTAAACTGAAAAGGTGCATTTGGATGACGGGTACGCATGTTAGACATTCTTAAACGGGGTTGTTCATTGTGATGTGCACGCATTTCATCAGTTTAATTCGCTCGCCACCGTCTCGTTTTGTTTTCTGCAAGCTGCAATGTTTGATCGGCTTTAATTTTACACTAACTCAAAAAAGTCCTGAATGAAATATGTCACAACCATCAATCAATTGCATTAAACACTTATTTTAAATCGTTATGCACAAAATGAATGATCAATTTAAATTATCAAATAGAAGAAAAAAGTGGATGAAAAGAGAGAATTTGTTTGACTAACTTTTGACACAAATGAGGTCAATCAGTAGGTACACAAAAACGTCAAAATTCAATCTCGGATAAAATTTAACGCAAAAACTAATCTAATGCACGGTATTAAAAGTGGGAAGATCGAATATACAAATCAGCTGTCAAACATGAGCCTGAGAGAATTCTGTTGCCTATCCTATTTTTGTTAGGCAAAATTAGCCGATTAATGTTAATCATTCTTTAGAATCAATGGCGCAACATTTTAGACGATTTAGTTTCCTCCAATGCGTTAAGCATTTTTGTATGGTGCTAAGTTAAAAAGAAGATTTTCCAAATTTTAAATGAGTTATGCCCAATTTCTTCACAGAAGTACTAAGGCAGCCTAATACCTAGTCTTGCTAGACCAGGGGCCTATTTCACCAAACACTTTTCAATTTTCACCTTGCAACTTTGCAAAAATATAATTTCCTGCAAAGTAAAAGTGCGAAGTGTTTCACAAAATTTGCAAAGTGAAAAGACTTTGCACTTTTCAATTTATCAGACTATTTTTGAAAAGTGAAAAGTAAAAGTGTTTCACCAATTCAAAATAGATCTTTGCATTTGAATTTTTATTTTGCAAAGTTGCAAAGTAAAACTTAGTGTATCAATTTAGATCAATTATGTATTGAAAAAAAAAAAAAAAATTGACAATTATGGGCTGCATACGAAGATGATTTAAACAACGAAACTTCACTATTCTTTGGTCACTATTGTTAACTTCTTCATTTTCAAAGAATTCCTCAAAACGGTTCATTTTTTTTATTATTTTTGACAACTTTTCACAACAAACACTTATTTGCAAATGAAAATTTCTCTTTGCATATTACTGAAAAGCTTTTCAAAATTCTACATATAATTTGCAAAGTTTGTTAGTTTGGTGAAACGAAAAGAACTTTTCACATTGCAAGTTTGCGTATGGTGAAACGTATTTTGCAAAGAGGAAAACTTTTCGACTTTTCATTCCCATAATTTCCTCTTTGCAAATTTGCGTTTGGTGAAACAAAATTTGCAAAGTAAAAGTGAAAAGTTGCAAAGTGAAAAGTGTTTGGTGAAATAGGCCTCAGGTACTACCTCTGGTACTAGGTCCTAATGAAAATTTAGTACTTGAACATTTCTTCACATCACTAGTACCGGAGCTAATTCACAAAGAGGTATTAGCAAATAATACGTCTAAAACTGGTCTAATTTTTTAATTTCATTATGATATTAATTTGAATTATGCTTTTGAAATGTAATATTGTTTTTTTAGAATACTCTTCAACATCCAGTTTTTTAACTACTTACATACTTCTAAGCGGAATTTTACTTGTCTTTCTGCAATCTATTTATAGCTGTTTATTTATTGTTTTACGCTTATTAGTAAATACATGAAATTATTTAGAAGAAGATTCTTTTTGTTCAAAATATTATCTTTAAATTTTGTCTCCCAACCACGTCAACTGTGGAAGAATACAGACGACAATTGATTAACGGAGAGCACAAGCGGATGGCTGAATTCGGAGACCGACGTATGCAGTTCTTTCAAGACAAGTTAGTGTGCTGCGCGTTTGGACAAAATAGAACAACGGAAAGCATTTAACCTTGCTTAGCAACAAAAGCAGCTCATGTTTTGAAGTACTGCGATGCAAAAATGCAGTCCAGTGAAATTCCCGTAAATTTTTCATCAGCACAATCATTGCCACTCGGCACTGTTATCAGTGTGCCAAATTCTAGTGTGTTGACAAGTCAGTTTTGCAACGTAGTGGCAGAATCCAATATAACCCCGCAATCTGCGGACCTGATGTGGAGACTATGTCTATATGATCACAAAACAACCGTCAGCAATTTCTCGTCTTAGAAGGATTGAATGATCAAAAAATCCGCATTGCTTAAATGTCGAAAAGTGACAATTAGCAATGACAATGATAAGGATGACTCGACCAATTCATTACAAAAAATATGCATTAGTATATCTGGTGGCTGAGATTCGTTGGCAATGATGCATTTACTATGCAGTATTGCATACAATTCCGGATACATACAATTTAAAAACAATACCAAAAATTGAAGGAATAATAAATAGAAAACAGCTATGAAATTATCAAATGGAATAAAATAAATTGCTCTGATTTAAGTAGTAACGTGCTAAACTGTCGATTTTAAGGTCCTAGCTAGTACCGAGTCCTAAGTAGTACTTGGTACCAATTTGACAAAACTAGGGCTTAGTACTTATGTGAAGAAATCTTTTGGTACCGATTTGAGTACTAATAACTGGTTAAATAACCAGGGACCTATTTCACCAAACACTTTTCACTTTGAACTTTGCAACTTTTCACTTTTACTTTGCAAATTTGCGTTTTGTGAAACGAAAGAAATTTCTGCAAAGTGAAACATTTTCTTAGTGTGCAAAGTATTTGTTCTTTTCGTTTCACCAAACAAACAAACTTTGCAACTTTGATTCAGAATTTTGAAAAGCTTTTCAGTAATATGCAAAGAGAAATTTTTATTTGCAAACAAGCGTTTGTTTTGAAAAGTTGAAATAATAATACACAAATGAACCGTTTTTAAGAATTTTTGGAAAATGAAGAAGGAAATAGTGAAAATAATTTTTTGACAAAAGAGAGTTTTCGATTAAAACAACCATCGAATTTGTTTTGTCTAAAATTGGACATACATTTCAATTCAATTCAACAGTCAAAGGAATATGTGTTAACGTATTTTGCAACAAATTTTGAGTACACTACATTGGGCTGTGAATGGAACCCGCGAAATAAGCAAAGCTACCGTCTGTAGAGTAGTTCATCGAGTGCCGAATGTAATCATAGTAGATGAATGTCTCCCAAACACGATTTGCTGGACATAAAATTCTTTAGAAATAGCCTTGCAATTTTTTTTTTTTTGTGAATATGCATGGAAAGCATCAACGTATCGCATGAAATGAAAAACCAATGCTTATTTTTAAACGCGATTCGCGGCTAAACTAAGCGTCATAGACCCCCCAAAGTTGACATCTTCAAACGTGATTTTTGACTGAACTAGGCATCGTAGGGGATTGAGAATTGCATATTCGTGATCAACTGAGTGCCACCTTTCAATCAACGTATCGCATGAAACGAAAAACCAATGTTTATTTCTGAATGCGATTTGCTTTGCAACTTTGCAAAATACGAATTCAAATGCAAAGTTCTATTTTAAATTGGTGAAATACTTTTACTTTTCACTTTTCAAAAATAGTCTGATTATTATTTGAAAAGTGCAAAGTCTTTTCACTTTGCAAATTTTGTGAAACACTTCGCACTTTCACTTTGCATTAATTTATTTTTTTGCAAAGTTGCAAAGTGATAAGTGTTTGGTGAAATAGGCGCCAGATATTAGCTCATTTTGAGGAGCCAGCTAGTACCGAGTCCTAACTGATATTTGGTACCAAATTGATAGGACTAGGCCTAGAACTTGTGTGAATAAATGAGTTGATAACGATCTAAGTACTAACTTTAGGACTAGTTCCGGTACCAGCATTAGGACCCTGTCAGGAAATTACTATTTTTTAACTCTTTTCTAAAGTTATAATCACCAAATGGCAGTTTTATCTTTTTAGTACAATACAAACTACAACGTCTTGTTGACAATACAAAATGTCATGCTAAATCTGTTGTTTATAATTTTGCGACAATATTTTCTCCTTCCCATACAAAATGGAATTTTCTAATTTGGACACTCAGAGAAGTTTTAACATTTTGCAATCGACACTGTTGTTTATATTTCCATTGCAGTATTGTTTGCATAATGACGGCGACATATCTTTAGCGAATGGAAGTAGGGATTTAATAGCTCAACATCAGCTTGGAAACTTTTACTCTTAAAAATTGCAGATCCCTTTATAAACTTCCAATTTTATCGGAAATATATTTTTGGTTAAATGAAATTGAGAATTTGAATCCCCTAAATTATTATATCAATTTAAGTAATCCAGGCCCTGTCATGTTGTTTTAGTTCGGCATATTTAAATAAAGGAAAATTTATACGAAATTTCTACAATGTCTTTAAATTAAAAAGAGAGTGAATAAACTATGGGCTAAGATCTTTAAACTCATTTAAATTCATCACACATTTCAATTAAAACTATTATTTTCAAACTGTTCGAACAACAAACATCTATCCCATCCCATATCAAAATTATATATGAATATGAGTGCTCAAAAAACTTCAAGATAACATTTTGAAAATAACAAATTATTTGCCAACAAATGCAAACTACTTTCAAATTAAACTAAGTGTGTCTATTTGAAAAAAATGTAATTCCCTGTTTTAATCAAAACTTATGTCTTCAGGCTCACCTCTTGAATAAATGAATTAATACCACCTCTTAAGTTCAGGGAAATAATTAAGAAAATGCAATTTCCTTTGCTCAATGTAGAATGCATTCAGATGGAAATTTTGTGTGCATGGATTAAATCTTGCAAGTTCTAAAAACAAATCACTCTGTTATGTCAGATACACTATAGGTATACTTATGCAAAAAGCTCAGGTTTTCATTTCCTTAAAACAAACATCACAGGACAAAAGAACAAAAATCCTTTTGATCCAGGATAACAAGATGATAGCTATGTACATATATGTAGGTATGGACAAAAAGTGAAATCTTAACTTAGAACAAAACAGACAATTATATTGAGGGGATTCGGAGATAACTTTTAAGACAGTAATTTTAATTGAAATTCAAGATTCAATGAGTTAACAGATGCCAAAAATTAGAAAATCAAGATATCCTTAGACCTATAGAGGTTGAATAACCAGATATCGGTGTTTTGTTATAAAATCTAAAACTCCGCAGGACATGCCTATAAGTTGGGTTCCGGATAAATTCCTTAAATTTTTCAAAGCACTTATGCCAAGAAAGTTTGTGCCATTTTTGAATAAACATTATTTTAAAATATTAACTAATTTTGTTTGCTTCTGACAGGCAATTCTGTTCTGTTATTCACAAACTTGAAGATAATGTACATAATACCTAGTCCGTAAAAAGGGTTAAAAAAAAATGCAAATTAAATGTACCACTGGATCGGAGCTTTGTGGTTCAAGGCTATATTGAGGGTGTAGGCATTGAATAAATAGAATAGTAAACATTTTACAAGCAAATTTTGTTTGAAACAAACAAATCAAAAAAGGAATATTAACTTCTTGAAAATCACAGTTTTGGGATGGGCTGTTTAAATAAAATCATTTTTACTTGTTTAAAGCAAAATCATAGGTACATATAAGTGTAACTAATGACTGACACTGACATCGCCTTTTCAATTCTTTTTTTTTGCAGCTCACCTTCATCAGACTTCGACCTCCATTTAATGGACTTACAAAAATACTAAGTCACACAATCAACAGAAACAACCTTCATCCAGGCAAGCATGTTATATTCAAGCTAGAGGCAATCAAAGAAAATCATGGAAATTTCGATCAATACGACTGGATTTTTGATGAATGTGTGGAAAATCCCCCAACGAAAAATGCGGATTAAAAATTCCCTATAAAGAAGTTTCAAATATCAAAATGAAATTTTAGCTGAATAAAATAGAGTTGTCTAACCATTAAGTGAGTGTGGTAATATTATTACATCCATCAATGATTCCCAACATGGAGCAAATCGAAGAACTGTCCGAAGTGGAGCCTTTCGGTTTATCGAATGATTCATTGGCATTTGATTCGCTATCAGATGTGGATGCAGAACTGAGTGGAAATGCATCTTTTATGCAGCTGCCACCTGATGACTGTATGCAGGTGTACAACAATGTGTCTTATATGAATGTTTCCTGTGATACCCTGCTAACGTATAGCATACCGCTATACGGCTATTGTATGCCATTCCTGGTTTTGATCACAATAACCTCGAATACATCAATTGTGCTGGTGCTTAGCAAACGTAGTATGGCAACGCCAACGAACTTCGTCCTTATGGGTAAGTTTTATTTTTTGTTATAATTCTTCGATTTTCAAAAGAAATCCTTAGAAATTGATTTTTTATTTCTATTTCTGTTTCCTATTCATTTTAAATTTTATAAAAAAAAAATAAAGGAAAGAAAAAGAGCAAAGTTACAATTTCAAATGGCTGATGGACCTTTCTATTACCATATTTTTGTCTATGTGAGTGTAAAGTTTACCTACATCCATTCAAAGCGAAGGAAAGTTGGAATGAACAATTTGCATTAAATCTCTGCAGTTCAAAAGGAAATAGAAATGTTATTTGTCGCCTGGGGAAATCAACAAAAAAACGAAAAAATGTTTGAGATTCATATCTCTTTGGAGATTTTCCCATATGTATATACAAAACTATGAAAGGCACATGAACTTATGCATAAATGTACCTCGATTTTCAATTATTTCAACTCAGAGATTCCTTTCCGTTTGAAAAGTAGGAAACATATCTGCTGATACTGACATTGGAAATAATCATTCGTTTTTCTCTATTCTTATGGGCTTAGACAAATTATTGTCTATCGAAATTTTATTAATCTTATTTGAATGCACTCCTAAGTAAAAGAGACAAGCAATTTTAATTTCCTGAGTTAAATATATGCAATTAACTAACCTTTAATCTTAGTTTCATTTATAATAAAGTTATTCATGTGAAAAGCTTATACACAAAAGCTTACCATGAATGTCCCTGGGTTCATTTGGGTTAAATTCTGTGTAATTGAATCAGCTATTCTTTTTGCTTTGATATTTTTATTTGTTTTTTCAGTTCTTGTTCTATGTGTGAAATTATCGAAATTTTATCGAATTGTTTCTACTGAAACTTGTCGGTTGATGATGAACAAATAAAAATCAACCTCTTTTTACTTGCTCTACAGGGCAAGTATTGGTTTCGTGTAAAAAAAACATTTCGAGGTTATAATCAAAACTAACACTACGATAATCGAGAAGTCCGAAAAAGTGGGTTTCATCATGCCGTCCGTTGGTCTGTGCATCTGTGCGTCGGTGCGTCCACTGTTATTTGAGCTAGAGCCTAAATAGGTGGACCGATTCCCATGAAATTTGGTACAGAGCATTTTTATATGATTCCCTAGAGGCGAAATTCGAACTTTTATTTTAGCTCATCTAGAATGGGTAGCTGCCATACAAATATTTTTGTTTCTTCAAATTATCTCAAAAACGGCTCCAACGATTTTGATTAAACTTCGTACCTGTAATAACCAAGTCAATTGTAAGAAAACTGCATTTCAGGTTTTTCTAAAAAAATTCACATTATGGAATTAAGAATTCCAGTTTTTCTGATAAAATGGTCTTATTTTTGGGTTATTCACGTATATCTTTGCACTGGTTCGACAGATTTTGTTATAATTTTGCAATCTGATGCTTCTCAATAGTTTAAACAATATTGCATTTAAGAATTTTTAAAAACATTAAAAAAAAAAAATAATCAAACAAAGAATCAATTTTTTAGTGCTTTTGACTCTTTCAATATTTACATCATGCATCTTCAATGTGGGATTACACACAATATTTAACCATAAGAGCAAGTTCATGCGATCAAGTCGTGCATAATTTTTTAATTTCTGGTGGTTTTTAAGTTTATTAAATCACTTTCTGCAGCAAATTTTGTTAGAAAATTTCGTCCAATTTGTTTAAATCATTTTCCATGCTAATGATGGGCTGTGGGATTTTAGCAACCCATGTGTGGGAATTCGCCAAAAAAAAGTATACCATTTGAAAGGTATTAGTAAACTCATAAAAGGTCAACTAGTTTCAGAAATTGGTCAGTCATAGGTGTTTTTCTAAGTTTTTAGTATTCAAGATAGTAGAGATTTTTAACATCTCATTTGTAGGAT
Organism: Leucozona laternaria; assembly: GCA_932273885.2. Lineage (NCBI taxonomy): Eukaryota > Metazoa > Arthropoda > Insecta > Diptera > Syrphidae > Leucozona > Leucozona laternaria. The sequence continues at coordinate 14,506,986 of OW026367.1, read as the reverse complement.
ATTCGCTAAAAATCTTTACTATGACCTTAAAAAAGAATTTTAAATTCTTTAAAAAAAAACATGGCTGACCAATTACTGATATTAGCTGGCATTTAAAAAAAAAAAAACTAAGACTTTTTAGATGTTATACTTTTGTTGCGAATATCCCACAAATGAAGTCCTAAAACCCACTGAGACCTTGAAAAACCTTAACCATTGATTAAACATTTTCTATGGCTGACCAATTTCTAAAACAAGCTGACCTTTTTTGACCAATTACTGATCTTTTATAGATGGTATACTTTTTTTTCGAATATCCCACATGTGGAGTGCTAAAATCCCACCGCCCAAATCGGTGTACGCAGTTCAATAACCAAATGGTAAACTTATGCAGTGTTTTAGATCGTTGCATGAATGCCGTTAGATCCATTTGCTGATGCGAAACTCAATGTGAACTGTCGCATACATTCTTAAGGATGAAATTAAATATTAAAGAATGAAGAAGAGCGAAAAAAAAGAAAAAAAACTTTGAATTGAATTAATTAAATAAGTAAATTTCGTTTCATAAAATGTGCTTTAATAATGTACGAAGAGTAAAATAAATATTTTCCAACAATTACACGGCCATATTTCTCATTTTCTATATAAATAGACTTTAAATCTGGTTTTATTGAATCTGGATATATTAAATCTTTGTGCCTATTATCCTTGTCCAAAATAATCCGGGTATAATTGTTTTAACAAGTCTCTTGAGTGCAGATTAAATTCAATTCAATTTTAATGTGGTTATTAGAAGTGGAATTGAAGTTAATGTATGGATTTAAATTAATTTAAATCTGGATTAATTTTTAATCTGGAATAAGCGTCAAAGTATCTTAAAACTTGGCTTGAGAAAATCCTTTCATTTTAGAGATATTTAAATGTTCTTTTGAACGGAAATATATGGAATCAGTTTTTTTTAATATCTTAATCTTTTACATGAGTAGGTATAACCCACACACACTCAGTCATAATTCAGCACATGTATTTGTTTAACTTATATCATGTTATCCAGCAGCCAGCAGCATGAACAAAGTTAATCCTCCTTCTGAAATCACCTATGGAGGCAACATAGTAGGTTTTCCCAATAGAAAACGACAGGAAAACAAAATCCCAAAAAAAATAAAAGCTATAAGCGTGGTAATTCCTAACTTCTAGCAGAAGTCAAGGAAAATTATATAGATCAGTTCATATTGAAAATCCCACATTGTGTTCATAAATTCTAACTGTCAGAATGATTTATACTTATATTTTTGCTCGCAAAAAAGACACACAAAAAAGTAACCATCACTAAGGAAGGTACTTGTGGAAGGTTTGGATTAAAGAAATATTTCATTGTGTATTTAACGAAGTTGAAGTTCAACTTATTGTTAGTGAACTACTTTTTTCTATTTTTATTTCGTTCTACTTAGGTTTAAGCCAGCACACAAGTCAATTAAAATTTGAGTTATGCAATGTTTATTTAAGTTTTATTACATCAATTGAGTTACAATATTACTCTTACAGACTACGAAATTATACAAGTTTAAAATAAATTATTTAATAATTGTTACTTTTTTATATGTGAACTTTGTTTTCAAACTTAGTGTCTAATTTAAGCGGGCTGTAGGTCAATTAAAAGATGTTAAGTTACTCCGACGTTTCGAACATGTATATGTTCTTCATCAGGCCCTTATTTTTGATAAAATATAAAAACATTGAAAATATATATATAAATTAATTCACTATGTGAAAAAGTGACAACTTGAGCAGCGCATACAGTCAGCTGATAAAAAGATCAACCAATGTTGGCTGATTAAATAAGTTTTGATGGTGGATGATGACGATATTGTTTTTATTTTCTCTTCTTTGTGTATTTTCTCCGTTTGATTCTGTTGCAAAAAGTAGTTGTATTAGAAGATCTGCATTTGTCAATTTAACTTAATTTGTATTTTTCAGTTGCAATAATTTTAAATTTTTAAATTCTTCCGGAATGTGATTTTGTTGTAAAACTTAAGTTGTTTCTTTTTTGAATTTGTAAGTTAACTTGACTTTTTCACATTGTTATAGTGAATTAATTTATATATATATTTTCAATGTTTTTATATTTTATCAAAAATAAAGGCCTGATGAAGAACATATACATGTTCGAAACGTCGCAGTAACTTAACATCTTTTAATTGACCTACAGCCCGCTTAAATTAGACACTAAAAAGAATAAATTATTTATTTAAAAAATATAAATTTAACATATTTTTAAGTTTTTCTCTATTATGATGAAAGTTAAAATCAAAATCAATTAAGATAATATTTATTTCTCTCACACAGCGATTTATAGGTTCATTTAATGCATAATTATATTTATATATGATTTTCTTCATGAAATAAATTTCGATTTCTCAGGACTCTACTTGGAGCATAAAAGTTAATCAATTTGAGCAAAAATATGCAATTAATGCGATAACATAAAATATCTCGTATAAAATGATGGAGGACATCTTCCGCCGGTTCTCCAGAGTATGCAAGCCAATAAGCTGACATCTGGTATAATAATGAGGCATATTGTCTATGTTCCAACCTAGTTTGTTTATAACATAACGAGTAAACTTCCTTTGGACTTTCTCAATTCTTAATGAATATTTTATATAAAATGGATTCCATACTACACTACAATAATCAAGAACTGATCTAACATAATATGCAACATACAATGATTTGAGTGTATACGGATCTTTCAAGCCCTTTGCGTTACGAATTACAAAACCTAACATTGCATTAGCTTTACTCACTATAAAATCGATATGAAGATTAAACTTTAAATAAGAGTCAAATATAACCCCAAGATCTTTCTTAACACGAACTTTTTCGAGAACTATGCCATCAATACAATAATCAGACAATAAAGAAGATAAACGACGAGTGAAGGAAAAACTTTGACATTTAGATATATTGAGAAACAGTTTGTTTTTATTGCACCATTCCGAAAGCCTATTAAGATCTTCTTGTAAAAGATAACAATCAAAAGGATTTTTAATACATGAATACATTTTTAGATCATCTGCAAACAAATGACATGACGAGTTTGAAAAAACATTAGGTAAGTCGTTTATAAATATAAGAAAAAAGAGTGGGCCGAGATGGCTTCCTTGGGGAACTCCAGTGGTAGCTGTTATAGGTTTAGAAGTTATCGACTCAATTTTAACATATTGAGTGCGCCCAGAAAGATATGAACTTACCCAATCAAGCATTTTCGAGCGAACTCCTATTCTACACATTTTTTTATCAAAATTTTGTGATCTACTCTGTCAAATGCTTTCGCAAAATCAGTATAGATAACATCCACTTGATAACCCTTTTCAATATTGTTCAAAATAAAGTTAGTAAAAAGGGTTAAATTAGTACAAGTTGATCTGCCAGGTACGAATCCATGTTGATATGGAGATATTATTTCTTTTAAAAGAAAAGAAAACCGATTACAAATAATTTTTTCAAACAACTTTGGAATCACAGATAAATTACTAACTGGTCTATAGTTTGAAATTACTTGTTTAGGACCACTTTTATGGATTGGAGTAATAAATGAAGTTTTCCATTCACTAAGAAATTCGCCTTTATCCAGCGAATTATTAAAGATATAACACAAAAGCCTAGAAAACGAAGAAGCACATTTCTTCAAAACAATAGGAGGAACTTCATCAGGACCAGCTGAAATATTTTCACTGAGACCTAATAAAGCTGCCTCAGTTTCTTCAAAGGAAATTTGTAAGCTGCCAATATTGATGAAATTATCTGAAACAAGACTACAGACATCATTGTTACTATATTGAATTGATGCTAAATAATTCGATTGAAAAAAATCAGCAAAAGCATTACAAATGTCCAGTAAATGTGAGTGTTGTGAACCTAAATACTCCATATTCTTTGGAATTCCACTACTATTTTTTTTCGTTTTTATGAAAGTCCAAAAAAATTTACTGTTTGTTTTCAATTTGACTCAATTGAATATACATATATAGTTTTTATAAAGAAAATTATTTAAAACATTGAAACATCTTTCAAGAGAAACGTATTTTGTCCGCAAACTGGCTGCACTTTCAGATACACTCATCAATTTGTAAATTTTATTCTTTTTATTTTTCAAATTAATCAATCTTTTACTATACCAAGGTGGCCTCGAGTTGTTTTTTGTTTGAATTTTTGGAACAAAAATATCAATAGCACTTTTAAGAGTGACAAGAAAAGTGTTATAAAACAGAGATAACTCGTTATTATTATTTATTACGGATGGTAACGATAAACGGTCCATAGAAAAATTTGCCTTATTGAAATTATATTTAAATAAATCCACTGTATTTATTTTTAAATAATTCAAAATATTACATTGAAAAGTTAAAGCTACATGATGAATAGAATTTGAAAATATAGGAAAAACAGATTCGTTTATTGACATCATTAATTCCTTATCCACAAATACTAAGTCTAATATTCTATTTAAATTATTCTTATAATGATTAATTTGAATTAAATCGAATGACGCAAAGGAATCTAAAACTTCAGAAACAAAATCATTGGTAACGTTGTAAGGTATTAGTTGCAAATCATCTGAGTCAAAAGCTCAATTAACAGTTGGCAGATTGAAGTCACCTAGTATAATAACATTTTGGCTATGACTTAAGTTTGATAAATAATAATTACAATTATTTATATGTTCTTTATATAACTCCAATGAGCTTCTTGGTGGAATATAGCTTATCATTATATAAATTTCTTTATTTTCAAATAAAATTTTTATAATTAATTGATCTAAGTCAAAAGAAGATGCAGAAACTAGGGTTAACTGACAGAAAGCATAGATAGACCTAACTGCAATCAAAACTCCTCCGCCTCTGGCTAATCCAGTTGAGTGAGAACATCTGTCTTTTCGATATATTGAATATTGAGAGGTATTGAACATCTCCGCATGTTATTGTTGTTTTATGTTATTGAAATTGATAACACAAGCCAACATTAATTTTGACTTTGAAAAGATGATATGAAGGCTGTATCTATAGCTATCCGAACAAAAAAAAATAAATTTGTTAAAAAAGTTTGCTTTCGTTGCCAAGTAAAAGTTTTAACGGGTTATTTTTAAATACATATATATAATTTAAATTTGTATTTTTTTTTAAAATTAAAACAAATAATTTTTTAATTATTTTTGCATCTTTAATTATTAAAATATTTACAGTGAAAATTGACAAAAGTGTGAAAAATAATAATTTTAAAGTGAACCCTGGTCCCTGGTACTCTTTCTTTCATGTTCTCATAAGTGCTTTCTCGTTTTAAGCCCCAAATGTAGTCTCCCATAATATTTTCATTGTACTATCCTTGATAACGACGTTCAAAGTCCATAACATCTTGATGAAAACCATCTCCTTGTTCTTCTGAGAATGCTCCCATGTTGTTTTCAAATTTATCTAAATGAGAATGTAGCATATTTACTTTCAAAGACATCTTACAACCCATAATTTTAAAGTTCCTCAACATTTTTTGAACTAATTTTTGGTAGTTTTCGACTTTATTGTTGCCTTAAAATCCAGAAACTTGTGCTTGAAAACTGTGCCAACATTTTGAGAATTCCTCACTGGCAAAATTTTATGGACCAATCAAAATTCAAGCTTTAACCTTAGCTTCTGAAAACTGCGGAAAATTTATTTTTAAATAAAAAATTTCAGGTTTTACATTAAGCACTTTTACGAATTATTTTATTAGCCCAAGTTCAATATGTAAAGTTCCCATTAACACATTTTTAGATTTAGCCATATAGGTTTAAATTTAACGTTAGGTTTTCCAAGACAAGATTCCATTCTAATAGGCCAAGATCGACGAACATAGGGCTGAGTATCCACTCTACTTTCCCACAAACAAAGATAACACGGATGTAAAGTGTATCCTCCCTGCAGTTCCATTAAAAAGCCCACCCTTATACATACTTTTGATATTTTAAAGCTTCGAATAAAATTTTAACACTTTCGTAGTTTTCTATGATTTTTTTACAAAAACAAAGTCCATCTTCTTTTGCTAAGAACGAAGAAAATGTCTCGTAGCGATTTCGTTGATCAGTTATTTTGATATCAACAAGCAAATTTCATTGTTTTAAGCGGGAACCCAAAATCTCTGATTGACTTTTCGCCAAATTTAAATCTCTAACTAAATCATTAAAATATTCTCCTGAAATTATAGATGGGGTTTTTGTTGTTCCTGTCGTTAACGTGGTCTATTGGTTCTTGCCAAATTCTAGGTACTGCGAACTTCACAGTTCTTTTCTCAATAACCAACTCAAATTTTGCATCCCGAACTTTAATAAATTTGCTCCTTATACAGGGTGATTCGCATACAGAGTGACAAAAATCTGTAGCATGTAGTTGAGAGTTGAGACAAGAAAAAAAATTGTAGTGGAGGTGGGTCTATTCCCTTCCGTTCAGCCAGGAGAGGCAATTTTCTAAAAAAATTACTTAAAACAGAAAACAAATATTGAAAAACAACGGTTATTATTATTATTTATTGTACTATTAATACTAGAATGTCAGTTTATTAGACTTGACCATTTTTTATTCCGTCAATTTCATTGAATTTTGAACAACAACAACAACTTAAAAGTGCTACCACCAATTGCTTACGAATTTACGACCACTGACGTCACAGATCGGAAATAGGTTTGTTTTTGTTTATTAAATGCATTTGGAGCATCAGCATTTTTCTAAACGCCTTTAAGTATGCTGTCTTGTTCTGCCTCCATTTTTCTCCATACCTTATTTCCATAGACTAGAATTCGAAGTAACTACGTATCAAAAGGGGAGGGGTTGGAAGAAATATTGAAAAACAACGGTTATATTTGCAATGCCATGATATACTTTTTTGTAAAGCCAGAATTTTTTCTTTAAATATAATTTGAAATGAAGTTATTGAGAAATAAATTTTCAAACTTAAAATTTTGAAAAAAAAATTTCAAACTAATTTTTTTAACAATTTAACGTAATTAAGTACTAATTTTACTAGTTTTCAAAATTTAATGCAGTTATTAGTTTTTAGTGAAAAACAGAAAACCTGATGCTTAAACGTCTTGCACTTTTTTAGCAAACTACTAAATCTAGGTACTTTACTAGCTACGTAGTGGAAATAGGATCTTTAGATCAACTTAAGCAACGGATTGGAGTCAAATTAAGGGAATTTTATTTATGTTATTTTCAGTTTTCCAAAGAACTAGAAGTGATTTAAGCATCTGGTTTTTGGTGTTTGACTTAAAATTAATAAGAACTTAAAATATTAAATACAAAAATACTACTTAGTAACAGAAAATTCTGAACAAAATTAGTTTTCACAAATTTAAAAAAAAAAAATTTTTTTCAAAATTTGAGAGTTTGAAAATAATTTTTCGAAAACGATGCTTTAAAACTACTTTGTTTAGAAACACAATAAAAGAAGAGATTTTTAGCTTAACAAAAAGGTGTATCACGGCATTATATGTGTAACTGTTGTTTTTTTAATATTTTTTTTATGTTTTAAGTCAATATTTTAGAAAATTGCCCGTTCTGGCTTTACGGGGGGGGATAAACCCCACCTCCTATTTTCTTATCCGAACCCCAACCTACACGCTCTAGTTTTTTGTCACACCGTATGCGAATCACCCTGTATAACAAAATGCATCAGCATCATGCTTAAATTAAATATAGGTATAGGCACCATCATAGTTAAAGGAGTAACTAATTTTTATAAAATTTGTATCTTTGTGATGTAAAAGCGCTTTGCTGATACGAAATATTAATATTTATGTTCAACTTAGACCCGATTTTTCAATCATCAGTTTAGCAGTCAGTTAATTATCAGAGAAATAAATAGAACGCAACATGTTTCATTTATCTGAAGAATAAGTAAAGGGTTTTTCAACAGGGACGCCACAAAAGTAGAGCAACAGGGACAGCAAACGACGCCATATTTCTTGCCGTTCTTTTGACATTTCTCTTTAGTAAGGTTTGCCATTTTATGATGGAATGATTTACGAGCCAACAACTAGTCGAAATTATTAAAATTAACTATCGGAATTCGGAGTCAGTAGCCTCAACGTTAACAGCGCTACGTCCAATTTATGGTCGTCATAATCGTCCTAGCAGATCAACCATTGAGCCTCTAGTGGAAAATTTTGAATCCACAGGCACAGTACAAAATTTTCCCGTGCCAGTGAGACAAAGAAGTGCCAGTAGTGTCGAGAATATTGCTGCCGCTGAGGCTTCAATTGCAGAAAGCCCAAATGTGTCTCTCACACGTCGTTCTCAAGCGTTGGGCATCTCTGTGACGTCGTTGTGGCAAATTTTGCGAAAAGATCTTGGCCTGCATCCTTACAAAATTAAATTGACGTAAGAACTGAAGCCGCTTGACCACCAGAAGCGTCGTATGTTCGTGAATTGGGCTGACCAACAACTTGAAAATGATTCGGATTTTCATCGAAAAATCATCTTCAGCGATGAGGCTCATTTCTGGCTGAATGGCTTCGTCAATAAACAAAATATGTGGTATTGGTCAGGCAGCAATCCACACGTACTCCATGAGTCATCATTGCATACCGAAAAAATTCCGGTTTGGTGTGGTTTATGGGCCGGCGGCATCATTGGGGCGTACTTCTTCCGTGATGATCAAGACCGACACGTTACTGTGAATGGGGATCGCTACCGTTCAATGATAACCGAATATTTTTGGCCCCAATTGGATGATATGGATTTGGACGACATGTGGTTCCAACAGGACGGCGCCACAAGCCACACAGCGAATGTCACAATCAATTTATTGGAAACCAAGTTTCGAGAACGTGTTATCTCACGAAATGGTCCAGTGGCTTGGCCGCCTCGGTCGTGCTATTTGACGCCGTTAGACTATTTCCTGTGGAGCTATGTCAATTCTATGGCCTATGCCAACAAGCCAGCAACGATTGATGAACTTCGCACGAATATCGAACGTGAAATTGCAGCATTATCGGCCGATTTATGCTTGAAAACCGTCGAAAATTGGGTTCAGTGTCTGGACTTCTGCAAGCGTGCCCGTGGTAGCCATGCAAAAGTAATCGAGTGCCATACATAATGGCATCAAACGTACTTTCACAAGAATAAAGAATTTCATTGAAATCCAAAACCGTTTTTGTTTTACTTAAAAAAAACTTTTGTACCGCTCTTATTGAAAAACCCGATACTATCTGATGTTTAACTGACTATTGAAAAATTGGGCCTTAAACGTTTGAGTTGTAGGAGTCCGTTATTTTGAAAATTCAAAATATTCAATTCAAATAAATATCACTAATTCACGGATCGACCGCAAGAGTGCGACACTGAAGCAACCAACCATTTTGTCTTATTTTCTTGTATTAATTTTCATTCTTGTTTTGGCGTATGGCGTATCAACTAATCCTTTTGTTAACTAGCTATTAAATAATAAATATTGTAATAATACATTTTTTAGTTTTATATGTCGACACGCTCTTAAAGAGTAAAACCCGAACCACACTCCTCTCGTGTGGTGTGTTGTGGAGTAGTGTGTCGCTGTCATTCTAATGTATTTCATAGATTTCGACACAACACATCAAACTGTACAAATATGGCTCTACGCATATGAAATACATTAGAGCGATAGCGACACACTACTCCCCAACACACCACACGAGAGAAGTGTGGTTCGGGCTTTACATATACTTTTTCCTCAGCGTAGACTGTCACATAATTTCTTATGTAGAACATAAACTCTTAAGTTTCGTTTCAGCAAATGGGCCTAAGTTACGTTTGGTCTAAATGACAATTTCTCAAAATTCATTCTAACTATAAAAATAATATCCAATTATTTTATCTATTTATATGTATACTTTCAGCAATGGCACTGTGCGATATGCTAACAGCAATATTTCCTGCACCAGGACTCTCATACATGTACTCATTTGGGAATCATTACAAACCACTATCACCGGTCTCGACGTGTTATGCGTACTTCATATTTAACGAGGTAAGTGTTATTGCTTATATGATTTGAGTGAGTGGCACTTCTGAAAATTACTTCATATATACATTTCTGTATGACCTCCGCCTATAAAAACCTTGTCAAGCACCGTGAATTCACCTGTTGACTGTCGACAAGCAGTGTGCTATTTAAAAGAATATAAATATTATACATTTGTGTATACGCAGATACACTCGCTCCTATCTATACCATGAGTTCCGATCTGTGAGCTTTAACTATACTCATACTCACCGCAACTCTCATGCTCCTGAGTGCGAGTATAAGGATTCTTCATTCCTTGCTTCCTATGAATATAAAATCATACTTTTAGGGCTGTTCCTTGGGTTTTTTATTATTATTTTGTTTGTTTTGTATGAGGTCGCTTCTGTGGCAACTTTAACAAAATTCACTTTAAAAGCAGTTGTATAGCACTTTGGTCGTTTTCAATTTGTTTTTTTTTTTTTTTTTGAAAATGCTGCGTGGATGTTTTCTAGTAGGTACCTATCAGAATATATGAGTATCTACCTAAATGGTTGATTTTCTTGCGAACGAGAAAACCATTTTTTATAAAAAAAAAAAAAAAAAAAAATACAAAGGACAGCACTGAGTTAACATTGTATCCTTTTCAAGTTTTTTTTTTTTTATTTTTGTAAGATTTTTAACTGGCTATCAAAATAAAAATATCTACTCGTTTTGCTTTGTGAGGTTTTTTTTTTTTTTTTATTTGAGAAAGACACTTGCTTTTTGTCTTGCCTTTCAAAAACATTCTTTTATAGAGCAGACATGACTTAGTATTTTGATAGTATCGTTTAATTTTCGGATGGATGCTCGAGAGTCGAAGGACAAGGTATCGCGAAACATCCATCGTAAATAATCAAATATATGACATCGTCAGAAACGGTATAAAGAAGCATCTTCTATGGCAGCGATGGGTGATGAAAGGAAATTGATTGCACAGCAATACCATTATCACCTTTACAATTTGCCAAAAATGTCCACCTTAATGTCAATCATTTGGGTGAATCATGTCCTTGATAATATTTTTGAATTAATATTCCTTTGTATGCGTAACATCACGTTGAGACTTTTTTTTACTTTTGTAAAAGCGAACATTAAAGAAAAAAAAAAATTTTATTTTTAAATCAATACATCAAATAATAGATTTTTGCAATACAAAAATATTAAAAAAAAAAGGTGAAATGTTGGCGCAAAATTTTAAACATTTAAAACCTACTCTAAATCATTTTTCAATTCGAAGCCGACTCTAAAAATGAGTTTTAGAATGAGAGTCGACTCTTTGATAATATTAAACGATATAAAGTATGTAAGAGATCTTATTTCTTACGATATAAGACCTTGGAATTAATTTCAATTTAATAAAGTATCTGGCAACTCTTTACGATCGCAAGCAAGTATGTAAAATTAAAAAGCTTTCATTATGTTTTAGTTCAAAACATATAATAATTATTATGTATGTATCCATTGTAACAGAATGATCGTACGATCCCAAGACAGTTTTTATGTACTTAACTTTACTGTTTAATACAGTATTATATTATGCTTACTAAAAGCTTTTCTACTTTTATTATTTTTGTTAATGTTAAGTCAGTTGTAATAAAGCATCCAAACGAATAACTTGTCTTTTTTTAATGATTTGCATGAAAAGTCTCTGCGCGATTTAAGTAGTTAGTTTTTGCACGCCTATATTTAGATAAGATCAAAGTTTGATTTGCACGCTTACAACCTATCAGAAGTGCGATAGAGTACCGAAAATTTAATCGTATTGTAATTGCATGTTACGCTTGTATTTTATCGATTTTTTTTTCTCGCAAAATATTAATTAGTTTATGAGAATGGATGCTAATGCACGTGCATCAAGTTTTTTAGAAACTGCCACTGGGCAGAAACTAAAAGACAAATTAGCTGAAATGGGTTTGGCTACGAATGGTACAAAGGCTGTACTTAAGTCTCGCTTAAATGAAGCGATTACTTCGCTTCAGCTCAATCAAATTGATGCTTTGTTTCCTGACGATGTTGATGGAAGCGATAATAGTGACTTGGAAGACGAAGACGAAGATGTTTCACAACGTTTAGAGAGACTTCGTGAAATGGTTAGGAAGAAAGAGGAGATTCTTTCTTTGGAGAAAAGATTGGCTGAACTTAACAACCCTGTTCGAGAGTTTCACCCTGCTGGTGCATGCTCGTCTCGTGACATCGAAGATTCCTTGCCAACGTTCTCTGGTGATGATGATTATCCTGTCAAGAAATGGATTGAGAATGTTGAGGACGCAATGGTCACTTACCATCTTAGTGAGTCAGAGTCTTTCATTTATTTCAAAAGGCTTCTCAAAGGTACTGCTAGGTTGTTTCTAAGGTCTAGGACGTTTCGAACATGGAGAGAGCTTAGAGCTGCTCTGTTGTCTGAATTTCACCATCATACAACTGCAACAGATGTCCACAACGCATTGCGAAACCGCAAGAAACGTAAAGACGAAAACTATCAACAGTACGTTCTGGCTATGCAGGAGATAGCATCCTCAGCTGAAATCGACGAGCAAGACGTGATTGCCTACATAATCAAGGGAATCCCTGATTCCTTGTTCAATAAGCAGCTTATGCTTACGGCGAACACCCTCACTGAGCTAAAATCTATTCTGCGAAAATATGAAAAAATGAAATCTGAGCTGCAACCATCGACGTCTGGCTACAACAGACCCGTGCAACATTCGAAACCTCCGCCACGAATCGAAACTAAAGTCAAATGCTATAACTGCAACGAAGCTGGTCACATATCAACCACATGTCCAAAACCACGTCGAGAAAAGGGTTCATGTTTTCGCTGTGGCAAAAAAGGGCATGTTGTAAGCAATTGCCCACAGACATCATCGGTTCTCGTCGTTCAAAATAAAGATTTGCCAAAAGAATGTCACGTGTCTGCGTTGATGACTGATTTTCATGGAATTCTGGACTATGAGTTTGAGTCTGCGAATTGTGAAGCTGGAAGTGTTCGAGTTTTCATGCATGTGATGACTGTCATTGATACTGGTAGCCCAATAAGTTTCATCCAACAACAATACGTGCCACTTTTTATGATGACATCTCTAGAACCATCCACAACTAATTTCGTTGGTATAAATAATTCCAAATTGGTTATTTTAGGTAAATTATTATGTAAAGTTAAATTTTATGGTAATTATGTGAATTTATGTCTTTATGTTGTGAATGATAAAACTATGAAAAATCCAATCATATTAGGTAGAGATTTTTTACGTAAAACAAATACTAAATTGATGATTGGAGACTTGAACTTAAAAACTTTTGAAAACGAAAGAGCTGTTGTTCAAAATTTCGATAATGTTAAAAAAATTGATAATGTTAAAATTTGCGATGATGATTTGAAATTTGTTGATATTAGCGATGATAAAGATTTTGAAGATTTAGAATTTGACGAAAAGATTTTAAAAATTGATACATGCGATATCCGCGATGAAAATATTTCCTTGAAAATTAATGAAAATTTGAGCTACGATGAAAATGTCAAATTAAAAAGATTAGTTTTCGGGAGTATTACAACTAACGCAAAGTATTCGGATAATAGTTATGAAATGCAAATAGTTTTAACTAGCTCAAACTGTTTTTTCAGTTGCGCGCCTAGGCGTCTCCCGTACGCTCATAAAATTGAATTACAAAAAGTTTTAGATGACTTGCTTCAAAATAATATCATACGCGAGAGTAGTTCACCGTATGCATCGCCAATTGTATTGACTAGGAAAAAGACCGGTGAAGTTCGTCTTTGTATAGATTACCGCCATTTAAACAAAATCACGGTCAAGGATAATTTTCCATTACCGTTGATCGAAGATCATCTTGATAGATTGCGAAACAAGAAATATTTTTCATTGCTCGATCTTAAAAGCGGTTTTCATCACGTGAAAATGGCTGAAGATTCAATAAAATTAACATCCTTTGTAACTCCTATGGGGCAGTTCGAATATCTTCGCATGCCTTTCGGGCTGAAGAACGCCCGCCCCTGCCGTGTTTCAGCGCTATATAAACAAAATTTTTAAAGATCTTATAAGCTCTGGTAAACTTTTAATTTACATCGACGACCTGTTAGTTGCTACGGAGACAAAAGAGGAGCATTTTGTGGTTCTGAAAGAGGTTTTAGATATCGTTTCGGAAAATAGCTTGCAGTTACGCCTTGACAAGTGTGTACTTATGTATGAAAAAATTAAATATCTTGCGTATGAGGTTTCTGTTAATGGAATAGGTCCAAATTTCGATGGATTAAAGGCTGTTGCCCATTTTCCCATACCCACAAATGAAAAGAAATTACACTCGTTTTTGGGCCTATGCTCTTATTTCCGAAAATTTATAAAAGATTTTTCTCTGTTGGCAAAACCACTTAACGATCTTTTGAAAAAGGACTCAAAGTTTGTGTTTGCCGAAAAGCAGCTGGAAGCTTTTAACATATTGAAGCAAAAACTTCTTGATGCTCCACTTTTGAGCATTTACAACCCAATTGCTGATACAGAACTTCACTGCGACGCTAGCAGCTTGGGTTTTGGTGCTGTTTTACTACAGCGTCAAGACGACAAGAAACTCCATCCGATCTTCTTTTTCTCTAAGCGATCCACTGATCAAGAATCTAGGTACCATTCTTACGAGTTGGAAACTCTTGCCATTATTTATGCTCTACGAAGATTTCGAGTTTATCTCACAGGCATCCGGTTCAAAATTGTCACCGATTGTAGGTCACTGACTCAAACTCTGAATAAAAAGACTTTAAATCCAAGAATCTCTCGTTGGGCTTTGGAGCTCCAGGATTTTGATTACGTCATTGAGCACAGAGACAGTAAAAGAATGGGTCACGTTGACGCCTTAAGTCGGTGTCACAATATTTTAATCGTCGAATCCGAAACTTTTGAGCACGCACTTGCTGCATCCCAGCAAAAAGATCCAGTTATAAAAAGGTTAGTTGAGATGTTGGAGAAAAGGGAAAGTCCCAGCTACGAACTCATAAATGGGCTTGTTTATCGAAAGATAAACAAAAACGTATTCTTTTATGTTCCGGCTATGATGGAAAGAAATGTCATTCAAACACACCATGAAAGTCTATGTCATCTTGGTGTTGAAAAATGTTTAAATTATTTAAGGAAAACATACTGGTTTCCTAGCATGAAAAACAAAATTAAACAATACATAAGCAATTGCTTAAAATGTATGCATTTTTCTCCACCTAGCGGAAAGAAGGAAGCGGTATTACACAATATCCCCAAAGGAGACAAACCCTTCGAAACTATCCACATTGACCATTACGGTCCCTTGCCACCCTGTACTATAAATAACAAAAGGCATATATTTGTTATAGTTGATGGATTTTCGAAGTATACGAAACTTTATGCTGTAAAAAGTACAACAACTAAAGAAGCGATCCAATGCCTTGAATCTTATTTTTGCTTTTATAGTAAACCAACACGCATTATTTCAGATAGGGGTAGTTGTTTCACGTCGGATGACTTTTCAACTTTTTGTGGAAAATATAGCATTCAACACATTAAGGTGGCTACGAGTTCACCTCAATCGAACGGCCAAGTTGAACGAATTAACAGGTGCTTAACACCTATGTTGTCGAAAGAAAGTGAAATTGAATCAGGTAGTTGGATGAAATATTTGCAAAAAGTTGAGTTCGCTCTTAGTAACACTGAAAACAAAAGTACAGGTGTAAGTCCCAGCATTTTGCTTTGCCAAAAGGGTGAAATTATGGATAACCTAAAAGAATATTTAGATGAAAATGTCATAGAACAAGAACCTCGAAATCTGGAAGAGCTAAGGAAGAAAGCAAATGAAAAGACTGTTGAAAGTCAGAATCGAAACAAAATTTATTTTGATAGGCGCCGCAAAAAACCTTTGCAATATAAAGTCGGCGATTATGTTTTAATTAAAAATGTTGTTAATACTCCTGGACTAAACAAGAAATTTTTGGCTAAATATAAAGGTCCATTTAGAGTTGTAAAGATACTACCTAATGATCGATATCTCATAAAGGACTTAGAAAATTTACAAATATCTCGCGTGCCGTACGAAGGAGTATGTTGCCCCGAAAATATGAAGCCTTATGTTCAAGCATAAATCTTTATTCGTGCACATTTGTATGTATCAATATTTAATATCGTTTAAAATTTAATCTTAACTTTTCATAAAAATGTTGTTCAATTATGAAATATTAATTACTTAAAATATAATTATTAAATTAAAAAAAAAAAAAAAAAAAAAAAAACAGATTATCCAAATCATTATAAATTATGTAGTTGTTATACTACCGTATAATATAATTTTTGCTATCCTTATGTAGGTATGTAAAATCATCAATTTCTGAATTAAAATATTCAAAACATTTTAAATGTATTCATGTACGTGTACCTATTAGTTTTATTATTTAAAAAAAAAAGAAAAAAAAACTTTCTATGTATGAATTTACATTTTCTCTTATCAGTATTTTTCCGAGTTTTCATTAAAATTACAACACATAAATATTACGTGTATCTGTAAATCAAAAGATAATAACAATTACTATGTAATTTCGTTATAAAAAGAAATATGTATCTATATGTAATTACAAGAAAACGAATGATTTATGTAAATGCATGCAATCGTAAATCGAGGACGATTTACTGTCAGGATGATCGAGTTGTAAGAGATCTTATTTCTTACGATATAAGACCTTGGAATTAATTTCAATTTAATAAAGTATCTGGCAACTCTTTACGATCGCAAGCAAGTATGTAAAATTAAAAAGCTTTCATTATGTTTTAGTTCAAAACATATAATAATTATTATGTATGTATCCATTGTAACAGAATGATCGTACGATCCCAAGACAGTTTTTATGTACTTAACTTTACTGTTTAATACAGTATTATATTATGCTTACTAAAAGCTTTTCTACTTTTATTATTTTTGTTAATGTTAAGTCAGTTGTAATAAAGCATCCAAACGAATAACTTGTCTTTTTTTAATGATTTGCATGAAAAGTCTCTGCGCGATTTAAGTAGTTAGTTTTTGCACGCCTATATTTAGATAAGATCAAAGTTTGATTTGCACGCTTACAAGTATGCTTTAACGCTAAAGCAATCGTCTAACTTTAAAAGCAGCAAAATGATTCTCTATCTTTTTTAAAGTATGCTTTATACAGGGTGTCCCGTAATGAGTGGATAATACTGCAGCTGGTGATAGCTGGCCTTATGACTGCTCAGAAAAAAAATATAAAAAAAATATTTTTCTTGTGGTCTCCATGGTATAATTTATTTTCGAAAAATGTTAAAAAATTCAGGGTCTCCTAAAATACCTAATTACAACGGCCACCCATAAAGGATTCTTGTTATTTTTGTATTTTAATAATATTCTTGAATAAACGTTCTAAATGATGGGTAGTAAATTTTAACACCAGCTGATGCATTTTTTGTGTTATAATTTTTTAAAATAATTTTTTTATTCAAAAATAATTCAATATTTTTTTTCACCAAAGTTTGAAAATTAATAAAGATAAAAAAATGTATGAGAACATAAGTGGCAAATTTGATAAAAATTGGCCTGTTTAATGTACTTTCCAAAATGGTATAACATATGTTTGTGTCTACAACCATGACCAATAATCATCATCATACGGGTGATTGCAAGACGAACAGGGATAGGCCGTCTGGGCCCAATTTTGTGGCCACCACGTTTGCCAGACCTAAATCCTTTGGACTTTTTCTACTGGGGATGTCTGAAAGAAATGGTTTATACTAAACTAATTACATCCATTACGGAATTGCGTCGTCGTGTTCAAGACGCTGTGATGAAAATAAATGAGCGCCAATATGCTTGTTTTATTGAGAGGTCCTTCATTAGAAGATGCAGAGCCTGTATCACAGTGAATGGGGGACAGTTTGAACATTTAATATAAATTTATTTAAATTACAAATATATCATAATTTTTAATACTGTTGTTTTTATTTATCGCATTTCCCATACCTTAATCAAAACCTTTTTGAAAGTGCATACTATTATTTTAGTTAGTGAATTTAGCAGACATAATAGTGACACTGGTATATCTATTGACTTTTCCTTCCAACTCAATTTTTGTTGTCATCAAACATCAAAATAAATATTTAATCATTTTTTTATTAAAAAATTAATTAAAAAAATTATTAAAAAAAAATCCAGCAACTAGTGTTAAATGTTAGTGCCTTTATTTAATAACGGTTATTTTAAATGTAATAAAAATAAAAATTTATTTCATTCGTCGTCGTAGTGTTTACTTAACTTTGTAACTTAATTTCATCTGATAAAATGTTAAAAAACTACTTTAGTAGATTAAATGCCAATTTTATTGGTCATGGTTGTAGACACAAACATATGTTATACCATTTTGGAAAGTACATTAAACAGGCCAATTTTTATCAAATTTGCCACTTATGTTCTCATACATTTTTTTCTCTTTATTAATTTTCAAACTTTGGTGAAAAAAAATATTGAATTATTTTTGAATAAAAAAATTATTTTAAAAAATTATAACACAAAAAATGCATCAGCTGGTGTTAAAATTTACTACCCATCATTTAGAACGTTTATTCAAGAATATTATTAAAATACAAAAATAACAAGAATCCTTTATGGGTGGCCGTTGTAATTAGGTATTTTAGGAGACCCTGAATTTTTTAACATTTTTCGAAAATAAATTATACCATGGAGACCACAAGAAAAATATTTTTTTTATATTTTTTTTCTGAGCAGTCATAAGGCCAGCTATCACCAGCTGCAGTATTATCCACTCATTACGGGACACCCTGTATATTCAACGTTTGTAATTTCATAAGAAAAATTTAAAGAAAAATGTTTGATGAAGATTTTAAACATGTAAATCAACAATCACGAAAACTGCCTTAGCTCTAATTTGTGGTGCATGCACCCAGTAACCATAACCACGACAAAACAACACCGTCTCCACCCCCCGATTCAATAGACTACTACACCAAAGAATATACAATATTCGGTCGACTGCCCCAACAAAAACAAAAAAAAAAATGTGGTACATAGTGTTGGACTACCATATCGCGGCAAATCATTTTCTGCTCACAAAATCGCCCGTCATCTTAGCTGTAAAGGTGAAATACCTATAGGGGAGTTAAAGAAAAGAAAAAAAAATTTAATTTTCGAAGGGGACACCCGAATGCTCTACGACAAATCATAAAAAAAACCTTACAAAGGCGCTAAAAACCCTACAAATGCGCTTAAAACCCTACAAATGCGCTTAAAACCCTACAAATGCGCTCAAAACACTTCATTAGTTAGAAGAGTTGTTTAAAGTGTTTAAAATTAAGAAAAGGTTAGACAAGGGCTCGCAACTAAACGACTGCGTTTACTAGAGTCGGTTTTATTCCTTAAACGAGGACTGTTTAAAAATTTGCGCCGTTGTTTTTAAGACATAAAGTTAATAAATGTGTGTTTGATAATTTGTTGTTTTTCATACACAATTTTAAACAACTTTTGATTTTCAATTTGTTGCCATTCTTTATCAAGAAACCCTGAAATTTCCATGTCCTTTCACACAAGTAAACTGAGTTCCCGCAACAACTTTCAGTTTGTAGGAGAGAAAGGCGCAAAGTAAGTGGGTTGAACAAAATCTCCCGGTCAACGATTTGAGGAGTTTTTTTTGTTGACATTCTCTCTCACACTTCATATTATGTGCGTTGAACCAAGGGATTTAAAAAGTAAACTACAGAAAATCTCTAACGATTTTGTTTCCTGGTGTTTCGACTTCAAAACGTCTCGTTTTCCTTATGTATCCTTTTCGACTCCTTTTCTTAATCCTTATACTCCAAAATTTCCATTTTCCATAGGAATGAAACCGTTCCGAAATCTAACCGAAAACGTCTTTGGAAATTCAGATTTTGAGCACACAAGTGGAATCCATTGAAAATGTCAACAATCGATTTATAAAATAAAAGTAATAGAAAACAAGTGATTAACGGTTAAATAAAAATGAAAACCGAATAACGTCTCAAACGAAATTAGAAAATTTGATATGAGAACACCTTATAATGTGAATAGGAAGGTTTATGCGTAAAAGCTGTTTGACAACATGGCTTAATGGAACCGGAACAAGTTTTCAAAATAAGGGGTGTTTTTTTAGATGTGTGGTTTTCAAGAAGAAATAAAAGCATAAAATTTAGTGTTATGGCCAAGAATTTAGCTTTATTATAAAGATAAGGGTTTGCCATTTTGTTTTAAAAATGATTTTGGGCAAGTGGCCGCCACGACTGGCTCGAATAAATTCCAGCCGAGAGGCCCAATTTTCGACAGCTCCAATTGTTGCGCGCGATGGCGGATGGACTCATTCTGGTCTTCTTCGATTCTCCGCTCCACAGCAGCAATAGCGTCTTCGGTGCGCACTGTATGACGTCTTTGAGGATGCGCATTATCCACTAGAGTATACTTGGTGCGTGGTGGGATTTGCTAACGTTGTTCAGAATTAAGTCTATTAATTATGAAATGGCAAAGCAAATCGAGCATAAATCAAGTAAAAGCTGTCAAAAAGACAAACTCCGAAAAAAGTATTGCCAGATTGAAAACCACACGTCTTAAAAAAAATACCCTTTATTTTCAAAACCATACAATATATTGAGTCAAGCGGTTGTTACTTGCATTTAAATGATCAAACATGGTGGATGGTTGTCAACAGATGTTGTCAAGAATGCTGGCCTATATTAATCCTCTAATGACACGCACAGCACCATATATTTCTCTTTCATTGCTTTACTCTTATAAAAGCTTTGTTCGTTCCACGCCTATAGTTTCAAACAGTTCCAGACGGCCAGTTGTAGTAATTTTTAGTCCAATCCCGTTCCACTAATAAAAAATTATGTTTTTTCTTTCTTAAGAGAGGGCTCAAGTGAAGGTACGAAAATTACCCTCCCTGCTAGTTTTAAAGTGCCTTTCACACGAGAAACGACCTACGAATTGCAAATAGTCGTCGGTATTTTATATTTCAATGGTCGCTGAAAACTGTTAACTTTCATAAGAAATAAAGCAGTTAAATGAGTGTTTGAGATTGAATACGAACACATTTTTGTATCCCTGGTTTTTGGAATGCATTCTGGTGTTGTGTATTACGAATTTACATTACGGTTTTTTTTTTGCGTAGAAAACATTAAGATACAAAATTTATATTTATTTTCTCACCGCCATATTAATCACTCTAGATTTAAATTTGATTTAAGTGAATTTTAAATCAAACCATTAAATCCAGATTTATTAAATCCAAACATTCAGAATCTGTGTTCATATTATCCACTCTATAAAATATGCATTCAACCCAATGAATTTAAGTTTGTTTTATCTTTAATGTTAAATCGTTTAATCCAAATGTCAATTTTGTGAAATGTCAAATTTCCTTAGAATAAAATTAAAATAAGTAAAGCGATACTTCAGCAAGTAACACCATAGCATCCAATTGAATTTTCAAAATTTAGTTAAAGTGTGGATTTAACGAGTGAATAATATGGAATTACCTACAATTTTCGGTTTAAAATAATTTTAAATCTGTATTTATTTTCAATCTGAATTAATAGAGTGAATGATGTGGCCGTTACTGACTTCTTTTTAAATTTGTTTATTTAATTTATTTTTTTTTCGTCAAAATGTAAAAACGAAAAAAAATATTTGATATTTTAGAAAGATTTATTCGTATGTGCAGGTCTCAGCTTATTGGAGAGGAAATTTTTTTGAGAAATTTCTTCTGACTGTCAAATGACAGGTTGATGGTTGACTGAGGTATGCCAGATGATAGGATATGTCGTTTGAAATCATATAAGTCGTTAAATACATGGATCCTCAATAGTCATGACTCCTTTCGAATTTTAAAGAGTTCCAAGCTGATCTTTTTCCTTCTTCGCACTTATGTAGTGCAAGAAATCTTGAGATTTTGCTGAACTGGACAGAAAATCACTGATACGGGAATTTCGTACTCTCTAAAGAGAGCTTTCTTCTAAAACCAATTTTTTTGGGTACGGGAACGTCTTCAAACCTTACAGTCCGTACTTAACTAT
Source organism: Leucozona laternaria (assembly GCA_932273885.2). Classification (NCBI taxonomy): domain Eukaryota; kingdom Metazoa; phylum Arthropoda; class Insecta; order Diptera; family Syrphidae; genus Leucozona; species Leucozona laternaria. The sequence continues at coordinate 14,484,883 of OW026367.1, read as the reverse complement.
TCGTAATAAATAAGTTTTTATATATTTTGCAGAGATATTTTAATTGTAGGAAATCGAGTTAACCAATTCTTGCATTCAGGAGCTGAAATGATACAAAGATTCCAGCCCAGGCTTTTAAATTTTAAAATGACGTATTTTGTATGGAACAAATGTCATTTTGAGATTTAAAAGCCTCTTAAATAGTTAAAACGGCTTTATGAAATTGGTCATAACAAAATCAAATATTTCTCTATTGTATCAAAATAAAAAATATGCACGACTTGATCGCACGAACTTGCTCTTGTGATTAAATATTGTGTATAACCCCACATTGAAGATTCATGGTTTACCTATATATTTAAAGAGAAAAATGCAGTTTTCTTACAATTTACTTGGTTATTACAGGTACGAAGTTTAATCAAAATCGTTAGAGCCGTAGTATTTAAGAGCAAAGTATTTGTATGGCAGCTACCCATTCTAGATGAGCTCAAACAAAAATTCGAATTTTGCCTCTAGGGAATCACATAAAAATGACCTGTACCAAATTTCATGCAAATTGGGTTACCCGTTTAGGCACTAGCTCAAATAACAGTGGACGCACTGACGCACAAATGCACAGACCTACAGACGCACAGACGCACCGACGCACAGACGCAGCGACGCACAGACCGACGGAGGGCATGATAAAACCCACTTTTTCGGACTTCTCGATTATCTTAGTGTTAGTTTTGATTATAACCTCGAAATATTTTTTGTACACGAAACCAATACTTGCACAATTGAGCAAGTAAAAAATGAAGGAAAATAATGTAAGACGATTATCTCTAAAATCATTTGGCTTTGGTTTAAGTTTATACTGAATACGTTCTCCTGGCTCATACTTACTTTGCCTTTGTAGGTTATGATTTGTTAAGTTTAAGAATGCAGATCACATTGACTTCGTTAAATGTTACTTGAATCAAAGTAGAAAAGCCGCATGCATTAGAAAGGATTATTTTGAGACCGACAAAAAGTATTTTTTTTTATTTTTACACGCAAATAATACGCTTGTGCACTTTGTCGTAGTGGTTAATGCGTTAGACTATCACGCTAGAGTACTACGTTCGAATTTGAGTGGAGCTGATTCAGGTTCATTGACAGTTTGTAGGGTGAGTAAAGAAACCCAACAAGAGTCATGATAAACTGCCTTCCAAATTAGCCTTTCAGATTATGCAAAAATTCATAGGTCCCCATTATTTCTGGCTGAGAAATTTATAAGTCACTCCGCCCGTGTTCCCACTTTTATTTATTTATTAAAGTAATTTTAAAAATATAAATTAAAATTTATATGAAAAACCCAGCTGGAATACCTAGTTGAATTTATTTTGGCGTTTAAAATACAGCATTTCCAAATACCTCAGGTTTCAATAAATAAATCTGACTTCTTATTTTTGCAATCAGCATGAGTAAACAAACATCTTTAAATTGCTTTTTTCTTGTGTTTCTATTTTGTCTAATAAATTCAAGATGTAGATACCTACATTTTTTGTTAATGATGTTATTCGATAGGAAATTAAATTGTTATTTACAACATAAAAGTTCAAATCTCAACAAACTTGAGAAGTGATAAAAGTAACACTATTATCTTATTTCCATTTTAAATGAGTCTAAAATCAATAAAGTCGTCGGAGGATGGAATCAGTGAAAAATTTAATAATCTGAAATCTGATACGAACAAAACTTAAGAGAAAATAAAATTCAATTTAATTATTTTAGGATTTATCTTATTGTTTGAACAAAGAATCACAAAGAACATCTCTTTTAATTTAAAGAAAAAGAATAAAATACAACAACAACTTTTTAAATCCTCTGTAAATCTTCTGTGTTTCCAAAAGTCATTAAAAATTGAAACTGAATCATTATGTTTTTGAACTGTGTACAATGTATACTCGCATCATAAAAAAATACAGCAATAAATCAGTCGAGCTTATTTATAATTTATTTTTCAATCTTTTGTATTTACCAGCTTTTGAATGTTTTGCAGTAAATAACATGAAAATAAAAAGTTTATTCAAAAAAGTTTAAGAGCATTATATAAAAGTGAAATCATTAAAAGACTAAAAATTGTTTAATTCATAATCGAGTTGACAACAATTTTACCAGTAACAGCTGTATTTTGACAGCTCACTTGGGCTCGGTTAAGTTGATTTGTCATTTCTTCATCAATAAACCTACGCCATCAGAACAACTCAGCCGAATATTGGGAAAATTTATTTCGAAATACGTGGTGGTTCAGGCCACTAGATTCACTATGTGCGCTACTACGTCCATATTTTAATGCTCAGCGATGATGTTTATTTTTTGGTTGAATGATTGTGTCGTGGAGTGAAATGGCCGTATTTGGAGCAGGTAAAGAAAACCACAAATCATTTTGAAGTTCTAATATATTGTGCTTTATGAGCTGGTGGAATCATTGGTCCATATTTCTTGAAAAATGATATCCCAAGAAGGTTACAGCTGCTGCCAATAATGGAGAGCCACTTTACTGGGGCTAAACACAATGGTGCTGGCGTAGCTTTAGCTTGTAGCACTGTCAAAGTTTGAAGTTACAAAATTAATATAAAATACTCTAATGTGAAACTGTATAGCAAGAAATCTATGATGGAGCACAAAGTTCAGTTAGATCAACTTTCTGCTATACAGCTTCAGTATTGTGTTCAATCATCAGTTAGATTTATCACTGTACTGATGCAAATAGTCTTCACATTATTCGGGCCGTACTGGAATTCCAGATTATGCTCTATTGGAGCGTATTGCACAACATTGGGAACTAGCATTTATGTCGAATCCTACTTTGCGTTGCCTCTAAATGGTATCGTCTCTTTTTTCGATGAGGCACATTTTCAACCCAGTTGATGTGGTTTTTAATATTTTTGACCGAGGATCAGGGAGGCAATAACAAATAACTTCTGGCCCGAAATCCTAAATCCGGTCACAAATGCTAAAAAGAATGCACGAAAACTTCTTCGGTAGTGTATGGGCTCTGGAGAGCGCCATCTGAACGACACATTTGAGCAGGCCACGTTTTTTTAAGAACATTAGGTACATTAAAATTCCCAATGTGGGTCAATATGGAATGATACAAAAAATGTTGTCATTCAATCGTACTGAGATTCATCCCAATTTAAGAGCAATGCAACTGTCGCGCTCAAGGCAACCCCCTGCACTTTATGTATACTTTACGAGTATATAAACTTTTCAATTATTTATTTATTAAGAAATATTTTTTTTTTAAATACAAACATCTGGATTAGTTATGAGGTCAATTTGGCATCGCTGCTTTTGGGTAAAGAGTCTGAGATTAAGTAAATATTGCCACCATCATGTTCAGCGGCAATATATCCCTTGTTGATCCCTTTGGACATTTTGTAAATATATATGTGTGCTTAACTACGAGTACAATCCAAACAAGGAAAACAAATTGCTATAAGAAAATTTTCAAAACAAAACACAGACACAAAAGACAAGAAAGTCTCACATTCTCACAACACCCACAAAGCTCGAAGGCAACGGAGTCCTTGAGCAATCTTTTTTATTACACGATGTGAACTGGAGGGTATCGACTACTGTATTGTATATACCTACCTACTTGGATTTTGAGACAAAGTTTTATCGTCGCTTGCGTCGCATCGTTGTTGTTGGCTTTGTTGTTGTCGTTGTCGTCGTTGTTTAGTTTTCTTCTCTTGAGAAGGTAATCATAACCATGAAAGATGATGCGGAACTCGCTGTCATCACAGGCTGTGTTCATAAATGAGGTTTATCCGTTTTTCTCTCAGCAAGGATAGATTTTACCAAGTAATTGAACTTTGAAATAAGTAATTTATTTTAAAGAATAGGACACACATAATCGATCAATGCTCGAATAAAATTGATTATGGTTGACAGATTTTCAAACTCAACACGCTCATGCTCACAACTTGGATAATGCAACTTGAGTACGTATTTGACAATCGGAATAAACAGTAATTTGATTAATAAATCTGTTTCATGTTTAGATTTTGAATTTAATTTTGTAAACAGGTCTTATATTTGAATCAGATGATTATAAGGACCCATCAGTATAATTTGCTTTGACAAAAACCTTAAGAGGTAAAATGTGATTGGGATATTTGGAAATTAGTACCAAAAATATTAGCGATTATCCAATTTTTTTGTCAGAAACATTACCGCTCAAATTTGTACTTGCGAATATAGGTACTAACGGGTGATTTTTTAGCTGGTTTGGTTTTGGCAACACTGGTTTTGACAGCTGACGTGTGTTTAGTACCTTGTGTTACTGTCAAACAGCTTCAGTTTGGTTTGCAATTTAACCATGGATCGTCTTACAAATGAACAACGCTTGCAAATTATTGAATTTTACTATCAAAATTCGTGCTCGGTTCGAAATGTTCATCGCGCGCTGCTTGTGTTCAGCGATGAGGCTCATTTTTGGTTGAATGGGTACGTAAATAAGCAAAATTGCCGCATTTGGAGTGAAGATCAGCCAGAAGCATTGCAACAGCTACCAATGCATCCCGAAAAAGCCACTGTTTGGTGCGGTTTATGGGCCGGCGGCATTATTGGGCCATATTGGGCGAATCGCAGCGTTACTGTCAATGGTGAACGCTACCGAGCGATGATAACAAACTTTTTTTTGCCCGAAATGGAAGTTCTTGACTTGCATGATATGTGGTTTCAACAAGACGGTGCCACATGCCACACAGCACGCGAAACAATGGCGCAATTGCGAGGCGAGTTTGGTGAACAGTTAATTTCACGTTTCGGGCCGGTCAATTGGCCGCCTAGATCCTGCGATTTGACACCATTAGATTATTTTTTGTGGGGGTATGTCAATAATAATGTCTATAGGGACAAGCCCGCTTCGATTGACGCACTGGAAGCCAACATCCATGCATTCATTCGTGAGATACCGGCCGATATGTGTGAAAGAGTATGCCAAAATTGGACTCAGCGGATGGGCTACCTGAGACGCAGCCGCGGTCAACATTTGCATGAAATTATCTTTAAACATTAAATTGCAAAGTTCAAACTATCGATTCAAATAAATATTTCATTCATTTTTTCGAATTTTTTGTGTTTTTTTTTTTTTTAAAGTTCTAAGCCTCTTAAAAAATCACCCATTATATGGCAAGTTATGAATTGGTACAAAAAATCGAACTCGAAATTTTGATCAAACTTGACATTACGATGATAGGGAAGACGAAAAAGTTGGATCTCTCAAAAAGTCCGTCTGTTTGTCTGTCTGTCTGTCTGTTCGACTACAGCCTAAACAGTAGCTGTCATATACAAAATTTCTTGGCCAAAAAGGAAAAACTTATTTTTCTCAAAATTGGCTTCACAGAATTTTTTTTTAAGAAGTCAATAAATTTAAATAGTTATAAGTTGCCGTTTACTACCTCCCAAAGAACCATTTTTTTTTACTATCGCTTTTCTCGAAAAAGATTCAACTGATTCTGATCAATTTTTTTATAAAGAATTATTAACACATTCTAAAGAATTTTATGCACCAAAATTTTCAAAAAGATATTTTTTGGATTTTTAAAAAAAGTCATAATTTTTTTTTTTTTGAAAACTCAATATTTCAAAAACAACTCTGTCGATTTTTATTAAACTTGGTAAATAGCAGTTTTTTGACTTTATCTAGAAGATTTTTGACAACAGTATTAACAGTATACCTCTCTCATAGAACGGTTTCTTTGATTTTCGACTTTCTCAATATCTGATCAACCAAATAAAATAAGATTTTTTATACAGAAGCTCGTAACAAATATAAATAAAAGTGCGTAGCAAAATTTTCTAAAAAAATATTTTTGGATTTAAAAAAAAAATTCGATTCGATTCGAAAACGGGTAGCAAATATTTTTGTAAAGTTCAATTTTCAACTTAACATTAACAAATACTTAAAATTGGCGTACCAATTTTTTTTTTCTCAAAAATATTAATGAAATTTTATATATAAAAAATTAATTATTTTTAAAACCGCTCCTACAATTTTCAAAATTTTGTTCTCATAAATTAAGATTTATATAAGAAATCAGATGGTGTACATCGCGTTGGGTTTAAACAGATTTAAAGTATTTTAATCAATTTCTTTCTAATTTTGTTGATTTAAAACAATTTACCAGTTTAAATAATATAATTTCGTTTTATGCATATGTGGCAACACTAGGCTATATTGTTAATTTTTGTATACTCACATAATACCACCTGAAACTAAACTAAGATTTGGCAAATGGATAAAATATATACTCCTATAGCTAATTTATTTCAGACTATAGAACCACAATGTGATCGCGCGTAAGAGCAAGTTCATGCGACCCAACCCAGTCGTGCAAATTTTTGGTAAATATTCAAAGACTTTGATCTTGACGATGCGATTAATAGAACTCAAGATACAAGCTTTTTTAACCGAAAACATTATCGGCTTCCTTGAAGATTTTATGCATACCTATCAAAAAATCAAACAATAAATTCCCTTAAAAAGCTTACATCTTGAGCTCTGTTAATCAATAAAGGGAAAATGACAGAGTATCATATTCCTTTCGAAGAACAGTTGCTTTCTGTGTCATATTCTCCAGAACGCACTCATGTCAAAATTAAGCTAAGGTTTTATCTGTTGTTTGCAGAGAAAATTGGGATTTATTCTCTGTGTACTATAGGCTTAATCATGAAGTATGTAGTTTTATAACATAAATTATTATTCAAATGTGCACTGTGGCCAATGCGTACTTTTGTAGGCATTAAAGTTTTTCAAATTAATTTAACTTGTTGTTTTACGTTTTTACTACTTCGTAACTCAGGATGAAGTTTTGTCAGTATATGCATTTGCAAATTTAAGTGGATACTTTCTAAGCTTCCTTAACTCTTTCTTTTCGAAGGCTCTGGATGACATTTATCTTCATAAAATTTAAAACTAAAATATTATCTATAAAAACATGGTGCCTCCTCGTACTGTAAACATGAACTTTGAGAGCTAAAAATTATCTTAGTACGAAATTTCAAATAAAATTTGAGGAGGTGGTTATTTTAGATTTATATCCAACATTGCAAGTTACAAATCACTCGTGTCGTTCGTTTTTGCTTCTAAAAAATCCTTGATTCTCGTTATTGAATTATTAAATCCAAGTGAATGTTGTTTTTAGATAAGTACTATATAAGGCAAGTGTAGGATTCGTAAAAATCGATCTCAGGGTTTTAACCATTCCTTACATTGCAATGATAGAAAATAGAAATAAAGTTGGCCCGGTTTGTATTATGTACGTCCTGCGATGCAACCGTTATGAAAAAGGTTATTTATCTCGGAAACGGCTCTTAAAATTTTGACAACATTTATGGTGCGCTCTACTGTTGTAGGAATGATCTGCATTTCGATGACAAAAATGAAAGTATTTGCTCAAAACTGATACTAACGGTACGTGTCTCGTTATTGGCTTGACTGATTATACAGAAGGTCCCTTTAAATTGTTATAATATTGCATTCACAAATTTTCAAAAAAAAAAAAATGATCAGGGTTTAAAAAAAGTTGTTTTTTGGAAGAAAAAATATTTTGAAAACGAGTTAATACTTTTTTTAAACTATATTTCAAGGTATATTCAACACATTGAAAATGATATCGCAGTTTTTCTTTAATGTTGAAGCAATTTTTTAAATATTCATCTTCATAAATTTATTTCTTTTAAATAATTTAGACAGCGTTCTTCAATTGGAAATTAATACATTTTTAGAAGTTGTTTTAGCTATTTATAGACTAGTTTCATGATTCTCTTCCATTCCATTTTTCATACGAATAAACTAAATAGAAAATAATATTGATTCAAAATAGCTTTTAACGGCCTTTAGTCCATAAAAATTGGCGTTTCGTCCCGGCGATCTCACTTGGACTCATCAGTTGACTAAAAATTAATGTAAGTTGAACTGAACTTTATAAAAATTGCGTATTGCCAAGGCCCTCACTAGTCAACTGATGAGTCGAAGTGAGATCGCCGGGACGAAACGCCAATTTGATTTGACTAAAGGCCATTAAAAGCTATTTTGAATCAATAATTCAACAAGTCCAATTAAATAGTGCTAAGTCTTCTACTTGGCTAATGTATTTCAGTAGTATATTGAATTTGAAAATATATAAGAAAATATTATTATTAATTAAATAAATGTGGGTATAAATGTACGTTTAATAAAGTGAACGTGTGGTTTTCAAGAAGAAATAAAACGCATATAATTTAATGTTATGTTAAAGATAAGGGTTTCTCATTATGCTTCAAAAATGATTTCGGGCAAGTGGCCGCCGCGGCTGGCTCGAATAAACTCCAGCCGAGAGTCGCAATTTTCGACCACTTCTTGCAGCAATTGGGGCCGTATGTCAGCAATATCGCACCGAATATTCTCTTCCAAGGCGTCAATCGTCTCGGGCTTATCTGCGTAGACAAGCGATTTCACATAACCCCACAAGAAATAGTCCAGCGGTGTTAAATCGCACGATCTTGAAGGCCACGCCACAGTCCCACGACGCGAGATAATACGCTCACCAAAAGTTTCCTTCAATAAATTGATTGTTTCGTTGGCTGATGCATGGCATGTAGCGCCGTCTTGTTGTAACCAAAGGTCGTCCACATCAACATCCTCGAATTCAGGCACGAAAAAGTCATTAATCATGGCTCTATTCTCTATAGCGTTCTCCATTGACTGTAACATTATGGCCGGCTTTATTTTTGAAGAAATATCGACCAATGATTCCCTCTGCCTATAGAGCACACCAAACAGTGACTTTTTGAGGATGTAACGGCGTCTCACTCCAAATACTACAATTTTGCTTATTACGTTAAACCAAAAACGAGCTTCATCGCTAAACAAAATTTTCTTGTGAAAATCGGGTTCAACAACGATTTCGTTTCGAGCCCGTTTTGCACGATTTGCAAACGTTGTTCTGTATTTATTTTTAAAATTTTAAGCCCCTCGGCTTTAAATTTAAATTAAAATTTAATAGTTTGTTATAACCATTGAATAACTAATTGTAGTCAAGGATGCTTTAACTGTACTCCGCGTCCGCATTAAGTTTTCGTCAACAGTTAGTGCCTACTGTTGAAGTTGGATTTAAGGGGTCTTAACTGTATGCTAATGCATTGTCTCACGTATTTATATTTGTATTCTTGTTTTCTCAATATAAAATTCAAAATGCACTTAAAATATTTTCACAAGTCCCATCAGCTGCAAGAAACAAAGTATGTATTTTTGTATACCTAACGCACACATAAATGCATCCAATTTTATTTAGAGTGCTCTCCATTGTATTATTCGCATATTATACATTCAACTCGTATACCATAAAGTGAATTTTAAACGTAAACTTTTCTTATAAGTGTGTATGTATTGATATGAGAATGTGTTGATATACCTACTTATTAAACTATACAAAAATATATCAAGGACTTTTATTTTTTCCCCAGTAATTTCCCATAGGTATCCAAACAAAGTGTTTACCTGGCGAAAACAGATAAGCATTTATGTAAGGTTATCCCGGATATAGTTAAACAAAAACTCCTCATCCTCATGCAAATGCAAAGTTTTAGCTTCACATATTTTGAAAGGATGATGCAGGGAAGATGCAAAATACTCATTTTATAGAATAAAGTCAAATTTGGCTTTGTTAATAGATAATTCCAAGAATATGGTAGGTAGGTACATTTGAAAGCAACGAAACAAAAAAATCTTTATGAATTAAATTAAAAATTTTGCTGCTACAATATACCTACATGAACTATGTAATGGGTGATTTTTTAAGAGGTTTAGAACTTTTTTTTTAAAAAAAACACAAAATATTCGAAAAAATTAATCAAATATTTATTTGAATCGATAGTTTGAACCTTGCAATTTAATGTTTAAAGATAATTTCATGCAAATGTTGACCGCGGCTGCGTCTCAGGTAGCCCATCCGCTGAGTCCAATTTTGGCATACTCTTTCACACATATCGGCCGGTATCTCACGAATGAATGCATGGATGTTGGCTTCCAGTGCGTCAATCGAAGCGGGCTTGTCCCTATAGACATTAGCCTTGACATACCCCAACAAAAAATAATCTAATGGTGTCAAATCGCACGATCTAGGCGGCCAATTGACCGGCCCGAAACGTGAAATTAACTGTTCACCAAACTCGCCTCGCAATTGCGCCATTGTTTCGCGTGCTGTGTGGCATGTGGCACCGTCTTGTTGAAACCACATATCATGCAAGTCAAGAACTTCCATTTCGGGCAAAAAAAGTTTGTTATCATCGCTCGGTAGCGTTCACCATTGACTGCGATTCGCATCATCTTTGAAGAAATAGGCCCAATAATGCCGCCGGCCCATAAACCGCACCAAACAGTGGCTTTTTCGGGATGCATTGGTAGCTGTTGCAATGCTTCTGGCTGATCTTCACTCCAAATGCGGCAATTTTGCTTATTTACGTACCCATTCAACCAAAAATGAGCCTCATCGCTGAACACAAGCAGCGCGCGATGAACATTTCGAACCGAGCACGAATTTTGATAGTAAAATTCAATAATTTGCAAGCGTTGTTCATTTGTAAGACGATCCATGGTTAAATTGCAAACCAAACTGAAGCTGTTTGACAGTGACACAAGGTACTAAACACACGTCAGCTGTCAAAACCAGTGTTGCCAAAACCAAACCAGCCAAAAAATCACCCGTTAGTTGGTACATTATTATATTAACTGAATGTATGTATATTAAAAAAAAAAAAAAAAAACGAAAAATCCCGCCAGAGAGAGAGGAATGCAATTACAGTGCCATCTTAAATTGTACCTGTAAGGGTTGCCGTACGACGCACAATTACGAACATTTTCAGAATACATTATAACATATTATGTAAGTAGACACAAATTCAAACTGAATTTAATTACATTTTTGTCTCACAAACAATTAAATACAAACAATTTTCCTTGAAGACGTCACTGAAATTGAAAGAAAAAAGGAATTTAATTGTTTCTACCATTCAAGTACATTGATAAATAATTAATGATTTTGTTTTCAAATAACGTGAGAAACTAGTTTTGCAATTCAGTTACTGATTTTGGAGGCCTGTGGTGCCCAAGTTGTTTTAGTGAAATCTGTTGTTTATTATTCAGTAACTGATGCCCAATCACCATGGCAAGTTATACGATTGAACAGTACCTACGTCCAAATGATAAAACTTTAATATCAAATTCTTTTGGGGCAAATATACGTGCGTTGCACACAATTTATGGTTTACACGGTTGTCCTTCCAGGCACAGATTACCCACATGAAGATAAAAAATCCCCGGCATCCATTTTAATTTGCCTACAAGCTTGAACTGTCAGATTGAAGACAAAAAATGAGAATGTGTGTACAAAACCCTCACACATAGACAGTAGGGATCTTCACACACTTGGCTAAATTGTTGTTGCAATTCACATCTATTCATCGACGCGGGATGAAATTACAAATACAACAATGTAAACAAATGGGTTTTGGAGGGTGAAACATATACGAGTACGAAAAATTCTCATCTTCATATGGCTAATCTGTGCTTCCAAGTCGATTATCCAAAGTTTGATGGCCAAGTTTGAGTTTTACGATTCAGTGAACAATCAGGAAACGCCCTTGCGTCAACAAAACGCAAGATCAACCGAAATCATCGTCGCTGGCTGTGAGAGTCTGTAGTTCTTCGAAAACGACGATGTCATTGCCATCAGCATCAACGGATAGCGCTACCGATCGATGATAAACAATTTTTGCTTGCTGCAATTGGATAATATGGATGTGAACGACATGTGGTTCCAACAAAAAGGGAGTAGAAGAAAATATGCCACACAGATTTTTGCAATTTTTTTCAAAGTGAAAACGAAAAAGGAAACGTTTGTTAAACAAGAACAAAAACATTAACACCTACCTTACATATACGTCATTTTTCATTTTTTTTTTAATATAACCTGCCTATTACGAATAGACATTTTTGTTTATAATCACGCACGAGTGTAAGAAAAGTAGGAAAGAATGACATGTGACTAATCTTCTATAACTTTATAAATTCTATTTAATTTTCAGAGGTATAGAACTTTAAGTTGGCCACACTATTTTAACTGGCGGCCATTTTGTCAGCTATCAAGTGATTTGTTTTTAGTTTGGTTTGGCATTTCAACATGAATATGAATAGACTAACGCCTGAACAACGCTTCCAAATTGTGCAAATTTATTTTGAAAATCATGGCTCTGTTCGAAATACGTATCGCGCACTACGTCCATTTTACGAATTTTTGGTTGAATGGATACGTCAATAAACAATACTGCCGTATTTGGAGTGATGATAATCCTCAAGTGTATGTTGAGACAACGATACATCCACAAAACTGACTGTTTGGTGTACTTTATGATTTGGTGGAAAAATTGGTCCGTACTTCTATAAAAACGATGCTGGCCAGAACGTTACAGTTAATGGTGACCGCTATAGAGCCATGATTATTGACTTTTTTGTTCATCAGTTGAACAACCATGATGTGTAGGAGCTGTGGTTTTAACAAGACGGCGCAACATGTCACACAGCTCGTGACACAAATGATTTATTGAAGGAAACGTTTGGTAAGCGCATAGTTTCACGTTACGGACCCGTGAATTGACCTCCAATATCGTGCGATTTAACGCCGCTTGACTATTTTGGGGATATGTGAAGTCCCTTGTTTACGCCGATAAGCCCGAAATGATTGAACACTTGGAGGACAACATTCGCTGCGTTATTGCCGACATATGGCCACAAATGTTGGAAAAAGTCATCGAAAATTGGACCTCCAGATTAGACTATATAAACGTCCGAGCCAGCTATGGTGGTCATAAGCCAGAAATCATATTTAAATTATAATGCCAGATTATCTTTCGAATAAAGTAAATTTCATGTCAATTTAAAAAAATCATCTTTGTTTTATTCAATTTCAAAGTTCTATACCTCTAAGAAAAACAGCCCTTAATAAATAAATAACAAACATACAACATTTATGCCTTTGCTTTATTTGCAAAACTTTTTTCTTTTAATGTTAAGATATCTTAAAATATTTTGCTCAATTAAATAAGACAGATAGCTAAGAAATATTTTTTTGAAAATTTTGGAAAGCAATATTATTTAAGCTTATTAGATGCTTCGGTATAAAAAAAAAAATTAGATAAAATCCGTTAAGCGGATATTGAGATAATCCCAAGTCAATCAGATTTATTATTAACTAAAGCTTTATGACAAATTGAATAATGTATAATGGTTGATAGTAGCCGTGTTTTTTTGCAAGCCCGGGGAGATTTGGATGAAAAAAACGACATCGGAGATTAGCGACGCCATTACAGAAACAAAATGGAGTTTCCATACAAACTATAGATAACAAGTATGCAATTCACGCCGGTAACACAGTTTTTCTCCGTGCTTAAGTTGAGCCCCGAGAATTCTCCGCGTTTAGCTAAGCCCGAAGGGGATTAGTTGTTGTTTTTTTTGGACGTAGTTTTTTTTCGATCAATTTCCTCGGGGCTTGCAAAAAAACACGGCTAATATCTACTTACTTTGAGACACGTAGACATTTTTTTTATCAAAATCGTTGGTGTTGTTTTTGAGCAAAATAAGATTTTTCTTAACAGTTTTAAAAATCTGTTCAGGACGTACCGTTATTTTTGGTTAAAAGCATAATTTTTGATTAAAATCATCTAGATAATGGGTGATATGCATAAAACAGAAGTAATTCCTAGAAGTAAAAGAGTATAAAAAAAACTATAAATTTTAGTAAAACGTTAGATTTATAGTATTTACTAAGTTTCGTATGCATAAAATAAAGTTCATACTTGCTGGCAAATGCTTTCAGTAGATACTAAATTCATCCAAGTAATTACTTAAATTCACCCGAAATTGTTAGTAAATAGTTATTTTTTTAATAAATTCTCTTAAAAATATTGCATTGTATTGCTGTTTGGATATTTATGAAGGCATATCTTTTTCGATTGATGTGTCTTTCCAAATATAATTGCAGTTTAAATATTTAAATATGAGTGCTGTTTAAGGTTCCTATGTATGCATGATGGGAAGCTGTATTGAATAAGCCAGTCATGTTTTGGTCTCAACTGTTCTTCATAATTTAATGGAATTTGTATCTTATATGACGCTGTCTTTAAATAATCTTGCTATCAAATTTACAATTCTAGAAACAGCATACTCTGATGTACGCCTATATAACTTCATCATCTCTAAATAGAAATCCAGGATCCATAACAAAATCTTTATCTTCTCTTCATGATTATATGTAGTTCCTTCATCTCTTTTTTTAGTCTAAATTCTTAGAAAAAAATAATTTATTATCACTATTTGGCGTGTCTTTAAACTGGTGTTAAGGTAAAAAGTAAGCTTAATTCAATTTTCTGGAAATAACTTTATTTGATTTTTTTTTTGTTTCCATGTCAACATTTAAATTTAAACAATAATTCACAAATCCTTTATTTAAACCCAATTGAACTAATCTTTAGTAAAATATGTGCTAGCAAACGACTGTCAATATCTCCTTACTTTATAAACTTAACAAACAAGGCCTTGAAGAGTTTTCAATTTTGGACGTAATAAATTAAACTCTTGTCTGCTAAATTAACCAAAGCCTAACAATGCAAAAACTGTAACAACTTCAATGAGGTTTTGTTTTGCGAAGAATTATGCCATAATGTTTATACAATTTTTTCGAAGTTTTGTTCCGGGAACTTTTATATGAACTAATTAATTTGTTAAGTTTAAAAAAAAAATTAAAGTTTTTTTTTCTAACCGTTAAAATGGGCTAATGGCTAGCCAACGGCTAACTAACCAATGATGTATTCATACTTAACCAATCTTCTTTACAATTTTTTGAACTTAGAAAGCGACTTTCGATCGTTATAAACTTCTAGAGAACACTGTGGTCACAAGCAAAAACCGTTTAAGTCAAATTGATATAAATGCTTTTTTATTCATCATGTTCTCAATGCTTTGCTGCGTTGTTAAAAAAAAATTACTAAAATGTAGTAATTTAAAAGCATTTTTCATCTAAAGTGCAACCTGCACATTCCGGTCAGTATTAACAGCAACCCAATTTAAATAAATACATTAGCCTGATTGCTTCGAATTTTGACTCAAAACAGTTAATATTTGGTTTCACGGCTACTTAGTTGTGGGTTAAGAGCACATTAGTATGTACGAAGAAATTTTGCAAGTTGCTATTTTGTAACTTTGAAAAAATTAAGTAATTACTACAGAAAAAAGTACTTGCTAGTTTTTATGCATGTGGAATAAAGTTTTTACTAAACAAATTCATCCGAGAAAAGTTGTTTACTATGATCGAAGTAAAAATTTAATTTTCAGCATTTACTGCATTTTTATGCAAACGATAAATAGTGTTTACTTAAAAATTCTCTAGTAAAAGCATTTGCTATGTTTTATGCATTTCACCCAAAATGTTAAGAAAAAACCTGCAAGTAGTAGGTATATAAAGGATTGAATATGATCTATATTTGCAGGAAATTAAACGGATGCCTCTAAGTAGGTACGTTTATAGATAAGGTACATACATAGATATAACCCAATTTGCAATTGAAGTGCTGCCCATACCCCGATTTGGTACATATATTATGGGTTGCTAATAAATTCAACAATAAAGGAAGCTACATCCTAATGCGAATGGCCCTTGTGACCTTCATTAGGGTTTGTTCTTTTAACATAAAAACCTACATAAGCTATAGCTTTATTGTAATCTCTGAATCAACACACCTGACCCTAAGCTCTTTTACGTTGACATTTTTTTTTTGCTTTTTTTCAAACTGTTTACATTTTGCCAAACAACAAAAGGTAAATCCGACACCAAGAAATGATTGATGAAAGTGTAGTACCTATTCCTTCTCTTTCGCAGTTCAGATAAATATTTCTTTTTTTTTAATCTTGAGTTACAAAGAATTCACAATGAAAGTCATTCTTCAAAACAAAAACCAAATGAAGACAAAAAAAAAAAAAACATTTCCAACAACTCAAACACAATAAAATACACCCATAAAACACAAATCATCAAAAGAAATAATCTAGAGTCTGGTGACTATAGGCTTTGAAGTATCCGCACTGGAGGTAAAAGAAGAGCCCATTGAACCGGAAAGATTTGGTGTTATTTTTTGTTCTTGCAGACTTAGAAAAATCACTCATTCGATTCATTCATTATTTATTTATCCTTCCAAGAAATAAATAAAATCTCGTTAAATCACCGTCGTCGTCGTCGTCGTCAACACGTATAAGTAAAGATAAAACCTACCTTCAAATGCAATTCCAGCTCTCTGACCTGTAAAGAAATTCTACCACCTATATCGTCGTCATCATCATCATTATCACCATCACCTTGTCACCTCAACTGGAGACGTCCTTTTACATTACACAACAAACTATGTCGAATGGTAACCTATAAATAGCAGCAATGTAATCAGATTCCATTCCGCATTAGTTGTGTCCTCTCCGACAAGACAACAACTGACGTCAAGATAGCTACTGTCGACCCAGGACCAAGGAGCATGGGTTAAAGTGGGTAGCTACCTTTAAGAAGAACATCCTTTTAAGGGATTAAAGCACCTGAAACAAAAGGTGAGGGAAACGATTTAATGCTTTGGCATTTACATTTAGGTGCTGATAACCCTATCCTTTTGTTGATTGTTTTATCTCTGATTAATGCACATAGATACCTCCACCCTCTCAGTCAGAGTCACCTGAATTTCAAAGTCGACATTTGTTGGTGTTTATGAGAGGGTTGTCTAGATATAGTTCTTTATTTAGGTAATTGGGTTTCTTTGTGAACGATCGGTGTAGGTAAGCCCAAACAATAACGTTTGTTAAAGAATTTGATTGGAAAATTGACTCTAATTTATCTTTATTTTTCAAAAAGTCAATGAATTCTCCGTTAAACTTGAGTTTAAGAAAATTTGTTAGAAATATTATGATGTCAGACATTTTTTCATTGGTATAAGCAAATACAGGAATAATTTATATTATTTAATATATGAAAAATGTGCAGCCTAAGCTTCTAAAGAAAATGATTTTGCATTGAATAAAAACGAAGTTTTCTATAAGCTTTTGTGCAGAAGTAAAAGCGCCGAATCCCATATTGCCCAGAAAAATTTCCAAAAAAAAGAAACCTAATAATAAACATATCAAAATGAAACATAGTGCATATTAATAAATTAATAAACATTTAGCTACCGTTAAATACTTATTTTTTTTCCAATTTTGTTGATTTAAATGTGTGACTTAAAAGAAGGCAATGTCAAATGTTACAATCGTCCTTTTCGGTGTGTCGATTGTAACACGCTGAACGGATGGCTCTAACACCATATAAATACATATATGAAGCAAAAATCAAAAATGGTGCCTAGACTTAGAATTTAATTCTAAGCTAAAACCATAAATTACTTACGTGCATTCAGGACCTAATTGCAAAGAATTGTGCGTTCAAAAATGAACGCACACAGTTCTAGTTTTTCGTAATAATTGAATGTTGCAACTTACCCACCGTTACGTTCGTACCCAATCTCCCCTACTTTTCGTTTAAGTGTTACTATACTATTCTTAGCGTTCACTATTTTAAAGATAGGTATATAACTAGGAAAACCTTTTATGCGCCCACGATTCTGCAATGGAACTTTCAGGCAGTAAGTATTTCTTATGTCACATATTAAACATAGTCGAGCTTAAAAATCTTCACTTGAATTTCTCCGCAGTAAAAGTACATTTTCCTTCAACTTTAGTACTTTGCGGTTCCGTGATATTATCAAATTATGGTGGAATGCATTAAGTAGGTGGTAACATCTGATAAATGCTCAACCAAATCATCCCGTTTCAGATTGAACTAGGGGTGGTTGCTCGCTGTCTTAAATTGTGTGAATTCCAGAGGTGCATTCAATTATCTAGATATATGTATAAAAATAAATATGTGTATTAGTTTTCTTTTGCATACATAATTTTTTTTTTCAAAATTTTTAATATTTCAAAAGTTATGCATTTTTAGAAATGACGGTAATTGAAAATGTTTTTTTTTTCTGTTTTACAACAAAGTGGAGGAGAAAATAGTTAAAATAAAGTTTATAGCTTATAAAGGATTGTCTTTAACTCACAAAGATACAAAGTAGATTTTCTGTTGAACCGTTTTTGGGGCTTTTACAAAAATTTAGATATACAGTCGACTCTCCCTAAGTCGAATTTTCACCGGATACCAAGATTTTTTCGAGTTAGAGAGAGTTTTGGAAAAATTTGAGTTATATAGAGAAAGATTTTTTTTATCTTTTTTTTATTTAATAAACAAAGGTTCATATAAATACTTACAAAAAGTTAACAGATAAACGATGATGGCACACGCGATGCTACAAATACATATTAAGGGTATTGAAGTGTGTAGGTACTTGATGGTTCGTAGTTACAATCCAAATACGAATTCCGAAGGTGTAATGTTTTTTATTTTGTTTTGTGCTTAACAAAATTCGACTTAAGGGGTGAACAAAATGCCAGTCATCAAGAGAATGTGTTCGAGTTAGAGAGAGGTTCGACTTAGGGAATGGTTTTTTATGGAAAATTGAATGTTGAATGTTAAAATATGGCGAAAAAGTACGATTTAGAGAGAAATTCGACTCAGCGAGAGTACGACTTAGGGAGAGTCGACTGTATTTGAAAATTCGCAAAAGTTTCAAATAGTGCAGGAAGATTTTTCACTATCAGCAAAAGTGGCCACTAGGTGCAATTTTTCCTAAGCACATAGAACTTATTTTTCATGGATTCTGTCAAGAACAATTTTAAGAGTGCACACGAACTAACCGGAATTGAGATTTAATTTTTTAATAAATTCTACGAAGCGTAACACTTTCGCATAACCACCTACCAAAATCTAATACATCCACTGACAGCCTCCCCATCAAGAAAATATTTTGATTAACTGACCACTCACCACCAACTGTGGAGAACTCTAAGCTAATCAACTTAAACGTGTACCCTACATCAGTAAAAACAGTATACACCAGAACCCTATGTCAACATCCAACCTTTATACACCATCAGCCAACTCTACCACCCATGGAATCATCATCAACAGCAGTGCAAAGAACAACGCTACATCATCACACATACAAATATTTATTTCATTAGTTCACAGTGCATCCTAGCTAAAAATTTCACAAAATGAAGTATGAAAGTCCAACAATGGGATCGATTGTAGGTAGATATATCCCAACTGGCTGCGAAAACTGTTTGCTGATGACTCGCTTAAACATTATGCTACCTTAATATCACTACTTGTTCCAGTCCGGATTGTAGCAGCCTATAAGAAATGGGTCATCCGAATCAACACATCCAAATCGGAACTTGTTTGCTTCAGAAGACCCCACAACGGCAGAAGTCACTCGGCAGCCACTTGCAGAAACTTAGTTCTAAAGCTCCCTGATGGATCCACCATTGCTGCCAAAAGGAACGTCAAATGCCTGGAAATCAACTTCAACGAGTTGCTTATGTTCAACCCGCAATCAAAAAGTGCACTCAGAAAAGCGAACTGGGCCATCCACCGACTACACCCATTGATGAAGAGAAGATCAGGACTTAGCCAACATACCAAGATTAGTGATCATACAAGCAACTTCTGCGACCAGTCATCAGCTATTGTTTCCCAGTCTTGTTTACAATATCAAAGACAGCGATGAAAAACTCAAAATTTTTGGAGCGGAAGATGCTAAGAATTTGCACCGGAATCCAATTCGATCGACATTGAAGAATAAAACCAAAGGAACTAAAATCTCCAAAAGATTATTTTACTGGACAAATACCTGCTAAGCTTGGCATACAAGATACAAGCTAGTGGAGAACACCGTCAATCACCAAATCAACTAATGAAAGGATAACCACAGAGCAACGTACCTCAGCCGCGGTACTTCTGTGTACTGGAAACCCTCGAGGGCAATATCTTCATGGACAACGTGGATGCAGCAATTTCCTTCTACGCTGACACCCCAATGCCGCGGATAAATGTCAACCCTTCCCCCAACACACACCCAAACCAACACTGGACAACCGGACAACATGTAGCTTATAAAATTTTACACAAAAATGATTACAGCAAGAAGAACATATAAAAAATGATAACCACACTGCCATAATTGTCTATAAAAAACTAAATAACATTCTCAGTTTCTAATGTATTCAGCTGTTAATTAGTGTGGGGCTATTCGGATTTCATTTTTTGAAAAGGATAAAAACCAACCACACTTTTACCTCTCATCTTTCTATGAAGCTTTTGATTAAAAATAACCTAGTTTTTTTATTTTTGTTTTCAAATGAATAAATTATTAAAAAGTTAGACACATGCCTTAAGACCTCATTCCTCACTCATACCTTAAAACTCCATTCACTGTTTTGAATAAAATATTTGGACAGCCCTCGAACCAATCTGTATTTCACCCAGTGTGGTGGTATGAGTGGTTCGTGTGCACAAAATGTTGAAAAGAAAAGTACAAGTACAAATTTTCTTGACAACTTGGGACTCCAATTAACTGCAGTTGTTCCTCCTTCATTGCGTATAATTCCATTTCTCTTAGTATAAATGCACGAGAAATGTCCTTGATTCAGTTTGAAGTAAATGTTATAGAAAATTTAATTTGCTATTTTCGAAGACATCATCCTTCCTTACCGAAGGAAGAAAATATACATTATACTCCGATCCATCATCATCATCATCATCACCACATTCACAGATGATTTTGATGTACATATATATATCTGTGTTGTATAAAGGATTCAAAAACACATTCATATACATCAACACCTACATAGAAATGAGAGAAATGAGTAAGACTCTAATGCGAATAGCTTAGAAACTGGTAGTTTGATTACATTAGGAAATTGAATGCAATTAATTGTTTAAGATTGAAAGTGTGATTAAATGTAATATGTAACAACATTTTCATCCCATATGAGGAAACTGAAAAAAAGACAAGAGCTCGTTATAAATTTACTTAGAGTTTGTTTAAGACTTTCATTTGCATTAAACCCATCACAGAGTATATGTATAGTGATTACTGAGTGGATTATTCATTAACCACGATTTGAGTTTTCAATTACAAGTCCTTCGAGGTACTATGTGCAGGGTTGAAAGTTTTTCCAAAGGAAGTTGCGAAAAAATTGCAAGAAGAGTGATTAAAAACGGAAGAAAAACGATTAAGGACATTAAAAGTTTCTGGTACCTACTGCAATTTTTTGAGAATGTGGAAGGTGTGCTACAACTTTCGTTTTAAGTGAAATTCTTTTATAAATTTACCTTTTGAAGAAATACTACCAAAAATCTATGTGCACGTACTCGTTCGGAGTAAAGAAAAACTTCGAAAATGAAAAATATCAGTTTAATTATTTTATAAAAAAAAAAGTGTCAGCAACGAAATGCAGAAGAAAAGGGCGCTCTATTTTGGGTATAAGAAATTATAAATGTGAAAATATTTATAGAGAAGAATATTGTAATTAAGTGACCTAAAAGAAATATGAGCTTAAGCTGAAAAATTTATAAAAGTCACATCGATTACTGAAAAAGGTATCATCATCATCATAATCGACTCGACAACCGGGGTCCGGTCCTGGCCTCCTTCAACAAGTCTCTCCACCCGTCCCGGTCTCGAGCCGCCGCCATCCAGTTGCGCACCCCAAGGCTCCGGGCGTCCAGGTCTACGCCATCTCTCCAGCGCAAGCATGGTCTACCACGCTGTCGTCTACTATAGAATGTACCACAAAGAACTTTCCGAGCAGGTTCCTCTTCGCTCATGCGAGCTAGGTGCCCTGCCCACCGGAGTCTACCGAGCTTAATTTTTGTCACGATATCCGCTTCAAGGTAGATTGCGTACAATTCATGATTGTACCGTCTTTGGAATCGTCCTTCCTCACATATGGGGCCAACAATTCTCCTTAAGACTTTTCTCTCGAACGCGGCTAAGAGGTCGGAGTACCTTTTGCTAAGCACCCAAGTCTCGGATCCATATGTGAGTACTGGCAGGACCATGGTCCTGTACAGCAGCAGTTTTGAAGTTATGGTGAGATTTCTGTATTTGAAGAGCTTTGACAGACTATAGTAGGCTCTGTTGAATTTGAGAAGCCGCCAGCGTATTTCTTCTTCTATATTGTTATCGGCTGCTACTATTGACCCAAGGTATTTAAAGGATTGCACCACTTCAAATTCGTGCTCCGCTACTTTGATTGTTTGACCAACTGTTCCTCTCGCATTCGATACGCCACCATGTACTTTGTTTTACCTTCACTAATGTGCAGCCCCAGATTTTGTGCCGCCTGCTCGATCTGGATGAAGTAATCATGTACAGCTTGCTCGGTTCTTCCGATGATGTCGATGACGTCTGCGTAAGCCAGTATCTGGATGGACGTGTTGACGATGGTGTTGCCGTGCCAGAGTCACGGTTCAACGCCAGGTTGAAGAGGAGGCATGCCAAACCATCCCCTTGTCGGAGTCCATTAAATATGTTGATTGGTTTGGATAGCAATCCGGCTATTTTTACTTGGCTTGTTACGTTGGTCATGGTCAACCTACATAGTCGAATAAGGTATATACATATATATTCTAAAATATACTATCCGCTTTTTAACACACGTTTAAGCTGGCACACGAATAGAGAAATTTTTCGCTTAGTAACTTTTCTTATTAATGAAAATATATTTCTTATTTATGATATCTATATATGAAGTACGGCAACATTTCATAAAAATATAGCAATATTCCAATATGTGTGTGTTACATTTACATGCATTGATTTATGAAAACTATGATTTTAGTTGTAGTAAACGGTTCTATGAGGTTTATGCAAAATTTTTAAAAAAGATATTTTTTGGATTTTTAAAAAAGTTTTTTAATTTTTTTTTGGAAATTTCAACAACAAACTTAGTCGATTTGTATGTAACTTAGCAAAAAATAGTTTTTGAATACTAGAAGATTTCAAAAAAAAAGTTTAAAAACCGTGCAGAAAAATCTTATTCTGCTCAAAAATGACTCCTACGTTTCTGATAAAAAAATTTCTTTCTGAAAAATAGCAGATTTAATCTCTCATAAAACGGTTTATTTTTTGATTTTCGATTATCTCAATATCCGATTAAATAATTTTTTTTTTCACAGAAAAATTAAGTATAAATAATATTGCATATCAAAATTTTCCAAAAAAAAATTGTTAGTTTTAAAAAAAAACAAACGCTCCTACGGTTTTAAAATTTTTGTCTCATAAATTTAGATTTATTAAAAAAATCAGATGATGTGTACATCGCGTTGAGTTCAAAAGAGTTTCAGAAGTATTTTATTAAATTTATTACTAATTTTGTTGATTTAAGACAATTTTCAAGTTTAAATAAAATAATTTTCTTGGATGCATAATGTGTAACACGGTGTTGCATTGTGCATTTTTGTATACTCACATAATACGAACTTCAACTAAACTTTGTTTTTGGCTTTCTGACCTTAGAACCACAGTGTGATCGCACATAAAAGCAAGCTTGCGCACCCCTGTCGTGCATTTTACTAAACCATAAGTACTCAGTTAAAAATAGCAATCAATTTAGTTGTTTTTGTGTATTTATTGTTGTTGTTTACTGGGCCAATACTCTTTATTAAATATATAAACTGAAAATAATTGTTTGTATACTCTTCATAGTCCTTTAATAATTTCCCAAGGTCTAATATCATTTACAAATTTATCGATGTTTTAAGTAAAATACTATGAAAAAGATATACTCATAATAAGATTGAACTTAGCTTAATCTTTACCGTTATATTTTAGTATTGAAAAAATAAATATTATTTATTATTTGTTTCCAGGTTGTACCAGCTCTTTTTCATACGGCTTCCATCTGGTTGACTGTTGTTTTAGCAGTTCAGAGGTGAGTTTAATTGCACTTAAATACATAATTATGTATCAGTAGCGGAATCAATATTCAATCAAAGGGGTCTCGACTGCACTTAATTTGTTTTTTTTTTTTTTTTTTAATTTGACACGAAAACTGTTGTGGCATCTGAGAGAAAATATATCTACATACTCTTGTTTTCCCTTCAATAAGAATTTAGAATTTTTCGAATGAAACAACTTTATGTCCGGATTCACAGACTTTTCGAATCATAGAGATTTTTTTTGCATGAATTTTGTATGACACTGATTTCGATTTTAAAAATGACTAAAAATCTCAAAACACAAAACTTGAAACTTTTCAATTCGATTACAGCCATATTGTTGACTTGTTTCAAAACTAGTTTCATTACAAAACTAGTTTTATAGAAGTTTGGAGTCCCAAGTTTTGCACGGGTTTTTGAATTTAAAGTTTTATGAAAAGCTACTTTGGAGTTTTCGAGTTGTAGACGTCAAATTTTTTTTGAATAATATTGGTTTGAGCACCTCCAAACATCTATAAAACTTGTTCAAGAACGAAAATAGTTTTGAAAAATGTGTATAATATGGCTGTTAGAGTATTCTTAAAATGTTAAAAATTTATAAAATGTTAAAAATATTTTGTTACTTTAATTTTTTCCAGAGCTTATAAATAAAGGCCGTGCTTACATTTCTGAGCACCTAAACTTCGAATCTATAATTGTCTTGAACAACTAGTTTAAGATACCAACTGAAACAATATTAAAAAGTTCCCAAAATTAATTATGTAGTTAATAGGTATTTTGGTCAAATCAAAAAAATAACTGTTTATATCCTATTTCGGCATTAAAGATAAGTTGAATTATTTTGTTTCTTTTCGAAACATTATTACATAAGCACATTTAAAATTACTTAAAGTTCAGAAAACTTTAAATAATTTTAAATGTGCTTATGTTTGCATACCATTATGTATGTTTACATCAGCAAAGAGTAATAACATTTAAGCATCCGGTTATCTATTTAAGACTAAAAACTAATAAACGCATTGAATTGTGAAAACAAAATTAGTACTTAATTACGTAAAATTTTGAAAAAAATTAGTTTGAAAATATTTTTTTTTTTAATTATTTTTTAAAAAAATTTAAGCTTGAATATTTATTTTTCAAAACTATTTTTTTTAAAATAACTTTATTTAAAATCGTAATAAAAGAAAGAGTTCTGGCTTTACAAAAAGATATATCATGGCATTACAAGTATAACCGTTGTTTTTTTAATATTTATTATTGTGTTTTAAGTCAATTTTTTAGAAAATTGCCCCTCCTGGCTAAACGGAGGGAATAGACCCCCCCCCCCCCTCAAACACGATTATTTTCCTGTCTCAACCCAACCTACACGCTCTAGCTTTTTCTCATACCGGATGCGAATCACCCTGTATAAATTAAATAGTTGCAGGTTGAAATTAATTGATGTTTAATAGATAAACGATGCCTGGGTGACATTGACTTGATTTTTTTTCAACTCATGACATAATGGCAACACAAAAGATGAAGATGTGTGTTTAAGATACGTTGCCTTGAGGTTAATTAAAGAAAGACTATTATAACGGGTGATTTTTAAGCTGGTTTGGTTTTGGCAACACTGGTTTTGACAGCTGACGTGTGTTTAGTACCTTGTGTCACTGTCAAACAGCTTCAGTTTGGTTTGCAATTTAACCATGGATCGTCTTACAAATGAACAACGCTTGCAAATTATTGAATTTTACTATCAAAATTCGTGCTCGGTTCGAAATGTTCATCGCGCGCTGCTTGTGTTCAGCGATGAGGCTCATTTTTGGTTGAATGGGTACGTAAATAAGCAAAATTGCCGCATTTGGAGTGAAGATCAGCCAGAAGCATTGCAACAGCTACCAATGCATCCCGAAAAAGCCACTGTTTGGTGCGGTTTATGGGCCGGCGGCATTATTGGGCCTATTTCTTCAAAGATGATGCGAATCGCAGTCAATGGTGAACGCTACCGAGCGATGATAACAAACTTTTTTTTGCCCGAAATGGAAGTTCTTGACTTGCATGATATGTGGTTTCAACAAGACGGTGCAACATGCCACACAGCACGCGAAACAATGGCGCAATTGCGAGGCGAGTTTGGTGAACAGTTAATTTCACGTTTCGGGCCGGTCAATTGGCCGCCTAGATCGTGCGATTTGACACCATTAGATTATTTTTTGTGGGGCTATGTCAAGGCTAATGTCTATAGGGACAAGCCCGCTTGGATTGACGCACTGGAAGCCAACATCCATGCATTCATTCGTGAGATACCGGCCGATATGTGTGAAAGAGTATGCCAAAATTGGACTCAGCGGATGGGCTACCTGAGACGCAGCCGCGGTCAACATTTGCATGAAATTATCTTTAAACATTAAATTGCAAGGTTCAAACTATCGATTCAAATAAATATTTCATTCATTTTTTCGAATTTTTTGTGTTTTTTTTTTAAAAAAGTTCTAAACCTCTTAAAAAATCACCCATTACAATCATACATATATTATAAAGGGTCCGCCATCTAACGTTTTTTTTTTTCAACTAATGCTTATTTCGTGAATGGTAACACTTATCTCATGTCTGATTTGACAGATAATTAGTTTTATCCTTCCGCTGAACGAATATGGTTGTGTATATACGCTTCGCTAAGTGGGCCTGCGATCGACTCAGAGAAGATGCCGATTTTGCCAAAAAAATCATCTTTTCAGATGAAGCTCATTTTGATCTTGGCGGGTAGTAAACAAGCAAAATTGTCGCATTTGGGGCACAGAAAACCCGAACGCATACATTGGAAAGCCGATACACCCAAAACGAGTCACTATTTGGTGCGGATTTTGGTCCAGAGGCATAATGGGGCCATTTTTCGAAAATGAGCAAGGAGTGGCCGTTACAGTCAATGGCGATCGTTATCGGGCCATGTTGAACGAATTTTTGTTCACAAAAATTGAAGAGGAGGATATTGGCAACATTTGGTTTCAACAGGACGGCGGCGCTACGTGCCACACAGCCGAAGCTACACTCGATGTTTTGCGCCATTTTCAAAAAAAAAAAGTTATTTGGCGGACCCTTTATTATCTTAAAATTAAAAATGCCAAGAAAAGATGTTGAGTAGATGTTGTTCTAGATAGCATGCCCGAAAGTAAGTACTGCGTTGGCAATAGGGCTTCTTCAATATATCCGCAAGCAATTATCTGGAACACTTCTTCACGTCATCAATCTACCTTTAGATCCACAGTTCTCACATTGTGCCATTAATGTAGGTACCCCCAGTCCCATCATCCGTATACTAATCCACATAGTCACAAACTTATAATAATAATATAGAAAATGGGACACACATTCATCGTCCTGCTTAACCACACTCACACTTACCAAATTGATGCAACAAATTTCTTCTCTGCCGAAAATTCCGGTGCCCTTTAGCACTAAAACAAAATGATTCGCCGAGGTTTTTAAACGTCGTCGCGTCGATCGCCACCAGAAAACCTCTAAGCAAAAAAAAAAAACCCCAGTGTCTTTATAACCTTCGAGAATAAATAAGAAGAAAATCGAGCCAATTATTGATTTCATTTTGTATGCATGCAGAATGCTTGGAAAATTATTTCTTAACAAAAAAAAGAAGATTGGGTATAATTTACAAGATGCTGCAAATGGCTGCATGACAACGGCAAAAAATATGACTTTTGTACTGAGAGTGAATCTGAAAAAGAACGTACAAGTTAAAGTTCCTATTACCGTTCGCGAACCGAACCAAAAAGCTGGCGAATGAATCAATTCAATCAGCAAATATTCGTCTGATATTACTCGCTTCGTCAAAATTAAGCGAATGAAAATTGTTAGTCACTGACAAACAATTAGAATATTTTTTCCCAAATAAGTTTTTATGCCACAAAATATTTAGTTAAATTTATTGGAAACATTAAAAAATAAAGGATGGTATTCATTATTACATTATTCGATGCAAATCAGTGTCAATAAATGAATTTTGCGATGGATTTTTGTCGAATAATCAATTCGCCAATTATAATACGGAATTGCAAGGCATTCCCCAAACCGTTCAACTTCAAGCGAACGTTCGATTTGCAAACCATAATAGGTACACATATTTTTTCAGTGTTCTTACACTGCGGCATCTCTCCCGCCATTACTCTACCAACTGAATCCTTAATAAACATCCCTTTTGCTCAATATCCTTTTTGTGCGAAATTATTAAAAATTTTAGAAATTAAAGAACGAAACCAAAAAAACTATACTTGCTTCATTTATATATGTACCTATACGATAGCTCTTTTTCTTTAGCTCTATAAGCTACGAATAAGTTTTGCAATTAAGTTTTTTCCTGCAAGGTTACAATTTTCAGTTTTATGAAACTTTGTTTGCTTATAGGTACCTATACATACTGTATTATTGTGGTAGCAGGATTTTATGGAATTACAGGAAATAGTTTAACAAATAATTCCAGGAAAAGTATGAAATAAAGCCATATGTGGCCTATCTCCATTTTTAAGTGGAAATATGGCCGCACACGTCATGTGGCCTTATTTCGATTACTGCTATGAAATAAAGCCTGTCGGGCATTATTTAGTTTTTGAATAATTCCGAAAATCACACCAAAAGTTTACGGCATATAAACACTGCTACACTGCATGCCCCCTGCTTGGCTTCACTATAGGATTTGGAGTAGGTGCGAGGTTGGTTATATGCATAGTTTTTTTTGGATTTAAAGAAACCTCACTGTTGCAAGCAAATTCAAAACAAAATCTATTATATACTTCAAAATAACAATTTGCATAAAACAGTGAGGTTTCTTTAAATCCAAAAAAAAACTTTGCATATAACCAACCTCGCACCTACTCCAAATCCTATAGTGAAGCCAAGCAGGGGGGTGCATACCTAACTCACTGTTTATACGCCGGCTGTAAACTCTTTATTTTTGTCTAAATTTAGAATTGACTTGGCCGGAAGTTATAGTTTCTTACTTTAAGTTCTTATTTATTTTACCCGAATTATAAATGCATTTTGTAAAAATTTATAAAGAAATAGTGAAAAATTCTTAATCATTGTCTTATTTCCATGCTTGAATGTGGCCTTGTTTCCATGATAAGTTGGAAATATGGCCAGCCGGGTCTTTATTTCAATTTTTACATTGAAATAAGACCGTATTTTAAATGTGGCCTTATTTCGTCGGGCTTTATATATTAAAGTGTTTCTGATTAAAGTGTTCCAGAACGACTATGTTAATTTTTGCTAATTCGAATTCGAAGCGCCTGCGTCTCGATCTAAAAACCAGCAATCAGTTGCTTGGAAAATGTATTCTTCTGGTGACTCTTTTGCGACTTCTTTTTATTTGAAAGTCGAGCTCCGAATTTTTCCGCAAAAAGGAAATAGTCAGAGTTGCACGTTTGCCCCTCGAAATGTAAGTACGTACGTCTCATATGTTGGATACGTTCCATGCGCTGATTAACATACGATAGATTTAAATGGTTTTGGTGGTTTGATAGTGTCTATCCTTGGTTTGGAAACCGTATGATACTTATCACTGTATTACGAATTTATTAGTCAGAAGCCGTTATCTGAAAGATGTCGTTTCGTGGAGGCTGTGTCTATCAACTATTCCGCCAAACATGTCTTTTTTCCCCACTTTAGCATTGAAGTCTCCAAGCCCAACTTTGGCACCAGTTTCTCGGAAACTTTTGCTGTGTGATGTGGCACTTGCCGGAGTTTAAGGCATACATGAATTTATTAAAGACCATTTATGTCATGCCTAGACTGTGTTGTTTGATAACTTTGTTTTCACATGCTTCTCTCTTCTTTGAGCGTGACAATAGGAATTTCACCTTTATCCAACACTATGGTTGATTTATTAAATTTCTTCAAACGTTTCGTATACTTTTGTATTATTTACCCAAAATGATTTATTCCATCAACAAGAAAGTCAGTGAACCCCAGTCGTCCCGCTCAGCACTTATTTTTGTGTAGAAATGTACAGATTGAATCAAGAAAAGTAATCTAGACAAAAGAAAGCAAAACGTTTCAAATAAATACCTAAGTTAAGTGACCTCTGACTCTGGCCAACAAGTTAGTATTACCCCACAACACTGACAAGTCACAACTGTTTATTGACTTTTGACCTACGTCTTTACTTGTACGATTGGTACGAGAAAATCGTGTGCATCCTTAAGTTTCATCCGTTTTAATCGAATATTCAATAAAATGATTTGCAATATAAAGTTTTCTATTTCTCTGCTTTCAGATACATTTACGTATGTCACGCCCCAATGGCACGTACTTGGTGCACCATGGCACGTGTCAAACGATGTACATTTTTCATCTGCCTAGCTGCGTTCACCCACCAGAGTACGAGATTCTTCGAACGAACCTATCATCCACTGAACATCGAATGGAATGGCAATCAAGTGGAAGTATGCCACATGGAGACGTCGAAGCTGGTCGAGTACTATGTCGGGGTCGATGTCTACTATCTGGTGTACTTTTCCTTTCGAGTGTTCTTCGTCCATCTGATACCGTGCATAATTTTGGTCACCCTGAATATCCTGCTATTCAAGGCGATGCGGAAGGCCCAAGAGCGACGGAAGGCCCTCTTCCGGGAGAACCGAAAAAAGGAATCTAAAAAGCTGCGTGAAGCCAACTGCACCACACTGATGCTAATCGTTGTAGTCACCGTATTCCTTATGGCCGAGATACCCCTCTGCATTCTAACGGTGTTGCATATCATCTCGTCGGCAATTACTGAATTCCTGGATTATCGCATTGCGAATATTTGCATTTTGTTTGCCAACTTCTTCCTCGTTGTGAGTTATCCTATTAATTTTGGAATCTACTGCGGCATGTCACGTCAGTTTAGAGAGACATTCAAGGAGATGTTTCTCGATCGAGTGGCTGTGAAAAAGGATACTTCGTCGAAGTATTCCATTGTGAATGGACCTCG
The DNA here is from genome assembly GCA_932273885.2 of Leucozona laternaria. Classification (NCBI taxonomy): domain Eukaryota; kingdom Metazoa; phylum Arthropoda; class Insecta; order Diptera; family Syrphidae; genus Leucozona; species Leucozona laternaria. Next base: position 14,453,971 of record OW026367.1, on the reverse strand, counting down.
AACGTTTACCAATGAAACGGTGCTCTAGTTGTAAGTCAACTGTTTCTCTTTCTCGCGCAATAAAAGAGAAATCTCAAAAATATTAAAGTAAAAGTAGATTTAATAGGGAAGGACATTTGCGTATGATGTGCCTGAACGGATGGTATTTAGGTATTTTATTAGATTTTAAGTGAAATGAAATACATTAGGTATAATGAATAAGTGTACGTTGTGAAATTCTATAAATGCATGATTATTGTTATACGTATCTATGAGTTTTGTTTGTTTTTTTTTTTTTTTTTTTTTAATTTTGCAAATTAACTCATAAAAGACTTATTAGGCCGTTAAAATAATATTTATACATAAATATTGTTTAGTAAATTATAAATAAGCAAAGCAGAAACACTTTTGAATTCTCAATGTCGTGCAAGTTGGTATTAGTTAAGAATAATCAAATAAGCATAATAGAGTTTTGTAGATATATAACGTATTAAAAAATTATACCTATATGAAAATCTTACACATCATGTTTTAAAAGCTGAAATTACTACCAATAGATTGAAAAAAAATAACAATTTCACTTCGGCGGCACTTTAAAAGACTAATATAGGTATAACGTGGCAAATATGAAAAGAAAAGTTAACTATAGGACTTTATCAGTTGAGTGTTGCCATTTATTTATTTATGGGATGAAAAAAATTAAGGAAGGGTCAGTGCAATAGTCAAAACCAAAATCATGGCCATACAACGAAATATGAGAATTTTTACCAAAACTATATATGGATTTCTTAAATTTAAGATAAATAATTAGTTACATTGGGTTTTAGCAAGGTATTATTGTAATTCAAAGGTTTTTAAATTAAATGTTTTAGTTTTTCCATCTGTTCTACTGCATATATGTAAAGTAATTTCATTTGTCCTCCTTGTCACCCTCATGAAAACGAAGATTAATATTCAGCAAAGGAAATATGTATCTTGAAGAACCAAAGCTTCTTAATGACTGGCTGTACGGCTTTTGTACCAATAGGCATATTGGTAACCTGATTTTAGATCTCACAGAACAGTGGAATCAGTTTTCACACAAAAGATAATTATTGCAGTTGATATTTCAAAAGCAATTAATAGCTTTTGGTATCAAGCTCTCTTTTCCTAAATGCATTCCTTTGGTTTTGATGAATCTTTTCTTCGTTGAGGTTCAAATTACGTTTCAATACCAGTCGTATTGGATGGTTTTAAGTCTGATATTTAAAAAATAAATGCTGATATGCCCCAGGGTTCCGTTTTGTCTCCGATTTTCTTTCTCATAATTCGCTGACGACAGTACCATCAGTTTTTCATATTCGTTTCTATACTCTTTACAACAAAAATTGTCAGGACAGGCAAGATAGGACGCTTGCATCTCTGTCTATGGCATATAAAAGCTCTTAAGGCGATGCCGTAGTATACATAATAAATCGTTTCAAATTGAGGGATTTGTTTTTGGTGGAGTGCCTTGGGAAATCAGTAGATCCCACTGATTTGAAATAAAAAAAGTTTCCCCTAAGGCCTATACTGTCAATCTTTGTTGGACAGAATATAGATTCACATCTTTGTCCTTTGGATGTGGGACAACAACCTGCTGCTAGTACATATGGCAAGCTCATTAAATTCTAATCTCTACAGCATTGTCCAAAGGGAAAGAAATCAAAAACTCAATGTTGTCTTTTTCCAGTGAAGCCCACCTTGACTATTCTGCTATCCATCATGAGCGGCACTTGTGTTGCAGAAACCGATCAGCTTTCAGTTCTTGCATCAGTATGTGTATCACAGATCACCTTTTGTGGAATAACCGCCACATGTACAACTTCGGAAACAACGCTGCTAAGTATTTAGGTTTTCCGTGAACCAATAAACTTTTCTAACCTTCTGGTCTGGCTACAAAATAATCTATTATAACTCAATCTTTTGAGTAGAATTCAATTTTTTTTTTGCACATGGTCTTTCGTGGAATGTTAAATTTTAACCGATGGTTTGGGATTAGAGTTCTCTCTTCTATTATTTTGCTAAGTCTTTTCAGGAGCAGCATTTCGAAAACATTTGCCATAACTTGTATACAAGATGGGCCGAAATTAGTATTGTAAACTTCGTCAAATTTCTAGAGAAGAATTTTTTTTTTCCGCAAATTGCTGAATTGGGTGTGGAGCATTGTTGGTTCCAGCAGGACGGAGGAACCGCTTACACAGCTCAGTCAGAGATGGAGATTTTAAAATACCAATTTATGACATTCTTACATTACTTTTGCCCCACCTTGTATTTATAAGCGATACTGCTTACATATCCAATTAATGCTTTTAGTAATTTTTAAATGATGTGTGAGGTGTGGCACATATCGGAGCCTAATGCATGCGTGTATTATAAATTGAAGTTTTTAGAAGGCTTTTGTTGGCATTTTTTTCAAGACCTGAGCAGAAGTTATCTTGTGTTGGCACCGTGTCCTCAGGTTGGTGGGTTTTTCCACTAAAATGGTTGGTAATAAATAGTTTGGTGGGGAAAATGGTGGAATTTATGGCGGGAAAAAATTCCAACCGCTTTTTTTCGGGAGGAATTTTTCAGCCTAACCGAAATTTACTATAACCCTATTTATTTTCCTCTATCTTTTTATTTACAATGATATGCCTTACTGGCCGAACACGATTATGAATCTGTTGCTGCAGCACGTATAGCTCTGTACTCAAATTTTACTACAATGTTCACGTGTACAGATGTAGCAAAAGTTGACATAATGCGGGATCATTCAATACTTTTTTTTATTAGTGAGGGATTTACTGACAGCTTGTGCTATAGCGAATGAAGAACTCTTACTAAACTCGTACTTTTTTCAGTTTACTCAAGTGAAATATGTAATACATAAAATCATTTTTGATGTTTTCAACTTATGGGTGCCTTATATAGTTAGGTTTAAAAAAAAAAGGTATAGTTTGTATTTTGTCCTTCTAGTACCGACAAAAATGGTGGGAAATTTTTTCGAGTCCAGTGGGATTTTAAAAATCACCTCTAGCATCACTGGTTGGAACTTGCTTCTTATTTCTTTGAGTGTGACAAATGTGTAAGCTTTTTGCAATGATTTTGTTGTAATATGTTAATGAAATTCATACAAAGTTTTGGTCAAACTTAACCATATGTATTAAGAAAATTCAATATTTCTCCAAGAAACAAGCTGCTAAATAATATAATAAAATCTCCTGCTGTGTAATTTCTGTATTTTCAAATAATAAGTGTGCACATGTTTTAATGTCATCCAAAAAAAAAATTATAAGAAAACTTTAACAAATTGTGTAAATAAAGCCTTTAAACTCATTTAAGTTGGTTACTCTTGAGCCCTAGGCAACCAATTTAAATGATTGATTTGATTTTTTTTGTAAGGTTTTTGAACTTCTCAAATTAAATTAACTTAACTTTGATGTCAAATAATGCATATGAATGTGAACATTTTAATAAAACTATTAAAGTGTAAGACCAAACAAAAAAATCAGATTAAGATCTAGCTATTTTGTTTTCCCTTAAAAACTGATTATGGAAATTGTATAGGTTACTGTGAATATTATGATTATGGAAATTCAATTTGTAAATAAATTGTAAAAAAAAAAAAATTATAGTGGAGTTGTAAGTGATTTTATTGGTAAATTGAATATAAATAAATGTAAAGTAAAGCCAATGTTTTAAGGTTTGTTAAATATTTTTTACTGCTTTTATTTGAAAATCTATAAGTATAGATTATTAGAATTAAAAACAATTATTTAAGCCTAGTTAGTGTTAGAGACAAAAAGGATTAATGCAAAACAAAAATTTTGAGTATGAAAATTAAAATGCTTATTTTAAAACTTTTTTTTTTTTTTTAAATAAAAAATAAAAAGGTATGCGCATCAAATATAAGATTAATAAAGCTATATTTTTCAAAAAAAAAAAAATGATTTTTAATTCAACGGATTTTATAATTTTGAATAATACAATTGAATTGATTGGTAATTTTACTATGAAATTATTCAATATTTCGCATTTATAACATAAAATGTAGGTAAATAAACACATACTGGTATTTATCTGTGGAATTTATTTAAGCTGGGCACCTCGAGTTTTTTGGACACGCTCCGCAGATGCATTTATTTTTTAGGGGCGACAGATTATAAATACAATATTTTTGATATACAAAGTTAAAATCATAATTTTTTAAAGGTACGTAAAATTTTTAGAAACAAATAAATGTACTACTGGAAATAGACTTTCGACTTTTTTTAATAAAATTGAAATATTCCCGCAATATTTAAAATATTTAAAATATTATTACATTAGAACCGATACATTTCATATTTCCGTATCTAAAAACAAAGTGACTTTAAACAAGTTACGTTTGTAATTTTTGACTTTTTCAAATTTAAGAGTTCAAACTTAATTTTTAAAAAAAATCGAAATTCATCGTGTTTATTTTTTTTTTTTTTTTTTTTTTTGAATGTCGAATTCACTCAACTAAAAAAATAAAATCTATTATCATTGAATATTGTGTCCTGCAGAACGGAAAGTGATTCCCCATTAGTTTTCATCCATTGCTTCAGATAATGTAGATTGTTTCAATTTTAATTATAACTGCAGTGCACCAACAATATCAATCGATTAATAAACCAATTTGCAAATATTAAATGTTGAGCAAAACCAGCAATTACCCTCTTCTGAAAATTGAAGTGGCAGTCCCCTTGTCGGACAAAACAATAAGGGATGTTTATATTGTTATGTATGGTACTTACCAATAGAATCGTTTTAATTGGCAAACTATGTGGAGTGTGGACTTGTAATCAAAAAATAGAAGACAATTGAAAACAAGGATATAATGTACATATGTACATAGTACATACATATGTAAGTATTTGAAATACAAGTGACATTAAAATTTAAATTAAGGTAATTTTCTGCTCTGATTGTGAGGAGAAAGCTTTAGGGGATACCTATAGGAAAAAGGAAAAAGGACATTGTAAAAAAGACATTCATAGGGTTTTAATTTTTAACTTAAAGCTCAATTTAAATTCAATTATGAAATGGAATAGGTACAATATATTTGTATTCGATTAAGGTAGAGGTGATGTGTTTGACTATATCATGAAACATGGTTTTGGAGATTCAACAAAAAAAATTAAATTGATTGAATTAGTTGTGCAATTAAAAATAAAATACACCACATAAATCGCACGAACTTGCTCTTCCTGTTGAATGCCTTAACGTGGCTTAGCATAAAGGATATAAAGTTAAAATAAGATTATCGTTTCTATTACATTCATCATCATCATAATCGGCTCGACAACCGGGGTCCGGTCCTGGCCTCCTTCAACAAGTCTCTCCACCCATCCCGGTCTCGAGCCGCCGCCATCCAGTTGCGCACCCCAAGGCTGCGGGGGTCCTGGTCTACGCCATCTCTCTAGCGCAAGCATGGTCTACCAAGCTGTCGTCTACCATAGAATGTACCACAAAGAACTTTCCGAGCAGGTTCATCTTCGCTCATGCGAGCTAGGTGCCCTGCTCACCGGAGTCTACCGAGCTTAATTTTTGTCACGATATCTGCTTCAAGGTAGATTGCGTACAATTCATGATTGTACCGTCTCCGGAATCGTCCTTCCTCACATATGGGGCCAACAATTCTCCTTAAGACTTTTCTCTCGAACGCGGCTAAGAGGTCGGAGTGCCTTTTGCTAAGCACCCAAGTCTCGGATCCATATGTGAGTACTGGCAGGACCATGGTCCTGTACAGCAGCAGTTTTGAAGTTATGTCGAGATTTCTGGATTTGAAGAGCTTTGACAGACTATAGTAGGCTCTGTTGGATTTGAGAAGCCGCCCGCGTATTTCTTCTTCTTTATTGTTATCGGCTGCTACTATTGACCCAAGGTATTTAAAGGATTGCACCACTTCAAATTCGTGCTCCGCTACCTTGATTGTTTGACCAACTGTTCCTCTCGCATTCGATACGCCACCATGTACTTTGTTTTACCTTCACTAATGTGCAGCCCCAGATTTTGTGCCGCCTGCTCGATCTGGATAAAGTAATCATGTACAGCTTGCTCGGTTCTTCCGATGATGTCGATGTCTTCTGCTTAAGCCAGTATCTGGCTGGACCTCTTGACGATGGTCCCTCTTTTTGCCGTGCAGGAGTCACGGATTGCTTTCTCCAATGCCAGGTTGAAGAGGAGGCAGGCCATTAAAGATGTTGATTGGTTTGGATAGCAATCCGGCTGTTTTTACTTGGCTTGTTACGTTGGTCATGGTCAACCTACATAGTCGTGTCAATTTATTTGGGATGCCAAATTCTCTCATGGCTTTGTAAAGTTCTACCCGGGCTATGCTATCGTAGGCGGCCTTAAAGTCTATAAACAGATGGTAGGTATATGTTAGGATGTTAAATTCTAGACATTTTTCCATCGCCTGCCTAAGGGTAATTTCTATTACATTCTTAACGGAAAAGTCAGTTATCAACAGATTTTTGTTTGTGAAACTTTGGAATGCAATAATATTTGCACATTTTCTAAATACCTCTGTGTATAAATGCATAATGATACCTTGCATATTCAAATATACTAAAATAATCCACTGAAATCGTTGAGTGTCTGTGTATCAATGGCAGAATTAGTTTAGCCATTAACCAAAAAAAAGTCGACTTCGCTTATTTTCAACACAAAAAAAGCAGCAAATTTATTGCAATTAAGCGGAGTTTTCATATAAACGAACTTCGGATACATGCAACTGTTGCATCAAACCAAACTCCAGCGAATTGTTCTTGGCACGCAGCACAACATTAGACTCTGCTGGGTCCCTGGACACTGTGAAATTTTAGGAAATGAAAAAGCAGATAAACTGGCAAAGATTGGTTCATCGAAAGTTCTAAGCCTAACACACTCCAGTGTTAATAATGAACCTCTGAATCTTTGAAACGATTTATCACAGAACATAATCTTTTAGGATAGCATAAAAAGAAAATGAGACTTTGTTCTGAAGTCCTATGCATAGGCTGCGGAGACGAAGATGTAGAGGAGGATACCCTTCACAACTTAGGTCACAGTCCGGCACTCTGAAATATAAAGGAACAATTTTTGGGTAACTATTTCTTCAACGATGAACTTCATCAACACCTCCAAATGGCTCGATACATCAAAGGATTTCATAGGTTGTATTTTTAAAGGGGTGGTCCAATCCATCAGGGTACCACAATGGATCAACATTGATCTAATTGTAACGGGAACAAGATCCACCGTCAGCCCATCAACCTAACCAAACTTCGTATAACTGCAACTTTATTTAACCAAAACAAAAAAAAGGAACTTTATAAATTCTGACAGTTGAAAATATTGGAACGATGAGAATGGAATAAAACTTAAAATTTAATTTTGTAGGTGTGCTCAAACTTCAAAAATGTATGTATGCGTTCAATGTTTCACTTAAGCAGAGTTGTTTCAGAACAAAATAATTATTTGGAGGAAAGAAAATTGTTTCAATTAAAGGGCGTTTTCAAATAAGCGGAGTGCAGCTATCCGTACTAATTTAGGCGAAAAAGCCCTGAAAGAAACCGTGATAAGATTCTTGTTGTATATAACCGAAAGTTTCATCTAAGCCGAGTGCGGCATATAGGCGGAGTCGACTGTACCTATATATACAGGTACGAGCATAACTATAATAAACAATAAATAACACAATTTCCTCTAAATTCGTAAGAAATAATAATTTAGAAAAAATACAGAAATAATTTAAATACAGATGAACTTGTAGGAAATTCCTAACTTAAATTATAGCCACTGTAAAGATATAGACAACTTATCAATGCTAGTTGAGAAAGCTGTAAGTTTTTCTGAAGTGTTACAATTTCAAGTGTTTCGGTTTCAACTCTCAGCTGAGACAAGATAAATGAAATTAAAAATATTTATTTCAGTATACAGCTAAAACAAAAATTATAAATTTTCGTTCTACCAATACTGCACAAATAATTTCATCGAAGATCACTGGAAAACTGTTATTGTCTTTGGAGTCGATACAGTCCAAAAGGAAATAGCTGACTATGTATCGACATAAACGTTTGACAACATTTTTAACTGCCCGAGACCGAGACGGGACGGGACTGTGATGATGTCAATAGTAAAGATTAAAAAGTTGTTTTTTTTTTTTAAGTTATAAAATTAAATTTTTTAGTTAAAATATTAAGCAGCTTCTATATGTTGAAACTCTCATTTGATATTTGTTCCACAAAACAACTTGACACTACATCGAAGCTATACAGAGTCGAAACTAAGTTATACGAGACCTTTTCCGATATCGGGACGAAACTGACATTTTTCAATGACCCTTACACGCACAAAGGCCGGCCCCAGCTAAACTTGCGCCTTGTGTAAGATTTGTTGAAAGCGCCCCTTTTTTATATTTGATATACATACATACATACACTGATACACATGCATAAGACTTTTCCACATTACCCAGGAGGTAGACTTTCATTGCGTAGGTCTAGTGGGATCTTTAGTGAAATTAGTTTGTGGGCAAGAATTAACTTAGCACAGTTGTGATGGATGTTATTTTGGGATTGTTTAAACAAGTTTTGTGGTTAAATATTTGTTTGCGCAAGTTCAGATTACATTTTCTTGCTCCTGGTAATGCGCCCCCAGAATTTTGCGCCCTGTGCATTTGCACATCTTGCACATATGGTTGGTCCGGCCCTGCACGCAGACAGTTTTTTTCAAAAACCAAACTAAGTTGTAAACTGGTTATTACTGATTATTATGGGCTATTTAATCATCAAAAAATTTCCATTTTTTTATGTTTTTTGACACATAAATGTGTCCCAGTATGCGTCAAAGGTTGCGAAAAAGACCAGTTTGAAGAAACTAATCTAATCAATGTTACATACTCAAAATTTATTAGAAATAATGCATCAAACAATGGGTTAATAATATGAAATGAACAATAATAATAGAAAAAAAGAATATTTTAATGATAATCAGCGAAGCAATTTCTATCTGTCGTAAAACACAAGTGAACGTTGCATGTGGAACAGGTGTTGTTTGTTCGATTCTCAACGCGAGATTTGGTATATTGTACACACCTCTTTTTTATATTTCCCTTTACCATTATATGGGAAGGCATTCCCCTTTTTTTGGAGATTACTTATCCTTTTGTTCGTCATTACTGCAGATGTAATAGACGAGAAATCAGCGATAAGGGAGCGACTTATGACTTGACGAAATTCTAGGCACGAAAGCAGTGTTCCCTCAATTTGCTTTTCATCATGCAATTTTCTGTATATTATATATGCATTGTTCATTGCAATGTCCAGGGTATCAAAGAATAATCGGAGGTAATATTTGATTTTTGCTTTTCTGTCAACTTCATAGCAAACTTGCCTTTGGTCCATCAAATCAATGCCTACCATATTTTTATTGTATTTCACAATAACATCGGGACATGTGACATTGATTTTCTCACCACTCCCTTGCATTCTTATCTTCACCGTATCGGCAGGCAAATTTTTTGGAATATTCTTTCTATTAGAACGAACTGTTCCACAAGCCCTTATATTCATGAGTGCCAATTTATGTTGGAGGTTGGGAAAGTTAAAAAAGTTGTAAAAATAAAGCTCGCAACCTAAGTTTTGAAGGTCGTTGCAGAGATGCAAAACCACTGATTCCCCTAATCCAACTTCAACATCACCTTTTGTTCTTCCAGTATATAAGTCAAACTGAAATAGATAGCCAGTGCTGGAATCACATCTACACCACATTTTGAATCCCCATTTTACTGGTTTATTTTTTACATATACTGCTTCATAATATTGTGACCTTTGAACTTGATCATCTGCACATCTGTTGCTTGAGTTTTTGTATTAGTCATGGCGTTTTGAAAACTGTCGTTGAAATGGTCTCACACTGGTCGTATTTTATACGCCCTATCGTATGAAGATTGAGCTCTAGATAGTTCATTATTATTATCACTGAAATGCAAATTCCTTCGAATTTCTTCAAACCGGTTGAGTGGCATTACGTTTGCGATAAAAAGAACTCCCATATCAGGATCTGAGGAACAAAAGCTGCGGAATGTAGGCAAGATATGATATATCCCATCACATAGTTCATGCCCAGAAAAGCCTTCGCCTCTGCACTAGTGAGAGTGAAAGGTCTTCCATTTTGCACCGCGTATCGTTCAGATTCAGGTATGATAATGTGGTCCAGTAATTGATCAAAATTTGCCACTGCATTGAAGATCTTTAAAGCAGTTAGGTCAGAAGGGGACAGGCTAGTCGAAATATTTATTTGACCATATTTATATCCTTCTTGATCATGGAAAGGATACGGGTCATAGGAGTTTTTCCTCCAGTTGAACGACGGTGTCAAATCTGTCCTTGTTGGTGCAATTTCTTGTTGATCGTGCCTTTCTCCTGCGTTTTGAATATTTTCGTCAATTCTTAGTGAAATGCTGGGCTCAATCTCCACAGTGGAGTGACCTGAATCAGTATCTTGCGCCAAAAACTGCTGATCTTCTTCATCTAATACCAATGCATCCTCGTCATCACTATTGTCAGACACTAAAACTTCGAAAATCTCATTTTCGCGCAAAGAAAACTCCCTTTTTTCTTCTTGAAGACATATTCTGAAACAAATGCATCAAAATTTGTAACACATTATAAGTAAAATGATCACCGAAACTTATACAAATGCATATTTAGCGAAATAATAAAATGTACTCCGTTGATGCATACTGGGACAGCCGCGTCCCATTAAAATTAGTCACAAAAAATCTTAGGTTTCGTCATTGAAACGCTATAAAAACAGATCAAACTAACAAAATAAAGGGTTTTTCAACAAAGGCGCTACAAAAGTGGAGCAACAGGGACAGCAAACGACTCCATATTACTTGCCGTTCTTTTGACATTTATCTTCAGTAAGGTTTGCCATTTCATGATAGAAAGATATACGAGCCAACAACTAATCGAAATTATTAAAATTTACTACCGAAATTCGGAGTCAGTGACCTCAACGTTAAGAGCGCTACGTCCAATTTATGGTCGTCATAATCGTCCTAGCAGATCAACAATTGAGCGTCTAGTGGAAAAATTTGAATCCACAGGCACAGTTCAAAATGTTCCCGTGCCAGTGAGACAAAGAAGTGCCCGTAGTGTCGAGAATATTGTTGCCGCTGAGGCTTCAGTTGCAGAAAGCCCAAATGTGTCTCTCACACGTCGTTCTCAAGCGTTGGGCTGAGCAACAACTTGAAAATGATTCGGATTTTCATCGAAAAATCATCTTCAGCGATGAGGCTCATTTCTGGCTGAATGGCTTCGTCAATAAACAAAATATGCGGTATTGGTCAGGCAGCAATCCACACGTACTCTATGAGTCATCATTGTCATGCATCCCGAAAAAATTACGGTTTGGTGTGGTTTATGAGCCGGCGGCGTCATTGGGCCGTACTTCTTCCGTGATGATCAAGACCGGCACGTTACTGTGAATGGGGATCGCTACCGTTCAATGATAACCGAATATTTTCGGCTCCAATTAGATGATATGGACTTGGAGGATATGTGGTTCCAACAGGACGGCGCGGCGCCACAAGCCACACAGCGAATGTCACAATCAATTTATTGGAAACCAAGTTTCGAGAACGTGTTATCTCACGAAATGGTCCAGTCGCTTGGCCGCCTCGGTCGTGCGATTTGAGGCCGTTAGACTATTTCCTGTGGGGCTACGTCAAGTCTATGGTCTATGCCAACAAGCCAGCGACGATTGATAAACTTGGCACGAATATCGAACGTTAAATTGCAGCAATATCGGTCGATTTATGCTTGAAAACCGTCGAAAATTGGGTTCAGCGTCTAGACTTCTGCAAGCGTGCCCGTGGTGGCCATGCAAAAAAAAAATCGAGTTCCATACATAATGGCATCAAACGCGCTTTCACAAGAATAAAGAATTTCATTGATATCCAAAACCGTTTTTGTTTTATTAAAAAAAAAACTTTTGCAGCGCTCTTATTGACAAACCCGATACATACGTTGCATCCCTGGATGACATTACTGTTTGTGGAAATCAATGTACAGTGGGATTCTCAATAAAATTAATTTTGTTTTCATCATTTATCCTACCATCCTAAGAAAAAATGGGCATAAACGCCAAAATTCAAAAATTGAGTTAGTGGAATGTTTTGAAACAAGTTAGCGAAGCACCCCTTAGAAAGAGATAAGAACTTGGTGGATGGTAAATTGCCTAAAATTTTTGTCGTTTATTAGTTGTGACAATTATATAATTTTATTTTGCGATGTTACCTATGTTTTTTTTTTGTTGGATGCATGTTAAAAAAAATTATCAACAAATGTAGAAAACATGAATTTATTAACAAAAAACATAGAACGACAAGTACAAGAGTTAAAATTGTCCCAACTTTTTCAAGACTGACGAATGGCAAATTATTAAGCAATAAACCATTCAATTCAACAAGTTTTAACCTTATTTTGAGAAGGTGCTTCGCTTACTTGATATCAAATATAGAAAAGTAGCAAAAAAACATAAAAAGCATTGAATAACTAAATTAACGTAGCTTCTCTAGGTGGCGCACGCATCCGAAATTTCCAATAATTATCCATGACTCTGGCGCATAAATCAGGCTGAATTTGATCGATGGCACGGGTTATGTTGGTTTGAGGACCACTGTGGTTTGTGGTTTATTCGCAAAGACCTGCGACTGCAGAAACCACATGTCGTAGGTGTCCATATCATGTGATTCAGGCCAAATGAAGTTGGTAATCATCGACCTATACCTCTCAACGTTGGCAGTGACGGCCTGGCCAACTTCGTTCTCAAAGGAATATGGACCTATGACGCCGCCAGCCAAAAATCCCCACCAAACAGTGACTTTTTCTGGATGCATTGGACGCTCTTGGACTCATGTGGATTGGTATCGTCCCAAATGCCACAATATTGTTTTTTGACGTACCCATATTCATCCAGAAATGGGCCTCATCGCTGAAGATGATTTTTCGATGAAAATTGGGGTACATTTCCAACCGCTCCAGAGCCCATAGATTCAACGAACACACGTCGTTGTCTATGGCCATTTAAATTCAGCTCCTGGGTCAGTTTAATTTTGTAGGGGTGCTGGCTCAAGTCTCGATTCGACGCAAAATTCTCCAAGTTGTGGTCTACGAAATCCCGAGTTCTTGTAAGCTACACGAAATCGTCTGCCTCGGATTCTGCTGCACACTCTCACGGACAGCGGTGATGTTTTCAGCAGATCTTGCGTTTGGTCGACGCACGTACGGATGTTTGTTGATCGTTTACTGAACCAATGGACTCAAATTTATCCACGAAACTGCGAATAATCATCTCGGCAGAACGATTATAGCGATGGGCGAAGCGCGTGGAACGTTGCCAGAACAGAACACCCATTTTGCTTAAATAATTCTACCATTTGCACGTGTTGTTTAACGCTCTATCCATCCATGATGATTTGTCAAAACAGACTGAATAAATAACAGCCACTTTGACAAATTTACCTTCAATAATTTGGCAGCTATCAACTATCAAAGTTCGGAAGTCCCTATTGGAAGACCTTTTATAATTTCAACTATCACACTTATATTATGCCAATTTTGAGCCATATTTATTTGGAAAACTTCCCATATTTATATAATAATGTAATACTGCCTTAAGTGACTTCGAGTATCCTATAAACTTTGTGAAAATGTTTATAATTCCTAAAATAAGGAAGCGACCTCATTCTGATTAGAAATGAACACCGGAAAAGGAGTCTTATTTCTATATATCAATAGAAAATAAAATCAATAACTCAATATAAAATCCCAGCACATGTCAGGATTACAGCAATAAAAAAAATAACCTGCTTCCCGTCGCACAAATATATCATTTTCAATTTTTTTCCAAATGCCAAATCACTGATGCTATTAACTTCAAATTACTATCCAGACACAAAATTCTTCAGAAAATCCCCAAACGTTTTTGTGCTTTTGCTTTCTTCCTCGAAAAACCTAACTATGATTCTCAAGCATTCCATTTCCAATGTATAAACTGACAACTTCCAATACCAAACGATTTTCAACTTCACGATTTTCCCTCCTTTCAGTAATTTAAGACTCAAAATGGACCTCTTAACACTCGTACACTGCTCAGTTCCAGAAGCACAACTCTGAACTACCGCACCAATATCTACAAAAAAAAAAAAAATTTATCTCCGTATCGTATAAGAATTTAACTCTCACTTGGCCATTACTAGAAATCGAGTCCATTTCAGGAGCACTTAAGATGCTCCAGCGATACGTTAACCTTAATTGAATTTAAACTCAAGTAACTTTATTGGATGTTCATAATAAGTTTTAAAGTTATCTCTACTATCATCTGTCTGCCCTTTGAGGACTTTTTCGTTGGTTTGGTCGGTGCGATGGTCGTCCTTCCCAATCGCGGTTGACGGTTAAGGATTGGGTGATGGGTTTCGCTATATGACTTTGCCTGTGGCCAGACAATGTTTTCCTTTTTGGTCTGAATATTTTTCAAAACTTTTTTCTTTCTTGATGGATGGGCAATGAACAGAGCAGTTGTGTCCTGTTCTATCCAGTCCTGAAAGTTCTATACAAACATTTTAAATAAAATGTTATGAATATTGCTTTCCGCCACAAGCTCACAACAGGGATATTCCATTTCATAGCCATTTGCTGTGTACACTTATTCATCATAGAAAATGGAATAGGAAATTTCGTTGGCAAACAAAAAAGAAAATATATAAAGTATCTTCATGGTCAGTTGTTTTATTTTTTTAACAGTGTGTTTAACAAATATCGATGCAAGAGCACAATTTCAATGAAATCAAGTTCATTAAATAAAAGTCACACACATAACGTTTTAAAATATTATAACAAATAATAATTAGGTACTTAAAACCTTTTATGATGTCGTACAAAATGTGCCATGATTGTATTAAAAAGCCTTAACTCAGAAACGTCCTTCATTATGAATTCTATCAGGTGTCTAGCACTTTGAGAGCTATTAATAAGAGGGCCAGACGCAAAGTCTTGTCTGTTGAAAATCGCATTTGATTTACCTTTTTCATTTAAAATTTTCAAACAACTAAGTACATTTATTTTAAGTCTTAATATTCAAGTCTTTGGTACTGGAATTGCTCCATAAAGATTTAGTTTATTGAGCCAGACTAAGTACAGTAAGTTTATATATGAGTTGATGTTGAAAGGTATTCATAATGAATTTATGTTTATAGGCTGGTCTAAATAAAAATATGATGGTACATAAATGAATAAATTGAACAAATTGAAAGTTACAGATAAGCATCAGCTAGGGTATAAGATCGAAAGTTTGGTTGGTGTTACCACACCAGAAGAATATTTTAATTGAAATTTTTCTAATTCTAATTCTAATGAAAATTGGTTTTAAATTCGATATTTATGTGGACGGATACCAAGACTCGATTTTTTTAACTCCAAGCTGAGTAAAATAGGTTGGAACTAAGTAAAAATGAAAAAAAAACAAAAGTTAAGAAAGTAATTCATTTTAAGATACCTACACAAATTTATTGTTTAAAAATCTAAGTATGCAGAAATTAGGACCTAATTAGGTGGTAATTTAGTGCTGCTTTACGATTTTAACCTTAAATCGGTACAATAACTGCATGCAATTTGAAGACTTTTTATTTTCGACCATTTTGTAAAAAATTGAAACAGAGAGTCTAAGATACTATCGGGTTTTTCAATAAGAGCGCACAAAAGTTTTTTTAAGTGAAACAAAAACGGTTTTGGATATCAATGAAATTCTTTATTCCTGTGAAAGTACGTTTGATGCCATTATGTATGGAACTCGATTTCTTTTGCATGGCCACCACGCGCTGGCTTGTTGGCATAGACTATAGACTTGACGTAGCCCCACAGGAAATAGTCTAACGGCGTCAAATCGCACGACCGAGGCGGCCAAGCGACTGGACCATTTTGAGATAACACGTTCTCCAAACTTGATTTCCAATAAATTGATTGTGACATTCACTGTGTGGGTTGTGGCGCCGCCGGCCGTCCTGTTGGAACCACATGTCCTCCAAGTCCATATCATCTAATTGGGGCCAAAAATATTCGGTTACCATTGAACGGTAGCGATCCCCCTTCACAATAACGTGCCTGTCTTGATAATCACGGAAGAAGTACGGCCCAATGACGCCGCCGCCGGCCCATAACCCACACCAAACCGTAATTTTTTCGGGATGCAATGATGACTCATGGAGTACGTGTGGATTGCTGCCTGACCAATACCGCATATTTTGTTTATTGACGAAGCCATTCAGCCGGAAATGAGCCTCATCGCTGAAGATGACTTTTCGATTTTTAGCGCTCTTAACGTTGAGGCCACTGACTCCGAATTTCGGTAGTAAATTTTAATAATTTCGACTCGTTGTTGGCTATCTTTGTCTTTTCTCCTTCTTGTTTATACAGTTATAGAATCCTAGTCAGAGGTTAAACAAACAAATACAAACATACAACAGCGAATGATTTTTTCAGTGATTTTTATTATTCGCTGTTGTTTTTAGTTAAAATATAAGTTTTTAATATTAATGGATGCTTAAATTTCAGTGCAATATCATTTATTCAATAGTTAGAAACGTCTTTGTGAGAAAAAAAAAAAAAAACAACAACTACCAAGAAAAATACTTTATACGAAAAGTTTTCCGAAGTTGAGTCAGATTCCCAAGAACAAATTTAATAAAATAACTAAAATTTTGAATTGTTAACATGATCTTAACATTCGTAATAGAACTTTAATCTTTTAATTATTATAAGCAGTAGTTTAAACAAAAAACTTTTCTTTTACAATAATATGTTAAGTCAATTTAGAATTCACAAATCACTTTGTTACTATTCGAGCCATGTTCACATTGCCCTAACAATATCAAAGAGTTTGTTTAACCTCTGACAAGCTTTCAAACTGACGTCTGGACAGACTTCCTAA
Source organism: Leucozona laternaria (assembly GCA_932273885.2). Classification (NCBI taxonomy): domain Eukaryota; kingdom Metazoa; phylum Arthropoda; class Insecta; order Diptera; family Syrphidae; genus Leucozona; species Leucozona laternaria. The sequence continues at coordinate 14,436,988 of OW026367.1, read as the reverse complement.
TTCTCATCTTCGTGTGGGTAATCTGTGTTTAAAGTATCTTGCACATGAGACGCAACCAAGCGAACTGCGAATTGTGAATGGTCTCAAATTTGAACATTTCATTCTCGTGAGTGGTCACTGATAGCTAATAATTGTCACAAGTAAAATGAGTGGTCTGAGGATAAATTCGAATGAATTTTCTATTCGCCGCCGCACTGGTTTGTGGAATGCATCCTTACGTTGTGGATGTCGAATTTAAGTTTGACAGTTGTTGGTCGCAGGAGATAAGTTGCTGCTCGCGTAGAAAATATTAAATAAAAAATTTTACAACATAAACAAATTTTAAAAAGTGTGTTTTTATTTAAATTTGTCGATTGAACCATTTATTCACTTCATTGAAATAAAAAAAAAAGAAAGTTAATGTTTTATCTCTAAATAGCTTTCAAAGATTAAATGACACTCGCAGGTCGCGTAGCTAACCGTGAGCGATTCCCCTTTTCGTGGGCATTTGATAACAAAAAATAAGTTTAAAGGGCGAAAGGCATTTTCATGTCTCTTAGTTAAAAGAAGGGGCATTAGTTTTGTATTTAAATGCGGCCATTGAAAGTCATACTTTGAAGCAATTCATTTGTATTTTTGGTAATTGAATGATTTAATTTTTTTTTTTTTTTTCAAGCGACACATGTGAGAATGTCGAATATATTTATTATTTATTTGTGTTTTTAATTTATTTTTTATCTCACGAACGCTTAAATGCTTATGAGTTCTGCTGACTGGTAATTTACTAAAATATGTTGTTAATTATTTTTATTTATGGAGTGTTATTTAAAGTATTTAATGATCTATTTTTTAGTAAAATGTGTGAAATAAAGGGAACCAAGAATTGTTTCTTGATGATGGTTAATTGCATTTGAAAATAAGGATTTCAAGGCATTCTGCAAAACGTGTGGTATTTCTTTTTATGTCCAAAAAGTGAAATTATGTGGCATGTCAATGACCCCAAACAATAGTTGAATTTAAAGTCAATAAAAACAACACCTCCAGTACAAACTTTTGTGTATTTTGTGTTTTTCTTCTTTTTTTTATTTTATTTTTGAGGGCAACATCGTGGGCATTTGTCGATAACTTCGTGGGGGACAAAAAGGGAATTTTCCGTCCAATCGTGGGTAAATCACTTGGAAAAGTCTGGCATCACTGGTCCCATCGATTAATTTGGTTTGGTATAGCTAGAAAACTAAGAAAATTTTCAACATTTAATTTGTTGCCCGTAAAGACCTTTCGCATTCGTAAAAATAATTTTTTTAAATATATTTTTTTCCTTTATTAAGTACCTCATATATGTATTTTTATTTTTTTTTCAATTAATTATCTTATCAATTTTAAGAAAATATCTCGTAAATGACTCAAACAATTTTGTTCAACTAAAACTTTTACTTTTTTAAATAAACAAAAACAATAAAAAAGAAGAGCATTTTTATCAGTAGAAACTTTTCCCTGATTCTTCAATGACTATAGCTTTGAACCACAAGATCATAAGTTCTTGCGATTTAGTCATGTATTTTATTTTCCATACATACTGTGAGATTGAACTTTTCTGGCTTCCAAATCCATATAGTGCATTCATATCTGCTCGGTAAAACAAAAAATCAAAAAAAAAAAAAAAAATGATATAATAATTCATCAGGCGCAAAATTGCTAATGTTCAGGATAAGCTGAGTGAATTTAAGTTTCTTGTTGGTTGGTATAATTTTTTCGCCCTGAAAAGTTTTTTTTTTTATATTTTTCCTTTTCTTTTGATTCATAATGTTGGAAAACTTTTATTACAATAATAATTATCAAGGCAAGTCTCTTTTCTTTTTCTGCATCCATATAGGAAGCAGCTGAGAAATAATTTTTCTTCTGCGGAACAACATCACAGGGAATAGAATCTTCTTTTCAAATGTCCAATCTGCGGAAAGGTTGAAGTGAAAGCGAAGATTATTATAAATGATGTTACAAGTTGGCTCAATCTATCTAAGTTTTTGACGTGAGCATAATATTGAGTTGTTATATAAGAAAAATAAAATAAGCCTATAGGAATTTTGGCAAAAATTATGATTAATAGTGATGGCTTTCGATTTTGATGGCAAAAGGCTTTTGAGTTTCATTTCTTAAAAAAGCATCTATTCAAATTGTGATAGCGTTTTAAAGTATTTTTGAATTATGTAACATTTTTCAGCTTAGTCTCGCAATCTAAATAATTCCTGTTATCAATTTGATAAATGTATTTCCGACAACATTGAAAATGCCAAAAATATAATTATTCAAAAATAATTTGAAATAAAGTGTAGGCAATAAATTACAGTTTTTTATGATACCTACATAAAAGTCTTTCAATTAAATGAAGCTCGATATTTAAATGCTGAATAAAACAAAATGTGTTAGAGTTATGCACTCTTTTTTTTATTTTAAGAACAATTTTAGGCATTAGGTGTAGTGTATGGGTTATAATGTTGTTTCAAATGTCCGCTGTGACTTTTTCTGGTAATTGGGAGGTCCAATTTTCGTTGCCTTTGCTGTATGTGGCTGAATTATCAAGGAATTGGCGTCACTGCCAACCAAATCATTGATCTCCACCACTGGCCCTTGACGGTTATGGCAATTTTGAAATAAGTATACGGACTAATGCTTCCGCCAGACCAAAAACTGCACCTAACGCTAACAGTAACAATTTCAGGATGCGTTTGGTGCTGGTGTATCTCGTGTGAAAATGATGCTTTCTTTATTAAAATCGGCCTGGTAGTCGTGAAATAGTTATAACTCCAGCTTATATATAATAAGTTCGGTATGGTAGCTTACGCAAGTGTTTGTTGTTTCATTTATAAACCTTTAATACTCATATATGAGTGGAGTGTGTTATCACACGATAACCTATTTCAAAACTCAAATCTGATATACATATTTATGGTGCTTTAACAATTCTATTGATAAGCCCTTAAAAAGTATGGAAACCATTCGTTGATGCTTAGCTTCTTTTTTTTTTCTTAAAGTATACCTAAACAAAAATTGTTTAAAACTTCAAGTCAGCTAAAGTGAAATATTATTTGAAGTATGTGATCTCAATTTATCTGAAAATAGAATCAGCAAATTACATAATCTACATAAAACGAAATCTAAAAATTCGATGTGTCCTGTCCGATGTTTGTAAAATTCATAGCTATACATAATATATTGTATATTCAAGTTCACTAGCTATACCTATATACTATATGCTTTTCATATTGAAAGGGGTTGAAATTTAAGTACATAATTCAAAGAAGACCAATATTCCAATACCCTTTTTTTGTCTATAGCTGGGTGAATATATATGTGCGATGAAATTATATACTAAGAGCTTATAGGTACTGAAAATGACAGGGCAATATTCCAATTTAAACATTTATAAAATCCATATTGGTATAATATTCTGAATATTGATGAAGGTACAGACTAACATTAGAATAAATTATGAAGCCGGCAAACCTAAATCATTTAGTTGACAAATAAAACCATCGAAATAATGATAACTTAATTAAAAATGCATGAAGAAGAGGAATAAAAGAATAATTATCATAAGCCTATAAACCTAAGGGTAATAAGTAGGAACAAAATTATGTCTGTACAAAGTGGTTTTGTCTATATAAAGGGTGTTTTTTTTTAGACGTGTGGTTTTGAATCTGGCAATACTTCGGTCAACATAATCGCCCAGCAGAGTCAGTAATTCGAGCAACCAAGGATTGGTTTCGCACCACGTTTACTCTAGTGGATAATGCGCATCCCCAGAGACGCCGCGCCGTACAGTGCGCACCGAAGACGCTTTTGCTACTGTGAAGCCATCGCGCGCCATGATTAATGACTTTTTCGTGCCTAAATTGGAGGATGTTGATGTGGACCAAGGTACATATATTAAAGGTAATATCATTAGCGTTTAAATTTTTGCTCAGTTCTGCGCATCTGTGAAAATGGCGGATCAAGTGTCTCTTTACTTGTCGAAATGCTTATATTTGTTGTTGTTTCTTGTAATGCCATGTGCAATTTTCGTAGACACTCGAGCCGCCATGCTTAATTTCTGACTGACAACCTGCGCAATATATTACCTTAGATTTGTGTACTGTGGATGTGGACGACCTTTGGTTCCAACAAGACGGCGCTACATTCCATACAGCCAACAAAACAATCAATTTATTGAAGGAAACTTTTGGTGAGCGCATTATCTCGCGTCGTGGGCCTGTGGAGATGGCTCCAAGATCATCCGATTTAACACCGCTGGACTATTTTTTGTGGGGTTATATGAAGTTGCTTGTCTACGCAGATAATCCCGAGAAGAATGCCGCCATGGAAGAAAATATTCGGCGCGTTATTGCTGACATACGGCTCCAATTGCTGCAAAAGGTGGTCAAAAATTGGGCCTCTCGGCTGGAATTTATTCGAGCCAGCCGCGGCGGCCACTTGCCCAAAATCATTTTTAGAACATATTGGCAGATCCTTATCTTTATAATAAAACTAAATTCTTGACCATAACATTAAACTATATGCGTTTTATTTCTTCTTGAAAACCACACGTCTAAAAAAAACACCCTTTATTCCTTCACCATGAATATCTACACTATTTTCATTTTTACAATTTCAGCAGCTTCAATAAACAAATATTCGAGGTGCGCCAAATCATTAATGTTCCTAGTAAGATAGTCAAAATCATATGATTTTCATTCCAACAAACATTATCTCAATTAACATATCAAATAACTGACATATTCCCTAAACCAATGATGAGCATTTGTTAAGGCATAATTTAGTTTATAACTTATAACTAACTAACACCAGCCATCATCAGGTCATAAAGCAATCATATCTGACAAGCTATTGAACCATGAAACATTAATTGACAAACCATCAACGATTAATCCAACAAAACGTGCCCATTGAGACGATGATTTATTATCCTAAGGAATTAATGGCTCAGAGAGAGAGCTCATAAGATTGGTCATAACATGTTAATTAATCAATTTAAAAAAGGACATCAGCAATTGACGTTAAAAACATTATGTTAATAGGTATAATGTGTTTGTATTCAATCAAATTGAATGGTTGTTCTTTATTTTCGATGCTGGAATGTTTCGAAACTAAGACATCAAGAAACACATCGGGTGTTTACAGTTAGCAGGAGACTTTTCAGAATTCGGACTAAAAAGTATGTAGTATATTAGCTGCTCTAATAAGCTGCTAATTAGTTACGCAAAAAAAATGAATCGCTCTTCCGGATTTTAAGAAATTGGATGTGCTGCTTACTTGACGTCAAGTTGGCAGGACACCAAATTTCTCGGAATCCAATAGAGCGATTCATTTGTTTTTTTTGCGTAACTAAATAGCAAGTAAATAACATACTTTTTAGTCTAAATTCTGAAAAGTGTCCTGCTAACTTCAGACACCTATATAGGAAACACTCTTACGTAACAAGTTAGTAAGCCAATCACACCAAAGTAAAATTATTCTTCCCCAGTTTGGGGGATTATCTCTTGGCTTGGTTTCTAAAATTATTAATTTTTTTATTTCTCGAAAAGGCATTTCTAGTAAAATAAAAAATAGTTTAGAATTTTTTGAGGTTTGCATTAAGCATAATAGCAACTAGGTATATGTGCTACCCAGTCTTGGCATTTTATTTTTGGGGTGGAAAGCTATCTTAATACGTACCTATAGATAAATTATCCATCTTGCTCCCATTATTAGGGCTATAATAGTAAACTGTTATAACGCTAAAGCACATGAATGGATGAACAACGATATCTCATCTCATAGAATCGATTTGTAGAGGATAATAAACAAACAAGTGTATGAAGGTACCTAAAAACATATCTGTAGGCATAACATAAATCATTGGAGCAGGCCAATTTGATCGATTTATTGAAACAGAAAGTGTTGTGGGAGTTGCTGTGTTAGCGTCGGTCAGCCAAAAGAATAATAAATGACCAATCAATTGTTGCATATTGCCACTTTACCCAGTATAAATGTAGGAATGTGGGATATTCTTTCTGACTTCAAGTTAGCATTGAAAGATTCAATAAAGCTTTAAGGCAGCATTGAAAAACAAATACATCGGTATCTACATTCTGCTTTATTTTTTGTATCTAGGAACTTATTAGTGATTTACAATAACAAATCTATTTCTCTGTATATTTACACAAAGTTAATCTTATACTCAATATTGTTTAACTGATACCTTAAATAAATAGGTCTGGCCATGGGGCGAGACCTGTCAAAGAAAAACAAAGTTTATGATGGTATTGTGTGAGTAAATATCGGGTTTTTCAATAAGAGCGCTACAATGACGCCGCCGGCCCATAAACCACACCAAACAGTAATTTTTTCGGGATGCAATGATGACTCATGGAGTACGTGTGGACTGCTGCCTGACCAATACCGCATATTTTGTTTATTGACGAAGACATTCAGCCAGAAATGAGCCTCACCGCTGAAGATGATTTTTCGATGAAAATCCGAATCATTTTCAAGTTGTTGCTCAGCCCAATTCACGAACATACGACGCTTCTGGTGGTCAAGCGGCTTCAGTTCTTAGGTCAATTTAATTTTGTAAGGATGTAGGCCAAGATCTTTTCGCAAAATTCGCCACAACGACGTGACAGAGATGCCCAACGCTTGAGAACGTCGTGTGAGAGACACATTTGGGCTTTCTGCAACTGAAGCCTCAGCGGCAGCAATATTCTGGACACTACGGGCACTTCTTTGTCTCACTGGCACGGGAACATTTTGTACTGTGCTTGTGGATTCAAATTTTTCCACTAGACGCTCAATTGTTGATCTGCTAGGACGATTATTACGACCATAAATTGGACGTAGCACTCTTAACGTTGAGGCCACTGACTCCGAATTTCGGTAGTAAATTTTTATAATTTCGACTCGTTGTTGGCTCGTATTTCTTTCCATCATGAAATGGCAAACCTTACTAAAGAGAAATGTCAAAAGATCGGGAAGAAATATGGCGTCGTTTGCTGTCCCTGTTGCTCTACTTTTGTAGCGTCCTTGTTGAAAAACCCTTTACAAATGAATAATAAAGCACCGTGTGGCACATAAATATAAATGCATGGACTTTACAGATGAAACTGAAAAATTTAAAATTGTTTAAAATCAACATAATAAGAATTTAATTCATTCTAGTTGGTATACAAGTAAAAGAGGAACAATTAAAATAAAATTGGTGGCGCAACAATTAAGGTATTTATGTGGCTAAGTACACTTCAATTAACGTGAAATTAAAGGTATTAAAATAAGCTTTTCGCTTGAGCTAAACAAATTATTTGTCATCACTGATTTTTTTTAAATATCGGTGTGGCAAAAGCCACGCAAAAGAAGTGACTTTTCTAGAAGTTATAACTCAATATCTCAAAATGTGTTTAAAATATGAAAATAAATTTGGTACTGAGACAAGAAAAATACCTTTCATTTGATATCGATATCATTTTTCTACGGTAATTATTTCGCCCGTTATGGCCAAGTACAACAAAATCTGAAATCGATATTTTGCAATCGGCAACTTCAAGCCCAAATATCTCGACTTTTCCATGATTGATTTTGGAAATATTTCACTTATTTATCGGGCTTTACGTCACCTTTCATTTTATACCAAATTCGTTCTTGTACACCTTTGGCCAAAGCTCCATAGTAAAATGGGCATTCCCTTTAAACTAAGGCCATAAGCCATTATAAATTAAGTAATTTTATATAACTATAATTTTAAGTGAAAAAATGAAATAAAGTTATCAAATGCTAATAAAGTTAATGTTGTGTCTTAGCAGTTCCTACCTTGTCTATCTTTTTCACCCACAATTCGGGACATCATTCCGACAAATGGGGGCTCGTCCGGGATGGAAGTATAGAAATCAAGGTACGTTATAAGCTAAACGAGAGGATACAACAAAATTTGTTTGTGTGCGCTAAAATAAGAAATCATAATATAACAAGTAAAGTGGTGTTTTAAAACAAAGAGAAAACGTGAGTGAATTGTTTTACAGTATATACTTCAAATACATCGAAGCGTTTAAAAAAAAAAAGCAAACGGCGTCACCAAATCCATAAATGCACAAATAACATGTACCTTACTATTTATAAGAAAGAGCAATAAAATTTTTCCTTCAATACATAAATCGGGACATCATTCCCTCAGAACTAAAACATAGTACAACCCTGTACTAATTGAAAAGCTTCTGCAATTGTTTTGACACCAACACAAAATAGACCATTTGATTGCTTTAACATATCTTAATTTATGAGAAAACAAAATTATTTAAAATATTTATTATTGTTTTCTTAAAAAAACTAAATTTTTAAACTTAAATTTAAACTTATTTGGTAGCCCAGTTTCAAGTATGTGGAGATGAAAATGTAATTTCGTGGCGGAGTAATGGTTAGTGCGTAAGTTTGTCACTCTGCACAGTAGCCCGTTTATGCAAAAGTAGCAACAATATTAATTGTTCGGGTGGGTCTATAATTCACAACTTACATATATTTTCGGTTTGTAATCTGTCACCATATTTTTTCAAAAATAGCTTATTTTCTTATTTCCCCACTGTTTCACTCATATTGATGTATTTATATTCTTCCCACTATTTCAATCAAATTAGCTTAAAAACACTCTGCTGCTACTCTAAAACTGTACTTTTTACCTTCTTTGAGTTTTTTTCAGCAGAAAATTCTGAAACACCCTGTTCAGATTTTTATTTAAACTCACTAACTTGATATCCTTAGAAATATCTTTTGTGATTAAAAAGAAATGTTACGATATCTTTATGCGCTTAAGAGTTAAATTTTTGCAAAAAAAAGGCCAAATGGTCCACTGTATCCCTAAGGTTTTGGGATGGAATCCTAGCCTGTTATTTCTTCATGAATTCAGTTCGGATTTGGCAGAAAATTGTAGTTCCTCTGTCTTCCTGCTTTAAACACGCATACACAGGAATAGTTTAGAGTTGAGAGTTGAAAGTCACTAGGTCCTAGTTGTACACGAGATGACGGGCTAACAAATTTATTTTAATATTAGCTGTGTTCCTTACCTAGTTTCAAGTAGTTTCAAACCGCTAGATTTAGTCATTTTTAGTCCGAAGTCGTTCCACACATCAAAAATTGTGCTATTTCTTTCTAAAGTAACAGTTTTGGTCCGAGAAAATTTCTTCTGGCTATTTCTTACTGGGTATTTCTTACCAGGTTGACGTATGTCAGATGACACCGTTTTGACAGTTGAGTTCAAATAACAAGGTTGCCCAAGTGTTATTTTTATTTTAGTTTTCGTTTCGGAAGATGGGCATGTTTTTGTACTATTTTATTAATCTTTTAACTGACCAAATAATTTTTATAAAATATAAACTATTTAACAAAACTATTTCTTAGGAATAAAATATTAAATTAAATATTACATATTTCTTGTATATTTTACTGTTTTTAAAGAAAAAAACACACTGAGCTTCATAATTTAATGTATAATTAAAGAATTTTTATTTTGTTTCTATTTTAATAAACTTGGGATTAGTACGTTTAATTTTTTTAAACATTTACTTTGCTGTGTTCTGATTCTGGAAAAAGTTGATCAAAATTTGTGATTGATCTACGGCAGCCCTTGTAGAGTCTAATTTTGACGTTTGGCCTGAATTAGTGCAAAGTAGTGCGCAAACCGTTCCCGACATTTTGACAGTTTTCCTTCTCTCTGAGAGCATTTCATCTCCACTCCTCAAAATTTAAAATTTGACATTTAGCCAGATTTAGTGCGAAAAATCTTGGAAACAGACCTATTCACAGTTCACTTGGTTTGTATTCATCGTTTAACTGGTTTCAAAAATCTAATAATCACCAGCAACAACGTAGAAGTGTGCAGAATGCATAGTGCATAGGACATACTAAATATATACATTGCACTAATGGACCTATAAAAGTGACTTGTGTTCTATAAAAGTATCAAAAAGATCGATTTATGCCATTGTGAAGCAAAGTGACTGGAGACGTCTATCTTATAGTAGAATGCACCAACTTTGCTGGCAACACAATGCTTTGCTTGCCCTAGATCCGTCAATAGTGTATACCAATCCAATATACCACCTCCTTTGACTGGTGCTTGCATCACGGACATTCGGTTGAGGAAGCTACAACAAAGGACTAAGGCGAAATTCGTGTATTTTTTTAGTTTTTCTCTCGACGAACGTGGAAGCTTTAAGGCTTTGGCAAAGTTAAGTTTCATAGGAAATTGATTCCTGCAAATAAATGATGTAAACAAATGAGAAAACTCCTTGTCGTATCTTTTTTGAACAGATGTTGCGTACATACATACATATAGGTACGTACATAATATTAATGGCTTACTTTAGCCCAGACTATCCGAGTCCTTTTCTTTGAAACAACTTGGAACTGGATTCAGCTAGTTATAAAAATGATAAGCAAAATTGGAATATCGGTTAAAATTTTTTTTTTTTTCAAAAACCTTAGCACCGCGAGACGGAAGGAAAAGATTATCAGGTGCTGTCTATCTCACAGACCATTCTGATAAAACGAAATTAGTGTAAAGATTTCGCCATTCATTTAAGATTTTCTGACATGACGTATTCGATGTGATTAAATTTCTATACAGACTTCTCTATATTAATCTTAAAACCTGGGGCCCGTATCTAGACAGTTCTCAAAAAATATTTGATAAAAATCATGTTAATTGTTACTCGTAAATCTTAGTAATTATTGTTCCAATAAATTTGTATTTTTAAATCCATTGCGATAAGATAAAAATAAAAAATACAACAAACTATGCACTTCATGAAATTTGAAAACTCATTTAAGTTCGAACAAATTGACTTCGGGGCTTATTTTGAAAATGTTGTCCAAAACTCTGTTACTCGTCACGTTTGCTTTAATTTGGTGTGCTCTTGTCGAGGCCCATCCAGCAGGTAGGGTAGTTGGTGGCCATGATGCAGATGTTGGACAATTTCCGCACCAGGTGGTGCTTTATAACGATGGTGTCTTCACTTGTGGCGGATCGATTATAAGCTCTCGTTACATCCTGACAGCTGCTCATTGTGTTGTCATTGGAAATGGCATTGAAACGTAAGCCAATGTTAAGTTTAAAATCAACATTCGTATAGTTTTTCTTTCACCGACTTTTGTAATACAGTTTATTGTACAATTTGTCCTTTATTTATAGTCTACCAGGAAGATATTTCACTGTTCGTGTGGGAAGTATCCAACGTATGGCAGGTGGTAAGGTCGTGGCTGTGAAAAAAGTTACAGTGCGTAAGAGCTACGGAAATTTCTTGGATGATGTTGCCCTGCTGGAATTGGAAAAGGAACTAGTATTCACAAAAAATATTCAAAAAATTGATTTATTCGATGGTGAAGTGCCCAAAGGTGCGCCAATAGTAATTTCTGGCTGGGGACGTCTAACAACTGGTGGAACGACTCCACTTCGCTTACAATACAATACCTTGACTAAATTAGATCCGTCCGATTGCAAAACTGCCATCGGCTATGGATATGACCAAATAATTTGCCTTGCACACGAGAAGAATAATGGAGCTTGTAATGGCGATTCTGGTGGCCCAGCCACGTATGAAGGTAAATTGGTAGGAGTGGCTGGATTTGTTGTCGATGGATGTGGAAGTAAGAATCCTGATGGTTATGCTAAAGTCAATTACCATAGAGAATGGATATTTGCAAACATGAGTTAACTCAATTCCATTTGTAATTATAGTGTTGCGTTTCTAAGTTATGTCTTTGGCAAATAGAAATATAGTTACGAACAAATCTAAACTTTGCTGTCTTTGTGTACATTTTAACTGTTATCTACTTTTTTTTTGCTATAAACCAACTCATTTATGGCACTTTTATGACGTGACACTACTTGGCATGATGTGGTAAACCGATAGGTATGCTAAGGGGATTTCCGATAAGATATTGCGACTTTATTATCGGGGTTATCCCAGTTTTATCAGGATTATTGATTCTGGAAATCATTGATTCGGATGTATGTGATGAATATTAAACTATAAACGATTAGAAACGGAAAATACAACTTTTCTTTGACGATTGTTGAGGAGAAATATATGATGATACCAAAAACATGTTCTGTATATGTGCTCCTGGACGAGCCATTACGAGAAGTGCAACATTAGGCGCTTTTAACGCCAAACACCTACACCTACTCCGATAACGGTTTGGTGCCGATAGTTGCAAAGCGAAACATTTTAGTAGCTATATGAACAAAGTTCAAACATCTAAAGAGTTGCAAGGGGACATAAAGATGGTCAACCAAATCGACAGCAAGGCACTTCCCCATGTTTCATGGATGTCTCAGCTTTCTGAGGAGCTAACACGGAACAACCCCAAGGAACTGCTGCGGATATCCTGACAACAGCTTAATTGATTAAATATACTGTGAAGAAATTCGACGTCAGACGGCTGACTACTAATAACCTATTGACAATTTGTTTCCGCCAGCATTAAGTATACATATTTAGAACCAGTGGCAACATTGCTAAGAAGTCATCAACGAAACTCTTGGTTAATAATAATTGCCGAAAAGCACATGTAGCTATTTAATAGGGCTGGCCACGAGACGAGGCTCTTGTTATTCTCGTTTCGATCTCGTATAGCACATTTTCAGACTCGTCTCGCTATCGGTCTCAATTTCGAATAGGTGGGGGAGAGTGGGTACGAACGTAACGGTGGGTCGGTTGTAACATTCAATTTTTACGAAAAACTAGAACTGTGTGCGTTCATTTCTTAATTCACAATTCTTTGCAATTAGGTCCTGAATGTACCTACAAAAATCCAAAAGTCAGTACAGTCGAATGTACGAACAAAAGCCAAAAATGTTAATTTAAGTCAAAACGTAGATTTTTTGTTCTTGAGTTTTTTCAGTATTTTTCTTGAAAAAAATAACAATTCCTGGAATGGATGTGACCTTACAATGCTTCAATATTTCTAGAATCGAATAGAGTAAATTTTACTGATTAATTCTTAAAACGATTTTTAATATAAAAAAGCGTGGAGTGGACTGTTGTAACAATTTCTGTGTGGACGTTTGTAACATAATACAGGCACAAATTAATACAAAATTATTTGTGTTACAATCGTCCACACACAGTTTTTGGGGACTTTGTTTATTCAATAGCTGGAGATAGAGATCAGAATAGTTTTTTTTTTTTTTAAAACAATCCATTTATTATCAACAGTGAACTAGAATGCCTTTTTATTTGCATTCATTTATTTCATAATAAAACATAAGTAATTTATGGTATTGGCTTAGAATTAAATTCTAAGTGTAGGCACCATTTTAGATTTGTTTTTGATACATTTATATGGTTTTACAACCGTCCTTTCATCGTGTTAAACACACCGAAAAGGATGATTGTAGCATTTGACCTTGCCTTCCTTTTCAAGTCATGCATTTAAAGAAAAGACAAAGCTGGCAAAAAAATTAGTATTTAACGGTAGCTAAATGTTCATGTTCATGTTCATGCACTATGTTTCATTTTGATATGTTTTTTGGTTATCAAATGTCAAAAATGTTACTTTCGTACCCACTCTCCCCTACTGTTTTTTTTTTTTGTGATTTTGTGTATGAAATATTAATTTTAGAAGTCCGCCTACTACAACACCATCACTTTCCTTACATTTGATCTTATCCGAATTTAAGATCCCTGAGAATTTTTTAAACGTTCACTTAAGAGCCTTCAAATAATTCTTTAGCATTGCCTGCACTTTCTTTTACTAGACTAGAAAAATTTTAATATAAGATTAAAACTAAGCTACATATTTCAAAAATAAAAACCCCAAACTTTGGAGAAATGTGAGTACATCTATTTATATTCTGGAACATTATTTGATAACTACATATAACTAACATTTGCATCTTTTGGTAGAATTGCATTGTGTTTGATTTATGAAAGAAATAACACGCTTTTCCATGTCATATTAACATATAATTTATTTGTTAAAAAAAAATTAGATGGTACCAGAAAGAAGCGTATTACTTGAGTTCTTATGGTCGAATTTTTAGGATTGAGGTTTTAAAATGACGGTAAAATAATAGGTTACACTTATGTGTATTATTCAAACAAAAAAACTTTACTTTGAATTTTCGTACCACAACTTTCTTGCCCTAACACTTCTCCTCTAAAATTGCTTTATTAGAAGTTCAGATATTTATGCTACTGGAGAAAATCGTAGAGTCTTATAGCAGTCGTAGAATAAATCATTAATTTGGTGTCAAGAATAACATTTCATAAGCAAATTTATAATTGAAAAACACTAGACGGATCGGAGAATGAAAATTCTAAAGTTTACTTGTCGAATATGTCAAGAATGTCTTTATTTTCACTTAATCGCACAAAATCACTCAATTTTTACCAACAAATATTCAACTATGACTTAAAAAAGCAAAATTTATTGCATTTCCGCATGGAGTGCTTACAAAATCCTAACCGTCATACTAATGGACATTCTGATTGATAAATTTGCAGATGAGATTTGGTTTTTTTTCTCAGCGATAAATCTCACTAGTTGACCAAAACATACAAAAAAATACAAAATAAAGGTTTCTCTCAGAACATTTCTGACCGAACATTTTTTTTGGAATAAAGGCTATTGAGTGCGACTTTTTTTTAAAATAACAACAAATAAGAGTTATTAAAGATCCTTTTAAAAAGTAGATTTATTTCCGATCTCTGCTTCCAACCTCTCAACAAAATCTTAGACTGCGCATTCAACTTGGTTCCATTCAGCTATAGCTCCAATTTCTTTTCCAAAATGAGGTTGAATTTGAATGTTCTAAATATACGAAGTTTCGGCACATGTAAGCCCAAAACTTCAAGTCTTGTTTCTCGGGGTTACTTGGTATACACTTCTTGAACAAGCAACGACTATGAAAATCGAGTAAATGCACGTCAGCTGTTACGCATGAGGATGAGTTGTAAAATAAAGGAAGCAATTCAACCCATTGCTCCCATTAGTTACGAATCGGAGCAAATTTATCCTTGAAAGTTAGTTGATTTTGTCTTCGGTTGGTTGGGTCATCGAAACGCAGAACTTTTGTTATATTCTGTGAAAATTTCATTAAAAATAATTTCATGAAACATTTTTTGACCAAAATTTGCATCTTGTTTGATTCAATTCTGAGAGAAATAAAATCTGCTCAAAGCAAACTAAACACTTTTGTGTTGAAATAACTCATTTGTAAAAACACGCTTTTGTCCATTTCTGTATGTTTGTCGCCGAACTTTGAGTGGCCAAAATTATTCGTATTTTCGATTATAATTTTTTTCGATTTGATTTCGGAACGGGTTGGAGCAACTGAAAACAAAAACATAAACCCAACCAAAAAGAGCAAAAATAAACCCAACGAAAATGTCTTACGAGATTCATCCAAAGGTGCTGAGCTCCAAATTGTATTGTTTTTAGATCCGAAAAGCGGATGGGTGTTCGCTGGATCCACAGTAGTTTCTTTTCTTCACTTCCACTATCTGATTCACTTGAATCCCACTTTTCATCGAAAGCAGTTAGGACTTCAAGCACAAATTCTTCGCCACAACCTGATCTTTATCACTTGACGAACGACTTGTTATGTAGCGAAATTAACTTGTTTCTGTGATTGAAATAGAACAAATACCGATTATACTTCCGTGTGCAATGAAATTTCCATACAAAATACAACGAAAGCACAGCCATCTTGGAAAAAGTTAAAACAGCCCAGTTTCGATAGATTTTGTTCAAAGTAATAAAGTCATGAAAACAGCGAAATATCAATAACAATTTCTAAAATATGTATTTAAGTTTCAACAAAAAAAATAATCGAAAACGACCCCAAACGAAGGGTTACGGTATCACTGACCCCCAAGACCACAGACATTTTAAATTGTACAAAATTAGTAAAATCAAACTTTGAATTTTTATAATTTTTAGTAATAATTCATGAACAAATTTAGAATTCATTACAATCACCCCCACGGAAATAACGCCTGAGTCGTTTTAGGAAATAACGCCCAAAAAATCTCGAACAATTGTTGTTGAAATTTTGTTCGTCATTTTGGATTGTAAATTCTCTTCTCTCTTCTAACGCCGTTAGACTATTTCCTGTGGGGCAACGTCAAGTTTATGGTCTATGCCAACAAGCCAGCGACGATTGATGAACATCGTACGAATATCGAAAGTGAAATTGCAGCAGTATCGGCCGATTTATGCTTGAAAACCGTCGGAAATTGGGTTCAGCGTCTGGACTTCTGCAAGCGTGCCCGTGGTGGCTATGCAAAAGAAATTGAGTTCCATACATAATGGCATCAAACGTACTTTTACAGGAATAAAGAATTTAATTGATATTCAAAACAGTTTTTGTTTTATTTAAAAAAACGTTTGTAGCGCTCTTATCGAAAAACCCGATATTTCCTATTTGTTGTCTACTAAAGAGTAGACAAATTTGAAAGAGAAATAATTCCCAATGAAGGAAATATCACCCAAAACAATTAGGAAAGGCAAAATGAAACAACGCCGAAATACAGGAAATGTCGCCCAAAAGCCAATAATTTTTAGTATTTTATTCGTTTGAACGGCTCCGGGAAATAAATTCCCTTAATATGATGCACGCGTATTAGCCGGAGGCAGCAGTGCGCCATCCACCCGCCGCTTGTAGCAAGTTCGTTGTTCCAGCTGTTGGAGGAGTCTCGGGCCGCATATCCCTGTGGAATGGGAACAAGCAGAATTCTCCTCATTATTCGCTTAGGCCTGACCATGTAATCTCACATAATATCTTTGTAAGAACTTCTATTAAAAAATATAGAAGAAGGTACATTGGAAACATGTAAGTAAACCCCTCACCAATACCTCTGGTGGTACAAATGGTTCTAGGTCTTTTTTTCTTAAAAATCATTCTTGAAAGAATAGTGCGAAATTCTCGGGCCAACTCCTGAGTGACATGTGTATTAAGTTCTCGCAGAATTCAAGGTTGATGCTTATATTTTATTGTAAAAAATTTCATTGCCTGCATACAATAACGTTGCTTTTGTGTAATAATAAATCCCATATACCACTTTTTATTGCATATTTATTATGACTTCACCTTATAAAACAAAATCTATAGCGTTAAGCTATAGCTCTATGGATTTACAGCTTAACCTCTTCAGTTATCAAAAACCGATAAAATTAGGCATATTCTCCAGAAAAAAAAAATACTTCAATTCAACGTGAGCTTATTTAAGCTTCAGCAGAGCAGATATCAACAGTGATTTATTTGACAATGGTTTCAACAATTTCACCGTTAGCTGCACTTTTGTGCTTGTTGCTCTGTATTGGATCACTTTCAGCTCAACCGATAGCCAAAGTAGTTGGTGGGCAAGACGCAGATATTGGTCAATTTCCTTATCAGATAGCGCTCTTCAAGGATGGATCCTTCACTTGCGGTGGATCGATAATAAGTTCGCGTTATGTTCTGACAGCTGCTCATTGTGTTGTTGTTGGCAGTGGAATCGAGACGTAAGGCTGCTAGAATTTTCCTTTCCCATATAGAAAGTTATTTTTAATCCGCATTGTAACTGCATTTTTTCTTACTAGTCTGCCAGCGAATTTTTTTACTGTACGAGTTGGAAGCATTCAACGAACAGCTGGGGGAAAATTAGTTGCAATTAAAAATGTCATTGTTCGTCAGACTTATGGTAATTTCTTGGATGATGTGGCCTTGTTGGAGTTGGCAACAGAACTTGTGTTCAGCAAAAATATCCAAAAGATTGATTTGTTTGATGAAGAAGTACCAAATGGAGAAGCAGTAGTTATTTCCGGATGGGGACGTATAAAACATGGCGGAGAAATTCCACATCGATTGCAATACAATACCTTGGTAGCAATAGATGGACCAAGATGCAATGACTCTATAGGCTGGGGTAAAGAGCAAATAATATGCTTAGCACATGAAAAGGATAATGGAGCTTGCAATGGTGATTCAGGTGGTCCGGCAACTTATCAAGGAAGACTTGTTGGTGTGGCTGGATTTGTTTATGGTGGGTGTGGTAATATTTACCCAGATGGTTACGCTAAGGTTAAATACCATCTTAAATGGATTCATGCTAATATGAATTAGAAACGTTTCAGAAAGGATATTAAAACATAGAATTTTATTTTATTCAAATTTTAGTAATATGTAAAGTTGCTAAGTTTACTCGTACGTAAATGAATGGTGTGATTGCATAATTTGAAGACTTAAGCAAATTCACATTTAACTAAATACAATTCCACATTTTTTGTATTGTGTTTCTATTGTAAAATTTTCTAACGAAAAACATAGTCCACTATAAAGGGTGTTTTTTTTAGTCATGTGGTTTTCAATCTGGCAATACTTTTTTTGGAGTTATTCTTTTTGACAGCTGTCACTTGATTTATGCTCAGTTTGGTTTGGCATTTCATAATTAATAGACTTACTCCTGAACAACGTTTGCAAATCGTGCAAATTTATTACCAAAATAATGGTTCGGTTAGCGCGACGCATCGCGCGCTGCGTCCAATATTCGGTCGCCATAATCGCCCATTGGAGTCGGTAATTCGAGCAACCATGGATCGGTTTTGCACCACGTTTACTCTAGTGGATCATGCGGATCCTCAGAGAAGCCGTACAGTGCGGACCCAAGATGCTATTGCTGCTGTGGAGCAGAGTATCGATGAAGAACCGAATGAGTTCATCCGCTATCGTGCGCCATGATTAACGACCTTTGGTTCCAATAAGACGACCGGCGCTTCATGCCATACAGCCAACGAAACAATCAATTTATTGAAGGAAACTCTTGGTGAGCGCATTAACTCGCGTCGTGGGCCTGTGGTGTGGCCTCCAAGATAGTGCGATTTAACACCGCTGGACTATTTTTTGGAGGGTTATGTGAAGTCGCTTGTCTACGGAGATAATGCCGAGACGATTGACGCCTTGGAAGAGAATATTCGGCGCGTTAATGCTGACATACGGCCGCAATTTCTGCAAAAAGTGGTCGAAAATTGGGCCTCTCGGCTGGAATCTATTCGAGCCAGCCGCGGCGGTTACTTGTCCGAAATCATTTTTAAAACATAATGAAAAAGCCTTATCCTTATAATAAGGCTAAATTCTAGGCCATAACATTAAATTGTATGTCTTTTATTTCTTCTTGAAAACCACACGTCTTAAAAAA
This sequence comes from Leucozona laternaria, assembly GCA_932273885.2. Classification (NCBI taxonomy): domain Eukaryota; kingdom Metazoa; phylum Arthropoda; class Insecta; order Diptera; family Syrphidae; genus Leucozona; species Leucozona laternaria. The sequence continues at coordinate 14,417,810 of OW026367.1, read as the reverse complement.
AAACATATGCATAGGTATTTGTTGTCAAATTTAAGAACTTAAAGTCGATTTAACTGTTTTTCTTTTTAAAATTTAATCCACGCTTAGTCTCTTCGAATAATAACTTTTTTCTTTTTCCAAATCGAAAAATAGAAATAAAAAGTTAAACATCTCTTTATCCTCCACAACATCACAACAAAAAGTATCCTTGGCACACGTCTAATTTACATAATGGCTTTTTTTATTACATACCGACATGACTGAAAGAAAGTTCTCAACAAAACACATCAAGAATTCAAAAGTCAACAACATTCAATACCCTTTCTCTCGGCATATGGATTATTGTCTTTTAAAATTTCCCACATATAGCTAGTCATAGTCTCAAAGAGCAAGGGATTTATTCACCTTTTGTCTACACCTATAGATAAACCATAAACTCATATCATTCACATTTGTTGATTCATTTTTTAACTGCATAAATATTTCTTTATATTTTACACATAAATCAAGCTAAATATATGTAGCTGTTTATTTTGTGAGGACCACAAAACTCATCATTATTGAATGCACAACTTAGGATATTACTTACTTACTTACTCAGGTCCTCAGACCTGTTATGTCCGTGGGTGATCCCTTGCAGGACATATAGGGCCTCAAGTCTCCACTACACCTACGCGCCATCGTGTACGGTTGTCGATGATGTATTTCAGCACTCTCCAGCTCTTCCCCAATCGCGCTGACTCTTGCTCGATTGTTCTGCTTCATGAGCTTCTCGGTCTTCCGATTCTTCTGCCTTCTTGAGTGAGCGGGTTCCACTGCATTGCTTGGCTTGCAATGCAATCCGCTCCACTGCCATTTACGTCTTCGTATAAAAGAGTCAATGGGTTGTTGACCCGTTATCCTATAAAGTTCTTCGTTGGATATATGATTGGGCCAGAAAAACCTTAAGATGTTTCGCAGACATCTTTTTCCGAAAGTTTGCAGCTTCCCTGTGACAGTTAATGTTACTTTCCAGGAGCTGCATTCGTATAGCAGAAGGGATTGTACATTAGAGCGGTACAGTCGTGGATTGGTCTTTATATGTTGAGAGAGTTATTCCTTCAAATATTAGACAACATCCTGAAAGCAGCCTTTGCTTTCCCGATACGGCTGTTAATGTCTTGTTCGGTTCCACCTTCGATAGAGGCAGTACTTCCACGATATTGGAAACTCTCTACTTTTGCTACCGGATGTTGATAAATATAAATTTCAGAGGATGACTTAGTTCCAAGGCTCATCATCTTTGTTTTTCCCGTATTGAGTCAGTGTATCCAGGTGTACAATTAGCTATTGCCTCAACGGATACTTTTTAGGACTAGAATTTTATTTCCCTAGAGGATAAATTCGATGTTTGTTTTTTTAAACTTACCTAACGGGTAGTTTCAATGCAACGATTTCGGTTTCACGTTTGAATATTTCAGTAATGGGAGCACTACAATATCCCGCAAATAAAAATCTCGCATTTTGTTTATTTCCCAAAAACGAAATCTCGCAATTAAAATAGCCGTGTTTTTTTGCAAGCCTCGAGGAAATTGGTCAAACAAAATGACTTCTCTAATGATCTCTGATTTACATTTCAAATGCAACAACAACTAATTCCCTTCGGGATTAGCAATGCTCAGAGCATTCTCGGTGCTTAAATTAAGCACGCAGAAAAACTGTGTTGCCGCCGTGAATTGCATTCTTGTTACCGATTGTATGTATGGAAACTCCATTTTGTTTCTGTAATGGCGTCGCTAATACCCGATTGTTGTTTTTTTTTAACCAAATTCATCCGGGCTTGCAAGAAAACAAGGGCAATATCCCGGTTTTAATCATCGCTCACACAAAAATCTGAAAAAATAATATAAACCGTAATATCGCCAATAAAAAATTAGCATAACTTTGTTCAAGAAAATTGTTAATTGTGCAATGGAGTTGCATCAGTGGGATTGACAACCCAAAAGGGAGTTAATAATTGTAAGTTTTTTTCAAATGCGAGATTTTAATTATCGATACTTTATTAGCTTGAGGGTTTTTCATTTGCGATATTATGTAAAAAGCAGGATTTTGTGATTGCAGGATTTAGTAATGCGAGATTTCGTATCCAATTTTTACCAATATCTTATCAGGTGGCAATTACTTCCTGCATTTTGAGTACATTATGTTACGTGCAAACAATCCTAATGTACAATTTAATAAATGAAAGGACCCGAAAGGTACCCGAATTTGGAAACAATTTGTTCGGCTTATATGAATAACCCCATTAAGGAGAGTGGCTACAACTTGTTTAAGTTGCTTTAAACTACCACAACTTGCATTTTAATATAAGAAAAAAATCGGTATAGTTACACTATTTTTAACGCAAGAACGGCTAGACCGATTTTAATGATCTCTGATTTGTTGGATTCGTCTCCGCCCCGAAAAGTAGGATAACTATTAAAATATTGGAAAAATTCACTTTGTAGGGTTAAATAGGGTAAAATTAAAAAGAAGTATCCGATTGAAAAAAACTCAACCAGTGTTTAAAAGGTTATTCAAAGGAAATATCTTCAATTTAGCTATTTGTAGGGTGAAATGAGGTAAAAATAAAAAAAAAGCCGATTTAAGGAATTCTGCTTTTGTTTGAAAGGGTTTTTCTTAGAAAAAGGCTTAAGGGATATTCTTCTTCAATGTGTAAATATTTGTAGGGTGAAATGGGGTAAATTGAATCAAAATGTATCAGATTTATAATATTCTTTTGGTGTTTGAAAGGGCATTCCTACGGAAATTCCTTTAAGGGATATTCTTTTTCAATGTTTTAATATTTGTTCAATATTTTAATATTTATATGCAGAGTGAAATGGGGTAAAAATAAAAAAATTCTACGATTTAAGAAATTCTTTTCTTTTTTTTTGAAAGGTTTTTTTTTAGGAGATGGCTTTAGAGATATTCTTTTTCAAAAATTTGGTGTTTATAGAGTGATATAGGGTAAAATTGAAAAGTAATATCCGATTGCAAAAAAATCTGTTTGTGTTTGAAATGTTATCTTAAAAAAAAATCCTATTTATAGAGTGAAATAAAATGAAAACAGTGGTTTTTGAATTCAAAAATTCTTTGTGTCTTGGGAAAGTAATAAACTTAGGACTTAGAGGTTCATATTCTTACAAAATTTAGCCTTTCATAACGTGAAGTGGGTTTAAACCCAGAAAGTAGTATTCGATTACAAAAAGTCAAAAAATAATATTTTTTTTTTGTAATTTTTATGCGAAGCTTAGATTTGTCTACCCGTGCGAAGCCGGGCGGGACAACTAGTTTATACTACATGGGAAAGTAACTGCAACTGAAATATTTGAAGGGCGATCTTCTTTATAATTAAATGTCCCTACTTGAATCTAGAGCAACTTAAAATTGCCTGGTGGGAGCACGGCAAAAATGTTTTTATTTGACACTACCATTTACTTATCATGATATTCGTTGAACTTTTTAAAAATCATTAAATAATGAATGTTTTAAATTTATTATGAAAAAAAACTAAATATGTATTTTGAAATGTTTAGTTAATTTTTCTTTTTCCACATTTTAATATCTAAACTTTGAAGGGTTAAAAAAATCCATAACATTATCAACCCATTTCATCATTTTTTTCGCCTTACGAATTTCCAAATGACCGTGAAACAAAAACCAATAGTCATTATTGTGTCGCTCATTCGTATTAGCTGCAAATGACACTTTTCGGAGCATATACGCTGACTTCCAAATGACGAAGGAAAAAAATGTTAAAAAGATGAATAAAACAGTCAATTGCTTGAGGGGTTTTCCTGGAAAACTAATTTAAAAAAAAATATAAAAATGTATGTATCTATATATACTAACCCTAGAAACTTCCAGAGGGTGATTATTAAAAGTGACCCGAATGAGATTTTTTTTTAAACTTCTACAGCTATTTACTTTTACATTCTTCATTTAGTCTGCAAATAAGTGGGTAATGTTGTTTTTGTAAATTAAAAGAATCAAATTATTTTACTAGCTTACGTATACATTTACCAATTAATCATTTTTGTTGTTGCTTATATTTTGAAGGATATTGTCCTTGGCCTGGGTTATTATTATGATGAAACCTAATTTGCATTTCAGTTTAAGAATTATAAGACAACCAAAAGACGAGAGGGGAGAAATAATAAACAAGAATTGTAAATCCTGTAAAACCATTCAAGTTAAAGCAATATATAAATAGGGGGCCCGAAGCAATCAAGGCCACTATACTTTAAAAATGTTTTTGCATTCGGCTGGTTTGTTGTTTTTGAATTTTGAAATTTAACAAATAACGGCTGATATTCTTGTCCGAGTCTGCGTAAGGGATCATAAAATGTATGGAATTTAAATCCAAGATCCACGGTCGTGAGAATTTGTCCGCTTAAAGAGATTTCCCACTTAAAGGACTATTCACATGAGAACGACCAACGACCGACGAATGAACGAATAAATGTGAATTAAAACAATTTATAAACATAAATTCTTCACAAATTCTAATCAAAATCATAGTAATATAATTTATTATTATGTTTAGATACTAAAATCCGCTTTTTAATTGCTTAAATAAGTTAAATTTGAGAGAACAAATTGGTCGTCGCGAAATGAATCTGATTATTACGAATTGTCAAACTCTATTCGCGTTCCACATACGGTCCACACTTCAACAAACAAATTGTTCGCGTGCGGCTAACCTCAAAATCCCTTTTTGTTTTGTTTTCTTGGTGGTCGACATTCGCGAAAAATAGAAAGCCATGTGAAAGAAATGTCAAAATGGACGAATATTTGTTCATTCGTTGGTCGTTGGTCGCTCTCATGTGAATAGTCCTTAAGGGAGTTGTCCGCAATAGGAGGTTTCATTGTATTCATAATACATAGTTGTTTTTATTATAAAAACTATATATAATTTATTATATTTATATTATAAATTTATTCGGAACAGCTTTAGGGTCAATATGGGCAATTTTAAGCAATTTCATATTTTTTTTGAAAAAATTGTGTTGAAAATTTAACGAAAAACTATGAATGATGACGTGAAAATCCAATATTTTTGTATTGAATATTATACAAATAACAAATAATAATTTTAAAATAACGGTTAATGTTATTATGTTTACATCTGCAAAGTTTTTTTTTTATTTTTATTCTAATTTATGGGTTAAATAGCAATGTCATCTTGAAGTTTTGGACCAGAGGCTTTCAGTTTGTATAAACAACGTGTTGGTCTTTCAAAACTCGTAAATCTTTTTTACTTCAAACGATCGCATAAGATTTGAAGGTCGTTAGTTTGTTATTCTCAGCATTGCTTGGTTTGGAAACGTCATTAAATGAGTATGAATAGTAATTTCGAAAGGATATTTCCAAATGAAATGTATTTCGCAACAAATCATTTAAAATAACAAGTTTTCACAAATTTTAATTTTCAACAAAAATATTATGGTTACCATTACCTCAAACATTAGTTTACATTTAGCATCATCATAATATCGGGTTTTTCAATAAGAGCGCCACAAAAGTTTTTTTAAATAAAACAAAAACGGTTTTGGATATCAATAAATTTTTTTATTTTTGTGAAAGTACGTTCGATGCCATTATGTATGGAACTCGATTCCTTTTGCATGGCCACCACGGGCACGCTTACAGAAGTCCAGACGCTGAACCCGATTTTCAAGCATAAATCAGCCGATACTGCTGCAATTTCACGTTCACGGCGTAGACCATAGACTTGACGTAGCCCCACAGGAAATAGTCTAATGGCGTCAAATCGCACGACCGAGGTGGCCAAGCGACTGGACCATTTCGTGAGATAACACGTTCTCCAAACTTGGTTTCCAATTAATTGATTGTGACATTCGCTGTGTGGCTTGTGGCGCCGTCCTGTTGGAACCACATGTCCTCCAAGTCCATACCATCCAATTGGGGCCAAAAATATTCGGTTATCATTGAACGGTAGCGATCCCCATTCACAGTAACGTGCCGGTCTTGATCATCACGGAAGAAGTACGGCCCAATGACGCCGCCGGCCCATATACCACAATAAATCGTAATTGGGTTGCTGCCTGACCAATTCCGCATATTTTGTTTATTGACGAGGCCATTCAGCCAGAAATGAGCCTCATCGCTGAAGATGATTTTTCGATGAAAACCCGAATCATTTTCAAGTTGTTGCTCAGCCCAATTCACTAACATACGACGCTTCTGGTGGTCAAGCGGCTTCAGTTCTTGCGTCAATTTAATCTTGCAAGGATGTAGGCCAAGATCTTTTCGCAAAATTCGACACAACGACGTCACAGAGATGCCCAACGCTTGAGAACGACGTGTGAGAGACACATTTGGGCTTTCTGCAACTTTAGCCTCAGCGGCAGCAATATTCTCGACACTACTGGCATTTCTTTGTCTCACTGGCACAGGAACATTTTGTACTGTGCCTGTTGATTCAAATGTTTTCCACTAGACGCTCAATTGATGATCTGCTAGAACGATTACGACGACCATAAATTGGACGTAGCGCTCTTAACGTTGAGGCCATTGACTCCGAATTCCGGTAGTAAATTTTAATAATTTCGACTAGTTGTTGGCTCTTATTTCTTTTCATCATAAAATGGCAAACCTTACTGAAGATAAATGTTAAAAGAGCGGCAAGAAATATGGCGTCGTTTGCTGTCCCTGTTGCTCTACTTTTGTAGCGTCGCTGTTGAAGAACCCTTTATTTTCTGGGTTAATTTAAATAAGAGATTTTTGATGTTTTTTTTCATAATTTAATGTCAATCAAATTTTATAACTACAAGCTATATTAAAAATCTTATTTTTGAATTTTGTTCAAAAAGCATTAATATTTCCTGAAGCCTTGTAAAACACTTCAAAAATTGAACATTTCATAAAAAGAACAACTGCGAACTGAAAACTGTAAACACACGAATAAGTGACATGTATGTGACAGATAATGAATGCGTCCGATGGTTTATTCAGTGGGTGCGTTCAAGACTGCATTATTTGTATGGAATTTGATCTCTATTTATATTTACCCACATTGACCCTAATTAAACGCATGGTTTTGTGTTTATTACTGATAAAATGTGTGTCGCATGGAAGGCTTGTCACTTGCATCACATACCAACAATAAGAAATGCAATAGCATCAAAAAATCCATACATATTATGAGGCGCACCCTTTAAATATCTACATATAAGTATATAATTAATATGTTTAATTTGTTAGTTTCTAAGAAGTGACTGATTTAACTGATGGAAGTTACATTCATAGTTAAACGGAAGGAATGTCATATAAATATTCAACTTAGTTTTTATTTATGAGGAACATTAAAAAAGCTCTTTATTCGGAAATATCTATAGTTGTCACCATAAAAAGTGCATTCATATAAATTGAGGGATGATTTGTCGACTAAAAGGATAACGGAAGAATGAATATAATACATGAAGTGGATTCCAAAAGATGAAACTTATTTGCACCTGCTGAACTTCATACATAGAACGAAACGAAGTATAAAAATGCAAAATGTTCGCATTGAAAAGAAACGAAGCAAAAATGCATACATAGCTGAAAGCTTGTGATTTATTTGATTGTCATGCTACTAAAGCACACTATGAGTAAGCTAAAATGTTTGCTATGCACAATTTACTTTTGGATATCTACGCTGTGAATAAAAATTGTCCTTTATCCAACATTAAATCTTCTCCTGCAAAGAAATTGACAAAAGATATTGAGCGATGCTTTTAAAAGAAATGTTTATTTTTATTTTTATTGAATTTATATTTCAAATACTAAGTTATTTTAACTAAAATTGCATTGAAAAATAACTTAAAAAAAATAATGCAATAGAGAAGTTTCAAAATCTCAACACATTTTATGATCAACTATTGATTTCACTCTTGCATTTCTCTAACATTTTTCATTGGTGGTTAACAAGCGCCCAGTGATAGCTATGAGTTGAGCCCTACTTGTTTATTTTGAAACATACAAAAAGAGAAATCTGTAACTATTTTGATATTAAAAAATAGCTGATGGCATCAATTATTATTTTACTGAAAAAAAATTCATTCATATCGATAAAATCATTTTTAATAGCCGTGTTTTGGTGAGAGCTTATAGCAAAATGTTTACAATGTCGATTTCGCGTGTAGGGCCAATGTGGGTAAATGTAAACAGAGGGAAAAACAAACAGAGCAGCTCAAATTCTATACAAATAACGCGGTCTTGAACGACTGAATCAACCTTCGGACGCATTCATTATCTCTCACATACATACATGTCACTTATTCGTGTGTTTACAATTATCAGTTCGCAGTTGTTTTTTTTTTATGAAATGTTCAATTTTTAAAGTGTTTAACAGGTCTGGAGACTTCAGGAAATATTAATTTTTGAAAAATATTCAGATGTTAGTTTTTTTTAATATTCTTTTTAGTTATTTATTTCAATACGTAAAATGCTAACGTTACATTACATTAGCCGTGTTTTATTGGTAATTTTTACCAGCGCAGTAAAATTTCCCTTTGCAAACAAAAACAAACACAAAGAGTGTCGATAAATTAGCCAGTAAAAGAGTGGATATAAAAGTGGTTATACATAGTTACAACTTTGAAGATGAAGATGGCGCTCTTGAAAAGTATTCATGACTTGAACCTTAATGTTGTTTTTTATTCACAAAATGGATGTGATCTATGATATTTGTAGTTTGCTGGAGACAAAATGGATGTGAACTATGATATTTGTAGCGAACACAGCCTAAAGTTGCTAAAGGGTTTTATTAACACAGCCAAAGCGTTTTATTGGTACTTGATTACTGCGCTAGCTATAAATTACCAATAAAACACAGCTATTATTTACTTAAAAATAAAGGATTTACAAACAAAACTTAAGTATTAATACTTTGCAAAAAAAACTATTTTTAAATTTATCAGATTTGATATTGTCATTAACAGAACTGACAAGGAAGTTATTTTTATTAAAAACATTTATTAACTGATTAACAGGACTATAAGTTCCATAGTTTGATTTGCTAAAAAGAGTGCGAATTGGTAATCTACTTCTTAAATTAACCCTGCCTACATTAAAATTCAATCGATTCAAAACCGAAGAAGAAAATATCGATCCACTTATAAAACCAATAATAAAAAATAATTGTAAATACTCTCTGTGAATTGTAAGTGATGGGAGATTTATAAGTTGAAGTCTATGGGAGTACGGCGAGGCAAATTAATTCTGTCCGACCATGGGAGAAAACGTAGAGTAAATCTCATGAACCTTCTTTGAACACTTTCTAATCTATTTATATGAACCGTGTAGTATGGGGCCCAAACTATAGAACCGTATTCAAGAACTGATCTGACAAATGAGTTTTAATAGCATAAGGATCCCGGAACTCACGACCGAATGGTTTTATAAGACCAAGTGATTTATTAGCTTTTTTTGCAATTAAATTATAATGATCATTAAAGGATAATTTTGAATCTAAAATAATTCCAAGGTCTGTAAAGCTAGACAATTTTTCCAAATTTGATGAATTAAACAAATAGTTATAATTAAATAAATTATATTTGCTTGTAAAACACATCGTTTTAAACTTGTCAATATTTAATAACAAACGATTAGTATTGCAGGAGTCTACTGTTCGAAATGTTTTTACGTCATCGGCGTAAATCAAAGCCATCGAGTTTTTTTAAAACTGAGGGAAGATAATTAATAAATAAAACAAACAACAATGGACCAAGGTAACTACCCTGAGGTACACCAGAATTAACTTTAAACTGACTAGAACGGTTATTTTTGAATACAACACTGTAATATCTATCACTTGAATATGAAGAGATCCAAGTTATGGAGATATTTATATTGCGGCACCGACTGTGAAATCTTATACACTCTGAAAAACTTTTGTGAAAAAGATATTCAGAGCTTCAAAAATCATGATAAAATGGTCTATACAACATTTTTGAAAAATATTAGAATAAGATTTGATTTCGATGACGTTTTCTTTAGCGCACTTCAAAATTTCTCACAAAGCGCAGTATTGGATGGTCAAATTAACTCCATTGTTTTTAACTTTTTCGTAACGAACACAAAAACATCGAAGTTATAAACAACGAATATTCTGACGGTGTTACGGGAATCAGTCCGTTAGCTATAATAATGAAGTTCCTTTATTTTTATTTATGTTACCTTAAAATTTATAAAAAAAATGAATTGTTTTATATTTTTGTTCTTGTTAATAAATACATTTTATTTTTGAATTTGTATGTTTGTTTTCATTTGGTCTTTTTCTATTTTTTTTCTTTTTTTATTTTGTTTCAGTGTTCAGTTACATTGACCTATTATATATGGACTGCTAGGAGCCAACTTCACGCGGATTCAATCGAAAACTTATCACAACGAGCGCCAGTTGGAGCAACACGGAAAATAAGGTATAACTTTTGACACTTCAATTTTGTTTATATCTTGTCAATATTTTTGTTGTTTATTTTACTGTGCTTAATTTGTGAGGCGATGAAAAAGTTTTCAAAAAAATTGAAGAATTTGTTAAGTTAGCCAATGCTGCACAGAACGGTAAGAATATTAAAAGGATGAACGCAGGCATAGAAGATAAACCAAAGGAGACAATCCAAAGCAAGGGCAAGTCGAAGACAACTAATGTAAATACAGGAAATAAAATAAGACCTATTTGAATTACAACCCAGTCTTAAAGAGACGGAATACGAATCAAAGTAGGTGAAATCCAGAAAACCCCTAGAAAAGGCTGGATTTGTCAAAATAGACTAGGTTATTCAAGAATTTCACAATCCGTTTGCAGTTTTCTGTAATCTGTCGACAAATCGTTTGGCAACAAATATCGATGTATCAATGAAGCGCCCAAAGCAATTCGTCAGACATGTTTCTGTACTGCTGTCTAATTTTGATCCCAGTTTTCACATACACTTGTCCCAACAGATTTCATTCGTGCACCTATGTGAAATAAAAAAAACTATGTAAGATTTTCTTTTACAATTTGTTATAAATGTTATACATGGCTTGAGATTTTTGATTTTCAGCCATAATCATTTCTTTGAGCTCTTGATTGCCGGCTCTTGGTATTTATGGAATCGAAATCGGACACATTCTGTGTAAATTTATTTAAAATTTTCAAGAAATAAAAACCACTCGTAAAGGTAAAAGATTGGGAATTTTGACAAATAACGTCCGACTTCTTTCGTGGCTAGAACTAGCAGATTGTTCACCTCGTTGCGACGTTTGTCCAATGGAGTTGCAATACCGGATGACAACTCACACATCTGTTTGACTTTAGTCGAAGTTTGGGGATTTGTCTGTGCCCATTCCTGCATTATGATTTGCAGCCTGGGCAGAGCGAGTTGAACCGTTGAACTGCCTTAGGTATTCCCGGATCAGCTTTCAACAAGTCTGTGGCATCTCTGTAGGCCTTTTCGAACTTTTCCAAACCTTCATATGCCTGAAAACGACGAAACAGAGCTTTGGGGCCGTTTGGAGCCAGTCGTAGTGGTACAGAGTGCAATCGTCGATGGCTTTGGTGAATTCGTTCTTTTTCAAATAAGCAGCAGCTCGATGCTTGTAAAAGATTGCCAAATCCTTGTGCATCCCGCGAGTATTCGCAAACAAATCTTTTCTTAACAATGCCAGCCGGCTGGAGTGCGGATTTTATTTGAAGTGATGGCCTTAAAGACACTGTTAATGCCAATTTCAACATTTTATATTATTTAGCTTGAATGCATGCATATAATGACAAAAATAAAAAAGTAGAAAATATGTTATTAAGGTAATGTGATGAAATAACTCATTTTACAATTAAAAACTTATAGAAAAATAAAAAAATCGAACAAACGTCAAACCGTGACCTTCAACTAAAACAAATGGCACTGTGTTTCATAAGTAATAATAACAGATGTCCCTAGATTCTATAGCAAATAATGCTTGGTGAGCCCAAGTCCCAAGAGATGGCCTTGTGAATTATTACTATTGTTTGCCACTTTGCTCCAAGTAGCATCAGTGTCGCTAAAAAGTGGTTGAATCACGTTTACTGAGACATTTGTATGGAAATGAGGCTCGACTAGCAGTCCATATTTAGTATGTCAATGGTTCAGTAAAATCGAGAAAAGTCGATTTTCATCACTGGTGTTGTATGGCAATTACTGGTTCCAGATGAGCTTAAACAAAAATTCAAATTTATCTCTAGGGAATTCTAAATAAAAATACTCTGTAGCGAATTTTATGTTAACTGGGCCACCCGTTAAGTTCAAGCTCAAATTACAGTGGACGCACAGGCGCACGAACGACGACGCGCAAACCAACGGACGGCATGACGAATTCCACTTTTTTGGACTTCTCGATCATCGTAGTGATATTATTAGTTATATTATTAGTTTTAATTGCAATCTCGAGCAAGTAAAAATAAAGTGATTTTTCAAGCAATCATGAATCATGGATCTGCCACTTCTGGACTCATTGGTAAGCTATGCCAGTCATTTTCACAAGCGAAAGATTTGATTAATTTACTCATTCGCTGTGAGAGCTTTAAAAATGATATTTACTTGACAGCACCTTTTAAATAAATATTAGAAAAGTTGATCTCCAAATATTTTCTCACTCTGTGTAAAATCAGTTACGAACACACCATGAAAACGCTAAAAGAGCATCTATTCATCAGATAAACTACAGTTGAATTGACGAACCATACAAATTCATGGAATTTCTTAAATTTGGTGTTGAATCTAAACTTTGTTGTTGATGATGACATCTTGCTAGTAATTTCAGTTTTCTGCTGATGCTGATAAACTGTCATCTGATGTCGTCCTCACATTATAGGAACACTTCAAAATGGGACTTCAGCCAACAAACCAATTATAAAATTTTTCGCAATTTATTTCTTTGCAATGTATAAAACCAACCAAAAGTTTCCTTTATTTGTTGTCACTTCGTGACAGAAGTTCTTTTCAAGTAATAAAAAAAGAAGCCTTGGCAATGGTTTTGTTAGTTATATTTTCATTTATATGTATGAGTCTTTAGGAACATATGTGTATAAATTGTACAGCAAAAAAAAAAAAAAAACAACAACATATTTTATTTTCAAGTAATACATTTCAGAAGCAATTTGTACAGTGAGAATTCTTGGTATCATTGTAAATAGTAAATTGAGCTATTGTGAGTTTTCATAAAAATATCGTTTCAGACAGAACTACTTCAGCTTCTTTTTTAAGGTTATTTTACACACTTGAAATGGGGTTGTTGTAATAAATTCATAATTTACAAATATGATTTATTTTTGTCGTGGTGTATAGTGTCTGCCAAATTGAATATAATTTAGGGTGAAAAGTTATAGTTTCACTCGGGAAAAAAAAGAAAAAAACATTAAAGGCATTAGAGTAGGAACTACAGTATACTTCACACACGCACGCACACGCCTCTATATCAAAGTTGCAAAAAACCTCACCGAAAACTTTTTGATGCCAAAAAGATTGGGATAAAGGCAACAGAACTCTTGCATAATCATCTTTGAAAGATTCGTCTAGCTACTCGTGTACGCATCTGATATTGACATCAACGAAATGTTCCATGTCAGAGGGCGAGCTTTTGTGGAAATTTAGAAATATGCGATGTCATCAAAACGCGCACCTAACACCGACGCGATGTCTTGCAAAGAATGCTCCACTAAACATCTTTAAGGTTTAAGGTAGTTGGGGACTTTCTCTATCGTATACAGACTCAAACAACGATACCAACGCTGGGAACAAATGATGTAAATGTAAATCGTGGCAATCACTGCTAAATCATGTAGAGCCATATGGACCTTGTCAAACTTGGCCGTTTTGAGAGGAAAATTCTCCAGGCTCAGGAAAAAAAAGTCGGACAGTTCGCAACAGGTGGCGCTGTAGCGCACATTTTGTTTTTCAGCTAAATTCAATTACCGTTCGACAGGTGGCGCTGTAGGCGGTTAGGAAATGTCTTTTGGGATATTTTTTTTTTCAACTTTTGTGTATCGTATGGTGAAATGGGGTCATAATAAATAAATTGACCGATTTTAGAAATTCTTTTGGTGTTTGAAAAGATTTTTTTTAGTGGATGGCCTTTGGGATTTTTTCAGAAAATTGGCATTTATAGGGTGAAATGGAGTAAAATCGAAAAATAGCATCTGATTTCAAAACTTCTTTTTGTGTTTGAAAAGATATATTTATTAAAATGCTATTAATAGAGTGGAATGGGAAAAAAATAAAAAAAAGTGGATTTTAATTACAAAATTTCTTTTTGTGTTGGGAAAGTGATAAAGGTTGAACTTGGAGTAGTATTCAAATACAAAAATTAGCTTAAATATTTATTGATATTTTCTTTTGTAATTTTTATGCGAAGCTTAGGTTTGTCTACCCGTGCGTAGCTGGGTGGGCTACCTAAGAAGAATCATTCAAAAGAAATATATTTCTTAAACTTTGGTCAAAAGTAAAAAAAAAACGGTTTCTCTAAGTTGTTAAAGACATTTAACCTTGAAATACTTTTGAAGCGCAAAATATTTGGCAATGGGAAATTTAAGTCAGTATTTCTGATGCCAATGGCCCGGAAAATCTATTGCGAATCACGTGTGTATACATTTAATCTGGCATCGTCCACTTGGTGAACTCAGCCTAAAATTTACCGATCAACCGACAAACTCGTACTTGTTTGCATACATCGTCAGATACTTCTTGGGAATAAAATTTATATCAATTTGGTGGCGTGACAGCTCTTAGAGAGCCCAGGGCCTAGTGACTTTCACATCTCAACCATTCCTGTGTGCGTGTCGTATGTGTGCATGAATGAAACATTTGCATTAAAGATGCAAACAAAAAATGGAATCCGAATATCTTAGGTTTGATATCGACCGATGATTCGGTACCAGTGTACACGCACTCCGTAAGTCCACTCCAAATGGACGGCGCAATAAAAAATGATTGAAGTGGAACCAAGCCTTAACCAATTTGTAGTGTGAAACTAAGAACAGCTGTAGAATTTCGTTGATTAAGGGCCAGATCCACGAATTTTACATTTATGCATTCGGGGTTAGCCTCAATATCCCCCTTAAGCCATGGTTATCATATAATGCTTAAGATTATTCACTGCATATTTCAAAATTTCAAACAATAGGAGTCACAGTTCAGGCGTAGTAAGCATTCTTCCACCTTATTCATAATAATGTTCCTAGGCAAGGAGCATATTTTAAATATTTTTTTTGTCGAGCAAAACAAGAACACAAAAAAATAAGCCACACAGGCTCTGTTTATGGAAGCATAAGTTCATCAAAAATCACCTTAAATTGTATTCCAAAAAAAAAAAAAAACCCCAACAACAAGCAACAAAAAAAAAAACCAAACTCTGACGAACATTAAACCCTTAGGTGAATACCCTCTCTTGAGAAGGATAAAGAAAATCCAATAATTCACACAAAGCTTGAAGCATGTCACTCAATTACATTCAATTCAATTTTTTGATGTCTTTACCCACATAAGTGATTTTCGATCTCATGGGATGACGGTGAAGTTTCACCAGAAATATCTCCTAAGGAATATCATTTATCATATATGCTATATATAATGTAGGTATAGATATATCCAATAAACCTCCACAGTTTATGGATGAAACATAAATCCTTGCATGTGCTGTGCCAATAGGTACTCGAAGTGGATAGGTCATTTTACTTTGACAATTAGCAAAGTTCCAAGAATGTTCGCCTTTTTGACCGATGATGATGTTCAATCCATTTGAGACACAGCAATCAATATTTTTTTTGTCTGACCCTGCTCTTAGCCAACTTTAACCGGATCCAGCCACACACTGATGTAGGTATAATGTAAGTATGTAAGTGTGTGCTGAAAGGGAGACTCTATTTTTACCCTTTCGACTGAACACACAGAGAAAAAGGCAATTTGGTTTGCAATTTTCGAAAATGATTGAAGAATGAAGATACCCATGGTGTAGTTTATTTTAGTTACGTATACGCCCAAGTGACAAGGGCGAAGTAAAGAAAAAGTACCATGTGTTGGCGAAAGAGATATTGCACTTTTTTGTTGAAGTAGCATTTAATAATACCGACACATAGGGAGATGTCTGATGCTGGCTTAAAGTCATATACTAAATACAATGAATTTTGTATGCTTTGGGGGTGGTTTATTATGAATATTGATATTTATTATAGTATTAGCTTCTTATGCACACAATAAAGGACTCTTCATTTAGATATATTACTTGTGGAGAATAATAATTAAAGAAAATTAAAGCTTCAGTTGTGCGGGCTCAATATGAAAGTTAGAATAAATGAAATGTGACAACAGAAAATAGTTTTTTTTTTTTAAATGTTGCATTTTAATTTAATTATGTGATCAAAAATTTACAAACTTGTATAAATGTAAATAAGGCTTGGTAACCTTAAGTGCTTTAAATAATTCAAAATAGCAGCCACAAACAATCTATAACTCGGTAACCCAATTCTAAATGCTACACGTGGGAACAGGCTTACCAGAGCTTTTTACGAAAACATTAAAGATACACTTCGACTATATTGTGAAAGTAATGTTATTGCCAAATGATAAGCTGACTAAAAAAACTGCACTATATGCTTTGCAGAGGAGATCTCTATAGTTTGAGGAGTGGTATAGCCTACCATCATTCTGTGGAATAAGTCTGAAAATGGCAGTACGTGGAAAACGCAGTTTTATGATGTGGTGTAGCATTTGGATGAGCGATGGATTTTGGATTGTCAGCAAAAGGTGAATTCATCAAGTCACCGATCCATTTACACGAATCTACAGGATGATCTCAGAGATAACAATTACTTTCAGATTAACTTTAGCGTGGATAAAACATCAACAATCCTCAGAATGAGAGGAGAATTATCGAAAATCTGAATAACCAGCCTCATAGCGAAGATCTCACAAATACTGTGCTCGATATGCAATCAGAAAACAAGAGAAGATGTTTTTCATTTCTTGGGTATGTGTCCAATGTTGAAAGAAGTTAGCAGGTTTTACTTCAATCAAAATTTGTTATCTGAGCTAGAAATGGTTGAATATTTGAATGGAAAGGTCTGGGAGCTATTTTACAAATACACGGTGAAGGCTAAGAAATTCAGACTTCAAATAATAAATAAAAATTTTTGAACGGTGAAAACAAGTAAAACAAGAGATGTAAAAAAAAGAAATGTAAAAAAAAGCAACAATTTATAAATTAAGGTATATTAATTATTTATTTTATTTTTTTTTTAATTTTTATAAAATGATCACAAGCGCAAACTATGGCAGACGGCTTGTTGAATGCTGCCCAAATCAACGATAAGTTATAGAACGCTGAAGACGACACCAATTTCGAAACACCACCCAACATAATATTATACCATCTATATTCTTACGAAGGTTATATGGAGGGCAAAATAAAGTACTTCACTGGAAGTTGTATACAGAAGGTTTTGGATGTGTTTATTTTATGCGAGATTATTAAGAGAGTTTTTCGAAGTTTTAGAAGCGATTTTTTTGTAGGGTGATTTTGTTTGCTACAAATCTTAAAAAAGGTGCAAACATTTTGGTCCTTCGAGGCAAAAGAGTGAACCGCGAAAGCGAATTAAATTCTAAATTTTATTGAAGAAAAAAAAACTGGGTGACGACCATTTTGTCGTATAGTAGAATTTTATTACATCGATTTAATTTAATTTACAACTTATTAAAAAGACATTCAAAACAATTATAAACATTTTATTCAACAAATAAATACCTACTATTAAAGTTAATTAAAAATAAAAGAAAAATAAAAGAAGAAGTGAAGGAAGTCCACAAATCATCACAGGGAAGTTATATATAGCAGAGCGCCGGCTGTCTACACTGAAAGAAAAAGTGAGTAAAATTTTATTACTTTTATAAATTCATATATATAAAATAGTAAGCAATACTTGAGAAATGAGTGCAAAAATATTTAAAAGTACCTGTATCCAAACTGCAAAAGATTTTGAGAATTTTAAAAAGACAACAGATCCTAGCCGTCGTACCAAAAATTACGTCGCAACAAGGTTAGAGATGTTAGAAAGCAACTGGTTGGTTATAAAACAGAAGTACGAAGATGTTCTTTCTGATAACGGATCATCTGAAGATGTTCTAAAATCACTGGACACGACTTATAACGAAATAAAAGAAATCTATAGTCTGTACAAATCCAAGCTTTTGGATGAGTTGGATAAATTAACATCCTCCACTCAAACAAAAGAACAACCCCCATTACAACAGCCAGGAGCTCAGAAACCTCATGACGTACGGCTTCCGAAAATTCACCCGCCGGCATTTACAGGTGAATACCAGAATTGGCGTTCATTTCATGACCAATTTGTTTCACTAGTCCACAGTAACTCGTCTCTTACTAAAATAGAAAAGTTACATTATCTAAAGTCATGCTGTAAAGAGAGTGCAGCAACTCTACTTGATCACGTCAATGTGGACGACGCAAGTTATGACCAAGCATGGGAACTTTTAAAATCTCGTTATGATTTTAAGCGGATTTTAGTAAATCATGAGCTTAAGTTGTTTTATGATATGCCAGTCGTTCATGAGGAAAGTGCCAAAGGAATACGTGAGCTTTTGGATAACTCAACAAAAATTTTGCATGCTTTAAAAAACTTGGACTTGCCCGTCAATCATTGGGATGCAATAATTATTTTCTTGCTTTTAAAAAAGCTGCCATCGAAAATACAGTCCTTATGGGAAACTTCCCTAGGAACAAAAAAGGAGATACCCACTTTTAAGGAATTTTCTGAATTTTTGGAAACAAAGTTTAGAACATTGGAGATGGTGGACCAACAGCTAACGGTGAAAGCAACTTCAACACACAAAAAACAAACAAAGAACGTTTTTCACGTAAATACTGAACCGACCGAAAAGTTTACATGTAAAGTGTGCCATAAGGGTGCACATTCACTGCGAATCTGCAGTAAGTTTTTAAAAATGGATGTCAATGCAAGACAGCGAGTTGTGAAACAGTTTGGCAATTGTTTTAACTGCCTAGCATATAGCCACCGCACAAATAGCTGCCTTAGTAATAATAAATGTCATTTTTGCCAAAGACCACATAATTCACTACTGCATTTTGGCAATAACAACACAAATTATAATAATTCCTACACGAATGCGTCTCAGCACAACTCAAACATGCAACAAGCATACACTCAATCTAACCAGTTAGCACCAAACTTCAATAATCCTAACACATTCTCTCGTTCTCAAGCACCCTCACACACACACACTCATACACACTCAAATACTAATACGAATTCAAATTCCTACCCTAACACAAATAATCAAAACTCAATTTCACACACTAACACAAATAATCAAAATCATTTACAAACACATCACATATCTACTCAAGTTAACCCAAATGCCGCAACATTTTACCCTTCTGATATACAACAACCGTCAACATCTGCAAATTGCTTCCATTTAAATGAATTTAGAAACACTCAAATTTTACTAGCGACAGCAATAATAAAAGTAAAATCAGCTCAAGGTGATTTTGTAAAATTAAGGGCCTTAATCGATCCAGGATCACAGGCTTCATTTATCACCGAAACTGCGTCACAGCTCTTAGGCTTGAAAAAACATCGCACCTTTTTCGATGTCTCGGTCATAGGTCAAACTAAGAGTGGTTCTTGCCAGAACTATGTCGACTTGTGTATTGGTTCAATTTGTTCAGACTTTGAGACGTCAACAAGAGGGTACGTTTACAAAACCCTTACAGGACTTTTACCAAGTCAAGAATTGAACGCAACCAATTGGAAACACATACATGGTTTGACATTAGCCGATCCTACGTTTAATCGACCGGCCAATATCGATATTTTATTAGGCAATGACGTATATTGCGAGGCTATTTTACCAGATATTGTAAAGGGTGAAGAACCAATCGCACCAATTGCTCAAAAAACGCATTTCGGTTGGTTAATTTTGGGGAAAGTTACCGTGGAAACACCTCGTACTCTACAAGTATACTCTCAATTTATCGATATCGACACACAACTGAGAAATTTTTGGGAAATAGAGGAATCCCCATATGAGGTGACCGAAAAGGAAGATGTCGCGTGCGAGCAGCACTTTTTCATCATCGTCGGCTCGACAACCGGGGTCCGGTCCTGGCCTCCTTCAACAAGTCTCTCCACCCATCCCGGTCTCGAGCCGCCGCCATCCAGTTGCGCACCCCAAGGCTCCGGGCGTCCTGGTCTACGCCATCTCTCCAGCGCAAGCATGGTCTACCACGCTGTCGTCTACCATAGAATGTACCACAAAGAACTTTCCGAGCAGGTTCCTCTTCGCTCATGCGAGCTAGGTGCCCTGCCCACCGGAGTCTACCGAGCTT
This sequence comes from Leucozona laternaria, assembly GCA_932273885.2. Lineage (NCBI taxonomy): Eukaryota > Metazoa > Arthropoda > Insecta > Diptera > Syrphidae > Leucozona > Leucozona laternaria. The sequence goes on along the minus strand of OW026367.1, from coordinate 14,397,425 downwards.
AATTTTTGTCACGATATCTGCTTCAAGGTAGATTGCGTACAATTCATGATTGTACCGTCTCCGGAATCGTCCTTCCTCACATATGGGGCCAACAATTCTCCTTAAGACTTTTCTCTCGAACGCGGCTAAGAGGTCGGAGTGCCTTTTGCTAAGCACCCAAGTCTCGGATCCATATGTGAGTACTGGCAGGACCATGGTCCTGTACAGCAGCAGTTTTGAAGTTATGGTGAGATTTCTGGATTTGAAGAGCTTTGACAGACTATAGTAGGCTCTGTTGGATTTGAGAAGCCGCCCGCGTATTTCTTCTTCTATATTGTTATCGGCTGCTACTATTGACCCAAGGTATTTAAAGGATTGCACCACTTCAAATTCGTGCTCCGCTACCTTGATTGTTTGACCAACTGTTCCTCTCGCATTCGACGCCACCATGTACTTTGTTTTACCTTCACTAATGTGCAGCCCCAGATTTTGTGCCGCCTGCTCGATCTGGATGAAGGAATCATGTACAGCTTGCTCAGTTCTTCCGATGATGTCGATGTCGTCTGCGTAAGCCAGTATCTGGCTGGACCTGTTGACGATGGTCCCTCTTGTTGCCGTGCCAGAGTCACGGATTGCTTTCTCCAACGCCAGGTTGAAGAGGAGGCAGGCCAAACCATCCCCTTGTCGGAGTCCATTAAAGATGTTGATTGGTTTGGATAGCAATCCGGCTATTTTTACTTGGCTTGTTACGTTGGTCATGGTCAACCTACATAGTCGTGTCAATTTATTTGGGATGCCGAATTCTCTCATGGCTTTGTAAAGTTCTACCCTGGCTATGCTATCGTAGGCGGCCTTAAAGTCTATAAACAGGTGGTATGTTGGGATGTTAAATTCTAGACATTTTTCCATCGCCTGCCTAAGGGTAAAGATCTGATCAGTTGTTGATTTGCCTGGAATGAAACCGCACTGATATTGTCCGATGATGGTTTTAGCGTATGGGGTTATCCGGTCTTGGAGGATAGAGGAGAGTATCTTATAGGCGGTACTCAACAACGTGATACCTCTATAATTGCTGCACGTTGTGACATCTCCCTTCTTATGTATGGGGCAAATGATACCTTTTCGCCAGTCTTCTGGAATTTCTTCATGCTCCCACACGTGCACTATAATCTCATGAATTGCTTGACGTAAAGCTGGCCCACCGTGTTGAAATAGTTCGGCTGGTATACCATCGGCTCCCGGGGCTTTGTTTTTCTTTAGCCGGCCTAAAGCCTTCTCAACCTCTTCTATGCTTGGTGGCGGCAACATAGGGTACTCTTCTTGAAGTAGTGGAGCCTCCACTTCTGCAGTGAGCTGACCATTTAGCAATTCATTGAAGTACACTTCCCATCGCTCCAGTATGCTTTGAGGATCGGTGATCAGATTTCCCTCTCCGTCCTTGCAGTATGTGCAGCGTGGTGTGTACTGCGTCATGTTTCGGACGGATTGGTAGAACTTCCGCGCCTGGTGCGGACCTCGCTCTCGGCTTTTCTCTATTTCACAGATTATGTTCTTCTCCCAGGCTGATTTTTTCTGTCTGTGAAGCCGTTTTTCAATTCTTCTGAGCTCTTTATATTCGTCTTCGCGTGCCCGCGTTCTATGAGATTGTTGCATTGCTCGGTACGCAACATTCTTACGTTCAGTCGCTAGCTTGCATTCATCATCAAACCAGTCGTTCCGATTTCTACGACTGCTGCCTAAGATGGAGTTGGCAGTACTAATGACAGTATTCTTAAGGCGTGTCCACTTCTCATCTACGCCCAGCAAACTGGCTCCAGGACTTACTCTACCCAGTTCTAGGGCGAGTCCTAACGCATTACCAAAGGTGTTACTGGTGTTTTCATTGCGCAGAGCAGCCGTGTTGATTCGAACCTGATCGGCGGATGCAATACGTCTTCGCAAGGCAATCCGCCCTCGGAAAACCATACCAACAAGATAGTGATCCGAGTCGATATTGGCACCTCGGTACGTTCGTACCGTCATCAAGTTCGAGTAGTGGCGACGGTCTATCAACACGTGGTCAATTTGGTTACGAGTGACTCCATCAGGTGATACCCAGGTGGCTTTGTAGATATCTTTACGCGGGAACCTGGTACTCGCAACGACCATGTTTTTCGATGCTGCCAATTCTAAGACTCGAAGTCCATTGTCATTAGTGTTCTCATGCAAACTATGGGTGCCTGCGTAATGCCTGAATACCGGCTCCCGACCTATTTTTGCATTCAAATCCCCAAGGATGATTTTTACGTCATACCTTGGACAGGCATTGAGGGCCCTCTCGACTTGTTCGTAGTAAGTCTCTTTTTCTTCGTCTGAGGACTCCTCCGTAGGTCCGTGAACGTTAATGAGGCTGATGTTCTTAAATTTGCCTCGCACGCGAAGGGTGCATAGCCTTTCGCTTATAGCGTTAAAGCCGATGATGGCAGACTTCATTTTTTCGCCGACTAGGAAGCCTACCCCGAGCACATGGTGTTTTGTATGACAGCTGTAGTATAAGTCATAATCTTTCTTCTGTAGAACACCATTCCCTGTCCATCTTATTTCTTGAAGTGCTGTTATGTCAGCTTTATATTTTGACAGGGCATCGGCTAGCTGCTGAGCAGCTCGAGCTCTATAGAGCGATCGTACGTTCCATAAGAAAATTCGTAAATCGTTATTCAGCACTTTTTACACAACACTAAAAGGTTGCCGGGAGGGCGCTTTGAAGTCGCACTTCCCTTCAAAGAAGATCAACGTCCAGCACTAAAATCTACACATAAAAATGTCTTATCTATGTTCTATAAACAAGAGAAAAAGCTACTCAACAACCCAACACTCTATAATGAATATAATAAATGTATTGCTGAATATCTAGAACTCAATCAAATGGAAGAAGTTTACATAAAACAGGACAACACAGTAAATTCACCTTTCCATTACGTTGTACCACACCATGCCGTGATCAAGGAATCAAGCACCACAACCAAACTGCGCGTAGTATTCAATGCCTCATTCAAAACATCCGATGGGAGTTCCTTGAATGATCATCTGATGACGGGGCCTAAAACGCAAACGGACATAATATCGATTGTTCTAAGATGGAGGACAAATAAAATTACCTTTACTGCCGACATTGAAAAAATGTATAGACAGATCAAAATTCACCCAGATGATGCTTATTACCAACTTCTCTACTGGCGAGAGAATCCAACAATACCCGTGAAACTTTTCAAAGTCAAAGTACTGATGTTTGGTACCGCTCCTGCTCCATATCTTGCGAATCGTACACTCAAAAAACTTGCCTGCGATGAAGAACATACATATCCGCTAGCGGCCAAAATGATTCGTGAAGATATGTACATCGACGACTTGGTGTCAGGTGCCGATTCAATAGAAGAGGCTAGAGAAAAATATAATCAAATTTCAACGTTATTATTATCGGCTGGTTTTCATATTCGGAAATGGATGAGTAATAATGAAGAATTTATAAATGTTATTCCACAAGAAGATCGTGAAACAAATGTTTCACTTACCTTTGGAATGCTGGATCACACAAAAACTTTAGGAATTAGTTGGTACCCTTCTTCTGATTCATTTTCGTTCCAAAAAATTGCCATAGAAGAAACAGTTTCGAAACGTACAATCCTTTCAACGATTGCACGACTGTTTGATCCGCTAGGATGGATATCTCCCTGCATTGTCAAAGCCAAAATTATGATGCAGCAGCTATGGCTGAGAGGTCTTTCTTGGGATGAAAAAGTTCCGGTGGAATTACAACAGGAATGGCTATCTTTCCAGGAAGAATTGGCCATTTTCGAAGATTTCCGAATTCCTAGGTGGATAAATACCCAAAGTAATATTAAGGAACTCGAACTCCATGGATTCAGCGATGCTTCCATTAAGGCATATGGGGCTGCGATATATATTCGGGTTTTGGATAGCAACAACTGCATTCACACTCATTTACTCATCTCCAAAACCAGAGTGGCTCCAGTCAACACCGTATCGTTGCCCAGATTAGAGCTTTGTGGAGCGGTGATGCTTGCAAAACTTTTGAACTACACGCATTCCGTACTGTCTTTTAAAAACGTAAAAATGTATGCTTGGACCGACTCAACAATCACCCTTTGTTGGATAACTGCTTTACCATCGCGATGGAAAACATTTATCGCAAATCGTGTGACTGAAATCCAACGATTGACGAATCTTGGCATATGGCGACACATTCCAACAAAATTAAACCCAGCGGATCTTGCATCCCGTGGAGTTTTACCGTCAAGATTGATCAACAGTGTTCTTTGGTGGAAAGGACCAGAGTTTCTTCAAGAGAAGTGGGAGTTTTCCATACCAACACAACCCGTTCATTTCGAAACTGAAGAGGAGAAAAGAGAGATTAAAATTCATCTTGCACTCAATGATAAAAATAGTTTAATACACCTGATTTACAAATATTCGACACTTTATGAAGTTTTGAGAAGTCTAGCGTTTGTAATTAGATTTATCTACAACGTTAGAAAAACCAAGGATTTTAGGATGACTTCAGGGCTGTCACCCATGGAACTTAAAATCGCTTTACTTACCGCTGCCCGACTCGTACAACAAGAAATGTTTTCCGATGTCATAAACGAATTAACAAAGAACAAAACTACAAAACTCTACAAATCACTCAATCTTTTTATTGATAAAGCGGGTATCATAAGGATTGGAGGAAGACTTCAGAATTCTTCTCTCACCTACGATGAAAAACACCCCATTATTTTGAAACCAGATCATGTGTTTTCAAAACTCATTGTTGATGATGCGCACGAGAAAACACTACATGGTGGTTTGCAACAAGTTATATTATATGTTCGAAATCAATTCTGGATTTTTAAAATTAAAAGTATGGTACAAAAACATATTGGTAAATGTCTTCCCTGTTTCAAAAACAGACCTAAGCCGATGCAACAGTTAATGGGCAATTTACCAGCTCCAAGAGTCAACATTTCAAGGCCTTTTACACACACAGGCGTTGATTACGCCGGGCCCATGGAAGTGAAAGCCTGGAAAGGAAGAGGTTCGAAAAAGTTTAAAGGTTATTTCGCCATATTTATTTGTCTCGCAACAAAGGCGATTCATTTAGAGGCTGTTACGGACCTGACGACTCAAGCCTTTATTGCTGCCTTCCGAAGGTTTACATCAAGGCGAGGAATTTGTTCCCATATTTACAGTGACTGCGGAACCAATTTTAAAGGAGCTAGTACGGAACTACAAAAAATGTTAAATACTGCTAAATACAACTATAAGGAAATAGCTGAATCATTAAGTAAAATAGGCACTAATTGGAATTTCATTCCTCCCGCTTCTCCTCACTTCGGTGGGCTCTGGGAAGCAGGAGTGAAATCGGTAAAATACCATTTAAAACGTGTTGCACAAAACGAAGCGTTGACCTTTGAGGAACTCAGCACACTTCTAGCACAAATAGAAGCATGTCTTAACTCGAGACCCCTCTGCCCGTTGACAGATAGCTTCGACGATTTCACCGCATTAACACCAGCGCACTTTTTGATAGGCACTTCAAGTCATGTTATTCCTGAAGCAGATCTCAGCAACGAACGAATCGGATATCTCGACCGATGGAAACGTCTTCAAGTATCCCTACAAACATTCTGGAAACAATGGAGCAGCCAATATCTGAACAGGCTTCAACATCGCCCAAAATGGTTAAAAATCAAAGAGCAACCTAAAGTTGGAGACTTAGTGTTACTGAAAGATGAAAGGCTTCCACCTTCAAAATGGCTTATGGCTCGAGTGATTGTTACGTACCCAGGAGAAGACGAACTCATCAGAGTAGTGAAAGTAAAAACCCAAAATGGAGAATTCAAGAGGCCTATAACTAAAATTTGCCCACTTCCATCCAACAACACTAATACAGAAAACACTATAATCTAAACCAAAACCCAACATTAAACAAAACTTCAACCGATACGTTTACAAACCGGAATCACAACACATTGAAGTAATGAAATACATTGAAAAATGAATTAAAACCAAAATATACCACAACATACATCACATCGCTCTTAATAAAAAAAAAAAAACCCTCACTCACTCACTCACTCACTCACTCACTCACTCACTCACTCACTCACTCACTCACTCACTCACTCACTCACTCACTCACTCACTCACTCACTCACTCACTCACTCACTCACTCACTCACTCACTCACTCACTCACTCACTCACTCATTCATTCACTCA